>OX454321.1:13594498-23594498 GCA_949715965.1 Dysmachus trigonus
AAACATATTCCCCAAGGTGTTTAGTAAAGTTTATAGATGAGCAGTCTTTCAAATCTCTCGATTAGGACTAAGGCTTACATTTAAGTCATATTTCGAGCTCCTATGAAAATCTGTTACTTTTTTAATGATTATTCAGAAATGGCTAAAATACGATCTTTTGCACTTTTCTGTACTCTATTTTTCTCAGAAATAGGAGGTAAGTGGACATTTTCGTTTATTAATACTGAATTCATAGTCTAGTTTTTTCCTCGGAAGAAAACCATTATTGTAATTTTTTAAATAAATATTTAAAGGTATAATAAACACATACCTAAATTCCAAATTCCAAATTATTAGCTTTAATAGTTTTTATTTTAAAAAAATTCAAAATATCATCGATTTTGCAGTAAAATTATGAAGATTCTTCTATTTTTAAAATATTAATACATTTATGATTTTACGATCATTTAAAAATTCCAAAGCTGATAGAAAAACTCGGACGAGGTTTTTAACAATTTACATATGAAGAAAAATTAATATTGATCGACTTTGATTTGTGACACTCAAAAACCATACGACTTTAAAGTAATGTAATGTCTCGGCGAAAAATATTTTAAATACTCAATTAATGGGTTTCGTGTATTCATTTATTTTTACATATTATGTTTGGTTTATAAAATATACATATTACTGATAATTAGAGATAATTAATTATTTTGTAATTGGTTTTTCCAATAAAAACAGCCTGATTCAAGAAATCAATTTTTAAATATTTGGAAGCTTTATATGTATATAAAAATGATCTTAAAAAATTGTGATACGTATTTTCTATATACAGTAATGACTCTTTAATCCGGATTAATTATTGCAAGGGGTGATCCGGATTAGCGAAAAATCCGGACTGTGGGAAGCAGAATTAACACGCAAAATGTATAAACAAAAATATGTAATTAACTACATTCATTAAAAATAAAATGATTTTTACAATGGAAGTTTCGAATTATTATTTATTTTTTAGTTATGAACTCAGTAATTTAAGTCTGTTTATTTTTGTCTAATGCTAAGAAGTTGAAAGAACTGTTATTCTTTCCTCATGCTTGGTTTTGTTTTATGTTCACATGCCAAATTGTCGCCCTCCTCACTACTTACTTCATCTGAAATTTTAGGAAATCCGGATTATAGAAAACACTTTCAAAAAGTGATCCGGACTGAAGAATACATAATGATACAAATTTACTGGTCCGGATTAGCGTGATATCCGGATTAAAGGTGGTCCGAATTAGCGAGTCATTACTGTATATATAGTATATTAATTTTTTCTTTTGTTTCCAGTAAAAATTAAATAATGAAAAGATTGTGAAAAGAATTAAAATAAAAAATTAGTTACTTAAAAAAATAATAGTTAAAAAATTTTATGACGAGTTAAAAATTAAAATTCATCATTTTATTTTTTTCAGTTTCGATTCGCGCGCAGAGGGTCACTATCATTTTTTCTAGAATTTCTAGAAACCTATAAGACCTAGAATTTTCGTAAACTCTAAGTAAGGCGTTATATTCTCACTCGTCCCTCTTAAATTCGTTTATGAATATTTAAATAAAGTGTTAACTAGTTTAATCGACTGTAACAGACCGACAGACACGCGAGTGATTTTATAAGGGTTTTGTATTTTTTCCTTTGTAGGCAAGGAACCCTTAAAATACTTCCAAACCATATAAATTACCATAAATCTAAAGATTATCACTTTGCAGATTGCGCATTAATATTTGGACCGTATTCATAATTTCCTATTATTTGCGAATATAAATTACATGTTCAAGTGTCACCCCAAAAAATTGAATATGGTCATTTAATTTTTAATTTGCTTTCAAGTAATTTTAAAACAATAAAATTTTAATATATTCTGGAGTAGTAAAAGAAGAACAGTTTTAACCATTCGTTATTTAAAAATTATTTACGAAAACTTTAATTTTTGCCAGAGTTTGTATATGTTTTAATCGTTTATGTTCCATTTACAGTTGGTCAGATTGCTATCTTTTTCTCAAAAAGTTATAATTAAAATAATAAACTTTTGTTGAACTGTCTGTTTTCAAAAATTCTACAAGAGTTTTGGCGCCGAGAGAGCTCATCTAAATTCTTATGGGCTACCTAAAACCATTACGCTTTTTTTAACTTATGTGGCAGATAAGCTGCTACCTATTTATCTTTTTAAATTCCGAGAAAAGTTGGTGTTTATGACATCCAATTCGCAGAATTCAAAAGAAGATGAGTGGTAAGAGGAATGTTTGTGCCCCAGAGGTGAAAGAATTTTTGTATGATTTTGGTGTGCCATAAACACAATTTCAGAAAGTGGGTCAGATTATGCGTCATAACCGCAGATATTGATTTGATGTTTTTCTATACTATATATAAAAAAAAATTCGTGAACTTTCAAAATTTTGTAATTATTGTTTATTTTCTATTTTAAGTGGAAAAGAAAGAAATGATAATCTTTTTTAGCCTCACGGGTTTCAGGTCGAGAATATTTCACCTTTGGGCCGGAACCAATAACCTTATAATTGATTTCCTCTATTAGATCAAAGTCAATATCAGCATGTATGAAGGCAATCACCCAAAAAATTGCCTCGTAATTGTTAAAAACACAACAAACGTGAATATTTTTCGTGCATAACTCAAGTCACCAACTGGGATAATCGTGAAAATCGCTTTTTAAATGCTTTTCGGATTTTGTTGGCGTGTCAATGGTCTCGGTGCGGATTTGGAGGGTCCCCAAGAAGACATTCCTCCGGTCCTCCACATTACGACAGACCGACCACACCAGACACCAAAAAGCAATGTTTCTTTCTGACAAAACAAGTGAAGATGGGAAAAAATTTGGACAACTTCCCATAATTCACATTTCCTGACAACATCCAGCGCAGCACGTCAATAAAACCGGCGATAGATGCCACTTTCGTCCGCGCCACTAAAAATAGTGTGGGGCTCAGTCGCGGCCGGATTAATGCTCGGATAACGATGGCATTTTTTCAGCGGCAATAACTCAGCCCAGCATGTTCGGAATTTTAAAGTGTGCCAGTTCGACGGCGGGGCTCCACGGCGGCACCGGGCCCCAGGCCCCAGCCTGAACTTGGAGGTGTCTAGTTCGGGAAGACATCGGCGAAGACATTGCTGCCGGTCTGGATCTTCAATCTCGTCGGGGCTCCGCAGGCGAGTGATTCACTCGGGAGTTATGCTCCTATCTGGGCCCAGCAATCGGCAGCCGCATTTTCCCTTTCAAGACAGCCCCTGCGGTGAACTTGCCCTTAACCTGCTCCCAGTTCGATACGAAGACCTGCATAAAAGATAGACTGGCGCGGGGAGTTTATGGGCTGCCGAACTGTTTATCAAATCGGTCCAGGTACATAAATTAATCCAATCAATTAGGTCTCGCATTAACGGCCGATAACGACTTATACCTTACGCTTGCTCTGGCATGAACGAGTTAGCTTCATTCGGGCTCCGCACTAAATTCAGAAAAGAAAAATAGTATTTTCAATACGTTCAACGTGGAATTTAAATTGATTTTCACTTTTAAGAAATATTTTATTTGATCTTGACAAATATTCAATTTACAGATGAAAAAACGTGGGTAAAAAACTCCTTTGGTGCAGAGACCGAAAATAGCCACTATTGATCATTATGTTAATGAATAAATCTTAAAAAAAGAATAGTATAATAATAAACAGAATCGATGTAATCTTCTTAATGTGAACTTTCTACTTCTAGTATGATTTTGAAAAATAAAAGTAATACGAAAAAATGAATCTTTAATAGTTAATAGTTAATTTTTGATTTCTATTGGTTGTTATTACAATTATTTTAGGATTTAATTTTATTGATTACTACTGTCCAACCATTATTGGTTATTTGTTTTGTGTATTTGTGTTTGGCTAACAAGGAAACGTTCTCAGGTGTGTGTCACCGATTTTGATGAAATTGAAATATGTTAGAGAGTATCGAAAAATAAGAGACACGTATTTTTTTTATCTGCGGATACGCACATTTAGGGGGTACTTTTATTTATTGTTTTTTTTAATAAAAATTGGTGTATTTTTCAAAAGTTTGTCCGCCATGTTGGATCTGCCATTTTGAATTTTTTAAATTTAACATCAGATTCGTAAACAGCGACCCCAAAAACCCCTTAATACTGGTTTTCACGAAAAAACTGATGTCTGAAAGAATATATATCATTTACGTATTAGTGCTAGGAGTTGTTTACCACCTTGAGGAGCTTTTTTTACGAAAACGTAAAAACAGGTCAACTTTATTTTTCAAAATCGTATGTAAAAAAAAAATTTCAATGATTTTAACTAAAACTGTTATTTTCGTGACGTAAAAATATAAAAAAAGAATCGTTTTTCTGCAATAAAAAATAAGGGTTGCCACCCTCGGGAACCGGATTACTTACAAAAGGTTATTATGTTTACGAAACATCATTTCCATTTTTTTTCATTCGAAAAAATTCATTAGAACTTGAAATATTTAGGAAAAACTGTGTTTGGGGGTAAACTTTAGGGGTGGTTTGCACCCCCTAAATGTGCGTATCAGCAGATAAAAAAAAATACGTGTCTCTTATTTTTCGGTACTCTATAACATATTTCAATGTCATCAAAATCGCTGAGACACACGTGAGAAGGTTTCCTTGTAAGAAATAAGACGTAAATCGATTTTTGCAATTCTTCTCATTAGAAGAGTAATTTTACGATGCAATTATACTGGTTATTAAAGAGTTCGATTTTATATGTTTCGACATGGAAAGAAATTTTAAACTTATAGCCATTATATCTCTTGAATAAAAAGAACAAATTATGGCAGTAATGATTAAGTAGTAACTCTTATTACTGAGAAAAATAATAAAATTTGAGGCACAAATCTAAAAATATGTTGGTTATTAATTATGAGAATAATTGTAAATTGTATGATACTTATTTCTTAACCAAAAAGAAAATGTTAATCAATAACAGTTAACTAATAAAAAAAAAATTAAATAAAAAAAAAAGTAATTGTTAAAGTAAATTCGAACTTTTATTTTATATCTTATAGTTATTGCTCTCTTTTGATTTTATAGTAAGATATCTTTAATTGTAACTAAACCTTTTCCTTTTCTTACATTATTCTTTATTATTATTGAAGTTGAAAAATCTCTAATTCGATGAAGATATCATCTTTTTAGGACTATTTATTATTTCAATATGATTAATAAGTTTCAATTCAGATATAAATTCCTATTTAAACAATGTAGGATTTTGTTCGTTTAAATTTAATATTTTATTATTCAGGCGTGCTAGCAGTGAAAAATGGTAAAAATTTATTCATTGTTATTTTGAGAAAATAGAGTAAGAAACAGTCACAAACAAAATTATAAAATTTATTAATTATGAATACTTTAACTAACTTAATTTAATTAGAGATTTATAATTACAATGTTGGACTATTCCTGTAGAGGTAGTCACCTTGAAATTGAAACGTTTGTTCTTTGAATTAAAGTTTTTGTAAATCTACAATCTAATCAGAAAGGAAGCAAGTTCCAAACCTATTAAAACCATATAATATACGTTTTATATTCGTAAATTGAGCTCTTTTATAGTGGATATAATTTCAAAAAAGCAATCATATTTAAATTGAATCGTTTTGTCGTTTTACGTTTATCGTAATGAACATTTTTTGAGTTGAATTTGTTTTTTTCCGATTTTATGTTTTTTATGTGAGTACAAAACAAAAAAATATGATGTCAGCGAGATTTAGGGGCAAACAGATAACCGGACAGACGGACAGACAGACGAACAGACACAGAAGCTAATATGTAAAGTGAATATGGAATGAATATCCGCACCTTGATGGAGTACTCCGGGACCTGTAGGGAATAATTTCCGGGGTTCTCACAGCATGGCAGCATCCCGGCACAGACCCACTTTCAGATGATGCACTTTTTCCATTAGCCCCGGGAAGCTTTTTAGCGGCCAAATAAAATTAGAATCTCGTACTTGTTGCCAGCGAAGGAGATACTCTGCTGCGAGAGCATTCCATCTTCAGATCTTCCCATCTTCCCCGGGGCTGATTTATTTGTTTTCCACCGGTCTTGATTTATTCATGCTCACTTCAAGCACCAACCAGCTCCAAGGATTAGAAAGAGTTCGGGGGGAGCGCCCTGCACCTCTCAGCTGCTTCGTCGCTTAAATTATGGATCGTTTCAGTACTTACGACTTTAAAGCGTGAATTTTCAGCATATAATTTATTAGATTTTTATTAATGGATAACATAACCCTTTCCTTTCTCTGAGCAAGTGGTAATCGGAAACCAATTGGTTTACAATATAGTCTAGATGGGACTGCATTAAAGGAGTATTTTAGATAATATTTCATTTTTATTATAAATTTATTCATACAAACTCTAAATAAACCCTTTAGGTATGCTGTCGTCTTAGCTATTCTCGAAGATTTATTTCAGACTAGAAGATACGAGTATATTTTAAACGGCGGAGCTATAACTTATGCTTTGGACCTTTATAAGGTGCTTAATAAAATTATGCTTTGAAGCGTTAAGTGTTATGTAATATTCTAATTAATGGAAGTTCCGGTCTAACGAAGATAAAAATTTGTGATTTTTAAGATGATTTATTGAAATTTTCGCCAAGGCAGAATATTTTATTTTTAATTCACAAATATAGAATTACAATTTCAAATTAAAAAAACTAATAAAAACATTCCACTTAAAATTTATTTAGTGTGCAGCATTTTATACTATCGTAAGAAATAGTTGAAAAACATGTTCCACATTTTCGAAGAGATCATTTGTTTAAAGCTTTTATAATGCTTTATATTCTATAAACCTGCTTAGATTCAGTGAGAGCCGCTTTGGGAAAAGATGTTCAAACTTTTAAAATAGGTTTATTCAAATACAAAAAATAAAAATCTACAATAATAGATTTTAGAACTTAGAATTAGAACTTTGCTTTTCAAAATTATCTTTTATGATAATTTTTGAAGCTAAATTCTCAAAATTCGAATATTCTTATGTAAGAATAAATTTTGAACCGAAACGCAGGTTAACTTCTTTCCTATATAATCAAAAGCGACAATTATATTCATTCTTCTCCTCCATTCTAAGATAAAATTACTTTTTTAATATCAGTTGATTATTAGCCAAGATATTTTGGAGTGCTGCCAGAATTACTTTTGCTCCTTTCTAAAAAAGAATCATATAAATCAATACGATTTTGCAAATAAGAATAAATTAAAAAGAAAGAAAAGAATTAACAGAATAGCATAATCACTAAAAATAAGTTTTCTCTATTTCTAGAGGATAGAGCAATCAGTGATCTGATCTTAATTTTATAATTTCAAAGTACATATCATGATCCTATAAAATATAACTTAACGAAGTTTCACTCAATATTTTCATATTAATTCATTTGCATCATTAGCGTATATATACGCTCAATTTTCCTGGTCACTACTACCTGAGCGTATATATACGCTAAATTTTGTTGTTCCTTATCACAAGAGAATTGAGTGGAACATTATATTTTCTGTTTTGGGTGTTTTTTGCTGTGCTCCCTTTAGATATAAAAACCGGCCAAGTGCGAATCGGACTCGCGCACCGAGGGTTCCGTACAAACCTGTAGGTATATAAGTAAAATTTTACCCAAAAAATATGTGATGTAACTAAAATTTTAAGGTTTTCGGAATTTTTCCTTTATATGTGCTATAAAACATTGCTTCATGCCAAATTTCAAGATTCTAGGTCGACTGGAAGTACCCTTTAGGTTTTGATTCCATTGCGAGTAGTTGCGAGTTTGAAAATATGCGGCTTAAATTGTTGTTTCTTTTGATTGCGTTGACATAGACCTTTGATTTTTACAGTTTAAAGGTATTATAGACCTGAGTATTTGATATGAATTTCAATTTAATACCTCTACGCGTTCATGAGGAAAGGGGTAGTAAGTTTAAAATTATTAAAAATATTTTTATTATATGATGTAACTAAAAATTTACGGTTTTTGCAATTTTTCCTTTATCTGTACTATAAGACGTTGCTTCGTACCAAATTTCAAGATTCTGAGTTCACGGGAAGTACCCTGTAGGTTTTGATTCCCTTGCGAGTTTCGAACATTTGCGGAAATTTGCGGCATACACGGCTGTACCTTTTGATTGCGTTGGCTTAGAAGTTTGATTTTTTCACAGCTCCAAGGACAGTAGACCTGTCTTGACAGACAGACAGACGGATGGACAACAAAGTGATCCTATAAGGGTTCCGTTTTTTCCTTTCGAGGTACGGAACCCTAAAAACCATACCTAAAGGAAGCTAGGGTGAAGAAATTAAACCACTAAAACGAAGACGAATTATTAAAATAAGATCCTATAGTGATGATTCTGATAATAATGAAAGCGGTAGTGAAATTTGTACAGAATGCTGAAACATGAAGTTATTTTTATCTATTGTACTTTTTCTAATTAAATATAATTATTAAAAAATTATGTAATAAGATCCTTTTTTGCCTTCTTCCTTATGATGCAAATGGGTTAATAATCTCTTATTATTGAATATATCCCCAATTATTCTGCGATGATACTTTCAAAAATAATTACCTACATACATATTTGTCTTTTGTGAAGGTACCCACACATAATCTAGTAATTTAACTTCAAAAATAAGGTCTTCTTTGAGACACCGACTACATATCCTACAGGTCCTTATCTAGGACTGTCACACTTAAAACATAATTGAAATTACTAGGCAAAGAACACTAACAGTGTCACATAACCACCCAATTAAGAAGAAGCGTTTATTATCAGCTCTCTACAGCGTCCTTTCTTCATTAATTGCGTATTCATAACATACGAGGATATCGTCCTTCTATTCTTGTGATTATCCGAAGGTCCTTGTTTTAACATTGTAATCCTGTGTGCAAATTTTGTGCGAAAACTAAATCCAAATCCGGTCCATGTTCGTTTATCCTTACGTACTTTAGTCTCTTGTTAATACAAGGACTCAGTACCGAGACAATTTTCCGGACCCTTATCTATGATGTCACACTTTACCTATAATTAAAACAAGGACCAATAAAACCCTAGAAGATATCGTAGTTGTTTCGACCTTCTACACTCAATTGCCTGGTTAGAACTTAATGAAAATAAAATAATTGTTCCTCCTTAATTCCGACAGAACTACAAACTATGTGGAATTGTATTCAGCTATTGTTTAAGGTATTTTTATTTCCACAAACTCCTATCTTGGATATTTTGGAAAGTCCAGAAACCGTCTTTAAGTAATTTAGAGCGAAGGCGGGAAGATGCCGCTCGTTCCAAAGTGATTTATTACTGGGGAATAGCCTGATCCACCCAGGGGCGTTATAAATGCACTTTGGTTACATAAAACATAAGATGCAGGCTTTGGACCGATAAGGGAGATTCCTAAAAGCACTTGAATACTCGAATTTGTGGCATGCAGTTTCTTTAAGATTGATTGGACCCAAAGTGCATCTGTTAATTGAACACTTAACTCGATTCGAAACGGTTTTTCTGGGAAAAAATCTTGAACATTAAAAAGATTCGTCAGCACGCCCGACGACTATGGCCTCAGCTATTTTTGGATATTTCGGTTTTAATAGCGATCGCAGCTGCAGTTGTTTGCGGTGAGAACTTACTCGACAGATATGGGGATGCCGGCATAAAATATACATCGAGATAATAAAATTTCTGTTGAAATTGTCTTCGGAGACATAAACAAGTTCTACTTGATTTGAGTACTCTTTTAATGACAACATGCTTTGAGAAAGCTATTTTTCATCGTCAACATGAAGGGTTAGTTCTAGTAGCGAATAAAGTCTAGCTAAGCCTGAGAGGCGTTTAATTTTTGGGGGTCTTTACTATAGTTTCTTAAATAACCTCAGGCAACATATTGGTTATAGGACAATTTTGAAAATATCTATTAAAAAACTTCAAAATTTTGAAAATCCAACTTTTATTTTTGCAACACTTTCTGAAAATCAAGCGTGAATTAACGAGTAAGTAAATTAAGTAATATTAATAGTTATCGTCCGTACCAAAATTGCTTATTTTCGAAAATATTTTCTTATTTTTTTAAACGACTTTTAACAAAAAAAAAACAAGATTTCCATTTTTTTTTTTTTTTTTTTTTTTCAATGAAATTGATTAATTTTGGTAGGGACGATAGCGACAGACCTACTGAACATTAATCCATTCGATTTTTTTATTTGAGACAACATGAACAGCCGCTATTACCCTGACCAGTGACCTGCTTTTTTTTTTGTGTCTAATTTAATTAAAAAAAAATATACACCTGTGTTCAAAAAAATAGTAGTGCAAGTGCTCTTGTCTGAAGACACTGATATTCATTGCTTATGAACTAAAATGTTTTTAATTGTTCATCAGATTCTTAAACACCTGATGTTGTGTTTTGTGCAAAAGTTGTCTTTGTTTTGTACATGAGAATTTGTAGAACAGCAAACTTGCCGCATTGGTGCACTACTATTTTTTTGAACACAGGTGTAGATATATATAAAAAATGTGAAATAAGAAAAACAATTTTTTTTATTTATACAGTTTAAGATACAAATAAAAACATATAAAAAAATTAAAATGATTGAATTTAATTGTCTATTAGTAAAATAGAGCACCAAGTTATTCTATCGTATTAGACCTGTACAATAATATTAATCCCTAAATATAAAGTTAACTACCCTAAAAATCGTCAAGTATTAATTTTTGTGAGTTTTATCATATTGAAATCTATGATCCTAACAGATCGTTATCTTAGATCCACCTTACTGAATTTAAAATCAGTACTCCGAAAAGTATCCTTGTTATTTTTCTACTTTATAAACTTAAGGCATCATTCTGAATTATTGCTCGAAAAATGGTAGATACTTCGGAATTTCATTTTATTGAAAACAATTATAAAATTATTATAAACAACTCTATTGCGATTGTCGATTGGATGACCATTCGACTGCTGTCGTTCGAAACGATAAAATTTTCTTTGGTATTGTGTAAGCGTTTGTAACCGTCAGTCGTCGTTCATGTAAAACACCATCGATAACAAGCGTCTGTCAAATCGACATTCACAATACCAAACTTCACAATCGACAAACGATAATCGATAAGCATCGTTTACCGACTGTTTTTCGACAATCACAATAGGTCCGAAACTCTACGAAAATATTTCAGAAGCAAAAAAAAAGCAGGAATTTTTTAAATAATTTGTTTTTTTTATACACTGAAAGAAAAATATTCTAGATTAAAAATGCGCCAAACAATGAAGTGGGTGTTTTGAACAACGAAAAAGAGTTAAACTCCTGATATAAGATTTTGAATAAGAAAATTGTTTACTAACCATATTTTGATTAACTTTCAATTTGAATTTTAACTAACATTCAATAATAATATTTCTCGTTGTAAGATGCCTAACATGGAATTTTGAAAAATCACTACATACTTCAAATTGAAATTACTTAAGGGGGTAAATACAAATTGATATTTTTTTGTTCCTCTCAAAGTTAGGTTTCCCGTAGAATACACTCCAAAAAGTTTCAGGTCGAAAATCGAACTCCTTATATATTTTTTCTTAATTTTTCGAGAACGCCTTTTTCAGCGCATAGCAGGTTTTCAAAACTTTAAACGCGTTTTTCTCGAAACAACATTTTTAAAATTGGCAAACACGATTACTCGAAAACTACTTGTCCAATTTAGCTGCAATTTTTAGGGTTTCTTCTTTATACCTTAGGCTTGTCTGTAAACCTAATTCTTTTGGAATTTTATGTTGCAAAATTGAATTATTAATGCAAAAATGGCTGAAAAAATTGTGAAAATAATCGATTTTTTACAAAAAATTCTACCAAACGCAGAATTATTATATTTTTGTTAATTTTTGAGGTTTACCGACAAATTACATGTATATTTAAGCCACATTTTTTTTTAAGGGCTGTTAAAGATCAATAACATGACGTCCAGAGTGGTTGCCGTTTTTTTTGTAGGTCAACTTCACGCCATTTTACAGCCGCCATTTTGTTTTCAAAAATTAACAATTTTTTTACATTCCTCATGTACATAGTCGTGCCATAAGTTCTGTCTCCCTCCCCTCCACTAAAAGGGTCACGACGCATCTCGATTACCTGTCGCGAATTAGCTTAAATACTTCCCGCTTTGTTAAAAAAATATCATTTTGTCATTGGATTTCGAACGAGCAACATGGAGTGGGGCATTAAAGAGAACAGGATCGCCGTTATTGCACTATTTAAGTGCAACAAGTCAGCAAAGGAGATATTTGAGCTTCTTCAGCCACTACAAATTACAATAAAATTTGTGCATCGTACTATCAAACGATACCGTGAGACTTCCTCTGTCGATGACAGGTCCAGGAGCGGGAGGCCTCGTACGTCTCGTACACCAGCAGCAGTAGAAGCGGTGCGTCACCGCATACTGAGAAATCCGCTCCGAAAACAAAAGGTGATAGCACGGGAGATGAAAATACCCAAAAGGACGATGTCTCGTATTATCAAGGAAGACCTTAAGCTTAGTGCTTATCGACGGTCAACAGGGCAGCGGCTTACGGACAAGCTTCGTGCGATACGAGAGATGCGATCTAAAAGTCTCTTGAAGAAGTCCGCGGGAAAAAATACCAACAAATACTTTTTTCAGACGAAAAACTTTTTACTATTGAAGAGAAGTTTAACCGACAGAATGACAGAGTGTACGCGCATAGCTCTAAGGAAGCGGCTGAGAAGATACCCAAGGTAGAGCGTGGCCATCATCCCGCCCCAGTCATGGTTTGGTGGGGAGTTGGCTATTACGGTGCTACGGAGCTGCATTTTTGTGAGCAAGGCGTGAAAACGAAGGCAAAGAACTATCAAAGTGACATCCTGGAGAAGATGGTGAAGCCGCTCAACACAACGATATACCATGGTCAGCATTGGGTGTTTCAGTAAGACTCAGCACCAGCTCATAAAGCCAAGACAACGCAAATCTGGTTAAAATTGAATGTTCCTGACTTCATTTCTGCTGAAGATTGGCCTTCTGGTAGTCCAGACCTAAATCCTTTGGACTACCGCTTATGGAATATTTTAGAGGAGAAGGCCTGCTCTATTCAACATCGAAACATTGAGTCATTAAAAGCAAGTTTGATGAAAGCAGCGAAGGAAATATCACTAGATGTCTTGCGTACTGCGATTGATGAATGGCCGAAACGTTTAAAAAAATGTGTAGCTGCAAAGGGTGGGCATTTCGAATAATCGTCTGCATTACTGTAAATTAGAATAAGTATATTACTAAACATAATAAATAAAATTTAATTATTTTTTTCTTATATGAGCTTTTTTTGATTTTTCCTTTGGGACAGAACTTATGGCACGACTATGTATACCTTAACAAGTGTACAAAGTTTTATAATGATTGCATTAAACCTTCTTTGTGAAAAAAAAATGTTTTTTAATGCGTAATTTTTGCCCGTGTAATTGTATTTACCCCCTTAAGGGGGGATATACATTTAGAACAAGAAAAAAAACTCATTTTTGAACATTTTTTTTCAAGGGGAAGTTTTTATTCAAATCAATCGAAACTTTTTTACAATTATAAATGTATCCATGTAGTATACAAAAATATTTTTTTTTAATTTTTTTCAACAAAATGGCGGCCGTTAGATGGTGTTGAAAAAGTCGTTGTATTTTGCTTGTGCCGGCTCTCCTGGTCGCAATTTTGATCAGAAATCAAAAAATCAAAAAAATTTACATTAATTACATTCACAGTTAGTAGATGAATTGAAAAAAAAGTGAAAAAAAAAAATTTGCACTTTTGGCGTAACTTTTTCGAAAAAATCAACATTTTCTCCGCCATTTTATCACCTTTTTCCATATTTAATAATAAAATATTACAATAATTTTTAATTCATATAGAAGGTAATACTATAATAAAGAAATCCTATAAGTTTCAGCTCAATCGGATAATTAGTTTTCGAGTTATTACCGGCATAAACTCCGAAAATGCTGTTTTGAGAAAAACGCGTTGAAAGTTTTAATTATCGAAAAATCGTACTTACATTTTAATCAGCAATCCCGGGAACGATGAAAAAAAAACACTTGGAGTTCGAATTTCGAAAAAAGGGTTTCAGGAGCGTATTCTACGGGAAATTTACTAACTTTTTATGCAAAAAAAAAAAATTTAATTTTTTGGTCATTCTAAATGTATATCCCCCCTTAATCGCTCGCAAAAAGAAACTTCCTTCACAAGAATATGATCAGTTAAAATCGCTTAAAACTATGTATAAATTCGCCGAATATCGTTTGTACATGAACACACACGGTGAGTTCCTGCATTCTAATCCCAATAATGTGGCCTGCTTAAGAATTAAAATCAGAATTAACTATTTTTGGTAGTGATGGAACAACGAAAGTGATTAATTTTATAGAATTTCACCAACATGTATGGCGTGCTCTTTTAACAATTTATTTGGTTTAAATTGAACAAATTTATTTTTCTGATTGTATTATTTTTCACAAATAATACCAAAATTATGTACTACCCAAAAATGGATCAGAAAATTCAGGGATATTGCTAGAAAAGACGTGATATTCACCAAAAATTTTTTTTCTGTATCTACTAAAATTAATACAGGGACTTTATATTGGAAGGCAGGTCCCCGGGCAGAGCACCTTCAACCCTTATCCCGGTGTGGGTTAGTTCTGAAGATTGAAGAAACACCATCAAGATGGAAAGAAGCCCGCACAAATATGAGCTTTTGTGCGTCTAACAAAACGTACTATCCCCGGGGGTCTCTTCAAGACACACAAAAGGATTTTATTCCCTGGCGCAGAAAACAACCCTCATTAGCCAAATTGGCGCCAAATTAGTATGAGGTCCCATTTCCCCCCTGCCGGCATCCTTAGCCCGATTCGCCCTCATTGTAAAACTTCAATTTTTCAAACGAAGTCAAAATACAGCACCCGCTCACAGCCCCGCAGCATCGCACCCAGGCGAATTTATCTTAAAAAATTGTCACACATCACTAAGCCGGCACAATGTGCGTCCGCAGCCTCTAAATAGGGGTTGACGTATCAATCCTGAGGCGTTGTGTGTTCTTCTTCACCCTTAAATAAATCTTTTATGCTCCGTGCTCGCAGCATCCCACACACACACACACACACTTTCGTATTGGCCTGCATCAAACATTTCAATTTTGGCTCAAAGCAGCCGAAAAACAATTTTACGATTAATTTCGCATGCACAATCTGCTGCGGGTGGGGCTTGCGGGAATGCTGCGGGGGTGCCTTTTGCGGAAACAGCGAACTGCTTCTTTTTCGCATAGTGACAGGAATTAATCTTCGCGCATTGTTCCCGCGGATTCGGTCTGCGAGATTTTTGTGAAGAGGTGCGGCGTGGTGCCCTCGCGATGGAATGGAGTTTGGTCTGAATCAATCGCTCGTTCATGACTTCCCAACTGGGCCTGAAAAGTTAATAGCAGTGACATATGGGGGCTTTACATCCGCCAGCCATTCGTTGGGAATATTCCCGGACCATTCTTCCTTTTTTGTGTGTTCCCGGCGGGATGAGACAGGCGCCCATCAGAGTAAACAACTCGCTCCATTCAACTGAATTTTTCAGACAACCAATTTTGGAGCACTTCATCACGAGGCCCCCAGATCGCATTGGTTTTATGATTTTTTCAAAAGGACTTCAATGGCTGCTCGGGGCAGTGGCGGCGCACTCCCGGATGGGCATGCAATAAAAATGCCTAAATTTAACCAGCCGCTTCACAGCACCATTTAAAGTTGTTAACACTGTTTCTTGCCAACTTTAACACATGTTGGAGTCTACAGATTGTAATATCACTACAAACAATTTGGAAGACTCAATTCTTAGGGAAATTTGAAATATACTTTTAAAGCTCTTATTAGCATTTTAATAAAGTAATCTTTCGTTTAAAAGGTTTATAACAGATTTTTCTAAAAATCATTTCTAATAGCGTATTTATACATATTTTTCCTCCCTAAGAATTGAATCATATATTACTTTTAAAGGCATTCGCAAAGAATTCACCCTTGATTGAAGAAGTAACACTGACGATTCATAACACTTGTTATTCTGATTACTGTCTTACAATAATTTTGTTTTATTGTCTTATAAGAAAAGTAAGAATACATTCTTGTGAGAGTTTAACTTAAAACTTTTTAAGAATAAATAACTAAACTCTGGGAGTATGATCTTAGAGGATCATTATAAGAACGAAAGCTACTAAAAATCTGTTGTAAAACTTTATGAGTTCGTGACTTTCTCTGTAATTTCAAACTATTCTATGATTCTGAAAATCTTTTTTAATATTTTGATTTATTGAATTAATTAAAATCATTAATTTGCAAAATTTTGAGAGCGATATACATTTTTTGGAAGTATCATACCAAATTTTATCAGTGTTATTTCTTTGGCATTAATATTTTCATTGATAAATTGTAACAAAAATTATAATTTCATTAATCATATAAAGAGACCAATATATCAGAGACATACTTTTACTTCAACTTTTGCCTTTTAGAGGTTGTGTGAGAATTTATATAATACACAAACTTTAAAAATGAATATCAATTCTTAAAGTTATTTTTTGGAGGTATTATCTTAGCTAAAACACCTTTTAATTCTCATATAACTTATAGATGGCTTTATAAGAAAAATATTGTTTGTTGGGATTCTAAGTCAAGCTACGTACATATAGTATACATATATTGGCGTAGCAAGGAAAATGCTTATAGTGCATGATATTGTAGGGTGCTTTTTTTTCGTGACTATTTTATTTTTTCAGTCCCACCTCGAAATTTTGTGGCAAATACCTAAACAATTATTCCCTGAAAATTGGAGCCCTTAATATTAATATTAAGTACTAGACCAAGGCGTATAAAGATTTCCCATATAAAATACACGTAAACTTTGATTATTTTTCTTCAAAACTCTACAGCTCAGACGCATTTTATGGTATAATCTTGGTCAATGGTAGGATTTCTTCAGAATTGAATGCTCTTGAAAAATGTCCATTGCGGTGTAACTCTAACTCCCACCAGCGAGGTAGTACGGGTCACTAACCTCAATTTTTCCACGAAATTCTCGCTTTTTGCCCCTATCTCGTAAACAACAAGAGGTACAGAACAAGTGAATATGACAAACTTCTAGGAAATTCAATTTTTTCCAAAAAGTTTATGAACACCAAATCGCTAACATCGATATTTCTTGAGATATTGGGCTTTGAAGTTGAGGTAGTGTGGAATTTTCATGGATTATTGAGCTAAATTGTAGAAACACTACCTCAACTTCAAAGCTCAATATCTCAAGAAATATAGATGTCAGCGATTTGGTGTTCAGAACTTTTTTGTAGGAAATTGAATTTGCTACAAGTTTGTCATATTCACTTTTTCTGTATCTCTTGTTGTTTACGAGATAGGTGTAAAAAGCGAGAATTTCATGGAAAAATTGGGGTTAGTGACCCGTACTACCTCGCTGGTGGGAGTTAGGGTTACATCGCAATGGACACTTTTGTAGAGCATTCAATTCTGAAGAAACCCTACCATTTACCAAGATTATACCATAAAATGCCTCTGAGCTGTAGAGTTTTGAAGAAAAATAATCAAAGTTTACGTGTATTTTTCCCATATAAAATCTTTATACGCCTTGGTCTAGTACTTAATATTAATATTAAGGACTCCACTTTTCAGGGAATTTTTGTTTAGGTATTTGCTACAAAATTTCGAGGTGGGACTAAAAAAAAAAAAATAGTCACGAAAAAAAAGCACCCTAATGTATAGTGTTAAAATTTTAAACATAACCAAAATCAAAAGTGATCTGACAGTTCAAGTAATTCACATTAGAACGAAAATTCACATTTATCTTGATTATATCGTCGTTGCGCGTGCAATACCGCGAAAGAGCAGTTTGTAAATACCGCGTAACAGCAAAAGGCGCAAAATTGAAATATTGCGCCTACGCATTCTTAACATAGTTTCGCTCCTTATAGATCTCACAGAATTTAAATTAGTCTATAAAAAACCTCATTTTTGACATAAAAAAATTCAATTCTATATTAAAATTCATTTCAAACCCGCGTATCTGCTAATTCTAAACTACTTTTTCTGTAATTTGTTGTAACAAAACCGCGTAAGTGACTTTAAACAGAATCTAAGCAAGTTATTAAAGTGATTTTATATGGAATCTAAGCAAGTTATTAGTAAGCTAACGTTATTTTCCTTTAAAATAGGTCGCAAAGAAGTAGCCTTAGAGTTCAGTCCATAAAATATAGTTAAATGGCTAAGATATTAAGTTTTTTCTTCCTCCTGTAAAATCGTGAAAACGCAGATACGCGGTATTTACAAACTGCTCTTTCGCGGTATTGCACGCGCAACGACGATATCACTTTCAGAAAAAGTAATGTTCTAAAAAAACTCAGCCTTTGGAAGTTTTACTACACACAGGCTAAAAATATGGATTAATTCTTAACGAAATTGTAGTGGTTTTTGGGTCCTCCAGAACTCGATATGTCAAACAGATGTACGTTCCAAGTGGTCGAGGGCTCGTATTTTTCGTTCAGTTGGATTCAAAATAATACTGAATCTTTTATTTAAAAAAAAGACACAAAGTCTAGTAAATTGAAAAGAAAACTTTTCAGGGTAGACGTGAGTGAAAATAGTTTTTAAATAGGAATTTTAGTTTGTCGTGAAGTTTTTGGCATGTTTACGTCACTCGCAATGAGATCCAGTGTATTTTATTTGACAAATGAGACCGTTTTGTCGTATCGTATCGCTGTGTTTTCCCACAGGACCACTTCACGGCTTGTAATTTCAGACAATTTAGAAATAACAAAGCTACCACTACAGAAGCAAAAGATATATATATACGCCCGAAAAACATAATCCCTAAAGCAGAATAAATGACGGTGTAAGAGTTTAAAATTTGTAATAAACGCATCAAATTCCTATGACTTTTATCCATCCAAGCTTCATAGCTGTAACTGGTGTGGCGGGCAGGAGCAAGTAGGCCGAACGTTTTATTACAAATTGAATTAATTTTTTAAAATGAACTTAGGAGGCTTTGACAAGAAAATATAAAAAGAGAATTTTTTGTTTTCCAAATATGTAATTCATTCCGATCAAATCTTTCTTTTGAATAAGAACAAATTTTTTATTAAATAAAAATTAAAAATGTAATTTTCATTGTCTAATATATTAAGCTAGAAAACGAGAGATTTATTAAATTAAATAAGAATAAATCTTCGTGTTCTACATTGGTGACCCCGACACCGGCAATGGAGCCGGTAGAAACACACATAACAAAGAGAAAAACAACCAGATCGCATGCCTTCCAAGCCTGGCTGAAGGAACAAAATTATCCGAGATTGTATTTACTCAGGAAGAGGAAAATTTCTACAAAGAAATGGATAATTTAATCCCCATCATCAGGAAATAATTAACAAACGGTTCCCTTTCAGCTGCAACAAGGCAACATGATCATGCAGCAGCAAATTCATCAACCACCTCCTATCAGGAATGTAAAGACACCTTCACCAGCTTTTCTAATTCCTAGTAAGGCTTGGGAAATACTTCATTTGCAACAACAATTAACTCAATCAAAGCAACTCCTCCGAGAACTGCGCATTTTACTCCACAACCATCCAATTTTCAATTTCTGCATCCACAGCAAACTACCCAAATTGCGCGGAAATCAATCCAAAACTATCAATTTCATCACTTTCGACAACCGGTACAAACTAGGAAGGCACAAATACATCCTCATCAAAGGACCATTCAACATAGTTATCGGCCTCGACAGCAAGTTTTAGGAATCATGCAAGCTACGTCCTCAAAGTCTCAAACACAAACGATTGACCAATTTAAGGAAACGCTGTCACCGGTAATGCCCTATGCCACTTCTTTGACAACTCCAACAAAAAAAAAAAAAAAATTAGAATCCGGCCACGAGGTCTTGGAAAACCTACAACAAATTTTCAACCTCCTAGATGGCCCAAGGAAGATTCCTTCAAGTTTTCATTCCTGGAATCTTAGTTTTTTTTTTTTGGTATTTGTTTTTGCCTATTTAGAGCCTCTGTCTCTTCTTCAGTTTTTATTTTGGCATTTTCTCTACCGGATAAGACTTAGATTCTTAAAATATTTATCTCTTTTATCCGATACCGATACTCATTATCGTTAATGACCAATTAACTGGGGGCGGGGTAGTGTGGCGGGCAGGAGCAAGTAGGCCGAACGTTTTATTACAAATTGAATTAATTTTTTAAAATGAACTTAGGAGGCTTTGACAAGAAAATATAAAAAGAGAATTTTTTGTTTTCCAAATATGTAATTCATTCCGATCAAATCTTTCTTTTGAATAAGAACAAATTTTTTATTAAATAAAAATTAAAAATGTAATTTTCATTGTCTAATATATTAAGCTAGAAAACGAGAGATTTATTAAATTAAATAAGAATAAATCTTCGTCTTCTACACTGGAAAAATGATTAAATTCATTTTTTGACGCAAAATGGCCAAATTTTGATGCTCTATTAGTAAATTTTAAAAGTTTTAACTATTCAAAACTTTCAAATCAATCCAAAATTCTAAATACAATTCAGCTGTTTCAGCTTTAATACTTTACACTTTAAAAAGTACCTACTTTAACTGTTAGAGATAGATAGGATTCTTTATATTTCTCTCAAAAATAAATAGAATAATTGATTGAATTTTGCACCTTTGATTGTAAAGACCTACGATTTATCTGACAGGGCCAGTTTCTGATTAGTCGTAGAATTCGAATTTTAATAAATCTCCCTGAGTAGGGGATGCCCTTCCCTTCTGCTTTGTAAGTATAAAAAGGTCAAACATTAAATAAACCCTGAACGACCGCCCCGTCCGGGTGTCAATCGAGATATCCAATATTTTGATTGACATGCAAAGTAGGGGCCCAAAGGTAAACAGGTAACTTTTCCCGGAAGCTGCAGGGGAGGGGGGGGCGCTGAGTAAAGGGTTGCGTCCCGGTCATAGGCAAATAACAAAAGGGGGAAAATATCACATGGGGTTCCAAGGGCTTAAATTTTTCATAAGCGAATCGCAGGAATGCTGTCGCTCCCTAGTTTCTGCAGGTCCCATGCTACGAGGCCAATTCAGCCGAGCATATTTGATATTTGCAGGCGATTTTGGTCCAGCATGCCGGTCTCTGAATGGGAATTTTTCCTGTGCTCGTTTTCTAACCGGGATAGCACCGGGATAAGCGATACTTTCCACGACGGCACCGCTCTCGAAAACTCAAACAAACTGTCATAATCCACTCACTCGGATCAAATGATTCCCTCCCCGGGCGGTGGTTTTGAAGTTGACTCGGACAATCCTGAAATTGATGCCCGTCCCGCCCCGCTCGTCCACCCGCCCGTTCCACCTGTCTGCCTTTAAATTCGCTATGACGCGAGGCGACGCGACGAAGGCTCTTTTATTTCGCCGCGGCGCTACAAAGAATGGCGGCGTGGCGGCGGCGTTCCTGTTTCTTTTTCGGGCGAAGTGATTTCGCACAACCTTAAAATGGGATTAAATTGATACGCCAGGTATTTCATTAAAGTTGAGTTACGGACGGCTCTCTCCGCGGCAGCGGCGGCGGCCCCCAATCATTTTTATTGCTTTCTGATGAAAGCTTTCCAGCTTAATATTCATGAAGTTTGAAAATGGAAATTACCTCGTCGCTTATTCGTAGATTAATAATTTAGCGGAAATTGTCGCAGCGTCAATTTATTTTAAACAATTTGCGGCTTTTACTGATACTTTGAATGCCATGGTGTACGATAAAATTAATTGTATACATTTATTAAGAGATAAAATTAACAAATTCTTGAACAACGTTTAAATGATACCTAATTCAGTTTACGAAATTGTAAAATATACAAGACATCTTTTCTGATCTTTTAACGAAATTAAATTCATACGAAAGTAAACTTCTACAAATCCTCAAGACGTATTCTGATCCAAATTTTGGTTATTTTGGAACCCAGCACTCTGTAAAGAAGTTAAAAACTCTTAAATCAATTTAATGCAAAAATGCATTTCGTACGAATATACGAAAATCAGATTAGAGCCCCAACATGATGGAGAATTTTGAACGTACTCTGTTTTAAAAATAGCTTATCTTCTTTGGATTTCTTATAAAAATCCAGGCGAAAATTATGTTAACGATTTTTACATTAATTTCAAGATAATTTTTAAGTTGATGATCAGAAAGCACGAAATTCGAAATCTCGTTCATAGTCTGTTACTGTCCAGATACTATAAAAAATCATAAGATTATATTTAGTGTAACTTTATGAAAAATTTAACATATGCGATAAAGGACTTGCTATTATTACCAAAAGAAAATCGAAAATAGAATGTCGCACTTCTTACAAGGAAACGTTCTCAGGTGTGTCTCACCGATTTTGATGAAATTGAAATATGTAATAGAGTATCGAAAAATAAGAGACACGTATTTTTTTTTTATCTGCGAATACGCACATTTAGGGGGTCCTTTTATTTATTTTTTTTATAAAAATTGGTGTATTTTTCAAAAGATTGTCCGCCATGTTGGATCCGCCATTTTGAATTTTTTAAATTTAACATCAGATTCTCAATCAGGGACTCCAAAAACCCCTTAATACTGGTTTTCACGAAAAAACTGATGTCTGAAAGAATATACATAATTTACGTATTAGTGCTAGTTGTTTACCCCCTCGAGGAGCTTTTTTTACGAAAACGCAAAAATAGGTCAACTTTATTTTTCGAAATCGTATGTAAAAAATATTTTTTAATGATTTGTAACTAAAACTGTTAGACATGAATGTATTGAAAATTTCTTTTTAATTTGAGACATTTGTAGAAAAGATTGATTTATTTGTAAGCTAAATTCCTCGATCGAAATTTGAATTTGGAGAAAATGAAAATGTTTTTATTGTAAAATAAAAAATATGTGTTGTGATTCTTTTTGACTATGTCTTGACTATGACCCTAGAAATACGTTTTTGTACTAAAAAACACCGTTTTTAAGGAATTGTCATGATTACTAAGCTGACTCAGAATATTTCAATAATTCTTAAAATAATTTATATTTATAAAAAATTGTTTGCCCAAGCTTGCAAACTCCCACCAAGCTCAGCAAGAAATTTATTCACCAGGCTCACGAAACGTTGAAAAGGAAGAGAAAAGGTCGATTTGTTATGAACAAAACCAGCCTATAACAAATATTTATAATACTAAAGTTTGATACAGGTTTGATTTGGTATCTTACTAAATACTAACTAACTTACATTAAATAGGCCTGTTGGAGAGAAAATCATATCGCAAACTGTCAGAGTATGTGAAATAGCGAGGGAGACTGAGACTGAGAAGCGTTTCTTAATTATTAACACTAGGTTTACCGAGGGGTCATTTTCACCCGTGTCAGGTTATTTTAAATTTATTCTTTCAAAAAAAATTATACCATAGTTTTTATAAATTTCTTGATTAATCATTACCTATACATGTCTTATAGAGATAAATCAAGATATTTTCAGGAAATACAGCATGCATTTTACTGGAGAAAATAAATTCAAATTAAACTACAATGGGTCAAAATGACCACTCACGGTACCCAGGAAAAAAATTAAATGAAACTTGACTGAACCCCAAATTTTTTTTCATAAAGTTACTTGGGGGCACCCACAGTGTGAATTAATAAAGTTTTCAAAATCGAACGACCGGCACTTTTTCGATTTAATCGCAAAAAATAAATTTTAAGCGACTTAATTGGAAATAAAGCATTTTACTAAGTGGGTGTATCATTGTAAGGCTCATGTTCATAGTAAAAGGTGCACACACACACACACACACGCGCAGTCTTGTTGTTGTTGACTATGGATAGTCTGAGAGCTAATTGTAGCGTAGGTTGTTTAAAATTTGTTGAAACCTTTCAAAATTTTAAGCATGTTGTGCACGAATGCTTTGGCAGTAAATTACACCCAAATTTCAAAAACAGTATAATGAATTTTAAAAGAAGCTACCTAGCTTTAGGTATACCTGTAACCCCAAAAATACATGCAATATTCTTTCACGTAAATGATTTTTGTGATATGAATAATGAAGCTCTTGGAATATATAGTGAACAAGCGGTTGAAGCTGCCCATTTTGATTTGAATCAAACTTGGAGGAAATATAAGGTATCAGAATGCAATCCAAATTACGGAGAGAGATTATTGAAATCTGTTTGTGAATATAACAGTCATCACTTGCAAATATTTATTCTATTATTGTTTTTATTATTATAAATTCTGACTTTATTATTTATGAATTATGTTTCCAATAATATATTTAATATAAATATTCTTTGAACTTTTATATTGTTTATCTACAAAAATGTATATTGTATGATTCAATATATAAATATGTAATGATGAGGCAATTTCTCGATTTACAATTCAAACAAACTTACATTTATATGCTTTTATAAAATAAGACAGAGTTCCTATATGTAAAATTTAATTTATTAAATTTATTTCATTAAATAAAGCTGTTACTTATATTTGTGGAAATTACTTCTAATCAGTTTTTCGAGAAATATTTATGTAGCATTTTCATACATCTATAAGCATATATTTTGTGTGTGTGTGTGTGTGTGTGTGTGTGTGTGTGTGTGTGTGTGTGTGAGAGTGCGTGTGTGTGCACCTTTTACTATATGAACATGAGCCTTACAATGATACATCCACTTAGTAAAATGCTTTATTTCCAATTAAGTCGCTTAAAATTTATTTTTTGCGATTAAATCGAAAAAGTGCCGGTCGTTCGATTTTGAAAACTTTATTAATTCACATTGTGGGTGCCCCCAAGTAACTTTATGAAAAAAAATTTGGGGTTCAGTCAAGTTTCATTTAATTTTTTTCCTGGGTACCGTGCACTCGGTAAACCTAGTGTTAAGTACCATATATGGACAACCTTGAGTAGAAACTTCATAAAGTTGCATGAAATGATAACTAGAAATCATAAAAATATTAATTAGGAATTAAATATTAATAATTGCCTTCTTTTAATTTGGCGTTAAATCTCCTATTTTTGTGAGCCTATTTGCAAAAATTAATACCTGCACTTCAGCCCAGCAATTTCCGCCAAATTATTTCATCAGATAAGCAGTGGTCAAATTAATGAATAGTTATAATTGCAAAATCCGGTTGACGATTTCAAGAGGATGATCATTTAATTGGATCAAAACGAGTACAAATTACTCGCTGATGCTGCGTGATAGTGCTTGCGCTTCGAGGGGCGAAAAAGCGTGGAGAAAGCATAGTCCGACATTGCATGCAACAAGTGCTGTCTTGCCCTATACTTAAGCATAATTATGACCCGCCTTAAAAATGCAAATTGACACCTAGCAGAGGTCCGAAATATGCTACAAATTCCACATTGATGCCTTTCAATATTTCCTAAAGTGCTGGTAATGGCCATGTCTCTGCGTGCATCCAGGTGAATTTGCGTGCGAGCATTTGTTTTTATTACACGCCGGTTTAGCCTTTAGCAGGAAACTAGTTTCACAAATAATTGCGGGAAAGAGGTGTCGAGATGAATTCCCCAAGGAATATGCGCTCATGAAACGTTGAGCGAGCATAATTTGAATACTCGTAACTCCAATGACTGTGAAATTGCCAAATGCTTCGGAATGCCGAACATCTGCGCGAATGTTTGGAGAGCAAGCACAGCGCATAACAACGTCGTGTAACGTCTGCCAGAACAATACACAATCAGTTGAAAATCTGCATTTGAAGTACCTTTTATTTGCCTCCAGAAATATGGGCGGCAGTACATCAAATCTCCCCAATTATCTAAGTAAACATTTGTTAGGCGGAAACATTGATGTTCGGTCTATGTTCGTTTCTGACGGCCCTGAAAAAATTAAAATGTCGGAGAAACACAGGAAAAAATTATATACTTAACCATTAAGTCAGGTTTTGAGTCCCCACATCGCTCATAAAACCTCCGCTCAGCGGCTTAATTAATTGCCGACTTCCACAGGATTGTTCCACTGGGATAGAATCCATTACAAATGGTCACATAGGTACTAATTATCGGGTTTTTCGAATGTCGTCTCGAAACGCCATTCTCTGTCTCATCCCGAGCGGGGGCAGATTATTCTTTCTAGGGCCGAACCGCGATAAATTCCGGCTAATTAGGTCGAAGAATTCTTTACGGTTCGGGGTTTTTATGGATCATAAACTGAGACAGTGTTGCTTCTAGACAAATGTTGGAACGACACTTTTCGGTTAATGATTGTTTGGATGTTATGTAATTTTTTGATTTATTTAGGCAGTTCTCCGACAAGTAAAGTGTAGCATTCAAAATATGTAAATCATTATACCCAATCTCACTGTCGATCAAATCTAGATAAAGTTGATCTTCTGAATAATGTTATCTATATTTGTTTGACTTCCAAATTTATTTTCCTTTTTTTTTAGAATAATAATGTAACAGATTTATTTGAACTGGTTTGTCTACAAAGGATATTAAAATTAATGCCAAACCTACTACTCAAATGACAGGCCTTAGAATTTTAATTTTACAACAGCCGTTTTCGGTTGCTTTTCTTACCAAAAATTGAAGTGAATATACATTTTTTCTTAATTCCAAAGATTATTTGATGTATGTATTGCTTTCAATATCAAATTTGGCAATGACAATCAAATTTTAAACAGATCATTTAATAAAATATGACCTTTATTTTAAAATGGTCTTTAAATCGGTTAACATAAGAATTGATGAATAAAAATATTATTATTATAAGAGCACACCCAGAGACAAGAACTTCGAGTTCGAAGACATTTTTGGTGATAGTGACCTGAATAATTAATACAAATACCTGTTTTTTTCCCAATTTAGCCCTATCTTAAGCATAAGGTAGGGTCGCCAAATATCGTCCCCTTTTTGTAAAACAAATCTAAAAAAATAGAAAAAAATACCACAGTAATAAATGAAACGTCAAACATTAGGTTCAATATTCCTTTATTCTTAAAAATAATCAAAAACCCGTAAACATTGTCAGAAAAAGTTATAAAATAGCTTTAATAAAAATACTGAAATTATGAAAATATATTTTTGGGCTCCTAATTTCGTCCCGGGGACGATATTTGGATCACGTGAACTGGAGTTCTACTTACTCCTTTTCTATTATATAAAATTGAACCTAACTGTCATATTAATATCTAAACATCCCTTTCTTAATTATTTTAATAATTTTTTCGGCATCTAAAAAATAACAAATAAAAACATTCTAAAGTTTACATGTTACGATATAAGGTTCACGTAAGGGGACGATATTAGGAAATTTCTATTTATTTTGTCGCATCCATTTAAGCAAAAAACGTGTCATAAACCTGAAAATTTTACTTAATCGATTAACATCTGAGATATGAATAGTTAGTTTGACAAAAAAATTTTATCAATAAGTCAGGTATCTCAATATTTTATGGTATCCGAGAATATTTCAATGAAGAACTCACATTCAACACTTTTTTTGATTTTCGAATTTCTGTCGATACGAACGTCGTGCCGCACTCACTTCTATACAATGGCCGATTGATGCAACTAGCTGTCGGCTCGGGTCACTGATAATAGATGGCGGTTTTTAAAAGAGTAGATATTGAAGGGGACGAAATTAGGGAAGGGGACGAAATTTGGCGACTGTACCTTACGCAACACAAAAAGACTTGATCCATAGTCCATATCATTACGCTAATATAAAATTTTTAAATTCCATAAAACTCAAAAAAATAAAATTTGCCTAATTCTTTGAAGAAGATTTGAAAAAAAGTCGCATACGTTTTTTCAACCAATCCTATTTTAAAAAGTTCCTCATTTCATTGGCTATTTGTTCTCTAAATTTTATTGTGCTATCTCAGTGGCATGATATCTAATATTCGGTACAAACCCGACTAAGTGTAAAATTTTAATTTTTGATAGTGAGTAAGAAACTGAATTTTTTTTCTTCAATTTTAAAAGTAGGATTTTAAATAAAAATTGTAGTCGCTCGTAAAGATCACCCATGACTCGTATTTTTTGTATTTAAGGCTTTAACAAGAATTACTACATGAATAACCATTAGGTTGCTAATAAAAGTAAATATAAAATAAACTATGATGTCTAATAAATCCTTCTACCACAAAAACTAAATAGCTATATTTTGTATTTTGAGAAAAGTGCATCTAAAAACTTTATTGATAACAAATAAAATCATATAGCTATAACATCGCCATTTTTTAAAATTTGATATACATATGTATATTTAAACTTTTCGAGAATAAAGTTGAGAAATTAATTGGATGTCTGTAAATACTACAGAGCAAAAATACTTTGAATTATACAATAAATCAATTCCCGGGCTCATATGGGTAAAAAAGTAAGCAACTCACCTATTCTCTGTAGGTGGTTTTCAGTCAGCTAAACCGTTTGGTAGATTTGGCTATTTTGAACTAGGTGATCTTAACTGAGAATTTTCAATGGGCTTTAGGTAAATTATTCATAGAAATTATTCATATATCCTACAATTTGTAGATAATTTACCTAGGTTTTGTAGACTTTCTAGAGATTGCTTTACGAAATTTATACAAATGTCCTACAATTTGTAGATTATTATTCTAAATATTGTAAGCAAACATTCTACAAAATATATACAAATTTTCTGCAGAATGTAAACGAATATCCTACAAAATGTAGACAATTTCTCTACAAATTGCACACAATTCTTCTATAAGATATAGACCAATTTCTTATACTATACCGGTGACTTTTAGATAAATTTACTACATCTAGGCATATATTCTACAAAGTTAAGGTGGGTTTTCAAAATCTTTAGTCATATTTACTACAACCTTATTTATATATATAAATGTTCTACAGAATGTAGACATAAATATAGTTATTTCTTGTGTTACTAAAAGTAAAAGGACTGATCGTATATAAAACAACTGAGGATATACATAGCTCAGTATATGAAGGGTATAAAAGGTGGCATACCATAAATGGTTTTGGATTTTTTTGCGGCTCCGAAGATTCCTTGTAATTTTAGAATGTCTTTAAATTATTTTAACACCAATGATCTCATTTATGTTACTAGAATTTCAAAATGTTTCGCATAAGCTAAAGTTCTGTTCTTATAGGAGAAATCTCTATTAATGTAATAAAAATTTTCTCAGTAGATAATTTCCTACCAAATCGTAAAATTACTAAAAACAGGGGGTGAAATAACGAATTTACATCTTATTTGCTTATTGAAATAGATGACAAAACTGTTTTTGTATATGATTTTTCTCTTTTCGACATTTTTAATATATTTTACCTGCGCCTGAAGGCAGTTTTAGGCGAAAGGAAGGCACACCTAAATAGCAAATCATCTAACCGAATTAAGTGGTTTTTGTATATCTGTTTTTTCAGTTTATAGGAGTAGTCATTTTTAAGATTAAAATCTGAAAACTTAATTGAAAAAATTTAATAAATGAGGCGGATACCATTAAACCAAAATTTAACATGTTGCCGAAGGCATTCTTGGAAGTAGAGCAGCATTTCTTGCAAGAAAATCAGTACTCTAGAGGCTCTCCATTCTAGATAAAGAGGTTGTCCTCATATCTTACATTTCCGCACTCCTCCTCCTTCAATTACCCGCCCAGCTCGCGATTCTATAGAATCATTTAAGAATTTTATATCACCCTGTGATTAAGCACTGAAAGAGGCTCTCCTCCAGAAGCTGTAGTAACGAACACATGTTCTCTTCGGTGCGATTAAACGCAAGACCCAGTGAATGGGGGAAAATTGGGGGAACAGCGAGGGATGCACCTCCCACATCAACCCACAGGTAGTAGCATAAAATGCAATGTTCCGCGGGGCGCCAGGAAAGCATAATCACTTCATTATACCTCGCCTCGTCGCCTATTTCATTGCACATTCTCCAGAGCATCGCATCGCCTCCTCCTCGGTGCGGTGGTGTGCTCAAGACCTTTTCCCGACAATTGCCTTTATTCCCGGACTTAAACATCTTCCCTGTGTCGAAACGAAATGCGATTTCGCACGAAGCCCGTCGTCAACATCCAGAGCAGATGCTTCTCGGTACCAAAGCATAAATTATTTTCCGAATGTCTATGCACACTTCATATAAGACACAGGGGGTATATAGGGGTATTCCGGGATGGGAGCACACCACTTCCAGACTCTGGGTGACCCCCCTCTGGAAGATCGGCGCCTTGAACAGGGAGGAGACAAGGACACGGAAGGCGGTTAAGTGCAGATGCAGATGCAAAGCAGATTTTCCTCGAATGCTCCTCCCGCCGCCCGTATGGTATACTACCTTGCAGAAAGATGCGCCTTTGATTATTTTTATATCACATGATATATGGCATCCGTGCACGCATAGTGGCACGACATTCCCTCTGTAGTTCTATTATAGGTGCGCTAACTGCGTCCCGACGGGCGGGATTGTAGCGGCGGTCGCTTTTGCAGACGACGACGACGACGACGACGACGACAACAACATCATCCCGATCCCGGTCGCCCTGTTCCCGTGCGCTCGACGATGACAAGAATGACGACGGGAATCGTTCCTCCAGACACGACGCGATCCGGGCCCCAGAGATGAATGTACTCAACAGAAATTGCAGACTTCCTCCCCGAGCACTGTAGCGCCTTCCTGTGGCATCGTACAGCATCATAGTTATAGAATCGGATCTCGGGAGCTGAATCTGGATGTCGTCATGAAAGCCCGCTGCCTGCAAACCCTCATTATATTGATTTGTTTACAGGTTATGGGAATTGAGGCTTTTATCACCCCCGCACTGTCGACTTCTCCAACGCCTGTAATAACTCCTAATGGCTGAGGCTCAAGGTGTTCTAAATAATTCAATCCTTCTAATTGGGATGGGGCCCTGGGGCTGTTTGAGGCCGATTCGAGCTGTCGGCGGTGCCCCATGCAAATGAAAGGGTTTATTTCTGTGCTCGGGGTACGTGACAAAATCAACAACCGCCGGATGAATGCATTAAGTAGCAGTATCAAAGTATCTTTTGCCTTTTCCTATCCAACACCTAGACTTTATAGGAGTCTAAGAAAATTCACCCGCAGTAATTTATAGTGTCAAATTCTAGACGTCCTTAAGACAAACGGATTAACTAGGTACGTAAAGACTGGAAGAAAATTTATTCTCACCAAAATTTCTACTTAAATGTTTCTTCAGAAATGTAAATTGTTTCACTTAAGGGGACCCGGTGGTCTAGCGCCCGAAAATTTGAGGTACTTTTAGGATTTCTTTTTAAGGTTAAAATAATAAAGAACGATAGTGAAACTTTTTAAGTATATTATTGTATAATACTCATGCTACATACAAAAACATTTTTTTTGAAATTAAACAAACATTTTAATTATACTAAAATTGGCACTAAGCCCCCTAAAAAAATGGACTTGGGTGGTGTAGTAAATTTTGACTCTGCTATTTATCTGAAAAATAAAAACTACGAAAATTATAAATCAATTATTTAACAAAATTAAATAAATTGAAAATTGACAGAATGAATCGCTTTGCAAATTGAAACTCTGAAAACAGGCCTTTTTCCTACTAATTTTAAGTTCCGGTCTTACTAAGATTCTAGTTCCGGTCATAGCCACTGGTGTTCTGAATAACATATCAAAATTTTAGATGATTCCGCTGTCCGGTTTTTTCACAACACCATGCAAAAAAAAGTTTTAAGTATGAGAGCGGGATGACCATTCTCTACCTTCTAATAAGGATTTATAACCTGAAATACTGCCACTATCCTTACAAAAATTTGACAGTATATTCTTGAACGACTATACTCGATTTTAAAAAATTCTAGACGACCCGGTGGCCTTAAAATTTGACGATTTAACTTTAGATATTACAAATTAAAGAAAAACATCTAACGTTTTGGATGCACACTTATTTGACAAAAAATTTTTCATTTGGGACAAAGGGTTCCTAGCTATAAGCATTGACTTTTGGACCTAAACCAAATCTTCCATATACTTGAATATAATTGCTCATTATGATTAATTATGACCTTATAGAGGGTCAATCAACAATCATCTTGTGTCTAAGAGCATGTATGTGAGTCATTGCAGAGCAATTAGCTTGAATCTCACTTCATTCATTTTGATTGCACTTTATGGGTAGCAATCGCTCATTTTCACTTGAATATCATATGAAATGATGAAAACGAAACAGGAAGCTCAATTCCAACCGGGGACCATTATTTTTGATGATGAGACTTTTCGATTGAGTCTTACCAATCCCTCAACTTTTGATTTGGAATTCCTTAGCTCTCGAACCAAGTGAATCAATGGAATAATGAATATACGAATAATTGCTCAAAAAAATGAGACCCTTCCACTCCTTCGATTTTCATCATTTTTGGCATACATGAATATCTTGACGCCCTTTATCATATATCTCATTTCCAGCTCTGGACACTCAAAGGAAGCTGTTACTTACTGACCTTGAAGATTCACACTGCTTCCAAACTTCTCATTTCAATTTACATATATATGTTTTCTCACTGTCATTTCAAAGTACATTAGTATATGATACAACTACAGCAATCTAAAATCCAAACTCAATCTCTGTTGGACACTAGGAGGACCTAATGTTCAAAAGGTTTTCGCCCTCTAGTTCCCCTGTTTTTTGATATACGAAATAAATATGGTACCTCCAAACTTAACTCATAAGGACACATCCATGTATGGTATAGGTATGGGATTTTCTTGCTTAGGTCCAAGCGGACACGCTTATAGCTAGGAACCCTTTAATTTGTTGGGGCATGGATTAATTCGTAAAAGTAGATTTAATGCAAGAATTCATTTATTTCATGGTATTTTCATTATAAATATGATACTGAGATAACTTTGGGTAATTAAAATATTAAAAATAAATAAATGAAACGAGTTATAACAGAAAGCAATATATTAATAATCTTGAAAAGTGTAGTATTTTTCAAAATAGGTATGTAAATGCAATGGTACGTTTTATTCTTTATTTCTGATGATATAGGACAGAGTATCATGAACAAAATTCTCCAAAATACTGAAATAATTTTTTTCTGTTACAACTGATACAAATTACTATCCAATAAATAATAATGAACACGTTAAATATTTTTCCAAAGGGTTAAATAACCATATCTTTATGAATACATGGTTGTTATAAAATTCTATTGTATTCATCAAGAATCTTGTATATGCTTCTTTAGAATCATCAATTAATATACATAATTATTATTTTTTATTAGATACTGGCAAATAAAAAAATTCCTCTATATACTCCTTCAAAATTTTTTTAATTGAAAAATATACATATATTTAGATATTTGAAATTGGCATTATTAAAAATATATTTTCTGTATCAAATAATTTTGCGTTTTCAGAATCAATGTTTTCAAAAATTAAAGATTTAAATAATGCTTTATTTAAATTTTGAGCAATGGTAGTATAAGAGAAAACTTAATTTTAATATTACTCTTTTTTACAAAGAAAGAACTTCAAACCCTTTGTAATAAATTTACCAATAAGTTACTTAATGTATATTTATTGCTTTTTTGATTGGACCATTAGTTAATTCTGATAGTCTCATAGACGATTTAAGCGGTAGTTTGTTGTACATTTTTGTAGTTTGTTGCTTACATTTATAATTCTAAAGAAGCATTTAACAAGTTGTTTTTGTTCATAAACATAAGTTGAGACAGTAAAAATTAATAGATCGTTTTTTTTGTTTATAAAGGGTCTAGCCGGTTAAGAAGGTGAAAAGTGCCCCCAGCGCTTTTGAAAAACAAAAAATATTCTTATATAGTACATGAAAAAGTACATCTTTGCTGAAATTTTCAGACCCATAGACACTCACATAACCTCAAAAAAAATTATAACGTGATTTTCAGTGTTTTGGCAATATCTTGGGTTTTTGTAGACGTAGAAAATTCATTTTTTTCCCAAATTATAGGGTCTTTTGTCAGCTGCGCCATGATATTATTTCGAAATTTTTTGCGGGAAATTCAAATTTTTATACAATGTCGAAATTTTTAAAATTCAATTAAAAAAATAGAAACGACGAAAAAAATATATATAATTTTCTGGATGTCAAGCTACATCCATGAATTATTTCAGATTTTTAGATTTGGTGCAATAGGGTCAAAATATCGAAAACCCCTTTTTTCAGCATTTTTCGGTATTTTTACCTCTTTTTTCAGTCTGAATATTCTTTAAGTATGTTTTTTTTTTAAGTCATTTCCTACCTTGAAATCATCCAAGCAGTTCTTGAAATTCACAAAGAGATCATATTGTCAACTGTTTTCCACCTAAAGACAAGATTAGTGAGTCGACAAAATGAAACCAGTAATAATATATTTGATTGGAGCGCTGGAGGATAATTTTTTTGATAGAGTAAAAACAAACAAAACAAATCATCAAAATGTTTTATAAAACCAATTATTAAATTTTTAAATCTATTATTTTCATTTGCAGTACTTATGTTGATGTAAAAACTCATTAACTTTTTACCTGAACCTCTTTTGATTCTGATAGAGTTTTAAAAAATTTATAGGGAAAAAATTAAAAAATAATATTTTTCTTCAAAAATTCAATTCCGATATAATGAAAGGGTTATTTCTGTGCCGGGAGAACGTGACAAAATCAACAACCACGAGATAAGTGCAAGCGTTTAAGCAGCAGTATCAAAGTATCTTTCGCCTTTTGCCATCCGACACCTAGACTTAAGAGGGGTCTAAGAAAACTCGGGCGCAGAAATTGTGCCGCCCAATTCCAGACGCCTTTAAGACGAGCTGATGAAGCTGGCTGCGATTCAAAGTCCAGGAAAGACGTCCCGGCAAACTGGCGTGGAAAATAGTCGCTTTTTTCCTGCAGTTCTCATTCACTAATCCCCGTCCGCCCGCCGTTGCGCCGCGTCGCTCCGGTCGGATTTAGCAGCAATCACTCTGGATGCTGCGGAGATCTGTATCACAGTCCGCCGCCCCAATCCCAGTTAACTCCGGGCAAAACAAAGATAAATCGTTTATTCGACGCTAATGATGTGTTGGAAATAATTTTCCTGGGTTGGGTGCCTTTCACACGGTCCGGGACTCGGGACTTGGGACCCGGGACCCGGGACCGGGACAGGAGCTCCCTCCGGCTTGACTCGGGTTAATTTAACGCTTTCACTGGATCTTTTGTCTCCTCGAAACAAAGTGGAAAATTCTTCTGCATTTCGGGTGACTCCTTCTGGATGATGGAGGCCGACGAGATGGCCCCGAATGATTTCGTTCTGCATAGCGCCACATTACGTAATTAGGAGCGCGCAAAACGAAATTAGTCTAATGGGGCGGTGAATAATGGTCCAGGGATGAGGTTTTGTTTTCTCCCAGCTAAAGCCACCCCCGGAGTTGCGGGATGCAGCGCATTAGTTGATGATTCTCCACTTCCGCTGCAATTTTAATTTCACCGTGATGGAGGAGAGATATTATGGAAATTGCTTAGGATATAACATTCGAGAAACACATTATTTTTAATAATATCTGAGCATGCGACAAATCTCTATGCAATACATAATATATGCTAGAAGTAGGACAGCGCAAACAAACCTTTCTAGTGCCTATTGAAAAAACCCAACAAAAGGACTGTCGCAGACTTCCCGGGTAAAACACCTGAGCAGACTTTCAAGGAGTTCAATCGGTAACAATACACAGGGTGGTAGAGAAGGACCTGAAGAGAGTTCACAGTAAATTTCTTCTATCGAACGATTGTTGCAGAAAACCTTTTGATTTTCATTTATGTCGCCGTTGTATGTAGGCACAATTTCCTGGTCGATGTCAAGTGACTCATAACAAGATGTTGCTCTTAACGCCTATGTGGATCCTGCAGAGGAGTGGAACCGGATCGAGTTATTGCTGGAATTTATAATAATACTTTTTTCATGGGAAGTGTTTTAATCCATTAAATTTGTATATATTTAGGAAGAAAAGAATATTAAAGAATTAAGAATTACCATTAAAGGGATATTTACTTTACTTAATTTAATGAAGACATATTCATTACATTTATTACAAAAATCTCACAAACGGATTTATTACGAGCTACTGGTTTATCATATGATTTGATAAATTCTGTTTCTTATTTAATGAAAAAATCATAATTGCGAATATATTATATCACTTTGAAATTATAATTTGAAAAAAGAATCCAATATGGCTGTCATGATTAAGTAACTTTAAAAATGATATTTCCATTTCCACAGAGGGGTTACGTGTACCCCAGTACTTTAAATCGATGCGCTGAGCTGACAATTGGTCGTAGAGAAATTTTTATTTTACAATTTTATGTACAAAATCTAAAAAACGGAATATGTCATTGGAACAAAACCTAGTATTATTTTTTTTAGCATTTATTACTAATTATTTGGGGTTTGTTGAAACCCTGAGTAAGGTCCTAGGGTTAAATTCTATGTAAAAGGTTGCAATTTTGAAATATGATGTCAGCTAATCCGCTGTATTTGTTTAACCGTCCGGTCAATGACCGGGTACCCGGGTATCCATTTCAGTTTCGCAGGTAGAATTTATTAACTTTTTCTCAAAATAATTTTAAGACCGTCCGGATCCCCAACATTTAAGTAGTTTGATACCCAATTTTCGTAAAAGTTTTTTATAATTAATTATTTAATAATAGTTATTAACTATCAAACTTTATACCCCCTTCGTTCAATAACCGGGCACCCGGGTACCCACTACAGTTATTATGTATAAATAGCGGGTTTATGCACACTAAAGAGACTGTTTATTAAAGTATTGAGGTAATTTGACTTTTAAATAAATAATAAACAATGTCGTTTGTAATTTCTTTTATTTAAACAATTCTTATTACAAACAATAGCAAAGATAGTAGGTAAGAAAAACGTAATTCTGTTTATATTTATTTTAGTAAGAATTTTTTGTTCCCAATTATTTTTATATTTATATTGTTTAATTTTTATAATAATGTAATGCCACACAAGAATAAAAGTACATTTAATTATTTCGCACAGTCCTTACATGTCGTGGTTGTAATACAATGTTCATCACAAATAGGATTTTTACACACCGAACTTATTTTCCTAGTTTTGCGACGTTTTTTAAATTCACTTTGAAGACAAGTATAGCATACACCAGTAATCCTTTTCCTTCCGGTTGAATCGTGCTGTGTCTGGGGTGTTGATGATCCAGATGTTGTTGGCTGCGCATATGGATTGATAGCTCGACCAAGAAAAGATTCAATCGCCACTTTTGTTGTGAAATGCCTCGTGATTTGTGCATTCTGTGAACGACTTTCAATAAATGTAGTACACAGTTCTCTGCCCAATTGCCGATAAAATAATCGCCGTTCATATGACTTTTTAGCAAGCATTTTATTATTCTCATAATACAGAATATATGCTGCAAGGCAGGCAACATCAAGGATATTATAGAAAAATGCTAGAGGCCATCTTTGAGTAGATCTTTTTGTAGTATATCTACCAAGCATTTTATCCATTGTGTCCACTCCAGCTTTTGACCAGTTATAAAACTCAATAATTTCGGGTTTTTTCTTTGCACTATCACTAACTTTTGCTTCATGATGCATTGATGATAGCATAATTACTGCCTTTTTTTCTTTGGCACATAACTGCACATGGTTACTTTCTCATGAAAGCCAAACACAGTGGATAATTCTTCTCGCGTTTTCGATTCAACCATTGCTGGTGGAATATATGCCTTATTTTTCTTCAAAGTACCAACAATTGTCAAGTTCCAGGATAGTAAAAATTTTGCCAATAGAAGAGTGGTGAAATAATTATCCATTGTAATGTTTCTACCGGATCCTTTGTACGGTGCCACCAAGTCTTTGACAACTCTCTCACCAACGTTTGTTTCACGACCTTCACTCGATTTCCCAGTGTAAAGCTGTCCAGTAAGTGGATACGAATTTTCGGAATCACATATCCACCATATTTTGATTCCATACTTAGCTGGCTTTGATGGAATATACTGAGTGAATCTAGTTCGACCACGGTATGGATAAAGTTGCTCGTCGATTGTCATGTATTCTGTTGGCTTATAGTGTTTTGCTAAATTACTATTAAGCATAGTCCAAATGTCTCGTATTGGAGCAGCTTTATCAGTCTCCATACGCTGAACTCGAGTATTGGCATCATCAAATCGAATAAAACGAAGGATGTTCCAGAAGCGATTGATGCTCATTGCTGCACGATATAATGGATATGAATACGACTGCCACATATCCATTGTATTGTCAGTATTTGAGTTGTTGGCGCCAGAGGTTATCAAAATAACCAAGAATGCATAAAATTCCTGCAGCTCAAGATTTTTCCAAACTAATTGTTTTTTCTCCGGATTTTTTTCATTATACGCTGCACATCGTCAGATATTTCGGCTTAGAATGTTTTCTCGCAATGCTTTCTTCTGTGAGAGCGAGTGATTCTATTGGAACGAGTTTTCACTTAATTATTTACTATTTTTTTAAATATGCAAAATATAAAATCATTTACTCGAAAATAAAACAAGTAAATCTCTCCTTACCGTTGAAAACTCGATGAATCATCCATCGTATTTATTTTCAATACTATTATTCATTAATAATATTAATTTTACACTTTCACTGTAAATTTACTTTATTTTTCCTTGCACTTATTTCAATTTGAACCTTCACTCTCTCCTGCCTAACTCAAGAGTGAGATATTTCTGTCCTGACACAGTACCTGCGCGACTACCTACTTTTATTGCAGTGCAACCCTTCCGTGCCTCAAAGGAACCCGAGAGATAAGATATTGGCGCACATGCTTTACTACCCTTTGTCTCATCCCTAAGCTAAAAATAGGCTCCTTGTTTGATCATTTCGCCTGTTCTCGGACTCGCTAAATTCTTAAAATAATGAAATATTATTACTTTACCTCATCGTGTAACAATTGAGTCCTATTCTTCTATTGTTCGGGGTGAAGGGGCAGGGCATCCCAAATACTAGAATATTAGAGGAACAATAGGGTCTCCCTATTACCATAGTTATTTCACATGCACACAGTCTACTAATAACTTTTCTACCTGACACACTATACATGGGTACCCGGGTACCCGGTTATTGAACGAAAGGTGAAAATTTGGTCATTGACCGGACGGTTAAGACCGATAGAGAATTTAAAAATTTAACAAAAAGAGGTAATTTTTCATGAAACGTTTTTGTTTAATTCAAATGACCAGTTAATGATATTAATATTTTAAAAATGGCTTCGGGCACATGTCCACCGCGTCTATTCTTGACAAAACGCAATTTTTTGCAATTTTGGGACACTTTCTCGGGCAATGTCGCGAACAATTTTGTCTTACAAGTTGTCAGTTGCTGTTGATTTATCAGCATAAACCAGTGATTTCACGTAACCCCATGGAAAATAGTCAAGAAGTGTTAGATCGCACAACCTTTATCGCCAAATCGTGATTTCAATAAATCAATGGATTGTGTCGCTGTGTGGCACGTAGTGCCATCCTGTTGAAACACATCTCGCCAGGATCAATGTCATACATATTTTCAAAGTTCAGTTGTCAGTGTTCATGGTCAGGCAGTAATCTCCATTGACTGTAATGCAAGTGCCTGCCTCATTTTCAAAGAAATAATAACCAAGACTAGTGATGCCAGAAGTGACAATTTTGCTTATTAACTAATACATTGGCAGTTAACCCAATAATCAGTATAATAAGTTCTATCTAAGCTTAAAAAACACCCTTTATTTCGAGAATAGAAAGATGGACTTTCATAAATGTTTAAGCTCTTTAATTTAATACAAATTTCCTTGAAAGAGATAAATAGATAAATGTAGTAGTCAAATTTTTATTTTTATTAATATTTTTAATCGATTCTATGAAATTTCCTTTCTTTACTCTTAATACTAAAAAAATCTATTGAAAATATGATAAAAAAGAAAAAAATCATACATAATTTCCAAATAACGAAATTAAAAATCACAAAATGATTAAAAGGCCCTCTTTTTATACATTCGATAAAAAAATAATTTGTTGCTATAAATTGCAATTTGAGTTTTCTAAAATGATCAAATCTGAATATGTCACCAAGTCAAGTAATAAAATTCGTAACCGCATAATTTTTCGAGGTGATTACGACTTCTACAGTTCTAATGTGATTTAAATTTTTCTCAAGAGTTCATAAAATTGTACAAAGAGCTGGATAACCTACGGTACTTTAGCATTAACATTGATGAAATAAAATTTGCCTCCAGGTAATTTTATTCAACTTTATGGCAGCAGCATCCAAATGAAATAGAGCCATCGAATTAGCATAATACGTGCATAGGTTACCATTAGAGAGCCCTAAACTATTTTATAACTTTAGAGGAATCCAGTCAGCCGACTAAACTAAGCGCAGACCGCTTGAAGTGAATTTTATGAAAATATGTTCCACTCTAATAACTGGCGACAGTAGTTCCCGCGGGAGAACTGAAAAGTGTCTTGTCCCATCAGCGATTCAGCTGTCGTGAGACGGGCAATAAAGCGGGCTTCTTCAAAATCCCATAAAAAAGCGCACTTCGCGTCGAAAAGAAGATGCCAAGTGCCTTTTCCTCGAGTTCATCTAAATTCTCCTTAAATTGCAGTGCTCACTTAAAAAATCACTAAGTTTAAATAGCTCAGCTGTTTTGAATAGATCGGTCGGAATAATTTTTGAGAAGATGTTCTTCTCGTTTTGAAATTGAGGGTTTTGAGAAAAGGCCTGCTGTGCTGTGCTTGAAGAAATGCATCGTGCAATTTAAATTGAATTTATGAGATTAGGATGCCGAACAGTGGGTCGCACTAACTAGAGCAGGGCGTTTTTTTTAATTATGAAAGATTTTTATGTTAATATCATCCCAGAAACTGTGGGAGGGAAACATGCCAATGTGGTGGCTCAGCGCCTCATTGGACTCAAGCAGACCGGAAACATTTTCTGGTTGTAACGTAGCCCTTCTTCTGGGTATCATTTATCAAGCCCACTTTCTTCCCGAATGAAAATCCCAGAAAATGTGAAGATTTTTCTTCGACTAGCATACTGTGGTGCGGTGGTGTTCTGCACCTTTGCACAGTTGGCCAGCTTTCAGCACCTTCCGATCCAATTCTCCAGCCGCCGAAGTTTATGTTTAACTTCTTATAGGTAAAAAACCCCCAAGAAAGTTTCAGGCATTCGCGCGCTCGGATCTGGCTTATCGGCCGATGGAAGCCGCAGATAAAATCGAAAACTTCATAAATCAGCATCGCTGGTATGTTGCAATCTCACATTTCTCAGCCAGCATCTGATACCCGTGCCATCGGGCTCCGCGCGCGTAGCATGTGTTCAATGTAACCCGAATGGGATTTGATCTGTTCGCGCGATGGGGCCCCATTTCCCCGCAGCAGCAGCAGCAGCAGCTCCTACTGATTGCCGATCACGACGAAAGGCTTTAATTAAACTCCGCAAAGGGAAAAGGCAGATTTCTGTTTACGGGCTAGATAAATAAATCCTGGACCGCGGCGCGCTCTGCTGGAAGCTGGGAATGGAGCCCTAAAACATTATACAGAGGGAATCATTATACTGCCTTGGTGGGCGCGCGTTCCATTGCCGCGGATTTTACTGGCGGATCTCTAGAGCTCTTTAGGTCGGATTACTTTAGATAGTTCCTCCGCCTCGCCACTCCTCCAGACTTCTGGGGCTCCCTTTTATCCACGGGGAAGATCAAACATCACATGATTCCAGTTAGTTTACACTAATTGACTCCTTCGAGCTATACACGTGTGGAAGTTTACACGCCTCGAGGTGTGCTCCTCTTATTCCATAGACGCGATATATCATCGTGATTGATGCCGCTGGCGGCCGATGAAAGTTTGAGGGATTGTTTTTGGTAGATTTCGGATTTCGAAAGACTTCCAAAGATTTCGAATAGAATTCGGGGAATAGTGTGTATAAACGGAAAGAGGAGTTCATTAATATATAGCACCAAATATCTTGAGTTCTTCAGTTATATGAAAACTTGAAAGACTTGTTCGATAAACTTTAAATAAACACTCGCCTTAAGGTCAAACGACATAAAAGCATCCACTGATTCCTATGTCAAATCAATAAAATTCTTTAAAATATGGTTTGTTGGCGAACAACAAAACTTTATGAAAATGTAAAGACATAAGGACAACCCCTAAAAATATGAAATCTCTATAAATTGCTCTTAAGTATCTTATACAGGAAGAAGTAAGGACCAGTGTACTGTAGTGAAGTTTTTTGGTCCCCACTTCAATTCTATGCAGTATGATAAAAGTCGAAAAGGGTGATTTTTTAAACCGACCTTAAAAAGGAGGTTTTCAATCATAATTATATGGGAATTTTAAAGAATATGTACAAAGAAAGGGCTTGGAATCAAATTTCGTTTGTCAGCAAGATACGATTTTCAAGTACCTACGTAGTTAAGAAAAAGGGTCAACGTCTTTTTGAAGACTGTGAATTGTTGCGGAAATAGCCTCACCTGAGACCTGATAATAATCCCATACAAAGTCGACAATCAACATAAAATTTAAGGATACTCATGTTTTGTTGTATTTCGTATTGTATTGTGGTACTAAATTTCATAATTGTGTCAAAGAATATTGATTTCACTTGACCTTTTAAGATGATATAATTGCAAATATAACATAGCTTTACTATCCTAATTAATACTAATACTAAAAAAAGAAATGAAACATAAATCTCAATAGAAAACAGCAAAATATAGATATTCTCTTAATTAATAGTCTTCTGGTATTAACCAAACGATTTCCGTAAAATTTGGCAGAAAGTGGTTTTTAAATGATTTTTGTAAATGTTTTTTTTCTGTTCTAAATAAATGTGATAAGAATAAAATTAGCAGAAATCGTCATTTGCCAAGAGTCATTCTCTATCCAACAAAATTGTGTCGATCATTTGTACTTTCCGAAAAATTAAACTTAAAAATTTCAAAAAGTAGCATTTATGCATAATTATTTTCTACATATTCCCTTAATTGCAATTTACGTAAATATATTACCTTAAATTAAAATATTTTCCACCTTTGTATCATAAAAAATCTACAAGAATCTTTCAAATTAACGAATCAATCGAAGGGAAAAATCGACTTTTCGACTTAAACACGCATTTGTCGAGTGAAATGACACATCTAAGAAACTTAATATAATATTATATTATATAGAGGTAGTTTAATTAAAATATTAATCTTGAAGATTAATGATGAGGATTATCTTCTCTTTTGAGGTTTTAAAACAACATTCTTAATTTTAATTTATAAGAACAATATTTTGTCTATTTTTGGTGTTTCGGATTTTGTTTCTAAACGTAAGCATTTATTGTCTATGCTTTCACGATTAGAGTTTTTAGATTATTTTTTATGTTGTTAGTTTTCTTGAATTTTATAGATTATGAATCTTACTTTAGAATGATCTTTCTTATCTTTTGGGATTTATAAAGGTGCTTTGGGTCTTTTTGTTCTTGTTTCTATAATTCGTACTCATGGTAATGACTATTTTCAGTCATTTAGAGTTCTAAAATGTTAAAGGTTATTTTTTTGTTTCTAAATTTACCTGTTTGCTTTATAAATAATATATTTTGGATGGAACAGAATATGATTCTGTTCGTTGGTTTTACTTTCTTTATTTTTAATTATTTCTTACGCTTAAAAACGCATTTGTCGGGTGAAATGACAAATAAAAAAAATAAAAAAATTGTGTTTTATTTATTTATTCTCACAGAATTACTCATACATGGAAAAGATGGAATTTAAAAATACTTTTTAAAATGTTTGTCCAAACTTTCTGGTAATATGCAAAAAATTATGGTCGTTTTTCGACATTTTAAAGCATGCATACGCGATACTTTTGACTCCTACAAAATTTCACCAAAATCTTTGAGGAGACCTCAAACTTAGTTGAAGCCTTAAAATTATTTTCTAAAGGGTGTTTTTATCTGTCAAATGAACTTTCATTTGTTGTAAGTGTTAATATCAATTTTATTCGGTAAGATCTAACATTCAACGATTTTTCAGCAACGATTCCAATTCGTTAAAATTTATTTCCGAAACCAGGACTTAGTTTGTGAATTTTATGGACCGAATAATCGAGCTATTAGCTGCTGTTCGGCAAATTGTTGGACATTTTGTTTCTAACATTTCGAAACATTGATGTTGACGACTTGTGGGATCAACAGGACAGTAAGCACTACATGTTACACAGCGACAGAAACCATCGACTTATTGAAAGGACAATTTAGCGAAAACCTTATTTCAAGAAATGGTCCTTCAAAATCGTTTGATTTGACCAAATATTGAACTGATAGAATGCGCTATGTAATTGGCAGCCGCGGTGCTCATGTAACAGAAATTGAATTTAAATATTAAATGTTAAATTATCTCTCCAATAAAATCAAATTTGTGGTCACTTGCTCAATATATATGTTTTAGTTAAATTCGAATTCCCTATTATTTTCTACGGCACCGAAGTTTAGGACATTTTCTTATTTTAAAAGTTGTATCGTATTTCGTTCCATGCGAATGCAAGTTATATATTTTAAATTTTACAATTTTAAGCTATATATGTATATACAAAATAAATACATTATTCTGAAACGTTTCCTCTAAAGAAAAAAAATCTAAGCTCATTTGTGATATTTATTGAAATCAACCCTGCAGTGAAGAAAATTTAACTGCGATAACAAGAAGAATACATAGATTAATGGATTAATTATATTATAATATATGAAGTCCTCTGAAGCACATGTCCAACTCGTATTTCATCGTTTTTCTTAATTATAGCTATATCAAATAAAAACCAGCCTCAAACATCCCGTTTAAAAGTTGTCACAGCTCAGGAAATGTAACAAACACATTTCTAAATCGGGTTTCATAAATTTCCAAGAGTGTTAATTACTTTCGTCATGATCATAATTCAAAACAGCAAACCAGAGGCAATCCATTAAAAATACAAGATTATGTTGGAGAAAAGTGGCAGGCAATGTACTCGTATATTGACCTAAATTAAGCATGCTGACTCCCTAGAGCGACAGAAAAACTTTACCAGCCGTTATTAGTATTAATCACAAAAATATTAACTGCCATGTCATACGACGCGGCATGTTAAGGCCGGCGCACTTTCTAGATTCACTCAATCACGCGTCTCAGAATTAATAAAGCCCATAAATCGCCGTTTCCATTAATAAGCAGCCAAGCCACCCAGAGCCCGAGATGGAAAAATGGATTCAGATTTAGCGGCTGTTTTCTTAACGCCGAGAAGAAGAATTAATTAATAGAGGCTGATCCGTGGAATTCGCAGTTAATCAGCTCAGCTGATAGTTAGGGTAGATAGGACGCACCATTTAATCCATTCACAAGCGCTTTCTTATACTATATACTATAATATTGAATGGAAGATTTTTACTACTTTTAAAATGTTCCCAACCCGTGACGAGATATCGGTCGAAGTGGCAGTTGTCGGATTATTGCCAAACCAAAACAGATCATCGTCAGCGTCAATCAGCTACAGCAGAGTCTAGGGGAGATGAAACGAGCTCCACATGGACCACACCAAGATCAAGAATAGAAGCAGCCAGCTGGTTGAACTGATCGCGAACTGCGAGGTCCCAAAGGGGCAGTGGTGGCGACGAAGACGACAACCGCGACGGCGACAACGGCGGCAACGGCGACCGCGCAAGTGCAGTCAACTTGTTCTTGAACCGGGTTTTATTACTTGCGAGACTAATTCCCGAGGACATGTCACCCAGCATCTCGGCTAGCAGATCACTTTCTCAAGACGCCGTATCGAATGATAATGGGGCTCCTTCGTCCGGAAGGGAAAGTGAAAATAGACCAAGACCGCGCGAGAGTCGGACGTAAATCTAATTTTAGACCAGCGTATCTGCGGAGCTAATGTTGCGGGTATAAACGCCTCGGGGATGCGGTAATTATTTAACGCAGAATAAATTATTTCGCAGCATAGTCATTATTTTCCCTCGATTTTGTTCAACTTGTTTTTCTTTTGGCGCGGATTGTGCAGCCGACTTAAGACTCCGGGACTGGCTTAAAGGAGGACGGACGACGCAAGTTGGATCTTTTGACGGATTTTACGATTATGTGAAATGTCTCAAATTAAAGATATTTATGAAATGGAATCTTTTGCAATTACGAAATATCGTATTTATCTCTGTCAGCGTTATGATGATTCGAGGGGATTTAATTCATTAAGAATATCTTTAGATCTGGTGGCAGGATACATATGCATTTGCTTTATGTTGTCTATTTTAAACCACTTCATTCATGGGATTATGGTGGATTTATTTCAAATTGTAAACATTGAATAAAATTTATAGAGAAGCGTGAATTAGACAGAATTTTTTATATGTATAATGTTCAGAAGAGTTACCTATATTTATAAATACGACTCAAGTTAATTTTTTTTTTTCATATAAAGACAATTGCTATGAATTAGATTTATTTACTATTTAAAAACTCAGAATCTGGATCAGGCAAATTTTGCATAAAATAGGAATTCTAAAAAGCAATCTTAGGGAAAATATTTTTAGTATGAAAACTCTATACTGAATATTAGCTGAATACTAGCTGAAATTATTGTTTTTTTAAATAAACAAGCCGATAAAATTTTAATCTAGAAACCAGACTTTCCCCAATATTTTTGACGCGCTGAATCCCAATTTGATTTCATATGTTATCACGAATTTTGTGGAAAAATTTTTTATCGTAATGTTAACTAAATATTGCAAAAAATCGGGTTTTTTTGCACTTTTAGATTAAAATCTCCTGAAAACCTAACACGATGGAGCAATTCTGAGATCGGATTCGGTTTTCAATGCGTCAAAAACCTTCGGAAAAGTAAAGTCTGATTTTTAGTTTAGAAGTTCGGTTAAATTTCGGCCTGTATAATTTTTTTTAAAAAAAATACAGATATTTCAAAAATATTTATATTCAGAAGAACTTATACTCAGAAGAACATTTGCAGCTTCCAGTGGAATTTTATTAATAATCGCCTTATACATACATATATACTATATACTTACTTAAAATATATACTAGCTGGGTTACCCGGTTTTACCCGGCGTTGGATAAATATTTACTAATTAAACACTTCTCAAATGTTCTAAAAAAAACCCCTTTATGGATCCGCCATCTTGAATGTCCAAATCTTAATAATATTCAAAATTAGTGGCCTTAAAATAATCATTGTACCAATTTTCATTAAAATCCGTTGAAATCGAGACATTTTGGTCGCCATATAGGATCCGCCATCTTGAATTTGGAAATTTTGATAATATTCTAAATCAGTGACCTCAAGATAATTATTGTACTATTTTTCATAAAAATCTATTGAAAGCGAGAGATATTGGTCGTCATATTGTATTCGCCATCTTGAATTTGTAAATTTTGATAATATTCAAAATCAGTGACCTCAAAACAATCATTGTACTAATTTTCATTGAAATCCGTTGAAATCGAGAAATATTGGTCGCCATACTGGATTCACCATCTTGAATTTCTCAATTTGGACAGCGGATTTGAAGTCAGCATTCCGCAAGACCCCTATGTACCAATTTTCGTGAAAATCGCTTCAAATTTCAGCCGCCATCTTGGATTCGCCATTTGAAACCCTATATATTATCCAAAAAAAAATTAGCCTATATATTAAGCAGGAATATGTAGTACCTTCGGACAAAAAATTAAAAATATCGATGCAAGCGTTTAGGCGTGATTGAGCAACAAACAAACAAACAAACAAGCAAACAAACTTTCATTTCTATATAAATATATACATATAAGGATAAAGTTTAAAAATGAACTTTTATTTAAAAAAGAAAAAAGAATTAATCGTAAGGGAGAGTGGGGCAGTGTGTAACAGATTTTGGAATTTCGGCCTAAGACCCAAAATATGCATGAATTAAGCCTGGAATGAAGTTATATATCTAGTTTAGAACCTTACGAAGGTAATTTCTGACTACCATGCACACCTAAGACAGTTAAGTACCTCCTGGAGTTCGATATTCGCAGGCCTGCGTTTGTTACACACTGCCCCGTTTGTTTTTGTTACACACTGCCCCGAGGTACAGAGCTTTGGTCTAGGCTCCTTGAGACAAAGGCCCCTCAGGTTATGTTATCGACAACGGTCATTTTGCATGACCAAAGTGTTAAACTTCGATAGAAAATCATTACTTGGGGAGTAATCGAGCCCCGATTGACTCCAACCCGAAAAAATTAGGGGGTGAAATGTTGAGAATTACCTGTTTGCCAGGCCAGCCTGATTTCGTCGCCTCCTCTTCGCCATGACACGTTCCCGAGCACCGCTTTCTCGATTGCAAACGAAAGAGGTCGTCCAATAGGAAGAATATAAAAATTCACATTTGGTTTTGGACGCGCCATATTCGAAATGGAGCCATCTGTTACACACCGCCCCTGTTACACACTGCCCCATTCTCCCTTACTAAAAAATAAAATATTTACTAGAAATTTATTATCGGCGAATCTTAAAATTCCCCAATATCCAATTTGAATTGAATAGATGACAAAACATAAATGACAACAAATCGTCCCGTATTTCAGAGACTCTATGTATATTGAAATTTTATTATTAAAATGTTAAAACGTATTGTGTTTGACTACGTGTGGGAATTACTCGAAAAACTCAAGATTCTTTGATTTGGCGCATCGATACTCTAACCAACTAAGCTACCGATCGCTGGTTTTCGATGCTTTCGAGTAATTACAACATTTTGATGAGAAGTGCGATCAATCCACATGAATAATGTCAACTCAGTTTTCAACATTTTAACCGGGAAGATATACATACATATAAACAGGTGAAACTGAATTAAAGCTGTAATAAAAGTGTAATATTTATAATGGATAGTAGGTATATTTATTGTCTACTTCAATTAATATAAACCTAATTATATTTTCAAACGATGAACAGGAAACCAAAGAATACGTAAAAAAAAAATTGCTTTCGGACCTTAAACAATCAATATATACTAAGTTATAATTGAAATGGAAAATGGCCCAGCGTTTTCCAGGCTGAAATCCATGCAATTGAAGCCTGCGCCCTTCTCAATATTAACAAGAGACTTAAAGGTGCCAATATCACTATCTTTTCCGATAGCCAAGCGGCCCTCAAGGCACTCTCGTCTTGGCGTTTCTCGTCTAGACTTGTTAAAGAATGCTTTGATACCCTTCAACACTTAGCAACTTCCAACAGGGTTACCCTCTGTTGGGTACCGGGACACTCCGGCGTTGAGGGAAATGAGGTTGCTGATGAACTTGCCAGGGAAGGTTCATCTTCTCGACTCAAGGGTCCTGAGCCCTTCTGCAGCATTGGCTGGTCTTCGTCCAAAGCTGTGATAGAAGAATGGGTCAGGAATCTACAGTGCATACACTGGGATAACTTCCCTGGGATCCGGCAAGCTAAAGAGCTCGTCAGACCCTATACCTACACTGAAATCAATGCTTTGAGTAAAACGGATCTCAGACTGTTGGTAGGTTACCTAACTGGCCACCACGGGCTAAGATACCACCTATATAAAATAGGTCTGTGAAATGAGACAGAGTGTCGTCTGTGTCTTGAAGACGACGAAACTACATCACACATTTTGTGTGCTTGTCCGGCTTTAGCACGGTTAAGAAGAGGGATCTTCGGTCAAGAGTTCCTGGACTCGGCTGAAGCTCGTTCATCTTCTGTAAAAGACCTTCTGGCGTTCCTTAGGGTAGCAGATCGTCTTTTACTGTAAAGGGGATTCGGCACAAAAGACCGCCTGGTCGCAGTGCCCACCATGAGGGTCACCCCTATCAATAATAATAATAATAATCTATATATATAAAAATGAACCCCTGTTTCTGTTGGTCACGCAATAACTCGAGAACGACTTTACCGATTTCATTCATTTTTTTTTTAAAAGTTTTCTAATACTTTGTAGATGGTTCTTACGGAAAGAAAAGTTAAGAAAATTGCGCAGGAAATTGGATAATTTCAGAAAACTTAACGACTACTTTAACTTCGCGATTTTGAAGAATGTGAATTTAGCAGGCCGGTGTTTTAGATTTTTGTAAAAATAATTAAAAATTGACAGAAATCGGTCGGCATATATCAATCGAAAACACTTTCCATATTATTTATTCTACGTTCCGTATTTTATTATTCCGTATTCTACTCTTTGGTGCACACTGCACAGAAGATTCGTGCGGAACGTTTATCCAGTTTTCAGTTTGTTTAGTGAGTTTTTTAAGAAGTGTCTGTTATCGCAGTTAGTTCACCGCATTATATTCAAAGTTTAATTTAATATATCGATTTTTATCCAGTTTTCAGTTTGTTTAGTGAGTTTTTTAAGAAGTGTTTGTTCATCGCAGTTAGTTCACCGCATTATATTCAAAGTTTAATTTAATATATCGATTTTTGGTAAGTTTTGATAGACTAACACGTGGTATACATGGTTATACAGAAAAAATAAGGGAGTCAAGTTTTTATTTTCAGTTGAATTTTTGTTCTTCAAAATGCCACTAATTAGACGTACCAGCTTAGGTCGCAGAACTCGCAATGCTGCAAGTCAAAGATATGTACGAGCAAGTCAAACTAACGAGCAACGCGAAGCGCGTAATGAAGTTGAACGGAATCGAAATCAACAACGTAGAAATGTTGCGTTTAATCCGCATCGAGCTGCATTCAATTATAACGTGGCAATCGATTACAGTTCACAGCAAATCGTTGCTATTGGACCAATGAACGTTGTGTGTCCACATTGCAAGGCATTGAAGTTTAAAAATGAAGCACCTGGATTGTGTTGCGCCAGTGGCCAAGTCAAATTGAATCCATTGGTACCGCCACCAGAGCCACTACATTCATTGGTTTCCGGAAATGGGCCAGATTCTAAACATTTTTTGACTCATATACAGCAATACAATAATTGCTTTCAAATGACGTCTTTTGGCGCAACAAAAGTTATTCGAGATAATTTTATGCCTACTTTCAAGGTAAGTATAATGGGAAACAATAAAATTTTACCACCATGTCTCTGGTGTAAAATACATTGGCAGCTTTCAATTGACATGGTGTAAAGTACGTTGGTAGCTCTGAATTGCCAAAAGCAACCAGAAGTGAGTGTGTTTACAGACGTTGATGAGGGAATGGCAGTGCTGCCAACGTATTTTGCCAGCCACATGGCGGTACAAATACTTCGCTATACAATTACCTATATTTCATCTATTTGCTATTGCAGATTCAGGGTCAAATATATCATCGAACAGGTTCCTTATTGCCAACGGCGGATAGTGATTACAAATTTTTACAAATTTATTTTATGGGCGATTCAGCAAGACAAGTCGATCAGCGTTGTGCACACAACAATTCGGTGAAAAAACCAATTGTGGAACAACTCCAAACATTTTTCCATCAACACAATGAATTGGTGGCATTATTCAAGACAGCATTAGACCGCATGCCATCTGATAACCACAAAATTGTCATCAGAGCCGATAAGACGCCTGCAGGACAACACGCAAGACGTTTTAATGCACCAACAATTGATGAAGTCGCTATTGTCGTCGTGGGTGAAAATTTAGAAAACCGAGATATTGTTTTACATCGGAGGAACGATCAGCTTCAGCGTGTATCCGAAACACATCGATCATATGATGCGTTACAATATCCTATCATATTTTGGCAAGGTGAAGATGGCTATCATTTTTCAATGAAGATGATAAATCCAGTTACAGGTAAATAACCAATCTACCTATACTACCTTAATCCCAACGTTACTTTATTTTATTATCACAAAAAATTATTTACAGGTGCCGAAACTAACAAAAAAGTTAGTTCAATGAATTATTATTCATACAGGCTGATGGTTCGGGAAAATGAGGACAATCACATCTTAAAATGTCGGCGGCTATTTCACCAATATGCTGTGGATATGTACGTCAAAGTTGAAACTGAGCGATTGACATTTATCAGGCTGAACCAGACAAAACTCCGTTCCGAAGAATACATTCATCTTCGGGATGCCATCAATGCTGACGGAAATGCACAGAATATCGGCAGAATGACTATTCTCCCAGCAACATACGTCGGAAGTCCGCGACATATGCATGAATACGCTCAAGATGCTATGTCGTATGTACGTCATTATGGCACACCAGATTTGTTTATCACGTTCACGTGCAATCCACAGTGGACAGAAATTCGACAAGAATTATTTCCTGGTCAATCACCCATTGATCGCCACGACATCACCGCAAGGGTGTTTAAAAAAAAATTAAAATCACTCATGGATTTTATTGTTAAGCATCGCGTGTTCGGTGAGACGCGCTGTTGGATGTATTCAGTCGAGTGGCAAAAACGCGGATTGCCACATGCCCATATCCTCATTTGGTTGGTTGAAAGGATAAGACCGAATGAAATCGATGATGTGATATCAGCGGAAATTCCAGATAATGAAGAAGATCCACTGTTACATGAGGTTGTTACAAAAAATATGATTCATGGTCCCTGTGGAATATTAAATCCAAATTCTCCGTGTATGGTTGTTTTAAATTCGCTGGAATTGCCCGGATTACCACCTCATAATCTGCAATTAAAAGTCGGATCGGTAATCATTATGTTGCGGAACATAAACCAGCCACGTCTTTGTAATGGCACCCGGCTTGCGGTGAAGAAATTAATGAAAAACGTTATCGAAGCCACAATTTTAAAAGGGAAGTACAAAGGCGAAGACGTTTTGATTCCACGCATCCCTATGATTCCGAACGACATGCCATTCGACTTTAAACGGTTACAATTTCCAGTGCGGCTTGCATTTGCAATGTCGATTAATAAATCGCAAGGGCAGTCGTTAAGTATTTGTGGCATCAATCTTGAAAATCCATGTTTTTCACATGGCCAATTGTATGTCGCCTGTTCCCGTGTCGGAAAACCATCAACGTTATTTATTTACGCGCCAGAAAAGAAAACGTGCAATGTTGTGTATCAAAAAGCATTGCAATAAACAATATGTTGTTGAAATATTTTTTTTATGTTCGAATTGAATATTCATATTGAAGGCAGGACAACGTCTGTCGGGTCAGCTAGTAAAGTTATAATTGTGAAGTCATTGTGGAGTTGTTTTAAGTGTAATATGAACAAAACGATTTCTTAAAATGGGAATTTATCGTGTTAAATCAAAACAACTAGTCTAAAAAGAAAATTAAATTTGTTTTATAATTCGAATTAAATCAGAACTGGGTGTAATGTTTTTTATATCGTAGCCCGTTTCAAATTTATACCTTAAGGTTAGACGTAGGCGTTAAAGACATTCGTTAACTATGATTACACGATTCGTGGGCACGTCCGCTTGCATGTTCCTCTTTGCCCTTTCGTGTTCAAACGCATTCGACATAATTGGATAGTGCAGCATTTAGAAAAAACTCAGATTTATTATAAAAAAATATTAATGTTGTTGTTGAGATTTTCTCCAATTGGACATTGTTTTACTTTATATGAATAAACTTTTTATTTCGTAGCGAACTTGACATTTTGAATCAATTTGAAATACATGAAATGAGAAATGTAATATTTTAGTTTTTCGTTCGCTTTTTACTATTATCGTCCCTACTTACGTGTAATCATAGTCATTTATTTGATTTCTATCACTACTAGATTGAAATGGCGTACTTTTGTACAAACTCGCTTTTACTGGTTTTAAAAGTAAATTTTTACAAAACCGACTTTAAAATTTTGCCTTTATGTATAAACTTAAACTAAAAAATTAAAAATAATAGGCAAGTTTATAAACCTACAGTAATTTGGGTTTTTAATTATAATTACCTACGAAAATATATTATATTATAAAAAAGGTTATTTCTTTGTTTTTCTTGCCCTTGGTGTCACCGAATAAAAAAATATCTGATTAGATATTGTAAATATTTAAGTATCAATAATTTTATATATTCTCCTATAATGCTCATTTTTCCGCATTTTTACATTAATTATTTTCTTCTTTATTTTCTTTCAATTTAATTTTTTATTTCTAAAGTATCGGTAGCCTTTAATTGGATTTATTCTGTAGGCTATCGCCGCAACATTTTTGTAAATAAATAAATAAAATAAATAAATAAATAAATAAATGCTCTTTTCTTTAAAGTAATAAAAAATATTATTTTTAACTTTTTAGTTTAAGTGTGTACAAATAGCAAAAATTTTGAAGTCAGTTTTATATTTTTGTAAAAATTTACTTTACTTTTCATTTTTATTTAAACGGAAGTGGGTGAAATTCAATAAATTTGATTCATCTCCTAATTTATCACTCTTACAGGTTGGATATTTTCTTCAAATTTAAAAGGGGCCATCCTCTAAACATAGCCTATTCAATGAAAAAACTTATCATTAAAATCGGTTCACAATAGGCGAAGATATCGCGTAACATACACACAAAAAAAAAAAAGAATACAGTCGAATTGAGAACCTCCACCTTTTTTTTTTAAGTCGGTTAAAAATGATAACACGTATTACTATTATCCCAATCTTATCGTAATAGTACGTAATAAAATCACTATTTAAAATTTTACGAAAATCATTAGTTTTAGCTTTCGAAAAAGCCGAGTATGTACTGAACATAATAAATAGCATAAAGTTGATAAAGTCAATCCTTTTACTGTAAATTCGATCAATTTATCTACGCGATTGCCTTCAAATAACGTTGTATATATATAGATCTTCTTTTTACAAGCTTTTTATAGACAATTTCCTTAAGATTAGGTTCAATTCGAAAGCTGATAGTAATTCAACTCGTACAGACCAGTTTTTATGAGGTGATAGTCTCTGGGGCATTTGGTCTTCGTCTTCTGCCGATAACCGATGTCATATTACAACAATAAAAGTCAATTGGCTATAAATAAATTTACTTCGATCGCGTCGCATTGCTTTCCTTATCAGAGATACACGTTTTTTTTTCGCCTTTCACAACTTCATCAATAAAATTAGTTTCGTAGAGCATTGCATCCGCTGACCTTTTAGGAGAATTTGAAACTTTTTATACAGTCTCTAAAATCTGTAAATGTACTGCAAAGTCCATATCGACTTCAAATATGTTCGTTTTACCAGTTTTTTGGCATAAAGATTCACATTTCGAGCCAAAAATACTTCTAATCAGGAAAATCTAGTTGGAAATGATTTTTCAGACTGTTTACTATATGTGATTTTATAGTAGGAAAATAATAAAAATACAATGTTAGTTGCCCAGGTACAATAGAATGCTGTTTATTTAATGGAATGAAAAACAAGCTCATAAACATTTGTATTTAATATCTTACAATACGATACAAATGTTTACAGTTTCAGTGGGTGGACCCCGATGTTTGGTGCGGGTTCAAGAAGACTGAACTGAGCCCGTAACTTTATTCAGCGCAGCAGGTGCATTGACCTGTTCTTATTTATATCAATCCCCTGGGAAGGGCCCCTAAATCCAATAAAATATGAGGGCTTTTAATGCGGCATTATGCTGGGCGCAGAAGTGACGAAATTGATAATAGTCCCATAAACACTTTTTTGATGAATAACTGCCAGATGCTTAATCCGCTGTCGCTGGGCGAGAGGAGAAAAGGCTAGATTTTCAGCACGACAGGTCGTGAAATCACCTTTGATATGATAAATTCATCTCACAGCATCAAAATGACCTCGACTCTTGGGTTGTTTTGATCGCATCGCTCTTTTTATCTGTCTGTATTTTTTTTTGGTTTTTTTTTTTTTTTTTTCTTCAAAATAATTAAAGTACGCGCCTCTGGTCTTGAGTGGCGACAGCTTCGTCGAAAAGAAGTTCACACACGCCAAGACCCCGAAAAATCTCCTTTTGCAGCTGGTCCATCTTCTGCACTCATCAATCTCCATCCGGCGGGACCTCAAGACGTATCTCGGCCAGCCGCCGGGCGCATTTCGTTCTGCTTTGGACCAGTTAAATTTATGAGCCGACTTTTTCTGCTTGTAAGCGAGATCGAGAACATAATCCTGCACAAAGTTTTTTTCACCCGACCGCAATTCCCTTCGCGGGTGTCACTCACGAAGATGCAGCGATGGAACAGCGGGGCTCTGGCTGTCGTGTCACTAATTTGTTTGCTAATGACTCGGGGGCCCCACCGAAGCCCCAGGCGTTTTCGGCCAAGACGGGCAATTTGAGGCGATACAGCCCGCGGATGATGAGTATCATTTGATCCGGACCGGAGGAGGGAGATTTCTGATTGAAATCAATTTTTATGCATCCAAGGAATGCAGTTGTGGTGCATCTGTAATGAAGTCGGGTTTTTTTTTTTTCGAGGACAAGTGATGCTTGATTGCAGCCAGATTTGTTGTAGGAAAGAAAGATTGTGATGAGGGTGAGAGAATCGTCTTTTGTATCATAGAAACCATTTAAAATTCAGAATTCGTCACAATCATAGATAGATGATGAGTTGATAATGAAGATTATGGGAAAATTATATTTAGAAATAAGGGAGAAGAAAAAAAATGCTTTAAACTTGACGCGATGTAAATTGATCTGAGGTCATTTGAACCGGGTGGGTCAACTCTATGAATTAATATTTTGCATAATGAAATATAAGATAATTCAGCATGAATTTTTAATGTTGAATTAATTGAATCCTAAAGTATGAAAACAAATTATGTCATAATGTTGGAAATAGACGATTTTACAATATTTATATAAATTGCAGCTCGTTAATGCCAAACTAGTTGAAGGGCTTCTAAAATGAAACCTAGAACTAGAACAGACGAATAACATGCGTCCCTCAATTTACTCAGAGTATCTGTTCCACGTGGATTCGTTTTACGCGAATAAATTGCGTAAATTCATTTTGTCAGTACAAAAGGAAAAATATTGGAAATAAAAGCTAGTATAAGTAATTGATATTTGGGGTTTTTTTTTTAAAGAGAACTACTGCATAGAATGTTTTAATGTTTTAAGGATACATTTGTGGATATATAAAAAATATATGATAACATTTTTGGACCAAAATATTGAAAATCCAGCGAGTTTTTCGCAATCTCCCAAGACTCAAAAAATAAAAAAAAAGTCCCCCCCCACTGCTGCAGTGATAGAGACCTTTGCAGTACCCGAAATCAAAAAACCAAAAAGTTTATTAAACTAGAAGGTATTGCCCGTACTATGATCCACGAAGAAAAAAACAATTTCAATTTAACAAAATGGCGGAGTTTTTAAAAAAGTTTCAAAATTTGCCAAAGTTTGATGATTTTTACCCTGCCAAAATTACATTTTTTATCCGATCGGAAAACTGGAGGTTCATGATATGGAGAAAGATATATAAAAGAAGCTGCAATAAGAATCAAATCGATCGGATGATTTGTCTTCGAGTTATAACTGCAGCAAATTTGAAAAATGTAGTTTCGAGAAAAACGAATTTAAAGTTTAATTAATACATTTCTAATACGTCTATACGATGAGCGACTGCTCTTCAGATGGCTGTAACTCAAAAACTATTTGAGATATGCACTTGAAATTTTAGTATGTTATTTTTAAAGGTATAAGAGGATCGAAATATGCAAAAAAAAAAATCGATTTTTTCAAATTTCCCACTAGTGGTGCCCCTTAACAGAAAAACAATGTTTCAGCAAACAAGAGTTTGCAAAGTTTGTTTCAGCAAGCGAAATAAATTGCTAAACCGGGTAGTGGTAAAATTTAAATGGAACAATATGAAGAGCAAACATTTTTATCACTTAGACGTTCAATTTTAAACATTATCACAACCAAAACAAAAAAAGATCAGAATTATGCAATTGATATTTTCAAGTAAAAATTTGCGTCACTCTGATTAATCATGAATTTATGAAAAAATATAGAAAATGAAATCTAACTCAAAAATAAATCAATACTGCATATAAAAAGTTACGCGTAAATAGAAGTATAATTAAAAAAAAAAAAAAAAAAAAAAAAAAAAATTGCTTAAAAAAAATTACGCATAAATCCAGGGATGAGTGTGTTTCAATTAATTTAATTTGAGAGGCCACTGAATAAGTTTTTGTGTCAAAATATTAAAAGATAACAAAAAAATGCGGCCACTCAAAGTAACTAGTTTTTAGAGCCTTCATCTACATTCGCGAAAAAAAAAGAATTAATTTTGAAAATGTTGACAAAACTTTAATCTAATCGGATAAGCATTTCAAACGCTATTTCCTTACCAGTTTGAGAAACATATTTCCGAGAAAAATGTATTAGGGTTTTCGAATCCAAAATTAGAACATGGTTGACTTTGAAATTTTCGGAAAATGGTCGAAAAATAACAGAAAAATAAAATACTTACTTTTTCCAGCTCTCTAAAATAAAATTTTCCGTTTAAGGTAAAGAATTATTTTCAGATAAAATTTTCAAAAATAAAAAAATTTAAATCAAAACATAATGTTATTAAATTAGTATAAATTATAGCTTTTCCAATAAAAATATGGACAATAGTCTTATTAAATTAATTATTTATTTTAATTATAGTCTTATTAAATTAATATTGAAATATAATGTTTTATTAAAAAGTTTATTTTCGTTATCGATTTTCTGATTTTTAAATTTTTCTTTGTTATCTTTCAAAATAAATCAGCACAACGTATATATTTCGATTGTCCAATAATTTGGTTTTGTTGATTTTTGAAATTATAAGTGATACAATATGACGCCAACATTCGTTTTTTCATAAATATCAGAATGCAGCGAATAGCACTCTAGAAATTACCAGGAATCAAACATATATTGGTTTGGAATTCACAGCTTCATAATACAGATTTAATGATAAAACCAACTCTACTTGAAAAGATTGAATGTTTTTACTTTTATGTATTATAAATTATATAAGTTTTACAAAACTAATTTAACTTTATTACATACTGATGTATATTAAAATAAAGTGTTAAAACTTACAATATTAACAAATTCCTACTGAATCCATAAAGGCGACTCCACTAACAAAAATACCTCCTGAAAATTTTCCCCACATGTTGACAATGTTTTAAAAGCTAGAAAAGCGCTGAAAGGCATAAAAGGGACAAATTATACACGAATTGCATTCTGAAGGCTATTAGCAGTCTATTAAGGGTCATAGTTCGGGTTGCAGTCTCAGCAGAAACCCTCGGAGTCGCCCCACGTTTACGAGTTGTAAGCTCGCCATGAAAGCAGAAACATATGAAGTAGTCATAAAGGAATATCTAATTCCATTCATCAAAGAAAAATGTGGCGATGACGGCCCATTTACTTGCGACATAAGGACCCTGTCGACTTAGGGCAAACAGACTCGACTCGACTCGACTACGTTTCAAAGTAATTGTGTCCTTGCAGATCTTTAAGGGGCGATTCATCCTCATAAGTAGTGCTGTTTGCGATAACGATCAGAGAAAATCTATGCTTTATGATAATGCTCTCAGTTATAAGAATTTCTGCTTTCCTTTTTCCACTTTGCCAGATATAGCAGATAAGCAAGAGGATTTGTTGGTACATAGCAAGTTTACGTGGATGCTCAATATTTCATCAAAAGAATTTTCAGTACCTACCAACAGGAAATGTTGTATTTTATGATTTCTGTAGTTTCAATCTATTGCAATGTATACAAACGCCGTGAAATTGGATTACTTCCGGTATTATATGAGATATTTTTCAGGAAGAAGCTTATCTAAGTGAATAGATTCGGTATATGTATATACAGTATAGCAATATATGGCATCTTTTTGTGATGTCTAAATAAAATATTTGATTTATATTGCTACATACTATATACCGAAAATTTCAAAATTGAAAGTATAGACGAAATTTGTTACCAAAAAAAAACATATAAACTGAATAGATGTGATTTTTATTTTTCAACTCTGTAATATATCTTTTTATTTTCTTTTTATTGCAGGTCTTTCATCAGATAAAATATGGAAAGGAAGTCAAGCAGGGCACTGTCGAGACGACGACCCCCGAACTTGAACTTGAGGGCAAGCTCAAGCTCACGACACGACGTCTTTGAGCAGCAAAGCTTTAACAGGTTTGTGGGCTAATTAATCCATTTCCCGAAAGTTTGGTATATTCAATATGGAGTCGAAAGCTTCCGAGCTTCCTGCTTTGCTCCCGTTTTTAAGCTGGGATAGTGCTGAAAGCTTCATGCTTCCTGGCTGAGATATGGGATAAAAATAAACTTTAAAGTGAGCTTTTCGGGAATAGATTTCCGGTTTGGATACTGTCTACGAAGGATTGCATATCCGGGATTTTTCAAGAAAAGCTTTAGGTAGTTGGTACAATAATTCCAGAAATTCAGATTTAAAATAGTTCAGGATTAAAAATACTTTATTTTGTTTAGGGCAGCATACTTTTTCGGTCCAATGTTGAGGTTTATTTCTTTACTTAATTTAAAGATTTTAAGTGCGCGAAAGAAAATTGAACTACAGCAAAAAATTTTCATATTTCAATTTGCAATATTCTAAATTGAATAATAAGTGTTTACTAGAAATTAACGAGTGTGTGTTTTATTACATATTTTGTATACTTTATTAAAATATTTTATAATTTAGCAGCCTATATGACTAGACTCTAGACTAGAATATATTATCCCTTTACACCCGAGAGAAAAAGGTTGAGAATTTCCCAAAAACCAATTAACTGAGAAATTATCTAGGTGACTACGGAAAATAATAAAAATAATAAAAGAAAATCCTGCATTTTGCCATTTTCTGAAAAGCTACCCTCACGATAGTTAGGCCTGCGTAATTTACAAGTCGCACAATAGTAAGTGTTACCCGCACTTTCGTGTACCTTCGTGTGTAAAGGGTTATATGTATTTTGGCGATTTTCAACATTATTTTAAAAAATGTATACACTATAAAATTATAAATTAGAAGAAAGGCACAGACATAACATTTTTTAAATAAATTATTTAAAGTACGAATTTTTGCCTTTAATTTATATTTTTGCTGCGAAGTTATTTAATTGAAATTACTTGTGTGCATATTCTAAAAGTACAATCGAATACTTAACAGCTTATGCGGGATTAAATCAAATCTTGTTATTTAGCTCTTAAATGTTGTATTTTATGATTTAAATGTATAATTATAATTTATTAAAATATACCTTTCTTTAGGTAAACTATAAATTATTAAACCTTCCGGATTAACCCATTAATGCGCAAAACGAGGTTTTTGTGCACGCAAGTTCAATTGTACGATTCGAATAGCAAATTGAGGCAAATTTCCTCCGAATTCGTATATAAGAGGTGCTCTTTCAGAAGCTGGCATTTGTTTTGCTTAAAAACTTCAAAAACCCTATTACTTTTTGGGTTTTTTCAAAAAAGTGCCGATCACCAAGTTTTTTTATGATGAAATTTGGTGATATTTTTACTCAAAAAGGACAAATTATACGAATAAATTTTATATGACAAAAAGTGCTTACAATTAGCCAAAGAACATGTGTGAATTTTTTCAGAATTTTTCGGGACATTTTTGGATTTTGGAAAAATTGGCCAAATCCAAAAAACCAAAAATAGTCCAACAAATTCTGGAAAAATTTACATGTTTTCCGTTTTTTTGTAAAGTTGATCTTTTTCGTGTAAAAAAATCGCGAAGTTTTTTATTACATTGCTGTACAAAATGGCCATTTTGCAAAAACCAAAGCAAAAAAAAATTCAAAACTATGGTTTGGGAAAGTGTCGACATTCGGACCGCGATTTCTGGTGGTTATATGATCATTCAATAGAAGCAACGATAAGATAATCGACTTTGAGACGAAAAATGACCAAAAGAAATCGGCACTTTTTTTTAAAAAACCCAAAAAATAATAGGGTTTTTGGAGTTTTTATGCAAAACAAATGACACATTCTGAAAGAGCACCCCCAAAAACCCCTTATATACGAATTTGGAGGAAATTCGCGCCAATTTGTTATTCGAATCGTACAATTGAACTTGCGTGCACAAAATCCTCTCTATGCGCATTAATGGGTTAAATAACCTATCAACAGATTTTATGTGGTATTGAGGAATGGAGACCTAATAGTAGCTGTTGATCTATAAATATAAATTTCATATAAGTTTTTTAGATTCTTTCCACTATTAAAGGCTGCAATATTGAATCCTCAAGAAAATAAATCAGATAATGGTTTAGTATATTTATTTATTTATTAATTTTAGTTTCGCCATGTCCTTCCGTCTGTGGGTTACTCCAAAACCGGAAATAAAGAGAATTAAGAAAAAAACAAAAAAAAAACATAATAAATAAATCAATCCTAATAATAATTATACAGGTATTTATTCTAATTGTTGGTAATTTACAATATTTTGTGTGTACTCTGTAGGTAGAAAATTGGAAAACGAAGAGTTAAATTTACATTCTTTTTCAAAATCAAAGGTTTTAAATTTACAAATTACTACAATATCGTATATTTTATAAATTCGTAGAAAACGACGAAACTTCATGCATACTTTGTCTGGAAACCCTTTTGATACCATAACACGTAATTCAGATATTAAAATAATGCGTACTTAAGAATTGAAAGGTGGGAATACTTATAGATGAATTAATAAATTAGAAATAGAGTACAGAATAGGAAAGATTCAGATCATTGTATAATAGCTGAATAAGTGGCTGTATGCAATTGGGCAGTCAATATGTTAATGGACTAAAAATTATCCCTTTGTTAAAAACATCAGTTTCTGCAGTCGACTGCTGAATTCAACTTAAGGGGCACCACTAGTGTGACTGCCTGAAAAAAAGGTGATTTTTGGGAATTTTTTAAAGACAATTACTGCATGGAATGTTGTAATATTTTAAGGATATATTTGTGGATATATATTAAATACATGATAAAATTCTTGGACCAAAAAAATTAAAATTCAGCGAGTTATTCGCAATTTCCCAAGGCTCAAAAAAACAACCCCACTTCTGCAGTAATAGCCACCTTCAAAGTGCGTGAAATAAAAAAAACCGAAAAGTTTATTCAACTAGAAGGTATTTCTCGTGCCATGAACCTCAATCGAAAAAAAAAAATTGAAATTTGCGGAGTTTTAAAAAAAAATTCAAATTTTGTGCGAACATTTGATGATTTTTGCCCTGCCAAAGTTACATTTTTTATTCGATCGGAAAACTGGAGGTTCATGGCATGGAGAAACATATATAAAAGAAGCTGCAATAAGAATCAAATCGATCGGATGATTTGTCTTCGAGTTATAACTGCAACAACTTTGAAAAATGTAGTTTCGAGAAAAACGCATTTAAAGTTTAATTCATACATTTCTCAATACCTTGATACGATGAGCGGTTGCTCTTTTGATGGCTGCAACTCAAAAACTATTTGAGATATGCACTTGAAATTTTAGTATGTTATTTTTAAAGGTATAGACTATCGAAATATATATCGAAATGATTTTTTCAAAATTTCACACTAGTGGTGCCCCTTATGGAAAACAATCGCTGAATTGTGCAGTTTACTCCAAAAACTGAATTATCGAACACAGGGTGGTATTTCTCAATTTTTTTCCCATTATCTTATAATTTCGGCAAATTACTAACAATTCGATTAATTTCTTGATTTCAGAGAAGGCGAAGAAGTGTCGGTGAACCAAGCAACTGGCCCAGTTTTCGTAAGTACACATTAAAGATTGTTCAAATCCCTATTTAAAGCAATTCCCGAAAATTCCCCCGGATTACAAACAAGTTCCAAACTGGTGCAGGCTATGATCCGTAAACAAACTGGTCTCCAAAACAATTGATGAATCCGGAAGCGCGCCCTTGTTTTATTATTACCACCAAATTGCGGCAATTTCCCATCCATCGTCAGCGCCCGTGGGCCCCGCCGCGCCGCCCGCCGGTGCTCCAAGGGACACAGGCAGTAAAAGAGACATTTCCCAGTTTGCCGGTGTTCCGGAAGTGATTTACTTAATGTCTGTAAACAGCATTCCATCATTTTTTTTTATTTTTTTATTCGGGCACCCGCGCTTTTATCTCTCCGCGAGGCGGGCGATATCATATTTTTTTGGTTAATTTGAAAACTTCCACGTTTTTTTCCCAGGTTCGAGATGAAAGCGGAGCTGTAAAATTGTTTATGTGATGTGATGTTCGCGGGACGACGACGCGGCACCGAGCACAATTTATTCTGTTTGTTGTTTCGACTGAGGAGGGACTTCAAAGGCGGTGGTAACACAGGAGGCCCTCCTATTGGGCAATTGTGTTCCCATTCCTTGCCCTTCTTATGCCAATGAATTTATTTTTCTTTGCGGTTAATCGCACCGTTCCTGCTTTGATTCGATCGAACGCCATTTGGCGGACTTTCAATGGAAAATAACATTAGCATTCAAGAAACAAAGCAAGGAGCCAGCTTAAATAACTCGACGTCGAGAGAACGATACATGTCGAATTTCGGTTGTATTCTAGATTCTAGAAGATCAAACAAAACTTCAATCGAGGTCGACGGTGGCAGATAACAAGAGATTCCACTAGAACTATCATTTTGCACGAAAATCCAATTTGAAATTCGATCACGTAACGCGAGAAGGCGATTCATAAATACTTCTGGTAAACGTAAGAATCGTTTGAAGTGCTTTACTGTTAATTTAAAAGCATTTTCCAACAGATATTATGAAAGAACATACTATTTCAAGAACATATAAGAAAATAGTATTATTCATATACTCTTACATAAGTTGAAATATCAACAATATCTAAAAGTTGATTTTGAAGGTCCAGTAACGAAAAATCCGAGAAAAAAATTAGTTACACACTATCTATTATATGAAAAATTCTGTTTGTCGAAAAAATAAATTCCTGGAAAAAGTTCCCTAAGGGGTCATTCTACCTTGAAAATGAAAAAAAAAATTTTAATTTTTAAGAGTACAAAAATATTTTTTTTTTGATTTTTACATTTGTTTTCTTGTTCACACGAATTTTTCAAAAAAACATCAAAAAATTATGGTTGACAGGATTTCGGCCGTCTAGAATATTTGAAAAAAAATGACAAATTATTAGGTGTTAAAGTCTCTATAGCCCGGACTTAAATGAATTTTTTTCATCAAAAAATGACAAAATGGCGACAGATTTTAAGAAAAAAAAAAACATTTTTGAGTTTGGAAAATCGACTTTAAATCGGAAAATTCGATACCTATATTCTTGATTTAGGTCCGGTGTATAATATATATAATAAGATATTAAAAAAACAGAGAAGTCTTTTTTCGTAAGTCATGTCAACCAGGTCAAAAACCATGGTTCGAGAAAATCGAGTTTAAAGTTTTTAGAAGGATATTTTTTATTAGAATTTTTAGAAGTTTTTGATACATATTTCAAAGATATTTGCCGAAGCGTCGAAAATGCTGTCTCAAGGCGCCTCGCTTTATACTTACACTAATCAATTTTAAACTTAAATATCGCTCTAAAATTATTGAAAACATATTTTTGATAGTACATATTTACTTTTAAAATAAGTAAAAAAAAATTCGATTTTTTGTTTTTCAAGGTAAAAAGACCCCTTAAGAGTATCAAGTTCTTAAATTGTCCATATTTGTATGTATGTAATAACTTGAGGTTCAAATTTACATTTTAGTCAAGTTTAAAATTAATTTTTAAGACATTTTGGAAAATGGCTAAGATTTTATGTTTTATACTTTTTTCTGAAAAATGCTTTGTGATGGCAAATTTCACTGATCGACAAAATTGAATACTTAATTTGTAAGAGAGCAAGTCATAAATATTCATTTCTATAAGATTTTTGTTCCATAAATTATGAATTCGCAAACAAAAATGTCCTATCATGTCACGTTTCTTAGCAAAGTAGGGTTGAGAAATAAAAAATATTATATTTATCGGATCGATCGATTAAAGGGATTAAAGGCTCAAACCTTGCAAGGTCCTGAGACCTTCTTCTTCTTAAAAAAGTGGTGTAACAGTGTGCGAATTCGTAATCTACGGAAAAGGTTCTATAGAAATGATAAAAAAATTGTTTTATACAAAATAGGTGTCGTCCAGTGTTTTTGTATTAATATAAATTTTTAAAACTAAAACAAATGTTCCTCACCCACATTTTCCAGTTTATATAATAAATAATAGAAGCTACAACGAAATCCTAATTTATGCATATAAGGCCTAAAAATTGATCGTGTTTTGTTAGAATAGGAATTTCGACCGATTTTTGGATATTTAATAAAACAAAATAACATAAGCAATTTATGCAGTATCATATGTACATGCAATTTAATTGTGATGCTTATCTATTGTCCTTTTATTATTATTTGCAATTTTTCGAAGTATATGCCTAACAAGAAATCGATCTAGCTATTTTATGCTTAATATTTCGTGTGTCCTAAAATTCGAAAAGACACCTTTCTGTTTTTACTAAAAAAAAAATTTGTTTTCTTTCTTCACGTTCTGTTTTTGGATGTATAAAAAGAAAACTAAAATTCTAGATGTATCAACTTTTGACATTGGAAAAATAAAAAATTTTCATTTTTTAAAGCTATAAATTAAACTGATGTAATGGGAGGAATTTTAGGTTCTAGTTCTTTAGCCTGCTAAAATTAGGTTGTATCGGTGAAATTGTTTGAAGATATTTTGAAGGCAAAGACTAACAATACAGTTTTGAGGAAAACACTTTTAAAATTGTATCTCTGAAAATGAATGAATATCGGCAGACTATTTTAGCGTCTATGACTGCTTTTTAGGAGATTTCAGAAAATTAAAACAGATTTTAAAATAGTGCATAGAATTAACGCAGTATATAGGTACCTTGTGGCACCATATGGTGCCACATTCAACGTGTAGTCCGTATTACATCTCTAGTTTGGTTGCTTTTAAGACATTTTCCTAAATAATATCTCCTTTCTTAGTAAGTTTTGTACTTTTGAAAAATTGTTGAATTACATAGGTCTAATTTTGTTTCTTGCAGGCATCAGTCCATCGGCCGCGTCACGCGAGCATTTCAGCGATCCGACGGGATATGAATCACTCGCCGCATTCGCAGCAGTTGCAACAGTCGCAGCCGCATATTTTGGGCCGATCGGGGTTTCGGCCGGTGCAACAGCAACAGCAGCAGCAGCAACAGCAGGCGTGTCCGTCACCCGAATTCCTGCAAATCCCGGAACGTGTAGATAATGGGAATTCCAGTAGGATCCTGCGGGCGTGTGAGGTCCGAAAGGTCAGCTGGGAGAGCCCTCATAATCAATCCATAGCAGTTCCGATTCCCCAGCCGTTTCGTCAACAGCCGCAGCCCGGACAGGGTGGTATGCAAGTCTCAGGAATGGGGCTCCACCCGACGCATTACGGGCACCTGCAGAACCAGCAGAGTCAGGGGGGCAAACAGTCGTCCACTTTGGCACACAATCGGATTCCAGTGCCACAGCAGAATTTTAATCAAATTTCTAAAACGGCGACCAATTTACTAAACGACATCTACGAGAAGCACCTGTTGAGCCAGACAACATTCGAAAATGTCACCATGCTGAACAGCAGGACCTTGAGTGGGGCCCCGGTCGGGATGCCGGCGAATGGGTCCTTCCCGGAGACCGGGGGCCATCACCAACACCACCACCACCACCACCAGCAACAGCACAGCATTTGCTCGGCTGACGGGGATTTTAATTTAAATAATTTCCAACAAAAGCAGCAATCTATCAGGGGCCACCATAAGCACGGGGCTCACCATCACCCGTACAGAAGTCACCAGCACCAGCATCAACCGTTGGTGAATATTTCAAATCATCACATCCAACAGCCGCCGCCGCCGCCGCAGCAGTCCCACCAGCTTCACCAGCTTCAGCAGATCCAGCAGCTCCAGCAGCCCCACCAGGCTGGCCAGAGCCTCATCCACGTCGGAGTGGTCCAGCAGGATCCCAGCCAACACGTCTACGAAACGGTGGATGGGCCTCCGCCAACTTCTCACGTCACCGGTGCTGCTCCCGGTGCATCGTCCGTGCCAAACAGGACGCAAAGAAGGCGACCGCCCGGAAAAGTCCAAAGAAATGGCAAAAATTCGGGAGTGGCGTCGACGTCGGCGGCGGCTGTGGAAGGCAAACAAAACAATCCCTCAAATCAGAAGAAACATGTGTCTGGTGGCTCCGACGAAAATTACTTCGGAATGGGGCCCACTGTCCAGCTTCCGAGTAATCAGCATCCACCGCCGCCGCCACCGGCCTACAATCACCAGCCAAGAACTAGGGCGGATGGCGAAAACGACAGTGGACCCAGTGGCGGACATAAGGCTCACCCGGTGACAGTGCCCCAGCCTGTAGTTGTCCAGGGTGGCGCCTCTTCACAATCTCTGCCTCCGTTTCCTTTGGAACGGATACCCACTGCAGGGGAATCCGGCGATGGAATCCAGAGCATTCGTGGAGTACCGATCGGGAGTGCAGCAGTACAGGGCGACCATGAAGTCTCCGAATCGGCGGACCATTTCCCGGAATTCAACGGACCCGGCACGATTGCAAAGTTCCAGTACCGGAACAGCAAAATTGATTTAATGCTGGAGACGGCTCAGGCCATGGCCGCTGCCGCATATTATGCCAAGTGAGTACCCACCTTTAAACTCTTATTCCAGGGGGTTAAACAGGGACATTCCTCTTTGGGGCTTTTCATTACCTTGATCTTCCTGGTGGCCGGGTCTCCGGGTTGGTTGGGGCCGTCACAGAAATGTTCCACATGTAATAGAAATTGATTTATCGCAGGAATGCGATTCTCTATTGGAGGTTTGGGTCTATTTTAGCAGGGAAATTTCATTATATGGGTGTATCTATCTATCGATGGAATGAATTTAATCCCCTTAATTCTGCTGAATCGGCGACATACTTGAAGATGAAATCCTGCTAGCTTATGCAGCAATTTTAATTAAATTTGGTGATTGCCAATTCGTCGACGTGAACTAGAATATGTTTTATATATACAAATATGAATTAATACATATATATCCAATATATAATATTTTATGAATGAAATTTTAAGTCTCAACCATTATAAGAACATATTGGCAGACTTTGTATCTGTCAAATTACATATTGATGCCTTGTCATACCCCAAAATTAATCAAAGACTTAAAAAATTATGCACTTCTCCGAATACAAATTTAATATCATAAAATATTGCTGGGCTTATTTGAAATCTAAAATATGCAGTCAAACGAACCGAATTATGTATATTAATTCTCATGAAAAGCATTGATGATCTTTTATAGAAAATCAAAGGTCTGAAAGAGATGATACAATTAACCATAGCTTACAATACCTGAGAATATGGAACAGAAGTTAGAAGTTCAATTTAGTACAAAATTTTCAATAATAAGATCATACTAACTATTGAAAAATATACCCTTAACATGTAAATATTGTCACCAACAACACGCTTTAATATAAAACATATAAAAGATTTAAAAACAAAACAAATACTTTATAAAATCAATATACTTGTTTCATATTCCGTTTATTTTCTTTCTGTTACAAAAACTAATCTATTTAAATTAAAATAATTCGGAAATAAAGGCAAAAACTTTATTTAAAACAAGATTTTTACTGATGTACTTATGTATGTATTACAATTTATTTTATATTAATTTAACTTCAAGATAGCCACAACGAAAATATCAAAAATTATGAGCTTTGGTAAATAAAAAACGAATTCCACTTCTCGTGACCATGAACTGTTTTCGTTCGTCATTTGTAAAAAAAATCTTTTATGAACTTTTTCGGGAAATTTCCAAGAAATCTTTTATCTGTCTTTTTAAGTGTGAAATCATATTACATTTTCCACCTACAACAATATAAAACGAGTAGATACTTGATCAAACGAAATTTTTGCCCTCCAAGAAAATGTACTTATCTGTCTATCTTTAGATTATCTCTAACTTGTGAGAAATTGAAGGCCAGTTTTCTGCTGTATTTGATATAAATTTAGAAGAAGGTCTTTTATAGAGAAAGTAATAAAGTTGAAATAAAAGTAGGTACTTTATGGAAAAAACATTTTTATTTTACTTCATTATTATTGTGATTATACAAATAAAGATACGTAAATGTGTAACTGTACGATACTCAAATTAGAAGACTATAAAAACAATAAAAACGGTCAAATGTCAGTAGAATTTGTGAACCGAATTTTCCGTATCAAAATCAAATAATTGTGCTGCTATTACCAAGGCAACAAGTTTCCAAGTAATATTCTTACTAGCCAGATTAAATGGATTGGTTGAATCCTCAAAATTAAATTTATGAACTAAATTATCTACTAAACATATTTTAAATTATATGATATATAAAATAATTTTTCAAAAAAAGCTTCTATTGTTCAGGTGTCCTAAAGTCAAAAAAATAAGTAGATATATATATTTTTTTATTGGGTCAATGCTGAATTTATAAGTGGATATAGTTCGCATGGGTGGATCCTAAAAAAGTAGTATCAAAGTTACCACTGAAACAGATATAATCAAATATATTATGTTGAATTTATGGTTTATAGGTATTACTTTTGTTTGACAGAGATTGTAAGTAAGTATTTTTTTTTTCTATTCACGCAAAAAGCTTTTAAGACAATATATTCAACGTAATACATATACAGCCTTGTTCAAAAGTATTAGGAACCCTCGATATTCATTGATATATGGAGTCTGAATGGATTCCAGAAAAATTTAACATAGTAGGTGTTCAAACCCAACTGTCACCAGTTTAATGATGGGGTTTGCCGGGCGTAAAATCCCAGTAGGTAACTATAAGAACGAGGATGTTTTTCAAATTTTCGCTCATTTATGGTTTGGTGTTAGATGCGATAAAGTGCAATTTTGAAACGGTTTCAAGTGATTTTAAAAATTGGTTTTAAGTTTTTAATAAGGAAGTGTTAAAGGTGATAAAATGCAAAAAATTAAAGAACTAAGCCAGTCTTTAAGGTCAGAAATAATTATTTTGGACGCAAAAAGTGTTAGTCAAACAGCTATTGCAAAAAAACTAAAGTGCTCACGTTGTTCTGTACAAACAACACTCAAAAGGTATAAGGAGACTAAATCCTTCGAAAATAAGCCCAGAAGCGGACGAAAGCGTGCCACCACATCAAGGCAGGATCGTCTTTTAATATTGATGTCTCTTCGGAACCGCAGAAAAACATCGAAAGATCTCGCTGCAGATCTTCAGGATGAAGCGGGAGCTAGTTTTCTGCAGTAACAGTTAGAAGACGACTTATAGGCGCAGGACTACGTGGTTCCGAGGTAAGAAAAAATCCATGGCTTTCTGAGCGACACAAGCAAAACCGGCTTAAATGGGCGAAAAAATATAAAAATTGGAAAGCCGAGGACTAGGCAAATGTCGTATGATCGGACGAATCATATATTGAGGTAAATATGTCAACTGTTCTTCTTCACTTTTAAAAAAAAAATTATTTCTGAGGCTCTTAGTTAAGGAAAAAATTTTTTTTTTTAATTGTTTCAATTATTTTGTTTACAATACAGATTTTCGTCCAACCTAGGGCACAGTTCGTGCGACGGAGGAAGGAGGAAGCTTTTCGTCCGGATTGCCTCGTCCCTACAGTGAAACATGGTGGCGGAAGTATTATGATCTGGGCCTGTATGGCCTCATCAGGCATCGGAAAGCCATTTGTGTGTAAAGAAAGGATGAATTCCGAAAAATATACAGCCCATGCTGGAACAAATTTTGGAGCCACCCATAATACAAATTCTCGGAGGAGTACTTGATAATTATATTTTTCAACAAGATAATGCTCCTTGCCACACAGCAAAGAAAATTCGCGAGTTATTCGCGAACAACAATATCCAATTCATTGATTGGCCTTCACAGTCCACCAGCCTTATCCCCCATCTAGCATCTTTGGCTCATATTAAACGCATGAGTCCACCAACGTAACTGCACTTCACTTTCGTCCCTGCACCAAGCCGTGTTTGAGGATTGGGAAAAAATATCTCCAGATGTTTGTGCCACCTTAGTCAACAATATGCCGAAAAGGATTGCAGTGGTGATAAAAGCAAACGGGGGAAATACAAAGTATTAATAAAATTAATAAATGATCATGTTTTTTTAGAAAATATGTGCATTTTTTATTACACGTGTCTTAAACGGCTTGTTTTGAAGAAAACTAGGGGTGCCTAATACTTTTGAACAAAACTGTATATTGTTTTTAAAAAGTTTTTTTTTAACATATAATTTTTTTAATATCATTATCAAGGGAGTTGTGAAGAAAAAAGTAATCCGCCATTTTGGGGCGCCCGCCATATTGAATTTAGAACTATATTAGATATACTTTATTGCATTGTCAGCAGACTTACACACGTGTACAAAATTTCAAAGCTCTAGCTTAATTAGAATTAGATGAAATTTTGATTGCAATATTTTAACCAAACATATTGACTAACTAACTAACTAACTAAAATAAATACTAAAAGGTGAAGTTAAATAAAAGTTTGTTTCTTGTTTGGTCCATTAAAAATGTATGAGCTACTATAAAAAGGTAATGTCATAATGATTGAGGCAATTTTGATCTGTTATTTTGAATTTAAAAATACTAAGTAAACTATCGTCACGATTCACGGAATAAAATAGGAAAGTTTAAATATATAATACATTTTTTAAACTATGTTACTTATTTAATGAATGTATAAGGTACTATTTTTTATCTCAACATTGTTTTAAAGTAGATGTATTTAGTATATATATGTATATATTAGGGTGGGTCGAAAAAAAGTTACCCCCCTGGAAAGTTTCGTCATGTGACGTAGATCAACAGAAAAATACGTAAAAAATTCATACTCGAAGTTTAGCGATCGCAATCTTAACATTTGTGCTGGTCGATATAGGGAAAACGGGTTGGGGTCATTATCCGTTTTCCCCATATCGACCAGCACAAATGTCAATATTGCGATCGCCAAACTTCGAGTATGAATTTTTTACGTATTTTTCTGTTGATCTACGTCACATGACGAAACTTTCCAGGGGGGTAACTTTTTTTCGACCCACCCTAGTATATATACTCTTTGATTGAAAGGTAAATCTCATCAAAAATAAATCAAACTTGTAACAACGCTTTCACTCCAAATTAATACTCAAATACTCAATAAAAATCGAGAAAACGAGAAAGAAAAAAACCTGTAAAATGCCGCCACATCTGCGATCTGCATGAAAAGCAAAAAAATGCCAAAAAAATGAGGCGACATGGCACGGTGCTATCAGTCTCATTTTGTCACAAATTCATCGGCTTATTCGTAAAAAGCATAATAAGGCGATGACAGCTATCACACCCAATCCCGAGGGATTAAAGTGCCTCGAACGCGGCTGCTTTGCATTAGGCGGGAAGGGAACAGCTCGCGATGGTTTCGCCATCCACATCCATCAAGTTGTCGTCAGACAGAGCCGCCGGAGAAGGTGTTCCATCAACATCTGTGTTGTCACCAATCCCCGCGCCCTATATAGTATCCACGCCGCCTCCCCGACATCGTCAACTACCTTAAAGACGTCGCGCAAAGGGGGGAAAAGGGTCCTGATTTCTAATATGTATCGCTCGGGGAGCTTGAAGGTATCAATTGCTTCAATTTCGTCACCCCATCGAGAGACTTTCTTTTGCCCCTGTAGCGGGGTTCAAGGAGCTCAGGATCCCGGGTATTTTTCTCGAAATAGGAAAATAGGAAAATCAGTAAATGGCCTGGAAAAGCTAGACAAGCCATCCCGAACGACAGATTCGACCAGAGATCCCTACTCCACTTTCGATCAGCAGGAATTGAAGTGCACCAAACTAAAAATAGTTTCGAATTTCAAGTTTCGAGACAAATTCAAGGGAGCCTGTGTGTGCTCACGAGTCGTGAAATTGTTTTATTAGCCGCTTCATCCGGTCCAGAGATATTGCATCTCAATGGAATGGATTGTTGGCGAAATTCTTGCCCTTTTGCGCCTTTGCGCCCCAAGGGGTCCTCGGCATTTCTGGGTTTTCACACCAAAAGCCAGAGGCCAGGGCACCACAGTTCCTTTTAATATTTAATTTGTGTTCGGCGAATCCATTAAGAAAATTTTAGATTTATGACGCAGCAGATGTTTTGGGGTTCATTTATGAAAATATCTCGCCATCATCGGCAGCCAGCAAGAAAAGGGAGAAAAAAAAAAAAAAAAAAGACTCCCTTGTCTTTTCGGCGGCCGTAAATTAATTTGAACTGAACCCATCCTTGGTAAAGTGACGACAGCCAGCTCTTGATAACAAGACGCTGTCCTTTCGCGTACGCCCCGCGAAGACACTCTTATAAAGAAGCAGCACTTCTTGGACGCAGTAAGTGTCGCAGGATGTCCCTGCAGTTTGTTATAAGTGGAACGTGTCTAATTGGTTTTTCGGGCATCATTTAGCAGGTGACAAATTATATGTATACCCCGATTCTTCTGTTTTAGCCAGGAGTGGGATAAGTAGGGGCCGCCAAGAGGTCCAGAAGGAGGGCGAACGCGAAAAATGTTGAGGTACTCCCGACCTCGACAGACGAGAGCATCATACCATAGTACCCTAGGGTCGACCGGATTTGGATCCAGGTCCCTTCGACGTGTATGACAACGATTTGTTAGACGACAACGTGACAAAGCTACCGTCAAACGATTCGGATGAGATTTTCTTGTAAGTTATGACCAGGGCGAGACTAATTGGAAAGACGTTTTGTCGTCCAAGGCGAGTGGCTACGGATGGCTGGAGACAACCGATGACAAGATGCCCCGAAATAGATGAGTTATGACACGGTCGTAAAAATATTTTATTTTTGGTGCATTTATGGGGAACCTCAAATTTGATAGGAAAGCCACTAACCTTGCACATGAAGATAAAACTGGAGAAAAAAATCTTTTTTTTTTGTAATTCGGAGGTAATAAAACGGGTCTAAGGAATAAATTTTCATATGTGTTATTCTCAACAATTTAAGAAAACCTTTAACATTCATTGTTTTGGACTTATAAAATAAATTTATTAATACATGTTTTAATGTAGGTACAACAAACTAGTACGAAGTAATATATGTACAAAGTCCAAATTTAACTATTGAAGTTATTTTTGAAGAAGTAAAAACTTGCCATATGTAATAAGATGACAAGCTTTAGATATTCTATTTTAAATAAGTATGTAGTATAAACTGAGAAAGTCTGAGCAAATATATGGTAAATAGTAAATTCTGATTTTTAATGTTTTATGCTGTAGATACTTAATACATTCATGTACAATAGAAAAAAATAGAACTGCCTCCAAAAAAGTATAAACCAACTTATAAATACTTAAAAATTCTCTATTACTACTTTCAGTATGAATCCTACGATTTTATTGAAAACTTGACTGATATTAATCCAATATTCAGTAATGAAGAAAACCTCTCTAAACTCAAAAAAATCAAAGATGCCTATGTTTCACAATTATACCCTTTCACAAATTTATCAATTTCATAAGAATTTGCAGTAGCAGGCATTAAAATTAAGTTATAGAGTGTGTTTCAAAACTGGTTTTCACTTTGAATTTGGAATCATTTTAGTTGTGTTAAATATGGAATAATTTTCAATATACCATAAAGGACAAAAGGTCTATAGATGTTGAGATTTCGAATCCAAACCTACAGATGATATCCGATATCTTCTTCTACCTATATTCGCTTATAAGTTATGGCTGAAGAATCACTTGCTGATATGATTTTTATAAGGTCTTTTTTTTATGAAACAAATATACAGGGTGTCCAGGAAATAGTGCGCCAAAATTAAGGGGATGGTAACTTGGGTCATGACCTACCAGAATATGAAAATATGACCTTAGTGAAAACTTCATCGTTTTCGAGATATTTGGGTTTTCATGTAAAATTAAATTTTCACTACCTTTTGTCAGATTATTGACTAGTTGGTGCACATAAAAAGACATATTCTAATTTTTTTTTTTTTTTTTTTGCTAAAATATTCTATAAGGTAGAGTCGCCAAATATCGTCCCCTACCCTAATTTCGTCCCCTTCAATATCTACTCTTTTAAAAACCGCCATCTATTATCAGTGACCCGAACCGACAGCTAGTTGCATCAATCGGCTATTGTGTAAAAGTGAGTGCGTCACGACATTCGTATCGACAGAAATTCGAAAATCAAAAAAAATGTTCAAGGTGAGTTTTTCATTGAAATATTCTCGAGTTCCATAAAATATTGAGATACCTGACTTATTGATAAAATTTGTTTGTCAAACTAACTATTAATATCTCAGATGTTAATCGATTAAGTAAAATTTTCAGGTTTATGACACGTTTTTTGCTTAAATGGATGCGACAAAATAAATAGAAATTTCCTAATATCGTCCCCTTACGTGAACCTTATATCGTAACATGTAACTTTAGAATGTTTTTTATTTTTATTTTTTAGATGCCGAAAAAATTATTAAAATAATTAAGAAAGGGCTGTTTAGATATTAATATGATAGTTAGGTTCAATTTTATATAATAGAAAAGGACTAAGTACAACTCCAGTTCACGTGATCTAAATATCGTCCCCGGGACGATATTAGGAGCCCAAAAATATATTTTCATAATTTGAGTATTTTTGTTAAAGCTATTTTATAATTTTTTCTGACTATGTTAACGGGTTTTTGATTATTTTTATGAATAGAGGAGTATTGAACCTAGTGTTTGACGTTTCATTTATTACTGTAGTATTTTTTTTTATTTTTTTAGATTTGTTTTACAAAAAGGGGACGATATTTGGCGACCCTACCTTATAAGTTGCCCTACCTGGTAAGCATGTCAAGACCGTCGGGAAAAAAAATAATCAATTTTTTTTTTGCTGTTCAAAATTATTTGACTCTACTTTGATCTTCACTGGTGAAAGAAAAATGTATTAGGCAGTGATGGGAAAGCAATTCAAAAAATTGCTTAATTAATGCAGATTTCAAAAAGGTGTAACATTACCCATTTTATTCATGAATAACGAGATATTGCCATGTTCATTTTAAATCAAATTTAATTTTTCATATAAACCCAAATATCTCGAAAACGGTGAGGTTTTTACTAAGGTCATATTTTGATATTCTAGTAGGTCATGACCCAAGCTACCATCCCCTTAATTTTGGCGCACTACTTCCTGGACAACCTGTATATGAACTGAACATGTTAAATATTCAACCAAGAGGAAAATCGCCGACACAATACTTATAAAGAATAATTAATATAGTAATACTGTTTCTTAATAGATGGGTCGATACCATTTAATCGTTCGCTAGAAGAACATGAGGTACTATCGATGAGTAGAATCGGTCTAGGTCTCGCATAAATTTAAGACCAAGATCAATACTATACCTGCGATAGCAAGACCGAGACCAAGACCAAAAATAAAACCAAACTGCTAAATTTTTGTTGACTGAATGACCTTTTTTCTATTTAAAAAAAAATTAATATGGGGTTTAGTGTCTACAGTTTTAAGACATTGTAGTTTAAATTTTGATTATTATACGCAGGTTCTTATGGCGATCATACAAAAATCATTGAAATTTAGAGCTTAAGTGTTATATACACTGAGAAAATTATATAGGACTATTTACTAGTAAAATTATGGTAACAATTTCTACCAAATATGGTAAAAATTATCAATCTGTTTGGTTATTCATATCAATTCAAAGGAAATGTAGTCTACCTTTTTTAAGATTTTTTAAAATTATTGATAGTTAAAATTTTTATACCATTACTAGTTTTTTTTTTATTACATTTTTTAATTTTTTTAAAATGGAGTTTGCTAACTTCTCTTGAAATATATTCTCATACTTTTCGAAACTCTCAATAATTCTCTTATACTTTGGCGCCTCTTGACTTACCAACCATATGTTATAAATTTTCTACCCCCCCCACAGTTCGTCAAACTAATTTTAAAAAACAAAAATCGTTTTCCCAGCACACAGTTTTTCAACCATGAATTTTTGCAACTATCATAGACTTAGTCTTGTTTTGTTGATCACTATTAGGTACAAAAAGCTAGAATAAGAAAATCGAAGAAATCAGTTTTTCGGAAATAATTATAACACAGCCACACAAAAAATGGTCTGTACTTTACATGCGATACATGGTTTTCGATGTATTTTCGCGCACTGAGCACGAATCTGGAGTCAGAGTTGAGCCATCACATCACAGGTAATTCCTAACCTCAAAAAACAGGTAAAAAATAGCAAAAATCCGGATAAATGTACAAGGAAAAATACAGGAATTTCTTTTTTTCATATCCAGATGTATATTTTTATGTAAAAGAACCCCGTGAACTCGAACTTCTAACCTCAAAAAACCGGGTCAGAAATATCGATTTTCAAAAGTCAACCGATTTACGCTAAATGCGGTGTGTGGGGGTTTTAGGGGTCGCTGATCACGAATCTGAAGTCAGAGTTGCAAAATTCAAGATGGCGGACCCAATATGGCGGACGAGATTTTTGAAAATCAACCGACCTGCGCCAAATTTAGCATGTGGGGGTTTTTGGGTTCGCTGATTACTCAATTCTGACTCCAGATTCGTGCTCAGTGCGCGAAAATATATCGAAAACCATGTATCGCATGTAAAGTACAGACCACTTTTCTTTTTTTGTGTGCTTGTGTAATTTTCCCAAACCAACAAAAAAAAAATTTTTTTTTTTAAATTTAAGAGATTTCTCAGCATTTCAAATTTATGACTTCTTTAATTAAGAGCTCAAAAAATGGAAGTATACATTTTTATGATACTGATCCTTTTTCGTACGTTATTGTAAAAATTAAGTATAACTAAAGGAAAAATCGACTACTCCTATCATCATTCTTTGTGTGGTATAAAATAAAGATTTTCTAAATTGATACTGCCACAAACGCTAATGAACTCTAAACTTCATCAGCCCCAAAATGAAGTAATCCGAAGATAATTGATCCAGTTGTGAAGATGTTACACTCAGTTGAACCGAAGCGGCTGCAATCAATCGTAATTTGAGAAGCAATTAAGGAAATTGTTCTGCCTTCAAATAGCCGGTAACAAGCAAATTCATCTCTCCTCTCGGTACGAGCGGATTTAAGCACACAGACGACGGACGCACTGCGCCGTACTAGAGCAACTCGATGTTGTTCTTGACCTTTCCAATTAAAGTGATGACCAAATAGTCAACTTTGCTGGCAACTTTGCCAGAACTTGAGGGATCCTTAATTAAGCCGTCCGGGAGCTCGTTTCTGGTACACACCGAAAACTTTTCACCAAACTTTGTCTTCCGATTCCGGTCGAATGCTGTTGATGTTTTCAATTCCTCCCAACTAATTGACTTCCAATCGCTCATTCAGAAAAAAAAAAAGTAACGCAACAAGGGAGCAACAAAAAAAAAAAAAAAAAAAAGTGAGTCCTACCCACCGGATCCCAGGGACCCAGTAAACAAATTGGATGACTACTGCCATGCCACCGCCCTGGGGCCCAGGGCTCCGCCAAGTAAATGAGAAATCCGGTTTTTTTTTTTATTGTGCTGGCCCTTGTTGTTGGCATCATCACTCGCAGAGGATTTTGACGAGATTTTCACATTTTCTCTGCGAGCAAAAGCCATACAACAATTCAGAACGAACCCTACCCGACCGCAGAAAAAAAAATATCTTTAGGATACCTTTGCACCGCCCCCCTCTGCGCTCGAGATAGGATTCTCGTCAACAATTGAATACCAAAAATGGATTAAGGGATCAGTGGGTTTTCGGATTCACTGGTTTTGCGACATCGAGTCATCTGATGCCTTTTAATTGTTTTCCTTCTTCGCTCTGATTCGTCCTCGCATTCAGACCAGATAAGTCGAGGATAATCCATATCAGTTTGAGCGCTCCGCTCCAAGCGAAGTATAGCTACAATAGCAAATGCGGCTGTGGAATTGATCTGGTTCGCCCTTTTTTTTTTTTTGAAAAGGTTTTTTCACTCATAATTGGGGATATCCTACTTTTATTGTAGACCTCATTTATTGAAAAAAGATATAGACTGCACGTTTTACTGTGAAAAGGTTTGTTTAGTGTACCGCTCAGGGTTCAAAGGGATAGTAGGTTTACAGTAGTAGTAGGCGGTGCGATAGACATCTTTACAAGTCGTGATTTTTTAATGAGAAAGTAGGGCATGGAAATAATACAAAAATTAAACAACAGGCTCAGAGTCTATTACTTGTTCAATTGCAGTTGTTCTATTAAATTCTACCGCGATGTTACAATAGTGCTAATTTTGATGTTGAATGATAATTTCGTCTTTTTTTCTTCTATATAAAAGATATTTAATATTCTGTTAACGAAAACCATGATATCGCACCTAGAACTTTTGTTTACACACTCTAAAACTTTTTGAAATTTTATCGATTTTACTAAGAAATTAAATATCTAGTATAAAACTATACAAATAAAACAAATGGAAGTGCCTGTTTGTGATTTCAAAGTGAATACTCACAAAATATCTAAGCATAAAATACTGTTTTTAAAATTTTTGTCGGTCTGTCTGTAATAGAAACTTTCAGCGGTCATAGGGCTCTTTGTTTAATTTGGATATCTTAAAGGGCTTGGGCTATCTATATATACAAAAATGAACCCCTGTTTCCGTTGGTAACGCCATAACTTGAAAACGACTTTACCGATTTCATTCATTTTTTTTATTAAAAGTTTTCTAATACTTTGTAGAAGGTTTTTACGGAAAGAAAAGTTAAGAAAATTGCGCAGAAAATTGGATAATTTCAGAAAACTTAACGACTATTTTAACTTCGCGAGTTTGACAGTTCGCGCGTTCTCGATTTCAACGGATTTTAATGAAAATTAGTACAATTATTGTTTTCAGGTCACTGATATTGAATTTTATCAAAATTTACAAATCCAAGATGCCAGACCCAATATGGCGACCAAGATTTCTCAATTCCAACGGCTTTTAATGAAAATTAGTACAATGATTGTTTTTGGGTCACTGATTTTGAATATTGCCAAAATTTCCAAATCTAAGATGGCGGATCCAACATGGTGACTAAAATATCTCAACTACAACGGATTTTAATGAAAATTAGTACAATGGTTATTCTGGCGCAACTAATTTAGAATATTATCGAGATTTCCAAATCCAAGATTGTGACCAACAATTTCTCGATTTTAACGGATTTGAATGGAAATTAGTACTATAATTATTCTGAGGCCACTAATTTGAATGTTATCAAAATTTCCAAATCCAAGATGGCCACTAATTTTGATCATTATCGAATTATCAAAGTTTCTAGATCCAAGATGGCGGACCCAATATATATAAAAAAAATTCTCGATTTCAACGGGTTTTAATGAAATTTGGTACAATAATTGTGTTAATGCCACCATTTATAAATATTATCAAGATTTGGATATTCAAGATGGCGGATCCATAAAGGGGTTTTCGGGTTAAATCAATTTCTAGGATATAACAAACTAGAACATTTGAGTGTTTAATTAGTAAGTATTTACCCAACGCCGGATGAAACCGTGTAAGACAGGTAGTATATAGAATATAGATAAAATCTAAAGATCATGTGTTTATTGCTCAATCACGCCTAAACGCTTGTATTGATATTTTTCGTTTTTTATCTGAAGATAATATTTATTCCAACTTAACACATTCGCGGACAGTAAAAATCGAACTGCAGAAAAAAAGTGTGTGATTTATTTTTATACTAATTGTGATATTCAAATTGTTATTAGTCACATTTTGCCAGAGTTTCAAATAACTAGTTAAAAATTAAAAATAAAGAATTGAATGCCGATAATCCGGCTTATGAGTTTAAATGTGATTACGAAAATGAATGCTATAGCATTCACGTCCGCGAATGTGTTAACATATAGGCTACTTTTTATTCGGATCAAATATAGAATTTCAAACTAGCGGCGAATACTTTAAACATCAAGTAATTGATATGAATATTGGTACCTAAGGGTTTTTTAAAATGTCAATTTTGAATATATATTTCGAATTTAGAAATAATCGGACCAATATGATTTCTAACACTTTTCACATACTAAAAACATCTTGGAGCAACTGGTTTTGATTCTATTATCAAAATTTGAAAATTCATGATGGATCTATGTAAACTTATCACGGACATAATAACGATTTTTGTCAGTCAACATTATATGTTGCTAAGGATAGCAACAACAAAATTTACTTTAATTATGTCTCAATGAGTGTTTTTTGTTTAAATTATCGAATATAATATTTTGGTTTACTCAGCGACTAGTAAAAATTTATTAAAAATTGTCCATTAATTTTTGGCGTTTTGTTCGTATAGAGGTATAATTTAAATTGTTTATTATTTCACTCGCTTTATGATTATTTTTTTAGAATTATTTCTTCATTCTTCAATAAAATTCTACAATTTCATTTTCCACAATTATAAATATGATTTTTTTATAAGATAAAAGATTTGTCCTTATTACTCTACTATCATGAGTAAACAAGTTTTAAAGGTGCTCTATTAGAAATTTTATAGTTTACCAGAATTTTACGAGATTCGAATTAATAATGAGTTTTTAATTTCATTAAATATACGAGTTCTTACTTAACATTACAACTACTTATTTTATGGTTTCAATTGGCCAGAAAATGTGAAGATCTTTCTAACATTGATTTCCCACATCAATTTCTGAATTGCCTTTAATAATTCTAAATCCTGTAAAAAGGTCCTGAAAACTCCTTTTTAATAATATACATAAATTGTCTAAAATATGTTGATTCTATCCTAATATATACATTCTACTTTAAAGCCGTTGGGTCTGACAAACTAAAGTCTGCAAATGTAGGGTGCTGTTTTAGAATTTATATAAAAAGTGTGAATAAAAGATAGAGGTTTGCAATTAATCAACGCCCTTATTTCTTGATGACTTACAAGTTATTAAGTTCTGTATCTAAATAATTTAATAAATATTCCGTCAGTGCACATAAAAGTACAACAGTTTATGTTTATTACAATTTTGTAAGATATTTTATGGTTATGAGCACATTCTGCCAGCATGAACTAAATACCTACTTCAAAAATAAAGTTCTCCTGCATTTGTCGGCGAATGCAGCGATTCCCGGAGGATTAGTAGAAACAATGTATTCAGAAAAACATGGAACAAAAACAGCAGGAAATTCAATTGTCTGTGCATTGGCGTACTCGTCCGTATCCCGCCCATCCCTAGGGAAGAGGTTCAACACTTTCCAGGAAAAATATCCACCCCCCAGTGCATTGGCCACCCCTCCGTCGTTAGTCCGGCAAACGCCGGGAAAAGAGAAAACACAATTTTCTCACTCCGTGTAATAGAGAAGCATCAGAGACAAATTTAGAGCCATTGAAGGACATTGCAGCCAGAATGAGGATGAGGATTGCGGATCGAGGGTGCGTCATCCTCCAGAATTAGCGCGAGCAAAAAGTCAACAATTGTCCTGGGATCCGTAGCTAATCCCGGAACCGGGGAGAGGGCGGGTCTCGTCTCGTCGTCTTAAAAGTTACAAGTCGAGCGACTCGTCAGTCCAAATGTTTCTATTTGTCACGTGCCCGAACGCTTAATACTCCCCGAATTCGGGCGGGGGTTGGAAAAAAAAAAAAAAAAAACGAGAAAATAGAACAGAAACGGGGGCCCTAAGAAAATCTGTTCCACTTATTAAGTTGTCACACATTTTTTGCACCAAGTGTTCGGAGCGAATGAGTTATGGCACCAAACAAATCTCCAGAAAGTGTCCCTTGGCAGGAAGTGGCCCTAAGTCTTAGGTCTTAGGAACCACCGCTTCGCCACCCTGCGTCATCTTGGAGGCGAGGGTCTCACATATATGAGACACTGCTCTGCTCCCCCTGCCGAAAGCCGAAAAAGTAGACGCGCGGCTGGAGCACTGACTAAAGTGGCACCAAAAGTAGAAAAGATTTCTTTCGTTCTGCCGCACAGGGGGAAGCAGAAAATAATACAGGGAGATGATTTATGGTGTCCTGGCTTTTGTGTAAGTGCGTTGATGGCAGCGGAGCGTACGCAGAGCATCGCCTCGCAGCCCGCCACTTACGTTTATGGCACGTAACTTCTTTTGATGCGGCCCCCGCCCGCCCCTCGATGCATCAATTGCTTCGATAAGTGATTTTTTTTTCCCAACCAGCCTCGTGCTGCATTGAGTGGCGGGTTGTTCGGGGGAATGGATCGTTTACACTTTGCGAGGGCTATAAAAGTGTGCCGGGCTTCATTTCCGACGGTAAACACTTTTAATGGGGGCCCCCAGGACACGTCTACTTCAATGGCAGCGAGTTTACGTAACAATTCTGCAACAATCAGAAGAATACTTCGTTTTGTTTCGTCTCGTCCCCGGGGGATGGATCGCCGATCGTTTCGGCCATCTGTCGCTGGCTGGATGCCCGCCAGGATGCATTTCGGCATGGCGGGCAGAAGCACCAGACATTAAATGAAATTTAACGATTTTAGGCGTTTATGGACGGAGTTGGTGTCCGTGTCTGGTTGCATTCCCTCTTAATTACCGGGAAGAGCCCCTATGCTATTTTCTTGCAGCTTCGAAGTCCTCGAATGTTGCATTCGTGTCTTGTCCCTTTTGAAAAGAATAAAATTAGCAAAAGAAAATTTACTTTGTAAAAATAATTAATCTAGTTATTTATAGGAAAAATAATTGGCATCAGGATCATTAATTCAGAACTCTAGTCCCTTTTTTGCTCAAATACTTGCCCAGAAATGCATGTGCAAAATTCAGAATATTTAAATTGCAAGGTTTGTGCCCACGTTCTACACTCAGGAAAAAATTCATTGTTGATAGCAACAATTTTCGCATTTGATGTTCCAACATGTAAAAGTTCTCGGACCAAGAATAATAATTTTGAATTGGAAACGAAGTTGTTGATTTCTACAAGTTTTCTGTAGTTTATTTAAGCATACTGCACTTAATTTGAGAACGTAAAACTTGTAGAAATATCAAGAATAACACTTTAACTTGCAACAATAAAAGAACAAAGCACAAGCAACAATAGCTCGGTTGGTAGTGTAACACCGCGCACTATGGACTAGCTGGCGAAATTCAAAAGATGTTATGTTTTTTTTTTAATTGAAGCTGAGATGATGTAAATTACCGGAAAATTAAGCAAAGTGGGTGAAAGAAAAATAAGCATTCTAAAAAATAACCTCAAAATTGCATTTTTAAAAAATTAAATTGGAAGACACAAAAATTGGTAAAATGGTCTTTATGTCTTTATTCTAAATGACAGTATGCTATCCGATGTACTTTTGTCTGACGATCACGAATCCGAGGTCAGAATTACCGTCACCCTCCAATCTTCAGCAAATCTCTGAAGAACCTGAATAAAAGTGAAGAATAAGATGAAATATGTTGCTCATGAAATAAATACCCCCACCGAAATTCGTGAAGATCTTGGGAACGATCTGACCAATGAAAGTCCTTGAAATTAACAATTTTTTTTTTAATTACAGCGTTTTTTCTGAGTGTAGATTTCCAATTATTTTCGTACCGCCTTAATCACCAGAATCTACATAAAAAAGAAAAAAATTAGCAAAAGAACTCTTACTTTGCAAAAACAATTCATCTTTGATAAGAAGAAAATTGGTATTAAGATCATTAATTCAGGAAATGCTTAATATGAAATTCATCTGCAAAAATTCAGAATAGTGTATTTTTTTTTTCATAAATGGCTCAAAATATTTTGTTTGCAGTAAGGTCATTTTACACTTTCGGTAAAGGTATAAACACTTTCTGAGCCTAGATAAAGCTTTAGTAGTTTTTAAGCATTTTCCGATAAAATTACCGTGTTTTTTCTACAATATTCAAATTTTTTAAATTTAAAATCAAAAACTAATGACTAAAAGTACATTTGAGGACCGATTTTATTAGAACATAGTGTTTAGGGATCCAGATCACTTAATTTATGTATTATCATTACAAATTCTCAAAAAATCGATTTTCTTTTTATTCATTTGATTTATGATCCTTTCTGAATAATTTCTCGTGAGAATTTTTCAAAAATCTTCAAAATTCAAAAAGTTAAACTTTTCAAACTTGTCCACGTAATAACTCAGAAACGAATTAACAGATTTTAATACATGACTGCTTATTATCTTTATTATAGCTACCTCTATTGCCACAATTAGGATTATTTAAATCGATTTATTTTCTTCGATTTTTTCACCGCTCTAAGACAAAAAATCGAAGCCGCTAATGTTTCTCTAATTATAATTTTTGAATTATTCTAAGTCTGGCCATTGCCACATTTTTTCTGAGTAAAATGTGCAGACTGTCTGCGACTTATTAAATCGTAATATCTCTGAAAATAATAAATTTTTTTTAAGAATTTCTCTGTAAGTCTTCTTTAAATACAATAACATAAAAAATAATTCTTTCATCGAATAATAAATTCCTAAAATTCATGAATTTTCGGTTCATTAAATGAAGATACCCCCTTTAATCATCGAAATCGATAGCAGAAACGTTTAAAAGAATTAACCATTGCCTTTTTTAGGAAAAATTAATAGAATTTGACTATTTTATCTTTTTCTTAAAGGAAAACCATAAAAGGCATCAAGGACATTTAAAAAAAAGAGTGAGAAGCTTAAAACATTCTCTCGGAACGAACCCTAAAAATAAGCTTTTTGTTAAGGTATAATTTATTTTATATGCATTAAACAGACAAAAATCACAGGCAAATAATTGAACATATGCATTTTAAGCTACATACCCATATTATCTTAGAAATTACGTTAAGCACCGAAAATAATATCATTAATATAGGTCAAAAGTGACTTTTGGCAATTTTTACCTTTTTTTCTGAGATACATAATTTTTTCTACCACACTTAGTACCGTCAAATCTTTAAATGAAAAATTTTCAGATTAATTTTTTACTTAAGAGCGGTTATAAGTCATAATAATTTGATGATATTTCTAGTATCTTTAAATCTTTACTGTGTTTAATTCAAAGTATAATAATTTCATTTGTTCTGGATGGACGAAAAAAACTCGAGGTCGCTAGAGTAAGAGAAGAAAATAAATAAAGCCAATTTATTATTAAGTTTCGAAATAATAGAATTTGATCAAAAATTTTACAAACACACAAAAATATTATATATATATTATATTTTTTAGGGAGTTGTTAAATCGATAAACAGAAGTGAGATATGGGACAGATTGTAGGGCATCAAAAGACAAAAAAATAATTTATGGATCACTAGTCTTTTCCAAACAATTCCTGATAAAATGTACGAACTTAAATTGCGACTTTTGTCTATTGTTTTTCAGCAGAATTTCGATGAGCTAAAGCATGAATTTTCATAAAACATATAACGAGTCATAGGGTGAAATTCAATTCAGGGTTTTAAGCTGCCTTTAAATTAGCACTGGTGTGGTAACTGGAGTTCCTTCAAAATAAAGCTCTTAAGAAGCTGTTTTGTGACTGATTCCTGGGAAACGGCATTATCTTACTTCTTTAAGTGTGCCAAGACGGCAAATACCTCAAAGCAACAAATCCCCAGCCTCCCTATCGCCTCCTTATATTTCATAGACCAGAGATTTGACGATGAAAGGCCCACAAAATACCGACAGAAGCGTCTACGTCGTATATGGAGCTGACTGTAAGGGGAGGGAGTGTACTACCGTGAAATTAAGGAGGAAATTTCATTTCTGCCGCTGGCAACGAGATCCTTGAGTGTGAAATAAATAAATTTCATGAAGTCATTTCACCAAAAAATCGAGTTTACGAGGCCCCCAGACGAGAGATAGGAAAACGGATATTTCGTGTGTATGTACGTGCTCCAGTGCTCCACCGCGGAGTGGCTGCTCCGCTCCCAAAAACATGTCAACTAGGCGAAGTCCTCGTGATGAAGAGCTGCACCACTTGAGCACGGTTAAGTTAATAACTAAACATTTTAACAAGAAGCTGTTCAACTCTTGTCGGCTGTTTTTTGGAGCCCGGGACAATGTCGCACCGCAAGTGATGTCGCAGAGGAGCTCTACCGTGCCGTGCAAGTGCGTTACAATAGCGTTTGCGATTGCGGGAGCGAATTTAACAACTTCAAGGAGGCAGGTTTTCGAAATTCTGTGACTTCTTCGTATCGTATCAAAGAAGTCGAACGACAGAACTTGTGCAGAACTTTCGAGTAACAAGTGTATGCACAGCTTTGATGGACTTAGGAATATGAATACGAAATGCTTGCTGAAGTGGGTAGTGCTTCAGATTTATACTCCTTCGAGAATCTATTTATATTCATACCAAACAGATCCTTCTTATGCATTCGTATTGAAAGCAGTTTGAAAACCACAAAAATATATGTTAGCTTCATTGTATGGGATATGAATACAGCCAATGATTTCCTAAATTGAAAATAAACACATTTCTTTTGTTATAACTAAAACAACATTTTATTTCGAAGTTATATTATTTCAAAACAACAAAAATATTATCAGTGTAAACTTATACTTTTGCATAACCGAGTAAAAATCGTTAGTACAAAAAAAGCACCAAACATTCAATTTCTATCAACATACATACAACCAAAATAATATCGATTTTGCTGTTGGAAATGAAAAGTACTGATTTTTTATGAAAGCTCCAAAACACCACTAAAATAGTACTGCTCATAAAATAATGTATTCAGTACAAAATGAAAACTATATATTTTTCATCTACATAATTTACAATTTCTTTATAAACTTAACTATTTATCAGAATTGTGCGAAATATTTCCTCAAACGCTATATCATGCTCAGCCATCAATTCATTATAATTATCTGAACATTCCATTTAATAATATTTATAATAATAATATAAATAATTCCTATGGGAAAATGTAAAATGTATTTGAGGATTCATAATGTTGATTAACCCATTAATGCGCAAAACGAGACATTTGTGCACGCAAGTTCAATTGTATGATTCGAATAGAAAATTGGGGCGATTTTCTTCCAAAATCATATATGGGGGGGCTTTGGGGAATAGTCTTTCAGAATCTGGCATATGCTTTGCATAAAAGCCTCAAAAACCCTATTATTTCCTGGGTTTTAAAAAAAAAATGCTGATTTTTGTTGGTCTTTTTTCTTTTCGGTCTTGCGGCTATTGAATGATCATACAACCACCAGAAATTACGGTCCGAGTCTAAACTTTCTCAAACCACGGTTCTGAAATTTTTTTTTTTTGCTTTGGTTTTTTCAAACGGCCATTTTGTACAGCAATGTAATAAAAAATTGGATTTTTTTACACGAAAAGGATCAAATTTGCAAAAAGAAAATTATAGAAAGGAAAATGTTTGACATTAGCCAAAGAATATGTGTGATATTTTCAGAACTTTGTGAACTATTTTTAGTTTTTTGGAATTGGGCAATTTTTGAGAAGTCCAAAAATGTCCCGAAAAATTCACACGTGTTCTTTGGCTAATTATAAGCACTTTTTTTCCTATAAAATTTATTAGTAAAATTGATCGTTTTTGAATAAAAATATCACCAAGTTTTTTATGATAAAAATTTTGTGATATTTTTACTCAAAAAGGATCAACTTTACGACAAATTTAATAAGACAAAAAGTGCTTATAATTAGCCAAGGAACACGTGTGATATTTTTTCAGAGTTTTTTAGGATATTTTTGTTTTGTCTATAACGCTATGAAAATGAAACCATATGCAATTACTAGCTATAGTTTAGAAAAAAAACTACTCGTTTTATCTCCACCCCTTCAAATTCAAGGTACAAAATAACCTCAGAAATGAGCTTCACGTTCTCGAAAACTTATGAAACGATATGCATTTTGTTATGTTCGATAACCTGTAAAAAAAAAAAAAAAAACTACTCCACTATCTTCACCCTTTCAACCCTAATAACTCCAAAAATGGATATAGATTCTAGAAAAATTCTTTTTTTTTACATTTTAAATTTGATATAATTGAAATAATTAAATATAATATAATAATAATAAAAATAAGGGGATTTTCAGGAACCAGGCTTTATAACCCAAACAGAATATTAAAAGAAAGGTTTTATAATTTCCACACCGAACAATAATAATATAATAAAAACATATATGGGTAGTTCTACAAACTAAGGAATTTTTGGCGGCTCAGCCAAAATATGATAGAAAAATTGTTAATAACAATTTTGTTTGGATGGAATACTATTAATTACAATTGTTTCTAGATGGTCACTAAAAATAATTAAGATTCACAATTCTTTTCTGAACAAAATTACTGTTCAAAGTGCCGAATTCTCAAGATCCTGCAGTGTCCCTCGTACAAATTTTAGTTCAAAGTGCGTCGTGATACGTTTACTTCTACATTAGGGTCTTAAAAGAATCCCAAATTAATAGGTTTACTATTTTTGCTGGGTAGGTAGAACAATTACTATAGTATTTCCTTGAAAAATATTGAATAAATCTTGTTTACATTTTGTCCCCACCATTTTATCTCAGTATCCTGTTCGCTGTTGAATTAGCAAATATTTACTAGACTATTTGCCTTGCGTCTTTACCATTCCGCTGAGTCGATAGTACCTACGAAAGAGATAAAGAATGTCATCTATCTATTCTCACTTAACACGTTGTTTAGTGAGCCTAGTGCGTTCGGCGAGTGAAGTGGTGTCGTAATCCGTGAAGTTCTCAGGATCCTGGTAAGATTTTTATTTACGAAATAAATAATGAATATGACTAATTTTAGCGTATTGATATGTAAGATGCTAGCGCATAGGCCTAGTTTAGGTTAATTTTTGTTGAAAGTTATAAATTGGTTTGTTTATTTTATTTTTAGACAGAAATTCTCAGGAACCTGGCCTCAGGATCCTGTCCAATTGGCACTGAGAACCATCCAGGATCCTGAGAAGATCATATTAAAAATATTGTTTCTGTGTAATAATAGTATTTTTTTACACATAAACATTAAACTACAAATAAATAATTTAATAAATAAATTGAACTTACTCTCATAATTTGTTTATATACAGTTATTTAGTTTTGGTGGTGGTCTAAGTTTAAGTTTAAATGGACATAAATCAAAAAATATTAAATTTTTTGACTGTTCCCTTTAGGATAAGCTAAAAGACACTGTACTCTAGTTATTAGACTGAATTCTGCCACCAGAATGTATACAAAATGTCGGGCCGAAATCAGACTCGAATTCTTCCTTAGTTTGTAGAACTACCCATATATACATATTTTAAGAAATACGTTTCGCTTATTTGTACCAGCCAACCAACTATTTTTTAAAAAGGCTAAACCATGAGACTTTATATTTTATTTTTCCCCAAATTATGAACCGATATAAAACATTATAAAGTTAAAATTAAATTTTCTTCCAAAAAAGTGGCAGATAATTTGTATTTGATTTATTCATAGAATATGAATTTGTAAATGAAAATGTTCAATCAGCTCCCGTTTTCAAGGAATGAATGAAAAACTACAAAAGACCTTATTTTGACCATATTTAAAAAATCATTAAAGTATTGTATACATAGTCGTGCCATAAGTTCTGTCTCCCTCCCCTCCACTAAAAGGGTCACGACGCATCTCGATTACCTGTCGCGAATTAGCTTAAATACTTCCCGCTTTGTTAAAAAAATATCATTTTGTCATTGGATTTCGAACGAGCAACATGGAGTGGGGCATTAAAGAGAACAGGATCGCCGTTATTGCACTATTTAAGTGCAACAAGTCAGCAAAGGAGATATTTGAGCTTCTTCAGCCACTACAAATTACAATAAAATTTGTGCATCGTACTATCAAACGATACCGTGAGACTTCCTCTGTCGATGACAGGTCCAGGAGCGGGAGGCCTCGTACGTCTCGTACACCAGCAGCAGTAGAAGCGGTGCGTCACCGCATACTGAGAAATCCGCTCCGAAAACAAAAGGTGATAGCACGGGAGATGAAAATACCCAAAAGGACGATGTCTCGTATTATCAAGGAAGACCTTAAGCTTAGTGCTTATCGACGGTCAACAGGGCAGCGGCTTACGGACAAGCTTCGTGCGATACGAGAGATGCGATCTAAAAGTCTCTTGAAGAAGTACGCGGGAAAAAATACCAACAAATACTTTTTTCAGACGAAAAACTTTTTACTATTGAAGAGAAGTTTAACCGACAGAATGACAGAGTGTACGCGCATAGCTCTAAGGAAGCGGCTGAGAAGATACCCAAGGTAGAGCGTGGCCATCATCCCGCCCCAGTCATGGTTTGGTGGGGAGTTGGCTATTACGGTGCTACGGAGCTGCATTTTTGTGAGCAAGGCGTGAAAACGAAGGCAAAGAACTATCAAAGTGACATCCTGGAGAAGATGGTGAAGCCGCTCAACACAACGATATACCATGGTCAGCATTGGGTGTTTCAGTAAGACTCAGCACCAGCTCATAAAGCCAAGACAACGCAAATCTGGTTAAAATTGAATGTTCCTGACTTCATTTCTGCTGAAGATTGGCCTTCTGGTAGTCCAGACCTAAATCCTTTGCACTACCGCTTATGGAATATTTTAGAGGAGAAGGCCTGCTCTATTCAACATCGAAACATTGAGTCATTAAAAGCAAGTTTGATGAAAGCAGCGAAGGAAATATCACTAGATGTCTTGCGTACTGCGATTGATGAATGGCCGAAACGTTTAAAAAAATGTGTAGCTGCAAAGGGTGGGCATTTCGAATAATCGTCTGCATTACTGTAAATTAGAATAAGTATATTACTAAACATAATAAATAAAATTTAATTATTTTTTTCTTATATGAGCTTTTTTTGATTTTTCCTTTGGGACAGAACTTATGGCACGACTATGTATATCAAGCTTGTAACGTTGCTAAAATAAAAGTGGAAACCTTGACCTATTATGCCGAAATATGAAAGGTCTTAGACATTTTCGAAATATGTCTTGAAATTGAATTTTTTTTGTAAACCAATTATTTCATGCAATAGAAGATCATAAAAGATAAACGCTCATGAAAAACTTGTTCGTGAAGATCTTCTCCAATATGCAGTCTTCTGTATTTTTTCACTATATTTTCCTCAATAAGAGATCAGCTGATTGTGCAGTGCATTTTCATTTTCGAATTTTTACTATACCGAAAAAATTCTACAGATATGATCTGTTATTTGAAAAAAGCTACTATAAAATTGTCAAGTGTATTAATGTGTGAAAATAGTTGATCTACATAAATATCTTTGAAAGAAAAGGAGACTCTTAAAGTGTCTATTGAGGTTTTCATTTTCATTTTTAAAATAAGATTACGTATATGAGATTTCATTATCAATAAACAATATCAAAGGCAACAGATTTCTCATTAGTATTGAGTTTTTAAATAATAATACAAAAAAAATGTCATTACCATAAAATTCGGTAAGGAAAATTATATTCTACAAAGAAGCCCGGGTTTTTGTTAAATATCTAAAACAACCGATTGCGTTGTAATTAAAACATTCAAAGCTAATGACAAATCAAATTCATTACCATTTAAAAAACCAATTCGAATGAAAGTATATTTTCATAATCATTGAATTTTTCAATGGTAGAAATTAACTTCATACATTCATTAATTGCATTGCCATAATAATACATTGTGCCCATCTCTCATTCAACATCGTAACCAACTAAACCTAGTAAAATGTGGACTAACTAAGCAGTTCAACACCCTTTAATAATTCTACTACGTAATTATATGATAGTCCATTTCTCGATATCTCCCTTCTAATAACAAGAAAGCTTTGAATAGACACTGTCTGCCCTCTAGTAAGAAAATCGGTATAAGAATTTTATATAGAGATAATACAAACCCGGAAAAAAACGATAAGGCTAGGCTAATCCCTTGACCACTGAGATAATCAAAGGACAAAAATCAATCATCAAACAAATGACCAAAGCCGCACCAGCTCGATTGACTTGGCTTACTGCCGTCGGCCTTTGGAGGGTTATCATCGCAACCACTGACCCTCAAATTAAGCTAATTTCCCTCCTCGGAGCGTGCATAAAACATAATCACAAGGGACACCGAAGCGCCCCATGCACATCTTTATAGCAGCACCCTTCCTGGAACTGGTATAGGATATGATACCTCCTTGAGAAGCACCCCCGCCCTTCTGGTTGGCATTCAATCAAGAGGTAAACACATCGGCCAACATTTCAATCAACTGTCCCATGTATCTTTTTTGGAAATCTTCCAGAGTCACCCCGAAGGAGTGCCGAGAGGAGTGTTCAACTCAGCCCTTTTCCTTAAGGGATGAAAGCGCTCGTCGCGCCGTCACCGTGGAGGAAACTTTCATTGAACTCTCGCCCTATTGTGTGCTTGCCGCTCACGTGCTTTTTAGCTGGAAATTTCCCTTTTGGAAAAAGGGAAATTTTTCCTGGAACCGGGTTTTGTCGCAGGGGTAGGGTTGGATAGAGTCGCTCCTTGTATGTAGACTTTTCGTTGACAGTTCAATCCACATGGCTTTTTGGCCGGGTCTCTCCCGGGCGCGGCCCAAGGGTAGTGATTCTCAGGACTGGAAAATGGTTTGTTTTGGTTTTTCTATAGACAAAGGGGGGGGGAAGAATTTCCAGCCTAGACACGCACACACCCCCGCCACCGGAGCCCTAGTGCAATTCGGGAAGCGTTCGTGTGTATTTTTAGCGTAGCCCCGGACTGGTGTGAATGGACGTGGATGGATGATGGCATTTTCACGAAAGTAAAGTGCTTCAGTCTCAAGTAAACGGCCGTGTCGTCAGCAGCTGGGTCGAGCTGTTCGGCGAGTCAAACTTTTATACCGGGTTAGAGGTGGTGAAAGCCCAGAACACAAAAAAGGGGCTCTAATTTCTATCCCTAAAACTAGTTGAGTAGTGTGTCTAGTGTATGATAATCAGTTCGAACCACTTGCACTCACCTGCCGTTTAACAAAAGGTGCCCTTCAAACAAAATTCCGCATCCACACCCAAATTGTCGCGCTGTCTCAAACCCTCATTTAGGCTTTGCAACGCTTCCGTGAGTGCGCGGTTTATGAGGGAGAATATAAATTTTTTTTTGTACCACTTCGACAAGTGCAGTTCTTTGCAGTTAATCTTATTAAATAGTGAGTTTTATGCATTCGCGATTAATTACACCCCCACTAGAAGAGCGGAGGAGTGCGTGCTGATTAAGTGATCTCGTCGTGGTGAGTGGTGTTGAGCATTGCGCTCACCCTGAAGAGTGGTTTAATTCTTTTCTTTCACGATATTAAAAGACATATGGTGCGCGTCGCGATAAAATATATTGTTCTGCCTTTAGATAGGCGCCTGATGGATTATTCATGGCCGCAATTCGGGGGGAAATAATAAAATACAAAATAAAAGGTGGCCGGCTCGGGCTAGGGCTCCGCAGCGATGCATCCCCGATAATTCATTCGCCCGTAATGGGATAATTGTGTGCTAAGAGGGGCCCCATCAAGTGCGAAATGAGCAATTTGTTTATTCTTTTCTGGCCGACCCAAGCTATCATCGCAACGCATCACGTCCGTGGATTTCAACGGGCACTGAAAAAGTCTGTGTAATTTCACGATAAAAGAGCGCTCTTGTTTCACTTTTGATGAGACAATTTCTGGGCTTTTAATTGAATCTTGATGTGATGTGAGTAAATAAATAAAAGAGCGATCTGGGCATATTTTGAACAATATGATCTCATAGGAACCACACGAAATTTCCATTTTAATGGAACTAGAAATAAATAATAAATAAAGCTGCGTGGGCACGTTTTCGATACTTATCAAATTTTCTAAAAACAAGTACTAACATTTAATTAAATGATTCAAATCATTTGCCCCTAGAATAATCAAAATATAGATTAGGGTTGATCTTAATAAGACGATATTTGAATTTCTTTAATCTCATCCCTCAAATTCCTTCAAAGCAGAATTAAAAAAATTCATGAACAATTTCGAACCTGTTCGATCGATTTCCAATTTGACTATATATTATATTATAAACCCTGCCACCGAACGATCAAAATTTTTAAATGTAAATTACATGTAATATTTTCAAATACACTTCGTAAATATTTCTTACACATTTAATAATTAAAAAAAAAACAATTGGAGCTTGACACAAAATTTTGATTTTTAGCTAGCATGGGTTAAAATTGCTTAATCGCTGTCTAATTTCGCACGAATTTTCTTACTTTGAGATAAAAGAAATCCAAAATGCATCTTATTAAGAACCATCGTAATATTTATATATACAGGGTGTCCCAAAAATACCAGGTCAGAGTGACATGGAAGATAGGTTAGCCTTAGATCTGTCAGATAAAATAAACATGACCTTAGTAAAAGTTTCTTAGTTTTCGAGATATTGTCACTTTTTTAATTTTGTATAAAATCTCTACTTTTATTTAGAATTTCAACCACCATTGCTAAAAATAATTTCAAGTTGTTTACTTTTTATTTTTCAGGTATCTTGAATAGTTGTACCAGGCGCTAAAAGTAAAATTCTGCGGAAATTTAGTGTACCTTCCAAGAAAAATAACTCATTTGTGTTACCTTTTAACTCTGTCAAAATTGTAACTTTAACTTTGACAATCAGTCGTGGAAAAACAATGTACTAAAAGAAACTGGCAAATTATCTTAAAATCTACTCAATTTAATGCAGATTCAGAAATAGTATGATACTTGGGAAATTATTGTACAAAAACTTAGAAATTGCTATTTTTATCATTAAGGGTTGTTGGAAGGTACACTAAATTTCGGCAAAATTTTACCTTTAACGCCTGAAACAACTATTCAAGATACCTGAAAAATAAAAAGTAAACAATTTGAAATTATTTTTAGCAATGGTGGTTGAAATTCTAAATAAAAGTAGAGATTTTAAACAAAATTAAAAAAGTGACAATATCTCGAAAACGAAGATACTTTTACTAAGGTCATGTTTATTTTATCTGACAGATCTAAGGCTAACCTGTCTTCCATGTCACTCTGACCTGGTATTTTTGGGACACCCTGTATATTTATATTTTATCATTACTTAGTAATACTGTATTATGCGTGTCTTTAAAATTAACTTAACGATTTCTTACATATTTTACTCATTAATTAATAATAATCCATAATAATACAATTAATTTTAAATAAATAACTTCGTATTGTATCATACTTAATTTTTAGTCAATTCCCTCTTTAAGGATGAAATTTGCAGACTAATACAAATAATAACAACCAAATTGCTACATTTGAAAAGGAGTCATTATACGTTTTCTTGTAGTTTTATACAAAATTACACTTTTTAGCGTAGATAAGTCCCTTATAAACACCATTATTTTTAAATGTGCCGAATTTTCTTAAATCTTAAAGTATAACGCAATTGTGGCCACCAAAAAACTATGCCAACTTTAAGAAGTTTTCGTACAGTATTAAAAAAAAAATATATATTAAATTTTTCTACAAATCATTTTTATGGTTCAGCTTTCTATTTAAAGTGCTGAACCACATTAAAAATGAGCGAATGTGATGAATTTGATACAAAACTTTTCAGAAATGTAGTAGCCATTATTTAAACTATAAACAAATTGGAATAAGTGGTGAAAACAAAAAGAATTAATTTCAAGGCTACCTATTTTATGTCACTTTTATAGACTGAAAAATAGACTTGGTAAAAATATTTATTGAAGAAAACACTCTTTGGGATTCCAAATAATGCCAATGCTTTTTTTTTTATACTCTTGATAAAGTTCTTAGACACAATTGGATTTTAAAATAATATTGCCATACCTAATATAACATTTTTTTTTTCTTGTTTATCACTTTAAACATTTTGTAAATGGATAACTTATTCTTTACTTTAATATGTATTTGCTTAACCCGTGTAAAAATGAATGGTGGCTAGGTGGCTTAGACGGCTGCACACGATCCGCAGTGTTTTAAAAACATATGAAGCGGCTGTACGGGGTCGAAATAATTTGTGAAAAATCTTAACAGCTGCACACTCGGCCGTAGGTAGCATTTTGTACAAACGATAAGGCCATACCTTGGCTGCACCACGAACTAATTTATATAATATAGATATAATGGTGAACAAAAAAGACGCAACTAGTTGGTGAATTTGTTCCAGGTGTTTGTGCTTATTTGAGCAAACATAATTTTTGTTTTTGTTTTGCCTAAATACATTTTGAATCAACATTTTTGAATTATTATTTCAAAAATTAATAATTCATTAAATAATTACTGATACCAGTTGCAAATGTTTTATTCGACCCAAATTGGCTTAGACGATGGTGCAGCCGTGGTAGCTTTTAAGGTGGCAGAGCTATGAACTTAGATGTAGTAGCCCCATTTTTGGTATATTTTACAGTGCTGCCTTGATGAGGTTGAATTTGCCTACAAAGTCAATTACAATTACCTTTTTTATTTTTAAATCAAACAAGGTCTTAGTACTTGGTCCCTTCTCTCAATATTAAACTTTAATAAATTGAAAAAAAGAACGTAACTAAAACCAAGATTAAAAAAGATCAACATCTGAAAATTTTCTTCGTTTCTCTTTATATTTTTCCTCCATAGCAATGAGGCATATATTTAAATTCGAATGCATTCTTTCGCTTTTCAAGTTCTAATACGATGGAAATGTGAAGTATTTGACCACCCTATGAAGAGGGAGGGACTGTAACATCACAAAACGAGAAAAGGATCAACAATTTTTTGGATAAAAATTCCACCCTGAGATACTTTGGTTTATTACTAAATCCTGTAAAGGCTGAGCTCCACAATTTCGCTTTTCAGCACAGGAACCCCACTCTAAAGATTACCCTTAGCCGGTTAGGGGGGTTGTTTTTTTTCACCATTTTTAAAAGCTCCAACAGTGAGCCACATTTTACAAGTTCTTATCAGCAAACCGCACAAACGTGAAAAAAAAAAACCCTGGGATATGCCAGAATGGAACATATATTCCTGTCAATACCTGAAAGGGAATCATGGAATCATGTAATGCCGACCATTTCTAGCATTTCTAGCATTTCATCGCTGCCCGGCCCACACCGCCAACCGTCGTGGCTCGGCAATCTGACAATCTTTATATCCTTTTGCCTCTCCGAAAGGCCCAGATAATAATCTCCCGGAAAGGCAGTTCAGGGAGGCTATAGAAAGATTTCAGAACTGGGTCGCAAAGATTTCTTGCTTACTTTTTTTTTTTTTTGTATATAATATATACACATACTATATATAGTATATATTTTGAAAGCGGCCCTTTCAGGTATCCCTGTGATTGCGGGGAACTGATAAAGCTGGTGCTCCCTTTGCCCTTTTCTTTGTAAACGATTGCCCGTGGGGTGCGTGCTGTACACCTACCCAGAACCTTTTCTCCCTGGCGCTTAATAGGCCCAAAACGCCGTAGGCTCAAATCAAAAACCCAATCAGGGGATCACGCAAAAAAGCACATTTTTTTCTTTTTGTGAATTTACTTGGCCCAGTTTATGCTCCCGGGTTCATCCCGAAGCAATAAAAACTGGGAAAATGAAGACTGCCGCCAGTGGCATTGGGGGAGGCCTACGGGGGTGGTAAAAATCAGAAACTAGTACGGGTCCCATGCCTGTAGATTCTAATTCGAAATTCTTTGTTTTTTCGGGATTTCGGTTATTATTTCGATTGCCGTTTTCCTGGATTTTTTTACGGAGCACAAAGGGTTTCCGTTTCCGGGTCGATTACTCATCGTTTTTTTTTTTGTATGTTTTTGTGCCAAACTGTTGGTCCCTATTCCCGGTAGGGTAGGATAAGGGAACGCTATTAATAGATCCCAGGAAGGTGAGGTGATGACTATTGAAACTAGAATTGGGGTTCCGCGTAACTGATACGTCCGTCCTTTCAGCCCTTCAAAACCCCATAATTTCTGCAATATTTGCATATTTTACGTCTGTTACCGCAGGAAGGTGTTAAATTACCATTACACGAACATTACGTACACATTAAGCCATTAAACTCATTGCGCTGCCCTCACCTCGTTTTTGTTTATTTAAAACGCACCTTTTTTACGATTTAATCCGCCGACCAGAGCGCGAAACTTAAGCTCCGTGACCGTATTTTTCGTTTTTTTGCTGCACTTGCAGCCAGTCGCACCGCAGCAGTTGCAGCGTGAATTGTATGCATTTTGCAGACCCCCGTGCAGACGCAATTTGCATGCAGAGTCGCTCACCGTGTGGTGAGTAGCATTACTACGAGGGTTGCCCTACACACCGCCGCCGCTGCCCGGGGGAATTATTACAATAGCTGCCGGCGATAGTCAGACCACGTCTAGTTATTAATTTTATTATGATTGCATTTATATTGTTGTTAAATGTCGTGGCTTTATGGCGGCCTCCTGCAAACAACCGTCACTAACGCATATACTACACATACAAGGTATAGGCCGGTGGTATAGAACCATAGAGGTTCGGTAAAAGTGAAAATTCTTTTCGAAAATATAAATCGCTGGCAGAAAATCTGATTATTTTGCACTACTCTGCAGGAGTGCAAAACAAGTTCATGCCGTTTATGGGATTAGTGAGTGGCTCTGTGCCAGGTGCACTAATTACGATGTTTAATCTTCCGGAAGTGACCTTTTGTGCTGCCAATGACCGTGCTTGAACACGAATTGGAAAAATGCTAATTTAAGAGCCTTATAAATTAGCTGTTTTCATCCGATTGTAAACATAGTGGTAAAGCTTTTATGAAATTTATGATAAACGTAATTAAGGTTCGCATAGTTCCCTTTGTTGATTTATGATTGTAAGGGCATTTCGATCAAGCTCAACTGATAGACGTTTTATTCATTTTTCTATTTAAATTATTGGAATTTAACCCGCAAAATCCACCGTAAGAGGTCATTCGTCTGATAGTGGGTCGAAAAAACTGTAACCTTGTATATTTACATTTCTGCCTATAATATAATATTAAAATTATATCATGAAAGTCCTTGTGTAAAAAGCACGATAAAATAAAATAAAATGAGGAGTTACTATCACCATTACTTTTTTTTCTTTCCAAATTTAAAAAATATATTGTTAGTGCGATTGAGAATGAATGAGCTGTAGTGCATTAAAGTCAGCTTATTGTTTTTTGAGATATTGAGCTAAACTTTTTGAAAAAGAAGAATCGATAAACATATTTCATACATAGGTTCTTTATTCTAAAATATTTACAAAAAAAAAAATTCATGTTTAGAATTAGTTTAATGAATACTTCCTAACTAATTATAAAATAATTTTCAAATTACCACCAATTATAAAAGCGAACACAGAATAAAAAATCTTAAAATTGTCAGTATCTGCTTGTGATCTAAAATTAAAGCAAAAAAGGAGAAATTTAGGCGATACTTAAAAATATAAAGGCTTGGCCATCTGTTGATTTCTTTTTAAATTACAATTATTGAGGCGCAGACAGCTCTTTTACGCTCAAAAAACTTGTAGAAACACAGTATCGAATCTCCGCGGTACGAAATAAATAAATTTACGCTTGAACAACGTTGGAAAATATCGAAAACTTATTTCCAAAGTGAGTTCTGTATTGTCGGAACAATGCGAATTTTGAAAACAAACAGCCGAAATAATGCACCAACCGCGCATGCTATACGCAAGTTTGTAAGCAGCTGCGATTTGACAACATTGGACTTTTTTTATGAGGTGTCGTTAAAGATCGATATTATGCTGACAATTCAGAAACGATTCAGATACTAAATCACTATATTGATCGAGTTATTCGTGAAATAGGGCCCCATACCATCGAAAATATACTGAAAAATAGGATTGGAAGGATGGGCTTATGGCAAGTTGGTCCAGGCAGCCTTTTGAATGAAATCATATTCCATAAAAAAAATCGAAAGGTTTACGTTTTTCAATATATCAATAATCTTTAAAAAAACTTGTAAAAGTGTTTAAATTATAGCATATTTAAAAAGAAACCAGCTAGTGGCCAACACTATATGTAGTAAAATTCTGCATGCCGCTTGCAAAAATATCACCTCGAACTATTTTATAATAGAAAAATATAATACTTTTACCTAGTCTACATATATTTTACTGCCACTTAAATTTTTAAATTTCCTAAATGATGGTTTGTTTTTAATTGTATTTTGAACCAAGTAATGAAATCGAAAATCAGTGTAATTTAAGAGACGATATAAGCCACATTTTTTTTTTTAAGTCAAGCAACGTTGGAAAATAAATTGACTTTCAAAATTCTATTTCGCGGAATTTACAAAATTTAATTCATATGACTTTAACCTAAAAAAATTGTGTAAGCCTGCTGAATTGGGCTCAGCGAAAAGTTAAACTTCTGAGAGTTTAGATTGTGACTGCCGTTTTTCTGTCGACTCGAAAGCAAAGACACTTTTTCAAGCCTTAAATGTTATGTTTTCTAGTCGATTTAAAAAGGATACTCACAATAGTGCCCATTATTTTGAATTTTAACTCAGTTTAAACTTTTAAAATCAATAAATATATAACTCAAAAGCAGTAGCTAATGACTAAAAAATGAATTGAATATTTAAAGAAGCATTAGGCTTATATAAACAAACACGATCTTCCGCTAATTGATTTCATTTTTCATCATTTACTGAAGCCCAAATGACGGACCCTTTAGTAAACTAGAACCTTCAGCGTTCAGAGTGGACGATGACTTTTAAGTAAATTCCATTAACTTTCCTCCGAGTAGTTTTCATAAACAGTCCGCTGAAAAAACAAACATCGAACAGCATCCCTCATCCAATTAGAGGGTGGACGGTCCTTTTTGGGAAAGTCAACAGAATCAATCATTACATTTAAGTAAACCCCTTTCGAGCCGGCCCTAATAAGGCTGCCGTAGGGCAATTTTTTAAAATTCATTGACCATTCATCAATCAGCCAACCGTATCTTATCGTTTAACGAAAATGCGCCTTCTTCTTTCCCGCCCGCGCTCAGCAACAGCAACAGCAGGGTGCCACAAAACAGGAAAAGAGCCGAACTTTGTGACCGTAAAAAATGAGGACTATCGTTGAAAGGGTTAAAATATAATGTCTCAGTGTAGAATGAAAACAGCAGCCGTCAGGGAGCACAGCGGAAAAGTGTCAGTGAGTGAAAAATGAGAGTAGAAATTAAGTGAACATCGGTGAAAAAAATATATAAAATAGGGGAAAAAGTGAAAGGGCTGCTTGCGGGCTTAGCGGCCCTTTTCGATTAAAACACCCGCGCTAATCGCGGAGTATGGTGTCGTCCTCTGTGCCGTGCGATTCTCGTCATCTCCGCAGTATCTTCCGCACCCAAAGAAAAAATCCGAAGCAGTAGAAGACGTTTGGAGGAAGAAAAAAACAAAAAAAACCCCGCTCTCATCAGCAACTTGACCTCAGCATGACATCGAACTTGGGAAAAAGGTAACGTTCCAAAATTTGGGTTAATCAGAGCCGCGACTAATGCGATTTGTGCCTTCAATTTCCGGGGACTAAATTGAATTTGTGTTGCCTTGGTGCAGCAGCAGTAGTCCGCCCCCCAAGAGGGTACAGGGTGCACTTGTATATCTCTATCAAGATAGAAAATTTGTCCTACAGGACGACGACGACGTGGCGTATAATCAGAAATTAGTTCTTACCCTTGGTCTTGAACCAGCAGCCTGGGCCTGACAGTTGGCATCGACCTCGTCGTCGGAAAGAGGCCAACAGCAGATTTCGTAAAACTTGCCGAAGACGACGATTTTCTTATTCTTCTTCTTCTTCCGTTTTTCCTTCCGACGTCTGCTCTCGAGGACTTTCCGCCCTTGCCCTTATAAGTCGCTGGACTAGAGTAGGGGCGCAGCGGGGGTAGGATACACGCCCCGAAAGGTCAACACCCAAAGCGGCCTAATCACGTTCCTCAAGGTTCAGATCACGTACCAAACTTTGAAATCGAATTTATTTTTGGTGCTACAGGCGAAACGGGGAAAAGTTTTTTAGTATAAGAGGGCTTTCGAGAGAGAGTCTGCCGCTTATTCGACTGTCCCTTTATTTTCCCGTCTAATTTTCGGGTAAATTGGGCCCGAGGCTGGGTTATCATGGAGGTATCTGCTGTCTGGTAATGAAGGAGGCTGGCTTCCTTCGGTGGTATGTGCTTTTTTTCGTTTTTCTTTTTTCGAATTTCATGGTTTCCAAACGCCAACAGAGAAAGAGAAAGTTTTAAGGATATATTCCCAGATTTTCGGAGAATATCCCGGCCTAGAGGACTTTCACGTTTTCGTTTTGACAGAATCAATTTGATTTTGGATGGGAATTTTGATTTTTTTGACATTTCATTTTACGGAGAATAAATATGAGTTATTTCATTTAGTTTTGGGTTGTTCTTCTACTCAATTTAACATATATAGATCAATCATAAACTATCATTCATTTAATATTGGGATAGTAATTTTTAAATAGCAGGGATTCTATCCTTTCATAAATTCGGGATGAATACATATTCAATTTAAACCAAATCATTTCAGTAGCTACATACACTAGTAATTATTTTGTTAGCAACAATATTAAAACTGAAAAGTTGTAATTAGAAATCAGAATAATTTTGTTATACTACATCTGAAAAAGACGGACAAGCGTGAGTAGGACTCCCGTCCTGAGGGTACCGTACTATTATATAGGGTATTCAAAAATTAGCTCTAAGAATTTTGTATTGGTATCTGAGAAAAGAAAAACTTTCGTAGAACAACTTTTGAAAATTCGCGCAAACAGCGGCAAAAAAGTAATAATTCCTCATAGAATTAGAAATTAATCATTTTCGTATTTCTTCCATTACTTGTGTTATGAGACCTTCTTTCCTGTCAAATTCTAAGATTCTAGGTAAACAAGAATCTAAAACCCAACACGCGAACAACAAAGTGATCTTATAAGGGTTCTGTTTTTTTTATCATTTCGAGGTACGAAATTCTAAAAATTAACCTGGTTTATATATAAAATTAAAGTTTTTATAAAAATTCTTTCAAACAATTCTAATCTCCGAAATATTCACTTTCACCATATTTTCATTTATTTATTGAGATAAATGGTAATTTAGAAGTGTTAGATTAAACGGCGTTTAACATATGTGGTTTTGCATTGTCATGCAACATTACTGCCTACTAAATGTATTTTTCCCTTATTAGAATTTAAGATGCACATATACATATACATACATATCTTAGAATATATTAAAATTGTTCAGTTAATTAGTTTCATAGATTGAGAGACACACATTTTTTAATATTTTTCGTAATTTTGAGCCCTGCAGAAAATGGCTCAAAAGACAGACGAACAAACACACAGAACAGACAATGAAGTATCGGTTTTGTCAATTATGGTACAGTTCTTAAAGAAAATGAATTTCTGCTAATTTCGATATTTCATGAACAATGATCGTTATACAATTTTTAAAATATTAATCGAAACCACAATTGAATTTCTTTTTCAATTCATTATTATTCGTTATAAGTCTTTTATACTTTTCCAGTTTTCTAACCTCACCCATTTTATACAAAAAAATCTAAATTTTGTTTTCGGGAGTCTGTAAAAACGAAGGAGTAAATCTAAAAAAAAAATATCCAATAAATTCAATCAGTAAGTATTAAAATTAAAATGTGGATTCACTTTAAAACTCGGTCTCACTTTTAATTCAGTTTCCCTTATTAAAATTATAAAAATCAAAAATCTAAAAAAATTTAGACGTTTGCCTCTCAAAGTTATATAAAGGCAAGTATTTGATCATTAAAAACATATTAAAATATCGAACTTTACAAAATAAATAAAATTCTTTTACACAACACATCTAGTAACTAATTTTTGCACAATACCCCTCAAAGGTTGTAAAAGTTTAACGACAATCATTATTGTATGGCAAGTGAATTATTTATGACATCAATTAACTGCATGGACAGTCGTAAATAAATTACTTAAAGGCAAAAGGTATCTAGCGCACAAAAGCATAAAAGCAATTGACTTGTATCGTAACAATTATTTTATTATCTTCCATAACCCGAACTTGCTTCGTGTTTCGGTTTTATTCGTAATCGTGTTCATAGAAGAATACAAGAGCTTCAATATCTCAATGTATTTACAAGGATGATACCATTAAAATGTTGTATGTTAATAACAAAAGATATAGGATATCTGAAACTTGCTCCTAAGAGTCGTTAAATATCATGGAATTATCAGAATATCGATATTCACGTTGCAAGTTCTTACAATGTATTGGTTTTACATAAACAAATTTCGTATTTCTAAATAATTTTTCCATTAAGCCGATTAAACGTTTCATTTGAAGTTTGCATAAAATTATCATCGTATAATAAAATTTGTTCCCTTCGGAAGAATTTAATTAAGCGTCCAAAAAACCATCAAGCTGCAATCTGAATAGCCGAAGAATATTGCGAATTAAAACCGGGGGAACGATAAAGGAGTTAAACTCGGGTCTGTAATTAAATGGCCACCAGCACCTATTATTACCTGACCTTATTGTGTGGGGCTCCGTATAATCGATGTAAGCAACCCGATAATAGACTGGAGCACCGTGTCCTCGTCATCGTCGGAGCCTTTAAGTGCGACCCATTAAATTAAATGGCTCGTACACCTGTTAAGGCGACAGTGTTACGCCTTGACGGCACTAAACCCGAAGCAGGGTCTTTAACGTTTTTCATGATTTTCATATAAAAAAAAAAAAACATAAATAAATATATACGATAAGACTGAAGAGGAGAGATGACTTCGCAGCATCCAAGTGCATCTCGTCCTCCTCAGTAAATACGGTAAGCTAAAGCAAAGTGTTAATGGCACTCTCGTAAAACATCTTTTTAGTGTTCATCGTCTTTTTAACTATTTGGCGCGCGTTTATTACATGTCGTCATAGCCCCAACCGACACGGGATCCCGGGGTTAGGATCCCCTTCCGGAGATAACAGACGTAAAAAGGAGCGCAGAAAAGATAAAAATTATAATTAAATCCCAGACCCAAACGGTGGGACGGGACAAGACGGGACAGGACGGGACAGGACACGACGAAGGTATGACATTTCATGCCAGACAAAAATTTTTCTTTCTTACCTGTGCGACATTTTGTCTATGTGTTGTGTCGCCTCAGGACTTGACATTTATTAAATTATAAAAGCTACTGGCACTTCGCCTCAAAGTTGTCGGAGCAGAAACAGCAACGATCCAGTAATATGATACCTCCCCAACATAAAGTCCTGTGTTTTGGGGGGTGGCTACGGTGGTGTTGGGGCTCCTCCCTTTGTCCCTTTTCGCTCGCCAGGCAGTCTAGGGACACTATATGACATTTCTGTGACACACTCTTTAGTAGATGCGGAGAAAACAAAAATAAATTAGAAACGACAGGGAGGAGGATAGAATCCCGTCTTCCACCTGGAGGTCGAATGGGATAATATTTGCTAATTCGAAGGGTCAGCCGGGCAACTCTATTTGGATAGTTCCTAGATAATGATGGGGGGGTCAGGGAGGCTCTCTGACGTGCCATTGCCATTGATCAGACCCTCGTAGGAGTGCTTTTTGTTCCATGCTGTTCCATCGGGATAGTGGACGACTGGTCGGTGACTGGAACAATGGCAGGGGAGGTTATGTAAAAGCTCGTTATTAGTCCCATTGTATCTGGTTAACTACACTTGAGGGACTCCTGAGTTCAGCGGGAAAACCCCATTTGTTAGCATATGAAGAGCGTTTTGCGGTCCAATTGTGTTCGACAAAAAAAGCAAACCGTTGTTGAAGGTGAAGAGTTATTAACCTGTGGATAGCAAATTTGCGGTTATAATACGTTAGACATTCTTTACATAACAAGTTTATTACAGTCTTTTGTATTTTTTGGGAATTTTATCCTGTAATGATTAACTTATTTGTACGTTTATAATCATAAAAGGCAAATATCTGATAATTATGTAGCTTTAGGTAAGGTTAACAAATACTAAAATTATACGTATTCGTTTTTTACCATAGAAATCCTAAACACATGAGCGTAACTTGGAATTTTTTCTAGGGGGGGGCCGGCCCACTAACAATTTGCAAGGGTCAATTCTCATACGAATTTGAAACAGAGCTCTAATTATTTTTTTTTCATAAAGAAAGTTTCGTTTAAACGCTTTATAAATAATTTTTCTAAAAATTATTTTTAACAGCGTTTTTGCTACTTTTAAAAGCATTCGCAATGAGTTCGTCTTTGATAGAAACTCTTCCACGTAAAATTGACTTTTTAAACGATATGTTATTGTGATTGTGTCGCAATAATTTCGTGTTATTGTATTATAAGTGCTAATACAGTAAGAATAAATTCTCTTAAGAGTTCGGTTCAATCTTTCTTAAGATCAGATTACTGAACTTTGAATAAAATTTTTTTATAAAAGCATTATGAGCTCATTGTATATGAAGTTTTTTAACAACAAGGTTTTCTTTAAGGGGCTAGGTGTAGTCAGCGGCATGGAAAAACGAGTTTTTTAAATAACTTTTTAAAACTACTGTTTAACTTATTTTGTAAAAAAAATAATAAAAAGTTATTATGTTATGTTTTAACTCTATTTTACTAAAATTTTGAAACAAAATATTTATTGTAGACTAAGTTATCGCCATATTACTACCCCTAACCCATTAAGAAATTTAGCTTTTTATAAGTATATTACTATTTTTTTTTTCTTATTACACAAAAAAAAAGTTTTAACTAATTAAAGTTGAAACATGGATTAGAGATTTTTACAAGAACATATAATTCATAAAACATAAGAATGAATCACTTGTGTAACAAACCATACTCAATCTCATTTGAAGTTCATCGTTTAAATAATGCTCTTATCTTTTCTTTTAATACATTTTAATAAGTAAATCAAAAGATTTCTTCTTCAAATCTGCTAATGTCTTCACAGATTCATTTTTTACGCTACTTCTTGATTACTAATGCTCTTCAAGAATTTGTAAGAAATAAATTTTTGAAGTTATTATCTTAGCTGAAGCCAATTTAAATTCTTGTAAAGTTATGTTGGGAGGCTGCTCAAAAAAAATATTTTTCTTATAAAGCCTTCCAGGAATCGTATTTGGAACAGCCAAATCAGCCAGCCACTGTTTGTAATTTAATTTTAGATATGCTTTTAAGTTTACACAAATTCAAATCCAGGAGTACCAAAAAAAATATTTTTCTTATATAGTCCTGGTTTTGAATTTCTTCAAACTTAAGATGCTGATCTGCATTTTCCAAATACGATTCCTGAAATGTTCCTTAGAAAAAGTTCATCTCGTAATTCAATGACAGAGTTAGACGAACAAATAATTAATTAATTCTCAAGGCAAAAATTCTGTTTCGAGTAAAATACTTTTAAAGTATGAATAACAGTCTAAAATTGTTTTCTGTTTCATATGAATTAATTTTTATTGGAATTTAAGGTTTCCTTTTCGCATAAAACGGTTCGGCAACAGAAATTAAAGAAATAGGTATGTAGTTAATTTTAATACAAATTACGACGAAGGAGGAAATAGTTATGAAATTTTATTCGTTATTCCTTTATTTTTGTTTGAGCGAACGATTACTTATTTCTATTTAACTTTTAATTACATTATATTGGATCGTTTTTTTCCTGGGAAGAAGCTTTCTAGGCCAGGCAGTGTCTAGATAATTTTATAATCGATAATGCCAGCCTTAAAATTAAATTAAAGAAGACCAAAAAAATAATTCTTTTCGAAAAATAACTATTAGTTATGGTATGTGTGATATCAAGTCAAAGAGAATAAAGTGATAAATAAATTGTGGGCTAAATTTTAACAATTTTAGGTTTGTATATTAGTTCAGTCTAAATAAAGATTCATTCTTAAATTAAATTTAAGTTAGACCTTTTTTTTAACCCCATCAAATCAAATATTTTGCGATTTTTTTCTACGTAACTTTTAATATCTAAAGGTTATAATGTAATAAGTAGCATTTTGCTTCAATATTGAGTCTTATAAACATTTAAAAATTAAAAGGTTTAATAAAATCAATACAAATAAAAATATTTATTAGTTTATTGTAAAGTACAAGGTAACTATTGCTTTTAACATTAAACTATTAACCGTGAAAAGTTTGAATTCATTTTGAACTTAACAAAAGTTTCGTGTTAACCTTTTAAAGTTAGCCTTAAATTATTCTCAAATTTTTGACAATGCCGTCCAATACAAAAATGTATTAAATTTAAAGACCTATTAAGATAAATACGAACATTCATTAGCACAAATAAAAATCATAAAATAAAAATTAAGTTTACCCAAATAAGAAGTAAACGCTGAGCTGTTTAGAATATCTTAATAAAATTTTTTTATATGATATTTTTGGAACACAATTATATGTATTTCTAGAGAGGTTTCGCACCTTCAACAATAAATCGCAACTTCGAAAAATATAATTCTGCTTTCAAAAAAAGTCTTAAGAAATTTTGGTGTATTAATTTTAATGTTAACTTTAATATTTAATTGATATTCTCACAAAAATAAAATTTTTTTTTTCAAATTTCAGCTTGTTTTTGTTTGTCTGTAAGCATGTTACCCTAACTCATATTGCAAAAAATCATCGAGAGCATTTTCAATTACAAAAAAATATTTCTTTCAAAAGTTTTTTAAAATTAAAAATTCAACAAGTTTTTCTAAAGACATAAATATATTATATATATATTATATATATAAATTCGAACGCAGGACTTCTGCTCTTTCCAAACCCGCAGCAACAATGCAGGTTCCCCTTTAAAGAACCATCTTCAGTTGATATGACCTTCGAGGTCATGGTGAAGGTCACAGTCGGACGGAAAATGTTTCGCTCTTTCCATTTCCGTGATCAAAAATATAGGTTCCCGTTTTAAAAAAACCACTTGACCTTGAAATGACCTTCAAGGCCATGGTGAAGGTCAAATCTAACGTCACTATTGAATAGCCAGGGAACCAAAAAAACCAAAAACTTTTGTTTAAAACTTTTTTCTCCAAAATGCATTCCTCAAAAGTTATTTAGCCGTTTTCATACTTTTGGATCACCCTGTGTGAGAAAATATCTGTTTTGAATACTAGGCAGATTGATTGAAGTTTTCTTTTATGTATGTTCTATTTAGTAAAGTTTCTCCTTAATTATATTTTGAGGAGTACACTAATAAAAAAGACGTTGTAAAAATAATGAAAAATTTAAATATGATTTGGCGCCAATGCCGAAAATTACTAATTTAACTACGTTTAACATTAAACTTTTGAGTTAACCATTTCCACCGTTAATTTGACCAAAAACAATTTTGAAACAACATTTTAAACGTATTCAAAATAAAATTGTTCAGTGTAGTATTAAAAATTAACTTTGTTAATATCTTACTAGTTGTTTTATTAATAATCTAATATTATTAGATGTATAATCCGCAAGCAATTTTAAAAACGTGATAATTAAAATCGAGCATATATGATTTTACAAAACGATATTTTTTTCAGTGGGTTAATTGATCAAATAGATATACCTTAAAGATATATTATTTTTTCTTCACGTTCTCTGCAGAATATAAATCATGAAAGATGAATCTTTTTACCAAACCAATGAGCCTCGTACTTCGTACTTGTTGCCCTTATTTTGTCTCCTAGGCTTTTGACTAAGGAGACGGGAATCGCTTATCTGAAATCACAACCGACATTTTCCAGACGTTCATAAAAATTCACGTGAATGCCGAAAGTGTTTTACACATAGAAAGCCATTAACTTTCAGCATCTTTTAAGTGTACCCGGAGACACACGGCAAAATGGAAATGATTTCAGCTCACCAAGGCACTGAAACAAAGGAAGAAATCTAGGAGCTGACACTCAAAAGGCACAAAATGCAAAAATCTCCTACAGGAAGGCGGCACCAGAAGTTGCCTAATTTGAATTTCACATCAAAGAACATGGATCGAGAGTGAAAATACATTTAAATGGGCGAGGCAAAAGCTCAAGGTGGATGCAGATATAAAAGATAGAAAAAGGAGCGGAAGGCTGTCAGTCTAGTTCCGGGGAAAATTTTAATTTACGGCACGGATCAGTGCAAATATGCCTGCCATAAGCACGCCCGGTGAAGAGCATTCGGACAATAAATTCAGGCCTCCCTATGAATGGGGCTCACTGAGGCTCGCCTGCAGCAGGACTCAGGACTCAGGAGCAGGAGGAGTTCCCGCAAAATTTAAAGAGCTCCTGTAAAAGTCTGTTCTTCTGGCGGGAGCCTCACCTACAAGCCGATTTCCGCATATCCCGATCCCGGATTCCGGAACCCGACCGTTGCACGCCTGATTTTACTTTCAAGACCAACTTGTAAGAGGAAAAACTCGGAAGCGAGCGGGAACGGCTCAATTTATGTCTTTGACTGGGTTATTTATATATATTGTTGGTGGAATCTATTGTTCCCGGCTGGGAGTTTGATAGAAGCTCGCTTTTATTGATTTCGCCTAGCCCCTGCCGTAGACACAAGAGGCGGGAAGCGTGTGCAGACGGGGCTCCCGCCCGCGCTCTAACTACACAATGGAGCACCTCCTCGAGCTCCCCAATTCCTGTATTTGACTCAAGGAAATTTGAATTTTTTATTTCCACTTCGCCCGAGAGACCTTACATTTGCAGGATGATGATTTCGCAAGAAAAAAAAATGGAATATTGTTAGGCGAGCCTGATTAAGAATTGATTCACTTCAAAGCAAAAGGCTATAAATGTATTATGTCTCGTTATGTCCTGATGATTTTTGCAAAAATTTCGAACCTACCCCCGGTGACGCAGCATCGCAGATACTTTTATATTAGATGCTTGCGAACGCAATTCACGTCACATACAGTTTGCTGTGAAACTGCTTAAAGTTTAACATTTTTCTTAGCTCAAAGCTAACAACAGTGGTTACGTGAAGAAAATCCCTAATGCTATATGTGTGCGAGTCCCATCCCTCCTTACCCCAAAGGGCTTGTGTGTGTGTCGGCATCTTCTCGCATCCTCGCACCCAAACACCCCCGCCAGATCTCATGCGAAAGTTCTTCTATACGCCAAACATACCTGCCCGGAATATCTGATAAGGCAGCTCCTCCATTTATTCGTCAGGGAACATGTCATTTTTCATATGTCAAAAATATTGTAATGATCATTATATATGATGATTGTCTGAGCCATTCTGCGCCCTCGGCGGATTCGGGCGCTGCGCCGAGAATGCGGAAGAAAAGAACATCTTTGGGGAATTGTGTGTGCTCCTTCCAAGGATTATGAGATTAATGCAAAAATGAAAAAAAAAATGTTGGCCGGCAGTGTCGGAATTTTTAACAAGGATATATTTTTTCAACATGCTCGTAAGACATGCTTTTTAATAAATAAGTAATTGAAGAATATACATTTTTTTTATTCAGGAAATAAAGCCATTTTCGTTGCAGGAGGTTGTAGACTACTATGTATATAGTGATTATGTTTTTCTTCTTTTATTTAAGTTGATTAGATTCTAATTACACACAAAAAAAAAAAAAACCGTCAAGAGCGACAGTTCCGTAAAAAAAATTGTTTCCAGCAACTTTTTGGCTAACGAACAAGCAGAATATTTTATAACATTTCTTTAGGATTTTTTCCGTAAATTATGAATTCACAAATTTCTTATCACGCTAAATTTTTAAACAAATTGGTTTGGAACCAAAATATCAAATATTGAGCATCTTTGAAAATTAATTAAAAATTAACGCATTATCGCAGGGACTTTTACTTTAATTTGAGCTACTTTATAAGCAAATTATAACCAATTCATGAAATTTTTGTTGTTGGAATCCTTGATAGTAGGCCTTTCAAATGATAATCCACAAAAGCAAAAAACAAAAAAAGGACTTTCCCGATTAAAAATTAACAAAAAATATTTCATAATCTCTGACTATCGAAATATGTAGCTATCACGAAAACCTAAATTAACCCATTAATGCCTGAATAACAAAAAATTGTACGGCAACTTCGAGGCGCTAACTTTTATTGAAGGGGTGGTCAATTCTTATCGAGACCAACTTTTCTAGGCGTAATTTGAGTCGCCCGACACGATCCAACCAAAAAAAAAAGTAAAAAAAAAAATATTATTATTGTTTTGGTGCAATATTATGTAAACAAATACCTTTTTCACGTCATTTTTTTTCGAAAAACGACTGATTTAGTCGGGAAAAAGCAACTTTTTACTGCAATAAAGTGCATAAAACGTGTTATTAGGACTTAAACTTCAAAAATATGCAGGCATTTAATCAGTAATCAGTGACCCCAAAAACTCCGAATACCCATTTTTTTCGAAGAAATTGAGAATTTTGCCAAAAATTGTTCGCCATCTTGGATCCGCCATTTTGAATTACGAAAATCTGATAGCAAATTCGTAATCAGTGACTCTTAAAACTAGTGTATATACATTTTTGGGAATAGTCAAACATAGTGAGATATAAAAAGTGATCGAAAATAATGCAAATATGCGTTACATTGTTGCAATTTTTATGCAGCCTAATATTTTTAACCAAAAAAATGCCTGCATATTTTTGAAGTTTAAGTACTAATAACACGTTTTATGCACTTTATTCCAGTAAAAAGTTGCTTTTTCCCCACTAAATCTGTCGTTTTTTCGAAAAAAATGACGTGAAAAAGGTATTTGTTTACGTCATATTGCGAAAAAACAATAATAATAATTTTTTTCACTTTGTGTTTTGGTTGGATCGTGTCAGGAGACTCAAAATACGTCTAGAAAAGTTGGTCTCGATGAGAATTGACCACCCCTTCGATAAAAGTTAGGGCTTCGAAATTGCCGTACAATTTTTTGTTATTCAGGCATTAATGGGTTAAGGCAAATTTGAAATTCCTACGTCGCGTCGTTTTGGAGAAAATCGTGTTAAGCAGACAGACGGACGGACGAAAAAATTATCTTATAAAGGTATCATTTTTTCACTGATAGAACCCCACCGATATTTTGCCGCCCCAAAAACTCCAAGTTTGGAGCAAATATAATACCTTATTTTTTCAGGATCAAGTGCATAAGACTTGCTTTTTCTCAGAACATTTAGAGTTTAAGGTCTCCTGTTTGTTTAAATTTTCTTGTCTAAAGTTTAAGGAACTTGCTTCTATGTTATTTAATTTAATTTAATTTTCCTGATAACATTTAACAAGTGTAATACTAACTTTTCTTTCCTTCTATTGGGTTTGTCAAATTTTTCCTTGATTTTAGATACACCCGCAAAATATTTTATAATTTGATAAATATATTTTGTAATTTTGTGTAAATTTTTTCCTGAAAATTTACCGCCCTTTAGAAATCTGCCGCCGGTAGTTGCTGAAGGTAATAAATGTTATATATGTATTTATTTATATATGTATATTCCTATTATCGATGGAAAGGGCTTATGAAAATTATAATTTTATTAAAAATACAGTGAGAAAAGTCCAATGGCGAATAGTACTAAAAACCATGTTTACACTAACCAAAAACTTGGCACGCCTATCAATCTATTGATTGTTACAAACAAATGAATTGAAAATGAAACAAAAGGAAAATATTTTGGGTGTAAATGTTCCCACATTAGTTTTAACTAAGTTCTTAGAAATTTTAAAATATTTTAACCTATGAACTTAAAGACCGGGTCAAAATTACCCGATTTATTTTTCTTCAAAAAAATTAAACAGCAAAAAGGCTTAGAGAATTTATATTTTTTGTTGGATCAACTTAATTCTTGTTGGTTCGAACTTTTGGTCATTAAATTAACAAAGCCAGTTTTATTATATCTAACTGTATAACTTATTAAAAATAAAATATTTCAAAATATTACAAAATTTCATCAAAACTCAAAATTGTTCATGTGTTGCCAATTTTGAGAATATTCTTAAGATATTTTTATAGAAACAGTTTTGCGATAGGGCAATTTTTGTAAATTATTCCTAAGATTATGCATATTGTGTGTTTATTTGTTTGTGTTTATGCAAAAATGGATATTACACTCTATTTCTAAAGGCTAAAGGGAAAAATCAATTTAAAAAATTAGATATCGTTATTAAAGAAGTGTTATACGTCACATGAAAATTTTTCAATATTAAAATAGCCGAGGAATTAATAAATAAAATTAGGTATTTCCAAATAATATATATTATATTTTTTTTCTCGGGGTTATATACTGTGGTGAACAATTATTAGGATTTGGAACTTATAAAAACATTTTTATGTACTTGGGCTGTTTTCTTTAAAGTAAAGGTCGTTATAATTCTGAATAATCGGAGTTTTTAAATTTATGTGTCTGTAGTCAAAAATAATGGTGAGTTTAATTAACAACTATTTGTATTCATAAAAAGATCCTAAGGCAGTCATATATTTCGAAATAACCGCCTTTAGATAAAATGTCTACAAAACAATCCGTAAACAATTTGAACATTCAAAAAATAAGAAAGAATGAAATCGCAGACAGGCACAGAAAACGACTTCCTTTCAAGAATGCTCCATTAGCAGAGCTCCTCTATTAGAAAATGGCAAAGCAATTTGCGAAGATTTATCACGATTTACGTGAATCCACCTAAAGTGGTATACACTTGAAGTTGGTTGTTATTTTTTTCTCCTTTCTCTTACTTTCTTCATCCTGCGAGAAGATTTCCCTGCAGGATGAAGTCGGGAAGAGGGACTAAACCGATCCCAGCATCCGTGCAACCACAGCACAGTGCAGTCCCGAAACCGAGCCGAGAGAATTGCGAATGCAAAGGTGTTGTGGCCGTCTATCGAAACTTTCCGATGGAGTTTACCCCGGAGTGGTCGGTGGAGTTGGAATGAAGTTGTCAACCACATCCTCGACGCTTGAGCTAAAAAATTTATAGCGAAAGTTTTCCCAACACTTCGCTGGATGATGTAGACGCAGAAAAAAAACTTCGTCGGAGAGTTGAATCCGCTGAATGAGTAATAAGGCGAACCAACTTTTGTTGACCGTTTAGCGGGGGGGTCTGATTAATATCTTTTCTAGGGTTAAGAAGCTTATGGGGCTCAAGGAAGGGGGATTATTGAGTTTCGTGCGCGAAACTTTTTTAGGTTTCCCTTTTTTTTATGAAGAACAAGGGCCAGGAGTGCGTCAACACGAAATTTTGTAATTTTTAATTAACGCTAAAAGTTTGACCTTTACTTAATAAGAATTATTTTTTTTCTTCTACAGGGCTGCTCAGAAGCTGGCACAAAGCGGGTCTTCGAAGAGCAAGTCCACAGAGATGTCCAGTGCGAGTCGTAATGGGGGCTATTGTGGAGCTCTGCAGAGAGCTCCGCCCCCCATACCGCCTGGTTTGGCGCGAAGACTTGCTAACAAGGAGAATTATGGTATCGGAAAGGTAAGTCATTTTTATGCACGCACGCTATGAATTTTTACATGGAACCCTCTCCGTGTTTCATCAATTTCGTGATTTTAAAAGTTCGTGTCGACCTGCTCGCGTATTATTTTTATTCTCACCACATATCCCTGCAATTAAGAAAGAATAATTCCGGATACCATCTTAATGCACTGGTCTTGTTACTGTCAAGACTTTTTGATAAGCTGCACAAGGCAATTAGCATAAATATTATGGTAAGAAGCTAGCGATTTTATAGCAGGCAACCTTTAATAAACAAGGGCATAGAGCATTCAAGATTCGGATGTTTTTAGTGTACGAAGAATATAAATGATAACCTGTAGAAAAATGTTATATGTATGTACCGTGAAATAAAGTAGATAGCAATAAAACCAATTCAAATCTACTTTCAAACTAAAATTGAAATAACACCAAACTGCTACTATTCAACATCCCAACCTTAATTCTAAGATTGAATAGATTTTAATGCTGCTCGAAAAGAGAGGTATGATCTTTAAGAGTTATTAGATTAAAGCGAATAATTGAAATTAATTTTACAATTTAGTCCAAAAAACATTTACCAGATGATGAGGTCAGAAACAAGAGGATGTCGATTATTATAGGAAATGACGAAATATTATAATTTATATCAGTTTTGGCTTTATTCATTATTAATTAAAATCCAAGTTATAAAGTCTATGGTCATATGGCTAGAAAGTATTTAAGTAATTGTTGCAATGATGTTGCAATTGAATGGCCTTGACCAATCACAAATATCACTCAAGGTTACTTAGTAATCCAACACCATAAAATTTGTATAGTGGTTTTGGAATTTCATTCATTTTCGTCATTATTAACTCCCGGATGACAAGCTTTGATGGCCTTGATCAAATCGATAAATGGGTCTAATTGTAATTTTTGGCAATGTCGCCGCCACATAAATTCAGCCATATGATCAGCGATGTCATATATATATATATACATATAGATGGGTAATATGTGTGTTACGCATGTATATAGAGAAATCTTCGGGTATACGTGCATATGCACACATACACGCAGACACACATACATACAAACGCGCGTACACACACCCGTCCCTCGATTTGTACGGCACTCAATTTACACGGTTTCGCTTTTATACTGTTTTTAAATGAAAAAAAAAAAAAAAAAATTCTTATTTTGATTGTTTTACACTAAGGTAAAGCCAAATATAACACTTAAACGTTAATAAAAAATGTTTTTATTTAATTATAAATATGATAAGTGATAAGTATACATAAACAAACTCTTTTATAATATGTTAACAATGAAAACAATTTAAATATCTTAATTTTTTCTTTAAAAAATTTAAATTTATGATAAAGTCGCAAAGTCTCTTTTAGTCGACATAACAAAACAGTGAATATCCCAATGCTCGACACCCATAAAAAAAATATAAAGACAATAACAATTACAAAAATTACTATCGCAGACAGTATCCTTATACGTACGGGGTGTCCAATAGGAATGTGCGAAAACTAATTAGTCACTATTTTTTAACAAATGGAGAGATCGGTAAAAGGTAAATATGTTTTAATAAAGGAAAGTCGTCATTATCATTTCTCGTCCATTTTATTATAAAAAAATTAAACCTGTTTAATACAAACCATTAATTTAAAAATATAGTGGAAAACGTGAATTATTAAAAATATATATTTTTGAAATGTGAACCATCTACATTTCTTTGAATCTTCTATCGCCGGAGAGAAGTACAAAGGGATGTTAGAAACCAAATCCTTTCTCATGCGAAAAAGAGGAGCCGCGTTAAAATTTTTATTTTTTATTCAAGACGGAGCAGCACCTCATCACACACAAGAAGTATCATCAATAAATTTTATGGCGATCGAGTTATTGGCCTAGGGTACCCACGCTTTGCTAGGGGAAAAGGAACAGAATAGCCACCTTACTCGTCAGATCTCACTTAATGTGATTTCTTTTTATGGGGCTACATTAAAGATCTCAGCTATGAAAATAACCAAAAAACAGTTGAGGATTTTATTAAAGACATTGGGAAGATCGTCAATGGCATTTCAAATGAAACGTTAGAACATGTTTTTAATAGTTTTAGAAAGCATATGGATATTTGTGGCAAATTAGATGGTTAAAATATCGAAAATATATATCATTAGTAACTAACGTTCTTCACTACTTTTTTAAATTAATTGTTTTGTATTAAATAGATTTAATTTTTTTATAATAAACTGGACATGAAATAAAAATGACGACTTTCCTTTATTAAGAAGTATTTACATTTTACCGATCTCTCCATTTGTTAAAAAATAGTGACCCATTAGTTTTCGCACATTCCTATTGGACACCCTGTATATTATACGTAATAAATTTCGAAACAAAGAAAAAAAATCTTTACAAATATATAAAACTTATCTACTTATCTCAATATGAAGAGCCTTCTTACCTTAAGATATTTGAGAGAACGGTACCATTTTTGGTAATTTTTTTTGTTCAATATTTTTTATTGTGGAATATTTTAAATATAAAAACTTGTGCTTGTCCCGACGCATTAACAACAATATTGAATATAAAAAAGGATTATTCAAAACTCATTTCGTTCCAATATAACCCTTGTAGGAGATAGTTTGTTTATGAGTGACGAGTAGTGATGAGCATAGCAAGACCAAGACCAAGAGCAAGACTATGATAATCGATACGAATATGAATACCAAATCTTGGTCTTGCACACTTGGTTTTGGTTTTGAATTTAGTGATGAGCAAAATCGGTCTTGGTCTTGGTTTTGGTCTTGCAGAAATTCTAAGACTAAGACCAGTACTACATATACCTGCATGGTAGCATTACCAAGACTCGATTTGCAAGACCAAGACCATGCTTGCGAGACTTCACCAAAACTTGCTGATTGAAAAATATTTCCTTCTACTTTAATCGCTAGGTTTAAGAAAGTTATCTATCTGTAACACGCGGTTTAGTGAACTTTTATTAACTGAACTGTTACTCCAAATTTGAAAGTGTTTAGTTCTAGAATTTTTGACACATTGTACGGGCATACGGGGCCATAAGACAGCCTTAATCTTGTTTTGCTCATCACTAGTGACGAGCATTGGTGCACCAATGCCTTTACCTTATGCTATTTATAAATTAAAAGAGTATCATATCATGAACCAATCCCCTTTTTATTCTTTAATCCTTAACTCATTTTACACGGTTATAATTAACATACTTTCGATTTTTCTTTATATTCTTTAGATCGATTTACACGGTTTTTAGGTTAATTGAACATATCCGTCTATTTTGTATGAACTCTGTGTCTCGTTTTACATGGTTTCGTTTGACACGGTTTCGTTTTGCATGATTTTTCCAAGAACGTATCTACTGTGTAAATCAAGGGATGAGTGTATCTTAAAACAATAAAATAAATAATAAACAAAATTATCAACTTATTTAAAATAAAATAAAAGTTTACTTCATTTCTAAGCTTAGAATCTGCCACGAGTTGAGTTTTCTCATTTTTTTCTGCGATAAACCAGAAGAATCGAAAATATTCTTTCTGCAAATAATTTTAACTCTCTTCTAAAAATGTATAGAAGTAAAACTATATCTTCTTCTTATGAAATGTACTAGTTTGATAAAATAAAACAACGATTATCCTAACTTATTGTAAAGCAAAAATACATTTTTTTCAGTTCTTTAAATAAAATGTAAATAGTGCAATTGGTGAATTTTTAAGCATTCAAATTTAAGCTATCTACTTTATTTTAGGATTTCCACTTACAAATTTACAAAGAAAGCAGGCTTTATTGCCCGATTTAATTTTCTGCTCTTCAACCTCTCAGACTTTTTTCTACATTGTTTTCATGAATTGGTGTATTCATAGGTGAAAGTTATGTTACGAGTCTCAGACCCACATGCAGATGATGAAACGCCACATTTTATGTCTGTGGACAAGAAGAAGCGACAGGTAACACTGACGGATCCGACCACAAGCACAGTGGTGGCTTCAACCTCCCAGGAACGTGGACCGATGGTGGCTGCACCCAAAATGTTCGCCTTCGACGGCCTGTTCACCGCAGAGGATCAACAGGTACAACCCCCTTCATTCCGAAGTGTCGGTCTCAAAAACCCTTTTCTTTTTTCCCACTCCAGTCCGATGTGTGCGCCTCAGCGCTGTCTGAAGTAATACCCGCAGTCTTGGAAGGATCCGACGGCTGTCTGCTGACAATCGGATACCCTACATCAGGTAATTACAAATCGACAATGTTGTCGAAGATACACCGCCAAAGACAGTGGAGAACTGAAACGTGATTTTTTTTTGTCGCCCACCTGCAGGCCAAACCAGAACCATGTTGGGTGCAATCAACCCGCCGAGCGAATTAGGCGCAATTCCCTGTGCAATTTCTTGGCTCTACAAAGGTATCAACGAGCGTCGACAAAAGTCAGGTGCTCGATTTTCAGTACGTGTTAGTGCATTAGGAGTCAGCGCAATGAAGCCGGATTCCTCATCGAAGGATTTATTGGCCGCTCATGCCACAGGTAAAAAACTTTCCAGTCTGTTTGCAGAAAAACGGGAGGGGGAGTGGGGGGATACAGGTGCTCTGCAGTACATCTATTGTTTTGCCCTGTTTACTTTCATCGTGAAGGTTTTAAGGAGCTTAGGAGCTGGCATGTGCCATGAGAGACTACCGCCGCCGTCGAGTGAGTTTTGCAGTTTTCGAGTTTTCGCTATTTTCAGGTATATACCGGTGCAATTGAAACATTTTTTTGTGAGCACTGCTCTTCCACTTTGTCCAGGATTAGATCGAACGAAGTGCATCGAGGGACTGCACCAAAAGAAGCAATTCCGAAAAACTTTTGTTCTCTAAGTCGGTGAAAGCACTTCGAATGAGATTGTTTTAATAAGGATTGTTTGAACTTTCTGGTTTGTAGATACTTGAGGGCAGCAATCCTAATAAATTTAAAAATACTCTTGCAAAATTGACTCTTTATTGTAAATCCTCTATTTAGAGCAAATTCCTGTCAATTTGATACGGTTTCAAATTAGAGCTAGATCTATTTGCTATGAACATCAACCCACTAACTTAGATATATAATAATATATAGTCTCTCGAAAACTGGATCCATACGTTTAATTTCTAAAGATTGTGATTTAAAGGAGGGCTTTACAACCAACAAGTTTAATAAAAATGTTGTAGAATTTGAATTAACATAATTAAGGCTGTGGTCTAGTTCATAGGTTAAAAAAATAGGATATTTTCGGGATTTTTTTGAGCATGCTATGAAGATATGTATAAAAAAATTGTAAGGTATAAAAAATCAAGTCTTAAAATAACAAAAAAAAAATTTTTGTATTCATATTTTTCAATTTTTTTTATACAAAATCCGTAGTTGAACGTAAAGCCATAATTTGGATAACTTGGCAAGGTCTTTTCTGAAACTAAAAAACCGAAATGTTTTAGATTCTGTATGACAATGGCTACAAAATCAACTATGGATATTAATTATTAACAAATTTTCTTAATTTTACTTAACAAAACCGAAAAACATTGTTGTTTTTCGTAAAAAAAAAATATGGTAAATATTAAAATTTCAACATGATAATAGTCCATTTTGTGATTACTTATGTGTAGAAGATGTCGTTACAATTTCATAAACAAAAAAATTCATTTCTTGAAAATTACCAACTTGACTACACCCTTAAAAATAAAAAGTCGATAAATTCGAATTTGCCTCTGAAAACCTAACAAATTTTAATATTCGAATTCCTTAAATTCCTTAAAACATACAAATTTCAAGAAAAATTTTATAACAAAAAAGAGTTCGAAGTATTTTAAACACTTCTATCTATTTTTATTTATTTATTTTAAATTGTAATGAAAATCCAAATCGTACTTTTTTTAATTTTTAATAGAATTTAATAATAATAGAAAATATATGAAACATATAAAAAATATTACAGAGTTCGAAATCGTATAAATTTTTGTTCCTTCGTTTAAATGGAAAAATGTTAATTTTGTATTCTGTCACATCCCTGAAATTTCCATGGTAAAATTATGCTTCCTTAGTCAACATATTCCTTAGAAATCAAATATTGATAAAAAAAAGAAAACCTTTCATTGTAAAGTCACCGATTTATCAAACAGTCCTCGTACAGAATATACAAATAAACACTTTAAGCTCCTTATAAGGGTAACTTCCCATTCTTTGTGATGTACGATTATAAAATATTTAAAATTCGAAATATGATAAATATGCCTATTAAAAGTAGTGCGTCATGGTGCAAATATTTATAGAATATGGGCGTCAAGAATTATTTTGAAATTCTCAAAAGAAATTAAAAGTGGGATGCCCACATATATAGGTTCATCCAACAAAATTCTCCTACATCAAAGGGCAATATTTTTCTCGAGCCGCCCATAAAGATAGGCCTGGCCTATACGAGAGAACCGATTAAGAACATGTTTGGAATATGTTTGCGCAGACGAGCGCACAAGAATGAGGCAAACATTTCCTTTCAAGCAGATATCACCATCAAAGGAAATTCCGTAAAGTACTCCTCCTCCGAAGAAGTTGAAAAACACTTAATTCCTTGGCAAACAGCTCACCATATTTGCATACACCGATACCAGGGCCACTCGTCCCTGATAAAAAAGAATTGCGAATTCCGGCGAAATGTTTTCCCAGCCAACAACATAGAGGGCTAAGGCTGCGGCTGAGACGGAGACTGAGGCTCCGTCCGAGAGAAGGACCAACCCCACCCAAAGTGGCGAAAGGGCCATCCGCCCAGACAAATTAATTCCCGCCACCATCGACAAATCAATTCCACTCGAGATGATATTTATGGCTTCTGTCAACCGTTGGGGCGCCCAGCCGTGGTGGAAGCTATCACCCGGGCCAGATGTGGGGCCCGACCGAGCGGAAGAAAAATGAAAAGTGTTCGGGAGGAAGGGCAAAATCCATGCCCCAATCTCTCCTCCCCCGCCCCTCATTAAAGTGATTGTGTGATAATTAATTAAAGGTTGACTGGCAGCCGGTCGCTCGAGCCGCCGAACGCCGCCCGCCGCCGCCACCGTCTGATTACATTGAGGCGCTCCCCCAACAATGGGAAGAAATTTTAGGGGGTCCTTCCTAACTTGATTGCGGGACATGATATCTTAAGTGGGGTAGTAATTGATTTTATGGGCAAATCCTCTGCAGCCGGGCAAGAGCGGTGGCGGGGGAGGTCTCAATATGTCAACTCAACGTTTTTTGCTTTTTTAATCCTCCCCTTTTTCGAATTACAGATTCCGACGACTCACCAGGGGTCTATTTGCGTGATGATTTCCTCGGCGGTCCAACCGAATTGAGGGCTCCAACGGCAGAACGAGCGGCCCTTTTCCTTGACGCAGCTTTGGCCGGGCGGCCACAGAGCGCGCTCGAGCCAGCCATGATTTTTACGTTGCATGTTTATCAGTACAGCCTATCGCGGAAGGGAGGAGGTGAGTGTATCGAACGCACCCGCAAACCAACGAAATTTTTTAATTAATTTTCCTCTTGTCGCGGATTTTCTTTTCTTACCACCCCCTCCAACCAATATAGTGGCTGGAGGACGAAGTCGACTCCATTTAATCGATCTGGGGGGCTGTGCCAATCGCAATGGGGGTCTTCCGCTTTCAGGGATTGGCAACGTCTTACTAGCAATTCTAAGTGGCCAAAGACATCCCCCGAACAAAGATCATCCATTAACGCCTCTTCTAAAAGACTGTCTGGCACCACTCACGTGTCACGTTACAATTATGGCACACGTGTCACACACTCAGGTAAGTGCAACCCTCCAAAAATCTAATAATTTGAGTGTAAGTGAACATTTTTGGGGACATATTGTATGATACATATAAAAGATGAAAGTTATTACTATTGGATTTATACTTTATATCTGATAATAGTATCAATGACCTATTTCTTAGCGGGTTCTTTGTAACGTGAATTCTTTTCTGATAATACTTTAATTTTAAAAAATCTGTCACCTAGGAGTTAAGAAATTCGAATTTCACTTTATTTTTTAATATCAGTATTGATTTTATGCGCTTTACTTAAGTGATAATACTATTTTATGTGCACAAAATCAAGAGTCATTTTGGAACTTCTTTTTATGAAAATTAATATAATGTAATTCGGTTTTATGTTCATGTTAATACAAATTTTAAAGGACTTAAATAACATTTTTAACAATTTTTTAGATTCGAATCCAGAGTGCGGCAGAGTTTTTTTTTTTCGTTTTACCAATTGATATGAAATTTTTACTATAGCTTAAATAATAAGATGCTCTAGTAAGCTTCGAAGAAGAAAACATGGATTCAACCGCACACTGCATTTGCATCTAAAGAATTTACGAGCCACATAGATTTACGATTTTGCTCTCACTTGGAGTGTTGCGTATGATATTATATTTTTTACTACATTCATAACCTTGCACGCACTTTTTTCTATTCATTGGAGAATTCCTCGAACAGAAGTAGAGTAGAGGAAATACAACTCGTCCGTTAAGTGTTAAGTATTTTAAGACTTATATTAGCATGTACACAAAACCGACTTACACATTATATTAATTTTCATAAAAACAAACTCCAAAAATGAGCCCTTGGTTTGACGCATACAACTTTGTATTATCCTTTAATATTTTGACTAACAAGGAAACGTTCTCAGGTGTGTCTCACCGATTTTGATGAAATTGAAATATGTTATAGAGTATCGAAAAATAAGAGACACGTATTTTTTTTTATCTGCGGATACGCACATTTAGGGGGTACTTTTATTTATTGTGTATTTTTCAACATTTGTCCGCCATGTTGGATCCGCCATTTTGAATTTTTTAAATTAAATATCAGATTCGTAAACAGCGACTCCAAAAACCCCTTAATACTGGTTTTCACGAAAAAACTAATGTCTGAAAGAATATACATCATTTACGTATTAGTGCTAGGGGTTGTTTACCCCCTTGAAGAGCTTTTTTTACGAAAACGCAAAAACAGGTCAACTTTATTTTTCAAACTCGTATGTAAAAAAATATTTTTCAATGATTTTTAAATAAAACTGTTATTTTTGTCACGTAAAAATATAAAAAAAAAATCGTTTTTCTGCAATAAAAAATAAGGGTTGCCACCCTCGGGAACCGGATTACTTACAAAAGGTTAGTATATTTATGAACTGCTCTTTCGCGGTATTGCACGCGCAACGACAATATGCGACAAAAGATTGATGATATGAAAGATTATATTTTTAGTGTGGTTTATGTGCTTGCTGTATAAAAATTGTTTAGCTAAAGTAATGGGTGTCCCAAAATTTACACAAGAAGTAATTTTGATAGAAAACACAGGTTTACAATTAAAATTGTAATTTTTTTATTGATCCATAAAGTATACAGTTTGGGTTATGTATGGAGTAGACTATCGGGTAAATGGCCTCCATGGCTTTGCGGATGGTCAGGATATAACAGTTAATGGTGCTCGCTATCGCGACATGATAATCCAGTTTTTTGTTACTAAGTTGCAAGATATGAATGTGGACGACATGTGGTTTCAACAAAACGGTGCCGCATGCCACACAGCTGAAAGAACAAAAACAATTCCAATTACTGCATGAATTTTTTTCTGGTCGTGAATTTCCCGTTTTGCTGATCAGAATTTGTGGCCAAGATCATGCGATTTAACGCTGTTGGACGTTTTCTTTGGTTTTTTTTTTTTAAGTTTAAGCTTTATGCCAGTAAGCCCATGACCACCCGCGCTTTGAAGGAGGAAATTGATCGCTGTATCAACGAAATTCAGCCACATTTATATAAAACGGTCATGGAAATTTAACAAAAGATTGCGTATGTTCCAGCAAAGCCGTGGAGACCATTTACCCGATTTTATATTCCACACATAACCGATAACCCTATATTGTATACTTTATGGATCAATAAAAAATTTACAATTTTTAATTACAAACCTGTTTTTTCTATCAATATTACTTCTTGCGTGAATTTTGGGACAACCTTTAGATACCTCTGCTATCTTAAGTCGAGTTTGTGTGCACAATTTTAGCACAGCCTGCTATTTTAAATCTGTCAAATGTATTTGTGGCAACGTATCATCGTTTGAAAGTAACAGGTTAACATAAATTAACATGTGTGAGAATTTGCGATTTGAATACTTTGGAATTGGCACAGTCGCAAATGTGTGCAACTCAGTATACCTATACTGAGAGATCTACTTGCTATTAAATATGGATATCGATTTACCGGATATTGTTGTTTTGAAAAATATTGTTTTGAAAAAAATATTGAGTAGTCTGAATTGGATATTCATGTACCCCGGGTCGGTTACGAGAGCTATTAAGTTTTAATAAAAAAAGGAAACTTTGTACAATATATTAAAAATAAAATAATTACATTATAATACCAACGTTTACGAGTTATTTCGTGATAATAAATAAATAATTAAAAAGAAAACGTTTACGAATTATTTCGTGATAATAAATAAATAATTAAAAAGAAAATAATTTAACAAAATATTAAGGACTGACCCCACAAACTGGTGACCCCAACAACAAGAATACGCAGCAATCAACATCATCATCAATACAGCAATACGCAGCAATCAACATCATCATCAATACAGCAATCAACATCATAAGTTTCAAAAATTAATTTTAAGATTATTTTAAAATAAAAAAGACAAGTAAGAACAAACCAAATTTTAAAGTAAAAAAAGTGAAAAATTAAATTATTAGATTTAAAAAAAAAAAAAAAAAAAAAAAACTAACACATTCATTTGTAATTGTATGCAAGTTGTAAATATCCATTTTTAACGGCAATTGCATTTAAAATTTATTTAAAATGAATCGAAATCGCAACACCGGTGATACCTCAAACACACCCACCACACCCATTTCAATTAAACCTGCACCTTTCTGGAAAGACATGCCAGAACTTTGGTTTAACCGGTTAGAAGCACAATTTGAACTCGCAAAAATTACAGATCAAAAAAATAAATTTTTTCATGTTCTTTCTGTGTTGGAAGGAGACGTCATCCGAATAATTAGTGATGTGGTTCGTAAGCCACATACCATTCAACCATATACTCAATTAAAAGAAACCTTAATCGATAGGTTATCCGTGTCGGCAAGTTCAAAACTAAATCAGCTATTGAATGATTTAGTACTAGGAGATCGTCTCCCCTCTCAATTACTCAGAGAGATGAAAGATTTATCCGAAGATAAATTCACTGAAGAGGTCCTACGTACCTTATGGCTTCAACGCTTACCGCAAAATATACAAACAGTTCTTATATGTAACAATAATTCCCTTTCAGAATTAGCTTCTTCCGCAGACAAAATGATGGAAATTCTAAATAAACCAACAACAACTTCTCTCTTTAACTTTTCAACACAACAGGATCAAGAAAAAATAAATTTCGACATTCTCACAACAAAACTAAATAATCTCGAAGAGAAATTAGAAAAATTATGTTCACTCCGTTCAAATTCTCCATCAAGACGCAGATCCCCATCACCTTATCGAATTAACAACAAAAATAACTCTTCCGATACACGTTTTAATACATCAAATAGCAAATATTGTTGGTATCATAACAATTTTGGAAATAAAGCCCACAAATGTGTTGAACCTTGTTTTTTTTAATAAAAACAAGAACTTTCCCAAATTACACAGTTCAAAAAAAATAAATCGCTTATCGTCTATGACGACGGTCGATAAAAGCGACAACTCAGGTCGTCTTTACGTTTATGACCACATTTCAAAAAAACATTTTTTAATCGACACTGGTGCAGACATATCGGTTATTCCGGCCCCATTGTCAAATAAATTACCTGCATCACATCTTCACCTTACAGCAGCAAACTCTTCTCCAATCAACACTTATGGTAGGCAAACATTATCACTGGATTTAGGTTTCAAACGCAAATTCAAATGGCAATTTGTAATCGCAGACGTTACTAAAGCTATTTTAGGCGCTGATTTCCTGTTCCATTTCGGGTTAATTGTTGACTTAGCCAAAAGACAACTATTAGATTCTTCCACTTATTCTACAATTAATACTGACACACAAAAAGAATTAAATCCACACATATCATCAGTAATGGAAGCATCAATTCATCCAGAGATCCAAAAATTACTTCAAAAATTCCAAAGCATTACAATAGATTCCGGATTCATTAAACCAGTAAAGCATCACATCAACCACCAAATTAAAGTTACAGGTCCGCCTATTGTTTCAAAAGTCCGACGTCTTTCTCCAGAGAAATTACAAGCAGCAAAGAAAGAATTTGAATTTCTATTAAAACAAGGAATTTGTAGACCGTCCAACAGCTGCTGGTCCACTCCACTTCATATGGCCCCTAAAAAAAATGGAGAATGGAGACCATGTGGAGATTACAGACGCTTAAATAGCATCACTATTCCAGATCGATATCCGATTCCTTTAATTCACGATTTTGCACACAATTTATCTGGTTGCAAATATTTTTCTACACTGGATCTCACGAAAGCTTATCACCAAATTCCTGTCAATATGGAAGATATTCACAAGACAGCAATATGCACACCTTTTGGACTCTTCGAATTCACGCGTATGACTTTCGGCCTCTGTAACGCAGCTCAGACCTTTCAAAGGTTCATTCATTCAGTTCTTCAAGATTTATCATTTTGCTTTGTTTATCTTGACGATGTCTTAATTGCATCAAAATCAGAACAGGATCATATCGCGCATCTTTCCAAAGTCTTCCAACGTTTCCAAAATCACGGTCTCATCATTAACACAGAAAAATATAATTTCATTAGAAACGAAGTTAAATATCTGGGCCACATTATAAATTCAAAGGGTATTACACCTACCCATGAAAAAATTTAAGCAATCGCAAATTTTAATCAACCAAGCACCGTCAAAGAACTCAGACGTTTTTTAGGCATGGTCAATTTTTACAGAAGATTCATCCCTCATGCAGCTCAACACCAGCTACTTTTAAATAAATACCTTACTGGCAGCAAAAAAGAAGGTTCCAAAAAAATTGAATGGAATTTTGAATCTTCAGAAGCTTTTAAGAAAATTAAAACTCAATTAACAGAGACTACTCTTCTAACCTTTCCAAATAACAACGCTCAATTAGGCTTATTTGTCGACGCGTCTGACATAGCCATTGGCGCAGCACTACAACAAAAAATTCAAAATTATTGGCAACCTTTAGGATTTTTTTCAATCAAACTCAACCCAGCACAAACTAAATACAGCGCCTATGACAGAGAATTATTAGCTGCATACAAAAGCATTAAATATTTTCGATATTGGCTAGAAGGTCGGAATTTTACATTATTTACTGATCATAAACCGTTAACTTTTGCACTGCAACAAAATCCTGACAAAGCATCTCCAAGACAGGTGCGTCATTTAGATTTCATCAGTCAATTCACTACAGATATCCAACACATAGCAGGTAAAGACAATGTAGTTGCAGATACTCTATCAAGGATTAACGAGCTAAACCTGCCAAGTTCTATTGATTTTCAAGCTATGTCCATGGCACAAGAATCAGATCCTGAGCTAAAAAAACTATTAGAGAATGCGTCGTACAAATTTTCCAAATCACCTGTTATTGGCAGTAACAAAAAGATCTATTGTGAAAAATCAGACTCTCGAACACGACGACCCTTCATTCCTCAGGCTTTTCGAAAACAAATTTTCGATTCCCTCCATAATCTTGCTCATCCCAGCATCAGAACATCAAATAAAATGGTTACTGCCAAATATTTTTGGCCTTCCATGAATAAGGATGTAAACACCTGGGCTCGTAGTTGTCTAGCATGTCAAAAAAACAAAATTTCTCGACACGTTAAGAACTCTTTTGGAAGTTTTCCAATAACATCCAAGCGTTTTGAAACAATACACATGGACATCATAGGTCCGCTACCTCCTTCACAAGGTTTCAGATTCTGTCTTACTTTAATCGATCGTTTCACTCGATGGCCTGAAGCAGTTCCAATAACTGATAGTTCGGCTGAATCCTGCGCAGAAGCGCTATGTCAAAGTTGGATTTCTCGGTTCGGTATTCCTAAAATTATAGTTACTGATCAAGGTAGACAATTCGAATCAACTCTTTTTAAAGAGCTATCTAGACTGTTGGGTTTCAAACACAATAGAACTACCGCATATCATCCACAAGCAAATGGGTTTATAGAAAGATGGCATCGATCACTCAAAACGACCATTAAAACCTACAAAAATAAGCAGTGGTCTAAAGTGCTACCTTTCGTTTTGTTAGGTTTAAGAACGGTTTTTAGGGAAGAATTTCTAGGCACCCCAGCTGAACTGCTATACGGAGAATCTATCCGTTTACCCAGCGATTTTATGGAAAATCCAACAAACAATTTTTGTCAAAGCGAGTTCGTAGGTCAATTACGAAAATTAATGAGTTCACTAAAACCATTGAAGCAACAAATCATGCTAAATATAATATATTTAAATTTAAAGATTTAAACTCTTGTACCCACGTATTTATTAGAACAGACTCTATCAAAAAAAGCCTACAAAGCCCTTACGAAGGACCTTTCAAAGTGATTTCACGCGATAAAAATTACTTCACACTTCTGATAAGTGAAAAAGAGGTTATTGTTTCCTTAAATCGGTTAAAACCGTGTTTTTCTGAAGAAGAAATTTTGAATAAAAATAATTTCACTTCCCAACCAGAAAAAGCAAAGCATCATTGCACCACTTCACTTACCACAAATGCAAAGAGTCAACCAGAGTTTGATTTGGCATTAAGTAGTAGCAGGAGACCAGCGTTCTCCAACAAAAAAAGAGTCAGATTCACACTACCATAAAACACTCAATAACCGGCAGAATCAAAGACTCTTCAGGCATCGTTATACTTGCAGTATCACTGGTAGGAGGGTGTTGTGGCAACGTATCATCGTTTGAAAGTAACAGGTTAACATAAATTAACATGTGTGAGAATTTGCGATTTGAATACTTTGGAATTGGCACAGTCGCAAATGTGTGCAACTCAGTATACCTATACTGAGAGATCTACTTGCTATTAAATATGGATATCGATTTACCGGATATTGTTGTTTTGAAAAATATTGTTTTGAAAAAAATATTGAGTAGTCTGAATTGGATATTCATGTACCCCGGGTCGGTTACGAGAGCTATTAAGTTTTAATAAAAAAAGGAAACTTTGTACAATATATTAAAAATAAAATAATTACATTATAATACCAACGTTTACGAGTTATTTCGTGATAATAAATAAATAATTAAAAAGAAAACGTTTACGAATTATTTCGTGATAATAAATAAATAATTAAAAAGAAAACGTTTACGAGTTATTTCGTGATAATAAATAAATAATTAAAAAGAAAATAATTTAACAAAATATTAAGGACTGACCCCACATATTGCATATAAACGGGGCCAGATTTGACCAAACTAAATTCGCTCTTTCAATTAAACTAGTCCTCACAATGTTATATATATTTTTGAGACACTGGTTAACGACGTATTACGCTTTCATTGTAAATCTATAATGGGCTCGTTCCAGCATGGTTTTACTAAGGGTAAATCAACCACAACAAACTTGCTGGAATTCGTCCATTACTGCATACCTACAATTGAAGCGGGTTGCCAGGTCGACTGCATCTTTACTGATTTCAGTAAGGCTTTCGACCGTATTGACCATAAAATTTTACTACATAAACTTTCGTTGCTCGGCTTCCCCCCTATTTTCGTTGACTGGCTGTCATCTTACTTAACTGACCGTACACAGCAAGTGCTGTTCCGTGGGGCCCTTTCTGCACAGATTAATAATACTTCCGGTGTGCCACAGGGAAGTATTCTCGGTCCTCTTCTTTTTATAATATATATTAATGACGTATCTTTGCTCCTATCTTCGTCTAGAATTCTTTGTTATGCAGATGATGCAAAGATATTTCGTGCTGTCTCTCACGTTTCCGACTGTCATCTTTTACAATCTGACTTAGCCACTTTCTACAAGTGGTGCTCTATTAATCGTTTGCCGTTAAATGTTGATAAGTGCACAGTTATGTCATTCTCTAGAAAAAGGTCTCCTCTTAATTTTAATTACTCAGTGGATGGTTGTGGATTGCATAGACTTGACAAAGCCAAAGACTTAGGCGTTTTAGTGAACTCTGTTCTCTCCTTTGATGACCATATTAACTCGATTATAAGTAAAGCCAATTCAACCCTTGGCTTTATAAAAAGATGGTCCAAAGAATTCGACGACCCATACATTACCAAACTTCTTTACTGCACTTTCGTCAGACCTATTTTGGAGTATGCTTCTCCTGTTTGGGCACCATTCTATGCATTATACGTAAACCGCATAGAAGCAATCCAGCGGAGATTTCTCAGGTTCGCACTCCGTGGCCTACCCTGGCTTGATAGCTCACATCTCCCTCCTTACGCTGAAAGACTGAAGTTGATCTCCCTGGATTCACTCGAAAAGAGGCGTAATATATCCAGAATTATTATGATGTCTGATATCCTGAACGGTTCAATCAATTCCCCTGAGTTGCTGTCGTCAACTCATATTTCTATTCCTTCTCGCTCTTTACGATCTCGGGACCTTCTCCATCTTCCGCATCACCGTACAAACTACGCTATGCATGAGCCTTTGATGTCAATGTCTCGTCTCTTCAATAAGCACTCCAACATTATTGATTTTAATGCACCTAGGTCCGGGTTGAAGAGTCGGCTTATGGCTACGTTACACTAATTTATCATTATGTACATCTTGTAGTAATCAGTATTTGATGAATTGTTGAAATAAATAAATAAATAAATAAATATATATAATCTTTTTAAGATTAGTCATAACAAATATATTATAGTCTTTATTTAGGATTTTATTGAAACCGGACCCCGTTCAGTTAGAACTCAGGAATCCCAAAGTCGCATAGTAGCAATGGCTTTAGATACTCTTTAAAACAAACATTGACCATGTTAAGTTATGAGGTAATCTGGTAAATTTAACGTGTATTAAAAGATAAATTGACACGACTTTTGTGTAAGAATCAAGAAATATATTCTAGTAAAATTCACATGCATTCTATTTACTTCAATGAAAACTGTTGAATCAGCTATACATATTTTTATCTTTGTAGCAGTAGTTTAACCTAAATTTTGACCATGAGATGCTTCAATTTTAGCGGCTTAAGGCCGTTCCTTTTCTATTTATTCTTTGGAGATGCCTAACAATTTTCTTGTTACATTTATTAACACATGAGTAGTAGCATATAGCACTAAATTTCAGTTTTTATCAAGTAGGTACTTCCCTAAAAATGTTCGCTAGCTTTTACTTAAAAAGGGAAAGGGCTGTTTATAATAATTGACTTTTCGATCCCTACAGTCGCATGCAGATGCATTAACGACAATCCAGTTAGCCTCTAGGATACACAGGATGCGGAGGAGGAAGCATCGCTTCCCAATCTCATCGGATAAAGCACTTGGCGTCAATAATGCAGGTATAAATCTTAATATGTCACCCTCGGGGCGACGGTGGCGTCGGCTGTGCACCCTGGAAAAATGCCAGCATCGCTTAACAATTTGTCGCTCTCTTGATCTGATTCGTGCCCCCTCCCCCACCCACACGCCACGGAGCGCCCAAAAAGCCCATTAGGCTAGGGCTGCTATCGGAGCGTGGGGTTAGAAAAATTTTGTCGTTATAATGTACCTACAAATCTCAGGTCATCAATCTGGGGGCTCATCGGAGGGACCAGATCCATCAAGCTCTGATTTATCAGCCGATACAGTCATTTATATGGGGCCCTGTGATGACGCCACAGACGGTGAGCATCCCCCCGTCTACTTGCCATCTTTGAGCAGTGGTGATAATCGATGTGCCATGAACAAGGTACTGAAGGGTAGCGGAGCCGAAAAGCCATCTAAGATACCGGCTAAAAAGGCACCGGCTAAGTGTAAGTATGATTATCAATTTCAATTATTTTTATTTTAGAAATATCTAATGCAAAACGATATAACACAGAATAAAATTAGAAAAGTTCTGAGGTGAAAAAAATTTGCAAAATTTGTTATATATAAGTTATAAAAATGAGTGTGTCTAATTGAACCTATGATTTAAAATATGTTATTTAAGGGCACTTGACACACCCAAAAGTTGAAATTCGTTTTGGAATTTGGTTTTTGGAAAATTGAAAAATTGAAGGGAAAAAAAGAGATATATGTATTATGAAACTTTTCAGTTTTCCAAGAATACAAAAAAAAAATTTTTTTTTGATTTTTCCATGCTGTTTTTTGGCTGGTGGAATATTTTCAAAATCACGGTGTTCCCGATTTTGAGGCACTGGAACGTCTAAAAAAAAAAAATTTTAATTAGTATGAAAGTCTCTAGGGGTTGAACCAAAAGGGAAATTTTCATAAAAAAAACAACCAAATGGTGTTTTTTTTCAAAAAAATGCACATTTTTGGCACGGAAAATTTTATGAAAATCGGGAAATTTTCGGGACATATTTTTGTCCGTGGTTTAATCCCTGCAAAATCATGTGTCAAATAACATACCAACATTTTAGACCGATCGGTCAAATAGTCTTTTTTTAATCGTGTACACCAACTCTAAAAATGCGGTTTTGCGAAAAATCAATCATAAAAAATGTATTGATTTTTTGAAAATGTGGGCGTGTCAAGTTCCCTTAAATAATATTCATGAGCTGCAAAACCAATATGGTATAATCACTAAAAATCTTCTCTAAAAGATGCGATTGGCGTTTAATTACTCTTTTTATGGACTTGCATTCCCATGATTGTATGATTGCAAATAATTTGCATTACCAAAATGAGTTTTCGATACCAAATATTTCTAAAACTGCCCTGAAAATGTCAAAAGTTATTAAAAAATCCGTTTTTGGAGGTGGCCCACTATTCGGAAAAATTTGAATAAAATCAAGATTATTTTTTTCAAAAAAGTAAAATAAAAATCAAAAAAACTGGCCTTGCAGCTACCTGGGAAAAATGAAAAATATTCTTAAAAAAATAAAATTTGTAGGTTATAAGTATAGTATTCTCCAATAATTACGAATAGTCATGGAGAAAAAGGAATTTGATAGATAGTCACGGGGGATACCCTTTAACTTACCCCAACTGTATTAAGTCCACGTAATAGGAACAAATTTTTGCTGTTTTATTTTTTCCAAAATTTCTTTTTTTACCAAATTGTTCTCCTATTAACCCATTAACGCCGAAGAATCGTGTTTTTTTTTCTCATTTTCAAGCTAGATTCTTATCATCGAAAAAAAATCATTTGCAAATAAAAATGCTCCCTTATACTTTCGAGTGTCCCCTTTCCGAATCCGGAGTCAAAATTGAGTTTTGTCCATTAGGAAAAAAAATATGGCCGTTTTTAAACAAAAAAAACCGAAAAAATCGAAGACATTTTTTTTTCAATATTTTTTTTCTCATTGAAGACGCGCGAGGACCCCTCTTTTTCTTCAACCATGAGTGCACAAAATAGTTGTAGTTTAATTTGTCGACATTGACATTTTCACCCCCAAAATGGCGCTTTTCATCCCTTCAGCAGGAAGACAATTTTCACTCTCGGTGCCCGACAAAAAAAATATTCAAATCTTAACGAAAATTGGTATCCCGAGGTTTTCAAGGTCGCTGATTACGATTCCGCCCTCAAAATTCGAAAATTCAAAATGGCGGATCCAATATGGCGGACCCAAATTCAAAAACTTACTTGAATCGGATGAAATGTGGCACTCGGGGGTTTTCGAGGTCGCTAATTACAAATCTGCCCTCAAAATTCGAAAATTCAAAATGGCGGATCCAATATGGCGGACTCAAATTCAAAAACTTACTTGAATCGGATGAAATGTGGCACTCGGGGGTTTTCGAGGTCGCTAATTACAAATCTGCCCTCAAAATTCGAAAATTCAAAATGGCGGATCCAATATGGCGGACCCAAATTCAAAAACTTACTTGAATCGGATGAAATGTGGCACTCGGGGGTTTTCGAGGTCGCTAATTACAAATCTGCCCTCAAAATTCGAAAATTCAAAATGGCGGATCCAATATGGCGGACCCAAATTCAAAAACTTACTTGAATCGGATGAAATGTGGCACTCGGGGGTTTTCGAGGTCCTTGATAACGAATCTGGCATCATCATTTCAAAATTCAAAATGGCGGATGCAATATGACGGACACCTTCCCATTAACGCCCAGTTATTATCTAACGTTTATTGAAGAATTGACAACTTTATATATTGACAAATTGACAAATTTATAGAAATTCATCACTCCGCATTACTCAACGGATAAACTTATAATTCCTTATTCTACTCTTAGCATTACCCAGAGAAAACGACATGGACGTTGTAGAAATCCTTTCTCCTTTGGGGTGCTTGATTTGAGTGAGTCCGCTTGCCTCTCACTTTTTGGGATGCTTGATTCGAGTGAGTCCCCTTGCCTCTCACTTTTTGGGGTGCTTGATTCGAGTGAGTCCCCTTGCCTCTCACTTTTTGGGGTGCTTGATTCGAGTGATTCAATAAACGTTAGATAATAACTGGGCGTTAATGGGAAGGTGTCCGCCATATTGCATCCGCCATTTTGAATTTTGAAATGATGATGCCAGATTCGTTATCAAAGACCTCGAAAACCCCCGAGTGCCACATTTCATCCGATTCAAGTAAGTTTTTGAATTTGGGTCCGCCATATTGGATCCGCCATTTTGAATTTTCGAATTTTGAGGGCAGATTTGTAATTAGCGACCTCGAAAACCCCCGAGTGCCACATTTCATCCGATTCAAGTAAGTTTTTGAATTTGGGTCCGCCATATTGGATCCGCCATTTTGAATTTTCGAATTTTGAGGGCAGATTTGTAATTAGCGACCTCGAAAACCCCCGAGTGCCACATTTCATCCGATTCAAGTAAGTTTTTGAATTTGGGTCCGCCATATTGGATCCGCCATTTTGAATTTTCGAATTTTGAGGGCGGAATCGTAATCAGCGACCTTGAAAACCCCGGGATACCAATTTTCGTTAAGATTTGAATATTTTTTTTGTCGGGCACCGAGAGTGAAAATTGTCTTCCTGCTGAAGGGATGAAAAGCGCCATTTCGGGGGTGAAAATGTCAATGTCGACAAATTAAAAAAATATATTCTTAAACTACAACTATTTTGTGCACTCATGGTTGAAGAAAAAGGTTGGTCCTCGCGCGTCTTCAATGAGAAAAAAAATATTGAAAAAAAAATGTCTTCGATTTTTTCGGTTTTTTTTGTTTAAAAACGGCCATATTTTTTTTCCTAATGGACAAAACTCAATTTTGACTCCGGATTCGGAAAGGGGACACTCGAAAGTATAAGGGAGCATATTTTTTATTTGCAAATGATTTTTTTTCGATGATAAGAATCTAGCTTGAAAATGAGAAAAAAAAACACGATTCTTCGGCGTTAATGGGTTAAGAATGATACATACAAATTTTAAGTAAAATTAATATCATGATATCTACTATAAATAAAGAAACTGTTTTAGGATTATTTCACTTTCTACTCTAGGCTTTTGTTTTGTTATGAATTATTTCGCTACATCGCCTTCTGACAATCTTCCGAGTTATCGCATTATTGCTCCTTAAGTCAAAAACTTGTCTGATTTATTGCAGCTCAAAGTCCTGTACCGCATCGGACCGATAGCATTAAGCGAGGTAATGTTCCTAGTTCCAGTCCAACCCCACCGTCCTCAGAAATGCCAACACAGCCGTACTCCCCGGTGCACGGTTCGCCGAAGATGATGCCCTCGAGCTCCTCGCCTAAGATAGTTGCCGGAGCCCTAAGGCACTCGGGTCATGCGGGGGGCATTAGCAAAGGTTCGAACGTTCCTACGCCAAAGGGCTCGCCGCTCCGCCGGCCCAATGTTCAGAACCCCGAGAGCCCGATGCGGCAAATAAGCGAAGAACAGTGGATAGACGGCCCGAGGGTGTCCCGGGCTAAGGTGGCCGAAGCAAGACATCTTCTTAGAGAAATCAACCATGTCAAGCAGTGTGAGACTTGGGTGGATGGCCCCAAATCAGTAGCTTCTTCCCCGGCGAAGCCCTTAACAGCGGGCAATCTTCCTGGGAATAGTCAAACAGCGGGCTACGGGTTCATGGATACGCACAAGAAAATAATGATTCGTCAATGGGTGGAGAATCAATCCTCGCATGTTTTCCAATCCCCGGGCGGATCACCCACACACCAGCAGGCCCACCAACAGCAACAGCAACAGCAACAGCAGCAGCAGCAGCAGGTGCAGCAACAGTTGCGCACGATGACATATCATCTGACCCAGTTCAAGCAGAAGGCCGAGGATGACCAGATTTCAGTGATGAGCAATTCAGAGATGGTCAATCCGATCGCGGCCGGACTGACGAACCTCATCATCAACCAGGGAAGCTGTGCCGCGGAGAGTTCCGTGCGCAGCGGATTGAAATTGCACAATGAGACTGACCTTCACTCGGAGAAATCAGGGTTATCTGCACAAGCGCCAAACTGCCAAGAATCACCCGGGGCCCAGGAGGATCAAGAGGATCAGGACAGTGGACCTTCAGAGGTCCCACCGGCTCTGCCCCTGATAGAACCTTTGGGATCGCGTGAAATTTCACATGAAAGTCTTCATCGCATCATTTCCAGGCATGTCTCCAGGGAGAGTCTTTCCCTGAGTCAGCACAATGTACAGACTGTTGATTGTGGCCTACAGGTCACTGAAGATGAAATCGCAAGGACTATGGGATGGTATGCTTACCTAAAATTTTATTCTTTACGATTTTTAAGAATTAGATTAGAAATAATACTCCTTAAGATCCCTGCGTATGATATTTTCGGTAAAAATCAGATCTAAAAAATTATTTCCTGACTGTTATTTTTCTAGACAAAAATAAAAATTATGTTTTAATTTTTATTTTTAAAACAAAAAATAAAAATCAGAGTATGATTTTTATTTTTAAAATCAGAAATATAAATCAGAAAATGATTTTCATTATAAAAATCAGAAATAAAACTCAAAAAATTAAAATCAGAAATAAAAATTATTTCTAAATCAAAAATAAAAATCGGATGGTTTTGATTTTAAAAATGAAAATTATTTCCTGATTTTTATTTTTGATTTTAAAAATAAAAATCAGGAAATAATTTTCATTTTTAAAATCAAAACTAAAAATCGAAATATGATTTTTATTTTTAAAATCAGAAATAAAAATCAACTTCTTAATTTTTATTTTAGATTTTAATAATAAAAAACATTTTCTGATTTTTATTTTCGATTTTAAAAATAAAAATCATATCCTGAATTTTATTTTTGATTTTTATAATAAAAATCATATTCGGATTAGTATTTTTGATTTTTATAACAAAAATCATATTCTAATTTGTATTTTTGATTTTAGAAATAAAAATCATACTCTGATTTTTATTTTTGGTTTTTATAATAAAAATCATTTTCTGATTTTTATTTTCGATTTAAAAAATAATAACCATATTTTTATTTGTTTTTTCGATTTTAAAAATAAAAATGCGAAAATAATTTTTTCTTTTGATTTTTATGGAAAAAATCACAAATTTAAAAAGCACATAAAATTCTTAAAGCTCAGGTCATAAGAATCATAATGCAACACTTGAACCAATTTTCTTACAAATTTGTCTACATACTTTTTGGTTTTGAAAATTGAAAATAATTGTTATTTTCGATCCATGTTTTTAAGAACAGGTAAAATTAAAAAATTATTATTTCTAATAGCGAGCATCCACTGGCCGCTCTCAGTCACGGAGATATTTCCGTTGTGTCCAGTTTTAATATTGGAGATGCGTTCAGTGATTGCGCGATGGGTGAAAGAACGAGGTGAGTTTTCCTTTATTAATTAATTAATTCATAAATGTAAATTCCCCACCATATGTATGTTTTCATTTCATAATATTTTTCTTTGCATTATTTTACAGGAACCAATTCGACCAACTGGCGCGTCTTCGGGAGATTTTCACCTCACAACTAGCAATGGCTGAAGTAACTCCAGCATTCCGGATAGGAGATGCTGGAAGTGTCTACAGTGAGCCTGCTTTCCGTTTTAATCCTGGACCAGGAAGTGTTTGTAGTGAGCCAGCTTACAGACCGCCGAGTCCAAGGTAAGTTTTAAACATATATATTTGATTATTCAAGCATTAAAGTTTCAATTCCATGACATTTCTATGGAAATTTAAGGATTTTTTTACGGTATCGATTTACCGGACTAAATGGAGGAGTTTCGAAAATTTAGAGTACTTTGAGCCAAGTCAAACAAATTAGAGGAAGTCGCAAAAGTTTAATAGTAATAAAAATCATAAAAGCCTTACAAATTTAAGTTAGAAAAATAAAAATTGCTTTTATTTATACATCGTCGTTAAAACTTCTAATGAATTTAATACTGGAAATAGAAAACAGTCAAAGTTTCACTTATCACACTTTTGAATAAAATTTACTCTTCACGAACAAAAAAATTTAAATTAAGTGCTTTTATAAAAAATTTCAAATAAATTTGCTTTGCAACGTTTTATGTATATTTTGGGAGGTGCCTAAATGCAAGTATTTATATATTTATATATATATATTTTATTTATCGGACATTGCACGTCAACCGGGCCACCTAAATGACCAAAAATCATCAAGACCTAGAAAATTGTTTTTGGGCTTACATTTTTGGTTTATCTTTGCCCTTCAGAAATTGACCTGGCGTTTTGAAAAATTCAAAATGGCGGATCCAATATGGCGGCCAACTTTTCAAAAATGAACGAAATTTGAATAAAAAAATACTATGATATTCTGCATAAAATTCTAAGTAAGAAATGTCTCTTGCAAATTTCTGAACAAAATTTCCGTTTATGAGAAAAAAATTCATGAATTTTTAAAAATTGTCTATCTTGCTGAAACCATATTGGCCATATTGGATCCGACATTTTGAATAATGTTGACATCTGACATTGCATTCATCACTAGCAACCTCCTAACACCTGAGTATTTTTAAAATCTTTCTAATATGCCAATTGTCAATTTTTTTCCTATATGTATGTATGTATGACCGAAATTTAGGATTTCATCAAGATAGGCAATTTTTAAAAATTCATGAATTTTTATCTCAAAAACGGCAATTTTATTCAAACAATTGCAAGAGACATTTCTTACTTAGAATTTTATGCAGAATATCATAGTAATTTTTTTATTCAAATTTCGTTCATTTTTGAAAAGTTGGCCGCCATTTTGAATTTTTCAAAAAGGCAGGTCAATTTCTGAAGAGCAAAGATAGACCAAAAATTTAAGCCGAAAACAATTTTCTAGGTCTCGATGATTTTTGGTCATTTAGGTGGCCCGGTTGACATGCAATATCCGTTATATAAGTACAGGGTGTCCCATAGAAATGTATGAAAACTAATGTTTCACTAATTTATAACAAATGAAGGGTTATAGGGTGAATATTAATACTTTTCAATATGGGAAAGTCGTCTTTTTCATTTTATGTCCATTGCTTTGTTAGAGGAACAGGAATAGAGTGGCCACCTTAATAGCCAGATCTCACGCCCTGTGATTTATTAAAGATCACTACTATGAAATCATATACCATTAATAATCCACGTTTTTCACTATATTTTCAAATTAATGTTTTATATTAAATAAATTTAATTTTTTTATAATTAAATCGATATTAAATGAAAATTACGACTTTCCTTTACTAAAAAATACATATTTACATTTTGCCGATTCATCCATTTGGTAAAAAGTAGTGACTCATTAGATTTTACACATTTCTAAGGGACAATTTGTATATCATATGACATACTATAAATAAGTTTTAATCAATTCATACCATTTAGCCGAGTATATATTCTACTTATATAAATTTCAGTTCTTTTGATATCTGAAGCATTTAGAGTAATTAGCAAATACGCAAATGCACTTCACAGAAATAATTCAAGAAACTTGCTCTTTAATAATATAAACTAATATGCTATGTATTTAAGCAAATTATCGATAAGTTATCTAATTAATTATTATCAATTAGGTCCCATTTAGGAAATCCATTTGAAGTTAATTTGTCAATAATTTGCTTAAATGTGTAATGTACGTACTAAAAGCGTTTGAATGCATTTACGCGTATATCAGCTGAAGTTGTAGGGTTGCTTTATATTATTCTTACAATTTCTGAATTCACAGGAAATGATATAAAAATTAAGAATATTACAAAGTATGTTTGAAAATTATAGAGGGAAATAGTGGCTCATATTTTAAAGAACTTAGAGAAAGCTGAGTTCGATTTTTTATTACAAAACGAGGTTTATTTCATTTGAATAGAGATTCAGCTCAATTATTCTATGTTCAAATTGCGATTGAGCTTTTGCTAATTTTTTTTATTAAATGATCCCTTATGTTTATTTTCTCAAGCTTATACAAAATTTTCAAGATCTAAGAAAACTTTTCAATATTATATTAACAAAAGTCATATTATAAACTATATTTTATTTCTCATTTTCGGCAGATGTCGAGGGTGTAGGCAATCTTTAAACGCATCAAGAACTTCTAGTCAAACATCACTCCCCAGCCTGAATGGAATAATGGCCATAGCTGGGATGGAACAGTACGCCTCCTTGAGGCACCCGGACGGGGCATCGGATCCGAATCTCCAGAAGGCTGAAAAGTCAGCAGCCGAGGATGATGACGACATAAACGAGAAGTCTACACTATTGTCAAAAAAGTCCTCGATAGAGCCTGAGGAAAGAAGCATGCTTTGTGATCTTCCGATAGTCTCCCAAACGCAGTTGCCACTCCTTCCACTCTCCACGTCCGAAGCCTACGACAGTGGTCACGACTCATCAACGCCACGAACCTCAAAACATTCGGGAATTTCGCGACGTGCTGAAAGTGGGTACCACAGTGTCGCCACTGCCCGGGACAGTGACGAGTCCAGCTTCACTTCGGCAATTTCGAAGGAGCACAACAGGATCACGATGAAGAAAAAACGCCAGGATAAATCCCTCTGCAATTGGCTGAGGAACCCTTTCACCTGCACCTATCCAGAGACTGAGGGAGAGATCAGCGACTTCTGAGGCACTAAGCTTCCGCCCCGCCCTCAGCCCACTTAGTAAGCAAATCTTAAGAATTATCATTGGATATAAAGAAACAAAAAAGAAAAAAAAGAAAAAGAAATTAAACTAAAGGACTCCGAGGATCCCACCGGGACTGTTTTCAGCCGGCGCCTGGGACGACGCGAAGTCGTGCTTGTTACTGCTGTCTTTACGCTGCGCGTGCGCCTAGTGCTTTATTCGGTTTTTGTTTGTCACTAAATGAATTTACGAGATATTTAAAGATAAAAAAATAAAAAGTAAAAAATAAAAAAATGCGAAAGTTCTACTGTTGATATTGTCGATGTAAACTAAATGAATGCTGTTGAAGTTCTCTCCTGTTGTCAACGTTGAAGCTGCGAGCGCCGATTCTGTTTCTGTTTAGCCTACCAAAGTGCGTACGTTATTGCTGTCGAAATTGTTCCCTCAGTTTCCCCTTACTCTGTCTAGCGATTGTTTCTAATTTAAATGAAATTAAATTATATATTGCCACCACTGCATCTAAAAAAAAAAATAATAATAAATACACCACTTAATTGAGGTGAACAGTGGCTGGAGGAAATATGATAAAATGATAATATCGATTATTGCCTGTTTTGCTATTGCATTGATATTGACCATTTTTAGAGAATATACTTAACAAACTATGAAAATTTATTTGTTTGATGAAAAAGAGAAAATGCTAGATTCATCGGGATCATCCATCCCGGTCGTATGGTATGTAGACACGCTCTTTGTAAGAGATATAAATGAAAAATTTCCCCACTGTAAAAGATTTTGCAAGAATGTAAAAGGTCTCGCTGAACGAGAAACAAAAGACTACATAAGCTATAACTGGACGGTCAATAGCTTTCTATTGAGATTATATAGTTACAGTTATTCCGTATATTATATATGAATGCAATCTAAGGTACATTGATGTATATTGATATTTGTAATATATTATACTTTGATCCATTGTAATAAAACGGTTTTTTTCTAAAAAAGAAAACAAATATGATGTGTTTTTATTCAAATCTTCTTTTTTTTTCTTGAGTCTTCGTGATATACGAAAGAATGTAAAAAGTGTATTGTCGAAAATTATTAACTATTTCACAGGTAATAGCTGCATAAATAAAAATCCCTCCTAAAAGTTCGTCCGAATACTAAACACGGTTTCATGGCAAGTTTAAATAATAAAAAAAAAAAAAAAAGGAGTATATTTCTTAAACTAGACATCTGCATCTTCTAAAATTTAAATGTTTGCCAAAAAAAGGTGGTGTGTTTTATTAAGGGGGTAGTACACTTCTTAAGGCCTTTTTTTTAAAGATTTTTTTTTTTATAGTTAACTTTATTTTGATCTTGCAAACTTTTTATATATGATACAACTAACATTCAAGAATATAAAAAAAAATATTTTTTTTTTTTTTTTCTTCATAGGGCCCTAATATGGCTGCCTGAAGGTGACCCCTTTTTAATCTGGCCGACATGATATCTCGACTCTGGAACGTCTGAAACAAACAATTCAAAGTGCATATTAAAATATAGATCGGTCGCCATCGCTCGCGAACTAGGATAAAAAATTTTGGTAAAAAAAAAAAGAAAATGGAGGACTTTTTAATTTTTCGGTCATTTTTTTTTTGCAAAAAATTGTTTAAAAAAAGGGTTAAACATTAACCGATTTTCAAAATCCTAGTTCGGGCGAGAACTACACATGTATAGAGTATACCATAAAAATTTGAGCCCGATCAGACCAATAGTTTTTTCAAAATCATGTCGGCCAGGTCAAAAAACGTGGTTTTGAGAAAAACGCGTTTAAAGTTTTTATTCGATAATTTTAAGGTGCGATAAGCGTAAGGCACCGCTACAAATGTGTCTATAACTTTTTTTTATAAATCGAATTTCTCAAAACGGTTTTGGGAGAACATTTCTGTGATATATTAGAGCACATTTATGAAATAAAAAAAAATCGATATTTTCAAAAAAAAGAAGTGTACTACCCCCTTAAAAGTCTTTGCCCAATATGTTCTTTATAAGTTTTTCGTAAAATAGGGAATTTTAGGAAATAGCTAGTGTAAGCCGGAGTACAGTCAGGGCGGGATGAGGCTAAAAAAAGATATGTTTAACTAGGGCAAGTCAAACGAGCTCCTGATTAGGTCTGAATATGAAATAACTTAATCAGGCCCGGATTTAACATCCCCATCCTTTTTCTTAATACGACATATCCTATTTTGCCTTAGCAGGTCCTGATATAATCATCTGATTCTAACACTTTCAGGATCAACCTTAGTTTGTCTTATCCGGCTCTGGTATGATCTCCTGACTCCTGCCCTTTTAGGGTCACCCTAATTTATCTTATTCGGATCAGATCTGCCCGAGTTTATCTTTTAGGGTTAACACTCTAATTTATCTGATCAGACCCTGATTTAATGTCCTAATTTGCATTCGTTTGGGGTCAACCCTAATTTATTTCATCCGGCCCTGATTTTATCTTATCTTGTGATGGTTTTATTTTATCCCGTGCTGATATAGTTGTCCGAATTGGGTTCCATTCATGAAGTCTTGTCTACCATAGTTCCAATCTTTTTCGTTACTTATTATGCCATCAGACTCTGCTAAAATAACCCAATCCGGCCCTAAATATACTTTTTTAATCAGGTCTGATACAGTAGTCTGGGCAGGGTCATTCCTGATCCGTGCTTACTCATGCTGTGTAATCAAAACCCTAGTAAACCTCAGGCCCGCTAGATCTGGCCCCTAAGCTAGCCCTAGTTTTGTTCTTGACCAAAAAAATAAGGATTTCTAGAAAAAGTATGTATTTGTATATAAAAACTAAAATATATAGTTTTCATATAGCACACTTTCATATTTTATTATGCAAAAAGCTACTTGAACAATTTACCGTTAGTAATACGGTCAAATAAAAAACTAGCAGAGGTCTTAACCGTGCCACAATGTTTGTACATTAACGCAAAAAGCAATTCAGTTTTAGACCATTTAATAAACTTACGAGGGGCATTCAATGTATTCTCGTTATCGGGCTGATATACTAATAATGAGGGTAATTAAATTATCTCATTAGTTAAAGACACTCTTTGAAGGTATAAATATAAAATGTTATTTAATTGTCACCATTAGTATTCAAGATATCATTACGAAAATGTTGAAAAAAATCGAGCATCGCGCTGTGATAAAAAGGAGTTTTTGGAGCTCTGTGGTGAAAATCCGTACAGTATTTTCGACCGAATAGTCACCGGTGATGAAACGTGGGTTCATCACTATGATCCTGAGAGTAAGCAAGAGTGCATGCAGTGGCATAAAAAAGGAACAAACCCACCATCGAAGAAGTTTAAAGTCACCCCATCCGCCGGAAAACTCATGGCCACAGTGTTTTGGGATTCTAAGGGAATCTTACTGATTGAGTACACAAAAATGGTCAAAGTATTACTGCCGCATCTTACGCAAACACCCTACGTAATTTAAAGGAAGCAATTAAAAAGCAAAAAGACGTGGAAAATTGACCGCATGTGTCTTGCTTCTTCACTACAACGCGCCGGTTCACACAGGGCTCGTTGCCAAGGCTGCTGTGCGGGAGTGGGAATTTGAAGAAATCAATCATCCACCCTACAGCCCGGCTCTAACCCCTAGTGATTACTTTCTGTTCCCAAATCTTAAGAAAGATCTTCGAGGTAAGCATTTTTCCGACGATGAAGAGTTGAACGCGGCAACTCATGAACATTTTTCAGACAAAGAAGAAAAATATTTTTTGGGGGTATTGAAAAGTTACTTTCCCGCTCAAATAAGTGTATTGAGGTGATGGCTGAAAAATAAATTTTATTCAGAATTTTCTGCTAATTCTTTCATGCCTATACCGAGAATACATTGAACGCCCCTCGTATATTTGTCTGACCGACGGATGTTCAGGAACTAAAGTAGTTTTCTTTTTTCTCCACATTTTTTATGATATTGAAAAAGTTTAGCTGAGTAAAAAACATATGCAAATAGAGCAATTTATAGTAGTACATCTAATGGTAATATGCAAGGGAGTAAACCAAAAAATAAGGATAATGGATGACTAAAATCGTGAAAATATTAATTTCTTCATTCATTGATGATATCGTGATTTCAAAATTTATGCATTGTAGAAAAATCCTCAAGTTATCATTCATTCATTAATTTTTAACCTCGTTTTTAGTAAAAAAATATTTGTAGGTCAATAATTCTAGCAATTAATTAAAAGTAATTAAGACAAAGCCGAAAATTAATCTAATTACGAATCATGAGTTATGTTGTAAAAGTGTGAAGAGAGATTTGAAGTGGTTGAATACATAGTAATCATATACATATGTATGCCTTCTCTTCTGAGGCATATCGCATTATTTTCTCAATCTTCTTAACATAATGACTATAGTTGACAAAGTTTATCTAACTAGCTTAATTCGTAATTCGTTAACTTGTTTAAAGGTAGTGAGGGACAGGTTTCCGCACAAAGCGAAATTGCCATCCTAGTCCTTATAATTGAAATCAACTAGTGGCAATGCGACAATCCTGTCATCTTAAGCCCTCTCCCTTATCAGTAGTAATTACATTTGCTAGCATTACCCTGATTATTGCCTGGGGCACACCATCGCTCCTTCTGCGCCATCCTGACAGTTACATGAGCATATCCTTTCCTAATATGCTAAAGATTTCAAACTGTCAGCCCACTTCATACGTGTTACACAGCTTATCACGTCTTTGAGTGAGAAGAACTGAATTGTATGATACTAAGGACCTCATACTATAAAGAAGTGCTGTCTAATATACATACTATATATGGGAAAACCCGCCTATTTGCTCGGCATCGTTTTCACACATCCTGGAATCAACGATTGCCGAGGTCCTGGTGCCCGTGGAGTCTCTCGTTCTCCGATCCAGGGGCTTATCAATCTCAATAGAACCTAATTAGGCCTTCATTATGTCAGACAAAATGAGTCGAACGATGCGAGGGGTTGGCGCAAAAGGAAGGAGTTCCTCTTCCATCGTGTTCTTATCTTTTCTGCTCCTTTGACGTGATTACCCAAGAAATTATGTAAACATGTGAGTGGCGGTGGATGGTAACACGAGAAAGGTCTATAGGAGTCGCATTGGGGACGAGCATGTTCAGGACGACCTCTACGGTTTCCTTAAATCGTTTCCGACAAATTTGTTCCGCGACCTTTTTATATTACCCTGAGCCTTTGTCGTATTGGCGAATAATTAGAAGAGTTCTCTTGAAACATAAAACTTAGTCGATTCGTTCTAATTAATGTCCTTGTGCTATCCTGGTCCTGTCACCCGATCCTGGCCCAACCCACAGGATCTATTCTACAGCCACTACTACTGCGGCAGCAGGTGTGCCTTTTCGCTACTGGCCATGTACAATATAATTGAATTTTAGGGCTTTCGGTCAGCGTAACCAAAACCACCGAAATCATGTCAAACCATCGAAGCTCATGTCGAACTAATTAACGATAATTGAAAGAATGTTTCAGCGGTGGTGGATCCCGGCATGTTTTTCGCGCCTTAAATTGGGTCTCTAGACGAAATTCGATCCTGTACTTCAGAATGGCTTCTAGCCTTGCGACTTCTATAATAAATCCACTATGCATATAACATAAACCCTCGTCTTTGAATCGATTTTCCCCATTTTTTTTTTCCTTTTTATGGTGAGGAACAACATATGCGCACAGCCAATAATATTTTTACGGCCCTTCAAATTCTTATTTTCGCCGCGCTCTCGGGCCGCAATAAAAATTTGCATTTCCACCCTCCTTTTGGGCCGTAAAATTCGATTTGACTTATGCGTGAAAAAACATGTCAAGTAGATTATAGCGTCCTGATGCGACTACTGAAAACGGCGGAGAGGATGATGGAAAAATTATGATCTAACACAGATTTCTGGATGGCGGGGTCCGGAGGACGGGCTTTTCAAGCCGATAAAGGTGATTGCTTCGGGGGACTCGCATGTCGCATTTAAATACCTACTCCAAAATATCTGCCGGTGGTGTGGTGACTGGTGACATATGCTAAATTTTGTGGGACACTAAACCGAATTTAATTGAGCAAACAGGTAATGCACTGTTGTGCAAATTAACTTCTGGATCATTTAAACACTTTGAATATATTGTATTGAATGGAAATTTTGATTAAAGCGATTCGGTTTTGTGAGTCATTTGAATATTTTGATTTTGATAAGGTTTTATCATACTACATATATATATTTTATATTGTAGGTAAAAATACAATCATACGAGAGGATTTGAAGTAGTTCTGCCAATTGACAATTTAATTAGTTCATTAATTACACATTAATGTTTAATTTTCGATTAATATTTTATTGGCTATAGTTCAACCATTACTCTACTTTGAGACTACTCTACAAATTTTTATAATACCTCTCAATAATAAGAGTTACTATTTGATTTTTATTTTTTTGTGTGTTGATTAACCATTATTCATCAATTTATTTTTGTTTGGTTATAAAATTAAAATTTTAGAATTAGGTAAAGGTGAGTTGCAAATGTAGTTTACATAAGTTATAACTTTCTCGCTACATAAACCGAAATTTTGGTTTTTTTTTTCGTTTCCTAAGGTTTAAAGAAAAATTGCTATCTTTAAAGAATTATAACTTGAACTCTTACGATATTATAGTAATACGTAGTACTGCTTGCATTTCTCAGAATATTTTAGTATGTACCTACAGAAACCTTTAAAAGCGATATTTATGTAGAAATAGAACAATTACTGTCACCATTACCAAGAACTATGGGTAACTTTTGCAAATAAACTAAAGAAATACATAGATTTAAATTATGTAAAGTTGAATAACTAAAAGAAGCAAAATCAAATAATAGCTCTTATTATTGACAATTAAAAAAGGTGGTCGAAAATTTGTGTGTCATAACCCAAAAAAGGATTAATTTTGAAATAATGGTTCATAATTTCGTAATTTTTTATTTTATTATTTACTCTTCTTATAATTACAACAAATTTTAAATATACAAAATAATGATTATATATTTTCGGTCCCTGCTTTCAAAACGTATTGAATAAACGCATTATTTTTCCTGCTAAATTTTAAATGCTGTACGTATAGAATAAAATAGTACCATGAGTTGTTGTAACAATTTTAGATAGTACATACACGTCTTCATATCTTTTCAAAAGTCCTGTCAACAAAAAGAATTTCTTATGAATTGCTTCAGTAAAAGTTTCGAAAAATCCAAATGTCGCCTTCGAAAAGGTAAAACGTTCGAACAGTCGAATTAGCACGCAGCCCAAGTTAAAGTGGTGCATTTTATCAAATTTCTTAGCTTCCTCCAAAATGTTTTTGCCTTTTTACTTAACTTGTCGGTACTAACGTATAGTACTAATCTTGGTATTGGTCTTAGCCTTGCATCAATATACTTAGGCTTGGTGTTGTCTGTCAAGTCTTGGTACAAACAATTTAATAACTTGAAAAGTATAGCATTTTTCAAAATTTCGATCTGTAGAAAGATAGCAAATTGTCCAGAGAATAGGTGTATAGAAAATGATTAATGAAATAGAAATTAAAAAGTGCGGAACAAAAAATACATATAAAAATTAATGATTGAAAAAGTTGGTGTTGAAAAAACGGGGGTATAAAATTGGAAAAATATGGTTAGTAAGCCATGATGCGCGAAAGTATAGTAAAATTATTGAGAATTTCGAAAAAGAAAGAAGTGGGAAAATATCCTTGAGAGAACTTAGCAAACTCCTACTAAAAAAACTTTGAAAGTATAGGAAAAAAATGTAAAAGTAGTACTTTTTCAAGCCTACCCACGATTTCAATTTGAATTTTTTTTTTTTTTTTTTTTAAGAAATAATCAGTTAAATCAAATTTATACAATTTTGGAACAATTGAACAATTGAAAAAATTTTAACTATCAAACATTTCTTTTGAATTAGTATGAATAATCAAACAATTTGGTAATTTTTACCATATTTGGCAGAAATCTTTACTATAATTTTACTAGTAGAATGTCCTATAAAATTTTCTCAGAGCATTAGTTACACTTATGCTCTAAGTTAAAATAATTTTCATTTTTTCAAATTTTGCAGATATAATAATGATAGCAATAAAAGCCCGTATATAAGAATTAAATTTTGAATTACAATATCTCAAAAACTATAGAGCAATTAATACCATGTACCTTATGATCAAAACTATATGGGAATTTCTAATTTGAAAGGCCCACGCTGCACAAATCTGTAAAAAATTGTTGCAGCGATTGTTGGCAGTACTGTTTTGATAATCTGCAAAGTTTGAAGGCAATCGAATGTTTAGTATTCTGTCAGCGTCTGTTTGAGTGAGACGAAAAATTGTATTGTGGCGATTTTTACAATTAATTTTATCCAAAAACAGCGTCATGGCTGTAGCTAAAGAAATGATTTTCAACGCCGATAGCGACTGGTGACGAGACGTAGGTTTACGAATGTGTGCCGACCGAACAACAATCTTCCGAAATTGTTTAAAAAATGAGCCAAAACCGAAAAAACCACGTAAAAGTCGCTCGAAAATTGAAGTTTTGTTGTTGTTCTATATTCGTGGTGTATTGCACTACGAATTCCTTTCAGACGGTCAAACGGTCAACAAAGAATACTATTTAGGCATTATAAGCCGTTTGCAATTCGTAAGAAAAAGCTTGGTTTGTGGAAAGTCAATTCGTGGATTTTACACCACGATAATGCGCCATCTCATACAGCGTTGATTATTTCGGAGTTTTTGGCCAAAATATCGACTAATGTCATCAGCCAAGCACCGTCTTCTCCAGACCAGGCTCCGTGTGACTTTTTCCCTTTCCCAAGACTAAAATGTCCATTAAGAAAAACGCCATTTGAGATTTTTTTTTAAAAGTTTTAAACACGGTCTGTGTTGTTTTTGAAGTCGAATCTTGATCTTGGTCTTGTTACCGCTGGCATACAATTGGTATTATTGAGACCAAGTGTCAATTTTGGACTTTCTGTAAGACAAAGATCGCATCTGTTCCTCACTACTAGCGTAAAAAGCTAATTTTAAACTTTTCATACAAATTGTTGAACATTTCCAAGATATTAATTTATAAAACTTTCGATTAACAAGTATTTAATTTTTTACTTACTTTATCTTTAATTATCAAAATTTTAGCATAGTTATAAAACTGCAGTATAAAACTTTGTAGGGCTTATGTTAAAGTGCATTAAGGTTAATGTGCACTGCTTTGGAAATTACGCGCTGCCTACATATTTACGATGCTCCATAAAATCCGTTCAAAGATTATTAACCTCGTAAGATATTGCATTTTTACGAGGAAAAGACGAACCAAGTACAGAGAATAAAAGCCCGCAGTAATAATGCCGCTGAGAAAAATAGATTTTTCGAAAGAACTTTTAACTTTCAGCACAATTCAACCTCCCGAAGCTGGTTGGCCATTGCGTTCTATTTTCCAGGAAGACGTAAACCATCGCAAGACAGTTTTACGTCCGTGTGGTCAGTCGGCAGTTAATTTCGTAGTTAGGGGGAGCATTCATGTTATCTGGAACAGTGAAAATCCCCCTAAAACCCGCCGTAAACTAGAGGGAAAAAGGAAATAATACGAAGAAAAAGAAAAGCGTGCCGGGAGCATCGTGTAACACGAGGAACCCATAAAAGCTTACAGGAAAAAAGGAAAACGTTCACTGTTTCACGGAGTTTGTTCGAGCATTTTTCCTCCTTGGCCTTTTGTTCGATGAAGTTACAGAAAGGAAGAATAAAAGCGTTTTGTTAATTTTGCCCGCTTTTATTTTTCCATTTCGTCCTTGTTACCCATCTCTCCCGGGCTCAACATGAAACAGGAAAAAGAAGAAGGCCAAAGGAAAAATTCTTGGACATATAAACAGAAAAGGGTCCTGCCGAAATAAGTACGTAGCCGAGAATCCACGAGATAAGCTTATTTTTAAGGAAAAAAAAAAAGCTGAAGATAACTCGGGGGGTTTTGTGCTTCTGTAACATTTCACGGACGGAAGTTGTAAATAATCACAAATCCGTTTCAGATTTCTTTATTGGGAACACAAAAGAAATTCTTTCTTGCTGCCGGAGCCTGTCCCTTTTGTGATCAACTGATAACCGAGTTTAGCATGTCACTTAGCTGCGGGGCTCCATCACACAGCTCCTCGGAGCTGAGTAAATATTTAATAAAGGTGGAAGAGGGTTTTTGGGTTATTCCGGACGTTTTTCCTCTTTTTTTTTTTGTTTTTTTTTTTCCTCTCTCCACTCATCCCCCGGACACATTATGAATTCATAGCCTGCCAAAAGCGAGCGATGCAATTAAATTATGTAGGCGGATACGCGAAAGGGTGGGTAATTTGCCAAAATAAAAACCGCCAAAAACTCAAACATCCGATTCCGAACTCTCCGGGCTCCGGGGCTCATCCAAATTTGCCATTCATAATTTATACTTATGGATTAGCCTGCGCCAGGCGCTGAAGCACATCTGGATAGGAGGATATCCCTTTTTGGCCCTGTCAATCTTAATAAAGATTTTCCCATCAAATATTCACCGAGTCAGTCGGGAAACAGAAAATTTAGCTTAGAAAATGAATTTTTAATTGATCTAGTGCCAGGTACTTCCTTTTCGAACCGACTCTGATTCAGAGGTTTTTTTTACCTTTTAGTAGGGTAAGTGATAGGAATGTTATATGGACTTCTAAAATGGTAATTGATCCTTTCCGATTTAATAAGGGTTGATTGAGACATCGAATGGATTTCTTCCTAATTATTAGATTTCAAATCACTGTCAGTCGACTTAAATCAGTGAATTGATATAATATTTATTTGGTTTAATTGGGAACGCCGCCATACAAGAAGAAGGAATCAATTAATGATTTCATAGTTTATTCTTCGCTTTCCTTTTACACAGTTTTATTTTATTAAATTTAAGAAAGAAATTCAAAGAAACACAAAAGATTAATTAATTTAAAGATACCTAGTCCAATTTTTCCATATCGCCTAATATCTCAGCCACATATCAGAATTCCTCATCTAGGACTATTTGAAGTTTTTAAATAAATTATCAAAAAGGCGAATTATATCTCAAATTATAACAATCGATTGCCTTATGTAACATTTAGCTAAATATTAAATTAAGAAAGGTTTAAAAATTCTAAATCCGATTTGACCTTAAAAAAGGCCGTTCCAAGATATTGATGTTCTAAATTTATAGTCGAAACCTTTAGAAATCCTACATCTGATGGTGAAATATTTGGATGAGTCTACGATACGAAAACAACTTATACCTAAATCTAATATTATATGCGAATTTGCACTCTACCCAATTCGTATCGAATTTCAAATGTCAATCAAAAACAATTAAATATTAAAAATCATGAAATTCTTCTTTTTTAGTTAGCAAAAATATTTTACTTTATAATCGATCTGAATTAAGAATAATAATTTAACGAATCCCGAAAATTGTTGATTGCAATTAAATAATAAATATTGTTTCTATTAATGTATACCACTTAAATAAAGTGTTTTGAAACAATCTAAAATATGCACTTATATTGGTGACAAAATATAATATAATCTTTTTAATAAGGATGTTTTAGATGATTTTCATAATAAGTAAGAAAAGATCAATATTTGTATGATAAAAAAACAATTTTGCATCTGTATTCTACTTTTTTCAATCAATAAACTTGAAAGTGCAGGTTTTTACCCTTTTGATTTAAGGGGGTAAATACAATTACGCGGGCAAAAATTACGCATTAAAAAACATTTTTTTTCACAAAGAAGGTTTAATGCAATCATTATAAAACTTTGTACACTTGTTAAGGTATAAATGAGGAATGTAAAAAAAAAATTTTTTTAATTTTTGAAAACAAAATGGCGGCTGCACGCTGGCGTGAAGTTGACCTACAAAAAAAAACTTCAACCACTCTGGACGTCGTGTTATTGATCTGTAACAGCCCATAAAAAAAAATTGGCTTAAATATACATGTAATTTTTCGGTAAACCTCAAAAATTAAAAAAAATAATAATAATTCTGCGTTTGGTAGAAGTTTTTGTAAAAAATTGATAATTTTCACTATTTTTTCAGCCATTTTTGCATTAATAATTCAATTTTGCAACAAAAAATTCCAAAACAATTAGGCTTACAGACAAAGCCTAAGGTATAAAGAAGAAACCCTAAAAATTTCAGCTAAATTGGACAAGTAGTTTTCGAGTAATCGTGATTGCAAATTTTAAAAATGCGTTTAAAGTTTTGAAAACCTGCTATGCGCTGAACAAAGCGTTCTCGAAAAATGAAGAAAAAATATATAAGGAGTTCGATTTTCGACCTGAAACTTTTTGGAGCGTATTCTACGGGAAATTTCTTAACTTTGTAGAGCAACAAAAAAAATCGATTTTTTTGACCTTCTAATTGTATTTACCCCCTTAAATATCTCGACAACTACGCTTCATTTATCGATAAAAGTTGTTAAATAATTTTACAGAATTGTTAGGCGAAGAGAATTAACTTTGAACCAGCTTTTTAAGTCCAATCGTTCATCATATATTAATTTTTTAAGTTGTACCACAGACCTTCTATCAGACCATTAGATCACCCGGACAACACAAAAAAGGCAAGAAAAGTACCTATTTAACCACTAGAAAAATATTTTTTTGGAGTTCAGTTTTTTAATACATATGTATGGTTGCTTTTGTTAATTATAAATTGTTATTTTCAAATATATTTTGTTTATACAATTGTTTTAACTTATTTTCCGAAAAATAGCCCCCCAAGAAATGATTCATGGCCCACTTGGGCCTACCTACGCCACTGATTAACTGATATTACAATTAAACGCTAATATACTTGTTTTAACTTTAACCTAAGAGAAGACTTTTTAAGGACAAGTGAACTATGTACCAAGCAGTCTTTTCCTAAAATGCAAATCTACGAAAATCAATTAATAAGCTGAGAAGCGAACTGCCATACAAATTAGCTTTTCAAAAGTTGATTTGGCGCACGTGCTAGAAAGATAGCAATTCCTTAAGAAAACAAATGTCGACAAAATTATAAGCTAAATTTTATTATCATATTAAAGATACATAATACATATAGTTGTATGTCAACCAACCAGACGAGCTTTTGTGGTCCAGAAAATTAACCAAACCATTTTTATTTTATCAATCAGCTTTATTTCTTCTCTAATCGCTTCTTCGATTTTTCCATTTACTATTTAACATATTTTGTTAAAAAGCTGTCTCCGCTAAAAATTGTAGAATAAAACGTGAATTACTCATTGACCGTTCCTGAATCACATGGCTATTTTCGGCTGTCGCTGCCATGTCATTGTGATTCACGCCTAAGGGTCCTTTTGTAAAAAGATCTGTCGACGACTAAAACCTAATTAAAGTTTCCTAAAAACCTAGAGATTCCATAATTGCCAGTGTCACCTGCTTGATGGGAGCTCCTTTAAATAGACATTCCCAAAAAGTAATTATAAGCTTTAAAAGGAAGACCTTTTGTGAAAATTACAACATCCTCCTCAATCGTCATTGAAATGAAAGCATTCAAAGGGAACAATTGCGATATAACCGATTAATGCATTCGTGCACGGCTCCAATCGTCCTTCAGTAAATATTTGTGTTCAATTTAATTTCCACCTTATGGTAGGGAAAACGTACAGCCCTCTTTTTTCCCTAGGCAAGGGGCGGCGGCAGCGGCGCAAGCAATCCGACGACATCATTTATTTTGGAGCATATTCAATTTCAGCGACCCATCGTGCGCCTTCGAAGATTTCTTTTTTAGAGATTTTCCATTATCCCATTAACTTTTCACTTGACTTCCTCCATGGCGCGAGCAATGCTAATAGATTTTTCGATTTGAATCTGGGCGCGAGCTAACCAAGCCGGAGAAAGTGGCAAACTTTCGTGACATTACGACACAAACAAAAGAAGGACACGAGAATTTTCATGCAAATTCAATTCAATTTTCACCTAGTAATTATTTGTTTTCCTTTTCGGGCTGAAGCTAATATATTCACCCCAGTGCGAGGTCTCTCAGTTATCGATTCGGGCGTTTTCCACCCTCGTACCTACTCAATTTTCTTGCAGCCCCCGCACGCACGTAACGTGACCATGAAGAATGCGCGGCCATGGATCAGGCGGGGAGTCAGCAAATTTGAGCCCGCAATGCAGAAAATTGCCCTTTCGTGAGGACAAAAATGCGCTTCCGCCGGAGTATAAAAAGTGATTTCCAGAAATGGACACCGACAATGCCATAACTTAAGAATTAAATTGTTTTCCCCCCTCAAGAGCCTATTTACAATGAACCCTCTTTCTATCCTTCAACAGGTATTCTTTTATGATGAGACCAGACTTTATTAACTTTATTAACAATTCCAATTCCATTAGTTAAAATTCAATTTTTTTAATTCCATTCTTTTCCAATTGGTATTGGGAATTAATAATGGAACAAAGAATGGTAATTAGGTAGGAATTCATTAAAAGAAATAACTTCATTAAAACTCGCGATGAAACAGCAAAAATTGGCATAAAAGAAAATTCGGCTCTTATAAAATCGAAAATCATATCTACTTTTTAGACCTTTTCTTGATCCAAGTCCAACTTTGTTGTTAAAACTTTTATGTTGTTTTGTTTTTTGATTCAACTAATAGTACCATCTTTGCAGAATGTAATTAAAAAATTATAGAGCGATATTCGAAGCATTTTTGAAGTAACAACTTATAAAACAAGCATAATATCGTCAGTAAATCTGTTTAACCCATTAATGCGCAAAACGAGGATTTTGTGCACGCAAGTTAAATTGTACAATTCGAATAGCAAATTGGGGCGAATTTCCTCCTAATTCATATATAAGAGGTTTTTGGGGGTGCTCTTTCAGAATCTGGCATTTGTTTTGCATAAAATCTTCAAAAACCCTATTATTTTTTGAGTTTTTTTAAAAAAAGTGCTGATTTTTTTTGGTAATTTTACGTCTCAAAGTCGATTATCTTGTCGTTGCTGCTATTGAATGATCATATAACTACCAGAAATCGCGGTCTGAATGTGTACACTTTCTCAAACCATGGTTTTAAAATTTTTTTTTTTTTTTGTTTTTGCAAAATGGCCATTTTGTACAGCAATGTAATAAAAAACTTCGCGATTTTTTTACACGAAAAGGATCAACTTTACAAAAACAATTTATATGACATAAAGTGCTTATAATTAGCCAAGAAAAACACTTTTTGGACTATTTTTGGTTTTTTGGATTTGGCAAATTTTTCAAAAATCCAAAAATGTCCCGCAAAATTCTAAAAAAATTCACACGTATTCTTTGGCTAATTATAAGCAGTTTTTGTCATATAACATTTATTCGTATAATTCGTCCTTTTTGAGTAAAAATATCACCAAATTTCATCATAAAAAAATTTGGTGATATTTTTACTCAAATAGGATCAATTATACGAATAAATTTTATATGACAAAAAGTGCTTATAATAAGTCAAACAATACGTGTGAATTTTTTCAGAATATTTTGGGACATTTTTGAAAAATGTGGCAAATCCAAAAAACCAAAAATAGTCAAAACAATTTTGAAAAAATTTACATGTTTTCCTCAGCTAATTATAAACACTTTTTGTTATTTAAAGTGTTTTTGAAAGTTGATCCTTTTCGTGTAAAGAAATCGCGAAGTTTTTTATTACATTGCTATACAAAATGGCCATTTTGCAAAAACCAAAGAAAAAAAAAAATTCAAAACCATGGTTTGAAAAAGTGTAGACATGCGGACCGCGATTTCTGGTGGTTATATGATCATTCAATTGCAGCAACGACAAGATAATCGACTTTGAGACGAAAAATGACCAAAAAAAATCGGCACTTTTTTTAAATAAACCAAAAAATAATAGGGTTTTTGAAGTTTTTATGCAAAACAAATGCCAGATTCTGAAAGAGCACCCCCAAAAACGCGTTATATACGAATTTGGAGGAAATTCGCTCCAATTTGCTATTCGAATCGTACAATTGAACTTGCGTGCAATCACGTTTTTATAACGTTGGTTGCAGATTATTGTACATTTAATAATATTTTATTTTAAACAACTATGGAGCAACATACCAGGAAGGAATATTTTGAATTAAGTGGAAACAATAGTTGCGTCTAGATATAGTTAATTTTACTACGAAATGTATTGTTCCAAAGTGTCAATACGTTTGATTCAAAAACAAATATACTATAGATAATAACGAAAATAAAGCATTTTGTTTAGAATACATATTTTAGTTGTTTCCAAATTGCGTTTTGTCAAATTAACGACGAAAATTGCTAATTCCAATTAATCCGAAATGTAGTTAAATTAATCATATTTATAAAATTATTGATTTAATGTTGTTTCCATTGTTTTTGCAACATTTTTTTCTCATCGTAGCCTAAAATGTATATTTACTTTTTTTATATAGCAGCAATTTATAAGTTTTAAAGATAATTCAAGCCATTTTGAAAGAATATCATGTTTATCTTATTAAAATTGATGGTATCAGTCAAGAATTTTTAACTTTAACTTTTAACCATCAATTGTTTAAAAAATGCATTTCAGTAAAAATAAGTTTTAAGTTTGAAATAAAAGCCTTTGTAAGTAACATTTTCTTAAGGTATATATGTATCTAAAATTCTCTAGACTAAAACCCCTAATTCTCTGGTAATCGATATTGATCCAGACAGGCGTACTTTGGCGACGACAATTCCATTTCCCGGCGGTGCATTGTGCATCAAACAAGATTCTGATTAATTAATGAAGACCGACGACGATGCAGCCGTGCGCTGTCCGTGTCGCTCTTCATTAATTTCCGCATTTTCAGCGGTTCAGTATCGAATGCATAATTTGTGGAGCATTGTCGATTTCGGGACCCAAACAATCGGTACCATGCTCCTTGGTAATTAATGCTTAATTGGTCGGTGATAGCACCTTTGCACTATCCGTACAATTTCAGAGATAAATAATTGTTTATTTCAGTTTTCAACGATTCACTCTGCGCCGCCCTGGCCGTAGAGAAATTTCATTTTAGAAATACCAAGATGGCATGAGATGAGATTTAATTAAAATACTTTTCCATGAAAAGAACGCGTAAATTTGAGCAAACTGAGATTTTTAAAACTTGCCCGGATGCTTTGAGGAAAAATTCTTATTAAATCTTCTATTGCCTGCGGTTGTAGGCGTAAATTTCTTTTTAATTAAAGGCATATCGCTGGAAGGCGAGCCAAGAAGGATGTCTTGATCTAAATTGTGAATTTAGTAATTAGTTGAAGAGCTTCTTTGCTTTTAATTAATTCTTATTCATAGTTTTACTCAAATTAAAATACCAGAAAATTGAGAAAAATTGCAGTGTTTTGTTTAATGAGTTCAAAAAGAATTTTTAAAAGAAAAACATCTAAAGCTTATTAAAATCATAGCTTTTATAGACCACCTAAGAAATAGAAAACTATAACCACTGACAAAGTTTCGAAAAAACTTTTCTAAATCTTAGTAGATTTTATATATATCAATTTATTAAAATTATGTATTTTTATCTGTTTCAACCATTTAAAAATAAATCATGAATTCTGGTTTAGTCCTAGCAGGATCAAAAATGGTTTTGTTTAAATATTCTGTTCTATTAATTAAACGATAGTTCTCTATAAAGCAATAATTAGATTGAATTTATTTTATAAATTAAGAGTAATTGACAACATGAAATATGTATTTGAAGGTTATATTTTCGAATTTTGAAAACTTTCTTTGATATTGCCCATTCGTAAACATTAATTTCAAATTTCCGATTTTTACAAAGGCATACTGTAAAAGGTGTCTGAACAAGAACTTGGATTTTAAACACTGAATAAAATGTCCACCGCGGATCCGTTGCTTGGTGGTTTGTACGCTTTTGAAAAGATTTCGGAAAACGTTTTGGAATAAGGGTCGTTTTATTCTACGAATTTGGCGTTCAGTTTGTTTTTTGAGTTCTTGAGTGGTCTCAGGGTGGTTCGCATAGACCTTAAATTTTGACAAACCCCAAAGGAATGATTCCAAACAGGTTAAATCGCATGAAAGTGCAATTCTTTTATTAAAAGCGTGCTACGTAAGTTGTAAATCATCACTGTACAATTTTCTCCATTTTTGCAATGGGTTTTCATAATTAATAAAGGTTCTTCTAAACTTCAACGCGGCATTTTCGAATATGTCAATTAACTAACTACCAAATATGGCGAACTCAACAAATGACAGACGAAAGTGGCGCGCGATTTCGAATTGAAGTTCTTGTTGAGACACCGTTTAAATTACATTGCTATTAATTGTTAAATAAAGAAACGATTTCCAGTTAATAGAGAAAAATTCGTATATGTTACAACCCGAAGTATTTCTCATTTGGAAAGGGCTTCTCATTTATGGTATAGTATAAAATATACCCTTTTTCGAGTCAGTTGAACTCTATTAATAAGCACGTTCCCTAGATACGTTTTCAGATTTTAATCCAGTCCGTATTTATTTATTTATTAAAGACTTTAAATTTAAAAATCACAATGCTCATTGAATAAATATATAGCGTGATTTAATAATTCAAAACTACTATAACTATTCCTATTTAAAGGGCTATATAGTAAATTTCTTTTACACGTATTCATATAACAAACATAAAATCCAATTAGGTTTAAAGATACTGGACAATTTATATGAGAAGTAGGTATATCTTTGTTCCAATTTATTAAAACCAAGTAGCAAACATCTGGTTTCATATGATGGGAGGTCATTAAAAATCTGTAGAAAATCAAATTTACGAAACATGTATCTAGTGAAATCTCCTTGCACAGATTCGATTCCATCAATATGTACATATAGAATAATACCGGGGTAAAAAAATTATATCTATCGATAGAAATAGCCAAAAACAGCCCAATCTTGAACATTGATTTTTCTTTTCCATTGTTCCTGGTTGTCGCTTTTCTTACAAGTATTGCGCAATTGACCGGCTTAAAATTCAATGAGTAATGAAGAAAGGATCCTCAGCTGAACGTAACATATTTTTGAGGACTTACCATCACTCCTGGCCCAATTTCTGCTCACTTCCCCGAAATTCCACACTACACTCCTCCCCCATGTTAATAACCCAGTAAATCGCCTAGATAGCAATTTTCAGGCGCTTCACCCTTTTTCGTTACCAAGTGCATACGGTCCCCGTCTCTGTCCATGAGGGGTTACATTATATCCCAGGTCCCTGTATATCATGGAGTCCCGGCTGGAGTACTGGACCAAACTGATATGTCGGCGGAGATTCCGAAAAGCCCGAAAGCCTCATTTTCTACGTTAAATGCTCGGTCCCAACAAAAGGGCTTTATCTGATCGAATTTGTTTGCCTTCGCATATAATCCCGTCAGGTGGTTAACGAGGCGTTAAATTCAGGATGAAATTTTGATAGAAATTGAATTAACTGATACGGAACCTTTCTAGCGATGTATTAATTTAGCCGATCCCACTTCTGCATAAAATCACGAAGCGGGGGTGTTGGATTTCCGCAACCACACGATATTTCAACAATCTGCCCTGTATTTTATAAATAAAGGTGTTGTCGCAAGGTGGTCAGGTAGAAAATAAACTACTTACAGCTCCTTTTTGCCACTTCTTACTAACGACACCGGCAAGGAGCAAAAGCAAAAAGGACAACAAAAATCTCGAGAAGTAGCACACCAACTCAATTTGTGTGATCATCCCCTTGGCTTGGAATAATCTCGGAAATTCAGTTACAGATAAGTTCCAAGGAGTTGCTAAAGTTTTCTTTTCATGTCCCTTTGAAAGGGCAACTCCTTTGAAGTAGCATCGCTTCCTCTGATATGCTGGGCAGATACTACGATGAAAATTTAATTTCATCTCGTTGAACAAATTTGATAACATAACTTTCAATGCTCAGTCCAGAATTTGCGGACGAAGAGGCTGCAATGAGATTACAATAGTGTAACAATAGTGACAGTGGGAAACTATTGTCAATTGGGATTGTTGGCGAGATTTACTCCTAGAAAAGCGGCCAGGTGAATTTACCTTTTAGTAGCAAAATATGTTTGTTCAGGGCAAACGAGCTTGGGCGGAACGAGTGTCCGTGTAATTACCTCTAATCGCGATTAATTGAAATTTATGTAAATGTTTGATACCATTCGAGTGTGCGGATGATTGCCTCGTGATAGTGCTTGTTTACAGAGGTAAGCCATTTGCAGCTCGGAAGGGATTATCGCTTTGAATAAATTCAACCAATTGGGCTATTTACGCTGTGTCAAATAAGGGCACGCTAATTAACGAACATTAGAAGCTTTTGGGTAAATACCTAATCACAGCAGGAAGGCTATTTTGTAGACTAGACAAAATAGAATAGGTAGCAACTATGCGGTAACACGATACCCTCAATACAAGACATTCATAAAAACAACGACTTCGGGTAAAACTTCAACTTCTAAAAACTTTAGATACTATTAGATTTTGATAATAATTTGCTTGTGAATCAAAAACAAAGTCTGAGCCTCGTTAAAGCATTAAATCTTTTAAGCAATGCTTAGCAAATAAAATGTAGAAGCAATTTTTTCACTGTTTGCATTTATTTCAAGTCGATAATTTTAATAATATATATCCTAAAAATATAAAATCAGTAGTGCTTAAATTCGAATATTGTTACACATTTAATGCAGATACCTACTACACTTCAAGCTTTAAAGGAATTTTTCTAGAAATACGCAAGCGGTGAACTAAACTTCCACATTTAAAAGCTTCTTCGTGAACCTTTTGATTTTTAAAAATACCTCACTTTGTTTATACATTTAATGAAAAAAAAAAAAAAAAAAAAATGTTAAGAAAAAGTGAGATACCTTTTGAATTCTTAACCTCTAAATGCCTACAGAGATTCATTCGGATCCACTTTATAAGCAGATTTTGAAAAATGCCCAGAGCATTCAAAAATATCAAAAATAATAAAATTAGTTTTAATAAAAATGTTATAGCAAACAAATTTATTACATCAAAACAAAAAAAATCTTTTTCAAATAACTAATTTCGTGGTTCATTTAAATATTTTGCTTTTGATTTTCATCTAAAAAAATTGCTGGGATTTTGGGACTAAATACCTTTAAAAAAAACCTAGATACCTGATTGCTTCAAAGTAGTTAAAATCAGAAGAAAGAGAAAAATTATATTCTAAAATCTAGAGTGATAAAAATTAAATTGATATTGTAATTGAATGGAAAACTAACTAAAACTAATAAAAACTACACTATACGAAAAATTAATGAGTAACCAATGTTTTCGTATGTTCATTAATATTTTTTCTTGAAGATTTAACTGAATTTGTTCTTAAAACTACCTTTAACATCAGAGATCAGCTCAAAATCATATTTGAAACAAATATTAGCCATGTTAAAGAATATGACCTCAATTAAGAATATATTAAATATATCGGACATTCCACGTCAACCGGGCCACCTAAATGACCAAAATATGGCGTTTTGAAAAATTCAAAATGGCGGATCCAATATGGCGGCCAACTTTTCAAAAATGAACGAAATTCGAATAAAAAAAATACTACGATATTCTGCATAAAATTCTAAGTCAGAAATGTCTCTTGCAAATTTCTGAACAAAAATTGCCGCTTTTGAGAAAAAAATTCATGAATTTTTAAAAATTTTCTATCTTGATGAAATCCATATTGGCCATATTGTAACGACATTTTGAATTTTTTTGACATCTGACATTGTATTCATCACTAGCGACGTCCTAACACCTGAGTATTTTTTAATTCTTTCTAATATGCCAATTGTTAATTTTTTCCTATATAAGACCGAAAAGGACCTCTAAACCCCCACATACCAAATTTGGCGTAGATATATTTATTTCATATATTGAATCAGTAAGTGATCATATAAGTGATCAGCAATCCCAAAAAGCCCCACATACCAAATTTGGCGTAAATCGGTTGATTTTCGAAAATCCCGTCCGCCATATTGGGTCCGCCATCTTGGATTTTTCAACTCAGATTCGTGATCAGCGACCCCTAAAACCCCCACACACCGAATTTAGCGGTTGACTTTTGGAAAATCGATATTTCTGACCCGGTTTTTTGAGGTTAGGAAAAAAACATGACCTCAAATCTGCCGGTGGATTTAGATTCACGGGGTTCTTCTACATAAAAATATACATCTGGATATGAAAAAAATAAATTCTTGTATTTTTCCTTGTAAATTTATCCGGATTTTTGCTATTTTTTACCTGTTTTTTGAGGTTAGGAATTAACTGTGATGTATTGGCTCAATTCTCACTCCAGATTCGTGCTCAGCGCACGAAAATACATCGAAAACCATATATCGCATGTAAAACACATAACACTTTTCTTTTTTTGTGTAGCTGTGTAATGCGACATGGAGAAATTGTGCTCACCTCCGTCATCTCTAACTTCGCTCTTTTTCAATAATATTTTTTAATAACAAACAAAAAACAATTCTCTAAAATTCACCTCTTCTTAGCTTTCTAACAAAGGTTTTCTTTAATAAATTAAATTACTTTCGTCCATACCTTTGTAAATGCATGATTAACTAAGTACTTAAGTTACAAAGTAATATTTTAAAAATAGAGCACCAAAAACTCCTTATAAATCTTGAAATGTGTTTACAAACATTATGAAATTGACGGCAAAGAGGAATGAAAAACCCCACTTAGGAAAATGGAACATTAAACTTTCTGAAGTAAAAATTTTACTTCTATTACACGAATCTGCAGAAACTAGGTTTTGCCCTTCCTTGATAAAGTGCATTAACCCAGCAACAAAAATGTTTCACCTCAATAAAACTTTTGCATTGGAAAAAGTAAATGCTTTTGACCAGGCGAATGGATGGGCGGGGAAAAAGTTATAAAAATGTTCGGAATCGGTCCCATCAACGTGGTAAAAGCATTTCAGTGTTAAGTTTAAATAGATACTATGAAATCGTTGAAAGCCTTTTTGGTTTAGTTAAGCCTAAGGAAATCTGCGGCGGCAAAAAGAGAAAGAAAAAGCAAAAGAGTCCTTGATTCAGCTGGTGCAGTTCCCAGAACTAAGCATTCAAACAGAGGTATGTCCCGATGAGCAACAGAGCACTTTCCCCAATCTCCTTCTTGTGTAATTTTGAAAGCATCTCGTCTACCGTAACTACTACGGATCTGTGGGATAGAAGAGGAGCTATCCAAGATGGCTTAGCCGAAGCGATTTGAGGGAATAATGGCACGGCTGGAGCAGCTCCGATGCAATGGGACACCCTCGTTTTATGAAACGAGTAAACAACAGATTTTAACATAAAATCCTCCTTGTATTTAGCAAACCATTGTCACCCGCAATAACGACTCCAAGTGCAAGGGAAGACGGGATGCTGAATGAGGCGCTGTGCCGAACCAACTTGGCGCTGGATTGGTATCTGATAAGATTTATTATCCTTCGCCGACATCCCCTAATGAATAATTCAACAGGATCGGGCGGGAGGCCTTCGTACTTTCTGGTTAATGTCACATTTACGTTCAACTTTATCAGAAACGATTCGAAGGCAAGATATTTTACGGAATTTTAAAGATTTCGACGGGTAGTTAGAAAGTTGACTATTTTCTTCTGTTAAGTCTGCTTGAAAATTAATGATATTAACACTAGAATTATCAAGATCCGCAAATTGACGGATAATCAATTCCTTCCTTGAATTAATCCTCGGAATACACACCTCCGTACGTCTAACTGACCCCAGAACATTTGCAAACTGCTATGTACGTACTACTGTGATCAAAAAGTAAAGCCAATTTTGAATTTAAATTGCGTGGGTACCAGTGGCGTGGGGTCCATATAACACGATTCCTACCGGCTTCCCTTTTGGGAACTCATCCTATTCCCCTAAATTTAAAACTTGTTCTATGCCTGTAAAATTCCTGGAAAGCGCTCCCAAAATTCACCTCGTAAAGAAAACACGGCAAAACAAGTGTTACAACCAAAAACAACCATAATCTGTTGTTGCACTACGATGGAACCTTCCCTCGCACCGTAGCAGGTTCTATCAAGGGGTTGCATCGGGTATGAAGCGCTCGCTCGCTGCTTCTGTAAGCCGGTCATTTTACGGCTTACTCAAGCCCACACTTTTCTCCACGAGTAACAAAGAAATCGTGTGTGATATCCTTTGCTCACTAAAGGCAAATCCTATAAGAAAATAACACGATAGAAACCGGCTTCTCGGCTGTTTTTTTTTGCACAAGTTGAAACTCGGGTCACTTCGGCGGGTGGTTGTTTATTTCTTAGAATGTCAGCTGAATCGTGTCTTCTCTATGAACGGGTGTGAGTGTAGTGGTGCTCTCTTATAACACGGTAGAAAGCGGCTTCTCGGGTGAGTGGGGTTGGTTGGGGTGGGTTTGGTTTTCATAAACAATATTCAGCTGACTGCAAATCTCTTTGATACTGAAGGGGCTGTGAATTGTAGGAGTGAATGCTCCCTTATTTCACAAGAACACGGTAGAAGTCGTCTTCTCGGAAGGGAGGGGTGTTGTGGTTTTGTTTATTATATTTTAATAAAAAAATTGTTAACTTGTGTCTCTTTTTGCCTTGGTGATCAACGCATTGTGACTTATGAGTGTGGTGTGGTGCTATTTTATTACCTCTCGATAACACGATAGAATCCGGCTTCTAGGGTTTTTTCGTTAGTTTCGGCTATTCGGATGACGATTATTTATTTGTTTCAATTTGTCAGTTGAAGGATTTGTCCCGTCTATCGTGCATGTTTGATTTGAAGTGAAGTGTAATTGTACTTGAATATATAGAATTTAATTGTGAAAAGCTGGTGAGAATTTTTATTTTTATCTTGTTCTCAGTCTTTAATTTTTGTTGGAAATGGCGTTACTTAGTGTTGAATGCTGCTTAACGGATTTTTTATTAGAACAGGCAAATGAATTTAATAGATTATCTTTTCAGCAAAAAAGCAGAGTTATCGAATTAGGTCGCGCTAAACCGTCGATGAAAATAGATTACAAGCGTAAGGACGGGTTTTTCAAACATTTTAATAAGTCGATTTATGAAAAATCATACTTATTTAAGAAATTCTCAAACCGAAGAAAGGCTCTCAAATTTAGCACTCTTATCGATAGAAAAACACCTTCTTTTACAAATTAGAAATCAGTCTAATTTTTACAATGATGTTTTGGCCGAATTTATAAAAAAAAATCGTAGATTAGTTTTGGAGTATAAGTAAGATTAATTATATTTCATATCAACTTTTCACAGTTTTTGTTAACTGCTTTAGTTTGATTGCACGATACACGCGACTATAACGGTTTTTTTCAAAGCCACTTATATTATTCTTGAAGTTCATTGTATGTGCATATTTATTCATAATATTCATATAGCACTTAACTTCCAATGACTTTAAGTATGATAGAAGTGGCCGACTAAATTCGACAAGAATACACGCAGTCACTGTTGAACACATTTTGTAATATCTGACTTCATTTGGTAAGTTTTTTTTCGCTATTAAGTTTCTGATTTTTGCACCGGCTTACCTTCTCAAAAATTTCACCCCACGCCACTGGTGGGTACATCTATTCGAGCAAACCTTCTTGTTTTTAGGTTAGCAGCACTGTCACTCATTTCTGTGTATCATAATTATTATATTTTTTAAAGTTATCTCTTAAGATTTCTGCCAAAACTTATTAAGGTTCAAAATTAAAACTTATTCAAAAAGCTTTTTCATTTGTAGTTACTAATTCAAAGTTGAAAGCATGTTACATTAATGGTGCAGAAAATTGTTTTTAATTATTGCTTACGCTCAGGTTCTTCTAGTGTTAAGGAGTCTGTTCAAAAATTGATCAAGCGAATATATCAAAATTCTCTCCCCAAGCTAAAGTGTAATTTTTGAGATTGGACTAAATATGTAAGGTACTTAGTAATTTGTGCGTGATTCCTTATAGATAAATTATTTACATGAGGGAAAAATCGAAGTACTAGGAAGATATGAATTTAAACAAATAAACATAATTCTTTTATCTTGCTGGATTATATACAACAACTTTCCTTCTTTCTAAAAACTTGAAATGCGACAATCACCTATTAAGTGTTCCGGAAATTTAATTTTAATTGTGGTCTAACAGATTTTATGTTATAACACATTAATTGCGAAATAAATTTGAAGTTGCGTGTAAAAATTGTTTTGGAAATATGAAAGACCAAATATTTAAATAACCTTATTTTTGCATTGATTCAATAAAACAATTAATGTTTAAAGTTGTGTTATGGACTATATCTTTAGATCTAATCTCTTTGGACTTGAAATATATATCTCGCTTTGGACTATCTCTAAACCTAGTCAACATAAAGTTTTTTTGTATCATTTAAATAATAAATAAATAATGTAAACCTCCAAATGACCGAAAACAGGATTTTTTGTTGCTGCTTTTCATTATTAAGTTTTTCAGTTTGTTCAGCTGTGCAATTATTCAGCAATTACTCTTCTTAAGCTGAATGTAGCAAGAAACAGCCCATAACTCAATAGAATGTACAAATGAAGCAATTAAAGGAACATTTTTAAAAATTTAAATATGTGAAGTAAATATACCTTCATCGTTGTCTTTAAAATGTTAGAATACACTTTGTATACCTCCTCTTTTTGCTACAATTTGTAAGATTGCTAGGGATAATATCACTTAAATATAAAACAAACTAAGACATGTAAATTTTGTTATCTTTCTACCTATAATAGTCCTCTCTTACATGAGTCCTTTGAACTGTGACTATCTGTTTTTCGCATGTAACCCTTACGAGCGAGAGGTAATTACGTATGCAAATTGTTTTCTGATCCACATTGATACCACAAAGTGCTTACACTTGTTGGAAGGGATTTTGCTGGTGAAAAGGGTCAGGTGAATCCGTTCGTTGTCTGTCTGATAGGGTTGCGAGAATCCGTCTACATCCCACCAAAACCTTATTCCTTATCCCGAAAAACATAAAAAATAAATAAAAATAAAAAAGTTCCGAATTAAACTCCAAAAGATTTGTGTTCGACTGGAATGTGTTTTCAACAAATAATAAATTTTATCCTGAAAAACAAACTCTTATCTGACTACTGCTTGAAATTCGTAACTTGTTATGCTTCCCATGCCCAGCCAAAAATGGGGGAGAGTTTCATTGAAATGTATTTTTTCCCGAATATATATACAGACAAACTGACTGGCGTACATGCGAGATACTCTCTCCGCCCTGTGCAAATATTTGACAGGTAAATGACAGGAGGATTAAAATGTAATTACTCAGCAAAGTATCAATTTCACTTCGGCGAAAGTATACACTTCGTCTCGTGATAAAGAGGCCTGCTTAATCCCTAGGCTCAGACTCATTATGTGCTCAAATTTTAAATCACATAGATCAGGAAAAATAATTAACATAGGGCACTCTCTGCTCCCCGAACTGGATTAGAGCAGAAATTTACTGACTTTTCAAGGTTTAGCTTTTATACGGAATTTATAAGAAGAAAATGCCAAGAAGCTCTGTGCTGCAATTATTTTAAGTGGACGAGGCCAGAACTTGAGATGATGTCTATCTGCTTTCAGCCAAAAGTTTTTCAGAATTTTAAAAGTACAGAGACGATTTCGATGCTTTTCGTTTTATTGAAATCGATTTCATCTATGATAGGAAATTTGCAATGAATGCTATTTTCTATGTCTTTTTTTACTTTTGGATTTATTGTTGGAGATGTCTTTACGAAGCTATTTTTGAAATTAAAAATGAGTATAGTTGTGCTAGGTGGTGCTAGAGTTGTGCTGATTTTTGGCGTGAATAAAAACATTCCGAATAATAGAAGTGTTATGGTAAAAAAAAAAAAATTTGTGTAAAAATCTTTAGTACAAAAAACGCACCAAATATTGAATTTCCACCAAAATACAATCAAAATAATATCGATTTTGCTATTGAAAATGAAAAGTACTGATTCACCACTCAATAAGGGACAAATATTAGTTGAAAAACGTAATTTGATGAAAGCTCGAAAACGCCACTAAAACAGTACTGCTTATAAAATAACATATACAGCACCAAATGAACACTACATATTTTTCATCTACATAATTTAAAATATCTTTATAAATTTAACTAATTTATCAAAATTGTGAGAAATATTCGCACATTTAATTTATACTATTGAGGTTAATAAACATATCATACTGTATAACTTCATGAAGGCTTTGTAATTTTATATAACTATGAATAGTAATAATTTTTATTTATACTCTGTTTAAAATAAAAAATATAATAAAATGAATTAAAAAAGACAATCCACTGTTATTATTGAAATTTAATACCTGATACCTGGGACCACACAGGTACTCTGAAAGGCTCCATCCCGAGGGGACCCAACGTCACCGAAGTGATGCACATTAACACTGAAATAATAACGAAAACAATGAAATCAATAATTATTCGCGTAATTCAATGTTCGCGCACTTAAAACGAAAATATATCATCCGTCACATATTTTGGAACTATTTTTGGAGGATATAAGCCTCTGATTACGCGAAAATTTGTTAATTTTTTCGTTTCTTGACACCACCTGCCGGCACTTTTTTGCTTATTGATAGCAAATTTTTTTCATTTCCTCGCACACCGGGTGTATGGAAGTTTTAATTTTTAACATTAAACACATCGTACTTACCTGTATTAATGAAAATTCCTGGTAATATTCACTTTACACACACTCCACTCGCGCAACTTGTATCGCCGGTCACCTGTCAAACTTTATATTTTGACTTTACCTGACATATCAATCAGGGGTAATTTTTTACGGCGAATTGAATGACGTTGCCACACGGCTGGTAAATTTCACGGGCAATTAATTAATCGTATTTTTATAAAATTCCCATAAGACCAATAAGATGGAAAAGGACAACAATCAAGAGGAAGAAAGAAAGAGAAAGTATTCGCCATCACCGGATATACAAAATGACTGAATTTGGTCTAAAATCGCCATGTTATAGCAAACTGGTTTTTTAATAATTTTTTATTAAAATTAAATATATATCATGCTCATGTTGACATTAATTAATAGATAATTTTACTGTCTTTCCAGTAGGTTAAACATGAGTATAGAGGAATTTGTTAAAAAAATTACGGAGAATTTTATTATTATTGAATTATTGAATAATTACACGTGAATTGTAAGGAAAAACTGTAAATTATCATTGCATTGCATATGCAGACAATGTCAGGCAATTTCCAGATGCAATATATTTATTTATTTTTTTTTAATTAATTTTTTAGATAGGTTACAATTGTTAAAAAAGTTAGAATAAATGTTGGTAGAATTAGTACGATTAATTTTTCTGAAATAGTAGCCTTAAATTATTTACATTGTCGAAATTGTAGAAATACAACACAAAAAATTAAAGAATGAGAATTTTTTTTTTTGTTTTTATTATTTATTATACTGCTGCACTTCCACCGTTAATCCTACGCCAGGAGGCTAAACATACTCTGAATAACCAATTGAGTTCTAATGAAAATTAATTAGTTGAACAGCACTTTATAATATAAATTGAGTGGATAGTATACGGTGCTATCTTGGTGCTTGTTTAGCATAGAATCGTTGAAAACATTTTATATGATGGTTATTACTTGGTGGTGATTCGGTGTTAATGTTGATCCTCTTTAAGTTTTCTTGGAGGTATCAATTTATTTTTTTGTTCGCTAAAGAGGTCTACTCTGGTGTTATTTTGGTTTAACTTTAGGAGTAGATTTAAGGTACGGACACACCAAAAGCGAAGCGAGCGAAGCGAACAATTTTAAAATTTGGGTGCTGTACAAATTAATTGAAGTGGCCGAATAGAACGCGACATGAGCGAAGCGTCTACTGCGACAGAATGTTCCCAAATTTGAAATTATTCGCTTCGCTTTTGGTGTGTCCGTACCTTTAATTGTTATCCGGTGTAAGTAAAATTTGACGCACAATTTTTACTCGGGCAAGCCCAGCTTTTTTTTAAAATTAAAATTAAGAAGGTAGCGCTAGAGTTGTACTGTGTTGTGTTGCAAATAAAAATTAATAATTCGAATAATTACAAAATTATGAGCAGAACAACCGTGATCTAAACCCTAAATTAATTTGTATACAGTAGCTTAGTTTTAATTATTTTCTCTGTATTTTATCGTTACTTCTAAAGAATTAAGTGTACAGGTATCACAATCAATGTGATTTAACAAAGTCGGAAAATCTGTTCAGAGTAAATTCTTTAACAAGTGTGCGACACTTCTAGTGTCAAAAATATGCAGAATCTTCTTAACTTTATACAATTTTTGCTCTATGTACCCTTTGATTTAGCATTCACTTAACTCAGATCGCATACCTACAGTTTGACATATCTAGCCTGATTTTTAAGGATTTGTGACTACTACTATGTATTGGCCTTAATTGCAACTAAAGATTTTTACCTGCTAGTGCGTTATTAATTTTTCCGCAGATTTTTTATTTTAAGATTTAAATCCAAAATCATTTATGGTACTGAAATAACTGAATTCGGTAAATTTTCAATTTTTACATAATTTGCAACACGCCTCAATTACTACATTATTTTATCTACTATACAATGTACTATTTGCCACCCTGTTTTTTGGATTTATTTATTTTTGCTTAGTTATTCATAACATTTTTAATATTCGATTTTTTTTCTTTTTTTTTTAATTCCGGCACAATTCTAGCATAACCTTTATAATTATTGATTTCAAAAATAGCTGGACTAACTCATGGGCGTAGTAAGAGGTAATCTATTGCGGGGGGGCAGACTTTTATCAAGTATAAGAAAAATGAACAGTGAACTAATTTTCCGATGTTTGCTCTGAAATCTTGGGGGGGCAATGCCCCCCCCCCCCCCCCCATGCACCCCCGTAACTCCGCCCATGGACTAACTTCATAGACATGAGTTCTCGATCTAATGCTGCTATCAAATATGGAGAGAATAAAAGAGAAATTGTAACGAAAATTCAAAGACTAAAACGTAAAACCTCTTAAGTGTTTCTATGTGAGCTTTGCGGCTCAAAGAAAGTTTAAAGAATAAAGGTATATCAAAGTATTATGGTTGACCTTCCTCATGTCCTTTGTATGTGTATTCTTAGAAAATATCTACTATATATATAAAAGGATTAGGTACGAGTAAATTGTTTTTGATGTATTTTTCCTTACTTTTTTTTATTTTTTTAAAACTCTTCAAACAGTCTGGAAAATTTCCAAGAATTTTCAGACATTCTCGATCCTGTTAATATTTAATTCCTCCATTCGGTACTGTCACTAAAACCCTCGTTTCAAAACTTGATGGTAAGCCGCACATTCCCTCCCCCTCGAAAAGTAATCGGATGAGAGTGCCCGGTGTCGTACATTAAAACACCCTTGACGATTAGGAGTGGAGGAGGGATGGAGGTATACAAAAGAAAAATCACCTGCGATGCTGCGAAAATCAATCAAGTGGAAAATTATCTTGTCACCTGCCAAGGGTAAAAATCTCAACAGAAGCCTCTGATCCTGAAGGAGTCCGCTGCGTGTTTCCCGCTCCCTTTTACTCCTCTTACATAGAGACCTCTAATGCCGCCTGACGGGCGAAGCTTAAAGCTTCTGCAGGACCACAAAGTGAGTGGGCGGTTCGCGTAATTAAATATTTATAAGAGCTTGATTTTCACTGCATCCGGCGGCGCTTGTTTGCAAATTAAACGAGCCGACAAAATAAATTTCAAACGGGTTAGACACGGTGGCGGGACCAGGACCAGGAGTCGGTAACTGGAAGCCACGACGACTCGGAATCCGGGACTCATCGAGACTGGTTTAAGTGAAGAGTCCGGCTCCCTGCTCTGTTCGGGGGCTGTTGTATTATAGTCTGTTGCGATAATGTTATTTTCATGTCATACCAACACTCTGTGCCGGGATTCGGGATGCCGCCTTCCCGGTTTCTACCACCCGTATACAGGATTTCATAGTTACATGCGACAAACATTGGGACAGTTTCTGGATGATTACGGGAGAATTCTGGCTATGATGGTGGCCGGGTCGGGGACTGTTGTCGCTTTCATTCCCGCCGTCGGCTATTCCACCGAAATATCATCATAGGGGAAGTCATCCCGCTTTATTGTATCCGAATGTAAATTCCGACACCTGAAAAATTTATGGGAATTTTTTTTTTTCGTTTTTCATTTTTTGTATCGGCATCAAACCCCAAAACTGAGAGGCTGGACATTGAACCGAAATTCCGGTCTGTGATAGGGAAAAGTCATTTCAACTTTCGTTGGTCGATTTCTTTTTGTTGGCGCTTTTGTAGCGCATATCCTTCGGGGATGACGAGTATGCAATTTTAGAGTTGAGTGGAATCAATAGTTTGTCAAAGATAAACAGATTTAGTACAATACAGACATGAACAACACAATAAAACTTAGCATACAAATAGTAAACAATTGATACCTTTTTCATGTTCTTCGTAAGTTGAAATTGCTTGCAGAGTTGAATAAACTCCCTATACACACTACAATAATTATTTTTATTCATGGGCATATATGACTTATGGTTTTCGAGATATTGAGATATGGTACCAAACAAACATTACTATTTAAAAATGAATCAAAAGCAATTCGTTGAAGAGAAATTTAGTTTCGATATGGTACTCAATTTCGAACTAACATCGAATTGGTATAAAAACTAAAACAATATCGATTCGATGGAACCGATTGAGTATGAGATTTTGATGAAACATTGTGAAAACGTTAATTTGTGGTCAAAAGTAATGAGTACGTTATACGCTTGTACTTCCTAAAATATTTACCTATCATAAAATAGCAATTTTCCATTGCAGAGTGACCACAAAAATCTACTGTTTTTGCAAATTTCACAACGAACTAAAGATATAAATTTTTCAATTTTCAATTATCAAAATTTGATGTTAAATTTGTGATTAGTGACTACCAAAACATACTCAATTTCATGAAAATCTGTGAGATTTTTAAAATTTGTTGTCCGCCATATTGAATTTGCCATTTTGAATTTTAAAAATCTGATTTTAATCTCATAGTCAGTGACGATAAAAACCCCTTGGTACAGAATTTCACGAAAATCTGTACAATTTTCAGAGTGTCAGATTTTCAGAATCTGCACTATAGAAAATCCGCCATTTTGAAAAGGTTATGAGTGATTGCGATCAGCAAAAAAAAACTTTTTTCTGTAAGTTCAAATATTCCGATCACCGTTGATCATAGTAAGAATTGCATTGCAAAACTCTAATGACTTGAAACAAATTTACAAAAAAAAAACATTTCAAACTTGTTGATACTTTTTTTTCAAAAAGTAGCCATATTTAATTTCCTATTGGAAAAAACTCAATTTTGATGACAGATTCTGAAAGAGCACACTCAGAACTAGTAAGATTCATTGTTTTATTGGAAAATAAATGTCTTTTAATTGTAAGAATGAGGTTTCAAACTGCACAAAAAAATTAGGTTTTTTGGGCGTTAATGGGTTAATAAACAAAATTCAAAAAAACAGCAGTGGAGAAGACAAGCTTGGTATCTTTTGAATAGTATATCCAGCCGATTTCGAGTGGCCGCCCTCAGCGTGGATGTATATAGAATAAAAAAAAAAAAAAAAACCTTTAGTTAATTTTCAATATCAGTATTTTCGCGAAAATCTTCCTACTTTAAAAAAAAAAACATTTTAAAGATCTAACTTTGCAGATTCCAATTTCATAATTCGAAAATGTTTATTAAGCGCTACCAATGAAAGTTTATTTACTGAAAGTTGAATTTCATATGAAAAAAATTAGTAAAACTATAGCAATACATATTTTTATTAAATTTTTCATGGATTAATTTAAATCCTCTTGAATTTAAACCCCAAAAAACAACCAGAAATCCAAAAAAACCCTTCAAAGTAAAAATAATCAAAGTTTCGCCATAATTTGCACAGTTTCCACTAATTTTCAAGTCTTTCCAATTTAATGGTGGCCGCGAATTGCACCATTACAAGCACATGCGTTTGTCTCGAAATCTGTAGGAAATGTCGCATTCCGAAAATCTTAACGAGGTTTTTGGGGGCCTAGAAGGGTTGGTGGGGGTGCCCCGGAACCATACAGCATCCGGAAGCACACCGAAAACTGTAAACATGAAACAGAGGCGTATATTTGAGGCTATTAAGTGGTTTGTAAAGCTTATGTCTGCGTATGGAAATAATTTTCGTGTACACTCTTATATAACACTTACGAGCGCCTGGAGAACCCTCAAGCGTTTTATGGGGACACTGTGGGCTTTTCCAACTAAAAGGGATAATGGAAGGGAATAGCATCCGAATGAATCTTTATAGGCAATTTAAAGGCGAAGGGACCAAGCAGGAGAGTAGGGACTTTTTCCTTAGTCCTGCTTCCCTGTTTTTCGGGGGTGGAAGTGGTATACTACCAGTCGACTTGGCTTCAAATTATCTCCTCGGGCAATGGGGCGTTCTGATTCCCTTTACGGCTGTAGACGAAAAAAAAAAAAAAAAGGCATGGTTTATTTAAAACTCAACATCGGTTTTACCGGAAATATATCACAGATTGCAGCCTGATACATGTTCCATGCGATTCAAATTTGGAGAAAATGTGTTTCTGGGCGATAAATCTCACCACCTGAAGTGTAAATTTATTCCATCTCACTTTTAAGCGTTTAGTGCTCCCATCCATAATGCAAAAGATATTTCTTTTGGATGGGAATTGAACACATCACGTGGCGCCACACACATACCCTCTCTATCGCAGTCTTCCAAAAAGGGCAACAGACTTTGCCAATCTGAACTAAAAGACCCCTCTTACCGGGGGGAGAAGTGACGAAATCAGATGTTCTGCTTTTGGGTGATTAACTGCCCGTGAAACGCCATAAATAAGCTTCTAATTGATTTATAAATGGATGCGGCTAGGGATGTCTCTCGGCTGTATCAGGAATCTCTGGGACTTTTTGAATTAAATTTATTATGGTGCCACCAAGACGGCACCAGCAGCAGCCGCACTGGTCTATACTATCCAAACGAAAAAGGGCAAAATTTGTCGAAAAGCAACAATGATTAATTTGAAGCCATCTGCAAGATTAAATTATTCTTTAGCCCAATTCCTGTCGCGGAAATGGCAGCAATTTGTGGCAATTTGTCAGACTATGACGCATCGGTTATTTGATATGCCAAATGTTATTAAAACTGCATTTTCTTGAGGGGGAAAAAAACCAGTCTACCATAAAGGGAGGAATGACCAATATCATCCAATCGGTCTTTAACCCTCTTGCATGATAAAACGCACTAAATTTTTCATCAACTAGCCTGGCAATTCCCCTGAGAAACAGACAAAAACCGAAAAATCCCCAAAAAAAAAACGCCTGATTTTTATATTCTCGAAGGTTTTCTTCAAACCTTAGGCTTTTCTGGGTGTTTATGTACTAACCTCTTTCTTTCTGTTAGTTTTCCATCCGTCTTCTCGAGCCGACTCTACGCAAGAAGTTCACATAAATCAGAAGGAGAAATACTTTGCTTTCATAATTAACTCATTAGAGGGCCCATAAATTCTGATTTAACTGTTTTATCGTGTGTCGAAAAGCTGTTTAGGGGGCCACACACAAACAAACAGGCCACCTAGTGATAATTAACAAACTGACAGCCTTGTTAATATCCCCAGACGACGACTACCGACGAAAGACGGCGAGCCAATGCAATGGGGAGTTAACGTTCGAAAGATTCATTAGTTTGTGAAAATGTGTTGAAAACAAAAAGGAGAAACAACCCATTCATTAAAGATGTTCATTTTAACTTTAAGAGATTGTTGAACAAAAGAAGAAGTTTAGTTTTAAAGGTGAAACGAGCTTACAATGAAAATGAGGTATGTACCCAGGTGGTTGAAGATTAATCTTTATTGAAAATATTGTCTACTTTACTTTTAACGTATTCGAATGAATTGATTAAAAAATACATGTCTGTAATAAGTGGAAAAGCATATAATACACTTGCCAAAAAAATTAAACAAGGGCTTAAAAACACATTACGAAATTTCCAAAATACAAAGTGTAATTTGTTAGTTTTTCACTAAACATCATCATCATTTAATAATGCCGACATATTTCGAAGGTTATTTATAAAAACATCATTCGGATATACTTTGAATTTTACAAACATTTAAGTTAAACCTGAAAGAGCATAGTAAGAAATTTGAACATTTCAAAACTACGCCTAATACTCTGGATAGACTGAGGCAGCTTGTGGCGTCGTTAAAAAGATCTTTCGTATAATATTTTATTTTTTTATTAATTCCACTATTTAATTAAATATATTTATAATGTCCATATATTTTAAAATTCCTTCAGATACAACTTTTATTTATTTTAAATAATTATAATTTTTTTTATTAATAATTTTTAGATTTTTGCTTGATTACGTAATTTCTGTTTCAAAGTTAAAGTTCAACTATTTATTTTATCAAAAACAACGCCTGCTTCAAAAATACGAATTTTTATTTTTTTGCACCGCCTGCTCGAATTGTCAAATTTATTTAATAACACCTGTCCCCCACATAGACTATAAACAAAATTTAGAATTTCGAAAGTTCTCAATTTCAAAATTATCATATTGCCTTAAAATAAAGTGTAATTTGTGTCAAAATCATTGTTTGACGGAATATTCGTCTGATTTTTCATAGGATATTAAAATATGATAAGATATTTTTAAAATTGTTTACGTACGAAATTCTAACTTTCGTTAGAAATTTGTCCAGGGTATAAAGATTTATTTCCAAAATGAAAATTGACATCTAGGCTCATATTTGGAAAATCAACTAGATTACGATTTACGATCACTATGTATACATTGAGAGATCGAATCGAAATTGCATTAAGTTTATATCAAGAGAAAAGCCAAATTGAAGATTCGTGAAATATCATAATTTTTATTATGTCATATGGTAATACTCAAAAATCGACTTGATTGTTTTTCCTGCCCCTTTTAATCGATAAGGTTATTGTTATTGAATGCGATGTTGAATTAAATTTCTTGAAATATTTTTAAATAGATAATGAAATTGACAGTGAAATGCCATGTGAACTTAACCCGTTAAGGCCCAAACGGACGAAGTTTTTTCAGCCGTCATAAATTCTACTGAAACCTTCACATAAAAATTCAGAATATGATCATAAAATATCTGATTGATAATCTGAGGTCAGATTTGAAAAGATTAAAATAGCAGATCCAAGATGGCGGACGAGAAAATTAAAATCAAATGGATCTGAGCAAAAATTTGCACCAATAAAAATTTGTATCCAACCGCCATTTTGAATTTCAAATTGTACGCATATGCAAATTTAAGAACAGGGTCCATGGATGCGATATTACTGCTTTTCCGCCAAATTTCTCATTGGTTTAGCCATAAGTAGTAGATTTTCTAAAAAAAATTTATGAAAAAAAAAAGATTTTTGTTTAAAAAAGCTAACATAACCTCTGTAGTTCCAATTTTAATTAAACATCATTATCATATTCTGAAATTTTACATCAGTATTGACCAATTCAGAATTTTTATGTGAAAGTTTCAGTAAAATTTAGAGCGGCTGAAGAAAACTTATAAAAATTCGTCCTTTGGGCCTTAACGAGTTAACTTGATCGTTTTTCTAAATTCTAATCAAGAGAACAATCGAGCCGAAATTCAACTCTATTCGACCAATCGAGTCGAATTCCCAAACAGTCACTCAAATTCAAATCCCCATAGGCCTTCTAAATTGATATGACATTATTCTATTTTCGCACTCGAGTGATACATGATAAAATTTAGATAAAAAATTAGAAAAAAACATTAGGTTTGAATTACAAGAACAACAATTTTCCAGTTTCAAGAAAAAACATCGCCTTATGTTTTCAGGTTATAGGTAACGCTTAGCTGTAGATAGGCAATAAAATTTGATTTTAGGACTCTATTGTATTATAATATCCATTTTCATTTGATTAGCCAAAGACACACTGTCAAGACTTTAAATTTTGAGATAAAAGCAAATTAGTGTCCTAGATGTGGATGTATGAAATAATCTCTTTGTAATTTATCTCTTACATTTGAATAATAGATCTTCAGTATGAATTCTATTCAACAACGAAACATATAGTATAATTTAATTTTAGTAGAATTTTTACAAAATTTTATGATAATGTTGTAGAAGCTCAAGACATGATTAAAAAAAAAGCTTTTGTAACCTTTATCAAGGTTTCTTCGAGGAACAAGAATTTTTTTCTCGGATTCGTAATGTACGTAAAAAAATCATCCTTTAAAGCTAGCCTATCAATCGCTCGAGGTAACATTTTTCCAGACCAGTATTATTTAAATTCTATGTTATTGTAAAGTTTTAATTAAATGGTCAATCCATACTCGTCATAAAAACTAGAGTCCTTAAAAAAAATATAAACTATACAACCGCACCATACTTGAAATGGGACTCCACGGATTTTATAATTTGCATTGGATTTCATTCATTTAATGCTGGAACTGAAAGCCATTAACGTTGTTCCCTGAATAGGTCTCCAAGCCTATGAATTGAGAAACTCGAAATGCTGCTAAAACACTCTGGACCACTGGCTAATTAGAATGAAGAGGAAGAGGAAGGAAGAGGGACGCTGAGTTTCAGGTACCTGAACACAAATTAGCATAGCTCTCCACTGCCCAGAGCAACAGAGTTTCAGAACATCAAAAATCGAGTTAGACAGAGCAGCATAAATCTCATTACCCAGCATCAGTGAATTCTTAATGAAAACTTTAATTACGGCATTCGTTCGAGTCATGCTACCCCGCCCCGGCCGCAGGATAATCTTACCCGATAAACTTTTCCTTTAAATTTAGCCAACTTTGTGAATTATTCAACTTGAGAGAGTGCAGAACTGAGCAATCCTCACCCACCTAGGTCTAGGATGCACCGCACCACCCCCACCACGAGTAATATTCGCCAGGATGCGGTGGCGGTGCAGAACAGGTTGCATCCTACTTGTTATTCGGAGTGAGCGCGGTTTTCTGGGAATTCGGTCCTTGTGCATGTCTAGAGCCTTGAAATTGTTGTAAATAACAAGTTGCCAACAGCTTATAAAGTCAAGTCATTAAGGTTGCACGCCAAGTGCTTAATTCTATTGGCTTCGGAACTTGATGATACTTTTCTCAATTGTTTATCGCAAAGCCCCTAATTGCCACAGCAGTGGGGGCGACAAATCCTCAACGTAGATAATTATTTACAGATAATAATTATTATCTCCGACTGCAACAGGATTACGGATCCAAACAGTGGAAAATTAGAATTATTGAATGTAATTAAAGGTCTGCGTTAGACATCCCACTTCTGAAAATCGTAGGAACAACTTTTCCCCTTTAGAGCTCTACAATACTAGAAGAGCTCTCTAAAGCCATTTTTTTCTTCCCTGAGTCGAATTCAACTTCTGTTGAGTAGTCTTTCACTTTTTCACGGATCATAAATCATCAATTTAAGTCCAACTGAGCTTGAATAATTGTGCGCCAGATTTCACCCGTTGCTGTAACATATTTCCCTTATTAAAGATATCCCAGTCGGGTCAGTCGTGCATACACCCTCAATGTACTTTAAATAATTTCAATACCCACATTGCTGGGAGGGGGGCTGACTGACTCGGCTCCCCTCGCTTAGATTTCCGTCGCCCCAAGATGTTCCCTGTTTCCGTTCCTGCTCCTCCAAGAGGGATGTCTTATCTTCGCCACTGCTTTCAAGACAACAGTCTCACGTACTGCAGATAAAATCTCGACCAGCGTGTCCCAACTGCTTAATATAATGGTTAATGACTACTGTGGAATTCTTAACTGGAAAAAGGACCAGAGGGTTTACTGGAACCTGCCATTGTATAATACATGGGGATCAAGGCGGTTTCTATTCTGTTTAGCTAGGAAGTTTCTTCTTTTCTTTTCTTCTCCAGACAAATTGCTTTCTAGAAATTTTAAGCAATCAGGAATACTGCTGTTATGCGGTAGTTCTTTTTGTTTTTTTGTTAGGAAAAGGGAATTTTCTTTTATCAATCAGATCTAAACAACAAAGAAAATGACAGAGGCTATGGTCCTGACTTAACTCCCCGATCAAATGTAAAAAATTTCAGTAGCATCAACAATTTTAACAAAATCATGGACTTTTGATACATTTACATACATAGTGAAAAGGTCTGAATGTTCCTTCTTCTTTTGATATTTTTGTATATTGTCTCTTCTTTTAAATATTATGAAGCGGAGAATTGAAAAAGAATAAACGTTACAAATATGATACAAAAAAAGTCACCAAAATATTTTGAATTAAAAAGCAAAACGATAAACATTTAGAGTAAAACTTGCTGTAAAAAGTACAAAAACGACAAATTTCGAACAATATACTTTTAAAACTTCGTTTTTGATTTCCACGGATTTTTTGACAATTTGTTAGCTTTTGCAATATGAAATTGTAGGACATCTTCTAAGAAATTTTAAACATATTGGTAAAATTTGTAATCGATCGAAGGCACAGATTACAAAACAAAGGCATTTCTATTATTTATAAGAACCCCCCTTTTTTCGAAATATGTGCAAAGAAGAAAAATGATTTTCTTGAATTTTCTCCATAATAACTGCAAATATTTAAGCACTATTCTGTTTTGAGAATTTCTATCAACAATTTTGAAAATTGTTGGTATTTTTATTGAGAAACAGTCGAATCGAGTATGTTTCTTCCTATGTTATGTCTTTTTCTATAGTGAAAAAATAAAATCAGCTTTGAAAAAGTATATATTTCCTGTCATATTATAGGCTACAATTAGATAATACAATAAATAATTCCCATATCTCGTCCATTTTAGTTTTTCGATATTTTCCCATAGCTAACTGCTTGTAAAGTGATGAATCAAAATGTATATTATCAAAATGATTGTTGAAATTTAGCTTCTAGCAGAGAACAGAGATTTTTCCAATTCATGCATAAATGAAAAAAATCATAACCCTTCGTTTCTGGTTTCCCCATAGTCGGAGTAAAAACAAAAGAAATTGTACAAGTCGGTTCGAAAATAGAACAAAAATAATGCACGTTTGCATAATCTACCCCTTTTCAAGTCCATTGCCATGAATGACAACAATATCTCTATTAGAAGATTTAACCAGACCAAAACCACAACACATTGATTTGTTTAAGCCCCCTTTTCAAAAGTAATCTGCATAGAAAAGGCATCGACTAAACCTTTTCGGTTCCGACGTCAAACTACTTCCTTCCTGCATATGGGGCCACACTACAGAGACCACAAAAAAAGACAAAAAAAATATAAGATAGGTGGATCCACGCCACAATCCCACAGAGTTATAATAGCAGGAGAGACCTCTTCATTGATAATCCATCGTATCTCTCTCGAACGAAAACTGCTTGACAAAGAAATTCAAATTTCATTCCATTTTCGGTGCGTTGGCTGAATTTCCCTTTGGACCGAAAGGAATTCATCTATCTATTTCCTAGCATAAAAAAAGGATATCTATATATATATATATATATTATATATCTGAGATAGCAGACGGGAAGAAGACTGTTCGAGGCACAGCAGCAACAACGACAGCATAAACAATTGGCGGAAAGTAGGAGTGTAGAAAGTGAGTAAGTATCCCGAGGGGTATCTGGAAATCGAATCATGCCTCGAAGAGGGAAATCCTTTTTTTTTCTTTTCTTTTTTTTTTATATTTCATGTCGAGAAACACTGAAATGGCTAAAATCGATAACATTTATTTCTCATGCAAATATTTGACATCCCCAGTCTGATTGACGGATGTCTGTATGAATTGTGAGTAGGAATTTTTTGTTTTTTGTTTTTTTTTGTGTCCTGAGAAAGGAATCAATGAAAACTCCCCGTGGGAGTCTCTACTATTACTATAGTATAGTACTTCACTTCTGGCACCAGGTATTTGTACCTGTCGCTTTTTAACAATAAAAAAAAAAAATATATATATATCCCCTCAAATTATTGCTATGCGGGTGTGGAGCAAGCTTAAAGTGTCCGCTGGAACAATACCCCGGCCGCCAGCGTAACTTCGCACCCTGCAATTTGCATAGCACCGGGTGATGTTTCAGTACCCGGAAAGCTCTCGACTCCCGACAGAAGTAAAAACAGAAAGATGTCTTTCGTCGTCGAGCTTTATTTTGTTGGGTTAATGCCCTGGTCGAGTTGACGATTCAAGATCTAGCTTGTCTCTGTAAATATTTTAACAATTTTTCTTTTCTTTTTTTTTTGTTAGCCTTGTTTTGTCCGAATGACAGCTGCTTATATATATTTATATATGCAAAACTATTCTGAGGATTTGTGAAGCACTAGTATTTTTTAATTTAGGTATTTTTAGGTACAATGACACATTATTGTAGAGAGGAAAATACCCTACAAGGTTACTGTACTGAAAGAATCTAGGTTTCTCTAAGTGACGAGTTATTTTAAAGTAATGATGCACTTTCACCTTACAAAGGATTATCTGTTCTTAGCATTAATTTGAGCTAAGAAGATAAAGTTAAGAGTGTTAACCTTTTCAAATGTTTCACAAAAGTAGGGTTTAATTAACGAACAAATTTCAGGACAGGATAAAATAATACCCAGATATAAAAGTCTACGGTTTTAAATGTAATCTAAATTGTGTAAAAGAAAAAACCTTGCACCACTTTTATACCCATAACCAAATTTAATATTAATATGAAAAATTACTAGAGCAAGTATGTACTTACGTTTATAAGGAGTTAACATATTTAAAAGCTTTTTAATTGAACTGAATTTTCTGTATTTCGTGCCATATATAATCTAGAATTTATGTATAAGTATGTACAGGGTGAGTCATTTGAATCTATAACCTTAAATAACTCATAACCCAATAACCTTAATAAAATGTTCAGGTTTTCGAGGCTCTCTGCGCGTAGTAAAGTATCACATTTGTAAGTATTAAATTGTCATAAGTCCAAACTTTGTACATTAAATCATATACAGGGTGAGTTATTTCAATCTATCACCTCAAATAACTCATAACCCAACAACTTTTACAAAATGTTCAGGGTTTCGGGGGGCTACCTGATAGTACAACTTGTAACTTCCGGTTTGCACCGGAAGTGGACTTTTTTGACCGGATTTCAAGTTTTTTAAATGAAAACCCCTATTTTTGCCACGGATTATTGTTCTGGCCCAAAAAATAAATACGGTATGGTATTTTGCGACTTCCGGAAGTGGACTTTTTGGATCGGAAGTGAATTTAATAAAATGGAAACTTATGTTTTTATACCGGATTTTTATTCCGGACTAAAAACCAAGTCTTCCGACTTCCGACTTCACCGGACATGGGAATTTTGACTGGAAGTCAGTTTTTTTTTTTTTGTATGGGAATTTATTTTATTTCGGATTTTTATTGTGGACATACAAAAGTAATTAGCGTCTTCAAATTTTTAATCAAGTATTTTTTAAAAAATTCAAAATAGTGGAAAAAATATGACGGATGAAATCACATGTATCTAGGCTAGACGAATCCAAGGTAAGATTTTGAAATTTCAGTTCTCTTCAAATATTAATTTTTGTAAATCAGTTATTTTCCCAAAATCCCATCCACCACCTCAAACCCGCCATCTTAAATTTTACGATATTTAAAATCTGACTTTAGATTCGTGATCATTGACTCAGAAAATACTAGAAAAAAATAATTTTGATTGAAAAAAATTAAATTTTTGAATTTTTGTGCGCCATTTAGCTTCCGCTAATTTGAAAATTTTTAAAATTCCAAGTTCCTTCTCTAAACAATTTACTTCCCGCCAAAAAAAAAAAAAAAAAAAAAACACTTCTTTTTGTATATTTAAAGCGTATTTTTTTACTTCACTTTGATGAATGTGGAAAAATTAATAAGCTTTAACTTTTCTACTGCACATCTCAGTACTGATCTTTTCCTATATTTTATAAACGTTGACTTTAAATATCCGAACTATTTTTCATGTTGCAAAAAGCAAACAAAAATAGTATCAATTTTTTTCGAAATTGCAAAAACTTTTTGAAAATCTGGATTTATCCAAAATAGCGCAAAATTAAGCATTTTCTTATTTTAAGAAAAATTGTTCAAGTATTTCACAGTTGAAAAGTAACGAAAATTAAATAATTTACGTTAATATTTGAAACGAATTGATTTTGGTATTTTCATCTTCCTAATAAAAAACAATCTAACACAAGTGAGCACTTAAAGGAAATTAGTCAAAATCCATAATCACTAGACTTTTATATTTTTAAATGTCATGATCATGAGCATTTATGAAACTAAGCATTTCAATAAATATCCGTAAAACAAAAAAAAAAACACAAGATCTCAGATTTAAAGCAGGATGAATATCTAAACTAACAAGTGTTAAACATCCAGGACATTCAATAAAAATTGGTGCAATGGGGTTTTCAGGGTAGGCGATTGCAAATATGTTAATAACGAACTTTGGAATTTCAAATTAAGTTAGATTTTAGTTATTGTTCGATTTTGATTCGAGAATTTGGGTTCTCATGAACTATAAAGATCAGAAATCAAACATTCTTTTCTTTTAAAAGTATAATTTGTCTCAATTAGCACTAAAGAAAATGAAGTATTTTAGTCCCAACTGTTCCCTGAGTAAGGTGAAATCTTAAAAAATTATCCTCCAGCTCATCCTAAATTAATAAAAATTATCCTGAAGACGTTGACTTTGACTTGTGGTATCTGCAAGTTGAGAAATCGATGAACGAACGAAACGAACGTACCCCACCACTTGTCTGCCGCGTCGTGAAGACAGCATAATCCTTAGCCGGTGGCTGCCTGAGAGGAAAAACGGCAAATCCTCGGTAAGAAGCAGGAGACTCTTAATCGTGGAATGTAAATCAAGATAAATCCCCCTCAAATTGTTTCGCATTATCGGGCATGTAGCGTGCATGATCGTTCCCTTAATGTATGTCTTGAGCTTCTTTCCAGCCACCGAAGTCATCTATTTCCTCTTCCCCGCCACGGCTTTCCGAGTTTTTCGGTGTGCGTAAATATCATCCGCCACCACAAGAAGTTCTTCCCGCTTTTATAGCTCTTTAATCCAAGTTAAGAGCTCGATTTTAAAAGTTGTCAGCAAAAATGTGCTGCTGTTGAACGGAATAAAAAAAAAAAAAAATAAGAACAAGAACAAGAAATCGCTAAGAAGAAAAATTTCAAGCCCCCGAAGGAATACGAAGGACAGAAAAAAAATTAAAATTGGGACCCCTGCTCAAGAATTAAATTATGCGAGTACAGTGCGAAGTTGGCTTTGTCCTGGATAATTGAGATGACTACTACTCGCCTAAAATCGATATTCGTAAATACCTGCATGGGGAGAACTTCTCAATCACCGAATTGTGTGCGCAATCCTCGTAAATAAATCGAGAAATTAGGGCAGTATTTCGTTACCTTTCCCATTGTTTGCTCTATTGAGTTATAGTTGTGCAACATGCGCTCTCCATCCCTCCGCCAGTTACACACTTCTGAATTATAAATCAGAAGCCACCGAGGGCAATATGGAATGCCTTGAATGGAATGTGCTTAGCAAATAACCAAATATTTGCATAAGATGTTCCTGGGTGTTGTTTATATTCGACTTGCAGAAGGGACGGACGGAGGAAACGATTTGCCGAGTGCCGCAATTAAATTCTCAACAGCAAATGGTTTGCAGGTCCACATTGTAGAGTTTTGATGTTTTAAGGATGCGAAGCGTTGGAGTACCACCTGAACCTCATTAGGATATTGTTACTTGATAGACCGACCAAGTTTCTATAAACAGAATTTGCATTCTTAGCCACCACAGACCAGCTCATAGCAAAATTGCTGAATATGCTTTAATGTTCACATCACAAAATACAGATTTTAGGTTTGAAATTGTAAATTATATCTTGTTTGGAATGCGGTTAATTTAACATATTGTCACAAATGATAGCTATTCAGCTCTACATACCTATAGCTGAATATGTTAAATGAGCAATCTTATAGCGACGTCAAGCAGAGCCGAATTATAGCTATTATACGCCCAAATAAAGTGAGTAATCCTCGACTTACTCCAATTCCTATAGATAGACCATAAGATCATCCATCTAAACGAATTACATTTTGCTCAATTGAAAAGAAAGTATTGAATTGCAATAAAACTTAATGTAATCATATCAACTTTACCCATATTATAGTTTCGATTAGAAGTTTATAATACCATAAACTTTTTTGGGTTCATCCTTTAACTTTGAAAATTCATAAGGATTTAAGCAGAATTTTTTATATTACGAACAATTTTTAAATTAATAAACAAAATTTTCTTTACATGTATTAAATTGATTATTGAACATAGGCAACTGTAAACCTATTAATTACCGTACAGTAAATTCTACTTGTCTAAAACCATACATAATAATTCTTAAACCTTAAATGTCTTAAAAACCTTAATTTTTGTTAAATTTTTAAACAAGTTTTAATTGTTTAGTTTTAGTATGTGTTCCAACATATACCAATCGATTCTATGGAGTGTCATGATCATCTTCCAGGGGACATCCTGTATAAAGCGATTACGAAAAGCTTTTGTAATCAAAAATTAAAAAAGCTACTAAATTTCTCATTATGGGTATACCTATATACGAGTATGTATAAATAAAAGCATTTATTTAACAAATCATTCCTTACACTAAAAAATTGGATTGTTATTTCAAAGTTGAAAGTGTCTGCTGACATTTTTCACAGTATTTCATTATAAAAGCAATCATATCATGCATTCAAATCAAAGAAGGAATATGTATTTTGAAGTAAATACAAACAATAGTTGAAAAAACAGTTCTAGATAGTTAATTTTACTACGAAATATATTGTTCCAAAATACAAATACTTTTCGTTAAAAACCAAATATATTCAATAACGATAATAAAGTATTTTGGAAATTGAAATTGTTAACTAAAAAGTTTAATGCAAAACATAGTTAAATTATATATTTTCAGCATAGGCGCCAATCATGTTTGAAAATTATCGACTTAATGTTGTTTCCATTGTTTTTGCAACGATTTCTTTTCTCAGTGTATCAAGCATAAATTTGCACCCCAAAAAGGAAAAACGACAAAAGCGTTTTAAGATTTCGATTTCTATTTATGGAAAATCAGTCTTTATATTATATATGCAATGAAGGCTATTCAAATTAAACTATATTATTTGGTTAAGGTGCCTTTTTAAAATAGTACCTCGTTAACAATTTAAAATAGAAAAATCTGAAATTAATTGTGTTTAAATTTCAGATGATACCTTCGATTTCAAAATTTAATTAAAAGCAGTTTTACTCATTGAACAAGAAACACTTCCCCACGTAAAACTACAAAACTTAGGTACAAACAGTCAACATTGAAAACTTTTCAATTTGAGAGCGAATAAATCTGCAGCAACCAATGGTTAAAAAGTTTTCTTAAAGTTTTCATCAAGATTTAATTAAGTCAACGACTGCATAGGAAAATCTTTAGCATTTGTTTCAATTCGCAGCCCCCATTTATTTATGTATATATGACCGTGTGACGAGATTTAATGCGGAAACCCTGTTTTCGCCGCCATTTCTCATCGCAACCTCTCGGCATGCAAAGGCAAGACGTGTTTTAATCAAAATTCTTGAATAGTAATAAGCTCGTCTGCACCACGAGCCGGGGAGTCCCCGGGGAGCGACTTAAAATTCACCTGAAGTGTGTTTGCTCATTAAAGTTTCCGAACTTAAAGCCATTTTGCCATTCCATTTTGATATAACTACTCACTGCAAGTTATAGACTGAGAGGTTTTCAATTTTTGGCGATAATTGCGCTTTCAATGCATTGAAATAAACCCAGGCTTGAAAATAAAGCCCGGCTGCACCTCGTGCACGACTCACCACAGCTATAACAATATTTCCTCAAAATTCAATGAATTTTCGTTCGTTTCCATTGCGGGTGCAGATTTCGATGAAACAAATTAAAATTTTTGCGCTTTTCAGGCTAGCACAATGGGAAGTCAATGAGGCCAGTGGGGCCCCCTGGGTATCGAGAGCTCAGCAGCAGGTACAGGCGGCTAAACGCTGCTACCGACTTTCCTATTCTGTATATAATTTCATTAATGAAAATATGTGGAATTGATAATGTGGTCGGGGATAGTTATCCCGAAATGTTTGAGCATGAGCGCGGCTTTGCCGGCCGGGTTGGCCGTCCGCCGGGATTATTTACAAATTTGTGGCTTAGCCTCGAGGGCTAACATATCCAACAGAGCATATTGGGGCGCCTGCTAGAGGCAGTGGCGGCGTTGGCGTCGGCGTATTTATTAAGCAAACGCTTGTTTGGCTACTTTTGCGGTCGGTGGGCTTTAGTTTGTTTCAAATACCCCGTGATTTGGCTCATAATTACTTTCATTGCCTGATTGGGCAGTCACACGACGAAAAGCAATAGCCTCGACCCGGGCTGCAGCATTAATAAATTAAATTCCACTCTTACGGTCGGCGCGGTCCCCGGATTTTCGCATTCAGGGTGCTTCTGGAGGACAATAACTCTTAATTAGAGGGCGCTCTAACACCTAATGCGTGAGCGCCATCTACATACTTTGCATTGCTCCCCGACGGGTAATTAAATTGGGTGAGGCCCCGACTTCAGGGTACCATCGACCCAGAGTTAAAGTACATATAAGTGGCACTCGGAATGCTGCTAAGCTCGTATTTGTCTTACCATTCATGGGGATCCCTTTCAGTGTTTAACGAATCGCAAAATTGGGGACACACAGCTCCTATGGGAAAGGTCACTTTTTTCCTCCTCTCCTTCTCTCTCTATGTCTCTCTGTAAACGACAGTGCTGTATACCCTGAGTAGGTCAAAGTTCCTTATTCTTCGATTCATTTAACCTCCGCATATCAGCTACCGCCCCAGAAAAGCCCCAAGATGACGTAAGTCTTTATGATCGTTATGTTGACAAAGCTGATTGTCTTGTCCAAATAATGTGAGACCTTGTCCTCAGATATCCCAAGATTAATGATGTCCCGGCGGACAGTGGCAGGGGGAGGTCTTTCGTTGATCCGGTAATATTTACCATAGCTCTATGACCAGTTTCAGATATAGTTCAGTTTAGTTTAGCTAGTATTTGCTCTCGGGCACAGGTTAATTTGTCTTACTGATTTACGCCACCGGAATCTGAGGTGTGCAGAATATTTTAATCAACTTACTCAGACTATATACTATATAACATAATATATAAAATAGAATAAATCATTTTGAGGTTAGGTATATTCCATTTTTAGTTCTCTAGTACTTTCGTGGCTATTATGATGTTTTCGGTCTAATTATAAAAAATAAAAATAAACTATTTACTTATCTTACGATAAATTTATTATATAAGTTGACTGAATACACTTTTTAAGGTAACAATCCAAGTATGATTCCTAATTTTTCTATTTGTTCATATCGTTCAGTTAATTTCTCCGAAAAAAAGCATCGGCTGAAACCTCAGAGTCGACTTCCGTATAAAAGTTAATTTGTACACGGCAAAAAATTTCATATTGCCAGAATAGGGTCTATAAACTAATTGTTTTGATCATATAGTTCAAACTATTTCAGGAGTTGTTGTGATTAAATTCTTGTCATTTCCCCAGTTTTTATCACTGGTGATCTATATTTAAATATACTTTAAAGATTGAAAATTCTATTAAAATCGTTGTTGTATGCTGCATTATATTACACAATCAAACAACGCTCTTTAATAGTTAAAACATTTTATCAAAATCAGTCATCCATCACGATAACCTTACGTGATCTAATGGGTAGAAATAATCCGTTTTTCACCCTTCCTTTTAGAAACCTCGTCAGGCAAACAAAGTGCTGCATTATTGAGACGAAATGCCAAAAATTTAGTTTAGTCGGTATTTAGTCATTATTTGGGCTCTCATACTAAATCGAAAATTTTGAGGACAGTAATGATGAGAGTAATGATGATAGTAATGATGACAGTAATGGTGACGGTAATGATGATAGTAATGATGACAGTAATGGTGACGGTAATGATGATAGTAATGATGATGGTAATGGTGATAGTAATGATGACAGTAATGATGACGAAAATAATGACGGTAATGAAGACAGTAATAATGATAGAAATAATTCCACTAGCTGGTTTTGCATAATTGTTTTCCAAAACTTTTGCCAAAAAACACAATAATCACTCACAACATATTCAATGCTGGCAATTTGTTGCCAACAATCATTCATTGTGACAGAAACGTCAAATTTAATAATAATGAAAAAAAAATTATTTTTAAGAGCAATTCAATTAATTGCTTGAAGTAAATTTAAAACTTTACAATTCTTTTAAATCGTTAATTGCAAAATTATCCCAACGTGTTAAAGAATTCCCTTGAGAATTTAAAATTAAATTTTCAATGTAATAAAATAATGTGTGTATTGTTTATAATCAGAAAAGAACTGTACCTTATTGTACTATTACGTAGAATATAAAGTATATTTATTTTTCTTATTATTTATTATAATACAAAAAAAAAAAAGTTTACCACTAGTTTTTAAATAATTTAATTAAACAATCCTGTGAAAATCAAAACTTTAGCTATCACTTTTCAACATGTCCGTCAGATATCCAAGATCTGTATAAAACTTTGGTTTATGAGTTATTGTTGTTGCTGTAATTATATGTTTTAGTGAGTTCTGAATCTCAAGATCTCTTTGAATCTTTTGCGAAAAATATTGGAATTAATTTGAACAAGTATACTTGCCAATAAATTAATGAGAAGAGTATATTTTGTTCTACTAAATTATTTGTCCAAGAACTTACGTTTTAAGTGGTATTTGTCCACCTAATCTAATTTCAATAATATAAACAAACTATACATGTTTTATTTTGGTTTGTATAAAATGCGAATTTATACAGGAAGAAATATATTTTGAAATTTAAATTTTGCTTACTTTGTTCCAGCCTTAAACAGGGTCAGTTGCAATTATTTTGTTAAAACTGTGCCAGTCTACTCAAGATAGTAATTAGTAAGAACTCATCCGTTTTTTCTTCCTTTTCCTAACAAAAAAAATGTTTTTAGCATGCTAACCGTCACAGAGCTAAACAAAACTACACGCTAAAATATCATCTTTTGTTAAGTTGCACAGATACGCAAATTATTTTGCAACTATGCACGTCGCCCTAAATAATTAAAACAAAAATCCTTTGCGATGAGGAAGGATACAAATGGAATCCTATTTTTAAATTTAAATTAAAAGAACGTCCTTCCACAAAAGATCTAAAGAGCAGAAGCACTTCTCACTCGCGAGGAAATCAGCTCGCGCGCTTAAGCACTTCCCTTTCCCTGCTCCAAGTCCAAGGCCCTCCCAAGAATCTGTGAATGGGGCCGTGCTGCTGCACTTGCACACGCGAGTGCTTCTGCAGAAACTTATAAACAAAAAGTTTTTTAAAAGAATTGTTTTCAGGAAGAGTTTTTGCACTGTAAACTTATGTTCGTTGAATAAATTAAACTTTATTGTTTGTAGCTGCAAATGCACCGACAAAGTGCAGAGTTTTGTAGGTGAAGGATAAAACGATATGGAAAAGATAAAACGGCAGGGGAAATGATTCAGATGAGGGAAAGTGCCTCTTCACGAAAGTGCAATACTCAATTCCACTGAATGTTATCAATAAAACTTTTAATTTCCTTTTGAAAAGAAGCTTATTTTACGGAGCACACATTCAGAAAATATTTTGTATAAAGGGCCCCTTTTATAGAAGTCGATTTCATTAAACTCGACTAGTGAGGACACATTTACAAAGGTGAGATGCTAAGAAAATTTGGGAGCTATTATGGATGTCGATTTCGTTTCAGTTGACTAGCGAAGACATTAATTTTCTTAGCAATTCAACTTCGAAAACGACTTTCATAAAGGGCCATTAGTATTTTCGCTAGTCGAGTCAAACGAAATCGAATGCAAGGCCCCAAAACTAATAAATCTTTAAATTCCTTAGAAAATACTTGTTATTATATATAGGTCAAAGGGATTGGTTTATTGCATAATAAAAATCGATCACAATCAGACTGGAAAATTCTCAATTAAAACAGCCATTAATTGCAAAGTATGTTTATAAGTCTAACTTTCCAAAAAACCATTTAATCTCACCGTGCTAAATCATTCCCACTCCGACATTTTGTGCTAATTTTTTCTGCCTTCGAATGTTGCTGGCTGGCGTGAGAGCACACAAAATGAAATGAAAGGGCCAGCGAAAAGTATCCAGAATTTATGATTATGAGATTTTCTTTATTTCTACTTCAGATTTTGTGCGGGACGACGCCGCTGCCGCCCGCCGGTGACTTTCATATTTCCGCATCATAAAGCTTTGAAGTAATTTTCTGGCTGAGGAGTTTCACAAACAAAAGATACTTTCCTGCGGCTGTTGATATTGCGTCTCTTAACAATTAACGTCGTTCCGCGCTTCTTAGTTAATTACCAAATAAATTCCTCTCTGTTCGGCCTAGGAGCAAAGGAAGGATCTTCTTCCCTTGAAGTTGGAACTTTTAACGGCTTAAAGGTGAACATTTTTTTGCAGTATCCCCAACAGATCGGGTTAAGGGACCGTTTATGCAGCCATCTGAAGTTTACTCATCTTTGTAAATTGTTTGTCGTAAAGTTATTTCGCAAATTACCCCTTTTAAGTGAGATTCTTTCGTTACATCGAGTTATTTTGATTGCCTCTTAGTTGTGCGCTGATTTTAGTGTACAAATGTATATTAAGTAAAATGTTTGTTTTCAAAATCTTTGGATATTCAGTAAATTGGTATTTATACTTGATTGTTACATTTCTGTATGAGTTTTATGTTTTTTTTTTGTCTGTAAAAAGCGCATATTTGATATTACAGTGCGTTACTTTTCTCAATGTATGTTCACCAAATTTTACTATACCCTTCCCCATTTGCGAAAAAAATTCGAAAAGTTTCAGAAAATTAATTAATTCAGCAATTCTATATATATATATGGGACATTTCACGTCAAACGGATCACCGGCGCCCTCAAAATTTGAATAAACCGATTGAGATAAATAAGGGCTCAAATTGTTCGTCTAAATGAGAACTTTCGAAAGCCATGTGGTATTTTTTTAAATTCAACATGGCGGCTCCAATATGGCGGCCGGAAGACAGAGAAAAATCGAATGTCCAGTAAAAAAAGATTGCAAAAATAAAAATTTGCAACCGAGCGGATCGGATTTTGGCTCAGATTGCAGCTGATGGGTCACTAAAAGTTCGGTATGGTAGGTTGCCAACATCCAAGCCTACCTACCATACCGAACTTTTAGTGACCCATCAGCTGCAATCTGAGCCAAAATCCGATCCGCTCGGTTGCAAATTTTTATTTTTGCAATCTTTTTTTACTGGACATTCGATTTTTCTCTGTCTTCCGGCCGCCATATTGGAGCCGCCATGTTGAATTTAAAAAAATACCACATGGCTTTCGAAAGTTCTCATTTAGACGAACAATTTGAGCCCTTATTTATCTCAATCGGTTTATTCAAATTTTGAGGGCGCCGGTGATCCGTTTGACGTGAAATGTCCCATATATAATTGTAAGCCGGTCTACTAATTTGAAGGGCTTATACTGACAGAAATAAAGTAATGCATATAATATTAGGTTGTTCGGATCAAACCCGCCCACAAAATTAAAATGTTTGTATATATGTAAGATATAGTTTTTTAGACGGCTCTGTTGCTGATTATATGCACATAAATTTACTTTTGCATACTCCACTCGCACATTTTTTGGATCTTTATCACGTTGACTAGTGTTCGGTGGACTTCAGGATACATAAACTTGATTATTTGACGCTGTAAAGAAACATCGATAGAGTTACGAACTTCTAAATTTGTATTATATATGTATATATATAGTGATCGCAGTGAAGGAGGAAAAACAACTGAGTGCTCCTCTACTTAGTGCCAAAATAAGATTACGCAATAATAATTAAATATTGAGCAATGAATTTTCAAAACCGGGCGGGTTTGATCCGAACGACGTAGTAAATTCGTACCATATTATTGAAATAATGTACTTAAAGGGTTTCAAAGATTGTTAAAGTTTCCAAAAAGAATATGGACTAACACTTAAATCTATTTGATGTTTACAAACGTCTATAGGAAATAAAAGAATTAGTTGATTAGCCGTAAAGTTTAGCAAGAAATAGTATTTTTATGGTTTTATAATTTCTTAATTATAATTTATTTATTTTTTTCCATATTTATTGAAAAGAAGACTTGAGAAATTTAAAGTAAAAAATTACGCGACTGTAAAGCGAACGAAAATGATTGAACTTTATTTTGAAAATCTACCATAAATTTCGTTATTTTCGGTGATCGCATTATTTCAAGAAACATATTTCGAGATATTTGAAAAAACATGTGCACGTGAATAAGATAGAGACCATACCCCAACTTTTATTAGAGAAATCTTGCGCAAAATCATGGAAAACGTTTTTGAAAGAGCGTGGCTCCGACTATGTAAATCTAAGAATGGGCAACAATTACGCGATTTTATTTTTCACGTTTAAATTAAACAAATTTCCCATTAAGGGGACCTTTACTTTCAAAATCGGGAAAAACCACACTTTTTGAAAGTTTTTTTTTTGAAAAGACTATTATATTTATTATTCTGAAACCTTTTGTACATTATTGGTAAGATTATAAAAAATATAAAAAGAATTTTTAAATGCAACTTTAGTTTATTTTAATGCCTGCAGAGGGCGTCATCCAAAATGCACTTTTAAAACGGTCCCATTTCTCTAGGACTTCCTGTAACAGATAGTGTAAAAATCTTTAGTGGATTGTTTTCATAAGACACAAAACTAGTACCTAAACCTAAAAAAAAAATTATTTTTAATAAATATATCATTTTATACACATTTTTCCAAAAAAGTTAAAAAACGAATATAAGTTAGGGGTAAACTCCCCTGCGCATAAAAAAGTGGGGGGGGGGGGGGTAAAATAATATTTTTAAAGGTTTAGTTACTAGTATATTTGATAACGAATCGAATGGCGTTTGGTTTGTTAAAATCGGTTGAATAGCTTTTGAGATACAGATGCGGCCATTTTCAAAAATGTGATTTCGAGAAAAACGCATTCAAAGTTTTTGCTATATAATTTTTGCATATAAGGAAATTATAAACTATTCAAATCCCTTCGTTTATTTTGCGCCACCCTGTATTTTGATTTGAAGTGACTGATCAAAGGAATTTACAATTTTTGCATAAATAACAATTTTTCTTCATTTTATATTTCTTTAAAACTGTATGTATCTTTTCAGGATTTAAAGACATCATTTCATGTTTTTACTTCAGTGAACATTACTACCCTATAAACTGTAATTTCTTCTTCTTTTAATAGAGAAGCAATTTCTCTGCGAAGGAGCAGGATTCTAATTGTATTTCACCAACAAAGCGATACTTTCACCGAGAAGTTATTTCATCCGGAGGTGCATAAAAGCCACTGCCAATTGCGAAGCTATTATTATACCAACTTTTCTGCGAAAAATCTCATCACTTTTCTAGCTGCAGGAAGGAGGACCTTAGTTGCTCGAAGAATTGAGTGAGGAGCAGCACCAGGGGCTCCAGGTCTGGAGTTTATGCATCATCGGGAGGGCAACAATCTCGGCGTTTTATTAGTGGCTCTAGAATCTATTCCGGACGTGACTAGAATATCTCAGCGCAATGCATTTCATCTAAAAAACAAATCTGCAATGTCTGAAAAGATAATATTCCCTTAAAATATGATCATCCCCCGAGCCATAAAACAAAAATGCAATCTACTTCCCATCAGGGTATGGTGTTTTTTTCCTCCTTTTTCCCTGTTTGTCTTCCCCGGCGCGGCGCGCTGATGGGAAAGTTTCCTGACACCGGCTATCCAGCTGATACAAAGACGCTCCTGAGGGAAGCGGAGGAATATATTAGAAGCCGGGGACAGGGCGTGGGAGGGCTCAAAAGAAGCTGCTCAAGGGGCTGATGACAAAGTGTAGTTATTCGCATTTCTATTCGACAAGAGTTATAAAAGTTCATAGCCTTCCCTAACCACCTGTGGAGATATGCACGTAGAGGACATAAAATCTGAACCGTTATTGCTCCCAAGTCGAGCCCTGCCCCGGAGTTCAGCAGGCTCTCCAGGACGGGATCGCCTGGACTCCCTTACAAGGAATTCTGATTTTAGTGCTGCTTAAACGGAAAAAAAAGGGATAAGTAAAAGTTGAAATCAAGTTTTAATGGCACCATAGCACTTGGTATTCGCGCAGTGTCTCCTCGGTTTAAATAATGCTCAAAGGCAAGCATTTTTTGGATACTTTTTGCTTCTGGGCTATTTGAGGTGATTTAAGTAATCCTGTGCCCTTTATACTCGTATTTTCTAGTTATGTAATAATTTTCTGGTAAAAGGAATATTGACCGAATTGCTGTGTCGCACAAAAGTAATTCTCTTCGTTTTTAACATTGGTAAAAATAAAAAAGTTGATAGTATTTCTTAAAAATACAATGCAAATTTTTATCTAGTGTTAAATTTTAGTAAATGCCTTACATTTTCCTAAGAAATATTAATAAAATTGAACAACTATTAGTTCAATAGCAGGGTAATTTTATTCATATATTTTATATTTAGTGGTCCCAACATTAAATCAAATTTTAAACATCGGTGCACTCCTGTCCGTTTGTCACAACCGAGTAATAGTAATAGGTCTTATTAACCCAACTATTTTGTACTAGGTAACACTTTAAATTATTTTCATAATTTTTTAATTACATATATCATGTGGGGTTTCATATAGAAATTTCAAAAATATGTGAAAAAAAAATAGAATTTAAAAAAAAAATCAAGAAATATAAAGCTTGAGGTATTGTTTCTACAATTTAGCTCAATAATCCATAAAAATTCCACACTACCTCAAATTCAAAGCCCAGTATCTCAAGAAATATCGATGTTAGCGATTTGATGTTCAAGAACTTTTTGGAGGAAATTGAATTTCCTACAAGTTTGTCATATTCACTTTTTCTGTACCTCTTGTTGTTTACGAAATAGGGGTAAAAAGCGAGAATTTCATGGAAAAATTGGGGTTAGTGACCCGTACTACCTCTCTGGTGGGAGTTAGGGTTACACCGCAATGGACACTTTTGTAGAGCATTCAATTCTGAAGAAACCCTACCATTGACCAAGATTATACCATAAAATGCCTCTGAGCTGTAGAGTTTTGAAGAAAAATAATCAAAATTTACGTGTATTTTATATGGGTAATCTTTATTCGCCTTGGTCTAGTACTTAATATTAATATTAAGGGCTCCAATTTTCAGGGAATTTTTGTTTAGGTATTTGCCACAAAATTTCAAGGTGGGACTGAAAAAAAAAAAAAATAGTCGCGAAAAAAAGCACCCTAGTATATATATTAAACTTCAGTAAATGTTTCGTTTTTTAAATTAAAAAGCAGTGTCATTTACATTTGTTTGAAAATAAAATTTACAAAAATGTAAGGTCTAATTTTTACAATCAGAAATACCAAAAGAAGAATTTTTAAAATTGCTACATAACCAAATTAGTTATTGCTGTATCCATGGAATAAAAACTTATTTCGAGCATTTTTTCCGACACATTTCTTATCATATGGTAGATTTGTAGATTTTGGATATAAAAATCTTATAAAAAGCATTATCATAACATTATTAATAAATGCGATAACAAGTTACTTTTATGAAAGGTTTCGGTTAATCAAATAGAAGAACATGTATAAAAATTAAAACTACACTCACACAAAATATTTGCATAGTCAATCGATTTTAAAGGTTAATTAAAAAATAGAAAATGCCTATAGAATTTACGTAAAAGACTCTATATTTTATTTTAAATAAAGTTAAACATTTAATACAAAAACCGTATTTTAAAAGAGCACATTTTTATTCTATATGATAAGATTTTAATGAAAGTTATTGGTTTTATTAAATCTTTGAATAGAATGGGTCACTTTTGAAAACAAAACAATCCATATTAATTTTAAGACCTGCTGTTATTATGAGAGGAGTGTTGTTTTTATTAAGCGAGCCTACGCGTTTAACTTTATCAAAATATCTTTAGGACTTAAATTCTCGTTTGATAAAGTATTGTGGAATGCAAATAAAGTGTCGTTTTATTCAAAAATGAACACCAAAATATTCCATCAAGCAATTGCATGAATATGGGATGGTATACATAAGTGTTGACATTCGAAGAAGTAGCATGTTTTCGAAACAGAATTCGTACATTGGCTAAGAGTGTAGAAATATAGAAATTCTTTTTAGCCTAGTTGAGTTAATTTAAATTTAAGGAAATACTATTATTATTTATTTAAAAACAAAACTATAACAACAAAAATGTATTCATAATATTTGATTACATCATCACCAATCAACTACAACAAAACTGAATTTCCAAACGGTTACTTCTTACTATTATAGTACTATTATATATTATACATAATAAATGTTTTCTAATATTCTCTGAAAATACTCAGCACAATACGAACAGTCCGAAAAAACAAAAGGTTTTACACATTTACATTTGTTTGGCTCACTTTTAGCTTAAAAAACAGACATTTTAAAGTATTTCTTTTAAAAGATTACCTTTTACCATACAATTTTTCTTGCAACTGTATATGAAAAGTCAAAATCTTTTAAAGGACACACAAAATACCTTTAAAGCAGAATATCCTTTCTAAAAAAACATGTTGGTTCTAATATTTACGATTATAGAAAATAAGGGCCTTATCGCGGCAATTCGGCTCGCATTTGTTTTTATCCAATAAAGTCGAAAAGTCCATATCTTTCAAACAAGAATTCAAGCTATTTTGAATTGTAACCATTTTCCTTTCAATTTACTCCTTGACAAATATCAATAATTGCACTTGAACTATCCTCTCCAGACAATTTGTCAATTTTTTTTTTTTTGCCTGTCACCCACCATCCAATTGGATCCATGCACAAAAGCCGAGAACGTTGGTTAGATATCTGAATTTGATAAGAGCACATAGGTCGATAGTTTAGCACACGTCCGGTCCGACATCATCCACTGGACCACAACAGTTTTGCATGCAGGCAGACGACCCATCTGCAGAGAAGAGGAGGACATAAATTCATGGTCATACCAAGATGTTATTAAGGAACGTCTGTAATCGATTGGGGGTCAATTCTAATTTATATGTCTACAATGGGACCATTGTCAGTGCTCTTGCACCCGACAGTGGAAATGGGGTGTTGATGGGGCTGAAGGGTCAATGGAAGAATAATCGAAGGAATTTTAAAGGGAATTTAATAGTTGGAATGTATCCCAGATAAATATACTCGTATATCGCCTATAATTGTTGGAAATGCCTTGTCCATGCCTCATATACATTTCAGACTACGTTGACAAATATCGCAAAATTCAATTAATAAAGCACACATGTTTCTCCTGGCTTGTAACATGGAAAGCTGATATCTGGGACATGGACCCGTACGCTTTTGGCAACTCAGAGACTTATCCGTAAAAATTATAAGTTTGCTGGCAGCAGACACAGAAAAGAAAAAAATGCTACTAACTTTTCCCAGATTGTTATTCTGGCAAATCTGTAGTCCGGCAACTTCAGCAAAGGGCTTATTGTTTTCTTTTCGATTGTCAATTTGAGCAGAAAGTTTTGCTCGAGGAAGCAGAGATTTTCGTTGGAATTGGAATTCTTCTGTCCAACCGCACAAAAGTTCCAAGTCCCAAGCACGTAATATAGTAAACTCCTGGCGACGCTATAGTTTTACTTACAGGAAATTATCTCAACCACAAGCGGAATTTTCTTCAAGATTTCCGCTTCCATGACTTTCGAAGACTGTCTGAGTGATTTTGTCCTCCCTTAACTTATATATGGTCTGACATAGGCATTACATTCTGCACATATTCCACCACCACCCCTTGCATAATTTCTCGTTCCATTTACCAACCACTTCTGGTCCATCTCTTTTACATGTATGTATGTATTATATGTAGCTATTCATTTGATCGCTATACTAAAGCGCACGACCGCACGACCCTTCCCGTAGCGCAAATAAAACAATACATTCTTGAAGAAAATTTTAAATAAATCTCCTCAAGAAGGTTCCTAGAAAACCACCGCCAACCCCCTTGACTTGTGCGTATATATTTTTTACGAGTGCTCTAATGTACATCATAACCATCTTCTCGAGATGAATAATTCAACATCATGTCGGTGGAGCATTTTTCTCCGCTAAATGATCCATTCTGGCACTTAATCCTTCGTATCGCACCTTCTTCAACGGAAAAATCTCCGCGCCGCGGAAGTACGTGGCCCTAGATCGTAACCGCGCGTACAGCCGCGGGGGATGTTCGCCATTAAACAGCGGGCGCGAGCTCATAATGTTTATTGGCACATGTCACCACAGATGCGAACAGTTATTATGGCACAATTACGCCAATGAAACTGTGCGGGTGGAGCTTGTACTAGCGGCGAGGTTAGGTGGGTTTATTGCCCTTTAAGTTAACTCAACGGTGGTATAAATGAAAATAACCTTATTAAACTGGACTATTAACTGGGGTTTAATAAGGATTGACGCTACAAACTACTTTTAGACTTTTAAAGTCAAATTCTTATTCACTTTTTACAAGCTTTTATTTAACTTGAGTCGTTCGCATGTATGTTTTTCCGGTTCAAAATTTGTACTCGAATTTTAACGTACTTCCTAATATCAGATTTTAATTAAATTTGACAGACGTACGTAAGTCTCATGACAATACAATACAGCATATCTAATATCGTTCTAAATCCAATAGGGCGGTCATCCCTGCCCAAAATAGCAGATTACTTGTTACTCACAACTCCCTTAATATGAGTATCAAGTGAAAGGATTTGACGAGTAAAATACGATAACCTATGAAACAAACCAGACTAAAAGTATAAAATAAGTAAAAGTAAAAAAAAAATATATTTAAATCAAGCTGTTGAATATATGTAATATACAACTTACATATATGTATGTATAATTTATAAAATATATCTATAATGATTGTTTTGAGGTCACTGATTTTGAATATTACCAACATTTACAAAACCAAGATGGCAGACCCAATATGGCGACCAAGATTTCTCAATTCCAACGGCTTTTAATGAAAATTAGTACAATGATTGTTTTTGAGTCACTGATTTTGAATATTATCAAAATTTCCAAATCCAAAATGGCTGATCCAACATGGTGACAAAAATGTTTTGATAACAACAGATTTTAATGAAAATTAATATATAACAATGATTATTCCTATTGAACTAATTTAGAAAATTACCATTTCCAAATCGAAGATGGCGGATCCAACATAGCGATTAAAATGTCTCAATTATAACGGATTTTAATGAAAATTAGTACAATGGTTATTCTGAGGCAACTAATTTAGAATATTATCGAGATTTCCAAATCCAAGATTGTGACCAACAATTTCTCGATTTTAAGGGATTTTAATGGAAATTAGTACTATAAATATTCTGAGGCCACTAATTTGAATGTTATCAAAATTTCCAAATTCAGGATGGCGGATCCAACACGGCGACCAAAATGTCTCGATTTGGACGTATTTTAATGAAAATTGGCATAATGATTATTCTGAGGCCACTAATTTCGAATATTATTAAAATTTGTAAATCCAAGATGGCGGATCCAGTATAGTGATGCAAATTTCTCGACTTCAACGGATTTTCATGAAAATTAGTACGATTTTTTTGGTGCCACTAATTTTGATCATTATCGAATTATCAAAGTTTCTAGATCCAAGATGGCGGACCCAATATATATAAAAGAAATTTCTCGATTTCAACAGGTTTTAATGAAATGTGGTACAATAATTGTGTTAATGCCACTAATTTTAAATATTGTTAAGATTTGGATATTCAAGATGGCGGATCCATAAAGGGGTTTTCGAGTTGAATCCATTTCTAGGATGTCTTTCATAGTTCAGGAAAACATTTTCCTTCTCATGGATAATAAAGAATTATTAGGTAATTATTCCCTTTTCATATCTTTCTCTCCTTTATTGAATTATTAAAAGTTTTTTAGTGGTGCCACGCATACTTAATAGTTTAATAAATGTTGGCACGAAAAATATCACCAAAGTGCCAAAAGTAGCAACAAAAGGAAATTTTAAGCTTACAGACTAAATCAAAGAAACGTAAAAACTCAATTAGACTGAAAATTGAGCGGCGTGAATAGCTTCACTTTGACTCCAGAGCCAACAAAAAAGGATTTTTCACTCCTTCCAACTTCTAAAAAGAATTCTTCTACCCTGAGTTCTTTGGTCCGAGACAACACCAATGAAAGGAACTATACATTTTTAATTAATCGGAAAAGTTCAGCAAAAGTTTCAAATTTTTTACCTCCTACTCCCGTCGGCCTGACCAACCACCGTCGTCGCCATCGTCTGGCTTAAATATCCTGTGCACTGCGAGTTCTTTCCTTTCAATAAAAAAATAAATAAATAAGTAAAGCAGGAATCCTGCCACCGGAGAGCATCTCCATTCAGTCTAAACACGGAAAAATAGAGCTGTGTAACAAATTTTAACGAATGCGCCTAGAATTTGTTGCCCCGACAGAGACCCTAACTTAATGACAAACCGCCATCAAGCGACCAAACTGAAAACCAACTTGAAATGTCCTTAATTATTTCACCTCAAACGAATCCAAGCCATGGTACCTGGAGTCGGTTGGTTCACGTATACAGAGCACACCGACCAACCTCATTTCCCGGGGGACCCTAGCAGCGCCTAGACCCGCATACCAATATATTTGTTAGGAACCTCCACCCGAAGCCAACCATCCCTCTGTAGACGCAGGACACCGAGAGTTTTGTCCCATATTCCAGATGCATACACCTCCAGCATCCTGTCGTCGTCGTCCTGTAAATCTGAACAGTCTGCACACGGATGTCATGCAGCCAGCCCTTTGAAACTTTTTTAATTACAAATTGTCCCCCCGCGCCGCAGAGATGCAGACATGCAGGCGATGCAACCCATAAACATGTTGCCCGGTTTGCCTTACAGCATCCCGGATGATAGTGGTCCAGGATTCGGGAGCGGCACTAAAGCCGCATTCCCGGATGAGTGCCGATTAGGAGGACTATTCTGTGAGAATGGTCGGCTCCGTTTCTAATTACAATGGACCAAAGTCGCAACCAAATTAAATTTTAAGTGGGTCAAAGTTAAGTGCACCCTTCTTCCTGTCTCTCGTCACCACTCCTGTGACGTATAATACAGCAGAGATGGTGTGGTGGAGGTGGAGGTGGTGAATTTTATTTTGTATTTTGCCCTTTTCGAATTTTTACGAAAACCAAACGAATCCTGCCATGGGATCCACAGGCGCGCTTTTTATATTTTTTCTTCTTCTTTTGATGGGGAAAATTAGGTCGCTGATTATGTCGTTAAATTGACTTTTTTCCCATGAGATAGCGCACCCCAGGAAAAAAAAATCGCGTTCTTTTGTTCCGAGCCCATTTAAATTTATGAGGAGAATAAATGGCGTAATAAGGAGGCGGAACAGAAAGGCAGTTGACGGCCACTTGAGGATTCTCAACAATTTTACTTACTGCAGAACAGTCTTGCTCCTTCACGCTCGTTCTTCGCTTGACGATGGATAGTGTAAGGGCTGTTGGAAGGTTTTAAGTCCTCTTACACCTTTATTAAAGTACGAGAAGTGTGCCCCTATAAAAAGAGTAAGTACATAAATTGGCAAGGGTTTAGTATATACATATACTTCTTGTTGAAATTCTGTTTATTTGAGAATTCCGTAAATATGAGCCTAACCTAAACATAAATGTACAAACCAATCACAATTTTGAACATTACTTAAAACAACTGAATGATAAAAACTTTATTTAATGTAGTCTAATTTTAGATAATTATAAAACCATTAAATAAAAACCTTTTAGATTCATCACTACATAAAGTCAAGAATTATTTAGAATTATTTTGCATATGGCAATTGTAGAAACAACTATTTCGCGCTGTGTCACGTTTTCGTTGAGGTCAAAAATGAAGAAAAAACTAGTTTAACTATCTTTTAAAAATAATTAAAAAATAAAGGTATGTTTCGTATTGTAACTAAAAGTACTGTTTTTTTAAACAAATTTATCTTGACTGTGCATCAGCCTTTCTAAATATTATAGTCTCATTAAATTTAAATCGATATTCAATTCAGTTCCGTATTTCGATTGTTTTAAACATTTTCAAATTAACTTTCAAAGCGTCACAAGTATATTATATTATTTAAATTTTTTTTTTTAAATGTTCAAAGCTATAGTTTTAGTAATTTTAAAATAATATAAATTTCCATTTTCAAAATTTTTAATTCAAATTCCATATTTCGATCGGAAATTGGAATTTCTAATTTCATTTCCATCTTTCGAATTTGGGTATTTGTTAAAGATGCGTTTTTATGGCATTTTCAAATTGGGCGATTGTATAGGGCAAAAATATGGGAAAACCTCAGAAAATCACAAAATTAAAAGAAACCGCAATAGGTTTGTATATATTAATAGTATTCATTGAGAGGATAGTAAAAGGTACAGAAAGAGTAGGTTCAGGATAATCGGGTATAAGCACTCAATAAAATAATTAACACTAATCTTTTTACATTTGTTTGCAGCAATAATTAAAATTAATTACCTGGGCAACCTAAACAAACATTTTCCACCCTTTTTAGAAATTTTGTTTATTTTACGACTTTCCCAACTCCAGTGAAATAACATAATTAAGTATAGTCAGGGTTTTGTAAGGTACAGATTCTCTTTACCTGGGCATGTTGTACAAATAAAACCAAATATATAAATTACATGAATTTTGCTGAAAATTTGGGGAAATACTGAATTTTAGGTAATTGCAAAACATTTTTTTTTTCAATTTCGTAACAGACTGTACCTGCAGTGGTAAAAGGTAGAAAAGGTAGACATTGGGATAGTAGTTTTTTTTTTGGCGTGAGATTGACGTCGCTGCGTTGAGTAGATCAAAAGATAAAAATAAATTATATGCATACCATGAAAATTTCGATTTTATGAATCACCCTGTAATTCCCAAAGGGTTAAGATTACCTCTTCGAGTCAAAAAAAATATGTGCATTTGAAGTAGCTAGCTTAAAAATAAAAAAGTAGTGAGAAGCTCTCACTCTTACTCATTAAAATCTAAATTTTGATATCCAACACAGTTTTGATCTTTTTTCCATAATAATAGTATGTTTGCCGTTGTGTTGGATTTTTACCAAATTATGCGACTTTTGATGGTGTACGACGATATATTGGACCCTATTATGGAACCGATTTCGTTCGACATTAAATCGAAATATTAGTTTTGCATATTGGATTTTTTCGTAAAGAATAAACAGAGTTAAAAAGATCAATAACAGGGTTCACAGTCAACCAAAATTCAAAAATAATCGGTAAATTTAGGCCTGCCATCCGTCCGGGATTCCCCGGATTTTCCCTAGTTTAGATGGTGTCCGGAAGCCGTCCGGAAGGGGAACTCAAAAAGTGTCCGGGTGAAACCCGGACACTTTCTGTGTCAGGGGAATCGCGATTGATTGAAAGATAAGCAATAAAGGCTATAGCGGGATAAGGTGGTGAAAATTGCCCCCAGCGGAATCGCTACGACGGGTGGCGCTTTCGATAGGTTATGTCAAAAGATGCCTCCATGCCAGTTTTTAGCCCTCTAGGTCTACAGTTACCGGTAAAATCGGTTTCGTCCCATTTTTTTCTTACGGCCGCATTTTTTAATTCTGAATTTTTAATTTCTGAAAAACAAACCTTTATTTTTATGTTACCAATAATCCTGGATTTTTGCAGATTATTATCTTTAAAAATTGGGGTCAAGAGAGCCATTTTAATTTTTCTAATTACTTTTAGGTTAGGAACCCTATTTTTCGCTAAGTTTTAAACCATTGTTTTTTAAGTCTTTTTTCGGTTCTTTTGAATGGCGGAATCAAAAAATCGAGTTTCAGGGTGCGTCATTTCGAAAAATCGAAAAAATGGTTTTTTTTTTTTTTTACATTTTTTCCACTTATTTAAGGCATAACCTCAAAATTCAAGGGAGCAATACTTATCCATACAACCAAAAATAGTCCAGGACTCATTTTCAGTTGAAAACATGATTGCAGGATCGATTTTTATGTTTTAAAAATCGAAAACACTAATCTTTTCGGTATTTTAACCATTTACTTGATACATAACCTTGAAATTAAAGAGCGCAATGCTCATCCATATAACCACAAACACTCTAAGACTTATTTTTAGGTGAAAACATTCTTTTAGTATCGATTATTACGTCTCAAACCTAAAAAAAATTAAGTTTTTTGTCATTAAAGCATAACCACAAAAATGCCTAATGCTTGCCGATACAACAACGTTCAAGGACTCATTCTTAAGTGGAAAAATTGTTGCAGTATCAAATAGTATCAAAAATCAAAATTCCCTTTTCCAATATTTATTTAGCTAAAATGATAGCATTCGCCGGTACTCGGGATATTTTTTGCCAAGGATAGATATCTTTCGAACATTTTTTTCCATGACGTGTGATGTGTCCGGGAAAAAACTCAAATGTCACCCAAAAATCCGGGGTTTTTAAGGGACTACTACCGGTTAGATTGCAAAAAAACAGCATAATTTTCAATAATTTTTTTCTCAGCTCCTTTATTATATATCAATTTCAAATTTTGCATGGTGATAATAATTATTTCAAATATTACAAAAAAATTTTTTTCTTATTTTTATCATTTTTTTCCTTCTTTATAGAGGGCGCCGAAGTTGGTAGCTCAAAAAATGACTCGTCCCATGGCGGACAACTCATCTCAGAAACGAAGAGTCTGAAACAAATAAACCAAACGGCATTTTATTAAGGAATGTCCCTTACGTAGGAAAAAACCAGAATATGTCAACAAATGATTAAAAAAACAAAATGGCGGACGTTTGAAAATTTTTTTCAAAAAATCGCTTATTTTTTCACTTGTTTTCACTTGCTACATTTTTTTGGATTGAATTTTGACTAATATTGTGGTTTTTTCCTGTGCAGAATACTCAAATAAAGAAGCACTCCAAATTTGAGCCCAATCGGTTGGGCCAATTCGGAGTTAGTGTGTCCGCCATATGATAAAAGGTCATTTTGAGAAAATCACGTTTAAAGTTTTTGTTTTACTTATAAATATATAATAGGCGGGCACGCTTAATTTGCTGTAACTTTTATATTTTTGGGAATATCAAAATAAAATGTTGAGACGTGATTTCTGAAGGTATATTGAGTTGAAAAATGTAAAAAAAAAAAAATTGAATTTTTCAAAATTATAACCGGTAGTAGTCCCTTAAATTTTTTGTCCGGCATCGGCGATTTAGGTGATGGCAGCCCTATAAATTGTCCCTACAAGTAAAAGGTATGACAATTTTTAAATTATGAACTTTTTAAAAAAAAATTAAACCGACGAAAAAAGAAACTGAAAAGCGAAAAATAAAATAAACCCTTTTAGTAATAATAACTAAACTTCTAAATGAATGTAAATAACTAATTTTGACTTGACGCCAAACAAATTGCGAAATGTTATTGTTTATCGCTAGAGACTTCACGTTGCATTTTTGGGTTATTTTGTTTTGATTATTTCTTATTTCTTTAAAGTAATTTAATGATCTACGTTGATTGTTTATTTGGCGCTAACTGAAAATTAGTTTAAAAGCTTAGTTATTAAGACTAAAAAGGTTTATTTTATTTTGCGCTTTCCAGTTCCTTTTTTCGTTGGTTTAATTTTTTTTTTCTAGGGGTGGCATTTTTTTTCAAAATTAAATGGAACAAACTTCGAGATAACCCAAATAAATCCAATAAAAAAAACAAACACCAAAATGTGTACGTGGTCATACATAAAAAATGGATTTCTCTTATGAAAATGTTCTTGCATTTCAGACGCTAGATCACAATATTCCCCACAAAGACTCTTTTTCGTAATATGGTATGTATTCAAATAGCTGTACTTGTCCAACCCTATTAACTGTAAATAACAACCTATGATGACCCATCCCTTAGTCCAATAACCCTAATCAACCCCTTACAGAAGTCAATTATCATCCTGACCGCTGTACTTCACCGTAATGTACGGCCATCGTCCCGTTGTAAACCCCCTGAAGCCCTCCGCATTCCCCCTTAATAAACCCACACATAGAGCGCTGTGCCCCAATCCTTTACCCAATGAAAATACTAATTAATTGCCTCGACGTGTTACTTAAATTTTCACTTCGGGTATCAAATTGTCACATAACTCTTCCCTCGGTCGGGGCTTGGCGGAAGTTTGGCAATAACCCCGGCATTACCGCACGGTTCCCACCGGTAATAGCTGCTTGAGCCCGTCACACATATCTTTGCCGTGTTTATGATATTAATAATGCACCGAGTCACGTACCCGCCGCCGCGCTGAAGCAGAGCAGAGCAGAAGCCACCCCGGGACCAAAGGAGCACCACTTTGTGTCGAACACAAGCTGTCTTTCGTGAGCGAAATTGTGGCGGTTTTATTACACCCTATCTATGCTCGGTTTTTGGGTGGGAGTTGGATGAAAATTAGAACCGGCTCCTGCACTCATTTGCGAAAAATCTTTTTAATTTTGACTGCACTTAAACTGCGGAATTATCCTTTTTACTCATTGAAATTTGTTTACAAAAAAATAAAGACCGACTTCAAAACTTTGCCTGTATGTACAAACATAAACTAAAAAGTAAAACATAATATATTTTCCACCTTTAGAGGAGTAATATTTCCTTCAAATGTAAATGGAAACACCCTTGAGAAATACCCTATTCAATACAAAATCAAAAGAATCACTAAAATCAGTTCACAATCCGCGAAGATATCGGGTAACATACCCACATAAAAAAATAAAACACAGTCGAATTGAGAACCTCCTCCTTTTTTGAACTCGGTTAAAAACACGAGGCATATATAAAACCAAAAATGTTCACAAACTCTTTTGTTAGTCTATTTTCCATTAATGCACTCTCTACTTGAATATGCTTCTATAATATGGTATCCTTATTATGAAACCCATATAAATAGAATTGGATCAATACTGACGAATTTCACTCGATTCGCTTTCTCTTATATTACAAATCACTGATCACATGACAAATTCTTGGACTATAAAATTTAGCTTTATTATTGCGTATTGCACTGCATAATATATGTTGCAATATAGAATTAAGTCTTCTGATCTATTTCCTCTCATGAGTTTGTATGCAAGCAAGATCAATCCACTCAAGATAAACCTGTTGCAAATTGTATAGCTAATTTTAATTGTTTAGCTAACTCAATTGACTTCACTTTGCCCAGAAATGAATTTAAAGTAGCTCCTTTACAATCTAAGGATATGGGGCACTAATTTAAATTAAAGTTTTGTATTGTTTAGGAATGCTATTCTGTAAGATTTAAAATCTGTAGACATTAACCCTAGAAAGATAATCATATAGAAACTAGCGTAAAAGATAATCATACGTCTGTCAGACGTACCTTAGTTAATTAAGATTTTTTAGTAAGCCTACGGAAGTATTATCATGCCTTATAGGTTGAAATAATTGTTTGTATTCTATTTAAGGAAATAAAACGATAAAATAGCAATAATAAAGTTTAATTGACAACTTATAAACAAAAACCGTAAACTTCTTTACAAACAACTACAACGAAATTTAATTTCACGATACGTCTCGCGGACGTAGATTATCTTTCTAGGGTTAAATAAATAAACATATAACTTTTAACTTTCGAGTAAGAATCATTAATTTTAAACCGACTTAAAAAAACGAGGAATTTCTCAATTCGGGGCTTAGGTATTTTTATTTTTAATGAAATCATGTACACCGATTACTCCGAAATTCCGCTGTGGATTTGCGTGATTATTTTTTTAATAAAAAGGGGATATTCTCGAATTAGTTCTATTTAAATGTCATCAAAATCAGTTTAGTAGTTTTTAGTAAATCAACAATAATCTAAATATTTGCCTGTCTCATCAGCCATCAGTAACCTTATGCCCTGGGCAGATAGCACTAATTACTAATTTAGGTGCTGTCTGTCATGGGCTCATATCATCATTATGGCCGCTAAATGACGAAAAACTTGATCATTTATGACTTGCTAAATTACCATAATTTTTTGATCATTTATACCTAAATGATGAAAAGTGTATTAGAATTCAGCTGATTTTGTACTTTTATACCAGTTGTAATATTACTTGTCCGCTATCCATTACAAAGAACAAGAATAAAAAAAGCACAAGGACTATTGAATAACTGACAGCTCATAAATGATGATTAAGTAAAGACTGTCTGTCACCACTTCATTAATTAATAATTATTAATTTAGCGCGCTGTCTGTCTACGGCATTAGATTTGTATGATAGGATGTAAAGAAGATTACCCGCATACACACTATCAAAATATAAATATAGTAAATGGATTCAACTTAAAATAGAATAATTGAAGTATGTACAAAGGATATCAATACACAAAATCTATGCTCACTCCGAAATTCAGCCTAATAGTCAAAAAAATTCCTAAAATCAATATATCTATACAACAATAGTATGCATGGACTAAAAAGCGAAAAATAACAACTTTTTAACAAAAAAAAACCCTAACTATAAATAATTAGACTAATCAATTATTACGTACGTACGTATAGTAGGTATGGATTTTTCTCATTGATCACGAATATACAATTAAATTTCGATTAGGATTTTTGATTTTATGATTTTTTGAAAGCTTCAAACCATCGCCATTTTGAAACTAGAAGACCATTTGGGCTCATATCCAATTTGTCTATATAGTAAATTTCGTTATATGTGTAGGTACGTGTAAATATAGATATACAAACTTTTTGAACTGCGCGTGTTCTTATCGTCTGATCAGGCAAAAGTTTCGAAAATGTCGTGATATCAAAACCTCTGCTAGAGAGATATATCAGCGAAATCTATCTAAAAGTAGAGTAATAAAAGTTCGTCATCTTCAGTTCATCTCATAAATGTCGCAACATAATTTCATGTTTGTTTCCCCGAAAACACTTAATTAGCAATTTCAATGAAAATGACTTATTCACAGTCTGTCATCTTGTTACAAAACCCTTTAAAAATACATTTTTCAAAACACTACCCCGAATACGACGGATTCAAAAGAATATCAATCTATATTACAACCGATTAAATACATTGAAACACTAGACTATGTTGAAAGTTCTGAAAATTAAGTAAATCAACTAAGCCCAATACAAAAATTAGTAAAAAGCCAAGGTAAGTCAAAAATGATACTTTTCAATGATTGTTGAAGAGTAACTTCGTTTTTTTCGGTAGTGCTAGAGCTGCCAATATTGTGGCTCAAGCAGTGAATATTCAAATTTTTGTTTGAAGGATCATTCAATTCAGAAATTTTGATAAAAACGTTCTCGAAAGTCCAAATGTTCGATTTTCATCCAAATTCCATAAAGTACGTCTGCGTCCCTGTAACAATTTCGTGCTTTGTCCAGTAGGACTTAGAATAAGTTAGTTGATTCTTTGTAGTCGCTTTGGTCGCGCTTGTATTTTTAATTAAAATTCCTACAAATTATGTAATATGACATTAAATACAGAATGACTGAATGTTAAATTACGATTTTACAATAACATGAAGGCATTAAATAATTTAAGTTGATTTAATTGCCGGAAAACGCATAATTGTCGCTTCGCTTCCTAATAAATTCGCACTATCGTCTATATCTAAAGAACTTTCACTTCAAAAATCCTTTTAATTTTAATTGGACTAATAGCGGGTTAATCCGTTAATCTTGGTATGAAAATTATTTACCAAGCGAAGGAGACTCGAAATACGGCCACGCAAATATCTCATCACGCCGGCGAGTGTTCCGGGTTCCAGACCCATATTTTACGTTCAACGAAATGGAAAAGCTCGGCCCGACATTTATGTATTCAATTAATTTAGAGCTGCAAATGTGTGTGCCGGGGTGCAATTTAACATATTGTCGCCCAGTGTGTTTTTTGAACGCCGACCACCTTCCGCCGGATTCTGGCGGGATATAGTCTGGGGTCCGAATGGTTGTGCCCTCTGCTGCCGCATGACTGACCCACCCTGTGCAGAATGCCACAGAGTCCGGTCACCGGTGTTAAATTCCCGGAGTATTTCGCTTTCGCCGGGCCTGTGTCATAATTTCTGCATGATTTCAGTCAAAAATCCCTGAGCATATCTGCTTGAATGTATTTTGCAGTGGCAAGCAGTGGCGCAGCGAAACAGACCGGGTCCAGGCCTTCTTCTTCCCTGGGGATGAATCTTTCCATGAAAACTTTTAATTTCTTTATTTCGCCGTCGTCTTCGTCTTTTTCTGTTTAAATGCTTTAGGGCTTCTGATTATCGCTATTACGGCAATTCTTTTTTTTTTCTATCCAAGGCTGCTTCGAATAGATAATGAGAAAAATTGCGGGAAAGCAGCCAGGAGCGGTGAGGGTGTCTCGGGATCTGGTCTTTGGTTTGCGCTATTAAAATTCATAGAAAAAGAAATTAAAAAGTTTCGAGTGCTTTATTGGTCACTTGGGAAACGGAACACGAAGGGCACTTAAGTCCTTTTCGACAGCTATGCGTTTCGAACCCGAAAAGTTTCACTTTCAGTCAGTCATTGAAGTGAGCCTTACGATTACTGTATGAAGTGAATTCGACTTCTTGAATTGTGATCAGATCTGAGATTAGTTTAAATTCTGCCTTTTTTCACTTATAGTTTTTAATCTGCAGGTTACACCAAAACAACACCGTGTTCGTATACAAAATCATTTTGCTTTGAAATACAGGAGCTTATTTGTACTGTCGATTTGCAGTCAAAACGAGAGCTGAGTGAAATCGAGCAGCCTCCGATCAATAATAAACGGTTTATTGTTCTAGATAGATAAAGCAAAAACGCAATTATTGTCTCATTTTAGCTCGATACACATAATTTTAAGGAAAAATCTTGAAAAATTTTGGAATTAAAGTAAAATCTTAGGAATGAGGTAGATAGGGATGCAGTGAGCTCTTATGTAGAGAGTAGACCATCTGTTAGTTTCTTTTTAAATTGCATGTTATTTGACACAAACAGCTCTTTCGCACTCAAAAGATTGACAGAAACACAGTATCATATCTCCGCGGTACGAAATATATAGCTTTCTACTTGAACAACGTTGGGCAATATTAAAAACTAATGTTACCAAAACATTCCGAAACAGTTACTCTTTTCAATCAACAAACTTTGAAAATTGATTGAACATTGTTTAGTTTATAAAAATAAAAGAGACGAGGGCCCACCCTATACAGAGAATTTAAAAACAAAACACAATTTTAATTATTACACACTTTTTATACTTCAACAAATTCTCATTTTCTTCAAAATATATATTAAATTGATTGGATTCTTCAAGATTGATCAAAAAATAAATTATAATTTGTGGAAAGGCTCCACACAATTCAATTAAATGTAGACTGAAACAAATCTGTAGTTAAAATACATGGCAAAATCTAATTTTTGTACATGAAAAACAAATTCTTATTCTTATCGCACTCTGCTTTCAATAAGTTTGACCTATTACTCAAAAACTTAAATTGAAAAATTTATAAAATCATAAATTTTCTCCTGAGAGATAGAGAACTTATTGCGCTTTTATCGTTCCGCAAGTGATAATATAGTGCGAAAATATGCAAAGAAATTTCAATTCATTTTTCATAAATCACACCCTCGAAGTGGAAAAGCGCCACTTTTGTTCCAGTCAAAGCTATTTCGGATCGAATTCCGTCCGTAGGAAATCAGATTCTAATCTTCATTTCGAAATAAAAAATAAAAAAAGAAATAATAAAAAGTAGGTAGTTTTTTATCCAACCCACATATTCTCTGAGTTATCACGGAAAAATGTCATAACGTAAAATAGTGAAAAAGGAAAATTACCATATGAAAACAGATTCGTGCGCTTTTGTCAGACAGGAAGGAAATAATGCAGCCAGCCGGCAGGCCTGTCCCAGTTGTGGGGCTAAAAGGGATGAATTTAGGGAAGCGCTTTGGCGGACTACAGATTCGCACAAAGCTAGAAATTATTTGAAATTGTTCACCGTCAACGTTGTTTGTGGGTGCCGCCGCGCTTTTGTGGACATTGGTTTTTTTTATTATTTCTTCTTTTTCGTTCCTGTAATTATCCGTTTGTTTTGTTGACAACAGGCTTTATGAGGAAATTAAATGTAACTCCTTTGTGCATTTTGATAGATGGATTTATATTGTTTTGACAACATTTTGCTTAATGACTGAAGGGTTTCACTTTATTTATTTTAATTATAAACTAAAAAATGTTGGGTTTAGATTATTTTTCTAGTCTCATCAAGCCAAAGAAATTCAAACCTTGTAGTTGCAGATAATTATTAATTTTAATTAGTTATTTATTTTAATTCGACACGGGGTAGAATATTACATTAACGGGTGTTTTTTTTTTTTTTTAAAGACGCCGTATTTCCGATGGTGACAAATATACACCGCAGCAACGATTTCAAATCGTGGACATTTATTTCGGAAATCAGGCCTCAATTACAAAAACTTATAGAGCACTTCATGAATTTTGTGGACCGTGTTATTAATAATTACCAACTCAAAAACTTCAGGACATTGATATTGACGTCTTGTGGTTTCAACAGGACGGCGCTACGTGCCATACAGCGCCCGAACCAATCGATTTATTGGAAGGACAATTTGAATAAAAACTTATTTCAAGAAATTTACCTCTCAATTGGCCACTAAGATCGTGTGATTTGTGAAGTCTATGATCTATGCAGAGGAAGCAAATTCGATTGATGCATTGGAAATCAACACATGATGTGTAATTGCGGAGATAAGGCCCCAAATGTTTGAAAAATAGTCAAAAATTGGACTGATAGAATGCCCTATGTAGCCACATTGAAGCCACATTGTTCATATGTCCGAAATTGAATTTAAATATTAAATTTTAAAAAATTATCTTGTGCATAAATCTAAATTTATGATCACTTGCCCATTCGTAATGTACTTTATTTAAATTCAAAATCCTGACGCGCTTAAATCCTTCATAATCCTTTATAAAAAATGTCGTTTGTTGATGACTCAACACAAAAATTACGGGGTTGATTTCAGATCAGAAAGGTTGATTAAATCAGTAATAAATTTTTGGATGATACTTATCAATCTACTAGGTACATGTCGTCAAAAACAAGTTTATAAAATATTCCAACTCGCCAATTTTTTAAAAAGGGGAAGAAAGAATCTCAATTTTTAACTCATAATCCTTTCGATTAAAAAACAAATTTCGCTTTGGTATCTGGGTGTTTTAGATATCGATCAAAAGATTCTGCCACTTATAATAAAAATGATGAAAATGAAATCAAAATGGCCCCAAAAATTGTTAAAATTGAGCTGTTGTACAACGAAACTACGATATTTATTCAAAAACAAAGACATAGATATTTTTTTCTGCAAATAATTTTTTTTTGAAAATTATTTTTACCAGATTTTGTAGGTGAGCTCTCAGAGCTATAGGCATTTTTGTGGAAAGAAAAATGTTCAGTAAGATAAAACACTGAAATGTTATTGAGGGCTGAAATGCACGTTAAGCTTAATTTACATTTCAGTGCAAATATTATAGTCCAAAATAAAAAGTTAAAAGTAGTCACATCTCATACAAATGTCTTCGTAAATATTTCAAGATATTTCGCTTAGTTTAAAATAGCCGTTTTTAATTGAATTAAGTCTTTGACTTGACTTTATTAAAATCAAATGGAATAGTCTAGTTAAATAGAAACTGGTTGGAGTAAAGTGAATATGCCTTACAGTACTATAAATGCTTTATACATTCATTTGCAGCTTGATTTCATCAGTTTACACTACACTCCAGCCATATGCAGTCCTGCAGAGGTAGACTTTAGACTAAAACCAGTTCTACCATCAAAGTAGTATTAAATTTGGAATTGAATTGATCGGATTAAGTGTGACAAGTAACAACTCTCCGACCAGGAGGCAGCCTGTGCAGAAAATGGCAGCAGACATCTAATACGGCGCTCGCATATATCATTCAGCGCTGCTAATGCTTTCTTGTCACGAAAAGCTATTTATCTGTATAGGCTTTAGGGTAAACTTTTTCCTGGAATTCTTTTCTTCTCGGGCTTAACCTGAACACAGAGGGCACCTGACGGCATTTCCGGGAGAAATTGCTAAAAGTTGGCCCGATCCGATACGAAGAAGCCTACTATACGACGATGACGTTGTATCGCTGCGACAACCAAGTCAGATAAAATTTAACAAAAGTCGACATGTCTGAGGTGACATGTAAAAATTGCAGAAATGTTGCTTTCATTTGTTAAATTGTAAGTTAAGCTTGACTTAAGTAATGTTGTAAGATTGCGCTGAGTGGAAGGAAGGGATTGGACGATTTGAGAAACTCTTTTTCAGCGGTCGACTATCCATCAAACATCGAAGGGCAGAGAGCAATTGAGTTCCGGTGTCTGAGGTCTAGTCCCCCGAGAGGGTCGAAATCTTCAGAGCGCTTTATATAATTTAATAAGAAAGAGGGCAAATCCGATTTGACCCACCGGAAACGAACCGCACTAACGTGTCCTCCTTGATAAAAGTCATTAATCTTACTTTGCCGTTTGTTTATCCTTTTTAGCCACTTTGGCAACAACAACGGCACTAAAATATGTCGACAAAGCCAAAACTAATCGAAATAAATGATGTAATTAAGCAGAAAAGTTGCTTTATGAAAGGATGTCCCGGGCAGGCTCATATGTGCACTCCTGGCAGGGCTTTTTATTAGGATCCATTAATAATAATGCGAGCGCCGCCGCCGCTAGAGCTGCCTCCTTCGTGTTCAGCATGACTTTTATTAACCCCGCCGGCTGGCTTACACCCGACGACGAATGTCCTGCGTGTGTGGGCCGGGCTTACCCCGTCCTGGTTGTGTGTGTGTGTGTGCGCGTGTATTTGAGCGGTGGCGGCGGGACTTTCATTAAATTTTACGTGGACGGATTAAAGCTACGAGATTAGTTCGGATTAAGTCGGCAAATAACAGATGATCCGTGAGCTCAAATTTAAGATAAAAGAAAACACAGAGACAGTTTGGAAATTGATTAAAATCTTCTTATTTGTCAGTCAGGTCGTTATTTTTACTTTAGCTTTTATAATTAGGAACCCAGCAAGTTGTTTTTAATGTCGAAGTTTAAGGGGGAAGCTTTAGAATCTTCAAAATCTTTTTATAAAATATTTGTATAACATCGCAAGAATATGTCATCAACATTTTAAAACTAAATTCAAAGTACTTCTGATATTATAGTCTACGTTTGGCGTCCTATTTTTTAATTTTTGTTTTTTTTTTTTTTTTTTTTTTTTTTTTACACATATTAATCTTAATAATACTACAAAATTTCCCGGTTTGTTTCGAATTAAGGGTTCAAGCCTTCAAAGAAGACAGTACCTACCATAGCGCTACCATTTTTAATTATGGTATTTTGTAAAATAATAAAAATAATAACTTCATAAGTTTCATTAATACAATATTAAATAAATGGTTCTCTCAAATGTAAAAATCTAAAGAACTATGAATAAATGAATCAAATAATCAAGATTTTAATTGGTGAAAATAAATTCAAAGTGTCAATATCTAATTTTGGTATGTAAGTACAATATATTATTTTAGACAAAAAAAATGTATGTATGATAAGCGTAAACAAAACTATTAGAAAGTACTTATTAATAAATTTTCAATAACTGAAAAACTTCCTAAAATTTATATGGGATGAATACAACGAAAATCCGGATACATAGTGTTTTTTTTTCTTACGATTAATTTAATACTGAGAAGCAAAAGGGATCAATAAAAAGTAGATTACGGTAAAATACAGCTTTGATGTATTAAAATATATTGAAACTGCAAATTAGTATGGGTCTGAAATCATTAGCACATATTCTAAAAAACTGAACAAAAACTTAATCTCGATTTTTATATTATATATGTAGAAAATCTTGAATGAAGTTTAAACTGAGTTCAGTTTTTCCATGTACAAATTGTGATTGAGCTTGTTTCCCAGAAAATAGAAGAAATACTAAATCTCAAAAATTCGCCCAATATAATAAGGATGCGCATAAAAATATTAATGAACTAATGAGTAATAACTGAAGCTCAAAAATTATGTTAACGCACAACTACCATACAGTATACTGATCGAAATTTTATCGTCAAATATTAACGAAAAAACTAAAAAACTCTTAATATAACGTCGTCCGGAACAAAGTTGCGCATATTTTATGAAAGATATATTTTTTATGGTAACATGTTGAGACATGACTCACACATAGTTCAGTAGCTCAGTTATTGTTCTAGCGTGCACCAGCGTTAGGTGTTCGCTATGGGGTCCGGTTCGAAGACAGAATTAAAGATTGTTATAAGTGATCGTGAACATCGAGTTTTTCTGAAATTTTTGTTTCTACAAAATCTCAATGCTACCGAAGCCCACCGTCAATTAGAAAATATTGTAGGGCACAACGCCCTCAGCAAGCGGACAGTGAAGTTCTGGTTCAAACGCTTCAAATGGGAACGGGGCGACATTGAAGAACATCGAGGGGGTGACTAAACTTCAGAGGATATTTTGCAAAAACGGATCGATTTAATTCAGTCAGCTTTTAGTCAAACGCGTTCTTGGTCTCTTACCTTTTTGTCGGCTAATTTGGGAATTCCAATGTCAATTGTGCAGGAAATTATTACCAAAAAACAGAATATGAAAAATTCTGTGCTAAATGGGTGCCTTACGAACTTAATTCGAGCCAAGTGGAAAAACGCGTAGTATACTGTACTCATAATTTAGAAGTATACAATCAACCAAAAAGTCGGCTACAGCATACAGATTATATTTTATTTTATTTTATTTTATTTTAAGTACATGCAACTTTGCTCCGAACGACCTAATAACACTAAACAGAGGATGGGCCATCTGTTAGTTGGTCAAAAAGTTCTCAGAAACGAAGTGAATAGATTTACGCTTGAACAATGTTGGAATTCTTTTTTTTTTTTTTTGGTGTCATTAAAGATCGATGTTATGCTGACAATCCAAAAACGATTCAGGCACTTAAGCAAAATATTGATCGAGCTATTCCTGAAGTAGAACCCCAAACCATCGAAAATGTACAACAAAATTAGGTTGACAGGAAGGTATATTGCCAAGTTAGCCATTTAAATGAAATCATATTCCATAATAAATCGGAAACCTTACTCTTTTCAATAAATCAACAAACTTCGAAAAATATTAAACAGAGTTTATTTTATAGCATTTTTAAAAAGAAACCAGCCGATGGTCCACCATTTATAAGATCGCAAATGTAATAACAAAGTCAAATAACATTTTTACATGTGACCTTTTTCCTTAAATGTATTTATTACATATTATTTACAAAAATATTATAAGAACTTGAATATTTATCAAATCCGGAACTGAAAATCGATGAGTAAATTTCAATATTTTAAAAAACGTTTTATTCCTAATTGATTGAAATCCGCATTGAGATTATTTCTTTGAACATTTTACAGTCCTTAGGGAGCTCCTTAGTGTCTCCAATAAAATCTTGCCCTTTTTTGTTTCACCCTTAATGGGATACAATTGAGCTCCCTTCTTGTTGTGAACTATACCAATTTCAGTCAGTAAGTCGTAAAACCGCAAATTGCATTTTACGGTCTTATCTCCGCCTTAAATTTCCCTTGCACTCAGGGAAGATTTCGCTGAGCGCCAACTTTTCTACTCTAATCAAATTTACCCTCGGAGTTTCTGGCCGATTTTCCCCCCATAAATCACCTTCGAGCGCATTTTTATGCTTTTCTTGTTTTTTGTTCTTGTTTTTTTTTTCTTTCTTGCGTTTTATACCCAATCGCCATCAATCTGCCTCAGCCCCCACAATGGAGCATCTATTTACATTTTACATCGCAGCCACTGCAACACCGAAATCTTCGACAGCCGCACGAGCAGAAATCTTTTTCCTTTCGCACGACTGCCAAAGTCGAAGGATATAAATCCTCAAGTTTATTTGTAAGATTTTGTTTTTGGCTCCTAGTTACCCTTCGGAATGGTGGTGCAGGAATCACTGACTAAGGGGAAAATGCCGTAAAAATGGTAACTTTTTTCTTCCCTTACATTCCCGGTGAATCCCTTCCCGAAATCACTTGAAAAGTGAGAGGGGCTCATTTAATCGCGGCGGTAATTTAATTCGCATCTAAACATTCCCGGCGTTTTATTGCCACTTAAAAAAGGGAGGCGTTGGGAAATTCGAGCAGACACCATTATAAGGTGCTATACTGAAAATTTTCGGGTTTTTCCGAATAAAAGAGGAAAAAAGAAAAATTTTAAAATCAAGGCTGATTCAATAGCCATCACAATTAACGCCTTATGTTCTTATATATAACAGGGAATTAATAATGGTGCATAAATCGTGGTTTTATAGCCGCCAATTTATCGCCTCCCACATCACCGAGCACGATTTAAGGTGATTTAAGCATGGGTAAGCCTCGTCATGATGTTAATTTTATTACCACTTTATGTAGAAAGTCTAAACAAAAGGTCCCATGACTGCAGGGCCATAAATATAAGGCGAAATTCGTGCGACCTATCGGTTCCCATAAATGTAAGGGCACTTAACATAAATATTCACAAATTCAGCGAACATTGATAAGCTGTTAAAGCTCATTCGCTGGGAAACTTAACCGAGGTGAAAACTACTCAACGGAAATCGGATCTTATCAGAGGGGCACGCCAGCAAAATCAGTGTGAGCACACGACGGACTATTTTCCTACAAGCGATAATTATGCAAAAATTAAAATTATGACTCTCTGAAAACTGAAGGACAGGCCACCACAGAGCGGCTTCATACAGTTTATTCTTCCATTTCCAGAACCACGGAATGTTGCGTGCTTTTTTGGATAGAGACTCCTTTAATAGGAAACTTTTCGGCCAAAAAAGTCCGTCGTTCGCCATAATATTCGTGATTTAGGATAATTAAGTGACGAAATGTGTCTTCCATCCTTTGAGGGGCCGGAGTAATTACGGAAGTGGTCGTGGAGTGCAATAAATTTGCCAGGAATGGAAAAATTATATAATGGCCCTTTCACAGGACAAAAAATGGCAACACGACAATAATTCTTTTTTGTTCTTTTAAAAGTTAACAATTGTTTTATGTATAGTATGAAATACACATATTTGTTGAACATAGAATACTAGGCCCTTAGACGTCACAAAAATAGAAAAAGTAGCTTAAATATTATATTAGACATGAGTTATTTATGTGACAATTACTTTAGACATTTGAATTAATAATTAACAAAGAATGTAGCTTGTTTGAAACCACACCTACAAGCCTTAAAAACCAAATGTTTCAATCTTTGTCTCTGAAACTAATGAAAGGCATGAAATTCAACAAATCGCATTTTTTGGTTTTTCCATTTTCATATATCACAACATCTCACAAATATATATTTACAATTTTATGTTAATCTGGATGAAACTGACGAAGTTACAAGTGTGTGTTAAGGTAGAAAACTTCAAAAAAAGTTTTCAAATTGGTGATCATGACTACATTAAAACTATTGATCCCATTAACTTGAAATTTAGCACACTTATTTTCAACCTTATTATGTACTTGCTGAACCAAGGATTTTATTTTTCCTTTTATAATTCTTTTTTCAATAACGAAAACTAATTGTGTCAAACAGCCATTATTATTTAATTATTCATATTTTTGATGTTTTGATGATGATATTCAATGGTTTGTTAAAATACAATACAAATTTAAATTAAAATAAATTAGGAGTGGTATATTCAAACTTCTAAGTTGTGGTATAAAAACGTGTTTTAAGACGTGGTTACTATTTTTAACATATTTTGTAATAAATCAATATCATAGTTTAAATGTATGTGACATTTTATATTGTAAAATAAGGGTTTTACTTTATTTCGTAACCTCAAAACGGTTCCATATTTGAAAAATGGGTTTAGTAAAATATTTGTGTGCCAATTCGATGTGGACAATGTTAAAGTAATTTGCATGTCCAAGCAAATCCCCAGGTAGAAAAGCGACGTATCCCGACATAAATTGAGTATAATGATTATGCGCGGGAAAGGTGATAAACGCTCGGAAAGTCGTTTAAAACTTACTTGAATTCCTTTGAAATAATTGAAATAATCCTTAAATGGCACAGAAAACACAATACCGGTACTCGCAAAACGTCAAACACGTGAATGGCCGCGACATGTAAACAAACAATATCTGTCTGATAGGTGGGGGCAGCCGGGCGTTTTGACACTCACGGATCACGTTTATTCCAATTTAAATTTGAAGTTTAATTCGAGTAGAGAATTAAAATTACATAACCTCACACATAATGTATGAGGGAGAAAGAGAGAAAAACATAAAATGAAAATATATTGGAATTATTTCCAGGATCCACAAATTGTAATACCATAGGGAATGCAAGGGAGAAAAGTAATTTTCCGAAAATAATGATAATTAAATCGGAATAATGAGGCAAATTTAAGGCAGATTAAAATTTCAAAAATAATGAAATGGTAAAGCAATAAATTTTTAACAACGAGAATGTGTTTATATGAATTATTTTTAACATATTAACCCATTAATGCCTGAATAATAAAAAATTGTACGGCAACTTCGAGGCACTTTTATCGAAGGGGTGGTCAATTCTTATCGAGACCAACTTTTCTAGAGGTATTTTGAGTCGCCCGACACGATCCAACAAAAAAAAAAAGTGAAAAAAAATTATTATTATGGTTTATGTGCAATATTATGTAACTAAATACCTTTTTCACGTAATTTTTTTCGAAAAAAGACTGATTTAGTCGGGAAAAAGCACCTTTTTACTGCAATAAAGTGCATAAAACGTGTTATTAGGACTTAAACTTCAAAAATATGCAGGCATTTTATCAGTAATCAGTGACCCCAAAAACTCCGAATACCCACTTTTTTTTCGAAGAAATTGAGAATTTTGCCAAAAATTGTCCGCCATCTTGGATCCGCCATCTTGGATCCGCCATTTTGAATTGCGAAAATCTGATAGCAAATTCGTTATCAGTGACCCTTAAAACTAGTGTATATACATTTTTGGGAATAGTAGAACATAGTGTGATAAAAAAGTGATCGAAAGTAATGCAAATATGCGTAGAAGATAGTTTACAATGTTGCAATTTTTATGCAGCCTAATATTTTTAACGAAAACAATGCCTGCATATTTTTTTTTTATGCACTTTATTGCAGTAAAAAGTTCTTTTTTCCCCACTAAATTTGTCGTTTTTTCGAAAAAAATGACGTGAAAAAGGTATTTATTTACGTAATATTGCAAAAAAACAATAATAATAATTTTTTTTTTTCACTTTTTTTTGGTTGGATCGTGTCGGGCGACTCAAAATACGTCTAGAAAAGTTAGTCTCGATGAGAATTGACCACCCCTTCGATAAAAGTTAGGGCCTCAAAGTTGCGGTAAAATTTTTTGTTATTCAGGCATTAATGGGTTAAATTGGAGTACCCAGCCAGCATGTGAAACCAACAGAATTTAGGTTCCACTTGAACATTAAAAAATGTGCTAGTTGACAGGACACATTTTTACTGGAAATTTGCGCTATATAAGTCAGCGTGGACTTGAACACTCGCTCTTCGATTTTTGATTTCGGAATTTTAATTGAGATTAGCAGATAATGAGGTGAATTAATTGGATTGAATGACCCTTGTTGGTTGAAGAATCCACTTGTATGCTTCCTTGTGGTGCAGGAATTTAAGTGAATTGTAAAAAAGGGAAAATAATTGTGAATGTTAAAATTAATAATTTTTCTGTGAATAAATTACAGTAAAATCAAGTGAAAACTCTTTATACTGAGCTATCCATTTTTCCTACTTTTTTCAGTACCAGAGCGACAGCAATGCACAATCCCAACAATAATTGGAATTTTTTTTTTTTTTCGTGTTCGCAGATTCTACTCACTGAATTCCTTTTTTCTCACGTCTGGACTTCACCACTTACAACTTTAGAAGGAAGAAGATGTAGTTCGAGACCTTCCGGCCCTGTTCCAATTCGAGCCAGCCCCCCTGTCCTTCGCCCTTCAGCACTCTAAGTGGTAAGTAAGTTGTTATCTTAATCTAAAACTTAAATTTAATTATTTTTTTTTTATTTTAGGAAATAAAAACATCGGCGCGTAACAATATATATATATGCAATACCAATACCTTTTAAAGAGAACATAAACATATACTCAAAGCCAGGTGTAATATAGTGCATATGATTACTTATTATGGCATCATAAATCCGAAGCAATCAACTCAAGCAATTCAGATAAAAAAGGGTTTTTGTGGATCGTAATCGTTCAAAAACATTCTGAAAACATTAATGAAAAAGGAGTGGAGCTCAGCACTCGTTGAGCTATAATTTTAGAATGCTAGAACTTCATTCAGTTTGAGAGCGGTTGTAAAATAACGTAATCGAATATCTTTGTATAAGTCAACGTTCGTTATTCAGTCGTCAATTTTATCATCACTCTTGTCGCTTCTGGCAATCCTTCGAAGTTTACCATAAAATTTGCATAAATTCAGACGGGACTCAGTCTCAAGTAATAAAATAAAATTGACTCCCTGTAGTACTTTCGCCGCGAGTTTTCTTATTCAGATAAAATTTTGTTTTTTTCGTTTTTCACGGAATGACTCATTACAATTTTTCCGCTGTTTTAAATTATTTCTGTGCTGCCTGAGGCTGTCCCAGATGTTTTATGGCATAAAGGGAATTGCTCTAACCTCTTTTCATAAATTTGATTAATTCAGCTACGAGTTGTTTTTAAATGAAGTTCATAAATGAATTTTCCGGAAGGGCTTTTTGTCTTCTTCTCTGTTTCTGGGGAAATCTCAGAAAATATTTGATTTTCATCGCTTTTAAAGAGTTTGACTTGATTCTTCAGCAGCTTGTTGCTGATGCTGCAGATGCTGGGTTAAGCGAAATTCAGGACAGTGGAATTTCAGATTTCGAATCCTATTACGGTTACGAAATCAAACAGCACAAATAATTGAAGTGCATTGAATCGCAAATTTCTAAGTTTACTGATTTGAAATTCAATTTTAGTTTCCTAATTTCCCAAGACTGACCCGTTTCGACCTTTAGTTCATCTCCCTTTGCCCATAAAACCACAATATTACTTGGTATCATGTGAAGAAATCGTAAAAATAGAAGGCGAAAAGTTTCTATGGTAAGAAGATGCGATAATTATGAGGGATTTATGGTTAAGCCGGATGCTGGTTTTATGAGTCATAATATGTACAATCGTAAAAACTACTGGCTTATTGTCAGGCCCTAATATAAATTCCTTCTTGCCCTTCATATCAGCTCAGCTGCTCTATTTTTTTATTACCAATCTTCACCTTTGGGGGTTTATTAACTAAAATATCGAATGTATGTTTATCGCTCAAAAAACTTTAGCATATTTATGTTCTTATTTTCAAAATAATAAGAAGTTTTAATTAATTTGCTACTTTGTTTTTAAAAAATATTCTTTGTATGTTTTATCTGCTGGATTGTATACAATTAAAACTTGTATATTGTTATTTTATCTGATTTACTATCTCTCTCTACAATTTAAACAAATTAACTTTTTTTTATAAATATTTCTATTTATAATTTAAATTTTTTTTAAAAAATTAGCTAAAACATATGTATTAATGTAATAGAGTTAAAAAAAAAAAAGTGGAAAATGATGGAAATTAGAATTTTGAGGATTTTCGCGGTAGCACTGTTTTCAATAATGTTGACTGTAATAAAGTTCTCAACATTATGGAATTTTCGTGACAATTAGTAATTGGGGGTTTCTTGGAACACTGATTTCAAATATGTTACTTTACGGACAAATAGTAATAAGAGGTTTTTGTCATCGTTGATTTAAAATAGGCCAAAATTTATGCAATCAAATAACGTACTGTTCAGCTCATGGAATATTTATCAAAAGTAATAATTGGGGATTTGTGGGTACATTAAATTCAAATATATTTCTATCTTGCATAAATTTAAGATTGTGAACTGATTACTTTTAAGTTTTATGGAATTTATATATTGTAAGTAATTTATTTAATTAATTTACATAGTATGATTAATGTTAACTAGGAGTTATCGAAAACGCAGGCTTATGAGGAAAAACAATTATGAATAAGGAAGTAGTATACATCAAATTACGGCTCGAAGACTTATTTACGTTTAACGAAGAAGTTAAATTTCAATGTTACGTAAGGGTTACTTTTGTTGAAAAACTCTAAAATATATACATCAAGGCAGAAATATATTTAAAAAAGTAAAATCATAAAGAAACATATTTTTCTTCACAGAATGAAGTTATAGGATTTTACATTACAAAGATCTTTAAAATTCTTCAGGTTTTCGATTACAGATTATTTTGTATTATATCAGTAAAAATTGTGTGTGAAAGTTACGACTGCACTGCACAAAATTAATTAAACGAGAGATTTAAATTTCCTCCATTTCACAGAGAGAACAAAAGGGCATGTACCTACTCATAAAAAATTAACCTTTATTCACTTTTGCAGCAAAAATATGTTTTACCTGCAAGTCGTTTTCCCCTAGAGAAGCACTCTTAAGGACTTCACATATAAATGGAGCCAAAAAGGCAGAAAACATGAGGAACAGAAGCCGGAGACTTTTAGCCGGAATTAATTTCCCCGCCATTGTGATGATGCAGGAAGTTTTCGCTTTCATTTATCACCTCGAAATGAAATTCCCTTTTCAAGGAATTTGCATTCAATTAGTACTTAGCACAACGAAAGGAGCACAACAAATTTTCACCTGGCATGGCACTGGAAATACTTCAAGTAGAATATGAATCTAGTCTCGGTCTGTATTAGACCCAGCCTCTATACCTGGGCTCCATGGGGCTGTTGGGGCTGCTGGGGCTGCTATAGGGCCCCTCTGTCTGCATTCCAGCAGCGCCTGCCAGCTGCTGTGACTACGGTCAAAGGCTTATGAATTCATGGAATATGCAATGAGCCATGGGAGGTTGTTGCTGAAAGGTTTACAACGGGCGCTTATATTAACGTCGGGAAAATTTAATTAAAGTATCCCATTGTGGGCCCCTTATCCAGGAGCACTTATCACCAGGATAAAAATCTTCCCGAAACCACCGACCGCCTTGTGATGCGATGCGATGCTGCTGCTGCTGTTGGTTATGCTCCTCCTGCAGAGGTTCCCGGAGGATTTTGGGGTGTCTCGCCGGCTGCATTGTCCCCGTAATGATGCAAAACTTTTCAACTTCGTCACCCGTCCCAATTGTTCCCGCTCTTCCTATTTGGGGCTTTGGAGAGACGCGTCTTAAAATCGTGTGAGCTTTTCGCCCTCCTTTAGAGTGGAAATTTATTTTTCAGTCGAATGTAATCGCAATCGTGGGTGTGAAGTGATCCACCCATACCTCAAAGCCGACTATATCCCGAAGGAAGAAGGAGTTTGTCTCCTTCGAACAAAACGTGATTTATTGGCCCTGAATGCCGGCGACATGCTGCGAAATAATTACGCCGGGAACGAGGGTCCTAAGTGGTTTGTTATGCACGACATTTCATTTTCGATAAGTACAGAGACCCTTCCTTCCACTGGGACTCGAGTAGCTTTCTCCTATTCCGGCATTGAATTACAATAGCTAGGATTACTTAAAGAGCCTCTTTGGGACTCCTAGTTGCAAGGATTAGATTCTGTAGAAAACTTACGAGTCCACCTCCAAGAACAATCGGAGCATTTTAATTAAGCCCCCCAGAAAAGAGCGCCGCCCTCGAATTATGCAGTCCCTGTTTAGTTTACGACCAATTTAAGTTCTTTTCACGTAAAAAAATTTATCCGTTCACGGTTCATTGAGTGCATGACAAGTTTATTAGAATTCAGACGGACTCAGTCAACTTAATAAAAAGGCTTCTCGACCCAAGTCCGCCTTTTTCATATTTTTTTTTTTTGTCCTTCGGAAGCTGTGGGCATGTTCGGAAAATGATTGCAGCAACGCGGATAAATTGGCATTGTTAGCGTCGAATTGAACGAACACGCTGCGCTGCGATGAATGGACCGGCCGTTAATGGCAGGTATGATTATTGCACCAGATAAAATGCGATTTTTATTTTTATCGATTTTTCATATTTATTTTTTTTTTTTTTCCACCAACCCTGAAGAGATTTTTGTTGTGGGAAATGTTGGGAGTAATTTGTTGATTATTTCAGGAAATTAAATGATTGCTTTGGTGCTTAATATTTCAAAGAGGCGTGGTATGCATTTAACGTGATAATTAAAATTAAAAATAAATAGCCTGAAAGAAGGGCTACAAAGCATAAAATTTGCTTTGAAAAATTCAATTTAATTAATTTTCTGTTGATATAACATAGAGAAATATTTAAAACGAATTTCAGATTTTGTGCCATAAAATCACTTAGTTGAAGGGTACTTTCATTTAGTTGTAGGGAAATCGAGTTCTAAAAATTATATTATTATAAGCATTAATTCTTCCAATTGTTTATAATTAAACATTCATATTATATTAAAGTAAAAACTTTAATAAAAAACATATTGAAATTTGTGCATCAACTATTACTACCTAAAGATCATTTAAAAATTTTGTTAGACTTATATACTTCATATATTTAACTGCGATACGTTTAAAAGTCCAATTTTTATAGCCAACTACTCAATTCAACTTACTTATTCGTTTACGTTTTCAAATAAATATCACAAAAATTCATAAAATTATGCAACAGTTTTCTCTTTGAATGAAATTTTACTTCTATAAGATTTAAACTATTGTTTTCAGGAAATTAGCAGTACTTTTTTATGCTCTTCAGCCCTACCTGAGTGAGCTTCCACAGAGTTTTCGAAAATAGGGGAAGAAACACCCGAGTAAAAATGAACAGTGATTCCACCACGGCCGCACGGTTTCAAGACGGCGAAAAATATGAAACGTCCGCACGGAGTAAAGCACTTTCGGCCGTATGAGGGCCGAACTTCCACAAACGACAACGGCTGCACTTTGGCTGCACCACGGCCGAACCAATTTATCTAAATACATATAGATTATACAGATATATATTTATAAATTGGTTCAGCCAATAATGCGGACGTGGTAGCCTTTAAATAGCGCAGCTGCGGCCTTACATGTACTAGTCCTGTTTTTCATATATATATTTTACAGTGCGGTCGACGTGCGACCGAATTTTCTGACCAATGAACCCCGTGCGGCCGAAAAAAGATTTTAGATATTTTTACTCTTGCAAGAACGCAATGAATATAAGATTATATTAATTTGGAACGAAATAAACATATCTTTTTCGATCTTTTAAAAACTATGTTTGGTAGATTAAATACTTTACAACATTTATTTTCGTCGCGGTGATTGATGATGAACACACACAAGTTTTCGGGTTTGTCAGAAAATCTTCAATACACTAGACCGACTTTAAAAATTCCTTAAATCTGTGTAGAATACCGAAATCAATATTAATTATACAGAACTGCGATGGTTTTTCTCTTTCAAAACAAAGTAGTAATTTCGGCAGGATTTTTTCCGAAGATCACGAAATCGCAAACGAAAAAGTTATATCGCGTCACGTTGTTTTAAAATAAATAGGTTTGAAAAGTACAAAAGACTGTATTTTGGCCATTTTTGCAAATTTATTAAAATATAATGAATTATCGCAGGAGTTTGTAATTTATCTTAAGTAAAAGTATAAACCTTTAGTTACTATATTAACATACGAGAGGCTTTAAAACTTTTCGAAATTTTTCATAAGCCAATTACTTCATACAATAAATAATAGATGAAGATGACTGCTTGCGCACGGTCATGAAAATCTTATTCTCAAAGATGCTTCGTAAGTCTTATAAATTAGTGATATTTAATATACATAAATAAGGATTCAAGCTCTCTTTTGAGTGATGGTACAAGTTTTTCCACGTTCCGTTATTTTTTAATAAACTAGCTGACCCAGCAGACGTTGTACTGCCTTTTCCGGTACATTTTCATTATGCCCTGTGCGTTGACCAATATTTGATCGTGTTTTTTCTTTTCGCATGTTTCTACAAATAATACCATTAATATAAGAAAACCGTGTTTCCGTTTCATATCCCTTATTAATTTATTGAACAAACTTACACGTTGTTTAATATTAAGTAAACCGCTTTACACTTCACAAATATTGGAAAATTACCCGGTTTCATCCGACGTTGGGTAAATACTTACTAATTAAAGACTTCTCAAATGTCCTAGTTTGTTATATCCTAGAAATTGATTCAACCCGAAAACCCCTTTATGGATCCGCCATCTTGAATATCCAAATCTTGATAATATTTAAAATTAGTGCCATTAAATAAATCGAGACATTTTGGTCGCCGTGTGGGATCCGCCATCTTGAATTTGGAAATTTTGATAACATTCAAATTAGTGGCCTCAGAATAATTATAGTACTGATTTCCATTAAAGTCCGTTAAAATCGAAAAATTGTTGGACACAATCTTGGATTTGGAAATCTCGATAATATTCTAAATTAGTTGCCTCAGAATAACCATTGTACTAATTTCCATTAAAATCCGTTGCAATTGAGACATTTTAATCGCCATGTTGGATCCGCCATCTTGAATTTGGAAGTTTTGGTAATGTTCTAAATTAGTTCAATAGGAATAATCATTGTTATAATTTTCATTAAAATCCGTTTTAATCAAGACATTTTAGTCACCATGTTGCATCCGCCATCTTGGATTTGGAAATTTTGATAATATTCAAAATCAGTGACCCAAAAACAATCATTGTACTAATTTTCATTTAAATCCGTCGAAATCGAGAAATCTTGGTCGCCATACTGGGTTCGCAATCTTGGATTTGTAAATTGTGATAATATTCAAAATCAGTGACCTCAATACAATAATTGTACTAATTTTCATTAAAATCCGTTGAAATCGAGAACGCGCGAACGGTCAAACTCGCGAAGTTAAAGTAATCTGTAACTTTTCTGAAATTATCCAATTTTCTGCGCAATTTTCTTAACTTTTCTTTCCGTAAGAACCATCTACAAAGTATTAGAAAACTTAAAAAAAAAATGAATGAAATCGGTAAGGTCGTTCTCAAGTTATTGCGTGACCAACAGAAATAGGGGTTCATTTTTATATATATAGATTTTTAAAAATGGCCGATATTCGATATTTTATATTTTTCAAACCTATTTTGCTATAAAACGTGATAGGAAAATATCGAGTTCAAATTCGTAAATAGGAGATAACCCCATAATCGGCTAGAAAACCGAGAATGGAAACAAGTTTTCAATTTGCAGGCCTGGTTAATAATATTAAATTTACTTTTTAAATATATTAAATTTAGCTAGGATACAAATATGCCCGACTCTTTGGAGCACACAAGAACATGATTTCCTCTGTATTCGGTCCGCCGCTCAAAATTAAACTCTTTTAAACGACTTTTGAATCTATAGATCCTTGAAAAAGTTTTATTATCAACAGTTTCATTATTATACATAGAATTTATTATAATCCAATGTTATCTTCATTATTAAAGATATAGTATAAAATTAATTATTAATAAACTAATAAATAGGATTCTCACGTAATAAGAGTAATTTTTCAAAATCCGTCTTTTGTGTGAGAGTCTGCGCGACCATATTAGACTTAATTAAATAAAAATGTGATCGAATTATAGTTAATAATCGCTTCTAAAATCAGGACATAAGGATTAAATTAAATAATTTTATCGGTTCGGTTCGGATAATACAAAATGAACCTACAAAGAGGCGCCGGTTTTATTTCTTTTGTTCAGAAATACATAGAGTATTTATTTCTAAACCTCATCAAAATAGAAATAGCATAAGCGATGAGGTGCAAAGCTGACATCAAAATTTTATAACAGAGCTTTTGCTATACTTCAAATTAGTGAATAAAAAAGTAAAACATTTTCCTTTACGAGATTTTTAAAAATTCCTTCTGTTGCTTTTCTGTCATCTGAATAAAAACAGATATGAAAATAAAAATTCGAAAGGAAATTTCTTCGGTAAAAACGAGCAAACAAACCGAAAAATATTACAAAAACTGTGGGCTAAAATTGTGCCCAACTTCAAAGAAGAGTCAAATTTTAAGCCCCATATGCTTTTAAATCTGCATACATTTTTAAAATGATATAGATACATAAATATAAATTGTCCTGTAATAAATCGTTCCTAGAAGCATCAAAATTAAAATTAAATAATTCAACAAAGTTACAAAGGGAATAGTGTAAAGTACCAAATTGAGCCTGTGCCTGCTGGTGGTGCTGTAAAAAAAAATAACCCTGGGAAATAAACAGGATCCAGTTACACTTTTGTGCAGAAATAAATTCCGATGGTGCAGCATCCGTGTGATAATTACTTTGTAAAATGTCCAAAAACCTTCATCAGTCGCAACACCGCCCGCTTTTTCATAATGGGGAAAGATTTGACAGACAAATGTTTTTCTCCGGTCGGAATCTAGGGCCATTAGGGCGAAGGGGGCTAGAGAGAGTCGGGAGCACTTTGTACATTTTGTGGGTATTTTCACTTTATTTTTTTTTTATCCTAGTCCCTCCGTCAAACAGGGAACCAAAGTAGGAGAGAGCTCGGCGGGAACATGCATCAATTAGTATTTCATCAGTTAGCAGCTCACTGAGCTGTGATCTCTGGAAGCTATAAAGGGCCCCACCAGTCGGGACTCCGCATATGGAAAACTGTTTATATTTGTGGCTTTCCTGTTGTGCATGGTGCACTAGAAAAAAAATATAAAAAATACATATACAGAGAAACAAATCCACCATGCACTACAATGCATGCGGAGCCTTTCCGACGCGCCCCATTCGGCCCCAAAAGAGGAGAGATAATGAAACATTTTCAAGGATGCGGGCGGGCATTGTGTTTTTTTAAAATATACAGCAGGTAAAATAAAAAGATACTAAGATAGTTCTGAGGATCGCGCTGCTGATGAGATTTTTATTAAACATGAAGAGGCGTTCTTTGCGCAATTAGCTTTTGAACAGAGCACAAATGGAAACGGAGGCCGAGGACCCAGGACCCTGGAACCAGGATCGCTCCGGGCCTATGCCAAGGAGATAAATTAACACTGAAGCCGAGTTGGTCCTCGGCAATTTAGAGATTTTCCACTGATAGCGGCGGGTACTCACAAGGTTGTCCACTTTAAATATAGAGGGACGTCTCCTTATCAGGACAGTCCTAATTTTTCAAAGAATTATTTATTTCCCCCGAGATAGGATAGCAATTCGGAAAAGCGGAAGTTTAAAAAAAAAAAATTGTTGTCCCCGAAACACCAAGGTAAGTTGCCCTCCCCCTAATTGTGCCATTTTTCATCTGCCATAGACGTAGCTAAGGGCCCTAACCAGAGGCGTCGTCCTTCCGATGGTGCTTCATCTTCTCGTTGGTGCCACAAAAGGCAACTGCCCTGCGAGTTATGATGGGACCCACAAAGGAATCATTGAAGGAAAACATTTTCGTAGATAGCATCAACAATAAATGCAAAAGGAGAAAAAAAAGAACATGGAATAAAAAAAATAAGAAAATCCTCGTTCACATTCCCAATGTGGAATCCGACACACGTACGTATAGAAGGCTCTATGTTGTGCCATTATGGAAATTTCCTTCAGGACAATTCCGGTGTACCCTTGACGTAATGGATTTCACCGAGGTGCGTTGGAAATGAGATTTTTAAAGTTATTCACCTCACCTGAAGGTCTTGCGATGGGATTTGATGGGACCAAATTCCCGCTGTGAAAACGTAAATGCGCGTTATTTTTGGTCTTCGGGGCATATGCTCGCGGATTTACCGTCACACACAGCACGGTAGTAAAAGAAGATTTGGCGCAATCCATAACGACTATTTGATTTCGTATCGCGGTTTTACTGTTGTCATTTCAGGTGCAAAGCAAAACCGAACGTAAAACGACCTTAAGAGTGCGAAATCTGAGACAATAAAATGATCCAGGATTTATCTACGGGACGGGGTTCTTCTATTACTGTTCTTAAATACATACTCGTATAAAGATTTTTACTAGTGTATTTCATATATGGTTGTTCTCATAGCAGATTTGGAAGAAATTTCAATATAAAGCTATTAAGCTGCATTAAATGGAATAGAATACTTAAATACAATTGTTTATAAGAAGCTGATCGTAACTACTAGTTTTAAAAAAACTTCTCATATTTCAAGTTTTGTTTTAGATTTGCATACTATATAATTCTTGTAAAGAAAATTATTTGTAAAAATGTATACTTCTGTTCTTTATTATTATTATTTTTTTTTTTAATATATAAAGAGGCAATCTCAGAAACTAATGCATCAATTTGAATAATTCTTTCAGTGTTGACAGACTTATAGGATTTATTTCTAATGGATATAAGCCATAGATTAACACGAATGAACACTTTCACACTAATTTACACTCTTTTGTTTACTTTGGGATGCTACGTGGTAATATAATTTCACATGTGGCATGACAAGTGACATGACATCTGTCATAACATGACACAAGAAGTGGAAGAAGATGAGAAGTATGATACAAAAATCTATTATAATATTAAAATAAAAAGTATCAATCTCTTATATCAAATAAGATTTTTTGCAAGCAACCAGTAATATTAAACATAAGATAGGGAAGTTTGACTTGTATTTTGGGCCTTGGTTTGAAGCATTTTTCAGAACAAGATTCTATTTTCATTTGAATTTCCAAACAGCGGGAAGGAAGGTTAATTGCGTTTTTATTGCACTTTGTATATTTATTTTTATTAACTGAACTAGTAATTTATAAATTAAAACATTAAATTACATCTTGAATTTTCTCAGAATATAATGCACTCTGTACTCAAGATAAAATGAATCTTTTGAGGCAATATTCATTTCGGCGTAGATTTTTTTTTTAAATCGTTATTATATCATATAAATTTTAAGAAACTCAAAGGCCATAGGGGGATAAGAAGGAGTCAAGTGCCCCCGCGCCAATTTGGCCAAGTTTCATCCCTTAATAATTAACCCCCAAGGGGTGAGAATTAATTTTAAAAATTTTGATAAAAATTAATTAATTTTGAACGCGTTGACAGATTTGGATGGGATTTTGAGATGTTGTAGATGTCACTCTTACAGGCAAAATCAGTGGAACAGTGGAAAAATTCTTTTAGCCATTTTGAATTTTGGTACAATCACCAACATTTTGTTATAGGTTCCTAACATAGTTTCTTATAACATATATTTTTTCAGATTTTTTTTTCCACCGGCGTGATAGCTAAAAAAAAATAAAATTACGTTTTTTATTCGTTTTTTGTAGGTTATGACTGTACGGCAAAATAGCCAAAAATTGTTTGTGAGTTTCTGGCGAAGTTAGGAAGTTAGGATCAAATAGGATTATGAGGTTTGGAGAAGAAATATAACTAAAAGGTTTGGGAGAAGAGGTTAGAATGTGGGTAATTGTGAGGGGTTGTGTACAGTGCAGGCAAAGGGGTTGCTCTTTGCGCCGTAGGAGGTATTCGTGGGTAAGCCGTGTATGCCCAATTCTCAGTCTGACTAAAGACACAGGAAAAAATATATATTGTAAAAAACTACGCCAGAAACTGACAATTTTTGGCGATTTTGCCGTACAGTCATAACCTACAAAAAACAAATAAAAATCAACATTTTATTTTTTTTAGGTGTCACGCCGGTGGAACAAAAATCTGAAAAAAATATGTGTTATAAGAAGCTATGTTAGGAAACTATAACAAAATTTTGGTGATTGTACCGAAATTCAAAATGGCTAAAACAAATTTTCCACTATTCCACTGATTTTGCCTGTGATGTGCCTCTAGTGACATCTATAACATTTCAAAATACCATCCAAGTCGGTCAACGCGTTCAAAATTAATTAATTTTTTTTTTTTAAATAATTGGGGGTTAATTATTAAAGGATGAAACTTTGTCAAATTTTTACTTGTGTTAGTCCTGACGATAAAAATATATAACGGTCATAATCGGTGCGGGGGCACTTTACTCCTTCTTATCCCCCTATTTTGCAAATAAAAAAATACCACTGCCATCAAAAATTATAAACTTTAAAATAATTTTCTATTTTAAGATTCCTTTGTTATTATCAACAATATTGTATGTAAATATAAAAATTAAAGGCTGTTGTTTTATAGCTATAATAATCTTTGCCATCGATTTACTCAAATTCATTAATAGCTGTGTTGTAGTTCCGTTTGCAGCTATGGCTATGTCTAATACCAAATGAACTAAAATCGAATGCTTTTTGCATTTCACAAAGATTTACGATTGGAGTAGAAAATTTGAGATGATTTTTATCAAGTGTTAATTGAATGTTAAACGAACAAATCAACAACAAATCAGTTTTTGATACTCTTTATAAAAACAACCTTCTAAAATATCTAAGAACCACCCACAAATATTTCTTTCTTTAACCTAATTTAATAATCTATTTTAGGATACCAAAAGAATCCACCCGGCTTTTACTTCAAAACCAAATCAAAAAGGATATAGAAAAGCTGAAAAAAGGTTCTTTCACAAGACACCTGGAATGGTGATTACGAGTATGACCGTGCTCAGATTTCAAAATATATATTTCTTCCATCAAACACTGGCATAAACGAGAAGTACTCAAAAACTCGACATAAATATACCTTTTGCTGACAGCAGTGACGCGAAATTGGCACATAAATTTGTCACAATACCCTAAACCGGGTTCCCTTTAAAAAAAATATATTTCAGGCTGCCATCGGCGCGGGGGGGCATAAAAGTGTAAAAGCGTAAAGGAGGGAGACCCCATTTGGCGCGGAAAATTTAAGCACTTGAATAAAAATTGATTCAGTGACGCCTGCAGAGACCTCATATTATGGGAATTATTCATATCAAAAGTGCTGGTGATATTCCATCAATCAAATACACCGAACGGACCCCCATACCACCCAAAAAGTGCTCCCAACCTCCGCGCGATTCGTTCAGAAATTCTCGCAATTTATTCGCATCTGTGAACGTTGTTGCTGGCGCGCCTCGTAGGCTCATTTTTACGACTTATCGTAAATTTTAAGAGGACGACTAAATGAAAAGCGTTTCCAGGAGAGTTTTTAGGCCGTAAAGTATTGGAAACGTATTGGGTGCTCGTAAGTCACATAAATATACGTTTGGCTGTCGGAAAGTACTTTTACAGTGTCGTTACCTCCGTGATTGACTCCTTTTCAAGAAGGAAAATTCTTTTCAGCAATGTTGCTTTTACGCTAGAGACGCCTGCAGGTGTGTACGGAATTTAAATCGTTCAAATCGTAAATGATTAATGCTATTGCATTTGGTTTTAATGTAGAAAGTTTTGGACGATACCAAATACTTTTCCCTCCCTCGCGGGATACACCCTGGAAGGAAGGGGGAGGAAATAAAGTGGCATACAATCAATCATAGCACTTGAAACGCTTAAGTGAATTTATTGGATTTTGTTTGATGGATGAAAAATGAACTCGTATCCCTTATGTTTTTTAAGAAAATTCAGACTCCCTAAACCTTTGCACTAGCTGCCCCCCCATTCGAATGGGAAGGACCAAAAAGTGGTTTTCGGCCAGAGACATCGATATACAATATGCCGGCTCTGTATGCAGACAACGAAGATCCCCAGCATGCAGGTATCACATCATAAGCATAAGGGATTTGTGTACATATCGCCATCAGGCCCTATATTGTCCGCCATTATGAGAGGCATCCATCCACTGTGTCGTTTGTTTCAGGAGGCCCTCTGTGCCATTCACGGAAGAGACCATCAACTACCCTCCGATGAAAAGCTTATGCAAATTTCGCCTCAAAATGGTCAGGCGGTAAATTGGTGAAGTAATTCCTCCATGGATGGTTGTTCGCTTAAAGTGGAATCATGTACGGTTTAGATGTAATCCAGGAATTTAATTTGCGTTCAGGTAAGTTCGGGAAGGTATTCATTCTCCCAACAAGAAATTGATACTTGCGGGTATGGAAAGCAGGGGAGAATGTGAGGCATTTTCGAGTCATAACCAAATTTTCTTGAAGGTATTTGAGGTTTCCAAATGCAAAATATACCTACTCTTTGTTCTTTGAGTTAAATTGATTTTCCGTGGAATGTACAATTAATTCGTATTGGAATGTTATTCGCTGCTGAATTACATTTCTTAAAAATGTAAATGAAAATTTTGATGAATACCTTCATTCTGATTTTAATTCGAATATTTTTACTCTGATTGTGGTTTATTAGATTTTAAATATTTTTCTTTTCAAAAGTAATTTTTTAAAGACACACAATGTTGTATTAACAATGATAGTGTTTTATTCAATGACGTACAAAAACCAACAGACTCCTTTTATTTTTATGAAAAATAAAAATGTCAAAGAATATCATCAGAAAATTATAATTTTGAATTTTCGACAGATCTCAAAGATTAGAATTAAAAAGGTTCGAACTTTCAAAATAATTTTTCAAGTGTTTCATGTAACAACAACAATTAACAATATTAAAAGTCTACTGTCATTTGAAAACTCCCATCATGGTATCTTTTCTATTTCCCTAGAAAAATGAAAATTACTGCACAAGAATAACTTAGTCCTTTAACTAGACCTGGTAATAAAAATAGTCTGAAGCCGTGGACTTTGAAATGAATTAAATTCCAAAAAATGTAGTCCAATTCCATCCAACAAACTAACGATAACTATCTTATGTATGTAATATGATACATAGAGTTTTTAATATGTCCTCTTTTCAAAAGTTATTTTTCAATAACAGATTTTACCTAGAAATCGTAAACCAACCAACATATCTTAGTGCGCTTCTTTTAAAATATCGTTTGGGACGTACGATTTTTATTTATTTTTGAAAAATGCAGTGCTGCCCAATTTTGAGATTATAAATTTTACGGAGCAATTATCTAATTACCGATTTTGATGAAATTGAAATATGTTAAACAGCATCGACAAATAAGAGACATGTATTTTTTTTTATCTATGGATAGGCACATTTAGGGGCTGAAAACCATCTCTAAAGTTTACCCCCAAAAACAGTTTTTCCTAAATATTTAAAGTTCTAATGAATTTTTTCGAATGAAGCAAAGTGAAAGTGATGTCTTATAAATATACTAACCTTTTGTACGTAATCCGGTTCCCGGGGGTGGCAACCCTTATTTTTTATTGCGGAAAAACGATTTTTTTTTTATATTTATGTGTCACAAAAATAACAGTTTTAGTTCAAAACCATTGAAAAATATTTTTTTACATGGGTATTTCTCATCAAATTTTGAAATTTGATTCCCGAGTCATTAGTGCCGAGTCATATGCATTAACTACATAAGTTTTTTTTTATTTCAATGCACGCTGTCTATACCACTATTGTTTAAAAAGAAAACGTATTACCTCTAAAGAAAAAAAAGATATGGCTACTTTTTTACCGTGAAAGTCATTCCCTCACCTTGTCCCTTAGTTCAAAAACATTACTAAAATGCCTATTCATCTCAAATATATCAATATTCTTAATAATAAAATTATGCTAATATATTAGAAAGATGTTTGTTATTGTCTATAAAAGCTTCCATCTTACAACAACGAATTTATAAAAACGATAATTCGATTTTAAATATGTCCCGCCAAATAAAATTATTCCCTCACCCTATTACGAATATTCGATTTCTGAACGTATCACACGATATTTAGGAACGCAACCTTAAGTTTTTAGTACCTGGCAACACTATCAAATGATTCAAGATGGCGATTTCTTCTAAACCGTAGGTGAGTTTGTGCAAAAACAAATTATGTGAAAAACTGTTAAAAGTTACATTTATGGCGATCATTACCTCACGTTATATGAATGTATTAAGCATTTTAATATATATATATATAATTTGTTGTTTTTATGCGTTTTTGGGAGTAAAATGCATATTCGAAATGTAACAAGCAAATTGAGGTTATGTGTCGGTGTTTTTGTAGCTTTAGTTAAAATTCGTCATTCCCTCACAGTCATTCCCTCACTGCATTTAGGAGTTTATATATATGTATACATTAGGGTGCTTTTTTTTCGCGACTATTTTTTTTTTTTTCAGTCCCACCTTGAAATTTTGTGGCTAATACCTAAACATACATTCCCTGAAAATTGGAGCCCAAAAAAATAATATTTAGTACTAGACCAAGACGCATAAAGATTTCCCATATAAAATACACGTGAACTTTGATTATTTTTCTTCAAATCTCTACAACTCAGAGGCATTTTATGGCACAATCTTGGGCAATGGTAGGGTTTCTTCAGAATTGAATGCTCTACAATAGTGTCTATTGCAATGTAATCCTAACTCCCACCAGAGAGGTAGTACGGGTCATTGACCCCAATTTTTCCACGAAATTCTCGCTTTTTGCCCCTATCTCTTAAATAACAAGAGGTACAGAAAAAGTGAATATGACAAATTTGTAGGAAATTCAATTTACTACAAAAAAGTTCTGAACACCAAATCGCTAACATCGATATTTCTTGAGATATTGGTCTTAGAAATTGAGGTAGTGTTTCTACAATTTAGCTCAATAATCCATGAAACTTCCACACTACCTCAACTTTGAAGCCCAATATCTCAAGAAATATCGATGTTAGGGATTTGGTGTTCAAAAACTTTTTGGAGTAAATTCAATTTGCTACAAGTTTGTAATATTCACTTTTTCTGTACCTGTTGTTGTTTAAGAGATAGGGGCAAAAAGCGAGAATTTCGTGGAAAAATTGGGGTCAATGACCCGCACTACCTCGCTGGTGGGAGTTAGGGTTACATTGCAATAGACACTTTTGTAGAGCATTCAATTCTGAAGAAACCCTACCATTGCCCAAGATTGTGCCATAAAATGCCTCTGAGTTGTAGAGATTTGAAGAAAAATAATCAAAGTTCACGTGTATTTTATATGGGAAATCTTTATGCGTCTTGGTCTAGTACTAAATATTATTTTTTTGGGCTCCAATTTTCAGGGAATGTATGCTTAGGTATTAGCCACAAAATTTCGAGGTGGGACTGAAAAAAAAAATAGTCGCGAAAAAAAAGCACCCTAATATACATATATATTATATACAAAAACATGGAAGACCAATACTCCTAAATAGATCCCTTAAAGCAACCTTTTTGATCTCTGCCAAAAAAATATCTAAAAAAAAATTCAATAATATCTCAAATTTTTAAATTTCATAAGAAATAACCACATACGATTTTGAAAAATAAAGTTGACGTGTTTTGGGTTTTCGTAAGAAAAGTAAACAATCCCTAACACTAATACGTAAATGATGTATACATATTCTTCAGTTTTTTCGTGAAAACCAGGATTAAGGGTTTTTGGAGTCGTTGATTACGAATCTGATGTTAAATTTAAAAAATGTAAAATGGCAGATCCACCATGGCGGACAAACTTTTGAAAAATACACCAATATTTATAAAAAAACAAAAACAATAAATAAAAGGACCCCTAAATGTGCGTATCCGCAGATAAAAAAAAATACGTGTCTCTTATTTTTCGATACTCTATAACATATTTCAATTTCATCAAAATCGGTGAGACACACCTGAGAACGTTTCCTTGTAAGACTGCCAATGAACTTAGCTATAATTTGTAATTTTTTAATACCTAATTATGAAAAGTTAAGGTCTTATGGAAGAAATTGAGAAAATGGAAATTATTTTTTAGATAGGTATAGTAACCACAGATCAAAAATTCTATTTTGTAAATTTATCGTTTGTCTGTTTTAGTTGTTTAGTTTACATTATATATTAGTTTTAAGAATTCTCTAGTATTCTGTCATGTTTTTTTTTACCTTCGTTTGGTATTCTTTAGTTTCTGAAAATAAAAAGAGCATGTCTAACATATATGGCATTTTAATTTGTTGGTGCCTACAATACGAGTCCTTTAGTGTTCCCGAGATAAAATACTATAAAGACCATGGAATAAAATTGTTCTCGGAAAACTAAGGTTAGGTAGGAAAAAAAGACTATTCTGCGAATTTATTTAAACAATATAGAGATACTCATTGTATTTCTAATATGTATTTTTTACATACATTTTTCTCAACTCCCGTGCGTTGGGTTCGAGGAAATTCTTAAACATTTGTTGGCCCACGACCAAGATAAATGGGTGAAAATTAAATTTCTATAATACAATTTAAGGTTCTAGTATAGACGTCCTGCTAACTTCGGTCAACTTTATAAGGTATAAGTTCAGCATGCCTGCAATCAGCGTGTCATAGGCGTCTTCAGGACAATTTCACTTTTACTCAAGTCTATACTGGACAGTACTCGATAATACTCAACTGTACTTGATTGATCTACCAAATGCTTGAGGGAACTTAGAATACTGAAATGTCTCTGCAATAAGGTATAAGTATAGTACATGCTCAAAGGGTCTAGCCGGTTAAGGAGGTCAAAAGTGCCCCCAGCGATTTTGAAAAACAAAAAATATCCTCATGTAGTACATGAAAAAGTACATCTTTGCTGAAATTTTCAAACCCATAGACACTCACATAACCTAAAAAAAAATTAAAACGTGATTTTCAGTGTTTTGCCGATATCTCGGCTTCTTGTAGACTTACAAAATTCTTTTTTTTCTCAAATTATAGGGTTTTTTGTCAGCTACAAAATAATATTTTTTTCAAAATTTTTGGCGGGAAATTCAAATTTTTATACAAGTTCGAAATTTTCAAAATTCAATTAAAAAAAAACAAAAAAAATAGAAACGACGAAAAAAAAATATGTTATTCTCTGGATGTCAAGCTATATCCATGAATTATTTCAGATTTTTAGATTTGGTGCAGCAGTGTCAAAATATCGAAAAACCATTTTTCAGCATTTTTCGGTAATTTTACCTCTTTTTTAAGGCTGAATATTCTTTAAGTATGCATTTTTTTTAAGTCATTTCCTACCTTGATAAATTCACAAAGATATCATATTTTCAACCTGGCGTGACATCATGGCTGAATTACACTCACCCCACCGTTCATCCATATTTTTCATGCACACTTTTCATTCACGCATGTTTGAAACTGAGCGGAGTAATAACAATTCCAAATAATTGCAATATATTTCTTAATAAAAGACCTCACAAAGTAATAATATTGCCCCACTCTCTTCTGCACTCACTTGTAATATAAAACTTATAAAAATAGATATAGGATCACCTGAAAAAGAACAAAAGTTTGAAAACATACATGTATTATACCGAACCTGAAAACATAAGGCAATAGATAAAATCCCATATTTGAGATATGAATAGGACAATTAGTCTGCATTACTATATTCTTCAATAACATCAACAATCTTCCGAAAGAGTACCAGATCATTTCTACAGGATTTTTTCCGTATATTACGAATTCTTCAATGAAAATTCTCAATCAGCTCCCGTTTTCGAGAAAAATTGGGTGGAAAATTCAAAATATCGTATTTTTGCCATTTTTGAAAAATCATCAAAAAATAACAGATAGTCACTGGAACTTGTAATATGGCTCAAATCAAAGTGTGAAACTTATTCTAAAAAATACCGAATACCACTAATTTCTATAGCTTGTCTAAACATTCTCGCGAAAAAGTTTTCATGAGTGTGTATTTATTATAGTCTTCTTTCAGCATCTGTTGTATGATATAATGGGTTTGGTCAAACATTTGATTTTCAAAGCATTTTTCGAACATTTTTAAGACCTTTACTTTTTTGAGATAATAGCTCAAGGTTCTAATTTTGGTTTTAGCCACGTTACAAGCTTCTATAATAATCCGTTATATTTGAACGAGTTTTCAAATATGGTCAAAATAAGTTCTTTTGACTTTTTCACTCACATACTCCTTGAAAACGGGAGCTGATTAATCATTTTCATTTAGGAATTCATAATCTACGGAAAAAATCGTAATATATTACAGCTTACGAGAACGGACTGTTCTTAAGCCATTTGCACATTCCCAATAGTATCTGAGAATATTTTTATAACCTATTGATTCCGGTTTATAATGGATATAACAATTGTAAGTTTTACTGCTAATGTGCCCGGAACGAACTTGTATCTTAATTATATCTTTTGATTTTTTTAAATACTGTGGATTGATTTCATCATTTTCATCTAGCATTTCTGCTAAATACAAAATCGCCAAAATTTTTCTCATAATACCGTTTTGATGAATGGTGTGCAGCATTCTGAGAAAACCCTTGATGCGAAAAAATTCAGATTTTGGTAAAAACTGTGTTAGCTTTGCTTCTATAACCTAAGTGGAGCAAATCAGGCATTTTTACATCTACATAGCTTGTATCCCATGTTTTAACAGTAAAAATCAACTAAAAAATATAACGAATAAGTAGGCAAAATTAAAGAAATGAATAAAAAATTTTTTTTCGAAATGTGACACACTCTTGCCATAGCCACATATATAAAGAGTACTTATGTACAATATCACTTTTTTCGGATTATTTGTTTGGCTGTTATGGCACACACCATGAGCTTGCGTTCATAAGTTATGAGTCCCAGTAGCAGGCCTGCCCTGACCCAACTACTCAATAAAAAAAAAAAAAAAAAATTTTTCTCAAAATGTTCATTAAAGATCAGATAATAAAAGGATTATTATGTACATATAACTATCAATGTTTTATATTTTCTTGTTCAACTCCCTGAAAAAAACGTTCAATTCAAGGGCCTCTAGAGTGGGATACCCCCTCGGTTCCTGTTCGCATGTAGCAGCTGTAATATATTACTTATCTCAATGATATATAACTAAAAAATTTAAATTGAAGAAAATATTTGAAACCGAAGGTGTTGAACCAGTTATTGAAGAAGATAATGATGAAGATTAATTATCCGATTCATATCTCAAATACTGGATTTTATCTATTGTCTTATGTTTTCAGGTTCGGTATAATACATGTATGTTTTCAAACTTTTGTTCTTTTTCAGGTGATCCTATATCTATTTTTATAAGTTTTATATTACAAGTGAGTGCAGAAGAGAGTGGGGCAATATTATTACTTTGTGAGGTCTTTTATTAAGAAATATATTGCAATTATTTGGAATTGTTATTACTCCGCTCAGTTTCAAACATGCGTGAATGAAAAGTGTGCATGAAAAATATGGATGAACGGTGGGGTGAGTGTAATTCAGCCATGATGTCACGCCAGGTTGAAAATATGATATCTTTGTGAATTTATCAAGGTAGGAAATGACTTAAAAAAAATGCATACTTAGGCAGGCCACACACTAATTAGTCAAATGCCGAATGCATGACTTTAGTAAAATACAGAATCATGCATAATATAAATAATGACTTATATAGCTGCACATTGCCTAGTCAGTCAGTTGTGGTTTGTCGAGTGTTGAGTTGAAATTTAAAATTCAGTGTTTAAAATTAAAAATGTCTTCAAAGTCTTTAGTCAAATGTTGTGCAAGCTAAACTCGATTAGTCATGCAGAAAAATGATTCGTTCATTCCTTTCGGCGAATAAGCAAATGAATTATCAGTGTACGGCTTGCAATTTAAAAACACGTGCTCGGCATCATTCATTCATGCACATTTTACTTGTTCTGCATGCATTAGGCATTTGAATAATTGGTGTGTGGCCTACCTTAAAGAATATTCAGACTTAAAAAAGAGGTAAAATTACCGAAAAATGCTGAAAAATGGTTTTTCGATATTTTGACACTGTTGCACCAAATCTAAAAATCTGAAATAATTCATGGATATAGCTTGACATCCAGAGAATAACATATTTTTTTTTCGTCGTTTCTATTTTTTTTGTTTTTTTTTAATTGAATTTTGAAAATTTCGAACTTGTATAAAAATTTGAATTTCCCGCCAAAAATTTTGAAAAAAATATTATTTTGTAGCTGACAAAAAACCCTATAATTTGAGAAAAAAAAGAATTTTGTAAGTCTACAAGAAGCCGAGATATCGGCAAAACACTGAAAATCACGTTTTAATTTTTTTTGAGGTTATGTGAGTGTCTATGGGTTTGAAAATTTCAGCAAAGATGTACTTTTCCATGTACTACATGAGGATATTTTTTGTTTTTCAAAATCGCTGGGGGCACTTTTCACCTCCTTAACCGGCTAGACCCTTTATATTCATACGAACCATTGTCTCAAGAAAAACGCTTCATTTTTGAGTTTCATAATAGAGCCTCTAATTTTATAATGTTTCGCATTTATTTCTTTATGGTACAGAAGACTAAAAAAATACAAATTTTGAATAAAATGTTATCCGTGCCCACGCGTGCATAGGGAGCAATTTAAATTCTGAAGAAATTGCGTAACTCTATGCTGAAAAGGAAGTTTTCTCATTCTTCAACCGTTTTCACCACCGCATTATAAAATTTCCAAGTCTCATACGAGGCGACAAATAATTTTCACAGCCGACACAGGGTGGCTCATCATGTTCAAAACTATCCGTGCGTAGCTTCTTCTGGTGCTCGTGCAGTGCCTCATTAAACAAGCGGTCTTCCCATTAAATATGCTCAAGGAACTCTGAATATTACAAGCACCACCTTCACAGTTTTTCAAGTAAACTTTTTTAATTTAGTTTTTATATATTTTTTTATACATTTTTTGCCCCACTCCCTCCACTGACAGACGCAATTATTTACCGCGATGTTTGCATAATTGAAAACTTGAAGAAAAGGCGGTCGTTGTACGTCGGGCGGGAAAAATGCAACTACCTTTTCACTTTTCAGACAATTTATTCGGTTTCAAAGTTTCCTTAGCATTTATACTAAAAATGTTGTGCCATGGCGCATTCTTTTTGTAAGCCGGCATAGAAGAGCGCAGGGCCGAGTTATGCTGTTTTACATCCTTGTTCCAGGCCAGCCCGGGCTAGCCCGGTTTTATGATTATTTAAAAGAGCTGCAAAATGAAATCCACTATAATGCATTCTGCTGCTGGGAGACGCGCAAGCCAATCTAATTCATGCGGTCATGTTGAGTGCAATTTATGTTCGAGTAACAAAACCAGTCTCATACCATCACATGGTTTGCATGTGCAATGACCCTTTTAACCCTTATTTACGCAAAACTATCCCCAATCCTGCGATTTTTCACCTATGCCGGTGCGTTTCCAATTCGACGTTAGCCACGTCACATTGGTCGATCCCGGGCAATTATTTACTGGTCAAATAAACACACGATTGCCATTTAACTGCTGCGAACGTGGCTCTGTACGTGTATATATTTCCAGTAAATTCCCTCGGCCACGTTCGAATTCCAGGAACCCTGTGTCCAAGTCCAAAGTCTACTCTGTGGCTATCTTTTGAATCTCGTCGAGGTCATGGTAAAAATTCCAGGCAAATGGCCGGAATCTAAAAGTCCGGCAAGAGTAAACCGAAACACCGGAGAAATTGTTGGCCGTTAAGCTGAAGTGAAACGGACCGTGGCCGCATTAAATCATTTTCCCGGAAAAATTTTACCGACGTTCATATGCGAAAGTCGTCACCCCCGATGCCCTCTCCTCTATTCAGTAGACCTGGCTGGAGGGTTTATGGGGACTAACGCCCATTTATACTGTCATTTCTGTAATTTATGGACTAATACCATCTGTCAAGTGCATAATTAACACTTGCGGCAGTTTGTTGTCTAATTTTTGGTATGAGCTGGCCAGCAGATATATTGATGGGGCTCCAGGGACGAGAGACGACCAATGCACTGGAACCCAGACTAAGACAATCGAGGGGAGGCGATTCTGCAGTGGCCCCATCATGCGAAATTTATTCAAGCTCGAAGGAATTGTAAGGTCCTCTGCTCGAATGGTTTCTGAAAAGCCTTGGCTGCAAAAATATTCTATTCAAAACGAAAAAAATAAGAGTTAGGAAAAGGGCGGAGGCAATAATGGTTTTTCTCTGCAGTACCAAAGAATTCTACTTCAGAGAAAAATCGTTAAATGCAAATGCATAGCTGACCGAAGCGATGCAACTACAACACTGCAAGTTACACAAACTTAACCATAGGACAGACATTTTTTTTTTCCACCAACGATAGAGTGGATAAGTCGGAAAACAGTCGGAATCAATTACTTTCTTTGGTCAAAAGATATCAAGTCTTCTGGTTGGTAAGACAATAAAATTACCTAGAGGGCTAGAGCTAGACTGCAATTGCAATTTTATGCCAAATTAACTAAACAAGAACATTACAGTATTATCAGATATCTCAGATTCAAGTTAATTGGAATTCGTTTTGCAAACAAAACAAAACATGGCCTTTTAAGATATGGAAATAATTTTAAAAGTAATAAGAAGTAAGTAAAAGCTTAAATGTTATTCAATCTAGTTTCACAACTTTGCAACTTTGCAGTCGGTAGTAGAGTCGAGTGTCTTTTTAGTTTCATACACATAATTCAAACTAGGGAAGATATTCTTACTACCATTTTATTTTAATATATAACTTTGTTCCATAAATTTGTTAAAACAATTTTTTAGAAAAAGATAAACCTACATACACTATGTACAATAATATTTTAAAAAAATATTTTTTCTGAAAAACTTCCAAATTGCTGGGACAGAAAATATGTTGGCAGCATGGACCACTGCTTTATTAATTGTAGTAAATGGAAATATAATAATTCAATTGAGGGGAAAATTGTGAGAGTCCTTTTTCAGTACAATAAATTAAGGAGCTAATAATATCTCTATCATTTTATTATTCGTCTTTTTTGTAGTTAATCATCAAGAACAGGGCACATCCAAATTACCAGTTTCAGTATACTTTAAATACAAATTTGGAAAAATAATAATATTGTAATTGATTGACTGAAATACAAGGAAAGAGAAGCACTCTCAATTCATCTTTGTAATAATCAGTACTAAAAGAATGTTTTGACTTAAAAATAAGTAATAGATTGTTTGAGGTTATATGGATGAGCATTGCGCACTTTAATTTTGCGGTTATATATCAAGTAAATGGTCAAAACACTGAAAAAATTAGTTTTTTTTCAATTTTAAGACGTAAAACTCGATCCTGCGATTATGTTATCAACTAAGAATGAGTTCTGGATTATTTTTAATTGTATGGGTAAGTATTACGCCCTTAAATTTTGAGGTTATGGCTTAAATAAGTGGCAAAAATGCAAAAAAAAGGTTTTTTCGATTTTTTTGAATGACGCACCCTGAAATTCGATATTTTGATTCTTCGACTGGCCATTCGAAAAAAACGGAAAAAAATACTTAAAAAACATTGATTTAAAACTTGGCGAAAAATAAGGTTCCTAACCTAAAAGTAATTTGAAAATTTAAAATTTCTCTCTTGACCCCAATTTTAGAGGTAAAAATCTAATTTATTTAATATAAATTTTAAAAAATTATATATTGTATAATTTAGGGTGCTTTTTTTTCGTGACAATTTTTTTTTTTTTTTAGTCCCACCTCGAAATTTTGTGGCAAATACCTAAACAAAAATTCCCTGAAAATTGGAGCCCTTAATATTAATATTAAGTACTAGACCAAGGCGTATAAAGATTTCCCATATAAAATACAAGTAAACTTTGATTATTTTTCTTCAAAACTCTACAGCTCAGAGGCACTTTATGGTATAATCTTGGTCAATGGTAGGATTTCTTCAGAATTGAATGCTCTACAAAAGTGTCCATTGCGGTGTAACCTTAACTCCCACCAGCAAGGTAGTACGGGGCACTAATCCCAATTTTTCCATGAAATTCTCGCTTTTTACCCCTATGTCGTAAATAAAAAGAGGTACAGAAAAACTGAATATGACAAACTTGTAGGGAATTCAATTTCCTACAAAAAAGTTCTGAACACCAAATCGTTAACATCGATATTTATTGAGATATTCGGCTTTGAAGTTGAGGTAGTGTGGAATTTTCATGGATTATTGAGCTAAATTGTAGAAACACTACCTCAACTTCAAAGCCCAATATCTCAAGAAATAGCGATGTTAACGATTTCGTGTTCAGAACTTTTTTGTAGGAAATTGAATTTCCTACAAGTTTGTCATATTCACTTTGTCTGTACCTCTTGTTGTTTACGAGATAGGGGCAAAAGTCATAATTTCATCGAAAAATTGGGTGTAGTGACCCGTACTACCTCGCTGGTGGGAGTTAGGGTTACACCGCAATGGACACTTTTGTAGAGCATTCAATTCTGAAGAAATCCTACCATTGACCAAGATTATACCATAAAGTGCCTCTGAGCTGTAGAGTTTTGAGGAAAAATAATCAAAGTTTACGTGTATTTTATATGGGAAATCTTTATACGCCTTGGTCTATGTAGTACTTAATATTAATATTAAGGGCTCCAATTTTCAAGGAATTTTTGTTTAGGTATTTGCCACAAAATTTCGAGGTGGGATTGAAAAAAAAAAAATAGACACGAAAAAAAAAGCACCCTATTGTATATACAGTTAAGAAAAAATGTCAAACCTTCAAAACTCATGAAATCGCTTTTAAATAAAATGATTTTTCCTTTTATAATTTATTTTTAACACTAGGTTTACCAAGGGGTCATTTTCATCGGTGTCAGTTTATTTAACATTTATTCTTTCAAAGAAAAATTATACCGTATTTTTTATAAATTTCTTGATTTCTTGACAATGGGTCAAAATGACCACTCGGTAAACCTAGTGTTAATATTGTAGGATTTTAACATTGGGATGAAAATTTTGTTATAGTATTCTATGATGTTTTTTCAGCAAGATATATTATTTTCAAGTCAATCAAATGGGTGCGCCATAGTGAAAAATAATAAACAATTACTTCCTTAAAATAACTCGTAAACTACGATTTAATATGAAAATAATAAGAACTTAATAGAAACAAATGAATTTGTGCTGATTACAAAAGTCTCAATGGACCAAATCTGATTCTTTAGGAGTTAGTAAGGATGGATTTCGAATATTGCACTCTCATTTTATGACACTTAATGAGCTGTGTCGTGCTATACTTACAAATTAGATAATACGATCCTTGAAATAGAACACTTTCTCATCGTCTATTTTACTTTATATCTCGTCCGAACAGAGCTCTGTAGCTAACGCCATGATAGAACGTATAAAATAGGTCAAATAAGTCATCCGTCGACATTTCTATTCGCAGCGTGTCAGTCCTCATTTCATGAAATGAACCTATCCCCAATGCAGGACTCGTCGTCTCGAAATAGCTTCTCAGCTAGCGAAATGATGCAAGTAATGACACGTTGCTGTGGTGCCGTGCTTCTGATAACGTGAAGACAAAAGCCAGCAAAATGAAGCGGTGATTAATAATAACTCACGTAATACCTTTAATGAGCGCTTTTCCCCGAAATAAGTGTTTTTCTCGAACTCATCCCACTGTTCTGGGTGCTGGTAACTTTTCCAAGCCAAAAAATAATTTCGCAGCGTCTGTGACTAGAATTCTAATTATTAATTGTCTCTCTTTCAGTGTGGAAAAACGAGATCCTTTCAGTTGTATGGGAGGGTAGATGGGCGGGGTGAATAAAAATATTCTAGTCACACCCCTTAGTTGCACTGCCACCGTACCAGTTTCCCTATTAAAGCGATTTCCATCTGCTCCTCGAGGAGCTCAGCAATTTAATGTGGAATCGTGGTGCTGAAAGGGATCGATCTAATCTCCTCAAAAGATTGCCCACGTTTGAAGTAAAATTAATGATTTTGTTGACGCGGCATTGTCAGGGTGAAATATGAAATGCTTAATTAGCAAGTGAATATTTATACAAGTTTCGTTTAAATGTACAATGCGGAGGGTGATTTAATTAATGCAAGAAATTCTCGTCTGGATTTTCAGCTGAGGTCTGAAATGGTTATTTTATGTACTTTAAACAGAGTCGTGTCTGTAAACTCTAGACGCATAGACACCCTTTTTGCAGTCTCGTTTTGATTTTTCAGTTTGGACAATAAATTTCGATTTGTCCGCCTCGATCCGGACGAAGTTCGCCACTTAAGACTGTTCTATTTCAGCTCTATTGTAACCGCATCGGATCTACTGTCCAAAGTGCTTAAGGAGTTCAATTCTCCTCGATTAGTTTGATTGCAGATAAAAAGTTTTACAACGAACTTAGGAGACCATTTAATTAAGTGCACCATTTCGCTTAAGCAGAACTTTGTTTGGGTACTCCTCCGCTGGGACAAGAGCATCCTGCGGCGCTTATCCTTGAAAATTTGGGTTTAACTGTCTTTGCCCAGTTTATGGCAAGTCATTACAGGAAATTAGTTGCCAAAGTATTCCCTGGCGAAATTGTCAATTACACTTCACGAGAACAATTTGAATCTCGAGTCATTCATTTGCCTCTAATTGTATTTAACTCAATGGCGGCGGCGTCGTCGTCGGCGGCGGCGGAACGAAACTGTCTGATTGGGGCCTCAATTTCAGGTCAGTACCCCCCAATGACCGTGGCGACGACGACTCCTGGTTTTTGGGAAGTGATTTTCAATTTCGACCCTTTTACTCTCATCTTTTCGTTGTTTTTTTCTTTTTAAATTTCCTAAAATTGCCAAGCCCTTGGGGGAGTTAATCATTGGAATTTGATGCAAAAACCGGGTGATAACACAGAACCGCAAAATGCCTACGGGCCCCCGGGTAAAGTTCTCTTAGGAAACCAATTAACCCGGTCGATAGTAGGACCTACGTAAACGCACAATTCAGGCGGGTTGAATTGAAGGGCTGCATGGGCGTGTTTAAGCTTAGAGGTATTTTCGCCCTATTCCCAAAAACTTACGGCGGCGGCCCTAGCTGCCGGCTTTAATGAGAGAATTATTACCATCTGCAATGCAGGATCGCCGGGAAAAAGTTTTTCTAGGCTCAGGATTGAGCCCTTTTTGCCCAGTTTACGTGAAAGCCAAAGTTTGTGCTACCGACCCGACCCCGCCCCCGCCTAGCCTCCGTCGAGGACATTGCAGCCCCTCTTTCTAATTAATTTGTAATTTTACGATTCATTTAAATTTTTTGTATGCTCGAACAGCTTGATAGGTTGTTTTGAATTAGTTTTCGTTGTCGGTGCATGAGATTGCGAATAATGATTAAATTTACGAGCACATCCTCGTCTGCTTTTTGTTGATATCACTTTGGATTTTGTAATAAACAAAACTGTCGTTAATGCTGCATTGGGTGAAATGATCTATTACGCTTTTAAGATCACACTTTTTTAGGTTTTACCATGGTTGGAGTTTTTTTTTCTATAACTCTAGGCCCCACTTCAGATTTCAAGATTAAATATTGCTTATATCTATAAGTATAAACATTTCTTTAAAAGAGGTCGTTATACGCAAAGTCCAATCTGTGATACATACAATTTGCGAAGTAAGTCAAGGCATATTGTCGACATTCCTATTTTTCGTACCATGCACTTCTACTCCATTGTATCCTGCAAATTGTTAAATAGAAGAATCATTTGATGTATGTTCATTTTTTTTTTAAATTAATAAAACAAATGGTTCCTCGCTTTTGAACACTCTGAAATTGATATGTCGCTATCCCTATCCCTATATACAGGGTGTTCAGAGGTGGGAGGTCAATACTGCAGGGGGTGAAAGGTCAGACCGAGACAAGCAAAAAATCGTGTGGGTGGGGGGGGGGGCATCTCGCACCGTTTGGCAGTTACAGGGTGATTCGTAAATCAGGATTTTGCCTTATATGGGAACCGCTCTTGTATTTCTATCTTTTTTTCTATGCATCGCAGCAGCCCCAAACTGATTTCAAAAAATCACTATTTGGAAGCCCTTTCAAAAAAAGTTTACACCACCCCCCTATCCCCAACCCCTTGGCCACAATCCCCCCTGGAAGTTGAAAAAATTAACTTTTATTTCACGATTTTTCACCTTTCGCCCCACTTTTCTCTGAAATTCATGTTATTAACATACCTACTTTTTATTTTTTTTAAGTTGCCTATCTAATTACCTTTCCAAAAAGGTGCAACATGCCCAGGTAGAAAAGGGTTGCAAAAGTCCTGAAATTAAAACATACTCACAGGTACCTAATTACTTTATTGCACCATAATGAAAAAAATCGTTAAGTAAACAATTTTTATGACAGCAAGTTCGGAAATGTTTGTTTAGGAAATACAAGTAATACATTTTTATTTTTTCAGCAAAAAAGTACTAAAATAATAAATGTAATCTCGTTAAATAGCGTTATTAGTTTATTATATCCAGTATTGACTCTTAAGTATCCTGACGCTCCGTTTCTAATACCTCCTATGAATTATGGTATAAAAATGGGTAGGTTTGAAAGGACATTGACCACAGTTGAAGAAGCAAGCGATAAAACCGGGTGTTTAATAGAAAAAATTAAGATAAAATGGCAGAATGCAGTGTTGAAGAGTCTGCCGATATAATTTACGTGTACGGTTTAGTAGAAGGAAATGATAGTGAGGCCGTACGAGAATACCAAAGGAGATTCCCGAATCGCCGGGTACCCCAAAGAAGGGTATTTTCAAGGACTTTCAGAAGGTTAAAAGAAACCGGAAGTGTAACCGCCCCCAGAGCAGAAACGCGAGCAGGAAAATCGGCCGATTCAGCGGACCCCGACCAACAAATCCTCAACATCGTCAGGAACAGCCCTGTAATAAGCATCAGGCAGGTCGCACGACGGTTAGCTTTGTCTTCGGGGAAAGTTTGGACCGTTGTGAACCGAGAGGGACTACATCCATACCACTATATCCCGGTCCAAGCACTACAGGAAGGATATTCCGAAGGACGATTGTAATTTGCACTTGGCTGTTCGAGTCTGACATCGAAAACAGAAGGTTTCTAGACCGAATTCTGTGGACGGATGAATCGCAATTCACCCGGGATGGCATCACAAACTTCCACAACCTCCACACCTGGTCAGATGTGAACCCACATAGGACCAGGTGTCGGTCCTTCCAGCAAAGATTTAGTGTCAATGCCTGGGCTGGCATCATCGGCAACCAGTTGATAGAACCCTTCATCTTGCCCCAAGTACTGAATAGTCAGCTATACTCGGACTTTTTGGAGAATACCCTTCCGGATCTGTTGGAGGACATCCCCCTGGCCACCAGAAGCGCAATTTATTTACAGCTCGACGGAGCACCTGCGCATACTGGTAACATTGTTAGGGCAAGGTTAAATGAAAATTACCCAGAGCGCTGGATTGGACGACGTGGACCGATTCCTTGGCCTGCTAGGTCACCGAACCTTACTCCACTGGACTTTTTCTTATGGGGAATGATGAAAGATGAAGTTTACTCAAGACCAATCAACACCAGAGAAGAATTAGTTACCAGGATTGGGACTGCAGCCACGAAAATACGGGAGAGACTGGCTACCATAGACCTCAAACGTGAAATAAAACGAAGGCTACTTGCATGCATCGAAACTAGCGGAGAACATTTTGAACAGCTTTTAAAGGACAAACGTTTTAATTGTAATTAGTTTTTAAGCGAACAAAATGTATTTTGTAGTAAACTTAAGTATAATTTCCTAAAAATTCGAATTATCATGATATTCTGTAAAAGGATTTTTGTAAATAAATTTTCGTATCCTTTTCCTACCTGGGCATGTTGCACCTTTTTGGAAAGGTAATTAGATAGGCAACTTAAAAAAAATAAAAAGTAGGTATGTTAATAACATGAATTTCAGAGAAAAGTGAGGCGAAATTGAAAAATTGTGAAATAAAAGTTAATTTTTTCAACTTCCAGGGGGGATTGTGGCCAAGGGGTTGGGGATAGGGGGGTGGTGTAAACTTTTTTTGAAAGGGCTTCCAAATAGTAATTTTTTGAAATCAGTTTGGGGCCGCTGCGATGCGTAGAAAAAAAGATAGAAATACAAGAGCGGTTCCCATATAAGGCAAAATCCTGATTTACGAATCACCCTGTAACTGCCAAACGGTGCGAGATGCCCCCCCCCCCCCCCACCCATACGATTTTTTGCTTGTCTCGGTCTGATCTTTCACCCCCTGCAGTATTGACCTCCCACCTCTGAACACCCTGTATGTATATGGGACATTCCACGTCAACCGGGCCACCTAAATGACCAAAAATCATGGAGACTTAGAAAATTGTTGTTGGGCTTAAATTTTTGGTCTATCTTTACTCTTTAGAAATTAACCTGGCGTTTTGAAAAATTCAAAATGGCGGATCCAATATGGCGGCCAACTTTTCAAAAATGAACGAAATTTAAGTAAAAAAAATACTATGATATTCTGTATAAAATTCTAAGTAAGAAATGTCTCTTGCAAATTTTTGAATAAAATTACCGTTTCTGAGAAAAAAATTCATGAATTTTAAAAATTTTCTATCTTGATGAAATCCATATTGGCCATATTGGATCCGACATTTTGAATTTTTTTGACATCTGACATTGCATTCATCACTAGCAACCTCCTAACACCTGAGTATGTTTTAAATCTTTCTAATATGTCAATTGTCAATTTTTTCCTATATAAGACCGAAATTTAGGATTTCATCAAAATAGAAAATTTTTAAAAATTCATGCATTTTTTTCTCAAAAACGGCAATTTTATTCAAAAATTTACAAAAGACATTTCTTACTTAGAATTTTATGCAGAATATCATAGTATTTTTTTTATTCAAATTTCGTTCATTTTTGAAAAGTTGGCCGCCATATTGGATCCGCCATTTTGAATTTTTCAAAACGCCAGGTCAATTTCTGAAGAGTAAAGATAGACCAAAAATTTAAGCCCAAAAAGAATTTTCTAGGTCTCCATGATTTTTGGTCATTTAGGTGGCCCGGTTGACGTGGAATATCCCATATATAAAAATGAAAGTTTGTTTGTTTCTTTATTGCTCAATCACGCCTAAACGCTTGCATCGATATTTTTCATTTTTTGTCCGAGGGTAGTTCATATTTCAACTTAACATATAGGCTATTTTTTTTTTGTATAATATACAGGGTTTCAAAATGGCGGATCCGAGATGGCGGCTGAAAATTTTAAATTTGAAGCGATTTTTATGAAAATTGGTACATAGGGGTTTTGCGGAATGATAATTTCAAATCCGCTGTCCAAATTTAGAAATTCAAAATGGCGTTTCCAATATGGAGACCAAGAGTTCTTGATTTCAACGGATTTTAATTAAAACTGGTACAATGATTATTTGAAGGCCACTAATTTTGAATATTATTAAAGTTTGGAAATTCAAGATGGCGGATCCATAAAGGCGTTTTCGGGTTGAAACAATTACTAGGATATAACAAACTAGAACATTTGAAAAGTGTTTAATTAGTAAGTATTTATCCAACGCCGCCGGGTGAAACCGGGTAACCCAGCTAGTCTTATATAATATAGTGTAGTAACAACGTCCTTGATCTGATTTAGTTTCGATTACTCGGAAAATAATCCTCTTTTTCTCGCTTTGAGTATGAATGCAGTATTACTCACCCGCACCATAATTTAACTAATGTTAATTAAGTTCTTGAGTCTTTTCCTCTCTGAATACATCAATATTGCTTTGTACGAAATGGAATTTATCACTATATTAATTTCTAAATAAAAATTTCACTACCTATCCTAGACGTTATATTAGTTATCGTGGTTTAACCACTGAATGTATTATATAATAAAGAAATAAATAAAAAATAGAAATAAATAATAGCTTTACTTTTATTTTAAAATTTTTAAAAATATAACTTTTAGAAACAAGGTTATATGAAACAATTAAGAATTTTTATCGACAATTTTTGTTTATGTGTTATATACGAGGGATGATCAAAAAGTAATGATAATGGTAACTAAATCAACGTTAAAAATTAAATGTATTTTTGTACATAGTCTCCTAAAAAATCAATGCACTTAGTCCATTTTTTTAAACCCTGAATGCCCTTCGAAAAATATTCGTTATGTTGATCCTCGCAAAATGCCTCTCCCTCGCTATCCTCTTAAAATTTCTTTCTGGGCTGTTTTTTTAGCCGAGGAAAGAGGGAGGTAGAAATCACTGGAATTAGATTTAGAGAATAAGGTGGGTGTGTTCAATCAGTTCGAAGTCTTTTTCATGGATGGAAGCCATCGCAACTTCGGTCTTGTGAGCTAGTGCGTTGTCTTGGTGAAACAAAACTACCGCTCGTAATTTTGTCCGACTGCTCGTGTTCAAATCAATGTGTCTCCCACAAATGATGCGCTATTTCTATGATTTTTTAATGCTTAACTAATGAGGCTATGATGAACCCAAATCAATTTTTTTCTTTTCATTCTGTACATTAGAAATAATCACTTATCAGTACTTTTGGATCACCCCTCGTATTATAATATATTGTATTAAGAACATAACAAAAGTTTCCAGACAAGACAGGCAAAAATAGCAAATTTTTTGCAAAGAAAAATTGATTTAAACGACAAAAAATTGTTTAGAAAATGTAAAATTATTACATTTTATTTACTATTTATAGAACAAACAAACCAACAAACAAATATCCTTGTATGATTTGACACAGAACTCGACCTTCAGTTCCGAGGACTATATTCACAGATTTATTGATGATAATATTGATTTATATATAAAAATAAAGTGTTGGATCCAAACCCAGATGATTTTCAAGCTCTGAAATGCTTCTTATTCTGGAGTAAACATCTTTTAAAAATTTCAAATTTTTTGGATGGTTAGTATGGGAAAAACCCATTCCTTTATTTATGATAAATGCCAGTAAGCATAAAAAAATGTATGGCAAAAAATATATATTCATATTATAAAAATTAGAATATTGTTCTGACATTCATTTTCTAAATTTTCTTCATAGTTTTCGCCTTTAATAAACGTATTTAAATTTAAAAAAAATATTAAACAATTCTAAACCAACTACAACAGCCGCACCAGCTAGACAAAATTAAAATAAAATTATGCGGGTAAAATTACAAGACGACATCTTGTTCCCACGAATGAAAATCTCTATTGTTTTTAGCATTTCACGGAAAAGCGCAGCTGCTAATTAGCTGTTTGAAGAGCTTAATATAATTTTCAATTAAATCCAAATTAGCCGTGGAAAACTCAACAATTTTACGACTGGAACGAACTTCAAGTACCTTCCGGGTTATTTACAAGTCTGGTTTGATGCTGGTCTAGTGTAAAATATTAACATCTGATTAAATAGAATCGGATAGTTTTTTAGCCAGTGCAATAAGCATGAAAATGCCTAGTAAGTTCCTCAGTTTGCAGTATTTCCTCAAAGCATAACGAGTTATAAGTTTTAATATGAATAAAATTCTCCTCTGCGTTGTTATTTTAATGGTTTTATCGGGTAAGTTACTAATTTTATTTGCAACATAAGTATAAATTTAATAACTCTTCCTCAGACAATTGTACTGTGTATGCTAGGTATGATTTAGAGTGCATCCCTTACCGCAACAAAACAATTCTGAGTAAAATTTCAGGATCAGAAAATAAGCGAAATGTGAGATATTATTTGTTCACACGTAGGAACCCTGAGTGCTTCCAAAAGTTGAAAACGAATGAGACTAGACGTCTAAGACTCTCAAATTTCTCACCGTATTGGCCGACGAGGTTTGTTTTACCGCATACAGTTTACATTTAATCCTGAGACTAGAAGGACATTCCTTTTTACATCAGGATAATCGTCCATGGGTGGAGGAACAACGTCTACTCGAACATGAATAGACTCATAACAGCTGCGTACCTGAAGAAAGGCAACTTCAACGTAATCGTCGTGGACTGGAATAGTGTCGCTTTAAAGGTTAACTTCTATATGGCCACAAAGCTCATCTTCGAAGTAGGACGAGACCTTGCAGATTTCGCTCTGTTTCTGCATAATGCTGCAAGTGTGTCTTTTAATGATATTTACTTGATTGGACACGACATGGGGGTGTATATAGCTGGCAGTGCTGGGATACAATCTCGGATGAAATTCAGCACAATTTTCGGCTTAGATCCAGCTGAGGCTAACTACGGTGGCGTGCCGGCGTCTAGCACTTTGTTCGCCGCTGAATACGTGGAGTCAATCCAAACAGATATGGGACTGCTGGGAATTAATTACTCCATTGGACATGCATCGTTCTTTCCCAATTATGGGAACAACCAAAAGGGATGTAGTCTTTATACTTCGTGCTCGCACACCAGAGCTTATGTGTACTTTGCTGAGTCAATTAACAGCGACCTTGGGTTCTGGGGAGCTCCATGTGGGAACATGAAAGAAATCTACGAAGGAAGGTGCAGGGCTCGAGGAAGGAAGAAGCAGCTAATGGGTGGTGAACCATCCGCGAGGAAAAGTGGAATATTTTATTTGCCTACTAATAATGAGGCACCTTATGCAAAAGGACTTAGGAAGTGTAAATAGTGGCTACAGTTTATTTAAAATTTACAAGTATATATAAAAATGTTATCTTGAAAAGTTCTTTCAATAATAATATAAATGCCCAAATAGAGTAAGTATTATATAGTAAGTTGCTACGTGATCTGATTAAAATTAACAACAGCCAGATTTAAGCGCGTTTAAAGAGTACACTAGTATTAGTAGATTAGTGTAAAGTAATCTTAATACCTTAAAAAGAAAGGTTGATTACTAACAAAATCTACCTGCCATCACTGCCAACATTTCAATTTTTTTCTTAAATCTTAGCAAAATTTTAGTTCTTCTAATTGTTTTTTTTTTTTAATTTACAAAAATATCATTACTGTTTTTTTTTTTTTTTTTTTTTTTTTTTTTTTTTTTTTTTTTTTTTTTTTTTTTTTTTTTTTTTTTTTTTTTTTTTTTTTTTTTTTTTTTTATTGAATTTTGCATTTAATTGGATTTCCATAAAGCTATAACTCGCCCGTGTAGGACGTTTAATGCAACCCGAATACGAGAGAGGTCAGGTACAATAGCCCTAAACTAAAGATTGAGAAGGAGGCTAATTAAACCAAAAAAAAAATATATTTACTAAAGATTTTTAAATTCTCGTATTAAGAATTCATTTAATTTATAAAATCGCACTTTAGTTTTCTTAGAACAAATATCGTGTGCTAAATTCTACATGGACGAGTTATAGCTTGTTGGAAAATTAATAAAATAATAAATTCAATAAAGATAAAAAACAATGTTACTTACGTAAATTTTTGAAAATAATTGGAAAAAACTGAAATTTCGTTAAGATTAAAGACAAGATTTTAAATTTTATACGCGATTGTTCCGCTTATAGCAGGTAGATACGTTTTCTCTTTTATTTTGGAGAGAGTATTTTGTTAGTAATGCTTTGATATTAGACTGATGTCGCCATGATAATTCGAAAAAAAAATACATTAACAATATAATGAGGATCACCTCCACCAAAAAATCCAATTTAATAATCACTGCATAACTCGGAAAGCGTTGACATTGCCTCTCCTGTTACAATTTTTTGTTTTTCTAGATGCTTTCTTACATCCCATTTCTTTGGATAAAACGAACTTATTTATTCGTCTTTCTACCTATCAGTTGAATGTTTCTGGAACGTTGTAGGTCAAAATTCAGCACAGTTTTAAATCTTGTTAATCCATAGATTATACATATTTCAACAGTCGGAGCTCAACAAATATTTTCATATATCTAACCAAAATTTCGTATATTCCACCAAAATTTGGTACTACAAAATTTAAATGTATCTTCTAAAATTCCCAATATACGCAAGGTTATTTTTATTTAATCTTTTCGATTTTAACTTATATGCAAAAAAAAACAGATGCATATTTGGACCCTTATATTTTCAGATTTACCATTTCTTTTACTAGTTCGACAATTTTAAAGTCTATGCAGATGATTGATATACGGAACCCACATTAAAATAAAATTTTGTTGTGTTTTTCAAAATGCGATAATGAGTTTTTGAAATATGAAATATGTTGTGAGCTTTTCCAAGATTTCTTGGAATAAAATAATAAAAACATTTCTAATTAAGGTATATTTCTTTTTCAGGACCTCTCTTCAAGAAGATTAAAAGATTATATAAGTGCCTCGTCTTTTTCTATTTCTTTATGATTTTTTCATATGTTATATCGTTTTAATGTTGTTAATACTAATATTTAAAATTTAATATTGAAACCACTATACATATATAGTTCTAGCTTATAACAAAATGACTAGAGTTAAGCTTTTCATATTTTCTATCGCTGATTCAGACCAATGGAACATTAATTTGAAAAGGCATAAATTTGAAAAGCCAAAGAGCAGACAGTTTCAGTGAACGTAAGATGGACCAAACAAAGAATCTTTTGGAGTCATAGTCTAATCTAGTCCTAGTACATCAAATTTTCTATAAAGCTAAGTAATTGACGAAAAATATTTAAAAACATAAATAAATTTAAGAAGTATACACAATAGGAACTCGTTGAATTCAGAAAAATACAATAACGATATTTTTAGAATTTACAAGGAAATCCTCTTGATTTTTTCTTGAAATTTTGAAAAGCTACTTAGAGAAAAGCCCCAAGATTTTAGTTGAATCGAAAAACGTTTAGAAAGGACGTGACTTATGACTCATCCTTTACAGTTGGATGTTTCCATAGTAATCCCATCTTAGCTACGAAACCACTTCAAAAGATGCTGAAACTAAGGAAACTTCTCATCACCAAAATAAGAAAAAAAAAATTTCCAACAGCAACAACTTTCAACATCGGGGCTGGGAGAAGGCGTGTAGCGAAGTAAAAAGGAACAAAAACAACTGGAAAAACCGTCCAAACACTCGTAAGTTACCTCAAAGGCAGAGAAATTTGCACTTCTTGCTGGGCTCCGGCAGCGAGGGATTAAAACCTAATTACTTAGGACTCTCGTTCTCTTCTAATCCCTCAAGTTTAATTTCGTCTGAGATGTTTATCTGGAGGATCGGAGAAGTATCTCCGAGCTGGGTAAATCCTTTCCGCAATTATTTCTTTTCCTTTAAGAATGGCCCTAAATACTTGAATTAGCAGTCAATTTCAAAGGATTTTGAATAATACAGAAAACGCCAAGGCAGAAGAAGCTTCAATTCGGGCTACAGCACTTCGGATGCTGTGAATATGCCGCGCCGCACCAACCCGACCCGTTCAAGATTCCTCCTGATGAAGGCAAATTTCGGTGAAAGAATGAAAAATTTTCTCCAGATGGCGCGTGAGGCGCGGAGGCGGACCAAAAGAGCTCTTTTGAAATATTTAAAATACTTTTCATAAACATGGAATCCAAGTGTACAACAGAACATCGAAAAATCTCCGGGGGTTGAGACTTTAATTTTGTTTTACTTCTACTTCTACTTCTTACAAGGAATACTATATAACGACTGTTGGCTTAGACACGCTTTATTCTGCAAGTCCAATCTCGGAGCTGTTTGCCTTGCAAAAAATCAACATCTTCACTTGTATGCCAGCGAAATTGATAAAGGCTATAAAGGTTGCACTTCATCTGGCTGGGTACACAGAATCGGTTCAATCTTGAAATTTCAACACTCTTCCTAAGATGTGTGAACTGAACTTTGTGGCACTTCAATTCCACCATCAGGTTCATCTTGATTGGGCTCAGTGAGTCAATACCTTTAAGATTTGCATGGAAAGTGAAAACTTCCAAAATGCTGACTATATCTATTGCAAGGAACCCCAAATAACGAAAAAATTCAAAATTCAAAACATTTCTGACTGTGCTGGATTTTGGACGGAATATGGTAGGACTTAAATGTTTCATATAAACCCAAAGTCAAACCATCTGCTCAGTATGCAGAAATCATCGGATTTTTTTCTCTTTTGATTTATGTATCCCACAACAGGTGATGAATATCGATATTGGTTCATCGCACGCTCGACGTAAGAAAATTCGCTGAGCAATTCCTAATGGATGCACGTTATTGGGTCCTCCCGATGATTTATGGTCCTTCCTCTAAGGGGGAGGTACAAGTTCGATTTTATTTTTATTTCTTTTCTTTTTTTTATCCTACTCTTCCTCCCTTAATCCTTCACGAAAATAAACCGACCAATACCGATCGAATTCTTGAAATTCAAAGTCACCAGTCTTCTGGAATGTCGATATCGATGTCGATTTCCGAATGAGTATGGTGACGAAATTGTCGAGTTGTGAGTGTCTTCAACCAGTCTCTGTCCGCGCCCCAGACATGGAAAAGGCGGAGACGCGTGAAGTTGAGAAGAGTGAGTGCTCATTTTCATTTCAAACTCAAATATTGGCACTATTGGAAATCGTTAAATCATCTTAACGCACCGACATCGAGCCCCAGAAGAACACTACAAATATTACTTGACTTGGATTTATATCGTATCGTCACACGATTCGACAGTTTCAATAAAGTAGTCAGACAACTAACTGCCATTAGAGGAACTACGCAGAAAAGTTTCTTCTGTGTTAATGCGCGAGAATGCCGCTATCACACGCTTGATTGATATGAGCTGGTCATGCCACAAGACGTTAAATCATGTGCTTTACTGCGACTACATCGAATAACTACGCTAGTTTCATGGCTTTGTGAACTGTATGAGAAGTATATATTTATTACGTAGATTTTAAAAACAAAACAAGAACTGGTTCTTTTGTCTGCTTTTTTTAAAAATCTGACTTACAATAAGAAGGACATGGAATAAACTGGGATTTGATTTATATTTTGCAGAAGTATTCACAGAGTGAACATTCAAGATTTTTCGATATGCAATAAAATTCAAAAGTTACTTGAATAAATAAAAATTTTTAATTGGAATTAAAGACTCGCTTTAGTAAAAATCATAGTATACAATATATGTATATTTTGGACACTTTTTCATTCATTTTAAAGCTAGCTAACAGTCTTGGTTATAATATTAGAAATGTGACAACGACAAATCGAGAAATTGTTAATGTCTGGTTTCATAAAAGTGTTTTCAACGATTGTGGAGTGATAAAAATTATGGTAATTATTTACTTTCACGGTCACCTAGTTTTTTAGCAACTAAAAATCGAAAAATGTTATGGATTATTGTTTTTTTTTAAATTGATCGTTTTTGCGTCGGATTTATGAAAAAATCAGTATTTAGTTTAATTTTTTAGCTTTGAATGCTGAAAAAAGCGTGTTTTAAAAAACGAACAATTTGAAAAAAAAAAAATTTTTAGTTTATTATTTGATTTTCCACATCCTAATCAATATTTTGGAAATGGCAGAAAGTTAGAAAAAGAAGTAGTGGGCAGGATAGGGTCAGGGGGAAGCGAGGGATGTAGGTGGTGGGGGGAGGTTAAAACCTCGCTTGAATTTTACTACCACTCTCTCTTGAGAGAGAAATTGCCTTGATTATCGATTTATCGTAGCGCTAGAATCAATTAATAATAGCGGCTGAAAAATCAACAGAAATACTGATTTTTTCAAATTTTTTTATTTTTGTTTCATAAATCCGACGCAAAAACGAACAATTTGAAAAAAAAATGATGAAAATGTTGATTCTTCGATTTGATATCGCCAAAAAACCAGGTGACCGTGAAAGCAAACAATTACCAAAATTACTAGCAAATTTGGAAAAATTTATAAAATAAGGTTTTTCTGAAAAATTACTAATATTACTAATATTAATGGGAGACATGTACTTCATAGTTACCCAAAATCCACTTCTATAGATTGAAAAGAACATTTTTGAATTAATAACCTTAATTAGCAATATACTTAATGAAAACAAGTTATTCAATTAATTCATGAGATTTTGTAAAATTATTATAAAATTTTAAGTTATTTCGATTTCTTATGAATTGATTAAATTAATAAAAAGGAACGGATTGAATAATATCCGTAAAACATTTGTAATGGTGAAAATTCAAGTATTTGTGTTACTCTTTTCACAAATGGTTTTCCTCCACTATCTTTTAAGAAATCATATTTTGTTTTAAAATTTTATCTAATTGAAACCTAATTTTTTTTTTTTTTTTTTTTTAAATCAAAACTTAACTATTGTTTTAATCTTTCAAGTTTCTTGACTATGTTGATGAATTGAAAATTATTTACGTTCCACAATGAAGGAAAAACTTAATTCACCAACATTTCCAAATATTGAAACTTAGTAGTTGAGATCATTGGTAGTCATGTAGTATTATTATACTCAAATTTGGAGTGTATACTCTTCCCTTTTTTATTTTTCCATTGACTGAATAAGCCGCCAAAACAGGGATTAAAGAAAACTTCAATCGAATCTTAAAATTGCCTTAAGTATCACGGAAAGGTTGATACATTAAAATATTTAATTATATTTCTTAAAAAACGACGGTATAATTGTTCGAATAATAATATATATAGGTTCTTTCACACCATATAAGACTTTTAGAGAAGTACATAATTTCACATAGTCTGCCCCATTTTACATAATTAACTCTTAAAGAGGTTAAGGAAGAAGCTGACGACACTATTCTTTTGTAAAAATCTCGCATAAGAAAGCGTTTGACGTGATTCTCTCAGGGACTCCTGATCGTTATGACTTCAAAAAAGCATAAAACACCTACAGAACAACTGGAGCTGACTAATGGTATTGTCTAGACGCAGCAAGATTTATCTTAATATTTTCCGTCTTAGCCGACGACTGTCCGAAGACCGTTCTGAGGAAGGTGCTCCCCGAGAGCTTGTACGGACAAATGGCATTTGTCATTTGAGGAGTCTCCGACAACAGCAAAATATAAATTTTTCAAGAAAGGAAGCTCGCGCGACTGCATTCTATTTTTTGCTTGCGTCCTCCACCTGCCCCTGTGGTGCGATGCAGCCATTCCCTCCGTCGAGCAGAAAAGATGGGGTAAAATGCTGACATAATTTCGGTATAAAGATCCTTCTTGTCGTGAGGCATGCGGTGCCGTCGGGAGCAATTTAAGTGGAGTTTACAACAAGACTTTTGCTGTTTCCGCTAATAGGTTAAAATGCAGCACAATGCATTTGGGGGAAACGTAATAACCGACCCTTTTCGAAATAATCTTGAGCGTCATCGAACCGCAAAGTATGCAATTGTTCCGGAAGAATGTTGTGATTGCTTTTCTTTTGTACTTCCTTTGATCTTTCGTGGGAGTTCTGTTCACCGGTTTTGATTTTAAGTTTACAATTATTGAAAATATCGGAAAGTCCTCCAGACAAATCTTTTGTGCGTGATGGCTTCCGCTGCAACGATTTTTGTCATTAAAAACGAATTTTTTTTAAAGGGGAAACGACGTTCATCCTATAAAATTTTAAGTTTATGGTCTAAGGAAGATGAATAAACAGAATTTTTGAACATGTTTTATTCATGATTCCTTTCAAATTTTTCATTTACTATCGGTTGGTTTAAAAAATGTCTTTGCAATATACTTTATAAGAATAATTAATTCAAAAATTCAAATTCAAGTCATAATTAAGTTCAAATGTGTATACAAAAAAAACATATTTGTATGAAATGGATTCTCATTTCTGTAAAAAAAAAAAAATAGTTTCTTTGGCCATGAATTGCAATGTTTATTTTGAAAGTCCATATTTTAGAAAAACAAATTTAATGATAATAATACATAGAACTTAATATGATCCTTATGTACACAAAAACAAAATATCGTCTTACACCCAAACAATTATTATGGAAGACTCGGAAATTTTTGAATTTTGTTATGAAAAAACGACGCAAGTTGGAAACAAAGCCGAAGTAAATTAAATTGAAAAGTTACACCTATTTGAGTTAAATATTTCGACTTGTTTGAACTTAAAGTAGACCTTTTGATTTTAAAAACGATTTAATTTAAGGTACTATTACCGTCTAGAATTTTCAAAAAATGAATTTTTTTTTTTTACATTTTTAGATTCTTTATACCTTCAATAATAACTGTCTAAAATATTAATTCGAAATTCGACGCCAGTGCCGAGATATAACGACTCAATTGAAGCGCGCTCTCGGCTGTTCTATGTTCTAAATAAACTTTAAACGCGTTTTTCTCGAGTTTAGGTTTTTTTAACTGGCGGACAGTTAATCTCCGGATCTACTGGGCCGATTTTAATAAACTTTGAAGCATTTTGTTCGTTTTTATATCATGTGTGATAGTTTACCACAATTTGACCACAAAAAAAATATATAAAATTTTTGAGTCTGAAAAAAGGTCGAAAAAAAGGCGATTTTTGAAAAAAAAAGTCAAATGTCCGCCATTTTTTTATTTTTAATGATTTTTCAATTTTTCTGGTAAACTATCACGTAAGAGCACTTCTTTTTTGTAACTCTTTTTGAATTTTATATTTCAGACTTACCGTTCCAGAGATTAACTGTCCGCCATGCAGCAGTGTTTTTTTTAGAAGAAAATTTGAGCGCCCTCTATTAAATGTACAATTAATAGAATATAAAAATAAAAATAAATTTTCGTAATCTTCAAGAACTGTTTAATACTGTAAAAAAAGTTTGATAATCATATATAATAAAGAAAGTGAAACAAAAATTGTTGAATATATCTCATTTTTTAGCATTCTAGACGGTAATAGTACCTTAATTGAAAAGTGACTTCTGTGACTTAAAAATAGGGGATTTTAAGTTAAACCCATTTTAAAATCATCTGAGAATGATTATCTTTAATCCAATATAGATGATCTGAAAACAAACTGTTTAATTTGCATTTTACTTGAGTTCAGGTATCGAATTGAAATCGATAAGATTTTGTGAGATTTCGAAATGTAGAACAACACCTTTTTTACTTTCGAATGTAGGATTCGGAAAAAATTATTTCTGGAATATTCACCAAATTTATAATTTTCAAATGAAAGCAAGGGATTACTAAGCTAGCAAATTAATTTTTAAAATTAGTAAATAAAAGAAAAAAGGACATATCTGACATACTATAAATTAATATAATATTAATAATAAATAAAGAAATTTAAAATGTTAAGTGTTATTCAAATTTCGAGTCTTTAACATGTATTAAGCCCCAAAAACGACGATTAATCAATACTGGGTATTTTATGGTCAATTTAAATTGCTCCGAAGAGACCGAAAACTACGAAACATCGAACACTATCAAGGCAAAACAAAATTACCCAAATTTGAATAAATTGGAAACTGCAATCCTGAGTCGTGGCACTATATACAAAAGCTACTCCAGACAGCCTCCCTGTGCCTTCCAATTACCCCCTGAATTCCCTAACATGCGCACGATTCCAACTTTCCAAAAACCACCCTTTTTTATTCCCATCATCCATCCTCATTTTCCCCATTGAAAGTGTCCAGAGCGAAAAGTCATCCCGGGGAGCACGTGCTTGACTTTGACTTCTTTTCTTTTCTACTTCATTTTTACTGTCTTACAAAAAGGAGCGCAGACGGTATGAAGGCGCGGCACGACACGAAACGGCATGGAGCGGTGCGGCAACGGCAATAAGGCCCAAAAGGAGGCCGTAAAACCAAGTGGGCTATATGCAAATTGGTTTTTACGCCTCATCGCAGAACGTTACTATGATTGGATTTGATGACGATGATGATGGAAAATTGGACGACATTAAAAGGAATAGTTTTCGATGACGGAGAACGCGACCGGAATACGGAAATTATATTTTGAGAAAATCATTGCTGAGTTGGGACATCTTTTTGGTCCTTTCTGGAGCATGTGGGCAATTTAAAGTTAAATGTAGTTAGTAGAGAAACTCTCCAACCCAAACCCAAATTAGGGTTGATTTTTGGGATCGTTCATAAAATTTAAGCTCTTAGAAAAGCTCAATTTTTAGTCCCCCGTAAATAAGGTGGCCAATTATCGTAACTCAGCTCAAAAGGAAGTTAATTTGGCCAACTTGTAGCTAATCAGGTGTAATGAAGAGTTCACGGAAATTACTGCCTAATTCTTCCCCGTGATGAAGAGATTTTCTCCTGGAAAACGTTTGGGCGGAGTTACTGTAGGTAGAAAACGTGAGAGGCCAGCCAGACGAGACTCCTCTCGAGGTAAAAGTCCATGTTTTGCCGGGGTTGTTGAGATTACGAGACAATTAACATTAATTAAGGGAAAGGTAAGAATAACGGACTCCGATGTTGGCGCTTTGTTTGTTAAATGTAATTAAATTAAAAGCCGTGTTCCCCTTTTCACAGCCGGTGATTGCAACAATCTTCGCATAATAAACTGTTATTATCCTATTTTCGTGAAAAGGCTCCTCGTTCATTCGGGAACAAGACAAGGAGGATGGGATGATTTTGTTAATGACAATAATAACCGGAAGGCGAGAAAATACTTCATGGGAACCTTAATCCAAAAGTATAATCTATAGACTATATAATAAGTATTTTTCTCAAAATAGATTCACCCTTCCGGCGACGATAGGACAAGACAAGACAACGACCAGAGAGTTAACATTAAAAAATTTATGAACTCCCCGAACAAATCGATCCAGGAGACCATCAGAGACTGGCACTATCAGATAAAATATTCAAATCAACATCGAATTTGAGATTTTTTTCTTTTTTCCTGATTTTATTCCTAGTTATTTTTTGTTTCCCTCATCATTCGCCCTCATTGGCGCATTCCGTTCAAAGTTTGTCTTTCTGTCCCTGGGATCGAAGCTATCCCGACGAAGTGGTTTTTGCTCCTATCGAGGTCCGGGGATACAGAGATGAAGTTTTATTAAGTGAGCAGACTATTTGTAGATTTGCATGTAAAGTACTCGCCTGCACTATCGACGCGGGAAGGGGACGAAGTAGTTTAGATTCAGGCGTGCTCAGATTTGCTGCAAAATATCTTTGCAGACTGAAGACGTGTTCTATCTAAGGTAGAGGAACGAGGCAGAGGGTCATTTAACAGGAAAAGTTTTCTGGTAAAACGAAAGGATGAAAACTGGCGAGATGTTTATAGTTGATAGTTGATGGTAACGATAGATGTCGATTGAGATATGCACTTTTCGTAATTGGAACAAGTACCTAAACGATTTAGCGAGAAAAAGAAAAAAAAAATTGGTAGACAATACGAAAGTAAAAAAAAATATGGGCATATTCTATCCAAATAAAGAAAATGATACTAGTTTTTTTTAAGACCAGTTTAAATCATTTAACATCTTCAATATAAAGGGTATGCCATCTGTTGGTTTCTTTTTAAATTTCATATTATTTGGACACGGACAACTCCTTCGCGCTCAAAAAATTTACAAAAATTTAGTATCATATCTCCGTTTTACGAAATAAATAGATTAACGATTGAACAATGTTAGGAAATATTGAAAAATTATTTGCAAAGTGAATGTTGTGATGCCGAAACAGTGTAACTTTTGAAAATAAATTTATTTTATAGCATTTTTAAAAAAAACCAACCGATGTTCCACCCCATATATCTTTCACAAAATCAAGAAAGAATTGATTTCCGAGACTTACTTTATAAATAGTTTTAAAATTTAAAAATAAGGCTATATTATTTAATAGTTACATAACACAAGTTTGAGCAAATCAGTAGATTTTTGAGATTTTCATCCGTTCTTTTCCTAGCGATTATCTCTTTTAAATGAATTTCACTCTTACACTACTAGAAAATGGGGAAAACTGATAAAAAATAAACTACAATTTCGAGTAGTCATACTAAATAATTTTATAGGGCTTATAGTGTGTCTTTAATGTAGTCTTCTTGATATGATAAATCAGAATTCTTGTTATGAAACTTGAAAACTAATTTTTTGTTTTTTTTTTAAATACCTGTATTATTTCCAACAAAAATGATTGTATAAAAGTGTTAAGAAAATATTTTTTAACTTACATTTCTTTGTTTTTAAATAAGTCATGAAAGCTTTTGTCATTCATTACAACCATGTCTTTGCAAAATTCTGGTGTAATTCCTAAAAAAATTCGCTTAGAAATCGAGTCATCAAAAATATTTTATAATGAATGATAAAAACAATCTGATAAGGGATTCAGAAACTATATAGAAAAATCAAAGTTTGGTTTTCTTTAAAAAACTTATTTGTGATCGTTTTTCAATGAGACCTTTGGTATCTTTGAATTTCTGTTTGAATTCGATCCCGCTCATGTGCTTGCACACCTTCAAAAATTTTCATTTTGTTTTCCCGCAATAGTCTGCACCAAATCCAATATTTCGATATTTCCCGACTCAACTGACTTGAAAAAATTTGGATTCAGAACCACAACTTTGATTATCAATGCAGAAGTCCTGTCTAGCTGACAAAATTTCAGAGTATCGAAATCTTAAATAGATGAAATTAAATATTACCAAAAACATACTGCGTGTTGAATTGGAGTTAAATTTTCTTTTTATTAAGAAATGTAAGATCAGTATACCCATCCAAAATAAAAACTATCTTGAATTAAAATAGTTCAAATTATGGTTTCATATTTGCTTTTCATGGAGTAATAAAAAAATTAAAATATTAAGCTTTTCATTTCAAGTAGATAACCAGATAATAAAATAATAAAACCAATGATCCGACCATTCAAAAATAATCTCTCGTGCTCTTTTGACGATTTGAGCAATTTCATTCACGTTTCATTTCTAAAACAATTTTACTGACTATCACAATTTACATACGTTGTGAATTTTTTCTTCTCAGTTTTTGACTTATTCTGATTTTCCTTTAGCAGAAGATGTATACGAGAAATCGAGAGCATCCTGTACACCGTACAGAGCCCAATTCAATAAGATCGTCGACCGCAGATTTGCCAGAGTGCATAAATTTTTATAAAAGCAATAAGCAACGTTGAGGCTGGGGACTCCAAAAACAACTACTCCCAAACTCTAGAAGGAAAGATTGCGGGCGAATTGAGAGTTATAAACGCGAAGGAGTCGCGGAGTCCCAGTTGGTACACGCCCGACTGTATTTGCATTATTTGCATGAATTTATAGCGATCGACAATTCCCAGCTATTTTGAGTTCGTCGTTCCCGCTTTCGTCCTTCGAATCCCGATTGGAGTCACGTGTACTATAAGTAAAAAAAAAAGTCATCGAAAGGGAAAAAAAAAGGTAAAGTACGTTTGAAAAGGAATTGTCCCAAGTATATTCAAATTGAGTGCCAGACAAGGGCGGAGCTTTACGGGGGCTGCTAAAAGATTCGTGGGCCTGGAAAAACGCTTTCACTTGTACCCAGATGGTGACTGATCAAAAATTCCTCTTAAAGTCATTTATTTCATTGAAGGCGCCTTTTACACGTGCTGGCAGCGAGTAACATATGCTACCTACGGGAGCTGGTGAGACCGTCGGCGGTACCTCCTGTCCCTTCCTTCCGTTCATCCTTCCTTCCTCCATCTCTTCGGGAGAAGTGCTGCGTTTTTCTATCCTTCCTTTGAAATTGAAAACGTGACTGCAATCCCGAAGTGGACGGAGATGAACTGCTACGGCAATCGATTGTTTAAGTTTTAAACCCATTTTTTTCTGCCTCTTCGCATTTTTTTTTTTTTTTTTGCGGAAACTACCACTTTTACCCCTCGACTACCAGCAGCCGTTTTTTTATTCGAACATTCATTCACAACCGAAAGCGTGAATGCGAAGGGCAAAGGCACGACCACTTTCAATTTGCCAGGAATCTCCCTTTCGATTGAAAGGTTCTGCTGAAATATTTAAGCAGCGGTCACTATACTACAAGAGGGCACGTAGTCGACATCGACATAAAAATCACTTCCGGTTATCCCTCAGGTGTAAGGGCGAGCCTTTCAAAAGGGCTTTATTTTTTTCTCACCACTATAGCGAAATTAGTTTGAACAGTGCAATAACCATTTCAAAAATTATCCGTCAGAAGCCAAGCTCGAGGAAATATTTTATTTCATCAAGAAAGACTACTTCAATTTACTTTTTATATTATTCGTTTTTAATCAAAGTATTTGCCGAGATAGCCACAAAATAAGACTGGACAAGCAAAGCGCTGCAATATGTCCAATGAGTCTTTCTCAATAAACTTCAAATATTGAAACAAAACCGTCCAAAAGGACAAATAATCCCAATCCCGAACAATCTCCGGGAAAGTAACCCATTTCGATAACCTTTATGTACTAAACGATGACAGTGGTCTCCATCAATCAACTAAATAGACGGAGTTGGGATAGAAGAACAAAAAAAAGAAAAAAAAAATGGGAAAAAACGAAGAAAAATAGGTAAGAACTGGACAGAAAAGCCCACCAGTAATCCGAACCAATAATACATTTATCCAATTCCATTGTAAGAGGGAGGATATCACGGCCAGGCGTATGCCAATAGTCCTTGGATGGATGCTGGAAAGAGATCCACTTTTCTTACACGCCCAGAAGAGCTCTCTGGAGCGATAAAAAGGAAAACTTTGGAGATTCATTTTATCGATATAATCACATTTTAGGGATTCCTGTCGTGAAGGATTGACTTATATCTCTATGGTGCTCCTACTTTTTGCCCTTTTCTTGTGGTCCCTTCCTTTTTTTTTTTCGTCGAGAGACATTTTTTATAGCTCAATTAAGGCATTTTTAGAAGAAGAAAAAAGTGGTTGGGATTTATCGCGCTCTAAATAAAATAAAAATGATAAATTATGGGATAGTTTCCAATAAAATATTCAAAAGAAATTATGCCTTAAACGGACTACGAAACAAAAGCATTAAACAACCTGAGGTCAAATATATTTTAGGCAAGACAAAAAATCCTAAACAAAAAATATGAAACTTTAAAAATCTCAGAATGAATCGTCTTACTTAATATCATCTTCAAGAGTTAGGACCCTTCAGGCACTCATGTAATTAATTTTGTCTTAAGTCGAAAATCGACTTTAAATAGTCGAATATTGTGTATAGAATAACTACCGAAATTTTATATGCAATTCATCTATTAAACGCGTTATGACTTCTTCACTCATCATCACTTCAGTCTGAAAAACTTAAAAGTGGTAAGATAAATTAAATTGGGTTTTCTAAATACCTACTACGCGAGCCTAGAGTTTTTACGTGATTTACCCCACTATTAGTTGAATTGGATGGCCCATTTCAAGATGTCCCTAAGTCCGTATATGCACTTTTGAGAAAGTGCAAAGATAGTTTTTAATATGACTTTTGAAATAATAACAAAGGAACAAACATATTCTGTGACAGCAAAATGTTTTCTGTAAGGTCTTATTTCGTGTGATCTTAAACAAAATATGACTTTTTTAATTTTGTTTAAGAAAATCGAAAAAAGTTTTTTGGACTTGGGTCGCAAAAATCTTGGACTTAGGGATTTTTTCACTGGACTTAGGGATTTTAAGTTGGACTTAGGGATTTTAAGTTGGACTTAGGGGTTTTAAGTTGGGCTGTTGGAGTGATTTTCATAAACTTGGAGTTGGACTTAGGTTTTCTGATAGAAAAATTGACTCGGATCAACTAATCTTGAAGCTTTGTAACTAAGCAGTATTGGTACTTTAAAACTATGGGACATAGGACTTAGGCACATCTTGAATTAAATCACGAGGACTTAGAGCATAAAATATATCTTAAAACTACCGTTTAGGAAATTGTTAAATAGACAGAACCATAGACAAAGAGCTGTTGTTTATTTTGGTGTTGACAGTGCATAAAGTCCCTAAGTGGACTTAGGGACATCTTGAAATGTGCCATCCAATTGTTGAATATTTTTTGAATTGTTAGGACTAAAGTAGGATTAGAATAAACTTTTAAAAAAATCGATTTTTTTTACATAAAAGTGTTCAACATCACAGAAATCTCGAAAATAAATTTTTTAAATTGCCCGCATCTGTAACTCGAAAACTACTCAACAGATTTTAATAATTCAAAATACATTCGATTCGTTATGAAAGGTACTAGTAACTAAACCTTTAAAAATATTATGTTATGTACCCCTACTTTTTTTTGAACAGGGGTAGTTTACCCCAAAAAAAAAATGTATGTTTTTTGATTTTTTCAAACAAATGTTTGTATAATGATAAAAATATTAAAAATAAAATGTTTTTAAGGTTTAGTTATTAGTATTTAGTATTATGAATAGAATCCTGGAATTGAAATTTTTACTCTGTGTGTTACAGCAAGTTCTAGAGAAATACGGGCGTTTTAAAAGTGGTTTTTGGAAGACGCCCTCTGCAGTGAAGAAGACGTGAAATTTTTTTTTTTATATTCTCCGTATATTCTACTATAATATTTAAAAGGAATTAGTTTGATAAATATAATAGTTTTTTTCACACACACACACACAAATTAAAATGTTTTTTTTTTTTTTTTCATTAATGAAACGAAAAGTATTTTTAAAAGATCTGATCTGAATTAACTACCAAATACCAAGTCTACGAATTCTTAACTTAGATTAGCAACTAAAGGAGTACTCACAGATATCCTGAATACGTTGAAATTAATTTGTAGAATGCTGTAAGGGAAATTTCGTCCTTTATACCAACTGTTGACATCTCTTCAGTAATTTAGCGTGATTTTAACTCTCATTCAGCTATTTATACAAATTGCAAAATGTATTTTGAAATCGCAATTAATTTATCTTATATTTTGTTCAGTAATTTGCACCATTTTAAGGTATTAAAAACAAATTGTACATACATAAATTTGTACAGGTAGCCCCTAAAAATAAATAGATTAACAACAATAATATTAACTTTGAGCAGACACTCATCTTATTATCCTCTGAATTTTTTCTAAAATACTCTAAATAGATTTATGATCTCTTCTGCTTCTCGAATATCAATCATTCCACTCCAATCTAATTGATGTAGACTTTCGTGATCACACGTTTGAGATTATTTTATATCCTTATTTCCACTTTTCGCTCCAACGATGTTTTTTAAAGTTTTCAGGCATTTTAAAATCCACCTGCGCATTATCATTCGCATATATGTACATAAAATACATGAAATAATCTTCGAATTAGTCTCAAATCACTCACAATTCGAACATGAAGTGAAGAGTGGTTTCAAAATTCCACCAGCTGGCGCAGAGCGCGTTTAAGATGAGCAAAGCACTCAACTCCTGTCGCTGCCACAATTACGTTTTATTATTTTATGCTACGAACAACGCCAAAATCAAGTGTTATATCTTTAAAAAATGATGGAAGTGATTAAAGTTGCGTCATTGCAATTTATAAACTATCATAATCTTTAGTTCAGTAAACTAAATGCATAAACATTGCCAAAAACTTAAAACAACTTAGTGATAGTGGTCAACGATATCTTTAGTAGGAAACTTGTCCGATTTCAACTTTAAGGAAAAAGAGCACATTGATTGGGACTGAGGAGAATTATCAGAAAATTTGTACAGTAGATACAATGACTTCACATCGATAACGTTATTACGGTAAGTTTATAAACTGGTTTCATAATATGCTCTTATTAAAAACCGTCGTCTTCGTATCTGTGAGAGATCTCCAAACTTAAGACATGTTAAGTACGCGTGTAATCGGATCACGGATGTCCTACGCATTTTCCGTGAAGATATCGGGGTATCTCTGTGATCACGTGAACACGGGAATCAAGAATTCAACATGTAACGTAAAATAATATAATAAATTGTACTACTTAGGTAAAAACATTCTCTTTCTTGTACAAAAACTAAAACACAAAATTTAAAATTTTTGAATATCCCTAACAAAAACTAGACACAAAGTAATTTGTCTTATATAAGTGCATTTGTTCACTATTATCTATCTTTCTGGAAAGGATAACAATATTAAAAATATATTACTAATCGAGTCAAGGAGCTGCGAGGAGCGGAGTGGTTTCAATTACCGGCATATAAAATAACCAATTCAATTCTTAGTGAAATATGTTTCATCTAATTGATGTAGTAATACGACGATATGATTTTGTAAATAACCTTTCAAGCCGTTTATTTTGAACTAAAATATATTCTAAAATTATTTTGTGGGAATCTCTACAAATCATACAATAAATGTCAGTCAAATTACAAGGAAACATTCTCAGGTGTGTCTCACCGATTCTGATGAAATTGAATTATGTTATAGAGTATCGAAAAATAAGAGATACGTATTCTTTTTTATCTGCGAATACGCACATTTAGGGGGTGAAAACCACGCTTAAAGTTTACCCCCAAAAACAGTTTTTCCTAAATATTCCAAGTTCTAATAAATTAGTCAAAAATCATTGAAAAATATTTTGTTCCATAAGATTTTGAAAAATAAAGTTGACCTGTTTTTGCGTTTTCGTAAAAAAAGCTCCTCAAGGGGGTTAGCAACCCCTACAACTAATACGAAAATAATGTATATTCTTTCGGACATCAGTTTTTTCGTGAAAACCAGTATTAAGAGGTTTTTGGAGTCACTGATTACGAATCTGATGTCAGATTCAACATGGTGGACAAACTTTTGAAAAATACACTAATTTTTGTTTAAAAAAACAATAAATAAAAGTATCACCTAAATGTGCGTATTCGCAGATAAAAAAAAAATACGTGTCTCTTATTTTTCGATACTCTATAACATATTGCAATTTCATCAAAATCGGTGAGACACACCTGAGAACGTTTCCTTGTTAGTGTTAAGTGCACCAAAAACACAGATTTGCCAGTTCACGGACACATATGTGTGATCACATGTAATAAACGTGAAATAAAAACACGTGTATCTCTAATTTCACATGAAAAAAATTCGTGTGTTAAAAATACGGTTGTGAAAAATACACGTTTTCACGTTTATCCGTGATAATATTAAATAGTGAGCTTTAACACGTTCAACCCGGCGCAGTTTTTTATACTTCACTTCATCAGGCAGCAGTACAAATCGTATTTTGCTTTATCTGGCGGAGCCTTGCACAAAATGTTTAAAAAAAAAAAAAACATAAAAACAAATAAAACATTAAGTCTATTATAGCCTACCTGTAAAAATGAACTCTTCAATTTTTCAATAAAAAAAAACATGTGATGTTATGTGAGCCACCGGTGGTACACGCCGCCAGATGAACCATTCGCCTGTGTGCCACCGGTGGTACACGCACGTGGTAATGCAAACAGACTACATCAGCAACTTCGTAGTCAAACGATGTTATCAATAAATGATTAGAATTTAGTTAGTGTCATTTGATCTTTATTATTCCTTTAACTATAATAAAATATCTCGCCTACTACGAAATTTGAAACGAACGTGTTAACACTTTGTATTATAGCTGAATTGACTGCCCAATTTTATTCAGTTATTGCGAGTTACGGACATGTGAGTGAAGTAGATATGGTTTTTTTTTGAAAAATCCATAGTTTTATTTATAAAATAATTTTTTTCACATAATGCTCTCAATAATGCTATCTACATTTGTTCATTTGATCGGTATGAAGATTTTCATAAAATTGTATCTGGAACAAAGAAATATTACTAATTTTTTCTATATTGTGTTATCAAAAGTAATATTTAGAGCTTAGAATCTGTGACATAGAATCGTCTTAAACTTGTACTTAAAGTACTGTGTTATGTTTGGATATCCTACTGGAGTGGTTATACGCTTGTTAACGCAATTCCATATTAATGGAACGATCTCCTTTATTTTGTCAGTGCCTGATATCACATAATTCTAATTGCAATAATTATACAATATTCAACATTTTTCGTTCAAAATCATTAAAAGACTGCATTTCTATACCTTAATTTTTAAGGAACCAATAAAACTTCCAATTCCTCCGTTCTCTATGTAAATCGATGTTTTTAAGCATGAGGACTAGAAATTTATAGTGCACAATAGAAAATGCCCCACGACGGGGTCGCCGGTCACACACCATGCCGTGCAGGTTCAAGCAAGTTCAGGACAAATTTCCTTTGCAGCACAATTTCCAGGACAATTAGTAAGGTCCAGCTGGTCAATATATTTCAGGCCGAAAAACAATGCCGCCCGCAAAGTTCATTTATGGCCGTGATAGTTCGCTTTTATTCACTTCAAGTCACGGCACTTGCAGTAGCGGCCGCATCGCATCGGGCCGCACCGCACCAGACGCCCCGAGGACAACCGGGGGGTCCCGGAGTCCCCGGTTTCTGGTGTGCCCTCTTCTGCTGTCCTGCAGCTCCGGAGGGCGCCCTCCAGGCCCCCCGTCCCGGTGGTCTCCGCAGAAGTGCACTCTGCCGCGACTACGTAATGGCTGCAATGCATAAAAGATTAGGCAGAAGGCGTGCAATAAAAAACTTCACTGTCGGACCCATAAATAGTCGACAATGCAAGTTTTCCTCCGCTTTCCATTATGCAAAAAATGTGGTAAATAATGTCACACGAATGCAATTGAAGGTCCCCAGGGACAGACAGGACAGAGCCCGGTTATTGTCCCATGGCAGCGCAGCACCCAGGGAAGGGTGAAGGGCTGCTTCTGGTGGGTGCTCTAGTGCGACAGTAATTCCGCCCTTGTTATGAGGGAAACTTTTCAAGTCATATAGAAGTCCTTTTGAGGCTGATGAAGGACACCGGGAATCACAGGCGCAAATATCCCGCTCACAAGCCTAATCCCTTTCGGGGTAAGATTATATCAGCTTGTGGTGAAATATGGCGAGGCTTTGGAGCTCAAGGCCGGGCCGCATATTTCTCACCCGGAATCGTTTGATTTATTCCGCCGGAAAGTTGTTTCGCTTCTTCAAAAAAAAATTTAAATCTTGAATTATGGCGGCTGAAAAAAAAATATATATACATATCTATGCCCCAAAGCCACTAACGTTCCTGTCCCTGGGTGGTGGTGCTCCGGTTCTAACTAAATTTCCTTTTCCAGTCCTGGTGCTCCCCCGCTGGGATTTGCACTTATACAGGATCCGGGATCGTATCAACAGGGAAGATTTCAGCACTTCTGTGATTGTCGGGCTTTTGCCATGGACCGCCTGGATCTGATAATTTGGACCATCTGCTTGTGTCCTCTCAGCATCCAGCAGTATCCAACATCTACCCGACGAGCCCGACTAAATAATTTTCCGGGACCTGAGCGGGGGAAGGGAAACTGTATGCACATTGCCGGGCGGAAATAAGAACGTTTTAAGCAAAACAAGTCTCGCTTCTTGGCTAAAAAGACAGAAGTGGGATGGGGGCTGGGGCTGAAGCAACCCCAGGACCAAGTTGGCTGACTTGCGAAATTAGAAGACGAATTCAACTGAGGCGTGAGGCGGCAAGGCGAATGTACCGCCTTCGCTGCCGTAGCTTCCAACTTTGTTGATTTTACGCTTCTGTTATCCCGACCGGGCTATTTGCTCTTATTCGCCCCGGGAACTAATGGTTCCAGTTCCCGGGACCCGGCGTTGATTTCATTTTGCGGAAAGATAGAGTTTAACTGAGTTCTGTGTGGGAACTTATGAGAAAACCCACCGATACAGAGGATTTTTGTTACCAGACCTACCTCCTGCCGTTCCCGTGTCGTGCCCATGTCGTCATATGGAGAACACCAGGACTGTCGTGAGGACGGATGCACGTGCACAGCCGTGGGTTTAGGGAATTACTCCATTAAATTTTGGCATGGTGATGCAACAGGAATCCTCAACCGAGGAAGTTCGTTTTCCATCCGAAACTTTTGCATTATACATATTATATAATCTCAGTTTTGTGGCAATTGTGCCGCCCCGCATTCTCGTTTCAGAGGAGTCTCTGTATTTCTAATGCGGTGGCCGTGTCATTGTTAGTGGGGAAATCTCTTTTAATATTAGAACTATGTATCTCGTCTAGCGAGAGCATCTGAAGAGGAATTCCTGCCATAAGGGGGCAAATACCATTAATATTTGCCCATTTCATCCAGCTCCATTCCCACTTCTGACATGACCTATTTTGGTTCATGGTTATGGACGACATTTGAGTAATGACTAAAAGTAGCCACTTTATGCAAAGCTTCACAACACTTTTATGGAAATTAGAAGCCCATTGCAAACAATTTGTTATACTTACCATTTACAAAGCGACTCATTTACACAAAGACTAACTTGCAATCTATAATGAAACAATTTACAAGATAGCTAGTTTGCTCACAAGTTCAGTTTTTGCCGATAAATTCAAAAAGTAGTCTAGTAAAATTCTGATTCACGTATTTTGTCCTAAAACGAAAAGAAAAGATACGTATTTAATTATGTTTTGGAGTGCTTTTAACAAGTTTTAAGTTAATAGATCCCTTAAATAATGTGTCTCCATATAAACTTTGAACTCTCTTATGGCTCCTTTAAGATTTGAATTTATAAAATCACTTCTTAGTGATTCTCTACATTATAAAATAAAACTGTTGACCAAATTTCATATTTCCCTTCAGCGGTTTAGCTCAGCGATGAAGAATCAGTCAGTAAGGACGTACGTCTTTTATTTGATATCCCACATAATGACATTGATATAGAAAGAAAATTCTTTTTGATCACAAGTTTAATTTTTTAAATACAGGGTCCGCCAAATAACTTTTTTTTTTGAAAATGCTATAAAAAAAAAACTACTGAATATTTTTTCAAATTTCTTTTTTTATTTCAAATTACAATCCTTCCGGTTAATGATGGAAAATAATTTCATTCAAATGGCTGCCTCGGCTGGCCATGCAGTAGCCTACACGATCGGTCCAATTTTTAAGTACATTATCGATTGTGTGCAGCTGTATTTCACCAATGGCTTCACGAATATTGTCCTTTAAAGCGTCAATTGTCTCTGGCTTGTCGGCGTAACACTTATCTTTGACGGCACCCCACAAATAATAGTCTAACGGTGTCAAATCGCAGCTCCGAGGTGGCCAAACGACATCAGCTCTGCGGCTGATAATGCGATTTTGAAAAACAGGGCGCAAAACATCAAGTGTAGCGTCGGCTGTGTGGCACGTAGCGCCGTCCTGTTGAAACCAAATGTTGCCAATATCCTGCTCTTCAATTTCTGTGAACAAAAATTCGTTCAACATGGCCCGATAACGATCGCCATTGACTGTAACGGCCACTCCTTGCTCATTTTCGAAGAAAAATGGTCCAATTATGCCTCTGGACCAAAATCCGCACCAAACAGTGACTCGTTTTGGGTGCATCGGCTTTTGAATGAATGCGTGCGGGTTTTCTGTGCCCCAAATGCGACAATTCTGCTTGTTTACATACCCGCCAAGATCGAAATGAGCTTCATCTGAAAAGATGATTTTTTTGGCAAAATCCGCATCTTCTGCAAGTCGATCGCAGGCCCACTTAGCGAAGCGTTGTTCAATCGTATACACAACCATATTCGTTCAGCGGAAGGATAAAACTAATTACAGTAGAATCCGGATATAACGACCCTCAAGGGACCGGCGACACTTAGTCGTACTAACCGGACGTCGCACAAAACGAACGAATACCGATGAATGAATTTAAGCTTGTTTTTATATATTAATATTACTCTAATTATGAAATAATAATATATGTACATAGTTAGATTAATTTCTATAAACAAATAAAACAAATTCATATTAAAATAAACAAAAAATAACTTTAAGGGGGGAGGAGGTAAGGTGTATTTAATTGTAAATTGTACACATAATAAAGTATCATTTCAAGAATATTCAATTAAATATTTACCTAAATTATTAAGAAATAAGCCATTGAGAGCAAATCTTTGGATCCTCTAAAAAAAAAAGCGGTGGACATCAGAACTCATTACTGGATTATCTCAAATCAAAAAATCAAATATATTTGGTTAGTTTATGAGCTTCTCGAGGTAATGACGTTGAGATTTTTTTTTTTTGACGATTTTTCAATTTTTGGCTTAATTTTAAATTAAAACAAACGAATTTTAAAAGGAAAAAGCGGTAAAAATCAGCCTCTTTGTCATAGTAAAACTAATTATAATGCAAAAAAAAAAAAACATTATCTCGACTTCACTACCTCATATTTTATGTACTTAAAGAGTGTGTCAAAGAAGAAGATCGGTCAAGTAGATTTTGAGTTACAGTGTCCAGCGACTTTGACCATTCTAAGTGGGAGAAAAACGCGTTTTAAAGTTTTAATAGAGCATTGAGTTGTTCGCTACCACTATAAGTCGAGGCACTGTATCTCCGGTAGTTTTGCTCTAATCGACCTACAATTTTTACTGGATACTCTTGAAGAGTTGTACTTTCAAATAAAAAATAAAAAATAAATGCAAAAAAACAGGCGGTTAGGTATTGTTTGTGCGTAGGTATTGTAAACAACACTGCGCGTCGTTCTAAGCGGACGATATCTTGTCAAAATAGGTCGCTATAAGCGGTTGGTCGCTTAAACCGGAGTCGTACTAAACGGACATGTTTTCATAGTAAGTCTATATGAAACCTAACTTGAGTTTGCATTTTCGTCACTATAACCGGTTGGTCGTTATAAACGAAGTCGTTATATCCGGACTCTACTGTATCTGTCAAATCAGACATGAGCTAAGTGTTGCCATCCACGAAATAAGCACTAGTTGAAAAAAAAAAACGTTAGATGGCGGACCCTGTATAATCCTCACCAAATTTTGAATTCAACTTGTTTTTATCTTAAGCCTGTATTTGGTCTAAAACTACCTATACAAAATTTCAATTACCTAGATTTGTCAAACTTTCAAAATTTTGCTTCCAAAAGTCTTTCGTTGTTACAATTTTGAATGCCAAAATTTAAAAACTAATTTTTCATCTGCCCTAAAACAACAACTATTGGTACCCACTTAAAAAATAATTCAACTTTAAAAGTTAAGTTGAAAAATACATTTGTAAAATAAGGTGATGAGCCAATAAGATTTCCGTCCAATTGGTTGAAGAATTTAATGTGTAAGGACATAGATGTTGTAGCATCATTCATTATATGTATGCAATTAAAATGTGATATTCTGAGCCCTCGAACAAAATGTGACTAATAAAAATCTGGATATCACAATTAATTTAAAAATAAAACATCTGCCTTGTTTTGCAGCTCGATACCGGGTTTACTGTCTGCAAACGTGCTGCGTATGTTTTAAATACACACTTATCATTTTATAACTTATGAAATAGTTACTACAAAAGTTGGACAAATTCAAGTCCTTAAATCATGAGCAGCTGTTTCCTGCTTACACTTTAATCTGCCCTTAGTACACCACTACCCCATATCCGGGTTAAGCCCCTGATATATTGCAGGTTGACACCACAAATCTTCCTCCTAGAAGGTGCGCGTGTCGAACAACTACAACCTGCATCTTTATCCTGCAATCGAACAAGGTAGAGCTTCTAGAGAGGGGAGTAGGGTAGCTTGGACTGGGCAAGCCGCGAGTAAATATATCATTCGCCCTCGCAAGGGTCAATAAAGCGCCCCATAAAAATTAACCCATGCCCTGCTTAATTGCACAGCGGAATGAAGTGCTTAATGCTTTGTACCGCGCACCATTAAGACCAGTAAATACGCTCCGGCTCGAATTGCAACAGTTCGCCGACAACGACTCTATAGTGTGCTCAGCGGCCATAAAGCAATTATTAAAATGAGCGAATAAAAAACATAAAAAAGCATTACTTGCATTATGTTCTCGTTTTGTAGGATTTTTGTCGGGCGCACTATGGGGCCAAACTAGATGATGAATTACTTTCAGAAGTCAGGCGAGGTCGTCGGATTAAGGCACTTTAAAAGGTTGGCCCTGGGCCTGAAAGGACTCAGGGGGTTTGGATTTAACAAGCCCTTTGGTTGTAAGCGAGCAAGTCCTGCACACAAGTGCATTCCCGGAAAATGTGAATTTTAATAGTTGACCTTTCGCTGCCGCCAGACATTAGTGATAAAAATTAAAAGTGCAGAATTAAATTGAATGGAGACAGAACGAAAGTGGACAAATTATCGAGTGTCACGAAACTGTCTGTAACCGCAATCATTACTGCGAGCCTTTTGTGCTCCGATGTATTCGATCAGACCCTTCGGGTGCAACCGCCACTCGACCGTGTGAATCTGGGCCCCTGTGGATTACGTGCCCACCACCACCACCACCCAAATTTGTTGACAATATTAAATCATTTAAAGCCATCAACTGTTCGTTTGAATAATTGAATGCCGCCGCGCCACTTTTTGTTCAATAAACATTTCGCAGATAGTGCTCTTTGGCGGCCGTTGCTGCAAACAGCCCGACCAGAGGGCAGTTTTTTAAACAACGCTTCATTACGCACAATTAGGTAATTGCTAATTTACAACTCATTTAAGTATTCAGTAAACATTTGGTGCCAATTTTGCGCATTTTATTCACTTTATATATGAACTACATGTCCATTTAAACAGAGTTTTATGGTATATCTACCAATAGTTGTGATATATGTATATTTTAGCTGGTCATAAAGGAAGTATTTTATAAAATAGGATATTTTTTTGGCTACGAAACAAAATAAATGTCAAGCACAATTTATTAATTAATTAATTTCGTCTGTGCTTATTCTTTGATGCTTTAAAATGTTTTAAATTTCGAAATACAATCTTCCCGATCTAAAACGCATTAAATTATTAGATGTTTAAGCACTGAGAATACCTAATTTATGGTTTTTCTCCGGTTTTCGAGTATATTCTTAGAACTACAACCTTCGTATGTTTTTAACTTAAACAAAGGGCAAATTAAATATTGTCAAAATTGATACGATTCATCGATTGATCTAAATTCCTACTATATGTATATATAGGGTGATCCAATAGTATGGAAACGGGTAAATAACTTTCGAGGAATGCATTTTGGAGAAAAAAGTTTAAGAGAAACGTTTTAGGAATTTTCCCTGGCTATTCAATGGTGGCCGTAGATTTGACCTTGACTATGGCCCTGAAGGTCATTTCAAGGTCAAGTTGACTTTTTTAAATTGGACTTGGAATTTTACGTCCGACTATGATCTTAACCATGACCTCGAAGGTCATATCAAGGTCAGATGGCTCTTTAAAAGGGAACCTGCATTATTACTGCGGATTTGGAAAGAGAGGAAGTTTTACGTCCGAATGTGACCTTGACCACAATCTTGATCCTGGCCGTGACCTTGACCATTACCTCGAAGGTCACATCAAGGTCAAGGTGGTTTTTTGAAGGGGAAACCATATTTTTGGCCACGGAAATAAAAGTTCCGCAGTACATAGCAGTACGTGAAATTTGAAATTTATCGAAATTTCAAACATTGATGTAATGATGAGAAATTCAAAATGCTACAAACTGGAGATTCTCGATGTATCGTGTAGAGGAGATTGTCTTGTCTGTAGTGAGAAAATAGTGAAAGAGCATTCGCTTTGCGTCCCTGAAACAGCACAACAAAATCTTTCGTGAGTGGGGATCAGATTTCGGTTGCTGGGGCGGCTTTTCTCCAATAGGAAGCCAATATTCTAGACGCGTGCTATTATCATAAAAGATCCAGCTTTCATCCCCCGTCACAAGATCCTCTAAAAACTCCTTGCGATGATGACGAAGTAGGAGAGACCGAGAGATGGTCACGCGGCGATTCTTATTGTTTTCGGTGAGACGGTGTGGTGTCAATCGAGCTATTACTTTCCTGTATCCCAAGTTGTGTAAGTGGTTTACTATTGATGGTTGGGTGCAGCCAAGTTTTTTTGGTAACTCGTGCGTACTTGCCTCAGGATTCGCTTTGATGCAGCTGAGTAATACGTCATCATCGATGGTCTAGGATCGTACAAAACGTTTCTTATCTTCAAGACTTGCGTATCAAGAATTAAAACGATTGCAGCAACGCTGGACTGTTCGATGAGAAACGACGTTCTCGCTGAATGCATTCTGTGTATTTTTAGCAGTCGCGTTTGTGTTCGTACTACGCTGCCACTCGTAGAACATGATCGCCCGAAGTTGTTCCTGCGTGATCGAAGTCATTTCTGTCCACTGGAACGCATGCCCGCCCTTTTATACCCTGTCACGCGGAAGAGTAGAAAACATTCTAGAATATTTTTGAAATCGCTCGATGTCATATTGCGTCAAAACGTAATAAAAAAAATTTTAAAAACCTAATAGTATATAACAAAAAATTTAAAAATGTTTTACTTCTGCATTTGCCCGCTTTAATCTTCTGTTTTCTTCCTGTGTGGGAAATTAAAATATTTCTTGCATTTGTACCACCTGAAAAAGAATCTCGAAAAATTTTAGAAAATTCTTAAATCTCCTTTTTATATAATAATTATAAAAAAGCAATGTCCTTTTTGCTAGAAATCGCACAGTAGGCGATTCGGCCTTACTTCGGTCAAAATATTGTTGATTGTGTTGACTTCAAAACTCCAAAAACACGAAAACTACACTCACCTTTATTTCATAGGAATTTCCGGATCTTGGGACCAGGTAAACTGAAAGACGTTGCTTAAAAACTTAATTCTATTTTATTTGCGTGTCCACCGGCAACACATCCAGTGGCAAGGTTCTGGAGAGCGTTGTAAAAGTATATAAATTACTTAGGTGGTATCGAAATTACTTTATAAATCGTCCTAAAAAGCTTAAAAACTACTAAACTTAAATAAGAACATCGTTTGTGGTGTTCACGGCGATCGGAGGTAGGTAAATTGCACGAATCTGGGACCGGAGCCTTGCGATTTCTGCGTCCTCGCGCTCCATTTCCCGGACCATCTGGGAGAATTGCACCAGGCCCTCTCTGTTCCCGGGGAAGCCGTGGGTCTTTATTACGTCCATCTGGATTTGCATCACGAGTGGGAAGACGTGCTGCATCATCAGGATCATTTCTTTGCCGGCGGACGCCTTCGCCTCGGAGAGCTTTTTCGAGTTGTCCGGCTGGTTCACGGTCTTTATAATGTCTACTAAAATTGCTTTGGCAGTCTCATTGTTGAAATTGGCAAGGTAGGACATTCCGGGAGGGTCCTTAAGTCAGTAAAAACGAAAAAAACACTAGCACCGGGGACTGGAACACTAGCCAAAATTATTGTTTTGTTTATATTTTCTGGAAGTGTCAAGCGAACGTCAGTTGCGTTTGTCAAATACTTCGAAATTGCTTTTTAACCCTACAGCCAAAATTTTAGTACTCGAATTTATTATTTCCTTATTTTTCAAACGTTTCGCTTAGAATTAATGATTAAAATAAATTAAATATCTGCGTATAATTAAAAATATTCAGAACAATCACAGCGCCATCTTTCCTTCAGTAAAACCAACACCTGGGGAGAAGACATTTTGAAACGTAAAACTCTCCGAAAAAAAAATGAAATTCAGCTTGTCATATTGAAGTCTCCACTCTCCAAAACTCTTAGACAGAAGAGAAACTTTTTTTTACCTGTGGGGGAGTTTTGATTTTACCTGCGATTTTTGTACTTTACAACGACGTTGGGGATTTATTAACACTTAACGTGCTGCTCGGAGGTGCCCCGTAACACGATACAAGCCCTCAATTGATGAAACATCGCAAAATTTGAATGGAAAACGCTAAAAACGCTAAAAATTCCAAGATCAGTTACCATTTTGACAGAACAACTGACAGCCAGCTCAGACGAGGAAGACGAAAGAAAAGCAATCGACGGCAGCTTTCATAAAAATCTCAGTCGGGGCGACGACGACGATAAACGGACGACGGTCAGAGTTGATAGAGTTATTATTTTTTCTTTTTTTCGTTTCGGGTCCGGGGATTAGATTCGCTCTGTCTTCGGTCGTGGGGGATTTTCTGTTGGTGCACCGGACGACGACGCCCGCCCTCCAAATTCTGTGGATTCAGTCGCGCTCGCTCTGAAGCGTAGGACATGGATCCTGATGGGCTCACGAACGAGCAGACGGAGAAGGTCCTCCAGTTCCAGGACCTGACCGGAATCGAGGACATCAACATTTGCAGGGATGTGCTCATCAGGCACCAGTGGGACATGGAGGTAAGTTTGGGCCCCACACCCCGGCCAATTCCCAAAAGGCCAAAGTTTCATCACAATGACCCGGAATCAGTTTTGCTTTACGTGGCCTAGAGTCGAACGAACGAACTCTCTTTAGGTATTAGAAGAGAGGAAAATATTTAAATTAATTTTAGGTATCTAAGCTCCTGCACAATCAAAAGGCTTCTTTATAATTGAGGATGGGTTTTATAACCTGCTTGTAATCTTGGTCTTTGCCCTTTTCCACGTTTCCCTTACTAAGCATTTTGTTTTAGGATTTAACTAACCTCTGTTCTTTTTAAGTACCCTAGCCAGCTAAACTTATCTTCTTGAGTCAATCTTCACTATTTTATCTTTTAAGATAGACTGCCGCGGAGTTAAGCCAGAATTTATTTATATTAACAAAGTTCAGTAATTATTCTGGCCTGTGGGGTGCAAAGTTTTAACTTTTGGTATATGTAAATCAGCAGGGGTAATGAAGGAAGCACAGGCGATTTCAATATACGGTATCTAATTTGTAACTAAACATCATTCGTAGATTTATTTTTTCTTCTTCTTATATATTATATTAAATCAAACCAAAAAAATTATGCATTATGTTAAAATAGGTTTTCCCCTTATTAAACAAAATATGTTTAGTACATGTTTTTAATATTAAAGTCAATCTGCATTGCATTTTTTATGTTTTTCTAGATTTCTTATGTATGAATACATAGAAAGAATTCGAAACAGACAAAAATTAACAACTAGAAAACAAAATGCATATTGGATATATTTGAAAGTACAGTAGAGTCCGGATATAACGACTTCGTTTATAACGACCAACCGGTTATAGTGACGAAAATGCAAACCCAAGTTAGGTTTCATATAGACTTACTATGAAAACATGTCCGTTTAGTACGACTCCGGTTTAAGCGACCAACCGCTTATAGCGACCTATTTTGACAAGGAATCGTCCGGTTAGAACGACGCGCAGTATTGTTTTCAATACCAACGCACAAACAATACCTAACCGCCTGTTTTTTTGCATTTATTTTTTATTTTTGTATTTGAAAGTACCACTCTTCAAGAGTATCCAGTAAAAATTGTAGATCGATTGGAGCAAAACTACCGGAGATACAGTGCCTCGACTTATAGTGGTAGCGAACAACTCAATGCTCTATTAAAACTTTAAAACGCGTTTTTCTCCCACTTAGAATGGTCAAAGTCGCTGGACACTGTAACTCAAAATCTACTTGACCGATCTTCTTCAAATTTGACACACTCTTTAAGTACATAAAATATGAGGTAGTGAAGTTGAGATAATGTTTTTTTTTTGCATTATAATTAGTTTTACTATGACAAAGATGCTGATTTTTACCGCTTTTTTCTTTTAAAATTCGTTTTTTTTAATTTAAAATTAAGCCAAAAATTGAAAAATCGTAAAAAAAAAAAATTTCAACGTCATTACCTCGAGAAACTCATAAACTAACCAAATATATTTGATTTTTTGATTTGAGATAATCCAGTAATGAGTTCTGATGTCCACCGCTTTTTTTTTTTAGAGGATCCAAAGATTTTCTCTCAATGGCTTATTTCTTAATAATTTAGGCAAAAATTTAATTGAATATTCTTGAAATGATACTTTATTATGTGTACAATTTACAATTAAATACACCTTACCTCCTCCCCCCTTAAAGTTATTTTTTGTTTATTTTAATATGAATTTGTTTTATTTATTTATAGAAATTAATCTAACTATGTATATTATTATTTCATAATATAATTACAGTAATATCAATACATAAAAACAAGCTTAAATTCATTCATCGGTGTTCGTCCGTTTTGTGCGTCGTCCGGTTAATACGACTAAGTGTCGCCGGTCCCTTGAGGGTCGTTATATCCGGATTCTACTGTACATATATAACAAAAAACAAATAAGTTCGGAATTTCAGTGTTTTTTGATTTAGAATCTTCGTACATTTCACAACACGGGAAATTTTGCTGTCAAACGAATGTTTTCTATTAGATTTTGCCCATTAATTACGAATCCATTAACTCATTTTCAAAAATTCTATGATTGAGTAATAAATATTTATTGATTTTAAACTTTTTTGAGATTTGTGAGTGAATGTGAATTCGTTTACTGAAATGAAGATCTCAACTTTGTTTTTTAGTTCCTGCAAAATGTGGGTATGCGTTTTCCACTTCTTAATAATATTTTTGTCGAAAGCATTTTGTCTAGAGAGACGGAGTGTCGTCTTTGTTTAGAAGACCTTGAAAGAACATTGTGTTTTTGTACTACTTTGTCATGGTCTAAAGCCTTTAATTTTTGAACCCGGCTGTGATCAGGTCTTCTTCAATTAAAGACTTTTTTGTACTCCTAGTGGGTAGTGGAATGGAATGTGGGTCGCTTTTTCCCATAACAATAATAAAAATAAATTTTTCGAAAACGTGAAAATCTACAAAATTTATTATCATAGATGGGATTTTTTACAGTGTTTTGTAAGCATTAAATTTAATATATAGTAATCAAATTGGTTTAATTTTTAAAGCAGCGACATACACGTATTTTTTAAATTGTGTTTAAAATATGTACATACAATTTGTCACTATTGATCCGTTTAAGGTACTATTACCGTCTAGAATGCTAAAAAATGACATATATTCAACAATTTTTTTTTCACTTTCTATATTATATATTGTTATCAAACTTTTTTTACAGTATTAAACAGTTCTTGAAGATTACGAAAAAAATTTTTATTTTTATTTTCTATTAACTGTAAATTTAATACAGGGCGCTCAAATTTTCTTCTCAAAAAAACATTGCTGCATGGCGGACAGTTAATATCTGGAACGGTAAGTCTGAAACATAAAATTCAAAAAGAGTTACAAAAAGGAAGTGCTCTTACGTGATAGTTTACCAGAAAAATTGAAAAATCATTAAAAATAAAAAAATGGCGGACATTTCAAAATTTTTTTCAAAAATCGCCCTTTTTTTCGACCTTTTTTCAGGCTCAAAAATTTTATATATTTTTTTTGTGGTCAAATTGTGGTATACTATCACGCAGGATATAACAACGAATAGAATGCTTCAAAGTGTATTAAAATCGGCCCAGTAGATCCGGAGATTAACTGTCCGCCAGTTAAAAAAACCTAAACTCGAGAAAAACGCATTTAAAGTTTATTTAGAACATGGGAACAGCCGAGAGCGCGCTTCAATTGAGTCGTTATATCTCGGCACTGGCTTCGAATTTCGATTTAATATTTTAGACAGTTATTATTGAAGGTATAAAGAATCTAAAAATGTAAAAAAAAAAAATTTCATTTTTTGAAAATTCTAGACGGTAATAGTACCTTAAACGGAAATAACCTAATGAATGATTTTATGTGAGATGGGATTGAAATCCTAAAAATACATAAATTTATAAACAATACGTCGGTTTACTCGGTATGCATCTTGATTTTAAAGTGCATCTATAAAAGATATTAGTCATGCACTTACAAAAAGTTTCCACAATTTTTTTAATAGGTATTTGTACAAAGCTTAATTTTTTAATAAGCTAAATCTAAAAATCAGAGCAGAAAAAAAAAAGTTGATTATATTATTGAGTTGTTTGAAGACCTTTTGCGGGTCTTAATAAAAAAGATCTCAAAAATAAAATGATAATTTGTTTATTCTGCTGCGTACAACTTTAAATTGTGGATCGCTTTTTTTCCCAATTTTCAGGTAGCCATACAAGAGCAACTAAACATTCGGGAAGGAAGGCCCTCAATGTACGCAGCCGCACCAGATGTACGAGCGCCACAAGTTGTAAACGACAGATTTCTTCAGCATGTGTTCTCAGCCAATATGCCGGGTGGAAGAGGCGGGGGAGGGACACCCCCTTCGGGCTTCACAGGCTTCTTAGGATATCTTGTTAATTATGTGTTTCAATTTTGTTACAGTACCGTTTCCTCAATAGTCACAGCTTTTCTAAGTCTCTTTAGGAGCGATGAAAGAAGTGAGTTAGAAAAAAAATGATTAAATTATCCTTTAGATCATCTAATCCCTTGCGTTTTGCAGTTGTCACTGACCCCCTAGGTGATGTCATGAATTTCATCGAGGCCTACAATGACAAATATCCTAGACATCCAGTTTTCTATCAGGGAACTTATGCACAAGCACTTAATGATGCCAAACGTGAGCTCCGATTCCTTCTTGTCTATTTGCACTCGGAAGTGTCGAATGCGCAGGATGTGAACACGTTCTGTAGCCAAACATTATCGGACCAAACGGTCATTGATTACATTAACCGCAATATGCTGTTCTGGGGCTGTGATGTGTCGTCACCAGAAGGATACCGTGTGTCGCATTCAATAAACGCGCGAACGTATCCCATTATGGTGCTGATAGGCCTACGGGCCAATAAAATGATAATAATGGGACGACTCGAGGGTGACTGTATGCCCGAGGAACTGATAAGACGCTTACAAATGATCGTAAATGACAATGAAGTCTGGCTAAGCCAGGCGCGGTCAGAACGATTGGAACGAAGTCTGACACAATCTTTGAGGCAGCAGCAGGATGAGGCTTATGAAATATCACTACGAGCAGATCAAGAGAAGGAAAGACGAAAACAGGAAGAACGGGAAGAATTACGAAGGGTCCAACAGGAAGAGGAAAATAGGAAAAAGGCCGAGCAAGAAAAGAAGGAGGTTAGTTGATTTATTATTGCAAATTAAGGCTATTCAGCTATAACATAACTACAAGTAAATCGTTGCATATGAAAGCTACTTGGTTGTAACTTAATTACTGATAATTATTATGAATTCAGCTATGTTAGGATAGAGCTGAATATCTGTTATTTATGGCAATGTGTGAATTGAGTTGATTGTTATCTTAATACTATATCTTTAATATTTTTATAAAACAGGAAATTGCGCGACTCAAAATTGAACTAGCAAACAGTGTGCCTTCAGAACCACCACCAGACTCACCAGATTCAATTAGTGTTGTATTTAAGCTCCCGAACGGAGCTCGCATCGAAAGACGGTTCCTAAATACAGACCATCTAAGTGTGAGTAAAATCTTTCATTCAATTAAATGCTCCATTAATCCAGCAATTCATATCTTCGACAGGACGTCTACAACTACGTTTTTTGCCATCCGGGATCCCCAGACACATTCGAGATCACAACAAACTTTCCAAAACGAGTTCTCTACACCAAAGATTCAAAAAGTGTGCAGACGTTACAAGACGTTGGTCTCAGGCATCGTGAAGTACTGTTTGTGAATGACTTGGACGCGTAGGGGACAATTTTATGTTTCCATGGCGAAGAGCACAGCAGCCGAAAAAAAAAAAAAAATACTATCGTCTAGTTTTCGTCACCAATTATACTCAGTACTTTCGGATGATTCTCTTTTTTAATTTTGTACAGAATGCTGCTGCTGTGGCTGCAAGACCTTTTGAACCTCATCCCTGTGGTTAAGATTTGAGAAAAAAAAATGTTTAAAACAAAACAAAAAATAATAGTAATGAGAAAAGCCGGGAATTATTTTCCGTTTTTTTTCTTTTTTGTACATTTTGAATGGAGAAGTACTGTTTACAAAATTTAAGAATTTCATAAGTCCAATTAAATCACTGAGTATTTTTAATCAAAGCGTAATGTGATTTCTTTCCATTCTCTGAATATTTTTTTTTCCTGTTCTTCCTTTATTTATCAGTACAAGAAAAACAAATGCTTTTGTATCCGAAAGGGTTTCTGCAATAAATAAAACCAGTCCGGGAAAATTGCTCTTTGACTGAACATTTGATTTATTCTTTTGTTATTTTTTGCAGAATAGCCTTAAACTTTGTTCGCTTTGAGTTTCGCAGAATTTTTCAGGAACATAAAAATCAAGTATGTAGAAAGGGAATAAGTTTCTAACAACTTTTATTATAGTAGTTCTATTTAGAGATTGTTAGATGATTTATCAATATGCGTAGGGTTCGATATGTTTTATTGGCAAATGCAAAAAAAAAAAGATTTTCAAGAAAAAGAAAAAAAAACTCAAAGTACAAAATTAATTCCAAGCTAATTTTCGACTCCCAAATGGTTCAACATAATTCATAAAGGCCCAATTACAATGACCGGATCGTGAACGGATAGAAATGTCCAAGTATGCAGTGAAACGGATAGGAAAATAACACCAATTACAATGCCGTATCTGTTCGGATTAAATCGTCAAAGTAGTTTCTTTAAATCTCAAAAGTGCGAAAAGTAGAAATGCATATAAATCGGAAAAGAAAAGCATTTTCAATATTTCTAATGTTGTGTAAAACGTAAAAAATGGAAAATAGATGAAAAAACCGGTGGTGGCAGTTCTTCTGTTTGACACTTCAAACCGTCAATCCGTCGATTTCTACACAATCCGAAATTTACTGCGCGTAGTTCCGATCGAATGCGCTTGTATCCGTTCAATGTAATCGATGAGGTAGAAAACGTATGGTAGGAAAACCAATTTGACACTTCAACCCGGTTCTCTTGCGCTCAGATCCGGTCATTGTAATTGGGCCTTAAAATCAAACCTTATTTCTTGCGTGAATCCCAACAAGCCTAAAAAGTTCGTATAGCCCTAATTCAAAATCAAAAAGTAAAAACCAATTATGTCAGTGAATAAATTAAACAATCGCAACAATTTACAGATTTATTTCAGAATTTTACGAATTCCTCTTAATAAAATACGGATAAAGCTACAATGATGTATCCGATGCGTATGTATTCACAAATGAGACTCCTGCAGAACTAAAAAGACATTTGACCTTAGGTTAACAGGGGAAATTACCGGATTTGGCCGCGTTAGTTCAGAATCTCAAAAAAAACTAAAAGCAACGAATTAATATAAGCAAATTAAAAGCTACAATTGAAGCTGAATTATTAATAATACAAACAAACCGATTATGTGCATTTTTTAATTACCCAATATTATCTGAATGCGACCAATTTTGGGGTAGATAAAAAAATAAATAGTTAATACAAAGGACACGGGCGACAAAATAAATTCGCTGCCTGATAGTTATAACAAAAACGGAGAAAAATAAATTGGTTGTAAAAATTATGGCGGTTGCTCATTTGGCATCCTTATACACTTAGCACCAAATGTCTTTCTGGGCATCATCAATTCTCTCCATCCATATTTAATGCCCAGCTTTTTACAGAATCATTGTCTCGGGATCTTCCATGTAGTCACGGAAATACTGGAGCCAGCGAGCACCAACAGCTCCGTCCACTGTCCTGTGGTCACAGCTGAGAGTTACACAAATTGTGTTCACTTCTTTAAAACTAGAAACAAGAAAAAAATTTACAAAAAAAGATTAATGCTTAAATTTGATCAAGTCATCGCAGAGGTCGTACCCTTTTATATTGTTAGGGTCAATCACGAGTTTTTTGTTTGTAGTACCAACGGCTAGGATGCACGACTGAGGTGGGTTTATAACTGCGCTGAAAATGTCGACACCTAAAATTAGATTAAATAACAGAGATAATAAGAAAAAAAAATTAAAATTAAAGTGCAAAACAATTACCGAACATTCCCAAATTAGAAACGCTAACAGTGCCTCCTTGGAATTCTGCTGGCTGCAATTTATTGTCTCTGGCTTTGGTAGCTAGCTCCTTTACATTTTTCGAAATATCTACAACTCCCTTGCGGTCTGCATTAAATACGATGGGCGTAATTAGACCACGGTCTGTAGACACCGCAACAGACACGTCCACATTTTCGAATCTGAAAATTTCGAAAAAGATTTTACAAACTAGAAATAATCCTGGCGCCTATTTTAAATTCACAATTAGATCCTATTTACACTTAAGGCAATTACAACTTCAGCTATACCTTATTCAGCGCAACATCTCTATAGCTGAATTAGGCATTGAGTGAATTTAATTGAATCTTTTAAGTCAAACCTTACTTACTGCCTAATAACTTGGTCCATCCAATAAGAATTTGCTTCTGGTACCTTCCTGCATGCAGTAGCGACAGCCTTAATGATGAAGTCGTTAAGTGACACCTTAACTTTTTCTTTTTCGTATTTCTTGTTAACCTTCGCTCTCAGTTCTATCAGCTGAAAAATTAATATTATTTTACTTAACTTCCAAATATTTCAGTTTCTGTAGCCGAATTTGCTATATTCAGCATTTGCTTTTTTAAGTTAAAGGTTGCCTTTTAAGAATTCAGTTTCTTTTGCTTAACAAAAGCGTTTGCTGAATTGCGCAGTTGGCAACAGAAACTGAATTCTTGAAAACGACAAAAAACCGCTACCCTTACCTTATCAATTTCACACTCAATAGTCAGGTAGTAGTGTGGTATTGTGGTCTTTGACTCCAGCAACCGTTTGGCAATAACGGCGCGGATATTTGATACAGGAATATCAATGTAGGGATTCTGTCCCGCAACAGCTCCAGCTTTAGCAGCAGCCGCAGCATCGGCTCTTTGCATTGAAGCGAGGTCGCCGGACTTAATCGAGCCGAAGATTCCACTGCCTTGACCTTCCAATCTAAGTTTTTGAGCTTCAGCCAATTTTTTCGCCATCGGACTGGCATAGACGCGGGGGCCCCTTTGCTCTACAGCGGTCATTCTTCCTGATGATGGCGGGGCAGTAGCTGGTGGTGGAGGAGCAGCAGCAACTGGTGGTGGTGATGGTGATGGAGCTGTCGGAGGTGGTGGTGGAGGAGGTGCAGCTGCAGTAGGAGCCTCGTCCTCTGACGCTTTTGAAGGTGCAGGACTGTCGTCTACGAAATCTTTAAATGCAGCAACATCTTCTTTATTTTCTACAATGATGCAAACAAGTTTGCCAATTGGAACCTCTTTTGTGCCAGCCGGAACAAGGATTTTCGCAAGGTAGCCCTCTTCTGGGGTCTCAAAGCCCATTGTGGCTTTGTCTGTTTCAATTTCAGCTAGCAGGTCACCTAAAGAGAGAGAGAGAAAGAGATAATTATTTCAGTTTTTTAATTCAGATTTCTTAATTACAGTTAGCTTACCTTCGTTTAACTTGTCGCCCTCCTTCTTCTCCCAACTTACAATGGTGCCCTGGTCCATGGTTGGTGAGAGAGCTGGCAGTGTTACTTTGGTGTGTGCAGGATAGCTGCTGTATGCCCGACAGAAATTTATATTCCATACTGCAGCTGGCTTTTTTCCCTGAGATAAGTCACGTCCAGTTCTGGAGAAAAAAAAAAAACATTTTGAAAACCTCTTCATTAATGCATTTGATCAAAGATATATTTTTTAATATGCATGTCGGTTAGGTTCAATAATAAGTAACGACGAATTAGTACGATAGCATATATTATATACTTTTTACGTTACGTAACTTAAATACACTTTTAAAAAAGTGGGTGGTTGTGTCTCGCTATACAAATATAAAACTCGAGCAAATAAAGAATCTAAGTGAATAAATTACTCAATCGCTATCAGTAATTTAATCTTATATAGCTGAATTACATCTTTCCTTTCTAATAAGGAATTTCTTTCCTAATTCAGCTATATGAAGGCATCAAAAATGAAGTGAAAAAAAACTTTACGAGTCTAAAAAGGGATATGAGGAGTTCAGCAATTTTGAGTTTGAGATGACGCAATAGGCTTCGAAGCTGAATTGTGCATCAATGCAGTTATTATACCCAACACCCTATCTGATAAAGTTAAGTTAGCTAGACTTTTCAATGATCTTGAGGTCACGATGTAGAAACTAGAAAATTGTAGAGCTTCATTTTGGCGAGTTTCAATCTTCAGTTGATTACATTTAATTTAACCGGCTTTTTATAAAGATTAACGTTATTTGTGCACGATATTTAGATTTTTACATTATACTTGAATAACACTACAATCAAAAGTTATTTCTTTAAGGTGGCTGAAGAAGATAATGTGAAAATCTTGCATATATCAGTCAATTAGTTTTAAGAAAGATATATTTAGGTATACATATAGTTTGCGGAATAGCTGAATACGTGGCTGAATAAAATCTGACAATTAAGGAGTTAATAGTGTCGTTACTCCCCTAAAATAAAAATAGGAAGGAAAAGAAATCTAGGTTTGTATTTGTTTTAAAAATTTGTTTGTTTTACTACAAGTAAAATTTAAATTAATTTTTCGTTGTGAGTTGATCTGACTTTCAGGTTAACACTTTGACTGCCACGTCAGTCACCCGTGACTGACACCCAATAGCTGAATGTGAAGCTGAGTAAAACGTGACACTCAACGTGTTAAACAGTTATTTCGTATTCTAAACTACCATGTGGTGTACTTAAAAAAATTTAACTTAAAAGTAGAATATCTTAGAAATATTCTCTGGAAATTACAAGTCGATCTGATTAATATTTACACTTACGTCCTTGTTTATTTGGTTTCACGATATCGTTAAAACTATTGCACACATTTTAACAAACTTAATTTTGATATTAGATGTACCCGCATGTTTGTTTACGTGGAGCTTAATAAAATACTTTAAAATATAGTTCAAAACAAATTTAAAATTCCTAAAATATCGCATACCCAAATCGAACTTTCAACAATATGGGAGTTTTGTGACGAATGGCGATAAAATGTATTCTTAATAAGCTAAAACTACAAGATTCATAAAAATTTCGTCCAGTAGCATGATACGTGCACAATCACGTTTCAGTAACAGTTTTATTATATAGTATATATAGATAAAAAACTTGCCCTTCACTTCTCATTAACTACAACTAATTTTATAAGTAAAAATCGCAACAATTAGTTCTAATTTACGACATTTTGTTAAAATTTCCATATTATTTAAAATCCCTGTTCAGTTTACACTGAAAACTGATGGAGCAACATTTTTTAAAGCTTCCCCGATGAATTGCTGTTCAAGGGGCACCACTAGTGTGACCGCCTGAAAAAAAGGTGATTTATGGGAATTTTTTTTAAAGACAATTACTGTATGGAATATTTTAATATTTTAAGGATATATTTGTGGAGTTATAGTTATAGAGATATAGTTATTACATGATAAATTTTCTGGACCAATAAATTGAAAATTCAGCGAGTTATTCGCAATTTCCCAAGGCTCAAAAAAAAAAAGTCGCCCCACTGTTGCAGTGATAGCGATCTTTACAAGACGTGAAATCAAATAAACCAAAAATTTTTATTAAACTAGAAGGTATTTCCCGTGCCATGAACCTCCATCGAAAAAACATTTTTTATCCAATCGGAAAACTGGAAGTTCATGGTATGGAGAAACATATATAAAAGAAACTCTAATAAGAAACTAATCGATCGGATGATTTTTCTTCAAGTTAGAACTGCAGAAAATTTATTCAGCCACTTATTCAGCTATTACGTTTCATCCGAATTTGGGTGACGCGGCAGTCAACGTGTTAAAGTTTAATTCATACATTTCTCAATACCTCGATACGATGAGCTATTTGAGATATGTACTTGAAATTTTAGTATGTTATTTTTAAAGCTATTATCGAAATATGCAAAAAAAAAAAATTGATTTTTTCAAAATTTCACACTAGTTGTGCCCCTTAATTTTCAATGAAAAATTGAAATTTTACTCTAACATATGCCGAAGTTTTAAATACATAATGAAAACAAAAAAATGGGAAATTTCACTACTAAATTCCATTTTTGAAAATGTGTAGTGATCATACTCAAATTCGTCATTATGTAACAATCACTACGCAAGGCCACGGTCAGTCAGAACCAAAACAGCTAACGCCACACGAAGTCAATGCACGAGATGTAATTTAACCCTGCTTGCTTTCCCCGTGCAGTGACTCACACGTAGCATACGGCGCTTGCCCAGAACCTTTTGTTTCTATGAATCATAAATTAAATCTGGGTCAAGCAAAGTGCCAAACAGCTGATGATACCGATTCTGACCCTTTGCGAAATACACCCTTTGCGAAACATATGTGATAGCTATTCTATTGTATTGTAGTATTGTATAATATGTATACTTAGCTTAGGAAATATTAGTGTATCGATTTTTGTATTTAAGGGAAGAATATTCAAGAAAAATATAGTTCGATTTCTGAACTGAACTCTGCCGCACGGCACTCTTTTCTTCAATAGAAATATCGGCGTATCCCACTTGGTGACGCCATTATACAGTGCGTATCCCGAAAGGTGACGCACTAAGCTAGGCCTCTTATCACTCCAAAGGAACATTACATTACATGGCGACCCTGCCTAACGAATCTTCAATTCTGATCCAAGAGACCTGCCCAACGAATTTTGAATTCTAATCCAAGAGACCTGCTCAACGAATCGTGGAAGCACTATTACTGGCAATATCGACACCGATGACTGAATTATCATCCACAGAAGAATTCCAGTCTTTATTTAAGAGCTTGATTAAGCTAGCGGAGGAGGAATTTGAATACAATCCAGGTACAACAGAGGTGGAGGATAACATTATACCATACATACCAACACCGATAGAGGAGCTAAAGAAGAGAGGACCGAAGCCGATAACAATAGAAGAATACCGACGGAGGGTGAAACCCGAAGCACCACAACAACGACAACAAGGAAAACGTTCAAAGAAACGCGGCGGCAAAAAAGTAGCCCTGAGAAGAAAACGAGCTGAATTACACCGGATCATCCCCATCGCCAAGGGATCAGCCAAGAAGGCACTATTTGAGGAATTGGAAAAACTTCGATAAAAACAATGGGAAACTGCAGCTCAACGAACGTCCAAGCAACCTTCTTCACCACATACCAGCAAGCAATAACGACATCTTCGATCTTTATAATTATAATAATAATTGTAATTCTTTATAATAAGCACAGTAAAAATTATGTAAAGAAACAGTTGAATAGGACAATTAATGTTTAAAAAAAAAAAAAAAGGTTATTAATGTTTTAAAAAACAAAAACAAATTTTTTCAAATATTTAAGAATATATGAATAAATAAATTCAATTCCAAGTATATTTGTTTCACAAATAAATGGATTTGCATAATTAATTAAGGAATTACTGAATGGATAGGTTGAAAGAACTGCTAACAGAAAATGAAAGAACGCTTTCGAACTTCAAGAAAAGTCAGCATCGTGGTTTTAAAATTGACACCCTCAGAGCAAAATTAAATAAGCTCGAGGAAATAGAACAAGAGTTCAAGGCATTAATAAGTACGCTACAAGAAGAAAACACATTCGATAGCAAACTTAAATTTGTAAAAATCTCAAAAGAACTAAGAACACTGATAGATAGAGCGTTAACACAAGACAACGAGATGGCAAATTTTGATCTAAGTACGGCCATGAAAGCCATCCCAGTATTTGAAGGAAAATACAACGAACTAAATGCATTCTTAAAAATTGTAGAATACATACATAAAACTTTGAATGAAACCGCGAAATCGGGTTTATTGGACTTTGTTTTTAACGTGAAGTTATCATTAAGTGTCCAAACAGCATTAGGAGCTGAGACGCCAGACACATTGGAAGATTTGAAAAAAGAGCTTAATCTTAGATACAAAAGTAGTAATACGGTATCACAGATCCACACCACACTTAGCCACTTAACGCAAAAGAGATCTACTATTTCAGCATACAAGGAAAACATATTAACTTTGGTGAGCGAACTAAATCAATTACAAATAAATGCACTTGGCACTACTACAAGCACGGCAGAGAAAAACACAATTAAAACAATTAATGACTCATTTGCTTTAACAGTATTTAAAAATGGTCTTAATGAGCAGTACAGAAGTACAGTATTCGCATCAAGACCAAAGACCTTCCAAGAAGCAATTACAATTGCACAAGAACTGGAAAAAAATGAGCAACACCAACCAGTTTCTCATAACATCATGCATATGAGGAGGCAACATAATCAAAATAGATTCCAACAAAATAACAGATATAATAATCGCAACTATACCCACAACAAATATAATGAAAGGAGATATTACAGAGGCAACAATATTCTAAATGGGAACAATAGGCCTCATAACAATAGTTATAACAAAGACAACAACAGCAATAACAATAGAGCTAGTAACTATAATAATAGAATCAACCATAATAATCAAAACAGAAATAGAAATTACAATAGCAATACAAATAAAAATTCAACTAGAAATATTAACTTTATTCAGGACCAGGGAAACGTCCAGGAATCCGGAGAGGAATAAATCGACCTCCCGGAGAATCTAAAAAGATATACAGAATTTCTCATGATTGCACAAACTATATTACAGTATATTGCGAAAATGCTAAACAACATCTCAATTTTTTGATAGACACAGGAGCTGATGTATCGATAGTAAAATCCGATAAATTGAATGTCCATACTTTTGATTTTAATCCAGGTAACAAATGTAAGCTAACAGGCATTATCAACGAAACAATAACTTCTTTAGGGATAATTAATTTAAAACTATTGATCGGAGATTATACAATCCATAACTCATTTCATACGGTAGATGAAAACTTCCCAATAAGCACAGATGGAATTATTGGTCGGAATATATTAAAGAAATACTTGTGTAAAATAGACTACGAAACTTTCACTATATCATTCAACATGAACGAACAAGAATATGTTTTACCCATGGAAACAAAACCAATAAGCATTGCACAAATTAGATTACCACCTAGGACGGAGGCGATTATACCAATAAACATAGAGAGACAAGAAGACAGCATAGTGTTGAATAAAGAACTAGAAAATGGTGTGTTCATAGCAAACACAATAGTACCAGCCAAAGGTATATGCCACATCAAGATACTTAACACTAATGACAAGGAAATAACGATACCAAACTTTAAGGTAGAGATAGAACCCTTAAAGAATTATTCCATTCTGTCTAAAACTAGAAGTAAATATGATGCGGCACGAGTAACCAAACTCTTACAAACAATAAACATAGATTGCAAAGATACGGAAACCAGAGAAAGTCTAATAGAAATAATAAAGGAGTACAGCGATATATTTCACCTTCAAGATGAAGTCTTAACGACAAACAACTTCTATAAACAAAAACTCCAGACTATAGATGATACGCCCGTATACATAAAAAACTACCGATTGCCACACACTCAAAGTGAGGAAATAAGGAAGCAAGTTACAGAATTGGAGTCAAACGACATTATTGAACCATCCGTTAGTCCTTACAATGCTCCATTACTAATAGTACCCAAAAAGGGCTCTGGCAATAAAAAGCAATGGCGATTAGTCGTAGACTTCAGGAAATTAAACGACAAAATAGTTAGCGACAAATTCCCTTTAACCAGATTAGAAGATGTCCTAGACAAATTAGGTAGAGCGAAATACTTTACAACCCTTGACATGACCAGTTCTTTCCACCAAATCGAACTGGAAAAAGAGTCAAGACCGCTCACGGCATTTTCGACGGGAGCCGGACATTTCCAATTCAAAAGATTACCTTTTGGATTAAAAGTATCGTCTAACAGTTTTCAAAGAATGCTAACCATCGCACTAACTGGGCTTAGTTCTGAAGCATTCCTTTATGTTGATGACATCATAGTTTTTGGATGCAGTATCAAACACCATAACGCGAATCTAAGAAAGATATTTCAGAGATTGCGCAAATACAATCTCAAACTCAACCCAAGTAAATGCCAATTTTTAAAAGCAGAGGTCGTATACCTCGGCCACTTAATAACAAGCGAAGGTATAAAAACCGATCCATCGAAATATGAGGTAATCAAAAATTACCCCATACCCAAAAACGTTGATGAAGTCCGCAGATTCGTAGCTTTCTGTAACTACTACAGACGATTTATTCCCAATTTTGCAGAGATTGCGAAAAGCCTAAATTCCCTTCTAAGGAAAAATACACCATTCGTATGGGATGAACCTTGCCAAAATGCATTCGAAACACTAAAAGAGAAATTAACGCAACCACCAGTACTTCAATATCCGAATTTCGACAAACCATTTATTTTAACAACAGATGCATCAAACTATGCCTTAGGAGCAGTTCTATCACAAGGCGACATTGGTTCAGATTTACCAATATCCTACGCCAGTAAATCGCTGACGAAACACGACATCAATAAACCCATCATTGAAAAAGAGTTACTTGCGATACATTGGGGTATAAACTTTTTCAGACCATACCTCTATGGGAAAAGATTCGTGGTAGTCACTGATCATAGACCATTGGTATCATTGTTTACACATAAGAATCCTTCGTCAAAATTGACAAGAATCCGATTAGACTTAGCAGATTACGACTTTGACATAGTGTTCAAGAAAGGAAAAATCAACACTAATGCTGACGCTATGTCAAGAATACAATTAGACTCCGATATTCTGAAAAATATGGTTCCTAAAGAAAGAGACTTAGCAGTGAGTAAAGTGCTAGCAATAACAAGGGGTATGTTAAGAAGACAAAAAGAACACGAGAAAAACGAAAGCATAGGAAATGTTCCCCAACCACAATTAAAGCTTGATCACCTTTATATTTGGGATTGCACTTCCATATCTGACGTTAAGAATATGAGAAAGTTAAAATTTATAATGTTGCGCAACAATAAGAATAAAATTGAAATTGTACGTACTAGCAAAGAAATAATAGTATATTATAGCGATAATCCTGATATGAAACAAGATTCTATCACGGAGAAGCTACAATGTAGCGACAATAACGATAATTCTGATATGAAATACGTCTCTATCATGAAGAAGTTATTAAATGCTACACACGAAATGAATATACATGAGCTAGCTCTATCGAACAGAGATAATATATTTGAATGCATTCAGAAAGAAAGATTTAAAAATTTATTTAATAGGTTGCAACAAAGAAAAGAATATAATAATCGCGCGAAACTTGAGATAATATTATACGAACCCCCTAAGAGAATAAATAGCATCGAAACACAGAAGAAAATAATAGAGGAATATCACAGTTCACCACACGGAGGTCATTTAGGAGTCAGAAAAACTGTATTGAAAATCAAACAACGATTTTGCTGGAAGAATTTGAACAAAATGGTAAAGGAACATATTAACAATTGTGAGCAATGCGCATTCAACAAACAAATAAGACACACCAAGGAAAGAATGATTAAAACCGACACACCCACAACAAGTTTTGAAACTGTAGCCATGGACATAGTAGGACCATTAAGAATCTCGAACAACTACCGATATATACTCACTATGCAATGTGAACTAACAAAATTTGTAGTGGCATCTCCCTTAGAAACTAAAGATGCTCACACGGTAGCTTCAACCATAGTAAACGATTTCATTTTGAAATATGGACATTTCAAGATCCTGAAAACAGATCGAGGTACGGAATTTACCAACAAACTGATGCAAGAAATATGTAAATTACTCAAAATCAAGCAAATTTTTAGTACTCCTTACCATCACCAAACTTTGGGAGTAGCGGAACGGAATCATCGCGTTCTTAATGAATATATGCTTTCATTTGCAGATGATCTAGAATGGTTTAAGTGGATACCTTATTACACTTTTTCTTACAACACTACACCTCATGTAGACACTGGTTACACGCCATACGAGTTAATATTTGGCAAACTACCCTATTTACCATTCGATTTAATCAATAATAATAACACTGTTTACAATATAGATAACTACGCTAACGAATTAAAAGTTAGATTAAAATCAGCTACTTCAAGAGCTAGAGACTTGATAGAAAAAATTAAGCAGAAACGAACGGAAAAACAAACTGCAACAAATCCGATATACATTGAATCAGGTGACCTAGTTCTATTGAGAAACGAAAATCGCAAAAAATACCACAAACCTTACAAAGGTCCATATAAAGTCTTAGAAAGAAAAAGCGTAAACTCAGTAATTGAAATAGATGGCATACCCAAAGAGGTTCACAACGACAGATTGAAGAAATACAATGTAAAAAAATAAAATAGTTAATATCATAATGTAATTAATACATAATGTAATATACATTTAAGCATATTAGTATAAGAGCATACTTGTAATCAGCAGTAATATCATACTACTATAATATTCATATTCTGTAATAATACTATACTATCATTTTTGTTTCGCTTTAAACTAATATCATACTACTATAATATTCATATTCTGTAATAATACTATACTATCATTTTTGTTTCGCCTTAAACTAAGAGTTAAGACTCAACATAAAGGGTGAGGGTGTAGTGATCATACTCAAATTCGTCATTATGTAACAATCACTACGCAAGGCCACGGTCAGTCAGAACCAAAACAGCTAACGCCACACGAAGTCAATGCACGAGATGTAATTTAACCCTGCTTGCTTTCCCCGTGCAGTGACTCACACGTAGCATACGGCGCTTGCCCAGAACCTTTTGTTTCTATGAATCATAAATTAAATCTGGGTCAAGCAAAGTGCCAAACAGCTGATGATACCGATTCTGACCCTTTGCGAAATACACCCTTTGCGAAACATATGTGATAGCTATTCTATTGTATTGTAGTATTGTATAATATGTATACTTAGCTTAGGAAATATTAGTGTATCGATTTTTGTATTTAAGGGAAGAATATTCAAGAAAAATATAGTTCGATTTCTGAACTGAACTCTGCCGCACGGCACTCTTTTCTTCAATAGAAATATCGGCGTATCCCACTTGGTGACGCCATTATACAGTGCGTATCCCGAAAGGTGACGCACTAAGCTAGGCCTCTTATCACTCCAAAGGAACATTACATTACAAATGCCTAGGGTTTTGTTTTCCTGATTGTTTATAAAAACTTAGGCTGCTTTCCCACTGAATCGAGCAAAACTATTTTTTTGTTTGCTTGATGTTTTGATATCAATTTTGGCGATATCCTCACTGACTCGAATAGAAACAAAACAAAAATCTAGACGAACGTCTGTACAAGTGAATGGGCCTTTTCACAGTGCACCAGTCAAAAGAAAAACGTTCTTAAGATGTTCAATTATATTTATTTTTAATAGATATAAAACGAAATATTTGATTTAGTGGGAAAGTAGCCTTAAGGAACACTTTACTGCGAACGTCCTTAGGGAGAAATGAATTAAATATTGTAAGCCTGGGGCTTCCTGGGTGATGAAGATGAAGCCGCACAATTCTAGTTGTAGGGCTTCGAATGCACTCGCACTAAGGCACAGTATTCAAGCACCCAGGGATCAGACTGAAGACTTACAATTTCCCTAAATAGGCTGATTGTCTCTACGAATAAGAAATTTGAAATGATTTACATTCCTGATAGAGGCCAGGCTTGTGGCATCACGTGGACGAAGGCGGCTTATCAAATCGCAGCATCCCGCCGCCACAGCGGCCCCACACAGCTGAGCCGTGGTCGCGGGCTCTTATCACCTGCGACCGTGCCGGTAATCGGTAATCGTAATTATCATGCGCTGGCGCAATGACACTCAGCTGGAGGAGTCTTATCTGACTGAAATCGAAATGCTTCCTCAGAGTTATGTCACGTCAGAGCAGCCGGCGACGGTGGGAAGCTAAAATTAGCCCCGGCACCAGAGCGCACCATTCACTCGTCCAAGTCACGAAAATCACGAGACAACCACGGCCGGATTCGCCCCACTTGCCGCAGCTGTCTCCCGCGTCGAGACACATCAGCAGACACCCAAGCGCGGGTGCAGGCGCCCCCCAAGAAGCTCCTTCACTAATTAAATAAATGTAATCAGCGGCCGAATGGCGACAATCAACCTGCTGCGCCGTGACGCCACATGCACTCCCCCAGTGCAGCCCTGAACTTTTGACGTTTCTCACTATTACACAACCACCTTAACCTCAATTTATGCGCGAATGTCACCGGGGGTGAATGAAAATCGCCTGACTTTCTGGCCTCAAACCCGCAATTATCCTGAGGGAAGAATCGAGGAATTTGTGCCCCACCTGAAGGAGTTGAATTTCCTGGCAACGGTCGTGCTGAGGACGCGAACGGCAACGCGGTTCCTTGACGACCGCGAAAGAGTTCCACGCAAGAAGGCTCCATTCCGCACGGCGATCGTTCGAAACATTTTTCACCGCTTCTGTTGTTCAAGCAGCGCTTCTCTCGCAGATTAATTATGCTTTTCGGATGGGGCCCGGACCGTTCTGGCGGACGTACACACGGCGAAAATTATTCAATTTAGCAATATCCACGAGAGAAATTGAAAGGAAAACTCGCCGACCCGCACTTGGACGACTTGCGTGCGACCTTCTCGCTTTTCGTTAGGTCAATCAAACTGGCGGGCTGCCACATGAGCGCACTTTCCAACTGTCAATCTTTTCTAGCAATTAATTTGTTAATTTTGTAGTGTAATTCTAATGGAAAATCAGTGATGTTTTTCTGCTTTAAAATATGAAAGTGCACCGTCTGTGCTTCTATAAAAACTGGTTAATGAATTCAAATCGAAACTCAATTACAATTTATGGGTCAGTTACATTGCTTTCGCCGTTCTGCGGCAGATGTCAGCTCGGCTACAAAAGAGATTGCGAAAGAGTGACCGCAAAAATTGCCCATTTAAAAGCGAACTAAAGAAAAGAATTAAAAATGTATCAGGTATTAAATTAATCGTCGTGAAAAAAAAAATTTTAAGTTAAACGGTTTTATTTTAAATCATCAGCTGTACCAAAAACTAGAAAATAATTAGGAGACAGGTCTTCTCGTGTCGGATGCCAGGAGCACTTTGTGTTGCTACGTCAGCGGGATAAGAAATAATCTGAGACTTTTAACAGACTAAAATAAAAACGTGAGGCGGTTGTATAATTGAATATGCAATTTCTGGATATTTAAACTTTTCAGGAAATGCAAAAACTAATTATTTTGTAAAGAAGCATAATATTTAAAAAAAATATATTTCTGAGTTACATTTTGAGGCCAATTAGCAATCGAAAGTTACAGAAATATTTTGATGTTATTATTATAATTATTATATGTATATTTAGATATTTTAAATTTTTGAGATGTGCCCTTTTCGAAATTTATCATATTGAATTCACATAATTTAAAGAAAAAATCATATAAATTTGGCGAAACTTTTATTTTAGATATCTAAAATTAAATATAATAATTAAATTAAAGATTATTAACCCTTTGGGTACCGATTTTTTTTGGAAAATTTGCGATTATGGAAAAGATCTAATTTGTTGGTGCCTGGAGTGCGTAAAAGCTGTAATGCATTTTGTTGCAACTGATAGTAACTACTCTCATATGACCAAAAATGCGCGGTTTAAATTTTTTCTCAATTCGAATGACAAATTAAACTCATCATCTTGCACTTAGGCAAAAGAAGTGCATGACGAGGGTGAGTCGTCAAATGTACCCAAGGGGTTAATAGACTTTTTTTTAATTCTTCTTCTGGAGGCTCTCTTTGGTTTGTAGTTGGAGTATGTCGTTATAAAATTCTAAAATTTTTTAATGACTTTGCCATTATAAGCTTCAGGCAACGCAATAACTGATGGATGATGCAATTTGTTTAATGTTTTAACCCTTAAACAGTATCATGGGTGAAAATTCACCCCAAACGAATTGATCTTCTGAATTTTTTAGAAAAACCTAATGACTTTTAACAGTAAGTTTTCCTGTATACATTTATTATGAAATATAACATTCAGTGATGATAATAATATATTTAATTGCATTTAAATATCTTTATTAAGCTAAAAAGACCTATAAGCATATTCCTGGGGTGAAATTTCACCCATGCTACCCTTTTAAGTCACAAAAACAAAAGAGACAGAAGTATTAAGGAGGTTAACGGTCTTATCTTTAAGCAATAAATTCGAAAAGGGCACATCTAATTAGAGTTTTGAGCTTTTCGAAATTATTTCTCTACACGCCATGACCTCAACAGTAGAAGGAATTACCAGAGATGTTCCTTTTCGAACATAATAGGTACAAGGAAGGATTTAGAACACATTGGTATGAAAAACGTATTTGTCAAAATATGCGAGATGTGCCCTTTTCGAAATTGCATATTCATCTAAATAAAATGCGCGCCACGTTTTAATTTTTTTATTATTACTTATCCCGCTGACGTAGCAACACAAAGTGCTCCTGGCATCCGACACGAGAAGACCTGTGTCCTAATTATTTTCTAGTTTTTGGTACAGCTGATGATTTAAAATAAAACCGTTTAACTTAAAAGTTTTTTATTACCTTTTTTTATTTTCTAGTTTTAAGTTTGATTTTTATTTTTCCCCATCTTAATCCGTGAGGCGACCATTTTGAAGTCCGCCTTTTTTTTTTTTTTATAATATTGCATTTTCATAGGGATTTTATCTATTATCTATGAATCAAATTTCAGCTTGTAGGGCGGCCGTTTTGAAATCCGTCATATTGGTTTTTTATTTTATAATATTGTATTGTTATCGGGACTGTATGTTTTATGTATGTAGCAAATTTCAACTTGATCAGTTTTTTCTCCTCTAGTATATATGACGACCATTTTGAAATCCCACATTTTCTTTTTTTATAATATTGCATTTTCATCGGGAGTATGTATTACCTTTATATCAAATTTCAGCTTGATCGAAATATATTTTCTAATTTGTATGGCGGCCATTTTGAAATTCGCCATTTTTTTATTTATTTTTTTTATTATTATTATTATCTTCATGTATTGTCACAGGAACCAAATGCGTGTGCGAAGTTTCATAAGAATCGACTTAGTAGAAGTAGTTGAAAAAGCTGTCGCAAATTTGAACCAAATATACGGAGTAAAGCTAAATAAAACCATTTAAAAAATCAAGAGAGGCATTGCATTTAGTTTTTCAAAAATATTAAAAAATCACCCCTAAATGACCCTTAAAGGTTAATTTTATCAAAAAATAACACAGGCCTGCAATAGTTTTCTTCTTACAAAACAAAGTAGTAATTTTAATAGGATTTTTCCGTAGATCACAAATTCACAAACGAAAATGTCCTATCACATCACATTTTTGGAAAAAGTTAGTTTGAAAAGTAAAAAAAGAAATGTAATTTGACCATCCTAAATAGGAGGTACTAAATCCCCATAAACGGCTATAAAAACCGAGAAGGGAGAAAAAAGTTTTTAATTTGCAGGTCTATGTTATCATTTGATACAAAGATTTTTCTTATTAGTGTGTAATCTATTCATAAACGAAAATTCTCCCGTTTTCGAGAAAAATAGAGTTAAAAAGTGCAAAAGACCGTATTTCAGCCATTTTTGAATTATCATTAAAAAATAACGGATTTTCATAGAATGTCACAATATGACTTAAATGGAAGCCTGAATCCTAATCTATGTATATGAGAAAGCACTAATCGTTAGACTTTACTTAACATCTTGGGGAACACATTTTTCTTAACAATTCGCCAGGTGAAGTCTTCATTCCCTATCTGTTGTATGAAATAATCAATACATAGAGAAAATTACTTTTAAGGGAATGTTTTGGAAAAATTTAAAAACGTTTTATAACTTAAGGTTTGAATCTTCATTTGAGCTACGGCACAAGCTCCTATCACGGTCCGTTATTTTTTATTGAATATTCCAGATTATTCCAATATTTGGGGGGTAATTACACTCCTTTTTAGCGGCTATAGGTGGATTTTTAACCCTTGTTTCTTGAAAACACATCATATTGCATTTTTGAGATTGATTTGATATAAATAATAACATCTTTGTACTAAATGATATATTTTAAGGTGATTTTAACCCTCAATTAGAGAAGAATACAATTGAATTTTTAAGGATGTTTTATAAACATATTTTATTTATAACTGAATAATTTATGACTGTTTAAAGCAGAAGGTATTAATTTTCATCTTTTTTTGTAGCTTTATGTCAAACAACAAAAAGTACTTTAAACAACGATATCAACCCAATTGTTAGTTCATGTTCTTGGCAATTCAATAAAGTAAACGAATAATTTTTTTTTAAAAACAATCGGTTAATTAGTTTTTGAATAATCATGCACGCAAACTGAAAAGAATGTCGTTTTGAGAACAATTTCCCCGGCTGTGATTGATTTAGGCCTCAAAGATTTTTCTGTCTGCCTTCAGTACCTCAAAATAACGAGTTCAGATCTAAATTGATCGAATAATCAATATTTAATGGAAAAAATATGAATTTTATATATAAAAAAAAAGAACCTTTTCACACACCATGCTTCGCCGAGTTTAAAACAATTTTCTATACGTTGAAATTTTGCTCAGGCTGAGAAGCAAAAAAAAAAAAAAGAATAAAGGTTCAAGAGAAAAGGAGTTTCATTTCCTCAAAGTACTTACGAGATCACATCTAAATTGACTGAGTGAGTAAAGAGTTTCTAACCGAACGATTTTAATTTTATACCTAAAAGAAAAGTTTTTCATGGAAAATTCTTTCCTGGACCCTAAACAAATTCCTGATTTCTGAAATTTTAACCACGCTAAGAAAACTGGTCAATTGTACTTTTGCAAAAAACTGGAAAATTAGGATATGTCCTGTGGGAATTATCAGTTTCAATATTTGTTAAGTTTTGTTTCGATAAGACAATTCAACAAGATCCAATTTATCATCGGTGATACACTTTCATAAAGGGGTTATTCTAAGGTGATACACCTACAATACCTGGATGAATTGCTGCTGAAAGCTTAAAGAGTAAGTAAGCCAAGGTGGTGCACCTAACTTGAAGACTGAATTAAAAGACGACACTGTAAAATAATAACTTTAATAACTTTATTATGCCTATTCGATTGGCTTAAATAATAACAAAATGCCTACAAAATGTGATTAACTAAAAGTACCGCCGGTGCAAGAGCTTGCCTACAAACAAAAGTGCAATCTAGCATATTATAAAGATACATGAACCTATAAATTACTTAATTCTTTGCAGTGCCAATAAATAAATGTATTGACTTTATTTGTGCTTAATATTAAACTGGGGATTTAACAAGTTTAATTCTAATATAAACTATTTTATGACAGTTTTAGGAGATTTATTATTTCCGTGGTTTATCTAGATAAAAAACAAACAAATTCGAACAGGTAAACTTTAACACTTCTTTTTAATTTTTATAATAGATCAGCTTTTTTAGTGATATCCCGATCTACTACAACAAGAGGATGACGAAGACGTAAACTTCAATTCGGACAGGCCACAAAGCATTTTGTACCAGGGAAACATTTTCGAGATATGGATAAAAATAAATGTTATTTTCTTATACTACACACAAGATTTTCCTTCCCTTTTCAAATACGAAATTATTACTTTTACCAAATGTCTATTGAACCCGCCTAAACTAAATAGATTTTCGTTAAACGTTTAATTTTATGATTGAATATTAAAAAACCATACCCTTAAAAAATTAACCTCTGCGTAAAGTATAAACTTTAATTATATATGTACAACATAATTTTTCACAAAATATAATAGTAATAATAAAAATTTAATTAATACGTGCAATATAGTGCAAAAATAAAGACAATTTAGCTTTGAGTTTTCTCTCAGACCTAAAAAGTAATTATATTATAGAAAAATGTCAAAGAAAAAGGATTTAATCCAGCGAGAGGAGCAATTCTTCACTTTTCCGAATGGAGACTCATATCGCGGGGAGTACGTCGCTGATATTGCCAAAAGAGAGATTTATCGAAACGGAATGGGCACGTATTTCAAGTTAAACGGACAGATCTTGAGTGGAAAGTGGTCGATGGATGTCCTCGTAGGTCCCTCGGAAATAACTTACAAAAATAAATGCAAGTACGAGGGATCCTTGACGTCGGTTCCTGAGTACACTGCAGGGACTTACACGTTTGGAGACGGGTCGGAGCTGAGGGGGGACTTCAAAAAGAGCTTTACTGGGGGTGATTCTCATGTTGCATTTTTTGACCCTAACAGCAAGCAGTGGGATCATGAACTCAATGATGAATCACAACTCGTCTTGAGATACAACTGGCTGAAAGATGAAGAAGTATGTCCCGAAGATGACGAGGATTCCATTTCTTTACCACTGTGCATCTCTGATTCGGATAGTGTTGAAGAAGAAGGTTGTTTTGCTAAATGTTGAAATTTCATTTGTAGACGTTTCGAAATTAAATGAAGGAGATTATTCGGAATTTCCGGTTATTTCTATTTTTCCACAAAAAAGATCAGAAATTCACCAATAAATAAAAATCCTCCCATGTTCAAGAATTCAGTTTTGCCGTCAACTGCTCAATTCAGCTGAAGAAAAGCAGTCACTGAATTGAGCAGTCAACTGAATCTGCATTCTTAAACACAGAGTTTCTATTGGACTAGGCAGCAACAATTGCCCCTTCATCAAACTTGTCCTAGTTCTTAAAATTCTAGGAACTTCTGTATTATGTTACGTTCGTTCGTTTTATAAGATATGGATAACATTTATACTGAATGAGATTGGTTTCGTATTCACAAAATCGCTACATCTAATTTTGAAAGTGCTGCTTCAATTTTCATTAATCAGAGTTAAAATCTGTTAAGTTCTGAGTTAGGAGTTAAGTTTCGTGGCACCATTAACATGAAAAAATTAAATTAGATAGGTGAGAATAAGATCTCTAGTTGGAAATTATAATTTCATATAAGAAAGTATGGTAATTGGTATAATACCTCAATTCAAGCGCAAATCATAATTTTTTAAATTTTATTCATATAATGATATCAGGCCTATTCGATTTTACTACATTTTATAAAAAATAATAATTTCAGATAATGCCTTTTTTTTACTGAAAAGCCGATTATATTTACAAAAATTTTTTTCTTCAAATAAAAACTATAAAAGCTATAAATTTGAAATTTTTATTTGTTTTCTATTATACTTTCTACTTACTTTATTTGTACGATAAGATTTTCTTGGAAGTATAGTGACAAATGTTTGTAGATAATGACTCCGCGCAATATATTGACCTCCACGATAAGGTCAGGTTACTTGAAATCAAAAAATTCAAACGACGTTTTATTTTACATTCAGATACTTACCCCAAAATTACAACAATTCAAATTCAAAAATTAAATTTCGTCCTAAAAAATTGTGGATTTTTTTTACAATTCTAAATCTATATACACTGAAATAGAAACGTTGGTAAAAATAACCAACCTCGTAAATTAAAAGTGCGCCAAATAATAAAGTTGGTTTTCTTTTGAACAGAACAACGAAAAATAGTCAATCTGGCTTTGAACAAGAAAATTGCTTACTAAACCATTTCTTAATTAACTTAGAATTTGCGACGTTTGCATGCCATTGGGAAGATACAAAAAGAAGGAAAATGGCTGCCACATCGATTAACCGACAGTGCTATTGCGAATCGGCTAAACATCTGCATTTCATTACTTGCAAAGCAAAGAAAGAAGAGTTTCTTATGGCGTATTGTGACTGGAAATGAAAAATAGATCTATTTTGAGAATCCAAAACGAAGAAAATCATGGGTTGATCCTGGCTAAATGACAACATCGACTCCAAAGCGGCACATCCATGCTAATAAGATAATGCTCTGCATTTGGTGGGATATGGAAGGAGTCGTCTATTACGAGTTGTTAAAGCCGAATGAAACAATCACCGCTGAGCGTTATGAACAACAGTTGGAGAATTTGTACAAAAATTTGGTGAAAAACAGACCATCAAGTGCATCGAATCGACGAAAAATGATTCTTTTTCATGATAACGCTCGGCCTCATGTTGTTTTGAAAGTCAAACAAAAACTGATGGAGTTTGAATGGGAAACCCCCCCCCCCCCCCTTCCCCCCCCCCCAATAAGGTGTTAAGTTTAGTACTCAGAAAAGATATTTTTTCTGAATTTTTTTGAAATGCAGCTTGTTGTTTTGTTGCATTAGGTTCTTTTGCTCGTTGTTTCTATGAATAATTTTGTGAAAAATACTAAAACTTCTTTTCAAAAAACTGGACAAGCGAACAACACGGAATTTTTTCAGTATATTCTAGCTATTTCTAAAAACTAATGCTTAATGAAAGGATTTAGAAAAAAATTGTTTTTTACAAAATCGCAGATTTTAAAAGTGAAATTATAGCTGAAGAAAAAATATTTAAAAATGTTATTTCCTTGTTTATAAAGAAAAGCAACCAAAACAACCTTATTTCACATCGCATGGGTAGAGTTTCATACAAATTCATTAAGTAATAGTCGGATACTAAGATTTTTTCAAATTTTTATTCTAAAGGTACTCTATTGAGTTATTGAATTTTCTGATTTAAGGGTTCATGCCGAATTACACCCATGAAAAACAGACTATTTTTCAATAATTTTTTTAGTAGGTTCAGTTGTAAATATAAATATGGGAGGGGTTTTACTTCAATAAATATAGTGTCGAAGTATATGAAAACAATTTTTTTTGTTTATTTTTCCGATTTTTTGTTGTTGTAACAGACGGTTGAAAAAAAGTGAAAAAAAAAGAGGGCTTCGCCTTGTTGATGATATCTCCGAGACGGATGGTCTGAAACTACAAAATGAAAAAGTTTTAGATTCAGTATGATAACGGCTATGTCATGAATAGACAGATTTTTGATTTTTTGAAAATTGACAAAATGGCGGACATTTTTCGAAAAAATTCCAAAAATCATCATTTTTTTCCCCGTTTTTGCCCTTAAAAAATACTTAAAATCAAAATTTCAAAAAACTGTCTATTCATGCCATAGCTATAGTTATAGAGAACATGTGGTAAAAATTTGGTGAAGATCGGTTCAGTAGTCACCGAAATTTTATCAACAAGGTGCCGAAAAACGTTGTTTCGAGAAAAACGCGATCAAAGTTTTTTTTAATGAAAAATCGTAAAAAAATCTCACCTGCGCTTAATCAGCGATGCCTGCACCATACAGTATGCCTTCTATATGTTCATAATTAACGTTTTCATCCAAAACAGCGTTTCTGCGGATGATTCTGGCTTTCTTAGAGGCAATAGTGCTGATGCGCGTCAGCATCTCGTACGCGCTGTCGGTCACGGTCATCAGCAAATTGTATGGCGGCCGGGCCGATTTTGACGCACATTAATATAGTTAGAGTGCCAAAAATATAGTTAGAGTGCTCCGATCTTTATAAAATTTTAATATGATATTTCTATATATATATAGTTTCCAAAAATGTAATAAAAAAAAAATCGATTTTTTGAAAATTACAATTCGGCATGAACCCTTAAGCTTAGATTTAATATCCAGAAGGTGTTTGCTATCACCTGCTAACAGCCCCATGGCCATTGGATTGCTCAGTCCGCTAGAAATAGCTAAGTTTAAATGCAACATGCAATTTTTCAAAATATACCTGCAAATATGCATCTAAATCATTCGGAGAAGACAAATTGGAAGGAAGAAGAATCGTCTTCGAGTGGCAGACAATGGTATCATTAGAAGACATCACGTTGGGCAGCACACCCTGTCCTACTCGCGGGTACTTCTCCGATCAATTTCGAGCCTCGGAAGAGTCCATTGTTTACAAATTTAGCGCCGAGTGGATATCCCGGCACCGCCTGGTGATGATTGCCCGTCGACTCCGGGGCTATGGGGCTCAGGGGCTCCGGGGCTCTGCTCCTCATTCCCACTCCTCCCATCTGATGGGAAAAATTGAAAAGAATTCCCATTGTTGATTCAGAGCGCGTTTGCTTTGAAGGCGCGGTGCGCCAAGGCATCCCTCCCTGGAGCCCAGAGCTTTAGGTTCCCATCGGGCGAGGAGCCTCCGGGCCTCGGGTTCCGGCCAGGGATCATCTCTCCTTCTTTCTTAGAAAGAAGAAATCACCGCCGCCGCTGTCCAACAAATTCGCAATGGTCACATCGAGCCAAGAGTCAGTCAAAGGACTGTAGGAAATGATTCTCTGGAGTCTGGTGTCTGGTTCCTGGCTCCGGACGAACAATCAAAACAATAAGGGGCGCCCTTTAATCCATGGACTCTCTGACCACAGATTTGCATAATCAATTTTTTGGGGGTGGGAAACGGCCACCTCTGCTGCTTTCTTTCATTTGCGGTCGTGGAGATCTGCGCGCCAGTGAATCAGCGCCGTAAAACGCGATTTTATGGGAGCCAATTTTTTGGGGTTGTGCAGACTTCGGGCCGTGGAAAATTGACATCACCTTTGAAAACCACAACGTCTACTATTAATCATTATAGGAGTTTGATGATTTTGATTTATGCTTTTGGGACCGATTTCACAATAAAGACGGGCTTTAATTGCCGCCTAAATCAACATTAATGTAGAAATATTGATTCTGCCGAAATTTTGCACAACAGGTGGCAGACGAGCCTGTGAAATGTTCGTGGGAATATTTTTAATATTTCAAATGGTATGACAACATAGGGAATATTTTTTTGAAACATTCACATCAATGGTACAGAAATAGGATTTAAATTCAGAATTCATTCAAACTTTGCAGATTATTGAATTATTTTACTATACATCCAATAATTAATCTACTACCACAATTAATCTATTAATTGTCTTAACCAATTGATAACTCTTTTAAGAAAGGTATTTTTGTGGTAGGAAATTGATACTACCTACTATCAACCCGAAATGCATATTTTCGCAATTTAAAGAAGTTTTGTCCATAGGTTTGAACGACTATCACGATTTCTGCTTATTCGGCTTGTATAGATATCATCAAACAAATTTTAAAAATGAATTATTATTAGAAAATCTGTATAAATAAATGCTTATTTACTACTCAACATTATTTGTTAGAGTTTTTGCTCTCAGCGCATTGTTTTCGCAGGTTAATTCGACTTCTTTTAAATCTCTTAATCTTGATATCGCACAACTTAATTTTTATTATCTTTTGAAGTTTATTTTAGGAGTAATGACGCTTTCACTAAAAAATATTATACATGGTTTTTCGACTGTGTAATCGAATATTAAATTAAAAATATAAATTAAATTATAATATTAAAACTATGCATTTTTATTATAGAAACCGAATCACTACAGTGAGATGATTTTACTTATAGTGGAATTTCGTCAAGAGTCATCATCTTTCATGACACTTCAATCAATATTATTCCCTATAGCTGAATTACTCTATATTACTTTATAGAGGGAATATTACTCCGTAGGCTGTTATTCAGCTGTAAGAAATCACTTGGATAAAGTGTCATAAGAAATGAAGACTCCCTTCTCGTAATATTATATTTATATGAGCTGTTTTTTGTATTGGTCTGATCATATGAGCCGTTTATTTGAAAGTGGCTTAAGTCCAAATGATCATAAAGACTATTTTTCTATATCCTTGTAAAGTAAAATAGTCTTTATGATCATTTGGACTTAAGCCACTTTCAAAATAAACGGCTCATATGTGCGTTTATCTGACCAATAATGGAATGCTGAAAGATTTAGTTGTAGTAACATATAACCCAAATATAGGTGTAAAAAAAAAAAAAAAAACCATATTGGCTTTTAATCAACTTAGAGGAAACTAAAGCGAATACAGAGAATGAATCCAAGCTCATAGTAAGTACTTAAAGATAATCATATATACTAATATATATAAATACAATCTTTTGAGAAACTTGGTTTAAGAAATAATTAAAATCGAATAAAGGCAAAATTTGAAAAATGGTAAGATCACTACAAGCAGCCCTAACTTGACAGCCCAAAACGGCTTCCCAGTACTTAAACTGACTAAGGGCATAACATCACATGCGATCAGAATTACTATTATACTTTCTTAACCTAAAAAAAGACCATTCTTAAATCACAGAGGTCACACTTCAATAAGGGTGTTTTTAAAATCAAAAGTTCTATTTTCATTTAATACCCTTGATACACGGGCACGACCGAATGAAGATCCAGCAGGGATTATCATTGGCTGTACCGTGTGTCACTGCGGATTAAGTTTGAATCTTCATTCGTAACTACATTCGAAGGCTACTCGATAAAGTTCGAAAAACTTAATTCAGAACGGATGAAAATGGAACTCCTGGAAAAATCAGCTGATTTTAAAAACATGTATTAACTCAGCTGTTTGCACTTTGAACTGTCAAAACGAAATATCATCGACTCCTATGCCCGTGTATCTTGCATTGAATGAATAAAAATCCGAGTGAATTATCATTCATAGGATCTTCATTCAGCCGTGTCCGTGTATCTTGGGTATAAATAAATTTTTCAATACAAATACATAATATACATTAATTTTTCAATACAAATAATCCTAAATTAAAGTTTTAACAATTTCCAATTTTTTGATTTAAATTCGTATATTACATATTATTGTACACGGTTAAAAATTTTGGAGTAAAATTTAATCTTTTGCTTGTATTACAGCCATTTTTCAATCCACTTCGAATTAAGAGTTAATATTCATCGAATATTACTCAAAAATGTAATAATTTTTGTATTAAAAAGTAATCCAAAATGTATGTTAAAATGCTCTGTAATCTTTTTAGACTAATTTTCAATATTAATTGAATTAAAATTAGATTAAAAGTTATTACTTCAATCCAAGTAAATTGAATTTTAAGTTTTTTGTTCCACAATGTGTCACGTTGGTCATGCTGCGTTGGTAATGGCTTGAGTGAACCATTTCATTCACAGTTTTAGAAAAAGATGCAGTGCGAGTGGAAAGTGAAATTTATGCGAGCTGAGGTCACTGATTTACATTTGGCCAAATTTCACTAATATATTTCAGTTGTAAATGTTTATACTTCAGTTTAACAAAGTACTTGACACACGGTTTTACTCGGATTTTAAATAGATTTAAAGTAAGTAAAACCTCAAATGAACTTCTTATATGGAGTCCCCCCACTCCTTGCTGGTCGATATATCGACCAGGCCCGTCCGCAACGGAAAGTCCCATGTAAAAAATTGGCGCGACGGTTTGGAAGTATTTTTCTAGGTAATGTGATATGCTGAATACGGGAAAAATCGTGAAAATTTCAATTTTTGACCTTGAATTCAACTTGCAGATGAGTTTCGTGATTCGTGGTACTATATTTTTCGTACTCAGTACATAAAAAAGGTATGTATGCCAACTTTCAGGGCGAAATAGCAAACAAATATTTGACTTTGAAATAGCAATTTTCAAGGTCAAGGATGCCTTCAGGAATTTTTACACTCTTTTTTCCATATTCAGCGCATCAAAAAATGTAGGTATGCCAATTTTCAGGGCTAAATAGCAGAAAAAATTTGACATTGAAAACCGCCATTTTCAAGGTCAAGGATGCTTCCAGGAATTTCTATACTATTTTTCCCATATTTAGCGCATAACATGTTCCCTGAAAAACATAAAATATTATGTGTCCTCTGGCTGGTCCATATATCGACCACTCCCGTCCTTAAAAGGTTAAAGAAGTTAATATTTCTTCAACCAAACAAAACCGCGTTTGAAACAAATGTCTTATGAGTGCAATTATCATTTTAATAAACAGACATTTTAGAAGAAGAAATTTTATTTGGGAATATATTTTATTTCAGAGCACTTTAATTGCAAAGAAATATTTTCTTTGATTTTAGAACTATAATTGTACTCATTGTATACATTTTTATAAATTATTTTCCTCACTTATATATTTTCTGAAAGAAAACGCACGACAAATATGACGCTGTTCGGAGCTTTCTAACCGCGGAAATATTGGAAAAATGATGTCTTTCTGTTTATTATTAAATATAGTAATTTTGCATTATCACATCGGAATTAGAATATTAGCAATATTTTAATAAGAATTCTTGAATTTAAATTTAAACATACAACATAACTGGGCACTTGACATGACAAGTCACATGACACGTGATGTGATATAGTATGATACATGACATGATACCAGATATGGAAGAAGATGGCAAGTGTAATACTAAACTATTATTTTATAAAAATGAAACGAATAACAGAATATTAAATCACATTTTTTGTAAGTAACCAGTAATATTAAATGTAACATAGGGAAATTGAAGCATTTTTCAGGACAAGATTTTCTTTTCATTTGAATTTCCAAGTACTCCTTTTCCCTCCCGGTGAATTATGTTTTTATTGTTATGCTTTTATTTAGTTTCAATTTCTTTAGAAGCATTATTGACAAATTCTTGTCTTCATCGTATTATTTATTCTATTAAAACTATGCAATCTTTTTAAATATTATGTGTACTTAAAATTTTGAGAAAATCGTAACTTTTTTCCAAAGAAATGACCGCCTTACCACCTTCTGCTTTATGAGGAACTAATTTACTTCTAACAAGCACTCAACCATCCAATCCCTAAAAGATCTCGTTAATATTTCCTCATTCTTTTAAAACGCCCTCCAGTTGAGAAAGATGACTTCTCTGGAAGATAAAAAAACACATAATATGCTAACATAAATTTGACCTTATCTCACATGAAGAACACCCACCGCAGGGCTGATCCTTTGATATCTGCTCGCAGGTTCTGTCTGCACCTTGGGAAATAGACCCACCAAGGTCGTCATTAGGACCTTATTTTGTCACCTTCGTGATAAGTTAATCAGATAATTTCCGTCTTGGCCCGTCGTCGGTCGTCTCTCCCATGAGAGGTGCGCTGTTCCATCGAAATTAATTGATCTCAATTTGTCAGATTGTCACGTAGCGAAGGTGCTAACTTTTGGGTGTTCTTCGATGTTTTTTCCCTGGGCTCTTTATTTAAATGGCGCCTAATTAATCTCTGTTAACAGTGCGGTTGCATTTGTAAATTAGATGGTTGCGGATGAATTCCGTTTGCTTAAAACTTCATTATAAAGGGAATTTAAACCGTGTGAAAAAAACAAACACAGAGCGTTCTAATGAATGACTTTAAATACTTTTATTTGGTCTATCAACAAATTTAAAGTAGGTAATAAATTATATTGAAAACTTGCTATATATATAACTAACAGGAAAAGGATATTCGCTTTATTTCTTGGCCAGTTAAATTTAAATTCAAGAATTCTCATTAAAATAGTGCCTAATATTCTAGTTCCGATGTGATAATGCAAAATTACTATATTTAATAATAAACAGAAAGACATCATTTTTCCAATATTTCCGCGGTTAGAAAGCTCCGAACAGCGTGATATTTGTCTTGCGTTTTCTTTCAGAAAATATATAAGTGAGGAAAATAATTTATAAAAATGTATACACTGAGTACAATTATAGTTCTAAAATCAAAGAAAATACTTCTTTGCCCTTAAAGTGCTCTGAAATATTCCCTAATAAAATTTCTTCTTCTAAAATGTCTGTTTACTGAAATTTATGATGATGATGATGCACTCATAAAGCTAATAACTTGAATTTTATAAATTATTTAAGACATTTGTTTTATATTATGAAATATGCATTTTTTCATACGACACTCCAGCTCCAACGCCGTTTAAGAAATTGATCAAATTTCTGTTTTTCGATATAATACTATAATAGAAATAGAAATTACCGCAAACTTCTAAAACTTGTATTTGTGAAGTATTTTAAAGCAAAGGTTATGTTTACATATATAATTGAGATAAAGACCTGCATTTTTGCAATTTTTGTTTGATCACAACAAGGACTATTATAATATATTTATGGGTGAATAAGGACCTTTTTAAATCGTTTTTGTATCTTGTTGCATACTACAAATTTTTTTTCGATTACGCTAAAGTGAAGGGATGATCCATTAAAATCCTTAAGGTACTAAGCCAATCTAAGAATTTTGATACTAAAGCAATTGATACAAAAAGAAATTAAATTCAAAATTATACCGAGAAATTGAAGAAAAAATCTGCGGACTGCGGATCTGCTTTTATTATCTAAATCATTTCAAAATTAAAGAACGAATATAAAAAGGTTTCAAAAGTATAATTCATATTACGATTTTTTATTGAAAAAGGTATATCAATCAACTCGTGTTAGTCGCAAATAGCCTTAGAAATTTTGTTGAATAAATTTTTTGCTTACTTTTAATATTTCCTAGGTTAGTTTGGAGCCTAATTTTGACTTTAAGGCCTAAATAAAATAAAGTAGAAAGTATGTATATTTGTTCGAAATGTGTTTGGGAACTCTGAAATTCTATTAAGTGTATAGTTTACCCAGAAAGTGTGTTAATTTAATAAATTTTTATATATTGCAATTTTAGGCAAGGTACCCTGAATTTTATAATATTCTAACCTTTTTTAACGACCGAAACATACAAAAATATCAAGCTTGATAGATTGGACTCATCAAGGAATTTATTAAACCAGAAAGGACGGTTCAAACTTGGTAAAAATGAAGACATTAACAGGTCGTCCGTTTGTGGTATGAAGGAATGTTTCAAGTTTATTTTTCGGTAGTTCCAAAATACCTATAAATGTTCCTCTTTTACCTGGTGGTCGAATATTTCCCAAGGGAAGGTGAGGATAGCTGCAGCCGAGCAAAATCTTCGGTTCGACAGTATTAAGCCAATAAAACAAAGCAAGGTGGAGCTAAGTAATAATCTCGATCGCATTCACTCCTCCCGGAACGGATCGGGGCTAATGATCACCCACCGACGCAGAGCCCGCCTCGCGATGTATCAAATCATTCAGGTGAAGATCGGTCGTTTTTTGCCGCTCCAGCCACACTCATCTTCGCGCGATATTCATTCATCGGAGCTCCTCGAGGTGCTCTTTGTCGATCGTCTTCTATATATTGTACAAAAATAGACATGTATAGGTTGGCGATCGCGCTCATCGACGCGAGTAGTGGTGGTGGTGCTTTTTCAGGTAATTTATATAAATGAAATCTCGCCCGAGGTGGATTGTGTGATCGTGCGCATACCTCGAAGTGAGTTGCGCACAAAAAGCAAACGATACCACTGAGGGGGTAAAGGAAAAGTAACTACTGTTCAATTCCCACGGTGGTTTCGTTGTGTACCTTTGGCTCGAGCATACCATTCTTAGGGTATTGGTACGAGCGTAATCGTAGTGGTATATTGAAACGATCTCACGCTGTAGACTTTAAGATCAGTGCGCGATCATTCTCGATCGCATGGTTTCCTTCGTGGAAAAGATATTTTTCTTGTATGGAGGATTGTTCGACAAAATTCCGCTGCACTGTAAGATCTGCTCATGCGGAAATTTTCTGTATGAGAGCAATTTTTATCCATTTTCACGCTTGCAATCAGTGGACGTATTTTTTTTTACCGCTGGTAGTGTTTGTGCAATTCGAGGGAAAATAAAAACAAAACAAAACTGAAAGTTTTATAATAATATCCAGCGTCTTATGTACCCGCAGGCGCATTTTCTGTGCAAATATTGTGGTAACCGCCAATCAAACCGACAGGAAAACCTTCGGCATTGCGCCTCACAGTAAGTTTCTCTCTGACATGCAATATCAAAACCGATGGCTAATTTCGCCTCAACAACCACAGTCGTCGTGTGGTTTTTAGATGTAGAAGGCATACCCTCGCTCGATTTTCATACCTTACCATCGACGTTTTACATTCGTTTTCCTCCAGCGCTCTGATTGCTTACCAATCAAAGTGATATCCACCAATGTAATCAGGTATGATTTTCGGTTTGGTTTCGGTGTATAATGAGATCACACCAAACACCATGTTCGGGGTCGTGTGGTATACCGCAAAAATGGAAGCTTCTCACGGACTTTCTTCCTCCATGACCGGCCAGTCCTTGATTTTAACTGAGTAGCAATTTTCTTGGAATGTTTGTGATTTGTCTTACTGGCTTTAGCTGACGTTTATGAGTAAATTGATTATTTTCTCGGATGTATAATCAAAGCCCATTAAGGTATAATGTAATATTGGGGAAGGGAGACTTCTCTTATGCAGACTCGAGACTATTCTGTTCGGCTGGGTTGTTTTAATGATTTCGGCGAATAGTTACAATTTTATCCAGTGCTGACGAACAAAAATGGCTGCAAGTGATGAAAGGCCCAAGGGTATCTGGTATCTTAATTATTTGGTTTAGTTATGGAACAAGGTGTTCGATTACTTGGCATGACATACAATTTCTTCACAAATTACTACTTTTTGGTTATAAAGATAAAAGGTTTTTCGACAATACAGTGTTCAGGTCAAGGTGTTTTTGATAAATTATATATAATTTTATGTTACATCTTTAACAATAAACAGGTGTAAATTGACAGAAATAAAAAGATCAATTTTCCCATAAAGAAAAACTGGATTAGTTTAAGTAAAGATGAACGAAAACGACGGCATGGATTGTCATTTTCATTTGATGTTGACTTGCATGAATCGATCTGTGAAAATTGGTAAATGTCTACCTAAGATTAAAAAAATGTATATACTACCGCGAAAAATAAATAGAGTTCTGATAATAATGATTATTTTTTTAAATTACTAACACACGGTTCAACAAACAACTTTCTTATAGGTAGGTATACAAAAACCTGAGTATACATTTTTTAAGTGAATTTTCGTTTTATTAAGTTTATTATTAATATTATTAATTATAATTAATTATGAAAAAATTTAGAGCATACCCTTTTTTTTATTATTCGAATGTATTATGACAATAAATAAGCATGTAAATACGTATACTTGTAAGTTGCTTAATTAAAAAATTGAATTATGCTTAATTTTTATTGAAGTTTTGCACTTCCTCTATTGAAGCTGGAGTGCAAGTCGATTGTGTTTTTATTGATTTTAGCAAGGCCTTTGACAGGATTAATCACAAAATTCTCATTCACAAGCTTTCTTTTCTCGGTTTCCCATTGATTTTCATTGATTAGATTTATTCGTATTTGTCTAATCGTACACAGCGTGTAAAATTTCGTGATGCTCTGTATTACGAAATAAACAACACTTCCGGCGTTCCCCAGAGAAGCCATCTGGGACCACTGCTTTTCCTTATTTACATCAATGATATATCTCTGATTTTAAAAAAATTCTAAAATCCTCTGTTATGCTGACGATGAAATTTTTCGCCTAGTGTCTAATGTAAGGGATGGTGAACTTTTAAATTCTGAATTAAACATCTTTTTCAAATGGTATTTTATAAATTACCTCCCCCTTAATGTCACTAAATGTACTTCTGTGTCTTTTACCCATAAAAAGACCCCCCTTCACTTTACTTACTCTATAAAGGGATGCTCTGCTCCCTCACCAGAGTTGACACAATCAGGGACTTAGGTGTCATACTTAACTCTCGCATATCCTTCGAATGCAACATTAACGCCATTGCTGCCAAAGCTAATGCTACTTTGGGCTTCATTAAGAGATGGCCTAAAGAATTTCACGATCCGTATATTACGAGACTGCTTTATTGCACTTTTGTTCGGCCCATTTTAGAGTATGTAGTAGTAGGGGGATGTTTCCAGGACTGTTTCTGCTTTTGAGTGTATACAGGGGTCAATTAACTCTCCAGAATTGGTTGATTCCTTTAAAATAAATGTAACCTCTCGCTCCTTCAGGAATTATAACTTTTTCTACGTTCCGCCTCACCACACAAATTATGGTTTAAATGTGCCGGTTTCATCGATGTCTCGACTTTTTAATCGCAACTTCGATCAAATTGATTTCAACCTAACGAAACATCAGATTAAGGGTCAGCTTTCTTAGGGTTACTTTCGTTTTTATTATTATTTTGTTTTTTGTTTTTTGTTTATATAAAATATTTTTTGTAGTAATCAGTGCCTGATGAAGCTTTGATGAATAATTGAATAAATAAACTACAGCAAAAAGAATGCAACAATTTATTTTACTCGCTTTTTATATATATTTTATATAAGATTATTTAAAGTTTTATTTATTTTAGTTTAGGAGTTGATATTTACAATTCATTTTTTTTTTGTATAGAGTATACTTTTAAGAATATTTTATATTAAGGATGATGTTAAAGTTCTTAAAATAAATGAAGTTATTGGAGTATGAAAAAGATATACCGTGTTACTAGATTTTGCAGTTGGCTTTTAAATGAGTTAGATTTCTCATACCTATATAATAATGTGTATTTTTCTTCAGAAGAGCCTTTTGAGAAAATGTTTCTTCAAGTTATGTATTGTTTTTTCATTTAAACACCCAAGTATATTTAAGAAATTATCATATCTTAACAATGAGTCGACTCAAGCTTCTATAGATTAACAGATTATTAGACAGATTTCAGCATTAGGTGTATTTTTATAAAAATAAAAATGAATTATTGATTAAATTGTTGTACTCTTGATAAACTGGTTAAATTTCTAATCCAATTAAAATACGGGTAGTATTAATAGTTGCACCACTTATTATTTATATATTATTATGTATTATATACCTATTATATAAACACGCAATTTTTGAAATTTCCTTTTTGTTTTACCTAAAATAACGTATTCAGCAAATACTTAGTTAAATTTTAATAGAGCCACTCTCTGAGTGGGTATTGAAGTTATTATCATAAAATCCAATGTTATACTATACTAAAGCGAAAAGATATAACTCAGTTGAAGAGAAAGGAAATAACAAACAATTTCCCGTGACCATGTTCCAATCAAAAAATCAAATATATTTCATCTTAATGAGGACAACCCTTTTCTAATTGCAAGAACTCCCGGTTCTTCAAAATAATAATGGCGGAGAACAGAAGTGAAAACCACGGAGGATCGTTATAATTAGAACCACCCAAAACGTCATGGCCGAAGAAAACGGTCAAAATTATTTCCTCATTTGTATCTCATTATCTAGCCCCGATGCCGGACTACTCTCCAACTTTGGGCTCGTTGGGCCTATCTGCGTAAATTTATTAATCCGCTCATTTGCATTTGAAAGAAATGACAGAAGTAGAATTTATTTTTGTCATATTAATTAGCATAATAGAATTTTTCGTAGTTCGCTGAATGGACTGTATATTACGTAAGTAAATTGGGGGCAATTTGTGGCTAGGAATTAATTATCGTAAACTGCTGCTTAGAGGATGGGAGGATCCAACAATTTCCCTCATAGTGTAGGTTTCTGTTCTGGGAAAATAAAAACTAAAGAGTGCTTTAATCATCATGTGACAGATTGAGTGGGTTAAATAATGAAGTTATAGGTTTAGAGTTTCGCAAATATTTAAACAGTAAATTGCATGAAGATAAAAAGCTTATTAGCTAACTAAATAAAGTACTTTAAACTGAATACTTTTACTAATCACAGCCGGTGCTGGTGCTTTTTGAAGAAAGTGATGATGATAACACAATTTTTCGCAAAATTATATTATCTTTTATCAATTTCATGATAAAAACACAAGCGATCACAACGATAAGAACGAAGTAAATCGTTTTATGAGATTTTTCATCACAAAGCAACACACTAACTAGCGAAATATTAAAGTTAAATGCTTAAAGTATATAACAGAAAAATTACACTATAAAAATCATTTTGTAACCGTTGCATAAAATATAACTTACCGAAATTGATTTTTCAAAGATATGGGGACTTAGAATTTAGAACACGGTGGATGGAGATAATATTTATCATAAATATTAACATAGGGCATAAGCTATTACTATGCTACATTTTATAAAATTCCGTCCTGTAGATTTTATTTATTGCATGCACAAACAGACCTTTGCTATTTTAAATTTCCAAATTTTGTTAGTACAAATTTTCATTAAATTCCATTGAATTTGAAAAATTTTGATGTCCATATTGATTCGTCATCTTGAAATCCAACATTTTTATAGTAGATTCAAAATCAGTGCTCTCAAATACCCTTAAGTACCAATTTTTATGGTAATCCCATGAAGTTAAAAATTTTAAACGATGCTTACAAAAACACAATTCGGTTGTAGTTTTATTACATGTTTAGATATAAGATACATGACTACCTCTAATATCTTAACCCCCACGACGAATATCGTGATAATTCTAATTGGAGATAAAGACCAAGCCTCTAAGGTATAAAATGGCAAAGTTTCATTAAAATCTATCTATTAATTCTGCGTGATGCATGCGCAGATAAAACACTAGTTATAATTTTATTAATTTATATACTATACATATATAAATTTGTTTTTCGACAACAAAATTAATGGGTACTATGCTACTACTTAATTATATAGTTTTTAGGTGTCATAGGTATCAGGTTTTTCAGGATTCTCTGAAATTAAACATCTACTACTTTTAAAGTAAGAGTGGTGCGAAAATAAAACGACAACTATTATGAAAAAATATATAAACATTCTTTCTGCAGTAATATTTTTATAAATGTGTATAGGATATGCATAGCAAAAAATGTATGGTAATTATATCTAATTTTTTAATATTGCTTTAATATTAGTTTTGGTTTTGCTTTAATTTTTTCGTTTTCCTAAATCGATCTTTTCGAAATAAATGGAACAATGAATTCGCTTTTCGTTTATGTTATTGACATAATAATTCACCTAAAACAAACTACTCTTTACTATGTAGGTTACTTTTCCAAAAACCTAATATAATTTTGAAATGACCTCACACAAAAAAGAAAAAATCTCCAAACTCAAAGTTATATGAACATCTCCCCCAACTTTAATTGGATTTTATTCATCTATGAAATTATTGGAGTTGGGATTTTTCTAAATTAATATTTAATTACCTTTCATAAATAAAATTGTGGACCTATTTCTTAACTTAAGAACTTAAGCTACGTTTAAACTAGCGATGAGCATAACAAGACCAAGACCAAGAGCTAGACTATGATAATCGATACGAATATTAATACCAAATCTTGGTCTTGCACGCTTGGTTTTGGTCTTGAATTTAGTGATGAGCAAAATCGGTCTTGGTCTTGCAGAAATTCTAAGACCAAGACCAGTATTACATATGAAGAGTCCAGGAAAAAAATGATCAAAGTCACCCTAAAACCATGTTTTGAGTTAGTACCGTCATCTAGTTCCTTAGACGCGAAACTTATCTGGTCCGAATCATAAAAAAGGCTAACAACGTTCTAAACCCCTAAAAATGAGCTGTAATTTTTTGGCAAAAAAGTTATGTTTGATCAAAGTCCATACCGTAAAAGTTAAAAAAGATCAAAGTCACAGACTTTGATCATTTTTCACAAGTTTTCGAACGAAAATGTAAATGTCAGTCAGTGTTGTCACTTGTCAATTTAGTCGTTTGATTTTAACCCATTTTTTCCCAGCGTTGCGAAAACGCAACACCTCATTTTTGTATGTTCGGACGTGATTTCCACTCCCCCTGTGCACGTCCTGACATGTTGTGTTTTCGCAACAGGGCTTTTCAGGCTTTCCCTGTTCAGCATAGGTTAATTACCAAAATTTTTGTTCAATGTGGTCTAAAACAAAGTGATTCTGAAGTTTTTGTAGACATAAGAGTTCTGGGAAAGAATGGGTTAAGGTTCGTTTGTAATAAAGAAGGAGTAAATATTACTTAAATAACTGGCTTATTCATCATGTCTAAAAGTGACTCTACGACCTACGATGTTGCACAAAATAATAATAACACCAAAAAACGCAGAAAGTGTGGTAAAAAATCCCATAAAATTGCAAGTGTTCGGACGCCATATTTGATTCACTACTTTGGAACCCAATACAAAAAAGTATCTATACTGTTTCCTCTAATATAAAGTAGTTTTTAACAAAAAATCAGAAATATCGCAGAACGCATTTAGTTGTAATTGAGGTTCAAACTATCCAAACGAATTCCAAATTTTCCTTCACAAAAGCAAAGTTTTAACAAAACAATGGCACTTTTACCTTCCCTTTGGACACAAGCAACAAGAAAATAGCATTCATAACCCAGACTCAAAAAAAAAGTTTAATTTTGTTGACCTGTGTAATTAGATGACTTTGATCCTTTTCAACTTTTTTAGTCTTGACTTTGGTCATTAATACAATTTGTATCTCTGACTTAATGAAGATAATTTAAAATAATATAACTATAAATATATATATTTTTAATAAATATTGTTAAATAGTGTTGCAAATATGTAAGCAATGTTTTTAAGCTAAAACTACATTTACATAGTACTTTTGATAATAATTATAAGTCTTCTTACTTAAAACTTGATTTTTCTTCTAAAACTCCTCAACTGACTTTGATCGTTCTTTCCCTGTACTCTTCATCTACTTGCTGATTGAAAAATATTTCCTTCTACTTTAGTCGCTAGTTTTAAGAAAATTATCTATCTGTAACACGCGGTTTAGTGAACTTTTATTAACTGAACTGATACTCCAAATTTGAAAGTGTTTAGTTCTACAGTGTTTGACACATTGTAAGAGCTCTTATTAGCCAGCCTTAGTCTTGTTTTGCTCATCACTTGTTTAAACGTGCCCTTTATGTATCTATATAATTGCACTTTTTAAAACTTTTATTTGAAAATTATGAGTATTTGATAAATGTCCTTTTCAAGTTGTCGATGTACGATTATAGTATTAAGTTTTTGAAAAAATAATGAACAAATACTAATATTAAAAAAAAACATTCATGAGATACTCAACCTTATGGTTGTGCATTGGTTGTGATTTTTAAAACTTCATTCCAACCAAAACCAATAAAAGTATACAAATTTTTTCTCTTGATAATTCTAGATAATATGTATGAATAAATGAATAGATTTACATTTTGTAAGAACATTGCAGAAAATAATTCCTCTAGTATAAAATCGCACCAAGAAACGTCATTGACCTCAAGTGTTAATACTGTTTTTAAATAAAATTAATTCCGCCGCTAAACTCCGTTCTTATTATACATTTATTTTTCTAAAAAACCACAAAATCTACTCAATTTTTTTGTGGCATAAAAACCAATTCAGGTCTCAATCAGTTGTCATGCAGGTTACTTTTAAAAATTTCAATTTGCATTTGTCGCTTAACAAAAAAAAAAACCTCTGGGTATACAAATGTCCCCATTTTCGAGTGAATTTCTCTTGTTGACTTTTTCCATCGCAAAAAGTTGGAAAAATAAAATGGCTTAATCCGCAGCTACTAAAAGGCATTTTCAGCTAAAGAGCGCCATATTTCACAGCTCTTAAGATTCAATTTGCCATCGAGCTGCGCGCGGTGAGTGCCGTATGCGCGCGTATCTTTGTATCTTTTGTGTGAATCTGCTCAGGTGACAAGGTGGAGCTGAAATTGATTCCCTGGATATATGAAATGCTTTGTGTCGCTGCTGCGTGGGTCTTTAAACCGAGAAAGGTGCTTTTAACATTCACAAATTAAGCCCCAGGAGACCCAATGATTTTCGGGTGGAACATCGAATAAAATAAAAAAAATAAATTCCCCCAGGCCGGATTGCCGAAGTCCAAACGCGCTGGGAGGCGCACACCTGAGCGGGCCCGACAAAGTGACCATTAAAAATAGCCAAAGTGTAAAAGAGTTATAAATTTGTTGACAAAACGATTGATATAAATTTCTAGATGAACTTTTATTGGGATAATTCTGATAATTTACAGCACCCCGGACTGTTTCGGTTTTTATTTAAATAAGTTCCGCGATGGCGGCTGTGCTGCGGAGATCCCAGAGCACATATAATGAGACATTTCCGAACCGCCTCCGAATCTTTCGATCTCATTAGTTACCTAATTTCGCGGTATAAAATCTCGTGCAGCGTTTGAACCGCGGCGTGAATTCCATAAAAAGTTTAACAAAAGATGCGCCTGCTCACTTGCTGTGAAAAAATGCAAAAGCTTCTCGATTTTTGATATCCCCGACTTTCGGATAAAATTGAAGGTGACTCCAATCATCGAGTGATGCATTAATTTATTGGCCAGGATGCTGCACTGCTTGATTCAATTCAGGTTCACTGTAAATTAGTCAGGCGAAAAATTTCATCGGAATAATTTTAATGATCCGACTGTATTATTTTGCAAATATTTGCATCGGAAATGTTCATTTAAATATTCATTTTAATACCTGGAATTTTTAAACTTTTATATTAATTAATCCTTTGGCTTTAGTATCCAGCAGAGAAGTTCAAAGAATATTTTAATTTCGTGGAAATTGTTGGAAAGAACGTATCATCATGACCAGACTAATAAAGCCATAATGCATAGTGAGAAATAAAGATATATAGTATATTTCATAAAAAAATTTTGAAACCGAATTAACAAAATTTAATGAGTATTTAAGAGCATTCAATTTAAGACGGAATTATTCTTTAAGCATATTAAAAGTTGGCGATATGTTTAAACGAAAGATAAAAAGCGCGCACCTATTATTGTAAAACCAAAAATAATAAAAAACAATCGAACGAGCTTAGAAATTATTATTATTTTCACTTTCATTAAAAATTTAAAGTTTCAGTGCAAAAATTACGTGTTAAATGTACAGCGTTAGTCCGATATTTGAAAAATACTAATTTATTTTCATAATATGTATTAGGAATTTTCAAAATAGTAATAATTTAGTTAAATATAAAAAAAATGTGTTCTATTATAATTCTTTTGCTTACCTAAGTAAAAGTTTATAATATTAGGTTGTAACATAATAATCTGATAATTTTTTAAGAAACTTTATTTTGATATTTTTATACAATTTAGCTTAACATTTTATTGAACATATAGTCCATCATTATCAATGATCTCCTGCCAACGTTGGGGAAGCGACATTAATCCATTCTCGTAAAACTTGGGCTCACGAGAGTTAAAAAATTCCGACAACCACTGTTCCAATGCATCTCGGTCATCAAAAGATTTTCCGCTAATGTGAGCCTGCAACGAACGGAACAAGTGGTAGTCAGAAGGAGACATATCCGGCGAGTATGCAGGATGGACTAAGGAAATCCAGCCTAGCTACAAAATGTTTTTTACATATCATCGAAGCGGTGTGAGGGCGGGCATTGTCGTGGAGGAGGTATACATTGCCTTTTTCTCCTTTAAGATTCACGGCTACCTTATCCAGTATATCACAGTAGCGTTCACTATTTCTAGTCGTTCCTTGTGGTAATAGTTCCCAGTAGATAATGCCGTGCACATTCCACCAAACATAACCTTCTGTATATTAATCGCATTGTAAAAAATTTCCAGGATGTTTCCGAAAAAATTATCAGATTATTATGTTACAACATAATAAATATTGCTTTTTTAGTTAGTTAATTCAGCTAAGCCTTTATTTGTAATTCAGTTTTGTTTTATAAAACCTTTCTGTAAATAATTGGCTTTCAGTATTTATAAATTGTATCTATCTAAAATGTGAAGTATGAAAAATGAATACAAATGTCAACAAACATTTTTCTCAATTCGATGAGATTATTATAGCCCAATTATTAAATTTTTAGATTTTCAACTAAGAAATTGGGTACAAATGAATGCATGAAAAGTTCTTGAAAAATATTAGAAAAATGTAATATAGTTGTAGTCAGCTTTTAGCTAAAATAAAAATTGTTTATGTTCATTTAAATGTTAAATTCTCGAAAACAATTACTGGGCACCGCAAATTTTTGGGAAAGACAGTTTCAATTTTACACAAAGTCTTTTGCAATTATTTTGGAGATGATGTTCAAAAATTAATTTTACTATATCCGTCTATTCTGAATAATCTGGAGACTTGAACATAAAATCTTTAACCTTAGAGATTTATTTATTAATGTTCTTATTATAAAAAAAAAAAAACTATCAACTGAATAAGCTTAATAATGTTCTATATATTTTATATGTTTCTTTATAATTCCCAATTATTAATATATGTAGTGATTTAAAATTTTTGTGTTTTTTAAAAGTTAATGAATAAAATATATTTCGAATTTAGAAAATATTCAATAACAACGGTTTACAACGTGGATTATCGATTACAGAACAGGTTCCTCTGAATGGACTAGAACATTGTTTTAAGTTTCAAGACCATAACTAATATTGCCTAGGCATATTAAACATACATCAAACAATTATGGGGTATCTAATACTAGTTTAAAAATTTAAATTTATGGAATCAGTAAAGAATAAGAGTATAATTTTAAAATTTAACCTAAAAAAATAAAATATTGAACTCAGTTATCAACTTTACTCTTGCCAAAATTGTTACTTCGCGTGCCTTGTCTAACCGCGGCTGCTGTCAATAGTTTAGCCAAAACTTACTAAAATTACTGTTAATCGTTAGATATCATTAATTGTCATCTATAATGTTCGGCAGTGACCCCAAATATCAAAACCAAAATAAATCCTCCAAAATTAATACAAAGGACCATGATAAAATTAGGCCCAGATTTTATGAGAGCGGGCAAAAAGAAAATGTACCTAAAAAATTGTTATTTTCCGCTCATAATTTCTGTATAAATGACAAATCGTAAAAAATTGCAAGAAGGAGTTCAAATATATCGATAAATAATCATGATTATCTAATAAAAAGTACAATACTTTCAAGGTTTGGTTTTTATTTGTTTTAATTAATAATCTGGCAAAATTTTGCTATTCAACTTTTGTTCGTAAATACCATTTCTTGAGAGATGCAAATTTCGAATGTATAGGACTATAGGTACTGTTGTAGTTCCAAAACTTTGAGATATATGTACTATACTATATATATAATATGTATATTATAATCATAAATAAGAAACTATTAAAATGTATTAAAATACGTTTGCTTGGTTTTAACATTTATTATCCTGAAGGTAGGAATTCATATTTAAAAAAAATTACTTTATCGTTTCAAAATTGTGCTTCTTGTGTAACGCTGAAATCATTTCCATTCGCGATAAGCGCGTACCTCTTAAAATATGAATGGCTTCAAAAATCACGACTCTCAAACTGCGAACAGCCATCAAAATATTCTGCCACACGCAATTCAATTATGGATTTATTCACATCTTTTCACCCAACCTAAAGGCCTGAATCCATATATTCCGGCAAACTATAAATAATAGATAAAAAGGTAATCCCGAAGCACCTAAAAGCGCCCATTAAGAGGCCTTGCCTCCATCTGAACTTCTTCAAAACTACTTCTTGAGCAGGCCTATCGTCCAAGTTCATTAAAATCGCATAAAACGCCCGAAGAGACGAGATGCGCACTAATCAGGCCTAGAGAGATAGACCCTGCCAAATTAGGCACCGTGCACACACGGGGGGAGACTGAAATAATTAGAAAATAAATACGAACAAATGATGGCTGCTTTTTTTACGACAGGTACCAATCAGAATCAGAAAAATATAGGTGGACAAAAAAAAAAAAAAAAGAACTCAGCGCGGTGTGAGGTAAACACGCTGCTCGAATCGCATTTTTCTGAGGAAAGAAATTTTGTGTGGGATCATTGGAACCGAGAAGAGCTGGCGCGGCGCGATCACGGCGAAATCTTCATCTTCAAAGTGATCTGTCTGTTTTCTGAATGAAAACGTTAAAAAACGCGCCCGCAGCCGCCGTCGCGCGGTTTGGTAGTATTTGAAAAAAAAAAGAAGAAACAAAAAATATGCCTCCGCGGACGACAATAGGCGAGAACACAGCCCTTGACGAAGTCCGAAAGAATGAAAAGGCAACCGACCAAAATATTTCAGATTTTTTTCTTCATCTTGTATATACATATTTTTAACTTTTTTTGTAGGGGTCTTCAGCGGTGACCACAAATGAGTCGAGCGTAACACAGAAGCAGTAACATTTAATTCACGCTTTGGCTACACCACGATCGGATCCAGGCACGCAATGTAGAAAGAGATGGCCGCTTCTAAGAGAGCGGAAGAAAAGAGGTAAACTCTGTATTTTTGTATATAGAAGATAGTAGGGCGGAGTTAAGATAATTCCATGATCGGGGCGGAGCCTTCGAATTTGTGGCTGGCTGGGTTTTTGTTCGCGGTGTAGTAGCGATCGTTTTATCAGAAGCTCTGCGCGCGCAGCTTAACCTGAATGACTGTGGGGCGCAATGTCGTCAGCACGATCATCATGACGACGACGACGACGACGACGACGAAGACGAAGACGAAGACGACGGGAACGACGAAGATCGTTGAAGGCGCTCTGCGGGCTCTTCGCAGCATGCCAGAAGGCGAAGACAAGAAGATGTTTGACTTGTTTATTCACAATAAAAGAAGATCCACACAGAATCCACTTCTACATATGAATTGGGGGAGGGGATAGGGAACGATCAGTCGTGTCTTTTAGATTTAGCCGTTGAATGTTTTTTTATTTTCTTATTTTTATTATATTCTTTTCTTTTTTGTTTTTTTGTTAGGTTTACCTTTTTAAGTTTTTACGTCAGGTGGGTTTACTTATGTGTGTGCACCACTCGTGCGTGTACATGTGTTAAAAGAAGAAATATAGAAGTTACGAACGGGCGGCAGGGGGCATCCCTTAAAACGGCTACCAGCGATGAATTTTTGTCGGTAAATACCAAAAGTCAATCTGTCTTATTCTTGAAGAGAAAACAACTACTTGCACATGCTAATTTGGCTTACTGAAGAGCACGGTCAGACTAATACATAGGCCTATAAAGAAATACGGTCGCCCGGTGCATAAGGCGGCGGCGACGAGTATATGTCTTTTCCTATAGTACATAAGCTGCTGGTTTTTTCCCACCTTATACACCGGTGTGTGTGCAACGCTGCCGCCACCGCCACCGCCGCCGCTGTCCATTAAGTTTTATTCAAAAGAGCGAAGATACCCTACATATATTCAAGTACAGTATCCAGGTTAGCTACTAGTCAGAAAGTCGACTCTTTTGACTTCTGTCTTCGGCGCTGAGTTTTGTAGCTAAGGCATACCTTCTTTATACCTTTTTGGGCCAGTTAGTGTTGGATATATTGTAGAAGGGTATATTTAATATACTATTGGTGATGTTAATTTCGTATTTCGGTGGTCCTAATGTATCTGTTTGTGTATACAATATGTGTGACTATTTCGGCTTCTTGGCGCTTCCAGTTTATTTCAATAGTGGACGATAATAAATTGTTGGATTGGTGAAATTGTGAACTTATGTAATTTGGTGTAGTAGTATATAAACCACCGTGTTGACTGTTGGCTATTGAAAAGTAACCAACCGATGGAGTGGATCCGGGAGTTTTTAATATATATGTATATATAAATTTTGTTGCTGCTTGAATTTTTATATATATATATGTACATACCAATGTAGGAACCTATACAACATATACTATATAATCTCTTAATACTGCCTTCTTTCCAATTTTCACGTTTTTGTCTTATTTTTCCTCATTTTTTGTTGTATTCTTAATATTTTTTTGTTTTGTTTTTGCTTGTCTTGTTGTTTCCTTAAAAAGGAAAAGACCAAAAAGAAAAAAAACACTATACCAAGCGATTTACTGCTGCTGTTGTTTTTTGTGTGTTGCGTTAAAGACGAGTAACGATATTCGTTTAGTGACTGCCTATAACTCTGTGGCCACTTCATTTCACTTTGAGCTTACTTAAAATCAAGTCGCATATTAAAGAGCAGCTCTACGGCAGCACAATCCGTCCGTCAGCGTTTCAGGTGAAGAAGAAGAGAAGAAAAAAATTAAATAAATAATAATACAGAAAAAAACGACGTATACGCAGTAGAAGAAGTGTTTAGTGTGTAACGCCCTCCGAATTTTAGATATCGTTTCATTAATATATTTACTGGACTTAAATCGTTTTTTGTATAGGACGAGAGTTTGTCGGTTCGTTCGTGCGCTGATTACTCGGTTTTTGGTTTATTTATATATATACTATATATATATTATATATAAATTTTTTTTCTGTTCGTCATCATCAAAAGAAATTTGAGTCACATAAGTGTAGTAGCGCGAAAAAAAAAACTCTTTTATATATACTCTGGACAAAAAAAAAAACACTCTGACTGAAAAATCATATCGGGAATTAAATAAAAGTTCGAGCTGAAGACAAAAAAAAAAAAAATAAAGAAAAAATAATATACAACAACAAAGCGAAGACGAGCCGAGTAAGAAAATTCACCTCACAATACTTAGAGGAACACTCTGCGCCTGGAAGTTTTAGTTAAGTGAAGTCAGCAATCTGAAGAAATTTAGTCGTCAGTCAGTTGATCGTGGCGCACAGAAGCGTTCGGAAGTGAATTTTTTGAGGACCGGTTGCCTCCTCCTACAGTATAATACAATTCGTTATTCGTTTTTAACCAGCTGGAAATAAAGAAGGCAATTTCTTAAAATAGTCAAACTTAATTTCGAAGACTATAGTCTGTTTTAAAAAAATAATATATATATATATATTTATACTAACATCTTAAATCCACTCAGTGAAACGATTAATCGGTGTCTAATCGGTCTCTCAGACCAATTTAAATAATTCAACCATCAATATTAATTAGTTCGATGATTAATTAAAAATTCAAAAACGTTTTTAAATAAAAAAGTGTTGAAATAAATCCGACTGAACCGACGGCAGTCTTTTCATTTTCGGAACTAGGCTGCGATTTTATAATTTTTTGTTGCCTATCATCAGATATTTAGTCGGCAAAACAAAAGACAAACGTTTATCTTTCGTTTGCTAATTTATTGAAATTTTGTTTGTTGTGGTTTTTTTTTTTGTTTATTTCGGAGCTACATCAAAGCGAGACAATTTTTTATTGGTAAGTTCATATATATATTTTTTTCATTCATACTCCCTCGATCGTTTAGTCATAATTTATTTAACGCCTGCACAACGAGGGTCATAATTACCCGAGTGTGCGCAACTTCATATAAGTGAGATCGATGCACATGCGCGTAACTGCCAATGGTAGCGCGGGCTAACATGTGGCTACTGTTCAATGAAATACTTACACACAATTCCATCTAAAGACCCATACATTTATAACTACTATGATCCTCTATTGCATTTTGAAAAACATGACGTTTATTTACTGTGGGCCTCAGGAGCATTTAGCTGGTGGAATTTGAGATAAAAATAAGAAGAAAAAAATATATAAACGATCACCACGCCAGCCCCGTGTGCTACCGGTCTTAAGCACCTCCCTAAGGAGAGTTTCGAAGTCGAGTCAGTCGCGTGGATCGCGCGTCTCTGGACTTCATTTTTTTTGTATTATATATGCCCGCTCCATTGCTGGAGCGAACCACTGACTTTTGTATATTTTTCCCTTCTTCTTCTTCATTATCATTTGATCCTCACTCGGATGGTATGCGTGCGTAATGCTGTAGCCGTCTCTGTTTGGCCAAGGTAAATAGAATTTTCTAAGTGGTCTGTCTTTCTGGTGGGATCACTTTAAAGAAGATTGCTCCAGAAGAGAGTTTGCAATCTATAGAATTTTAGTGTTATACAAAATGCGCCTATAGTCTTACCTTGAACCCATTTAATGGGATCGGTGTACGTCTTTTGCATATTATAGTGATATGCTTTTTTTTTAATAACTTTTCTTTAAATGGAGAAATTATTGAAAAGAAGCACGTGCTTCTGCGGTGCAGTTTAAGAAAGACCGCGCGGCTAGCCAGCTTAGCTGATCGCGCATGCATATGTATGAAGCAGGCCCGCGTGTGTCGGCCCCAGTTCGGCTACCGGTTTTACGCCTCCTTATTGGACGGATTGTCTTTTTGCCCCCTTTGCGGCGTGCTTTTCCGCCCGAGATATTAACCTCAGATGGGTATTGGTGCATTTTTATTGAATGACGACCTTACGCTTGGTTTGGTTCGGTGTTTGCTCTTTTTGCGGTTTAGATTGAACGAAAGTGTACTTCGGTGTGATGGAGAGATTTTATATATTGGCTCCTCCCGGTTAATGTAGGGCAATTTGGTGTGACGATAAACCAAGTTGAATAATAGGGTGTGGCTGCGCGAGAAAATGACGGGTGTTTTTCAGAACGTTTCGAATAATGAAGGGGTTTTAGGTGCTGCTTTATTTTCTTTTAGAAATTGCTTTTTAATGAGGGCGCATTACTCTAAATTTACTGATCGATTGGAGTTGTTTAAGATAGATTTACGAATGTAATTTGTATTTGATATTAGTTTAGATCTTTAAAATTAAATACTTTGGAATGATAAATATTAAGATCTATAAAGAATATAATTTTGGCATTGTTCAATATTTTAACACTTAATGGACATGTCACGTAAATTAACGTTTTACCATTCTGACTAGTTGTAGTAATCTATCTGTTGAACCTACTCAACAGCTTTACTTTTTATATAATTAACTTTGTAAAACTTTATCAAAAATAGTGTTGATTTAGTCGCTTTGCCCAGAAATCCTAAAATATACCTAAAAAATACCTAAATCCAATTTTGAAACAATCAAGAAGTTGATTTCCTTAAAATGTTTAAGTCATTCAAATTCTCCATACATAAATGAAAAACGATAGCATTAAATTGAACTATTAAACTCGATATATCCTAAAAGGAGTGTAGTTTTAAATATTCCCTTTTATTTGTCTCATGCTAGGATTATTTTCAAGAAGTCTGTCATATCACTATTTTTATTAAAATATAAATGCCGTTTTAAACCCTTTAGATGTCGTACAATATTAGTTTGAAGTAAATAGAATTCAGTGAACCTTTGTGGAATATAAGAAACATTGAGAACATTAGCGAATCTAAGTTCCGATTTAAAACGTAAATATTTGGTAGCTGCAAGTGTGAATTAATTTCATGATTACAATATTCATCGTGAACGTATAGCTTCATAACATTACTCTTTTCAGAAGATTTAATATTAGATATACCCAAAGGGTAAAATTGAAGATATTATTGGAAACGGAAGTGTGCAGTTCGGTAGAAGTGTTAAATATTTATATTTTGCTAATATTATAGTTAAATTTGACGATCAAAATTTTCCTTATTAATGTTGTACATTAAAAAATAATATATAGAAAAATTTTGAAAACGGGTGATTCTATAACATCTCTATGCGTTGTAGATTTAGAAATATACTCAAAAACTTAAGTTAGAAAATCTAATGCGACAAAGCTCACACAATTATGATATATGCCAATCTATGTTTTTGGTTGAAATTCTGTTAAAAATTGTGATTGTATTCAATTTCTTAAAAGATCTTCAATAGGTTGTGAACATTAAAACGAAAGATGTAGAATAAGATTACCCTTCTTTTGTAATCAAAGAAGCAAGAATAAATAATAACTGTTTAAACAATAATTATGATATATACCAATATATTTCCAAAACAGAGAAATGTGCGTATTTCTTGACGTATATTTATTACAAACATCTTAACAGAAAAAAACGCGACAAAATATTGAAAATTCAAAATTCTTTTTGCATACGAATTGTTAGAATTAATTTTGATTTGAATATTTGACTAAATTCTTACTAAGATAATTTGGCAATTTTAAGAAAACATTCTTTCTTTATAAAATGAAAAGCATTTAAATATCGCTAACTCGAAAATAAATATTTTCGATTATTAATTTTTACGGCTGAAGATTTGTAAAAGTTTGAATCGACGGCTAAACGACACAATTCTCATAAAAAGTAGTTTTTTGTCGTTGATCTAGATTAAATGGAAATTCTAAATTGAATCGAACTTTAAATCTATAGAATTTAGTTCTAAATCTTAACATGGTTTGATATTGCTTTTAAATAGTAGGTATCGATGTCCAAATGTCTTTTTCCATGACGTTATTTCTCATTTTAACCAGTATTAAAACAGATATTGTATTTTAACATAATTAATGTTTTTACTCTTTTGATAGGAAGTTAACAAGGGCTCTTTTAAACACTGAAATAAATTTTAAAAATAATCGAAATATCGTTGTTTGCACTTTATGATTAGAATTGCCTGTATTTATTGTAGATATTCAACGTCTTTGTTATACATTGAAACTCAAAGAGATGAATCGTTAGGAAAAGCTATTATAAACAGAAAATCAGAGATGCAGATATTTTTGCTCATATATAATCAGTTTTATATCTATTTTAATTTATTTGCCATTATGCAAATCTATGCGCAATAAATTAGACCCGCTACATCAATTAATGAATTTAACAGTTCATATTTTATGAATTTTATTTATCTATGAGATGACTTGTTAAACATTTAATTAGAAATTTTGCATCTGTTCGTTTCTCATTTGTTAGTCATTCGATCTTCCTTATGTTTACATTTATAAGAATTCAACAAATGGGAAGCAATTTTTGGTTCATAAATTATTCTACAGTACCGTGGAATTTGATTTAAAAATTTAATTTTTATTAGATAGAATAAAAAAAAAATTTACTGTAATTTAGTGATCATAACGATAAGGTCATACCTCTTATTAATTCATCTTAATGATCATGAAACATGATTTTGAAGGGTTTGTGCATTTTACGATAAAAATGTTATGTACGTAGTATCATTTTAACCACGAGAGCAATATACATGCTAAAATTTAATTTTTATGGGCTGCAAAGTTACTTCGAAAATTAAATAAGTATACAATTAAGTAAAAAAATGTATCTTTGTTGTATTAGGTGATGTCATTTCCCATGACAATAATCTTCACCTCAGTCTGCTTCATTAAAAATGTGATTTTATGCATTTTACAATTAAAATATTTTTCTGATTAAAATTATGATACCTCATATTATGTAGAATAAACCTTTAAAAACAAACTTTGCCCATAAAAGTGCACTAACTGATGCATGAAATATTCAATTATAAACTCAGATTCCAGTATATCCAGATTTTAGTACTAATTAATCTGAAATGAATTTTCCATGACAATCTTATGACTATCCTCATTAACCTTCAAAGTGAGATAATCCCGGATCGAAGTAAACATCGTCAACCTAAAAGCATTTACTAATAATCCTATAAAAATGTCGTGTAATTAAATACTCAGACACTCCTCCGCGGTGTCAACGTTCCAGACGGGACGACAACTTTATCAGCGCCACGATCCGATCAAGTTGAATAGGCCTGCAAAAAACAATAACACGATCTGAAAGAAGTATTCACCATCACCAGCTCTAATTATTTAAATGATATTTCATTAATTTCGCTTTCGTCGGAATCAAGTGCAAAATAAAGTCAAATTTTTCGCCGTCGTCGTTTTCACGGTCATTGCTATGGCCGCGAGGCGAAACAAAGGAGGCAAAAAGCGAGCCGAAGAGACCCAAGAGATCGCCTATCAAGTGGACACCCCGCAGGGAATTGATTCGCCACTGGTTTATTAAAAACAAAAGTGAAATGACATCACTGGCCTTTTTTAATTGCATCTCCAGTCTCCCAGACGGTAAGCGAGCATCGGCTAGCCGAGGCTATAAATAATATCTTTATGATATCGATATATCGCTCCTTGGTCCCCCTCGCCCCCTCCCATATATAGAGAAATCAAAAACGCTAGAATCAGATGCTGAATATATACAAACTTTTTGACAGAAAACTGAATGGGATCGGAGATATGGATGTCTAGCATCTGTCCAACAAGATCAGAATATGTGGTCTAAGGTCCGGTGGCGTCCAGCATAGTCCGGGAAGAGATCTAACAGAAACCGAAATATTATATAGCAAGACAATGCCGTCCCACACGTCCGGAATGAAATTCACTTTTCGTAGACAGAAACAAAACCGCCAGATTAGTAATGGTCAGCGAGCAGAGGTCGTAATTATGACTGGCCGCACAGCTGGATAATTTTCATATTTGCATAGTGACGCTGGATGGTAGTCATATCGGGGATACATTATGGAATCTTGTTAGCACATGTCCAAACTTCCCGAGATTTATAGCGTCGAGCTGATAAAGTGGACAAAAGTTTTGGGACGACGATACCGATCCGGTTTCGTTTGGGCCTGACTTTTTGCCCTCCCTAAAAAAAAAACGAAAACGAAGTCCTCATTGGCATGCAACAGTGTCTCCACATATTTTTTGGTAATTTATGAAAATCCCCGCCGAATGAGTCAAAATATCCGTAAAGATCGAGAAATTATTAATATTTGTGCTGATTAGCCGCATAATAAATTGTTTTGATGTTTCATTTAGTCGCCGGATTAATATACGCCGGTGACCACCTCCTTGAATATTTTTGGAGGGCCCTCTTATCTTAGCTGGCGGGCGATTAATGCGCGACGAATTTGGATAAATTTAGCGCCAGCTTATCTCAACTAAAAAGAAAACGAATTAAATGTTTTTAAGCAAACGACAGAGCCACCAAAGAAGATATCGAACTAGAACTTTATTTACATGATCATAGGTTGAAAAAAAGATTCACTTTCAGCTTGTTCGTAAAAAAAACGAATTGCAATAATTGGATTGTAGCTTTTCATAGTTGAAAAAATATAATAGAGGAATTGTCATTTTATTCTTAAGATTCGTACTTCAATAGGAAGTAGAACTTTTTAGATAGTATCTTATAATGTATGATTCACTTGAAAGGACTTTATTGAAAGATCTCAAATTAAGCTTTTGTTAATTTAGCTGCGTATAGATCAGGATCACAGATCATTAAAAAAGAACGATAAGGGAAATTTTTGAAGTGTGGAACCGAACCTATCTTCACAGATTTCAGATACAGCGACTAAACGACTCGTCCCGCATAATATGCCTAAAAAAGAACGACGCGAATTTCATTCTTTCTCTATCACAAGAAAAAATGTTGCTATAGGAACATGAGCAATATCTATCTAAAATTTCCCTTAATCTGGATAGAGACCCGGATAAAAAGCAGAATCTTTACTTTGTATGGGTAGATTTTTATAGATCACTAAAAAACGATGTTTTTGTGTTCTGCATATTTTCGAGATATTCTTGAAAGTGTTACTCGATAACTAGCATTTTTTCAGTACACAATTTTGTATACTTTTATTAAAAAACCGAGAAAATATTACTTTTATGAAGTTATAATAAGATCGGTACCAGTTTTTCAAAACATCGAAAGTATGAACTAAAAATAGCAATTGTTTGGCAAAACTTTGTAAATGAAATAATTAAAAGTCATAATGATAGATAAAATTAGATATTTATAGAATGACTATAGAAAATTTCAAGCGAATTGGTTAAGTGGTTTTTGTGATATTTCTTGAACCAGTTTTAACAATTTTTTGTTGATAAAACACATGCTCTTACGATCTCGAATCTTATCAGTGAGGTTGGTACAATTTATATAATTTCGTTTTGAAATTTTGATTAGACATTTTTGAGATGTTAACTTTAAAAAAGTTTAAGATTAACAAATTGAATTTACAAGGTATAGGTATTTGTCCACTTAGAGAAAACCTTTATGCGGAAGTAGATGACTCTTTAAAAAATTAGGTTTATTTCAGTTCAGTCCTTTGTTAGTTAAATTATCACGCCTCAGCCGCCTTTCTAAGTCAAGTACCACACACATTCTTTCACAGTACGTATCAGCAAAATCTTCCACGCCTTCGGATCCCTTAAAAGGACAGGTACAAAGAAATTATACGTTTTTGCTCCTATTTCGTCCTTTGTCCACCTGAATTGCCCGGCTCGATGGCCAAAAAAAAATAACACTCTTCATCTTAACACTTAGATTGCAGCCCTCCTATCCTTAGGTTGGATGAGCTAATTTTTTTTTTTTTTTTTGTAACATGTTGACGAAGTCCCTGTTTTTAGGAGTGAAATTCACAGGAATCAAGTGGTTTTGTAGCATCTTTTATGTGACGACCGCTCCTAGATATATCCCAGGTCATCATCCAGGTCACCAATTCATTGATGTGAGGCTAATGCAATTGCCGGATGGAATCGAAAAGCCATTTAACATTTGAAGATTTCAATCTCCGGACCAACCAGGGGTAGTAATTATTGCAAATATTGAAGATTGATGATAAGCGGCTAAGATAATTACAGTGTGAGCATCGGAATCTTTTGATGATACTTCATCAATGGTTCTGAGGAATTTTGCAATGACTGGAGGTGTAACGAAGCAGCTGAATGGATAAGATTTTTTTGAACGATAATTATTGATTGGGTCTAGTGGTGTATTTTTGGATAATATTTCCCATTTGTTCATATTTAACAATGATTCAAATGCATACTAATGGTTATAGTTGATTTAACCAACTAATTCGTAAAATCGAAAATAATATGTATGATAAAGGCTTCAAGTAACAGAGTGTTATGTGCACTCTAATACATATATAAATATTTTTCTTGTTAGAAGAACTAAATTTGATCATATTCAATCAATCGTAACAAATCTTTTATATAAACTGGTAACCGTAGACACTTTGTGGATTTAGATCCAATTCAAAAAGATCAACTGCCATCGTTAGATGCTCACGTGATTTTTAATTTAAAAATGAAGCTCTTCATAAAAATTAAATTGTTCTTCAGTAGAATTTAAGTGAATTGTTTTAACTTATTACAAATCGGCACATATATTTTAAAATAAAGTAGAATTGTTGAAAAAAATATCTTTACAACAGCTTACACTAGTCCCCTGCTAGACACGTTTATGAGAAATATTTTATTTAATTAATTATTGAATTGGAAAATCCGCTTTGTAGTTTGTTTAAATTGCCATGTTTCATTAACTACTTTATTTCCATGATAATCATTCAGCTAGCACAGAAGTTTAATTTTGGAATAAATGATCATACGAATGACATAATTTTCTTTGCTATGTTGAGAAAATATGGTGTTAAAATTGAGTCAATTGTAAATTGAAGCCTCTGGTGGAAGAAGGTGTTAACTCACTTTTTACCAACTGCATAGTTTAATGAGTTAACACCTTCTTGCAATAAACTAATTCAAGAACCCATCATTTTGCTTGGAGTAAAACGTTGTTTTACCCATATAAAAATCACATGATGATATTTTTATATTACAAAATGAAATTTAGCGCCACGGAAAATAGTTTTGCGGGAAAAAAATTTTTTTCTGAAAAAGTGAGTTAACACCTTCTTCCACCAGAGGCTTCAATTGTAAAATTGTCAATGATTCATCACATAATAATAATAATAGTTAAAATTTAAATAACTTTGAAATGCAGAAGGTCTTCTAGATATGGTTTTATGAATGAAGCAAATTGAGAATCAACACATAAAAATAAAATAATTATCACATCTTACATAAATCAATAAACTTTCTTTAAAACGTATAAACGCTTATATTAATTTTATAAAAGTAAACAGACCTCAGGCAAGCAAAAACAATTTTATTAATTTATTTACAAACAATGCAAATAAGCAATGGATTGAGTGCTAAAAGCAGTAAGCTTATTAAGCCATGCTCTAATCCTCTTATTAATGGCTCTGACAGCGGCGTTGAAGAATAATAAAAACGTGTTCTTAGGTTTTTATAATGCGCTCCCCGCCTACTGATGTTGGCTACCTGAGATACAGGTGCATATTATTAAAAGGAAAACAAATATTGAAAAACGTCATAATTTACAGCATTTACCGCAATTTACAAATTTTATTGCAGCTTAAAGTTTGATTAATGTCGTTTTGATTAATTGAATTTCCTTGTTAAAATGTGGGAAGAGATTAAGAGGATTTTAAGCTTTTAGGTTTTATTTATAACTCTGAAAACGATAAGGATTATTTTACTTATTTACTAAAAAAGTTTGTAGGAGCAATGGATAAGAGGTTGATATAAATACTACTATCCATCCAATGTTGGTCTAATTTAATTATGTTAGTTTAATCAACAGCTAAAGTGTAGATATTATCTTATTACATCAAACTGTTAGTTGAGTGTAATTTACTAAACCTAATTCATCCAAATATAAGGTATGCCCTAAGTTACAGAATGTTAAACACCTAATTCGTCCAATTCTGGTAACAACCAATGTACAAAAAATAATTATATATAAAAGTGGGTATTGAAATTCACTTCTACGTAATTATTTTTGACATGTTTAACGATTTTGAGCTGATATCACAGTGTTACGAAAAATAAGAAATTTTTAGACGTATAAAACTCTGACTACAATTTACAACATTAGAAACAATGTTCTTGTTTTGTTTGAAATAAGATATCCTGGTAAATTTTAAACTTTTTTAACCGGAAAAATCTACAAACATTTTACTAATACGCAGGTTCAATTTATATGGTGTTATCATATATATACATTAGGGTGCTTTTTTTTCGTGACTATTTTTTTTTGTCAGTCCCACTTCGAAATTTTGTGACAAATACCTAAACAAAAATTCCCTGAAAATTGGAGCCCTTAATATTAATTAATATTAAGTACTAGACCAAGGCGTATAAAGATTTCCCATATAAAATACACGTAAACTTTGATTATTTTTCTTCAAACCACTACAGCTCAGAGGCATGTTATGGTATAATCTTGGTCAATGGGAGGATTTCTTCAGAATTGAATGCTTTACAAAAGTGTCCATTGCGGTGTAATCCTAACTCCTACCAGCGAGGTAGTACGGGTTATTGACCCCAATTTTTCCACGAAATTCTCGCTTTTTGCCCCTATCTGGTAAACCACAAGAGGTACAGAAAAAGTGAATATGACAAACTTGTAGGAAATTCAATTTTCTACAAAAAACTTCTGAACACAAAATTGCTAACATCGATATTTCATGAGATATTGGACTTTGAAGTTGAGGTAGTGTTTCTACAATTTAGCTCAATAATACATGAAACTTCCACACTACCTCAACTTCAAAGCCCAATATCTCAAGAAATATCGATGTTAGCGATTTGGTGTTCAAGAACTTTTTGGAGGTAATTGAATTTCCTACAAGTTTATAATATTCACTTTTTCTGTACCTCTTGTTGTTTACGAGATAGAGACAAAAAGCGAGAATTTCGTGGAAAAATTGGGGTCAATGACCCGTACTACCTCGCTGGTGGGAGTTAGGGTTACACCATAATGGATACTTTTGTAGAGCATTCAATTCTGAAGAAATCCTCCCATTGACCAAGATTATACCATAACATGCCTCTGAGCTGTAGAGTTTTGAAGAAAAATAATCAAAGTTTACGTGTATTTTATATGGGAAATCTTTATACGCCTTGGTCTAGTACTTAATATTAATATTAAGGGCTCCAATTTTCAGGGAATTTTTGTTTAGGTATTTGCCACAAAATTTCGAGGTGGGACTGAAAAAAAAAAAATAGTCGCAAAAAAAAAGCACCCTAATATACATATATGTATATGTTTTCTTCCATCAAATAATATCATATTTATTAATTCTTAAATTTTTAATGTTATAAGAAATTTCGATATTATATATTTTTTCCCTATGTAGTATGTATATCATTATTATTCACCTTTCTGAGAAAAAAGTTTGTATTAGAACTTAATCCCATAAAACAAGGGAAGATTGTGGTAAATTCTTAACTATAGTAAAATAAAGTACAAATTTGAGTCATCGTCTACTAAATACATTTTGCGTTTAAGTGTTTAACGAATTGATTTTTATCTAAAACCTGAAAGAATATGATTAATACTTCGTATTTGAAGAAACGAAAAGTTTATAATCGAAGTAAACTATTTCTTGTAATTTTCTTCACAGTTCACAAAATTAACCATCAAATTATTTTATGTTATCAAACAAAATCTGTCATGCAGCTAACATTCTTTAACAATGTAATTCCTGCAGAACAGCTGTTTTATCACTAATTTTATTATTCAGCGCTAGTTTATGACCGCTAGTCAAATGGCATAAGAATATTCCATTAATTATAGGATAAGGTGTAGCCTTGTGTAAATTATAGTTAAAGTTATTTGCACTTTCATTCCTTTCAAGCTATGAAATAGGTAAAGGTGCTTAAATTGTAAATTTGGAAATGGTTGTATGGTACCACATTTATTAGTCTTTAAGGTTATTAATATATTTTGAAAGATCGTAGTACCCATGTTTTGAGTACAACATTTTAAACGACGGTATTGTGAAATATAATCGTAAGAACCAACCTACACGATCCTCGTATGAAATACAGGCATAGTAGTAAGTTGTTATATCTTTTAGTTTTATGAAGGTTGCTTGAAGTTTGAAATTTTTAATTATATCTTATATGAAAGTGTTAAATAAGTAAGAATGTTCAAGATAACACAATAATATAAGTTTGTTTACCATAATCGTCTTAGCTTAATTCAGTGTACATTTTGCGACACAAGTTTTCACAAGCTCAAAGTCGTGGACGTGCGTTAGCAAGGTAATTTTGGTACAACTTAAAAAAAAAAGATATATAAAAGCGAAAAGTCTTATTAATTAAACAAACAAGTGCATACACAATTTCAACAAATCTCTTAAGCGTAAGTTGCTCCCAAATGTTGTGATCCACCAAAAGTGAGGTTGCTGTGATTATGGGGATTAAATAAGTGCAAAATAAGACTAAATATTTATTTGTTTAAAGATTTATCTATGCTTTTATCGCTATTGTTTGATATGAGTCTAAAAAGCTCGCAGAAAAGTATCTCGCGACTATTGTTTATTCCGTGTAGACTATAAAGTTAAGAAAGATATCATTCACTTCATATTGACAGGAAAATATATTTAAAAATTCTTTTCTTATTTCTTTTTTTTCAGACATTTATCTCAGTCACGTTACGAAGGCAGTTTTGAACGGGGGTATAATTGGCCTAAAAGTTCCCATCACGTGAAGGTAGGCTAACTTAAAAAAAAAAAAGGGGCCATTACCGTCAATAAAGTATTTAGCGAATTTATACTCATCGCATATCATCTTGTAACCCCAAAAGAAAGTCATCAAGTATCTTTCCTGCATCTGTAGTTGGAAAAAAAACAAACCCAAAATCTCATAATGTTTGCGGTGATGCGAATTGACAACGATGACTGTCGGTCAGATTTTCGTCGTAAGATGCGACCAAAGTGCGAATTTATCTGCAAATACTGCCAGAGACGTTTTACGAAACCCTACAATCTTATGATACACGAACGCACCCATAAGAGTCCGGAGGTCACGTACTCGTGCGAGGTCTGCGGTAAATACTTCAAACGACAGGATAACCTGCGTCAGCATAGGTAAGTGTTTAAAAAAAAAAAACATTTATTTTTTTATGTTTTTATGTTGAAATCGAAATTTTTCGTATTTTTTGGTTTTTTGTTCTGTCTAAATTTTCGTCACTTTTCGGCCCAGATTAGCTAAAAAAATATATATATATGGGACGTTCCACGTCAAACGGATCAAAGCTGTGCCCAAAATTCAGCTTGATTAATTAAAACGTATAATAGCTCAAAAGACTCGTTATTGAATCCTCTTTTCAATAACGTGTGGCTAAATGTGGAAATTCAAGATGGCGGACTTAATATGGCGGCTAAAAGTTGGCCAAAAATCGGATGGTCGGACTAAAAGTGTTGCAAAAAAAAAATGGTTTGGTGGATATAATCGGATATAGGCTTAAAATATTCCTTATATATGTAGCTTTAAAGTTGCCATAGTAGGATTACCAAATCCAACATGGCGGGTCCGAAATGGCGACGAAACTAAGAAGTATCGTCGATGTACTCAAGAATCATTGATCGCACGCACGTTTTTAACATAAAAACATTATTACATGAACTTAAAATACTCCTCTTCCGTCAAACATTTAAAACTGAAATGTTAATCCTGCCAAATTTAAAATAGCGGACCCAAAAGGGTGGAAAATCTGCGAAAATCACCAAATAGTGCAGAAATCATTTGTCCTATTAACGTTTTTGACCCGAAATATTTCTATATGAACTTCTATTACTTGTATTCCATGTCGCAATTTAGTTTGGGTTAGTAACTTTACTAATTAGAAAATGATACAAATTTGAGGGAAACTTTATCAAAATGGAAGTCGAAGGGAGCTGTATTGCTTCTTTCCGAAGCATTCTGGTGAAAAAATGATCAAATTAATCCGATGACTTTCGAGGCGGAAGGTGGGAAAAGATCTGACGTTATGAGGGTTGGTATTGAAGGATATACTATGTAGGAACTCAGGACAGCCAATTAAACCATTTAGAAGTTGATGAGCGGAAATAATATCAGCAATATTATGATGAAGGGTGAGAGGCTGGAGATTTATAAATTGTAAACGACTTTCGTAGGGAGGAAGGTTGAGGTCCCAAGGAAGGTCACGTAGCGCAAAGCGGGTGATTCTGCGCTGAACAGATTCGATCCTGTTGATGGGGGGCCTCGGTTGGTAACGCAACGCGGTGACTGCGACCTAGTAGGGCGCTAGAGGTTGTGGGTTCGATTCCTACGAGAAACCCTGGTCACAAAAAGTAGTTTCACAATGGGTCAAAAACGTTAATAGGACAAATGATTTCTGCACTATTTGGTGATTTTCGCAGATTTTCCACCCTTTTGGGTCCGCTATTTTGAATTTGGCAGGGTTAACATTTCAGTTTTAAATGTTTGACGGAAGAGGAGTATTTTAAGTTCATATAATAATTTTTTTATGTTAAAAACGTGCGTGCGATCAATGATTCTTGAGTGCATCGACGATACTTCGTAGTTTCGTCGCCATTTCGGACCGGCCATGTTGGATTTGGTAATCCTACTATGGCAACTTTAAAGCTACATATATAAGGAATATTTTAACCCTATATCCGATTATATCCACCAAACCACTTTTTTTTTGCAACACTTTTAGTCCGACCATCCGATTTTTGGCCAACTTTTAGCCGCCATATTAAGTCCGCCATCTTGAATTTCCACATTTAGCCACACGTTATTGAAAAGAGGATTCAATAACGAGTCTTTTGAGCTATTATACGTTTTAATTAATCAAGCTGAATTTTGGGCACAGCTTTGATCCGTTTGACGTGGAACGTCCCATATATAAGATTTTGTTTTATAAAGCCAAGGAAAAATTATATGTTTGCCGAGTGATTTCTAGGGAACATCCGTGTGCTTGTGGAATTTTGTTTGGTTAGTCCCTTTAAAATCTTTTGTTTCAAATTTTTCTGATCGTCCCCTGGTATGCGATATATGTATACTAGGTAGAGAGGTATAACTCCACGTTCGGGGGATGGTTCAGAATATTTGCTTAAAAATAGCCTTTCCGGTGTTTGATTAAGATAAGAAATTGTTTGTGTTCACCTTTCGCGGAGTTGTTTGCTTACCAGCTTGTTTTCCTAAAAATTAGTGACGATGAGCGATTCCGAAATTACGTGAACAGCTCTGGAGAAGAGACATATGGTCTTGGGTTTGTGTCGGTTGTTGTCTTGGCGGTATCTTAGCGGCTGAGGCCAAGATTTTTGTCACGCAAATGAAGACATACTGTCTGGGCTGTGTCGAATAATACCGCGGACTCTTCGCCTTTATGCCCCATAGCGACTATACATTTTGGAGGCCGAGAGGTGGGCGAGGGAATGATTTTTTTTTTTTTCATATATATATATATTTGGGGAACTCACTCGAATGGCTTGACCAATAAAATAAATCAGCAGAGTTTATGTTCGTTAGAAAACTGGAACGTGCAGTTAAAGTACTTTTATTAGTGACATGGTTTTTGGCTCGGTCTGTCGATATATTTCCTGTTTCTTTAGATGAAATCTAAAAATGCCACAAAGCGAGAGCAGAGCCACACATAATTCACGTCGGTCAATATGGAATACCTGCGCCGTGGTAATAGCTCTTCGCCTCTTCTTATCTTCGCCGTGATTTCGCCTAGACACGGAATAATTTGCTGCTGCCGCGCAGCGACATTGGCTTATTTGTTAGGTTTGTTTTTTTGATCAGATGTCGTCGTAAAATTTTATCGATTTACTCCTAAATCAATTTTTTAGCCTACTCTTCAGGCTTGATGGCACAGAGAACGCGTCGGCTCATCGCCTTTTGGTGGTGGCATATAAAAATTGTTCAAAATGACGTAAATTAGCTGTTTGATAATTTTGCTGCTGGACAGGTGGGTGGGTGTGCATTTATCGAAATCTGAGGGGAGGGGAGAAAAAAAAAAGCAAAATGCGGTTTTAATAAAACGAATGAATGGTGTTCTTCGAGCAATGGGGACAGTTTTTGATCTTTTCTTAATGACTTTGCGAGGAACTTAAAAGTCACTTGATGTGAAGCTTCAACTCGCATAAAATGTTATTTATGGCAGCTATAAACCCCTGTTAAGTTTTAATTCGCGTTATTAACTGCCGTTTAATTGTCCCTTAACGACTGCATTTCGAAAATGTGAAATTCGATCTGCAGCTTATGAGGCAAAACGCAGGCGCTGTTTATTTTTCTGGGTTATTCGAACATCAGTTTTACGCGGTCGACAGTAGACTTATTAAGCTTTTATGAAATTTCAGTGAAAGTGCATGAACTACATTGAAAAGCATACAGCCTACAACAACTTAGCCAGATATATTGTGTACTAATTTTAATCGTCTTTTAAATATATACCTTTTCTGCTCCGGTTGCACAGATTGTTCGATTTTGAAACTTAGTTTGCTATCTTCTTATCTGATAGACTATCCGATTTTAGTCTAGATAAAAAGGTATTTTTAGGTATATTTATTGCTAAATTGTATTCAAACAATTTTGGAGTTATGGAGTTTATTAAAGTAAAAATGTCGACAAATTATGTAGCAAATTAGATGATGTTGTAAGCTGTTAAACTTCGTAAATTTTGTAAAATGTGATAGGCGAGGAGCCACCAATCCTGAAAGCTCCGTGATCGCGGATTTGAAAATTTTTGGTGGATATGAAAAGTTTTCACTCAGACAAATAAAATGGGCTTGGTCGGCGTTGATTTAATTAGCCGAAAATATTTTCGAATCTGGCATTAAAATATGTAAAACGAAAAAAAAAACAAAAGGTTTCCGTGATAACAGAGAATTTTTATCACACCATTCAACCTTTCCGGCTAAAAAGTATCGGTTGGCCGGGTTTTTTTCTAAATCTGTATAAAATTTCGCACAAATTAACTTAAGATTGATCAAAATCTGCGATGACGGTAAAACATTGTGGCCATTGAATAATACAAAATTTAATTAAACATATTTCCGGCTAATTAAATCAACGCCGACCAAGCCCATGTTATTCGTCTGAGTGAAAACTTTTCATTTCCACCAAAAATTTTCAAATCCGCGATCACGGAGCTTTCAGGATTGGTGGCTCCCGGTCTATGAGTTTGGAGTTAGACAGAATCGAGAGCTTTTAGTTTATGTGGAAAGTGGACATTCTTTTTAATTGCTATTAAATTAGAATTTCTAGTCACACTATTACAAGACAGACATCAAAAGAACTTGGAATATTTTTCTTGGTATTGTCGATAGGACTATTCCTTCTTAGATAATGTAAACTACGTATCTTATGAATGACTTATAACTTATAGTAAAACAACAAAACGTCGATACTTCAATAGTTCTTTGAAAGAAAAGTAAAATATAATTATGTGCCTAGTTCATGATTTACCTTATATTATTCTTTCAAATAATTATATTTTATGTTTACCAACGATCCCAACCATTTACAGATGTCCTGATGCTGAAAAAATTGGCTCATCAACAACAAAAAGTATGAAACCAAATCACGATCAAGATTCAAAATTTTTGCATGTATTTTTTATTCTTCTATATAAAATTTCTTTCGGTCTAATTAAATGGTTTTGCACTTTTTTCAAAAATTTTTGTTACTATATTACACCGAATTTATGTTTATAAATTATTTAAAAAGTAGCGTGGTGGTTGATGGGTTTCAAATATTTGTGCACTTGCTGTTATTAAAGCACTGAATATATTTATACATATACGCTAAAAACACACCCAAACAAGAGTTCCTTTCACAATGAAAGTAAAGGAAAATTTACCCTATAAATACACACACACACAACAAAAAAACACGGGCTTTTAACACACTATTATTTTGGGTAGTGCTTGAGGAAAACATATAATTTTTTGCCTTTGGATATAGCCTATAATTTAATTTAATTAATAATTTAATTAATTAATTTACTTATTTTTGTTTTTCTCTTATTTTGTAGATGTAGTCAGTGTGTTTGGCGATAAGCACACGTAAAAAAAAAAAATGATGTGAACACTGATCTCTGTCTGTGGTGAAGGTGGTGTTAAGTAAAACATAAGAAACAGTTTTAAACTTAAAATAAAATATAAATATAAACAAAAGAAAAAAGTATAATAACTGAAGAACTCAAAGTTAAATAAAAAAAAAAAAACAACAACATGATGAAAGTAATAAAAATTAGAATTATAATCAAACAAAAACCCTGAGAACTTTAAAAACAAAACAAGAGTAATAAAAAAAAAAAGAAGAATGTGCAAAGAATGGCGCTCGAGAATCTAAGGTGTATTTTTGGGACTTTACGGCAGCTATATCTTTCAGTAAGGATTATTTTTTCATATTATTTTATTATTTTTAACATATTTTTTTGTATATATTCGGTGAATGGTGTTTTTTTATAAAAAAAAATTTATTTAAACTTACATAAACTGATCTTTTTATGCTATTTTAGTAGTATAAAAACACTATAATTTTCAGCTGCCGTAACTAATTTTCCTTTTCAGTGAATCTATTTATATATAATACTTTATAAACTGAATACGTATTTTTAAAATTACAATACCTCTGATACAAAGAGTCAAAATTGATAAATTGAATTGACCCGAGGATTAAATGTTCGAATATATAGATAAGAGAAAACATATTTGATTTTTCTTCATCATTACATCTTGATAATACCTAAAACAGCAATTAATCCTTCACGATTCTGTTAGAAAATCACATAAAATTTTCTTACATAATTTAACACCTTCGAAGTGAGATGATATATAGTATTCAAGAAAATGCAAATATGATATTACCTTTCTAAAAATTTGTGTTGATATTTAAAACTTCTTGGGAAATTCTCAAGTATGGAAATGAAAACAAGTTGTTAAATCATGTGGAACCACCTTTGGTCGCTCTTCTTATCGAACTATGATCCATTAACACTTAATGGCATGTATACTCACGACAAGCAATGATTACATATATGTAGGCAGTTCTAAAATTTTAGATCTCGTTCCCAGACTCTTTACTTGATGTTGAATATATTATTCATATTTCGCAAATAATTTAAATATAATAAATTTCATAAACAGATAGCCAGGAAGCGGTGCAAATATCTTGGGCTATTGAAATCCTCTTCTAAATGGCATCGAAATTCGATAAAATGTTTTGAATTTTCCCCATTCGCCGATTTTAAAATATAGTATATTTAAAATTGTTTGTAGTTTATTTTTGGCTTTACCATATAGCATACTGATTTTATTTAATAGCTAAGATGTCTATTTGGATGCGACTGATCCGTCTCTCACTGTTTGCAATAATTCGTATTTAATCACCCACCTTTTCTGCTTCCTATTCAGTCGACCTGAGCTTGATAGCATCTCTTATCTAATACTGATAAACAATAAATTTTGCTTAAAAATAGAATAAGGCTTTTTTTTACTTTTACAAAAATGGACGTAAAATGAAATTCAATGGAGGAATAACTACTCGGCATAACTAATAAAATTCTGAACAATACCGAATATCATTTCAATAATAACTTAAGCATTGCAATTGCTTTAAATATTTGTTCCAGTTTTTGCGCTAATCTTAAAAATAGTTCATATAATTAAAAAGAATAGTAAAATTTTAAACTAATAATATTTTGTATTTTTCTTATCTTCCACAGAACAATCCATATGGACGTGTACACTCGAAACTACTAAGTTCACGCAGTGACTTGAGATACAAGGCATCATTGTAAATAGAATCCTAATATTATAAAAGTACCATAACGGCCCAGTAATAATAATTACTATTTTATTTCTCTTCAAATGTAATTTATAATTTTATTTTTATTATTTTTTTTTTTTTTTAATAATTAGTTCATAGGAAAAAATGCAATATTTTTTTTGGTATTCATTATATTGTAGTAATTACTCCGACGAAAGTATTATTTTCAAAACAAAGAAGGTGATCAAAAATGGAATATTTTTCAGTATCCAATCAAACCAGAATAACTTTACGCAGTAGTATTTATTATTTTAAAGTGTGGTCGTGTGACCGAAAATTATAAGATCCATAAGATCTTTACCAAATCGTAAATGAAAATGAGGTCTTTGCATTCTATTATTATTTCCTCTATTTTTTGCATTTTGATGCGTTGTTGTAAATTATGACCTTCAGCCAGCATACACATGGAAAGATCAATTAAGTAAAATCTTTTTGCTCTTTTTAAAATATGAAAAATGCTTTTTTGATAGGCCTAATTTATTGTGTCAGTGATAAATAGAAAAAAAAAAAAAAACAAATGGAACAGGAAATGTAACATCAACTGCTTCACTAAATCCAAACAGTTAAATTACAAAATCTTGTTTAACTCTCCTAATTGCTTTTAAAATCTAAAGAATAACTTAAATAAATAAAGAATAATAAAAAACTGTCATTCATAAATGTTAAATGGCAAAAATAGTTAATAGAGAAGGTTCCGAACCATTGTAAAATAAGATATCTAAGAACAACCACAAAATACAAAGCTTAGAGCATACAAAAAAAGGAGAAACAAAATAAATTGCAGAAGGAACATTAAGTGCTAATGGGAAATCGTATTGCTGTCACATCTGTCACTTCAATTCTTGAATATGCAAGAAAAGGTTAATTATATTATTTTTATCAGAATTGCCGGCTGTGGACATGATTTTATTTGGCATTTCGCTTCAATTGCACATACTAGAATGTTTTTAAAATTGATTATTAAAAAATTTTCTTATCTCAATTTTATTTTGTCATACAAGAATATCTTTTATGAATCATTAAAATTTCAATTAGTCTTTAAAAAAGTGGAAAATGGTTGATGTCTTGAAGATTTTTTGTGACGAAAATACGATTTCTGAGATGCTCATGACTTGATGTTCCTGTTGATATAAAAAGTAAAAATCAATAAATATAAATAAAATAAATAAATAGCTTGTGCAGAATTCCAAAAAAAAAAAAAAAAAACAAATAAAAGAATCTCCCAAAATTTCTGTTAACTGAAAAATTTCAATTGAATATGAGATGAATGCACGTAATGTAGTAGAACATAAATTATAAGCCGCGCTTAGAATAGATTCTAGTCTTGCTGCTATAAAATAATGTTTTGAACAAGAGTTTTAATTTACGCAATTATTATTATTTTATTATATTTTATTTTATTTTATTTTTTTCCTAATAATATTTTAGCAAGCAAATTATTTATGTCACCCGGAAAGATGTATGATCACAATTTAAAATCGAATTTTTTGTCAAAAATTGATTAAATGGAGCTAGTTTTGCATACGAATTGGATGCGCTCCAGACATATTGTGGCAACGAATTTGTTTAATAAGACTAAGAATGAAAGTTTTAATTTATTTTTATTTTGCCCTTTTGCTTTTGTAGTATTTTTAATTGATGTACTTTTTTTTATTAATTGTAAAATTCATAAATATATATTTTAATTAATATATTATTAAATTGAATTAATATTGATGTGTTTTATTTTATATCTTTCCCAATAGATATTATATTTAAGTGCATTTCCCTGACTGACATATTTCTACAACATAATTAACCCCAGTGGCGGATTTACACATTTGCCGCTAGTAGACTATTCAAATTTTGCCGCCCCTTCCGACCTCTACAATTCGATACCCTAGTTCACAATCATATTAATTACAATTTTTTTGTCAATGAAATTGTAACTTTATGATTTGTGCACTATCGTTCTAATACACTACCTTTTTCCCGTAATTAGTATTATTGTGAACTAGGGGATTGTTGTATCAGTTCCTAGATTATTTTTACAACCCAACCATTAGATAAGATTGCGCAAGAAATAGTTTTTGGGTATATTTCTGAGCTACTACAAACTTAATCATGTACTACTAATAAGGCGGGGTAAGGTATGCCTTAATACTACTTACAAAATATTGTACAATCGGTAAAAGAAATTAAATAAATTTTATTGCGTTTACTTGTAGTTAAAAAACAATATATTCCATTATCTGGTAACAATCCGGCTGATGATGACGATGAAATTCAAATAATTAAGTTATGAAAGTTTTACAATACCTTTTTGCTTTGCTGCAAATTACATGACTTATTTTTGGGAATTGTGAGATGTGTTACAATTTCAATTTCAAATATTGTTCTATTTATTCGTTATACACTTCTTTATTCCTTTTGGTTTCATTTATTTTTTTTTGTTATTTAAAAAAAAATTGTGCAGTCTACTCGTAATAGTCTTTCGATTTATCATCTCTTATAAAGGGTGTTTTTTTTAGAGGCGGAGAACTTTAAATTGGCAAAGCCGTTTTCTGTGACAAACGATTTGACATTTCTCGGTTGTTTTGAGGTTAGTATGGTTTGGCAATTCATCATGAATAGACTCACGCTGGAGTAACGTTTGCAAATTGTTCAAATTTATTTGAAAGACACGGTTCCATTCGAGAAACACATCGGGCATTACGTGAGTTTTATGGTGCTCAAAATCTTCCTTCAGAGTGATTAATTCGAAAAACTATGCACTAGACTATTTTCTTTGGGGATATGTAAAGCCGCATGTCTACGCCGATAAACACAGAAACAATTCAGCACTTTAAAGCCAACATTCGACGCATTATTACCGAAATACCTCCAGATTACGCCATGTAAACGCCAGTCGCGTCGGCCACATGCCCGAAATCATATTCAAACATTAATGCCAAAAAATTATCTTTCAAATAAAGGTAATTTCATGGTTAATTAAAATAAAATTTTGTGTTTTATTTCAATTTAAAGTTCTACGCCTCTAAAAAAAACACCCTATATTTATATATAATTTATATCTACTGATAGAATGAGGGTGCTTGATCCCGAGAGTCCCGCTGACGCGACGGCGAAAGCACGGACTACTAGTTTCGGTATATAAATATGAATTTATTTAATTTCTGTAAGATATAAAAAACAATTTTTGACCTCAAATTTGCCGCCCCTAAAATCTGCCGCTCTAGGCTCCAGCCTACTCAGCCTGCTGGTAAATCCACCACTGATTGACCCTGATAATGATTTTAATTCATGGTTTTATGGTTTATAAAATGAGTACGTACGTATTTCAAAAATAGATTAACGAATCGAATCCATAATTCATTTGTCTCAAATCATTGTCTTCAAATTTGTCGTGTTGGTTTTGTTACTTATGCAGAAATTACTTTACTAATTCAGTTCGAGAAGCATAAGAAATCATAAAACTAGCGCACAAGAATTATTTTATGGTACAATACAAAGGCAATTATAGCATCTTCGTAGATTATTTTCTTTGCGTTTTTTGATTTTCAATTTATGGTATAAATGTTATTACTTTTCCTATTATAATATTGCTTCTTTCCGAAATCGAATTTAATTTGTGAGAACTAGGTCCACACCTGAATAATGAAAGCGATAGTGGATAGTTTGTACGTAAAAATATATATAAAAAAGAACTTTTAAAAACAACGCTTTTATAAATGTACTTCAAAGAAAAAAGTTATTTTTGTATTGATTTTATAAAGAAATATTTTAAAATTTATATATATAATAGATTAATAAAACTAAGAACATTGTCATCAGTCTTAAACACGTGTCCAAAAATTCAAAGCTCTAGCTTAATTAGAACTAGTCGAAATTTTTATAACAAGATTTGTCCTGAAGAGAGAACGTGAAATAATAAAAGCCTGTTAAAAAGACGATTAACAATTTTCAAATAGAATATTTGAGAAAGGTAAATTAAGAAAACGTAAACTTGGCGTAATTATTGTAAAAAGCATTACAATAAATTAAAAAAAACTCATTCTAAACATTGGTTATTTGAATTAATCTTTTTCTCTTATGTGCTTCTGAACGCATGATTGATTTCAATTCCTAGGGTGAAAAAATTAGTGATTGCTTTTTTTACAAATTTTTAGATTAATAAAATCTTGTTCTCAACAATCATGACTTTCATTATGTTATTATTACTTTCTATAGGTATTCAAATTTCAGGTGCTCTTTTGGTTGAAGTTATAGGAAGATGTAAAGTTTTATGATTGGGTTTTATGATGCTTTTAAGATTATTATTGAAGCTTTTGTTTAGATTAAATGCTTGGCAAATATTAGTTGGTATGGGTGGTTTTAGGACTGACTGTTAATATAAAATACCAAGTGGTTTAATTATTATTTTTTTCTGTATATTCACGATTCAAATTTAAAGCGAGAATTTGTTAACTATTTAACACAGAATTTTATAGATAGATTAAAATTTGCGAAATATGGCTAGTTTATCTTAAGATCTGTTTTATTTCACCAAGAAAGTAGACAGCTGTTTTTTGTCTTAACACTTTAAATTTTGTTAGTGAAATCTATTGCAGATATATAGGGTAATCGAAATTTACCGAAATATTAATAAAAAAACGGTCAACCAGAGCGCATTACCTGGATTATATATTAATGCTCCACATAATGAACAGGTCACCGGCCTACAGTAAGATCCGTTTTCTCGTCATTGATGGGCACGAGACATCACTTCAATCTAAATCTGGCGATTGTGGCTATTTAGGTGACCACATCAGTTCAATTTATTGAATTTCCGCTTTTTTTATCTTTTTTGTTCTCTGTCTCTTCGAAGTATAGTAACAATGGTGTTAAAAACAGATTTGACCGACACTTTGGTCACCCAATTTGAGGTGAGTTCATCACACTTCCATCAACAGGGCGTGTGTTGGTGTCAACCTATAAATCACGGCAGTGAAATGCGCAGCATCTTGGCATGAGGTCTGTAAGCTGCGCGCGCACCAGTGCCAGGCACTTCTGAGAGGAGTTTTTTGAGAGTTTTTCAGTATCTGGACGGTACGCAACGCACACCGCATGGGTTGACAATGTTTCGTCGACCGGTCGCAGCATACCACACAAAAATATAAGCTAAAGGGAACTGAAATGGTAATGCTATGTGGGATTGGTAAGAAAAAGAAAAAAAAAGAAAAAAGATATCTGGAAATAAAGACAAATCCGGCCATAAATTTTAAGTTTTGGAAGATATTTTTGGGCAAAAACCATACTGAAGGATTGATGGCCACTCGGACTTGGGTGTCACAACACGCGCGAATCGGACAATAGATGTCGGCAGTCCAGCTGAGGTGGCACAGGTCCGATTGCCGTGCCGCCGGGCTCACCACCCTTCTCGCTGTGCGGCGAATTCAGCTACTGTAACCGGACGTCGATTACCCAGCGGGATGGGGGCCGCATAGGGGTGGATAATGCCCCGAGAGACTATGGAATTGAATTGCAGCTGGGATAAGGCGAAATTGAAACCACGCTGGGCGTTATTTATTCCATCAGGGCACGCGAGGAATAGTTTTTTGAAAAAAACTTCGTCTCACCTTATATCTTCACAGCGAAAAGTCAGAGAAAGCAGTCTTGCTTTAAAGTCAGGGCGAAATAGAGTCACCAGTGGTTTTGAGGGCTCTCGATTTCTTTGCGAGTTCGCAACGCAGCATTGCAGCGCAGCGCCGCCGCCGCCGCGGTAACAAAATGCGCCCGTTGCGCAGCGACCAGCCATGAGCATAAAAATTCCACCTGCTGTGGCAGTGATATTTATTGAAAATTTATCGATTGTGGTGATGTTCAGCAGCAGAAGGCCATTCGAGATAAGCATCTGAAAAGAACTTCTTCTTGAGTCATGCTAACGATCACCCAAGGTGAACCCCCGGTCTGAGCGCGGACTTCTTGCGCAATGCGAGGACCGCTCCGCTTCGGGGTCCAATAGAGCGGTTAAAGGATTCCCGAACATTTCTATATACAACATTCTGTTTAAGAATTAACGCACGAGCATAAGATTAATCGATATCTATCCATCTCGGTGCCATCATATAATAAAAAAAAGTCTCTTTTCGAGAAATACCTCCCGAAGGACTTTTGTCGACTATTGAAAGTAGCCGCTTTTCTTGGGCTCATAACATAACCAATTCACCTGGTGACCGCTGATAAATTCAGGTGGGATAGCCAAAAAAACAATATATATTATATATATATTTGAGATGGCTGAGGAAATATGTGGAACGGCTGCAATAAATACACTTAGAGTCGACCCGCCGTCTGATACTATCGCATTGTGGCACCTGAAGGAGCAGCGACAGTTATGGTGAATTTTTCGGAATTTTATTCGATTTTGATGGGTTTTGTCACGGTGGCCCAACACTTTATTGATTTGTTGGTGACGTGTTAAATTTGATGTTTTTCGGCTTCCACTGCAAAATGTCACACGAGGATTAGGAGCCTTTTTTTAGCTCCATTTTCTTTATCTGTTCGACTTGGGTTTAAGTTACAATACGAGCATTACCTTTAGAGGGGGTCCAAAGATTTTAAGACACTCATTTATAGATTTTTTTTTATATATATAGTTCCGGGAAATTTTAGAAATTTGATAATTTCTCGAAGTTATTTGCATAAACTAAACTTAACAATGTAAATACAACTTTATAGAACTTTTTTTGAAAATAAGTTTTGCAATTTTATTCACGACAATTGCAATTTGTTCCTTAACGTATTATATTCAGCTGTTTTTTTATGTCTATCCAGATTAAATTGAATTGAATTGAAATTTATCATGAGTACCACACAGCAAAGATTTAAAATTGTCTAAAAATAGTATCAAATAGAGAAGATGACTTGGTTGTATGTTGGTTTTAAGTCAAAAATTAATCTGAAAAATGTTTAGTTCAAAATTCGAAGTTTCCTATAGATAAATAAAAATCATGGCGATTTGATTCTCTTTTCCAAAAATTTGAAAACTTTATTCTAGATAGCTGTTAGTTAGTTCTCCGACAATAGGTTATATACTTCAAAACTGAGCAAAAGTTTCATTTCAATAATTATGTACAAAAAAATTAATTCAATCTCAATTTGAATAAGTTTTATTTGCCTAGTTTTTTAGAATATGAGCCATTGACACGTCTGAATTAAAAACTAAAACTTTTACGTAATAAAGAAAAATCAAAAATAATGCCAGTTAATAGTTTGGAACATAATAATATGTTGTATTGATTAGGTTTACCATAAGTTAATAAAATAGATAAATACAAAAAAATCGAGGTCGATACAACTTTTTTACGATTTTTAACAATTTTTCAGTTCTGCAGCTCTGGTCTACTGAAGGTAAAAAATTGATTTTCTTAATTTCCATCTATAGAGCTAGTTTTGCCGGCTTAAGTAACGTGGTTTATTTAGATTTCATCACATCTACATATATGAGTCGTTCAGTTGCAAAATCGTTTAACTCAACATGCAAAAAATAGAAAATACTGATTAAGTTGCATACGTTGGTTTTAAAAACCCCATTGTTAAATGACCAGTGCCGGTTTTAGCACTACCAGCGCCCTGGGCGAGATTTCTACGGCGCCCCCTATCTGCCATTGAAACAGTAGGTAATGGGTCAGTTACCTACTTGAAACGCATACGAAAAAAAGGCAAGGGATATAATGAAATAACCATTTATTAAAAAAACTAATAAAATTTCTTTTCCTTTCTATCGGCAAACTCTTTTATTAAGACATCAAGGTCTATGTTTTCCGCAATTTCATTTTCGATTGACAAAATTGCTAAGTTTGTCAATCTAGATTGAGATATTGTGGATCGCAGATAGGTTTTTATCAGCTAAAGCTTAGAAAAACTCCTTTCCCCACTAGCCACAGTTACAAGTATAGTGATCAATATTCGCAATGTTATCCATTCACGTGGATACAGACAGCTCTTGTAAGTTGCGATCTTTGATAAAATTTAAAATAAAGACAGGATTAACCACATTCTGATCAGGCAAAAAAGATTTTAGACTTATGAGTTCATCGCACAATATACAACCATCTATAATTGATTTAGAGTCTACAGTTAATTTCAATTGGAGATCACTACAGAGTTTGAGAAGGTCTAGTTTTTCCGGAATCTTTTTTATATTGTACAAAAAAGACCAAGATTCCCAGTATTCATTTAACTGTTCAAATCTTTCATTGAGTGAATTTATGGTAGTGTCCAAAAGACAATTGAAAAATTCAACTTCAAATTTCTTTTCTGGAGAAGTTATAGGCTCATCGCGAGTAGTTTCACCAGCTTGGCGTTTAACACGTCGAATTCTTGTCGTCGTTCTAAACATAGATTCAATTCCAACTCCTTCGCAGTTAACCCATTAATGGGCGATTTCCTTCCAAATTCGTATACAAGGGTTTTTTTTTCAAAAACCAAAGCAAAAAAAATATTTCAAAACCATTGTTTGAGGAAGTTTAGACATTCGGACAGCGATTTCCGGTGGTTATATAATCATTTAATATCAGCAACTTCAAGATAATCGACTTTAAAAAGAAAAATGACCAAAAAAATCAGCACTTTTTTTTTACAAAACACAAAAAATAATAGGGTTTTTGAAGCTTTTAGACAAAAAAAAAAATGCCGGATTCTGAAAGAACATCCCCAAAAACCTCCTGTATACGAATTTGGAAGAAAATCGCCCAAATTTGCTATTCGAATCGTGCAATTGAACTTGCGTGCACAAAACCTCGTTTTCCTCATTAATGGGTTTATATGGCGCTTTTGAAGCCTGTTTTTCTATATTCTTCCAAGAAAGCGCAGCATTTTTTCAACATTTCTGTGCATTTACCGAGATCCATGTCTATTGATTGTAGAGATTTACTAATGCCATTTATTTGAAAAAGTATATCATACCAAACAACCAATGAAACCGAACACTGCATTCCATTCTAGTGTTGCCGTCATAACGATTTTGTAACTAGATTTAGGGAATTTACTAATAAGTAGGATTCGCTCAATGAACAAGCGGATATAAAGGGAGGCCTGCGGCGCCCCTTCAAATCTGGCGCCCTGGGCGGTCGCCCAACCGCGCCCTACCCTAACGCCGCTACTGTAAATGACCATATATTAAACTTATTTTTCATTGTAATAATTAAGGTATATTTTTTCAAATAATAAAATTTACACTCTACATTTTTTTTTCTGGTGAAATTTTACTAGATAGTGTTAGAATTTAGATTAAGATTTCCATTCGAAGTTCACATTGTTTACAATTTTTGTCTTGGATTTCCATCCTAGATAGTTTCTAGTGTTATGTTCCTATAAGGTTCTAGTATTGCTCACTACTCTACTGACAAGGAAGAGGCACGACCTTGGGGAAACGGATTTGAATGAAATTGTGCCTAGTAGTAGTATTTCATGTCGGTATACTAGCCATAAAATATTTCCGTCCAATGCCCAGTAGTAGCGGAGAAAAACGCACCTAAAGTTCACCGTATACACGGTGTTATAAAAGTATGGAAACATTAAAATAACTTTCGGAAAATGCATTTTGGGAAAAAATGTTTCAGATAAAAGTTTTAATATTTTTCCCTGGCTATTCGATGGTGACCTTGGATTTGACATTAACCTTGACCTTAAAGGCCATTCCAAGTTTAACGTCGTTTTTTCAAATGGGAACTTTTCTATTATTTGTTATGGATTTGGAAAGAGGGGAAAATTATACGATTTGGAAAGAGGGGAAAATTGACTGTGACCTTCAAGGTCATATAAAGGTCAAGGCGATTTTTTTACATCATAACCCATATTTTTTCGCAGATTTGGAAAGAGCGGAAATTTTACGTTCAAGTATGACCTTGACCATGACTTTTGTCTGAAACATTTTTTCCCAAAATGCATTTTCCGAAAATTATTTTAATGTTTCAGTACTTTTATGACACAGGGTGCGTTTTTCTCCGCTACTACTGGGAATTGGACGGAAATATTTTATGGCTAGTATACCGACATGAAATACTACTACTAGGCAAAATTTCACTCAGTTCCGTTTCCCCAACGTCGTGCCCCCTCCTTGTGAGTTTTCTCCAAAATTAACTTAAGATCTAGAGAAAACAAAATTCGAGCGAATTCTAGTTAAAACAAAAACTATGGAATTCTGTCTAATACGAATACCAGGAATTTCAGTTAATTTAGATATAAATCTAGTTAAAGTAGGTAAAAAGAATTTCTATGAAGTCAACTCCGGAATGTTGTTAGATTCTAGTTGAAAAACATTGATTTTTTGTGTGCTATGAACTATAAAATCGTTCATGTGATATATATCTTCTAAAATATTAGTGTAATAGTGATCTTCACATAAAAATCCAGTGCCCACCTTCCATTCCATCCAAAATAATTTTCCAGTGACTAAACATCCACTTCAATGTTCATCACATCACCACAAACTCAAGACTAAAATAAACGGCTCGATGGAACCTCCGGTGAAATCACACGCAATCGGCAATTGCAATAAACCACATGTCGAATATATTTCACCTGAAAACTAGCCGTAGTTATGCATTATTTAATTTTGATCGCTCGAAGGTGCAAAACTTATTGCATTTCCTCATGAAACCTATTGACTTGGTCATTGGTTGCAACTTTCTATGCGCTTTTGCATCGCATGCAGCGGCTATATCTGACAGCAGAAAAATCTAGAGGTGTTCGAAAATCCATATACAATATTCAGATAGTGCAATATGCAACAACAGACTGGATTAATTCAAATTTTCACAGGGTGTCACGAGAGCGACAGATAATAATGTGCATTAGGCTGGCGACGAAAGCTGCAGGTTAGCCAAGCCCGGAGCCAGTTTAGCAACTATGCGCCTGTGTAATTCGATTCGCTGCGTATATGAATCAATTAGTTAACACCTGTCTTGCGTAATATTTCTGACTGGTAAGGTAATGCTTAGGCAGATATCGTGGCTGACAGGTTCGAGGTGAAAGCCGGCCAAAGCCCCAAAGAGGTGGCATAAAATGCGACACAACAAAACAAAACGGACAGACGAACGGACGAAACGAACAGGCGACAAACAGACGACGACGGAGAGGTTTTGTGTTGTGTGTAGCTCAGGCGCCGTAAAGTGCTTTATGATTTATGCGCGCTTATTTAGAACTGCGGCGGGTTCGACTAAATCAAACCCATTAAAAGTTTTAGCTCTTGCTGCTTGGTCTCAACTCAACTCCGATCGCGCTCTGGGTAACAGCGATTCTTTCGTTTTTATTTAGATAGTCGTCGTTCCGTGAAAACACCACATAAAAATTAATCAAAATTGAAAAGAAATTCCTCGCGGTGCTACCATAAATCTCTTTTACATCGCGTAAAGTCAATGGGTCAAACTTGGACGGGTCTTTGGGGGAACTCACGATCCATGTTCACACCGGGCGCAGGTGAGATATTTCCTTAAAATGCTAACGGCTGGGAAAAGAAGCCTTCTTTTTGATGTATTAATCAAACACTTTAGTTATACCTATATACCAACAAACACTTCTACCAGCAATTCAAACTTGGACAGGCATAGCCTTCCTTTAGCGACATAAATCTTAAATTACGGAAAAAGTGAGCTACTACCTTTCCAGACTTGACGTGTGTTACACTAAAAAAAAAACAGAAAACAAAAAACATTAGGAATACAAAAACATGAGGCAAGAGATCAAAGATACATCTCTTGAACGGTTGGACCAAAAAAAAGACATCTATACACACTCCGACCGCAGTCTTAACTCACGTGCATCCGATAAAGATAATTTGTAGGTAGTTCTTACCCTTGTAATTATTTCATAATGAACGGGGAGCGATTCGGTTACGAGATTTTTTCTAGATTTTGTATTCTGTTCCTGACTATTCTCATTAAAATAGTAGACAATGTCTTTGACTACAGATTCCTTCACGTATCGCATTTTTGAAAAAAAAAAATAATTTTTTAAAACGTGTGCGTGCAGAAATTTTCAAATTTAACAAAACATTATTTTACAAGAAGCTGTCTACTGTCTTTTGTTTACTAATGGAAATTAATTGCTAAACGTAAATGAAGTTATTTTAATTAGAGATTTTTAGGTTTCGTAAAAAATATGGTGTAGAGTTTGAAGACCCCTACTTCTCTTGGCTACTCTGCAGTACATTTGTTAGACCTACATGTGGGTAATTCTTTTACAAACCGTACGGATTTTGATAAAAATTGACCGACACATCTCCGATTTGACTGAAACTTTTTTCACGGATTCTATATCGAAAAATCGTGTCCTCTTGTCCGAGGATTTTTTTTTTCCCGCATATTTTCGATAATACAAGGGATCGAAAATGTGAGAATAGCGAGTTTTTTGGCCTGGAGACTCATTTTCAAAAATTTATTACTCTGGGTTTATTTGAGCTACAAACTCCTTTTTTGTTATTTTTAATCTAAAGGCCTAAATTTTGTGAAAAAAATATTTTTAATTTAAATTATCAACAAATTCATATTGTTATTAACAATTTAATTGTTTAAATAAATTTTTAACAATGGCCCCCACCTCGTAGCAAGTTTTTAGTATTTTTAAGGTATTCTCCATCAAATTCTACCTAAAAAACATGTTTTCAAAATACCTTTATTATTACTATTTTTAAAACATTAATTTATATAGCGCAACACGTCAAAAAAAACGGTTTTTGTTAATAAAAAGAAAATTATAGCTCGGATCAAAAAAAGTTACATATAAAAGTTGTAGATAATACAAAGATCTACAATTTTTGTCTGAACTATTTTTCGACATAACCTCAAACTTTTCGAATAAATTGAAAAAATCTGGAAATTCATGAAAGTAATGAAAGAAGAACTATAAAAAAGCAGATCCTTCAGTAATTTTAATTTGTCTGATACGCTATATCATCAGAGTATTCAGTAGAATTTATTGGATGGAATTTCCAAAAATTGGCCGTCAATTTATATATGCAAATAATCTATAAAAATTATTTTTGGACCCCTTGTGTTCATAGATAAAATTGAATAAAAGTGCTTTTTTAGCATTAAGAAATTTTTTCGGATAAATTAAGCCGCTTTTTCTTGTATATTGGAAGAAATCAGTGGAGAATTTGGATTCAAAATTAGCAACTTGCATAAGATTCTTTTTGGAAGGAACTGCTTCTGCCCGATTCCGCAACTATTTCGTATCACATTCGTACAACGCCAAAGGATTCGATAAAAGGCCCTGCTATCATATGTATCACCGATATCGTTCTCTTTTAACTCTTGTTATCCCGATACTGATTTTAACCTCAATATTGTTCAACTGAAGAGTTGGTTTCGTTCAAGTTACTTTAAAAATAAAACAAAACACGCACTAATTTTATGTTTTCTTATTTTATTTTATTGACTGATTTCCTGCTGATGAAACCATTAGACAAAAAATTTGCAACGACTTCCGAAGTTTCATAAAAATAAGAATCCGCACGAACCTTCTTAAAGGTGCGAAAGTTAACAGATGCCTCAGAGTATAAACGATTTACATAAATTTCATTATAATGAACCCAATTCAACTCCATTATGTTACAATAAATGTAACAAAAAAAAAAGTGTTGCTCGCCACAATGGCACAAAGCCCCATTGTGACTTGCAATGATTGCCGGAGCTATCAGTGTCCATTTTATTCGATAATCGAATAAATCGATTATTATTATTTTGAGCAGTTCTTTCATCACGGGTTTCCTGCACTAAAATGGCTGGACACAAACTTTATCCTTCTCGAGATTCCGAAGAGGGGTCAGTCAATTGTCCAACGATTGACTGTATCGAACGGTGAACACAGCAAAAGAATATTATCTTACCGCACCGCTGCGGTTCCGAACTGAGCCGCCACAACGAACGAACATGCTTAAAGACACCCTTCTGAAACATGCTGGACATGTTCAGGACAAGAAGACGAAGAAAAATTCTCCAATTCTTTGCTGATCGATTGATCGTTAATGATTCATTTATGATCACTGAAAGATTACACATTGCGGCACCTATTCAATGGCAACCGTCTACATTCAGCCGGACAACGATTTGATATAGTATTTAAAGTGATCGTTCCGTTATTGTGATCAAAAACGTTGACTGATCAATAAATGATCGGACTGTGAATCATCCGAAAGCGGCAACAATTGCTGGTGGCTCACACAAAAACGGCAATCGTCCTCGGCTCTTCCCTTACAAATAGAGGAGGCTGGGTTTGAGCCTATCTTTGATCGATCCACTATAAAGACAGGTGTAAGAGGCCTCTTGAGATTTCGAGAGATGGCCATCATATCAGGGGTCTTAGCAACATCAAATGATCTAAATTCAACACGGCGAATACGAGAAGTGGATTCGATGCCTAAATATACAAATATATTACACCACTGTCGGATATCTTTCGAGAGATGAACGGCTTCCATAAATTTTCGGTGAATAAATCACAAAGCAGTGAGTCATGTTACACACGATCAATAAACCTATTCACCGGGCCCAAGATCGTTAGATGTCATATTTTTTGGGGGTTTTTAGGTATAACATATCACCTGCCAACGACGTCAACTTGAATTGCTCAGTCTTTTGGTCAAGTTTATGTGTGTATCTGTATGTGATGCCTAACACCAGATAATAAATAAATTGAGTCGTCCGACACCTGATCGCCACTTTCCCATGAAAGATGATCATGTTCTTCTCCGCTTTCTTATCGAGATTAGCGAGTTCGCGCGCTAATTGAATCTTTGATGAGTTCTGTGTTACATTTAATTTTCTTCGACCCGAACATAAGGAAGGATGATCTTCAAGTCGCTACTGATCTTAAGCGTACCTATTATACGAAGGTTAATTGGATTTCTTCGTTTTTCTTTTGATTCGTAGGAGGAACGATGCGTTGGGGAAAATGCTTCTTTAATATAGCAATTAAAAACAGAGTTCACAAGATTAGAGTTAGATGGGGAGAAGCCCAGTTTAAGGAGGTATACTTATTATATTTTTTCAAATAATTAATTTTGTTATAAATTTTAAATTTTACATTTTTTACAATGATTGTGAAAATGTTAATATAATAATTATAACGACTTACAGACAGGCTTAAACTTAAAACTATAAACGCTTTCATTCATGGAAATAATTTTTTCTACTTTCTTTCATTTAGCAAAAAAAAAAAAAAAACAGAATTGATATAAAATCTGCATGTTGTTTTTCTTAGTTAATTCACTAATTGCAATCAGAAAAGTTGCAATGATCACAACCTGACTTAACTAGATAATGTTTTGCTAAACGAGTTAATTGAATGTCGGAATTTGTGGTAAGGCGGGAAAGTGATTTATTTGAATATTCATCGAATAAAATGTTTTTCGTGTTTTTCTTGACTCAAACTGAATGTTCGCGATATTTATGGGTTTTAGGTTACGCATAGTGTGTTCCAATAACTAATTGTGATTTGCACTAAATTATTACTTTTGACGGACCAGCTAATGTTTGTTAATGGGAATATAAATTACTAGAAAGTGGGTCTTTGGATAATTTTGCACGATAGAACTTCTTTTCCGAAGAATATTAACGTTTGGATTTGATAGTCGTAGTAGAAATTGGATACATGAAAAATACTTTGGAAAAATCGTATTACATGTGGAAAGGTGGCCTTTAAAAAATATAATTTTATTTAAATAAAATGTTTATTAAGGGGACTTTTACTTTCTAAATTGGAAAAAAGACAAATTTTAAATATTAAAAAAAAAAAAAAAAAACTATTATATTTATGGTTATAATTTTTTGTATACATTATTAAGAAGGTTTTGAGGTATACAAAAAAATTTTTTTTTGGCACTTTTAGTTGTTTTTCACCACTGCAGAGGGCGTCTTCCAAAAGATGGGAGACACTTTTTTGCCTTCCTGTAACAAATTTTTTTAAAATTCCAACGGGATTCAATTCGTGAGACTTAAAACTAATAAATAAACCTTTAAAAAGTTAATTTTTTTTATATTTTTATGGCTTTTATACGCGATTTTATAAAAAGTTCGAAAAAGCGCCAGTTTTGGGGGTGAATTTACCCTGTAATAAGAAGGTGGGGTGGTTTTTCTTAACTTTTTAGTTTATTTAGTAGTCGTATATATAAAGTATCAAAAAAAATGTGGTTTACTGAGATTGGTTTAGTAGAGTTTCAGAAAAACGTCTCTCAGTTTTGAAAAATGTGATTTCGAGAAAAACGCGTTTAAAGTATTTTTATTGTAATTTTATCGAATAAAATTGTCATATTATGGTTATAAATACAGAATTTCTTAATCAAATTTTAGGACAGTATTTCTATGATACTAAGGAATGTTTTTACGTAAAAAAAATTCGATTTTTTGAAAATTTAGAAAGTAAAACTCCCCTTAATAAAACTACGATTTATAAGAAATATTTAATGAAATACCTTTTGAGTTGAACAACATTTTGAGAATGTTATTTTTCGAAAATTAAAAAATTCAAAATTAACAAATAGTTCATAATTAATGTAAGATTCGCAATCTTGATTGATTGCGAATTTTGTTCAATATTTATTTGAATAATATCACAGCTATATTTTTTTTTTTTTTTTTGTAGCTTTTTTGAATTCATAGCCCCATCTTTATATTAAATTAGCCAGAAGTTTGGATTGCAAGCAATGTAAAAATTGTACTTTTGAAAATTTGGAGCAAAACAGCACGAAATAAGAAAAAATACTAAAAATAATATTCAGAAATTTCCATAACAGGTTGTAGTATGCGTAAAGTTTAAAGCTATCCAAATAATTTATAAAGAAATCCAAAGGACGAAGTAAAAGGTCCTGTAAGTATAAATGTGTGGTCTATAACTAATTTGGTAGTGTATTTGGTTTGGATATTTTGTTTTCTTCTTGAATTTTATAAAATGAAAAAAAAAAAAAAAAATCTATACATATAATTTAGCTGTAAACTTTGTGTGTCTGTACATTGAAAATTTTTGAAAAAAAAATTAAGAAGTACTGCGATAATTTTTATTCTTTGAGTTTTCAGGAAAACATAGAGCTTAACTTGAAGTAACATTTAGTTTTTATTTCATAGTAATCAGATCACTCAATCAGAAGATATTCGAAGTTTTTAAAAATTCACACATCTGCAAATAATAACATTTTTCGATTGTTTAGATTAGATAGATTCATGACTAATTTCGCTGATCCATTGGATGATGCAGGAAACCGCAAGGTGTGGAGGTAACCTGTTTTACGCATTAATATTTATCCAAACAGCCTCTGGCCGCCACAGATACTTTTAGATATATATTCAATTAGCAACAATTTGTATCTTTCGCGACGCGCGCTTCATGGTCAGCATCCCTCGGAGAGATTGTGACCAAATGATTGTGTGCCGTGTGGCATGCAACAGCAACACAAGCAAATTTCTTGTGGTTTTCTCTTATTACGCGTAAGCCAATTTAATCTTTCGAGGTCTGAGGCTTGAATGTGAGTCAGACCCCCGCCCAGTAGCACTATGTGAAAGGTGAAAGTTCATCATACACAGCATCCGCAAGGAGAAAAGTACAGAGATGCGGAATGTCGGTGATTCGGTGTGAGATTACGAGTATCGGGCCCGGATCAGTAGTCATCTTGGTGGAATTTCTTGGAATATTTTAATGAAGTGACTCATAAATTTGTGATTATATTATTTCGCAACAAGGTCAACAGGTAGCGCACCGACAGTTGCGAAAGATGCGGCAAGGATGAATGGAGGGAGTATCTGACTGCTTTCTTCGACTCGAAGGTAGAAATAAGAACGGCGCGCAGCCTCCAACAAAATTATGATGATATTCGCGGATTCCTTGTTAAATCATTTGAAGGGCACTCTCATTAAGGAATTTCGTTCTGGAGGAGAAGGAACAGTCGGCGGATATTTTCGTGGTGGCTCCCTCCAGACGCCGAATGCCCATGTTTTCTGGACTGGCATTAATTTTTCTGCGAGAGGATGCCGCCGCGCGTCTTTTTATACCTATATACCACAATATAAGCCTCCGAGACGCTGTTGAACCCATGCTGTTCACAGGGTGTAGTACTGGATGAACCTCCATAATTATGCACAACATGGCCGGACATGTGCAGGCGCGCATTATTATTAAGTTTTATTGCATTTATAATTTCAATCAGCACTAATCAAAATTTACATTTTACATCCACCCCCTCGGCGCTGTGAAGGCCGCCACCGCCAAGAAGCCATCGGACGTGTCTACAAGACAGGATACACCCATATTGTGAGCCATCTACGCTACTGCACGACCGCGCCGCACTGCGGCACCGCACCACCGCGCCACCGCGCCGCACCGGTCGATTCGACCCCGGGCCAGGTAGAGGCAGACATGGTGCTCAAGAAGTAGCATTACACCTTACCTGGAGAGCTGTTGGGGCTCCATCAAAGACCTCAAGTTGGAGTTTTTAATTTACGGCTGTCAGAAATTATACAAATGTTCATATGTATGCGCGAAATATGACTTTTTATGCTGCTGTTTCTGCTAATAACGTTTATGTTCTTGCTGCGCAGGGAGCGCGATATTGCCGCCGGACCGCTATGGTGGCACCGCTGATGATTATGATGATATGGTCATTTGGGAGCATTTCGCTGTTTCCTCATTTCCATCCCATTAAGGGAAATAAGGCTTACGTTTCATCTGATTTATGTGTATGCAAATGGGAAATTTTTCGATATCGTTTTTGATTGCAATTAACATAATATGAAACACAATCGCAAAGTTATTTTTAGTAAAAAAAAAAAAAATATGCATACCATATAAAAGAGATGTATAAAACATTAACGAACACTGTAAAATAAGTATAAACAGGTTCTACGAACAAAAGATTTTAAAATTGTTTGACTTCAATTGAGGATTTTGATGAAACTTTGTAGGAAAGTTCATTTGCAGAAATTCACGAAGGGGAAATGTAATTTTTCGAATAATGTTTTAAAGTCAAATATGTCAGGAAATACAAGTACAAATTTTTGCATATTCATCACTTTTAACCACAAATAAATGTTTCGTCAAAATCCGCGGGAAGACCTCAAATTTATTATATTGGGTTGTTGAGAAAATAATTTAGTTTTTTTTGGTGAAAATGAAAAATTATTTTCTTATCGTGTATAAATATTTTATTGAATTATATATTCTCTACTTTGGTCCAATACTTTTTGTCATTTTTCTGGTAGTAGCATGATAATAAAACTTCTGGTCTTTGCTGGCAAAAAACTGATCCAAATCATTTTTGATGTCCTGTCATATGTCATGTCATATGTCATGTCATATGTTATGTCTCATGTCATGTCACATACAATGTCACGTCATCTGTTGTGCGTCAGTTGTCATGTGCCGTTGTCACATGTGATATTTGATGTGTACGTGTATGTTGGATAATATACATATATATTGTATACAACATACAACTTACACTCTTTGTCATATGTCATAGCCATAGAGAACATGTGGTACTTGCTTCAACGTAATATGTGATTTGTCACAAAACATATGTGACATATAAATATGTGCTTCGTTTAGTTACAAATCTCATATTCATTGTATGTGACATGACATGTCATATGTTAAGTGCGTTCCCCGCATATTCATTATATGTAACATATGTTGTGCGTCTCATCACATATTACAAATAACATAACTCTATGTCCAAACATGTTATATGTGCTTTGTCAAACATAACATACAGTTATGTCACATATCACATGACTAATGCGATACGGGATTCCTAACATATCATACATCACACGAAAATGGGTATTTTCAAATTTCTAGCCAATGAATTACCGAAAAGTAGAGATCAAAAATGTGGTTCAGAAAATTACCGACTAATTGAGTATTCTCCAATTTCTGGCCAATGGATTCCCGATTGCTACAGTAATCAGAAATTTCTTACAGAAAATTGCTGACTAGTTGAGTATTCTAAAATTTCTGGCCCATGAATACCGATTGCTAGAGTAATCAGAAATTTCTTACGATAAATTGCTGACTAGTTGAGTATTCTAAAATTTCTGGGCCATGAATTACCGATTGCTAGAGTACTCAGAAATTTCTCACAGCAAATTACCGACTAGTTGAGTATTCTCGACTTTCTGGGCCATGGATTACCGACTGCTGGAGTAATCAGAAATTTCTCACAGAACATTGCTGAGTAGTTGAGTATTCTCGAATTTCTGGCCCATGAATTACCGATTGCTAGAGTACTCAGAAATTTCACACAGAAAATTACCAACTAGTTAAGAATCTCTAATTTCTTATCGATGAATTACCGATTGCTTAGATAATGGGAAATATGTTTTGGCTTATTACCAAATTAATTAACAATTGGAAATTTATTTACTAAAATTGTAATTTTTACGGTATTGATTATTATCATCGAAAATATTGACGAAAAAAATATTTTTGCCGATCTCTGACTGCCTTTCCTATTGATCAATTCTTTCCCTTTCTGTTTGAGTGAATCATTCAATTTGTCCAGTTGAAGACAGTAAACTTCAGAATCGATCGTGGTATTGTCCAGTAAAAGCTAAAAAAAAAAAAAAAAACGATTTCCTTGAAATTTCAAAAAACAGACAGTATCGCCCTTTTTTTATTGAATATTGGTTTTCGAAGTGCTTTGAGCCGGATCATCTCTTTTACTCCATGATCTCTTGCATTTAATATTGTTGTAGACAACTCATTTCTTGTCCCCAGTGATGATTCGCTTTTTTTGACATTTGAGACAGACGTCAAAGCGACGAAGCAAATTTGTTTCCGTAAGAACATGTGGAACCCATTGCATCAACCAATGTCTTTATTTTGCCTTCATCAACTTTAACTGGCCTACCAGAATGTGGTGAATCTTAAACATCAAAATTGCCAGAACGAATTTTTGAAAACCAGTTTTAGCACTGGCGTTTTGTCAATACATATTCTCCATACACATCAATTAATTTTTTCTTGCTTGTACAGAATTTTTACCATTTCAATAGTAAAAAAGTAAAATATGCCGAAAATGCTGCTTTCGGCTTTCCATATTTAATAAGGCACCAAACAAAAACTATTGCGCAGAATCAAACACTTTTCCACAAAAAAACCTTACTTTACCAGTTGTCAAAATAAATAATGAAATTCAGCTTAAGTGTGAAGTTGGCTGTGAAAAAATACAATTAATTCCTCTGTTGGGAAAAAAACAAAATTACTTTCCGAACAACCCGAAATATGTTCTTATAGTTTTCAAGAAAGAATCCATACTTTAAAAGTATATTTATAGTGTCGTCATTACAAAGCTACAATTTTTTAATATTAAAGTCTTATATAAATTCAAATTATTCAAAACAAATTAGATTTAATCAAAAAAATTAAATATTTATTTTCACTAGTCTAGTTGAAAACTCTGAGTGAAAAATTAAAATTAGTATACTTTTCTTTCAGTATTTACAATATGTTAAATACACAAAATCTTGCATTTATATTTTCTCTATCTCTGGGGTCATTCAAGAATTACGTAAGCATATTTTCATTGTTTCTGGATCTCTTCCACCACTCTGTAAGATTAAACAAGCATTATGTGTACCCCCTTCTTCCCTTAAGGTATAAGAAGTAAGCATTTCTTTTTGGAGCTATATTGTATTTATGCAGTTGTTTATGTACATACATACATGATACACAACAAAAGAAAATTGTAAAAGTACACATATTTATTTTATTATAAACATTCCAAAACTAGAATTTGAAATTTTAAACTTTTGATGATAATTTATTCCTCGCCTTCAAGCTAATCCGAAATTGTTCTTGATAGCGCCTTTATGTATTCGTTCTAAAAGTTATCCAATCAAGAATTTTCAATCACCATTATACTGAGCCTAAATTCTAGATTTCAGATGCAGATTTGAAATCAGCAACTCCAAATACGTGTGTGTTTGCATCCATGAGGGATTTCGTTGTAATCCGAAAATTTCTAATACTTTGTCATCGCTATAGAAAAGCTTTGGTATATAAGAAAATTAAACTTTTGTATGAAAACATAATTTTGCTGTATCAAAATAAGAGATGTTTATTCTTATTTGTTTGTTAGTGCACTACCCTCTCCTGTAAGCAAAAATAAGAAAAATCAAAAGCCTGTCTCTCCCTGAAATACTAATGGGCCCTTTGTCATGGTTTAGCTCCTATAATTATGATAATATTGGCATCTATCTGTAAAAAATTGGGTCACAATATCTTTAGACACATACATTTTTAATATATGCAATATTTTTATAATGTTTGCGATATTGTAATGTGCTATTCAAGATACAATACTTCTAAATGCAGTTAAACCGTAACTAAATTTTTCTAGTGAGCTTAGACGTAATAGCCCACAGTAAAGCATCATTTTTTTTAAATAACTGACTAAATTTTCGTGAGAAAACTTCTTTCGCCGAAACGTCTAACTCTAATATTGGCATACCTATTACAAAACATTCATCTCATTTATCACAACTTCATAAAACAACGATATTTGGTTAGTAGAGCAATTCTATTTTTAACAAACTTATCTATCTAATCTAACCTTGATTCTTTAAGCTATCCAATATAAAAATTAACATGCAACTTTGTAGTCATTTATTCGAGATCTTACAAAAAAAAAAATCATTTCTTAAGGAGGCACCTGCATCCAAGCGCACGGTCAATTTGGCTGTCTCCAAATTAAAAATGCAAAATCCGTCACGCTTTAACGCCTGAACGGCAGTTGTTTTGGGTGTTAATCTTCCGAAACGAATGTGTTTTCTGTAAATATTTTCACTTCGCACAAAGCCTCCCGAAAAAATTCCAATTTTCACGGCTTGTCCCAAACCGTGTGGAGTTTTTAAATAGATTTGTCACAAGCCCGACGAAGGCTCCTTTGCATTTTAACTGGGGAAGGAATTCGGCGACAGTCCCATGAGTGCGGATATAAATTTGGCACGCACAGTATGCCCTCGTTTCCTTAAAGAATACTTCTTTTGAGAGGAACCTTCAAAGATTGATAGATAATTACCATTCGCCCTCTGTTTTGGTATGTTTTCAAAAGGATCAAGGATGTAGTATTTTAGAGGCTGGGGTTTTTTGGTATTAGTATAATCCTTCGCAGCTATTACCTCGAGCAGAGGACCTCCTTTGCGCGAAAGATGTCCTTTTGTTTACAAAACATGTGAAACTGTCAGGTCCTGCAGATCGATATCCATCAAAAGTATGAATGCGTGAAGAAGAGTATTATCGCAGCGGGAAGTGTCGTAATGTGACAGCTTCTGCATGTACCAATAATGGTCCTCAAATAGACCGAACTCGATGTTGAGGCCTACTTGGTTGGAAAATTGGCCGCTAAAGGATTCTCAACTTTTTACGAGTCGGATACATATTATAGGGTACAAGATTCACGTGATCCTTTTCCGAAAAAAGGGAAGAAACCAGGATCAGACCAGCATTTGACCGACCACCTTCGTCGATTTGCTCCGCTGTAGGTATGGCGAGTGTTCAAAGATCGTATCAAGCCAATTTCGCAGGAATTTTCATTTACGCACCGGATAATGCATGCTGACACAATAAACGGGTATGTTTGCATCTCATGCCATTAGATATTAGCATCTTCGATACTATCCCAATATACAGTGTCATTCGAAAATCGTAAAAGGAGCGATTGCAAGATACTCAGCAGACTATCACGATCTCGGAGCTCGCGACAATCCAGAAAGCAATTTGCCAATTTCATTGCCAATTTTGTATTTTAATTTTGTCATGGCGAGTCCCCTGACTCGATCGGGTATATAATTGCCCAGAAACACCATCTTGCGGCCATTTCTATCAATAAATGCATCCCGAACCATAGCCCATGGACCAGACACTGATCAGCATCTTCGCTGTTCTTCGGTTATCGGTAATGCGCGAATTGATGCTGCTTTTAACACCAACGAATGGCATATAATTGTAATTGCTGGCTTCGATCGGTAATTCCGCGGATATTTACGGCACATCGACGAAAGTAAACCACTGTGCATGATGATGCGATACTCCGAGACACTATCCTCCATCGATATACTGCAGAAATTTCCCGGAGTGAGTCAATGGTCCCGGCCAGACTCGAATCAATTTTGTTTCGAGTTTATGGGCCATGCTCGCCGGTTTGATTCACTTTCGTGGTTTCAATGAAATGTAAACAAATTTAAGTAAGTCTTGTTAATGGGGCGTCTTAAGGCGTCGTTTATAAACAAATTTCTTCGAACTGCTGCTAATTGAATCGGATCGAGTGTCCCAGCAACTTTGTTGCAAGTTTATGTGGGAAAAATCGGGTCGCATTTTTGTTTTGTGTTTTTGAAGGTCAATATTTCATGATATCACATTTTTACAACTTTTTTCAAGGGTGTTTCAACAGTATCTGTATGATGTTCTTGGGAACTGTTTGTACATTAACTTTGAATGAATGCCTACACAATTCACAAAATTTATTTAGGCTCCTTTTATACGCAAACTCATTTTAATCAAAAAGTAATTTACAATTTTCAAAAAACATTTTAAACGATACCTACATTTAAAAGTATAGACAAATAAAAACGTTGGTAAAATACATTAAGAATTTTTTTAAATTTTTATTTAAGAGCTAAGGTGGAGTTTGGGGTTTTTTGAATTAACTACGCTTAATTTAGAATGTGAGAGTGTAATTAAGAAAAAAAAAAAAAAAATACAATTAATGCCTACAGATTACAAATTTTAACTTTTTCCTTGCCCTTCGTACGTAATGTACGGGTCCTAATTCATTTAATGGAGACTAGTCACTAATGTAAAACTGTTGTGTTTGTGAATGAAAATAACCTTATTTTAGCTACTTATGGAGGTAAGTCATATCAAAGCTTGAATCCTAAAATATACCTTTAAAATATTAACTATTTATAAAATTTATTAAGATTTGTTTAGGGAAGGAGTTTTACATGAGTCTTTCTTTTTATATATAAATGATATGACCGAACGTTATATAGGAGTAGAACACTAATGAAAAACGTGTCCCGCAAACAAACCTTGAAAAAGGTTTTAATTAAATGATATTTTATCACTATAGTATATAACTTAAACTTTCATTAAAACTACTATACGTTTCGAACTCCTGCGACATCATTATCAGAAAATGTTCAAAAATTACTGAAATAGGATTTTTTAAAAAAATTATTAACCCTATTTTTTTCGAAAATGCGACGTGATGGAATTTTTTTTTTTTAATTAATTTTCTCGAAATCAGAATATCTTAATAATAAATATTACAATTTTTACGGATATAAAAACTTGTAAACTAGGGTGATAAGAGTACTTGGAATATTTAGCCATAAAACATATTTAGGAAATATTGTAAAACACAGAAAGTGTAATTTAGCTTATAATGTAAAGTGTTTAATAGTATGGTCTTGCTTAAATTTTACTGGACGCTTGAAAATATTAAACCATGATTTATTTTGATATTATTACAATCAGAAAACATGGAAAGTATATTAATAGTAATGCTCCTTAAACTTAAACTCAAGATAATTTTTACCCGAGTTATTGACGATCAATTTTGTATTACAGGCGTCCTCTTGCATACCTAAATAAAGGATTTTGTTTGCATGTTCCTAGTAAAATAAAATAAATTCAACTAATATGATAAATCTAAATATTTTTCGATTATACAGGGTGTTTGACAGAAGGACCGACAAAATTTGTTGGTGGGTTGGTGGGTTCATTTCTAATTTTTTACCGATAAATAAAATAGTTTAAATAAATAAATAGTTGCTTACGATCACTGCTTTTTTTTTACGTAAACTGGTTTCGTAATCAGCAATTGATAAAAAAATTGTTAGGACCTTGCAGTGAATCCTTAATTTGTACCGCTTTAATGAATGATTTTATTTTACATGTGGCATATCGTTGGAACGGGCGTAAATCAAGGAACTTTTTAAAAGAAAACGAAGCTCTCAGTTGCAGCTTATTTTAAAATTAATTTTGAAAAAAGCTACCTCTTCATGCAATTACCTGTTTTTTGAATTTTGGAAGCTCACATGTACTTTTTTTGTTAATAAACTACATCAAATTTTGTTGTTTAGATAGAAAACATAAATCAAACATGCAATAAAAAATAATGTCATGCTATTGTGACCACAAACAAAACAGTTATGAGGGTTTGAAGGTGGAATTTAGGGAATTTTTTAAATAAACTGGAACAAGTAGTATATCAATAACCGGATCACATACGCCTTAGGTCTCATCGGTAAAAAATTAGAAATGAACCCACCAACCCACCAACAAATTTTGTCGGTCCTTCTGTCAAACACCCTGTATATACATATTCCCATCATTTTTGTTTACGAGTACATAATGACTAGAATTTCTGAATATGTGCCGTGGTTTCTAGTAGAAAAGTAGTTTAATGTGAAAATCAAAAAAATTAATTTGTTGTCATTTTTCTATTACTTCAAGAGCAAGTTTCTGACCTTATTGAATTTTTATTTAGCTGTACCAAATCATTCTGCTCTACGTCGTTTATTGTCTATGAATTTTGAATTTTGTTCCATTAAGGGGGTAGTCCAGTGAAAACGACTGTTTTTTCAACGATTTTTTTTTCATATTAGAAGTCAATTTGTATTCAAAAATTTTTTGACATATGATAGTACAACTATTAAAATACACAAATAAAATTTTTTTTTTTGTTTTCGATGAGTCATCTCGACAAAATGGCCGCTCCAAAAAAAAAAAAAATTTGTTGGCGGACGTCGAATCTCTGCAACGGTTCATTTGAAACAAAAAATTCAAACGAGGTTTTAATCTGTAGAACATTGGCTATCGTCGGAACTAGAATTATTAATTTTCAATCAAAAATAACAAAATGGCAGCATTTCGAATTTTTCGGGTGTTTTTCGGGTGCTTAATTTGTTTATAACTTTGTAAATAAAAAATGGATTTTAATAATTCTAGTTCCGACGATAGACACACAATCAAGAAATATACAGCTAAATTTTTAGATCAATCGGAGCAAAAGACTCTGAGATCTGACGTCCGCCGAGTCAAAACATGCTGTTTTCAGAAAAACGCGTTTAAAGTTTTTTATGCGGGAAAAAGCTAAAAAAATTAATTTTACCTTAGTCAGCGATGCCTGCTCCATACATAACGCGATGCCTCCTAAATACATAACTAACCTTAAATATAAAGCAGAAGGACCTAGACCGTTATAAACCGAAAAAAAATGGGCGGAGTAAACAGAAATACAAGAGTCCTCCTTGCTCCGAAACACGCCAGGGGACCTTCGAGCGCTTGGATTACACGTCTCTCGAAAACTCTCTGTATCTTTAAAACTATTCAATATTTTGCTTAGATATTTTAAGGGAGTATTTTCTAGGTGTAGTAGAGTAGATTTAAGCAAAAAACAAAAAAAACGAAAATTTTTTTTTTTTCACTGGACTACCCCCTTAAATACTGAAGATGATATCGTTGAAATGGTGATGCAAATTAGAGCCTATTTTATGGCATTTTCTATTACTTTTGAGTTATGATAATACGAACTAGAAAAATGTCCTTCACTATTATTAATTGAATTATTCCAAATTCTTGACGAGTATAGCGTTCCATTCCATTCCAGTCTTTAAAGAAAGATCTAACACTAACAAACCAGAAACTAAAATTGAGAAGACATGCAATTAAGAATCCAAGAATAAGAGATGTCATCAATATATAGGAAGCTTCCAAACAAAATTATCTAAGTAGTACTATATTTATAATTATGCTTAAACGTTTATACACTGCGGAGCATAACTATAAACGCAGGCAAAAAATGCTTGTTTTTGCTATTTGTTTTGTCAAATCCTGCTATTTATTATTTATATGAACTTCAAATGAATTTTATTTTTAGAATAAATTCCCATGCAGTCAGTTGTATCCTTACGCATAAGCTTTACTTAAGTGAGTGATTTGCTTAGCTTTATTTTCCTTTATACTTACACCACTATTGTAAAATTTTAATTAAGCTGCAATAAACCAAACTAAACATTGTTCATTGTAATTTTCGAATGTGTCGACTCTGTTTACTATACAATGGTCCATATCACGATGATACATAGAAGATGCTATTTGCAAAAACTATAAAGTATATGTAAAACCATGCAGGTTCAAACAATTTTTTGGAAGTTCAATTGCAGTTGTGGTAAATTTCCATCATCCACCCCTTTAAATCTAACGAACTTTTATCGGATGAACCTTGCTGTGAAATATGAAAGATAAATGTATGAGAAATTTAATGAAATGAGTTCAGAACCTGTACTTAAAGTAGCAACCCTTTGAGATATTTCTTCTACAGCAATCATCCTTGAAATTATCGCAGCAAGGGTTGGTCGAATTCAACCAGTTTAAATCCGACCCGCCCATTTTAACTGAATACTTTTTTTTTTTTAAAAAGAGAAGACCCAAACTGCAAAACCCATCCCTGCCGGCGACTCTGCCATTGTCACGAGTACCGAGACGTCAGATTAAAGATCCTTGGAAGTGCTGATAAGCGTGAATATCTCAGGGTGACTTTAAATCGTGCGCATCTGTCGATTCCGGAAACCGTCTAATCCTTCATCCCACCCTGTCCGGAGCACTCGCTGTGTCGCCTCGCGTCTTGTCGCAATGCCAGGCCGCATGCATCGGACCAGCGAGATGATGATGATGACGATGACGACAATCGCGCGGGTCCGCGCTCACGGTGACAAACAACCCAGAAAATTATTATATGCGAAAATAGATAGCTTCCCATTACAGCTGCCGCAGCCGGCGGAGCCATGCGTCTTGCGCGGCTAATGGCAGGCGACAAGAACACGGTGCACATGGCATTGAAAACTGTCCCCGCGCTGGGCCGATTCAATTCGAAAACCGATTGAATAATGCGCTACGGATTAATTTAATTAAATCCCACCTCAAAGTGTCGGTACATTTCATACCGTTTGATCACACCACACTAATTTCTTTGTCGGTAAGCGCAAAATTGCACAATTTATTAGCGGGTGTGCACAGCACAGTGCACACACCACTGCATGAGACATATTATACGCGGAAACTGTAGGCAAAAAGCTGCGCGCGCAGCTTGCATATTCGGAACATAATTACGCGACTATTTATCCATCGCGTCCAATATTAGGACCGAGGAAATTCCCCGGCATGCGTACCTCTACCTGTTCCACAATCCATGTCCCCGTGTGTGGAGGCAGTGCCGTGACGGCACCGTTGGTGGTGATTTGTTTAAAATGCATTTTCTTGCAATATGCACCTTGTACTTTTTTTTGCTTTTTGTTTTTTCGCCGCTCTCGCCGCGTCTTAATGCAGCGCGCACTCTTTGCGCGCGCACACACCGCTAAACGGCTAATTGTTTAATTAATTTTCGTGTTGTGCAGCACATGCAGCTACACGGAAAACTCTTTGTAAGTGGCCGATTTTGCTCCGCCGTGATTTATGCCATTGATGGGTGTCATACGGCTGGCAGTTGAGCCGCGTGTCGGGTTTCGGATCGCGCTAACGACCCGGCCGACCTCAATTCTTGCAGAACATTTTGATTTTATACAAAGTGAAATTGAAATGATCGATTAGGTGGTTTGTTTCGTGTCTCCGCCTGGATTTATTGGGTCGCGAAATTATTTATGCACTGGGAGTTTGTAATTGGCGCCTATTGCTATTGAGCATGCCTTTAATGTTTTACCATGCAGGAAATGTTCATATTTTAAATATATGTAAATTAAACAACATGGAGTAATGCTGTATTGTAAAAGATCATGCGGAACGGAATTTTAATCGTAATTGGGTCGTGTCGTTCTTTTGAAATTGTCTGAATAGAAGTGATGATGACAGCATGCGATTATTATAGGTCATGGTACTACAGAACATATAAAATCTCAGCTTATCGTTGTTACCATGTATTAGCTGGTTTTTTGTTTCGTTTAACCAGAACAATAAAACATTTTGTACTTAACAGAAGCTTAAAGTATTGCTTTGGAATTAAACTGCTATTTCTGTCAAAATCTTTGACGATTCGCCTGGTTCTTAATAAATTCAAGGATGATAAGAGATTTTTCGAATTCAGTATACATGAAATTCTTAATTTTTTTGATAGTTTGTCTAGGTTAAGGTATTACTAATAGCTCCTTAGAATAAAGATATGAAATTTTTCAAAAATTGCTACAAATTGTCTGCTATTTATGTATGCAAAACTTTAAATTTTGAACTTAAAAGTTTTAATATAAAATTGCTTATAAATCATGGCAATTCGGTACTATTTATTTTAAATGTTTTCTGCGTGTCACTCAAATTTCAATTCAAGAAATAAGTTCCTTTTGGTTTCGATAAACCAAACCCAAATGGTTTCTTTTTGCTCCTGAACAAGTGATATGTAATTTTTGTAGGATTTTGTTCTTGAATTACGAATTTACAAACAAAAATGTTTAATTGGCTCCATTTTTCGAGAAATATAGTGTCAAAAAGTACAAAAGACGCTATTTTGCAAACTATTTTGGAACTTGTAATCGCGCTCAAATGAAAGCCTGAATCCTTAACTAAATATAAGAAGTACCACTTATCTAAACTGTTCTCTAAGCATCTTGGGGAGAGAGTGTGTGCCAGTTATGATTTTCCATTTACTATATTATATTTTGTATGAAATAATCAGAATATAGAAAATGTGAATTTCACGGAATATTTCGAAAAGTTTTAAAGCCTGTTATATTTTGATATTCAAAAGGTTCAAACTTTCGTTTTAACAAAGTAACAAGCTCCTCCAAGAATTCACTATTTTGTAATAATTTTCCAAAAAAGGCCAATATAACTCCTTTAATACTTTTTAACCCTATTTTTTCGAAAGTGCGAGCAAATAGGGAATTTTCGTTTCCTTATTCATAATCTATGGAAAAAATTCTATAGAAATTACCTAGCAGATAATCGTGGGCAAAAACGTGTGTAATAAAATTAGCAAAGTAGAAATTTAAAAGAAAATCGTAATTTTTGAAACAGTTCATTAATTTTGGAGACATAATGGACAAACCTTTTGATAACCTTGAATTTCGAGTTATACATAAATTTCATTTATATATAGTGTATGTGTATATGTTTATATATTATATTTCAGATAATATTGTTAAAAAAAAGATTTTTGGTGTGTAACTCGAAATCCAAGCTCATCAAGTTCATCTAATATTATCAAGAGATTAGTCACTCTCCTCTTTGTTCTTTGATTTAAAACTAGTTTGAAGAGTGTTGATAAAAAATAAAAATTGAGCCAGAAATCGGCATTATAGGCTACATTTTCAAGCTTTATACTTTTGATAGTTTTTTTATTTTTATTTTCAAATTTGTTTTCTATTTTAGTCTAAAATTTAAAAAATTTCTATTAACTTTAGTACTTATTTCATTACCTGCTATTCCAGCTGGCCGTGCCTTCACACCATTTACATTGAAACGTAGTTCCCATTTAATTTTATCTTTGCAAGTTAGGTCCACAGCCTCTTGAAGTTTGGGAGTGGTTAAAGTAAATAAATGACCATGAATGCATCTAATAAAAATAGAATTTTTATAAAGAACCATCAGCAAGGCTGCAAGTATATATGACATCATCATCTGGCTCTGTTAGTAACCACGTACAGCATGCAGAATAAAAACAGCAATTAATTAAAACACAAAACTGTGCAAACATTGTAGAGTATTACTAAATAGTTATCGGCCCAGTTGAAAATAATTAGAATCTTGAAGTTGAAATTACATTAACCTACATTAAAATGTTTACAACCAGTTAAATCAAGAAGACATACACATTTATCACATTTACAAAGTATTTTGATTAATGGCAACATCAAATTGAACAGCATTACTATTAATACTAGATAAGCGCATGTTATTAATATTTTCAAACTTAAACTTGTTAGACCTACAAAGATAAGTTTCTACTAAAAGTAATTTCCTTAGGATGTTATTACTCACTCAAACTTAAAGAGTGCATACTAAGCAACATACGAATAAGTCGGTCATTATAAGGCGGAAGTATGAGCGGGTTCTTAAATGGCAAATGCTTTAGTGAAAATTTAATGAATTCACGTTGAACTTGAAAACCAAAACGCAAGAAAATTCAAGGGACCATCTTGATAAATTCTAGTATAGAATTGGATTGGGAAGTCATACGATTTATATGAGTCATAAATTCAAGCTTGCTCTCGATTGTAATACCCAAATCACAGAAGGAGGGAGTGAGATCGTCGAAGAGTGCAATCCGATAAAATATAGTCAAATTGCAAGAAATTGTGGCTACTACAAAAAGTCATCACCTCGCATTTATCAATATTAAGATTATTATGTAAACACCACGATTGGAAATTGTTTACATCGACTGTCAACTGATCGTTTAGTATGGACAAATAGCTTAAAGTTATTGGCATGTAACAAGACCTTACACTTTTATCAATAGCCAAAATAAAAAGTAAGGGTCTAAAATTACTTCCTTGAGGAATACCAGAAATATTTCTTCTACTTCTACTTCATTTATTAGTTCACAAATTCACGTTTTTATTGATTCGACGACAAAAAAAGCTAATATGATTGACAAATGATTTTCATTGGTTCTTTCTTGGTCTTCTTCTCCGGTTTGTTAGGCACATTTGAGAGTAGATTTAGGTAACTTTATAATATCCTACAATAGCTGTGGTTTTTTAATGATCTGTATAGATCCGGATCACAGATCATTAAAAAAGCAATTAGCTGTAACGAGTGAACGATGTGAATTTGATTTTGACAAAATGGCGACTTTTTAAAACAAAGGATCGATTTTTAACAAAATTGTAGACCTTAAATTTTTTATAAAGTGGAAAATATTTATCAGTGAGAAAAAACCCTCGATTAATTATTAAAAAATATACTTAAAAAGCTTATGTTAAAATTTGAAACTGATCGGTTCAGCCGTTTCCAAGAAATCTTGCTCACTGACTTTAAAAACACAGTTTTGAGAAAAACGCGTTTGAAGTTTCAAAAGCACTTTACATATAGTAAAAAAACTCGGACACGTCACTACAAATATGCGTATAACTTCGAGAATGTTCACCGGATTGGCATGCAATTTTCTGTGGGTGTACTTAATTATATGTACATTACGAAAATAAAAAATCGATTTTTTGAAAATTTCTAGTCTATATAACCTTTTAAATGGAAGTTTATTAGTTGTGAAGTTCCCCTAATTTTAAGATGTGGAAAATTTCTAAAAGAGATCCAGATAAAAAGCTGGATCTTCGCTTTACATGGAGAGATCTCTCAATATCATTAAAAAAACGCAGCTAATAAGTAGCTGTAGTGTGGGGTAGATTTAATTTTTTCAGATATAACACTCATGTAATCATATTTGCTGTTAAAAATAATATACTCATCAATATAAAATTATAAAATAAGAATTACATAAGTTGTACTTACATACAATTTTCGGAACCCTTTTATCTAAGTTTCACTCTGTAATGAATGACAGCATTAATTTTGAAAAATATATTAGAAAATAAATTGAATTTTTGGAATTTGATATCCGTGGGTGTGAAGGTGTTAGAGAAAGCTATAAAAAGTCTGTCCAATTTGAATATTTTTTTGTTTCAAACCTTGCAATTTTGTTGCATCATAGCATACTAAGTTTTTTGCATGTTCTTCGGCCCAGGAAAGTATAAATTCCTTTTGCATTACCTTCATAACCTTAAAAACCGTCTACTAATGGTCTCTCTTGTTCACCTTCATCTGAATATCTCAGTCCCAAAAATTACTCACCATTCGAGCTTAACCTCTTTGACCCGCAAGCACAGTGATCTAAGATAATAAAAGAAGCAGCATGATCAAGCCGAACCGTATGACAAAACTTACCGTTTCCCGTTACTTTTTGTTGAATTCCAGTTACATCCAAAGCACCACATCTTCCCACGATCTAAAAGCCCTCGTTCCACACGTCGCCGAGCAACAAATTAGTTAACATCTCACCTTGATGGCCACTCATTCACCCACCAGTCATAAATTTCACGTCCCATTCAGAAAGGCGTCCGAAGACACCGCAGCACTGCGTCCTCAGAGTGTGGTTTCGTAAAAGCGCTCGAATGGAAAATGAAAAATTATCAAAAGTCGTCAAAAGCGCGCGGGGCGATCCGCGGCCGCAAAAACCAACACTGTGGGGCCCCCGAAAAACGTTTAACCGGAGGTGTGTCACACGTACGTGTTACAGATCTTATCCGATGATCGCGTACGCGCCGTTTTGGTGTCATTTCGTAATTCGGGCTATTGCATGCAGTCCCAACGCATCGCGCACCGATCGTCAGCATCACCAGCTTCAGCATCAGCATCATCATCGGCCAGGTACCCTTCCCTCACGAGAGATTCGTCTGATTTCTTAAGGCCCCGAAAAGATATTTAGTCGTAATTCACACGTAAGCCGCGTGAAGCTCCAAACGACTTTCGCCACAGTTATGACACGGCGAGTGAAATGCGAGGCAGATTGTCGAACGCGCCATCGGCGAAATGAAAATTAGCCTCAACTGGCGCGTCGGTGTTCGGCAATCTTCACCTGGCGTGCTTGGGCCGGCCGCCGAAGATGCAAAGATGCCAATTCTCGCGGCGGATTAAAAACTTCCGGAATGCCAGCTAGAGGGGAATGGCTTTCCCAGGCGATGATGACTTCAAGTGATTGCCTGCAATAATGGCGAAATAGTGCTAATTTCATTTGCGGCATCTTCCTTCAGTAACTAAGAGTTGTCTAAAATGTGACGAAATCCGGCTAGAGGTTAGGAGCACTACGCACAGATTTATTAGACAAATTCGTTAGCTGTTAGATAACTTAGTGATGATGATTCTTGATGGAGACATCAATCATGCTTTACGATATTGGCATTCAATCAGTCTATACGATAGAAGTATGTCAACATTTTTTCATACTCGGACCTCTAGAGTCCATATTTTTACTACAATTTTAATATACTCTTAATTGTTAATGATATACATTTTCACTACTAATAATTGCTGGGGACTAACTTAAGTCGTTTGATTATATAACTTTAAAGGACTAACATTGATTTGAAAGACTAACAGGGGTCTGAAATTGTTTATTTTAGAGATCATCAAAGTCTTGCAAAAGAAAATGTCATAAATATTGTCGAGTAACCGGACTTTTAAAAGCTTAATTTTACAAAAAAGCCGACATTTCTTGACACAATTTGTAGAAACGATATGCTTTATATAAAAAGAACATAACTTTAAAATAACACGTATATTTTACTAAAGTTTTGGGGTAATGAAATAAAATGAATTTGTATTTATTTCTAACATATACCTTTGTTTTTAATTTTTATTTTACCATGGTTAAATAAAAATAAAACTCATGAAAATGTTTAAATTAATTGCTGAAAATATACCGAAACACAGAATAAAATCCAAATTCTCATTATTTTAATATATCATACAAAGTAAATTATTTTCGAATTTATTATTATTATTATTATTTTCGATTTTAATTTATAATATGTGTTAATAAGGTTGAAAATATGCTAAAATTTATTCAGTACTTGCGAGAACAAAATCAAATTCCTGATATTTATAGTATAATATAATGGATATGCAATCATTCAGGACATAAAGGAAGAGCAATCAGAGCAAGATGGGATTTTTAACACTTTCTAGGGGTCTTTGAAAGGCAATTTTTTTAAAATATTATCCTGTAAGTACCCTAAATTATAAGAAAAAATATGTTTTCCAAGGAATTTTTTGTAGTCTGTATAATAAAAAGTTATAAACAGTACACATATTTTTACCATTTTCTCACATTAAAAAAATTAAATTAGTTTGTAAATATTAATACAATACGCCATATAATGTTTGCAACTTATTTATGAAATTGATTAAAACTGGAACATTTTACCATGTTTGATGGTACTTTTTTTAGTTTTATTGACTAAATTAAAAACTATGTTGTGAAATCTTTTAATTTGTTATAAGGGAGAAAATTCCTATTCCGAAAAAAAAAAAATTATAAGAGATAAAAATTTGTTAACATTTTTTTTGTAGACTCATATGTAGGTAAAAGAATCGAGAGCAAAACTATATAGGATTTTTCCACGGAGTATATTTAAGGTACTACTATCGGCTAGAGAGCCGAAAAATTACACTTTTTCATGATTTTTTTATCTCATCTCCTTTATTAGTTAGATATTACAACTAAATTTTTTTTACAATAAGTTTGATCCTCGTAGATTGCAAAAAAAATTATTTTATTTAGAAATTGGTATAGAGAGCGCTGATGCCGGCAGTTTGAAAATATGCTAGTCCCACTGCCTAGAGATTATCTCAGGACTGAGATGTCTGAAACAAAAAATTCCTTTACCTTGTAATTAACCGCATTTAGTCGGAAAACGCAAAAACAAAAAAAAATTAGAAAAGTTTGAAAAAAAAATTACAAAAGTTTGAAAAAAAAATGTGAACAAATTTACCTTTTTTTCATCTTTTTCTCTTGCCAAAATTTTTCTTTTTTAATTTTTGGGCCAAATTGTGGTTAATTACAATAGAGGCAACCTAAGCAAACAAAACACACCAAGGTTTATTCAAATCGGTTCGGTAGATCCGGAGATAATCTCTGGGCAGGCTCACAAAATGTCATTTCGAGAAAAACGCGTTTAAAGTTTAGAGAGTCGCTTGGAGACCATAAGCGAGCTTTTTTACGAATTTCTCAACAAAAATTTAGGAAATGATTTCTGAGACTATTACTGTGTTTCTATGCAGGGTTCAACTCGAGTTGAACTCGAATTAGTGTTCATGGAAACAAGGGTTGAGTTGAGTTTCGTTAAATCCAAGTCAACTCCACGAAACTAGTCGGGTTGAGTTGGGATTAGCTTGAAATGTCATTCCAGTTCATTTTGTCAACTCAACTCCAAGTTGCTCATGGAAACAGTTCAGGTTTAGCGGCTATTTTCTTAACTCGACGAAAACTCAACTCCAACTCAACCCTGTGCATGGAAACATGGTATATGAGGAGTCGAAAAACTAAAAAAAAAAAACTTAAAATATTTTTTGGAAATTCTAGACTTAAGAAAGTATTTTGGGCAATTGGTGGTCCCAAATGTTTCCGAAAATTCTTCTTGATGATTTATTAAAAATGGAATGTCATTTTTCCAAAATTTGAGCAATAAATAGGTATATACATACAGGGTGTTCAGAGGTGGGTGGTCAATACTGAAGGGGGTGAAAGGTCAGACCGAGACAAGCAAAAAATCGTATGGGTGGGGGGGGGGGGCATCTCGCACCGTTTGGCAGTTACAGGGTGATTCGTAAATCAGGATTTTGCCTTATATGGGAACCGCTCTTGTATTTTTATGTTTTTTTCTACGCATCGCAGCGGCCCCAAACTGATTTCAAAAAATCACTATTTGGAAGCCCTTTCCAAAACAGTTTACACCACCCCCCTATCCCCAACCCCTTGGCCACAATCCCCCCTGGAAGTTGAAAAAATTAACTTTTATTTCACGATTTTTCACCTTTCGCCCCACTTTTCTCTGAAATTCATGTTATTAACATACCTACCTTTTATTTTTTTTAAGTTGCCTATCTAATTACCTTTCCAAAAAGGTGCAACATGCCCAGGTAGGAAAAGGATACGAAAATTTATTTACAAAAATCCTTTTACAGAATATCATGATAATTCGAATTTTTAAGAAATTGTACTTAAGTTAACTAAAAAATACATTTTGTTCGCTTAAAAACTAATTACAATTAAAACGTATGTCCTTCAAAAGCTGTTCAAAATGTTCTCCGCCAGTTTCGATGCATGCAAGTAGCCTTCGTTTTATTTCACGTTTGAGGTCTATGGTAGCCAGTCTCTCCCGTATTTTCGTGGCTGCAGTCACAATCCTGGTAACTAATTCTTCTCTGGTGTTGATTGGTCTTGAGTAAACTTCATCTTTCATCATTCCCTATAAGAAAAAGTCCAGTGGAGTAAGGTCCGGTGACCTAGCAGGCCAAGGAATCGGTCCACCTCGTCCAATCCAGCGCTCTGGGTAATTTTCATTTAACCTTGCCCTAACAATGTTCCCAGTATGCGCAGGTGCTCCGTCTAGCTGTAAATAAATTGCGGTTCTGGTGGCCAGGGGGATGTCCTCCAACAGATCCGGAAGGGTATTCTCCAAAAAGTCCGAGTATAGCTGACTATTCAGCACTTGGGGTAAGATGAAGGGTTCTATCAACTGGTTGCCGATGATGCCAGCCCAGACATTGACACTAAATCTTTGCTGGAAGGACCGACACCTGGTCCTATGTGGGTTCACATCTGACCAGGTGTGGAGGTTGTGTAAGTTTGTGATGCCATCCCGGGTGAATTGCGATTCATCCGTCCACAGAATTCGGTCTAGAAACCTTCTGTTTTCGATGTCAGACTCGAACAGCCAAGTGCAGAATTGCAATCGTCCTTCGGAATCTCCTTCCCTAGTGCTTGGACCGGGATATGGTGGTATGGATGTAGTCCCTCTCGGTTCACAATGGTCCAAACTCTCCCTGAAGACAATCCTGACCTTCGTGCGACCTGCCTGATGCTTATTACAGGGCTGTTCCTGACGATGTTGAGGATTTGTTGGTCGGGGTCCGCTGAATCGGCCGATTTTCCTGCTCGCGTTTCTGCTCTGGGGGCGGTTACACTTCCGGTTTCTTTTAACCTTCTGAAAGTCCTTGAAAATACCCTTCTGTTGTGTACCCGCCGATTCGGGAATCTCTTTTGGTATTCTCGTACGGCCTCACTATCACTTCCTTCTACTAAACCGTGCACGTAAATTATATCGGCATACTCGTCAACACTGAATTCTGCCATTTTATCTTAATTTTTTCTATTAAACACCCGTTCTTTTCGCTTGCTTCTCCAACTGTGGTCAATGTCCTTTCAAACTCACCCATTTTTATACCATAATTCATAGGAGGTATTAGAAACGGAGCGTCAGGATACTTAGGAGTCAATACTGGATATAATAATCTAATAACGCTATTTAACGAGATTACATTTATTATTTTATTACTGTTTTGCTGAAAAAATAAAAATGTATTACCTCTGTTTCCTAAACAAACATTTCCGAACTTGCTGTCATAAAAATTGTTTACTTAACGACATTTTCCATTATGGTGCAATAAAGTAATTAGGTACCTGTGAGGATGTTTTAATTTCAGGACTTTTGCAACCCTTTTCTACCTGGGCATGTTGCACCTTTTTGGAGAGGTAATTAGATAGGCAACTTAAAAAAAATAAAAAGTAGGTATGTTAATAACATGAGTTTCGGAGAAAAGTGGGGCGAAATGTGAAAAATCGTGAAATAAAAGTTAATTTTTTCAACTTCCAGGGGGGATTGTGGCCAAGGGGTTGGGGATAGGGGGGTGGTGTAAACTTTTTTGGAAAGGGCTTCCAAATAGTGATTTTTTGAAATCAGTTTGGGGCCGCTGCGATGCGTAGAAAAAAAGATAAAAATACAAGAGCGGTTCCCATATAAGGCAAAATCCTGATTTACGAATCACCCTGTAACTGCCAAACGGTGCAAGATGCCCCCCCCCCCACCCATACGATTTTTTGCTTGTCTCGGTCTGACCTTTCACCCCCTTCAGTATTGACCTCCCACCTCTGAACACCCTGTATATGTGTTTAAGTTTTCAAAGACAACGATCTAAATAGATTGTCTTCTAAGATACAGCCATTCAAATATAACGACATACATTTTTATGCCCCCTATTACTTTACTGTTTTAAAAACAGATAAACTGAACCACATTTTGTTTAACCCATTAATGCCTGAATAACAAAAAATTTTACGGCAACTTCGAGGCGCTAACTTTTATCGAAGGGGTGGTCAATTCTTATCGAGACCAACTTTTCTAGACGTATTTTGAGTCGCCCGACACGATCCAACAAAAAAAAAAAAAAGTGAAAAAAAATTATTATTATTGTTTTTGTGCAATATTATGTAAATAAATACCTTTTTCACGTATTTTTTTTTCGAAAAACGACAAATTTAGTGGGGAAAAAGCTACTTTTTACTGCAATAAAGTGCATAAAACGTGTTATTAGAACTTAAACTTCAAAAATATGCAGGCATTTAATCAGTAATCAGTGACCCCAAAAACTCCGAATACCCACTTTTTTTTCGAAGAAATTGAGAATTTTGCCAAAAATTGTTCGCCATCTTGGATCCGCCATTTTGAATTACGGAAATCTGATTCGCAAATTCGTAACCAGTGACCCTTAAAACTAGTGTATATACATTTTTGGGAATAGTCGAACATAGTGAGATAACAAAAGTGATCGAAAGTAATGCAAATATGCGTTACATTGTTGCAATTCTTATGCAGCCTAATATTTTTAACAAAAAAAATGCCTGCATATTTTTGAAGTTTAAGTACTAATAACACGTTTTATGCACTTTATTGCAGTAAAAGGTGGCTTTTTCCCCACTAAATCTGTCGTTTTTCGAAAAAAAATACGTGAAAAAGGTATTTATTTACATAATATTGCAAAAAAACAATAATAATAATTTTTTTCACTTTTTTTTTGCTTTGATCGTGTCAGGCGACTCAAAATACGTCTAGAAAAGTTGGTCTCGATGAGAATTGACCACCCCTTCGATAAAAGTTGGCGCCTTGAAGTTGCCGTAAAATTTTTTGTTATTTAGGCATTAATGGGTTAAGGCAATAACTTTTTGAGTTTTCAACTCTTCAGGATCGTAGTTTTTAAAAATATAAAAATATATATCTTGTGTTTGTACTTTTTCGAACCTTTTATAATTTATGTTTCAGTATTGCTGTAAATATTAAAGGAGATATTGAGTATGATATTCTGTAGAGAATGGTTGGTTTCTAAAAATATATCTGACTGATTCCTAAAAGTTAACCATTGTAAAAGCAAGCAATCAATCAAAATAACAGCGATACCTCAGGTGAAGTAAAGTCTATTTGAAATGAACTGGTCGAACTCATTAAACCTGGAGCAAACAGGAAGCCGATAATCCCAGTTATAATGCACAATTTCCTGTTTACCGAAAGAATTATCCCATTAGAGAAGAAAATCCGGCAGCAGATCTAATGAGCGCATCTAAAGACCAGTTTCGCTCGATCTGCTTCCTTTTCTCGGCTACTCGGCATCTGGACATCTGTGTCTCAGAAACCATTCAAATCAAAGCCAGTGACATATTTGGGCTGGCCGATCAAAATAAAAAAAAAAAAAATTCCCCGCGGATGCATTGTGTCTGTATTCTGTTTCTTCTGTAGGGCTCTTAATGTGTTGTCATATCTCAGCACAGTAACACTGAGAATGACACTCACTAAATCCGATTAGACATCTTAGCATCTCGGTCGGTCCGAGCTCGGATCGAAAAACTATCGACAAGTTCGTGTAGAGCTGTCAACGTTTTGAGCCTATCTCATGTCGCCTTGATCGAGATCTCCGAGGTCTCTGACGGGCCCCAATTGTTCCGACAACCGCAAGATTGATGTCTAAATATTAATCAGAATACTTATCGACTGGGCCGCGGCATTTAAGGAATTTCCTCATCTTTTCAATTATTCTGGGGCTTCCTCGGTCGCCCTGAGTCCGGGTGCCCCCTGTTGATCAGCATCGTCAATCCTGGACCCGTGGTCACTCTTTTCCCATGGGTTGGCTGATTGCTGATGAATGATTTTTCGAATGTTTCCCTTTACTTCTGCCCTGAAAAATGAAATTTTTCAGTTCAAGTAAACCTCGGGGGTAATTCCGTGGGGAGCACGCTCAGATCGATATCATTGCCGCGCTACATAAATCGGCCTTGTCCACTTAGTGGTGTAGGTAAAGCTTGATTTTTGTTTGGGAATCGGATCAGACTACTTCGAATTTGAATGAAACTTTTTTAACAATGTTGCAAAGTAAAAATAATAAAACCTTTCTAACTTAACAATTGACTCTCTTAGCCTCTAAATTTACAAGATGCGCTAAAACTTCAGGTACTGAGGAAACTTTTCAAATATAAATTAAAATCTTTTATAACTACAGATACTAAAACCTTAACATATAAAAATTTACACTCGCAGTTTATTAATTTATATGAAGCGACAATACACAACAAGATTATGATTTCAGATGCATTATACTAAATCGTTTATAGTTTGCATAGATCGGATGATTTCCTATCTATCTGAGAAACAGCAGCTTAGAAAAGTACAAACTGAGGGCTGGAAGACCCAAGCAACTTTTAGCTTAAATACCTTCTGAAAAGATTCATAGTTTCGTTTGTTATTAACATTTCCGAATTTTTAAAAACCTAAAGAAAATCGTATAAGCTGTAAGGTAAAAAATCAACATCAGTATTCATTCCTATATTACAAAAATTTTTGCAAGACACCTTTTGAAACATTTTTGCGAAAATGCAATCACTATTTCAATATTATACATATATGTCTATATAAATTCAAGTTTTAAATTGTATCAAATCATTAAATCAAATTATTAAAATTAAAAAAACGTATGTACATCTCTTGCAGTTATTTTCTAAATAATTGCGTAATTTTTTTTGAAAGTGTTATAAGTCTACCTTTTGCAAACAAGAAGTTATTAAAATGATATGTTAAAAGAGTGAACTTATACCATTTTCAATAAAACCACTATCGTCTCGAATAATAACGAAATAAAACTGATAGAAAACTTTTTATCAAAGATTCGCCGATTTTCATAAAAATTATCTACAAGTACAGACTTGAGTTTCTCAGACCATTTATCAAGTTCGCATTCGAAAGATTGATAATTAATGACTATCTAGGACCTTAAGCTATTAAATATAGTGGGAAATTTAAAAATTCCTGTATTAAAAGAATGAGTTTTCCACGTTTTAAATAGATTTCATTCGAAATTGGAGTGGTTTTACCGAGTTTCTAGATAACGAATAATTCCCGAAAGTGGAGGAGGTATGTCTCTAGGGAGATAGGCTTCTGGGAACCTTGGAAAGCCCTAGGTGATCTTGGATTCTTTAGAACAATTAGGCGCTGTTTAACAAGAGCAATCAAAGTCTGTTTTGGCGTTATTGTTTCCTATGTCGTCTAACCAAACATCCCGTTCTGCAGCCTTTTTGCTCGAAGGTGTTCCACGGTATCTTTTCACACCTCATCGTCACTTTCTGAGCCGCACTTCGGTGATTATGAGAAAATGATGAGATGTCAATATTTGCGGACTATAAACACGGTCCCATTGGGCTTAAAATTGGAATAGGCTCACCTTCGCCTGGGGAATGGTGGCGGTGATGGCGACGGCGGCGTCTTCTGATTTATGTTTTTTCTTCCCTTCCACCACCTCGTTCTCTGTTGTCATAGCTGTTGTGAGTGAAATTGCTCGCGGGCTCGTGGTTTGTGCGGTTTCCTTTTCGGAAGACACTCAAATCAAAGCGAAAGACCCCGGCCACTATATGTATGGATTTATTTAAGCAAGCAATAAATGGATGACATCTCACCACTGCGGCACGGCCCCGCTTATCTTATCTGAGGCCGCTGATAACGAAATTCCTCTGAATAGCTATTATTGCACTACCATTTCGGTGGATAAGAATGTTGGGATTATCTTCAAAGAAGACTTGCCGCCCCGTTGAAAGTGCCGATTTCAATCGATAAATTGTCTCAGTCTGGAGCGCCCTTATCTATGGGGGGGAGGGAGTCTTTTTACATTTGCCACCCACCAGATTGTAATGGCTGACATGGCTTCTTGTATTTGATAAAAATCTTCAAGCTTTTCGGAAAAAAAATTCGTTAGTAACAATAAAATTCATATAATGATAGGTACTTACTATGGATGAATATCTTTGCTTGCAGATTCGCTTGGTTTCATGATAATTTGTACAAAATGTGTACACGTTTTTGAGCATTTATGCAACTAACTTTTGGATATAAAACAATTAGCTTTAGCTTTTAGTCACAAGCAAATAAATAGTTGTTAATCACCCAATTTTCAGGAACAAGATACTGTTGGAAAGGTAAATATATTACTTGCATATAAAGAACTTACATACCCATCAAAAATTGCGTTAATTCTTTAGAAAAATAAATTTGCTAAACTGTTTTTTTGCAGAGAACCTCACTAATTCCTTAACTCCATTATTCCGTACTCGATATTCTTTGATTCTTATTTCATTTTTACATGAACAGAAGATCTAGACCAAGAGTGTCAAACTCATAGGCTAACTTACGTCAAACAAACAAGGTTTAACTTCAGGTGGGCCGCAAACAAAATCAATATTCATAGAAACGTAGGTTTATTTCGAACATTATAAAAATAATATATAAAAGAACAAGACAAATTTAATGTTTATGTCCTGACACTTGACATCTCTTCTCTGCTACTATCTTTCCTTCTTTCCTATTTTGAGAGAAATTTTGTTAGCAGTGATGACTTTCAATACTGACCCAAGGTGTGAGCGTCATTAATACGATTTCTAACAGGGGACTTATTACCTTTCATAACTCAAAATAACTGATAAGTACTACCAAACATGGAAATAATTTCATATGCGAATTTTCGAGTATTTTCAAACCTGGCTGGTAAATATTTGTAAAATTCAGGCACACCCACTTCAATGAATTTTGCCTTCAAATTTGAGTCGCACTGAATCTCGATCACCTCCATTTGCATATGGCTGGGTACTGAGTCTATATTTATTGTGAAAATCGCAGAAAAGAAACAAAATTTGTCTTCCAAAGAATTAAAATCTTTAAATCCTGTTTCGAATTCAGTTGTAAGATTAAACAAATAATAATAATGATAATAAAAAGAGTATAAAATTAAAAAAAACTCTTTTTTTTTTCTGCGTCTGTTTTTTATTTTATTATATACTAGCTGGGTTACCCGGTTTCACCCGGCGTTGGGTAAATACTTACTAATTAAACACTTCTCAAATGTTCTTGTTTGTTATATCCTAGAAATTGTTTCAACCCGAAAACCCCTTTATAGATCCGCCATCTTGAATTTCCAAATCTTAATAATATTCAAAAATTTTAGCCTTAAAATAATCATTCTAGCAATTTCCATTAAAATCCGTTGAAATCGAGAAGTTTTGGTTTTGATAACATTCAAAATCAGTGACCTCAAGATAATCACTGTACTAATTTTCATTAAAATCCGTTGAAATCGAGAAATCTTGGTCGCCATATTGGGTCCCGTCATCTTGGATTTGTAAATTTTGATAACATTTCAAATCAGTGACCTCAAGATAATCATTGTACTAATTTTCATTAAAATCCGTTGAAATCGAGAAATCTTGGTCGCCATATTAGGTCCGCCATTTTGGATTTGTAAATTTTGATAACATTCAAAATCAGTGACCTCAAGATAATCATTGTACTAATTTTCATTAAAATCTGTTGAAACCGAGAAATATTGGTCGTCATATTGGATCCGCCATCATGGATTTCTAAATTTTGATAATATTCAAAATCAGTGATCTCAAAACAATTATTGTACCAATTTTCATTAAAATCCATTGAAATCGAGAAATCTTGGTCGCCATATTGGATCCACCATCTTGAATTTCTAAATTTGGACAGCGGATTTGAAATCAGCATGCCGCAAAACCCCTATGTACCAATTTCCATGAAAATCGCTTCAAACTTAACATTTTCAGCCGCCATCTTGGAACCGCCATTTTGAAACTGTATTATCCGATATAGCCTATGTTACTCAAGGTGAATGTAGCTTTCTAATGGTGAAATAATTTTTGAAATCAGCACAGTAGTTTTTGAGTTTATTCATTACAAACACACACAAAAATACACATCTTTCCACTTTATAATATTGTGTAGATAATTGTGTTCCGATGTATTGCCGGGCCGCACAAAAGTTCGTTGCGGGTCGCGAGTTTGACACCCCTGATCTAGACTGTATTCCAAGTTGTGTTTATGATTAGCTAGCCAAAAATGATACTGGTGGACACCAATTTTGTACAGTAGTAGTATTATAACATTTCTATAGGATTTTTTTCCCGTAGATTACGACTTCGTAAACAAAAATGTCCTATGACGTCACGTTTTTTTTAAAAACATATTGGTTTGAGAAGTACAAGACTGTATTTTGGCCTTTTTTGTGCAAATTAATTAAAAAATAAAGAATTGTCGCAGAAGCTTGAAACATAACTCAAACAAAAGTTCGAGCCTTTAGCTATCATATTAAAATAAGAGAGGCTTTAATACTTTCTAAAATATTCTGTACAAGTCACTTTTTTCTGCAAAGCGATTAGTTTATACAATAGATAGTGAATGAAGATCTGGCTTACTAAAGTTTTATTTCCGAAGACTTTTAGTACGTGCTATAGATTAGTGGTATTTAATATACATATATCGATAAGGATCCGGCTTTCTTTTTGAGTCGTACTACGAGCTTTTTTCACGTTCATTTCAGGGCAATTTGTAGTTTAGTGATAGTGATATATGACTTGTTCTGTTACGAACTAAATATTAAATTTGGTCGACCAGTGTTATTTTGAGAAATCTAAATGTCTGTATATTATTGTTTAAAATTAGTTTTGTTGGCCTATGAAGGCTCCTAGTCTAATCATGAATATCCAATTTTTTCACATATTGATTTATCTTTGGATTATTTCTTAATACAGTTGCATTTACATATATGTATCTGACAAAACGCAATATATGTATCTTCAGTTTACCTTATCAAAAATTATTAAATGAGTGTTTTACTTGAAGGTTGTCCAAAATTGGGGGTTTTGAAAGCATTCAGAGCGTATTTCCCGAACACATAAAGTAAATTAAATATTTTAAACATTGATTATTTACAAAACAAACGCCGCAAAAGGAGTGCTTCCGACCGGTGATTATGATTTACGCAGCAAAACTCCCAATGAGTAAAATTTCAGCGTAAAGCAAATAACAATTGACGACAAAATCTGACTGTTTGTTCCGCTGTTAAATGTTTTCCTGTAAACAATTCGAACACTCATTGATTTCCCACATTTTAGGAGACCTTCTTTATAAAAAAATATACAAAAATATATTAGAACAACGAATAAAAAATTTGCATTCGGTTTCCTTAGTCATCCCAAAATTGCGACTCGACCGTGAATTAATGTTTGAATAATTTTCAAATCAAAGTCTCGTACCTCACGCGTAATCAATACTTGTGCGGCAGGAGGCCTTCCATTTTGGGTTGTTAATCTTTCCCTAATTAAATATTTAATAATTTCTCTTAACAGCAATTTGGCGTATTTATGGTTATCGAGCAGGTCGCCGCGATTTTTGTACGACATCCAGACAGAGAGGCGGGGAGGGCCGGCCGTTCGGAGAGGAGTAAACAACCGCCGAAAATGCATAATTAAGTCTGTCTTAAATAAACACTATAAATTAGTAAGAGTATTATTAACAGCGAGAAATTAGCATACAAATGAGTCCCCTGTTATCCACTAAATTACCTGCGATGACACCGAATTAATGGCGAAGACTTCGTGTTCCCAAAAAAGACCTCCGATTCGATTGATTGCGCTCTTAAAACTTTTTATCCATTGCAATTTACAGAGTGGTAAGTGAGGATACAAAACGAGGATCGTCGATCGTGCTCGTTTTGAGGTTATGTTCGAGATCCAGGAGTAGTTTGCTCTGTTCGCAACCTGTGCGGTCCTACGATCGTCCGGGGGCTAGAAAGAGGTTAAGAGGTTTTATAGCCCACCTCGTCCGATTGACGCTCCTCTCCGCAGCACGTCGAATTAGCCCGACTGGAGGTGTGTAGCAAATCAGCGTCCTTCTGTGTGTTCTAGAAGTCATAAAAACGACGACTGTTCGCACTCTTCGCCGCAGACTGTTGAGGTCCTTTTTTATTGATTTGTGGCCATCGAGGTGATCGCGGATTGCGCCGCGCGGATCGCGCGGATTGCGCACATATCCCGCGAACGTTGTCCGCTCCGACGGCGGAGTACCTCTTTTCAGCAGCTAATTCGAAAATCGTGTTAACTGGATGAGACGGTCTTAAAGCCTTGATTGAGTAGCAACGAACAAATTTATTAGCCGTCGGAATTTGCAGAATATAGGATTACGCTTCTGGGAAAGTTCAATGGCTTTTGTTTGCGCTCAATTGGCATGAAAAATTGCGCGCGACTGTTGCAGTCTGGAACGCGGCGCGCGGCATGACAACCATACCGCGGAATTAATGTCCGTCTGTCTGGAGGGACGGAAACAAAAGAGCCGGGCAAAGAACTCGCCGGGCACCTTGCCCTGCCCTGGGGCCGCCCGCTGCCGTCGTGACGTGCCGTGCCGTACTTCGACGTGCTGCGTTGTCGCACCCCGCCTCGGACTATATATTTTACTGGTATCATCGAAAGGGTAAGCCCGCGTCGATACGCCGCGATTGCCCGCGCCCATAAATTTCCCTAAACAGCGTTCCTGCGGCCCCGGCTACAGAGCGCGCACTTGATGTCCGCAACTCCTATAACCGGGGAACATTTTGTCACAATTACTTTTCAGGTGTTATTGCTGCGGCAATTGGTGTAGGCTTTAGTTCTGTTTTATGCAAACAACGCCGGCCAGCGCCAATATATCTTTTCGCGCGGGCTGCCCGCGTTCCCGCCTTTTCTCGGTCCCGCCAGCCTCCTCCTGGACCCCGATCACTGATGGTGTTAACTACATGAGCCGCGGACATGGAATTCATTTCAATGTCCAGTGCGACAACGGCGTTCCACGTGTGGGTGTCAGGAGCACAGGAAATCTTGATAACTGCTTTATGTGCTTGAAATTTTCATAAATCAGTGTGAAATATTCACTTCCCGTCCCGCGATTTATACGGGGAGTATATTTTTCGCTGTGCGCGCGCGCGCGAGATCGCTGAAAAGACCGATCCGCACCAGCCCAATCTTTCTGGCTGTGATTCCTGATCGCATGGCGATCGTTCCTTCTCCTGCTGCATCCACGCAGCCCCGCAACGCGAATTTCTTAAAGATCGCTCTTTTTTTCGTGAATCTTGTAGCTAAGCAGTTCACCATCTCCAGGTGATATCATCACGCGCTTATTTAGCGCATTCCCAGCCATAATTTATTAGGAAGTGATCGAAAACTATAGGCAATTTGTTCTCGGTTAAATTTATAAACTTTTTAAAGTGAAGATCTGTTCGAAATATTGAATTTGTTTAATATTTAGGAACAGCGCATTAGCTAAAATATAATATACTTTTTTAACTTCAGAAAAACTATTTTAAAGGCACATATGTTACTTTTCAATTCACCAAAGTCATTTTCATTGCAAACAAATTGAAATTTTAAAATCAAGTAGAATCAATTTTTCAATTCAAACAAATATTACTCTTTCTAATGAATTCTTTTAATATCAGTTATTACATTGATACAATAGCTGCGTTAATCTTACATCTATCTAGAACATAAGGAAATTATCCCTTGAATTGAAATGTTTCATGAGTAATACCTTTGTAACATATGGTATAGATATTATATTCTAAATACTAGGTTTATACAATACCGTATATCAGTCTCCTAATACTAGCAATATACAATTTAGACAATCCAATATATAAGGTGTCCCAAAAGTAGTTGCTGAAACTAAATATAAATTTTCCGCCTCTACAATTTATGTAGTGGCTGTACTTTTGAGGTTAGCATATCTGAGACCCTACACTCTTATTCTAGCCTTCTTAGAAGCAACAACGTTTGAGTCAAGATGAAGAAAAAGTTTATCTGACTATTCTGACTATTGGGAAATATTCTTGATAGAATTAGCAGCTTCAGAGAAAATCGATTGTGATAGAAAACTAAACAGAAGTCTAAATTTCTTAGTTTTTTCTTTATGTGTGCAATTAAAACGCTATTATTATCTAAAAAAAACCTTGGCACCTAGTGGTAGTTATTTTAATTTTAAAAACGAAAGCTCTTTCATAAACACATAAACTTGTCGTAAGGAATCGAAATAATACCAAATATATTAAGAAACTTATGAAATCAACAGTTTCGTCGCTTAAGTCTTTCGTTTTTTTTTAGCAATGTTTCTTCCCTTTAGAGGCTAATAAGAGAATTAGCGATACTTTCAACTAAATTGCATGTTATACTCTATAATGGGATGTTATTTCAAAATTATGTCTCATAAGTCAAAAGTCTTGCGAAACAAATACATATAGTATATGTATGATTGCGCCTTAATATTAGAGTGCATTGAAAGGTATTTCGCAATCGCATTCACGATCGCCTGCCACAATTACATATTTTATGGTTAAATGCGAAAAACATCGCAAAACACTCTTTAATCTGTTGTTCCCATGGCAAAAAGCTCAAAAGATTGTCCCGGAGACCCCAACCAGAAGTCGCAATCGTGGATCGTTAAAGTGCCATTTGGTGAGGTGTCAAGAAACCAATAGATTACGCCACCAATTTAAATCTACCGGAGCTGAAATTCCGATCTTTCATCGCCGCATAAATAAAATTCCTTTTTGGCCGAAGGGGGAATTAATCGGCAGAATATATGCAGATACGGCGGACAGGGAATCTCTTTTATCGATTAGTATACAAATTAGCTGCATGTCTGCAGCGCAAATTTATTGAGATGTATCTGGGGATGGGAAATAGAGAAGCAACAAAACTGGTCATCGTCGCTGATCGTCGTCGTCGTTGTCGACGTCTTCGTCCAGGCTACAGGTCCGGACCTCGAACATGGCCATAACAAAGAGGCTGTGATTGACCGGCCGACAAGATGCTTTCGGCTCAGATGCAATTTGTCGTCCTCAAGTGAAGGAACGTGGAAAGGATATCCTTGGAGCGTCCAAGACAAGTCCGCGAAGATTGAATGATCTTTGAATCTGATAGTGTCATCGGGCGGGCAATCGATCTTCTCCCGGTTTTCCCTTTTTATGCAATTTTATATATGTATATATGTGTCAGGGATATGCCCCGCGAAACAACTCTTCTTCGTCGGTCCAGTCCACGCGCTTCTCCGAGAGCAATTTGCGTCTAATGGGCCTTCCTAGAAAACGCGATCCCCATTACTTCGTAATTATGCGCAAGTGCATGGCTTTTCGGTCTCTAATGAAAAATTTATGAAGCCTCAGGTAAGGTTGCTACTTCGCCTCCCGGGCTTCTTATGAATATTTTTCTCCCCTTTCCGAAATAATTTATTTCCATGCGTCGCGTTGAATGGCAGCGCTAATTTGACTTACAAATGCGTTGAATTAATTTCCCCTTTAGCTTTTATCTGTTTGTTTAAATTATCACCGCTGCGCTCGGTGCATAAGTCGGAGCCCCTCTAAGAACATTAAACGGCCAAGAACTGTGACGAAGGAGCGACGCGATTTTCTCTCTGTCGGTGACGAAGATGCCCGTGACGACAATGGGGCCAACAATGAGGTCACTATATATACAGTGCAAACGCGGGGTGCGACGGCGCGGCGGCAGCGGTACAAGCAAACCGGACTCCGGGACAATCTTAAGAATGAAGACGTCGAGTTTTCCAAGTGATGCATTCCGGCCCGGTTCGGTTCGGCCCAGACAAATGCTCGCTTATTAATAATATGTTTCCGCGCATTATTTACAATTTCATTGTCTCGACTATGCGCCCATTGTGTGCGCAAGTTACGTGCACAAGCGCGTACCAGAGCAATCGACTTCCTCGCGTCGCGTCTTCTTTCGAGGGAGGCCTTTTCGTTTTTATATTTCTTTCTTATTTTTTAAGGAAATTGATTGGTGCGCATTCCTTACCATGTCGGGTGACAAATTGAGTGATTTGATGCTTATCTCCCTTATTCGGAGGATAAATGCAGGAAGGGTTCCACCGAGAGGAGGCACCTTTTTGTCAGATTGCTCTCAGGCCTTTCGTAGGATTTCTCTGATGTTAGATTGTGTCAGCGAAATGTGTCTTCTTTATTTTTATATATTTTCATTTTTTTTTTCGTTTTTGTAATGTCTTCGAGGAATTTTTATTCCTCGGCAGGAGTTTAGGACTCATTAGTCAACGTGTGAAGAAAATTTACAAGTTAACACTGTTTGGATTTGCTTTTATGTTTTCGACATTTATGGTGAAGCAGTTTCATATGAAAGATTGTTCTGAAATTATATCTAGTAAATATTTTAAATTTACAGATTTCTAAGTCCAGACTGGATTTATGTATATACATTATATATCTGTGGATCCATTTTGATACTAATAATTTCAAATGTGCCGATTACGAAAGCTACCATAATCTACCAAATGTTATTCGTTTAATTTCTTAGAAAATGTCGTGTTTTTCACATTTGCATCCTAATAATACACCAATACATAACACCTTGGTTAATTTGTTCCTTTTTTTCCTAAAACTAGAGTGTGAATATCTGGGCTTTATGGCCTTTCCAACGGTTTAACACATGTCACTGCAATAGAACGCTAAAAATTTTGCAATTTACACGTTAAATATAAATACAGGTGTCCCTCAAGTTACACGATTAATTGGTTCCGTGTAACTCGAAACCGTGTAAGTGGAAACTCAGATTTAGTACTACTGTTAGTGACCTGTATATTCCACTTTTCAAGAGCAGGAAGCGAAAGGATTCCGCAGATAGCTAACATTGACGAATATATGATAAATCCTTATTATTTTGCCCTTTTTATGAAAATTGGTATAAAACCGTGTAACTTAAATAGCGTGTAACTTGAGGGAACATCGCAATTTTTCTTCCGTGTAACTCAAAAATCGTGCAACTCAAATACCATGTATCTCGAGGGATACCTGTAATACAAAATTTATAAATCGAACTTATCTTCATCTGTTTTCAAAATGTGAAAATTTTTCTAATACTGGCTCGGGCCCTATGCATAACTTCTGTTTTTGTACGTAATAGCATCTCCTATTTCATTTTTTCGAAGACTTCTATAATTAGTTGGTATTATTTTATTATTAATTAATTATTATTGTATTTTTACGTATTTGTCGCTAATTCAAATAACCACTTTGTTTGTCTGGCTTTTGTTTTTTATTTTTAGTTCAACCAGGTAGGGTTCATGGTCAAATATCTCAAAAATTGCATCGCATCACCTTTTTCTAATATTTTTTGATTTTTGTTAAAAGTTAACTAAATTTTCTTATGAATTAAGGTACTATTACCGTCTAGAATGCTAAAAAATGACATATATTCAACAATTTTTTTTTCACTTTCTTTATTATATATGGTTATCAAACTTTTTTTACAGTATTAAACAGTTATTGAAGATTACGAAAAAAATTTTTATTTTTATTTTCTATTAATTGTACATTTAATAGAGGGCGCTCAAATTTTCTTCTCAAAAAAAAAAACTGCTGCATGGCGGACAGTTAATCTCTGGAACGGTAAGTCTGAAACATAAAATTTAAAAAGAGTTACAAAAAGGAAGTGCTCTTACGTGATAGTTTACCAGAAAAATTGAAAAATCATTAAAAATAAAAAAATGGCGGCCATTTAAAATTTTTTTTCACAAATCGCCTTTTTTTTCGACCTTTTTTCAGACTCAAAAATTTTATATATTTTTTTTTTGTGGTCAAATTGTGGTAAACTATCATACAGGATATAAAAACGAACAAAATGCTTCAAAGTTTATGAAAATCGGCCCAGTAGATCCGGAGATTAACTGTCCGTCAATTAAAAAAACCTAAACTCGAAAAAAACGCGTTTAAAGTTTATTTAGAACATAGAACAGCCGAGAGCGCGCTTCAATTGAGTCGTTATATCTCGGCACTGGCTTCGAATTTCGATTTAAAATTTAGACAGTTATTATTGAAGGTATAAAGAATCTAACAATGTAAAAAAAAAAAATTAATTTTTTGAAAATTCTAGACGGTAATAGTACCTTAAAACAATTTTTGTAATTTGTACCCATTGTCTCTGAGACAAATAATGAAAAATTTCAGAAGTTTTTTAGATGAATGTCTGTGAATTTTTGTGACTTTTAATTTATTTTAAATGAATGTTTTTTTGGTAAATTTACAACGATAGAACAGTATTAAAATAGCACAGTTATCGTATAGATTAGAGAGAAGGAAAGAATCGCACAGATAGAAACTTCAATAATTTACCAAACAAAAATAAAATACTACTAAAGTAGTAGCAATAAATAAATAAATAAAGTAATAATTACAATCATATCAATCTGAATCAAAATACGCCTTTTGAATATCATAGGTATATTTATCTTAGATAAAGCAAAAGGCCGATATTAAAAAGTTCAATATTTTTAAAGCGTTCTTTGATTTTATAAATTATTTATTTATTTGTTAGATAGGAAAGAAGAATTGTTTATTATTTTCAAAAGAAAGATTCTTCCCAGGAATAAACTCTGATCACTGAGTTTAATTTCTTCATGTAGGTAAACGACGACGCTTCGGAAAGTTTATAAAAACCTAATTATATAAATGTTGAAATTCCAATTTTTCCGTTTTACTATTATAAAATTACTCGATCGAGACATAATCTGCACACCTAAAACGAATGGAACATTGCCTCCTGGGGTGAATATTTTAATCGCATTTCCCTTAAACTCTTTTAATCGTATGAATCAGTTGAATTGCAGACCAAACAAGACGATTTATTAAGAGATCGTGATAGAAGTTGGAAGCCGCCTTGATTTATTTACCTCGCCATATTTTTTTTCTCCCGAAGAACGTGAATTAACTAAGTCTGTAAGATCGCGGTCTAAATACGAAAATACGCTCGCACGCTAAGGTATAAAATGAGTGGTAGTGGTCCTCCTCTGAAACGGAAAGGAAACAACTTGGCGACTGTGTGTGGACAACGGGGACAAAACTGGAGAGCTCCAGTCGGCGTGATCCCGCCAAGTGAAAATCTCATCGGCCGAGCTACTTAATATCTATAACTGCCATCTCTTGACATGATGTCTTTATAAATATGTCGTCTCGGAGTTGCCTCTTAAATCCTTCTTAGCGAGGCCTCCAAAGTTATGCGCGATCAAGTCTGGATTAGGTGCATGTGCAATAAGTAAGACTGCCGGTGGTTGCATTGCATTGCGGCGTCTTGTGGCATTTGCGCGCCACCCTTTTTTTGGCCTTTTTTTTTCTGCCATATTAAAAACTTCTTCTTATATAGATATATATAGTATGTACGATTTTGCGCGATCCTCAAGGTACGCGGCAGCTCAGTTACGGTTAAGGATTTACTTCTGTGGAGTCAGGACGGGTGATCTTCTTCATGAAAAATTATATTAAAGACAAAAATTCAACAACTTTCCGACACTCTCTGGTTTCGTGACCTGAAGCTGAGCTCTGTTGATGTTATGACAGATCTGAGGTATTTCATATCTCATGGGACGACTACTCCAAGATAATGCTCCTGCTGGATCTTGGATGCTGCGTGCTGTTGCAGATGATGCAGCCCTTTCTTATCCCAGAGAGGCCTTTTAAGTGGGTACGCACCGACCGCACTTTATTACACGCAAGCGGGCAAGATCTGCGCTACTTTTGTACCACTGCGCGCAAGTTTATCAGGGATGGCTTATCGACAGATTTACAACAGCATTCCGGCCGAGTGGGTTCGGTCTCTCGTCGTGCCGGCTTAAACAATTGTTTGCTCCGCTTTAATTGCAACCGTCCTTTATCTCGTTACCGTGTAAATTTTGTCATAAATCTTAAGCGGGGAATGCCCTTTAGATATAAAGTCCGACTACTGAAGTTTTTATGAAGGCTGACTACTGATCAAGAAATTTGTATAATTTATGTGGCCGGTTTTAGAATAAACATCTTCTTATTTAAGAGCGATACGCTTTAATTAAAGCCATAATAATGAAGGAAATTATATTTAAATCTGATGAGCAGCATGTTTGGTAAAATCTACCAGAAGAATTTTATATAAGTAGTCTATATCTATGTATATATAGTATAGTTAGCTGATAGTTCTTAACAGTTTGGCTGCCATACCGGTCACCCGTGACCGGCACACAATAGTTAAATAGAACGTGACAGTGAAAGGGTTAACCTGTTATCTGCTTTATTTATTTTTGAATATGCCAACTGCCATCTGCGTGCTTAATTAGTTTCAGGCAAGAACGCGAATATGCGAGAAAAAAAGAATATTCACTTGCCGCAAAATTGAAGAAGCTGTAAATCTTCCTAATAGATTTTTGTTGAAAATTATAAATGTTTATAATCACATAATGAAAGCTCATATTTTTAAGCCCAATTTAAACGTGTGCCGAAGTTATGTTGTGAAAATATTCATTGCTTTCAATTAGAATAGAATAAATAGTAGAAATAATTCAAATCTCCAGCCTGTTTTTAATTTTAAGTAGTTTCACTGTTTTCGCCTCCTTCTCAGAAGATTCGCGGATAACACTCAATAACATCACTATTATTAAAAAACAATTAAAAGCAAAAAAATTCGTCCCAATTACATAGTGACATTTCTAAATTTAAACTAATGTTAACGAGAGAATTTGACTTTCGAATGGGGCTCTGTTCGCAGCAGAAAACAAGACATTTACCCCTCACTGAGGGTCTTTAGTGTTCACGATTTGAGGGATTTTAGCTCGCTTTGCGCCGACTGGTGGATTTTTTGAGCAACTAAATGTTTTCCATCATCTTCGAATTTAGTGACTCTAGACAATTTCGAAAAGTTTAATTTGCTTGAAAACTCCTCTGCGCAGAAGTGTCTTACTTAAAGTGAATACGGAGGAACAACGAGGGTAAGGGATATCAGCATTTATGGAAAGTATTAAAGACATCGTTGGAATAAAAAGCAGAATTGAAAAAGGAAAAGAATTGTGAAGATGTGATGATGAAACCCTTAAAAGTTAATATAAGTTTAGAAAAGCTGCATCATCGGTGGATTCACTGACATATAAGAACTGGACTGCTGATCCCGTACAAAAACTCACATCAAAAGTAAGACCAAATTTTGACCGAATTCTAACTATCTCTCTCTTTCTTAAGCCCGCAGGCAGACAAATTTACAAAAAAAAAATGGCCAATAGCCAAATGAAGGTGGCGCCATGTATGTGCACTTCTTTTGGTTTTTTCTAGTATCTTCGCGTGTGATACATCTTTTTGATACTCCCAATAGATAAATAAAAGTAAACACAAGCTTTTTGCACATCACTTTTACCCACGACAGCCTTTACAAGTTGCCCGCCAACTCATCATTTTCCGTTGCAATCAGCTGTTAGAATAGTTTAACGATGTCCAACAGATGGCTACTTCATTTTGTAATACAACTTTTAGCTTGGGTTGGTATAAACGAGAAATGTGAAGGTTAGACAAAGGCAGAAAAATAATTTGTATAGCTATCTTTGTCTTTCTTAAGACCGCAGCTGATTGCCGCGAGGAACATTTTTGTGAAAAAACTTAAAATTAAGCGTGATATAAAAGAAATCGGTTCATGACAGCTTAATTATTTTTTATTTGCTTCATTTTAAACATAATTGTGCGGTATTTTAGGGAATTTTTAATAGCATGATTTGCGCCATGTGGTTTGAGCCTGCGCTAAAAATGGTCTCGTTTTTCAGACGGCGGTTAGCAGTCCAGTTCCTCTATGTCAGTGGGTGGATTGGAAATTTATATGTTTCCGATGATATTCAAGGAACAGGAAATCTTAAATATTGGAATTGGTATCAAATATGAATTTTACAAGATAAGATGAGTATTTATTTAGTTGTGTTTTAGTTATTTAGAGTGAGAGAGTTATGTCTTAGTTATTTAGAGTGGTTATTAACCTATTTCTTCTTAGGAGAGGTATTCATATAAACGCACATTGTTGGTAAAAGCTTTAAAATGAGTAGATAAAATTTGCTGTAATATAAAGGAAGTTTTTTAACTAAAATCTGTTTCAACGCAGTCGGGATTTCGGTGAGTTTTTCTTATATTTCTTAGTTAAGAATTAAGGGGCTCAGTTACGAATTCAAGCTATTCGGATGAGATATTGAAATATATGTAGAACCCAAACAACTAGATCCATTAGAATTATGTTGTCGTTTTTCTTATATTTCATGATCAGATTTGAATTCGTTCTGGCATAGAACGAAAGAAGGGCTCGAACCCCTTTTGTTTTTATTGTAAATTAGAAAACCCTTTTTTAAATTTATTTACTATCATAAGATGAAAATAAGTACTAAGGGGTTTCGTGGTTTTCAAATTATGAAAAAATCGATTTTTTTTTTTGAATTTTTTTAATGGTAAAAAAAAGTACTATTACATTCAAACTTTTAAGTATTAAAAAGAGTAGCATTTGAACTATATTCTATGAAATTTTTGTTTAAAAATATCGAAAAATGGCCCGCTGAAAGCTGGTTTTCGAAAATCGAAAAATTCATTTTTCGGTACGGAGAAACAATACATATAGCTATGTAAAGTAAGTTGTGATGAAAGAAAAACAAAATCCTTCATTCACTTCGTAGTCAATGCTATTTAGAAGAAGTGTGCAAAATTTGAATAAGACCGCGCATTAGTTTTTGAGTAATCGGGTCCACCGATTTTAAAAATACAGTTTTGAGAAAAACGCGTTTAAAGTTTAAAGTAAGAATAAAAAGGTGAACAATTTTTCTGGAATACAGTTCAAATGCTACTCCTTTTGATTCTTAAAAGATTGAATGTAGATTTTTTTTTAAATTTGATTCGTAATTAACAGCTCAAAAAAACCTTAAACAGCTATAAAATCGGAGGAAAAGTCTAATTTACAGATCTGTGTAATTCAAACAAATGAATTACCATCACAATTATTAATAAAAATAATTCACTATTATCGTTTTTATACAAGCATTGCTTAGCATTAGCCACTCAGCATTACTCAACAGAGTAATAATAAATTTTGATTACAGATTAAATTATTTTTAATGATACTAAGGACTAGTTTTACCTGCATAACTTGTAATGGTAATGATTGTCTTGTTATTCACTAAAAAATCATGCATTATTTTAAAACGCTATTTTCTAAAATCTTCAACTGGGTACTTTCCGCTTTGGCATGGTTCTGGGACCCCAAGCATATATAGGAGGTATTTAAATTGTTTCTCCTGTCTCGCGCGCATACCTGATCCCTACGAAATTATTCATCTGTCGTCATTACGAGCCGTTCGAAATTCAATCCGCAGCGCCAATATCAGATTTAAGATAGCAATAATTAAGGGGCCTCGGTGAAGGCTAAGTACACCGGGGCAGAATAAAACTGGCGGTGTTATGCACCATTAAGGAACACTTAAAGGTCTCGTGGGTGTTTATTTGGGCGATATGTTTCATTTGGCATCCAGGGGACAGGACGGGACAAGTGGTCTGGTCCAGTTGTGGTGCGGAGCACCCATTTAAGTGAGTTCTGTCGTTAATTGGAAGTTATAACTTAAGCCAGCCGCCTCTGCGTGCCTCAGCAACATATTTGCGCGATGCGGCCCCGTGCTTGTTGACTAATAGTCAAATCGCAATTCGCACATTCTTATGGTATCGAGCGCACGAATGAGAGGTGGTAGTTCCGTTGTCACCTCGTGAAAAGTGATATCAACAATTTTTTTCGCGCTCAAGTTAAGGACCCCAGGCGACCACATGTTGTGCTACTAAAAGCAAATAAAAAGCACATTTTAATAGCTGCAATACGAAGGCCTTATCAAAAATGCAAATTTTCTTCTGTTCAGCCGTAGCCCTGGCAATCAACCGCCCCGCGCCTCATTAATTTCGTTCAGGTCGGAGGGAGGGAGTGCGCGCGCGCACGAGACGATCGTCTCTGCCAAAAGACTCGAAAAAATTCCAATGGGGCTGTCGTTAAGTATGTCTTCAGGTGTCAGAAAACACCTTGTTCGGGCTCATCTAACTACAAATTTGAATTTCATGTAAAAATCTTCTCTGCAGCTAAAACGCGCGCTGTTCGTCGACCGCGACTGCACCACCACCGCACCGCCGAAATTCGAAAATCAGACCCCTTGGTAAGTTAAGGAAACGATACCCTAAGAGAATCTTTTTCGGGCTTCTCAGATCGCTTCTGCATTTTTGGTTTAAAAATAATAAAATCGATTCAAAAGACGATTTTTAAAGCGGTTCCCGAATTCTCGGGCTATCGCCCTGATGCAATTGAACACGTTCGAACGGGGTGTAATTTTTTGTGGCAACGGCGCAGCGGAGCGCGGTGTCTTACTATTTTTTTGTGGAGGCGCGCGGTGGTCACTGGTCACACCTTGGACCTCTTATCAGGCAAATAATTAACTGAAGGATCGAGTGGTTTTGACGTTTTTTGTCTGGAATGTTCAATGGTGTCCAACTTATTAGTTTTAGATAACAGACCGACGACGACGACCATCCTTCGGGAAAAAATTCCGGGGCTGCCCCCTCGGAAACAGAGAGCCTCAAAAAGGCAGGCGGATTTCGGGAATTTCGTGTCCAGCCAGAATGGTTGCAGCCATAAATCCTGATAGGAATTTTGTTCTGATAAAAATTTCTGTATGCTGCTGTGCTGGGAATTAATCAAGTGGTATTGGAGGGAGCCTCTTTTTTAATAGACTGCGAAAAGATGAGATGATGAGACAGAATTAGCACTGGTTGCACTACCAGTTTAAGAGATCGGTTTGCCAGTCTTTCAAAAATGCACAAAGGCTAGTAAGAAAATATACAGAACAATACAAAATTTCATTATTCTAATTCAACCAATTTTCATAAGGCTTGCAGGTAAGTGAGGAAAAAGAGTTTAAATAAAATAATATTTAGATACTTGATACTTGAGTATATTCAAAAGGTAATCTTAACTCCCAAAACAAGCAACAGATGAAAATTCAATAAAACCATTTTCAACTATTTAATCAAGTGTAAATATATAATAATATATGGTTATATATAATTATCATAGAAATTCCGAAGACATTTTATTATTCTAATTCAAATGCAACACTCGTACAATTTTATGAAAGACGGACATATCAAAATTGCAGAATAATCATCTACATCTACACTAATATTATAAAGAGGAAAGATTTGTATTTTTGTGTGTATGTTTGTAATGAATAAACTCAAAAACTACTGTGCCGATTTCGAAAATTCTTTCACCATTAGAAAGCTACATTCATCCTGAGTAACATAGGCTATATCCAATTTAGAAATTCAAGATGGCGGATCCAATATGGCGACCAATATCTCTCGCTTTCAATGGATTTTAATGAAAATTAGTACAATGATTATCTTAAGGTCATTGATTTTGAATGTTATCAACATTTACAAATCCAAGATGGCGGATCCAATATGTCGACCAAGATTTCCCGATTTCATCGGATTTTAATGAAAATTAGTACAATGGTTATTCTGAGACCACTTATTTCGAATAATATCAAAATTTGTAAATCCAAGATGGCAGATCCAATTTGGAAACCAAATGTCTCGATTTCTACGTATTTGAATGAAAATTAGTACAATGGTTATTCTGAGAACACTTATTTTGAATGTTATCAAAATTTCCAAATCCAAGATGGCGGATCCAACATGGTCACCAGAATGTTGCGATTTCGACGGATTTTAATGAAAATTGATTCAATGATTGTTCTGAGGCCACTAATTTCGAATATTATCAAAATTCGCAAATCCAAGATGGCGGATAAAGTATGGAGACCAAATGTCTCGATTTCAACCGATTTTAATGAAAAGTAGTACAATGATTATTCTGAAGCCACTAATTTCGAATATCAGCAAAACTTCCAAATTCAAGATGGCGGATCCAATATGGAGACTAAAATTTCTCGATTTCAACAAATTTTAATGAAAATTAGTACAATGATTATATTAAGGTCACTAATTTCGAATATTGTTTAGATTTCGAAATCTAAGATGGCGGATCCATAAAGGGGTTTTCGGGTTGAAACAATTTCTAGGATATAACAAATTAGAACATTTGAGAAGTGTTTAATCTACATCTACACTAATATTATAAAGAGGAAATATTTGTGTGTATGTATATAAATAAAAGGTCAAAATATAAAAAAAATCATGTCAACCCGTGTGAAGCCGGGACGGGCCGCTAGTATATATATAAGATTAGAAATGTTCCATCACTTTTACGAGAGGAAAATTTCTTTGACTTGTGTTATCATTATAAATTCGTTTCATTTGCATTATTTGTGATTGCAATGATAATACTATATTTACAGTTTTAATTATTAATTAAATATTAAAAAAAAAATGTACTAGACTAAAGTAGGGTAAAGTTCTTTAAAATTCGATGATTATTGTGAAAGTATGCAATTTTTAAAGTTAATTTTTTAAGTTAGCTTCTCTCTCATAATTTTAATTATAAATAATAACAAGAGTAAATTTTTGTATACGTGCGATTCTAACTACTATACTAAGTCTTTTAAATTGCTATACTTTTGGAAGTTCGGTCATCATTTTGAAATTAATATAAAATAAAAAAAAAACCGACTTCGACGGGATTCCTTTGCTTTTGGGTTATTATATTTAATTAATAAAATCTGATGATACTATCGAAAAACGTTTATTTTAAGGATGGGTAACTTCAGAAATGATTCATTTAGTGCGTCAGAACTATTTATTGCAGAATTCGAGAATGCATCGTAATAGTATCAGATGTAAGATCAATAGTTTATTCAACATCAATTCGTGAAGCTTAAACGTCTTGTCTTTTAAATATATCATTTTGATTTTCGATATTTTCCGTTTATTCTTTTTTCCTGTCGTATTATTGTTTTAAATATATCGCTTTCGCGAGAGTAACAATTTTCTATTGCTTTCATCGTTCTTAGTCTTACAATTAAAAACTCCAGCCACCAAAATTACATTTAAAAATCAAGTGCGCTCCACACAAGCATATCATCATAATTCTATGAATCATGATGTAGTGATGCCAATTGAATCGGAATTCCTTAACGTTTACGAATTTATCCGGTCTATTGAATGGAGGTAAAAGCTGTTGAATAAACTGAACTAAAATTAAAATATAGTACATATGTAAATACATACATATGTTACGAAGTAGTTTACGAACGCACCCGACCTATTATCTCCCAACGCCGAATGTGACGTTTTCCGCCATATTGCCGGATGCGAGCCGCTGAGCGGATTCCACCGCCATACTTCTTCGGAGACGGACCGGCATCAGCATTTGATTGTGTCAGGACTTTAATATAAGGTTTTGTATAAAAGAAAACAAAGATCTTTTATTATCCCGGCCATCCTCAACAAATCAGAAGTGGGATCGAGAGGAACACCAAGATAACCAGAGGATTACGAAAATTCATCACGTAGTGACCGGAGACCAACTGGGAGTTACATTGTTCCTCGCCTCCTACGACGCCAGCCTAACTCCGCTTAAGTACAGCCATCGTTCCACTAATTCCGTAATGGCCGAAGCTAATCTTCCAAATTCCGTAGCAACAGAAGAACAGGGCGCACAAGAGTCTTCTACCGACGCCACCGCGAGTGAACCATCGGATTATACCTTCTTGCCTACAACTCGTCATGGTAGCACGCCTCAGGGTAATACCACGTCGCATTCGCGGGACGTAGAACTTCTTCGCAAGGAAATTGCCCTATTACAACGAGAATTGGATTTGGAAAGGCGTGAAAAGCTCTTACTTTCCCAAACGCAACATGTGCTAACTCCTAACCTCACAACAACATCGTCTTACTGGCCACCTACCGATGTAAGCAGTATGAAGGAGATAGTTCCTCAGTTTGACCCGTCGCATAAATCAACCTCAACTAAACAGTGGATAGAAGCGGTCGAAAATCTAAAGTCCGTCTATGGGTGGAACGACAAGGTTACACTCCTGATCGTATCATCCAGGCTAGCCGGTGCAGCCCAACGGTGGCTACATGCCACTCAGCACGAAATTCAATCGTGGGATCAACTAAAAGGTAAATTGCTTAACGCTTTTCCGTCCTTTTTAGACGAAGCCGATGTGCATCTCACCCTAATGAAGCGGCGAAAACTTCCTACAGAGAGCATTGAGTTTTACTTTTACGATATCCTCGCGATTGCACAAAAGGCAAAATTGGGTGAACAATCGGTGATAAAATACATCATCAATGGTCTCGATAACGCTGAATTAAAACGAGTCCTCTCGTGTCAGTGCCATGGCAGTACTAATTCTTTGCTGAATCAGCTGAAGATGTACGAGCAAACGTCAAAATTGAGCGATGACGCTCCGAAGGCTAAGGAATCAACGAACAACAAACGAAATTCAGTGAATGCAAATTCAACTACTCGATGTTTTAATTGCGGTGAACAAGGGCATTTGTCGCGCGATTGTCCCAAGCCTCAACGGCGCCCGCGCTGTGAGAAATGCAAGAAATCTGGGCACACAGCCGATAAGTGTCATGAAAAGCAGAGCACATCGAAGCCAAAGGTAGCACTGGTTCGAGCTGATGCTTACTTCAAACCAGTGATGTTAAACGATAAGTTCATGTTCACGGCTTTTGTAGATTTAGGCAGTGACGTCAGTCTTATTAAGTCTTCTTGCGCTCAGTCTTGTGCAGTTCGGGTGAAAGAAAGCACTCTGGCATTACGAGGATTTGCGAACGGCGCATGTTCAACCGAAGGTTATATTGATGTCAACATTAAAGTAAACAACGTGAGCGCAGACATCATGATGTACCTTGTCCCGGACAGTGCGATGGAGTTCGATCTGCTTATAGGTCGAAATTTTACCGATTTACCTACGGTGCGAGTTCTGATTCAAGGAGGCCGTTTAGACATTGAACCAAATAGACGTCATCTGCCAACGACAGGTGATGCAAATCGTGAAACAGGAGGCAGCTCCGAGGAGCCGATGTCGAAATTTTCGCCAAACGACTCCATCGCGACGATAATTACTCCTACTAGCTCCGAAACGGATTGTCGGCCAACGACGTCAGGCACGAATCCGCAGCAGTTGGGACCGGATCAGTCAGCAGCGATTTTCGAGGCGACAATGATGACCGATAACGTGCAACAACTACAAAAAAATAGTGTTGCTGAAGGTAATGTTAATACAAATTTCCCTAACGAATTAGATAACGCGTTTAAACTACCTGCGAATAAACTGGACAAGCATACGAACGATGAAGGGACGAAAAACGTGGCGAATTGTTTGACAATTAACGAGGAAATTACCGACGATGAATTAAATATGAGCGATTCATTAAATTTCAACGAAAGACAAGAATTAACTAAGGTTTTAAACGAATACAGGGCGTGTTTTGCAAAAAATTTGAACGAATTGGGTTGTGCGAGATCTTTTCAAATGGATATCGAGTTGAGCGACAAAAAACCCGTACAGACGAAACCGTATAGGGTGCCATATCCACAGTTAAAATTATTGCGCGACATAATCGATGAACTTTTGCAAACGGGTATCATAACGCCATCCGCGTCTCCATATGCTTCGCCAGCAATTTTAATTAAAAAGAAAACGGGAGATTTTCGCATGTGCATAGACTACCGACGGCTAAATAAAATCACGATTAAAGACAGTCACCCGATACCAGTAGTCGAAGACTTGCTAATGGTTCTGAGTGGAAACAAATATTTTATCGGCTTAGATTTTGCATCGGGCTATTACCAAGTACCTATTTCCGAAAAATCAAGACAGTACACATCCTTTATCACACCCGACGGCCAATACGAGTTTGCGCGTATGCCTTTTGGCCTCGTAAATGCACCGTCCGTTTTCCAACGGATCATGAACGTGTTAGCCAGGAGAATGAGACCGGGAGAAGTGGTAGTATATTTCGATGACGTCCTTATCCCATGTGAATCTTTTACTGATGGTATGGAGAAGCTGAAACGATTTTTAGCTATAATCAAAGAAGAAAATCTGACCCTGAAGTTGACTAAATCCTACTTTTTCAGAACGGAAATAGAATTTCTAGGGTACGAATTATCAATCAATGGAATTCGTCCTAGTCCTAAAAAACTCGAAGCTGTTGAAAATTTTAATAGACCAATCGACCAACACACGTTGCGTCAGTTTATTGGGCTGACGAGTTTTTTCCGCAGATTCGTCCAGAATTACGCGGAATTAGCTAAACCCCTGACCGAGTTGCTGCGAAAGGATGCTGAGTTTAAATGGTCTACAAGACAGGAAGACGCGTTTAATATCCTGAAATGTAAATTAGTCAGCAAACCTTTATTGGCGCTATATAATCCAAAATTGTCGCACGAGGTACACACCGACGCTAGTTCACTAGGATTAGGTGGAGTACTAATGCAGCGAGACAGTAACAACTTACTCCAACCGGTGTCGTATTTTAGCCGTCAGACCACGGATTTGGAACGTTTTTACCATAGCTATGAACTCGAAACCTTAGCTGTGGTTGAAGCAGTGACACGATTTCGAATTTATCTACTGGGTCGTCATTTCAGAGTCATTACCGACTGTGAAGCCTTGCGTGCTACAGCCAATAAAAAGGAGCTGCAGCCACGTATCGCGAGATGGTGGTTAAAACTCATGGAATACGATTTCGACGTAGAGTATAGGCAGGGTAAGAAGATAACGTATGTCGATGCTCTGAGTCGAAATGCCACTGGAAGACCAGAAGAACCAAAACCTGCTTCGCTGGATATATTTAGCGTCACTATTAACATTACAGACTGGCTTGCTATCTTACAAAGAGAAGACCCGGAAATTCGAGACATAGTAAGGATTTTACAGCAGCAACCAATTACGTCCGAAGATAAGGAAATTCACGAAAACTACACATTGAAGAACGACCGACTATTCAGAATTGTGAATGGATTACCACGCTGGGTAGTTCCGAAAAGAACGAGATGGAAGGTGATCAAATCGTGCCACGATGATATTGGGCACTATGGTGTTGAGCGAACGTTGGAGTTGTTACGTCAAGATTTTTGGTTTGCCCGAATGCGGAACTGTGTAAAGAACTACATTAAATCATGTGTGGAATGTGTCTACTACAAGCAACCCAGCGGAAAACTTGAGGGCGAATTACACAACTACCAGAGACTTCCTATACCCTTCCATACCATACACGTCGATCACCTCGGACCATTCCCGAAATCTTCCTCGGGGATGACACACATCCTGGGCATAATTGACGGTTTCACTCGTTATGTTGTTTTGAAGGCTGTTCGTAACACTTGCACTGGTCCCGTGATTAAAGCTTTGGACGATATCAGCCAACATTTTGGTACACCGATGAGAATTATTTCCGATAGAGGAACCGCGTTTTCCTCTAAAGAATTTCAACGTTACTGCATGGAAAGCGCAATTACTCATGTCATGACTGCAGCACGGACACCACGATCAAATGGCTTAATCGAAAGGTACAATCGCACCATTTTATCGGCTATAGGGCCCATGGCTAAGGACGGAAAATCTTGGGACAAGCACCTGAGATCGATACAATGGGGTCTTAACTCTCTGAAGAATGCAACGACCAAGAAGACTCCTCAAGAACTCTTATTCGGGTTCCATCCGAGAAACGCCTTATGCAACAAAATATTATTGGCTCTTCATAATGATGATTCTTTTCCAGATAACAGTGTAGGAGAATCCTTGGACGCAATTCGAAAGTCATCTGCCGAGAACATTGTAGCCGTACAAGCGAAACAAAAACACCGATTCGATGCCTCACATAAAGCCCCACGAAAGTATGATGTCGGCGACCTGGTGGTTATTGAACGACCTGCTATATCAACCGGAGAATCTAGAAAACTTGACCCTAAGTACAAAGGGCCATACATCGTAACTGCGTCTTTAGGAAATGATCGATATACCATAGAAGACATCCCACATTCTCAGATTTCTCAACGGAAGTTCAATTCTGTTTATGCGTCGGACAAAATGAAGCCATGGTGTTCCGACTTCGAAGGAGACCTTTACAGCGATGGTGAGGAAGGCGAAGAAGGCGAAGAGTGCAACACTGTGTTCGAGGACGAATCACCTCGTCAGGATGGACGAACTGTTACGAAGTAGTTTACGAACGCACCCGACCTATTATCTCCCAACGCCGAATGTGACGTTTTCCGCCATATTGCCGGATGCGAGCCGCTGAGCGGATTCCACCGCCATACTTCTTCGGAGACGGACCGGCATCAGCATTTGATTGTGTCAGGACTTTAATATAAGGTTTTGTATAAAAGAAAACAAAGATCTTTTATTATCCCGGCCATCCTCAACACATACATATGCAGAATCGTCTATTTAATCTTGAAAAAAAAGGATTATATGCTCTAATTTAAAAAGAATTATAAAATGCAACTCACTGGAACGATTTTAAAAATATCTTTATATGTGGAAACTTTATCTATAGAAATTATTTATCTGCGAAAAGATATGAAAAATTATCACATTGGTGATTTTTTTTAATCATACTATTTTTATGAAAAATACACTAATTTAAAATCAGTATAAAGAATTTAAAGAAAACAAATACACTGAGGAAAAACATTAGCGGAATTAACAAAAAAATTCAGTGATAATAGATGATGTATAGAAATTATGTTTGTTAAAAGAGATACTTTTAGGGAGTTCATCTAATTTTGTTATAGTTGGTAAATATAGCCCTATCAAATATTAAGTTGGCAAAAGTCAATAAAGAAATTGTTCAGTGTGCTCCCTTAATTTTTTTGACGAGTGTTTTTCTTAAATCCTGATAAGTGGATTATGGACCCTAATTAATTCATGCAATTTGCAAAAAAAAAAATGTATTGTCGACTGTGTCTGTCTGGTGCCGTCATAAACTCGGAAAATTCGAATAATTCGATTTTTTTCTTACTATGGGATAATCAACCCAAATATTCAGTGAGCCAATCAAATTCACTTAAGGCGGCGATTGATGCACTTGTCGAACTCAAAACGATTTCCTCTCAAGGGAGAATAATGAAGGACGACTTCCTGGAGGCCACCCAAAAGATTAATATGATGCCAACTGGGACGAGATGAAAAACACGCGATGTGGCCTCAATCAAAATAAATGTTCGCCAAAGAGTTTTTTAATTAGTTCCATGAAAAAAATAAAGGAGCAAAAATGTCCAGTGCAAAAGATTCACTGATCTGGCGCGTTTCACCGCCGCCCCGTCCCGCAGAAAATTCCGCGGCAGATAAAAATTGTCGTTGGCGGACACAACACTTCGCGGGGAATATCACAATATCAAATGCCAACCACTTGGGTGCCTTGAGCTGCTGAGCCCTCTGCTCCGGGCCTGCAGATTGCAAATATCTCGCAAGACTTTCCGCGTGCATCTGGTCGTCTTGAGACCCCGGCCGCCACCGCTGCTGCGCCGATCGATCGGGGTACGGCTGCTCGATGAGTCGTGTAAGCATTTCGGGCCGGCGTCACTTTCGTGTCGCTAATTGATTTCGACATGTGACAAATCTTTCACTCGAAACCTCCCGAAGAATGCTCTCAGCGACCAGATCAAGTCCATTTCGCAAATATATCCGAAATAGCGCGAAAGGAGGGATCCTGTACCTGGGGACCTGGACCTGTACCCGAACCCGGCCTATCCCACGGGTTGGGCTCTTTCCGACTCGCGACTAGGCCATCGGAAGTGGGACTATTGATCACCGTCTTATGTCACCGGATTACCACAAGGTTCACCTCTTAATTACGGTCGTTGACAAAGGAATTCGGGACCCTGTTCAGCGACATTTTAATCCGATGACGGTTACAATGGGATCGGAGTCGCGAGTCTTAACCCTTTCTATAAAAATCATAAAAGCAACACCTTATTTACGCGGGTCTGGGTCTATCAGGCAAAGACGGCGAACATTTTTTCTATACATTCTTATAATTAAGAGTGAAAGATGTAATTTCTAATAATTTCTTAGATATAGATTTACCAAAAACAAAAATATACCAAATCTCCCCTTGTGACGGTTCGTCACATATTTTTAGATGTCCACATTTTAATAATAAAAATAATTTTGCAATAAAATTCTTACACCAAAAAGAAAAAATTTTTATCCAACAATTAATTTTTTGTTTATATAACTACTTTTGCTTATAATTTTTACTTTACAAGATTGCTGCTAAGCATGACTAGAGAAATCTATTTAAAAATCCTAACATATCTAGTGACAACCATATGACGGAATTAGTTCACACAACGAGTACGACCAATCCGTCAAATTGGCAGGTTTCACACTTATTTACCCAAATTTATATAACATCTGATATTTTCTGAATTTGTAACATTATATTGATTCTCATAGCTGTTCACTTAATTTCTTAGAAGTAACTTAAAAACATAAGGCATAGGAAATAGTTAAGTTATTTTATAAAAATTAATCTAGGCTTCAAAATTTTCGGCGACGGTTGTTCTAGTTTTAAAATAACTTTTGTGCAAGCATCTAATAGCAATAGCAACAGCCATATATTTTTGTTGAAACAAACATTGACCATATTAATTTATGAAGAATACATGATCAGTTTAAAATGATCTAAAAGTTAAATAGATATGGATTCTCTTTCTTTATTCTCTAGTAAAATTGGTGTTAAAATAGTCAGATGATCAAGATCTAGTGGATTGAAATAGAGAATTCGTACCAGATGAATTAAGAAACCCCTATTTTTCAATCAACTATAAATATCTTTTTTCAGTGCATCCTTTATAAATGTCCTTTTAAATAATTCGACGTAAAAGATTTGTTATTAATACAAAGGTTCCTTAGGAACATTTTAAATATAAAGGTAAAGTTTGTTGTTATTTCTTCGTTAAAATTTTTATTAGTTTTTCTCTATAAATCCTGATAAATTAAGTTTAAAAATCATTAGGTTTCTTTTAGTTTAACTATTGCTATTTCACGCCGTAAAAATTACAATAAAAATTAAATTGATATATATATATAAGAACATATTCCGTAACCGCCAGACTATATGTCATCCTCTCTCCTTGTTGCTATATGCCACCTCCTCCCCTTTCCGATAAATATTTCTTACAAGGAAACGTTCTCAGGTGTGTCTCACCGATTTTGATGAAATGGGGGTACTTTTATTTATTGTTTTTCTTAAATGAAAATTGGTGCGTTTTTCAAAAGTTTGCCATGTTGGATCCGACATTTTGAATGTTTTAAATTTAACGTCAGATTCATAATCAATGACTCCAGAAACCCCTTAATACTGGTTTTCACAGAAAATCTGATGTCCGAAAGAATATAGAGCATTTACGTATTAGTGCTAGGGGTTGTTTACCCCCTTGAGGAGCTTTTTTTACGAAAAAGCAAAAACAGGTCAACTTTACTTTTCCAAATCGTATGTAAAAAAGTATTTTTCAATGATTTTTAACTAAAACTGTTATTTTTGTGACGCAAAAATATTAAAAAAAATCCTTTTTCTGCAATAAAAAATGAGGGTGTGCGTATCTGCAGATAAAAAAAAAATACGTGTCTCTTATTTTTCGATACTCTATAACAAATTTCAGTTTCATCAAAATTAGTGAGACACACCTGAGAACGTTTTCTTGTTAGTCATCACTTTTTCTAATAAAGATTTTAAATCGTTCTTTGAAAAGTGAGGTAATGGGTGACAAGATTAAAAATCTTTACTAATTATCACGTTGGAATTTAGTTATTAGTATATCATTATCAATTGCAAGCTCGAATAAAGTAAATATTTGTTTATTTATTTAGAGAAAACAATACAAAGGCATATGCCTCTCTAACCTATATGTGTGACTTTATCCATCACATCAGTTAAATTTAAATTTAAATTTCAGTTTATACATAAAATAAAATATTTTCACTATTTTCAATATATTAAATTATTAAAATTAAATTACGGCAGATAATATTATGAAGAACATCGAGGAAAATAATAGACAGCAGTCTTATAAAGTCTCCCTTAGACATATCAATTGATTCCTCACCCTTTGAAACGACATTATGGTCAAATTACAAGTAGTGCATCTAATCATTCAGTACCATATCTCCCATAGGGAACAAGTGTCCCCAGTCTCTTATATTTAGATGAAACTTATTTTTGGATAGATGACGAAGCTATTTTATTAATTCCCTCTTTTTAAAATTGAAACCCCCAAGTATTTTAAACTCTACAAATGAAAACAGTCCGAAATTCGTTTAGCCCAAGAAACAACATCTCATATAAATTTATAATGTTTGGACAAATTTGGAAATTATTCTTCTTCCGCAAAGTTTCCTCGAATGTCAGAACGATAACAATCCAAAACCTGTGGGCAAAAAATGCTACAGTACAGTGGTATAATACATACAAAATTTGTTTTTTGGAATTGCTGATTTTAAACGACTGGCCTGAAAAGCCCAATTTTTGACCCATCTCAGAATCGAGGAAAAATGTGTTGTTGTACTTTTGTTTTGAGCTTCTTTTTAAATAATTGAGCATACATATTTTTTAACAACATGGCTAACATTATTTTGGAAATGACGAAATCACTAATATAGGTCTAAAGCTATATTTGGCATTTTTTACCCTCTTTTCTGAGATTCATAAAAATAAAAATTAAAGTGGTACTAAACATGAAGACTTGGACTTAATAAGAATTAATAGCTCAGTTCCTTCATGATCGAATTTTGAAAATTCAAAAGTACAGAATTAAAAAGTGAAAACTTATTGGGGGTGCCCAATTCAAAAATTGAGATCACTTATTTCAAATTTAATCCTCAATTTTTGAAAATTTTTTTTAGTAAAAATCACTTGAATGTTATAACTTTAATGAAACTTTCTTCTAGACTCAGAAGTATTTTAATAAGTGAAGTGTCCGAGACATGGTAAGACCGGTCTAGAGATAATATGTAATAATAATAATAATAATAAAAAAGAGAGTTACTTCTTAGTATAAACAACTTAAAATCAAGTCAAAGTCCACGGTTATTACTAATTCAAAAGGAACAGAAATTTTCAAAAACACGCATACATTACTTTGGTATTCAATTTTCCAGTCCATATTAAAAGGTACGAAAAATGGGTTCCTTGCAGCAGAGAGCCCGAAAGGGATTTTGTACAGTGCGCTGACATGAACAAATCACTTCGATTTGGATGCAAATAATGACAAATCAATGTCCAGACGAATTCTGAAAGGTTTGGCCAGCGGGGCGGTGTGGACGGCGGCCGGAAAGTGTTACTCCTGCTGCTGGCAGGGAATCGCTCAGGCCGCGGCAAGTAGGTGTAAAACTGCTAAGCATGTTCATTAAGTGGCCGCGTCGTGCGGCTCCGTCGCGGTCGGCGCTGCGCTGTGCTGCTTTAAACAGTCGCTGGAAGAAATGTCGGCGAGCGTTAAAAAATTACAAAAATAAAAATGCGAACGAACAACAAAAGGTACAAACACGCGCGACAGGAAACCACGGCTGACTTTTTAACCTTTTGGGCTGGTTTTAGATGTTTTTGCGCGAGGGGGCCCCCGTCGGTGCCCATAAAGTGTTTACTTTAACACGCGCTCCCTAGCCGAATTATATTCGAGGCTCTGGGAGCACCCCCGGGCTCCGGACCCCGGACTCCAACAGGTAAGAGGTAATCGTCAAATCTATTACTTGTCATTACCGCCGGCACTTTTTGAGTCATCATCAATTGATGGGGCCCTGGTTTGTCCGGGACCGAGTAGAGGTGCCCCATGGAAGGAAGGTACCGTCGGTGGTTTAGTTGCTGGTGCTGTTGTCGCTGCGCCGCCGCGCCGCCTCTGGCAGGTCTACAACATTTTGCCGGGGCACCTAAAGGTAGAGTCACAATATTATGAACGGCCCTGGACGCCCGGGCCCCGGACTGTAGGTGGGAATGTATGGAAATCACAGTGGTTAAAACGATCGTGTGTAATGCCCACAGGCGATACAAAAATGTGCCCACGCATCATCTGCCGCAGAGAGAGAGTGCGGAGTCCCTGGAGCCGGGGCCCGGGACTGGATCCAGGTGAGTCGCGCGCATTCCTTCCAAATATAAAACCCAGCAGATACATAAACCCGAGTCGAGTCGATTCGTATACAAAAATACCACCGATTCGCCACGAAAAATAATATATAGTATACATTAAAAAAAAAAAGAACTTATAATGTCGATGGAAGCGACTTTGGTAGAGGTAAAAAGTCGAGGGGTCCACACGGTGCGCGAGGTGACTATAAACCGCTTTAGGCTTCGGGCACAGGAGGCTCCTCCGCGCGGACAAAGGCACCACCAGGCCTCAGAGATACTCCTCCCACAGGCAAGAGGCATGTGCGAGATCACGATTCGCATCCAATCTCCGCTGGTACAATGTCGTTTTTCTGTCTTTGAAGTCGTCTTTTCCTCTACCATGTCCGATCTTGTCGATGGGAATCAAAACGTCGTCATCGCCGTCGTTGTGCCGCAAACACGGCTGACGGACCAAAAGACGAGGACAACACGCCGCCGCGTCCCTTTTGAATCTCCTTCGAAAAGCCGCCGAACGCCGCCGCCGCCGCCACCGCGCCGATTGAGTCCATCGTGGACCGCGACTCAGCAGCTAATCAAGCCCTCGGCCAAGCTTCATCTATTAATCGACGATTCGATTTTTGTTCATTTGATTTTTTGCTTATCTAGCTATTGTGATCATCGAAGTCACTGGCTTCGGCGCTGGTGATCGATCATAATTTGGACGGGAATATGTCATCGCTCGTTCGGAATGCGATTGGCTAATCAGTCTAGCAGCACTAGCAACTGTCTGTCTGGAGACTGACTCACTTTTCTTTTTCGTTTGAGCTCAAGGTGCCTGCTGGTTACTAATTTGAAATGTTCAGTAATTGGTTACCAGCCTGGGAACCTTATTAAAAAATCTTGCGAAATTCTTCCAATATACTTGAGGATATTTGGTGAGACTTCTTTTCGTTTAATAACTCTTTGTTTTGATTTCGAAACTGTTTTTATTTTGTATTTGGTACTACATCTTATTGAAGAATTTCTTTTCAAAACATGATTATTTCACTCTTGGTTGTAAGATTGTTTTGTCTTATCTGGCTCACTATAGTAAAATCTGTGTATATCAGTATAACACATCTTGTCACAGTTTAACATATATATAAAGAAAAATAATCAAAAATACGCATGATTTCAATAAAAGAACATTATTCCATGACAAGTGTTATGCCCTAAAAACAAACAAAAACACTTTTTCAATTTCTAAGAAACATAAAAATCTAGTCGTAAACGTGACAAGAGAAAATATACACTGTAAGAAATCTACTATATGATATTTGCAAGAAATCGCCAATGTCAGTTAGTAATTTTGATAGATATTTTTAGCAAAATTCGAATTATGTATATTTCGGCATAATCTCTTTCTAGATTGATACATAAATTAGATTTGTAATATCAAAACATTTTCAATTGTTTTCGAAAATGTTTATGTGGGTTTTTTTTTTCAATCAAAGAAATTCTATCTGCTTTTGAATGCCGTCACTTTTGTGCGTTGATCTAAAAAAGAAAAGAATTCTATTTTAAAATCACTAAGTTTATCAAGCAGCCTCCGTTAGCTCATAGTTCGGCACTATAGTTTAATTTTGTTCGATATTTTAATTATGAACATTAGGGTCGCCATTAATACAGTCATTTTTGAGGCATAATAATTCGTATGAGTTAAAATGCTTTTTAATAAATTAAAAAAAAAAGTTTTGCCAAAATTTCATATTTCTATTTTAGTTATATCCTTTTTAGAAGCTTTGGTTTAAAAAGCATAAAGACTACCACGGTCGCACGTCGGCTGCACCATCGGCTGAACCAATTTATAAATATATATCATATCTATATAAATTGCTTCGGCCGTGGCACCTCTGTTGCGTTTGTACTCAAGTTCAGCCCGTTAAAATTTATTACGAATTATTTCTACTTCGTGCGGACGTCGCCACAGTGGTCTCTGTAGTATGGGAGAGGGGGTCAAAAATAAAAGGTTATACTTTTGGGTTATATTACAACATGTACAGGGTGCTTGGCAGAAGGACCAACAAAATTTGTTGGTGGGTTGGTGGGTTCATTTCTAATTTTTTACCGATAAATAAAATAGTTAAGATAAATAAATAGTTGCTTACGATCACCGCTTTTTTTTATACGTAAACTGGTTTCGTAATCAGCAATTGATACAAAAATTTTTAGGACCTTGCAGTGAATCCTTAATTTTTACCGCTTTAATGAATGAATTTATCTTACATATGGCATATCGTTGGAACGGGCGTAAACCAAGGAAAGAAGTTCAAGAAAACGAAGTTCTCAGTTGCAGCTTGTTATTTTAAAATTAACTTTTAAAAAAGCTATTTCTTCACGCAATTACCTGTTTTTGGATTTTGGAAACTCACATGTCCTTTTTTTTGTTAATAAACTACATCAAATTTTGTTGTTTAGATGGAAAACATAAATCAAACATGCAATAAAAAAAATTTTATGCTATTGTGACCATAAACAAAACAGTTATGAGGGTTTGAAGGGGGAATTTAGGGATTTTTTTAAAAAAAACTGGAACAAGTCGTATATTAGTAACCGGATCACACACGACTTAGGTCTCATCGGTAAAAAATTAGAAATGAACCCACCAATCCACCAACAAATTTTGTCGGTCCTTCTGCCAAACACCCTGTATATAAATAAAACACACTTTCTTCAAATATATATTACAAAAAAATTAATATTTTCCAAAAATTTCTTGATTTTCACAAACGGGAATTTGATTTTTGCCGTAATGGGCGCTTATTTGTTAATAAAGGATATGAGATTAATAGTAACCTATTTAACAAATCTTGGTTTGTGACTATCCTAGACATTTTGCACGTGTTCCGTTCCCTAAATGACTTCACATCTTTATTTTTCGCTTCCGCAGCTTCTTCGGTCAGCTGTCCTATAGGCAATATTGCATTGCGTACAATTTGTGTACCATTTATGAGTACCTTGTGGGCAGAGACTGGCATAGGATACCATGGGTATTCATTAACAATATCTCTGGCTGTTTGCAACGCGTATTGCTCAAAGACTTGGGTATTTATTTCGAAGCCAGAGAATAATGCTTTCAGAATCACCCCACATTTCTCTATGATGCGTTCGTTTACGCCTGTGGTTTCAGCAGACAGCGAAGGATTGGCCGTATTTTTCGGGTAAACTCAATTCCCTTCGTCCGGATTTCATCCATCTTGATAAAAACGCCTTGCACAAACAATTCACGCCAACATGATGATCACGATCGTCTTCTAAATTAAAAGCTCTTTTGAAGCTCTCATACGTCTCCTGATGTTAAGAGGAATTGTTGGTATTTTTTATCTGACACCAAATATGAAATATGTTAAGGCCGAATCATCCGACTGAATCCTGAAATAAAATTGAGCTCTTTCAAAAAATTTTTGCTATGAAGATAGAACAAAATATTACCGGGAGTATACATTCAAGGAGAGTTTTCTCATAGTTCGGCATACAACGATATAAATGATCGCAAGGAAGAAGAAATGAGCTAAGTTATGCACTAAGAAATATTACCCGCAACAGCATGCTACAAAAGTTTGCTCTTGTTCAAAAATGACAATTTTTTCATTTGTTTACACTTTTTCCACAAATTTATAAAATTCGTATTAAAGAGTAACTAACGGTAATACAGTCCCAAAAAAGCAAACAGAAATAATCCACATAACTGATTTTTGGATATCTATTGATACAGAACTTGTCACAATATGATATAATGCTTTATATTACAATTCACACTTTAACTAATTAACACGCTAACGTTATTAACAAACACTACAGTTTCTGTTTAGTAGTAGAGTCCAAAACCGAATCATGTCCAAGATAATGGCAAATTTGAATTAGACTTCAAAAAGCAATGTTCCTTTAATTTTATGGAAATATATTTGCGTGTATTTGAACTTTTCTTGTCTCTAGTATGCACGTATAAACTCAACAAAAGCATTTATTTTTCACATAAATTAAATATTACATGCCTACAAAAATCGAAAAATGTCCAAACATCCTAACTTTATAAAGTGCAAACCAAAGCACGTTGTTCTCTCAACAATGTATGAAACACAATACATACTAACACCCCGTAAAAGGATTCCGTGAAGTTTTGTGAATTTTCCGGCAAAATTTAATTTTAGTGTTTTTCTCCATATACCAAGAACTTGTTCCTTTTTTGTTTATAAGTTAACAAAAAAATATTGATTCCATCACTTACTAACGTTAATATTATCTGTGAATTCCATAATCCATTGTACGCCGTCTAGAAAACGTGCGGCCGTGGTGTGACTGAGGTGAAGCCACCGTTTTTTTTTACTTGGGAATATTTTTTACGAAAATATGTAATTTACATTTCTTACCAAATTTGTAAATTTTCAGACTTTTTGAAGCAATATCGCGATAAAATAATTAAACGCTAAGTACCAAGAACCATTCAGAAATATGTGTATATAAATATATAATATATCTGAAAAATTATGAGAAGTCTTAACATAGTATTAAGATTACAGAGTCAGACAAAAGATGTTCAGCTCCAGGACAGCTGCTCTTCAAAAACAGGTTCGACTGCAATTAACAAAAATGTTGATCATCGCCTAAGAAGAAGTAGCGAGGTAAATTTCCCACCTTGCCGAACAGTACTCACGCTTATGTTAATTGCTACATGATCAATTGCTCGAACAAACTTGTCAAGAGCTTCTGACAAGTAGCCGCAAGATTTATGGCTGGATTTAAATTAAAATGTAAAGTGTTTCAGTTAAAGTGCGTTTTTGTGCTCATGCTCGCTCAAATTGAGTACAACGTCTTTACACTTGAGACAGTCTCCTTGAAGCGATTGGACTGTGGCGTGTAAAAACTATAACTTGCGTCATTCATTCGTCCGGGCGAGAAGAAAGTTCCGCGCTGTTCCGTGCCTCAGACGACGCGACTAGGAAACGTCTAAAAACAATTACAAAAGCAATAATTCACATGAATGAGTACAAAATCTTAACAATACCACGGTAATGAAGATCATCAATCACAGCATAGGCACTAATTAAACTGCGACCCCTTGCACGTCCATTACTCATCCTCCGCCCAGTCGGGCCGGATACCGTCTTGGTGCGGTGTCCCCCGGCGGTATTATGAGCGGTATGATTCTCCAACTACCGAAACAAGTTTCAAATCCCAGACCAGATTTCATTTGACGGGATTGCGCGATCGATCTGGCCAATTGACCAGGCCAATCTTCTAATTGATAATTACCCAAAAGAAAAATCACCCGAAAAAAAGAGAATCAACCAGAGTGCCATGGGCGTCTTTGGGGGCCTCTTGAGCCTTCCGTTCGAGCGTGTTGCGGCGGCGCGTCACTATAATGTTTAATTTTCAATTAGCCGGTTGCGCTTGGCGGCCTTCCAGGCAAAATCAGGTAAGTTGACTCGCGCTTGCCCGCAACGGCAACTCGTGATTAATTGAGCTCAGCTAGCCAAATCACAGGTCCGGCCGATGCGGCTTCTATCTGATACCTTGGCACCTATTAATTTCGTCTGCTTTCTTTGTCTCGTGAGTGTCGGACGCTATAAATTTTGCTGGACCCCGCTCAAATGACCAAAGATGTTTAATCGGTTTATTTTGACTCCATTTGGCACCTCGGCTGCTTGCCAAAAATTTTACAAATTGGATTTTGATTGATTTTTGATTGCAACGTAGTGCATCTTTTCGTATTTATGGTGAGTGGTTTTCTCAGCAAAATAAAGTATTCAGCGCCACACCCAGAGAATATCGTTTATAAAAAAAAGAAAAGAAATTAAAGTAACTTAAGATTTAACTTTGTAAGGATCTTTTCAGACAAGATCCTCCTAATTAACTTACTTAAATGGCACTCAATATAGTTCGCTAGAATCCAGCACATTTATCAAATTGGAATGAGGCTGAGTCAGTACTTTGAAATGAATAATTTTCTTATTCCAAAATTCGATTTATTTTACAACACATAGTAATCTTCTTTTTAACTCTATCCCTTTGCACTCTCGAATTTATAAAAAGCCTTATTTTTGACGATATTTCGAATAAATTAATTAAATAGAAAAATTTTGACAGTATTTGAAAGTGGATAAGTTTGGCTCTGTCACAATAAACAAATACAATAAAAAAATGAATTTTGTGTACTGATGATCAGAATTAGGTTTAGTTCTCACAATTTCTTAAGGGTAATTTTAGGTTTAGTTAACTCGAAAACATATAAATAAAAATTGATTTTCCAAACAATCACAGTACAATTTTTACTTATATTCGAATTTAACTTAACACTAAGCTTAAAAAGCTTAGAAACATAAATAAAAGTCAATAAGGGAAAATGTATGACACATTCTTTTGATAAAGATACCAACGTAGTAAGAATATATATATATACATATACATATATATAGATTACAAAAATGCAATGCCGGGCGTTTAGCGATAATCAAGAAACGTTAATACTTTCATATGAAAAACGTTTTGAAACAATTTAAATTTTTTCTTTAAAGCAAAATCCCCCAGAGGTGATTAAACTTTCGGATTAAAAAAAAAACTATGTATTACGTAAAGTTCAGTCATTTTTCGATGATTTGTTCTCTAGAAGTCATGTGGTATTATTTCTTAAAGTTCGCAAAATACATTTCCTTAGGGTACGCTAATGAGTACAAAATCATGTTTTTTTTTCGTGTTATTTCAGTCTTTCAATTAAACGAGAAATTTTTTGATATTTATAGTCTTAAAATGAAAGAATATAAAAAATTAAAATTAATACCAAATACTAAAGTCTACAGTCTCAGTCCTCAATTCAAGTTTCTAACTCAATGCAATAAAAATATACAGCCTTTCAAAGGGTTTTTTCAAACTGACAGATTAACTCACTGACTAACACATCAAAACCTATAGGGCACTTTCCGTTAACCTAGAATCTTGAAAATTGACATGAAGGAAGATCTTATACCACAATTAAAGGAAAGGGTACAACAATCGTTAACTTGTGATTCTATGTGGTACGTTTTTCAATTTCCGATACCGAGTAACCCCACCAAATTCTTAGAGCCAATTTTTTAAGACCGTATGTACGGAACCCTCAGGGTGCGAATCCTATTTTATCTTTTAAAATAATAACGTAGACATTTCTTTATATCAATGAATTGAAAAACTCATAAATTAGAAGAAAGTGAAGGTTTTGATGAAATGATCTTAAAAAAAAATGGTTTTGGGTATTAAAAATATGCATTCATATAATGAAGACCTTTTACATTTGATCATTTATTTGCGTATATAAATTTTCCTTCTGTTCCCCTTTTAAAATAAGAAATAATACAAATAACATCAAACACTAAGTTTTTCACACTTCGATTTGATTAAGAGCTGATTTTTGCATATGGGAAAAAAAAAATATTGCCTGTAATGTGAAATTTCGCGCCATTCACCACCTACCTGAAAACAGTTATCTTCCCGAAAATCACAAAATGTTGTAGCTACTAAAACTCTACGAAAATCGATAAAATTTAATGTTAAAGCCCCCATCGAAGATCTCTGCGCTAGAAAATTTGATACCCCGTCGATACGTTGACATAACTCAAAAAGTCAGGCCGGCCGTCCGCGGTTCTAGGAATGAATGCAGCAACATGATCGCCTACGATCTATCAACATGCAAAATATGCAGAAGGTCTGGATGGCGCGAGCATTTTTAAACTGTTTCCAACCAATAAAGGCTGATCGATGATAGGTAGGTTATATAGAGTCCAAAACTCTGAGGTATGAATCGAGCAAGGAGGGGAAGAAAAAAAAATGGCACAGTTTGTCCAATCCCGGAGAAATTCTTCTGACCAGTTTTTCCACGTTGTTATCCAGTCGTAAATTATCGAAAACAGTCTTGATGTGGGGTCGGGGCATACTAATTTCAGCGATCAAATTCCAACAAAGGCAAAACAAGACGACCATATACAAATGAGATTCTGTAGATTTTGATGAATGTCTGCCAATTTATCAGGGAGTTCATCTTGCACCGTCGCGCGTCGTTCCGCGCTGTAGCGGCGATCGATTGTGAGCGGGCTAGAAGAAGAAGATGCGCGGAAGGAGCTGCCTCTTCGGCGGTAGGAGGATATAACTCAAGCATCGCAAAAGGTCAGTCAAGCATACGATCGTAAAGTTCAAGTACTTCACGACCTGGTTGATCTTTTCGCCAGAGATCCCATATCCACAAAATTTGTAGCATAAAGATCTCTAGCATGAAACCGGTGGTGGTGTGCCCCAAATGATATCTATCGGGGCTTCTCCTATAAATAAACGATTTGTACGCGGTGTTTGGATGATATAAATCGATATGTATTAAAATTTACATTTATCATAATTTTATTAACGAATGAATACGAGAGTTGCTCGGGGTCTGATCAATCCATGATCGGTTGCCCCTCGTCGACTACGACGACGACGACGACTGGTTTCTTTGTCCTGAGGAGCCCCAACAGGGCACCAGGTAAGTGGAAATACGATGAAAATATCGAGTCAAATCACATGGTCCCGGGCAAAGGAAAAGATCGATGTGTTCAGTGATCTTGAAAATGTTATGATGTCCTTGCTGACTACAATGTCTTCTGTAATTATCTTATCTGATCAATTGTCAGCAGTTTTGTTATGGATATACTCCGGCTGCAAAAATATCTATATGCTGCAAGGTCGCACAGACCGGATTGTCTATCAGTCGGCGATCAATAATTTTCCTTGTCTGTAAAAAAGCAGACGAATGCGGATTCGAAATGGCCAATTCCAACGTCTGGCAAGGCAACTGGGATTGCGCAAAACATCTGTCTGTCCTTTCTGTTGATCTTAATCGTTTCCAAATGGCAGCAAGAGCTGAGAGCAAGGAAATTCTTAAATAGTCTCGAAGGTGCGAAGATACTACTTACCTTCATCTGTGCAAACAATTTCAAAATTCTAGTGTTTTGCGGCCAGTTTGGCAGCATCACTTCAAAATGAAAGATATAATAGCTTCTCCCGAAGGGCTAATCCCCACACGTGACAATTCTTCGGGGACCTCCTGACTTCAAGTGGTTTTGGGCTTTCTTCTACTGTTTGATCACAGCTCCTTTTAAACATTTTCTAGTTTTCTTTGATAGGAACGACAGACAAAAAGACAATTTCCATTGTTCGCTTTGTATTTCGTTGCTACAAACGTGAGAAGAGGCCTAAGGGTGGTTTTAGAGGTTTCGTCCTTCATTGTCGAAAAGAAAGTGATACGCATCCAATGGAAAGGTGTCAAACACTGAAATCAATTTTTGAGCGATTATAGCTACTACAAAAGGCTAAACGGCTGGTAATTTCTTGTCCTGCGGCAATTCATATTTTATGTTGCCCTTTATGATGTACGTTACGTCTTAACAGGGCATTTTTCGGGAAATAGGGCTTTTGTAATCAAGATTTATGAAGATGAGGTGTAATGGCTCAGAAGACCCTATTAATGTGTCATTTTCAAGTACCCTTCATTACGTGGCAATCATTTGACATTTTTTTAAATCTGGAAGTGATTTCTTTGAAATCATTGAAAATTTCAGTTTTTCTCAGAAGTTATGTTCTAGAGCACATTTTTTTTTTAGAAAAAATTAACCTTCTGATCTTCTAAGCGTAAAATTGAATCGTCTAAATAACAAGTAGCTCGAAAAAATTGTGCATGTAAATCTTTGAACGAACATTTGTTCCAATCGAACAAAATTATCTCTAAAACTAAATGACCGTTTAACATAACCCTGGTTTTAAATTAATTAATGCATTTTAGATTTTGTTCTAACTACTTTTTAATAAACCTGTAGATAGTCAATATTGTAAAAAGGCCAAGACTGAAATTAAGACTAACACTATACCTGCGGTAGCAAGAACAACACCAAGATTCGACTTGTTAGACCAAGATCATATTTGCTAGATTTCATCAAAAAAAAAAGATCGAACTGCGAGATTTTCGTTAACTGAAAAATATTTTTTCTATTTTTATTATCTTTAAGGAGGATCGCTAGTTTAAAAATGACCATATATTTAACACAGGGCTTAGTGAAAATCATGTGAACTTTGTGAAATTTTAACAAAATATAAATTAGTTTGGTATTAATTGAATTTACACTACAAATTTGAAAGGGTTTTGTTCCACAGTTTTTGAGACATTGTAATTCAAAATTTAATTCTTATAATCGGGTTATTATGGAGATAATTATTATAACTGCAACTTTAGTTAAATATAATTTAAAAGCAGTAGTAGGACGAAAATCATTGAAATTTAAAGCATAATAAATTTATATAGTAAAAATGTGTAACAAATATGGTAAAAATTACCAATCTACTTGGTTATTCACACCAATTCAAAGGAAATGTAGTCTACTTCTTTTTAGGACTTCTTCTCAATTTGAAAAGTACGGAGGTAGACTCTAAAAATTTCAAAAAAAATCATATTTTTGTTGTTAAGTACTACTTCTACTTTTTTTTATTACTTTTTTTTAACTTTGATTAATTTAATTCTCATGAATAGAATGCATATCCACTTAGAAAGTAAAATCGGATTCTTATAAGGGCACATTGGAGTTGTTGAATTTCACATCGATTAATCTTCAAGAAAATAAAGAAATAAGGAGATTTCGTCAATAGCAAGAGTCTGCAAAAAAACCAAGACTTGACGTCGCTTTTAGACAATTGCAATAGCCAAGCTAAATGTGCTGAAACTAATACTTACTATCAGATCGCTCTCATCTCAGCGGTAGCTAAGGATCTTTATATATATTATATATATTGTAAATAGTAACTTTGTTCATTTTAGAGATCACGTCCAGTGCCGGTAAACGGCGGAAGTCAGTAAGCGACTAATTGGTGTGATCTGACTGACCTAGCCAGAATTTTAGACAATAGAGAGGGTAAGTCTGGAGCAGATATTTTTTTGAGAAGGGCATGAGTAGTTGAGAATTTTTGTAAATAGAGCATTTATATTATTATAAAATTCATGAGATTCTCAGTTGGACCACGGCCGCCGCGCAGTTCAGTAGCTATTTCCTTGTAGGCTTTACACGTTAATTTGGTGAAGTACTGTTGTAAAATAGCAGGCGTGTTCGGAGTAAATATTTTTGTCGGTCGATTACTGTGATCGGTAGTGGAAAATGCCGTGTAAAAGTCTTGTTTTATTTAATTTATAATTTTAATTAGTAAAACCAATTCACATCGTGCGATTCGCATAAAGCTATTAATGTGTTTATCTGTTTTTCGTATTGTTTATTTAGTGGAAGTGATTAAAATTTGGGTGAGGGTTCCTCCATTGTTCTGATGCAAGTATGTTTGCTTTTATTATTTAATTATACTTTATTTTCCACATTGATTTGCAAATTTAATAGTTAATAGTTCCAAATATTGATTTAATTTACTATTTATAAAATATATTATTACATATTATTCTTGATCAAGAACGTGATTTTCAAAATTCAAGTAATACCGCTTTATTGAAACTGCAAAGATAAAAACGACAGAATGCGAATGAGAACTATTAACTTCAGGACAAGAAAAGAAGGTTTATTTTAAATTCATTTTTACTTTAACACAATATCATAATAACATTTGAACGTTTTTTATTTAATACATCGTTCAACTATAAGAAATTAGCTTTTTCCAATGTTTAATATCGATATTAGATCACTTGAAATATTGATATTTTTTGACAATGTTTTTTTTTGTCAATATCTCTTTAATTTATTTTAAAATTGGTAGGTTTATTTATTGAGAATAATTTATTTATAAAGAATTTCAAAAAATTTTCTTGGATTAAGTGGGTTTTACCTCAGTTAGTAAATGTTAAACTCATTGACTTAATAAGCTTACTTATATATCTCTTGAAATTTAAATTTTAACGAAGTTTTGTTTGAAATCTTTTTAAATTGATAGCAAAAAAAAAAAAAGCTTTTTCAGTAACTCTTTAAGTTCTCACGAAAATTAGATTTTCATTCTTTTTGAATTTTTCTTTAAAAAAAATCTGTGGAACAATTTTAATTATTTTCAAAGTTTTATTGAAGCAATTATTTTTTAAATAAAGCGACTAAAACCAAAATCTGTAATAAGTGCTTTGTGTAAATTATAATTTTCCTTGTTATTTATTGTTATTATAAGGAGAAATTTAACTTTTCCATATTGAAATGGAAAACACGAAAATTAGGTTATTCAAATAAATAATTTTTTTTTTTTGCGAGTGGTATTAATCAGGTATTTAAATAGTTAGTTAAGTTAGAGTTTGTACCCCTAAAATATGAGCTCAGGACTTTGTGGAGTGATTTACACTTTTACATTTAGTTTTTTATACATTAAGAGGCTACATGAATTATGACTAAAATTTAACCACTGGCTAATGCTTTCCAAGCCTGCAAATTAACTTTGGATTGAGTAAATTATTGGCGAATGTTTAATCACTTATTATGCAATGACCGTAAAGCCAAATTACTAAAATGTAGTTTGGTCGGAAAAATTAAAATTTAGTCAATTGCATTTGAGTAAGTTCGACAAAGTGGAAGTGGACAGCGTCAATCAAAGTCTACATTTTAGTCACAATTCGCAGAGGCCCTCTAAATAGAATTTGATTTATTACAAAATCAACTTCTTAAATATATTTCAAATACTGCAATAGATTAAAATATGAATATCTACTAAAAATTGTGATTTAGTCTAAGGGAGGGTTACTTATCAATAAAATAAAACACACTAGAAAAATTGTACGACGTCTTATTTTAAAAAAATTCTTAATTTCTACTACATGAACGGAACTAATCAGAAGTATAAAACTATCAACAACGTTCTAGGAAGTACGTGAGAGAATACAATATCAGATAATGTTTTTTTTTTTAGATAGATCACAATATACAGGCGAAGCGGGCGCGGGGCGCTTAGTCGATTGCGGCGACGAGATCCAAATTGATGCACTTCTTCTCGGAGGGATTCGCCGAAGGGCTGGTCTTCGAGGACGGGGCGAGCAGCTGCTGCTCGCTCAAACCGGTCGTAATAGCGGCCAAATTGTGCGTCAAGCTATGTCGCCGCAGATCACAATTTCGCCGAAAAACCTTTCCGCAGGAGCCGCAGTGGTAGGGCTTGATGTCGGTGTGGGTCAACAGGTGGGTCTTGAGGTTCGACCGCTGGTTAAAGCTCCGGTTGCAGACGGGACACTTGTGGGGGGACTCCTCCATGTGGAGGATTTTGTGGACGGCCAACGTTCGTGATTGGCAGAATCCTTTACCACATTCGGTGCATTTGAACGGTTTCTCCTTCGAGTGGATGTATCTGGAAAAGAACAAGATACGAACGAATATTATTAAAATTAGAGTCACAAAAACGAAACAGAGAGCAGCGCGCTGGAAGAAGAATGTCACCCGGTGTTATCAGTTAAAGATACCGAGGACGAGGGATTTACAAGTGCTCGGAAATATATGTGGATATATGGATGATGCGGCCGGACCGGAGCACGCCTGCGGGACAGGACTCCTCCGATTCGATTCGGTTCAGTGTGCATCCATACTGCGTGCCGCCGTCGCTGGAGCCCCTGAGAAATATTCAAGAAAACCCGAAAAACAGGTCGTACACAGATTTTTGGGTAAATACACTTGTGGCGCCCCGATACCTTGTAGGTGTTCAGGTTTAATTTATTGTTACGATTTTCACCTCTTTAGGGCTCTTTTTGGAGGCCTTTGTGGATACTTCACAAAGAAATCCCATTATGCCCCCAATAAGCTTATTTTTTATTTTTCGGTGGATACACTCTCTGTCGTGATATACGAATCTGAGCGCGATCCGGCTATGAAAAATTATGCCGGGCTCCGGCGATATTTATTGTGTTGTTGAATCACGTCTGATAGAGATAAGGAAATTAGGAATTTCGTGAAATCAAGTAGATTTCATGAAGACGAAACATGTTTTCGATCTTATTTTTCGAAAAAAAGAAAAAAGAATACGTTCGCTACCTTTATTTTGTCTGTTGCTTTTATGGTTAGAGACTGGTCATCTTTTGGGTATTATTTGGTGCATTCTCTGAATGAGCTTAATTTACTTGTTGGGGGAATAATTTACTGATCGATTTTTTTCTTTGACAATCTGTTAAAGGTTGAAATTCCTTAAGAAAGCACAGTAAATAATATGAGGTTTTTTTTTAAAGAAGAAGTTGTTTTTGCAGACGAATTCAAACGATTTATATAAAAAGAATAAATAAACGGCTTTTAGCTATCCTATTTTGAATTTTCATCGCTTGAAAAATGCACATATGTATTATGTTTGTTATTTATTATTTAAAAGGGCAACTACACCAATACATTCTAAGATGCTATTTTTGTAGTTAATAAAGCCATCCTTAAAAAATATGCAACTCTTACTTAGCGGTTCAATGCCAAAGATCAATAGTTGTGCAATGATTTGCACATTTAATTTCAAATGCCAAAATACATAATACATAATTTCAGATATATATGTAAAAGTCCATAATTACGCTATTTTTTTCCATTTCGAATTAAGTACATTTTCGGAATATATAAAGAACTATACTATCAGGTGATAAATAGATTTTTTTTTTTTATTTAACACGTTGACGTTCACTTCCTACTTTCTCCTTTATTTGTTTCTACGGGAAAAAAGTCGTACTACCTGTTTCAGTTTAGATATAATTGGAATAAAATAAATTTTAAAATTAAATTTAAGAATGGAAATGCATTTAAAACTGAAGTTTGTACACGTCATATACATTTATTTATAATAATAAGAATATACGACTTCTATAGACGTCATTTGGTTTCACAGCAATGAGAATTGGACGTCTGTAGACGTCATTTACGTCAACGTGTTAAGTATACTATATTTTTTATACAGTATATTATCTACATAAATTAGACATTAGTAGACATTATGAATAAAGAACATTTCCATTAAATAGTCAAAAGACATGTTGTGTAAGGAAAATATGTAAACTGTGTGTACTGTACCCGTGTCACCCGTATGATGCGTCTAGTCACTTCAAATCCTATTTGCTTTATTTGTTCTATTTTTCATTTAAAAACTGTTTAAAGCATTTATAAGAGTGTGTATATACGTTAAAGGTGTAATCAATCAACCACATATATTGAGGTAGCACGTATTCATCGGTGGTTGAACTTCTTAACAACCTTAATTTTATAATGAACGATCGATCACGTGTGATCAAGTTTTCACATTTGCATGTGCACTGTGCAGTCGCCGGGTCAACAAGTTCGCTGACCATTGCCTAATTATGGTTGTAAAATCAGTCAATAAAATTTAACAATATCCAATTCTAATTGAGATCTATAAAAATTCCACAGTTCCTATCCTGAAAAAAAAATTAAAAACTAGTCTCTGACGAAGTTAAGTTTTTTCGGGTATAGCATTTTTTAGTGTTGGTTTCATACCCCAGCTTAATAAAGCGGATTTACAGAGCATATAATTAATTAAAAGAAAATTTAAAAATTGTCGAATTGTATAAAAAACATAATGCTGTTTTTCAATAATTAAATATTTCCTTAACTTAAAAAATAAAAGTAACTTCATAAATTATAAAGTTTCCTTTTTTAATTATAATACATAATCAAAGAAGTTAATTAAATTTATTTGTTTTAATATACAAACAAATTAACGTTCCCTTTTATTATATATAATTCCGTCAGCAAATAATGAAAATAGGTATCTAATTTCCAATTCTAATCACAGAAGCTCGTATTTATTGAGAAATATATGTGTATATTAATTGGAGATTTTTTATCTATCTATTGTTGCTTGAATTCGTGCAAGATATTTTTGATATCAAGATTTTATTTGATAGAAAATAAACTTTTAACAATACTTTCCTCGTGATTAGAGTGACAATCGTGTTTCACTGATTCATTTGTTTTAAAAATGCTTTTGTTTTGCTGCAACAAATTATGGGTCATTTCTATTGAACTTTTTTCCCCTATAGGTTGTTAATCTGGAAACGTTTACTTTTTTTTTCGCAAATATCAATTTATAAAAAATTTAATTTAGCGATTTTTAATCTACGGACAAGTTCCTTGGCCTGTAGTAATTACTGAAGGTCGAAACTGAGACATGCTTCTATATTGTTTCAGATTTTCATGTGTCATGTTAGGAACTTCTGCCGTTCAAAAATGCCGAAATACCTGATTTTGTAAAACTATTTTCCTATATTTTTCACCAAAACATGACGATGGAAAATTTTCGATTTCGATTTCGGATTCATTATTCTGTTAAAAAATGTTATCTCCCTTTATCTGCCTTTAACAGAATTAAAGATATTGGAAAATATTTTATCATGGTCTCTAGTAAATTAATGTTAATTAGTAGTTATTCGTTTGACACATCAGATTTGGCACATCACGTAGAAAATTTAATTTGGGAAATGCCAAAAGAATGCTTAAAAACGAACTTAAAAGATAAATTATTAGCAGATATAAAATTTTGAAAGTGGCAAGTAATTTGACAAAATCGTATAATTTGTCGTTTACTTGAAATTGTTGGTACTAACAAATGTCAAAGTGTTATATGGAAATACCAACCTAAATATAATACCTTGGTTGAATATTTTTTTACGACAGTCGTATATAAGTTTAAGAAAATTAACGATTTGCATATTTTAATATGAAGTACCTATGTTGACATTTAGGAACAATATGATCACTTTACACAATTTCATGAATATACCTTATATGTATTTTTAAAATAGTAGGATATTCTAGGTACCTGTTTAAATCCATTTATTTTACTTTATCCAAAAGATAAAGTAGTTTTAATTTTATACAAGTTATTCAATACATCTGAATTAAACTCTAACTTAACGAACATTTTTTCATCCAACTTTTTAGTAACTACTTGAAATGGTATCCTATTAAATTGCTTTGCATATTAAATCTGCAATCGACTATTTACGGCACTTTTAAAGTACTTAGCAAATCGGCTTAGACTAGCAATTCATTACTTAGTTTTATCCCAATAACCGAAGACCTTGTAGACTCAAATTACTAAAAAAGTTGTGACCAGACGACATACTTGACCAGATTATTGCCTAGCTAGCAAAATTGAAGGAATTAAATAAAAAAACTGCCAGAGTAAATTAATCTTAAATCGCTTATTGACTCCTACCTGTTTTCCTAGATGTCGTGCCCCCAAATACCGCGGGGGCCAAAGGCGCAGCAGAGCGCGGTCACACAAACACTTCTTCGCGGCGACGATCCTCCGATTGCAATTAATCATCGTTTGCGTCACATATAATTTAATTGAAGCCGACATGCGTGTGCATTCGGCGTAAACATGACAAGAAAGGTTCACCCGATAAATACTGGACAAGATCAGTTGGACTCCAGGTTAATAATAAATTCAATTCAAGTGCTTGTGGCTGGGATCAGCTTCGGACCCCGTTCGGACCATAGAGTCAACTTCGAGTTCGACTTCGAGTTGTTGGAGTCTTATCCCCCAGGGCCATGTTGCGTAGCGTCTAGTATAAGGTTAGGCTGAACTGATCCCTCGCGACTGGGACCTCTAGATCTATGCATATATCTGCGGCAGAAGTGAAACAAGTTCCATCTAATCTTCGGGTTTATAGGAGTCCGATTCCACCGGATTAGTCCAAAGTGATTTGATTTGGATCAAAGATAATTGAAGCTGACTGATCGTCCGCTAGAGTCCAGGGCCAGAGTTGGTTGTTTTGTGGGACTGGTCCAAGTGCCGACGGCTGGCGATCGCGCCGTGGTCTTTGATCGCCGGAGCTCCACGTCGGGATGTTGTTGTTAACGAACAGATGGGGCCTTTGTCGATCGGCTGTCAATGGGCCTGGGCCTGCGCAACGACTACGACGACGACGACGACGTGACGTCTTCTAAGGCTTCTTGACATTGCGCCGAATGGTCAGAGCAACTTATTATTCACCTTAAATCAACCGTTAATTGACAGTTTTTTAGACCCATAATTGAAAGCCCACCATCACCCCGGCATGTTTTAGAGGTCGAATTTTTCTTCAACAAGATCACTTAGCCTGGAGCCTGGTTACATGATTTCTGTTGCTTATTTGAATGGAGGTCTTCATTTCAGCATCTTGCGACTCGAAGACTATCGAGAATTTGCTGGGAGGAGCAACATTTACATTTTGTGATAAACGCCGACGGCTTTTGATAGTTATCGACATTCTGTGCGAACGTATTCAAATCGCATAAGATATGAGATAATTGTTAGGTATACTTTATTACTAACTGAATCTTTATTCTTTTAACATATCTCCATCAATTTGGGTCGGTAGCGATCCTAAATTCTGACTCGGATCAACATATGATCTTTGATACTGAACATTTTGTTTTTTCTTAAACAAAAGTAAACGAAACAGTTATTTACATTAAAAATTTTACTTCCAAAATGTCTGTCGATATTTTTCGTATATTTTAGCAGTTATGCGATTTTAAAAGTAGGATCAAGAAAAATCACAAGATGATTATGAGTGAATTTTGGAACCTTAGTTTATAATTTTCGACAAATTTAAAAATTTGTAATTGCATTCAACTATTGCATACCTACTTTATAAAATTTAAATTATATATTCGATACTTCTACCAATTTATTATATTATATTAACGAATTGTAAATATAAAGACAATTTATCACGCGTAAGCTAATTTCTAATTTTGTTTCTGCATTTTGCCTTATGAATCTCAGGAATGAGGATTTACTGGATAAAAATAAACTTACCAAACCGATAAATTATATAAATTGGCTATAAATAAAGTTGAAGCACTCTTCAAAATAATATGTATGATACTAATAGCCGGCTTACATACAATACATCATCAATATCGTTAATGTCACTTCTATTGTATCTTTTTCGAATAAGTTTTTATAATTATCATAATAGAAGTCGTCGTCATCTGCATGTGAATGATTAGAAAAAAAATGTTTTTTTTTTAAATGATCATTATACAATTTGAAGAAAATAGACATTGGCAGTTGATTCACCTGTTCGATTTGTCTTTTAACGTTAATTTTTGTTTGATTAGATATTATGAATATTTTGTTGTGTTGTTAAAAGTTTTAAACTTCTGAAACAAAAGTTTTGCATAAGGTCAATTGCCTTTTTAATTTTTTCAGGGCCAAAAAGCTCAATTTATTTTATTTTTCGTTTATTTGCATAAATAAACATTATAAAAAAAGAGTTGCCAGTTCTCAATAAATAGGCGCAATTTTTAATTTATACCTAGATTTTCACAGACGTATTTAACTTAAGGAAGTGTATTATTTGTGTTGTAACTTTTACTAATAAAATTGCTTCAGATACTTTTGAAAACTGTCATCGAAAATTCTTGTACTCTTCCGATAGTTGGCAAAATCAGTATTTTCTTAATAATTTTTGTTTTGAGATAACAAATAATGGCTGGATGGACCGCGTAATTAAATGTTATAACGTAAAACTGGACAACTAAATTTAATCATTAGTCGTTATTGTTTTTAATTTGTATATTTGTTTATTGGTCTCTCTGATTGTGGCTTCGTAGAGTTTCAACAAGAAGTTTCGTTTATTTTTTTCAGTATACATACTTATACACATTTGTGCATTAATTAGATAGGGTATATTTCAAACTAAATTTATTTCGTATTAATTTATTAAAATTTATAGAATAAAAGAATCATAATATTAGAGTTTTGGTTGGTTTTATTTGAAAAACCAAAGTTCAAGATTAAGTAATGCGATGAACCATCCTATTATTGAATATATAAAGTACTATATTATACAATAAAATATGTTCGGAAAGAATGATAATAAAAACAGTGGCTTTTAGATAACCAACATTTAAAAAAAAGGTATTAATTACAAAAAGAAAATATGATATTGATCTAAAGGAAGATTTCTCACGTTTAATTGCCAATATCACCTATGTATTGCACAATGTGATCCATTTTGGATAATTTTGACTTCCCATATCTTCGACATCTTTCTTATGCTTAACCTAAAATTCAACTAGACGGTCAATAATTAATCAGCTAAAGTGCTTCTGTAAATTATCTTCCTATACAAAACGCTAAAATAAACATAAATGTTGTTCGGATATTCATAACGAAAACGGTTGTTGTTATATGTTACAATTTAGAGTCAGTGTGAACAAAGCCATTTATACCAATAAATTTGAGATTACAATTTATAAGTTAGAAGACCACACAAGCTTTTGTACTAAAGCGCCAGCTTAAAAGAAAAAGTAACACAAATCCTCATTTGCATGGGTTTAACTTTGCAAGATGTGTTTTATAAGAATACCTTTTTCCTTTTAAATGAAAAAAAAAAGTTTGAAAATTTCGAAACCAGTCTGTAAAAGTATCTATAAAAATGCAAACGAAGAAATGGGACTGTTAACGGCATATAAATTTAAATCAGGCCACACCTCTTTCGCGACAACTATGCGAGAAGAGAAAAACCAGCGATATGAATTCCAGAAGAACTGAATTTTTTATGATCGCAATAAACTTTATATTGCACATCGTATCCGCAAATTAAAAAAAAAATAAAAATAAAAGTAAAATCCATGTTTGCCACTTTGGACAATTTCCATAAATGGTTAAAAAGAGAGTGGCTTGTGCTGCTGTTGTTGTTCATGTGCATAGGTAACAAAATCATTTCCCATTTCTCAAGTCTCGATCAGTAAAGGTAAGATCGAAAACCGACAAAAAAAAAATTAAATATAAAAACAAAATAAAAACGTAAATCTTAAGGCTGGAGGGAGGCACGAAAAAACACCGCCTAAAGGTGAAAAATGTGAAAGAACAAATTCAAGAAAAATAAGAATAAGAAGAGGAAGGAGAAAAAAAGGGTACCCACCTATGATCCCTGAGGTGATCCTGTCGCCGGAATGCCTTTCCGCATATATCACACGAGTAGGGCCGTTCATCTGTGTGCGTCCGTTCGTGTATGAGTAAATTGTATGACTTTGTGAACTGTCTATTGCAAAATTTGCATATAAATTGTTTTTTCGGTCGCTGACTTCCACCACCCCCACTTGCAGTGATCGTACCACTGCCATTTGTAGCTATTGTTGTTGCTGCTGTTGCCGCCGACGCCGCCGTCGCCGCCGCATTTGCTGCTGTCGCTGTTGTACTAACTACATTCGATGTAAGAGATTTCTTGGTGCAGGTTGTTATTGGATTCACACCTGTTTGTACTGAGGATGCTGCGTGCAACACCTTGTCGTGGAGCATTGCGGTTTGGATCGGTTCGACCATTTGCTGATGATATGCCGCATTCAATAGTAGGCTAGAGTAGTTATTGTCTAGAGATGAAATTGGTTCTGTCGGTGAGTCTAGGGGTGATTCGAATGATAGATGATCGTCACTGTCGAGGAGCGCTAGATCATCACAGTCCCCAAGATCACTGCTTAGGTTATGGTGATCTTGATGATGATGATCGGATGTGATCGACGGCAATTTATGATGTTGCTGCTGTCCGTTCGTCGGCGAGTTGCTTGCGTTCGATGCAGTGAATCTTAGAACATCTGCTTTACCGGTTATCCTCTGGAGCGCAAGATATGACTCCAGCGCCTGAAGATTAAGGGCAGCCGCAGCTGGTGAATTGGCGGGCAAAAGGGCGGCTTGCTGCAGACTTGTTACCATCGCCCCTTGAAGGGATAGAACGACCGCTGCAGCTGCCGCCAAATCGCCGGTTGGTGTACTAGACGCCGACGAATCCGACGGCTGGTGATGATGCGCAATTGCCGCCGTCTCAAAGACGTCCTGTATATCTAGTGCGGTGCTATTCTTCATTTTCGAAGATGCTGTTGTGCTCGTTATTGTATCACTTGCGGCTATTTGTTCCATATCTGTCTTGAAGATAGACGATTCTGATTTTCGTATGGTGATGCGCGCTTGTTTTAGGACACAGCAGGTAGAAGTCATAAAATCACAAAAGACACGCGACCATAAATCACCTTCCGTCACGCTTTAAAAGGCCCCCTTCTATATCTCGAACACGGCCTGATCAGAGATCACACAAATCGACAACTAATGGCAAAGTTCATTTTTCTCCTTGAATTTGATCCCCGCAATAAGATTCAAAAATGATAATCGACGATTTTCTAAAGTAGCTAGAGCCACTGAATGATTCGTTTTGCATCTGGTCGTGTGCATGTGTTTGTTAAATAAATTATTACGTCACTAGGTTAACAAAACTTGTCACACGTTGCATATTGTCGATGTTTCAAAATGAAAAAAATAAAAATAAAATAAAAAAAATAATAATAATCGCGTTTATTATGTGATCTATTGGTCTTGGTGTGTTAGTATCTCAAGTATCTCAAAATGGAAGATCATTTCACAAGGCACGATGATATTCTTGCATGTGGCAACACTTAAGACCGAACTTTAAAAAAAAAAAAAAAATATTACATAACACAAATTATATATTTTTGATCAATTAAAAATTCATCATCTTTCGTTGTCCCCAAATAAGAAGGCGGTGAAAAAATCAACAAGACGCCTTTTATTGTCCACTTTGAATAATTCAAAAAATAAGCGGCGCGCGCAATGTTAACAAAGTCCACGATACAACTAAACGTCCATCGAATCGTGTACTCGACACGGACCTGTGCTGCCCTCTCTAATACATGAGAACGGAAAGCCCATTGGACGTGTGTTTACGTTTTTCTTAAAGACATCGATCGCTCCTTCGCGTTGGTGCTTGTGAATCTTATGGCTGTTTGGCTTAAGATGCTTGCTAACTTGTCTTCGGCCGTAACTAAGTTGGCTCATGATCGCCTCGTGTAGATTGCGGAGGTACACCTCAACAGCGCGGCACAGCGCAGCGCAGCGCAGCGGCGGCGCAGAGAGTGAATGAGTCTCTTGGGGCTGTCATTTATGATTTTTTCTTCTTCGTTTTCGACCGTTTCGCTTTTTTCGATTTTACTTTATTTTATTTTAATTTTTCGTTTTTTTTTTTTTAATGATTTTATTCTTCTTCGGAGTTGTCTTTTAAGACCGATCTTTTTGAAAAAGAAGTCAAAACTCTCAATCCGGATGGATTTTCGAATTCTCTCGATTTCCTCTACTATATATATACATAACTTGTTTCACATTTTATAAACGTGGTGAAATTCTTTTAGCTCTTGCCCCGCGAACGAAGCTCAAACATGAAGACGACAGAGAAAATAAACCGCGAGACCACTAAAGGCATCATCAGACAGAATAAACGATCATTGGCGCAAAAGTGTGCTTTTCGGCTCACACTTGATCACCAGAGGGCGATCAGTCACGCTTTACGGGATGATATGTTTGTTAAGGCTATGATGCGGTCGCGAGAATTCGCGAGAGACGACTCACAACGATCACATACCACACCGTCTCAGAATTTTTGTCCATTTCCATGTTCAGCCTTTAAATGATATTTAATGGTAAATTGCTTAATGAAAGGTATAGCAGAAAATTGGTTCCAGAGAAACACTCTTCACGTTCTTTTGCGGATAGGGATCATTAAAGCGGAGGACCACTGCTTGGTAGAGGCAAACATTCAAAATGTACCCGCTTCTTTAACGCCATTTGCCATTTTCCTGGGTTTCGCCACATTTTCGGGTACCCAAAAATTGTTTCAGTTAAATTTAAATTATGAAAATCTTTAAGGGCGCTCTCTCTCTCTCTAATTGATCGTGTTTTGATTAATGTCCCTGCAGCATGGGATATGATCGTTATGGTCAGCATTATTCGTGATTGAAGGGCATATATCTTTTCGGTCAGAAATTTTACATGATGGTGGAATTTTAAAAAAACATTCTTTTTGGTAAAAAATTGCAAGATTTAAGTCTTTGCATGATATCAGAATTTAGTTTTTTTTTTTAATTTATTTCGAATGCTTTTTTTTTACGGTTTTACACGATTTAATAACTTCATGTATGGGATGGCTGTTGGAAAATTTTATTTGAATAGGTTAAATATCTTATAATTGTAGTAGAAAGAAGATATATACATTAAAAAGATGTAAAATATAGCCTAGTTCATATATAAAATTTCTATAAAATGGGTAATGATCCGGTTTGAAGACAAACAATTTCAAAAATATATAAAATGATATGAGTCGACACGATTTTTAATTTAAAAATTCAGTGTGTCTCCTTTTAATTATACTTTTGATACATTTTGATGAGAAGAGTGACAAAAATCAACCATTATTTTTCGAAATGTCGCTTTCATTAAAGCAAAAAAGTGGAATTTTCTCAAGATGGCTTAAATTTTACGTTAACCACTCCATTTTTTTTTTGTTATTGTAAAACATCTAGTTGAAAAATAATTTAGATATTGTGATTATTAAAGTGGGTTATTGCTGATATTATTTATTGAAACTGTAAAATTAAACTTCCACAATTTTGCATTTTTCTTGAAATTTTTAAACTAACAATAAGAGAACTTGTAGAATATGTTTTTCTTGTTATGTTTTTTTTTAGAATATTAATTATGGAAACTGAATGAAAAGTGTAAGCAATGCTTTTTACTGGGTGTGACGAATTGTCCATGATAAAACTACTATTATATATTCAGTTGCAATTAATAAGCAATTGTGCTTATTTAGAAAATGTTCGTATTGTGGGATATGATGCAATGATCGATTTATTAAAATAAAATTAGGTAATTAGTATGATTTAATTAAAACTTTGTTCAACTCTGAGAGCAACATCAGCCTCAAGAGGAGGAATCTCTTTCATGTGGGATCCAAGAACCATTATTAAACTACTCGAAGGATGTCTTGAGAGTTATCTACTCGGTCTTGACACGGTAGTCATCATGTAGGTGGATTATCCCAGTGCTGTTAAGCAGTACTTCTGTTCTGACGCCTCTGCATATAACAGCAATCACCCTTGATTTGTTTGTCACATACATCCAGGTGTTATTCATTGCCATAGCCTTCCACACAATACCATGCTACCATTAGCTGCCGCATTTCACACACAAGCGGGTGTCGTTCATAAATTTCATCGATCACACATGAGGGACTTCCTTCGATGTTGTATACAATCGTTGGCGTGCAAATATGGAGATATTATTCACCGTGTATGATCTAAGTTCTTCTTCTCTTAAAAGTTTAGTTATTGAAGCTATCTTATACGGATTGTGTTTATTTTTTTACATATTTACTTTCACAACAAAAAAATAGGTGGTTTTTTCATATATACCATCTTTTTTAATACAGTGTATCTGATAGTTGAATGAAACATAAATGCAAATTGTCAGTCACATCATGGTCTTGAAAAAATAGTGTTAAAAAATATTCAAAAGTCATTAATAAATAACAGATTGTCGTAAGAGCTCATAAAGCTGTTTAAATAAAAGTTTAAACCTGCATGCATTTTAAAAATGTACGAGAAACTTAACACTTTCCGAATATTCCATAAAATTTATTTTTTTCCATAAAGGGATTATTTCATACAACAGATAGTAACTAAAGATCACTGGAACACACTTTTGAAAACCATATTCCCTAGGATGCTTAGTAAGTGCTATAAAAAATATACATATCTAGATAAGAATTAAGCCTTTTTTGAGTCGTGTTACGAGCTCTTATCATTGTTTGATATTTTTTATGAAATTTTCAAAATTACACAAAATACGATCTTTTGTACCTACTTTCAAACTTTTTTTTACTCAAAAACGTGACGTGATGGGACATTTTGGTTTACGAATTGGTAATCTGTAGAACAAATTCTATAGACATTACATATCACTTGTCCCGTAGGAGAAAAAAATACAACATTTGTTACTAGAGTTACCTTCTTAGTAATGCTAATCCAGAGTGCGGCATGTATCGCAGTGTTTTTTCGCGATTTTCCTTAGCGTACCTCTAGTGCTTACAATTTTTTATCGAGTAATCTGAAATTTTAACTATAGTCGGGGTGCCAGAGGTTTTCATTTCGTTGTTGGACGGAATTTGATGAAAAATGGCAGAAAGGGAAGGTCATTGCCCGTACAGTGACCCATTAAAAAAGTTAGAATGAGCGATGTCGGGAAGGTACTTTGTTATTGCAAAATAACTTTGATAACCCGTTATTTTTCAGTTTTTTTGGAATAATTCGAAAACGAAGCGTTTCAGCGAAAAATATTAAATACAAAAGTTGTTCAGCTGATGATTTTACGTAGGAATACGGTTTTTTGATTAATTAAAAAATTGTTTTTCCGACCGAAAACCAGCAGAAAAGTAACAAAAATGCAAAAACAATAAGCATTAAAAAATAAAGGAAAAAAACTATTTCCATCGTTGATATTTGGGTTATTGATAGGTATTGGTATTGTTAACCAAATGCACCCGGTCCGGTTTTTCAAAAACAATATGGCGACCTATAGCAAAATTGTTAAGTTAAAACTTTGGAACGCTGTAAATTCTGCATGAACAAACGGATCTTGATGAAACAAATTGGAATCGGTAGGTATTAACGGCATCTTTGAGTGTGCCAAATTTCAAAATTTTGCAACAATTACTTTTTTTGTTATTAACCAATGTGTATTCGTAATTTCGTCAATTTACAACATTAAGCTTTGCAACAAAATGCATCAAATCATCAAAACTCGCTATTTTCGCGTTTTTAGTCACCACTGTAGGATGTTAAGAGTAATCAAATGCATTTTGTTATTGTTGTAATGTTGTAAATTGACGAAATTACGAAGCACAGCAAATGGTTTTTGGTTAATAACAAAAAAAGTAATTGTTGAAAAATTTTGAAATTTGGCACACTCAAAGATGCCGTTAATACCTACCGATTCCAATTTGTTTCATCAAGATCCGTTTGTTCATGCAGAATTTACAGCGTTCCAAAGTTTTAACTTAACAATTTTGCTATAGGTCGCCATATTGTTTTTGAAAAACCGGACCGGGTGCATTTGGTTAACAATACCAATACCTATCAATAACCCAAATATCAACGATGGAAATAGTTTTTTTCCTTTATTTTTTAATGCTTATTGTTTTTGCATTTTTGTTACTTTTCTGCTGGTTTTCGGTCGGAAAAACAATTTTTTAATTAATCAAAAAACCGTATTCCTACGTAAAATCATCAGCTGAACAACTTTTGTATTTAATATTTTTCGCTGAAACGCTTCGTTTTCGAGTTATTCCAAGAAAACTGAAAAATAACGGGTTATCAAAGTTATTTTGCAATAACAAAGTACCTTCCCGACATCGCTCATTCTAACTTTTTTAATGGGTCACTGTACGGGCAATGACCTTCCCTTTCTGCCATTTTTCATCAAATTCCGTCCAACAACGAAATAACCCATTTTTTGAACCTCTGGCACCCCGACTACTATAGTTTAAATTAATAACATTCTCTAGCGAACTACGTAGGATTTTGTCGAAATATTCACAAAATGGCGTTAGTTTGTAGGTAAATCTTTCTTTTTTTTATACAAAAATCGGTAGTAAATCGTTATTATAATTGGTAAAATTTAATCAATCAAAAAATCTTCTGTAATTCACTAGAATATTATTATTAAGCTATAGTTAACATTTTAGATCAATCAATAAAAAATTGTAAGCGCTAGAGGTACGCTAATGAAGATCATGAAAAAAAGAGATTCAACTGCAAATCTGTCGCTCTCTGGATTCGCATCTATAAAATTGTTAACATTTTATTTTTGTACTTTATGATTTATATTAACATGTACACAAAACCGAATTACATTATATTAAACAATTGTCACAAAAACAAACTCCAAAAGTTACCCTTGATTTCGTGCACACAACTTTGTATTACCCCATAAAATAAGATAAAAATGACAATAGTAGAACATGGCTTTTCAGTTAACATAACTAAGGGACCCTATTCTGTTATCTTTTAGTCAAGAAATTAACAAAATACAATTAAAACAACAAATATCTTCTTTAATAAAAAATAAAATTCTAAATAACTCTCCGATGAAGATAAGAATGTATAATAACTAACGTTAAAGTTGTCATTCTGCATTAAACGTGTCTAGCTTTCGGTAATTTATAAAGTTTTACCTCAACTCTAGCCTTATTTTAAATTTTGATCCGCATTTAAAATTCACTTACCCGGCTCGTCGATATTTACGAGCACAACCTTTATCAAGCTGCTCGTAAAGCACGATTAAGTTAAATTGATGAACATCTGAAGAAGATCTTTTCAATAAGTTAACAGGCCGTTTGATCGCGATGGTTGAGCGGCACGCAGTCACAGCCCGGCCAGAGGAGAATCATCCACACAGCACGCTCTGGATGGCGTTCCAGTTCGAATGATATTCAAATAATTACAAGCTCACAAATTACCCCTTCTCATAATTCACAATCCACGATCGCTTTGATAGCGAACAATCAACCTATCCGATGGCTAGACGTCGATGCATCGCTAGACGTCGGTGCACAAAATGACCAGAAACAGAGGAAATAATGCTTCAAAAAGTTTTTGAATAAAAAGCAAGGGTTCAACTCCTATAACAGATTTATTGCCACTTAGTTGACAGCATGATCGTTGCCATGATCAGCTCCGATTTTTTGCTTAAATCCTTTTATTTTTTATTTTTTGTCCATTTTCTTGCTCCTCGACGACGGTTTTTCTTCTTTTGCTCTGCTTAAGTTTGCCATCGAGTTAAATTCCCTACGTGTGCACCAACTATTGCAATAGGCCTGCATTGCAGCTCACCGCAGCGCAGCACACCGCTCCGGTCCACCACGGCAAATGTTTAATCGAAGTAATTTATTACACCAATATGGCGACATTATCGTTTCCGATGAAATCAATTTTGATTGACAAAATTGTAAATTATTGAAACGAGCTATGCGGCCCATGATCATGATATAAATTAGGCCTTTGATTATCCCTCTTCCTCTTTCTATAAGCTTTTAAACAATTTTTCATTCATTTAACATTGCGGAAATTGAGGGTTTCAGCGATTTTCTTGAGACGAATTTCATGGACACTGCTTCACGATTCTTCGCCTTCAATCGTGGGCATTTAAGCTTATTAAAATCGTTCGATATCAGATAATCTTTGATAAATTCCAATCAACTCCCATAAAAAGTATTCATACAAATTTTTTTCAGTTGTTCAAATTTATAAGGTGAAGGAATTGGTATTGAATATCTTATTATTATATTCTAAACGTTGCATATATAAAAATATAAAATTATAAAAAGGAGATATTTTTGAAAGTATAATATCTTCAGAATGAGGTTATAAATTATTATATGGAAATATCAAAAATTGAGATTTCATATGCTTTTGAATTACGAGCTTAATTTCGAACACGTTTTCCTTCAATTCTAATTTTCAGGCATAATACTCTAAGAAATAAAATAGGTATTGTGAACATGATACTATTTTTTGTAATACCCGCCTGATTTAGCCAATATACCTTTTCTTTTATATTTTTTACTTTGATTTAACCAGCCCTTAATTATTTTTTCTTACCAGCTTTTATTTAACTTGAGTCGTTCGTATATATGTCTTTTCGGTTCAAAATTTGTACTCAAATTTTAACTCATTTCCTATTATCCGATTTTGATAAAATTTGACAGACTAACGTAAGTATTGTGACAATATAATATAGTCTATCTAATATCGTTCTAAATCCCATATGGTGGACGACCCAAGATGGCGGATTAACTTTTTTCTAAAAACCGGTTTAAAATGGGTATCAAGTAACAGGGTTGGGCTAGTAAAATACAATAAGCTATAAAACAAATCTATACTTAAAGGTGTAAAAGAAATAAAAGTAACAAAAAAAAATTGAAATCAATCTTTTATATGTATATATAATTTATATATTTGTGTAACTAGTATGTATAATTTATAAAAGCTTGGAGCGTTACCATTTCTTTTGGTTATTGTAGGTATAACTTGGCATTAGTCATCTATGGTTGTTAAACGCCTTAAGCTATTACAAATTATACATATTATAAATTACACATTTATGTACATGAACTAGACTTAGCTAGATTTAAAAAAAAAAACATTTTTCTTTTATTCATTTCTATTAAAACAAAGTTAAAATACGATAAAAACTGAATATTTTCAAGTGGTTAAAATCGTTCGATTTTTATAAATTTTTTTTTTTTTAACAAATGATGCCGAATATGATTTCCAAAATTAAAAATAATAATTATAATAATTTTATGCCTTAAAAAAATATTGCCATTAAGAGATGTTAAGCTATTTACAATTAATTTTAAACTTAACTTAAAAATTCAAACATTACAATTAAAGTGTGGTATTGGCTTTAATCGTGTATAATTAGACTATAAATGGTCATAAAAAAATTAGTGGGAAAAACCTAATACACAAAAGTGTTAATTTCATTAAAAATATTCAATTCGTAAATCGTCCCAATCTTCGGTCACTCTTCTAATTCGATATTTTAGAATCTATTTAGTATGACACATTCGCATTGTTATAAGTTTTTAAGTGGCAGAGCTATGGCTTTACATGAACTAATTTTTTTAATATATTTTACAGAGCGGCCGAATAAAACATTCAAAGTGCAGACTTTGTGTGACAGTGTTGCGGCTTCTTAACAATTTTAGATGTTTTTACTCGGATGGCTCCTAATTGGGAGAAATGTTTGTGTTTTTACGACAAGTAAAGATACCTACTTTTCGTTTTCCTTTTATTTTTTTTTACCATTCAATTTACCTTTCACCCGTTCATAGTTGTACGAAGTAACTGGCATTCAATTTGTATCAGAATGTCTTTATAAATTAAAAATTACGAACATTTTCAGAAATATAGAAGTAAATGCACAAATGCCTTGCCTTAGCAGAGAGCTCGTCACCGGCTCGTAATGTCAATTAAAGCCAGAAGGTGCGTTGCAGTCTTTAATAACAAGGTTACGATCGTTTTGTTAAAAAATCAAGAGGAAGTTATAAACCACCTATTTAATGATAGTTTGCAAACGATCGCGGCTGATCGTCTCCTCTAGTCCTATTAAATTGCGTCAGTTAGACGTGCACTATTGGAATTGATTCAGGAGAAATAAATACACGTACAGAAACATAAGTGCCTCCAGAAATCGGCGTGCGTGCGTATGTGAGGGACAATACAGTCGCAGTTGGAAAACCAGAAACTGCACAAGTCTCTGCTGGAGTCAGTCGAAGACAAATTCTATGCCCGCTCGATAATGCCTGCCCTCGACGGTTCGATATGCCGAGGAAACGGGTTAAGGTACAGGTCGAGTTAATGTCTTATGGGGCACTCACAGCAGGTCTTATTCAACATTTTATACGCCCTCGCATTTTATGCTGTTTTTATAAACAAACACGATCGCCTCAAACGCAGCCTATATGCTGCGGTCCAATCCAGGTACCTACGAGAGTATTTAATACCTGGGCTCGCTATGCCTTCTTAAATACCTTGAAAAACGTTGGAGGCATCGGCGAGAATAAGATGCGCGCGCATGTTTTAACTTGGACACAGAAATGTAATCATGGGGACTTAGATTAGGTATCTTGGAGCAGATTTTAGAAACAAGATTATATGGGACAATTTCAACGTGCCTTTCTCTTGTTTTATCCAGCTCGTGGATTGGAAGTGTAACAACTGCGCTTCTTGTTGATTAAAATAAAAAAAAAATCAAAGAAATAAAGACAGACAAGGGTTTTTTCTTGCTGGAAATTCGTAAAAATTCGAATTTATTTTGAACAAAAAAGAGGCGATTAGTCAGCTTTCAGAGGAATAAGCTTTTTTGGCTTAATGAAATGTAAGTCTTTTTCTGATGTCTAATTATGTCTTATTAAAACTATCCCGTTAATGATCTTATTCTTTTATCGGAAGGTACAGGCATTTGTGGGAGTAGTTTTTGTGCACAGAAATGTGTTGAAAAGCAAATTTAAATATTTTAATACACAAAAAAATTTTATGAGGCTTAAGAGTAGAAAAATTGAAATTATTATCATTAAATAAAGAAGTGAAAGCCTAAAAGAATTAACTATAGATTTGTAGAAAAAAAAAAAAGAGCGATCCTTCTAATCAAACCTTAGCAATAATTTTTTACTTAGAATTCAAGTTGCAGTGAAAACTCTAAGTATTTATTTATATTTGAGCAATCTACTCTGAAAATGGCCTTTATTTTAAAAACGAGATATTTAAGGGTTTACGTTTAATAAATTTAAAAATATTATTAACTGATAACATGGTAGTATAACGTTTTTGTGTTTCGAAGGGTGTACAATTTACCAACCCAATTAGCAAAATAAACATTGTTTAAAAAATAATGTCTTTGATAATAGCTATCAATGGTCTTAAGCCAATTTAAAAATTAATGAAATTACTTTTTTAGATCTTAAAAAGTCATAAGTCTTTGTTAAAAATAAATTTCCCTTAAACGAAGGAAAAGGGTGTACACAATTTTATGCTATAAAATTAAAAAAATCCAACTTTTATTGATTATTAAAGAAATTTTACATCAAAATTAATAATAATTTGCAATTATAATTATTCATTCTTCTCCAATATGCATATGCGGAACAAATTTAAAATACTTATGGTGTGTAGATTGTATATAGTGTAATAAATCCATTAAATCGTATTTTAAAAATGCAATTGGTCTGGTTTTTTATATAGGGATTAAGAAAATATTTTTGAAGGAAAACAAAATTATAAAAAAGTGTGTATAAAATATAAATAAATGTACATAAATGGTATTTAATTGTTTGATATTTGACGACATAATCACAACTATAAAATATAAAAAGATTTTATATAGCATTTTTTGATTTTAGTTTTTAACTTTTTATAAAAAGGAAGGATTAATGAAATAATTCGTGCCAAAAAAGTTAACTTCTTATATTTATAGATTATATATTTAATGGAATTATAATTATTTAAAAAATAATTATCAGAGCTAATCGGACAATAATATAATAATAATAATATATCTGTTTGAAACTCTCAAAAGGTATTAAAATTGTAATTATTCTATTAAACACCTAATTTTATTTTTACGTAATCTTGCTGATTTTAAATATATTGGTTACAACTTGCTTCAAAATGAAAAAAAGGTAGAAATGTAAATATTAAAAGAGCTAACTTGAATTTTTCGATCTTTCGAAATTTGGGGCTCATTTGAGATATTAAAGTACATGCAAGTGCCATTATAATCTAGCATTGTATATAGTATATTATTTGTATCAATCATATTTAAGTCTATAAATAGGGAAACATCGTTGCTTTTTAAACAAAGCTGTTCCTCGTTTTGAGTAAAAGCGCTAGCTATGTTTTTTTAGTTCTTGGTAACTTCCCATTTAAGATTAACCATACAGAAAATAGTGACAATCAAAAAGTTTGAAATTTTGCCGCTGACGGCGCATACCTTTCTAATTTGTTTTCGGATTTTGAAAACTTGAATTCAACATGACGATTTATTTTTTATTAACATCTTGTACAGTTCTCCAACTTATTGGAATTCGTTATATTGAATTTCGACAACATATTTGAAAGCTGTTTTTACGAAATCCACTATGTGTTCCTATTTTGACTAAATTTATGTCTTAACCTTGCCAAGAATCATTTAATAGGTTAGATTTTTTAGAAATGGAAAGAAAATAATATTGAATATACAATAGTTATATTATGTTATACCTATATAAAAAAAAAGCGTATTTCTTTAAAAATAACCAAAACTATCCCGAAATAATAAATTTCCGCTACTGTCAGATGCTCGTAACCACCCAAGAGAAGAGCCGTCATTATGTCAAATTACTAAGCAGCATCCATGAAGAGAAATTCATTAAGATATCGATCGCATTCCCAACCAGCAATCAAATAGGCCACCGGCCCTGTCAATAGGTTTTAGAGCGTCTCTGTGTCGATAATTTGGGCATCGATGGTTACATAACAATTAAATTCTTAGCATGCTGACATGCCACAGACAATCATTTTTTTTTTGTCTTTTAAGGTTTGAAGAACCAAATTCGGATCTTTAGGAAGGATCACGGGTCTTACACGCGACTTTACTGGCCGCCAAAACGGCACGAAATTCCCAAGTAGAATTAAGAAATTCCTCTTGAAATTTTACAGCGTTCCGGTATGAGACGGCAGCATATGCGTGTTTTAAGGCATCTGTTGTTTTTCGTTCTGTCATGTTCTCCGGCACCGTCTTCGGCCAAATTGTTCCCAATGAGTTCGCCCCGACGCGACGTCCACGACGGCAAAACCAAAAAAAATAAATAGAAATAAAAATAAAATAAAATAAGACGCGCGCATAAAAGAGAAATACGACGAGGATCCATTGAAACCTGTGTCTGACTTAAAAGAAACACTCGTCACACTATTTCATTCTCGTGTGCTTTTTAATAGGCCCATCGTACAATGGTCCAGGTAATTTGTGTGTGGATCTTGGCCGATCTTGTCTCGTCTCGGGTTGTCTTCACCATTGTGCGAGCATCCATCACTCGGCCGGCGAAGATCACGCTATGCCCGTGTTAAGCCGCATTTCGCTTATCCCGAGTGCACATCTTGGCCGCTTGCCGAAGATCCGAGATCCGCTTTTGTGTGCCATACCCAAACCCAAACCCAATACCCAACAACGATAATACCTTAATGCGCGTATCACCAGCTCTATTGGGGAACAATGCCCAAATGATGGGCCCGCTCATAAGAATCTCAAAATTTTCGTTGGTCTTCTGCCACATAGTTTCTTTTTTTTATTAATTTCATTCGGGTAACAACCTTCCTCTCTGGTGGTTCCTTTCCTACACTATAGACGCATGACCCTCTTGATTGATAGGATAAATTATTTATTGACTCGGCGATTGATTGTTTGAAGTCTTCTCTACCTTGCCCCCGGGGGTACTCTGTGCATTTTCACGGTGAATTTTTGCCCAAATTAAGAAAGAAAACCGCACCGGGATGTAGGCCCGAGGTGCAAAAAATTCTGACAGGCTCTTAATTGAAAAAATGAATTTATCATTTTTTGATTGCTTCATTTCTGATGCATATCGGCAGGTGGCATATAACTTGTTTTTTTAAGCAAATCGAAGTGCATAAATCGTTTTTGACGTCATTTTCTTATATGCAATTGGTTTTTTTTTTATTTTTTTTTAAAAACAGATTGCACAGCTCATAAGTACAATATTTATAAATTTAGGAATACTTCAAAAGCAGAAAAAATCATTCAATTCAACTAATTAATTCATAATGCGTACTTATTTTGAACGACAAATTTTAGCATTAAATACTCTTAAGAAATTTGTATTTGTACAGGAAATAAACGAACTAGGGCATGATCGATAGTGATCACATGTTTCTATAATTTAAGTTTGATCAACTCTTTCAAACGAACGCAAATTCGTAGAAAAGTGAAGTGAACCTATGATCAGTATCATCATCAATACAAAGTAAAATAATTTCGAAAAAACATTGAAAATAAATTTTCGATAGATACGACTAGCCTATGTGATCTTGAGGAATTTTAATCTATTCATCTTCGAATGCCATAATTCTTTGAGGCCTTTTGAGAGTTCTTAATACCAATTTGCCAATATTTAAGGGGGTAGTCCAGTGAAAACGACTGTTTTTTCAACGATTTTTTTTTCATATTAGAAATTAATTTTTATTAAAAAACTTTTTGACATATGATAGTACAACTATTAAGCTACAAGAAAAAAAAATTTATTTTTTTTTTCGATGAGTCATCCCGACAAAATGGCCGCTCCAAAAAAAAAATTTTTTTGTTGGCGGACGTCGAATCTCTACAACGGTTCATTTGAAACAAAAATTTCAAACGAGGTTTTAATCTGTAGAACGTTGGCTATCGTCGGAACTAGAATTATTAATTTTCAATAACAAATAACAAAATGGCGGCATTTCGAATTTTTCGGGTGTTTTTCGGGTGCTTAATTTGTTTATAACTTTGTAAATAAACAATGGATTTTAATAATTCTAGTTCCGACGATAGATACACAATCAAGAAATATACAGCTAAATTTTGAGATTAATCGGAGCAAAAGACTCTGAGATCTGACGTCCGCCGAGTCAATAAATGCTGTTTTGAGAAAAACGCGTTTAAAGTTTTTTTTGCGGTAAAAAGCTAAAGAAATGAATTTGACCTTAGTCAGCGATGCCTGCTCCATACATAACGCAATGCCTGCTCCATACATAACTAACTTTAAATACAAAGCAGAAGGACCTAAACCATTATAAACCGAAAAAAAAGGGCGGAGCAAACAGAAATACAAGAGTAGTCCTTGCTCCGAAACACGCCAGGGGACCTTCGAGGGCTCGGATTACACGTCTCTCGAAAACTCTCTGTATCTTTAAAACTATTCAATATTTTGCTTAGATATTTTAAGGGAGTATTTTCGAGGTGTAGTAGAGTCGATTTAAGCAAAAAAAAAATAAATTAAAAAAATTTTTTTTTTCACTGGACTACCCCCTTAAATGACTGTTTTAGTATAAAATTCAGAGTTCTAGATTCCTTGTGTTTGTTGACTTTTTTGTGATCAGCTTGACAAAGTACGGGAGGTTATTGCAAAATTAAGTAACGATTTGAATTTCTTATCAAAATTAAATTAGCGTCTCTTTTTTTTTTTTTAACACGCTATTGTTAGTTTCCCCTGTAAAAATGTAAGCAAATCTTACAATTCACTTTTCACCCACTTCTAATTGTCGTATCGATTTGGAACTTAGCATATTTATGCAATTCTGGTGACAATACAATAATATGGTACTATCGACCTTGTGTGATGTTGGATATAGTTTCTAAGATATTTCTTTCAAAATTATCTATTAAATACGTTTTTTTCTATTTTAGACATTACGAGTACACTTTTTGGGTATTTTTGTTTTTGTTATTTTATTATGGGTACTTACCAAATTTCCTCAAAGGACTTCCGAAAGGTTTTTACGGGGTCGGAAACAAACAGCATTAGGACCACTTGAAACATAAATCGATAATCATATTTACAAGAGGTGGTCGAAAACGCCTATGTGAATTGAGGCGTCTGTTTGTCCAACGAGTTTTGCACCTATTTCGAGCATCCTTGACAATGGGCTTCACTCTTCAGCAAAGAGGCTATTTTAGCAGCTCCTAAAAAAACAAAGGGCATGTGCCGACATATTTTGGTATCCGATTGCGGCCGGTATATGGCCCGGTGATTAGGTCACTTTCAGGTGCTTCACGCAATGTTTCCACAAGCCGAGGTGCTAAAACTTCTTTGGTTTTTTACTCGTTGCGGCGCAGTGCGGCGTTTGCATAACGATCAAAGCCATTGCGGAAATTTCCCTAATGGTTTCCCGCCTTCTATTTGCTGGCAACGATAACGTTTACACCAGCCATGCTATTAATCATTTCAGTTACTGCTTAATGGGCAATTTCCTTGGCGGTTTTATTTGAATAGGGCGATAACAGGCGGCCTGTGGGCTAAAGGCGCTAAAATATGCACGCCCAAAGAAAAGGAGGGAGCCGCACGGCCCCGGGGCCCGTTTTAGTGGAAAAATTACTAATTGCGGCAATTAAAAGAAATTCTGTTTTCATCGAGATGATCAGCGATTATTCCGGGAATATTAGTGAAGGACAAGGTGAAAAATGCGTCCACTGTCAGCGGGTACGCGAGATGTCACGGGACGTTAATTTCAACGAATTAACACAGGCCTGGAACTATCAGATCGTCACTTTGTCATGCGCAGCGGGATACGCGGCACAACTGCGCCGCCGCTGAAAGTATCCTGTCCAGAATCCAGACTGTACCTCAGATTAGAGATCTTTGGAAAAACTGCTTGCCAGCTGAAGTAGATGGCTACTCATCTGTTTGTCGTGGAGAGCGGCCGATGCTTCTATGGATGCGGTCGATCATCGCAGCACGGAAACTGCGCCCGTGGATTAAGTTTCACCGCGAAACGTCCCAACGACGGGGCAAAATAAGACCCACGATTGGGACCCTTGCGGTCGCACCGCCATTCACCACCAACCGTCGCGCGTTTCGCCGCTTTGCCGCCGCTAAAATTTTGAACAACGCGGCCAGGCCAACTCATAAATTGGCGTGAAATAAATCATTTTATTAATTTACGAAATGGATCATTTTTTCACGAAACGGACTCCTTCAAGAAAGCTGATGAGTTTGCGGTCGCAGTCGGGCAATGAAGACCCCATGATTTAGGGGGTTGAGGCGTTTGACCCGTGTCAATTCGCTATTAAATGGTCGCAGAACTCGTTGCTCAAAGCAGGTGAAACGTGTTAAAACCCCTTTTGCATGCATCAGATCCAGGCCAGTCTGGAACCGATAAATAAGTGTGGCGCTGCGGTTTCCTCTCCTCGGACCATATGAGCATAATTTATGCGATGTGGGCGTTTTATGAGCATGGACCATTTTTAATTTTTAGTAGACACCACGTTTACGATGCGGTTACGACCTAATTTTTGTCCTATTTTTCATTCAATTAGTCTGCGACCTCAATCGGTTTCAGCAGAAGGACTTCTGGGTATAACATGTATAGTTTAGTATTTAGATCATGTGTCTGCTATTGAATCATATGTGTTTCATATAAGATTATATCCCTCGATTTACACGGTAGATACGTTCCTGAGAAAATCGTGTAAATTGAGATAAGAATTGAATGACGAGGAATGACTGATGCTTGTGACTGAAGTTTTTGAAAAGGGTACCTGAAGGGCACTACTAGCAAATTTCGATAGTCTATAACTTTGAAAATAACATACTAAAATTTCAAGTACATGTCTCAAATAGGTTTTGGGTTACAGCCATCTGAAGAGCACTCGTTTATCGTATCGAGGTACTGAGAAATGTATGAAATAAACTTTAAACGCGTTTTTCTCGAAGATACACTTTTCAAATTTGCTGCAGTTGTAACTCGAAGACAAATCATCCGTGCCATAAACCTCCAGTTTTCCGGATCGATTAAAAATGTAATCTTTAAATTAAAAATTTGGCAAGCCAAAAATCATCAAAATCATCGAAATTTGAATTTTTTTTTAAAAACTACGCCATTTTTTTAAATTAATTTTTTTTTCGATAAACTTTTTGGTTTTTGTGATTTCACTCACTGTGAAAGGCGCTATCCCTGCAGCAGTGAGGGCACTGTTTTTTTTGGGCCTTGGGAAATTGCAATTAACTCGCTGAAGCTTCAAATTTTTGGTCCAAATTTAATTTTATCATGTATTTACTATATATCCACAAATATATCCTTAAAATATTAAAACATTCCATGCATTAGTTGTCTGTAATAAAATTCTCAAAAATCACCTTTTTTTCAGGCGGTCACACTAGTGGTGCCCCTTAAGTAACTTTTAATCGAGATTTTAAAAGGTTGTGTACTCTTTTAATTTATAAATGGTATAATGCAAAACAATAAAAAAAAAAATTCAAATTTTCGTTGTTTTGTTTCCATTTAAAAACCGTGTAAAAGCGAAACTGTATAAATCAAGTACCTTGCAAATCGAGGGATGGGGATAAACAATTTACACACTTTGAAAATAACACTATGAAGCTCGCAACTTTTTATTTTTCTAAAGTTTTTCAACAATTTTGACGTTTCATATTTAATATGAGACCTTGTAACGTCATCGACAGATCGTAATGCTATGATTTCATTTAGAAGAAATATATTATTCAGCACTAAAAGTATTATGCTATATTGAAATAGGCTTCATTTTTATCTGGTGCATTTTTATGAACTAACAAGGTTTTAATATTCTACGTATATTTTAAAATTATTTTCTTAAATATTTGTTAATTACGATTATATAAGTATCAAAAGTTACAAAACATTTTGTTTTAACGAAAAGAAATTTTAGAAGTTATTAGCTAGATTTTTCATCTACTTAGACAGATCAATTTAAAATTTTGCGAATCCCAGCTTCCTTGAATACAAATTTGAAATTTTTAGAATAATGCATCAAATTGTTATAATTTGTATCCATGCAAACTTCTAATTTTGAGCTGAAAATTTGTCGAATGTGATATGGGTATTATACGCATAGCAATTCGATACCATTACTAAAATTTAAATCTTTGCAGTGGTGTACAAGAAGTACAGATTCTGCGTCAGCACAGCAGCTTGGGGGCAATTGCCCTCGACCGCACGCGAGTATTGGCGCATCAGCAAAGACATTGTTGTTTTAGGCCAACAAGTCAATACTCGCAGATCAATTCGCTGAATGTGCAGCGAATCGATCGAGAATTAGGTTGCTGATGCAGAGACCTGCTTATATTTTGTAATAATTAATTATAAGTCATCATTTAATATTATAAGTAAGAAAATGTTATTGTATTTGTAAATAGTAGCTATTTAAGGAATTAATTTCACGAATAAATTATCATTCAAGTATCCGAAGGTACGTAGGAACTTTCTCCCCCAACATTCTGGTCCTTCGAGTTTTTAATAGCTTTTAATTTTCTCACGAATTGCGCCCCCACCAGCGGTAAGCGCAAAGCCCAGTATTAGGAAAAAGAAAGCAGAAATTAACCAACCAGCGCAAGATGGAAGACAATTTAGAGATGCAGTGGCAGCTAGGAAGGATGATCGACCGCTCATATACCAATATGAGGAAAGATGGCCCTCTAAGACGCAGGAACCTCAGCTATATCCGAGGACATCGGGACAGCCTGGAAAAATACTGGAGACAATTCGTCAGCATGCATGACGTGTTACTCCGCAGTGGAAACAAGGACCACAAGTACTTCCAGGAAGACTTCTTCGGCACGGTGGAGAAGACCTACAATGAAGCAATGGCACTCCTACGAGACGACGAAGAAGCCATCACGCAAACAGCAAAAGGAACCCCGGTTACGGGTTCGGCAGCTGAGAAAATCCGTGAAGATACAACTTCAGCGGTAACCGTGGCTACAGTCACACCTGAACCAACAGCTGAGGGAGAGGCAGCGGAATTCTGCATAACACCGGTAGCCACCCGCCAGAGTACGACCACAGGAAGCGTGCTCAAGGGGGCACCGATGGCCAAGGCGGTCAAAATCAACACTCCGTTGAAACAAGATGAAGACGCTTCGAATCTGAGAGCGACAAGGTTCGTGGATACCACCATGGAAGAGGCCGATAAGCAAACCCTGCAATACAGAAGACTGCAAGTGAGGTACAGTACTCTGGAAAAACACCTAAAGGAAATCCAGGAGAATACCTCTAGCAGTCTCAGCAAAGGGTATTGTGAATATAAGGAGCGTATACTACTCGAAATTTGGAGCAAAATTACTTCTCTTCAGGAAGAAATTCTCATCCACGAGAACAATGAAGAACAAATTGAGAGCAACTGGGATTACTATAGCTTCACAGAAGATAAGTTACAAAACGCTCTCTCTATCTTGCAGGAAAAACGGCAAAATACAGGCACGGCCATAGTTCCAGACAACAACAATCTGGAAAACTGCGGAGTACGTTTGCCGAAAATCACAATCCCAACCTTTGACGGGAACTATAAATCATGGGTATCATTTCATGATATTTACGTCAAAATGATTCATACCCAAAGGAAAATAGGAAACGCAGTTAAAATGCAATACTTGAAGTGCTACGTTAGAGGAGAGGCGAACAAGCTCATTCAACATTTGGCAATATCAGACAGCAATTACGAAGCAGCCTGGAAACTACTATGTGATAGGTATAACAATAAAAGATTACTATTGAGTTCTCATCTTGACAACCTCTTAAATCAACCCACACTGGTAAGAGAATCAGCCCAAGAGCTGAAGCAGATTCATGATAACATGAAAGAAGCACTACAAGGCATAGAAAGTCTAGGAATTGGAACAAGTAGTTGGGGGCCACTGCTTGCTCATATCCTAACAAGGAAGCTTGACAAGGAATCATACAAGCTTTTTGAGCAACACTTGAATGATCCTAAGGAGATTCCAGATTTTTATGATCTACTCTCCTTTGTAGAAAATAGGTTTCAATCCCTGGAGTCTATGGAAACAGCAAGGAAAAAAGATAACGAAAAGAGAACAGTAGCACAGAGACCATTCCAGACGTATCAAACCACGGTAACACTGAAATGCGTATTTTGCGCCGGAAATCATAGCATGTTCAAATGCCCGAAACAACAAAATATGACAGCGAAACAAAAAATTGATGCAGCTAAAAGAAGCAATCTCTGCTTAAATTGTTTACGCAAGGGGCATGACACGGAGAGATGTCAAAGCAAGAAAACATGCCTTAAATGCAATCGTAAACACAACACATTGCTACACGATGAACAACGATCCCAACAAAAGCCACAAGAAACTAGACGAGAGCCCCAGACTTCGGAAATAATAACAGTTAACTCCGCAAAACTGCAGCAGGCGAACGAAGTGCTACTAGCCACAGCTATCATTACAATTAGAGCAAGAGACGGCAGCCTACAAAAATTGAAAGCATTAATAGACCAAGGATCTCAGGCTTCATTCATATCAGAGAAAGCTGCGCAGAGTTTGGGACTAAGACGGGCAAAAACAAATGTCACTGTGACAGGGATACACGCGCAGTATAAAAATCCTGTCTCAACATATGTGGTCGTAAAAATATCCCCACGTTTCGAATCAAGCTTTCAAATTACAGTAAAAGCATTTGTCTTGAATAAATTAAATCATCTTCTTCCAGAAATTACTGCGGATAGCACGCAATGGTGCCATCTTCAACATATTAACTTAGCAGACCCGGACTATCAACGGCAAGGGAAGATAGATGTCATACTAGGAGCAGATGTATACGGAGACATAATACTGGATGGAATACTTAAAGGCATTACGGGTTCACCAATAGCACAGCAGACAGAGCTAGGTTGGATTATTTCAGGAAAATGTGGCCCTGGAAACAACAAAAATATTACAAGTCTAGTAACCAGAATTGACCTGGAAGAAATAAGAAAATTCTGGGAATTGGAAGAAGTAAATGAAAAACAGGAAGTTACTCAGGAAGATAAAAAATGCCTAGAACACTTCGAAAGTACTGTAACAAGAGATAAAAGCGGTAGGTATATTGTTCGATTACCTTTCAACGCTGAGGCTGATCCTCTAGCACTAGGAGATAGCAAGAGGATGGCATTATCAAGATTATTCCACATGGAAAGGAAATTTAGAAAGGATAAAACTCTAGAAAAGGAATACAAGCAGTTCATGCAAGAGTATCTAGATCTAGGTCACATGAAACCGTGCAAGAAATTTGAAAACGACCAAAAAGCACATTGCTTCCTTCCTCATCATGCGGTAATAAAGGAAGATAGTAAAACTACAAAGCTGAGAGTAGTATTCGATGCTTCCGCAAAAACCAGCAACGGTATAAATTTAAACTCAATTCTCTGCACAGGTCCTCAACTCCAAGCAGATCTGTACGATATACTACTGCGATGGCGCAAATACAAGTTCGTATTTAAAGCAGATATCGAAAAAATGTTCCGACAGATATGGGTAAAGGAAGAGGATCAGGTATTCCAGAAGATTTTTTGGCGCTTCACAGAAAAAGAACCAATACAGGAATACCAGCTCACAACTGTAACCTACGGGACAAGACCAGCACCATTCTTAGCAGTCAAAACTATGCACCATCTAGCAGAACGCCAAAGGGCAAAATACCCAAAAGGAGCAGAGACTGTATTAAGAAGCTTTTATATGGACGACTTACTGTCAGGAGGAAGCAGCATCGAGGAAGCACGGCTAGCGGCACATGAAACAATGGAGCTGTTAAATGAAGCGGGTCTCAAACTAAGGAAATGGTGTAGTAATCACAGCAAGATTCTGCTTAATATACCATCAGAAAAGAGAGATCTAGAGCCAAACGAAATCAAGCTTAGTGACTCAATCAAAACACTTGGGTTGCACTGGAACCCTAATACAGACAGCTTTGTCTTCAAGGTTAACATTCCTAATTCGACTACTGCAACAAAAAGATCGTTACTCTCTGAAGCATCAAAACTGTTCGACCCAATTGGGTGGCTCGCACCAACGGTGATAAGAGCTAAACTAATGTTTCAGGAATTATGGCAACATGGCCTAGAGTGGGATGACAAGCTACCTAGCGAATTAGCAGCCAGATGGCAACACTATAAGAATGATCTGCCTTGTCTAGAAAAAATAACTATTCCGCGTTGGGTAAACTTAAGGACAAGTTCAAGCCCATGCGAACTGCACGGTTTTAGCGATGCCTCAGAGAAAGCATATGCAGCAGTAGTTTACCTGAAGACCTACGATAACTGCGGTAATATTACAATCAACTTAATTACAGCCAAAACCAAGGTAGCACCAAATCGGAAAAAGATCTCAATACCGCGCCTGGAACTCTGTGGAGCTTTTCTACTAACAAAATTAATGCAAAAAGTAGCTGAAGTGATGGACATTCCTTTTGCAAAAAAATACGCATGGACAGATTCCGAAATCGTGCTTGCATGGCTGGACGGAAATCCGAACAAATATAAAACATTCGTGGCAAATCGAGTAGCAAGGATACAGACTGCCTTACAGCGTAGTAATTGGTACCACATAAAATCTAAGGAGAACCCGGCAGATTGTGCGTCACGAGGTATAGCCCCAGCAGCTCTTATTAACGATTCGCTATGGTGGAATGGACCAGATTGGCTGAGAAACAGCAATCGATCTCTCGAAAACAGGATAATATCCTCAACACAGGAAGAAATGAAGGAGACAGCACTTTCATTGAACACAGTAGTAAGCGATAACGTGGTTCTAAATGCTATCGATCGCTTTTCCTCACTACAGAAATGTATTAATGTAATTGCATATTGCGTGAGATTCGCTAACAAATTGCGAGGAAAAAGTATCTCCGGTTTACTACATACCACGGAACTTCAACATGCAAAAAACATCATGCTAAAAAACATACAAGAAAAGGAATTCCCCGAAGAATTTACAGCTCTGAGTAAAGGGCATTCTATAAGTTCAAGGAGCTCTCTTCTTAGCCTGAACCCATTTCTAGATAAATCTAAGCTCATCAGAGTTGGAGGACGCTTAGAAAATTCTGATTTAAGCTACGAAGAAAAACACCCAGTTATATTACCATACAAAGCTCACCTTAGTAAACTTGTCATTGACGAAGCCCACAAAAGGACAATGCATGGTGGAGCGAATCTGACTCTAGCCTACACCAGAAATAAATACTGGATATTAAAAGGTTATAGCGCTGTTAAACAACAAATTCGGAAATGCATGATATGCGCAAGGCATAATGCAAAAGCTCATGAACAGTTGATGGGAAATCTGCCGCAGCCACGGCTGAAGTTGACTCGAGCATTTTCAAACACAGGAGTCGACTATGCAGGTCCCATATCTATAAAAACAGCCAAGGGAAGAGGGATTAGGAGCTATAAGGGATACATAGCTGTTTTCATTTGCCTAGCAACAAAGGCAATACATTTGGAAGTAGTCGGTGACTTAAGTGCGAATGCCTTCATAGCAGCATTTAAGCGTTTCATCGGCAGACGAGGTATCCCACACAAAATGTACAGCGATAATGCTACTAATTTCCAATTAGCCAGCAAAATCTTAGAAAAAACCGCAACAGAATTCAAGAAGCATTACCAAGATCAACTACTAGAATATCTACAACCCTATGAAACTGAATGGAGTTTCATACCACCAGCTGCACCCCACTTCGGTGGAATATGGGAGGCTGGCGTCAAATCAATGAAACATCACCTAAAAAGAATACTAGGGAAGACAATCTTAACCTTTGAGGAACTTACCACTGTGTTAGTAAGTATCGAGGCTTGCTTAAATTCCAGACCCCTCTGTCCTATGACCGATGATCCCAGGGACTTATGTGCACTAACTCCAGGCCATTTCCTAATTGGAAGTTCGCTCCTGGCCCCCCCAGGGATGGATGTAGGCATTACTGAAACCAACATCCAATCAAGATGGGAGCTGCTAGAGGAACTAAAACGACAATTCTGGAAAAAATGGTCCAGCGAGTATCTACATCGCTTACAGTGCAGACCGAAATGGACGACAGAAAAAGACAATGTGAGAACAAACGACCTAGTTCTCGTGAAGGACGAAGCACTTCCCCCCGCACAATGGGCCCTCGGAAGAATAGAAGAGGTCCATCCGGGAAGTGACGGCTTAACAAGAGTCGTAACCATTCGGACTCGGAATAAGCTAATAAAACGACCATTAACGAAGATATGCACATTGCCTGTTAACCGTGCCCAAGACGAATCAATCCAAGGACGCGGCAAACGGAAGGAGGAAAAACAAAAGAACGACAACGAAATCATGCCCAAGAAACCCAGGCAAGGAACAAGGATAAACGCAGTAACAGGTTACAGCACACTTGTAGACTCCAGGCAACCTACAAGGACGTCAACAACAATGGAGACAGAAACTGGACCAAGCCATACATCCCACAGACAACCAATTCAGGGAAACATTACCTTCCTATGTCTACTGGCTTTACTAATAGTGCCAGCTCTTGCTGAAACCCACTTCGAAGTAGTTCCATTTCATAGCCACCCGGGGATTTATTTCGAAGATCTGGGGAACGCACATCTGATAGCCAGTAAATGGAATGTATTAGTATACTATGATCTCCAACACTTCTGGCATGAGTTTCGAGAACTAAGAAACTGCATTCAGGAGATACAAGGTCTCTGTAACAATACAGTGACCAATAAACACTACTGCACGGCAACTTATGACCTGCTTCAACGTCAACTGCTACAACTGGAGGAATCCAATAACCTTATTCAAGGGCAAGGAATTCACGCGCAAGGTAATCCCAGGTCACGAAGGTCTCCACTCGACATTGTGGGCAAAACTGCAAATTATTTATTCGGAATCCTAGATGCAGATTACGCTCAGGAGCTCGATGTAAGGTTGAACGAGATAACTCGGAACGAGAATCATCTACTTCAGCTCATTAAGAACCAAACGACGATCATTGATGCAACAACAAATATAATGAAGGGAACCGAAGAAGGAATTCAAGATCAATTCCAAATAATCCGAAGTCATATCTCCGAACTGATGCGTGAAGTTCAGAAAAACGGAGCCATTCAAGGAAGGGAACAAACGCTTCATTCTTTGATCGCACATACGACCCTCATGTTCTACAACTATGAGCGAGTTCAGAGAGTCATAATCGATGTCTTGACGGACCTACATCACGGACGAATTAATCCACTTTTGATAACTCCATCACAACTAAGGTCCCAACTACGACTCATCAGGGAACATTTACCCCATACTCTCATGCCGCCGGACATTGGTGCCGAACAGATGTTAACGCTCTATCGCCTAATGACCGCTGCAGTTCGGGTGACTAACTCAAGAATCTTATTTCAAATAAGGTTGCCACTTTTGCAAAATGAAAGGTATCAGCTGTTTCACTTAGTACCAGTACCGACACCTTTTGAGGATCATTTTGTATTCATCGAGCCAGAGACACCATATTTAATCGTAGATCTGCATAGAGAGAATTACTATCCACTCTCCCAGGCCGAGTTGGACAAATGCATCCACTACGAAGACGATGGATACCTCTGCCAGCGAGCCCACCCGATATATAATACGAATTCTCGGAAGGGTCGATGTGAGATGAACCTATTACGGCACATTGCAAATGAGGCATCAGACTGCATAACAAGAACCACCGCGCCATCAAAGATTTGGATTCAGCTAAGAACACCGAACTCTTGGCTTTATGTCATGGATAACAAGTACACTTTCAATATAGTTTGCGGTACTACCGTCCTATCCAGGACCCTTACTGGAGAAGGTATACTCAAACTAAGCGCAGACTGCGAAATCAAGCAGGACTCCATGACAATTGCAACTCACGGACTCTATCAAACGCAACTTAATTCCTCATTTATACCCAGCGTGAATATAAGTCAGGTATTGGCGCAGAGACCAACAAAGGAATCAGAAATTACACCGCCTGAACAACACTGGCAGCCCCACAGTGACGCTTATTCCAATATTAAGAAAACAATATTGGAGTTACAGCAAAAGGAAAAACTTCCAGCCCAATTAACCAGACACGACATCCACCACTACGCCATCAACTATCTGTTAGTTGCAGCGATAGTATCGGCAGCCATATTTATTACTTATAAATATTGGCTCTCTCGTCGCCAGGTTCACCACAGGCAGACTGCTCACCTCCCTACACCATCTAACAGGCAATCCGATCACAACCCAACATCTTCCGAACGGACCTGGAGGCTCCCTTCAGCAGAGCTGCACATTTAGGCCGGCAGGATGTACAAGAAGTACAGATTCTGCGTCAGCACAGCAGCTTGGGGGCAATTGCCCTCGACCGCACGCGAGTATTGGCGCATCAGCAAAGACATTGTTGTTTTAGGCCAACAAGTCAATACTCGCAGATCAATTCGCTGAATGTGCAGCGAATCGATCGAGAATTACGTTGCTGATGCAGAGACCTGCTTATATTTTGTAATAATTAATTATAAGTCATCATTTAATATTATAAGTAAGAAAATGTTATTGTATTTGTAAATAGTAGCTATTTAAGGAATTAATTTCACGAATAAATTATCATTCAAGTATCCGAAGGTACGTAGGAACTTTCTCCCCCAACAAGTGGGTTATTCTTCATAAATTTTAATGCAACAGAGAATTTCTTTCTGATCTGGATATACAAAAAAACAAAAAAAACCTAGATTTATTGTAAAAAGTTGACAAAATTCATGTTCATAGCCCTACTTGTGATATTAGCTAAAGTTTTTTAATAATCTTATACGGATCTAATTTCACAGGAAATTTTTTAATTCAACTTAAATTTATGAATAGTAAGTTATTCATAGCAAAACTTTTTAATTTTGCGAAAAGAACATCAATGTTGGCTATACGAAACTGTTTAAAAAATTTAATTCAAGACAAAATTTCAGATCTAGATCAGATCACGAAGAAAACTCAGCTTTAATTATTTTGAACACAAATTTCTGGAATATTTTGTTTATATAATAATTTCTCATAGACGCTAAGGCAGACAGATAGAAGAAAAGTGTAAAAATAATCCAAATGGCTTCAGGAGAATTTAAAACGTCTATTTCCGTTTAAATCTTAATTTGCGTAGAATAAAAAGTAAAAATTAAATTATACTAAGCCCTTTAAAGACTAAAAATATAATTTTTTTATATTCTTTATAGAAAAGCAGAATTGGAAAAAAGTGCTTATTTAAAGAAAAATAAAATATATTGGAATGAATAAGGTCTAAGCGACTGAGTCCAAACAGTACTTATTTTTTTTATACAATCTCAACAAGTTTGTAAAATATGTAGATTATTTTTGATCTAGGCTTTGTTTATTAAGTCCTTTTTAACGTTGGAAACGTTCATCGTAATCGTAATATTTTAGCACTTCTAGTAGTGTTGGAAACTTGAAATTTTTATAGGGTTGTTATTTAGTGTTTTTTATATTTTTTGTTAAGTGTAATCAGACAAAACACGCCTTGATTTTTCCCACTAAGTTCAATATAAAACTTACGGAGTAATAATGGAACTATTGTAAAATCAAATACAATATACAATAATATTCGAATAAAATCACGTACAAATCCGTAATTTCGTAATTTATATTAAAGATAGATGTATATTGTTTTAAAATATATAAAATAAAATGTTACATAAACTTCTGTTTCCTAACCTTTTTAAAAGGAATTTCATTGATTACTTTATCAAAGTTAATCTGTTCAGCTCTATCATTTTCAGTAGAAAACAAGACTAATAATCTCCGGATCTAACGAACCGATTTGAATAAACCTTGGTGCGTTTTGTTTGCTTAGGTTGCCTCTATTGTAATTTACTACAATTTATCCCAAAAATTAAAAAAACGAAGATTTTAGCGAAAGAAAAAAGAAGAAAAAAAAGTTAATTTTTTAACATTTTTTTCGAACTTTTGTATTTTTTTTTTGCATTTTTCGACTAAATGTGGTAAATTGCATGGTAAGGGACCTTCCTTTTTAAAATCCCGTTTGAATTTTTTATTTCAGACATCTCAATCCTGAGACAATCTCTGGCAAATTTTCGAGCTGCCGGCTTCAAAGCCTTGTATACAAATTTCTAAATACAAAAATTAAAAATTTTTTTTTTTTCAATCTTCGAGGATCAAACTTATTGTAAAAAAATTTGATTATAATATCGAATAAAGGGGCTGAGAAAAAAAATGAAATTGTATTATTTTTTCGCTCTCTAGACGATAGTAGTACCTTAAGTAGGTATCTGCATATTACAGGTACGGCCGCTTAACTAGACATTCATAGAATTTTGGTAGGCGCTGTCGAATTTCTGTAGAATACTTAGTTAAAAAGTCATGAATAACTCATTAAACTCCTATTGTGCCATGTGTAACTTTAAAATACGAGAATATTTTTTGATGATTATAATAAGCGATGCATTTTAACAGCTTAACCGCGAAAGTCTCGCAATCCCGCCACGTACAAAAATCCCCAAGTTCACCACCAAACACTTAGCCACATTCCTTGGGTCGCGCTGCGAAACAAATCCTTTCACCGAAGATATCGACCGCGAGCACGTCGTGAGCCCACTCCTTAAAGTGCCAGTGTTCGTCGAACGTGTCATAGGAAGTGTTCAACAATTTAATGCTGTTCCTCCTATCAGTTAGCTCTCGAAATGAAGTGTTTCTGTGTGCATTTTCATATTGTTAATCTATAAAATTGCACCGGGGCCCCGAGCGGCGGTGGCGGGAGGCGCGGCGGGCAGGGACGATACCCAGGCAAAGGTGTGGTCCAGTGCAGCATCAGTTTGCATCAAATGGTTTAATTCTGTCTTTGGTCCGTGCCAGCGCGAACCCTCCTCGACCTCGCCCTGGCCGTGCTGTGGCCGTACCTTCGGGTTTTATCCCTTGTGAAACTTCTGTCTTGTTGTTGCCAACACCGCGTCGTATGATAGGCGGTTTTTTCGCTGGGGTCCCTCAAAAACGAAATTCGAAAATAAAATGGCAGAAACAAAGGCCGACACATATTATAATATTCCCCTGAACAAGACGTTAGCAAGGGCGCTGCGATAAGGGCCATGTTCGGATTCTAAGGAACAGGTATCCGCGGTCGCGGCTCCAAATCGAAGCCGAATCGAAGACGCATCGGTCCGCTTCAAGACGCTGCATTAGAGCGCGTTATCGGGCATTGAGTGCAAAACCGCATGTGATCGCACACGTCGCCTAGCATCGCATTGTGTAATCTCGGCTAGAACGCGGCCGCGGCCCAAGATTGATGCGTTGCGACCGGCCAGGTACACGGTGCCACGCTTTGAGGAGCGTTTCTTTTTATCGTCTTGCGCTTGCGCTTGCGCTTGTGCCGGCGATCCCCGGACGCTGCAGCACGTTAATAATCCATTCATTCTGCAACGGCTGCGTGGGCTGAATTACACGATCACGACGCCGAAGATGATCGTCCCATTGTCTTTGCGCTGCGGTGAGGATTTTCCTCAATGAATGCGCTCACACCGGACCCAAGGGAGGAAGATGAAGGCCCAACCATTCTCATATTTCATCTGCTCGAAATTATCTGCTCAAGAGGAGTCGTCGCTTTTTTCTACTCTTTTCCGCAAAATGAATGTAATGGGCCGGAAGAACATTAAATTGTCCACCTTTGGGTAACCGTTCGCCTGTTATAGATGGCGCTGTGCACACAATTTTGTTGAATTTTTGAATTTGAAAAACATTATAAATATCAATTATTATGTCTTTTGATTGTCAAAAATGCGAAAGGGATTTTTAGTTTATTTAATGTCTAGCTTTACAATTGGCCCTATTATGATTGAAAATGGCATTATAAATGTCGAAGTTGCAACGAAAACTATCAATTTTACTGACAATTTCAGTCGTTTATGTTTTCATTCCCGAATTGTTGACGATAACCCATAAAAATATATATAAATTATGTACCTACATCCTGTAAATAAATAATAATAACTTTTTTAATTTTACAATCCTCGTACAATTATTTTACTTAAGGGGTTATATAGAGTTAGAAATTTCAAAAAATCGATTTTTTTTATTTAATTTTCGTAATGTAGATATATTTTAGTACACTCACATCTATGTGATTTTAATTTTTTCGTCCACCATCTTTGATCCGCCATTTTTATGTTCGCAAATCTGACCTCAGACTCGCAATCAGCGATCCCGAAAAACTCCTAGAGCTATTTTATGCTCAGATTTATAAAATTTTAATGCCTTTGTCCGCCTTCTTGAACCCGCTGTGGAGGCAGTAGCGGCGTTAGGGTAGGGCGCGGTTGGGCGACCGCCCAGGGCGCCAGATTTGAAGGGGTGCCGCAGGATCCCTTTTATATCCGCTTGTTCATTGAGCGAGTCCTACTTATTAGTAAATTCCCTAAATCTAGTTACAAAATCGTTATGAGGGCAACACTAGAATGGAATGCAGTGTTCGGTTTCATTGGTTGTTTGGTATGATATACTTTTTCAAATAAATGTCATTAGTAAATCTCTACAATCAATAGACATGGATCTCGGTAAATGCACAGAAATGTTGAAAAAATGCTGTGCTTTCTTGGAAGAATATAGAAAAACAGGCTTCAAAAGCGCCATTTTAACCCATTAATGAGGAAAACGAGGTTTTGTGCACGCAAGTTCAATTGCACGATTCGAATAGCAAATTTGGGCGATTTTCTTCCAAATTCGTATACAGGAGGTTTTTGGGGATGTTCTTTCAGAATCCGGCATTTGTTTTGCCTAAAAGCTTCAAAAACCCTATTATTTTTTGTGTTTTTTAAAAAAAAGTGCTGATTATTTTGGTCATTTTTCTTTTTAAAGTCGATTATCTTGAAGTTGCTGATATTAAATGATTATATAACCACCAGACATCGCCGTCCGAATGTCTAAACTTCCTCAAACCATGGTTTTGAAATATTTTTTTTTTGCTTTGGTTTTTGAAAAAAAACCCCTGTATACGAATTTGGAAGGAAATCGCCCATTAATGGGTTTGAAGTTGAATTTTTCAATTGTCTTTTGGACACTACCATAAATTCACTCAATGAAAGATTTGAACAGTTAAATGAATACTGGGAATCTTGGTCTCTTTTGTACAATATAAAAAAGATTCCGGAAAAACTAGACCTTCTCAAACTCTGTAGTGATCTCCAATTGAAATTAACTGTAGACTCTAAATCAGGTATAGATGGTTGTATGTTGTGCGATGAACTCATAAGTCTAAAATCTTTTTTGCCTGATCAGAATGTGGTTAATCCTGTCTTTATTTTAAATTTTATCAAAGATCGCAACTTACAAGAGCTGTCTGTATCCACATGAATGGATAGCATTGCGAATATTGATCACTATACTTGTAACTGTGGCTAGTGGGGAAAGGAGTTTTTCTAAGCTTTAGCTGATAAAAACCTATCTGCGATCCACAATATCTCAATCTAGATTGACAAACTTAGCAATTTTGTCAATTGAAAATGAAATTGCGGAAAACATAGACCTTGATGTCTTAATAAAAGAGTTTGCCGATAGAAAGGAAAAGAAATTTTATTAGTTTTTTTTAATAAATGGTTATTTCATTATATCCCTTGCCTTTTTTTCGTATGCGTTTCAAGTAGGTAACTGACCCATTACCTACTGTTTCAATGGCAGATTGGGGGCGCCGTAGAAATCTCGCCCAGGGCGCTGGTAGTGCTAAACCGGCACTGTGTGGAGGATATGGTTTTTTAAAAAAATATAAAATTTTTAAGTAGGCGTTTTTTGTAAAATATAATTTTGAAGTAGGCGTTTGCTAAAAAAAAATAAAATCAGTCCGAATATCTTTTGAATCAAATAAGGAATATAAAATAAGTTTGTGTAAAAAACTAATTTAAATTAAAATAAATTGTGAAATAGAATAAATAATAATTAATTAAAATAAAAAAATCTATAAGAAAATAAAATATAGCGTAGAGAAGCCGCTATACCGCCATTTTGAATTTCTTAAATTTGACCTCAGATTCGCAAACAGCGAACTCAAAAACCTCCCTGTATAAGTTTCTAAATAAATCCATTAAGAACTTCTGCTTTAATAGTCATTGAATTTTCGACTTTCAAACGCCATTTTGGATACCGCCATTTTGAATTTCAAAGCGTACTCATATGCAAATTAAGGAAAAGGGTCCATAGACGCGATATTATTGCTTTTCCGCCAAATTTTTCATTGGTTTCGAGCCATAAATAATGGTTTTTAAAAAAAATTTTTTGAAAAAACCGATTTTTCTTTAAAAAAAAGCGAATATAACCTCTGTAGTTCCAGTTTTAATTAAAAATCATTATCATATTCTGAAAGTTCATGAAATTTTATATCAGTATTGACCAATTCAGAATTTTTATGTGAAGGTTTCAGTAGAATTTAGGGCGGCTGAAAAAACTTATAAAAATGCGTCCGTTTGAGCCTTAACGGGTTAAGGGGGTGGTATACATTTGTTATAGGTTTTTTCAATTTTTTTTTTTATACGAAAATTTATTTTAATGATACAATATTTTAAATACTGAAAGTATACATATCGAATTTTGTAATTTGTTTTTGTATTTTTATTCAAATAGGGCTGTGGTAGGGCTACCGCAGGTCCCTTTAAAAAAAAGGTTGGCAGAACATCTCAGCTGTGGAACGTCTGAAACTAATAACTCGACCATGAAATTAAAATATAAATCAGTCTCTATCGTGTGAACTATAACAAAGTATTTTGGTTAAAAAAAAGAAAACAAAAAAAATGGCGGACTTTTCAAATGTTGTCCCCTTTTTTTAGTAAAAAAATGGTAAAAAATGGGTAAAATATTAACGGATATTTGTATTTCTCGTTCACACCATAGTCATACATATTGTTACAGAATTTGCCTTCGCTTATACTTCACACTTGAAGTTGCGATCGGGCAGATATAGGGATTAGCTTTCGATCCCTCCTTTGTGAGTGTCTATGGCAGAGAAGCCAAGCGCCATACTGAAGAGATCAGCTTGGCTTCTCGGATCGAAACACTCATCGATTTTTTTTGGCTCGTCTACTTCGGTGGACGAGTAATATTCTTAACAAAAACGTCCCTAAGGTCCGTCTGTCTGTCCGTTGGTCGCGGAATTTTGGCGAAGGCAGATAGTGTAATTTTGCCGGCCAGCCGCTCGGCGGGCAAAATTGTAACAATATGTAGAATAATCGCTGAAAATTTGAGCCCAATCGGTTGAATGGTTTTTTCAAAAAGTTGTCAACCAGGTCAAAAAAACATGGTTTTGAGTAAAACGCTTAAAATTGGATCGCGCTTGGACACCATGTATTATATCACGTTATATATATATATTTTTCGGCATTTTTGACTTATATACCATATTGTATATTACTTTTACAGGTCTAAGGTTTAATCGATTTTTTCAAAAAATAAATGTATACTCCCCCCTTAATTGGAAATTTTAAAATGAAAATAGCTACGAGGAAAGAATTTGGAAAATTTGTTGATTTAGTGGATAAAAATATTGATATTGCTCGCTATATTAAATCGGGAAATGATTTTAAGATATACCTCAAGAGCAGGTAGTAACATTTTGCGTTAGAAGAATTCAAGAGTTTTGGACCTTCAATTCGCATTGTCGAGGGTCAGCAAAGATTAGGGGAAGAAACTTAACTTACAGAAATTTGGTACTACGGATGAACGCTTTTGATCTTTAAGTTTGTTTTCAATGGAATGCAAAACGTGTACAAAAGTCTCTTTATAAGTCAGAAAGAATTCTGAAAACTTTGGAACACGTAATGACCCATTAGCAATTAATATATGAACAATTGTAAAACACATTTTGTGTCGTTCAGTCCATGGAGTTCATTTTACTATTCAAATTCGACAACGCTTGAAATCTTAAAATATCGTTTGATTTGTTCACAAACTCAAGGTGCAATATGGTAATACATACTTTAAACTCAGTTCGACTCGTTTAGACAATATCAAAATGAGAGTAGTTCACGTCAGATGAAATTAGCAGTCAATTGCAATCGTCACGACAATCGCAATAGGGCCAAATATTAATAAGAACATACACTGGAAAAAATATGTATATTGTAGTTGATTTAACATTTAAGCCTAGTTATTTCAGCTGGTATGAATGTTTTGATTCAAACCAACTAGACCCTAGATCATCTAACTATTTTAATGTTAATTTTACTAGATATCAAATTATGCTTTATGACGTTTTCAGTCTGTCCCTGATTTGGAAGTTATCCTAGATTGTAAATTAGAGTTCATTGAGTATATCAACTGTATGGTCGCTAAGACTAGATGAATTAATTTGAATTCAAATAATGTGCAACATTTGTAATACTTACAGCTTTATCTAAGTAATTTTTCCCCTTTTTTAATATTTGAAATATTCAATTTTTTTTTTTTTTTTTTTCCACGCACTTCGCTTGCTCGTAAGAGCTGCAAGCAGACTTTAATTTTTGTAACCTTTGTATTTTGCCACGGAACTTACTTAAGAACAAATCATTAACAAGAGGAGCAAAATCTCTTAATAGTGAAGTCACAAATTTAAAAAATCGGTACAACTCCAAATCTCGAAAATTTGATTTTTAATTTGCTTGTGATTTGGAAGTTTGAATTACAAATGTTGTATACATTGGTTATTGTTTTTAATGTTCGAGTGGTTTATCAGTGCATCATTATTGTTTTAGATCAAGCCAATACAAGTAGTAAGATCAACGATTGAGCAGAAATCGCTAATCAAAAATGCTTATAAAAAAGATAAGCGTAGCTATTCATCTTATATAATAATGTATGAAGGTCCCCTAGAAAGGCAGTCTACCGGCATTAATAATCCCGACGACACGCTCTTGTATATCATCAATAAGCGCGAGTCGTTCGATAAAGGGAGAATATTAATAAGAAGACAAAATCTACTGTGCGTACACGTCGCCGAGATAGGCCGTCCGCGTTTTTTGAACAAAAAGGGCAGCATTTATCTCATTTCGTACAAAAGTTCTTATTTATAGAAATAAGAGAAAAAGACTAAGTGGAAAGTCGCTCGAACAAAACGAACCGAAATCGCAGTGTCACTAAAGAGTTAGTGACATGCTGGGTGGAGTCCCATTGAGTTTGTTATCGCCCCCCGGGGTCAGTTTGTAGCCCCTAACCGTGGCGGCGCGGTGCATTAGTCCATACTATCGGTTTTCGAATGCGCCATCCGAGCTGGTAATATTCCCTGAGGTTCTCCAGGTTGTCCCGGGCCCGTGCAGCGATCGAACGCACCCGGGAAGCACACCAGTGATCAGCAGTTTTGATTTGGTGCGCGCGCAGATAATGCTAATGCCGCTGGGTCCTAGAGGGGAACTGACCCGGAGTGGAATCGATGAGCCCGCAACAAACATTACTCAATAATTTTATGAGTTTTGTTCGATTTGGGCCGCACTCTCATGTGCGCATTGACGACAAACCCATTTATGGAGAAAATTATGGGGACGACTGCGAACGTGTCTCTTCCCGGCCCGTCGCGGTCGTCTTGGGCCTTTTGTTGGGTTCCTCCTCCTCTCGAGAGTGCGCCTGTGGTGGCGCTGTTCCTTCTCCTTTTCGATTGTCGGGATGGCGTTCTCTGTGTTTTCTTGGAATTTTATTAATCTCATTAATGATTCGTTTATTTAGTCCGGCTCTGTTGATATATTGCGCCTATTGACGGCATATGCACTGGAAGCGGCGGCGCGGCCAAAACAAAAAGGATGACTCGTCTTAATTGGGAATGATTTGTTGTTTTGGATAGTCCTTTTGGCTCTGTCCCGCGCACAAAGGTCGGAATTCAAAATATTTTTCTCAAAATTTCTTGAAGACTCCTCAAGCTGTGACGGAATTTGAATTCGATGATTGCAATTAGATCCTACTAGTTTTGTTGGAGGGTCAACATTTTTACCTGTGATATTTTTTTGATTTTTCTTACATGTTTTTACTCTTACCCAACATCGAATGAATATGCTATTAAAATAAATATTAAAGTAATTTTCCATAATAGAAAAGGTTTTTTGTCCTTAGCAAATGTCTGCATAATTTGGCATACAATTTAAAATGTTTTGTTAAGGGACAATTTTATTCTTAATACTTATGAAGATTGTCAAGTACGTAAACGATAAAAATAAAGTTCCCAAGGTAGGCTGCGGATCTTAGTCGGTTTTTATCTGAATATAAATAATATGATGGAATAAATTAGATAATTTTCTTAAGTAGATTAAAATACTGGTCTTTGTTGATTGAAAACGTATTCATTTTTTGTACAATAGAAATATAAATTTTTATTAATTATTAAATGAAAATATCTAATATGTTTATATTGCAGTACATTGAAAAGGTCTAGTAAATGAAGGGCCTTAGCTTGACCGCACCTTTTTTGAACCAATTTATAAATATAAATATATCTAATATATATAAATTGGTTCTGCCGAGATGTAGCCGAGGTGCGGCTCTTTTCGTTTCTACTTTAGCTCTGCTCTCACGCGGAGCATGTGGCCGTTAAAATTTTTCACAAATTATTTTTATCTATGCATCCGTCTCTGCTGCGACCGTTTCATATTTTTCAAAAACACTACGGACCGCGTGCAGCCGTTGTACTGCCGTCTAGTAACAGTGCGGCCGAGGAGCAGTCACTCTTAATTTTTACTCGGGTATTCAAGATGTGCGCCGCCGTATCTTGACTCTGTATCATAATTAATTTCAAAAATAAATGAGACTTTATGATAATACATATTATATTTTTGTTTGTCTAATATTTTATTATTTCTATATGATTTTTTCGAAGACTATGACTAGTTCGAAAACGTAATGAAACGTTTTTGATTAAAATAGGGTTAAAACTGCAAAAAAATGATTTTTTTCGCATTTTTGAAAATTGGTACATTCAATAAGGAAACGTAAAGAAGTTCGTAGTATAACTCAAATCAAACTCCGAATCCGTATCTGGATATATGAAATATCACTTTTTTATGATCTTTGAATTTCACGAAATATTTCGGAAATTGTTAAAATCTCTCGTATTTTTTTAATATAAAAGCTTAAAGGCTCAAGTTAATTACGTTATATTTTAAAAAATTTTCCAAAATGACCAAAATACAGTATCTTATGCTTATTAACCCTATTTTTCTCAAAACCATGACGTGATGGTATACTTTCGTTTACGAATTCGAAATCTATGGACAAAATCCTTAAGAAATGATATATCGCATTTTTGGTCGTAAAATTGGTGTTGGGCTGTGCAATTTTTAGTTTTTTATTGTGAGCATTTGTCACAATCATTTTAATGTTTCCTTTATTTGATTGTTTGAATTTAATTTTGTCTATTCTAATCATCAGTCCATCTATTACATAGCTCAGAAAAATAGGATAATGGGAAACCTTTATTTAGACGACCATATATTCTTTATTAAAAGTTATTTCATCAAGAATACGTCTATAAAGGAGATATTTCGCGATATTTTATTTTCTGAATATGTACATAATCCTCCTTCTTTTGAAGGTAGGGAATAAAATCCGAAGAATCAACATATCTTCAAACTTAAAATTCTCGTATAAAATTCATCGTTCGCTGTCCAATTAATCGTATTTCTTTGAACAAAAGAGCCTTTCTGTCCACTCATGTAATTGATAAGAGCCATAATCGTTACAAAAGCCGCAATCAGAAGCGTTTAAGCAAGTCAATCCCCCAAACCGAGGTCTCTGCTAAGGTCTGCCCCACCTGAAGGCGATTAATCATGCGGGTAAAACACGAAATCGATCAGCAGAGGATCGAAAAACAATCAGCCTGAGCATTTGATAAACAGTGGTTGCATGCCAGTTGCGGCGGTTGCGTTCATTAATTACCCGTCACCTCTACGCGCAGACGCCGGTTCGAACTCCCTTCAGCTTCCAGAATTTCTTGTCCGCTCTGGGCACCGCAGCGGGCTGTGGGACGTACGTGGCTAGGCACGTCCGACGGTCCGTGCTGATAAAACAACATCGATTTATTGTTATAACTAATGACTGGTCAAAAGGAGCCAACGTTTTAATTTCAGACCTCGGCAAAGATGGATTCTCGTCCCTACCCCCGGCGTAATCAATCACTCGTCACTTTTGTGTCCTGAAAATCGCTTTTCGTTTAATTTGAAAACTATAAAATAAGCCAGACTATGATGGCTGTGGCTAGAATTGATCAGAAAATTTATAGTAGTTGGCTTAACAAGCGTAAAGAGCTTCCAGAATTCGGTTCTGGATCATGGTCCGCTGACTGGACAGAGTATCATTTATCATAGACTAAATTGGCTGGGTCTAACCTGAAGTCATCTAGGCTGTCTGCAGGGTATACTTCTAGTTAGGTAGCGAATCATGCTAGCATAGGTCAGCTCAAACGCCATTACTTGAATTAATTCAATTTGCTACTCGCTGCAACCCTAAAAGCGGACCGTGAGAAACACGAATTTTTCGCTTTTGTGAAATGACCGTAAAAATCAAGGTTTCACAGGCAGTCATCGATTGAAGCCCTTCTCTCTTATTGTTTTATTTTTTTATTTATTTTTTTTTTGATGGACAAAACAATAGAGACGAGCTGTCTTGAAAGGATGTGGAAAGCGAAAAAATTAGCCCGCACCGATCTGGATGGACCCTCTGGAGCGATTCGATGGACAAGACAAGACAAGTGGTCGTCGATTCGGTTCAGACATCAACACGGCGCGCAGAGACCAATTTGTTCGAAATTAAATAATCGAAAACAAAACGTTTCCTGACGTGGTCCGATCTCTGAATTTCATAGACGGCAGACGTTTCTTTCGTTGTGTGGTGATTGTATGAAGACTCCGCGAACGCGCGGCGGCGATCGATTCCTTTTTGTAGGGGAATAATAAGCGCGGTTTAACCACCGGTGTGCAAATTAGGAAAATTGCAAGATTTCTCCGTAAAGCAATTTCTCTTCCCGTGGGAAATTCTTCGGTGAGAATATTTCATTTTAAATTGACTAATAGTCATTCGTAAAAATAAACTATGCTATATAGTACAGTACATGAAAGTTAAAAATCAAAGCTCAAAATACTTTCATATTATATCAAAAAAAAAAAAAAAAAAACCTTGTGTGGTAAAAATATTTAAAAGCTACGCACCAACATACCAAATTATATATATTTTCTAATGTTTTTTATTCGTTAGAGGTTTATTATTATTTATTAATTATATTCTTCCCTAAAAGTTAACCGAAAGAATACATATACAATACATATCATTTCTATAAAATCATCAAATAAATCTTAATTTCGATAAAAGTTGGTAGGAAGACTGCCTAAAATTTTCAGCTTCAGTTTTGGCCTATAGTCATCATTAGAGGTATCATACAAATATAATGTCCGCTATTGATCCACTATTCATGGGTTTCCTTCTAATAAAATAAAATAAAATCAAAGTTTCAAAAACTTGAAAAATCGTTCGTTTGACGCTATTTATTTTAAAATTCCAAATGAACGATTTTTCACTATTTTGAAATTTCGAACTTATTTTTTTATTAATAGCGTAATTAATCTAAAATCTGCCATACAACTGATAGGATGGCTCAATAGGATTTTTTCCGTAGATTACGATTCTGAAGAAAAATCAAGAAAAATGGGTTTTAAATTTGAAAAAAAACCCATTTTAGAAATTTTTAGAAATTACTTTAGAAATCACAGAATATCGTATTAACTCCTAATATAGTTCGAATAAAGTATACGTTTTATAACTATAGCTATATACAATGATGTTAATTATTTGTTAACGTTATTAAATTTTTTTAAGGAACAAGTTGGACATAGGAGAGAGACTCTCATTAAAAAAATGTCTCTAGAACAAACTTTGATAAAGGTTGCAAATAACTGATATTTTATATATACCGGGTGTCCCACAAGTATGGAAACGGCTAAATAACTTTCGAGGAATGCATTTTGGAGAAAAAAGTTTTAGACAAAAGCTTTAGGAATTTTCCCTCGCTATTCAATGGTGGCCGTAGATTTGACCTTGACCATGGCCTTAAAGGTCATTTCAAGGTCAAGTTGTCTTTTTAAAATTGGAACCCATATTTTCGACCACGGAAGTGGAAAGAGCGGAAAATTGTATGTCCGACTATGATCTTAACCATGACCTCGAAGGTCATTTAAAGGTCAAGATGGTTCTTTAAAAGGGAACCTGCATTATTACTGCGGATTTGGAAAGGATGAAAGTTTTACGTCCGAATGTGACCTTGACCATAATCTTGATCTTGGCCATGACCTTGACCGTGACTTCGAAGGTTATATCGAGGTCAAGATGGTTTTTTGAGGGGCAAACCATATTTTTGACCATGGAAATGGAAAGAGCGGAAAATTTGACGTTCCCCTTTAAAGAAATATCTTGACCCTGATATGACCTTCGAGGTCATGGTCAAGGTCCTAGTCCTTCCATTTCCGTGGCCAAAAGTATTATTTCCCCTTCAAAAAACCACCTTGACCTTGATGTGACCTTCGAGGTTATGGTCAAGGTCATGGCCAAGATCAAAGTTATGGTCAAGGTCACATTCGGACGTAAAACTTCCACTCTTCCCAAATCCGCAGTGACAATGCAGGTTCCCTTTTAAAGAGCCATCTTGACCCTGATATTACCTTCGAGGTCATGGTTAAGATCATAGTCGGACGTAAAATGTTACGCTCTTTCCATTTCCGTGGTCAAAAATATGGGTTCCAATTTAAAAAAGTCAACTTGACCCAGAAATGACCGTCAAGGTCATGGTCAAGGTCAAATTTACAGCCACCATTGAATAGCCAGGGAAAATTCCTAAAACTTTTGTCTAAAGCTTTTTTCTCCAAAATGCATTCCTCGAAAGTTATTTAGCCGTTTCCATACTTTTGGGACACTGTATATATGTGCATAATCAAAAAATCGTACGCTTAATTTGATCCGATTTTCACTCAATTTTCAAAAAAGGGGCACACCTATGGGACCAAGTAGACTTTGTTCTTTAAGGTATTTTGAACGTAAAAACGCTTGTGAACAGAGGAAAAGCGATGACCATTTTTTTTAAATCGAATTTTACGAAGTTCCTTGTAATGAAAATTTTACGCTTTTTTCCCTACTTACGAGTTGTAACTTTTGCTTACATTGGGCTGCGGGGGGGCAGAAAAAATACCAAAAAAATCATTCTCCATGTGAAATTCACTGCTGAATCTGAATTCGCTGAGATATTTTAGCCTAGAGCTAAGGGAAAATTAGAAAATCGAAAAAACTGCAGTCAGAACTACTTTTACGACTAACTACTTTTATGCGAGTTTGATCGTCTCTACGTACACTGTATGCATACTTAGCATTACTTTTATTACATATATGTCTTCTAGTTATCAATACCTTCAAAATGAAACCTCGATGAACCTTCCAAGTGCATTCTAACCGAAGTTATGGGCTTTTGAAGTTCAAATGAAAATTAGGACGAGAAAAATTCAAAATCAATAGTTCTCGTGTAAATTTCGAGAAGAATTTTTCAGAAAAGAACGTTATAGTAATATTTATTTCAAGCGTTTTATCTTTTATTTTTAGTAGCTCAATATTTTCCAATTAATATATTATTAATATAGTATTATCAAATATAATACTGATTGACTGTACAGAGCAATTGTTTTTAGTTTATTAAAATTATATATTAAAGTGTAGGGAGTCACGCTACTATGCTAATTAAGGCTATTTTTCTCGTCCTAATTTTCATTTGAACTTCAAAAGCCCATAACTTCGGTTAGAATGCACTTAGAAGGTTCGTCGAGGTTTCATTTTGAAGGTATTGATAACTAGAAGACATATATGTAATAAAAGTAATGCTAAGTATGCATACAGTGTACGTAGAGACGATCAAACTCGCATAAAAGTAGTTAGTCGTAAAAGTAGTTCTGACTGCAGTTTTTTCGATTTTCTAATTTTCCCTTAGCTCTAGGCTAAAATATCTCAGCGAATTCAGATTCAGCAGTGAATTTCACATGGAGAATGATTTTTTTGGTATTTTTTCTGCCCCCCCCCCCCCCCCCCCCCCCCCCCCCCGCAGCCCAATGTAAGCAAAAGTTACAACTCGTAAGTAGGGAAAAAAGCGTAAAATTTTCATTGCAAGGAACTTCGTAAAATTCGATTTAAAAAAAATGGTCATCGCTTTTCCTCTGTTCACAAGCGTTTTTACGTTCAAAATACCTTAAAGAACAAAGTCTACTTGGTCCCATAGGTGTGCCCCTTTTTTGAAAATTGAGTGAAAATCGGATCAAATTAAGCGTACGATTTTTTGATTATGCACATATAATTAAGTATTTAAGCTTCCTTTTTCAGTTATGTCTCAAGCTCCTTATTTTTTAAAAAAATAACAAAAACTGCCAAATTGCGGCTTTTTTCCATTTTGAACCCTACTTTTGTTGACATTGTAATTTGATTGAAATTAAATTTTATGCATCTATTATCCTTTTATTATTTAAGCGATAAGAATGAAAAATTTAGATCTGTGATATTAATCTGATTACGTGGGGAACGAGTTAAAAGTTTGAAATATCTAGGATGGGTATTTAGTCCTTGAATTTAACTTTTAACTTTTAAGGTCTATTGAGCTAATTTTTTATTTTCATTTTTCAAGTGAATGAAAACATAAATTGACATATATTATTTTAAATTTTCTATTTTTTCTGAGAATTTTGAACTAAAAGAAACTTTTTCCAAACAAATTTTCAAAAATTCTCACCACTTGATTTATAAACAAATAGAAAATTTATAAACAATATAGAAAATAACAAACCTATCGTTAAAATATGTATCTTCAGTAATTTTATTTACGCCGAGCCGATTTGAATATTCCCTCTAACGACTACTTGAAGGTTTCATTATACCCAATAAAGTGAATTAAGTAATACATTTGTTTAATAAAAATGTTGCAGTAAAGAAATTTCATTACTTTTTTTTGCCAACTATTTTTCATATGTTGATCCGTTTTGACCCTTTCGGTCTTTTACATTACTTTTCTTCGTGGTATTTGGGAAGTTAATATCAAGATTTTTTGGTATGATCCACAAGAGTGTGACTCACCACAATATCTTAAAATTAAAAAAGCAAAAAATATAAACCTTGCCTCACTTTCTATATCTAAACTTTAAATTTGTTGTATGTTTGAGAAACATTCTCAAAAACTCCGGGAAGTCTGATCAAGGCACTATTTTTAGATTGGCATTTACATAAGGCAATTATAAGAAATTCTTAATACTGAAAATTATTTGCATTTCCTCTTCACATATTTGAGGACAATCAATCACAACATGATGTAAATATTGCGACAGATCCTTCCCACAATTCTTATCGCTTGCTGTATGGCACCTATAAATCCACTTCATGACCTGTCGCCTCATAATTGACTTTGAAGTGTAATCCCAAAAAGGAACAAGATAAAGCGAAGAAACACTCAAGAGCAAACTGAAAAAGGAATTTACAGGCTTATTTTGTAAATACAGGATAATCCCAATAATTGTCCCACTCTATCAGATCCTTCTGGTTTCTGTTGTTGTCGCTGCTCCGATGGCCCAGAGAAATTCTTCGTTAATTTTTACATCAAGATAAGGGCCGCAAAGGTCGGCTAGCCGAGAAGATTATAATTCCCTAGCGAGTTCGACCGTTGCGTGTTTTTCGAGGAACCCAAAAAATTTCCTGCTGATAATCTAATGGGATCTCGGGATCTCTGCAGCCGGACATTTTTTCACTCCTCCTCTATTTGCTCCTAAATACAGGACTCTAGTGAGAGATGAGGAACTAATGGCCCTATACAGGTGCGAGATTTCGACTATTTAGCTGTTAGTCGAGCAATCAATGTGTGCTGTGCAGCCCTTGGTTTGGACAAGATCAACCGCAAATTGTCGTATAAATTTATTGCGAGACGAACTAAAGTGACGAGGGCTAGATTAGGCGAATGACATGTCTCTCTGTCTGTCCTATTTTGGACCATTTCACTGACCCGTCTAATCACCCTGTAGACGACCTTATCTCGGAAAGTGTTTAACTTTGGATTAGACCGGCCTCGAATGTGACAGAGAAATGGAGTTATGATTCGAAAATTGGGTGCTAATGAGCTCAATTTTTTGTCAATATTTGCGCCAGGCCCGTCTCCTTCTTTTCCTTGGTTGTGTCGTGTATCGACGTACGAAATAAAATTTTGCACCATCAATATAATTTATCACGTCGAAGATTCTTCTGGGCCCCATCTCCGCTTCATTCGAATGAGATGAATTATTGTGCGTGGAGACGTGGAGCTGGCTGGAGCCGCACTGGGGGGCTATTTAGGACTAACTAACTAAGTTAACCCCTTGGCGAGATCTGATTTAGTCAGAAGATCAATCACGTAATGCGCTAATGATAGATACTATTACGGTCGAATTCGGTTTCGAAACCAATAAATATGCCCAGTCCTGCTCCCACGTTGGCCGCACGGCGCGCGGCTATGGCGATGGCGACGGTGGTGCGCGCATATACGCGCATGTACGCGCCGCCGCCGATCGCCACAATCAAAATTATGAGTACTGTGGGGCCGCGGTTGTCGATAAAATGTTGCCGCACCGCGCAGCAATCCCGCGAAGACTCGCAACATCCTCCCCAGCGCGTATCAATATGTGGAAAGAAATTTTTCTCCTTTTTAAGGAGAAACCCCGTGAAAATTTATGATCGTTGCCGATGTATGCGTGGAGGTAACAATAATTCATGCCGTCGCGGAACACTACGGACGCTATGATCTCTTAAGGATCATAAATTGATTTATTGAGTTAGTTAATTTATGCTCTTAAAATATGAGTAATATGCGCACATGCATGTCCGTATGTAAATTGATTAAAAGATGAAATACCGCTGGCTTTGTGCTACACCGATTGCATTTTTGTGAGAAGACGTTCTATCGGCTCATTCATGTATGGGGTTATATTCGCGTATTTTGGAGTTTGATCATTTTTTAAATGATTTTTCTTTGGTAGAGCAAAACTGATTATCTTGGAGACGGGAAGGATTGTTATATTCTGATATTCGAACAAAAATTTAAACATACTTTCCAACATCAAATTAAACAGAGGTTAAAAATTGATTTAACTATCATCTAGTCTAGTATTTATTGATTTATCAATTTAGCTATGTACTAATCGAAAATAAAAAATTGAATTGTTTTGTTTTTTGGAAATACCAATCAGTGAAACATTTTATTTATTTTTTTTTTAAATATTGATTTTTACACTAGTTACAATCGATTTCTGATAGCGTATTTTAAGGGGTCTGTCTGGGAAAAATTTTCAATAAATATATTTTTTTAAATATTTTTTTCCAAACATAGAAAAGAGATATCGTTTTGAAAAAATGTCAGGTATGTTTATTTAATGTTAGAGAGTACAAAAATATTTTGTATAGATTTTTTCGACTGGATCATTAGAAAAAAAAATAAATAAAAATATAGTAAATTATTCCCTGTTGAAGTGGCTATCGTTTACATTAGTATCGTTTTGATCGGTAACAAATTTTAAGATTTTTACCCGATTTCCCAACCTCCAAAATCGATTTTTCTTTTTGTAACTCAGGGACAACTCCTACACTCCTACTCCAACCTATTAAGCCTACGAACAGCAAATCTAGTGAATGATTTCTGAAATAATTCAATGAGCATTAATTGGATTGAACTACATGGGTTCCATATCACTGCCGCATACCCAAAATAGGAACTTAGCAGTGATAAGAGAAAAGAAATTCAGTAATATTCCACCTGATGAAATACAGCATTTTGCTTGCCTTTGAATAAATGGAATCAGTATAAGAGGAAGGATTCAGTTTCTGATCAGAACTCACACTAATATCTAAAATGAAATCGGACGGTTTAATGGGTTTGTAAGTTATTTTTGTACTTAGTCGTAAAAATAAGTTAAAATTTAAGATTTCAAAAAATTGTGACTTTCAAAAAATGAAGTTTCAGTTTTTACGAACAAAAATCGTATTTTTTCGCTTATAAAACCTACAATATTGATTGGAAGAAAAAAATCGAACGATTAAGTACTAGGAAATTATGTTGGAAAAACCCGTTCAGCAATTCTTAAGATATTTTAATCACCCACTTTAAAAAAAAACATTTAAAGTTTAAAAACTTCATCGCGCATTCTGAGACCTCTCTGTAAAATTGAACGTAGTTCCGAAAATATTAATAGCATTAACTCCAAATTTTAACTAAAAATTTTCAAGATGTTATACTTCCAGATAATAAATTTTTTGAAAAATTTGAATTTTGTTTGATATTTACAAGCAACCTTCTGATTAACATTTTTGTTAAAATTTGAGCAGAGCAATGACACTGGATAAGAAATACAACCGAAATAATGATCATGTAATATAGTTTCTTTTATTGCTTAATTTGACCTAAAACAATAATGAAGTTCACCATAAAAGAACAGTGAAGTATAACAAAAGTACACATTTATCTTTGTTAGGCACATTCTTCTGATCAAACAATGCTCCAAACTATCTAATTTACAAGATCATCTAGTTTTATCGTTGTTCGAATGGACCCCGAAAAAAATGGCACAAATCATCCCTCCTTCACGACTTTCTAGTCTAGACGCCATCGGAACACCCACTGTTCGAAAAGTGCCAATCAAATTACCGCAGACATTGTGCTCCCCACAAAAGACGTTGAGCGTGTCTAATTAAACAAATCCTGGGCTGCTGAAACCGACCGCGCATTAAAGCATCGATATTTGGGATTGTTCGCGGAGAATAGTAACACACAGTCCGCGTCCCTCTTCCCTGAAATTCTTTTGTCCATTTAAATGGAAATTCGGTCGGATTCTACATCAGCATTTTGTTGTCACAAGGAGCCCTCGATCGGAATGAAAAAAAGACCGTGACTGCATTATGTTTTAATTTATTTGATTGTCGTCTCCCCGTGGATACCACATAGAGAGCGCCTAGCCCAAGTACGTGGGTCCCGTAGAATTGGCTGGGACCCTAAAGAGCGTCATAATATTAAATAATTTGAAAGCGCCACTTGACTTTTTAGAAATTCCCGTCCCCGAAGGCCCACTTTGGATCGGGTGACTTATGGGGCACGGAAAGACTGCTTCGACTATAAATGGACATTGTTTACGACCCCATTTGGACCCACTCTATAAAGTTCCTCGACCCAATCCCTCTTCGCCTATATTCCTTGCTCGATGGCGGCGGTGATCTGTTATTTATGGGCGCATAGAAACAGGTCCTGATTTTTCTGATCACAATAAAATTTGACACTTTTAATCGTAGTCCGGCTTTGTGGGCTTTTTTTTTTCTTACAGATAGTCGTTCGAATTCAGGACACACAATGGCTGAGATCAGGCGTGAAAATGTCTTTGATCAGGAGAAAAATAGTTCAGTTTTATTAGAGAACCTTCGAGGCGAGGGGCATTAAAAAAGAGGCCTAAATCATTTTTGGATAATAAAATTTAATAATTAAGGAAATCGATGTCAGTCTTATGTGTAAGCAGACATAAAGAAAGGTGGCGTTAGAGACTCTTAGGGCAGGCATGGAATCTTGATGGTTTTTATATTTTTTTCCCTCCAATATAAAACATGAGAGGCACGCATGCGTGGGAGGGTTATTTGAAATGACATGCACAGAGACCTCTGTTTAAAAAATAAAAATAAAAAATGTTAAAGACACCCATTGCCGCTGGTGAGGCAAACAAATTTCTTGAGACCTCTCCCAAATGCCCCCAGCCAGGAGGCGACCAGCAGGCACGGCGAGGCGCGCAACCCCCAGCCGGGTGATAATGAACCGTCGATAATGCGATTATGTCCAACCGAAAATCTTTGCTCATTAAACAATTTCCATATCACCCTTCCGCCTAATGCGATTTGATGTATCTGAAGTTCCTGGTGTTAACATCATCAATCACGGCGCATCCACCCTCGAGTGCTGGGCCGAAGCAGCGCCACCTGGGGCGCGTCGAATCTCAATGAAAGCTCTTACATCGGCGGGGCATGCCATGACTGAGTGCCTCGTTGCGCTGTCGAAATTTTCATGTTTATGTTAACTCGAGTCCGAAATAAGAGAACCAGGTGAGCCAAGACGCCCGCCCGACTCGAGGTCTGAGGTTAAAAAAATGAAAAAAAATAAAAATAAACAAAAAATATATACATATATATTCAAGAAGGGAAAAAGGCGAGAGACTCTTAACACTTTTAACCATTCAACGCATGCTGCACTTAGGCGTCTTGTCTTGTACCTGATTAGGACCGATGTTGTTATTACACGCATTGGAACTTACGAATTTTTGTGCGCACTAAAAATGCCTTTAATATGTTCTTTTCGCATGTTACAAGCTGTTGCGCTCCGAGGCGATATAAACAAGGCCCAACACAATCCCTGCGTATGTCGGACACATATCCGGAACAAGGTGATGCTCGGGGCGCGGAGTGTGTAAATACATTCGATTTTAATGAAAAGGGGATGTAAGTCCACGCTCCTCAACTCGCTCCGGGGCATCGTTTTGGCTACCAGACATTTCGATTTCCTGTCACAGACGGAAAATTGTACGGATTTTGTTTTATAAAATTAGTTATTTTAGGTTGAAATATTCTGTTTAATGGTTACCTTAAGGAGTAATACTATTAATTATGTGCACGAAATCTGTAGCTTAAATATAACATTCTCTAGTGAATATCGTACGATTTTATCGAAATATTGATTAGAAACCAAATGACATTAGTTTCAAAATAAAGTTCTCTTTTTTTATACAAAAATCCGTAGTAAATCGTTAATAGAATTGGTAAATTTTAATCAATGCAAATTTTAGTACTTTAAAATTTACTATACAGGGTGATCCAAAAGTATGGAAACGGCTAAATAACTTTCGAGGAATGCATTTTGGAGAAAAAAGTTTTAGACAAAAGTTAGGAATTTTCCCTGGCTATTCGATAGTGGCTTTAGATTTGACCTTGATCATGGCCTTGAAAATCATTTCAATGTCAAGTTGAATTTTTTAAATGGGAACACACATTTTTGATCACGGAAACGGAAATAGCGGAATAGTTCGATTATGACCCTAACGGTCAAGACGGTTCTTTAAAGGGGAACCTACATTTTTACTGCGGATTTGGAAAGAGCAGACGTTTTGTGTTCGAATGTGACATTAACCACTACCTTTGAGGTCATAGTCGGACGTAAAATTTTCAGCTCTTTCCATTTCCATAGTAAAAAATATTGGTTCCCATTTAAACAAATCAACTTGACCTTGAAATTACCTTCAAGGCCATGGTCAAGGTCAAATCTAAGATCACCATCGAATAGCCAGGGTAAATTCCTAAAACTTTTGTTTAAAACGTTTTTCTCCAAAATGCATTCCTTGAAAGTTATTTAGCCGTTACCATACTTTTGGATCACTCTGTATATTAATATGTATACACCTATCCCCCGATTTACACGGTACTCGATTTATACGATTTCACTTTTACACGGTTTTTAAAATATGAAATTAAAAACAAAAAATTTCCACACATTTTTTAATTCCGTTCGATAAGAGGAGAAGGTTTCGAAGATTTTGTTGAGGCAGATGTTGTAGAACTAATGGCGGACAAAGAACTAGAGGAGAATGATTTAGTTGACATGGTTAATGGAACAAATACTCGTGATAGTGATTCTGATGAAGAGGAGTCTGACCCAGTAGCGTTCACAGCAAAAATTATCCGTGAAGGACTTGGATTAGGGCGAAAATTGGGTAATCATTTTGTAAAAAATGACCCAAATGTAGCTCGTTCAACATTTGGGTCATTTTGTACAAAATGATTGCCCAATTTCAGCGAAATATTAATAAATGCTTAACTCAGTATGAGGAGGTCTATAAGGATTTGACCAAAAACCAAACACAATTGTTAATTATGGATTTCATTACCAAGGTTCAGCGATCTGAAATTGCTTCTTATTCATCTAACAACGAAAGTGAATTGCACTCGATAGTATAGTGATGAAAGTGAGATCATAGTAAACAGAAAGAAAAAACGAAGAGTCTATGAAAGTGATAGCAGTACATAATGAAATTTGTGGTTCAATTTTTTAATTTATATTTCTTGTTTCTACACGTAAAATGAATTATATACACTATTATTATTTTTATGTTTTTTAAGATGTATTTAGTTTTATTTTACTTTGAAATAAATAACTGAATTATGCACATTTAGTTTATTTTCGATTTACACGGTTTTACGTATAAAAATCATCGATTTCGATTTACACGGTTTTCTCTGGAATCTATCTTCCGTGTAAATCGGGGGATAGGTGTATTTAAAAAATTTCATATAAAAGAGCTCCGAAATTACCCCTTATTTTCGTGCACACAAGTTAGTATTATCCCTTAAAATATACTTCAATATTGATTTAAAGCCCCTGATATCAAATGTATTAAACTACATTTAAAAAAATTAAGTTGGTAAATTTAAACAAATTAACCTATAGTGCTGAAAACCTGTCGTTTCTCAATTCTAACTACTAAAAATAGTTAGTTAAAATTTTTTTAACCAGGCCACACATAGCATTATTAGGTTTAGAATGTAGCAACCGACGAACTAAAATATGTTTATAAGCGATTTGAACTCTTCATATTGTTGCCTACCAATATTTTGTTTAAGCTGCTATCGAATTTAGTCAAATATGGTCAAAACTTATTATTATATTTGCATTTATACAACATTCCTAGTTTAAGAACAATTCAGTCGGCATTTTAGAACGAAACTTTTTGAACTTTTTTTCAATTTTGTCCAACTCATACATTTTTAATATATGTATTGATCATTTGAATTTTAGAGTCTGGCATTTCGACAAAAGATTTTTTTTTTTGCTAAATCCTTCTATTATACACTTAGTTTGTCATATCTAGATGATATTAATTAATCGTTTGAGCAGTTTTTAAGCAAAATTATATTAATAATTTTTAATTAAATTCTCACGACATTAATGAGAGAATGAGCAAAACAACACACATGCTGAATTATAAAAACCTAACCCCTTAATTGAAGAAAATGTTAATTTACATTTAAATAGTTGAGAAAGAGAAATTTTGTTTCACCTTGCCCATTGTTAGTTGGTAGCTGCAAATTAACTATTTTTCGTTGTTCAAAATAACCAACTTTATTATTTAGCGTATTTTTAACTAACTATGTTGGTTATTTTTATCAATGTATTTCTTTCATTGAAATTAAGATTCAAAAATTCTTAAAAGTTCTAAAGTTTAAAATAATTATGAATAAATTATGTTATGTAACACATTATTTTACTTTATTTTTACTTAAAAGGATTTTATAAAATCTGAACAGAATTCTGTCTTTAAATCGGAAATAAAATTGAATTAATTACCTCCTGTTCTTCGCTACATCAGTAAACAATAAAAATATATATATTGTAAATGATGATCGAACTGAAATATACCTAAAATATTTTAAGGATTTGCAATTTGGTACAAAAAACGTTTTTTACGTCCTATTTTATCAGATCTTGGACTCTTGGAAAAGAATCTTCATTTAAAAATGAAAAAAGAAAACAATGATAAAAGTTTATAGAACTTTTGTCAGATAATTCTTTTCCTGCATATTACATTTCCAATTAAATGCAGACCTCTATTTGAAAAAGGACAATAATATTTTTAATAAAGATATTTAAAATTTAACATTTACGAGATTATCAAAAATAATTGAAAAATATATGTTGAAATTAAAAAAAGAAAATCACTCCCGAATTTTTCCAAAACTTTTTTTTTTTAAAATATCTATATACCTTTTTCGAAAAAGTCAGTACTTTCGAAGTTATTTCAATTTTAAACTGCTGGGATGGATTTTACCTCCTAAGTACGTTACAGAGTTGTGTTGTCTGACAATTAAGATTGTATTCCATATAAGTGGCATATTCGCAAAATCAGCATATTTAAACTATGTAGAGTTCCCGTACAATATGCATAATCTAGCCTTGGTTAACCGCCTTGTTTTGCTTTGTAGTCAAAAATAGATACCACAATTCAGACAGAAGGATCATATTAAGCAAATTCCCTTTAGCTTTGTTTGGATAAATTTGCTGCTGTAATTTTTGCATACGGTCAACGAAAAAACATTATATGTATTTTATATTATCAATTTTTTTTTTAATAATCAGACAATCCAAAGGTAGCACAACTCAATTCAAAAAAACCATACGATTTTTTCCACTTCGGAAAGTCTCTAGGATTTCTTGAAAGGCTGAACAAAGACTAGCATTTTTCAGAAAATTACCCAAAAAGCGTTTCTTCTAAAGCATACGAATCATCTACCGGACAAAAGCACATTGTTATCCGGAACAAATGACACAGCGGTCCATGTGACCCGCATACTGAACGAATCGATGTTTATAATAAATTTCACTAATTTTGACCTTTATTGTGAGCATCGAACTGTTCATCCAATTTCTTCTTAATTTCCACCCGTTTTTTTGATTTTATAATGGGTATCCTCCTGAGCAAATGGTTATATGGTCAATTGCCGTAAACTATGGAAAGACATCCAAACAGAAAGGAGCACCACGTCTTCGTCATTGTTGCTCTTTCGGGAAAAAAGAAACGGCGTCGAATGGAGTTAACAACAAAGAGTGAGGACGCGTTGCAGGTTTCTTTTATGGAGTGGCTATCAAAAAATTTTTTGAAATCAAAAAAATAAAAATAAATGTATGTATTGATACCCTCAAGAAAGGAACGACAAAAATTTTCTGTTGGTGATCCTGGACAATGGTGCACAATGATGTTAACTAAAAGAACTAAAGTGTTCGATTCAGCGCACTCAAGGGCCGTGGGAATTTGAGGTGATGTGCTACTGGAGTTATTTTTTTTCTTTCATTTAGAAGTAAAGATCAGTGCCAATGTGACATAAGAAATGTTTCAATTACCCAAGAGCCTGACAATACCACCCAGAATTAAAGATGAGTCTAAAAAAAGTAGCGATTCAGTGAGCTGTTCCTTAAAAGTTAAGGATCACTTAGGACTCACATAAATTTGTCGTTTGTCACCTTCGTCACCCAGTACCTGAGGGAGTCTGCATAAAAAGTCATCAGGTAAACTAAGTGCTTCATCGCTGGATATTATTATTATTATTATTATTGTTAGGGGTGACCCACATGGTGGGCACTGCGACCAGGCGGTCTTTTGTGCCGAATCCCCTTTACAGTAAAAGACGATCTGCTACCCTAAGGAACGCCAGAAGGTCTTTTACAGAAGATGAACGAGCTTCAGCCGAGTCCAGGAACTCTTGACCGAAGATCCCTCTTCTTAACCGTGCTAAAGCCGGACAAGCACACAAAATGTGTGATGTAGTTTCGTCGTCTTCAAGACACAGACGACACTCCGTCTCATTTGACAGACCTATTTTATTTAGGTGGTATCTTAGCCCATGGTGGCCAGTTAGGTAACCTACCAACAGTCTGAGATCCGCTTTACTCAAAACGTTGATTTCAGTGTAGGTATAGGGTCTGACGAGCTCTTTAGCTTGCCGGATCCCAGGGAAGTTATCCCAGTGTATGCACTGTAGATTCCTGACCCATTCTTCTATCACAGCTTTGGACGAAGACCAGCCAATGCTGCAGAAGGGCTCAGGGCCCTTGAGTCGAGAAGATGAACCTTCCCTGGCAAGTTCATCAGCAACCTCATTTCCCTCAACGCCGGAGTGTCCCGGTACCCAACAGAGGGTAACCCTGTTGGAAGTTGCTAAGTGTTGAAGGGTATCAAAGCATTCTTTAACAAGTCTAGACGAGAAGCGCCATGACGAGAGTGCCTTGAGGGCCGCTTGGCTATCGGAAAAGATAGTGATATTGGCACCTTTAAGTCTCTTGTTAATATTGAGAAGGGCGCAGGCTTCAATTGCATGAATTTCAGCCTGGAAAACGCTGGGCCATTTTCCCATTGCTATCGAGACCTTGGTGTTGGGTCCATAGACACCAGCACCAACACCATGTTCCGTTTTTGAGCCATCTGTGAACCAACGGAGAGTTCTGGGGTCCAGACTGAGGCCGTCGCCATTCCAGTCTGCACGTTCAGGGATGAGAATCCTGAATCTCCTCCCGAAGCTCAGTTCCCTGGTCATGTAGTCTGTTATATAACAGATCCTTAAGTCAGGGATGCGCTGCAGGATGCTCATGTGACCATTGTCAGCAATTTGCGTTTTGGATGTGATTTGCACTCTCAGAGCACTAATTGCGGCTGATTTCAAAATGAAAAAGTGCAGAGGTTCGAGTCCTACTATCGCCTCCATGGCGAGTGTTGGACAAGTCCTCATGGCTCCTGTTATGGAGAGGCAAGCAAGCCGTTGTAGCTTGTTGCACTTAGCAATTGCCATCTGCTGCTGAACTTTGGGCCACCATACAAGGGCGGCACATGCAACAATTGGTTTGACAATTGTATTATATAACCACAGGATCATCTTTGGGTTGAGACCCCATGTCCTGCCAAAAAGTCTTCTACAGGCCCACATGGCTCGCGTGGCCTTATTTAATGAATAGTTTAGTTGAGTATTCCAATTTAGCCGCTTATCCAGCCAAATACCTAAGTATTTTACTTCATTGGAATACTCAACGACCGTTCCTTGGATGGATATAGTATCCAAATTCAGACGGTACCTTTTCGTAAAAGGTACCAGGACGGCCTTAGACGGGTTGATGGTTAGGTCCTCACTGACACACCAGTCAGTGACTACACGAAGTGCGGTCCTCATCAAACTCGTGACAGTTGAGTCAAATTTTCCTGTAACGATTATTGCCAGGTCATCCGCATAACCGACAGTGTGGTAGCCAAGCTCACAAAGCTTGACTAGGAGGGCATCCACAACTAGAGACCAAAGCAATGGCGACAGTACCCCGCCTTGTGGGCATCCTCTAACTGCCCTAATTGACACAGAGGTGTTGCCCAGCATGGATGAGATTTCTCGCTGTTCGATTCAGCGCACTCAAGGGCCGTGGGAATTTGAGGTGATGTGCTACTGGAGTTATTTTTTTTCTTTCATTTAGAAGTAAAGATCAGTGCCAATGTGACATAAGAAATGTTTCAATTACCCAAGAGCCTGACAATACCACCCAGAATTAAAGATGAGTCTAAAAAAAGTAGCGATTCAGTGAGCTGTTCCTTAAAAGTTAAGGATCACTTAGGACTCACATAAATTTGTCGTTTGTCACCTTCGTCACCCAGTACCTGAGGGAGTCTGCATAAAAAGTCATCAGGTAAACTAAGTGCTTCATCGCTGGATAAGAAAGGTAACAAATGGTTGTTGCATTCAATGCGTTAGTGAAAAATTATCCAAAACAAGATTTCATCAAATAAGTCACCAGGGAGATGCTTTGATGTCTGCTATATTCCTCAAGAGTGGACCTAAAAATGTCTGTGCGATGACTTGCACATTCCTTGGGGCCAACTGTGCCAAGAGAATGGACCGATGGACCAGGGCTCACGGCCGAATCGATCTGCAACATCATCCTACGTGGAATATGAAATTCTCATTTTCACCGTCGACTGTTGTTCGAATGTCATAACGCGCCTTTGTTACCTACAAATCGATCAGCCAGATCATCGGCGAGATGTGAGCCGATCATCGATCGCCGATCAGGGAAAAATTTGTTTTTATATTAATGCGTGTATATCATATCTCATATCGAGCGATTGGTCACCACGATTATGGTGCCGTGTCTTTTCTTGCATCTGCGTCACCTTTAAAGGATAACAAAAGCAACCCCTAGTCTTACGATTGACACACACACACGGGGAACAAAAAAACACCTCCGATCCGCGCCACTTGATCGATCCTCGTAAATAAGGTCCGAAAAAGAAGGATCTCCTGCCGCTTTTGATGCCGGTGTCAGACAGAACACCTATTTTTTTTATTTTAGAGTCACTCTTTTGTGTCCTTCGAAAAAAAAAATATATATACATATAATATTTCGCCTCTTTATTGAGTGCGCCTTAAAATAATATGCGGGGCCCCGATTTTGACGCATCTCATCGGATTTTACGATCTCAAGTGCAGCAGCAGTCACTTGAGCAACCAATGAGGATCCAAATCCTTTGTGCGGGAGATGATCGCATAAAAAAGATATCCGCGAGTGGCCGAAAGCGGCCCATCGAACACTTCCAAGAGGGATTTGATACACATTTATTTCTTGGGCCTTCGGTGGTGCCTCGCCGGAACCCTTTCAGAACCAGATGCCACTCTTTTGTCCCTTTGCTTCCAACCATTATTTTCTTTTATTATTATTTTTTTAATCTCAAAGATCTCCTTCGCGGTACTAAAGAAGGTGGTGTTGGTCAGACACACGGTGGGAATTTCTCCTGAAGTTGAATTCTATTATCCGGTTGTAATCAGTTAATCTTTTATTTTTATTAATTTTATTTTTTATTTTTTTGGGAAAACACAAAGGGCGCGGTAATATATTTTTGCCATAAACGCCGAACCAATTAAATTAATTTCCGATCTTGGACAAATGGATGAGGCTATAAATCGAGAGAATTTAGCTTCTGATATGCGTGGAAATTAGTTTCATTTTTACGGCGCGCTGACAATGTTTTATGATCCTTTGCTTCTTATCCAGATAAATTCACTGCAATATGCATAATAAATGTGTCTTGCAGTTGTGTACGATGATATAAAAATAATTTATGCTATATTTTAGTGACAAACGCACAAATGACGGGAGCATTGCTGTTAGTAACAAAGAAGAATAAATAAATAGGTTAGTTTTCTAGATTAGATATATATGTAGTATGGTTATATCATATTTGGTTTAGAATGACATATCTCATTTTTCGAAAAGTATGCATTATGTTTCATAGCCAAATTGTGGGTTATTAGTTAGGTATGTTTTCTTTTTCATTAGTTATTTGGGGAATATTTAGAATATTTTTAAGGGGTAAAAGATTATCTTGTGTAAAGTATCCAAATTGAACTGTATCGTTTTTGTTTTATTCTCTCAAACCATTTCTCAAACCACATTTCCTTTTTTGATTATGGTATCATTAAAAAATTTATCCAACTCTATCTCTCTCATTTTCATCTTTACTACTTACGGGTCTTATTTCACTAATAGCTTGCTTCTTGTATCGCATTTTAGACCTTTTACGGATTTCTTCACTTCACTATTTATTTGTATTTCGATTTCTTCACATCCATCAAGAAATTATCGAAGGGTTTTCATGATGATTTTAATCGAAATTAAAATTTGTTTAAAAATTAAACTTTCATATTTCAGTTTTTTTTTTTTTTACAAAAATTTTCAAATGTCTCTAAACTCTGGCTATTTTTCTTTTTATCTTCTTCAGTCAGTGTGACGGAATTAAACACTTGTCCTGCAGCTTTAAGGAGAACCACAATTTGTACTGTTTCAAGTTTTTTGTATAATAAAAAAATGCACCAATTTTCAGAAATATTTCCCTCAAGTTTTAATTCCTCAATCTTTTTAACATAACCCATATTAGAATTTATATAGATTCTATTTTTCTGGAGCTCTTCCTCGTGGGCTTTTGAACGACTACAAATTCTTCTTCAAACTTTTCTTTAAATTTTGTACTATATACTCGTATAACGTGATTTGTTCTCTGGCGCATTTTAGATCTTCCCAGTTCCCATAAACCTTTATAATTGAAAATTTTATTTGTAAAATAATTTCTCTTTCAATCATGTGCTAATTTGCCACATGTGGTGTAGCTGTCCTTTTAAAAATTAGGCTAGAGTTCCGAACTACCAGGCTTTGAAGTTGAGGTAGTGTTTCTACAATTTAGCTGAATAATCCATGAAAATTCCACACTACCTCAATTTCAAAGCCCAATATCTCAAGAAATATCGATGTAAGTGATTTGGTGTTCACGAACTTTTTTGTAGAAAATTTGAATTTTCTACAAGTTTGTCATGTATATTTTTTCTATAGCTCTTGTTATTTACGAGATAGGGGCAAAAAAACGAGAATTTCATGAACAAATTGGGTTTAGTGACCCGTACTACCTTGCTGGTGGGAATTAGGGTTACGCCGCAATAGACACTTTTGTAGAGCATTCAATTCCGAAGAAACCCTATTATTGACCAAGATTATACCATAAATTGCTTCTGAGCTGTAGAATTTTGAAGAAAAAAAAAATCAAAGTTTACGTGTATTTTAACCCATTAATGCGCAAAACGAGGATTTTGTGCACGCAAGTTCAATTGTACAATTCGAATAACAAATTGAGGCGAATTTCCTCGAAATTCGTACATAAGGGGTTTTTGGGGGTGCTCTTTCAGAATCTGGCATTTGTTTTGCATAAAAACTTCAAAAACACTATTATTTTTTGGGTTTTTTCGAAAAAGTGCCGATTTTTTTGGTCATTTTTCGTCTCAAAGTCGATTATCTTGTCGTTGCTGCTATTGAATGATCATATAACCACCAGAAATCGCGGTCCGAATGTCTACACTTTCTCAAACTACGGTTTTGAATTTTTTTTTTTTTTTTGCTTTGGTTTTTGCAAAATGGCCAACACTTCGCGATTTTTTTACATGAGAAGGATCAACTTTACAGAAAAAATTTATATGACAAAAAGTACTTATAATTAGCAAAGGAAAACATGCAAATTTTTTCAGAATTTTTTGGACTATTTTTGGTTTTTTGGGTTTGGCCAATTTTTGAAAAATCCAAAAATGTCCCAAAAAATTCACACGTGTTCTTTGGCTAATTATAAGCATTTTTTGTCATTGGTAATATTTTTAATCAAAAAGGATCAATTATACGAAAAATTTTATATGACAAAAATTTTTTCAGAATTTTTCGGGACCTTTTTGAATTTGTGAATAATTTGCCAAATCCAAAAACCCAAAAATAGTCCAAAAAATTCTGAAAAAATTTACATCTTTTCCTTAGCTAATTATAAGTACTTTTTGTCATATAAATTTTTTTTGTAAAGTTGATCCTTTCCGTGTAAAAAAATCGCGAAGTTTTTTATTACATTGCTGTACAAAAATAGCCATTTTGCAAAAACCAAAGCAAAAAAAAAAAATTCAAAACCATGGTTTGAAAAAGTGTAGACATTCGGACCACGATTTCTGGTAGTTATACGATCATTCAATAGCAGCAACGACAAGATAATCGACTTTGAGACGAAAAATGACCAAAAAAAATCGGCACTTTTTTTTAAAAAACCCAAAAAATAATAGCGTTTTTGAAGTTTTTATGCAAAACAAATGCCAGATTCTGAAAGAGCACCCCCAAAAACCCCTTATGTACGAATTTGGAGGAAATTTGCCCCAATTTTCTATTCGAATCATACAATTGAACTTGCGTGCACAAAATCCTCGTTTTGCGTATTAATGGGTTAAACGGGAAATCTCTGCACGCCTTGGTCAAGCACTTAATATTAAGGGCTAAAATTTTCAGAGAATTTCCCTTTAGGTATTTCCCACAAAATTTCGAGGTGGGAGTGAAAAAAAAAATATTCGCGAAAAAAAAGCACCCTAATATTTATATATATAAAAATGTTATTTATTGTTCATAACTGTAGTAAACATCCTTCGGTGTTATCTAACAACGCAAATACGAAAAAATAGCAAAATTCAACCCCAACTACACTTAAGGGGCTCCAAAAACTTGAAATATTTTTTTTTAAGGTTAAAATAATGAACAATGATGTTGAAACTTTTTAGGTATATTATAGTTCTCGTACTACATACAAAAACATTTTTTTTGAAATTTTTAATTATTTAAAAAATAATAATAAATAACACTCCCTCGAAAAATAGACCTGGGTGGGTGTGATCGATTTTGACTCTTCTATTTATCTGATAAATAAAAACCAGGATAATTATTAATCAGTATGAGTGAAGTTATGGCCAGAACTAGAACAAAAAAAAAAAAAAAAAATTTAAAATTGGAAGAATGACGCTCTTTTGAAATTGAAACTCTGAAAACAGGCCTTTTTCTTATAAATTTCTAAATGTAAAAAAAAGTTTCAAGATAAATTAGTTTAAAGTTTTAAGTATGGATAACGGCCGACCGTTCGTTACCTGCTAATAAGGCTGTAGAACCTGAAATACTGTCAATATCCTTACAAAACTTTGACAGTACATTCTCAAGACCACCGAGTCCGCTTAAATGCGCCTGAGGTCCTTTAAAACATTATCATCTGATGATATTCAAAATGTTCAGAAATATTTTCAAGTCAATCTGACGTTGGACGTTTTTTGAACTCCATCCAAAACTTATATTAAGTTCATTTAACCAGCTGCCTGACTTTCTGAGATTAAAACAAGGCTTTTGTGTTAGTTCACTAATCTTGATTCATGTTGACGGCCTGGGCGATACTGCTACTACTGATCGTCTTAAAAGAAAGAAATATAATATATAGTACTATATCTCATAATAAAATTAATGTATGTGGTACTAGTTTTACTTTTTCCATTAATTAAATTAAATTTTCTATTGATAGTTTAAGACGTTCTGGAGACAGTACTTACTAAAATTCCTCTTGCTATTATCTCGAATTGGAACAGAACATTCAAATTTCAATAAAGCAAGATTAAATGAATGTTTCCCATAACTCGCGTGTGTTCCATTTAGCACACTTATCGCTAAGGACCACATTGAGGGTTTAATAACAAGACATTACAATCAAAAAATGAAGATGAGCAGCAATTATGCTAATTTACCACCTCAAGTAGCTGCTAACACGCAAATTTTTGTACGGCAAGCGTTAAAGTGCTCAAGGAATCAATTTTCCCCCCGTTGAAAGTAAACATCGGCCAATTTGTTCCACTTCGTGCCGCCTTGTGGCAACTGCAAACTGAGACATCAAAGTAAAAAAACGCTACGAAGGCGATTATCAGCCACGAGCAATCACGCGTAACACGAGCAGTCGCGTGGCTCAAGCACGGCCTCATTGAAAGTCAACAAGCCGAGGGATAAAGAGGACGTTGAAAGAGTTCCCGAAAAAGGCCTCAGAGGCATCCGGAGTCCTCAACAATAAGACCATCACCAGCACCAGCACCAGCACCAGCGAGCGCCAGTCCGGGCCAAATTGCTCCCAACTCCTCATATGTGAAGTTGAATGGTCCTCCGGGAGGCATTCTTGCGTTTTTGTTCCTGCAGTGGCCGCATCACATTGCACCCGAAGGCTCAAGATATGTAAATTAGACCTTCGGTTAGTTTTTGGAATGTCCAGAGACCGTGGAACGGCAGCACGGCGGCGGCGGTACGGTGGCGGCACGGCGACCGCCTCCTAATTCAGAAGCGTAACGCTGCCGCCGCTGCGCCGTTGCGCGCGCCAGCGTGCATTCATTGACCGACCGACCGAAGTGCGGCGGCGCCGTTCCGTGCCGCTCATGTACAGGTGGCTATTTAATCACAGGTGTCTTGCCACAAAAGGTATTTATCGTTAAGCCAAATGGCCGGTAGTTAGTTATCTTTGCACCGGCTCCAATCCCAAATTAGCCCTAACACTCTCTCTGAAGGAGCATCGAGCCCCATGCGCGCGCGCGCGCGCTCGGCTTATTTGCTGCGAACATATCCCAAGAACGGGGTGGGGAAATTGCTGCTTTTGCGATGCGAGCGTGGCCGCAAGTGGGAACTTGCTTGGGTAATCGGCTGATTATTTCAGTCCCCAAGGGAGCTAATTATTAGATTGAGTAATAATTTGCAGTCTAGGGATGTAATTGAGTATGTGATTGGTTTACGAATGGCCCTCGGCTGATTTATGGCCGCGTTGAAATCTGCGAATTTGCCCTGGTGCACGCTACGCCCCGGACTGCGCGTATCATTCATTTCTCATAAGCTCATAAGGCACCGTTCGATGCAGCCGCGCAACGTACTCGTGTTGCTGCATTTTACACTCCTGCCTATAAATAATAGAACACGGACGGCTCCCATCAGTTCTTATGGCCTGCATTCGATTCGCTCATTTCTTGAGGTAACATTTCAATCTTGCGCGCAATATTTGGATCAAATATTTATGGGGTGAGTCGAATCTTCAATTGAAAGTACAAATGGAAGTTATCGATATTGTACCATATTAATACCAATTTCGATCAGATGCGTTTTCCTTGTATTCTTCTTTGTTTGAACGTACGAGATAGCATGTAAAATGAAGATATATGCTAGTTTCATATGGTAATATATCTTCACATACAATTATGAAACCCAACCATATATGTAAAAGTGTGTGGATATTAAAACTGCCCAGAAATCTGCCTTAAGCTTCAACACCATAATTGCGAGAATGTTATATATAATATATAATAAATTATAGGAAGGTTAATATTTATTAGGCACTATCTACCAAATCTATTCCAACGTCAGTCTCAGCAAAAATACCACAATGTTATGACAACAAGAAAAATGGTATCTTGTATTTCAAATAGACTTTGTAATTTCCAAATTTTCTAAAAGAAATCGAAAAAGTACGAAAAATCATAGAATAGCTTCTTCTGATTTTTCTTATTTTTTTAGGAATCTGTATTTCAATTTGTATTTTTGCATATTTAATTTTTTCAACATACATATTCCGAAAATACGTCAATACAAGATTTAATCTTGAGCTAAAGAATAATCCAAAAATATTTAACTTATGTGAAAATCAATTCAACAAACTTCGCAATATAGGGCCCTATTGTGAAAGTAGATTTCGTTCGTTTCAACTAGCAAATATATTAATTTTTTTTATATTTATTATTAGCTCAGTTTTAAAAATGTGTCTCCGGTAGTTGAGTTGATCGTAACCAATTTCCATAATAGGGTCCTAGATCTCAAACTTTTACATATTTTTTTACAATATTTTCAAGAAATACTGCAAAAACTTTCAAATATTGTATATTATCTTGAATGAAGGTGGTTACGCCCATAAACCATGACGCAACACAACATAAATTCGTGTTTATTATCCAAGTATTTTGTAAGAAATCAGAAAATTCAAATGGTGAAACAAACGCAAACAATTTATCCTTAAAAACAATGGTTCGAAGTGTTAGAAATTTAACAAAATGTATAATGTATCATTTTATCTGTTCGTCAAATAATGAAAGAATGTTTTTTGACTATGCAGTTAAAATTTCTAATTGAGTTATAAAAGATATAAATTTTTTGGGAAAAAAATAATGTTGTAAAATTCAGGATTCAAACTTTTTATAAGGATAAAAAGGATATAATTTAAGAATAATTGGTTTTCAATATTTCTAGCGAACAAAAATTAGTTTTGTTTAGATAATTTCTTATTTTTATGCTTTCTTAATTTCAGCATCCTATATATTTAATCTTTATGTAACACACATACTATATGCAGTATGTGCAGTGCTTATACCGAAGAACTTTTGTAAAGTTTAAAAATACACTAGTTTTAAATATTTAATTTTTTTAATTTTTAAACCGCTGTATCTTCGCGAAAAGTGGACAAATATGAATAAATGAAAGCTTATTCTGAAGATTGCACTTTCTACTTTCAAACCTATGTATCGAAAATTGTCAGTTAAGAATTTGCAGAAACAAATGATCACTTTATTTCTTGTGAAGTTTAATGGCTTCTATGGGTTTCAAATCATTTCCAAGTAAAGCACTTTAACGCACTTATTTTCTCGTTCAAAATGTTTTTTTTTTTTTAATTTTTCTATGATTATGTTCAACATAAAAAGTAATTTTCAACTCTGAGCTTCCATAACTCCAAAATTAATGACCGTACAGTAATTTACCAGACTTCAATGGAAAGCTGAAGGTATTCTCTTCAGAGTGCTTTCACTTGGTTTTCTCAAAATTAGTTTTTTTTTTTTTTTTTTGTGTAATGTCTTCAATATTTTAATTACGTTAAAAACTATATTTTTGAGATATTTGAGTTTATCAGTTTAGTTTAGTTTTTTTGTCCAAAATCCAAAAATTATTAAAGCCTCTCGTATTTCAATATATAGTAAAGTGCCTGAAAATTATAACCACTACGAAAAATGTGTTCTTTTCTTTACTCTTTTGCATTTTTAATGAATACTACTAGCTACTTAACAAGCGACAATAACTTAAAATTTATTTAATTTTCATTAATGGCCAACATACAGTCTGTTGCAGTTTTCAAACCTATTTTTTTTTTAAATGTGATGTGATAGGACATTTTTATTTCCCAATTCATAATCTACAGGAAAAATCGTATAGAAATGATATATCACTTGTTATATGCAAAATTGGTGTCGGCTTTGAAGCAAAAGTGGTAATAAAAAGTCCATTCGTTTGTAAAGCAATCATATTTTTGTATGACACCTTACACTAATTTTGTTGTTGTTGTTTATCAACTAAGTGTTTATATCTGAAAATAATAAAATAAGTATTTACCTATAATTAGATAAATAAAAGTTGATATCTTAAGAATTTAAGAATGCTTTAAAATGTATATAAAAATTCAAAGCTACACTCTGTAACAAGGTAACAAGAAAAGAACATGCCGAAATATTTAAAGAATTTCTGCGATTCATTCCCTGCATGAGGAGCAATTCATTAAATGACTTCAAACGATTTGCTGTTATGTAACTTTTGTCAAAAACTCCATTTCATTCATAACATACAAAAAGCCCCAATGTCTGTTCCCCACAATGATCCACTCTGAACACGTTCAGAGGTGCTCTAAAAACCCCAAAAGAAAAAAAGAAAAAAAAAGTCCTTCGTCACCTCGCTGTCATCCACCGAAAACTCTTTTACCACTCACTCAGTCAAAAGTTCAAAAGAAACCGAGGTTTTGTCTTTTCGGCAACTTTTCCCACCGTAGAGCCTCCGCGCCGGACAATGGAACCCGCCAACATCCTTTGACAAATCTTTCAGCGCTCACGTAGACGGTCGGTTTTTCAGTGTTTTCACCCATTTGCGCACGACCCTCCGGCGGCCTTTATTCTCTCCGATTTAAAGCCTAACAAATGTCAGGCAGGTAAATTTTATCTATTGTTCCAGCTCTCGGGTATATTCCAGATTTTTTGATAAATTACCACCAAGCATATGTCATAGTCCATTGTAAATGGACAACCTGTTCTATTCAGAGCGACACCTTGTAAACTAAAACTGCCTTTTTCGACTAAGCGCGCGCTTTCAGTTGCGCAGACAATCTGCGCGCACAGCTTAGTGTCTCGGAACGGCGGACAAATAAAACGTCCGCACCAAGAGGTGGATGTGTTGATAAATTGTGAACATAAATTATGCGAGGCCCGATCGCGTAGCATTCCTCATATAGCCGGGGTGCTCTAGAAAAACACTCGAACAGTGGCTTTGGGAACTACGTCGAGTGGCCAAAGACAATGTGGTGCTAGTTCAGAAAGCCAACCCGGTGTAAGTTACCACTTGTTTGCGGTTACTCCGGGGTCTCACATCTCTAGCGCGGCGGCGCAATCTTTGACTAGGAAGAAGTGCGCACCTAGGGCTCAGAGGAGCCGCGCCGACTGCTAATAAATAAGGGAAATTTATTAAGGTTTTCGAGTAATAATGTGCAATCATTAAATTTGTAACGTTTTCATCGTACCGGGTGCTCTTTGTCTTCCGGAGGTAGATAGAGCCACCGGGTGGATGCGTTTGGGTCCGGGTCCGGACCTTGCCCTTACGCAAGAGGTTGCCGCATCAACGCCCGCTTATGACATTTATCACTCAAGGGAGGTGACGTCGGCTTCGGCCGCTCAAAAAGGTACTGGCACTTGCTGCATACACTGGCTTGGCCGCAAATTCTGCGCCAGGACCCAATGCGCGAAGGGCCTCTGGCGAATTGATTTCCCGGAACCTTTTGTAGGCGCTTTGTTGCAAGGGCGCATCATTAATTTCAGAAAAATCTGGCGGACTATAGCTGGCAGCGATACCTTTTTTTTCGAATTCGAAACTACCTGCTGGCTGGTTTTGCTGCTGCTGGACGGTAGCGAAATAAATGATGCAGACAAAATTGCAACATCATCAATTTTGCCTCGAAAACGAAATTCAACCTGCACTGAGACAAAAGAAACGCACAATTTCCCAGAACGTCACACGGCTTAAACCAACAAATCAAGGGATGACTTTGATTGATCTCTCAAGGGCTCCAATCATCAGAGTGATTGATGGCTTCAAGGAGCAGTAGTTCACGGCCTTCACTACCTTTTGCATTTTTGTTTTTATTTTTAAACAATTTATGGGCAGTGAGCAGCAGTTTTTAAATTGCATCAGGTGCCATAAAGGAATTTGAATGTAAAATGTTTGGAATCTTCTGCGAAAAACAAACAAAAACTTTAATAGTAGGAATGAAAAAACTCATGGCAGATAGCTAAAAATAATTCAGTATTAACACTAGAACAATTAAAGCCTTAAATTCTAAATCTTAACGATACCCCACAAAAAGAAAATCGAATGACTTCAAATCGCAGCTTTGCGGTGGCCGTGGCATATCTCCATTTCAATACTTCTCCACGTTGTTTAAGCATAAGTCTATTCATTTCGTACTGCGGAGATACGATACTGTGTTTTTGCCAATTTTTTGATCACGAAAGGGCAGCCTGTGTCAAAATAACATGCAATTTAAAAAGAAACCAACAGATGGCCCGCCACTTATAAGATTTGTTCTACTACTGCTTTTCAGTAAATCTTCGATTAAAGTTTTGAAAACATATTTTAATTAAAACAAAACACTATAACTGAGGATATTAATTGAAGTTAGACTTGGTGTTCAAGTTTTTTTTAATATATATAAACTATAGTCTTGTTGTTGGTTCTAGGATTTTGTATATTGAACAAAATTTACATATGCTTGAATATATTTGTATCTGCTATATAAAAAAAAAAACAGGTGTTAAATTTGATATTTGCAAGACCATCTTAATTAAGGAATGTTCGCTCCTTGTATGAACTTATAAATCTTGTTTATTTATGTTGGAATTTATTTAGATAAAATCAAACATTAGGACAGTAAAAAAAGTACGGCATTAATTTTTTAGCCACCCGAAAATAATTTGTTTATGATACAACTTGTTGCCGTTCCCACCATATTTCACCTTAAATTTTTTTCCTATTATAAACCGCATTTTTGGAAGGTCATAATTATCCAAATAGGTGATATTAAGCTAGGAATTTCAAGCTTTCTAACATTCAAAAGAAACTCGTTAGGGAGAACCATTAATCGTAAAGAGACTATTTGATTCTAGTGAACATAAGTTTTCTGACTATGTGTCTTAGGGTCGAGTGAATGGGCCAATCTCTGCACTATCGATGCAACTGCGTAAATAAATAAAATAAATAAATATCCCAGTCGGGTGTAATAAATTTTCCAGTATCCGAAAATCTAAGAATGAATTAAACTTTTTACGAAGCGAAATAAACGCGCTCAGCCATTTATCCGCCATAAAATTTACATAAAACATTTTATGGTTGCCCCATGAATTTCCACATTGCAATCCATCCCGGTCGCGCCAGCAGTAAATATAGCTATCACCCCCCGAGCTCATTTTTTTGTAGACAAACTGATAATAATTAGTAACTCGACACTTATCTTGGGAGAGACCGACCGACTGGACCAGGATGAGGCGGCAAATGAAGATCACCCGATCGGGCGGGAGACCGGGGATCGGGCCAAAAACGAGCAAAAGACAAAGACATGCCAGCCGTCCCGGTCCCGGAGGAAGAGGTACCCCAGAAAGTTAGAAAAGAAAGAAGACGTGAAGGAAGTGACACCTCTAAAAGCAGACCTGCACTTTGCTAGATGACATAAATCGAAATTGGTTGACAGAGCTAAGATCCTGCGCCGGGTTATCTTGCGCGGCCAGGTTGCCAAGAAGACAAATGAGACCTGCGCCCAAAGTGGGTATCTACTTGCACACACCTCGATCCCGGAGTGTTGTTTCCATTTCATCGCTTTGTTCCGCGCAGGTCCACTCTCTGGACACCGAGCAGGAATTATCCGGAGACACACTGGTCCAGTCGCAGTGAGAACTGAAATGCTGCATCTTATCTTACGCATGGGCTATAAAATGTCACAATACTCAAGTAGGGAGATACTGACTGCGGATGGTCATTGCCATATCGCCGAGGACGCTGGACGCTCCGAGTTTGGAGTGGACGCTCCGAGGGACAGGGCCCGATATCAGAGCTATGGGTGGCCCACATGTCAGACACCATAAGAGTGGATATTATCGCCTTTTAAGTTGAAGAAATGCAACAAATTGGAATGGATATCAAGTTTAAGTGCTCCGCACAGCGCGCAACACACTGCACTGCGATCGCTCGCGGCCGCATATGAATCTCATGCGCACTAGCTGCCCTGGCCAACTATCAAAGTGACGAAGGAGCTAATTCAAGGGTGTGTTGCGCACCTAGCTATCTCAAATTGCGATGTAATTATCTTAGCCATTGATCTGATTTATTTAAGGAGCATTATCATTATAAGCTTGTTGCCCCGGGCGAGTAATAATTAGCACCGCAACTGATATCTGGACATGACTGCGACTGATCTGGATCAAATACTGAAACTCGATCGAATTTATATTACCTGCCAGACTAATTTACGGACGAGGGGCTAATTTCAAACTATTTTCAATAGGCTAAGATACTTGTTACGTTTTTCTTACTTTTGACTATGATTTGTTTTATAAACAAAACGGAGGATATTGAAATTATAAATGTAAAAGTAACCTAGATGCAAATTATGTACAATATATAATTTTTCTGTTAATGCTTTTCAGAGCAGATCTTGTAATATTGGCTCTACTTGCACAAAAGCATCACGAATGAAAAATTTCTTTTCCCACAAAAAAATGTTTTCGACAATCGATCGTTGCACCGATTTCTTTCTTTTCTTCATGCATTACAAATTACTCTCCAATAGTAGGTCCCTGATTTTCGGAAGAATCAACTGATTTCCAACCAACAACATGGTTTTTTACCAGAACGTTAAACTATTACTAAATTAGTTATTTTTTTTTACTGACCAAAGCATTCGAAAATACTAAACACGGACGGAATTTAACCAAAATGGCTCTACTAGGTTTTCATAGTAATGTAATTTCTTGGTTTTAATCTTTTCTCATTAATAGGCGGTTTTTAATGGCTCTCATTCACGTTCTTTTACTCGTAAACAACCTTTTTGGTGTTCCTTAAGGAACAATACTTGGTCCTCTTATTTTTTTAAATCTACATTAATGATTTACCTAACCACATTGAGTGCGTATTTCTATTTTAAGTCAATGATGCAAAAATATTCAAAACCTGATTGCCTCAACCTTCAAAATTATTAATATATCGAGATACTTGAATTTTTGTGTTTAGAAAATCTACTTGAAATTACCATAAGCAAGTGTAAAGCGATAACATTCCCTAAAAAAGTGAATTCCATCAATTTTGAATACAAAATTAGTAACATATCGTCATCCGTGTTTCTGATATAAAGGATTTTGATGTTATATTTTATTCAAAACTTACTATTATTGTTAACTAATGCATTTAAATTAATTGGTTACGTTTTTTGTAATCCATTTAAAAATCCTTCTTCATATAGTTTATCATATTTTAAAGCGCATTCATAATCAGAATATGCTTGTCAAGTGTGGAACCCTTTTTTATATTACATACTCTAAGAAAATTGAACCATCCCTAGCATAATATTATATGTATATACGCAATATTTTGTTTAATATTTTAATTATGCTTAAACTTTATGGGTAGAATGTAATAAAACTTTGTCTATCTACTACTATCTACTAACGCGTTGTAAATAAATCAAAAATCGGCCTTTCTATAAAACTTAATGATCATTTTAATACCAAGATTTTAACCCTCTGTGGCCATACCTCTTTTCAATAACGTGAAGGCCATATGGGTGCAAATATGGTTTCACTATTTTATTTTATAACACATTCTATGTGGCTTAATATTTTTTATCGATAAAGATATGATTTTGGGGTAAAATTTTCGTGGAAATTCAAATATTTTATTACCAAAACCGTTAAAGTGCATTATCACATAAAAAAACGACGATTTTTAAATAGACTTTTTCAAAAATTCGATTTTTTCGCAAAAAAAATCATTTTTTTTTTTTTATTTATAAATAAGGCAATGAAACTTCTTAAAAACAAAGGTAAATAAATACACCTATATTCAAATAAAAAAATTTTTTTTTTTTTGTTTAATAATATATATGTTAAATATTTTTAACAAGTGCTTGAGAAAAGGATAATTTTAAAAAAGTAAAGAATGATGTTACGTACAAAAAATGGTTAATTTTAGGCATTTTTGTTTATAATACACATATTAATCATTAAACTTTACATTATTTAGTTAAATTTTAAAAAGAAAAACATTACTCGGTAGTATTGACTCAATTAATGCATAAGCCGGCCCTGTGCTATGGAGGTGCATTTCATTCGTGTTCTAACTGCTTGCTCCCTTTCACACAGCCCGCATTTGTCTCTCGTTTCTTCTCTTACGATGCTGATACTAGCTAGTGGCACCTCTTCTACTACTCATAATTTTTGTATTTTTTTACGCAAATATGTTCGCAAGTTTCGTGACTACAAACGTCGGCGAAGTCGAGTTTCTAATGCTAATGTTTTAAAAAATTTGTATCTATATTTAGTCTCTCATTCTCGGCAAGAAAAGTGTACAATATAAAGGCATTGATTCCGGCCTGATCCAATAAATAAAATTTAAATTTTACCACAAAAAAATTTAAATCTTACCTATTAGACTATAATAAATACAGGAATATTGTTTGTTGTATTTTCCTTGTGTCGATGTGCACTCCTTTGCATTCACTGAACGCTAGTTGAGCTAATTTCAAAATATGCCAGATGTTAGGTACATTTATTATGTTACTGGCGTCACAGATAAGCGAGGCGAGCATTCTTTCTGAGGAATGAGTTTACCTTATCCTGTCTTCCCTTTGATTACCAGCAATTTTGGGTTAATAGGTAACTACATTTCTCAAAACAATTCTAAATAAGTTATTTCTGTATGAACTCACAATTTTGTGTTCGCCAAGGCCAAAGGGGTGCAAATATGGCTAATGGTTACTTTTCGATGTTTCTAGCGCAACAGCTATTGAGTGACGGGCACCACGCTACTGCTCGACCGTTACACTAATATATAGACATAATTGTCGTACAAGAGTGAGAGCTCTATAGTGCGTGTCCTATGAGAGAGAGACATTTAAAATTTTTGGTATGCCCGATTTGCACCCGTATGGCTACAGCGGGTTACATATAGAGTTTTAAATATATTTTTTGTTATATAAATTGAAAATTTAGAAAAAAGGCTAATTTTTACAAAATACGAAATTGTAGAAAAATTTTGTATATCAATAGTTGCAATGTTTTCAATCTCCACTCCGAATCAGTTTTATGGGTTAATTTTCCATTAAGTTATGAAAAGTTTGTTAACCATAGCAAAGATTTTTAATATTGCGCAAAGCACATCCAATTATTTGACTTATTCGCACTTTGATTGCAAAGCGCCTTTCGCAAATTTCACAACATTAAAAATCAACTATGTAATATATTCAACTCAATGGAAAATTTTCTATTTAATAATATTAATTTAATTATTTTTAATTATTTTTTACGTTTTTATTTTCTGATCGATAAGAAATCATGAGTTGTTAAAAGTTGCGAATTTGAATTGAAACATTAAGAATTAGTCTTACAATTTAAAATTTGCAAATTTTTGTTCTTCGTAAAATATTAAGCCTTGCATTTTACTCAAAGAAAAAAATCCTAGAATTAGAAACCTTTATTATGGAATTCGAAGATGAAAAGCTTTTTACAAAGCAATTAAAAATTGTGTGTCGGCTTCGTTTTTGAGATCCATAGTAAAGCACATTTAGATTTATCGAAAATGTTTAAGGATTGTGTATAATTATTTAATATACATCAGTATATTTTCGCTTTGCTAAATATAACTTTTACTTAAAGCCCTTAAATTCAGAATTCCCTTAGCTTTATCCAAAGTTGAAAATGGTTGGATTGATGATTCCTATAACTTTTAACTAATTTCCAAATATAAGAAAAAATAAAAAATCTAGATCAGGGGCAATCTTCACGAGTTTCAAAAGTGGCCAAATTCAAATTCCATCAAGTTTCTTCTCAAGTAGCCCATCCAAATCAATCATCGAAGCGTTCTTAATTGGGGGCCCGAAGGGGGCTCGAAACGTGGCAGAAGAGCGCATTTTAATAATTCTAATTTGCATTCGTCCGTCTGCCCAGAAACGTGTAATTAAACAGTGGCCCGAAAAAGGAGCTTCTTTTAAAAATATATCACTGGGCGAGCGAAATGTCAGCCGAAGGTTCATTCTGAAAAGGGTTTAAGGCAAAATTTAGACCGGATCGTTGGATTACCGCAGAAAAAGCGGTATGGCTCGTCCGGGGCTTTATGCTGGCAGCGCTTCCTTGTGCCGAGAGTTAAAAAGCAAAAGGACCAACGAGGTGAGCAGCAGCGCAAAAGGAAGAAGAGTGGACAGCACTCGGCAAATATATGGCCCTCGTCCACCTCGGGGATAGTGAGAAGTTGTAGTCATTAAAAGGCCGAACAGCGGAAAGGCCGATCTGCATATGTTTATATTAAAAATGCCCAGTCCCATAGCAATCATATCGCAACAGAAATCCATTTCACTGTAGCCTCCGGGTTTGTTCTCAATTCAGAAGCACAGCGGGAGTTCTAAAATGATCGTCTTTCAGCTAATAGATGGACAGTTTTATATACCATCGGAGGTAAACGGCTGTGGGCCCTGACCGGCGACCAGCCGACCCCGTCCTTCCCCCAGACGAATATGCAATTTAATGTTAAATTAAGTCTCCCAGCTTGCGAGGCATAAACAATAAGAAATCATGCTCAGCGATCGCTTTAATTTTTTTATAATTTTAGTATTATTTATAGCCATCAACCGTCATCACGATCCACGACCTCGATGGGTTTTTTTTTTCTGCTGCTGCCGCATAGGTCAGGCGTTCATAATTTCATTGCTTAATAAATTCGTCTGGGATCCGAATAGATATTCCTGCGGTACACCGGCCTTCGTTCAGGGAAACAGATCGGCGATCCGCACGCCCCAGGAACAGGGAAGAAATTTCGATCGGCCGACCGAAAATTAGGCGGTCGACATGTGTGTTGATATAAATTAGCTGCAATAACAGCGAGGCAAATTAAAAGAAATCGGTCTGCCGTTCAGAAGGCCGACCAGACCAAAATCCATTCTGCCGAAGAAAGGAGCGCTTAATTTATGTGTTAGTTGAAAAATATGCTGTCGGGCGGTGCGCGCAATCGCAACCAGCCTACCTTTCCTTTAGTAAGGACTGGCGGCCCTTTTCAGGTTTTATCTAAAAGAAGCGTTTTGGGTGCACAGCAGTTATGATACAAATGACCAAAATGAAAGTTTTGATTTAGAACGGTCCGGTGAATTAATTCACTGTTAATTAGAAGATATAAGGTTATGTTAAGGGATCCGTCTAGACAAAAGGGTTGCGTTTTGAAAACAAATCAGGTGCGTTTTCAACATAAACGCCAGCTGGTCTGTCGAATGTATGATGTCTGCTACTAATACACTCAAAAATGATAAATTTCAAAAAGGACTCAACTAAGGAAAATAGTTAAATTTAATAGTTGACCGAACTACGATTTTTAGTTATAAAAATCGATATTTTAACTAATTTCTTATAGTAAATTCATGCATTATTTATTAGTAGTATAATTTCTACTATTTAATCATAGTACACAGATATATTTAATATGTTTGTATAGTAATGTTTATCATATTTAACTGTCAAATCGTAGTAAACTTTACTAAGTCGCTTTATTAACTGACAATACTTCCATAAGTAAGATGTAACATTACATTTACATTTGTTGTTTCCGCATATTGTGAAAAAAGAAAGGAAATTGTTTTGAAAAAAAAAAAACAGTACCATTACCTATATTCAATTGGCTTTAATTACTATTATAACAAAACGAGCTCAAGGTAAGGATTAAATTTCCTGAAAATTTTCGAAAACCGCACAATTTTCGAATTTCAACGAACGACTTTATAATGGGTTTTCGTTATATTTAATATAAGCACATGATGTATACAAAAAAAAAAAAAAAACTCTTAATTTACCAGGAAAGGTTTTTGAAAATTATAAAATATTTTTTTATTCTCGTATTTGTTTTCAATAACTACTGTCTTTAAGCTTTAAATTGCGACCAGAAATGTTCAAATATCTGTAATAGAACAATTTTGCCAGCACAAATCACACTTTTTGAGTGCTTTAGTGATTGCGACATCTAAAAAATTAAATTGAGACATCTAAAAAATTAAATTTAATTTTAATTGAATTTTATTTTTTGACATCTAAACAAAGGTACCTACCAAGTGCCATTATGATTTTTTGATGATTTTGTATGGAATGACTAGTATGTGATTGTATCTTGTAAAGTTCTATATTTGCTGTATTGAATATTGTAACTTAAACTATGATAAATTTACGAATTATTTCTATATTGTTGCAGTTTTGCCCCCCGAACAGCTAGCTGGCAAAACTACAAAATCTGAATTCGCTATAATTCAGCGACAAACAGACAGATACGGATATTTTAGTTAAGAATTTTAGTTCCAAAATTTAACCCATTAATGCGCAAAACGAGGATTTTGTGCACGCAATTCAATTCAATTGTACGATTCGAATAGCAAATTGAGGGGATTTTACTCCAAAGTCGTATATTAGGGGTTTTTGGGGATGCTCTTTCAGAATCTGGCATTTGTTTTGCATAAAAGCTTCAAAAACCCTATTATTTTTTGGTTTTGTTTTTCAAAAAAGTGCTAACTTTTTTTTGGTCATTTTTCTTCTCAAAATCGATTTTCTTGTCTGCTATTGAATGATCATATAACCACCAGAAATCGTGGTCCGAATATCTATACTTCCTCAAACCATGGTTTTGACATTTTTTTTTTGGGTTTGGTTTTTGCAAACTGGCCACTTTGTACAGTAATGTAATAAAAAACTTTGGATTTTTTTCACAAAAAGGATCAATTTTATAAACAAAATTATAGAACAGAAAATGCTTCAAATTAGCCAAAGAATACATGTTAATTTTTTCAGATTTTTTTTGGACTACTTTTGATTTTTTGGATTACCCAAATTGTTTTGAAAAATCAAAAAATCTCCCGAAAAATTTTTGAAAAAATTCACACGCGTTCTTTGGTTAATTATAAGCGCTTTTTATCAAAACGAATTCGTATAATTGATCCTTTTTGAGTAAAAATATCACTAAGTTTTTTTATGATGAAATTTGGTGACATTTGTACTGAAAAAGGATCAATTTTAAATTTAATTTTAAAAATTTTATATGACAAAAAGTGCTTATAATTGGTCAAAGAACACGTGTGATTTTTCGCGACATTTTTGGATTTTTCAAAAATTGGCCAAATCCAAAAATCCAAAAATAGTCCAAACTTTCTGAAAAAATTACATGTATTCTTTGGCTAATTTGAAGCATTTTCTGTTCTTTACCTTTTTTTTTTTTGTAAAGATCTCGTGTAAAAAAATCGCAAAGATTTTTATTACATTGCTGTACAAAATGGCTATTTTGCAAAAACCAAAGCAAAAAAAACTTTCAAAACCATGGTTTGAGAAAGTTTAGACATTCGGACAGCGATTTCTGGTGGTTATATGATCATTCAATAGTAGCAACGAAAAGATAATCGACTTTGAGAAGAAAAATGACCAACAAAAATCAGCACTTTTTTGAAAATACACAAAAAATAATATGTTTTTTGAAGCTTTTATGCAAAACAAATGCCAGATTCTCATCCCAAAAACCCCTAATACACGAATTTGGGAGAAAATCGTCCCAATTTGCTATTCGAATCGTACACCTGTACTTGCTTTCACAAAATCCTCATTTTGCGCATTAATGGGTTAATAAGGGCTTCGATCCGAGATAGCTTATCCGATTTCAGCAATCCGGCTTTGGGTTGGTGTTCTTGCCACAAACACTCACAATGGAGGAATCGAAAGCTAATCCCTATATCTGCCCGATTACAATACCAAGCGTGAATTATACGAAGGCAAATTTTGTCACAATATTATTGTTAAATGTACTTTGTAAAATGGTAAAAAAATAGAAATAATTTGTTATTTCGAATTATACGAGTTATAGTAGTCAATTGCAAACCACATACTCGGTTTTTTAAGTTTAAATCATTCTTTTTTTCGCTTTTTGGTAACTAAAAGCGCAAATTTTTACTTTTTATTTCTTTTTTTTTTTTTGACTTTGAATTTTACGGTTTGTATTATTAAAAACAATTTTTTGAATCATAGACTATTAAGCTTTAATTCGTGAAATAAACTCTTTTAAATTCGTCATCGATATTCTATTGACATGGCAATTTCGAGAAAAGGCCTTAATATACCCAATCAATTACCATTTGTCAACTATATGTCCAAATTATTTTACTCTCCCAACATTTCGGCTTGAAATCAAAATCGAAATATATGTATACAATTAATTAAACGTAGATACTATATAATACATTTTATCAAATTATTCAAATTTTATAAAGTAAAATATAAAAAAAATTGAGCGTCGTCGGTAGGAAAGGGCCCCTGGAAAGTGGAGGCGCGCTAGCACGTGCTTGTTGTGCTTCTCTGTTTATCCGTCAATGGTCTAATAGACTAATGATTTCAAACGATCTCTCCTTTTACATCTGAATTTTGTCGAAATCAGAACTGGGTCGCCTTTGATTTTTTCTCTTAGTCTGGGAATTCATATGAAATAACCCATAAAGTATAAAAAAGTGAAAAGTGTTGAAATTGAGCATTATCAAATTGCAGAGCCACTTTAATATTTCCGTTTACTGTTGGGAATGTCTTAAATAAAAATAAATGGTAGAAAAAAGGAATTCAGTTAATACCTATCATATGTATTATAAGGTTTCAGCAACTTTAGCGTTGTTATGACCAAAATCGATATCCCCAGATAAATATCAATAATTCCAGGCCGATAGCATCAGCAACTTGCACCTGTATAATTGTCTGAAACAGGAAACTGGCAATTCGCCCGGTGTTGGTTTCTATTTCACGAAATAAAATCAAAGAGACGGCAAGTGCCCCATAACCTCTGATTTCTATCGGCAAATCGGATTCCAGGCACTTTTCGAACTGCGGCGCGCGCACGCCCGGAGACTGGACCAGAACAGAACCGAACGGGGCCCCACAAACGAAAGCTGTTGAAATCTGATACTGCGGGCCTCCTAATTTTGACGTCGAAAAAGCCCAATCCAAGCAACATCAATTTCTACCGCACACATTTGTGGAATCGAAGGCGGTGGTCTGCGCTGCAGCATCCATACCAGAATTAGGAAAAGGAGAACGTCTCAATTAATTTGATTATCACGTCACCCAGTTGATTTGTTGACCTGTCGTGGTGCTGATAAGAATCGTCTTTTCTTTCACATTGTCCCTGGTGTGATGCGTCTTCTTGTGAACGACCGTGGTCCATCTGCAGCATTCAACACACCTGAATAGACCTGGTTTGGAACCTAATTGGCCCGCACACATTTCACATAGAGGCGAATTCATCGATCGAAGGGCCGAGGGCGACACCGGAAACGCTGATAAGCAGCCCAACCCTTTTGCCGCCTTGGCACAGAGAAGAGCTCGTAAACTACGAGGCCCTGACATCACGGCCGGAGAAACAAAGTAATTGAATTGGTCATTATAACGCCCGTTGGCGAGTGATCATCGGCCGTGACGGAGGTCCACAGTCCAGGTCTAGGTCCAGACTGCATACTCCAGACTCTGGGCTCCGGGCAGCAACCTGATGTGTCTCAATCTCATCAAAAACCCAATTTAGATTGGAGAGAAAGGGTGGTTGACACGATGGACACTTTATAGTCAATTACCTACACCTCCCGGTATGAGAAAACGGTGTTCGCTGGACCCAATGGACACCTCGCTGCTTGCGGGTAATTTATAGAAATGGAGTTAACACTCGGGCCCGATAGCGCTTTTTACACCTATGCAGCGTATGAGAGTACGCTGGCACGGGAGACAAGCGCGACTTCACGTCTTCAGGTGGTCCAGTAATTGCCAGGTGAAGTTCTGCGTGGGCAGCGGCAGTAACGGTGGCATCTACTGGGCCTTGTGGGCGGCAATTTTCGGACATGTAAAATATTTAAATATCTTTAACACTAAGGAAGTCGAAGGATCCGCTGTCTGGACTTTATCGACCATGTTAAACAGCGCTTTCAGCTCGCGTTTACTGTCCAATCTTTCATGACTCATTTCGAGAAAATTTAGTAATGACGTACATAGTCTTAACTCTGTTATTCACACTCTTTTTCCCTTGAATCGATATGGGTTTAATATACTCTTAAATGTAGACACGAAATGGTAGTTTTAGTAGTCTAGCATTTTGTCTTTTGAATCTAATCCTAAAATTCAAACCACGAAACCTATTTATATATTTTCAACCCGGGTGCAAAAATAAAATGAAAATATATTGAAAAGTTGAATTGGCAGTTTGAAAACGAACTGAAAGTAGACTGAGGTAGTGAATAAGATACAGAAAGTAATAAATGGAAAAGAGATGGGAAACGAACTGAAAATGTATAGAAAATGGACTGAAATTAAGCGGAAATGAAAATGTATAGAAAATGGACTGAAATTAAGCGGAAATATATTTTGCGCTAAAATTCGGCTAGTTTTTTTTTCAGTCCACTTGCCCTAAAGCAAAGGCCCAACTAAAATTGTAAATCTAGCAATTGGAAATGTTCTGAGTCCTATATTTGAAGAATTTCTGAATGCTATAGCAAAAAAAAAAGGTTAGAATTTTAGTATATTTTTAGTTGCTTCATCAAAGGTAACTAATATTTTAGTGTTAATTCAGTCTACAGCTAATATAAAATTTCTGGCTTCTTCTTCTCCTATTGAAAAAATTCAGTTTTCAGTGCAAATAATAATTTCGGCCTTATTTCAGATTGGATTCCGTCTAAAATTCAATTTTCAGTCTTATTTTTTCACATGGGAATTTTTCGTACATATTGAGAAGTTCTAGTATTTTATTCTACTCGCTAGGTACTAGATTAAGGTCTTCTTTTTTTTTAATAAAACCTGAAACTATTTTATTTTATTTAGCTACTTTTGAATTCTGACTTGTAATGATTTCAGGGAAAAACTACTTTAAATTTCATAAATACTTAAAAGAATAAATTTTGAACTCAACATGATCTAAAATATGTTTAAAAAATATTCTAGTTTATATGTTAGACTTATTGGAAATCGCTTTTTTCTTCAAGTGTTCCAAAAGTATGGAAACGGTTAAATGACTTTCGAGGAATGCATTTTAAAGAAAAAAGTTCTAGGAATTTTCCCTGGCTATTTAATGGTGAATTTAGATTTGACCTCGACCATGGCCTTGAAGGTCATTTAAATGTCAAATTCACTTTTTTAAGTGGGAACCTATATTTTTGACCACGGAAATGGAAAGAGCGGAAAATTCTACGTCGGACTATGATCTTGACTATGAACTCGAGGGTCATATGAAGCCAAGATGGTTCTTTAAAGCGGAACCTGCATTGATGCTGCGGATTTGGAAAGAGCAGAAGTTTTTCGTCCGAATGTGATCTTGATCTCGAAGGTGATATCAAAGTCCAAGTGCGTAGTCAAGATCACATAAGTTTCTTAAATACTTAAAAAGTATAAATTTTAAACTCAACATGATCTAAAACATGTTTAATAAATATTCTAGTTTATATTTTAGACTTATTGGAAATCGCTTTTTTTCAAGTGTTAGAAATTTAGGCCAAGATTTCTGACCATGTAAATGATATTGACGTGACTGAGTTCTTCAAATTTGAAAAAAGGGTATTATTATTAAAATATTTAGTATTTGAAAATTATATTTTAACTTGAGAATACATTTTAATTTCAAAGTAGTAGTGCGTCCTAGGAACAGCGTATAGCTCTTTTGAAATTTATATACCTTTTGGAATTATTTCTAAAATAAATAAATTGAATTGACCTTATTGTCGAATATCCAGTTTTCGGTTATTTATGATCTTGCGTAACAGAAGCAATATTTATTATATGTAACTGAATTTTTCTTTGAAAAAAATTTTTCTCGAAAGTTAGGTAGTTATTTATTTAATTTGTAAAATTTTATAGTACATCAATTTGATTTTTCATATTCGAATTTTTTTAAAGTTTTGTATGCTTCATTCATTATATATTAAATTTTATGTTAAACTTACTGGACCATACCAATAACACTTTACAAAACCGACAACTTACTAAAAATTGTCCATCATTTAAAAAATCGTACCAATATCGATATTCGTAGGGTGATTAGATTTAGTAGAATCCTTAATAAGCCAAACATTTTGATGTTTTAGTTAATATTTGAGGTAAAATGACAGGTGCTAAACTTAATTTAGAAATAGATTTGGAGCTAATCGAGGATGCCTCTCATTGTTGTGGCGTGACTAAAAATGTTATTGGTACTAAAATATAGTTGAACTATTAAATTAAACTAGTACCATTTAGTGGCTATTTAACATAAGACAACAATAATTTTTCAACCAAAAAATTTTTACATCAATTCTAAAGGATTTTTTCCGTAGATTACGAGTTTATAAAGTAAAGTAGCCCATATCAGATTAAGGTTTTGAGAAAAAGTACTTAGGGTTAAAAAGGGCAAAAGACCTCATTTTAGCCTTTGTTAAAGAATTATTAAAAAATATCAGATTGTTATTGGATCTTGTAGCGCAGCTTAAATAAAAATTTGAAATTATATAAAAGTACGAAAGACTGTAACACTATCCGAAATATTCCATGAAATTCACTTTTTTAAAGCGATTATTTCATATAACAGATGTTATTTATTAAGATATTTTCAAACATGGGTAAATTATGATCTTTTGTATTTATCAGGTCTATTTTGCTCAAAACGTGACGCGATGGAACATTTCCGTTTACGAATTCGTAATCTATGGAAAAAATCTTTTAAAAAGTATAAATCATTTTTTCCGCTGGAGAAAAAAATATATTATATAATTTGTTGCCTAGTGTAATTTAAAGTAACACTAAAAATTTTTAGTGGAAAGTCCTACTACAAACAAGGTCTTATTTGTTTCTCATTATTTCTTGAACAAGAAAAAAGCTCTATTTTAGCGTTTTCTTCAATTTTTGAAAATATTATTGCAGTATAGAAATTTGATGATTCTAGGCCACGTCTTTAAGATTCCAGAATGCTGAAGCTCAGATGGATGGACGTGAATTACTATACATATTACCTGTATTCCCAATAATGTGTAAAGACGATGAAAAAAATGAGTTTGAAGTATGATACTGTCATTAACCCATTTTTCCCTAAACAGAAATTTTGGTATCGTTATTTTTTTTACCTAGAAAAGTGTAAACTTAATAATAACAAAATTCCAAAAGTTACTTTTGCCATGTTAAATTTCCTGCTTTTATTCAATTTGTAGTCAGAATCGTAAAATTTTTAACAGAAAATCCCAAAATGACGTCTTCAAAAAATGTTCAATAAATAATCTTTTTATAGGTATTTGATGTCACCCATTTCGGAAATTGAGTCAATATTTGATTTCATCAATGTTGTATTTAATATTCTGATTATGTATGTATATTTGTTTTGATGGAAATATGATAACAAAAAGAGTTTTCAATTTTTTTTCCCGTCGATTTCACCGTGATTTTCTGGAATAATTGTAATGTTGTAATAGTTATTATTAGCTCAAGTAAAAAATAATATACCATTTAGAGATTGGTAAAATAATGGGTATACACGGTTTTTTCCGCTACACATTTCTTAAGATAAATATTTAACATAATTGAATTTCCATCAATTTTCAATACGCCATTTTGGAATTTTCCGTAAAAAGATTTTAAGTAATTATTTACTTTAAGTTCCAACTCCCCAATGACCGTGACCTTGGGATATTTTGAAGGATCATCGACTTGAGATAAATGAAGAAGGTTTGGGGTAAAGAAACCTTCTAAAGTGAAAAATTGATTCGTCAACCAAAAATGATTTAATTAGCAATTTAAGTTTGAAGGCATCACTAAATAAATGGATCATTTAATTTCCAACTTAAAAAAAAATATAAAGAAGGCAAATGCGCGCCCTATATATTGTATATAATCAGGTCAGGGTCAGGGCCATCGAAAAGTTGGACCTTAAATTAAATAATTACTACATTTTCCGATTTTGACTGCAGATTCAAAAAGAGTAGGAAATTTTACAAGGCAAAAGTGACTTTGGAATATTTTTATTATTATTTTTACATTTTCCTAGGTAAAAAACAAATCGATACCAAAATATCCGTTTAAGAAGAAATGTTGTACACATTTGGAATTACAGCTTCTATAAAGTTCTCCTACTTTACGTTTAAAACATGTGTGAATTGAACTAATAAAAATGAAAATAAATTGTTCGTCATCTGTTAGAGGAGGATACGATTTGAAGAAGCAGACAAAATGTTCACTTCATGAAATATCTGAATTTGCCGGCGATCACCTCCTGGAATCGTCTGCAGTAAGAAAGTGATTAACCCCAAAAAAATAAAAGAAATGCCCACCGTCTGCGGTGCTGCGATTAACATACCAATTGTGTGCAAAGTAGTCGGCCTCCTCCTCCTGCCGCAGTGGGCCCCAAACCACCGCCGAGGAGGCCCTGGTGCTCTTTAATTTCCCTTCATCTTTCAAAATTTGTAGCTCGAGGCGCGGCAAAGCCATTTCGTTTGGTATATTCTTTCGAGGTCGAAGGTTACGGATACGTCGTGCATACTTCCTCAGCCGCGGCGGGGTATGTGGGGCGCGGCAGCGCACTCCCCCGCACCGCACCACAGCACAGGTACCAGCCGACGTATATACACGTACGAGGTTCGCACCGCGTCGCATTCGGGAGTGGGCTCCTCGACGTATGCACGGTCAGCGGAGGAGCCATCAGCAAGAGCAGATCTCTGCACCGCGGTCGGCGGAGAGTTGGTCCGCACCCTTTGCAGCCTCCAAAAGTTCTTTTGTGCCTATTATAAGGCCTCTTAAATAAATTACAGGTTGGGTGTGCGGGTGTAGGACCGCGGCTCTCTTATCGCAGTCAACATTACCTGGCCACTAGGATAAGGCACCGTGCCGGTATGAAGCGAGATGCACTCGTACCGTCGCGGCATCGAATGGTAGTGGTTGGGACTGTTGTTGCTGTTATTATTATTGTTATTATTTTACCTTTTGCTGGCGACTGAATCCGTGGGAAATGACGTGTGCCCGCGAGCGTGTGCCGGCCAATTTGACTTTGGACTGGAGCTGCAACAAGAACTAAACGAATGCAATAACTCAAATCTGCGGACATCGTTGGGCTCTGTGGTCCGGTGCGCGATTCTGTTGGCCCTTTTTTCGCCAGCGGTTTTAATCTCCCGACCACTCGGGGGAATTTCGTGCCGCCTCGCCATATTCTTCCTCCTTCCAGCCGGTGGATCGCGGACTCGGAGCCCAAGTCAAAACCTTAAGCTGGACCTGTGCGATATCAGCTTTTGACGTCGAGGAGTCGGAAATGCCCTCGGGGAGAATCTGTGGCACGTAAGGGATTTTTAGCGATGCCCGAACAGAAATAGTTGCCATACCCCACGAATGGTAAATGGTGTGAAATTCAATGTGAAGATCTCTTGATTTTAGCCTCGTTTACCGTGAGATTTGCGCTTGCCACGGAAACAATCCCAAGTCTCTGGATTTGAGCATAAACTCTTACAGATGTTGGATATTTTATGCTTGGCTTGCATGTGACATTTTAACTTTTGCCTCGTACAAGACTGAGTTAGAATTAATATATAAATTAGATATTATGATATTAAAAAATGTATAACATTGACTCATTTATAGTATGCTAAAAAAGAATGATTCACCGTGGCACTCGTGGCACGATTGTTGAGATGTTCTCACAGAAACTTACCTAGCGACGAGCAGAATCGGTCTTGGTCTCGGTGTTGCAGAAAGTTTAAGACCAAGACTAACACCAATATTCAATATTATACCTGCGGTAGCAAGACTAAGACCATTTTTGGGAAACTTGACCAAGAATAAGACTGAACCGCGAAATTTTTGCCGACTGAAAAACTTTTACCATTTTTACGATATTTAAAGCGCTAGTTTAAAAAAAAAGATATTATCTTTAACACAGGGTTTAGTGAAAATTATTAATTGAACTTCTGCTCCGAAAAATGAGCATTTTATATTTAAGGAAATCATGTACTTAAAAAAGGGAACCAAGGAAATAAGTAAAATGTCTCATAATTAAAGAAATATTTTCTTAATTTTATAATATTTTTAAAATTAAAATTAAAAAATTTCGTAAAGGTTTAAAAATAAGTAAAGTAGTCTACTTATTTTTAAACCTTTACAAAGTCTGGATTTAAAAATGTATTTTTAAATTAAAGACATCATTTTACTAATTATAAGAAATTTCAGTGTCTTAAAAATAAGTTGGTATGACAATAAGATAATTTTTCTTAATTTCTTAAAATTAAGTAAAAGATTGTTTATTTCAATGTAAATAATAATTTTTAGAAGAATGGATAAATTTGGTGTACTTAAATTATAGAACAAATTACTTTGAATAACAAAAAAACATACTTTCTTGGCTTAAAGAAATTTGAAAGCATTAAATCTATTCCATCGAAGTGAATAATTCTTTAATATTAATTAACTAATATTAACCAAGTTTTTACTTGATTTGAGTAAATTTTTGTCAGATTGTATACTCCATGAGACATTGTAATTCAAAATTTGATTCCTATAAGCGGGCTCTTATCGTGACTACAACTTTTGTTAAATATAAACTACAGCTTTTGTTAAATTTAACTTAAAAACAATAGAATATAAATCATTGATATTTAGAGCATGTGTAACTAATACACCGAGGAAGAAGTACAAGAAATGATATAACAAATGGTATAATCTTATTCTATTTTGAATTGTTTTTTTAGTGTAAGTAGCTGAAAGGCATTTACCCACTTATAAGATCTACTAAATACGAGTAAACAAGTTTACCAAATTATTTGAGAGTGGAAACACAAAATTGTAAGAGTCTTTTAAACAAGGCCAAGACTTAACAGACGAGACCCAGATTTGATATACGAAATCAAAATTAAGTCTATTGATGCAATACCAAAACCTAAACCAAGATAATCATAGTTTTAATCTTAGTCTTGTTTTGCTTATCACTATCATGAACGATTTATACAAATCCCGTCCAAATTATATATTTTTGATTTTTTTTTACTTTTTCTGTAGAATAAAAAGTTCCGCAAATTGAGATTTTCACCAAAAACAACAATTCTAAGCTCTAGAGTTCTCACATGAGCATTTAATAAAATGAATCCAAATTATTGCATATTTACGGGAGCAAACTTGAAAAATTTGAATTTTTTCAGAAAACCAACATTTTGAACTAGCTTTTAAAAAAATTTGAGCAATACTTGTACATTATATGATAATTTTTATTTTAATATTTGAAGCAAAATTCTCAGTGTTGAAAATCTTAAATAAAATCGTTTATGATTTATATATTTATTTTGTACATCAGTCGCTCATTTTCCAAATCGGTTAAATTTACAAAATAAAAAATGGAAACCGTGATTAATTAAAATTTGTTCATTTATTAATTATTGGCCGATCAAATTTTGCCATTAAATAACGTTAAAACTAATTATTAAAGAAATTTTCTTTAAAATATAAAGCAAATCAACAAATTTAGTTCATCAATTTTGGTTGTGAAAGACTTACAACGGAGATTGAATTGAAATTGAAATTGTTACAATAAAACAATATGCTACAAGAAATGTTTACTTTTTTCATCATTAACTTACTTTTTGATTTAAAAAAAAAAAATTAATATATTTGTAGATGCTTTACTTCTTTGATTCTACAGATTCCGAAAAATTTGCATATAATATAACATTCACATAAGTAGAGAGCAGAGCGATCTAATAAGAGTTCAGTTTTTTACAATACTTTGCGGCAAAAATGAAGACATACATTTAAAAATGCTTTAGTATATTATACTAGTATTAGTAATAATAATTACACCAATAAAAACAAAAGCCAATTCCTTGTATCTTGCACGTTATAACAAGCCACAAACAATTAATGATCTAAAGAACAACATTCAAGTTGCAATTCGTGAAATAACACCAGCAACATGTCGGAAAGTCATTGAAAATTTCGATATTCGGATTGATGCCTGCAGACGCAGTCGTGGTGGACATTTGAATGATATTCTATTCCACTTATAATTGTAATGGATCATACTTTTAATAAAAAAAAACAGCTTGAAAAAATTGCAAATAGTTTGTGTTTTATTTAAAAGAAACATGTAGGCGCGTTTTTTGGATGACCCTTTACATACAGGGTGACAAATGGAAAGTTGCCTAAAGTATATCTATGTATTTTCCCCTCTAATATGTCGCAGAAGGTTGGCTCCCCGTAGTTATATACTAGACTGTTGTCAGTTTCTGTTGAGACGTCGTAAAGAGAAAAACGTGTACTTTAAAATGAGTAACCTTACAAACGAAGAAAAATCGAGTACTTTTATTCTAGAGGTAAAAACTATAGTGAAGCATATAGAGGGCCTTAATATCAAGTGTGGAAGTAAAAATGTAGCCATCCAAAATATTCTTAGAAGAGAATTAACAAAAAATGATTTGCTTTTATCGTATGACCGCATTTGTTAATAATATTTTCAAGCATTTATATAAATAGCTATCCCCTGGCCGAATTTTGTGGATTTTTTTAAATCTCAATAAATATCTGTCAAAAATGTCTTATTCAACTCAAACTAATTTCAAATAAAAATGACATCCTTACTGAATTTATACGTATTTTTATTTTTATTTCCCCTGCACTCATTTTAAAATTATGAATTATTAGTTTAGGCAACTTTCCATTTGTCACCCTGTATATAATTTTAAACCCGCAGATTTCTTCTATTTACATTAGAATTTTCCGAAATTCTTTCAATTTTCCACAGTAAAAAATTCAATTTTGTCGGGGAATTGAAAAATTCTGACCTGCTCGTTGATTCCTAACAATGGACCCAGAGACCCAAAAAACAAAGAAAATTATACATTTCACTTTGTATTCAAGAACTTCATTTTTGTGCTAAGTTAGGAGTGTTGACCTAGAAATTATAGGACAGTATATCTAGTACTTCCGCAATAGAGACGGATTTAAGAAAACTTTTCATTTCCGAAAGTTTTAAATGTTAAAACTAAACTTAAAAACAATGAGGTCTTCGAAAAATGTATACACTTAATTTCGATACCTCCACCTACTAGCCCCAATCACAGCATTCCTTCAAAAACACTGTAGAAAGATCCATCGTAAGCATGAAAACTAATAGCCGTAACGAATAAAACATGATTATTTTCTGGCATTTGGCTTAGTTCGAAATTCTTAACATTCCGAAACGTCCACCAAAATCGTTAGGTGCACGAAAGGAAAAATTTTCGCTAATTTTCTTAAACGCCAAAAAACATTTTTATTTTGATTTTTTTTTTATCCCAGCCGGGTTTCATTTGCTCCCTCCCCCCGTTCCGAAAACATACCGTCGCGGCTGTTGGGCGGCGCGACGACGGCTGCGGCGTTCCTGAACGTAAAGTGCCAGTGCGTGCTGTTTCCCTTGCCTTCAATTTTTCGCCATCTCTCAACGTCGAAACGGACAATCAGCGAGGTATCAGGCCGAGTTTAAGTTTAAGGTAATCAGGCAAAAGTGTGGGAAACTTTTTTGTGTTGCATGGCAAAGAAGTTCTTCCATGACTTCCACCATGACGCAGAAGGCCGAGGGCCCTCTAATTAGGGAGTCGGCCACAAATGCGTCCGCGACCGACTCGTACCAATCACAGACTCCGCGGCCGAAGATGTACCTACCGTCGTCAATGCAGAAGACGGAAGATGCTTTATTTATTTACTTATTTATGCCTGTGTCAAATATATCTGCCAGGCATCGCCGGTCGCGATCGCGCAGAGACAGCAGCGGCGACTGTTCGTGGTGCGCATTGCGCGATTACGATCATTTCTTGGCCGTTTCCTTGGCCGTTCGTTGGACCCGAACAACCCGGCCGCATATTCCGCCGCTTATGTATATAGTGGGGTCCAGAGTGCGCATATTTTATATATCATTAGAAACAGCCCGCAGCAGAGTTCTCATAATTAAAGCGCAATCAGGCAGTCATCCCGGAATGATACCTTACCGTGCCGCCAAATGCACCGGGGGACGGTGTGCTTTATTGCGGGGCACTTACCTGGAGCAAGGATGACCCCGGCGGCGGCTGGCAGATCGCATCCGATCTATGTTGGTTAGAGATTCGTCCCCCGGGACATTGAATCGACAAAACCGTGACGGTTAGCGCGAGGATTCCTCATTTTGCTGATTTTTTAATTACAAGCGGTGATATTTGGTAGCAGATCACCGCCAGCATGGTTTCGGGCTGTCCATCTTCAGTGTGCAATTATATCGTAAAAGGACCATTAAACGGTTTCGAAAGGCGCTGGCTAATGCTTACGGCTATGAGTTTTTATCGACGCCACAGCTTCCACGCTGAGATATGCAAAGCAGTTTTATTGGGTGGTAAATGACCTGCATGCTGAAGAAGTAGCTCCAAGCTTGGCCATCTCCAACCACTTCTCATAGTGCCTTTGCCCGTCTGGCGCTTCATCTGGGCAAAATGACGCCAATTCGGTTTCTTTAACAAACCAAATGGTATAGAAGCAATTTACTCCTTAATACCTTCGATGGGTCTTTGTCTGGAAATAAACTTTAATAACCTCGAATTGCGGCTTAAGGGGCGATATTTGATTTCTTTTATATTAATGCGAAGCCGTAAAATTAAAACCTTTTGAAACTCTCCTTCCTGGGGATAATGCAATTTTCGATTAAGACTCGCTTCAGACTGGCTTGGAAGATCAGGTCTTGTTGAATTATTTCAAAGTGTGGAAAAAAAATATACTCTTTTTAATGATTTCAATAAATACCATATAAAAAACTCTTTGTTTGATAATGTAACTTTCAAAGAAGTAAACGCTATTTGCTAATAAACAGTCATAAATTAAGACAAGCTATTTTTCCAGGAGTCACATCAAGCACTTTGGGAAAAAATGATGGCGCAAGACAGTCTGCCACAAAAGGAGAGTAAATATTTCGTTTCTCTAGAAAAAATTATATTTGTTTCATGAAGGTAAATAAGTGGATTTTTAGTTTTATTCCAGGAACCAGAAGCATATTTGATTTTCTTATCAAAAAGATGCCTAAAGATGGTATGGACACATATTTAACTCATGGAGTTAGATAAGTGGCGTCACGGAATTGTTATTTTAGGTTTACATATTAATTTCTAGTAAAAGAAAGATGATATTTCAAGATATTTTAATTTGTCTTTAAGACAGAGAGGAATAGAGATTTCCTCTAGCTTTCATACCATTATTATTTATTATGTATTGATTATAGTTTCTATAAGCATGTGACCTCAATTTCATATTCATCCAATACTTCTAAGCAATCAACTTATTCCTTTGTTTCCTTTCTCTCACATTAAAAAATTTAAATACTTGTAGCAATGTTTTGTGGATCAATTTTTCAAAACTAACAAACGAAGGGCTAATTCTCTGGATAATCGGAAAAATAAGCCTATCCGAAACTGCAAACAAATCATTTAAAGTCTATGATAAAGGACGACTTCACTCCCTTAGAATTCGAATTTCAAAAGACAGTTTGAGTTTCAAAACAATATTTAAATTTTTGGTATCTCGATTCGATTTATTTAATCAACAATACGACTGCCGATTTTTACGAAGTCGACTCGACTTAACGACAAATTCATTAATATTTATTGGTATGGTTTATGTCTGGAAAACTTTATTTACACAAGATAGCTAAAATACAATCAAGAGTTTTTTCTTAACCTTGGTCTTGGTCTTGCATCAAAACGCTTAGGCTTGGTATTGTCTGTAAAGTCTTGGACTCGATGACATTCAACTACTTAAATCATTTAAGTAGTGAAGTGAATATTCTTCGATGGAAATTAACAAACTCCTATTGAAAAAACTGAAAATGTAGAATAAGAATAATAGTAATAGTAATAGTATTTAGAGAATATTTTTTGTTATTTACCGATTTTCTCTAGCGCACTGTTCAAATTGAAGTTTTTTAAATAAATAAACTGCATTTTTTCCAGTCTATCAAGAACATGAGGAAATTATCCCTTGAATAGAAATTTTTCATGAGTAATACAGTCAAGATTTGATTTTTGAAAATCATAGCATCAATACAAAATGTATTATTGCTCTGAATAGACGAAAAAACGCAGCTATAATCAATTAAACCAATGTTATACAATTTTAGAAAAACTTTTAATTATCAATAATTTTAACAAATGTTAAAAAAAGGTAAATTACATTCCCTTTGAACTGGTATAAATAACCAAGCAGATTGATAATTTTTGCCATATTTGGTATGAATTTTTACTATAATTTTACTAAATCCCTATATATATATATATAAAAATGAAAGTTCGTTTGTTTGTTTGTTTGTTTGTTTGTTTGTTGCTCAATCACGCCTAAACGCTTGCATCGATATTTTTCATTTTTTGTCCGAAGGTAGTACGTATTCCGACTTAACATATAAGCTAATTCTTTTTCGGATAATACGTAGGGTTTCAAAATGGCAGATCCAAGATGGCGGCCGAAAATGTTAAATTTGAAGCGATTTTCATGAAAATTGGTACATAGGGCTTTTGCGGGATGGGGATTTCAAATCCGGTGTCCAATGTTAGAAATCCAAGATGGCGGACCCAATATGGTGACCAAGATTTCTCGATTTCAACGGATTTTAATGAAAATCGGTACAATGATTACTCTGAGATCACTAATTTTGAATATTAGCAAAATTTCCAAATCCAACATGGCGGATCCAACATGGCGACCAGAATATCTCGATTTCAACGGATTTTAATGAAAATTGGTAGAATGATTATTCTGAGGATACAAGTTCCGAATATTATCAAAAGTTGTAAATCCAAGATGGCGGATCCAATATGGCAACCGAATGTCTCGATTTCAAAGGATTTTAATTAAAAGTAGTACAATGATTATTCCGGAGCCACTAATTTCGAATATTAGAAAAATTTCCAAACTCAATATGGCGACGAAAATTTCTCGATTTTAACGGATTTGAATGAAAATTGGTACAATAATTATTTTAAGGCCACTAATTTTTAATATTATTAAGATTTGGAAATTCAAGATAGCGGATCCATAAAGGGGTTGGAACAATTTCTAGGATATACCAAACTAGATCATTTGAGAAGTCTTTAATTAGTAAGTATCTACCCAACGCCGGGTGAAACCGGGTAACCCAGCTAGTCCTATATAAATTTGGAGGATGCACTAAATTTCAATTATTTTTATTCTACTGTTTTTAAGTTATATTTAACTAAAGTTGCAAATTAACAATGATCGCCATAAGGATTCATGTATAAGATTCAATTTTGAATTGCAATATCTCAAAACCAAATAAACAATTAAAATTAATATTTCTTAAAGTTCTGATCATTTTCATTAAACTCCGTGTTAAAAAAAAAAATCATTTTATTTAAAACTAGCGACCCAAGATACTAAAAATATAAAAAAAATTTTTTCAGTGAGTAAAAAACTCGCGGTTCGGTGTTATTCTTGGTCAAGTCTCGCAAACATGGCCTTGGTTTTGCTCCCGGTCTTGCACTTACTGCAAGACCAAGACCGAACCTCTCATCACTAGTTCACTAATCTGATCCTGGAAGAAAGATTCATAAAGTTTAAAATTAATTTTTAATTTTAGAGTACAACATACCCAGTGTTTAGTTACGTCTACTTGATCCTAAAGTGAATAAAGCAACTCTCAGAAACGGTCATATCTTGTTAAACTGTAACAAAACATTAAAATTGGCAAACTTATGCCCAACTTTATGGTAAAAGTCTGTAAACTCTTCCACGGCAACAGAGCATGTCTCCTCAAACAGAATTGCCCTCGTAGTACTTCTCCGCGGACATAATTCGTCCCTTCAATTGCGAATGTCCGGCGGGACCGCATTGATCCCGGGGCGAACTCCAAACCAATCCATCAGCATATTTCAAAGTAAAAGGATAATCTGAGGTGATGTGTTTGCCAAAGTCAAGAGGTCACACTAACTCACGGTGACCGTAACGTAAGCAGGCCGTGTGTCCTCCCCCGAACACACGTAGTTCTCGGCTCGGGCATCTTTAAGTTCAGGAGATCAGATGCCAGCCGCGAAGAACAAAGTCATAATGTGTCGCTTTTATGTGTTCCTAAAGGCCATAACGATTTCTACTTAACCAGAGCTGGCCGCGCAAGGCCGAGGATGAGGCTGAGCCGCGCGATCCGCGTATCCTCGCATGAATACAAGACATTGATAATAAGTTATTAGGAAAGATTCTGCTGCTATGTGCTCGCCGGAGATATTTCACGTTAGCAGCTGAGGATTCAGCGCCGAAACTGCATTCAGAGTGACTTAAGTTGCGCGCGCCCATTCACTTATAATCTGCGCTGGTCCCATATGTGCGCGAATGCCGGCGCGATTGCAGAAGACAGCGTGTGCGCAAGGAACGAATTATCGCGCGGCGAGAGCAAAAAGTAAGGTGTGCGAGAAAGGAAAATTAAATGTAATTTACAGCCAATAATTCACAAAATACTTAACGTGCGGACTGACGGACTCTCTTCGGACCTAGGGTTCGTGCCGTCGCGGTACACCGTCGACTGTCGCTTCCATACATTAATGCGGTTTCGCAGGCTGCGGTAATTTGAGGCGTCCCTGCTCGTTTCCGCGCCGTCGGCGTCGCCGCGATGTTCCTCGTAGTGGCGAATCTCTCTATTGGCGAAACCGACAAAAGTCCCTGATAATGTTCATGCATGCCATCTGCATAACACCTTAAATTTCCGCGAAACTCACCTTAACTAATCGAAGTTTACAACTTCTTTTCTTCGCTGATCTCCTGACGTATGGGTCAATAAAGCGTTTTCAGATCATCGCTAATTGTTTCTGACTGGAGGAGCGGGCGTTGAACGTCTCGGAGGAGATTAAGACCAATGAAAAAGGGTCGATCAGCCGAAAACATTGTTCCTATTATTATTTTATTAATTACGAGTAATAGAAAAATTTGCTAAGTTTTCACTTAAACTTTTATTACCTCCGAAACCCACTTAGAAAATACTTCTTGCCTATTTAATGGGCAGTAATGACTGCGAAAAAGTCATTTGTAAGCTTACAAGAAAATTCAAATATACATATATTTTATGTCTTAAAACCTTAATTAAACATTTATTTAAAAAGCATAAATTTATTTCAAAATGCCGTAAGAAGTAACAAAGGCATTTTTACATAAACGTATTGAAGAAAAAAGTTTTTTCCTATTCTGTACGGCATTTTGAAATAAAATTGTTTTCACTGTATTATAATTATTTTTGATGATTTATTTGCACGAACACTGTTCATGCACATTTGAATAAATAAATTTAAAGTCCACGATTTGAGTTCAGTTCATAAAAACACATTTTGATTCTGTCGAAATTTTTGAAATAAAATACATATAATAATTTAGTAATAGATTTTTAGAGCATTGGAATGATTGCCCTAATGATATTTGTAATATTCCTAATAATTAAAATAATAAAAATAGGACGTGAAATTTTGACATAACTTATTTAGTGTTAGTTCGAAAAAGTAGGAATTATTTTTTTATAATTTTCAAAAATGCTGAAGTTATATTTATGGCGAAAATGTTGAGTTTAAATTTGTATTGTCGGTATATTAAGCTAAGACCTCAATAATAATAAAAGAACAGAAATATTGAAAACTAAGTTTTTCTAAACAAAACTCGATAACATCACATCGTATTCATTTTATTTTTTGCCTAGCATCTTAGCCTTGATAAAAGATCTTAGGTATAAGTCCCACATAATTTAAAATGAAATAAAACATGTATTTGGTGATATAGAAAGATAAAATCAAATTGTTCCATTAAGTTTATTTATTTGTGCAAGAACTAATATACAAATAAGTATTTCAAAAAAATAGTTGAATTTAAAAAAATGCGTTCTGTAGGCCTTATTAAATCAGCATAGTATAGTAAGGCTCTAAAATAAACTTACACTTTATATTTACATATCTAACATTTAAACTATACACTAAAAAAAAATATTTCTAATTGATTGAACAATTACACCTTGTAAATTCATTTGGTAACAATAATAGCGAAAATAGAGTGGGTCGGATCATTCTACCTTACGCCCTTTTTGAAGTCAAAGAATATCATTGATCGAAAATCACACACTATTCAAGTTGCATTTTTGGCACAAAAAATATCAAACACAGCGATGTTTCAATCTCAGTGTTAAAAAACCAATTCAACTCCTTAAACTCCCGCGGGGAGAAGATTCTACGCAGACACCAAGATATTTAGCGTCAAGGCCAAATTTCGTCCCAGTGGCGTAGTTACAGGGTGTCTAAAATATTCAACATGACCTACGTATTTAAATTCAAATTTTAAACAACAAGCATGTATTGTATAGTAGTTGCTACTACACTGAGAAAAAAGCAGAGTGAAAATAATATAACACCTTCTTGATTTTGATGTGAACTCTAAAGTATGTTTGAAGTTGTTAAAAAAACAAATTTTAATTAAACCTTCATGGAAAAACACTATTTTCTTCACAAAAAACACTTATTACTCATTAAATTTTCATTATGGTTTTTATTAGTGTTTTTGTTTGTTTCAATTAGTTGTGATATGTGATTTTGGGTATATTTATGAAAATTCTCAATCTGAATTTAATCTTAACCATTCTTTTAGAATATAATTTTTCTTATGGTGTACATTGGTTTCTTTAAAGATATTTAATAATAACACTGATAGACTAGCCTTCTTGAACTACATAATTCCATCATATCGTTTCAAAATTCAGTATATTAGTTTGAATAACAAGATGTTTTTATAATTTTCAAAAAGTATTTTCTTGTTATACTTACTAACAATTTTATTAGATGAAAATCAAAAGCAAAAATAATTAAATGAACCACGATTAGTTGTTTGAACCAAGTATTTTTTTTAGTGTACAAGTTACTTTATGGCGCATTTCACGTGAAGCGGACAACGAAAAAAATGTCAAGTTCTGGATTTTGTTCATACTTGGGTTAATTGTACTTGGGGGGGGGGCCTGAATAAATGTACATGATTATTTTTATTTCTTTTAGCTTAATTACCAATTGGCAAAATTTGAGGAACGGAGTTTTCGAATGCTATTAATACAGTTAATCGAATGGATTGAATAATAAGTAAATCGAGTTTATTTGGGAATATTAATTGTTGTTCTAGAAATTAATTAAAATTTTAAATTGAATTTCTTTTCGTATAGGAAACCGGAAGTTTACATTAAAAATCTGATTTTTTCTAAAATTCGCATATTTTAAATTTTTTTATTTTTACCAAAAAATATAGCTTGTAATATAGAAATATTATGTAAAAAATTTTAGAATGGTATCTCGATTCGTTTAGAAGATATGAACTAAAGTACGAAGGTGCCGTATGGCGCGCTGTACTGAGGGGCTCCTTAGTGTGACTGTCTTACTCGCTACTTACGGTTTATTATTATAAATAATGAAATATGGTCAAAAAACCATAATTAAAAACAAAATTTAATTAATTTGTTTGATTAAATTTATTATAATAATCATAATTATTAAATTATTAATCAATCAATTGAATTTTCTTCGGAAGGTTTCGGTCGGAAGGTCAAATATAACAATGAGGTAATAAAAAATTGGTATAATTTATTTTGTAATTTTAACTACTTTACAGCTCTTGGTATAACTTTTTCGTTTTACGGACTTTATTCTTAGATTATAGAGAATAGGATGGGACATTAGTTGGTTTAGTTGAAGCAATTTCGTGAGGTAGTTGTGCGTCCAGTACAGGTGGATATTTTCATCAAGATAGATAAGGGGCACTAAATGCAAAGCAAATACGCCTACTGCAGCCCCCAGAGATGACATTTTTAGCACGATACCTATGTAGATGCAATAGGGCCTGGTGCGATTTGAAATTAATCGAAAAATTAACCGAAAATGTCGTTTTTTATATCGCTGGGCTACTCTAATCAGGTTCCCCACTGGGACCTACAGTGCTGTGCAAAACATTTGCAACTAAAATCATAGTTTCTTACAGATCATTATAAAATTTCCTAAACCACTGATACTAAAAAAAGTTTTACAGTGCATTATTCTTTATTATGTCTAGTTTCCAGATATAACAATAGCAGGATGTAATATCCCGTAATAAGGGAGCAATATCAATTTTTTTATTCAACGTAACGATTTTGCCTGTGCAAAACATTTGCAACTTTATATATCAACAAATACTTTTCTAGGAATAAATGAGAATTGGCAGTACTTTGTTAGTTAACTGTTATTTTCTAGTCCATATATAGTTAATAAAAAATAATAATAATAATTTTCTATTCCGATCCATGCGCGGAAGTGTATTATTAAAATATTTTTTTCATTTAAACGCAATTAAACTAAAAGTTCTTAAAATGGGGGTAATTAATTTTACAGCGAAATAAAAAACCGAATAATATTTATTTACACAGATGGTATAACCTAAAAAGACTTAGTGAAAAATATAAAATAGCTAAATCCACCATATCCAGAATTATAAGCAGTTTTAAAAAGACTGGGAGTATTGAAAATATTCATAAAGGGTGGTAGACCAAGGAAAACGACAAAGGCTGAGGGTCGTAGAATTTAAATTTTAATTAAATCTCGGTCTTTCGAATAAAACCTGGATGTGGATCCTTCGACAGTAAGAAGAGGAGCCATAGAAATCGATCTTAAGACATACAGGCCAGCGAAAAAGCCACTACTTTCCGAAAAAAATGGCTGAGCTCGACTTGTCTTTGCTCAAAGTCATTTAGAATGGCCCGTAGAAAAATGGAGAACTGTCCTTTTTCGGATGAGTGTTTAACTTTAAGTTTAACTTAGTGGGGCTAGGTGGAGGGCAAAAAGTAGGACGACCGACGAACAAACGACTAAATCCGCGATAAACTGTGGTAACTCTGAAGCATGGAAGTGGTAATACAACGGCCTGGGGGTGTTTATCAGCTCAGGGCGTGGGACCTATTTATGAAATACTACTGATAATGATAGCGGAGGACTACAAAAACATTATGGAAAATGTTATGCTCCCTTACGCAGAGGAAGAAATGCCCCTGCACTGGCGCTTCGAACAGGACAATGATCCCAAGCACACCTCTAGACTTCTTCAGCCTTGGTTTTCGCAGCAAAATATTGAAGTTTTGAAATGGTTCGGACAGTCCCCAGATCTCAACCCCATAGAAAAGCTATGGCAACTGGTTAAGAAGAATATGAGGGGTCAATTTTACAACAACCGTGACGAACCTTTTAATGGTATAAAAAAGGCTTGGAATGATATAACTTCTTTACATATTGAGTCGCTATTTAATTCTATGCCAAGAAGATGTGCAGCAGTTATTGTAAATAAAGGCTATTCAACCAAATATTAATGATAATATATATTTAAAGTCGCCAACATTGTTAATGTCAAGGAGTTGCAAATGTTTTGCACAGTCAGTTTTGTATCTTAGTATGAAAAAACGAATATTTCTCCTTTTTTATTGAATAGTTACCTTTAGTTTTTTAATATTCTTAAATTAGATATAATAAAGAATAAAATACTGTATTAGCTTTTTTGGTTTTAAGAATTTAAGGTTTGTTGTAGTAAGACATAGAAAATTGGGGTTTTAGTTGCAAATGTTTTGCACAGCACTGTATATTGAAGGGTCAAGCTTCACTCACTCATAGGAATTTTACACGGTGTGTCCTATCTTATTCTCCATGATGTAAGACTTTATTAATGGGGTTTAATTTTTATTATAAATAAAATATTTTATACTTCATATTTTTTCAAAATTGATCATACCAATCTCAAGTACCATCAAAGCAAAGTGATGTATGAGTACAACTTTCTTAAAAACACAATTTTCTTATTTTAAGACAATATAACCTTTTTGACTTGAAGAATACATTTTTCTAAAAAAAATTTCTTAATTCTCATCTATTCCACAACCTTTTTTTTTTTCATTTATCTAAAAGAATCGGATCTTGGCCATGAAATGTAATAATAAATGGTTATTAAACCTTTGCACCTTTGCTCTTTACAGCAAACGGTAAAGTTTATTTTCTTAATCACGCAACAAAATACACGTGGCAAGCGCTTATACCCGTTTGAAAAAATTACTCACAATCACTGGGGGCGACTAAAAAACGGCCAAAAGCACCTGGATACCACCAGCATACAGAAGCTGCCATATAAAATGTTACGGCAATCAGCCCGGAGCCGTACTTTTTTCTATTCCCGCGCTCGGCATCAATTTCCTATAATTACTATGCCCGAAACTTCTGTAAATGAGCAGAGAAACTCATTTCTACCGCAGAAGTCTAAACTGACTGTTTATCAAGGCATAAGCATGATTTACCTCTGCGGCTATAAAAATGAATTTTTGTTACAAAGTTCTGACTGGGGATCATCCCACACCCGGGCCGCTGCCGCAACTACTAATTATGCCCGGGGAAGGTCTTAGACTCTAGCGAGATTTCTGGAAATCGATTTTTGTCGAAATTCTCCGCTGGTTTTACCCTTCACCCAGGACTAATGATAGGCATTTCGAGATTTTTATGATTAGCACAAATAAAAAAATAAAAAAAAAAATATAGAAGACAATGCAGCCGGGTGTGCTAGGGTCTGGGGAGACCGAGTTAGAGAGAGAGAGAGTCCTCTAATGGGTGTGACTGCGGTGAAATGCCCTTGATGTTTGTATTTGTGTGGATCCAATATGACTAAAAATTGGCCCGGTGCAAAAATTTCGGTTCGATTTATGGTTGCGTTTTGTAGCCATGCACATTCCACCCGCGCACCAGGAGACTAAAATGCCTGAAAAGGCGCCAGCGGCCTCTTATTAAAGCATTTGACCCTATCCTCGCTGGGAGATTAAAATCCCTTCATCATATTTCACGATATTAGCTCCCGACACCTGGTTATTAGCATCCACCGGTATCGAGTTTGTGATCCTCCTCCCTGGGATATTCCTCTTCTACTGTGTGATCTTCAGAAGTTTAAAGATCATTTCTTCTTTTTGTCTGTCGGGTCCAGCAGCCAGCACTTTTTGTCTGTGGGAATATTTCAAGTTAAGACGAAACTTTTCCTAATGACGATCTTCTTCCTCAGCCTTAATGGTGGGGACGATGATCACGAATTCGGGGCTATTTTACCCATGGTCCACAAATGTCGCTCCCTTGATACTCTGTGATCGACTTCTATTATAGAAAAAAAAAACCATTAATTTTGATAACGTCCTGAGTAAACGGTCTGGGTCACCTTAAGTCTGGATGAATTTTTCGGCGTCGCGTCGCGTCGCTATGATCATCTGCCCTGGAATTCAACAGGATCATTATCCAAAACTAATGGTCAACGACGACTAGGATCCTCAAGAGATTTATTCAAAGAAAAAAATACATAAGGTCTCAGATGGCCTGGCGTTGGTTCGTTCTTTTGTCTCAAGAGACGAATTCTTGTTTTTCTTCCGTAGGAGCCTCTCAGACCAGGTGAATTACGCAGCGATTAGCCGCACGCAATCCATTTTGATACTTCTGACAGATTTCAGCTACGTTAAACGAAAATTTAAGAAAATTTTTGTGTAATTATAGACAAAAGTGAAATTATTCGAGCCAGAAATTATCGGTTTGGGCCACTGCGGGCGCGCACCCCAGGTACAAGCGTTTGGTGCGCGCATCAGGCGGACACAATCGAAACGTAATCTGGATCCAAAGTGGCTTGATTGATAGCTGCTATTTTCCTCCTGTTAAGAGTGATCATCAATGGTCAGTATTTTGTGAATGATTCCCGGCCCTCTGGGTTCCATCCAATTCCAGGCCCAATCTCTACGCCATCCAGCCGGAGCCCAGAGTTTTAGAACAGTTCGCGCTCTCATTTGTGAATAAATCATTATGGGATAATTCGAAATTGGTTTTTGAAGTGAAATCGGTCCGAATCTGGATGGTGATTTATTTGATTAAAATTATAGACGCTTCTCCGGATTCGGACTAATTTCCCCGGACGGACTGTTCGTTCGCATCAATCATTCGAAAGATCCATTCCTCTTTGCTGTTGGCGGCTGTAATAGTAGCTCCCGTCAAACAGCATCGGTCTCAGGAATTTTACTTTTCTGGGAAGTACGTCGGCGGGGATTGTTATTTTATTTAACTCGAACTTGTATCCATTTTGTTCAATTAGCACAGTTTTTTCCTTATGTCTGCACTTAGCTAATCTTTTGAAATAGCCAACTTCCCTCCCATGAGTTAGTTTTATGCTTTGGTGGATGAAATTGATTCTGAAATTCTTAACTCTCTACCCTGAGAGAAATTTAGCATTATAATATCAAATATAAATATCACTTTTTTAATATTGGTTACGGATTCAAACTTGAAACAACAACGTATTGTTCCATAATACCATTACTTTTGATTCAAAAGCAAATATAGTTAATAATATGTAAATAAGTCCATTTGTAATAATAATAATTGAAACAACTTTCTAATCGCATTAGTTATTAATTATACGACTTCAGTGTTCACTGCCCTTTACAGCGGATAATAGCTAATCGCTTAAAAATTATTATAAACAAGAAGAGATGAGGGACGAGAGGTCATTTTACTCATTAAACAAAATTAAATTAAAAAATACATTTCAGAAAAACCAACTTCAGTTAAAATATAAATTTAAAATTCCTATTAAATACGTATTTATATTTTTTAAATATTTGTTATTATTGAAAGTTTATTATTTTCTTTAAAATGTTTATTAATTATATTATATTATATATAATTATTGTATAATAAAATTGCAGAAGTTTATAGTTTCAAAAACACTACCCGAATTGGTTAACGTTTGCCATTTTCAAAAACAACGAATCAGTATTTTTCACAATTTATTACTGAAAGTCCATTGGTAACTAAAGAAAACTTATATTTTCTTTAAGAATTGTTTTAATTGTTTTTACATAATAAAATTTAATTTTAAATTTAAAGTTTTTAACGTAAATCTTTAAATATTTCAGCTGAACATAAATATCATATCACATAGACCTGTCAAAATGACAGTTCAGATTGACAGTTCATTATTATTTATAAAAAAAAACCTTTATTATCATCTTCCAAATAAGTATAACTGCAAAAGTAAGAATTGTCAAAAGTCGTTTTTGGTTATGGTCTAAAAAAATAATGTTTGTCCTTTTCATCCGATTTTTTCAATTGATTGTGTTGTATTTTTTTTAATTCGTATATAAAACACAAATCTTCCTACATTCATCACATTCTAAGAAACGTATCTTCAGTTTATAAATTCTGTCTAACAGGTGTATCGGTTTATGTATGTATGTATGTCAGAATTTATATGAATCCCCTTAAATATTTTCAATATTACGTTCCCATAAGAAAACGAAGACGCCATAGAAATGGCAGTTATGAATTCTTGCGTCCAATTCACACATCGCTTCATCCGTTCGCCTATTAAGGTCTATTGGGCTACTCGAAATTTTATATCGCGTCTTCGATCTGCCTCGAGGCGGTCTCCTTTGCGATTCCCAACCAGCCGCAGGTCAGGTGTAATGCAGTAAAAATCGCTTAATTACGCGAGGAGGTGCTAACTGAATTTCCTAGTCGGGCCATAATCGCCATAAAGCCCGCTCGTTCTAATCAGGTCGTCAGCGATCGGGTTAGGCTTCCTCGTTTGTCAAATTTTCTCACATGCTACTCCTCGGAGAAGCCGTCGTCGTCGGTTTTTATAGTTAATTTATAAAAATTTCACGGAAATTCTTTTCAGAAATATTCACGCCAACATAAATTTTTTTTTCTTTTATTTCAATTTTTTTTTTTTTTTTTGGAGAAGAACGAAAAAAATATCTTTTATGACTGCTTGATTGGCCTCTTGAGACGAAGACGATTTTCGGTTCATCTCGAGCCTTAAAGACGAGTGCCAAGTGCTCTCGTAAACCGCTCAGTGTGAGATCATAACTTTTTGGGTGAAGACGCACTTAAGATATCGCACAGCCCAGCCCAAGAGACAGATTGGACTATTAATTATGTATTGGATGCCCGAAAATCGTTTACCGTCTTCTCAATTGGAAGTTTTATTGTTTCTCGAAGAGTTACTGCCGAATCTTGACTGGTTTTTTGGACAAAACTCCTACGGTGTGATGCTATTCGACGTCACTAATGGCCAATTCGAAAGTCTTTTATATTAAAAGAAGTCATATTAATTAGCAATTAGCCGCATTTACATGGCACATTTTATGTTCCGCCTCTGAGTTATTGGCTAATAGGTGGCCTCGCACAGTTTTCGATATTTTTTTCGAATCATCATCACATTCGAAAAAAAATAATCGACAGATGACTGAAATTCTGCACGCAATCGTGCGATTTTTCGATTAGGCCAATTCTAGGTTTTGAGGTGTTCGGTTGAGAGGTAAATTACAGGCTATACGCAGGACTGCTGCAGTATTTGAGAAGCTGCCGCGTGCCGGGTATCGTCGCCCGTCGTCGCCGCGGTAATTCTTTGATATTTCCAGTAAAAATCAACAAAATGACAAGGCGAATTTTTGAAAACCTCTTTAATGAAACCACACCGATCAATCATCTCTTCAGGCATCAAGAAAGTAAGTGCGGCCAATATGTTCGCAAAACCTCGACCGCATATGAAATAGAGCCACTTTCGGAGGAGTTGCCGTCCGCCTGCGTACCTTGGCAGTCCCTAAGACCGCAATTATCTCCTGAATCGACTCGGTTCTAGGGGCAGCTTGGCAGGGCTCCGGTCTAGTAATTGATTTTCGCTGATAACCGGCAGCAGATGGTTTTCCTTTTAATTTTTCACTTTTCCGGTCAAAGGTTCGAAACCATCATCGGATCGGGGGTATCACGTCGCAACCTAAAGTAGCCGTCGGAATCCACACAGATGACCACAGCCCGGCAGCACAGCGAGATGCTGAAGATGCATGCAGCAGCAGCCGCAGCATCCGCGGGTATCTGGTGCTCTTGCGGAGGCTGGTGCGTGCCTTGGAACTTATGGATTTTTGGGTTTAATCGACATCTCAAAGATGTCTCTAGCGTCTTGAATGCATAATTTTCTCATTTGTTTATTTTGGGTGACCATATTTTTGGTCTTGTAGTACAAAAGCGGGGAACTTTTTCATAAGCAAATGAGCATTTATATGCTTCTTATATAAGTTGACTAAAATTCTCAGAGTTGCACAATACAAATGGTATAATACAATAGTTAGAAATAACTCTTTCGGATCCCTAGTCAGGAATGTGAGGCCAAAATTCCTTGTCTTCAATAGTTTGAAAGTCAAACATTTTTGAATTTTTATATAATTTTTAAACTACTGAAATTTTTAAACCACTGAAAGTCAAACATTTTTGAATTTTTATATAATTTTTGTGTTTTTGTTTTATTTACGATACAGATAAGTCATTTTTCCTGTTTTTAACTCGAATTCTAGGAGAATCAGTTTCCGTCTCTTTGTGAGGCCGCTCCTCATTTTGACTTCTGGGAAACGAATAGTTTCCCGGAAGTTAGTTAATGTTCCTTTTATTATTTTTAACCTTAAGGCAGTGTAGCGTATCGCCCAGTACCATAATGTTAATTAATAATAAAAAAGGATCATAAATACTCGGACAGGACGAAGCCTTAAATTCACTGTGAAATATAAGAGTCTAGTAGCTTTTTGATTTAGCTGAGTAAAAACTGAAATCTAGTGCCCGCGAATTTTGATTGTTTTTTAAGGAAGGTTAAAAAATATTAAAAAAGGAATCTCAGTCTCATGGTCGTCATTGAAAGGTTAACACGTATCAAAAGTGTTAAATAAAAATAAAACTACAATTCATGTTTATATATATAAAATAAATAAACAGTTATTTTAAAAGAAGAATCTAGTCTGTCTTTGAAGAATTTTCATTTGGGCAAGAAACAGCAGCACTAATAAAGGTTTAGGTTGCCGCTAGGCTCCTTCCTTTTCCGTGAACCGGAAGCTGATGGAAACCAGAAGATGTGGCATGAGACATGGATGTTGGTAATAGGAAGTATTACCAATAGCAGTAAAAATACATTTCTTAAACGTGTGCAACTCAATTATAGTGATAAAATAAGACTCAACATACAGGGGTCTGTGAGACCCAATGTCTTTGAATAAGAACGCTTTCAAGATCTGCTAAATTGTGAAATTTGAAACAACGTACTCTATTTCCTACACGGTCGAAAATTTTGGAATAAATTGTATTACAATTTTCTTTTAATACTTTTGTCTATGAAAACTTAGTTAATAATTTATTAGAAAATTTAATATCCGAATTATTACTTTTTAAATCATATTTTTATTATAAATCAATAAAAATATACATATATTAAAATTTAATACATAAATTCGGTTATTATTTATTCGGTAAAGGTTTAAAGTCCTAATTTCATATGATTAAAGGCTAAACTCAGTTGAGTAGGATGTGTAATTCATACTAAAATATAAACTAAACCTACATATGTACATTTTTTTTTTACATAACAATTTTCATAAGGTTGTTTATACTGAAAATTGTTAAAACTAATTAAGTTATAATTTTCATTGCCTCAGGTAATTTCAAAGCAATCCAAAATATCATTGAATACTATATTTCTGTTTTACATATCTTCTACAAAATATAATAATTAATTTTTACAAAATGTATGCTCTTAATTAAGCCAAATTTCAGAATTTTGTCTTCTTTTCACAGATTTATATAGAAACATCATCTACTTATAATGATAACCACAATCTATCCAAGTTGTACTCAGAACTTCCTCATCGTTTATATTTATCCCAATTGAAAAATCCTTAAACTCGATTTTTAATAATTAAGTGTATTTTTTAAAAACTTTATATTAAAATAAAAATTAGAGGTTTGTCAAATGATGCATAAAACTCAATAAATGCGGGATTCAATAGAATATTTAAGTTAAATGTTGCTGTATTTAATATATTAATTTAAATATTGAAAGCTTAATTTGTGGCCCTACATTTAGTAATATCTATGAGAAATTTAAATTTAATCTACAGCTGTTTAAAAATTGCTTTAATCTGTAATAAAGATTAAAAAGTATCCCTAAATCTTTAACCGTGTAAATTCATAGTAATGAAAAAAACTACAAAAGGTGTTCCAATAAGTCAAAAAATACTCCCCTCAAAATTAGTAATTTTTCTAGGTGAATATTTATTTGAAGATTTTTGCAAATGCATATTATGTGTAATTTATAATTCTAGGATTCCATATATGTGTTATTCATTACAGCAACAATCTTGAACTCGGCGTACAGTGAAAATTGGATTTTGAGTCTCAAAGTGTCGATTATCTGCGACATTTTATTTCATTCTGTAGTAATACAGAGTAATGCAATATATTAATATTATGTATCAAAAAGGTTTTTCATCTTATACATTGTTTATAAATGAGAAAGAAAGATAACGACAAAATTTTAACTTTAAACGATGTGTTTGTCCTTGAGGTTTCAAACTTAGTCATTAATTATCTCATTAATTATCTACTCTTCTGTTGCTTATATGGGGATTGTGTTAGGGGATCTTATAACTTTAACTTATGGTAGTATAAGAGGTTGTTATATCATACTGATTAGTCATGAGTTGTGATCTTCTGGTGACGTATATTATTGATCACTACTTTATTATGGTTTTTACTTAGATCTGCTTATACAGCCATCTCTCCTACATTAAAATTGTTGAGTGAGATCAGATTATTAAATAGAATTGTTAGTTGGTCTTCGTTGGGAATACTTATACTATCGTTAATTTCTTTTTCTAGAGCTTCTTATACGCTCAAACCCTTAATTTTGACTTCCAGTGTAATCTTCTTCCAAGATCTGTACGAATGATCACTATATTCTTTTAGATATTCCTAAACCGTGCGATTTCAGCTTATAATCGCCATACGAATAGCAGAGCTTGATAATCTTAGCCACACTGTATATCATGAAAAAATGCATTATCATATAGCTCGTTATCTAACGTTGCGTTGCGTCTAAAGTTGTTATCTCGACAAATAAAGTCGATTGACTACCGTAAAACTTAATAAGTACTTCACCACTTGAGTAAGTAGTTGGGCGGCCGAGCTGTCTTTGATCGCTATCTCGAAATTCTTGAGAAAAACCCCCTATGTATTACATGAGTGTACCGTCAACTCAGTATGTTATTTCTACCTTAAATGCTTTGTTGACCCAAGTGACTAAACTGATTTGGAGTAAGAAAAACGAAAGAATAATGTGTCGTTCTAAGTGTTGGAGTATAGTGCATACCTTGTTAATTGGAGCTTTTGCAATAAAATAATTGCGCAAACTAACCCCCGAGCCTTTTAAAGATTTTGAAAGGTAAATTACCACATAAAAAACTGTTGAACATTAAGTTCTCTGCTGGACACAGGAATATCCTTGAAAAGGCCACCAGAATGTCCTTATTACATGCGTTTCTTCTTTTGAAGCCCATTAATTTAATCGTTACGAGAATGGCCTTCACCAGAACCCCCTGAAAGAAGAAGTAATTTAAATGAGACACAAAATCCCTTCCCATTGAGAAGATGCCACCGCCGAATGCCACCCTAGTTGAGGCTTCGCATTTCATGTTGTCGCCCGGATCGAGATGAAGTGACAAGTTTCCGTCTGACAAAGGTTCTATGTTACATACTGCAAAAATCCATTCCAGGAGGGCCAAGAGAAAAAAAACATAGTTGTCACATAAAAGGAAAAAATGTATTTATATAGTATATTGAAAACCAGAAGGCACGCAGATATTAGGGATATTCTGTGGATTGTCTCCTCCAGAAGGTAATTGTTTGGTGAAACACAAATTGCACGCACCCCATGTTGTGACTGTGCACCTTAGGGGGTTATTTAGGGTAAAAATGATGTTGTCAGGACGAAATTTCTTTTAAATAATTCTGGGGATTGCTCTTTTTTGTTGTTTGCCATTTTTTTTCAGTGATCGTACGTGGCTTCCTGTTTGGTATATTTTCTTTTGTTTCACTAAAATCGCCAGGGTATATCACGCTCTAGACCACTTTCTCAACCTTATGTTTCCTAATTAAAGCAACTGTGTAGAAAGTGCGGTAGACAATAAGTTTTTTTTTTTTTATTTTACATCATAAAAAACAAAAACTCTAAAAAATATGAAACATTGTAGATTCTATGAATCAGATCGAAATAGTGTGATTTTACAATGTTTTTATAAAAATTGGTAAAGGGGTTTTTGAAGAATCTGATTTCATAGGAACTTAAAATAATGATAAAAAAAAAAACCCCCTCATTATAGTAAATAACGTACATAGTTTAATTTAAAATAAAACCAGAAACTCTTGATTAAAGGCAGATTGGGGGTAGTGCACTAATTGTGATTTTTCATTACTTTTACTACTGGTACTAAATTAATTTATGTTTGTAGAAAACAGAGTCGTTGTTAGCTCTCATAAGGACAAGCTAAGAGCGAAGTGAGAGTCCGAGAAATTTCATCGCAGCGTGGTATTCAGCAAACGAAAAAAGACGTTCTACTGGCGCAGAAGACGGTAGCATTATGGTATATTAATTAAAAAACACTGGCGAATAATTGGATAACATTGAAGAGGTCTTAAGCTGTATCCATATCCGGGTTTTTTTAAGTAAAAATGGAGTAGAATAATAGAAAATTAGAAATAATGAAAAACCTTGCTTTATTTACATGATAATGCATTTCGATTTGCACTATCACTATCGAGTTTCACTGCTCTCATGTTTAGTGGTAGTGCAATTTCAATTTTATTACCACTAAACCATTTAATGGTAGTGGCATTTTATTTCCACTACTATTGAGCCGTTCAGTGGTATAATGCAAACCATACTGCATTAATTTTTTAATGCATTACCCAAAAGTCTGATGAAAGGAAGCGTATCATTTTGTATCTCTTTCTGTATGCCCTAATGAATAACAATGTTAAAGATAGGGTGTGGACATCCCGTCGGCAAATGCACAAATCACTCTTTTAGTTGCAAATGTTTTTAAAATTAATTATTATATCTTAAGTTATAGTTATATCTGCCTTTTTCTTGTCTATCCAGAACTATAAAACATTTTGTACTGAATGCAAGCTTACTAATAGAGGGCCTCAAATTTAGACTTTCCTTTCCCGTTGGCCTTACAAAATAAAAGCTTTGTGGACCAACACCTCTTTGTATTCCATATTTTCAATAGCAAAAATTTTCTTGTAAAACCTTTTGACTTGTTAAGAATTTGTTAAATATTGGACTATTTTTTCTTACCAAAATATTATCATATTATGTTGTATTATTATTCTTTGCTGAATATGAAAGTGTGTATCATTGTTCTACTATTAAAACTAAATTGTGTGATCAAAATGCTGAAACAACTGAAGAAATAAAAAAATAAAAAATCAATTTTTTTTTATGATATCAAAAATTGGTTCATTAAAAAAATTGATTCACAAGTTTGAAAATCGAAGGATATCAAGTAAAATATGAGAAAGCATTTAAAATGATACGTAATTAAAAGAATATTAACGAAAGTATAGCTTGATAATGAATACAAAAATAGTACTATTAAGCAATACCTCTTTTAGCCGTTTTTAATTGTAAAATGTCTACCTTGGCCGACTTTCACGAAGTAAAGTAATCTACGTAGAAAAAAAGAAAAAAAAACGAAGCACTTAACTTTCTGGGACTTTAAAGATAATTTTAGTTTACTTATTAATTGTTTCAGCGATTTATTTAGCAACATACTGACAATTATAAATAAATACAACGCTCTCTTGTGGGAAAAGGACAAACCTACTTTGGTTGTTTTGAGTCGCTTTGAAGTCCAACTGAACCAAATTATGGTTATATATAATAAATCTGCTTTTTTATGTGTATAACTTGTATTGTCGATTCGTTTCTTTATCACGTAAATTTACAATTAAGATAAAATCATACCCTGATTCCAGGAAACTAATTATTGCGGAATTCTTCAATGCAAAAGTAAAAAAACCGCTTCCTATATGATTATAATCTATATTTAGTTTTAACAGAAATTCCTGAATCGACATTTATTACGGTTTCGTCGTTAAATCGATTTATCAGCACACCATTTGAATTGAATTAACAAGTAGGCAATCTGCTGATTTTTTTTTTTTTTTTTGCTAATACCTTAACTAAAAATGTCTTATCAGCGTAAGTGCACCCAATCTCATGATCTTCATACATAGTCATGGCCATTGTTTTTTTTAGGTGCTTGGCGGAACTTTTTAGATACTAAAAAAGATTTCTGATAAGAAAATATTACGTAAAAAAAAAAAAATAAAACAATCATTTCATATGAATTTGACAGCGAACGATTGTTCGCTTTCTCCCTTTAATAATTCTGAACTTTGCTCCTAACATAAAATAAATAGTTTAGACATATACACGACATCCTTAGAATCTATCATGATATTTACAGATCAATTGACTATTTACAAAGTAAATAAAAATCTAAGGAGATCCACAATTTGGTTTCTTTGCATCATAGCTCGCTTATATAATATTAAACTAAGAGTGGTTTACATATACAGAAGATATAGTACATTACATATCTACAGAAAGGACAATAAATGTTTCTTTTCGCTAAAAAAAAAAACAATAAAACTCGCACCAACTCTGGCGGCATAATTCGGCCCAGAATTCGCACTATAGAGGAGGTAACAACAACATTTGGCATGTAATTTCATCTAATAATCTTCGGCATAATTTCACGGTTTCCCCGGGACGAAGGAGTAAAAAAAAAATCGTTCCACGGGAGATGAGACAGCATCTTATATCATCATCAGTTTGGATGCATCGATCATATCCCCTGCAAAATGGTGATTGCATCCAGGTAAGATGGGTCTCAGGTAGTCCCCGTGCGAACCCATTTGCTTCTCGGAAGGACGACGTTGTACTAAAAGGATCAGTCTTTGTGAACTTAACGAAAATGGCTTTGGCTGGTGAATGCTCTGTACCAAGCTCTCGGAGCTGTTCGTCTGGTGAAAGCATTCCGATTTTTGTGCTCCACTGTCACCTCCAGCATCCGAGATCAGATGCTGAGGAATTAAATTTTCTATGTTCTCTCGCTGCGAACAGGGACTGATTTACCTTTTCATGATTTCGTCAATTGTGAAGCCGAGGGGTTTCTTTGGTTTTGGGGCTGAAGGATCTTCAACGTTTAGCCTATCGACTGATTTTTGTGATAAGTCAAGGACTGGGGTTTGAGGGGTCCTTATAGTTTCATCTGTTACATCTAAGGGCTCATCGTAGGATTCCGGGAGATTTTGATGCGTCTCAGGTTGGGTATGGCTTTGCATATGGGTTTTAAGGTTGGCTCTTTGGTTGAACGTTCGATTGCAGATGGGGCATTTGTGTGGTGCCTCCTCCAAATGGGTGACCTTGTGCACAGCTAAGGTTCTAGACTGGCAGAACCCTTTACCGCAGTCGTTGCACTTAAAAGGTTTTTCTTTTGAATGAATGTAACGATGGTCTCTCAGGTGGTCCTGCCGCCGGAAAGCTTTTCCACAGATATCGCATGAGTAGGGTCTTTCATCGGTGTGGGTCCTCTCGTGGATTAGCAAATTATAAGATTTTGTAAAATGTCTGTTGCAATACTTGCAGATGAATTGTTTTTTTGGTCTAACCCCATTGGGCCCACCCAGTTTTAGGGGGGGCATGCCCCTGCCCGCTGGATGCATACGCTGCATGTCTGGGTAGGGCCGCAAATGGAACTGTTGATGATGGTGTTGGTAAAGGGCAGCACTCCTAATCCATTGGTTCATCAAAAGGGCGTGCTGGGAGGCTGTGGCCGCCGGATGATGAAGATGGTGGGCAGGTAATCCGGACGAGGGGGGATAGGGCAAAGGGTATCCTCCCGGCTGCTGCTGCTGCTGCTGTTGTTGTTGTTGCTGCTGCTGCTGATGTTGTTGCATTTGTGCCTGCAGCCACAGCCTATGCTGGACCTGCTGCTGTTGCTGTTGCTGCTGTTGTTGATACTGCTGCTCTAGATTGCTCACCTGAGAGTGCAGAATCTGTTGGGGCTGATGATGGTGGTAGTGGAGATTCTGATGTTGTTGACGCATGTGTTCAATATCCAGAATCATTGGCTGATGCTGTACCTTTCGCATAACAGTGATACTATCTTCCGTCGGTGTATGAGGTGGAGTCAGAAGCGGAGATAGGCTCGATGCACGCTCCCGCTTAATCGTTAGCGATAAATCAGGGGAAAAATCTAAAAATTAAAAGAAAATCAAAATAAATTTTTAGACTTTTTCACTTAAAGCGACGGTTAAAATGACTCAGTCACTAGTGGACAAGAAATCGATCTCCAACTAGTGCGAGATTTTAATAAATTGAATTGTCTGACTCTAATAACTTAAATTCAACATTGATTTACTTGAATTGGACAATAACAATTACAAAACACTAAAAATACTTTTAAAATACACACCTTGTTCGTCTCTGACTTGAATTTCGTCGGCACTAATATTGCTCAAGGGGGATGCTGACACAGATGACATCGTAAGATATATTTTCGCAAATTAAATAAAAACTGAATTGTTCGGACCGGAGATCAACTCACAGTTTCATAGTTCACTTAATCCTTGGGGCACAAATTTAAAGATTGGTACACTCTATCCAAAAAAACAACAAATCGTATTTCTCTGTATCTTTGTGTCGTTTCACAAATAAATCACACTTTTCCTCTTTTAACTTTTGTTGAACTTTAAGAAACCGAAGATGTTACGGTAAAAAGGTAGATCTTTCTTTTTAAAAAAAAAAATAACTTGGGACTTCACTGCTTCACCCACTTAATTACAGACGTGAACGGTGCAGCTACTCTAGAAGTTGTTCCCCGCTCACCTTGCGCTCGACTGACAACGGCCAGCGCTTGCTAGCAGACGTTAACTTCGGTTCCTTATCTTTCCTGGGATGGGTCTCGGTGTGCCCTGGCGGGCCTCTTCAGAATCTCGTTGGATAATAACAAACAGTCGGCCGCTGACGACTGGTTTAAAGCTGGTTCCAACTATGGTGGGGTTTCGGTCGCATACCATGCGAACAGGGCTGTAGTAGTGCAATAAACAAACAACACATGGCGGTAGTTGGCCAGAGCCCGCCTCTTTTTACTTCTTGTAAGGCAGCTCCGGCATCCGATTGGTCGAAAAGTTTTGTCGATTTCGAACAGGTCTCCAGGGGTGTTCATGATATACCTCACAATCCCTACCGACACCCCTGCAGCAGGGTTGTTTGCCCAGCTACCCTAATTTAGTCCCGGATTTTGAAAGGCCAAAAAAAGCAGCCCTTACACGTGCCTTTTTATTGCAGGAATTACTTGGCTCCCTTTAAAAAGAAATATATATTCACAAGTAAAAAAAAAAAATTTCGCGCCTTCTTCAGGTTTTTGGTATGTTTGTCTTGAGAACAAAACCGACGAGAAATATAAAATAAAAATATTTTAAATATACACTTCCACAGCACGCTTATCTTGATATTCCGAGGGCGTAATTAATATTCCGGGGGTCGTCGATGTCGACTCCAATTAGAAAATGATCGATCGACCGAACTACTTTGATCGATAGATGCCATAAATTTTGACTATGATTTTTTGTATATGTGTATGGCAGGTGTTTTTTGCATCTTTCGTGGCTAAGCGCGAATTTTACTAATAATGAAAAATTGTTACATCTTACAGGCGGTCGCGGCACACGTACAAAAATTGTTTGATCCTCTTTTTTATGTGCCGGTCCTTGTGATCGGTTCCTAATTGTGTTTTATTTGCTCAGCTTGTGCCTGATTTATGGAGAATTTCATTTTTAACGATTCGAGACCGCACAGTGTCCCTGCAGAGATGCTGAGTACATCCACCTGCGTTCATTAAAGGTCTTTAAAGAAAAAGGTGGCGATTTCTCAAGGTTTTTTTTGTATGTATTTACGATCAAATTAATTACCTCAAAATGTTGGAAAAAAAAGAAACAAAAAAATCAACTCTCCCGATTCTCGTAACAATCTTTTGATTAAATCATCATAGCTCTTAGATAATAAAATTTAGACATATTTGGAGACAAAAAATGTATCTGAAAAATGTCTGACTTAGGAAAAGTCTTAAGCATTTGGTATTAAATCTTTTGAAATTAAATATTTTCATACTCGTCCATGTTACAATAATTTGGTTATTATTTCACCATATTAAATTTTAGTAGTACTAAAATGATTTATCTTACTAATTTCATACATTTTCATTGTATTCTTAACTACATTTATTATTAGATTTGTCCAGTTTTATCGATAGATTATCAAAACTTAAAGTTTTGGCAGAATTTTGAAATTCATAATATTCTCTACGTTCTTTCAGCTAAAATTTTTGTAGTTTGACATGAAAAAGGACTGAAAATTGAATTTTTCCCGAAATCCAATCTGAAATGAGACGGAAATAAGTTTTCAGTCGGAAAACGGACTGAAGCCAGACCGAAAATTGTATATTAGCCTAGCTGTATTGGAAAATAGACTGAATCGATGCTGAAAGTTGCCTTTGTTGACCGGCAGGAAACTGAAAATAGACCGAAGACAGACTGACATTTTTTAACTTTTGGGCTAAGAAATTTTCTAATTTTGCTGCAGCACTTAGAAATTTTCCAAATATCGAACGTCGAAAATTTCCAACTGCTAGACTTAAAATTTGATCTTGTCAGTATTGAAACAATTTCTAAGGATAGGAGAGTAATGAATCAGTATTATGTATCTTATTGCTATTTTTGAGTAGCACATACATTCGTGAAAATATTTTAAATATTAGAAATACATTTATTTATAATTCCAGTAAATATAATATATATCTTTATAATATTATTTATAATTTCTTTAAATCTCGTATTAAACCTTTGGGACAAAGGGTCTAGCCGTACTTCCATGGCGAAACTGCCCCCGATAGGAACCTATATCGTAACCTATGTTATATTGTAGAGGGTACTAATAGTAGTTGATCGAGTAGATATTAGCTCTATATCTTAGTTAATTGAGGAGCTATTTCAGAAAAAGTGTCCGGAGACGACTTTTTTTCAAAATGATATATCTTTATCAATTTTGAAGCTAGGAAAATAAAACCAATTCCAGTGTTTATGGTACACTTTACAGTTTGTTTTATAGCAGTTTGCTATGAGACAAGCCTAAATAAAAATATTAAAACAATGCAAATAATTTTTTTTTTAATTTATTTCTATCAGATCTAATTAAATTACCACTTTGAAAAAAATATATAATAATTGCCTACACCTTGCCTAACCGCATGCCAAGTTTCATTAAAATCTAAAAGGTGCAACATGTGGAAAAAAAAAATTAAAGTAAGTGGACTACCTTATGACCACTATGCTGACGCTTTTAAATTGTATTACATTCTAATAATCTTTGGAAAAGTAGAGTTTTGATAGCTTATAAAAAGTATATTAATAGTTAGTGGTGTCAACTAGCCTATTACAATGTTTTTTCGATCTACTTTTATAGTAACTAGCTTAACAGTGTACACATGCGTGCATGTTTCTACATGATCACAGTGCATAGTCGTGGTACGCTCTCGCTGTTATTAATTGCGCAGTTTTACAAATTCCTAGTTCAGGGACGTATCGTTTATGTTTGAAAATATAAATATAATAATCAGTGAATAAATCAGTGAAGTAAAAATATATCGGCTATGTCGGGGAAGTGTAATAATTGTGGCTTTATATTGCGGAAGGTTGGAAAACGGAAGAAAAAATTGCAAACCGTAGATGAAGTGCGTAAATACAACGTACCTCAAATGAAACTACTTACTTAAAGTTGGAGATGTTCTCCATTCGGAATAAAAATCTTTCTTTTAACAAAAGCTTGATATCGGGCCTCTATTGGTATCATTTTAATATTAGATTTTGAGCTACACAAAATACAGTATTTATGAGTTGAAATTACCCTCTTTAACGGCAGTATTATAAAGTCTTCATGTCCTCTGATTCAAATTGTAAAATATCACGTTGTTCTGTTTCTATATTAATATGAGAAGGTCCTGCGCGTGTGTCGTCATTAGCCGATGATTTACTGTACGGAATCAATCGACATTTATGACACAGAACATCTCCAACTTTAAGTAGTTTCATTTGAGGTACGTTGTATTTACGCACTTCATCTACGGTTTGCAATTTTTTCTTCCGTTTTCCAACCTTCCGCAATATAAAGCCACAATTATTACACTTCCCCGACATAGCCGATATATTTTTACTTCACTGATTATTATATTTATATTTTCAAACATAAACGATACGTCCCTGAACTAGGAATTGAGCTGTTTTTTTTTAAAGTGGTATAAGTCCATTTTTGGAAAAAAATGAGTTATTGGCAGTTTTAGTCAGATATTGATATCCTCTTTTTATATTTATAGTCACAAAGCCAGTGGAGTAAAATATCCTCACAAAATAATCAAAAGAAGTTGAACTGTATAGTAAAATTTTTGAAGTCTATAGTTTTAAACACGTTATCCAAATTGTATTACTTTTGTCCTTATTTTTAAGTTGATTCAAATGCAAACTCTTATATATCTCAATGTAGAAATAAATGGACTTATACCACTTTGAAAAACAACAGCTCAAAATTTTGCATAATTCGTTCTTATTGAAAGTGGTATAAGTCCATTGGTAGCTAGAAAAATCGTTTGTTTTCTTGAACAATTTTATTAATTATTTTTGCATAATAAAATTAAACATGTTTAGAGTCTTAAAAACATTACCCGAACTGAATAACTTTTACCATAATTACTTGGTTGATTCAAATGCAAACCCTTAAATATCTCACTTCATGAAAAAATGGACTTATACCACTCTCAAAAACAACAGCTCAATTTGTAAAACTGCGCAATTAATAACAGCGAGAGCGTACCACGACTATGCACTGTGATCATGTAGAAACATGCACGCATGTGTACACTGTTAAGCTAGTTACTATAAAAGTAGATCGAAAAAACATTGTAATAGGCTAGTTGACACCACTAACTATTAATATACTTTTTATAAGCTATCAAAACTCTACTCTTCCAAAGATTATTAGAATGTAATACAATTTAAAAGCGTCAGCATAGTGGTCATAAGGTAGTCCACTTACTTTAATTTTTTTTTTCCACATGTTGCACCTTTTAGATTTTAATGAAACTTGGCATGCTGTTAGGCAAGGTGTAGGCAATTATTATATATTTTTTTCAAAGTGGTAATTTAATTAGATCTGATAGAAATAAATTTAAAAAAAATTTATTTGCATTGTTTTAATATTTTTATTTAGGCTTGTCTCATAGCAAACTGCTATAAAATAAACTGTAAACTGTACCATAAGCACTGGAATTGGTTTTATTTTCCTAGCTTCAAAATTGATAAAGATATATCATTTTGAAAAAAAGTCGTCTCCGGACACTTTTTCTGAAATAGCTCCTCAATTAACTAAGATATAGAGCTAATATCTACTTGATCAACTACTATTAGTACCCTCTACAATATAACATAGGTTACGATATAGGTTCCTATCGGGGGCAGTTTCGCCATGGAAGTACGGCTAGACCCTTTGTTATAATTGAAAGAAGAAATTTATTATATATAAATTGTATAAAGTATATATACTTTTGTACAGATGTATATTTTGATGTAATTTTTGATTAAATTTGCCTCTATTTGTAATTAATAAATTCATCGATGTTTTATTTAGATTATTTTGAGTGTAATTTCAGTTTGCCCTATGGTTCAAGACAAGTGGACTGAAAAGATACTAATTGAATTTGAGCTCAGGGTATAATTTTTATTCAAATTTCAGTTCATCTTCTTAAATATTCAGTTGGTTTTCAGTATCTTTTCCGTCTATCATTTTCCGTCTCTTGATCACTACCTTAGTCTACTTTCAGTTCGTTTTCCAACTGCCCTTAAACACTAAAAAAATGGGGAGATTTTTCAGTCTGTTTTCATTTTAATTTAATCGAAAATCGAACTCTTTATATATTTTTTCTTCATTTTTCGAGAACGCTTTGTTCAGCGCATAGCAGGTTTTCAAAACTTTAAACGCGTTTTTCTCAAAACAACATTTTTAAAATTTGCAACCACGATTACTCGAAAACTAATTGTCCAATTTATCTGAAATTTTTAGGGTTTCTTCTTTATACCTTAGGCTTGTCTGTAAGCCTAATTGTTTTGGAATTTTTTGTTGCAAAATTGAATAATTAATGCAAAAATGGCTGAAAAAATAGTGAAAATTATCGATTTTTTACAAAAACTTCTACCAAACGCAGAATTATTATTTTTTTTTTAATTTTTGAGGTTTACCGACAAATAACATGTATATTTAAGCCACATTTTTTTTATGGCCTGTTACAGATCAATAACACGACGTCCAGAGTGGTTCAAGTTTTTTTTGTAGTTCAACTTCACGCCAGAATACAGCCGACATTTTGTTTTCAAAAATTAAAAAAAAAAAATTGTTTTCATTCCTCATTTATACCTTAACAAGTGTACAAAGTTTTATAATGATTGCATTAAACCTTCTTTGTGGAAAAAATTTTTTTCTAATGCTTAATTTTTGCCCGTGTGATTGTATTTATCCCCTTAAATTTCAGTTCATCTTCTTAAATTTTCAGTTGGTTTTGATTATCTTTTCCATCTATAATTTTCCGTCTCTTTTTCACTACCTTAGCGTACTTTGATTTCGTTTTCCGACTGCCCTTCAACACTGAAAAAATGGGGAAATTTTTCAGTTTCTTTTCAGTTTAATTAATTTTTCACCCGGGAAAACCTACAATTTTTGCTTTTTAAATGAGTTAAAATTTAATTTCGGCGATTAAATATTCAAAGTGAACATTGCAGTATCTTTAACCTTAAGGTTATTATAAAAAATGTGCCTTTATTTAAAAAAAAAAACATTTTAACATTCTTCATGTTTCATAAAAAATCAGTATTTTCAATCTGTCAATTGTGTTTCCTAAAAACTTATTTGAGGTAGACTTGTAATCTTCTTTTTAGCATTTAAACGACTTCGAACGATGACATTGCATCTTAATTATTTTCTGTATTTACATATACGAACATTTGTGGCTAATATATACAAAATTAAATCGTTTAACACTTCTTGATGACTCAATCCAAACTTATTTGCTCACAGCGGAAATTGCAAGTAAGCCTTTAGTTGGATAGGCTTAAAACTATTGGTTAAGATATTCAGAATTAGATTTATCGCAGCTAAGAAATAAATAAAAACTATTGTAAGTGAAACTTTTTACATGCCTACGACAAATAATTTATTCCGCTTAGTTCTCTAGTTATTATGTTATATCAAGAAAAGCTTTAGTGTTTACAAATATTAATAGCAAATATCACTTTATACGCTAGCTAAAAGTGTGGCTTATTTAATTAAGACGTTAAACTGCTGTAAAAACTAATTAGTAGTTTGCGGAAATTATGTAAGTTAAGTTGTTTGAATTCTTCAAATATTTGTATATCTGCACGAGGAAAAATATTTCTCTTTTTGTGATTTGTTTATTAAATAAATAGTTAAGACTTAGACTTCAAGGAATAGTATCACACAAAAATTATATTAAACATTTTTTAGGAAATGTACCTATATCCAACATTGTTAAAATATTCCTTTAATTTACGTCAACATCTACCGGCTAGAAAAAAAGTAAGCATCTCATAATTTTTTTGATAAAATATAAAATAAGATGCAATCAAAAGAAGGACGAAGGTAAACAGTACCGCTAAAATTTCCATCCCTTCTTAGAAAGTAATCTTGTCCTAAAAATATATTACTTTGTTAGTGTACCAACCTAAGACGTTTATTTTATAACGCTTCAATAAAAAACTACCTGTTGTAAAATGAATGCATTTTTAACATCCGATTTTTTATTACTTTATTGTTATTATCTTCTAAAAATTCTTGTTTATTAGTTTAAGTAGAAAGTGCTAGGTTTTCTTATTTAAATATTACAATAGATTTACAATACTCTATGGTTTAATATACAGGAGCTGCACACAATATTTATTGGGAAGTAAAATAAATGACCCACAAAATCTTACCTTACCTTATGCCGAAACTTATTAAGGTTCAAAATTAGGACATATTCATAAAGCTTTGCCATTTATAATAACTAATTTAAAATTGAAAGCATATTACAAGATGCAGAAAATTGTTAAAATTATAATCTTGCTGCGCCCCGGTAGTTCTAGAATAGAATTAGGAAGTTATGCCTTGTTTTAATTAAAAGTGTTACATTTGAATTCAATTTCATCTTTTTTTTGTATTTTAAGGGGGTAAATACAATTAGAAGGTCAACAAAATCGATTTTTTTTTTTGTTCCTCTAAAAACTTAGAAAATTTCCCGTAGAATACGCTCCAATAAGTTTCAGGTCGAAAATCGAACTCCTTATATATTTTTTCTTCATTTTTCGAGAACGCTTTTTTCAGCGCATAGCAGGTTTTCAAAACTTTAAACGCGTTTTTCTCAAAACAGCATTTTTAAAATTGGCAACCACGATTACTCGAAAAATACTTGTCCAATCTAGCTGAAACTTTTAGGGTTTCTTCTTTATACCTTAGGTTTGTCTCTAAACCTAATTGTTTTGGAATTTTATGTTGCAAAATTGCATTATTAATGCAAAAATAGCTGAAGCTAGTGAAAATTATCGATTTTTTACAAAAACTTCTACCAAACGCAGAATTATTTTTTTTTTAATTTTCAGGTTTACCGACAAATAACATGTATATTTAAGCCACATTTTTTTTATGGCCTGTTACAGATCAATAACACGACGTCCAGAGTGGTTGCCGTTTTTTTTGTAGGTTAACTTCACGCCAGCGTACAGCCGCCATTTTGTTTTCAAAAATTAAATATAAATTTTTTTTACATTCCTCATTAACATTCCTCATAACTTAACAAGTGTACAAAGTTTTAAAATGATTGCATTAGACCTTCTTTGTGAAAAAAAATGTTTTCTAATGCGTAATTTTTGCCCGTGTAATTGTATTTACCCTCTTAAAGCTTACGAGATATCGCTTCAATATCAGAAAAACTATTCTTAATTTTGTGTTAAATTATTGCAAATCAAATAATTGGCTGCCTGTACAAGACGAGTTTGTATTTACTGATAGTGTTGAATGTTTCTGGAATTATTAACAATAAATTATTGCTATACGGATGAAATACCATTTCTTTCCTCACCTCAAAATTTAAGTTATGTATTTAGCTGCAACCACGTCTTACAATATGTTCATATTCTTTTGGCTTAGATCACGTAATTTCCAAAATTTCCTACCACATTTTCTGGATATGTTTCTTCTTAGTTTTAAGTGGTTTCTTCCCCACGACTTTTTCTTTTGGGCACGTTTAAAACTAAAAACATCAGACCAGTAGTTGTTGTAAGGATTATTCATTTGCAGGTGATTAAAGTCACCACACCTTAATGTTGGGAAATTCGACAGAGTCAACAAGTCAGTTTCTGACCACATGAATCTTTTAATATTTAGACAGATGCCCAACTACTGGCCGGGGAAAAAGTGTTGGAAAGGTGCAAAAGTCTGTTTGTCCAGATCTCTCAGAAATCGTCACCTCCTCACATGAAAGGGATTAATTTTTCCAGCCTGGATCAGTGCAAAGTGGCGGATAATCCCTCTCTCAAGTGATATTGCACGTAGCAGGCATATGAGCTCGGAATTAATTAGCAGAGGCCATAGCCACCCCCGTACCACCGGAAATTCTAATTGGGCCCAATTCTGGGCAACTTGTGCGCTGTCGAGCGGCGTTCCATTTAGGTCAATCCGTCGGCTTATTGCGCCATTATCTGGGAAATTGTAATAAGTGACGGATTTTGACACCCAACCCACAATCATATACATGCGAATCGGGACTACCTTATATAACCCGAATGCGCTGATACCCTCGATAACGCTTCGGCGGCTAAATTGAAGCCCATAAAATTTTCGGGATGTGCAATCGATTCGCGGTGCGGGTCTCTCTGTTGCCCGGTGCGCTGCTTTAGAAGGTTTTGTTCTTTCGGTGGTTTTGTCAACTTGCTGGGCGGTACATTTCAAAGGGTATTTTATCAGCGGTACCATCACTGACTGACTCTGCGTTGTCGCTTTTACCTTTTTCGCTGACAAACTGATAAAGATCAACAGTGCGAGCAATCATCATGACTAGCAATAATAAAGCATTTTTCCGGAAGAATATGGGTGGGGCTTGCTTTTGTTCGTCTTCTTTTCGAGTTACTCCATTTCTAAGACTAATTTCTAGAACTTTTAGATCAAATTTTGCAAGTCGAAGTAATGCGTTTTATTATATTTGCTGTTTTGATGAAGCTGCTGTCTATATACATTACAAATATTTGCTTTTCGGTTCTTGTAAAACTTCAAACCAATTCCTTTAAATATGGACTTTATTTCCAAAAATTATTTAAAATTCTGTATGGGACTAATATTAGTCTAGTAAATAATTTATTCAAGTATAGTCATTTCTCTGTCATACTACATATATACAAATAACTTTTATTTTAATGGTTTCATCAAATCGTACTTTTTGGAAAAGTATTTTTCACCTCACCTCAAGTCTGTCTAAATTTAGTTCTTTAGTTCTAACTTCGGTTACTCGGTATAAACTTAATTTACCCTGTGAATCTGGATTAAAAAGCTCTTGCCTTTTAATTGTTTTTAAAAATATTTTTTAGCTATGAAGTATCAACAAATAATAAGATTTCAGAAAATTAACATCTGTGTAGAGATTTTTGATAATAGTTAATAGTTAAGCTAACTTTTATCCAGAACCAGGAGATTCAAGCTAGTTTTGTTTATTTAAACTTTAAAAATCCTAAGGCTGAACAGAGCAGTAAAGGTTGTGGGATGTTCTTTAAATAATAAGAATTATTTAATAGGAGATAGCAAAAAGATGTTCGATTCTAAATTATTTTTGATTCTGCTCCTAAATTAAAATATATTTCAAAGGACATTACTTTCTTAACGAAATCCTTTTCTGTAAATTATATTAATAAATTACTCAGTCGGTTCCAATTGACGAGATTTAAATTTGACCTTTAACTTCAACTTTATTTTGTAGGAAAAGTAGGGGTGGTGCTAAGGTCTTTATTTGGTTCCAGCAGACAATATTTTTTTTAGATGAGAAGAAGGGAAGAATATTTATTTTATTTTTTGTAATCTCTAACGTATGTGATTTCAATAGTTACTAAAAATGTTTTTTAATTTCAACTCTCCATAGGAAGTTATCGCTAAATTCTAGTCCTTCCACGAAAATTCGCAAAAAAATACAATAAAATAGATACCTAAAAGTTTTTTGTGCATGTAAAATGTTTTATATATTATTAAGAATTGGGAAGGTACTCCTATGTACTTATAGTTAAAAACTTAAGCGAAATCTCATTTTACTGAAGTGTAAAAACATATTTTTATCTTTTGCGTTGTTATTATCGATTATTGGTTGATTTTAATTATTGTTGTACAAGAAAAGTTGGCTTGGCCACATAGTAGATACCACACAAAAATTAAAATACCAGGTAAGGGCAAATAAGAGTCTGATTGCTTTAGTACATGCTTATGCTCTATAATAATAAATAAATAAGCAAAAGTACAAAAAATGGAAAATAGAAACAATGAATGTCACTCATGTCTCCTTTTAAAAGTATTGCGAAATAAAGCTAGATTTACGATATTTTTATAATTAACAAGAACGAATACTTTTACACTAATTTACACTATTTTTTATGACGGAAAGATTACTTTTTTTATTTGGGTGGGCTCTTTTGTTTACTTTGACATATTTCATGACTAAAAGACTTGACACATGACGTGACAAATGACATGATAAGTGAGGTGACATAACATGATACATGAAACAAGACATAGAAAAGATTGAGAAATGTGTTACAAGTGACCAGTAATATTAATGTAAGATAGATAAATAAGATTTGAGTTTTGGGCCTTGGTTTGAAGCATTTTTCAGTTGAAATTTCGTGTACTCTAAGTTAGTTTTTAATTGTACTTTTTATATGAACTTTTGAGTTTTGCTTTTTTCCGGATACCTCAGCTAGTTTAATTATAAAATGGTAATCAGTGTTAACTTTGACATTTCTTAAAAATACGATAGGCAAATTCGAAATGTTTTTTTTTAAATTATTCAGCGCTCACAAAAATGTTCGTTAATAGCAACAGATGACGTATATACACGTATATAATAGGTGTGGACGCGACTTAATGTTGCAACGCAAATTTTGCTTGTGTAATAACAATGCAATTTTATAGTACAAAAATTGTTTTTAAGTAAAAAACAAAAAATAAAAACCTCAGATAGTACTTGGGATATTCCGGCCATTAAGAAAGTCTGACGCCCCACGCTTCATGAAATATTTGCGTTTTATGATATTTCAGTTTCACTTGCATGAAACGAACGAACGATTCCATGTGCTACTTTCATATTTTTGATAAAATAAAAATAAGTTTTGAAACGATCTACTTTGTAGCATGCAACAAGATAACAAATGCGGAAAAGAAAAAAACAGAATGCCAGTCCAGAAGCAATTGAAGAAATCCTTAGAAGTTGCCTCCCTCTCATTTGCTTCTATTTTGTGATCTTCATTTATCAATATGCTCTGCTTTTTTAACTGCTGTGAAAAAAGGCGATAAGCAAGGCATTGGATTTCATGCCACCACAGTGGACTACCACATTCCTTGGCATCTGGTTTTCATAATACGCCTCGATTTGTGGACTAGGGCGGGTGAAATCCAATCTTGCACAATCTGGTCAGCTACCGCAACCCACTATTTGAGCTATTCGATATTTTTTGCAAAATTGTGCACCATTTAGTTTTTTTTTTTTGATTATTTTCGATCCCTTGAGATTGTGTAATTTAAATCTTTCAGTGTAAACAACTTCTGTGGGCGTAGACGCTGAAAAAGATAAAATTGTAGTTTTGATAAACTTAAACTAAAATAAATTGAAAAGAACTTGGAAAGTTCATGGAAATTATTTCAAGATTCGTCGTACTTTCGATTATGTAACGAATCATGAAAATAATATTCTGTGATCCAAATAATTGGGTCGTTATTCAAAATTATATACAAATTTGGAAAATGGTATGCCAGGATCCGTACGAATCGAAAGTTAAATGTTTATTCCTTCGCATTCAAATTGCTTTAGGAATTTATAAAAATATCATAAATACATAAATTTTAGTACTAAATGTTGAGATAAAAGTATGTACAGGTGTCCCTCAAGTTACACGATTAATTGGTTCCGTGTAACTCGAAACCGTGTAAGTGGAAACTCAGATTTAGTACTACTGTTAGTGACCTGTATATTCCACTTTTCGAGAGCAGGAAGCGAAAGGATTCCGCAGATAGCTAACATTGACGAATATATGATAAATCCTTATTATTTTGCCCTTTTTATGAAAATTGGTATAAAACCGTGTAACTCAAATAGCGTGTAACTTGAGGGAACGTCGCAATTTTTTTCCGTGTAACTCGAAAATCGTGCAACTCAAGTACCGTGTATCTCGAGGGATACCTGTACATATTATGGGATAATGGACGTATTTATTGATAAATCAACCTTTTTATAGGCTTGAGGTGATTACAAACAGGAAGAAATTGGAGGCAGGGTTTTGTACTTTGTGCTGTAATAAAGTGGGTGAAACATAAAGCGACTTGCAAGCAAAAATATTCAATTCAAATAATATTAAAACATGCGCGTACCAATTTTTGAAATAACTGATTTCTAAAATTTTCGATATAATATGACAATTTGGCGTTGTCATTCCGTTCAAATCATAAAATATTAATTTGTTCGTGCCTACTATGATAGGTCTTGGAATACGGCACTATAATAAAATAATAATAAAAATATCTTACGTAATATTACACTGAAAAGACATATTTGATGAAAATTTACAAATTTATCGCTGCGTACAATATGAATAATTAAAATGCCATTTAGCTCCATTGTGATAAGAGCTTCTGGAGTATAAAATTTGGCTACTGTGTAAAACGTTCTCATAACCCTTTCTTAATTGCAGTCAGACAGTAACCCTTCTGGTCCTCAGGTACATGCAGTATGATGAAAAATCCAAATATTTACACCGCAAATAAGAAAGTTTATTAGCCAAGCCTAGAAAGATTACAACCCTTTGAGGCCAGCAAGTGGGAGAGTCCTAGGGGCTAATCCTCCACCAGCCAATTCACACTGACCATAAGTTAGTAAATATTTGGCGTTGCTATTACCAAAAATACCCGAACCAATCTGGACGAAGGTAATCCTTTCTAATTCTCAAAATTTTGGTCAATTGAGGTTCGGATGCAGGTCAAGTAATTGGTCCATATTTGGTCGAAAGTGGCAATAAAGCAATCAAGCCAGGTGCCATAAATCTTGCTACCAACAACAGAATTTCTGAGACTGCAGAAGCATTTGAAAAGGAAAGGATTTCTCTTCGTTCTACTGTCTTAAAGGGGTTTATGGTGATACTACTTACGCGTAGGTAAGCGTGCAAATTGCCAACATTGAATTTGTTGTCTTATCTGCGAACCATTTGCTATACTTTAACGGCATCCTTGCAAAAATTTACCCTTGGGTATTTAGAAGGGTTGATGTTTTACCAGAGGCGGCGGTATATCAGGAATTTAACTACTTCCAAGGAAAAATTGTATTTTTTACGACACACCCCTTCAACGAAATTACTTAATCCTTCTGCTGCACTAAAACAAGAAATCAATTTGATTTTGTGATTCAGTGCTTTGATACAATTCTTTCATTAATTTCACACCACGACGCCTTTGATATAAAAATTGCCCTTTAGATTAGAGATCAAATCTCCGTGTTCCTGCTGTGGCCATATGACGAAATTGCGACCTCTTTCTACCTTACCCTTTTAAATTGAATAAAGGATGCAATTGTGCCTCAATTTATTACAACCTTAAACTGTCCTTGGGAGTAATAATTGCGAAAGGATTACGGACTTGCTGTTTTTCGTAAATCCTTTGCCTCATGGTCCTTTTCGCAATTTGAGGACAGTCAGGAGATATTTTTTGGAATTTGCTTGCAATTAGCAAGCAATTTACCTTCCCTTTTAGGAGTTTAGTTTGTGTACGGATTTCATTTCGTCTAAATTGCTTTATCATTTTACTGTTTTAAGAGGATTGTATCCTTTAAACTTGTTATGTTTGAAAAATATACCTTTATTTTGAAACTAATATAAGTTTGAAATATATAAACTTTTACAGATTTGTTATTTAATTTAGCAAATGCATGATTTGGATTAGATTATTAAATTTTGTTCAAAACAGTCAAATATAGGATTCAATAGCAACTAAATGTTTTTTTTTCTTTTAATATAATTCTGTATTTAAAGAGTATTTCAGTTTCTTGTCTTGGCGTGAATAACCTGAATAACATCTACTTCGCTACTTACTTTAAAACGATAACGCATATCTTCAAATCATAATTGACGCATTTGAACCTTCCAAGAACTGCTTGAGAACTTGAGAATTTCAATTTAGTGTCTTATCGCTACTTTTCGGTAAAATTTTAGAGAAGTCGTTCAGCTGAAAAGTCCAGAAATTCTTTCACAAATTTAGCGTATTAGTGAACTTTTTAAATGCAGAAACATAGTGAGTCAGACCTTTTCGTGGGGATTTTGGAGTTGACGTAATTTGACCAAATCTAAATTTTTTTTTTAATTTTCCATAGCAAACTCTAATCTGCTTATTTGAAGAGTTATTTAATAATTAAGTATTAGGATTTGGAAATAATCACGTACTCAATTTGATTGTAGCGCTGGAAATGAAAGTTATTCAATTGTTCTAAACCCTCTCTTTTCAGATCTTCTAACATAATTGCTCAATAAAGCAGAAATAATTAGATGTTTTGACTGTTTTGAGCGTATTATATAGTGTAGCGCAAAATAAATGAAGTAGTTTGAATAACAGCTCTTTATTTCAGAGTCCATTAATTTTTTTTATTTTTAAATACATTACATTAATGAGGAATTTGTTTAATTTAAACGTGGAAGTGTAAGTGGTATTCATTCTCAGCTTCGTATGGTCAGATTCGCGCTATTTCTAAGACGTTTTCCATGACTTTTAGCAAAATTTCAGAAGTTTTCACTTGAATTTCTTCTCGAGTATTATTTTTTATTTGGGTTATGGCCTCCGGGCTTATTCATGCACACATGTTCTTTCAAATACCTCGAAATATCACTGTTTCTTGCAATATTGCGTTCGCCGCAAATTTCGAACTTGATCGTCTATTTTGAAAATTAAGTTCAATACATTTCGTTCGCTTTACAGCCCTGTAACTTTTCATTTGAAATTATTTTACTCAAATTTGGAAAAATAAATACTAGGGTGCTTTTTTCTCGCGACTATTTTTTTTTTTTTTCAGTCCCATCTCGAAATTTTGTGGGAAATACCTAAACAAAAATTATCTGAAAATTGGAGCCCTTAATAATATTTAATTAATTAAAACGAGAATTTCATTAAAAGTTTGGATTATTGACCCGTACTACCTCGCTGGTGGGAGTTAGGGTTACGCTGCAATGGACACTTTTGTAGAGCATTCAATTCTGAAGAAACCCTACCATTGACCAAGATTATACCATAAAATACCTCTGAGCTGTAGAGTTTTGAAGAAAAAAAATCAAAGTTTACGTGTATTTTATACGGGAAATCTTTATACGCTTTGGTCGACCACTTAATAGTAATATTAAGGGCTCCAATTTTCAGGGAATTTTTATTTAGGTATTTCCCACAACATTTCGAGGTGGAGCTGCAAAAAAATAGTCGTAAAAAAAGCACCCTAATAAATACACAAAAAAATTAAATGATTTTAAGATATGTTTACATGGTAGAGGTAAACAAATTAAGAATAAAAAAATTGATATGATTTAATTTCTTCCAGCAAAGTCAAAAACCTTGTATAATTCACAAATATTCTTTTAAAAGGATTGTGTGTCTATAAATTGTCGAGGTGAATTTTTAAATTTGGAATTTGAACGGTTAATAAAAAATCGAAGAATTATGCAATCAAATCAAAACAAAATACATTTCATAAAACAAAAAAACATCTTAAATTAACATGTAAAACTTTGAAGGTATGATAAAAGGAAAAAAAAAAAATTTTTTTCTAGGACAACGTGAAATCTGGATTTTTAAAATTTATATTGGCCGTTTCTGTCTTTTAAAAGTTTTTTTTTTTTGAAGATCTGAAAGTCGAGAATAGATAGAGTAAAATAAATATTGGAGCTCATTGGAACAGATGTAGGAAAATTCGTAAGCCCATATTCTCTTTTTCTTCCATAATTTTAGACGATATCTCATATTATTATTCTACTTATATTGTGAGCCATACTAGAGCACTGTACTAAAAAGGGTTATAAAAGTTGTTAACACTAACCATACCATGCACTAAAAAAAAAATTTATTGTTTTTTTAATTATTTTTTAGATTTCAGAGGACTGAATTAGTGAAATAGTAAAATTTGATGGTTGACTGAACTTCGATTTGTAATTGTAAATACCGATATTTTAAGTAATATATCATAGTAAATTCATGTACTATTTATTAATAGTAGTACTATAGTATTATTTCATTAAAAGCGACAAATCTAAAAAAAATAATTTTAACAACATTTTAAAAATTTCCATCATGTTATTGTTTTAAAAGTTAATTACATAATGTTACAGAATATAGTGTATGCGATTATTATTACGAATTATTTCTATATTACTTTTAAATCTACTTTGAAAAATAGTCAAAGAATAAACATTATTTGTTATTTTTAATGATGACTCGGAGCTCTTGTGACTACATTTAAATGGTTAGAGATTACACTAAGAACGTCAGTAATATATACTCTTTTTTGTTTTAATCCATAGTAGAGCCAACTATTCTGAAGTATTTTAAGAATCAAGTTGTTTTTCTTTATTTTAGAGTAAATTTTAATAAAATAATAATTGAATCATTTTTTTAAAAATAATATAAGTCCATTTTTGGAAAAAATTAGTTAATAGTAGGTCAGATATATATCTCCTCTTTTATATTTATAATCACACACAGTCAATGGTGTAAAATATCCTCATAAATTAATCAAATAAGTTAAACTTTAAAATGTTAGGAATGTTTATGTTGAAAGTGGAATAAGTCCTTTCGTAATAATGATAATTGAAACCATTTCCTAACGCATTAATTATCATATTGCAACTTCAGTGCGCACTGTCCTTAAAGTTATGAAAGGTTATTTTTTTAATTAAAAAATAAATTTTAGAATTTAATTAAAAAATAAATTTTAGAAAAGCCCAATTCAATTAAAATATAAGTTTGAAATTGAAATTGAATTTTTCATGATTTTTTTTTATTGAATTCTCCTGGTAGCTGAAAAAATCACTTATTTTCTTTCACAGTTTTATTAATTGTATTTGTATAATAAAATTTAGTAAGTTTAACATCACTCAAGCTTATTAACTTTGGCCACTATTTTTGAGTTGATTCAAAAGCAAACCCTTAAATATTTCAGTTCATGTTCAAAACGACCCAATTGTTGCAACTATTTCAGTTTTTACCGAGCAAAATAGTTGTAGTAACCACTAAATTTTTCCAGTGTACTTTTTAATAAAAGTGTAAACTAAAGTAATTACTAAAAAACTGTCCTAATATTTGTTAAATGAAAAGAACTTATATAATATGTAATAATAATAGGCCAATTGTATAAGCGTTAAATAAAATTAAACGCAATCGCACGCCCGGTGTTGGGTTCTAAAAAATATGCCAGATTAACGTTACCCTTTGAATTAACCTGTGAAATTGAGTTGGGCAGATCCTCGAAGTACTTCAAAAGATCATTTTTCAAAAATCTTCAAAGTCATTAACAAAAGCTTTGCCCCACGGCAAGAGGAATTTCAAAGGCGCTCCGAACCCACCCCTGAGCATGCCTCGTCGTCTGGTGTCCTCCCAATTTAATCAAATTAACGAGAGGCACTGAGTCACAAGGTTAACCGCATTAACGGGGAACCCATTAAATTTCTACCTTCTCTCCACTCCTATTTGACTCTTGACCCTATGATTTTTCATACCCCCGTCGAAGAGTTTTTCGGAGCTGGCACGCAAGAGCCTATTCGATTCGAGGTAGGAGAAAAAGGTCATAAGTGTGCTGAGGTATCCACCTTCCTAAAAAAATTTCGTGATTTTTGTGTCATTCAATGCGCGCACGATTCACGGCGGCGCGGCCTCACGTGAGTCGAGAACTTGTGTTGTGGGAGTCGACACGGTGTCGTGTCATAAAAGTGCACCGAAGAGGCACAATCAACCTGACACGGGAGAAACATCACCTGGGCACCGTCAATAGGTGATTGATGGATGCTATGCCGCGTCTCTCCCTTTAGTTAGACTCCCATAACTTTGGTTGGTGAGCTCCTTTTATGGCTATTTACGATCACTTAAGTTGTACTGATTTTGTAATTTCATTGTTGAGCACCGCCTCACTGAATGTGCCCGTGTCTCCTCGGAGGGTTTTAGACGATCCAAGACCAAGATTAAAGCCGTGCTTGAGCAGCATCTTCTCATCTCAGCGGCGCGAAGGTCTCCTCCGGGAGATGGAGAAGATGGCACAAAAATTCCTATCCTACGGCCAAAACGCTAACAATTGTCGGCGGTGTGCCAAAAGCCGCTCGCAGCAATTCTCTCCTCAATGAATGAGTTATGAAGCGAGTGAATGGTTTCGGTTAATTTTGATTAATTAATAGGAACACCTCGCTATTAGCGGGCATGCAAGCAACCAATGGCTGATTATGTCGAGCCCCGATGGATGATGGATGGTCCCAAACCGATGCGCGCTGGGTAGGCTGCGTGCAGCATCCAAAGATGGCCAATTTGTAGCGCTAATTGACGACTGCCCGAATGGTGACTGATGCTATCCTTTTGGGTGGCCGCCGCCGCGCCGGCCAGCTCTTTGTCGTATTGATTTTGTTAAAGAGGAGATAAATCGTCGCTCCTCATCGATAGGTGAAGGTGATGGTATCATCGAAGGCTTTCTGGTTCATTAGTGACGGACGCAATTAATTTATTATCGGAGAATGACCGACAATCTTCGTCTGATGAGATTCAAAGCAAATTCCTGCATTAAACGAAATTCTTAAGTATATTTAAAAAAAAAATTCTGCATTAAGACGTTATGCGCAGTTGAATGAAATTTCTTTATTACATTTTGCAAATCTTAAAAATCGAATAGCAATCATTAATTTTCATTAATACACATCCCGAATCAGAATTTTAATTTTATTTTAAACTTGGAGAAGCAAATAAGAGTACGCTATACAGATTCTATATACATTAAACAGAAAACGTTTTAGAAACAATGGAAATAATATTAAATCAATAATATTCACATATGATTTAACGCCAATGCCTAAAATTATTAATTCAACTATGTTTCACATTAAAATTTTCATCGTTAATTTGACTAAAAAAAAATTTTAATCAACATCGTAGACGTATTCAAAAAAAAAATGCTTTATTTTCGTTATTGTCTATATTTATTGTAGCATTAAAAATGAATTTTGTTGAATGTTTTACTTAATGCATTCTATAGTTGTTTCAAATAAAATATTATTAAATGTATAATGTTTCGCAACCAGTTTTCAAAACTTGACAATCTAAAAAGCGCATATATGATCTTATACATATTTTTATTCAAATAAAACCTGACATGGTCCCAAAGATCCTCCCAGAAAAGACTGGTTTTTAAAAGTTAAAATTATCACATTGATAAATAATACTAAATGTTTAGTAATCCTTCAGATCTATTTCGGACATCGAAATGTTCATATAAGAATTAAGAAGTTAGGAATAAGCTCTATTTTGATCCCTTATAATTTGTTCAAGGATCTAAAGTTTCAAAATTAAAGTTTAATTTTGAGCGGTTAACCGAATACAAAAGAAGTCGTGACGTTTGAGCTTTTATTATATGAACATTCAATTAATTATAAAATTTGAGAGTCCACCACCATAAAATTTTAAATTTTTCCAACATAATTCAATTAAAAATTTCTGAAAATATCAGTTTTGAATAATATTTCATAAAGTTTAAAACTCAATCGGACAGGTACATTTTATGATTTTTTGTAAACTTCAATCCACCGAAATTTTGAAGCCAGAGAACGATTTTGATACCTCTCTAATTTGATTATATTATATATAAATATTTTGAGATGTATCTTTAGCGTCTGGGGTCAAAAACAGACATTTTTTGAGAGTCGTGATATCGAAACTTCTGGCAATAACTATGTATGTATGTATGTATGTATGTAGGCAGACTTATTGTATACGAAATATTTAAGTAGAGATAAAGTAAACTTTTCAAAAGTTTGACTAGTTTTTTTTATCCAATTTCGATTCGTTTCCAAAATATGCATTTTAATCTGGAAGACACTTTTCTGCCTTCCTGTAAAAATTTTTTTTAAAATTCCAACGGGATTCAATTCGTGAGACTTAAAACTAATAAATAAACCTTTAAAAACTTAATTTTTTTAAATTTTTACGGCCTTTATACGCGATTTTATAAAAAGTTCGAAAAAACTCCTTTTTTTTGGGGGTAAATTTACCCCTGTACTAAAAAGGTGGGGTGGTTTTTTTTAACTTTTTAGATGTTTATTTAGTAGTTGTATATGTATATAAGGTATCAAAAAAAAATTGATTTACTGAGATTGGTTTAGTAGATTTTGAGAAAAACGTCTCCCAGTTTTGAAAAATGTGATTTCGAGAAAAACGCGTTTAAAGTAGTTTTACTGTAATTTTATCGAATAAAATGGTCATATTATGGTTATAAATACAGCTATAACTTCGTTTCTATTTCGAATTTCTTAATAACATTTTAGGACAGTATTTCTATGATACCAAGGAATGTTTTTAAGTGAAAAGAAATCGATTTTTTGAAAATTTAGAAAGTAAAAGTCCCCTTAAAATGACAAAGTAGACATTTTGCATTGTAAACAATAGAATTATGCCCATATCACAAGTAATACAATTGTATAATTGACAAAACGATGTTTTATAGAATCAACGCTATTGAATAAATACATTAAAATAAAAAAATTAATGTAAAAAATGTAGAAATTATTATTTTATTGGAATAATTTATAAAAAGTGTATACGAATTATATTTTCTAAACAACATCTAGAAAATTTGTTTATTTTTTAGAATGATCTAAAAGTAGATAAAAAGTACCATCTAAATATTGCTACAGTCTCAAATTTTTTGTTTCTAATTTCCATTATATTTCACTCAAAATTTACGAAATTGTTACTTCTTAGTTGCTACAGAAACAAAAATGCTGTTGTCCCAAAAAACCTTGCCAATAATGTTAAAAGATTTGTATCACAATGAATATTGTTTTTGTAAATTTCGGTTTAATTTTATTCGATATGACAATACGATTTTTTCCATTTTACTGTAGTTTTATCAGCCCAATATATTTCCTTGATATGAAATCTTATAAAATTGTTGGAAAAAGTTTATCAGATATTCATTATCAGAAAAATTGGTCAAATTGAAGACGGAGTTACCAAATGAAGAATATCAAAAATTATGTCAGTAAGAAGATCAATAAGACGTTAGGATTTCGTTCAATGTATACGAGTAATCAGTAAGGGTATAAGTAGAATAAAATTGTCTTAAACCACAAAATTTGCTGTATCAGACTGGGGCTTATACTTTTGAGGTCTCACAGACTTATCGGCGCACCCATAAAGAAGATAATTTATGGGTCGAGCGCATATGGACTCTATTAGCATAATTGGCTATTATTCCAGGATACTAATCCCACAGCGCCACTTGAGCAAGTGTGATACATGTGATGCTGCTGCTCTGTCCACTTCATACTTCATGCGTCGCTCACAATCTCACGAAATTGGACACCGAAACAAGTGGTCAGCCGAAGTAGGTCGCTGCATTGTGTCCACCCATCGGCATAATTTACGCATGAAAACTACCCAAACTGCCCTGATAAATGTTTTGGTCGTTGCTGGGCTTCTCAAATTTGTTTACTATTCGAAAACGAGTAACGTGAGAGACAAATTGGCGCACAGCTCCGAAGAAGAAGGGTCAGCAGAACGCCAGCCCTTTTGGCTGGATCGATCACTGGACACTTTTGGGCACTTACGAAGGCACTTTAAGGGTGTGTTGGATTTTCCACTTTCTAAAGTTATTATATGTTGTGTCCACTTTCGGGTAGATCTCGTTGTTGCGTGTCCAGTGTCCTAAAGTGTCAGGGTTTATTGCGTGACGAAAGATTAAAAATGTAAAATGAGACTAATTTTATCGGTTGCGGCAAGGACTTGGCTTGGGTGGTGTGAAATTTTTATAGGCTTCTAGGCACTAGTCTAACAATTTTCCTGAAATTTGAGAAGAGTTTACAATTTTTGGCCACACTCGTAGCGCCAGTCAGTGAAAATGCAAAAAATTGTGTATTATTTTAGGATATATTTTGTATTACTTTCGTTCTCGTTTCTAATTATCGAGTATTGTAACATGATTATTGTTATAACTATCAGATTTCTAGGCTGGTTTCCAGTGATTGTTATTATACAATTTGTTTCTAATAGTATTAAAAAAACTCGGAGCTCTTTAAGTGATTTCGACTTAATTTGTATCTTATTTTATAGAGGAATTGTCTTCAAAAATTCATATATATAACATTGTAACTAATCATTTGCCCCTTTATTTTACTAACTACTTTAAAATTATTTTAAACTAATTTTAAAACAAATCGTCTTTTAACCCTATGCAGCAATATTTTTTAAAGTTAGTATTATTAAATTTTAGGATAGGTCCTAATGATTTCCAGAAATAATAATTTTCTGCTTGCATTATTTAAAGTGCACAAATTAAAGAGCAATTAGCCAAATAAATCACTTTATATTTTAATGGTGTATCTATTTCTACCAATTTTGATAGAGTAAGTAAAAAGTTCCAAATTGAATGCTTATAGTTTTTTCGCTTAGAAATAAGAAAGTTTTTCCTTCAATACCATATTTCACAGACTGATAGTAACCACACAATAAATCCCAACATGCGTTTCCTTGAAATTGAAATGTGCAGAAGTAATACAAATAAATTTGTCCCAAGTACCCCGCTGTACATTGAAAGGGATTTAACAATAATTCAGCACACGCCTGGCCTAAGGTCTCTATTTATCCCAGTACTTTTCGTTCATTATCCTCGCCCAGTTTAATAGTTTCGATTTTATATTTTGCCCCGTAAGTAGTTGCACCTTTCCGGTATTCAAAAAATGAGCCAACTGGCAACAACTACACCCAGCCCAAAATCAGTGCTGAAGTCAAGCGGTGAGTTTCCTCAGAAAAATAGCTTCCTTTTGTTCCCGCCGGTTTTCAGCTAGAATCTAGATTCCATTCTCTAGCGGTTGACAATGGCCTGTTGTCGAATGTTTTCATTCGCAACAATTGGGCAAAACCATCAAATCGAGATGTAATGAGACATTTTAAGGCGATCACTTGCGTGTGGTCAGAAGATCTCCTCTGAAGATCTCAAATGGTTAGCACCTACTTCTTTGTTAGCCTTCTGAGGTTATTCGACATCTTTCTCGACTAAATGGAGGGATATCTTTTTCAATTCATTCACTTCGGATTCCGTCCCTGTTCATTTCTTTGCAATGACGGTTCTAATTGATGAACATGGACAATATATCTTAAACACTTTAAGAAATATCTTGATTTATGCTAAGTTCTTCTTTTTCTTTTATTTTATAACTACAGAACAATTTCCTTAAATCTTTTTGTGTAGTATAAAACTCACTACTCGTGAGGAATTGTATAAAATTCAATATTTTGAAATGAAAATTGGCATTCTCTTAAGAAATTTCAAACTAAAACTTGGAAAATGAATTTAATAAATTTAAAAACGGCCGAAATGTAATGAAATCTTAATTTTAAAGAATTGTTGGTACATATCTTTTTTATGTCTACTACACACGACAACAAATGTTGTAATTTTTCTGTTGCCGAACAAGTATTGCTTTATTTTTATAGGATTTTTAATGGATGGCTGAAAAACCTGTACTTGTTAACTATAACTATACAGGGTGATCCAAAAGTATGGAAACGGCTAAATAACTTACGAGGAATGCATTTTGGAGAAAAAAGTTTTAGACAAAAGTCGGTTGTGGTCAAGGTTACATTCGGAAGTAAAACTTCCACTCTTTACAAATCCGCAGTAACAAGGCAGGTTCCCTTTTAAAGAGCCATATTGACCTTCGAGGTCATGGTTAAGATCATAGTCGGACGTAAAATTTCCCGCTCTTTCCATTTCCGTGGTAAAAAATATGGGTTCCAATTTAAAAAAGTCAACTTGACCTTGAAATGACCTTCAAGGCTATGGTCAAGGTCAAATCTACGGCCACCATTGAATAACCAGGGAAAATTCCTAAGACTTTTGTCTAAAACTTTTTTCTTCAAAATGTATTCGTTGAAAGTTATTTAGCCGTTTCCATACTTTTCGATCACTTTGTACTATATATTTGTCTAAACCGACAACTAATTGAACATTTCTGTTTGCAATTTCGTAATCTACGAAAAAAAATTCTATAGAAATGGTCTGTCATTTGTTCGACAACTAAGTTGGTGTTAATCTGTTTTCTGTAGTCTTATCTATTTTCTATTGTCTGCTTTCTGTCAATCCTTTTGATTGCTTCTTCACAGTAAACAATTATACGGATCGAAGAATTGTCCACTTTCCACTTTGCGAGGTCTATTCTAAAGAAAAATATTTTGGAAAATGATATGCCCCTCTCGTTTGTTTTCATGCAAAGTGCAAGTCGTCGGTACATATGTACTTTGAAAGTGCACAACATATCTTTTTATCTGTGGAACGTAATTTCAGATTAAGTGTCGAATGTGAAAAAGTTAAGTATGAAATAATATTAATTGAGCATATCATATTTTCACTATTTCATATCAAATACTTGAAAGCAATTCTACAAAATAAAAGCAATAAGTTCACATTATTAAAAATATGGGAAAACAATTGATATATGTAATGAATCAGCTGTTGGACTATTTGGACTTTCGTAAGTGACACATTTTAAATTATTCTTTACTAACAAGGAAACATTCTCAGGTGTGTCTCACCGATTTTGATGAAATTGAAATATGTTATAGAGTACCGAAAAATAAGAGACACGTATTTTTTTTTTTTATCTGCGGATACGCACATTTAGGGGGTGAAAACCACCCCTAAAGTTTACCCCCAAAAACAATATTTCAAGTTCTAATGAATTTTTTCGAATGAAACAAAATGGAAATGATGTCTCAGAAATATACCAACCTTTTGTAAGTAATCCGATTCCCAGGGGTGGCAACTCTTATTTTTTATTGCAGAAAAACGATTTTTTTTTTTATATTTTTGCGACACAAAAATTACGGTTTTAGTTAAAAATCATTGAAAAATATTTTTTTACATACGATTTTGAGTTTTCGTCAAAAAAGCTCCTCAGAGGGGTAAACAACCCCTAACATTAATACGTAAATGATGTGTATTCGGACATCAGTTTTTTCGTGAAAACTAGTATTAAGGGGTTTTCGGAGTCGCTGATTACGAATCTGATGTTAAATTTAAAAAATTCAAAATGGCGGATCCAACATGGCGGACAAACTTTTGAAAAATATACCAATTTTTATTAAAAAAACAAAATGTGCGTATCTGCAGATAAAAAAAAATACGTGTCTCTTATTTTTCGATTTTCTATAACATATTTCAATTTCATCAAAATCGGTGAGACACACCTGAGAACGTTTTCTAGTAAGTCGTGAAACTTTTGATGTAATTCTTCTTATGTACTTGCCAAAACGAAGTCTTAATTTAAATTTTCATCCGTAAGTAATTCATTCATTCAGTAAATAATGAGAATTTATTTTGTTTTTTTCCGAAAGTTTCACGATTTAAGCAAAGAATTGTTTAAAACGATTCATTAGCGAAAGTCCAAATAGTTCGACAGCTGATTCGCTTTCAATTCTATTTTGCTTAAAATAATTCTTTTTCGTTTCATATACGAATCATTTGGTTTACTGAGTTTTTACTCGGGAAAACTAAATCTTAAGTGGATTCAATTTTTATGTGTAAGTAATTCATTTACGATTTAGGCGGGGTTCGCAATTGCAATCACTCCAGCAAGCAGATTTACAAGATTACGCACTGAATGGTAGAGGAAAAGACACAACTTCAGCTGCACGAGCGAAAAAAGAATAATGAATTTATGAATTAATGTTTATACTGCCTCTTAGTTTAAAACTTTACCTTCTGCATTCATTTTTACTACTGAAGTTGATTAGCATGCACAGTTTGAAGATGAGAGCTAGTTTTATAAAAATTGATAAAAATCTTAGGTTACCCGCAGATTACATAAAGCACGCTCGAAATGCGCTTGATTGAATTTGCGGAAATAAATCAGATTATTCTGAGCACTGAGATCATAATAGCGAACTCGGCTTCAGTTTTCGCTAGTAAGTAAGGAAAATTCCATTCGTTTTTTCCCGCGAGTTGCACGATTTAGTGAAGAATTCGTTTTCGATATTTTTATCGATCCATTAACGAATCATTTGGCTTTCTGTGTAGCTAGGTTTTGCATACTAATATATAATACATATAGCGCCTAGCTTAGATTTTGAATAAATACAATAATTAGGTAAATTTCATGTTGACGATGTATGTAAATAAAAAAAAAATTCTCTGTTATTATGAAAATAAAATTGTCTTCCTAAGAATCACTGTCCAAACAAATTTTAAAGGTGTTGTTGCAAAATATCCTTGAAACTGCTCTAATAAAAAACAATTGTAAATACAATTCAAAACATACACGTCTATATCATTTCTGTGAAAACTAAAATTCATATCATTGTTATGGTCTTAAAAACTGACCTAATAAAAAGTCATAAACTGGAACTGGAAGTGATTGCTAAATACAGAAGCCGAGGAGTAGTGACCTAGGTAGAAATAAGTAGCGCAAAAGTCAGAAACTGAAGCAAGTCGAAATGCATTTGCCCTGGGCCTAGTTTCTGTTAAAACGATTTTAGGACTGTCTAAAAATTTATTGAGTCTGAGAAACGCAGCAATATTAATAAATCCATAAAAATCCCTAACAGCACTTTTTCCTCGTTCTTTTTTGCCCGAAAAAGCGACAGTAGGCTCGAACAGCCTCGACTCGACCTTTCCTTTTTTTCCGCTTTCGAAAGCAGCAGTCATAAAGCAATTGATGATGAGGCATGATTACGCCGCCAAAGCAGGGAAAAGGATGAGTTCAGGGAATCCTTCGCGATGTGGAACGCACGCGCATGTCGTCCCGGAGGGAGGCAAAAAGGAGCCCTCTCAACACCATCTCACAGCCCAACCATAGACCGAACCTTCGGCGCTCCTGTACAAAGAAGGGCAGTGCACAAACACCGAGAAGCTAAAGCGAGCATACTGTGACAGGAGTTGCCGCTTTTACTGGGTATCACCGGCAGAACTGCAAAATCCTGTTAGCTGGTTGGTAGTTATAAAGCAAAAACAATAACCCTCGACCGGAGTCGCACGCACCGGAGCTCCCTGCAATGGCACCCATAAAAGTGGCAAATCAAGGATGAAGGAAAATGAATTTTTCTAGGATCCCTTGGCAACCGTAAAAAGGGGATATGCGCACAAGGACGAATCCTTTTCCATTGCCCGATGGCATCGACATTTTTTATGGCGAAATTCTTATCCTTTCGCAACATACAGAAACGGCATTTTCACCAATCGTCCTGTTTTTCGCGAGAATATTTTATGAAGGGTTCGGAGAGTTTTGGCAAATTACATAGTATTTTTAGGATTTAGGATACGTTTTTTATGGGACACGACTTTTTGCGAAGGACATTGCGGTTTCGCTGAAATTGGATATTTTGCCAATTTTTGCAAGATTTGCCTGGTTACAGAAAAATAGAAGGATTATGGCTGTAACGAGTTAGTAAAGAGTTTGCTAAGAGTTATCGGCTACTGAAAGGATTCTTCTTTGGGATTTGCAATTATTCGCAAGTTTATTGCTCATCCTGAAAATTCGCAAGGTGAAAAGGGGCTTTTGTTTTCTCAATCGTTCCTTTATTCACATTTTTTATATTGTATTATGTGTATTATATGTATTATAGTGTATTATTTCATTTTTATGAAATTTTTGAATACCACTCATTTAAACATTTAAAGATTATATATTTATTTTCCTAGAAAAGGCTTTTGTTTAATTTAGTTTTATGAGAAACTGGAGAAACTTCATTGTGCATCTCTCCATTTTTGAACTGATTTCAACAGTAATAATCAGTTACGAATTTAGCTATTTATATCATTCCGAATCGAAAACTTGAAAGGCATTTGTATCATGTCTCTCCAAACTACATGTGACTTGATCCACCACATCAGTTAAACTTAAATTCTAATTTTAGTTTATACATAAAATAAAATATGTTCCCTATTTTCAATATATGTATTAACATTACAGTAAAATTAAATTAGAGCATAGAATATTATTACGAATATCGGAAAAAGTAAAAGACGATAGTCAAACCACGTCTAACTATCTTAGAATGATACAACAATAAAATCCCAACCTTTCAAACTATATTATGGTCAAATTATAATATTTCGAAAACTTGAAACACTTTCAAAAAGCAATAATAGACCAACAATTCGTAATATGTGTTTCAGTAAATTAAAAGTACCTATGTCTCTCATATGGAAAAGGTGTCCTTAATTAAAAAACAGTTAATTAATTCAAATTACAAAACGGTTAATCAATTATTAATTCAAATTACAAAACAGTTAATTAATTCTTAAAATTATGAATAGAAACTAAGATTTTTAATTTAGTTATTAATCTGCTTGTAGCCAGTTCGCACTATTAAAAGTTTATCATTTATTTGAGAAAAAAGCTAAGAATTTGATACTTCTAATAATAAGCTCACAGGTCAACAAGGTCTTTCAAATCATTAAAGAAAAAAATGAGCGATCACTAAAAACCCGTGGTGCTATTTAATTGAAATTCCAAAAAAGCTGGAAGATTACGTCCATAAAATATCATGATTTCTAAAATCGCGTCACCATATTTGAAATAAGCAACCCCGAATAATCCGTTTTATTGAAATTAATTTTGTTATGAGTGACAACTAAAAATATCTCCATATAAATTCTTTTGATACTCGTACTCATATTTCATAATTTGCCACCATGTTTTTCTTAAGTTCGAAAATATGTCAATCAGGTTTTTCGAAAATTGCCATTTATCTGCTTCTTTAAAGAGTATCGTAAATTGCCATATTTTATAGCAACACTATTTCATAAATAAGCGACTCAGCTACAAATTAAAGTAGGAAAAATTTATTATGGAATGCCTTACTTTAGGTCATTTCTATAGTCTTCACTGGCAATTTAATGGCAGTAATGTAAAGTATATCATACTTTATTGAATCTTTGGACCTCGGGCTAAATAATTTTGGTCAACCATAAAAAATCTGTCTTCTTAAAACTGGAAATACCACATTAAAATTTGTAAAGCTGTTTAAATGTTTGATTTGAATACTGACAAACAGAAAGAAAAGAGCTTGCATTTTATTTATATAGATACATCGATTATGGACATTTAAGATAAGAGTAAGAATAAGTAACATTTGTACAACATTTAATTTCAAATGATTTGTAAATTTTAGAAAAGGGTCACCTTGGTTTTTTTTTTTGTCAAAATTGGTGATTTTTGCTGTTTTTTTATATGCTCATATCTGGTTTTCATAGTGATGAAAAACACGCGACTTTCTTCAGTAAATTTCGAAAAGGTCTCATCTCACCTACAAAAGTTAAAACAATAAATACCGGAGGGTTTTGAAAACTTCTTAGAAGACATTCTGCAGCAGGCGACAGATGCAGCATCACAGTTGAACGTCGAAGAAGCTTTTTAATGAAAACATTATCTTGTGGGGTGATATTTTTCTATTGGAACACAATGATATCACAATATATAACAATATATTGAAATGTATCTATGTAACTTTTGTATGTTTGTTCTTTTCAACAATATGTGTTCTTTAATAATGCCGTTCTGCTACTAAAACCACCTCGGATGTCTGGAACAGTCCTCGGATGAATTATGAAAAGGATTCATTTCAGGAAACTTCAAAATTCGAAGAACTTTTACTTTCTGAATCTATTTTTAACCTACTTTAAAAAAAGGAGGAGGTTCTCAATTCGACTGTATGTTTTTTTTGTGTGAGTGTATGTACCACGATATCTTCGCCGATTGTAAATCGATTTCAATGATTCTTTTTTTATGAATTAGCCTATATCTCGAGGGTAGTTTAATTTAAATTTGAAGAAAATATTCCACCTCAAAGGGTGGACAATTAAAGGATGAACTCCATTTATTAAATTTCACCCACTTCCCGTTAACTAAAAATTGAAAAAAAACGGCCAAGTGCGAGTCGGACTCGCGCACCGAGGGTTCCGTACAAACCTGTAGGTATATAAGTAAAAGTTCACCCAAAAAATATGTGATCTAACTAAAAATTTAAGGTTTTCGGAATTTTTCCTTTTTATGTGCTATAAAACATTGCTTTATGCCAAATTTCAAGATTCTAGGTCGATTGGAAGTACCCTTTAGGTTTTGATTCCCTGGCGAGTAGTTACGAGTTTGAAAATATGCGGCTTAAGGGGTTAGGTGTAGTCAGAGGCATAAAAAAATGACAATTTTAAATAATTTTTTTTTGCCACTAAATTATTTTGTTTTGTAAAAGTAAAAACATAGCATTATTAAATAAGGTTTCGACTTCACTTGACAGAAATTTTGGAAAAAAAAAATTAATATTTTTAAAAGTTATGGCTGTTTGCTTTGACCCAGTTCCAACCGAAGCGCCTTGCGGTGGCCAACATATATCCTTGGAGATTCATCTAAAATCAATTGGACAAAAAAAAATAGTTTTATTAATATCTAATCTAGTGCCTGATCGAAGCTTTTTTTTTTCTTTTAAAATTAACAAAATGGCGGCCTCAGGAAAAATTTTTCCAGATTTTTGGGAAAAAACCAACAGTTAATTGTTTATAAAAAATCGAAATTTAAACAAAAATAAAAATCCTTCGATCAGGCACTAGTCTTTTATGTTTTCAAAAATCTGTATAAATTTCATTAAAATCTACCGAGCGGTTTTTGAGCTAGAGTGGCCACCGGTTCAAGAAACATAGTTTTGAGAAAAACGCATTTGAAGTTTGTAAATTGTATATAGAGCGCCCGAGAACCCTTTGTTAATTATCGAATAACTCGAAAAGTATTTGTCGGATTTACTTAAAATTTTCAGAGAATATTTCTAAGATATTTTACTTTAAGAAAATGCAAAAAAAAAAAATCGATTTTTTGAAAATCCTGACTACACCTAACCCCTTAAATTGCTGTTTCTTTTGATTGCATTGACATAGAAGTTTGATTTTGTTACAGCTTAAAAGTATTATAGACCTGAGTATTTGATATGAATTTAAATTTAATACCTCTACGCGTTCATGAGGAAAGGGGTAGTAAGTTTAAAATTATTAAAAATATTTTTATTATATGATGTAACTAAAAATTAACGGTTTTCGCAATTTTACCTTTATCTGTGCTATAAGACGTTGCTTCGTACCAAATTTGAAGATTCTGAGTTCACGGGAAGTACTCTTTAGGTTTTGATTCCCTTGCGAGTGTCGAAAATTTGCGACATAAACGGCTGTATCTTTTGATTGCGTTGGCTTAGAAGTTTGATTTTTTCACAGCTCCAAGGGACAGTAGACCTGAGTATTTAATTCCAGCTTGATACCTCCACGCGTCCCTGAGAAAAAGGGTCTTGACAGACAGACAGAGGGACGGACGGACGGACAACAAAGTGATCCTATAAGGGTTCCGTTTTTTCCTTTCGAGGTACGGAACCCTTAAAATTAAGTAAATTTTCACAAAAAAAAAAAAAAAAAAAAAAACCGACTTAAACTAAAAAGTTAAAAATAATATTTTTTAAATTTAAAAAAAAAAATAAAGCGCTTTAAAGGATAATATACAAAATTATTAATACTTAAATATTTATAATATCTAATAAGTTATTTTTTGAGTCAATGCCAGCCAAGGCAAGTTTATAAATTCAAATTACTGTAGGTACGAAGTGGTTGGTAATTTTAGAGAAAAAACTGCTCAAATAAATCAAATAGTTCAACAGAAATTCAGTTTTTTGTGTTTCCTGAAAAGTCTTAATTTTTGGATATCAGCCCTTTTCGAAATTTGTGATTCAAATGCTTTTAACGCTCAATATGTGGCTGAATAAAATAATAGTATAAATTTTTGTTTAGTCTACGTAAAACTACAAAAGTTGTTCATTGTTCAAATTAAAAAATTAATATAAATGTCTTTCCCCTAAATGTCTTAGAAAGAACAATTCACGTAATTGCCGCCCTTGCAGTATCCTGCTGCTGCTCAGTAATTGCATTTAACTAAAGATCGTTGTGACAAAATCACCATTTTGCGGGTTTTAAATCCTGCAAAGAGACGAATTAGTGCCGGAATGTTTGGTGTTTTGGCAACAACAAAATAGGCTTGAAACGCATTCGTTGCAGAGGACATCTCAAAACGTGGTCACAAAAGAAATTGCTTTTGACCTCTACGCACGTCACGGAGCATAGCGTTTCCGTCGTGTGACCAAACAGAACGGCCTTGGCGCAACGACTTCACTTTTCCTGTAAGAAAATATCTGAGGAAAATGCGCAACTCGCCCGAGACGATAGCCTTGAAGATCTCAAATGGCACGCTCTGAGTGGGAGATATCTTTGTATGCACAAAGCCACGATTAAATTTAGGAACGCGACAATTGCATGACTCGGAGGTGAATTACCGCCTTTAGGAACATTAAATTGATCCGCTGACTGCAATTGTGCCAAATTGCAAAATTATGCAACTGGTGGCGTATCATTTGATTCAGAATTCCTCTGAGCGGAGGCGAGCCGTAGAAGTCCAGGATTAAGCGTTCCACTGAACTGTGGATGCATTGCTCTTGGCTAGGAATCGTATTTCTGACGAAATTGTCTAGTTTTCGCTGATTAATTCTACTATACTCGGAAATGTGGCCCGGTCCAGAGACCCATAGACGTGGACGGGAGTGATTAACAAGATTAATCTGCAGTTTCCCCAATGAGCAGCTCTCCCGCACTGCACTGCGTGGCAGCGCATTGGCGGCGGCGGGATTCGATTCGGCGGACGTTTCTTCCGGCCATTGGGAGCATTATTGATTAATGGATCACATGCAATCACCCAGTTTTCGACTATAAATTAACTCCCTATAATCGCCTCTCACTTTTCGCGGAATTTATGAGTCCGCCGCGCTCGGAATTAGCATTTACTCGCGTTTTGTGTGGCAATAAAAGAATTGCTCGTTTTGCGCTGGACCTCATCAGAAGATCAATCGATGGCTACGGGACGGGAAGGCTGCGCTTGTCGGGGCCGGGCCACTTTGCAGGGAACATGTGTTCCTAGTAGGAATCGGGCGAGTGTGACGGGCACTTGAAGGCTCCTTTGCATAATTTTCTGGTATCGGAGTGAAACATGAAGTTTTACATATCTCCTGGTGGTTCTTACCTTGCTGGAACAGTTTTATGGTCCAGAGCTGCCAGTAGATGCAAGCTTGCTCGTATGTCGGACAGCGGCTCCATGGAAATATCTTCGGCATCAGCACGCAACCACTTTTGAAAATAGTCTTTGACTAGATGGTAAGGGATGATTCATAATTTCTTGGTACATAATTTCCTTGAGAACTAAGAAGCTGTTACACAATGTAGGAAATCGCTAAAAACTGATCAACGACAACATTCAAAACTTTTATCAGATATTTATGTAATTGAGTACATACAGAGTGATTTGTAACGATATGTTCCAACATATACTAATCGATTCTATGGAATCCTCCGATAAAACATTTATTCCGAGAACTAGAGGCAGTTTTTTATATACTGATACTTTTTTCATTTAACACCCAATCATTTCTCAACGCAAACTCTACGAATCTCTTTAGGTATCAGTTCACAGACTACTCTTTCTCCATAACCTCCTCATAACATTGTTACCAACATCTTCAAATTTTATTATTTTAATTTATTAAGGGGTTAGGTGTAGTCAGAATTTTCAAAAATATCTTAGAAATATTCTTTGAAAATTTTAAGTAAATCCGACAAATACTTTTCGAGTTATTCGATAATTAACAAAGGGTTCTCAGGCGTTCTATTTACAATTTACAAACTTCAAATGCGTTTTTCTCAAAACTATGTTTTTTGAACTGGTGACCACTGTAACTCAAAAACCGCTCGGTAGATTTTAATGAAATTTATACGGATTTTTGAAAACATAAAAAACTAGTGCCTGATCGAAGGATTTTTTTTTTTTTTAATTTCAATTTTTTATAAATAATTAACTGTTGGTTTTTTCCCAAAAATCTGGAAAATTTTTTCCTGAGGCCGCCATTTTGTTAATTTAAAAAAAAAGCTTTGATCAGGCACTAGATTATCTATTAATAAAACTAATTTTTTGTTGTCCAATTGATTTTAGATGAATATCCAAGGATAAGTGGTCACCGCAAGGCGCTTCGGTTGGAACTGGATCAAAACAAACAGCCATAACTTTTAAAATTATTAATTTTTTTTTTCTAAAATTTCTGTCAAGTGAAGTCGAAACCTTATTTAATAATGCTATGTTTTTACTTTTATAAAATAAAATAATTTAGTGGCAAAAAAAAATTATTTAAAATTGTCATTTTTTTATGCCTCTGACTACACCTAACCCCTTAAATTAACGACAATTTTACAGATTTTTGAATTTTGAGTTTCAATTATTTGAGGTGTGCCATTGAATCGATTCGCATATGTTGGAACACATTGCTTTCAAACTTAAGAAATTCAAATTAGTAGATCTCAAATTTTAAAGTTCTACACAACAAACACTTTTATTCAGAAGAATGAAACCAATTTAAAGAAGTATCCACAAAAAATGAGAAATCAATGTATTTCTAACAGCTTAAATTCTGTGGTAAAAATTTAATTCCTTTAAAGTAATATTTAATATCAGTTAAGAGGATAAGAAAGAGCTCTAAACTTTGATTCAGGATCGAGGAGTTTAACTAGGTTTCTTCCGCACTTGATTTTCTATTCGATCGCCAAAACAATAAGGAACCAAGTAAGTAAGTCAGGTAACTTTTTAAATGTGTCTTAGCTGTCGATTGAATATCACTTCAAACACGGGAATAAGGGCTTAAAAAATTCCACATACCAATTATTATAAAAGTCCTGATTGGTAGTTTTGGTAAACTGTTTTATACCTGCCCATTTTGATTTATGCAATATAAATATTATAACATGTGGAAATTAATGATTAGAAAAGCTTTTTATTCAATTCCAAAATTCTAAATATTAGATCAGTAATTTAGATCTACTATTTAGAATTTTACCATTTATATAACTTTTGAAAATGAATGAATAGAAAATCCCATACAAATTTGACAAATTGAGTTCTTTTCTCTCTCTTTGAATTCGACAATTTCATAAAAATTAGGGCAATAAATCCATAGATTACTTTGCTAGTGCAAACGAAACTAGAATATCGAAACTCATCTAGGTAAAAAATATATTTAGTGCAAATTAATTCAAAGACTCAGAGAAAAATTAGATTATCTTTTCCTGTTAGTGCGTAACAAGTACTACTTTGCAAGTTGCCTCTTATCTATTTATTTAGAAATTTGAGCATATTCAATTTAAAAATCAACATCATATCATAATTTTCTTGATTAACAAAAAAATTTTTTTAAAAAAAATTATATTTTTGTTTAATTTTTTTCTAACTAAAATCTACTGATTACTACTTAGGGGTGCAATTTTCAAATTCAAACTGGACCAACTTCGAGGTACACCTTATCCATTAAAAAAAGAATCATCGAAATCGGATAACCCAGTACAAAGTTATGCGTGGTAGAATCGATTAACAGGTAAAAATTCAGTGATTGAACTATCAATCATCCGCTATTTTTTCATACCCTTAACTTCTTCAGGGACGTATTTTCAGAATTCGTAAGGGGAGTTATTGGTACGAAAATAACTACAATGATTTTCTTTCGAATTTTGCAAGTTCGTCTCCTGAAGAAGTTAATACATAAAAATATTTTAACAAACAGAATCTAGTTTAACTTTGTATGACTGACTAACTAAAAAAACCAAACGTAGACATATGTGGCCAAGGGCGTGAAGAGGTTAAGGGTAGAGTTTTTTTTTTCAAATTTAAATGGGACCAACTTCGATGTATACCCTAATCAATAAAAAAAGAATCATCAAAATCGGACTACTCTGGAAAAAGTTATGCGTGGTCATACATAAAAAAATAATATACGCGTCGACTTGAAAACCTCCTTCTTCCTTTCGTTTTTAAAAAATACGGCTTAGTAACCTCTTAAGCTGAATTGTGCATCAGTAAAGTTTTTATGCATTTTGCGTTTATGAGCTCAGCCATACCAACTTTTTTCTACATAGTCTTTTGTTTTAAAATTAGCGGAAAATATAATCCGTGGCTAATATGATTTCTTTGTGAAGAGAATGTCTATTTATAATATACTTTAGTATTGTACTTCAACTTTTGGCTATTCACCGATTAGGCATATTGCGCGTCATTCCGAGAGCGATTAGCAAGCCAACCTGCGTCCCATTCTGTTGCAAATTACTCCCTGATTGGGGCACTATCTCAAAGGGAATTGCTTCCTCTGTAGCTCTCCTGCTGCCTTTCGTCTGCCAGCAGCATGTTATTTTTCAGGCACCGCCCACTTGGCCCAGTCACCCCAACACGCCATCAAAATATGCGGGCGGCCCGAGGGAACTTCGTCAGCCCTTTGTGCAAATGGGGTGGGAATGAGAAAAGGCAACCAGCAGGGCGGTGGCAGCTCATCCCCGGGCACAGGTTCGTAGCCTAGCTGTCTTCTCTCCCGTGAAGGACGGACGATTTCGAGATTCGGCAGGGGTTTTACCTTATTTGCATGCCAATTTAACTTTCATGTTCTCGCTAATTTAGAAGATGCTTATGCAGCGCAGCGGATGGCTCCAAAAGTTTTATTCAATTATGTGCTCGCCTCCCTTCAACAACTTCTCCGAGTACGAAGAGTTTTGATTTTAATTTTCAGATAAACATAAAGTTGAATCGAGTGGGTATCAGGTTCCTTTGAGATAAAAAATTGAATTTTACAGGAAATCTGATATTGTGAAATTCAATTTTGGCGGGTTTATGTTTAAACTATCGAAGACCTTAAAGCATAATGGCAGATTTTAAATTGAGAGACAACTTGCGTGATAAGTATTATATTTCTTAGCAATTATTACTCTGTACTGAATACTAATTTTTCAAATTGCTTTTTATTATGGTACACTTCTCAGGAATAATTATGAATTTAATTAAAGATTAATAAAGTTTTTAAAATACATACATATATAGGGTGGGCCATCCATTGTCTTCTTTTTAAAAATTCTATAAAATAAACACTGTTAAATATTCTTTCAGAGTTTGTTGATTTCTCGAAAAAAGGAAACGTTTCGAGTAATTAAAGAATATGATTTCATTTCAATTATTCTCTCAGCTGGCTTGACAATAGCTCTTCTATCAACCCAATTTTACAGCACATTTTCGATGCGTAGCTCGATAAATATTTTGTTTAAGTGCCTGAATCGTTTCTGGATTGTTAGCTCTTTGTTAGATCTTTGACAACACCCCATAGCAAAAAGTCTACCGGCGTCAAATCGCAGCTAGGGGCCATAGCAAAACTAAAAAAAGTTTCACTGTTTCGGTAATACAGCACTCACTTTGGAAATAAGTTTTCAATATTTCGCAACGTTGTTCAAGCATAAATCTATTCATTTCGTACCGCGGAGATATGATACTGTGTTTCTGCTAATATTTTGAACCCGAAAAATGTGTCTGTGTCAAAATAACATGTAATTTAAGAAGAAACCAACTATTGGCCAACGCTTTATATTATATGTATAAATGTTCAGAATATCTTAATCTTCCTTTGATGATTAGTATTCAGTTCATAGACGTTGAAAATATTTACCAGTTGAAAATGTCTTTGAAAATGAGAAACATGTAAAATATTTATGCTTTAAGTGTTTGGAATATATTGAAATAATCTAAAGATGATGATTTACAGCAGATCAAAATAGTAATAAAGTAGATTAGACTAATCCTCTCTCATAACAGGCTTTATATTATACCACAAAGAATCCTTCCCACGAAGACGAAGAACAGAGGACAGAGGTTACCTTTATGTCAAAGAATAAGGAACTCATTCAACTACTTTGTATTAATAGCCCTTCGTGATTCTTTTTATTATCGAAGTAATTACTTTCACCCCTTTCTACCGATAAGCTAAGGATTACTTAAGAAGCCCACTGAGGAGGCTGTTTACAGATTTTTCTCAAGACCATGCGCCATCAGTCAAGAACACACGCCCGTCTTGTGGCAATTAAAAAACGTTCCCACAGCCCACTTAAGTTGCGGCCACAGAATTTTCATTGGTACTAAGTGAGTTCTCATCTTAATAAGAACAAACACTTCCAGCCTCAATAGCGCGCTAATTATCGTTTAGATAAAAAACTTGAGTTTTCCTCGGCTCATGGCACTTTTCGGGAGTTGTGTGTACGAAACCATCGTCAGCAAAATACATATTCAGCTTCAAGATTCGAGATTCGAGCAGAACAACCTTCACTAGGGCGTACTTAAGTAGACAAATTTGAATTTAAATTATTCCTTTCCCTCGCCACCGCAGTCCCGCTGCCGTCTTGTTGTTGCTTCTTGTAGAATGTCGTCGGAAAAGTATTCATCGCTTGATATCACAAAATGACACTGAATGTGTCGAAATCATCAAACGACGTGTAATTGCCGAAAAAGCTATCTTTATGAGCGGCTCATTGCAAAGATTCGAGCGGTGCTTTTGAGGTGCGGAATTAACTTCTTGTTAACGATACTGTTTATGATCATCACCTTGCTGAATTTAATTCCCTGAAAACACCCGATTCAAAGGTGCTTCGCTGTGAGGAGGAACACGTTCGCTTATTTATTTACAATATTTACAGCCGGTAGACCTGTTTTGCTCTTTAAAGGTTCGTTTTCAATAGAACAGCAAATAATTTTCAATTTCCATGGTTCACAAGATAGAGTTGTATTTTTTTTTCTTATACAACATATCTTTCCATAGAAATTATATGGGCTTATTTGATAACTAAAATCCTAAATTTTGCATAAAAAATATACAGTAGCTCAAACGAATAATAAATAAATATATATAAGATTCCATATTTCAAGTCCAACAAATAATGGAACAAGCTGGAAACATATGGTAGCCTTTGTTGTAGTAAAGCAAAAATATTACCTAATCGTGATGAAAGACCCTTTTAAAATTCTTATATCACAGAATATAAAAAAGTATTTTTGTGCTGAAACTGTACGAAATGTGTAAAGAAGAAACAACTACCATAAAAGAGTTGCATGAAAAAATCATTTATAAGGCTCCAAAGAATAAAGAAAGTCGACTGAAATTTGCGAAAGGATATTTCCTGAAAAACAACAAATTTTGAAAAACGGTAGGACCTCTCTTTATGATTAGTTGTTTGAACATTTTAATGCTTTCAATTATAATATTTCGTAATATCAGCCAGTTGAAAGAAGCCTTACAAAATGAATAAACTAATATTTAACCTGCAGTTTGTTAAGATTTAGTTAAATCGATGCCTAATCAATTAGGAGGTGTTATTAAAATTGGAATTTAAAATAATAAAGAATTTCATCATTTCTTACACTTTGTTTGTCCGATTATTTGTTTGAATTGAAAGTTGGAATAATTTATTGTTTTGCTTTTTACGTATTGACTTGAATTTTGAAAATCTGATCTCGATTTCGGGATCAGCAATCCAAAAAACCCCCTTCTACCAAACTTCAGTGAGACAAATAGTTTTTACAGTCCCCATTCACCATATTTAATCCACCATCTTGAAATACTGGATGCGTGATCTAGAATTTGAAATCTGACCTCAGATTAGTGTTTAGCGATCCCAAAAACTCCTTAATACCGAATTTCGTATAAATCAAACGATAAAAAAAAAAATATTTCCGCCATCTTGGATCGGTCATCTTGAATTTGAAATCAGACTTCGGAATCGTTATCAGTGGCCCCAAAAACCCCCATATACAGAATTTTGTAGAAATCGGTCAAAAACAATCTTGAATTTGAAAACTAACATCGGATTCTTGTCCAGTAATCACCAAAACAACTAAAATAGTAATTTGGTCAAAATTATCTGAAAATTCTTATTTTTTTTGACCATTTTTGTTGAAAAAATGGCATTTTTTGGTGACACGCTTCTCTTTAGACAGTTATTTTGAGGTTAGAACATTGTTTTTTCATAAAACACCAGACGACATCAAAAACTATACTTCATGACAAATTTTTTCGTGTGCTCAAAATTGAAAAGAATCGATTCTATGAAAGTACATGAAAAAATCAATTGTTGTAATTTTCGTTGATTGTTTTCTACTTTACGGCTTACGGCCAGACTTTTTTCATTTTATTATTGATGAAGGCAAGAGAGAGCATTAATAAATAGTTAAAATACCTGTTTTATGTATTCGCAAAATTTTACATTATTGTTACTTGAATTCTAATGTGTGGGAATTCTTGAGATCGCTCATTACGAACCCAATGTTAGATTTTTTAAATCAAAAATTTCGATTTGATCCTCCATCATATTGGATCCGTCATTTATGAATATAATTGGTAATCGGCGACCCAAAAATATTCCATATACTAAGTTTTATAATGTTGCATACATTTAAAGTTTAACTTAAATAAAACCTTTTGAAAAGTGATTGAATTACGCATCTCATTGAATCAATCAATCTACGACTTTTCTAAGATCAGATGGAACATTTTTGTCGCAATGAAAGACAAGGAAATTATAGAGAAATTTTATGATTTAAAAGAATTTGAACTAAGAAAACTGATATATATACTATATACAAAAAAATAATTAGATTGCCATTTTTCTGCATAGAGATCTTGATGTATTTTGGAAAAAATCCTTACGAGTTGGATAAAACGCCACATTGTTTCCTTTCCAACATTTATCACCGGAGCCCCCCTAGTAGACAGGAAACCGCCCGAAACCTGGCGGAGCCTTCTCGATGCATTCGCAGATAAATCACATCGAAGTGTTCAATCTTTGGTGTGCCCGGAGCGCGTTGTCGACTCAAATGAAAATGTTTCGCTTTCTTAAGCGCTAAATGGCACGCAAGATTCAAATTAAGTTTCCATTAAACCATCGGGCGCTTGTCAAAACAAACAATTTAGGGAATAGCAGTGGACGACAGTTCCAGGCGTAAACATCAAACATTCGCTAAAATCCAATAAAAGTGCACACCGCGGAGCCAACATAAGTTTTGACTTCTGTGGCACATTTTGCATAACAAGACGGAACCCCGCCGGATAGGTCCGATTGGATACCATAAATCATATCCAGCAACCGGCTGGATACCGCCGCTGATGTCCCCTTCAATTCGCTCGCTGAATTGTCCCGGATCACGCTATGCGCACTATCAGCGGGTCATTTATAACCTGCCATGATCTGTTTTGGGGACATACTTGCGTTCCAGGTCCGTGTTGACACCGCGGATCCCGAACGACGATCATGTCCAACTTTTATCTCGGCCCTAGCTCCTACCGTGACCGTTAATGTCCTCCTCTTTTCGAGCTCTAGTGCCCGCGGTGCATTCCAGAAAATCATAATGCCATCCGGAGGACGCAGCACGTCCAAAAGAATTGCCTTTTTATCCCAAGGTCCTTGACTTCGTGCTGACGGGGGCCTCCGGTTATTAATGACCGAAATTTTGGTACACAGAAGGTACAATCGCAGGGCCATAATGTCATAAAAATTTTCAACTCTCGAAAGTCCTTCTACTCCCAGTTGCTATTCATCTCTGTCCTTTGCGCGCTCCCTTTGCTCCTTTTTGCGTTTACTGCCTCGCGCTTGTCCTGGGCCTCTTTCAGCTTTACGATAATTACCCTCATAATTTCTAAGGACAACAAACATGCTCGCCTGCGATTTTCTACGGTCGCGTGCATCTTCGAATTGTGCGAAGGCTGTCGGAGAAATTTGGCCGCTTTTCTCATTTAACTAACGTGCGACTACGTTTGCTTTAGATAACCTTGATTCTTTCACACCAATCGTTTCGACATAGAAATTCTCTTTTCTAGGAATGAAACAGAAAAACTATTTGAAATTTTCTTACAGTTAAAAAAATTAATAGTTTTGCTACTACATTAGTAAGAAAACGATAAAGAATTCTGAGAGATTCCAATTCTATGTACATGTGCCAAATTGATTGATTGATTGATACTTATTCTTTACTAGGATAAAACATTTTAGCATGCTTCTGACAAGAAAATTTGGAAAATTATAAGGTCATTTAGTTCGAACCCGAACACATTAACACATAACATTTTGTATCCAGCAGCGGAATAATCGATTTCTCTTCTTTTTTTTCTGAAAGAAGACGTAAATTAGTTATCTTTTTGCTAACCATAATCTTAGATCTACATGAAAACAAAAATTTTTTTTTTATTTAACTTTAACGTTTACCAACGCTGTCAAAATTGTTAATTCGTAGATCATTTTGAAATTGTTCTTATCAAACAATAGATCGAATTTACGTAAAAAACATCCTTTCATTCTAAAATTTTTTTCCAATTTGTGGTGATTTTTTCTCAAATCAACAGTTTATATCAAGAGGAAATATATACTAAAACGGTATCATAATGATAATTAATCTAGCTTAAATTTAATTATTTTATCTTTCATTGATTTCGAGATAACCAGACATAAATTTAAAAAAATTCATAAATAGATTTTTATTTAAAAAATACTCTTCTTGATGTGTTTTATATGTCTTCTATTGTACTTTATTCTATTGTATTGTTGTAGAAACTCTACAATATGAAGATTATGGGGAGATATATACACTTAAAATATTTTAATAAAACAAATTAAAACGTACCAGTTTATATTAGTAATTTTTCAATTTATGGAATTTGTTTAGCATCTTACAAAAACAACTGATAACGTCATCGTTACTAAAACGCTTTTGCATACAAATTGTCTCTTATGCAAATATAAAATTTTTGTGAAACATTGTCAATATGTATATTTTTCATAATTCTATTCTAAATATAAAGGGTGTTTTAACCCTTAACTGGTATGGTGGGGGCCGCGCGGCCCCCACGCATGACGTTTTCTTTGTTTCGCCAATTTGCTACTATTTTGTGATCTCTTGTAATATTTAAGTAAGAAGATTTATATAAATAAAAACTAATTGATTACATAAAACGAGCCTATTATTTATGATTTATGAGCATTTATTCAAGTACATATTTAAAATTTGCTTGCTAGATACAAACATAGTATGGGGGCCGTACGGCCCCCACGATACCAGTTACGTATGTCAAATTTACGATACCAGTTAGGGGTTAATAATGGCGTCCGGTTTTTTAATTTAAATAAAAAATAAAAACTTGTGATCTTTTTGGTTTTATTCGCAAGATAATTTTTAACATTTAACATTTATGTTCAATATAGATCATATCCTATCTGTGCAATTTCTGATCACTTTTTCTGCAGAGAAATGTCTTATGTTGACGTCCAATGTGTCTATCGAAAGTAGTTTATCAGCATACATAGACCAAAGATTTCACATATACACAGAATAAATAGTCCAGCGGTTTCAAATCAAATGATCTTAGTTGCAAATAAGACTTTTGCCAAATTGTGCTGCATGGCACGTAGCATCGTCCTGTTGAAACCACAATTCGTCAACATCAATGTCCCGAAGTTTTGAAAACAAAAGGTGGGTCATTGCTCTGTACCGTTCTGAGTCGAAACTATTCGGGCAATAAAATCAAGAAAAATTCTATAAGTTTATATAATTCATCACTTATTTAGGAAATATATTTGGACCCGCTAATATATAATATAATAAACTGCTCGCCTGTATGATTTCTTGTAGAAGCGGACGGTGGTGCGCATTTTGTTTCCTCTCTTTCGCACTGAATTTTGTTACTTTTCTACTTTCAGTTCTTAAAATCACTTCCTATTTATGATATAAAGAAGTGCACCTACAATCAACCAAATCCCACCCTGATCATTTAGTGAAATCAACCAACTGACTATTTTTGAGGTTATGGTAATAACTTCTTGCTACCCGACATTTATTTTCATATATGGTGAAATTCTAAGAAATGTAAATTAAAATGAAACAGAGACCATCACGTGATGGAATTTTTCTTCATTTATCAGTATGAAATAATCTGTCACGGTATGACCATGCAGTGCTATACCTGAAATATTTCAATTTTTATCCCCACCCCTTGAGCCCTCAGCTTTTATTATTTTTTTGAGGAAGTTCAAGGTCAACTCTACTCTCTTCACCTCCTACCACCCCATCCGAGCAACGGTCCCATCATGTAGACATTTACCATTAATGAAAATCTTGGCATTCGTAGTCATATTAAATGTTTTTCACTGATTGATGAAAATCACTCAGATAAAATCCTATCTTTGCAATGGGAAAAAAAGAGTGCAAATCTTATACATCTTCTCTCGTCCCACTGACACAGATTGGTTGTAAAATTGGCAGACGTAGGAAATTGAGCGGTCCATCTTTATACATGGCTCTGTGGAGCTTATCGAATAAAAACCCCATCCCATTGAGACTGAAGATTGAACTGAAAAAAATTATAATTTATTGATTACAGTCCAAATTTCGCCACTTGAAGAGTTTGTTTGTATTGTTAACATTTAAATTATAACGTCATCCTATTAGTAAACAAAATTGCCTTTATTAAGCATGTTAAAGATCCTTACTGCCGTATAGCCTTCCCCAATTTATTCAGGATAGTACAAATATCGTAATTTTAACTAGTGCAGAGGAAAATGACCTGCTGGTCTGCATTGAAACATCGTATAAATCTGCCGACACGAACATGCGTTTAATCAGAGCTCATCCGGAAAATATTTACTTTTAATCAAATTTAATTGCCCTGGGTGATGTGTAGCCGGCCGGCTGACCAATCAATAGCGTCAGCAAACAAGCGCGGGTCCCGGGAAGCGCCATAAAGCGTTGTTTGGATAGTGTTGCGCCCTTAATGGCGCGAGGGCTGAATTACACCGGGTTTTATGGGCAGCCAGTCGCCAGCTCATTTGGAAGTTTTCCCCGGGCCCCAGTTCCAGTAGACTTCTCAAATCGAATCCTGGCGCTTGTCAGCCCTGCAACGCGCCCCCAGGTATTCAGGATTTCCCGATGACGATGAAATAAAGCACAGGAAGGAAAGAGGAAGTTATTAAAAGCTTAATGGGGCCCCGCACAGGAAGGAAGTTGGGGTGTAGAGCGGAGGTCAGCCCCGCGATATAATCAATCATTCGTCCGCCCCTGTCGTCACCTTCAAGTGCTAGATTTATCGGGTTGGGTAAACTTCTAGCGCTCCTAGCTCAGCAGTCGATTTGATACCCACAAGTGGGGAGCTTTGATTTATACAAATCAGTCCCCGGTGATTGCTTATTTCTCGTAATTAAAACGATAAGCAGACCTCAATTGGGTCTCTCAAGAAATGTGTTTTGCTTAATGCCATTTGGGGCTTTTTTTTTTTGATGGAGCTACTTGTTGAAGTGGCGATTGGTAGCCTTTCATATGGATACAGCTCCCAGAATTGTTATTTCTGATTGTTTAGAGATTGCACAATTTTGAATCATTTTTTCCAGTTTTTTATTTTTTGATTTGGGTAAGGAATTTAAACGCACTTGACTAGCCCCCCTCTTGAAAAAATAACTGTCTATGATAAGATGACTAATTCACAAAAACCTCTCGTTCCGGCTTCTGTTCCCCCTCAATTATCAATTTCTTTCTGTCGTTTAAGTGATTTGTTTACCGAGACGAATTTTTAGATTCTTCAAAAAAGTCACTTATTAGATTTGTACTTTGTCTTGGAAATGGAGAAATTATCAAGAAGTCTTACGTAGGAAGTTTAATCAGCAATCAGGAAAAATAAAATCACAGCTCTTTTTTAAAAGATAATTCTTTTGAATAAATTCGTCAGGTTGTTATCTAGAAGGTATTTCAAGTGTTACATCTTGATAATTTACGAAGCACTTGAGACTACCGAGTAATAGCACTACTGTTTTGAAATACCTTCTTTTTGGATGTGTAAAATCAGATCATCATAACTTAATTGAGCAGTAGGACTTTTAACCTCAGATTACTAAGCTATCGCATTAGCTGCATTGTTTAAAAGCACAAAGAAAAGATAGGAAAAAATTATATATTTTTATAAATTATAAAATCAATCGTAATTTCGCATTTACTAATATTCAGTTCCAAAGTATTGGGTGTACACCACAAGTGGAATATGTCTAAGTCCTTATGAACCGCTTAGCAGTCGTTAATATTTCTGGTACAGAAGAATAGTTTGATATCGTATGCGTAGATTAAGATTTTTCAGATTTTAAAAAATTTTGTAAGTTTCGTTATTCAAAACAAAACCGTGAATTTCCGAAAAAAATACGATTTTGTCGAAATTTTTTTGATTTTTCCGAGTTTCTTCCTTCAATATCTTAGAAAGTTATGATTTATTTTTACTTTTTTGTGAACATCGTCATTTTCTTTGAAGCGCACAAATTGAATAAGAAAAATTGATTTTCATTCATTAGAAGCACAAATATATACAATTTTAAATACAGGGTATCCCATACCCTAGAAGCACATCTCAAATACACTATAGTGCCTATCTTGAGGGTTGATATTCTAGAGAGCTTAATGTGTGCCGTTGAGTTACTGAAGACATAAGCGGCATTCAAGAACTCAATTATTGAAGTAAACTGCGCAATCCAGCTTAACACTTTATGGTGCAGTTTCATTAAATCAAAACTATGTTTGATAAATTATTACAAAGTTATTTATACACAACTAGCAAAACTGCGCAGTAGGTTCAACAGGTAGATAGTACTGCAACTAATGGTAACAAAGAAAAAAGCAAATACGCATAAAAATCGCAGCCCTAGGAAGTCAGAATGAAAAAACGTAAATTTACGTGACCTGTCCATAAAATGTTAACAAAATAAATTGCATTATTTTTCATTCGAACGCGGCATTATTCTATAAAAAATGTTGTAATAATAACACTGTGCGAAAAAATTTAATATTTAATTTCTTACAGAACAAGTCATAAATAATTTCTATAGGATCTTTTTCGTAGATTACAAACTCACAAACAAAAATGTGCTATCACGTCACGTTTTTTAAAAAAATAGAATTGAAAAATAAAAAATATCGTATTCCTGACATTTCTAAAAATTCAGCAAAAAATTACGAAACGTGAAAAAAATTAATTTGCAAAAATGGCCAAAATACGGTCTTTTTCAAAAGCGTGACATGATTTTTGTTAATGAATTCGTAATGTACGGACAAAATCCGGTTGAAATGACTTATTACTTGTTCTGTTACGAAATCGATGTCACAAAATGTAATTCATATCTAAATACCAATAGTACTTATTCAAAAATTTGAAGTCTGCCGCTTTTTGATATTTAATTAGAAAAAATAAAAATATAAAATAAAAACTAATATGAAGTTAAAGTAGATAAAACGAATCTGAAATAATGAGTAATTTTATTATTATTATTATTTATTTATTTGCTCTGGATATAAATTTACAATGTTTTCCGCAGCATAATATAATATATCGTACAGAGTTTTACGCAAAACACATATTTCAGCTGGGATGTAATATAGTATTAACTAATAATTTAATTTTCTCTTCTTGGCTTAAAAATTGAGGAAAAAGTTTTCGAAACCTCTAAAAGGAGACTACCTACTCTTACTTACGATATCTTATCTGCCTACCTAAGCCTAGCTTACATACTCTACACTGAGTTGCCTTATTAAAGGGTTTTCTGAAAAGGTGCAGTTCTCATAGAATTTGTCTGCCAACAATACGCTTTTATCTGCTATTCGCTGCAATTCGGATATTTCATGAAGATGGGTCGTCGAAAACCACCATGGTAGATTGTTAATCATTTTTAATGGTTTATTTGTGAAATTTGTATTTTATTAATGTGACATTTTGCAGCTTTGCACCACAAAGGGGCCCTGTAAAGCATGATTGCTTGAAAAATCACTTTGAAAATTAGGAGTTTGTTATCCAGACTTAGTTTAGATCTACGATTGATGAAGGGATATAGGATTTTCGTTAGTAGACTTATTTTATTAATAACTCTATCTATATGTAGTTTGTAAGTGAGGGTTTTATCGAGAGTAATTTCTAGATATTTTACATTGTCACGCCATAATTTTTCTTGTCCACACAGTTCAAGATTAGAGGATGGAAGGTATGCTGATTTTCTTCTTCTAGTAAAAAACATGATTTGAGTTTTTCCAGCATTTAACTTTATTTTCCATTTGTGAAAATATTTTTTTAGAATATTTAATCCTGACTGCAGAGAATTCAAAATTTCTGAGCAATTAGCTGCTGAAGCGTATAAGGCGGTATCGTCAGCAAATATTGACAAGATACAATTTTCGATTCTTGGAAAATCAGCAGTGAACAAGCTGAAGAGAATAGGTCCAAGAACTGACCCTTGGGGGACTCCGGCCACAATCTCTTGGCAATTTGACCTAATTGAGCCCACATAAAAATAGAATTTCCTATTCTTAAGGAAGCTAATGAGTAATTAAAATTACACCAGTTATAATTATTTTTTCTGCTATTTTAACGTAAAGAATTTTTTATAAGTTGCTATTTTTTTTCCCCCATACATACTCCACAAACGTATCTTTTGCAACTGCCAAAGGTAACTTGAACTTTATTTGCATTGCATAGGCCTATTTGACATTTTTTTCTTATTAATTTATTAGCTCTCAACTGCATCCATCAGATTGAACTTGTGTAATCAGCAGCAAGTTCTGCTAACCGGAATAAATAATCTTTCCTAGCAGTGGTTTGGGCAATTTTTTTTTTTCTTTTTTTTCCCAATATTGATGGAATTGTGCTTGGAGCTAAGAAGAAGAACTTTTTGAGTTATTTTGCTGTTATATATTGTAAGTGTAAAGTTACTTGATTTATACAATAAATATGAAAAACGAGCCAAATCATTTTTTTTCTGTTTTGCAATTTTCGGCAATTTTTTTTTGTTTCCTCGAATAGTTCCAACCAAAGTTGGTTTCTTCTTCAATAGTTTTGATGTGAAAGATATACTTGTAAACAAATTATCGGTGGTAAGATTTCTACCAGCACCGGTAAATGGTTCAATCAATTTCATAGCAACGAATTCAGCAAGAGGTATCGATGATGGCCTTATTTCAGCCTTGCCTAGGTAAGGGAATCTATTTATGACATATTTCGTAGCAACATCTGAATTTTTCCCAAATTTTGTTTGGTTTGTTAGGCATATGTATAATTTTGTTGGAGATTTTATCGGAAATAATTGTTTATCGATAGTTATGTCTTTTCCTGGTATGAAACAATTATGGTTGTTTTCAATAAAAACGTCCCAAACTCTTGATATTCGAGCACGTTGACTCTGTTCAGTTCTTTTATCAAAACGGATGAATCGTAAAAATTTCATAAAATTTCTTCTACTCAAGGTTTGTCTAAAACAAGGAGTTCCCCATTTTTTACACCATAGATATGATATCTTCAAATTCATGGCATCGTATGCTCCCCGTGCATATAGAATTTCTAAAAATGCAAAGATTCTTCTTTTGTTAGTTTCAATTCTGTTCCTAAAACCCGCAAAGCCTCTAGTTCCGTACATTAACAAGAAAAACGAGTTACTTACTTTACCTTTTACTATTTCTCCATGCAGTTCCGTCAACCGTGATTTCATTTTCCTCTTCACTATCATCGGAATATGAAGGTAATCTTCTTATCTTTTTTGTTTAGGTAAATTGAAAATATTTTCGTATTCATTGTCACTGCTTATTCTGCTTTTGATATCGAATAAATCCAATAAAAAGGCTTGAGTATCTGAACTAATTTCTTCATCTACTTCTGAGCAATCCTCTCTTATATAATTTCTAATGTTCAACAGTCTACGTTTTTTTTTTAATGCTTTGCCATTATTTCCTCAATATTTTATAACTATAAAAACACTAAATTAAATTTGATATATTCAAATTATTCAATAAAATGTACTTACCGTCCAAGGGCACAATAAAATTATGAGACCACTCAATCACGCACAAAAAGAAATTTTTCAGTTTTTAACACAAGAGCTAATAAGAAACCTCTAATAAAGCCCTTAAGCATAAAACTATGGAATAAAAGAAAGTAAGCCAATAAATGGAAATGTACTGGCAGATATAATTAAATTAATTCGAATAGTCAAATTTGAACCTTTGGTAAAAGTAGGTTTGCGATATACATTTCTCTGAAACCAGAAGACAGAATATATTAGATTTGCGACTATATGTATTTTAAATCTAAATAAAAATTAATTAAATTATTCTCATAAAATACAGGAAGAACTTTCTTCAGGAAAATTAACGAATAGTTTTCTCAAAGGGTTAGTGTTAATTTAAGAAACGCGTAAGGCCAACCCTTGCCCTACTTATCCGTGTTATAAACCAACAACATTCCTTCGCTACTTCAGTTTAAAATTTCACTGCAGAGGGCTTTCATAAGAAATTCCCGCCTTGCGATCAGCGAGCGGTGGCGCAGTGTACTATTCAAGTGCATGTTGCTTACGGGATGTTTCTGCTTCTCTGTTATTCGCGCTGCATTCGGCTCGAGCACTGCCGTAGCCATGGTTCTAGGTGTCCAATCCAAAACTGGATTGAGTCACGGCTTAAGGATTGTGGAAAAGTTCAAACAAATTCAGTTCAGCCTCCAAAGCTTCATGAGGTTTTGATAAGAATTTGATCCACCTAGTGGCCAATGGAAGCATGAAATTTAACAAATAGTTCGTAAACTTTGGTAAATGCGGGGTTTTTGTGCAGTCACTGAATGCAGGGTTTTATGTACTTTAGTCTGGCGCTTTTTCAAAGAAAATATGATGCAGGGCTGCAATAAATCCAATGAAACAAAAGTATTTTTTTTGTTTAGACACAAATTTAAATATCCGAACAGTTTTTATAAAGGAAAACAATCAAATCGACCAGGGATAATTAATATTGTTTTTATTTTTAAAATACCTGCTATCTGGTGCAAGAGAAATTAAAAAGCTACTAACCTAACGAACTATAGGTTTTAATTTATAGTATATTCAAACAATTTTATATTAGTATTAAATTAATTATTATTATTTAAGTTTGTTTCGATATACTGGCTCTTTCAAGGGAATTTTTAAATACATACATGCATTTTACGATGTAAATAAATTTAATTAAAGTATGAAATTTTAAGTCAATCTTATAGTAAATTGAAGTAAATTAAAAAATTACTACTACTACTTCGCTTTCAATCTATTGAATTTTGATTGCATTCCAATGTATTATATATTTAGATATAACATTCGAAATAATGATTTAATTCAATTAATAGTTCTGTGTTATTAATATTTCCAGCGCTGAGTTGTGCGAAATTAAGCGTGTCCTGTGGGTTGAGTAATTTTTATGACAAGCTCACGCTGTGCTCAATTAGTTTGAAGTTTCAATACAAATTATGTTGATTGCATCTGAAATAATTTGAATAATAACTGCAAATAACGTAAACGTGTAATTAATATTTACACACCTACAATCTAATAAATAACTCTAACGTATTCTTACTATGCTGTTTTTTTTTATATCTCTAGGCTTACAAGCGTCGTTGCTGTCACACATAGTACCTATATGTGTTCATAGCCCAAAGTGAATGGTTGTGCTCATGAATAGTGATGAGCATAACACGACCAAGACCAAGAGCAAGACTATGATAATCGATACGAATATTAATACCAAATCTTGGTTTTGGTCTTGAATTTAGTGATGAGCAAAATCGGTCTTGGTCTTAGTCTTGCATAAATTCTAAGACTAAGACCAGTACTTTTTTTTTTTTTTTTTTTTTTTTTTATGGGAGTGGGGAAATGCTTTTTGCACCATAGGTGTCCGAAGACACCCGTGTGCCGGACTCCCCAGCCTAACCGGCTAAAACCCCACTCCCCGCCCGCAGGACCTCCACCCCGGAACCGTCTGTTGGACATTACTTCAGGGTGGAGTCCTATTTAGAGCCGCCCCCGCCGGGAGCCCTCCTTTCACCGGGCGTCTCTTTCTTTCTGGCGAAGGATCACTCTAACGAAAAGAGCGACCCTTCGCCAGAGTACCAGAGACATATACCTGCGGTAGCATTACAAAGACTCGATTTGCAAGACCAAGGCCATGTTTGCGAGACTTCACCAAGACTTGCTGATTGAAAAATATTTCCTTCTACTTTAGTTGCTAATTTTAAGAAAATTATATATCTGTAACACGCGGTTTAGTGAACTTTTATTAACTGAACTGATACTCCAAATTTGAAAGTGTTTAGCTCTACAGTTTTTGACACATTGTACGGGCTCTTATGGGCCAGCCTTAGTCTTGTTTTGCTCATCACTACTCGTGAACGATATTGCCAAACGTATATATATGTTCATAATGACATGAAAATTATTAAGCCCTCCTTTGAACATTATGTGTATCATGAGTAACTAAAATTGCAGTTTCAATAAGATACATAGTACCAATTGTGTAAATTCAAAACATTTAAAACGATTAATAAATTATAGAATTGAGTACTTTATTTTCGTAGATAATATCAGACGTTGGAAGGTCTGTCGAATGGGAAAAAATTTCCCTTTTGATATATTTCTCATACTTTAAGGTACTAGTACACTCTAGAAAGCCACAAGAGAATTTTTTTTCTCAGCTCCTTTATTAGGTATACCATTCAACTTTTTAAATTTTTTTTTCTCCATGAGTTGAGTTTTTCACTAATTTATAGAGGACGCCAAAGTCGAAATTCTTGACCCATGACAGATAATCTCGGGGTTGGCAACTCTGAAACACAAAAATCAAAAAGGATCTTAAAGAGGAAGGTTTCTTACTTGACAATTTGCCACCGTTAAAGGCAATTCGATTAAAATTGTTTTTAACTCTATCATGTGCAATTTATTCGCAACTCTTTCGTTCTCAAAACAGTGTTTTTGAAAAACTGCTGAGTTTTACCTCTTTTGGGCTTTTTCTTGGGGTAACGATGAAATTTTACCTTAGATATCAAAGGAATTGAGGTTCTTATCCTCCCTATTATATTTTTTTCCCATTCGAAAGCCAAAACCAGTTTTTTCAGAAAATTCATAAGATAGCGAATACCACTAGCGAATACCATTAGCGTAAAAATGTTGATTTCAGGGGTGGTTTACAACCCCTTAATGATAAAAATCATAGGTCAAAACTTCTTTCATATCGAAAATATCAATTTTTTATAAGATGAAAAGTATAGTATTTGATTTTATTGATTTTTTGTGTTACCCCCCGATTCTGGAATAAACTTAAGAGCTCTTAACTGCTATCAAAAATCATTTCAAAGCAATTAATATTCTAACGCATTATGTAAGAAATGTTAGAAATACCGTATTAAAGTAATTGTTTAAAACAATTAAGAGGTTAAGAACTCTTAACTTTTATGTAGAATCGGTGGGTTAGTTTGCAAAATATGGTTTTTTCTTGTAAAAATGTACACACATTATGTTACGTACATTTTTAGATTGTCGGACAACTGATGAAAGTGCCCTAAAATTACGATATACACAACTGTGTATTTCGTGTGTAATCGTTTCTTATTTAAGGGATATTTAAATTAACTCGTATTAAAATCATTGAGCACACACCTATCCCTACTAAATGGGTATTTCTATATATTGTTGTTTAAAAAACTCTGGATGTAGAAATTCACATTTTGGGCTAACGAAGCATATTGTAATAAAAAATGGGCCGAAAATGTCCATTCATATGATTAAAATATGGAAATCTATCAAATTAAAGATAGTTTTCTTAATTAATTTTGCGTTTCTATTTTTTATATTCCATTCCTGGTAGAATCGCATCCAAAACAGCAGAAAGACATTGATAGTTTCGATTAGGTCTTATTATAATTTAAAATTCCAATTGAAAATAATTAGATGAATACTTAAACTTTAGTAGGGTGGAATATACGCACAATTTTATAATATCTCGAGAATTTTGTTTTTTAAATTGTGCCTATTTTTACCTAGCTTTATGATACTAAATTAAACATTAAACAAAACACTAAACCATATTAATACTAAAGTTTGCTTTATTTTGTATTGAAATTCCCCAACTTATTTAAACACGTTTTTATGTCAATGAATTTAGTTAGAATAATATTTAAAACTACATGTACTATATAAGTTACACAAAAGGCTTACGAACTATACAATACGCAGATAAAAATTAATTTTCTTTTCTCTCAATTATCTTTTTTACGCAAAAGTCTCTTCAACTAAATAAATAAAAATAATTTCCTACCATTTCTCTCAAAAAACTTAACAACTTTGCCAATGGTGCTCTAAGTTTCACTTCAAGATTCGTGTTTAAAGAAGTCAAAACAAACAGTTTCATGTTTGCTGCTTCTGAAGTATTCTTAAGGAATCTTGGGTCAAGCTAAATGAATATGCCCGCATTTCTGGGAAATGTTCCCAACACCTAAAATGTTCAAGTGGAAATTAATCCGATTATGGAACTGCAGCGTGTAGTGGGATTAGCAGTTCTACGTGCAGTAAATTATTCTTTAGGTTTTTTTATCTTTTGGTACTGACAACGAGCCCAAACGAACACGTACCTACTTCTTTCTTTCTGGTCTTGCTTGTGTTATCTTGTGTTACTCCTTTATTCGTAATATTGATGTATTTTTTGAATATAGGTAATATTTAATATGAAAAAGAGATTCATACTTTTGGTAAATATTTAACATGTTTCCTGATGACGCGAAGTTAAACTCTGTTGGCACATTCGGACGGAACATTCGGTTATGTATTTTATAATTATCTTTTTCTAATTAATATCTAATAACTTTTTTTAAAAAAATCATCGACTTGGGTTACTCTTTTCCCGTTTTCCTAGGTCTCTATCATCACTGTGGCGACTTGAAAGAATCAAATTCTTAGAACATTATTTTTCTCAGGAGTAAGAATTGTTGGGTGAAATATTAAATAACTATTACATTACATATATTTATATAAGTATACGATAAAAGCAGAATGTTATAACAATAAATAAACTGGATTCTAAAAAAGAAAATTTACTAAACTAATCAAGATTTTAAAAATTTCAGTACATTTTAATTTAAGTCCATTTTCTCTCAATAACTTTATAAAATTAGAAACTTTTCCAAATTTAAGATCGCTTTTTTTAAATAATGTTTTCATTTTTACATTTTAAACAAATCAATCAAAAGTCGTTGTTATAGCAAACCAAAGATTATTTTCGGGAGCATTGGACCTATATTGAAATTTTATTCTTGGATATTTTTTTATAAAATTTCACGTAATAATAGTAAAAGTTGTTTATGATATTATGGTCACTTGATGATTTATCCTCTAGATAAATAACATTTTAAAACGTTCATCATGTCAGCACAATTGCAAAATTCTCATCGAATTGAGATATAAATAATTTCCAGTGGCTGAAATAAATGAAAACTGCTGGAACATTGGCATTTTGCATAATTATTACTTCGAACCGTTTGTCGATTTTCCGGTTGCGCCGACAATTTTCAATTAAGGAAATAAATTATTCCCCAGGAGTTTGTTAAAATATGAAATAAATCTTCCTCAGTCCAATGAAAACTGGATTGCAATTAAAATATCTTGTTCTATGCTCCCGTGTACCAAGTGCATGCAGTCCAGCCGAGTGAATATATTTCTAGAAGTTTGTAGAAAATACACCGACATTGTATAAATAAAAGAAATAATAAAATTGAGCTAAAAATATGTAGAAGGATGAATGGGGCAAAATGTATATATATAAAATAATCGCCTTGATCCCGGTCGTGGTACTTTAATCAAATTGATTGAAAAAGATAAAAAGTGGCGACGTGTCCGTTAAAAACAGGTCCAAGATCGGCCACTTCAGGTATAATTTCCAGTGATTTGATCCAATCAAGGTAGGAGCTAACAAGTGGCCAACAGAGTGTCATTCCCTAATGCCACCAGGTACCAGAGGTCCGGACAATTTGTCATTGCGGCAGATAACCATAGCCGACAGCGAATGCATGGGAGCCAAACGAAATGCTGAAATTTATCAGATGACTAGTGGCACCTGAGACCCACCTGATTGGATCGTCACGAGCTCAATCATCAGAAGCAGGCCCCGCTCAATAATCCCCTTGGCGGGAATCGTTTCGCATTGCATTGGATTGAATTTTGCCTGGATGGACCGCAACAGAGTGCAACAGTGCAGTGCGGCTGCATTCGTGCACGGACCGATCCATCGCGTCGCGGCCAGCCGGGTTTCGTACCTGTTGTTCGCCGCAACCGATTTCAGATACCTGAACAGTGTCATTACTTATCATTAGCAAAACCTTGTGCGGTTATTGCAAATATTTCATTCGTTTCCAGTCTTTTATTGAAATTTCCGCTCTCCGCCGAAGGAGGCTCCCCAAAGCGGACAAAACTCGACCGGGCCGCGGCCACCTTTTTGCCCAGCCATTCTTAGCTCCACCGCTCTTTGCTGTGACGCTGATGCTTCTAAATTATGCTCTATGCATCGCCTGAGATTATTAGACGGACGTAAATTATGAATATGGCTAGCATCGCATCTGCGGCTTAATTCCCGTTCCGTCAATGCTTAAAATATTGCCAGTCCGGCACCTTCGCCCGCTCGGGCTGCTCCCACTGCCGTCAAGGATTTTTAATGTCTCCTACCGGGGCTGTGGGGCTTCGGAAGGCGAGCGTAAGAAAGTAGAGTTGGTGGGTGGCCTCTGGACATGTTTATCAAAGATTGCTTAGGTCGGACCTTTACATAAATAACAACTTGCTTAGAAAGGATTTTTATTATTTAAACATGGCAAAAGTGCAGTGTCGGTACCGATATCGACAAGATACAATCGTGGTCGAATAATTGTCGATAGAGTTAAATTCACTAGGAGAGAAATCTGAACAAATAACAATTGAACTCGATTGAAATACCAAAAAATGCTTTTTTGGTTAAATCGATTTTGTCTAAATATACTAATGCAGGGTCTCTATAGTGCTATTTTTGAGAAAATTATATATGCTTTAGAACTTCCCTGTCAGCCAATTTGAAAAGTATTTCATATTCAACGTTGACAAGAAAAATAAAAGGCCGTAGCAGCAACCCGGCTTTTATGTTGCCCACTTTAATGTGGTTAGTTGCTACTGTTATAGGATTAAATTAATGCCAAATATCAATTTAAAAAAATGTTTTTTTTTTTACACTAGTTTTTTACACTAACGAATATTGGGAAAATTGAAAAAACTTTTTTTTTCCACTATATTCATGTTTTTAGTTATGCTAGAATTTGAATAAAGATTTTATAATTTTAATTAAACTAATTGTGTAGAGCTTCGTAATTAAAAAAGATGAAAAAGGTTTTTTTTTTTTACAAAATTAAAATTTTTATATATGATTTATGTGATACGTTAATTTAATTGTGAATAAACACAAATACAGTCACACTGATTAAACTAATTATTACTACTTATTACAACTATTACTAATTACAATTACATTGAATAAATTAATTGTGGAAAATAATTTAAAAAATTATTTCTTTTTAAATTGCTGAAATAACATAACTAACTTTGTGCTTATCCAAAATATGAAAATCATCTGATAGAATTATGAATGACGGAATCGCATAAATAATAAGTAAAAAACTTGAACTGTGTCAAAAAAAACTGTTTTTTCCTTTTTTAACGATGAAGCTGAACAAGCAGCCTTGGGTCTAAGTATACTATAGGAAAAAATCAGCGGTGATACAAAAAGGAAGCTAGAAATTTTCTTACAAAATTTAAATATTTTTTTTTACTCCCTTCTAATTAACCCATGCGCAAAACGAGAATTTTGTGCACGCTAGTTCAGTTGTACGATGCGTCTAGGAAATTGGGGCGAGTTTCGTATATAAGGGGTTTTTGGAGATGCTCTTTCAGAATCTGGCATTTGTTTTGCATAAAAGCTTCAAAAACCTTATTATTTATTTTTTGGGTTTTTTACAAAAAGTGCTGATTTCTTTTTTCTTTTCAAAGTCGATTATCTTCACGTTGCTGCTATTGAATAATCATATAATCACCAGAAATCGCGGTCCGAATGTCTAAACGTTCTCAAACCATGATTTTGAAAGTTTTTTTTTTTTTTGCTTCGGTTTTTGCAAAATGGCCACTTTGTACAGCAATGTAATAAAAAATGTTATAGTTTTACAAGAAAAGCATCAACTTTACAAAAAGATTTATAGAACAGGAAATGCTTAGAATTAGCCAAAGCACACGTGTGAATTTTTTCAGAACTTTTTTGACTATTTTTGGTTTTTGGATTTGGCCAATTTTTGAAAAATCTACAAATGTCCCAAATTATAAGCACTGTTTTTCCTATAAAATTATAAACATTTTTTTCCTATAAAATTTCATCATAAAAAACTTGGTGATAAAGGATCGATTTTAAGAATAAATTTTGTAGGACACAAAGTTCTTCACAAAGAACACATGTGAATTTTTTAAGACATTTTTTGGGACAATTGGACAAAATAGTTTTATTTAAGCACATATTTTGGATCATCTACAATAATATGATCACAGAATTTTTGCCAATTACGAATTTCGGCGAAATTCTTTTAAGCAATTTTTTAAATTACTTAATAATATTTTTACATACTTGTTGGTTAGCATCTATTTTATTAGTATAATGTATATATAGCGTTTATATTTTACAGAGATATTTGTTGTACATTTTATTATTATTTAGATGCAAACATATTTTAAGGTCATTTAATAAAATTGTTTTGGATCATTAAATTAATAAAATAAAAGTAATAAGAATCTCTGAGCTTGTTTTTATATTTAATTCATAGTATACTGAATTCAGATTAAAAGAATTGCTTTCACTAGATAAAAACTTAAATATAATTGTTGACAAAAAAATTTAATGGTTGTTCTTGCTGTGTGGCATATTGATCGATCCTGCATAAATTTAAATTCTGAGCAAGCAGGTGTTTTGCCATTTTTATAGGGAAGCTTTCATATGGTCTTATTTTAATAAAACTCGTCACTAAAGATAACTTTAAGTAAAAAGAAGAAACAATCATCAAAATTAGAAAAGACATGTAGGAATGAAAGGTTTTTTTAAATGAGTTTTTTAATTACTTTTTTTTTTTTTTTAATATTTTTTGTTTTAAAGTTATCATCATTTGAAAAGCAGGTATCAGTTTTGGCTTTTTCTTCAGTGATCTGAATTTTATCTTCTCCTAATATAATCGGATGTTTTGAACATTTATGTATTATTTTTCTTTGTCATCTTCGAAGTTTTATTGATTTGTTTTTGCTGTAATTTTAATGTCAGATACATAGCTTGTTCGCGAAATTAATGAATAAATAATAAATTGTGATTCGATGTACTTCAACCTTCCGAAATTTATTTTGTCCTCAAAATTGGTATAGTATTGAATACTTAAATTACTTCTATGTACTTACCCAAATAAATATAAACTTGTTTTTGTGAAATACTTGTTTTTCTGGAAATTAAAAAGCTTATTGAGACAATCCAGGATATCCTACATATAATAAAACTGAAAAGATGCTTAAATGTCATTTGCCGAAATGTGGTCAATAACTTCGGTGGTGTAATAGATATTAAAAACCGGCCAAGTGCGAGTCGGACTCGCGCACCTACAAAGCTGTAGGTACATAAGTAAAAGTTCACCCAAAAAATATGTGATGTAACTAAAAATTTAAGGTTTTCGGAATTTTTCCTTTATATGTGCTATAAAACATTGCTTCATGCCAAATTTCAAGATTCTAGGTCGACTGGAAGTACCCTTTAGGCTTTGATTCCCTTGCGAGTAGTTACGAGTTTGAAAATATGCGGCTTAAATTGCTGTTTCTTTTGATTGCGTTCACATTGAAGTTTGATTTTGTTACAGCTTAAAGGTATTATAGACCTGAGTATTTGATATGAATTTCAATTTAATACCTCTACGCGTTCATGAGGAAAGCGATAGTAAGTTTAAAATTATTAAAAATATTTTTATTATATGATGTAACTAAAAAGGGTTCCTAGCTATAAGCGTGTCCGCTTGGACCTAAGCAAGAAAATCCCATACCTATACCATACATGAATGTGTCCTTATGAGTTAAGTTTGGAGGTACCATATTTATTTCGTAAAATATCAAAAAACAGGCGAACTAGAGGGCGAAAACCTTTTGAACATTAGGTCCTCCTAGTGTCCAACAGAGATTGAGTTTGGATTTTAGATTGCTGTAGTTATATCATATACTAATGTACTTTGAAATGACAGTGAGAAAACATATATATGTAAATTGAAATGAGAAGTTTGGAAGCAGTGTGAATCTTCAAGGCCAGTAAGTAACAGCTTCCTTTGAGTGTCCAGAGCTGGAAATGAGATATATGATAAAGGGCGTCAAGATATACATGTATGCCAAAAATGATGAAAATCGAAGGAGTGGAAGGGTCTAATTTTTTTTGAGCAATTATAAAAGTCTCATCATCAAAAATAATGGTCCCCGGTGGGAATTGAGCTTCCTGTTTCGTTTTCATCATTTCATATGATATTCAAGTGAAAATGAGCGATTGCTACCCATAAAGTGCAATCAAAATGAATGAAGTGAGATTCAAGCTAATTGCTCTGCAATGACTTACATACATGCTCTTAGACACAAGATGATTGTTGATTGACCCTCTATAATGTCATAATTAATCATAATGAGCAATTATATTCAAGTATATGGAAGATTTGGTTTAGGTCCAAAAGTCAATCCTTATAGCTAGGAACCCTTTACGGTTTTCGCAATTTTTCCTTTATCTGTGCTATAAGACGTTGCTTCGTACCAAAAAAGATTCTGAGTTCATGGGAAGTACCCTGTAGGTTTTGATTCCCTTGCGAGTGTCGAAAATTTGCGGCATAAACGTTTGATTGCGTTGGCTTATAAGTTTGATTTTTTCACAGCTGCAAGGGACAGTAGACCTGAGTATTTGATATAAATTCCAGCTTGATACCTCCACGCGTTCCTAAGAAAAAGGGTCTTGACAGACAGAGAGACGGATGGACGGACAAGAAAGTGATCCTATAAGGGTTCCGTTTTTTCCTTTCGAGGTACGGAACCCTAAAAATGATTACTCGTTTGATGATGATTTTAATTAACTGCAATACTCAAATTTGTATACATCTTCTAGGCGCCGCTGGAAGATCTGGTTGCAAGTAAATAGCCAACTATAGTCAAAGGTAGCATCTGCAAGAGGCTATTAAACCTCTTCTGATTTGCCAACAGTCGGCATCTATGTATTCGAAGAGAATCAGTTTGATCACGTTAAGTTCGGACAGTGGAGACGACTATTCCAGAGTCAGACGCAGGACAGGACCTGGTGTTGTAAAGCTGCCATCGCAGAAATTGCAGTTCAAGACCACAAGGTCCCAGCAGCAGATCCATGCCCTGCGGCGAACAATAGGCCGCTGCGACAATAAACTGGAGCGTTCGAGTGGGCCGGCTCCACGACGACGGATCGCCCGGAACCTTCCGCTCATAGGGCACCTTCGTGAACGACTTCTTTTCTGATGACGATTCACGCCATTGATTTCTTGTTGCTCTTTGGTCCTCGCATTGTCCCTTGGCTCTTTGCTGTTTAACTTATTTTATTTATTCATTCACTTTTTTCGATATCTCCAGCTTGTGTACCACCAGCTGAATGCCGCCAATTCGAATTGCCCCCTAAACCAACCTCCTGAAAGCGATCGTAAACTTTCGAGCTGATGCGATCTCGCGGTTCTTAGAAGACCCGGGTTTCGAACGATTACTGAAATTTACGTGCCCTGGATATTAATTGCTCGTTTGGTTGGCTTGCGATTTCTTCGCCGCATAGGTGGAGTACGATCGCAGAACATCTCGTTATGAGTAATTGGTTATGCTAATCGGGGCCTTTTTAACTTTGCCGAATTTCACCGAAGTCTACTGTCCGTGAGAAATTTTGTGAGTAAGCAAGGTGTTCTGGTTTGATGGAAATTGCCCGTGATTTCATCGACATGCAGTTCACTGTGCCAATATTTATCTGATAGTTAAACAAACTTAAAGGGTTCTATTATGGAAGTCGATTTTGCTCGATTCGACTAGCAAAGACACATTTTCTAAGCTGAGATGCTACAAAAAATTAGTGTCTTAACTAGTTATGTCGATCGAAATCGATTTTCATAAAAGGGTCTGTATATTTTTTCAATCTTTCTGTAGCCTTCTATTATATTATTATTATTTGTCTATACAATATGACCATTTAATAAGTTTATTTAATTTGGGGCGATATGAGCAATAATTTCAATACTAATTCTAAGTTGTTATTATTTCATTTTAAAAATATTTAAAGTATAACACATATACCCTGAGCAAACTAAAATCTTGACACTTATTCTGAGCTAAAATTTTGCGTTTTTTTTTAAACAGGGTGCGTATTGCAAAAATTTTATTCTAAGGGAAAAACCAAAAAGTTGTCTCGAGATACAACCCTCTAGTTTAGGAATAGCACTCTGAAACTTTACTTCGCCAAACCCCGCAAAAGATACGCTCAATTTAAAAAATTGTCAGTACTAAATGTTAAAAATTATACCGTGCAGATGATCTTGTAAAGGGCTGTTAACGATAAGAGATCATGCTACCTACCTGCTAAAGATTCTATATTTTTCATCTGAAAAAAGAAAATTATATTGTATATATCCTCTTTTTTTAGACCCCGATTTTTAAAATATTAATTTTTCGAAAAATTACCGCCTTTTGAAATTGAAGGTATGATTTTTGATGATGAAAATTGATCTTTGCATATAAAAACAATCGAGGATTACTAGACAATCGCATAAAGCAGTAGAGTGTCACACTACAACTGAATCGTTTGATTAGTTCTCAAGATATTTTAGGTTATGTTTTAAAAAGTGAAGTTTCGAGAAAAACTCTTTTAAAGTTTTGAATACGAATATATTGCGATGTGAGTACGTGTGTTTCCAAGGCTGTAACTTCGTCAATTTTTGGAACTTTTTAATGGAATTTTCAGGGGATATACTTTAAAGATTGTGCAATGAGAGAAATATATTTTATAAAAATTAATTTATTTATCCATGTAGGTGTAAGTAGCCACTTAAAACCATATTCCAAAAGGACCAAACGTTTATCTAATTTCCCTATAAATGCAAAATAAATATAGGAAAAGGTGGTAATATGGCCCCCTACTTTATTTTTACGTAATAAAAAAATATTAGACCATAACTTTAACTATAACTTTATGCCAAAATATCATGCACACATTTAGTCAAAGTAATTAAGGTCGGAAATGTAAATAAATCCACAGCTTTCAAAAACAAATTTATTTTTCAAAATAATGTGAAAATGCAGCGATATAAAATTCTGTGGGTAATATGGCCCCCCATAATAAATATATAAAAGGACAAAAAATATACCGAGCAATCAAAATTCCCATTGGTTCTCTGAGAGCCAATCGATTTTTGTGCCTGTTTAGAAAATGATCTAACCATAACCATGATCAACCAGCAACACCATTTCTGAATATGTTTGGGATGCTATTTTTCGTGGCTAACTGATAAGCCATTCTTCTTACGTCCATACGTTTCAGACCATAGTATTTACTTCCCATTAGCAAAAGGTAAACAACCAAATTCTCTTCTAAATGAGGTTGTAGTATACATTTTCTACCTAGTGGTTTCTGCACTAATAAATCCAGTGATTCCTCTGCATCTTTGACCAGCCTCGTCAATGTCGCTCTCGGTACTGACAAATGTCTGAAAGCCTTCTTATACCACATAGTTTTACTTCCTACTGCTTCGACAGCCTTTTTCATTAGATCTAAATCCCATGTCTTCCTTTTTTGTTGTATGTTGGGATAAATATTCATTCGAGGCATCTAGTAGTATCAATAAATACACTATTTAATAACTGTTTTCGTGCATACACTCAATATGGCCCCCGGGGCTATAATACATACAACAACAGGGGGCCAAATTAGATCTATGAGCTTAGTTTCAATAACAAATCAGGAATAAGTTATTAGTTAGAGTATGATCTTTTTACCTTGAAAATATTGAAAGAGGAGTTGATACACTATCGAATAATTGCCACAGTTTATTTGTCTAACGCTTTTACAATATTTTAAAAAATGACCTCTCGGCAGGAAAAAAATTTCTTATTGCAGCACATTCACAAAAATAAAATAAATGTCAATACTTGGCGACAGTAGCAGTCTGGTTACTTTTGAAATCCTTTTTGGTAACTGTTTGATTTAATACGATGTCTAGCTCGCAGGTAAAACCTCCGCAATTATAAATTGGGCTGGGGGCCACTTTACCTACAGGGGCCATATTACCACCTTCTCCTCTATATTCTCTTACCACGAAAAATAGTTAAATTATGAACCCTTGAACCCTTTGTTTAGGTAGTTGTCGGATATCGTTTTGAGTTTTTCTCGGAACGATAAATTAAATCCATTTCTTGAATAATTTTTTATATAGGGGTAAGAGGGGCTAAAGTAGGATAGAGGATTAGTCTTAAAATATTAAACATAGGCATATCCTTTCACCTGTTTCTTGGTACGCTAAATTCATTTTTAATATTATTTTCAGTGTAGAACTTAAAAGGGTATAACTAAAAGAGGGTTTTAGTTGAAAATCATTAAATGCGAACATATTGCATATCATTTTAGATGTTTGTTGGGACAAAAAATCCATTTCTAGTGATATTTTTTTGATATGTTAGGTTATTGGTGTAAAAATAATTAATGCGGACGGAAATTTCTGTGGACGAAGCATCCATTTCTGGTTTTATAATAAAAAAGTGCTGAAAACGAGCATATCGCAATATGTTTCACATATTTCTCAGGTAGACAAATACAAGATAATCTTCTTTTAGTCTTTCATTGGTTCTTATCCATATTCCAAATTTATTCTCTAATATTCAAGCTCCGTAATGAAATTTGCACTGCAGATCTTCCTCTTCCTAAAGTAACAAGGCCTTAATTTGTCTATTTCTCATGGTAGAAGCATGCTTTTGTCTTGCATTCACAGGGAAATTATATAAAATTTCGGTATATGATTTTTAATTCAACGTTTATAAAACATAATTTTTCTGTGCAGGTATCCAAAATATCCATTTTTGCATTTTAAAGAAATGCCCTCCAATTTTTCGTCAATTTTCAGTTCCAAAAAAAAATTTTCCGATTTTAATTTGTAGATTGTATTTTGAAAATGATTATATCTAATCACAGTTATGACCTCCTAAACAAAAATGTATTAGTAAAATAAAATAAAGAAAATAAAGAACTTTATAAAAAAATGACATCATCACGAAAAATTAATTTAAACGGGACTTTCCTACGTGCAAATGTTATTTTGATTATATATTTTATTTTTTAAGATATAAAACACTCCCAAGAAATTCATCATCATCAACTTCTTGTTTTGTTTGCATTGTTAAATAAATATATTACTGCATTGGTTGCGGTTAGAAAGTCCGTCATCACTTCCTCTCAAACAATTCATAAAGACGTGTTTTAAATTTCAATTGAATATTGAATCAGTCTGGGAGATTTTGGAAAACCCAAGTAGGTTAAGAGTTAAATTCGTACGTGCTTTAATTGAGATCTCTGTCGAAAATTTTATACTTGGAAATTTTGAAACAATTCGCCCAATATAAAATTTCAAAGAAACTGTGTTTTGTAATAATATGCAGAAATTTTTTACTTAGCATGGATTTTGAATTCTTAAAATTGATGATCCTGTTTCTCTGTATTAAAATAAAATCAATTATTTGTTCAGTTTAATTGAATTCTATCTACTTTAATAAAAATAAATTTACACATTTAGGAAAAGAAAGCCCGATTTGATTTTGCCGCAGAAAGACAGTATTATGCAGGGTAACAAATGAGTGCAGGGAATAAAAAATAGAAATACATACGTATAAATTCAGTAAAGATTTAATTTTTATTTGAAATTAGTTAGATAGATAGATAGATAGATAATTTATTATGAGAAGCACAACAAGAACAATAGTCTTTTATAATGTACCTAAATCGATGGAAATAAATTAATCCGGCAATTTTAAAATTAAACTAAATTTAAAATATGATTTAAAACAAAGCAACAAGAAGAAGAAAAAGTAAAATAATCAAATCAAATGAAAATAAGAACAGAAGACAATCAACAAGCTACCCTATTAAGTACTATGCAAATATTAAGCTAAACTGAGTTAATAAATATAGAAAAACAGAAGAAACGAACTTCAGTCAGAGATGCATGTCCAGAAGTAAAAACAACAAAATCACACAAGTAAATAGATAAATAAACAAAAATAAAAATAAAATAAAGCTAAGTAATTCCACGCGTATCAATTGGTTCCCGAAAAATACCCGACCACACCATTCCTGAACGAGCGGAGACCCGACATCTTTTGTATTTCGTAAGGCAGTGAATTCCACAGCCGAGCAACCTGGACAGTAAAAGAGCGCTCACCAACTACGGACTCAAACCTTGGAGACAAAATGCAGTTGTGTCGGCGAGAATGCAAGAATACAAAAAAAGACTCAAGGTACCTAGGGAAGTTCGAATAGACAATCTTATGAAGCAAACACAAGAGTTTAGTGTGCAAATAAGTCTGAAGCGGACAACCCAAAATGCTCGAAATTAATGGCGAAATGTGATCGCCGCGCCGCAAACCATGAACAAATCGAACGCAGTCATTGAATGCAACATCAATTCTACCTGCACACTCCGAGTCAAGCGCAGGAAAAACTACACGACCATAAACGAAGAAAGGAAGGACAAGTGCTTTAATTAGAAGCAGACGAGTAGCCTTCGGGAGGAGCGATGCGGTTATCCGAAGTCTCCTGAGAGTCCCATAAATCTTAGAGAGAGAGGAATTAACGTGGTCACAGCACGTCATCGTGGAGTTAAATAAGACACCCAAGTTCCTCGCCCTATCCACGCGTGCGAGCGGTGTGTTATTGATGCAGATAGGTGAATTTAAATTCATATCAAGCACATTGCGCGACAGGACGAGGTAGCACGACTTAGAGGAGTTAAGAGTCAAAGCGTTGTCGGAGGACCATTTGGAGATCTCCTTCAAGTCACTATTCAGCCTGTCAATGCACATATGCACCTGATCAGAAGGGGCATTTAAATATAACTGGCAGTCGTCAGCGTAAAGTTCCAGTTGAATCAGACATTTGTGACAGATACTAATTGAGATTTAAAAAAATCGAGAATATTCAGTCAGGATATAACTATTGACTAAACTATCTGAGAGTGTTTTGGCTGGCTAGATTTTTACTTCCCAACTTCGTATGATGGCCTCCATATGCTTCAATATAGTTTTTACCTATAGAATAAAAGCAATCGATTTTTCTTCATTTGTAAGGTTACTCATTTTAAAGTACACGTTTTTCTCTTTATGACATCTCAACAGAAACTGAAAACACTCTAGTATATAACTACGGGGGCCCAACCTTCTACGACATATAAGAGGGGAAAAGACATAGGTATACTTTAGGCAACTTTCCATTTGTCATCCTGTATACCAAATTTTGCCCAACATATATTATTTTAACGCTAGAAAAACAACGCAAAATAGCTTAATATTATATATGTTTTCTATTAACTTTACCTCTAAAGCGTTATGTGTAAAATTATTAGAATCAATATCTGCTTTTTTTTCGTCTGTCCAGAACTTAAGGAATAAATCAGAAATAATTACGTTTTATATAAATTTGTTGTAGAATTAATCACCTATACATATCTACCAACCTGAACTTTGAATGGTAGAAGACATTTAATAGTATCATGTTAGCCCTGTCAATGAGTGTTTTCGTTAATGGCATTATAAACAAAACTCTACCGATATGGTCCAATATTACAATTAAGTTCTAGCTTTAACAAACGAAATTAAATAAAATGTGTTGTATTTGGGATTAGAACTCCTATTTTTTAGCAGCATCGTATATTGCCATTTATGGCATTTAATTCTCTTCACTAAAGTTATTTATTTCTCACGACTAATTGGATTTTCTGGTCCGTATATCGAAAAAATGCGATTCGAGTCACACAATTTCGAATTTTTGAGCTGAATTGGATGTCTCGTTTTTAGACCAAACATTATGATTCGATCTGGAACTCACTGCTTATTTCACATATATATATATAATAGTTTACACTCTACACATGAGAAGCAAGAGTGGAGATAGATGTATGTTTATGAATGTACAAAGCATTGCAACTTATTGATTTATAGTAATAATATGGAACTAGTGGCGGTAGTTATGAATTTTCTTTGAGTATTTTTAACACTCGGTTTACTGAGGAGTCAATTTAACCTGTGTCGGTCTATTTTAAATTTATTCTTAGAAAGAAAAATTATACCGTACTTTTTAATAAATTTCTTGATTAATCATTATACATGTCTTATAAAGATTATTCATGATATTTTCAGAAAATTCAGCATGCAGATTATATTGCCATCCTAAGAAGCTTTCGATCATATTCCCATCCTTAGAATCTTTCGTAATTGTTCCAACACTGAATACCTGCAGACAAAATTATAAGTAATTGTTCCCATCCATCTAGAAGTACTTACGAATTAGTTTGCAGCATCATAAGTCCTTAGGAATAAGTCATCTAAATTAGATTTTAACAACCAGTCTGGAAAATACCTTAACATAGTTCGGTTCGGCACTCTAAGCTCATTCTTGCACTTTGTATCTTGTCTTGTTTTGCAATAAATAATAAAGTTTATTTGAGAGGATATAAATTCGTATTTTAATTTTTTTTTGCCGTGGTGAAAAAATTAAAAGTTCATTTGCATTGCACTGGAGAAAATAAATTAAACTACAATGGGTCCAAATGACCGCACGGTAAACCTAGTGTTAAATTTTTATAAGATTTTCTTAATATACTTATAACCACATTTATCTCTTATTTTTAGCCTAATGCTAATAAGTTTGCTGAAAAATCATTAATTTTATTGTAAAGACGTCGTAAAGTCGTTCAATATTTTTAATTCTTCTTTATTTATAATGTATATATTCACCTCTTATCAAGGAAGGTAGCAGGGATCCTATTACCCTATTTTGTAACATTATATCTCGTGTACTTGATTTAAAATAAGAAATATTGAAATATTTATAAGAGGCGAAATGGACCCATGAGATTTTCCATAATAGGGATATTATTTAGTTTATTTTATTTAATCGTTTTTTATCAGTATTCTACTCTTGAATATGCGATATTTGCGTTAAATTTTTAATGTCTTTTTGGAGTAACAGTTCTAATTTTTTTTAGCATATCTTTAATTCTCACATTAGCTATTGTCTGCGGAAAGGGCTTGAGCTTTTCTATAACTATTTTCCTAAGTGGAAGATAAAAACTAATTTTGATAAAACACAAGCAATATTCTTCTCGCGAAGAAGACATCCACGTTTTTGGCTGCAGTTAAAGCTTAAACGATAGTGATAATTTTTGAACAGATACTGCAAAATTATCTAGGTAGCATCTTTGATAAGTCGCTTGATTTTTCAAAACACATAAATTATGTTACAAAGAAAAGGTAACATTCTAATTAAAATATTGTATCCAATCATAAATAGAAGCTCAATCCTCAAATTAGAAAACAATCTTGTAATTTAATAAGTAATATTTCAAGCCTTTATTTTATATGCAGCATAAATATGGCTTCAAAGTGCATGGTGTCATATAAAAAAGTTGCAAATTAAGCAAAACGAAATATTCAATACGATTCTCAATTTACCATGGCACCTCTTCATCTCGCAATTACAGTTACAGCTGCGAAAACTAAGGAAATTGCTAACAAATTCTTTAAAATTGCTCTTTTTCTGAAAATCCCTTAATTTTAGAACTACGACCAATTGGATTTTAGGAGTAGTTTTTAGTAGATATACGTTTGAAATTGTTTTCTCTTTTTTTTATAGTAGTTAATTAAGATACTGGGTTTTATCCAAATTAGATTTGTTAGAAAAAATGTATGGATGTTTAAAATCAAACCCTCTTTTGCCAGTCTACATTAAAAACATTATAGATGTTTGATTTTGGATTCTGGCTTTAAATTAAGATTCTTCTTATTCTATAAATAATCTGTATATCATTTTTTTAAATATATCTTCCTATCGAATCTTATGCAATATGACTCACGCTGGTACTTCTAAAAAATTTAAAATCAAAGAAAAATAAATCTCATGAAAGCTCTCAGTTTTATAAACCCTTAAAACCAAAACACATTATCATACAAAATTAATTAAATTCCTTTATTTCATCTCACTGATACAAATCCTGCCTTAAAAGCTAGGGCTGTGCGCTAGAACTGGAATGGATTCTACAATCTTAGCTAAAAATAGACAACAGAAGTGCTAGGGAGTTCCTTAGGGCATATTAAAAAACTACAAAACTTACTTAAAATTGACTTACAACTAATTTACCTTTCTACGCTTAATATGAATAATGCTATTTTCTTATTCGCTTATTTTACCACACAAATAATACAAAGGAGCCGAGCACTTGGTGCTCACGGGCAAAAACGAATACCACAAATTGTTCTAAACTCGTACATAGGGAGGGGGGTAGGAAGCACGTTTTACTTAAAGTCTAACTTCTATTTGCTGCATCACATTAAGATCTTAAGAGAAATATGTATATATATATATATATAAAATATAAAATATGTATAAGAGGAAGAAACTGAAGATTGTAAGAAACTAAACCTAGGGACAATGAAAGCAGGTTTGTCGCTTGAATCTTTTGTTTCGTTCAGGCACTCCGATGGTCTTCTACGTTGTCGTCGTAGTTTCTTTTTTTTAATATAGTCTCGATTGCTTTGTACTGCGTCGGGGCCACTCCTGTGCGTCCCGTGCATAATTAGCGTCGCATAATATCTTCTATGCTAAATCCTGTTCGTCGTGGAGGAGCTGCTGGATGAGGTGGTGGTGGCGGGTGCTGCTGCTGCTGTTTATGCTGCTGTTGCTGTTTATGCTGCAGCGGTGGTGGTGGTGGTGGTGGTGGTTGTGGTGCAGATTGCTGCACGATCGGGTGGCGTGCTGCAGGCGGCGACGAAGGCTCCGTTGGTGGCGAAACGACACCGACAGCTGCACCCGGTACCTGATGAAGTGTTAATGGCTCATGAGTGACAGGTGATGTAACAGCCGTAGGTATGTTCGACATTATGATGTCATCCGGTGGCTTTAGCAAGGGATGTTGCCTCGTCATATTAATGGGTATGTGGTGGTGATGGTGATGACCTGGAATTGATCTTTGCATGATCGGATGGGGCTCCCCATCGAGGCCGATCGGCCGTTTACGGATCGGAATGGAGCCCAAGAAGCTGGGCATAGGATCCATCATCCCGCTGGTTACAGTCGATTGAGGGGGTGGAGGCTGTAATGGTTGCTGCTGCGGCTGCTGTTGCTGCTGTTGCGGTGGCTGAGGCGATGTCAGCGGTGACGTTAGCGGTTGATTTGCATTATTTGTGGGATTTTTATGATGCAAATCCCGGCGAACGTGAAGCATTGGAATATAGGGCTCAGGTGGTTTTGAAGGAGGCGTATGATTTGGCGGTGGTAAAGTTGAGATCGGAGGTGGACGTACTTGCGTCTGTAATGGCACTTGATAGATTAGAGATAGCTCCTTCGGATTGTAGTCTTTTTCATGCGTTGGACGCATAGTGTACGATTCCCCGGCACCTTCATGATGACAGTGGGTCACTTCTGAGTGTTCGTTTCCAGGCTGGCTCAGCTCAATAGGTTCCTCCTCGTGTTCCTCGTGTTCAACTTCATCGTCCTCATCATCGTTATCATCATTTTCATGATTACCTACCCGTCCAGGGGTTGGGGACCTAATTCGTTGGACTGGTGACTGTCGAGGAGAGTCAACCTCCAAAACAGTGTCCTCCTCGTCTCCGCTGAGGCGCCTATCTTCTTCCCCAACATCCAGAACGTCCGTTGGTACATCTCCCACGGCATGCGTTAGTGCATGCCGCCTGAGGTCACAGTTTCGCCGGAATACCTTTCCACAAGACGAGCACTCGTACGGCTTGTGATCGGTGTGCGTCAGCAGATGCGTCTTAAGATTAGATCGCTGATTAAAGCTGCGGCTGCAAACAGGACATTTATGCGGAGATTCCTCCATATGCAGTATCTTGTGCACCGCCAGTGTGCGTGATTGGCAGAACCCTTTCCCGCATTCGGTGCACTTGAAGGGCTTCTCCTTAGAGTGAATGTACCTGGGAAAAGACAAAAGAGGAAAAAGAATTTAGGTATTTTAATGCAAATTGCTTCAGCATAGTAGAGAATGTGTGGTGGACTTATTATCTTAAGTGCAATGGACCTGCCCAACCACTTACGACGGTTCCGAGAGCTTATCGCCGCGCGCATGAGGTGAATAGGTAATCACTCGAGAAAATTCTGATGGTGAAATTAATGATGGAGTGGCTCCAGGTAAGTATGCCCCAGAGGAGCTCTCGGTGCGGCTGGCATTGGTTTTTTTTTTCGTCTTTCTGCCCAGGCCTGTTTTTAACGATGATGATGACGACGAGGAGCGTGACCAAAACGTAAAAATCAAATCTAAGACGAAACGGTGAACTTTTAATGAGCAACACAGAAATAGGTCTGTATTTAAGTTTTTATGGCAAACTGGACCTCCCAAAATATACTAAAATCTATTCTGATCACAACTCTTTTCTATTTTCAGTAGCATTTCATTTGAGCTATAATTTAAATTAATGAAACATAGGCGACTTCAAAAATACATTAAAACCACATCAATACATTATTCAGCGCAGCAGGCTCCGAAACTGAATTTTGACATCGAGGCGATTTTAAAACATTTTAGAATTCCCATCTTTCATTAATATATTTCTTAATTTCTTTTGAAACAAAAACAAACAAAATAATATTATTTTGCCTATTAGAACGTTTCAAATTATATTTGAAAGAGTTTGAAATAACTATGAAACACTCATTTTAAAAGACCAAAATATCAATAGATTTAAAATTAATTTCAGCATTTTTTGGAATGCAGAAAAAAACTAATTTTCAGAGCTATAGTTATAAAATTTAATTATTTATTACCATTCCAACTCCATTCCTTAATGGATTTTAAACATCTTATTTTTCATTACTTTTCAATTAGTAATAGGTAATGAAATGATCAGCATATTATCATTCGAAATAATTTTTTAATTATATAAAGGGTGTTTTTTTTAAAGGCGGAGAACTTTAAATTAGCAAAGCTGTTTTCTGTGACAAACGATTTGACAGTTCTCGGTTGTTTTGAGGTTAGTTTGGTTTGGCAATTCATCATGAATAGACTCACGCCGCACTATGATATATTTGGACGATTTTTTTCCATTTTTCAATTATCTCCCCATAGAATAATGCTATTGAGATGAATTTTTTTTAAAATGAAAGTGCACACTTTGGCGGATATGGAAAAAATACTAAAAAGTTTTGATGACCTTCATTTGACCTTGAAAATTGGCCTCAAAGTTGACGATTTTTAGAAAAAATTGATATTTTTGGATGTAGAAACTATATAAATTTTTCCTTTAACTTTATTTCTGACTGAAATTCTTCGGGAGGTGTTTTAGAACTAGAGAAGATCGATAAAGGTCATTCGAAGCTCACGCGGAGGTCATTTGAAGGTCATTTTCCAGAGGACTACCACGAAATCGCTTTTTTCGCAGTCTGACCGGGAAAAGGATTGTAGATTCGGTCTTTGGATGCTCAGGTCGAGCTACAGCCTCAAGGATAGTCGGTAGTGGCCAGTCTAAGGTCATCCAGAGGTCATTTGGAGGTCAATTCAAGGGTCATTTGGTGGGAATCAGCAAGAAATCGCCTTTTTTCGCAGTCCGACCGGGAAAAGGAGTTTGGATCCAGTTCTTGGATGCTCAGGTCAAGTTATAGCCTCAAGAATTATGGGTAGGGGCCAGTCTAGGGTCATATAGAGGTAATTTGAAGGTCAATTAAATGGTCATTTGGTGGGAATCACCAAGAAATCACCTTTTTTCAGCAGTCTGACCGGGAAAAGGGTTATAGACCCGGTCTCTGGATGCTCAAGTCGAGTTATAGCCTTACGGATTATCGGTAGTAGCCAGTCTAGGGCCATCCAGAGGTCAATTGAAGGTTATTCAGGTTAATTTCAAGGGAATCACCACGAAATCGCCTTTTTCGCAGTCTGACCAGGAAGTGGATTGTAGATCCAGTTCTTGGATACTCAAGTCGAGTTGTCGCCTCAAAGATTATCGGAAGTGGCCAGTCTAGGGTCACCCAGAGGTCATTTGAAGGTCATAATCAAGGGAATCACCACGAAATGCCTTTTTTTCCGCAGACTGACCGGGAAAAGGAGTGTAGATCCAGTTCTTGGATGCTAAGGTCGAGTTATAGCCTCAGGGATTATAGCTAGTGTCCAGTCTAGGGTCATCCAGGGGTCACTTGTGGGTCATTTCAAGGGAATCACTACGAAATGGCTTTTTTCCGCAGTCTGACCAGAAAAAGTATGGTAAATCCAGTCCCTGTATGCTCAGGTCGAGTTATAGCCACAAGAATTATCGGTAGTGGCCAGTCTAGGGTCATTCAGAGGTCATAGCTCAACCTGAACATCCAAGAAATGGATCTACAATCCTTTTCCCTGTAAGACTGCGAGAAAAGTTGATTTCGTAGTGATTCCCTTGAAATGAGCCTGAATGACCTTCAAATGACCTCTGGATGGCCCTAGACTGGCCACTACCGATAATTGTTGAGACTATAACTCGACCTGAGCATACAGGAACTGGATTTACAATACTTTTCCCGGTCAGACTGCGGGAAAAAAGCAATTTCGTAGTGATTCCATTAAAATGACCTCTGGATGACCCTAGACTGGCCACTACCAATAATGCTTGAGGCTATCACTTGACCAGAGCATCCAAGAACTGGATCTACACTCCTTTTCCCGGTCAGTCTGCGGAAAAAAAGCCATTTCGTGGTGATTCCCTTGATTATGACCTTCAAATGACCTCTGGGTGACCCTAGACTGGCCACTTCCGATAATCTTTGAGGCGACAACTCGACCTGAGTATCCAAGAACTGGATCTACAATCCACTTCCTGGTCAGACTGCGAAAAAGGCGATTTCGTGGTGATTCCCTTGAAATGAACCTGAATAACCTTCAATTGACCTCTGGATGGCCCTAGACTGGCCACTACCGATAATCCGTAAGGCTATAACTCGACTTGAGCATCCAGAGACCGGGTCTATAACCCTTTTCCCGGTCAGACTGCGGAAAAAAGGTGATTTCTTGGTGATTCCCACCAAATGACCATTTAATTGACCTTCAAATTACCTCTATATGACCCTAGACTGGCCCCTACCCATAATTCTTGAGGCTATAACTTGACCTGAGCATCCAAGAACTGGATCCAAACTCCTTTTCCCGGTCGGACTGCGAAAAAAGGCGATTTCTTGCTGATTCCCACCAAATGACCCTTGAATTGACCTCCAAATGACCTCTGGATGACCTTAGACTGGCCACTACCGACTATCCTTGAGGCTGTAGCTCGACCTGAGCATCCAAAGACCGAATCTACAATCCTTTTCCCGGTCAGACTGCGAAAAAAGCGATTTCGTGGTAGTCCTCTGGAAAATGACCTTCAAATGACCTCCGCGTGAGCTTCGAATGACCTTTATCGATCTTCTCTAGTTCTAAAACACCTCCCGAAGAATTTCAGTCAGAAATAAAGTTAAAGGAAAAATTTATATAGTTTCTACATCCAAAAATATCAATTTTTTCTAAAAATCGTCAACTTTGAGGCCAATTTTCAAGGTCAAATGAAGGTCATCAAAACTTTTTAGTATTTTTTCCATATCCGCCAAAGTGTGCACTTTCATTTTAAAAAAAATTCATCTCAATAGCATTATTCTATCGGGAGATAATTGAAAAATGGAAAAAAATCGTCCAAATATATCATAGTGCGCCGGAGCAACGTTTGCAAATTGTTCAAATTTATTTGAAAGGCACGGTTCTATTCCAGAAACACATTGGGCATTACGTGAATTTTATGGTGTTCATAATCGTCCTTCAGGGCGATTAATTCGAGAAACTATCCACTAGATTATTTTTATATAAATGTATAAAGTCGCATGTCTACGCCGATAAACCAGAAACAATTCAGCACTTGGAAGCCAACATTCGACGTATTATTACCGAAATACAGCCTGATGTACTGCGAAGAGTATGTCAGAATTAGACCTCCAGTTTGCGCCATGTATGCGCCAGCCGCGGTGGCCATATGCCCGAAATCATATTCAGACATTAATGCCAAAAAATTATCTTTCAAATAAAGACAATTTCATGGTTAATTAAAACAAAATTTTGTGTTTTATTTCAATTTAAATTTTTACGCCTCTAAAAAAACATCCTATATATAGAATATGCTAGCTCTGTCCGCGACTTTGTTCTTCTTTACCTGAAGATTATCTTGTATACCTATAGCTTAAAATATGTTACTATCAAATCATTTTGTAATTGTTGCATAATATTGCTATATTGCATACCGAAATCGAAATTTGAATGGTACGGAAATTTCGAATTTAGAACACATGGCATAAGTTACAACTGGGTTAAGTTTCATAAAATTCCGTCTCGTAGATTTTGTGGGAGGTGCGCACAAACAGACAGGAACAAATCTGATCCGCTATTTTAAACTTCCGAATTTTGATAATTGATTCTAAATCAGAAGCCCCCTAATTCCTTTTATACTATTATAAATTTAATTTTTCATTTTTTCAGAACAAATAATATCCTAAATATTAATCAAGGACATAAGCTAGGTTACAGTTTTTATATTTATCGTATAGATAGATTATAGATAAATTTATATCTTTAATATTCTAGAAATAATTACCAAGCCTCTAAGGTATAAAATGGTAAAGTTAAAATTATATTAAATAAGTTATGATTTTATTATATACATATATGTATATGGAAAAAAAATCTTTACAATGCTGCCAAAATTTCACTTTTATTAATTTATTTTCATAAATTGTGGGGTTTGGAAAAAAAATGAGATTTTTCGAGCGATCAGCATTCGATAGTATTTTTATATATTTGTGAGATCGGTCGTATTTCTCATTAGAAAGTATTGCCACATATATTAAATAAATGAGCAACATTTTTAAAATAATTTGGCCAACCGTGTATTTAACAATTTTATGTACAAATCCAAAGATTAACAATTAATAAATAAGTATGTAATTCGAATTTGTTTACATATTTATTTTTCTAAGATTTGTTTTAATAGCGAGAAAATTTTTTTAAAATGTATAGTTATACATAAGAATATTTTTTTTTGTCTATTAAGCATTCCTTGATTTCGTGTTTAAATTGGAAAATACCTTTCTTCGAAATGAATCCACAAAGAGAAATCCTTTCAAAGTTGAGTTGGTATTGAAATGTTACAATTCGTATGGTCAACATTGGCCAGCCCCATTGTGGCCGAAGAAAATCCCCGGACCTCGTGTAACTCCAAGGTAAATTTACATAACGTACAGTTCGCAGATATATGGGAAGGAAGAAGATCGTTTGCGCAAGCCAAAGTAAACTGAATAGCGCTAAGTAAAGGAAAACACTTGGATATTCGAAGAAATACAAAAAAGATGAAGAAGTTTACCTTTTGTGGCTCGTTTTTCTTTCACTGGTCTCGCTTTTGAGATATGCCGCCATCAGCAGCGGGCAGCTTTATCTCTGGGACGTTTTTATACCAGCTGACGATCATTTTTCTTTGAATGTCTCTTTTCTTATTATTATCATTTATTTTCTTTTTTCTTTTTAAGTTTTAAAAGCTTCGTAAATCACACACGCTTACCAAAACGCGCGAGGGCCAAATCTACTACGCATTGTCGACGACAGTGATTCAGTGTGTGCAACTATGAATACTAATTAACAGCTGCCTGAGCCTCTTTAAGATCTGCGTGCCTTCTAAGACTTTGGCCCCGGTACTTGTTCATATTTCAAGATTATAAAGGATTTCGTGGGCATGACTTGCGGAAAAAGAAATCTATCTCTCTCGTCTAGTGCCGCTTTTGATCTACATCAAACTAGGTAGTGCCTTCATGACTGGAATAAAATAATTTCGTGCATATGGAATCCGATGAGAATTTAAAGTATTCGTTCGTGGGATTTTTGGACTGTGGCGCAATGGGTTGGTCCGAAATTTTACTGATCTTCGGATTAATACCTCAATAATTTTGCTATTTTTTTTTTTTGTTAAAATAACCGGAAAATGATTCATGAGATGAGTTTTTGACCCCGCTTTGGTTAAAAGGCTTTAAATATTTACAAATTACTTCTGTAACCCACAAGATTTTTAATTTTATTTTAAAAGAAGCCCAACTAGAAATGAACTAGGGCAAGCCAGGGCCAGATCAGGGTACAAAGGTGTATGCCCTAAAATCCTTTAACTCTTTACTTGCGAATTAAACCCAAGTCTGTTTTTACATGAATTTTGGTTAAACGAGTTTGTTTTAACACGAATTATTTTACACGACTTGGTTTGATTTAACACGATCACTCAAGTTCTAAGAAAAACTCTCTTGGCATATTAAATTTGCAGGGAATTATGTCTTCATACGGTAAATAAAAAGATTTTTTAGAAAAAAAAACTTATACCCCAGACGTTCCTAATTTCAAAGAAAGTGCGAATGCATAAATTGGTGAAGACACGATAACTAAGTTTTGTATATTTAGCTAACAAACACAGAAACGATAATATGCTAATCTGTAGGTATTTGTATATGGTTTATCGTTTTATTTTGCTGATTTATTAGGTTTAGAACCAACTTCTACTTTTCCATAGGTACAGTGAATTTTTTAACCGACCTCAAAAAAGGAGGAGGTTTCGACTCTTTTTTTATATTGTCCTTTAATGCCCTTTTCTTTAAAGTAATAAAAAATATTATTTTTACTTTTTAGTTTAAGTTTGTACATATAGGAAAAGTTTTGAAGTTGGTTTTTATTTTTTTTGTAACATATTTCTTTATCTTTCACGGAACGTATTTATAGTATAAAAACAGAATTGAGTCTGTTGGATTCATTTTCCTCTTTAATAAAAATTAGCACTTAACCTTCGACTTACCTTAACAAATTTGGATATAAAAATTTGAATAGACCACAGACATATTCCGCGGATATTTGATGATGCTTAACATATTTGAACAACTCTTTAGGGGGTAATATACAGTCAGGAGGCCCAAAAAAGTCGATTTTTCATGAATTTTTCTTGAGATGACCTTTTAAGTTATTAATGTACAAATTTGTGCACATATTTTGGTAACTCTTGAGTGTATTTTAATATTTTTTATTTGTAAAAATAATTATTTTAAAAGCTGCTACAGCTGATCTCCGGGAGCAACTCTGAAAAAAAGGCGTCTTGCGGTGAGCACGATATCTCTGGACTGGATTATTCAAAATGAAAAAACCAAAAATATTTCGTTATTATATTGTTTTATCTTGTAATTAATCGAAGGAATAAGCAAAATAAGAATTTTTGACAAAATGGCGGCTTCTTAAAAAATAAATCGATTTTTAACAATAATTTTGGCTCTAAATTGTTTATAAAATGGAAAATATTTATCGGTGAGCAAAAGGCTTCGACTAATTACTAAAAAATATACTTAGTAAGCTTGTGTTAAAATTTGAAACTGATCGGTTCAGCCGTTTCCAAGAAATCTTGCTCACCGACTTTAAGTAAAGTAAAAAAAGTCGTTTTTCTGAAAATCCTGACTATACATATATAACCCCTTAAACAATATTAATACTAAAATGTACAATTTAGAAGAATTTAAGAGGAAATTAAAGTAAATTGACTTTATTTCCAATTCAAGAAGAAAACAAATTATGAATACTTTACTATGCTTTGTGCTCACTTGATTGGTGATTTGCCTTTTCTGAAGTACAGAATCGTAATTTTAGTATTTATCACTAGAATCGCGAGTATTAATACTGAATTTGCCTTTTCCGAAAAATACCAAAATTACTACTGTGATAGCGTTTCGGAAAATGCAAATCACCAGTTAAGTGAGCAGGGAAAATTAAGTGAAATTACACATTATTGATATTACCGAAAAAAAGTAATGCAACAAATTTTTGTTTTATTTGAAAGCTACTTTTCTCATCCGCTGCTTTTTAAAGTATTTTATGAAAAGATTATTTACTTGTTATTGCCCGGATAAAATATCGTCAATTTTATTTTATAAATAAGCTATCATTAATTCAATATTGTTGGGCTTTACCAATGGCAAACATTAGAGTATCTTATTTCTTAACAATGTAATTTTCATAGAATTTTAAATATATTGAAGAATTTTGACTTTATTTCGAATCCAAAATGGACATTAATTACAAAAATCTATTGACTTGGAACTATGTATTTGTGTTTTAAATAGATGTTTTGCTACCTTGGAAAATTATACGAAGAGAGAAATCAGATTTTTAAGAGTTTAATTTTTTTAAAGTCGTATGCGTATTAACTTCTATTTATAATAGTTATATTGATTTAAATTTCTGGAATATGACTTGAAATACAATGGTAACTTTGAAATTCTGTAATAACTATAGAAATTTTGTAACTCTTCTACTAGAAAGCTATATATAAAAATAACGACAAGTTTTTGATATCTGCTGTTGAACCCTTAACTTGGTTGATAGATTTAGTCCTTTCGAACCCCATGACAATCATCGACTGTTTCTTTCAAGAATGCTAAGTGTAGGTTGGTCAATTTTAAGTGATACATATCTTTGGGTAACTTCAAAAGACATGAAATTATTGGTTGAGTTCATTGTGATACTTTAGAAATTTCTTGCCAAAGTATTGCCAATATTTTATTATAATATCTTTGGCTTAAAAACATATAATAAAATTTTAAACAGTTTATTTTAATACAATATTTAAGTATAAACCTCTAACAGCAGTTTTTCTTTTGTTTCAGAAACAACAATGAAAAATGAGGTAAGCAACTCTGCTGAGGTTGCGGGCTTCTGTTTTAACTCTATAAGGACGGAATAATCTTACGATAAAAGCCAAAACACGATAAAATAAAACGGCTTAAAGTAATATTCGCAGAATACTGAAACAACGAAACAACGTTTTTCTCTAAATGGTAAAAAAAAAAGAAGCTAATCTTCTCAAGAAATTCAATATATATTTTTTTCCCTATAGCGCAAAAATCACTAAGCCCCGTTAGTGGCTTTGCATGCAGAATGCATAAATCGAAAATTCAAAAGGAGTGTCTGACTCACAGCCAATTAGCATAGAAAAATTAATTTTTGCCACTTAAATCTTTCGAAATGAAAAATTTGCAGGAAAACTATGTCAGACGGTGACCGGGGCTTATCTGAAGCACCATTTACGCGGCCGCGGGGAGCCCGCGCAAGGTGTTCGCTCATTCGGCGGTCGGCTCATCAATAATTCATCAAAATCGCGTCTTAAGTTCGATGTAATGCCATAAAATGTTAAATTCAGAATCGGCGACTGAAAAACACGCTGCTACCAGACGACGACGACGACAACGACGAGGCTGAGGTCTCGACAACAAAGAGATCCCAAAGGTCGTAAAAGCCGCCTGGACCGCGAGGCACATGCCGCCTCATCATCTCTGGGGGGCCACTGGCCGCGAAGCCGTGGTGGCTGCAGAATAAATGCGCCGCAACTGATGAGTGCAATTGCACGTATACCATAGATATATATAATTTATATACGGCATAGTGGAATTATTGAAATTTGATTGTCCAATAAATTTTTAATGATGCTCGCGACAGAAGCGGCAGTTCATTTGCATCGCAATTGAGTTGCTGCGGTCTCAGTGCATTGCAGTGCAGTGCAGCGTGTCGGAGTTGGAGCGCCGCCGCTGCCGTTGCGGCCACCACGATCCTATCGGGCCCCATAAATCTCCGGACACATGAAAGCTCCAGCACTACCGAGACATTTGCATTTTGAATTTGCAAGACACTCGCGCGAGTACGCGCCGAATGGACGAGGGGTCTTTAAAAGGTGTATGAAATATCAGGTGACACCTGGCAGCACAGCAATAAAAATGGACAGCCGATGTGACCGCCACCGTCGCTGCCCGACGAAATTAACATTTCCAAGAAGTAGCCAAATGGTAGCTACAACTTAAGCATCAAAACAGCTGCCGCGCTGCTGCAGAAAACTTGAGCGGATCACGCATTGAGGTCTTGGGGATGCGCGGCAGGCAGACCGGTGCGCGGGCTTCTTACCTGGGACCCACCGACCGTGGAGACGGTGCCTCAATTCAATCACAATGCGCTCGAGAACAAGTTTACAATTATAATTATGCTCAACTCATGCATGAAGCCCCCAGGACCGAGCCTATCTCCATCTTGGAGTTCTTAGGCCTGTCTTGCTGCCTTCTCGGGGGCACCGGCGAAGAAGTCGTGCTGGAGCACTTCGGGTGACGGCAAGGAATTTACGCGCGTGCGTGGGAGCCGCGTCGAATCTAAGCCACTACGTCATGTCAGGGGACCAGTGGGTGGGAGCTGGTAGTTCGGTTCGCCCGTGTGGAATGTTGGCAATTTGTTCACATTTACTGATAGGCCGGCTGACATTTATTGGGTTTTGTCACTGACTACTTGGGCCTGACAAAATCTTTGAGTAGGCTCTAGCCCAGAAAGGGCTTTTTTGTTCGTCGCACGGCCGTGGAACCTTCTCAGGCAAGATTTTGACGGTTTTACTGCTCTGGTTTTTTGAGATACCTTTGGGCATCGTACCTTGTAAAGTCGAAGTGGAATTGAGAAATTAGACAAATCTTGTCTAACGTAGATAATACATGACTACTTTGACCCCAGAAAGACAATCTATTTAACAATCTATGATGTTATAAAATTTTACTTGTACCGATCTCGTTTAACATAAATGATTATGCATATTTGAATTAGTCAGGTCTGAACATTTTTTGAATACTTTTGAATACTTTTGAATACTTTGTAATTTGTTTAAAATTGCCCTTTATTCAAATCCCAAGGAGATTAGATCCTGGACCTTTTGAACGATTTTTGATGGAATATGACTTACTTACATGGTCAAAAAGAAAGGAAACTTTTGAGCGCACAGTGCCACCTGTTGTTCGATTGTAAATCGTTTTTATTGTTATTGATTGATACCTCCATTGATATTCTGTATAATTTATGGCATCATACAATGACATTTGTAGCAATCACAGTGTTTTTTTTAACATTATCTTTTTGCCTCTCTTAAATTTTTTGCAATTTGTAAAATAGATATAAAAACTGAACAACGAATTTGCATTGATTGTTTGTAAACTATGAAATTATTGGTCCAAAAACATTGTAAATTTTGCAAAAGTGTCTTGGTGACGATTCTCTGAGGCGATCAAAGATTTTCAAGTGGCATGAACGCTTTAGAAGTGATCGTGAGCCCACTAATGATGACGATCGTTGTAGTATACCATCGACGTTAACAATTGATAAGAACATCGATTACAATTATTGGCCGAAAACCGCAAATAGATCTTCAGAGACTAAGCAGAGGAGATGAGCATCTCGTTTGGATCCATTCAAGGCATTTTGGTCAATCAATTGGGCTTGAGACGTGTCGCTGCTAGACTAGTGCCGAAAAAGTTGAATTTTTTGCAAAAAAGATACCGTGTTGGCATCTCAAATTTTCGAGGCTGAATCCGACCAAACATTCAACAAACGTATCATTACTGGTGATGAGATGTGGGTTTGTTAGTATGACATGCAAACCAGACATCAAGCGAGAAGATGATGCTAACAAAACGGTGTGATTACTACAAACGCCATAAATTATAAAGAATGTCAATGAAGGTTCTACCAAAGCAAAAAAAAAAGACATGCGGATAATAGATGGCATTTTACGATCAAAAATTCCCTTTCTTTTTGATCATGGTGGTATATAAAATAGTACTTTTAATACTAATAATGTATCTAAATTAGGGAGAAAAATTAGATGCAGTTTTGTGGACTTGAGTAATTTCTTCAATTAAACCCCAGTCATTTTGTTACACTATGAAAATTGATAAAAAGCCCATTTCAAAGATCCCCAAAATTACCTCTATATTAATTTGTCATCTTGAGTTCCAGGTTTTTAATGTTTTAAAAATCATTTTTAAACTTAAAGCTGATATGTCGATAAATTGCAAAATTATACACATTTTTTAGATTTGACTGGTTGAAAGTCATGCTAAAAAAGATTTAGGGAGGAGGACTCATTAGAAGAGTATAAAACAATTTATCTAATCTAATCCTAATTCAGTGATCGATAAACGTAAAACAGTGACAAGTAGTAAAGTATCCAAGCATTTTAAAAAATGTTCCTACCATCATTTTTGATTTGATATATCGTCGTTGCGTGTGCAATACCGCGAAAGAGCAGTTTGTAAATACCGCGTAACAGCAAAAGGCGCAAAATTCAAATATCGCGCTTACGGATTCTTAACATGGTTTCGCTTCTTATAGATCTCACAGAATTTAAATTAGCCTATAAGAAACCTCATTTTTGACATAGAAACAATACCGCGGTACAGTTGCTTGCTTGAAGTTGGCGACAAGTTTTATTATATTTTATTGTATTGTATTATTGTATTTACAAACTGATCTTTAGCGGTATTACACGCGTAACGACGATATAATAAGTATCTTGCCGAATTTTTTAAACCTTATAATTGTTAAATACAAAAAAACGTGAATACTTCGAACATGTATTTATTATTGGTTAATACTTGACTTAAATAATTGTATAAGAGAAGTATTACTACGAAAAAAAAAATTGATGTCTATTATAACTCTCATAAATTCAAAAGTTGTAGTGAATTTAAGAATAATTTTTAATATAATATATAATTTCATAAAACCCACATCTGATAAATGACCTAGATGAAAATGGGAGCAGAAACGATATTTTGATGAAATATCGATAAAAATAAAAATAAATAACGAAACGGTATGCCATTTAAAATATAAAAACCTAGTTGAATTCGCCAATTAGTAATTTATTAAGTCACGGAAAATTCCCACGTTCTTTATTCTATATTATTAAAATATTCTTTCAGGAAACAATATTTATTGATTTGCTTGTTCATGAATCACGTGTAAAAAATCAGCCAGCCTTTTATAAAACCCGACGACAATTCTGAAGATACATATATTTTTTCTTCAAGAAAACAAAATCGTACAAAAGCACGCTGCAAGCGAATTCAAGCAGCAGCGATGGGAAATACAAAAATAGTGAAAACTAGTCGCAAATGGCGTTTTTAAGATACAACAATACCAGTAACAGTTATTATCTGAACACAAAGTGATTCCGGGAGCCATAACCGCGTTATTTATCGCGAACAAAACGCGAGTAATCTCAGCCTTTATTCCTCTGCCAGGTTTTCAATGGCGTTTAATTCGAAACACTGCACCCAGATTCGTTTGATTCATTTTTTGTGTAAATTTCGTGAATAAATTTGCAATAAAACTTGTCTCTAGTGAAAAGCAACAAGTAGCATTAGGCCAAATCAGAAATCGATCAAACGATTCGAGATTTTTTGATGAGTATCGTGAACTAGATATTGATGCGATCACAAACGTCGCAATTATGCTGGACCTTGGGTGTGAGGATCGTCACTATTTAATATGAATGTTCTTCAGTCCCAAGGGCATGCATACATATGTATATATATAGTATGTAACTTTCTGCCAGCGAAATTTGATCTTCAGTCTGGAGGACAACTGGTTTTTTTTTATAATTTTTTATCTTTGTCTGTGGAGCTCGATTGAAAGCACCCAAAGAAATCTTAAGTTATTAAGAGGCGGATTTTTGGGCGCCCCAGCCCCTACAAATGCCCATTGTGAGAGCCCCAAAAATTACAGATAATTTAGGAATTGTGTGACTAAATCTAATTTGTATTCGGACGGAATTCTGGGTCTCTTCTCAGACCCGTGTCTGAGATTAGCTCGCCCGAATAATTTTCTTCGACTTCTTTGAGACTTTTGGTTGTTCGAAAGGTTCAAACCGATATATGTATGTTGACTGATGCGATGATGAAATATTGCGTTCCACTCTAAGGTGGTGTTTCGATTTAATGATAGTGCGGGTTTTGTGGTATGCTTTTTTGCTGTTTCGTTTATTTTTTTTATTTTTTTCTACCAATTGGCTTAAGCTACTCAACCGAATCAAATGTCTTCAGATGAGGCTAATGAGTTTCTAAAGGCGTTTGTCTCTAAAACCTTTTTAAGCTCTAATAATGCTATTATGGAGAGAATTTTACAGTCGAAGCGCTTTTAATCTTCAATAAATCAAAACGTCGTGGGAATGTTTTTGCGGTTCCTCGAATTTAATGTAGTAACGTGCAGAACGTGTTTTTTTTCTTTTTTAATTTATTTTCTTATGTTTTAAGAGGACGTTGGCTTAAGTCTGAATTTTTGCTTAATTTTAGTTTGTTTAGACAATATAATGATTAGCATGATATAATCAAATCTTATATCATCATATGCTCCTTTTTTAAGTTAAAGATCCGCTTCACAGAACAAGTTGCACAAAATCAAAAACTTCGAATGCGAAAGGTCTATTAAAACAAATTAATTAATGGCAATGATGATGAACGTATGTCTTCAATTTATATTAGCCAATGATATCATAGTCAATAATAAACACGGCTCTAAAATGACGGTATTAAAGTGTACTGAATTTACGAAATCTTGCATTTCAAATAAACTCCGAAAAGCAAAATAACGCATGAACGAAATATAGTTTTGGAAAATAGAAATTTTAAAATTAGATAAAAGCGTTTCCACTTTTACTTTTTATAATATATATAAATATTTATATAAAATAATTAAGAACATTTAATTTTAAATAGAATGCTGGAGTGTATTTCAGGTTATTCAATTCTCCGGTAATATATTTTGTTTCAATGTGAGATTATAGGGACACATTTTCAACATGAGAGATTTTTATAATGCAGAAATAGCATTTCCTAGAGTTTTATCGGCTAGATTTTAGCTTGCGGTCTATCGTACCCAATCCATTAACATATTTAATTTTTATTATTAAAAGTAACTTATTTAAAGCTTAAAGAAACAAATCCCTAAATTGGTGGTACGGAATACAAAAAGACTAATTTTTGAATATGTTGTAAAAGTATATTTGTCCTCTGAGAAGAAGGTCCAGAATTAAAATAGCAACTTTGTTAAGCGCTATTACAATAATAGCCTTAAGCTATGGTTTACAGTAAATTTTGTTGGCGCATATGCACGCTGAAAATCGCCGTAAATTTACGTTGGCATTTGCGTCGGCGTAATTGCGTCGTGGGTGGTTTGCAATAAGATTTAAATCCAGTTGCAAACAGAATGACTATCTTACAAAAAAAAAAAAAAGATTTTTATGCAAGAGAAAGATAGTGATGAAGAAGAAGATATGTTTTTATTAAATTTGGTGGCAAAAATAAATTAATATGATCTGCACAAAGTTGAATTCTGCAATATTTTGCGTTGGCTAAATTGCGTTCAATTCCAATTCTGTCGATTTCGATAATAACTAAAAAAATAATTTTTTCAAGTTTTAAAATATGATAGTTGATGTCATTGGTAGTAGAAAAATATGGTTCTAAGTGCTTTATTCGTTGAAAGCTCCTAAAGACATAATTTACTCCAATAGTCCCCTTTTATGTTCAAAGCATTGTTAAAGAAGGTCAGTAAGAGAACCGGAATGTCAACCTTAAGTAGACATGGGCATCGATGTGGGCATCAAAATCGAACAAAGCGACCACATGCAGTGGGCCTACCGACTGAAGAAGATTCGATTATGCGTTCAATAAAATTAATGCAAATGTTCCCGTTGCAATAGACGGCAAAATAATAAGGTGGTTGTAGTCTAGGCACTTTATGGCACCAGAATGCGTTTCCCTTTAGGCCATAAGACAGCCGCTCATCTCAGCGACGATTCCGATCATTGTGATAATTTTTACTGGCACTTTGGCTTAATTTACTGGCAATTCCATGATCTTCGAAACAACGTCCAACAAGTGTGAGATAAAGGTGACGCCAATAAAACAAGCCAGTTATTATCCCCGGCAGGTATTACCGAAAAACTACTGGCTGATTCCGGTTGAAAAAAGAAAATATACCTGTGAACAAAATGTTGACGATTTTCAACTTTATGTTCTGTGGTCGTGGCGTGGTCCGTCTGCGGCGGCGTGCTCAAACCGCGCATTCGACGACGACTCAGACGTTGTCGTTTCCAAGTCGATGTGACATTCCTCCAGTTCATGAACGGGTCAGGTTTTTTGTTTGAGTCATTCTTTTACGTGACTAGAAGACGAAAAGTTGAATTCGAAGTTGACCGCCAGGTGAGCTCTGAATTGAATGTGCTGTGGAATTAGTTTTAGCTCTTGAATATGCTTCAAATTTTTATTTCTAATTAATAAAGTTTAGTTTAGTAGTGTATTTATTTATAATATTTATAATGTCTATACAAATAGGACCCTTATATTTAGTGCGGAATATGACAATTCATTCATCTATATTATTAATTCATTGACGTAATCAGAGTGCGTTTTTCCTTTTTTAGTATAATTTTTAGGGAGAAAAATTTATAAAAACCCAATGAGTTCTAATTAATAAAATTCTCACAGATAGATGTGGGCAAAAAAAACGCGACACCTCGTTAGCTAATGAGGTGATAAATTAGGTATCATTTTAAAAATTAATTCCGCCTTTGTTTCAGAATTGCGAGAAAAAACTTTTGTTGAGACAACTTCACGCTTGAGGTGTACATCGTGCAAATATCGATACCATCGCCATCTCATTACGCGTTAATTTCAGCTCTAAGCCTCTGAGCCAATGTCGACCTCGTTGGTGTCTAGTTCTTGAAACTGGAATTAAATGCAGCACGAGCAAAAACGACAACGGCCGGACAAGACCGGGGGGAATAAACGAGATTCCGAAACACTTTAATTAATTAAAAGGAATCAAAAGAGCTAAAGCGCTTCTGTTGCCGTAGTTCGGTTAATTGGCACCGCGCAAGTGGCAAACCAGTTTATTAAGCAGTCGAGATGTGGATACAGCAACATCACTCATTTTACGATAAAGCCAAGTTTCTTGTTAATTTCTCGGAATTTGTTTTTTTTTTTTTGTCCGTGCCCCCTTCAATATTATCTTTTTCTTTTTATATTGTCAACTAATTAATTTAAATGTCCGTTTAGGTAACATGAAAATTTTGTCACCATAATTACCTGGACGAGTCGTTTCTATGTTGGAATGCAATATGAACTCTGGGCAGCAAATCATCTTGGATTTTCAGAATTATTCATGAATTTTTAAATAATCTGGTATTAATACACATAAGAAATCGATACTTTTTAACAGTTCCTTCTTTTGACTGTTGAACGATTGTTCCATCAATGGTCCCGCTTCATCGATTGAATTTAAGACACACGTTCGCGTATTCGATTCACACAAAATTTAAATGCATGGAATTTTTTTAGTTTTTACATTTGGATACCTTTGGGTGGCCAAAAGCCCTCCCAGTTTTCTTCTATCAAGCTTATAACTCTTTTCTTTTAATTTTTTTCAAGATTAGGTGCATGCCAAGATCATTCAAGCAACTAGAAATGTTTTTTCAACAAAGCTGGTTATTTCTTACACTTTGTCTTAGTTATGCAAACTGTGAAAATGGTGATATATTGTTTCCAAAATTTATTCACAATAAGGCATTTAAAGACTGAAATATGCAAAACATTAATTTTTGTGTGTATATTCTATCTTATTTTTAATATCGGTTCAAGTTAATTCAGACTACCTGCAAACAAATTTTATCTGCTTCTTAAAGAGATAGGTTTCTTCAAAACAGTTTAATAGCCAATTTATATTATTTTGGGATAAATTTTACTGCAGTTTTGTTTATAGACAACTAAAAGCTGAAGTTTTTATTAGATACTTGAATCTGAAATAAATAAAATCAAGCGTTTTTCTGCTTAATAAAAGGATAACCAGTTAAACCAAACCGGATGAGGGAATAGATAAGATACTGAATTTTGATGTACTATTTGTTGTAGCCCCAGTATTATTTTTTCTTTGTTCTATACCAAAAACAATAAATTTAAGACTAATTCTTAAATAAAATAAGTAATAGTTTTTAAATTCACTTATCTCTTACTTAACTACCAAATTTATAAAATTAAAACCTAAAAATTCAAATAACAATGATTTAGAAAATTCACAATTATTCGTATGTAATAAAGAATTTTTACTTTGTACGGAACAATTTTGTTGTCAAATTTTGAAATTCATTTCTTAATTTTGAAACATACGTAAATCAGTATACCAAACGAAACAAAACCTTCCTGTACCTACTTATTGTAAACGAATTTTAAATCAGCCTTAAGGGGGCAGTACACTTCTATTTTTTGAAAAAATCGATTTTTCAAAAACATCAAATTTGTATACAAGAGGATGAGTATTTTGAAAAGAAGGAAGGCGTAATGTATGTACAAGGCATTGCCGAATAAGCATAAGATACTTTTTTTCAGAATTATCTGCGAAATGAATAAAATAAAATTTAAACTCGTTTTTCTCGAAACTACGTTTTTTGAACTGGCTGGCAGTTTTTGAAAAAACTACTGGTCCGATTGGGCTCAAATTTTGCGGACTTATTCCATATATGTTTGCTTATGGTGTGAACCATTATTATTAATATAGGTTAATATTGAACCCTTTTTTTCTAAATATTTTACTAAAAAAAATTAAAAATTAACGTTAAAAATTAAAAATTCCGCCATTTTTTATTTTTTTTTTTTTGCCAAAATACTTCATCGTAGTTCACACGATAGCAGCTGACTTATATTTTAATATGTGCTTTGAATTTTTTGTTTCAGATGTTCCAGAGCTGAGATGTCCAGTTTGAAAAGGGTTTTTTTTAGGCAGCCATATTACTGCCGTACAAACGCCAGAAATTTCGAAAAAAATATTTTTGTTTTTTTTGATACATATATTTTAATGTGTAAAATTTTCAAATGAAGCGTAGTATGCTGTTCGCGCTAAACGAAATTTTCCATACAAAATTCCGCCTGGCGAAATGAAAAGCTAAAATTCCGCTGCGGAATTTAGCGAAGTGGTACGCTGTTCCTTCGCTAAATGGTTTGTTTCACGGATAAGCCACTAGGTGCGCTGCAAAACTCTCTCCAAGATTTTAGCTAGCCTGTGAATGTACATAGCATTTATTCGCGGCGGAATTTTGACATTTGAAGGATTTGCGGCATTTTACTTTGAATTTGAATTTTTATTGAAATTGTATTTGAAGAACGTAGAGGTAAAGCGATAAAACAAAATAGAATAATAAATAATAGAATAAAAATTAATAGAATAATAAATAAATATTTAAACAGAGATTGAAAACACTGTAGACGAGGTTTTTTTTGAAGAATATTTAATTATGAAATTTAATAGCATCGCAATTTCTTCGATTTCTTCAATTTTATTTCTTTTCACTTGATTCATTTACCTTTTATATATTGACGTTAAACGCTATGTTGTGAATCTATGCTAAATCTCTACCATCAATTCTACAAACAAATTTTCGCGAGTGTTTATCTTCGGTTTTCACGCGTTTTTTTGGAGACTGGTGAAATTTTAGCTTAGCGCGAACAGCGTACTACCCTTGATTCAATAAATTTTTCTATAAAAAAAAAAAAACTTAAAAAATGCAAAAAAGAAGTGTAGGTACTGCCCCCTTAATGAAACCTCGGTGTGTACTATTTAATGATAAGATTTTATAATGCAACAACGATGTGTAAAATATAAACAATCATTTTGACAATGTTATAATAATTTTATAAACTCACAAAAAAATTAATAGGCCGACCGTCTAAACCAGAAACCAGATTATACTTTCAGAATGTTTTTGACGCGTTGAATCTGAATCGACAAAACATGTTTTTTTCCATTTTTAGGTTAGAATCTCTCGAAAACTGGACGTTATTGAGCAATTCCGAGGTCGGATTAGGATTCAGCGCCTTAAAAACTGTCGGAAAAGTATAGTTTGATTTCTGATTCAAACATTTGTCGGCCTGTATCGAAAAATGTTTGTTTAAAATCGATTCGACAGCCAGGATTCAATTTTAAGGCACTTTAATGTTTTTGTTCACGAGAAAACTGAAAATAAAATAATTTTAATAGGCATTTAGTTTTGATATCCATCTTCTACAAATCGAAACATTTGTCATGACTCTTTAAACTGAAAAATTTCCATGAAACAAGCTCTGTTGACCACCTCGTTACAGATTGCATTAGGAAACTAGCCGTCATCAGATAGGCCTCACCTATTAAAAGACAAAAATTCCTTTCTCACCTTTAGCTGGACACAAAAATAAGATCTTTCTCGGGCGTACTTGTAAACGCAGCAAACGTATTCAGCACAGCGCGACTAGTGCATTCCATAGATTAATCTGGCTCTCAGGTGTGTGCCGTTGATTGGAGTGTCCATGGAATGGACCATTGCATTCATTCGCAGATGCAATCCCAATTTATAATGTCGTTAAAAAAGCATCGGGTTTGAGTCGAATGAATAGCCCCAGCTCTCGGGATCGCATGAATATGTCGAGATGTCGAGTCCAGAGGAAAAATCGGACACTACAGCGAGAGCGACAAAGAGCACCACGTTAATTAGTGGCCAAGTGCTGAATCTGACGGCAACACTCTAATTAGTGGCATTCCGCCATTTATCCTTCCATCGTTTCGGCTTTTGGTACATGGTACACGGATGGCGGGAACAAGAAAGGCAAAAACTACCGTCGTACCCCGGCAGTTGGTATTTCTTTTGTGGGGCGCACTTAAGACTCTCATCTTAAGAAAAAAAGGCGCTTTGAATTGGCCACGTATTGCTTTAGTTGAACTCCATGATCCAGTGAAACTCGCGGCATGCCCGATGATATGGATGGGAAAAGTAAATAGTCCGCGGCATTTCAGATTACAACGTATGACCAAGACCGTGATGTAACAAAAATCCACAACTTTAAGTTTTCGTTTCAGCTCAATGTTTACTTAATCTTCTGAGACGACGTTGCAATGTAATCCACACTGGAGCGCCAGAAAAATTCTTGAGATGAGGAATAAAAACATAACCAGATCCCAGACTATACCCATGAAGAAGGGTTCTAATTAATTCAATTCTTTAGAAATCGCGATCATCCACTCGTCGCCAGTTGTGCTAAGGAAAAATGAGAGACTGGCTAATTTATATGAAAAAAAAGGTATATGTATGTCTAAATTTTTACAACCTATCATTAGAGTGGACCTTGGCGTGAAAAAAATTCGCAGATTTCATTAACAAAATGCACACCCTCAAGTCAGTCATCGGTTGCGCCTTCTTCTTATTCTTTTTGTTGGTGTTGTTGTTATTGTTGTTGTTGAAGACCTGCATGCCGGCGCGCCGCCAGTGTGGATGGTCATTACTCTCGCTTCGCTGCAGTCATGGTCATTTCTTTGGACCCCAACAAAACATGCAAAAACCAGCTTTGCGCTCGGAATCGAAATCACCTGCCATCCCCCCGTCGCGCCCCCGCCAGATGCATCCAACGCCGTATACCTCTCTCTACCTTGATTATTCAACGTTCGACGAAGAATCGCGGATCGCAGGTAATGTTGAAGGTAATTATATAGAACCGTTCTGGTCAATAATGCCGACAGCATATTAGATCGACCACGTCCGACGTGAATGTTGTCGTCGCCGCGCGTCGCCATCCTCCCTGGTCCAGACAAACAAAAACACGGCGGCGCACCTGAGCGCCGGCCGTCGCCGCCGCCGCCAAGATGCTACGCAACACATCTTCCACTTCTGAAGAGGGCAGTGGAAGATAAAAACTAATCACGCCCTAGTTGCGGTCATTGCGAAGATGAACGCTGTCCAGAGGGCGCTGAATAAAAGCAGCGCCATTCACTCGATGCCGTCGGATTTCCCATTAATTAAGAGGTACACAGGGACAAAAGATAATTGTACCAATGCATGGATAAAGGGACTTTATTCTTTGAGTACACCTCAAAGAATAGCCACCCTTCCGTCGAGCCAGGTAAATTATATGAAATTTTATTTGAATCGTCTTTATGACCTCCGGTGTGTTATTCTCATGATACAGACATTTTTGCAACTTTATTTTCAAAAGTTAATTAGTGGAAGATTTTTAGGGAGGTAAATTTATATTCTAGTGAAGATTCCAAATTTAGATTCGTTTTAGCACTTTTTTATGAATAAAAACAATTAGCAACTTAGTTTGTTTGACGTGAGATTCGCTTGTATTACAAAAATTGCTTGATTAAAAATAAAATTATCTGTTTTAATAATGCATCTATTTTTGGATAATCGATAAATACAAACTTCCAAGTAGCATGAAATCAACAACACAATTATTCTCAAAATATGTATCGATATCCATTGTGCAAAGTCTTATTTAACATTTAATTTGTATCAGAACAAGTCATATATCATTTCTATAGGATTTTGACCGTAGATTACGAATTCGTTTTTGAAAAACAAAAAAATAGGTTTGAAAAGTACAAAATACCGTATTTTGGAAAATTTTAAAAATCATTAAAAAATAATGGATCGTGTAAAAAGCTCGTAATACAATTTAAAAGAGAGCCTGAATCCTTATCGATATACTATATGAAATACCACAAATCTATAACACTACAAAGCAAAAGCCGGAAATAAGTTTTTCATAAGCACATTCTTTATTTATTGTATGAAGTAATCGGCTTATGGAAAAAGTGGATTTCACGCCTCTCCTATAATAATTAAAGTTTCATACTTTTACTTGAGCTACTTTTATAAGCTTCTACAACAATTCGTTATTTTTTAATGAATTTTTAAAAAAAACCAAAATTCTGCATTTTGTACTTTTCAAATATACTTTTTTCAAAAATCTGACGTGATAGGAATTTTTTTTTTGCGAATTCGTAATCTACGGAAAAAATCGTTTATAAATTATTTGCCACTTGTTCGGAAAAAAATTTGGTAGTGACCAGTGTTATTTTTTCCAACTGTTGAAAATAGGAATTCAATTTAAGCAATTTCAAATTTCACACATATGACGTTATTAACACATTGACTGCCATTGGTGATCACCAGTGACTAATTTATAAATTTGCGATATTTATTTTATTTTAATCACTTTTTGGAAATTTGAATAACGTTAATAAATAGGGAATTCAACTTTTTAATGAGACCATAATAAAATAAAAATTAATTATTCCGATGTGCTTTAAAACAATTTAAACAAAATTGGAGTTAACAGTCGCACTCTATGTAGTATAATTTTTTGCATCTTCAATATTAATTTTTCTTATTTATTTATTTATTTGTTCACAATGAGACATATAATGTATATTAGATACAAATGTAAAATAAATATAAAATAAAAAGTATAAAAAAAGGAAGTAAACAATGGAATTACGTCGAGTAAATGCAAGAAAATTCTATTAAGTAAGTAAATAGTTCCAATAGTTTTTAAAGAAATTCATAAGCCGACTTCTCAACGGACGAATAGACAAATCAGTCAACAATAGTACGATGAAAATTAAATAGTCTTGCAATGAGCGTAATTGGTTCATATAAAACGTAGTTAAAAGATAATAACTCTGGACTGTCACATTTACCAGACATAACCTTAAAGCCAAAGATAATTATGTAAACAGTGTGCCTATTCTGCAGTGTTGACATGGACGTCATTTTCAAGCGATCTCTATACGGTGATAGGCACAGGGAATTAATTAACCCAAGGCAGACTGCCAAAGGCGAATCGTAGAAATCGCTTTAGTACAGACTCAATTCGATATGAGTTGAACATGCACGAAGGTGACCGAATTGGCATATTCTACCACAGGCCGTACATACAAACGTGATAAAATTTTTTTTTATAATATACGGATCATTGAATTCCCTAGACCATCTCTTGATGAAACTCAACAATGAATTAACCTTTTTTTAATTAATTATACTACCAATGTGGTCCTTAAAAGTAAATCTAGAGTTGAATGTAACACCCAAATCTTTCACTGAGTTGAATCGATTCACTTCCATCCATTAATTAAGAAAAATTTATAGAATTTTGTTTCCTTGAAAAATACTTAAGAGTGTACATGCTTACATTTAACCCTTCATGGAAGCACTATAGTGGATTTGAGATATGCTTCTAGGGTATGGGATACCCTGTATCTAAAATTGCGTATATTTGTACTTCTAATGAATGAAGATCAATTGTTTTTTCCTCAATTTCTTCGTTTCACATCGTAGAAAACGATGATGTTTATAAAAAAGTCAAAAAACCCTAACTAAGGACTAAGATATTAAAGGAAGACACTCTGAAAAATCAGAAAATTTTCGAAAAAATCATATTTTTTTCGGAAGTTCACTGTTTTGTTTTGAATAATGGGAAAAACCATTGAATCGACGGGCTTAAAAAAGTAACGATTACTTCGTAGGTACTTTAAGGGAAAGAAATCGAGAGTTCAATATCTTACATAAAGTATATTTGTTTTGATATACCATATAGCGGAAGATAACATTAAAGAACATCCACAACAGATTTTTGCTCTTGTGGAGGGCCCTAGGAAATGTCTACTTTAAGCTTTAGCCCTCGACCCCTCATAGTTTAGAAATATTGCGCACTAGTTCTGAGATGTAGGGTATGCGGTACCCTGTGCTTCCGCTGAGGAATAAAAGCCAGAAATTCAAAGAGCGTCTTTTAAAAAATAGTAACAAATGTTACAGTTTTTTCGTACTAGACACGCTCTTCCTACTTCTGAATTTCATGACGTAATTTTATCTTAGTAGATATTCTTAATAGACATTCAACTGCATCCCGACATTAGGTTAGCTATTACATATCTCCTTAAGTTCACTGCAGCGGCTGACCACTAGAGAAATAAACACATTGTTGCTCTTCTTTCATCATATTGTTTCCTATCCTAATAATAATAGACATTTTATTGTGGACCCTTTAGTGGACATATAAAAAGTTCGTAGGAGTCAATATATTAAATTCTGTGCGGCGTAAAAGAGCTTTAGTTCTTGCTGATAATCCATTTATAGTTTTTTTTTTCTATTTCTTTCTATTTAAATGTTATACGTATGATTTTCTTAACATTTTTCATAATAAATATGTACCTAACTTATTCACCTAATTATTCCTGTGGTGTATACTAACTAAATAAATATCATAAATATTAAGGAGTTTTAAGATATGAATTCATTCGCGAACGTGTCAAAAAGAAAATATTTTGCGACTTAAAAAAATAATTAGACAACTTAAAATGTTAAGTAAATATTTATGCCACATCTTAAATATGTATATAAAATTTAAATTTATTAACCGAGATAGTTATCAAGTTTCAGATCTTTGTATCTACTTTGTATTTCGGTAACGAAGGTACTCTGTGTTCGAGAATTCAAATACTGCAGTCGACTGATTAATTCAGCTTAAGGGGGGGGTATGGTATTTTTAGTGTTTTTTTAGCAACAATTTAAGAATTTTTTTCTGAAATATAGTAAAGAACAGTTTATTTTATAAATGGACATCTTAAAGTACAATATAAAAACAATATTTTCTGAAATTTTGAAGTAAAAATATTGAAAAACAAGCCATCGACAGTGATTTGAAAAAACCGCCGCTAAAAAACCGGTGATCATCATATCTAATGACTGGATCATCTGTAACCAAAAAACCAAAAAGAATCTGTTAGTTAATTAGTTTCTTCAGGTACTGACGAAAAGTTTTTTTATTTTAGATTTTTTTTTTTTTTATAAGAATTTTTTTAGTAAAAGATCGAATTTTCGAAAGAAAAATTTTGTTTTTTTGACTTTAAACTTATGCCAAAAATTCAAAAATCAAAATAAACGAAAAAACTCAACGTCACTACCTGAAGAAACTAATTAACTAACAGATTCTTTTTGGTTTTTTGGTTACAGATGATCCAGTCATTAGATATGATGATCACCGGTTTTTTAGCGGCGGTTTTTTCAAATCACTGTCGATGGCTTGTTTTTCAATATTTTTACTTCAAAATTTCAGAAAATATTGTTTTTATATTGTACTTTAAGATGTCCATTTATAAAATAAACTGTTCTTTACTATATTTCAGAAAAAAATTCTTAAATTGTTGCTAAGAAAACACTAAAAATACCATACCCCCCCCCCCCTTAAGAAAAGCAATCGACGGATGGAACAGTCTTCTGCAAAAAATTAATTCTCGAGACTTTAAAAATAATCTAGTTGGTTAAGAATCATTCCTATTTCGAACTTCGCAGTTGCGTGTTAATTTACTGAAGATAATTGGCACCTATCAAATTATAACACCATTAGTATGCACCATTTACTATACAATATGTACTTTTCAAGAATATATATATTTTTTGTAAAACTTGCGGTTGCATCTAAAAGGATCGCCGTATGGAGGGCGTTAGTATGCAAATTCCTTTAAGACAGGCATTAGCATATAAATATTATTATTACGCTGCTGAACATGAGAAAATTGCTGAAAAACGTCTAAAACTTCGACTAATCGATTCAGTTTGGTTTCATTAAAGCACTGCAGGCTTTAAATGGTTTAATCTCGATAAATCGTTCTCGATCCATTAAAAGGGATGACGGCGCAAAGCCGCGACCGCAGATCGGCTAAAGCAGAGCTTGAATGCCTGGAAGGCACTTAATAGACATACTCTGAATTTTAATTTTCCTCGCCAGATGAGGGCGATGTTCTATGCAGCAGGTATTCCAACGTAAATCAATCCATGTGCATTTAAAACCAGCGATCGCAATCTTCGAGAGCCTTAGAGGAGTGGACGCAATCTCATCCGATATAGAGGTATGTTATGCTGCTACGTTGCAGCAGTACATCTTTTCTTGGATGCATGAAACAAGATCATTTTCCTCGCGCAAAGAATCTGAGGTGGAGGTTAAAATGAATTCCGCTCGATGGCTCTTATAATTATCGAGAAATTAACTATAATTACCTGGCGGAGTTCGCGGGGGATCTTAGTATATCAGCTGCAAGTCCTTTGATCGCATGCCCAGACCCAGAATGCTCCAACAATTCCAGAGCTCCAACTTCGAGCTCGGATGAGTCAAGTGTTTTCTTTACCTCTGGCTTGTCTCGAGCATACCTCTTCAGAGGTTGTTTGTATGGAACATGTGTGCATCATTATGTCGTCTTGATGCCTTTGGAATCTTGGTACACTTCGGATGCAATAGGTGAATGCTGGCGGGCACGATTCGATTCCGCGGCACGGCCAGAACCACCGAAGATAAATATAAAAGCGCGGAAACCGGTTCTCCTCATTCTTTGCCGCTCAAAGACGTTAATGGACATTCTTCGAGATGTAGCCCGAATCCCGCGAGCCAAACAAGCCGCAATCCGAAGCAGAAGTACTTCCCGAGCCCTCAAAAGTAACTCAGGCAAACAAGTAAAAGTTCGTAACTTTTGGTGTTTGTCATCCAACCGTTGTCGAAGCGTTTTGGAATGGACTGTGTATTTTACTCACACTCGCCTTTCCTTTGATTTGGCTCACCTCTTTTACATAAGCCCTCGAGATGATGCTCTGTTTTTTGTTTTTTCTTTTCATCTTCTTCTGTTTGCAGCATACTTTTCGTTAACGTTAATTAAGATAGCCCCTGTATAATTTATGGCATTAATTATTTTAAAATAAAACCGAGTGACAGTTCGGATACATATAAATAAATTTTTATCAGGCTAAAGGCGCACGAGCGACCGAGTGCCTTGCGGCCATTCGAACGATAAGTCCAAGTCCCAAATATATTGTATATATATTTTTTTTTCGATCGGGCCAGCGAAAGAAAAATATTTCTTAATGATTGAAAAATTAACGCTATTTGCATATATGTGAAGCGACTTCGTTTCGTCTCGAGGCGATTTAGTTTCACCGGTGAGAGGCAAAATATCGGACCAAGTTATAATTAAATGCATTTAACGATGCTTTTAATCTTTATCTGGGCCTTATCCTTCGGGGTGTGAGGCTGAAAACGCGACTTTTTAATGTATTCCTTTTTGTGTCTGTTGTGGTACTTCGAACCCAATCCGACTCTGTTTTAAATGCCATTTTATGACTGGCACCGTCCGAATTAGTTCCTTTTTCATTTTACTCCGTGGGAATGGCCCCCAAGTAAGACCTCTAATTAAAAAAACCCGTAAATCCGCTCAAATGCATTACCGCGATAATTCTAATTCAGAAGCTGTTGCTGTTGTAAATAATTTATTTCCAGCCGCCTGCAATTAGCACTAACTTTGTGGGTTTATGTCATAATTTATCGTGAGAAACTGTTTTTTTCCACTTAAAGAAAACCCCTTCTGTTTTAACAATCTATTTTCCGCTCGCATGGTCATTGGTTACGATCTAGTAATTGAAGTATGTATTTCAATCAGTAAGTGCATATTTATGTTGATCGCGTGCTTTATCTTTACCCTCGATCGTGAGCAGTTTAGTTATACGTATACACTTTTAAGCCTTTCAAGGAAAAACCTTTTGAAAATTCGTAATACAAGAATTGCTTACACAATTTTATAAAATATTTTATTATCTTTGAATTTCTTATGAAAATTCAGACGAATATTATGTCAAGCAAGGATCTTGACACAATTTGCACTTTAATTTCAAGTCAGTGTGATCATTTTGAAATTGAGAATACTCAAAATCCTAAATTTCTTTCATAGTCTGTCTGTAGGTATAAGGATATATTTTAGTATCCGGCCTTAGACTTTATTAGTGCAAAATTAGCATATTTTTAATTTAAAATTTCAGACAACTACTTTCACGAAATGGGTCTTTTTCTTTTAAAACAAAAAACTTTCGTTATTTCTTTTAAATTAATTTCACACCAAAAATACAAGCACAGAACTCTTGATTTTGTTATTTGTCTGTCTGTCTGTCTTTTCTACTCTTGGAACAGATATTTTAAGAAAAGTAGAAAAATTTCAATAATTGAATTTGGGGAAAAAAAACTATTTATCCACATTTTGAATATTTAAAACATTCTTTCTTCAAAAGTGGCGTTTTCATTTAATATTTTTTCTCGAGTCTTTTAATTGAATCATGAATCGGGAAGTTAAAACGCTACTTCATACCAGTGCGAATGCGGTTAAGGGTGCGGCTGCAATTTATTAAATTGATTTCACATTGCTGCGGCTGACGATCATAATGGTTATAGAAATTGAAATTGAAATTGCATTGTTACACAGAAATCATTCGTAACCTCACCCCTCTGTTACAAAAGAAAAAATATATATATATCATCATTGAGTCGAAAAACTCCGGAATTATATTAAAAATTCAGACTTCGGGAAACAAAAGTTAAAAATTACCAACTTGATGGGATCTAATTTTGATAAAATTTGAAGATCGCATAATAAATTCATTACTTAAAGGCTTTAGACAAATTTGTATATGAGTTTATTTTACTATATAATATTCTCAAAAAGAAAGCCTTTCAGTTGTATAGCACTCGAAAACATTCATTTTTATTATTTTACATAAAAGTCGAAGTAAGCTTAAACATAATTATGACTAAAATTATCAATATTTTCGTATTTCGTCGTAATATTTGGCAAAAAATTACTATTTTGTAGTAAACACTTAGCAATATTTTTAATTTATTCAAAAATTAAAAAAACCTATATCCTTTTTGCAACGCTCTTATTAACTCACTTTCTTTGTCCGAGACAAATTTTGAAGTGAATATTTCGACTAGTTTTAATTAAGCTGGAGCTTTGAAAGTTTGCATACATGTATAAGTCTGGTGACAATGCAACATAGTATATCTAATATCACTCTAAATCCAATATGGCGGATGACCTTTTTGTTTGCTACTTCTTTGATGTGGGTATCAAATGAAAGGTTTAAGAGATTTATAAGTGTTAGTTTTAAACATTTTGTTTAAATATGTATTTTCGGTATAAGTTCGAAGACTTAGTTACGTATCACCTAGTATTCATAATTAAGACAATTCCTGAAAACTATTTTTGAGCTGACTTACACGAACTGAAGCTAAATAGACGAATGAGCTCGATCATCAATTAGCAGCAAGTAAAATATGTAAAATTACGTTCTTGACGAAGCAATTTTTAAAATTGCACTTTTTTCATGTGAATGGTAAATTTACTTCGACTAAGTGTATATTTATATAAGAATTTAATTACATTGATATAATTATAGTAACAATAATTCTCGTACCCTGCTAATTTAATAATATTTCAATAACAGGTAAATTAACTACATATTCATAAATATCAATTTAATGTTGCGAAATCTGATGTGAATCAGATTACGAAAATACTCAGATGATACTTGTTTATATAGAACAAAAATTATGCGTTAACTGAGTAGTCTGTAGCAAAACCCAACTAGAACAGGCTCGAGTATGTCTCCCAATTAGCTTGCCCTACTGGTAGCCAAATAGTGTTATCGCCGATATAAAATGAGAAACGGTACATATCGGATAATCAAAGCGATATAAAATCAATTTGAAACAAGATTACCATATTACACGTCCGAAATCACCGGCAATCAGAAGTCCAGCTGTATTGAACGTGTTCGGTTTAAATCTAGTGATCAGGCACCCTTCAATCACGCGGTATCGGCAAACCTCAAAATTGTAACAAATTAGATCGAATTTTTATATTTGTGCCAGCCAAAGTGCTCCAGATGCATATCACTGAACAAAACCGCACAAGGCACATCGAAACTGATCCTTCTCTTTTGGATCCCCAGCCTCCGCTCGGGGGGTGGAGGGGGCAAGGAACAAGATCATCTAATCTTCATCTGGTTCGTCTTGGTCTCTGCAATCGGAATCCGATCGTGTCGAGCAAAACGCTGAGGTAATCAAAAGTCTGCCCATATTCATCAAAAGGAGCTCCGTAATCGGGCAAAGAAAATGATCAGTAAAAAAAACCGGAGGATGGTTGTAAATCAAATTTATTGCGGGCCACATCGGATGGTGATCGATCGGTGCCCCTTTGGGTCGGGGGAAACACAAACAAGGGGGCCTGCTGCTGCAACTGAGGTCCCCGGGGCTGATCTTAGATTTCCACCTGGCCGATAGTTTCACTAACTGTACGATGGCGATCGAGCAACGTCTTCCAGAGAAAGATTTGGATCACCCCGAAATTATTTTAAACGAACTCTAGGCGCTGGGGCTGTGATCATGGGTTCGTTAATGAAAGCCCGCGATCTTATAGCTGCGATCTTATACCAAGATGCTAGCAACGGCTGTCTTGCTCTAGGTGGCCAATTGTGATGGCCAGGCCCATTGTTACATGAATGGTTACGTTAAGATAAAATAAAGCTTGTTGTTAAAAATTCTCGTACATACCTGTGATCCCTCAGGTGATCTTGTCGTCGGAACGCCTTGCCGCAAATATCACATGAGTACGGTCGTTCGTCGGTGTGCGTTCGCTCGTGAATTAGCAGGTTATATGACTTGGTAAATTGCCGATTACAAAATTTACATATAAATTGCTTTTTTGGACGTGATGCACGTCCAGGTGCACGCAACAATCTCCTGTCGAGGCCGGCATGCATACCGGGCGGCACTCCGGGCGGAAAGAGGCCAGCAGCTGCCGGCGGGAATGCGAACGTACCGGGAGCTGTAGGTGAGGGTCCGGGACCACCGAGGAAACCGGGGGGCGGGTACATCCCTGGCGGCGGAGCTGGTCCTTGTCCCGGATTCACACCCGGCCGGGGCAGAAGCATCGCTGCCGCCTCACGAAGTGCCAGCTCCTTTCGCTTGTCAGCCATCATTGCAATCAATTCGTAGCTGGAGCCCCGCTTCGTGGGTCCGTCTTTACTCAGCTGATCCGCACCATCAATCATACTCGAGTAAATCGATGGACCCCGCAGACTCCTCGAAGGCAGGACAGGTACAAAAGCAGATTGCTCTCTGTGGTGGTGCTGCGGCGGCGTCGCGTTCAGGATCCCCGCCGCCGTCAAGTGGTGCTGATAGGCCATTTGTGCGTCATAGTTGCTCCCGCCAGAGGTCGATGACGCGGCCCGACCACCTGAGGAGCTCCGCATCGAGCCCGCCACGGCTGCAGTTACGGACGCCGACGCCGCTGCTGCCGCTGCCGCAGCCGCGGCCGCCGTCGGCGATTGGAGGAATTGATCGATTCGCGACGATCGCACCAGCGGAATCGCGCGGTCCTCGATCACAGATGCACCTTCCGTCGGCATTGTTGCAGAGCGTGCATAAGTATGCGCCTGGAAGTGAACAAAAATTGGCTAACTTTAAAACGAGTTTATTAAAATTTCGTAAGAAGGAACATAACTGGAAAATATTTTCATATTCTTAAGGTACCTTCATACGTACTATATTCCAAGAATAAATTACATAACATACACCTATCCTTCGATTTACACGGAACCTATCTATACTCAGAAAACCGTGTAAATCGAAATCGGAATTTTGTATACGTAAAACCGTGTAAGTCGAAAAAAGACTAAAACGTGAATAGTTCAATTATTTATTATTATTTATTTCAACGTAAAATAAAAGTAAATATTAGTTGAAAAACAAAAATACCAGTTTATATATAAAATGACAAATATATATATATGCGGTAAGTTATAAGTATGCAATAATTTTTAACTGACGAAAAAAAAAGAGTAGGTTCTCAAGTCGACGCGTATATTTTTTCTTTTGTATGACCAGTGACCACGCATAACATTTTCCAGAGTAGTCCGATTTTGATGAATCTCTTTTGTTTTATTAGGGTATACCTCGAAGTTGGTTCCATTGGAATTTGAAAAAGATTCCAACCCTAAGTAGTAATTAGTAGCTTTTAGCCACAAAAAATTAAATAATAAAAACTTATTAACAAAAACTTAAACCAACGAAAAAAGAAATTAAAAAGCAAAAAATAAAATAAGACTTTTTATTCTTAACAACTAAGCTCCTTGTTTATCGCTGGAAATTTTACGTTGCTTTTTTGTGTTATTTTTTTTTTTTTCATTATTTCTTTAAAGTAATTTAATGATCTTGGTTGATTGTTTGTTTGGCGCCGATTCAAAATTAGTTACTTAAATTAGTTAAGCAGCTTAGACTAAAAAAGTTTATTTTATTTTACACTTATCAATTTATTTTTTCGTTGGCTTAATTTTTTGTTAAAAAGTTTTTATAAATATAGATAAAAGAAATTAATTTCCTTAATAATTTGACCAACTTAGTTACTATCATTACTTTCATAGACTATTAATCTTTACTTCGTGGCTGGTATTATGTTATTTTTATCACTCGATAGTATTTAATGTGATTCTGGTTCGATGGTAGAGAAATAAGAGACAATCTCGGATCGACAAGACTGAGATGAAATCCATAATTAACATTATTTTGTTGAAAATTATTACCTTCTTCCTATCCTAGATAAACTCTTACTTAGACGACTTTTATAGTGAAAAAAAATGCAGTAGAAATATGTATGCAGTTAATACCTGTTTTGGTTTTTAAACCCCTTATTTTAAAAACCGTGTAAAAGGGTACTCATGTAAAAAAAGTAACGTGCAAATCGAACGAGAGGTGTATTATGGAAGATCTGATCGAATTTGAACATTTACCACGTATTTTTTTGAAGTAGATTACATTAACTTTTTTAACACCACGAGCGAAAAATTTTGTTTTGTTTATATTAACTACATATTTCTGAAAAAAGAAAATATTTTCAGAAACAATCACTCTATATATATAAATAAAAAGTAATGATATTTTTAATCTTAAAATTATAATAGTAATTGAGGTTCAGCTTGTATTAAATGGTCACAGTAATACCGTGAGAATATTCAAAGTGTAAAAACAATTTTATATTATGTAGTTATTAATAATTAAAAATGTTAAAAGCTAAATAAGATACATAAAAAAGTTTCTTAAAATAAGAAATTGTATTTTTGAAATATTCCAAATACAGGGTGGGACAGAAATGACGGACGTTTTTTTAAAAATTAGTACTTCGTTAAGTTTTTTAACAAAAAAAATTTATTTACAGAATAAGGTCCACATAATTTTGCGATTTTATAAAATTAATGGTGGAAATCTATATCTCTCAGTTAATGGCCATTTTCAGCGATACACCTCTCAAGCCGCTCCCGGAAATTGACTTCCACACTTCCACACTTGCTTCCCTTAGTTGCTCCATTTTACGGGGTTTAGCCTCGTATACACGTGCTTTGGAGTGACCCCAAAATAAATAATCGCACATGGACAGGTCAGGGAAACGACGGGGCCAATTAAGGTCAATAAACCGGGAAATGACGCGACCAGGGAAAAGAGGACGAATAACTGCCATTAACATTCTTGCTGTGTGGGCTGTCGCCGCATCCTGCTGAAACTACACACATCGTATGCGAAAACACGATGCTGTACCGTTTACAGCTCCATATCTTGAACTAAAACGAATTGGGTAGAGCTATTGAACAAAATGATACCTGCCTCATGACTCCCCCACTGCCTGGGCCTGTGTACTAACTTTTACAAAACCGTCCTTTCTGACCTTTTATAGAGGGTTTGTGGAAGATAATATTGCCTTAGATAAAATAACTAATTTCTTACTTTTTCAATCCACTAGAATTATTCCTGTTCATAGAAATGTATTATTGTATTAAATAATTAATTCATTCACATAATGAAAAAAAAAAAGATTTAATATTCAAATATTGGATTTTTTGCATTCTTTTTAAAACAAGGTTCTTTAAGTTTTTTTTAAGTTTTAATTTTTAGTATGTTTCATATTATTACAACTGTAAAATATATTTTTATCTTTCTAAAGGATAAATTCACCTTTCCAGCGATACATCTTTTAATTAAAACTAGTATAGGTTTATTGTTCAAAATTGTTTGGTTCAAATCAAGAGGAGAACCTGGTTTATGTCGCCGAAAACTAATGAACTTTGAACAATTTTGTGTGAGTAAATTTCAAGATTATGAGATCAGGATTCCAAATATATTCTCAGGCTATCGTTTAGCCAACGAAAAAAAAAAAAAAAAAATTTCACACAGGTTATCCAGATTCTTTCCTTAACGATATTGCTGAATTCGGTATATCAAAAAAGTTCTTTAATTTTTTAATGGCAGCTTCTGAACCGAGCTAGAAATAACTCAATCAGACATTTTCATAATCTCCACATTTTAATAGTTAGTGTTTTAATATATTCATGCGTTAGGCAATATTATAGAAATTTTTAAAAATACATAACATCTTTTAATCCTGAAATATGGGGATATCATCATAAACTTCGTCTAACCAGAACTTTTGAATTCTTAAAGATCCACGTCTTATCTGTTTTACCTAACAATAAGTGAACGATAAGCGTTTGTTTGGCTACCTTCGTCCGCAGTCTGTCTTATCTTTATAGCCCCCATTCATTTTGATAAAGAGAGCAGGCAATGCGACTGGAGTTGGAAGCTACTTACTGCGGGACGAGTTTAGAGTCAGCTTGTTTGACTTTTCGAAAAGAAGCGCCATACATTCTTTTATTATTTGCTTACTGTGCAAGCAACCAACTCTTCCGGGGCACATGCCACTGCATGAAACGTGTACTCGTACATGCTGGAAAGTGTTTTTCAGCTTTTCACGAGAGAAAATGTGTTCTAAAAATACAACATGGCAGTTACAAAAACTTGTTGAAAAATTCAAAAGGACGTTACATGCACCGCCTGAATGTTTGTAGTAAATTTACATACAAAAAAAGGTTTTCTTTCGAGTGTTTATTTCACAATCGAAATTCTTCGATCCCAAGTAAACATGGCGGGATTCCCGAAATGCCTCGTTGTCCACGTTCGGATCTGGATGCATCCTCTTATTGGAATCCCGAGATAAACAAGATAGGCCTGTTTAAATAGAAAGAGGCTCTGGATATTGAATCCCTGCGATGTCGCAAATGGATAAAACATACAAAAAAATAGGAAAAAATAAAAATAAATGCGTCTTGTTTTCCCTTTTCTCACTATGCAAATGCCCTGCACCGATGGACGATGCCCGAGTCTTGTTTCACTGCGTCTTCCATAAAAAGGGGTGGAGGCTGACTTAATTTATATATATATATTTTTTATTATTTTTATTCCTCCTCTCTGCTGCAACAATAAATGCAGAAAAAAGGAAGGAGTTGAAATAAGTCACGAATTGCCGTGGAAACCGGGGCCGGACAATGAAAAACTGGAAGAGCTGCGGATACACGGATAAGATAAGATTGTGGAACCGATTTCTACCGGGGAAGGCTCACTAGAGGCGGCCAAGCCATGACCGATGCATCTTGGCATTAGTTTGCCACGCTTTAATGAAATCCTGCACCGGACTGGCATTATAGATTTTCTGGTTCTATGACTGCGGCGCGGTCCGAGGATGCGATCGGGGCTAATAGAAAACGCTCCGAGGTATTAACTGGTGGCAGGCGGCACGACTTGAGAAATATTTTTCCATGGATGGATCGAACTGATTGATTCGTTCGAAAATTGGATTAGTTTGAGGAAGTCAACCAGAAACTCATTCAAAGAAACGAGAATTAAAGGAGTTGTGTAATATGATTCAAAAGAACCTAAATATTTCATGTTTTCATTCTGGGTTTTGAAATGAAAGCAGATTTTAAAGTGGGCCATCGGCTGGTTTATTTTTAAAAATGTTATAAAATAAATAATGTTCAATTTTTTCAAAGTTTTTAAATTTATTGAAAAGAGTAAACCTTCTGATTAGTTATAAAGTATGATTTAATTTAAATGGCTACCTCGGCTGACAGTAGCCGATTCTCTCAACCCCATTTTGCAGGACATTTTCGAAAGTTTGCGGGCCTATTTCATGAATAGCTCTATTAATATTGTGCTTACGTGTCTGAATCGTTTCTGGATTATTAGCAGGACATCAATCTTTAACGACATCCCACAAAAAAAGTCCAGCGACGTCATATCGCAGCTACAGGCCATTGCACATCATGACCTGCATTTTTTTTCTTCAAAATTCAACAAAGCACTCACTTTGGAAATAAGTTTTCAGTATTTTCCAACATTGTTCAAGAAATCTACTCATTTCACACCGAGGAGATATGACACTGTGTTTCTTTAAATTTTTAAGGCGCGAAAAAGCTGTTTATGTAAAAGTAACAGATAATTTTTAAAAAAAACCAACAGATGGACCACAAGTTATTTACATTTTATTGATTCTTTTGTAATTTAAAATTATATGTATTATACTTATTTCAGCTGTTTTATATATTTTTAAAACATTAATTTAAACACTGAAAAACAAGAAAGTTTTGTACCAATATCAATTTAGGAGATAATTTTAACTTTTGGTAACTTTCTTCCATTTTTTCAGTACTTACACATTTTTTACTGGTATATTAAAAAAAAAAATCTCTGTAATATTTATTTTAAGTTCAAATATCGTATTTTAGTTTATTCAATAAACCTCTAATAAGTATTTCCCTGATCAGTTAATATATTATAAGTTCTTTTAAAAATTTTATTTTTTTTTCATTTTGCAATGTTCAGTATTAGAAACGAATTATAATTTTTATGAATAAAATAACAACTCATGAAAATAAAACAACAAATTATAATACAATATTATACAAGAACAAAACCGCATCAGGAGAAGCGTGCAAAGACCAGTTTAATGCCGAGTAGATCTATAGAAAAGCAACTTATGTGCATAACTAGTAAAACTAGATCATAAATCATAGAATATCGTAGTATGATTCTAAAAGGCGCGCCTACATATTTTATAAAAAAACAATTTTTGATGATCAGTTTTTGTTGTTACTCTTTTCATATATTTGTTTTAATAGTAACTACATTGAAGGCATTTTAGATTTTGTCTTCAGATTGTTCTTGCTATTATTTTACAAGATATACTTTAATTATTTTTTGTTTTTTTTTAGGAAATTTTATTTATTTTTTTATATGGTAAATATGTACCAGAAAAAATGCGCAAAAAAGACATAATCATCACTTTGCTAAATTGACCCCTCCTGAGCATTGTACTTAAAATTTAAATCAAACAGATTTTTTTAACCGTGCTATATCAAAACCGTATTAAAAAATCACCGCGTAAAAACAGAATTGGGTATATACCCATTTTGAATCGCAAATTTACCAATTTTGGTGCTTGTGTGCATGTAGATATAAAGTTATGGTAGTTTTTCTGAGCACTCCTTGAAATGTGGATTTGTTGTGTAAAATCGAGCATAAGAGTGCTAGGACATAAAATTGACAGGGACTTTAAAGATTCATAACTTAATTCTCTTTCTTATTAAAATATATATATGTATATATATATATATATATCATATATATATATCATATATAAAATCAGCTCTTTTAGGATTAAATTCTCTGGACCTAAAATTAAAAAATTGACAGCAGCATCGCCAGGGGTCGGTCTTGAAATCAACTATTTTGTGATCAAGAGGCGAAAATTAATATTTCTTTTAATGTCCGTGGGGACACGAAAATGCTTATGGGTCGCGGTCCTCTGGAGGAATTAAAATTCCTCAAGATTAGGTCGAAAACTACAATTAAGTTAAAGTGGTCACAAAGTTTAATCACCCGAGAGGCCATGTTCGTCCAGTCCCCGGACCAATTTGAATACCACTGCCTGTGATATTTAATCCTTTTCATTATAATTTCTCTGTCCACAATCGCGGCGCGCTCGGAAAGATCGAAGATAACAAAAATCTGATGGTAACCGAAAACATAAATATCGAAAAAGGGCATCCTATTCATATGGGAGCTGGAGCGCGCGATGCTCGGTGCGGAGGATTACAACACACCATCCCAGAGGACAGAGAATGAAAATAAGAAAAACGATCAACAAGATGCATAAAAAGGTAAAAAGAAGGAATGAATCTTCAGATCGGAGATAATCCACTGTATACGAAATGAACCATGAAACGGAATATCTCTAGCGTCTAGAAGGCGAAATAAGTCGAAGAGACGAGCAGAAGGGTTCGCTGCAAGAAGTGGTCCAATACGGGGGGGAAGGGCAGCTACAAAGGGTCTCTTCTGGACAGGCTGGTGGCAAGTGGAAGAGTCTAGAGAAGAAAAAAAAAGTGAATTGTAATCAGGAACCCATTAAGGAGCAAATCGAAAGACCCGGCCTTAAGACGGCGGTGGTACAATTGTGAGCAGGGTACAGGTCTAGTGCCGAGTTCGATGGAAATCCATTACAACACCGGTCCAGTAGACCTCGACTGGATAGTTTTCCATCTGCGTCGGATTAAAGAGGAGAGCACTGGGTGCCGGACTAGGGCCCATCTTCTTTACGAGCCAGTAAATTCCTCTCAAGCTGCTGGTAATTTTCCAAATGAGGTTTCTTACTCTCAGCGGTGACTGCTTTGTCCGGTGCTTATTTATTATTTTTTTCTTATTTTATAATCTGTTGTACCTTCCTCATCAGTTTCGGTGAATTGGCTCCGCAGTGAGAGATTTCCAGCCATCTTCCAGCGGCATAATGAGTGACATTGAAAATTTATAGACCTATTTCGGTCAAGTTTCCATCACACCTCATGCGCCTTTTCGGTTAAGTTCGTCTGGCGGCAGTCGTAGCAATTAAAATTTCGCGGATATTAACATTTTTAAATTAGTCAGACTTTAATTTGCATCCCAAACGATCCGGCGGGCCTTTCTGCCCATCGGGCATTTTTCGTGCAGAGTAGTAAAATTAAATAAAAAAATAAAAATAAAAAATCATTGGCCATTGGCATTTTCGTTGCATGCAACTTTACACCTGGTTGAAATAATCACTTAATCCCTTTTAGGCGGGAAAATTGCAATTTGCACGACTGAGATATGCTGAAATTCCGCGAGGTTCCCAATTAGGGCCGATAATCCAGCCTGAACGAACGAACGAACTCTGAGAGGTGGTGTGGGCATGAAACAACTCGCTGCAATTGGTGGTTGCAGGATGCAGTCACAGCCGCTGAATAAACGACCCACGCGATCGTACCTGAACCAATTAACAAAATCGAGAACTGCTAATTAAAAACACAAAAAATAATGTGTTCGAGGAGGCGTTAGTTAAAATATGAATTTATAATGGCCACAAGATCCGTTCTGGTAGCTGAAACTTGAGAACATTAAGAATCGGCGCAGCAGCGGCGATCGACGCCGACGCCCTGACGACGCCAGCAATTATTCTCAGCAGCCTGGCAGGCGTCGGATTTTTGTAGCGTGGGAACGTTCGCTACATTCGGTAGTGAAATTTTAACACCTCTGCCCCGACGAGAGACACCCACTATCAGGAAAAAAAAAATATCTTTGGCATTTTTTCTTTCTCGCCTTAATTTCATGTTAAATTTTCCACATGAAGTGATCTCGCGGTGCGCGGTGAACGCTTCGGTGACTCGCCGAACGGGTTGTGCCGCTTGCGTCGTATACCGCGCGCGCGCTGCAAGACCCGCGAAACCTAATGAACACCTCCAGATAGAGTCAGCCGAATGCGCGGTAGCTTGAAAATTTAGCAAATTTGAAAGTAGCAAATGAGCTCCCTGGCTGCTGTTGCAGATTGTTTTTGGCCACTGTAATTTTTCACCGATTTCAATTTACGAGTATAAAATCGGCGAATTTTGACCGTATTTTTTTTTTTTTTGAATAAGTTCACCCACACGCATTTCTTTTGCGAGGTTTTTTCGAGGCAGGTTAGTGCCTGCTGCTGCTGGATCGAGAGGTTTAGTAAGTTCGCGGGGAGTGTAATTGAAACGAGCTCGACTTGATGTTAACAGTTTAATAGTCGTTCTAGCAGCGCATTTGATTTATAGCTTTTCGTGACTTGGTTCGCACTGGAAGCATATTTTTCGCAGCCGCAGAGCAGTTCGATTCGCTTTAGCTGTCTAACTAACTATCCTGAGGTCAGAGGTAAAAGTTGAGAGGTTCTCAACTGTGCAGCCTTTCGTGCGGGAAATTAGTACAAGATTTAATGAATGCCCCAATTTATGGCCTATTCTGTAGGTAGATTTGAAAAGATGTATTTTAGTTTATGTATTGGTTTATGTGGGTTTTTTAACCTTTTCCAAAAAAAGGATATGTGTACAAGGTGTCCCAGTTTCAACTACTATTCTTTTAGAGGCTAATATTCTTCTATATTTCATACCTTTACTTCTATAAAATACGATTTCTGTGTGCAACTTCTTTCTATCTTTGTTTATTGCAAACAAACATCTAGAGCTTTTTTTGAGGATGGCTTTAGGCATCATCACGATCATCACGGCTTTAGGCATCATCCAAGATGGCGGACCCAATATGGCGACCAACTTTTTTGAAATTCAACGGATTCTTATGAAAATTAGAACAAAGTGCATTTTGGAGTCACCAATTTCGAATCTACTATCAAAATTTGTAAATTCAAGACGACAACCAAACATTTCTCAATTCATTACACCTAAACGCTTGCATCGATATTTTTCAGTTTTTTCCCTAACGTAGTACATATTCCAAATTAACACATAGGCTACTTTCCATTTGTATAAAATAATTAGTTTCAAAACGCCGACGAAAAATTTAAATTTCAAGTAATTGTCATGAAAATTGTTATAAAAGATATATCGATTTCGTATTAAATATCAAAATTTGCCACTGCTTTCAAATCTTCTATCAGAATTTGGAAATTAAACTTGGCGAATTCAGTATGACGAGAAATATTTCTATAATAATAATAATTCAAAGCATTTCATGTAAATTAGCATAAACAAATTTTCAGGATCAGAATTAGGATTAGGAAATATAGGAAATCGCAATGTTGGGCTTATATCTTGGGAATTACTTAATTGTGCCAATAAATGAATTCTATTCGCTAATTAGTTTTTAAATTGCTCTTTTGCATCAACACTAATCTTATTTGAAGGAACTATGGAGTAAATAATTCACGATACAAAATTTTTTAATCACGGATCAAGAGTAGGAGTTTCGTAAAATATGTACTTTAAAATATCTTTGACCTAAGAATTACATATGTTTATGTAAGTATTATACACATTATTTTAATAGGATTTCTTCCTAATGTGTAAAATTTTATAAAGTAGTATTATAAATATAATTTGTAAATAGCATATTATTTATAAGTTTTCCAAGTAAGGTACAGTCGCCAAATTTCGTCCCCAAACCTAATTTCGTCCCCTTCAATATCTACTCTTTTAAAAACCGCCATCTATTATCAGTGACCCGAACCGACAGCTAGTTGCATCAGTTGGCCATTGTGTAGAAGTGAGTGCGTCACGACGTTCGTACCGACAAAAATTCGAAAATCAAAAAAAGTGTTCAAGGTGAGTTTTTCATTGAAATATTCTCGGATACCATAAAATATTGAGATACTGACTTATTGATACAATTTTTTTTGTCAAACTAACTATTAATATCTCAGATGTTAATCGATTAAGTAAAATGTTCAGGTTATGGCACGTTTTTTGTTTAAATGGATGCGAAAAAATAAATAGAAATTTCCTAATATCGTCCCCTTACGTGAACCTTATATATTCCCCGGGACGGTATTAGGATCTCGTATGGTGAACACAACGGTCATGTCACTTAATACCTTAATACCCATAGGCGTGCGCACAGTGGGTGCCGTGGGTGCCTTGGCACCCACAAACGACTTTGGCTAGGCGCCAGAATTGGGATGGAATAAAAATTTGTTTGCATTTAACTCCTTGCCGCCCTTCCCGTTCGCTTTACTACATAAATAATAATAATCCGAATGCGCATTGGCTTTTCCTTTTCGTTGCTTCAGTGTGTACTGAAACAGAATGGGTGTATATATGGGAGGATTGTAACATTGAAATTCCTTCACGCCTTTCATTCAGTTCGGCGCCCGCAAACTCCTCACTGCTCTCTTGTTTCAGCCGAACATGTTTACAACTGCAGGAATAGAAAAGCGTTTTCGTTATCTTTGGAAATAATAAAAGTGAAAACTACAAAGAAATAGTGGCTAGAATGGTAGAGAACTATGAGAAATTAGGATGTTTAATGAATCTTAAGCTGCATTTCTTGGATTCATTCAGATTATTTCCCAGTGAATGTAGGGGATTTCAGTGAAGAACAAGGGGAAAGGTTCCAGCAAGATATTAAAACTATGGGAAAAATATATCAGGGCCGATGGGGTGAAAACATGATGGCTGAAATAATGGGGCCAAAACGACCCCAGATTAGGATTCAGCGACGTCAAAAACATAAAGATATCAGTCCGTTGCACAGACTTCTTTTTTTTTGTAGGGCTGTGTTATTTTTAATCTAATTTTCTTTCCCATTATTCAAACTGCTATATACTCTTCTTTTATCAGGTAAAACGTAAGTAATTAACTTATACAGAAGTCTTATGCGAATTATCAAATTTTTAATATTTAATTTCAGTTTTTAAAGCATTTAAAAAATATATATTATCCTAGTATCGAAAAATAATAGACTATATAAAGGGGTCTGAAGGAAATGATATTTTCAGAATAAAATACTACTTTATGATCAAAACATAAATATGTGCGGTTGACAGTTTACTTCCGGCGCGGAAACCCACTTCCAGTAGGAGGCGGAAGTGACAAAGTCCCTTTTAAACCCAGCATGCACAAGTTATGACGTAGAATGTGAATTCGCCGTGCAAAAAAAAAAAACCCCATTCAGCCGTTAAAAGTTCTACTTCCGGTCTGAATATTCCACTTCCGGTGGAAGGCGGAGGCGATAAAGTCCCCATTTAAACCCAGCATGTGTAGAATGTAGGATGTGAATTCGCTGTACAATATTGCAATTCCGGAGTTAAAGGTCTACTTCCGGTTTGAACAACCTTAAAGGTTATTTAGAGGACAAAAACGTCATTTTTTTTTTTAAAAATGTCTCGAATGAACGATGTGTATTTTTCATAGTAGAATCCGAATTCGAGGTTAAAATGTCACCATTTAATTAAAAAACAGGATATTTCCGGTCTAAATAACGCATTTCCGGTCGAGACCGGAAGCGAGCAATTCCGCCAATCGATACAGCGTACTTAAATGGAGTAATCGCCTTGGCGAAAAAAAAGTTTTTGGTGGACGGGTGGTTTTGGACACCCTGTATACATTAGGGTGCTTTTTTTTCGCGACTACTTTTTTTTTCACTCCCACCTCGAAATTTTGTGGGAAATATCTAAAAGAAAATTCCCTGAAAATGTTAGCCCTTAATATTAATATTAAGTGCTCGACCAAGGCGAGCAAAGATTTCCCGTTTAAAATATACGTAAACTTTGATTTTGTTTCTTCAAAATTCTACAGCTCAGGGGCATTTTATGGTATAATCTTGGTCAATGGTAGGGTTTTTTCAGGATTGAATGCTCTACAAAAGTGTCCATTGCGGCGTAACCCTAACTCCCACCAGCGAGGTAATACGGGTCACTAAACCCAATTTGTTCATGAAATTCTTGTTTTCTTGTCCCTATCTCGTAAATAACAAGAGTTATAAAAAAAATGTAAGTGACAAACTTGTAGGAAATTCAATTTCCTATAAAAGAGTTAAGGAACATCAAATCGCTAATATCGATATTTCTTGAGATATTGGGCTTTGAAGTTGAGGTAGTGTTTCTACAATTTCGCTCAATAATCCATGAAAATTTCACACTACCTCAACTTCAAAGCCCAATATCTCAACAAATATTGATGTTAGCGATTTGGTGTTCAAGAACTTTTTGGAGGAAATTGAATTTGCTACAAGTTTGTCATATTCACTTTTTCTGTACCTCTTGTTGTTTAGGAGATAGGGGTAAAAAGCGAGAATTTCATGGACAAATTGGGTTTACTGACCCGTACTACCTCGCTGGTAGGAGTTAGGGTTACACCGCAATGGACACTTTTGTAGAGTATTCAATTCTGAAGAAACCCTACCATTACCCAAGATTGTGTCATAAAATGCTTCTGAGTTGTAGAGATTTGAAGAAAAATAATCAAAGTTCACGAGTATTTTATATGGGAAATCTTTATGCGTCTTGGTCTAGTACTAAATACTATTTTTAAGGGCTCCAATTTTCAGGGAATGTTTTTTTAGGTATTAGCCACAAAATTTCGAGGTGGGACTGAAAAAAAAAAATAGTCGCGAAAAAAAGCACCCTATTATACATATAAGGGCAAGTGCAAAAGGCGGCATTTTTATTGTTGGCACCCACAATAAGAAAATCCTGCGCACGCCACTGTTAATACCTTACCAATGATTAAAATAATTAAGAAAGGGCTGATTAGATATTAATATGATAGTTAGGTTCAATTTTATATAATAGAAAAGGAGTAAGTACAACTCCAGTTCACGTACTGATTTTTGTAATCTCAATATCGTCCCCGGGACGAAATAAGGTGCCCAAAAATATATTTTCATAATTTGAGTATTTTTGTTAAAGCTATTTTATAACTTTTTCTAACAATGTTAACGCGTTTTTGATTATTTTTAAGAATAAAGGAATATTAAACCTAATTTTTGACGTTTCATTTATTACTGTGGTATTTTTTTTTTATTTTTTTAGATTTGTTTTACAAAAAAGGGACGATATTTGGCGACTCTACCTTACTATGCAATTATATTTACTAGATATTTTTTAAGACCTTATACGAATAATTCATGAGTAACTTACTCATAAATCCGCATTTAAGGAAATTTAAAAACAAAACTCTGCCCTTAAGTTTAAGTTAAGTTTAGGTCATGAGTACTTTTTCTAAAATTTATGATTATTATTCATAACTTTGTGAATTTCTTGAGTTAAAAAATAATCCTTTTGATCCTTAATGAGCACGAAATTGTAAGTTTTGACGATCGATTTGCTTTGGTTTTTGATTTGAATTTGTATTTTGAATTTTATGATAAAGGTATTATATTATTATATATTTTAATCAAGATATTAAAAGTGGTGTTCAGTTATACGTAATAAAAAAAAAACTGGGGAATAATTTTCGAAATTTTATTTATAATAAGCAATATTATGATTTTAAACCATTATGTAAGAACATGTTGCTTTTATATTATTATATTATTCATATGGAATGAAATCATATATACTCTTGAGTTGTGAATAATAATTATAAGTTTATGAACATTTATTACAGTTGGGTGAATTTTGTACTTAATTTAATACGATAACTTTTCTCTCCGTGTTGTTATTGTACTATTCATTTTTACAATATTCGAAAACATGTTTTTCAAATTTCTAGTATATCTAAGAGTATCTCCTGGTGTTTGTATTTGTACTTTTTTTAAATAAAAATATAGAGATCTTAATATTAAAATGCCTTTTGTTTTAAGGGGTTATTCTACCTATAAAGAAATTTTGTTCGATTTTTTTTTCTTGTATATTTTGAATGAGAAGTCTCTCAAGAAAAACTTTTTAAAATTTCAGATCAATATTTTACTTTGTTTTAATTCTGTAGCACTTTTGGCTCCCATCGGTGTTCCGAAATATATAACAAAAATTCGGTTGCAAAAACTTTCAACACGTTTTTCTCGAAACGTATTTTTTTTATGCGCGTGGTATAAATGCGATAAAATTACTTGACCGATTTACTTAAAATTTTGTGCACATACTTATTTACTCTTTATCTACTACACTGACCAAAGTTTAGAGCAAAAAATTATGTTTTTTAATTAAAAAAATTTTAAAATCGACACTTTTTTCAAACTTGTGTTAAATTGCAAAAAAAAAAAAAAATCATAAATGTTGACCTAAAGTGAAGTGTGTAGTAGTTTGTACTCAAAACTAATAAATTTTGTTTGTTTGTATGATTACATATGAATATTTTGACAAGAATTTTACCAGGTACAAAAATTTTTATCATTTAGGTGGACTACAATGTTGGGCCACTTTGTTTTTATAATTTTTGGTTATCAATGAAAATATAATGTTCAAACCTAAATAAATAAGCACACAAAATTTCAAAACGATATCTGGATTAGTTTTTTTTTTAATAGCAGTTTGAAAAAAAGGTCAATTTTTACCGGGCTATAGGTAGAATAACCCCTTAATAAGAAAATTTGCTTATTATTTTCCAGAATTTCAAAAATGTTAATATTAAAATAAATACCGAAATTATAAAACGTATCCAACCGTACATTATAATTTTTCACTTGTACCTTCGTATCAAGAGAGAAAATGTGCGTTTAATATTTTATAGTTTTAAACACGGAAAAAGGGGCAATATAATTTTTTTCTACACAGTTTCAGTAATTTTTCCTGATTAACTTTGTTTTCAGTCTTAATTTTAAATAACAATTCAACTAGCAAGTTGCCCTACGGTGCAACAAGATTTTTGAGAGATTGCTTTATAAAAAACAGATCAACGTGATCTTTGCTTAACAAAAATTGGTTAAAATAAAATCGTAAAAATCGAATCAAAATTAAATGGTAAAAACATATTTCTCACAAATAAGCCAAAACCATCATTAAAAATCAGAAATAGATTTTTTTTTCTGTAATCAGAAAGCCTTATTTTGCGTGGATCAGCTTTATTTACCAAATTTAAGTTAAACATTGTATCAAATCGCCATAAAGTAGAAATAAAGTCGTAAATTTTATATTTGGTTTGGCATAATCTGAATAGGTTTTAATAATAAAGTAGCATTTATGATTTGTATTTTTATTCTTTTGTAGAAAGCAGCGGTATAAGTGTAAAAACTCTATTCAAAGTCTAATGAATTTTGAGGTAACAATGGATTTCAATTCTTTTATCAATTTTATTTCAAAAATCTCTTAGCGAAATGTTGATGTTGCAGCTACCACTTTTTCTTAGAGCAATAAAAATATTTCGAAGCCATGAACAGTAGTAAACCATAAAATGATCCAACGATAATGCGGTTGATCCCCGCAGTTTATACGGAAAGCTATAAATATTAAAAAAAAAAAAAAAAAAAAAAGATTTTGCTCCAAAGTGTCGCCTACGAATATGAATATTAATATTTTCGCCTGATAAAATCTGTCCACCATGGTGGTCAGTTAAGTTACTCTTTTTAAAGTCGATGCCATTGCGATAAATCTGTTCGTTTCGTTTCGTCTCGGTTCTCTGCTCACCTGGCCTCTGTTTGAGGAAGACAAAGTCGCCAGCACCAAAGGTAAAGTTTACACGCTTAGGCGCAGTCTGTGCATTATTGCCCTGCGTGTGAAATGTTGCTATCTGGGTTTAAAGCCGTCACAGATATTTGCCCGAAGACTTTTACTCTTGTAGTTCTGGCTCTCGTCAGCGAGGTCGTTAATATTTTACGATCTCAAAATGATAAGCCATTCCTCTCTCGGGGCCTCATAAAATTTTTAGGAATAATTAAGCAAAATTCACTCGGTGCGCGTCTGTGATTCACTTTTTTATATATTTTTGTCTAATCAATAAAGATTAAGGCTGGATTAAAAGTATGGCGGCCATAAACATTGTACAAAATTATTATGCAAAGCCGAATGGAAGGTAGTAAATGTTAAATTATTCAATGCAATCGTGCGCAGTAGCTGCGCGGTGTGGTGATCGACCGGACGAATGAATTTGGTAGCTAATGCTGATTATGTGTAGTAAATGTAGTTTTGTCGAAGGTAATCAAATAATTTCGCCATTTAACGACTGATCGTTTCAATTTGTAATTTGTATATTTCAGCTTGCGCTTTAAAATTCGCGATAGAGATAGATGTTGTCGGTTGCGCAATATATTTACTCAGCAGTTTTTTATTTTGAAAATAATTTTAAGCTTCTGAAAATTACATACATAAAACTTGTTTATTTACTAGAAGATTTATGGTGTTTATGCATTTACTACTTTTAAGTTATGATAATCGATTTGTGTACTTTTCGGATATATATTGAATGGTATTTTTGCAATTCATAATCCTATAACTTTAGTTTTGGGTAATCGATTATCCACTGTGCACAATATAGTTAAGAAGATTTGTTACAGCGACGATAAATGGCTGCAACATTTTTCAGTAAAGGACAATTCATTTGCAGATTTACATGTTTTCTAAAATTCATAACACTAAAAGCAAAATTCTTAAAGTGACTTCTACAGGATTAGTTACTGTGAAAGATTTGTTTCAATTTGTTTGCAAATTTGGCCTTCAGTAATAATCTTTTAAATTCCAATAACAAGCTTTAAAAATTAAAAACATATAGTTTTTCACAAAGTTTGATTTTAGTCAGATTAAAAAAAAAAATTTTTTTGTTCAGATTTTATTATTTTTTATTTTTAGTATTTTGAACCCAAGTTTAATAGGTTTTTTGGTGTTGACGGACACTGGTGTTTTACGGCAATTTGCATTATTTAAAATAATTAATATAAATACACCCATACCCCAATTTACACGGTAGGGACGCAGCATACATATAAAAAAGAATAATAGGTTCAAATAAGCTTTAGACCGTGTAAATCGAATCTAACAAGGAAACGTTCTCAGGTGTGTCTCACCGATTTTGATGAAATTGAAATATGTTATAGAGTATTGAAAAATAAGAGACACGTATTTTCTTATCTCTGCAGATACGCACATTTAGGGGGCGAAAACCACCCCTAAAGATTACCCCCAAAAACAGTTTTTCCTAAATATTTCAAGTTCTAATGAATTTTTTTGAATGAAACAAAATGGAAATGATGTCTCATAAATATACTAACCTTTTGTAAGTAATCCGGTTCCCGGGGGTAGCAACCCTTATTTTTATTTGCAGAAAATCGATTTTTTTTTATATTTTTGCGTCACAAAAATAATAGTTTTAGTTAAAAATCATTGGAAAATATTTTTTTACATACGATTTAGAAAAATAAAGTTGACCTTTATTTGCGTTTTCGTAAAAAAAGCTCCTCAAGGGGGTAAACAACCCCTAGCACTAATACGCAAATGATGTATGTTCTTTCACACATCAGTTTTTTCGTGAAAGCCAGTATTAAGGGGTTTTTGGAGTCGCTGATTACGAATCTGATGTTAAATTTAAAAAAAATCAAAGTAGCGGATCCAACATGGCGAACAAACTTTTGAAAAATACACCATTTTATAAAAAAAAAAAAAAAAACAATAAATAAAAGCACCCCCTAAATGTGCGTATCTGCAGATAAAAAAAAAATACGTGATTGGAAATTGTATGCAATTGTTTTTAATAAAACATGTTTCCTTTTTTGATTTTTATGATAGTCAGAAGAAATATTATACCTAAAATCATTTAACACTATGTGTGAAAAGTGCAGGTCCATGATTAAGGCGGTAATCGAGCTCTTTTCACAACAAATTTATATTTTATCATATCTCTGATGATGTTCAAAACTATGAAATCTCGTCAAGATACAGAGATTTATTTCCATATCTTCCCTACTCTCTAAAAATAGAGAAGATAACTTACATTTTGCTGTGAAAAGATAAAACTTGGATTGGATTTCACGATTTTTTTTTTCTTTCTTTCTTTCTTTTCTCTGAATTTAATTATTGTTTCATATTTCATGTCAATATCGACATTTTCTTAAAGACCGCAAATTCCATTTGAAATATAAAACTACTTCCTATGTTAATGTAATGATATGTATTTATAAATTAAATTGTCGCTTTAAATCGCCTATAGTAAATGTGTAGATTGCCTCAAATCGATTGTTTTAAACTTGTAGGAACAAGCATGGCCACTTTTTGTGATTCAAATTAAAAATTTCAAATTAATTGGGCATCCCGCTGAGATCGAATCGTGTTTGGCATTAAGAATAGCGAGGTGAGGTGCGGTAGTTTTGCATAATATTCATCAAAACATATGCATACAAAATGTGAAGTTCTCACTATTTGAGAGGGAGTTTCCGGTATGCTCATCAAAATAGTATACAGCTCAATAAATCTCTTGTGGCTTTTTGATAATTTTATATTGTCTATAAAAAATATGCTGTTAAATTTTTTTTATTTTTTTTTAAACTTTGATTTCCAGATTTGTGACCCTATTTTATGTTTTTTTCTTTCAGGTAATAAACCCGCGTGGAAGAAGATGTTATGTATAAAAAAAAAAACATCAGTTACTATTCCACTTCGACCGAGAAAGAGTTTATGCTTTTACAGCTGTTTACTTTGAAAATTAAGGGGTTATATACAGTCAGGAGGCCCAAAAAAGTCGATTTTTCAAGAATTTTTCTTGAGGTGAACTTTTAAGTTATTAATGTAAAAATTTGTACACATATTATAATAACTCTTGAGTATATTTTAGTATTTTTTATTTGTAAAAATAATTATTTTAAAAGCTGCTACAGCTGATCTCCGAGAGCAACTCTAAAAAAAGGCGTCTTGCGGTAAGCACGATATCTCTGGACTGGATCATCCAAAATGAAAAAACCTAAAAATATTTCGTTAATATATTATAGTATTTCATCTTATAATTAATCGAAGGAATAAGAAAAATAAGAATTTTTGACAAAATGGCGGCTTCTTAAATAAAAAACCAATTTTTAACAAAAATGTTTGCCTTCAATTGTTTATAAAATGGAAAATATTTATCGGTGAGAAAAAAACCTTCGATTAATTACTAAAAAATATACTTAAGAAGCTTATGCTATAATTTGAAACTGATCAGTTCAGCCGTTTCCGAGAAATCTTGCTTACCGACTTTAAAAAAATAGTTTTGAGAATAACGCGTTTATAATTTCAAAAGCTCCTTACATATAGTAAAAAAATCATTAGAAATATGCGTGTAACTTCGAGAATATTCAACGGATTGACATGTAATTTTCTGTGGGTATACTTAAATATATGTACATTACGAAAATAAATTAAAAAAAATTGATTTTCTGAAAATCCTGACTGTATATAACCCCTTAAGAAAGAAGAAGAATAAAGTTAATACATACCATATATGATATATAATAATATCAGAACAATTTAGGTACAAGCATGTACAAGGTAACAAAATTCCTTAAAGCGTATATTTTACTTTTTTTGTTGTTAAATTAATTTTTGGTTTTTTTTTTTTTTTTTCGGGAAGATAATGATTAAAAAATTACTTGAGTGAAGTCTTTTTTTTATTAGGACTTAACGAACTAAAAAATAGGCCAAGAGCATGTCAATTATTTAATAATTAGTATTTGAATTTAAAATTTCGAAAACTATGTTCCAGTCTATAACATTCAATTTCAAATTTGTTTATTTCACATATATGAAATAATTTTTCATGAAAATTTTCATTTTTCAAAATGTTTCAAAATTTTTTCGGAATGCGCCTCTTAAAACATTCTTTTTCGTAAAAATGTGAAACCAATCGTCTTCTAGGAAAATAATGGTGTTCGTAATTGCATCACCCCCTCCCCCCCCCCCCCCCCCCCCCCGCCTTCAAAATAATCACAACTAGAAATCCACCACGACAAAACCCTCGAAGACAAAAAATCCCAAGATAAAATCCCCCACGTCAAAATTCTAAATTCTTAAAGACATAATCCCTCAAAGTATTTATATTTGAAAAAGTTTCGAGGATTATGTGCAGGACTACACGACATTCTGTAGAAGGAAAATCTTCAGTCAATAGGCATTAATTAAAAAATCCCCAAATTTAAAAATGGAAGAAAACCTCCCATTTACTTCGCATCAAAATCCTTCACGACAAAATCCCCATGAGATTCTGTCGAAGGGTATTTTGCCACTTGTGAATTCTGAAATAGATAATTTCGTGTCGTTTCCCCCCCCCCGTTCATGAGAGAAAGATTTTTTTTAAAATCTAAGTTATCATTTAAATTATGTCTATGACTAAAACAAAATGTATTTTTAAAACTAAAAGTATGTAAAATATGATTGCGTCTTTAAAAATAGATTAGAAAGAATTGTTTTTTTTCAAAACAAGGTTACATTGCAAATCATTATTATTTTGGATTACCCAAAGTTTTTACGAGAGAGTCATAAACTGTTTCGAGAAAAATGCCTTTATAGTTTTTTTGATATATGTACAAATTTACATATAAGTCCGCTGAACGCCACTAGAGCATATTAGAGTAATATAGGGTAATTTTTGGAATATGGTCTTAGAAATTCGAATGTCTATTTCTTAAAGTATATAGATTTAAAATAACAAAAAATAATAATTTTTATTCAAAATTTCGCTGTAGAATGTCCCTTAAGTACTATGATATTATTCATTATCTAAATTAATTTTATATATAATAATATAATATTAGTATATAATTACCTTTTAATGAAATAAATGTTTTAAATATAATCCAAAAAATGTTATCCGAACGAAGTGTTGAATTGTCTGAAATAAGAATCTTCCTTATTCGCGCACCGAAGAGGTCAATTACATATCCTCAAAATATAAGACTTATTGACACACAATATTCAAAAGAATTTCCATAAAAAATTCACAGGAGAATTCCAATTGATGAGAAGCACTGAATTAAAATCACATTTTGTATTTTTCACCTAATAAAACACTGCGCGCTATATGTTGGATTCGGGACGGTTTCCTAAACATGGCATCATACTGTGAGGCGGCGGTTACTTTTACCGAAAAAACCACCTGAGGTTGGTTAAGTTACCTCTACGTTCGATTCGATTCGATTCGAACTTGTCTCGAGAATTCCGTTTATATTATTGCACCATCAGCCGCTAAACACAACACGATCTCTGCGTTGCGAGTTGCCACTGATTATTTTGCACTAAAAATTGATGTTGTCGATTAGATTTTGCATAATGAGATGCATAGATGATTTGAGCTATAGACACACAATCGAATCACTCTCACAGGTAGGGCAGATTAAAAATTTATTACACTGCCGTCACACGACAATCAGGTCATAAAGGTGTAAGATAATACAATTCAGTAAGTTGATCATAAATCGATTACTATCAATACCTTGCCGACTATTTGCCGTGGATTTTTTTAAACATATTGTTTTACATTTTTCTCGGCTACACCAAGATCACTAAGGATGAAGAATGGACCGGAGGGAAATTTCGCCCGATCGAGGTGGCCACTTAACTTCAGCAGTAGATGACGCTACCAGCTTCTCAGGTAGTTCTCATTTGAATATGAAAACCAGTGTGCGCCAGAGGGAGATAGACGACGGGATACCTTCTTTCAGTCGACACCTCCAGCTTATTGTAACTCGTTTACACAGGTGCGCAAGGTACGATAAACTCTTTAAGACTGAGCCACACTGTCGGGGGCATAGAGTTAGGTAGTCTTATTGTTCGCCGTTTGGTTCCTGTGGCTTTTCGTCGTGGCCGATCTTGTCTACTTGCGCATACCTTAGGCTGTGGAGATCGTGTAAAGAAAGAGGCAAGCGAGTGAGAGAGAGAGACGTGCATTGTTTCGTTTTTTTCTTCTTCTTTCCTCGTTTTAAGACCACTGTCCGGGCCTCTTGGCTCGCCGTATTTCGAACTTCCAAGTTGGTCGTCTTTTAATGAAAAACTCCGCTCACAGCCAAGCAAGATCAACGATCACAGCCACTCTGAGCACCAGCTCTAAGATTGCGCTGTAACAAAAAATGCTGGACTGGCCAGGTTTCGTTGTTGTTGTCGCCGGTTGAGAAGTTTTTTTCTTCTCTCCGATCTTGCAGGTCTTGTGCTCGGCTTCAAGTGTTTACAGCACGTTTGAAGCTTGACTCTCGTCTTAAGACTTAAGAAAAAATATAAAAAAAAAAATAAAATACAATATAAAATAAGAAAAAACGTAAAAAAGATATATACTCTGAGCGAGGCAAAAACATCGAACTGAAAAAGATGGGGAACACGTTAGGTGAGTTGAGGAAACAGAGATAAGTGATAGCCGGTTTTGTTGGCGGCGTTTTTACTTTATTTGCTCGCTATGCACGGACTTTTCGTTGTAGGTAATAAAAAATAAATTTCCTCCTGGCTTTGTTACCTTTTTTGACTTCTGTAGTAATGGCCAGTGGCAGCCGAGTCATTTAGGGGCACCTAACCATCTTATGTATGTACCTTTATATGGGCTACTTTAAAGAAACAGTGCTACAAGAAAATTGCATTGTTATCTTTATACGACTTTTAAGCCATCCATCCTTGCAATTATCGCTCTCCTGACAGCCATAATGACTTGATGGTTTTATGCACTTCTCCGGAGTAATTAAGAAGCAATTGAAAATATTTAAACCAAGAAAGCAATTTGCTTTGTTTATGAAGAATTAATGTTAATATACGTAATTCGTCTGCTGTAAAAGGGAGTACAGTAGGCAGGTGCAGTAACTTTTTTAATGGATTTCGAACTATCATACAGAGAGCTACCTTGATGAGGGATTTCAATTTATCTGAAGGTAGTTTCGAACAGAAGTTTAATTACTAAAAAAATATTTAAATCTTAATATAATCTTTGCACGGAATGAGAAACGACTTCAAACATAGTATAAAATAAAATACTGATTATACAGACATTGTAGTTTACAAATGGAGTTAATATTTTACAGCGTTTACAGAAAGTGTGCAATTTTTCCTATAATGTTTTCAGGATACCACACATCATCACTGGTCAATAAACTCAAGATTTTTATCTGGTACCGAAAAAGTAGGATTTTTTTCCTTATAAATAATATTCTTTGAAAACAGGAGCTGATTGAGCATCTTCATTTATGTATGTACGAATTCATAATCTAAGGAAAAAAAATCGAATATAAATTATCTGGTACATTTTCGAAAAATAAATGGTGCACTTGATCGATTTAATTTCTGTAACATTCATTTACGTTAAACTCCAGAAAACTTGTCAAAAATCAAACTGTGGTTTGGAATTTTCAGTCCTACACACGATCAAATAAATTGCAACATTACGTGACATCAAGTAAAAATAAAAATACTATATTTAGTAGGTATAATTTTAAAATAAATAAAATTGAACTAAAAAAACAGTCGTCGAATTATTTAAGCAGCAACATAAAGTTTTCAGAAAAATGGGGTTGTTCGGCAATTTCAATGACTTGAATTTTTAATTTTCGAAATTGATTTATTCGGCAAAATAGGCAAAAAATAAAAGAGCATTCTTAAATTGTTAACTAACTAACTATAGGTTTATGGGAATTTGCGACTAAAATTTATCCATTGGCTAATGACTAAATTTTAAACAAATGTTTACTTCTTAGGCTATGTCCGGAAGGCTACATAACTAAAATCTAGTTTGATCGGAAAAACACCAAAATTTAGACCATTGTATTATCGATTTGAGAAAGTTTGACGAGTTTTAGAAGTCTAGAGAGCATCTATCAAAGTCCAAATTTTAATCACAATTCGTAGAAGCTTTTTGTAAAAAAATTCAACTTATTGTATTTTGTAAAAAAAAAAAAATTGCGCTTCAGTTACAATTCATTGTATCAAATTAATACGTGACCATGATGATGGTAAAATTTTCAGCATTCTCAAGCAATGTTGGTTTTCTTGAAAGAATATGTCGGGGTTGCCGAGTTTCTATCTTTCTCCGCGACTTTATGAAACCTTTGCAATCGACGAGAACAGACAATATTTTAATATCAAAATTAAGATAGTTCCAATCGCAAAACTCATACTTTATATCGGTAGCAAAACTTTAGAACGATTTATCCATTGAATGTAAAACTTCCAAAAGTGAGTAACAATTTAAGCAGATATACAAATTATTAGTTTGCTAGTTAATTGAAGATTACATACAATATTTTGGGATTTAAAGAATCTAGTTGTGAAAACTAAATAGAAAATAGAGAGAGCATGAAGGAATGCTTTTGAATAAATGAAAGTGTTAAGTAAAAAAGAAACGCAACTCAAAAAATGTGATATAACACCTTCATCCGCTTATGTCTTCATTTACTAGAACTGCCAAGAGCCGTCAAATTAATGGATACTCAACTCCTTTCTTGAATTAATTATATTTTTCAAAGCTATATCTTATGATTTATGAAAAAGCTTATTAAGGTTATAAATAACAACATATTTAGAAACCTTCTCCATTTATAAATATGAATTCAAAGTTGAAAGCATATTATATTAAAGGTGCAGAAAATTATTAAAATTACAAGCTTGTATTGCGGTAGTTCTAGTGTTAAACCTGAATACAGATACTTTGAAGGTGTACTGTCAAATAAATAACTTGGTTGTAAAGATTATAATAACCTATCTATAATATATAGTGAATGAAGGCGTTATGTACACATTTATTTAAAAAAAACAACAAATAGATCTCTTTATGCTTAATACTAAGTATAATCAAATAACTTTTATCAATATCTATTACATAGCAGTTTCTATAATTCGAAATACTTTAATTCATCTCAATTTTGTTACTAACTCATGTCTTCAATTATTTTTCGGTTCAACCGACATATCTTGGAACTTGGTAATTATATAATTATTTTAACTTTTATCTATTATTTATCAAATCTTTCAAAACTTAATTTATTGTATTTCTGATTTTGTTATATATTTTTAAAATTAGGCTTCTGCACTATTCTTTTAAGTAAATATTATTATTCTAATATTACTATTATAATTTTGTTGTTCCCAAATACAAATAAGTGTTGCAATTTCGAGCTGTTTAGTTAAATCTAAGAAGACTAAGAATTCTTAAGAAGAATTAAGTTAAAGTAATAGTTCAAGCAATCAACGACCTACTACTGTGATCAAAAAGTAAAGCCAATGTGTTTATAACTTAGAAAATTGTTTTTTATTCTTCCAAATCTATATCATCCCCCTCAGAATAGCCCATAGTCGACACAATACACCTATGCCAGCGATTTTTCCAATTCTCGAAACACTTCTAAAACTCGATGGCCTTCAGTTCCTTCTTCGATTTATCATTTATCTCAGCATTCGATACAAAACGGTGTCCCCGAAGGGGTATTTTGAGCTTAGAAAATAACCAGAAGTCACATGGAGCTAAATCGGGCGAATACGGTGGTTGTGGAACGACAAGCATCGAATTTTTGATGAAAAGTTTTTAGAACCAGTCGAGATGTGACTCTTTTCTCCAAAAGCGATCCAAATGAAATGTTTACAGTATCAGCAAGGTCTCTAATTGTCAACCGACGATTTTTGAGCACCAAGTCTTTGATTTCATTGACATGTTGTGCATTGATTGATGTTGATGGTCGTCCGAGACGCTCTTCGTCTTCAACGCTTTCTCTACCTTCTTTGAACTGTTTATACCACTTGTAAACATTCCTTTCAGACAAAACCTGATCGCCGAAGGCCTTCTGCAATGTTCTAAACGTTTCTGCAGCAGAAATTTCATTCCGCACACAAAATTGAATGCAACTTCTGCAACTAACAAAACAAACTGGCGTGAAATTATAAACAGATATAAGTGACAGTGCTGCCAACCTAAAAACAAGAATATTTGCTCGAATCGATGTACCCGCGCAATTTAAATTCAAAATTGGCTTTACTTTTTGATCACAGTAGTATGTAGCTACGTATCCTTATTAATATTTCTACTTTTTTATTTTATGACATCTTGTATCAAACATAAACTATAGTAAAATATTAAAAACGAAGAGAAGTTGGTATTATTTTTACAAAAATCTGTAAATTTCATATAAAAGAAAAGAAAAAATCTTAACCTATATTCTGAGTAATCTCAAATTTACCTGAGCTCCCCCGTGATTGGCCGCCACTGCTCCAAGAAGTCTCCACGAGCTCCATCGGCGTGTATTAACGGTAGAAGGAAAAGCGAGAAAATAAAAAGGTAGGAGCTACAAAAAGAGGAGTCATTCGTCGCGGGCTTAATGCCTTCTAGTAGGAGAAGGTGCAGCTACCTAAGGAAACCATGATTCCATGATTCCCACTAAGCGGAATCAAATTCGACACAGACGTTCTTGGGCGCAAAGTCTCTGCGTAGACAGACGGACGGTGAGCAGAAAGTTACGTCGGTCGTGCCTGCTGCCGTCGTTGGCCGCCGCCGCCGCCGTTCGTTTCTTTCGCTTCATTTCGTATTTTTGAGTCGTTTTTTCGGTTAAAGCCACTTTGAATACATTTCCATACCTTTATTAAGGCAGTAACAAGCTCATACATTTACACACCTCTGTAAAAAACAATAAATAAAAAGAATATAGAGGACAGAACTTATGATTTCTTTTGCGGTTTGGTGTGGTTCTCCGCGGATAATGCCTTCTTACAAAGTAGGTACAGCAACGGATGCTGGGGAGTACCTTGTGGTATTCCAGAACTGATATTGCAGCACGTTTCTGATAAATATTCGTGTGGTCGTGCTGTTGGCTTTTGTGGCTTGCTGCAGAGCATGGCTCTTTCTACCGGGCCGGACAGCAAAAAGCAAAATGAACGTGCTTTTTCCATTTCATTGTTGCTGGCTCCTTTTTTCTCGGGCAAAATGTCTCCGACAGGAGGACTGGAACAAGATTGATTGCGTATCGAATCAGAATGCGGTTTCCATTTGTAATGGGAGCGAACTGCGAAAGAAATGAGATTGACTCTTTTTTTTGTTTTCTTTTATATACTGTTCTAATAATCATGACGACGGCAACGGTGGGCTACTTTCGACCACTCGCAATAACGAAATGCCCGCACGTCACTCAAAGCGGGCTATTAAAAGTTCGAACGCTCGCGTGCGTGCTTAAATCTAACGTTCCATGTCTAATTTTCGTGGTTAAAAATGAAATTTTTCTAAGTATAAGTTTATAAATTTGTCTATTGGTAGTAATTGTATTTAACCTTTTAAGGACGGGAGTGGTCGATATATGGACCAGCGATAGGACACATCATATTTGATGTTTTTCAGGGAAAATGTAGTGCGCTAAATATGGGAAAAATATTGTAAAAATTCCTGGAAGCATCCTTGACCTTGAAAATTGCTATTTCAAAGTCAAAGTTTTGTTTGCTATTTCGCCCTGAAGGTTGGAATACCTACCTTTTCTTATGTACTGATTACGACAAATATAATACCACGAATCGCGAAACTCATCTGCAAGATGAATTCAAGGTCAAAAATTGATATTTTCACGTTTTTTTCCCGTATTCAGCCCATCAAATTACCTAGAAAAATATTTTCAAACTGTCGCGCCAAATTTTTTACATGCGACTTTCCGTTGCGGACGGGTCTGGTCGATATATCGACCAGCAAGGAGTGGGGGGACTCCACATAAGAAGTTCATTGAATTTATTTATAATATTCATGTCTAATAAAATGTCAATTTTAACGTAATTTTCCCCGTCCTGAAAAGGTTAACTAATATGCTTAATTATATCTTACTATAATACTTACTGCCTGCGTACCATTTTTATATTTAAAGTTTCTTTTACATCTATGACATAGAAGATAAAGTCTTGATATACAATGGGACATATAAAACATTTTGGACTTGTTGTAAGTCTATGCAATACCTCCTGAATTTTGTAACTTCAGAATGGTCTAAAGTTAGTTCATAATATTTTTAGGACGTAATACAAAATTAAATTTTATGAAGAATTTCATATCTTTTAGCTCTTAAAGGTCAATTTGCCTGAAGTGAAATTTTATCCATGACACCATTTAAGGGTTAAATAATATTCTGTTTATTTCCAAATAATGGCAAAAGAGCAAAAATTCATTTGGCAAAACAATTTTTACTCTGTAAGGCTCTATACGAAATGTGTTATTCATGTTCACAAATAATATTTTTTTTTTTGCTGCTAATCTATTTTATAACTTGCTACTTGCATTCGAGAGTTAGTAACGCTCTAGAGCGTTCAAGTGGAGGCAATGGCACGGATTCAGCACTTTGAAGTATGGAAATCCATAATGCCGCTTCGATGGATGTTTCAACAAAATAATGATCCGAAACATACATCGAAGTAGGTACAGCAATGGTTTTAGCAATGGCGTGACTTAAAGCCTGTCGAAGATCTTTTGAACATTCAAAAAATTTATTCGTAATTGGATTAATCTACAAAATCTTTTTCTTTGTCTTTTCATACGACCTAAACATAAACTATTTACATAATAGGAAATATATACAAAAGAATTTTAATTTAGTAGATCTTCCATAGAGTTGCAACCAATCCAATATGTTTTGAACACTATTGTGATCTGTATATATAATCGCACTTCAAATAAAAATAAATTGATCTTTATCTCGCGATATATACTAATTTTAAAATTGATAGTTTGCACTTAAAAATTATAGGTTCTACTAAAATATACTTTGGACTTTAAAAATAATAGATTGTGCGTTACTACATATGTACTTACATTACTATTATGTTTATCTAAATAGCAATTGCATTAGAAATGCGTGCTTGTCCTTGAACTTTCCTCTTCAAAGCTACTAATGTTAAGGTTAAAAAAAATAGCTTTAAAGTTCAAAATATAACTTTCAAAGTTGAGAATACTGAATTACTTAATTTAAACTGCATTTAAATACAAACCTTTAACAGTAGCTAAGCTTAAAGGGAACTTGTATGAACTGCGAAAGTGAGTAATATATGAGCCGTTCAGTGCACACATCGATTAACTCCACTTTTTGAAAAATCTTAAATTTAAGTGTCAAAGCACTTGGTATAGTCATAACTGTTTATATATATAATAACTTTCCTGAATAATAAAGACCAACACCATTAAACGGCAAAATTTTTTTGGCCATTGAATAATAAGTAATTTATTTCAGTAGCCATTTTGATTAACTCCATACACTAATGTAAATCGTTTCAATAACACAATTCAAATGCACTACCAAGCGATAACGGTAAATTGTTTGCATCTTGTCTAATAAAGTACATAAAGACTTATGCTAGAAACTTTGAAAAAATAATAAAATATTCAAATTCGTGTACCGGGAAAAATAGAAATAGGAAAACTGTCTTAAGTTTATTGAAAATTGTTCAAAGTACGGAAATAAGAACTGAGTCAATTAAAATCAAATTTTTGGTAAGTGGACGTAGCTATTTGCCTAATGAGATTTTGCCATTATTGAGTCACATGCGAAAAAAAATCAAAACATTTTTTCACTAGATGATTGGAACAATATAATCAAAACATGTAAAAAGAAAGCGCCATTTAATCTAATCCAAATGACCCACCAAAATTTTTTTTCAACAAAACCTTTAGAAAAATCAATCATTAACAGAAAAGTAACCATTACAGGATTTCCAGTAAATTGGCTTAAAATACGTTTGAAAGGTCCAAACCCCATCTCATACAATTCAAATGTGATTATAATGAAGATTCAGAATTTAATGCCATTAATATAAGGAAATCTGTAGCAGGTAGAATGCAAAGTTTAAAAAATGTAGATCAGCCTTTATTATATCCTAAAAGTAGAAATATGACAAGGGAAAAAACGAGAGAGACATGATGCATAGACATAGACTGCTAAAATTCATTCCTCCTGTTAAACATGATTACTATAAAAACTTGACAACAAATCGAAATGACGAGTCCTCACATACAGCTGATGAAGAAGAAATTATTTATGTTGCTGATGAATTAATCACAAATAATATATTACAATAGAACTGTCAACATTCATTTTTATGGAAAATCTGTAATAAAAATATATAATAACTAACTTTTTCTGTAATAAAAAACTTAAAAATTTAAAGACTGAATTTAACTTTATTACTTTTTTCAGTTGCCAAATCGATTAACTCCACCAGTCACATAAAAATTGTAACATTACTTGACTGATTATTTTTTGGCTATTCTTTCTTATTAATTTTATATACCGTTAGATGAAAGCTATATCTGCATTTATGCATTCCACAATATATATTTGAATTTATATTATAAAGGGAATTTTAAAAAACAATGTACATTATTACATCGCATTTCTCAACTTTTTGTTTTATGGAGTTAATCAATTTGTACACTGAATGGCTCATATGTGGATAAAATTCGTAATATTATTATCGTATTTATAAATAATTATGACAATTTCCGAGCTCGACTTTATTGCTTCAACTAGTATTCTTTTATCAAGAAAGACAAATCAGATAGACTAAACAGGTTTACGATAATTGGCAAAGATACACTAATTCAAAATGTTGTTTTTCCCTAAGCCAATGGAAGATGCAATTCTTATCGAATATAATTGACATTGAAACCGATTATTCGAAATTACTATTCTACATAATAATAAACAATTAGAGGTTTTTATATAAATTATTATTATTTTTTTATTATTATTTTTTTTTTTAAATATTCGAATCACTGCTATTTATTTTTAACCCTAATTGTCTTTTTAATTTGTTTACATTTTGTAAAATCATTAAACACAAGGGTGTACTTTCATTATATAGGCTTTTAACAATATCTCAAAAACAGTGAAAGAATTTAGCTATTATCGTTAAACAGTATACTATAGTGTTTGAAAATCTACTGGTCATAAGAATTATTTGTGAAAAATAGTGTAAAATTATGAAAAATATGAGTACCTAAGCGATCAACTATTCCCTCTTCAGAGTACTATTTTTTCATTATTAAAAATCGAATGCATTCAATTGAGATACACTTGCGGGCATTGATAAAATGTACTACTCTTTAAAATTCTCTTTAAAATTCATACCAACTATTATATGTTTCAAGATATTGGCCAAAAAGCTAAAACTTTAATATTTGCTAACATAATTTTGTTGCAAATTTTACAATAATAAAATACGAGGCTTATAACTTTTAAATAATTTTTTAGGAAATCATCTTCACCCCTAACCTAAAAACGCCTGTTTAAATGACCGACCTTTTTATAGTATTATTTCTGTTAAGGGGTTACATACAGTCAGGAGGCCCAAAAAAGTCGATTTTTCAAGAATTTTTCTTGAGGTGAACCTTTTAAGTTATTAATGTAAGAATTGGTACACATATTATGGTAACTCTTGAGTGTATTTTAATGTTTTTGTTTTGTAAAAATAATTATTTTAAAAGATGCTACAGCTGATCTCCGGAAGCAATTCTAAAAAAAAGGTGTCTTGTGGTGAGCACGATATCTCTGGACTGGATCATTCAAAATAAAAAAACCAAAAATATTTCCTTAATATATTGTTTTATCTTGTAATTAATCGAAGGAATAAGCAAAATAAGAATTTTTACAAAATGGAGGCTTCTTAAAAGAAAAAATCGATTTTTAACAAAAATTTTGACCTTAAATTGTTTATAAAATGGAAAATATTTATCAGTGAGAAAAAACCTTCGATTAATTACTAAAAAATATACTTCAAAAGCTTGTGTTAAAATTTGAAATCGATCGGTTCAGCTGTTTCCAAGAAATCTTGCTCACCGACTTTAAAAACATAGTTTTGAGAAAAACGCGTTTAAAGTTTCGAAAGCACCTTACATATAGTAAAACAATCATTAGAAATATGCGTGTAACTTCGAGAATATTCGCCGGATTGATATGAAATTTTCTGTGGGTGTAGATAAATATATGTACATTGTGAAAATAAAATAAAATAACAATCGATTTTCTGAAAGTCCTGACTGTATATAACTCCTTAAGATCCAGATATTTCCTAATTTGTCAAAAATTAAATCGAACGTATACAATTTTATTTTGGTTTTACCCAAGCGTTATTTGGTATATCTTGCTCTCATTTTTAAATTAGGATACAATTACACTGGTTTACAAATTTCAACTTTTTTCCTGCCCTTCATACGAAATGTAATTTTTTCCTTCCTTTAATGGAAACTAATTAGCAATGTAAATTTAAGTTTTCGAGAAAAATAGGATTAAAAAATGAAAATAACCATATTATAGCCACTTTTGAAAATTTTTTAAAAACAACGGAGTTTCGTAACATCTCGAAATGTAAGTCAAATCAAAGTTTGAATTCTAAACTATAGCTTTATAATACGTTATTAGTAAATGTTGTTTCCTGAATTTATCTTAATAACATTTACTAATAACGTATGTTTTTCATGAATTTTGCGCCATATCAATGAATATAGAATTTAAGCATTCATTTTAACTACATTTGGGACCGCTAAGACATTCCTTTATTTTTAAAAAGGACCTCTAAAAATGGCAAAATTACGAATTTTTTAAATTTTTAACCCAACTTTTCTGGAATATGTGACGTGAAGCAATTTTTTTATTATTTTTCTCGAAATCAAAGAATCTTAATAATAACATACTTAGAATTATTTTGTTTAAGGAAACAAAAATATTGGGAACTAGTGTTATTAATCGTCTTATAAAAATACCATCTTTATTTTAAAACCGTATTTTGATCATTTGTGATAGAAATAGGTACATAAATCTAAAAGCTTAGTAAATTCAGTGTTAAAATAAATTCCTTAGGATGTAGGTATGTTGAGAAAATTGTATCCTTAATAAATTAACTTTATGATTCAATCTTTTCAAAGGCTATGTATCGTATATAATATTTTGTCGTCTTGTGCCAAACTGGTGCCCTTATTAGCGCCTCATTCGAAGATTTTTTTAATTCGTCGCGCCGCGTCGGCGAATAATTGTTTGTCCGGGCAGTCGCGTCTGGAGGAGGTCTGCGTCAACAAACAAGGTTTTCTAATCAACTTTTAATGAATTCGAGGGCTGATAACGCCGCGAATAAGCAAACAAACATCGTGCAGATGCGGTCTATAGACTGCTGCTGGATGCCAACTCAGCGGAGCTCCGAGCCCCGGGCCCCACGTCCCGGGGGCTACGCGGTAAGCAGACGGAGGTCTCTGATAACGCCGCGGAATTTTTAATCGTGCTCCCTCGGTCCGTGCAAAAAATGCATCTTGATCGCCTTTCTGGCGTTTTTGTGACCACCACCGGCTGGAAATTAATGATGGTCAGTTTCGGAAAACATCATCTCAGATTTTGGATTTTTTTTCATCAGCATGGGAAGCATTTAAGGAAAGGTAGACGACGGCGTGGAGACTGTCGGAATCGGATTAGTCCGGCCGGATTAGCGCGGCTAGCACCACATTGGATGGAGGTTAAACAAAGCCGCATAGGACGAACCGGAGCTCGCTAGAGGTGATCGTAGAGGCGTAAAATCCGCAAAGGGATATAAAGAACAACTTATGTGTGATGCCCTAGATTTCCAGGAATAGCTCTGCATTTTTGTCTTTTGTCCCCGCCAGACCCCAGACATTTGATCTCTTTATGAAATGTGAGATTTTTTTCATCCTGGCGGCAAAGAGGTAAAAGTGACGACTCGTGAAAGTGTTGAATTTCAGGTAACTTTTCATTTTTTTTTTTGCTTCCTCTATTATAGAAGTGTGAAACAAAAAAATTTTTTTTTGCACATGTGTTTAGCTTTTCCTGAATTTCCTGGAATATAAAATTTTAATGCATCTCTACTTACCTCTGTCCTTAATTTGTCTGTAAAATGAGTCCTTCTGGGCTTTAAAAACAGTACGCGATATTGTATAATAGATTATTTATTTCTGGGAAACGTTGAAAATGAAATTGGCCATGCTTTCGTTTAAATTCATATATTTGCTTTGGCAGTGCTGAGCATAATACAACTTAGACTTGAACAATTTCAACTAAGAGGAAATGAAATTTGATTTTTAAATTATTTGAAAATTTGAAGAAAAACAAAACTTAAAGTAAATTTGTTAGGACATGTTCTTTTATGTAGTAAAAGAAAGTAAATTTTGTTTTTGGATAATGGAAAACAGATTAATATCATAAATACTGAATATTACCCGCGTTTTATTTCAAAAGTATTTGCTTTGTAATGTTTTTAAACTAAATAACTATAAAAATTGTTAAACTCTAAGTTTCGAAAGATCTCATTTAAGATTCTATATCAGATATAATTTTTCAACATTATTTAGTCCTTCCTACTTCCGGCAGTTGCATTTTTTTATTAAAAAATTGAATTGTTAATGTAAAATTTAGTTGTTTTTCGTTCCGGAAACTATGACAATCTATCGCTATCAAATTACGAATTTTGTGCTCTGTACGATATTTTTTTATCATAGAAATCGCTCCATGATGAAACAAGACCCATTTGCACATACAAAAACGTATAGAAGAAGAATAGTTGACCTTTCTTCGAATTCGAAAAATACTCGAAAAATGAATGCATAAAATTACATTTCTTCATCAAAATGCTACTGATCTTTTGAATTTGAATGATATATATATATATTTTGGTGTTAACATTATATCTTAAATAATAGATACGTTAATAAATTGAGATGTTAAAAAGCAGGTTTTTTCAGTATCCATGAAATTTATCAAAATAAGTAACAACAAACATCAAAAGCAAAGACAAAAAAAATCTAAAATATTCAAATACATGAAACAGAAAATTTTAGTTAATGCAAACAGAATGGAAATAACAATTTATGAAGCGTGCAGGAATTAAGTAGTAAATAGGTCTTAAATTAATAATCTCAGGTAGGTGTTCCACAATAGTAATAGTGATCAACCATGGAAAATAATTTCCTTTGTTTTCTTTGTTTTTGTTTGTTTTTTTAAACCAGTAAACAAACGCAACTAAATTGTTAAAGTCTTAACACGTCTTTACGTCATATTAACAAACAAGTTTATTATCAAAAAGGAAACCTTAATATAAAAATTTTCTTCATTTAACATTAACGTTTTTTTTTTAAACTTTTACTTTATTTAATTTTTCTCTTATAAGTTACGATTTATTTCCGTTCATTTTAAAAGCACTTGTTTATTCACCTTTTGTTTATATCCGGCAATATAAGTTAGAAAATTCTTTTACTACTTTGGAAAATTAGACAATTTATTTCAATATTAATAATAGATTTTAAGTTACTTCTTCTGTGGTTTAAAATAATTTTTAAAGACAGTAGTTTGAATTATTTTTAAAGAATAAAATATAAGGGTTAATTTTATGTTTAAACAATTGAAGTATTAAACTCTAAAGAAAATGAGAAGCAAAATCTTCTATGAGTTCCAATGATCAGTAGGTTAAACTAATTTAACATAAATATAATAAATTCCCTAACTGAATTCCGGATAGATTTAAATATTAAGTCACTCGTTTTAACTTTAATCATTTAAATATGTTCTTTATACTCTTCATTCAATTAAATACGCTTTATTAAAAACACAACTGAACTCTTTTCCCTTTTATACATATATTTCACTAGAAACAAAATGTTATGCTCGCTGCGTTTTATACATTTTATGATATGATGAAAAGATGACACCAAATATTTCGTTTTATTCTTTGTGCTATTACTGAAAAAAGCACACACAAAATTACATTTCGTTTCTTCTTCTTCTTTTTCTTGTTTCTATTTTAAACTGTTTTTATTTTTTATATTTATTCTCCCTTGCGTTTCAGCTTCAATCGTTTTCAGCAAATATTTTTTTTTTATCTATATAGTCTTTCAAACATTCAATTTGTTAAATCATTTACAAAAACATAAACGTCTCTTTGAAAATAAAATAGTTTTTGATCGTTGCTACATTTTAAGGAAACTTAATAATTCTTGAAATAGTTTTTTAATGTCAAAGGGAAATTAATTCTTTGCTAGATCAATAATAGGCCAAAGATTTAATTAATTTAAAAGCTAAAGAACTAAGAAGTGAAAATATCTTGAATGTAATTAATAATTTTTATATTGCAGTATCGCTTAAATTTATTTAAATATAAAAATTTCAATTTCGTTTCAATAAACCTCTTGAAATTTATACGTGAAAATATATTAAAAGCATAAAGCTGTTGTAAAGCAGAAAAGAAGCTTTAAAAAAGCTTTTCGTATAGTGCATTTGTTTCTCTGCTTCTGGTGATTCTTATATCTTTTTGTTCTGATATTTAAAAAAATTTCTTTGTTGTTGGTGAGGCTTTTAAGAGTCACGAAATATTTCAAAATATACATTTAACATTATTAAAAATTTATCCAAAATTTTTTTCGAGAAAGCTTATAACTACCGACATTTTTGGCTATCTACATAACCTAACAACTTTCTTCAAATAATGGTAGCAACGATCGTAAGATCCTCAATTTCCCTTTCAATAAACGAATTGCTCCGATAACTATCTACAATTAAATTTTCTTGATCGAAAAAATCTCACCATCTACGTAAAGCTCTTAAATATGTTTGGCGGATCAAAACGTCCCTAAATCGGCACAAGGACGCAAATGTCCACGGCACATTATACACATATATACCTCTCACAGTGAAAAGTTCAATACAAATCATTGCAAATTTGTCCATCTAATAATAATGTCCTAAATACAATCTAAGTGGTCGTCCCCAATCCGGGGCAATTGTCTAATATATATATATATAATTTGAGTTTTTGCGAGACGTACATGCCCGCCCTAATATACATTAATATCAGCTAATTCAATAAATTTAACACTCTTCTTAGACACTCTAAAGGTTTTCTTGCATAAGACGTTTAACGAGGCGACTCCGCGCCTCTTTTTTTTATTTAAAATACCTATTTATCTGCTTTGGTTTTAGTTTAAATTTTTCCCTTTTATTCAGCTACGCAGCTAGACTGCGTTATATGTTTAAAAAACATTTTAGCAACATCTTTTAATTATTGTTTTATTTGCTCCGTCTTTTTTTTTATATAAAAAATTATTGCGCACAAGCGCGTTACACCTTAAAACATGATTTTTTCTTCACAACAATTAGAATATCTAATTCCACTATATCCGCTCCGATTAGCTAGTCTACATTTTATCTGCTAGGTCCTAGTTTCTGCTAAAAAAAAAAAAAAAAAATCATTTCACAATGTGCGAAATTTAAATGTTTTTCAGTGTTTGTGTGTGTCTCTCTAATCATGCAGAAAGGCCGGGCGAGTTTAAACTGCCGTCAGCGGTGGTACAAGAGCAAAAAATTTGAAAAAAACATTTGTGTACTCGCAGTGGAGGTTGGAGATAATGGTGAAGAATATTGTTTAAGGTGAAAACAATTAAAATGGACAAAGAGTTGGAAATTCGTTTTAAAAAACTGTCATTCCGGCAAAACTTATTCCCTAGAAATCGATGCTGTCCAAAGGCCGAGCGCTCCTCAACTGTTGATCTGGCAATCCGGACGATCTTATTTGTGTTATGTTCGAAGGCATAGTTGTAGGCGTTATTTGGATCTTAATGGGTACCTCCGCTTCGGCTCCTTCTTACTTTGCTTAAGCATCAGCTCTAGTTACCCGGCCTTAATCCAGCGATCTATTGAATATTCCAGAGCTGATATCCACCTGTAAGAAAAGGTTTGTATCAAAACAATTTAGCACACCAGGGAAACAAGCAATCGTTGAGAAGAATGCTTTAAGCGTGATCATTTTCCGATAAAGCTGTTTACACGATCAAAGAAATGTATTTAGCAAAGATCACATCCACTGTAGAACTTAAGTTTTCGTTTTATTAAAAGCTGGTATTATTAAAAAGCTTCCACTTCTTGAGGTGAGCTAAAATTTTCCGGCTAACTATGAAAACATAAACAACATAACGAAAAACGCTTATCTGTGTTTATTTTAACATATTTTCATCTATTAGCCGACATATCTTTGTGTAATTTAGATATGATTTTTATTTATGGTTTATTATTAGGTAAAGTACATCCCAAATATAAGGTTGTAACATAATAATCTGATAATTTTTTAAGAAACTTTATTTTGATATTTTTGTTAAATTTAGCTTAACATTTTATTGAACATATAGTCCATCATTATCAATGATCTCCTGCCAACGTTGGGGAAGCGACATTATTCCATTCTCGTAAAGCTTGGGCTCACGAGAGTTAAAAAATTCCGACAACCACTGTGCCAATGCATCTCGGTCATCAAAAGATTTTCCGCTAATGTGAGCCTGCAACGATCGCAACAAGTGGTAGTCAGAAGTATACATATCCGGCGAGTATGCAGGATGGGCTAAGGAAATCCAAACAAGCTCCATAATTTTTTTACATGTCATCGAAGCGGTGTGAGGGCGGGCATTGTCGTGGAGGAGGTATACATTTCCTTGTTCTCCTTTAAGATTCACGGCAACCTTATCCAGCATATCACAGTATCGTTCACTATTTATAGTCATTCCTTGTGGTAATAGTTCCCAGTAGATAATGCCGTGCACACTCCACCAAACACTCAACATAACTTTGTGTCCAAATTACGAAGCCAAGCAAAAGTACGATGTGAAGTAAGTAATTGCGTACAAACCGCCACTTGCATCATCCGTTGACCATCCGTCAATTCGTGGGGTACCCATTGACTGTGCCTATACACTTTACCCATTGCTTTCAAATGTCGAGCGATAATAGTATGGGAGCATCCGAGTTCTTCTTCAAGTTGACGAGTAGTCCTCCTTGGATTCGATGAGCTGCGCTAGTCGGTCGACATCAACCTCAACCGGCCGCCCTTAGTGAGATTTATCTTCAAGGTTGTAGTCGCTGTATGATAAGAGACCGCATTTCCTCCCATACATTGACATATATTTTGTGCCGCCTGCTTAACTTTATGCTTCAAACGGAACTCATAAAGTAGAAGGACGCGGATGTCTCGTCTTTTCAAATCGAATTTTTCCAGAATGCTACTCGCTGCGCTGTCGATTATTGCACTGATGAACTGAGCGCGCTCACGGGTATTTATACTCATAGTCACAGAATTTTCTCGAAGTTGTAAAAAATTTCCAGGATGTTTCCGAAAAAATTATCAGATTATTATGTTACAACCTAATATTATCTATTTATGATTTTATGAGAAATATCTAGGCCATAGATAGACCATTTCTGTTAGTGTGAACTTTGTCCATAAAAGAAATTTTGAACTGTTTTTGAACTTTTCGGTACTATTGTTAAATAAATATTCGATACGTATGATCTGAACTTTCTAAAGATGGATCGATTTTCTTTCAATTATTTTCACATGCATTATTTGTCAATAACTACGACTAGTTTTATCAATAGTAGATAGATTTTTAGCAATATTGACACTTTGTCTATTATTATATGTATGTTATATTTTATAGTTAGTGCGCTGTGAACACTTGAATGACAATTTCTACTTTAGTAATTATTTCTAGTAAAGCTTACCTTTTCTTATCCATTTCGGATTCGGTGCTAAAGTAGTAATGTCTTAACTTAGATTCAGGTGGGACGATTTCAAAGGCATTCTTTCTTCCCGCTGCATTACTGGACATAGCTACCACTTTATATCCCTGCAAACAAGCCATACCTACAATATTAAATGAAAATTAGAACTGATTTTTCCAAAAATAAAAATTTGTGAGAATTAGGAACAAAATGCAATCAATAAAAATTTAATCTATAAAAATTCCATCAAAAATATATATAAAATCTATGGTATTATGTATAATGAAACAATATCTTTTTTTTTATTATTGAAATATCTATTTTTGGAAATGATGAAAATTTGTTTCTATCTGGCACATAATGAGATCAACATACCAAAAGCGTTTTTACTATTCGCATCCTGATAAAAGTAAAGGCAGGCATCCTTAAGTACACAGTATCGTTTCGACCAACCACACCAGCGACTTCCCAACTTCATCAGATGACCAAAGCAATCTGGTCGAACGATAGCATTTGGTGGCATACGAAGATTTCGTCCACTAAGAAATAAACATTTAGAATTTTCTTATTATATAATGTAAAAAAAAAAAAAATATCTACGTCATTTCCAGCCATGGATCAGGTTGCATAGACGCATGACTTAAGACTGCTAACCATCGATTGGCAGCTTCTTCTGTTTCAGCAGCGAGATACATTGGTATTCCTTCGCCGGAATCTATTTTAAAAGCGTATGACTTTCCCACATCAGAAGAACAATGCTCTACAGTGTGATTCGTTAAAATTACAGCACCAACTGGTTGAGTATCCTATGCCAAAAAAATAAATAATTTATTATTTGAATATTATAAAATTTAAATATATGTTAGAAAAAAGTGAAAAATAATTGAAGTAGATTAACTAGAAAAATACGCAACAACTCATAACTTCTTGTATCTAGTAAATGCTTAAATATTTAGATCGATCTAAGATCGATTATAATTATAGATAAAGTTATTAATAAATTTAACGACTTAATAACGTAAGATCAAGTCAATCAAATAAAAATCAATTCAATGGAAAATTTAGTACGAGATTTAATTTATTTATTTTATTAATTTACTGCTCATCAAATTATCAAAATAAACTAGTTGAAATAAAAAATCAAATCAGAAGAAAACATTATAAAACGAAGAAATGAAACAAGTGAAAAAATATCTGCTGCGAATACATAATGATGAAGTTTCCTTATTTACGTATTGGCAATGAAAAATATAAAAAAAACCTTTGAATAAAAAAATAAATGCAAAACTGTTGACAAATGATTTTTATAATGCGCGCAAAAATCGAGGCGATGGAAAGAGTATTTATTAATCAAATGGAAGAGAGGATTATATAATTATTTGCATCATGCTAAAATATTTAAACAGAAACTTACTGAATCTGTTTTATAATAATAAAGGCAGTGATCAGGTCGCAGACAAAACCATCGTAGGACCCATTTCTTTGAATTTGGTGTTCCTTTTGCTTGGCCACTCTGTCTCCACAAATATCCGGTGTAAAGAGCTGGACTAGCTGACTCCTGCTGTTCGTTCATAAGAACGCCTATCGTTCTGGCCACTTCTAGTTCCAAAGTTTCGCATCCCGCATGGGCAATTTTCACAACCTCTGTATGATGTTTATCCAGCACTGGTATACCATTCACAGAAATTATTATATCTCCAACTTCTAGGCCAGAACTTTCTGCTGGAGTGTCTGGTTCGATCGCAGCAACAACCACTGGTTTTGATCCGTGTATTCTGAAGCCAAATTCACCAGAGTCACTTTTAACAACAACAGTCTTATCAATTTCTGAAAAAGAAAATTTTTTGTTAATATTAAATTACTATCCTAACTATTAAACCAATAAAAATTCTACACTTAAATAGCTTCACTCAAACTTTTTTGCATTTAAATTCGACCTAACTATTTTTTACCATCTTCAGCCGTGTATTCAGCTATTGCTTGCCGTGTAGGTAAAAGAGATATTGGGTTTAAATTTATTCTATTCTATTTTGGAACTTTTTATGCCTATAAAGTCTTAAAGTCAGATTAAATACACGCAGATTTCTATAAAACAAACGAAAATCGACTTACAAAAAAAATTATCTGATTAAGCTGATTAAGAATTTTGAAAAGAAAAATTTTTCAGAATTTATGAATATATGTGAGCAGTAATCATTTTAGGCCAATTTATGACTTGTTGGTTTTCAAGTGGAAGCATCTGGTTTAACGTTTTTAAAATTCTTTAAATCGATTAACACACCGAAAACTGCCAGAATTTTACCAAGTGTTTTACATGAGTCTCAGAAAAAACTCCAATGTTCGAACAAAAAATTATCTAAGAATTCAAAATATTATTCAATTAATTATTATTCCTTGACTTATGCGAAATTTTGAAATGAAAAACTGCACATTATAAATATTTGGATCAAATCTGGAGTTCTTGTGTTGCATTTTTTTTGTGTGATAATTCAAAGTGATTATAAAATTTGTTATTCAAATATTTAAAATCGAAAATGTAGCGGAGATCTTACAATCCAAATATTAGTTATTATAGACTTCTTAGTTCAATCGTAAAAAACATGATTATTTTAAGTCAGTTTTGTAAATCAAGATTTTTATTATACTTTATTAATTTGGTTAGATAAATATACAAAAATTAAAAAAAAAAAACCTTTATATACCATTCTCTTTATTAGGAGACACAGCTTTTAAAGCTTGTCCTTGCCGAGCCCATACCGTCAACATTAATTTGTAGAGCTCTTCCAGTTTTCTTTTCATTGATGTTGGCGCCGACTCTGAGGAAAGTAATTCTAAAAAGCAAATAATAAAAGAAAATTAAGGAAATAAAATAAAACAATATGAACTATAATTAGCTTCGCTTTAGCAAAAGAAAAAAAAAACCAAGACAATAAAATAAAGAAGTGTACAAGAAGAAGTGAAATATGCTGCAACTAATTTTTTGAACTTATGTTTTGCGGAATTGGAAACAAGAAAAGTGAACATGTGCGTAAATAAAAATAGAAACTAGCTCAAATAAAATAAAAACACAAAACTTTATTGCTGCCAGACCTATCATTTTTGTCACTTTACACTTTAAACTTTCTGGAAATAATTGGAACACTTCAATAAATCATAATGCAAATTTCAGAAATTAAACATAGATTTTCACGCTGAATCAGTTCTAGAAAGAATACAACACGCTCCGAATAATTAAAGAAAACACTCTCAATTGCAAAGATATTCGGAAAACAGAAGTGGGACTGACTCGTGTCTATGTCACGACCGGCGAACAACTAAGGGTCCACTGAGTTTCTATGCAACCGGTCTCAGAACAGATATCCGATTCAGAACAGATATCTGGAGATGTTCTTTTCGCTTTTCATTGATGGCGTACTTTTTTCCGAAATATCTTATTTAGTGGCCAAAGACATTTTCCCGCCACAAAATTCCAAATGGATCATCGTACGCATTTTTATAGGTTACATCACCCAAAGAAATGCTCTATTCTCGCTTTTTGCGAATTGACCTTACACTAGTTTTAGCGGGGCGTGCGGTTAAAAATACAACCGGCGCACAGTGGGCCCAGCGGGACTTTTTCGTGTCATAAATCTGTAACTTTTTTGTTTGTTGATATATCTGTATGAAATTTTTTTTATATAATGTTGAGGATATAGGCTTTCTAACTGTAGTGCCAAATATTAATATTTATTTTTTTTTAATTTAAAAATAAATATTTGAAAATGCAGTTTAACTTTGTCATAGTAAAACCTAAGCTTATATTAAGTTTATTTTTTAATTAACCATTAAAACTTTAAGATTGCTACGTTTAGCAATTACAAACTCAATATTACAGTTCTACAGTACACAGAACTCATAAAAATAATTACGTGAAAACTTAACCTTTTTTTATACTTATCGGTGTAAAACTCCCTTTTAACAACAAAATTCGTTAAAAATAATATTGTAATAAAATTAACGGTAAAAAATAGAACCCTGACAAAAACTTTCAAATTTTTAAATAAAAAAATATAGGGTTTTATTCACTTTATAAAGTTTGTTAAAAATTTTAAATGTTAGCGCTGTTTGCCGATGCCGAGATTTATATTGCATTTTATAGTTAATTTTATCTAGAATAAAGAGGAGTAAAAAAAACTTGCGGATTTTTTGCGCTTTTTTTTTGAGAATTGAAAATTATAGAATTGACGGTTTTCTTAGTATTTCCTTGACATTTTCGCGCTAATTTCATTGGATTTCATTTAAAATTAGCAATATACTATCATTAAGCATTCAACGAATTTATCCAATAAAAAAATATTAGTAATAAATAAAAAAAAAAAAATTAATTTATTTAAAAAAAAAAAAAATTATTTATTTAAAAAAAATAATTACAAAAAAAAATATTATTAATACGAAATATTTTGTTTTATTTTGTTCTTTCTGCTAAATAACCTCCAATTATTATTTTAATTTTTTTTAATTTTTTTTTTAATTTTTATTTTTTTATTATTTATGAATGTATTTTATTTTATTTTTTACTTTTTTTCAGGGAATCCTTTCGTTGAATGTTTACTGATAGTACGTTGCTAATTTTAAATGAAATCCAATGAAATTAGCGCGAAAATGTCAAGGAAATACTAAGAAAACCGTCAATTCTATAATTTTTAATTCTCAAAAAAAAAAGCGCAAAAAATCCGCAAGTTTTTTTTACTCCTCTTTATTCTAGATACAATTAACTATAAAATGCCATATAAATCTCGGCATCGGCAAACAGCGCTAACATTTAAAATTTTTAACAAACTTTATAAAGTGAATAAAACCCTATATTTTTTTATTTAAAAATTTGAAAGTTTTTGTCAGGGTTCTATTTTTTACCGTTAATTTTATTACAATATTATTTTTAACGAATTTTGTTGTTAAAAGGGAGTTTTACACCGATAAGTATAAAAAAAGGTTAAGTTTTCACGTAATTATTTTTATGAGTTCTGTGTACTGTAGAACTGTAATATTGAGTTTGTAATTGCTAAACGTAGCAATCTTAAAGTTTTAATGGTTAATTAAAAAATAAACTTAATATAAGCTTAGGTTTTACTATGACAAAGTTAAACTGCATTTTCAAATATTTATTTTTAAATTAAAAAAAAATAAATATTAATATTTGGCACTACAGTTAGAAAGCCTATATCCTCAACATTATATAAAAAAAATTTCATACAGATATATCAACAAACAAAAAAGTTACAGATTTATGACACGAAAAAGTCCCGCTGGGCCCACTGTGCGGCGTGGCGGATTCAAGACGCTTTCGTAGGCAAACAAAAAGTAATAAATTACGAAGAACAATTTGAACTAGAAGTAGAGTCGCCGGTGATTCACAAATGCGCGGATCGGATGTGGTAATTGCTCTTTTGTTTTCAAATTTTTAAAGAGTTTTGATTTCATGCTAACTTGCCCAATTTTATATTCTACTCTACTAGCAATATTAAAAAGAACTCAATGTTCAGAATTTTTTTAACATATATGGAAAAGAAGTAATACTCCTATATTATTTTTTTTATTATTTTAGAAGACGCAATTTTTTACAAAATCTACTTGAAATTGTTTGTATTTAGCTCAATAATTCTGGATTTTATTTTAAACCCACTAACTCATCATACAGCCTTATTATCGAAAAATTATTAATTTTTTTTTTGACAAGTATTGTAGCTATATATTTTATACTTCTAAATGAATTGTCCTCAGAATAATTGATGTAAATTCACTGGCACATTTGAAAATGTAAATGTCTATACCTTAGTCAATTATACGGCGATAGGTGTAAAATTTGGTGAGGAATACGATCTTAAGACTTTAAAATTCAAATGAAAAAAAAAAGTAAATTTTTATTTGACTTTCAAGTTTTTGAATTATTCTCCTTTATGTTATAAGCTCCATATTTATAAAATTACTTTGATTTATTTTATTGATATTGAACGTTTGAATACAAAGACTTATTACTTATATTTATCTTCTATTTGGATATTAAACTTTACTTACTGAATGAGTTCGACTTCTGACGATGATACATTTCTAGCGTGCACCTTCTCTGAACAAGACGATGTAGAATAACTTGATATTTCTGGTGAAAAGCTTTCTCTGAGTCAGTTGATCCTCTGCGGTCACGGTGTCGATCTGGAAAAATGCTAGAGTTATGTATTCTCGCACAAATGATCTTAAATTACCGAAACTTTGATGGTCCAGCTGAATCCACACATCGCTATCGGTGAGACGAGTGTAAAGGCCTTGACGGTAGTTGCCCCGATATATAACCTGGTCTAGATCGGTGCTACGATCAGAAATTTTTTCAGACTCCTCTGGCATTACACACGGGCTTGATCCAGCTGGACGAAGGGCTGGAGGGCTTTGAGATGTTGATTCCTTGCCACGTTCTTCGCTCTATTAAAAAAAGGATAATTTCTTGGAAGTTATATTAAAAATAGAAATATAATTAGGCGCGATACCTTCGCCCTTGCATTCTCGTGCCTATTTCTGTAGTGTCTTCGATCTCCGTGCCTCTCCTCAGATCGAAATCTCTTGTCCATTTTCTTGTAAAGTCGTTGCGAAGTTTTTGTTGTCACCGGTGAATCAGCAAAGTCTGCTGGCGGTTTAACGATATCTGGGCCGTCATCCTCGATAGCTGCGGTTGAATCTTGAGACCCCGATATTGCAGTAATGATTTCAACCTCCTTACCACAATGTAGACAATGCACTTGTTGATCAGGAACTATGTCCGCCTCGCTGTAGAACACTGAATCCGAGCCTGGGGACACGGACCTCAGGGACTCTATAGATTTCGCCTTCAACTTTTTTTCAGATCCTGAATCGGTAGCTTGTTTTTTGGGGCTTGTCTGGACTATCTCATATTTGGACGGGCTCATTTTCATGGGTGGTGGAGTTCGACGTTCGATCGCTTTTTCAGGGCTCTTCGTATTGGTCGCCTTCGTTTTTCTGGGAATAGACTCTTCCCGGACGGCAGAGCTCTTCCTCAGTTGGCGTCGGATCTTCGGCCGGAAACGTTTCGCTTTACTGGGGCTGGTTCCGTCGAGGACATTCATAGCACTTCGGTCCTCGGGTGAAATTTGCTTGAAACCTGGACTGGGTCTTTTGATTGGTGAGGTTAACGCTCGAAGGTTTTCCCTTTCAATGTCCAATTTCATGTTGTTCTTTCGCCGTCTTCGCTCCTCCTCGAACCTCTCTCTAGTTCTTCGATGTTTCGCAGATCGATGATCATCGTCTTGGGGGCTTTCGTAGTACCCCGATGATGAGTATCGTTTTTCGCTTCGCTCGTCATCTGAGATCGATTCGGATTTTTTCTTGGCCAGGACGGCGGGTTTGACGGGGATCATTCGCAAAGGGGATGCCTTTACAGCCGCCTTTGATCGTGCAAGATCGGTTAAATTATAGCTACCTGAAGAACTACTACTCACTGAATGGGACGGAGAAGGTTTCGTAGTTGTTGTCGTCGTCGTCGATGGGGCGGGCTCTGATGTCGAGGGCATCTCCTCAATTTGGGGCATCTCTTCGGACAGTCCGTCCCCGCGAGTCGAATAAAGCGGTGAGGCGCTCTCGAACGATGATCCATTATGCGTTGCCGTTTGGGAACTTTGGGCTGAAACTTAATGTGGGAAAAAGAAAATTATGATTAGTTAGCGAACATTCTAAGGTATTTATTTGGGTTTTGAACGTTTACAAATTCTTCAGGACACACTAGCTCAAGCCATTCATCACAACAGCAAATACCACTTCTAAGTGTATCAACATATTGGCAGCTGCGAAGCCGTGCTAACAACACCAAACCAGAAATCTAGGAACCAATGAAGGCTTCAAACCTGGTACTTGTGTAGATGATGAGCTGGCAGTCGTGGGTGTCTTCATACCTGGGGTACGCTTCGAATTGTCTGTACAGGTAACGTATTCGTCCGTGTTTGTACTGCACTCTGATATGTCGGTATTGTTTTTCGGGATCACCTCCGGCCGGCTGGCGGATAGCTGCTCGATGGAGGGTGTTTTGGGAACGTCCGCGATTTCTGGATGCCTATAATTAAATACCATTTAAAAACTATATAACAAAATTTCACCTAAGAAACAAACCATCTTACCTTTGAGGACTATGAGTATGAACTAGGGGTTCAATTTTTCTTCTATCCTGCAGCCCTGGGGATAATGTTCTAGAAGATCTACGCGATGATGATGGCAGTCGGAAGGGAACCTCTTGATCGTCCTCTTCAACACTTACAGAGGGCGTGACTGCAATCGCTGGGGTTGGTATGACTAAAGTTGGTGAAGTCACTATAGACTCCCCAACTGTAGGGGATAGTATCGTTGTTTGAGTTGAGGCAGGTTTAACCATCGGTGAGGCAACTCGCGGAACTGACTGCAAAGAAAAGGGAAGTTTTAAATTAATTTACGTTGTATACTAAATGAATTATATATCATATATAATTGATAAAAGTTAAACGTAGTCATAACAGTGATACTCTTATTTTAAATCAATTTTCACGATGGAGGAAAAAATGAACAAAGGAGCACTTACATAATATACATAATATATATCAATTAGTCCAAAAACTAAAATCAACATCACTAATTTTTATTTTCAATAAATTAATCACTAATTTTAATTTATATTAAATATTTTCTATCAAGTAAATAAAGAAATGTAAAAATAAAGAGATAAATTTACTCTTCGTATGATTTTTAACAACACTTCTGTTAAGCACCTTAGGCTAATCAAAGGTTAAAAAATCATTTTTCTTAATACGGCTTCTATGTCTATTTTTTCCAAATTAAATAAAGCGTTTTGGGTTAATTAAATAGACAAATGAAACAATATGAAATAAAACTGTTTTTTGGGCGATTTTTAACATTTCTTCTAAATAGTTGCGAAAATTAAAGTTTAAAAATGTTATATTCCTTAACCAGTTAACTGTGATTGACGAGTATACTCGTCATGCGTATAAATCAGTGACCATTGGCTATTTAAATTGCAATTTTTGAGAAAAACAAAACATATTCTCAAATTTAGATGTTTAGAATATTTTGAGGCTATGCCGGAATAAAACAAACAAGTAGAAAATATAAACAGTTTGAGATGATCTCATGCGTCCCGGTATGTACTGGTTGAAAAAGTTTACCAGTTCGCATAATGAATTTATTTATGTGCGATGATAATAAACGTTTTTTAGATGTTAACCAAAAAATATGAAACTACAAGAACTCTTGTCAGTCTGTAAATAATTTAGATTTTATAAAAGAATTGGAAGCTGTCGGGCAGAGAAAGGGGCTAATTGCATGAATGTCAACAAAAAACCTTTCCAAATACAAAGCACATGAACTGAGAGGCACAAAATTTTCTTGGAAATTGTCTCCCTCGGTTTAGTGTTCCAAGAATTCAATCAATTTGTTTACCAAAAATAAGCAAAAGATACTGACTATCCCACGATTCATTCAAAAATTCATAGAATGATCACGATCTGAGGACAGGTTTTTGTGCATGGCCTTATCTTACCAGCGCAACTTATTCTGTGATTGACGAATATACTCGTCATGGCTCGATGAGGGCGCCACAGTTAACTGGTTAAAACGGCTTCTAGATCTATTTTTTTCGGGTTAAGTAGCATATTTTGGACCAAATAATTAGACACTTGCAAAACGATCGAGAACAAATCACTTTTCCTAAAATTTTTAAAAATGTTCCTCTTAGCAATTAGGTCTAACGTATAATAAATAAATGCAAAAAGTACAATATAAATGCAATTGTCCTATTTGTTTTGTTAACCAAGGTAAGGCAAATCAATGCTTTATCTCAATCAATTATTTCTTAGAATTAAAAAAATCCTGTTACATTTGTTAAAACAACGAACTCAACATAAATCGGTTTAAAATTAAAATGTTATGACTGGTCTATAAATACAATTTTTTTTTCCTAGAAACATTACAAAAACAATAACGTAGAATGTATCTGCACTTCACAGTTGTTAATTTTCAAAGAAAAATATAATTAAACTAATTGATGTGAGTTCATAATCGAATCAAAAATTATTTCTGATTAAACATTTTCTGTAGAATGTTATTCAAATTCAATTAATTAGAATGTCATCCAGAATACTGGCTTTTAGCGTTATAACTTGTTATTTCTTTCATATTTTTATTAAAAGCAAATATTAATTCTTATAACGAGCAATTTTCATAAGAAAATAATTTTTTTACTTTCAGTAAGCTAGAACTGAAAATTTTATTAAAATCTTAAACAAGTTGGATTTATCTCGTTTTTTTTTTGCATTTTTATATTAAACCAACGTAAAGTAATGTGGTTTAACGTTACTTAACGTGAACAAATAGCTCTATAGGCTGAATTTAAGAAAATAATTTTTTTTACCTTCAGTAGGTCAGAGCTGCAGAACTAACCATTGGTTAAAAATCGTAAAAAAAGATTTACCTTGGTTTTTTTGGCATTTGTTTATTGAATTATTCTGCATACCTTCGAAGTATATAAAATAATAGAAAACTTGAATTAAATCTACGTTTATTGGTCAACATTATCTTTCGAAAGAAATTTACATTTTTCGACAAAAATAGAAACGGTTTCAGAAAAAATATGGCAGGATTTTTAAGTTGCAGAAATTTTTTCCACGTTAGTTTGTACTGAAAGCTCGATTTGTACTTGAAAACTTTTTTCTTTATTAATTAGGACCTTATTTTCTTCTGTGAGCTGTCTTTTTTGGAATTTGTAAAAATAAAATTGTACGCCACCCAAAGACATTTTTACATTTCCTTGCAAGAAGGATGGCATTCTTTCTATACATAGTTTTTATTATAGAACTTGATTTTTTCATGAATGGAAGTTTGGACTTTGAACGTGCATCGTTATTTTTCTTAACTCTCTTTTTAAAGATTGTTTTTTTTTTTTTTTAATTTGAAATCTAGTTGTTGTTCTGTATATATCTATATAAATACGAACGAAAACTGCAATATTTAGGTTTAAATTTAGAAACATTTAATAATTCGTGCTGCCACCTTAGTTCAAAATTATTTGTTGGAGTCTCCTGAGAATAGAATTAAATAAATTTTGCAGATGCCATTGGTCAATTTTGTTCCATTGGCTAATTACGGCATCCCTAAGATGTTTCAAATATTCAAATTGACGTCCATTCTTGTAAACATTATTGGCCAGTAGTCCCCAAACATTTTCAATCGGATTGAGATCCGGACTACAGGCTGGCCAATCCAATAACGAAATGTTGTGATCACCCAAGAAGTCTTTTGTCAGTCTAGCAGAATGAATTGCCGCATTGTCTTGTTGGAATATGTAATCTGGGTCGAAATAATCATCGCCTGAATTCATTAATTCACATTCCAATAGGTTAACGTAATAGACAGCATTCATTTTAGTAGAAACACTACATATATTTCCTGTATATCCACAATTTTGCGAAACACCACCTTGTTTTTTTGTCGAACATCATGCCAATATTTTTGGAGACCACCAAGCCCGTCTAAATTAAATTTTTTTTTCGAATTTCCAAATATTTACTTGTTTTAACTAAAATAAGCCCGAATATTGCAGTTTTCTTCCTTGTTTCTATAATTTTTTCGTGGGGTGTATCTCCGACAATTTTTAATATTTATTTATAGAATTCATATACAAATTCTTCAAATATATGTGTTTTTAAGTTTAGTTACTCGAAGGTTTTATGACCTTAACTTTCCCGGAAATCACACGCTTGTTGTGGCCTTATGGATGAGTATGACCCCTTAATCCACTACACCTCTTAAAAGTTTTCGGTCGTATCGTACTTCAAAGAAAGCATTCCTAATTTTGAATTCATTCAGTCGCATAAAGTGTGCGAACGATCTCGAATCAGGCTCATAAGACCTTTTCGCACAATTACCCGGCTTGAGAAGAAGGGCAGCTCGGCTAAAGTAAGTGTTCCGCTCCTGCAGCGATTTCGAGATCCGAGTAACTACCAAGTAATGAGCCGAAGGGTCGCTCGCTTTCAAAGTATTTAATTTTTGCCAGGCTGGCCCGGAGGGATTCAATTTCCTTCCCTTAAATAAAATATGTGAAAGTCACTCGAAATTTTGATGAAGTCATTTGCATCCATCCCTTCGGGTGGCCGGTGCCTTAGTCGTTTCGGCTAACAAGCAGATGAACAAATAAATTGCCCATTTTTGGTGATTTCCGGTAATTTGGTTCGTGTTTGGAACTCCAGATGGAGTGTACCGGATTGAGCCGAGCGGGTAATAATGGTGCACATTGCGAAGATGTCACAGATAAGTAGGGTCTCTTAGGTAAATGAGGGGGCTACAGTAATCATGTGAGTAAATGCCTTTTCGCAATATGGTAGAATTGAAGAAGTTATAAGGAGCCCTACGAGACATTCTGTCCACAATTGCGTCTGGCTAGGAGGAGCAGGGGCAATGTGACTAAAAGAACGAGCAAAAATTACTCTCTGTTGCGGATGCTGAAACTGATGTAATTCAAGAAATTTCGGCGGTACCATCAGCAAGTGCTACTTCATCGGCATAGTCCTTATATTATGTCCTGCTTTTTGGGGTGAAGGAAAATTACATTTTGACATGAAAAGGCTTTTATGCAAAAATACAAAAAACTGAGAAACTTTAGGCCGAGAGCCACTTGCCGCTAAGAAAACTTCGCCCCAAAAGGAAGGCCAAAGTACTTTCCTTTACGAGGCGGAAGCAGTGAACAGCTTCCAAGTGCCGCACGCAAAAGAATTGACAAAAAACAACATTTTTTCTCTCACAGGATCCATAATTACCGGGACATTTTTTTAGGAAACCTATGCATTATATATTTTAAAAAGTCCTCCAATAAAACATGCCAAATTGCTCACAAGGCAAATGATTTACGAAGCAATTTTGTCCCGCCCCGAGAAGGTGCTTAGTTCCGCTCACTGCATGAAGTATGCAATCGAGGAAATTGTTAAGACTCTACATCCGAGTTCTACTCTGCGATGGAGCAGGACAGCCAACTGAATTCCATGCTCCAGAAAATACACGGCACTTTAATAAGTTATGGAATGTAATAAATAAATTTTCTAGATATTATGTTCGCAGCCGCGAGATTAAGGCAGCCCCCGCTTGCAAAGTCTTGTGGGGAAGGATTGCTGAGGAAGCTGCCGAGATAACGTTGAAGTTGTGCAGCACTTCACGATTTTATTTTATTTTGCGAACAAGTGAAATTTCCTTAAACTTATTACAATATTTCTCAGTTAGTTTAATTGGAAAAGTTGCGACCTGTGTACTTCGACATTTTTGGCAACAAAACTTTCCGAGAGTGCTGCCATGCAGTCGATAGAATTATAATTTTGGAAAGCTAAGATTGGAAATGTGCGCATTTCAGACGATAGGTTCTTGATATCAAGCTGCACTGGCAGTTGAATTATCTACTGTCTCTATTCAAAGTATCTTTTTAAGATAAATACACAATACGCAGATTCAAGATAAGAAATAGAAAGACTTGAAATATACAAAATTTGGGAATGCTAAATGAGAGTTTCAAGAATTTTAGGAAACTGACGAGTTTAAATAAAAATAACTTTTATTGCTGTCTTTTAATAAACAAAATATATTTCTTATCATTTTCCTAACTATACCTAATTAGGAATTCGTTTTTACTATTTTAACCCATTAATGCGCAAAACGAGGATTTTGTGCACGCACGTACGATCGATTTTTTATGATGAAATTTGTTGATATTTTTACTCAAAAAGGATCAATTATACGAATCAATTTTATATGACAAAAAGTGCTTATAATTATCCAAGGAACACGTGTGGATTTTCAGAATTGTTCGCGACATTTTTGGATTTTTCAAAAATTGGCCAAATCCAAAAAACCAAAAGTAGTCCAAAAAATTCTGAAAAATTTACATGTATTCTTTGACTTCTGTTCTATAAATTTTATATGAAAAGTTGACCCTTTTCGCGTAAAAAAATCGCGAAGTTGTTTATTACATTGCTGTACAAAATGGTCATTTTGCAAAAACTAAAGCAAAAACAAACTTTCAAAACCATATTTTGAGAAAGTTTAGACATTCAGACCGCGATTTCTGGTGGTTATATGATCTTCCAATAACGGCAACGACAAGATAATCGACTTTGAAAAGAAATATAACCAGAAAAAATCAGCACTTTTTTGAAAAAACCCAAAAAATAATAGGGTTTTTGAAGTTTTTATGCAAAACAAATGCCAGATTCTGAAAGAGCATCCCCAAAAACCCCTTATATACTAATTTGGAAAAAGATCGCCCCAATTTGCTATTCGTTTCGTATAATTGAACTTGCGTGCACAAAATCATCGTTTTGCGCATTAATAGGTTAAAGGAAAACACAAAATATTCTAAACTTTACAATAATGATGAATTCGATTTTTGAATGTAGCAAAATTAGTGCGACTTAGTGCCATTCTAGTAAATAATCTTCTTCCTTAAAATAATAAAATCAAGCAGAATTATGTTTTTCACGATTAGGTACTATAGTATTTTATTCTGGGAATTTTACTTATGTGACTTCTTCAAAAGTACGTTTTTTCGATTTTATTCATTTCGCTGTGCTCTTACTAATTTTATTCAATCTTCATCTTAATTAAGTTTTTCCATTGTTTTTCAAACATTTTTTTGATTTTTATTAAATTTTTGCTATCACGACTAAAATGTTTTTTTTTTCATATCAACTAATATATTTTTTATACATACTAAGATAACAAAAAAAAAATATAACAAACAATTTTTCGAAACTTTTTCGTCGTAATTGTGAAACTCCTAAATTTTTTTTTGAGAAATTAAGAATTTTTCGTCCCATAATAGTAGGACTTTAAGGGGTAACCCACTGTCAAAAAAAAATTTTTTGATTTTTGTTGTCATATTTCGATAGATTAAAATTTCATATCGATATCTAAATAATTGTTCTTTCTACAGCGCTCACAGTCCTCCTCCGTTCAACTACGATTTCGGAGCGCGCGCAGCTTTGTAGCCGTTCGAACATCTGCCGCGTGGATTACCTAAAATTACTTCCTAAATGTATATATTACATAATACACTAATACATAGATTCTTATAAAAGTATACGTAAACAGCTCAAATCGTGAGAAAAATCTGGATTTACTTATGTCACAAAATTTCGTTAAAAAAACTTTAAATGCGTTTTTCTCAAAACGCTCTTTTTCGGTGCGCGCCGTTAAATTGTGAAAAAACTATTGGGCCGACTTACTTCAAATTTTGCATACACCTTTACTAAGTATTTAACTATAGAAATAACCTATTATTAGAGTAAAAAAACAAATTTTGTTGATTTTGGATAAACTTTTTCGTGTTAAAATATAACGAAAATCGATACATCAATGTTCGAACGTGCACTAAATCTTCAGATTTTTTTTTTTTTGTTGCAATAATAGGTTAATTCTATCCTTTATAACAAATGTTGAAGGATTTTTCTTTGGTAGATATTTGCAGATGCATACTTTGGCCAGGATTTTACGAGGCGCAATTTGCATTTTTTTTTTTTTTTGACTGCGTGCGCGTTGCATCATAACGGCCGCCATTTTGTTGAAATTTTATTTTTTATAATCAAAATGTAAACTTTAGTCCTCAGTTAAGAAGTATGGAAAAAATCTAGAAGATATCTCTGATAGTTTTTTTATCGATTTTTTAAAAAAAGTTCCATTTTTGGGCTTCAACAATGGGTTACCCCCTTAAAGTGAAATGCTAATTTCTTAATTATTTGTATTATATTACGCAAATGATGGATGTATAATTAAAGTATTTCTTTTAATTGACATTTTAATCCAAAACCTGCAATTTCAATTGAATTAAAGGGCTGTTTAAAAGTGGAATGTCTATTTCCGCTTGAAGTATTTTTTATTTGCGTCCATTAATAACTTTTAGTATTTTCGTTAGGTCGGTTATAAAAAGGAGTTTTTTTCTCCTCAAGAGTATTATTCATATAAAAAAGGAATTCAATTTAATTTTTATTAAAATGGTACAGCTTCGTGAAAATCAATGAACCTATACCAACAACAAAACAATGTTCATGGACGAATTTATTCCTCACAATTGATCAATATCAGTTAATCCTTTAAGAAATACATCAAATTTCTTTTATCGCTAAAGAAAGAACTAACCTTTTCGCAGTTTTCGGGTTTATCACGAATTGTGATTACATTTTTATTATGAAATATATTTATATTATACTACCACGTGTCTACTGTACATTATATCGTAATTCCCGAAAATCCACCACGCACCTGATCACACATTTGCTCCTCCAAATCCAAAACTTCGGTATCGATTGAGCTCCTCTGCTGATGCTGGAGCAAAAGGTGTTTTCTACGTGATGATGGCGTAAGGAGATGTGGTGCTGTTTCTCCATCCCTTAAAGAAAGATAAAATATAACACAAAAAAAAAATAAAATGTTTAACAAGTGTCCGTGAATTAAAATGATATTAATGCATTAGTGGTACGAAGTTGGGATATTACCTGGCTTCCGCTGGCAAGACCGTCACCTGTGACTCATTCCAGATTCCGTCAGAATGGTCCCTGGTTAGGTCGTTCGCCAGACTATCCGAAGAGGGGTATGCCGACTGAACATGGGACACTTCATCCTGACAGGGTGACGGAGGTGCTGATTTCGTGATTCCCATCTCTCCGTCGGCGGTCGGATCCTCCAGGCTAATGGACCTTTTTCTGAACGACTCCCGCTTGTGCCTCAACGTTCCGTCGCCGTCGGAGGAGGGAAGGGTGAGTAAATTCTGTTTGTCGCAAATCCCTTCATCTTTAATTGGTAAATTTTGGTACTGGTACTCGGCGGCGTGAGCTTCTTTCGGCTTTAATTCCTCCTCGCTGGCGGATGCTATTAGAACCCCATCCCGAATATCTTGGCGTTTCTCAAGAAGTATTTCCCAATCGGATAGTGTTTCCTGGAGTTTCTTTCGTCTGGATCGGGGACTTGGGGTGGGCGAAACGTGAGGTTTGAAATCAATAAAAATTTCTTGTTCCTCCTCCTCCTCCTCCTCCTCCGCCGCCTGCTCATTCCGGCCGTCGTACTCCTCCTCTTCGGCGACAAGGCCAGAGCCCTGCTGCTTGCTGTCCTCGATTTTATCTACTTCAGTCAGCTCGTCTTTTTCCTCCGACGACGATATCCTTCCGCCACCACTTGGGATAATTTGACTGGCATGTGCAGGCATAGATTGACGCCTGAAGGAGGCGTGGGTCTTTGGGGTGATTTCGATTCCGACGGATAGTCGACGCTTTTCGAACAGCTGCGATGAGTCGGTGGAGCTCCCCCGGGAGATCGCCTCCCGCCGGAACATCGGAACGGTTCCATTTAGGAGCTCCGCACACTCGGTGACATGCCGGCAGACCTCGTGCTGATGATAGTGCTCCCGCCGCGGCAGGCTGTAGGAGTAATATTCGTCCATGCGGTGATGGCCGCAGGTGCGCCGGGGCAGGCTGTTGGACTCATAATCGAACCCGATGGACGCCCCCCCATCCAGCGCCTGCCTGCTCTCCGGCCGGGATATGCTCGGGACGCCACCGGACATGATGCTCTCGTACGAAAAATTCAATCTGCTGTCCTGGGACGTTTTCGTTGCTGACGTCGCGGTCGTCGTCGCGGCGCTCTGGACCGACATCGGCCCAAAGTAGGAGAGCACCGCTGACGGCGAAGGGGTCATGCAAGTCGCATCCGTCGACCGGAAAGATGTTGCACTATCTTGGGAGTGGTTCCGCGAGTGCCCGCTCAAGTGGTCCAGCGACGAGGGAGGCTGCTCGCTCGTGCAGGAGGAGGCCCGCGAATGGGGCGCGGGTTCGTAATAACGCTGCAGATGCACCGGCGGTGGCACCATCAGCGGGGACCGCGGCGGCTCCTCTGAGTACGTTCGATGCAGGTGCTCGTGCTCGGTAGGCCTAGAGGAAATTAAAATTGATTTTTTTACCCGCGGGCTGATATGTGGGTGGCATCTTACGTTTTAGGCTCATCACTTTTGTGATTCTCACAGACCTGCCCCGCTGTCATTTCGGATAGACTTTTCGTTAGCTTTCTGCCGTTCAGCATCCCATTCGTTTGAGCTCCTTGTGACACCATTCTCACCTATAAAATTAAGAATAAATATACTTTTTCCATACAAGTTCATTTAAGGGTTTCAAATTCTGAAAAAAACGATGTTTTGACATTTTTTAATGGTAAAAAAAAGTAATATTACATTCAAACTTTTAAGTATCAAAAAGAGTAGCATTTGAACTACATATATGAACAAAATTTCTCCTTTTTATTATTACTTTAAACTTTAAACACGTTTTTCTCAAAACTCAATTTTGAACACCTGTTTGGACATCTATTTTTAATTTTTTTCACAGTGTTCCACCAAATCCAAAAAACTGAAAAAATTGCTGAGTATGAAGGAGTATAAGAGACATTTTCTGTTAAAATTTGGTGATTGGATGTTTTCAAAAAATCATTTTGATTTTATATATTTTTTTAAAAATTGCGTTGAAATTTGAGAATAATAGCAAAAATATTTGTTCATGTCTTATACTTATTTTAACTATTTAAAAAAAAATAATAAAAACCAAGCAAGAGGTTTTTATAAATAACTCGAAAACTGTTCAACATTAAGAGCTGAAATTTGAGATGAATTATTTTTATTTGATATCAAAATGATCTCCAAAATGTCGATAGAAAACGCCGCGGGGGCAGATTCGGCATACGTATCGGGCTATCCAGTGCTTGTCTTAACGTGCAGTACCGCACAAAGTGTGCAGTTCTAAAAAAATATGTGCAGCTCTAAATATGATATTGTGCAGTACCAAAAAATATTTTAAAACGCCAATTTATTAATTTTTACTAAACATTTTTATTATAAATATAAAATACGCAAACAAAACAAAACGTTGGTTTTAATAATCCATTGAAAACAAACTTGCATTTTTTTTTAAATTAAAATTTTTTTGTGTTGTGGCGCATTACGCCTGTTTCGTTATCAAGGAAATCTTGCCCTTTTCTATTGGTCGATGCCTCCACAAATACTCCTTAGAAGTATGGTTGTGCTTTTGCTGATTCAGCCCTTTCCCAGACACGATGCTTCCGTTTGTTTATCCAAGTAATAATTGCTGTGCTAGGATCCCATTCAATTAAAGTAGGCATGTTGTAACGGACGTACAAGTACAAATTTTCAGTTGAAATCGTCATGCTTTGCCTCTTTATTGATTTCAGAGATACGGAGGCGCTGATTGTTCTATCGACATCCGCACTGTGCGGTTTTGCTGAAAGAATTCGCGATAAAATAGTGCCGAGACCCTTATACTTTTGTGCGCTAGCAAAAAATTTCACTTTCTCCGCTAATGTTTTGCTCTTTAGAAGACTTATATCTTTTAGATCTTGAATTTCTTGCAGCTCACAGGCAGTCTCGGCTAAGTCAAGATCCGAAGCCCAGTATTTATGAAGCTGCTGCATATTTGTTCCTGCGCTTAAGTTAATGAATGGCTCTGTAATTCTTATCAGTTGATCGTCAATTGCCATCCTTTCTTTCAAAAAATTACAAAGAGATGTGCCCGCTTCTAACATAATTGCTTCCACATCCCGTCTCTCTGTGACAAATTATGCGCAAAACCCCTTTTAGTTTTCCGTTTTGCCAGCTGAAATCCGTTTAGATGGCCTCCATTGGTCATTTTGTTTCGTAGCGATTCCACCCAACCACCAAGAAGAGGAGTCTGTTGCAAATTTTCCATCCGCAAAATAGCTGACAGAGTGAACTGCTTTAAGTCTAATACAGTGGTCATATCACCTTGCAACTGCTTTTGAAAACGGCTGAATATAAATAAAAGGTCAGCGAGGAAGCAAATCAGTCTCAAATTTTCTTCATCCAGAAGAAAATTGAGAAATCCCTTACTGGTTTTGTCCTTTGACTCCTTAAAATAAGTAACCATAGCCGTCCATGACCGAAGTGTAGCTTCAAGCGACGATTGGGAAAATTGCGTCCAGCGAACTTCAATGTAGGTAGGAAACGAAACTAAATTGAGGTTTCTCTCTTCGGCTATCTTTCGTAGTTCTGCAGTTCGTACGGACGATGAATGAAAAAAACTACCAATGGATGTGATCGTAGTAATGCAATGTCGTACTTCAACAACGCTCTCAGTAACACTGCCCCACGCAAGGTTACTGCGGTGGGCAGCACACCAAATCTTAACAAGGGGGGTCAAGGGGACGTTATCATCATTGGGTTTTAACCTCTTGTCTTCCAGCAATTTCCACAATCCTGACTTTTCTCCCACGTTAACTGAGGCACCATCAGTGACTATAGAAGATGCTCGCCTTAGAATTTTGTCCGCTGCACCTTTGCCAAGTATTTCGGTTATAGAGTTAAGCAAAGCGCCGAGAACACCAGGAGCACCTCGCTCTGTGGGCTCTTGAGCACCCAGAAAAATGTCCGCTTGTTCTCCATCTTTAGTCACAATTTTAGCAAGAACGTAAATTTTATCGAGTTGTGTTTTATCCACGGAGCCGTCACATCTTAAAGACAAAGCGACAGATTCTTCACACAACAATTTTCGTAAACGTTTTCTGTCACTTTCTACAATAGTTTCTAATAGCTCGCGGTGTATTTTAGGCGTAGCATATTCTAGGTTTAAACCTTTGATATTAGAGTTTTCTAGAGTGTTGAAAGAAAAATGTTCAGCTACATAACTTGTCACAACCCGTGCCGGGAAAGAATATGCACTTAACGTCAACTTTTCGGCATCTAAATACACATGATACATCAAACCACCAATTTTATTTGCTAATTTCTCATTCTGTTTGCTGATTTGTTTGCCAATGTTACTGCTTTGAAGCCGCTACATAGGTGGCATAGACGACAGGCGGTATACTTTTAGGGCTTCATTGTGCGCATTGGATTTAAAGTGCTGGGTTATCAGTGCAAACCGAAAGATTGTCCCACCTTCTTGGGTGATTGCTGGCAATTTTTGTTTGAAGCTAAACTGCCTTACTACACTTGGATTGGCAAAACATGGTTTGCATCGGACGTAATGTCTTTTGCCGCGATACATATGATGCAAAAGTTCAGGATCTTTAATTTTAGTTGCAGAATTGTTTCCACTTTTATTTTTTATAGGTGTTTTAAGAGTTGCACTAGTTGAAGGATTTTCATTCTGCTCTTCCGAAAGTCCACTTGCGGATTCAAATTCATCTTCGCTTCTTTCACTTGACGCCTGGCCAGCGTCCGCCTCAGTCCCACGGAGAACTTTTGGTTTAACTTTAACTGTAAACCAATCCCCTAAAGTTGACTGTCTCTTCGCCATACTATCCAAACTAATATAATGCAGTGAATTTGGACAGGAAGCAATTTTTTTAAAAATATTAATTAATTATTTAACCGTGTCCGAATTTAAAATTTAAAACCGAAAAAAATAAGTACACCACGGAGTCGGGCACAATAATTTTCATCATCATCCGATTCTAAAAGGAATAAAAAGAAACAACTATGAGTTTTGGGCGGAAACTAAAAATTCTTGAAATAAATAAGAAAAAACATAGAATTAATGAACCGAATTTTTTGCACAAATGGAAATATCATTTAGAACGCAAACAAAAATTAATAATGATAAACAGAAGTACATTAATTAATTTGCCCATAAAATCAGTAAATAAAATATACTCACTTTATAAAATTTTCACTTTATCTTTATCACTCAGTCAACATTTTAACAAAACTCAGGCTCACTTGATGAAATCTATTGCTTGACTGAAGTAATTCCATGGGCAGCCAGACTTTCTGCTCTAAAATACTACGCATTGTTTCAAAATAATGGAAAGACAAATAATAATCAGACCCTCCTAATACTTTCCATATCCGTGATTAGTCAAGGGCCAGCGCATCTAGGTAAAATTCTGTTCAAACATGCACAGCTTGCAACGATTTTCCTTAAAAATCGAGTCTTCGCTGCGCGACTCATAAAAAAAGGCCGAGGTGCGAAAACGCACCCTCATTAAAAACCGCGACCGTAGCCAGATTAAAACAAACACTTTTGCGCCTACAGAAAAATAAGGTAGCGAGTTAGGGGAAGGATTTCTGACAATAACAAAAAAGAAGTCTTCTTTTGTCTAGTCAAATTTCGTTTGCCTTAACATAAGGTTAAAGTCCCCATTATGAGGCAATGTTCGTTATATGATAAATAAAGTGAATTCAATAATTTGTAAAAAGAATGGAGTACTCCACTTTTAAGAAAGAAAAGAAATTCATAATTTCATGACTTTAAAATGTCCTAGTGTTGCAAATGATTTTTTGTTATAAGAAAGGTAGAAACAACGTGGTTTGGTATTTGGTAATTTTTCATTGGACTTTAATTGCAATGAAGGAAATGAGCATTAGATTAGTTCAATAAGCATTTATACTGTGTGATGAGAATATTTTGTTATATTGGAGGATTGCCTCATAATACGTACAGTTATAAGGTTGGCCGTATCGCTGTAAGAGAAATGTTAGCGTAATGAAATGATGGTTTTTTTTTTTTTTTTTTAAATTTCTTATGACAAGCACTGGGCTATACCCTTTTGCACATTTCTTCTAAATAGCATTGACTAGGGAGTGAACGAAGGATTTTGTTTTTCGTTCATCACAAATTACTTTACATGGCAATATGTATTGTTTTTCGTACCGAAAAATTAATTTTTCGCACGCAACGCCACTAAAAATTCAGATTTCAATTTTTTTACAAATCCTTCGTTCACTTCCGAGTTGAACTCGTATACTAACATAAAAATTTTGATTTTATGGTTTCAGATAAATCTAATACAACTTACCATGTCCATCGCATTTTTAAGAGGTTTTCGAAAACCAGCTCTCAGTGGGCCATTTTTCGATGTTTTTCAACAAAAATTTCATTGAATATTCATAGTTCAAATGCTATTCTTTTTGATACTTAAAAGTTTGAGTGTAAAAGTCCTTTTTATAATTTGAAACCAACGTAACTCCTTAAGGAATTTTTTATTAATTTGTCTTAAATACTAATAGGAAAATTCAAATCCCAACTAATGAAAATTTTGGATTTGTTTGCAATTTATTTAAATGGATTTGCTGCACAGTCACTCCAAACAGGAATACCAAACATCAAAACAGATTTAAAAACAGAAATTCAGATTTATTCTCCTCACTTAATTCAGAGATTCTATTCTTCAATGTTTTCATAAGTTTATTATACTCAGAGAAAAATTGATTTTATAATTAAAGAAAATATGACTATTTATCAAATCGAAGTTTTGACGTCAAAATAGAAATTTTAAAAGGGGGAATCCTCTCAATTGATGAGAAATCAATTTTATTTTCAATTTTCTTAAAGATTCATATTTAAAAAAAAAAATAGTGCGTGGAGTCCCTCCGCGCGGAAGAAGTGAAACTTCGTAATCGGGAAATGAAAATAGGAAGGGGTAGAAATTGATTTTTAGTGAACTCATATTGTTTCTTTAAGACAAACTTTTTAACATTCTCGCCCTGGAAAATGTATTTGTATTAATAACTAGCCGGGTTACCCGGTTTCACCCGGCCTTGGGTAAATACTTACTAATTAAACACTTCTCAAATGTTCTAGTTTGTTATATTCTAGAAATTGTTTCAATCCGAAAACCCCTTTATGGATCCGCTATCTTGAAATTCCAAATCTTAATAATACAGTAAAACCCGCTTAAATGCACATCCAATTTGTCAGAAAATTTCGTGCATTTAAACGGTTTGTGCATTTAAACGTTTTTAAGATAAATGCACATGTTGTGCATTTAAGAGAGCTCTGATTACTTTTTTTCAGTTTGATTAATTACATAGCGTTCTGTTTTCGTCTTTACTTTACAAATTTTACCAAAATTAAACAATTGCAATCCGCAATTTGCAAGGTCCACCCGCCAACTCAAAAAGACTGAAATGTCAAAGCAAAGACTAACGAGAAAGTGTTCTTCTTCTTCTTTGCCTTTAAATGGTAACCACCGAGTGGATAATGTAAAAGTACTACACTTCTACAGATCTGTTCATTTAAAATATGTATATTGCATTTATCCGGTTATTTTTTAACTCAAATAGAAAATTCGTGCCTGAAATTAATGTGCAAATAAGAGGTTTCTGCATTTAAGAGGTGTGCAATAATGCGGTCTTTGTTTCTACACATTAATAAGGCAAAAAATTCGGTGCATTCGCATCGTGTGCAATAAAAGGAATTGTGCAGTAAAGCGGGTTGCATTTAAACGGGTTTTACTGTATTCAAAATTAGTGGCCTTAAAATAAGCATTGTACCAACTTTCATTCAGATCCGTTGAAATCGAGAAATGTTGGTCGCCATATTGGATCCGCCATCTTGAGTTTGGAAATTTGGCTAATATTCGAAATTAGTGTCCTCAGAATAATCATTGTACTAATTTTCAGTAAAATCCGTTGAAATCAAGAAATTTGGTCTCATATTGGATCCGCCATCTTGGATTTACAAATTTTGATAATATTCGAAATTTGTAGCTTCAGAATAATCATTGTACCAATTTTCATTAAAATCCGTCGAAATCGAGACATTCTGGATGCCATGTTGGGTCCGCCATCTTGCATTTAGAAATTTTAATAATATACAAAATTAGTGGTCTCAGAATAATCACTGTACTAATTTCTATTACAATCCGTTGAAATCGAGAAATTTTGGTCGCCATGTTGGATATGTAAATTTTGATAATATTCGAAATTAGTGGCTCCGGAATAATCATTGTACTAATTTTCATTAAAATCCGTTGAAATCGAGACATTCTGGTCGCCATGTTGGATCCACCATGTTGGATTTGTAAATTTTGATAATATTCAAAATCAGTGATTTCAAGATAATCATTGTACTAATTTTCATTGAAATCCCTTGAAATCGAGAAATATGGTCGCCATTTTGGATCCACCATCTTGGATTTCTAAATTTTGATAATATTCAAAATCAGTGACCTCAAAACATTCATTGTACTAATGTTCATTAAAATCCGTTGAAATCAGGAAATTTTGGTCGCCATATTGGATCCGCCATCTTGAATTTCTAAATTTGGACAGCGGATTTGAAATCCCCATCCCGCAAAACCCCTGTATACCAATTTTTTCATGAAAATCGCTTCAAAATTAAAATTTTCAGCCGCCATCTTGGATCCGCCATTTTGAAAACCTACAAAGTATCGTATAGCCGTTTCCTGGTTCTAAGCTACCTCCCCACCAATTTTCAGCCAAATCGGTACAGCCGTTCTTGAGTTATAAATAGAGTAACTAACACGACTTTCTTTTATACATATATATAGATGTATGTGAATGCGTCATAATGTAATTTCAAAAGGGAAAACCTAACAATCAATTGATATTTACAAGAGACGTACCTTGACATAACCTTAAATCCGTCGCATTGTCCGTGGGATTGTGTTCACTCATTTTTTACAATTCTTATCTTTCGTGTTCTAAGAGACTGTCTTCCAAAGTTCATCTGCGATACAAAAGCTACTTTCATGAAATAAAGCTATTTTTAGCTTATAAAGCAAAATTAGTGCTTTAAGCTCAGTACTGAAATGCGCTTGCATATAGGAAAGTTGCAGCTTTTGAGTAGCGTTAAACGTTTAACGCAACCTTGTTTTGGAAGTCGCATTAGAAGTTTCACTTCAAAAATAGCTAGATAAAGAGTTAAGAAATTTTAAAGCAAAATAGAATAGATTTTAGGCTTCACTAGTCAAAAGGAACCCTTATAAATTCGACATTCCCATCTGTGACATCTTCGTAACTGCGTAATTTTACAAAATTTCCAGGTGAAATTTTACAGGAAGGTGCTTTTAATATTCGTAAAGACAATCGTGAAGACTTTCAAGTATCTTCGCATATAAGAAAGTTGATCATATCTCATTGATATGGGCATCATTCAATAATAAGACCTATTTGGAGCCTGAATACCTTAGGGAGTTGCTATCAACAAAGCTCTCTATAGGAGGCCTTTAACAGCGTCTTCAATACTAGGTAAGCATCTGAAATACTACAGCTGCGTTTTTTTTTCGTTTATATAGAACATAAGGAAATTATCTCCTGAATTTAAATTTCTCATTGGTAACACGGCTAAGATTTAAATTTTTTTTTAAATACAACTACTTTTGAGCCAACAATAAACACTGGAAAATGTTTAGTTCAACATTTGAAATTTTGCATGGATGAAGATCATGACAATTTGATGCACATTTTCAACAATATCAAATCATTATTCTGGGTAGCTGTTGGTAACTTGGTAAAAAAAATAGTAAAGTATACTTGTTCAAATAGAATTTTTTCGGCTATGTATAAATGAGGGTTGTTAATTAATTTACATCTATTTTTATGTGTCTGGATACGAAACTTTACTGATTTTTGTCTTACTTTTGAGTGACGATAAAAGACAAGGGTTAAGAATATATTATATTACGATTCAAATATTAACTTAAAATATAGTTTCAAACAAATTATTAAATAAGTAAGTTTGTTATCGTTTATCGTTTTCAATATGACCGCTGAGGTCTAACACGAGCGTAGATCAGACTTTTAGTTGAGTAATTGGAACCCGAAAAAATTCACTATTTTGAAGACATTAAAAAATAGTAAACATGACATGGATATGGTATGAACTACTATTGTTACAAAAGTGTTTAACCCATCTTCTTTTTTTCTATTTGGTTGTTTGCAATATTTTGATTGGAAAAAATATTTTGAACTAGGTTTTTAATAAAGGTCTATAATTATTGCAATATATTTTTACCTGCAATAGTACCCTCGTTTTGAGAGTGTTTTAGAAAGGTCTCTAACAAATAGAGAATTCTAAATAAAAACAACCATTCAAATGAAATTGTAAAAAATATTATAATTCTCTATATGTGAACGTTTAAAGTAAAGTAAAACAACATAAAATTCCTCATTTTAACCACACGGATCGAATAATGAAAAATTTAAAAAAAATTGTGGATATCTGCCTTCCCACAATGAATGTAATGAATATCTCTTCGCCTTTGCTTCGGCTTCTGCAAATAAATAGGAGATTAATCCGGATATTTAAAATTCAGTAATTAATTAAAAAAGCATTCAGATTTTATTATGCGGCAGTTCGAACTGAAAATTGTTTGATGATTCGACATATTTTTAATAAATAAAATCATTAGTAATAACCAATTCATTTTCATTGAGTCAGCAGAGCAGAGACGGTGATAAAACTTTTTAAAATAAATCCGCAATGTATCAAATAAAAATTTAATTAAATCAATGTCGGAAAATCTGCGGTAGGTATTTATGATAGTGTCATTAAACATTTATTACCGAATGTTTAAGGGCATTTAAGATCAAAAGTTATTGAAATTCTTTGTGGTTCAAATTGATGAAAAATATATCGCGGCCTTAAAATGAAACAAATGGATAAAACAATTAATTATGTTAGGAAGGATATTTTGACATTATTCTGGTGTCATTAAATTCCAGGTTTATTTAATTTTATATTTTAAGCTGTTCTTATTTGTTGAACTTGATAACGTAACGTAATGATTTTTTTTTACAAATGGAATCCACATTTACGACATTATAGAACCAGATTAAACCCAGCCTGGAACAGTGCATTATTTAATAAAGATCAAAATCGAATTTTATGAAAATAATTCATTAGGTTTTATCATAAAATTATATGCTGTCCTCAATAAAATTGAATGAAAGAATTTATATCCGGCCACAAAATAACCTTTTATGGATAATTATAGCTCCTTTTCCCAAGAATTATCTTTTCAACCGGAATAATTTAGCTATTCAAGCATTAGATAGGCTTATTTACTGATAAAGAAAGGTTCATAACCTGTGCTTACGAAGCTGTTTTGTTTTTTTCCATTCGTCACGACTATAATAATTCTGTACGCCTCTGGATGTATCATTGAACTGGTAATATATACTGATTTGTGTCCAAGTTTATCTACTCCACGAGCCGGTCAATTTTGACCGAATGACCCTCGATTATTATTCGATGTGAAGAGATTACAGGTAAGGACACGGCTATAAATCGAAATTTAAGTCCTGGAGAATGTGTGCAAATTTTTATAAAGCTATATTTTATCAATGTGTGTACGTACACACTATCGATTTTCCATTAGCAGTGTGTACGAATAGATAAGAATGAAGGGTACTTCTCCTGGCAGAGGAATGTAGACATTATCATTCATACACTCGCCTGGCCGACTCCTACGGAGAGGGCACCTCTTATCCCTGACCCTAGTATTGATCATGGTCATAAATAAGCCCCAGAATCTAATTTTACTAGGCCAGGATAACATGTATCTACTTATTTTGATGCCAAGATACCCAAATAAGCGTGTAAATGAGATCCTTCGGAAGTGATTTTCCCTCTGGGATTGCTGCTTTTTAAGAATTAAATATTTTGGCGGGAGATGCTTTAGACAAATTGCAAAGACTAATAGACGCCGTCGCCGTGCAGTGCGGTGCGAGGGGATATCTCGTACTTTACTATGCAGACCCTTGAAGCGGATGTAGAAAAAGGAGAGACTTTCTCAAAACATGAAAATCGCTCGAGGATATACCGGGCAATTTTGTAGAAAGCATGGAAAAGGCGAACGCAGTATTGACGTTATCTGTGTTGGAGGAGTAATTTTCCTGGAAGAAAAAACGAAAAAAGAGAAAATGTGGCAATCGTATCTGTATACATTTCTACAACCATCTGAGGAGACTCCCCTTGCGCCCTTCTACTCCCCGGCTCTATCAATCACATATCGGTGAATTTTTCTTTTTCCTCCCTTAGCCCATACAATTTACAGTTCTCGTCGGGGTTCGGTTTTACGGTGGAATTTGTAATCTTGTTTTGTTTGCTTCAGTCAAAGCACGGAAAATTGCGAAAACACCAGAACGTGTTGACACAGCCTTTTGTTCGTGTTTTGATTTGCTAAAGTTCACAAAGCCGCCGATACGGGCAGAACTGCTCGCCTCAACGGCTAACGATGGAACACAACTTAAGGGGGTAGTCCAGTGAAAACAACTGTTTTTTCAACGATTTTTTTTTCATATTAGCAATTAATTTTTATTAAAAAACTTTTTGACATATGATAGTACAACTATTAAACTACACAAAAAAAAATTTTTTTTTTTCTTTTTATGAGTCATCCTGACAAAATGGCCGCTCCAAAAAAAAAATTTTTTTGTTGGCGGACGTCGAATCTCTGCAACGGTTCATTTGAAACAAAAAATTCAAACGAGGTTTTAATCTGTAGAACATTGGCTATCGTCGGAACTAGAATTATTAATTTTCAATAAAAAATAACAAAATGGCGGCATTTTGAATTTTTCGGGTGTTTTTCGGGTGCTTAATTTGTTTATAACTTTGTAAATAAACAATGGATTTTAATAATTCTAGTTCCGACGATAGATACACAATCAAGAAATATACAGCTAAATTTTTAGATCAATCGGAGCAAAAGACTCTGAGATCTGACGTCCGCCGAGTCAAAAAATGCTGTTTTGAGAAAAACGCGTTTAAAGTTTTTGTTGCGGAAAAAAGCTAAAAAAAATTAATTTTACCTTAGTCAGCGATGCCTGCTCCATACATAACGCGATGCCTGCTCTATACATAACTAACCTTAAATACAAAGCAGAAGGACCTAGACCGTTATAAACCGAAAAAAAATGGGCGGAGTAAACAGAAATACAAGAGTCCTCCTTGCTCCGAAACACGCCAGGGGACCTTCGAGCGCTCGGATTACACGTCTCTCGAAAACTCTCTGTATCTTTAAAACTATTCAATATTTTGCTTAGATATTTTAAGGGAGTATTTTCGAGGTGTAGTAGAGTAGATTTAAGCAAAAAACAAAAAAATTAAAAAAAAATTTTTTTTCACTGGACTACCCCCTTAACGCAAAAGGTTGAAAAACATGCCTATGGTTTCGTCCTGTTTTGCCAATGATTCGGTCAGGATAGCTATACAAAATTCAGTTCCCGCTCGATTGGGGAGAAAGAAGAAAAAATGGTCTTTAAAGAATTAGAGCGCTATCAATTGTTGAAGAAGCCCACAAATTTGTCGCAAGTTTTGCCTGAGGGCTTGAACTTTTCGACTATAGGGCCTTCCGACCTGGTGGCGCGACGATAGCCAAAAAGATCTTTGGTCGTCCCAGTCCGCCCGGACCCCGGGGGCGAAGGGAATACCAAATCCCAAAGAGCGACCCTTGGCGGTGGAGAAAAGGAATATATATCAAGAAGACCAAAATGCCATCGATTGTGTAAGCAATCAGCCGTAAGTACTCTTATCCGGGAGAGCAGAAAAAACATTGCTGAACTCCACGGCGAGGATACTATTGAGGTATTTTCGGGTGACATTTTGTACCTCATTCAGTCAATTGAACAGCGAATCGATCAGAATTTCAGTCCAACAATTTGACACATGACTTAACCATTTTCGGGCTTGGTTACTCTGCACGTGCTAATTTGATGGATATGGAATTTCGCACGCCTTATTTAAAACGTAAATGGAGAGCTTTTTGCCAGATCCCGCCCCATCGCCCTGGGGTGTTTGTGTCACCTTCTGTGTTATGGATGCTTAGTGTTTTGAAGCGAAATGAATTATTGATCCAGCCAAATACGATAACCAGTTCCAGTCAGGTATTATGGTATTCAGGAGGGAATTGAATTGGTTTTTTTTCGTTTGATATACTCTTTTATATTTATTTGAGGCAAAGAAAGCGGTTTTTTTCTTCTTTCTGTTGCCATTTCTAAGAAATACCGAAAACCCTAAAATACCTTTGAGATTTATCGTTTCGAAATTAAGTAGGCATGTAACGATTTTTATAAGTATTGAAAGAAAACATCGTTTGAAAAACTCAGGTTGTGATCTTTCAAAGAAAATTTAATGAAATCTTTATGTCCTTTTTAATAAGGAAATGAAAATATGCGTCTACAGCAGGGAATACGAAGATAGGCTGTGAGAAGTGTGACCTTGAAGTTGTTGTAGTTGAAGAATGTCTCGTTCCCACTTAGATTTTACTGTAGGTAGATTTATACAATAATTATTTAACCCCGCATCGTCCAAATTGAAATTAGCAATGTGTGTTTCTACAATTTAGCTCAATAATCCATGACAATTCCACACTACCTCAACTTCAAAGCCCAATATCTCAAGAAATATTGATGTTAGCGATTTGGTGTTCAAGAACTTTTTGGAGAAAATTGAATTTGCTACAAGTTTGTCATATTCACTTTTTCTGTACCTCTTGTTGTTTACGAGATAGGGGTAAAAAGCGAGAATTTCATGGACAAATTGGGGTTACTGACCCGTACTACCTCGCTGGTGGGAGTTAGGGTTACACCGCAGTGGACACTTTTGTAGAGCATTCAATTCGGAAGAAACCCTACCATTGCCCAAGATTGTGCCATAAAATGCCTCTCAGTTGTAGAGATTTGAAGAAAAATAATCAAAGTTCACATGTATTTTATATGGGAAATCTTTATGCGTCTTGGTCTAGTACTAAATATTATTTTTAAGGACTCCAATTTTCAGGGAATGTTTGTTTAGGTATTAGCCACAAAATTTCGAGGTGGGACTGAAAAAAAAAATAGTCGCGAAAATAAAAAGCACCCTAATATATATATATTTTTTTCTCTAAGAGAATGAGAGATATATAATTTCCATAGAGTTTTTCCCTATAGATTACGAATTTTTAATGAAAATGTCATATATTACATCACGTTTTTGAGCAAAATAGGTTTGAAATAAAAGGTCATACTTTGACCGGGATAAAAGCTCTTAATAGGACTCAGAAGAAAGCTTGAATCCTTATCTAGATATATGAAATACCACTTTTCTATAGCACTTACTAAACATCCTGCTGTATATGTTTTTTAAGAACGTATACTAGTTGCGATCTTTACTCACTATCAATTGTATAAAATAAACGCTTAATCGAAAAAAAAAATTATTTTATGAAATATTTTTTAAAGTGTTAAAGTTTCCTGTACTTTTTATAACTTTTAAGCTTTTATATTTAAGCCGAGTAGCAAGCTCCAATAATAATCTCTAATTTATTAATGGTTCTTTAAAAATGACTAAAATACCAACTTTTGGATTTTTTCACCTTATTTTTCTCAAAAACCGTGATATGATAGACTATTTCCGTTTAGGTGTTCACCTGTGCAATTTTGAAATCCCATTAATATTTCAATTTCGTCCAAATAGCTCTTCTTAAAGCTGTTTTTACACTATTCTCTTTAACAAAAGTTTTATAAACTAATAGTATAATTTTCCATTAATACTATTATTCCTGTTCCATTCAATTTACACGTAAACATTTTTAAAAAATTTAAAAATATATATAATATAGAATATGATAAACATAAAATTATTTAATTAACGTTTCTATTTTACAGAACTTAACATTTATAATAACGAAATATAGATATTAGGTTGTAACATAATCTTATAATTTTTTCGGAAACATTACTCACTTCACATCGTACTTTTGTTTGGCTTCGTAATTTGGTTACCGGGGATGAGAAGTGGATGCTTTATATTAACCATAACAATAAGCGACAATAGCTTAGCGCGGGTCAAAGAGGAGTACCGACAGTTAAATGTAAAATTACTATGTATAAGGTTATGTTGAGTGTTTGGTGGAATGTGCACGGCATTATCTACTAGGAACTATTACCACAAGGAACGACTATAAATAGTGAACGCTAATGTGATATGCTGGATAATGTAGCCGTGAATCTTAAAGGAGAACAAGGCAATGTATACCTCCTCCACGACAATGCCCGCCCTCGCACCGCTTAGATGACATATAAACAAATTATGGAGCTAGGCTGGATTTCCTTAGCCCATCCTGTATACTCGCCGGATATGTCTCCTTCTGACTACCACTTGTTCCGATCGTTGCAGGCTCACATTAGTGGAAAATCTTTTGATGACCGAGATGCATTGGAACAGTGGTTGTCGGAATTTTTTAAGTCTCGTAAGCCCAAGTTTTACGAAAATGGAATAATGTCGCTTCCCCAACGTTAGCAGGAGATCATTGATAATGATGGACTATATGCTCAATAAAATGTTAATCTAAATCGTACAAAAATATCAAAATAAAGTTTCTTAAAAAATAATCAGATTATTATGTTACAACCTAATATTTGACAAAAAACTTTTAAAAATTTGTGAAATTTTAGAAAAATTATAGAATATCCAAAATCTGGACTTTGGAGTGTTAAGAAGGACAAAAGGAAAAATTTTGAAAATGATTTCGTTTAGCTACTTAAATTTTTCCAAATTCGAACATAAAATTACAAGTTGCTTAAAAAAAATTATAACTTTCTTAAATACAAATATGTAACGAAAACTATTGCTCCTTATGAACAAAATGAGAAATAAAATAACCCTAAGAGGCAGACAGAATAAAATGAAACTAAAAGTTTTAATATTAATAGTTTTACTTAATTTTTAATTTATTATTATATGTATTTCAGAAAAATAATTAGTAATGAGGTATGCCCGTTTTATCTTTGGAGTGCCCTGCTCAATTATTTAGAAGCGAGATGAATTTTTGAGTTCAATATTTCAGAATATAAAATTATCAACGTTTTTTTATAATTCTTCATTTAGTGTGGAAGCAAAATTCTCAGTAGGTCGATTTTATTTACATTGAAAAAAAAAAAATAGTTTTCATCAGAATTTTCTTTGTACTATCCAACAGCTACCCAAATATTTGTAAAAGCTAAGTTTTTATCGTCTGCCAAGAAATAAATGGAGTAAGAAACAAGTGCCTAATCACGTTTTAAACATTACAAGGTCTCAAAGTGAATTCATGGTCGAGGTTCTGAATCATCTCCACCCTATAGTCATGATGGCTCTTGTGTTTTTTGTCCCCTAAGTCCCTAACCATTCCCTTGATGCCCTGACAACAAGGACCAACGAATTCTAGCAGCGAGGTAGTGATAACAGAATAATATTATTTGGTGGGATATTGGAGAAAAACATTTAATGGCTCCTCGGGAAGTATCTGTTTAATCCAGGGTCCTCGCATCTCACTCCTCGTTTATATAACTCAATATAAGAAAACCGCATTTACTTGAGAAGGGAATAGAAACGGGCGACTCTTTGTTAAATTACCCGAAAGTAAGTTGTCCTTTCTTTTATGAGTGTTACCTATAAAAGGGAATTTACGGGATGCCTCTAAGGAGTTTTTCGCCCCTCCCTAAAGATGAGAAGGAGTTTGAGAAAGAAGGCTATTCTGAATGGAACAAGCCAACGATATTTATAATTAACATATTTCTTGAGAAGAAAAGTGCCTGGTGGTATGACTCTCGGTTGGGAAAATCTGTTTCTTTGAATCTTTCTACCTTTCACAGGCGCGTAATCATTCCGAGCCATTAAACGGGAAATAGACACTCCTCCTACATAGCAACGCAGATCCTGCTTAAGGGCTGCTGGCTCTCTTTCTTTGTTGCTGCTATACAGCATCCAGAAACGGTTGGTAAATTTTTGATTTCTCCCTGTGATTCGAATTTTGCTGTGCGAAAGCAGCAAAAAAAAAAAAAGTAATTTAATGGAACATTTTAGGGAAGTACAATCGCAGAAAACCGAGCACAGAACGGTGGGAGGTTCTCAAGAAGTTTTCGGAACAAAGTAAGCGCTGTCCTAGGGCTCCTCGAAAGGAAAGACCTAGATAGAAGTGCAAATAGTACAGCTGTGGAAAAGGCAACCAGTCACTTGAAAATTTAAAGGGTTTGCTAGGCCATGCCCCCCTGCGCGGTCTCTAATTGGAGATGATTAATTGATTCATAGCGTCAGGCTTTAATTATTTCGAGTTCAGTGACGCCTGAAATTGGGTAAATCAGTGGATTTTATCAATCCAACAAAACTCCTTGAATCGCTTCTTTTGGGTAGGGTGCAGAAATGAAGATGACCTCCGGCGTCAGTGGTGTTGGCATCGCGGCGCTTGATGCTACTACTCACCCTGTGAATGGTCCGGGGGCTAAGCGAAAGGTGATGGGGGGAAATTCCTTTTCGTCCCAGGTAAACCTCTGTCTGGGTAGCCTGAGTTTTCATGGTGCTCCGCTTAATCTTCTCCACGATTACAACTTCTGGATGGGACTGATGAGGCTGATGGGGCTGCTGGGGCTGATGGGGCTGATGGGACTGTGGCCCCATTAGTCCAGCGCCCGGTTGGGGTAGCATCGTTTGCTGCTGCAACTGGACAATTTGGGGCGGCGGGTGCTGCTGCTGCTGCTGCTGCTGCTGAAGGGCGGTCGGCTGCTGCTGTTGTTGTTGCTGGAGCTGGGCCGGATGCTGATGTTGGTGCTGATGCTGATGTTGAGGCGGCATCATCTGCTGATGGTGATGATGCTGATGAAAGGCCGACGTCTGAAGCATTTGTTGCATCTGTTGGGGCCCTGCCATCGCCATTTGTTGCGGCTGCTGAAGGGCTCCGGTCGTTAATATCGGCTTTTTACCCCCAATTAGACGCTCCTGACTTCGAGCGCTCTTTAAACGGATCGAGGATCGAAAGCCCATTGAAGCCTCATCGAACGATGTCAGCGTATGCGAGCGGGCAAAGCTGACATGCTTCGTCCTGTAAATTACAGAAGAATTACACACATAAAACACACAAATACAAAATAAGTTAAAAATAATTTGTGTAAATGCGCTAATTAGTGCGCACACCTAAGTAGATTTTAATAAGGTATTACATCAGCACAACAGCAATTTTCCAGCTCAGCTGCTCCTCCGCTAATTATTCACCATCACATGTAAGAATTTAATTAATATAATCGCGGAAATTTCCTCTGGCAGACTGGTGTAACTGGTCCGAATTGTTTGTGGCCAAATTATTTTACATTTTCATATGAATCAGGCATTAATTAGGATTAGTGTCAAAGTTATATCGTGCTCATTCGAAACTGCTGGATGCAACAATAGAGATGTATTATGAGCACCAGTGGGGATTATAAATTATTCTCCCGAGGCTAGCTGGCTAATTATGAATACGCTCTCAATTCCAATCAAATTGTTATTTGACCCAAATTGCTCTACTAATGCAATTTTCCATGCTTAATTTTATCATCCTAGTAATTTTGTTCGATAGTGTTATGTCAGGGCTCAAAATTACAAATTCAATTTAAAATAGAGGAGTAAGGGTGGTGTTCAATGGACATGAAAATGTTTTGCCCTAACTGAAATAATTAATCCCTCTTTTATTACGACAATTATTTTTCGAATTATCTAATCTCCTAGGTAATTTGAGCGAAAAAGACCTAAAATTCTGTCAAGGTTTTATAATAGACCTCGTTTCAATGCTAATTGTTCTTCTTCGACAAATTCAATTCAGAAGTTTGAATTGTACGTTTATAGCTTGAGATAATTTAATTATGTAGATTTTATTCTATCAGAAATTCAAATTCTTTAATAGATTCCATAAAATTTCGTTACATTTTTTAATGAAACTTCTGTATTCCTTTTATTTCATTTATTGAAACCATAAAGTTTGACATCATTATACATACATATATTGGATCTTTTACTTTGATATCTTTTTAATTCTTGTTGTCCTAATTTATTATGTACATATTTGGTTTGGTATCCATTATATCGATTATATTATTTACAATATATTCTCGAATACTACAGATAAATCGATGCTCTTTAATATTCTATTAAATGAGAAATTTTTTCTTAGGTTACTCCATAAAAAGTTAAACTATGAATAATGAATTCAGATGTGAAAGAAAAAATTCAATTACTTTTCACTGTCAAGGGCGCACTAGAAGACTTTCAGCACAGCTTCTGCTTGCTGCCTGACAACTAGTTATGTTATACATATATCGTGAAGATATAAGATATTTCTAACTTTTATGATAGAGTTTATTTTTAGTTAAGTGAAAAAGGAGCTCACATGGGATGGCACACACTCTGGATGCATCGTAGCAGAAAGTAAGTTCCTTAAATTGTCTCATGAAATTTTTTATTACTAAGTTTGCTTTTTCATGTTCATAGAAACTTGAAATTTAATGGAAAATTGTATTAAATTCATAAATTGGTTTTTACTGATTTTTATCTCATTAATATCATATTAGGGCGCATAATGTGTATTATATAGATAGTAAAGTATAATTGAATCTAAAATACATAGTTTGAAATTTCAAAATTGTTAATGGTTGTGGGAGGAATAGAACTATTTCATTTTTATATAGGTAGAATTTAAATAAGAGATAAGTTTTGCTTTACTAACTGCATAATAAAAGTTAAGCATATATTTTAGAAATTTAAATTTGGAAAATATTGCAGTTTATCGTGGATGCTACAGATTTTCTAGTAATTTTTTTCTTACCGTGTTAGTTTATCTTTAATTATTTGATACCTGTTATATTTTTATTATATTTTGTGTAAAACATTGAAAGATTGATTAACAACTGTATAAAACTTCAAATGTGCCTACTTTTAGACAGCATTATCAGAAAAAGTCTTTTAACATATGCATGTACATTAGTGATGAGCGAAACAAGACCAAGACCAATACCAAAACAATTATAGTCTTGTTCTTCCATCAATAGATCTTGACCTTGTTCTTGGTCTCGCCTGTCAACTTTTACAAGGAAACGATCTCGGGTGTGTCTCACTGATTTTGGAATGGAATTGAAATATGTTATAGCGTATCGAAAAATAAGAGACATGTATTTTTTTATCTGCGGATACGCACATTTAGGCGTTGAAAACCACCCCTAAACTTTACCCCCAAAAACAGTTTTTCCTAAATATTTCAAGCTCTAATGAATTTTTTCGAATGAAACAAAATGAAAATGATGTCTCATAAATATACTAACCTTTTGTAAGTAATCCGATTCCCGGGGGTGGCAACCCTTATTTTTTATTTTAGAAAAACGGTTTTGTTTTGTTATATTTTTGCGTCAGAAAAATAACAGTTTTAGTTAAAAATCATTGAAAAATATTTTTTACATACGATTTTGAAAAATAAAGTTGACGTGTTTTTGGATTTTCTAAAAAAAAGTTCCTCAAGGGGGTAAACAATACCTAACACTAATACGTAAATTATGTATATTATTTCAGACATCAGTTTTTTCGTGAAAACCAGTATTAAGGGGTTTTTGGAGTCGCTGATTACGAATCTGATGTTAAATTTAAAAAAATGAAAATGGCGGATTCAACATGGCGGACAAACTTTTGAAAAATACACAAATTTTTATAAAAAAAAAAACAATAAATAAAAGGTTCCTTTAAATGTGCGTATCCACAGATAAAAAAAAATACGTGTCTCTTATTTTTCGATACTCTATAACATATTTCAATTTCATCAAAATCGGTGAGACACACCTGAGAACGTTTCCTTGTAAGTCTCGTTTGCAGGACTCTTGCTAAAATATTTTGCATAACTACTTACACTCCTTAAGTAGTTAACAATAAAAAAATTAAAAATTGAGGAAAATCATAAAGTTTTTTGCACTGAACTAGTTGTTGAAGTAATCTCTTTGTTTTTTTTTTTTTTTATAAAGATTGATAGATATGAAATTCATTTTGTCGAAACTATTTAACAATTGCAACTTATAAAATCGTAGAGTTGACGATGAGATCCTGGCACCTTCAGATCTTGTGTTCTGTACATTAACCACTGCGCTATTTTGATAATTTCATTTGTAAAGGAAACAATTCCGTAAAATAATCCTTTGTGATCTGGATTAGCAAAATAGACAGAAATAAAAAGATTACTGAAGTTTAATTAGTCTTAAAACAAGTAGACTAAATTTCTTTTGTATTGGTATGGATAACTAACTATTTTGTAGGAATGTTTACCATAATTTTATTAGTAAAATGCCCTATATGATTTTCTCAGTATATTAATTACACTATGATCTAATGTTCAATGATTTTCGTTCTACTGTTTTAAAATTATATTTAACCAAAGTTGCAAATATAATAATGATTGTCATACCCGACTAGAATTTATAAGGGGCATGCCTCATGAAGCTAGTGGGCCTCATGTGGTAGGTGAGGGGTATGCCGATAGAGGGATTTCCCTGTAGATTCCTCATGAGGACCTCACAAAATAAAATCAGCGATACTGAAGTGAGGTTTACCTTATGAGTTTCTCATAAGGGTCTTATGAGGCAAATCTAATGCATTTATAACCTTACAATGAAAGAGGCAATCCTACCATTTTCCTTACGGGGGTTCGATTAGGCAAACATCAAATATACACCTAGGCTCATATACTTCTCAAATGTGCTAGTTTGTTATATTTTAGAATTTGTTGCAACCCGAAAACCCCTTTATGGATCCGCCATCTTGAATTTCCGAATCTTAATATAATTCGAAAATAGTGGCCTCAGAATAATCATTGTACCAATTTTCATTAAAATCCGTTGAAATCGAGAATTATTGGTCGCCATATTGGATCCGCCATCTTGGATTCGTAAATTTTGATAACATTCAAAATCAGTGACCTCAAGATAATCATTGTACTAATTTTCATTAAAATCCGTTGAAATCGAGAAATCTTGAACAGCGGATTTGAAATCAGAATTCTGCAAAACCCCTATGTACCAATTTTCATGAAAAATTTTTAAATCGGGTAGCAATTATTTTGCCTCACGAGGACCACATGCGGCATTCATAATGATGCGCGAATGAGGCAAGGAGTTATTTGCCCTTCGTGCTCCTTATACGGCAGCCTCATGGGACCCACACGAGGCAGTATGGCTAGCCTCATAGGGACCCTAGCTGTACCCCACCAAAATTCTAGTCGGCGTGTTTCTATAAGAGCGTGTTTATAAGAATCAAATTTTGCATTACAATGTCTTAAAAATTGTAGAAGAAAATATTTTCAAATTTCGAGTATAAGTTTCATTATAATAATACCAAACCAATAAATATTTCGTATTTCATAAAGTTCGGATCACTTTTACTAAATCTCGCAGTTTGGTCTTGTTCTTTGCCAAATCTCGGTAACATAGTCTAGGTGGTCTCCGTCTCAGTCTTGCTACCACATGTATAGTATTGATCTTGGTCTCAGTCTTGGATTTTTTGCAAGACTAAGACCAAAGCTTATTCTGCTCATCACTAATATACATATATAATATGTGTAAACATTAAAAATAATAACTCATATGAGTTTTTTTTATTCGTAAATGTGCAAGAGAATATTCTTTGATCCTATTTCCTTTGTAAACCGCCAGTCACAGACATTTATTCAACGTGACAGTTGACAGAGAACGAGCTCCTTTCCAAGATATAGTGCAATAACCTTAAAAGCAATTACACATAAAGTTTGTGTCGTCATACTATGAGTTTGCATAAGCTGCACTCTGCAGCCTCTCTTCCGGAATGCCTTTGTGCAGATAAAACGTCCAAAGTCTAAAGTTGTCAGTCCTTCTGCTCCTTTATTTCGTCCGCTCGAGGGAAATTGAAAGCAACAAACAAAGCGTCAAGACAGTCGTGAGCCTGGGTGTTGAATCAATTTTCTCAGTCACATCATGGCCGAAGTTTACACAGGTCAGGGTTCCAAAGTCTGCCTTGGTGTTTGCGACGACGAAAAAGTAGTTGACTTCTATTTTAATAAACGTCCACCGTGTGGTTTAAGACTTTGGTGGGGGTAAAAAGGGTCAACTGTTGCCAGGAGAAAGGTAAGCACGAAAAGATAAGAAAATATGTGTACGTGTGTTTGTGAAAATTCATGCTTTTTTCATCGGTTGGAAATAATTTTTCCTTTGTAAGTCAAAAGTTATGGGAGGAGAGCCATAAAATCCTGTTGGTATGATCAAGAATCAATGGAAGAGGCCAATTCGGAATACTTGAAATTTTTTGTGAAGGCCAAGTGGAGATTTTTGACTTCTGCGATTTCACATCGTTCGCCATTATTTCATATAGCATCTGAAATTTTCTCGTGAATTTACGAGGGCTCTGTAGATAGGATAGAATGAAATGTAGAAAAAAAAGGGATTTTCCTTCATTCTGTCAAAGAGGAATAAAAATTGTATAGCTGTTGTCAGCAACCACCGTACAACTGATACCCACGGAATGGTTCTAGAAGTGCAACGAACACAAACTATTGCTTGCAGGTTGCAGATAATGCTGTATTTATCATCCTCCTGCTGGGAAGCTGTAAACTGTAGGAAGGGATAATGTTTTGGTGTTTTGAAAAATAGAATTTCGCTGTTCCATTATATTCCTCTTCGTGGTCTCATTATTTATGCATGATGTGGAACAGGAAAAATGTTGTTCATACTTGACGATTACAATTGCAAAATTTCTGAGAAACATTCAAAAAATTCTAGACAACAATTCAAGTCGGAAACATATTCGTAAAATCTGATCGCTAGCAAATAAAATATATGTGCGTATGTACATCCAAATTTAGAATGTAATATACAGGACATATGGGAATTTTTGTCTCAAGATAAACGTATTAAACCTTGTCTTTTTCATAAATGTGAATTACCCGTAAAAAAAAGTCATCCTAAAAACATATCCACAATATAAAAAGCAACCTTCCACTTTACACCTCAATTGTCTACGTAAGCGTAAATGGATCACTCTTACGGGGGAAGAGGTTTCAACACGTTTAGCGTTTCACCACACAGCATCTATAAAAATTCATTTTTCATTACTCATATCATCGCCCCCATAGAAAGAAGTCTCCTCTGTACGGCATCTATCCTGTAGAAGATAGCAGGATGGGGTCTTATAAATTGAGGACAGAATTTCACCTGATTAGAGAAGCACATGGTTCCCATATTCCCATGTAGTTACATCTTGAACATTAGCTAAACCGGATTCGCTAGTGATGCGGAAAGAAGTTAGAAGGTACAACAAAAGAAGGTCCTTCAAAGTGGGATTTGGGGAGGCCATGAATTATTTATGCATATCCTTAAACGCTTTGTATCTGTCGGCTGTCTGTTCCACTGTCAGGCTTTTGCCACCCTCTGTTACTTTACGGGAAAAGAAAGTGTATCAAGATAAAATATTCGCGTATTTTTGCATGTATTGTTTCAGCCTGTTATTCTTGTTCTTCTTCTTCTTTATTTTATTTTATTTTTATTTTTTGTCTTAACTTCATACCCGTGAAGATACTTATGGTGTGGTTCTTGCCGAAACATGTGTACAACAAACTCAAGTATAAAGACAACGAGTCTTTAAGAGAGAGAAAATGTTTTAAATCAAAAATTATGAAGTTAGAAAGGTATGCAAATTTCAGACGGTATCTTTTAGGGGGAGGATTTTATTTAGTTTATTCTTGGTTAGGCTCTTTCTGGCAGCGGTGTACGTCTTGTGAGAAAAAAAAAAGGTATAAGTCGGTTTCACCTCAAAGGATATATATGAATCCTTATTTGCATTCTTTAGGCTGCCCAGGGACGTACTTCTGCCGGTTATGAAATTGTTGGCATGAATTGGAAAATAAAAAAGAATGTGCCCTGCAAAAGAAATATGAATCGTCAACAAATTAAAGTTTAAAAGAAAATTCTTGGCATAACAGTTGGAAGAATTAATATAAAAAATATATATATTAAGAATGTTCTGGAGTACCCTATTCAACATTCGTAATAAAATACTTATTACTTTAAGAAACTGAACATTATCTTGAGATTTTTCGCAAAAAAAGCATACATTGTTAATAAACAGCGAAGTAAAATACCTTTCAAATATTAAATAATACGTTGGATCTTAAGGGTCCTTATTTATAAAAGACACTTGAACATCTACCTATACTTATTTTTGGTTTAGACTTCAATATTGTTTTGGTTGTAAGGTCGGCCTAAAATTGGAATTCCTAATATAGTTATCTCAATTATTTAATCAAATAAATAGTAACAATTTGACTCAAAATGTTCTATTCTACTACTTGTTTAAATTATGCAATTTTTAATTTTTTGAAGCCACATATTAAAATTAATTAACCTGTCCAAGTATTGGGGTGTGTAAAATTTCTAGAATCCAACCAAATATATATTATCGCAGCATAATTCCACCGAATTATTAAAATCACGTTTGAAAATAATTACGAGTACTTCCTCCGAATTATACATAATCATCAATTTTCGTAAATGTAAATGGTAAAGGGGTGTGCCGCAAAATTAATAAATACCGAGCAGCGGTAATGAATCATACGTCGGATCAACCCCTGATTACGTGGGTGGCATCATAAATCAGCGGAATACCTCTTAAAATAAATTAGCATACAGAAATGCAAATATAGTTATACCTTGGGGTAGCTGGTTCCATAGGCACAACAGGTGGTGGTGGTGGGGGAGGTAAGCCAATATGAGCTGGACATCGATATAATCTGTAATAAATTCATGCATTAAGTATGAAATTCATATTTCATTCTCTTGCTAAATGTAAATTTGAAGTAAAGATTTTTTTGTAGTGGCATCTTTTTATCATTAAGAGCTCAAATTTACATTTTGATGAGTAAAATTTAATTCGATGAAGTAGGAGTATCTTATATATGTAGTAAATATAATTCAATTACCCAGCAATTTGCTCAGTACTTTGGCTTAGATACTGCTTTGGAGGATATGATCCAACTACGTATGGTCCTCGATGGAAGTCTTCGTACTCCGGACATATCGGCCTGAAAATTGCATTTGGTTTCATTAGAAGAAGGCTCAAGATAGAATAGGGCCAGCGTGCATTTGCATGCATACAATCACTCATCTATCTACAAACGGCTATAGAAGATGCTACACATAATTAAAATATTGCTTGTGCAAGAACTGCTTGATTAGTTAATGAGTTTTAAATCAAAATTCTTTATATTTTTTGAGATAGTCTACTTTTAGCTCGATACATAAAATTTTAAGTAGATTTGCGAAATAGAAAATTGGTGATAGCGTTCAAGAGTTGATAAATTAAGTAAAAAATTGAATGTGATAATACGTCAATTTTAGCCATGAACATCAACATATGCCATTGTAAAAAAGCACAAATTTATCCGCTTTTAAACGCTATCAAAAATAATAATATAATTTCTTCAGATCAAGGCCGTACTGGGGCCCGGGGCAGAAAGTGAACAACTTTTGTTTAGTAAACCTTTTTAACGTTGGAAACGTTCATAGGGAGACCCTAGCAAATTCGGATGTAATCGTAATATAGTGTAATTTTTATTTAATTTTATTCACTATTTCACCCACTATCACAAAATAGAATTTGAACGAATTTTTGATATGATGCCACAATAAAATTAACAGGGTAATGAAAGCCAATGAAAAAATTACCTTTTTAAAATAGATTTAGATGAAAACGGTCCGTCTTTTTTTTTTTTTTTTTTTATACTGGCCTTAAAAATTTTGGTAAATTTTAAATTTTTTGATATTTCTGGGATTTCAAAAAATGTTTTGGCGCAATTATATAGGCTATGTGGAATCAAATCTTCTTTTGTTGAATAGATCTAACATTCAGCTTAATTGGAAACATATCAGGCAGTTATTTTCATTATTCAAGTCGCTATGACCGAGATTGTCTTCAATATAGTAGTTTTGTGAAATAAACACGAAATAACATCATTCCCTAAAATTTTCGGCTACAGCTCGTGCCACCGTAAACGTGTCTTCCATGTCACTCTGACCTGGTATTTTTGGGACACCCTGTATATATATATTTTTTTTTAATTTTAAAATTAATGTTTTAAAAAGTAGTTTTTTTTTTGTCATAGCAAAACCGAAGCATAAATTATGTTTATTTTTTAATTATCCATTACAATTTTGAGATTGTTATGTTAAGCAATTAAAAACTCAATATTAGAATTCTCGAGTGTAGAAAACTCAATTGTCAAATTTTTAAATAACAAAATATAGGGTTTTATTCACTTTAATAAGGTTTATTAAAAATTTTAAATTGTTTGCACTGTTTGCCGATGCCGAGATTTATAGAAGTAACGATTTTCTTAGTATTTCCTTGTTAGTTTCCCGCTAATTTCATTTGATTTCCTTTAATATTAGCAATATACTATCAGTAAGCCTCAAGAAACATTATAAAATGAATAATATTTCTTTATTTCAAAATTTGAACGTTTTTGGTGGGATGCTCTTCTTAATTCTTAATTTTATTGCAATATTATTTTAATCGAACTTTGTTGTTAAAAGGGAGTTTTACATAAATAAGTGTAAAATAAGATTAAGTTTGCAAGTAGTTGGTTTTATGGGATTTTCTACTCGAGAATTCTAATATTGAGTTTTTAATTGTTTAACATAACAATCTCAAAATTTTAATGGTTAATTACAAAATATATATAACATAACCTTGGCTGCTATGACAAAGAAAAACAGCTTTTTAGAACATTAATTTTAAAGTAAAAAAAAAATTTATATACATATACTATGTACTATGTACCAAAAATTTCTAGAGATATGTCAACAAATAAAAAAGTTACAGATTTATGAGATGAAAAACGTCTGCTGGGCCCATTGTGCGGCGGTAGCTACGGCCTAGCTTTAGATCTGCTTCAAGACGTATCGAGCATTAAATGGAGTTATCGAATAATAGATTGAATTTTGATGGAAACTGTCTGTCAAACAGCCCTAGCGCAGTCCGCTTACTTACCTGGGGCCTTCTAACCGAATAGCCTCTTCGTCGGCCGGGATCCACGTGTATCGCTTTGCGTCCGCTGCACCGCTGCTTAAAATAGACGTCGGACGTCGCCGAAAATAGGAACTTTCTAAGTCTTCATCGTATTGCAGTAAGTCGTGGGGGTGGTACCTGCGCGGCGGGCAAAATAGAGAAAAAACACATTCGTTTTCTTTTATCACTCCTCTCACATGCAAGCTACAGAACTGCGATGCTACTGGGAACTATATCACTTCTAAGCAGTCGGTCCTATAGGGCTCTGGTGATTATGGAAACGGCTATAAAAGTCGCAAATCTCGCGTCAAAAGGAAGGAATTTATGGGGAGATTTTACGACGCCTTAATAAGAAGCGCTTCTTTACCTAATTGAAAGACTTCTTCAGCGTCGTCAGTACGCTATAAACTGATTGGTAATCAAATTCGTTACATCCTTCGAGAAAGAGATGAATCTAGGCATCGCCCTCAAGGACTTCTAATGATCAACAAAAAAAATGTTGGCATTATTGCTGCTTGTACTGACAACAATATAAGGGAAAATACAAAAGCTCTTGGGCCTCATTAGGGCTATAAACCTGTGAGTAGAATACTTGAAGCATTTCCCGGAAATTAATTAATTGATATGACTCTCTTGGGCGAATGAATTGTTGTTTTCAATTCGGCGAAAACCATTTTTGGAATCAATTTTCTTATACTACTTAGCAATTTTCGTAATTACGATTTTTTATTTTATGAATAAATTTAACTGAAAAGAGTTAAAAAATATCTGCTTTTTAGGGTTCCGTAGCCAAATGGCAAAAAACGGAACCCTTATAGATTCGTCATGTCTGTCTGTCTGTCCGTCCGTATGTCACAGCAACTTTTTTCCGAAACTATAAGAACTATACTGTTGAAACTTGGTAAATAGATGTATTCTGCGAACCGCATTAAGATTTTCACACAAAAATAAAAAAAAGCGGCCAAGTGCGAGTCCCCATACTTAGAACTGAAACTAAAAAAAATTTTTTTTATCAAACCCATACGTGTGGGGTATCTATGGATAGGTCTTCAAAAATGATATTGAGGTTTCTAATATCATTTTATTCTAAACTGAATAGTTTGCGCGAGAGACACTTCTAAAGTGGTAAAATGTGTGTCCCTGTAACTTCTAAAATAAGAGAATGATAAAACTAAAAAAAATATATGATGTACATTACCATGCAAACTTCCACCGAAAATTAGTTTGAACGAGATCTAGTGCGTAGTTTTTTTTTAATACGTCATAAATCGTAAACCGCAATTCACCTTTCATTCAATCAACTCAAATAAATAAACAAGCCTATATGGGCTCGCATATAATTAGATCTAAATCCCATCATTTAGGTACCTAATTATAATGTTTACTTATCAATAACTTAATTTAAAAAAAATACACTATTATTAAAACATCGATCAAAGTTACAACGAACTACAAGAACTTTTATATTATGTTACTTGATGCTACGGAACCCTTCATGGGCGAGTCCGACTCGCACTTGGCCGCTTTTTTAGTTTTATGGCGTATACATTTCTGGAAGTAATATTTCATTCTTTTAAAATTCTCAAGGATTTACTTTCGATATTTAGAATCAAAAAATGAAAACTTTTCATCAATTCAAATTTTTTAAGAAACATGTTGGGTAATCCATGATTCTTAAAAAATATATGAATTGTTGAAATTGAATTGATGAAAATTAAATTAACTAATAATACCATCTCTACTTTTGAGTTGTGTGATGCGAATTTTTAGAAGTACGTATAACATGCTGAGCCTGAACCATGATTAAATGAAAAAATCTCTGATTGCAATTTTTCTTTCTGATTTTAAATATGCAATACAAATAAATAATTTTGAGATAAAAATGAAAATATTTTGTGGAGGGCTTTTTTAAAAAAATTGACTTTTCATCTTTCTCCAAAATCACAATATCACCAATTTGAAATACAAGGCCTTGTAAGATATTTCGAGATCTAAGAAAAGAAGGAATAAAACGGGTCTTTGTATACAAGACCATAAAACGTTTCAAAGAAACCTCATCTGTTGAAAACCCTAAGAAAAGTGGACGTCCACGAACTGTACTTACTAAGCAACGAATTAAAGCCGAAAGAGAGCGAATTCGAAGAAAAAAATTTTGTTCGGTAAGAAAACCCGCTGAAAAATTAGGAATCGGAAAGTCTTCGGCACATTTGATACTCACCCAAGATCTTGGCTTAAAGGCTCATAAAAAAACAAAAAAATCATGGAGTTTCGACATCATCCAAAGAAAAAAGAGCTGCAAGAGTTTTCAATATTCTTGCTTGGCACGCTGGAGAGGAGTTTGTGTTTTCCTATGAAAAACTCTTTGTTTTGCAGCAACCGCACAACCTTCAGAATGATCGCGTGTGATCAGTAAAAATTCAAGACATTCCAGAAAACGAGCATTATGTGTCTAGATATCAAAATGCTTCATCTGCTACTACGACTTTTTGTGAAAGAGGTAAGCTCCCTGGTTTTTATTGAAAAGGGTGTCAAGGTCAACGCTGAATACTACCAGAAGAAAGTTCTTCAAGCCGTTTTGCTTCTAGGTCCTAAAGAATTGTTTGGAGACGACTAATATTGTTTTCAGTAAGACGGAGCACCTCCATATACCGCCAATTCAGTTCAGAATTGGTGTGCTGAAAATTTAGTCGACTTTTTGCCATAGGATGAATGGCCTCCTAGTAGTCCTAATTTTAATCCCTTGGATTTTTTTGCCTGGGGTTACATGATGTCAAAATTCAAGGACCAAAACATCAGTAATTTAGAGCATTTCAAGCGGGCAATAATTAAAATTTGGGACGAAATACCTATGCCAATAGTCCGTGCCGCTTGTAACTCTTTTGAAAAGAGATTATTGTTAGTAAAAAAAAGCTAAAGGAGGTATAATTAAAAAACATTTATTGTAAAATGTTCTCAATATACACTATATTAAATTCCATTAAAAATATTTAATAAAATTTTACTACGTGTTTCGATCTCGCAAATTCTTTTTGTATTCGAACTTATTAGATACCGTTAACATTATCATGTTAATTTATCTATTTCTATTAAATATTTATTGCAATACTTGTATTTCAAATTGGCGATATTGTGATTTTGGAGAAAGATGAAAAATAATTTTTTTAAAAAAGCCCTCCACAGAATATTTGTATTTTTATCTCTAAATTATTCATTTGTATTGTTTATTTAAAATCAGAATGAAAAATTGCAATCAGAGATTTTTTCATTCAATCATGGTTCAGGCTCAGCGTGATAATGTTTAATACTTCCAAAATTTTTAAGATATTGTTTTGCATATTAAGGGGTTAACCTACTGTTGAAATGGCAAAATCGCCTTTTTTTTTAAACAGCTATAAAAAAAAAATTGACAAGACATATCGGTTTGAAATTTTGCATGCTTCTTTATTAAGGTTAAAATATAAAAAAAGTATTGTCAAAATTTATTAAAAAACAAAATGGCGGCCATAGTCGCTGAGCGATGCAGCACCTTGCGTCGTAAAATTAAAATTGCGCCTCGTAAAAATCAGCCAAAAATATCCATCTGGAACAAAAAAACGAAAAAGTTTCGTTTACTTTATGTGTTCAGCTATTGCATGAACCTCAAATCAGAACAAAAAATCGATTTCCCGCGACTTGGTACTCTTCTGAAAAGTGGGGTATCGAAATTCGATTTTTTTCAGGTTAAAAACAGGGTCGCATAATTAAAAAAAAAACATTTTTTTGCTGAAAATTGAGGTTCATGCAATAGAGAAATGTTGCATGAGTATGTAAAAAAATTTTCAAGCGATTCGATTGAGTAGTTTTTTCGCATTTTTACGACGCGCACAAAAAAAGTGCATTTCGAGAAAAACGCGTTTAAAGTTTTTTTAACCGAAATTTTTGCTCCCGAAAGTGGGAGCGCATTCGCTTCTAAGCGCTATAACATCAAAACGAATGTAGATATCGATCTGAAATTTTACACACTTATTCTTGAGACGCTTTTCTACCTGAATATGCAAAAAAAAAAAGTCGAAAATTTTTTTTTTCAACAGTAGGTTAACCCCTTAAGAATACAAAAACGAAAATGTTTCAACAACTCATCTTTTTGGGAAAAGACGATTATAAAAAAACTCGACTTTTATTTGATTTTAAACTTTGTGTACAACACAAATAGCAGATTTTTGTGATCTGTAAGTTTGATTTTTGGTTTTTGGATTTTCGTACTTTAATATCCTATATTTTTTAAAAAACACATTCGTTATAAGATTCGAACTCTATGGTAAAAAACACTTGGAGATCACCTATTACTAGTTTAAAGTCTTAAAAGACATAAAAAATGTACACTATTGTTGTTACCAAAAAAGAAAATGGCAGTATATAATTAATTAACTTAAAACTATTTTTTTATAAACAACAAAAATCAGAACCACGAAAACCAAAATGAGACTTAAAATCAAACCATATTTCTAGCATAAATCTAATAATAGATATTTCTAGCATAAATCTAATAATATCATTAGAAAATAATATGAATTTGTACGAAAGTTATTTTATCTGTGAATTATTCAAGTTTATGAGTATAACTTATCCCGTATAAATGATTGAAAGTTTCTGAAAATGAATATTGCCCGTAACATTTTCGCTTGTAGATTCTGCAGATCTAAATTAAAAACATTAATTAATATTATAATTTCATTACTGCATTATAATACATTTTTAAATCAGTAAAGGTTTTTAAATCTTAGAGACAAGACAAACTGAAGCAACCATTCGCTAATGCAAAGAATTTTACGGGTAGTCATTTTTAACTTCATCAGAGATTGAATTCAACAAATAACGCAGAAAATGTTAAGCTATAACTATAAATTATACAAGTTTTATTAGACCATAAACAGAATCTGCATTCGATGACCTAATTACAATTAAGCCGCCTCCTCATCCGATCCTCTCATGAAAGTAATACGTTGCGATTACTACGTAATGTGGTACAAGATAATTATAACGCCCTAACTATTAATTATACAGTCGTGCACGGGGATTCATATTGATCCAACTTAAGTGTGCGAATCAGAGGTGTTGCTTTGAAATCAATATTAATGGCAGCGCAAAGAAGGAGCCAAATGGCATTATTCGCATTACTCAGGTCGACCGGGAAATGTGAAACATTCAGTGTGAATTACGCACAACCTGTGAAAGCTTTTCATCACAATTACATGGATTACAGCTACCTATTCGTATCAAATAAATTATTTCACATATTTGATTACCCACACATACGGTGATGACCGAAATCTCTATAGGAAACTTGTTTCTGTTTTTCTTGCTATAAAGTAAATTAGATACAAAATCAGAAGAATTTGTATACAAAAAAATAATTCCTTATACTAATTTTATGAAAACATGGCTTTTTAAAATAAAAATGTGGTGATTGTGTACTTAGTTTAATATTTAAATTTTCATGTGTGAATTACTTCTTGAATTTCAGGGCTGATTAAAATAAAATACTAAATTTTTCATCAATAATAAATTTTCGACTTTGGTTAACTTTTGGTCAACACAAAATTAAATTCGTGTCCAATTTATCACACGCAAGTCAAAGTGAAGCAAATTATCCTTACCGAAATTACACTGCATGAAAAATATTCCGAAAATTAAGGGCTCTATCCGCAATGATTAGTTTTGTATGCAAAGCACGGAAACATCAAATCCAATCCCATTCCAGCTAACGAATTACTTTAGTATTGATTACTTTTAACTTCCACATGGTTTTTGCAGTGCACACTTTTAAATATACAAGCAACAAAATCAGAATCGAAAAAACTCCATGAATATTTAATTTGAAATTGCAATTCAAAACAGCAAACATCAGTGAGAACTGCGATTATTTCGAGATGAAAGCCCTCTGATAATATTTATTTCATATTTCACTTTGGAAAACATTTCATGAATATGAATTTTTTTTTTTTTAATATAGTGTAAAACAAGTGTTAACAGGAAATGGTTAACACCAAAAAGGTGAATTGTTTCACTATACAATCAATTTTTAAATTTATGCGACCAACAAATTCGCATTTTGATAAAAAATACAATATATTCAGGTGCTCTTTTTTAATACATGGTATCATGCTTTACATTAATGAGTAATGACATATGATTTCAGTTTTATTGTTATTGTTTTTGGTATCACTTTTTCCGTCAAAATAAATTAAAGGTTTCCCAAATATGCGGTATATGTGTATATCTGTAACACAAATCCTATTTATTATAAAGAATAAATTTAAATACGTCAACTAAGGTATTAACGATGTTTTTTTTATATATTCATGAATTGTAAATCTTTTTATGTGATAGTTATTTAGTGTGATTATTACCCATATTCCTGTAGCCGTGTCACTTGTCGAATATCACGATGAGCAGAATTCGATATTCTGCTAGTCGGCTGAAAAGACGAGGATTTTTGTCGTAACCACTTTCCTTAATTATTTGTTATACCTAAATGTGCCTAATTTTAATAATTTGATATACTCTACATTATTCAAAGTAAAAATAACATATATATAATATGAGTCTCTGTACCTTATTTCCCTTTGCAAAAAAACAGTTAATTTTATTTGATAGGCATACCCTGTGCATTATGCAATCAAATGGTGTTTTCACCTATTTCCTGGCCTTTTAGAGGATTTTGCAGCCCCGGAGAGAGGTTCCTACTACCATTGACACACTATTTGATTAACTAAGCACCTTCTTGGTTTAGTGCTTAACCAACTCAAATTAGGTGGTTTGAACTTGGTTCCCCATACAAATGAAATGGTCAGAATGCAAGAATTTGCTTGGTTAGGTGTTAACTAAGTCTTTTCCAACAAACCGCAGCAAACTTTCGAATGCCGTGTGTCGTTGTCACTTTCTATGACAATGTGCCAGAGAGAGAAAAAACGCATACAGATGAAAAATGTCAAAATAAACCAACTCGCCGCTGTGTGTCACTGTATTTGGTTTCGACGTTGGTTAACTAGAAGAGTTGGTTAACCAACCCATTTGTGTCATAGGTATAAGATGGGCTTTTCGAGGCGGTTTCACAAGACCGTGCAAACAAAAATTAAGTCGTTAAGTTATGGTAAATAAGATATATATAGCACATAGGCACATATCTACGGAAAATGGTATATAATACTATTAAACACTATGGAACAATGGTGAGAGCAAGCCGGAAGCATCTTGACATAAGTTCTGAAGTTATCAAAGAGGAAATTAGGGCAGAATATGGTATTAAGTGAAGGTTTGTATGCTTCTGTTTATCTGAAAAAAAGCATTTAGTTCCACAAAAATTTGAAAAAGCGAATGGAGTTTGTAAAGTATACGTAGGTTGCCTGAAAGGACAAGACCTTGTAGCGTAACTGCACTACGTCACTAGCACTTGTGACTTGTTTTATTTTATAACGCAGTAGCAATTTCAAAGAAGTGAAAAATCGTAGGAATTTTAGCAAGCGAGTTTTTAAAAAACAATTATTAAAAAAAATAGGAATAAGAAAAGTTTTGTTTTGAGAGAAAATGTTGAAAAATAAATTAAAATAAATTAACTTTAAATAAAATAACAAAAGGAAAACTAGACCAATTCTATTTCTTTTCCTTTATTGTTAACCCTGAACAGCCCTATCAAGGCGAAATAAAGAACATTGAGAGAAAGTTGAAAAAAGAAAATATTCAGCAGTTACTCATTCAACAACAGGATTTTCAACGAAAAAAATTATTATAAAAAGAAAAATTACAAAAAACAAGAAACTAAAAAAAAACATTTAAAAAAGAAGAACGAAGAGTAAAAAAAGAAGAAAGAAAAAGGACCACTTACAGAGAGAGTTTTGAGTTTTATTTCTTTTGCTAACTTTCGTTTGAGAATTATTTGTTTTTGTAAACTGCAGTTTGAACGTATCTCTTGTGTAAAATTTTTTCCACTTCATGCTCTTTTTCCGTACTTTCTCGTATCGTGTTCTACCTTCTTATTCCGTAAGTGTTTATCATCTAAATTTAATTATGGATCAAAATGACCATAATGCTTGCGATGACTTATCGCGCGTGGCTCAGGCAAATGCTGGTGGTGATGCGATACCATATTCACCTCCTTCCTCCATCCAGTCGGTTTCGGTTAAACCTACTCCATTCTGGAAAGATATGCCTAATGTTTGGTTTGATCGTCTTAAGACACAATTCCACTTAGACCACTTAGGTGTGCACAGTATTTTTCTGGCATGGCGTAGGCCCTATTGTAAAAACATCAAGATAGATGGATCAGTGTCAGTATCGAGATATCCTCCGAGATCATTCGCCTTTGAAAATGTGCCAGTTGCATGGAAATTTGTTCATGACAACGATCCTAAGCACACGTCACATAAAGTAAAGTGATGGCCTATGGAAAAATCAGTGGATGTGTGGAATTGCCCTCCACAAAGTCTGGACTTGAATCTCATATAAAATCTTTTTGGAACGATGTGGATAAGATAATTCGGCAAAAGAAAAGAAGAAAGGGAATTTGGATGATTTATGGAGCAACACTAAGGAGGCGTCGTACTCGATCAGACTCCAACAATGCCAAAAATTCGTATAAAGTATGCAACGCAGATGCAGTGCTTTAATAAGCAATAAATGCTATCATACGAAAACCTAAATTAATAACTTTTTTAAATATAAAAAAAACTTAATTGTGCTATTGATATTTCCAAGTTTTTTTATGACGTTATTCCAGTTGTAACAGTCTTTCCACTTATAACAATTTGAAGTAATAAAAAATTTAGAAAATTAAATTCTCAACATAATTAATAATTACTCCTATATATTTCTTGGAAATTTTCTTTTACATCATCTTCAATTACGATCTTGAAAACTACAGCTTGATAGCTATGCTATTTTTCTTTCCGTCACTGTATATCCACATTCTAGTCATCTAAATTAATTGTCTAACTATCAACGCAAAATCAAGTCATTTGCAAAAATCAAGGAAAATAAGGCAAAGGAAGTTATTTTATTTGTTATTGTACTTTTACCTTCAGTGCTAGGATAAGTTTCAAATTTATAAACACAAAAAATGCCGGAAAAGCCGCAGCGTTAACACCGAATTCCAGACTCGTCAATTTTTTCCATGACAAATGACACAACTTCTAGAATCGAGGTATATATTTGATTGAACAATTTTCTACGCTAAATTGCAGTAATATTTTAGAAAAATTGAAGTTGTGAATAGATTAAATATGTATCTTAAAATAATATTAAAATATAAACATCAACAGTACCACAAAACCATTTATGAAAAATATAGAAGAATAAAATGTATCTTTATAGCACGATATTACATGTACAAAATTCGGTCGATATTTAGATTTTTGTCCAATTATAATGTAACAAACAAATTTTTTCTTCTTCAAAATTTCAAATACAATTGAATAAAGTTCCGACAAAGAGATTACCGATACAATAAATTTTGTAAGTCCATAAGTTCCCTCAATTTTATTGACAAAAATTACACAAAAGCCGAAAACAACGATCTGTCCACGGGGTGGCGGTTAGAATGGATAAAGCATGCTTATTCAAAAACTCAATTTAGGAGCCGAATAGCTGCCATAATCAATCGCATCCGGGGGCATTTTCCGGCTGCCATTAATCAAAACCTCGCCAAATTGATGTAATTTACCTTATAATAATAAAATGTTTCCATCGATGAAGCAAAAATTTTCGCCGATAAGAGGAATCTTTAGAAAAAGTCACCGTCCGAACCGAAGAAAACCATCTGCAGAACGTTCGACACGACTCCAGTGGCGTCGGCGGCGGGCGGAGTTAGCCGGGGGAGCACTCACGTACAAATAGGCAGGCATACATATATATATACATACATAGATTCGAACGTAGAACGACACTTCGAAGCTATCACATTATACCGACTATACACTGAACACGTAAAGTGACGGGGGAGGGGCAGAAGGAAGGGTAGGGCGGAAAAGAATAAGAAAAACATCTTTGATCACCAGCTTTCACCGGAAAATTTTTCTTTTCCGGACAGGGGTGAATTTCTGTAGGAATATTTTGGATATTGAAGGAACTGAAGATGATTAAAGCGTTTTTTTTTTTTCGGTGATGAGGGGGGGAAGGACAGACAGACAGACAAGGTACAATAAAGAGATATAAAGCATATGACTTGGCATACAGTTATCTTACTACAGTGTATCTTAAACTGATGTATAGTATACCTGGGATACTTGTAGAAGGGGGCGTAATCTGCGATGTTTTCATCTGAAGGAGCTCTCCTGCCGACACATACGCCAAGGAACGATTGAGGGGCCCCCCTCCCCGACCAGCACCCGAAGAACCTTTCACGTCGAGGCCTCTCGATTGAACTCAGTTGTCTATCTGTCAAACAGTACTGCAAGGAAATTAGAACCAAAGACGCATCTATGTATCTTTTGTATAATAATGTATAAGAAAGAAACATTGCTAAGGGGCTAAAGGGGAGCATGCCTGGAATGTGGGGGAGTAAGGGGGGGTTGGGGAATAGACAGTAGGACTAACAGGTGGGAAGATATTTTTCCTTCTTTGCCTGTATGCTTTTCGGTGGTCTTTGACATGTTTCCACTCCTCGTAATTGATGGAAATATGGAACTAGGGGATAGCATTTTGGGGATGATAAATACTCGATCTCACCTGCTCACGTATGTCGCCCTTCGAGTAGACGGACGTCTTCGGGTACAGACCACTCGCCGCCGCTGAAGGCCCCGTCTTTCTGCGGCCCATATTCTCATCCTCCGAGTCGTAGCATCTGGCCGGTGTGTGAATGCTGTTCGTCTACAATGGAAACAGACTGGACTCAATTTGGGTAATTGGAAAAAGACGTCTACGATAACTATAAGGGCTAGGGCTAGGCGTAACCAGGTGCGGGCAGGGGTGCTAAGTAGATGGCTCCTAATAAAACTTTAATCAACTAATTTCTCCGGGGGAAAGTCGTTGTTCCTGTATATAGGGCGACATGTTCCGGGAATATGCGGGGGTGACATAAGTTTTCCACCGGCTAATCCGCCTTGATAAAACGTTGCTACAGAGGGCACGTAATCCCTTGCTAGCCCTTAAGCGAAAAGACGATACATACCTTCGCTGATACTTCAATATTCCCTAGAGAGATTGCATGTTGTAATCCTGCAAGAAATAAAAAGAATGTTGACGGTTTATTCCTAGCCGACACACTCTGGAACAATTAATAAATGTTCTTTTAGGTGTTACTATGCAAATTTTATATATCAACAACAGGTGTGAAATGGAGATTGGACAAGAAGACATTAAACGGGTAATAGCTAGAGGCTTTAAAACCAAATTGAATTTTGCTAGAACCTGTTCTTAAAGTTGGGTACTTTTATTTTGTCGGAATTCAATAGGTCAAAGTAACGTTTAAAATCAATCTAACGTCATCTAGGCCCAGTTCCTTAAAAAATACATAGATAAGTTATTTATTCTACAGATTTAACTAACAGTGGCTAAATGTTATTTTCCATTTCACAAACGTTTGACAATATTATCTATTTTTAATGAGAATAAAGTATTTATAGGTTACAATAGATGTTTTTATTTCGCTACCGTTCAGAACTTACAGAATAGGACGATATAAATTATTTATACCCTAGATACTAACGCAAGCATAATGTTCTTAAATTTATTTCTAATAATGTAAAATTAAAAAAAATCACAATTTAACATAAATAAATAAAAAATTAACGCTCGATATAATAATTCTTACAAAAAGGGTGATATAGTAAATTAATTTTTTATTAATGCAAAAAGGAGACATAAATCCCAATTAGAACGAAGAGCTCTGGACACTTTATGTGAGACATTAAGATATATCTGATAAAAAGAATTCAACTACAGATGTGTCTTTGCTGTAGTTTACGCAAATCAAGCAACAAACATTTGATATCATACGATGGAATGTCATTCAGGGTCTATAGATAAGTAATTTTACGCAACAAGAACCTCATGAAATATCTTTGTAAAAATTCAATCCTATTAATATCTGATCATAGACATATAAAGTAATATTAAAATAGCAAGAGACGAAAATTCGTAGTATTTCGTTTTATAAAACTTAACATTTTGAACGTCTTGCAAACTATCACATCAATATACTTCGTAAAAGTAAGCTTTTCATCAATTAAAAAATTCAGGTCTTTGAATTCCGTCACCAATATTATACAAAGGTTCTGAATTTTATAGTTACATACTATTGGATCTTTACACTTGTGTAGTGTCATAGCTTTGCACGTACAAGGAAACGTTCTCAGGTGTGTCTCACCGATTTTGATGAAATTGAAATATGTTATAGAGTATCGAAATATAAGACACAAGTATTTTTTTATCTACGGATACGGACATTTAGGGGGTACTTTTATTTATAGTTTTTTTCTTATAAAAATTGGTGTATTTTTCAAAAGTTTGTCCGCCATGTTGGATCCACCATTTTGAATTTTTTAAATATAATATCAGATTCGTAATCAGCGACTCTAAAAACCCCCTAATACTGGTTTCCACCAGAAAACTGATGTCTGAAAGAATACACATCATTTATATATTAGTGCTAGGGGTTGTTTACCCCCTTGCGGAGCTTTTTTTACGAAAACGCAAAAACAGGTCAACTTAAATTTTCCAAAATCGTATCTAAAAGAATATTTTCCAATGATTTTTAACTAAAACTATTATTTTTGTAACGCTAAAATATAATTTGGTATGAGAAAAAATTGAGATAATGTCATTGATAAATACTAAAAAGAACAGTGGACCAAGATTACTGACTTGTGGAATGCCAAATCTTACATAAATCTTTTTTGAACAAGTATCCACAATCTTGACAAACTGCGCCTGCTTATATAAATAATAGGAATTTATCCATCTTAGAAAGGGCCCATATCTATGCCAAGACCGTTGGGTTTTGATATTAAAGTTGGAACGTCAACTTCATTTGGTTTCTACAAGAAGTTCTAATTCAATTGTTATTCTCCATGAAAAAATTAGTAGACACTTATATTTTTTTTTTACCCTTCAAAGTTTTTATTATAATAAAATAGTATTTTAGTTCCACATAATTCTGGGTGGGATTTTTGAATATGTTCAACTAAAAAATAGTTTTCTTGTCTAATAATGACACGTGCATTTTATTTCCATTTTAAAAGAATGTGTTCAATAAAATTTCTATAACTTTAATTTTAGTTTTATTATAAATATAGAATTCTGAAATAAGTTTACAAATTTCGAATATATCCTGCAGTTAACAAACAGTTAACGTTTGTCATATTTGAAATAACTCATGATCTTATTAATTGCAGCTAATAAAAAACTAGAATATTGTGTTGGTTAAAAAAGTGTAAGAAAATTTTTAATATCAATTTTCGTTTCTGTAACCAAAAATTACTTTGAAATGAAAGAGTGGATGATTGACATCTTTTAATGGAGAAAATTTAGAACACATATTTATTTTTCGATATTTTGAAATAACCGAATTCGCTTTGTTCAGAAGGAATATAATCGTAATTTAAATTTAATTTTAAGTAAATAAATAAAAATAAAAAAAGCGATAAAAGTTAAAAACTTTGATATAACCAATTAAACACAATATTGTAATACATAGAATAAAACCAATTCATTAACATAATATAAAATAAATATGAAGAATTCATATAAGCTTACTACAGTGATTTGATTAGGATCTTAATTGTTTACAATCTGTCATATAGTTGCAGACTAATTAAGAGATGTATTGATTTTGATGAGACATGGTACTTTGTGCAAAGTAATTATGCTGGTTAGAAACTTCATCAAAAACAAGATCGATATTGGCTTTGTTATATAACATAACTTTCGGGTAGAGAAATAAAACTGTGGTAGATGGAACATAATTTTTAAGATTTTATTTTGCATTCTTTGAAGCTTAATACTTATGCGTTTTAGCAGATTCATACCAGATAGGAACACCATATATTTAGTAAAAATACTCTGAAAATAAATGTATATATTATATAATTAATTTATTTTACACCCTTAGGTCCGAAAAGCAATTTCTATATGGATACAGAGATTTAATCAAATTTTTCACTTTTATATTATAATATTGATTTGAAAATTTTCGCGAATTTTATTTCTAGCAAATTGAATAGTTACTTTAAACATATGTTTCCTCCAATTATGATAAAACCTTAAAACAATTCGCTTAAATAAGTTTTATCATAATTTCTTCTTGTAGTAGTTGTGATTAAAAAGAGTTTAAGATTTATATTGTATTTCTTAATGTTACATATATATATACAAAGGGGCGAAAAATACCCTCGGGACATCCTTAAAGCCAAGAAATAAAAATATCCTGCTGAGCTGCTAGTCACGACCTCTTCCGCCGTCGTCGTTAGAAGGACTCCAGATCTTGCCCTTTGTGCCTCAGGAGCTCCGGCGAGCATTGAGCTTTTAACGAGTTTAGTCTAAATGTTACAGCGGTTTATCAGGACGTTTATGAAGAATAATTGAAAGCAATTTAATTGCGGACCACTCCTTAATTGGCGGGTTAGCGTCGGTAGACATTCTAACCTCGTAGTTGTCCTCTGCTTTGTAAACGAGTTAATGCGCGCCGAAGGGGCGCCACTTACTCATCTGGGTGGCAATTAAGCCCCTGACAAATTTTTAATTTAATAAACGAGACGGAGGCTGAATGAATAGTGTGCCTTAAATGTCTTTCCCTCTGGGTGCTCTCCCTCCATTCAAGCAGGTGTCATTAGAGCCCTCTCAGAGGATATTATGGAAATAGTTAACAGTCAACCCAAAATATCGTCAATTTATGCTACTGAGGGCAATTGATTTTCTAATTGTTATGGACATACCGCTTGAGGCTACCTTATGAAAATGATATTTGCATTGTAAGCATTAAGTTGATATATTGATATGCCAATTCTATGCTCTGCAGTTTAATATATTTATTCCTTTTTCTCTCTCAATAGCACGTTATTAAATATTTAATAAAATATTTTATGCTATACTTTTATGTATTTAAATTTTATTGATTTGTTATTCCCACTATCAAATAAAGGTGTGGCAGTAGTTTGTGTTAATAAATAACTTATTTTACATATTCAACTTGAATACTGAATTTTAGACCATATCCCATTTTTTCTTGTTTTTTAATCGTGCAATTAAATTAACAACTTTACAAATTTCCCACTTTTTTTAGGGTTTTGATGCTGTTTGTTTCGAAAACCTTTAACCCTTATATATATTATTTATACATATTTTATGACATATTCAAAAGCCTTTTCCATTTGTAATTACTAACTCAAAGTTGAAAGTACATATATTACATTAAAGGTGCAGCAAATTGTTAAAAAAACATCATCACAAACAAAGCTTTTTTTTTTTAAATCGGGGCAGAATTTTTAAATTTTTAAACCAAGTACTTTCGGAAATGTTCGATTTTTGCATATTTTTTATAATATCTTTCTAAATATGCTATTTATACCCTAGACAAAATCAAAAACAATGCCCTCAAAATTTGGCGTATGTCTCGCCAAGATCCAATTGTTTGTATGATATAATAATTTTATTTCCTGAAATATAATTTTAAAATTTTTTTTAGCATTTGTTTTCAAGGTTAGGTTGAAGTTCTACATAGATTATTATTTTAAAAAATATTTACAGAACAATCAAAATTGCTTAACTAAAAGAAAAACTTAAAAAATTCTATGTTTATAAAATGAGGCGAATAGTAAGGAAAATATAATGCGGAATAATATTCATATCTCTTTTTAAATTAGCAAAGTTAAGAAGTAATGACAAATAATTTGATTATTAGAATTTGGCATTAGAGTTAAAAGTATCATGCTATAGAAATGCTTATTATTAATGAGAAAAATTCAATGTTAATAATGTAAAACAGATTTCTCACGGTTTTATATCTTAGCTTTGGTTTAAAACTTATTTCATCTTCAAATTTACTGAAAAATAATCGTATTCAAATTGAGAACCAAAAGTCACGGTGTACAAAATTACTTGACCTTAAAGGAATAAAGTATTTAAGGGGTTAGGGGTGAAAAAATGAGTATTTTAAATATATATATATATGGGACATTCCACGTCAACCGGGCCACCTAAATGACCAAAAATCATGGAGACCTAGAAAATTGTTTTTGGGCTTAAATTTTTGGTCTATCTTTACTCTTCAGAAATTGACCTGGCGTTTTGAAAAATTCAAAATGGCGAATCCAATATGGCGGCCAACTTTTCAAAAATGAACGAAATTTGAATAAAAAAAATACTATGATATTCTGCATAAAATTCTAAGTAAGAAATGTCTTATGCAAATTTTTGAATAAAATTGCCGTTTTTGAGGAAAAAATTTTCTATCTTGATGAAATCCATATTGGCCATATTGGCCATATTGGCCATATTGGCCATATTGGATCCGACATTTTGAATTTTTTTGACATTTGACATTGCATTCATCACTAGCAACCTCCTAACACCTGAGTATTTTTTAGATCTTTCTAATATGCCAATTGTGAATTTTTTCCTATATAAAATTTTTTAAAATTCATGAATTTTTTTCTCAAAAACGGCAATTTTATTCAAAAATTTCCATAAGACATTTCTTACTTAGAATTTTATGCAGAATATCATAGTATTTTATTTATTCAAATTTCGTTCATTTTTGAAAAGTTGGCCGCCATATTGGATCCGCCATTTTGAATTTTTCAAAACGCCCGGTCAATTTCTGAAGAGTAAAGATAGACCAAAAATTTAAGCCCAAAAACAATTTTCTAGGTCTCCATGATTTTTGGTCATTTAGGTGGCCCGGTTAACGTGGAATGTCCCATATATATTTTTTTTTTACAGTAGTATAATTTATTTATTATCATTATTTTATAAAACAAATAATACAAAGTTATTATGTTATATTTTAACCTTACCCCCCGATTCTGGATAAAAATTAAGAGCTCTTAACCTCTTAACTACTATCAAAAATCCTTTTAAATGAATTAATATGCTACCACATTATTGAATAAATATTAGAAATACACTGATTTCTTATAATTTGTGAATTCTTCTACAAAAAGAGGTCCATCTCTTGAATTAAAGGGATTTTTCAAAATATTTAAGAAGTTAAGAGTTCTTATCTTTTATGTAGAATTGGGGAGTTATTTTACAAAAAGTTTTAAACAAAAAATTATTGTAGACTAAGTTATCTCCATATTTGTTGGACCCCGTTCCACAAGTCGTGCTTTGTGGTAATCAATCAAACAAACAAAAATCATTAGTTTAATAGTTAATCGGCATCTAATAATTTAGTCTTGGATTTTGAAGGAAAAAAGCAAAAGTTTATTGCTTATAAAAAATACATATTGTAATAAAAAAAGAATCCTTATCCTTCGATCAAGCACTAGATTAATTATTAAAGTAATGATTTTTGTTTGTTTGATTGATTGTAGATGAACCAGTAAAATTTTATGATTGTCACCAATTTGTGGGATGGGGTCCAACAAATATGGCGATAACATTGTATTATTTGTTTTATAAAATAAATTAAACTACTACAAAAAAAAAATTATTTAAAGTACTAATTTTTCCATGCCGCTGACTACCCCTTACCCATTAATGCATGAAGAAGGCGCTCTAAGACATTTAAAAAGTTAATTTAAAAAAAATTGTTGGTAGATCTGTCCCTGAATAAACGTACAATATTATGTTTGCAATTTTATGTACTCGTCCTTAAAAGGGTCAGAGAAACACCATACATACATAATTACAAAACAAGATAAGACAAGGTATCTTCTGTTTTATAAGTTCGTTGTTTCATAAGCTTTAAGAGTTACACCAAAGAACATAAAATCAAAATAGTAGATATAATTCCAAAAACATAAAAGTGTCACATTCCATTCATTCTGTATAATTTAAAAATTCATAAAATGTGCTGTCATAAAGGAAATAAATAACCGTTATATTCGCATCTAATCCGGTAGGCCATGAATTTAAGGAGAGTTAATCATTGGATTACAAAACGGATATTTCAATGGAGTGACCGTATCTCGGCATCATGACCAGAATATAAAATTGGCCGGCGGGTCCCGGAAGCACTGAAATTCTTGCGATCTGTACCTAATCGGATGAGGCCGGGAACAAGCCTCCGAGGGCCAAAACGTGACTCTGCCGCAGTAAATTGAATATTCGGCGGCAGTAAACGTTTAATTACCTCGAATAAAACGAAAGCAATCCCTTTTATCTTCATTTTGCCCCCTAAATTTAATAAAGCGACAGAATTTGCGCTTCCCATAGAGTATATACCGAAAGGGATGAAGGGTATAAGAGAGGGTGGTTATTTGAATTTTTAACGAATGCATCTAGTTCACTGAAATATGGAAATTGGTGATAAAAACTAAAAGCGTATCTTTATTTATAGCCCTCTAGTGTTCAGAAAGCCTGCAGCATAGTTTTCGGAACATACCCCATCCATAGTTTTGGGGGGGCTAAAATGGGGTTGTCCTCGATGCAAACCACTTTCCTGTCGCTCAATCTAAGCGTCAACAAGAAGAGGACAAAGTTTGCTTTAAAGCGTTATCTCTCGCATCCAGCTGATACGTCTGGAGCAGAATTTGCTTATTGCCTGCGAAGGGGAACTTCATCCTGTAGGAACCCCCGAGCGAAGCCTTGAGCCTCGTCAACAGCGTTTTCTTGAAGCAGTGGCGTGCCTGCCTAGTTGCAAAAACTTCTTCTCGGTTGCAATGTGCGCTCTGCCCTCGAGATGAGTTGTTGGTTTCTGGGGGGGAGGGCCCCTCGCTCGAGTTCACCCTCGTGACAAGTTAGCTGAAGCGAGTCTTACTGACGTTCAGTCAGCAAAAGGGATATAATCATTTCACGGGGCTTTACGTACGAATTACCCGACTGCCATTCAACTTTTCTCGTTAGCGTTGTTTGCCAGGAGTATTATGAAATTAAACGATTTTGGGAAGTTGAGACTCCCCCGGCTATATATGGGGCTCTTGTGGCCTCTTCCACATACTCAAGTACATGAAAAACAGAAGTTTCGCTCAGTTCGGTGGAGCAAATTCGACGGTGCAATGTAATTATGTGCGAAATAATTGTGCTATTTGGGTCTTTTATCATAACAGACACAAAAATACTGAAAATTAAACCAAAAACTAAGAGCTTTTTATATTTTAAAACATGTACGAGGACCATTTATAAGTCAATGACTTTTGAAATGAATTATTTATTTAACTTTCTTTAACTAATATTCGATTCAAACATTTAGATCTTATTGAAGCTCAAGAACTTATTTGAAAACGTTCGAAAAGCATAATTTTGTGTACTTTTGCTGAAAAAAAACGAATAGAAATGAACCAGAACACCATCCATATAGGCGAGCTAGGCGGCTTCCTAGGGCGCCGCAAGTAGCGATGAGCATAACAAGACCAAGACCAAGAACAAGACTATGATAATCGATACGAATATTAATACCAAATCTTGGTCTTGCACGCTTGGTTTTGGTCTTGAATTTAGTGATGAGCAAAATCGCTCTTGGCCTTGGTCTTGCAGAAATTCTAAGACCAAGACCAGTACTACATATACCTGCGGTAGCATTACCAAGACTCGATTTGCAAGACCAAGACCATGTTTGCGAGACTTCACCAAGACTTGCTGATTGAAAAATATTACTTTCTACTGTAGTCGCTAGTTTTAAGAAAATTATCTATCTGTAACACTCGGTTTAGTTAACTTTTATCAACTGAACTGATACCCCAAATTTGAAAGTGTTTTGTTCTACAGTTTTTGACACATTGTAGGGGCTCTTATGGGTCAGCCTTAGTTTTGTATTGCTCATCACTAGCCGCAAATTGAAGGCCGCCAAATGCGACGAAGGAAAAATTTGTTTATGGATATAATTTTTTTAAATTAACTTTTTAAATGCATGTCTTAGAGCTCCACGCCACAATGGAATTTTTTTTGTAATGTTGTGTCAAAAAATGAGGATTAATTTATTTGAAAGTAAAAGTCTAATTAATATTATAAATGAGAAATAAATAAGTTATGTAAACTTACCAACTTTTAAGTAATAGACAGGTGTAGCGATAGCTGAATGCACTCAGTAACTTTAGTCGTTGTTATACCAATAATTAATAATAACTCTCCAACTTATACCAATCTGCGGCATCAGTTCTTGATTCATTCGTGGAACGATCTAGTGAACTAGTTCTCTTTTGGATACCGACTGGGAGGTCAGCTACCGCTCCAACTCCTTCATTGAACTTCATAAATAAAGTTTATATAGTTTATTATAAATCAGTACGGGTTTCTTTATCATCGCGAAACTGGCCCTATTAAGGCCAACAACAGGTGACCCTAAAATGTTTAAGACGAGGTAAAGCAGGTGCTGTAATATTTAAACTATAGACAGGTAAAGTTTTAACCCAATAGACCGAGGGAAAATGAGTGCTGTAACTTTTAAACAAGAGGTAGGTGATTAGAAACCCTAAATACCAAGGAAAAATGAGTGTTATCAATTTTAAACAGTAGAAAGATAAAAAAAAATTCTATAGAAATAGTTCAAGAAAATTTATAACAGGTATATTTGATAATTCTTTTTGGTAAGTAAAGTTTAATTTTCAGACAAAAAAACATGTTGTGCAAACCAACCAAAGGTGTCGGCTGCGCCAAATTTTTTATTTTGCCTAGAACGCTGATTTCACTAGAGCGGTTTCTGATACCAATTTCCAACAAACTAAAGAACCCTAGCAAAATTTCATAGTTAGTTAGACCCAGTTAAAAAACTGCGCGGACAGGAATGAAAATATGGCTTTAGTGTTGAAGTTCATAGATTGATAATTTAATCTAAAACTACTCACAACTGCGGGAGCCAAGAAAAGGTTATGTGCATAAGACTTTCAATAACTGCCTTATATTATTACAATTTTTTCTTCTATATTATGATAGAGTAAGTTTTTAATACAAGCCTGCGGCTACACCCATGTATCTATATTTTTAAAAGATATATGACAAGTGCATTCAAGTCTAAAGTATAAAGGGCAGTTATCAATCTCATTCTCTAGGTAACTGAAATCGCATCAGAAAGTCTCGGGATAGAGGGACACTGCGTTTTATATACATATATATGAAATGATGTACGCATAGTGACAATTTTTTAAATGCATGCGAAAAGACTCTGAGGCAAATATACTATGTATCATATAAGTTTACTTATATACTTATCGTATAAGTTTAAATTATGATTTGATTTTTCATTAAATACTGAATAAGGTTTCAAAATTCCTGAAGTTTATCAATAGCTTTTAAGATATTTTTATGAAAGTTGTTGAAGATGACAAACCTTTTTAATCGAATTTCGAAATGTTTTAGGCTTTGTGTATGGCAGACTAATAAATATTAAAATAGTAAGCATTAGAAAAAAATCTAACATCAAATTTTAAATAAAAATCTACTTTCAAAAATCCTTGAGACAAAAGTAGCCAGTTTTTAAATGAATAATTCTTAATATTTCTCATATTACATAAGACGTCAAAAAAAAAAAAAAAAAAATAACATTTATAAATAAATTTGAATATTTTTCTTGTGGTACTTCGTCAGATTTGGAATTAATTTTATGCTGTATGCAATAAGTTTGATGAAATAATTGGAAAATTATACCAAAGTGATTTCAAATGCCTTTAATAATATAAATCGAACAAATTCTAGTTTATAGTTGAAAAAGACTATTAGAAATTTAATTCAATGATTAATGAATGTGCGTTTGTTCAATCTACGATTACTTTATAATTTTAAAAATACATTTTTATTGAAAAAATATTAAAATATGAAATTAAGGATAAGGAATAATTTTATATTATTAAGCACTTATGACCTTTATTGACAAAGGATTTTTCAACCCTTTATGTGGTTATGTTTTTTTTTTCAATATGATCGTTAAATTTCCTTCGGTGGACACTCCACGTGTTTAGAAATGAAGGTCGGCAATTTGGATGCATAAGAAAACCCTTATATCCGACTGCGCTACAGTCGATTGGCATCACCAGATAAGGCCCATCTAAGGACAAAAATGTCGTTTCTGAATGAAACTTATTTCTTAATCCCATCTGGGATCGACAAATTGAATTGGCTGTCATGCAAGGGGGGAGATCCACATCTGTAGCTGAGAACTTCATAAAGGACAATCAAACTTCACGACGTCCAAGCGGGCCCCGGAGATTCTGAGGTCAGAATTTCCATCCTTTTTTTTTTATTATTATTTAAAAAAACTCCTTGATAGCAAATCAGAAAAGTTTATGTCTGGACCCGCTTCTGTTAGGTGGCCACAATAGAAGCCACATGTATATCCCATTAACCCATCAGTGTGGGAACTTTTTCTGTCTGGCTGCCCAGCAGGAGTACCGAAGGGGTCCGCTGGGTGTCCTCTCTTTGTTATGGGGGTCCCAACCATTGCTGAACCAATTTGTTACCCGCCACTGATTTTCATTTGAAAATTGTCACACATAGCCCAGGAGCCATTTGGAGCACTTTGACCCGTCGTCGTTCGCTTCATTTGGTTCAGATCAATTGTGGGGGATGTGCGGGCGGCACAAATTCTCACCAGTTTCAGTGGATTCCGTGGTAACCTTTCCCTGGGAATGATTCTAGAAAATAAAAGGCGCACTCGCTCCCACAGTACAATCCCACTTCCTGGTACAAGCTTAATGGGATTAAGTGCTGTGTGTGACGAATTGAAAGCGCTAATAAATGAATAAGCCTCAGAGAGCTGGAATCCCAGTTGGATTTTATTTTTAAATTTTTTTTTTCTGAAAAAATTCTATTGCGACGAATGAATTGAGGTACTTTTGGTATTTCCGCAAATTAGTTAACAAAAGAGACATTGTCTAAAAGCGATTCACATGAAAAACCAGGAATTGTACCAGAATAGGAGAATTTAGTTTTAGTTTTATTGAATTTATGTCTGATTATGATTTTGTTTAGGGGATAAAAGCTCCAATACCATTTTGGATTTTAATTGACGGCACTTAATAAAACCAAAATAAAAGTTGTATTTAATATGGTATTTTAACTCTTAAACAAAAATAAGGAAGAAGACTTTTGAAGAATTTGAATCTTAATTTTATTTTCAAGTTAGGTTTTTATTACTTTAATATCTAAATTAATTAATTAAACAAAAATTGACCTTAAGAAAGTGGAAATATGTGTGTCCGAATATTGGAGAATTTATTCAATTAGGTAAATAAATAATTTTATCTAAAAGTTTGTACGTGATATGAGTATGTATATGGCGTATGGGTGTGCACTATGCATACATTACAATAGATATGTAACAAATGCTTTACGTCATATGTTAGAAATTATTTCAAAAGTTTGGAACGGATTTCAAATATCTTAAAGTAAAAAACAGAAAAATAAAGCAGATGTTACGAAAAAAAACGTTTACATTATTTAGTAGTTATCTCAAAAACGAGGCAGTAGTTTTTTTCTTATGAATTTTATATAATTGTATTATTTTTTACAATGAAATTCGAAATGAGTTAAAATCATCTGTATAAACCCGTTTCAATAGTTTTCCTATGCATAGCAAATCTTTAAATGCATTATCTCAATTTTTTGAATCAGGTTGACAGCAAAACGTAAAACTAATGAAACTTACTAAGTATCTAAAGTATTATTTTCTTTAGTACGTCAGCGGGCTCTTCATCTTGACGTAGGATTTGTTTTTTAAAACGTGTCATTGAGTTTTTATCCCCAGTTGGCGATAAGAATGTACGATTTTCTTAAAAGATATGTTCGGATATCAAAAATCCCCTGCGTGAAGTTGTAGCCACTGTAAAACAGGATTTTAATAAACAATTTCAGTACAATTCCTTTTAAAAATCTTCACTTTTTCAGTGGTGATATCGCTTAAAGATACTATGATAATAAATAAATAATTTGTTTGTTATTATGACAGTATAGAAATATTCTTTAAACCCTAGTCGGTTGAAGCTTCGATGGTGATTAAAATTTATAACTTTCAAGGTTTCAATTTATTATTCGTTATTTTTCCTATCTCAAACTGAAGAATGATTAATTAAAAATAGAGATGATGAGACCCTTAACAATCAATAGAGGCAATAAAGGCTCGTATTCTAAAAAGAACTGAGCTAAAGCTTAGTATCAATTTTTAGAGAGGAAAACCAAACTCGATTTCAACTTGAAACTCGTTTTTCTATACAAAATAAGAGACTAAGCTATTGCTATGAATTGAATGAGCTATATGAGTTAAAATTCCTAAAAGTTCTGTATTTTCGATAATTTTATGCGTGTTAAAACAACTTTACCTAGTATTACATTAATAAAATGTTTAAAGGTCCACAAATGTTAGAGTTATTTAAAAATCTTAAAACTTACAGCACCTGAAAGTGCTCGAGGAGTTCATTTCGGAAATACTTCTCTTCAAGTTTCACTTTATTAACCGCAATTCACCTCCATCAAGGTGGCAGCACTGTGTCGTCGAACACGGTTGCCAATATGCACATACATATGTCATTAAGGTACTGAATTTACGACGTGATAGTGTTCTTTTGGTGCACGCTGCAATAAGTCCCATGTTTTGTGGCTAAAGTGCCAACCCTTACGAATGAACGAAGCATTTTAATTGAAACGCCTGGAAATAATGCAGCCAATTGAATGGGGTTCCTGCGGGGGCGCTCGCGTTAATATCCCAGGCTTTCCGGTGACTTTTGTAAACATAAGGCCCTCTGAGAATGAGCAAATTATTGATTTGCTTTATCAGCTCTCTGGGGCACTTTTGGCGCCGCAATTCGGAGTTTGCTGACTTGCATATTACCCATTCATGGGGGTTGTATGCCTATTTATGAATGTATGTATCTATATATAATATGCGTATGTATTTCTCTTATCGTATCTGAAAGGGGAGCCAAAGAGGTTATCACATTTATTGGGGATTTATCTCAGATTTCTGTTAATTATCTTAAATCATAGCGCCAATTAAGTAACATCTTTTGTTCGGGATAAAGTAGCTCTCAAGCAGATTCAGTGCTATTGACATCAAACTGAATGTCGTCTTAATGCCTAACATGTACACAAAATTTAATTAGACCGTCTTTCATCATTTGTAAAAGGGAACAATAATTATTGAAAAAGATTGCTCTGTGCTGTATGAATTATAATTAAGAATCAACTTGATTTTTTCAATACAAAACGTAATATAGCAGACATTTTTAATAATTGTTTTCTACTGAAAGTTGCGAAAAATTCACATTCAAAAATTAAAACTTTAAAAAAAGAGAGCATCGACCATCTGTTGGGCATTTTCATTATGGTGTGAAATATTTCAAGCATATAATATTTCTCTAAAATGCTGTACAATATTCTCGAGCGTAAACTTGTCCGACAGTTTTCCACAACCCAGTGATGTGCACAGGCTGCACAAATACCAAATTTGAATTTAGCGAGCCAAACTGTGATAAATTTTCTAAATTGTTCACCATATGCAATGACCACCTCTCTGCATGTGTCTAAAACAGAATTTGTTTGCATAGTTTAAAATGAAAACAACGTAAATTGGGTCTGAATTGAAAGCAGTGTTGTCATTTCCAACAAAATAAAATGTAATTTCTCTATGGCTTATGGGAAAAAACAATTATGTTGACATCCATTAGATATATTTTCTTTTTCATTCTTTTCATGATTTTTGGTGATGAGAGTGAAAATTTAGAATGTTGTTTGTCATAGAACTGCTTTTCAGTTTTGATTTAATATTGTTTGATTTAACGCTTTTTAAAAATAAAATGTAAAACTTAAAGCTGAATCGGAATTGTTGCGTTAGTCTTTAATTTTAAAATTACACAAACTGATGACTAAAATAAGATATAATAATGACATTGAAAATTATATAAGCTTGCCAATAATTTTTCTTCAATATTGAAACCTAAAATTACAGATTTTTTATCATTACATTCAGAGATAATGAAATAGGTTAAGCAATATCCACAGTTTAATAGACTGATTGACCAGATTTAATATTTAATTTGCATACAACAAGTCATATATCATTTCTATGAGGTTTTTTCCGTATATTACGAATTAGCAAACCAAAATATCTGAGCACGTATATAATATCGTATTTTTACCATTTTTTTTTTTGTATTTATATTCGGTATAATCTATAAAGTAATCATGAATAGACTCACGATTGAGGAACGATTAAGAATTATCCAAATTTACTTTGGGAAAACGATCGGTTCGTGAGACTTACAGACGACTTCGTGATTTTTATGTTGCACATAATCGTCGCTTATATGTCTTAATTTGTTTGTTAGTACCAATCAATTGACATTGATCCTGGCAAGATGTTGTTTCAACAGGATAGCGCTTTGTTACATACAGCGCCACAAACCATTACTTTATTGAAATGGTCCTGTAAATTAGACTCCATGGTCACTAGTTTATGCTGACAACAATCAGCAACAATTGAAAACTTGTAAGCAAACTCTGTTCGTGTAATTCGTGACATACGGCTGACATTACTCGAAAAAGGGACCTAAAATTGGACTGACATAATGCGCTTCGTTAACAAAAATCATAGTGGCTATAAGCTCCAACTCATTTTTAAATATTAATGCCTTGAATTGGTCTTTCGAATAAAAACAAATTTTTCATTAAAAGGTAACTCTTTCTGTTATTTTTTTTTTTTTTTTAATTTAAAATTCTACCCAGTGTTTTCTAAAACACCCTTTATAAAGCCTTAAAAAACCTCACAATATTAGTTTTGGTGTTTGTACCAAACATCTATTTTTCGTGCTCGTTGATTTTATGAGTGTAAAGAAGCACGTCGTGCCTTGAGAAAAATTCAATTTTTTTTTTAAATAAGCCTAAGTCAAAAATATCAATTTCCTCGAAACAATAACGCAATTCCTATTGCCATAAAGAAAATCAATTCTTTACAAATTTTGTTTTCGTCAACTTTTATTAACTGGGCACGGTCAATGATCAAGATGTCTTTTTAATTTGCTGGACCACTATCTTCGGCCATACTTTTGTCTTTCCTCATAAATAAAAAAAAAGGTTTTGAAATGAAACGAAAAGGTAATGAACCCTTTAAAAATAAAAGAAGAAAAAATTCGACCTACATATCTCATCATGAGTATCATCGTCCGAGAGCCCTTTAAGAAAATGGGAAATTATTATAAAGCAAAAAAAAAAAAAAATGGAGGATGGAAAGGATAACCGAAAAAAAAGGAATTTTTCCTCATTTTATTTTCTTTTCCTTAAGTTCAAATGAAAAATGGGTAAAAGTTTGAAATCTTATCGACAGGGAATTGTCGTGAATCAATCGTGAAGGAAATCAGTGCCCTTTTATGAAAAACGTAAAAGAAAAATGCCCTCAGAGAAATCTAGAGTTCATCGGTGCACCAAAGCGTAAAAATCCTGAAACACTTTTTGAAGAAATCAAAGGAATAATCATACCTTTGGGAAAAAAAAAAACATTTTCTCCATTCTAAATTACTTCTCGGAGATTCATTTTATTTGTGGACTGCGATACGGATGATATGAGCAAGTGAGGTGAGAAAAATGGCCTTTATTTATATGTATGTGTTATGGAGCACAATGCGGAATGAATTTATTAAGTTTAAAGTATTGTTGAAAATTATTGTACCATAAAACTTTTGTATATGTTAAAAAAAAAAAAAAAAATTTGCAATACCTGTGTCCATTAATCTCTGACGATCATTTTCAATCTAAAATTCCCATTTTCAGGTACCAAACGAAAAAATCATTAATCGAATATTTTGTTTGCTCCAGAGAGATTTCATAAATTCATTTATTCCTCGCAAAGAATATTTTTCTGAATATAATACTTTTTGCATTCGTTCATTTAACAGGGAATTTTCGGATAAAACAAATTTTCAGTAGAATTTGTAAATATAATTTTTAAGAACTACTTTTTATTTCAATTTTAACATTTTATCAAAAAATAATTAATATTTATTCATGATTTAATTAAAAAAGTTATCTATAAGGCCAAACAATTTGTTATAATCCAAAAAATTTAATCAACAAAAAATTAAAAGTATAATTTTGTATCCATTTAAAGTTATTCCTAAAAACGTTTATAACTCTCTTTTTACAATCCTTAAAATTTGTCATTTAATAAAACCAGCTCTCGAACTGTGGGTACAAAAAAATCGTCATCTGTTCGATATTTGCTAGAATAATACATTTTATTGCAGCAATACTACGACGGTTTATTGTGCGTTTTCAATTTAGTACGATTGCATCGTAAAAACAGAACATTATGGAAAGAATCACGAATTGGCGATGTGCAAGATGGATGCTTGTTGTCGCCCCAAAACGAGACCACACTTTATACAAAAATTTTTTGATATTACACCATAAATGGATGTGACATAAAATTTGATGGGATTGCCCTTCTGGGCAAAATTGAACAGAAACTCTTGTGGCCCTCGATAGAGTTTTGATATGGTCAGGTGGTACGTTTTTGATAGCCTATTTAGGTTACCAATTTTAAAATTATATTTGTTATATTTTAAAACTAAACTATTACTATTTTAAGTTAGACTAGACCTGTTTAATGAATTATGTACATTGTACATAAATATTTTATTTTAAAAATATGGGGAAATGCAGGTTAATTAATTTGAACGATATTTGATTTGTATTTTAATATTGTGTGGTTTTGGATTTGTTTGAATTTAGACCAGTTTAGGTATTGTACTGAGTTACATTATTTAGTATTAGTGTATTTATTTATATTATTAAAAAAAAGAATTCTTATCTTTAGTGTGTGTTGATCTATATTATTATTCCATTGGTGTTGCCAGAGTGTGTTATTTTTTTTTTTTATAATAAATGTTATGGGTAAAAATATATAAAAGCCCAATGAGACAAATTAACCTAAAACTTGTAGTATATCTATATCCTAACCCAACCTAAATTATACTATGTTATCACTAATAGTTAATTACCTAACTAAGGGATTGTCAATATAGTTACAACTACATAAAATGTTTTAGCAGTACTCCTTAATTTGTTGGTGATTAATTCTATTGTACATCTCCCAATTTCTTTAGCTTAGTGTTAGTGAAGACTAAAAATAATTTTAAGAATTTTATTTTATGAACTTGAAGGTTTTTAATGAGTTTGTGAACATTGAAACCGTACAGGTTCGCCGGATAATAATGAAAAGTTGTATTTAAGCCAGTTTTCGCGATTGCTTCTTTCCAAAATATTGTGCAAATCTGGAAAATAAATATGTTGAACTATATGATGCTTATTTAGTAATGTATGACTAACTGGTTTACTCGGCATTGATCGGGCGCAATTATTTGTTTAAAGAAACCAAAACTTAACTTAAACATAACAGAGTGTTTGAATCATTAAGTTAAATGAAATTATTCAACTCCAATTTCCCTATCTTACATTTAATATTTCTAGTCAAGTCATATCATGTCATGTTATGTGTCACGCCATGACATGTTATGTGTCATATAATATTATACCGTGGTACCATGTCATATGTCAAGTCAGGTTAATTTTAGCAATATCAAAGTAAACCAAATAGTCCAATGAAGCAAAAAAAGTACTCTTTCTGTCATAAAACATTAGGGTAAATTGTTGTGTAAAAGTGTTGATTCGTGTTAATTTATAGCCTATATCCACCGAGAAGACAATTTTTTAATTGAATCAGTAGCTCTAGAGATTACCTCTGACAGACAAGCCTTTACCTTTTTATTAGTATAGATTGTATTCTACCCGGTTCTCTGTGCTGTTGATTTAGTTCCCTCAAAATTTTCCAAAAAAAAAACGATTTTGGTTTTTGCATTTTACAATTTCTTATTCAAAAATCATCTGCTAAATTTTTACAAAGAAATTCGAAAAAATCGAAGAACGACAGCAGTTTTAGTGAGCGCGAATTTTCGATTATATATACATAAATATATCGTAAAAAAACTTTAAACGCGTTTTTCTCGAAACTACATTTTTCAAAATGGCGAAAATGGTCAATCTCCGGATTGGCTGAACTGATTTGAATAAAACTTATAACGTTTTGTCTGTTAAGGTCTATTGTAGCGCAATTCACCAGAAAATTCCGAAAAAGTTGGTAAACAAAATATTTGCAAACAGAACAAAGCGAAAAAAATGCGATTTTATCAATTTTTTTTTTTTCAAACATCAGCCATGTTTTTTTTCCGATTTTTTAGGAATTGCCTCATAAAACATATTCCTTTTTAACATGCTTTTTGGTTTTTATGTTTCGAACTTGCCGTTTCTGAGATTGAGTGTCCGCCATGGAACCATCTTTTTTTGGACTGCTCATTTTTGAGAGCCCTCTGTATATGTATATAATAAAGTACTAAAAAAAGAAAAACAATTTTTTTTTTGTCAACTTCAAGACTTAAATATTCAAATAAAAAAACATGTAGTTAGATTTATAATAAAGCAGCTGAAAAAAACATAAAGTTTAAATGTCTATTTTATCCTATTCTACACGGAACTAGTACCTTTAAAAAATATGTTACAGATGCGAGTGGACCTTCAAATTTTAAACTTTTTGAACTGATATGACCCGACCGGGGAGGGTGAATATTAAAAATACAATGCTAATAGGTTTACTGGTTTTACACTAGTTTATAACTTAGTATAAATAATTTTCTTTTAATTCGGGGCTATTAAGTAGTAGCTATCGAATAATATAAGTATGCTAGTTGTTTAAATTGTATAATTTAAAAATAAAGAATAAAGTACCTACAACACAAACAACTGTTGATGACGGGAAAGCAATCTCAAATCGGAATAGAGAGCTGCTACCTTGATTGTAGGAAAAGTATGAAATCTGTAATTCCTGTGTGTTCAAGTAAAACAATTCCAGTCTTCATGCAATTCCACACATGTGTCGTCCCAACAAAACCGTCACTTGAGTTGGTAATTATTTTTCCGCGGGTTTTTCCATAAAAGTGCGCTTCGTTTCCATCTCAGAACAAACATAGTACATATTTTAGCCCAACAGTTTCCCAGTCCTTGTAGGCTTTGTCTGAATGCTCAATCAGCTTTCAAATCATGGAAAAACATAGCCAAGGATAGAAGGATGAAGGCGGCTGGCTCCATCCTTCGCCCTCGGTTTCCTCGAGCCGCCTTGGTTTTGTTGTTCCTGCATCTATTCGCAGGTCTTCTTCATACATACGATGCGGCCTATTTATGAAGAAATTGCTGGCGGGAGAAATAAAGGACTCACAGAATGGGTTGTTGGGCGAGTGGTATACACATGGGGGCGAAAATACGGGGGCTTGCATGATATCAAGGAAATTCTAAGTGAAATACATTAACATACCATCGGGATACAGGAAAAGGGTTGGTTAATCGCCATTCACACTGAAGCCTTTTCACAACACCGCATCCTTTTACTTATAGTACCTTACTCTAAAAAAAATGTATATATAGTATATGTTATGTATTGAGCAGGAAGGACAAACCTTCGTCAGATAACGAAACCACTTTTTTTTTCCTTGCTGCTAGAGAATTACATCGGACCGCCCGCCCCAGCCTGCTTATTGGGGCGATGTAGTTGAAAGATTTCGCAAATAAAAACAATTTTGTGGCAGAGATATGACGAGGCCTGGCTCAAGGGAACTCAAGGGAGCAATATTGTGTTTGCTTATCCTTTTTTGGGGGAAGTCGGCTGGATGCGATAAAGCTTCTCAGGGTGAAACTTTGACTTTGGTAAATTTCATTTTTTATTATTCCAATTTAAAAAAGAAAAATACGAAATCAATTGCCCCTTGCTGCTAATCGCAGCATGTGTTCTTTTCAATATTACAATCTTTTTTTGGGGAGTGTGTATCATGCATAAATGTATCTATTTTTGTAAATTATGCAATAAGTTATGATTATGCATACATATAAATCTGAGGGCTGCACAACCATGTGAGTGGTTATCTAACCCGATATTAAGCCTAATACTTCAAAGGAAATGCAGATTATAGATTTGTTCCCCAATTGCAAGCATATTGCATATCCACTTTAAATAAATAATTAATTGCGTACTGGCAAAAGTAAAGTACATTGCTCTTGACTACCGGAAAGAATTTATTTAATAAATCATTAATTAGGGAAAAAACCTTTTCTGTACTTGATTCGACCAAAATTCTCATGAAATCAGGAAATGTAGAAATTTAACACACTAATTAGTCAAATGCCGAATGCATGACTTTAGTAAAATGCAGAATCATGCATAATATAAATAATGACTTATATAGCTGCACATTGCCTAATCAGTCAGTTGTGGAAATTTGTCGAGTGTTAAATTGAAATTTAAAATTCAGTGTTTAAAATTAAAAATGTCTTCAAAGTGTTTAGTCAAATGTTGTGCAAGCTAAATTCGATTAGTCATGCAGAAAAATGATTCGTTCATTCCTTTCGGCGAATAAGCAAATGAATTATCAGTGTGAAAAGGCTTCAATGTACGGCTTGCAATTTAAAAACACGTGCTCGGCATCATTCATTCATGCACATTTTACTTGTTCTGCATGCATTAGGCATTTGACTAATTGGTGTGTGGCCTACCTTAGAGGCCTTATCACACGTTTTAGGATTTTAATTGAATATTATCAGCAATCACATAGCAAAACAATTAAAAAAAATCTTCTTGGCGGTTATTTACTATAAATATCGAAGAGCGTGAAGTTTGGTATTGTATTTGAGAATTGTTTTGGTGGAATTAAAATCAAACAGAGGTTTGTTTCTAATAAATTTATCAAAGCAACTAAATCGCAATATTTTTTTTCTCTTTTAGAAAATGAGGGTAATTTTTGCATTATTATTGATCGCTTTCTGCGCTACAGCAGCAACATTTGCTAGAGTTGTGGAAGAATCAGAAGTAGAACCAACCAAATTGATTAATGAGGAAGACTTTGACGTTGAAGAAGACAACATTGTTGATTTGATGATTGAGGAAGAAGGATTTTTCGAAGATGAAGATGATGAAAATTATTATAAAATTCGAATGAGCAAGGCTGGGTTCAATAAGTTGTTGAACAGACTTAAGGAAAAAATTGTACAATTATACAAAAAGGCATGCGAAAAGGAGAAGAATCATGATGTCTGCAAAAAATGGATAAATGAACACATCAATAAGAATAATCTTAATAAATTCTGGAATGACGTTAAGCCCCTAATTAAGGCATACTGCAAGGCCTCACCTCAGCCTCTCTGTGTTGCTGTAAGGATTCTTATGTAGATTTTAAAAACAAATATGTAAGAACCTATAATTTAAAATAAAAATTATGGTGTTTTGATTTGAAGATTTATTGTGTTTTGTGGTAACTTTATTAAGAACAATTGGATAATCATTTTACAATAAAATATTTAATTTGTTATTTATAAATTAAACTTGCTTCACCTAGAAACCATCTCTTAATTTATAAACTCAGTGGATTAATTACCAAAATGTTGAAATCTTATAATAATCAAATTGTTTAAAACTTTTAATTAACACATCAAGGTTAGATAGAAATTGAAGTGAAAAAGCACGTTTGATAATCTAAAATCCCATAAAATAAAGTTTTAATTTGACGCTGTGTTATATAACATCTAATTTTTAATTAATTTTAAAAAGTAGAGTTTATGGCTGAATTATATTCGTTATTTTCTATCTCAATTTGTAATAAAATATAATAAAAAATCGACCCTTCAATATTAAACCTTAAAACAGTTCTCATTTTTCTCTGAATTTAACTGTGATTTTACAAGTTTTTCTTCTTTAAATCTCAAGAAACACGTAAAACTAAAGTTTGGTACAAAACATTGTTTTTATTATACAACTTAAAATATTTCATAAAAATCTTGGCATCATTTTCGTTGCAATTCAATCTTGAGACTCCAATACCAATATTTGTCACCTCCTTAATTCTTTTAATTTTTATACTTACAAAATTGAATTCATGTGTTTTTTTTTCTAAAAGTCTTGATTATGATTGCTTCTGTCGTCTGAAACACTTTTGAACTTGTTTTCATCAAGAATATTTTAAAGAATATTTTATTTCGAATCATTTGAAATTCCGCTTCTTCCATTGAGTTTTGAAAAGTTCAACAGAACCATACTTCTGGTCATATTCCATATAGTCCGGTGAAAATAGTAGAAGAAATAGTGGTAGGTTTACAATAATTCGCATAGAGCTGAAAAATGGTACAGACCTTGGGGACATTATTACAAAAAAAAAAAAATACTAAAAGTCCCCATCGATCCCACATCTGCAAAAAAAGTTATTCAAAGTCAAAGGTAAAAAAAATGGTTTTTTTCAATTTTTCCGGTAAGTTTTATCATAAAAATAGAACAGACACAAGTTGTAGATCATAAAATTATCTACAAAAATTGTTCTTATACTTTTTTTCTTTTTGAGAATCACCATTCCTGAGATATTGCGATTCTAAATCACCGAAAACAATGATATGTACGCTGAACCGCCTATGCACACCATCGGTTGTTTAATATGAGTAAAAATATAATATTAAAATATAATATTGGTTTGTGTAAATTATACATTATACGATTGTGAGAATATAGACATAAACGAAACTCAGTCCCTAATTTCATTGGCCCGCATAATCTGTCTACGACTCCATTGTCCGAGTGGCGACGGTCGTATACCTGCTTTTTTTCTGGAAGGCATAAATGAAATACTTTTAGTGTTGAATTTATACTCGATATCATCAGTATTTGATAATACCAATTATCCCCTGCCTAGTCGAATGTTTGAAGATATTAACAGCGATATTCCGGAGTCATTTACTTATTTTTTGGAGCCAGTAATTCTTAAAAAAAAACAATCTAAATTAGAACATTTAAAATTAGTATGTTCAAGTATTAGACACAGTATTATGTCTGTTGTCAGGCATAGTATTTAAATTATTTGAAAAAGATGATTTAATTAATTTCGCAGAAATATTTCAAAAGAACAACGCTTCTCCACAAGACTCATCACAAACGGAATTCGCTTTCTTCTTGCTCTGTATGGAGCTCAAAAAAAAAAATTGATTGTTTAGACAAAAAAATAAAGTTTTGTAAAAAATACACTGAACAATAAAACAGTGCAATCTGGTCTAACTCCAACATCTGCTTCTGCTACTCAACACTTATGTCGAGAATACTATCAAGTTCAAGTATGGCAATCAACTGGATCCAGAAGACTGGGGTTGGAAATTAGTAGATAATACTTTGGAGCCAACTTAAACTTGCTCTGGAAAGACTTCTCAACACCATCTTTTGCAAGTGTAGTGTTTGTAGTAGTGCAAAATGCAGCTGTAAAAAAGTCGAGTTATTTTGTTCACCAGTATGTGCTAATTACCAAGGCCAGTCTTACTCCAATGTTGACCCAACTTCAACAAATCAAGATTTTTATGATATTAATGAGGAGACAACTGATGTATCTTTTTCACATATCCAGCTAGAAGAACAACAAGAAGAAGAAAGCGAAGAAGATATAACTATTGAAGTGGTATTTGAAGATTATCAGTCAGAATAACATCTTCCCGAAACCAACAATAATTCGTGCGATTTAAATCATTTTCAATAGTACCATTTTTCAGTAAATACAATATTTTTTAAAAAACTTAGTCACAATAGATAGAAAATACGCCGAGTACACTACCTCACAGGTGGTATTTTTGTAAATTATGCAATAAGTTATGATTATGCATACATATAAATCTGAGGGCTGCACAACCATGTGAGTGGTTATCTAACCCGATATTAAGCCTAATACTTCAAAGGAAATTCAGATTATAGATTTGTTCCCCAATTGCAAGCATATTGCATATCCAGTTTAAATAAATAATTAATTGCGTACTTCAAAAGTAAAGTAAATTGCACTTGACTACCGGAAATAATTTATTTAATAAATCATTAATTAGGGAAAAAACCTTTTCTGTACTTGATTCGGCCAAAATTCTCATGAAATCAGGAAATGTAGACATTTAAGAGACCTTATCACACGTTTTAGGATTTTAATTGAATATTATCAGCAATCAGATAGCAAAACAATTAAAAAAAATCTTCTTGGCGGTTATTTACTATAAATATCGAAGAGCGTGAAGTTTGGTATTGTATTTGAGATTTGTTTTGGTGGAATTAAAATCAAACAGAGGTTTGTTGCTAATAAATTTATCAAAGCAACTAAATCACAATATTTTTTTTTCTCTTTTAGAAAATGAGGGTAATTTTTGCATTATTATTGATCGCTTTCTGCGCTACAGCAGCAACATTTGCTAGAGTTGTGGAAGAATCAGAAGTAGAACCAACCAAATTGATTAATGAGGAAGACTTTGACGTTGAAGAAGACAATACTGAATTAATATCTGAAGAATTAAATTACATTGTTGATTTGATGATTGAAGAATTATATCAGAAAGAAGGATTTTACGAAGATGAAGATGATGAAGAATATAAAATTCGAATTAGCAAGGCTTGGTTCAAGAAGTTATTGAACAGACTTAAGGGAAAAATTGTACAATTATACAAAAAGGCATGCGAAAAGAAGAAGAATCATGATGTGTGCAAAAAATGGATAAAAGCAAACATCAATAAGAAAAATCTTAATAAATTCTGGAATGAAATTAAGCCCCTAATTAAGGAATACTGCCAGGCCTCACCTCAGCCTCTCTGTGTTGCTGTAAGGATTCTTATGTAGATTTTAAAAACAAATATGTAAAAACCTATAATTTAAAATAAAAATTATGTTGTTTTGATTTGAAGATTTATTGTGTTTGTGGTAATTTTATTAAGAACAATTGGATAATCATTTTACAATAAAATATTTAATTTGTTATTTATAAATTAAACTTGCTTCACCTAGAAACGATCTCTTAATTTATAAACTCAGTGGATTAATTACCAAAATGTTGAAACCTTATCGTAATCAAATTGTTTAACACTTTTAATTAACACATCATTGATAATCTAAAATCTACAATAAAGTTTTAATTTGACGCCGTATTATATAACATCTAATTTTTAATTAATTTTAAAAAAGGGAGTTTATGGCTGAATTATATTCGTTATTTTCTATCATTATACAACTAAAAGATATGAATAAAATCTACACATTTCATAAAAATCTTGCCATCATTTTCGTTGCAATTCAATCCTAAGACTCCAATACCAATATTTGCCACCTCCTTAATTCTTTTAATTTTTATATTTATCATACTGAATTCATATGTTTTTTTTTTTTCTAAAAGTCTTGATCATGATTGCTTCTGTCGTCTGAAACACTTTTGAACTTGTTTTCATAAAGAATATTTTAAAGAATATTTTATTTCGAATCATTTGAATTTCCGCTTCTTCCACTTAGTTTTGATAAGTTCAACAGAACCATACTCCTGGTCATATTCCATATATAACTCCTTTTCCTCTTCAATAGCTAAGTTAGTAAGCCGCTGTAGTCCTTCGAAGTCAAAATTCGAAATATCTTCATCTTTAATAGCTTCTAGATAATCAATTAATTCCATTTGCTTAGTTAAAGCTTCTTTAGTGCGCGATCTTGCAACATTGCTAGTATTTTTATTAAAAAATTATTATAAATTTATTCTAAAAGAAAAATGTGTGTTTAATAACTTCAGAATTCTTTATGCATAATTAACAAAAAGTTACAAATATCTCAAACTTTTTGTTTCTTTTATACATATAGTATATCAACTAATTGTTAGCCGGCTACTATTTTTACCTTTTTGATATTTTAATACCATTGAAAATAAATTGTTGTAATGATATTCTAGCTCATTAGAATTTTATTTATATGGAAGGAGTTCACTTAAAAAATCATTCTAATTATGCATTTTCGATTTTACAGAATCATAAAAAGTACCAGCATTAAATTCCCTTAATTGTATATGTATTCGAAGTACCAGAAATAGCGATTGTAAAATTCTTCCCAATTAGAGATACTTTGAGAAATCCTTTCCACTTGAAAATATTTTTAGATTATTAAAGCCACTTGGAAACGTTACAAATTTATGAATAGCTTTAAAAAGAAAAATTAAACCAGGTACAGAACTTTCAGAATGTAATGAAAATATCTTTATTATTTGAACGAATATTTATCATTTTACACAATGCAAAAAAAAAAAAGATAATAGAAAAGGGCTTTAATGGCTCTTAAAAACAAACTTATCAAATAGCCCTTAACTTTGATATGTGATTCTATTTTCAGATAGTAACCACTTAAGGGACTATTTCGGTCTAGAAATTTCAAAGAATCGATTTTTTTTTTTTTACATTTTCTGACTCTTTATAGTCCCAAAAATTATGTCCTGAAATATTTTAATGAAATTCGAATTCTAAACCGGTCTAGAGCGAGTTTTACAATTCGATTTTTTACAAATTATTCATGTTTTTTCACAAAACAAATCTTTAAACGCGTTTTTCTCAAAATCAACTTTTTTCAGACGGCGGACAGTTAATCTCCGAAACTACTCAACCGATCATTACCAAATTTTGTGTACATCTTTATTTAAGTGTCGTACACAGTAATACAGCAGAAAATTTGAGAATTTTCTATATAAAAAAAAAATTTGCGAGAAAAAAGAACTAAAAACGAGGTCAATTTTCCAAGTTTTTTTTCAAAATGCCGCCATTTTTTTTTTTCATCGATTTTCCGAATTTTCTGCTGTATTACTGTGTAAGAAGCCTTCTTTTAAAAGACCTATTTTGAATTTTTTGTTTCAGACTTCTCAATCATGAGATTAACTATCCGCCATAGAAGGAGAATTTTTTCAGGACCAGACTTTGACGCCCTCTACATTTCGGAAGAAGAGTGACAAAAAAAAGAAAAAAATTTTTTTGTGTAGTTTTTTTATGTAATAACGTGTTACAAAATATTTCATGTAAATATCTAATAAAGGAGCCCAGAAAAAAATTCCCAAAAAAAGACCATTTTTTTACGTTCTAGACCGAAATAGTCCCTTAAAGCTAAGAGCACAATGTAAGGGTTAAGAATTAAATCAGTTTGTTTAGCCGAACTAATAAAAGACTTAAAAATATTTGGGAGATTTAGTCTATTGCTGAATGACTAATTCAACTTTATTAATTGCAAATCAATGGTGTAAAATCGGAGTGGCTAATAAAACAATTAATAATAATATAATAATGCTCAACATTTCAAGTTCCATACTTGATTTGAGTATTTAAGGTGACTCATTAATTTGAAGCACAGTTTGAAGAGCTCTTGTTGCAGGAGATCTATTTTTAATTTTTAAATCTTGAACTCGATTGGAAATTTTGATCAAAATTAAACTAGTTCAATAGGTTGCCGATATAAGAGGATTAGGGTAATCATTGCTGAAGTATTTCTTCTCATACAGATCAATTACACTTTAGAGACTACAGAAAGTAATGTATTGGTATTGTAAATTTATTAATAAAAAAATGAACATTGTAATTATGAATTATTTTATTTTCAATAAAAACTTTCAACAACATTAATATTGACAAGGTAAACTTGTCAATATTAAACCTATTGAACCTTTCTTATCATATTAAAAAGTGATATTTTTACTATGTGTTATAGAAATTGTTGATATATTACGAGACCGACCAAAGATACCAAAATCTGAATTTTTTAGAAAAAATAACCTGAAATTATATTCTATCATTTTTATTTTGTATAGAACACTCGGCATAGTGTAATTTTATGTTTTGACTGGTTTAAATTGAACAAAAGCTCAAAAGTATCTAATTAATTAGTTTGAAGAAAATTTTGAAGTGTTCTTCCGATGTTACTACGAAAGATATCTTAAAATCAATTTAATTGCATCAAATCTTTTGTGTAGTACTTTAGTACCATTATACTTTAAGTACTTTAACAACACATTTGATTGCTTCAATTTCTTAAAAAAATAACGAAAAGTATGCATTTTGCCATTTTTTTTTATATTATCAACTTTTGTGCTATCACATGCACTTAATTTTGAAATCAAATTTTGCTGTAGTATAAAATACAATGAGAATGCAGCAGGTTGCAATAGTCAGGACTTTTATTCGGTGTAGTTAACTTTACAGAAAGGCAGCTTAACAAAAAAGCGTTTCAAATTTAGAAAAATGAGGGCTCTGTTCGCATTCGTTTTGGTGGCCTTGTTCGCAACAGCTTCTTTAGCATTCGAAGACGATGACGTTGAAGCTGGTTATTTATCTTACGAGGATGTCGTCGAACTTGACGTTATAATGAACGAAATCGCTGATGAAATTGACGAGTTTGGAATTAAAATCAACTGGTTTAAAAGATTGTTGATGAGACTCCGTATTAAAATTGTTGCAATGTACAAAAAAGTATGCCAGAAGAAACAAGGAAATAACATTTGTATAAAATGGGCTAAAGAGAACATCAATCAAAAGAATCTTGAGAAGTTTTGGAGAGAAATTAAACCTCTAGTCAAGGAATATTGTGAAGAATCACCTGAACCATTGTGTGCTGTTCTTAAGATCATTATGTAATAGTTAAATGTAAAATGATATGTTAAATAAAAGGTAACTAAAAAGAAATTGTGTTTTTAGACATTATTTTAATAGTAAAATAAAATAGAAACAAAAATTGATAAGTTATTACACGGAAATATTTAAACAAAGATTTTTAGAGGGATCATAATAGAGTCAACAATCAACCAAACGGAAATTATAGATAACAAGTTTTTTCTTTTTTAATCTAACATTATTTGTCGATGTTTAACGTCGGTCAAATATCAAAAGAATCTTGACAGCTATGCAGAGCAAATCGTTGTTGTCTTTGCAATAAGATTTCACGAAGTTTTTAATTTCCTTCCACAATTGGACGATGTTTTCTTTGGTGATGGGTTTGCCTATCCACTTTTTGCAAACGTCTACATTATTTCTCTTGCAAATACTTTCGTACAGTTGCTTGATTTTTTCGTTCAGTCCTTGGATAATTCTGTCGATTATATTGAAGTAAAATTCAATCTCTTCATCGCTAAGGCCAAACTCTTTAAGATCTGCGTAGTTTAAGATATCTTCTTGAAAATATGCAATGTCAGAAATGTCCGAAACTTTTTTATCTTTAACTTGCGGAAAAGCCAGAGATACTGTAGCGAAGATAAAAATTACAAGAATAGTAAAGCTCCTCATTTTCACTCTCAAACTGACACAATTTTTTTTAAATTATAAAGTGCGTAAGAGTAAATTTTTACCAGGTAATGCAAGGTACTAACAATAACCTACTAATGTTTTTCTTAGCGCTTAGCGCTTATTATATATTGTAAAAAGAGTTTGAAAACAATTTGCGTAATTCTACGATAAAATGACAATTAGGAAATGAAAGTTCTATCGAATATCCGTAACCTTGTATTCTGCAATCAGGCTAGGTAAGGTAGGTAGGAACTAAGTAATTTCCGCAACATTTTTTACGGTTTCATAATGAATAAAAATATATATATATATAAACAGACCTATCAAGTACTACCAACAATACCATGAATAGAAAGCTTCTGTGTATTCACTATAAGAACTTATATCAAATCAATTTTTCCAGTCAAAATTCCAACAAAGGGTTATGCAACTATTTTTGTATTATTTTATATTACTAAAACCAATATCAGTCTTTCTTAATTGCGCCAGAAATTTATGATTTTTCGATATACTTGCTTATCTCCAAAGAAAGATAGAAATCTGCTTTTTAATTGATATATAAAGAAAAAGAATGAGGAACATATTTTGCAATATTAATTTTCCTGTTTTTAATTTTATAGATAAACTTTATCTGATCATACATGAAAATAAATAATAATCATAGTTCTTGACAAAACTGTGTTTTTATCAAAATGTATCAATAAATTTATGTTTTTTATCAAAATCTTCAGAAAGATGCCATTAGATCAATTAAACAATGATTCCCCCTTGTAAGTTTGTAAATTATAAGAAATTATAATCAAAAATATTTGTGGTTTTAAAACATGTTGTAAGAAAATAAGAGGAAAATGGGATTTAACTAAAACAAACAAAAAGATTAACTGATAACTTATTAAAAAACAAAAAAAAAAACAAGACAAATAAGTAGACTAATCGAAAATTAAAATCAAAACGTGGTGCGAATCACTAAAAAATAATAAAATATTAGATTATCTTATTATTTGTTCAAGAGCTCAAAACTGCGATATTAATCACCTTAATGAAAATGGTTGTTCCAAAACTTATCTCCCCAAAATATGCAAAGATTTAATAAAGTATAAAACTGAATAATTTTTATCCTAAAAGTGCCAGGTACTTGCTATCAAAACACATTTCTTTTATTATGATAGCTATCAAAGCTTTTTTCCTTTTATAATCCCTATCTTCACAATTGGCAATCTAAATTATATATTTTTCTATATATTCGCGGAAATAAAAATTTAGTTATGATTTTAGATTTTTTTTCTTTTTATCTTAAGGGGGTATCCCACTCTAGAACGTTCAAAAAATGCATTTTTTGTTTTTAGTTTTGAAAAATTCTGTGTTCTTTCCTGAATCGTTTAAGCTATCTCTTGCCGCGAAATTCGAAAAGCTCGCGCCGCTACAGGCGATTCCGTGCGCAGCTGCGCGCTCTCCACCACTATAAACTTTAACTTAAATGCCGTTTTTCTCAAAACACCGTCTTGATGAATGGTGTGCAGCATTCTGAGAAAACCGTTCATCCGAAAAATTTCAGATTTTGGTACAAGCTGTGTTAGCTTTGTCTCTATGACCTAAGTGGAGCAAATCAGGCATTTTTACATTTACATAGCTTGTAGCCATGTTTTAACAGTAAAAAATCAACTAAAATTTAAAACTTATAGTACAAAAAATTAAAAAAAATGAATAAATTTTTTTTTTTCAAAATGTGCCACACTCATGCCATAGCGACATATATAAAGAGTACTAATGTGCAATCTCATAATTTTCAGATTATTTGTTTGGCTGCTATGGTGCACACCATGAGCTGCCGTTCCTAAGTTATGTACAGGCCTGCCCTGACCTAACCACTCAATAAAAAAAAAAAATTTTTTTCTCAAAATGTTCATTAAAGATCATATAATAAGAGGATTATTATGTTTAACTCTAAATGTTTTGCATTTTCTTGCTGAAAAAAAAAGTTCAATTCAAGGGCCTCTAGAGTGGGATACCCCCTTAAGTGAATAATATAAAATGAATGAATGATAATGAAAAGTCAATATCAGAAAATATCTAGGTACGAATCAAGACAACAATTCAAAACAACAGAAAATAGTTTAGGTGATTCCACATAATGGGTTATATGCAAAAAGTTTTTTCAGTCTCTAGTCTTTAATATTTTCAAAACTAATCTCACTATTGTATGCAAAAAATTCTGAGTTTTCATCTCTTACGATCTTAGGTTTAGGGCTTTAGTCCAGAATTACCCTAAATCCCAAATTTGGTATGACCGTTGCCTCCCTTAAATGAGCTGCATCTTAAAAATTGTGTAAGACTGTCTTTCAACCATCTCAAGTAGATTCACTTAACGAAACGGCCGAATTCATGCAAATAATTAGCGGAAATGCACGTAGAAATACTATTGCAAAATTATACAGATTTAATGCAGAATGGCTTGCGGAGTACTCTATGGGTGTCAAAAAAGTAACAAGTTTTAAGAAAATTAAAGTGTTTTTGAGTTTGTACGAGATCTTTGACTCTAATAAGAACTAGCCTAAGAGGGGAATTTTCACCAGACTACTGTGTCCACAATTATATCGGAAGTCCGGCAAAAATCGTGGAGAAATCCCACTTATGAATTAAGTTTCCTTCAACTTTCGAAAAATTCGAAAATGCAAATGGTTTTTGGAATACCAAATATAAGTTCCCTTGTTGTGTTCATTGTACATATTGTGCTATTGATTGCACTCATGTTCACATAAGAACACCGCCTTCTCACAACGCTGAATACATAAACCATAAAGGATACTTCTCCAACAATATCCAACAACATATGTTGCCAATGAGCCAGGCACTGTATATTCACGGATTTTTAAAAACTCTGAATTATATACAATTTTGTAAAGAAACATCTCTAAAAAAATTCAACTTTTCTATGTCCATGGCTTTTCATTCAATCAGTCATTCTACTTCTCGCTGATTAAACAATTATGATATTTTTTGAGCAGATTTATTAGTAAATAGTAAAATAGTAATAGTGAAATTAAGTATTCACAAGGCAAAAAAACGGCTTATTACTTCTACAGTGATTACATTTCTTTTGTTTTAAAAAACCAATTGAATAAAAACAATAAGAATATAATTTTATAGAAACTGCAGAAAATACAGCATCTACAGATTATTCATTTGGTTTACTATATAATATTTTTGCATATCGATCTTATATAATATTTGTGCAACAAGCGCTCATCAAATGAATGACTGAAGTATCAAATTTGGTGATGTATTGTGGCCCCGCTTTGCAAATGTCGACGTCAATCACTTTGCAAACACATTCGTGCTCTTTCTCGATTAATTTGACCGACTCTTCTTCTGTAAGACAGACGTCTACTTCAACAAGCGAAAGTATGTCGTTATCGGTCAATGAAGGGGCAGCCACAGCAACTGCAGCAAATACCACGAATACAAAACCAGTGATGGTTTTCATTTTCACTGAAACCAGAGAAAATTTGTTAACTTTCTGAAAAATACGTATGACTGAAAATTTCTTACCAGATTGTATTTTCTTGGTTTCGCTACGAATGATAAACTGCTAATGCTTGCCTCATTGTGAACCGAGTATTATATATACGAGTTCAAACGTTCTTGAGAGTGTAGGAAGAAGATTGCTGGTGTCATAAATCTTATTAAGCTAATTAGAGCAAAATTATGAACAAAGTCATGACTATGATATGACCAAATTCTCTCCTTATCTCAAAGAAAGAAAAAAATCTGCTTTCAAATCTTGATACACAACATCACATAAGTATTTTTTAATTGCAACTGACTCTTTTTATACTCAAGATACTAAAAGTGTTAACCTATTTCACGACCGAATCTGAATTATATTAACACAGAAAGAGAATTGAATATTACAAATAATATTATCAAATTCTAACTAAATATCTCATTACAACTGAAAATTTGTTAAAACACCGAAATCGAAATTATTGTTATTATTTTTTGTTTTAGAACTCTAATAAGTTGCATTAAAACCATTTATCAAAAGACAACATAGATACGGTTTGTGATTTCCGTTATCTCTTGAATCCACTTAGAACAAAAGAAATGTCCAAGGTTGCACAGCCAAGATTTTTATTACTCCCCAGCGAGCAACTTACATTTAAGTAAATATAGCACTGCTATAATATGTCTTTAAAAAATTCAAAAATCGTTTAATCTATACAAAAGAAAAGTTTTTCAAATGTTCCAAAATTAAGAACTCAGTCGTATTATTTGAGTGGCAAACATGCAAAAAAATATGGTAAATAATAATAATTCTAGCAGGGCGACTATGTGTTTCTTTCAAAAGTTTTTTTCCCATAAAAACTAAAATAGTTAATCAAATTACACACTTTTACTTAGACTTTTCTACAAAATAATCTTAACAGCAGTACAAAGAGCATTAGTTTTGTTAGCACAATATTTCTTAACCAAAGGTTTAATTTCCCTCCAAAGTTTCTCAACGTTTTCCTTGGTGATGTTCTGTTTGGCCCATCTTTTGCAAACGTCGGAGTTGTTCTTTTGGCAAACTTTGTTGTACAGAGACTTGATTTTGCTCATAAGTTTCTGGACCAAACTGGCATATACACTGGCATAGGTTTCGAGCTCTTCGTCGGTGAGGCCAAGGTCCTTCAGCTCTTTGTAGTAAGCGATAGCCTCCTGGGGCTCAAGCTCCACTTCAGATACGTCGAACAATTCTTCATCTTCGAAAGCTGGAGTAGCAATGGCAACAGCAGCAAAGATTGCGAGAAGGAGGACAGTGAAGGACTTCATTTTTTCTAAAATCAATAAAGTATTATTGAATTTTCTTCCAGTTGAGAAATTACAAACTTACCCAGCTTAGTTTGGATACTTTGCAGTAATAGCTAATTTAATACGAATGATTATTTCACTCCTGTGAATTCATATTATATAGGAATTAGTTAAAACGAGATTTATAAAACTCTGACGATAACAATTCAATGAAATTACACTCAACCCCCTCCCGCAAGATTAAAAGCTTATCTACAATCAGGTACCTGGGTTTTTATTAATAGAAGGAGCTACGCATTTTAATCGTTCTCAGAAATGTAGATATTCAATTTGATCAGTTTGATTTTCGACAGTGCACAATTGAGTTGATTTCTCCGAAATTTTAATCTAAATTTCTTAAATTTTGTTTACCGGAAAATGCATCAGTTTCCGGTCTTTAACTAGGAAAGTAATTTCCGGTAGTTAAAATATTATTTATAAACAATGCACGAATTTGTTCTACGTTTTGCTTTAATAAAAGTTTTGCTTATGACAGTCTAATGAGCGTCTCAGAACGAATAACACACAACATATTTTCTGTTACTACACTATATAATAAGCCAATGAATTCACGAATTGGAAAAAAATTATTTTATTATTTTATATCCTGTTGGTGCTATGCACAGTTTGTACTTCTGTAAAATGTAATTATACTATTACTAACAACATTACTTATTCAGATTTATGTAGCACTACTTAATGTATAAAATATTGAGGTGAGTTAAGAGTTTGTTTACACCAAACACTTATAAACAAATGACTAACAGTTTTATTATTATTATTCTCGCGAAATCCTAAATCAATTAAAAGCTTATGTGTAGTGCAATCTGAATAAAAAGGGGATTCCGAGATATAAAACTAATCTAAGTTTTTATTCCGCCGTCATATCAGCTTTGTTAACCGAGAAAGTGAGCTATTCTTAATTTTTCCTTAGAACTAACCGCCCAATATGTTGCAAAAATAGATAAGCAAATTTACTCCATAGGTATTTATGAAAATGTAAACTTAAGAAACAATTAAAATGCCACTAAAAGTTTTTAATTGTTTTATCTCATTCAGAAAGTTTATTATTTTTTCACTGAATGCTTATCTTATTGATTCGCAAATCTTCACTCGTATTGTTCCTATAAAATATGTGCTAGTTATTGGGGAAATCATTCGAACAGTAGAAGCCATTACATTAAGGTACTTGGGTATAATCATAAAATAAATTTGGTAGGTTTTGCAACTAATATTGAAAAAAGAAAGTGTATTTACAATACTTCACCGATTTCAGAAAAATGAAGTCCTTCACTCTCGCACTTTTCGCTATTTTCGCTGCTGTTGCCTTGGCCGCTCCGGCTTTCGAAGAAGATCAGTTTGAAGTCTCTGAACTCGAACTCTCACCTGAGGACTCATTTGTGACCTACGAAGAACTGAAACAACTTGGATTCACAGACGAGGAAATCGAAGCCTACGCAACGAACTTTGCAAGTCTGATCCAGAAGCTAAAAGGAAAAATCCAGTCCATGTACAACAAAGTCTGCAAGAAGAACAACTCCGACGTTTGTAAAAGATGGGCCAAAGAGACCATTACCAAGGAAAACGTTGAAAAGCTGTGGAGGGAAATCAAGCCCTTGGTGAAGGCGTACTGCTCTAAGAACAAAACTGACGCTCTCTGCATTGCCGTCAGGATAATTTTGTAAATTAATTTAATTTAAATAATGTACATATAAGTGGAAATATATATTTACAGACACTGAGAAAAATTAAATTAATTTTTTTTTTGCTTTGGAAAAATAGTTTTTCAATTTATTATATCAATATATAATGAAATTGTTAAAATTGTTGAATTTTATGATAGTTGTGCAAAAACTCAATACTCAAATCATTTAACATTATTTTGTGATTCAATTCTAGATATATTGTTTAAAATAGGTTAGCCGTTGCTTTAATAAATAATATAATTGCCAATGTTTATTTCGATTTTCCCAGCTATGCAGATTTAACCCTTTATAGCCCCATGTGACGTTTCTGTAACAAATCTCAAAAATCCCGCCAGAATACACACTGAATGTATTTAGTTCATTCAAATCGGCGCCACTTTGCTATCACACATTATTAAACAACGTAGTATCCACGGAAATCATCATAGACAGCGTAAACTGTTAACAGTTAATCGATTAGAATTTCGCCCGTAATTGAAAGTGACAAGTTGATATTCGTGCAAATTTTGAATTTTACAAAAAAAATACACAAAATGTGCAAAATTGTGTAATTTTCTTGGAAACCTATAGATAAGTGAATGAATATGTTCCTTCCATACCAAATAAGGTTTTTTTGTTTACGTTTAAATCAATTTTACAGTAATGTTACACTCCCTTAAATGTGAAATAAATAATTAATAATACATATTTTTTAATTTCTGAGAAATACGTATTTTTTTATTTCCCTAAACCTGTCAATTTTTAACATAATTTTAATGTTTTATGATCTTGGGCTATAAAGGGTTAAATATAAAATATGGTTTCCAAAATATATTCAATTTCTTTTATTTCTACAAGTTCTTTTGAAACTAACAGAATTGAATGATTGTGCAAAAACTTTAATAATAATATTAAGTTTCTAATTTGTTCAGAGCACAAACAAAAAAAAGTTAAAAATTTTTTTTTTGTAGTTTCTAAAATATGCAAATAGGAATAGAGCCTAAAAATCAGTAAAGCAGTTTTTATACTGAAAGTACATACCATGTACTTGTTATCAGAAATAAATCTGGTATGGTTTGCTTTCCATTTACGGAAATATTTATCTTCATTTTTATCAAAACAAGAAAAGTAAGTAAATAATTGTTAATTCCGGTCGTGAAAGTCGTCTGATGGTGAACATTTACGCTTTATCTTAACTGAAGGTAGGTCGTGAGAAGAATTGTAAATATCTTGATCTAATGTATATATCCAAAATAAATTACAAGATTTTTTAATTTATTATTTGCACAAACAGGTCACAGGGGATTCATTTAAACTGATTATTTGTTCTTACGTAAACCTTTTGTTCTTACATAGTTCAGAATGGATAGAAATGTATGGTTACTTAGAGTTTTGTAATGTTTGTTATGTATAGTGTATACATAGTGCGGACTAATTAACTAACCTCAATTTTACATATTTCCTTCATAGTACATAGAGATGTATGCAAAAAATGCAACTTATGTTGTGCTTGGCATTAAAAAAAAATTAATATAGAAAAATCTTTTTCCGCATAGAGCGAGCATTTTCAACAATATTCAGAGCCGGATTAAAGGTAACGCCAAGTACGCCATGGCGTAGGGCGGCAGATTTCTAAAAGGCGGCAAATTTTCAGGAAAAATTTACAAAAAAAATTCAAGAAAATTTTGTGAAAAAAAAAATAAAAAAAAATTACAAAAAAAAATATTTATCAAGTAATTGTTGGGAGAAAAGTGACACACGGCTCCATAAACCTTAGAAAGAAAATTTAATTCTATCATTCTTAAATCACTGAGCCTATAACCCGGAGAAAAAGTTCACTTATATTTTCATTTAAAGATGAAAACTTATTTGCTGGCATTTGTTTTAACCTTTGTGATTTAAAATTCAAGGCTTTTGGATATAAATTTTAATATTGCTCCTGATGAAGGAGTATACGATGCATTTCGAAAATCGATTTTCGACCCAAACTATGGCTTTATTTTCGACCTATGATGTGAAATTTCATATTTTTTAAGAAGTTTTAATAGTCAAATATGTTTAAAATATCAATGACGTACCATCAGTGAAGCTGATAACCCGGCTTTGGCAATATTACAACTCAGTTATTCACACACAAGTTGTATATTTATATTTATAGGTTATAAAATTGATATTAAGCATTTCTCAAGCTTTAAAAATATTAAACTCACTTTCCTGTTCTCATAAGGAACTGACGAAAATATCTAAAGAAAATTTAGAGCTAAGGGTCTCCTTGCATATTATAAAACGTAAATAAAATTTGGAAGTTCGCCGTGTAAATTGACAATTTCCTACTGAATATATGTATTCACTCAGTTGCCCTACATTTAAAAAAAAACATAGGCTATGATGAATCGAAATTAGATTTTTTGTATCGTATTTTGTAAAAATAGGTTAGAATTCACCAGACTCATGTATTCTATAATTCTCAATCGAAAATAAGGACGAAATTATTATACTTTTTATCAATGTAAATGTATATTTCTTAAAATATGTGTATATGTTATTTAAATTAAATTAATTTACAAAATTATCCTGACGGCAATGCAGAGAGCGTCAGTTTTGTTCTTAGAGCAGTACGCCTTCACCAAAGGCTTGATTTCCCTCCACAGCTTTTCAACGTTTTCCTTGGTAATGGTCTCTTTGGCCCATCTTTTACAAACGTCGGAGTTGTTCTTCTTGCAGACTTTGTTGTACATGGACTGGATTTTTCCTTTTAGCTTCTGGATCAGACTTGCAAAGTTCGTTGCGTAGGCTTCGATTTCCTCATCTGTGAATCCAAGTTCTTTCAGTTCTTCGTAGGTCACAAATGAGTCCTGAGGTGAGAGTTCGAGTTCAGAGACTTCAAACTGATCTTCTTCGAAAGCCGGAGCGGCCAAGGCAACAGCAGCGAAAATAGTGAAAAGTGCGAGAGTGAAGGTCTTCATTTTCCTGAAATCGCTGAAGTATTGTAAATACATTTTCTTTTTCCAATATTAGTTGCAAAACCTACCAAATTTATTTTATGATTACTATATACCCAAGTATCTTAATGTGATGGCTTCTACTGTTCGAATGGTTTCCTCAACAACTAGCACATATTTTATAGGAACAATACGAGTGAAGATTTGCGAATCAATAAGATAAGCATTCAGTGAAAGAATAATAAACTTTCTGAATGAGATCAAACAATTAAAAACTTTTAGTGGCATTTTAATTGTTTCTTAAGATTGACGAAGTTTATATTTTCAGAAATACCTAGGAAGTAAATTTGCTTATCTATATTCGCAACATATTGGGCGGTTAGTTCTAAGGAAAAATTAAGAATAGCTCACTTTCTCGGTTAACAAAGCTGATATGACGGCGGGATTAAAACTTAGATTAGTTTTATATCTCGGAATCCCCTTTTTATTCAGATTGCACTACACATAAGCTTTTAATTGATTTAGGATTTCGCGAGAATAATAATAATAAAACTGTTTAGTCATTTGTTTATAAGTGTTCGGTGTAAACAAACTCTTAACTCACCTCAATATTTTATACATTAAGTAGTGCAACATAAATCTGAATAAGTAATGTTGTTAGTAATAGTATAATTAGATTTTGCAGAAGTACAAACTGTGCATAGCAAAAACAGGATATAAAATAATATAATACATTTTTCTCAATTCGTGTATTCTTGGGTTTATTATATAGTTATAGTTAAAAAAAAATATCGTATGTTAGTTGGTTCTGAGACACTCATTAGAGTATGATAAGCAAAACTTTTATTAAAGTAAAACTTAGAACAAATTCATGCATTGTTCGTAAACAATATTTTAACTACGGGAAGTTAATTTCCTAGTTAAAGACCGGAAAACGCATCAGCATTGGTAAACAAAATTTAAGAAATCTAAATTAAGATTTCGGAGAAATCAACTCATTTGTGCACTGTTGAAAATCAAACTGATCAAATTGAACATCTACATTTCTGAGAACGATTAAAATGCGTAGCTCCTTCTATTAACAAAAACCCAGGTACCTGATTGTAGATAAGCTTTTAATCTTGCGGGAGGGGGTTGATTGTAATTTCATTGAATTGTTATCGTCAGAGTTTTATAAATCTCGTTTTAGCTAATTCCTATATAATATGAATTCACAGGAGTGAAATAATCATTCGTATTAAATTAGCTATTACTGCAAAGTATCCAAACTAAGCTGGGTAAGTTTATAATTTCTCAACTGGAAGAAAATTCAATAATACTTTATTGATTTTAGAAAAAATGAAGTCCTTCACTGTCCTCCTTCTCGCAATCTTTGCTGCTGTTGCCATTGCTGCTCCAGCTTTCGAAGATGAAGAATTGTTCGACGTATCTGAAGTGGAGCTTGAGCCCCAGGAGGCTATCGCTTACTACAAAGAGCTGAAGGACCTTGGCCTCACCGACGAAGAGCTCGAAACCTATGCCAGCGTTTATGCCAGTTTGGTCCAGAAACTTATGAGCAAAATCAAGTCTCTGTACAACAAAGTTTGCCAAAAGAACAACTCCGACGTTTGCAAAAGATGGGCCAAACAGAACATCACCAAGGAAAATGTTGAGAAACTTTGGAGGGAAATTAAACCTTTGGTTATGAAATATTGTGCTAATAAAACTAATGCTCTTTGTACTGCTGTTAAAATAATCTTGTAAACATGTTTAATTTAGTAATTGTGATATTATTTTTAAATAAATATATTCCCACAACTGAAGATTAACATTGCTTTTTATTAATTGATAGCAAAAAGGAAAGTGATGCTTTTCTTATATATTTTTTATTTTTACTGTGACAGAAAGTTCTTATAAGGCAATTTAATATTTCAACATTTTTTAAAATTGTATGAATATTTCGGAAATATTTTCAATTTCAGAGATACTCTTATCATAACAATTTAGTTACTGTTCTAGCAATCTTTGAGTTTATTGCTGAATTTTAGAAGAATTGTAGAATTTTTAAATTATTTCAGAGTAACCGAACCAATTTAGAAACACAAATTAAATTATGATTATGAAGAGAGATTTTAATTTTAATTGTAGAGCTAAATGTAATTAAATGTTTTATGACGTTAACAATTTGAATTTAGTACTTTATTTTTTGAATACCATTGTCATCGTACCAGAAAATTTGAGTGAGGAATGTGGGCTTCTTCACTTCCTTAATTCACAACATTCATACCAAAAATTAAAAACTTTAAAAAAAAATAGCATAAGACAAATTTAATTTAATTTATTATATACAGATACGAATACCTTGAAGAAATATTTTCATGCAACTTTGATAAGAATTAAAATGAATTATGAAATTACCGGTGAGAGATAAATTAACTATAACAAAAATGAACTTTGAAAAATTAATCTGCTTAATTACAGAAATTAATTTATTTGCTCTCAAGACTCAAAAAAGGGAAAACTTGATTTTCTTATAAAATTTGGAAAATACTGATAAGCCTATTTAATTACTGTTCGATACAAAAAATATTTCAAAGAAAATTAAAGTACATTCTCATTGGTTACAGTGATGGAACTATTTTCATTTTGATTAAGTACTATCATTATACTGAGATTTCAGCATATATATTACATGTGAACCTCTAAAATGACTTTCCCAGGTGTAGTCTCATTCAATGTGAAATTTTAAAATTTCTTGTTTAACAAGAATTAAAAACACAAATAATTTTAAAAGTTAGGGATATTACTAATATGAAATATCTCTAATAACTAAATTAGGTATTTAGTAATTTCAAAAATTTCAAAAGTAGAAATTGCGGATTTTATTTGTTTTTAATTTTTTAATTTTGACATACTCCATAGGATTTTAATACCTACTTAAATAAGATATATGTAGTATATAAATAAGGAAAATTAAGTCGAACTAATCTCTAGTTCTTAATATATTGTATTACGGGAGTTAATTTATTTCGTTAAAATTTTAAAATTTATAATTGATCTTAATATCTTCTGGCAGCGGAAGTAATCAAATGCATTTAGAATATTTTTTCACTTTCTCTAAAAGGTAAAAGGTGCTTAAAAAGCAAAACGTGGAGTAGATTCATAAAATTATTATAATTCCGTATTCCTAACTTAGTTATGTACTAAATGTAGAAAATTCAATATGCATAAAATTATTTTAAGCTTAAAGAAATTTATATTTATTTATTATTATTTTTGTTTTTTAAATTTATGTTGCACTTGTAGCTGAAAAAAACCTATTCTATATTTAGCACTATTCCAAGATTTCTATTGTTACCGAGAAAGTGTAAGTTATTTATGTTTTTATCGAGAACTGAGCTCTGAGAACAATATGACATTTTTAGCGCAGTTTTATTTCTCAGAATGATTAAAATCCGATGATTTGCTGTTCACAATAACAAAAGCTGCTACTGAATAATGATAGTAATGTTATCTTATACCGGGAAATTGATTACGATTACACTGAACTGCTATCTTAATTGTCCGCAAATCTTCTTGGCATTTCTTACTATATAAAACGCACTCGGTAGTGTGGAAAGTATTCGCATTTCACAAGTCATCTTAATACAATACAGAAATTAGTTAGAATAAGGTAAGTGTGGCAGAGGTAACTTCTTAAAAAACATAATATTAATTTTTATTACTTTTCAGAAATATGAAGACTTTAATTTTCCTTATTTTTGCCACTTTTGCTGCTGTTGCCCTGGCTGCTCCAGCTTTCGAGGAAGATCAATTTGAAATCTCTAAATTAGAATTCTCACCTGAAGACTCTTTTGTGACCTATGAAGAACTGAAAGAACTTGGATTCACCGATGATGAAATCGAAGCCTATGCCACTGTTTATGCCAGTTTGGTCCAGAAACTGAAGGATAAAATTAAGGCTTTGTACAGCAAGGTGTGCAAAAAGAATAATAATGATGTTTGCAAAAGATGGGCTAAGAAAACCATAACCAAGGAAAATGTTGAGAAACTTTGGAGAGAAATCAAACCTTTGGTTAAGTTGTACTGTTCCTTCCAATATGATGCTCTCTGCATTGCCGTAAAGATTCTTTTGTAATCAATTATTACCATATTGTATAGATGTGTATTAAAATTAATAAGTATTCGAAAAAAAGTTAAATGTAGTTTACTCTTTTGCTCTTTTAAATTTTCATTTTATTCCTTATTATTTAAGAACGATGTGAATAGAAAAAAATTTAAACTTCTATAGATTTAAGCATATACTGAACATTTTTGTATAATTCAGTTCTTATATAAATTAGTACAACTCTGAACTAGATTGGTATTTCTAGTTTATTATTTATAATTTGTGAGGAATTATTCTGAAGGTATGAATGCATTTAAATCTATTCCTCGTACTACAAATTTTGTTGTTTTAATTCACAATAAAGCAATTGGTATCACTTGTTTATTTTAAAAAGCAGTATTTCATATAATTTAACTCTATCTCGAAAATTGGATTAGGTGAAACATTCTAGAAATCCTACTAAAATTAGTTGTTCGGCACCAAAACCTCTGATGGTCTCTTGTGATCGATGGGAAAAAAAAAATAATTATAAAATTCTGAACCCAGCCTACATTCCTCAATGTGAACGCCATAAAAATATAGCAGACGTTTTGGATTATGACTTGTCCAAATTTGAATGAAATAGATAAAAAAACAAATAGTTCTCATTAAAACCAAATATATTTAGATTTCATATGATTATATGTTTTAACAAGGTTGCTCATTGACTTACAAAATCATTTTGACAGCAAGGCAAAGTTTGTTAGATTTCTTAGCGCAGTATTTCTTTACCAAAGGCTTAATTTCCTTCCATGCCTTCTCAACATTTTCCTCAGTGATATGTTGTTTAGCCCACCTTTTGCAGACGTCAGTGTTGTTCCTGCTGCAGACTTTGTTGTACAATTCTTGGATTTTGCTCTTGAGTTTCTTGATCAATCCAGCAAAGACGTTGAAGTTCTCAATTTCCTCATCAGTAAATCCAAGATCCCTAAGATCTTCTAAGGTAATTGCAACATCGTCTGAATCGACTTCTAGTTCGAAGTTATCTACTTCATTCGAAGTTGGAGCAGCCAAGGCTACTGCAGCAAGAGCGACGAAGAGGAGGAAAGTGAACGACTTCATTATGTCTGTATAAGAATTAGTTTATTATTAATAACTGATAAATAATTAAATTCAAAAAGTTAGTACCTGAAGGTATTTTCTTGTTACTGGCTAAAACAGGAATACTTTTCATTGGCATTAAGAACTCTTTATATACCTACGAATGGTGGTCAGATAGTCTTTAAGATTTTCTGATGGATAGCAAGAATTTGAAAAGACACTCAAGTTATAATGATAGACGATTGTTTCTCGTCAAAAAAGATAATGCAATTATCTAGAGTAATGTAGAGTTTGCTGTTACCACTCAGTCTGCTACTTAAAGTACTTTTTGGCTAATTTGACAGATTTTATAGAGATATAGATAAATCAATTGTATGATATTGTTTTTAATTATTTCCTCACGTAAGTTAATATCTTACGTATGACGTGCGATTGAAGAAGAATTGTAAGTTTTTGTTTGTTTAAACCTGCAATAACCTTGAGTGTTAGCAGTTTTCTATCTGATACGATCTTTGGATTTGTGGTTTATTTTCTTGAATTTATCAAAAAAAATAATTATTTAAATAACATTAAAAAAAATTGTTTAAAACACATTTTTAGAATGGACAGAAAAGTATAAACTAATTTCTTCTGGATCTAGATCTAGATGATTGTGAATTTTAATAGCTATGAAAATATGTATTTGTAAGATTTAAAATGAAAAACGTGGGACGAATGAAATAGATAATATTAAAGAGTGTAGGGGGTAGTTGTCGTTGCGAAAACTCACACAATAATTCATATCATCAAATTATTAGTGACATAGGTGAACTATTTATATATAACAGTTATCTATTTCAAGGACCCCAAGTTTTTTCATTTTAAATCTTACAAGTACTTTCATAGCTATTGAAATTCACAATCACTAATTTTCAGGGCAATCTGTATGAGACCTGTGTGATTATTTTTGAAATAGAAAATTGTTATATACTCTAATGTTATTGCATTATCATCCAGTTCTGAGCTATGTTTAAAGTTTCAAGTCTCTAGCTCATTGGGAAGTTACTTTAAAATCGATTGTAAAATTTCTACCGCACAAACATACAGACAAGAAAACGAGTTAATAAAAACATACATATGTACTTAATTGGTGAGGTTATCAAAACAGTATTCTATAAATATTTTTAACACATTTTACCGATACCGAAAGTGTTTGAGATCAATCTCTATGGATCTCAAGTATACAACGAAATTTTTCTTTTCCTAAAGAGTTCAAACCAGTTTTTGGATTTTCCACAATTTTTTTATCTATCTGTCTCACCAGTATTTCTCCATGCACATGGATACTCGTGTTTTAACATTGCTTAAAATTAAAATAAAATATTTTTAAATTAAAACAATATGCATCAAGATAGTGATTTGTCATTAAATCATAGAACGGCATCAAAAAGTATTAATAAGAAACAGATCCTAATCACATTGAGATTGTTTTATCAGACAATATGACAGAAAAATACAATTATCAAGAGCTCGTCCAAAAACATTATCATAACATAAAGAATTGTATAAATTGCAGTGATACATCAACGTTAAATCATTCTTGTACATTCCCGTGGGCATTAACCAATCTTCTGGAGAAAATGAAGTCCTTCACTGCTATTTTATTAATCGCCTGCTTCGCAGCATCAACTCTTGCAGCACCTGCCGCTGTCGAGGAAAATGAATTGGCCACGTTCGGAGAACAATCGTTGGAAGAATTCGAAGCCCAATGGGAGCTTGAGCAAGCCAACAATATCGAAAACTACTTCAGTTTTGGAGGACTGGTACAAAAGTTCAAAAACGAAATTACCAGCCTATACAAGAAGGCTTGCCAGAAGCACAAGAATCAGGATGCCTGCAAGAAATGGGCCAAGAAGAATATCACCAAGCAAAACATTGGTAAATTGTGGAATGATGTTAAACCAGTCGTGAAAATGTTCTGCGCTGTTGTAAAGAATCCTTACTGTATTGCTATCAGCTTACTTCTTTAAGAAGTCTTTTTTCTTAAATAAAAAATAAATAAATATTTATAGTCAAGTCTTTTATATCCATGCCTTCAAAGCTTGTGAGTGCTATTAAAAGTATTCACTTGTGTGTAAAATGTTCATCTCTTTTATGAGAGATTCTTTTATTTTTGTCCTTTTACAAGCAATTTAATTTTACTTCTCTGTTCACAAACTCACAAAGGTATATTGTAACAATTCTAAATAGAAACTTGCTTTTCTTCCAACACTACTCCGGTAAAATTACTTTGAAGTGATTGAAGCGTAATTGTGTTCCAGAAAATTTTGTAAAAAGCTATAGCCGCCGTATAGTGTTAAAAGAATAAAATGGGTAGTACTTTTTTATTAATTTTATCAGTTCACTTAAAGGATTGTAATTTAAAAGCCTTACATACAGGGTGTCCAATAGGAGTGTGCGAAAACTAATGGGTAACAATTTTTTAACAAATGGAGAGATCGGTAAAATGTAAATACTTTTTAATAAAGGATAGTCGTCATTTTTATTTCATGTCCATTTTATTATAAAAAAATTAAATGTATTTACTTAATACAAAACAATTAATTTAAAAAAGTAGTGAAGAACGTTAGTTACTAATGATATATATTTTCGATATTTTAACCATCTAATTTGGCACAAATATCCATATGCTTTCTAAAACTATTAAAAACGTGTTCTAACGTTTCATCTGAAATGCCATTGACGATCTTCCCAATGTCTTTAATAAAATCCTCAACTGTCTTTTGGTTATTTTCATAGCAGAGATCTTTAATGTAGCCCCATAAAAAGAAATCACATTAAGTGAGATCTGACGAGTAAGGTGGCTATTCTATTCCTTTCCCCCTAGCAAAGCGTGGGTACCCTAGGCCAATAACTCGATCGCCATAAAATTTATTGATGATACTTCTTGTGTGCGATGAGGTGCTGCTCCGTCTTGAATAAAAAAAAGAATTAACGCGGCTCCTCTTTTTCGCATGAGAAAGGATTTGGTCTCTAACATCCCTTTGTACTTCTCTCCGGCGACAGAAGATTCAAAGAAATGCAGGTAGATACCTTTTATGTAGATGGTTCACATTCAAAAATATATATTATTAATAATTCACGTTTTTCACTATATTTTTAAATTAATGGTTTGTATTAAATAGATGTAATTTTTTTATAATAAAATGGACATGAAATGAAAATGACGACTTTCCTTTATTAAAAAATATTTACCTTTTACCGATCGCTCTATTTGTTAAAAAATAGTGACTAATTAGTTTTTTCTTAGTTTTCAGATTAATGAGGAATTTAAGCAAATAACCGAACATATCCTTTTCACAAAGGATTGAGGAATTTCAAAGAGTTTCTTATGTCCCACAGACCAAGAGGTTCCAAAAACAATTTACCCTCTCAGTGAGTTTCTTCAAAGTTCAAGTGAGTTGATAAGCAAAACTTTTCTTTCCGACATAGTTTTACATAAATTCTTGAGATTCATTTACAGTATTATATCATATTTCACAGAAGTGTACTGAAGAAAAGTTTTCTCGCAACAGGTGTACTCGTATTTTCAGACGATCAATTTTTAACATCTGAAAAGTAAGTACGAAAAGGAAATGTCGAATAATACTATTGATAGATATATTTTATAACGCTATAAAATGATGAACATGAAATGTATCTATAATGCTTTACAAAACTTATAAAAGCATCCTGGAACTGGGACTTTCAATTCAAAGAGAAATTTACGAAACGAGTTTGAGTTGAAATCAAAAGCAAAACGACAGGATTTATATCGAAAATTGCAATGTATTTCATTTCGTCCACTTTGGGGCCGGGAAATGTAACACAAATTACAAAGCACTCGTGGTAGTTGTTGTAAAATACTAAAGCCTCAATTCATTCATGAATTGTGTTGTATTCATCCATTTTTATGTCGGGAATTTTTGAGAGATTTATAGGATCTGTAATCGTCTACGCTTTCAGTTTTATTGGGAATTTATGACCTAAATTTTGATATATGCCTCATTGTAAAATTCTGCATTACATTTTCCTGAGTTTTCATAATTTTTTCGCCATAAATTTTCGCTTAAAAATTCTTACGGAAGCAAAAGAGTTTTACAAATTGATCGAAATTTTTCTATTTATTACGATCTTATTGATGTTTAAAATTCAATTAAAAATATACTTAAATATTAGTTATGTTTACCCTGATAATTAAAGGCCTTTGTGATTCCAAGTCCTTTCAGATTTTTTATGATAAAGGTACTATTTTGATTTTAGAGATTAATAGCTAAAAGAATTCTATAGTCGCAGCATTTGTCAGTCCATACAAAATCGTTTTAAAGGATTTTTTATTAAAAATAACTACTGTTTTTAAACAATACATTTGTTTTTTTTTTTTAATCAAGGCATCGTCCATCGCTATCCATAACTTTTTGCCTTGTTGCAAGAAATAGCAACAGATTGGTTCCGCGGTGGAAAAATTTTATATCCTTCGAGGCAATCCAATCGTCGACCCACTTTTCGACTACTTCATATGAGTGAGTGATAGATAGGCCCCGCAATATTGACCGAAACAAATGATAGTCAGACGAAGCAATGTCTGAGGAATATGGCTTTCGATGTATCTTTAACCGATTTTGCAACATGTGGCCGAGCGTTGTCGTGTAAAAAAATCATTTTGTCGCGTCTTTTGGCATATTCAGGGCGGTTTTGCTTCAATGCTCAGTTTAATCAAACTAATTGTTACTTATAACGACCAGCTGTAGTAGTTTGAACAGTTCATTAAACAATATGCCCTTCTAATTTCACCAAATATACAGCGTAATTTTTGTAGTATGAATGTTTCGTTTTAGTGTCAATATTGGCGTTGATGGTAGTCATGCGTCTTTTTTTTCCATATATTTTTTTTATTTTTAGAATTATCAAAGTAGATTTTAGAATCGTAGCCAGTCACAATTGACTTTGAAGCAAGATTTCCTGTGTTTCTGTCAAATCATTTGATTTCCATTTTATTTTATAAATTTAAGCAAGCCAATGAGCGATTGTCGAATTTATGAGATGAGTGTACATCGTTCGTGATAACTATTATTAGTATTAGCATCTAATTTTTGATAAAATATTTATTTTTTTAATTAAATTTGCTCTACAAAAACTTTTTAACAAAAAATTAAACCAACGAAAAAAAAGTGAAAAGCAAATAATAAAATAAACCTTTTTAGTCTTAATAACTAAGCTCCTAAACTAATGTAAGTAACTAATTTTGAGTTGGCGCTGTTATTGTTTATCGCTTTGCATTTTTATGTTTTTTTGCTTTGATTATTTCTTTAAAGTGATTTAATGATCTTCGTTGATTGTTTGTTTATCGCTTACTCAAAATTAGTTACATTAGTTTAGGAGTTTAGTTATTAAGACTTAAAAGGTTCATATTATTATTCCCTTTTTAGTTACTTTTTTCGTCGGTTTAATTTTTTGTTAAAAGGTTTTTACTTTTAAATGTTTTGTGGCTAAAATCTACGAATTACTACTAAGGGATAGAATTTTTTTTCAAAATTCAAATGGCACCAACTTCGAGGTAAATCCTTTTCAATAAAAAAAGAATAATCGAAATCGAAGTATTCTGTAAAAAGTTATGTGTGGTCATACATACAAAATATATATATATACGCGTCGGCTTAAGGAACTCCTCCATTTTTAACTTTTTTTTTTAAATAGGTGTAAATTGCAATCAACTGTTGTTAATTTTGAGCATTTTACCGAACAAAATGAAATCCGAAGATATCAAGAAAAATGAAAATATTAAACTCCTATCAAATAGTGCATTTCACATTTCAATTTGCATTTTTCCACTTACACTCCATATGTGAAATGATAAATTACTTCGCATACTAGGTTTATATGTGTCCCGATTGTGCAGATACTATGATATTGGCGATTGTATGATATTGAAATTATAATACATTATTGATACCACATGTGTGTAACAAATATAACGCTTCCCGCAATTGTTGCTTTCTTTGTTGTCATTGGAAATTTTGAACGCAATAAAAACCTTGTTTATTTTTACTTCTATTCAATGTAACTAATCACACTTTATAAGTCATAACAAGCACTTTAACTTCACCTTGATTATATTCACCAAAATATTACTAACCATTAGTAACGTCATCTATTACAAATCCTGTAAAATTAAATACCACTTCTAATATATAAATTTTGAAAATTCTTTTATATCGAAAGAAGGGAATTTTATAATGAAGGAGAACACTTAAAGGGACTGAAAAATATCACTTAGGTATACTTATCGTTTTCTTCGCATAAAAACCTTTTTGAACCTCAACCGATATTAGAGATTTTAACTTTAAATTAGAAAATTACAATCGCGGAAAAAGTCACTGAAGCGAAATTTGATTGAAAGAAAAAAGTCAATCCATTTCTTTGGCTAAAGAATAATCAGGTGAGTGGCGTAAAAGTGTCCATCGTCATAATCTCAAATTATTCAAATTCTGCTTTCCAAATAGAAACCAGTTAGAAGAAAAAAAAGGTAAACAGTTCCCGCTCACTTTTCTGGAAAGTACTCCCCCGTTTTTTTTTTTCAACCGAAAAGAAAAGAAAAAATAATATATATCTAAATATATACTATATATATAATATATATAATCTCCCGTTGCCTTTCAAATCCGCTTAAAACAGGCCAACTGTGGAGCAAGCTGCAAGGGGTCCTGGTTTTTTGCCACGTTCCTGTTCTTCACCTCTCCACAGGATCCGGAATTTGCAGACTCGTTGTATACATTTCGCGCAAATACCTCTGCAGCGCGCCGTAAATCCTTCATCCCACTTTCGGATCTTAAAGCTCATCTTAAAGTACCTGCGGGAACAATAGATCAGTCCTCCTTTGAGGTCCTTGTGCCCACACTTCTCCTCACACTTAGGGCTTAGGGAAGGGAGAACAGGGAAAAAGGCATTCAGTGAAAGCGGTGGTCCAGAGCCTTTCCCGCCCAATGATAAAGTGACTGACTTCCGGTTGACTAAAGGAAGAAGAAAAAAAAGCCCCAAAATGGGAACTGCAGCTCTTTAAAATAATGACTTTAGGGAAACTTTAATGTCCCATGTTTCCAGGAAAATCCCCAACCATCCTCTTTCTTTCCCCTGCTCCATCCAGAGGGAGCTTGTGACTAGGAACAGTTAAGACGACGTGGTATATTTTACAATCCGCGACACTTGAAAAAAAAAATATCGCGAGCAATTCTCAGTGCTGTGGTTTTACACTTTTATTGCCTCCTCGGTGGACATCAGAGGAAAGAAATTTATAAACACAATTTCTAGAACGTCCTGGTTCTGGTCCCGAAGATAGGGAACCTCCTCTACCGTATTGGGGGACGGTGCACATTATTCTGGAGACACGGCGAGGTGTAATGGAAATGTATGTCGGAAATATATTTACCAAGAAAATGTTCCAGACACTTTATAAATGCTCGTCCCCGTCCTCAGTCTCTTCGTCCTCTTAGCCCCAGGATATGCACATTTCACCGAGGATTTTCACTGCACTCTGGCAAACTAATTTATTTTGCAAACAGAAGACAAAACAGGATAGAAATTTCTGTGGGAAACTACACTATAAGATATCCCCCCTCAGGACATTCGCATTTCACTTAGCACAGCTAGAATTTTCGGAATATTATCCCAAGCACCAACAGACACAAGGATGGTATCCTGTTTTAATTAAAAATATTCAAAGAAATCCCGAAAAAAACCGCACTGTTCTATTCTATTCCAGAGATGGTACGTCCCGGATGAACCAAACCATGCAAAGTGACGTCACGTACTGACTTTGTCCCTACGAAATCGAGGGACGGAGACTCTCGCCGACGAAGGATGCCCTGGTCCTGGTGCTGGTTCTGGTTCTGGTGGTGTCTGTGCTCACCGCATCCTTGCACATCATCCAGGATCCACTGAAAGCATCTCTCCCACGGACGCAAGCTCTTCTAGTTGGGGACGCTTTCCTTGCTCCTGTGCCTGCTGGTGGGAAAGGAATTCCTCGGAGGAGGTGTGCTTGTGCATGCGAACACAGAACTGCCAGCCCTGTGGAGCTCGCCCTGGCCATGGGATTGGGTTGCGTTACAACCGGACAACGAGGACGAACAGGGAAATGGACAATTCAGAATTTATGTTTTATAACATGAATATATGGTATTTATTCTTGGGAATTTTAAAACACGATACAGAAAATTGTACCCACTATTAAATTCTTAACAGGGGGACACAAATGTGACGACCAATCCCTGACGTAATTCGTAGAGATGTATATAAAAATTATAAAACGAATTATTTTGCAATCGATAGAAAAAGCCACTATGAAGAATAATTTTTAACTATCAATAGATTGTAATAATTAAACTAAGGTATTACAACGTGTCACCGACGATTTTGTTGGGATTTAAATATAAATTAATAAATAAATAAATATATATACGTATTGCACCTTAAATATATATTTTGTCAAAACTCAAGAACACGTATTTACTAGTTTTTCTGCTCTTTCAAATGCAATTGGTCTGCTTAAGGGGTTAAATACAATTAGAAGGTCAAAAAAATCGATTTTTTGTTCCTCTAAAAAGTTAGGAAATTTCCCGTAGAATACGCTCCAAAAAGTTTCAGGTCAAAAATCGAACTCCTTACATATTTTTTCTTCATTTTTCAAGAACGCCTTTTTCAGCGCATAGCAGGTTTTCAAAACTTTAAACGCGTTCTTCTCAAAACAACATTTTTAAAATTGGCAACCACCTTAGGCTTGTCTGTAAACCTAATTTTTTTGGAATTTTATGTTGCAAAATTGAATTATTAATGCAAAAATGGCTGTTACAGATCAATAACACGACGTCCAGAGTGGTTGCCGTTTTTTTTGTAGGTCATCTTCACGCCAGCGTACAGCCGCCATTTTGTTTTCAAAAATTAAAAAAAAATTAACTCCTTAAGGGGTTAAGGGTAGTCAGAATTTTCAAAAAAATCGATTTTTCTTTTACATTTTCTTAGCGTATGATGTTTTGGAAATATAAATTGAAAATTTTAAATAAATCCAATGAATAATTTTCGAGATATCCTACAATTTCTAACTTTTGGATGTTTAGAGTACATTAAATTTTAGGTTGGGCGTCAGAAATCGATGACTCGGTTTAAGTAATTAAATAATTAGTATTTCTATACATAAATCGAGTGCAAAACTTTAAATATGTTTTCAAAGTCAGTGACCATTGTAATTCAAAAACCACTCAATGGATTTAAATGAAATTTATACAGCTTAAAAGCATAAAAAATATTGCCTGTTTGAAGAATTTTTTTTTTTTTTTTGTTTAGTTAAATCATACTTTTTATAAAAAAATAAACTAGTGTTTCTTCACTTAAAAATCCGCAATTAAATTATCAGAAACCGATTAACTAACATATTAATGATTTTTGTTTGTTTGATTGATCACCGCAAAGCACGACTTGTGGGACGGGATCCAAAGATATGGCGATAACTTAGTCTGTAATAAATATTTTGTTTTAAACTTGTGGTAAAATAAAGTTAAAACATGACATAATAACTTTGTATTATTTGTTTTATAAAATAAATTAAAGCACTTTAAAAAAAATTACTTAAAATACTCATTTTTTAACGCCGCTGACTACCCCTAACCCTTTAAGGAATCTCGAAAGGTTTTTCTCGTTTATTTAATTTTTCTTATTTTAAAGCATTGTAAATATTAACCAATTATAATTTTTGAATGTGCCCCTATATGTATTTTAATCATTTTTTATGTAGATTAGAAAAATATTGACTGTAAGTATGTAAAAATTTAAAACTGTTGCTTATATGCCTCGGGGTAGACTTAACCCCCTCGGAGTGCATACATATAAAAAATAAAAAAATGCATACACTCTTAGTTAAAAGCTGTTAATTTTTACCATATTTTAGCTATTCCTTTTAACCATATTGCATACGTTATGGACTTATAGGACTTATTAAAACTCAACAAATTTTCATTATAATTATATTTTTTGTCATGGTTCGTAGACCAGAATTCGAAATAATGTGTGTCTTGCGTATATAAAAATCATTTTCTTAATTTCTAATAAGTTATTTGGATCAATGAAACTCTCTTCAATAATCCAAAAATACTTTAAAAACACAATTAAAACGATCAAGGTCACAATTATCGAAGATAAAATCATTAAAATTACTTCATCTGTTCATTCTTCAGGAGATTTCTCCTTTTCTTCGTTTCTATTGTTCTGATCTAATATAAATCAAATTGTCACGATTGTGACTGACAACAAAAGAAATGAAATTGCCCCTTTTTATCAGTGTGTAGCACCTCTTCGAAAGCAGCAAGTAGTAATTTATCGACGTTTCTGTCGAAGACTTGAGGAGAAACCACTTGAAACGCAATCAGAGGCAATAATTCTTCCTATAAAGGCGCCTTTGGTGTTCAACTTGAATTGACCCAAAGTACTTAAGGATTAATTAAAGATAATCTACCGATTGGAATACCAAAGTACTTAAACTTAATGCAACTAAAATGTAAACAGAGCAAATGATGGCAGAGTTTTCAATCTTATCATAGCTTGTAATTGGGATTTTTATTTTTTCGCTATTTTAACATTCGCAGCTAAATTAAGGAGAAGACAGAATTGTCTTCTACAGTGAAACCATCTCAATTGTAAAATGTACCTAAGAATTTCATCAAAGTTAACTAAAGGAACACTCTCAAATTGACTTAAATGGAACGCTGGACAGATGACTTCTGGAACGTTCAATTAAATTGGTTCTGCAAATAGACATCTGTCTAGATTCGTGGTTATCTCAAATTAAGTTCCCGATAAGTTTGTCGGAACGTAAATTGACTTACAGGAACTATCCCTTATCGCACCATTACTGCACTGAATTGGTGGGAAGTGCTCCTTTGAAGTTTATTGAATTTCAGGGTAGAGCATGGCTTACCAAAACTACATCAGTTACTAAATGGAACCCATTTGCTAGAGTATTCACACAGGATATTCTTGAGTCCTGGTATTCGTTGTTTTGAAAATTTAAATAAACCCTTAACGAACCCGACAGATGCATACGCTTTGACTTAGTACCAAACCACCAAACTATGCCATATAAATAGGAAACTTTCGGAAAATTGTTATCAGATAACATTGGTATTAAAGTACAAAATATACTGGAAATATGTTGTTGTTTTCATTTGATGAAATTCTCGAAAATATACCTTTATTAAATTTTATTCAAAGAATTTAAGGAGAAGAAAAGTGAACCCATGGGAATCTTTAAAAAAAAATGTTATGCTATAAAGATAAGCTTGACATCATTCTTGCCTTAATAAGTATATATTTATGTATTCTATTATTCTACTTTTTTATATTCTTAGCTAATGGTAATTGCAAGTGGCTTCTCATGAAATTCATATTTTATTAGACATTGCTGTCATAAAAATGCTCGTTTAGATTTTTAGAACTTCTTGTCAATCTTCATTGCCTTGTCTACCTTCAACATTTCTGTATGTTTTGTTCCATTTTAAATTTGTACTACAAAGTTAGAAGATTGAAAGATAATGTGCTTTTCCTCAAAATTTCTAATTACATTTCAATCGATTCTACTTACTAAGTTAATTAAATTAGACTATAAAAGCATAACAGAAATATATTAATGACCTTACCTATCTTTGGCCAAAATTTTCCTTTTCTAATAAATCATAGTTGCTACACAATTTTAGGAACTTATTCAGAGAAACCTATAAATGTCACTTCCAATCATACAAAATTTAAGCCATTATATAATGTGGATAATAGAACAATAATAATTAATTTATACCCCGTTGTGCTTTAATGAAATCATGAATATAGGGTGTCCTTTTATTAGAAATATTCCATTCAATTTTAGCTGCCATACAGGATTAGTTCGTTTCATAAACGAGATGAAATAAAACAACCAAGACAACAAAATCATTCCTATTAATAAATTGAATAGTTCATTTTGTACACTGTCCCAGTTAAATCAATTATATACCTTTTATGCTTCCACCTCATCTACGGTTTATTGAATCTGAAAACATAATCAACAGAGTAAATGAAAGAGCAGGCGTCGGACTGCATGGTGTAATAGTTCGACTGATGCTATGGAATGTGGAATTAAATTTGCTCTAAATTCTAAATCATTGAACATGATGCGGACGTTATTCGCGTTAATCAACCCTTCTGGGATAACTACTTTTGTGTGCAGAAGGGGTTGCATTACGGTGCATCCATTAGCAAGATATAATAAAAATGAAGGCATCATGCCATAATGGTTCACCACGGTATGCGCGTTGATTCCATTTTTATTTATTGATGGCGAGAGGCACGGTTTTATAAAATAGCACTTTTTTATATATAAGCCGACTGTAAGTCAACCGAAAAATCCATTGATCTTAATTTTTCCATCTGTCTTTATTAAATTAAATATGTGGGGTATCATAAATAAAAGTATAATCTGATTTTTTAAAGTGAAAAATATAATTTTCAGCCTGCTCCAAAGAGATAAAATAGTATTTTTTTATTTAATTTCTAAATTTTACATTTCAGAGAAGAACAAGCTTAGAAGCATCTGTGATTTATGTATAAAACACAAAATAAGTTTACCATACCTTTTTCCTATTGAGAAGTTATTTGGATCGATTAAAGCAAATTGGAATGCCTAAATTTAAAGGGAAAATTGAAGCTATGACGACGTCCACACAAAAGGCATGGAAATTTTTGGAAAAGTTAGCTTAAGTATTAGTTGGGTGAACAAATAAAGGTATACTACTACACCCAAATTTTGTTTAATCACCAAAAGCCATTAGTTCTGAAACTGTGTCTCAAAGGCAATTTTATATAACAACAAGATGACAACCTAAAATATATTGTAAAGGAGTATTTTCTCCAAAGCTCCATTAAACTTCACGAGTGGTCTATTCAAAGCCCAGACATAATTGCTAATTTAAGAATAAAGTGGAAATATCTGGATGAAAAATTTAAAGGGACAGAGATAGGTACAATAGATCATATGGTTTAAATGCTGGTTATCTTCACCCACCTTCTGAAGTTTACATGTAAAGGGTCATAGTACAGTGTACTGAATGTACTATGAGAGAGCTGGAAACGATGTTGAAAATGTCTGTAGTATCCAATATATAATACATATGTAGTTCAAAAATCAATCTCCGGAATTGGACAGGGTAAGGATAAAAAATATTCATATTGGTGTACTTCAATTATGAATAACCTCTATAATTTTTGCCTCCTTCACTTTTACTTCTTCTTCTGTCTAGAAAAGAAACAAAAATTAGTTGTCATTAATGACTGATGGCACTATTAACAACAAATATTAAAATAAAATTTCGTACAGCTTTTTCAATTCTATATAGAGAAATCTGCTCTTTAAACAGTTGAACAATTGAACCACCAGAAAATCAATCTAAAATATTTTCTAATATTGTTACAATTTCACTTTAAAAAATTGATTTTTTATCTTATTCGTCTTTTTCATTCCACACATGGATTGGTATAACACTCAAGAAATGGACAGTGTATTCAAGATGCTCCGTCGAAAAGTTGGGAACAGAAAAAAGCAAATCCAGAGCAACTCCGACGGAAAATGCAATTCAGATTTGAATAAATTACTCTTTATCAGAGTCAGAGTTGTCAGACCAAAATTCTGAGTATATATAAAATTTATTTATTTAGTGAATGTTAAATTAATGAATCTAATGGTAGTGGTGACATGAAAAAATATCAGGTGGGTTTTAGGAGTAGTTTAGTGTTAAATTATAAAAAATTCATGACTGTAGTGGAGTGGTTTATTGCTATAATCGCTATTTATTTAATTAAAACCGTACCGCAGAGATCATATACTTTTACTACCTTACACAGGTAGGTCCGTGTTTATTGTAGGGAGGTTCCCGATAATCTGAACATAGGTATGTCCATGTTCTCTAATGCCTACTTTCCAATGGACAAACCAACCAAGAACCAACCAACCAAAATGCTGCTACCTTTTCCTTTCTATTGCAAAATAAATTTCCCATCTCGCTCGTGTTTTGGTTGGCATGTTCTAACTTTTAGTTTGTATTAGTTAAACCATTAGATCTGTCTGATGAAATTCAGCCGATTTTTAGTACTGGTTCTGAGCCTAGATAAATATTTAGTACCTGAAATCCATCAATTAAGTAAAAGTGAGGTTAAAAAATTGGCGTCAAAAGTGAAGAAGCATTTTTAAGTGGAAATAGTATTTGTTCGGAGTGCTAAGTAAAAAAGGATGAAATTTATAAACATCTTTGATCATAAATTACGAAATATAAATTTCTTCCTGTTCCATCTCACTCCCGATCCAAGTAAGCAGAACGTTTTACATCTCACATCTACAAATCTAAAGATGTGTACGAACGCATTTTGTCAGTCAACTGGTAAGTGGTTGGTTCGTGGTTGGTTTGCCCATTGGAGAGTAGGCATAAAGCTCCACCCTTGGCAAAGGTACATATCTTAATGTTTAGGGGATTGCTTTCTCAACTTATGTGCACAGGTACGTGCGTGCTTTGCACAGGTATGTCCGTGCTCTGCACAGGTATGTCCGTGCTCTGCACAGGTATGTCCGTGTAGAATATTCGCTCTGGTATGTCCAAGTATTATATCAACCCTCGGGATTGCACTAACAAAAGTATGTAGCTCAAGATTCACTGAGTATTCTTTACTCATATATCGTTTTTATTTCTTTGTAAGGGATTGATCGAGTTGCCGTCCGGAGAAACAAAAATGTTTTGGGGATTACAACTCTTTATTAGAGTTGAACACGAAATTTTATGAAGAGTCGATCCAGAGCAACTCTCTGGGTAGGGTTTAAGGCGCTATTAGTAGTTTAGAATGATCTTGTACAGAACCACATTGTGTCACTATGGTTCCAGAACTCTTAGGTGTTATTTAAAGGTAAGAATAAAGTAATTCTGAGTAGGTAATTTATTAAGCGATGTTTTGATATAAAAAAATGAGCAGTGTTTATCTTAATCAATTTTTTTTTATATTTTTTATTTTAAAGTCAGGTAGGCGTGTTAAATTTCCAAACTTAGCAGATTATAGAGTCTAGAGTGAAAGCGTACAAAGGAATTGGTCCTAACAATGGCTGCCAGGCTGTGAAGCATAAAATCATTTTCTCGAGAGAAATTATCTTTTATCCGGTGTTCTAAACCGGGCGTCTCAAAAGGGTCGGTTAAAAACTCCACCGTGGCAGAAACGACAGAGAGACAGAGAGAGATAGAGAGACAGTGAGGGGCCTGGTCTGGTAGAAAGTTGATTACTCCAGCACCGTCATCGTTTTCGCACCCCTCTTGATCGCGCCGAATTATCTAATTTTCTTAAATTTATCTGATAAGAGCCGTTTAACTCCATTCATTACAGGGTAATGAAAGCTCGCCAAGGAGAGCACTCACCACCCGTTGCTTTTCTTTTTTGAGTCCCCATTTACGCTGGGGCAACCCATTGCAGTACACATGAATTCATCCAGCTTTTCGTATTGTCGCCTCCTTTGAGGAGTGCTTTTCCAGAAATAGCTGCAAAAAGGCCGTACGCAAGTTTCTTTTTTTAGCGGCCGAGAAGGAGGCAGCGACCGCTCTCCTCCCCTCCTCCAGACATAATCCCAAAGCAGCCTTGGGCCTATGTGTGAATGAATGCCTACAAATAGAGTCCCCCTTTCAGACGGTGGATTTCGGGACGGATGAAGGGAGCTTTTATCTATTTAAGCTTCTGCAGCTGTGGAACTCGTCAGATATCTGGAATTCGATGAGCTTGAGGGTGAGGTATGTGTGTGGAACCCAATACACGCAGGTATTCCACGGTGCGACTGGTTGACACCGATACCCACACTATCACCCAGGACTGAATTTCTGATGTACTTAATACCAACATCTTAGAAATTCACCCTTTCTTCTTGCATTCTCTGAAGAATTCCTATTCAATGGGGGAAAATAATCGCTAAGATCTGCACTGGAAACCTCCAGAAGTTTAGAAAGTAGTTTTTGTAATAAATTTATATTTATATTTATATAAACATATGTCTTCTATAACACCCCTCTCTTTTTCTAATCACGAAAATCCTCCTTAGAGCTGATGTCGTTGCCAGTTGAGACGTTCTCATTTTTAAGGCGAAGGAGATTACCAGCGGAATGGACATTTCGTGTGAGAGAGTAAGGACCTCTTTTTTCAGGAAAGATTAGACGTCGACTAGGGCTGGAAAGTAATCTTAATTAGTACTGCTAATTAAATTACTGCCACTATCACAAAATAAAAAAATATGTGAGCTAATTAATGACTCTTTCTGGAGGTGCGGTATTACAGAGTCACATGTCGAAGGTAATAAAGAAAATAGAAATAACTTTCAAGGCTGAGATATTCTGGGTTAGGGAAAAGTGGATAGAGTACACACGACATGTTTTATTTAAACCCTAGTTATTAACTTGACGAACTCATAGTTACATTTCGGGAGCCTAATACATACTAAATTGCTAAAACTTTTCTAAATTAGAGCTTAGATACACAGGGATAAATATCTGTGAGGGTAGATTTAAGACAATTACTGTCATTGACCTTAGTGGGAGCTTACGAGTATGCTCTTAATCCTTGTCTCCCTAAAACCATTGGCCCAATTAAGTTAGTTAATTCTTCTCTTTCTAAATATATTTCTTAAAAATAGTGATCTTTTTGCTTAATATGTGATATTTTCGACTAGATTTAATGGAAAATATCTTATATGTGTAGTATGTTATAATAAAATTAAGGCAAAAAAATTCATTATTTACTTTTCGATTGTAAAGGGTGTCCCAAAATTCACGCAAGAAGTAATTTTGATAGAAAACACAGGTTTATAATTAAAAATTGTAATTTTTTTATTGATCCATAAAGTATACAGTATAGGGTTATGTGTGGAATACAATATCGAGTAAATAGCCTCCACGGTTTTTCTGGAACACACGCATTCTTTTGTTGAAATTGTCCACGGCCGTTTTACATAAATGTGGCTGAATTTCGTTGATACAGCGCTCAATTTCCTCCTTCAAATCGTGGGCTTATTGGCATAAAACTTAAATTTAAAAAAAAACCCAAAGAAAAAAGTCCAACAGCGTAAAATCGCATGATCTGGGCGACAAAGTCTGATCACCAAAATGAAAAATTTCACGACCAGGCAATAATTCGTGTAGTAATTGAAATTGTTTCTCAGGCTGTGTGGCATGTGGCACCGTTTTGATGAAACCACATGTCGTCCACATCCATATCTTGCAATTTAGTCACAAAAAACTGAATTATCATGTCGCGATAGCGAGCACCATTAACTGTTATATCCTGACCATTCACAAAGTCATGGAGGCCATTTACCCGATATTGTATTCCATACATAACCCTATACTGTATACTTTATGGATCAATAAAAAAATTCCAAATTTTAATTGTAAACCTGTGTTTTCTATCAAAATTACTTCTTGCGTGAGTTTTGGGACACCCTTTACTACTTATAAATTAAATTTAAATAGTTTTTATTTTTTATTTTTAGTACATTAGTCAGTAACTTTGGATATTATTTAATTATTATTATCACCTAAGTCTCCCCACTTTTAGCTTATAGGAACCCCTATTTTACATCAAATAGAGACTGATATTTAAATAAGAAAAAATTAATGAGCAATGAAACACAGACCGATAAGACAGTAGAAAGAAATTTCTTAAACGTCCCAAATATTAAGGATTTAAAATAGGAAAAATGGATTTTTAAATTGATTACTGCTGCAAAGCATTAAATTTTAAAAGTAATAAAATAATCTCACCACAATTTTACATACATCATAATATAATACAATAATGACGCATACAAAATTGAAAATTATGAAAATGAATGGCAATTTCTTTCCTTTTATTTCATGTGCAAGAGGAAGGAATGGAAGCAAATCCTTAATATTAATATTTCAGACATGATGAAGCATTTTCAGCAAAAATTCTTTACGAAATTTATGAGTTTCACTTGAAAAAGCAATTATTAAAAATATTCATAAATCTAGAAAAAATTATCTCGTTCAGGTTTTTATACAGAATTTGAAGCGACTTGTGCATAAGCGGGGATAAAAAAAAAATCGATATACTTACAATTTAAAATAACTTTTAAAGTTTGTTTTTTAAATGTTTCGAAATAACATTTTTAAATATATAAATATTTATTAGAATGAGGGAATCAATTGTAACCAGACATCTTAAGAACTTTTTAGTGAGAATAAGTTGGTATGCTTTGCTTTAAAGTACAAAAAAAAAGGGAATTTTTGACCGTACAGTGCCATCTGTTATCCGATTTTAATACTTATTGAAAATATCTCAATCATTCTCATAAACCCACGTCTTCTCACCAATAATGATACGCTTGATGAATGTTTGATCGGAATCAACCTCGGAAAGCATGTCTTTTGCGATGTCAACACGGTCTCTTTTTTTCTAAAAAATTCAACTCTTTCGGCACCAGTCTTACAGCGACACGTCTCAAGCTAAATTTATTGGCCAAAATGCCTTGAATGGATTCAAATAAGATGTTCATATCCTCTGCTAACTCTCTGAAGGTCAATATGTGGTTTTAAACCAATAATTGTTGAATTTAATCGAAGTTGTTGACGTCGATGGCCTACCACAACGATCGACAGACTTACGACCATTTTTGAAGCTTTCATGCCACTTGGAAATATTTGACCGCCCTTGAGAATCGTCACCAAAACACTTTTGCAACATTTGCAACTTTTTCGGATCATTAATTTCATTTTTAATGCAAATTCGTTGCTCAATTTTCATATCCATTTCAAAAATTGCAAAAAATCGACTATGAAGGTTCTACCAATGCAACAAAAAAAAAAGTATTACTGTCCGATTGTAAGATGGTCCAAAGTTCCATTTTTTCTAAGTAGTAAATTTTTAAGTACGATAACGAGCGTAAAAAGTAGAATCGTCTTAGATAACTTTTCTTTCTATTATGTAGTGGAAAATAATAATTTGTCGTCAGCAGAACTTTTCTCAATTAAATAGAATTTTCTCGGTAGCTATAAAAAATCAATGCACCCAAGAGTCAAAAAGTTTCATTGAACTGGTGTGTACAGCATCCTCCGGGGAGGAGTTGAAGTCATGAATAGATAGGAAGTCAGAACCAACCCCAGAACTTCATCTCATCATTCGTTCTGTTAAAAGTTTGCCCCCGAGATAGAAATGATTACTCATTCCTGACTTACGAGCGAGTTATTACTCGCTGCAAAAGTTGTCGCGTTCGGATGACAAAAGAATGTGAAAAGTTATCGAATGGTGTGAGAGCAGACTCCCATTTGGTCCCATATCAATTTATTCGCCGAATTATGTCCCTCTAATGCAATTTTCTGGCAGTGTGGAGAGCACCCGGATGACTTCTTTCTTACATTTTACTAAAACTTTTATGGGGAAGTGTGGAAAAATTCAGCTTGGTAAGAATTTTCCTTGATCTTGAACTTTTTCGTTATCTAAAAAAAAGGGACAAGTTTCGGGGCTTTTTCGGTACTTTGCTGATGTATTATATTTCTTGACGGTTGATGGTTATTTTTTTATTTTTATATTTTTCTGTTTCCAATCAAACATATACCTTCTATTAACTTCCATGGAAACGGTAAGGTTAAAAGAAATTTTAAAGATTTAAACGGAAAAGACAACCTTCTAAATATAAGTTGATTCTTCTAAAAGTCCTGTTCTCTTTAAAATACGATTAAAATATAAAAACTGTGTGCTTAATTACAAAGAATAAAGTATTCAAACTACTGTATCTCAGTGTTTCTGTGAAAAGTTAAGGAAGTATAAGTTCAAGAAGAATTTTTTTCTTGATCTCGCTAAACTAAAAGCCGAGACACATTTTCTCTGATAAAAAGTTAGAGAAAATCTTGAATAGAAGTTGTGATTCCTTTCAAAGTTTTTTAACAAATGCGTTTATGAATTAAGTTTTTTGTTTGAAATTGTTAAAACTATCTTTGAGTAATTTTAAAAGTTTTTTAACTTCATTAAATTCAGCGCTCGTGCTAGTGACCTACTCACGATTGATATGTTTAAGAGATAAACATATACTTTGTGAATTTAGTTAATGATGATTTTTCTTAAATTAGTTTTAGATATCTATAATTCTGCACAATTTTCATGTTTCAAAATATGAACACCTATACTTTAAACTTTGACTATTTTCAAAATTTTGGGATGAATTCATACACAAACGTCTTACAGCTTATGCTTTAATACTTGGTTGAATATTTCTTAAACTGGATTATGTATACCCAAAAGAAATAAACTTAATTCAAACTTCATTGATTAATGTCTTATTTCAATTAAATGATGAACTTTCGGATTGAAGTAGAATTCGGAACTAGATTTTTCACTTTTAGTTCCACTAATTGAGTTAGTTGAAGTGATTAGATGAAAAACTTCGCTTTATAACTTTAAGAGCAATTCTCGTGAAAAGGCAATGTTGCCAACTCAACCCTTTAGAGACTTTATCTAATTCATGCAACACCTTCGCTTAGACTCTTAGAGTAATTAAAAAGAAGTTTACAGGAAATTAGTGGCGTTCTAGACTTTTGGATTTTTTTGTTGTAAAGTACAGCGAGAACATCCCTAGAAGGTCATTAAGGTCATATGGACTTTGTAATAATTTGCAAATCTTCAAAGTTTAAACATCAAAAGTTTCAATCATTTATACAAGAGCTGAAAGTTATGCCCATTTTTTTAATTGTAAGTCATTTTCACATAGTGAAGTGATTAAGAACTTTTGAAACGATTGAAGAATTCTTTCTCAGAACAGAATAGACTTAAAAGTGTGTATATATTATATACTATATATGAAAAAGAGTTGTTGTGTTAACTACAAGAGTAAATTATTATTACTATTAAAAAGGGAATAAAAAGTACAAAATTAGTGTAATACCTACAAGAGGTATTTCTTATAATTCCGACTAAAGCCAGCTTATGGTCTAGACAGCGTAAAATTCAATTGAAGATTTAACTATGATAGAGTTGTCGGAGCTGTCTCCAGGGCTCGCCGTATTACGTGAAGATGCAATAAATAAAGTGTTCTTGTAATTACCTCAACCTTAAGACACAATGACAGAGCTAAGGGATGACAGCATCAACTTTGTTCGGTGTACTCCATTAAGTTGAAGTTCGCTGCCTTAGCAGCAGCATCTTGGGACAAATGAGCGCCTTACACACACACGCACACACACACATATCATCTTATCGTTGCCTTTCCAGCTGAATTTATCTCTTCTCGCCGAAAATCAATGGTTCGGTGCCAGGATTCATCATGGGCTTTGCCGCACGAATGATAGCAACACTTGTGGCAGCCCCAGAAATTCGCGTTGATTACGTTATCACTCATGTCGATGGAACTTTTTATTCCTTTCACATATGAGATTCCATCCCATCAGATACAAGAAACATTATTATCAGGAGCAGCAGATACATCGCTCCACATAACCTTGACCCATCTCCCTTTCTCTGGGTTCCACGAGGGCTTTTGTTCCTCCCTCATGCACTCGCGCAATTATTATTTTTTTCTTCTTCCTTTCTGTGAGGATGCTGGCGCGGATAACAACGCTCAGACCAGGGCAGATCACCCCCTCACAGCATCCTATTTGTATCCCTTTCCCCTGATTCGCCTATCCCGCGGACGGCCTTGGGCTGCTTTAATACTTGCAACAGCTGCCACACTATACGATTGAAAATACCCTTTCCATTTGCATGCATAGGTAACATGGAAATTGCATTAATGGCATAAAAATGACGAAACGATGGCTCTGGAGTTTTTAGAGCCCGACAGCGAGTTTAACACCATCTTATAAGGGAAGAGCTGTTTTGTCATCCTGTAAAAAGGACGAGAGAGCTATTGAAGTGATTTGTTTTACGTAAAATCATACCGACTTTCCACCACTTGAGCGAGATTATCATATAAAGTTGTTTTTCAGCTTATAAATTAGATTAATTGTGTTAACTATTTCCACAACACGTTTGCAAAATGGTTAAATCGATCGGTGGGAATATCAGGATCAACTATTAACCCTTAAACATATATTTGGTAGTATTTAGAATATAAGGCAAATAAAAAATATAAAAAAATATTTCTAATAATTTTTTTAGTATATTTATGCAAACCTCATCAGAAAATTCTTATAAAAATCTTTAGGGTAGGGCGGGGCTAGTTGAGCATAGGGGTAAGTTGGGCAATCGAAATATTTCTGAAACCATACACCGCATGCTAATGCATCAAATTGCAAAAAGTAAAGAAATTGTGAATCGGAATATTTCTTCTATACGAGTCAAATATAATCCGTTTTCAATCAGGTATATTTAAACTTCCATAAATTTAGTTTATATTTGGTACGTATAAAGGTTTTGGAAATAATTCTGACAGTTTTTTTATAAACTTACTTTTGTTTCAAATTTTTGAGTTGGAGTTAGTTGAGCAATAGTTACTTTTGTTTGTATTAATTGCAACAGCGACAAAGATGATTAAGTTTCTAAGGTCTCATTAATATTTTCTTTTTTAGTATAAGCTTTATTGATAATAATATAAATTTTCAAGTTAGATTTTAAGTAAAAATCTATTTTTTTTTAATATTAGAAGAAATTTCCCTGTTATGCCACTAGAATACTATAAATAAAAAGTTAATTATAAAATATAAAAATTTATTTCATGTCTAGTAAACATTGAACGCATGATTTGGCTAGAATTTCTAACTGCTCAATTTACCCCATAACCTTGCTCAACTTACCTCACCTGTGGGGTACGTTGAGCATCTCTGACTTTCTTCAATTAAACGGCTGTAGCTCTTAAATGCGTTTTGTTAGAAAAAAAAAAAAAAAAAAAAATACTATGGACACTACCTACCCTATCTACCGCCAAAACTTCCGAAGATTAGTAGTTGTCACTTTGACAAGGCCATAGAGAGAGAAAGAAATAATTAGCTATGTTACCAATACACAGTTTTAATCTCCCAATCAAATGTTAACAATAATAAAAAATTATTATTATTATTATTATTTCTAAAAAGTTGGTATATAAAAATTTATATAACATTTTACTGTCTGTCATTTTTAAACAATACTGCGCATTTAAGGGTTAACTTATTTAACTATTTCTTTAGAATATTTGATTAAAAATATATTTAGCTCAATAAACTAAAATATCAAAATATTCAAGTATATTAAATTATTATTATAAGTTTTATTTTCTATTTACTTATTTATTTAACTCGTACTTTTTTTTATTTATTTCCCAAACATACTTAGTCTAAAACTTTCGCACACAAATCTTCCCAATGTGTGTACTTTTTATATTTTTTATTTTGATTATATTAAAATTATTGTAAATGTTAAAGAAACTGACTTTTTGATTTCTTAGTTTTACGCATAATGGTGACATTATTTATAGATTTTTGTAAAGAGATGACTGTGGTAAAACATAATTATTGAAAAGATACTTTCATTCTCATATATTGTAGTATTCCTTAATTTGTTCCCGTTTTGAGTCAAGTATTGTTAAAAAGTACACACAAAATGTTTTTCAACTAGAATCTAGTAAAATTCCAACTAGAGTTGACTTCCTAAAGTTTCCAGTTAAAAACGTAGATACTAGAATTATATTTACCTACTTTAACTAGATTTATAGTATATCTAAATTAAAAACAATTCCAGGTATAAACGACAAAATTCTATAGTCTTTGTTTTAACTAGAGTTCACTAGACTTGAATTAGATTAGACCAGATTTATGTCTAAATTCACTGGTTTTCTAAAACCTTTACTAGAACATCTAGAATTATAATTTTTGTTGCTAGAAATGCAGTATATTTTTATCCAGATTAGTAGTTCATATCCTAAAAGTTTACTACATGTTTGAAATCAGCGCGAAAATAAAACTGATTGTCTATAATTACGTAGTATTGGATTTATATCGCTCCGATTATCGAATCGTCTGTAATAAAATCTTAAAATTATCTCATAGTTTGTAGAGCTTCTAAAGTTTTGAGGGCTCTTCAATTTACTTTTAAAAAAGGTTTTATTTGAATGTTGTCTATTTGTGAGATATTAAATAAATTTAGAATACGGATGCTAATTTTAATAAGTAGAGAAGTACAAAAAAGGTTCAGTCTCCTTTATATGAATGTTAGGTACAAGTTTTACCAGTTCTCTTGTAGGAACAATTAACTATTTTAATTTGAAAAACTGCTAAAATATTCATAAAGGAGTTGGGCTGATAAGGTATATTTTTAACCCACTTCATCAAAAATTGTCTCCAGGTCTATTTTGACTTTGTTTTTAAATAATCGAGGATATGTACTTTTAAACACATACTCATTTTATTTTGTAAATAACGGTAAGCACTAAAAATAATATCACTTATATTGGCCAAAAGTGATCTTTGGCAATTTTTACTTACCTGCTTTTCTGAGATACATAATTTTTTCTAAGTATGAAGTGCACATAGTACCACTTTAATTTTTTATTTTTTTTTTATTTGATAGCGTATAAGTGTATTATAAAATTGAAAGTGATACCCTGTAAAGTAGCTAAAAATCATTTTAAACCTTTATTAGTGATATTAATTTTGGTGCTTAATGTCATTACCAAAATAAAGTTAATATCTTTCGATTTTGAGATGAACCAAAAATAGGCCTTATTAACCCAGCTCTTTTAAAAAAAATTAGGGCAAATTATTTTAAACAGAAAATTTGAAAAATCGAATTAGTCGTATAGGAGTTAATTTATCCAAAATAAATTATCAACTCTTTAACTTTAGTTCGATTTGGAACTTAATTTCTTTCAGTGTACTAGGAAAATAATTCTGTTTATCTGCATCTCCTTTCCCCGAACTTGGTTGGAACTTCTTCTACTTTTTGAAATGTCACCCAGTCTGTCATTGATAAGAAGAAGGGTGGGGGAAATAGGGGGAAATGCAGACGTGATGATTTGTGGAATTCCATATAGCAACAGCTGTCTAACTTTCTGGAAGAGAATGAGGGAATTTCTTGAGCTGTCTCATTACAGTAAAAGGCTGGTCCTAATGGTGCACAGTAGATGCTCAACTTGTCCTCCCTCTCCCCCCTTTTGGTGCATTAAAGCTATCTCTCCTAATTTCATTCCGTCCAGGAGCCCAAAATCCAATTATGCTGGATGATCTGATTGTGTGACTCCGCCGTAAAGTGTCTTGAAGCACGCGAATGTGTGCTGAAGCAGCAAATACCAAAAGGCACGAAGTTTTTCTAGCACCCATCAATTCACCACAATAGTGTCTTTAAGAATTTAGAGCGTGCGACATGCCGCTTAACACTTGTCCTTAATGGGGAAGGACCATAAAGTTGTAAGGATCTGCCGGAAACATCGAACCACAAGTTGCTCACTTTCCCTGGAAGACGTGACCGGTTAAGACAGTAAATGACATCCTGTCGACAGTAAGTGTTTCCCAATCACAGCGACAGGATCATTTCAGTCTTCGTAACTTTGCAAAGAAGCTACATAATATTTTTTATTTTATTTTTTTTTTAAAGTTACATAACCATCCCCCTTCTGAACTGCTTAAGAAAAATAAGCAATTTCGTCCTGTTTTTATTATACTATATGTAGATAGAAATTGCCGAGGCTGTAAACCTGATTGCCACCGATTTTGTGTCTTAGACTTGAGGGCAAATCCTTTTCCTGGGCGGCATAAGTGTGGCATTCGGACGTTTTGTCGTCCGGAAATTGTAAATCTTACAGTGGGGAGGAATAAAACCTCCATATATGGGCGCCTTGAGAGGTCTTTTCCGCAATTCTTACGACCCACGAAATGGCACACTGCTTTCTGTATGTATGGTCCATAAAATCCAGGAACCGATAATCAGAAAATAATTAATACTTCTCCCCTGTTGGGGCAGAGCGGCATGTGGGTCACTGTATCTCGTAATCTTAACTGATCAGTGAGGTAAATGGCTCGGAATGTTATTAATTTGGGGAAAAGCCAGAGTGGGTCCGTTGCCAATTAAACGCTGTCTATATTTTATGGGTGCCCATTAAATTTGTAGTTGGTTTCCAAAGCAATAGATTAATTCCCTTGGAGACCTTTTATCATTTAGAATCGACGTTATTTAGTGTTTCGAGACAGATTTTGGGGCAATTGTAAAATTTAAAGGGACTACATTTTGTAATTTATAGATAACGTGATACTTTAGGATTTCGCGATTAAGTTTATAATTTATAATTATGGAATTATGATACTTAAATTTAAGTTTTATACAATTTTATAATAACCATTAAGATAAATATGGGTTCATTTGTTATCAAACGCTTGATTTTGTAATTAAGCTTAGTTTATAATTTGTAACTATGGATTTATGAAACTTTAATGAAAGCTATTTAAATTTACATTTTATATTGTGTTTCGACTGGAATTTGAAGTTCGACGAATTCCGTCTTTGGGCCCTATGAGGAAACCGAATTTAGACTTATCACAAAAACAACGTATGTCCCTTTTCGCCCCTAGACGGGAAGACCTCATTGAGTGAATATTGGGTTGTAATTAGGAAATGTGGCATATGAATATTAAATTATACGGGCTTAATGTGGCTTTTCATTAGATCCAGATATCATAAATAGAGCTAAGCGTAATGATAAAATACAACTTTTTACAAATTTTTGGAAAACTTGGTATATGTTTTAAAAAAAAAAAAAAACAATGGAAAATATAAAACTTATTAAGAATACATACTTATGTTAAACGAAAAACATATAGAGTATATACGCTACATATAAAGTAACATATGTTATTTTTGTTTTTATTTTAATTGTATAATATTTAATGCATAATTCAGTCTTAAGTTATCGACATAAGATTCGAATTAAAAATTCGGAAGTCGTGCCTCTGAATTCCTTTTTTTAGGCATGCTTCATTTTAGCCAATATAATGGGTCCTTATAAGTTAATAATTTGGCTTATCATATTTTTGGTTGCCTCAGTGTTTCCTCATTAGGTATACTAAATTCGTATTTAGGACTACCTATATAAAATTCCTGTTCTACCATAACACTAGTTTAGAAGATATTATACGCTTAATAATGTCCTAAAATTTTTATTATTAAAAATTTTCGATTTAGAAATCAATAAAAAAATTCCATCACTTCACATTTTTGAGAAAGATAGGGTTAAAAATTTAAAAAAGCTTTATTTGAGTCATATTTGGAAATTTCTTAAGAAATAACTGGATTTTGTAGGAGTTCCAAACGTAGCTTTAATAAAAGTTTATATTATATATTATAGTTATGTAGTTATATAATTATAAAATATCAGTTAATTAAAACCTTGTCCCCGAATACATTTTCATTCATATGACAAAAGAAAGACTCATGAAGCACTCGTTTCCTAAACTAATCTTAATAAAAAGTAACTAGTATCTTAAAGTTATAGTTTAGGATTCAAGCTTGGATTTGACTTATTTTTTTAAAAAGATATCAAAAAGTGGTTAATATATGGTCATTTTCATTTTTGTAACTCTATTTTTCTCGAAAACTTAACTTATTGGAAATAAAAAAGTTTTAATATTTGTGATTAATTTTCATTAAATTAATGAAAAAAATCCATTTCTTAAGAAGGACAAGAAAAACGTTAAATTTTGTAAACTAGTGTATTCATTAAAAAAAAAGATATGGTTCAAAACCTCTTAACTCGAATGTTTCCTTCAAGTTTATGATGAGATTTTATTCTTCTTATTAGATATTAAAATATGTATGTACTAATAATAAAAAAGTAGAGGAGATGGCTTATAATAAAAACGACTAAAATAAATACAGACATATATCTGAGGGACTTTTTACGCGTTGAAAACATTTTCGATAAGAAAATATAGCACGCTCCAACATAATGTATGCAACTCAGCGAGCGCGTTTAGCAAAAACCTTGCTTGTTGAAAATAATTTCTTGTAACCTGATTTAAATATAATTGAGAACGTGTACAGAATGTTGCCGAAAACAAGCTAAAGCAAGTTATTAGAGAGACATGAATAAATCTTACAAAAAAAAAGTATTATTATTCTTAGGGAAAAAGAAGAAAAAGGGGAGTCTTACAGCAACGATTATAAATAAATGATGTGTATTATTGAAAACAAAATTATCTACTTGTTTTTCTTAACATTATCATTTTAACGAATTGAAAAATGAAGTGCAACAGTTGCCAGAATTGGTATTGTAGCCTACGAAAAGAATTATTTTAAATTGAAAAGGGAGTTAGAAGCCCCTGCAGAAAGATCTGGAGAATAAGTTGGTTGTATTCAAAAAGTTCGAAGCCTTTACAAATGCCAACCATTGAAATTCCGGCCTTGTGAGCGGGTGCATTGTCCTGGTTGCACAGTACTCTCGCTCACAATTTTTCCCGACTGCTTGTGTTCAAACGAATGTACGTTCAACAAATGATGCAATTTCTATGAGAATTTTATTCTCAACTATTGAAGGTATACTTAATCCAAATCAATTTTTTTTTCTTTTTTTCTAAGTATTACAAATGCCCGTTTATTATTACTTCTGAATCACCCCTCGTATGTACCACATTAAAAGAAAACTGGAAACGGAATTTAAAATAGTGAGATAATACTTGATAGAGTTCACAAATATTATTTTTCCACAAACTCAAATCAAGAAGAACGATTTTTTAAATAAGCACACTATCTGCAAAGTCTCAAATACCTAGAATTTTCCGCGTGAAGGACTTTTCTTCCTTCTTAGTAATTTAAATTGTTAGCTCAATCGGCTCACTGATTTTCGAGAAAATTCAATAACCAAACTGATACCATTAAAACACTTTTTTGTAAGTAAAAGAATTCCAATATAATAAAAAATTTCATGGGGAAATAGATTTAGTTTAATTAGTAAAAAGACATATAGCGTTATGTAATCTAATAATATCCATATCATCAAATTGTATTTTGGTGAGTTTAAAATGTCAGAGAAAGTTTGACATTGCTCAGACTTTTCCATTATGTTTATTTGTAAGAGTAGAACCCTAAAAATATCAATACATGCAATATAATAATAAGAAATAATAGCAATACAAAAATTATGATTCATTTCAATTATTGATTTGAAAAACACAATATTTGTACACATCTGTTTCTTAGTTGTTAGTAAGGTATAATATAAATTTTTTTTTCTTAAATTAATACTATTAAATCAAATCTCTAATATGCTACTTCTGGATACTTTAATTCGTTTTTACGACTAAATTGTAGTACCAGAAATCGATATCCGATGAGTGTCTTTCGAGGACGCAAGAATGACACAATTGATTCAAAATACCCACATGGAAGTCAGAAGGGAATTTCGTTTTAATTTAATTTCCAACAATGATTAATTTACCAAGGCTGGACATTGCAAAGGTTGCTTTTCTGGCTGTAACTGGATGAAAAGTAGATAACACTGTCGGAAGCAATTAATAGCATTAATTAAAACAAATAGCACTCTCTAGTATTCACATTATGCTGGACATTGAATAATCATATTATGGATACAAAATTAAAGTCAAATTTTATTCGCTTTTGGTTAAAAGTAAAAATACGCCTTATTTGAATAAATTAAAGGTTGCTTTTGAAAGGAGCTCAAAAAAGCAAAATTGGCTGTGTCGCTTTCTTATTAAATGCTAATTAGGTCCTGCAAAATAATGCGCATGCTCAGCGTTTTTCGATTTACGAAGTTTTGTTTATTTAAAAAAAAAATTATGTTCAAGAAAGTTATACCTTGAAAGCAATGTCAAACTAACACTGGGGAAAATAATTAATTTTTATGTTTTGAATTTTTCTTTCTTTTTTCTTTCTCATTCAGTATCAGCACGCCTTTCACGATAATAATGAAAGCATCCCAAGGGTAGGTCATGTTAAAAATTAGGTATAGCAGTATTTCTTAAGAGAAATTTCTCTAATATACCTCTGAACACCTTAGTAATTGCAAATAGCGCCAATTCTGCCTAAAGCACGAACCATTAATTGCTTAAGAAATTATAATTCCTTCAAAGAAGCGGAATGGAGGAGTGTTTTCGACAAATAAAATGAAATTTTATTTTTATAAAAGTATGGCAGTAGACTGAATTGAAAGCATTTTCTTATTAAAGGCTAAGTAAAATATGGGGGAAAAGCAAAATTGCTGAGGTGATGAAGCGAAATCTGGCAATCTATTCATAGCTGCGCAGAAATAAAAGCTCTTTTAAAAAGAGGGAATTTATTGAATAATTGTAAATGAGGCCTGCCTCTTCGGATGATTACAAAATGTATTATTAAATGCGCGTTCTAAAAGAATTCGCCGGCAGTTATAATTTCGATGAGCTCATTTTTCACGAATATGAATTTTACACAATGAAATTTCCATACTCTGTTTATAATTTATATCCTTTATTGAAGATTACGAAGAAGAGAAGGAATAAATTGCGTTTCTTAAAAATAGACTGAGAAAAGTCGTGGGTATATTTTTTTGTGATTAAAAGGTTTTTTTATCCCGAATGAATTTCGTATAGACTGATGTGGGATGTTCAGTAATTCACATTGCAAACAGTTGTTTATTACAAAGACTCCCACAAACAAGATTTAGACATTTAACTCTGCTTATTTCCAGAAATTTCTTTAATTCACTTATGAACGTTTGTAAAACCACATTTGGGAATTGTATTTTCCAAAAACCTACAGTTTTCTTCTTAAAGTTGGTATACTGAGAGAAAAATATTAGCAAAAATAACCAAAATCGTAGGTTAAAAATGTACCAAACAATAATGAAAAATATTCACTTGATATAAATTCGATAGCAGATTAACCAAAAGACTGATTGGAAAATATGAGGATTTAAAATCGCTTAGAACTAGTTAAATCTGTTTAAGTTCCTAAGTGAGTTCCTGAATTCTATTCTCAATAATGTGGCTAGCTTAAGAATAAAAATTGGAATTAATTTTTAGTAGTGAATATTGAACAGTGAAAATGTTTTAAAATGTGCAAAGTTTCATCAATATGTATGATGTGGTCTTTTAACCAGGGCTGCAAAAAGTAACTAAACGAAACTGAAAGAACAAAAATGTACCTACGTTTCTGTGCACATAAACTAAACAAGTATCAAACGGAGGGTTTCTGTGCACATAAACTTATCAAACGTAAACCAGTGTATGTTTCAGTGCACATAAACTAAACAAAAATGAAGCGGAGTGTGTTTCAGTGCAATGAAACGTTTGGTTTACGTAATTTCGTTTATTTGCTTTTTGGGTATGTGTGCACACGCTAAGGAATAATTTTGTTTCGTTTCGAATTTCTTTGCAAGGAGTTTATTAAACGAAACAGTTAGTTTATGTGCACTGAAACATACACTGGTTTACGTTTGATAAGTTTATGTGCACAGAAACCCTCCGTTTGATACTTGTTTAGTTTATGTGCACTGAAAATATTGCACGTTTAATTTAATTTTGCAGCCCTGCTTTTAACAATTTATTTTGTGCAATAATCAATTCAAATAAAGCCCATTGGTATTATATTTGCAAATATTGGAACAAGACATTTTCATTCCATATAATTTTCTTTCTTTTGCCACAGTTAGTTGTCTCTGACAGATGAATGCACCTCTTTGACATATGGAATCTAAAAACAACAATTCCAGATTTAAGATTTGCTGCTTTACGGATATTACTTATTTCAGTATCTCAGATTTTATTCTGACTTATAAAGTATGCAAAAAAAATATTCACAGAATTCCATATTAAAAGGCATACAATTTTATCTAAACTGTATTATTTTAGATGAAATTCAAAATGTTGATTCAAAAATAACAAACATATAATAATAATTTCGTATTTTTTGTTGGGTTGAAAATTAAATATTTCGTTCTCCTAGCGATGCCTTCAAATTGCATACGATAGGCCAGTTTAGGGCAAATAGTAAATAAACAACAGGAGTGAAACGCATTTTTGAAAGCTTAGCTTTCTAGCGATGTCTCCAAACTTAAAAATGTTTTGAGATTGCATACCATAGGGGTAAACAAAAATTATTTTTGGTTGACAAATAAGTATTTCAATTTAAGGGATATTCTCAACTCCTATAATCACCAGCGCATCCCCTAAACTCCTTCATTTGCCTCGATGACCCCTTCAACAGATCCCAAGGTCATTTGGACCTTAAAATAAATATTAATTACCGAATTTTCCATTTCCATTTTTCAGTAGAATAGCATTTTTATTCTTTGCCCATTGGAGTGTCTTGCAGATATTTTTTATCGCAAGTTTTCCCGAAAATCCTTCTGATTTTATTCGGTTTCAAACAGTTTGAGATTGAAGTTTTATTCGGTAGTCACTTTCTATTTCAGCAGCAATTTAAGGAGCTAATAGACAACGATTTGCATACATGCATACATGGGCGTACCCAGCATTTGCTTAAGGGTGGGGCAAAAGTAAGGAAACTCGATAAGTACAAGGAATTTAAAAATGCTTTTTTTTCATTAATTGATCTTCCCTTTCTTATCTCAACAATAATCCGCGAGGGTTCTAGCAAAATCTTATTCAAAATTTCTTTTCCTTTATTTTGTGCTTCCAGACCCCTCTTCTTATGCACACTCATCATGCAGAGGCCGACAAGTTGGTTTTCTGTCATTGTTGACCGTAACCAAGTTTTTACTTTGCGCGAAGTACTGAAGGACCTTTCTATAGTGCATGTTGTGCAGGGCTGTGCAAGTAGAATATGAAGCGCCTGTTTTATGGCTGGATAAAAGAATTGTGATTCTTTAACTAGCGCAACTAGCTCCATTTCTTTCAGTTGGCTCTGTGCCAAATTTTGTTGTTTCTACATATTATATCACAGTTCAGGATCACCATGAAAATCACTTAAACTATAATACCTACAAGAAGGTTCTGTTTTTTTCAAGAAGTCTTGGACTCTGTTTTGACTCTTCTCCGCCGCTATCACTTTCGCCACTACTTTTACCGGGTTTTTCCTCTTCTGATTCTGTCTCGCTAAAAAAATGAGTAGGTATAGTTAATTAAAATCTAGGCCAGGCTGAATAATGCTTCTAACATTTTGATATTTTCGAATCACTAAATAAATATGTTTAAGATTACGTAGTTAATGTACCTAGTTTCTACTCAAAACGATAGATCTGTCATCAAAATAGAGTAATCAACCAATACCAAAATGATTTTCAAGAAGCGGTCAAGTGCGTGTTGAACCACGCATAGCGAAGGGTTCCGTATTTCACTGTTAAAATCCCATATCTCAAAAAGTGCAAAAGCGTAAGTAATAGGTAAGTAAGCGTAAGTCGTTCAAATTAATTTTCTTGAAAGTGTATGTTATGTTCGACTTCCTCAATTTTTTTTTTAGAATTTTCAAGCCTTTAGTTTAAAAGTTAGAGGTGATACACTTTTTACGACTTTACAACGCATATCTCAAAAATGTCCGTCTAAAAAAGTCATTCAGAAATCACTATTTCACTTTTGAAGAGCTATCCGATGATACTCCACACACGTCTGTCCATTGAATGTTTTTATCCCTCAGTCAGTTACATATATGGAGTGCCACCCTTATTTTTTTCGTAATTTTTGTGCACTATTGAATAGCGGTTTATAGGAGTTATATTTTATTTTTTAATGTCGCTTACAAAATTTCGAATGTGAAAGATGTATTTTCGCATTCGAAATATCAAAAAAAACGCATCTTTGAACAGTCATACCATAGTTTTTTTTGAGTTTTCGAATTCGAGATTCCATCTTTCTTCCACATTCGAAATTTTGTAAGTGACATCAAAAATTGATCTCCCGATCTCCTTACAAATCATCATAAGTAGGTACACTACTAATTTGGAATATACGTAAATTTCTAGCTTCGAGTCAGGGTGTCCCACTGTGGGTACGCCCATGCATGCATACACCTTTCTTAAAATTTTCCTGTTTATCCTTTCTGTAGTTTTCTGTTTGCGACCTCGGCCTGTCAAATTTGGGACTACACCAGTTTTTGTATATTTTTGAGTGATAGATGCTACATTATTTTATTATTTGTTTACCCTAAACCCGTATTATAGTAGTTTACGATTAACTCACGAAATTGGTTAGAAAGCTCTCGAGTCTTAGCCAAGTTCATAGACTTAACTGCACGCAATTTACAACAAAACTCAATTAAATTTTAAGAAATGCGTACGCCAGTAAAAAAGAAAGGAACTATGAATAAATAAAAGTTACGTTGCATAAAATTTGGCGAAATAAAATTTAAAGGGGTTGAATAATTTGGTTATGTCTACTTTATACTTTACACATTATTATTGTAAATTTATTCCTCCTAATTTAGTTAAGAAATATACTTTTTACTCTATGTGAATACATTCTATAACAGCTATAATTACATGGATGCATTTCTGAAAAATACCAATATTTAATTATGTTACCTCTTATTGGGTTTAAATACTGTATTTTTATAAATTTGCTTGTAATTTGAGTGTAATCTCCTCGAAACAAATTTTTAAATATCGTAGTGAGTTCGAAAAATCAGAAATAGCAAAAAAAGTGTTGTTTTTTCAAGCCATTTCAAATATAAGCACTGCTAAAACATTATCGAATTCTACAGAAAAAAAACATGATTACGTTAGCTACATGCACTTACAATCCTATAAATAGGTTACAAGTGTTTGTTTGTAAAATGTGAAAATATATATTTTTTGCTCACTCATTAAAAACATGTCAACTAGCATTGCGGTTTAATTACATGAAAAGCAATTAGAGAACTGTCATTTGCATGTGTTTAAAGGGCTCTTCAGCCCTGTGCGCTCACAAAGCTTTAACATTTTTTTTTTAATATATCTCTGCAAAATTAAAAATGATGAAAATGTAAATTGCTTACCAAGAGAGCATACATTATATTGTCAACGCAAACGAAAACAAAATCTGAAGAAAAGTTAATTCAAAGTTATGGCAGTTATGTCTCGTAATCATTATATTTTCTATTCATATTGGAAAACAGAAATCTCTGAAATTTTAGTCGATTCCAGTTGATAATGCATTTCCTTTTCGAACATAAAATGTTCAATGTTTACTCGAGTATATGCAGCTATTATGAACTTTTGAATTTAAAGGCTTTGCCCAGCTTTGTATTGTTTACTTAAATAATGCCTTTTTGAAAAGCAAACACCTTTTCAGTAACTTGTTGAAAGTCCGTGGATATAAATCACATTTACATTCATTAAAAATAAACTAAACCACGTACCCAAACTCTGGACTGACTTTGCCATTTCGCTTCGTACAGGAAACTCCATTTTGCCGACATGAGAGAAGCATGAAAATTCCATAAGCTGAAACCTAATTTAATTTGCAGCCGCTCTATTTGCTCAAGGATATTCTGGGCTTGTTTAGAAATAATGCATTGTCCTGCACCGGATTCTGGAGTTACACTCTGGCCAGCGAGTAATGCTAGAGAGTAACCCCAATTATCTGACTAGGTACAGGGAAATTTATCTTAGTAAATGCAGCCCCCTGATAACCAAAACTTTATGATTCACTGAGTTTGCTCAGGCTACCACAAAATATGTAAAATCTAATAAAGTTCCACAGTAATTCATCAATCAGGAACTTTCTAAGTGTGCTAACGCTTCTTGGTTATAGAATAAATTAAATATATCATCCTGTACGTAATATTATTAGTCGATGAGGAAATTTAGAAATAAGATTTTCCAAAAAAAAAACAATTAGATCTAATTACTTAGATGAAAAATTAATTATTGAAAATTGGTGAAATGTCTATACTTCTAATTAGCTTGACAATGACAAAGTAACAGAAAATTGCTCAATTGGTGTCTAAAGGTGGTGGCTTCAGGGGAGTCTTTTCACCAAATTAAATTTCTCTTCCCTTCTCAAACTGCTTTTTAATTTGTTTTCCTCGAATTAAGTCGCGAACAATTACCGGGGTCTGAATAAAACTTTTCAGTGGCAATAAGCAGGATTTGAGAATTATGAACTTTGCTTCCTAACAAATTAATTTTGAAACACACTCGGGAAACGAACTAAAGGCGCAATTTGCCAACATTTGACCGACTGGAAGAGTTGCGAAACTTTTATCCAATTATCACAAAACTTGCTCTCGCGCTTGCATTGGGACTTATGTTTTAAACGAAATAGATAAATACGTCTTGTGAATTGTAGATATAATTCCACCAATGTTGGCAAAAGTTATTTCCAACGCTTAATACATATTTTCATGAATGGAGGAGAAGCTTTTAAGTTTCTATAAAATTTTCCATTGGTACTAAAGGGTAGAGATTTAAATTAATAGCATTAAGTTCGTCTACAGTCTACACAAAAGTAAATATGAAAGAGTGACGAAAATGCACCACTCGAAAGTGGTATTTCATTTAATTATTTAAGCATGTGGATCCCAAGCTGTTAATTAGTATTCTTAAGAGATTTAACTAATCAACACAAACACTAATTAAAAAGTAGTGGGAGGAAGGAATAAATAGAGAAAAGTGCTTTATGAGAGCATATATCATATTTCTGAGAGACTCAAATTATTTTATACTGTATAATCTATCAGCATTTATCTGTCTGAAGGGGTATCCTTTGCAAATTGTAGAATTATACGAAAAGCAACCTAAAGTAAATTAAACATTAAAAACGCTTATTAATTAGAGAATATGTCTTGGACACAGACTAATTTATGTCCAGAAAGATCTAAATTTATAAGGCTCTCGTCTTATAAATATAGTGGAAATCGTGATTACAAAAATTATGGCTAAAATATTGCTGCACGTTATAAAGGGTATTTCAGTAAGAGTGCACTTTTTAAATTTTGTGTCATTTTCTTCTCGTACAATTGGCAACTCTCAATTTTGACAGGTATCACCTATGATTGTTCCGATTATTAAAAAGGGAACGCTAAATGAAAGAAGAACGCGTTGTCATTGTGAAAACCCATTATAAAAATGGAGAAAAGTTACGCTGAGACTGAGGCATTCGTTACAGGAACATGATAACGGAGTTCTTGTGGCCTCAATTGGACGGCATGGATCTGAACAACATATGGTTTCAGCAAGACGGCGCCACCGGCCACACCGCGTATGAAACAATCAATTTATTGCAGCAACGATTTCCAGACCAAATTATATAACGAAATTCTGATGTCAACTGGCCACCACTATCATGCGATTTAACGCCGTGTGATTTGTTTCTTTTCGGTTTTGTGAAATCTCAGGTTTATACGAATAAACCAGAAACAATTCCTAAGCTCAAGGCCACACAGCCACATCTTTGTGAAAAAGTCATCAAAAATTTCATGAAAAGAGCAACGGGCTATCATCATTTAATCGAAACACGTCTACTTTACAAGGCAATAACAATATCACAATTCGCTCATAAAATAGGTGTCTTTGTTTATTAATGAAATAGTGTACTCTTATTGAGACGACCTTTACAATAAAGAATGGCAGAATATTTTATAATTACACCTTCTAAAATAAACCCACATATGTATGTAGCCCTCAGTGCCTTATTAGAAATTGCAGCACTGCAAATAATATTTTTATCATGCTTTGGCCTGCAATGCATCATAATGTTTTCTATCTGTTATAATTCGTTGGGATGACCCCTATGAATAATTGTCTATCTCCTAAATTTTTTTTCGTTTAGTTTCAAAATACATATGTAACTTCTTAGACAGTAATAAGGTATGCTCAAAGAAATATTCATTTGGCGCACTTAGATATGAATTTTCACGAAAAATAAAAACCAAGTAGTATCTTAATATATTTATATAATCGTTGGTGGGTCTGTTAGTGATCGTGTAACTTCTGAAAGACTTGATTGAGGTCATATTCTCACAATACTCGTATATTTGATTCATAGCTAGAATCCGACAGGTAGTGCTGTAGTCAATTTCAAATTTACATAAATTTAAAGCGATTTTCATGTAAATTGATACCTAGAGGTTTTGGAAAATATCAACTTCAAAGCTGCTGTCCAAATTTAAAAATTCAAGATGGCGGATCCGATATGGCAACGAAAATTTCTCGATTTCAATGGTTTTTTATTGTAAATGTGTACCGTGATTTTTTTGAGGACACTAATTTTGAATTTTAACCAAAATTTTTAAATCCAATATGGCGGACCCAAAATGACGAAAAACACTTTTTAATGAAAATTAGTACATTTATTATTTTGAGGGCACTAATTGTGAATATTAACACAATTTGGAAATTCAAAATGGCAGATCCATAAAGGAGTTTTCACGTTGAAATAATTTCTAGGATATAATAAAGTAGATCATTTAAGAAGTGTTTAATTAAAAAGTATTTACACAACGCCGGGTGAAACCGGGTAACGCAGGTAGTTGTCAATAGAATTCTACAGTTCTAGTGTATTCATCAATTGAGTTTATTTTGACTAATTTACAAAGTATTGTACTGTTCACAGATTTTCGCTATTTCGCATTATATGATTTTCCTTGGTTTTAGATACCAATTTCAGTATATTTATAGATACATTCTTAACAACGTTCAATTCTGGATAAGATTACTTCATTACCCATTAATCGAATTGCAATATGATCTGCTTCTTCGTACCCTTTACTATATAAGTACCCCAGATTTGACAGAATAGACGAAATTTATGGTTCGACCAAATACTTTTATTCAAAACTTCTCTCTTAAAAGTCTTATCGCTTAAATGCAATATAGAGATCGATTTAGAAAATGTCGACAAATTTAATGTAATTTTTGTTGCTTAACAATCAGCGAAGTTAAAATTCTATAACATAACATTTTTACACCTACCTAACTTTATTATTTTCTCCATGTACGTTATTTATTGTATAATACACTAACACCACAAATAGTGAAGATTGCTTAGTAATAATTGTAATTTAATTTTTTTCTGAATCTATAATATTTATTCTTTTGATTGATAGTAAGTGTGGGACTTAGGGATTTAATGAACGTGTCTTATTACTGAATTAAGCATAAAATACAAGAATATTTCTAAATAATTAAGTTACAGGAGTCAAATCGACTCGTTGTCCTAAATTAGACCTCTGTGCTTTGTTAGCAAACAACGAAATTAGGGCACTGTAGTATGTACAATTATTTATATATGGGAGCTACATTGCCTTGTTTTATGAATTCTTACCTTGTTTACACGTTTTGCTCTACCAAAAAGGCTGATTCGATTTTCAAAGGTACTTTATGGTAGGGTAGCTTCAGCAACAGCATCAAAGTAAATAAAAATATTTACAATTCCAACTGCAAATTATAAATGGAAAACTAAATAATGGTTTTCGATTAACGAGCAATCAAGGTAGATTTATACTGCGCCTGATATTAGCATTACCCTGGAGCTATAGTAAAAAGCAAACAGTAAGCAAAATAACTCCGAAAAATGGTCCTTTGCAGCATCCATACTTTGCGGTATTAAAAGGATGGCATTTTAAATGCTATGAGGACGTTAAAGTTTACTCCCATAAATCAACGCACCAACGAAAATGGAATTTGCCACTAAACTCAGTTAATAAATAAATAATCAGCCATTTTGTGCGCCAAATGAAAGCCCTCATTAATCATTTTGCCGCAAAAAGCCAAGCATAACATTTCTCAACATCGTTAACAGAAGCTGTTGACAAGAAAAAAAGTTATCATGCGACAATCGCAGATCTTTATTTTATAATATCTCATTATTAGGCAACTGCAATCCAAGGCAATTTCGAATGAAGATGAATTCCATATGCTGTCGGAAAAAATTAAATGAAAATTGCACCAAAATTCCTAAAGGGACGGTTGAAAGGTCTTTTCACCTCCACACTTTCCAACCAGTCGAAAGATTTAGCTCAAGAGCTGTGTATGTGAGTAATTTTGTAGATTCAACGACCCCTCTGGTATTATTTGTGCGTGAACATTTTTTATAGTGAGCTCGACCTTAGAGTTTGAAAGATTTAATATACTAAATATAAATCTATTGTAAATATCTAACCGCTCTTCCCGGAATTCATATTCATGAAAGGTGAATAGTAACAGTTTCATTCAGTAAGAACTTGGATTTTATTCTTATGCCTGTGAGAACGTGATTCAAATCAACGATAAGTTGCTATTGATCGCCTCATTTCCCGCACCTACCTAACTCGGTAAGGAGAGCTAGCAGGAATTCGAAATTCAAAGAGAAATAGAATAAAATCCTTGCACACATCTAATGGATTTCACAAGTATTTGAAAAATGCAAGACCATTCCAGGAAAATTCCATTTCAAATGGTATAGCCCTTTAGCTTTAAGGGGTGACTGGAAAGAATTTTGTGGTTGGAAAAAAAAACCCCTCAAGAAGGAAAAATAAAAATTTTCGTATACTTACCATTTGAACGAATCGTTGTTGCCATTCTATTCACAGTCAAGAAATATCTGGAAAAATAAATAAATTGGTTAACTAAAAGTCACTTTAAGGACTTTCAAGGTATGGTGAGGGGGGAAGACGAGGACGAGAAGAAAGAGGTTCCAACTCTTGAAAATGTTTACTTCTTTTTCTGGACAAGGGACTTAATAGAAAAGTCACAAGTACGAAGGGTTTGCTTTTGGCAGGCCATTAATCAATAAAAACAGAGATCTTAATGCCTGTTGTGACCTGTTCCATTTTTATTATTTGTGAGGGTTATAATTCCGTGACAACAGCAGTACGGAACAGGTGCACTTTACCTCTATTTGTTCTGATTCTTAAACCGTAAAATTTTAATAATAAAAATGTTAAATAAAAATGTTACTCTTGTATTATTTATATTTTTGTAATGTTTTATTACAAAACAAATTCACTTGTTAGGAAGATTAATTGTTGAAAGTAATCCAAAAGGATGTTTGAAGCAATCCTACGTATAATAAAGCATAATTTCAATTGAAAGTTTGCTTACTTTTTAATAAGACGGAACTGGAGTATACTATAGGGTAGCTTTTCACTCAAAAATCAAAAGTGTATTAATAAAAACAACTCAAAATAGGGGTGAAATTCTCATTAAAAAGGTAAGATATGTTAACCATTATTTCTATTTAGAAACAAAGTTTGAAATCGATAGTAATATTGATAAAAACAAATATCGGAAAAGATAAATTGATGGCTTACTCGGATAAAATTTCTAAAGGTTTTCAATTTTTACATGGAAATACTAGATGATATAATTTTATTTTTATCTTATCAATTGTCTCAAGATATAGTAAAAATAAATATTGAAAAAATGACAATTCTTCAATTAGGCAATTTAGATTTTAGCGATACTTCGCAAGGCTTCAGAGTTTTAGAAAAGTTAGGGAGCAAATTTTATTATTAAACAATGCATGATAGAAATTCGTAAAATATAATTTAAAACAAATTATTTTAATTACAGGGTGTCCAATAGGAAATTGCGAAAACTAATGGGTCACAATTTTTTAACAAATGGAGAGATCGGTAAAATGTAAATACTTTTTAATAAAGGAAAGTCGTCATTTTTATTTCATGTCCATTTTATTATAAAAAAATTAAATCTATTTAATACAAAACAATTAATTTAAAAATATAGTGAAAAATGTTAGTTACTAATGATATATATTTTCGATATTTTAACTATCTAATTTGCCACAAATATTCATATGCTTTCTAAAACTATTAGAAAAATGTTCTAACGTTTCATTTGAAATGCCATTGACGATCTTCCTAAAATCCTCAACTGTTTTTTGGTTATTTTCATAACAGAGATCTTTAATGTAGCCCCATAAAGAGAAATCACATTAAGTGAGATCTGACGAGTAAGGTGGCTATTCTATTCCTTTTCCCCTAGCAAAGCGTGGGTACCCCAGGCCAATAACTCAATCGCCATAAAATTTATTGATGATACTTCTTGTGTGCGATGAGGTGCTGCTCCGTCTTGAATAAAAAAAAAAAGATTTAACGGTCCTCTCTTTTTCGCATGAGAAAGGATTTGGTCTCTAACATCCCTTTGTACTTCTCTCCAGCGATAGAAGATTCAAAGAAATGCAGGTAGACACCTTTTATGTAGATGGTTCACATTTCACAAATATATATTATTAATAATTCACATTTTTCACTATATTTTTAAATTAATGGTTTTTTGGTGAAGAAAAGAAACTTTCTTCCCCAAAATAAGTTTTTCTTCAAACGATATTCTCCTTTCAGTTTTTCTTTTAAAAATTATAAATTCCTCGTTGAATTTTCTTATTTAAAATGTATTTAATTTTAAATTATTTTTCTTATAAATGTTTATATATTTTTACAATATTATTTTAAATATTTTATTTTAAATTAAATATTCTGGATTTTTTATTTTATTAAATTATTTTTATTTTATTTATTTTTACTAGTTGATCACCAGACACTCCGATTGCTTATTTTATTTTTTTTTTCTCTCACCTAAAACCTAACGGCATACTTATTTTTTTAAAAAAACATTAAATAATTTAGACATTTTCATCAAGTGTTTTACAACAAGTAGTTTAAAAGTTGCCGCTCCTACATAAAACCTAAACTACAATTATTTTTAATTCACATGCTAAAAGAAAAACTTGGAACTAACGGTTCAGCCGCCACAGTTTGTATTAAATAGATTTAATTTTTTTATAATAAAATGGACATGAAATAAAAATGACGACTGTCCTTTATTAAAAAGTATTTACATTTTACCGATCTCTCCATTTGTTAAAAAATTGTGACCCATTAGTTTTCGCAATTTCCTATTGGACACCCTGTAAATTCAAGATAGTTTAAAAGGAAAAATCAATAGTTATCAACCAAGATTATTATAGTTTATTAAGTATAGCTAGTAACTTCTAAAGGTTTATTTTAATAGAGGACATTTCTGATTATACATATTTTATGTAATCTATCAATCAATCATATTACAATTTCTTTTTACAATTTATCTGTACAAAATTTAAATTTTCATCATCACTTTAAGAGTACTTTTAATTGATTTTATAATAATCATCTCAATATTTAATATCGCACGATTTTATTTTCACAAATTGTTCAGTAATTACAGATTTAGATTAAACAAATTATTTTAATCATATTAGGTTGGCAAGAACGAAGTTTGTAGTTAATATTGCCAACTTTAACAGCTTATTATTGCATATTACCTTAATATTTTACCGACCTATTTTTATTATTTTATTGGAAAGTTGAACGTCTCGCCTGTTTAAAGAAATAATTGTAAGTGCTAAAAAATATTAAAAACTTGAATGAAAAATTAATTTAGTTGAAAATGGAACGGTCGAAAATTCGCACTATTATCAAGTATGAGTTCTTACGTGGAATTATGGCATCACAGAACTCGCAAAATATTAATAGTGTTTTTGGCTCTTGTGTTACTACGCAGCAGACAGTATCAAATTGGTTCACCAAATTTCATAAAGGTTATATTGACCTCACAAACGAGCCACGCGGTCGTCCAGAATCGAAGGTCAATAATAACGAACTAAAGGTCACAGTTGAGTCTGACCAATCTCAGAGTGCTTATGATTTACACTGGTCAACACCAAATTTTTTCCGAGGAAGTGGTAAATAATTTATACACGATTTTTTGCCGTAGATTATGTATTCGTAAATGAAAATGCTCAATCAGCTTCCGTTTTCAAGGAATAGGTGAGTGAAAAAGTCGGAAGACCTTATTTTGAGCATATTTGAAAAATCATTAAAATATAACGGGAATTATTATAGAAGCTTGTAACGTGGCTAAAACCAAAGTTAGAACTTGAGCTATTATCTCAAAATACTAAAGGTCTTAAAAATGTTCGAAAAATACCTTGAAAATAAAATTTTTCACCAAACCGATTATTTCATACAGCAGATGCTGAATGAAGACTATAATAAATACACGCTCATGAAAAACTTGTTTGCGAGAATGTTTAGAAAAATTATAGAAATTAGTGGTATTTGAAATTTTTTTAGAATAAGATTCAGGCTTTGATTTGAGCCATGTTACAAGTACCAGTGACCTTCTCTTATTTTTTGATGAATTTTCAAACATGGCAAAAATATGATAATTTGAATTTTCCACTCTATTTTTCTCGAAAACGGGAGCTGATTGAGAATTTTCATTTAAGAATTCGTAATATACGGGAAAGATCCTATAGAAATGATCTGGTACTCGTTCGGAAACAGAAGGAAACATTGTATTTGTTGGCCGGTGTTATCATTGAAGTTTGGTGTTAGCAAAAAAAACAATATTAACTCATTTAGCATGAATCAGTAAAGTGAAAACGTTGGATAAATGGGTTTCACATTAACTGAATGAAAAACAGAAACCACACACTGCACAAATGACTGTGACAAAACATGGAGTTGGAATTTCTTCATCATCCATATTCACCAGACCTAGCCCCCACTGACCACCACTTCTTCCGCAATTTGGACAACTTTTTAATAGGAAAATAATTTAATTCCGACAATGCTGTAAAACTGACCTTCCAGAAATTCATTGACTCTAGTACTCCAGAATTTGAACAACCTACCGCTTAAACGGCAAAAGTCTACAGACAATATTAGTGCATACTTTGATGAATAAAATAATTCCTTATATTTGTAAGGTATCAAACAACTGCCTTTTTTTCTACAAATTTCATCCTTGACGACCTGATTCTAAAAAATCATATTAATTCTAATAAATTTTACTAAAAAATCATATTAATTCTAATAAATTTTACTTTCAAATTTTGATAAGGTTTAGTATTAATTTGACAGAGGTATCAAAATTGTAAGTTCAAAAGTAAAGTTCCACGTATTGATTTGCAAACTGTATTGATAATATCTTATTTCAATTTTACATTAACTATTATTAAAAATAGTAAAAGAGGAATTAATTGTATTCATGTTATCAAAATAACGTGTTTCTCTATTTTACGGTAATTTTATGAAAAAAAAGTCTCTCAATATAGCATTATTGAAAAACTTTGATTAGTTATGTAAACAATGACCACATTATAATTTTTAATAAAGGTATAACGGTATAATAAAACGATCCTGAATTAAATTTGGGAAAAAATCAATTTGAAATTTCGAAATAAGTCTCTGATCGCTTATCCTCTCGTCAGGCAATTACTTCTTCATTTATTTGTCAGCTTCAAGACAAAGTTTCATTCCTTGAAAATTCTAGGAAAACTTGAAAGCAAAAGTGTACCCGAAGAAAAGAAATTTTTCCATCGCGGAAATTGTAGAGCCTTTTAAAAATTGAATAAATCAAAATACCCCGAAAAGCTGTTCCGCGTGTTGGCTTCTCTCCTAATCCACCTGATTTCCTCCCTTCAGTTAGAGCAGAGGCCAGAATTCATAGATCATAACACGGGGAGTGCCCGAAATTTCGCGGCCACCACCATCACGCGGGGGAATATTCCGAAAGCGGCCACCACCATCAGCTGCGTATTTTACCGCGCGCGAAATTAAAAGCCTGACAGAATTTTAAATCGTACATTAGAGGCTCGGCGAAACGGGAGCGGGCAGGACGTATCGCCAAGTTGATTGGGTAATTTGTTAAGCCTAAACAAATTATCCATGAAGAGGTTCCGAGCCGACTTGGCATCCACTTAAATTAATTAAACATGCGATTTCCCCTTCGAAGAGCGCGGATAATGCGCGAGCATTTCTCGAGCCCCGACCAAACTACATACCCTTAAGATTTTTGAAAGGGGGACTGTAAACACAGCATAGTAAATCTGTAGAATTTATGTGTCGTGTCAGCACAGTCATGATTCCTGGCAAGTTGGCCAGCCTTGGGCAACATATTTATCACTTTCCGGCAGCCAGGATGGATTTAATTTCATCCCAAGCAGATTGGGCGACATTTCTTCTTGGTATAATTCAGTTTCGGGGAGCTCATGATATCCGCAATATCCGGTGATTTGTGTCCAGAGACGTATTGTTTCTACCGCTGACAATAGGCCTCCGACCCGGGGGACCACACATATTAATCATCGTAAAGCTGACAGTGTTGACTAATTCTGGGCTCGAATTGCCTTATTGCTCCCCAAACGACACCCACGTAATCCTTAACTGTCACAACTGATCGACTTCCATTAATTCTAATAACAAATCCACTTGGTTCCGCCTTTATTTGAAAATTTCCAAAAAATTTCCCCCTTCCGGCCGGGTTCACTAATTAATTACTTACCTATTTTCAAATGGGTCCGAGCGCCACTGTTGTGTGTCCGATGTTTAAACATATGGAGTGGTTTTATAAAAAAAAAAATAAAGGGAATGACCTTTTCACGCCCTTTGTGCGCCCACAGTACGTTAGATAATACCTGGGCCTTGAAAAGGGCAAAACGTTGTATGAAGTGCCTGACATTTTCTGGGAAAAAACAGGAATTTTCGATGGAAAGATTCACCACTTGGGTTAATATAAAAAATACATTTTCATCCCAAGGGATTAAGACTGGTTTACATAGAAAATCTTTACCCAATTCGAAGATAATCTTTTATTCAGTTCTGGGTTGTACTGAGAAAAATAATTTGCATTAGGGTTCGGCTATATTTAAATAGATTTTAAAAATTTCATTACTCCAATGTTTAATTAATTAATACTAAGATTTCTTTTTCATGTGTATCTTAAAAGAATATTTTTTAATTCTCGCGTAAATCTGAGATACCTGCCAAATCTTTTAATAATTCATTAACATAATGCAAAAATCTGCCCTTAAAAATTCTTATCATCGTACCTTTTTCTCACTGAATTTTTATCAAAGAAAATTGTCATTAGCTCCGCTTTGAAAAACGTTCTTATGTTTCTTTAAAATTTCTTTGTCGTTGAATTAAAAATTAACATGGCCTTATTATCATTAAAGGTACTCTACCTTCAAAATAATTAAATAAATAATTATTACTTCGAATTTTTTTTATAAAAATTATTCGACACATCTTTCTCGTATACAAAGAATGTTATATAATTCGACAATTACACTAGTTTACAAATTTTAATTTTTTTCTTGCCCCTCATATGAAATGTAATTTTTTCCTTCCTTTAATGAAAACTAATCAGTAATGTAAAATCGGATTTTTTCCATCACGTTAAGTTTTCGAGAAAAACAGGTTTAAAAAATGAAAATAACCATATTTTAGCCACTTTTGGAAAAATTCTTAAAAACAACGGGATTTCGTAGCAGCTCGAAACGTAAGTCAAATCAAAGTTTGAATTCTAAACTATAGCTTTATAATATGTTTTTAGTTTATAATTTTTTAAGATTTATTCAGGAAGCGAAATTTTCATGAATCTTCCCCCTGCCATGTAAATGAAATTAACCAACGGTATGTAGGAGTGGAACTCTAATGAAAAACTTGTCTCCCCAACAAACCTTGAAAAAGATTTTAATTAACTGATATTTTATTACTATAGTATAGAATTTAAGCATTCATTTGAACTGCGTTTGGAACCGCTACGACATCTCTTTATTTTTAAAAAGGAATGTCAAAAACGGCTAAAATATGGATTTTTTAAATTTTTAACCCTATTTTTCTTGAAAATGTGACGTGATGGGATTTTTTTATTATTTTTTTCGAAATCAGAGAATCTTAATAATAACATACTTAGTAAATTTTTTAAGGGGACAAAAATCTTATAAACTAGTGTTATTATTCTTAAAAGGAAGAATACAGCGATCTTCAATAGTTTGTTTTAAAAACAGTGTTAGACAGTGTTATGTAGAATAAAAAATCAAATAAATTCTTATAATATGATATATGAATTTAGGGTGCTTTTTTTTCGCGACAATTTTTTTTTTTTTTCCGTCGCACCTCGAAATTGTGTGGCAAATACCCAGAGCTGTAAAAAATGGCATTACCAGTAACATGCATTACCATTACAGGTAATGCAATTTAAAGATGATTACCAGTACCATTACTAGTAATGGTAATGCAAAAAATCCAATTACCATTACAGTTACTGGTACTGGTACTTCACCATTACTGTAATTACATGAACATTACTTAGCATTATTCGCCATTACCAACATTACTTACTCACATGAGCATTATTTAGCATTACTTACCATTACCAGCATTACTTACTGCTCATTATAGCAGTAGTACTCATAGTACGGGAGCCACCAATCCTGAAAGTTCCGTGATCGCGGATTTGAAAATTGTTGATGGAAATGAAAAGTTTTCACTCAGTCGAATAAGATGGGCTTGGTCGGCGTTGATTTAATTAGCCGAAAATATGTTTAATTAAATTTTGTATTATTGAATGGCCACAATGTTTTACTGTCATCGCAGATTTTGATCAATCTTAAGTTAATTTGTGCGAAATTTTATACAGATTTAGAAAAAACCTGGCAGACTTTTTAGCCGGAAAGGTCCGGCATACCTATTTGAATGGTGTAATAAGTTGTAAAATTTCTCTGTTATCACCGAATCATTTTTTTTTTTTTTTTTTTACACATTTTAATGCCAGATTCGAAAATATCTTGGTATGCGAGCTAAGAAAATGCCGGAAGTCATTTGTTGGGAGTAAATGTAATTTTTCTAACTCCGGTTTCTTTCTTATATTTTATGTTATATGCAGATTAGTATGGAAAAAGGGATTCTAGGAAAATTTTAATTGAAGTTGATCATACAATAAATTAAGTTTGATACAGAATTTTATATTTAATTCAAGATTATTTATTGATAATCATCCAAATCATTACCATCAAAATTATAATTTCTTTCCTCTTCTGGTTCTTCGCTTTCTTCCTGATTTTGTTGATTACTAAGAATTTCTTCAACTTTCAATGGTGCAGATGGGTCAATGTACCACAATGGTTTAAGTTTACTGGAATCATTCAATTGCCATCCACATTCCGTTGGTTCGTATGAAATACAAATAGCTTCAGTAGCATTTTGCCACATTGTATTTACAAATATGGTGCGTACAATTTTTTGCGATAAGGTCTTCCAACATGGAGGAATATTACTAGAATTGAAATTTATCATACCTCTGTAAAATTTGTCTTTGGCGCTCGTACTTGCAAAAAAATTAACTCAAACCTTGCACCATTAACGTCATTATTTTCTACATTGTACATTTCATTCGTAAGTCTTTGTATTAAATCTATTTTTTCTTTATAATTAATGTCTTTTGGATCCGTCAAAGGTTCGAACATATTTTGATATTCTTCATTTTGTAATAGGAGGTTGTAGGCTTTAATTTTTCCTTTACGAACAAAAGCTGCTGTATAATCACAACCTGTAAAGACATGGAAGCCCGGTAGAGCTCGACAGACTGATGAACCTAACTTTTCTGCGAGGTGTATGTCATACTGTTGAGGCAGGTAGCGTTTAAATTCATTCATTCAAAAAAATTTCTTCAACAAACTACAATGTGTAAATAGTAGAAATCTCAACCATGTAATAAGAACTGGTATGCGCGATACTTCCCGCATTTTCTAAGCCCGCATACCAAGATATTTTCGAATCTGGCATTAAAATGCGTAAAACGAAAAAAAACAAAATAACAGAGAAATTTTACGCCTTATCACACCATTCAAATAAGTATGCCTTTACCTTTCCGGCTAAAAAGTATCGGTCGGCCGGGTTTTTTCTAAATCTGTATAAAATTTCGCACAAAGTAACTAAAGATTGATCAAAATCCGCGATGACGGTAAAACATTGTGGCCATTGAATAATACAAAATTTAATTAAATATGTTTTCGGCTAATTAAATCAACGCGGACCAAGCCCATCTTACTCGTCTGAGTGAAAACTTTTCATTATTCATCAACAATTTTCAAATCCGCGATCACGGAACTTTCAGGATTAGTGGCTCCTCGCCTATCAACCTTACTCAAAATTATTACAAAAAACATGTTTGAATGAATATTAGAATATATATTTATTCATATAAAATCGAAGATTTTATTACCGAAATTTAAAAAAAAACTTTCAAATTGGCATTTCTTATTATGAGTAATGCTGAGTACTGCCATGTAATGCTACGTAATCACGAGTAATGCTAGTAATGCCAAGTAATGCTAAGTAATGCTCATGTGATTACAATAATGGTGAATTACCATTACCAGTACCTGTAATGGTAATTCGATTTTCTTGCATTACCATTACTAGTAATGGTACTGGTAATCATCTTTAAATTGCATTACTTGTAATGGTAATGCCTACGTTAATGCATTCCAAAGTAATGCAATATTTTACAGCTCTGATTGCGGTGTAACCCTAACTCTCACCAGCGAGGTAGTACGGGTCACTAACCCCAATTTTTACATGAAATTCTCGCTTTTTGCCCCTATCTCGTAAACAACAAGAGTTACTGAAAAAGTGAATATGACAAACTTGTAGGAAATTCAATTTCCTCCAAAAAGTTCTTGAAGATATTGGGGTTTGAAGTTGAGGTAATTTGGAATTTTCATGGATTATTGAGCTAAATTGTAGAAACACTACCTCAACTTTAACGCCCAATATCTCAAGAAGTATCGATGTTAGCGATTTGGTGTTCATAACTTTTTTGTAGGAAAGTGAATTTCCTATAAGTGTGTAATATTCACTTTTTCTGTAGCTCTTGTTATTTACAAGATAGGGACAAAAAGCGAGAATTTCATGGAAAAATTTGGATTAGTGACCCGTACTACCTCGCTGGTGGGAGTTAGGGTTACACCGCAATGGGCACTTTTGTAGAACATTCAATTCTGAAGAAATTCTACGATTGACCAAGATTATACCATAAAATACCTATGAACTGTAGAGTTTGGAAGAAAAATCATCAAAGCTTACGTGTATTTTATATGGAAAATCTTTATACGCCTTGGTCTAGTACTTAACATTAATACTAAGGGCTCCAATTTTCAGGGAATTTTTGTTTAGGTATTTGCCACAAAATTTCGAGGTGGGACTGAAAAAAAAAGAATAGTCGCGAAAAAAAGCACCATAATTTAATATATACATAACTCGCCTTATCCACAATGGAAGTAAATACATTTTTTTTTTGTAATTTTCCACACAATTTTAAACTTAAGATTAAATAAATTGAATTTTTTTCTTTATCATAACATTGTTTATAAGAGAGCGATTGAACTAAAATATAATTCCAATTATGGATAAGGCCATAGCGATTTTAATGACAAATAGATATTTTGAAATATCTTAAAAATAGAAGTTTTTATAATTGCGTCTATGAGAAAAACTTGTTTCGAGAAAAGTATATTTAAATTTGTATTATATAATGCATTAATCATTTTTTCTACCTGTTTTACCGATCTGTCTGTATCTAAACTCGACTTGAAGATTGTAAACGACTTTGTTGAAACAGTATGGAATGAATATACATATGAAACTATATTAATTTTTGTTAAAAATTTTGATGTGAGAGTACCCTCAATTGGAAAAGGCTGCAACATGTATAAAATACAAGAATTTTATGTTTTACATCTTGTATATTGTAGGCAATTTTTGTGGAAGATAAATTTCAAAGAAACTATTTTTGTGGCTTCAAGCTAAGGAAATAAAATATTTATGCATAGACATTTGTAATGTAAAACTCAAATAAATTTAAATTTTTGATATTAGTTAAAGCTATCTAAAGATTCCAGGGAATTTTGAGCAAATTTTAGTACCAAAAACATGTAGATTGATTTTTTAAAATATATCTTAAATGAAATATTGTTATTAAAAATTCTATTCTTTTTTTAATCGTCATATTAGTGTATAAGTGCTTGTTACTAAAAACTCTTAGTAACTGGGTTTATTATTATTTTAAAAGTTAAAATGCTTGACTTTTAGGGTAAACAAATAAATTTTTTATTTTTACATTTTTTATCTTTGTAGTCTTTAAAAGGTTCCTTTAAGATATTTCATAAACCCGGAAAACGAAAAGCACTATACAAATGAAAACGACGTAGCGCACATTTCTGGAGCCTACTAAAATTAATTATAGACCACGAAATCTAAGATGTAATTATTTTATCTATTTTTACTACTTTTATCTACTGTATGCTTACTTTAATTGCAATTTGGTAAATTTAACCTTGATTACATTAATTGCATTGATGAACTTAGCTCATGTTAAGTAGAATACTCGCAAATAAACAGGTGGTTTTTATTCAAATAATAAAAGATAAGAAAGTCGGATCACTTTAATAAAGCTCTTTTAAAGCCATTCATAAAGATAACCTATATATGTAAATGTCAAGTTTGTGCACGGTCTTGTCTCGAACGAGAGATTTAAAATATTAATGAAGTAAGTTGAACTACGTCTGCCTAAGGATTTTAAATGTAATTCTCGCGCCAGACCCTACTGTTTTAGTTTAAATTACAATCATACAGTTTAAAAAGTGATTATTGAAGTTAGAGTTTAACCGTAGATAAAACTAAATTTAAATCACTCTTACTCTGTAGCTAATCATTCGCCTTATTGTTCGTCTACAATGTATTTTTATATTTCCTTTTTTTATATTCTAAACAAATTGGCGTAACTTTAGAGAAATACAATTATAATTAAATTGAAATTTAGAAAAGTGCTAAAAATTCACATTTGCAATCTTAGCAGATGTTAAAAGTGTCCTATCCACAAAACGCCTCGTTGCAATAATTTTTCATTGTGCGTTTCTTAGATGGATATAAAATACAAATTTTTACGTTTGTTTGACGTACTTTTAATATGTAACAAGTGTATTTTTGTGCTTAATACCTTCAAGTGGTTCATTTTACTAATTATGAGTGCTACGTAAATATTTCGAAATCACAAAACTGGCAGGGTCCGGTAGTCTATTATATAAACGAATGTTTATATATCTAGAGTTAATTAAGTAACTCACCTAAACTTTTATTACCTAACTAGCAACTTAAAGATAATTCATCCAATTTTTGGAATATAACATGGTTAGTGTTTTTAGAAACAGTTTTACCCTAATGAAAAATGCCACTTTAATGTTAAATTTTCCTGCAATTTAGACTACAAACTTCAATCGCATAATAAGACAAAATGAGTTCAATTCAACATTATCTCAATAATGACACTTTTCCTTTTCAGAACATCGTGCGGAAGTGATTAGAAAAGTTCGTGACTCTTTCGCGTTGGGTTGACATACTTAAGCCCGAGCAAAATGATTCTACTCTCGGTCATACTTGTTGCTACGGTCGTGTGGCTGTACCTTAAATATGTTTACAGCTACTGGAATAGAAAGGGATTCCCCGAAATTAAGCCAACGATACCTTTTGGTAATATGACGTCGACAGCTAAAAGGGAAAGGTCCTTCGGGATGGCTCTCTACGACCTCTACCTTAGCACAACGAAACCATTTGTGGGAGTTTATCTATTCTTCAGACCCGCGATACTCATCAGAGATGCAAAATTAGTAAAGAGCATCCTTACCAAAGATTTTAATAGCTTCCACGACCGTGGTGTATTCGTTGATGAGGACGACCCCACAGAAGGAAATTTGTTCAATTTAACAGGGAACAAGTGGAAAAGTTTACGAACAAAACTGACGCCGGCATTTTCATCGGGAAAATTGAAGAATATGTTCGAGACTATCGAAGAAACCGGAAAATCATTGCAAGATTACGTGGATGAGACACTTCCTGAGGAAGGAGCTGTTTTCGAGGTTAAAGAACTTTTCTCAAGGTAGACCGTATTGACCCATATCTTGAAAATTATGTCACTTTATTAATCTTTCAGATATGCAATCGATATTATAAGTTCCGTCATTTTCGGTGTAGAGAATAGTAGTTTCAAGGATCCCAACAGCGTTTTTTGGAGATATGGAAAAAAGTGGCTCGACGATAAGGGAATTATTACCAATTTCGCTGAATTTGCGAATTTCTTGTGTCCAAGGTGAGTTCGAGTCAAAGTCTTTTAGTTTTCGGACGGTTGATTTTATCCTTAATTTTTAGTTTGTCAAAGTTCATACCGAATTGTATGTTACCCAATCGACCTGAATTGGGGAAAATTATGACGGATGTAGTTAAGAAGACGATCGAACACCGAGAGAAAGAAAATGTCAATCGTAAAGATCTAATACAGTGTCTGATTCAACTCAGGAATACTGGAAAAGTGGGAATCGATGGGATTTGGAATAATGAGACCGTTGCGGGTAATTATCGTTTTTAATGTGATCACTATCATCAATTTAATAATAATCTAGCTTTCTTATTGTATTAATATTTAACAGTTGTATTGGGTAGATCGGAAAGTTCTTGACGTTCTCAGGGCAAAAATTAATTCATTCATATTCATATTCAATAAAATAATCTCCATCACAATCAATGAGCTTCTACCAACGATCTGGCAGAGTCTTAATCCCATCGACGTAGAAGCTCGATGATGGTGAATTAAAATAATTATTAGAAATTTTACTCTGAGGAACATTGGTTAGCCTGGAAAAGGTGAAAATTGGTTATAGGCAGGGTGTGGCAAAATATCCCAGCCCAGTTCTAATAGTTTTTGTCTTGTTATAATTGCAACATGGTCTTGCATTGTCGTGCAGAAAAGCGACTTTACAATTTTGAGGTCGTACTACTATTCTGTCAGAAAGCTTTTGTACTTGAAAGCTTAAAAGGCAAGGGCCCACTGCTTTTTATATATCTATAAACTTTCTAGAATTTCCCTTAATATTCTTTCTAGGAATATATAAGCAACGGCAAGAACTTTCCGATCTACCCAATAATTTAAGTATTGGAGAATAATTTACATCTTCTGAACCGAAGTCGATGATAAAATCATATGCTGTAGATAGAACTGAAACAAAATCGAACGACGATTTTAGAACAAATGAACAAATTGTAAAATAATATTTTCAATATTCTACTTTATTTGTATAAATGTCTTCCAGAGAATCTAAAATCGATGTCCATAGAGCAATGTGCAGCTCAACTATTTGTTTTCTTTGTGGCCGGTTTTCAGACGACATCATCAACTATGGTCTTTTGCATTCACGAGCTAACACAAAACGAAGAACTCATGAAAAAGGTCAAGGCAGATATTGCCCAAGCCCTAGAGATGCATAAAGGCATATTAAGCTATGAATGCGTCCAGGACATGAAGTATTTAGAGCTTTGTTTAATTGGTAATTAAATTATTTTATCCGAATTGGTAACGTATAATGACAACTATATTTCTTGCCTACCTCATTGTTACAATATAGAAACACTTAGAAAATACCCTGCCCTTCCACTCCTTAATCGAATATGTACGCAGGACTATCAGATACCAGAAACGGATTATGTTATCGAGAAAGATACTCCCATAGTCGTTTCACTTATGGGAATTCAAAGGGATCCTGCGTACTTTCCAAATCCTTTGAAATTCGATCCGGAAAGATTCGCCAGGAATAATAAACCCAACGAGGATGCATACTTTCCCTTTGGTGAAGGTCCTAGGGCCTGTATCGGTATTTTGTGCAAAATTGACCTTAAGTGGCTTTAAATATTAATTCTGGCTATTTTACAGCCTTTCGACTTGGAAAGATAAATGCTAAAGTTGGGATTGTAATGATGTTGCAGAAATTTAACTTTGAGGCTACGGCTATCAGAGAGATGCAATTCGATAAAGCTACAATTGGACTTATACCTAAGGATGGATGCCATATGAAGATTACTAAGCAAAAGATTTGAGACAATTTTAGTTTTAATGGAACTTTTTGTTGAATTTTTCTAATAATGTATTTATTATAAATTGACATTGTTGCTTAGATTATCCTAAATTTTAATGCAGGTTTCTTGTCTTTAATAATCACTAGAACGCACTTATCATAATATTATAAAGATCTTTATTATTCTATGATATTTTTCATTTCAGTTCGCATAAATATACACAATAAACTTATAAATTTATTATTTAAAAATTAAAATGCCTAGGCAAGAGATGATTTTTTTTTTAATCAAATAATAGAAGAAACCGCATACGGATTTCTTGAATGTAATGAGCAACTACAACAAGAAATAGCTAAAATATTGCACTAATTCTTCGCAATAATTTTGTGATCCTAAACTGTGACATCCAGTGGAAGTTTTTAATCTCTACAATATATTTCTATGCAGAAAGCAAAAAATTTATAACTTGTCTAATAGCTATAAATACATACTAAACAAACTATATAAGCTTCAAATAGTCTAAAGTGCTCTCGAAGATACGAATCCTATTAGCATTGGCTCAAAAAAACATTATTAACTGAACATATAAATATCAAGTATTTTCGTAAGTTTTGTTCAAGCGTTGATATTATTTACTAATTGTTTAAGTAGATTCTTCTCATCTTATTCGGTTTAATTGTTTTTATTAATGAATGAATGCGACTAAGATATTAGCAAAGTAAAATAAATCATAAAGATAATTTATTATCAGAAGAATAGGAGATAAAAATATCCACATAACCATAATTATATCTCTTGAAGATAATTAATGAAGATAAGCTGTTGTATTTGTCGGGTCTTTTTGCCTGCAATAAGAAATATCAAAATAATGGCAATTATTTCGTGGAGCTTAACCTTGGCTCTAGTTCTGTTGAACTATTAACACTAGTGTACTCATCACAAAAAAGTAAAATTAATAAAGAACATCTTCACCAAACATTTTAAGGGTTTCCACAATCGCGGCGTAATCGTATCAATTTGAGAGAGCAAATGGAAAAGTTTACGAAGGAAACTGACAACCGCATTTTCATCAGGAAAATAGAAAAACATGTTTGCGACTGTCGAAGAAACAGGGAACTCATTGCAAGATTACGTAGATGAGACACTTCCCGAGGAAGGAGCTGTTTTCAAGGTAAAGGACAAACATCATAATGAGTGTGAGGTTAAAAAAATTATATATTCAACCGATGGAGCGAAACAACATTTTAAAAATCGATTCCAAATTGCAAATCTTATTGAACATGAAGAAGACTTTGGAATAAAAGCAGAATGGCACTACAGTGCTACTGCTCATGGGAAAAGCAGTTATGATGGTCTTGGAGCAATATTCAAAAGGGAGGCATATAGAGCCAGTTTAATTGCGAAGCCAAAAGATGCCATTTTAAATTCAGATACTCTTTTCAAATGGGCACAGAAACACTTCAAGAATATCAATATCTTTAAATTTTCGAAGGTTGAACACGAAAGTAACAGGAGAAAGCTTAATTGCAGGTTTACGAATGCCACAGCTGTACCAGAAATTTTGAAAAATCATTCTTTCCAAATAACGGCCAGCAAAAAAGTTATGATAAAACGTTATTCTGCTTCTTCTGATAACGTGACGGTTACTTTATAACGAGTTTTTCCCCTGTTAAGAAAGACAGGTGATGTCGTCGATAGATACTCGAGAAGGGCACGGCCTCTATCGTTGGTGCAAGTGCTTCCCCATACGTCGTGAAGCGCATTGGAGTCGCATCCAACCAACAGAGGCCAGGATCTCCTCTCGCAGTGTTCTACTAGTTTTCTGAATTCCCTTGTTGGAGCTTGTCTGTCATATGGAAAGTAGGCAGAACCTATTACCACTGTTCGGTCCCTATCTCCTCACTGTATGCTCATGGCTATTGCTACTAGAACCATAATACAGAACTTCATGAGAGGTGTGGCTCCAACTCCCTTGAGCCACATGCAAGCTTTAGGGCTTGCAGGTTTAGCATTCCTGATTATTTTATCTCCCCCTAAGAGACCTGTATTAAATATAAAAAAACGGAAAATTTTTTTCTGTACACCGATGCAAAGAGGTGAAGAAGTAAAGTCAGGATCTTCGATTTGAGAACTCAAACAGACTCTCAAAGTAGGGTTTAACTCGTACTTTTGCGAAAATTTTTTATTTTTTTGGTTTTTTGGCCGCCATATTGAATTTGATAAAACGGAAAAATTTTTTCTGTACACTGTTGAAAAGAGGCAACCAAGACCTAATATTTTATACCTTGTAGAACTTCAGGAGAATTTCCTAATGGATTTAAAATGGCATTTGGAAAAAAAATAATTTTTTTTTCTGTGTATACGAGCCTGAATATGAGGCTTATACGGGGTGGACCTAAAATCACCACTCGATTTTCGAAAGTAAAATCGAAAACCTTTCATTTAAGCCCTGGTAAACCTTTTTTAAAGAAAAACTGTTCTGGGCAGAGGGGGGGGGGTCCGCTTGACAGAGAATGACCCATATATATCAAACTAAAACTTGAAAGACCCTTGTAACTTCAATATGATCATTAAAAAACATATTTTTATTGAAAATAACCCCTAAATCCTTACTTTGGTCTACTTTTGTAAGAGAATTGTCATATAATTTATATGGAAAATATAAATTTGTATAATTTTGTATGCTTGTCTGTCAGATTTTAGTATTTGTAGACATTTAATAATGTGGAAAACTGCAGCTTCAAGGATCTCAACAATCCAAATAGGTAATCTTCATTTTCCGTTTGGCAAAGATCACGCCTAAGTTGATGAGACCTCCGGTAATGGAGAAAGGTATGTTGGAGTAGTCAGGAAGACCATAGGGAAAAATATATACTGCGTTTTTTAATGATCTATATATATATATAGATCCTTATCACGAATAACTAAAACAACGATAAGGATCAAACAATCAATTCAATTTTATAATTTTTTAAAGGCATAATTTCTTACAAAGTACCATCAGCCTTGATATTTTACCTTTTTATATTACTTGGAAAATTTTAAAGCAAAGAAAGGTAGCTCAAAAAATTGAAAATCAGAGTAAATAATTAATTAATCAATTATTTATTTTTTTATGAAATTAAAAAATGTATTCACGAATTTTATAAAATAAATAAGTATATGTTATTTTAATTTACTCAAAAGTTATGAAGGCTTTTATTGATATTTTTTCTGGTTATATTACTAGGAAAAATTAATGACATTATTTGTGACTTGTACAAAAAAAAAAAAAAAAAATTACGTTAGCAGGAATCGAACCCTTACCATCTATGTACATGCGAGCCTCGTCACGCGGCCCACTAGGCTACGCGCCGCCTTGCCAACCACATGCAAACTGAACTTGTATTTAAGTTTCTCGATAGAAGCGACTTTGAAACTATTGAGCGTTGCGTGAATTCCTTTTGGGTAATTACTCACTAACTCAAATATAACAACATATATAAAAATCATTGAAATCGGAGGCGGTTAATCTTGCCGGTCTCCTTGTCAGGAATATTGAAAAGCTGAAAATGGGTTGGATTTAGAATTATGAAACGATTCTAGGTAATTCAACTTTTAAATTAAATCGTGAATTAAGATAATAAAGACAATAGCTGTACAATATATGCTAAAACTGTTTTATTTTGATATTAAAAAAAAACAATGTCTGCTTATAACGACAGTCTTACATTATGACTCCCACAACACCCTACACAAAATGTCCTCTCAGTGTCCTGAAAAGTTTTATGATGATTTCATTCATCTTTCAGAGAACCTAAAATCGATGACCATCGAACAGTGTATGGGGAAATTGTTTTTTTCTACTATACCGTGTGAGTCATTTAACTTGAGACAACCTAATAACTTTTTAGGATCACATAATATTGAAAAAAGTTTAATATGAAAGTTGTAGGGTACCAAAAATGGCGTTTGGTGATGATCTTAAAAATGACCTTGACCTTGACATTCAAGGTCATATGAGGGTCAACTTTAAAATTTCAAATGGGATGACCCCCTATTGACCCCGGAATTGAAAAGAGCGGAAAATTTTACGTTCAGATATGACCTTGACCTTATGGTCAAGGTCAAATTTCAAGGTAATTTCACGGTAATTTATCTTCGTGTACAACACCGAGAAGCGATGACGTTTTTTGAAATACATTTTAAACAAACGTTTTTGATGTGAAGAGAGACCTTGAAAATTACCTTGACCCTGACCTTCAAAGTTATTTGAAGGTTAAACTCAAAAATTCTATTGGTAACCCCTATTTTTGACGCCAGAACGAAAAAAGCTTTCCACCGAACATGCGATAAAGTATTTAACTACATTTTGCATTACCCAGGAACAACGACGTGGACGTAGTAGTTTTCTGTTCCCTTTGGGATGCTTGATTTAGGTGAGTCCCCTCGCCTCTCACCGTCTGGATGCTTGATAAGGTGAAGTTTACAACGAATTACCAACTACTCGTGAAAATATGATTGAAAGAATTATTGATGCTTGCAACAAAATAAGTCCTGATATGCTTCAAAGTTGTGTAAGATCGTTTGAGGTGCGCATTAATAAGTGTATTGAAGTTGATGGACATCACTTCGAGCATTTATTAAACTAAATTGGTGAGAATTGCGAGTACTCACATAAATCGATCACCCCGACGCGACAGTGAGAGGCGAGGGGACTCACCTATATCAAGCACTCCGACGCACAGTGGGCCCAGTGGGTTCAAAACCACCCACAAGTCGTAATTTTTAACAAAATTTGAAAATTCTTAGTTTGAGAATACTCGTGATGAGGAAACAAAGAGACTCATGAAGCCCTTTTTCCCAAAAATTGCTTCGGTGATTTTAAAAATTCTCACTTGACCTTCAAATGACCTTTAGGAGACCTTGTATGATCAAGTAAATGACTAATTTAGATTCAGCAGCCTCGAAATCCTACTTGTAGTTTTTTTCCAGATTTTCATTTTTGCTTTAAGTTCTTGGATCATAAGATTGTACTTTCAATATGCTGAATTTTTGAGATCAAAGTGAAGTTTTTTGAATTTTTAAAATCACCGAAGCAATTTTTGCCAAAAAGGGCTTTGTGAGTCTCTTTGTTTCCTCATCACGAGTATCCTTAAACAAGAATTTTCAAATTCCGTTAAAAATTACGACTTGTGGGTGGTTTTGAACCAATTTAGCAATATGGCCCCACTGTGCGACGGTGAGAGGCGAGGGGACTCGACTCACCTAAATCAAGCATCCCAAAGGGAACAGAAAACTACTACGTCCACGTCGTTGTTCCTGGGTAATGCAAAATGTAGTTAAATACTTTATCGCATGTTCGGTGGAAAGCTTTTTTCGTTCTGGCGTCAAAAATAGGGGTTACCAATAGAATTTTTGAGTTTAACCTTCAAATAACTTTGAAGGTCAGGGTCAAGGTAATTTTCAAGGTCTCTCTTCACATCAAAAACTTTAGTTTAAAATGTATTTCAAAAAACGTCATCGCCTCTCGCTATTGTACATGAAGATAAATTATCGTGAAATGACCTTGAAATTTGACCTTGACCATTGGGTCAAGGTCATATCTGAACGTAAAATTTTCCGCTCTTTTCAATTCCGGGGTCAATAGGGGGTCATCCCATTTGAAATTTTAAAGTTGACCCTCATATGACCTTGAATGTCAAGGTCAAGGTCATTTTTAAGATCATCACCAAACGCCATTTTTGGTACCCTACAACTTTCATATTAAACTTTTTTCAATATTATGTGATCCTAAAAAGTTATTAGGTTGTCTCAAGTTAAATGACTCACACGGTATATAAAAGCTGGATTTGAGACCACATCATCAACTATGGTCTACTGCATTTATGAGCTGACATAAAACGAGGAACTCATGAAGAAGGTCAAGGCAGACATTGCCCAAGCCCTAGATAAGCATGAAGGAAAATTGAGCTATGAATGTGTCCAGGACATGAAGTACTTAGACCTTTGCATAATGGGTAATTAAATTCCTTTGTTCCTCTGTTCCTTGCATACATCATCGCACATGTTACAATAGAAACACTTTTGAAAATAACCCCGGGCTCCCAATGCTGAATCAAATATGCATGCAGGACTATCTGATACCAGAAACGGATTATGTTATCGAGAAAGATACTCCCATTTCACTTATGGGAAGTCAAAGGGATCCTGTCTACCTTCTAGATCCTTTAAAATTCGATCCAAAAAAAATTCGCCGGAATAATAAACCCTACAATCATACATACCCTTCGATGATGGTCCAAAGTATTTTGTACAAAAATCACTTTGAGTAGGCTTAAAGTATTAATTCTGGCCACTTTGTAGTCAGCCGATTTGGGAGATTTGGAATTGTAATGATGTTGAAAAAATTCAACATTGAGGCCATTTTTCACAAAGGGAGGGAATTCGATAAACCTTCAGTTCAATTGTGTCTAAGGATGGATATCATTTGAAAAGATTTGAGAAGATTTAAAGGCCGTAGATGTGAACTAAATTAAACAACGATCAAACGAACAACATTTTTAAGATATTATCCAGTAAGTAGTTTAACTTAGTAGTTTTTGTTTTACTGTGTACTTTGATATATTAACCATTTAGTTAATATAACTAATATATAATATGACATGGAATAAAACTAAATTTTCTCCGCTCCGGACAATTTTTACGATATTTTCTTATATTGGCAATTGCCAACATTAAATAATTTTTGTAATAATACACAATTTGGTCAAGAATCTGCTTTAAATGAAAAGTATTACACACACTATAAAATAATAAAACTACAATAATAAATCAATCATTTTCTAATTAAAGCAAGAAAAATGAAGTCAATTTAATTTTATATAGCCACAATAATGCAGTAGATACACCTGAATATTTTAACGAAGGTTTGAATTTTGTCATTTATCATCGTTCAATTAATTTCATCATAATATGTGTAATAAATTTCTTTTGAGATAATACGAAATAGCCAAGCAACAAATTATTTATCATTAAAATATAAGATTAAAAGACCGGCTTTAAGTAGCTCTCTTAAAGTCAATGAGTGAAGATAACCTATCTGCTGAGTCATTCTTATCACAACAAGAAATAGCCAAATGATCGCATTGAATCTACGCAATGTTTTCGAAGTTCCCACACGGAACTCCAGTTCTATTTTGTCTGTAGTCTTGTTTATGTCTATGTCTATTGTCTAAAGTGAGAGAGCTACGAAACATTAACGAAGTAAGTTGAACTATTTTAGGCCAAGCGCTTGCTAGAAATTGTATACATATTAAACTCACAGTCGAGTACTTGCTTTTATTACAAGCACAGCATTTAGCAAGATTGATTGTTAATTGTAGTTTGTTACTGGAAATATGAAGGTGTCTCAAATGCATCCAGTTAAATACCATATATATTTCGAACATTAAGTGGTAAACTTTGCGTTTTGATCGCTTAACCTCATATTGACCTTGGTTTTTTTAAAAAGGAAGTTCTTAAATAAATCTAATTTTTGGTGAATGTTGATAGTTCTTCAGTTTTCTACATCTAAAACAGCTGAATGGTTCTTATCCACAAAAACAGGTTGGAAATATAGATAACGATAAGCTTTATTAGCAGAGTGCATTCAAAAACGTCTCTCTCTTGTTATCAGCTGTCGACATGCAGTATTAGATATTGTTATAAAATAGCTATGTGTATGTGATTTGTGGTTTTTCGTATACATATAAATAAATCTGTAATTTCAATGAACCGTACTTTATCAAAACAAGTATTCGATATGAACTATTTAAGACGATGAACGCTAATAAACTCATTAGTTTTTCTTTAGTTTTCATTTCGTTTGTTTTCAATGGTTGTGATTAGTATTTCTCTATCAAAGTCAAAGATTTGTTTCATAATGCATCATTCCAGACTGATTAAAGCTGTATCAAATTGTTACACTTCGGTTAAGTTAGTTTGGATTCACGTATTTTAGTGTAGTGTATACAATTATTGACATCTCCAGTTTTAAATGAATTAAACTTACAACTCATTCATCATTCATGATATGCAACTTTATTAAATTTATAAAGTTTAACATTAAATCTGTAGTGCTTGCTGTTCGAACTAAAATAAATTCTATTAATAAAGTCTATTTGCAACGAAACCACAAGAATTATAGTTGCAAAACTTTATCATATCCTAGAATTTCTTGAATATTAATTACATAAAGGAGGTGGTGAAGGGAAAACTCAAGAAAACTTTCGAAGTTGCATTTCGGCTGCATCCCGGCGTCATTGAAGAAGTTTTAAAGTCAAACACGTCGAGTAGGATAAAAGGTTGCTTCTTAAAACTCAAATTCTTTAAGTAAATTCGCTTCACTTGCCTGTTGAAATTTTCATAACTTTTATGAGGGCCCTTTGTTCATTAGATGATGACTTGACATAAAACCCGAACATAGCGTACGAAATGGCTAATCTTTGCACGCTTCGTCGTTTTGGTCTGTTTCAGACAAATATTTTTCGTTAATTGACTAAAAGCTTCCTCTGACAGCGTGAGATAATTCAAGGTCATCATTCTTAGGAAACACGTGTGAGAGGTTTTTGTTTTTGTTTTTTCCTATTATGGGTATTTTTATGGTTATTTGCTGAGTAAGCAGTAAGATAGATAAAAAGTCAAAGAACTTGTTTTTAGCTGTTTACTAATAACGTACAGTGTTCGAATTTTCTATTCAAGCGTTATGTTTATAAACACATCTTTTTGGCATGTCTGATGTAGAGATTTTTATTTTGAATGTATACTATATATTCATTTATGCGAAAATTCGTTAGATATAACACCTCGATGCTACATAAAGGTTAAGAGCTCTTAATCTCTTTGTTGTGTTAAAAAATCTCTATAATTCAGAAGAAGGAACTCTATTTACAGAAGATATATATAGTGTTTGAAAATATTTAATGCCTTAAAGGGGTAGTAGCGTTTTTTGCACCTTTCCTTTTTCCTTTCCTTTGGGATCTCGTTCACTGTTTTTTTGAAAATTTTGGGGGCATATAGAGTTTTTTAGTAACTGGATTTAAGGATAATTTTGAAGAAAAAACTTTATTATTATTAATTTTAATCCACTTTAATTAGGCTCCATACCCCATACGACAAAGCATTACAAAATAACATACAATCACTGCGCTGATTTTCTCAGACCCTGATGAACTTTTCCGAAACATTTTTATCTACCAAGTCTTAACACCTTGATCTTTAGATTGAACTATTATTAACAACATATCTGAATTAACATAAGGAAATTTGCTATTACTAAAATTTTTTTGAAATGCTTATAATGCTCGTATCTTAAAATCCATATTTCCAGTAAACAATCTTATCAAGTATTAAGAGCACAACTTTCAAGTGCCTATCACAAACGGTTCTCATGTAACTCTGCTAAGCTTAAGCAAATCACAATTGGGAAAAAAATAGTTTTAAAGATGCATTTAGGGCCTTTCGCTCATATGCAGGGTTTCACATATATCTTTATATCCTTGTTAAGAAGGACCCAGACAACAAAATTAACACAAAAATCCACGGTACTATTACCTTAAGTGGGAACACCACTATAAAGAGTCGGAAAATTTAAATTAACAATTCAGATTCAGAATTCAATATATGTATATTTTATTACATATCGATCCTTAAAAAAAATTCTCAGCCAACGGTGGAATTGAAATCTGTCTAGTTGTTCCCGAGAAAAACAATTCAAAGATTTTTTTTAACTTTAAACAGTCGCCTTTTCTTAAAATTTAATTGTCGCAACATGAGTTTTTAATTTTTGCAATATTTTTAAATATTTTCAAATAACAAAAAAGAACTATTGCTCTTCAAAATAGTCGTTGCGATTATGAAAATGATGGTGAAAATTATTTTTAATCTGCAGTCTCCCATCTTAATATTACAATAACTTAATCTCATGCCAATTTTATCCAAATTTTCTAGATGATAAAAATTAGATTTAAATTCTGATAGTTACAGCTCTTATTTTTGCGTTTTAACAAAATAACGACACTATAAAGCCCTATTTTTTCAGAAATATCATTCCTATAATTTTATACCTAGAAAAATCATTCTTGTTAAATCAAGGGTTTTTGCGTGATTATTTTGATGTACCGTAAATTAATAAAAATTCGTATATAAATAACAAGAAAAAATGGATACATTTTAATTATCAAAAAGTTTCATTTATTATTTTAATACAATATAAACATTAACAGCAAACATTTCATAAGAAAGCGCCGATTTGATAGTTCAGAATTGAAATATATTAAATTAACGTGTAACTCTATATTAATTCTATAGAACATTTAGGTAACATGAATTGAGCGTGGACCACCGGTGGTTCATAGGCATTGCTTTTATCTGGCGGCTTGGACCACTGGTGGTCCACACCTAATTTTCTGTACAAATAGAGTTGTAGGTGCAACTGCTAACTAATTTGGGCTATCCCCTCTTGCGAACACGATCCTAACATTTTTATAATAGCCGCGTTGTTTTTCTGCTATCTAAAACATAAGGAAATTATCTCTTAAATGTAAAAATTTCTCATGAGTAACAAACCTAAGATTTAACATTTTTTTTAAATAACATCAAATTGCCATGACTTGCAACACCTTCGAGTCAAAAATTACTCTGAAAAATATTCAGTTCAAGATTTGAAGCTTTGTATGGATTAAAATCATGATAATTTCTGTTCAATACAAAATATTTTATTGTTATGGTTACACAAAAAAAAAAAAAAACGCAGCTAATAGGATATAATTTTGAATTAATATTCTAATCCGTCATTTCTAATGTGGGGATAATATTGGGTTAATAAAAATTAATTTTAAAAATATTACATAAACCTATTGCTATTTCATACTCGATAAAATTAAATTATTTTTATTTAACATTTTTTCTTATCTTTCATAATATTAATATATAAGAACGATGAATAAATTTATAAGTAAATTAATAAGTAAAGTTAAGTTTACTGAGAGTGCTTATATCAACAACATACATAAATTCAGGCCACCCACAAAAGTGTTAATGTGAATATAATTGAAAATAATAGTTTACGTTTAATGTAACTTAAAAAGGTTCATATTCAAATCTAATAAGATATCATATTATGTTAATGTCGGTATTTCATAATTTTTATATAATACCCAACTCATTAATATAAATATATGAAATATTAGTTATTAAAAGGGTAAATCCTACTGACCAAAATTATTTGGAAAACTATTAAAAACCTTTTAATTTTAAGGGGGCAGTCTGGGATTATTTTTTGAAAAAATCAATTTTCCAACAAAATCAGTTGCATGCATTATATACGTTTAGAAATAGTGTAAAACATTTTATTTAGGTCGGAGAGCTGGACAATTATGTGAATAGTACGATATAATAGATCGTATGCGAACGCGCGCACCTATAACATAAAACTTTAAATTCGTTTTTCTCGAAACAACGTTTTTTGACCTGGTTGACACGATTTTGGAAAATCTATATGATGGATTGGATTGAAATTTTCAGAGAATATTCAGCACATATATAGTTTCAGTCGGTACTATAATTGGAGTTTTTTTTTTACATTTTTAACTCTTTTTTTAAACAATTTTAATTGCAAAAAAAAGGTCGAAAAATTGAAAAGCCCGCAATTTTTTTTTTTTTTTTTTGGTAACCCAAAACGTTTAATTCTTTTTTGTACTTGAAATTTTGTGCAATAAACTCAGACTGCCCCCTTAAGTAATTTTTCACTGAGTGTAATAACATTTAAAATCAGCGACACTGAAAACCTTCTTGTACTAAATTTCAAGATAAAACCTGACAGTTTACCACTTTTGTTATATGACAAAATTAGCCACCCGACTTATGAGGCAAAGTAAGCTCCTCGTAGAAAGATGATAATTAAAAAGTACGTTTTATTATAGATCGAATTTTATTACTCTTATTTACTAATTGGAATGAAATTTGAAGAAATCAATACCCATACTTATACACACGAAGCTGAAAAGGTTCTACTTTTATAATCTAAGAAGTTCACCACATCCTTTAAATTTCAGAGCTATAACCACATTAAAAAGCCACCAATCGAATTTTACCTGAAGCAATTTACCACTTAATCGGTAATACCGCCAATTATCTTGGATTAGATTCGCTCATGGGAACAAAACCCCCTCGTGCCCGCCCTCTGCTATTAAAGTTCAACACCCATGTGTCCCGCTCACCTGCTAAATTGCATCGGCGGATGAGAATATTAATGAGCCGAAATCGCTACACGGCGTGAGTGCCTTTTGGTTAAATGTTCGTGCCTATCGGGAAATGGTTGCTTTAATGTTAAACTCTGCTGTAATTAAGGCCATAAAGTTCAATCGCATAATACGATCAAATTAGTTCAGTTCAACATTATCTCAAGAACGACACTTTCCTCTTTTCAGAACATCGTGCGGAAGTGATTAGAAAAGTTCGTGATTCTTCCGCGTTGGGTTGACATACTTAAACTCGGCAAAAAATGATCCTGCTCTCGTTGATTTTGGTGGGTACGGTCGTGTGGCTGCTCATTAAATATGTTTACAGTTACTGGGATAGAAAGGGATTCCCCGAAATTAAGCCATCTATACCTTTTGGTAATATGACATCCGCTGTTAAAAAGGAGAAGGCCTTCGGATTGGTTTTCAACGACCTCTACATGAGCACGACGAAACCATTTGTCGGCATCTATTTATTCTTTAGACCGACGCTACTCATCAGAGATGTAAAATTAGTAAAGGACATCCTCACCAAGGACTTTAATAGCTTCCACGACCGAGGCGTATTCGTTGACGAGAACGATCCCATATCAGGAAATTTGTTCAATTTAGAGGGGGACAAGTGGAAAAGTTTGCGAACGAAACTGACGCCGGCATTTTCATCGGGAAAATTGAAGAACATGTTCGAGACTATCGAAGAAACAGGAAAATCATTGCAAGATTACGTAGATGAGACACTTCCTGAGGAAGGAGCTGTTTTCGAGGTAAAGGAACTCTTCTCAAGGTAAGTATTTTGGATTCGCTATTGTAAAACTTCATAAAAATTAGAGCGGTTTATTAATTTTTTCAGATATGCAATCGATATTATCGCTTCTGTTATTTTCGGTGTTGAAAACGACAGCTTTAAAGATCCCAATAGCGATTTTTGGAGATTTGCGCAAAGATTTCGTGAAAATAAAGGATTTCTTGTAAATTTCTTTGGTCTAGTGATTTTCTTATGTCCAAGGTTAGTTGAGGTCAGTGTCACATTAACCGAATCGATTCATTGTTTTCATTTTTAGTTTGACTAGACTGATACCTAAATTCTTGCTTACTGACCAAGTAGAATTGGGAAAATTTATGATGGCAGTAGTTACGAAAACTATTGAACAGCGAGAAAAATACAATGTTAAGCGTAAGGATCTTATGCAGTATCTGATCCAGCTCAGGAATACTGGAAAGCTGGAGGATGGTGCTTGGGACAATGAGACAGCGGCAGGTAATTAATTAAAAGTATCTCATCTGAATCTGCTTATACCTATATAAGCAGATTCAGATGAGATACTTTTAATTACATATCTTCATACATATGAGGCGTTTATTTTGATAGTGGCCTCAGTCCATTTTCCAGAAAAATCAAGCTAGCTATTTTAATATTTATATTTCTACATTATCTTTTCATTCTTTTCATTTTAAAGCAAATTGTAACTAATATATCTAAAATCACTAAGTTTAAACTTTAAAAGAAAATTAGTTAGTTTAGAGAATGATTAAAATTTTTATTTGAAAGACTAAGCTAAAAAAATGCCATATCATAATCGTTTTAAATGTTATAGTTCGGTTTATTTCGTCATATATCAAACCATTTACGCATATATGTGATAAAGCTTTGTACATTTTATATACTCTTTTTAAAAATTGTATTTTCCTTCAAAAATATTTTTGTAACCCATATATAAAAAAATATATAAAATCGCAACTCTAAAATACAACGATTATTTAATTTTATAACATAAAAATTGTATAGATTTTTTTTTATTTTCCCATGAACTTATTGAATTAAGAAAGTCATTTCATTAATTTTGAAACCGGCTTAAGCCCATTTGTAGCCATCAAAAATAAATTACCTATTTTTTAAACAATGTTTATGTTGCTAATTGGGTTAGTAAATTATAGACCCTTAGAAACACAACCCTTAAATATCTCGAATTTTAAAATAATTGAACTTAGGCCACTTTCAAAATAAATGGCTAACATATCGTACAATCACCGCAGAAAATTTTCAGTATACATATGCCACATATTTATATAGAAAAGTACATTAAATTTGAAGAGGCGATTATACAGGCAGATAAAAAGACGTTTTACTTTGGAGACAAAGATCCACGCACCTTTTTAATTTTACATTGTTGTCCTGTAAAGGAACATTATAGTTTCCAAGTTTATCATCTTTGGAAAATATATACCTGTAGAGAAAATGTTTTTCCCAGAATTATTTGTATCCACTTGGTCGAGTTTTTCTTTTATCGATATTCTTAAAGTTCCTTAAATTGAATAAAAACATATCGAATATGATGGAGTATAAAGTTAATTTCTATAACAAGTTTACTATCAACTTTCTGAAAAATTTTCCGATGATTTAATTTATCTTTCAGAGAATCTAAAATCGATGACTATCGAGCAGTGTGCAGCACAATTATTTATTTTCTATGTAGCTGGATTCGAGACTACATCAGCAACTATGGTCTATTGCATTTATGAGCTGACACAAAACGAAGAACTCATGAAAAAGGCCAAGGCAGACATAGCCCAAGCCCTAGAAAAGCATGAAGGAAAATTGAGCTATGAATGCGTCCAGGACATGAAATACTTAGATCTTTGCATAATGGGTAATTAATCTCCTTTGTCAGACATTGGAACATTTAATTTAACAAATTCTATTTCTTGCATACCTGATCGCATTACAATAGAAACACTCAGGAAATATCCCGGGCTCCCAATGTTGAATCGAATGTGCACGCAGGACTATCCGATTCCAGGAACGGATTATGTTATCAAGAAAAATACTCCCATAATCATTCCAATTATGGGAATTCAAAGGGATCCTGAGTACTTCCCAGATCCTTTAAAATTCGATCCGGAAAGGTTTGCCGGAGATAATAATTTAAATGAGGATGCATACTTTCCTTTTGGTGATGGTCCAAGAGCCTGTATTGGTATTTTCTGCAAAATTGACTCTGAGTCACTTAAGATATTAATTCTTAACTATTTTACAGCCGTCCGACTTGGAAAGATGAATGCTAAAGTTGGGATTGTAATGATGTTGCAGAAATTTAACTTTGAGGCCACTGTTAAAAAAGAAATGGAATTTGATGCAGTTGCGATTGGACTTCAGCCTAAAGATGGATGTCATTTGAAGATTACGAAACAAAAAATATGAGAATATTTTGAGTTTAACGAAGAGCTGTTTATTAATGTGTTATTGTAACATATTTACAATAATTTACTTCTATGGGTTACACACATTCACGAATAATCAATTATGAAGAAGTGTAAAATAGAAATGTTCGTATAATAAAAATCACTATAAATAAACTTTTAAATAATTACTTCTATACGAAATGAAACTAATAAAATTTAATATCACTCAATATAAGGCAATCTGAAATTAATATAAGTCTCGCCTTGAATTGAAAATTTAGAACTTAACATTTATTAAAGAAAAGTTGAAGTAGAAAGTTTTGAAATTCAAAAGGTGACTTTAAGATGGAACTAGCAAACTTATAAATGTTGGGTAAGAAAATGAGTACGTGGTTATCTTTTAAAATTATCCCAATGCCTTTAAATCTGCAGAAAAGCTAAGAACAATTCGGAAATTGTCTACTGAAAAATAATGAACTTATCATCTGTTGAAAAAATAAAATAAAAATAAAAATTGTCCCATTATCATCCGTTATTAATTTCTTACTAAAATAACAAACAAAAATAATTTATTCAGATGATGATGGCAGCATAGCTGCACATTAAGAGACTATCAAATAGCTGAAAAAGCGCAAAAAGTAGTTAAACACAGCCAATGGCAATTGCATCTGTGTCAGTCAGTCGCCAGCAAAATCTTTAGTAGTCTTAATAGCAACTATAACAAAATATGATTAAAACTTGAGAAAACTGCAGACGGGTACAATTAATAGGTACAGACCCAGCTGTCCATGACCCAGTCGTACAGAAGCCATTTGAAATCCCTCTGCAAAAAGTCATTTTTACAAACATAAGAGTCCAAAATTTGCATTTCTTGAGTAGTCCAAATATTCGTATTTTGTGCACTGTTGTTTAAATTGTAGAATTAATTACTACTGTGTGCAAATTCTGTTGTTCTCATCGTGAAAATATTTCTGTTTCTGATTTTATTTCTTTTATGGTGCGGTTTTTATGGTGGAGTATTTTTGCTCCCTCTAAACCGATCATAAGGGTTTGCCATAAAAAAAATCTACCTACAGTCTATGGTTTAGGGGATTTTAGGACGACTGAGAAAAATGTGATAGCATTCGGTATCGCAATTTATGATGTACAGTGCTGTGCAAAACATTTGCAACTAAAATCATAGTTTCTTACAGATCATTATAATATTTGCTAAACCACTGATACCAAAAAAAGTTTTACAGTGCATTATTCTTTATTATGTCTAGTTTCCAAATATAACAATTGCAAAATGTAATATCCCATAATAAGGGAGCAATATCCACTTTTTTATTCAACGTAACAATTTTGCCTGTGCAAAACATTTGCAACTTTATATATCAACAAATACTTTTCTCGGAATAAATGAGATTTGGCAGTACTTTGTTAGTTAACTGTTATTTTCTATTCCATACTTAGTTAATAAAAAAAAAAAATAATAATAATAATATATTTATATACAAATAATAGTAAGTTTTTTCCTTTAAACGCAATTAAACTAAACGTTCTTAAAATGAGGGTAATTAATTTTACAACGAAATAAAAAACTGAATAATATTTGTTTACACAGATGGTATAACCTACAAAGACATTAGTGAAAAATATAAAATAGCTAAATCCACCATATCCAGAATTATAAGCAGTTTTAAAAAGACTGGGAGTATTGAAAATATTCATAAAGGGTGGTAGACCAAGGAAAACGACAAAGGCTGAGGATCGTAGAATTTAAATTTTAATTAAATCTCGGCCTTTCCTCAGTTCAAGGTACTAAACGAAGGTAAAAAACGAATAAAACCTGGATGTGGATCCTTTGACAGTAAGAAGACGAGCCATAGGAACCGATCTTAGGAGCTACAGGCCAGCGAAAAAGCCACTACTTTCCGAAAAAAATGGCTGAGCTCGACTTGTCTTTGCTCGAACTCATTTAGAATGGCCCCTAGAAAAATGGAGAACTGTCCTTTTTTCGGATGAGTGTTTAACTTTAAGTTTAACTTAGTGAGGCTAGATAGAGGGCAAACAGTACGACGAACGACGAACAAACGACTAAATCCGCGATAAACTGTGGTAACTGTGAAGCATGGAGGTGGTAATACAATGGTCTGGGGGTGTTTATCAGCTCAGGGCGTGGGACCTCTTCATGAAATACCACGGATAATGAAAGCGGAGGACTACAAAAACATTATGGAAAATGTTATGCTCCCTTACGCAGAGGTAGAAATGCCCCTGCGCTGGCGCTTCGAACAGGACAATGATCCCAAGCACACCTCTAGACTTCTTCAGGCTTGGTTTTCGCAGCAAAACATTGAAGTTTTGAAATGGCTCGCACAGTCCCCAGATCTCAACCCCATAGAAAAGCTGTGGCAACTGGTTAAGAAGAATATGAGGGGTCAATTTTACAACAACTGTGACGAACTCTTTAATGGTATAAAAAAGGCTTGGAATGATATAACTTCTTCACATATTGAGTCGCTATTTAATTCTATGCCAAGAAGATTTGCAGCAGTTGTTGTAAATAAAGGCTATTCAACCAAATATTAATGATAATATATATTTAAAGTCGCCAACATTGTTAATGTCAAGGAGTTGCAAATGTTTTGCACAGTCAGTTTTGTATCTTAGTACGAAAAAACGAATATTTCTTCTTTTTTATTGAATAGTTACTTTTAGTTTTTTAATATTCTTAAATTAGATATAGTAAAGAATAAAATACTGTATTAGCTTTTTTGTTTTTAAGAATTTAAGGTTTGTTGTAGTAAGACATAGAAAATTGGGGTTTTAGTTGCAAATGTTTTGCACAGCACTGTACCTACCACCGAAGTTCTGCACTCCCATTTGTTGGAATATATCATGGAGTTCCGGCCAGAGCCATTATTTAGAGACACCAGGCAAAAAATATCCTCACAAAAGGACTTCAACCGATTCTCTGACCACGAAGTGTATGCTGATGACAACTGTCCCCTATCCCGAAATTTATTCCCTTTGGAATAGATACAGTGGAAAACTTTACGAACTAAATTGGCCCTAAACCTTCAACCGTCTCTGAACTCAGGACGATGATGCTATGCAATTGAATTATACTATATAGCATCGCTATGCAGCAGTTCATCTCCAGATTTAGGTGTAGTGAAGGTATAGCTCAAGGATGTGTTTTAAAAAACTTGCAGAGAATAGGCGCAAAAACACTTTCAAAAAAAAAAAAAAAAAAAAAATCTTCTTATCTTTGTGAATTTGTTAGATAAGCTTTTTATACGATTCCAACTCCCATATTCGGAATAGATGTAAATAGGTTTATGGATCGTAGAAACGAGTTAAGGAGTTTGTCATACGTCTAGAGACATAGACTGGATTTACAGGATTGTTGGAGTACTTTAGCAACTTTCCCTCAGTCCAAGATATGTCTTTCGTTCTTTTTGTCTGTCTCGAGGGACTTTGAGCTTACGAAAGTTTCTCTTCCCTTTTTTCCCCCCTATTTTTGCACTTAAGGGCTTGTCGAACTGTTCGCATTTCTCCGGGAAGGAAATGTTGCCGCTGATTAAATGCCGAGCAGCGTGAAGAGAATTTTTCTTTTTCGAGAGGAACAAAAAAAAAAAAATTTCTGAATGAATTTTTATGCTATTTTTACTGCAGCTGAGGATTGCTAGAGTCCACTCTTCTGGATGATGTATGGAACTTAAAAAAAATTATCTAGTGTGGGTGCATGTGAAGTGCATGATAAATGTTATAGGGCTATAATGGCAAGTTTTGTGGAGGCGCATTAAAAGCGTTATCACTTAAGGGCACATTCTAAAGTGTGCGAGTTATAAAATTCATATATTTCCATTCTTGAAAGTATTATGGGTTTATAATTTGAGATCATTGTTAGGTTTATTGTAATTGCTGCAATGATCTAGAGCTAAGAAAATCGTAAAAAAATAGTTTCTTCAGGAAAATGACTGTAATTTTAACCATTTATGTGTAAATACACAAGGTAGTCTATAGTATTAAATTTGTATAGGGTTTTATAAATGCCATAAAACTTGGTTAATATCATTTTGCTTGGTAGTGCATTTCTTTAGCATAAAATTTTAAATTTGATTTTTTTGGGTTAGTTTATAGTTTCTAGTACAAAGCACTTTTAAAAAAAAGGAGGGTTTTGTTAAAGTTAGTAACTCTAGCTCTACATGAATACATTACAAAAAAGTTCGTTTTTAATTCATAAGTTCAACAGAAATACGTTGCATGGTTTAAGGATTACCTAAGACACATGGCTCATTATGTATAATTTAGTCCAACTTAAAAGATAGCATTAGTGTAAGTTAATTTATCGACACAACACTTTCAATATTTAGGGTGGGTAAGCATCCAGTAGATGGCGTCATGTTTCGATTTCTTGACATATTTGTTTATGTTTACGAAATAAGCGTGCTTTTTCAATACTTCATTTACCATTTTTATAATTTTACTGTGTATTGTGTTATAATTGTGCTGTATATTGTTTGTATATTATTAATTTCAACGATCAAATAATAATACAAATCTTTGTATATAATTGTTTTTCGTTGATTTTCATAACATTACGATAAATTCTCAAACGTGTAAGTATTTTTTGCTTGCTTTACATTTTTTATTTGTATTTTACTCCAATTATTTAATCTGTTAATTGTTAATCAATTAATTAATTAATCAATTGTTAGTTATTATGTGTTATTTAATTTATTTATTATTTGTTATATAATTTATTTATTAACTGTTTTTATTTTAATTTTAGAAAAATGCCGCCAAAAGTCTGACCTCAAAAAACCGGGATGTTCTTCTGGAGAATATCTAAATATTGCTCTTTTTTCATTATCCCTCAATTTTAACCAACTTCCACTCCTTGTTATATACCCCTAAACCAAGATTTTACCACCACCATGTTTTGTGGTTTCTTTGATTTTATTCGGGTGATATTCTTCAGTATTTTAGTCCAATACTATCTCTTTCCATCGGATACAAATCGATTAATTTTGGTCTCGTTACATCAAATAACCTAGGAGAACCTGAAAATGTTAACGCATTATAGTAATTTTACTGCTTCCAGTCTTTATTAGTCCAGTGCTTAAATTTGTAAGCAAATTCTTTACGAGCTGATCGATTTTTTAACAAAATAGCTTCTCCACTGGCTTAATCCTAATTTCTTTTAAGGCTCGCAGTACTGTTGGCTGGATTAGCATTCGATTCAATGTTTTGGGTAGCTAAATTTGGGGCATTTTCGGATCCTGAAACTAGAAGTCGAGAAGTTGAATGGGTTTCTCGATCTGAGAGAGTGTGCATAATGTTTCTGCGGATGTATTACTGGATACAATCCCATCAGAATCTTTAATTCTCTTGACAGTTTGGTAACTTATTTTAAGCTTATTTGCAATTTTTCTTAATGATTCAGCATTTTTTAAACAGCCTGTCATCGAAGATTTAACTATTAAGTTTATGTGTTTCATTTTTAACTTTTATCTAAAATTTGTTATCACACCGGAAAGCATTCAATGAGTGATTCAGGTGTGTTACCACGCTGTTTCCCTAAGAATAATAATGTAACAATGCACTTAATAAAGAATTATTATTATTACTTTTTTTTTTTAATTCGAATATCAAAAACTGATATGAGCTTAAGTTATTTTAATTTCTTGAAGTGTAATAAAGTGAATAAGTGAAGCAAATAAGAAAGACATATATTTATTTTCAAAATATATGAGTGTTTTATTCAGCCATACCACATTATATTATATTATTAGTTTATTCCTGTTTTTTAAGCTTTATTTTATTATTTTTTTTTTTTTTTTTGCGAGGACAATTCTCTCTTGAAGTACTTTTTCTTCACACGCCGTTTGATAAGAAAATTAAGAAATGAGGGAAGAACCTACAAATTCATTGCCGACGTCTTATACCCTTGATACACGGGCACGACTGAATGAAGAAGGGATTATTATCGGCTGTACTACCGTGTATCACTGTGGATTAAGTTTGAATCTTCATTCATAACTGCATTCGAAGGCTACTCGATAAAGTTCCAAAAACTTAATTCAGAGCAGATGAAAATGGAAGTCCTGGAAAAATCAGCTGATTTCCAGTGTCAATTATTCAAAAACATGAATTCACTCCGCTCTTTGCACTTTGAACTGTCAAAACGAAATATCATCGACTCCTATGCCTTGTGTCTTGCATTGAATGAATTAAAATCCGAGTGAATTTTCATTCATAGGATCTTCATTCAGCCGTGTCCGTGTATCTTGAGTATTAGGTCGTTCCCGGAATTTTTTTACAAATGCATTAAAGCCTAAAAGAAAACAGAAAACTAGAAGCCAGGTTGGTAAGAAAACGACTCCAACCACTGATCATGAGATCATCATTATGATCACTATGTCTTCAAGGACGATTTGCGCAGCTACGGGAAACGAAATAAGCGTAAGAACTTACAAAGGTATGGTATCGACACCATTATATGGATTAAGGAGACAATGACCAAGATAGTTTATAGGGACATTTTGCAAAATGTGATGCTCCCTTATGCTGAAGACAAGATACCCCTTAAGTGGCAATTTCAAGAGGATAATGATCTCAAACACTCAACTAATTGGTGAGTGAATGGTTTGCGGATCATAATGTTAATGTTCTTCCTTGGACAAGTCCCAGGATCTCAATCACATTGAGAACTTGTGGGATGAGTTCAAGCGATCCTTGGCACAAGAACAAAATAATAAATAAGGAGCAGTTGTGTTAGTGCGGTTCAGTCGCATTAAAAACCCATACCTATTGAAAAGTGCGGTAAGTTAATAAATACCATGCCAAGGCGAATTAACCCTTTGCACTCTAGGCATTTTTCCTAACCACTTCGCCATATTCTTAACCTGGCGCGCGTAAGGTTTAATTTTGTAACACGGATAGTAAAGTGGATGAAAAATACCCAGAGGTTTTACTGATGCCACTTAACGTCATTAACTTCGTGTATATTAGTTTTATTGAATAATATGCTACTTTTATTTGATTTTTATATGAAAATAAAAAAATAAAATATATTTTCTTCGTTCTGTTATTTTTATTATCAAGATCTACATTTTGAATTTTAATCAATTCCTCATAACATGTGTATAATTCATCCAAACTTACGCTAGCCCTTAACCAGAACTAAAAACTTCTTTATTTGAATGTTTTATATTTTTTACATGTTAGAAGTATAATATTTAAATTATTAATCTAAATGCAGATGGTGAGTGACACTCTCCGTTGGAGTTTAAAGTGTTAAAGCCGTATTGTTAAATAATGGAAGTGTTCCAGGTTACTGAATATATATTTGTGATTAAAATATATTTAGTATTGTTTAAAATGTATTATTTTTATACAAGATATAATCAACTCACACCTATTATTTTGTCCAAAATCAAAACGGAATTTTTCTTGTTAATTTTTGAATTAATGAACTGATCATATTACAATATAATTCTTGTTCTTATTTTCCTAATTATAATTATAAACTTAGCCAAATGGAAAACGATAGAATAATTTATGAAGTAATTTTCATAATCAAAATTCCTTTAGTTTAATCCATCGGACAAGAACACAAGATATTTGGAGTTTGATAAGGTTCAATTACAATGAAATTTTTCCAATTAATAAATTATGTCGTATCATCGTATTATCAGTTTTGCATACGAGTGATTCTGATAATCTGTCTCCTGGTCTTCTCAAATCATGTGTTGATTCTCTGGCTTTACCTTTGACCTTTATTTTTAATTTATCGCTAACTACAGGTAATTTTCTTGATGTGTGGAAAATTTCCACTGTCAAACCAATTTTTAAGAGTGGTGCTAAGCATTTGGTAATAAACTATAGAGCAGTTTCTTTGATGAAAATAATTCCTAAATTACTCGATTGTATTGTGGCGAATAAATTGGCTTTTTTATGTAAGGAAGTTATCTGTTCACAGCAACATGGCTTTTTAAAAGGAAAATCTACAGTTACTAATCTCGCTTTATTTACTAATTATTGCTTAAACGCTATGGAAGATGGCTACCAAGTTGATACAGTCTATACTGACTTATCTAAAGCGTTCGACAAAGTTAACATATCTGTTCTTGTTAATAAACTTTATCATCTCGGAATTCACTCTACCTTTTTACAATGGATTTCTTCTTACTTGTCTAATAGAAAACAAAGTGTGATTATTAACGGTTACTGTTCGAGAATTTTTAATGCTGATTCTGGCGTTCCACAAGGTAGCCACTGTGGTCCCATTTTATTTATCTTATTTATAAATGATATTGTCAATTGCTTTTTATTTTCTCAATGCTTAATTTATGCGGATGATCTAAAAATTTTCATTAAAATAACTGATCAAAATTGCTGTTCAATGTTGCAGCAAGACCTGAACAGTCTTTTAAGCTGGTGCTCAACTAATTGTCTCCATCTTAATATTTCTAAATGTAAGGTTATATCATTTTGCAGGACCGCTGTTTGTTATAGTTATAAGTACGTTTTAAATTCGGAAACTTTAGATCGTGTTGAGGATATAACCGATTTAGGCGTTATCCTGGATAAAAAGCTCTCTTTTTCCCTCCATGTTGATCATATCATTTCTAAGGCCTATAAAATGCTTGGTTTCATTAAAAGGAGTACCAAAGAGTTTACTGATCCTTTCGCCATTAAAAATTTATATGTCTCGTTAGTAAGATCTCTGCTAGAATATGCCGCTGTTATCTGGTGCCCTATGTTTACTACATATATCTGTAGAATAGAAGCAGTGCAAAAGAACTTCACTAGATTTTTATGCTTCAAATGCAACCTTTTTAAAAATGTTTTACCACCCTATAAATCTCGGCGCCTGTTATTTGGTTTGTCAACACTCGAGTTTAGACGCGATTGTTGTTGTGCCATGTTTATTAGGGATTTATTGTGCAATGACATAAAATGCGCAGAGTTACTCTCCTTGATAATGCTTTATGCCCCTGAAAGACCTCTTCGTTCAAGAGAGCTGCTTCTTGCTCCTTATCATAGAACCAACTATGGGTCTCAGGAAGTTATTACTAGGTGCATTATTAAATTTAATTATTTCAATGATTTCGTTGACTTCTCTTTATGTAGATCAAGTTTCAAATCCAAAATCACGTACCTGGAAAATATATCTCTCAATTGATTTTATTGAATATGTCGTTTAAATGAATTATTGAATTTTGTAATAATATATTCTAGTCTGTAGGGTTATTGTATTGATCTGTAGACTGAATGAATGACTAAATAAGTAAAATGCACATTTCTTTTTTTTTTTTTACTTTAATTAAAATCAAATAAAAATAAGCATGTCCCACTTAGCTGTAGAAAATTTGAAGTTTTTAACAAAAGTTCTCTGCACAATTTCACCCCAAAAAGCCGCTTTATGTTCGCGGTAAAAATTTGAAAAACCTTTTCGGTATGAAATTTCTCCGCAAAAAGGAACATTAACAGGAGTCTCCAAGGAGCGCCTAAAAATAAACGTTCCCTGCATGTCCCGGCGGGAGTGAAAGTAACTGCAGCGTCTTTTTCCTTCGACTTCCTGTTTCCTGCTGTGCTTTACGAATTGCGAAAAAAAGGAATTTTTCATTTTGCGTTACGTCCCAGCGGGAGAGTAGAAACGACTGCATACCATTGCCATTCATTAACCTCTGTATTGTGTAAAGTCTGAGTGCTGCCGCTTTCGCAAAATTAAATATATACGCTGAGGACATCGCAAAGGTAATTTCTCTTATACTATATAAAAACCCTAAACACCACATTCTAATAAAATTCTTCGAATACTACTTTCATTAATCAAATCGAACGTGATTCAAAATGTAAAATCCAAGGAAAATAAAATTGTCGTTCAAGTAAACCAAATTTTATATTTTAAATGTATTCTCATTATAATTTTAAACAAATACCTTGTTCAAACTGCGACTCTCAATATCGACATTTTTTACGAGCTAAAATCTAAGTAACGTGAGATCTGAGATGTAAATTTATAGGTTTACAACCCCTTCAAGTACGGAGGAAAATTGTAGTGACAATATTCTTTGTTATAAAATTTTTTCGTCGGAATTATTAGCTTTGTTTCATATTTAGTGCATCTGACTTAAATATAGGCGTTTCTTATTTAGCCCTTATCACAGAACTTCTTATAGACGGCATGAACTTATTGTTCTAATGAATTCAAAGTTCAACCTTTAATGTTAATGTTGATTTATAGATGAATCGTATTAAATTTAAGGAACTCGTAATTTTGCACAATTTTGCTTGAATTTGTTAGTATAGGTCATACCTACTTATAGTATATAGCGATCAATTCAGTAGTCTGTACGAACTTTATTCTATAGACTGAATAAATAAATAAATAAAACCTATTACAATCGTTGTTACTTGACACAAAACTATCAATGATGAATTTGGTAGTTTTCTGATTGACATTGTGCCGAGACTTCTTCACACAAAGATTTATGCATTTTTTGATATTCTTAAATTTTTATTTCAAATTCTGCCGACAGAACTAGCTATAATAGCTTCTTTTATAGCAGTGGTGTAATCATTGCAATTGCAGGACTGGCAAAATTAAATAAAATAAAATAAATTAGTATGTAGCCATCAAGGATACAATTTTTTCAAATATTTACTTATTTTAAGCTTTAGTCGGCTTTTCATGTATTTGTTGTGCATATTATGCATATTATTTGTATTATTAAAAAAATAGACTTCATTGCACCAATTCACATTGCATAAAAGTGTTGATAATGATATTGAACGAAGCATATGATAGTAATTTGGAATTAGTGCCATGTTCATAAATGTGTTCTAAAACATCACAGAAATATAGTCCCAAAACCGTTTTGAGTTAATTTAGTAAACATAGAAAAAAGTTTTAAATATATTTGTAGCAGTACATTATGCTTATCGAACGTCTCTCTATTGCTCATTATAAGGAGTCATTTGGAATATACGTGTATCACTTGGAGCCCCTTCTATAATGTGTATGTGCAGCAAATAGAACATGTCCAAAGGCGTTTTACTAGAATTCTTTTATTGAAAATAGACGGCCGTTACCTAGATTATTTTGCCCGTCTCGACCGATTTAATATGCCTTCCCTTAAAAAATGCAGATATTATATTGAAGAAATTTTTATTCACAAAGTTGTCAATATCCACTTTAGTATGCTAACTTTTTTGCTTCGCCGAGAATTTCACGCTCTCCCTTAATTTTTAAACTTTCAATTGCTAGAACTAATAGCAGTCAAAAATCACCTTCAATTAGAGTACAAAAACAGCATAACGATTTATTCAATAATGTTGATATCTTCAGTCGTAGTCTCTACTCCTTTAAAATATCTTTAAGAGATGAGATTTCCAACCCCCTCACGTAATCTTTGCCCGACAATAATATTTGCGTCCCTCAATTTCTTTTCTTTTATTTATCAATTCCTTAAATTGTTTTTGGTTTTTTTTTCCTTTTTTTATATTATTCCTTTTAATTATTATTCCCTTTCTTCTTTTATTTAACTTTGTATTTTTAAAGAATCGGCAGTCTTTAACTGGATTTATTCTGTAGGCTATCGGCGCAAAATTTTTGTAAATAAATAAATATTTAATAATGCAAACCCATCAAGGAAATTATGAAAAATTGTCCATCTATTTTCAAGCTTTGAACCAAAACATCTTGAAAAAGTCTCCATCTCGTAATTTTCATATTTTCTCAATTCCTAGAGAATTTCTTTTTTTTATTTTGATTTATTTAGGCAAATAGCTAGAAAATTTACACTTTTTTTTTAAGGTTGACATTTTCTTGACCTTTTTTCACAAATTTTATTGCTGTTGCTCGATGGTAGGACGACGGATAAGAATCTATAAATAAATGTTTATACCTACACTGTGGTAAGGACTAAATCAAATAAACCGGTAGGTCTTCAAGGACAATATTTTGTCGTAAAAAACAACAGGCAATGGGTTAGCACATTAAATTTTTGAAGGGGAAATATGTTCCGAGCCATTTTTGCTTCGCGGCTTTAATATTTTACTCCTTCGGTCGCTGACACTCAGGCAAACATTTTTAGAAAAAAATATGCTTTGTCGCCGTGGGGAAAGAGACTTGAGACTATTATTAATTGCTTTCTTTTGACCTGAAGAACTTGAATATATCCTTAAATTGAAGCAATTAATTAAGCCGTTAAAATAGCAAGAAGCCATAGCAATTCGTATCAATTCAGGATGAGGGCAAAACTCACTGTCCGTGCAGTACAAAACAATAAACCATCCAAGTGTTTCTGTTTCCGACGGCTGGTTACGATAATATGGGCAGAAACTAAGTACATCACTCGGCCTGCACGAGATAACACAGAATCCAGGCACCATGACTCAAGTACTATAGGACAAAGAACAGGCTATAGTCACATATATGGTACGACGACTGGTTCACATAACAGGGGGTGGTCAGTTCACATATTGAAACCACCACAATAATGGTCATTTCCATAATATCCCACCCCCCCATCCACAGAGGCCATGTGAACGAACGCCTTGTTCCTTTTCACTCGTCCGACATACAGAATGCATGGTAGATTACTAAATTCCAGGAGCAGATCATGTTATCGAAAAGGGAACGCCAATTATTATCTCCCTTATAGGTTTACACAACGATCCCAATTATGCTCCAGATCCCGTGAAATTCGACCCGGAAAGATTCCTACGAGAAAATAAAAATGATGGCGAGAATGCATAGTTTTCATGTTCGTAAAACGGCTCCAAGAACCTGCATATTGGTAAAGGGATCTTCCGATAATTTATCCTTTATGGCCCTGTTTGGCCCCGTAAAACGCCTCTTATTTCAGGACATTAGGTTGGTCAGGATAAATAGTTAAAGCGGCTGAAGTAGTCACACTTCCTTACAAATTTAAATTTTAGGCCATTGAAAAGAGGAAGGATGCCAAATTCGACAATTATTTGGCTGGACTCGTGCCAGAAGGGTGGAGTGAATGATAAATTATTTAAAAAGATAACTATCCGGCATGCGGATGTGGCAAATGATACCGATTTTATTAGATTTTAGGAGTACTTAGTTTTTTTCGGCGTTCGTGATAATTTAGCCCCCTGTTTGTACATTAAATCCCATAAAATCTCTTACACATAACGATAATGGAAATGATTTTCAGATTTTGAACCCTTTACCAATTCTGTAAAAATCGCGTATATATGCAGGATCGAATCTGAATTGAGTCTGGATTCAATTCTATACATACGCAGATTGGATTGAAACTAGATCGAGTGGATCCTATTCGCTTAGAAGACTGGATTGAGTTGAAATTACTGCTAAAAACGCAGATCGAGTAATCGATTTGACAATTCCCGCTAAGCATGTTGTGACAATTTTAATTTCTTTGTCTAATTATTTTGTTGTGTCTGTAAAAATTAAATCATTTTCAAAAAGTGTCAAAAAGAAGTGTGTGAGAAATTTAAATAAAACTTTCGCAATCGTTTAATATTAATTTTTCTTGATGTCTCTCTATATTTGTATATTATAGTATATTTCACCACTTCTGATGTCACTTCCATCCGCATTGGATTTACTTTCGATTCGAAAACTCAATCCAATCTCGATTCGGTCCTTCAAACCGTCATTTAATTTAAAAAAAGATCTTTTTTAAACCAGGCTGGTCAAATTTCAATTAACCAAAGTCGCTTTAAATATTTCAAACCATTCTGAATTTTCAACACTCGCAAATCCAATTTTTAAAATCAAACTAGTCCAAAATTTCAACTCAAACAAGTCATATTTTAATTACAAACAAATCTATTTTAGGTTAGTGATTTGCACAAAAAGAGATTTTTTTTTAAATAAATAATCAGATTCAGTTACATCTGAATTAAATCGTTTAAAGGCATACATATTACGAGTGCCGGTTTGCAGTTAGTGCAATATTCTTCTCCTGTTAAACTGCAAAAATCAATTATGCTTTCTAATAAGGTAAAATAATGCATATAAACATGCAGACATAGTTCTGTTCTTTTATTTTTCTAACAAAAACTAATGATTTATAAAAGGTAAAATGTAAAAGAAAAAATTATTACTTCAAGTATACATTATAAAAAAATTTTTAAGTGCAGTTTTATTTAAGCTTTTAAAAGTTAATGATTCGCAAATTACTTCTTTTTATAAATATTGACAGCCTTCAAGATTTTAGAATCTATTTTGTTAAAACTCGGAGGGAAAAATGTGAAGTAATCAAATTCCCTCTCAATGTTCGAGTAGATGAAAAATTTATAAAATTTTATGAAGTTTTTACTAGACATTGAACATCCAAAAAAATATCTTGTTCAAATAACTAATTTCGTGGTTCATTTTTCAACTTTGTTCTTTTCATATTCATGCATATAAAACCATTTTGTTATTTAAACTACATATCCGGTTCCTACGATACGATAGAATTAGTTCAAGAAGGCTAGTCGATCAAAGTTTTAGTATTAAATATCTTTAAAGCAATCAATCTGTACTAAGAGAAAAATTACATTCTAAAATAAAGAATAAACTGAGATTAAATTGAGAATTTTCAATACCTGAAGTTGCAAATTGCTTTTATGAAAAAATACTCATGAAATCAAGGCAAAAACACTAATATATAATTAAAAATTAAAGAGCAATCATTGTTTCCGTGAGTTAATGAGTATTTTTTCATAAAATTTGAACTCCACTGATTCTTTAGAATCACCTCAAATTCACATTTGAAAATTCTTATTATAAGAAGATGTCTTATAATTTCAAACCTGCTTTTGTCTCAGTGTAGTAGTAATACTATACATGTTTATTTAAACAAATACTGGAAAATATCGTTGTCAGTATATGTACATATGGGTAGTTCTACAAACTAAGGAAGAATTCGAGTCTGATTTCGGCCCGACATTTTTTATACATTCTGGTGGCAGAATTCAGTCTAATAACTAGAGTACAGTGTCTTTTAGCTTATCCTAAAGGGAACAGTCAAAAAATTTAATATTTTTTGATTTATGTCCATTTAAACATAAACTTAGACCACCACCAAAACTAAATAACTGTATATAAACAAATTATGAGAGTAAGTTCAATTTATTTATTAAATTATTTATTTGTAGTTTAATGTTTATGTGTAAAAAAATACTATTATTACACAGAAACAATATTTTTAATATGATCTTCTCAGGATCCTGGATGGTTCTCAGTACCAATTGGACAGGATCCTGAGGCCAGGTTCCTGAGAATTTCTGTCTAAAAATAAAATAAACAAACCAATTTATAACTTTCAACAAAAATTAACCTAAACTAGGCCTATGCGCTAGCATCTTACATATCAATACGCTAAAATTAGTCATATTCATTATTTATTTCGTAAATAAAAATCTTACCAGGATCCTGAGAACTTCACTGATTACGACACCACTTCACTCGCCGAACGCACTAGGCTCACTAAACAACGTGTTAAGTGAGAATAGATAGATGACATTCTTTATCTCTTTCGTAGGTACTATCGACTCAGCGGAATGGTAAAGACGCAAGGCAAATAGTCTAGTAAATATTTGCTAATTCAACAGCGAACAGGATACTGAGATAAAATGGTGGGGACAAAATGTAAACAAGATTTATTTAATATTTTTGAAGTAAATACTATAGTAATTGTTCTACCTAGCCAGGAAAAATAGTAAACTTATTAATTTGGGATTCTTTTAAGACCCTAATGTATAAGTAAACGTATCACGACGCACTTTGAACTAAAATTTGTACGAGGGACACTGCAGGATCCTGAGAATTCGGCACTTTGCACAGTAATTTTGTTCAGAAAAGAATTTTGAATCTTAATTATTTTTAGTGACCATCTAGAAACAATTGTAATTAATAGTATTCCATCCAAAAAAAATTGTTATTAACAATTTTTCTATCATATTTTGGCTGAGCCGCCAAAAATTCCTTAGTTTGTAGAACTACCCATATAAAGATTCCTCAGCAACAGCCAGTAATCAATTGCAATATATAAAAATGTAATAAATAATAAGCTCTGTCAGAAGGGTTGATTTGTATGGTTCAGTTGTGGTTATTTGCCAGAAATCCATATTTATGAGAATTTACCATACAGATAAAACATTTTCCTCATTTTGTTTGATTTTACTCTATCTATATACAAGAAGTTATTGAAAAAGCAGTATAAAACCCAAGTCCATCCCAAGACCTTTTTCTGTTGCCGAAAGCTATTCCACTAGTACCCACAAACATGACTTATCAATAAAAAGAAAAAGGGCTGGCAAAAGAAAATTGATGAATTGCTTCATTGAAACAAAGGATGAAACGTGAAATATCAAACATATCTCATATAATTCCCTCTGTATGTCCTACCTATCATTTCTTCACCTTGTTTAAAAGCACTGTTTATATCAATACAATTCCCAAGTGAAATTACACGCAATTTTTACTTTGGATAAATTTTCCTCCTCTTTGAAGCCCTATCATTTTCAGAGCATTATGTATTTCTCTGAGATATCACGTGTTAATGACTTCCCATCACAACAGTTTACATCCCTTCAAGGAATGAGTGGTGATAAACCTAAAAGCGCCTCGACAATTTATCATGAATTCTACATATTTTTTACACATTTAAAAACTTTTGAGTGAAATAAAAGACTACTTAAATCTATACTTTTGGAATTTTAAGAAATTGTTTCAATTATGTTTAATTGTGGGCTTTTATTCCTAGTCTGTAGCAATCTAAGGAGAGGGTATGTTTTTCTGGTGTACGTATGCATGTTTCTTTGTTTACCAACTCTAGTCTAAATATCTTGATGGATTGTGATGTATGAGATGTCAATGAATTCCGTCTTACAAGAGGACTACAAGATTTGGCAGACTCGCAATTTTGATATAAAAAAAAAAAAAGGATTTGATTTAGGCGTCAGCTTCACATGTGCATACATTATGAAAATAATTTCAGACTGAAATACCCTAGGAAGTAATTCCTTGTCCCTTTAGTTCTGAAAATGTTCCCTTTTTAATTTTACAATTATCTTTTAAAACTAATTTTGTATTACTCTGCTCTTAAACCTCAACAAATTATAAACATTTTGCTCGGTACTTTATGTACAACTTTAATTTTTCGTTCGGCACTAAAAGGGTTAATATATATATATATGTATATATGATATATTAATGTTCTCTTGAGCATAAAATAAAATAATAAAAGTGAATTTTCATAAACTTCATCTAGAAAATTTGATTAACTTTTATATTAAATGTAATTGAGGTCAAACATTCAAATACTAAACTTTGAGTAAAGCAAAGGATTCATAACGAAAAGAGTTCGTCCAGAAAGAAAGAAAGTATTACTATGAATGTTTGTAGTCAAGTTATGAATAAAACATGAAAAAAAATTTAATTTTTATACAAAATATCTTACCCTCAGTCGAACCGTAGGTAAATCCCAAACATGACTTTATACCTTAAATTAATTCTATATTTACTAACTGAACTTCATTATACAGACTTTAGAAGCTTTTTCGGGATGGTAAGTGATTTTGTGTTTCTTTATTTATGTACTCCACTCTGGAAACTTAATTACTTTGAAACATTGCTTTAGATTATCCGCGCTGTTAGTTTATGAATAATACATTAAAGTTGACGAAAGTTTCATAAATTCTTGTTTGGAACGTAATACAATGATGTAGGGTTTAAGGTACTAATGTTAATTAAAATATCATTAGCCAAGCAGAAAAAGTAGCTGTAATTGAAACTTATTATTAAGGGACTTTCATGGTTTAAATTTATACAATTCAGTTTTCAATTTTAATTTTCTAATTACTTTCCCTATTTGAAGAATTCTAAAGGTATTTAATTTTACTAAGCGTTTTATAGTGTTAATAAAAATCATTTTTTCAATTATTCTTAAAAACTAAAATTAACTTAGTGCATAAAAAAAGCTTTCCAAATTGCTGGATCGTTTGACCGCTTTTATTGAGTCATTCGTATGTATATCTTTCTTTAACTCACTTTCTATTATCCGATTTTGAGAAAACTTGACAGACTTACGTAAGTCTTGTGCCAATACAAAATAGTATATCTAATATCGTTCTAAATCAAATATGGCGGACGCCCCAAGATGGCGGATTAGCTTTTTTCTTCATAACCCCTTTGACATGGGCATCAAATGAAAGGGTTTGACGAGTAGAATACGATAAATTGTCACGTCACTCTAAACCTAATATGGCGGATGCCCCAACATAACGGATTACCTTTTTCTTCAAAACACCCTTGATATGGGTATTAAGTGAAAAGGGTTGACGAGTGATAAACTATTAAACAAATCCAGATTAAAAAGTGTAAAACATTTTTTTTTATGTAATCAATCTTTTACATACAGGGTGTCCCGATTCAACGTAGGAAACGCTATACTAATCGATTCCTTGGACTACGCATAGTAAACTTTTGATATCGTTGGAAAGGTGCTATCCTACTCTTTTGAATGAGTACTTGCTCGATGTTCTGCGATGTCCTTACAAGCACCTGTCAGAACTTAAGTGAGCGATCTTCTAGAAAGCCTTCAATGGAGATTTTGAGGAGGAAGAGGATCTCAGGAAAAACGATGATAAGGACACTCCAAGGAATCGATTGGTATAGCGTTTCCTACATTGAATCGGGACACCCTGTATGAAAATTTTATTTATAAATTTAATTTTTATTTTTGAAATTAAATTCCTTTAAAAATGAATGAATGAATGAAAAAATTCAATTATCTTTATTATCGGGAATGGAACTACATATATGACTGAAATAAGTTCCTATATTTTGGCGATATCCTGTATAATTTTAACACATAAATATCGTTATAACTACAGAAATACTAAACCAATTTAACTGAAAGAAATATTGTAATATAAGCCGACAAAAAATGGTATCACAACGGGCCCATCTCCATCACTACAGCACAGAATTCTTCTTCGTAGGACACTTCAATCATCTCCTTTCCAATCTCAAATATTAAATATTGGTTATATTAAATACACAAATACAAAAGTATAGGCATATATCGATTCTAAAATGTGTAATATAACCCAATTCAAATATTACGTTCCAGAAAAGGTATACATGAATCGATATTGAAAACAGAAACACATTTTGTTCGATCTTCCTACTGCGCACAAATGCAAAATAATATCCAATATCTGAAATTACAGCAAAATGTCTACATTTATCATAATCTACCAAGTCTATAAAATGCATTAATCCATTCGAACCTGTGCACGTTCAATCGCTGCAGGAAATTTAAGTAGAAAAGGACCAATAAATCGAATCTTCTCGTTTATAATTTGCAATATATGAGTAAATGTAATTTACTGGTACTAAATGTCGCTTTCTTTTGTCTATAAATCGAAAATTAAAGTTCATTCTCGCTGTGGCATACAACTTCCCTTCTACACCCTTTTATCGGTTGAATGCGCTTTTCGATTCGGTTTTTTAAATGATTTTATTTTCTATTCGAGGCAATTAAATGTGGAATAAGTCTGATATCCTGTACAAGCGTTGCTTCGTGACAATTATCGCTCCAAGAGACGAAACCGCTCATTATCAGGCGAAGTGGGAGTTTCACTTATTAGCAGAATTACCTTTAATCAAGAAACAGTTCCATTAGCTGATTAACGTATAGAAGCTTCGCCGCTCGTATAAGGGTTGTTCGGGGCATTAAGATGGATTTTAAAGTTGTTTTTTTTAAAAGGATCGTTACCAGTTCTGAGAATATTTCAAAGGTATGAAGAAAAATTAATGGGAATAGCTGAATCTGTGCTATAAATTTTCACGTTGTACGTATAATCCTCAAAGAACACCTGCTCCCATTAAATTGAACCCCACTCCTGAAAATTCACGGTTCACGTGTCGAAAGCGCTCTTCGTGCTCTGGGATATAATGAGAAACGGTGTGACGTCACCACAATAAAAATATAAATGTTGTAAGACAAATTAGAACCCATCATCGGCCCAGTGGAGTGCATAAAAGTTAAAGAAAATTTCCGTACGCAATGAAAGTGACTTATTTTCACTTTAGGATTTTCGGGTTCAAACCATAGGCAAAATTCCTCCATTTAGCGTGGCCTCCCTGGAAGAAAGTGCCAGACGAGACATTAATCTTCAAGAGGCATAAAAAGAAAATTAAAGGAAAAAATATAAGAAGAAAGGCTCGAGTAAAAAACCCACGACAGGGAACCAGGAGTACTGCTGCAAGAAGGGCATCATTTCGTTATTCCTGACAAGACGGCAGAAAATGGAAAGCACTTGTCACACCCTCAATTTAGCATAAACAGAAGGAATACTCTCACATCGGGCACGTACATACCTCCTCCGGTTCAGCAGCTTTTGTCTTTTTCTGCTTCTGGTTTTTACAGCCTCCGCTGAACCATTTTCTTTTATTCCCACGCATGTCATCGCGTTACCATGTCGGGATCCGCGAAAGAAAAATTCCAACGATTCCTTAAGCCCTCCCTTACAACAAGGTGAGAATGAATCAATTATTTTTATAGGCTCCTCTCCGGGGTGGTGTACGCTTCACAATGTAAGCAATAATACACTTGGAGGCTATGTCTCGGGTACAACCGCCTTGTTTCCGTTTAATTTAATTTTCTCTCGGCTAACGACAAATTTCAAGAAAGTTAAATTGTTGATGTGGCTATAAATTTTGCTTAAAAAGTTTACTTAACCAGAGTTACTGGCTGAGTGCTTTTCCTTTTAGATGCGATTTAAAATTCATCGTGAAAATTTGCAAATTTTCTAACTCAATTTCAAAATAATCCAACCTGGAGCAGGAGCCCATCAATTGCCTGTCCGTTTCGTATAGCTAGATTTATGATTTCAATTTGGTACGTAAATTTCAAAACAAACATTAATTGAAATTTCTTGTTTCTAGAAACGACCATTTCTTGAATGGTGTCGTAGACAAAGTAACAATTGCATATAAGAAGTAGCGTTAATTTTCTTTCAGGGTAATTTATGCGAAAGCAAATCGACATATCCCACAATACCTACTTAATATAGCTTAAAACATATTTTATAGCAGACAATAATGTCGAAGAAAAACTTTATGAATAAAATTCACAGCTTTTCTGGGACAAAATAAAGTAAAACCTTTTACCCTAATGTTTTTGAGGTTATTTTTCCCTAAGGGTTGTAGAACTGCGTATATATACTCTTTTAATTTAAAAAAATACGATTTTAAAATCACACAGGTCAGATTTCTATTCCATAAAGTCAGGTTTTAAATCAAAAAGGTTATTTACCACTTCTAGTACCTAACTTCAAATTTTTTAATAATTTTAATTATAAAAAGAATTTTGCAATTTTTTTAAATTGAATTAAAATGTTGCATACAATTTTGAAATTGATGAATCTGTTTTCGAGATTAATTTTCACCTGATGGTGAATACCTTTCAGGTATGTATCAATTTCGATTCACTTTTAGAAGTCCGAAACATTAATTAGTCCTAAAACAGCTTAAAAAAGGTCATGCAAAGCGAATCATAAATTTTAAATTCTTTTTGAGAAATACAATTTTTGCTACTTTCTACCGAAGATTGTATATAAGTTTACTAAAGATTCGTAATTGCAGGTGTTGGTTTAGATTCTTTATAATTAACTTGGATCATTCCTTAACTAATCTACGCTAACATGTATTCTACAATGAATAAAATCGTCCACAAAACAGTGTATGAATAAAAAAGATAATCATAAAATATCCCCCATACGTTATTAAATAGCATAGAAAGAAAAATAAAAGAATTACTACTAAAAATTATAAAATCATGAGTTAATCCAACATGTAATTTATTATCATTTCCGTAGAGGTTATTAAATTAATATGTATATGGCAGAATCTAATGAATCCCTTGGAAAACAAAAGTTCATATGTGCACAAACATGTTAAAGACAACAAGCAACAGCCTTGTTTTCACAAGATCACTTGTCAACCAAAAAACCATCTGAATTAATATACTGCAAACTCATGCAAACTCATACCCATACATATCAATCACTTAAAATTGAAATTTAACAACGACGATGTTTCAAATGCAAATAAGACAACTGAAAAGTAATTTATTTTTCATTTACAAAAAATAAGGTATCCATGTAATCCAAGTCTTACGAATGCAACTTTAAAGAAAAACGCGAAATGCTAAGAAGCCTGACAATGGCGTAACGACATAAAAGGCAAAACATCTCAATCTTAAGAAAATGGTCCTATATTAAAATTTTGTTTTTTTGTTTTTTTGTTTTTTTTTTTTTTTTATGGCAGTCAAATGTCTCTGACATTACAATACAACGCAATCTTCCATATCTTTTGAAACAACATATTTTTCCACGTGCCTCATTTGCCAACATAATAACGCTGGAGCTTAGAAAAAAGAAAAACAGAATGTAACATACGTCCTCAGATATATCTTAAGCATTTTTCTCTTAGGCTCACGTAGTAGGTCCTCAGACAACTTAAAATTTCGAAATATTTTCTTGGGGTTTATTTTAAAAGCAAATTAACTCGCTCAACTTTCTCAAAACCTAAACATTTTGAGCATTTATTTTGGCAATTAAAATATATTTTCAGCAATCAATAGAATTGAGAAATTCTTAGAAAGTCCTCTTTAAAATTAGAGAATGTATTTAATTTATTTTGCTTGAATGACTTATTTAATTTTGGTCAATTTTCTGTCTAATTGGCTTAAAAATAATTAATTTTCTATTTAAAAGAATAAGGTACAATATGGTACATAAATTTTCTAATTGGCATAATACTGAGAATTTTACGAATTAATGGTATTTTTGTACTTATAAAAATACGATTGCATGATTTTAAATAAATTATGCAATTTAATATTATTCAAAATAACGAAATATCAGGCTTCAGGTTGTGTATATTTTATTGTTTTACTATACCATAATTTAGAAGATTATTAAGACAATAATATATTTAACACAACTTTTTAATCTATTGGTTAGTTTTTGTTTTAAGTTATGTTGACTTCTTTCTATGTCGTATAACTAGTTTACTAGTAACACTTTTTAAAAAGAAATAAATCTGGAATTTCATACAGAGGAACGGAACGGAATGGAACGGAACGGAAATATTTTACTCTGGTTATTCGGAAAGTAATTTCGATTTTTTCTTAACGGGGTAAACTTTTTTTTATGCATTTTTTTATTTGATTTTCTGAATGGAGAACCTTTCAAAAATATTATGTGAAAATTTGAAATAAATCGGAGCAAAACTAACGAAGATACATCAGTTTAAACAACCGCGCCTCATACATGACTCAGCGCCCGCTCATACGCTATTGTTACCTGGCAGCTGGTTCGCTCTCTATATAATCCCTAACCCCTACCCCCTACTTTTCTTTATAGAAATTTCAACACAAGTACAAACATGCTTTTACCTGTACTGTATATTTATTCAGGACCTGTCATCGATGATTCAGTGTGAGGTAAGCCGATAAAACTCGCTTATGAACGTTTTATTCCAAATTTTTTAGTGTTTAAAACTTTAAAGCGTTTTTGCCACAACTCACGTTTTCAAAGTCGGTGTCCATCATAACTTCAAAACTACTGCCCCGATCCATTTGAAATTTTGAACACTATTTCTCCACATAATTTACGAGGTAACGCTGGAGTGGTTTTTTTTCCAAATTTGTTAATATGTTTTATTTTAAAGTAACAAATTAGCCGAATTTTTCGCAAAAATCGCGTTTTTCACTTCAAAGTGTTCCCAAAAAGTGAAAATTTTAAATTTCGAAAAACCCTTCCAGCGTTATCTGGGGAAAGCGATTATCTAACAAAAGAACTTTGAGTTTTTGAATTAAGATAATCCAGCACCGAGTTGTAATGGACACCGCAATTGTACTTTTTTCTGAGACGCTTCCGAACAATTGCTGCCATTGCCGTATTTTTTAATATTTTTTTCATAAACATTTTACATGATATTTTTCGAATGTTATACTTTAATGTGGCAGAATTTTTAATAAATATATTTTAACTTTGTCGTAAAAAAAAATTCACAAAAATGTGCCTTTTTTTGCCCGAATTAACGGTATCCCACCCTTAACCCGGCATTGATGACGTGAAAATAATTACGCGGACAATGACGCCGGATCACCGTGACCCGAATTTTATCGATGCTTTGTACCAAAACTGAAAGGGTTATCTTGATTTTGAAAATTATTTATTATTTAAGGGTTCTTAGTGCATAAAAAAATAAATAAATAATACCAATACATTTTACAAATAAAAAGTTTATTATTTTAGTCAAAAACACATGCAAAAAAATATGGCCGTTTAAATTATGACCCAGCGTCATCGACGCCGGGTTAAGGGGGTATCCCACTCTAGAGGCCCTTGAATTGAACGTTTTTTTCAGGGAGTTGAACAAGAAAATACAAAACATTTAGAGTTAAACATAATAATCCTCTTATTATATGATCTTTAATGAATATTTTAAGAAAAAATAAATAAATTTTATTGAGTGGTTGGGTCAGGGCAGGCCTGCTACTGGGACTCATACCTTAGGAACGGTGTGCACGATAACAACCAAACAAATAATCTAAAAATTATGAGATTGCACATTAGTACTCTTTAAATATGTGGCTATGGCATGAGTGTGGCACATTTTGAAAAAAAAATTTTATTAATTTTTTTAATTTTTTCTACTATAAGTTTTATGTTTTAGTTGATTTTTTACTGTTAAAATATGGCATACAAGCTATGTAAATGTAAAAATGCCTGATTTGCTCCACTTAGGTCATAGAGACAAAGCTAGCACAGCTTGTACCAAAATCTGAAATTTTTCGGATGAATGGTTTTCTCAGAATGCTGCACATCATTCATCAAGACGGTGTTTTGAGAAAAACGGCATTTAAGTTAAAGTTAAGAGTGGTGGAGAGCGCGCAGCTGCGCACGGAATCGCCTGTAGCGGCGCGAGCTTTTCAAATTTCGCGGCAAGAGATAGCTTAAATTATTCAGGAAAGAACACAGAATTTTTCAAAACTAAAAAAAAAATGCATTTTTTGAACGTTCTAGAGTGGGATACCCCCTTAACAGAGGAATCAATTTTTTTTTACAGGCGACATTGCATGGTTTATAAATATAAAAATAAATGTTTCTTTTTGGGTGCCCTATGAAATATGGAAAATCAAAACCAGCATATTTTGTTTTTTTTACACCGAAAAGGTAAGAATGCTGTTAAAGCAAGAAACAACTTATGTGACGTGTATAAAGAAGATGTCAGAACACTAATGTCAAAACTGGTTCGCAATATGTCGCTCCAGCAATTTCGATACTGAAGATGTAACACGATCAAGAAGACCTGTTGAAGCTGATAAAGATATAATAAAAGAGTTTGATTGAAGAAAGTTCGGCTGTTTATGATCACGTGAAACGACTTGTTTTCATTTTAAAGCTCGATATATTGGTTACAGATGTACTTAGAGAAATAAGTTTTCTCTGCTGGATTGTCATCTATGATTTACTTCTCAATCATCAAGAAAATGATAAATTTTTTAAAGATATTTTTAAATAATACCATCATATTCACCAGATTAGCTACCCTCGGATTATTACTTGTTCCGATATTTCTAAACATTTTTAAACGCCAAAACATTTAGTTCAAATGAAGATGTTAAAAATCACCTAGATCTTTTTGTGAAGAAAGATCTAAAGTTTTATGAGCGTAGAATTTTGCTCCTACTAGAAACATGGTAAAAGTTATTTGAATGGTCAATGTGTAATTCAATAAAATATTTTTCATTTTATAACAAAAGTTTTTCCATGAAAAATAATAAAATTACTTTCGGAACAACCATATTATTATTATTTGTCTCATACAGTTTGTCAGTTACAGGAGAACCTACAACCCTTCAAAAACGTTAACCATGTTATGTTTCTACACCCCAAACCGCAAAGCCAACGCCTCGTGTAGTTTAAATCACATTCATCAATCATATTCTTTAATATTACTTAAAAATTCCCGCGAAAGTAACGAAACCGCGTATCCGGTCTAGCCGCCGGCACGTCAGCATTTCTTGCCACAGGTCAACGGGCGCATAAGTAAAATATAAAGTTTTTTTAGTAGTTCATTTTTGGCTGTTGAATAGAAAAAATTAAAATAAATTGTTAAGACTAAAGTGCAACCAGTCTTTTTTTTTATCTACTTTTTTTTTTCCGGAAAGTTAATTGTTCACGTTAATTTTAGCCTTCTAATTCTTAAAGCATCTTTATTTTTTAGTTACTAGATTTGTTAAACGAGTTAAACGAGTTAATTTGATTTTTAGTCTGTACATAAATTTGTACCTGTATACAATAACATACTGACTAAACATTTACATATTATTAAAGTTTTGTGTGTAAAGTCACACTGATCTGAAGAGCTATTTTATATTTTTGTCTGTGTCAAAATTTACCACGATCGTAAAAGTACAATTTTTGGTGTAATTAACCAAAAAAATGTGAAATTAAACAATTTTAAAGCTTTGGGTGTGATCTTCACTCAACTTGGTAAATCTTGTGTAATTTTACACTAAATTAATGTAAACGTCCACATGAATATGTAAATTTACGTCAAACTGACATAAATCTAAGACCTAAATTTTCCCATTCAAACAAAATGAATGCGCAATCAATTTGTGAAGGTATTCCTTAAAGTTAACACTGTCAAAAATATATTGTTTGAAGGATTAAGATTAGATTAAGTGACTTAAGATTAAGATTAGATTAAGGGTCTTTAAAAAATTAAATATGATATGTATTCATTTATATTAATCTTAATACTTTAATACAACGGCTAGAAAAACGTTTTTATTATATTATTTGTATGTATCATAAGTTCGTATGTCTTACTTTTATGAGTTTATTAAATACTTAACAAAGAAGAATCTATTGTGCATTTATGATTAAAATGACTGTTTCCTTCATTTTATCCCATTCATTAGAGTTAACGTCCTTGTCCTCTTAACTATATGGTAAAAATACTATATTCAAAGGAGTATTTAATTCCAACAATTTACATCTGCTATCTGTAAATTTATCTGCTTCAAAAAAGTAAATAATACACATTTATTATGCAAACAACACATTTTTATTATGTCATTTTCAGCATATGTTTGTAATACTTTTACGCTAAAAAAGTGTAATTCTACTACTATTATGGAAAGTATTCAATTTCCTTCCAAAAAGGGAGTAAAATTGAACCACATTTTTTTAGAGTTAAGTTACACTTTGTAAATCATTATTAATTTCGTTTATACTTCCGCATGCTCCAGAAAATAGTTAATAAAACTTTTCTCGCCGCACAAGGTGCTTTGGATTGTTGCTCAAATAAAATTAATTAATTAAAATTTAGTTTTATTCACAAAACTACGACCTTATGCTGAGTTTTGAGGAATTTCAAGAGGTGATTCGGCTAAAATCTGAGCTTGAAATGAGATCAAGTGAAATGGTAACATTTGTAGGATTGTAATATTGTTCCAGCAATAGAAGCCATTTAGTGGAGAGAGTTTAAAAAGTAGAAATTATAAAATCACGTACGGGAATAAGGAAGCCGAACTATATAATTCAGAAATTCCTGAGATTGTGTTTATCAACACGGAAAGTCCATTAGAAATTTCCATTTAGGGTAGATTTTACGCTGTTAGGTAAGCGAAAAGTAGCTTAGGTGCATGCAGAGCAATCCGATAATTGGGAAATGTTTTCGGCTCCTCCCCCAATTTCCGGGACTAAATATTCCTGAGGTAATTCTGGTGGCCGTTCTGCTTTTAGACGAATAAATAGGGACGATAGGAAACTGCACCCGTCACTTGAAATGGACGAAATTGGCATTTGCTCAGCACTTAGCTCAGTTTGAAGTCAATAACGCTTCAGGAGTCGATTTAATTGAATATTTAAGGACTTTGAGGGCTCTGCGAACTATCGTAACACCTGACTTAAAATTCCAATTGAACTTTGATTACATTTGATTTGACCGCCCCACCCTATTCCAGAATTTTCTTTAGGTGAAATTTCATCAACACAGCGAAAGGGTTTTTCATCAAAATGTTAAAAAATTCATCGAACGCTTTTTTGTAGGCGTATGTTAAAAAATTCAATTTAACTAACAGGGAGGAGATTTGTGTTGTTTCAACTAGACAGGATTGTTTCCTTTTAATTAAAAGTGTTTTTTCGATAGTTCGAAAAAAAACTCAAACAGGCAAAAGTGAGATTCAATATAAATTTAAAATAAAAAAAATGTTGAATTTTAGACATAGATTTAAGCATAACATACCTAAAGCGTATTGTTCTTGCTTTTAAACTTTACCTTCGTTGTTTTAAATGTTAGTCATGTGTTGCTATGAAATTTTTTTTGATATTGATGGAATATAAAATGAAGGTGTAGAAAATATATTTGTACGTGTGGGCCATTTAAGATTTGGAATTTGAATCGGCTATAAATAAAAAACAAATGAATATTTTTCAAAGTTATGAGTTTATTAGAAAGATTGAACCTTTCCATTTAGGAATGGAAGACAACATCATTCAAATGACTGCACGGCTAGCCTTACAAGACCCCATTCGATCAGTCCAATTTTTCAGTACATTTTCGATTGTTTGGGCCTCTATTTCGTCAATGGCAACTTCGATTTCACGTTTCAAGTCATCAATCGTCCCTGGATGGTTAGCGTAACACTTGTTCTGAACGGCTCCCCACAAAAAAAAGTCTAACGGAGCCAAATCGCAGCTTTGAGGTGGCCAATTGACATCAGCATTTCGGCTGATTATGCGATTTCCGAAAACAGTGCGCAAAAGATCGATTGTTACGTTGGCTGTGTGGCACGTTGCGCCGTCCTGTTGAAACCAAATATCGTCTATGTCATACTCTTAAATTTTGGGAAACAAAAAATCGCTTAGCATGGCGCGGTAGCCATCGCCATTCACTGTAACGGCGTTTCCTTGCTCATTTTCGAAGATAAATGGCCCAATAATGCCGCCAGACCAAAATCCGCACCAGACAGTCACTCGTTGTGGATGCATTGGTTTCTCCGCGATGACGTGTGGATTTTCTGAGCCCCAGATGCGACAATTTTGTTTATTGACGTATCCTCCCAGGTGGAAATGAACTTCATCTGAAAAGATGATTTTTCGGTAAAAATGTCCATCTTCGATCAAGCGGTCTTCGGCCCATTGAGCAAACCGAAAACGAATCGGATGGTCATGCGGCTTCAGCTCTTGCACTAATTGAACTTTATACGCATTCATACCGAGATCTTTATGCAAAATTCTTCTCAAAGAAGTGCGTGAAATGTTCAATTCTTGAGAACGATGACGAGTTGATGTTGATGGTTGTTCACCCACACTCTGAGCAACAACAGCGATGTTTTCGGTTGAGCGCACTGGACGAGTACGTACACGGGTTGTTTTATCCAACAACGATCCAGTTTCACGAACTCGCTTCACAAATTGATCCACAAACTGCGTTTTTGGCACATCCTTTTTGCCAAATTTTTTCCGTAAATTTCTTACAGTTTGAGTAGAAGACTCACCACTTTGGAAATAAGTTTTTAATATTTCCCAACTTTGTTCAAGCGAAAAGCGCCCCATTTTATAAATGTCAAACATAAAACTAACTTTCTGTCACATCGGAAATGTCATCAAACCTTCCAACCTCAAAATAACCTATAGTTCCAATTCCAAACGTTAGATGGCCCACCCTGTATATAACATAATATCGGTCGCATTTTATACCATAAAGTTATAACTTTTAATATGTGAATTCTAGTCAAGCTGTGAAATGAAAATGAAAATGAAAATGAAAGCTTTCAGATATTTTGGTGATATATAACATAAAATTATTTTTCTCAGGGATTTACGAATTTCAAAAAATTCAAATTATATGTACACTGAAAGAAAAACATTGGTAAAAATAAGCAAAATCATAGATTTAAAAATGCGCCAAGCAATATATATTATATATATATAATAATAATATATATAATATAGTTGGATTTTTTTAACAACGAAGAATAGTTAATCTGCTGATATACGCCTTTGAACAAGAAAATTGTTTACTAACAATCCCTTGATTAACTTAAACATTTTTTGTTAGTTAACTTCCATCTCTTAAAGCTAAATTCGTCTTTAGGGATAGCCCTCGGAACCTAAGGAATCTGAGTCTTCTACAAACTAACAATTGTAGAACTAACTATGGTATCTATGAACCTATTAATCGCATGTGCATAAGTGTTAACAAGCATGCTGACTCATTTAACACATGTCTTACTAAGTATGCGCTGAAAAAATACTTGTTTTGTCTTCATTCTTAACATCATTTTTGTCGTGTGATACGCATGAATTCTTGTTCTGCATGTTGTATGATGGTTCTGGTTTTACTAACAGAACCAAGTGATGATAATAGTCTCATACTCATGCAGCTCTACTGCTTGTAACTTGGACTAAGCTGATGGTTAAAAAAAAAAAAAAAAAAAAAAAAAAAAAAAAAAAAAAAAAAAACTTACTAGGCGAAAGGTACGACACATTTCTCGTTGGAAAATGACCATTTCAATGTAGATTGACAGTTTCTTGAAATAAAGGGGTTTAGGGATAATCAGGAAGGTCACTTTTTCTGATTTTCTTTAAATGCAGCATGTTTTTTTGTTACAGTATGCTGTTTTTCTCGTTGTTTCTATGAATAATTGAGTAACATTTCATGAATATTTTCTGAGAATTCCAGTCAAAAATACTCATCATCCTTTTTAAAACCGATCAAGGGATCAAAATTTAATATTGTCAATAGTTGTCTTCTAAACAGGAAAAAATAGTGAATAGTTTAAGCAAAAAATTAAAAAAAACGCTATTTCGACGTATAGAAAAAAAAGTCTCATAAAGTTTCACTCTGAAATGCCGATTGAATTGTTCTTTAAATTTCGTGAAAATTGACTTCCCAATTGTATCTAAACTATACAAATAATAAGATTAACCAACAAATTAATTAGATAAATATGTTTAAGTTCCTACGTGAGTTTCTGCATTCTAATCTCAATACTGTAGTGGTGTTGAAAATACTTATTACAGAATTTAATTACTTTATTTAAGTACCTACTGAAAACGGTAAAACCATTAAATTGAAATATGATAACAAATTTTCAAAAATGAAAAGCACCATTCGAACAAACCATAATTATTGTTAAAAATTATTCAAAGTGTCTGTAATAATGATTGAATATTGTGAGTATTTTTGAGGTGTATTATTAATTCAATTTTTATTTTATGTCTGTTAATTCTGGTAGAAATAATTTCCCCCCAAGTATCGTTGGATTATAAAAGAGATAATTTCGATTTATAGCATCAGACATCCATTGAACAAATAAAGTTGGTTTATTAAACCCAAATATAAAGGAAAATCGATTTACTATAAAATGTTTGTAAAAATTCCATGCTTTAGTATGATGCATGTAATTGTATTTTTTACTTAATGAGGAATCAATTACATTTAACATTAATTACCTACGATTATACTTTTAATTCCGCTCTCAAGTGGTTGGTGGCAGCAGCGTAATGCAGTCGGGATGGGTGGTGCAACTGAACGTAGAGCTGTTTAACGAAGTAGAGTTCGGATACAAATGACGAAGCAATAAAAATAATTGTATTCATGTAAGGACCCTCAGTACACTAAATGACTATCATGACACACATAGCTCTTACGTAAAGGACCCGGAGCACTTCACACATCAACAGCACAAACACAGGCGAGATAGAAGAAAGGAGCAGGGATCAGCCGACGACGACGACGACGACGACTACCGGAACACTTGTGAGATTTCACTTGTTTCTTCCCCGGGATTTGCCTCACAAAATTCGGGCACAACGGGAAAATTTATTTTCCAACGAAGTACCACAAGGTAGCTGCTTCGGGCCGAGATTTGTATTCAGAGCACATCACTCACCGAAATTTTTGTTTCTCGCAATCGCCCCTTGCCAGCCAATCGCATGCATATTTTTATGCTTTTATTACTTACTGGCGATGTTGATGCCTTTTTCGGGAATGGGGGAAGAGGATGCCCCGGGAACCTGTCGTATATCAAAAATTTACTTCTGACTGTTCGAAATCCCGAAGTAGCGACTATCGAACGTGGAATGGAAATTGGTTTTTTTTTTTCGAAAGTAAATTGATGGCACTTAGATAACCGGATTCGATTCGAAGCGTTCAAATCAGTTGAGGATGCTGGAATGGGGTATTTGAGAGGGAGGGTATGTACACTTCCACTTACATAACAGAAAAAAAAAAAAAAAACCAACAACAACAAACCGACTCCCCTGGATTCCGTCAATTACAACCGAACCCCCTGTGTAGGGAAGGGACACGGAAGGTGTGCAGGCTCCACTAAAATTTGCCTATACGCACGTAACGATGTTTTCGCCTCCCACTGGGTACCAGATTTGCGGACACAGGAGGCAAACTTCCCCCGTTCGCATCGACATCTAAGAATACCAAAACCCTATATCTATACACTGGGGACTATATAGGGCCCAGCAAAAAAAAAAAAGAAAAAAGACTGTCGATGATTCCCCGAATCGGATCCGGACAGACACAAAAGCTGGAGGAAAATTACGTCACATTCGCTTGTGGGCTGCCGATTAATTTTTACACTATACTTTTAATATAAAACCGCAAAGTCCCTGGGCCCCGGAGACGCACCCGCAATTATGTTCACTAATATTCCAGGTAACTGGGCAATTTTATGCGAATTTGCTGCAATTTGCAGTAGTTTAAGACAAACTCCAGCAGTGGTGGCGGACGTTTTATGGTGGCGGGGCTTATGCCCTTCGCACGAGTTCTTTAACAACTGGATCGCTGGCAGGGTGAAGTTTCATCTCAACTGGGGCTCAATTGATGTTCTGCGAGATTCGTGTGCAGGTCGCCTGGATAGAGACAGACAGACACATCGCCAGATTCTGGGAGAGGACTCTGACTCTGAGCAGTCCCCGGCTTTCGGTGTTGTCAGCTTTTTCGGCAAAGTATTTCGTTAAAAAACAAAATCAGTAGCACTCCATCGCTTTAAACATTTATGATTACCAAGAGGAAGAATTTATTGCAATGAATTTATCTTGCTTCCAAAAATCATTTTTTATACATAAAGGGTAAATATTTTGCGGATGTGAAGAAATATGAATACACACAACTGGAGTACGTTACATTGAATATTAATTTTTGCGATTTATTTTAGCTATGAGAACTTTTCGGGAAGATCGAGCATGCAATAATTTAAAGGCTTTGTAATCAAATCAAAAACCAATTTTCAAAAATTAAAACATCATATATCACGGCCGGAAGAAAATTTTTTAAACAAAAGTATGAGTATTTTTCGTTTTTCCGAATCAGCAATAAAAGATGAGTTACCATTTAAAATTTTAAAGTTATTACATAGTTTAAACTCTATTGCCATACGATGCGTATATATCGAGTTATGTATTTTTTTAACTATTTTCTATTTTATGTTTCTGTGAGTAATTATTTAAAAACAAATGAAAAATTAAAAATTCATTAAATCATTGTGGAAAACATGTAGAGAATTAAGAGTTATTTTAATCAATATAATTTTAATTTTTTTTTTTGTGAAAAAACTATTATATTTATCAAACTAATTTCTTTTAAATATTATTATAAAACATATGGAGTATATAAAAAAAAATTTTTGTTTTGCATTTTTAGTATATCTTGTCAATGTCTTCCAAAAGTCACTTTTAAAACGCCGGTATTTCTCTAGGACTTTTCGTAACACATAGAATAAAAATTGCAACGAGATTCTGTTCATAAGACTAAATACTAGTAACTAAACCTAAAGAACATTTTAATTTTAAAGTTTTTATCATTTTATCAAAATTTTTATGAAAAATCAAAAAAACAATTTTTTTTTGGAGGTAAACTACCCCTGTATACAAAATAGGGGTATAAAACATAATATTTTTAAAGGTTAAGTTACTATTATTTTTCATAACGAATCGAATGTATATCGAATTATTAAAATCCGTTGAGTAGTTTCCGAGTTATAGATGCGGACAATTTAAAAAATTTATTTTCGAGAAATACGCGTTTAAAGGTTTTTTTTAATATAATTTTTGCATATAAAACGCATATATAACTTTTTTTTCTTATACGAAAACGGCTTAAATACAATATTTCTGTGATGTTAAAGAACACTTTTATGTAAAAATTTTTTCAAAAATGAAACGAAAAGTCCACTTAAGTAATTTAAGAACCAATTCTAACTAGTTGCAATTCAGTAAGAAAGTTTCCTCTCATTATCTCATGTTTAACAAGCCCATTTAACCGGATTCAACAAACATTAATTAATTAAACTCTTCTCAAATGCTATAGTTTGGTATATTCTAGAAATTGTTTAAACCAATTCCAGGTTAAAACGTGAATTGGGATTCCGAAAATCATTTTATCGCCTGACAGGTAATGACGGCATTTTTGATCCATATAGAAAATCCTATATTCTTCCGGAGCTGGTATTAGACCCTTCGACAATAATAATTCGCATTTTCGACCCCTTAAAAAACTCTGAATGAGTTCTAATTATGCTCACAAACCGACTTTCAAATTTTTTTTATATACATATAGGATATGGATTCGAAATCAGCGATCAGCGTACTCATTTTCATAAGAATTTATTGAAATTTTGAAATTCTAGTCGCCATATTGTATCCACGATTTTGGATTTAAACATTTTCGTAGTAGATTCGAAATAAGTATCCTCAAAATTCCCTTTGTACTAATTTTCCGAAGAATTCAATGGATTTGAAGAAGTTTAGCGACCATATTGGGTCCGCCATTTTGGATTTTGATGCTATTTTGATAATAGATTCTGTTTCGAAATTTCCTCACTAATTTTCATAAGAATATATTGAATTTGAAAAATTTTATAATCGTTTATAGTAGATTCAAAATTAATGGACTCAAAATTCCTTTTGTAATAATTTTTATAAGAATACCTTGAATTTGTTGGCCGCCATATTGGATCAGCTGTTTTTGTTATGGCGATCAACAATTTTGAGATTCAACTGATTCTTATGAAAATTAGAATTATCAATATTCGTAATTTAATTTTCTTGTACTTTGCGCATTTGAACTGATATCTTAAAACATTTCTTGATAATTTTTATAAGATATAAAATAATTTTGGAATCCTGTTCGTCTGTACTAAATAAAAAATGTTCTTTGTGAAGTCACAATTGAATTTCTTTTTAATCTAATAATTGATACTTATCACTTCAATTAAAACTTATTTTCATTATGGTTCAAAAACCTATTTTGTATTGTTAGAATATAAATTGAGTATTGTATGTCATAGAAAATAAGAAGTTGTTTGGATGTCTAAAACAAAGTTTTTATCTTTACCAGAAGAAGCCTAATCACATACGCGAACCGCTCCAAGGGAAATTTCTTAGGCCGTAGTACCTGCAGTAAAAATATCCCTTTTTCGTTAAGTTTCCGTAGCAACCCGCTAGGAGAATTGTAAATGCTCGAAAATGCCCCAAAGCTAATTGGGCCTACTACAGAACAGCGGATGAGTCAATCTTTCGTTTCTCACGAGAGAACATCCAGAGATGTTTCGCCGACAGGGATTTATTCCCGAACAGTGAGCTTTTTTAATGTCAAACGAAAAACATTCCCAGGACGCATGCCCGGGATGAGGCGCACCACAGTCCCGTCTCGTCCCGTCCCGTCCCGCCACGTCTCGTCGTCCTATGCAGGTTATGTTGAACCCCAAACCCTAGTCCAGCAGGAATTCCCTCAGGTTCGAGTTGGCTGTGTACGACACGCACATTAGTCCAACCTAGACACTGGATCTTCTCGCCGTCCCGAGAATAGGGCAGGAAGGCGCAAGGACACGTCACGACGACGACCTGGACTTGGTGACTTGGTCCTCAGCTCAACTCACCTGGAGCTGATGTTACGAAATTTTTATGGTTCAGCGATGAAAATCAGCAGATGAAAACAAAACAGATATAGATCGAAATTACACTTTGTATATAAATTTTGTAAGAAAGAACACATTTAAGGGCGCTTTATATCGAAGCAGCAAGATGTTCACTGACCGCGACGGGTAACGGATAAAATTATAAGGACGAAATCCGCACACTGGGCCAAATTGTTGGAGAGGATATTTTCGGGCATCCGGCGGCTTAGTAACTTAAACCAATTTTCCCTTCCCATTTTAATTAATTTCGCTACTAATCAGAAAATTTATTTATTAGGTGTAGGATGAGTTGAGTGTAACGGAGAAGGCGCTAATTATACCGGAAATGTATCAGCGATCCATGCCCACGATTTAAAGATATTAATTTCGGCGCTTTTCACTTCACTCTTAATTAATTCATATTCTTCATTATAGCACATTGTTTTGTGGATGCATCGGTTTTCAGAGAATAGAACAATATTTCGGGAGCTTTCCTCATAATAAACCGCTCACAAGGTAGCATTCACAGCTGCATACCGTAAAATTACTAATTAATTGGCTCAATTCAACAAAACCCACCTGAAATTTTCTCACTGGTTTTTTTTAAAGGATGCTTGCTTCCTGAAATATTTTAATAAACTCAAAAGTAGCAGGATTCCAGCAACTGTTCGTGAGGAGCGCAAAAATGAATTTCATAAAAGGGAGTGAACAATGCGGGGCGAGATGGTATCCAGGTTATTTGCATTTATTTTCATTATGTATGCAAGCCACAGAGCAAAGTCTCTTTTTGCCAGAAGAGAAGAGTTGAACGAATGACCTTAAAGCCTCTTCTTCCCTCTGAATAATTTAGTTCTAATACGCTTTAAGTTTAAAATGAATTTTCAATTAAGCCGGAAACTCAAATTTTCGACAAATTATTTGTTTAGAGAAAATCTAAAAAAGACTCCGCAAAACAAGTTTCATTTACACAAGGAGTTTTAAGATTAAATCCTAAGTACTCATCAGAACTGAGTTAATCTATTCTTGTTATGTTACGGCTTTGAGGACTGTTTTATATATAAAAAAAAAAAAAACATTAAGTCAAAAGGAATTATCTCAGAATTGAAACTCGCAAACTAATATCTTTTTAGGTTTAGTTTTTAACTAGCTTTTCGTATCTTTAAAATAAATTGAAGTAGTTGAGGAATAAAAGCACAATTTCCAACAGATTTTTATATTTGCTAGAGCAATTTTTCTCAATGTGATTAAATTCATTGTAGCATTCATAAGCATATTATGACGAAAGCCAGAGAAAATAGGATTCCCCCACAGTAACTTACAATTTCTCGTTATTTATCTCATTTTTATGATTACACGAACTCGTAAAATATGGGAATCGTTCTCGAGGAAAAATTATTCCTTTATAAAAATGTGGTAGAAATATTCCTTCAAATTCGTCGAAATCCGGTTGGGTATTATCTCGAAAACAATCTGAAGATCACTTTAAACGATGCGCAATGAACGATCTATTAATTTCTTTATCATATTTCAATAGTTTAATATTTAAATTTCTCTCTAAGTATTCAAAATAATTTATAGTCAACACAATTAAGAGCTTTCTGTACTTAAATTTCAAGTTTTACTAGAAACTTTAAAGCTACTGAAATGACTAAAATTAAAAATTTTAATCTCAATATCTCTGTTAAAACAAAATTTAAAATAAATTCGAATTTCAACTTTCATAAGCGTGTCGATCGGTTTGGGAAAAAAGGAAAACCCTCAATATTTTCTTGTAATTTTTAAATAGCTACTCTTTTAAATAATAGTTCTCATAAAAAATTAGAGTTTATAAGCTTTGGTGTGTTTTTAAAATTTTATAAAAAATTGTTTTGAAAATAAAACTGAGGGAACAAATTCATAAATTTTCATCAAGTTCAAGCGCAAAACGTCATTTAAAACCATACATTTATGCACTTTCTCCAATTCAGCAACTGATTGCATTACAAAAGTAAATTAAAATTGAAATATTAAGTTATATGAACGATTTATAAAAGTTTACTTAGCGATATCTGCCTGCGTAGAAATTATCATTCAGGACGATATCGAAATATAATTTGTATTGTACTTTAATTGACTGTAAATTCATGTCTTTCCCTAAAACAGAAATAGGTTAAAAAACCATAACCCTCAATAAATATGCACTTATCGGGTTGATGCAGCATCAAATAATTATCTTCAATCAACGATTTCCAGGGATCCTGTTTGTCCAAAGTAATGGCGAGGACAGACAGCGGCCTAAATCAATAATTAGTTAATTACTAATTAATGAAGTGGTGACAGACAACCATTTATTTTGTCGTAGACAGACAGCAAACATAAGTTACTAATTAGTACTAACTACTAATTCAGGTGCTGTTTGTCATGAGGTTATCATCATTATGGCCGCTAAATTACGAAAAACTTGATCATTTATGACTTGCAAAATGAACATAATTTCTTGATCATTTAAATGATGAAAAGTGTACTAGAATGATGATTAAGAAATGGCTGTATGTCACTTCTTCATTAATTAATAATTAGTCCTAAATGAATAATTAACTAATTATTAATCATCATTTATCAGCTGTTAGTTATTCAATAGTCCTTGTGCTTTTCTTCTTCTTGCTCTTTGTATGGATAGCGTAAAGTAATATTACAACAATTAAAACCAGCTGAATTCTAATACACTTTTCATCATTTAGGTATCAAAAAATTATGGTAATTTAGCAAGTCATAAATGATCAAGTCTTTTGTCATTTAGTGGCCATAATGATGATAAGCCCATGACAGACAGTATCTAAATTAGTAATTAGTAGATACTAATTAGTATTTTATGTATGCTGTCATTACATTGTCGGTCCAAATATTTATAATTTAAACTCTTCAGAAATCGTATACGTAAAACCTGATTGATGTTTATTGTTATTTGTTAGTATTTATTTTTCTTGCGTCTTACGAAGAAGGTTTCACATGTTGTCTACCAATAAAAACCTTTCCAACTTTTCGAAGTGCAATAAACCAAAAGCAATTCGATTTCAAACATACAAACATACTACTTACAAAAAGATTCCTCCAGTTGGCACAAAAGAGGTTTAAAATCAATTCTTGAAATCAGTTAAAACATATCTTCACCAGGGAATTTTTTTATTAACATCAACCAAAACCAAAACATAAATGTCCGGATTAATACTGATGAAAGGTAAGGAAAGAACTCCTATCAGAATACACAATACATTATATAAAATAACTCTTAAAATTATCGACTAAACTAAAACAATAGAGTCAGAATTATAAAAATGTGTCCTTATTTTTGTCAATGTGTATATATTTTATTTGCAGCAATAAGTGAGTTTTATTTCTAAACATTAATGCCACTCAATCATATCAATTTCTCTGAACAAGGTATTTATCAAGCATCTAAAAAAATGACCATTTCCTAAAAAAAAAGGAAAAAGTAAATCTGAAAATCCCAGAATTTTCCGGTCCACGTACAACGTTTCCAATTGCTTAGCTAAAAGATAAAATATTGTGCTGGACCGGACTGGCAACAAAAATCACTATAACATATATGTATAATATAGAAGCATAGAATTCTCTTAGGGATAAAAAGCTCATCTGGGGACATTAACTAAGTTACGAGGACAAATTTGAACTTTTCTTTGGTTGAAAATAAAACTTATGGTAGCTATAAATATCCTCTACATAAAATAAAACATTGTGCTAAGAATAGTTGACCTTTGCACCTACTGATGATTAATTTTTGGTTTTTTTTTTTTTGCTTAGGGTAAAACCTTTTGCAAAAACTTTTGTTCTGGTAGAATAGGTATATGAGACTTTGTTGGTGTATCTGGCGTAAATGAAATACCAATATATATATATGGTATGTATACTATATGTCGAAATGAAATGTTATTTAGTCCCATGTTTTAGCTTTATCTTTTTTTACTTTTTTTTTGTTTTTTTAATTTTTTATAAAGAAATTGCACTAACAATACGTATTAATTTAAAGTGCTCTTTTACCTAAAAATCGGATAGATATCTTTAGTCTATAGTTTTTCATCCGTCCTCTAGGAGATACTCACGTTTTAAAATTAATTTTTAGACAAATTGGGCATAATTTTCACGATAAACTTTTGTTTTCGGCACATATTATAATTTTTACTTGTTCAGAAACATTTGTTGTTTTTTGTCCAATGTAACTGAAGAATATTTGGAAAATGTATCCGGAAAATAATGTAACATAACATTTAAATATCCGACATTGCATTTATGTAACAATCTATAATATGATACTATTACTACGTTGGTATCTTTATCAAATAAATGTGTAATAAAATGTCTCTTATTGGCTTTTGTAAATCAACATACAATTGAGGAGAAAGACATATGAGTCAAGAAGCTGGACCATTAACTAGATATCAGTCAAGTATGATCCATCAATGAGGTTATCCTTAGATATGAAAAAACAGAATTATTAAAATGCTAGATCGGGAAAAACCCATAACGCTGTGTGTGACTCATAAAAATAAGCCTTACTTTCTGTGTAGATTTTGCAACATCCCACTGCATAGAGGACAGAAGCATTGAAGATTTTCATGTTAAAAAAATGTATTAATGCTAGTGTAAAATCGTAAAGTAACTTTAATAAACAATTAAAAAACTTAATCATATTTAAAAAATAGTTTAATATGTGCATCGTTATTTAAGGGGTTACATACGTACAGAATTTTCAGAAAATCGATTTTGTTTTTACAGATTATTATTCTCTATAGTTTTAGGCGTATTTTTGTGAAAGTCGATTGTAAAAATTCCATATAGATCGAAAGTTATTATAGAAAATGTGACTGCCTGACGAGAGTCTGATGCGCGAAGGTAGCAGTCCCTTGTTTGAGGCAACTGGCCGTCACTTTCGGAGCCTTTCAGCCTGTCAGAAAAAAATAAACAACAATAATTGTTTACTGACAAGGAAGGCATACAATATGAAGCTGGAATGGGAGATTAGACGTAAGTTAACAATGTAAATTAAAAAATTCATAAAGTTCTTGCTTTAGCTGCGCGCGACCTTGAGCGAAACGCGCTTGAAACTTTAAATGTGTTTTTCTCAAAACTACTTTTTCCGGCACGGTATGCATGATAACTCACACAGATTTTAATATTTTTTTATGTTTTTTTTTCTTAAATATTCGAAATTGTTTTCTCTATAGTCTGTCGAGCCGGATTTTGGATATTGTGATAAACAATTTTATAAACATAATTAAAGTGTGAAATTTATGACACAAAATGCACATTTTTTTTAAACTGCCGTAAATTGCCAAATTTTTCGAATTTCAAAAATCCGACAGACCATAATTACAACTATATTTTATAAGATTTTTTTACATTTTGCAAATCGATCAACATTTACTGGAGATATCATGTCAACCGTGAAGCAACTTTTTTATCTTAGTGTTGTGGATCTGTTATTTTTTGTATCGTAATTTTTGTAAAAATAAAGTGAAATAATTTTTTTTTTATAAAGTTTAAATACTAGTAAACAATGTGTAATAGTTATTTTTATTAATTTCTATTGCTATCCCTTCTAAAAACAGTTTTTCTTTTGGCCCATTTTTGGCGCTGCTGTACGTATGTAACCCCTTAAGTAAAAATCATCAAGTATTATAGTTTTGGTAATTTTTATACCTAAAAGTAATCTATGGACAAAAAGCTTACACTGATTTTTCGTTAAAAAGACAATTTATTAAAATTCCCAAATTATTGTCGGAAGTTTACCCACCACTGAAAAATAAAAACCCGCGCGTTAAAGTATTAATTGTATATCCACGAAAAAATTAACCTAATCGGAATTTTAGAAGGTATACGGATTTTGGAACTAATTTTTCTTCAAAATTATAATTTTGGAAATTACTGACACGATATTTGAAGAACCAATAGAAAAATTTGCCTGAGAGTTTTTACGTAAATTATGCAGATAATTTTATTCTTTCTTCCTCGATTTCCTTCCTATCAGTCGATATACCATATATGAAAAAATAACATTTACTTCACTGATAAAAAAAGAGTTAACTTTTGACAAACATTACTGACATTTTTATTTTTATATCTGTTATTACGAAAATATGAATGGGATCCAAATTTCGAACTCTGTGCTACATTTAATTGAAATCTGACTTCAACCATATTTAAGTTCACCGATTACAAATTTAGTGCCCAATTCCAAAATTGAGGAATGCCACCGTTTTAATGCTAAATTACACAAAAGAGTCTCAATTAAGTAGTATTCAAAATAGTAGATCATACATAAATGGCTGTGTTTTAATAAAATAATATTGTTTAATATTGGTCAGTACAAAAGAATAACAGATGATTTCAAATATAATTTTACTTGATATTTTTTGGGTCTTTTTGAATTTTGAATGGTATTTTATTATATTTTTTTCCATGATAAATCTTACGCAAGCCATTGTCTTTGTATTTTCTTCATTATGACATTTTGCTGAAAACCTTCTGACACGTGACCTGTTGAATGTGACTAATTACCTAAACCTTTTTAAATTTCAAAGGGGAAAACATAGGCTAATCTGTCGTTATATATTTACAAGCTTCATTACGACCCCAAGGTAGGATGTGTCAATTGCACACAGATGGTATAAAAATTCGAAAATAATACGAAAAAGCCGAAGGGTACTCCTGGTCCTGCCATCCCGAACATTAAGGGAACCGCATTAAATTAACGAGCGCCTGAAGGCGCAAAATTAATACTTTTTTCACCACTTTAAATTAACCACCCACACATACACCATACCATCCCCAAAAACACAAATAAACCAGGTGGGCTGGATGAAAAAGCATCTGCTCTGGTCACATAAACAGAAAATTAAGAATGCTTAAATCTGACCACGTAGTCATGTTTCCTTTTATTTTGGTTGCTCGTTTCCAGTCTGACACGACCCTTATACACGATGTAAAAAATATGGTCTGAGGGTTTTTTACGATGACGCCGGTTTCCACATTAAAATTTGCTGAATTTTTCAACATTTGTTCCCACCCCCTGCGATGGTGTTGTAACTAATTCATTTCGCATGCAGCTTTTAATGGAGCCTGAAAATTTAATTCGGGTACTGGATAAAAAAAACAAAACCTCCCAACAGGAACAGCTTTATGAACCGGATAGCTGTGATTTTGAGATTTTACGTTTGCCAAAAATTTACCCTTACACACGTGAGCCTCATCGGCATATTTTATGAGAAGCATGCTCCTCGAAAAAGGCTCGTTTCAAAATGTTTGGCCAAGCAAGCACCTACATACGTTGGTACGAGAGGGAATCTATTGCCTCGGGGAGAAATTGTTTTAGGAATATTTACATAACGCGTGTCGACTTCGTACTTCATCCTGTACGAAGAAAGATATCCCGATAAGTCAGCTTCTTTAAGGACTCTTCCCGAAAACCTGAGATCTGGGTGAAATCGGATTCTTGAAAAGAAGAAAATATACGAGACTACCTTCTTTGAGAACGTCGAACCAAGAAATTTTGATTGATATTTAGATTTTCGACAGTAGCAAGTTTACGTTCGATAAAATTAATTAGCATATTTCCCAGGGATTGGTGCCAGAGGATTAATTTTGACTGTCAGTCGGGCTTGTTTGAATACATTAAGTCACTGAATAAAACATTGGTGGAGATAAACTTATGAAGACTTCTCTCTCTCCCCAGATGCCGCAAGCTTCCCAAATAAATCCTTCGGTTTACCATGTTCCATTGGTCTGGACCTCTGTTTGTATATTTGCATATAGCTTCAAAATTTCCCTTTTCTTTGTGTTTTTTCTTCGTATTTCGTTATCTAGATGCCATTTGTCCAGAGGAAAAAGTAAAAAGATCTGATAAAATTTCAATGCAAAATGCTCCGCGATTATTTATTTCATTGATTTACTTTATTCTGACTATGCCCTGAAAGCATTCATATGTCAAAGAATTTTGAAAACTAGAAAATTAAAAGCAAATTTTACTATGCAAATATTATAATTTATACTTTGGTGTTGTAATATCATTCTGCTGGAACATAAAACGCTAAAATCATCTCTGGATTTTCAGTTTACTCGTACTTTGCTGTGGGTAATAATAATTTTTTCCCTCGTAAGGGAAGATTATGGAAGTTTTCTTTTGATGATTACTTTTATTGCTTGTAAAGTCGAAAACCTTAATTAACGCTGGCCAAGCTGCTAGTTTTAAAGTTTAGTAAATTATCCATAAAAAGGGCTTTTTAAAACGTGAAAATTATCCGCCATTATACTCAACGGTTTATGGTAATCTCGGTTTATCTTGACATGAATACAAGAAGAAGGAACGCAATGTTTTAGCTATTTTCATTTTGAAAAATCAAGGTTTTCGAATAGTTAATTACTTCAAATATCGTAAAAGAATTTTCATATAACATTACGAAAAATATATGAAGTAACAACTATAGTGGCTCAAACGAATAATCGAACAATGGTAGTAACAAGGTAAAAAAAGATGAAGACATTGTGAAACAATTGCATAATATTAGTGATATGTTTCTATTTTCTACGATTTTAAGAAACAATCGAAAAACTACATATTTCCAATAATTATGTATAAGAAAAAAAAAAAACATATAAAATAACAAATAATTGGAAACATATGATAGCACTTGTTGAAGTAAAGAAAAAATATTATCTACACTAATATTATAAAGAGGAAAGATTTGTATTTTTGTGTGTATGTTTGTAATGAATAAACTCAAAAACTACTGTGCCGATTTCAAAAATTCTTTCACCATTAGAAAGCTACATTAACCCTGAGTAACATAGGCTATATCGGATAATACAGTTTCAAAATGGCGGATCCAAGATAGCGGCTGAAAATGTTCAGTTTGAAGCGATTTTCATGAACATTGGTATATAGGGGTTTTGCGGCATGCTGAAAGAAAGAAATTCAAGATGGCGGATCCAATATGGCGACCAAGATTTCTCGATTTCGATGGATTTTAATGAAAATTAGTACAATAATTGTTTTGAGCTCACTGATTTTGAATATTATCAAAATTTAGAAATTCAAGTTGGCGGATCCAATATGGCGACCAATATTTCTCGGTTTCAACGGATTTTAATGAAAATTAGTACAATGATTATCTTGAGGTCATTGATTTTGAATGTTATCAAAATTTACAAATCCAAAATGGCGGACCTAATATGGCGACCAAGATTTCTCTATTTCAGCGGATTTTAATGAAAATTAGTACAATGATTATCTTGAGGTCACTAATTTGAAATGTTATCAAAATTTACAAATCCAAGATGGCGGACCCAATATGGCGACCAATATTTCTCGATTTCAACGGATTTGAATAAAAATTAGTACAGTAATTATCTTGAGGTCACTGATTTTCAATGTTATCAAAATATATAAATCCAAAATGGCGGACCTAATATGGCGACCAAAACTTCTCGATTTCAACGGATTTTAATGAAAATTGCTAGAATGATTATTTTAAGTCTAATAATTTTGAATATTATTAAGATTTGGAAATTCAAGATGGCGGATCTATAAAGGGGTTTTCGGGTTGAAACAATTTCTAGGATATAACAAACTAGAACATTTGAGAAGTGTTTAATTAGTAAGTATTTACCCAATGCCGGGTGAAACCGGGAAACCCAGCTATACTAATATATATTGTCGTGATAATAGACGAATTATGAAAGAAGTGTGGAAGTGTATTCAAAATCATGTATGAGAGAATATAAGAAAGGATATTTGTGCTGAAGTTGTGTGAAATGTGTTAAGACGAAGCGACTATATCATGGCCAAGTTAGCAGAAAGAAACGATTTACCATATAAGTCTCCAAAGAATAAAAAAATTTGTGAAAGAAGTTTTGTTATGACACAATGAATTTTGAAAAAGGGTACTAAATATTTTTGGGCAGTTATTTCAACTTTCTACTGTTTTCATAATATTTCGTAACATCAACCAGTTGAAAGAATCCTTATAAAAAGAATAATTTAATATTAAACCTGCCGTTTTCCAAAATTAAATTAAATTAATTCCTAATCAAATTAGTATTTAAAATATTAAAAGTTCATCATTCCTTAAATATTCGGCCTATTATTTGTATGATTTGAAAAATTGAGTTATTTGTTGTTTTGTGTTAGTTTTCCTTTTATATATTGGATATATGTAATTTCTCGAATATATTTTGAAAATGCAGAAAATTACAAAACAAATAAGGCACAAATCACTAATATGATGCAATTATTTCACTTCATGTGTTTTACTACCTTTTATCCGATTATTATTTTGAGTCACTGTATGTATTGTTATTTTTTAACTGAGAATCCAATAATTTTTTTTAACCAATAAAGTAATCAAGTCAGTAATCTTTATTTATCTACAGCTTTCAACATTTTCATTAATTTAAATATCTCCATTTGAAAGGTTAGGGTTTTGAAGGTACAGTTCAAAGGAGAAAAAAAAGGAACCTTTATAAGATCACGCGTGTCAGCTGATTTTCTCAGGAACCATACGACTTTGAAACTATAAATTTGGCATAGATGTTATTAATCCAAATAATTTGTACTAATTAACACTTTAAAATTTTATGTAAGAATTAAATAGGACGTATATTTTTTATATATCATGTGGGCGATGTCATTTAAAAGGGATTGTTATGTGGCAAAATATGATTTGTACTACCACCCGATGAAGTGAAGTATAAAAAACTGCGCCGGGTTGAACGTGTTAAAAAGGTATTCTGAAATATATGCGAAATTAGTGCATTTCTCCTCCCGCTTATTTCCGCAACTACTGGACCTAAAATTTTCAAAAAATCAGGGAATATAACGCCTTACTTTTACAAAAAAATTATAACGAAAGCCCCAGAAATTCTAGAAAATATAATACGGAACCCTCTGCTCGCGAGATGAACTCTTACTTGACCGGTTTTATTAAATAATAGAAACTTCTCATGCAGATATGTAAAACATCACAAACATTTCTAAATAAACCGGTGTAGGGTAATTGACCTTGCTTCACTTCTATTTAAAAATCCACACAAGATTATTTTACCATTGAGGTGAAATTGGAAATTTGTAATTGAACCAAAGGAAAAATGTTATCTTCCATTTAAATCTTTATTACCGACAGGACGGAAAATTGTGTCGCATTATAATCAAAATCAACAATTGCGTACCTTCTCTCAATCGGAAGTACTTGAATTTGTCAATTCACAGTGAGACTGTAAAAATAAATGAATCAGACTGAAATATAACACTTTTATAGCAAAAGTTTGTAAACTTTACTCACTTTATACTGAATTATTGCGTTTACTTCATTGCCAGATTACGTTTTTTTTATGTTTCTTTTATATATAAAATTTCTAGGTACTTGTGAATAATCTCATTTTAATGATATCTTATCACTGAATTTTCACTTTCTTTTGAGATCTTAACAGCTTTGTTTTATGGGTGACTTTTTAATCTTATTTTTATCATATATTCAATTCAGTTACGAATTTCTGTGGTAAGGATTAATTAACTTTCACAGAAAATATTTAAATACCAACATCCTAAAAAGGATTAACAAAATGTTTTTTAATTTAATTTTGAAAGGCGTTATTATTAATTTTTCTGACAATCTAATTTTTCCATTTTTTAATTTAGTATTAGACTCAATATAAAACTATGGGTTCATATAAACACAAGAGGGCCCTTAATGTTAAAGCAATGTAGAGATATTTTTGAAATTATATCATATTACACAATTCTTGCTTTATTTTGATATTTTTATGTAAGTTAACATGCGGTTTTTCGTAAATCAATAATTTCTCTCTAAAGTTCCCCCTTATTATTATGTTATGTAATTTAAACATTTTATAGCAAAACAATTGCCTTAGGCTTAAAACCGGTAACCTTCTCGGTAATATCGCATACATATTTATTTAGTTGTTATTTTTTTCTGAAATAATTTGAGTTGTGTTGTGAGGGTAAAATCATTTGTGTATGTTGCTGCTAAGGTAGGTAAAATAAAGTTTACATATACACATGATTTCCCCATACAAAAAGCTTTAACTAGTTAAATAACTGAAAGCGTTTTGATCACATTCACGGGAGAATATTACAAAAAAAAAGAAAAACAAAATGGTATGCAAACAAAAACAGAGTTCATTTCATAGCGTCAAGGTAAGAATTAAGAACAACTTTTTCTGATTTTATATTCGAAAAAAAAAAAACATCAGACAGTAGTTTTTTATATTTACTTAAATCAGATAAATTCGCAGATAAAAAAACAGCAGGCTTACACGTGCCAACAGGTAAACATATGTACAATTGATTGATATAAATAAAACGATAAATATCTATATCTTTTCAACATTTAGCCAGAGTCCACCCTCGGGAGACAGGACTATTGACCTCTTGGAGAAGGTCAGAGGAACATTTGTCTTCGAGCATGGCTTGAAACGGAAGTGGTTGAGTAAAGTGACTAGTCCGATACGAGCCTGCATCATCCCGAATCGGAGCCCGATACAATTTTTAGGTCCATCGCCGAAGGGTAGAAACGCCTGAGGGTGACGCTTACCCACAGCCTCCGGGGTGAATCTCTCCGGGTCAAAGATTTCCGGATTCGGATAAATATCGGGGTCGTGATGAATTGCATAAACTGGAATCCAAACAGGACATCCCTTATTTATACCGCTTTTGCCGAGAGTTCTAGGTAGCAAATAATATTTTGTTGCAGTCCGAATCAGATTAGCTCCTGGTGGGTATTTTCGAAGGGACTCTACAACAAAAGAAAGGGAGTAATTTTATTATTATTTTTTTTTTTTTTCTTATACATAGTTTCGCTAATAAATAAATTACCATTGATTATCTGGTCAATGTAGGTCATCTCGATCATCGCTTCATAAGTGAAACTGCCGTGCCGGTCGAGCACCTCGTTTATTACCTCTCGAGCTTTATCTTGGATGGTTTGATTTAGAGCTAGTTCGTAGAGGCAGAAGGTCATTACCGTGGAAGACGTTTCGAACCCGGCCAAGAAAAAGACAAAGGCCTGGGCGGCAATCTCTTCCATAGTTAAGGTACTATTTACATCGCAGACTTGTTCTCCGTCCAATCTTCCAGAATTCTTTAGTTGAATGAGTAAGTCCATGAAATCGTTTCGTTGAACATTGTTCTGTTCACGGAACGCAACTGTTTCTTTAACGATATTCATGAAAAATTTACTAACTTCTTTATCAGTTGATGTCAATCTTAGTGAATGTGCTATCTTTTGGAATGTTAACATAAACATTTGTTTAAGCGCACTATTTGTTGGTACTTCAAAAACTTTTTTCCCCATACGACGGAACTGAGCATTTGGATCTTTTAAACTGTTGCATTCAATACCGAATGCACATGTCCCTATAACGTCAGTAGTGAAACGCGCCAAAAGTTCTTTAATTTCTAGCTCTGTTTGAGTAGAAACTATTGAATTTAATGTTTTTTGAAATTCATCAGCTACTTGAACAATTGTAGGGAACATAAATTTCATTCTTCCTGATGTAAAAGTCGGTGATAATTTTGATCGAAGAATTTTCCACCTTTTTCCCTCCAAAGAGAAAAGATGAGCTGAAAGTGGATCATCTTTCTCATTAAAGAACATTCCACGACCTTGAAAATAATCAAAATCTCTGATCAGAATGCACTTGATCATGTCCAAATCCAAGACGAGAAGTGCTGGTTTTGTAAAAAAATATAGACCCCCGAAACGTTCGTTTGATGCTTTAAACTGATTGTAGTATTTTTGCATCATTTCAGAGCTGTGATATTTACGTTTCCATCCTTGTAGGTTGCCGAGTGGTATAGTTGGATTTATGCATGAAACACCCAAATTTTCCCAGTAACTAAATTTTCGCTTAAAATACACATAAACATATGCCACCAGTCCAAGAATAATATAAATCACAGTACTCATTTCCATGTTTGCTTCTCTTTCCAATGTAGAGTATAGCACACTTTAGTTGTTTACTGAGTTCATGTATGAACTGATGTAGTTATGAACATGTTCTAATTAACAATTTCAAACGTATCCACATCTTTCACTCTATCATTCACGAATTTATTTATGCACATTAATTTCTGTAATTTGGAACAACAATAGAACAAAATCGCGGATTCACCACAGCACAAGAATAAGTATTGCCCCAACGACGACTTGCGGACGTCTAATCTCTAATCTAGAGAATTGATTGAATTTTATAAGCTTTAACCAACTTCAGCGCTTCTTTTCGCTTGTAATCTGAACAAAAGTTTATAAGATATAACCAGCTGACTTCAGCCGGCTTTTATTAAATGGTGGGATTGCCAGCTCCTAAAATTTTTTGACGGTAATATAATATATTATAAAATCAAAAAAAAAAAAAATCATAAGCTCGTGTTTTAGTAAAAATTTTATTTACAAAGTATTCAATATTTGAAATAAAGCATCACTGTCTATACAGATAGAGGCACAAACAAATGTATTTTTTGTCTACTTCCGCAGTTCACCACAAATTTGGAAAATTTATTTTTTTTTTCTGTGCTACGCATTCATAGATGACAATTGATACCACATGTACGAGGGCAAACATTTTGTACATTCAAATGTACATACATTTACTTCAAAATAAAAAAAAACTTGTACAAAAGATCATGATTTTACCAGAGTTAATATATCTAGCCCAAAAATAAACGTTATTTAGCTTTTGTTCATAACCTGAACTCTGAATATTTTATAATAAAGCTGTATAATAGAAAATAATGTCCGCTTGCTAGCCAACAATTTCCTGGCATTTAGTGTCATAATATCATTATAACTAATTTTTATAAAAAAAATATGCTTAAGGGGTTATATACAGTCAGGAGGCCGAAAAAAGTCGACTTTTCAAGAATTTTTCTTGAGATGACCTTTTAAGTTATTAATGTAAAAATTTGTACACATATTATGGTAACTCTTGAGTGTATTTTTCTATTTTTTATTTGTAAAAATAATTATTTTAAAAGCTGCTACAGATGATCTCCGGGAGTAACTCTAAAAAAAGGCGTCTTACGGTGAGCACGATATCTCTGGACTGGATCATCCAAAATGAAAAAACCAAAAATATTTCGTTAGTATATTGTTTTATCTTGTAATTAGTTGAAGGAACAGGCAAAATAAGAATTTTTAACATAATTGAGGTTTCTTAAAAAAAAACTCGATTTTTAACAACAATTTTGGCACTAAATTGTTTATAAAATGGAAAATATATATCGGTGAGAAAAAAGCTTCGCTTAATTACTAAGAAATATGCTTAAGAAGCTTGTGTTAAAATTTGAACCTGATCGGTTCAGACGTTTCCGAGAAATCTTGTTCACCGACTTTAAGAACACCGTTTTGAGAAAAACGCGTTTAAAGTTTCAATAGCACTTTACATATACTACAAAAACTTGGACATGTCATTACAAATATGCGTGTAACTTCGAGAATATTCACCGGATTGACATGACATTTTCTGTGGGTGTACTTAAATATACGCACATTACAAAATAAAAAAATAAAAAAAAATTAGATTTTCTGAAATTCCTGACATATAACCCCTTAATGCTACACATAGTTGTAGTCACAACTTTAATGTTTTAAATTACATACTGAAGTTCTAAGCCAGTGTAAATTATAATGTGCATCAGATCTCAAGGGTTTAAGTCAGTTTATTTGTTCTTTTCAAATAAAAATTTGTGTGTCTCTAAAATAATTTCAAAAAAGTGTTTCACCCTAAAAAAATCAAAGTCCATGTATTTTTCCCCCAAAAGAGTGACCGCAAAGTTAGCCTGTTTTTCAAAAACGCCAGCAACTTCGATTGGAATTGATTAAATGTAACGTATAAGTGCTCAAAATGTTAGCTTGGTCATGAACTTGTGCAAAAATCAAAATTTATTGCTCTAGAAGCTAAACATCACCTTAAACAAAGGGTTAACTACCCCCTTATTTTTTCATAACGCACATGCGAGAAAAAGATTAATTGTTTATTATTTTAGTAGTTAATATTGTTACTTACGTAAATAATATTCATTGATTATTTTCAAGTAATTGTAAAATCGTAGACAAAACTATCCCTATAGAAGGGGTATAAACAACGCCTATAAAGGGATTAAAAAAATAAAAAATTCAAAAAATATTTGTATCAATTTAAAAAAAACATTTTTGTGTAATGTGAAACATAATAAACACGTAAAGGGATTTGATGAAAATCCACCCACCACAAAGAGGGTTAAACTAATCCCAAGCACCAAAAAAGTAGTAAATCATAAAGTATCTCAAGAAAAATCGAGTTAAAGAGTTTTAGGCATGGTTAATTACTATAAGTTCTAGCTTATTAAAGGGGGTAGTTGCATTTCGCACAAGTTTATTACTAGACAAAAATGTTGAGAACATATACGTTACATTTTATTAATTCCAATCAAAGTTACGGGTGTTTGAAAAACAGGCTAAATAACCTCTTTTTTAGCGGTCACTCTTTAGGGGCAAAACTGCCAAGTTGGCAACCCTACCTGTTGGTCATATTTTTAGAGAAAGCTTGTGACGGGAATGCATTCGTTTCGTGTAATGAGGTCGTGCTCGCGATGAGTGGAAGTAAAATGAAAAGCCGTAAACAGAAATGATCAGCAAGTTCCCACTTCACTCATGAAAACCATCTCGTTGCGTATAAAATTCACTCATGGACCAGAATTAGAATGCCAATCTTCTATGGGACTGCCTTCTTTTCAAATTTACTATGTATGAATCGTATAATCAAGTTATCCAGGCTTATTTCTTTCCGAATTCTCAACTGCTTCTGATAACAACATTTGCTTATGGATAAGAATATATGAGCGATTTAAAATAATATAAATTGCTTTATCTGAATTAATGCGTAGTGTAATACAGTTTTATCAAACCGGAATATCTAAAAAATGATAAACAAATAAATTACGGAAATTTTGCACAGTCAGAATGATAACTAAATAGTTAAATGTATTTATCAAAAAATTAACACAATCTTAAACAAGAAAATCAAAATCTCAAAATAAATAGAGATAAAATTATACATATATGTCTCTTATTTTCTCTTTAACTCTTTGGGGTTAGGTGGGTTAAAAACTGTATGACCTTTTGCTTAGCTTTTTATGAACGGTGAGATATTTTTTAGTCCACCTCAAATAGTCGCAACTTCTCATAGTCATACAGTTTAATATTTAATTTAAATTTTTCCACTTTTTATTTTAGAAATAACTGTGCAACTTGGGTTTTTTCTTTCTTTAAAATCGTGTGCCTCAAAGAGTTAAATTAAAAATAATTTAAAAGTCACCAGACCGGTTATTTTGAATCTCTTTTTATATAGTTATATTAAGAAGTCCATATAAAATGTTCAATATTACGTGATTTAATTGTTAACAAATTAGTGAATTGAATTTTACTCTGTTTTTAGTTAATTTAGATTTAATTTTTATGAAATTAATATCAACTTTTGCAATTTCTAGTTTCAGAAATTATTTTATTTCCGAGAAACCGCAATAAAACATGTATTTCACTGAAAATTGTAATTTTTTATAATAAATATTTAAAACAGCTCCAATTTTTACTTATAAAGTACAACTTTAATTTAGTAAAATATTTTAAAAGAAGTTTATCAAAAAAATTATCCAATTTCTTTATATATTGTTACAGAATTTGCCTTCGCTTATACTTCACACTTGAAGTTGCGATCGGGCAGATATAGGGATTAGCTTTCGATCCCTCCTTTGTGAGTGTCTATGGCAGAGAAGCCAAGCGCCATACTGAAGAGATCAGCTTGGCTTCTCGGATCGAAACACTCATCGATTTTTTTGGCTCGTCTACTTCGGTGGACGAGTAATATTCTTAATAAAAATGTCCCTAAGTCCGTCCGTCAGTCCGTTCGTCGGCAAATTCGCCAAATCATAAGCGAAGGCAGATGGTGTAATTTTGCCGGCCAGCCGCTCGGCGGGCAAAATTGTAACAATATATACTTTTAATCTTAATGTTTTAAAGACATTTCAAAGTGTTAAATTTGAACTTAAATACGGAAATTTACTTTTGACTTAAAGATTACTTTTGACGTGTTAGCATTATGAATAAACATTTTTGACTTATGTTTTTAAACGACGTATATTTTTTTTTATATTTTTTTTTTTTTTATTTAAGAGGACATTCTCACTGCACGTGAAAAAAAATCGATTTTTTTTTTTTACATAAAAGTATTCCTTAACATCATAGTAATGCTGTCCTCAAACCGTTGTAAGAAATTCGAAAAAAAAACGAAAGTTATAGCTGTATATACGTAATGATATATACCGGTTTCTATAGATTTGGAGCGTCGCACAAAAACTTTAAACGCGTTTTTCTCGAAACTACTTTTTTTCACCTGGTACCAGTGATATCTCAAATTCTGCTCGATAGATTTAAAAAAATCAAAAAGCATTCGACTCATTAACATAAATACTAGGACATAGACCTTTAAAAATGCATAAAAAAAGCCACCCTCTTTTTTATACACGTACTTTCCCCCAAAAACATGGCCAATTTTTAAAATTTTTAGAAAATTAACAAAAATTAAGTACCATTTTTATAGGTCTATGTTCTAGAAAAAAGTCTAAAGAACAAAACCCATTTTGAATTTTGTCTTTATCTTCTCCAGGAAGACTGCAGAAACTGGTACCAGCTAAAAAGGGACTTTCGTACAACACCCTCTATTGCCACAAAACGTAACAAAAAAAAAAAAAAATTATAATTTTTGTTGTATACTTCAATGCCTATATATTCAATATATCAAAAAAGTTTTTTGAATAAATGCAATAGGGTTTAAACAAAAAATTCCAAAAAAAGTCGTTTTTTTGTCCATTTCAATGAGAATGTCCCCTTAAATGAAAACTTCAAATGATACTGTCACAACTGAAATAAAATGAATTAATAAGTGCACAATGAATTAATAATAATTTACCTGTCAGCCCCAATTTGATGAATTGAATTGCCCATACCTGAAATAAAATAAGAATTGAATTAGAATTAAGTTATAATACATGAATTAGCAAGAATTATATGCGTTGAAGAAAAGGTAAACAAACTTACCGGTAATGAAAGAGGCCCCGTCAAGGAGGCTCATGTTGATCACAGCCCCAACAAGAAGATCCAAGTAATTAAAGCGCACACAACATTGAATTTCATTGTGCGCGCGCTGAAATAAGAAAATTTATGAATTAAAATGAAAAATAAGAATACTTTACCTGAAAATAAGGCACTATTTCGCGATTTAAACCCCGCACTGACACTTCACAAAACTGTCACACGAATTTACCCGCGCACCTCAAACTAATAATTTCCCCACGGACTGCGGTGCTCAAACTTATGTTTTGCACCGCGGGGGAATTTCCGTGTGGTGAAATTAATTCAATTAATATTGTTAATAATAACTTTTATTAACATAACCACACTCTATAAGAGTAAAGAGTGCAGAAAAAGTGCAAAGGGGATAGCGGATTTTGGAATATCCTTCCAGTTTCCACAAAGGGAATTGCCAGGATAAAAATCAATTATTGCTAAAACACACGAGATCACGAGTAACATTGATCTCATTTTTTGAGACAAAAAGAATAATACAAAGCCAAAATAAGCATAAAAAAGCATATTATAGTGAAAAGAGGGCAAATGGGCATTGAATAACAGGAAAATAAATTGAAATTGTGCACGATCACGAGGCAGAGGTGGAATTCCAAATTTAATTAGGATCCACTTTTGGAGGTGGCTAGAGCTGAGTAGGGCCAACCCTAAAATATTGGAAAATTGGGCTTTATAAGCCAGTCACTCAGCTCCAAACTCACTCTTTTTCGAAATTTACCAGCGAGTGAAAGGTTGGTTTGAATGATCTATCGATTGAATTAAACTAATTTAAATGCTCAAACTGGTTCGGTAGCGGTATTGGGTGGTGGAAGCGGCAATTGTGCAAAAGAAAAATATAACTTAGTGCAGACTTAGAATAAGAATTAAGGGGAGGTTCTCATCTAGAACGTCAAAAAGTAGGTAAAGTTCGTGATTTTTTTGAAGGCAAATGACAAGATATAGGGAAATGATATTTGGCATTATCTTTTATTGTATATTTATCTGTACCAAAAATTTTTTTATTAAAAAAAAAAAAAAAAAATGGCGCCCGTTATTCAACTTCTCCGGAGGCATGTTTTTCGAAAATGGCCCAGCTGCGTACAATTTAGGGGTCGCAGATTGGTCTGAAATCAAATAATGATGACATTATTATAAACTAGAATAAATTTGTCTCAGAAAGAGCGGACGACTTTCAAACAAAATTTAAAATTGACGGAATGGCGCGATTTTGAAATTTTAAGGCCGTTTTCGGCCGTTTTTTTTCATAGTTTATCACTTAAAAAAAGGAGATAATGTTACAATTTTCAAAATGTGCTCCGCTCTTTCTATGAAGAAAATTGTTTACTTTAATATGCACGGAACTAGAAGTTGATCGGTTGAACCGTTTTTGAGTTATCTTGTACGCAAATTTGAAAAATCTTGAAAAACAAAGTTCCGCGATAATCGTGATTGAACGGCACGGCACAGGCTGAGCGCCCCACTATGATCATGAAACCGCCACAATCAATGGGCTGTAGAATCGTGCTCGGATCAACTAAATATTTTAAAGCAACATTCTAGACATATTAAACTTTAATAATATGAAATAAAAAAAAAAATCGAAAATTTCAAGATTCTAGATGAGAACCTCCCCTTAAACTTGAAAAATGTTATCGGTGTTATAATTTAAACTTGCTTTTAATTTTAAATTTAGAATAGTTTTTTTTTTATTTTATTTTTTATTTTTTTTTATTTTGTTAATTTGAATTTTGTTAATCATTTGAATTTCCTTTTTTTGAATAATCTATTAAATTTATTAGCGTAAAATTTGAACCTTATATCTGAATTATTGAAGTAACGTGAATTTTAATAACGGCATTTGAATTACTGTGCAATCATCAAATTTTATTTAGGCAAACAAATAAAAATAAAATTGTAAAATAATTGTAGATAAGTTAGATAGCTTGACAATAAAGAAATTTGTTTTGTAGTGAAACCGAGTGATTTTAAATAATTGAACCCGGCATTTTTCCTATAAATTTCTCTGTATTTCTTAACATTGGTCCTTCGAGAGCCGGATCATTCGATCACTACAGAGTGAAAAATTCCGTTATTGTCAAGTCGAAAATAACTTGCACGTGTCAGAATAAGTAGTTAGAGATAACAAACAAAATACCGTTGGAAATCTAGTGCACCATGGCTCCTAGATTAGAGGCTCTGCTAGTCACGCAGGAATTAGCTGCTCAAAAATTAGAGAAAGCGTTTGAAAATTATAAAAAAGTCAAAGCTGACAAAAAATCCACAGGATTCATCCAAAGCTTAACGGAACAATTCAAAAAGAATTGGGATGAATTTGATCAGCGTGATACACAAATCCGCGAAATCATCATTAATTCAAAAAAAATTTGTGACGATCTGTATATATTAAATGATCGATACACAGAAATTCAGACCATAGTCTGGCAAATTTTGGGTGAATTATCGGATGAAATGCTGTCAAATAACGAGCTAGAGACAACTGTAGCGGTGCCTGGAACAACAATTGTGCACACTAGTAGTCCAGGAAATTCACTTCCTAAAGTGAATTTACCGAAATTCAACGGCGATTATAATGAGTGGCGTTCATTTCATGATTATTTCGTCTCACTCATACACAGCAATGTTCACTTGCAACCTGTCCGCAAGCTACATTATTTAAAGGAATGCCTAGTAGGAGAAGCAGCGAGCCTATTAAAAAATATTCCCATTACGGACAGCAATTATCAGCAAGCTTGGGAAAGATTGCAAGCTCGCTATGAGAACAAAAGACTACTAATTAATACACAATTAAAAAAGCTAATAGATCAACCAAAATTGAATGTTGAAAATAGCAATAATTTAAAATCATTAATAGATACAACTGAAGGCTGCTTACAGCAATTAGAAATATTAGGCGAAAAAGTAACAGCCTGGGATACTATTTTAATTTATCTCATAACTCAGCGACTGCCATTACAAACGGTGAAGCTGTGGGAAGAAGAGCTTAAGGGAACACAAACTGCGCCAGCATTCAAAACCTTTAAAACGTTCCTGCAAACCAGATACAAGGTTTTGGAATCAATTGCGCATACTACAGGGTTTTCCCAAAAAAGAGAATCCGCATTAAAATCTAAGTCTACTCAATCATATTATGCCGCGAACAATGCAAAATGCCCAGCATGCGATAATAAACATTATGTTGGAAAATGCACAAAATTTTTAAGCATGACCGTACCGGAACGCCGAAATTTAATAAAATCCTCGGGAAGATGTCTTACATGTTTCTCAAGTAAACATGCTCAGCAAAAATGTAAGCAATCGTGTTCTAAATGCCACAAGGGGCATCACACTTTGCTGCATTTAACGGAGAATCTAAACACAATTTCGAAAAATGAGTCTTGTGCTGCATCTGGGGAAAAACCTATGCAGGACTCTACAAGTAGTAGAACTAATAAAAATGCGGTAGAAAAACTTGAAACGGAAAAATTCGATTCCACAAAATCATTTTTGTCTACGCAAAAACATAATGCCCTCCTAGCAACCGCTTTGATAAGGGTTCCAGATCATGATGGCCAATTAATTACCTTGCGATGCTTAATTGATCCAGGGTCTCAGTCCTCTTTCATAACAGAGGAGGCTTGCAAACGGCTGCAAGCCAAAATATACAACACTTCCGTTGTTGTTAAAGGCCTCAACATGAATCGGACTGCACACACTAAAAAACAAGTAACGTTAAATTTATATTCTCGATTACATGAAAAATTTATAGTTACCTCTGATATGCTGGTACTCAAACAAATCGCTGATGTACTACCAGCCACAACGATAATGCGCCAAAATTGGAGCCATCTTAAAGGATTAAACTTAGCCGATCCTACATATTGGAAGCCCAATAATATTCATTTATTACTTAGTGCTGATGTATATGCCACTATTATACAAGACGGTATAAAACGTGGACAAGAATCCGAACCAATTGCCATAAATACAAAACTTGGTTGGATTATATTAGGCAATGCAGCAAATACATCTTCCGCTCAAATTTCCTCATTCACTGCAGTAATTAATGTGGAAAATAATCTGAATGAGCAAATGAAGAAATTCTGGGAACAAGAAGAAATTCCTAGCAAGTTGCTGCTCACACCAGATGACGAAAAATGTCAGGAATTATATAAAAACACATTTGAGCGACTACCAAACGGTCAATATCAAGTAAAATTGCCGTTTAAAAACGACATGCTTCCTGACTTAGGAGAATCAAGGCACCTTGCACTCCGTCGTCTTGATTCCCTACAAAGAAAATTTAATATAAATAATCAAATAAAAGATGATTAAGGTACGGACACACCAAAAGCGAAGCGAGCGAAGCGAACAATTTAAAAAATTTGGGTGCCGTACAAATCAATTGAAGTGTCCGAATAGAACGCGACATGAGCGAAGCGTCTACTGCGACAGAATGTTCCCAAATTTTAAATTATTCGCGCCGCTTCGCTCGCTTCGCTTTTGGTGTGTCCGTACCTTATATGAAATGCCTACAAGAGTATGTAGAGCTCGATCACATAGAAAAGGTGGACTTACCCTGTAGGAAATGTAATGTTTCCAAAACTAATTTCGGAACCCATTCTTTGTAAGCGGTAGTAATTACACACTGCATTCTAGTATTTCTTCTTTTCATAATGTGATGTCATAAGACAGAGTAGATATCGGATCCCTTTTGCATTACCAAGAAGTGGTTGTGTAAGTAATTATGAGTAACTAGCTGGGTTACCCGGTTTCACCCGGCGTTGGGTAAATACTTACTAATTAAACACTTCTCAAATGTTCTAGTTTGTTATATCCTAGGAATTGTTTCAACCCGAAAACCCCTTTATGAATCCGCTATCTTGAATTTCCAAATCTTAATAATATTAAAAATTAATGGCCTAAAATAATTATTGTACCAATTTTCATTAAAATCCGTTGAAATCGAGAAATTTTGGTCGCCATATTGGATCCGCCATATTGAGTTTGGAAATTTTTCTATTATTCGATATTAATGGCTCCGGAATAATCATTGTACTAATTTTAATTAAAATCAGTTGAAATCGAGACATTCGGTTGCCATATTGGATCCGCCATCTTGGATTTACAACTTTTAATAATATTCGGAACTTGTATCCTCAGAATAATCATTGTACTAATTTTCAGTAAAAACCGTTAAATCAAGAAAATTGGTCTCATATTGGACCCGCCATCTTGGATTTACAAATTTTGATAATATTCGAAATTTGTAGCTTCAGAATAATCATTGTACCAATTTTCATTAAAATCCCTCGAAATCAAGACATTCTGGACGCCGCCATGTTGGGTCCGCCATCTTGCCTTTAGAAATTTTGATAATATGCAAAATTTTGATAATATGCAGAATAATCACTGTACTAATTTTCATTAAAATCCGTTGAAATCGAGAAATATGGCCGCCATTTTGGATCCGCCATCTTGGATTTCTAAATTTTGATAATATTCAAAATCAGTGGCCTCAAAACAATCATTGTACTAATTTTCATTAAAATCCGTTGAAATCAGGAAATCTTGGTCGCCATATTGGATCCGCCATCTTGAATTTCTAAATTTGGACAGCGGATTTGAAATCCCCATCCCGCAAAACCCCTATATACCAACTTTCATGAAAATCGCTTCAAATTTAAAATTTTCGGCCGCCATCTTGGATCCGCCATTTTAAAACCCTACGTACTATCCGAAAAAAAATTAGCCTATATGTTAAGTCGGAATATGTACTACCTTCGGACAAAAAATGAAAAATATCGATGCAAGCGTTTAGGCGTGATTGAGCAACAAACAAACAAACAAACAAACAAACAAACAAACAAACAAACAAACAAACGAACTTTCATTTTTATATATATATAGGGATTAGCTTTCTCATAGATGTTGGGGAAGAAAGGAGTGAATTAGTTCTAAGGAAATATATTATCGAATTGATACAACGTAATAAGTAACAAAAGTAAAAAATTCATTTAATAACAAAAATAATAAACTTCAGTATGACAAAAATTTAACAGAATAAACTGAAACAGCTTCGAATTAAATATAATATAGTAAAGTAAAAATTCACTCATTAGCATTTTTCTTTTTATGGACACATTTATTTTTAAAATATTTATTTTTAAAAGTCTTGAACGCCTTCCTTATTTTGTCTATATATTCCTTCTCTGTAAATCCATCTGTTTGCATCGACCCTAAGAAAAGTTAGTATTACAAACTAAAATGTTATATAATACAAAATACTTACTAAATAATACAGAATTTAATTTTTTATACTCTTTAAATGCTGCTTTTCCATGTATCCCGTCATAATTGTGAGACAAAATCAGGTCTTCTGATATAATTTTTTCCAAAAATTTGGTGATACCACCAGGCTTCATTATACCTTTTATTGCAATAACCTATATTAATTACATAATTCATTAAATAGGAACACGATAAATAATAACATAATAAATTAGCTTACAAAATTTTCTTCATTGTTGTCATTTATTTCCTCATTTATTTTCTTCAAGTCCTCAATTGATTTAATTGGGAATTTTTTTTGTGTTTCTTTATTTATTTTAGTTTGTTTCCTCATTTCCTTCAAGTGGACAGAGTGTTCCCCTAAGATATTTATTATAAATTCATTTTGTCGAATTATTAAATCTGCAAAAAAACAACTTATAATTTTATTTTTCTACATTATTAAAACAGTACCTTTAAGATTTTTTATTTCATTTTGGAATAGTTCTGAAACGGAATTTTAAAGATAAAATATTACTACAAAGTGTCACAGCAGGCAGAATCCTATGGATTTTTTTTATTTACTCCTACCATCATTTTCATTATTTTTATACAATGTGTTTAGTATAAGGTTTGAAATAATTTGCCAAATGGTAGGGCATGTCGAGATAAGCAAAAAATTATATGGGGAGGGGGGTCGGAAATGCGTCCCTTGGGGGGAAGGGGGGATTTGTGTTTTTGGCACTTGTTTTACTTTGCAACCTGTAACTTTGTTAATATGCACCCTATGGAATACGTTAAAGTGTCATTGTGCACACAATCTTTCGCTCGTTCCAAAGAGCCCCAATCACCTCCCTACTCCTCTCCCATCATGTGATCTACAGAAATTTGTGGTTTTTTCAAATTTTTCTATTTTTCGCGCCAAAATGCCCTTTTTTTTTATTTAAGATTTAGATTCTTCGAATCTTCCCCTTTAATTTGATATATCACATGTATTTACCTATCTCCCATCGTTTCTAAGATAAATGTGAATTTTTATGACCATCTCCTTACATTTTTCTCAATTTTTCTAACTTTTGGGAGGAAAACTTCAATTTTTCTTCTTTTCGTAAGGAGATGACCCTAAAAAAATACATTTATCTTAGAAACGATTAGAGATAGGTAAATACATGTGATATATAAATTAAAAGGGAAGATTCGAGGAATCCAAATCTTAAATAAAAAACGTAGGTTAATAGGGCATTTTGGCGCGAAAAATAGTAAAATTTGCAAAAAAAATCCAAATTTTTGTAGGTTTTCAAGTTTAAACTTTAGATCACATGATGGGAGAGGAGTAGGGAGGTGGTTGGGGCTCGTTGGAACTAGCGAAGGATTGTGTGCACAATGACACTTTAACGTATTCCATAGGGTGCATATTAACAAAGTTACAGGTTGCAAAGTAAAACAAGTACCAAAAACACAAATCCTCCCCTACCCCCCAAAGGACGCATTTTCGACCCCTCCTTCCCATACAACTTTTTGCTTATCTCGACATGCCCTACCACTTGGCAAATTATTTCAAACCTAATACCAAACACCCTGTACAATTTAAGGCTATGGTTTTACATTTTAATTCTATAATAGAGTTGTCATTTTGGGACATTCGTGGCGTAAGATTGAATCCTTCGGGTCCAATTGCAGCATTCATCCTACGCAGAGCACCTGGTACAAATTTCTCCTTCGGGATATTTTCTTTATTTTCCGCCATTTCTGAAAATTTTACTGTTCATAAATTAAGATTAATTTCATTTACTTTATAATAATTACGTTATACACATTCATGAAGCATAGGAATAAGAAGCAATTGACCCTGGTGGGGCAAGCAGACTAATTTATACGCTATATCATTCATGCTGAATCTTTCTATTTCTTCTGCAGGATTTGCATCAGCTAAACATATACCTAATCCTGTCATAGATTCCACGGGTTCAGAAAAAAAATTTTGCAGATTTAATAATCTCTTTCCGATGATATATTCGCCTTGCTTATCACAAAATGCATGAATCTGGATTGGTACAAATGGTTTGATACAACAATAATTATCAGGTCTTGAAAAGCTTAAGGGGAGGTTCTCATCTAGAATCTTGAAATTTTCGATTTTTTTTTTATTTCATATTATTAAAGTTTAATATGTCTAGAATGTTGCTTTAAAATATTTAGTTGATCCGAGCACGATTCTACAGCCCATTGATTGTGGCGGTTTCATGATCGTAGCGGGGCGCTCAGCCTGTGCCGTGCCGTTCAATCACGATTATCTCGGAACTTTGTTTTTCAAGATTTTTCAAATTTCCGTACAAGATAACTCAAAAACGGTTCAACCGATCAACTTCTAGTTCCGTGCATATTAAAGTAAACAATTTTCTTCATAGAAAGAGCGGAGCACATTTTGAAAATTGTAACATTATCTCCTTTTTGTAAGTGATAAACTATGAAAAAAAACGGCCGAAAACGGCCTTAAAATTTCAAAATCGCGCCATTCCGTCAATTTTAAATTTTTTTTGAAAGTCGTCCACTCTTTCTGAGACAAATTTAGTCTAGTTTATAATAATGTCATCATTATTTGATTTCAGACCAATCTGCGACCCCTAAATTGTACGCAGCTGGGCCATTTTCGAAAAACATGCCTCCGGAGAAGTTGAATAACGGGCGCCATTTTGTTTTTTTTTTTAATAAAAAAATTTTTTCGTACAGATAAATATACAATAAAAGATAATGCCAAATATCATTTCCCTATGTCTTGTCATTTGCCTTCAAAAAAATCAAGAACTTTACCTACTTTTTGACGTTCTAGATGAGAACCTCCCCTTAAATAGTGATACTCGGACTGATAGCTAATAATAATACCATGGCTATTTTTCCGAAATCCAATTTTTTGCTACTTTGAAACTAAACATTCCATGTCTACTTTGTTCTTTATTTGTTGTAGTATTTTTGACGGCTTTTTAACTTTTTTCTTAATCTGTTGCATATAGTTCTCGAATGCATAAGCAGAAAAATTGTTAATAAATCCCAAATCCTGGATGCACTTTGAAAGGTGAAGAAGGCTGTGAACATTGAATGTGACACTGTTTTCTCCATACAACTGTGGAAAATACTGCACAAAAAATGATATCATTTCCTTTGCTGTAGTTAAATTGTCATTGTAACTTTTAGGGCAGGAAATTAAACGATATGCGCTATGAAATAACAGAAAATGATAATAAAAATCATCGTTCAATACGCCTTTAAAGACATGAATTCCTGTATACAGTGAAAACTGTCTCAACTCGGTTGCTTTCCAGCGCAAAATTTCGTCAAAACCTCTTGGCTTTCTGGCAAACTCCTTTGGCATAAATGCAGAAATAGATAACATTTTTGTAGACATTTCACTTTTTTGTTCTTTATTAAGTTTTACTGATGAGGTCCCATTGAGTAAGCGGAGTATAATTTTTCTTGTAATTCCCAGATCTAGAAGGTGCATTGGATCTAGAGGAAATTGTGTAATCATGCGGATGCCAATGTTTTCTAATGCACTAAGTCTATTTTGGAAATATTTAATATGAAAAGTGGAATCCTTTCTTCTTAAAAAATCATCATCTGTACGTATTTCTGATACAGTTGTTGTGAAAGTCGTAACGTTGTTGATTTTTCTTCCACTTTGGGTGCATTTGCAGCAACCATTAATAGCATTATGTCCAACAGTTCCAGATACAAACGACCGAGCAGGAGTGTCACAAATAAGTGCTCTTATGTTAAAAATTAGGCACTTGTTATTTATAGTTATTCCATAATGGAATAAACTTTGAACTTCGTTCACGAAATCGTGTAGAAAAATGTCGATATTATTTGGCTTCTTCTTGCCAAGGTAGACTCCTATTAGGAAGATATGCTTAGATTTAATGTTATTTATCCGACCGAGTATTGGCCACAAGCATTGGGACGAGCTCTTGTAAAGAGGTATGCCGTCTATTCCTATATCTAAAATGACTTCATCATATTCTGTTATTGAATCTTTTATTTTATTTAACTGATTTTCAATTCCAATATGGATATATTCGCCTGGTGGAACAGTTCTAATAACAATATTTTGGCTGGGTTGGTTCAGTAAAATTTTCAAATTTTTGGGAACATCTAAATTTTCCGATTTTAATATATTTAAAATTGAATTAACACATTCACGAGGTGGATTGTATTGTATATACCACTCTTTTAATTTACTTCTGAGTGTTTTACTGTTTTCCTTTTCTGGGGTTCGTCTTATATTCTCTTCGGAGTTATATTCATTCTGCTCAATATTCGAACTACTTGTTGTTGGAGCTATATTCATTTCTGTATTCTCAAACTGAGTGTGCAAGTCGCGTTGATGTTCCTTTAGTTCATTTATAAGCTTTGCTTTTTCTGCTTTTATTAATCTATATAAATGTCGTTTACTATATTCAGCCCTTTGCGACATGATGGAACCTTTCCCAGCAATAGAATCTTTAAAAAAATATATAAATACATATAATAATAATTCATGTCTATTCGACGAGTCGATATATTCCAGAATTCTTTAAGGACTACCGAAAAGGTATCGAAAAAGTCGAACGCCTTAAAAATTTGAACTGACAACCCATACAATCTATTTTACTATTTTCCTACTGAAAACTTTTAGGGTTCGCTATTTTTTCTCAATCAACATTTAATCAAACTATTAAAGTAGCAAAAGACAGTCAGATAAATAAATCTAAATTTATTGCATTAATCTGCCAAAACAGTAATAATTAATTTTATTTAATTGCACTGTGCAAATCAATTCTCGGCACCAGAAACGAACAAGATTAAGTGATAATAGCCAAAATAGATATCTCCAACAAGATTATGATTTTTTAGTTTAAAAATTATTCATATTAAATTATAGCTATACTTACCGAAATATTTCTTTTTTTCCCACTATGCACTGCACTCACTGAATTTCTAGTGTCGACTAAAATCTAAAAACGCCACGAGCCCTTGCAAAAGGCAATTACGCGTTCGGATTTCCATGAAGGGTACAACAGGTTGAAACATGTACATGTTTATCATTCTTGCATTACTGCCAGCATTACCGTTTCCATTACCATTTGCATTACCTGAGAAGTACTAGCTTAGGCTTATATTCGAGGAACACATGACGCAACTGATTCTCAGTGTAACGTGTTCTTATTTTTCCTACAGGGTACCTGTGCAAGGGGAAGCACATTATTACGTTCCTCACCACGCAGTCTTTAAAGATAGTACTACCACTAAATTAAGAGTGGTTTTCGATGCGTCCGCGCGTACCTCTAATGGAAAATCGCTAAATGAGCAAATGTTGGTGGGACCAACTTTACAACCTAAACTCTTCGCAACCCTGCTAAAGTGGAGAAAGCACAAAGTTGCTTTAACAGCAGATATAGAAAAAATGTACCGCATGATAATCATGCACCCTGAGCATAGAACATATCAGAGAATTCTTTGGTATGATTCAAACAACAGGGTGCAAGATTATCAATTAAAAACTGTAACATTTGGTACATCTGCTGCCCCATACTTGGCTGTACGGACTTTACAGCAATTTGCCGAAGATTGTAAAGATAAATGGCCTCATGCAGCTGCAATCACCTTAACTGATTTTTATGTGGATGACTTACTGACTGGCGCAGACTCGACTGAAGAAGCCAAAAAATTGCGCAATGACTTAATAAATATGTTACAGTCAGGACATTTCAATTTGCGAAAATGGGCTAGTAACATAACAGAATTATTAAATGATCTACCATTAGATCAAAGGGAAATAAAAAATTCAGTAGAATTTACTGAAAACGACACTATAAAAACTGTAGGTATCACTTGGCAACCCAAAACTGATCAATTTCTGTTCTCAATAAATAATAAAATAATAAATCATAATGCAAATACGAAACGAATGATGTTGTCCGCAATCGCATCATTATATGACCCGTTGGGTTGGGTTGCTCCGATTATAATAATAGCAAAAATTTTGATGCAAACATTGTGGATGTCAGGTGTAGCGTGGGACTCGATCGTAAGCGAAACGATTCAAGTAGAATGGAAAAATTTCACACGCTCGCTGAATACTTTAAATTTAATAAAAATACCCAGGTGGGTCGGTTGGACTTCTAAAGCTGTAAAGGTACAAATTCATGGCTTCAGCGACGCGTCCAGCAGAGCTTATGCTGCTGCCGTATATATGCGAATCGAAAATGACTGCGGAGGAATAACATGCAATCTATTGGCTGCGAAAACAAAGGTTGCACCAATCAAGCCAATAACTTTACCACGGCTTGAGCTCAACGGTGCATTGCTACTGGCTCAATTAATCCAAACAATTATAAAGGATATGGAACTAATTGATATATCGATTTATGCTTGGTGTGATTCTATGATCACATTACAATGGATAAAAAATCACCCATCACGATGGAATACATTTGTGGCAAATAGAGTTGCTGAAATACAGCAAACGGTGCCACCAAGCTGCTGGTATCATGTCAACAGTAAAAGTAATCCTGCGGATCTAGCAACACGGGGATGTACTGCAGAAGAATTAAGTGAAAGTAGTCCCTGGTGGAATGGTCCAGAATGGTTGCATGATCAATGCGCAAATTGGCCAATTATCGAAGTTCCAGTTGGTAAAATCGACCTAGAAGCAAAACGAAAAATTTTAGCTCTTACAGTGATTTATGATGAAGATTTCCTTCACAAATATTCGTCATATACAAAATTAATACGAATCACTGCTATGCTCCTGAGAGTTTACGACTTAATCAAGAAATCGTCGTCAAGAGAAACAGGTTGGTTAACAACAACATAAATTCAGCGCGCAAAATATGCAATTTTAAAAATTATTCAAAAAGCAGAATTTGCTGACGACTATGAAGTCCTAAAAAATAAATTACCTCTTGAAGGAAAAAGTCAGTTAATAAATTTGAATCCCTTTTTGTGTCCAGATGGTTTAATTCGCGTTGGTGGTCGTCTTAAAAACGCAAAAATTACATATGCCAACAGACATCCTATAATTTTACCACCTAACAATTTTATAACAACCTTAATTATCGATAAGATACATTTGGAGACACTACACGGCGGACCCACACTGATTTTAAATTACAGCAGAAATGAATACTGGATTATTAATGCAAAACGGCTAGTTTCAAAAAGAATTCGCGAATGTGTAATATGTACTCGACATCGTGGAAACACGAAAAGTCAATTGATGGGAGACCTTCCTTCGGCTCGAGTTAACGTTTCAAAGCCATTCACGCATGTTGGGCTGGATTATGCTGGCCCAATTTTAATAAAAACATCCCTCCATAGAAATGCTAAAAAATATAAAGGATATATTTGCATTTTTGTCTGCATGGCAACAAAGGCCATGCATTTGGAGCCTGTATCAGATTTAACGACTTCCGCCTTTTTAGCTGCAATAAAAAGATTTGTTGCACGAAGAGGAATTTGTACTGATCTATATTCAGACTGCGGAACAAATTTTATAGGAGGAAAGAACCAAATTGATAAGGACTTAAAGCTAGCAATCAAGCAGTATGCTAATGAAGTTGGTGAAACGCTAGCAACACTAAGCATAAATTGGCACTTTAACCCCCCAGCCTCACCACATCATGGTGGTCTCTGGGAAGCCGGTGTAAAGTCGGTGAAATATCACCTACGCAGATCTTTAGCTAATACATCATGTACATTTGAAGAGCTAACAACGCTTTTAACTCAAATCGAGGCATGTTTAAATTCACGCCCGCTTTGCCCGATCAGCAGCAACGTAGAAGATCTAGACGTTTTAACTCCAGCTCACTTTTTGTTGGGTCAAAAAATAAATGCAATTCCTGAACCGGAGCAAGGAAATGCTCTACCGTCACAACGCTGGAAATACACGCAACTATTGATACAGCATTTTTGGAAAAAATGGAAAAACGAATACTTGCATAGGCTGCAACAAAGAACGAAATGGTTGAGACCTCAGGAAAATTTAAAGGTCAACGACATTGTCCTAATAAAGGACGAAAATACACCTCCCACTCTTTGGCCTTTAGGTCGTATAGAAGAAATTTATCCAGGCCAGGATGGCTTAATCCGAGTGGTGAAGGTCCGCACGAGTACCAACATCTTAGTGAGACCAATCACTAAGATTTGTCGACTACCCGTGGAAACGGCCAGCCAGATTAACTAGTTTATGGTGTCTTTGTGTCGTCCCTGATAGTCTCCGTTTCATGTTCTGTGTCACTATTGTAAAAAAAGAACATAATTTAATAGTAATTTGCTTACAGATGGAAGCATACAACCACGACATTTTAAATATTTTTGAGGACGTTACGTTCGACTGCGAGCCTTTGGATGAAGACGTGATAAAGGACTTGGTGCAGCCCGGAATGGACGTGTTAACTGGACTTCCGAAGGACCCTCAGAAGTGGATCGAGAAGAAGCCCAAAGGTCAAACAGCGCCACAATCTACACAACCGTCGCCTACCACATCGAACCACCAGACCGCCCACAGAATTAACCCCACCCTAAAAAAACCGCGAGACGGAATATCTTTGAAGGGAATCGAGGAGGAATACGGATGGATCTCGATCGTTTATTGCCTTCAACGACAATAAAAGAAGTACGAATGCGCATCGATAACGAGGTTCAGCGCTTTATTACACGAGAAGGAGAAACGATATACATACCGAAAAAGGTCCTGCAGCGTCTGGATCAGGACCGCATCCAACGGCGCAAGCAACCGTTCACGGTAAATCTGCCAGATAGGTTCCAGGTACTCCTCCGAATTAAAGCAAATGGAGATGTCGTATTCTATCGACATCACAAGCGAGGCACCCAAATGCGACGACAAAGAGTTTTGAACTCCACCGTTCAACGGGGGAATAATGTCGCAATAAGGCACTATTTCGCGATTTAAACCCCGCACTGACACTTCACAAAACTGTCACACGAATTTACCCGCGCACCTCAAACTAATAATTTCCCCACGGACTGCGGTGCTCAAACTTATGTTTTGCACCGCGGGGGAATTTCCGTGTGGTGAAATTAATTCAATTAATATTGTTAATAATAACTTTTATTAACATAACCACACTCTATAAGAGTAAAGAGTGCAGAAAAAGTGCAAAGGGGATAGCGGATTTTGGAATATCCTTCCAGTTTCCACAAAGGGAATTGCCAGGATAAAAATCAATTATTGCTAAAACACACGAGATCACGAGTAACATTGATCTCATTTTTTGAGACAAAAAGAATAATACAAAGCCAAAATAAGCATAAAAAAGCATATTATAGTGAAAAGAGGGCAAATGGGTATTGAATAAAAGGAAAATAAATTGAAATTGTGCACGATCACGAGGCAGAGGTGGAATTCCAAATTTAATTAGGATCCACTTTTGGAGGTGGCTAGAGCTGAGTAGGGCCAACCCTAAAATATTGGAAAATTGGGCTTTATAAGCCAGTCACTCAGCTCCAAACTCACTCTTTTTCGAAATTTACCAGCGAGTGAAAGGTTGGTTTGAATGATCTATCGATTGAATTAAACCAATTTAAATGCTCAAACTGGTTCGGTAGCGGTATTGGGTGGTGGAAGCGGCAATTGTGCAAAAGAAAAATATAACTTAGTGCAGACTTAGAATTAGAATTAAACTTGAAAAATTTTATCCGTGTTATAATTTAAACTTGCTTTTAATTTTAAATTTTAAATAGTTTTTTTTTATTTTTTTTTATTTTGTTGATTTGAATTTTGTTAATCATTTGAATTTCCTTTTTTTGAATAATCTATTAAATTTATTAGCGTAAAATTTGAACCTTATATCTGAATTATTGAAGTAACGTGAATTTTAATAACGCCATTTGAATTACTGTGCAATCATTAAATTTTATTTAGGCAAACAAATAAAAATAAAATTGTAAAATAATTGTAGATAAGTTAGATAGCTTGACAATAAAGAAATTTGTTTTGTAGTGAAACCGAGTGATTTTAAATAATTGAACCCGGCATTTTTCCTATAAATTTCTCTGTATTTCTTAACAGATACAATATATAAAATTTTGGACTATTTCACTTAAGAAATTATATAGTTTTTTTAAAAATCAGTTAGGTTCAGGGACCGTAACGGTCAAGATATTTTCGGTAAAAATCGGATTTAAAAAAATTATTTCCTGGCTATTATGTTTCTAGACAAAAAGAAAAATTATGTTTTTACTTCTATTTTTAAAATGAAAAATAAAAATCAGAGCATGATTTTTATTATTATTAATTAAGCACTTACTTAATTAATTATTAATTATATAAAAAAAAAAAAAAAATCAAAAATATGATTTTTATTTTTAAAATCAAATACATAAATCAGGAAATTAGTTTTAATTTTAAAATCAAAAGTAAAAATCAGAATATGATTTTTATGTTTATAATCAGAAGATAATTTTTATTTTTAAAATCAGAAAAAAAAATTCAAAAAATTATTTTTATTTTTAAAATCAAAGATAAAAATCAAGTACAGTAATACCTCGACTTACGCGAACCCGTAGTTACGCGATTTTCAAATCTCGTCGATTCGTCTTTTGTTTGAGCGCCACACACCTCCTGATTACTCACTCCCTTCACACTATTGTTCAGCTAATGTACATAGTCGTGCCATAAGTTCTGTCCCAAAGGAAAATTTAAAAAAAGCTCATATAAGAAACAAATAATTAAATTTTATTTATTATGTTTAGTAATATACATATTCTAATTTACAGTAATGCAGACAATTATTCGAAATGCCCACCCTTTGCAGCTACATATTTTTTTAAACGTTTCGGCCATTCATTAATCGCAGTACGCAAGACATCTAGTGATATTTCCTTCGTTGCTTTCATCAAACTTGCTTTTAATGACTCAATGTTTCGATGTTGAATAGAGCAGGCCTTCTCCTCTAAAATATTCCATAAGCGGTAGTCCAAAGTATTTAGGTCTGGGCTACCAGAAGGCCAATCTTCAGCAGAAATGAAGTCAGGAACATTGGATTTTAAACAGATTTCCGTTGTCTTGGATTTATGAGCTGGTGCTGAGTCTTGCTGAAACACCCAATGCTGACTATGATACATCGTTGTGTTGAGCGGCTTCACCATCTTCTCCAGGATGTCACTTTGATAGTTCTTTGCCTTCGTTTTCACGCCTTGCTCAAAAAAATGCAGCTCCGTAGCACCGTAATATCCAACTCCCCACTAAACCATGACTGAGGCGGGATGTTGACCACGCTCTACCTTGGGTATCTCCTCAGCCGCTTCCTTAGAGCTATGCGCGTACACTCAGTCATTCTGTCGGTTAAACTTCTCTTCAATAGTAAAAAGTTTTTCGTCTGAAAAAAGTATTTGTTGGTATTTTTTTCCCGCGTACTTCTTCAAGAGACTTTTAGATCGCATCTCTCGTATCGCACGAAGCTTGTCCGTAAGCCGATGCCCTGTTGACCGTCGATAAGCACCAAGCCTAAGGTCTTCCTTGATAATACGAGACATCGTCCTTTTAGGTATTTTCATCTCCCGTGCCATCACCTTTTGTTTCCGGAGCGGATTTCTCAGTATGCGGTGACGCACCGCTTCTACTGCTGCTGGTGTACGAGACGTACGAGGCCTCTCGCTCCTGGACCTGTCATCGACACAGGAAGTCTCACGGTATCGTTTGATAGTACGATGCACAAATTTCATTGTAATTTGTAGTAGCTGAAGAAGCTCAAATATCTCCTTTGCTGACTTGTTGCACTTAAATAGTGCAATAACGGCGATCCTGTTCTCTTTAATGCCCCACTCCATGTTGCTCCTTCGAAGTCCAATGGCATAATGATATTTTTTTAACAAAGCGGGAAGTATTTAAGCTTATTCGCGACAGTAAACCGGGATGCGTCGTGAGCCTTTTAGTGGAGGCGAGGGAGACAGAACTTATGGCACGACTATGTACATGTTCGGAGGTGTCGCGAATAATCGACGAATGAAATGCATGAGCAAGAGCAAGACATTGAAGATTCTTTAGATCCAGCTCAATCAGAAGATCGAATGACGGTTGGAAACTTAACAGAAGGCCTCAGTTCAATTGAAAGGGGATTACAAATTGTAGACTATATAGACTCCAATGAAGAGCGCGTTTCTTCTACAAAGCAAGGAATTAGAAAATTATTAGCATGCTACGAGGAAAGTTTTCTACATCACATTAACTTCGGCTTGCGATTTTGTATTCGTATTATCTAAGATTTTATTAAACATTTTTTTTCTAAATTATTATTTTCTTTAGTCTCCGGCCCCAATTAAAAATAATTTGTATGTATTTATATGCGAAATTATACCCCGACTTACACGAATTCGACTTACGCGGTTATCGCTCAGTCCCACCTATCGCGTAAGTTCGGGGTATTACTGTATAGTGATTTATATTTTAAAATTCTGAAGTAAAAATCGGGAAATCACTATTGTTTTTAAAATCTGTATAAATAAACATGTAAATGTTCGTTTGTTCAAAAATTCAAATCTCCGAAATTTCTTCACCGATTCCTTTGAAATTTCGACACAAAGTTGCATTCGTGCACGTGTTTTTATATACCTATTTTTTTTTAACAACACACGCTATACTAAATATTTTACAGCAATGGGAGTGCCATCAGTTGAATTTAATAGCAACACACACAATACTAAACATTGCTCATGCCGGACAGGGCGCTTATTGACAGATGCTGTCACTTAACATTTTCAATGTTTCCGATTGCTTTGTTAAATTGTTTTTTTTTTTTTTAATTTTTAGCTATTAAACAAATTGAAATGAATATATGTGAAGTCATTTTCTGATTTTTATTTTTTGATTTTGAAAATAACAATTATTTTCTGATTTTATAATTATTCGATTTTTAAAATTAAAATCAATTTCTTTTTGTAGAAGAATTAACAAATTATGAGAAATCAGTGTATTTCTAATGTTTGTTCAATAATATGGTAGCATATTAATTCCTTTAAAAGGATTTTTGATAATAGTTAAGACGCTAAGAGCTCTTAATTTTGATCCAGAATCGGGAGGTAATTTAGAATATTACCATAATTTCCAAATCCAAGATGGCGGATCCAACATGGCGATTAAAATGTTTCAATTACAACAGATTTTAATGAAAATTAGTACAATGGTTATTCTGAGGCAACTAATTTAGAATATTATCGAGATTTCCAAATCCAAGATGGTGACCAACAATTTCTCAATTTCAACGGATTTTAATGGAAATTAGTACTATAATAATTCTGAGGCCACTAATTTTAATGTTATCAAAATTTCCAAATTCAAGATAGCGGATCCAATATGGTGATGCAAATTTCTCGACTTAAACGGATTTTCATGAGAATTAGTACGATTTTTTGTGGTGCCACTAATTTTGATCATTATCGAATTATCAAAGTTTCTAGATCCAAGATGGCGGACCCAATATATAAAAAAAATTTCTCGATTTCAATGGGATTTAATTAAATTTGCTAAAATAATTGTGTTAATACTACTAATTTTTAATATTATCAAGATTTGGATATTCAAGATGGCGGATCAATAAAGGGGTTTTCGGGTTGAATCAATTTCTAGGATATAACAAAAGAACATTTGAGAAGTCTTTAATTAGTAAGTATTTACCCAACGCCGGGTAAAACCGGGTAACCCAGCTATACTATATATATTGTCGTGATAATAGACGAATTATGAAAGAAGTGTGAAAGTGTATTCAAAATCATATATGAAAGAATATAAGAAAGGATATTTGTGCTGAAGTTGTGTGAAATGTGTTAAGACGAAGCGACTATATCATGGCCAAGTTAGCAGAAAGAAACGATTTACCATATAAGTCTCCAAAGAATAAAGAAATTTGTGAAAGAAGTTTTGTTCTGACACAATGAATTTTGAAAAAGGGTACTATATATTTTTGGGCAGTTATTTCAACTTTCTACTGTTTTCATAATATTTCGTAACATCAACCAGTTGAAAGAATCCTTATAAAAAGAATAATTTAATATTAAACCTGCCGTTTTCCAAAATTAAATTAAATTAATTCCTAATCAAATTAGTATTTAAAATATTAAAAGTTCATCATTCCTTAAATATTCGGCCTATTATTTGTATGATTTGAAAAATTGAGTTATTTGTTGTTTTGTGTTAGTTTTCCTTTTATATATTGGATATATGTAATTTCTCGAATATATTTTGAAAATGCAGAAAATTACAAAACAAATAAGGTACAAATCACTAATATGATGCAATTATTTCACTTCATGTGTTTTACTACCTTTTATCCGATTATTATTTTGAGTCACTGTATGTATTGTTATTTTGTAACTGAGAATCCAATAATTTTTTTTAACCAATAAAGTAATCAAGTCAGTAATCTTTATTTATCTACAGCTTTCAACATTTTCATTAATTTAAATATCTCCATTTGAAAGGATAGGGTTTTGAAGGTACAGTTCAAAGGAGAAAAAAAAGGAACCTTTATAAGATCACGCGTGTCAGCTGATTTTCTCAGGAACCATACGACTTTGAAACTATAAATTTGGCATAGATGTTATTAATCCAAATAATTTGTACTAATTAACACTTTAAAATTTTATGTAAGAATTAAATAGGACGTATATTTTTTATATATCATGTGGGCGATGCCATTTAAAAGGGATTGTTATGTGGCAAAATATGATTTGTACTACCACCCGATGAAGTGAAGTATAAAAAACTGCGCCGGGTTGAACGTGTTAAAAAGGTATTCTGAAATATATGCGAAATTAGTGCATTTCTCCTCCCGCTTATTTCCGCAACTACTGGACCTAAAATTTTCAAAAAATCAGGGAATATAACGCCTTACTTTTACAAAAAAATTATAACGAAAGCCCCAGAAATTCTAGAAAATATAATACGGAACCCTCTGCTCGCGAGATGAACTCTTACTTGACCGGTTTTATTAAATAATAGAAACTTCTCATGCAGATATGTAAAACATCACAAACATTTCTAAATAAACCGGTGTAGGGTAATTGACCTTGCTTCACTTCTATTTAAAAATCCACACAAGATTATTTTACCATTGAGGTGAAATTGGAAATTTGTAATTGAACCAAAGGAAAAATGTTATCTTCCATTTAAATCTTTATTACCGACAGGACGGAAAATTGTGTCGCATTATAATCAAAATCAACAATTGCGTACCTTCTCTCAATCGGAAGTACTTGAATTTGTCAATTCACAGTGAGACTGTAAAAATAAATGAATCAGACTGAAATATAACACTTTTATAGCAAAAGTTTGTAAACTTTACTCACTTTATACTGAATTATTGCGTTTACTTCATTGCCAGATTACGTTTTTTTTATGTTTCTTTTATATATAAAATTTCTAGGTACTTGTGAATAATCTCATTTTAATGATATCTTATCACTGAATTTTCACTTTCTTTTGAGATCTTAACAGCTTTGTTTTATGGGTGACTTTTTAATCTTATTTTTATCATATATTCAATTCAGTTACGAATTTCTGTGGTAAGGATTAATTAACTTTCACAGAAAATATTTAAATACCAACATCCTAAAAAGGATTAACAAAATGTTTTTTAATTTAATTTTGAAAGGCGTTATTATTAATTTTTCTGACAATCTAATTTTTCCATTTTTTAATTTAGTATTAGACTCAATATAAAACTATGGGTTCATATAAACACAAGAGGGCCCTTAATGTTAAAGCAATGTAGAGATATTTTTGAAATTATATCATATTACACAATTCTTGCTTTATTTTGATATTTTTATGTAAGTTAACATGCGGTTTTTCGTAAATCAATAATTTCTCTCTAAAGTTCCCCCTTATTATTATGTTATGTAATTTAAACATTTTATAGCAAAACAATTGCCTTAGGCTTAAAATCGGTAACCGTCTCGGCAATATCGCATACATATTTATATAGTTGTTATTTTTTTCTAAAATAATTTGAGTTGTGTTGTGATGGTAAAATCATTTGTGTATGTTGCCGCTAAGGTAGGTAAAATAAAGTTTACGTATACACATGATTTCCCGTTACAAAAAGCTTTAACCAGTTAAATAAATGAAAGCGTTTTGATCACATTCACGGGAGAATATTACAAAAAAAAAAAAAAAAAAAAAAATGATATGCAAACAAAAACAGAGTTCATTTCATAGCGTCAAGGTAAGAATTAAGAACAACTTTTTCTGATTTTATATTCGAAGAAAAACAAACATCAGACAGTAGTTTTTTATATTTACTTAAATCTGATAAATTCGCAGACAAAAAAAAAAACAAAACAATAAACAGCATGCTTACACGTGCTAACAGGTAAACATATGTACAATTGATTGATATAAATAAAACGATAAATATCTAAATCTTTTCAACATTTAGCCAGAGTCCACTCTCGGGAGACAGGACTATTGACCCCTTGGAGAAGGTCAGAGGAACATTTGTCTTCGAGCATGGCTTGAAACGGAAGTGGTTGAGTAAAGTGACTAGTCCGATACGAGCCTGCATCATCCCGAATCGGAGCCCGATACAATTTTTAGGTCCATCGCCGAAGGGTAGAAACGCCTGAGGGTGACGCTTACCCACAGCCTCCGGGGTGAATCTCTCCGGGTCAAAGATTTCCGGATTCGGATAAATATCGGGGTCGTGATGAATTGCATAAACTGGAATCCAAACAGGACATCCCTTATTTATACCGCTTTTGCCGAGAGTTCTAGGTAGCAGATAATATTTGGTTGCAGTCCGAATTAGATTACCCGGTGGGTATTTTCGAAGGGACTCTACAATAAAAGAAAGGGAGTAATTCTAATTATTTTTTGCTTTTATGTTTCACTAATAAATCCATTACCATTGATTATCTGGTCAATGTAGGTCACCTCGATCATCGCTTCATAAGTGAAACTGCCGTGCCGGTCGAGCACCTCGTTTATTATCTCTCGAGCTTTATCTTGGATGATTTGATTTAGAGCTAGTTCGTAGAGGCAGAAGGTCATTACCGTGGAAGAAGTTTCGAACCCGGCCAAGAAAAAGACAAAGGCCTGGGCGGCAATCTCTTCTATAGTTAAGGTACTGTTTACATCGCAGACTTGTTCTCCGTCCAATCTTCCAGAATTCTTTAGTTGAATAAGTAAGTCCATGAAATCGTTTCGTTGAACATTGTTCTGTTCACGGAAAGCAACTGTTTCTTTAACGATATTCATGAAAAATTTACTAACTTCTTTATCAGTTGATGTCATTCTTAGTAAATGTGCTATCTTTTGGAATGTTAACATAAACATTTGTTTAAACGCACTATTTGTTGGTACTTCAAAAACTTTTTTCCCCATACGACGGAACTGAGCATTTGGATCTTTTAAACTGTTGCATTCAATTCCGAATGCACATGTCCCTATAACGTCAGTAGTGAAACGCGCCAAAAGTTCTTTAATTTCTAGCTCTGTTTGAGTAGAAACTATTGAATTTAATGTTTTTTGAAATTCATCAGCTACTTGAATAATTGTAGGGAACATAAATTTTATTCGTCCTGATGTAAAAGTCGGTGATAATTTTGATCGAAGAATTTTCCACCTTTTTCCCTCCAAAGAGAAAAGATGAGCTGAAAGTGGATCATCTTTTTCATTAAAGAACATTCCACGACCTTGAAAATAATCAAAATCTCTGATCAGAATGCACTTGATCATGTCCAAATCCAAGACGAGAAGTGCTGGTTTTGTAAAAAAATATAGACCCCCGAAACGTTCGTTTGATGCTTTAAACTGATTGTAGTATTTTTGCATCATTTCAGAGCTATGATATTTACGTTTCCATCCTTGTAGATTGCCGAGTGGGATAGTTGGATTTATGCTTGGAACACCCAATTTTTCCCAGTAACTAAATTTTCGCTTAAAATACACATAAACATATGCCACCAGTCCAAGAATTATATAAATCACAGTACTCGTTTCCATGTTTGCTTCTCTTTCCAGTAATGACTATATTACACTTTAGTTGTTTAATAAGTTCATATATGACCTGATGTAGTTACGAACATGTTCTAATGTCCGGTCGAATTATTGCACTAACAATTTCAAACGTATCCACATCTTTCACTCTATCATTCACGAATTTATTTATGCACATTAATTTCTGTAATTTGGAACAACAATAGAACAAAATCGCGGATTCACCACAGCACAAGAATAAGTGTTGCCCCAACGACGACTTGCGGACGTCTAATCTCTAATCTAGACAATTGATTGAATTTTATAAGCTTTAACCAACTTCAGCGCTTCTTTTCGCTTGTAATCTGAACAAAAGTTTATAAGATATAACCAGCTGACTTCAGCCGGCTTTTATTAAATCTTGCGAGGCAAACGCATTTGGTGGGATTGTTTAACAGTAATGTAATATTATATTATAAAATTGAATAAATCAAAAAACGTGTATTAGTAACAAATTTTATTTATAAAGTATTCAATATTTAAAACAAAGCATCACTGTCTATACAGATAGAGGCACAAACAAATGTATTTTTTGTCTACTTCCGCAGTTCACCACAAAGGCTATAGCGGGATAAGGTAGTGAAAATTGCCCCCAGCGGAATCGCTACGACGGGTGGTGCTTTCGATAGGTTGTGTCAAAAAATGCCTCCATGCCAGTTTTTAGCCCTCTAAGTCTACAGTCACCGGTAAAATCGGTTTCGACCCATTTCTTCGAAAATACATTCTTACGGCCGCAGTTTTTATCCAAAAATTCTGAAAATTTCCACAAACCTTTATTTTTATGTTACCAATAATCGTGGATTTTTATAGATTTTTACCTTTAAAATTGGGGTCAAGAGAGCCATTTTAATTTTTCGAATTATTTCTAGGTTAGGAACCCTATTTTTCGCCAAGTTTTAAACCATTGTTTTTTAAGTCTTTTTTTCCGTTCTTTCGAATGGCGGAATCAAAATATCGAAATTCAGGGTGCGTCATTCCGAAAAATCGAAAAAACCATTTTTTTTTTTTTGCATTTTGGCCACTTATTTAAGGCATAACCTCAAAATTCAAGGGCGCAATACTTACCCATACAACCAAAATTAGTCCAGGAATCATTTTCAGTTGAAAAGATGATTGCAGGATCGATTTTTATGTTTTAAAAATCGAAAAACTATTTTTTTCGGTATTTTAACCATTTACTTGATATATAACCTTGAAATTAAATAGCGCAATGCTCACCCATATGACCACACACACTCTAGGACTTATTTTTAGGTGAAAACATTCTTTTAGTATCGATTAGTACGTCTCAAAACTCAAAAAAACTAAGTTTTTTGTCATTTTTACCATATATTTAAAGCATAACCACAAAAAGGCCTAATACTTGCCGATACGACAACAATATTATAGAACAAAAAGTGCTTAGAATTGATTGTCGAACACGTGTGAATTTTTTGAGAATTTTTGATGAGATTTTTGGATTTTTCAAAAAATGATCAAATCCAAAAATTGCTTGAAAAATTCTGAAAAAATTCACACGGGTTTCTCAATCAATTCTAAGCACTTTTTGTTCAATAAAATTTTTCTCTAAAACCCTTTGTTTTCGAGTAAAAAATCCCGAAAGCTTTTTCTCATCTTTTCGTGTCCCGACCGCCATTTTGTGTGCTTAAACATTAAAATCCTTCATTTAAACAACGGGAGCTTATACTTTGGGAGTCGAGACCACGATATTTGCACGAAAACAATGAAATTTCAAATGATTTCCTTGTGGAAAATTGGAAAAACCAGAAATTTTTTTTTTCAAAATCACGTTTTTTTGCATAAATTAGTTTACAACTTTTGAACCACACATTTGTTGCAAATTTTGAGGTCAGATTCTGAAAGATCATTAAATTTTGCGTTGGAATTAGTGTGTCACATATTTTTCAGACACTATTTTCACTAAAAATATAGCGGCCGAACGCAGCGGCGAAAAAGCTGACATTTGGGACTTAATGGGTTAAGTTATTAATATAAAAATCTGTACACATATTATGGTAACTCTTGAGTGTATTTTAGTATTTTTTATTTGTAAAAATAATTATTTTAAAAGCTGCTACAGCTGATCTCCGGGAGTAACTCTAAAAAAAGGCGTCTTACGGTGAACACGATATCTCTGGACTGGATCATCCAAAATGAAAAAACCAAAAATATTTCGTTAGTATATTGTTTTATCTTGTAACTAATCGAAGGAACAGCAAAATAAGAATTTTTAACATAATTGCGGCTTCTTAAAAATAAACTCGATGTTTAACAACAATTTTGGCTCTAAATTGTTTATAAAATGGAAAATATATATTGGTGAGCAAAAAGCTTCGCTTAATTACTAAAAAATATGCTTAAGAAGCTTGTGTTAAAATTTGAACCTGATCCGTTCAGACGTTTCCGAGAAATCTTGCTCACCGACTTTAAGAACACCGTTTTGAGAAAAACGCGTTTAAAGTTTCAATAACACTTAACATATACTACAAAAACTTGGACACGTCATTACAAATATGCGTGTAAACTTCGAGAATATTTACCGGATTGACATGACATTTTCTGTGGATGTACTTAAATATATGCACATTACGAAAATAAAATAAAAATAAAGTCGATTTTCTGAAATTCCTGACTGTACAGTACCCCGCCATAAAATTAGGAACACCATTTATTTGCAATGAATATTTTTCTTTAGGTCGTATTAAGAAATATTAAAATTAATAAACACATTTTTTTTTTTGAATTTATAAGTATGATAGTTTGTTGTGTAAATTCATTGGTTATTACATAAATCTAAAAGAATAACTAATATTTAGTAAGATTTCCTTTGCTTTTGATTAGGGCGTCGACTCTTTTTGACATGCAGCTTTTAATCATTTTTTTCAGAGCATTATCATTTTCCCAGATATCTTCAATATTTTGTTTTAGTATTTGCACTGTAGTATTTCTACGAGTACACACTTTTGACTTTAGGTACGCCCAACAGTTTTCTATGGGGTTTATATCCGGCGAATTTCCGGGCCATGGAAGAATATTGATTTTATGGTCATTTAAACAGTTAACACTCTTTTTACATGTATGACACGGCGCCCCGTCCTGCATAAAAGTCTAGTCACTCACAGGACACTGAAGATCGTTCATATAAGGCAATAAAACATTATTCAGAACGTAAATGTACTGATCCCGGTTCATAGTCTTGTCCCCAAAATAAATTGGTCTTGATTCTTCAGTAGTGTTCCTAATTTTATGGCGGGGTACTGTATATAACCCCTTAAGGGGGAGGTACGGTTTGAAAATGACTTTTTCAGCAAATTTTTGTGAATTTTTTTTGGCAGTATGGCTACATTATTTTATTTTTAAATTAAATAGTATTTTTAAATATAATTCAAAAAATAATTATATGAATTTTCAAGTAAAAATATTAAGAATTGTGGCTAAGGTAGCCATTTTTCCCAGACACGTCAAAAAAAAAAAAAAATGAATTTGCGGTGGACATCAGAACTCGTCACTGGATCATCTGAAACAAAAAATTCAAAAAGATTATGTTAGTTTATGTTACACATGGTTGTAGTCACAACTTTAATGTTTTAAATTACATACTGAAGTTCTAAGCCAGTGTACATTATAATGTGCATCAGATCTCAAGGGTTTAAGTCAGTTTATTTGTTCTTTTCAAATAAAAATTTGTGTGTCTCTAAAATAATTTCAAAAAAGTGTTCCACCCTAAAAAAATCCCAGTCCATGTATTTTTCCCCCAAAAGAGTGACCGCAAAGTTAGCCTGTTTTTCAAAAACACCAGCAACTTCGATTGGAATTGATTAAATGTAACGTATAAGTGCTCAAAATGTTAGCTTGGTCATGAACTTGTGCAAAAATCAAAATTTATTGCTCTAGAAGCTAAACATCACCTTAAACAAAGGGTTAACTACCCCCTTATTTTTTCATAACGCACATGCGAGAAAAAGATTAATTGTTTATTATTTTAGTAGTTAATATTGTTACTTACGTAAATAATATTCATTGATTATTTTCAAGTAATTGTAAAATCATAGACAAAACTACCCTTATAGAAGGGGTATAAACAACGCCTATAAAGGGATTAAAAAAATAAAAAATTCAAAAAATATTTGTATCAATTTAAAAAACACATTTTTGTGTAATATGAAACATAATAAACACGTAAAGGGATTTGATGAAAATCCACAAACCACAAAGAGGGTTAAATTAATCCCAAGCACCAAAAAAGTAGTAAATCATAAAGTATCTCAAGAAAAATCGAGTTAAAGAGTTTTAGGTATGGTTAATTACTATAAGTTCTAGCTTATTAAAGGGGGTAGTTGCATTTCGCACAAGTTTATTACTAGACAAAAATGTTGAGAACATATACGTTACATTTTATTAATTCCAATCAAAGTTACGGGTGTTTGAAAAACAGGCTAAATAACCTCTTTTTTTGCGGTCACTCTTTAGGGAGAAAACTGCCAAGTTGGCAACCCTGTCTGTTGGTCATATTTTTAGAGAAAGCTTGTCACGGGAATGCATTCGTTTCGTGTAATGAGGTCGTGCTCGCGATGAGTGGAAGTAAAATGAAAAGCCGTAAACAGAAATGATCAGCAAGTTCCCACTTCACTCATGAAAACCATCTCGTTGCGTATAAAATTCACTCATGGACCAGAATTAGAATGCCAATCTTCTATGGGATTGCCTTCTTTTCAAATTTACTATGTATGTATGTATAATCAAGTTATCCAGGCTTATTTCTTTCCGAATTCTCAACTGATTCTGATAACAACATTTGCTTATGGATAAGAATATATGAGCCGCGCAAGATTTAATAAAATAATATATGAGCGATTTAAAATAATGTAAATTGCTTTATCTGAATTAATGCGTAGTGTAATACAGTTTTATCAAACCGTTATATCTAAAAAATGATAAACAAATAAATTACGGAAATTTTGCACAGACAGAATGATAACTAAATAGTTAAACGTATGTTTCAAAAAATTAACACAATCTAAAACAAGCAAGTCAAGATCTTAAAATAAATAGAGATAAAATTATATATGTCTCCTATTTTCTGTTTAACTCTTTGCGGTTAGGTGGGTTTAAAACTGTCGCACCTTTTGCTAAGCTTTTTATGCACGGTGAGATATTTTTTAGTCCACCTCAAATAGTCGCAACTTCTCATAATCATATAATTTAATATTTTATTTAAATTGTTCCACTTTTTATTTTAGAAATAACTCTCTGTGCAACTTAGGTTTGTTCTTTCTTTAAAATCGTGTGCTTCAGAGTTAAATTAAAAGTAATTTAAAAGTCACCAGACCGGTTATTTATATTGTAATTTTTTATAATAAATATTTAAAACAGCTCCAATTTTTACTTATAAAGTACTACTTTAATTTGGTAAAATATTTTAAAAGAAGTTTATCAACAAAATTATTCTATTTCTGTATACATATACTTTTAATCTCAAAGTTTTAAAGCTTTAAATTTGAATTTAAATACGGAAATTTTCTTTTGACTTAAATTTTTTTCTTTATATATATTTTTTTTTTTTATTTAAATGAAAACTTCAAATGATACAATATATAAAATTTTGGACTATTTCATTTAAGAAATTATATACGTAGTTTTTTAAAAAGCAGTTAATTTAAAGGGACCGTAACGGTCATGATATTTTTGGTAAAAATCGGATCAAAAAATCATTTCCTGAGTGTTATTGTTCTAGAAAAAATAAAAATTATGTTTTTTTTAAATGTTTTTTTAAAATCAAAAATACAAATCAGGAAATTATTTTTAATTTTAAAATCAAAAGTAAAAAACAGAATATGATTTTTATATTTATAATCAGAAGATGATTTTTATTTTTAAAATCAGAAATAAAAATTAACAAATTATTTTTATTTTTAAAACCAAAGATATAAATAAAAGTATAGTGAATTACATTTTTAAAATCTGAAGTAAAAATCGGGAAATGACTTTTGTTTTTAAAATCGATATAAATAAACATGTAAATGTTCGTTTGTTCAAAAATTCAAATCTCCGAAATTTCTTCACCGATTTCTTTAAAATTTCGACACAACGTTGCATTCGTGGATTTGTTTTTATATACTTATTGCTGCTGTCACTCAACATTTTCAATGTTTCCGATTGCGTTGTTAAATTGTTTTTTTTTTTTTTTAATTATTGAAATGAATATATGTGAAGTCATTTTCTGATTTTTATTTTTTGATTTTGAAAATAACAATTATTTTCTGATTTTATTATTATTCGATTATTAAAATAAAAATCAATTTCTTATTTTTATTTTTGATTTTAAAAATAAACATTCCCTGGTTTTTAAAATAAAAGTCATTTCATTTCATTCATACCTTTCCTGAATTTTTTTTTTGGTTTTTTGAGTAAAAATCATTTCCTGTTTTTTATTTTTGGTTTTAATAGCAAAACTAATTTTTTTTATTAATTTTATTTTTTATTTTAATAACAAAAATCTTTTCTTTATTTTTATTTCTGATTTTAAAAATAAAAATAATTTTAAGATTTTTATTTCAGATTTTATAAATCACTTTCTGATGTTAAAAATAAGAATCTTTTTTTTTATAATAAAAATCATTATTATCTAATTTTTATTTTTGATTTTAGAGATAACAATTTTACTCTGATTTTTACCTTTGATTTTAATAATAAAAATCATTTTCTGACTTTTATTTTCTATTTTAAAAATAAAAATCATATTCTGAATTTTATTTTTTATTTTTATAATAAAATTCATATTTTGATTTGTATTTTTGATTTTAAAAATAAAAATCATATTTTGATTTTTATATTCGATTTTAAAAATAAAAATGCGAATTTCCTTTTTTTATTTTTATGGAAAAAATCACAAATTTAAAAAGCACATACAATTTTTAAAGCTCAGGCCATACGAATCATAATGCTAAATTTGAATCAAATTTCCCACAAATTTGTCTGTTTGAAAAATTGAAAATAATTGTTATTTTCAATCCCTGATTAGCTTCCATTTGCCCTTAAAAAGTAATAATCCAAGGATTATAGAAATCTCTTATCTAATTTCGACATTATAATAAAATTTAAGGAATTTACCACATATTAATGAGAAATCAAAAATGATTAATATAAATTTGTTTGGGAACTTTGACCTTTAAAATATTACTTCCGAGAGGTAATTCATGAAAAATATCTAAATAAATGTGTGAATGCACGCAATCTTTGTAGAGAGCAACATTGAAGGAAAAAGCGATCCAATGTATCACAGTATTTTCATTTTTATAACGTACATAAAAACTAATTAACACTTAACCTGTCCTCGAGCCGAGAAGCTATAAACAAGAATTAGTAACAATACGCTGTACTAAGAATAATGAGATTGTTTATTATCAAAGGTTCTTATATGCTTCAATATTATAATGTGTTATTTAGTACAAAGTACTTAATTTGCTTTATGAAGCTGTTTTGTTGATCTTATGCTTAACTGCTAAATCTTTATCAACCTTGTGCATGAAATTCTGTCGTATATTTATTTATTCAATTAATTACATCCAAAATGTTTTACTGCTTTGCAGAAGTTTGAAACATAATTTTATATGTATGAATATATTAAAACAAGCTCTGTATAATTTTAAATTTAAAGGGTGACATGCAATTAATTTTATAAATATTAAGGTTATTTAACAACACATTTTTAGGGCGTTTCATTTATTAATAAATTGGTTGTTATTGCCAAGTCATCTAATTGTTCAAAGGTGTATTAAGGGGGTAGTACACTTCTTAAGACCTTTTTTTAAAGACTTTTTTTTTTATAGTTAACTTTATTTTGATCTTGCAAACTTTTTATATATGATACAACTAACATTTAAGAATATAAAAACATTTTTTTTTTTTTTTTTTCTTCATAGGGCTCTAATATGGCTGCCTGAAGGTGACCCCTTTTTGATCTGGCCGACATGATATCTCGACTCTGGAACGTCTGAAACAAACAATTCAAAGTGCATATTAAAATATAGATCAGTCGCTATCGCTCGAACTAGGATAAAAAATTTTGGTATAAAAAAAAGAAAATGGCGGACTTTTTAATTTTTCGGTCAGTTTTTTTTGCAAAAAATTGTTTAAAAAAAGGGTTAAACATTAACCGATTTTCAAAATCCTAGTTCGGGCGAGAACTACACATGTATAGAGTATCCCATAAAAATTTGAGCCCGATCAGACCAATAGTTTTTTCAAAATCATGTCGGCCAGGTCAAAAAACGTAGTTTCGAGAAAAACGCGTTTAAAGTTTTTATTCGATAATTTTAAGGTGCGCTAAGCGTAAGGCACCGCTACAAATGTGTCTATAACTTTTTTTATATATCGAATTTCTCAAAACGGTTTTGGGAGAACATTTCTGTGATATATTAGAGCACATTTATGAAATAAAAAAAAATCGGTTTTTTCAAAAAAAAGAAGTGTACTACCCCCTTAAAAACATTTTTAAAAAGAAAGAGAATTGTAAAGTAAATTTAAATCGTGATAAATTATAATTATAAATTATTTTGAAAATATTCTTAATTCTTTTTCCAACATTATTGAAAAGCTCGTTGATTTGGTTCTAATTCTAATTAATATATTATTTAAATTAACAAACGCTTTCACTTAAATACATTTCTTAGGTTTGTTCATCTTGAAAACAATACACCACAAAGACCGCATCTCATCAGCTGAAAATCTTAAAAATTTTAAAATCAAAAAGAAGTTACTAAGCCGACCGCCAGCCCTCAAAGCATCTTAGAAATTCAAATTTTGATTTTAATTTTCCCAGAATCACTTGTGAGCCAATTCCAAAGTTACCAAGGCGGCTAAAAAAATATTCCGGGGAACTTTTAATGTCTTAACGAAATCACTTGAACATTCCCTTACATTTCTCTTATTTCCCAGGTAAAATTGACGGAGCTGGTAGCATTAAATAAATATAAATATTAATTCCCGCCACCTATTGCTCTCGTGGGAATTTTAAGTAGCTTAGGATAAGTTTTCTTCGAGTTTTCGCAAAATCTCTTCATCTTTGGAAATTAAGTCACCTGGAAAAAAAGGTCTACATTCATTGTATAGTACTGATAATGTTGACTTTTAAACAAATTACCTATGTTTAAAATTTTAATCTTTAATTTTAAGCCTAACAGTATGTTACATTGGTGAAATCAGCTTCAGGTTTTCGAATAAATAATTTTAAAAGGTTACTTATTACTTTCGAAGCTACGATTTAAAGGGCATTCAATTTTCATAAATTACATTGCCTTAAAATCGCATTTTCAATAGTATCAAAAATTATTAAAAACAGAAAATTTTTTCAAAATACACTCTGTTTTGAAGGGAGCGGTTCTTATGCACACTCAGAGAAAAAACAATGTGAAATGCTACAAAATGCGACTGATTTCATATGTTTCACCTATAAAAAGGAGCCATTCGCGTTTCTTATCGATTTTACATTGTAAAATGCATCGCGGATGTGTAATTGTAAAAGCAAAGTTTTTACTGATAAAATTATATCGTTGGCGATATAAAATGCGTACATCATCAAAATATAAATTTAAAGCTAAAATTGTGAATTTTACTTTATCTGAAGAATGAAATCTTCGAGTTGGAACATAAATGTATACCGAAAACAATATCAAATTTTACATATTTTAGTTGTAATTTTATACTGCCGACAATATGAAATTAACATATGTCGGTTATTATTTTATATGCTTACCTCTTGTAGATATATGTATAACCATACATATAAACAAAAACAAAACAAAAATGCTTAAATTAAGCACAAACATTATTATTTTAGCTTAATTTAACCTTTTGCACTCGATTTATTTTGAAGCTCGTTTGCTGTCAATTTGTATTTAATTTTAGCTGAATGAATTAAAATAAATTACAGCGGTAGAATTCAACGTATTACATTTATTTCATTTATTAATATTATAAAGTGTTTTAATTTTTGTCACCTCCAGTGTGACATACAAGTGCAAAGGATTAAGCACAAAGATTATTTAGTGTAAAAGCTCTCTGCCTGGCTGGAATCAATGTAATTTGTGTGCTTAATTTAAGCATTAATTTTCTGAATAATGATAATTTTTTTAAATGTTTAATTAGGACTAATAAAACGCCAAATATGTTTTTATTTTTTATTTATGTGCACATACATATCTGCTTTCTTTTTATAACTCAAAATTATTTATTTTTATTTGTTATGTAACATTTTCCATTGTTAGCTAAATACAAATGTAGAGGATGAATAGTAAACTCAGAAAGTTTTTTTATAGAAACATAAGGTAAAGCTTCACCTATTTCAAAAGTATGAAAAAGTACATCAAAACTAAATACTTCTATTTTATTACTGATTATAAAGACGTCTACCTTATGAATGAGTATTTTCTTAATTTTATACACTTCTATTATATTATTATTGTGGAAGATAGATAAATAAAAATAAGGTTTATACAAAAGTCCTCTGTAACTAATTTCAGGCAAACATTTAATCAAATTAAAACTTGTTGATCTATTTCCGGCAAATTCATCACTATCAATAACTGTTGAAAATGTAAGCCATTCATGTTTTCCGTAACTAAATTCTGGTTCAAATCCGGAATCATATTTTTGTAAAAATTTTGTAAAGGACAATGGGCAAAAATGTGTGGCACCTGGTACCCGCTCCAACACCTAGGATTTTTATAAGACAGGAAAGCTATTACATATATATATACACTATTATGTATGGCGCTTGTCTCGATTTGTTGTCCATTCGGAGATAATCGACTTCGAACTTTTTATTCTGTCAGTTGTTACTGATGTCGAATTAACTGTTTGTGAGGGATTAGATCACTACTAAATATCGCTTTTTGGGGGTAAATCATCATCCACACCATGACTGTCATCTCAGTCTACTGCTAGACTTAGACTTCATTTAAGAATCTGCATCATTTGTGACTGTGTCTAGTAAAAGGTACCACTTTGAGGGTAGTCGATGCGGTTGCGAATATGCTGTATTAAATAGTAATAAGCTAAATAATCGCTCTTAACGACTACCCTTAAAAGTGGTACCTTTTATTGAACACAGCCACATTTGGGATTATTATTAATGAAAAATGAAGAAAACCCATTTTAAGAGTTAAGTGCGAGTGTTTAGTGTAAGTGTTTGGTGTTTAGCCCGTGTGAACAGGCACTGTTAAGTGCGAGTGACAAGTGTTAAGTGCTTAGTAGCAAATAGAAGCGCGTTCTATTTCACTGTTAAGTAGCCGCTCCCCTCCCCTTCCCCTCGATCGCCCGCTCAGTCCGATATGCGTATTTTTTTAGATTTTACGCAATATGGTTAACGTAACTGTTTATACATATTTATTAACATCCCTAATCAATTCACAAACTTTCAGGTGCACTTGCTCATCCATGTTTACACTTGAAATGTACTGAACGCCTGAGCTGTACTAAGCAGTGCCACTAATCGATATTGGACACCTACTTAACGCTTAACACTTAACAGGTCTACTAAACACTTAACACCTGCACTAATCACTTGTCAGATGTGTAAACCAGGCCTTAGTTTAAGCACATAAGTTAAATAAAAATATAATAAAATAACAAAGTTATATTTTTCTACATATTCATAACGCGATATCTCCAAGCGGACTATGAATTAGTGAAAGTGGCCATAGTAAAAATGTTTTTTATATGGTTAAGACCTATTCAACGATACAAAAATTATTGCTGTTGGAGGGTGGTACCAAAATGCCCATTGTCCTTTGAGACCCTCATTTACAGGAGCACTCAGATGAATTCAATGGTTGCTATTACTTCACGAAAGAGAACACAATTGAACACATATTGTCGAAATCATCAATGCTCAACGAAAATTCATAACGTCACAATGCAAAATTTACAATGCGCCTATTGCAAATATTTTTCTTTGATGATTTCAAAACAAATATTGCACAGTTCATATTGTCAGATGTTTCTATTGAAACATCATATAAAATCGACACAAATTTACTACTCCTATATATGTTTTTACAAAAACAATGTAATTTAAGCAATTTCTATATCATTTTATAATTAAAATTGTACTTAAAGACCAAAAGGGCCAAGTTTTTTACATTGAAACATTTTTTTACAATGCTTGTTGTCCATTTTACATTGCGATTTTTCTTTGAGTGCATGGACCAATAAACATGCAATTTTGAAGATATTGTTTTTAATAGTGAACAAAATGAAATAATCGATATAAATTTGTATCAGTATGGCATACTCTATGGAATGAAATAGCTTCAATTTTATTTTTTATCTTAAAAGTTTCTTGGATTTAACTAAATAGAGAAATCAATACCCAGTGAAATTCCACCTATAAAGGTTAAAATTAATTTATTTTTTTCCATTTTCTCTATCGTGTCCATTTTTGATTATTATTTTTTTCAGCGAAGAGTATCACTCTTAAAAAAAGGTTAATCATAAATATATATATATATATATATATATATATATATGTACCTTAATTAATTATTTCATAGTTTCATAAAAATAAATCAAATCTTAATATAAATAACCAAATTATTTAAAAATCTCGTTATCTGCATACCTTTGGCTGTGGTTAAAATAAAAAAAAGAATGTGTATCAAAAACTGAACTGGAAAGCTTTCTGCAATTATTACATAAGTAGTGACGATTTTCTTATCAGCGTGCAGTGTGCCTCTTAGTACAATGAGGAAATAAATAAGCACAATTACATAATCATACAGATCTAAATTACTATTGCAACCCTGTGTTAATGATAACTTAGTTCTTATGTAATTGATAAGGTCAATCAAAAATTCACGGGCAATTTACGTTCTTTTTAAATAACGCTGCAAAGCTTTTTGTTTTTTAGTGTTTGTACACTCACACATATTTGCCAAGAAAAGTTATAGAAAATTATAACCAATATGGTTTTATATTTATGTAAGTGTAGTATATTAAAAAAAACACAACCACTGAAAACAGCGTAGCGTTATTTGTAATTATCTCATCAACCACAGTCTGTTTTATTATGGACGGAGCATGTGAGCTTTATAATTATTTCTCTTAGCACAGTAAAATTATCGACCTTATATTAATACTTTTAATTTTATCTTTCAATAAACAATCGTACTGTAAATACACAATGTGCGCATTAAAACTAATCTTTCTAAACCCTAGGTTAGCCTAGTTCGATATTATGCAAACTCATAAATTAGATGACAATCCCACTTTTTCCACTTTGAGATTAATACCACCAACAGGCGCTGGAATGAAACCCATCTTATCGAATTCGAGAGGAATTTTAGTTGCCGCACAAGTACTGAACCTAAAGTTCTTAAGAAGTAAAGCAAGCCCAATACGAGTTTGCATTTTTCCAAATCGAAGACCAATGCAGTTGCGAGGACCATCACCGAAGGGCAAGAATGTAGAAGAATGCCTGTTTTTGCTATTTTCTGGGGAGAACCGATCGGGATCGAAAACTTCTGGATCGGGATAATACTCTGGATCATGTTGGATGGCTCGTGCCGGTATGAATACGCGAGTATTTTTGCCGATAACAAATTCAGTTCCAGGCACAGCATAATCAGAAATTGATAGCCTAAACAGAACTGGAACTGGTGGATATTTTCTCAAGGTTTCTAAAAAAAATTAAGTGTTATCAAAATTGTTAATAATCTTGTTAAATTAGTGATTACCATTGATAACTTGATCCATGTACTTCATATCCTTCATAGCTTCATATGTGAAATCATTGTTATGCTTTTGCAATACTTCATTGATTTCTTCCCTCATTTTATCTTGTACATTTTGATTTTGTGCAAGCTCATACAAACAGAATCCCATAGTAGTAGAAGAGGTCTCAAATCCAGCCAAAAAAAACACGAAGGCTTGAGCAGCAAGTTGTTCTATTGAAATTGCCTTTCCATCTTTATCTTCTTGTTTTATATCAATTAAAAGGTCCATAAAATCATTTCTACGAACTTTATTTTTTTCACGGAATTCAACCGTATCGCGCACAGCTTTAAGGAAAAATTCGGAAATATCATCAGGAAGCAATTTCAACCTCAGCCTTCTTGCGAGTCCAGGATAATTTTGTAAAAACCCTTGCATTATTGGGCCGTTCCTCTGCCTTGTGAAGATTTCTCTTCCTTTTTTTCGGAATTCAGCATTGGGATCTTTCAGGCTATTGCATTCAATTCCAAATGCACACGTTCCGATTACATCTGTTGTAAATCTGGCCAGCATTTCTTTGATTTCTACAATAGAATTCTTCTCGACCATATCAGATAAAACTTCTTCAAACTCATGTCCAACATTTAATATAGTCGGAAACATGAACTTCATTTTACCAGATGTAAATGTAGGGCTTAATTTTGTGCGTAAAAAACGCCACTGAGGTCCATCCACTGAAAACATGTGAGCGGTAAGAGGATCGTCTTTTTCATTGTAAAACGACCCGCGATCGGTGAAATTATTAAAATCTTTTATAAGAATGTTTTTAATTAATTCCAAGTCAGTTATAACTGCTACTGGTCTCATAAGTAAATAAACTCCATAGAACGGGCTCAAGTTTTTAAATCTCGAGTATGCTCTATCGATTACATCTATAAAGCTTATTTTTGTTCCTACTCCTTGTGCATTTCCGTAGGGAAATTTAGGTGGATCGTGAGGTACACCTTTATTTTTCCAGTATGAATAAAAGTACTGGCTGATTAAATACAGCAGCGAAAACACCAACACAGCAAACACTATAAACGATTCAACACCAACCATCTTTAATCAAAATTCAAGTTGCACTTGGTAGGCAAAGAAGCCACTTCTCCGCGATGTTAATAAAACAAACTGATCCAGTTGAGTGTAGCATAAAATACTTTCTGTCGCTTCGGAGTCCACGGCCAAAGCTCTTATTAACTCTAAAGCTATTCTCAATACTTGATATGATTTCATTCATTCATCGTGATATTGCGATTTTGGTGCTTCCCACCGTGATATACAATCTCTGTTTTCAGTATACATATGTGTTTTGCTTTGGTAACTAAACCGGCTTTTGCATCATATTTAAGATACTATCGCTTACCGGAAGATCGCATTAAACCTCTTTTTTGTTGTTGCGAAGAACGTGACTAAGCTGATTAGTGATTTTACCTTTCTTATAAACGTAGGTATTTCGAATTTATATATTTTATTAAGTCATACATGTAATTTAGTCAAAATGAAAATATTTTGTGCGTAAGGTTTTCATTTATTCCATAATACATAATACAAGATGACATAATACTCAAATTTTGTAGTTGTTGTTGTTGTTTAGTCAATTTCCAAAATTTATTCAGAGTGGATTTAAAAAAAAAAAAAAAAAAAAAAAAAAAAAAAAAAAAAAAAAAAAAAAAAAAAAACACAATAGCCGGTTTTTTTTCCGTCTATTCAGAACAAATAGAAATTGCTCAGGAATAACACAGCCAAGATTTATAAACATATTTTTAGGGTTCCGTACCTCGAAAGGAATAAACGGAACCCTTATAGGATCACTTTGTTGTCCGTCCGTCCGTCCGTCCGTCCGTCCGTCTGTCTGTCTGTCTGTCAAGACCCCTTTTCTCAGGAACGCGTGGAGGTTAAGCCAAAGCAATCAAAAGATACAGCCGTTTATGCCGCAAATTTTCGACACTCGCAAGGGAATCAAAACCTACAGGGTACTTCCCATGAACTCAGAATCTTGAAATTAGGTACGAAGGAACGTCTTATGGCACAGATAAAGGAAAAATTACGAAAACCGTAAATTTTTAGTTACATCATATAATAAAAATATTTTTTAATAATTTTAAACCTACTACCCCTTTCCTCATGAACGCGTAGAGGTATTAAATTGAAATTCATATCAAATACTCAGGTCTATAATACCTTTAAGCTGTAACAAAATCAAACTTCTATGTCAATGCAATCAAAAGAAACAGCAATGTAAGCCGCATATTTTCAAACTCGCAAGGGAATCAAAACCTAAAACCTAGAATCTTGAAAATGGCATGAAGCAATGTTTTATAGCACATATAAAGGAAAAATTCCGAAAACCTTAAATTTTTAGTTGCATCACATATTTTTTGGGTGAACTTTTACTTATATACCTATAGGTTTGTACGGAACCCTCGGTGCGCGAGTCCGACTCGCACTTGGCCGGTTTTTTTTAAATACATTAAAAATTTAGTTATAAAATTTTGAGTTTAAAATTTTAAGTTTTTCATGGATGTAAATCATAATAATTTAATGCAATTTTCCAAAAAATATCAGATCTTTATTCGGGATAGCTGTTTGTAAGCTTCCATTCAACACAATATTCCATTCAGCACACATTGTTCTCGATAGACGAAAAAAACCCAGCTAATATAAAAAATGAGCTATCGGCTGGTTTCTTTTTAAATATGCTATAAAATAAAAACTGTTTAATATTTTTCAGTTTGTTGATTTACTGAAAAGAACTTTTTGATTAGTTACGGAATATGATTTCATTTAAACAGCTGCCTCGGTTGGCTTGGCAGTACCACTTCCTCTCAACCCAATTTTGCAGCACATTTTTGATTATTTGGGACACTATTTCCCGAATAGCTCGATCAATACTGAGCGTACCTTAATCATCACATTTCGTAAATCTACACATTTCGTATTGCGGAGATATAGAGTATTTTTTAAAAAAATTTCAGCGCGAGAGAGCTGTCAGTGTCAAAATAACATGGAAATTAAAAAGAAACTAACAGGTGGTCTACCCTACGTAAGTGTAGCGTGTAAGTTATTTCGTAAATAAATTAAGTAATTTAAGATCTCGGGAGACTCAATAAGTTTGTTTTATTACATTTTTAAAATTTTGAAATCATTTTCGAATGGTTTTGTGTTTATGTTTAGAACTTTATAATAATTTTATAATTTTAATTACTTAGATTATTTTATTTATAATTTTCGTCAATTTTTACATTCACTTATTGTATCTACGCAATTACTAATTGATTAATTATGATGGAAAATAACAGAAAAATGATTTAAACACAACTCAGAAAATGTAAAATAATATTTTCAAAAATAAAACATTATAAAAGTTAAAAGTTGTATATAAATAGTTATAAAAAATTGGTATTAACGTAATTTCTAGATAAACAAATTTTAAGAGGCATTGAAGTCAAAAGGTAATCTTTTAGGTGAACAGGATTAAGGGGGGGGTATAGTCACACATGCATTTTTTGGACCCATTTTTAAGATTTTTTTTTATCGATCTGGTAAAAGTAAGGTAAATGGGTGAAGGCCTACACTAAAAAACAAGTTTTTAAGAGTATTCAAAACAAATTTTATTAAAAAATATTGAAAATTGAGTTTTTGACATTAATTTTAAATTGACGCTCCGAAAAAAAAGTAGATCAAAAGTTTAACAAACTCAAGTCTTGTTTACATGGACTTTTATCTATAAATTATGAAATATCTAATGGTGCACATGCAATCTTAAGGTTTCTGGTAATCTCATGTAAATAACATTTTTCTGAATTTGAAAAATAAAAATATGGTACTCGTATCTATTATAGAATGAAAGCGACATTATTTTCTTATTATTATAATTTTAATTGTACTCACTTCTTTTTTATCATGTCCAGTCTGGGTGAAAAAAAAAACTTTCCTTTTTTTACCTTTAATGAAACAAGAAAATAAATGTCTAGTGTGTAAGAAGATGCAACTTAATTATTAATTATTGTAGATAATAGCTCCTATGTGATATCACAGCTTTTCAACTTTTAGACTAATATCTTCTAAGGGCAATAGAATGCTTCCTCTTTTAATAAATTCTAAAGGTATTTTAGTTTCTGGACAAGCACTGAATCTAAAATTCTTAAGAAGTAGAACAAGACCAATGCAACTTTGCATTTTCCCAAATCGAAGACCAATGCAGTTTCGAGGACCATCACCGAAGGGCAAAAATGTAGAGGGATGCCTGTTTTTGCTATTTTCTGGCGAAAACCGATCGGGATCGAAAACTTCTGGATCTGGATAATACTCTGGATCATGATGGATGGCTCGCACTGGTACGAATATTCGGATTTTCTTTTCGATAACAAATTTAGTCCCAGGAACAGGATAATTTGCAACTGCTGTTCTAAACAAAGTTGGAAATGTTGGGTACTTTCGCAAGGCTTCTAATAAGAAAAAAAAACATGCTGTCAAATCAAATCATATTGTTTATATCAATTGATTACCGTTAATAGCTTGTTCTAAGTATTTCATATCCTTCATAGCCTCATAAGTGAATTCATTGTTATGTTTTTGCAACACTTCATTGATTTCTTCCCTTATTTTATCTTGTATATTTTGATTCAGTGCAAGTTCATACAAGCAGAAGCTCATAGCAGTAGATGAAGTTTCAAATCCAGCCACGAAAAACAAAAACGCTTGAGCAGCCATCTCTTCTATAGACATTGTCTTTCCATCTTTATCTTTATTATTAATATCAATTAAAAGTTCCATGAAATCATTTCTGTGGATATTATTTTTCTCACGGAAATTAACCGTATCACGCACAACTTTAATGAAGAATTCAGAAATATCTTCAGGAATCCATTTTATCCTAAACATTCTTCCGAGATCAGGATAATTATGTATAAACATATCAATTATTACACTGTTTCTTTGCTTTGTAAAGATTGCTTGTCCTTTTTTTAAGAATTCAGAATCGGGGTTTTTCAGACTATTGCATTCAATTCCAAATGCACAGGTGCCGATTACATCTGCTGTGAATCTGGCCAAAATATTTTTGATTTCTACAATTGAGTTCTTCTCGATCATTCCGGACAAAGTATCTTCAAACTCATATCCAACTTTTAGTATAGTCGGAAACATGAACTTCATTTTTCCAGATGTAAATGTAGGGCTTAATTTTGTGCGTAAAAAACGCCACTGGGGTCCATCCGCTGCAATCATGCTTGCAGAAAGAGGATCGTCCTTTTCATTGTAAAATATCCCGCGACTTGTGAAGTAATTGAAATCTCTTACAAGAATGTTTTTTATCAAATCCAAGTCAGTTATAACTGCTGCGGGTCTCAGTAGCAAGTAAATTCCATAAAACGGGCTTTTATTTTTAAATTTAAAGTAAGATCTCTCGATTACGTCTGCAACGTTAGCTGTTTTCCCTGCTCCTTGTGTATTTCCATAGGGAAATTTAGGTGGATCGTGAGGTACTCCTCTATTTTTCCAGTATGAATAAAAGTACTGCCTGCTTAAGTACAGCAGTGAAAACACTAACACAGCAAACACTAAAATCGATTCGAAGCCAACCATTTTTTTATCAAAATTTAACTTGCACTTGAACAAAAATGACACTACTTTTGCCTTTCTAATTTGTTGATAATCAGAGCTGATCTAATTTAGTCTACCACCAAACATTTTCTGTCGCAAAAAATTACACTTCTAAGCTTTTATAAACTGTACACTGCTCACAAAATTTAATAAAACAGAAAATAAAATTTTTTAATGTATTTACGATATTTTTTCACAATTTACTTAATTATTCATACTTTTAGTGTCTGTTTGCAGTTTATTTTGTGTAGCAACCATACCTCAATAAAAAGCAATATTGTTCTTATTTTATCATGAATTACCCTACAATTATATGTATGATAAGAATTTGTGTTGGTTTCGTTATCATCGTTTTTAATGTAACTACATACAAGGAGTTAATTAAAAACAGAAAACCTGCCTTTAGTTATGGATATATTTTTCTTTGACAAGAAACATTATTTACAAAAGGTAAAGGACAAAATAATAAAAAAAAAAATTATCTTAATCAGGCTTACAAAAAAGTCACAATTGCTGGATTGTACAATTTTAATTGGCTATATATAAATCATTCAAATACAACAAGAATGCATAATTTTGCATTATAAGAAAGTTCACTTGGAGAGACGTTCTAGAAATAGTATAATCTTAATCTTAATCCTATATATATAATAATATATAATTTCTAAGAAAAATGAGTGTTATCAAATTTTTAATAATCTTGTTAAATTAGTGATTACCATTGATAACTTGGTCCATGTACTTCATATCCCTCGTAGCCTTATATGTAAAATCATTGTTATATTTTTGCAGTACTGCATTGATTTCTTCACTTATTTTATCTTGTATATTTTAATTCTGTACAGGCTCATACAGACAGAAGTTTAAGAGAGAAGATTAAGTCTCAAATCCATCCAATAAAAATACGAAAACTTGAGCCTCAATTTTGAACTTTTGTATAAAATTTTTATGTCAAGTTATTGATTTATAAGTAACAATAATTTATGAAATATTACATCATAATTCAAATTTATGACTCAATAACTCGAAAATGACGTGGATTTTGAATTGACTTTGGATTTTATAATTGAAATTTTCTTATAGTAAACTGAGTGCCTAATATATTTATTTTTTGACTCATATGAGAAAATGTGAAAAAGAAAAGTTATTATCAATTTACCTTTATCCTGAAAAATAAGTAAATGAATTTAATTTATTTTTAACTCAAAAATCTATCGGTTAAATAAAAGTTGTTTATAAACAGAAATAAACAGATAAGATAAAGAAAAGTATTTAGGTTTTGTTTTGGCGCCTCATTTATGCATACTTACGAAAAGAAACATCTACAAGTATTATGAGAATGAGATGAAGGTAACACCGATCTTTAAAATGCTTATAATTAATAGATTAAAATAAGCCAAAAATAAATATATTATGTATGCATCTTCATAGTTTATAAAAATGAAAGACTATTTCACTAAATAACATTATATTTTATCCAACTTCAAACTAATACCATATTCAGAGAATGGTGTTAAACCGGTTTTTCTTAAAATCAGTGGAATTTCAGATGCATAACAGACTCCACAATTGGAGTTTCGCAATAAAAGAGCTAAACCAATACGAAATTGCATTTGTCCAAATCAAAGTCCTATACACCTCACCGCATGAAAGAAATGCGAAAGGATGTCTTCTTCAATTTGTTTTGAATTTCTTGATTTTGTACAATTTTATATAGGAAAAATCCCATTATAGTTGAAAAAGTCTCGAATCCAGCCAAGAAAAATAAGAAAACCTGAGCAGTCATTTCTTCCAGTGATATGCCATTTTCCTTCCTTATTATTTTCAACATCGATCATTAGATCCATAAAATCGTTATGATGCATGTAACTATTTCTCGTAAATCTTAAAAAAAAAAATTCACTTACTTTATTTGGAATCCATTTCATTCTCAAGGCTCTAGCAATTTTGGGAAAGGTTTGTATGAAGGCTTCTTTAATTGAACCATTTATCTGCTGTGTGAATATTGCTGCACCTATTTTCCCAGGAAGTAGTGCGCCAAAATTAAGGGGATGGTAGCTTAGGTCATGACCTACCAGAATATCAAAATATGACCTGTGAAAACCTCACCGTTTTCGAGATATTTGGGTTTTTATGAAAAATTAAATTTGATTTAAAATGAATATGGCAATATCTTGTTATTCATGAATAAAATGGGTGATTCTGGAATCTGCATTAATTAAGCAATTTTTTGAATTGCTTTCCCATTACTGCCTAGTACATTTTTTTTTCACCAGTTAAGGTCAAAGTAGAGTCAAATAATTTTGAACAGTAAAAAAAAAAATTTGATTATTTTTTTTCGTGACGGTCTTGTGTTAGTAATAAAAAATGACATGCTTACCAGGTAGGGTAACTTATCTAGAATATTTTAGAAAAAAAAAATGAGAACATGTCTTTTTATGTGCACCAACTTGTCAATAATCTGAAATTTAATTTTTCATAAAAACCCAAATATCTGGAAAACGGTGAGGTTTTCACTAAGGTCATATTTTGATATTCTGGTAGGTCATGACCCAAGTTACCATCCCCTTAATTTTGGCGCACTATTTCCTGGATACCCTGTATACAGGGTGTTCAGAGGTGGGAGGTCAATACTGAAGGGGGTGAAAGGTCAGACCGAGACAAGCAAAAAATCGTATGGGTGGGGGGGGGGGGGGGCATCTCGCACCGTTTGGCAGTTACAGGGTGATTCGTAAATCAGGATTTTGCCTTATATGGGAACCGCTCTTGTATTTTTATCTTTTTTTCTACGCATCGCAGCGGCCCCAAACTGATCTCAAAAAATCACTATTTGGAAGCCCTTTCAAAAAAAGTTTACACCACCCCCCTATCCCCAACCCCTTGGCCACAATCCCCCCTGGAAGTTGAAAAAATTAACTTTTATTTCACGATTTTTCACCTTTCGCCCCACTTTTCTCCGAAATTCATGTTATTAACATACCTACTTTTTATTTTTTTTGAGTTGCCTGTCTAATTACCTTTCCAAAAAGGTGCAACATGCCTAGGTAGAAAAGGGTTGCAAAAGTCCTGAAATTAAAACATCCTCACAGGTACCTAATTACATTATTGCACCATAATGGAAAAAGTCGTTAAGTAAACAATTTTTATGACAGCAAGTTCGGAAATGTTTGTTTAGGAAACAGAGGTAGTACATTTTTATTATTTCAGCAAAACAGTAATAAAATAATAAATGTAATCTCGTTAAATAGCGTTATTAGTTTATTATATCCAGTATTGACTCCTAAGTATCCTGACGCTCCGTTTCTAATACTTCGTATGAATTATGGTATAAAAATGGGTAAGTTAGAAAGGACATTGACCACAGTTGAAGAAGCAAGCGATAAGAACGGGTGTTTAATAGAAAAAATTAAGATAAAATGGCAGAATTCAGTGTTGACAAGTATGCCGATATAATTTACGTGTTCGGTTTAGTAGAAGGAAATGATAGTGAGGCCGTACGAGAATACCAAAGGAGATTCCCGAATCGGCGGGTACCCAACAGAAGGGTATTTTCAAGGACTTTCAGAAGGTTAAAAGAAACCGGAAGTGTAACCGCCTTCAGAGCAGAAACGCGAGCAGGAAAATCGGCCGGATTCAGCGGACCCCGACCAACAAATCCTCAACATCGTCAGGAACAGCCCTGTAATAAGCATCAGGCAGGTCGCACGAAGGTCAGGATTGTCTTCAGGGAGAGTTTGGACCGTTGTGAACCGAGAGGGACTACATCCATACCACCATATCCTGGTCCAAGCACTACAGGAAGGAGATTCCGAAAGACGATTGCAATTTGCACTTGGCTGTTCGAGTCTGACATCGAAAACAGAAGGTTTCTAGACCGAATTCTGTGGACGGATGAATCGCAATTCACCCGGGATGGCATCACAAACTTGCACAACCTCCACACCTGGTCAGATGTGAACCCACATAGGACCAGGTGTCGGTCCTTCCAGCAAAGATTTAGTGTCAATGTCTGGGCTGGCATCATCGGCAACCAGTTGATAGAACCCTTCATCTTGCCCCAAGTGCTGAATAGTCAGCCATATTCGGACTTTTTGGAGAATATCCTTCTGGATCTGTTGGAGGACATCCCCCTGGCCACCAGAAGCGCAATTTATTTACAGCACGACGGAGCACCTGCGCATACTGGGAACATTGTTAGGGCAAGGTTAAATGAATATTACCCAGAGCGCTGGATTGGACGAGGTGGACCGATTCCTTGGCCTGCTAGGTCACCAGACCTTACTCCACTGGCCTTTTTCTTATGGGGAATGATGAAAGATGAAGTTTACTCAAGACTAATCAACACTAGAGAAGAATTAGTTACCAGGATTGGGACTGCAGCCACGAAAATACGGGAGAGACTGGTTACCATAGACCTGAAACGTGAAACAAGACCAAGGCTACTTGCATGCATCGAAACTGGCGGAGAACATTTTGAACAGCTTTTAAAGGACAAACGTTTTAATTGTAATTCGTTTTTAAGCGAACAATATGTATTTTTTAGTTAACTTAAGTACAATTTCCTAAAAATTCGAATTATCATGATATTCTGTAAAAGGATTTTTGTAAATAAATTTTCGTATCCTTTTCCTACCTGGGCATGTTGCACCTTTTTGGCATGGTAATTAGATAGGCAACTTAAAAAAAATAAAAAGTAGGTATGTTAATAACATGAATTTCGGAGAAAAGTGGGGCGAAAGGTGAAAAATCGTGAAATAAAAGTTAATTTTTTCAATTTCCAGGGGGGATTGTGGCCAAGGGGTTGGGGATAGGGGGGTGGTGTAAACTTTTTTGGAAAGGGCTTCCAAATAGTGATTTTTTGAGATCTGCTTGGGGCCGCTGCGATGCGTAGAAAAAAAGATAAAAATACAAGGGCGGTTCCCATATAAGGCAAAATCCTGATTTACGAATCACCCTGTAACTGCCAAACGGTGCGAGATGCCCCCCCCCCCACCCATACGATTTTTTGCTTGTCTCGGTCTGACCTTTCACCCCCTTGAGTATTGACCACCCACCTCTGAACACCCTGTATATATACCTTTTGCATTACCAAATACAAAACTAGGCAGATCATGTCGAATGCCCAATATGAGTAAATATTAGGTTGCAACATAATAATCTGATAATATTTTATTTTTGAACTGGTTTAACATAAACACACATATATTAATAGTTATAAAGGAATTAAAGACTAGATTTGAAACACATACATTCATATACTTAATTTCCTTAAGGTTTTAACTTCCTTAAAATTTCTTCAATCTCTTTTTAAATTATATTCGTATTATAAAAAAGTTGTTTCATTACACATATACACAAAATTTTAAAACTTTCCACTTTTATACTTGTGATTATAATTAAAACAAAATCTTTGAAATTCCTCCTTTAATTTCAGCTACATATCAAATTATGTATACTAAGTTAAATATTTTTGGAGCTTACCTAGATTTATTAGGATCTAGAAAACTGAAATATCACCAAATAAGTTTATTCTAAATTTGAGCCCTATTTAATTTGATCACTGTCTTGGATCCAAGATGTGCGTAAAATAACATACATATAAAAATTAGAATATCACAAATTAAAAAAACTAGAGCTAAATAATATTTTTTGAATACCTTATAGCTTTTCAATTTTCAGATGAATTCCAGCTTTTGGCGCAAGAATGAAGGAAGCTTTTGTGTATTCAATTGGAAATTCTGTTTGTGGACACACCGAAAATTTATGGCGTTGTAACAAAAGAACTAATCCTACACGAGTTTGCATCTTTCCGAAACGAAGACCAATGCAATTTCGAGGTCCATCACCAAAAGGAAGAAAACTTGAAGAATGCCTTTTATTGCATTCCTCTGGAGCGAATCTGTCTGGATCAAAGACATTTGGCTTTGGATAATACTGAGGATCATTTTGAATGGCGTGACATGGTATAAATACATCTCTTCCTTTTTCAAGAACATAGTTTGTGCCCGGAACTGGATAATCTTTTATAGCTCTTCGGAACAGCACAGGTACAGGTGGATACTTTCTCAAGGTTTCTGCAAAAAATAAATAGTTGTTGTTAATATCTTATGTTAAAATAATCTATTTTATTGGCTTACCATCAATCACCTGATCTAAATAAGGCATTTGCATCATAGCTTCATATGTAAAATTTCCGTTGTGTTTTTCAAGGACATCTTTAATTTCTTTTCTCAATTTATTTTGAATTAATTCATTTTGTGCAAGTTCGTATAAGGCATATGCCATTGTTGTAGAAGATGTTTCGAAACCAGCAGCGAAAAATACAAACGATTGAGCTACCATCTGTCCTAGGGTCAATCCACTCTTAGTTTCATCTGAACTTTTAATTGCGATCAATAAATCCATGAAATCACTCCGATGCACATTATTCTCTTTACGATATGTTACAGTTTCACGAACAACGTTCGTGAAAAATGTTGAGTTTTCATCTCTTGACACTTTCATTCTTAAAAATCTCGCTAGATTTGGAAATGTGCTTAATAAAGACTGGCGCATCGGTCCATTTCGGCGTTTTGTGAAGAAGTCTCTTCCATGACGACGAAATTCAGCATTTGGATTTTTAAGACTGTTACAATCGATCCCAAAAGCACAAGTTCCTATCACATCTGTGGTGAAACGAGCCAACAATTCTCTTATTTCAATAATTGAATTATCTTCAATAAGTTTTGCAGTAGTATCCTGCAACTCGTGGCCCACTTTTAGTATTGTCGGAAACATGAACTTCATTTTACCCGAAGTGAAAGTAGGAGTAAGTTTGGTTCTCATGAATCGCCACTCTGGTCCATCGAGAGAGAATAAATGTGCCGAAATAGGATCATCCCGCTGATTGTAGTATATACCACGATCGGTGAAATAATTAAAATCCCTGATCAAAATATTTTTTATCAGGTCCAAGTCAGTTATCACAGCCAATGGTTTCACAAAGATGTACATCCCGAAGAGAGGTCCCTGATATTTAAATTTGTTGTAGTATTTTAGAGTAAGTTCAGCCAAACCCATTGTTTTCCCCAATTTCTTCGCATTTCCATAAATAAGCTGCGGTGGATCGTGAGGTACATTACGAACACTCCAGTAAGAGTAAAAGTGTTGAAAAATCAAAAACACTGCCGAAAATATCAGGCCAAGAGACACTAAAACAGACTCCAACAATCCCATTTTATAAATTACTAAATTGATTTTATTGTCACAATTTCGATCACTAATCTTCAAATCTTGCTGCTTACTAAAGAAATTACATTGCTGCTGGTCTTAATATAAAGAAAATCACCCTAACACGTCGCAGATATCGTTATAAATTTTATCTGCATTTTGAAAAGTAATTGTGACTTGTAATTTGCTAGTGTTGTCGCATGTTCTGTTTCTAGATTAGCTGCATCATGTTCGTTTGTTGATTCTTTAAGATGCGATGGAGTTTTCCTTGGCAGATAATTACGCAACTCATTGTTCCCGGTGTAATCACAAAATGATAAGGTTTGATTTTTCATAAAATCACTTTCTTTATAGAGTCACTTGGCAAAACGTAAGCACTTTATTATCACTTTTACAACTTCCTTGCGCTTTATTGTTATTGAACTAAAACTATTAACTTCTTTGTGATCAGAGATAAGTTTTTACAAGTTATATTTTAAGATATTTTAAATAAAGCAATTGTAGTTCATCTGTTTACAAACATGATTCACTAAGAAGCAATGACTCCAGCATGCTTATTTATCGGGTTCGCATTGTTTTCTCTGAAAGGCATGATGATTAGTTATTAATAATACTCGATTAATAAAGCTTCAATATCTGATTAATTATACATTCATATTCCAGTTCATTAAACAAGGTTCGTGAGACCCATTGAATAACTATACGATTCTGTATCTTAAACATCATCACTGTCGGATTACAACAAATTATATGATGAAATAATTTCATTACATTTATACATAAGATTGTATCTTTGACTATAAATAATAAAAATAAAGACATTGATTTGATTTAATAATTATTCGACATAAAATTAAATACTTTCAATACCGTGGACCAGAAAACTCGGAATAGCATACGTATTTAATTTGAATCTGTTACTGAAGCCTATATGGATTAAATAATAATAATTTTAAATTAAATGTTAATAAGTGTCACGTATTATCTTTTTGTCATAATTCCATTCCTCTAAATTTTCAATATAAAATCTCAAATTCACCTATTTCAAGAGTTCAGTTCATCAAGGATCTTGGAGTGATCGTTGAATCAAACCTCAACTTCAGGGAACATTGCCCATATTTGCTCCAAAGCTCTTAAAACACTTGGTTTTATTATTAACGTAACTTCAGATATTCGTAATTGCACCACCATTATACACCTTTACAAGACACTGGTTCTTCTGTTGCTTCTGTATGCATCAACAATTTGGTCACCGTATCTTAAGTTGGATAAAGATTTCTCTGACATTTTGCTCGCAAAAGTGGTCAGCCAATGGATTATTGCGATCATGACTATTCGCGTATCATGAAGCAGTACAACATACCTAAGTTAGATTCACATAGAAAAGTTCGCGATGCATTGTGTGCATTTAAGCTAATTCATGATATGATCGATTGTCAGGACCTCACTGATCTTTTTGTTGAACGCAGTATGCCGTATAGTCTTCGTAGGCATAGAAGTTTCGTTGAGGAAACCCACAATCGCAACTCTACTTATTTTTCATCTATACCTCGGTTAATCAGGCTCTGGCACAATCTACCTGATGACACAATTTCTTTAAATCACCTCCTACCATTTAACCCTTTATAGCCCGAGATCATAAAACATTAAAATTATGTTAAAAATCGACAGGTTTAGGGAAATAAAAAATACGTATTTCTCAGAAATTAAAAAAATATGTATTATTAATTATTTATTTCACATTTAAGGGAGTGTAACATTACTGTAAAATTCAGTTAAACGTAAACAAAAAAAACTAATTTGGTATGGAAGGAACATATTCATTCACTTATCTATAGGTTTCCAAGAAAATAACACAATTTTACACACTTTTTGTATTTTTTTTGTAAAATTTAAAATTTGCACGAATTTCAACTTGTCACTTTCAATTACGGGCGAAATTCTAATCGATTAACTGTTAACAGTTTACGCTGTCTATGATGATTTCCGTGGATACTACATTGTTCAATAATATGTGACAGCAAAGAGGCGCCGATTTGAATGAACTAAATACATTCGGTGCGTATTCTAGCGGGATTTTTGAGGTTTGTTACAGAAATGTCACATGGGGCTATAAAGGGTTAAGAAGTCAGTAAACGAATTATTTCTGTCATGAGCAAATTGTTCGTTCACTTTCTGTTTATTTTAATAAATTTATATAAACTATAATATTTTAAAATTAAAATTAAATAAAATCTTCAACTTCAGCTTTACTATTTAAAGCTTAGTACCTCATCTGCGTGTCATGCCTCATGACCATGATTTATATTGGCGATTTTGATAATTCCTGTTTTGGATGCTTTTGTTTTTATAATTTACACCAAGACTGGTATTAACGAATAAAAATTATAACTTACAATCGATTTGTATTATTTGTTATATTAGGTTGTAACATAATAATCTGATAATTTTTTAAGAAATTTTATTTTGATATTTTTGTACAATTTAGCTTAACATTTTATTGAAAACATAGTCCATCATTATCAATGATCTCCTGCCAACGTTGGGGAAGCGATATTATTCCATTCTCGTAAAACTTGGGCTCACGAGAGTTAACAAATTCCGACAACCACTGTTCCAATGCATCTCGGTCATCAAAAGATTTTCCGCTAATGTGAGCCTGCAACGATCGGAACAAGTGGTAGTCAGAAGGAGACATATCCGGCGAGTATGTAGGATGGGCTAAGGAAATTCAGTCTAGCTCCATAATTTTTTTACATGTCATCGAAGCGGTGTGAGGGCGGGCATTGTCGTGGAGAAGGTATACATTGCCTTGTTTTCGTTTAAGATTCATGGCTACCTTATCCAGCATATCACAGTAGCGTTCACTATTTATAGTCGTTCCTTGTGTGATAATAGTTCCCAGTAGATAATGCCGTGCACATTCCACCAAACACTCAACATAACCTTGTGTATAGTAATTTTACATTTAACTGTCGGTACTCCTCTTTGACCCGCGCTAAGCCATTGTTGCTTATTGTTATGGTTAACATAAAGCATCCACTTCTCATCCCCGATACCAAATTACGAAGCCAAGGAAAAAGTACGATCTGAAGTGAGTAATTGAGTACAAACCGCCACTCGCATCCGTTGACCATCCGTCAATTCGTGGGATACCCATTGACTGTGCCTGTAAACTTTACCCATCACTTTCAAATGTCGAGCGATAGTAGTATGGGAGCATCCGAGTTCTTCTTCAAGATGACGAGTAGTCCTCCCTGGATCTTCCTCGATGAGCTGCGCTAGTCGGTCGACATTAACCTCAACCGGTCGCCCTTCGTGAGGTTTATCTTCCAGGTTGTAGTCGCCATTCGAGAAACGTCGAAACCAATCTACTGCTGTATGATAAGAGACCGCATTTTCTCCCATACATTCACATATATTTTGTGCCGCCTGCTTAGCTGTATGCTTCAAACTGAACTCATAAAGTAGAAGGACGCGGATGTCTCGTGTTTTCAAATCGAATTTTTCCATAATGCTACTCGCTGCGCTGTCGATTATTGCACTGATAAACTGAGTGCGCTCACGGGTATTTATAGTCACAGAATTTTCTCGAAGTTGTAAAAAATTTCCAGAACGTTTCCGAAAAAATTATCAGATTATTATGTTACAACCTAATATATGTAATCAATAATTATTGTAAAATTTAATGTTATAGGCCACATCGACTTATTTATTGAAATTGTTTTATTTTAAACCAAAAAATGATTAATATACAAAATGTAAATATGTATATGTATTATGTACGACGATGATACGCTTGCAACCTTTGTACTGGGCCCATAGCCCGTTTCTTCCCAAATAAATATGAATTCGAATGTAAGTATAAAATATAAAATCGGCACTATTTTCATTTTTACTTTTACAAATTAACCTTAGACAGACCGATGCATAATCTTAAAATGAATCTAAGAAATTTTAATACATAGTTTATAACTTATTTATAGGTTCAAGTTTTATATGATTAAAAAATTATCACAAAATTCTTTGGATATTAACCCTCAAGAGAAGCACTATAGCGGCTTCTGGATTAAGAAGCACATGGGTATGCCATACCCGTATACCTTTGATAATTAATATCTTTTGATTCAATTATCCGATTTAATAAATTTTTTTTTAAATTAAACCTCAGACAGTATGAAAAAAGAATATATTTAGAGAATGTTATAAAAAATATTAGTATTCTTAATATTTTCGAAAAAAGCAGCAAAAATTTAAAAAAAAAGTCCAAATGAGGTGTTTTATTCAAAACATCATATCTAGGCGAAATTAATAGATAAATACTTCCTTCCAACGACATTTAAAAGAGGACATAATGTACTTTTAGACATTTATTACATAATTTAGCTTTATTAAAAAAAATATATTTATTTAGTTCGTTAAAATTCACTGCTTTTAAGGTAGTAACGCTTAGTTAACCACATAAAGTCATTATTTTTTTATTTATGCAAACACTTAAATTGCATTACAAAACTTACATTAGGAACGTATCAGTGCTACAAAATATTAAGAAGCCAATTGAATGCTACATTCTATACAAATTTTAGCAGTATGTTCTTTACACATAGGATTATCGCATCTTAGTAGGGGGTAGTCCAGTGAAAACGACTGTTTTTTCAACGATTTTTTTTTCATATTAGAAATTAATTTTTATTAAACAACTTTTTGACATATGATAGTAAACTATTAAACTACACAAAAAAAATTTTTTTTTTTTTTCGATTAGTCATCCCGACAAAATGGCTGCTCCAAAAAAAAAAAATGTTTGTTGGCGGACGTCAAATTTTTGCAACGGTCCATTTGAAACAAAAAATTCAAACGAGGTTTTAATCTGTAGAACATTGGCTATCGTCGGAACTAGAATTATTAATTTTCAATAAAAAATAACAAAATGGCGGCATTTCGAATTTTTCGGGTGTTTTTCGGGTGTTTTTCGGGTGCTTAATTTGTTTATAACTTTGTAAATAAACAATGGATTTTAATAATTCTAGTTCCGACGATAGATACACATTCAAGAAATATACAGCTAAATTTTTAGATCAATTGGAGCAAAAGACTCTGAGATCTGACGTCCGCCGAGTCAAAACATGCTGTTTTGAGAAAAACGCGTTTAAAGTTTTTTATGCGGAAAAAAGCTAAAAAAATTAATTTTACCTTAGTCAGCGATGCCTGCTCCATACATAACGCGATGCCTCCTCCATACATAACTAACCTTAAATACAAAGCAGAAGGACCTAGACCGTTATAAACCGAAAAAAAATGGGTGGGGCAAACAGAAATACAAGAGTCCTCCTTGCTCCGAAACACGCCAGGGGACCTTCGAGCGCTCGGATTACACGTCTCTCGAAAACTCTCTGTATCTTTAAAACTATTCAATATTTTGCTTAGATATTTTAAGGGAGTATTTTCTAGGTGTAGTAGAGTAGATTTAAGCAAAAAAAAATATCGAAAAAAAAATTTTTTTTTCACTGGACTACCCCCTTAAACACTTATAAGATGTTTTTCGGTCTAATGAACTCGGACAATATCCACAACGTTTATATTTTTCTAGTTTATTCTCAGCCATTAAATCTCTAGGATCTTGGGTTTCAGGTAAATCTTTAGCATCTAAGAAAGCTTCTATGTATTTGTGAGCGCAATGACGTTTGTAAAGTAGATTTTTTAAGCCTTATCACTAAAAATGGCTTAATAAGTGATAAATATAAATCTAAAATATAATTGTCACGAGTCATCATTTTATTACTACTTATTAAATGATAAATAATAAAAGAATTTACATTAGCTTGGTCGATCGATTCGGTCTCGCTTTCACTCTCTTCATCGTCAAAAATATCAGCTGCCTCATATAACGCTTCTACTTCAGACGTACGGCGAGTACGAGAACGCGTGTTCATTTTGAGCTCAATAGAAAATGAAAAAAACCTATAAATAAATGTTCGAAAAATAGAAAATCAAAGTATCCAATAAAAATACTATAGAAAATATAATATGTATTTATAATTTACTCACCACAAACTGTGTCAAGATTGAAAAAAAATACACTATTCTTGCAAAAAGGTTAATCAGATAAATTGACAAAACACTGACGCAACAACAGCACTGGGTGGCGTATACCCATAGACTGGTTATGGTCGCTTATATTTTTGTTGGTATTCACATCTCAAGATGGCTATGGTGGGGAATCTGTAGAAGAGATAGTGGACTTTTTTCTCCCACTCAGAGTCATCCTCTCAACGTAACCATTTATGAGGGACAAACACTTTCTATTCATCCCTGGGTATCCCATACCCAGTGCTTCTCTTGAGGGTTAAAAATATTTACATAGGTAGTTATGATGATAGAAGATATGAAAAAAGTAAATATGGCATATTTGATAGGAAATTTTTTTTTATCCATTAATTTATTTTATAGTCGAATTTAATTTATACCAAATTATTACCGCGACTGTATCCGAATGAAGCAAAAGCACCACAAATATCTAAGTTTACAGAAACTTTCCATTATTTAAAGCTTGCGAGCCGGAAAATATGCAATATTTTCGATAGACAAATTCATTAATATATATATATAATAAATTAAAATAAATATTAAAAAGGTTACACTTCTTACAGCGTTTTTTCGTACATACACATACACAACACATAATGGTAATGAGCGTTAGGCACATAATAGAGAAAATTTCTAGATCGTTGCTTTTATGTAATTTTTGATCATGTGTAAATTTGTTCTTTCAAAGAAAACTTACGTACATATAAAAAAAATTTACAGATGTGCATACCTTATATTAAAAAGTTGAAGAAATTGCACTTAAATTTTTTTCTGCACGCAATTTTAATGCTGCATGCAATTTAGTGGGCCAAAAAACAGACTTAATTTCCTATTTCTATACTATAACATTTGTGAGATGGTTAATCTTTAATTTGAGTAATTGCACAAAATTACTATTTGTATAATGTTTATGTCTTGATAAATGCACATTAAGTGATTTGCAAAATCTGTGCTTTGTCATGAATTATAGTTGGATGATAATCTGAATTTCAGACTGTGAAAATTTCACATAAAAAGTTCGACTCTATCTATTGAACTTGGCTGAGCTTTGTACCTCTTCTGTTAAAGACCTTCTTCTTAAGGTACCAGATCGTCTTATACTTTAAAGGGGTCTCGGTACAAAAGACCTTTCGGTTACAGTACCCATCATAAGGGTCACCCTTAACAATTAATAATAATAGTAGTAATTGTTCGACTCTTATAGTATAGTCAAATTAATTTCTCTAAAGAACTTTTAGCGAAAGTGTGCCATAAAGTGGATGATCATTCTGAACAATTTAATTCCTCTGAGAATACTATATTATGTCTTAATTATTGTTTATTTGAAAATTGAGGGGATTTACATGTCCTCTACATTAAATCAATCTACAAACATTTATGGAAAACTCAAATATTTGAAGAAATTGAGGGAATATAATATTATTAATACTTTATTTTTCGTTATTTCAATAGATGTATACTAATTTATACCAGATTAAATATTTTAGTTACATTAATAAACTTATTTCTATAATAGCTTCGCGAAGCATTTTTTGAATATATAATTTTATAACTTTCTATATTTCTTCGAAATTAAGCCATAATCCACCTTTTGCGGATAGAATTAATTTAGTAGGATTAAAAACTATCTTTTCCGGAGTTTTTGATGATTTTGTTATTTTGAAATTTTTAAGTAGACAAATTAGGCCAGTATAACTTTGCATATTTCCAAATCGACTTCCAATACAATTCCTGGGACCTTCACCAAAAGGTAAAAATGAGCATGAATGTCGTTTTGATATTTCTTCCGGGGTAAATCTGTCCGGCTCAAATTTTTCTGGATCAGGATATATATCTGGATCCCGCTGGATTGCATAAACCGGTATACGAACACTTATGTTCTTTTCCAGGACGTGATTTGTTCCTGGCACGGGATAATCTTTCTCAACTCCTCGAATAAGCTCCGTTACTGGCGGATATTTTCGAAGTGTTTCTAGAAAAATAAAATTTTAATATTATAAAAATTTCATTCACGTCTAAGCTATATCTAAGGATATTTTACGCTGGATTAAAACAAGAAACTCACCCTTTATAACTTGATGAATATACTTCATTTCCATCACAGCTTCATAAGACATCTGTCCACTATGATTTTTAAGAACTCGATTGATTTCATCTCGAGCCTTCTGCTGAATATGCTCGTTGAAAACCAGTTCGTATAAGCAATAAGAAAGTGTCGTTGAAGATGTCTCAAAGCCAGCGGCAAAAAACACATAAGCCTGAGCAGTAAGCTCACTCAAATTAATTTTTCCATCTTCATTTTGCGTTCCATCTAGACTTCCGGTGTTTTTTAATTTTATAAGCAAATCTAACAAATCATTTCGCGTAATATTGTTTTTCTCGCGAAACTCAATTGCTTCTTTAATAACGCCTGTGAAAAATTCACTGACATCATCGTTCTCGGATTTCATTCTTAAGGCTCGTGCAACATCAGTGAAGAGTTCCATAAATAATTGAACTAGTTGTGCATGCCTTCTATCCTCTACAACTCGTTTTCCCATCCGTCGGAATTTTGCATTCGGATCCTTGAGGCTATTGCATTCAATTCCAAAGGCGCAAGTTCCAATCACATCAGTCATGTATCTCGCTAGTAAATCTTTCATTTCGATCGGTTCGCTAGATTTAATCATAGTTTTAAGTGTAGAAACAAAACGTTCGCCAACTTCCACCACAGTGGGATACATGAATTTCATTTTTCCAGAAGTAAATGTTGATGTTAACTTCGATCTTAACGTCTTCCACTTCTGACCTTCAATTGCGAATAAATGGCATGAGAGAGGATCATCCCTTTCATTGAAAAATATTTGACGATCATGGAAAAAGTTAAAGTCCTTGATCAAGACGTTTTTAACTAAATCCAAATCAAGAACTAGGGCAACTGGCTGAATGAAGAAATACGTCCCAAGAAATGGAGTAATTCCTTTATATTCTGTGTAGATCTTTTGTAAAGTTTCACCAAGAGCTTCAGTTCGACCTGCTTTGCCTAAATTCCCGAAAGGAAACTGAGGTTCAATGTATGGAATTTTTCGCTTTTTCCAGTATTGATAGTTCCCTTTAACCCACCAATAAATAACTATTAGAAGTCCGGTCAAAATTATTCCTAATGCGAAAAACATTTTTATTCAATTTTTTTTTTTTAGTTTTTAAGACTTTTGATCCGCACGTTTCTAATGTTTAAATAAGACTAGATAAAACAAGAAGTTCTCGATCTTATAAAACTTCCATCTTCTAGGGGAAATTACTGATGAATTAAAATTTTTCTGAACTTCTATTAGAAAAAGTCAAATCATCTTATAACAGGTTGCCACAATCTTAAATAACTACTGTGTGCTAGTTGTCCACATATCAACATGAGAGGCAGTTTAATGTCGCAATTATCACTGAGTACGAGTTGGGAACTGATTATTAACTATACTGCTCATCATTTTAATCAAATTGCAGCAATTACTACGTATTTGAATATAACAATTTCTTTTCAATAAAGGCATTAAGTGTAATCGTAACATAGAGAATTTGTTTGTAAAACATTTCTTCGATAAATGAAGCTTTCCCTGCTGTTGTCTGGAAATTACGATTTTTAGGCAAAGCTTAAATGTGGTGAGTTTAAGTCGAAAAGCTACAGCAAAGACATTCGCCGTATCGAATTTAAATCTTATAGTGAAAGCTTAAAAGTTTCAGTGGTATATATAAAACTTATACAAGCTCTAATTAGGAAATTTTAATTAAAATAAAACAAAAATCAGTTATAAAACATAAAAATGCATTTTGATACTATTTTATGGCAACAGATAATACCAAAAAAGATGATGCTTTATTGAGTGTGTCAATAACGAAGATAGAAAGAAGTTAAATGTAAGAAAATTAATCCAATGTGTGAGGGAACTTTCCCCACAAAGGCAAACTTTACCACCACCTGTGTGGTATTTCTTCTACGTAAAGCTACAAATTGTGCTGAATTAACCCTGAAAAGTTAAAGTTACCATATTTTATTTATCATATTCAGGGAGTTTACAAAAATGTGAACATAATGTGAATAAAATAATAAAATATTAAAATAAACATGCTTGTTATAATTTAACAGAAGAAAGAGAATTTAAAATTTGTCTATTTATTCTACGAAAATCCAACTTATTTTTGGCATGGCTTTTTTTTAAATAGATTATAGTTTTAAGAAAAATTTAATAACTTGTCATACTTACAAGGAGGGGGCACGACCTTGGGGAAACGGATTTGAATGAAATTTTGCCTAGTATTAGTATACCATGCTGGTATACTAGCCATAAAATATTTCCGTCCAATGCCCAGTAGTAGCAGAGAAAAACGCACCCAAAGTTCACCGTATACTAATATATATACAATACATATATAAGTTACGTTGAATTCCGATTTTTTTTTTTAATTGTAAATGAACTGTAACTTAATTATTATTTGCTAATTATTAAATTAAATCTCATAAGGAAGTAAAAAATAAAACATGATATTCTGCGTTATATTCGACAGTTTAGAGTACATATAGATATATTTAAAATCATAGCGTATAGAAAAACTAACGAAAAGCATAAGTTAATTAATAAATAAATAGTCTGTTCACTTTTATAATAAACTAAATAATTAAAAACGATTGAAAAATTAATCAATCAAGTAGGCTCGAACTCGGGCATGCAAGAGTTCGAGTCGGGAACGTTACCATATACAATACGATGTGCTCAATTGAAATTCAACGTAACTAATATGTATAGTATAGGGTGAACTTTGGGTGCGTTTTTCTCCGCTACTACTGGGCATTGGACGGAAATATTTTATGTCTACTATACCGACATGAAATACTACTATTAGGCAAAATTTCATTCAAATCCGTTTCCCCAAGGTCGTGCTCCCTCCTTATTAGTAGAAATTTGTAGAAGTAGTATTAATACAGATTGAATCATAATCATCAAAATAGCATCTGAAAAATAGTTCTAGTTTTTAAAATTAACACAAGTTTAGAAGATTTTTGTCCCCTTAAGTAAATGTGTGTTATTATTAAGATTATCTTAATTCGGAAAAAATATTCAAAAAGTACCATCAGGTCACATTTTCAAGAAAAATTGGGTTAAAAATTTAAAAAGTCTGTATTTTAAGAATTCTTTGTTAAAAATAAAGGGATGTCGTTGCGGTCCCAAACGTAGTTCAAATGATTGCTGAAATTATATACTATAGTTATAAAATATCAGTTAAGTAAAACCTTTTTCAAGGTTTATTTGAGAGATGATATTTTCATTAGAGTTCCACTCCTACATACTGTTGATTCATTTCATTTATATGACAGAGGGAAGATTCATGAAAAACTCGTTTCTTGAATAAATCTTAAAAAAAAAATAAGTGGTTAAAATATGGTTATTTTCTTTTTACTCGAAAACTGGAAAAAACACCTTTTTCATTACTGATTAGTTTCCATATTAAATGAAAAAAATTACATTTCGTTGGAAGGGCAAGAAAAAAGTTAAAATTTGTAAACTAGTGTAATTTTTGTTGTTTTTGAGATTTCGTATTTGTTTTTTAAATGTAGTTTCCAATTGTTATTAGAAAAATAGAAAAAAAAATTAATGATCCGGTAAACCAAGAAATACATCTAAATTTCCCAGAATTTAGTACTAGTGCTCAATTTGACTGATAGTGATTTTGAACTAACGTTGATACTGTCTACAAAAATGGTAGTGGAGGCAGTAGCAATATTCTAACTTTTCCTAAATATCACTAAAAAACATCGACACGAAATATAATTTTTTTACCGCATATATATCCCAAGCATTCAGTGATGTATGTATCTAGAATATGGTTGTATATGTCCGCCGTTTTAAAGTTAAACATTTCCCATAATTTTTGGATAAGAACTGCTAATTTTTAAAAGATAGAAAATAAAATTTAAAATCAGATAAAATCTGGGGGTGATTTGATTGTTGTACTCAAATGCATCTTGCATCCATTATTTTTATCTTACCGTCTGTGATCTCCGGACTGCTTTGACATACTTTCAAGTTGCACAGGCGGCTAGTGTCTTAAGCCGGTTTTACTTCCCGCTTTCTCAAAGATTTTTGCGACAAATACGATTAGTAGCTAGAGAATTGCATTAGCGGTTTAAAAATCTTTTGTAATGATACTCATCATAAAAGTTAATTTTCGCAAAAGACAGTGGGTTAACGCTTCTCCTGGGCTCTTTCTTCATATAAGTGTGATATAGTGTCAATCTTAAATTAAAATGAAACGAACATTTTCTACCATATTTATTTGTGATCTTGCTGCATTCGTAATAAACTTTTACATCATTTTAAGACTCAGCAGCCATATAAAGTAAGGAGAAATTTTAACATTTTGTCTATCATATAACAAAATTGGAGTGATCTCAACTTGTAAGATGAAGTCTCTGAAATTTTAATAATAAATAATAAATAAAATAAATACCAAATCCAAAGTTAGCTTTAAATTTCTTAGTATGAAATTTTGTCACTGTACAGAGTTATTAATTTTCTGACTTAATATCTATTGAGGTAAGTTAGTATAATGTTAAGAATTTGTTGTGAATTTACCAACATGTCTGTAATAAAACAAGCGAGTTTGTCTAACTACTTTAATAAGAAATGCTTGCAATTTTATTGTCTTTTGACCGTAAAATGAAAGAAACCTTATTATTCTTACATAACGAATTCAACACTTACAAAACGTACGTTATTAAAAGCGATCTACTGCGTAGATATCTCGATTATTTTTCACTATTTTTATTGCTCTAATATTTCCATTAGCTGCACTTAAATAAGTTAAGGTAACCAGTTTCTAAATAATCCAGTGTTGTTGATCAATCATAAATTATATGGGAGATGTAAAATCAGCGACATGAAAAACAATTTAGTTTATACCTTCATTAAACTAAAAATTTAAAACATATTTTTAAATGAAAAGAATTTTAGACAGATCATTAATTCTGTAAAGTTCTGACATTCACAATTAAAATACAAGTGACATAAAAATTGCTGACTAGCACTTAGCCTGAAGATACACAGTAAATGTATTAGCAATTAACGAATTTAGCGAATAAGTCAATTTTGTGAGTTTTTCTTTAAATGCGATAAAAACGAGCGAACTCAGAGTATTTCTTTATACATATAAGTGCTCATTGCCTTTATTAAAAAAAATGTATTGGCAAACGATTGAAATTAATAGAATTGTTTTTGCACAATGATTTACGTTTCTTTTGGTAATAAAGGTCAATATTTTGCGTCATGATACGACTTTCATATTACTCACTGCTTATTATGTAAAAAAATTTAAATCAATATCATTCAGTATTAATATTTATTGGCTTTACATTCTATACAAATTTTTGCTTTTACTTCCTTAATTCTGACCAATGACAATGAAAATCTGGAAAAAAAAAATTATTGAATAATGAACAATTTAAAATTGTAGAATACATAAAGTAACAGTCAGTGATAGTCATGAAATAATCAATAATTTAATGACAATATCAACTCTTATAAAAAAGAATTATGAAACAGCCAATTATTAATTATTATTATTATTAGAGTTGATCAAAAAAGCACAGTTTAAGGATCCCGCACAAATCTTATGTAAACCCAAAAATTCCCAAGCTATTGCCGGATGAAAAAATACTGGTTTACTCGAAACAAAACTGGTTTAACCTTGAAATGAGTTAATAAAGTTCACGGTCAATGTTAATGGTTGCAGCGACATGCGCCGACAACTATCTACAACTTTTGTATTCAAAGATTTCTTTTAGGGGTCTCGGTTTCCGAGTTTAGCGACTAGAGACTTCGTGAAGCGGACGTGGGCCTACATCAAATGTCTCACACTTCACCCCTCTACATGATCGAAACTAATCATAGGATGACTTCGGGTCATGCTTTGATCTGCATGTTGAGAACTACCTTTCTGTAAAGTTTCAGTGAATTTGGCCGAGACCCGATTCTATAAATTGGTACAAATGTGCTACACGTTTTACGTTTTTGAATACGAATTATATATTTAATTTTTTGCAATAAATTGTATTATACATCTACATAGTTTCTGAGAAAAAACTGCATAATCAAACTAGTTTTAAATTTTTTAAAACACATTGACTAGTTTATTTGATTATTATTATTTTTGGATAGCAACTAGTTTCCTTTAGTTTTTTTTTCATATAATATCCGTCATTTATTGCTTAAAATGATATTATAATATATTTTGGGTACAGTGTAAAAGAACGTTACTAATAATTAGAATAATTTATATTCTTCTTACTTTTCTTGCTTCTCTTTGCAATCTAAAAAAGCCCGACTATGGATAAAAGTTAAGATATTAAAATTAGCCTTTTAACTGATATTAAAAATCACTTTAACTCTGTCAAGTTGCACAGAATTATTTTTAAAATAAAAAGTGGAAAACTTTAAATAAAATATTAAACTAAAAAGTATCCCATCGTGTATAAAAAGCTAAGCAAAAGATGAGAGAGTTTTGAATCCACCTAACCCCCAAGAGTTAAAGGAATTAATATACTACTCTAGCATTATATAAATGCTAAAATTATGCTGATTTCTAATTATTTTTGAATACTTTTATAAATAGGCTTCCTTGTTCTTCACAAACGTGAACTTAAAAATTATAATTAATTATTTAATAGGTTAAGACATCTTAACCTTTGTGCAGAATCTGAGGGTAAGATTTTGTTAATAGTTTAAATGAGATTTGAAGAGAATTATTTATCTGTAGGTAATATTACCGCTAAAAATTATGAAATAATAGCTTTGTCCACCGAGGCCAATCCTTTAACCAAGAAATGATTATTCGTTGCAAAATCAGCGTAAGTGAGAATTGACAAATAGTTAATTTTTCTTTTAAAGTGCAAAGTCGAAAGATCTCTTCTTTCTCAATAATTTACCTTCTTGATGCAGCATCACACATTAGCAGTGGTAGATTGAGATATTTGCTAATTCACTAATTACTTCAGTACGCATACTCTTTTTGCTTTCATCGCTACTTTCCTGCTGCAACAACAACAGTGGGGCAAATATTTGACCTCTGAAGCATAACGATGAAAAAGGCAGTGAATTTCTCATTTTAGAAAAAATAATTGTAGAAAATTAGCATAATTATTCGTGACTAAATGGTTTATTTTACTTTCAAAAAGTTTAGTAATTGCATGCTAAATTTTGATAGTTCACATATTTTCTTAATCCAGTATTTCTGTTTATACTTTTAATTTTGCTTAAAAATACTAATTACATATTTTTAACAATTTATATAAATAAAAAAAAAAGATTTAAAATTACAAAAACATCTAAATTTTTTCTTTCGTTTTTGAAGGTGTTTAATTATTACAATCAAATTCCCAATATTTTACATTTTACAGCTCTTTTTTAGAAGTTAATTTTGTTAACCTTTATAAAATCACTCCGGAGTCTGTCCCTCTGTCCATCTGTAACAGCTGATTATTTCAGAAACCATGCGACGTAGAAACTTGAATTTTTGCATAGTAATACTAGTTATTAACACAAATATTTTGCACCAATTAGCACTTTAAAATATTTATATAAGAAGGGGTAAATTAGATTGTCGAAAAAAATTTATTTTAATTTTATATATTATATGGAGGATAATTTAAAATGGCTTGTTATGTGGAATACAAAATATTTTTCTTTGTAATTTAAAATAAAACATTTGAAAAGATATTTAAAAAAAATCTGTGAAAATTAGAGCATTCCTCCTTTTTTCTGAAATTATAACGAAAGTTCTAGGTATTATAGATTTCTAAAAATTCTAGAAAATATGCCGTCGAACTCGCATCTGACCGGTTATTAGATAGTATAGATTTGATCCCAAATACCTTAAAAATTTTCTTTCTAAAAGATTTAAATAACTTTATTTTTTTATTTAGTAGCGAAAATAGTGCATGTAACATGAATTTCAAAATAGCAGAAATATTTCAATAGAACCAAGCTGGAAAAATCTCATAAATAGAATTTAGAAAAACTAATACAACACATTATACATTTTTAATTATTTACAACTTGATTTCATAGAATGTAAAAGTTTCCACTAATTTTTTTTTCAATCCAAAAACAATATTTGACGCATATAATTGGTTTGCTTGTACCAGGTTGTAAATAAAGTATTTAAAATTGATCATATCTTTAATTCTACAATTAATTGAGGAAATTCCCCGACATTTTTTTTTTCCCATATTTATTAAAAGAACTAAGAGATAGAAAAAAAATGATTTTTCTACAAATGACGCAATTTGTAATCAAAGTCCGCCTATATCTTTGTAACTTTTAAAATAATCCCGTCCTTTGGAGTTAATAGAGGACTTTTAACATTAAGCTTTACAGGAATTTCTGTTTTTTCACATGCCGAAAATTTGAATGCCTTCAGAAGAACGATGAGACCTATGAAAATTTGCATCTTCCCAAATTGTGTCCCAAGACATTTGCGAGGCCCTTCGCCGAAAGGGATAAAAGCGAATGGATGCATCCTTTTTAGTCTTGCAGGTGTGAATCTGTCTGGATCGAATACCTCAGGTTCACAATACAACTCTTCATCCAAATGTATTCCTTGTACTGGAATTAAAACCGTCATTCCCTTTTTAATTATCCGCAAGCTGTTCGGCACTGGATAATCTTTCATCGTTTTTCTGATTAGATTAAAAACTGGTGGATGCAGGCGCAGGGTTTCTATAGAACGCTCAATTAAATTATAAATTTAAAATGAGAAAAAATATAATTTACCATTGACCACTTGCTCCATAAAGTTCATTTCGATCATGGCTTCGTAGGTCAGATCGCCGTTGCATTTTTCTAGTGTACTCATTACCTCCTGATGCAATTTATCTTGTATATCTTGGTGCTGAGCTAACTCATATAAGACGAAACTTATAACAATAGCAGAAGTTTCGCAGCCAGCAAAAAAATGTAAGAAACTTTGTGCTGCAATCTGTTCTAAGGTTAAATCTTTGGTATCGTTTTTAAGCCCAATAAGGAAATCGATGAAGTCGTTCTGGGGATTTTTATTTTTTTCGCGGTATTCTACCGAATGCTTTACTTTACTCATAAAAAACTCATGTAGATTATTAGGAAGAGTTTTTATTCCCATAATTCGGGTAATTGTAGAAAATTCTCTGTAGACCGCTTGAATAAATTTATTATTTCTCTTTTCGGTAAGCACTCTTTTTCCTTGGACTCTAACATCAGTGTTGGGATCTTTAAGACTATCACAATCTATTCCTAAGGCACATTTTGCTATAACGTCTGTTGTAAATCGTCCAGAAAATTCAAAAACGTCCACCTCTTCTGAGGTCATGATTGCATCTTTTACTGCATTTCCAAATCTCTCCGCAATTTTCACTATTGTTGGAAGCATGAGTTTAATTTTTTCAGTAGCAAATGAAGGAGATAATTTGTTTCGCATAAACTTCCACTTTTCACCATCCAAAACGAATAAATGTGCTGATAAGGGTTCATTTTTCTCATTGTGATAAATATTTCGATCGGTGAAGTAGTTAAAATCTTTTGTCAAAATATTTTTGACTAAATCCAAATCGCTGACCACTGCGACTGGAGTCAGATAAAAGAAGATTCCTCCATAGATGCAGCGAACTTTTAACTCTTCATATGCCTTATTTAAAACCTCACTGAAGTGCACAGATTTTCCTACACCCTTTAAACAGCCGTAGGGAAAAATCGGTGATACACAAGATATTCCTTGTCCCTTCCAATAATCGTATCTATTCCAAACGAATATAAAACCGCCAATTCCAACTATTAACACAAAATGCACCACGATCGCGAGAAATATCATTTTGCCGTTTTATCGAGTACAAGATTCCGTGGGTACTAATCCGAGAAAAATAATCCAACTGCAAGCATGCACTTTGGTTGCACTCGAGAAACTTGCACTGCCTAACTCGGTGATTATTTGCGAAATGTTGCACGCGATTTCTTGAGGAACATCTAAATACAGTCACGATTGAAAGCAGACATGTTTACTAAAATGTTTTAGTTTGATTCAATCAAATTTAAGAGGACTAGAGCTTCTCAACTTATAAATTTCCTATCCCCACCGCCTTCTAATTAATTCACGAGTAAAAAATTTAAATGCACACACTATTCTAAAAGTAATTTTTGATATAGTCACAATATTTTCAAAGCTGTTAGTAAAGTTGTAGTGGTTTTCCTTATAAATATAAGCACTTTGCTCATATTTTTTAAGAAATTTTGGTTGAAATTTTATTTTGTTCTTTTTTACCTAACACGCTCACGGATGTGAATACTTTTGCATTAATTTTCATAATCACATTTAGAATCATAATACGCATTCAATTTTTTTTTTTTTTTTTTTTAGGTTTTAATTAATTGTTTGAAATTCAGAGAAAATGTGACTAAAAACAATTCGAATATCACAATAAGTATAAAAGTAAATCAACCATGCAGTTAAATATTTACTGTCCGCGAATGTTTTAATCGCTTTCCCCTGTAGATATATTTTAAAATTTAAGCTTTGAGGAGAGCCCAACTTTTGATACATGACTATTGACAAGATTCGCACGATCATCGATAAATGCAGAACAAGTTTGAGGTGGATCATTTTCCCGAGGCACGATTTAGATGGGAGCAAGATTCCTAAAGTGCATTGCTTATATATGTACTTTTAGCTGTTATACTTTCTCATGCTGCATTTAGTGTACATTCATCAATTTATGTGATTTCCTTTGCAAGCCAAAGTTTACTTTTCAATAGTTTTAAGCTATTTCTGTAATCTGTGAAATTAATTTCTTTTACATAACTTGTCGGTGAAGAATTCTTGAACGCTTTGAAATTTAAAAAATGATATGGTAAAAGTGTTTTGTGTGTAATTTAAATTTAATCTAAATTAAAAAGATTATCACAGGAAAAACGTCTTAATTGAAATAACAGAATAAAAATGAAATATATATTTTTATTAAAAAAATTTATATAATCAGTCCCAATTAAGAATCGAATTTCAGCACTTTAATTGACTAATAATGAATAAGCTACCCGTACTTGTTGAGCCATATAGACTGTTTATGTTCAATTGTTCGACTTGTAATTTTAGTGGAATAAAATAAAATAAGCCTAATTTTTAATATTTTCCAAAATAACTGTATTCTTTCAGCTTTCCAAAATAACATTTACACTTCCCTGGTAAAACGATTTTTGCAGTATGAGTTGTAAAAGAGGCAAAAAATCAAATATTTTTTAACTACCTTTTTTGGCAAGTCGGAGAAATTTGCTAGTTAAACCTTTTTTTTCAATTTTACATTAAAATCTGTTTCTTACTGATATTCTCAAGAACAAACAAGGAAATATATTTAGGGGATGAAAACCACACTTAAAGTTTACCCCCAAAAACATTTTTCCTCAATATTTCAAGTTTTAATGAATTTTTTTGAATGAAACAAAATGGAAATGGTGATGATGTTTCATAAATATACTAACCTTTTGTAAGCAATCCCGTTCCCGGGGGTGGAAACCCTTAGTTTTTATTGCAGAAAAACGATTTTTTTTTTTATATTTTTGCGTGACAAAAATAACAGTTTTAGTTAAAAATCATTGGAAAATATTTGTTTACATACGATTTTGAAAAATAAAGTTAACCTATTTTTTGTGTTTTCGTAAAAAAAGCTCCTGAATCGGGTAAAGAACCCCTAGCACTAATACATAAATAATGTATATTCTGACATCAGTTTTTTCGTAAAAACCAGTATTAAGGGTTTTTTTGAGTCGCTGATTACGAATCTGATGTTAAATTTAAAATATTGAAAATAGCGGATCCAACATGGCGGACAAATTTTTGCAAAATACACCAAGTTCTATAAAAAAAAAAACAATAAATAAAAGTACCCCCTAAATGTACGTACCCGCAGATAAAAAAAAATACGTGTCTCTTATTTTTCGACATTCTATAACATATTTCAATTTCATCAAAATCGGTGAGACACACCTGAGAACATTACCTTGCAAGTAATTTTCGTAAATATTTCATTTTAATATTTTTAATAAAAATCCTGCACAACTTGAATCGTAAATTGTCACATAAAAGAAAAATACATGAAGGTTCGTCTGAATGTAACTTCATCAATTTTGTTTAATGTTTGAACGAAATTTCCAGAGAATATAGTTGACAAGTTGTACAACCGAAAACAAATTAATTTAATGTTGACTTTATTCTATACATAAATTAAAATTTTATTGAGAAATAGAAATACAATATTTTTTCTTTGATTTAATAGTTATTAAAAAATACAATTTATATATTTGAAGAACTCCTTAAGATAATAAGTTTTCATCTTCTCTTCAGTACAACTATCTGCAATAATTTTAGATTCCAAGAAAATGTATTTAATTCAAATTTATTCACAGGAAAAATTTTAATATCTTTAAACTAAAATATTAATTCGAAAATCTTGCAAAATTAAAGATCATAAAATATTATTATTTATTTATTTATTCGTTGCCAGCAAACTATAAAATGTTTACTTCTTCCTATTGCTTACATAGAGAATTTGGATTTTATTAATTTTCCTTACACCCGTGATATCATGTTTTACTTTATGAATATATGTATATTAATATTTGTGATAGAGGGAAAATGGCACCGTTAAAAATATCTCTACAAGTATATTTTTTAATCCTACATCAACATAAACTAGTCTACTAAATTACCAACATAATTTCGATGGATAAATCCTAGTTTAGTTTTAGATTTCTTATTATAAAATTATCGGAACTTTTACATATCTCAAAGAAATTGTCGGATAGTTTAATTGCTCTTGAGTAGATGAGTTGGTTGTTAATTAATTTTAAAATTTTATTTTGCATCACCTAAAGTTTATTTATTATGTGTGTTGGCATAGTTGTACCAAACTAAGCAGGCATAAAGCATAAGTTCTTGAAATATTGTTTTGTACAATATTAATTTATTTTCGGTACTGAGGTTAGAATTTCGGTTTATGAGTGGGTATTTTAACTTGATAAATTTGCTTATTTTCATAATGGTTTTCGTAATATATTGGCTAAATATTAGCTTTTTATTTAAACACACAAACAAATATTTTACTTATAATATCCCAACAATTTGGAATTTTTGCTGTGCATAATTTCTGATTAATTTAATTTAAATGCAAAAAAATTCCTTTTGATCTGAATAATATAGTCGGTGAATCCACTTTAAGCGCTTCTCATTAATATTTTATAACTCAAAGTGAAATTATCTGCGATCATTGTTCCAGAAAAGAAATTGCTGCATTAACACTGCTCAGTATACCGAGCTTAATTGCTTTCAAGTGAATTCCAATTACGCAAATCAATGTGCTAAGAATTTATTTATGTATGTTAGGTTTTTTTATTTCATATTTAGTTTGTAGCCATGAACTTCAAATTCTCTTAAATAGGCAATAAGAATCAGGGTACGGAATTTTTTCGCTCCCGATCGAAAACAATTTAGCTCGCTCGCATTTTTTGACTCCGTCTCAGAGCTAAAACGGTTTCGAATCGGGAGCCAAAAATTTAACTCCGATCTTTATACATTTGACTCGCTTCGGAGCGAGAGCTAATTTTCCATTTTCAGTTTTAATCGCTCTTGAGAGCGAGCCAGAAATTTTGCTCTCTGTATTTTCGGCTCCGGGAGTGATTTAGAGCCGAAAAGATTCAATCCTTTTCGACTCCTAGTGTGGTGAAGATTGTTTTTATTTTTGTACTGTGTTCGAGTTTGTTACTTGGCAATTAATTTTGAACTGCCATTTTCCAAGGAAATGGGTCGATGTAAAGATTTTGATTCTAAGAAATATGTGCGATACGATGAAAATAATGATATAATGAAACATGATATTTATAAATGATATGATGAAATATGATATTTATAAATAGGACATGCAACATTAAAAGACATTATAAGGTGGTACACAATAAAAATATCGACGAAAGTGATAGTGATAACGAGCCTCAAGTAAATTCGGTAGTAAAAAATGTCTTTTGAAACAAATATTTTGGACTATTGGCGGGAACTTCACAACTGGGAAAACTAGTTCAGACTGCGTTAGCAGTCCCATCGACACAAGTGTCTGTTGAGTGTGCATTCAGTGCACTCTCAACAATTATCACGAAACAACGGTCGAAATTAGGAAAAGAGACAATAAACAATATATTATTAGTTAAACTTAACGCTCACTTATTAAATCAAATTTATTTAGAATAAGAAAAAATTACTTATTAGGATGTAGGAATAATTAATTCAAATAAACTTTCTCCAACATTCAACATATCATCTCGTTTTATTTGACTCTCGATCCGATCTTTTCAGCTCTGCTCGTGAATGATTCAAATTTTTGACTCCCGAATTTTTTGCCTCTTACTCGGAGTTAAACCGGTTTTGATCAAGAGGCGAAAAATTTAAATCGCTCGCGATTTGAAAATTTGGCTCGCGCGAGCTAATTTAGCTCGGGAGCGAGCATAATTTTTTTCGCTCTCCGAACCCTGATAAGAATATATAAAACAAACCGGTTACATTTTTATTATAAAAATGCAGAGGATAAAAAACTTGCTTTTTTGCATGGAAAAATTTAAATTTCTTTAATGCGACTAAAAATTACATAATTTTTATATTCCTTTAACATTTCCGGTTTTTTAACTATAACCATAAATTTTTATTAAAGATGCATATTTTAATTTTGCATAGAAAAACCGAGCTCGATCTCTTTCAATGAGATAAAATTCGGTTTCTCTACCAAAAAACATAGAATGAGCTTTTTACTCATTTGTTTTAGAATTTGAGGCAATGAGTGCGAGTTGACTGATACGTATACAATAACTTATTCTGCGATAAAACTATACAAACGATTTTAGATTTGAAGAGAATTCAATTGTTTGCTGAAAAGCGTTCAGAGGAGAATTATGTAAAAATCTGACACCAAAATTCGCAAACCTCTAAAAAGGAATTTTTGGAAATTCTAAACAACGAAACACGATACAGCTCAATATATTTCTAACACAGATTTATTACCAATCGTATCACTTAACAATCACAACCGCTATATAGTACATGTATCAATAATTTAAAAATAAGAATCCGGTTTTACCAAAATTGCTTACTTATTTCCCATTTATATCTCTTTCATTCGTAGAAAAATTTCATCTTTAACTGTCATCACTAAGGTCTTTTCTCTCACCTCTAAGGGAATGCGAGTTTTTTGGCAGAAGAGATATTTGACATTTTCCAGCATTTGCACCAATCCAATAAGTACTTGAATTTTCACTACGTTGTAGCCAATGTTATGTTCGTTCTTTTCACCGAAGGGTAAAAATGAATAAAGGTCCATCTTTCTTAAGATTTCTGGTGAGAATCTTTCAGGGTTGAATGTTTCCGGGTAATCATATATATTGCGATTCATTTGCATTCCACTAATTGGTATAATTATGGGAATACCCTTTTCCAACGTACGATTTGGCGCCACGTTAAATTCTTTAATAGTCCGTCTGAAAAGATTTGGCACTGGTGGGTATTTCCTTAAGGTCTCTGTAAATATGCACGAAAACGGGTTATTAAAATTTCATTGACTTATGATTTCAGTTTCTAACCGTTCACAATTTGGTCCAGATAATTCATCTCCATAATTGTCTGGTATGTGATTTGGTCGTTATTCTTCTTCATCACAGCTCGTATCTCTTGACGCACCTTATCTTGAACTTCATGATTAATCGCGAGTTCATATAAGGTCAAGGCCATGAGTGTAGAAGTTGTTTCGTGAAATGCGATGAATAGACGAAACGCTTGTTTCACAACGTCCTCCACAGTCAGGTCGTTTGAATTATTTTTCGCGTTCAGGAGTAGATCAATAATGTCATTTTTATTCTCATTCTGATTAATGCGACGTTCTACAGTTTCTTTGATAGCTTTATAAAATACTTCAGCATTGTGAGGAACATGAAATTTATCACGTCCCGAATTGCGACCAATGTAAAATTTGTAATAATTTTCCAAGAACATGAATAATCGGTTTTTAGGTTCTACATGAGCACCGGGCTTTTCGGTTTCATAAATAGCACTTTCTGGATTTTCTACACCAATAGAACGCATATCAAATAAGGTATAACCTGTTGCACCTATTGCGTATTTGGATGTGAAAATTCCAACTTTTAAAACTGATTGATTTTTAATAGCAGAACGGAATGATTTGGTAAGTCGTTTTCCAATTTCTGCCATTTCAGGTACCATCGGTTTAATACGTGGAATGAATTTCGGCACAAGTTCCTCCTTTAAGTATGCCCATTTCTTATCCTCCAAAAGGAAAGTATTTGCTGTCTGGTAGTCATCAGGTGCGATTAAATTGAAATCTTCCGGTTCAAAATGATCGGCGTTATCCACTAAAATTTTCTGAACCATTTTCGGCTCAGTTGCAACAGCGACAGGACTCAAAAATATAAATATTCCATTAAGTAGACTTTTACTCAAAAACTCGCACACTTCATAGTATTTAGTGTTTATGCCACGCAAGAGAGTTAAATCTTTAAAACTTCCGTAAGGAAAAACTCCCTCAATTTCATAGACAGCACGTTTTTTCCAATAAGCATAACGATATCTTATCGCAAAATATGTCACAGGAATAGAAATTAACACGAGATGAAATATTATTTCTAAGATCCCCATTTTTCACGACCTTATTTACCGAACTTCAGGACCGAACTGACTTAAACTTCTTCTATTTTTCCATGTTACTTCTTATTTCGGTAGTTTGCACCATCACTGAAATTATGAAAACCTTTTAACAGTTTCTTAAAAATGCCGAAAACAGGTTTCTGGTATAAGGTAAAATTACCAAAATATGCGAATATCTGATACAATCCGGTTTTGGTTTTACAAGGTATGTATAAGTGAAACCTGAACAGTGTTTTACTACCGTGATGCAGCAAGTTTTTAACCCTCGAACCGACACCAAATGTTGCTAGACTGATCTTGAGGAAATCTTATTATGCAAGAAATCTTCTCTGGTATTGTCATCTATCTCTAGACCTTTAGAGCTATTAATTTCATTGACCTCGTCTGTAATTTTATTTCAGGTAAATATATATTTACGGATATATTTACAAGTCACTGATGCGTTTCTTAAACGCTATTTTAGGTAGACCTCGACAATGACTAAGATTAGCTTTTTGATTAATCTTACTATTTTTATTGTAATAAGACTTACAGGCGTTAATTTGAACTATATATTTTTGTGATTTATTATAGGATTTTATTCTGATTTCACAGGCCTGCGATGGTTTTCCTCTTACAAAACAAAGTAATAATAAATACAATAAATAGTGAATGAATATCACTGCTTGCGCACGCTCATCAAAATCTTATTCCCGAATATGCTTCGTAAGTGCTATAGATTAATGGTATTTCATATATATATCGATAAGGATTCAGGCTCTCTTTGGAGCCATGTTACGAGCTATTTGTACATTTCTGTATTTTTTAATTAATTTTTAAAAAATGGTTGATAAAAGATAATTTGTACTTTTCAACCCTATTTTGCTAAAATACGTGACGTGTTAGGACATTTTTGTATATGAATTCGTAATCTACAGAAAAGAAACCCTATAGAAATGATATCTGAATTATTCTGTGGAAAATTAAATATTAAATTTTGTCGACTAGTGTTTTTTTAATTATTAATACAGAAGAGTTTTGGGAGCCGAAGAAGAAAAAATTATATTTTCATTTCGGCAAGTCATTAGTTCGGTAACAAAATACTGCTGCGGTTTTTTCATGTTGTCAGCAAAAATATTGAGTTTACATAATATGAGCAAGAAAGATAAAACAAAAAGCATAATATTCTTAAAAGGTTTAAAGGACAACTCGTACCGCTTTTTATATATATTTTATTTTTATTTTTCGGGAAATAAATGTAATATAAATATTTAGACGTGAACTTTTCAAATACTATACATATATATATATATATGTTAGGTTGTAACGTAATAATACCCCGTGAGCGCGCTCAGTTCATCAGTGCAATAATCGACAGCGCAGCGAGTAGCATTATGGAAAAATTCGATTTGAAAAGACGACACATCCGCGTCCTTCTACTTTATGAGTTCCGTTTGAAGCATATATATGTCAATGTATGGGAAAAAATGCGGTCTCTTATCATACAGCAGTAGATTGGTTTCGACGTTTCTCGAATGGCGACTACAACCTTGAAGATAAACCTCAGGAAGGGCGGCCGGTTGAGGTTGATGTTGACCGACTAGCGCAGCTCATCGAAAAAGATCTAAGGAGGACTACTCGTCAACTTAAAGAAGAACTCGGATGCTCCCATACTACTATCGCTCGACATTTGAAAGTGATGGGTAAAGTGTACAGGCACAGTCAATGGGTACCCCACGAATTGACGGATGGTCAACGGATGATGCGAGTGGCGGTTTGTACGCAATTACTCACTTCACATCGTACTTTTGCTTGGCTTCGTAATTTGGTTACCGAGGATGAGAAGTGGATACTTTATGTTAACCATAACAATAAGCAACAATGGCTTAGCGCGGGTCAAAGAGGAGTACCGACAGTTAAATGTAAAATTACTATACACAAGGTTATGTTGAGTGTTTGATGGAATGTGCACGGCATTATCTACTGGGAACTATTACCACAAGGAACGACTATAAGTAGTGAACGCTACTGTTATATGCTGGATAAGGTAGCCGTGAATCTTAAAGGAGAACAAGGCAATGTATACCTCCTCCACGACAATACCCGCCCTCACACCGCTTCGATGACATGTAAAACAATTATGGAGCTAGGCTGGATTTCCTTCTTGCATACTCGCCGGATATGTCTCCCTCTGACTACCACTTGTCCCGATCGTTGCAGGCTCACATGAGCGGAAAATCTTTTGATGACCGAGATGCATTGGAACAGTGGTTGTCGGATGATGTTCAATAAAATGTTAAGCTTAGAGTTGTTTAAGATCAAAGATACATCATTGATATAAATTATAAATAGAAGAGGACCCAGATGCCTACCCTGAGGGACACCAGGAGTGGTATTTATTTCGTCAGATAAAGCACCACGAAATTTAACTCGCTGCGTACGATCGGACAAGTAAGAACTTAGCTTATTCACAAAACAATTGGGGAATCCCAGAACAAATAACTTATAAATGAGAATATTGTGATTTATTTTGTCGAACGTTTTGCTAAAATCAGTGAAAATGCAATCGACTGCTTCAATAGCAGATATACAAAAATTAGTAAACTTCAACAAATTAGTGGTGGTAGTTTTCGCCTTCATAAAACCATGTTGAAATGAACCGAGGAAAGGTTTACAGTGAAAATACAAAGTTTCACAGATTGCAGCCTCAAACAATTTAGCAAAAGCGCACAAATTAGCAATAGGGCGATAATTAGATATATCACACTTATTACCAGACTTATGCAGAGGCAGTAACTGTGAAAGCTTCCACTGTTTTGGAAAGGCACCGTTAGATAAAAATAAATTAAATAAATAACACAACACAGAGACAAGGAACGGACTACACTTTTTAATAAAAGATCAGAGATACATTTACAAAGAAACTCTTCGTCTAAAATCAGGTCTTTGACCTAAAGTGAAGTTTGCGAAAGCCTCGTCAAGTGGGTAAAATCATTAGCATTAATATCACAGCGAGAATGCTGTTTTGAAAAATTCACCAAAACAAGATTAAGAGTTTCCAAAGGGTCTGCACTTTAATTGTCGCCAAGATTCAATGATGAAGGGTAACCGTCAGAATTACGTTTGGAGTTGATGAATCTCCAAAACTTTTTGGGCTCATTGTGCAAGGCAGACCGTATGTCAAGAAGATACTCGTTATAAGAGACCTCCAAACACGAGGTAAACTGTGTACCCAAGTTACAATATAACTCAAAATCGGAATCAGTCCTCGAAGTGCAGGATGAAGCGAAGCCTCAGGAACCAAAGGGGTGGATGCTTGGATCTTTTCACCAGAGTAGTATCCAGATCCGAAGAAAACACCAAATCCGTGTCGTTCCGTATTCCGATTTGAGTGAAAGAGCCCAAAAGAAGAGATGTCGTCGATGAACGTGGAATCGTGAGGAGCAGCCCCTGAAAAGCAGGGCAACAGCACATTCTGTTCAGAAGATAACTCCCAAGAAATAGTGGAAATGTTGAAGTCATCTAGGAGAATCAGTTCATCGACCGAGTTCACTGCCTTCTATACACGGGAGAATATTACAAAAAAAAAGTATGCAAAGAAATACATATCGCCTTATAGCGTTAAGGTCAGAATTAAGAATTTGCATAAAAATAAATTCCAATTAATTATGTCAAAAACAAGTTTTGGTCGAATTTTGACCACAGGCGATACTAGTTTAAATAAATATCAAATGTGCATTTTTCTATATTTTAGTTATTATTAATTCAATTTTAAAGTTTGCAATTTTCCATGCTTAAACAAATAAAATAAAAAAGATTTTCTTTTAGGATTTTTACCCCTTTAAAATGCCTCTCCGCCAAAAAGAAAAAAAATACGTCATCATTAATCATTTTTCAAGTAGATTAACATATTACAGCCGTGATTGAATCACATTTAAAAGTCATATTGACTTTTATTTTCTTATAATATCGGGTAAATTGAAAATAAGTTAAATAAGCTAAATTCTGGGAAAAAACAATGGAAGAGTTTCAATACTAAAATTAGTGCAGAGTTTCACAGTCCAAGGTAAAAATATAATATAATTTTAAAAACAAGTTATGTTATTCTTCGTCTTTGGAACAATTTGTGGGTTAGTGACGTCTGGTCCATGCCCCTTAATTTAAAGTGTATTGACTCTCAGCAATGGCTGAAATGCATATAAAAGGGTAATTTAAAGTAAACAAATATATCAAATATTTCTTCTGACTACGGGATTTAATAAGAAAAATACCTTTGCAGACCATTTTTGAATTGTTTTCCACGAAAGCTGTCCTTTGATTCTTAATTCTTATTAGCTATTCTAATAAATAAAATAATAATAATAAAAGCTGGAATTGCAGTTCCTCAAATCTAAAATAGTTAACCTAGGTTGTATTTTTTTTGATACTGATCGATAGCCAAAGCAGGCTGAAAACAAAAAACATAATTTGTATGATTCGTTGAATGTTATTTATAAACTTTCCTAATTATGGATTTACTTTTAGCGAACTTGCTCTCTCAATAGCATTGAAAAGAATTCCGTGTATGAAGAGACGTTAACATTTGTTATACTAGTCGTTTTGAAAACAAGGAAAACCTGTCTACCTATATCAGTTATTCTGTTACATAAGCAGGTATAGTTAAAATTAAGACGCATCTAGCTCAATCCTCATTCGCAGAAAGAATAATTTTAATTTGTACGAATTAACATTTACTGAATCAACCCGTTTATTTTCGTTTCAATAAACGTAACATAATGGTGCACAACACTGACCGTGATAATATATTTAGGGTGGTGGGAGTTTAAATTTTTTTGCTTGTAAAGTCTAATTTACAGATCTAGACATGTTAACCCTTTCAGACACAATGTCCAATATATTGGACAAAAGTTGTCACTGATTTTAAAGCTATTTAACGTAGACACCAATATTAAATCTGCAATGGTTGGCAACTCTGTTAATAAAGTAGCTTTTAAACTTTACAAAAATAAGTTTTGTACCGAACTCTGACCATTTCACATGGTTCAGTGCCTTTTTTGTGAAATTATATTGTGCGGCAGTAAACAAGTGGTCCTTAGTGCTCATATAAAGGTTGTTTTTTTTTTTTTAAGATCGAGTTTTAACAAAAATCGGTAAGTACTCTTTAACTATTTTTTAAACAATTTATGCAGAAAAGTGTAAAAAAATACGTTTTGATTGGCCGCCACGCGCAAAAAAAAGGCATGTCCCATATATGGGACATCACCTGGTGGCCAGGTGAGGCATCCTACCTTAATTGTTTTTCCATATTCGTGTTTATTAGTGTCATATTTGTGTATAAGCAAAAATTCAGATTTTTATCTCAAACGCCTGATTTTTGTGTCTGAAAGGGTTAAGAAATACTTTTGTATGACAAAATCCTTTTGTCCTCAACGTTATACTTCATTAATTCTATTCTAGCAATCAACTTAAATTTTTTTTAAGTCTTTGCACATGCAAATTTTTCATAATTCGGTGGAAGTTATGGCTGAGAGATTTTTATCGTAGTTATTATTCATAACCCGTCCGTCATGTATGAAGTCCCATCTATCAATTTTATAATGACCTTATCTTATATTTCAAAAGATATAAATTGTAGTTGCTGACCAATTTAAATTTATCTAATTACAGGGTATGATAATTCCTAAATAGCAAAGAAAATAGAAGCGTTTACTAATCCATGAACTATTTTATATGAAGGTTTTAACGGGCTTAAACATTTAATATTTAATCAATTTTCAAGCTTTGTTTTTTCTCTTTATTTTAAAAATCATGAATATTATGTTACTAAGTATTTTAAATTCTTCTGAATATATCAATAAAAAAATCAGAAACCCTTTTTTATTAGGTGATTCACTCTAATTTTAAAAATCTAGATAAAAATAGATATACAGGAAGAAAACGAGATTTTATGTAAAATTTTAATAAAAAAAAAAAATTCTGAGACGGCTTAAATAAACTTAAATATACTTTAAAACCACATCTAAAGTTTCTTTTCTAAACTAGTTTAAATTCTGCGTATTCTTTCTACTATAATTCATCAATGAAAAATTTTCATTCAAACAATTTGGTTCTACATAAATATAAAAAGATCGAATACGTTTATATCATCACTAGGCCAATAAACCTTGATACCAGAATTTTAAGTTCAGTTCATTAAATTCAAGGTTTTTAAGTTTATTGACTTGGAAAACAATTTTTTATACTACGCGCTATGGTTATCTTCATGTGGATCCATTATAAAGTAAAAGTGTTTCTGTTTGTGTTTTTTTTTTTTAGATTTCCGCGTTCTTAGAGTTCGAAGGAAATGGGACTAAAAATATCTTTGTCTATTGAAAAAGAATCACAACTAGGAATCTTCTTCATTTTATGAAGTATTATGTAAATATTCCATTCGACTATATTTCAAAATACGATTTTGGGAAAATCAAATTCTCGATTGAGAAACTGAGCGAATTGAGTTATCAAGGGACTGCCATCAACTTCGCAATATTTCTCAAAAGATAATACATACGTTGTGGCAATTATAACTTTTATCATACAGTATTTTTAAAAAATAGATATTTTATGTTACTAGTTAAATATTTATCGGGTGAGTTTTTGTGATTTTGTTGATCTACTTTCAGTGAGGGTACAATCAAGTACACATCAAGCGTAATGCTCACTCCTAGCGACAAGATATCGAATCCCTTACTTTTCTCTACTACTACGCTACTTTTGATTCGATTCTAGTACTCTAAATATTGGAGCTGCCCCAGTTGCGTATTTAATCCTGCATTAATATTTTTAAATAAATATACTTTTCTTCATTACATACTTTTTCTCAGTTCTTAATATAAACAAATTGAAAAATCTTCTCCTTTTTTTCCGAATTAACTACAAATATATTAAATTTGAAATTATCGATATTATGGTTAAAATCTTTGGAAAGAAGTGAGAAAAATAAAGAATTAGACTTTTTTTGGGAATCAGTTCTTAGAAGTTGAAATTCAATTCTTCAAATAGTAATTGATTCTAAATACTTTTTAAATTTAAATTTTGAGGATGGAGAAATAAGGAATTACAAGTGCAATTACTTGTAATAAAATTGATGAATAATTAAAAAATCCATTACTAAGTAGTTTATCATTGTAAATTAATAATTACAATTCATCCTAATGGAATTGAAAACTTTTTCATGTCCAATACCAAGGAATTCAACATATAAATTAGAAATTACAATTCCAGGGAATTAAAATTTCAATGTAATTTAATTCCTAAAAGATTGATTCCTACTCAGCTCTGCGTGGGAGAAGACTTTTAATAAATAAGAATTAATCAAAAACTACTTAAGGTCAACAATGAGAATGAAGAAGCTAAATAATCTTGCCATTTTGGCATTCAAATATGAGGCAACACAAAATATCAATTTTCAAGATGTGGTTTCCGAGTTTGCACAGCTGTTAAGAATAAGGCTAATAAGAAATCTCAAAAGTATTTGTATCTCGTATTTAGTAATAATATTGCAATTTTATTAATATTAATTTTTTTTAAATATTTATTTAAACATTTTTTATTAAAATCATACTTTTAGCTTATTGGATTTTTATTTTACTTAATTTTGAATTTAACAGACTAGATAGGGTGACACTGTTGATCATATCACTGTCATGCTGGCTAAGCCACGTAGAATTTTACAAAGTAATGAATTTATTTAATTTCAAAAAATTAAGTCTTCATATTTCATAATTTTGTAATATTTTTAGTATAAATAAGCATACTTATGGAACATTCGAAGATATATTCAAATATTTTTCATGGGAAAATAATACTACTTTTGAACACCGAACATTTTAATCGTAATATAATATGTAACTGAAAATTTTAATGCAATATACCTTAGGACAAAATATTATAATAATTAAAAGTCTGTTTTTAATGTGTTTACTGTTAAGCTCTTTCACAAACAATAAAATTTTGATATGAGTGCTTAAAAACGCACTTTTTAAAATTGTACGACTATAATCGTCAGACTATCAGTTTTTTTGGACGACGTATATACCGTCTTCAAATAACAGTTTGTTTTATCATATTTATTAAATTACCACAAATAAACCACTTTTTGGCCTTGTCAAGTTGTCCCTTATGAAAAATCACAACACAAAATAAGCATAATTAATATGATTTCCCACTATAGAAATTATTAATAGTAATAAGGTTGCAAATAAATTGGTGCATGTACAAAATAAGGTTTTATAGATAGTTATTTTGTATAACTCAAAAAAGAGCACCGAAACTAAGTTGTAATTCATAAATGAAAAGTTTGTACCTATATATTTACGAAATTTTTTTATCATTTCCAGGTATAACCTTGTTCTCACCTCCAACTTTACTGAAGTATTAAATTGTATATTTGAACTTCGTTATCTAGCTTTTGGTAGACACTGTTATAACCTATGCTATAAACTTAAAGATTCGAATAAGCTTTCGAACATTTGCCAAGATAAGCACCATGGACGTGGAACGAAAGCGTCCAGGGCGTGTTTTTGTAAATTTTTTATCAATCCGGTGACCAGCTCGCGACTTGTTGACATACACTTCGAAGGCGATGAATTTGATAGCTCGCCGGTCGGCGTCACTACCCGCAGAAGAAACCAGGCCACAGAGAGAAAGAGGGTTTTGTTTTAAGGCTTTATTGATCTAAATGTCCTTACAGCTACAAAATTGCAAAAATACATTTCTCCTAGAATATTATTATGTGGCTCTTGAGAATATGACGTAAGAAAGTGTTTTATCAAAAGTGACTCGCATGCACGAGCGGCGCGACAAGAGGGCTCGGCCCGCCCGGCTGCAGATAATTAATAATAAAAAGTGTTCCTCTACCCAGCAGTCTTATGCGGAGTGATTCAAGCAAAAAAGTACTCTTAACTTATCTTATCGGATCACAAGTGATAGCTAATTTGGTTAAATGCGACAAAGTTAGGTACTCTTTCTTTTCTTAAGCAGCTGACGTGGGTCCCGCCTCACTGCGACAAAACCTTATCAAACCTCAGCCAGACCTGGTCACGGGGTATTAGGGTCATCGCGGCGTTATCGATTGACAGGGGGACTTCTGTTTGCGGGGTGACGCTCACGCGAAACTCCCTCAGAATGTTGCCGAGGGCTAGTTTCGTTTGCATTTGGGCGAAGCGACGACCGATGCATATCCGCGGCCCTTCACCGAAGGGCAGGTAGGCGAACGGGTGCCGCTTCGACTTGCTGTCGTCTAGGAATCGGGTCGGATCGAATTTCTCGGGGTCCGGGAATATCCTGTCGTCGTGATGAAACGCGTAAACGGGGACAATCACGCTGGTGCCCTTGGGCAAGACTGACCCATTGGGCAGGGTGAAACTTCTGGTGGCTACACGGCTCACATTCGCCACTGGCGGATACTGTCGCAGGGTTTCTGTAAGTTAGTAAGAATTAATTATTTTCGAATTTAGGCTTCTAGGGGGTATTCTAGGCTATAGGGTGAAAAAATCAATTTATTACATTTTCTCGAACTATGAAACATTTGTCCTCAAAGGGATTTTTTTAATTCAATAATCTTACAGAAGTTTTAGAAAGGTATAAAATAGAAGAATAATTCGTTTTGCATCACTCAGTTTTACCAAACAATAAGAGGTCCTTTGCCAAAATTTAGTGCTTGCACGGCAGTTAGGGGAAAAAGTTCTCGAATTTATTGATAACCACACCATCACAAGGGCCTGTCTTTAGAAATACTCTACACTAGCAAAATTACATAATATAAAGGGAATTCATGTTTTTGTCTTTATCTTATCTTAAACTATGTACTTTTAAAAGCATATAGATCAAACGGCACACAACAAATCTTAAAAATGACGGAGATACAGCCGTTTATCTAATTTGATCTAAACTCTCAATCGCGCTTATCTCAACATTTTTTCGAGCTCGTTGCATTCGAGGCTCAAACACTTTTGCCACAATTTTAATTTGTTTTTATTTTAGAATAACAAAGAAGGATACTTAGTGCGTGACAGCAACCCCAACGCCACTGTGACGGCTCAAAAAAATCGATATTTATGAAATTTATTTAAAGTATGTATATTCAAAAATATTAAACATAAAAAAAGTTAAATTTCCAAAAACTGACTGATTGGGCCAATTTTTTAAGATCGCTTGAATAAAAGAATTCTTAAAAGTGGGAAATTTTTCAAGTCACCGAGATTTTCTGAAAAAACATTGGACGCACAACGATAGCTACATTCATATAGATATTAGCACATTTTTAATTTTTTATTTCAAAATAACCCTTCACCGAAATTTCGATGGGACAATGGAGGCGAATTATTTTTTGATGGTCAAGGCTCATAACTTTGTAAATTTTTAATATATTTCAATAAAAAATTAGTATTGAACAAGTTGATAATGTACTTAACAAATATGAAATACTTAAGAAATATGAAAAATATTCCCAAATACTGATAATTAATCACAGTGGCGTTCCCCCTTAATATATCCTACTCGCCTAGTCCTACACTATTTTATTTTTTGTTATTGTTTTTGTCGACTAAACTTTGAAAGATCTTTAAAATTCTTCACATCGGAATTTATATTACTTTAAAAGTGTTAAACGATAGACTGAAAGAGTTTAAGAATTTGTATGCCCTTCAAATTTCTCTCTTTTACCTTCAAATACTGAAGAAATTTAAGCTTGAGAATCTAAAGCTAGTACTTTGTGAATGGGAATTTAAAATAAAAAAAAGCGCATTACTAGCTATTGTTAACCCTTATCTTAATCGAATCTGGCAAAAATTCCAAACCAATTCATCAACGTTTTCGCCATAAAATTAAAGCACATATAATGAAAAAGTCGCACATTTTTTCAAAAGTTGTAGGAGGTAATGCCAATAGTCGGAGAGCTGGTCGCCACTTCGACTAAGGTACAGCTACAAGGCTGAAACCTTTTGTACATACTACTCAATGTAATTGAAGAAAGAAAATCCACTTCTGGCAGGATTATAGCGGTTGCAACAAAAAAAAAAAAAAAATTTTCAAGTTGGCAATTTATTATTTAAAAAAATGTACTACTACAAGTCTGGCATCTGGGTATATCTTAATTTACACTATTTTGAATACAAAAAAAATATTGCCAGACGTTTTTCGCGGTTACAAATGCCTGTCAGATGGGTCTAAAGGTGCTAATATTTGGAGAACTGGTCGCCACTTCGACTAAGGTACAGCTACAAAGCTGAAATTTTTTATACATACTATTTAATGTAATTGAAGTAAGAAAATCCACTTCTGGCAGGATTATCGCAGTTGCAACAAATTTTTTTTTTTTCAAGTTGGCAATTTATTATTTAAAAAAATGTACTACTACAAGTCTGGCATCTGAGTATATCGTAATTCACACTATTTTTAACTGTATTTCTACTGAAAATGTTCTATGAAATATTCTAGGAAAATATTTTGAAAACCAGACAATACTTCCCAGATGAATATATTATTCACCATATGTAGTGGAAATACAGGTAAGATCAACTAATGCAGATGCCTATTCGGAAAAGAGTTATGACAAATTATAATTACATATATTCAAACAGAGATTATTTTATTATAGAAAGTAAAACAAATCACAAGGCATAGATTAATATTATATAATTGTTTTTTTAATTAAAAAAACATAGTTCTGTACATAAAAAAAAACATAATTCTGATGCTGAACAATTTGCTTTTTCATTTTTTATTAGTTATTATTCTGTTTCTTCATCATAAACTATTTCGTCCTCTCTCAGGCATTTGTAACCGCGAAAAACGTCTGGCAATATTTTTATTGTATTCAAAATAGTGTAAATTAAGATATACCCAGATGCCAGACTTGTAGTAGCACATTTTTTTAAATAATAAATTGCCAACATGAAAAAAAAATTTTTTTTTGTTGCAACCGCGATAATCCTGCCAGAAGTGGATTTTCTTTCTTCAATTACATTAAATAGTATGTACAAAAAGTTTCAGCCTTGTAGCTATACTTTAGTCGAAGTGGCGACCAGTTCTCCAAATATTAGCACCTTTAGACCCACCTGACAGGCATTTGTAACCGCGAAAAACGTCTGGCAATATTTTTTTTGTATTCAAAATAGTGTGAATTACGATATACTCAGATGCCAGACTTGTAGTAGTACATTTTTTTTTTAATAACAAATTGCCAACTTCAAAAAAAAAAAAAAAATGTTGCAACCGCGATAATCCTGCCAGAAGTGGATTTTCTTACTTCAATTACATTAAATAGTATGTATAAAAAGTTTCAGCTTTGTAGCTGTACCTTAGTCGAAGTGGCGACCAGCTCTTAGACTACAACATTTGTCGCTGGTAATTTAAAATCTCTATCCCAAAATGCATGAGATAATTTAGGGATATTGCCACAAAAGACATGATATTCACTACAAAAATAATTCCTATTCTACCCCTAATAATAATTAGATAATGGGTTATGTACAGAGATAATTATAATACCATACGTTACAGTTAATTATGGAAAATTAATTATGTGTGGATGTTTATGAAATTGTCCTAAATCATAAATTAATTAACTTTGTTTTTCAATAGAACAACAGAAAGAAAGGAATTATAGCTAATTAAGTGATAAACCAATTAATTAATATATTTCTTGATTAAGACCGCTTTCATAAATACTAAATTTGTAATTTCTAGTGATATTTGAAAAGTAATACAATTAAATATTTTAATTTAAAGGAAATATAATAAAAGAGGGTTTTTATTACACTCAGAAAATTAAAATTGATCATTTTAAACAAAATAAATTGTTAAAAGACCCTATCTTACATACTGGTGAAACTCTGTAAATTGTTTAACATTTTTATAGTTCATCAACAATTCTGAGGTAAATTTTCAAGAAATTCTTGGTTTAAGAACAATTTAGTGGGTATTTTAGCGGAAATTTTTGTGAAAAAAGGTTGATTTTGCGTGCGCCTTGTACGTAAATTCAATTTTAAGTATACATAATGATTTTTCAAAATTGATCATTAACAAAAATGTTAGTTAACATTAAAATTGTAAGTTCATCAGAAAATAGTAAACAATTTTCCTGTCCAAAATCTTATATCAAGAGATTAACTATTTTTTGATGTTTAAAAAAAAACCAACTTTTTTGTTTGGCGCATTATTAATCTATGATTTTGGTTATTTCTACTATTGTAAAAAATGAATGATTTCGACTGTGGTAATTCATATTCAAAACGAACAGATAGATTGAAATAATGTAAAAAATCAGTTTATTTTTCAGCCTGTACGCAAAAAAAGACGCACCCAAATATTAAAGATATATTACCTGCAATAATTCTATCGAGTAGGTCAAAATCGTTGATGGCATCATATGAGAATTTTCCGTCAAATTTCTTAAGAACTGCCTCAACCTCCTTTCGAGCGTCATCTTGTATCTCTTCGTGAATGGCTAAATTGTAAAGGGCAAAGACAAGGGTCGAGGAGCACGTTCCAAACTCCATGAAGAAAGACATGAAGGAGTTGGCGACAATTTCATCGACAGTCAGACCTTCGTTCGATTCATAATCCTGGCGCATGAGTTCGATCATGAATTGCATAAGATCGTGACGGTGGATGTTGTTCTCCTTCCTGAATCCAATCGTCTGATGGACAACACGACTGAAGAAATCGTTGGCCTCGGCGTCGAAGAGGCTGAAGCCGATCTGGCGTGCCTGATCTTTGAAAACTCCGACCAGGGTCATCAATATTTTGGGCCTCGTGAAATTCATAACTCTGCGCTCGGCCTGCCTCAGTTCGGCACTTGAAATATTTTTAGAATCTCCTTCCACACCGAAAACACAGGAGCTAGCGACGTCCGCGATAAAGTTGAGCATCAGCTCCTTGACGTCGACCTCGTTCCCAATCGATGCAGTGATGCGTTCGATCAGATCTTGGGTCACTTCCTCGAGGGTGTGCAGCATCATGCCCAGCTTGGCTTCAGCGAAAGCCGGATTGAGTTTCTGGCGCAGTATTTTCCAATCGTTACCTTCATGGAAAAAAAGATTTGCACTGAGCGGATCGATTTTTCCATTATAATATAATCCACGATCGGTGAATGTATCAAATTCACGCACAAGAACTGTTTTCGCGAATTCCGGTCCGGTGACTAATAGCACCGGTTTCTTAAAGACGTAAATGCCGGCATAGTTGCCCTGATCTTTTAATCTCTCGTAAAGACTCTGAACCACCAAACCGACATGCAATTCCTTTGTAGCCTCCTTAAAGTTGCCGTATGGGAATTTCGGTTTTAGGTGAGGCACCTTGCACTTATCCCACAACCTGTAGCTGTTCCTGAAGCTCAGATAAACGGCGGCGCACAAAACGAACACAGCCAAAACCAAATAAATCCAGAGAACCATTTCGACTCGCGGCACTATCAACACTGAAAAAGGAAAGCGCTAACGAGCAATCCACACTCAACTGAACGACTACTGTGGAATTGCACCAGCCAGAAAAGACCAGCCCCAAAGAGCTCCAAAAGTCGAAAAATTCGCCGTCTCCTAATAATTGAATTAACGCGCGACGTAGAGGCTATCAAGCGGCGGAATGTATCTCGCATCGCGCGGCTTCGACTCCGCGCTCCGCAAACACAGGTCCACGTCCAGACTGCGCCTCAACAAGCGTGCGTGTCGGCCACGAACGGGATGGGCTGTGGGGCGAGTCGCAGCCACCACCATAGCACTCGGGAAGCACCCACATCCATACTTGGAGCCGCGAGAGGAGCATACATCGACTTTTCGATTCCTCCCGATTAAAATATGTATATATGTATATAAAAAATAAAAAATTGATTGACTTTTATATCCCACACGCAAGAGTTTAGGCGCGTTCATTTCTATTTGTAAACAAAATCCAGACAAAATCCAGCAGCGCGCTTTGCCGGTCAGGTTGCGTCATTTCCAGAAAGCGACGCTCCATCGCTTCCGAAGCGAGTTGTTTTGTTTGCAGATTTATAAATAGACCCTGGATTAGCATAATCCAATGCACTTGATTGTGGCCGCGGATCCGCGGAACCAGCCCCACCGCTCCAGCGGCCAGAAGCTTCGGAGCGGATAGATTCATGAAAAGATGAGCCACCTTCACCATTTCAGTGGATTTGGATTGGCCGCAAAGAGTCTGTTGCTCTTAATTTCGAGCATGTGGGACGTCGACACCATCTAAGTACGCTTTTCGCTGAGCTTATACAAAGATACTTCACGGAGCTTTTGCGGTTGGTGTAACAGTATCTGGGCCCACTACCTGTGTGGGCTTTTATTACACAGGGTGATGACAAATTCCATTCTAGGATTCTTGAATAATATTCCTAAAATGGACCGAACCGTATCAGACTAACTTTCATGTATAGCACTAATCCAGGTAAGGCATTCAACTTTGAACCTTCAAGACACATATGTAACACACAATGAAGTTCGAAAATTAAAAAAAAATAAAAAAAATTAAAATACAATGTTATGAGTATTTCACACCAAATTTCGATATTTGATTCCCGAGTGCTGCGTGATATGCATTAACTACATAAGTCTTTTTTTTATTTCAATGCACGCTGTCTATAACACTATTTTTTAAAAAGAAAACGTATTACCTATAAAGAAAAAAAAAGATATGGCTACTATTTTACCGTGAAAGTCATTCCCTCACCTTGTCCCTTAATTCAAAAACATTACTAAAATGCCTATTCATCTCAAATATATCAATATTCTTAATAATAAAATTATGCTAATATATTAGAAAGATGTTTGTTATCGTCTATAAAAGCTTCCATCTTACAACAACGAATTTATAAAAACGATAATTCGATTTTAAATATGTCCCGCCAAAAATAATCATTCCCACACCCTATTACGAATATTAGATTTCTGAACGTATCGAACGATATTTAGGAACGCTACCTTAAGTTTTTAGTACCTGGCAGCACTCTCAAATGATTCAAGATGGCGATTTCTTCTCAACCGTAGGTGAGTTTGTGCAAAAACATATTATGTGAAAAATTGTTAAGAGTTACATTTATGGCGATCATTACCTCACGTTACATGAATGTATTAAGCATTTTAATATATATATATAAAACTTGTTGTTTTTATGCGTTTTTGGGAGTAAAATGCATGTTCGAAATGTAACAAGCAAATTGAGGTTATGTGCCGGTGTTTTTGTAGCTTTATTTAAAATTCGTCATTCCCTCACTGCATTTAGGAGTTTATATATATACATATATATTATATACAAAAATATGGAAGACCAATACTCCTAAATAGATCTCTTAAAGCAACTTTTTTGATCTATGCAAAAAAATATCTAAGTTAAAAAAAAAAAAAAAAATTTCAATAATACCTCAAAATCGAAATTTCGTAAGAAATACCCTTATATTTAAAAAGTAAAAACAAACCAAACGATTCGTAAATGAATCGAAAAGGAATTATTTTAAGTGAACATACTATATATATATATGTACATAGTCGTGCCATTAGTTCTGTCTCCCTCCCCTCCACTAAAAGGCTCACGACGCATCCCGATTACCTGTCGCGAATTAGCTTAAATACTTCCCGCTTTGTTAAAAAAATATCATTTTGTCATTGGATTTCGAAGGAGCAACATGGAGTGGGGCATTAAAGAGAACAGGATCGCCGTTATTGCACTATTTAAGTGCAACAAGCCAGCAAAGGAGATATTTGAGCTTCTTCAGCCACTACAAATTACAATAAAATTTGTGCATCGTACTATCAAACGATACCGTGAGACTTCCTCTGTCGATGACAGGTCCAGGAGCGGGAGGCCTCGTACGTCTCGTACACCAGCAGCAGTAGAAGCGATGCGTCACCGCATACTGAGAAATCCGCTCCGGAAACAAAAGGTGATGGCACGGGAGATGAAAATACCCAAAAGGACGATGTCTCGTATTATCAAGGAAGAGCTTAAGCTTAGTGCTTATCGACGGTCAACAGGGCAGCGGCTTACGGACAAGCTTCGTGCGATACGAGAGATGCGATCTAAAAGTCTCTTGAAGAAGTACGCGGGAAAAAAATACCAACAAATACTTTTTTCAGACGAAAAACTTTTTACTATTGAAGAGAAGTTTAACCGACAGAATGACAGAGTGTACGCGCATAGCTCTAAGGAAGCGGCTGAGAAGATACCCAAGGTAGAGCGTAGCCATCATCCCGCCTCAGTCATGGTTTGGTGGGGAGTTGGCTATTACGGTGCTACGGAGCTGCATTTTTGTGAGCAAGGCGTGAAAACGAAGGCAAAGAACTATCAAAGTGACATCCTGGAGAAGATGGTGAAGCCGCTCAACACAACGATGTACCATGGTCAGCATTGGGTGTTTCAGCAAGACTCAGCACCAGCTCATAAAGACAAGAAAACGCAAATCTGGTTAAAATCGAATGTTCCTGACTTCATTTCTGATGAAGATTGGCCTTCCGGTAGCCCAGACCTAAATCCTTTGGACTACCGCTTATGGAATATTTTAGAGGAGAAGGCCTGCTCTATTCAACATCGAAACATTGAGTCATTAAAAGCAAGTTTGATGAAAGCAGCGAAGGAAATATCACTAGATGTGTTGCGTACTGCGATTGATGAATGGCCGAAACGTTTAAAAAAATGTGTAGCTGCAAAGGGTGGGCATTTCGAATAATTGTCTGCATTACTGTAAATTAGAATAAGTATATTACTAAACATAATAAATAAAATTTAATTATTTTTTTCTTATATGAGCTTTTTTTCATTTTTCCTTTGGGACAGAACTTATGGCACGACTATGTATATATAAACGATATCCATAAAGAATCGAAAAAAATTCAACTGTTGGACTATTTGGACTTTTTTTTAGAGAATCGTTTTAAACGATTCTTTACTAAATCTTGAAACTCTCGAGGAAAACGAAATAAGTTTTCATTATTTACCGAGAAAACTAAATCGTAAGTGAATTACATACGGACGAAAATTTAGCTTACTTAAGATTTAATTTTTGCGGAGACATAAGAATTACACTCGTTTTTTCTCGAACGTTTCACGATTTCGAGTCGTTTAAAATGTTCAGTTGATTCATTTTTGATTCCTTCCCGACGTTTTTACTAAATTAATCTTATTAATTGCTTTTATCCTTAGTAGAATTACTTTCGATTCGAGGTATTTTGTATTAAATAGTAAAAAAAAGTTATTCTAAATAAATATTATTTCATATTTAACTATTTTACATTCGAACTAAACATATCTTCCACAAATAAAAAGACTTAGCTCTCTGGAGCTACTGCGAAATGAGTTATGTTGCGCACTCTTGAAGCACGTGTTGCCGGCTTCCACATAAAAAAAAACCATTATCTCGATGTCTAACTAATTCATACTAAATATAATATAAACACATAATTTTTCAAAAACAAAGTTCGTAAAAAGCGAATAATTCTTTGATCCGTATTTTTTCTTCGTAAAATCATGTTGCTATTTCGTAAAATGTTTTTGCTGGTATTAAATAAAATACAAACACTTATAAAATTAGGTAATTATTCAGTATGTGACACCTATACCCGACCTTGACCTTGAAATATGTTATTCTTGAATTCATCCCTCCTTCATCCTTTTTTTGCGGTTGAAATTTTGGAAATTTCGGTAATTATACTTTCACAGTCACCTGGTTTTTGGTCGTAACAAATAGGAAAATCACCTTTTTTTTTAATTAGCGCATTCAAAAGTCACATTTTAAATGGCGAGACACTTTTTGAGCTTCCTAAAAAAAATCAAGTAAAAATTCAAAATGGGTTATGTTTCTTAAGGCCCAATTACAATGACCGGATCTGAACGGATAGAAATGTCCAAGTACGCAGTGAAACGGATAGGAAAAAAACACCGATTACAATGACGTATCTGTTCGGATTAAAACGTCAAAGTAGTTTCTTTAAATCTCAAAAGTGCGAGAAGTAGAAATGCATATAAATCGAAAAAAATAATGTTGTGTAAAACTAAAAAAATTGAAAGTAGTAGTGGCAGTTCTTCTGTTTGACAATTCAATCCGTCAATCCGTCGATTTCTAAACAAACGAAATTTACTGCGCGTAGTTCTGATCCAATGTGCTTGTATCCGTTCAATGTAATCGCTGAGGTAGAAAACGTATGGTGGGAAAACCAATTTGACATTTCAACCCGGTTCTCTTGCGCTCAGATCCGGTCATTGTAATTGGGCCTTTAAACATTTTGCTGGGAGATATACATACCTATAATTTTTTAAAAAATATTTTTTTTTCGTCACCTTATTCACGATTTTCAAAAAGTGTTGAAAAATCTATCTTTTCTTGGGATGAACTACTCGTTTAAAAAGGATGGATTTGCATATATATACTTTTTAGAGGTATATCCCTTATATTTTGTATAAAAAAACGAATGCTTTTTGGGTTTTTTAAATCGGATGATTTGAGCATGAGGAATGTGTCGTATGAGTTCAAAAAATGTTGTTTCGAGAAAAACGTGATTAAAGTTTTTATTCGATAATTTTAAGGTACGATAATAGTAAGGTAGCGCTACAAATGTGTCTATTACTGATTTTATACAATATATTGAATTTATCCAAACGATTTTGGGACTATATTTCTTTGATGCTTTAAAACATATTTATGAAAAAAAAAAAAAAAAAAAAAAAAAAAATCGACTTTTTTTCTATTTAGAATGTCAATGTCCCCCTTAACTTAATTCAATATCATTATTTGGACAAGTTTTGTATAAACAATTTTCAAATTTATGTGTTTTCAGTTAGGCGTAGAAATATTTCAATATTTACATTTCGAAACTATGAAATTACTAGATTTTATCGATTTAATAATTCGATCTTCTGCAGTTTTCACATTTTCGAAATTTTAAGTTAAGATTTTATGCCATTATTTAATCTTATCTATGTGAGAGATTAATCAAGGTATTTTTGTTTAAAATTATACCAGGTCGAGATTTTTTTTTTTTTGAGGCTTAAGGAAAAATATGTGTAACCAGAACATACTCGTAATAAAGTAAACCAACATTTTCATTTTGTACTGTTTATATAGCTTCAAAGTGACTAAACAAATTGTAAAAATTACCATACTTTATGCATACGTAACATTCACATAAGAAATCGATCTGGCAAATCTTTTAAGGAATCTTAAGATGCAACGCCCGCGTCTTCTAATTTAAATATGGTAAGAACGTAATAATATTTCTCATAATATATTAAATGCTACTTACGATAAAGTCTTACTTAATTGGCTTAAGAGTATTTTTGTTTTTAATTCATTATATAGATATGACACAATTGCATCCCAAGTTCTATGAATATTATGCGCCTCATCACGTGATAAAAAACGATAATTTTCAATTCTCAGCAAACATTTCTTTTCTTGCAATAACGCCAAGTACTTAGTATAAAATAAGCTTAAGAAATTTACTTTTATTACGTCTATGACAAGAATGAGGTCAAACTCAACACCAGACCGTCTGGTGTTGAATAGAACTTTTAGAGAAAAATTTAAGAATTATTAAATGCATTTTGCCAGAACAACTTCCTAATCCTTTCCAAACAAACTTTCAAACTTAAGATAAAAATGTTTGTTGTTGTTGTTGGCTAGAACATCACATGCCCGCAATTCTGCAGCTCATAAACTTTAGAGGCTGTCAACGAACAGAGATTTTTTCATCATTTATTTTTCACTTCGCTTTTTCTCTTAGACAATGTGAAAACTCGAGGGAAAGTTTTATAAGCGCGAAATTTAATTAGTTCGAAAGAAAACTCATGGTTGACACGTTCACCAAGACCGTCGGTATGGTGTAGCTAAAAATTTACATACACATGTGGTTCAATTTGAATTGCAAATTGTTCAGCACGAATAGGGCTTTTGAAAACTTATCTAAAATGAGACTGATTAAAAAGGTTTCTTTAAATGATTTAATGAGCTGCATATAACATACAACCACAACAGGGGTTATTATATTATAAATGAGATTGGTTGGTGTGCTATACACCACAATTTGAAAATCCTGTAAAACTAGCACGTAAGATACTTCAGAAAGTTTATACAGCTTAGATATTGTAATGGGAGTTTTTACAGCATATTTATTTTTTAGTGAACTGCATAAGATGGCAATGAAGAATTTTTTTTTTTGTTGAACGTTATGACAAAAGTTATTCAGTTCAAAAACAACGAGTGGGATATGCAGTCTGAAAAGATTTACTGATTAATTGCCTCCATATTCCTTGGGTGTAACTTGTGGAATTTTATCGGGAAACTTCGCTCCTGGATACAGCTCGTAAAATGAGGAGAGAGCATAAATGGGTATGAGACTTTTACGAGCTTGTGAGAAACAAAGTCGTTTTTAAGTGCAATAAAATAAATGACATGGTGTCAATTTCATGGGACAAATGAAGATAATTTTTCTCTACGTACTTCAGTAAATCATCCACAAATTACCAACGCCGTCCCAACAACAGGGAGGGAGGAATAGTACCTTCTAGGCATAAGGGCATAATTGCCAAAGTTGGCTGCGTTTTATAGGGTGTTTAAGCCCATTCCCATAGCTTAGAGAAGAAGTTTAGTTACTGTGCCATCTACCCATTAAAGGGATTTGTCGGTGGTATTAATATTTTTCTAGATTTATTGTTAGTTATTTGGGATTTACGCTAGAATTAAAGTGCCCGCAAAAATATTTCAATGAGATGATTAAGTTGAGTGTATTAAATTGCTGTTCTAGAAGTAAATTACTGTATAGCATCTGTCTAAGGACGACAGCGGGTCCTATGTAATATGTTACATGTAATACCTTTATAATAAAAAAAATAGCATTTGTTTTAAAACTTCGTATAAAAATAGATTTTTATTACGGAATGTCGTCATAGTAAGTTAATGATGTCGATTTCTAGCAGTCGAATCAATAGAGATCAACAGAATTGAATATTCCAAAGGTATGGATCCGGAAAATAAATCTAAAAGAAATAATTTCCTGATAATTATGGACTCTCTGAGAATATGTATCGATTTGAGCACTTGAATCATATCTGTTTTGTGTTTTCACCGATTCTATGTGTTCACAATATAAGTATGGATGATATAGGAGAAAAATATAAAATATTGATTGAAATGAATTGAAATTGTTCACCTAAGAATATTTACAATTTAAAGAAATTACAGATCCTTTGCGATTTATAAGAGTAATTAAACAGGATGAAACAGAACGAGAAATAGATTTCAGTGACGCTATGAAGTACTTTGTCACAATTAAGCAATAAATAATTTACAAATTGCTTCTTTATTTTATTATGTACCAAGCCTAATACATATTAATCTAAGCTATAGCAGACTATTACTTGCTACTACACAGAGAAGAAAACCGTTGTAGAAACAATGGGAACAAAATTTATTCCATAATTTTCAAATATCATTTGGCACCAATGAAAAAAATTGTTAATTTAACACGTTGAGTGCCACGTCAGTCACCCGTGACTGACACCCAATAGCTGAATATGAAGCTGAGTAAAAACGTGGCACTCAACGTGTTAAACTACGTTTAATATTAAACTTTCAAGTTAACAATTTCCATTGTTAATTTGGATTTTGTGCACGCAAGTTCAATTGTGCGATTCGAATAGCAAATGGGGGCGAATTGCCTCCAAATTCGTATATAAGGGGTTTTTGGGGGTGCTCTTTCAGAATCTGGCATTTGTTTTGCATAAGAACTTCAAAAACCCTATTATTTTTTGGGTTTTTTCAAAAAAGCACCGTTTTTTTGGGCATTTTTCGTCTCAAAGTCGATTATCTTGTCTTTGCTGCTATTGTATGATCATATAACTACCACAAATCGCGGTCCGTATGTCTACACTTTCTCAAACCATGGTTTTGAAGTTTTTTTTTTCACTTTGGTTTTTGCAAAATGGGTATTTTGTACAACAATGTAATAAAAAATGTCGCGATTTTTTTAAACGAAAAGCATCAACTTTACCAAAAAAATTTATGTGACAAAAAGTACTTACAATTAGCCAAGGAAAACATGTAAATTTTTTCAGAATTTTTTGGACTATTTTGGGTTTTTTGGATTTGGCCAATTTTTGAAAAATCCAAAAATGTCCCCACAAATTCTGAAAAAATTCACACGTGCTCCTTGGCTAATTATAATCACTTTTTGTCATATAAAATTTATTCGTATAATTCGTCCTTTTTGAGTAAAAATATCACCAAATATCACCAAATATCATAAAAAAATTTGGTGATATTTTTACTCAAAAAGGACGAATTATACGAATAAATTTTATATGACAAAAAGTGCTTATAATTAGCCAAGGAATACGTGGGAAGACATTTTTGGATTTTTCAAAAAACCAAAAATAGTCCAAAAAATTCTGAAAAAATTTACATGTTTTCCTTGGCTAATTATAAGTACTTTTTGTCATATAAATTTGTTTTGTAAAGTTGATGCTTTTCGTGTAAAAAAAATCGCGACGTTTTTTATTACATTGCGGTGCAAAAACCAAAGTGAAAAAAAAAAATCAAAACCATGATTTGAGAAAGTGTAGGCATTCGGACCGCGATTTCTGGTAGTTATATAATCATTCAATAGCAGCATCGACAATATAATCGACTTTGAGACGAAAAATGACCAAAAAAAATCGGCACTTTTTTGAAAAAACCCAAAAAATAATAGGGTTTTTGAAGCTTTTATGCAAAACAAATGCCAGATTGTGAAAGATCACCCCAGAAACCCCTTATATACGAATTTGGAGGCAATTCGCCCCAATTTGCTATTCAAATCGTAAAATTGAACTTGCGTGCACAAAATCCTCGTTTTGCGCATTAATGGGTTAAACTGAATCATCATACCAAGGTGTAATCAAAACGTACGATGCTTTTATATGTGAAAGAAAGATTCTATGATTAATAATAATAGATAAGCCAATGAAGCCAAAAAGTTGAATCTTTCTAATCCGTCTGTTGAGCTAACTGCATATTAAAATTGACTATTTACCCAAATCAAGATTCCAGAAACATATCTGCACAAATGCTTTGCATGAATTCTTTTTCCACACAAATTAGTTTTGTCAGTCAGAAAGCAAATTGATCTTAAATTGTCATCTCTTTAAGATGTTTCGTTTCATCCACAAATGGGGAAACAAATGGAATTAAGGTTCTACGTGACTTCATAAAACTTTTACGTAACCCACGAAAGTTTGGTAAAACTTTTAGAAGATAAATAACATATCTAGCATATATGGAAGGCGGAAAAAAGGTTCATGCATGAAGGGATTTATGTGAAACTAATTGAGTAATAGGATTTTTCGATCATCCTTATTGTCATCATTCTTTTACAACAAGTTCATTTTTCTGATGGATTGAAGCAATGCCCATGAGATTTTGCTAATAGGTGAAGATCATCATCAACAAAAAATGATTTATTATTGTTCCTCCATCAAGCAATTAATAAATAAATTGATTGAATTCCTTTTTCGGAAAAGGAAAATTTTAACAATAGAAACAACGGGCTTTCCATTCGAACTAGGTAATCTTCACTTCAATCAATACGTCCCTTATATCCTTCAAGATAAAAAGCCAATTTTTCACACTGAAATTTCACAATGGTCTTTTGGAGTAGATTTCTAAAAATTCCACGTGCCGTCGTGTTCCATGGAATCATGCTCGAGTGGTGGTAATCACGTGGCGGCCAATAGCCCTACATTGCTCTTGATAGCCTTACTTAATAGCAACAAGGAATTTCTGAAAAAGAGAGACTAACTAAATTGCTTCTTTTGTGCGATTATCTGACTTTGACAGCATTATTGTGTTCGTTACTGTAAGGAATTCTGAAAAATTGTGTTCATTTTTTAATACCTCAGCCACTTTAGTGACAATGAGGAGAGAAACCATTGACACCAGTTCATTATTTGCATTATTTGCAATTATGTTTTCTTTAAGGAAGATAGACAGAGAATTAACTGTCGCTGTAGATTACGTAAAGCTGCTAGTTAATTTGATAAGGCTTTTGTTTGCTATTGAAATTTCCTTTATTTCCTTCGTCCTCTGAATTTTTACTAATCCTTATCAACGTTACTTAATATTATAATAGTGAAAACATTTATCCCTCTACATACTCATATCTTTGGTTACGATGTTTTTATCATTTGTACAGAAGCGTTTTTCTAATCTCTGATTTTGACGAAATTTTAAACTTTGACTTTAACTTTATAATTTTTTTCCGCTTAAGCGAATCTATAAAGCTCAAAATAATTTTTCTAGCTGGGGACTGCTAAAGAAATTTAAAAACTTAGTTTAGACATCAAAGCAAAATGTACGTCGAATTTACTTTATATAGGTACATCATACGTTTATTTAACATATTACTTTTTGAATTTTCAAAATAGCTTGGAGATTTTTTCCTCCATTTTTAAGTTAAGTTCAGAATAAAATTATTTTTTACTAAATATCGATCTAAAAATTCTTAATTGTTTTTTTAATTCTTCTACAAACTGAAAAAACTTAAGAAAATTTAAATTGAAATTCCGGTCCATCATCACATGAAAATGTATAAATTGCTTAAAGTTTGCCTCCCTTTAAGGTTCACAGATTGAAACCTAAAGAAAGAATATTGTAAAATATTTTTTTCTTATTATAGCTTTCGAATACTTTGATGGCTCACCCTTTTCAAGGTATTTAATTGGAAGAATTACCTTTACCAAAAATATTCGCAGCATTTTCATGATTCAGCTTTAATTTAATTTACATAAATAAAGCAAACAAGTTCGTGGAAAATAAAATGGAAAAATCGAAATAATGGTGACTATATAGAAAATTAAAATTAATTATAAATAATAGAACAAGAGTAATTTTCCCGGAAAATAAATTCATTGGCTATACATGATACAAATTTAATGTTTAAGATTTAAAATGCCAATCAGTATTGTGCACTCAACAAGAAATTTATTTTTATCCATTACTCGTAAGTATTGTTTTTGGTGAGTAGCGCCCTTTTCATTTCCACAATTCAGCATGTTTTACACATTCAAACAGACGAGGTGTCGCGAATGCACATCCACGAGTGGAAGAATCTTTTACGAAATCACGGTTCTCTGGCAATTTGCCATCATTTTCGATTAATCCAAATTTTCGTCAGACTTTCGAATAGAGCAATTCATGCGTATAAGGGAACGAATCCCTTTGAATTTATATTTATAAAAATGTTCGAGAAAGTCACTTCAGTCCACCCCCTTTTTCAATTGGACGACTTCCCTCCATTCGGAGCAGTGAACAATTGAATATTGATCCAAAAGTTTTTCTTCCCTGTTCCATAATTGAAACAAAACTCTTCGAGATGAAAATCAAGCATTCTACAAAATAGGGGCTGAGTAGGTTTATTTATACAAAAAACGTTTTAAGAAAGCGTAGAGAGCCTTAAACAGACTCGGCTGTTACCACAATTTTTTTTTTTCTTTTAACACAGCCCAGAAGTTTCCGCCTCCTTAAATTTCTCCAGTTGGATGAATAGAGGAAAACCTAGAATTATCTCCAGATTATCACTTAGGCTCATTTTTCCGTATACCTATAAGATTATATGTGTTACAAAATTGAGACCCTTCTCGAGATCACAACAGGAAAATTTAACTCAGTGTCGTTTCAAATTATGAAGAACTCTGTGATTTTTCCCTGTTTTATGTTTTATTTCGCTTTTCTTTTGCTTTTCTTTGGCGAACATTTCTAAGATAGAAAACATTCTTATAACGAAGAAATCTATTGAAATTCCCAGAAATCATATTCGGAAAGAATGATAATGAATTTGTGGAAAGTATTAAAATTCTTTTCTAAATGACGTCGAACTCGGAAACATACCCATATTTTTTAATTTAACATAATTCAAATTAAAGAGGAGACTTATTCTACAATAAATTTCCGGTATTTTAAAATTTTTGGAATGTTTTCATTCAGTTATGTAACTTTTTACCCACATTAGGCTATCGAATTTTTAAGATAAATCTGTTCCGGGTTTACCTTAAAGAATAATGCCTAAAAATGAGGTTGTTTTTCGTTGAAGTGAAAAGATGTTGAAGAGTTAATAAAAATTATAATAACAATAGGGGGTAAAATATATTCGAATTTTATTTTTTTTAATTAATGACCACTTGAATTTAACTTTTTAATTCTTTTTAAATATTTTGTTTTCATTTGGATAGAAGCATATTATTTTACTAATTTTGGATTCTGAATCTGTTTGAAGTGAGATAAAATTACATAAAAGTTTCTTTTACTTTTAAAATTGAGTTGTTTCTTAAGATCCCAAATACCCAGAAATATCTTATGCAATTCGGAGACGACATTTAGAATGTACAATTAAAATATTAAGCTAAGCAATCTAAGATATCATTTACAAATATAACGAAAGGTGCTTGATAAGTCAATGACTTAATTATTTTTCTATACTATATTTAGAAAAAAGATGTGAAAGCAGTTTTAATTGCACACAAAGTAGGGGAGACCGGGGATAGTTGACCATAGGGGTAGGTTGACTAATTGTGAAAAACTCGACTAGTTCAAAAGTGTTCATCCAACTAGGCGTGAGAAACCGTTACCTCCTCCCCCTCAGTCGTCTCGAATGCGGCATCGCGTGCGCACGTAGTTCGGGAGAAGGAGCATAATATTGAAAAAGAATACACTTAAGTAATTTTTTTCCTTGTTATATTATTTGTAATGACGCCTATATACTTGTTATTGTTCATTTGCAAATAATTTAAAATAAAAGTTTGATTGTTAATCTTTATGTTACATATCATTCTTTTTAATTTCGCTGCAGTTTTGAGGTTATGACACGTGTGTAAAAATTGCAAAGTGATCCGGGGCTGGTTGACTACCTAGTCCCATACAAAATGTGTAAATGGCAATCTATTGTTTGTTTAATGTAAATATTGCACCTCTGATTTAGAAGACTGGTTTCATAATCTGATCTCATAAATGATGTATCTATTCCTTTAAATCATATAATTATAATAATTATATCAGTTAAGACTGTTACCAAATAATTAAAATAATAACAAAATTGTCATAGAATTGATAATTATTTGTTTGAATGAAGAAAATGTTATTTCAATTACTTCTTGTTATTTTAATTTTATATATCCGTAGATCTTGCACTATTTAATTTGTAGGTCAACTTACTCCCAGTGACAAGTCAACCTATCCCATGTCTGGGGTAGGTTGACTCAAATTTCATATTCCACCAGATCATGCTTGTACTCTATATTATAACTGATTGCGAGACTTTTGTCATTTGTTTTTATAGCTTAATAGTGTACCTATCAAATTAATTGGTTTTTACAATAATATACACTAAAACAAAAAACATATAAGCATCTAAACTGAAATTTGGTCAACCATCCCCGGTCTCCCCTACTCGTTTTCGAACGCTGCCGTCAGCAATTTTCTATTTATCTCATTTAACTATAAATACTTCAAATATTTTTGTATCGAGCTAAAACGTATTTTATAACGACAAACAAGTTAATTTTTGTTGTAAGGAATAATTCGTTCATTTAAAAGTCATATAAATAAAACAGGTCCTAAAATCGAGCCTTATGGTACTCCGGAATGTACTTGTTGAAAGAAGAAAGTATGTCAAATGAAAAAATTAAATCAGCTATTTAGTTATTTAAAGACCAATAAATTGGTTCGGCCATGGTTCAGCCGAGGTATGGCCGTTGTCGTCTGTACTCAAGTTTGACAACTCTCGTGCGACCGAACGTGCGGCCGTTAACATTTTTCAAAAAGTTTGTCTACTCCGTTTGGCTGTTTCATGTTTGTCAAAAACCCTACGAACTGCGTGCAGCCGACTAGAAACCGTGCAGCCACCATTCATTTCTATTTGGGAAGAATATAAGAAAAATGCAAAACTGTACGTGCCACGATACAATATAGTATAAACATAAAGGTAAAATATGAAAGACTAGTGATATATATAATAATCTACCTACTAAAATGATAATCGATATATTTATTGTATTTCTAGTAAGAATGAAATAAACGAAATTAGGTCAACAACGTTCATTCTCTAAATAAACAAAACGACGACGTTAACTAAATGCATTGCCTTATGTCCCAAGGGAGCGCACATTTATTATTCTTAATACTGCTTCATGATGAGCGATAACAACTTTAAATATAGTCCCAATCTTAATAGCCTTCCCACGAGTCCCTTGGGAAATTAAGACCACCACCAAGTCATTAATATTTTCTTCCCAACTTATTTCGCTGGCCGTCTACAACACTGGCCCTAATTATTGCGATCCAAGTAATTGAGTGAAGAAGGAGACCCTTCCCCCAAGAATATCCGAAAATAACGTGATTATTGAGACGGAAATGAAATCGTAGAGCTTCATTGCCTCCAAAATGACGGGTTGCAATTAGCCGGGCGACGAACGTCACCGCCGGATTCAATTCTAATGAAGTAAAAGATTTCATTGCAGGTCTTTTAATCGCGCTAATCGGCCATGAATTAGCTGAATGTAATTACTCAGCCCATCAGCGTTGTCACGCCAACGAATTGCGACGATAACTTCTTTATCACTAATGCGGGAAATAAGGAATTATAAATTTTTGTACAGCCCACCGCAAACCTATTAAATTGGCGAAATAATTTCCGCGAATATGACGTCCTTTTGGTAGGGCTAGAGTTATGGCTAGGAAGGGTTCAGAATGTGACGGTGTTTAAGGTCTTAATAAATTTACCTATATTGCTGTTCCAATATGTCCTGTGAATCTGAGTGCTAAAGACATAATTACCCTCGAAAATTCATATCCAGAAAGTGCGCATGCCGCTCCCAAAGGAACTCTCCATTCTCCAACTTCACGGAGTTGTGAATTTCTTCGGAATTTCCACAGAACTCGCTCACTTGTACAGATATTTCGAGCTGGAAATTCGCCCGCCGACTGACTCCTTGTCGGGAGTGGAGTTTATCTTGAAAATTGTACGCTAAATGGCAATAAGACTTACATGTGCACTGTCTGGCAGCTGCCTCTTAAAGTGGAGTGTTTGTGAACTGAACGCGTGTGTGGGACCCGTTTACTGGCTCCCTTCTGCTGGCCATTAGTTCAGAAGCTAGCAATAAGCATGATTTGTGCTGGCAAATATTTTACAATATTTTGAAATTTGTAGCTCTGTGGCCCATTTAATTGTTTCAGCTCTGTTCTGCGGTGTGGTCCGGGTCAAGTCTCTGTTGAAAGCGTGGCGGACAAATGTGTAATTCTCTTTGATCATCTAAAATAATAGGGCTAGTGCGAGATTTTATTGGCTAATGAAAATTGTTGAATATTTAAGTTTTCGTTTGATATTTGTCTATAAATTTAGTACTATTTGTGTGTTTAATAGCATGCATACAACCATGTACACATAAAAAAAATATAATTACATGCTCCCTGCTTAGTTGTATTTATATTTTTTTCAAATTAAATTAAAAAGTAAATGAAACAGCAAGGAAGATCAAGAACGGAATAGATTTAGTTTGAGTTCTCCTCACAAATTTTATAAAACGTAATAAAACGTTTATGCACATGTAAAAAAATGTTTATCAGTCGCTTGTACTTCCAGAGATATTGAAATTAACTAATTAAAGGAAAATATCTTTTTACAAGCTTTTATTTAATTAACTTGAGTCAATCGTAGTATGTACAAGTACAGGTGTCCAATAGGAGTGTGTGAGAATTAAAGGGTCATTATTTTTAACAAATGAAGAGATCGAGAAAATGTAAATACTTTTTAATAACGGAAAGTCGTCGCTTTTATTTCATATCCATTTTATTATAAAAAAATTATACTTATTTAATACAAACCATTAACTTAAAAATATAGTGAAGAACGTGAATTATTAATGATATATATTTTTGAAATGTGAACTATCTACACAAAAGGTACCTGCATTTCTTTGAATCTTCAGTCGCCGGAGAGACGTACAAAGGGATATTATAGACAAAATCCTTTCGTCATTTGAAAAAGAGACGGTCTTGTTAAACTTTTTTTTTTATTCAAGACGGAGCAGCACTTCATCGCACACAAGAAGTATTTGAAGCCATCAATAAATTTTATGGCGATCGAGTTATTGGCCTAGGGTACCCACGATTAGATTAGATAGAATAGCCACCTTACTCGTCAAATCTCACTCAATGTGATTTCTTTTTATAGAGCTACATTAAAGATCACTGATATGAAAGCAACCCAAAAACAATAGAGGATTTTATTAAAGACATCAGGAAAATCGTCAATGGTATTTAAAATGAAAGGTTAGAACATGTTTTTTAATAGTTTTAGAAAGAATTTAGATATTTGATGCTTTGCTAATTTAGATGGTTAAAATATCGAAAATATACAGAGTGTCCAGGAAATAGTGCGCCACAATTAAGGGGATGGTAGCTTGGGTTATGATCTACCAGAATATCAAAATATGACCTTAGTGAAAACCTCACCGTTTTCGAGATATTTGGGTTGTTATGAAAAATTACACAACGCGCTTGATATGGGTATCAAGTGAAAGAGTTTAATGAGTAAAATACGATAAACTATGAAGCAAATCCAGACTAAAAATAATAAAATACGTAGAAGTAAAGAAAGTCTTTTAAATCAAGCTTTCAGATCGAAAAAATGTTTTTATTTTTTTTATTTTCAGAATCTTTTCGGAATTATTTATAACATATGGATATATCTTTAAGAATTTCCGAAAAACTGTCACTTCTTCAAAGTTAAATATCTTGGAGCAAACGACCAACAAATATTTTTTATACGTGTATTACTTTTGACCGCAAATGAAAAATTCATGAGAAGATCTCAAACTCAATTTCGGGCCACAATAGAATTAAATTTCTTTGAAATATTTCAAACAGGATAATTTTAGTACAAGTCATAAAAAAATTATTCCTGAAATATGTAAAAAATTGTTTTAGAAAGTGTGTGTTTGAAAAATTTATCTTAAAAAGGATGTGATAAAAAATCAAAGAAATCCACATTTAATTTCTGTAACATCTTTAAGTTACTAAAAACGTAAAACTGGGCTCAACCGGGATTTGAACCCGGGACCTCTCGCACCCAAAGCGAGAATCATACCCCTAGACCATTGAGCCACTATTTTTAATTACACTATAGTAATCAGTATATTTAAAATTGAATTTAGAGAGGAGTTTCAAACACGAATTGGAGCATTTACAGAAAAAGTATCTAAACGTAAGAACTCCAGAGATGTATTCGTGAATTAGATCTAATTAAAATGTCCATATTCATGAAAAAGTCACCACTTCATATTAATTTGAGCACAGTCTAGGCCTTTCAGTGACTTTACCATAAACTGGTTGAGTAAATAGATTCGGTTCATAAACAGAAACCGAGCAGCAATATATTCCCAAAAACCACTTTAACACAGTCTCTTCAGCACATTTCCTTGTAGATCTGTAGCCAGAGAGTACTGATTTCTTTTTCTTTTTTTGCCTTTTCACTTTAGCAACAAAAGCAATTTATCTAAATTAATCCAATTGCTTATATGGACATGATAACAAAATGGGCTACAGGTGGTTTGAAGTATTTTCTGACCAGAAAGCTGACTAGATACACGTGTTGGTAATATTTATATATAGCTTAACTATTAATCTTAAGTTGCCAAGTTATAAAATCAAGACACTTATTAAGAAGGTGTATTAAGTCTAGACTGCATGTTAAAATTTATTCTTAGCTCTTAATTAAATTCGAGCTTGATAATATATTATGTAATAAAAGCGTTCCAAATTAAATACCTTTCTTTATCCATTATTAGAACAAAAGTGTGCTAGAAATGGATATAATTTTCTGCCACAAATTCACTATGCCCTTCTGCGACGCTCTAAGCGATGTGAAACAGATTTCTCTAGAAAGAAAATTAATGAGACTAATTTAGCTGATATAAATCTCAGGTAGAACGTGATAACATTGCCGCACCACTAAGTTAATGCGCCATAGTAAACCTTCGGATAGGTTGGTATGAAATGAAAGTCTGAAAATTTACAAAAACTAGGAAACAGTAACCAGGGGATTATTCCATTAGGTAAAATTAGACAGCCTTCTTCGCAAACAGAGAGTTGTGATAAAGAATGAAAATCTCAGGTGTCTGTTGCAGAACAGCCTAAATAAAGCGGGAGAGGGTGGCTTTTTTCCGGGGCATCTGGAGCTGCCTTTGATGAAATACTAGAGATGAAATATTTCCCAAATTTGTTAAATCTTGACGGAAGATATATTTCAGCTTTAGATCTGGCTACTTGTTTAGCTGAAGATGTTAAACAGGAAACTCTAATCCGCTACTTGGAAAATCTTCTAAGAAAGCCTTTTAGTAAAGTTTTAATTCAATTTCATTCTGTAAATAATTCCTAGCGAATTTCCTACCAAATGTATTAATTAGTTCAATATTTATCGGAAAAGGTCGAATCAACTTCATTTGTGCTGGTTCCTTAAGTTCTCATTAATTATGTCCTCTTTAAAAAATGTCCAGGCTTTTGGGTGTTTATCACATTCCTTTAACTGCTAATTAAAATTAGTCGCAAATTAAGTGACTTTCTGTGAATCATTTAACTCACTCTCGACTGCTAGAAATGTTTTTGGGTCAATTGGTTTGAAACTTAAAATCAATATTCTGGTAAAGGGTGAAATGAGGATTTTCTTGCACTTCTTCACATCGTGCAACTAATTGCAATTAAGCAGACAATAAGAATTAATTGCAGCGAGAGGAAATCTCTGTACAGTTTTAAGCTATAAAAACTAAATAACTGTTGAGAACGTTGGCTATTTCATTTTCTTAAAAGCTGGCAATTAATGAAAATCGTAAGGGTGTTTTTCGAATCATTTAGATAAAGCTAAACCCGCAATAAAAATAAAAATGTTTTTTGCCTTCTTCTTCCTTTATTGTTTTCTTTGATATAGGCTGATAAAATACACTAATGTATAAGGAAACAAGGAAATATTTCGCAATTCTAATAATAACTTCTTTGATTTGCAATTCGTGCCAAACATATTTTTGAAGCTTTCTTTCATCATTTCGGAGCTGACTGCTGGCATAGAAAATTATTTGTTTACAATATCACTCCAAATCATATCATCGGAAGCGTATGTTAACGAGGAACAGTAATCAAATCAGAACTGATTAAAACAAAACTGAGTACTAATGCGTTTTGATAGCTATAATTGAAATGTTGACTTTTCTCTTGTACAAAATTTTTTAAGAATCAATAATCATCTTTTTTTCGGGATTACGTTGTAAATTAACTGAATTTTATTCATTCTTTAATTTAGTTTATAGCTGAATTTTGTACTTTAATATGATAAGGTGATTACTTACAAGGAAACGTTCTCAGGTGTGTCTCACCGATTTTGATGAAATTGAAATTTGTTATAGAATATCGAAAAATAAGAGACACGTATTTTTTTTTTATCTGCGGATACGCACATTTAGGGGGTAGTTTTATTTATTGTTTTTTTTTTTTATATAAAAATTGGTGTATTTTTCAAAAGTTTGTCCGCCATGTTGGATCCGCCGCACTATGGGCTAAACGGCACTTTTTGTGTTTAAAACCTAATATCTCGGAAAAAACCGAAGATATTAACGTAAATTTTTTTTAAATTGAAGCTGAGACTATGTAGATTACTGGAAAATTAACCAGAATGGCTGAAATGAAAATAAACACTATGTAACATAACCTCAAAGTTGCATTTTTTTCTGAAAAATTGAATAGGCTCACACCAACAAAAAACTTGGTCCTTATTTCAAATGTCATATATGCTATCCGATGAACTTTAACCTGCTGATCACGAATCCGAGGTCAGAATTGCCCCTCACCCTACAGTTTTCAGAAAAATGAAGAATTTCCGTGCCTAGTATAAGCCTTTTTAACTCTTTGAGTTACAAAAGACGAGCTTAAATTAATATTTACTATAACATACTAACTGAAGGCTTTTGGAGTCGCTGATGACGAATCTGAAGTCAGATTTTGAAAATTCAAAATGGCGGATCCAATATGGCGGACCAAAATTTTTATATTTAATCGCATTTGGACTAAAAATTGAATGCATGGGTTTTTGGAGTCGCTAATTACGAATCTGAAGTCAGATTTTGAAAATTCAAAATGGCGGATCCAATATGCCGGACCGAAAATTTAATATTTGACCGAATTTCGACTCAAAACCGTATACATGGGTTTTCGGGGTCGCTGATCACAAATCTGAAGTCAGATTTTGAAAATTCAAAATGGCGGATCCAATATGGCGGACCGAAAATTTAATCTTTGACCGAATTTCGACTCAAAACTGTATACATGGGTTTTTGGGGTCGGTGATCACGAATCTGAAGTCAAATTTTGAAAAGTCAAAATGGCGGATCCAATATGGCGCACTATGGGCTAAACGGCACTTTTTGTGTTTAAAACCTAATATCTCCGAAAAAAACGAAGATATTAACTTAATTTTTTTTTAAATGTGTCAACAACTATTAAAAATTAAAGTTAATATCTTCGACGAAAAAATGCATTAGAACTTGAAATATTTAGGAAAAACTGTTTTTGGGGGTAAACTTTAGGGGTGCTTTTCACCCCCTAAATGTGCGTATCCGCAGATAAAAAAATACGAGTTTCTTATTTGTCGATACTCTATAACATATTTCAAGTTCATCAAAATCAGTGAGACACACCTGAGAACGTTTCCTTGTTAGAGAAACAATAAGAGAAATAAACTGATTGAACAAAGAATATGATAGTACTCTATGTTATATCAATTTAAAAAATATATAAAATTTAAAATTTTTAGAAACATAAGCTTCCTTATCGATGACAATAAAAATTTCCCTTTTTTTTCTTTTTTAAAGAATTAACCTTATTTTCAATTCAATCGTGTGATGCGTAGTGAGTTATTAAGATTCGTTGTCGTTTTCGTTGTGCAGCCGTTGCATTAACTAATTTGAAAAAAAAAAAACACATAACTGGCTTTCGCCTGGTTTCTTCGATATTAATATCGCAGTTGAATCATATGTTTAATATAACGAACAAAAAAAAAGTTTTCTACTAAATGCGCCCCACGATTTTATTTTAGTCTGATTAAAACCCATGTTATTTTTTATTTTAGCCTGATCAAGACCCATATTTTTTTTTATTTTAGTCTCATCAAAGCCCATACTTATTTTCCAGCTTTCAGTACATCATCGATTGTACAATAAAATCGATTAACTTAAAGAGTCTTTTTTACCCTTATGTTATTTTTAACTTTTCAGTGTGCTGCCTGATTTTATTATATTTATTCGATTCACTGAAACACATAGTCCTCGGTACGATACAAAAGAAACCCTTACTGGGGTGGATTGAAAGCAATCCAAATTGAAATTGAAATTCGTAGTTCAATGACTCGAGTTATTTGATGTGGCCTATTATAACAATTAGAGATTAATCAGTAAGTACAGAGTGAAGCCAATTTTTCAACCCTGACCTTGGCAAGCCGAATTGAAAACAATAACCGTGTACGGTCGAGAGATTGAAATAATAGGACTCACTTAAAACACTTAAACAGAGTAGAACAAAACCCAGATAGGTCCAACATACTTCAAAATTAATAATGTACGGATCCTCAAATTCATTGGATCATTCTTTTAAACAACCCAAAGGTTGAAGTTATCATAATGTTGTATCGTCATGGGGATGGAATACATGAAAGTAGCGTTTATTTAAAATATTGAACGATAAGTATCTCACAATGACAAATTTCTGAGAAATTTCACTTCTAATTTTTAATTAATTAGAATGTTACTAAAAGCGAAAAACCCAAAATTCACCTTCATAATAAAATGAAAGGTATTTCAATTTCACCTAGGCAATATTATATGGTATTACCATCCATACCAAAGATATTTTACTCAAAATTCCATGCTTTAGTCTGAGCCCTAAGGCAGTAATTCTGGATACATGAAATTTAATATAAGTACCTCTTAAACATATTTCTCATCTCGTGCACTCTTAAGGTTGTTAGATTAGGAAAAAAAAAGGGGAGAAAAGCATACGTTCAATTTTTCCTACAAGATCTTCCTAAATCTAAAGAACATGGCAACAGGTGACTCTGTATGTCTGAAGCTGAAAAGACAAGAGACCGTCGTAAAAATGAATAATACTTCAGAACAAAATCCTACCGTAGAAAGTCGCGGAGTCTTGGATTTGTCTTATTATATATGTTGTACTGGATCTGAGAAAATGGCGAGATATGGGGAATTCTATTGGGTAGATACTATGCATAAGAAAAACGAGAAAAAGTATCCGAAAAAAGAAGACAAAAGAAAAGCACATACACTCTTTTCCGTTTTTCGCGAAAAACTAAAATACACGTACCTAAATTCTTTTTCCACAAGAGTGATACGCTTACCAGAGCTTGGTATGATATTTCACAGAATGTCACATTCTCGGAGGGAAGCATTTTTCAATTTTGAAACAAACCCGGAGCAAGCAATTAGAGTCAACCCTGAGGACCTTACAATATAAGAAGAATGTAGGGAAGGTCTCAAGTTTGCACTATTCATGTACCTACACATGTACTATTAAAAAAATTTCACATAAAATAAAGTAGTTCAACTTCTATTCCGCGCTATTTGCACGTATATGTTTTTACGTAAAATGTTGAAATTTCAGAGCCACAAACATTATTATGTTCGGGCTCCGCCGGTGGAGTTCCATGTGGAAACTATGTCTTTGGTCAGGTGCTCCTGTTTTTGGGGGCAAGCCGCATTCAGTGAAATATCCTCGTGCTACTCTTGTTTTAATTTGAAATGGTCGGTAGAGTCGGGAATTTGTTGCGGTTTGTGTGGAATTTGCATGCAACCTCATTGGCGGATATGTTGCAATTTTATTCACCACGGATGAGAACCAATCAACATGAGCTTAGGGGATGATGTCTCTATATGCTGAAGAATAAGGAGAATTAGGCAAACGGACAAATTATTTTATGAATTTTTAATTCAGAGTTTACTCACTTTAGCTCTACGATTGGGACTCGTTTATCTATGTGTTGCTGTTAAGATTAATTCTAGACGTGTTCACAAGATATTATTATCCCCAAAGGAAAATTCCATCTCATGGGTTGTCAAAAATAGGAGCTTTATTTCAGTAATAAACAAAAAATATATTTCTTTAAAACTCCAACATCTACGATTTCGGTCCGACCGTTTTTTTTTATGGTATCTATAATAACTCATGGCAACGGTATAAAACACTCCAATTCTCTGCTGTCTGTAAACTTCACAGAATTTCCATGAAAATTAGTACGGAGATTTTCGGGGTCGTTGATTAAAAGTATGTTATTGAACTTAATTGCGCCCTCAATTTTTCTTAAAACTTTTACGGGCACGCAAAGATCTTTTTTTTATTATATACCTGAAAAATATTTTTTAAGCTACACTCAGAAAATTTTTTTACTAAAATCAAGTAGTAAAAACATAGTCCAAATTAAAAAAAATATTAATTTTAAATTCTTTCGATGGAATAGATTAAATGCTTTCACATTTCTTTAAACTAAGAAAGTATGCTCCTTAAATCAATGAAATGTTCTCTTAATTCAAGAATAATTTATCTTTACATCCATGTGGTATTTGTTGTTGATTTTAAATATATCTAAACTAAAAAGAAGAAAGCACAACCCATTAAATCAAGTAAATTCTTTTTGTTGATTCAAAGTAATCTGTTCTTTAATTAAAGTACACCAAATTTACCCGATCATTATTTGTATTGAAATAAACAATCTTTTACTTAATTTGAGGAAATCATTTCCTAAAGTGTAGTTTAAAGACATTTCGCTATCTTATAATTAGTAAAATTATAATTTTAATTTAAGGATTCATTTCTAAGTCCAGATTTTGTATATGTTTAAAAATAAGTAAAATTGTGTTTAATTATAATAATTATTATAAGATTAAGAAAATATTTCTTTAAAAATAGGAAATTTTAATTTTTACCATGGTTCACTTTTTTAAGTACATAATTTCCTTAAATACATAATAAGATGTTCATCTTTCTGAGTATATATTTAAAGATAATCGATTATGAGATTTTCCTTTAGATTTACTTGTAATTTTTTCCTTTTTGTGATTTTCTGGGAAAGGATTATAATTTTATAAATCTCTCCTTTATCCACTTTAGGCTTAAGGAATAAATTATCTGAAGGGTAGGAAGATTAATATATGGTTGTCCTACCAAAGAACCTTCTAACATGATCAGTCTTTTAAAGAAAAAAACATTCAATTTATGAATTTTCAATTCATTTTAAAAAAAATGTAAATTTAATTTCCCTCAAGGAACTTATTAAATTATTACTCGATAAGCCTTCCTGTTCCTAGGTTATTGTAATTTTACTTCAAAATATTTTCCTTTTATCCCTTGGAACCCCATATTTTAAAGCAATAAAAATCTAAAGAGCATAACTCACCTCAAAGGCATCCACCTAGAAATTTCGTAAAGAGCTTTTTCATAACTCATGTGGGTGCCCATAGATACATATCAAATATTTGTCATCAAAGTCATGATCCAGCAAATAAAAAAAATAAAAAATATATTTGCTATTGAAATTACAAAGAAATTAGATAAATTTCCGGAACGACGACATTATTCTTCTTTCAGTGTAGACAATTTTTAAATTCTTTCTCAGAAATAAGATAATTGATCAGATGTTTTTTCGATTATAGACATGAAACCATCCCAACCTTCTTGTTCCATAAATTCTCATGAAAATTTGTTCAATTGAACAAGGATTTGATTTTTAAGTAGGTAACATTTATATTTTTATGGGTACGTGATTTTGTTGGGAATTAAATTAATGTTGCTGCTTTACTTCTCCTTGACATTCGAGAAAACAGTAGAAATTTAAATATTGCTCAAAGGTGTGAAAAATAAAATGACTATGACATTAATTGAATTATATTTGTAGAAACTGCAATTTAATAGAATGGCGTTGGTGATGAAAGAATAAATTTCAATTCTGCATACATACTTAGTTTAGAGCTTTAGAATTTCATTAAAATAACTTTCCACAAAATTAGATATGTAGATGTTTTCAAAATTTAAATTTATTAACAGACTTAAAAAAAAGGGGAGGTTCTCAATTCGACTATATATTTTTTTTGTGTGTGTTTGTTACTCGATATCTTTGCCGATTGTGAACCGATTTTAATGATTCTTTTTTTTTTATTGACTAGGGTTGTCCCATTTAAATTTGAAGAAAAGTTCCCATCTCTAAGGGTGCAAAATGACGAGATGAATCCCGTTTATTGAATTTCAGCCACTTCCCTATAAGTAAAAATTGAAAAATAAAGTACATTTTTAAAAACAATTAAAAACCAACTTCAAAACTTTGCTGAATGCACAAACTTAAACTAAAAAGTTAAAAATAAAATGTTTTATCACTATGTAGAAAAGAGCATTAAAAAAATTATTGATATTTAAATATTTACAAAATCTGATCAGTTATTTTTGAAATCGATGCCAGCCAAGGCAAGTTTATAACCTCAAATTATTGTAGGTAGTCGGTTTTTATTTTTTTCTAATTTACTTTATTTTTCAATTTTTAGTTGACATGAAGTGCGTGAAATTTTTTTACGAAATGTTTGACAAACAAACAAGTTTCAAATAGAGCTTTTGCCATTCTTAAATCTGATCATTTTACACGACTCAAATTTAAATCCTTCTTGTTTTCTAGATTTGAAATTGTCTATTTATTTTCCCATTACAATAAAAATAATCAAAATTCTCTTATACTCCGGAACACTTGAATTTCTTACATTATGCTGGTGAAATTATCTTTATTCGAAACATTTAGGAAATTTTAAAACCCATCGTAATCACTAACACGACAGCACAAGATATTCGATAAGAATATTATCCTATTGAATTTGTCTTCCACTGAGGTAGAGGGAGAGTGCTTATACTTTTGAAGACTGTAGCCATGTACTACAGTACCTGTAATCACCTGATATAGGGTGTACCTGAAAGCATTTTCCTCCCCTCTTCAGGTACTCATTACGACACAAGCCAAGGATTATTAGAGGATGAAGGTAACAACTTTTAATTAAAATGCCCTGAAAGGTTCTAAACTCGTATCCCACTTGTATCTGAATGAGAAAAATCTTTCTAGGACCAGTTTTACTTAATCAACAGAATTTTTGCAATTACCTCTAACTAAATTGCAGGAACTTGGCACTTAACGACAACCAAATACTGAAAAAAAATATCGTCAGAAACAAAGGCTTTAAAACTGAGAACAACTGAAATCGAATGGAACAAAGTTCAGAGTTCAGACGCATTTTAATATTCACAGCACAGCCTTCGAAGGAGTTGAATATCAAAACAAATTTCATAGCTAGCTTCTATGAATGGAATGCAGCGTAAGTGAATCTCAAGGGGACATTAAGGAAAGGTAAAATTCAGAAAGTCAATGAGTGGAACGTTGTGAAATTTTCCTCTTTCAGCTGAACTGAGAACTTTTTGCCTGGTCGCGAGTTATCGAGGCGCCCCATTTCTATGACACTGTTTAAGGTAAAACGTTCTCTTCACGGCACAAGCATAAAAGGTTTGGGGGAAAAGTTCGCAAACATTTAAATGTTTTGACAGCATTGCAAGAGGATAATAAATATTACTGAAAGCGGCAGATTTAAGCAGTTCGCAAGTGCATAAGAAACGTGCCACAGGAATTAAATGAGTTGAAATTTCTTAAGGAGAGAACATTTATTTTTACAGATTTTAACACTTTTAATGTGACAAATGTAAATACTTAATGTACCTAATAATTTGATTTTTATGAACAGAACTTAAGATCAATTAACAATTTAATGCTACCGACTGCTAATAATTTTAAATTCCAATCATTACCATAAAAATTGGCACTTGGCGGTTTTTGAGGGCATTGATTTGGAATCTATTACTCAAATTTTTAATTTTGAAATAGCGAATCCAATATTACGAGCAAAAATTCCAAAATTCAAAGAAATTTAATATAGAAAGGCTATAGCGGGATAAGGTGGTGAAAATTGCCCCCAGCGGAAGCGCTACGACGGGTGGCGCTTTCGATAGGTTGTGTCAAAGATGCCTCCATGCCAGTTTATAGCCCTCTAAGTCTACAGTTACCGGTAAAATCGGTTTCGTCCCATTTTTTCGAAAATAAATTCTTACGGCCGCAGTTTTTATCCAAAAATTCTGAAAATTTCATAGATTTTTACCTTTAAAATTGGGGTCAAGAGAGCTATTTTAATTTTTCAGTTTTAAACCATTGTTTTTTAAGTCTTTTTTTTCCGTTATTTCGAAATATCGAATTTCAGGGTGCGTCATTCCGAAATATCGAAAAAACCGTTTTTTTTTTTTTTGCATTTTGTCCACTTATTTAAGGCATAACCTCAAAATTCAAGGACGCAATACTTACCCATACAACCAAAAATAGTCCAGGACTAATTTTCAGTTGAAAACATGACTGCAGGATCGATTTTTATGATTTAAAAATCGAAAAAAACTATTTTTTTTCGGTATTTTAACCAATTATTTGATATATAACCTTGAAATTAAAGAGCGCAATGCTTACCCATATGACCACACAAACTCTAGGACTTATTTTTAGGTGAAAACATTCTTTTAGTATCGATTATTACCTCTCAAAACTCAAAAAAACTAAGTTTTTTTGTCATTTGTACCATATATTTAAAGCATAACCACAAAAAGGCCTAATACTTGCCCTTTTTTGAGTGTCCCTGTTTGTTTGCAGATGAGAGCAGAATAGCCTTAAATGGTCCAGATGGGCATCAGTGTGTCTACAGACGTAAAAATGAGAGGTTTGCTCCCTGCGCTATAGCCGAGACAGTGGGTTATCAGAGCGGAGCAATAATGATTTGGGGAGGTATCTCTTATGAGGCCCGTACCGATCTTGGCATCTTTGATAGGGGCAGTGTGAACGCTCAGAGGTACGTGGAAGAAGTTCCCCAAGACCATGTCGTACCGTTTGCTCCATTTATTGGAGAAAATTTTAGAGTAATGCATGATAACGCACGTTGTCATGTCGCTAGATCTGCCACACAATACCTTAATGAAGTCGGTATTCAAACTTTGCCATGGCCAGCGCGTAGTCCCGATCTTAATCCCATTGAACACATTTGGGACAAGCTTAAAAAACGTGTTCGGGCAAGAGTACCAGTGCCTACAACCCTAGGAGAGCTCAAGACCGCTGTGGTAGAGGAGTGGCACAATATCCCTCAGTCGGACATTCAGGATGTCATGGATAATCTTCCAAACAAGCTTCAAGAAGTCATTAGAGCCCGAGGTGGTAACACCCCTTATTAAATTTGAAGTCAGTGACAAAAAAATGACCTTTTTCTTTAATTAAACAAAAATAATCAGTCAACAAAAATCTTGAAAAAATCGACTTTGTGAAATAAAATCTTAATAAATATTTTTTTTGCAATATTTTCATTTGTTTTTATTTATCAAAGACTGCTTTCAACATACCATTCATCAAATTTATGTAAAATTTGACAGTTTCGGCAAACTTTAAGAATTACAGGGTGGGCGGTTAATTGTGCCTCTGAGTGTATAAAAGGTCTGTGATAAGTCTGAATAAATATTTGAACAAAATGATACTTGTGTAAGTTTAAATGTAAGACAAAATCCTTCTGAACTTATTTCACTTTGAGCTTGTTTGCAATATTTCAGGCTTAATAATTTTAAATTTATTTAATTTACTTTTAACTTCAACATTATAACTGTGTTTAAAAATAATCAAATTGTATTATGTATAAGAAATAAACAGATCCTTTAAGGGATTACAGCCATCTTTGGAGTATTATTCTTATATCCTGTAACAATAAATAACTTGAATTTTCTATCTCACAGAAGTGTAAGTAAGATGTCAAAAAGACCCGTAAAATTTTAAATATCTTACCGTCCCCGAAAACAAAAGTCCTTAACAATTGTTCCCATTTCTTATCCTAGCATTATTAAGGACCAAGCAATTTATAGTTCTATCGTCTTTTATCTTTTCAACTCTGATCCTCCGGAAATATTTCAATTCTAAGTGATGAGCGCGATAAGCTAAGGGATGCCAATCTCCATCCCCTCGATTATTTTCTACCAAAATCCCCGACTAATATCGCTCACCCGCTTTTCAATAGACTTAAGTCGACGTAAAGCCGCGCCCGATTTCCCGGGAAAATCATAAAACTGAAACCATTTTTCTCCAGATCCCGTCTATTCAGTCTCGGGCTATCGCAGGGATGAAAAAGAAAGGACCACGAGGGGCCTTCAAGTACAACCTTATTTCGTGCAAGTGATACTCTATACCAAAGGACCTTCCCATTTATTACGGGATGAATGATCCTAAAAGGATAATCTCTTTAATACAGGGGGCGCCTCGCCCCCCTTTTGGGAACTTAATTCAGCGACCGCAGCGACGCCTTTGTTACTGGACAAAATTGTTTTTCCCTTTGTTGTTAAGATGCACGAAAATTTCGCAAGTGTTTTTAGAACGCTTAAATCGTTTCTGATAAATGCCCACAAAGGACAAAATCTCCCTCCTTAAGTTTCATCGAACTTTTCTTGTCCTTCCCCATCACATTAAAGGAATCCTGTACCGGAAAAGATGCCCTCCTGCCATTGCCCGCATCCTAGGCGGAGGAGGATTCCCCTAAAAACACGAAATACCTCTGCAGAAGTGAAGCCGTATCCAACCACTTATCTCATCTTAGATAAACTGATGGAACCACTTTCGACGATGCCGTGCTCCTTGACATTCGGGACGTTGTCACTGCAAAGCGAAAAAAGAAAGAAAACATTTTCAGCGAAATACTAACTCTAGGTGGAGAAACTCCAACATGCTGGCAAGAAACCACTTAAACTAAGATTATGGCTAAGTGCGATGGAGTTGGAGATTTTTACGATTCGACAGCTTTTAATAGGTGAAAAGACTTCACGGTTGATGCGATTTTCATAGTACGCTTTTTTTTTGTCACCCTGTACTTTGTGGGGCTTTCAAAGCAATTAGTTCGGATCGAGTCATCTAGATGTGATCACTGTTTACAATGCGACTTAAAAAGTTAAAGATATGGTATGTTATTACTAAATCTATTTTTGATTAGTTTTTAGAATATATTTTTAAATGTGCTATTTGAAATTATGAATAAAAGTATTCTGTATTCCATATAATAAGCCCTTTTAAATGATACCCCACATGATATTTTAAATTCAAAAATATTGTGTTCGTGTACCTAATTTTTCCCTTTTTTAATTCTTATATGAATATTTTAAAATGTTGACTAGTGTAAAATATGTGGGTTAATGAGATGTATTATTGTGACAAATTTCAGTTTCTAGGCAATCGACTGAGAAAGGTGGACAAACACGCGAAAGATCTTATAAGGGTTCCGTTTTTTCCCCCTTTGGAGGTACGAAATCCTAAAAGCTTTAACATATGTATGTATTATATACATATAATATTGCAAGCCATTAAGAATATAGTATAATATTTACGTATGAAGAAAACCAACACTTTAAGAAAATATTTGAATTATTCAATTTACAACATCAGCTATGTTTTTTTCGTCTATCCAGAATCCAGGTAATCGAGAAAATTATCACGTGAATTTAAATTTATTATAAGTAACATTGCCAATTGATTTACAACCACTTCTGAGTCAAAAACTACTCTGAAAATTTTCCACCTCAAAATTCATCATGGAAATCATGGAAATTTGATGCACATTTCCAAAAATATCAATTCTTTATTCTGGGTAGCTTCTAGTAAGCTTCCGTTCAATACAAAATGTTTTATTATTCAGGATAGATGAAAAAAAAACCACATATCATTTCTACAACATTTCTTAATATATTTTTACATACACTGGGAAAACATATTTCTGATTAATTCCACACTGAGGCTCTGTTAATTCATCTGGTTGAATTATCTAGCTATTTTAGTGTCAGTATTACTAGTATGTCAATTTTACTAAAATACAATAGTATGTCAATTTTACTAAAATAATTATTTGTATTAATTTAATTTTTAACTCATGCTATAATAATATTGACGAGTTTTTCTTCATATAACTTAACACCTTAATTGTTTCTTTCAACAAACATATAAAAGTCGTTGTTAATATAGGGTATTTTTTTAGGATGTGCGAAATTTCCGAAGGGGATAACTGTCAAATGAGGTGTCATTTGTTGTAAGTGTCAATGCCATTTTCATTGGATAAGGTCATCATCATAGAAAGGTATACCTACACCGCAACAACGATTCCCAAACGTGGGAATTTATTTTCAAAATCAGGGCTCATTTATAAAAACTTAGAGAGCACTTTGTGAATTTTATGAAACGAATAATCACCCATTAGAGCGGTACAGAACACTAATCCGCGGCTTTTTGTTTCCAAAACTTCGGTACGTTGATGTTGACGATTTTTGCTTTCAACAGGATGGCGCTCCATGCCATAGAGTAACAGAAACAGTTGATTTATTGAAAGAAAAAATTCTCAAAAATCTTAGTTAAAGAAATGGACCTAATTGACCACCAAGACTGTATCATTTGTGAAATCTATGGTGTATGTTTATAATCCAACTGCGACTGATGCATTGGAAGTCAACATAAGACGTGTTAATGCGGATATCTGGCCTCAAAAGCTTGAAGAAGTAGTCAAAAATTGCACTGATAGAATGCATTGCAAGAGGATAATAAATATTACTGAAAGCGGCAGATTTAAGCAGTTCGCAAGTGCATAAGAAACGTGACACAGGAATTAAATGAGTTGAAATTTCTTAAGGAGAGAACATTTATTTTTACAGATTTTAACACTTTTAATGTGACAAATGTAAATACTTAATGTACCTAATAATTTGATTTTTATGAACAGAACTTAAGATCAATTAATAATTTAATGCTACCGACTGCTAATAATTTTAAATTCCAATCATTACCATAAAAATTGGCACTTGGCGGTTTTTGAGGGCATTGATTTGGAATCTATTACTCAAATTTTTAATTTTGAAATAGCGAATCCAATATTACGAGCAAAAATTCCAAAATTCAAAGAAATTTAATATAGAAAGGCTATAGCGGGATAAGGTGGTGAAAATTGCCCCCAGCGGAAGCGCTACGACGGGTGGCGCTTTCGATAGGTTGTGTCAAAGATGCCTCCATGCCAGTTTATAGCCCTCTAAGTCTACAGTTACCGGTAAAATCGGTTTCGTCCCATTTTTTCGAAAATAAATTCTTACGGCCGCAGTTTTTATCCAAAAATTCTGAAAATTTCATAGATTTTTACCTTTAAAATTGGGGTCAAGAGAGCTATTTTAATTTTTCAGTTTTAAACCATTGTTTTTTAAGTCTTTTTTTTCCGTTATTTCGAAATATCGAATTTCAGGGTGCGTCATTCCGAAATATCGAAAAAACCGTTTTTTTTTTTTTTGCATTTTGTCCACTTATTTAAGGCATAACCTCAAAATTCAAGGACGCAATACTTACCCATACAACCAAAAATAGTCCAGGACTAATTTTCAGTTGAAAACATGACTGCAGGATCGATTTTTATGATTTAAAAATCGAAAAAAACTATTTTTTTTCGGTATTTTAACCAATTATTTGATATATAACCTTGAAATTAAAGAGCGCAATGCTTACCCATATGACCACACAAACTCTAGGACTTATTTTTAGGTGAAAACATTCTTTTAGTATCGATTATTACCTCTCAAAACTCAAAAAAACTAAGTTTTTTTGTCATTTGTACCATATATTTAAAGCATAACCACAAAAAGGCCTAATACTTGCCCTTTTTTGAGTGTCCCTGTTTGTTTGCAGATGAGAGCAGAATAGCCTTAAATGGTCCAGATGGGCATCAGTGTGTCTACAGACGTAAAAATGAGAGGTTTGCTCCCTGCGCTATAGCCGAGACAGTGGGTTATCAGAGCGGAGCAATAATGATTTGGGGAGGTATCTCTTATGAGGCCCGTACCGATCTTGGCATCTTTGATAGGGGCAGTGTGCACGCTCAGAGGTACGTGGAAGAAGTTCCCCAAGACCATGTCGTACCGTTTGCTCCATTTATTGGAGAAAATTTTAGAGTAATGCATGATAACGCACGTTGTCATGTCGCTAGATCTGCCACACAATACCTTAATGAAGTCGGTATTCAAACTTTGCCATGGCCAGCGCGTAGTCCCGATCTTAATCCCATTGAACACATTTGGGACAAGCTTAAAAAACGTGTTCGGGCAAGAGTACCAGTGCCTACAACCCTAGGAGAGCTCAAGACCGCTGTGGTAGAGGAGTGGCACAATATCCCTCAGTCGGACATTCAGGATGTCATGGATAATCTTCCAAACAAGCTTCAAGAAGTCATTAGAGCCCGAGGTGGTAACACCCCTTATTAAATTTGAAGTCAGTGACAAAAAAATGACCTTTTTCTTTAATTAAACAAAGAAGTAGTCAAAAATTGCACTGATAGAATGCGCTATGTAACTGGCAGCTGCGGTGCTTGTATACCGGAAATTGAATTTAAATATTAAAAATATTAAAAAATTATCTTTCAAATAAAGTCAAACTTATGGCCCCTTGCTAAATTTTTAAGTATTTTATTTAAATTCAAAATCCGGAACCACTTAAAAAAAACATTCTTTAGATGCCTGATTGTTTTACTGTGATCAACGAGCCTTACAGTTAATAGATAAATATAGAGATGGTTTTACTATATAATTTTTAAATAGACTTCTTTGGTCATGCTTACCAAAACTCTCTCTCTCTCTCTCTCTGTATTTAAATGTATTAAGAATTGAATTATTTGAACAAGATATTTTTTGGTGTGCAATAATGCAATAAATGTGATGTAAGAGCAGAAATTCAAGGCAAAATATTCTCAACATATTGAAGTAACAGACTGATTATTTGATAATCGTAAAAATATATACATAAAATCTTATACATTAAGGCGAAATAATTTGAATTTATTTAGAGACAAACTTAAATAAGGCATGTATAACTAAAATACAAACTATAATCCAATTCTTAGCAACTATTAATCAGCTAGTTATCAAATTCTATCTTCACCCAGTTATAAAATTTTTTATTTAAAAATTATTATTGTCTTATCTGTAATATATTTACAATTAATTTTAATTGGAAATTGGGCAGGAATATTACCCGAATCGAAATCGAAACGACCATTTCCAAAATTTAATAAAGTGAAATAATGGAGAAATAAATTATTCGTAAATGTCCGCATGAACAAGTAAAGCATTATTATTTTTCATTTATTGATTTCCTGCTACATACAGTAGTGCCACGAAAAGTATATAAAAGCGTAAATAAACTTCGATCATATTTCATCTAATTGAAAAAAAAATTTTATTTTACCACCCCATTCGGAAACGTTTAAAAAAAAAATATTGAATTTCGACGTAATGTTGGATTAATATGCTTGTGATATGAGATTTTTGGAATTTTTATTTTATTACTGAACTGAATACATAAAATTAAAAAGAATGGAAAAAACATTATACAGCAAGATGTTGGAAATTTAATATGAGGTACTATTTTCAACTTAAATATCCGTAAGCAAATTTTACATGTCTATCTAGCTGTTGCCACTTTAAATTATAGGTTTAAAAGGGTTAAAATCCGTATATTTTCGTCAAACTTTTTTATATTTTCCTCGTAACTTTCGCAAAGTACCATATCAAATAACTGCCTCAGCATCAACAGATAAACTCGAACAGTTCCCATACTCCGAAGACACTATAATCCTGTGTTTATTACTTTTACAACCCCAGGCTGTAATACTCCCCCTAAATATTTTTCAACAAGTCATCGTGATCCATAAAACAACATCCATAATCAGTTCCGTTCCGCTCTTATCTGGGATATTATTAACTTGGGGTACATTCGCTGTTTCGGTTTGGTATGGCTCCATAAATTTTCGAGGGATTTGGAGGCAAATTTTAAATACTCCCGTCCCGCCCAGCCCTGGAAATATGTACCGAACTCCAACCAACTGGTGCCCAATTTTTCTCTTCTCCTCTTTTATCTCCGGAACAGCAGATTAGAGTTTTTAATGATTTTACAAATTAGCTAAAGTCAGAAGACCAGAAGATGTTTCCTGGATAATCTTAGTCTTTTCGATTTTCTACACTTTGATGTTAAAAAACTAATTTTAAATTTTAACTAGTACCATGAAAATTAGTGACCTTCAAGCAAGTTTAAAACATTTGAAAAATTCTGCGATTATTCGTCTTTACGAATTTTTGATGAATTTCTCCAGGTGAAAATAGTTAACATCTGCGATCGTATATAAATATTTGTATTGAGATACAAAATTTTAATCAAACACATTTCTGCTATCTTAACGCTACTGAGAATTGTGTAGGTAAGATCTAGGAGAATCTTTCAAGTTTCGCGATTATATCATTCTGAATGCATAATATGCTTGAGTTAATAGCTCTTAGGGCACATTACGATGATTAATAGATCAATTAGCAGCATATCAAATGAGGATCTGGGATAATAACTCTTTGATTAATTCCGCACAAGAAGGCACGAACTCGGATATGCGGTGAATTTTAATGTGCCAACAATCATTCTTTCCTCTCCTTAAATTATCCACTTATGCAGGCAAGAGCGAAGTGGAAATCGTAAAATAAAAATAGGAGAAAATTAAGATAAAGCGAATGACTTTAACTAGTAAAATTGCGCGAACTTTTGTCATGTTGCATACCATTATAAAAGAAAAATTACGCAATTTAGAGCTGACGTTCGCATTGTTCGTATTTAAATAAATTTATTGTGAAGGTTGTTTATGTTGTGTACTTTAAGAAATTACGCATTTATATTTGATTTTGTTTTTTCCTTAAAAAAGACCATTTTTAAATTACGGAGACCAAATTTCAATTAAATAAAGTCGTTTTTAAAACCAAAACATCTATTTCCATTTAAAAATATTTTTCTCAAATAGGTAAAATTTCAATTCAAACAAGTCTCATTTTCCTAATAAATATTAATAATATAGAAGAGACAAATATTACACATTATGCAGTGATAGTATATAAATAATATCAAATTAAACATATGAAATTCGATTAAAATGAAAATTATAACTTCTTGGAGTTGAAAATGTTAACTTATTTATGCTAAATATTTCAACGTATTTGGATTGAAATAGATCTTAATTTTTGATTTAAAAACAACTTTATTGAATTGGACCTTTACTTTCAAAATCGAAAAAAAATCATTTTTGTTTTTTTTTTTTTTTTTAAATGCCTCTTAACGTCACACAAACACTCTCTTAAAACCGTTTTAAGAAATTAGGAAAAGAAAAAAAGTTATACCTATATTTGTAACGCTACCTCTACGCATTTTATATGCAAAAATTATATACCAAAAACTTTGACCGTGTTTTTCCCGAAATCACATTTTTGAAAATGGCCGCATCTGTATCTCAAAAACTATTCAACCGATTTTAAAAAACCAAACGCCATTCGATTCGTTATTAAATATACTAATAACTAAACCTTTAAAAATATTCTTTCACCCCCCCCCCCCCACTTTTTTATGCGGAGGGGTAATTTACTCCTAATTTATAGTCGTTTTTTTAATTTTTTTTAGAAAAATGTGTATAAAATGATATATTTATTAAAAATAAAATTTTTTTTAGGTTTAGGTACTGGTTTTGTGTCTTATGAAAACAATCCACTAGAAATTTTTACTCTACCTGTTACAGGAAGTCCTAGAGAAATGCGGCTGTTTTAAAAGTGCATTTTGGATGACACCCTCTGCAGGCATTAAAATAAACTAAAGTTGTATTTAACATTTTTTTTTATATTTTTCATAATCTTATCAATAATTTACAAAAGGTTTCAGAATAATAAATATAATAGTCTTTTCAACAAAAAAAAAACTTTTAAAAAGTGTGTTTTTTCCGATTTTGAAAGTAAAGGTCCCCTTAAATGCCCAAATATGCAAAATGTTATATTAGATACGAAATATCTAAGTTTCAAAAAAATTATATGTACAAACAAGAAGAAGAAAGATTTAAGTCTTTTATTATTCATCCATTTCTTCAACAAAATTAGACAGTTCGACATATGTTATTTCAAAGTGCAAAAGGTATACAGGGTGTTTCGCATAATGCATGCCAATATAAGTGAGATCTTTCACACCCAGGCAAAAAAGAAATTGTATGTCAGTGAAAAGGACAATCTCAAACTTTTGGGAGTTATAGGGTGATTCATAAATTCCAAATTTTTATGATTTGAATTCTTTTTAAATTAAGTTTTCCTCCAAATTTTATTCGAAATTCATGTAATCAATATTCCTTTTTTATTTCTATAAAATTTTCTATCTTGTTAACAGATTTGTCTACCCCGTTTTACCTGGACATGTTGTACTGGGCAATTTGATAAATATAAAAAGCAAGTGTATTATTATTACATGAATTTCGCCGAAAATTTAGAGAATATCTGAATTTTAAGACACTGAAAAACATATTTTCCAGTTTCGTAAGCAGGTGTACTTGCAGCGGTAAGATCTAAATCAGCATTGTTGATTTAGAAAGGACATTCGGATAGTAGTTTTTTAGCATGAGAGTTATGTCACTACATTGAGTATATCAATTGAATTTATGAATCACCCTGTAACTTCCAAACGGATACAATTCCTCCCACTGTCATACAATTTCATTTTCTGGATGAGATCTTTTACCCCGCGAATTTTGGAGTGACCTATACGAAACACCTTGTATAATAGAAGAAAATAATAGTTTTGTGTTTCTTTTAATATTTGCACAGAAAGAGTAATTTTATATTCCACAGCTCTTTTATTTGCCAGCATATATGTATGTGAATTTATAGAGAGATTCTTTTATTTCTTCCTCTTAAATTAAATTAATATCTTTCATGTTTAGTATTAGAACTTTGAAAATACAAAATTAAATACAATACAAGCAAAGTACAAGAATTACAAACGTATCCACCTTACAAGGAAATGATATTTTCTGAAGAAGTAAAACAAAATATTTACAGGATAAAACATCTCTTCGAATTGAATTACTTTTACAGAAAGCAGCGAAGACAAATTAAATTTTCTTTTGGAAACTTCTCAAACCATCGTCTGCTGTTTGAGAAAGGTACCACTACTAGAACCATTTTGAAATTAATATTACATTTCTTGATGTTGCTGTTTGCCTTTTCGGGCTCCATCGAACAAAAAACATTTATTGGGAAAAGTTTTAAAATTTTATTTATCCCCGCAGGGAAGAAATAAATACCAGCTTTTATATTAAAACTTTAAAAGAGAATTCAACGATGTTCTACATTAATTAATTTTTTTTTTAATTACTTTGCCTTAATGCGGTCGCCAAAACGCTCCACTCTTGTCGTTCCTAATTAAAGTTTTAAGTAAACACAAAACATCCAACAAAAATTTTTTCACGTTAATTTTCATAAAATAAATGCTGGCCGGAGTGACACTTCCTCAATTAAATTCCTGGTGTGTGGGATTATTTTATATATGTATATACATTTTTTTCCAAATGGCATTAATTAGCAAGCACTAAGGGAAATGTACTCTGATTGAGAAATTAGCTCTGCTTTGTGCGGCTTTTTGCTTAATTAGATAATCAAATTTACGTTAAAGGCGCATCCGGCCAAGCTATTCATAAATTGCTGCCATGCCCTGATTAAAAAACCGCCGCAAAACAATTCTGCACAAAGTCGAGATAAAATTGAATAAGTTTGGAGCATTTGCTGGTGGACGACAGAATCGATTTTTTTAACGTTCCTCTTTTGAATGCCACACATGCTTATGTTTTAGAGACATGGAAGAAGAAGTTGGGGGTTTTGTTGGAGCAATCCTCAAAACCATAAAGGAAAGTGGTTACAACGACCACGTACACGTCTTAAATTTTGAAAAATGGCCCATTTTTGCGTTTTATTTTATTCTTTTTTAATGCAAGGAATGATAATGCGGAAGCATGACGACGAATAATTTTAAATGGCTTACAAAAATATTTATTTGATATCCGATAGGTCATACAAAACTTAATGTACAATCTTAAACTTTCTTGTTTAACGTCTTTAAGTTAAAGGATTTTCATTCTTCTAGTTCTAAGTATTCTATTTTAGAAAGTTTTATCAGATACTGAGAAAGGAATTGTTCTAATCCAAAACGTTTATTGTAAGTGCGAGTGCTCTTAACAAAAACACTTGTGACACCCTTATTCACAACTTGGTCTTTCGCTGCGTTAACTTGTACTTAGCAGCTCTTTTTCCCTTTAAAGAAACATTTTTCTTTTCCAGAAAAGACCAGTTAGCATTCTTCCTTACGAGTAACCCTTAAGGGCTCGCTACTCTGAACTGTTTGAAGGGTTACTTACCGCATAAACAGAAAGTAATTAAGCTTCGCTTTGTTTGAGCACCCGGGAACTTCACAACGGCTGGAAAAAAGAATGCCCCAGATTTGTGAAAGGTTCATTTAATTAAAATTCGAAAGGTAAAACGTGCAAACTTTCTTAGAACAAAGAATTTTGTTTACTTATAACGAACGGGTTTTTCATTTTTTAATATAGGGCTTAGTTTTGGAGGCTTAGATGTTTTTTTTAATTTATATTCTTTAAATTGACTGTAGATGCTTTAAGTTTTTTGTATTCTACTGTAGAAATCTACAAAAATTCTGAGGACAATTTTTTTTCGTATGTACTCCTAATAGACTGAAATTGCACTTTTAAGTTATGGATTTAAGCCTGATTTTCTTTAAAATCTGGGAAAATAATTTTTTTTGATTGTACATATATTATTGTTAAAATTTTCACTAACAAATTTAAAATAAAAATTGTAGAAATTGATTTTTGAGATACTGAAGATGGTTAAACAATACAAGTAAAATTAATATTCACTTCACATATAACTTTTCAGAAGAAGCGTTTACAATTAAAAAAAAAAAACATTAACTGCTCAACAAATTCTGTGCTTTTTTCAGTTGCCGCTTCACTTGTATATGATTTTTTCCGTAGAATTTGAATTTGCAAACGAAATGCTTAATTAGTTTCGAAAAAAATATGGTGAAAAGTGAACAGTTTAACTACATATATTTTTCTACTGCCATTTTTTAATTCCATTCACAATCAAAATCGTCTAAATTAGAGTTTATTTAGGACAGAAATTAGGCAACAATGTTTACTAAAACCATCCGTATGGTGAACGTGCTCTTCAATTACATCGATATATTTTAAATGCTTAATATAAGGAGATCTAAACAGATTTAACCAAAAACCAAACGCAATTGTTAATTACGAATTTCATTACCAAATCTCGCCGAATTGAGATTTTCTCTTATTCCTCTACCATCGAACCAGAATCGCATTAATTACTATCGAGTGATAAAATTAACATAATACCAGCCACGAAATAAAGACTAATAGTCTATAAAAGTGATGATAGTAATTAATTTGGTTAAATTTTTAAGGATCTTGATTTCTTCATTCTATATATAAAATGAATTACATTTTACTATATATATATATAAATAGACTGATTTTATATATGGTATAAATGTAAATCGGGGGATAGGTGTATTAGAACTTTTTAAATAATCATTAAAAAATAATAGATTTTCACATGAGTTTGAAATATGACTTAAATTGAAACCCAATCCTAATCTAGATATATGAAGAAGTACTAATCTAAAAACTTTGCTAAAGATCTTGGGGAACATGTTTTTTATAATTCGTTAATTTTTAATGATTTTTTTCGATAATGGTCGAAATATGATCTTTTGTACTTTTTATCTCTGTTTTTGTCAAAAACTGAAGATAATTCAAAATTTTCATTTGCGAAATCATAAACTTTAGAAAAATTATATAAAAATTATCTGTCATTTGTTCGGTAACTAAGTTGGTGTTGATGGAAACTTATAGAAATATATGACTTTAATTCAAACAAAAATACACAAGATTTTTTAGTCGGATAAATATACGTATATTTACTTAAAATTGACAAAATATGATTTTTTAATACATATTTGTTGTGTTTGTTATTGTTAAGATTTTTTTTTTTTTTTTTTTTTTTTTTTAATGCAATTTATGTCACAAACTTTGTTTAACAGAATATACATTTGTATTTTCGTACGAAATTCAAAAACGATAGATAATACAGAGGCACTCAATGAGCAATATTTAGAATTTTAATCATAGTTAATTTCAAAATTATTATAACGTCAATTTTGTCAAATTTTAATAATAAGATATTTTTCAAATTGAATACGAACGAATTTTTAAATTTTGTTTATAGTCTGTCCAGGGTATAACTCTTATTTTTAAAAGTATTGTGTGTACAAATTAGTTCGGTCCGTTTTCAAAAGATGGTTCTGGCTGTAATGATAATGTTTCACAGTGACAGCTGACCTCGGTGGTTTCAGAGAGGTTAGACATCTGTCAATAACATTCAGTATCTATCACTTTGAATTTCATAAAAAAACTTGTTTTTTAATTTTGTCGAATATGCCAAATTTTGTGTTAACTAGCTGCATGTGCGGGAGGTTTTGATTTTTTGCTTTAATTGGAAGAAATGTGCAGCGGAAGCGCAACGAATGCTTGTGGAAGTTTATGGTGATAATGCTCCAACTGATAAATCATATAGGGAATAGTTGCGACGTTTTAAGTATGGTGATTTCAGCGTTGAAGATAAGCCCCACCCTGGACAACCCAAAAAATTCGAAGACGAAGAATTGGAGGCATTACTCAATCAAGATCTGTGTCAAACGCAAGATGAGCTTACAGATACATTGGGAGTGACTCAACAAGCAGTTTCTGTACGATTAAAGTCCATCGGAATGATTCAAAAGCAAGGAAACTGGGTTCCTCATGAATAGAAACCAAGAGATGTTGAAAGGCAATTTTTCACTTGCGAGCAGTTGATTCAAAGGCAAAAATGAAAGGATTTTTTTTACATCGGATTGCTACTGAGGATGAGAAATGGATATTCTACGATAATCACACAAAGAAAAAATATTAAGCCTGGTGAATCGTTACCATCAACCTCAACATCAACACCAAAGCAAACTTTAAGTTAAAAAATCTTGCTGTGTATTTGGTGGGACCAAAAGGGTGTTGTGTATTATGAGCTGCTACAACCTGGTGAATCTATTACGGGCGATAGGTATAGGCTACAATTGACTCGTTTGAGCCGTGCATTACGAGAAAAATGGCCGGAATATGAACGAAGACATGATAAAGTTATTCTTTTGCACGATAACGCTCGACCTCATGTCGGAAAAATCGTCAAAAAATATTTAGAAATACTCCGCCGTATTCTCCAGACCTTGCTCCTTCTGATTACTGGTTATTCCGACGGATGCAGCACGACTTGGCAGGTCACTGGTTGACTTCTTTCGCAGAAATAGAAAATTGGATCGGAAGTTGGATTGCCTCAAAAGACCAAACATTTTTTCAAGATGGAATTCGAAAATTGCCTGAGAGGTGGGAAAAAGTAGTAATCAACGATGGACAATACTTTGATTAATCTGTTAATTCATTTTGTTTCAAAATAAACATATTTTTAATAACAAAAAAACGGACCGAATTAATTTGTACACCCAATATTATACATTATGCACTAAATAAATTAAAAAAGGCACTTTATGTTCTCAGAATGAAACTGTCTTTACTAAAAAGCGTAAGTCAGTTAACAGTTTACTGATAACATTTCTCATTAATTCTTCAATTATCTTAATATTCATGCATGTTGTAAATTGTGCCCCGACCCCAAGGTTCAATTTCAATTTGGGTTTATTAACCCTAAAGTCATACGCAAAGCATATCTTTTGGATAGTCCCAACGTCTCAACCGCACATTTTCCGCAGTATGTGCAGAAATTCTTGTGCGTTGTTCTAATTTGGTAAGATGATTATGTCCTTCCCGAAATTGTAGGAACACTTCTCTCATTTCTATTAGCAAGATATAATTAAAGCATTAATGAAGGCATTTCAGCAAATTGGAGCTGTAGTAGGGAAATTGCAAAAACGGGGTCCATTCACCAAAACACTGGGCATCCTGTTGTTCTTATATGAGGACAACAGAGGATGTCACCAAAAAAGGGGATTCAGAGTATTATTTGTAATCTGAAGCGTCATTCGGATGGGTCATGTGGGAAATCACGTAAAGGAGTCAGTCGATTATTAAATTTTTCGGGTTCCAGACTTTCAGATTATTCCTAGTTTGCACCGTAGCAGGAAGCTTAATAAAATTTCAGTTTTTCTCCACTTCTCTTTTATTTTGTGGGTAGCCGTCCAAATCAAGAAGAAATGAAAATAGCAATTTCGATTTGTATTCAATAGGAAGCGACGATTACGTGACCTTTCATTGGCAATTTCTTGAAAGGAAGCTCAAGTGATTCTTTTGTCCCTTTATGTTTCCGCAATTTAAGTATTTTTACGAGCCAACAGAGTAGTGTTGTCTCTTGTTTTATTTTCTGTCTACTTGTCAACATTTGACGATTCAGCATTTACTCTTGGTTTATTAGGTTTGAATATATATATATACTATATATATTAGGGTGCTTTTTTTTCGTGACTATTTTTTTTTTTCAGTCCCACCTCGAAATTTTGTGGCTAATACCTAAACAAACATTCCCTGAAAATTGGAGCCCTTAAAAATAATATTTAGTACTAGACCAAGACGCATAAAGATTTCCCATATAAAATACACGTGAACTTTGATTATTTTTCTTCAAATCTCTACAACTCAGAGGCATTTTATGGCACAATCTTGGACAATGGTAGGGTTTCTTCAGAATTGAATGCTCTACAAAAGTGTCCATTGCGGTGTAACCCTAACTCCCACCAGCGAGGTAGTACGAGTCATTGACCCCAATTTTTCCACGAAATTCTAGCTTTTTGCCCCTATCTCGTAAACAACAAGAGGTACAGAAAAAGTGAATATGACAAACTTGTAGCAAATTCAATGTCCTCCAAAAAGTCCTAGAACACCAAATCGGTAACGTCGATATTTCTTGAGATATTGGGCTTTGAAGTTGAGGTAGTGTTTCTACAATTTAGCTCAATAATCCATGAAACTTCCACACTACCTCAACTTCAAAGCCGAATATCTCAAGAAATATCGATGTTAGCGATTTAGTGTTCAAGAACTTTTTGGAGGAAATTGAATTTGTTACAAGTTTGTCATATTCACTTTTTCTGGACCTTTTGTTGTTTGCCAGATAGGGGCAAAAAGCTAGAATTTCGTGGAAAAATTGGGGTCAATGACTCGTACTACCTCGCTGGTGGGAGTTAGGGTTACACCGCAATGGACGCTTTTGTAGAGCATTCAATTCTGAAGAAACCCTACCATTGCCCAAGATTGTGCCATAAAATGCCTCTGAGTTGTAGAGATTTGAAGAAAAATAATCAAAGTTCACGTGTATTTTGTATGGGAAATCTTTATGCGTCTTGGTCTAGTACTAAATATTATTTTTAAGGGCTCCAATTTTCAGGGAATGTTTGTTTAGGTATTAGCCACAAAATTTCGAGGTGGGACTGACAAAAAAAAATAGTCGCGAAAAAAAAAGCACCCTAATATATATATTTTATATCACCTTGATTTTTTCTTTTAAATATACATAATGTATGACTTAAGTGGGCACAAACTCACTTCAGGCTAATTTATTTCTTTGGAACTAATTCAAGTAAAACTTCAAATTCTACTTGTAAGCAGATGTACAATACTTTCATTTAATCTTTAATTAATTAGCTTTATATTTCTGTCCAGTCCACCACGTCTTTCAGAACGACATGAAAAGAATAAAAAAAAAATGTTGAAATTGTGTAGACATTATATGACTTCTCTTACAGATCGGAGACACATTCCACGAAAAGTTGTGCAGCTCATAAAAAATGCGTGAGATTTATGTTGTCATCATTCCTTCTAAGGTTCTTTCTTTATTGTGAACAAGAATAAATTTTTGAAAGTAATTTATATTCGCGAGAATGGAGGGAAAAACTTCGTCTCTCCAGTGGCAAGGTTTTCATTTATAAATAGAAAAGGACTTTTCTTTATCATTTGACTTTTGTGGAATATTTGGAATATTGTATTTTTTACCTTATGCTACCGAAAGAATATAGTTATTAATTCAAACAAACATTATGAGGAGATGAACTCTATATATTTTTCTTAATGTTTCTTTCGTTGGAGATGCTTCAAATTTAATGCTATAAAAATGTATGAAATATCCGGGCACAGGAGACTTTAGGAATTAATAGACTTCGGTTTCAAGAAAGGCAATATGAAGAATGAAAAAAAGTAATTTCCAAAAATTCTTTTTTCCCGGAAAATCTCAAAAAATAGTTTTTTAACCCTTAAATGAGCAGTGTTGTTTAAAAACAACAGACAGTAAAATATAAATTCGGATATACCAACTTTTTAAAAATAATCTTATTATTTTTTTCCCCTTCTATGTCCTTGTCAAAGTGACATTAGTAATGTTCTGAAGTTTTGGCGGTAGATATTTATTTTTATAAGAATTTTCTGATGAAGTTTGCAGGTAAGAATATGAAATAAATATTATTGTTTGTAAAATAAATATACTCAACAAATTATTAAATTTTTTTTTTTTTGTATATATTTTTCTACTTACATTCTAAATACTACCAAATATATTTTTTTCGCAATAAAAAGAAAAATCGCGGATTTGGGAGTTAATTTAAAAATATTTATTTTGTTTATCAAACTATATAAACTATTTTAGGATAGAATTTAAAAAACATATGGTTGGAGAAAGAGGAAAAAACTTCAAATTTTCTATATTAACCGAATCACATTATTATTTAACGATCAAACTAAGTGAAATATTTCCACGAAAATGAGTACTAAGCAGTTAACATTATTTCAAAATTATATTAAAGTATGGGCATGAGTTGCAGTTAGTTATAGTTATGGATGCCTAAATTTTTATTAATGCACTTGAACAGCTGTAAATTTACCCCATTCATTGACAAGAGTTCAAACATTTAAAGTCAATAAAGATAATATAAATAATATATTCAATTTTAAAGTTAATCTGAGCTCTGGCATTTGTTTTTTTGCAAAGAAGCTTTTCTTGTGTATATCACTGAGAAAGAAATATTTTCTTTATAGTTTAATTAAGAGAAGTTTTTAAATTGATAAATTTGAAAATGTAGGAGATAATTTTCTCTTTCGCTCGATTTCTTTAAGAGCATCAATATTTACATGAAAAAACTGGAAAATTGTCTTTCACATCAAAACCCATATAACGGTTATGCACAGAAAATTGAAATGTTCCCATGAAATATGTGAAACGTAATACTAAAGCGTTAAAAAAAATCGGCCCTTCCCGCACCTATCTACACCCCCCACTGAACACAAATTCGAAAATCACTCATTTTGACGATTTTCGGGTGAAAAAAGTCTGTAATAAAGTTTCTTACAGAAAAAAAAAAAAATTTAACAGCACTCAGCTTTAATTTGATATCACACACGGCCCAAATTGGACAACAACAAGGGGGGTAGTTACCACCCACCACCAAGAAACGTAAAAAGTGTTTACCGCATTCACTCATTTTAAATCAAAAATTTCATGTAAATCCATCCAGGTTTACTCTCCTAAACCTTTTCCCAAAATTTAAGTGAAGGACACTTTACGTGGTTTTTTCGAGGCAAAATCACTAATGATTTTTCAGAAGTGCATTTCCCGAAGCAAATCAAAATCAATATGTCCAAATGACAACCCATTTTTATAGCACGAAAAAAAGGCTTAACATCTACCTTCTCGTAGCTTACACCATGTTTGCTACACCAAAATTGAATGGAGAAATAATATCAAACACCAAACTTTTAAAGAAAACACAACTGAAAGTATAATAAAATGCGAAAAATTGATCAAATTTCTCTAACTAATAAACAGAAAATCCTTGTTAAAGCTAAAGAATAATATACATTAGGGTGGGTCGAAAAAAAGTTACCCCCCTGGAAAGTTTCGTCATGTGACGTAGATCAACAGAAAAATACGTAAAAAATTCATACTCGAAGTTTAGCGATCACAATCTTAACATTTGTGCTGGTCGATATAGGGAAAACGGGTTGGGGTCATTTTCGTGTGGCATGGTTGGTGTGAGTGTGTAAAAGGGAAACCTGGTGTCGCGAGCCATTCTTCTGGATGATGCCTGATTCGGCGGCCAGCTTGCTGTCTGCACTGGTTCTGGAGGCTGATTGTGACTGCTCCTCGGGTGGTGGGATTAGATAATGAGTCAGGGGAAGCCATGCCATACGAAAATGACCCCAATCCGTTTTCCCCATATCGACCAGAATAAATGTCAATATTGCGATCGCTAAACTTCGAGTATGAATTTTTTACGTATTTTTCTGTTGATCTACGTCACATGACGAAACTTTCCAGGGGGGTAACTTTTTTTCGACCCACCCTAATATACATACATATACAATGTGATTTTTCAATGAATGATATTACACTCCTCATCTGTCTGGAGTAATTATAATAATAATCCTATATGAAATCACTACAAATAAAACAAAACAATATTTTAAAAATGATACTGAATTTGCCCTGAATCAACTTCATAACAGACAAGTTTAAAAATCCACTTAGATGTACATGAACTAGCATAGCATTGAACTAAAAATAGACAAGATATACATACTTTTTCGGTTAAGACCATATTTTACCAAATGGACTAAACATTTTAGACAACAGATATAGTTTTAAGGGGACCTTTACTTTCAAAATCGGAAAAAAATCAATTTTTTTTTTATTTTATAAAAATGCTTCTTAACATCATACAAACCCTCTCCTAAAACGGTTTTAAGAAATTCGTAAAAGAAAAAAAGTTATACCTATATTTGTAACGCTACCTCTACGCATTTTATATGCAAAAATTATATAGCAAAAACTTTGAACGCGTTTTTCTCGAAGTCACATTTTTGAAAATGGCCGCATCTGTATCTCAAAAACTATTCAACCGATTTTAACAAACCAAACGCCATTCGATTCGTTATCAAATATACTAGAAACTAAACCTTTAAAAATATTATTTTACCCCCCCCACTTTTTTATGCGGAGGTTAGTTTACCCCCCACTTATAGTCATTTTGTAACTTTTTTAGAAAAATGTGTATAAAATGATATATTCATTAAAAATAAAAGGTTTTTTAGGTTTAGGTACTAGTTTTGGGTCTTATGAAAACAATCCACTAAAAATTTTTAATCTATCTGTTACAGGAAGTCCTGGAGAAATGGGGCCGTTTTAAAAATGCCTTTTGGTTGACGCCATCTGCAGGCATTAAAATAAACTAAAGTTGCATTTAAAAATTCTTTTTATATTATTCATAATCTTACCAATAATGTACAAAAGGTTTCAGGATCATAAATATAATAGTCTTTTCGAAAAAAAACTTTTAAAAAGTGTGTTTTTTCCCGATTTTGAAAGTAAAGGTCCCCTTAAGTAAAATATCCTATAAATACAGGTTTTTATAACTTTTTCGTTTAGCCTAGACGTACATCAAGTATTTGCAGAAACTCTGATTAAAATTTAAAATAAAAACAAATCAATAGCTGTAGAGGTATTATCCTGAACTATTGAAAATTATCAACAACAATGTATATAAGAAAAAATAAAATAAATGAACGAGTGAATAACGCTAAGCAATGGCAGATATGTTGCCATTCTGTTAGTCGGATATTTAAACAAAATGCCGAAAAAGTAGTTTTAACATCATATTTGCTCTAAATAAATTGAAAAAACGATGGGAAATCGTTTAAACTTCTTTGTTATATATAATAAATTGACTTAATAAGAATTTCAAAATTGCGAGCATTTTTCACTAAAACTTTTTCATCGCAATATTAAAACAAAAATATTATTCACATTGTGTAAGACATAGAAAAGTTTTAACTGTAACCATATTTATTATTAATTTCATTTTTATTGAAAATAATTAAATATGTGATTTGTCATAGGATAAACATATCCTTAACTTTGATAATATTTGTGGAGGTCCCAGGGTTCAAGGTCAAGAGTAATACATAAATTTTCAATAATTTCCTAGTAATCAGATTTGGAGTAGTGCAAAAATATTTCGGAGCACATTAATCTTAGCCTTTCAAAATCCATTGAGAGCAATTAATTAGAATTTAATGCGTGAATACACAAATAAAAGGCTTAACCTTTTCTCGGGTTAAAAGCAGAAACTTGCCATCATAATCGCAAGCACACGACAATGCCAAAAAGGTTTACATGGAGAGACGTAGATAAATCACGGTCACTCTAATATTTCTGACATTGTGTGGGGAAAAGTATCGTGAAAAATAATTTCTAACCGAAAAAGAGTCCCTGTGATATATTATAGTTGTTTGACCGTTTGCTGGCCCCGTTCTGGACAACTGGGACTCACCATTAATCAAGTGCTACGAGCACAATTAAAACATTACCGAATTGCTATGTCTCGGACGGCGTAGGAGAGAGGAACTTTACCAAGGAAACTTTCACATTATTCTCCGTAACGTCGTTGGTAAGTTCGGCCATTTATCTGGTTCAGAAATGGCAACTTGGCTTTTAAACTCCTCCAAACAGATTTTGTGTTACCATTAAAACTAGGTCAAAGGTTACGTTTTATGTATTTACTTATGTTATTATTTTGTTATTATGCTAAGATTAATTTATTTCAATTTATATCCGATAAAGACGTTAAAGAAAGCAATAAGCTTTGAAATGTCTTTATCTTTTATTGGATTTTCCACTTAGTGGGGAATAAAACAAAATAATTTTAATTATTAATAATAAAAAATTCAATTGGTTTACTCGTAGGGATCCTGCTTTTAGCAAAGAAATCTGTATTTCCTTGCGATTATGCAAATAACCTCTGTCGGGTCACCTCTAAGGGTATCGTTGCTGTATTTAGCCTTTCTAAAATGTGTCCCTCAAGAAATATATTTCGGCCATTTTCGATACTATAAGAGAAGATAGCTAAAATTTGAAGGGACTAGTCCTGATGTTATGTTACAACTGGGACTCCTTGAAATATAACAAGTGCTTATAGAGAAGGGATGTCTGCAGTTTTCGTTCGTTCTTGAGAAACTTTTCTATGGCAGAGTGTTGTGTTTCTAAGGGTACTCAGAGATAGAGATTTATGTTGCAACATATTTGGCATTTTTGCTACTCCCTAGCTATAAAATTAACATATTATTTGAGAGCAAAAACAAAGGAGCTTTTAATAAATAAATTTTGTCTATCATATATTATAATTTATAATAATTTTATTATACCTTATTTATAATGTGATTTCCCAATTTTCTCTACTATACCTATGTAGTATATACTTTAAAGTTCAATGCCTGAAATTTTCCGGGATCACTGATTAAACTGAAATTAATTTTAAAATTACAAATACACTAGTCGTTTATTAATACCAAAATTGTAAACAAATTAAAGCAGTCTGCAGTCTGATTCAATTTCTAAAGCCACATCCTCACTAGATACACAATCAAAATAGACCACTTTACAAACAACTCAATGGCCATATCTGGAAGAAGTATCGAAGAATTGAAAAATTTATTGAACTAACCGGAATCAAGACTTGACTGACCAAAAGAACTAGAAGACACAATTTCATGCTGACTCCACAATTTCATGAAATTCGAACATTTCACCGAATTGTTGTTCTTTTCCTTTTCGATATCGTAGAGAGAGATTACTAAAATGCATTTCTCGACAAAAGATATTGCGATATTGCTTAGAAGCTTTTTTATTCTTATAAATGAACTTATAGCATTTTTAGGTTGTACCAATTAAAATATTTTACGAACTAAATATAAAAAGATTTTATATCCAATTTCTTTTAAATTCATTTCGAAATTTAAAAAAACAAAAACCCACTTTGATGATTAACAAAATCAACAAGTTTCACGAGCTGAAAAAAATCCGTAATATTAATGTGGTAGATCTAAAGGACATAAATCTTAAAAGAAGATAACAAAATCTTATAAGTAATTAATTTTATTTTTTCATAACTTGCCAAGTCCAAAAAGTAAATGAATTATTGGTTTGTTTTCTGCACAAAAAGATTACAGCTTTCATGGTCCTTCTCTAAAAAAAACATTGTTATTTTTCGCGCGTAAGAGATTAGAAAATGATGGAAAATTTTATTGGTCGCCATAAAAAGAGCACTTGTTGTAAAGTACACTTTACGCCTTAAAAGGAATTTCATATTTTTTTGTTTTCGCTTTTACGATAAGAAACTTAGGCTCTTACGCACTTTGTATGCTTGGTGGGAAAATAATTTAAGAGATGACACGACGTCATTACAGGTCCCCTTGGGATACTTCGTTTATTGTAAAGTATCAATCAACTTAATGCAGTAAAACGTTCTCATGTCACCGAAGATTAATGGCTTTCGTAGAATTTATGTAATGTAAAGTTTTTCGTTGACACGGAAAATGATTCTGTGCTGTATGAATGTAATGCAGCACTAAAAATATTTAAAGAAATATGAATTTATGGGAGTTATTATCTACTTGAGGGAGGTAATAATACCAATAGATGTGAAGTTTGTTTTCCTGATTTTGAACTCTTTGAAATAGAGCGACGAAGTAATAATAATATTTATATAAAATCGGAATGACTATAGGTACCATACGGATAACATAGGTTGCACATTTTCCTTATACCAAATATCTTCTCGCTATCTTATATAAAATGTATATTTACTGAAGATTTTCCTTATACAAAATGTCGATTTTATATATCGGGTGTACAAATTAATTCGATCCGTTTTTTTGTTGTTAAATACATATTTATTTTGAAACAAAATGAATTAACAGATTAATCAAAGTATTGTCCATCGTTGATTACTACTTTTTCCCACCTCTCACGCAATTTTCGAATTCCATCTTGAAAAAATGTTTTGTCTTTTGAGGCAATCCAACTTCCGATCCAATTTCCTATTTCTGCGAAAGAAGTGAACTGGTGACCTGCCAAATCGTGCTGCATCCTTCGGAATAACCAGTAATCATAAGGAGCAAGGTCCGGAGAATACGGCGGGTGCGGTAGAATATCCCACTTAAGTGTTTCTAAATATTTTTTGACGACTTTTGCGACATGAGGTCGAGCGTTATCGTGCAAAAGAATAACTTTATCATGTCTTCGTTCATATTCCGGCCATTTTTCTCGTAATGCACGGCTCAAACGAGTCAATTGTAGCCTATACCGATCGCCCGTAATAGATTCACCAGGTTGTAGCAGCTCATAATACACAACACCCTTTTGGTCCCACCAAATACACATCAAGACTTTTTGAACTTAAATTTTGCTTTGGTGGTGATGTTGAGGTCGATGGTACCGATTCACCAGGCTTAGCGTAATATTTTTTTCTTCTTGGAGTTCTCGTACAATATCCATTTCTCATCCCCAGTAACAATCCGATGTAAAAAACCCTTTCGTTTTCGAAGTTTTTGGGTTGTCCAGGGCGAGGCTTATCTTCAACGCTGAAATCACCATTCTTAAAACGTCGGAACCATTTCCTGCATGATTTATCAGTTGGAGCATTATTACTATAAACTTCCACACGCTTTCGATGCGCTTCCGCTGCACTTTTCTTCCAATTAAAGGAAAAAATTAAAACCTCCCGCACATGCAGCTTAGTTAACACAAAATTTGACATATTCGACAAAATAAAAAACAAGGTTTTTTATGAAATTCAAAGTGATAGAAACTGAATGTTATTGACAGATATCTAACCTCTCTGAAACCACAGAGATCAGCTATCACTGTGAAACATTATCATTACAGCCAGAACCATCTTTTGAAAACGGACCGAACTAATTTGTACACCCAATATATATATACAAAGTCTCTATTGTATAAGGAAAATCCTAAGTGAAAACACATTTTATATTAATAAGGAAAATGTCTAACCCGTATGATCCGCAATCGTGGATATAGCAACTTCGATGTAATATATATAGTAGATGAAATATGTCAAGCTTGTTTTCAATTTGGCTTACTTTTTTATGAGTTTATTAAAAGTTTATTTAATTTTGACTGGTGTCTCCTGTAAACGGGAGAAGAATTCTTATCATGAAAATAAAACAAACATCTATGCACACTTCTAAATATATCCAGTCTATATCCATACTATTAATTAAGACAAAGAAAAAGTTAATATCAAACTTTCAAGATTCCTTTAGCTGTTCAACGCTATATCTGGAAATATCAAAGTAATCATATAGTGATGATTCTTGAAGAAACTTCCATAATCGATAAAGCTAGAGTTAAAAATATTTTTAGAAATATGTGAGTAAGAGGAGAAGAAAAGCACTACTTCTTTTAATTATACTATAGACGGATGCTCGTTGCAAAAACTTGACAAAACCAAAGATTTGGGCATCTGGTTGAATAGCCATTTCACTTTTTCTGATCACATCGATGCGATCGTTTGTAAGGCGAGTGTTACACTTGGCTTCGTCAAGCGTTGGTCCAAGGAATTTAATGATCCCTTCATAACTAAGAACCTGTATTTTACATTTGTACGGCCTATTCTTGAGTATGCCATTATAGTTTGGTCTCCGTTTTATGTGGCTTTTTTTTTTTTTTTTTTTTTTTTTGAATTGCCACTAATAAATAAACATAGCTGAAAAAAAAATCGAAAATTTAATAATCAGGTTACACACTCTCTATTCCAGATGACCTAAACTCGATAACTAATTCCGCCATGGACATAAATTTTAATGCTGGATCTATTTTCAGACTTTGTCCTCGGTAGAGTATATTTAATCAATATTTTTTAATGAATATTAATATAATACAATATATTCGTTTTTCCATTATCCTTGTAAATAAAAATAATCTGTTTTAGAAAAATAGATATTCAGAGTGACCTTCTCTTTTTATTAAGCACAAACTTGATAAACAGACAAGCGTAATCATGTCGTAAAATTTATCGGTTTTATGGTATAATGCTTATTCTACTAGAGTACATAAACGGATAAAAGTGTTGAATAAATGTGAATGCAATGAACTTCTGATTACAATTTCCATTTGAAATTCCGTTTAACCCTTTTGAAATTAACCAAGTGTGTAAAGTTTTTCAAATGTGTTGGAGCTCATCCACTAAATCGGCTTACTGTAGAATGTGAAATAAAAACAATAGCATCCTGGAAAGCATTTCTTTTAAGAGCTAGAAATGGAAAGAGAAATGGTGAAAATGAATAGTACGAGCAAATTAACATTTATTGTATGAAATGAGTTTAGAGTCCCCTCAAAAGACCAAGTTTTTCTCCTACTCCTTTATCTGTAGCTGCCTTAAAAGGATTTCGTTGTTTCTAGCAACTAACTAGTCCAGTTCAAAAGGAGTCAAGCCGTGAATTTGTCGGCTAATGACTACTACCCCATAAGTTTTGGGCTATATCGTAATTTGCATACGCAAACAACCTTTTATACAAAAACTGCACAATACTACGGATGAAATTTGCTGCGGTTGAAGAGATTTAAACTCCATGGAGCATTATAACTTTTATAAGTCACGTTTAGTACCCCCAAAACATAATCTCCTTCCATGCTTTTCATAAGGATTTTTACAGAAAAAATTTCACTGAAATCCAATGTCGCTACGAGATGCGTTTTTTTTTCTTTTTTCTTTCTTTTTTTTTTTTTTTTTGAGGGCACAAGCGCCGTAAAGAGAAAATAAATGGGCGTAATGTCGTTAGCTCAGGGCACTGATAAGGCTTTAGAACTCCCCATCTGGAAATAACAGATATGATAGCTTTATAGGATTAATGTACGTGACGCATAATCTTTTTCAATTTTCTAAACGACGCGCGATTCGCGCAAATGACATGCAAAAATGATTGTGGGAACAGGCATGAATGGCGCGTAAATATGATGAGGTAGGCGGAGATTTTCGGGTGAGAATTGCCACGCTATAAATTTTAAATCTTTATTTTGTTGGAAGAACCTTTCTAATACGATACTTAGTTTAGGTGAGCTACCTCCAGCAGGGATGTATTCTTGGGAAACTAATCTTTAGCTTAACGTTGGTGTAAAGTGCCATTTGTTATGATTAGGTTATTCAATTATATTTTTATTGCGTTAATGAATCAAAGTTTCAATTCCTATTTATAATTTTTCGTACTTATTAAATACATTTAGGACCTGTTCAAATTAGGACCAAAATTTAGCAATTTCCAAGCCCGCAAATCGATTTTCCAATGACTACATTTAAAAGAAATGTATAATCACTTCTTTAATCTGGTTGGAAAAACAGAAAAATTTAGGTAATTCCATTAGTGATTTGAGCAGATTCCAGTTTTCCAATAATCTACTCAACATCGGCCGAAGTCAAAAATTTAATCAAAATTCGCAAAGGCTCTAAGTACTAATATTTATTTAAAATGCAGCTGTTTAAAAAAAGCCAATATTTGGGGCGTTCCTTATTAAAATTATTAGTATTATTTTTTTTGAACCATCAGCTTACAAGGAGAAGGAACCTACTCGTCATCACCGATTTCGCTCATAGCACAGGTAGGGCTATGGAGATGTTGAAACAACGTTGTGATTGTAAAAATGCGGCGTTTATAACCTGCGCTAGATGCAGAAATAATTACTGTTTCCCCTGCTTCTATAATGAATATCACCCCGACAATGTAAATCATCATCATGAAAAATAATAAAAGTTTGAATGAGTTTAATGTCTGTTTAAGTCTTTTGGTATGCGCTTTAATTACAATCCTTTGCTGAAAAGTCCGCAATCCCAATTTTTTACCCTATCTTTGCCTTTAGCGTATAAATAAATAAAAAAATAAAAAATGTATCACTTCGCTTAATTGCAGACTCGAATCTTATAAAAATTGGGAAAGATCCGAAAAAAAGCCTCCGTACGCAGGGATTCGCCGCTTTGGGAAAGTGCTACAATGAAAGGGACTTAGAGCCGCGTGAAAATTTTTGTATACTATTATTTTCTAAGCGCTGGCCATCTGGAGTTCCCACTTCGGGTACTTTCATTTGTAGCCAAGCCCTATCTGCGCTATAAATTTGAGCGAAATCGGTGATGACGAGTAGGTGCCTTCTCCTTGTTAGTCAAAGCCTTGTAAAATAACAGAATTAATCTGTAGCATATTATTCTGTAGCTGATTATTCATCATGTCGTCCGATGTTAGTACACATGACACCAAAACCACCAAGCACTCTTCTTCAGTTGCTTACTGACACGAACGTCAAACAAATCAGCATTGTTATTACATTCTATTCTATTAAAAGAATAGATTTAATTCTTCTAATCTAACACTAATCTACGTTATAATTATATTTTAGAATATACTATATTTAATAAATTGTAGCGAGAATTTGATGAATTAGGATTCAATATATGATATTGCTTATAATTAACAAAAATTCTTGAATTAAAATTATAATGATTTTTTTTTTTTTTTTATAGTGGTGAAGTTTTCAACCATATCTGAAATCTGCACCCATAAAAAGTATTTTTCAATTTTTTAATCTCTTCAGGGAAACCGGGACATATGTGCAAGTTTGGTTTTATTTTTTAGTCAGCAAAGATAAACTAACTTCTAATTGTTCAAATATTTCTTATGTATTCACATCAGGGACGAATTTCCAAAATTCGTACATTAAAAAAAAACCGATAATTTTCCATACGGTTAAGGAAGCAATCTGATTTTTTCTTCAATATAAGAATATATGTACTTGGTACCCTACATGCATAATTGTTTTAAATTACAATTCATTCTTATTCTGCTTTATTAAACATTTGTCTTTGTCTTTTAGGAGTGCTTCAACAGTACCAAATCCCAAGTCAAAATTCATTAAATTGTCAAAATTTTTAGAAAGCTTGTCCAAAAGAATATTTTAAGTTTTAAAGGAGAACTCGCTTTTTTTAACTCAGTTTTTTCCAAACTGGATGAGAAGAATAAAAAAATAAATATCAATCGACATAACTTTTTATCACAATATTTACAAAGTATTATTTACTTTTTGGAACCGATCCAAAAAAAAAATTAATACTTGAAATTACAACGTATTTTTTATTATCAACGATTTTGAAAAATTACATATTCTCATACATATTAAAAATTAACACAGAAAATACTTTCATTAAATGTTTGAAACCTTGAAACACTATCCTTAATTTTTGAAAATTCTATGAAGCGTGTGATCTTCAAAAAGGTTGTTATATGATTCTGTGTCTACCATAATAAATGATCTTTTAAATTGGTTTTGACCCAATCTACTCAAAGTAGATTTCTAGCTCCGTATCAAATATTGTCAAGGTCACGTAAGAGCAAACACCTCATAAGTGAGCATACACAGTCGTGATAAGAAATTTGACTTATGTCCGACAACCTCATGAATTTTAATTCACCAAAAACCTCAGAAAATTTTCGACTGTGCACAGAAGAAAATTGGATTCGAGTTACTTCTCGTTCCACTCCAACAAAGCGGAGAATGGTAAAATTGAATTGAATTTAAATAACGCCCAAGAATAGTTTTTCATGCAACTCACGCTATATCCTGAGGGTTTTTAGTCCTAGTAGTCCTTGTAGAAAATATAGTTTCAAGCTCATATCCGGCGAACTAAAAATAAATTTCCGCAAACAGTGATGATGTCAGTTTTTGGGGACGAGAAGACAGTGTATCTGCATACCGTTAGTGGGATTATTTATGCAACAATCTCATAATTTACGTTTTCTTCGTCCCAGAGAAACTCTAAACCCCATTAGGAAATGGAAAATAATGCATCAGGAATGGTGAAAATGAGAATTTGAGCGAACACCGAGCTGAAAAGTTGAGATAAACTATTTATGAGGTTTTCACATTGTTTTCAGCAATTCATTGTAATTATTTGTTACAGTTGAAAGACAAGAAATGGTATTTAATTGGGGTTTAAATAGATTTATAGAAATATCGAAATCGTAAAAATTTGCAAATCAAGAGAGGTTTTGTCGAAGTAAATTCAGCAGGAAAATCATTCAGCGATTTAAATTTTATTCAGCTATCATAAAACTGAAGTGAATTAAAATGCGGTCGAAATGCTCCTGTTGTGGTTAAAGGTAACTCGTTGTAAATATTTTAAAACTGGCCAGGATCTCATTAAAATAGAAAAGGTCGTTTTTTAACTCTCCTCAGTGGTTATTTCTACACCCGCTGAAATAAATTATGTATTTTTGTCACCGCTGCCACTTTGGGGAAAACGCTGCTAGTTTTATGCAACTGAGGTCAACAAGTTTTGCCGCAACAGCAATCCCTGCGGTATTTAAATATCCACAGTGTTTTTATACTGGACAGAAAACGAAAAATATTCTTCGATCTGCAAATAGTCGATAAGACCATAGAAAAATAAAGACAAGAAGTCTCATCTAGAACAACAGAAGTGAAACGCATTTTTGAAAGCTCTTTTCCATGTGATGCCTCCAAACTTAAAAATCTTTTGAAATTGCATAATATAGGGCGGTTTATGGCAAATCGCATAACAACTTTGCTAATAAAGACACGATTATACACAATGATTTTATTTAATTAATGTTCCCCGACTTCTGCCACTACTTTTTTTTCTTTATAAATAAGACATTCCGCTTTTGTAACATTTTTCTTGAACTTAAACTGCCCTATGTTATGCAATTTCATAACATTTTTAAGTTTGGAGGCATCACATGGAAAAGAGCTTTCAAAAATGCGTTTCACTTCTGTTGTTCTAGATGAAACTTCTTGTCTTTATTTTTCTATGATAAGACTTAAATGTTTGTTTGTTTTAAAAGTGAGCAGGAATGAATAATTTAAATTGCCGCTGTGAATATGTTCTAATCAATAAAAGGTCAGATTTTTATTTACTTATTTGGAGTAAAAAATATAATTTGATTTTATAGAATTTAGATTACTTTTTAAGAACCTAAATTAAAAATTATGAGCACATCACTGATGAGGTATTCGTACAGTTTAGATCTTTATTAATTATAAAATTTATTTGGCGATGTATAGTGAATAATCATTCTGAAAAAAAAAAAAATCAAAATTTTGAATAGCGAAGACATAAAATCCATAATAATGGGAACGAAAAAAATTGGTAATTTGTGATAAGCTTAATTAGTTGAGTTCTCTTCAAACATTGTCTTAGATTTAATCCTTTCCTTATTCAACTCAAACAAAATAGATAAAAGCACGAAGCATTTCATTTCAAGAAAACTTAAGTGTTAAAATTACATCCTAAACGAAACAATCATCGCCAGCCTTCTGTTTTTCCACAATTTCTTAATGTTACACGTTTACGTGAATTCAATACAAATCATAAATTACGAAAAACCAGCCGACATCTGAGAACAGGAACCTCCCTCATTAATCAGAACAAATACCCTTAAGTCGGAAAATTCCTATTAATTGATACAATTAATATCTGACATTTTCTACCTACCGCTTAGCTCTGTTCGCCCATGAGTAATTCGCTTTTCAATTTAATTATTTATTCGTCAAGTCAACGTAAGACAGTACCAAAATAATAAATCAATTTCCCAAACTGCTGCCATTGGTGGTGTTACCTTTTGCTAAGCCTCTTTAAGTTACTTAATACATTGCTGTCATCACTTAATATCATCCGACAAGAGTTGGCAAGATGAATGTTTCATTTCCGCAAGAAACAATAAATTATCCAGTTTAACTTTAAGTTTAAGGAAAATTTCCGTTTTGTTTTATCGCTTTTGTCGTTTCCATTCATTGAAGGTAAATATTTGAAAAATTGCCAAAAGGTACTGAAACTGGGAATAAAGTAATCAAGGAAGAAATTGTCTTTGAGCAGCATAATGAAAATCAGTGATGGATACTTTTGGAAGTGTGAGAGAGGCAAATGAACAAAATTAGGGAAATGATTTTAGGTGATTAACAGACAAATTTATGCAATGAAGCGATTTACAAAGGAGAATCAAAAGTTTGTTAGAAGAAATTATAAGACTTAATTGGCGATAACAAACAAATAAGAAGTAATTTCAAATTAACAGACTGAATTGCTTTTTTTAAGCGAGAAATCACGTATCTAATGACCTTGGATAATCAATAAATTGTAATCAACAAGGAGAATTTTGTTTTTATATAGAACTGTAGTATAGATAAAGTCACTTTAGACTGCATTGACTAAGCCTACTATTTTGGGCTGGCATGATCTGTAGTTTTACCCACAATGAACAAAACGAGAATTGGGGCACGCAAGTTCAATTGTACGATTCTAATAGAAAACTGGGGCGATTTTCGTCCAAAATCGTATAAAGGGAATTTTTGGGAATGCTCTTTCAGAATCTAGCATTTGTTTTGCATAAAAGCTTCAAAAACCCTGTTATTTTTTGGGTTTTTCAAAAAATTGCTGATTTCTTTTTTCTCTTCAAAGTCTATTATCTTGACGTTGCTACTATTCAATGATCATATAACCACCAGAAATCGCGGTCCGAATGTCTAAACTTTCTCAAACCATGGTTTTGAAAGTTTTTTTTTGCTTTGATTTTGTAAAATGGCCATTCTGTACTGCAATGTAATAAAAAACTTGGCGATGTTTTTACACGAAAAGGATCAAGTTTACAAACAATTTTTATAGAACAGAAAATACTTGAAATTAGCCAAAGAAAAAAATTCTGAAAGAATTCACAAGTGTTTTTTGGCTAATTATAAGCACTTTTTGTACTTTTGTAATTTATTCGTAAAATTGATGCTTTTTGAGTAAAAATATCACCAAGTTTTTAATGATGAAATTTGGTGATATTTTAATCAAAACGGATCAAATTTATGAATAAATTTTATAGGACAAAAAGTCCTTATAATTAGCTAATTGTGAATTCTTTCAGAATTTTTTAGGACATTATTGGATTTCTCAAAAATTGGCCAAATCCAAAAAAAAAAAAAAAATTAGTAGAAAAATTTCTGAAAAAATTCAGATGTTTTCTGTGGCATTTTCTGTTTTGGTTTTCTTTTAAGCATTTTCTGTTTTGTAAAATTTTTTTTTAAAGTTGATCCTTTTCTTGTAAAAACATCACGAAATTTTTTATTACATTGCTGTACAAAATGGCCATTTTGCAAAAACCAAAGTAAAAAACAACTTTCAAAACAATGGTTTGAGAAAGTTTAGACATTCGGACCGCGATTTCTGGTGGTTACATGATCATTGAATAGAAGCAACATCAAGATAATCAACTTTCAAAAAAAAAGACAAAAAAAAATTAGCACTTTTTTGAAAAAACCTAAAAAATAATAGATTGAAGATTTTATGAAAAACAAATACCAGATTCTGAAAGAGCATCCTCAAAAACCCTCTAAATACGATTTTGGATGAAAATCGCCGCAGTTTTCTATTAGAATCGTACAATTGAACTTGCGTGCACAAGATTCTCGTTTTGAGCATTAATGGGTTAAACAAAGAAAAACAAAAACCACAACAAAAACTTCTGCAAAGATAAAATCCCTACTGAATTAAAATTCTTGAATAGGTACTCTTAGCCCTTTTTAATTTTGCTAAAAGAACATAAAATTACATTGAATTATACCCATTTTGCGTTAACAAATTGGTCCAATAATTTTTTTCACTTCCAGATTTCAAGTTTCGATGGGTAGAAATCATGAAAAATTGATGTTTTTCGGAAATGTTGAATCTTTGGTCAAAAAATTCAACTCAATACAAATTCCAGACCCGCATCAGATCATTAAAAAAACGCGACTACTTTTCCATTTATAGCATATACATATGTATCGATTAAATAGGATATTCTTTTTTCCTTTCAAGTTTTATACTATTAAAGATGATCGAAATTAAAACACTCATGTTGTAAAATATATTTGAAAATATTTGAAAATCCAAGATCAATTTGTAGAAAAAAAAAATATATTTTTTTAAGTCTATTATGGAGGCAGATAGCCCGGACAACTTTTAAATATTATATTTTAGTATACTCGCATATACAACGCACCAAAATAATGCTTTTATGATATTATTTCTTACGTTTTTCTGTATAAAGCAATATAAAATGGAAGGAAAGTGGTGGGATAAAAGACAAGATGTCAGAAATGCTGGACAAATTTGCGGGAAAGTGTTTGTAGGAAATAACCATAACGGAATGTGACTATATAATTTAACGCCGCGTTTCTATTACTAAAAAGTAAATGAATGGCACAAAAACAGGAATTCAAAGCTATCTGTACAAAGTTATTACTTCTGACACGGCACGTTAAGTGCATTCGTCACATACATGTCGGTAAATCCTTACTTTAGCTAACATCTAAAGGAAATCCCGAATTTACTTTGCCCTTTCGACCTCTTCAAGTCACTTAAAATGCCAAAGATATTTGAGAATTTTCTCCTAATACGCAATGAAGAAAGGTATTAAGCCAGAGAAGTTGAAGGAAATATCGTAAACATGTGCCAAGTTTGTTCCAGAAAATTGTTTATGCCCAAATTCCGGCTTCTGGGACTCATCTCAAAATAATGAAAGCTTAATCGCTTTCATTCCTAATGAACAAGGGAATGTTTGAAACCCTCGAGGGAACCATTACTTTAAAAAAAAAAAAAAAGTTATAAAAGAATCTAGAGAAAATACTGGACGACTAAAGCATCAATTAATGTAAGAATTTAAAAGGTCTTTTATTCTTGCTATGGTTGCGATGAATTAAAAGCAGCACATGAATCAGCATGGAGGACTTATCCTAATTTTTTTTTTTCCCAGAAATAATGGGAATATCGTCCAGAAAAATAATTCTCTATAAAAAGGAGTAGTAAGGACTTATTAATATTCTATCACAATCGTTAAGTTGCTTTCGTCATAATCAGCTTTGCCGAGTGCACTGCTCCAAAGCAGCCCTTTGCGGCTGGGAGTGATGACGGTTTCGATTGCTAAATGAAAGAAGTTTATGAATTCATAAGTTAGGCTCTGTTCGGAGATCGAGAATATTGCTCCATGTCTCATCAATAAATAATAAGAAATTGTTCTCTGCCCCAGCTAATGGTCGGAGGGTGTTACCATTCAATGTAATCAATATTTTCCCTGATCTGAGCCTCTGCTATCCTACATTAAGTCCCATCCATTTACTAGACACGGCTCCAAGGGTCTGAATGAAATATGACAGCTGCGGAAGGATGTGATAGGCAATATCTGACAGTAGCAGATTAATTGGAGAGGTGAAGGGACCGAAGCGATCAAATTCATATCAGCACCTAAGAATTGATTGTGCTTCGGTACATCTTCATAATTTCCTTTTGCCAACTGGTACAAATCTCAAATTACCTCCAGGCGAAATTAAATAAATTGCTATGGCGCTGGAATGAAATTTATGCTTAAGACACAATATACAAAAGCTGCTTGCGGCTTTAGCATATTCGCCTGGGGCTCAGTGGAGCGGTGAGAACAACTAGTCTGCGGATTTCATAAATCCTTTATTTATTGATCAAAGCACTTAATTAATGGTGCTATGGCAGATGTTGACTGAGTAGGAACATCGATTTGTTTAGGGGCAGATGTTTCGTCTGAAGTATTGTTATATTTGTCAACTATAAGATTTGTTGGATAGTAAGACTAAGGCTCATTTGGATTAGCAAACAGGCCTATTTTGGGGTGTAGCGCTTATTATAAGATATATGAGAGCACATCTTGACAGAATTACTCGAAACATGTACATATATGACAGTAATTATGTAGGTTTTCCGTGTTCTAGCTCATTTTAAAATTATCCGATAACCACCGCAACTTTTCGTAAGCCTGGTGAAAAAATTATTCTATTTGTGTTGCCATATCTTATATCATTTTTCCGTATATTAAGAATCCGAAAATAGTCTACCCCATCACTTTTGCGAGATTTAAGATTTTGTTAATATTTAAAAAGTAAAAAAAGCCAAATTACGATCATGTTTGAAAATGTGTTAAAAAATAACTTCATTCAATCTGGATTCAATCTCGATTCAATCCAGTTAAATGTCATGTAGACGCAGATCGAATGCAAACGAGATCGACTCGATCCAATCCAACTTCTCAACCTGGCTCGAATCGAAATTATTGCATGCAGACGCGGATCGAGAGATTGAAAGATCGAAGTACATAGCTCAAATTCGTTGAGGCTGTGCAGTCGCAAAGGTAGTAAATTGACGTAATAAGTAATGTGTGATATAATTTATTATTTATTAAACGGCAATGAGTAAGAGGAATTTGTGAAAGCATGAGGAGGCCCTTGCTCTCCTCGAAAATATGTAAGAGACTAATTCTCTTGCCTTATTTGACGGAAAACTTTATAAAAACAGAGTCGTATACGCACATCGAATTTCGATCTCTCGATCCCTCAATTCTCCATCTATACGTAGTAATATTCTCAATCATTTTGTATCCCCAAATATGAATCAAACCAACATAAGTAAACTTATGATTTTACCAGGATGGAGCTACGTGCCATCCCGACTAGAATTTTGGTGGGGTACAGCTAGGGCCCCTATGAGGCTAGCCACACTGCCTCATGTGGGTCCCATGAGGCTGCCCTATAAGGCGCACGAAGGGCAAATAACGCCTTGCCTCATTCGCGCATCATTATGACTGCCTCATGTGGGCCTCGTGAGGCAAAACCCGACTAGAATTTTGGTGGGGTACAGCTAGGGTCCCTATGAGGCTAGCCATACTGCTTCGTGTGGGTCCTATGAGGCTGCCGGAAGGCAAATAACGCCTTGCCTCATTCAGGCTCTCTTTGTAATACTTAATAATGTAATCCTAACTCCTTATACTTATATACATGTAGAAATACTTCTTTATTAGTATAAATTATTATAATAAACTTAACTCAGTCCGAGGCGAGTGCGCCCTGATGTTGTCCGTCCTGCGGGTAGAATCCAAAAAAGAACGAGTGTCGCAATATGGCGATGAGCTGTCAGCTCGTAGGGGGATTCGTCGAGGGATTCTCAAGAAGATGATACTTCATGCAATAGATTATAAAATACGAAGTTTTTGTAAGGAAAACCCGATAAGACAGCTATTAATAATACTGGGATTTGTGCTTTAATCGAGCCCAGCTGATAATTTGCAAATATAACCCACTAGCAGATAACGTCAAGTATGCCTAGGTGTATATGTGATGTTTGCCTAATCGAACCCCTGTAAAGCAAAAGGTGGGATTGCCTATTTCGTTGTAAGGTTTGCCTCTTAAGACCCTTGTGAGGTACTCATAAGGTAAACCTCACTTCAGTATCGCTGATTTTATTTTGTGAGGTCCTCATGAGGAATCTACGGGGAAATCCCTCTATCGGCATACCCCTCACTTGCCACATGAGGCCCACACGCTTCATGAGGCATGCCCCCTATAAATTCTAGTCGGGTATACAGCCATCGATACAATAAATTTACTGCGTGCGTTTTAACTCCATTGGATTGCTTTTTTTGTGGCTATGCTAAGCCTAGACCATGGCCTAAAACTCCAACTAAACTCTGGAATTATTGGAAGCCAACATAACACGCACCATTTCGGAACTGACACCAGATTTGTAGCCATAATTTGGATCCGCAGAATGCGATACATTACTGGTAGTCGTGGAGCACATCTTTCGGATATAATTTTCCAAAAATAAATGTATAGTTTGATTCTTTTAAACACAATAAAATATTTTATTCCAAATATTTGCTTATTTTATATCAATTTGAAGTTTTAGTCGGCCTAAGAACTAAATTAATCGGCAAAAAAAGACTAAATATGATTCTTAATTTTGGTAATATTGAGCGATCATTTGTTTGTAATTATCCTGTAATGTAACCAATTATTATTGAAAGTAGATTCTTCCAGTTTTCAATTGAATGTTATTCCTATGTACGTTATATAAGCATATCAGGGCAGTGATAATTAAAAAAACAAAAAATCACTCCGTGCTTCCAAAACCAAGATAGCGAAAACTCTGTATTTAATATAGAATATCCATAAGTGTTTGTGTAACAAAAAACATTGCCTAATATGTAGTTTACTAATAGTTTTGAGGTATATATTTTGTCGCTGTCTAAACTTTTTTTATTGAACATTTTACACATTTTTAAATTCTTTACGTGTTGAAGCGATAAAAAGATATAAAAACTAGTAAAGCACATACGAACGTAACTATTCAAGCTAGTCAAAATTAATCGCTGTCATGTACCAGGTATTTTTAGCAAGAAATATAGCTGGTATAAAAGTGAAATTGTGCAGGTGACCAAACAACCGGATTAAGCACGCAACATAAATTTACACCTGCAGAGCTACTTTATTGAAGGGACATCAAACGATTACTTCTATTTTTCTTTTTCTTCCACAGGTCGTCTCGTCGTCTTAACAGGTACATTTTTCTGACCAACTTTCGTTTAGCTCTGAAAAAGATTTAAACACTTCAATTTTGTATTTCATAAATAATAAAAAATATCTCTAGAAAGAAAAATCTTTAAAGTAAAAATAAATCACGATTTGTACATGTTTCCGGGACACCTCCAATAAATTCTACATTTAAGCAACCCTTTCTGGGCTATCGATTTAAACCTTTCAGACAAACTTCTTCTGTACGTTCCACAAAAAAAAAAAAAAAAAAAAAAAAAAAATCTTGATGCGGCTCCAAAAAACTTTCAACATATATCATTAAAGCGGCTACTCCATGATTTTTATCACAATTTAAGCAGCTAATCAAAAACTAAATTAGTTCCAAAGAATTCACCTTTATTCTCTAAAAGGCCACTAATTTCCCACATGTAATTTGTGTCACAGAGAAATTTTCTCTGTCGCCACCTTAATATAAAAAACGGATGAAATTAGGCAAAGTTCCAAATTTTATAACTCCCCGCTCCTTCGGTCGTTTTCATTCACAAAAGAAGAAAGCACGACGATGAAAAACTCGCCAAAACGTTGGCCGCTGAATCACAAATCATAAGCTGTTGGATTCAATTGCCTTTTATGTGGAATTTCATAAAAAGATAAAGAAAAAAAATATAGAAATATGTATATTCGTCTGAACTTTTGCCAGGAACGTTTGTCATGGGTTCAATGCTTTTTAGGGTATTAAATGTCTTGTATATGTCCCAATATTTTTCCTGCAGACGCTGAAAAAGGCACGGGTTAAACCTACTGGGGATGAGTGCGCTCGTACGATTTGAATGTTTGCTTTTATAATAACTACCATCATCGAGTTTTATACCACATCTTAAGAAAATCATATTTTCCACTAGGAATTGCGTTTAAACTTGAATTTCTATTTCATGTGGGGAAACGAGTATTTAGAGGTTATGAGCGTTGAGCACGGAATTACGAAATTTATTTTCCATTAACATAAAGAAAATTATTTGTCGAGATGTTTGACTCAAACATTTAGTTAAAGGACCTAACTCACGATTTGATGTATATAAGAAAGTGTATCTACTACTTAAAAGAACGCCTTTTTTAAACATAAAATTCTTAAACCCGATACAAGGATTTATTCGAGATGTAAGATGAAAGAGAAGTATGTAGAGATTATTCAACAATTGCCAATTGTTCGAGATACAATAGGCACCGTGAGAAAAATGGCATATGTGGCAGTATAAAAGGCATTCATACAATCTTATTTACTTATATAAGTATTTTATCAAATGTCTGATTGCTACATTAAATATTAGGGTGCTTTTTCTTGCGATATTTTTTTTTTTTTTTCCAGTCCCACCTCGAAATTTTATGGGAAATACCTAAACAAAAATTTCCTGAAAATTGGAGCACTTAATTTTAATATTATGTGCTCGAACAAGGCCTATAAAGATTTCCCGTAAAAAATACACGTACGCTTTGATTTTTTTTCTTCAAAACTCTACAACTCAGAGGCATTTTATGGTAATATCATGGTCAATGATAGGGTTTCTTCAGAATTGAATGCTCTACAAAAGTGTCCATTGCGGCGTAACCCTAACTCCCACCAGCGAGGTAGTACGGGTCAATAACCCAATTTTTTCATGAAATTCTCGTTTTTTGCCCCTATCTTGTAAATAACAAGAATTACAGAAAAAATGTACATGAGAAACTTGTAGGAAATTTAATTTCCTCCAAAAAGTTCTAGAACACCAAATCGCTGACAACGATATTTCTTGAGATATTGGGCTTTGAAATTGAGGTAGTGTGGAATTTTCATGGATTATTGAGCTAAATTACTGTAGAAACATTACCTCAACTTTAGTTTAAAAGTTGTCCGTATATGTACAGACAGATTCACATGGAATCCTAAAATTCAATAAATTATATGTACTAAAAGTCCACATGGGTAATAATCCTACAAATGCTATTCCTCATAAAAAAATTATAATTTCTTAAAATGTGGATTAAAGTCATTAGAAATTTCTTCTATTTATAATATGTTACATACAAAAGCATTAAGAAATTCAACAAGCAGCTTCATTAAATTTCCTTGCGAACTGTTTACCTTTCTTTTTTGCATCCGAAACGACAAATACGTATTCTTTTCTGCATTATATTATAAAATTTAAAGGTAGAAATCATATGCTAAATTAAATGCTAAACCAATATTTAAATATTTGTTCTTTCACTTCTTAATGTGATGGAATTCTTGAAATCACTTTTCTTTGGGGATCCACCGTAAAGATAAATATTTAGATTGCTCGAAGTGCACCTTCGAGAGTTTCTTGTGTTCCTTAAAAGGGTAAAATAATAACATATATGCAACAGGCTTTGGGAAATTCATGGGGTAAATAAATTGACAACTGAAAAGGGTACTCTCTGCGAGTTGGCAAAGGCTTCCAACAAAACCGGAAACTAGGGGAAAAGTAAATAGGGTTGTGTGATTTTAAGACGCTTGGGAAGTAAAGAAGCTGCTTGAAGGCGCTGTCAAACAATGCGAGGAGAATTTCAGACACTATGTTGCCGAGATTACGTGAAGTTGTTGAAGTGCCCTTAATTCAGACTGGAGCGTGTAATAGGTAGATAACGTGCTAATTTCATCGCTCTTAATGAGGAGGAAATCATTTCGTGCCGGCAGTGAGTGATTATGCTACGCGAAACATTTCATGTTCTGATGTAGCTTCAAAATTAATGCACTCGAGCACGTTTTGCATGGCAATCAAAGGGCATATGGCACTAGTATGCATGAGTTCACCTTTTGCCTTCCGTTTCCTATTTAGCAGATATTTACAACTTGGACTCATCATCGCAATAATGTATGTATGTTCTAAATGCAAAAGGCATTTTAATTAATTTAAGCTCCCGTGTCCCGTCCCAATTTATTTAGTCCGAGGCATAATGCTAGAGGGAAAAACAATTGAAATTTTATTTATCCTAGGATAGCTCTGAAGCTCTACCATAATCAAGGAAAGTGCAGAATTAATAAGCTCCCAGCATAACCATTATCGCCATTGTTTCATCCTTCTGTCCTTTTGGATGAAAAGTATCGATAGTATATACCGAATAACTCTTATTATTAAAATAAATACAAAACAAAAGCCTATTTTCACCGGATATTTGTCGTCCGAATTTCCTTATTTAATAGCATTCGCAATTTATATCACACCTTCATCACAAGCAGCAATCGGAGCTCTTTTCAAGCATGAATTATTCTCTAGAAAATCCATAAGATACATTTACGGGTTTATTGCGAAAGAAAATTCTTCACTATCTTATAAATTCGTACTATACCCTTCCTATTCAACGAGGCATGAATAAATGCGAAAAGCCATCTAGTTTTCTTGAATTATTCAAATAGCAAAAAGTGATTCAATAAAGTTGGGGCTAATCCAATTTTGTTGGAATAAAATTTTCTGGGAGTAAATCCCCCTACCGATGTCACTTTTATCTTAGAGACCTTATCTTAGCACAAAAAGCCTTTTAGCATTTTCAAGCTGCGGAAGGAACAGGAGACGAATGGAGATACCAATTTGCTAACTTTCTAATGGTCTTAATTAATGAAACTTGAAGATAATGGAAGAACTCAGCGGGAGATCGGTCTTTCGCATTAGCAACCTAAAGAATTTTCTACAATAAATAAGCAAATTTACGAAACCTTCTACTACTGTATATGTAGATTAATTTCCCGAAAGTTATTCTGATTAGTTACTCATATATTAATTACACTTGAACTAAAGGAGAATTTAATTTAGAGAGAATTTCTCGTATCCGAATAATTATTTAGTTTGTAAAGTTTAATGTTGGGTATCATACCACGTATTATATGTTTAATTTATAGTTTGTATTTCCTTGTTATCTCCTTTAAGTAATTTTATATAGTAGATAAGCCCGTAACCGATAAATGCTTAAATTTAAAAGTACAGAATTTTCTTTTTTCATAAAATAACACAATCCTGAATAAATGGTAGCTGAATAGAAATTGAAGCTTAAAGTCTCAGCTTTAAGAGAAGGTACATTAAAAATTCATTGGTAGAATTTTCTTCCTTTCTATAGAAAGAAGGAATGTGAAAATCAAACTCTATAAATTTTAAATTATTTTTTTATTTCTCACAAAAAGAAAGCTCAAGAGCTCTGATGATTTTAGACTCAGAACCTACGTGGATTTGTTGTAGGCAATGTCTGATTTGCTTTAAAATATCTTTTATATCCACTTTCATGAAAATTTCGTTTAAACTTAAGTTCTTTTTGGAAGTATAGCTACCTGAAGAAATAAAACGAGGAACCTATATGCAATTACTAACATTTTGATGTTTAAAAAATACCTTAGGTATTTCAACACGAACTAATTCACTTTTCCGAGAGAACATGTTTCCGAGTTACATGAGAAATACAGAAATAGCTGTATTAAATACGAAAAACAACTTCTTCTAAATAATCGTATTAGGTACTATTGTAATTTATTGTTCTCTTGGCAAGTACACACATTATTAAGTTCAACCCCTGTTTAAAAAACAAATTTTGCAATCGATTTATTACCTACTTTCCATTGCTCCATTGAGCTCAAATATTACAAGTGTATATGATTTGGATGATAATACCATTGAGCTGATCTAATGATAGAGTTGAATAAAAAACTTAAAACAAAGTGACAAATTTAACAATTATTTCTGTGTCAAATGGCAGTGTGAAAACGAACTGAAAGTATTATAGATTGAATAAGAGACGGAAGGTCTTGAATAAGAGACGGAAATACGGAAAAGAGACTGAAAACGAACTGAAAATAGACAGAAAATGAACTGATATTCGACTAAAAAATGTGGACTGAAATCAGGCGGAAATCAAACTAAAGATAGTTAGCCCTGAATTTCAGTGAGTTTATTTTCAGTTCACTTGTCCTGAAACAAAGGGCGAACTGAAATTAAACTCAAGATAGTCTAAATAAAATATCGATTAATTAATTTATTACACATACAAAAATTAACATCTGCCCAAAAGTATAAGCACTATATAATTTATAATAATTTTTTTTTTTTTTCAATTCAAGAAATTTGAATTGTAGCTATCTGATTATTATAATTCTAATTAGAGTCATGTCGATTTAAAAATCCCTATTTAATTTAAATTGAATTGTCAAGTATAATAATATATATATGTATAATAAATACCAAAAATGCAGATTCGCTTTACTTCTTCCATAGTTTAATATGAGATTTAATGTATTTCTGAAATTATAAATAAATGTATTTCTACTGTGTAAACTATATAAAATATTTTCACGAATGTATGTCCTACTCAAAAATTATTGGTTAAATAAATATAATGAAAAAAGCAACAAATTACATAATGCTTAACTGATTCATTACTCTCCTGGACTTTGAAATTTTTCAATAGCACAAAGAAAAAAGTTTAAATCTAGCGGCTGAACATTTTCTAAGTTTAATATTTGAAAAATGTCTAACAAGGAGAAGGCAGCTACTCGTCATCACCGATTTCGCTTAAATTAAAAAAAAATAGCACATGTAGGGCTTGGCTACAAATGAAAGTACCCGAAGTGGAAACTCCAGATGGCCAAGCATTTAGAAAATAATAGTATACAAAAATGTTCACGCGGCTCTAAATCCCATTCATTGTAACACTTTCTCAAAGCGGCGCCTAGTGTAGTGGTTAACACTTGGCCTTGTAATTTAGTGGTCACGGGTTCGAATACCTGAGGCTTTTTTTTCGGATCTTTCTCAATTTTTATAAGATTCGGGTCTCGCTTAATTCGCTTAATTGCGAAGTGATAAATTTTTTATTTTTTTATTTTTTATTTATTTATACGCAAAAGGCATAGATAAGGAAAACAATTGGGATTGTGGAATTTTCAGCAAAGGATTGTAATTAAAGCGCATACCAAAAGACTTTGTACATTAAAAATCAAACTTTTATTATTTTTCATGATGATGATTTTCATTTGTCGGGGTGGTATTCATTATAGAAGCAGGGGAAACAGTAATTATTTCTGCATCTAGCACAGGTTATAAACGCCGCATTCTTACAATCACAACCTTGTTTCAACGTCTCCATAGAAAAACTTCATAAAAAAATTTAAAATTTTGTTACTAATATAAAATGTTCAGTCTGTCTTCAGTCTCTTTTCCGATTGAAAAATATGTTCCATTTCAGTTGGAATTCCATTTTAATTTTGTCGATGTAATATGTTTTCAGTCTATTTTCAATGCAAATAATAATTTCCACCATATTTCAGATTCGATTGCGTATTAAATTCAATTTTATTTTGATGAACTTTTTTATATATTTTTCTTTTAAATAAAGTCGTTTCGTTTAAAAATTTATTTTTTTATATGTTGTATTTATAATAAATATTATACAATTTTTGCTCTACCTCTCTTTAACTCTATCAAATTTTTTACTGAACCGAATATTCGCACTATCGCGAGTCTACTGTATTTGTTTCATTTTTGTTGATTAAAATTTTAGAAATATTATATATCATATGTATATTTTTTTTTATACAAGACTATATACATATTTATATATTATACACAACTTATGATTTAAAGAGTATTAAATGAAACAGCAAAATGCTAGTATACATGTCATGCTTTTAATTTGGGAAAAAAAGATGATGTCTTTTGAAACAATCTTTTATATCTTTTTATCGGTGAATATTGTTGTACATTCATATCTCATTTTTGTACAGGCTTTACAGCATGGCTTTACTTTAAGTGGATTAAAAAGCTGAAACGTGCCACAAATCTTCTACGAAAATCTTTCTGTCAGTAAAAATGACGACGGGCGCTTACCTGAAACTTGTGTTAATATTCCACACACACAGATGAAAAACTTTTGCAGCACCAATGGGAAGTAAAATTACAGTCCTTCGGAGCGCGTTATCACCCTGGTCTGCTTATAAATTCATGACATTTTCATCAGCGCGGGCTTAATGAGGAAAGGAATTGAAAAATTACGTAAAATTCTACCCGCTGTTGCCATAATCCCCTAAAAGCTTTTGCACGTCATGTACTGTTTTACTGCGGAAATTAACGCGGTTATGCTTCATCTAAAAAAATAAAAATATATAATATATATAAATATAAGAAAAAAAATACTTCTTCGAATTAATAACGAGGACTGTAGCGCAAGTGTGTAGGTAATTCGGACCGATAATTAAAACAAAAAGGGCAATATCACTTTATAACACTACATCCCTAAAGGGCCTATATATCCCGATAAGGACGGTGTATCACGTAGATGTAAATTCGTCTAAATACGGCGGTCGAAGGCAATTCCCTAGAAAATTGAAAAACTTTTTGATTGCTCATCAGGCCGGAAGTACGATCTATTGCGTGGCCCTTTCCCTTTTGGAATGGTAGCACCAATAAAATCATGGGAAACCAATGTGGCTGCCCTCTGCGACGGTAGGTATTACACATTAAAATCCCCGAAATTTTAATGAAACTCATCGGTTTGGTGGTTCCCTATAGTGGGAGCTATAAATATTAATAAAAATGCTTTCCTTTTCCGCCTAACAAGCGTTGAACAAATGTCTTTTTTGCAATGATTTTGAGTTTGCTGCGGCCATCGCGCCATTCCCTTTTGAAATGGTATCATTGCGACCCATTAAGCCCCATTTGGAGTCATTTGTTCGCGTCCATTTTAAAGAGCCTGCCGGAATGGTACCAAACAAAGCCATCCGGGAACACCGAACAGGATTCTAATGGTCGAGTTAAGGAAAGCATTTTTTTTTTTTTTTTTTTTTTTGGTAATGGCAAACACACTACTCGAGAGTCCCTAAATGCGGCTTGGCCGTGTTCGTAAAATCGATACCCATATCCAAAAATGTACGCAAATATATCTACGGACGTTGAGCGCCGAAAGCGAAAACTCTATAGCTGTGATATGCCTCAAAAGTTGGACCTTTATTGTTTGCGATGCATACAAACACCGGCATTGGGAATTTCGGCCTTTATTTTTTTTTATTCTCTTTTATTTACCTCACCGAGTTATTACAGTCTGGCAGCTTTCTGCTGTTTGCCAGATATGGCTCTCCAGAGTACACACGACTGTTATTTCTCTAGATTACTTTCTAAATGGGAAGGACTGAACCAATTTCTAGGTTTATTGCTATGTTTACAGATTTCTCCCCTGGCAAGTATGCAACCGACTTGCTTTCAGCATCCCTTTAGGTTAGGTCCCTTTATTCAGCTCTATACGAGGAGTTTTCAAGGAGTTATACTATATAAGTCCACTTTAGGGAATTTGTTGCGATTACCATAAACGGACTATCGATTTAAAATAATGGTTTTCAATTCTATAGAAACAATGCAGCTCTGCTCTCAACTATAGATAAAAGATTTTTCTGCAATTAATTTTCACATCGTATTATGAAAATCGAATTCATAATCGAAATTGATTCAAAACAACAACCAGAATGATTGTCTTTTCAATACTTATCTCGTATTCATATAGCAGGAAGGAAAAATAAATCAAAGGACAAATATAACCCAGCCGTGTCCTTGGACAGTCTGAATATTTTGATGTATTGCCACCATCAGTTTGAATTATCTGACAAGACAGAGCAATAAACGGCAAGGCTGGGTCGCTATAATAAATTCTCGGATCGCTCGTCGTCAGTATAACACCCTCAGAGAGCTCCTGAATGGAAATGACAAAAGTGAAAAATTGTGCAATTAACCTACGATAGTTTAAAAAAATGTTCAAGAGAACAAAATGTTGAGCTGTTGATGCTGTTATAATCAAGGTTGTTTATGGAGCTTTTGCTACACAGGACAAATTGGAAAACTTTCATTGCGTATAAAAATAAATATAATTTTTATAGTAATAAATTATACAGAAAATGTAAAGTTTAGTTAATTTAGAAAGCAAAATAATTTTTTGTCAAGTACCTAAAATTATCCAAAATTTTCTATTAATTTTGAATAGCTTGTAGTAGTACAATAAATATATTTTTAAGGCGATTTATCCATTGGACATCTCAAAAATTATTTTTAACGACCGAGCGATATTCAGAGAATTAGATACCAATACGAAAGTATCAAGTTTCGTGATTCCGGCGAATAATACTAAAGATATCATAATTCAGGGTATCAAGCTGAATTCTAACAAATTTAGCGATATTCTAAAATTAGTCAGCTTGATTCAGCTTTATTTTTTATTCCTGTAGAATTAATATTATACATGAACATAGTTTCTTTCTGTAAAATCTACTGTTCTTTTTTACATTTAGGTACTAGTTTTGTGTCTTATGAAAACAATACACTAAAGATTTTTACTCTATCTGTTATAGGAAGTCCTAGAGAAATGGTGCTGTTTTAAAAGTGCATTTTGGATGACGCCATCTGCAGGCATTAAAATAAACTAAAGTTGCATTTAAAAATTCTCTTTATATTTTTCATAATCTTACCAACAATGGACAAAAGGTCAGAAAAATAAATATAATAGTCTTTTCAAAAAAAAACTTTTAAAAAGTGTGTTTTTTGTCGATTTTGGTCCCCTTAACATAATGTCATTTTGTTAAATCAATTGTAAAATGCTGTAAAAAAATTGTACATTTCAAATTTATCAAAAATGTAAGGAGCAGAATCATTAAAGCGTTTTTAACTTAAAATAATTCCTAAAAAATAACTAATTGCTAAATCTTCCAAACTCAATCAATATGTTCTCCACGAAACGAAATCCGCGAAACCTCTGCAACACTAGCTTAAACTTGGCTCGTTTAATGGCACTTCTTCAGCTCAGAATTACAGCCTAGAACCAGTAATTACCAAAATCGAAATATCCGATAATTAGGCAATTAATTAGTTGTAAGTACAAAAACTGTTGAAATATATTATATAAATAAAAATATAATAATTAAATAAAAAAATACAAGTACATAATATTGTTCGTGTACAAAACCACATAAATTGCGTTACATAAAATACTTTTAAATTTCTTTAGTAATGTAGAGATAAAGGGATAGCAACTCCTTTTTTTTAATAACAAGTACATAGTTGTTTTTTTATCTATTTATCATAATTTTCTGGATCACGAAGTATCGATGTGACTAATACTTATAAACTCTTCCTCAGATCTTTAAATGGAGAGGGTAAGCAAGCTTAAAACAAGGATAAAATCATCCTTCTGCTCCACTTCCTAACTACTTCCGGAACTTTTAACTACAAGACCATTCAATCTCAGAATATTCCTTTCTGCCCACTTTGGTCTTAAAGTGGAAAACGTATTTTTTGTTGTAAGTCACGCTTAAACTGAATAACAGCAGAGACCCCCTCTCACTTTCTTGTTGAATCTTGTTAAAATGACTTGAAATGTGCAACAGGATCTTTAGAAAATCTGCACAAAAGGAAAGTTTCGAACCAGCAAAAGACCAACATAAAATTTTATTCGACCAAGAAACTTCAACTCTCAACGAACAGTGCCCCTTTAGGAGTGACAAAAGAGCTCCAGCTGTACGATGACTTTTTATTGGCTCTGAAAAGGTTTTTGAAGGGATAAGGGAGCTCGGGCGATTTTATAAGCTTTATTGCGGAAATATGAATACAGAATGGTTCGATAATGGAACACTAAATAGTAATTTGTGGACAATTTAGCACCTATAAAGTGGAAGCTTTTTTGAAGATACAGGACTTTGTCAAATATTATAATGAATGAAGATGATAATTCGAGGACTTAAATTCAAAGCTGCATAAAGTGGTTTTATGGAAACTTCGAAGCACGAAACTCCCTAGAGGGTTAACATCGGTTCAAAGATGAAAAAGGGAAATATTATCGCTGGGTTATGATTTTATATAAGCTGTTGCAAGGCTCTTAGGTAAATTATTTTCGGGATGCTTACTACTTAAAGACATAGAGATAAAAAAGTAATAATAATAAGCATGATTACCATTCGAAATATTTTAATTAAATGTTCTTTTAAATTATTTGAGAAACAAAAAGCTTGAGTACGAAGATGATTTTCTGTTGCTTTTTAGAATTTAGGTGGAAATGTTTCTAACATTTCGCGAATGAGATGCTTTGTTCTCAGTAATAGTGATAGCAATTTTTATCTCGGACTTAATAGTGTTTTAGGATTGCTATATCGATTTTTTCAATTTTTGTGTAATCATATAAGTTATATAGTTTTTGAATCAAAATAAAAACAATAAATTTATAGAAACGATTTGTTTGATATATTATATGTAGGTACTTCAATTGTAGAAATTGGACTATCCCTTTTGGCTGACATTCTTATGAGTTATACAGCTTTGTTATTTATTTATTATTTATTTTTACTAACTGTGGTTATCGTTTTGAAAAGGACATTCACATAACCATACGACATGATTCCAGTACTCTGGCAAATGTTCTCTTTAAGATAAATACATCTACAAATTTCTTGATTAATTTCCCAAGGACTAGTTATCAAAATTTTAATCTGCCATTTACGAAGAAATAAATTGCATCCGAAACCTCAAATTTCACTTAATGTTAACTGCCAAATTGAATTGAGCCAAGAATAACCTCAAGAAAATTTAATACTCGTTACATCTGTGACCTGAAGTAATGTAGCCATTTCCTACCAAGGAGGAGTGCTCACGTACCACAAATTTTACATCTATAGAAACTTGTAGACATGTTCTTTCCAATCTTATATAATATTGCACACAAGTACTCCACCAGCAGACACATTTTGTATCAAATCATATTCCAATATGACTATCTTCCGTTCTATGAAATTTAAAATTTTCTCGGGAAATGGAAAATATGTCCGACAGTTAAGCAAACTGGTAGTGAAAGTACTTGCCCTCGAGAAGGAAATTGATTAAGGTGAAATCTTGACGAATGAATCCGTTTATGATAGCAAAAACAGGCTGACAAAGTTTAGTATAAAAAAAAAAATATTTATTACGTCCAATCCAAAGAAGCAATTGCAAAAGAGAGAAAGAACTGTTTCGGCCCTTTTTTTTAAGGGAACACCAGAAAGGAAATTATTACGTGAAATGCCTCAGGACGAGACTAATTTGTCCAGTAAGACATTAAACTGTCATGCACAAACGACTTGTAAAGAAAACTCAGGAGTCCGCACAAAGACGACCTTTTCCAAATAGTACTCGCCTGAAGGGTATGTCCGTTTTCACTGCAAAAAAAGAAATCGCAATACGGCTCCTCCGGGGACTCCATTGTACCTGGCCATTTTCTCCCCAGGAGCATATGCCTTGGGATCCTCCCGAATGAAAGGGATATTTTTAAACTTTAAACACTCCTACCTCGTTAATGATACGAAAGGATTTTGCCATTGTTGGGCAACCTTGCGAACTTGTTGAACATACAAAATAAAATTGGTATGGGACCGGATTTTGCCTATACATCATTTTTGGATCATCAGATCAAATTTTGGGAATGGATATGCCTTTCAGAAACGAAATAACGATAGGAGGATAGCCCCTGAGTTGTATTTTCAATTATTTCTTTCTTTTTTTTTCCGGGGGGTAAAAACGAGAAAAGAAAACGAAAAGCTCCGGATACACCTGTTGTCAACCTTTGTTGATCCCTTTGCCCCCTCCGCCTCTCATTTTATTTTCGTTTTTCGGCAGGTGTATTGCGGATATAAAGGTTACGGTTTGGTGCTTTTAGTTAAATGAAATCAAAAGTTATGCCGGTTAAAAGGAACTCATCTGTAAGTGGGGCGTTTTTCGGGAATTTATTTACGTGGAAAGACTATTTGTGGATCAAACGTTTCTTAAAATTCCTCTAAGGGATAGAATCAAAGGTTTGAAAGCTTATTGTGGAAATCGGCATGTGTTTGCAAGAAAATTTAATTAAAAAGATTAAAAGACCTGTGGGACTTCTATTTAATTTTCTTTATAGTATTAGACTTGAATTTTACAGATGAATTGAAATTAAGAAATAAAGTTCCCTTAAATTTTTCAGTAGGGATGTACTATCCACGTATATTGAAAGCACGTGTGGTACAACTTGCTTAACCATTGTGAACCTTTTTTTTAAATATGTGTGAAAGGAATGTAATAGCACAATAAAGAAATTTACAAAATTTCGCAAATTTCAAATAAAAGTGAACGTTTTTAAAGTGGGATAGATGGGAAAATGGATGTACGGAGAATTGGCGAGTTTTTTTGAATATATGGCTTCTTTTCATGCAGCGTCACGAGCTTCAAAAATGTCACAAAGTGCGCAAACGAAATCATTTCGCACTAGCTTCAAAGGACTAAACTACAATAGATTTCTAAACAAATGTTGTGATTTATATCTAAATGAATTATAGTTTATTTAAAACAAATAAAAGAATTCGAATTTCTTTAACTTTTTGAACTTTCGCAAATATAGTAAAAATTTCATGTTATTTTTGTAAAAAACCCACTTTTTCATCCACAAATATAAAAAAATTACATGTAAATCGAAAATCTTCTTCAAACAAAAAGCATTTCTCAGTTTTTGTCGCAACTGAAATAAAATAACATTAATAAGTGCACAAATATTTAATGATAACTTACCTGTCGGCCCCAAATTGAAGTACTGAATTGCCCATACATGAACTAAAAGAAGAAATAAATTAGAATTAAGTTATAATAAATGAATTATGAACTATATGCGTTTAAAAAAAGGTGAATAAACTTACCGGTAATGCAAGAGGCCCCATCAAGGAGACTCATATTGATCACAGCCCCAACAAGGAGATTAAATCAATTAAAGCGCACACAATTATTGAATTTAATTGTGCGCGCGCTGAAATAATAAAATTTATGGATTAAAATGAAAAAAAGCAATACTTACCTGAAATAAAAGCACTATTTCGCGATTTAAATCCCGCACTGACACTTCACAGAACTGTCACACGAATTTACTCGCGCACCTCAAACTAACAATTTCCCCACGGACTTCGGTGCTCAAACTTATGTTTTGCACCGTGGTAAATTTGCGTGTGGTGAAATTGATTCAATTAATATTGTTAATAATGATTTTGATCAACATAACCACACTCTATAAAAGTAAAGAGTGCAGATAAAGTGCAAAGGAGATAGTGCATTTTGGAATATCCTTCCAGTTTCCACAAAGGGAATTGCCAGGATAAAAATCAATTATTGCTAAAACATACGAAATCAAGAGTAACATTGATCTCATTTTTCGAAATAAAAAGAATAAAACAGAGCCAAAATAGGGATAAAAAGGCAAATTATAGTTAAAAGAGGGCAAATGGGATTTAATAAAAGGCAAATAAACAGAAAACGTGCACGATCACGAGGCAGAGGTGGAATTCCAAATTTTATTAGGATCCACTTTTGGAGGTGGCTACAGCTGAGTAGGGCCAACCCTAAAATATTCGAAAATTGGGCTTTATAAGCCAGTCACTCAGCTCCAAACTCACTCTTATTCAAAATTTATCAGCGAGTGAAAGGTTGGTTTAGATGATAAATAGATTGAATTAAACCAATTTAAGGGGGTAGTCCAGTGAAAACGACTGTTTTTTCAACGATTTTTTTTTCATATTAGAAGTAAATTTTTATTAAAAAACTTTTTGACATATGATAGTACAACTATTAAAATACACAAAAAAAAATTTTTTTTTTTGTATTCGATGAGTCATCCCGACAAAATGGCCTCTCCAAAAAAAAAAATTTTTTGTTGGCGGACGTCGAATCTCTGCAACGGTTCATTTGAAACAAAAAATTCAAACGAGGTTTTAATCTGTAGAACATTGGCTATCGTCGGAACTAGAATTATTAATTTTCAATAAAAAATAACAAAATGGCGGCATTTCGAATTTTTCGGGTGTTTTTCGGGTGCTTAATTTGTTTATAACTTTGTAAATAAACAATGGATTTTAATAATTCTAGTTCCGACGATAGACACACAATCAAGAAATATACACCTAAATTTTTAGATTAATCGGAGCAAAAGACTCTGAGATCTGACGTCCGCCGAGTCAAAACATGCTGTTTTGAGAAAAACGCGTTTAAAGTTTTTTATGCGGAAAAAAGCTAAAAAAATTAATTTTACCTTAGTCAGCGATGCCTGCTCCATACATAACGCGATGCCTCCTCCATACATAACTAACCTTAAATACAAAGCAGAAGGACCTAGACCGTTATAAACCGAAAAAAAATGGGCGGAGCAAACAGAAATACAAGAGACCTCCTTGCTCCGAAACACGCCAGGGGACCTTCGAGCGCTCGGATTACACGTCTCTCGAAAACTCTCTGTATCTTTAAAACTATTCAATATTTTGCTTAGATATTTTAAGGGAGTATTTTCTAGGTGTATTAGAGTAGATTTAAGCAAAAAAACAAAAAACGAAAAAAAAATTTTTTTTCACTGGACTACCCCCTTAAATGCTCTGACTGGTTCGGTAGCGGTATTGGGTGGTGGAAGCGGTAATTGTGTAAAAAATAATTCAACTTAGAGCACACTTAGAATTAGGATTGGACAGAATTTTTTTTTATAATTTAAACTTGCATTTAATTTTAAATTTAGAATGGTTTTTTTTTTTTTCATTTTGTTAATTTAAATTTTAGTTAATTATTTGGATTTCTTTGGATAATTTATTGAATTTATTAGCGTAAATTTTGAGGATAAAATTTAAATATTAGATATATATTGAATATGAACATGAATTAATAGAATCTTGAAAATAACTGTATTTGCCTTGCTGTAAAAATTTATACAGAGTGTGTCATTAAATCTTATTTAGGCAAAAAGTAATAACTAATTAATTTAAAAAAAAAAAAAATCTTAACAGTTTTCTTCAGATTTTTTAGGTTTTAGTGCCGTTATTATGCCCGCTACTTTGAAATATTAAAAATTGTTTTCAAAAGTTAAAAATATAATAATATGTGTATAAAATGTTAATTACGTAGAATAAATAATTTTTCGATAAAAAAAAAATAGTAAAAATTCTCTTATTTTCGTATGCCCAAACGGATCACCCTCCTTAACTCTTAACATTTTTGTACTGTAAAGAAAACAGTGTTTTTGACAAGTTTATTTTATGTATATTGTAAATTCTGTAGGCTTTTCGTCATCAAACAAAGAGAATGCATGTCCCATTAAAATATTAAAAATGTAACATCTTAATAAATATTGCACATATTACACATATATTTATTTTGAACGTAAAATTAAATATATTTTTGTATACTGATATATTTATTTTAGTATAATACTCATGCAGTGAACATAATTTTGATTCTACTTTCATGTTCATTGTCAACTCACTGCCAACTGAAATTTATTCGTCACTACGTATCACAAATTATTTATTTATACGCTTCCATGCTTCGAACAAGATGCGACGTTATTTGAAAGTTCTTCAGCAAAGCACCGTCACGTCGTGCAGCTATGTCATTTTAATTTTAAAATTTCTCAAAAGTTGTAAAGCGTTTCGCTTTTCCAATTAAATCAGGGTAACATTAAAACTATTCATCTGTGATTAATTCACTTGCATTTCAGGAGATTTATTTGTAATAAAATCCTTTCGTGATTATAATTAAAATAGTAATTGCAGGATGCAGTAATTTCAATACAATTCTTTTCTGTATAGGATTATCTTAATAAAAAACTTAGAGTTTGATATTGATTAAAATTTTTAAATGTACAATAATATAAAAATATTTCCTTAAGAGAATAATCAAGGGATATGTAAAAATAGCCTCTTTCGTTTGCTTTATTAAATGCAGCTGCGCTTTTTCTCAAGAAATATATTACAAAGCACAAAACTAATTAAGAACTTTGCTTCATTAATAAAAGTTATATGTGTTTATGTAATTATATCTCAAGGTACACTGCAAATGAGTATGAGGTACAATGCAGTTACTAAGGTTAGTATAGGGTTCGTATGCAAGGATTCATGTAATTATGTTGAACTCTAAATAAATAAATTAATGCTCCTTGAGAGTTCTTAAAAGTTCGAAATGCGCTGCAAACTTGAATAAATAAAAGACGCTATAACGAAGCACAATCATAAAAATTGCCATAAAGAGTTAATTTACATTTTCCTTGCACACATTATGCTGCGTTCGAGGTCGAGTATCATTCATATTTAAAATATTCGAGTAAAACCGACCGGAAGAAACACATTCATCAGCACAGCGCAGGGTGAAGTTAATGGTTTATCCCTGCTAAATATTTCAATTCAAAACGCTTAAACTTTGGAATCGAATCCCTTTACCCACTATTGGGTTTTCATTTTTGTGGCCATCCGCAATCCCCATATTTTGAATTATTCATGTCATCCTTGTTGCGTGAAATGCTAAACCATTTCGCACTTTTTCTCTTAATAATTTTATTTTATGTTATTTTATGGAAAACGAGAAAAAAGGTGAACCAAGGGGATTATGGTTTTTAAGTTATATTTGATTTTCAAAGCCCCATTCAAATGTCAATTTTATTCAATCTTTTAAATTATTGTTCATTTTTATAGATATGTATTGCATTGAAAGATATATATTATCGGGAATTTATTCAATTTTGTATTGTAATCAGATAATGAAGTTAAATTTTCAGTTATTTAAATCTGGAATATTTGTTCAATATTTAAGCGTGATATTGAAATAGAATTTTTTGTTTTTTAAATCTGGACCAAGTATACATAATTTAATGAATAAAACATTTCAGTTTATTCTCAACTTTATGGAAATGTGTTATCGATTTACGACATCGATAAAGTTACATCGTCTTAAATGTAATACGGATTGTGAGTCATTTCATAACAACGAGCGCTACCTTTGTGACAAACACTTAAATAGTAGAGTTAAATTTGTACAAACTTTTGTGACTGTATGCATGAAAAAAATATAATTTTGACCAAATTTTAAAAATCTTATTTGAAAAATATATGATTATTTTTTTCAAAACTTGTTTTCTGAAAATTTTTTTTTTTTTAAAAGTGTATGGCTCTGTTTATGTGCACAGTTTTGGTAAAGCTAAAATAGCAAACTGTAATAAATTTGTGCACATAAATCCGACTTTAGTTAAAACTTTAGCTCTTCTTTCATTGAAAAATAATAACTTACCAAGTAAAGCAATGTTGAACATGGTCAAAATGTCACAAGACTTTTTGTCGCATAAGATAATCTATACTAATATAATAGATAAAGTTTGTGAATTTGTTTGTTTGTTAGAGGTTATCTCTGGAACGACTGATCCGATTAAACCAATTGTTTCACTGTTGGTAAGTTTATGTCTTTGCAGTAGAGATAGGATAGTGGTTATATGGGAATCGACATTTTTACACAAATTTACACTACTTTTATATGACAGAGAGATTACATTTTATTTGCTTTGTTGGGCTTTTATTACTTTGACATGATAGATGATAATATGACTTGACATATTATTGTGTTATGTTATGGTGCATGACATGAAACAGCACGAAATAACATGACACAGCATAATACATTATATTGTTAAAGAAATAAATATTTATTATAAGGCCAACTTTTAACATTGATATTTAAATTTGAATTTTGTAGTGACATCTATTTGTTTGAGTGTTTAGCTAACTCAATACCATTAAACTTTTAATAGCCCGTCTTTTGTCCACCATTTTAGTTTTTGCTCACTACTCTTTCCGTGCTAATAAAGTTAACTTGTGTTTCTTTAAACACCTTTCTTTTCTTTCGTATAAACCTCACTAATCAACAGATATGACCGAAGAAATGATACAACATGACAGGATATGACACAACACATTGAAGATGATGTTGCACGTGATCAGTAATATTAAATGTAAAAGGGAGAGCAATTAGACTTAGAATTTTGGGCCTTGGTTTGAAGTAGGTTTCAGGACATGAGTCATAAGTTTTCGAGCACTCTGGTTCGGTTAAGTTTTAGTTTTTTCAAAGAGTAATTGCCCCCGTGCAACACCGGGTAACTCAGCTAATGTATCATATTTAATTTCAAATTAAAGCAGATTTATTTTACATAGCACTGATAACAAATATTATGTGCAAATAATGGGCATTGTGAACCTCAACAGAATCAAGCCTACATTTCAAAATGGCCTGCTACATGCTGGGGATAATATCAAATATTTTCCACTTTAAGCAGTTCTTAACATTCCTGCAGTCCTTGTCAATTTGTAAATGGCCTCGATATAATCTCATAGCCCAAACATCCCGCACGTTACACCTCGAAGCACGAAATATATTATAGTAATGTATATATGAGCATCTGTGCAAACATTTCTTATTCAAATACTGGCACGTGAACCCGGATGTGAACCTTAATTGAAGTTAGGTCGAACAAAATACCTCCAACCCTAGATATTGTAAGAGGACAAGGCCGCGAGAAAAACGGCATGAGGGTTGAATTCTTGAATTGTAGGGCACATTTAAAGAAATTCGAGCGAAGCTATGCAAATCACCTAGATTGACTGTAAAATTGACTGATACTGTGTGTAGGGGAGATAAATCATTTAGAATTCCTTGTCTTACCAACAAGATTTACCGAGTTCTGCTTGATTTGATAAAGACGATCAAATTGCCTGGGCCTACAAACTCAATAATGGAGTTCATCCATCAAAAACTCTTGACAAAGTCTATTTCTATTGCAATTTTGTCTTAGGGTTATGACTCACTCAGCTGTTTTCATTATACTTGTCAGTAAGAGCCCACTCCTCGATAATTTGTAGGACAAGAACTACGTCTATTTTAAGCCAAGCACGTTTCCCAATTTTCATACAAAACAGGAGCAACAAATTAGGATCCATAGCTTCTCAATAAACCTGGAAGTGCTTCAAACGTGAAAAGGCAACGCTTTGAATGAATATTAATGTGACTCAACATCTCAAGAAATTCGTTCAAATTATAATTTGAATCGTGGGAACTGGGCAGGTGTTGAAAGTAATTAATGCGAATTTTTAAAATGTAATTTAAGACAAAGGAGAAATAAATCTCTAGGCAACCGGGCAAGCTCATTTAGCTTTTAATCGTTTACAATTCTTGTAAGATGAGCTAACAAAATAAATGATACCGCGTTTGAGCCATCAATAAACAAGTAGTTCTCAACCCTCTAGGAATATGGCCCTTCAACAGGGTGTTTCTTGTATTCAACATTTTTTTTTGGCAGTCAATCTTTGTTATTTTAGCGTAGCTATTTTTAATACTGTGTGCTTTAGATATCAGATTACGTTTAAAAGCGGAAGGAGGGTAGGTACACACTGCCTGAAGTAGAGCAAATAAAATTCGTTTAGGGAGGTTTATTGATAGCATTAAATGATTACTTATCATCCTTATTGAAAATTTAATTTATCCGTTGGTGGGGGTTAAATTATAAAGTTATTTGATCTAAGCTTGAAGGATTTAGGATACCCAAAATTAGAGCTTATTACACACTGTCTTATATTTTAAGCTGCGATTTATTACTAACAAGGAAACGTTCTCAGGTGTGTCTCACCGATTTTGATGAAATTGAAATATGTTATAGAGTATCGAAAAATAAGAGACACGTTTTTTTTTTTTTATCTGCGGATACGTACATTTAGGGGGTGAAAACCACCACTAAAGTTTACCCCCAAAAACATTTTTTTCTCAATATTTCAAGATCTAATGAATTTTTTTGAATGAAACAAAATGGAAATGATGTCTCAGAAATATACGAACCTTTCGTAAGTAATCCGGTTCCCGGGCGTGGCAACCCTTATTTTTTATTGCAGAAAAAAGATTTTCTTTAAAATATTTTTGCGTCACAAAAATAACGCTTGCAGTTAAAAATCATTGAAGAATATTTTTTTACATACGATTTTGAAAAATAAAGTTGACGTGTTTTTGGGTTTTCGTAAAAAAGACTCCTCAAGGGGGTAAACAACTCCTAGCACTAAAATACGTAAATGATACATATTAGTTCAAACATCAGTTTTTGCGTGAAAACCAGTATTAAGAGGTTTTTGGAGTCGCTGATTAAGAATCTGATGTTAAATTAAAAAAATTCAAAATGGCGGATCCAACATGGCGGATAAACTTTTGGAAAATACATCAATTTTTATTTTAAAAAACAATAAATAAAAGTACTCCTTAAATGTGCGTATCTGCAGAAAAAAAAAAAAATGTATCTCTTATTTTTCAATACTCTGTAACATATTTCAATTTCATCAAAATCGGTGAGACACATCTGAGAAAGTTTCCTTGTAAGATGTGGTGGTATTTATTTTTCAAACACTCACAATGGAGAGAAAACTAACAAGTATTTTTATGAATGAGGTTTTCTCCACTAATAACAACTCCATCGTTTTTTCAATTAGTCTTAATAATACAAATTTTAAACGCCTTTACTACGCCCCCTAACACATTTTGGAATATATTGAGAATTGTGATGAAGCAATCGAATTTTTCCAAAAAAGTGTTAATGAAAAAATGGTCAAGAATTTTATATTTCAAGGAGATAATTTAGGAAATCTTGAAAATTCCCTTTTATTGCACTATAAAATTCTCATTATAAATTCCTCGTTTCAACTTTCGTTATTTAGCCATCAAAGGGAAATTTATTTCTCATTAACCCATTGAATTTTTGTAAATGTAACACAATTTTGTGAGCGCACACAATGGAAGAAATAAAAGGTTTTAATCACTATTCAAATTAGAATTTTTTTTTCCTTATAAAGTTATATAAATTTAAAACGTACGACTTTCGAATAGGTTTTTTATTAATATGCATATTAAGAATACTTTATAATCATCTAAATATAGGTATAATATTCTAGAAATTATGGAGATTTCAGTACTAGTCCTCGAATATCGAAATCGAGTAATTTAGAGATATCGTATCAATCATTCATTAAAACATCATTGCATACAAAATATATTTTTAAGAAAATCTTTCACATTTTTACATCAAAGCATAAACTTCTTAAAAATGAACCCCAAATTTCTTCCTAACAAGTGGCAAATAATTTATATAATTTATTTACGAATTTTTCCGTAAATTATGAATTCGTAAATGAAAATGCTCAACCAGCTCCCATTTTCAAGGAATAGTTGACTGAAAAACTCAAGAGCTTATTTTGACCATATTTAAAAAATCATGCTTTTTTTGATTTAGTCATCATAATATTTTACATACGATAAGTTAAGAACTATTATATTACATTTGTTATTATTATTGTATTTTAGATATATTAACATCTCATAATTTCGTAAATTACTTATTTATATTTGGTGATAATAACAGATTATTAAAATCAAAGTTGGAACCTTGAGCTATTATGTCAAAATACGAAATGTCTTAAAAATTGGAATATTTTTATGCTTTGAAATCCAAATTTTTGAGCAAACCAATTATTTCATGCAATAGATGTTTAATGAAGATCATAAAAAATACATGCTCATGGAAAACTTGTTCGCGGGGATGTTTAGAAAAATCTATAGAAATGAGTGGTGTTTGATATTTGCTGGAATAAGATTCAGGTTTTGATTTGACCCATGTTACAAGCTCCAACAATTCCACTCCATCCACTTCTGGAAAACAATCGCAGAATGTATCTCATGCAAGTCAGGTTTCGATTACCATCAATGAATTCTTGGATAAAGCCCTTAACAAGGTCTTGATTTAGCAAACATTTCGGTTGTAAGATTTCCTCATGTAATTAGAGTAAATACATAAGGTAACCTTATCCAGCCTGGAGCTATAGAACCAACAAGCGTATAAAAAGGGTACCATAAAATATTCCGCCTCTCCATTTTAAGGCAGGTCAAACCCTTGCGTTCGGGCTCTGGACCTACCGCAAAAGAAGAATTTTATTACACAAGCTTTTAGTCAAATTAAATATGGTGTGTTGGCCCCATTTCCACTCACTTTTGTTTTTGTACGAAATTATACAGAAGGTCGATTTTCTCAAATGTTGACCAGGCTTGAAGGTTGTTATTTTATCCTGGTGCTAGTAAACACCTCAAAAAAATCGCTTTTCCTCAGCAAAGTTGTTGTCAACTGGTTGTATTTATGAAAAATGCAAAAGGGCTTTGCATTTAATTTAAATTTAAATATTTTTCCCTCAAGGGGCAACCTTCCATTCAACCTTTATACCATAGTACCAGCAAGAAACTATGTTCCAATTTCCTTGTTTTTCTGTTCTAACACCGTCGGGCGGCGCATGAATAAAGCAAATTTCTCTCATTCCCACATGAATTCACAGACCCTTATGAGGCGACACAATTGATTTTCCTCATCAAATTAAAAGCTTTTCTTAGACTTCGTTCGATGAAGCCTTTTTCCAGATGTCAAGCATCCGTTCGAGACAATTTTTCATCGGGGATTCCCCTGACTCTCAATCTATCGACATTTTCCTAATTTTCACATCTTACTAAGGGCTTAGCTGCCTTGGTATGGCAAACGATAGAGGAGTTAAGGAGTGTGTGTGTGTGTGTGTGCTCTATCCCAAACTCCTTGATTAGCCCTTTGTTAGGAGGTATAAAAGAAAGATACTCCTAAAATCGTTAGCACCATTGCGCAAAACATCAAATGTCTGCCTTTTCAGTAAGCTGTGCCATAACCATCCATGGTTTTTGGGGGTTTCGGCTAATTGACATCCCACTTTCATGTGACTTGGCAATTTGGATGGATGTAAAGAAAAAGGAATTGGGAAATTCCCGGGTAGAAAAAGAAAAAAAGAGGAAAATGTTCTTATAGTACTATAGTAGGCAATTTAGGTCATGCCGCACCTGCAGTTTGGGATTGATGTACAAGAATTTTATCGATTTGTCAGAGGTACGAGAACGGATTTGTTTTGTTTGATTCCCTTTACTTGATGAATAATTAAAGTCGGGCCCAGAAGCTGAAGGAGCTGTAAAAGAATAAGTGAAACTCCTGAGGGAATACTTTAGGGGGAGACAAAAACTTGTTGGATATGAGGGTATGTTAAATTACAGCCTTAAACAAAATTCGAGCAAATAACTCCGGAGGTAGGAAGCCACTTAAGCTTTGAAACATTAATGCGTTAAGTGGAAGAACCTTCTAACAGTGTTCCGCTGTATTTCGTTACCCATGTTATTAAGCCGAAGTCAGTGAGAAGATAACGCCGCACTGGGGCTGGGATTAATTTTTAATAAATCAAGGGAGAAGTCACAAACCCTACGTTGTCGAAATCAGAAGGACTACATTTCCTGAAAGGTGTTTGTATAATAATATAATAATTGATTTATTTTTTGAAAATAAATACATCATGGACAATTTATCGAGCATATAAATTAGATATATCTTATTAGGCTATATTATTATGAAAAAATAAAAATAAAAATATGTTAGGTATGCACAGAATTATTCGGTTTGCTTATAAGTGCCTAATTTAATATCAGTTATTCAAAAATAGTTAATCCAGAAGTAGCTTTAGGGCTCATCGAATGTTCTAACTATGAACACAGTTGACAGAGAAAAAATAATGTACAGAAAAGGGAAGAGTCAGATAGCAAAAATATCTATGAGAGAAATTTTCCCTTTTGTAAAATTTTTAGTTTTTCTTATTTCTTTAAATATGTATGTGTTGGCTTTCTTGTCTGTAAAATGTTGATGTTTTCATGAATTAGTTGGCCTGTGTATCCGCAGCATTCGCTACCACATATCTAGTTACGTTGCCAATACTCGACTTTTTAAGTTTTTGTTCACATTTTCGCAAGCACTGCTTGAAAATTGATTTTTTAAAATTATTACTAAATTCCGTCATTGAAGCTTGTGATAGTAAATTAAAAAACTTATCATCCTCGCATCAGCAAAGGACGAAAAAATTAAGACTAAATACTTTAAAAAACCAACTAGATGTACTGAAAATTCAGTGAAAATATCATCACTTTCAGCCATCTTTACGATTTTCGTAATAACTGAAATACTTTATCATTTTTCATGTCATTAAACATGATATTTCACATCTGAAAATCAAATGTAACTCAATCAACTGGCTGCAACGCTTACACAAAAGTTTGATAGCTGGGTGAAATTTTGAAAGAACAGTGGTGGCGCGTTTTAATGTAGTCAGAATATTTGAATGACGGCGGATGCGTAAACGAATGAATTCTTGAAAACACCTTCTATTTTCACAATTTAATTTCTTCTGAGAAAAATTTTTGTTCCGAGAAAAATTTTTGTAATCAATATTTCTACCATTTCTTGATTAGCTAGAACTTTGAATTTTTGCATACGTATGTGATAATGACAAGTGACACCGCTAGGTGACGTCTATATAAATTCAATATAGCGGGAAACTCAAAAATGGTAAATTACTTTTTTCTTCACAGACCCCTTGATATGGATCTCAAATGAAAGGGCTTGGCAAGTAGAATACAATAATGACGTCGTTATAAATTCAAGCCAAAGCCGTCCGGATTTTAAAATTTTCAAATTTTGACAACAAAGTGGACGTTTAACACTAGATTGCCGTAGCGAGTCAGTTTGACTCATTTACGATTTTATTGCTATATAGAAAAACTTAAATAATTTGTTTAAAAACAAATGTTAGTTTTTATTAGAATTATGAAATGTATATAAATACTAATTCTTTCCCCACCCCACTCAGGTCCAAAAATCCATATGTGTTATACCTATTTTGACGGATGTGAGTCAAATTGACTCACTTAATATTTTTAAATTTGATCGTTTTACACACATGTAACTTATTACATTTGAATAGAGATTTTTTGTAAACAATTTAATGTGAGAGTTTTCATGATCAAACTTGCTAATTTACTAGTTAGAAATCTATTGCAAAGTTGCAAATTTAATATTATGAAATTATTTGTTGCATTTCTTTTTTGTTGAAAGCTTTTATTTACTATAACTTTGATAAAAAATTCTACTTGTACTTCCATTTCGACTTGTGGCATAGTGCATTTTTAGTAATAATAGTGAATTTTTGGTAACAAAAAAGAAATTTATAAAACTTTTTTTTTTTTTTTGTAAGAATTTTGCGTTTCAAGATACTTTCAGAATTTAATTATTAGATTTATTTACGTAAATATAAATAAATATTTTAGTTTTAGATAAGGGTTGCTATTATGGTAAAAATTCAAAGAGATCTTGAATTGGGGAAAAAATTGACGAAAAAAACAATCAGATATGGAAGATATGATTAAGAAGCCAAAAGTACTTTGACGTCTCTATCTAATATAGAGAATATGAAAAAACAGTTGAATGGTCAAGTTGAAATATCATGCAAAATGGATTGGAGTAAGGGCGTCTGTGCTAAATGTATTAAAAAATTCATATTGTGTAGATAAAGTTCTTCAAAATAATACTTTTTGTTTTTTTTAAAAACTTCGATTTTGATGTTTGAGTCAAATTGACTCATTTTAGGCAAATTAGGTCCATACCCAATATCCGGCAATCTAGTGTTAAATTGATAAATTAGATTTTTCACTTAACATTTAAATAGAAAAAAATCCATACGACATGCGATAGATACATGTTCAAAGAAAAAACACAAACAATTTTAAGTAAATCGATTCAATGGTTTTCGAGATATTTCTGGTACCACTTTGAAATATATAGTTTCGACAAAAACACTTGTGCTGATGAAACATAAAAATTGTTCTACTGAATCCTCAATATCAATGCTTTTTGAAATTTCGATTTGAAATTTTTATGTTAAACTTTATTTCTTTGCGAAAACTTTATTTCTTTGCGAAACATATTTCGGATAATATTATTACTTTTTCGTTCCGAGGATTGTATCAGAAAAAACTTATCAACGAATATTTCGAAAATCGTAACAATTTTTATAATACAATATTTGATTAACCCTCTAGAGGAAAATTTTAGAATTCCCAATAAACCATTTAATCAGGTGAAAATTGCATGGACGTGCATTAGCAACAACATGTCGGGTAATAAAAGACTAACCGACAAACTATTCAAATTTCCTCTCAAAGCCCGAGAGTGAAGCTCCAATTGGAAATAGCAGCCACGTTTTGAAAATGTGCAAAATCCACTTTGACCTAAGCATGCAGCTCTCGAATTTTAAATATGTAATGCAACTGTTCCCCGACGTGCGCTCCAAGTCCGTGCCGCCCAAATTCAGGGCAAAAGATGAGCCCAGTCAAGTGCATGCACAGAAACAGTGGCTTATGCTGTCGCATGCACAAAGAGTTTCATATGTAGCATATGGGGGCTCGGATTTAGACCTGCATTACTGTTTGGTTCAATAAAGTAATTTGCACCACCCGTTGGATTTTTGCCTTCGTGCTCCATCGCACTCTGCGGGAAACGGACGACGGGTAGAGGTGGTGCAGTCAAACCGGAGATAGATCCTGCTCCTGTCTGCTCAAAAGGATGCTGCAATTGCAGGAAATGCACCAGGCCCGCTTAATGCACCAACGTGTCACTGTTAAGGTATCCCATAAACACTTCGTCAGCTCGACGACTCCCTTTCAATGCCGGAATAATCCTGGCCATTGTGGCACTGCGGAGTGCATTGTTAAATTGTTGCACCGCGGTGACTATAAAATACACTGCACTCAGCAGGATACCTTTTCTATCTGAGGGCTATTACTTTGGCGAAGGTGCCGCTGGTGTGATGCGACGACATCAATTTTGTTTAGTAATCGTTAATGTTGTTTTGTATGTTCTAGGTGAACTACTATATTACTACTGCTGTTATTGATTTAAATTCAATTCCAAAAACAATCGAATCATTTTATTATTCTACTATTTTTAACATAATTAATAAAATATAGATAATGAATTGTAAAGAAAATGGTATATATTCTCCGATTTGTGTTCAAAATGCCTATGTGGGAGTTTATAGAACCTCTGATTTGAAATCCGGTTCTCGATTCTCAAAATCCAAGATGACTAACGATTATTCAGAATGTTCTTCTATTACTAACTCTCATAATAATTATATAAGATATTTGGGACTTATAATTTAAATTTCGGTCCCCAAATTCCAAAATCTAAAATAGTCTCAATATACTTAAATTTGAATTTTAATTTTACGAAATTGCATATATGTGGATACTGGGTAGTTACGATCGTGATTTTGAGCTTAGTATCCAATTTTCCCACGAGTTTACCAGATATTTGAAATCGGAGCGAAAACTTGACTAATAATCCAATACTAAAAAATCAAGATAAACTGATTATCTGCATTATTTATATTATTATTAATATCATATGTTATTTGTAAATACTTTTTAAAGGTGGTTCTTTTTTTTTAAGTTATTTCTTTTATATTATATATGTTAGCTATATATTATAGCACATTAAGTATACAATAAAGAAATAAATTAAATCTAAAATCAATATGAGTGCGCGGAATAATATTTTTCTGTAGAAATGAGTTATTATTCTAAGGAATGTTTTCGAAATTAAATTAAAGATTTATCAATTTGATTTCTACGAATAAGAAGTTATACCAAAAATATTGGGTTGTTGCAAATGAAATGGCGGTTTTTCAGACATCGTATAACAGTATAGTGAACAATGTTAATAATTAAGAAATATTGCGCAATACTAAAACTGCATGTGCTTCTCTCTCCCGACAAGTCGCATCATTGTTTGTTCTTAGAGAGTCATACATAACATAATGTGTTTTAGTGATAGTGAAAAATGGACAAACGTGAAGTGCGCCTATTGTTTTTGTACGAATTCAAACTGGGACACAGTGCCTCAGAGGCAACGTGAAATATTAATATGGCATTCTGCGAAGGTGTAGCTAGTGAGAGAACAACACAACGTTGATTTGAAAAATTTCGTTCTGGAGACACCGACTTGGAAAATGAACCACGCGGCCATCGAGTGGTAGCTATTGATGACGGTCAATTGAAGGAAATTGTCGAGAGTAATCCTCGTTTAAATACGCGTGAGATAGCAGCGATTCTTGGAGTACATTACTCAACTGTATTCAGACATCTTCAGACTATAAGAAAAGTAGAAAACTTGGACATATGGGTTCCACATACTCTGACAGAAAAAATAAAATATCTCGATTCGAAATATTCACATCACTACAGTCAGTCAAGTAAGAGCGTGGTCGAGTTAATTTATAAAAAAATTTATTTGGTGAAACTTTCATATTTATAAATACATTGTACACATTACAAACGATGATGCAATTCGGTTAATATGGTGTCCAGTCACCATCGGCGTCGATAATTGCCTGACATCTCCGAGGCATGCTTTCTACTAATTTGATGGCGTATTCTAGTGGCAACGATCTCCAGATCCGACGAATTTCGCAAGATAGCTGCTTCAAAGTGTGTGTGCGTCTTCCACGAAGTTTCTGTTTAATAAATGCCCACACATTTTCAATAGGGTTTGCATCGGGTGACTGCGACGGCCAATCCAATGTAACGATGCCAGATTGAGTCTTCCACTCAGTACAGAGCTTGCTGCGGTGTTTAGGATCGTTGTCCTCTTGCAGAATCCAATCTTCATGATTCTCTTTCAAAAGATCAACGACAACTGAATCTTTGTTGACAATGCATCAAGGACAAAGCTTCCCTCTATCGGCTCGCAAAGGAATTAGAACGAAATCTTTCATTACCTGTCGGTAATGACGACCACGCTCTTACTTGACTGACTGTAATTTTGAGGAACACAAATGAACCTTTTTCGCATCGTATTATTACAAGATAAATGGATTAGGTATGAGAACAGCAAACGAAAGAGACAGTAGTTGGACGTTAAGGAACCGCCAAAGCGCATTCCGAAACCAAGTAGCCACCCTAAAAAAATCATGATTTCAGTTTGGTGGTCTGCGACTGGAATAGTCCACTATACTTTTCCCTTGAAACTATGAACAGTGAAAAGTACTGTCAGTTACTTGAGACTGCTCGCAGCAATTTGGCAGTAAAGCAACCGGTTGTAGTAAACAGGCATGGTGTCATATTGCTGCATGATAATGCTCGCCCGCACATTTCTAAATCAGTCATAAAAAAAATTAGGGAATTAACCTCTGAGACATTGCCACATCCAGCATACTGTCCAGATCTGGCTCCCACGGATAATTACTTGAGTCACTTTTTGGAGGAAAAAAACTTCTCGGACCAGTCTGAAGCTGAAACAGCCTTTATGAATTTCGTCGCATCTCTAAGTAAAGACTTTTACAAAACCGGGATATACAATTTAGCATCTCGTTGGCAAAAGTGCGTTGAAGCTAAAGACGACTATTTTGATTAGATATTTTGGTTTTTTAAATAGTTAATAAAATAAAGATTTAGCCTATCTTATCCGCCATTTCATTTGCAACAACCCTGTATATTTGGAAATTTATATTTTTTATTTATAAATGAAAATTAAAAAGTAGACCTCAAGGATTAGCATACTCTAGCACACTTCTAACTAGACAAAAATGAATATACTGTGAGAATTATTAACTTTTATCTTATTTTAAAAAAATGAAATAAAATCTTTTTAAAATAAAAAAAATGGTTTATTCTTAAAGATTGCAATTTGCGATATTATGACATTTTCAAATCTTACTCTTTTTTAATCTATATAATTTGTATGTATACGTATTGAAAAAGAAGCATTAGTGAAAATAATCAAAATCATAAGTGAAATATGCGTCCAACAATAAAGTTGGTTTTTTTGAAAAAGAAAAATAGTTATTCGCCTGATGTGCTATAAGCTTGTGAGCATGAAAATTTTTGATTGAATTACCTAACAATTTTGTTAGTTATCTTACTCTGTGTAAGATACAACAATATTTCTCGTTATATGGAATTTTGTTAATATCTTGTAGATATGAAAAGCTAGTGCTTAATCGAAGGTTTAGGAAAATTCCTTTTTTTACAAAATGGTATTCTCCAAAAGTGATTTGTTCAATTTAAAAATAAAAATGAAAAAAAAAAAAACCCTCGTATATAAAAAAAATATATGAGTTGGGAAAATTTTTAATTTATTAAAAGACACTTGCCAAAACATCTTCTTTCACAAAGTTTCGCTCTAAAATGCCGACTGAATTGTTGTTAAACTAAGAATTTGATGAAAATTGACTTAAAATAGTTGATGACCTGTGAAAATATTAATTTTAGACCACGTTTTATTAATTCGATAGCGGATAAAATAAAAGATTGGTTAGGTTTATGTTTAAACTTGTTTAAGTTCGTCAAACTCGAATAATACGATGTGTGGCCTGCTTTAGAATAAAATTCGATAGTAACTAATTTACAATAATCAATAATTTATTTTGTTTTAATTGACCATCTTTATTTTACTGAGTGCGGTTAGTGTTTATTCAACAATTGCATTTTAATTTTTATTTCGGATGTTTATTTTGCATGGGGTTGCACAAACCACCACACCAAAGAAGCATTAATTTTCTAACATGACTACCAACAAATTGGAAAACAAATTATATTCCTAAAATGTGGCATAATAGTTAATTAAACCTTGAAGTTTACTTATAATTACAGAAAATAAAGCTCCTAATAAGTACCTACCTTTTCTCAAGTAGAATGAGAATGATTGTTTTATATTGATATATCTCTTTTAATACTATATTTGCTGAGCACTGATAAGTGCTTTTTAGTAGCACCTCTAAAAGTACCTTCTCCAATTTTCCTGGTCTGATTTCCTAATATTTTGATTTGATTTATTGAAGTGGAATTGACGACAAATCGCTCCTGCCAAAACGGAGATCTGGAGTAGGCATGTCGAACCCAACTTGATTGTACAATTTTCAAACAACTTTTCGATAAGTACTTTTTCTTAGAAAACTTATGAACCATTTCCTGGAAAAATATTCCCGAAAGTTGTCATACCTATGGCAGCACCTGGCTGGGCGTAAAATTGGAGAAAACTTTTCTCCACAGGTGGGATCGAATTTCGTTTCCCTAAGGCAAACCCCCACTCTCCAGGTGCGTAGGCACATATTTGTGCCCTTCTAGGACCAAAGTGGAGGGGGAGGGACTGGGCTGCAAACAAAGGCCGCCGCGTGTCATGCTAGAAGTCGAAATATAACTGCCTGAAATATATTGCTGGCAAAACTCCGACAGAACAAACCGTCAAAATTTATAATTTTCCTTGAAAATTCCACAGCATTTTCATCATCTCCCTTGGGGAGCTGTCGCACGAACATATGTCGAAGACAAAACCATAACCTTCTGGGGAGTTGGAGGGAGTTTTGAGAAGCGGGCGCATAGAAAGGAGTAGGCAGAGGAGCGCCCAGATGACGCGTGGAAAAAGGCCAGAAAGCCTCGAATGTGAGCATTTTTATGCTTCGAAGAGGTCGGCTCGGAGCGTTACACTGATGCGAACTTTGCCTGTTTATCTTTTCCTGCCTGAAAAACACGGTTTGCTTTCAGAGGCCACGGGGTAATTAAAAGGGATGGTATTCGTCCTGCTCCTTTCGTTTAATTTTCATTTTAATTCGTGTAATTTGTTTATTTTGGATGTAATTTGTGGAATTGTTTACTCCACACCGGCACTCATTTTGTGGCCGTACCTTTCTCAGCTAACGTGCAAAATAACATATCTACGCAACTTCGTGTGTGCAGAACACCTTCTGTTGATATTTTTGCTTCGTTTTTTAATGAGATGTTTTTACGGAATTATTATGCAACGTAAGATTTTAAGGAATAAAGTTTAATTAAGACAGCAACATTTCTCTTTTTTTCAATTCAGCTATATCAGCTTTTGTTTTGAAAGAAGGTTTTATTATTGTATGCATTTTATTGTAGGAAGAAAAATTAAGATGAATTCAAATAGAACATCTTCGGAATATGTAATATTTGGGGTCATTCTGAGCAGGTTATATACATATACAGGGTGTTCGCAACCACTGCAGAAGTAATAAAGTCCGTACGTAGAATGTGAATTCGCCATAAAAAAGTGTAATTCCGGAGTTAAAGATCTACTTCCGGTTTAGGTCAGTTAGAGGGCAAAAATGTTATTTTTTTTAAATGTACCAAATGAAAGTTGTGTATTTTTCAGCGTAGAATCCGAATTCGAAGTCAAAGTATATAAATTCCATTAAAAAAACAAAAAGAAGTACTTCCGACCGAGACCGGAAGCTGAATATATCGCCAATCGATAAAGCGTACCCACTTTACTTAAATGACGCAATCAGCTTGGCGAAAAAAAAGTTTTTGGTCGATTTAGAAGGTTTTGGACACCCTGTATAGGGTGCGCTTGGACCTCCTTCACATTATTTTTTGAGCATGAAAATCGCATTCTTCAAATTTCAAAATCCGTTTCTTATTGATTGCGCAATATTCGTTTATTTGTAAACATGCTGTTTGTAGTTCATTCAGTGAACAATGTTTGTGTTTATTCTTAGTAAATTATTCGCAATACATTAAAATTCCATTGTACGTACAATACATATATTCGACGTAGGCGACAACGATCCAATAATCTTTCACTTTCAAAAGAAAAGAATACTCAGAATAACTAAATTTGCCAAATATTTCAAGATCAAGGTCATTAGTGACGTATTTTGTCTATGCTCTATTTACCCATATTTTTGAGAATATCTTTTTAAATATGCTATTTAAAATTATGAAAAACATATATGTGTATTCCACATAACAAACCCTTTTAAATATCCCACAAACAAAAATTTCCGAGTACACTCCTCTTTAATTCTTATATGGATATTTTAAAGTGTTAACTAGTGCAAAATATGTCGGTTAATAAGATGTATTATAATGCCAGATTTTAAGTTTCTACGTCGCATTGTTTCTGATAAAATCGGTTGTGACAGACGAACAGACACAAGAGTGATCTTATACGGGTCCCGTTTTCCTTCCTTTGGTACAGAACCATAAAAAAACAATAAAAACAATTTTAGCATATAAAATAAAGTTTAAATAGTTACTAAACAAACACACAACAGCACGCCCTTTTAAAAGATTTAATATTGTTATTTGAAATTATTATTACTAAAATTTGCAAGAAAAGGTAACATTCTTAGCGACCTACAAGTCTGTTGAAGTTATATAAAGAAATATCTTATTTTGTTTATTTTGTTAGAACAACAGACTTACATTTTATTAAGCTCTAAAAATATTCCCTTTTGTTTGAAAATCGAAAGGAGAATGTTAAAAAAGTGCCGATTTTTGCCCCCTCAAATGACATTTGTATTGCTTATAAATTATAGAAACATTACTATAATTGCCTAAATAGGATTAACAAATTGCTATTATTTATAAAAAATGAAATGAATTATAGTAATTCTCTACACTTTTCATAAATTGCAATCCAATGAGTTTTAAATCGATGGAAAATAATATTTTTATCTTTTAGAAATGGTAGTAATATTGCTATAATGACCTAAAACTAGAGATTTGAAAGAATAAGTGTCTGCACAAATTGCGGACTAATGGGTACTGAAATGAGAGAAAGTAATACTTTATCTTTGAGAATTAGAGATAATGATAAACTTTAAACTTTTGTTTCTTAAGGAGGCTATTAGGTTACAATTTAAAAAAAAAAAAAAATTTTCAATCAGTTTTTTGTTTTTACAGAAAGAAAACAGATATCGTTTTGCAATTTTACACAGATTTTTATTTATACTTTAGATATACAAAAATATTTTTTTCAGATTTTGAAGATCGTTTTTGAATTTTTATGATTTTTTGAAAAAAAAAACACCAAAATATGATGGCTGGCATGATTTCAGACGTTTGGATCGTCGGACAAAAAAAAACAAAACACCTATTGAATCCTTGTTCAAATGGTTATAGTACGAATTAGAATCGTGTTGGTCGGTAACAAATTTACCGATTTTCAGCCGATTTTCTAACCTCAAAAATGTTTTTTTTTTCAAATGGCCGCCATTTTGTTATTTTTTGGTAGAAAAAAATTATTCTAATTATCACGATAGCCATTTGAACAAGGATTAATTTGGTCTTTTTCTTCTTCTTTTCCGACGATCCAGACGCCTGAAATCATGCCCGCCATCAATGTTTGGTGTTTTTTTTTTTTTTCAAAAAATCATAAAAATTCAAAAACGGGTCTCAAAAATTTGAAGAAAACATTTTTGTATATCTAAAGTTCAATTAAATATCTTTGCAAAATTTCAAAACGATATCTTCTGTAAAAAAAATAAAATATTATTGAAATTTTTTTTTTTTAAATCGTAACCTAATAGCCCCCTTCTTAAGGGTGACCTAGTTGGAGGTAAAAAAAATTATTATTAGACATACAAATCAAATTAGTCAGTAAAGATCTCGTTATAGCTTATAGGTTTAAATAAAAGAGTTTTTTTTGTCTTATTGTTCATAAAAAGATATGAGATTATTATTAAAATATTACAATGTTATTTTGCCTATTATTGTTTTAAATTTTGAGAAAGATTTTAGGTATTTCTATTTAATCATGATCATCAGATGAAAAAAAAAATTGTTTTGAGAAAAACACGTTTAAAGCTTTAAGTATGAAAATTGTATACTTGGTATTAATTTAATCAGCTACCAACCCCATACATTTACCTTTAGGTTCCTCTCACACTTCTATTTCAACAATTTTTCCATTGTTCTTGCCAATCGATTTTTTGAAAATTTTAAAGTAATATAGAATCGTAAAAATGTGTTTTGATACTTTAATGTTTTCTGGAACGACTTATACCAATATCGATCACACCATCCATTAAAATCTAGCTAAGATATTTATAATAAAACTTCTTCATACACCCCTCTTACAACTCTGTTCGTTAATCAAATTGATTGAAGTTGTTTTTGCTGTACTTTTAATTAATGAGTTGTCAAGTACTCATAATTTCCGAAAGCAAACAGCCTGCATAATACCAAACTCCTCTTAATTTTGCCACTAACCCTCAAGGCACGCAACCCCATAAAGCAAGCTCGTAACTAACCTCGGAAAATCCGGAAAATCTTCTTCAGCTTTAATAGTAATTAACCTCTGCCATACGCATACTATACTAAAAAGTAAAGGTAGATCCTTTCGCTGGCATTTCCTGGTTTTCATTAGCGCGCTTTTATTCATTAAGATTTTCCTCCCCTAATTATGCATCCTCATGACTATAAGCGATCCCCGAGGTCTGCTTGAATTCGTATCACGTAATGTTCTATGCACACCTGCAGAAAAAATCCCTGAGGTTTCACTCGAATCAATCATATTAATTTTAGATGCCCTAGCATTTCGGGGGGATCATGATAGTTACACAAAAAGCGTGTGACTTGGAAATCGGTAGTCAGTCAACATATCCTAGAATTTGCTCCGAGTCCTTTTGCAATGTCGCAACTCCCAAAGCATGCAAAATTTATCGGTGGGACAAGTCCCTTTTGATGGCTCCATCTCTGCAGATGTGTGACCCCCAAAATCGAGTCTCTTGCACTGTGAGCAGAGAAGAGATGAAAGAGGGAAAATCAAGTGGAGACACAACTCTGTGGATTCTGGATACTGGATACTAAAACAGTGGAGACTTTTTGGGTAAAAAACAGCGCAAGTCTGGATGAGACCTGGGATGCATCGGAGAGATGAGAGCAGCATCATCGGATGGTATATCTGTGGACCACCAGAATTTTTACATTCAGACGCTGAACAGCATCCGCGGTAGACAGTTCGACAGATATAATCTGACGTTATCAATCTCGGGATTTAACTGATATATAGCTCTTCTCATAAAGTGTACTAGAACGTTCAATCAGCTGGGATATGCGGTAATAGTTAAATTTTGAAAAAATGGTGACAAGGGCTATAATTGTGGTGGTATACAAGAACCATTTGATATCGTGCCGGTCCATCTCGGATGAGATGAATTCGTGTGCCGTGCTGTGCAGTTTTGCCGTGTTTTCATCCTTCTCTGGGGACAGTGCGGCGAGTGTATCTCTTTAATGGAATCAATTTGTGCGGATTAAAATTAACTACCCGTTGAGAAGAGGGTGTTCTTTGCAGCACTCGGATAAATTTCGCTTCTCTATTAAAGGCAAAAATTAGTCGGCTGGAGTTGCAGTGACTAAATGGAGTGCGTTTTACGAGTTTTTGCATTTTTAATTGTTCAAGTGAGCGCGGTGTGCTTCAGCATCTTTTGTGCGATTCTGCCGCAAAAGAATTCTTAATCCAGGGGCTCTGTGACCTTAAGCTTTCGGACCCATTCCGGAGAAGTGGTCAGAAAAGGATGAAGTAGTGCTGGTTTAGAGTCGTTGTGCTTAGTGCTGTTGCTGTTGGAGGAGCCGGAAATAAAACCCTTTGATTCAGTTTTAATTATTTTCCTTAAAGGGACCCTTTCAGTTGCATATAAGCTCTAGATCTAGAAAGATTTTAAATATTCATTGATATAATTTTTGTGGCGTAAATCCTTGATATCTTATCCGTACTAATTACATACATAAATCTACAAGTACTATACTCACTACCTATAGATAGGCCCTTCGGTAATCGAATAATAAGCTGTTTATTACACATAATGGCTCGTCAATAAGATAATAAATCATTTTTAATGGTAAACTGATCCTGCTGAATAATAAACAGGATTCACGACTACCGAATTGTTTTTGCCATTTTCATTTCAGAACCAGGAAAAGCCTTCTTCCTACGAAAAGGAGTACTTTATAGCTCCGAAGCTTTGATAATGCTCATGTTAACGATTTATTGCTTTGCCAAGACGCCCTCCGTATTCGTTCTGAATCCCCTCGAAACAAATCTCTTATTGACCCTAAGGGGCTGTAAATCTTCTACATGTTGGGCTACTTAACCCTTTCAATGTGTTCGGTGTTTCGGTTCTTTGTTTTCTATTTTCTTGTTGTGTTCATTTTCTGAAGGCTTCTGGGAAAATGTTTTGATCATCCTGCAAAAAGGGATTTTCAATTTGAAGAAGGAAAAAGTACTCAGTAAGGCTTTATATTAATCTTTATTTATATTTCATTGGATAACAAAATATTAAGGTATCTAATTTAGAGATTATAAATGTATGAAGACAAAGGAGCTCAGAAATTTTATTCTGCGTAAACAAACTTAACGACTTTAATATCGTAAAATGCAACTGTGTCATTTAATATAATTTTAAAGAGCGCACGTATTTACAAGATCCTGCGCATTGCGCGTTATTATATCACATATTGTTTTTAATTTAATCTAGATTTGCTACTGCAACATCGTAAAATCGTAATAATTTTGTTGAAAGTAGACTGAATACATACATTTTGCCCTTGAACGTTCTCTGTACTAGCCGGATAGTATTTTGTTGCAGTAAATTTTAAATGTAGCCTTTTCGTTAACTACAATAAACCCAAACACTTTGGAAAAAAATTAAAAAAAAAATCACGATATTCTCGAAAAAATTAAGGTTTGGTTATAATTTATAGATTTGAATGTAATCTGTAGGTAAAATAGTTTTGTTTATTATTGTGTAGGTATAAAGAAACACATAGATACTGAAAATGTATTTTTGAAAAAATACGTTTTTTCTAACAGTAAGTTTTTTGTATAATGGCAATTCAATTATCCTGAAATTTCTGAAAAGATCAGATATTTTATTCATATTAAACAAAAAAAATCCAACAATCATCTCTTTTCTAGCGTTTTAAATTAAGCTTCCTCTCTTTAACAATTTCCACCATTAGATAAAAATATCTTGCTATGTGGGTGTTTTTTGTGTAAAACTTACCGTGGCAATTAAAATTTAAGTTGACAAAAGGGCAAAAATCAGAAATAAAGAACCCATTGCAGATCTATCATATTACAAAATTGAAAAATTAATTTAAATTTTTTGAAAAGTTAATATTCAAATACTGACACCTCTAAGTAACAATGATTTGTAATTTTGTAGGGACAGCACACAAAATTATTGCATTTTCTAGGATATATACATATAATTTGATTAAAAATTTGAAAACAGACATATTGCAAGTTATAATATGTTTTCTACCATGATAATAAATATGATTCTCCTCACTGCCTACATAATGAATATAATCTCACTAAGAGGGCTAATGTTTCCCAATTAAATTCATAGATATCCCTTTCCCTTAACATCTTCTAATCTTGCACTAAATTTTCTACGAACCTAACTATCTGTACCAATACATATGAGTGGAATGTACGTGCCACTGAATTTGTGTCCTGATTGTGACAAAAACTTCGTACAGAAACCATCTTCTTTCTGAATGAAGTAATTAAGTTGATTAATCCTGAGCACGTTTTTATGGAACAAACTGAAAATTACTTTTGTTCAGTTCTCATGTAGCGCCAATTAGAATTTCAAACGAAAAAACCAGGTTCCATTTACCAAAGAAGCAAAACTATGGATATGAGTTTTTAGGGGTTGAAATTACGGTTTGACTTTTGTCTAGGGCCTGGGCACTCTGTTTTATTAAAGTTCGATTAAAACGTAACTGAGAAGGTTATTTATCTTTGTGTAACCTTCATTGTATATTTTTAGCTTATGCAGCAAAAATCACTGTTTTTAATAGTGAATACAAAAAATCTCTTTGGTGAGAAGGTAAAATAATTAATTACTTCTAACTTGATTTCATGTTTTAGAAAATAATGAAATTCCTTAATTCATAAATCACTTACGTCATTTTGGCTTTTCTAAATATATTTGGAAAAGATAAAACCTGTACGTTATCCCGTCTTTCAAATAATATGAGAAAGAAAATGTCATGTTTTCACACCTGAATATGAAAAGTCTCTCCAGGATAATGAGGGGCTTTTGTGCTATCCTTGGATATTAATATTAATGCTATTCCGATGTCAAATTAAGGTGACATTCCAATGGGAAATAATGAAAGAAGTGAACTTTTACCAAGATTAAGTGCAAAATGTATTACTTTTTTCATGTACATGTGATGCTCTATTTGGTTATTTATAAGGGAAACAAAAGTAATTAAAGCGTTATTAGTTATTAAAAATTATGATAGGTTTATAAAAAACATATACAGACTGGTGTGAGGAAATAAAAATATCTCAAGATTATTTAAAAATAGAATTGATGTTAAAACCTAATATAATAAACTTTATTTTGATTTTAAATTGCTAAATCGGAAATTATTGATGCATGTTATTTATAAAAGGAGCAAACCAATTTTACAAATAAATTTTCGATTTTCTATGAAAATCCCTATAATAAAAACTTTTATTTAAATTTTAAATAATCGACATAGAATTCTTTGAGTGTACAAAACCATTCAATGTTATAAATAATAAATAAACCCACAAAACATTTGAGTTTAAGTAGGCATTTTAGTGCATTTATATCATAGACGACGGAATTTTACGAGCTTATACAAGACAATACTATTCAGATAAAAAGAATATATTAGTTCTCTCTAGTTATAAATTTAAAACATATATTTAAGGTTTAAAAAAAAACCAAGCATTTTTAACCGACTTCGAAAAAAGAAGGTGGTTCTCATTTCGACTGTATATTTTTCTTTTTCTTTGTGTATATGTATGTTACGCGATATCTTCACCGATTGTGAATCGATTTTAATAATTCTTTTTTATTGATTAGGCTATATCTCAAGGGTGGTCCCAAAGATATAAAAAAATATAAAATTATCCCACCTCTAAGGGTGGAAAATTATGGGATGAATTAATTTGATTGAATTTCACCCACTTTACGTTAACCGATTTTTAATAAAACTTGCCTTTTGGAAAAAAAAATCAAAAATTTAAAAAAACTTTTTAACGGAAAAAAGTATGTTCAAAATTTTTTTAACGGAAAAAAACCATTTTTTTTTCAAACACTAAAAAAAGTAAGAAAAAATTTTTTAGCTCAGTTTTTTTTTTTTACAGTTAACTCTTTATTATGTTTACTTTCTTTAGGTGTAATTCCAATGAAAATACAAAGTAAATTTTTACAACAAAATAAAAACCGATTTCAAAACTTTACCTATTGCATTTTTACAGAATACATATCATTGAGGATTATTTATAATTTATTTTTACGCAAAAGTTAATTCCGAACTCTTAAGCTTAATGATAATTTGCTCCTCACACATGTGATCAATTTGTAAATTTGAATATTATGGCTTAAGGGAAGGTTCTCATCTAGAATCTTGAAATTTTCGATTTTTTTTTATTTCATATTATTAAAGTTTAATATGTCTAGAATGTTGCTTTAAAATATTTAGTTGATCCGAGCACTAGAACGGATTCTACAGCCCATTGATTGTGACGGTGTCATGATCGTAGCGGGGCGCTCAGCCTGTGCCGTGCCGTTCAATCACGATTATCTCGGAACTTTGTTTTTCAAGATTTTTCAAATTTGCGTACAAGATAACTCAAAAACGGTTCAACCGATCAACTTCTAGTTTCGTGCATATTAAAGTAAACAATTTTCTTCATAGAAAGAGTGGAGCACATTTTTAAAATTGTAACATTATCTCCTTTTTGTAAGTGATAAACTATGAAAAAAAAGGCCGAAAACGGCCTTAAAATTTCAAAATCGCGTCATTCCATCAATTTTAAATTTTTTTTGAAAGTCGTCCACTCTTTCTGAGACAAATTTATTCTAGTTTATAATAATGTCATCATTATTTGATTTCAGACCAATCTGCGACCCCTAAATTGTACGCAGCTGGGCAACTTTCGAAAAACATGCCTCCGGAGAAGTTGAATAACGGGCGCCATTTTGTTTTTTTTTTTTAATAAAAAATTTTTTTCGTACAGATAAATGTACAATAAAAGATAATGCCAAATATCATTTCCCTATGTCTTGTCATTTGCCTTCAAAAAAATCACGAACTTTACCTACTTTTTGACGTTCTAGATGAGAACCTCCCCTTAAGCACTAAAATAAGCTGACATACTCGTAAAAGCCAGATGTGTTTTAGCATAGATAGTGTTAACGCCATTCCTCGCCTAACTACGAAAAGATAGTCAGTCCCTTAGCAATTTGCATCACACTTTCAATTATAGGGCTGCTATACCCTAAGAGCTAAAACTAAAGGTATGCTATAGTCGAACAAGAAGTCATCATTAAAATTTTATTATCGCTCAAGATAATTCCATGAGCAGCTTTAACTTAATGAAATTTGAATCACACGTGCCCTTTAGGTTCGAATTTTGCCCGCAGGTAATCCCTGTCCTCACAGTTCGCTGTCTATATACACATAATATCTGAATATTTCGGGAATTCGAGGAATACAACGTCAAGCTTGACGGTGCTGCTTAGGTTATTCCCAGAATGTGTTATATGGGCCCGATAAATAGGCACTGTATAACAGAATCTTCTAAGCGGCCGATGCGAATTTTGCTTATGCATGGAAACATAAAATATTCATATCGGGTCAGCATCTTAATACTTCACCGAGCATCCTTTTACCTTAGTAAATCATTTATTTCACACAGAGACCTTTTCTGTCTTTAGGTACCCAAGAGAAGACAAAGTGCAGCATGACGAATAGATTCAAGTGACTCAAGTGAATATTTTGTAGAATATTATCACCGCGTCAAGTGTTGTAGACAGTTTTCATGTCTATTATTTGAAGACGTCTAATGTCAACCTGTCTGTCTTGAAATATAGGGGCACATTAAATTAAAAAAAGAAAGCAGTCATCACCACAATGGCATTTACATAAATTTATGGAGTACCATAGGGTGCTGGTGTTGAAGCAGTATTTTAACTTTGATATATGTGCGAATCGATTTTCCACAAGATTTTCAGCCTAAAAGAGAGTGCCAACCATTGCCAACCCGCATCCGGCCGGAAACAAGGAATACTTATACAGAAGACTCTGAATAAGCATACATCAGCAAAATCCCACTATATGATGGTATAGCACTCTTTTAAGATTTACCATCAGTCGCTTACGAAGTTTCCCATTGAATCTGTATCCGCTTTTGTCCTAAACACATCTCGGGATATCTTTCATATTCTGTCTGCAATTTACCTCTTTGGGTTTCTTTTTTCTTTTTTTTCTGTTTTTATCTTCTTAAAGAGACCCTGCTTCCATTCCACATTTTATATACCATAGAAAGGAAATGCTCTAAACATCGCGCGTTGAACAATGTTTGCGTAACTCGGGAATGTGTTTGCCTTTATGAGTTCACTTTCACTTTTCACTTTTGCGAATATATAGAGTGTGAGTGGAGTGGATTTGGAACTTCGGATCCCCGGGACAGGAAAACTTTTCTGATTATACTTTAATGCTGTGACATGGAAGGAAAATATGACAAAAGTTTCGTCTTCAGGAAAGTCTTACGCAATTAACTGCCTCAATTGTCAGCATTATTATTATGTCCCGGATGTTTTTAATCAGCCCCTACATATATAACACCCGGTTCCTTAAAACCTACCCCAGCACATACATACATATTTTAGTCGACAGAATTAATTCTTAATCGAGGGAGGAGTGGTGGTTGCTCACGATCAATTGGATTAAAGAGCTAATAATGGAGGCATTAAATTTAAAACCAAGCCTAAGCAAGGGTCGTTATAAAAAGCCCTCCCAATCAAGCTCGACACGTAAACTTAATTAAATTCGCCGTGCGCGAACTTTGTGCTAATTATTAAGAAGAGCCTCTGCTCTGCGAAGCGCTATGGAAAGTTTGCACAGATTTTTTTTTGCTTCCATTAGCATAAATCAATTTTTACGGCTTTACCTTGCATAGCGCGAATAATTGTTGTAAATTTTCCAGGAAGAGTATATAACCTGGCGGAATATCCAACGTTTCTCGGGGGATACTTCGTCGAGAAATATGTTTTCAATTTAATTCGCTTGAAACCCTCTGGCGAAACAGGATATCTGAAATTGTTTTTTTTTTTCCCTTGCCTAATTATAATTTTATGAAATATACGGATAAGGTAATTACATATTTAAAATTGAAGCGCCTCAAAAGCAATCATCCCAAAATTTTTCCCTTGTAAAAATCGTATTTTAATGATCAAAGTGAGATATGAAGGGGGTGAGCGAAAAAGTAATTTGTGTGAAAATACAAAAATAAAAAATGTGTTTTCACATTACCAAAAATATAGAAACCTCTCATTCAGTCGTTGTAAACAAAACCAAAACCTAATTGCAGAAGGAAGCCATGAACTGGCCTTTTACATTTCTGCGTAAGTAGTCTGGCAGGTCGAGAAATTTGCGATGACGCTTATGGCGGGTCGGTGAAACTGCCTCAGAAATTCACATTTATACGAATTATATCATGGTAAGGAAAATAATGTTCTAGAAAATTCAGCCTCAGGAAGTTTTACTTCACATAGGCTAAAAATATAGATTAACTCCTAACGAAATTGCAGTGATTTTTCAGTTCTCCGGAGCCGAGTCTTCCTCCACATATCAAACAGCCATTCCTTATTTGTGGTATGGGATCGTATTTTTGGTTAACCTGAACATTTTACATATTTACTTCAAGAAATTTATAAAATGTCTAGTGGATTGACAAAACGAATTTCTTAGGGTTAAAGTCAGTGAAAATAATGTTTAGATAATTTCGATGCTGCCGCAAAATTTTGGTAACCTTTAACATAAACTGCCATAAGATCCAATATATTTTATTTGGCAAATTAGACCACTTTGCCCTATCGCTGTGTGTGTAGTACAGAACCAGCTATCCAACACACCTGTATTTATCAAGTATACATACATACACACGGATATAAACGCGCGCATGTATTTTAAGTGGCTGAGTGTGTGCATGGTTACGCATAAGAGTGCCTTTATGTCAGAATGTGTATACTTATATCAGAACATATGTATTTTTGTGTATGCTTCAGCGTCATTTAATTTTATAGGGTAAATGTGCGAGTTAGTAATCAAGATTTGTTCTTTTCCACTATAGGAGATATTTCCGAACTTGGAACTTAGCCGTTTTTCCCAATATTCTGGACGGAGTAGATTGAAATAACCTTGAAATTTTGGTCATAAGAATTTTTAACTTTTATTTCCTAACACAAGACCAATTAATGCCACACGCAGACTATATTCAAAAAGTGTTGCACAAATAGTTATATATTTTGTTACATTAGTAGCAGCAGTGAGTTACTAACAAATGTGAACGAACTTATTTTATAACAGTCTTTAAATCAACCAAACTTAACATTGGACATTGTAAACATAAAAACTTAAATCGAGCAGTATGCAATCAAAAACTTTAAAATAAATTATTTTCATGAAAAACTTTGATTTTCTAAAAAAGTTCGGCGTCAATTTTTAGGTTTTAATTTATGTGAAATTCTTAACTCAATTATTTTGGTTATGTTAAGCTTTTAATTGAATTTTTTTATTAATGCTTGAAAACAATCAAGCCTTTTATATGCTATAAAATTATAACTTATTTGATTTTGTGTGAATTTTGAATAAATTTTTTACAAAAACTGCACATCAAAATGACTATGTTTTTGGTAATGTGAAAAGACTTTGTATTATTTTTTTAATGTTAATATTTTTTTTCCATTTTTATTTTTCACTTGATGTTAGTTTGATTATTTACATTAGATTTCTAATCTTAAGAATATATGATTATCTCCAAGAGAAACCCAATTCTAAATATATGCGCTAAGAATATACCTAGAGGGTAGAATAAGGAGTAGATAGGCAAAGGTTTGACGGGTGTAAAAGGGTGGCACGCGTCAAGTACAATAGTTCTAATCATTCCTTGAGAATTAAGAGGATTAAGGTTTTCTTGGAATTGCAGAACAAATAGAAAAGCGTAATTCTACGTTGTCGCTTGGGGTCCCGAGGGAGGCATCTGGGGCTCGGGCAATCAATCTACTTAACCTGCCCGTCGCTTACATTGTTTGCGGACCTGATCAGTAGCGTGGTTTATTCAGCAAACACCCACAGGTTAGAATGTATTAGACGAGGTGAGGGTGAATCGATTCCCTTTATCCCCTTTATGTCGCACCCTCCAGCCTTTATTGGCTGAATAAAGTACACCCTGTATTAATTGCTCGTGCTCACAGTCTCCCCGGGGAACAGGGTGGGGTGTGTTTATGAAATAACTATTTATGAGCACATTTATCTGCTTTTATGGTCTTTCAGACTTCGAATGAGGCCTAAGCGGACTTGGCCATTCTATTTATTCTGATTATTTTGGAAAGGGATTTTCTATTTCCTGGACTCAAGATCTCATTGTTTCATTTGATTATCAGATTCATTAAGGCACCGATAGATTTTATTACTTTCTATTTAGATTTTACGATGTTTTTATTGCATAGGGTATATCAATTCATTAACCCAATTCCCTGTTTTGTAATATATTTATAGCCAAAATTCCGAATTTTGATATGAATTTAAACAGATATGAGGGCTGTTTAATATGTCATAAACTTTGAAGCTCTCAATATTTTTAGCTCGATATATAAATTTTAATTTGATATACTAAAATGAAAAATATATGTATTTTTAACAATGTGGAAAACAAAATTGAAATTGGATAAATTTGTTTTTTTTACGATGGAAACCCTTTGATTTTTTCTATTTAATGGTTTTTTAATTTTTTAAGAAGAATTTCGTTTATATATTCAAAAATTAGTGGTCATAAGGGATAGTGGCCATATTAACGTTTGGTACCTATTGGAGTAATGAACATGATATACATAATCGAGTTTCAGGCAATTTAACAACAAAGTTCTAATTCTAAATCAGCTACTCTGGAAATCCCACATGTTCATTCCAAACAAAAACATCTTTCGCGATTTTAAATTTTTAAATTTCAATAACGAATTCGAAATCAAAACCTTGAAAATTCCTATTTATCAAGTTTTATGCAAATTACTAGTTATTTGAAAATATTCAGTCATATATACGCTATATAGTTTTATCAGAAAAAAGTCTAGACATTGGTGAAAACCCCATAAGCTTATTAATTGATATAACATATTACCTTTTACAAAGAAATGTTCTAAAAAAATATGTATTTGTACTGTTTATTGCTCTTACCTGACAATTGGTTATTTTTGTCTATGAGAAAGAAAACAGTACATTTTATAATAAATCATTTTTTAAAGGTACTTCAGAAAATTTTCCAAAAAGTTCATACAATTAAAAAAAAAATCAATTAAACTTTATTCTTCAATAAATCAGTGAGGGCGCCACCGCATAGGAGTTATCAACAAAGTTCCACCAACAGTTTTAAACTGAAACGTTAATTGACCCGAAGTTAAACCTGAAGTTAAATGGCTTAGTTTTTACTTAATAATTAATTAATGCTGTTGGTAAGAATTTAATCTCGTTGACATGATAGCTTTCCAAATTATCACTAAAATTCTCGTTACCTCATTAAGGTAATCCATTTAGAGGACAATTTTAAGCGTTATTAAAATTTAATTATACGTACAATTAAACCATCCGAAGCCATTATAAATAGCGATTTAAATTAAATATTAATCCCTTGAATTGTGGCGATCTCTAACAATACCAAAACATTTGAGGTTCAATTCAATTTCAGAGGAATCACAACCAAAAAGTTTATTATTCAATTTTGGGCTTGGAGCGCTTTTAGCGAAAAAAGGTTTAATGTTGAAACCCCATTGGTATTAATTAGAGAGTAATGGGGGATAGCTTTTAATTAAGCTTGGAATTTCATTAAAATGCTAACATATTTTTCATGAGAGGTAAAGCCGCTGTTTTCAGTTAAAAGCCCTCTAAAAGAGAGAAAGTGGTAGGAAATTTTGTATGTAGGCACTTAGTCGGATGATAAATTAAAAACCTTTTTATCATCACAAAAAAAAAAAAAAAGGAAGGATTTTAAAAGTAGTACCAAAAATTCCTAGGGTAATTTTGGCTGTAGCAGCAAAAAACTATTGCAATTAGGACAACCAGCATACCTGATCCTTTAGGTTGTAATAGATTGCAAGTGGTGCTAGTTCCTGAGTTTTCCCAAGACTATCAAAAAATGATTTTACAAAGCAACGTGGATCCTTTACACCGTAGCTGCTGGTCTGCTTGTCGGACGTTGCATCGTTTGCAATTCAGGTCACTCATATGAAACTCTTTCTGAATTCATGTTCCTACAACCGAAACTAAGGCCCTGAAGTTCGGATGGTATCTAGGCATATACCTCTGGATAATATCCATTTTAAAACTCCTAAACTCTTTCCACTTCGCAGCTGTTCCTCTGACTTAAATTCAAAATAAATATTTTACTGGACTCGAAACATATCCAGTAGAGTGAAAAGTGGGTGCTGTAGTGAAAAATTATAGGACAATTTACACTGTGACTTCACACTCAGTTTAAAGCTTCATCCACATTAGTGGGGGGAGGGGAGTTAACCCGTCGCCAGGTGGAGGACACAACCATTCAGAGGAATTTCCAAGAGCACTTCATTACCTTCATTATGGTCATTAGTCTTGTGGCAGTGACAGGCGCCAAGTGAAGACAACAACCGAAAAGAAGCATATGATGGAGGGGATGGCCTGACGAAGAGTATCCACCCCGTTATGAAGGACTAATTGAAAATTTCTAAATCGCGGAGATATGCGGACGATATGGATGGAGAGAATCGCATCATCCTCAATGTGGGAGGCATTAGGTAAGTCTGCTTTTATTTTATGTCTATACTTCAATTTTTTAATAACTTTAATGATTACGTTGTAAAATATTCAGTTTTATGCAAAGGGTAGTTTATGAAAACTCCATTAAAAGTTATACAAGCACCGTCAAAAATTTAATCATCATTAAGTTTTACTCCCTTAACGATGTGAACGAACATTAAGAAACTTAAGTATTCGAGACAAAAATGTCTGTATATAACTTGAATATAAAAAATATAATGCTCGTACTTATTTGTACAAATAATTTAAATGGATATAAAACGTTTCATTGCAGTAGTAGTAATAGTACACAGCAAAAAACAAATATGTTTAGTCTAATTCATTAGACTAGCATACGTTTTTCGCCATAAGAATTTTCCTATTAATTATGAAGTTGGAAACAACCCATCTCGTCGTTTGTAGAGCATTCAATTCTGAAGAAACCCTACCATTGACCAAGATTATACCATAAAATGCCTGTGAGTTTTGAAGAAAAATAATCAAAGTTTACGTGTATTTTAGATGGGAAATCTTTATACGCCTTGGTCTAGTACTTAATATTAAAATTAAGGGCTCCAATTTTCAGGGAATTTTTGTTTAGGTATTTGCCACAAAATTTCGAGGTGGGACTGAAAAAAAAAAAAAAATAGTCGCAAAAAAAAAGCACCCTAATATGTATACAGGGTGTCCCAGAACTCAACGTCAAGCCGAAATCGAGCATTAGGCCAAGTCGTAACAGTTATCAGAAAAATATGAAAAAAAATCTTGGTCATGTACTTTTCAAATTATAAGGATTCAAAAATAAACTGACACCCTGTGATGATCTTTCAAGTCCTATGACTGCAAATATTAACTTTTCGTCATTTTTTTTTCTACCGTATAACTATGAATAACCCTTCTGTCAAACACAGTTAAAAGTTAGAATATAACTGCCTCAGTTTCAAATAAAAAGTTAGATTTTTACCCAACATTGAATTCAAAATAATTACATCACCCAACTTTAACTTTAACCGACTGTATTATTCAACCCATGGTTTTAGCACGTTACGAACCCATCCCAAAAAATTGTACGTGCCCGTATTTCATTCTACGAGATATTTCAATAATTTTGCTAATAAGAAGGGTAAAAAAGGAAATTTCATTGTGCGTGGCTCCTAGGGTGAAGTTGCCATTTTCAAAAACTATATATGATATAATTTGAGAACAAATTAGACAAATAAATTTGATGGTCATGGATAGGCAACCTTACGTTCCGAGAAAAATAACGCACATCATTATTGGGGATCCGGATTCTAGGATTCTTCCACTTCCACTTCTCTGTTTTCCGTATTTAGATAACTTAATATCTTTAAAAAGCCTTTAAATGAGAACGTACCTTAAAGATTTATTATACCTAAACATTTTTTTTTCTTAAAGACATTTTAAAGTAAATTAAAACAAAAAAAACGTTGGAATGTGTTCAAACTTCGTTCTTTTATGAAAATAGTTTGAGTCATTATAAGAAATGCTGAAGTTACTATTTTGATTACTATGTGGATACAAAATTTATATTAATTTCAAAAATCCTAAACCAGAGTATTTTAGTACCTAAAATTGGGCCAAACAGAAAATTTGCAGAGTAGAATATTTTTGAAGGTTTAAAAAAAATTTGAAATAAAGAATTTGAAGCAGATAACTTTTTAATTTAAAGCGACTAAACGTTTTAATGTTTATGTGGCTAACTTGTTTTCTTATATAACACTCATACAAAATATGTATCTTTATATAAAATAAAACGTTAAGATTTTTTGAATTAAAATACTTAGATTTACAGTGATTAAATTGAATTTCAAGAAGTTATAAGCATTTGAAAAGACAATAAAAAATCAATTTACATATCAGACAAAATGTCTTGTAATTTTAATATAGTTGAGAAAAGTACTGTAAAGGAATAATCTTTATTTACCTTTCAATTATGGCGACACCAGTAAAATAGGAAATTTTCTATTTCCATAAGGTCATAATATTTGCATAAAAGCTAAATCTGAAGTGCACTTAATCATCAACTATATAACATTTCACTTTGGCTAGCCTTATTCACTCGGCCGCACCAGATAACTCATTGAAAGTGTAATTAAAGTTCAAATAAAAACCCATTAAACTATCCCACAACAAATTTCATCTGGGAGCTGTCTGGATTCAGTCCGATAAATCTTCGGAAGCCTGAAAGCGATTACATTTGCAATCCCAACTGCAAATTCAGACGTTTCCACGGAGCCCAAAGTAATTTCAGCAATTTGAGAAAATTGCAGTCCGCGCGGACAGCGAAGGAAAGTGATTAATCACACTTCGTTTAAATCTCCAGAAATTTTCCTTCGTTCATCTTTCCACTGTGGGAGACTGTGAGGAAGCCCCACTCCCCGTTCCGGAAGAGTCTGCTTTTCAATGCCTCGTCCTTTCTATTATATAATTTGGCATTTGACTGCACAATTAAGATATAGGGCTTTATGGTTCTCATGATGGAAGAGGGAGCAATTGGAAAACAAAGCCTGGGGTGAGGGAGAAGATTAACGCAATTTTGACCAAACTTTGGGGAGTTTTCGTAGAGCGTCAACCAACCAACCAAAATGTTCCAGTTGCCTCCCTCCCTTAATGAAGTGATTTATTTCTAGGGACGCCAACACGATTCTGAATTCATTAATGTCGCCATCTATTGACAGTCATTCCATTCTACAATGGGGTCCTGATTGGGGTATGGATCGGTACGAATCTTTTCATTAATTCATTCAAAATAGCCTCCGATCAAGATCGATTAAGGGACGTAGGAAGGCACATATTTATACCCTAGAGGGTTTTTGAATCTCTAATAGCATCGTTTGCAATTCAACGGATTTACTCGTGACGTGGAAGTTAAGAATCTACGCAAAATCAGGTTAGTTCATGCGGAACATCAATTTTCCAAGGCATAGGGTTGTGTTATATCAGGATGATGGTGGGGATGCTTTTATAGCTGCCAGGTTTGAACATTGCTCCTGGAAATATGCCACTTTAATAGTTTCCCATAAATCAGGCTTAAAGAGATAAACGCGTCCATTGTGCCATCGATATAAGAGTTCGGTGGGTCACAATTTCAAGGAACATAATAGGAGAGGAAATTAATATTTTCCTACATGGTGCTATCGGCAGCGATTTGTTACATTTATGGAATATGACCATTTTTTGTTATTATATCCCTCAAGGCAAATTATGTCAACATTTCGAATTACAAAGAGATATTTTCGATATAATAACAATATTTGTTCATGTATTATGTGGACAAGACCAAAGATCTGATAACATTAATGAAACTAATCACTGATGTAAAATTGATTTTTTTTCCTCACATCAAGTTTTCGAGAAAAATAGAGTTAAAATATGAAAATAACCGTATTTTAGCCAGTTCTGGAAATTTTTTTAAAACGATGGAATTTCGTAGCAGCTCAAAATGTAAATCAAATCAAAATTTGAATTCTAAACTAGAACTTTATAATATTTTATTTGTAAAATTTATTAAGATTTATTTAGGGAACGAAGGAATTAATGAAATGTACCAACAGCCTTTAGTGAAACTCTAATAAAAAACTTGTGTTCCCAATAAACCTTGTATTCATTAATTTATACTTTATAAATATAATACAGAATTTAAACTTTCATTTGGTTTATGTCTCGAACTCCTACGACATCTTGCTATTTAAACAAAAAATATTAAAAAATGGCTAACATACGACTTTTTTAAAGTTTTAACCTAACCCATGAATCTGATAGTTATTTATAGTGTCAACGCCTGCGAGAAGAAAAACGATAGAAAGACATATTTCCTCAAATGAACGACTTTAAAGTAGACGTTGTGACCATAAATCAATATCATATTCATGATCTGCGACCTCTAAAACCCCCACATACCAAATTTGACATAGATCAGTCGATTGTTGAAATCTCGTCTGCCATGTTGGATCCGCCATCTTTAATTCCGCAAGTTTGACCTCAGAAGAAGAAAGAAAATACTTTGCTTTGCCTCGAGGACTGCGAAAATTTAATATTCTCGAAGAGGTGGTGTAATTTTTAGGTGTTTAATGGTTATAAGCTGGAAAAAGAAGATGAGCGCCCAAGGATAGAATTTCTCAGCGAAGAGACTTTGCCAAAATGGCGCAACCCACAGATGAAGACAGGTATAATCATTAAAAGCTATATCCAATTTACTGGTGCAGGTGCTGTACAGCCTCGAAAAAATTAAGCTACCATAGGTAGCACTCCAGCTCATTTTTTATTGAGTGTTACACCTAGGCTTTTCACTTTATTTGAGTAAGTTGGTTTGGTATCCTAAAACAACAGAATTACAATACATCTATTTTATTTATTCGGGTTTAATTTGAGGCAGTTGTTCTTGATCTACAGAAATATTCTATTCAGATTGAGATTAATCCATTTGACACCATTTTGAGTTGATCTAACAATAGCGGATGACTATAATAAAGTTGCACATCATCAGCATAAAAAGGTTTAACTGAGCACTCTTCGTAACGTCACAAAGGTCATTTATATAAACTGAAAAGAGGAGAGACCCCAGAATTGAGCGTTGGGGAACACTTCGAATAACTTGGCAAGTACTTGAAAGATGATTATCAACTTTTGCTCGTTGCATTCCATCACAAAGAAAGGACTTAACCAATTTAACAGACTTACTCAGAAACATAAACTTAACTGAAAGCTTGCGAAGTAGGTTTTTATGGCTAACGTTATCGAAGACCTTGGAGAAATCAAGCAATGACAATACGCACAATTTTTTGTTATCCAATATCAAAGAAAAGAACGAAAAGCTCATGCATATCAATGAAATTCGTAATCTGATTATACATAATTTTCTCCATATAATTCAATCCATTCGAAAATGCAATAAATTAAAGACGTTTAGAAAGAGATTACCTAGAGTTGTTGTAACATATATTACATACATTTATTTTTTCTTTTGTTACCCATCTCGAATTTTTCTGAATTTCAGTTTTTTCCTAAGAGGAAAATAAAAGAAGGCGTTCATTTTTCTGAATATGTTGTTGCAAAAATCCTCAAGATTTTCACTGAATTTTCACCTAAAAGAAAAGTGTCTTTCTTTTTCGCTCTACTGTTATCCAATTTCACGGCATGTTAAGAAGCAATCGCCCGTAGGAGAGCTTTCAACAAAAACATGTTTGTCTGCCATCCTAAATTCAAGCAGTATCGAAATAGTCTTTTCTTTTCGAAAAATAAAATAAAAAATTCTCTAACAAAACGTGGCGGGGATTTTGCAGTGTCAATAGACATGGTATATCCGCGCCGATGGATATTTCGACTCAATTTATCATTTCCTTTTCTTTACCCAAGTTTTCCCTTCAGCCACAAATATAGAGCGCTATGGTTTATCTGTGAAACGATATATATACTTTTTTTTATAACCTTCTTCTTTTTTTGCTATGTTTACAATTGATTGAGCACATCAAAATCACTTTTTGTCACTGATCGTTGAAAGTATCGAAACTTTTGTGTTTACCTTCATTTGCCCGAAAATTATCCACATCACCTGTGGTACCATCGGAAAAGTTTATTGCGTGGTTGGTGCACAAATATTTTTCCCCGATAGATCCCGACCTGGGATTTGTATCGACGGCATACGAAAATACCCGGAAAATTGTGGTCGCTTTTGATATGCCCTGGTAAATATTTAAATTTCATTTCGATGATCTGATTGCTTTTGAGGTACTTTTTAAAGAGATGCTTGGTTTTTTTGAGCCATCTTATTCCTAGCGTAATCACAAACGTTTTACCAAATTTCATCAATCAACATTTTAATCAAAACGCCGAATATGCCATCAGAAATAACAGCAAATTCCGGGAAAAAATATTTTGTCGGGGCATATTTTATGAAAACGTGACGTAGAACTCGTTGAATATATGTTCTTTGTGGGAAGGAATCATTATGCACAGCTGGCCCAAAAGTACGGTCCCTTTCAGTATACTTCAGAATTGATAGATTTATTCATTCCATGACATCAGCCGAGATTTCGTAGAGAGAAGAGTTCATTTGATTTCATCCTTCGCTTCATTTAAATGTCGTGAATACGTGATTGAATAACCGCACATAAATAAGTGGATATTCGGCTTTCCCCCAAATATTGTATGCAATGCAAATCAGTTACAAGAATCTAAATATAAATTCTATGTATGATTTGATATGAAATGGGACGACAGTTCAGATTGTAGGAGTCAGTAGAAAAGGAAAAGAATATCTGGAAACGCTAAACAAATTTTATTAACTCGCTGATGACATCTTGAAACTGATCCATGTGGCAATTTTCTTTCTCTTGGAATAAATCAATAAATACTATGAATACTTAATGAAGAATAATAAATTAGGCTTTCACATTCAGATAAAAATTAGTAATAATGCGATTCGCTGAATTGCATATAAGAATAATTAGAGTTATTCAATATTTCGAGAATTTAACCCATGATTTTCATTGAGCTTTTAGATATTTATCAGTTTAATAAAAGAGTTCTTAATATTATTATTAATAAATACACACACATAATATCAAAACCAATGCATTCCAACTGAGGCAAGTACGTTTTCGGTATAGGTATATCAGGTATAATTTTTGTACAACAAAAGCTTTGTGAGCCTGAATGAAATTCAATGTCATTAATTATTCAATACTACAAGAGTTACTATTTCACAAATCAATTTTGTTTAAACATATTAAATTCTTATGACCTAGATTTTATTGCAGTGAAAGAGACTGTTCGTAACTGCAGATTTAACCCTAGAAAGAAGACACGGAGCAACAAATTTTGTTTCATTTCTATAGGATTTCTAAATGTTAAATTACCTCTTGTTTTGAAGAAATATAGAGTTAAAAAGTACAAAAGAATGTATTTTAGCTATTTATTACCAAGCTAATACCAAAAATTAATTGTTATAGACTGTTTGTGAAAGTTCCTTTAAGAAAACTGTTTAATTGTAGCTGATTTGGTATGAGGACTTAAAAAGTTATTTTCCGCATGTTAATATACAGGGTGTCCAGGAAGTAGTGCGCCAAAATTACGGGGATGGTAGCTTGGGTCATGACCTACCAGAATATCAAAATATGACCTTAGTGAAAACCTCACCGTTTTCGAGATATTTGGGTTTTTATGAAAAATTAAATTGTCACTATCTTTTGTCAGATTACTGAGTAGTAGGTGGACATAAAAAGACATGTTATAATTTTTTTTTTTTTTTTTTAAATATTCTAGATAAGTTGCCCTACCTGGTAAGCATGTCAGTTTTTATTACTGACACAAGACCGTCGAAAAAAAACAAAATTATTACATTTTTTTTTGCTGGGCATAATAATAATTTTGATTAAGATTATCGCACCCGAAAAACCATCACCCACCCACTAAAAAGATCTCGCAACGAAAAGATCAATTTGATCTTGATATCTGCTGAACCCGAAGCAATTTTTTTTTTTTTTTTTGTTTTATGGGAGTGGGGAAATGCTTTATGCACCATAGGTGTCCGAAGACACCCGTGTGCCGGACTCCCCAGCCTACCCAGGCCTACCGGCTAAAACCCCACTCCCCGCCCGCAGAACCACCCAATCGGAAACGTCTGTTGGACATTAAGCAATTAAGTAATCGAATATCCTTAATTTTGATTAGGAATATCGCACCCGAAAACCCATTACCCACCCACCACCCACCAACAAACCAAAAGGACCTCACAGCGAAAAGATCAATTTGATCTTGAGGTCTGCTGAACCCGATACAATCAAATAATCGATTATCATAATAATATTAATTTTGACTAAGCTTATCGCGCCCGAAAACCCACCACCCACCCACTAAAAGGACCTCACGACGAAAAGATCAATGTGATCTTGAGGTCTGCTGCACCTGAGGCAATCAAATAATTGATTATGAGAATAATAATAATTTTTATTAAGCTTATCGCGCCCGGAAACCCACCACCCACCCACCGAAAGGACCTCTCTGCGAAAAGATCAATGTGATCTTGAGGTCTGCTGCACCTGAGGCAATCAAATAATTGATTATGAGAATAATAATAATTTTTATTAAGCTTATCGCGCCCGGAAACCCACCACCCACCCACCGAAAGGACCTCTCTGCAAAAAGATCAATGTGATCTTGAGGTCTGCTGCACCCGAAAAAATTAAATAATCGATTATGAGAATAATAATAATTTTTATTAAGCTTATCGCGCCCGGAAACCCACCACCCACCCACCGAAAGGACCTCTCTGCGAAAAGATCAATGTGATCTTGAGGTCTGCTGCACTTGAGGCAATCAAATAATTGATTATGAGAATAATAATAATTTTGATTAAGCTTATCGCGCCCGCAAACCAACCACCCACCCAACGAAAGGACCTCTCTGCGAAAAGATCAATTTGATCTTGAGGTTTTCTGCACCCGAAACAATCAAATAATCGATTATGAGAATAATAATAATTTTGATTAAGCTTAATCATCCGCTTCCCTATAGCAAAAGACAGAATCCTACCTTCCCGCCACGCCCTATAACCTGGTAGATCCCATACAATTACTTAAGGAAAAGCAGATGACACGAGTCTACTGAACCCGAAGCAATCAAATAGTCGATTATGAGAATAATAATAATTTTTATTAAGCTTATCGCGCCCGGAAACCCACCACCCACCCACCGAAAAGACCTCTCTGCGAAAAGATCAATGTGATCTTGAGATCTGCTGCATCCGAAACAATCAAATAATCGATTATGTGAATAATAGTAATTTTGATTAAGCTTCTCGCGCCCGGAAACCCACCACCCACCCACCGAAAAGACCTCTCTGCGAAAAGATCTATTTGATCTTGAGGTCTGCTGCACACGAAACAATCAAATAATCGATTATGAGAATAATAATAATTTTGATTAAGCTTATCGCGCCCGGAAACCCACCATCCACCCACCGAAAGGACCTCTCTGCGAAAAGATCAATGTGATCTTGAAGTCTGCTGCATCCAAAACAACCAAATAATCGATTATGTGAATAATAGTAATTTGTATTAAGCTTATCGCGCCCGGAAACCCACCACCCACCCACCGCAAAGACTTCTCTGCGAAAAGATCAATTTGATCTTGAGGCCTGCTGCATCTGAAACAATCAAATAATTGATTATGAGAACAATAATAATTTTGATTAAGCTTATCGCGCCCGGAAACCCACCACCCACCCACCGAAAAGACCTCTCTGCGAAAAGATCAATTTGATCTTGAGGTCTGCTGCACCCGAAACAATCAAATAATCGATTATGAGAATAATAATAATTTTGATTAAGCTTAATCATCCGCTTCCCTATAGCAAAAGACAGAATCCTACCTTCCCGCCACGCCTTATAACCTGGTAGATCCCATACAATTACTTAAGGGAAAGCAGATGAAACAAGCCTACTGAACCCGAAGCAATCAAATAGTCGATTATGCGAATAACAATAATTTTGATTAAGCTTACGCGCCCGGAAACCCACCACCCACCCACCGAAAAGACCTCTCTGCGAAAAGATCAATGTGATCTTGAGGTCTGCTGCACCTGAGGCAATCAAATAATTGATTATGAGAATAATAATAATTTTTATTAAGCTTATCGCGCCCGGAAACCCACCACCCACCCACCGAAAAGACCTCTCTGCGAAAAGATCAATGTGATCTTGAGGTCTGCTGCACCTGAGGCAATCAAATAATTGATTATGAGAATAATAATAATTTTTATTAAGCTTATCGCGCCCGCAAACCCACCACCCACCCACCGGAAAGACCTCCCTGCGAAAAGATCAATGTGATCTTGAGGTCTGCTGCACCCGAAAAAATTAAATAATCGATTATGAGAATAATAATAATTTTGATTAAGCTTCTCGCGCCCGGAAACCCACCACCCACCCACCGAAAAGACCTCTCTGCGAAAAGATCAATGTGATCTTGAGGTCTGCTGCACCTGAGGCAATCAAATAATTGATTATGAGAATAATAATAATTTTTATTAAGCTTATCGCGCCCGGTAACCCACCACCCACCCATCGAAAGGACCTCTCTGCGAAAAGATCAATGTGATCTTGAGGTCTGCTACACCCGAAAAAATTAAATAATCGATTATGAGAATAATAATAATTTTTATTAAGCTTATCGCGCCCGGAAACCCACCACCCACCCACCGAAAGCACCTCTCTGCGAAAAGATCAATGTGATCTTGAGGTCTGCTGCACCTGAGGCAATCAAATAATTGATTATGAGAATAATAATAATTTTTATTAAGCTTATCGCGCCCGGAAACCCACTACCCACCCACCGAAAGGACCTCTCTGCGAAAAGATCAATTTGATCTTGAGGTCTGCTGCACCCGAAACAATCAAATAATCGATTATGAGAATAATAATAATTTTGATTAAGCTTAATCATCCGCTTCCCTATAGCAAAAGACAGAATCCTACCTTCCCGCCACGCCCTATAACCTGGTAGATCCCATACAATTACCTAAGGGAAAGCAGATGACACGAAGCAATCAAATAATCGATTATGAGAATAATAATAATTTTGATTAAGCTTAATCATCCGCTTCCCTTTAGCAAAAGACAGAATCCTACCTTCCCGCCACGCCCTATAACCTGGTAGATCCCATACAATTACCTAAGGGAAAGCAGATGACACGAAGCAATCGAATAATCGATTATGAGAATAATAATAATTTTGATTAAGCTTCTCGCGCCCGGAAACCCACCACCCACCCACCAAAAGGACCTCTCTGCGAAAAGATCAATGTGATCTTGAGGTCTGCTGCACCCGAAAAAATTAAATAATAGATTATGAGAATAATAATAATTTTTATTAAGCTTATCGCGCCCGGAAACCCACCACCCACCCACCGAAAGGACCTCTCTGCGAAAAGATCAATGTGATCTTGAGGTCTGCTGCACCCGAAACAATCAAATAATCGATTATGAGAATAATAATAATTTTGATTAAGCTTATCGCGCCCGGAAACCCACCACCCACCCACCGAAAGGACCTCTCTGCGAAAAGATCAATTTGATCTTGAGGTCTACTGCACCTGAGGCAATCAAATAATTGATTATGAGAATAATAATAATTTTTATTAAGCTTATCGCGCCCGGAAACCCACCACCCACCCACCGAAAGGACCTCTCTGCGAAAAGATCAATATGATCTTGAGGTCTGCTGCACCCGAAAAAATTAAATAATCGATTATGAGAATAATAATAATTTTTATTAAGCTTATCGCGCCCGGAAACCCACCACCCACCCACCGAAAGGACCTCTCTGCGAAAAGATCAATTTGATCTTGAGGTCTGCTGCACCCGAAACAATCAAATAATCCATTATGAGAATAATAATAATTTTGATTAAGCTTAATCATCCGCTTCCCTATAGCAAAAGACAGAATCCTACCTTCCCGCCACGCCCTATAACCTGGTAGATCCCATACAATTACCTAAGGGAAAGCAGATGACACGAAGCAATCGAATAATCGATTATGAGATTAATAATAATTTTGATTAATCTTCTCGCGCCCGGAAACCCACCACCCACCCACCAAAAGGACATCTCTGCGAAAAGATCAATTTGATCTTGAGGTCTACTGCACCTGAGGCAATCAAATAATTGATTATGAGAATAATAATAATTTTTATTAAGCTTATCGCGCCCGGAAACCCACCACCCACCCACCGAAAGGACCTCTCTGCGAAAAGATCAATGTGATCTTGAGGTCTGCTGCACCCGAAAAAATTAAATAATCGATTATGAGAATAATAATAATTTTTATTAAGCTTATCGCGGCCGGAAACCCACCACCCACCCACCGAAAGGACCTCTCTGCGAAAAGATCAATTTGATCTTGAGGTCTGCTGCACCCGAAACAATCAAATAATCGATTATGAGAATAATAATAATTTTGATTAAGCTTAATCATCCGCTTCCCTATAGCAAAAGACAGAATCCTACCTTCCCGCCACGCCCTATAACCTGGTAGATCCCATACAATTACCTAAGGGAAAGCAGATGACACGAAGCAATCAAATAATCGATTATGAGAATAATAATAATTTTGATTAAGCTTCTCGCGCCCGGAAACCCACCACCCACCCACCGAAAGGACTTCTCTGCGAAAAGATCAATGTGATCTTGAGGTCAACTGCACCTGAGGCAATCAAATAATCGATTATGAGAATAATAATAATTTTTATTAAGCTTATCGCGCCCGGAAACCCACCACCCACCCACCGAAAGGACCTCTCTGCGAAAAGATCAATGTGATCTTGAGGTCTGCTTCACCCGAAAAAATTAAATAATCGATTATGAGAATAATAATAATTTTTATTAAGCTTATCGCGACCGGAAACCCACCACCCACCCACCGAAATGACCTCTCTGCGAAAAGATCAATGTGATCTTGAGGTCTGCTGCACTTGAGGCAATCAAATAATTGATTATGAGAATAATAATAATTTTTATTAAGCTTATCGCGCCCGGAAACCCACCACCCACCCACCGAAAGGACCTCTCTGAGAAAAGATCAATGTGATCTTGAGGTCTGCTGCACTTGAGGCAATCAAATAATTGATTATGAGAATAATAATAATTTTTATTAAGCTTATCGCGCCCGGAGACCCACCACCCACCCACCGAAAGGACCTCTCTGCGAAAAGATCAATTTGATCTTGAGATCTGCTGCACCCGAAAAAATTAAATAATCGATTATGAGAATAATAATAATTTTTATTAAGCTTATCGCGCCCGGAAACCCACCACCCACCCACCGAAAAGACCTCTCTGCGAAAAGATTAATGTGATCTTGAGGTCTGCTGCACCTGAGGCAATCAAATAATTGATTATGTGAATAATAATAATTTTTATTAAGCTTATCGCGCCCGGAAACCCACCACCCACCCACCGAAAGGACCTCTCTGAGAAAAGATCAATGTGATCTTGAGGTCTGCTGCACCCGAAAAAATTAAATAATCGATTATGAGAATAATAATAATTTTTATTAAGCTTATCGCGCCCGGAAACCCACCACCCACCCACCGAAAGGACCTCTCTGCGAAAAGATCAATTTGATCTTGAGGTCTGCTGCACCCGAAACAATCAAATAATCGATTATGAGAATAATAATAATTTTGATTAAGCTTAATCATCCGCTTCCCTATAGCAAAAGACAGAATCCTACCTTCCCGCCACGCCCTATAACCTGGTAGATCCCATACAATTACCTAAGGGAAAGCAGATGACACGAAGCAATCAAATAATCGATTATGAGAATAATAATAATTTTGATTAATCTTCTCGCGCCCGGAAACCCACCACCCACCCACCAAAAGGACATCTCTGCGAAAAGATCAATTTGATATTGAGGTCTACTGCACCTGAGGCAATCAAATAATTGATTATGAGAATAATAATAATTTTTATTAAGCTTATCGCGCCCGGAAACCCACCACCCACCCACCGAAAAGACCTCTCTGCGAAAAGATCAATGTGATCTTGAGGTCTGCTGCACCCGAAAAAATTAAATAATCGATTATGAGAATAATAATAATTTTTATTAAGCTTATCGCGCCCGGAAACCCACCACCCACCCACCGAAAGGACCTCTCTGCGAAAAGATCAATGTGATCTTTAGGTCTGCTGGACCTGAGGCAATCAAATAATTGATTATGAGAATAATAATAATTTTTATTAAGTTTATCGCGCCCGGAAACCCACCACCCACCCACCGAAAAGACCTCTCTGCGAAAAGATCAATGTTATCTTGAGGTCTGCTGCACCTGAGGCAATCAAATAATTGATTATGAGAATAATAATAATTTTTATTAAGCTTATCGCGCCCGGAAACCCACCACCCACCCACCGAAAAGACCTCTCTGCGAAAAGATCAATGTGATCTTGAGGTCTGCTGCACCCGAAAAAATTCAATAATCGATTATGAGAATAATAATAATTTTTATTAAGCTTATCACGCCCGGAAACCCACCACCCACCCACCGAAAGGACCTCTCTGCGAAAAGATCAATTTGATCTTGAGGTCTGCTGCACCCGACACAATCAAATAATCGATTATGAGAATAATAATAATTTTGATTAAGCTTAATCATCCGCTTCCCTATAGCAAAATAAAGAATCCTACCTTCCCGCCACGCCCTATAACCTGGTAGATCCCATACAATTACCTAAGGGAAAGCAGATGACACGAAGCAATCAAATAATCGATTATGAGAATAATAATAATTTTGATTAAGCTTCTCGCGCCCGGAAACCCACCACTCACCCACCAAAAGAACCTCTCTGCGAAAAGATCAATTTGATCTTGAGGTCTACTGCACCTGAGGCAATCAAATAATTGATTATGAGAATAATAATAATTTTTATTAAGCTTATCGCGCCCGGAAACCCACCACCCACCCTCCGAAAGGACCTCTCTGCGAAAAGATCAATGTGATCTTGAGGTCTGCTGCACCCGAAAAAATTAAATAATCGATTATGAGAATAATAATAATTTTTATTAAGCTTATCGCGCCCGGAAACCCACCACCCACCCACCGAAAGGACCTCTCTGCGAAAAGATCAATTTGATCTTGAGGTCTGCTGCACCCGAAACAATCAAATAATTGATTATGAGAATAATAATAATTTTGATTAAGCTTAATCATCCGCTTCCCTATAGCAAAAGTCAGAATCCTACCTTCCCGCCACGCCCTATAACCTGGTAGATCCCATACAATGACCTAAGGGAAAGCAGATGACACGAAGCAATCGAATAATCGATTATGAGAATAATAATAATTTTGATTAAGCTTCTCGCGCCCGGAAACCCACCACCCACCCACCAAAAGGACCTCTCTGCGAAAAGCTCAATGTGATCTTGAGGTCTGCTGCACCCGAAAAAATTAAATAATAGATTATGAGAATAATAATAATTTTTATTAAGCTTATAGCGCCCGGAAACCCACCACCCACCCACCGAAAGGACCTCTCTGCGAAAAGATCAATGTGATCTTGAGGTCTGCTGCACCCGAAACAATCAAATAATCGATTATGAGAATAATAATAATTTTGATTAAGCTTATCGCGCCCGGAAACCCACCACCGAAAGGACCTCTCTGCGAAAAGATCAATGTGATCTTGAGGTCTGCTGTACCTGCGGCAATCAAATAATTGATTATGAGAATAATAATAATTTTTATTAAGCTTATCGCGCCCGGAAACCCACCACCCACCCACCGGAAAGACCTCTCTTCGAAAAGATCAATTTGATCTTGTGGTCTGCTGCACCCTAAACAATCAAATAATCGATTATGAGAATAATAATAATTCTGATTAAGCTTATCGCGCCCGAAAACCCACCACCCACCCACCGGAAAGACCTCTCTGCGAAAAGATCAATTTGATCTTGAGGTCTGCTGTACCCTAAACAATCAAATAATCGATTATGTGAATAATAGTAATTTTGATTAAGCTTATCGCGCCCGGAAACCCACCACCCTCCCACCGGAAAGACCCCTCTGCGAAAAGATCAATTTGATCTTGAGGTCTGCTGCACCCGAAACAATCAAATAATCGATTATGAGAATAATAATAATTTTGATTAAGCTTATCGCGCCCGGAAACCCACCACCCACCCACCGGAAAGACCTCTCTGCGAAAAGATCAATTTGATCTTGAGGTCTGCTGCACCCTAAACAATCAAATAATCGATTATGTGAATAATAATAATTTTGATTAAGCTTATCGCGCCCGGAAACCCACCACCCACCCACCGGAAAGACCCCTCTGCGAAAAGATCAATTTGATCTTGAGGTCTGCTGCACCCGAAACAATCAAATAATCGATTATGAGAATAATAATAATTTTGATTAAGCTTATCGCGCCCGGAAACCCACCACCCACCCACCGGAAAGACCTCTCTGCGGAAAGATCAATTTGCTCTTGAGGTCTGCTGCACCCTAAACAATCAAATAATCGATTATGTGAATAATAGTAATTTTGATTAAGTTTATCGCGCCCGGAAACCCACCACCCACCCACCGAAAAGACCTCTCTGCGAAAAGATCTATCTGATCTTGAGGTCTACGGAACCCGAAGCAATCAAATAATCGATTATGCGAATAATAATAATTTTGATTAAGCTTATCGCACCCGGAAACCCACCACCCACCCACCAAAAGGACCTCTCTGCGAAAAGATCAATTTGATCTTGAGGTCTGCTGAACCCGAAGGAATCAAAAAATCAATTATGAGAATAATAATAATTTTGATTGGGCTTAATCATCCGCTTCCCTTTAGCAAAAGACAGAATCCTACCTTCCCACCACACCCTATAACCTGCCAGATCCCATACAATTACTTAAGGGAAAGCAGATGACACAAGTCTACTGAACCCGAAGCAATCATATAATCGATTATGAGAATAATAATAATTTTAATTAAGCTTATCTCGCCCGGAAACCCACCACCCACCCACCGAAAAGAGCTCTCAGCGAAAAGATCAATTTGATCTTGAGGTCTACGGAACCCGAGGCGATCAAATAATCGAGTATGAGAATAATAATAATTTTGATTAAGTTTATCGCGCCCGGAAACCCACCACCCACCCACCAAAAGGACCTCTCTGCGAAAAGATCAACTTGATCTTGAGGTCTACGGAACCCTAAGCAATCAAATAATCGATTATTAGAATACTAATAATTTTGATTAAGTTTATCGCGCCCGGAAACACACCACCACCCACCAAAAGGAAGAGCGAAGTATAGAGGACGGAAGACCCAATCGCTTGGTAGGGGTCCTCCGGAACCAGCGAAGTATAGAGGACGGAAGACCCAATCGCTTGGTAGGGGTCCTCCGGAACCAGCGAAGTATAGAGGACGGAAGACCCAATCGCTTGGTAGGGGTCTTCCGGAACCAGCGAACTATAGAGGACGGAAGACCCAATCGCTTGGTAGGGGTCTTCCGGGCCCAATAAAAAAAATTGTATATACAAAAATGAAATATAAAATGTACTCACAGGTCAGCAACTCACCCAATTCGGGTTAAAGTTACCGTTTGGCTCCTGTAATTGAAGGAAAAATCGAGGTTAAATGATAAATATAAATTTATATAGAAATTCTGCCGCAAGACATCACGAAAGTTTATTAGAGTTTATTGATAAAGAAAGTTTAGCTTACCTTCATACGGGCGCTGAACTCTGCCTCTGATTGGAGTTCCTTTTTGGTGACTTCTTCCAGAAATATATTCTCAAAAATATTTCACGATTCCCGGCTCGTACTCACTTTTAATCAGTTTTTAAAATCGAGGTTCCATTTTCGACGGATTTTAACTAAGCTTATCGCGCCCGAAAACCCACCACCCACCCACCAAAAGAACCTCGCGGCGAAAAGATCAATTTGATCGAAAAGCTATCACCATTAATTATTATAATATACACACCCAAACAACCCACTCCGATGTCTCATCCGCTTTCCTTTAGCAAAAGACAGAATCCTACCTTCCCGCCACGCCCTATAACCTGGCAGATCCCATACAATTACTTAAGGGAAAGCAGATGACACAGGCATGCATATATGCCATTTGGTCCCTTTGGGACGAAATGACAATACACTACCGTCAGAGAGGTCTACTTAACCCGAAGCAATCAAATAATCGAATATCAGAATGATAATAATTTTGATTAAGCTAAATCGCGCCCGAAAACCCACCACCCACCCACCAAAAGGACCTCGCGGCGAAAAGATCAACTTGATATTGAGGTCTCACTACGCCGGAAGTACTTAGAGTTGAGTAATCTGAGCTGTGTTCGCAAACTGGAAAACGACCGAGCTTTAATTTGAAAATTTGAATTTAAAAACTCTTCGCGCAGATCGGGCTTAATCGATTATAAAAATTCGCGAGAGTATAAAAAATTAGATCGGCGGAAAGAGGACGGAAGACCCAATCGCTGGGTAGGGGTCCTCCGGAACCAGCGAAGTATAGAGGAAGGAAGACCCAATCGCTTGGTAGGGGTCTTCCGGAACCAGCGAAGTATAGAGGACGGAAGACCCAATCGCTTGGTAGGGGTCTTCCGGGCCCAATAAAAAAAAAATTGTATATACAAAAATGAAATATAAAATGTACTCACAGGTCAGCAACTCACCCAATTCGGGTTAAAGCTACCGTTTGGCTCCTGAAATTGAAGGAAAAATCGAGGTTAAATGATAAATATAAATTTAAATAGAAATTCTGCCGCAAGACATCACGAAAGTTTATTCGAGTTTATTGATAAAGAAAGTTTAGCTTACCTTCATACGGGAGCTGAACTCTGCCTCGGATTGGAGTTCCTTTTTGGTGACTTCTTCCAGAAATATATTCTCAAAAATATTTCACGATTCCCGGCTCGCACTCACTTTTAATCAGTTTTTAAAATCGAGGTTCCATTTTCGACGGATTTTAACTAAGCTTATCGCGCCCGAAAACCCACCACCCACCCACCAAAAGAACCTCGCGGCGAAAAGATCAATTTGATCGAAAAGCTATCACCATTAATTATTATAATATACACACGCAAACAACCCACTCCGATGTCTCATCCGCTTTCCTTTAGCAAAAGACAGAATCCTACCTTCCCGCCACGCCCTATAACCTGGCAGATCCCATACAATTACTTAAGGGAAAGCAGATGACACAGGCATGCATATATGCCATTTGGTCCCTTTGGGACGAAATGACAATACACTACCGTCAGAGAGGTCTACTTAACCCGAAGCAATCAAATAATCGATTATCAGAATGATAATAATTTTGATTAAGCTAAATCGCGCCCGAAAACCCACCACCCACCCACCAAAAGGACCTCGCGGCGAAAAGATCAACTTGATCTTGAGGTCTCACTACGCCGGAAGTACTTAGAGTTGAGTAATCTGAGCTGTGTTCGCAAACTGGAAAACGACCGAGCTTTAATTTGAAAATTTGAATTTAAAAACTCTTCGCGCAGATCGGGCTTAATCGATTTTAAAAATTCGCGAGAGTATAAAAAATTAGATCGGCGGGAAGAAGACGGAAGACCCAATCGCTTGGTAGGGGTCCTCCGGAACCAGCGAAGTATAGAGGACGGAAGACCCAATCGCTTGGTAGGGGTCTTCCGGAACCAGCGAAGTATAGAGGACGGAAGACCCAATCGCTTGGTAGGGGTCTTCCGGGCCCAATAAAAAAAAAATTGTATATACAAAAATGAAATATAAAATGTACTCACAGGTCAGCAACTCACCCAATTCGGGTTAAAGCTACCGTTTGGCTCCTGAAATTGAAGGAAAAATCGAGGTTAAATGATAAATATAAATTTAAATAGAAATTCTGCCGCAAGACATCACGAAAGTTTATTCGAGTTTATTGATAAAGAAAGTTTAGCTTACCTTCATACGGGAGCTGAACTCTGCCTCGGATTGGAGTTCCTTTTTGGTGACTTCTTCCAGAAATATATTCTCAAAAATATTTCACGATTCCCGGCTCGCACTCACTTTTAATCAGTTTTTAAAATCGAGGTTCCATTTTCGACGAATTTTAACTAAGCTTATCGCGCCCGAAAACCCTCCACCCACCCACCAAAAGAACCTCGCGGCGAAAAGATCAATTTGATCGAAAAGCTATCACCATTAATTATTATAATATACACACGCAAACAACCCACTCCGATGTCTCATCCGCTTTCCTTTAGCAAAAGACAGAATCCTACCTTCCCGCCACGCCCTATAACCTGGCAGATCCCATACAATTACTTAAGGGAAAGCAGATGACACAGGCATGCATATATGCCATTTGGTCCCTTTGGGACGAAATGACAATACACTACCGTCAGAGAGGTCTACTTAACCCGAAGCAATCAAATAACCGATTATCAGAATGATAATAATTTTGATTAAGCTAAATCGCGCCCGAAAGCCCACCACCCACCCACCAAAAGGACCTCGCGGCGAAAAGATCAACTTGATCTTGAGGTCTCACTACGCCGGAAGTACTTAGAGTTGAGTAATCTCAGCTGTGTTCGCAAACTGGAAAACGACCGAGCTTTAATTTGAAAATTTGAATTTAAAAACTCTTCGCGCAGATCCGGCTTAACCGATTTTAAAAATTCGCGAGAGTATAAAAAATTAGATCGGCGGAAAGAGGACGGAAGACCCAATCGCTGGGTAGGGGTCCTCCGGAACCAGCGAAGTATAGAGGACGGAAGACCCAATCGCTTGGTAGGGGTCTTCCGGAACCAGCGAACTATAGAGGACGGAAGACCCAATCGCTTGGTAGGGGTCTTCCGGGCCCAATAAAAAAAATTGTATATACAAAAATGAAATATAAAATGTACTCACAGGTCAGCAACTCACCCAATTCGGGTTAAAGTTACCGTTTGGCTCCTGTAATTGAAGGAAAGATCGAGGTTAAATGATAAATATAAATTTAAATAGAAATTCTGCCGCAAGACATCACGAAAGTTTATTAGAGTTTATTGATAAAGAAAGTTTAGCTTACCTTCATACGGGAGCTGAACTCTGCCTCGGATTGGAGTTCCTTTTTGGTGACTTCTTCCAGAAATATATCCTCAAAAATATTTCACGATTCCCGGCTCTCACTCACTTTTAATCAGTTTTTAAAATCGAGGTTCCATTTTCGACGGACTTTATCTAAGCTTATCGCGCCCGAAAACCCACCACCCACCCACCAAAAGAACCTCGCGGCGAAAAGATCACTTGGATCGAAAAGCTATCACCATTAATTATTATAATATACACACGCAAACAACCCACTCCGATGTCTCATCCGCTTTCCTTTAGCAAAAGACAGAATCCTACCTTCCCGCCACGCCCTATAACCTGGCAGATCCCATACAATTACTTAAGGGAAAGCAAATGACACAAGCCTACTGAACCCGAAGCAATCAAATAATCGATTATGAGAATAATAATAATTTTGATTAAGCTTGTCGCGCCCGGAAACCCACCACCCACCCACCAAAAGGACCTCTCTGCGAAAAGATCAATTTGATCTTGAGGTCTACTGAAGCCGAGCCAATCATATAATCGATTATGTGAATAATAGTAGTTTTAATTGAGCTTATCGCGCCCGGAAAGACCTCTCTGCGAAAAGATCAATTTGATCTTGAGGTCTGCTGCACCCGAAACAATCAAATAATCGATTATGAGAATAATAATCATTTTGATTAAGCTAATCGCGCCCGGAAACCCACCACCCACCCACCGAAAAGACCTCTCTGCGAAAAGATCAATGTGATCTTGAGGTCTGCTGCACCCGAAGCAATCAAATAATCGATTATGAGAATTATAATAATTTTTATTAAGCTTATCGCGCCCGGAAACCCACCACCCACCCACCGGAAAGACCTCTCTGCGAAATGATCAATTTGATCTTGAGGTCTGCTGCACCCTAAACAATCAAATAAACGATTATGAGAATAATAATAATTCTGATTAAGCTTATCGCGCCCGGAAACCCACCACCCACCCACCGAAAGGACCTCTCTACGAAAAGATCAATGTGATCTTGAGGTCTGCTGCACCTGAGGCAATCAAATAATTGATTATGAGAATAATAATAATTTTTATTAAGCTTATCGCGCCCGCAAACCCACCACCCACCCACCGAAAGGACCTCTCTGCGAAAAGATCAATGTGATCTTGTGGTCTGCTGCACCTGAGGCAATCAAATAATTGATTATGAGAATAATAATAATTTTTATTAAGCTTATCGCGCCCGCAAACCCACCACCCACCCACCGATAGGACCTCTCTGCGAAAAGGTCAATGTGATCTTGAGGTCTGCTGAACCCGAAAAAATTAAATATTGATTATGAGATTAATAATAATATTGATTAAGCTTATCGCGCCCGGAAACCCACCACCCACCCACCGAAAGGACCTCTCTGCGAAAAGATCAATTTGATCTTGAGGTCTGCTGCACCCGAAACAATCAAATAATCGATTATGAGAATAATAATAGTTTTGATTAAGCTTAATCATCCGTATCCCTATAGCAAAAGACAGAGTCCTACCTTCCCGCCACGCCCTATAACCTGGTAGATCCCATACAATTACTTAAGGGAAAGCAAATGACACAAGCCTACTGAACCCGAAGCAATCAAATAATCGATTATGAGAATAATAATAATTTTGATTAAGCTTATCGCGCCCGGAAACCCACCACCCACCCACCGAAAAGACCTCTCTGCGAAAAGATCAATGTGATCTTGAGGTCTGCTGCACATGAGGCAATCAAATAATTGATTATGAGAATAATAATAATTTTTATTAAGCTTATCGCGCCCGTAAACCCACCACCCACCCACCGAAAGGACCTCTCTGCGAAAAGATCAATGTGATCTTGAGGTCTGCTGCACCCGAAAAAATTAAATAATCGATTATGAGAATAATAATAATTTTTATTAAGCTTATCGCGCCCGGAAACCCACCACCCACCCACCGAAAAGACCTCTCTGCGAAAAGATCAATGTGATCTTGAGGTCTGCTGCACCCGAAAAAATTAAATAATCGATTATGAGAATAATAATAATTTTTATTAAGCTTATCGCGCCCGGAAACCCACCACCCACCCACCGAAAGGACCTCTCTGCGAAAAGATCAATGTGATCTTGAGGTCTGCTGCACCCGAAAAAATTAAATAATCGATTATGAGAATAATAATAATTTTTATTAAGCTTATCGCGCCCGGAAACCCACCACCCACCCACCGAAAGGACCTCTCTGCGAAAAGATCAATGTGATCTTGAGGTCTGCTGCACTTGAGGCAATCAAATAATTGATTATGAGAATAATAATAATTTTGATTAAGCTTATCGCGCCCGGAAACCCACCACCCACCCACCGAAAAGACCTCTCTGCGAAAAGATCAATGTGATCTTGAGGTCTGCTGCACTTGAGGCAATCAAATAATTGATTATGAGAATAATAATAATTTTTATTAAGCTTATCGCGCCCGGAAACCCACCACCCACCCACCGAAAAGACCTCTCTGCGAAAAGATCAATGTGATCTTGAGGTCTGCTGCACCCGAAAAAATTAAATAATCGATTATGAGAATAATAATAATTTTTATTAAGCTTATCGCGCCCGGAAACCCACCACCCACCCACCGAAAGGACCTCTCTGCGAAAAGATCAATGTGATCTTGAGGTCTGCTGCACCCGAAAAAATTAAATAATCGATTATGAGAATAATAATAATTTTTATTAAGCTTATCGCGCCCGGAAACCCACCACCCACCCACCGAAAGGACCTCTCTGCGAAAAGATCAATGTGATCTTGAGGTCTGCTGCACTTGAGGCAATCAAATAATTGATTATGAGAATAATAATAATTTTTATTAAGCTTATCGCGCCCGGAAACCCACCACCGACCCACCGAAAGGACCTCTCTGCGAAAAGATCAATGTGATCTTGAGGTCTGCTGCACCCGAAACAATCAAATAATCGATTATGTGAATAATAGTAATTTTGATTAAGCTTATCGCGCCCGGAAACCCACCACCCACCCACCGAAATGACCTCTCTGCGAAAAGATCTATTTGATCTTGAGGTCTACTGAACCCGACGCAATCAAATAATCGATTATGAGAATAATAATAATTTTGATTAAGCTTGTCGCGCCCGGAAACCCACCACCCACCCACCAAAAGGACCTCTCTGCGAAAAGATCAATTTTATCTTGAGGTCTGCTGAACCCGAAGCAAACAAATAATCGATTATGAGAATAATAATTATTTTCATTAAGTTTATTGCGCCCGGAAACCCACCACCCACCCACTAAGAGGACCTCGTGGCGAAAAAAAAGCGAACTCAAATTGCTTTAATGGCCGATTAAAACTTTCGCAAAAGGCGGGCTTAAATGATTTTAAAATCGCAAGGCTACAAAAAATTAGGTCGACGAGAAGGGGACGGAAGACCCAATCGCTAGGTAGGGGTCTACCGGAACCAACGAAGTTTCTAACAGGAAGACTCAATCGCTTGGTAGGAGTCCCCTGGATACAATAAAGGTTAAGAGGACAGGAGACCCAATCGCTTAGTAGGGGTCTCCCGAAACCAATTAACAATTTTATTATGAAAAAATGTTATTATGAAGAAATTTGTTTTTGAGAAAATGTTAATATGGAAAAATCTTATTATGAAGAAATTTGACTGAAAAAAATAGATTTAAAGCGTACTCACAGGACAGCAACTCACCCAGTTCGGGTTAAAGTTACCGTTTGGTTCCTGTAATTCAAGGAAAACGGAAGATAAGTGCATGAACACAGAGTAAATTAAAAAACAAATTTTCATTGTCACAAGGAATGAACATTTTTAAGATAACTGCCAATAAAAAAGTTAGCTTACCTAAACATAGGAACAGTGCTCAGTCTCCAATCTCAGTTCCTTCTTGGAGTCCTCTTTCAGTTTGTGCCATACATGCTACACTTGCGGTTCACTCACTCACGTCTAATAATTTTGATCGCTTATCACGCCCGGAAACCCACCAAAAAGACCTCGCGGCGAAAAGATCAATTCGATCTTGAGGTCTGCTGAACCCGAAGCAATCAAATAATCGATTATGAGAATAATAATAATTTTGATTAAGCTTATCCCGCGCGAAAACCCACCACCTAACTTTTGAACTCGAAGTAATCAAATAATCTATTATCAAAACAATAACAATTTTGATTAAGATTATCGCGCCCGAAATCCATCACCCACCCACTAAAAGGACGTCGCGGCTAAAAGAGCAATTTCAACAGATTTTCCTTTCTGGGAGTCTGCTTTCAGCTATTATGTAACACTCAAATTTTCTTCTTTTTCAAGCAATGCCCTTTCGTTTTCCGACGACATTGACCTGCCCGCTAGACCCATCCTTCGACGACATCAACTTCAAGAGCAGACTAACCAAACCGGAATTGTTCATTGAAGAGACAATTAATCTCTGTACGTTCGAAAACTGGAAACCGATATCAGATCTCTTAGGTACTCGTTTCCAGCGTGCGTACAAAATAAATGTTAAGACGAATCAATATTTAGATAAGAAGTTAAGCCAATAATAGTTTTGTGTAGTACTTACTCATACCCCTAGAATATTTTATACGCCCGAAAACCTTCCAATTTTAGGAAAAATTAACCGATTCAAACATGTTTAAAATTTAAAAAAATTTTAAAATTGTTAAAAATCTAATAAAGTTTAAAAACATTGAGAAATTAGATTATTAAAACATTTGAAGAAATTACAAAATCAAGAATTTTAAAAATTAAAAAATTCAAAATATCGGTAAATATTTGAAAAATTTAAATAATCCGAAAAATTTGGAGAATTTCAAAATTTTGGGAAATTTAAACAATTTCGAAAATTTAAAAAATTTGGAAAATTAGGAAAATTTAAAAAAACCGGAAAATTTAAAAAAGTTGGAAAATTTAAAAAATTCGGAAAATTTACAAAATTTGGAAATTTAAAAAATTTGGAATATATAGAAAATTTGGAACATTTAAAAAATTTAGAGAATTAAAAAAATTTGGAAAATTTAAAAAATTTGAACACAAATAATTTCGAAAAATTAGAAAATTTGGGAAATTTAAAATCAATATAAATTTTTCTAAAAAGGGCTAGAAATAAAAAACGAAAATTACTCAAAATCACAAAATATTTTATTGAAAATTATAAAAATATGAATCTATAAAATAAAACAAATAAATGAAATAAATTTTACAAAGTTGTTTATAAAAAGTTTATAATTAAAAATAAGTAAAACTTTATAAAAATACAGTAGTTAGAAAAGTGTATTTATCTTTAAAGTATTAAAAAAAAATTACAGGATTAACAATAACATAAAAATAAACAGTTAGTCTAAACATTTTAGTAATTAAAAACATTTTAAAATATCATAAAAATAAAATATTAATAAAACTATTTAAAAAATTAAACATTTTAAAATTCGAGGAATTTAAATACTGGAAAATTTAAAAAATTAGTACAATTTACAATATTTGGAGAATTAAAAAAATGTAGAAAATTTGAAAAAATTGAACATTTAAAAAATTTGGGAAATTTAAAAAATTTGAAAAAAGTAAAAAAATTTTGAAAATTTAAAAAATTTGAAAATTTAAAAAATTTTGAAAATTTAAAAAAAAATTGAAAATTTAAAAAATTTAAAAAATTTTGAAAATTCGAAAAATTTTTAAAATATAAAAAAATTTGAAAATATTAAAATTTAAAAGAAAATGGAAAATTTAAAAAAAATTGAAAATTTGAACAATTTGAAAATATATAAAATTTAAAAAAATTTTGAAAATTTAAAAAGTTTTTAAAATATAAAAAAATTTGCAAATATTAAAATATTCGAAAAATTGGAAAATTTAAAAAAAATGTGAAAAATAAAACAAAAATTGAAAATTTGAACAATTTGAAAATATATAAAATTTGAAAATTTAAACAATTTGGAAAAATTAAAAAAATCGGAAAAGTTAAACAATTTGGCACTTTAAAATTAGTATAAATTTTTTTAAACTGGGTCAAAACTAAATTATTCAAAGTCACAACCTATTTTATTGAAAATTATAAAAAATATAAATCTATAAAATAAAAAAAAAATTAAATAAATTTTAAAAAGTTGTTTTTATAATTAAAAATAAATATAACTTATAAAAATACAGTAGTTAGAAAAGTATATTTAACTTTAAAGTATTCAAAAAAAAAGATTTAGACATTTTAGTAATCAAAACCATTTTAAAATATCATAAAAATTAAGTATTAATAAAACTATTTAAAAAATTAAACATTTTAAAAATAATTTAAAAAATAAAATTCATAACTAAAACACAAAAAATAAAAATTTAACCTGTCAGTCTAAACATTTTATTAATTAAAAACATATTCAAAAATTATAAGAATAAAGTATTAATAAAACCATTTAAAACATTTCAATAATAATGTAAAAAATAAAATTCACTAAACTAAAACACAAAAAAAAATGTTAACGGTCAGTCTAAACATTTTAGTATTTAAAAACAAACATATTTAAAACATTAAACATTTCAAAAATAAAGTAAAACATAAAATTCATAACTAAACACACAAAAAATAAAATTTAAACGGTTAGTCTAAACGTTTTAGTAATTAAAAACATATTAAAAATTAAGTATTTATAAAACTATTTAAAATATTAAACATTTTAAAAATAATGTAAAAAATAACATTCATAACTAAACACACAAAAAATAAAATTCGCATGAACCGCCGCATAACATCAGACCAACCTTACTCGACGAAGTCACTAGAAGAACTGACTTCAGTAAGCACTTGCAGCTACTTATATAGTAAAGAGCAGAACTGTCCAGAGAGATTCAGTGGGCCTCTCTCAGTCAGTGGTCCAGCTGCAGCATCTCGACAAAATGTGTTTCAGTGCTGCGGCACATCGTCAGTGCGTAACTCACGGGCTCTCAGTCTCTCGTGCTCAGGCTCTCGTGCTCTGGCAGTTCAGTTGCACTCATTTATCTGTTTAGTATACAACGATCAACTCTCGAGAGACCGACCGAGCGCTCGAGAGTGCTCGTAGATCTGAGATTAATATTTCGCTCTGCCAGAGCAGTGGCAGCGGCTCTTGTTTTCGGTGACTCAGTGCACTACGTCGGCAAGTTGAGAGTTTTCAGATGATCGGAAGTTGTTTTAATTTAATTTATTTATCAGTGCTTTAGTTTTTAGCAAAAATTGCAACTTATTAGGTAGGCCACACACCAATTATTCAAATGCCTAATGCATGCAGAACAAGTAAAATGTGCATGAATGAATGATGCCGAGCACGTGTTTTTAAATTGCAAGCCGTACACTGATAATTCATTTGCTTATTCGCCGAAAGGAATGAACGAATCATTTTTCTGCATGACTAATCGAGTTTAGCTTGCACAACATTTGACTAAAGACTTTGAAGACATTTTTAATTTTAAACACTGAATTTTAAATTTCAACTCAACACTCGACAAACCACAACTGACTGACTAGGCAATGTGCAGCTATATAAGTCATTATTTATATTATGCATGATTCTGTATTTTACTAAAGTCATGCATTCGGCATTTGACTAATTAGTGTGTGGCCTGCCTAACAGTAAATAGTTGATCATGCATTGACACGAAATATTTACTTATTTAACGTTCTCGACCGTTAAGGGTTAAATAAATAAAATCCGATCTTGCACAAAACTCGGCAATTTCTCCAAATAAATTACAGAAAAATATAAGAACGTTTTCCTGATGCAGTCTATGCGTTTTCTGGAACAGATTATTTATTTTTTAATATTTTTTACAGGGACCGTAACGGTTATGATATTTTCGGTAAAAATCTGATCTAAAAATAATTTTCTGACTGTTATTTTTCTACACAAAAATAAAAATTATGTTTTGATTTTTAATTTTAAAATAAAAAATAAAAATTGGAGTATGATTTTTATTTTTTAAATCAGAAATAAAAATCAGAAGAGGATTTTTATTTTTAAAATCAGATGATTGTTATTTTTAAATCAGAAGATAATTTTTATTTTTTAAATCAGAAGATGATTTTTATTTTTTAAATCAGAAGATGATTTTTACTTTTAAAATCACAAATAAAAATCAGGAAATGATTTTTATTTTTAAAATCAAAACTAAAAATCAGAATATGATTTTTAGTTTTAAAATAAGAAAATGATTTTTATTTTTAAAATCAGAAAATGATTTTTAGTTTTAAAATCAGAAAATGATTTTTATTTTTAAATCGGAAAAAAGACTTTTGTTTTTGAAATCTATATAAAAAAAATGTATTTAAATGCTCATTTTCTCTTCTTGATTTTTATTTTAGATTTTAATAATAAAAATTATTTTCTGATTTTTACATTTTATTTTAGAAATAAAAATCACACTGTAATTTTTATTTTTGATTTTTATAATAAAAATCATTTTCTGATTTTATTTTCGATTTTAAAAATAAAAATCATTTTCTGATTTGAAAAATAAAAATCATTTTCTGATTTTTATTTCTGAATTTAAAAATAAAAATTATTTCCTGATTTTCAAAATAAAAATTATTTTCTGATTTTTATTTTTGATTTTAAAAAATAAAAATAGGAAATTTTTTTTTTTTTTTTTTTTTTTTTATTTTTATGGAAAAAACCACAAATTTAAAAAGCGCATTAAATTTGTAAAGCTCAGGCCATAAGAATCATAATGCTACATTTGAATCAATTTTCCGACAAGTTTGTGTACATGAATTTTTGGTTTGAAAAATTGAAAATAATTGTTATTTCCGATCCCTGGTTTTTTTATTTTTATTTTCACTAGTAAAAACATTTATAGGATGCGATTGAGAACAAAGTTTATGAAACCCAACATATTATCCCTAATTTCAAATTCTTCATTCCTGTGTCAATCATTTACAGAACGGGTAAGTTTTTGAGGAACATATGCATAAAAAGAATCTGTTTTGTTTTAATAAAATTAATTATTATTATAACTCTGAAAAAGTATATAATATATATGGGATGCGAAGAAACATATAAAAGACTCAATTTAAATAAAAACTTTGGAAAAATAGATTCCATTGGACTTTCACTAAAAATGAATAAGAAAATATTAAATAAAATTTCACATTTGACTGATTTAAAAAGTGTTTGATGTGATGTGATTCATTTCAAATTTCAAGATTTAAAGAGAGACGAAAAAAGAATAATGAAACTAAAATAATATTCTTTTAAAACTTTTTTTACACAAAAAAATTCTTTAATACATATATGCAAATCTTCGTGAAGTCTTATCTCGACCTTAAGATAAACAATAACCACCACCCACTAATTAATTATATTGTACATGAAAAGCATTTATTTTTAACTATTTAAATTGGTTTTTCCTTCAGTTATTCTGTGAACCGTTCCTGCAGTTTTTCGCTGAATTCACATTAACACGAAAATAAAAATTCGATAAACACATAAATTGGTCCAGGTAATTGAAATGTCAGAGAATACTTTAAATTGAAAATTGTTCGAATGTTTTCTTCTATGCGTATTTATATATGTAGGTATGTATATTTCAAAAGCAAAGAGATTGTCAGAAGGCTGAAGAGGAGTTTATTCGAAATCAATTTTACGCTCACTAATTCCACTCTTGTTACGCAGACTATTTTTGAAATTGATAGACTCGTCTACCGGAGAAGATTACATTTTTTTTTGGTCGAAGTTTATAGCCAACCAGGTGCTCGGCGCAATTCAATTGCGAAATTAATATTGTAGTTTTTGTGGTTCCGAATAGTGCTTATATTTCAATTTATTCATATACGCTTATAAACGGTATCTCCATCCCCGAATTACCATATGTTGAATTGAAAAAAAAAATTCAAAGTGTCCCTGAAACGGCAGCTGACGATATTGTAACAGGTGTCGTCCGACGCGTTATTCAATAAATCCGCAAAATTCCAGCGCACCCAAGCACTTCGCTGAATTTTACGGTGGTCTGTTCGTTCAAGAAAGAACTGGAGCACGAGCACAATTGAATTTGTATGCAAATTCTTTCTTCTTGAACTTTACACATATGCCCGCACCATAAGACATCCGCCTGGGAGCAAAAGAAGGGTCTGTCGTCTTCAGGGAGCAAAATGTCACGATAATGCTCGGGCAGTGCAACAAAAAGGCTCAGGGAAGATATAAAGATGCTCGGAGGAGTTGCAGAGAGCTCAGCCCTATCGTTTTACCTTGTTAAAAAGGTGCAAGGCGACGACGGTGGCGCCAAGGCATGCCAAGAAAAGGTCCTTTTATCGACTTAACAAGGACAATTCCACCGCTGAAGTGACTGTCGACGATGTATTGAATTAAATAAGGATTCAGGGCTCGAGTATGTAGCTAAGGATCTTTTCGAGAGATTCCTTCGACCAACCTGGAGCCATGTAAGAAAGATTGAGACTCCCAACAAATCTTGGCGACGTGACGCGGCATTACCTCAATCTGGGCGCAATAAGGCACGTCAGGAGGGTCCTAACGAGGCTAACAAAGGATGCAAAGAGGAAAATTAACGCTTTTATGGCCGCGGGGCAGATCGCGTTTTACGGCCGTTGCATAATGAAACGGATGAGCAACAAGCCAACGCTCCTGTCGACACCTTCGTCCCCATACTTTATCTCAGAGAGGGGCGGAGCACCTACTGCTGGCCGCCGTGTGCCGTAGCGCTTCCGTTTTTCTCCGGGGCAATAAAAGATAATTGAAATTTTTACGTCTCGCACAAAAGCGACTTGCTCCAATTACGAGTTAATGAAATAAAATTTTCAAGCGCCACGTCACCCGAACACGCTCCACTGGAGGCTGAGGAGAACCGAGCTGACGAGCCTTCGCGGGCATCTGTGCCCCCATCCCAAATCCTTGGATGCGGCTCGGAGCCTAAGGCGGGGGGCTGAGAAAAACGAGAAAGTCAGAGCTTAAGTTCTGAGGTCAGAGGGCATGTCGCAATTGCTGGCCTGGCGCGCCGGCAGCTATTTCTTGTTTAAACTTTTTCCCAACTTCAATTGTTTGTTGTGCCATTTACAGTCGAGGGTTTTCGCCTTCTTGGGCCTCCTTTAGGCCTCGCGCCCTCTTCTTTTACCCCCCCCCCCCCCCCCCCCCCCCCCCTGCAGTGAGCCGTCCCATATTTGGTCAGTTGCATTTTAAGGCTTATTTGTTTACCCGCTTCTGGGCAATTCTCATGCAATTATTGTTGCTTGTTTTTTCTAGTTCGCTCAAAGCAAAAAAAGAATATTTTATGTTTTGTCCCCTGTGTGCTCAAGGCGGGTTGTTATCCTGTGCAAACTTTTGAAAAGTAGGTTGAGTTCACTGACACGAAGAACTGCGGAAAAAATCTTCATAATAAACTGACAACAACAAAAAACGTGAAAAAATGCTGCGAGAAACGCTTTTATAATAAAATCTACATTTTTCGCCTATCCAGAACAATAAAATATTTTGTGTGAATCAAATGCTTACTAACACATACCAAGAATAAAGATTTAATATTTTTGGAAACGTGCATCAAATTCCTATGATTTTTAATCATGCAAACAGGTAAAATCTTGAACATTGTAATTTTTGACTCAAAAGTGATTGTCTGGAAGCTTTTTCTTAAAACTAAACAAATTATTGTCTTTTGCTCAGCTTTTTATGCATGGTGGGATGTTGTTTAACCCACCTCAAAAAGTCGCAATTACTCATAGTCATAGAGTTTAATACTTTATTTACAGTTTTCCACTCTTTATATTAAAAACAATTCTGTGCAACTTTGGTTTTTTTCCTTTAAAATCCTGTGCCCAAAGAGTTGATGCACAACTTTTATTTTTCGCTTGGCACTAAAAGGATTAAGAAAAATTTTAAACCTTGGTTGTCTTACTCATAACATACGAGTATTTCAATTTAAGGAATAATTTCAACAAAGTTGATTTCACTATTATATAAAACTCCGCTTTAGCCTATTCGAGCGTTATGAAAGCAAATATAAAACTTTTAAAAACATCAAACCACTTTCAAAAATTGGAGTCCCAAAAATGTAGATTTTTAAGCACAACCCCTTTGTAGAACAATTTAAATTTGTAATATTTTTAAAATTGAGTCACATATTCAGCATTCTCAAAATCCACCTTATATCCATTTTTATTCGGTTTTAGGAAAGGCTGTAATATTGGAATTTCAAAATTCGGCACCACAATTAAAATCAGCATTATTAAAAACACTCTTGACCAATAGGTTAAAATTGTGACTTAAAAACTCACGTACAAAATTTCTTTAAATTGAATTTTCAATGAAATTTTGTCTTACAGGCTCATTTATTTTTTCCAGTATAATGTATATCAATTATCACCCAACGCTTTGAAGTGCCGAAACAAATTTGTTTATTACAAATAATGAAATCTATGATAATTCAAGACGAGAGAGTTTCTTTTCGGAAATAAGGCGACTAAAATATTAAACCCATTAAATAATGCCACATGTAAACACTACGAGTTACTTTATGATGCATATTTGTGTAGATTCTAACAAAACAACACCTGAGCAATAATAAAAATAAAAGGTAACAAAAACAGGTAGATAGAGACACAGGTAGTCATAATTATTTGAAGATACTCGTATATTACTCAGGTAGCTTGTTTTGATTAAATAAACAAAGAATAGATGCAATCTTACATCTAGTAAATTCAAGGACATCTGGAACATTTAACCGAAGGAAATTGCATCCGTATACAATTTTTATTTAGTAAAATTGATTAATAGCTGCCTTGTTAATGTTTTAATTGGATATAATTCAAATCAATCCACGAAAAGAATTAAAATTAAGATTAAAACGATGAATGATGTATAGTTAGTAAATAATCAGAACAATTACAGAACTCAAATTAAAATGTAAGAGGTAGAAAACAAAAAGTGTACTCACAAATATTTTCAAAACAAGTTGGAAATATAATCTGAATTCCTTCTATCAAAAAAAGATCGTTTCTTTTGTATCTTTAAAATATCTCACATATCTTTCTAAATATTTATCCCTAAAAATGAAATAGGTTAACAATATTAATAGTTCTTTAAAATATACTTATCTTTTATTCTATAGTATAGGTATCCAGTCCATATGCTGTGACTTCTCCAAGATTAGGAACCTCAAAGGGTTTGCCTATGAACAGCGCATTTCTCCGCTTAAATTGATTCCGGTTTGGTTTCAATCGTGTAATAATACAACTTTCAGTCATTTTTAATCTAAACTCATTTTATATGTAGTTCTAATCTAATAAATGCTTTACGTTGCTCCTTCAAATATGACTTCCCACTTCCCATCCAAAGCCAGCGTTTTAACATAATGAAAAAATCTCCTCAAACAGTTCGAAAATGAAACTCAATTGATTGCGCCGCCAGCTGACGCAAACAACACTAAAAAGTAAATAAACGTCAAATTCTTTCATATACTGCGAACTAGTCCAAATTCATAAATCATCACACTTTCGATATTACACTACCGAAAAATGTTGTTTATTGGACGTTCAAAGGAAAAAGAATAGCGCAATAAATTACAAATTGTTAAGAGGTATTTACTTTGACTTTATTTCAAATTGTCTGGCATAAATAATTATAAGAGAACATTGCGTTGAAAAATTTGAAATGTTGTGTAACTAAAAAGTGCGATAATTGAATGTTTTTGTCTTTAATAGTGCAAAATTGTAATTTAAAACTAATCAATCACTTTTCGAAGTCACACGAATTTTCATTTGCACTAAAATTCCGCCAGCATGCGCGAAGCACTTTAATGGCCACTGCTGTCAGGCAAATATATTTTCTTTAGCACTGTGAACATGGCCAAATTTCGAATAGGGGGTTTTTTAGTTATTGTTCGGTCAGTGTTAAGAAATGTCATGTAAAGCAGAAAAGGGACGGAAGTGCTAGGATAAAATTTGGTCCTGTCTGGATTTTGGGAATATCTTAATCTTTTGTAATGGATTTTTTAAATAGTTTTATTTCTTTGCAACTTTGAATCATTCATATATGTGGGAAAATATGGTAATTTTACGAATTCAATTATATAATGTAATTTTCTTTGATTATTCGGTTTTATCCAATAATTTCGAAGAGCGAAATGTCTGAGTACAATATTTTATAAGGCTTGCGATTTAAGGGGCACCACAAGTGTAAAATTTTGAAAAAATAAGTTTTTTTGCATATTTCGATAGTCTATCCTTTTAAAAATGACATACAAAGTGCATATCTCAAATAGTTTTTGAGTTACAGCCATCTGAAGAGCAGCTGCTCATCGTATCGAGGTATTGAGAAATTTATGAATTAAACTGAACTGAATTAAACGCGTATTTCTCGAAACTACTTTTTTCAAATTTGCTGCAATTGTAACTCGAAGACAAATCATCCGATCGATTTGATTCTTATTGCAGCTTCTTTTATACATGTTTCTCCAAGCCATGAACCTCCAGTTTTCAGGATAAAAAAATGTAATTTTGGCAGGCAAAAATCATAAAAGATTTCGCGCGAAATTTGAATTTTTTTTTTAAACTCCGCCATTTTTTTAAATTTCAATTTTTTTTTCGATCAAGGTTCATTACAACGGAAAATATCTTCTAGTTTGATAAACTTTTTTTTAATTTACGCACTGTGAAGGTCGCTATCACTGCAGCAGTGGGGTGACTTTTTTTTGAGCTTTGGGAAATTGCAAATATATCCTTAAAATTTTAAAACATTCCATGCAATAGTTGTCTTTAAAAAAAGTTACCCTTTTTTTCAGGCGGTCACACTAGTGGAGCATTTAGATTTCAATAAATAAATTTATGTCTCTCTCGCCAATATTTTTTAAGCTCAATACATTTTGTATATGTACAACATGTATTAACATTTATTTTCCTAAAATTAATAAATACTTATTTCATTATTGGCCGTCAGCCGTTAGGCACACAGGGGGAATAACACATGCACACAGGGGGAATAACACGTAACTGTGTGCACTGCGGAAGTGCGACCATATCCTCCACGCGGGGGCGGCTGGAAGCAGGCTCCCAGTTAGGTTATGTCTCTGCTGGGAGTGCTGACAAATTGTGGTCGGGCGGAGAGAAGGAGACTCTCTTATAAAAAGTACCCCCCCTAACCCAGGGTGTAATGCGATCCGTGCCCATTGGGTCGTTTGCAGCCAGGGGGTTACATCGGGCTGTATTCGTACGGAGCCTTCCTGATACCTGTCCACCTCAGGTCGTAGCCTGGACTTCCCATGTAAGGGGCGCTGCATGGGTGACTTCTTTTCCCCTTTTTCTAGCCAAGACCATGAGTAGCGCCTCGTCGCGAAAGTGGTCGTACGAAACAGTGTATTTTATGAATCCAACAACAGCCTCGGATAAAACCGAGTCAAAGTCTAAGACTTCTCTTGCGTCTGCTCGAACAGAGCAGCGCACGGCCGTGAAGGCCAAGGCACCCGGGAAGGGAGCCGTACGTCCATCGACGTCGGCGGGCACCGCCCGCTCAAACGCTCCAGCTCCATCGGTCAGCACCGGTGCTGAAAACTCCAAGTCAGTACCTAGTGCAGCCCCTACTTCGAGGCCACAGGCTGCGGAATCCGGCTCTAAGCAAGGATGCAGTACTGTAGGTCCTCCATCGCCCGTCAAGATTGCGCAAGGCATCGTGTCATCGGCTTCTAAGCCCGGACCGAGCGGTGCCGTTGCGCCTCTTAGGACACTCAAGTCCAAATCCAAAGCCAACCAACCCACGCGGCGCGATAGCCCCTCTGCGGCGACCTACCGAGAGAAGCGAGCGGCCTTCAGGGTCCTAGATAGGCTTAGCGCTATCTCGGAAACGGAGCTTTCTGAGAAAGAGAAATCTTCTCTAAATTGGGCCAAAAGCGTTGTTGCCCAGCACAGAGCGAAGCAGCAGGACCCTGCTCCCAAACGGCAACGCTCGCAGGACGAGCAGGAGCCATCAGCCTCTAAGAGGCCAAAAGCTGGCCCTCCTAGGCCCCCCCCCCAGCTCACTAGGCCCTTCAGCGAAGCTGCAAAGGATTACCTCATCTGGGCGATAGTTGATTTCGGCAACCAGGATGGAACCATTTCAGTGGATAACTGGAAGACGGTGGAGATGGAGTTGCTGAAAGTGTACGAGGATATCCTCGAAAGGAACCCTGGACCCCCTCCGTTCTGTCGAGATGCTGGCTGGTACCAGGGCCGCATTAAACTCATAGCTTGTGCAGATCAGCGTTCGGCCGATCTCTACAAGCTAGCGATATCCTCCGTAGGGGAGGTTTGGCCGGGTGCTAGACTGGAGGCAGTTAAAAAGGAGCAAATTCCTAATAGGCCTAGGTCTAGGGCGTGGATTCCTGCAGAGCCATCAAGCCCTGAAGGAATTTTGAAGCTGATCAGGATGAGCAACAACAATCTTCCCACCCATGATTGGAAGGTTGCCCAGGTCAGCGAGGCTAGCGGCAAGCGAAGACAAGCGGTAATAATACTAAACGAGGAGTCACTTGCCCCGCTTAAGGAATCCAATGGCGTCATCAGCTACGGCTTCGGCTCGATTACCCTGACGGTCTATCGTAAGGACCTGAAGGGTAACAAGGCGGAGATCCCCACCGAGGCCAAGACGGCTGATGAGGGCGCTGTGGATATCCCCACCTCCGTGGCTCCAGATGTGCCACCGTCACCGGCCCCACTCAATGACGAGGATAGCATCCAGTCCACATCAGGGATGCTTGGGGACCTGTTGCTTCACCAGGAAGAGGAGGAGATGCCTGATGAGGAAGAGGAAGACGACCTGTTACTCGATGCAGAAGATGCAGACATGACGGTCGTCGAGGTGACCAAACCGAGCAGCAGCCATGGTGGGAGTGGTGCAGATTAATCTACACCACTCCAAGGCGGCGTCGGCTGCGCTGCTTCTGCGTCTCTCACAGAAAGGAGAAGACGTCGCACTAGTCCAGGAACCATGGGTCGTTGGGGACCGGGTTTGTGGACTTAACCTAGCCGGGTATAAGGCTTTTTATATAAAAGGTACAGGTAAACCTAGATCCTGTATTCTGATCAGAAATAACTTTAGTGCATTCATCCTCACTAACTATAGTGATAAGGACAACGTAGTGGTCATGCTGGAGTCCCAAACCAGGCCCATATGGCTGGTTTCCAGCTATATGGCTCATGACCACGAGGAACCTCCCCCGCATCAACTCCTGCGCAAAATCATCAAGGAAGCAAATGAGCGGAGGATCACAGCGATTGTCGGCGCAGACGCAAACGCTCATCATACGATCTGGGGAAGTACGGACGTAAACGAAAGGGGTGAGTCTTTATTCGAATTTATTGTTAGCACTAACCTCTGGATTTGTAATGTGGGAAATGAACCCACATTTATGAATGCGGTGAGGCGAGAGGTTCTCGACATCACTCTCGTCACTGAACGGGATGCTCATGCTATTAGAAGCTGGAGAGTATCCAACGACCCTTCTATGTCCGATCACCGGTACATCGAGTTTGAGCTCGATATACAGAAACCGGTATGTTCACCATACAGGAATAGGAGGAAAACAAACTGGGACAAATACAGGAAAGCCCTAGAACATGCGCTCCCCGGTGGGGAGCCTCCCATGCTCCACTCCAGGAAGGAGGTGGACAAGGTGGTGATTACCCTCACCAAGGCGTGTAACGAGGCAACGCGGACTTCGTGTCCCATCAGGAGGCCTAGGGGGAAACCTAAACCTCCATGGTGGTCAACGGAGATCATGGCCGCAAGGAAAGAATGCCGCAAGATGTTCAATAAGGCAAAGCGTACTGATGATTGGTCATCATATAAGGAAAGCCTTAGGAACTTCAAAAAACTAGTAAGGACAGCCAGACGCTCCTCCTGGGAGAACTTTTGCAGTAGGGTGGAGGAAGTATCGGAGACTAGCCGTCTACGTAAGGTCCTTTCGACGTCCCCGATTACCCCTAGTCTCCTGTTGAAAGACAACGGGGAATGGACCTCTTCGGGTTTGGAAACTTTGGAGCTGCTGACCGAAACTCACTTCCCCGGGTGCTCCTCAGAGCAAGCGGTTGAGTCGGTAGTCGCTACCATCCCCAATGAACTCGCCCAGAAAATCCTCAGTAGGAGAAAATTGGAATGGGCTATAAAAAGCTTCAAGCCTTTCAAATCCCCAGGCTTGGACGACATCATACCAGCTGAGCTTCAGGAAGCCTCGGAGATAATTATTCCCTGGCTGTTGGCTATTTACAGTGCCTGTCTCAACCTGGTCTATATTCCCAAGACCTGGACTGAAGTCAAGGTTGTCTACATTCCCAAGGGGGGGAAGGTATCACACTGCAGGCCCAAAGACTTCAGGCCTATTAGTCTTTCTTCCTTTTTTCTTAAAACGCTAGAAAGACTGATCGATATACATATAAGAGGGTATGTAAATCCGGCGAGATTATCACCCTCGCAGCACGCTTACACCAAGGGCAAATCCACCGAAACGGCCCTGCATACCCTAGTTGATCACATTGAGAGGGCCATGCTGTACAAGGAGTACACACTGGCGGCCTTCTTAGACATCGAGGGAGCGTTCAATAATGTCAGACCTGAAGCAGTCGCGGGAGCCATGAGGGGTCTGGATCTGGACGAATCAATCATTGCGTTGATCAATCAGATGTTGTGTGGCAGGATTGTCAACTCGGTTCTTGGGGCATCTTCCATCAGAAGACATGTGTACAGGGGCACCCCCCAGGGAGGGGTCCTGTCGCCGCTTCTGTGGAACCTGACCCTGAATGATCTCCTCCTGGATCTTGACCGCTCGGGCTGCTGCGTAGTTGCGTATGCGGACGACATTGTCATTTCAGTATCAGGCAAATACCTGAATACGCTGTCGGAGGTGTTACAACAGGCCCTAAACAAGCTCATGGTATGGAGTGTCAATAGTGGCTTGTGCGTTAACCCGAACAAAACGGAACTTGTACTATTCTCCAGAAAGTACAAGATTCCCTCTTTTAATACACCACTCCTTGGTGGAGTGAGGTTGGAACTCACGGACGAGGTAAAATATCTTGGTCTCGTTATGGACAGGAAGCTGAATTGGAAAGCCAACATTGCTGAAAGAGTACGTAAGGCTACAATAGCCTTGTACTCATGCAAAAGTGCAATCGGCAAAAGATGGGGCTTAGAACCACGCATTGTCCACTGGCTCTTCGTGACAGTGATCAGGCCGATACTGGTATACGGTGTGCTAGTGTGGTGGCCCGCCCTAGAGAGGGCATGCCACCAGAATGCGCTGGATAGGATCCAAAGAATGGCTTCTGTCCTGATCACGGGTGCTCTCAGGACAACTCCCACCAAAGCCCTGAATGTCATCCTCCATCTCCTTCCAATGGAATTATTTGGTAAGCAAACTGCTGCCTCCATTGCTGCTAGGCTAAATTCTATACATCCCTGGGCACGCATGGATTATGGTCATTCAAAAATCCTTAGCACTTGTACCCAAGGTTTAGACTATGTTATTCCAAACCCATGTTTCGATTTTAAATTCGACTCGCTTATTCCAGCGAGACATGAGTGGGGGGAAGAACTTCATAGCAAAGCAAATTCGGTGAAGATATTCACCGATGGCTCAAAGCTGAAGGGAAGAGTTGGAGGTGGAATATACTCGGAGCAACTGAACCTCGAAGTGTCATTTCGGCTGCCAGACCACAGCAGCGTAATTCAGGCGGAGGTCATGGCTATCACGGAAGCCCTCTTATGGCTGCAGGAGAATAGGTCTCCTTCCGGAGGTATTTCCATCTTTACTGACAGCCAGGCTGCAATTAAATCACTAACGGGTGTGTATACGACATCAAAGGTGGTTGCGGACTGCCGCTCTCTGCTTAACCAAGTAGCGGAGGGGGGGGTTAATATTAGTATAATTTGGGTACCAGGACATAGTGATGTCCCGGGAAATATTAGAGCGGACGAGCTAGCAAGGCAGGGAACGACCCTTCCAGAAAGGGATATCATCCGACGGATAGGGGCACCGCTCGCATCCTGTAAAGCAGAGATTGTACAATCGTACTTAAGGATTGCCGAAAATAGGTGGAGAAACGAGAATACTTGTGTGACCACCAGGCAGATCTGGCCAGCATTTGACCACAATAGGTCAAAGAACCTGATTACTCTCAGGAGGGAGGCCATTAGTAACGTCGTGGCGGTAATTACGGGACATTGCCTTGTGGGCAAACATGCCAACAGACTAGGCGTTACCTCCAACGACTTCTGCAGAAGTTGTCAAAATGAGGAGGAGGAGGAAAGCATAACCCACCTCCTGTGCCAATGCCCAGCACTATCTATGTGTAGAAACAGATATCTGGGCGCTTATTTCTTTGATGACTTGTCGGATCTGAGTTCAAAGAACGTCAGAGACATTGAACACTTCATCAAAGGCACGAAGTGGTTCAAGGTTGGCTAGTTTTCTGGGAAAAGCCCTCGTGTGGTATCACAATGGGCCCTTGTGGCCTAAGTGTGCCGTCAGGCAGCCACGGCAACCTAACCTAACCTAACCTATTTCATTATTTCTCAAACTAATAAGATTCATATTTAAAATTCAGTATTGAAGCTTGAATTAGGAAAAAATTACTAACAAGGAGAACGCCAAGATTGCCCACCTCCGATTTCAATGATTTTTATATATATTGTTATATTTGAGTAAGTAAGTAATTACCCAAAAGGAATTTATGCAACGCTCAATAGTTTCAAAGTTGCTTATACCAAGCAACTTAAATATAAGTTCAGTTTGCATGCCAACCGCAAGGCGGCGCGTAGCTTAGTGGGCCGCGTAACATGGCCCCACGTAGACGGTAAGGGTTCGATTGCTAACGTAATTTTTTATTATACAAGTCACAAATAATGTAATTGATTTTTCCTAGTAATATAACCAGAAAAAAATATCAACAAAAACGTTCATAATTTTTGAGTAAATTAAAATAACATATACTTCTTTTATAAAATTCGTGAATACATTTTTTAATTTCATAAATAACTAAATAATTGATTAATTAATTATTTACTCTGATTTTCAATTTTTTTAGCTACCTTTCTTTGCTTCAAAATTTTCCAAGTAATATAAAAAGAAAAAAATATCAATGAAAACGTTGATAATTTTTTTGTAAATTAAAATAACATGTACTTCATTCATAAAATTAATGATTCTAATTTCATAAAAAAAAAATAAATAAAGGAAAATAATTCGTCTACGTGCGAGCCACGTCACGCCTACAAACTGAACTTATATTTATTGTAAGTTGTTTGGTAGAAGCAACTTTGAAACTATTGAGCGTTGCGTGAATTCCTTTTGGGTAATTACTTACTCAAATATAACAACATATATAAAAATCATTGAAATCAGAGGCGGACAATCTTGGCGGTCTCCCTGTAAGCTTCTCAAAAAGTAATCTAAAAACTCATACGAAGATATAAAAGTCATATTTCTTAAATTTTGTCTACAGTCTTTTGATAGCGTTTTTAATACCTAACGTAATTCTAAGTTTTTGTAATATATTTTAATGTTATTAGTTTATTGAATGGCTGTATTTTATGAGATCTGTATATGCAAAAGTTAGAGCCATAAACTTAAATTCATTATTTGGATTTGGTTAAGAAGTAATGTGAATCGGGCCATTTAAATCTAAAAAAAAATAGTGCGTGGAGTCCCTCCGCGCGGAAGAAGTGAAACTTCGTAATCGGGAAATGAAAATAGGAAGGGGTAGAAATTGATTTTTAGTGAACTCATATTGTTTCTTTAAGACAAACTTTTTAACATTCTCGCCCTGGAAAATGTATTTGTATTAATAACTAGCTGGGTTACCCGGTTTCACCCGGCGTTGGGTAAATTCTTACTAATTAAACAGTTCTCAAATGTTCTAGTTTGTTATATTCTAGAAATTGTTTCAATCCGAAAACCCCTTTATGGATCCGCTATCTTGAAATTCCAAATCTTAATAATATTCAAAATTAGTGGCCTTAAAATAAGCATTGTACCAACTTTCATTCAGATCCGTTGAAATCGAGAAATGTTGGTCGCGATATTGGATTCTTCATCTTGAGTTTGGAAATTTGGCTAATATTCGAAATTAGTGTCCTCAGAATAATCATTGTACTAATTTTCAGTAAAATCCGTTGAAATCAAGAAATTTGGTCTCATATTGGACCCGCCATCTTGGATTTACAAATTTTGATAATATTCGAAATTTGTAGCTTCAGAATAATCATTGTACCAATTTTCACTAAAATCCGTCGAAATCGAGACATTCTGGACGCCATGTTGGGTCCGCCATCTTGCATTTAGAAATTTTAATAATATACAAAATTAGTGGTCTCAGAATAATCATTGTACTAATTTCTATTACAATCCGTTGAAATCGAGAAATTATGGTCGCCATGTTGGATATGGAAATTTTGATAATATTCGAAATTAGTGGCTCCGGAATAATCATTGTACTAATTTTCATTAAAATCCGTTGAAATCGAGACATTTTGGTCGCCATGTTGGATCCACCATGTTGGATTTGGAAATTTGGCTAATATTCAAAATTAGTGGCCTCAGAATAATCATTGTACCAATTTTCATTAAAATCCATTGAAATCGAGAAATCTTGGTCACCATATTGGGTCCGCCATCTTGGATTTGTAAATTTTGATAATATTCAAAATCAGTGACCTCAAGATAATCTTTGTACTAATTTTCATTGAAATCCCTTGAAATCGAGAAATATGGTCGCCATTTTGGATCCGCCATCTTGGATTTATAAATTTTGATAATATTCAAAATCAGTGACCTCAAAACATTCATTGTTCTATTGTTCATTAAAATCCGTTGAAATCAGGAAATCTTGGTCGCCATATTGGATCCGCCATCTTGAACTTCTAAATTTGGACAGCGGATTTGAAATCCCCATCCCGAAAAACCCCTGTATACCAATTTTTTCATGAAAATCGCTTCAAAATTAAAATTTTCAGCCGCCATCTTGGGTCCGCCATTTTGAAAACCTACAAAGTATCGTATAGCCGTTTCCTGGTTCTAAGCTACCTCCCCACCAATTCTCAGCCAAATCGGTACAGCCGTTCTTGAGTTATAAATAGTGTAACTAACACGACTTTCTTTTATACATATACATAGATGTATGTGAATGCGTCATAATGTAATTTCAAAAGAGGAAACCTAACAATCAATTGATATTCACAAGAGACGTACCTTGACATAACCTTAAATCCGACGCATTGTCCGTGGACTGTCTTCCAAAGTTCATCTGCGATACAAAAGCTACTTTCATGACATAAAGCTATTTTTAGCTTATAAAGCAAAATTAGTGCTTTAAGCTCAGTACTGAAATGCGCTTGCATATAGGAAAGTTGCAGCTTTTGAGAAGCGTTAAACGTAAGCGTTAAACGTTTAACGCAACCTTGTTTTGGAAGTCCCATTAGAAGTTTCACTTCAAAAAAAAAAATGTAAGAAAATAAAGCTTAAACGAAAATTGAGCGACAGGATAAATAATAATAAATAGAAGGATCATGAAAGATTTAACCCCGAAAGTCGAATTCTAGGGAAAAATTATTATTTATTGTTGTGAAGGGCTTTGGTTATTTGTACTTTATGGAAGCAAAGATAACATAAAGTATAAGGCGATAATAAAGGGCGTGATACGAAAATTGTGGTATATATTGCAGTCAAATAACGAACTGTGGTATAAACCAAATAAAAAAGACACGTCACACGCCATCTTCCCCATCATAAAAGGTCTATCATTTTGACAGTACCACCGTAAAAAGTGAGGAATTTCGCGAGATAAATCGGCTTACCTCTAACTAAAGTGCATAGCTTGTCTTCTTGCGAACATTTTTGGCACCTGAACGAAATCCTTCACATAATCCCCCCAAAATCCCCCGAATAAAGATGAAGATGCAAGACAAGATATAGATGTCGAACTAGACGTATATGTGCATGAACATATTTTACCACAATGTCACAATTACCCTTGTCGAACGATAAAATGTTATGCATAGATTAGGTATATAGTATGGAACGTTGCCTTGTCAGATTATCTTCTGAAGTCGTGCCAAAAAGCACGCCAGGATAATTATTGTTGCCTTAAAATTATCGGCTTGCTACTTCTTGACATAGGGTTTATCCAAAAAGGGGTAAATGCAATTTATTTGCAATTTACTGCCGCAAACACTCTTCTTGTTTGCGATAAACAATTTGCCTTGACCTGATTATGCATGAGGTTTGTTCCGAGTAATAATAACACAAAATTCAATCAGCACCAATCGTCTGTCTGCTGTCAACGTAATTATGGTCGGTAAATATGTTTGAATAACGATACCCATCTTGTTACCTACTTCAACATAGACAAAGTATAATTCAGTTTAACAGCTAATAACTATGTCCGTAGAATATTTAAGTAACATCATTTATTCAGAAAACAAACACTCGTATTACATAGAAGAAAACACAAAATCAACAATCCCAGGTGTCCTCGTAACCAGTGGTTCCAAAATCCCTTAGAACATTTTACTTCACGGATAGACATTAATTAACTTCGTAACGGCGGGTAAGCCCTACTCCCTAGAATTTTACCATCCACAAAAAAAAAATTTTATATGGAACGTTTCAGGTTTACCCACCCTCAGGTGGTGGCCAGCTTTGTACTAATTAAATTAGAGAAAGCAGCACAAAAAATACTTAAAAAGCAAGTCGATTAATGACATTCATTAGTCGAGCCCTCGGGCCTAAAAATTTCAGGTTTATAATCTTTTTGATGGGGCAAAAGTGGGCCCTTCGCGCCTAAAAACCTCTTTTAAAATTATTTTCCGCACAAGGGATTTGGGATTGTCCCTCAAAAATTCATTTTTTATGAATGAGTACAGGTGGCCGCGGTGTATATTTTAGTGAATTAATCACCTCAAAAATCCCCTAAAGTGACAACATAATCAAAAATTAAATCAGTACTTTAATGTAATATTTAGATTTCAAAGTATTTCCAGCGATTTCGTTATAGGATTAATTTAATAAAATTTTAAGCAAAACTAAATCTAAAGTTATAAAAGTTTTATATATAACAAAAAAAAAATGTATGGCTGTACAAAAAAACACAATAGAAGTGTTTTTATGGTTAATAGTTACAAATTAAATAAATTACATTAGACGCGGTTCAATATTTTGTTCTTTGTTCAGGATCGTTGTAATCTTTTCTGCACAAATTTTCAAATTTCGAGCAAAAATATCAATTGCATGGTATTTGTGGAATTTTGAATTTAGGAGACACGTAATCCATTTAACAAAACTATATTTATAAATCCTGACACATGGTCGTGTGAACACTTTTTAATAATTTTTTTTCCTTAAAGTATAATATATTTCTTCGCTTAAAGTATGATAAATGATCTGAAAACTTTCTCTGAAAATCTGAATTATGAACAAATTGCGAATTTTTTAGGATAACGCTTTCCTTTCGTAATTACCAATTATTTATAACTTATATTAACAAATTATTGTAGATCTTATCGAATTTTTAACACAGGATAAAGTAGAAAAAACTCTCTAACTTTTCCTGAATAAATAATCAAACAAAAAAGGTCGCTTTTAACATAAATGGGATGTTAAAACTTTGAATTGAAATTCCAAGAATCTGATGAAATTATATTATCTGAATTTATATTTCTCAAGGTCTTTAGTATTAACAAACTGTAACATTTTTTTTTTTTTTTTATCTGAAAAATTCAATTTTAATTTCAATATTTATCTAATTTGTTTATGATCCTTCAAATTTTTCAGAATTGAGGGCATTTAACTTGTATCTTAGAAATTAGAGAACCCACAAAACTGTTCACACAAATTAATTCAGATAAATTGGTTGTTTAGTCTTTTTTGATTCAAAGTCTTTATGACAACAAATCTAAAATGGACAGTTAACTATACATATATTAAAATTATTTTACCTACATAGTCAATATTCCGTAATATACATATAAGTACCGAAAATGATAGTAACCGACAACAACAAAAAAATCGGTGAAACCCAAAATATGAAAATGAAGCGAAATTCGTAAATCTGCTTTTTTCATTTAATAATTTTAAGAGGGCTCCATTTTTCGAGAAAATAATACAGGATTTCTATGAGGGAAGAAGCATTTTGAAGCATGTATTTTCTAATTTTGAAAACCTTGTTTAACATTTGTCTATCACTCTTAGCCGCTTTGCTTATTTCTTAATTTTTAGTGAACTTTCAACAGCGTTTCGAGACTCAATAACAATTAGGAACAACAATTAAAATAGAGATTTTCATCTTAAAAAGAAAAGTTTCAAAATAAGGGTTTTTTTGTTGAAAATATCTTTCTTTCTGTAAATTATATTCTTATTTATTGCTAAAGAAAACGACTAATTTTTTAACTTCGTTTTTCGAAAGACACCTGTTATCTTCAATTTATTAATAGACTTTGTTGCTGTCATTTTAGAGGACTGTAACAACAATTTATTTTTTAACGACCACCCTAATACATATGTATGTTTACCTTAAAAATTTCGTTTATAATAAACAGTAGTGTACTACAAATTTAAATGCTTAGATAAATTTTTAAAGATCCTTGAGATGCCTTAATTAACCCTTATGTTCATACCCAACTTTACCAACACTATTTAGCACCCGGGGTACCCGGGTACCCATGCTCGGTATTATTGAATTTTTTTATATTTTAGTAAAAAAAAATAATGTAAAATAAATATTTGTTCTTGTTGTTTCTAAAAACTGGCCAGTTTACACGAGAAACTTATATTTATTTTTAATATCTACCTCTGAAACAAACAATATGTCAGAGGGACCCTTATTTTATTACGGTCCTTATAACCGGCGCGGATGTTTTTCAGGTCCCTTCTTAGAAAAGATAATTAGACATTTGTTCTTTATGATCTTATTTTTCTATTTTAATCTTACATTATAAATCGGCGCCTGTCGCTGTAACACTTGTAATATACAGTAATATTAAATATTAAAGTAAGTTTAAGACATGGGTAACCTCAGGTAGTAGATGCGATTTCTATTATTCGGGGTAGAGCAGATGCTCTCTAAGTCAGAAGGAATGTTAAGGTTATTTCTAACATTTCTACAGTGTATTAAAGGCAAAGAGAGTTTAATATGCTTTGAGTTTCCGGCTGATTCAGACGTGTTAGTCAAATTCTGAGTGGATTGAAAGAAATATAATATGGAAGAACTATCTCGAGCAGATTTTGCTAGGTAAGTAAACTTCACATATGTGAAATATTTGTAAATTTTTTAATTCTAATTTTGTGTAATTTTGATATAATTTGAAATAATCTAATTTTTAACCTATAAAATAATATAATACTTGTATCTTTAGAATGAGTGCCGCAGAGAAAGATGCTTATTTGAAAACGATGTTCAGTGAAGACGAAAGTGATTCAAACGGACTGTCTGATAGTGATGACGAAGACTGGGTTCCGCAATCCATTGCAAATCTTCCAGTTTCGGACAATGATTCAGATAATGAATGTGCACAATTTGCTGATGATACAGAAGAAAATGTCCTCGAGCATGAAGAAGACGAGAAAGAGGATGAATGTGAAAATAGTGAGAATGAGGATGATGATGAAGTAGAAAGCGCAGAGTCAACAGGTAGTACTTATTTTTTTGCTGATTATAATGGAAATGATAATTTTTGTCTGCAAATATTAAATTCATATTGTAATAATTACAAATACTAGGATCAGCAACTAACAGTTTTATTGCGAAGGATGGAACTGAGTGGAAAGAGACAGCACCACATCAACATCAGGCCAGCGTTCAAAATGTTTTACGTCAACGAAGTGGGCCTCATCGAAGTACAGAAACACTGTCGATAAGTGACACGTTCAAAAAAATATTCACAGAAAACATGGTGAATATTATTGTCCGGCACACAAACAAAAAAGCATTGGCTACCTATGCAAATTACAATGCAACTCACCCGAATGCTCAACGTCAATGGAAGCCTGTAACGATGTCGGAAATTTACTCATTTTTCGCCGTTTTGATTTGTGCTGGTGCCAATAATTCCAATACAGACCATACCTCTGACATGTGGCATTCCAACTCATATCCATTATATCGCGCGACAATTGGACTTAACAGATTCCACAACATTATGAGATTCCTAAGATTTGATGATAATAATACTCGCAGTCAACGCAAGAAAGAAGATAAGGCAGCTCCAATCCGCGATTTATGGACAATGATGAATGCAAATTTATCTGAAATGTATAGGCCTACAGCAAATTTGACCATTGACGAACAGTTATATCCTTTTCGAGGTCGTACAGGATTCACCCAATATCTGCCTTCAAAGCCAGCGAAGTATGGTATAAAAATCTGGTGGATTTGTGATGCTGAAAACGCGTATCCTTTACATGGTATTATTTACACCGGTAAAACGAATGATACTCGTGAAAAAAACCAAGGAGAGAGAGTAGTAAAAGAACTAGCATCTCTGTACCGAGGAAGTGGAAGAAATATCTGCATGGATAATTTTTTTACAACTCTACCCCTTGCAAAGCACTTGCTATCGTGGAATCTAACCATTGTTGGTACAATTAAAAAAAATAAACCATACATACCTAGTATCATGGCAGCAAATAAATTGAGAGAACAATATTCTACAGTTTTTGGTTTTCATGAGAAAGTTACGATGTGTTCTTATGTACCAAAAAAAAACAGAGCGGTAATTTTAATATCAACCATGCATACGGATACAGCTGTGAGTGACAATACAAAAAAAAAACCGGAAATGATTAATTATTACAATAAATATAAAATTGGCGTGGACACCATGGATCAACTGGTTAGGAGATATACAACCCAGCGTCGATCTTCAAGATGGCCAGTAGCAATGTTCTTTAACATGTTGGACATCGCTTCACTCGCGACATATTTAATTTATTATGAAAATAATAAAATGCTCACAAAGAAAACAACGGAACGACGTCTTTTTTTGCGCAAACTAAGTGAGGAACTTGCTAAGCCAATTATTGAAGCACGCATGACAAATCCTCAGGTAATGCGCAACTACACCACAAGAATTGCTGTTGAAAGCATTATAGGCCGTCAAGTAGCAGTTATCGCAGAAAATCCTGGACCATCAGTTGAGCGAGATTCAACAGGAAGGAAGAAAATCACGGGATCCTGTCATATTTGTTATAAAATGACGATCAAAAGACGAAGGAAAACGCGCAAGAGCTGCAGTGAATGCGAATTGCCAGTTTGCGATGAGCATTCAAAAAATATTATTAAATGTTTTGAATGTAATCAATGACATTATTTATAAACATATATTATTGTTGTATCATGTCTTTTTCAGTAAATAAATATTTTAATACCTTAAAAAAAAATTTTTTTGCATGTATTCGGCTTCATTATTGACGTGGGTACCCGGGTACCCGGGTGCGAATGCAACGATGGCTCCAGTTAAGCTCAATTTTTGGTTTAAAAAAAAAAAATAAAAAAGAAAAAAATTCATAATTCTGTTGCTAAAGACCTAAATAACGACGATCTGGGAGATTAAAATGAAATTTAAGTTTTTTCCCAGTTTTTTTAATGAAAATATAGCTCGGTGGGCACCCGGGTACCCGGGTATGAACATAAGGGTTAAAGGAATTGCTCCCCGCATAGTTTAACGACAAGTTTCCTTCCTGTTAGGGCCGTAACCTAATTTTACTGACAACCTCCTCTCGAGTACTCGTTATTTATCCCAGAACCTCTCGGGGAAGTTATGCAATATGGAAACTTAAAGTGAATTTTCAGGAATTGCCATTCAATGCGACCGCAGCATGCCGGTAGCCATTCCTGGCTTAACTGGGGCTGCTGCGGTGCCTTTCGAAGTTTGAATATTTACTGCAGCGAACGGTTGGGTTTAAAACTAAAACTGAAAACTTTCTCTACATCTTCTTTCCAGATACGAAACTTACAAGGCGACGCTTAAGAAAATCCCCGCCACCCGCCTCTCGAGGCTCACAGAAGCCCTGGCTAATTACGACCCGGTCCTGAACGAGTACTTCTTCGATCGACATCCAGGGGTCTTTGCGCAAATCCTCAACTACTACAGGTGAGTACAGCGCGTGGGCATTTCGCGGCGGTGATTATTTAATCAGGCTTGGAACTTGCCATTGAATCAATGTAAACAGAAAATTAAATAAAGCACGCGTCGTTCTTGTTCCCGGCCTGATTCGATTTAATCCCTCACGGTCAAAGTACCGCGACGTGTACACCATCAGAAGTGGGGTTAAATCGAGTTTGTACTCCCGGAAACGTAATTTCGCTAAAGTTAAACTTCCTATTTCCATCCATGTAAGCAGAACTGGTAAACTTCATTATCCCACTGATGTTTGTGGCCCACTTTTCGAGGAGGAGTTGGAGTTCTGGGGACTGGACTCAAACCAGGTGGAGCCATGTTGCTGGTCGACCTACAGCATACATCGTGATACACAGGTGGGAGGTTTCTGTGGTTCTTTTCGGCATCCTTTTGCAACCTTGAGTTCTTTTTTCTGTCTTTCTTATTGATTTTAGAACACTTTAGCGATTTTAGATAAGTTAGACCTAGACAACGAGAAGCCCTCAGAGGAAGCTGTGGCCAGACTTTTTGGCTTCGAGGACGCTCTGCTCAGTGGAGAACTGACCTGTTGGCAACGAATAAAACCGAAAATTTGGGCTCTGTTCGATGAACCTCAAAGTTCGACTGGTGCTAAGGTAGGTGAAGATTCAATTTGGGTATTTTGCTTAAGTGCAACTTCTGCGGTTCGAACCTGCTTTGAATGATGAAGAGCTGCAAACGGTTTTGTTGACTTAAAATGAGCAAAACTAGAAATTAGAATTAGTTTTTCAGTCATGGTTCTCGTGTGATTGTTTTCCCAATTTGAGAACTATTTGTTTGAATGGAAAAGTTGGCTGACCACTTACATTATAAAAATAGTCAAAATCAGGATGGTATTCCCTCAACAATAAAATATAAAGTCGAACATATATTTTTCAAAAATGCTTATAAATGCAGAATGAATAATAATTAATGCCATATGGAATAAGTAAAATTATTTTACATCCAAAGCAAACAGTATTTAAAGGTTAAATAAACTACGAATATATACACTATTCTGTGCCTGGTTAAATAAAACAAGATTCATTTAAAAAATATTCTGATATCTAAGCATTTTATATAGACGTACACGCGACATTAAATTTTATTTGTGGTCTAGCAAATTCCGATCGAAATATAGAGCCCAATTTAAAATCTAAATTTATTGATTGTCTGACAAACTAAGGAAAAAGACGTTTCTTTCTCTTGTTAGCAACAGGAATTATTATTTTAACCACGATTCAGTTGCAATTTTATTATATGTGTATATGAAACCTTAAATATTAAAAGCTCTTACTTTTTCAATCAAAAATTCAAATTCTTGTGAGCCTAAAGAAGAATAAGTTAATTATAAAGTTTCAAAAGTTCTGAGAGATACGAATTTTTTTCTTTTTTTTTGAATTTACGTGATGCAGTTCAAAAGTTGAGAAGTTACAGATATGAGATTTCCAGATAAAATAAAAATCTGGATAATTTGTAATTTATAAAATTTATGGTAACAGAAAAGAAAATTATATCGTATTTAAAATAAAACAAATTTCAAGAACTTTTAATCACCGAGAATAATTTGATTTAAATTTTAATATTGTACAGAGTTTTCAAGTTTCTTAAATAAAGTGTTTAGTGTTTATTATCTATATCTTATAATTGTACATAAAAGTTACATTTTAATAATTCAACAACTCATCTTGAGGCAATTTTTTCTTTCCTGCTCACGATGTTTCAGACTTGAAATAAACTTTGTCGAAGAAGTCAAAAGACTACTAGGAAATTTAATCGGTTGTTAAGATTAAGTTATTTCGCTTTGTTAAATTTGTTTTTCTTATAAGGGTTTTGTAAAATGTTCTCATGTAAGCCACTTTTCAAAGGTAATTCAAAATTAATTGTTTAAATGTGTACAAAAAGCGATTTTAGCATTGATCGAATTCACGAATGGTAAATTTCGAAAAGGAGATCGGCTAAGATATTTTTTTGTAATTAAGTCACACCTTGACCACGACTTGATTATAGATATAATATATTTCCTTCTCCCTTTAAAATCTCTCTCAAAAAGTTTCACGACAATCAGAAGGAGGCATTGCACGTATGCGAAAGTTTCTAATTACTTCCTAAACTTTCAATTGTTTTTGGAAGTTATCCAACATAGTTTATATGTTTGGCAAAATTGTGACTGTAATATCTTGCTAATGTTTTGAGACTTTCGAATTCAGACAGCTGCTACTTTAAATATTTAAAATCGTTATTTATATAAAGTCAACGGACTAATAAATTAGAAGAAATGTATGAACGAAAGAAAAAGAAATTAGCTCATTTTTTGGGAAAATTAGTTATCAACCCCGAGAAAAATATCGCATTGTATGAGGCCACTTGAAACTGATGAATACAATATAAACGCATTGATTGATGCAAACCTTTAAATAACAAATCATGACATCGTTGAGATATTAAATTTATCGAACTCGGTGATCATGTGAAACGCCTTCGTTTGATTTTGTTCTTATGAATGGGCCACATTAATGGCAAACGTCAATGCCTATTAACGCCATTAAAAACGGCAACAAAATTAACGCGATAACGAAATGGCCACACTACAAATTCAACGCAATAACGAGTTGGGCACACTACAAATTTAACGCCAATGCCCACCATCGCCAATAAAAATGGCGTTACAGCAGTAATTACCGCGTTAAATCTCTTTGATGTGCCAAAAAAGACCGCCACCCGGGTTATCGCTTAATGTCAAACGGCATTAAGAATGGCGTTGAAAAATTATCGCGTTGAGTTGTGGCTAAACTTACGCTTAACGTCCATTAACGCGATAATCAACGGCATTTGCCCCAGTGTGGCCCCAGCATTACAGAAAGAATTTGCTTCGTCGCATTGATGTCTGTGATTCGCTTTTCAAACGTCTCAAATAACTAATTTTTGAAGTGAATCATCACTGGGGATGAGAAATGGATTGTCTACAACAAAGTTAAATGCAAGAGATCATGTAGTAAAAAAGATAAACATTGCTTCGAAAATCGATATTCATTAAAAAAGAGGTGAGAATATCTGTTTGGTGGGATTTCAAGGGAATCATTTTTCTTAGCTTCTACCGGACAATACCACGATTAATCTTGAAGTGTACTGTCATCAACTGGACAAATTGAATGATTCACTCAAACAGAAAAGGCCAGAATTGAAAGGTATAGTAACAACCTTTACTTCAAATGACGACGTCAAAAATGACTTGAATGAGGTTTTTATCAGCAAAGATCAGAAGTTTTATGAGGATGGAGTCATGCTACTGACAGAAAGATGGCAAATGGTATTGAACAAAAATGGAGAATATATGTATAATTCAATAAATATAAGAAAATCGTCTTTTATTTTCACCGAAAAGAAAAAAAACCGGCCAAGTGCGAGTCGGACTCGCGCACCGAGGGTTCCGTACAAACCTGTAGGTATATAAGTAAAAGTTCACCCAAAAAATATGTGATGTAACTAAAAATTTAAGGTTTTCGGAATTTTTCCTTTATATATGCTATAAAACATTGCTTCATGCCAAATTTCAAGATTCTAGGTCGACTGGAAATACCCTTTAGGTTTTGATTCCCTTGCGAGTAGTTGCGAGTTTGAAAATATGCGGCTTAAATTGCTGTTTCTTTTGATTGCGTTGACATTGAAGTTTGATTTTGTTACAGCTTAAACGTATTATAGACCTGAGTATTTGATATGAATTTCAATTTAATACCTCTACGTGTTCATGAGGAAAGGGGTAGTAAGTTTAAAATTATTAAAAATCTTTTTATTATATGATGTAACTAAAAATTTACGGTTTTCGCAATTTTTCCTTTATCTGTGCTATAAGACGTTACTTCGTACCAAATATCAAGATTCTGAGTTCACGCGAAGTACCCTGTAGGTTTTGATTCCCTTGCGAGTGTCGAAAATTTGTGGAAATTTGCGGCATAAACGGCTGTATCTTTTGATTGCGTTGGCTTAGAAGTTTGATTTTTTCACAGTTCCAAGGGACAGTAGACCTGAGTATTTGATATAAATTCCAGCTTGATACCTCCACGCGTTCCTAAGAAAAAGGGTCTTGACAGACAGACAGACAGACGGACGGACGGACGGACAACAAAGTGATCCTATAAGGGTTCCGTTTTTTCCTCTCGAGGTACGGAACCCTAAAAAACGAAATTACTTTCCGACCAACCAAATATTATTTAGCAGTTGAAAAGAGATTCACGGATAATTTCTTTTGCAAAATTTTATTGTTCGCAACGAAACACGCTCCTAATGGCTAATGGCAGATTGTAAAACGCAAATTAACCAGCCATTAACAATTCAGACAATTAAAGTGCATTACCACCGAGTGGTTGGCGGCGGTTTGAGGGGCGGCCGCCCGCCTTAATTGCAGCCGCACTAAATTTAGCATCGTTGTCGCAGCCCAGAAAATCGTGGTGGCCATTTATCTCTCTCCGGCAAATTATGCGAATTTTTCACCGTCGTCGTCGCACTTAAGCAAATTGCCATTAAACATAATGAACTTTGGAGCTATGCATCCGTGGGAACAAAACACATATTTTCGTTCATTCATTCTATGTTGTAGTTTTGTGTTTGTTTTTCCAGATTGTGGCTGGCATGTCGGTGTTCTTTATATTCATTTCTGTGATATCCTTTTGCTTGAAAACCCATCCGGGATTTCGCGTCGACTTCCCTGCGTCACCGACACTCGCGTCAGCGGGCACGGCCCCAACGACAGCTTCAGCGGTTGAGGCAGCCGCGTCCAGGATGTCGTCGTCGTCGGCGGCGGACCGTTTAGCGGGGTATAGTAGCAGCAATCTAATAGCCACCCCCGTTGGGGGGGCGGGGCTGCTGAATGGAGGTGGGTTCGAGGTGGGGAGTGGGAGTAGCTTAAGTAGTATTTCTAGAACCGTCGATAGCGGCCTCGGTCAACATTCCGTGCCCAGCAGAGCTGTCAATCTGACCCCGGCCGTCGATGTCCTGCCCCGGGCTCCGGCTCCTGAACCTCCTTCGTCCACTATGAGAAAAAGTTCTGGAACTACCTCGGGTGCGGAGCCCACCACCTCCAGCAGAAGTTCGCCGCCCAAGCCCCCAACAAGCAATCCTCCCACAGGTGTCCGCTCCAAACGATCATTGGACGGGTACGAGGAGCCCGAGCACCCCGCGGATGGGCCCCAGCACGGATGGCAGGAGTCCTACGGCCAACCACACGGGGCCTTCTTTTACGTAGAGCTCGTTTGCAACGTTTGGTTCTTCTTCGAGGTTATAATTAGATTTATAGTGAGTATGCTCTCCAATTTGCCCACGGGAGGCAGCAAGCGACCACCTTTATATTTATATTTTTTTCAATATTTTTCGACCAGGTATCGCCCAACATGTGGCAATTCATCAAGTCGCCCGTCAACATAATTGATTTCACGGCGACGCTCAGCTTCTACACGGACGTGATGCAGCGGATGGGGGAGCATGCCGGCCTCCTGGAGGCTTTCTCCATCGTCCGGATTCTGCGGCTTTTCAAGCTGACGAGGCACTCGCCCGGCCTGAGGATTCTCATTCACACCTTCAAGGCGTCTGCCAAGGAATTGACATTGCTCGTTTTTTTTCTCGTCCTGGGCATAGTTGTTTTTGCCAGCCTCGTCTACTACGCCGAAAAGTTGCAGGTAAGTTCAATTACTTGTTTCCTTTTTTTGGTTTATTTTTTCCAGCCCCCACCACCATTTCCAGTCTTTTCCTATCGATTTCTCAAGCTGAAGTAGGCGGAGCTAAATTTTGTAGCTTTTACAATACAAGTAATACAAGTAAGAAAAAATTTAAGGGGTCATTCTTCTGTGACCTCCCGGAGAAGTGTCCTTTTTGGGTTCCTTTAAGAAAAGAAAATGTACAACTTAATTAAGACATTATTTCTCTGGCCTGGAGTGTGAAAAGGGTCAAAGTATTTTTTGTATCAAAAGATAATATTGGTGCGAAAGTCTTTAAAAAGTACCAAATGCTTTCATATTTAAAAGGGCGTAAATGTCCTTATTTATAATGTTGTGTCAAAAAACAAAAAGATATCGATCAAGTAAATGAGCTGGGATGATAAGGCCTATTTTTGGTCCACCTCAGGATTGAAAAAAAATTGCTTTGTAAGTCTGTTTTCACCTTGTTTTTAAATAATCGAGGATATGCATTTTTAACTACATACTCATTATAAGCTCCAAAAATATATAATTTTACCCGCTTTTCCTATTTTTTCCGATTGGCCTTATCAGTCCACCTCATTTTATGATATAAGTGTTAAAAAAAATCACAATTTTTATTCATAAGTCGAAATGCAAATAAATTCTTCTCAATTCTAAAAAAGCGTATATTGTAAATATTTCCAAAAATATGGATTTTGATGGATGAATTTAATATATAAATCTACATAAAAACATTTAGTTGATATATAATTATAATATATATTGAAACTGCATAAAATCTGTAAATAATATTAGCAATGTTATTTCATTATTTGAATGTTAATTACTGAAAGTAAGGTATATTGATATTGGCCTTTTTAGCAACAGGCCACAGAATTATTTAATTGACTGAATGATATACCTATCCATCGGCTAATTTTTTTCTTTAAATGTTATAAAATAAATACTTTTCAATACTTTTCAAAGTTTGCTAATTAATTGAAAAGAGTAAACCTTTCGATTAGTTATCTCCAATATGGCTGATTACACGATCTTTTCAAACTTCACATTGTTTCGGAAACACAGCACTCACTTTGGAAATAAGTTTTCCATATTTCCCAATGTTGTTCAAGCACAAATCTATTCATTTCGTACCGTGGAGATATGGTACTGTATTTCCGTCAATTTTTTGAGCACGAAAGAGCAGTTCGTGTCAAAATAATATGTTATTAAAAAAAAAACTAGTCAATGGCCCACCCTTTAAAGAGTATAAACGAAGAAGATCTTTATTCGTTGGCATTAAAACTAGCTCTTCGTCAGCACTATTCATCACTACAAACCTTCATATATGGTATAAACGATATCCTGAAAAACACCGTCCTACTTAAATCAAAACAAGTTTTCATTCAATATGAATCTATTTATAAAACAGCTCGAATCACAATTATTTTTATTAGTAAAACATTAAGCATCCTAATTCGAGTTCGATTTATGCGATGAGTGTTCTTTGCAATGTTTTTAATTGGATTGATTTCTTTATTACCAATTTTTAAATTTTTTAAATATTTTATAACTTTTCTTCAACGTCAGCATTATTATAAAAATTTAAAAGTTTTTGAAGTATTTTTCAATAGAACGAATTAATTGTCACAAATAGCACTTATGTAAGTACTAAAATTGTACTAAAAAAAGAATTTTTTTCACCGAAATAATCATGAAACGTTACTCAATTAGTCACAGAAACATCAAGGAAAAACCCATGCTTTCTAAGTACCTACTTACAAAAGTTTCATTAAATTATATGCAGCCGCTTATAAGTTATAGAATTTCAACTTTATGAATTCAGTGACTTTGTGACCACTCTATAAAATATATATCCACTTTCTTCGAATTTTTGCGTTAACATAAGTTTTTCAAGCTTTAATAGTGTTTTCGAACTTTTGCATTTACATATTTGTAATAATGTTTTAGATATGGGTACAGAATTTTACCCATGTTAAAAAAAATTGTACCTCAACTTCTTCTAGATTGGGTATCCCTTGAATAAACTTTCCTTACCCGAAGGGCTCATTAGACACGTAGTTGCAAATTTTGTAAGGGAACTTTACATAATAACATGCTGCTAGGATTATGCAACGATCAAAAAAATCCTGCACTAAATGCAAGAGCGCCAGAGCAACCATCTGTGGAGATTCGAATATTCGGTTGAATGAGCGTTCGATAAAGTAAAATATTGTTCACTGAATAATCCGAAACACTGACAGGTCTGTTGGGAACTTTCCTTGTGAAACAGCAGTCAATGGTGGTCTTTAAAGGACCCAACCAAGCGCCCTTCGAACCCATCAAAGGCGGCATCAGAAACTTCCAAACTGAAAAGTTAGCAAGCCCAAACCCAAACCAACCCCCTGGATGCTTTAGCTCGTCCTCGGTCTATTTACGTCACTCCCAGTCCACGTCCTGTCGGCCGATATCATTTTTGTTATTAATTCCGATAATTTGCTCCTCGTTTCCCGTCGAATGAGGGTCACTTTATTTTCTGGTCGATTAATATGTTTATCGGGAGGCACCTGCCATCCCCAGGGAAATGAGATAATTAAAATCTGAAGTGCCCGTGGGGGAAGAGGTGAAAAGTGATACTCTCGAGGGGAGTGAATTACAGCCTTCTGGTCCCGCCCATAAAGCTAGAGCTCCACCTTCGGGGCTTCTTTTGACCTCTTGCAGCAGCACGAGCCTTCCTCGTGGTATCTGACCGACGTAGTCGTCTGACCCCCAAATTCAATTATGTCTGGACCCTTCCAATCACTGTAAACGAGCCTGTCAGCAGTCATCCTCCTGTGGTTCTTTCACATTGTCCTGTGACCCTATTTTAGCCACATTTTGCAGACTTTGTGGCATTTACTTGTCGGTTACACCCTCCTGCTTCTATTCCCCGGGTATCTGAGGGATACCATCCTAACCATCCATACCTAAGACCCGGCTAAATAAAATTTTCTACAAACAACAGCCCTACCGCATTTTAAGTGCGAATCGACGGACTGAAAAAAAAATCGACATCGAAAGGAAGCTCGCTTGACTGTATAAGATCTATTTACCTTATTTTCCGAACCTTGCCGCGGCTGTTGTACTTTTAACAAGTAAACAAAAAAGCGGTGAGAACGTCTTAAACTTTTATTTTAGAAATTCTAATAAGCCGCCAGGGAGTTTTTCCGCTTTGCACCCTCTGATCAAGCTTTTCTGTTTGTTTTCCAAATGCCGCGTAAACAAGAAAAGCAATTAAGTGGGAAACAAAAGGATTCCTCGTCTTTGTTCTCGTGTAATTAAAACTGAGAATATTTTAGGGTTTCGGTGGGACGACAAAATTCCTTTTTATTTTCCACTGTGGGCCTTAAAGTTAGCTAGCTGAGCAACAGAAACTTTCCAGACTGTTTAACCCTTCCATTACAGCAAGGCGCTACCCAATTTGCGGTCCCTTTGAGACCAAACAAAAAATTATCAAAAAGGCCATCTGTTTGATATTCGAAATGGGAGGAGACCTAAAACAGTTGACATAGAGAATTTCGAATTTTATTCCAGCATGGGAAAACCCGATTGCGTAATAGACACGACATTTTGAACCTGCCATCGATGGTGTGCAGTTGATCAAATAGAGGCGTGGATTCAATTTAGCTAGGCGGGCACATTTGGCAGAAGATTTATAGTGACAGCGTTTCAAGAATTTTTTCTTATGTTCTATTAGAAATAGCTTAAACAGTACAATAAGATATATTGAAAGAAAATTTAAAAAATAATCTAGACGATACGCATTAATACAGTACAAAGGAAATTCCTGTGTAAGGACACATTAATAAATATTAAAAAAGTAAAGGAATGTTATAAGAGCGCATAAACAAACTACAATTAACTTTTGAACCTTATAATTAATTGTTTTCGCTTTCATTAATTTTTTAAAGCTTCTACCGGAAAGGAAACCACAAATCACTTTATATAATTATTGTTTTCTTTATTTAAAATCATCCAAAGATAACTTAAATATTCATTCATACTTTAAGTTCAATCCCATATACGAGCCGTGGTTTTTGAAAGTGGTATATAAGTCCATGCATTCATACATGAGATTTTTAAGGGTTTATATTTGCAGCAACTTAATAATATTGGCAAACGTAAATCAATTCTGGTAATGTTTTTAAAGTTATAAGCTTGTAAACTTTTATTTATGTTAACTACCTTTAACTAATTTTTCCTAAAATGGACTTATATTAGGAAAACAAATTGAAAACCGCCGTTTTCCAATAGATGGCGCCAGCAATAAGTGCTGGTAAAAAATGTAAAAAAAAGGTAAGGTTAGTCATCTGTCAACTCCTCTTCATTATATTTTTTAATTTTTATCGGCGTCACATATTTGTTTGTCCTCGAAAATGTCGAAATTTGAGCCAAATATATGTCATTTGTCGCAAACTTTGCTTTTTGCCTTCGATTAAAAAAAAATGCAGCTGAGGCAAACAAATGATTATAGAAACTTACATATGGTGAGGCTAGTGAAAGAACGCATTGCGAATGATTTCAACGCTGCAAAAGTGGTAATTTCGGCGTATCCCATTTGACACCCCCCAAATTTTGAAAAAAACGGCGGTTTTCCATTTGTACTCCTTACTACTTTCAAAAACCACGGCTCATATTTTGGATATTTTTCTTATTTTTGGAACTATTGTAGTATTTAAGTAATGCGGTAAAGTGTGGGTTAAATTATCTCATAAACAAGGAACGGTTGCAAAATATCACTTTACCATAATAATACATAGAAGACCAACCCCTATAATATATTTAAAAATTATTCAAATCCATTCTTATCACGTTGTTCTTTCCCATTATTAGTCTCAAATCCAGAGTAAACAAGAAAATTTTAAAATATAATAAACATCTTTTAAAACACACTATTTTCCGAAAAAGACCAAAGGGATTGAAAAGGACAAGACAATTCTTTATCAATTAATATCTCTCGTGCAGCTGTTTATTTTCAAAGATTTTATCTTGAAATACTGGGAAATTTTCATTAAAATTAATTACCTTTAATTTAATCCAAGGAATTTGTTTCTGGGTCAGAAAAATCTAAATCGATACTTCACTTATAGATCATTTTTTACGACAAAATTATATATTTGCGGTAGACTCATCCTTTTTGGAGAAATTATAATTACTAACAGTTCGCTTTTACTTGGGAAAATTTAATTTAAATGTGGTTTCTTGAAATGAACATCAACAGAAGCTCAGTAGTTAGGGTACGCATACCTTCTCCTTCTCCCTAACTGAAAGATAAAAGTCGTTAGTCTCATTCTGCCGAGAACATATTTTAAGATGGAACTGAACATTCACCTGGTATGGGAATTATCTCCGGTCTCTTATCTCTTTGAGCTGCCAATAAATAAGACCAAGCGTGCCAAAAACCATCTCCGCACTGAAATCCGACATAGCACACTACCCAACACGTTGGGAACGACAACAAATAGGAGTGCTTTGTTCGGGTAGAAAATTATTGCGACCATTAAAGGAATCTTATCGGTTGAAAGACAAGAAAGACAGCGATGGTTTCATCCCTTATTGCATGCAAATGACTCCTTTGTGCCGCTTAACCCGAAGCGCTCATTCAGCTCAAAAATGTCTTTATTGCAAAACTCGTGAGAAACTTCCGGCATCCTCGAGGAATGCTTTTTTGGAATGAAGACCAAAGATCGATAAATTCCTGCCATAGAAACAATCACGGACCGCCGGCGTCCAATAGTTCGAGAGGACGAACAATTTTAATGGAAATTCACCAGAGCCCGTCACGTTTTCTGGAAAAAGGGACTTAAAGTCTTTTCGGGAAGAAATCCCCTTCCATATTCATTACATAGGGTTTAACCCATCATGTCCTCGGGAAGCTGCTTACACAATGAGATTAAAGATTATTCCATTGGTGGGAGTAAAGGTGGAGAGGGAGCGGTAAAGATTGTGGGGCTGACAGACAGGTAGGGCAAGGCCGGAGTTGCGTGGCCCTTAACTACCGAAGTCATTAGCCCTCCGGATGACACAAAAACGACCCATTAAGCCGACTCAATTCAGGAACAACAGGGCTGAGTAAGCCGAGCTCATCCGGTCGGTTCATCGCTTTTTGCACGCCGGCGCTCCCCGCCTGTTTGTGTTTCCCTTCATTTGGGCGAAATCATCCCTTTGATTGATTAGAAGGGAGCAATTAGGGAAATCAGGGAATCATCTGAAACAAATTTAAAACCCACCCACGCCGTTTTTCCGCTGTTCGAATTTTAATGGGCTCAACGAATAATGCAAATTGTCAGTTTTTATCTTAGGATCAAATGTTGCTTCGACCATTCAAACATTGGTGTATTTCTAGATCAGCTAGAAATAACTGCAAAAATATTCAAACAAATCTGTAACTAATTTTGAACCAAAACCATTGTTACACTATCACTTTTCTCTCATGACTTCGCCAGCGCAGCGTCTAACTAAACTCTTTTCTCGGTTAAATATTTATGATCAACAATAAATACAAAATACCGCATTTGCATTCCTAAGATTGAGTTAGTGTTGAATTTTAGTTGAGTTAACAATGACAGGACACAAACCAATCTATTTCTATAAACATTTGTCGGGTTGATCTGACAGAAATAAATGTGATATAAAAATTAATGTTTTTCTGCTCAAAATTGGATAAAAATCTAAAAATTAATATTCTGTACTTAGTACATCAAACAAAGAAAAATTGCTTTCAGAGCATTTTATTGTAAAATTACAATCTGGTAATGAAATCCTGAGATCCAACTCAACCCGACTATTTTGGTGGAGTGTTATACCATAGTAAACGAATCTACAATATGTGTGTCACCTCATTCTAGCATTATACCAACTGAGCAAACCGGTATACATTTAGTATTGAGACTAGGTTTTTTGGTACATATCTTTTTAATGATTTTTTTAATGATTTAATGATTTCTAGCAAGAAATATGCTTTCAGTGAAATCACGCCTTGAGGATTTAGAAACCCAATACTTGACTTAATTTTAACGCAGAAAAAATGGAGAACTCTGAAAAACATGAGACCAGCTGGTCACGAAAATTAATAAAGTATAAATCACGATCACTGCACGAGGAAAAATAATTTCACAATCTATCAATTGAAACTAATATACAGTATGTTATAGGTATAAGATTATGAAAAGGCATATTATATCTTAAATAAGGAAGTTTTATATTTAATATATAATGTTATAAGCTGTATTGAAAAATGCTTTATTCTTCAAGAGTTTTCTCTTTATGTTCCATATTTATTTATTTATATTTTCTTCATTTTTCTCAACTACAGTTGTATTGAATTATATTTATATGATTTGAATAAGACCGAAAATTTATATTGTATATTATGCTATGAACATTTTTCGGGTGAATCTATAATATAATGGTATTTTTAAATAATTTTCATTATTAAATCCATTTGTCAGCTAAATTAAAAAAAAGTACAGGATTTTTTATAAATAAATGATAAAAATATAAAATGTAATGAAATCTTTTCATCATATAATATTTTAGTAAATAGTCAAAATAACCCTTTAAATTTCAAAACGCAATATTACTTATATTTGAATTTGTATTATAATTCAAGATAAATGTTTGTGCTCATCAATAAGCAATATTTTCAGTTTTATTCTGAGATATACTGTTACTACTGCAATTACTGTAGGTAGCAACTAATCAAATATGAAAACGAATTATTTTTTCCTTACTAATAAAATATTAAATTGCTTCACCCACAAGCGATACCTTCTCGAAATTTAGTTTCTCAATAATAAATTTATATTAAAAGCTGATGTTATATGTTTTATGTAATATACGAAATTATTTTCAGTTATTTATATAAAAGTGATAACCATCATTTGCGATTACGAACAAATAAAACCAGTCCTCCAAAGGCAAAAGGCTTTATGTATCTAGAAAGAAGGCAGGAAATGATACCGAATACGTTATGAGCTTCCATTATTTATCATTTTTATGGAGCTATGTAGTAAGGCTGCCTGACGTAGGTAGGTACATCAGCTTCATATATAGTGTGAAAGAATGAGGCTGATATTCCTAAGTAAGCAATAAAGAATGCTTCCGGGTTTCCTCTATATCTTCATATTTCACAAAATTTTATATTCAAAGGTACTGTTCCATGACTCTAAAAAAAAAATTGAAATTGAATCGATATTCATATGATTACCGACAATCATTCATAAAAGAGTTCCGGGCGCTATCGTACTGCTAAGTTCAGAAATGCTAAAAATCAATGATTTAAAATGATGTTTAGGTAAACTTGTGTAGGCAGATATTTAGCAAACAAATGTCCATAATTTTTAACAACACCCAACAAATCTGGAATAATCCCTGAATATATTAAAGCTAAGTTGCCAACATAAGTAGCAGCGAGACTGAAGTACAAGCATGAAAGAAATTTTATCAGTCATGCTTGTGACATGAAAATATTACAATGTCACCTTCAATGTGTATGCGAATTTTTATTTTATGATAATCTTTATATTTTCTTATTTTATCCATCCTTGTAATTTTTGCAGGAAATTAAAGTGGTGCCAAAATGTATTTGTGAATGTTCTAACTTCAAACGATCATTCTAATTAATAATACAATACCAAAACTTTTATATGAATGTCCTTAAAATTTAAAAGCTTAGAGTCCTCACTGAGATTAAATATTTACAAAAAAAAAAAAACAATTTATTACGAGGGTTATACAAAATCAATTTTTACCATTTCTTATGAACTTTAAAAATTAAAAATTTGTTTTTATATTATAGAAATAAAATGACTATAAAGAATTGACCAAATTGCAATTCAGATACAGATAAATGGAGATGATTTGTAAATTATGATTATTATTTTTATATTCAGAAAACGGTCACAGGCAGTAACAAGTTTCCAAAATTTGATTACTATAAAGACTTTTAATATTCGGGGAAAAAAGTCAAGTTTAAATAATATAAAGTAGTAAAATGAGTGACAATATTGTGACAGTCGAATTCGTAGATCAAAAGTTTCGAAAATGGAGGGGTTGTTACTATTGTTAAGGGGGACCACTAGTGTGACCCCCTGGAAAAACGTGACTTTAGGAATTTTTTTTAAAGACAACTACTGCATGGAATGTTTTAATATTTTTAGGATATATTTGTGGATATTATATAGTAAATACATGATAACATTTTTGGACCAAAAATTTGAAAATTCAGCGAGTTCACATTGCGTGAAATCAAAAAAACCAAAAAGTTTATTAAACTAGAAGGTATTTCCCGTGCCACCAACCTCGAAAAAAAAGAATATTTAAATTTAAAAAAATTGCGGAGTTAAAAAAAATAAATCAAATTTCGCGCGAAAATTTGGTGATTTTTGGCCTGCCAAAATTACATTTTTTATTCGATCCGGAAAACTGGAGGTTTATGGCACGGAAAAACATGTATAAAAGAAGGTGCAGTAAGAAACAAATCGATGGGATGATTTGTCTTCGAGCTACAACTGCAGCAAATTTGAAAAAAAAGTAGCTGGGCTATAGATAAAAACTTAACAGTATTGTCTAATTCTAATACACAACATGTTTAAACATGTTTAGTAAGTTGACCAAAAACGTCTGTCACATATACATATGTGACGTCGGGCTGTGGTAAGAAACTGCTGTGTCACATATGTGTGACGGTTGGTAGCGAACGAGTTAATTCATACATTTCTCAGTACCTCGATACGATGAGCGACTGCACTTCTGATGACTGTAGCTCAAAAACTATTTGAGATATGCACTTGAAATTTTAGTATGTTATTTCTAAAGGTATAGACTATCGAAATTAGGAAAAAAATTCAAAATGTCACACTAGTCCGCCTTAATGTTCTTTATCGCAAAAAAGGAAAGGTTTATTTTAAATTAATATATAATATAATTTATTGCCTATTGCTTATTTAGTGGACTTTATCGGATCGAGTTGAGAGAAAAACAGCTAACAGATAATAAACAAAATCACAAACCTAGTCTAAAATTCAATCAATACATTTTGTGACCTATATCTGATCACAATTTCTGAATGGAGGGGTAAAACTAGTTTTTAATTTCAAAAAGTCATTTTCGAAAAAGCGTAATTTAAGTTGTAGATGTTTTGAACCATTTGACTCCTATTGTAATAATTTAACTACATAGTTCTACGACTATCAATACACTTTTAAAAATCTGCAAATCAGCGAAATAACAAAGACATATCTTAGTGATATTTTAAAACATTTTGCAATGAGATTCTAAAATTAGATTTTTTGTTATCTTGTAGAATTTAGACTAAACTCAAATTGGAATTTACAAGAGACGTCAGTGATTGCGTGTTTGTAAACATTTTAATTTATATACATATTTTTTTGTAGCACCTGCTGTGCCCAATTCCACACGAATTGAGAACATTTTGGGTAAAACAAATTCAGTATTCTCAATTTTTGTTCAAATAAATAAAAGCGTAAATGTAAAATAAACATACGCACAGATTGCCCTCGAAGCACTTGATTAAAACTCTATTGAAATTGGAGGAAAAAAAAACCAAAAATCGATTCCTCCGTTTCAATAAAAGTTCCTATCATTCTGACACAGCGTTCCCTCCCGAGGGCATGTTGTTGCGCATCTTCAATGGAAATTTAATTCGAACTTTTAAAAAGATGCTTAAAGCGATTGACACATTGAAGTATATACCACTCAGAGCAATGTTGCCACGGAGCATTTGAGTGATGGGAAACAAGATTAGAAAAGAGATGATACATCGACAGAAGTTCAAATGTTATTATTATCTGACTGAAAAGTGTTATTTCAGTATGCCACACGCGGTGATATACTGATAAACTTTACTTTTTCTTCAAAACAAATTATTTTACTCCCTGTACTTCTTATTCTTCGGGTCTTCGGCTTCTTGTTAACTCTTTTCTTAGCCGAGGGGCTACAAAAAGGATATGTGTGTCAACCTTCCCTCTACCCAGTCCTCTCTGTTCCTGACCAAGAGAAAGCATAAATTACGATGTCTCGGAACGTTTGCAAGAAGTAAATATATCAAGTTTATACCAGCCACTAACTCAACTCTGTTTCCTCTTCCAGGATAATCCAGATAATCAATTTAAGAGCATTCCCCTGGGACTATGGTGGGCGATCGTTACGATGACAACAGTGGGGTACGGGGACATGGCCCCAAAAACTTACGTCGGGATGTTTGTGGGGGCTCTCTGTGCCCTGGCCGGCGTCCTAACAATTGCACTGCCAGTACCTGTAATTGTCAGCAACTTTTCAATGTTCTACTCCCATACTCAGGTAAGTAAACTATGTTGACTGCTCGAGAATTAACCCCCTTTAAGTCAGCAGAAGCTCCGGCACCCGGGGCTCCAGTCCGGATGTTCTTTCAAGCGGCCACTTAAGGGTGCCGAGAAATGCTCAAGAAGTTTTTATGCAATACACCCCGGCAACTTGAGACGTTTAGGGTTAGATTGAGCGACAATAGAGCAAGCATCTGCTGCTGCTTCTATTCTGCCAATGTGGGAAGGGCCTTTGGATTTCAATTCCAGACGGCTACCTATATGGCATATTATAGGTTGAGAACTATACTTAAGAAGTTTCAGTTTCTGCAAGAAATCGGGGTAAAATGTTAACACAAGCATATCCACTCAAGATGCCTCTGAGAGCAGTAATTGGAACAAGAAGTAGATTTTGAGTGTGATATAAAAAATTTCCTGTATCAAATCTTCGTCATTAAATACAAGATATATGTATACAATACAGGAAGGATATAAGTACCACAATTGAGCAGTTAAGTCCCAAAGCGAAATAAGCTGACAAAGAGTGCTTAAAACATCTTCCTACGAGCAGGGATTATCGTCAGTCGGCACTTATCCCGAGAATAATCCCTCTGTCTGCGATCCTTCTGATCATAATTTAATTGAACACGTTTGGAATAAAGCTCTCCAATTGCGAAATATGTCCTCTTTTCAAATCGGATTAATATCCGAAAACATCTATCGAACAATCGTTAAAACGATAAAGTCGTACAGCAACATAATTGGTGATAGCAATCATAAATCACACGTGCATGACATTGGCTTTTCTAGCGAATAGTTCAATAAGCAGCAAATATAATTTTCGGTGGAAATTTTCTACTACCTTCAAAATTGGAGCTTTTCAAGTTGAGATCAAAGGGAAAAAAAACAATCAACCACATCACAACTTCAAATCTTCTCAATATATGTATACTTATAATTGGTCTTTTGACAGAACCTTTTTTATTGAAGGAATTAAAATTCCCTCTTCAAGCCCTCGTCAAATGATTTAGATTTAGGACAGTAGATTTTAACGCTAATTAGTGTGGCTCTAATTTCATGGCATTAACGCTTAATTGAATTTGGTTAGTGGAAAAAGCTGGATAATGAAACTTTCGGCCAAGTTAATTTATCTAATCGAGTTGGCCCGCACGTGATTTTGCATGTACCGAGGGTATTGAGGAAATCTCTTCACTTTCAGAATTGATTAATTATATTTAACGACCAGTAAAGGGAAGATTAGGTTTCTAGATTGGGAGAAAGATACACGAAAAGTACGAACAATTTTCGAGCTCAAATTAATTAATTAACGATTTTATTATAATTTCTTTTGGATTATTTCGGAAGGTTTGGTTTGGTTTTGGTTATTGAAATTGTGTGGGCTGTGTTATTTTAAGGTTTTATAAGTATAAATATGATACGACCGTCTATAATCACTCACACTGAAAATAAATTCAATTTCTTAGCGCTATATTGCATTCATTAAAAATTTTTCTTCACCATTAGAAGAACAGGAACAGTCAAAAACTCCAAATAAGAAATTCATATCATTTATAAATTTTTAAAATAAATTTTAAATGTATTTATAATATTTTATTATTGTTAATTTTAAAAAATGTAATCAAATTAATGTCTGAACGCATTTACAAAATTAAAAAAAATTGTATCCATTTCAGACGATTAAGAAAAATATAAATCAATATCTAGGTGAAACAATTATACTTTATTATTTGCACGTATGAATAAAAATTTGAGTACGTACTACCATATTAATGCTCAAGTATTCTCTAATACTTAGTACCTTATTCCGGAGACATTTCAGTATTCTCAAGCATTCGTTAGAACAATAAAGTACGGTCGAGTATTGTCGAGTATACTGGACATTACTATTGATTATTTTCCAGTGTCGACTTGATTAAAAGGGTAAATGTCCTGATAGACGCCTATAGCACGACGATTACAGGCCTACACGCTGAACTTATACCAAAGGCGAGTCGAAAAATTAACTCGACGCCTATATTATAGCCTTAAATTGCGAAAATTTAATTTTCAGGCGGTTATATTAAATGCCTGCTTAAGCCTATTTTAGGTCGAACATTTTTAATAAAATATAATAAAAGGCTTAGTTTTTGATATTGCCGAGAATGTATGCATAATTTAAAATAAAGAAAAAAATAGAAAAACGAGTTGCATGGCGCATTCTATGCTTTTTTTAAAAAATTAGGTATATATGAGTCCCTGTACATATATATTATTGTATATAAATTCGTAGGATAATCTCTTCTTTCAACATAGTTTTGTCGAGAGCGATTTTGTTTCATACTTTTTATGGTATTATTTTGAAAATAACGAATACCCTGCTCGTGAATACTGAAGCATTTGTAATCTACGCATCGACCAACTTAAAAATGCTTGAGTATAGTTGAGCATACTGTCCATATTTTCAGAAACTAGAGAAAAGTAATTTATGCTTAAAACGTTGTTAGCATTGTTCATTACATACTTAAAATATTGTGGAAACATGAAAGAATACTAGAGATTGTTCAAAATCGTTATAGATAGTAGCAAATGCCAGTAAAAGATCAAGTTTTGTTTAATAGGTACTAAAGAATACTTGAGCATTAGTATGTACTCAACTTTTTATAAATACGGGCCATTGTAATGTTTGATTTTGCTTCAAAATATAAAATATTTTGCAGTTATGTACACCCTTGACTTTCAGAAATCCACATTCAATAATTCTTAAAAAAATCGTAATACCAGCTACTGTAATGATTAAAAACTTTAAATTACGGAAATAATGATTACCGGGTAATTTTTATTTTTCCATTAATCAATAATGCTTATATGTGAATTTTTATTTTTCGAGTAGGTAATACGATTACGAAGTAATCTTTATTTTTTATCGCCCAATAACCATTATCAAGTAAGTTTTATTTTTCGATTTGTTGATAACGTTTAACATTTGTCCTAAAAATTAATTTAAGAAGGAATTCTATGAACACCATAGCTCTCGACGCGACGCTTTAGTCGATTGAGCTGAAATTTTGCACACTTACTTTAAGCTTGAATAGGATTCTACGATATAGAAAATATAGAATTTGTGACCGACAAACAGAAGTAAGTTTTTAAGACTTAATTTATCCAGCAGTCGACAAATAAAAGTTACTTTGTAATCGTTATCAACAAATCGAAAAATAAAAATTTTCACGTAAACATTATTGATCAATGGAAAAATAAAAATTACTTGATAATTATTATTCATTGACCGAAATGTAAAAATTAACTCGTTATTAACGAATTTATAAATTTTAATTAGCCAAAATAAATTAAACCTTTTATAAGAAGTTTCTAGTAATACTAAACATTAGCTTACAAGGAAACGTTCTCAGGTGTGTCTCACCGATTTTGATGAAATTGAAATATGTCAAAGAGTTTCGAAAAATTAGAGACACATATTTTTTTTTATTTGAGGGTACGCACATTTAGGGGTTGAAAACCACCCCTAAAGTTTAACCCCAAAAACAATTTTTCCTAAATACTTCAAGTTCTAATGGATTTTTTCGAATGAAACAAAATGGAAATGATGTCTCATAAATATACTAACCTTTTGTAAGTAATGCGGTTCCCGGGGGTGGCAACCCTTATTTTTTATTGTAGAAAAACGATTGTTTTTTTTTATATTTTTGCGTCACAAAAATAACAGTTTTTGTTAAAAATCATTGAAAAATATTTTGTTACATACGATTTTGCAAATTTATTTTATTTTTATTTTTATTTTACATATTTGATAATCTCTCATACAGTGCTGTGCACAACATTTGCAACTAAAATCACAGTTTCTTACAGTTCATTACAAAATGTCCTAAACCACTGATACCAAAAAAAATTATACAGTGCATTATTCTTTATTATGTCTAGTTTCCATATATAACAACAGCAGAAGGAAATATCCCATAATATAGGAGCAACACTAATTTTTTTATTCTACGTAACAATTTTGCCTGTGCAAAACATTTGCAACTTTTACATATCAACAAATACTTTCCTCGTAATAAATGAGAATTGGCAGTACTTTCTTAGTTAACTGTTTTTTTCTATTCCGATTCAACTACTGCAGGGTATATAATCCAATCTGTCGGTCAGTTCCGTGCGCAGAAGTGTATTATTAAAATATTTTTTTTTCTAATGCAATTCAACTAAAAGTTCTTAAAATGGGTGGTGATAAATTTTGCAGCGAAATAAAAAACCGAATAATTAGTGATTATAAAAATGGTATAACCCAAAAAGACATTAGCGAGAAATATAAAATAGCTAAATCTACCATATCCAGAATTATAAGCACTTTTGAAAAGACTGGGAGTGTTAAAAATATTCATAAAGGTGGTAGACCAAGGAAAACGACAAAGGCTAAGAATCGAAGAACTAAAATTTTAATTAAATCTCGGCCTTTCCTCAGTTCAAGGTAGGTAAAACAGTAATTAAACCTGGATGTGGATCCTTCGACAATAAGAAGACGCGCCATAGAAGCCGATCTTAAAAGTTACAGGCCAGCGAAAAAGCCACTACTTTCTGAAAAAAATCGCAGAGCTCGACTTGTCTTTGCGCGAAGTCATTTATAATATATAATTTATATTTCCCTGGAAAAGTGACCTGTCCTTTTTTCGGATGAGTATAAGTGGGGTCAGATGGAGGGCAAAAAGTAAGACGACCGACGAATAAATGACTAAATCCGCGATACACTGTGGCAACTGTGAAGCATGGAGGTGGCAATACAATGGTCTGGGCGTGTTTTTCAGCTCAGGGCGTGGGACCTCTTTATAAAATACCAGGGATAATGAAGGCGGAGGACTAAAAAAACATTATGGAAAATGTTATGCTTCCTTACGCAGAGGAAGAAATGCCCCTGCGCTGGCGCTTCCAACAGGACAATGATCCCAAGCACACCTCCAGACTTCTTCAGGCTTGGTTTTCGCAGCAAAACATTGAAGTTTTGAAATGGCCCGCACAGTCCCCAGACCTCAACCCCTTAGAAAATCTATAGCAACTGATTAAGAGGAATATGTGTGGACAATTTTGCAACAACCGTGACGAACTCTTTAATGGTATAAAACAGGCTTGGAATGGCATACCTTCTTCACATATCGAGTCCTTGATTAATTCTATGCCAAGAAGATGTGCAGCAGTTATTGTGAATAAAGGCTATTCAACAAAATATTAATAATAATATATCTTTAAAGTCGCCAATATTGTTAATGTCAAAGAGTTGCAAATGTTTTGCACAGTCAAATTTGTATCTTACAATGAAAAAACGAATGTATCTCCTTTTTTATTGAATATTTACCTTTAGTTTTTTAGTATTTTTAAATTAGATATAATAAAGAATAAAATACTGTATTACCTTTTTTGTTTTTAAGAGTTTAAGGTTTGTTGTAGTAAGACATAGAAAATTGGGGTTTTAGTTGCAAATGTTTTGCACAGCACTGTAGTTTAATGAAATAATGTGTTAAATTGTATTCGAAGGTTTTTTTTTATTTCTCAAAAAATGTACACTTCTAGAATTAATTATGTAAAATTAAATACATATATTAGAGCAATAGTTTTATGTGATCTAAAGGTAAAGATCAAAAATGAAGAAAATGTTCTTAAATATTTCAAGTACCTATCTTGTTTTAACGCTTCATTACAGATATATTACGCCTGTAAAGTAATAGGTATTAAAATAATCGAAATGTGGTAATTTAATACCTTCTCCTCGTTGCCTACTATAATAGTTTGAATTACATTCCATAAAACGAAATGCTGAGTTCATTCCATTTATTCAATTTCTACATGGATACAACATCAAGTTAAAGTACCACGAAAACCATAATTAATTACTTTAAACCTAGCCAAGAGCATAAATCTCTGGTTACCTTGAAAGGTTACCATTAATCAATTTTTCCTGCCCGGGCCAAGCATAAACGATTCAACAATTTTATTAAAAGCTCTTTCTCCACTCCGGGATAAACCTTCCCACGTGGCAAAACGATGTCAATATGCTGACAAAAAGTTACAAGAACAGCGCAAATTGAATATTCACACTAAAAATGGGATTTTCACTTACCCTTGCTGCGCCGTAAAACATTCAAGCAATCAGGACATGGGCCATTAGCCTTACGAGTTATTTTCAATGAAAATGTATTCTTTTCCAGCACGCCAATTTTTTTAAGGAGTAATTGACTGTGAACTCTGATATAAGCCATCTGTTCTACCCGACGAGAGAGCACATTTTTCGAGTAAAAATACACCAAATTTGCATTCATTAGTTCGGAAAAAAAAATGTTAAAGGTCGTCGGGGAAGCCCCGATAGATACTTAGATACCATCAACACGGTTAGGGTCTTAAAGCGTGCACCATCGATCAAAAGATTCACTGAAACCGATGGACAAATTGTGCCAAAGAACTTGAAACTCTTAATTGATTCTAATTAAGGCAGAGCCTTGAATTACCAATTTCGCTTAATTGGTGGGGAAACAACTACATGAGCAAAGCATAATCCTTGTACGCTTTAAAGTGTCTTCAATGTTTATGAAGCTGTTTCGGTTTGAAAAGGATTTCGGAGTGGGAATCGTATAACAGGCTCAATTTGGGGAGTGCAGGGAGTTTCAGTTTGTTAGCAGGTAGTTTACAGGGGCAAAATGAGGAGAAATTTTTGAAGCAAATTACTGAAACGAGCCTAATTGGCAGACGTAACAACAGCCTTTTGTTTTCTCATTTGAATAAAAATTCGTTCGTACTAGGCACGAAGTGTGCTTGTAAAGCGAGGGTCGATTAAAATAAAATTAAAGTATCATTAAACACCAATTATGGTTTTTATAGAAAATTAACAATTTCAAAAATTATCTCTTCAATGTCGATTCTACAAAATTAATTCTTTAAAGATGAGACTCACTAAATGTATATTTAAAAATTCACTTTATGATATACAATTAATATAACACATTTTCTTTATACTTGAACTTTATAAGGGTTATTTAAGTAAGGAATAATGAATATAGTATTTAAAGGGTAATGCCACTCTGCAATGTTTTCTTTTTTGCTTAAATTATATCTTAGGGTGTTAGAAATAAAGTCCCATGCGATTTAAAGGGAAAAAAGGTTTTAAATACATATTTCAGGTAATAAGGCTGAATCAAATAGTACTACTTAAAACTTTAAACGCGTTTATCACAAAACTAGGTTTTTTAAACTGGCCGGTCACATTCCTTCTAGATTTTGACCGATTTACGTAGAATTTTAATTATACCTTAAAAATTGCATTGTCTACAGCACCATATAGGAATTTTTCGATAACTTGTAATTGCTCTTTTTATAAAAAGTATTTTACCTAATTTTTAACCAAATAATCACATTAACGCAAGATAGTTTTTAATTTCGCGTCTTGTATAGAATTGGGAAAAATTTGGGTTTTTGTTCCAGATCAAAAATTGAAGGAACACTATTCTGGAAAAGTTTCAAATAATAACACTAGTATATAGTGTATAATGTGTATAAAAATACGTACAAAAAAGTCTTCGATTAAATCAAATTACTATATTTTTATAATAAGAAAATCAAAGTTACCCTTTTTGGCTCTCTACGGTGGTATTACCCATTAATTCTGACGTTTTATTCAATACCTATTCAAAGACATACAGGAAACATTTTATTGATTGACTTGTCGGGAAATTTAATTTCCATATAATTCAATATCAAAGCTATTGATAAAAGCTGGCGAAAGAGCCACTGAACGTCAATAATTTATATTTAATTTTTAAAAGGGCACATCTTACATTTTCAAAGATATAATTTTTCTTTGAAATTTTAATCTAAAGTGTTATCGAATTTCTCAATGTTATTAAATATTTTTTCTATTTAATTTCATTGTAATAATTTCTTGAGGGCTCAGAATCATTAATTTTCAACCCTTACTTTTTGATCCTTTAATGTGGTTAATAGCGTAGTTTCTATGCCTCTTTCAAAATTACTATTTTCGCTATTTTGTGTTATAAATAAAATTTATTTTCAACTCCATTCAATAATAGTCCGCAGTCCATCGCCCTTTTTTTGTGTTGATTACTAACAGGCTAAATTTTCGTGAGCAGCTTCCTTTCGCCGAGACGCCCAACTTTTCTATCTGCGAAAATTCTCGGAACTGGTAGCTAACAAATTGCGGAGGCGTCAAACATGTCGATCTGGTGAATGTAAAAAATTTATTACTAACAGTTATTTTTATAGTTGAATCTAGAGATAATGTGATATCAAACACGAAAAAACGTTTGTCCTACAAAACCTGTGGGTTGACGGCGGTAGTCCGCCACCCTCAACATGTCGAAATGAAGAGTAGTCCAAACTGACTACTAACCACCCGAATTTTTTGGTATCGCTTAATGAATGTATTTTAAATTAAATGACAACATTGTCCTACAAATTTAGTGGTATGTTTGTCCAGTCCTACGAGCGGAAGTTGTCAAAATAACGGCAATTTTTTTTTCATTACTAACTGTAGGTCAAGCATAACATATGATAGATTAGTATATTCTTTGCCCAAATGAAGTAATGTCCTACAAAAATATTGGTACGTATTGCTAGTCCTACAAAAATTCTGAAAATAACTAATTATTTTCTATTTGCGGTTCTGGTTAATAAAAATATATATATATATATTTGTATGAAAGAAGAAAAATTTTTTTAAATAGCCAAAAACAGGATATGAATAGATTTAATTGTTGAATAACTTAAATTTCACTGTGTATAAAAAAAATAAAATTGCATTTTTTATTGCATAAAAAATGATAAAAAGAACTAAATTAATCTTCGTCAGATTGATCAGTCGACTTTTCGTTTTGGCTACATTGAATCTCTTCATCTTCGTCTTCTTGGGAGCTATCATTTTTATTTATTTAGTTCATTAAGAAATATTATTACTTGAAACATGTAACAATAATTTTAGCAAATATTCGTTGCTTTTACATAAATATGCGTTAATATGAATGTAATAATTTTTTTTTTATTTATTTCGTAATTTAATTTGAAACAGTATTTAATTGACTTACCTTTCATAAAACATATATTTCGGTTTTACTCTAAACTCCTTGTAGCAAGAGGAATGGTATCCTATTAACTCGTCATTCCAACACGCTGGTAGTAACACATCGTTATATTTATGATTATAATGCTTTCGAGCATTTAAAAAATGTTTACAAGAAAGCCAAATTTCTTGAGAAAATTTTTTAATGTCTTCTCTTTTTTCCCGAACATTAGGTTTTTCACTGAACACATTGCATAAAAAACACTCCATTATTAAGTATTAATAAATACTGCTTTCGAGAAAAAAATTAGTTTTTACCCGTATGTACTACACTGCCGGCGGAAAGTTTGCGGACAATATTGCTCTCAAACGTTAAACTTGATCTATAATAACGATTCTATCTTAGTTTAAGAAGTTTTTATGATTGTGATTAATACCACTTTTTTTGTAGGACATTAGCAAAATAGTATTCCATACTAGATTCCAAAGAGGGAAAAATTAAAATTAGGTTGTTAGTAATGAAAAAAAAATTGCCGTTATTTTGACAACTTCCGCTCGTCGATTAAAATAAAATTAAAGTATCATTAAACACCAATTATGGTTTTTATGGAAAATTAACAATTTCAAAAATTATCTCTCCAATGTCGATTTTACAAAATTAATTCTTTAAAGATAAGACTCACTAAATGTATATTTAAAAATTCACTTCATGATATAACTTTTTTTTTATACATGAACTTTATTAGGGTTATTTTAGTAAGGAATAATGAATATAGTATTTAAAGGGTAATGCAACTCTGCAATGTTTTCTTTTTTGCTTAAATTATATCTTAGGGTGTTAGAAATAAGGTCCTATACGTTTTAAAAGGCAAAAAGATTTTAAATACATATTTCAGGGAATAAGGCTGAATCAAATAGTACTACTTAAAACTTTAAACGCGTTTATCTCAAAACTAGATTTTTTAAACTGGCCGGTCACATTCCTTTAAGATGTTGATCGATTTACGTAGAATTTTAATTGTGCCCTAAAAATTACATTGTCTACAGCGCCATATAGGAATTTTTCGATAACTTGTAATTTCTCTTTTTATAAAAATAATTTTACCTAATTTTTAACCAAATAATCACATTAACGCAAGATAGTTTTTAATTTCGCGTCTTGTACGGAATTGGGAAAAATTTGGTTTTTTGTTCCAGGTCGAAAATTGAAGAAGTACTGTTCTGAAAAGGTTTTAAATAATAATAGTATATAGTGTATAATGTGTATAAAAACACGTACAAAAAAGTCTTCGATTAAATCAAATTACTATATTTTTATAATAAGAAAATCAAAGTTACCCCTCTTTGGCTCTCTACGGTGGCATTACCCATTAATTCTGACTTTTTATTCAACACCTATTCAAAGACATACAGCAAACATTTTATTGATTGACTTTTCGGGAAATTTAATTTAATTTTCATATAATTCAATATCAAAGCTATTGATAAAAGCTGGCGAAAGAGCAAGTGAACGTCTATAATTTCATATAATTTAGGTCACACCTTACATTTTCAAAGATATAATTTTTCTTTGAAATTTTAATATAAAGTGTTATTGAATTTCTCAATGTTATTAAATATTTTTTCTATTTAATTTCATTGTAATAATTTCTGGAGAGCGCAGAATCATTAATCTTCAACCCTTACTTTTTGATCCTTTAATGTGGTTAATAGCATAGTTTCCATGCCTCTTTCCAAATTACTATTTTCGCTATATTGTGCTATAAATAAAATTTATTTTCAACTCCATTCAATAAACATAAATTTTTATTTTTAGAGCGGGCAATATTAATTTATTTTTAAAGTCATTAAAGTTGATAAAATTCTATAAAGAAAACAGAAATTCTAACACTTAAATAATCATGTTAATGTAGTGAAAAAAAAAAAATAATTTGCACACGCACGTTTCGTAAAATAAATCATAAGGGATTAATTACCATTTCGTTAGAAAATTTGCTCTTTTCATTTGTCGTTGAAAATATTCATTTGGAAATAGTGATTACGAAATATCTGATTTTCAGTCAAAGACTTTTCGTACTTGACTTTATAGGTGCATTAAATAATTTCTCCGAGATTTCCATGGTTGCTTACAATGTAGTTTGCTGTATAAAACACGAGTAATATTTTATCTGATTATGTTCTGCGATAAAACATCCTTTCGCAGGAAACAGATTATATTTTCAAGTCTCATTTCAGCGAAGCCAACCTTACTTACTTAAATCCAATTTAAGGCTGTATTCAGACGTTTTAATTATTCTCCAGGAAAATAATGAAGGGCATTTGAAATGTAATTAACTGAAACCTCTTAAGATTATAAGAGAGAGATTGCGTTCAAGTCTATAATTCATACCGGGCTAAAGGTATACTCTTATAACGATTTATGTTTATACTTTATATTTATATTTTTATACTTTTGTAAATGAAAATAAATAAGGTTTAGAAAAATAAGGAGAAATATATATTATACAGGGTGTCCAATAGGAAATTACGAAAACTAATGGGTCACAATTTTTTAAGAAATGGTAAAATGTAAATACTTTTTAATAAAGGACAGTCGTCATTTTTATTTCATGTCCATTTTATTATAAAAAAATTAAATCTATTTAATACAAACCATTAATTTAAAAATATAATGAAAAACGTGAATTATTAATAATATATATTTGTGAAATGTGAACCATCTACATAAAAGGTATCTACCTACATTTCTTTGAATCTTCTGTCACTGGAGAGAAAGGATGTTAGCGACCAAATCCTTTCTCATGCGAAAAAGGGGAGCCGCATTAAATCTTTTTTTTTTATTCAAGACGGAGCAGCACCTCATCGCACACAAGAAGTATCATCAATCAATTTTATGGCGATCGAGTTATTGGCCTAGGGTATCCGAGCTTTGCTAGGGGAAAAGGAATAGTATATCCTTACCTTACTCGTCAGATCTCATTCTATTTGATTTCTTTTTATGGGGCTGCATTAAAGATCTCTGCTATGAAAATAACCAAAAAACAGTTTAGGATTTTATTAATGGCATTTCAAATGAAACGTTAGGACATGTTTTAATAGTTTTAGAAAGCATATGGATATTTGTGGCAAATTAGATGGTTAAATATCGAAAATATATATTATTAGTAACTAACGTTCTTCACTACTTTTTTAAATTAATTGTTTTTTATTAAATAGATTTAATTTTTTTATAATAAAATGGACATGAAATAAAAATGACGATTGTCCTTTATTAAAAAGTATTTACATTATACCGATCTCTCCATTTCTTAAAAAATTGTGACCCATTAGTTTTCGAAATTTCCTATTGGACACCCTTTATAAACAAATTCATAGGAACAATGAAAAAATGAATGATTTGTATTATTTGTTGATGGATGATATGTTTTATTTGATTTAAACAAAAATAATACTAGCAGAAGTGCTGTCTAGTTTGATCCGAACGAAAGAAACTATTGGATTAAAAATGTTGAGAAAATTATAATAGTGGAAATATACTGAAACTAAAAAGTTATGATTTCTTTTCGGAACAATTATCAGAAAATGAACTCTTTAGGCAAGGAAACGGTCTTATTTTGGCACTAAGTACCTCCAAGTTAAGACAAAGCATATTTTACGCATTTACTTTCTTTTAATATATCAGTGTTGAATATTTTTGATAACGCCAATCACTTTTAATTTTGGTGATATTTTGTTGTTTAATTCTATATAAAATAAAATCTATTGGGCATTCTTAGGAACTTTCCGAAATTTTTCATTACATAAAATCTTTCGAAATACAAGAGCAAAAAACAAAAATTACCTAAGTAACAGGAGGATTACGAAAAATTCTTGTGTTTTCATAGGAATGAGATTAATTAAGTCTGCTTTGCAAAATCTATGTCCAAAAAATTGGACAAGAGAGTTCAAAAGCACTCCAGTTTACTGAAACATTTTTTATATGGAAAAGTAAAAAAGAAAAATGTTTTTCTAACATTCATACGAAATGCATACAGTTTTCCACATTTCCATTACATCTGCACAAATTTCATTATCTACCCGAATGCAATGGATACAAGAAAGTAATGAGAAACGTAAAATGTGAACCGTTCGGGGCAACATAACCATGTTAGCATACCATTTCACGGAATACCAGCAAAATATAAAACACGTCCGTTGTACTTGCAACATAATTAACTTCTGTGGCACTCCCCTGGAGATAATTTGCGGAATAAATTTTTCACTTTATTCCCCATTTTCTGCTGCCCCCAGGAAGCGAAATATTCTACCGATAAAAATTCTCCTGGGTTGTTGCAGTATTCAAAAGTGAACTACAATTTTCATAGGACGCATGGGAAGGAAAACAATTCTGTAGAGATGCTCCGCAACTGGGTCCCTCGGGCAACAAGTCCCAGTCCCATATCAGCTGGATGTTACTGAAATTTTCTGCATCAATTCAAAGGAGCTCGCCCAGTTGTGCCCACCGCGTCGAGCAATTGTCGGTATGAATTTTGAAATTCATGGAAGAAATTTCCTTAACTTCGGAACCCTTCTTGTAAGCTCGGCCATAGAAAATTGCTTACAATTCCGTAGAGATTTTCTTGGTAGAGATTTCATTCCTAGCGAAGGAGGGTTTTATTCTACAGATATTTTGAGTATCTGAGTCTATTTTACCCTTCGGGGACTATTAGAACTTGCTCTGAGATTTGTAGTCGTCCCAATGTTTTGCCAAGGATCGGAGCACATTTCCAAGAACCAGCCATAATATCTTTTGTTATAATTTTGAACAAGACGGCACCATTACTCTCACAGACCACAAAGTTTTCATTGCAGAGAGCGCACATTAACATGAAGACGTGCCGTGACAATTGCTGTTGGCTCTCAAATGAGAAGTGTAATAGCGAAAAACTTTCTCGAACTGAGTTGCACCTGTATGTTTTCACCAAGTTTAAATGGATTTAAGGTTGACTAACGACCCAAGGTAAATAACGCTCAACATTTTCAGCGTTCTAAGCAAACAATAAAAACATTGTAGTTGAGAAGTCCACACATTTCATGCTTTCACACGGCGGACAGAGCAACATATCATGAGGGCTTGATTTATGGTGCTGTCCAAAAGTGTATCCTGGGAACTGTCTCGTGGACGTGATGCAGTTACAATTTTCGACCACGCTCACTAATATCTGGTCTTGTTTTGTACTACACGTCGGAGGTGGTAGGTGGCTTGTTCTACGTTTCATTTTCAATCAATTAAGGAGTATTTTCTCACCTCTGGCACCTGCAATTTAACCACTTTGGGCAGGATAACTAAAATCATATTTACGTAACCCCGCCAAAATAGTAGAACTACTAATATAGTACAATTTTAATTGAAACAAAATACATAAGTGATGTTGTTCGAGAAATATATTATTTGTATGTACTTTTTTTCTGCAGAGTAATTCATAAGGGTATGATAAATCATTATAAAAGTGGGATTATGCTAAAACTTTGTAATTCTTCCCTTGTTGTTTTTCTGATTTTCAAAAAACTATACATATAATTTTTTGTTTTTTTGTATATTATGTTTTTATAGCAAAAGCGACAATTTTCTGTACATATACTATGATTTAAATTATCCTTACAACTTGACATGAGCAATTTTGTATACAAAAAATAAGAATTATCTTACGAAATGTTTTTTTTGTTCCAAAAATTAATTTTGTGGGCCAACCTAAAGCCTTATTCAAAATAATAATTTTTGGAAAAAGGATTACGAAAAAGCTTAGTATTCATTTTTAAAATCAACCAATATTTTTGTATTCAAGTGGAAATCTATAAAAATTGCATGTTGTATTTATGGTGGTATACAAAAATGTTTAAGAAATATGAAAAAATCAATATTTTGTCTATATACGAAATTTCTAAAACTTGGACGAATATGATATGATGGTTATCGTTTTAAATTTGCACTTTTCCATAACACTTTGATTATTTTAAAAGTTACATCATTCTTGAATATATCGTAAAACTATTACAAAAAATTTGTAATTATAAATGTGGTTATTTTATATTACCTAACCTATTGACATTTAAAGACATGTTTTTAACGACTTATAAAGTTAGAACATTTTTTTTTTTGATATTGGAGTAATGCTAATTGGTTTTGGATTTTTTGTACGATGTATTGTATTCTATAACATAGCAGAAAATAAGTCAGCTCATTAATACTAATTATTAAAATTATACTGCAAAGAATTCTTCAAGTCCTTCCTGAGATTTTTTTATAAGAATAAATATTTGAGATAATCTTCAACAAAAATGTTCGATTTACTATTTTTTTTATATAATTGCTAAACATAACATTATAGGTTAGCCTTAGAAAAACCGCCTGTAATTTATTCCCATTCAGAGAAAAACCATGTTACAATTAAGAAAAGTGAAGAAAAACCCTCTAAATCCCGAAAACTGATGGAAAAATATTATTAGAAATTTTGCCGAGAATATCAAGTGGGCTTCTCTAGTGTAGCGGGGACCTTTGAAATCAAAACGAAGTAATAAATCTTTTCGAAAGCGTTTCCATTCCGACCACTTTGAAAGGAGCGACTCCGTTTTCTCGCCCTTAAATAGTCCTGCTAGGGAAACGTTTCGCTAATTTTTCTTCTCTCTTCCTTTTTCGGAGTATTCGGGAAATTAAAGACGGGAGCACGATTGTAGAAAGAAATTGTTCTTTAAATTCCTTCCGGCACCCGAAAGCCATAAAGATGCCCGCGTGTGAACTAAAAATATTTCTCCTCTTTTCAGGCTCGTTCCAAGCTCCCGAAGAAGAGGAGACGTGTCCTCCCAGTGGAGCAGCCCCGGCGAAAACGTGAAATAGGGCCCCCAAATCGTCGAGTGAACGCGCTGAAGCATCAGCACACATCAGCCGCAGCAACCCATCCAGCCATTTTCAAGGACGCATTCGGAAGCGCCAAGATAGGTAATATATTTAAGGGATGGTTCTGGTTTATCGCTCGAAAAAAAAGGGTCAAGTTTTACGGAATTATCTTTTATTGAAAAGATTTAGATTTCGAATTCACTAACTAAAGTAAACATTTTATTTGGAAATGCTCTTTAATGCTGTGCTTTACAAATAACATATCTAAATTTCTATTCTAGTGTATTTAAGTAAGGATATTTTCTAAAACCACTGTATTTAATTTAGTATAGACTCTTTATACTCCAAAACAAAAGTATATTTTACGTTTATTATAAAGAATTTGGTCTAGGCAAAAAAAAAAATTTTGTCCTTTGGAAAGAACTGTAAATTATAATTTTAAAGAGATGGACATGGTCGGAGATTACAAAAGAAAAAAATAGTTTGTAATAATTAATAAAATCCGAAAAAGTAAATATTCCAAAATACGAAATTAAATTAAATATTTTTCTTGAGCGCCAAACCAGAATAATCCCTTTAAGCGTATAGATGCAGATACTGTATAAAACAAACAAACAAAAACTACTTTCAGGACACGTCAATGGGGTCAATGTAATCGGCTTAAGTCTTCAAGGACCATCTGTGCCACTGGCTGTTATAAGGTCACCGGGATCCCAGCAACACGGTTAGTATCTAACTAGCTAACATCTTAACTTTTCAATAAATAGCTGAGAACGTGCCCTGCCTTCAAGGCAAGACGTTAGCGACTTGGGTGATTATCCGAGCGATTTACGGTCGTGCTAGACACGGGGTTGGGTTTTTGACTAGGTTTATCATTTTAGCCGAAAATCTCAGCAGCTCCACACCCTTGCCATTGGGCGGAGAGCAACATCCACAATATTGAGGTCTTCCTCTATCAGAGTGAGTGGCGCCCTATTGCGATATGGATGGATATAGAAAGTCTGGAGCACCGTCCTGGGAAAGTGAAAATAATAATTGTGGATTTCTGGAGCGACGACGACGATGACGACAGCTTCGCTGTGGGTTATCTTGCCCATTCCAACGAAGAACAATGGGGCTATCATCACAAAGGATGCCCTTGCCGAAATCTGTTCCGACCAGAAATGTGGGAGCAGTCAAGATATAAAATCAATTACGCCACGTCTGTTGTACATCACAACTGGGGCATTGAAGGATTTGGATTTTTTTTTTTTTTTTTTTGTTGCCCTCCTTAGAAATGTGTAGCGAAATGCCTCTGTAAACTTATCCCCAACCAAAAAAAAAAAATAGTAATCCTTATTCTTTCCGTATCCCTCAGGAGACCGAGTAGGGCCTTCGATTTTTCTATTCTGACCGGGTGTAGCTAGCGATTTCTCACTTAAGGCTCGCTGCAGGCAATCCTCAAGAGGAACGAGACTTTCATTAGGTCATGTGCCAATTTTTATTACCAGCCAATGGCTCAGTGCTCCTACAGGATGTATGGCGGGGCTGTCCCCACTTTGTACGTTTACTCGATTGCGAGGGCGGTCGGGTATAGGTTTTCAATTTGTCGCCAGACACCGGGCGTAAAATGTCAAAAGTCATAAAGTTCATATGACGGATGGTGGATTTGGACCGATTTGTACAGCTAAACTTAGTTATTAGACCTTTCTACCCGCCCTATAGAACTGGCAGTAATTCAGATTTACAGCACCCAAGGCCACTTTGCTCTTTCACGAAACATTTTTCCGTAAATTTCATGATTTAATAACTCTTTCGACTTTATAGGGGAATGGCCCCTTGAGAGTTTTTTGGGTTTGATTTAGTTCCCTGTGGGCCGTACTTAAAAAAAAAGAAAAGTCCAACTTCGGGTCGATGTGTCGAACCTATTTTTTATTGCTTTTTTTCGAATGATATATGCGAAGAGGTGTGGAAGGAAACTTTCAATTCATTTATGCTTTTCCCTCCATTTCAAAAATGTTCTCATAAGTTTTTGAGGGATTACGATGGCTTGCGGGAAGATAGGAAAAAAAAAAACCTTTTCGAATGAAATAAGTATGGCTCTTAAAAAGATATGTGAATAATAAATTTCATATATGTGACGTTTATTTTTAAAACACTTTTGAGGGTGAGAAAACAAGCATCACATGAACATTTTTATGATGCTAAGTTCTGACAGCGAATATTGATCATATGTTTGTTGTAATGAAATTTTGTTTTAATAAGCTTTCAAGTTTTATTTTCTTCAATAAACTTCCATTTTACTAAGTCAAAAATTCCGAATTTACCTCATGGAGAAAGATAAAAAACCGATCGAAGTTTTTATAGCCAAACCAAAGTGTTTTTTCAAAATTTATCTTTAAAAACTTGCGATTAATTTACAACCTGGCAACTGAAGACTGTAAAATTGAGTACCATTAATTTAGCTATTAAAATTTAATTATCATTTCCACTTTTCACAAACTGTTTTAATTTAATTTTATAAATTATTCCACTTTATCTGCACACCTTATTGATGAGGCAATTACATAATTTGTTCGGCCAATTATAAACTCTAAATATTTGGTGATCTCGTGGACTTTTCCGGAAAATTTTACGAGATATGTTCTTTACTTTTAAAAGGATGTTGTGAACATTTTAAAAGCTTTTTATTGCTGTCTCTTAAAGATATCTTTATTTATCTCGTTGGTTTAAATGTGAAACGCATTTAAAATTTAGCACGAAATTATAAAATTAGATAATTTTTCAATTCATTTTATTTGCATTAATTAGACACATTATTTATGCAAAGGACGAAATTGAAACGGCTACTGATTTGGAAGGAAGTAAGCTCGAAATTTTGTGGCTAATACCTAAACAAACATTCCCTGAAAATTGGAGCCCTTAAAAATAATATTTAGTACTAGACCAAGACGCATAAAGATTTCCCATATAAAATACACGTGAATTTTGATTATTTTTCTTCAAATCTCTACAACTCAGAGGCATTTTATGGCACAATCTTGGACAATGGTAGGGTTTATTCAGAATTGAATGCTCTATAAAAGTGTAGTACGGGTCACTAACCCCAATTTTTCCATGAAATTCTCGCTTTTTGCCCCTATCTCGTAAACAACAAGAGGTACAGAAAAAGTCAAAATAAGAAAAATTTGTAGGAAATTCAATTTCCTACAAAAAAGTTCTAAATACCAAATCGCTAACATCAATATTTCTTGAGATATTGGGTTTTGAAGTTCAGGTAGTGTTTCTACAATTTAGCTCAATAATCCATGACAATTCCACACTACCTCAAATTCAAAGCCCAATATCTCAAGAAATATTGATGTTAGCGATTTGGTGTTCAAGAAGTTTTTAGAGGAAATTGAATTTCCTACAAGTTTCTCATATTAACTTTTTCTGTACCTCTTGTTGTTTACGAGATAGGGGCAAAAAGCGAGAATTTCATGGAAAAATTGGGGTTGGTGAACCGTACTACCTCGCTGGTGGGAGTTGGGGTTACACCGCAATGGATACTTTTATAGAGCATTCAATTCTGAATAAACCCTACCATTGTCCAAGATTGTGCCATAAAATGCCTCTGAGTTGTAGAGATTTGAAGAAAAATAATCAAAGTTCACGTGTATTTTATATGGGAAATCTTTATGCGTCTTGGTCTAGTACTAAGTATTATTTTTAAGGGCTCCAATTTTCAGGGAATGTTTGTTTAGAAATTAGCCACAAAATTTCGAGGTGGGACTGAAAAAAAAAAGAAATAGTTGCGAAAAAAAAGCACCCTAGTTTTTTTCCAAGATTCTGAATTGTTCGAGCAGAATACATTGTATAACTCCCTTAATTTTAATCTGATTAATGTCTGACTTTCATGGGATATTTTCCAAATATATACTACCTATGTTCCGTACTTACATAAAATATTTTAATGTTTTAAAACTTCTGAATGACCGACCCCTTAAGTATCAACATTTATTTTTGTGTATTTCTACTTCATTTAGCAAAGCTTTCATATCTTTTAAATTCTTTATTAGGGGATCTGGTTTGATGGGCGAAAACTCGGCATCAAGTACAAGAGTCCCATAAAATATTCGAGATGATAAACTACAAGCCATCATCCTTCGCTGAACTGTAAACTTCTATCTCATTTCTTCCATGACATAAAAAACATTTCCAAGATAAAGAAAGTTTTTTCGCTCTACAGAAAATCCTTTTTCTCTTTGAATCATTTTAAATGCCGCAAATAAATTGTTTCCTTTTAGGTGAATTCCTGACCGTGCCGCAATTGCAGAGCCTCCAGCCCCGGGCCGCCACCACAGGGAACGACCACATGCTACCACTACAGCCGAAGTTGCTGGCTCCCCTGGGTAAGATATGCCCGCTCCTTGAGCACATAATCGAGGAGCAAAGAAAAAAACCAGATACGATAATGACTTCCTGCCTTTTTTCCCTCTTTTCACGGACCACTCTGGTGATGGTGTTTTGATTTCGTAACCTGTTCACGGCCACCCTGCTCCATGACCACCCACCGGCGATTTACACCCTTTGGTCGGCGATTTATTGCCCCCCTGTTGCCGGACTACGACGCCCTCCCGATGGGATAAATCTTTAATTCCCACTTTGGGTATAATTCGTGGTCGCCACCACTGCAGAGCGCAAGGACCCACCATCGGGAATCCTCTCCCAGTCTTTGCCATCGTCGGGTTTACATGCGACCGGGAACAGCACAATTAGCCCTGGAAAATCTGGAGCATCAGTTTTTGCAGGGGGCTGCGGCATGATGGCGGCAAACACTGGGAAAAGTATGCCAGGTTGCCTCAACATCCAGGCGAACACGTCGACGGTGCCCAGGGAAGAAATGATTCCATTAGAGCAGCCCAAGGTCGTTCTCCAGAAGGACTCCACCTCGGAACGGGAAGGAAACGACACTCCCGGCGACTAGCGCTCCACTTTAGGTCGCCGCCTTCGGGCTGATTTTACCTGTAAAATTTTAAACTTTTGTATCGAAGAAATTGTGTAGATAAATCGAAACAAATAAAAGTCAGAAATCGGTTTAGGTACTCAAATTTTATAAAATATTTCAACATTTAAAAAAAAGAAAAATTGTTTTGTAGGCAAAAGTTACAAAAAGAGTGTAGATGGCCTAAAACTTCTGTTCGTACATAAAATTTCGTAATTGTTTCCAACTCAAGGTGACCCAAGGTTCGTTTATAAGAGACACACCATATCTTGAATTAGTTTTTTTATGATACTATCCGACTTTTTTAATATTTTTATAAATAAATCGCCTGAACGTTAGATCCAGTTATCCTTTTAGGATGGAGCAACTTTGAGTTGGGCCTAGTTTTTATAAACATAACATGTAAATCATGGTTTTCCTAGGAAAGAGAAGAATTACAAACTTCATTCAACGTTATAACTAAAACCATGAACAATTACAATTCTCAAATTATGCAAGAAGCATTTTCAAAGTAATTTTTGTAAATAAGAGATTCATTGTAAAGAGATTAACAATTTTAGACATTCTGTAGATATCAAAGCTTAAATAAATTAATATTTTCGGAAAAAAAAAAATGTTTTTTTTTATTATACTATTCTATATGCCTAAATTTTTTGTTTTCAGGTGGACAGAATCAAACTATTGTTACTTATGGGCAAGTATTTTATCAAATTTCAGATTCATTTTGCTTTTCCGTTTTTTTTTTTGAACATTGCAAAAAGTCTATCATGCACCATAAGATAAATAATTTATATTTAATAATTATATTAAACAGTTTTAATAATTTTACAAATCAGAAATAACAGTTATCAATTGTTACCTAATAAGTCTTACAAGGATTATTGTTATGAAGCAATGAAAAATACACTCTACAATATGTGATCCAGAAAAACAAATGCAGTGGTGATTTTTCAAAAAAAGCATTTTTAGGACAGTGAGAACTAGATACATGTTGAAGACGCATGCTTCAACATTAAAAAATAATTTCAATATCTTCAAAATCTTTAGAAGTAGTAAAATAAAAATTAAGATTTTCGCTCTATCTTATTTTTTATTTTAGTATGGTTTTATGAATTGACAGTAACTCGATAAAATTTTACGTTTTTGCGACAAATTATTTTGAACATATCTTGCTACGAAAATAATTTTGAAGATATCCTGCTTACGCAAAGTCGAACTAGTGTTCTTTTGATATATTTTTTGATTTTTTAATTTTAATAATTCGAACTGGGGATTATCTTTGCTGCTGTTAGCAACAACTGAAGAAAATCTTTCCATATCCAAAATTTTAACAATTGTTCACAAATATCTGCCTGTACCTATAATTTGCAAAATTTACAAAAACTCCTATTCCATTATATTGGATACTTACTAAGAATATCTAACCCGGTTTTTTTCCTAGAAGCATAAAACAGTGTGAAAACCATTTTGTCAGATCTCAAACTCGCTAGACTTCATTAAGAAATACACTTGCACAGCAAAACTGACAATTCTCTAACATTTCAAGGAAACCAAAATTAGAATCAGAAATGAGCTTTGGTGGTTTAAAGATGATCATTAGGCTTAATTATTATAAATCAGATTAATTTGTACCGCATTTTGTAGTACATATCGGAAATAAATATATTGTACATAATTAGGGTGCTTTTTTTTCGCGACTATTTTTTCTTTTCAGTCCCACCTCGAAATTTTGTGGCAAATACCTAAACAAAAATTCCCTGAAAATTGGAGCCCTTAATATTAATATTAAGTACTAGACCATGGCGTATAAAGATTTCCCATATAAAATACACGTAAACTTTGATTATTTTTCTTCAAAACTCTACAGCTCAGAGGAATTTTATGGTATAATCTTGGTCAATGGTAGGGTTTCTTCATAATTGAATGCTCTACAAAAGTGGCCATTGCGGTATAACCCTAACTCCCACCAGCGCGGTAGTGCGGGTCACTAACCCCAATTTTTCCATGAAATTCTCGCTTTTTGCCCCTATCTCGTAAACAATAAGAGGTACAGAAAAAGTGAATATGACAAACTTGTAGGAAATTCAATTTCCTACAAAAAAGTTCTGAACACAAAATCGCTAACATCGATATTTCTTGAGATATTGGGTTTTCAAGTTGAGGTAGTGTGGAACTTTCATGGATTATTGAGCTAAATTGTAGAAACACTACCTCAACTTCAAAACCCAATATCTCAAGAAATATCGATGTTAGCGATTTGGTGTTCGAAAACTTTTTGGAGAAAATTGAATTTCCTACAAGTTTGTCATTCACATTTTTTCTGTAGCTCTTGTTATTTACAATATAGGGGCAAAAAAACGAGAATTTCATGAAAAAATAGGGTTAGTGACCCGTACTACCTCGCTGGTGGGACTTAGGGTTACGCCGCAATGGACACTTTTTTAGAGCATTGAATTCTGAAGAAGCCCTATCATTGACCAAGATTATACCATAAAATTCCTCTGAGCTGTAGAGTTTTGAAGAAAAATAATCAAAGTTTACGTGAATTTTATATGGGAAATCTTTATACGCCTTGGTCTAGTACTTAATATCAATATTAAGGACTCCAATTTTCAGTGAATTTTTGTTTAGGCAAATACCACAACATTTCGAGGTGGGACTGAAAAAAAAAAAATAGTCGCGAAAAAAAGCACCCTAGTACATAATAGACTGATTTCTTCAGTATTGCATCTACTAAAATGTAATTTTCAAAGCATCACCAAGTGATGAATACGATTAACACGTTGACGCCGGCGCAGTTTTTTTTTTATTTCACTTCATCGGGCGGCAGTTAAAAATTGTATTACAAAATGTTTTTAAAAAACCCATAAAAACAAATAAATATGTAAATACATGAAGTCTATTATAGCCTACCTGTAAAAATAAACTCTTCAATTTTTCAATAAAAAAAACATGTGATGTGAGCCACCGGTGGTACACGCCGGAAGATGAACCATTCGCGTGTGAGCTACCGGTGGTACACACCGGGTTGAACGTGTTAAAGGATAAAATTGTATAATACAAATAGCATTGAATATGTAAAGTATATGTTGACATATTTGCATTTAAGTCTTATTGAATATTATATTACACATACGTCTGAACGCATTTGAAAACAATCTTATACTAAATTAAAAGAAAGCAATGCTTTATCCTTTGTTCATTTTTAGGAAAATTCCCTGATAACTAGAATTCATAAACGTGATGCGCACTCAATAAACAATTTAATTTCCCATTAATTTCAAACACAAAAATGTAACATCGCAAATGTGGACTGTAAATTACAAAGCTCTAACTATTTTTAAAACTTAACCTTTTCAGTCTTTATTCGACTCATTAATTGGACATTGGCACTTGTAAGTACTTAAGCGGAAGCAGATATAACTGGTATCATTTTTGGGACGATTAATACTGCAGTATTACATTTTAGGACGCTTGTAATGCAATTTATCATTAGAAGTGCTTTGATAGTTGCATTTCATATCTTCCTGGCAAAGATTGTTATATTTATTTAAAAAAGTTCGGAGTTAAAGGAACAGCCGATAAAAAAAGTATATAACAATAAATTGGTATTTAAAATAAATTCCCAAAACCATAATTGCTATCAATTGCCCTAATTAAAAAAAAAAAAAAAAAGAGAACATTTTGTACAAAATCTTCCCTCCAGTCCATCAATAGCATAAATTTTTTCCAATTTCTATTATCGACGACTTAAATCGATTTCGTGCCCAAATAAAAGCGTAAAAGAATTCTCATAAGCCAAATGCCAGAGACAGATTATGGAATGTGATTAATCAGAACAAATCATTCTAAAATTTTTTCCTCCCGCAGTATTTTTCAGTCTTTCGTGATAATATTTTTTACAAGAAAAATAGATCCCTCCTGAATGGGATGAGATAGGCCCTAACAATCCTCTTCTAGGGTAAAAAAAGGCAGACCCGGCCTTCTTCTCATTCTCTTTTTTTCTAAGAAAAGAAATCGCCTTGGATATTAAACCCTAAGGATCGAGGCAAATTTGTGTGAATAATCCCAATTTCATTTTTTTTAAAAGAAATTTAATGAATGCAAACCCAAAATTTCTTCACAATTTCTCAAATAGATACCCCCTGTGGACTGAGAAGTACTTTTAATTTATTTTAGGAAATGAATTTTCTCCGAGGAGCTAACATATTTTAATTAAAAATAGCTGCCAGAATGTGCCGCAAATTGCTTGCGTGTAATCGTGTCGAACAGTTTAAATAATTGGGAACTCAATTCATAAATCAGGCTACAGAACTTTTTGGAAAAGCCCACTCCATTTCAAAATGAAATGAACATCGAACATAGAGTAAAAAACCAGTCTGAAAATCTCAAGATCATTTCTAAATCCAGAGGGATTTAAGTTTTGCTCCCTCACATCTTTTTTTTCTTTTCTTTTTTATGATTCAGCAAAAGGTGCAGATGAAAGGGTTTTGATAAGCTCTTAAACGCCTTCAGCTGTTCGCTTCTCCAGAAATGCCCACAAAAGATGGAGGAATGAATGTGCCCCGTTTAGAACATAAGTGCCCAACTTATGTATTGCTTTGCTCTATTGGCTGCTTCCCAGCAACTAGTAGTTAATTTTTTCCGAGTGTTTTTGCGATAAATAGACTGGAAAGTAATGAGGATTCATTGCTCCTCCGGCTATTCTCCCATATTTACATTGCATAGAAATTAAATATTTTACGGTCACTTACCGGCTCTATGGGGAGCTTGTTTCAGTTTTTTGTTTTCTACTGAGTACGCACACAGTAGAGAAATGCTGAGGAAAAGCGTCTCGTAAGCTTTAGAGGGGTCGAATAAGTTTATAGATATATTTCTACAGGGCTTTTCTATAAAGTGGTTCAGAAATTTGAAGGAAAAAATGGAAACCAAGTTCCAGAAAGTTTAGCAAAAGCTTCGAATGCACCCAACAAAACAACCATATGGATGGCATATTCGAAAATACGATATTTCTGTTTGAATTTACTTTCACAGTATGGAAATATTGTGCTTCAGATGTATCTTTAAAATTGTAATCAATTAAAAGTACTATACGGTCCGTTTGGATGGATTAGAATGAATGTCATGAATTGTCCTCAAAGAAATCCCACTTCTTGAAGGATCGTTCTACAATTCTATGGTTGACAATACGGAATATTGCTCAAAATTGATAGTGCTTTTCTAATGGTGGGGAACAAATTATGGTTCCTTTAAACAGGTCAACTACTTCTATAACCCTTAATTTATCTTCAGGTAAATCTTCTTCGTCCACAAATTACACCAAAGGTCCAGTACTCCGGTGACATTATCCAACTGGTTTCGTGCGTTGCATTGACAATAAATTACGCAAGTGAATTGATTGTTTTCTTTGTTACTGATACTGAATTGATACGTTTATCTTCCTGTAGATTGCTTTTTCCCTGTCCCACTCTCTTGGTACACCCTTGACAGGTCGGTTATAAAATTGACGGATGAGTGAGGAAGGGGATTAAACTGTCTATCTTTCTATATGTCTGTTACCTAGAGACATTTTGGGAAAAACAACTCTTCTTTACCAAAATTCAACTAATTGCGACAAACTAGAACAATGTTATAATTACAATGAAGACACTTATTAATTTCAGTATGAAGTAAACCACATTTGATGAGAAAATCAAGAGTTAGTTCCGTATAATGACTTTGAAATAAATTAATAAATATTTGCAAAGTTTGAAAATACATTAGGTAGCTAAAAATATTAAATTGGCTATACTAATTGATTTGGTAGTTGAATAAAATATTCTGAAGTCTTGTCACGAAAAGCCGTAACTAAACCTTTATATTAAAATATGTCAATACATAAATCCGCACATACAGAAAATATAATGGAAAAGTTCTCTCCATTCCCAACAGCTTCCAAAGACTACTTTTAATTACAAAAGTTGGTTTTGTCTTAGAAGTCGAACATGAGTACACTTCAAAGAAGACAAGAGTTTCTATCACTTAAAGTGTCCCACACGGTTCCCACTATAAATGCCTTGAAGGGATCTTATTAATTTCAAGATGGGAATGGTAATTCTTGGGATCTGCTTAATTGGACTACCTCATTACTAATTCGAGATGAATATCAAGGAGGATTCATGGCCACTGTTATTATAATGAATCCCACGAATGGCACGACTATGGAATATTTTATTTTATACCTCACCTTTACCGCAGCATCGTTAAAAGAGCAGCCGGCGACTAAGCCAGGAAAAAAAATAAAAGGAAGAACGACAATCCAGACCTGGACCTGGTGGTCGTTTTTATTGAAATCTCTTGCATTTTCCGGTCTTAGCCTTTCTCCTATTAAAAAGGGCTGCTCTTCAGAGACAAAATAAAAGAAATAAAGGTAAAAGGAGGCCTTTAATCTAGAGAAGTCCTTTATAAGGATCTTGAGGCTCAACAGACGAATATCTGTAGGTCATGTGAAAAGGAGCCCAGTATAAAGGATAGAAATAAACCTTCAACCAGACAGTCGGAAAGGAATATTCATCTAATTAGAAAATTGCTTGCGGTGATTCAGGATTTCGCATCCACTACATTTGCTTTAGCTTTCTGCAACTTTAAAAGGTTTTTATTTTTTTTATTTTAATAAAAATTTTGTTTTATGAAAATGTTTTATTAATGCTAAAATATGCAAGATTTTAATTTTGCAGCTTGACTGCACTGGAAAATTTCTTTCTATATAAAAATGTTTGAGTAAGCCAAACATAAAAAAAAAAGAATCTCCCCCGCCGCATGTGGCCGAAAGAAGACCATTAGAAAGTGAATCACAGTCAGAAGAGACTCCACCAGATAAACAAGCTTTTTCAGATATGACACGACAATTTGACCGGAGGCGACTCCTCCCCAAAACAGCCACCATGTCACGACTCACATGTTTTTTTTATTGACTTGACAAATGTGAATGGGAATTTCATGGGATGGCTTTTTTGTTTGGGACGAAATCACTTTTTGATTGCCACCATGGAGCCCCATGCAGCCCCATACAGCCTCCGCAGGAAGCTGAGTGTGACCAGAAGCCGCCTGTGGAGCAAAGTAATTTTAGTTCCAACAGTGTCCGGCGAGTGGAACGACCTGTCGTCGGCGCAATATCTTCTGTCGTTTGTGTTTCTGTTTTGAAATTTTGAAAAGGCAATGAGGACAGTAAATGACCGGGACAGGTCCTTTTATGTCCACATTTCATTAAACTATGCTCGTTACATTATTGTTATTGTTATTGCTTCATTTTTGTCCTTTTGTAAAAAGAGAAGCATTATTTTATTGTTATTACGATACCTAACGCATCGCATCGAGTTATGGCCCATCTCGTAAATGATAATGACAGTATTTTTTCCTTTTTATAAGAACTTAAAGTACTAAAGTAAAATGTTATATCATACACTCATTGTTTTCAGTGATTTTTCTCATAAAATAATCATAACAGTTCAAAAATTCGTTTTCTGCTTTTTTTATTTCATGAATGGTTAGAAAAATATCTGAAGAATATGTTGTCGTAGTTTTAGAATGAAATTTGTAATCTTTTCGTAGATACTCGCGTATTTGAAACTTTAAACGCGTTTTTCTCAAAACGACATTTTTTTCAATTTGCTTGCATGATTACTCAAAAATAAATATACCGATCATTTAAATAAGTTTTATACCTCTACCTTATTGAATTGCTAAGAACATGAAATAACAATTGGCATGATATTATTGTTTAAAGTATTTTTGTTGTTATATAGAGCTAAAGAAAAATATTATTGAGAAAAACAAAAAACCCGACTGCGAGAAAAATTGCAAAATTAAAATATTCAAACTTACTTAATAAATTAACTAAAAGGATAGAAACAAGTTGAAAAATTAAAAACTTTTTCAAATTTGAATGATCATGGTTGACAGTTCTCACAAAAGCAGTCGGAGGCATCAAATACACTATTATTTCTGTTTTGCTTTCAAATTCATTGAGAATGTACCTTATCCAATCTCATGATGATCGGTTGAGTACGCGAAACAAACAAACAAACTCACTTTCGCATTTATTATATGAAAGTTAGGATATTGGAACTTCTCCCATTGCGTATTTTCTTGCTCTATCTATATCACCAACAAAATCGCTAGTTATACATAATTTGAATATTTGATGCCGACCGAATGCATTTGTGAACACTGCCAACCAATAATATTTTCAATAATATTTGTATTTCTATCTTTTTAGTTAATTTATTAAGTAAGTTTGACAATTTAAATTCACGCTGTTCACGCTGTCGGGTATTCTGTTTTTTTTCAATAATATTTTTATTTGTTGTTTTTTTTTAGCTTTTCTTATTCCAAATTCCATGTAAACATACAAGTTGTATATATTTTTGCATAGCTATTTATGAAACCCTTTATTTTGATACCCCTGTCGATAGGTTTTGAGAAAAAAAAATTTTTAAGACATATAATTTGGCGCCAAAAATCGGCCGTTTTAATTTTCATAATTTTGATATACCCAGTGTCACCCTCACAATTGAGACGAATCAACCGACGCCTCTCATCCATAAAGCCAATTAGGCTACAGAGCGTGCCAAGGAAATAAACATACATACATACACTCGAAAAACATAACCCTTTAAACAATCTTAAAATATTAAATTTTCAACTTTTTTATACAGCAAATTAGTTCATATTCTTGGATTCGAATTCAAAGAAAAATAACGACTCCGAGGATGTATGAAAGCTAGAAAGTCGGGTGAAGATCTGCTGTGGAGACTGGGAAAAAATCAGCGATTTCTGGTTGAAATGAATCCAAAATTTAATGTACATATATAAAAACATTAATAAAACATCCTAGAAGATTAAAAGTAATCAATTGAATGCTTCCTGTAAAAAAAAAAAAAAAATCTCAAAAAACACTAATTTAGCGTCTTAATGTAGTCTTCCCCCTTAATACGCAGAAGATTTGGTGAATTTAACAATCTGAATTAATAACTACCTGAAAAAGTTGGAAACGGTTACCAAAAAGTGATTATATAATTTAAAATTGTGGTAATACCCTCATAAAAATTGTCAAAAATATTCCAATTGGTGGTTTGAATCTAAATATAAAAAAATCATATTTATATTTCCATCAAACCACCAAATGTTGTAATATAGTGAAACGAAAATGAAAAAACATGCATATTTAAATATTTTCCTCTTTTTGTAATATTTATAATAAATTAATGTAAACAAAAATTTACATCACAAAAACAGTATTAAAATTTACTAGTAATTTAAGATACGAATTTTTATGTTTTATTTTTAAAGGAGAAAAAAACGTTTATTTTCTAGTGCATAGTACATATTAAAATATCTGTAAGTGTAATAATAATCTTTTTTAAGTGAAATTTTCAGTGCTATTATTTTAAAATCCAAAAATTCAAAACTCGACTCTGTTTAAGTCCAACTTGGATTTTAAAAATATCTTTGGTCATCAGTAATCAGTAATAGTGATACCTAAAATGATTAAAGACTGATTATTGTATTGAGAATTCTTCGGAATTGAATATTTTTTTTGTATGTATAATGATATTATTATGAGTAAAATTATATATATATAGATATTATATATTTAATATAAAATTTTAATATATATATTATTTATATATACTAATATTATATATATATATAGATACTATATATTTAATATAAAGTTTTAATATATATATACTATTTATGTATAATAATATTATTATGAGTAAATTATATGTATATAGATATTATATATTTAATATAAAATTTTAATATATATATTATTTATATATACTAATATTATATATACAGCGTGATCCAAAAGTATGGAAACGGCTAAATAACTTTCGAGGAATGCATTTTGGAGAAAAAAGTTGTAGACAAAAGTTTTAGGAATTTTCCCCAGCTATTCAATGGTGACCTTAGATTTGGCCTTGACCATGGCCTTGAAGGTCATTTCAAGGTCAAGTTGACTTTTTTAAATTGGAACCCTTATTTTTGACCACGGAAATGGAAAGGGCGGAAAATTTTACGTCCAACTATGACCTTTACCATGACCTCGAAGGTCATATCAAGGTCAAAATGGCTCTTTAAAGAGGAACCTGCATTGTTACTGCGGATTTTCAGAGTGGAAGTTTTGCGTCCAAATGTGACCTTGACCACAACCTTGACCTTGAACATGACCTTGGCAATGGCCTTGAAGGTTATATCAAGGTCAAGGTGGTTTTTTGAAGGGGAAACCATTTTTTGACCACGGAAATGGAAAGAGAGGAAAAGTTAACGTCCGACTATGACCTTGACCATGACCTTGACCATGACCTTGAAGGTCATATCAAGGTCAAGATGGTTCTTTAAAGGGGAACCTGCATTGTTACTGCGGATTTGGAAAGAGCAGAAGTTTTGCGCCCGGATGTGACCTTGACCATGACACACTTGACCTTGCCTTAATCGACTTCACCATCGGTCGTTAACTTTTCCGCTCTTTTCATTTCCGTGGTCGTTAACTTTTCCGCTCTTTCCATTTCCGTTGTCAAAAACATGGTTTCCCTTTCAAAAAACCACCTTGACCTTTATATAACCTTCAAGGTCATTGCCAAGGCCATGTTCAAGGTCAAGGTTGTAGTCAAGGTCACATTTGGACGCAAAACTTCCACTCTGCAAATCCGCAGTAACAATGCAGGTTCCTCTTTAAAGAGCCATTTTGACCTTGATATGACCTTTGAGGTCATGGTAAAGGTCATAGTTGGACGTAGAATTTTCCGCTCTTTCCATTTCCGTGGTCATAAATAAGGGTTCCAATTTAAAAAAGTCAACTTGACCTTGAAATGACCTTCAAGGCCATGGTCAAGGTCAAATCTAAGGTCACCATTGAATAGCTGGGGAAAATTCCTAAAACTTTTGTCTACAACTTTTTTCTCCAAAATGCATTCCTCGAAAGTTATTTAGCCGTTTCCATACTTTTGGATCACCCTGTATATATAGATACTATATATTTAATATAAAGTTTTAATATATATACTATTTATGTATAATAATATTATTATGAGTAAATTATATGTATAAGAGCACATGCGAGAAAAACTATCCGACTACTAGATTAAGGGTGTATTTGAGTACTTTATTAAAGAGAATTCGAATACTTTAGTTTAGGAATATTGAAGTAATTGAGTATTTGAGTGCTGTAAAATTAACACATTTTAAAGTTTCACAATCACGAATGAAATGGGACAAATGAAAAGATCATTGCTAGTGGGTGTTAGTTACTAAAATTACAATTATTAATTAACTGCTGCGCAACGAGAGTATAAAACGTATTTTTCTATTAAATATAAATACTTGAACCAAAATCTCAAAAATAATGTAGAAGTAATGGAAGTGGTATAATATATATAAGTAATCTTTTAATAACGAAATCTCACATTTCAAAAACACTTCCGGCAAAAAAAATGTGCTCAATTAAAAAATTTTGAAATTCTTACATCGCGGTCAAAATTTTGCAATAACAAAATCTCATCGTATTCTTTAACTTTGTTATGAGTATGCTTCAGTAATTACTAAATTTGTCTATTGAAACCTATAATTAAATTGCATTCTTGCTTCTCAATGTATTAATTCTAGAATAGATAATTTAAATACTCAAGTATTTATTTTAATAATCCCAAACTCAAATACTCGATTACTCCTTAATTGAGTACTCAAACAAATACTGCCTTACTCGGATAGTTTTTTCTCAAGTATGTTTCGGGGTGCAACTACAGAGAATTATTTTAGTTATGTATTTAAATGTAATATGTACATTTTTGGAACTTATATTCACATTTAGCCAAAAAATTAAGAATTCATTGAAAAAGAAAACCTATTTCGAGTTTCGATTTTCTGCTGACTCTTGAATGTCAGAAACTAAAGTTTCTTGTGGTTCAGTCGACAATTATTGTACCCCGTATTTTTTTGTAATGTTTTAAGACGGCGTATTAATTGCAAAAGTGTTGTTGAGTAGATGTTAAACACAGAGATAGTTTGAACTGACATAGGTTTCAACAACTAATCTAAAACCAATTCAATTTCCTTGCGAAACTTTAAAATAGAAACCCTGGGGAATTAGATGATGTACGACAAATTACATTGAGGGAGTTACGAAGTCAACTCGACTCCTTTGGCAATATTCAGAAGTAAACATGTGACTTTAATTATTATTGTAAACACCATCAGAGGAAACATCCGCATCTTCTAGATGTTCATTTCGAGGACAAAAACTAATATGCACCATTACCAGCCAAGTCGGAGGCGAATGCTATTTGTCTTTCTAAGGGATGTTAATGACGTATTAAAATGTTAGTTGCTGACAGCGTTAAGAAGGGAGCAATCTCCCTTTTGCCGGGGCTTTACTTTACTACCCGAAAAGGGCTGGGATAGTGATCCCTTTCGAGAGCTCCCGATTTCCCTATACACAGCTTTTCACGAAAATTTAAGAAGCTTTAATTAGTGCCGTCATAAAGCAGCATAACCAGAGCGTATATGTCAGAGCTCTGGGCTGTGTATTTAAGGGCAACTAATAAACACGTTCATTTGCATATAAATTACAATTTTGGCAGACATCCCCACCGAAGGGAATAGCGCAGAAGAGTGACAATGTCACATCTATTCCCGGGCGGGGATCATGTCTTGCTAGTAATAGTGGAGCCTGGCCTGAATGTTGTCATCAGTGCAGGCAGGCTTATTTGTTCTCCAGGGAGGGTTTCGGTTTTGTGAACCAGCCAAACCAACATTTGTTTATCGAAGAAAGCCAGCCAGCCAACCAGCCAACCAAGCCGGGAAAGTGACGAACACCTGGTGGGCGATATGTGGCACAAGCTTAAAAGACATATGGTCCTCATCTTCCTTTCTTGGCCGGGTATAAAATTTGCATATAGTTCCCATTGTTTCTGGAGACATTATTCCCCCCAAAGTTGGCCTAAGCACAATAAAAATTGCCGAGCCCGGTACCTTCCGTTTTGGGTAAAATTTCAATCGCACAGGTGCCTGGAGGATTGTTTCCAAAAATGAGCTCGATCCAATCTTCCTGCATATATCCTTGCGCGTGCGGACCTTTTCGATTACCCTCCGATACTGACTGGGAAAAACCGACTAATAAATTCTACACGAAATTACCCTAGGAACAAAGAATACCTTGGAGGAATATAAACGAAGGGATAGGGACAACTTTTTAATGCATGCGAGAAAACGAATGGATAAAAATTAATTAGAACACAACTTTTCCATTTATTCACGCATTATATGCAAAATTGAGTGTGTTATAAAACTGTCGAAGATAATTTTGATTTACGAATAAACCCACTGTCAGTATAATGAGATGTGAATTTTCGCGTAATTCAATATCCTTCAAGATTTCGAAGGTTTTTTACAAAATTACGAAATTTTAATTTCCCAATGAATCAGAATCAAAATTTTATTTCCTCAAAGATCAGAGCGCTTAAAGCATCATTAATAGAAATAATATTATTCATAATACCAATTACAAGTAATGTAAGCAAAATTAATAATTGTAATGCTGTTTAAAAAATTGAATTACTAGTTCGATACAGTTTTGCTTTACTCAACATTACTCAGCATTAAGGCAGGAATCTAATTTAGAATGTTATTTATACCTTTTTAACAACAAAAAGGCGATTTTTAAATCATAGAGGTCACATTTAAATTTAATGAAGTCATTTTTAAAATCAAAAGTTCCATTTTCATTAAATATTTAACTCAAACAGACCCAAATTCAAACAAGGCTTAGGCTTTCAAATGAACATTTATACAGCACAAAGGCTAAATTTTATGCTTTCATGCATGATAGATAAAAATTATTTTAAACTAGCTGGGTTACCCGGTTTCACCCGGCGTTGGGTAAATACTTACTAATTAAACACTTCTCAAATGTTCTAGTTTATTATATCCTAGAAATTGTTTCAACCCGAAAATGCCTTTATGGATCCATCATCTTGAATTTCCAAACTTTAATGATATTCAAAATTAGTGGCCTTAAAATAATCATTGTACCAGTTTTAATTAAAATCCGTTGAGATCAAGAAATTTTGGGCACCATATTGGATTCGGCATCTTGAATTTCTAAATTTGAACAACGGATTTAAAATCAGCATTCCGCAAAACCCCTATGTAGCAATTTTTATGAAAATCGCTTCAAATTTAAAATTTTTAGCCGCCATCTTGGATTCACAATTTTGAAACCCTATGTATTATCCGAAAAAAAATTAGCCTATATGTTAAGTTAGAATATGTACTACCCTCGGACCAAAAATGAAAAATATTGATGCAAGCGTTTAGGCGTGATTGAGCAACAAACAAACAAACAAACTTTCGTTTTTATATACATATATATATATAGGGATTAAAAAATTGGAACTTATTGAAAGTAAAACTTAGGACTAGTTTTGAGTTGAACAATTGTATTTTGTGATTTGTAAACGTTAAAAAAGTTTAAATCGAAGTTTTATACCGCAAGCAGGCACACTTAAAACGCTAAATAATGTTTATACGAAAGTAGCTTATTGGAAGTATCATCAATATCTTTAATTATTCTATTAATTTTTTTAATAACTTTTACTTATAATGTTCTAGTAGTTTATTTTTCTTGTATATAACCATTATCATTTCGGATTGTAAGATACTATTGTATATTTTTGTAATAGTACCTACCACAATGGATTTCGGAATTATCGTGAATTTTAACAGATTTCAACAGCGGTTTCTAATAACTAAGCTAACAATATTTAGTTCCAAGTAGATATATTCTCATTACTTAAATTCCAAATCAATCAATCAATTCAAATCAGTACAAAAAGTGTGAGTTTCAGAATGCTCATTCCCATTTAAGAAAGGCTAAAGGTGAATCTGTTGTTAATATATCTCAGTTGAATGATACATTTGTTGAAAATGAAAATTCGTGCAAGTAGTGTCCGGCACGAGCTCTACATCCCTAAATCCAACAACCTGAGAGCGATGAAACCGAATACAGCAAATGTTTCGAACTGCTCCCCTCTCCAGATGGTCCAGATGGATGGAGACTTCTGTAATATTTTTCCCTCAAGAAAACTATGCGCCACGCCAGCTCCAGAATGAACTCAACTTTCCCTTCAGTTGTATTATTTATGAAAAAATCATCTTAAAGAAGCTGGCCTCTCCTGAGGGACGTTTATTTATTTATTTACACGAAAATTTCCCGCTTTTTTTTTTCAAACGATGTCACACTATATTTTTTTATTATTTTTCTTTTTTCCCTTTTTATTTCATGTTTGTTTTTGGTAAAGTCAAATATCTTGATACATTTATGGCTGCTCCCAATAGCTTTGTTCCGAACCTTGTAAACAAAATGACTAGGGATAGGAATGAATTCTTAAAGAGCAGAATGGTGTCGACTACTCTAAGGGGTTTCTGTTTCTCGAAAGGAACACATAAATTGTTTTGGAGTGTGCTTAACCTGTCAAGAAGTTAAGAGTAAGTGAGTAATGAATCAAATAAGAAAATACCCTCTTGGATTATATATAAATAAAGTAGGGATTCTAAAACATTTTGAATCGCAGTTGTATCTTCTAAATGTTTAAGTGATAAACATAAAAAAGTTTTTGTTTAGCAATCTAAATTCTAGCGGAAGGTACCTACACTTGCATCAACAAACATTTGAATGAAGGAGTGAATTAAGGGGAGTATTTATTCTTTAAAAATGTCAATACTTTTTCTTCAAATTTTGATATCTACATTGTATAAGAAATAATATAAAAAAACGCTTTAAAACAAAATGCTTCGACTAGGCTATGTAATTTTGAAACAGTTGAAAAAATTTAGATATTATATATATATATTAGGGTGCTTTTTTTCGCGACTACTTTTTTTTTTCAGTCCCACCTCGAAATTTTGTGGCAAATACCTAAACAAAAATTCCCTGAAAATTGGAGCCCTTAATATTAATGTTAAGTACTAGACCAAGGCGTATAAAGATTTTCCATATAAAATACACGTAAGCTTTGATGATTTTCCTTCAAAACTCTACAGCTCAGAGGCATTTTATGGTATAATCTTGGTCAATGGTAGGATTTCTTCAGAATTGAATGCTCTACAAAAGTGTCCATTGCGGTGTAACCCTAACTCCCACCAGCGAGGTAGTACGGGTCATTGACCCCAATTTTTCCACGAAATTCTCGCTTTTTGCCCCTATCCCGTAAACAACAAGAGGTACAGAAAAAGTGAATATGACAAACTTGTAGGAAATTCAATTTCCTACAAAAAAGTTGTAAACACCAAATCGCTAACATCGATATTTCTTGAGATATTGGGCTTTGATTTTGAGGTAGTGTTTCTACAATTTAGCTCAATAATCCATGAAACTTCCACACTACCTCAACTTCAAAGCCCAATATCGCAAGAAATATAGATGTTAGCGATTTGGTGTTCAAGAACTTTTTGGAGGAAATTGAATTTGCTACAAGTTTGTCATATTCACTTTTTCTGTATCTCTTGTTGTTTACGAGATAGGGGCAAAAAGCGAGAATTTCGTGGAAAAATTGGGGTCAATGACCCGTACTACCTCGCTGGTGGGAGTTCGGGTTACACCGCAATGGACACTTTTGTAGAGCATTCAATTCTGAAGAAATCCTACCATTGACCAAGATTATACCATAAAAGGCCTCTGAGCTGTAGAGTTTTGAAGGAAAATCATCAAAGCTTACGTGTATTTTATATGGAAAATCTTTATACGCCTTGGTCTAGTACTTAACATTAATATTAAGGGCTCCAATTTTCAGGGAATTTTTGTTTATGTATTTGTCACAAAATTTCGAGGTGGGACTGACAAAAAAAAAAAAATAGTCACGAAAAAAAAGCACCCTAATATATATATATAATATCTAAATTTTTTCAACTGTTTTCGTGCAAAATATACGTCCTACAAACAAAATATGCATTCTTTAATGCTTGCAAGTTATTAATATATATTCTGTACATATTACAACAAATACCAAAAATAACAATGACAAATCTAAAGTGTAATAAAATATACCAAATAGATTTCATGATGTTTGATCCTATTCCCCGAATCTTCTATGATAAAATGATTTCTTCTTCAAAATACAAAGCGTACACACAAGCAATTTAATCTATTTTAATTCTACAGTCTCTCATACGAAATTCGTATAATCAAATTAAATTTCCGAGCTCCTCAGTCAAGCAACCACTTTACTTGATGTATTAAGAGGTTGAGGCATTTACTTGCAACGTCCAAGTAATTATTTCGTAGTGCCACACACATAGAAAGTCAAGAAGAATTCCTCTTTGAACGTCACCGACAACTAATAAAATAGAGGTCCGACCAAAGAGACCTTGCTCTAGATATGTGTGGTAGTCGGTTTAAAGGAATGCCATTTTCTAGAAAATGGGAATTGCACCCAGCCACACTCAGAACAGCGAAAATTTAATCCATTTCGAAATTTCCATGGTGCATAAATCGCTCCAGTCTATTACCACTTTAGCCAGATAATTGCAAAAGATTCGAAATCAGAGGTTCCATTAGAGGGAAAATCATTGCCCTTAGAAGGGGTAATTCAAGCCGTCTGCTCCGACCTCTTGCCCTTTGTTGGGGACCGGAGGGAGGAGAAAATGTAGCTCGGCTCTACAGATGAGGAGCACTATTTTCATTTGTTGAATGGAATAATGATGGTGCTTAGTGCTTCCTACAGTTTCTTTTATCTAATTATCCTGAGAATTTACTTTCTTTGGGTAACGTTACAAAAATTGATAAAAATTAGGGACTGTAATGATTATGATTGTGGTAGCTCATCAATTGAGTAATTTAAACCAAAATCAGGCAACGTTGTTTTAAAAAAAAAAAAAAAAAAAATGTTGGCTTTGTCTTAAAATAAAACATTAATCTGATTATAAAATCTAAACAGTCAAGTTGCAACTTCAAACGTATTAAATAAAGATTGTTTTTGCTTACAAATTAAATAATTAAATTTACCTAAAAATATATTATTCTCTTTTAATAAAACAGGAATCTAAAATAAATATATCTAATTAATATAACCCCGATATAATGACCTAGAAAATTAAAAGTACAAAATAATGATTATCAAGTAATTTTCTTTCCTCATTCGGTTGATAGCGCTTAAAAATTAATATTTATTTTTCTGTTTATCAATTACCATTATCTTATCTACCTTTACGTTTCCTGTTTCAATTACTTAGCGTGCTAAAAATTTGTAATTATGTATAATCGAATCTTAGAAAACTTAAAAAAAGAACCGATTACTCGGCGAACATGAAACGATTTTTAAATTACTTCTCAGGTATTTTAAAATGTAATTGTATTATGTGATCTTAAAATTCTAAAAAAAAAATGTCTAATCAAATTATTTAATAACTTTATACAAAATTCTCTGATACTAATTTTGAAATTGAATCCTAAGATTTTATATGTTTGAAATCAGAACAAAAACATTAATGATTAATGATAATCCAATACTTTAATAATGAAGGCAATCAGTTTGATTTTTTGATTTCGATCGACTGAGAATAAACATATAAATTAAAAATTGCTTATTAATTATTACCGAACGAATTAAAAATAAAAATTAATTAATAATCGTAATCAAATGATCAGGAAATGAAAATTTGGCCCTATTGCGATTGTCGTGGTAATTGCAATTGACTGCTACTTTCTTCTGTCGTGAACGAATCATTTTGGTATTGTCTAAAGGACTCGAATAGATTTTACATTACTATCATATTGCACCATTAGTTATGTCATGTTATTGTAAGTTTTTAATCAATTGCGAATGTGAACAAATCAAATGTCATTTTAAGATTTCAAGTTTTGAATTTGAACGAAATGAAGTCCGTGGATTGAACGACACAATTGTTCATATATTAATTGCTAATGGGTCATTCTGTGTGTGAACATTTTCAAAATTCTTTCTGACTTCTAAAGAGAATTTTATACACATTCACATTCCACTGGAAACAAACTTAAAAATCAAAGGCGATCATCCGCAGTGCGAAATATTATCAAACTATATAATATAAGGTTTTTTTTTTGTTTGCCCAATAAAATTTTCAGCCAAAGCTTTCATTGATGGTTTTTCTAAGTTGTGTATCTTTCCCTAATCTTTGCCGTCCTATCTTAACATCATTACCCGATTTAATATAGCCGCGAGCATTTTCCCAATTAAATAATTGTACGAGGACTGTAAAGTATGAAAGTAAAATGCTTATTGTTTATTAACAGAATTTAGGTGTCACATACATTTTTATGGGTTATCGCCAACAACAAAATTCTCAGTAAAATTGACCACTGTCAACTTCGACATTCATAATGCCATTTTCGCTATCAATTACGGCTAGTCTCTGAAAACGACAAACACAATTATTTTATTAACGTTATTATCTTTTATATTATTTAGCTAAAATAAATGAAATCCTCATCTAAAAAATACTAACTAATAAAATTAACGACTACAAATGAAATATTGATTTAAGCTTAGTATAAAGTGATGATATTTTAGGTTGCATTTTAAGAAATAATTGTTATTTTTGGTCCCTTCCAAAAATTTTAACGACATAATTTAAAGGAGCTTATCACAATAATTTCAGGGCTGCATAATGCACCTCTAGACTTTTGGATTGTATCTTCTCCGGAGAGGGGATGAATAGGAAATCCCGCTAATAAAAGCACATGTAGAGTGGAGCAGTCTAATTCCTGCTCTTCGAGGCTTTTCTTAGGAAATTAAATAGGAAAAGTTTGGCAAGCGGTGCGGCGGCGGTGCAACAACGGCTGCACCGAGAGATTCTGCAGCTCCGGTTCACAAGAACAACTTTTGAACAAGTTTTTGGCTGAATAAAAACTTTTCAAATTTTGTTTTGAAAAGACTTCTGATTTTCACTCCTCTTCGGCGGAGTCCCTTTTCAAACAGACCCCATTCCGCAGCATGCACTTTTCGCTGGATATTTCCCGGACTTCATCCTGCTCCCGGTGGTAGTTGCACTGCTCTCCGCTTTCCGTAGAGAAATAGAGACGTTGGCATCTTAATTTGCTTTGTTGGCTTAATTCAACAAAAAAGGAGGAAATTCGCCGATGTTGGATTTTTCGGTGTTCAACATGCACAGCCGGATGCAGCTGAAAACGAAAAAATAAAAAGAAGAGATGCGCTCACTGAAAAGAGTCCCGTGACGCTACTCCCGGAATCCGGGAGCGAATAAGTCGTCCCACAAAGCAAAGAACCCCTTTTGCAAACTTATAGCTTTGAAAATATTTCGCAAACAATTCTACTGATTAAATGGCGCTTCCAAGATCTCCGGTGCGCTCCCGTGGGCATACAATAAATGGAATAATTGCACACTGCACGACCTGAAGCTGGAGCCGCCCGCCTTTCGGGCCCCACCAGGACTCTGCACTGTGTCGTGCATTACCCGAACGTGTCGGGAACACTTTCATTTCATTTATTTTTTCGTGCTTAGTCACACATGCAACGAAGGGGTTGATTTTATTTGCCCGGTTGCATTGCACTGCACCGTGCACCGGGTCGTGCACCCTGGCAACCGGCTTCGTATTGATCCACAATCCAAATTTATTTGGTAAAACCCTCCGAAACGAAACCCGACCCGATGGAATTTAATTGGACAGATTGGTGTTAATTGAAAGACCCGGGACGACGGGTCCTGCCCAATTTTGTAGGCAGGAAGGGTGCAAAGCGGCTTGGCGTATAAAGCACTTTAATTATTTTATGCGACTCACAAACAATATCATTAAATCAATTTAAAGCAACCCTGGAGAGGGCTAAATTAACAGCAACCGATTTTCGGCGGCTTTTATTAATTAAATTTCAAGCAGCTGTGGGCGTATGCCGCCGTACTGCTTTATTTTTCTAATTATATAATTTTTAAAATTATTGCTAATTGTTCTCAGGTGTCTTTTATTTAACTTTTAAAATATTCAGTACTCAAATTATATTTGAAAAGGTTCTGTTTGTTTTTACAAAAATAAACATATTGTTTCTTGATACGTTTCATAAAATAAATGTATTTTTATTTATTTGCGTTCATAAAAACCTCCTAGTCATTTAAAATATATTAACAATTTTCAAAGTGATACCCATTTAGATGAATGCGAAGTCTCGTTCTTCGCCTTAAGGACTTGAGGACGGAATTCCCCAAATTTGCTAAAATTCAATAATTGGAGAACAACTTTCATAAGAGGTTTAATGTAAAATTTGTATTTAAAATTTTCTTTAATTTCAAATATAAGCACCACTATCTTCGTTATTTATCAACGGATCGTACGTAAGTTATTTTCGGAAGTGAAATATTGCCTACTTTTTAACACACCCTTCTTTATTTTTCTGTAATATTCTTTAAAAATTTATATTAACGATTTATGTGAGCGCAGCTCCATTCAAGAACACAAAATTTTCAATCGCTATTTTGTGACTGAAGGGTTAATATATCAGGGAGGGAGTGTTGATCAGGACACGTCATAGAATCGATCGGTTTGTATTATATGTGAGAACAGAATGTTTCGAATAACCCTGTGCTTGATGAGGTATTTAACTTTAAACTTTCGAAAAGTAACATAATTTCGCCGCGATTTTCTGCACATTTCCCCAAAATATTGGAAAATTTTGGTTTTTTTTTTTATTCCTTTAATTCTTTAATTCAACGGACTTAAAGTATTTACACAATTTCTAACGACATTTTTTTTGAGATTATGCAGAAAATGGATGTATGCAAACTCAATCGATTCTATAATATCCTCTTTATAGCTTTTACACAATTTAAAAAGGTATTAATGCATATTTTAGCTATAATTTCTATGAGGAATTATAGATTTGGACATTTTCTGTAGAACTAAAACTTATTTTTGCGTTTGTTAACGTTTCCTCGTAAACAAATAATTATTATTCAAATATAAAAGAAATATAAATATTTTAAATTATTTTCGTTAGCTAATTAGGATCAAACATTTATTTGAGTAAAGTTATATCAATCATATTTAATAATTTTCAAAAATGGTCAAAAATACGATCCATAATACTTTTTAATCCAATTTTTCTGAAAAATCAAAAGCAATTCAGCATTTTCTTTACAAAATTCATAATCATCCCAAAAAACTCCTATATAAATAAATGATCTGTCGTTTACCTAGCTAATAATTAAAAAGTAATTAAATTATAACAGTATAATTTAAAAAACAAAGGCCATTTTCAAATCAGTCTGGTCGATTTTCAATTCAACAATGTCGTTTTAAGGGGACCTTTACTTTCAAAATCGACAAAAAACACACTTTTTAAAAGTTTTTTTTTTTAAACGACTATTATGTTTATTATTTGAAACCTTTTGTAGATTATTGGTAAGATTATGAAAAATATAAAAAGAATTTTTAAATGCAATTTTAGTTTATTTTAATGCCTGCAGAGGGCGTCATTCAAAAAGCACTTTTAAAACGGCCCCATTTCTCTAGGACTTCCTGTAACAGATAGAGTAAAAATCTTTAGTGGATTGTTTTCATAAGACACAAAACTAGTACCTAAACCTAAAAAAAATTTTATTTTTAATAAATATGTCATTTTATACAAATTTTTCTAAAAAAGTTAAAAAACGACTATAAGTTAGGGGTAAACTACCCCTCCGCATAAAAAAGTGGGGGGGGGGGGTGTAAAATAATATTTTTAAAGCTTTAGTTACTAGTATATTTGATAACGAATCGAATGGCGTTTGGTTTGTTAAAATCGGTTGAATAGTTTTTGAGATACAGATGCGGCCATTTTCGAAAATATGATTTCGAGAAAAACGCGTTCAAAGTTTTTGTTATATCATTTTTGCATATAAAACGAGTAGAGGTACCGTTACTAATATAGGTATAAGTTTTTTTCTTTTACGAATATCTTAAAACGGTTTAAGGAGAGTGTTTGTGTGATGTTAAGAAGCATTTTTATAAAAAAAAAATTGATTTTTTTCCGATTTTGAAAGTAAAGGTCCCCTTAAATATCAAGAAGTAAATTTTAATTTCAAACTAGTCTGAATTTTCAACACTTATAAGTCCAGTTTTTGAAATCAAACTATACCAAAATTTCAACTCAAAATAGTCAAAATTTCCACTACAAACAAATCAATTTTAAATCCAAAATGTGGACGTACGTTGTAACAAATAAAAATGAAACACTCAAGTCAACAATTTGGACTTGTTTGAATTGAAACTTATTTAACCCTTAGGTATACATTTCTAAAAATAGTTCTAATCTTCTTATCTTCGACATAGAACTTCCTGACCGGGAATAAAATATAATAGCCAACTTCTCAAGCTATGGAAATCCACGTGATCTTTCATATCTTTGAATTGCTAGTTAATGAACCTGATATCCGGCAGTCATCTAAAAAACGCTTACGTTTAGAATTCAGATCACATGCTTGGCTTTGACCCCCCGAAAAGTTGTGATTCGAAAAGCGCCACAGGAGGTGACCAAATTGATTTCCATTATCGCTAAAATGTCGCAGCCATTCTGTGGGATAAAAAGGTGATTTAAATTAGGGCTTGCCTTAGCCTTCGGCGATTATCCTGATCCAATAAAGGTCTAGTATCTGGGTAATCTGAGACTTTCACGAGCGTGGTAAAAGTTTTCCTTCCTTCTCCTAAAAGGTAATTGGGGCAAACTTAAGAATTGAGTTACAACTTTATGCTTGGCGGGGCGCCCTCTTTTTGTTTCCCCCATATACTAGGAAATGTGCTTAGTCAATTTAAAGACAGGCCCTTATCCTCGGGATGAGCTTCAGAGGATAATATTTCAAGATTATTCAATTTAATTCGTCTCGTAATCACGTTACGCATCGGCTGCTGGCTCGACCCATCACCGAACCTCGGAATATTTTACGAGTATATCTCCGCTGTACGACGCAGCACTTCGGCACAGGGTGGGTCAGGCTGATTTAAATAGGCTTTTGAGTATTTTTTCGTGTTCTGTGCTCCTAACAACGGAGCTCCTCAGGACCGGGAATGAAAATAGAGGCTTACGTGGATGGAATACGGCTGGATGCCGAGGGGTCGTTATTCGCCTGCAGAATTATTTATATCAAGTTCATTTGTACAAATGAGAGCGTTGAAAATGCGAAAGAGTTTTCTGCGCCCATACGGTCCGTGTTCCGGCCGTAAGTAATAATTTTTTATTAATGGCAACGAACCCAGCTGAAAACTTAGTTCATTTTTTTTTATGTCAGATTTTATTGAAGTGAATTAAATTGCTTTCGTTAGGGCGCAGAAAGATTTATGAGAGGGATGTACAATAAACATTATGTGAGCGCAATATGAAGGTATTTTGAAGTTTTATGTGATTGCATCAAAAATTGCTCCAAGCTTATTTTTTGAGTGTGTACTTATTACCGAGAAAGTCCTCAAAATATAAAACAGCATTAACAATTAAAGTACTAATTCAATTAAAAATATACTTAAAAAATTATACGGGTAGATATGAATTTTTCCAAAATGTTGTTTCTTTCAATATGAATGTTAACTATTTTTTTTTTAAACTTGATAAAGTAATCAGGTACTATTCAAAAAAAGATTAATTCATATCCCATTCGTTATTATAAAAGTTGTCACAACAAATTTTCAAGTATGTTGATTACTAAAATGTTATATAAATCTAAACAGAGGATTCAAAAAAGTTAATTTACATATATTGAATTTAAAGCGATTTTAAAAAAGATAATACAATTACTTTGGATTCAGATAGTTACATAATATTGTATTTTCAAAAATTAAGATTACGGATATTATATTGAATTTAATTTAATTTTCCTAAAAGATGCTGGAAAAGATTTCTGAAGAACACTTAAAATATGTTACCGGATTTTTTTGGTGAAAAATAATTTTCTTAAAATCAGCCGATAGAGCTAGTTTTCTGGCGTTAAGGGGGATAGCCACTGTGATGGATCAAAAAAAAATTTTTTTTTTGTCTTAAATCAAAGTTTACACATTCACAAATATGTATACAAAATTGCAGGTCAAAATTTCAAAAATTGACTAAGTTACAGCGATTTTAGTGAGAGCATTTAGACCGATTATTTTCCGCGTGACCTCCCGATCAGAATGTTACGCCTCTTAGTCCCTCGCTCTAAGGTCTTTTCTATTATGTGACGCAGTGGGCTATTAATCGCAAAACTAAAAGAGCCAACAAGACCCCTGGAGATGAAGAGGAAGAACCGTCATATGGTCCAGGACTTGATAGTTTAATATAGGTATGAAAATTTTAAAAGATATATGATTTCATTGCGAGAGAAATGGACCAAAAACTTTAAACGCGTTTTTCTCGAAACGACTTTTCTCAAACTGGTCGCATTGATAGCTCGGACAATTCTTAACCGATTTTTAATTTTTTTCTTTTGTTTCGTTCGTCTTAGTAGTGGCTAAGGTTAAGCGTAGCCGATTCGGAAAATTTTGTTTTTTACTATTTTTTAAACTGTTTGAAAACAAAAAAAAAACGGTCAAAAAAGTGAAAATATTTTCAATCGGTCGCCATTTTGTGAAAAATCAAAAAAAAAAAAAAAACGGCTACGTACAACGATAACTACATCCCTGCAGATTATAATAAATTTTTTTTTTTTTTTTTGATTACCGGCTTTTGAAAAATCGATGCGACCATGGAGGGGGAATTTTTTTTCAAGTTCTACGGCATCGTCAATATTATTAAAACTATATTATATTTTTCAATAAAAATGTGTGGAAACATTATTGGATGTGTACTTAATAAAATAAAAAAAACCCGATCCAAAAATTCCTTTATTTACCCGGTCAAAAAAATTCTCGAAAATCACTCATTTTTTCGGCCGTCACAGTGGCTATCCCCCTTAAGTAACGTGGTTTAAGTTAATTAAATATACAAATGCGAAAAAACCGAGATAAATACAAACTTTTTACGTTTTTTAAAAATTGTTCAGTTCTGCAGTTCTGGGCCGAAGGTAAAAAAAATGATTTGCTTAAGGGGTTACAGTCAGGAGACCCAAAAAAGTCGATTTTTCAAGAATTTTTCTTGAGATAACCTTTTAAGTTATTAATGTAAAAATTTGTACACATATTATGGTAACTCTTGAGTGTATTTTGGTGTTTTTTATTTGTAAAAATAATTATTTTAAAAGCTGCTACAGCTGATCTCCAGGAGCAACTCTAAAAAAAGGCGTCTTGCGGTGAGCACGATATCTCTGGACTGGATCATCCAAAATGAAAAAGCCAAAAATATTTCGTTAATATATTGTTTTATCTTGTAACTAATCGAAGGAATAAGCAAAATAAGATTTTTTGACAAAATGGCGGCTTCTTAAAAAAAAAAATCGTTATCTAACAACAATTTTGACTCTAAATTGTTTATAAAATGGAAAATATTTATCGGTGAGCAAAAAGCTTCGATTTGTTACTAAAAAATATGCTTAAGAAGCTTGTGTGAAAATGTGAAACTGAGCGATTCAGCCGTTTTCGAGAAAACTTGCTCACTGACTTTAAGAACACAGTTTTGAGAAAAACGCGTTTAAAGTTTCAAAAGCACTTTACATATAGTAAAAAAACGTGTAACTTCGAGAATATTCACCGGATTGACATGAAATTTTCTGTCGGTGTATTTAAATATATGTACATTACGAAAATAAAATAAAAATAAAGTCGATTTTCTGAAAATCCTGACTGTATATAACCCCTTAAATTCGGCCTATAAGTATAGTTCTTTCGCGTAAAATAAGGTGCGGGGCTAAATTAAAAAGACAAATATAAAAATCCCAAGATAATTGCAATTTGTAGACGATTTTTAATAATTTTTCTGTTAGGCAGATACTATTTGAAAAATTGTGGAAACGCGTTTTCATAGAATGAACAAATTTTTTTTTAATGTAATCACTTTCGTAGCAATTTTTTGGAAACCTACTTGTGCGTGTATCAATAGGTTTTTAAAAATTAGTTTCGGTATATCCCTGATGGGTCCTATTCTTCCAAACAGTTGTACAATTCTAAAAGCAGATTGGATACGCTTAATTAACTATTTATTTCTTGTGAGCCCAGCGATTTTCCCTCGGAGCAATATGCTACCACCAAAAGAGAGGAAGAGAAAAGGAAAAAAAAAATCCAAAATAGATATGCAAATCCGGCCATCCGTGCCGTAAGAAAGATATGCGATAGCGTTCTTATGATTGCCACATCTCCATGAATACGGCCGCACGGTACGTTTCACATCGGAAAGGATCAAAGCTTCTCATGCAAAAAAATAATCCATTTTTGGCTGGTTCCAACCAAAAACCTTAAACATTTCCAGCCATATCAAAAACTGCCGGGAACAGTATCCTTTAGTTCTTGGTCGAAATCTCCGTAACTCATGATTACAGACATATCACAAAGGAAGTGGAGAAAAAAAGATTTTTTTTTTTTTTTTATGAATATCTTCAGAAGCGTGTAAACCTTGAAAGGAAGCGGAAGGATTATGGAACGACCACTTTTCCTTTACTTACGCCACTTTCGGGACTCGTCCTTCTCTCGCGAAATTTATTGGCTCGATGGTTATTCTGGTTTCATGTCCCACTGGAATCTGGATTATCGTCCCCGAGCCTATCTTCCAGAGTACCGCTCCAGCAGTCCAATCCGATGGTATCATAAAGTCATTTTGAACACCAGCTGGCCGGTTCGCTGAATCGGCATCTTGTGGCAGCTTTTATTGATTTTACTCGTCCGGACTGCGAAAATGAACTGACCCACACTACTCGTATTTGATTAAGGGCTTGATAGTGTGTAGGTAAAACGCAAGTGCTCGAATAGTAATTACCATAAATTTTGGAAATGCTCCACTCTATGCTGCGTTATGGGTTGGGTCTTCCACATCCTTTAATACGTTTTACGATGACTTTTACGTCTCCAACTGGCCGCTCTGTGCGCTTCAGATGAGAAACCAGTTTGATACAGCTGTAACAAAGTAATACACCAAATTTTACGATTTTACCTTTCCCGAATTTTTTTACGACCAAAAATGTGCGTGCATTTGAAAGTTACCCAGAAAAAAAAAAAAAAAAATGGAGAGTACATGCCTCGGAATTTTATTATCCACGATTCGGTTAGGATTTATGAGATGGACATTTCTATGCGCAACAGATGTAAAATATATAAAAATTTTCTCTAAGAAGACATGACCTCACTCCCATAGTTTATCTAGTTTATCTAATATAATCTATACCAAAGAAAGCTTTATAGGATACTATCTGCATTTTTTTTATGATCTGATCTAAGTCTTGAATTGTGCATTGAATTGAATTTTCGAGACTATTATCTATAAGAAAAAATTGACTAAAAATGCATCAAATTGTTATAATTTTTATTCACAACTTAACTATGGCTACCCATAGTAAAAAACATCAAAGCGTCAAAAAATTAACTTTTTGCAGTTCAAGATTTGAAGTTTAAACGGATAAAAATCAGGCAATTTGATGTGTTTTCGTAATTTTTATATTTTACTTCTTATGTATATTAATTTTATACAAAACTTACTATCCATTCTGATCTAAATTGGGTACAAAAAAAATATGAAGTTACTATTTCTACATATATTCTGTATAGTCATATTAAAATTATATTTCTGTATTAATATCTACTCAAACATTTATGTATTAAACTTTTTTAAAACGTCTTTCATCCAATTGATATACAGGGTGTTCAGAGATGCGAGGAAAATATTGCAGGGGGTGAAAGGTAAGACCGAGACAAGCAAAAAATCTGGGCATGTTACACCTTTTTGGAAAGGTAATTAGATAGGCAACTTAAAAAAAAGGTATGTTAATAACATGAATTTCGGAGAAAAGTGGGGCGAAAGGTGAAAAATCGTGAAATAAAAGTTAATTTTTGCAACTTCCAGGGGGGATTGTGGCCACGGGGTTGGGGATAGGGGTGTGGTGTCGACCTTTTTGGAAAGGGCTTCGAAATAGTGATTTTTTGAGATCGGTTTGTGTCCGATGCGATGCGTAGAAAAAAGGATAAAAATACAAGAGCGGTTCCCATATAAGGCAAAATCCTGATTTACGAATCACCCTGTAACTGCCGAACGGTGCGAGATACCCCCCCCTCCCAAATACGATTATTTGCTTGTCTCGGTCTGACCTTTCACCTCCTGCAATATTTCCCTAACACGTCTGAACACCCTGTATAGACTACCTAGATTTTAATACTAATCGATGTTAACCAAGTTTGATACAAAATGGTACATATATTTAATAAATCATAAAATTATGAAATATAAAAAAGTGACGCAAAATTTGGTACAAAATGATATGTTAAAAAGTGGACTTTCTACACTCAGAAGAAAATTTAATAAAATCACGTAAAAACGTAATCAAAATTAAAGAAATACATGTCAAAGGCAAATTTCTTTATTTTAAGTTTGTCGATAGAATAGATTTAAGTAAAATAGATAGTCTTTAATTTTAAGGAATATTATAATATTCAAGAAAATATTTTTTTAAAAATAGGAAATTTTTTCTTTTCTCCTTGGTTCCCTTTTTGAAGTATATTAATACATCTTTAAATATAAAATGCTCATTTTTCTGAGTGTAATCAGAACGGTTATATCATCAAGCCACTTGATTGTATTAAACATTGGAAGCCCAAATTCCTGTCATATAACCTTGTTGGTAAACATTTGTTTAATGAAATTTTTCAACGAGTTAGCCCTGCAAATTAAGATTAAATCTTTGAACCGAAATTCAAATCAATAATAATATTCAAACAAAATTAGAAGTTAAAATTAATTTCTAAATTTGTAATGAATCCTTCAATTATATACAAAAGTTAAATATGCATGAATGTGAGACTGTATAATGATTTCTCTAATTTTGTTTCAAAACTTCTAACTTAATCCCCGACTTTAATGCCTTCATGTACAACACATAAGGGACCCCTTCCTCCCTTTGGTATGGAATAATTTCTGAGAAAATTTCCACAAAATTATCGACGCTCGGTTGGGAATATATCCGAAATGTAATGAAATTAACCGAAACTATCTTTACAACTTCTACTTAGTGAGCATTCAACCCTTTCAAGGTAAAGGCGAAAAGCGACAATTCACTGCAGACGAAAACTCCCGCTCATTACTTAGACATGAACCTTTTTCTCCTTCTCCCAGCTGGGGAAAGTCTATGTTTTTTAACTTCTACACATTCCCCGCCGCATGGCGTAGAGACAGCTCGCTGTAGGCATGCTCGAGATTTGGAAAAAGGCCGCCACCCTCAGCAGAGATTGACCCAAAACTTCAGTCAACGACCGCATTGCATCAGGTTAAGGCAATCTAGAGAAACCTTCGCCAAAGACCTTCGACAGCGGCGGACAGTGAGAAAGATTGTCGTTCTCGGCAGGTGTATTTTTGGTCGCGACACTTAATCACTTTTTAAGGTTTTGATAACCCTCACCATCGCCCCTATAGGGAGCGGAGTGGGTAGAGGGGTGTCAGTAACAGCTTGTACCCTCGTCCCGTGCCCTCGTATCACCCTGTGCGACCGTTGAGCTTTTGTAGGTTGTGTAGTTTGACCTACTCCTGCCGTGGGGGTACTCGGCGCTTCATTCCAAAAATATCGATTGGGGTCTTTAAAATATTCAACGTACTGCAATTATGTGCGGAACAGTCATTCATACTAAACCCGATTTCTTGTCCACAGTAACGAGAAATCGACAGAGGGTAGCTTTTAAGTTTCTTTAATAAAATTGGCCAAGTCCTAGACGTACCTTTTATTAACCCTCTATCGAATCGAAGGTGGGAGAAGCACTGATGTTTGAGCTGTTTCGATTAGTATGCGACTGTAATTAGATGCGTTATTTATTCATCACCAACCTCCACTTTTATGGGAAGTATACTGAAATTGAATACCGGCCTCACCACAATTTACCATCGATCGAGCTCTGATGAATTATTTGACTTGCGAAGTAATTTATTTTCGAAGAGTGAAGGAAAGCTATATTCAGTATGTCTAATGAAAAATTTCTACATGAATTATTCAGTTTTTCAAGTAAAACGTCTTTTAAATTAATCACAAAAATGTTCCTTTTAAAGAACAGGTAATTTAAGAAATACTTATTAATAGATTCACGCACCGACAAAAATATTCCGTATGAGGTCAATATTTTTTTTCTTATTAATTTTACTTTTTAATAATTCTCTCCCAACTTTATACGAAAAATATCTAAAAAATATTTATCGGAATCAATACCATAATTTTCTTTAATAAAATATCAATTTTGCAACTAAAAAAAAATTTACCGTGTTATCAATTATTTTCGTATTGTTTTTATACGTTTCCAATAAGAAAAATATATACTAAGCGTATAAGTTTTGGAATTTAATACGAAAAATATAGTATTTGTACGAAATATTATTAATTTCATAAGATATAATATTACTTATTGCCAAACTTAAACAAAAATTATCAATTTCATATATTTAAGCGTAAGCCTAATAGTTTTCGTATCATCTTAATCAGTATTCGTATGTGAAATGTGGAACGTTGCACCGGTTGTGAAGTAAGAGTTCTTGTAAACGTTTAACTCAATTGGTGTATTCATTTTCTGAGCATTTTCAGTACCTCCAATTCATATTTATGATATATGATAAATATAATAAGATATGAGATTTGTTAATGAAGCAATCATATACCATAAATATGTACCTATGTATTTTTATATTTATTTTAAATATTAAAGAAGAAATAACAACAATAACACCATATTCTTAATATGTTTTCGTATCAATTTTAAAGGAAATATTTTAAAGAAGTTCATACGTATGATTTCCATATTGCTCTTTAAAAATAAAATATAAATTTAATTAGAGTCGAATGATTTTGATATATCTCCTTATTCAATACGTTTTCTTACAAAAATAACACGTTATCAAATAGTAATAAGTTTTCATATAAAAATAATATTGGATAGATTTTGTATCGGAATTTTATAAATTTTTCGGTGAGAGATCCTAAATTTGAAGGGTTTCAACTTTTGTGGCGGAACAGAAATCATATTTATTAATTTTTAGTAAAATGTGTTACATTTAATTGTTTTAATAATATAAGGTTATGTCCATGCAATTTCCTTACCTCTCAAGCCGCTTATTAGTCCAGTCATATTAGGGGTTTCACCTCGGAATGAGAGATAATAATCTGGAAACTTGTGTACATCTTCATTTTTTGGCGTTCTAAATGTTATGTCAAAAGTCTCATAAAATCTCGTGTCTGCGTCGTAAGTTATTGAAGGTCAAAGGTCACAAAAATCGGTTTTCTGGGATTATCTCTGTTTCTACAGCTCCAATGACGTTAACAACTATTATAAAAATTGTAGAGCGTAAAATTTACAACAACTTTTGTTCCAAACATTTTTTCATGCGCTCAACCCTTTTTGAGATAGAGGGCGGAGAGCGCTCAGTGTTCAGCCATACAAGCTATAATACAAGGTCAATAGTGAATCTTGGTGAGCAATACTTTGTATAAAGTTAATAAGTTGTTAATATATTATTAACAATGAATAATTTGTATTATTTATTAATTAATACATTGTATTTAATTACATTTCACATATATATAATATATTTATTTAATAATATTTACCTACTTTGTGTAATTAAAAACTCATTAAATGAAAATTTCTTGTATATCTTAATTTCATATAAATTTATTCAAAGTAGATTTAAAGTAGAAAAATAATTAAGTATTTTGTCTTTAAAACGTGTAAACTCTTAAATTCTTATTTTTCTATTAAGATTATAACTGGATTATAACCTCCCTACATTGAGAAAAAAACACTGGTAAATAGTACTAAAAACCAAGTTTACGCTGACCAATTATATGAAAATGGAGTACGAATCTTACTAGCGATATACAATGCTCCAAAATCTGAGGACAATATCATAAACCTATCCAGTTGTCTAATCTTCCGCCGACAAGTGCAGCAGCCCATCAGCATATAAACCGTGTCTATTACCAAGTTCAAAAATGGTTAGGACATGATTTAGAACTCCAGGAATGGGGTTGGGTGCTGCAAAATGAATTTCTGGAGCCAATGAATGCATATTACCACCAACTCCAGATGAATTACTAAATACTATATTTTGTAATTCTAAGAATGGATGTGGTCCACGCTGCGGGTGCAGAAAATCCTGGTTGTAACGCATTTTAGCTTGTGGCCACTGTAATGGGCAAGCTTGGCTCAATGCTATTTCATTACAAAGCAACGCCGAGGAAGATAGTGCATTCGACCCAAAAATGTTAGAAGTCCTGGAAGCAATGATTCAGGACGACGAAAATGATGTTAATGAAACAGAAATTTTCGAACGCCCGGAAGATGAGGATGAAGAAGAAGAAAATTAATATTGTTGATCATTGAATTACTTAAGATTTGTTTTACATAATACAAATTATTCATTGTTAATAATATTTTAATGATTTATTAACTTTATTCAAGGCATTACTCACCGAGATTCACTATTGACCTTATATTATAGTATGTATGGCTGAGCGCTGCACGCTCTCCGCGGTCTATCTCAAAAAGGGTTGAGCGCATGAAAAAATGTTTGGAACAAAAATTGTTGCAAATTTTACGCTCTACAATTTTTATAATAGGTGTTAACATCATTGGAGCTGTAGAAACAGAGATAATCGTGAAAAACCGATTTATGTGACGTTTGACCTTCAATAACTTACGACGCAGACACGAGATTTTATGAGACTTTTGACACAACATTTAGAACGCCGAAATGAAGATGTATACAAGTTTCCAGATTATTATCTCTCATTCCGAGGTTGACCCATTTTTTTTTTTGCTTATTTGACTGGACTATTATTTCGAAGGGAAACATTGTATATTCTAAACTTATTTTTTTCGGAATCTCTAAAAATTATACATAAATGTGTACAAAATGCAAATCTAGTGTTAAAAAAAACCCATTCAATGAGAGTTAGATTATTGCATATAGTGCCTCCGCACATGGTTATAAAATGGAAAAATATTAGTAATTTATATACTAGATAAAATGATTGCCTTTTAAATGAATTGTATGAATGATATTTTAATGGATTTCGCTTTAAGTTGATTATATTCAATTGCCATATTCATGAACTTCACTAGCCATCTTGAAGTTTTAAAATAAAATCATTGATTCTAAAACCGGCAAGTTGTCAGGAAAAAATTGTAATATCTGATAGTTCACTATTTTAGATATCAGTAATTTTAATATGTTTAATTACAAGATTTATTCTACAAATTAATGAAGACTTTTGGCAACAGTTTTATCATAATTCACATATGGATTTATAATACTAAAGGCATGAATTTAAAATTTATGTCACAATTTTTACTTTAGCAGAATATTCGTTTAGATTTTCGAATAAAATTCAAATATGATAATATATTTTTAAAATTTAGTACGTTTGAAATCCTAAATTTTTATTTATAGTCTCTCCTATAGGTATAAGTGACATTTATGCTTTGTTGTATTTCCTAAAAACGATGCATATTGTTTGTAAAAGTTTAAATTGGCATATTTGTTTCAACAGCAACTGATTTTTTAAGTCTTTTACAACGATACAACAAATCATGGATATCTCTATAGTTCCTTAAATAGTAATATAGGCCTCTTGAAATAAATTAAATTTTACTATATGCATTCCAGCTCTAACTGATGATCAGGATTAAAAAAATGTAGTTTCCATAAATCTTATCAAACGACTAAAACACCTTTAAAAATAAGAAATAAAAAATCAAAAACTGCATTTTAAATTAAAAGGCTTGAAATGGCTTATAAAATAACAAATAATTACGTAATGAGGCGTGGGACAACAACCCTATTAGGGAAACTCTTTTCCATGCGCATAAATTGTTTTTTCCTTAAGAATGTTGTTTTTATTTACTTTTTCGTTATTTACAAAAATATGCGAATTTAAAATAATCAAAAATCAGATACCCATTATTGAAATTATTAAACAGAACTATTCTGTTTGCTTTGAAATTAAAATGAAAACATAAGTCCCCTATTCGCCAAATTAAATATTCTAAAAGTCAGATGTGTAGAAAAGTAGTCAAATCGCTATAATAACTAGAAGGAAAGCATAATTTAAATTTAATTAAGCGTTGAAAGAAAACATTCTTTGCCTCAACCTATAATTTGTTACAAAACACGATATTTTATTAACACGACGACATATGGGACAGCATTGTTATGCTACAATCTTTGAGTTGATATATGAAAAATATAATTGGATTGAATAATAGTCCGGATGTGGCCGCCAGAACCAAAACAAAAGAGAAAAAAAGGGAATGAAGGAAAAACAGAGCGCTTTTTTGCGTGACTTATGTTTTATTAATTGCGATTTAGTGATTTATGCCTTTCACCTATTCTTTTCGTTCGTATTCTCGTGGTTTTATCTACATCACTGGAGTGCATGACCAATTCCACTTTCTTGTCCAGATTAAGATTTGTTCTTTCCACTGGAGTTAATTACTTTAGCTGCTTCCGAGGACGCAGGATACCAGCACGTGATCCACATATTTAATGCAAAGAAAATTCCTTTTTATGCAACGAAACGAAAATTGGTTAAACAATTCCACATATATGTATGTTGTCCATTTTCATGCAAACATACAACAAGAAGGTTTAAGTTTCTTGAGCATAAAACACGTACGTCCTAATTTAGATGCAAGCAAGCGTTCACTTCATTAAATTCATTGACCATTTAATTACTAGGTATATAGTGTATGTGCCCTACCTTAAGTCCCACATTAAAACCTCTTCCGAGGTTTTCCTTAAAATCACACGCAACAGTGAAAAGGTTTCGTGATCTTGAGCACCACTGCTTCAGCCGTTTTCAAGGCACAAGTCAGAAACAGTAAGACATTAAATGAATGATGTAATTCTGTTTTATTTCTTAACCGGAGGAAAACCCTCAGGTCACTATAAAGCGAGAAATATGATCTTTTTCCTCGAACAGATGATTGATTGTACGGAGCTCGAAAGTTGCCGGCGAACGAACAGAAACAGCCTTCTCCATGGTTCCGGCTTGGCACCGTGTAGTAAATGTTCCCTCGAACTCGAGCCGAAGGGCTCGTTATTTTCCTCCCTTCGTCCCCGTTCATTGTGAGCTTTTTACTTTATTGCCTGCCTTTCGCCAGCTCCTCTATGTTGTTACGAGCAACTATAAGTCTGAGATACTTAGATACTTCGTGCTTTCAGAAAAGGACTATTGGATAATCCCCTCCCATGTTACACGACGATATGATTGATGACGAAAAACGATATTCTAATGATCATCGATCGATGGATTGAAGATTGTCCTCAAAAAGGCATCTTTTCGAAAATTAACTTTCTAAAATTAAGTTTTAACAGGGTGAGAGATTGGGAGCTTCTATCAAAATTGCGACGACATCTGATATCTTCTAAGGTCTAAAAAATCTGATGGGATAAAATTGAGCTGGTTTCGGTAGTATGTTTTGGTCTTTAGCCTCAGCCTTAAGGTCGCACACAACAACAGGCAATTAGGAGGATTACGCCTTTACGATATTAAGTAACTCATTTATTTCTCCTTAATATTTATAGCCCTTAAGGAAAAGGATATTAATTAAAAGGTCCTTGTCGATCGAAATACAAAAGTGGGCGTTCTTTCCAAGAATTGCTCTTATTCAGAACTTTGTTTAGATAAAAGTTCGTCATACAAATATGTTTATGTAACTTTAGACGATTTGGAAAAGGCAATTATAAAATAACTATGATTTCGAAGTGCTTCAACAGATTGTCCAGTATATAATATATTATAATACTTTTAAAGAAAATCGTTTAAAGTCTAGTATGACGTCACATAGTTTGTGAAGAGAAAACTAATCCACCATCTCGTGGCGTTTGCCATATTAGATTTAGAACAATATTAGATATACTATATTGCATTGTCACCAGATTTATAAACGTGTGCAAAATTTTAAAGCTCTAACTTATTTCGAACTAATCAAAATTTTGATAACAATATTTGTCCCGAACAGAGAAAGTGAATTTATAATAAAAGCGTTATAAAAAAACATATATATATATATTTTTTTCAATTAATTGCATCGCTCCAATGCTTCATTAAATGTATGCACCCAAAACCCTTGAGAGTGTCTCTTGTTCGGGGTAACTCATAATAACCAATATCCGCTTATTAATTTCCGAAGGACCCGGCATGCGATTAACCCGACAAATGGAATTACTAATTATATTGCCTTATTGGTGGCATTTCTTTCAATGGCGCAGCCAACATAGGATTTAATTAAATTTCTGCGGAAATTCCTATTTTGACATGTTGGTACCCATCGTCCTTGATACAGCAATTAATTAATCTTGTGATCAGCGATGAAGGGGAGCTTCCGGCTGTTGGAGCATTATATTGTGCGCAACAAAGTTGACGTAATCAGTGCCTTAGGTTGACACTCAACCTATTTTAGGAAACCAATTTTTGCCTCATAATGAAATTATCTCGTAATTTCAATTGATTGCGATGAAAGAAACTCTCTTTAAAAATAAAAAATAAAAAATTGCAATTTACTATTACTGATGGATTGTACGCAATAAGTAATATTGGTAATATTTGACCTAATTTTGATATTCATTATTCTTCTAAACTGCTTAACTTTATAACATTATTTTATGCAAGACAAATTTTATTGAAGGTCAACAGTCACTAGAAATTTTGGCTTATTGTCTTAAATATTGTAAATAAATACTAAACATTTTAAAAAAATTAAATTTTTTTAAATAACTTATTTAGTGGATTATTGCGAATTTGTTAAAAGTGTATTCAGCTTGTTGGATTTAAAAGCGCACAGTTAAAAAAAAATATATATAATATATATATATTTTAGAGATGCCACGAATATTCGGCAACTATTCGGTATTCGGCTATTCGGCCACTTTTTTTCGCTATTCGGTATTCGGCAGAATATGGTTAACTATTCGGCCGAATACCGAATAGCAATTTATTTATTATTTTTTTATTACTAGCTGTTTTCCCGCGACTTCGTCCGCGTAAATTATAGCCCATGTCCTTTCTAAGGCTCTAGAGTATCTGTGTACCAAATTTAATTTAAATCGGTTCAGCAGTTTTAGCATGAAATCGTGGTAAACAGATTTACTTTCGTATTTATGATTAAATATAGTAATGATTACCAAATAAATCATGAAAAAAGAACTCAAAATATTACTCACAAAGATATTTATTTAACCAAAAAAGAAGAACTAACAAATTAATATTTAAAATCGACCAGTGGTAAGTTATGATGAATGAAAACAATTTTTTCAGCGTTTGTTGATAGCAGACGATTGCGTTTTTCCTCATAAATTATACCTGCTTCCGAAAACAACCGCTCACTATACACACTGCTACCGGGAGATGATAAATAAATCTTAGCAAATTGTGAAAGGGTTGGATATTGTTTCGTGTTTGCTGACCACCACTCGTAAGGGTCTGCTGTCCGATCTATAACGAACAGATGCCATGTAAAAATCAAGTTCATTTGCAACAGAATTTGTTCTGAGTTGTGTACTAAGTACTAAGTGTGGCCGAATATTCGGCTGCCGAATGTTCGGCGCTTCGGCCAAGAACCTCGCCGAACATTCGGTATTCGGTATTCGGCCAAATTACTATTCGTGGCATCTCTAATATATTTATATAAAATAGGTAATATAATAATAAACAAACTTTTTAGTGGCTCCTAGCTACAGCTCAAATTTGCTACTCTCAAAATTTGATGGTGCTAATAATGAAAACAAATTCAGTTTATCTTCTTCAAGCATTTCATTTGCAGAAAATTACTTCTTAGCCATAGTAAAATTAAAAAACATTAAATCGAAGAAACCTGAACTAAGCTAGAAATACTAAATCCTAATTAGTAATTCTAAACTCAGCGATTAAATTACCTATTTACCCGTATACTATGTATATAAAATAAAAATGATATTCTCAGTTATTCTGCATAACAGGATGCAAAATTGCTACAAAGCCATATTTGAAAATTCTTATTATAACTTTTTTTTTTTTTTTTTTTTTTTTCAGTGATAAGTTTCTAAGGAATTTTATATATTATCTGTGACACAATACATCTAATAATTAAGTCTGAACTCGTTTTGAAACTTTGTCTACCTCCTTATGTTTTAAATTTTAATTTGTCAATTTGGCATTCCATTCTAAAATAACTACATTATAAATTTCCATTCCAGGTAAGACATTTTAGGAGGATATTGTTTTTAGACAACCGAAAGATGACAGAAAAAGTTTCAAATGTTTTAAAAAATTTGGATTCTCTAAATATGAGATATTTTCGTTATATTACAGAAACCTTGCATATTACTGAGAAATTTTACCTCATTAATTTGAGTTGATGGGCAATCTGCTGGTTTCTTTTTAAATTACATGTTAATTTGACCTAGACACTGCTTTAGCCATCAACAAATTGACAGAAATACAGTATCATACTTCCGTAGTGCAAAATGAATAGATTTATACTTAAAAAACATTGGGAAATGTTGAAGACGTATTTCCAAATTGAGTGCTGTGTTGCCGAAATAATGAGAATTATAAAAAAATCGTGTAATCAGATATCGATTTTATATTGACAATATAGAAACGAAGTAGGCGTTTAAGGACAATATTGATCGAGGTATTCATGAAAGAGGGCACTAAACCATGGGGAATGTGCTGCAAAATTGAGTTAAAAGAATGGTCGACTTCTAAGCTAGCCTAGGTAGCTCATAGATCATATTTCAAAATTAATCGAAAGGTTTACTCTTATATATAAATCAAGATAATTTGAAAAATATTAAACAGTGTTTATCTTATACTATTTTTAAAAGATACCAGCCGGTGGCTCATCTTTTATAAGATACGAAAAATTATTTTGAAAATCCTAAGTATTTTTTGTAGATTTTCTTCTAGATCTCAAATTTATTATACCGACTATATTGGTGTTAGTTTTATTAACTGCTTCACCAGAAACTTGTAAAGCAATTGAAATGTAGTTTTAAGGGCGTTATTCCAGATATTAAGGTTTTAGGGTTCTTCACGTCAATTGTGCTTTTAACCCTATTCTTATTTCAAATTTGGTTCCAGATCGACGGAAAGAATCTAGAATTTACTTAAACCATAACACTGTTGCATTTCGATTTTCAAATGGGAGTCATATAAAATAGTTTTCACATTAAAGAAAAAAAAGTATAAAATTGAACTTCATCCATTCGTATTACGCGCGGTATTCAGTCATTCAGAGCAAGAGGAGCATTAAAAATTAAAGAGCCAGACCAGACCGACTGCGAGTTATGCAGTTACCTTCAAAGCATATTCAGCAACAAAAGAGCTCTTAGGAATAAGAGTGACGATGTCTGCGGATCCATCTGGAGAAACTTTTCGCATGATGTAGGGACCGTGGAATATATAGCGATATTCCTCCCTCCCCCCTTTCCCAGTCCATACCTGAACTGGTGTTTCCTTGGCAGGGGATAACCAGGATGAATCCAGCAAAGCGCTATTTCAAGAAAAGGAGTTGCGACTTCTACGACGACGGTTGCATTCGAGGGCAGATTTTCGAATTGGCTTCCATTTCTGGTGGCACAATGAAACACCATAAAATGGGGCATTCAAGGTGGGTTGTCGGGCGGGTAAAATGGATGAAAAACCCTTTTAAATAGGGCGCGTTCGTTGGGGATGCTGACATGCTCTTTGCAGCAAAGCGAATTAATTTTTTTTTTTCTTATCGCACAAGCTGCAGAAAAGGAAAAGCCCCCGAATGGATAAGAGCTCCGGCCAGTGTTGGGCGCAAAGTCCCGGATGCGGTCTTAACAAGGGCCACTGTGATATTTATGCGGAAATTATACGGAAATTATTTACTATGTGCCATCGAGGCGCATCAGAACTCCCAATTTCCTGGCTTGGGGGTTATTTGCCTAATTGGATCACCCTCTGCGAGTCATTGCCTAACGTAACCGAGCGTGTTCAGAAGGCAGTTCTGATTGCTGTACACCGCCGAATCACGCGATAGCCCCCAAAATCCAACCGCTTCACCTTAATTACTCTCTGCGCTGCATTGAACCCGAAAAATTCCCTCGTAGTCCTTCAGGGAATCAGGAATCATCATCCATTCCTGTCACGTACCACCAGAGGGAGTGCTCCTTTTATTGCGGCTGGGGCTCCTGACTCTAAGCGACAGCAGCACAAATTGTTTCCTGTGAGTTCGCCCATTAGCATTTCGGTAGCCTCGACTATCTCGAATATCCGCTCCTCCTGTTGCTACCAATAATTGCGTCATTACTACACAGGGTGGGGCTGCAATTGTCAATAGTGTAATATGCTGCATGTTGTGGAATACAAATGGCAGGGTAATTAGACGAGATGGGGATCAATTACAGGGAGCCGACGACGTGGTCTCCCGCAACATGGGGGATGTCGTTTCAGAATCAGACCTTAACCCCTGGCGACCACGACCCTAACCAGACGCTATCAAAGGAAGCGGATGAGGTCACATAGTCTCTTTATGATGGATAATTAGGATCTATATTACTCGGACCGATCAGGATGCATTTTGGATTAACGAGATTTTGTTTGAGGGAACAGCTCCTGCATTAATTAGATTGCATCCTCTAATAGGTTGGTTAAGACCTCACCACTTTTCATTAATTTTATGTGAATTATGCAGATTGTTTATTGCATTCGTTCTAGGTAATGATGTGTACCTAAAAGTAAAATTGATTAAAATACTATCTAAAAAATATGCTTAGTCGAAATATAAAATTTTGGGTTTCGGACATCTATATATATAAAAATGAACCCCTATTTCCCTTGGTCACGCAATAACTTGAAAACGACTTTACCGATTTCATTAATTTTTTTTTTTTTTTAAGTTTTCTAATACTTTGTAGAAGGTTCTTACGGAAAGAAAAGTTAAGAAAATTGCGCAGAAAATTAGATAATTTCAGAAAACATAACGATTATTTGAACTTCGCGAGTTTGACCGTTCGCGCGTTCTTGATTTCAACGGATTTTAATGAAAATTAGTACAATTATTGTTTTGAGGTCACTGATTTTGAATATAATCAAAAGTTACCAATCCAAGATGGCGGACCCAATATGGCGACCAAGATTTCTCGATTTGGACGGATTACATTACAATGTACAATAGTACAATGATTGTTTTTGGGTCACTGATTTTGAATATTATCAAAATTTCCAAATCCAAGATGGCGGACCCAACATGGTGACTAAAATGTCTTGATTACAACGGACTTTAATGAAAATTATAACAATGATTATTCTTATTGAATTAATTTAGAATATTATCAAAATTTCCAAATTCAAGATGGCGGATCCAACATGGCGACCAAAATGTCTCGATTTGGACGGATTTTAATGAAAATTGGTATAAAGATTATTCTGAGGGCACTAATTTCGAATATTATTAAAATTTGTAAATCCAAGGTGGCAGGTCCAATAGGGAGACCATAATGTCTTGATTTCAACAGATTTTATTGAAAATTAATACAATGATTATTCTGATACCACTAATTTTAAATATTATCAAAATTTCCAAATTCAAGCTGGCGGATCCAATATGGTGATGCAAATATCTCGACTTCAACGGATTTTCATGAAATTTAGTACGATTTTTTTGGTGCGACTAATTTTGATCATTATCGAATTATCAAAATTTCTAGATCCAAGATGGCGGACCCAATATACATATATAAAAAAATTTCTCGATTTCAACGGGTTTTACTGAAATTTGGTATAATAATTGTGTTAATGCCACTAATTTTAAATATTATCAAGATTTGGATATTCAAGATGGCGGATTCACAAAGCGGTTTTCGGGTTGAATCAATTTCTAGGATATAACAAACTAGATCATTTGAGAAGTCTTTAATTAGTAAGTATTTACCCAACGTCGGATAAAACCGGATAATTTTCCTATATTTGTGAAGTGTAAAACGGTTTACTTAATATTAAACAACGTGTAAGTTCGATCAATAAATTAATTAGGGATATGAAACGGAAAAACTGTTTTCTAATATTAATCGTATTATTTTTAGAAACATGAGAAAAGAAAGAACACGATCAAATATTGGTCGACGCACAGGGCATAATGAAAATGTACCGGAAAGGGCAGTACAACGTCTGCTGGGCCAGCTAGTTTTCAATAAGTATTGATTCCAAAAAATTACAAATTAATCCAGTTGTAACTAGATAGAATTAAAAACGTGAATTACACACCCATTTTAATATCGATAAAAAGAAATATCAGCCTTTCAGGATACTGCAAAACATCTTTTGTAAAGGACGGTTTAATAAATTATGTTCTTTTAAAAAATTATTATAATTTTTTTAATTAAATGTCACCGTTTTCGAAGAATTCTAGTGTAACAAGGATTTTCATATATAGGGTTTTCTCTTAAATTGAGTTGGAAACAGCTTTAATTTAAAGTATTTATTCAATTTACTACTAATCTTTTTTTTTGCATAATAATCAAGATTAAAAGTATTGTAAAAATACAAAATATATTGGTTTCATTAAAATCTGTGAGGAGATCTTAAACTCAAATTTAGAAATTGATTAGAAACAGCCCAATTGAAGTTTATTTCATTAATTTTTAAAGACTATTTAAAATTTATTATATACTTAGGAAAATAAAGTTGGTCAGTAAATTTTTAAACTTTTCGTTGTTCAATACGAACTACCAAAAATATTTAATTTTTAATTTTATTCTTAAACAGGCTACACATCGCATTATTCGGGTTATCATGCAACAATTCAAGCTGTTCGGTGGAATTATGCATGTATTATTAAAGTAAGTTTAGTAGTAGTATAAAAAATCATTCCAAAATTAAATTTTGTTTTTTAACACCCGGCATTTCGTGTAACTTCTTCTTTTTTGTTTTTGCAAAAAGGCTACTTACAACAAAACCTACACTTATATATAATAAAAACATTCTTGACCAACCATTCTCGAATAAAAATGTAAATAACATAAATTCAATTTATACTTAATAACAACCCTTCTTCCTAAATCTTGAATAAAAAATATAGTTATAATTAAAAATTCAAGAATAAGGAAATTTATTTAACCCCTCACAGTGATGTCCCTCCTTAAAGTTTCGGATAAAGTTTACTACATAGACCGCAATCGTGTCTCTTTTTACTATATTGCAACTTCAAAATTTTTAGGAACTGGTGGAAATCCTTTGCATACATATTTTCCAAAGAAAATAATATCATTTTTAAAGTTTTCTGCAGATATATGTGAAGATAAAGCCCGTTACTAAAAGACTACGTACTATGAACTATCGATGTGGTTGACAAAAAGTACTTGAACATAAAATTTCAAATCTATAAATTTTTCCAACTTTTAAAATGTAAAGAACAATAATCATCATTCAAAGATATTAAAATCCTCGTTCTTTATCTCTTCTACTGAAAGTTCTTGTCACTTTGATTGCCTGAATATGGCGGAAGTCAAAATAAAGCAAAAAAATATTTTGAACACCGATAAAATGAATGAAAATGCACGAACGATTTTCCTTTTATCTTATTTTTTTCTAGTTTTTGCATCCTAAAACTTTTTCTGTCTCTGGGCCTTTCTTTTCCAAGACCACATTCGCTGTCGTAAGAAAAGTTGCCATCACGACGGGTGATAACTAAGAGGCAGGTAAAAACTGTCTGTCGATATAAATTTCATCGAATTTGTTGAACCTAATGCATTCGGTGCTCGATCGATATGCCCTAATGTTGCAAAAATTCCCCGGATGCTGATATGCACTTGGCAGATGCAGCAACACCCTCTCGGGAGGAGGAGGCAGAGGAGTGGAACTCAGGAAGATGCTCCCGAGGGAAGAGGATAAAACGTTCGTAGATGGTGCAGTCATCACCAAGGACCATAGTAGCGCATTTCGCAGTTGAGCAAACTTGCGACGACTTGAGGTGGGAGGAGAGATAGAAAAGGATTCCCTGGTCGGTAGTTTCCAGATGAAATGCACTTGGAAGATGTTTGCCTTCAAAACAACCAGCGACGAAGTCTCCTCCGGAGATTGTTTTCCTGGGGATTCCCGTCGGCGATAAGTCCATACATTTTCGATTTTATATAGAAGACGACGGGGAATTCTTTGGAGCAGACGGGGAGAAGGATTGCTGGGCAACGGATAAGAATTTAATTTACGATCCCGTGCATGACGTCCAAGGATGAAGATTTGATTTTTCTGATTGGAGTAGCCATCGTCCGGTCATCCGATTTGTTCCACTTCTTCAGATTAAGAATCAGCGAGCTGACTAGTTGCTGACATGAGTGGATTGAATTACGGCGATGGATCAGCCCTCAACTATCCGATCTGGGACCAAAGTGTATAAGAGGACCATCTAATCGCATTAGCCCTTCGTAGCAGCAGCAGCAGCAGCACCACCGGTGCAGGGTATTAAGGTGATTGAATTGAATTTGACGAGGACGTTTAGCCGGGCTTTGTGCGTCCGCCGCCCCCCGGGCGTACAATTAAAAAGGAGGTTTTCATCGGATTTAGCGCAAAATTGAACAAAAAGGCCCTACTGAATCGCTCCCCAGCAGCGCAGAAGGGATTAGCTCGACGGCTCAAAATCTTTTCATTAATTTAATATCAGCCGCTATCGCAGCTGAAACAATGCGTCGACCTGCCAATGAATAATTCAGCGGACCTGCCACTAAAATCCGCTCGGTATTTAAAACCAGCCAGGAGCCAGGCACTGTCGCATAATAAGGAGCATCATCGACTCTAAATGCTTATCGATTTTGGAACCACCCAGATCGAGAATTCCCGGAACGACGACATCAGGCCGTGGTGTTTTGATAACGCGCGTAAACCTGTTTTTGGGGAGTTCAATCCAGTTCACCTCTAGATAATCTCGCTTTTCTGATTCACGAACCGATTCAGATAGCGATTCCGGGGTATAAGCACCCAACCGCTTTATATCTGCTTAATTCGGGGATTTGTTTTACCTGAAAAAGTTTTATTTAAATTCAACGAATCATGGAGAACTGATTGCCGAATTTGCAACATACATATAAAGTCTTTTGAAAAAATTGCAAATTCATTATTATTTATACCCGTCGCATATTTAAAGATTTAAAAATTATATTAGTTTCTTCTAACTTGTAATAAAACATTATTATGATATTTCTTATTATCATTGCAGGCATTTGTGCTAAATCGTAGGCAAAGAGTTAATAAGGAGGAGATTTTCATATTTAAAGAATAATCATTAAATTGATGAATAGAAAAAATGTGTATAAATCTATAAAAGTGATTTCTAAGATTTGGTTGAACAAAATTTTGCGCTCAGAAAAGTCTCACAAGGAGAAGGCACCTAGTCGTCATCACCGATTTCGCTCAAATTTATAACACATAAGGGGCTTGGCAACAAATGAATGTACTCGAACTGGGAACTCCAGATGGCCACGAGTTTACAAAATAATAGTATAAAAAAATGTTCACGCTATTCTAAATCTCATTCATTTTAGCACATTCCCAAAGCGGCGGCTGGTACAGTGGTGAACACTTGGGCTTGGGATTCAGGGGTCACGGGTTCGAATCCCAGCGTGGGGATGCATTTTTTCGAATTTTTCCCAATTTTTATTAGATTCGAGTCCGCAATTAAGTGAAGCGATAATTTTTTTTTTTTTTTATTTATTTATACGCAAAAGGCATAGATAAGGAAAAAAATTGGGATTGCGCACTTTTCAGGATTGTAATTAAAGCACATACCAAAACATTTTGTACATTAAAATTCAAACTCTTTATTATTTTTCATGATGATGATTTACATTTGGCGGGGTGGTATTCATTATAGAAGCAGGGGAAACAGTAATTATTTCTGCATCTAGCACAGCTTATAAACGCCGTATTTTAATCTTAATTTGAAACTCAGTTTTTCTATATAAAACTCGAGACTGCGTTTTGCTGAGTTTTTTAGAATAATAATTTTAGGTAATAATTCTTTAAATACTAAATCTAGGCTTTTCACCTCTGTTTATTAAAGGAATTCTCTCTTACTTTCTCAACAGGACATATCAGGTTAATTTTCGTCGTGCCACCTCGAACAAGATATTAGCTATTATATCGAGAATCCCGCAGAGTAGTCACTTAGGTCCACTTCTCTTTATTTTATGTATTGATGACGTCTCACACCCTCTTAAAATCTACAAAATCTTAATCTACGCACCCAATATGAAAATATTCTGCCACGTGGTTCAAAAGGACCCTAATAGACTCTAATTGTGGTGTAGAAAATTCTGCCCATAATTTGGAGTGGATAACAAATTAGATTTCATTGAGAATATAATGTATGTATCAATTGTAACTAAGGCTACCTCTATGTTGGAAGATTCATCAAAAGATGGTTCCGTAAGTTTTCCAATAGGACTGTCTTGCTTTATTTTTCTTTTGTTAGACTATTTCCTGAATACGCGAGCTGACTCGCGTCAACTTTGGTCGCCCTAAGGAAATTTGTCAGATTCGCTCAATGATCTTCTGAGGCTCCTTAAAATGATCGTTTGAGGATTCTTGATATGCACTCTCTGCACAAAGGACGGGAAATATTGTATTTTCTCACCACTTATTAATTGGTATTATAGAATCAACTACCCTTAAAATCGAAAAAAAATTTGTGAGGAATTTAAAATCATTTGGCTCGTTCAAAGCACGGTTCTCGTTGCTCCTTTTGGGATTCTGAAGTAGTCCTTAAAGCTTTAAGATTTAATAATCCTTTTAATTTCAACTATAAATTTCAAACTTAGTTCAAACTTCATCTGGAGAAATTTTGTGGTTCTTTTTATATCTAAGGTATCTCCTCTTAAGAATAATTCGATTTCTCGCTTCATCGCTTTCTTTAGCGGTTTCAAACCAGATTTCAGCACAACTCATGTTTAAATTATTTTACCTTTGTCATCAAATTCAAGTCACTTTTCTTTCTCGGTTTTCAGTTCACTTTTTATGCCACTCATATTTTGATACCTCACGCTACTTTTAAAATAAATAACACATGAAAAGTGACGTGACGAAAAATGTGACCCATGTCAAATAGTGAGTCGGATGAGATTAAATGTGAATAAGAATTCTGGTCTAAAGAAGAGTCGGCTTGGTGGTAGTGGTCGCATGTCTCCAAACATCGGACTAAATGATAAATTATGAATAAAATCTGTTATTTTACAAAACATTGTAGAGAAAAACAAGGAGGATATTCTGAACTCTCGTTCTGATTTTGTTCTTCATATCGACTAGCAAATAACCCATAAATAAGTTGCATGCGTTCTTGTTTGTTTTTCCCAATGATGTGAAACTGTTAAATAATATTAAAATCATACAAATAAATATTTACCTACAACTTCATCAGTGTCATTAATATTGTACACGTAGCTCATTTTCTCTCATAAAAAATTAATACCGTGCACGTGTATGGAAATGAGTATGTAGTTTTTGGTATGGAAACCACTTAAGCGTAAAAGATCATCCCCGTATTCAGTGTCAAAGCCTCAACCTTGTTTCAGAGAAAATCGTGTTTATGACTTGAGGTTAAATTCACACCACGAAGATTGAAGAGCATCGATATCCGGTGGCACATAACTCGACTTGGGACGATGCCAGAAAAAATGTAGACTTTTCGGCACATGTCGAAATCGGCGCTTTGATTCGCTCTTGACATGTTTATTTGTTTGCAGTATCATCGCATATCCATTTCTAGAATTGGTAGATCAATATTTTTTTCCGCGACCCTTCAAAAGAGCTCCTATCGAAGTCGAAAAAAAGGAAAAGATATCATATAAACGGAGGAACACCTCTTGAGGCGATGGAGCAAAAGTCCTCCTGTGAAGCTCCATTTGAATTTTAAATATTTTTCAGAAAAAATATTTTTATATCACCATGAAAGGGAATTACCGAACAATTGCTGGATTTATACGGAGAGAAGTTTTTTTTTTTTTTTCTATTCAAAATGAAATAAAAATTTCCACAATGGCAAAGGGATTACTTGGCCAAAGAGCTTGTGCTTGAATTGGTAAAAATTTCAGATGGTTTTTACGCCGCGCTGTGCAATTCTATCACATCCAAAGCCATTCCAGCCGACATAAATGTGAAGGGACAAAAATTAAGCGCATAAATCTCGTCTTTGCGTCAGCAATTTACATTCGAGCCGAGCGGAGCTATATTGGGGGATTGCTGCAAGATAGCTGAAAACAAGCATCTAATCAAGTGTAAACTAACTTTGAGAATAATCGATTTAGCAGGCCCCTTGCTCCGGGTGGATCGCATTTGCACTACACACCACAGGAAGGCGGCTCGTGAACACGCTGAAAGTTTAATGAAGTTTATAATTCCACACGCATGAGCTCGTCGCGGATATCTCTGGAGCCGACGGGATTAATCGTGTAATCAAAAAGGGGCATCCTCGAATCGATGCGATGCTGTCGTCAGTCGGTCCGATTTAATTTTATTGCCGCACCAAATGTTTATCTTTTATCGCAACAAATATTTATTTAAGCCCGGGTGCAGTCATGAAAACTTGAGCAATTTGTACGCGGAACCGACTCTTGCTCAACTGCAATTGTTTTCTTTAAATCAACAATAGTAACGTTTATTTCAGGAACTTAGCTTAGAGTGACTAAGGGAAAATTTTCTAAACATGTTAATAAAAATAACTTTAAGCTACTGAACAAAATTTTTGTATACATTTTCTCCCAAACGGTGATGTAATTGAATTTTATGAAATCGCACTAAATAAGTCTTGTGTATCTTAGCCATGGTTAAATTTGGAAACACATCAGTGATGCGGTTTTTTAAGTATTCAAAACGATGCTTATTGATTGTCTTTAAAAATTTCTTTATAACGCCGCATTAAAGTAACCACCTGAGTAACTAGAGATATACTATAAGTTAGGTTACTGCAGTATTAAAACGAGACTTTAGTTATTATCGAGTTTTTGTTCGTTAGTTTGTTCGTAGTGACGAGGTCAAGTTCAAAACCAAGACTTTGTTTATCATGTGTTGATTATAAGATTAAAACAACTATGCTACTATTTATTCAGTTTAGATTATTTAACTACGAAATTAATAGCCAAGTTTTTTTTCATTCCGTATGGATTCCTAAGTAAAAGCAATCAGAACTTTTATCACTTTATTTATTATTTCCAGAACTGTTTTAAGGTAACAAATTGTATATATATTAGGGTGTTTTTTTTTCGCGACTATTTTTTTTTTCAGTCCCACCTCGACATTTTGTGGCAAATACCTAAACAAAAATTCCCTGAAAATTGGGGTCCTTAATATTAACCCATTAATGCCTGAATAACAAAAAATTGTACGGCAACTTCGAGCCGCTTACTTTTATCGAAGAGGTGGTCAATTCTCATCGAGACCAACTTTTCTAGACGTATTTTGAGTCGCCCGACACGATCCAACCAAAAAAAAAAGTGAAAAAAATTATTATTATTGTTTTTTTGCAATATTACGTAAATAAATACCTTTTTCACGTAATTTTTTTCGAAAAAACGACAGATTTAGTGGGGAAAAAGCAACTTTTTACTGCAATAAAATGCATAAAACGTGTTATTAGCAGAGCTGTAAAAAATGGCATTACCAGTAACATGCATTACCATTACAGGTAATGCAATTTAAAGATGATTACCAGTACCATTACTAGTAATGGTAATGCAAAAAATCGAATTACCATTACATTTACTGGTACTGGTACTTCACCATTACTGTAATCACATGAGCATTACTTAGCATTACTCGCCATTGCTAGCATTACTTACTCACATGAGCATTATTTAGCATTACTAACCATTACCAGCGTTACTTACTGCTCAGTATAGCAGTAATACTCAGCCTTACTCAAAATTATTACAATAAACATGCTTGAATGAATATTAAAATATATATTAATTCATATAAAATAAAAGATTTTATTACCAAAATGTAATAAAAACTTTCAAATTGGCATTTCTTATTATGAGTAATGCAAAGTACTGCCATGTAATGCTACGTAATTCCGAGTAATGTTAGTAATGCCAAGTAATGCTAAGTAATGCTCATGTGATTACAATAATGGTGAAGTACCAGTACCAGTACTGTAATGGTAATTCGATTTTCTTGCATTACCATTACTAGTAATGGTACTGGTAATCATCTTTAAATTGCATTACTTGTAATGGTAATGTCTACGTTAATGCATTCCAAAGTAATGCAATATTTTACAGCTCTGGTTATTAGTACTTAAACTTCAAAAATATGCAGGAGAATATTCAATATCTCAAGAAATATCGATGTTAGCGATTTGGTGTTTAGAACTTTTTTGTAGGATATTGAATTTCCTAGAAGTTTATCATATTCACTTTTTCTGTACCTCTTGTTGCTTACGAGATAGGGGCAAAAAGCGAGAATTTCATGTAAAAATTGGGGTTAGTGACCCGTACTACCTCGCTGGTAGGAGTTATGGTTACACCACACTGGAGACTTTTGTAGAGTATTCAATTCTGAAGAAACCCTACCATTGACCAAGATTATACCATAAAATGCCTCTGAGCTGTAGAGTTTTGAAGAAAAATAATCAAAGTTGTACGTGTATTTTATATGGGAAATCTTTATACGCCTTGGTCTAGTACTTAATATTAATATTAAGGGCTCCAATTTTCAGAGAATTTTTGTTTAGGTATTTCACACAAAATTTCGAGATGGGACTGAAAAAAAAAAATAGTCGCGAAAAAAGAGCACCCTAATATATATATATTAAATGTTATTCAAATGAAGTGCTAAATAATTTTTTATGAATTAAATTACGTTTCTTAAAAATTAAACCAAGATTTATGGTTGTATTAACCAAGTTTACTTGTTTAAGAGTACACAGATCGGTTTTAAAAAGAGTATTTTATTATATTGTTTAAAAATTAATCATATGAACTTATAATTTCGTTACAATTAACTTAAAATACGAAGCAAAATTAACCAGATTGACTAAACTTAATTCTGGTTAATTTTTCAATAAATTATTAATTAAGTCAGTTTTGTTGTATCTAACTGTATTATTTTTCTCAGTATGGACAAAACTAACAATTAAAGTCTCGATTATTTTTATTGGTTTTTGTACTAGAGCAAATTTGGATGCAGACAAGCAAGTATTTGTGTTTTTAAAGGAATGTATTTACTAAGCCAATCAGAGATAAATAAACCTGAAACCATAAATGTTGTTAAATCTTTGAAAGACTGCACAAATCTTGAAGTTTGAAAAACAGCTCAATAAATAGTTTTTAGAAAATATATGCGAATTATGCTGATTGGAACAGCTTGAATACTACTTTCTGTTAAGAAACATTTTGATAAGCCATTAAATGTAAATTTTCCTTTTACGTAGTATACTAAAAGCGTTCAATGAAAATTTCCTTTTAAAAAAATACACTTTTCAAGATTATGGGAAAAAACACACTTCCTGAAATCCCACATAGATCACTCAATTTGCAGCAACAGCAAAAAGTTCGTTTTTCTATTAAACCACAAAGTAGAAAAGTACAATAAAAGGCGATATTTCATTGGTATCTACATAAAACTTTCTACCGCAAACGGCTATAATACATTTCTATTGAAACTCCGAAAAATCAAATGAAAGCGGAAAGCAACACATAAAGCTGATTCGATTTACATAGAAGCTGATTTGCAAAAATGTGTTGGGAATTCGACAAAAAGAGAATTAAAGTGAAAAGTTACTTTTTCACTTAGATAGAGAAATGACTGACCACACGAATTTATTGTTTATTTTTTGCCTACACTTTAAATCCAAATCCGGATTTGTTCTGAAAAATGTTTTTGACAGCTTTGTAAGTAATTCTAGGGCGTGTTGGGCCGAGAATATTTCCACACCAGTCGGAAGTGATAAGCTCCTACTTTGCATAATCGTAGTAGCTGGTTGGCGATTTAAATTAACCTAAGGATTAACTCCTTCCCAAGGAGGGCAACACCGTCTCAGGAATACAGCATTTTCGTGGTATGTAGAGTAAAATAGGATAAATTGGGATGAAACTCGATGCCGTAGTCAACTGCCGCAGCATATCCCTAAACAAAGTTAAAATTTTATGGTGAATCATGTGATTAAATTCTTCTTGTTGTCTTTTGTCTTGGGACCACTTTCGTTTTAATAGGTGCATTGGCGTGTGATTACATCGCTGCATCGCTATTCCAAGAAAGTTTTTTACACTTAATAACTGATATAAATTTGAATTGCTAATAACGAATAGGAAAGTCTTCTTATTTTATATGTAAATAGATAACCTTGCCATACCCAAGTCATTCCTTGTAAAGTTTCTAAAGAAGACACCAAATTTGTATACTATTAATACCATATATAATTCACCTAGGTTTAAAAATAACGAATATAGTAAAAGTTCATATATTGTTTCGATGACAATCGTAAAGGCTTAACAGCAAAGTATCAATAATTTTAATATCCAAAAAGCGAGATCGTTTCGCATTTTATTTAAAACTTAATTACTTATAAAGCGTGTTTTTTTAAAAGCGTCCAGATTTTAAATTTAAATAAAGCACATAAAATTGAGCAAGTGAACATAAAGTTGGTTTTATTCGAAAGATAGTTTTTTTAAACTGAATATTTAAGTAGAATTTCGGCCATACATACATACATACATACCTACATCTCCACAAAAAATAGTCCAGGATATCAAATCAACTCCATTCCTGGAAAAAAGATTTTCGACAAATTATATATAAAATCAAATCAATAAATCCTGTTGAAACCACAAGTCGGCAACATCAATTTTTGAAAGCAAAAAGTAGCAGGTCATTACTCTATACCGCTCCGATGGGCGATTATAGGCTCCATAAAATTCATGAGGTACTCTATAATTTTTATATTTTATTTATTATATTGAGCCCTGATTTCGGAAATAAAATTCTACGGTTTAAAATCGTTGCAGTGGTGTATATTTTACCATGGTGATTTGTTGTACCTTACCAAGTAAAATGAAATTGAGACTTAGAAAAACTGACAGCTCATTTGATAGTCATCCCTATCAGAAATCCGACGCCTCTTAAGGGGTTACATGGGTCTTAAAGGTATAAAAAAAACGAAAAACGACTTCTTTAAAAAAATTTATTTCAAAAACGAAAAATCTTTTTTATTTAAAATTTAAAGATATGAAAGTAAAGTACTTAAAGTACTTGTAAAAAAATTTTCAGCAAAAATATTGAAAATTTTCCAGCCGTTTTTCGCCGTCAACCTTTTTTTTTGCGGTGGACATGATATTTCGGTGTGGAATCATCTGAAATCAAAAATTCACAAATTTTCTTGTAGTTTATGCCCTTGGCTCGTGATTGAACGAAGGAATTTTCATTCGGTCAAGTCGTTCTTGTTTTATACGAAAAAAACCTTTTGAAAATGATGAGAATCGGAAAAACGCATAAAAATTTGAGACGAAAATTGATTCAAACTCATGTCAAAATGTCAAATTTCATTTTTTTTTTTTCAATTCCTTCGTTCAATCACGAGCCAAGGGCGTAAAATACAATAAAATTTTCGAATTTTTGATTTCAGATGAATCCACACCGAAATATCATGTCCACCGCAAAAAAAAAGGTTGACGGCGAAAAACGGCTGGAAAATGGAAAATTTTCAATATTTTTGGCTGAAAATTTTTTTACAAGTACTTTAAGTACTTTACTGTCACATGTTTAAATTTTAAATAAAAAAGATTTTTCGTTTTTGAAATAAAATTTTTTAAAGAAGTCGTTTTTTTTATACCTTTAAGACCCATGTAACCCCTTAAAAAAGTACCCCTAAAAATGCAGAATCTTGTAATAATTTTATCCATGTTCTTTTTGTTATGACAAAAATTTCAATTTTGTTTTGTATTTGCATGAGACTGAGAATAAACAGATTTTATCATCAACTGATCTCATATCTGTTATCAAAATTTGATTGAATATCGCAGGTTAGTGATGGTAGATTTATTAAGATTTTGAGAATAAAAGCTCCCCTTTTAGTAAAAACTCATTTAAACTGAAAATTCAGTATTTTAAGAAAGAGAAACTAGAGTTTTCTAAAATGTTTTACGAACTAATTTTAGAATCATAGAATTAAAAGAAAGAAACAAAATCTAAGATATCAAAATTAATAGTATTTTAATTGTATGTTTTATATGCAGTATTTACTTAATTTAAATGTAAAATACTAACGAAATTATTTAAAATATTTTAAAAGAAATTTATTTTGCTATTACGCTGTAATTTTTTCTAGATATTTATAAATTCTATACATATACTAATTTTGGAATCGGGTTAACATCATAGTATAGATAGATGGAGCAGAGATCAGCGGGTGGAGAGATAGGCAAATGGCCAGAGGAGTGGACGAACATCTTCTATTCTTTTTATTTTACAATATCTACTCCAAAAGACTGGTATCAAAGGGTAAGAGCAAATATTTTGCAAACATTAAAAAGAGTCGATAAGAATAATGCAGTTGCTTCTCAGCCGCTTTCTTTGTCTCAAGGAACACAAGTGCACCATCTTAAACTTTGGAGTGGGAATTTGCATATAAATTGTGCATTTGACATACTCTCTTGAGAGTCCTCGAGATCCTCAAGTTGGATGATAAATCCATCCACGGTCGAAAGACATCTGTTTTACAACACAAAAGCAAATTAAGCTCAGCTGAGGCACTGAGTGTTCAAAAACCAAAAAACTAATTGGACCTGGAAGCGAATCTGAGAATTAATTGCCCCGGTTGACAAAGGTCCTTAAAATGAAATCCTCCCTTCTAGGGGCTAACCTAGTTAGCTGGGGCGGGATTCACCTACAAAAAGTTGCTGGCATTAAAGCTCACCTAGATGCGAAGATACGTGGGATGCGAAAGGTATACGAAAGGCATGTCGTCGACGCACCCAACTCTCACCCCAACCTTTAAGACATCTTCCCCCTGCACGCCGTCGATTCGCACCGCTGCGCGGGGCGATATTTTCCGGAATCTTTATTGCGTGATTATATTCTCGAGATGACCTCGTTTTCCATTATTATGTGCCACTAAGTATTTTTATAGACTCCCTCTAGCAGGCTGCGTGACGTGAAGGATCCTGTTCATTTGGAGGCTGGAGTAGGGATGTTGGGAAAATATCGATTTATCGAAATGCCGACATTTTTACTCCGACCTATCGATAGTTTCGACCGATATTTAAACCATAATAATATCGGATATTGATATTAAAATTGGACTCGGCGTCGATTATTTTTTCCATCAGTAAATAAATTATTTAATATTCAATTATTACTTTTTCGGGACGACTGTATCTCACAAACACTAATTTGAATGTGTTTTAAAAAATCCTTGCGAAAAAAATTAAAATTGTAGGCAATATTATATCGATGACGTTATGAAGATATTTAAGTTTAAACTTTCAAAATTGGTGTCATTTTTCCATCCCGATTTTCTGCATATCCCCACAAAGTTTCGCAGGAAGTTGTATTGTAAGAAATTCAGTAAAAGTTCCTTAATAGGAACTTTCTAAATCGAAAAAAACACATTTTTAAAAAAAATTAAAAAAAAAAAAAATCTATAACATTTATTGAAAAACTTTCATTTGAGTCTTATAGTATATATATATTAAAGTACATAAAAAAATTTTGTTTGATAACTTTTTATTCTTCATATCGGCGATAGAGGGCGCATTCCAAAAGTCACGTTTTAAGCGGTGAGAGACTAAAAAAAATCAAGTCAAAATTCAAAATAGGTTATATTCTTTAAACATTTTCCTAGGAGATAGATATACCTAAACAGTTTTTAATTAAAATTATTGTTCGTCACTTTATTCAAGATTTCCCCTAATATTTTGTATACAAAGTCGAATGCTTTTTGGTTTTTTCAAATCGGATGATTTGAGCCTGAGAAATATGTCTCACCAGTTCAAAAAATGTTGTTTCGAGAAAACGCGATTAAAGTTTTTATTCGATAATTTTAAGGTACGATAAGTGTAAGGTACCACTACTAAGGAGTCTATAATTTTCTTTATATGTTGAATTTCTCAAAACGGTTTTGGGAGTATATTTCTGTGATGTTTTAGAACACATTTATGAAACAAAAAATCGACTTGTTTTCGATTTAGATAGTAAATTTCCCCTTAAATTAATGAATTATAGAAAATATCTTTTTCGATATCAACGGTGACAAGCACGCATTTATCTTGTAAAATTATAAAATGTAAAATTTTCTTTTAATTAGCTTTTTTCAGGAGTCTTGCAAAATTATTTATCAAAACCAATTGCATCTAAAATTAGTAGTATTATGCATAGAATACTTTTCCAATTAGTATTATTTATCGATTTGGTAGATTTTAGTAAGTGAGACCTTTAACAGATCTCCTTTCTGGTATTGATCTGTAAAAGGTCTCAAACAAAAATAATCAAAAAAACTGCCTTTGCCACGAATTTTAAATAACGCAATAATGAAAATTAGTGTTGATGGATAAAATGAAGTTGGATGTCAATAATTTTATCCTTATTAACCTAGGTATAGTATATTTCCTTCCGACTGCAGGCAAAATAACTTTTTATTTATTGCACTACTACTTATTAAAGAGGCATACAAATAAATTGAGTTATTTATTTTAACATTTATTGAAAGAATATACTTTGAAAAATATATTAGTACATTTTTGAGTTGAAATTCGAATTACTTACGAAGTTATAATCGGTTAAAATAGTCCACACGAAGTCCTTTAAAAACTTTAAATGTATTTTTCTTGAAACTACTTTGTCTAAACTGGTAGAAGTTCTCAGCAGCTATCAGTTTATCATATTAGCGTAGAAATATAATAATATATGCATCGTTTAGGTAGGATAATTAAAAAATATTGAAGTCTCGAAAACAGAGAGAGAGACAAAAGCACTCAGCCAATTCAGCCAAAAATTATTAATTTATTTTCATTATATAATATATACTACACCCTAATACTGATTAATAGATTTTTTTTTTTCAATTTCAGATTAGAGTTATTACCTTTCACTAGACAAAACAATGTCCTAATGTTTTTTTTGGTTTTTTTTTCTCAATAAAATATGCATTATTATCTGCACCAGATTTCATTGGTCTGTCTTTATAAGTTTCTTAAGGGGAGGTTCTCATCTAGAACGTCAAAAAGTAGGTAAAGTTCGTGATTTTTTTGAAGGTAAATGACAAGACATAGGGAAATGATATTTGGCATTAACTTTTATTGTATATTTATCTGTACGAAAAAATTTTTTTATTAAAAAAAAAAACAAAATGGCGCCCGTTATTCAACTTCTCCGGAGGCATGTTTTTCGAAAATGGCCCAGCTGCGTACAATTTAGGGGTCGCAGATTGGTCTGAAATCAAATAATGATGACATTATTATAAACTAGACTAAATTTGTCTCAGAAAGAGTGGACGACTTTCAAAAAAAATTTAAAATTGACGGAATGGCGCGATTTTGAAATTTTAAGGCCGTTTTCGGTCGTTTTTTTTCATAGTTTATCACTTACAAAAAGGAGATAATGTTACCATTTTCAAAATGTGCTCCACTCTTTCTATGAAGAAAATTGTTTACTTTAATATGCACGAAACTAGAAGTTGATCGGTTGAACCGTTTTTGAGTTATCTTGTACGCAAATTTGAAAAATCTTGAAAAACAAAGTTCCGAGATAATCGTGATTGAACGGCACGGCACAGGCTGAGCGCCCCACTACGATCATGACACCGCCAGAATCAATGGGCTGTAGAATCCGTTCTAGTGCTCGGATCGACTAAATATTTTAAAGCAACATTCTAGACATATTAAACTTTAATAATATGAAATAAAAAAAAAATCGAAAATTTCAAGATTCTAGATGAGAACCTCCCCTTAAGGGGAGGTTCCTTTGATCGGCGATGAAAAAATCGATTTTTTTTTTTACATATCAATCTATAATATGTTAAAAACATGATCCTAAAACCGTTTTGCGTTTTATGCAGTGTTTAGAAAGTTACAGCGCTTCAAAGAGAAGCGTGCAACTGTCAACGCGGCACAACTAGCCGCGCGCTCGGCGGTTGTCCGTTTGGTCCCTTGCCCATCGGGATACCTCTATTCTATACCTCTGTTACAATGACAATTAAATTCTTTCTAGGACAGGTGTTTTTCTACGGTATAAAGTGTAAGTTCAAAATTGTCGTCACAAACGCATTTTCACAAGGTGAAATTGGTTCTAAAACTTCAAACGCGTTTTCCCGAAAGTTGATATTTTCAGTGCGCGGGACAGTGTATCTCGAGAACCACTGATCGGATCCACTTGAAATTTTAAAGTCATGTGTAAAATTCAATCTGGGAGCTTTGATCTATTATTAACAATATATTTTAATAATAAACAATGTTTACGCCTGTCTTAAACAACTAAAACACACCCCAAAGCACGACCTTAATTTTCAAGTAGATAACTTTCTCTGTTTTTTTAATCAAAATTTCGAAATTTTTAGTTGCAGGGCCGCTACATATGTTTATTTAACTAACTTAAAAAATGTTCATGTTTCAGTGACCCCTACGACCCTCGGGAACGTCCAGCGCAGACGCATGTATGGCGCGCAAGGCCTCGCGGAGATATGACTGGAACCGCCATTTTGAATTGAAAGAGGGGGGAAAAATAAATTTAGGGACTCTTTTTATCAATAAACATTGTACAAAAAACCGTTTGTTCATATCACATTTCTTTATACCTCAAAAAAATTCATAAAAGTGACGAACTTTTCAGAGTCGATCAGAGGAACCTCCCCTTAACTATGATTTTCTTAAAATAATTAAATTTTAAAGCTCTCAAAGTAGAAAGCACCTTCAAACTAATAGACGCTGCTGGTGGACTCTTTTAATTTTTTTTTTTCATTAAATAGAACAAGCGATTTATCGATATTATTAGGGTTTCGTACCTCTAACAGAAGGAACACGGAACTCTTATAATTTAGCTCGCGTGTCTGTCCGTCTGTCATAGCCGATTTTCTCAGCAACCATGAAACTTTAAATTTTGTATAGGAATAAATCTTATTACCACACATATTTCGCACTTTTTAAATTTTTTTATATGTATATGATATAGGGCAGTGATGGCGAATATTTTAGAGAAGTGGGTCAAATTTTGTTCAATATTTTTTTTAGTATTAGCTCGTGGGTTACTAAGTCAGTGGCGTCATTTGGAAAAGGGGAGGGGAGGTTGGTTAAAAACTACTTTTTTTGGTTCTCACTTTTAAAATCCTCTAAAAAGTTTACGTTTCCTTTTTGTTTTACAACTTTTACCTTTGAAATTCAAGAGCTAAGAATAAAGGTAAAAAAAAATTGATATAAATCGAGTGATATCAGGTGATGCACTGAATATTAGAATGAACAAGGAATAAGGAAAATCACATATACATGAAATATTATATATTAGTAGATATAATTACAGGTATGCATAAGTATTATATAGTGGAAGTATATTTAATGAAAAATCTGCTGTTTAGTTTCAGATAGTTTTTTAATATTAGGTTCATATTCCGTATTCATTAGTTTAACGCATTTCGCAGTCAATTCACTTCCAAATTTATTTCTATCGGTAGATTTTAAAAAATTCATTAAAGAAATCAATTTTTCACACGAATATGTGGACCCAAACATAATTGGATGAGCATTAGGAAGTTACTTCATTGATACAAAATTAATTGGTAAATAATCCCATACGATTAATACAATATTTTGAATTTTTAGTGTGGGATCATTATTATCTGCACTACTTTCTAACATTTTTCTTTCGACTTCGGAAATCAAGTTTTCAAATTTATTTTTCCACACTATGCTGCTTTGAAATTCCACTAATTCCTTTTCTAAATTATGGATACGTAGCCACATAAATTCGGTTATTGTTTTAAATTCCATTTTGTATGGATATAAAATAAAGTGAAATGTATTTTCCAAACCTTTAAATTTATTAAATATCTCCTCAAAAGCTTGTTTTATTTCCCGTATAATCTTTAAATATTTTTTAATTACATTTTGAACGTCAAGCGCATTTTCAAAAATTATTGTGTTTATATTTCATGATTTTCATTTCCAAATCCTTAGTACCTAAAGATGTCAAATTTCGTGATAAATATTTTAATATTTTCAAACATCATTAAAACAACTTGTACATTGTGGCCACACGTTTCTAACTTTTCTGGGTTTTTTTAATGACGCAATAAAATGGTGGGTGCTAGTGAACTTATCTAGCACTATTAACACATTTTAATTTAAAAACATTTATAATTATTGAACAAAATAATTTTGTTTAAAAAAAATATCACAATATAATTTTATTTTTTATTTCATTTATATAGTGTGCACGCATATAATATTTAATATTTGGCATGCAAACCTGTACAAATGAGGTTGCCTACGTCCTTTGTTAATAATGTAATATTTTGTGAATTTTTTTAAACAAATTTTGTTTTGTGTTTTGTTTTACATGTGTTTAAATTGAAATATGTTTATTGAAATTATGTAATACCCACCTTTTGGGTGAGATATCATTGAAACCAGAAAAGTTACAAGATTTGACCCAGTGCATAAACCAGTTTTGCTCGTCATTGTACATCATACACAGTGCAGTGCAGCTAGCCAATATCCACATGAATAATTGTTTTTTATAAATTCGACATGAGATATATATATTTTATTTTTTAAATATTTTTGATTCTCTGTTCCCTCTTTTATGATATAAAAAATAAATTTATAACAATCAATGCGTGGGTCATTTAAAAAACCTGCATGGGTCAGTGTCTGACCCGCGGATCATAGGTTCGCCACCACTGATATAGGGTATCATTTAAAACGGCTTGTTATGTGGAATACAATAACTTTTTTTGTTTTATAATTTTAGATAACATATTTAAAAAGATATTCTGAAAAATATGCTAAAATAGACCATTCTCTCTCTCATTATTTCCGAAACTTCTAGGCCTAAAATTCAGTGAATATGTTATAACACCTCATTTACGGGAAAATTATAACGATAAAAATTCTAGGTCTTATAAGATTTAATTCGCGAACTCGTTCTTGGCCAGTTTTTCCTGATATATGATTTCTAAATCGATGTAATAAATATCGACATATTTTTTCGATGTCACCATCCCTAGATTGGAGCGCTAAGGGGAGCTCCACAGAATGTGTAGGTATGTTAGATATGTATATAGCAAGGTGTACGCGAGTGCACGACTGCATCCGTACAATATGATGTAGCCTTCAGGTAAATAGATGAGACTCCTCCAGGGCCCCTGGGAATCTAATGAAAGGTGCCTATCGCTGAATGAACGATGTTATCTCGCTCCATCCGCTTTAACGCAATAACTGGCGACATATTGCTCCAGTGGCGCTCTCGGGAGGAGGGGCTCCGCAAGACAACGACCAGAGGCTGTGCGACTGGGGGTTTGGGGTGTTGGGGATCCGTGCGCCGGATGCGAACCTAATAAGCAAATAAATTACCCATGGTTGGGGCTCTTTGTGCGCTGGACTGCTCCGGCAGTTAGTGTAGCTTTGTATCTGCAGAGAAGCGCACTTCTGCAATTATCTGAGGTTAACGAAGGATAACTAAAAGCATTTCGCCAAGAGGAGGGGGTTTTGAGTCACAACGCAACCGGAAGCTGGAAAGGAAATTATTTGCACGGTCTGCACTTTTCATGGGAAATGCGAGAGTCGTTGTTCTGGCTGAAGTCAGGACCCCAAAATTGGATAAGAAATTTCCAAGAAGAGATATAACAGAAGTGGGATAATTGAGTTTTCCAGCTCTGTCTTCGAGATTTGTTTCTTCACGACGACGATCCCTGAAAGGGGCTGTAGGACTCCAGATGTTCGTGGCTACCGAGTTGGGACAAGTTTGCACCCAATTTCCGGTTTAAGGCACCCCATTGTTTATAAACTTTGATTAGGACATGTCTAATTGGGCTGTAATGAAAAGGGTGTCGCAACTGCAAGCGATGGTCGCGATAATTATCGCATGAGAGTTGCACAAGTATACTGGTGCAGGCGTGTGCCGGAGATGGACGTCGAAAATGAAACTTTTTCATTATGCGGCTTGCATGCAAGCAAGTTTCGCTTTAATTAAGTTTGTTGCCAACTTGTTTTCGGACAATATAAGAGCATCCGCATACAACTTGCCCGAATTCTCCCGTGTAATCTCGTGTCAAATTGCCACGCTCCAGTCCATCCAGGGCGAAACATTTTGAAGGAAATCTCCAAGGTATAAATTCGTTGAGCCCTTTTGTAGATTTTGTGCTATTTGGGATAGAGAAGGAACGACTTATGTGGCCATTATTTCCAGTAATGTAATGTTGAAGTTGTGGACGAACTTCCTTGTTGTCAGCAGTTGAGTACTTCATTCTTGCTCCCAAATGCGTTCTTATTCTTGTTTATCTTTTATATGTTGGTCTTCACAAATTCTCACATAACGTAATTGTGTCAGGCCATGCTGAACTACTCCAGGACGACCTAGTGCTCTTCCAGGATCCTTTTTGAAATTGAATACGAAACAGTATGGCATAAAAGATGTTTGTCATAAAACACATTTCGTATGCCTTTCACGTGTTTTCCTTCATCTTGACAACATGGATAGATTGTATAAAGGTACTCATTTGTATATTATTTTTATGAACAAGTAATATAAATGTTTCACCTCGTTCAGTTCGAAGAATACAACATGCTTAATAATAAAGTAGACTTGGAATAAGTATATACATACGTATGATTGAAAACTAAATTTTACGGACCTCGACATTTAACGTTATCTTACTCTAGTAAAATTATTGTTCTACTGAGGATTTTTATAGAGAATCTCCTGATTCTAAATAGAGTTAAAAATACATAGTGCAATAGTGTAAAGCGATATATATATACATACAGGGCGATTTGAATGTATTCTAACGCATGCCATTTGATTCTATCCTCCGATAAACATTTATTCCAAGTACCCCCTTTTAAAATGAGTCATTTAAGAGCTTCGGGCAGTTTTATGTGTACGGATAATTCTTTTATTCATCACCCCGTAAGTTTCTTAAAACACACCTTACGAACCTCTTTAAGATATCAATTGATAGAGAACTCTTGTTCCGTTCCAATGAGTCTTCAACGACTTCTCTATCCCGTTCATATCATGAATTTCAAATTATCAAATTTTCAAAACTGATTATATTAGTCAATAATTTTTTATTGTATTTTTAAAAAGGCCATAGGGGATAAGAAGGGGTAAAGTGCCCCCCCCCCCCCCCAATTATGGTGGTTTTATTTATTTTTTTGTTCCTGTTTATTCCTAACATATATTTTTTCAAGATTTTTTTTTTTTCACCCGCGTGACCCCTAAAAAAAATAAAATGTCGATTTTTATTTTGGTTTTTTGTAGGTTATGACTGTACGGCAAAATCGCTAAAAATTGTTTGAGACTTTCCGGCGTAGTGTTTTACAATATACAGGGTGATCCAAAAGTAGGTATAGAAACGGCTAAATAACTTTCGAGGAATTGAAGAAAAAAGTTTTAGACAAAAGCTTCAGGAATTATCCCTGGCTATTCAATGGTGGTCGTAGATTTGACCTTGACAATGTCCTTGAAGGTCATTGCAAGGTCAAGTTGACTTTTTTTAAATGGGAACCCACATTTTTGATCACATAAATGGAAAGAGCGTCCGACCATGATGTCAACCATGACCTCAAAGGTCATATCAAGGTCAAAATGGTTTTTTAACCATTTAACTGTTTATGTCGAGTATACTCGTCATGAACAAACCACGATTTTTCGCATAATGTCGATTGTATTCGCCACAATGATAAAAAGATAGCATTTGTATTATCAATCAACGAAACGACAATAATTTTTATTTCTGAAAAAGGGCAAATAAAGAAATTTAAAAAAAATTTACATTTTAGAATATTCGTTAGTTTGCGGGCAGAAAAAGTTCTTAAAAACAAAATTAAACAGTTAAAGGGTTAAAGGGAAACCTGCATTGTTACTGCGGATTTGGAAAGAGCAGAAGTTTTGCGTCCAAATGTAACCTTGACCACAACCTTGACCTTGGCCATGATCTCGAAGGTCATATCAAGGTCAAGATGGTTTTTTGTTTCCATACTTTTGGATCACTCGGTATATTTTTTTCCTGAATTATTACCACTGTGACAGGTACCCAAATGATGTTCGTAGTATTTGTGCTAAGAAAATAATAAAATAAATAAAATAATAAAATATATCTATTTTTGAGGTATGAAAACCTAAAAAAATGCTATTTACTTGATATATTGCAAGAAGCAACATTTAGTAATTAGTACTTTTTTTTATTTGAAATTTGAAATGTTGTTACCAAATTGAGGAAATCTTTAGTCTCGTAGCGCCTGATCTTTATGATGCATTGTCTAATTTCCAATATACCATATCAAACATAATATTTCAAAAGCAAGCCGTAAAAATTCCTATAGGTTTAATCTTTTAACTATATTTAACCCGCCTTGAGAAAAACGCGGTTTCTGCGACTCAAAATTTATGTTTGATTTGAAAAATGAAAATATTTTTTAATTCGAAATATTTCTATTATAATATTTACACTTCTATTATACTTTAGAAATACAGTCTTATTTTAATTATATTGTACGATATTTTTCTTATAGTCCGGTCAAAATAGTCGAAAAAATAGTGGTAGGTTTACAATAATTCGCATAGAGCTGAAAAATAGTATAAGAACAATTTTTGTAGATAATTTCATGATCTACAACTTTTGTCCGATTTATTTTTATGATAAAACTTACCGTTTACCAGAAAAATTGGAAAAACCATTTTTTTTACCTTGAATAACTTTTTTTGCAGATGTGGGATCGATGGGGACTTTTAGTATTTTATTTGTAATAATGTTCCCAAAGTCTGTACCAATTTACAGCTCTATGCGAATTATTGTAAATTGAAATGTCTACTTTGACCAGACTATTAGTATACTTTCTCGAAATTACTTATACGAGTATCAGGTTTAAAATACAAAAATCGTTAAAATGTCTATTTTTAAATAAGTAGACTAGGGATTTCTGTATGTATGTGCGAACGAGGATGCATAATTGAATATAAAAAACCTAATTTTTGATAAAAGGAAATAATATTACAATTAAGATGACATAGGAGATTGCACAAAATCCCAGAAGAATAATAGCATCAACTACCCTTTCCAAAGTCAAAGAAGTATACAAAATTGTGCAATTTCAAATAAACATTAATTCACTTACTCCTAACTTAGGATACCAAATTCTTTGAAAAGTACAACTCGTGGAAGTTTATACCTTGAGTTCTGCTTGGAGTTTTTCCTTAAAAAGTTTTCATGTACACGCATATATCAGAATCAACATAATTTCCAAAATTTTGAGATATTGCTTCATAAGCACAGGGAGAACATTTTCACCATTGTGTTTCGGATCCACGAAATTGACGCGCTCCTGTGAACACACAAAGTACGAAATCAGTGAAAGCGTAGAGAAAGTTAAAAATTCCCAAAAAAAATTCAGAAAACTTGATGTCGACGTTGTCCTCATCGTTGTTGTCGACGAGACGTCGACAGTGGGAAAGAACATCAGATGGGGTAATTTCGAGCTCCTCAGACGCTCTCTTCATAGCCTTCTTTGAAAGGAACTTTTTGTCGAGGAATTTATCGTCGAAATTTTTGCGGTAGAACTCCAGAAGACAAAATTTCGTTAGCACTTTTGTTGTGCGCATTCAAATCGCTTTAGATACGTCTGCTGGAGCATCCACCACGCTCGAGGGATCGGCTGACTTCCGAGGGGTTGTGCGGGGGATGCTGTGTGCGACTGGGAGCTTTATGAAGCCATTATCAGCCAGCTGGAACGAGGCATCATGTTTATTACCTGCGAAACGCTTAACCACTTCAACACCTGCGAGTAATTTGCGCTCGACAGCATCCGCTGGGAGCTTTATAAAATTAAAAGGATTTTGTCAGTTGGTTTGTCGAACGCGCGCCGCGTAAACGAGCGCCAAAATGAAAGAAACTTTTTCGCGGGCTCATTGCGTGCTTCCATTATTGATGCGAGTCAGGCAGCTCTCTTCAACTTTAAATTAACTTTCGCGTAATTAAATTCCGCCTTAAGCCCTATAAAAGCACTTTTCGAAGTATCGATTTGGCTTACAAAGTCGAAGGAGGAAAGGTAGAGGTGAATCGAAACCCTTGAATGGAAAACAATTTAATTCCAAAAATGTTGGATCCCCAAAAGTAAAAGTTGAGACCAGCCTTAAATCCAAGATCTCATTCTCCATTGACCCATCCGTCGGTGGATGGATACTCTCAATGTTCGTTAGACCTACGAACGTCCATGGGACCCAAATTTTGCCTTGTTATGAATAATACACAAAGGAAGGGCGGCTTTTTCATAGGTCTCCGGCCAGAGATAAATTTGATAGGGACGTTTCCAGCAATTTGAAAGGCAATTGTACCATCAGTTCTGGAATTAGGTCCTTCCTACACTACTACCATGCTATAGTTTCATTCTATTTATCATGCGGTCAGTATGGGTATTTTCTTAATTGCTCAAGATTTCAAGGGATTTGCATCTTGGGCAAAATATTGTCCTACTAATCACTTCGGTTTTTCTCATCCTTCAAAATTAACTACGAGACATCTACCCTTTTTTTTTGTCCTGATAAATAATTTTATCTTGGGTCTAGTGAAAGTGAGAGCGCTTTCGTTTTATTATTGCTTATTATGGGATCAAGCCAAATGACTGTCGGAGCCTTTATAATGTACCCTAATTATCCTGGAAAAGAAAATTTACCAATTGTTTTTTTTTAGGCAGTTTATCTTTAAGGCACAATAATAATTTTGTATGTCTCTTTTGTTGGCACAAGGACACAAAAGGAAAATCCAGTTAACGACCAACAATGAGCTCATATTTATTTGTTCTTTTCCTTTGATTTTTAAATTACTTTTTTACTGCGATTTAAGATTATCCACTTATATATATATATATTATATATATAGTATATATTATAGTATATCTTTGACCAAAACATTACCCAGTTTTAAAGTCGATTAAATATGAGGACCGTTTTATAAGTTAAGGATTATAAAATGAAATTGTTTTTCGATTTATTTTTCAATGCAGAACAACCATATAGAACAGCTTTAACAGCGTTCGAAAATGGATAAGTTTGTGATCCTTTGTTGCAACAGGATAAGTAAAATAACTAGATGATTCTAGGCAATAAACAGAAAAGTCCAGAGGAAAAAATCGCAGAATTAAAATTTTATCATTTTCCTTAGTATTTTTTAAGCCGTATCCAGGCGAAAATTTTATTTTCTAAAATAAGACTGCTCGGATCGGGTTTTTTAGCTAAATCGACTCTAAGTAAAATAACTAGATGATTCTAAAAAAAAAAACAGAAAAGTCCAGAGGAAAAAATCGCAGAATTAAAATTTTATCATTTTCCCTAGTATTTTTTAAGCCGTATCCAGGCGAAAAAATTATTTTGTAAAATAAGGCTGCCCGGATCGAGTTTTTTACCTAAATCGACTCTAAGTAAAATAACTAGATGATTCTAGGCAAAAAACAGAAATTCAATTTTCCAATTTTTCAATCCAGAGGAAAAAATCGCAAAATTAAAATTTTGTCATTTTTCCTAGTATTTTCTAAGCCGTTTCCAGACGAAAAAATTATTTTCTAAAATAAGGCTGCCCGGATCAGTTTTTTTGGCTAAATCGACTCTAAGTAAAATATCTAGATGATTCTAGGCAAAAAACAGAAAACTCCAGAGGAAAAAATCGCAGAATTTCAATTTTTACATTTTTCCTTGTATTTCTTAAGCCCTATCCAGGCAAAAAATCTCTAAGTAAAATAACTAAGTAATGAAAATAGAGTACGTCACAGAATAAGGCCTTAAGTAGTTTAGTAAATTAAACTATAATATATTATCGAAGTCAGTTAAATTAAAGTGCATAAATTTGGATGAGGTGTTAAATGTTGAGCTTTCTATATGGGAGATAATTAAGCCTTTAATGGCAGATATTATTGACTTTAAAGCTAAATAATTGTTTCAGTATATTAAAAAGTATTGAATATACACATTGCACTTAAAAGTTTTCCATTATTATAGTGCTTTGTATATTTAAAAATAATTATAGAAATTTATCTAGCTACCAGTAGATCTTCTTGAGGAAGGTATAGGAATAATTAATGTTAAAATAAGAATGAGCATATAAATTATGCAAAAATTTAACAGAAAGTTTAATGAAGTGAGGAATTGCTTCCAAAAATTGTACCAAATTAAATAAGGACTATATCAAGAACATTACCCTCGTTAAGAACTTTTCAGAAAAATTTCGTTTTCCTCCTTTCTTTTACTTAATTAATCCAGGACGCCACAGAATTAATTGCCTAATCATAGTTCTCTTATTTTACGGAAGTAAAAAAAAAAAAAAAAAACTTCGTAAACTTCCACTGACCTTAATAACTTTATGCTTCCATTTAAAACGAGACTACAACGAAAATCCTGAAAAGTAGATTTCCTACAAACTTGGTTTGTTTTACTTGGCTCTGCGCCAATTGCCAGCTCGTTGTGATAGATGACTGGCAATAATTTCAAAATTACCCGACCTAACCATCCATGTCAGCGACAAAAATATTTATATCGTTGCTTTCGGGAATGTCACGACATTAAAGGGCGCTTAGCTCCCCATAACATTGAGTTTGAAAAATTTTGTGATTTTTAGAAATATTAATGCGTATTTACTTTTGGACGTTATGTGAGAGAATTTAAGGAAAAATAAATATGCATTGGAGTGGTGGGATGGAGGAAATATTTTGAAACTTTAAGTTAATTGTGCAAAGTTCTATTTTATGAAAGTTTCATACTTCGCCACTTGAATCACATGACTATGGATGTATAGTAGTAAAAGTTCCATTTGTAAAAAGGTTGTTGTCTTGAACTTGTAGAAATATTTAACTTTTCGAAAAATTCCATTTTCCCATCACGATATTCCCTAAAAATTCGTTGAGAATTGTGTAAATACCTTAAAGATATTTTCTTCTTTGCATTGTAAAAAAGTTTACAAAAATCCTTGAATTTCTGACTTAACGACGGTGACAAACACGCATTTTTCTTATAAAATGGCAAATTGAAAAAATCTTCTTGTCTACAGGACTTTAGCAAAATTATCTATAGAAGAAAGACGAAAATATCTTTAAGATTTTCCACAATTTTCGCGGGAATATGCGGAATATTGAGAGGAAAAAGTTTCACCCGGAAAGTAAAAGCCACAGAGAAAAATTTGGTCATTATACGTCATTCTGACTCTAAAGTTCCATCAAAATCCTACAAAGTTCCATCAACATCCTCTAACTCAACTTAATATAAAGTTTAACCGGCAATTTATTTAAAAATTACAAAATGATGAAAATAGATTGGAGAAATTATTTTTATATATTTTCGTATTGAAAAATTCATCCAATTTTTCAACTCAATTATTGCGGTAGATAAGTAAAATAATATCCTTATAAAGTAGATAACATTTTCCTATCACACGGATTCTGCAACGATTTTATAGCTTTCCTAACTCACATAATTTTCACAAAAACATTTTCTTTACAAAATTTGTATAATGTTCTTTTTTTTCAAAAATCACAATCACCATCATTCGAAAAAAATACAGGATTTTTTTGTAAAGTAGAAATTAAATAAATAAGGTTATTTGGAACATATTAATTTGCTAAGTATCACAATTTTCAAGATTAAGGGAAAGTGTTTAGATGAGTTTCTATTAAAAATACCTGTAACTAATCTATATCTTTATATAGTATTTCACAAAATGATAGCTAGAGTTGTGTTTGTGTCAGCACGAAGAGCAAGATCGAATGGACAGATTTTGATGAAACTTTGCCGTTTTATATTATAGTTTACCTTAGAGTAAAGATTTTAAAAATAATTATTTATCTAAGCCTACCTAAATATAGGGTCACAAAATAACGAAGCCAAGATGACTACCAAAAATTGTAAACTTCATATGATTACCATAAAAAATGATTTCGAATCTGCTATCAAAACATTGAATTTCAAAATGGAGAATCCAATATGGCAACCAAAATTTCTAAAATTTAAGGGAATTTAATGAAAATCAATACAGTTCTGATTTGGATTCCATAGAGACGGAATTTTAATATACGGCAGAAACGGAATTTTATTAAACTTAACGTAGTTGAAGCTTATGCCCTGTGTTCCAAATTCCAAGTGCTCGTACTATTGAAAGTTTGATTTCGGTATGCAGTGGTGGATTTACCAGCAGGCTGAGTAGGCTGGAGCCTAGCGCGGCAGATTTTAGGGGCGGAAAATTTGGGGCCAAAATTTGTTTTTATGTTTTACATAAATGAAAAATATTCATATTTATATATCTAAACTTAACTTAAATTTAATAGGGTTAATTCGCTTCATTTTAAGCATATTTTTGATAATTTTTCCTGAGCATATGTTAAATTGAATTTATTTAAAAGCATTTCACATAATATAGCATCATTTCAGGAATATTCAGTTAAATTTTTAGCCTAAAATATTAAGAAATAAGCTATTGAGAGCCAATCTTCTGATACTCTTAAAAACAAAAAGACAGTTTGCGGTGGACATCAGAACTCATTACTGGATTATCTTAAATCAAAAAATCGAAAATATTTGGTTAGGTTATGAATTTCTCGAAGTAATGACGTCGAGATTGTTTTTTTTTTACGATTTTTCAATTTTTGGCATAATTTTGAAGTAAAAAAACGAATTTAAAAAGAAAAAACCTGTAAAAATCAACCTATTTTTCATAGTAAAACTAATTATAATACACAAAAAATTATATCGACGTCACTACCTCATATTTTATGTATTTAAAGAGTGTGTTAAATTTGAAGAGGATCGATCAAATAGATTTTGAGTTACAGTGTCCACCCACTTTGAACATGCTAAGTGGGAGAAAAACGAGTTTAAAGTCTAAACACCGAATTTATAAAGCACAGGAATAGCTCGAACCCGGATCGGAGAACTCCATATCTCCGTAAGTTTCACTCCAATTTACTTCAAAATTTTAACCCAATAATCTTGAGATGTTGTACATTTATATGAGGAAAAAACGCAAAAAAATACACAATAGGCAATAAAAAGAAATTGTAATTAATATGATTATGAACTAGGGTATCAAATTGTAGAGGTTGGTAGGGGCGCAAAATTTTAATAGCCTACTGACGGCAAATGTGTAAATCCGCCACTGTCGCTATGCGATTTAACCTGTTAACTGATTATGTCGTATATATGCGTCAATTTCAAAAGTTTCATATTTTTGCATAAATCAGTTTGTAATTATAAAACTACATTTAATGTTGAATCAAACCCAATTTAAAAATATTACACTTTTTCAACTTTTATAACGCATAGTATTTATTTTGCTTATGTCGTAAATACGCGTCTTTGCTTGAAATGAATTCAGCACATATCGAGCTTTCTAAGAAAAACTAATCAGTTAACAGGTTAAGCACCATTTACAAAATGACTTGATAGTGTAACATATTTTAAGCGATGTCCAAGCAAATTTTTAGGTAAATGCAAACAAAGTCGTGGGCACAGCTGGTAAATTCATGACATGGTTTAAATTCAAAAGTAAATCGTTCAAACCCTAAATTGTTAAACCGCTCCAAACTAAAAACACTTTTGATGTTGAATTATATTTAGTCAAATAAAACTTTTACCCTTTACACTCGACTGATGTCTTTGGGGAGCCATTCAGCTATTGATGTCGTAAAATCTTCAGCTGCAAAGAGGTAAATCGTCGGTCAGAACTCTGAAATTTAAATATAAAAAAAATTTACTTCTGTGACTAATATTTACATTTACAGATACCCAAAGCATTTTAATGATCCGAAAATTACGTCTATAAACTGTTAATAAATCAGCGTTCTGTAAACAATTTGATTACGCCATCAGACTGATTGATTTATTAACATAAAAATCATCAAGAAGTAATTAATCAGAATTATGTACGTTTCGGTAATTTTCCTAGAAAGATAAGTGCTATTAATCTACCACTCGATAAACAGCACATGGTAAAACCTACTTGAAAAAAACATTTCCGCTTAATTCCATTTTGCAAGAAGAAAAACAATATAAAAATAACGCAATTGTGAAAAATCTGAAATATATTTGGATTATTTTTCTATCAATTTCAAAGAAATTTAAATTTACCCATTGAATGAATCAATCCCGAAGCATCTGCCTTAATTCAGACCTTTTGAATTTTCCACGAAAGAGCACTTTCATCGGTGATTTTCTTGTGAGTCAATTAGAATAATGGGGAAATCGTAAGAAGACTTAAAATAGCATTTCAGTGAGCCCATAAGAATTCTCAAAGGGCCGTCCAGAAGGGCGGATAATTTTGCTTAAGATAAAGTGAGTCGGGCCAGGGGATGGAGTAGAATGGAATGCGAAAAGCTGGAATTTTATTGATAAAGAAGTTCTTCTTCTGCTCAAATCAAATTTGCCTAAGATTGACGAGTTTTATGAATAACCAAATCAGTTGTTGTTTTGCTCGTCTCCCTCACCAAGAAATCCTGGAATGTTTTGAATGCGGCACACGGGGGCAGCTAAAATTCACGATAGAGGAGGGTTAAATTTAGAATTATATTTTGTAGTATAGCTCCCCCCCCCCACAGAGTCTGTACCTCTTGGTCAGGGAATTGGTCTAATTTTGTTCAGCAATTTCATCGATTTCTGCATGTGAACTGTTCCCATTGTTCTACATGGTTAGGTACAGATTTATGTATAGTATACGATCGTTAATTTCCCGGTAGTTCTACGACCATGTATCGAATATGGGACGAAGGTCCTGCTCGATGAACAGGGAGATAAGGGCGTCCCATCTGAATCGAACAGTTCTCCTGTTTGTTTAGGCGTTGTTCCGAACATTTTTCCCCGAGGCATGGTTCCCAGTTTATTTGCAACCCTTCGGGTTCGGCCATTCAGAGGCATAAATTTCAATTTGCACTCTCGAACAGTTTCCGCTGGGGAATTTAATATCTCCTAGAGAGGAGCCTCTGTCCCTAATCGGAGCTATTTCTTCAACAGAAGAACCCACCCACGCGTCTCGATGCGATGTTATGCGGCGAAATGTCTGTATGTCTTCCGCTGCAGGATAAATATATGTGTGTTTGACTTCTTCGATGTTTGCTTGGGAAAAGCGCTCCTCGTTTGTTCGGTTCCACTTCGCGTAAATGCTGCAATAATGACGGCTCTTCGTCATTTGTGACACCTACAAAATCCTCTATACAAATTTATCGATCTTCAAAGGTATCCTGTGCTACATTCTGGGGCGGGGTTGCTAGGAAAAGTGATTTTCGGAACGCTCTCTCACCCACCAGAACCTACCTTACGTACGGATTGAGTCACGTAACCCAAAAACAGGTATTTTCACCATGGAAGGGAACCTTTCTGTTGGGCCATAAGCGATTGAGCCACATAAGTGGGCCCCATCAGTTTAATCAAAATCCGCAATCTTGTTACAAAACTCTGTTCTAGAGTTTGTCTCAAAAGTACTCCTCGTCTTTGCCCGCTCGATTGCAGTAATTATCTTATTACTACTCGAGATGAAGCTCCATCTCGAAAGGTTTCTCACCTTTCATAGAATCTCACGGATTTAGTACTGTATCCTGGGCAACTCTTGGTATCATCACGCGAACAAAATAATCATCGAACTTGAGTTGAGACTCGAGTCCTAGGAAACCGATCTCATAAAGGGTTTGCGTGCTCGTCGGGGAACCAACCCCAACTCTAATCCTCTACAGGGTGCCTCTATGTTGCGGGGAGGTATGAGGCTGATATTAAATTGCTGCAAGATATCACCACTAAAATGAAATACGATTACGTGTAAGTGCCGCGTCCTGCTGCAAACTTACGGCGCTCACAGATGGCGCATGTGGGCAACTTTTTGCCTCCTGGCCGTATAATTTTCGAACGTAAACGTCTCAATGCAGCCGTTTCCCCGGGGGTTTAAGGAGTTTTTTCCCGAATACGTGGCGGACGTAAATGAATTATGATTGCACATGTGGACGCTATCGCTTTGCGTTGAGTACAAAGTTATCGGAAGGAGATTAGGTAGTATTGTTTTTTTTTATTCTCATTTCGTGCGATCCTATAACAATGAAAAATGCTCATTGTCCGTGCAGATTATCTAGCCTGCAAATCCCATTATTTGCAGTCAAGAGGTTCATAATTTAGGGAAGGCTGAAATCTTTCCTAGTAATGAGTAGAATTATCTTAGTCTTGGAATCTTGGTCTCAGTTTTATCGAAAGTCCAAAACCGAGACCAAGACAAACTCAAATTACTGTAGGTTTATAAACTTGCCCTTCCTAGCACCAACTCCAAACATAACTGATTAGATATTGTAAATAGTTAAGTATCAATAATTTTGTATATTGTTTTTCAATTCTCTTTTCTTTAAAGTATTGGGTTGGCACATAAATAATGAGCGTTTAGTTAAAATTTTCTAGTTTTTTCAAGAAACGTCTAGAACATTCTACGGTCGAGGGTATATATACAGCGAGCGGCGCTTGTTCATCTCAGTCATAATTTTGGCATGGAATCAAAACTCACGTTAGACATTGCTTGCTCTACGAATACCAGTCTGGCCATTCAGCGGCTGAAGCTGTGCGAAACATATGCCAACGTGTAGCTCCCCATGCCGTATCAGAGGCTACAGCAAAAAGATGGTTCCACCGATTTCGTAGTGGCGACTATACGCTGAGTGATCAACCCAGGTCTGGCCGACCAGTGGAAATGGACATCGATAGATTAAAGTCGTTAATTGAGGAAGATCCCAGGCTTTCATCGCGTACTTTGGCTATACTTCTCGAATGTTCTCACATCACAATAGAAAGACATTTGCACGAATTGGGAAAAAGGTACAATATGGTGTTTGGATACTGTATCAGTTAAGTCCGTGTCAACTTAAATATCACATAGACGTCTGTACACAAGTTCTGTCTTTTCGCCGCACATTCAACTCGTTGGATCACCTTATTAATGGGGATGAAAAGTGCTATTCATTCTTTGCCAGATAGGTGGAGACGTGTTGTTGATTCCGACGGTGCTTATGTTATTGATAATCAAATAAGTTATGAATATATGGTCTTTTTCATGTTGTCATAATCGCTCATTATTTATGTGCCAACCCAATAATAAGAAATATTATTCTTAACTTTTAAGTTTAGTTTTGTACATGCAGGCACAATTTTGAAGTCGGTTTTTATTTGTTTGTAAATTTTTTTTTTTTATTTTTCAATTTTTAATTAACGGGATTTTTCCCCTAAATTTCCCCCTTTAGAGGTGGGATATTTCCTTCAAATATAAATAGGACTACCGTTACGATATAGCCTATTCAACAAAAGAAGGATTATTGAAATCGGATCATAATCGGCGAAGATATAGTGTAACAAACACACACGCACAAAATAATACAGTCGAATTGACAAGGTCCTCCTTTTATTGAAGTCGGCTAAAAATAGTATATATTACTAACATTCTTATTGATATCTCTAACTAGTCACAAGAAATCCTACATAGTTATCAGTATATCATAGTAACAAATAATTTTATTATGATTAGGTACTAGAAATCATACTATTAACCCATTTGCAACATTAGCGTGTATATACGCTCAAATTTCCTGGTCGTTATTACCAAAGCGTATATATACGCTCAATTTTGTTGTTCCTTATCATAAGAAAATTGGGTGTGAAATTTTGTGGGTTTGTTGCTGCGCTTACTTTAGTTATAAAAGCCATACATAAGGGAAAGTGAAGAAGAAATTACACCAATAAAACGAAGACGAATTATTGAATTTTAAGAAAGAAAATGTTTCAAGACATAGATTCATTTCCAACATACTAGACAATAGAAGTTTTATATTTCCTTTTTTAAAACTATTTATTAACTAAGGAAAACAAAAGTTAATAAATTATGTTATTAAATTTTATCGTAAATGCAACGCACATCAAATGGGACTACGATCGAATTTTGATTGAATCACATTCAGTATGCTCCCAGAAATTTTATTTAAATAGTTGGTTCGAATTGACCTCTTACCATAACTGCAAGACATACATAGAATAACATAAAATTCGTATAATCTTTAAGTTAATGCTCCCTTTTATGACTCTTTATAGTTACTATAAAATGTAGCCAAACTTGCCTAGAAAATTCTAAAAGAAAATCTTCTTAAAGCCTGGTAAATAGGAAGACGACGAAGATCCCTCCTCAGTAATGGAATTGCCTTTCTAGCACATTCGTTACCAAAAAGCAAATTTTTTTTTTCAGAACGAAACTAATGGAAATCCTAGTCCCCGAAAAAGAATGACTCCTCCGTTCGTGCGCTAGAAAACTAGCCAAAGTTTTTTTTTCCCCCTCGGCCACAAGGCAGCTAGAATTGTTAGAGTTCCTGCGGGACTAACTTTGGAATTCAATTACCAAAAGGTCAAAACTTTCCCTGCAGGCCGTGCTCGATTTCTCACATGTAGAGTCTTTGATCCTGTTTGGCTAAAAACAATTTAATGAAGTGTCCCTTAATGTGGTACTTTTCCGACATCGCTTCAGACTTCGGCGAACGAGGGAGCGGGATGCGCGGCACCCTGGCCCTCTCGGCTGATTGAATCACAGGCGTCCAGTCAGCCCGATATTAAAAATTAAATTCTCCTCCAAACACTGGCCTGTGAGGGAGTTTAAGGCGCCGCGACGTTAGACGGCGTGGCCCGCCCGTCCGTCCGTGCAATGGTATTTTATTGTGGAAGTTACTCTTTGATCTCCTCTAATGAGTTTTTGCGTAATTTCGGCGATGTTTGAAGGGCTTTGCGCCGAGTCAAAAATTAATTTAAATTGTGGCAGCTCTGCGGGAGGTGGCATAGGGCCACAGCCTTAGGTTTCGAGGAGTACGCCTAAAACTGAGATGTTTTGGAAATACGGGTGAGATTTGAACTAATAATAGCTTCGAAATTAATAGAGCCCGGAATTCAACGAGGGAATCAAATTGATTCGCCGAAACAAATTCAATTAAAGGTTAATTAAAGCTCAAAATCCTTAATTGCTTCGTTTTAATTCGAAAATTAATAAAGAGGAATTACCAAAAACATTTTAGAAAATTAAAGGTATTAGTGGGTATTTGCTTTTGGTCATATTTCAAGCAATCTTTCGTATCAAGATAGTACTCTATAAATTACAATGCAGTGTTTTGTGCAATTTATAAAGGGTCTTATACCAGTTTTATAAATCAGAAAACTTGTTTCTAAATTTAAATTACTTTTTGTTGCCCAATCTAATAAACTTCAAATCCGGATCCATTCCAGGCTAAAAAATATAAAGGATAATATCTCTAAAATAAATCTTTAAAGTCTAATGTATGCATAGCATTTACAAATAAATATTAACAACAAAATCAAAGTCAAATTAAAGTCAGAAGCAATGATAATAAAAACAACACCAACAAAATCAGAATCAACATTAGCTTTTTAAAATAACTAACAACTTTTCCAAACTCAACTGCAACCATTTACTTCAATAACAGCCACTACAATTATTCTTTACTTTGAAATTGTTCTTACTGAAGTTTATTTAGTGTCATCTGTATTTAAAGGAGTTATTTGTTATTTTGAAAAGTTAATTTTAATTTTGATTTGGTTTTAGTTGAATTTGATTTGGTTGCATTTGAAATTGTAATGATACCTATATATCTGGATTTTTGGATAAACTATTTAGCTTAAACAGTTTGCATACATTAACTCTCAAATGTTTTTATTAATTCAGAGCACAAATTTGTGTTTGTTTGCAATTTTGATGAATTGTTGAAGAATTGCTGACAAGCACGCATTTAAGCTCTAAATTAATAAATACAATATGCATGTAATATACTAAAATCAGTTTGTCGGATGTAGAAATTAGAATCGAATGCAATGTCATTTCTTATTCTTTCTTTTAGTTTCTAGACCCATTTCAAGTCTTTGAGTAGTGTTTACATGTGAATTTTTCAAGTCAATCGCAGATATTTTTGTGAAGTCAATCCACCTCTATTCGATTTTTTGGTTACGTGATCTTTACTTTGACTAAACTTCGCTTTCAAGTATGTATACATGTATTGTAAGTCAAAACATTAAATTAATCACATTAAATCAATGCTGATGTTCAAAATTAAATCAATGCTGATATCATAGGTCATGATTACCTTTTAATAATTTTCATAGATTTTTTTGTACGTAGATTATGAATAAGAAAACTAAGTTCCCTATTAGCTCGAACTTTCGAGAAAAATAGTTTTAAAAAGTACAAAAACATATATTAACCTCTTTTAAAAATTAATTTACTTCGCTTCACTTTTTTTCATATTCTGATTATTTCACACAATATATAGTAAATAGAAAATCATAACTGGCACGCGCTCACGAAAAACGTATTTCCCAAGATACTTAGACAACAATGAAGTGGTATTTCCTATAATCAACAAGCCAACGATCTTTTTTTTCAGTTATACATGTAAGCCGCATACTTTGTGAATGGCTTGCTTACATCAAGTCCGACAACTTTTTCCTCTTCGACTTTTTTTGGAAATGGCACGCATGCGCGCAGACGACTCGCAAACATGTCGATCTGATGTAGCCATGTTTCCTGATACATGTAAATCTAATTTTACGAATACTTGTAGATTTTTATGTCTAAATCACGATAATCAACTTGTCCGACAAAAATAATGGCAAATTTGGGGAGTCCGACACCCCCAAAATGTCGATCTGACGAGGTTATGACGAGGTTGCCATTATTTTTGTCGGACAAGTTGATTATCGTGATTTAGACATAAAAATCTACAAGTATTCGTAAAATTAGATTTACATGTATCAGGAAACATGGCTACGTCAGATCGACATGTTTGCGAGTCGTCTGCGCGCATGCGTGCCATTTCCAAAAAAAGTCGAAGAGGAAAAAGTTGTCGGACTTGATGTAAGCAAGCCATTCACAAAGTATGCGGCTTACATGTATAATTGAAAAAAAAGATCGTTGGCTTGTTGATTACTATATTTAGGTAAGGATTCATGGTTTTATTTCAGCTACATTGCTATAACTAAAACATTTCGTTATTTGTTAAAGATATTTCAAAAAAAGGCAACATAAGGTCTTCTTTACCTTTTAATCCTATTTTTCTCGGAAACCCGAGCCAATCGATTTAGAAATAATATACCATTGTTCAGAAGCAGACAAAACTATATTTAATTTTTTGACTAGTGCATTCAAAATGTTTGCATTGTATAGAAAAAACACTTTTTTTATATAGTGTTGTTTCACAACAGGTCAGTAGTATCTATTAATATTTCTTATTTTATCTACATTAAAAACTTAGCTGAAAATGTGTGATGTAGTGCGAAATCCTTGAGAGAACTCATCATGCTACCTTTCAGTTGCAATTTTCCGGTTCAAGAAACAATGTTATTTCTGAAAGTCCTGAAGGTTCCCACGGTATCCTGCTTCCCGAGTTGGGTGAATTCCTCCTTAAAATGTTCGCCACTGCAATTGCTACTTTGGAGGGCTGCTGCATTGCGAGGATTTAGCCACTGTCAGCTGATGTAGAAGGAACGTTTAAGACATTCGCCACAAGGAGTCGCAATTTCCAGAATCCTTGGCTCAATTTGGGGAATATCCCTGGAAAATCGCAAGGACCCACCGCCGCCGCCGCTATCGCCATCACTCCCCGTTTTAGCGCCAAGCATTTGTCAGTATACGAAAACTTTTATCGAACCCTCGAAAACGTGGAGGAATGGTCCAGCGGCAGTCTTAAAGTGTAAATGAAAATTTTTACTGGGTGTCACGTGCTGATATGCTAATGATGATGACGAGTCCCCCTGTAATGAGGACTGAAACGCTCTCGGAACATTACGCCCCACAATTGCACCAGAACGCCAGCTAGAGGGAGCCGTGTAATGATGATGAAAAGGTTGTGCGGCTCCTGGAAATTTGCACATTTTTCGAGTAATGATAAGCAGATGGAATTATCCGGAGATAATGAATTGTGACAAATAATTTGTGAGCGGCGCGCGAAAATTGGCCCCTTTTTCCCCAACAATACTGAAGGGTATTCATCACGCCCCTAATTTCTGCACATGCCGCGGAAATCTGAGTGGGCTGGGTTAAGGCAACAGCTGTAAATTATAATTAGAATTATGGAGACGAAAAATAAACCGAAATTGTATTGCGAAAACTTCTGGGGGCCTCCCTCAAGGAACAGTATCATTATCTTAATAAGCTGGGAACAGTTGCGAGCGTGGAGCAATCCCCACCATTTCTGTTCGGTTGAGTAAAAAAGGCTAAAAGTAAAAAGCTCTTGCCATTTGTTTTATTGGCCGGAAAGTGGTGTTTCAAATTTGGACCAAAATTTGTTGTTGGTTGCGGATTTTATGAAAGATTAGTTTCGTTAAATGTACGCCACTTTGAATAATACCAAATAAGGCAAACTTTCAGGTGTTTGTTTACAGTCTATTAAATCTTAACTGATGTTTTTATAATTAAGAATGTTATGTATTATAAACACCTTAACAAATCATAATACTGCATTTGAACCAATTTTCCCACAAATTTGTCTACATGATTTTTTGGTTTGAAAAATTGAAAATAATTGTTATTTTCGATCCCTGATTTTGAATGAAATATTTTAATACGTATGACATAAATTAGAAGATATTAAATGCAATTTTCGGTCTAGAATATTCAATCATTGGCTAAAAGTATATAGCAATTTAACTAGGTACCTTATTTTATTATATGTATAAGGAAGAATAATTATACTGGAATGTAAAACGTGCTATTTTTTTATAAAAAATAATTAAAATCAAAGGGCTCAGGAGTGTTATCAGAATTTGTTCTTTTATAACTTTCAAAAGCATTCGCAGAGAGTTTGTCCTTAATTGAAATTCTCCCAAATAAAACTGACTTTTTAAAAGATATATTTTTCTGATTATTGTTTTACAATAATTTTGTGTTAGTGTATTAGTAATAAAGTAAGAAAAAATTCTCTTAAGAGTATCAGTTAAAATTTTTTTAAGAACAAATTACTGAACTCTGGCAGTACGATCAAAGAAACATAGATTTTTACAAGCATTTTAAGGAAGTAGGGAAGACAAAACACCTTTTTATATATTTCCTTTTCATTGTAAAATTGCAGTCGTAATTAATTAAAGTTTAAAATTAATTAGTTAATCTCTTAGAAGTTTTTACAAGAACATATAATTCATAAAATATGAAAATAAAAAAGTCAAGTGTGTAACAAAATATACTCAACCTTATTTGAAGTTTGTCGTGAAAGTAATGCTCTTGTCTTTTGTTTTGACAATAAATGCCTTAACAGATTCATTTCATACCCCACTTCTTGGTCATTATTATCCGAGCTAAAGCCTGTTTTATTTCTCGTAAAATTGTTCGAAGGCTTTATAAGAAAAATATTGTTTTTAGGAATCCTGGCTTTGACTTTGTTCAAACTAAAAAGCATACCTAGACTAGAAAATTACAAACATTGGTTGGTTCCAAATACCATTATTATAAAAAATTGAATCCTTAAATGTTACTTCGAAAAAGTTAATCTCGTAAAAGATTGCAAAATTAGGCAAATATATGGCGAACTAATTTTCAACTAAACTATCCAAAAGAGCAGTCTAAAAGTTTTTGCGATTCATACGAATTAATTTTTCCTGGAATTTAAGATCCCCATAAAACGGTGGGACTTTTTGAGGGCCATGCCCATCTATTTGGATCTACCCGTTTATTTCAGACAGTGGTAAATCAGTTTTGAAAAATATCACTGGCCTGCATTTTTCATGATGTTTTCTTCCTAAAATGGTGATATATGTTTTTGATAGGATTTTTTCTGTAGTTTCCAAATCCGAAAATGAATTCATTGCATTACATCGAAAAAGTTAGGGTTGAAAAGGGAAAAATGTATTTTGGAATTTTGTTATTATCTTAAAAAATAATGGGAAAATGTAGAAAATCAAAATATAATTAAAAAAAAAAAGTTGAAATACTTAACTATATATATAAAATATCAATTATTTATAATCTTTTGTCGTGATTTGTTCAAAAGACAAATTTTTTCTTCTACGCCCGATTTCATTTATTTTACAGGACATAGAGGCTAATGAAAAACTTGTTCCCTATCAAATTTTAAAAACGTTAACGATGTTATATAGCTATAGTTACCTATAGTGATCTAATATTTCATTTGAAATACGTTTGGAGCTCCTACGATATTTATGAAAAAATTTCCGAAAATGTCTAAAATAGGTTTTTTGAAATTTTAAATCAATTTTTCTTGAAAAAGTGGATGTAATGATATATTTTCGTGTGCGGATTCGTAATCTACGGAAAAACAAAATAAATTATAAAATGAGTCTAAAAATACTGGAGCAAAACTTTTACAGTCCAGTGTATTTTGTAGACTTAAAAAAATTAGAGCAAAGATATCAGAAACGTTAAGTAATAAAATTACTTTAGATCTATTCAAGTTGATTATTTTATCACAAGTGTAAAAAATAATAAACGAATAATAATAACCTAGCGTAAACTAAATTTTTAAGCCAGCTTAGATTTTTTGAATAATGCGTTTGCCAAATACAATGTAATATAGGTACCCAAATTATTAAGATAAGAAGATTCAAACATGTTACCTTTTCTATGACAAATCAAAGATACGTCGATTCTGAGACTGGGTTTATGTTTCTATGTAAACTAATCATCTTAATTGTGTGACTGTTATGAAAGATTTACGTTTTGTGTAAGATCTAAATCTGCATTAAGTTAACATGTAAAACCTTTGACCAAGTGAATGGAATACCGAGAACTGAGGTACATGCAAACATCTTATCAATGCTTAAATCAGATGTTCTTTGAACTTACCAAATCAAATAAATACATTGACAGTATAAGATCGAAATTTTGTCTACATGTTATGACTAGGAAAAGTTACAATTTAGCAATTAGGGGCAAAAGGTCAATTTAAGATATAAAGAGAGATATCAAGTCCCATATTCTAACCCATTTTTAATATCATGAGCTGCCTGAATTGTTAAATCCTTTTTCAAATTTAAATTTTTAATTTAACAGTGTCTGGAAACGTGTAATTTCCACGTTTTTCCTTCCTCCAATTTTCTCCATGCGACATTTTTCCCCAGAAAACTTTGAGTTTGCGCTGTAGCAGCCGCTTTTCCTTCACACAGGTTAAAAGAAAAGCTCCAAGCTACAGATGTTTCTACACCTTTGCGACTTATGGGAAAGTGTGGAAAATGTGGTTTTCACATAATTCTCCCCAAAAAATATTATTTCTGTGCGTCTGCTCCCGACAATGTGTCCGTTCTTCAGCGGTTGAAAATCGTTTCACAGCAGAACTCAAATCAGTCGTTTCCGAAGCTTTTAATCGTTCAAATAATCCGCGCTGGCCTCCGGACTGAATCGCGTGTGCATAATCCCACCATCAGCTAGCATTCAATAGTCAGTTGCTGGAAAGAAGGAAGTTTTTGCGGCTAGTTCTCTGGTGTATATAAATATATATATTTCCGTTTTTTTCGGGGATCGAGCCCGCTTATAGTCGGGAAGCGATCTGAGTATCTCCAGGAGTGAGATACTCACCGAATGTGGTTAGTTTCCTTAAGAAAATCAAATAAACTATGAAAGGACGTGGCTCGAAGCGCAAAGGATTCGTCCTTACTGCTGGGTGCCCGTGGGTTCGGTGCGAGGAAAACAGTGACGTGAGGCCACTGGAGTCCTGAGGGAACACATAAAGTAACCTCGCAGCAGTGTCGTGCTAATTTACAAAGCCATTTCGTAAAAAAGGCGTACACTTTTCGCGCGATCCTTGTAATTATATATTCCATTTGAATCCTTAAAGTATCGCGCGCCCTCTGCAGGCTTACCAGCGATAGCCGCAGCAGCAGCAGCAGGAGCCCCACCACTATCCACTCCGTCCCCCTTATTTCGTGTCAGTAACAATTTCGTCATCATCCCCCCAACGGGGGACTCCTTTCCCAGCCCTCTAGGCTACGACTTTTATTTATTTCGTGTGGAGAAAAATTATGGATTTTGTTATAAAACGCGAACAGCTCATTAATATTTCAGTGCGGCGACAAGGGGGAGCGGGCGGCCTCCCCAAAAGTGGCTCCCCCTGTGCACCGCATTACCGCCGTTGCGGCGGCGGCGGCGATGACGGAGGACGACGGAGGGCAGGGACATGCTTAACCCAGTGCTAAAAACTCTGTTTTTTGTGCTTTACGTGTGCTTTTCTGCAGGAGCTGTGTCAATATTTTGATGGATACCGTGGCTTTTTTCCTCCAGTGAATTGCGAAATTGCAAAAAAAAAAAAAATGTTGGTCTTGTTGTCGCTCTTCTCGGGCACAAAACCCGGTATAATGAGAATTTGATGAGATCCAGTGAAAAATCTTAGTCCTAAATTTCAACGACAACGACAAAAACGACGACGGCCGGAATGGGCCCGGTTAAGCCACTTCTGAGTCACAAGTTTTGGTGGTGCTTTTCGTGTTCGCAGTGTTGCAGTGAATAAAATAAAGTAGAGTTTCCAGTTTAAGATACTTTGCAACACATTGACCCTTTCGAATGGTGCACGAAATATGCATACTTTAAAAGGTACGACATTACAACCAATCTCTATAATAACATTTATATATTAATAAGAAACTTAAGTCAACAGCTACGTTTTTTTCATGCATTCAGAACTATAAAACAGATATCCATTAAATTATAATTATTATCCATGCAAAATGTCAAATTTTGAATACATAATTCGGAGCAATTTGATGGTATTTTAATAATTGTAATTCTTTACTGTGTGTTACTCATGATAAATGTCAATTGAAAAAAATTCAGCCAACTTCTACTAGTGAAACATTATGAACGAAATTTAGAAATTTGAGCGTGCCTACTCAATTTCAAAACTATTACATAGCCTTAAAATTAAGGGGTGCTTTATATCAAAATCTTTATTTGATATATAATATTTTTTTAAATGACTACATTCGCCACAACTTGAAATTTCTTTCATAGTTTGTTAAACTATAGAGTTAGAGTATTAGAAGCATGTATCGCACCTTAAACTAACGAGGTTAAATTGTAAATCAAAACCAAATATAAAAATGAACTCTCACTAAACTCCGCTTAATTAGTGATCATTGATCATTCATTGAAGATTGGGTTATGTTTCGAATTTAAATTGTTCAGAACTTTACTTTGTTAAAAGTCTTACATTCCCGTGAAGACAGTATTTAATTAACCTAGACAAATCGGATAAATATTTTCCATTCTTATTTATATGGTAGTCATGCTTTTTCAAAAGCGAAACCGGATAATATAGAGCGTACTCTTTGAGCAGTAATCCTCTATGTACTTTTACAAAATTTCATTGAAATTGGTTAAGGGGTTTAGAAGTTATGGCGAAACAAACGCAAACAGACAACAACATAACTCAGAAAAACTAAAAAAAAAAAGTACATTACTTGACAACAAGTAACTTATACAGGGTGTCCAGTAGGAATGTGCGAAAACTAATGGGTCACAATTTTTTAACAAATGGAGAGATCGGTAAAATGTAAATACTTTTTAATAAAGGAAAGTCGTCATTTTTATTTCATGTCCATTTTATTATAAAAAAATTAAATGTATTTAATACAAAACAATTAATTTAAAAAAGTAGTGAAGAACGTTAGTTACTAATTATATATATTTTCGATATTTTAACCATCTAATTTGCCACAAATATCCATATGCTTTCTAAAACTATTAAAAACATGTTTTAATGTTTCATTTGAAATGCCATTGACGATCTTCCCAATGTCTTTAATAAAATCCTCAACTGTTTTTTGGTTATTTTCATAGCAGAGATCTTTAATGTAGCCCCATAAAAAGAAATCAAATCGAATGAGATCTGACGAGTAATGTGGCTATTCTATTCCTTTTCCCCTAGCAAAGCGTGGGTACCGTAGGCCAATAACTCGATCGCCATAAAATTTATTGATGATACTTCTTGTGTGCGATGAGGTGCTGCTCCGTCTTGAATATAAAAAAAAAAAAAAGATTTAACGCGGCTGCGAAAAAGAGCATGAGAAAGGATTTGGTCTCTAACATTCCTTTGTACTTCTCTCCGGCGACAGAAGATTCAAAGAAATGCAGGTAGATACCTTTTATGTAGATGGTTCACATTTCAAAAATATATATTATTAATAATTCACGTTTTACACTATATTTTTAAATTAATGGTTTGTATTAAATAGGTTTAATTTTTTTATAATAAAATGGACATGAAATGAAAATGACGACTTTCCTTTAATAAAAAATATTTAACTTTTACCGATCTCTCCATTTGTTAAGAAATAGTGACTAATTAGTTTTCGCACATTCCTATTGGACACCCTGTAGGAAAACCATATCTTAAATATATAAAAAAATCCGATTATATGTTTGTAATTGTACAACAATCACGAAATTTTCTCGACTTGATTTGATTAGAGTTTTAAAGGCATGATAATTATAGAATAGACTTTATAACTCTAAAACATAACGAAGCTAACTGATAAAACCATAAAAAAAAGTCAGTCCATTAAAATGAGCATCAGGCATTTTAAAGGTCGCTAATTTCGAATTTTCGTTTCAACTTTGGTTTCAGATAAAATACTTCAGGAGATTATAATTTCTTAGTCTTCCTCAAACTATCAAACTGGGGCATATTATTATATAATAACTACTTCATTTTACTAAGAAGAAATAATTATGTATACTCAAAGTTTAGTTGAATCCATTTAAAACGTTTAAGTTTTATAATTTAACGATTTCTTTTAAATCCCATTATTTTTAGAGAGCAATGAAATTGACGCTATTAAACAAGTAATAAAAATCAGAAACAGGTTATATTAAAGCTCCAGTTCTTAAGTATAACTAATTTGATTCGGATTTTTAAACACCACCCATTTATTTAATATTTGTTTTAAATTGGATTCATATACAGTAGACCTTCCTATAACACGGATTCGTATAACACAGCGGAAAATTTGTATTACGCTTTAGCTTCATTTCTTTCAGTTCATTTTACTAAACAAGGTTATTTTAAAATAAGTTAATCGCTTTGGTCTGTGAACTACTCATTTTCGAATAAAATGACCAAAATTTGAAAGAATGAAAAATTACAAAAGATTAGATTTATTTGCTGTGCTATTGCTCGTTGAAAATCTCAACCATATGATGTTAATAAAATTTGTTGCAACACTCAAAAATAGCTCAAAGGCGGTTCCGTGTTAAAATGGACACAATGCGGTTCAATAGAGCCACAAAGGAAATCCAGACGAAGTGCGAACGAGAACGGTGGTGATATTCAGCCGTGAAAATAGCGCAGCAATAAAGCCCCCAATCAAAGTGGAGCATCGCAAGTGCGCTAATAGGAGAACGAATCAATTTTGGCTCGACGACCCAGAAAACGAGTGTGAGTTTGGTGCCGTCGTGGTATTTTTCGCTGTCATAATAAAAATAAATTTGAGGCTAAAATAAGTATGCCTGTGTCAACCCAATATTTAGGGGATTTTAAATCACTGTTTTGAGTGGTCCCTAGTCCTGATTGCGGGATTGCGGCTTAGTATCCTGCTGGAAAATACTATATATCACGGCGTCCTCGTTAAGAGAAAAACCGCCACTTTTCCAACCTCCGCTAATGGGAGGGGCGAAGTATTCTTGCCGCAGTATTACGCATTTATAAGGTTTTTGTGCTGTGCACCATCTGCAGATTTCTAGTTCATCAAAACCCTCATCAAGCCGAAGACAAGGGTCCGGGAAACGAGGCCGTCATCCCATTTATGCTATCCGGGCGAGAAGAAGGCCTTCACTGGGAGAGTGCTATAAAATTGTCAAGATAACTAAAAAAAAAATATCTGATTTACTAGGACGGCTTATAGGATTTCGTTTGGCAGAACTACTTCCTGTGGTGCCTTTCCTGGAGCGAGATGGGCAGCACATGCTGAATAAAATGATACGCCTGTGGATTCTGGAGAGCTTCTGCACCGTTCCCGACTTAAAACAGTGCCGACGCGGCTGGGGGGTCCCATGTTGTGTAGTAGGCTTCAGGTAAGGCCGGCTCGGCACAGCATTAGCAGGATTTTCATGAGTTGAGGAACTCAGCCACCGGAAAGACCCTTTGTAGCATATTTTTCCAAGCGGAATGACCCGAACTGACCTGTGTCGGGGGCCGCCCTGCAACCCGAAAAAGGCCTGATGCGTGTGGTTGTGAAAAGCTGCTTTCAAAAGCATTTTATATATCTGGAGCGGATAGAAATCTCGTCCACTCAATAAATCAACGTCGAGCCCTCGCCCTAAAGCGATTTTCGTATTTTTTTTCTCCTCCAGTATTGTCCGAAAAAAAAAAAAAAACATAATAAATCCGAATTTCGAGCTAAAATGATATCTCCTAATTTCGCCTTTAATGTGATTTGTGAGGCAGTCAAGTGTATTTCGTCAGAAGAACGCTATGATTAATACTCAAAAATTAATTACTTCTTCGTTTCACAAGCCGTCTTCTTCCGCAACAGAGGGCCGTTTTCCTCCCTTAATATTATTTATCCAATTCCCAGAAATTTAAGCACTCCCTTTCTGTGGCATCATCCGGCTATTTTAGCAATTTATTTTATCACAAAAGGGCGCCTTTTCATTTCTCTGTCATCGCATCAAGATATTTAATTTTATCTCAAAATTGCTGAAGGCTATTAAATTATTATTGAATGTGATTTAATTGGTGATGGGAATTTAAATAAACCAATAAATTTATACATTAACTCGTTACATTCAATCCAAGTGAGGAATGGTATGTGAAAAGTCTGATTTATAAATCGTGGATTTAAGGGGGTAGTCCAGTGAAAACAACTGTTTTTTCAACGATTTTTTTTTCATATTAGCAATTAATTTTTATTAAAAAACTTTCTGACATATGATAGTACAACTATTAAACTACACAAAAAAGATTTTTTTTTTTTTTTTTATGAGTCATCCTGACAAAATGGCCACTCCAAAAAAAAAATTTTTTTGTTGGCGGACGTCGAATCTCTGCAACGGTTCATTTTAAACAAAAAATTCAAACAAGGTTTTAATCTGTAGAACATTGGCTATCGTCGGAACTAGAATTATTAATTTTCAATAAAAAATAACAAAATGGCGGCATTTTGAATTTTTCGGGTGTTTTTCGGGTGCTTAATTTGTTTATAACTTTGTAAATAAACAATGGATTTTAATAATTCTAGTTCCGACGATAGATACACAATCAAGAAATATACAGCTAAATTTTTAGATCAATCGGAGCAAAAGACTCTGAGATCTGACGTCCGCCGAGTCAAAAAATGTTGTTTTGAGAAAAACGCGTTTAAAGTTTTTGTTGCGGAAAAAAACTAAAAAAAATTAATTTTACCTTAGTCAGCGATGCCTGCTCCATACATAACGCGATGCCTGCTCTATACATAACTAACCTTAAATAGAAAGCAGAAGGACCTAGACCGTTATAAACCGAAAAAAAATGGGCGGAGCAAACAGAAATACAAGAGTCCTCCTTGCTCCGAAACACGCCAGGGGACCTTCGAGCGCTCGGATTACACGTCTCTCGAAAACTCTCTGTATCTTTAAAACTATTCAATATTTTGCTTAGATATTTTAAGGGAGTATTTTCGAGGTGTAGTAGAGTAGATTTAAGCAAAAAACAAAAAAATTAAAAAAAAAATTTTTTTCACTGGACTACCCCCTTAAAGCTTATTAAATTAAAAAATAAATAAAAGATATGTTATAAAAATATTAATAATTTAAACAATTCAATTGTCCCGAGTCCCACCATTTATTGTCTCGTTATGCAGAATATTAACAAATTACGATATATCTGCAAATTATTATCCCAGAAACCATGACCCTGATAGCTACTTTTTTTTTTTTTTTTTTTTTTTATTACAAACTTTTTTATGAAATTCTATATTATCTGATTTTCGAAAATTGTTTAATAAAAAAAAGTCGATGGCTGGATTATTAAACCAATAATGTTATAAAATCAAATAAGTATGAAAAATGAATTCACCTAGTGATAATATGAAATTATTACCGATAGATTTGTCCAAAATTTTACCAGTTGAGCTCATTCTTTTAATTATAATTGATGATAATGATATTGATTTATGGTCACAAAGTCTACTTTAAGGTCGTTCATTTGAGGAAATATTTCTTTCCACCCTTTTTCCTCTAGTAAGCGTTGCCACCATAAATAACTATCAGATTCATGATCAGCGACCCCAAAGACCTCCACATTCCACATTTGGCGTAGATCGGTTGGTTTCGAAAATTTCGTCAGCGATATTGGATCCGCCATCTTTAATTCTGCAAACTAAACTTCAGATTCGTGATCAGTGATCCCAAAAACCTCCACATACCAAATTTGGTGTAGATCGGTTGATTTTCGAAAATCTTGTCCGCCATATTGGGTCTGCCATCTTGAATTTTGCAACTCTGACTTCAGATTCGTGATCAGCGACCTCTAAAACCCCCACACATCGAAATTAGCGTAAATCGGTTGATTTTTGATATTTCTGACCCGGTTTTTTGAGGTTAGGAAAAAAACACACCGTGCCACCTCAACTCAGACGGTGGATTTGGATTCACGGGGTTCTTTTACATAAAAATACACATCTGGATATGAAAAAAAGAAATTCCATTATTAATACAGAGTAAAAATGTCTGACTAAAACTGATAAAACACTCGTCATTCATCTTTTCAACATCGATCGGCTTGTACCTTTACATTACGGATATTTTTATTCATTTTACTTTTAAGTAATTAACTTCCTTTTGTCAGTTTTCTACAAAAACAATCTTTATCTTAGCTACTTGTATGCTAAAAAAAAGTATATTAGTCGATATCCCTGTAGCAAATTGAAATATTTTCAAGCCTCTTTGATTTTGTAACAAAAAAATTATCTGCCTTTCTTCTAAGAATAGCAAACAAACTTAACCACATAACGAAAGTAATCAGAATTCCGAGAATAAGAGCTCACTTACTTAAATGCGATTCCTTTTTTTTTCGAATAAGTCGTATTTATTCCACCCACATTTTCTTGGAGTATCAGTTCTATAAATTCTCCTAAGTTGAATGAATCTGCAAATATATTTTCTATCACACTTGAAAAGCTGTAGTAAAAGAGATTTATCCAGAAAAATGGAAAAATACGTTAAATCCGCATTGTCTGTGAAAATCAACTTTTCAAACTTAATGTTATTCTTGGGATTACGAATAGAAAATAATATTTGAAATTGTATTGTCATAGGTAGTGGGCATTTTATTGTAGAATAGATGAATGAATATGATTACAAGTTCTTAGAGAAAGCTGGAGTTCTCGAAATAGTGGAATTATAGTCGCAAAAATACCTATTTTTAAATAATAAAATAAATTAAATGTATTTTTTGTTTTCAAAAAATTAAAACAATTTTAATGTTAATTTGGAGCGAATTGATTTTATTAAAGTTTGAGTACAATTGCACTTTCATTATATATTATATAGTATCAGATTCATGAAATTTTCAATCCTTAAAGACATATGTACTCAACTCTCAATAGGTGAAAACAACATGCCACATAAAGAATAATTTCCTCGTATTTCGCTTACAATAAATATCCTTAGAAAACAAATGCCATAAAATCTTTGAGAAAGAAGAATTCAACAAGCTCATCGTTTTAGCTTTACCTCAGGAAAAAAGAATATACATATATATATAACGAAAGCGAAATTTCCGTCGGAAATTCGTATTTGAATATCTTCTGCACCAGGCAACAACACCTGAGAACCTTTGTCGTATAAAGAATTGCGTACCCAATTTCAATCTAGGAAGCTGACTACATCAAATCCTTGTAAATCGATTTCCATAAAATAAATGAAATTTTAAGTCCTCCACGTGTATACAAAGAAGCGGTAAGACGTTTGCCCGTCCGGGGGAAGGACACAGGATAGGCAGGCAGCCTTTTTATTATTTTGCATTCTGTCTCGGGCAATGTAAGGATATTTCAATTTTTATTGCGTGAGCTTATGTAATTTATAATAGAACATCAGTATCAAAACTTCGGATGGTGATGGAGAGGGCCGGGAGGGTTTTCTTGTTGTTTGACGAGGCAGCCTCATTAGGAGAGGAGATAAGTTGCTGATTAATTATTAGCAAGATTGTGAGAATGTGCCCTGGAGGAGTTTCAGATGCCTTCCTGACTTCTAATTGAAATTAAATTGTTTGAAGAAGAAATTTAATTCACTTCAATGCGTTGGAAGATTGCCTGAACTCAGTTAGGAAGAAAATTGAAGTGATAATTTATATTTTAATTAATTTTAATCCCAAAGATGGGATTTAATTTATTCCATATGTAAGAAATAACTCAATTTTTAATAATTAATAAGCAGTTTATTTTTTTAACTAATGCCTTTAGTTTGATATAATTAGCAGATAGGAACTTTTAAAACTTTACAATGAACAGACGATTTTAATATTAAAGTAAGATCTTCCTCAAGTAATTAATATTAAATTAAGACATAAAGTTAAAACCTGTAAAATAAGATCATCATTAAAATACTTTTTTGATAACTAACAAAATTTAAATTTTCAGATTTGATTGACTGATTATAATTCCAAAAAAGGGAAAAGGTAGCTTGAAGAATCTACCTCTAAATAATGCTTACAATAAATCAAATCCAGTGAATAAATACCCGAATAAGAGTAATTCATAAAAGTTTAAATGAAAAGTCTGACACCTGTAAAATTGTGTTAACCAAAATTAATTAAATTTTATGAATAAGGTTTGGGGGTCTAACGAATCGATAAATTAGTATAAAATAAGATCCTATATAACTTGTACCATTAGTAAAGGGTTAAGGGGGTAAATACAATTAGAAGGTCAAACAAATCGATTTTCTTTTGTTCCTCCAAAAAGTTAGGAAATTTCCCGTAGAATACGCTCCAGGTTTCAGGTCGAAAATCGAACTCCTTATATATTTTTTCTTCAGTTTTCGAGAACGTTTTGTTCAGCGCATAGCAGATTTTCAAAACTTTAAACGCGTTTTGCTCAAAACAACATTTTTAAAATTTGCAACCACGATTACTCGAAAACTACTTGTCCAATTTTGCTGAAATTTCTAGGGTTTCTTCTTTATACCTTAGGCTTGTCTGTAGGCCTAATTGTTTTGGAATTTTTTGTTGCAAAATTGAATTATTAATGCAAAAATGGCTGAAAAAATAGTGAAAATTATCGATTTTTTACAAAAACTTCTACCAAACGCAGAATTATTGTTTTTTTAATTTTCATGTATATTTAAGCCAAATTTTTTTTATGGGCTGTTACAGATCAATAACTCGACTTCCAGAGTGGTTGCCGTTTTTTTTTTTTTTTTGTAGGTCAACTTCACGCCAGCGTACAGCCGCCATTTTGTTTTCAAAAATTAAAAAAATTGTTTACATTCGTCATGTATACCTTAACAAGTGTACAAAGTTGTATAATGATTGCATTAAACCTTCTTTGTGAAAAAAAAATGTTTTCTAATGCGTAATTTTTGCCAGTGTAATTGTATTTACCCCTTTAAGGTACTAGTTCCCTGTAGAATAGCAAAAAATCGACTTTTAAACTTTATTTTTTTTCTCAGCTCCTTTATTATAAATCTAACTGGATCTTTTTTTATTTGAATATATAAGTCTCGAGGTTAAAAAAAAAAATTGTTTTTTATTTTTTTAGTACTTTGTTATATATATAGAGGGCTCTCAAAAAGGAGCAGTCCAAAAAAAAAAATGGTTCCATGGCGGACAATCAATCTCAAAAACGGCAAGTCCGAAACAAAAAAAACAAAAAGCATGTTAAAAAGGAAGATATTTTATTCATCACAATTAGTAAAAAAACTGGTAAAAAAAATTGCGGATATCTGAAAAAAAAATTTGAAAAAATCGCATTTTTTTTCACTTTCTTCGGTTTGGAAATATGTTTCTTATCAACTTTTTCGGAATTTTCTGGTGAATTGCCCTAGAATAGACATTAACAAATAAAACGCTATACAGTTTATTCAAATCGGTTCAGCCAAGCAGGAGATTGACTGTCCGCCGTTTTGAAAAATGTAGTTTCGAGAAAAACGCGTTTAAAGTTTTTTTACGATATACTTATGTGTGTATAATCAAAAATACGCGCGGACTAAAACTGCTGTAGCTCCTCGATTTTTTCGAATTTCTTTATAAAAATTTAGCAGATGATTTCTGAATGTATAAGCAACCATAAAATGTAAAAATAAAAATTCCATTTGGGGGAAAATTTTGAGGGAACTAGTACCTTAATAAATAAAGGACCCAACATTTATAGAAACTAGACTCTTTTTTTAAAATGTTTAATTTTGAATTCATCTTAACAGATTGAATTGCTGAGTAGTGAGTTGAAACTAAAATTCTCGTCTAGAACTAATAATACCAACTTTAAAATACTTTTTAACAATATAATAAAAATGTAAGGTTAAGTTATATTTTAGATTTCTCTTCACTATCAATTTATATTGATAGTGCTTATTTCAATAGGCACAAAATGATTATTATTTGAGGAGCTCTATCCTTCCTGCCTATTCTGTATATTGTAGTTTCTTCAATGCAAATAATTCAATATTGTATTGTTCCAAAAACCAGAAAACTTTTACGTTGTTGTATCTGTAAATCGTTACCGCTCGTCTGAAGTTTAACAGAAATTCGCCACTCTCCACAATTGGGTATACAATTCTTTTACAATTTGTTCGTACTTTTCCTAAACCTCTAAATGGCTCATTCCTTTCAACATTACCAATTTATTAAATTCACTTCCTTTTGTACTATCTAACATTAGATTCTAAAAGATTGAAACACGCAATAGTTGATTTTTTCATTTAAACTTCAGTTTACAATATTTCATTTCGAAGAAGTGGTGTATCTCAGTATAAATTCTTAAAGAACATATGTACATGGCTCAAAGTGAGAGCTTCTCACTAAGAAAATTTCGTATATATTTTATATTTTTTGTGCTATCCCGCCCATAAAAGGATCCCTTTCAAACGTCGACAGGTGGCGAAGTACTTCAAACGATGGTTGTACCCTCTCCATCGCACCGAAAACGAAGTATTTTACCAAAGCCATATGCTCGAATGGAGAAAGTTTTCATTCTTCAAATTCCCAGTGAAATAAATTCAGAGAAATGCTTGGCGCCATTCCCATTCCCCACCTTCACCTGCCACATTTGTGAAAAAAAATGTTCTTCCAACACTGACGACACGGGGGAAGACTTTATTGGGGCCCCATTATCCAGATGTTACTGCACAGAGGGGCCCCCTCTCTGAAGGGAATGTATGCAGATACTTTCCGTCCTGCGACGGAATATAACGAAATCGTGAAAAAAATAAAAACTTATTGGAAATGCATCGAATACTGTCACTGGGTTTTCTCACTTAACCCTTTTTTCCTCGAACTATTTTGCATGAAAGTTTTATTGATGCTCAGGGAGTTCGTTTGTGCTCCATTTTCCTGCAACAGTACTTTGTTATAGTAAGGATCCAATAAGGATTTGAATGGAATAGTGTAGATAAGTAGAATAGGAATACGTGTGCATATTCTTGTAAGAAAAGACCTTTTCCTATAGTCTACTGGCAAATTTGAATTGAATTTGAAAAGTTTTTCGAACTTATTTTATCCCCGGCACGGCATCACTGCAACCATATATTTTGAAAATACCACTTCTGTGACTCAGAAGGTGACGGATGGCAGAGATCACTAAATATTTATCATGTCACGTGTGCTTTTAGCAGGATGTCACCTCGGTGAAGAAAAGTTGAATTGCTAATTGAAAACAGGTAGCCAGAGTGTCCTTGATGTGTGTAATTGAGGAGAATGTGCAGTGTAAAAGGTTAATTTAAGTGAAAAGTGTCATTGTCGAAGGAAAAATAAATAATTACATATAAAGGTACAAACGACGGATTAATAAAACAGAGGAACCTAAACAATTTGGAATTTGCGGCAAACCTCCACAGCACAACTTCTTCAGTTATGCGCCGCAGGAAGGTAATTTCGAATATTATATATTTCTTTCCCCCATACCCAGAAAATTTCTTGAGAAATTAGTCGATTGCTCTCGGGGGGGATATAAAGGATTCGTTCAACTTCCCGGAGATTATGAAACTTCGCTTGATATGCAATTTCCGGTATTCTCGCTCCTTTAGAGCTCTGGGATGGGTTAAAGGAGTATGAGACTAATTCCTTGCATATAGCCCTAAGACCTGCTGAATCCCTTTTCCTCCTTATAACTTTTTCGTCATCTAAAGGGATCTTCTCAGGACATCTTATCCCCTCTCCTCTATATTGTCGGTGAAGCTGTCCCTTTAGCACTTCTTCATTTATTCTCGCCTCATCCTTATGAAGTAAATTTCTAGGCCATTTCGAATATTTAATGCAAAAAGGGGCTATAGGGGCCACCACCGCCAACACTTCTGTGGAAACAATTTCCCCGACACTGGCTAGGAAGGAAGGCTGAGCAGAGCATCATAAGTTTCTCACATTCATTCATCCAGCTGCCAGCAGCTTTATTCGGACCGTTTTTTAAGGATTCTCTATATATCTCCCGGGCAATGTCTTCTCTCCTCTTCTGAGAAAAGAAGGCCTAAATATATATATATTTTTTTTTCTCAGAAATATATTCCTCTACCTGATGAAGAGGCAAAGTAGAACACGAAATTTCTGACGTGACCCAGTTCTTATAACTTTTTTTTAATATAATTTTTTTTTTTTTTTTGACTCTATTTCAGCTTTTACTTTTCGTCTCCTAAAAAATATTTTCAAGGAGGACAGGAGACAGCTCCTTCATTCTGTCCACTCTCGTCTAATAAGCTCAAGGAAAAATGTTTCTGCTCCCCCGAGTGAATGGAGAGCTTCAAAGAAAATTTTACTAAATTGGATGCAAAAAGGATTTTGCTACCTTTTTACTTCCTTTTGAATACAGAAAATTCTTAGCTGCAGCTTTGGATGTCCACGACGGATCATCTGCGGGCACTTCAACATAATATTTATCTGTCGGGACGGAGTTTGGTCTCTAGTCTAGCAAGCATAACAATTGGTAGATTATGGAGGATTTATCCTTCAATCAACAAAGAGCAGTTATTATCGTACTTTTTAGACTTCTCTTTCAATTTACAAGAAAATATATTTTACTACAATACAAGTTCTTATAAAAAGAAGAAAACCTTTTAATTTATTTAAAGAAAGGGAGTCAGCTAACTACGCACGGTATGAATGAAATAAATATATATTTTAAATTTTATATAAAAAGAATTGTAAGAAAAGTATTATAGTAGATCAGAATTTATGCATTCGGCTATTCATATAAGAATCATTTTTCGAAAAGTGTTAGTAGAACTCGCAAAACTAAGTTTCCTTAACGATTCTTAGTTGTAAGGCAAAAATATAATATATTAGAAAGATCTTTTCCAATGTCTGATATTCAAGATTCAAGATTTTCTGCAAAAATAAATATTAAAAAAAACAGTTAATTAAAAAAAAGTTAAGCTTCCAAATCCACTTTCCTGAGTAAACAAAAAATTATAAAAAATTTTAAGAAAATATATCATTTGTCTTCATTATAGGTTTTTTTAATTAATTAATTTTTTAATCCAAAAAGGAGTTGGGACATGTTAAAATCAAATCACTAATCAAACATTAATCCACATGAAACATTTTTTACGTCTATAATATTAATATAATCAATTAATTAATTAAATATAAGTAATTGCAAAAAGAATATAATTACAATTATAATCAGCACATTCATACAAGCTTAATTATCTATCATTACTCAGTATTACTTAGCATTACTTGACATTAGTAAACATTATTGATTAATTACTTCAACTTCAACTAAATAAGGGTAGATTATATAAAGCTTTTGTACTTCCGAGTTGTTTGGATGAATATTCATTACTTCTCACTTATAAGTAATACTAACTAATGGTGTTTATTATCAAGTAACGCTGCGTAATTCAGAGTATTTATTTATTTATTTACTTAAGTCTACCGATACAATAATCTTTCAGACTTGGCAATAATTCATATTGAACACAACTACATAACTACATCAACATACAGTAAAACTAAGCTTTTGTAATTCAAATAATTATAATACCTTTAAAGTCATTTCTGAGCAAATCAAATTCAAAAAATTTACAAAATTTATTAAAGTCTTGAATGGACGCAGGAACAATTTCAGAAAACCCATAGTTCGTTCTATGTTCAGGAGTATACAACAAATTTATCACATTCAACGTTCGTTCAGGGACATAAATATTGATTAAGACTACTAGTTCAGGACAGTCAATATGGCTAGTCAAAATATCTCTTATGAATAAGACACGCAAATAAGTTCGTCTACTATGCAATATTTGGAACCCTTACAGTGGACATCGAGTTTCATAAAATGAAAATGTTTTACCTTATATCTTGTATTTTTTTAATAAAAACCGAGTAAAACTTCTTTGCATCGATTCTATTCGGGTTATCCAGAGATCATACTAAAGCTTCCATATAACTGCCGCATATCCCAAAACAGATCTGATTAAGGAGATAAAAATAATCCTTTTAACAAAACCTAAAAGCTTAAGTGCTTTATTGATGGTGTAATCAATGTTATATGAAAATGTGAGTTTGGAGTCGTAGATAATACCAAAATTTTTATATTTATCTACCCTTTCAATTTAAAAATTTTTAATTTTATAATTCCATCTCACAGTGTTGAAGCATCTGTGGAAGGTCAGGATTTTGCACTTAGTAACGTTCAAAGAAAGATCATTAATACTACAACAGTTAGCTAATATATCCAAATCAATTTGAAGCTAAGCACAATCTTCTGAGGATCTAACTGAGGCGAACAATTTAAATCATCAGCGTAAATTAAGGGGGCAGTACACTTCTTTTTTGCATTTTTTAAGTGTTTTTTTTTTTTATAGAAAAATTTATTGAATCATTTGAAAATTTTACACATTAAAATATATGTATAAAAAAAAACAAAAATATTTTTTTCGAAATTTCTGGCGTTTGTACGGCAGTAATAAACAAAAACCCTTTTCAAATTGGTTGGTAAGAAATCTCAGCTCTGGAACGTCTGAAGCAGAAAATTCAAAGCACATATTAAATTATAAGTCAGCTGGTATCGTGTGAAACACGATGAAATATTTTGGCAAAAAAACAACAAAATGGCTGGTTAATGTTTTTTTTTTTTTTTATTAAAATATTTATAAAAAAACGGGTTTAATATTAACCTATATTAATAATAACGGTTCACACCATAAGCAAACATATATGGAATTAGTCCGCAAAATTTGAGCCCAATCGGATCAGTAGTTTTTTCAAAAAACTGCCAACCAGGTCAAAAAACGTAGTTTCGAGAAAAACGCGTTTAAAATATTTTTGATTCAATTCGCAGATAATTCTGAAAAAAAAGTATCTTACGCTTATTCGGCAATGCCTTTTCAATCGATTTAACATATTGTAAACTACTTTTGGAGGTATATAGTATACAAAGATTGTTTTTGAAAAATCGATTTTTTCAACAAATAGAAGTCTTTAAGCACTTAGCAAAAGAGAATATTTCAACAATATCATTGATAAATAATATGAATAATAGTGGCCAAATATGGCTCTCTTGTGGTACTCCGGATGAGGCAATAATATCTTTAGAATACAGGTCTCCTATCCTTGCCCATTGTATACGATCGGTAAGATACGACTGAAACCACTTCAAAATTGGATTCAATGGATCCAAAGTATTTTATTTTGCCCAATAAAAACGGAATTGATACTTTATCAAACGCTTTAGAAATGTCATTATAAAGTCCAGTTGAATACCATTTTCTATATTCAGAGCACAGAAGTTCGTAAATATCGCTAAATTCGAAATAGTGGATCTACCAGCGAAAGATCCATGTTGCTCATTCACTATAATATGGTTAACCAATGAAGCCGTTTTGGAAGCAACCAGAGCATGTAATAGCTTGGGGTGGTATTCATAATCGAGACGCACCGATAATTTTCAATATTGGTCCTATCACCAGCTTTATAAATAGATATTTATTGGTGATGCTTTTATGAATGCGTTAATTGAAAAATACTAGTACCATTAATTGTACTAGTAATTTAATGTTTTGAGAAAGTGAGGAATCGTCGACAACATGTAAATTAACTTCATCATTTTTTTCTATTTTTGTAAAATATTGTTTATTACTCACACTAATATTGAATTTTTTTACGCGTAAAACACATGAAGTAAATTACACGCTAATATTTGGTAATAAATAGTAACTACATTTCATTATTAGCCCGCCAAATATAAAATATCACTGGGGTGTATATATTTCATTTTGTGAAAATTTAAATTGCTGTCATGAGAGAACACTAATAACAGCATAAGGGGATCGGAGCACCCGGGCTGATGGTTTTGGCTGCAATTCCTTGAAAACAGAACCTCATGGTGCAAAAACACCCCCACAGATGGCCCACATCCACACGAAGACCCTGCTGCATAAGCCCCCATTTAAACTTGGAAATGTTCCCGGAGTGCAGCAATCTTCATTCAGGAAACAGGGAGTTGCTAATAATATTATCTTATGCAATTTGTATGCATGAGCCCCAACTCCGTTTCTCCCCGCCTCCTGGCCGGAGGTCGCAGAATGAAGCTTTCAAGTGAAGGGTGTGTCCTGTCATGTGATATCCTCACCTCAGGTGGGAGCGCAATTTTAATAAAAGTTGCGAATGAAGGTAAACAGAGTTTGTTATTTGTTATGTTCACCTGGGGAGTTTGGGGAACATAAAATAAGCTACTTGACTTCTACTGATCTGCAGTTGCCAGGGAGCAGTCCTCATATTTGGCTAGAAAAATACACTTCTGGTGGTAGTTCTCGTTTGAAATGGAATTTACCTTAATGCAAATAAATTTTAAAAACAAGTTTTGTTTAAGCAAGTAAATTTCAATACCAACACTTCAAGTATTTTAAGCTACAATGGGTTTTAATCTACAGAATACTGGCATTTAAAAATACTGAAATCATTAATAAATGGGCAAAAACTTATGAATAAAAAAAATGGTTGCCAACCATATCTTGAAATTAAAAAGGTTTACGAATTAGAGGTATTTTACAGCTGTAGTTTAAAGTTCTTTTCGGGTTTTATTTGAACCTCAATACGAACTTTTTCTCCAAAAATTTTCAAAAATCAAAAGTACTATTGTTTCTTAAATAGTCTAATCTACATTACAGACTTAATTTGCTAATTACACTAGTTCACAAATTATAACTTTTCTCTTGCCTTTCATACAAAATGTAATTTTTCCTTGCCTTTAATGAAAACTAATTATTAATGTAAAATCAGGTTTTTTCCATTAACGTTAAATTCGAAATAGAGAAAAATAGAGTTAACAAATTAAAATAACTATATTTTAGCCACTTTTGGACAAAATTTTAAAAACAACAGAATTTCATAGCAGATCGAAACGTAAGTCAAATTCAAGTTTGAATTTCTAAACTATATCTTTACAATATGTTATTAGTAAATTTTATTAAGATTTATTCAGGAAACTAATTTTTCATGAATCTTCCCTCTACGATATAAATTAAATGAACCAACAGTACATAGGTGTGGTTTTAATTAACTGATATTTTATAACTATAGTATAGAATTTAAGCATTCATTTAAATTACATTTGGGACCGCTACGACATCCCTTTATTTTTAAAAAAAATTTAAAAATATCTAAAATACGGAGTTTTTAAATTTTTAACCCAATTTTTCTTGAAAATGTAATATGATGGGATTTTTTTACTATGTTTTTCAAAATCAGAGAGTCTTAGTTAGTACTTAGTAATTTCTTTAAGGGAACAAAAAGTTTGTAAACTAGAGAATTATTAATTTTAGACTTGATCGACAAGGAAACTATTTAAAATATCGACAAAGTACGCAAACAATTCCTCTTACAACAAATTAACGTTATTGGGCCTTCAGAAATTCAATTCAAATTTTATCGTTTTGTTTTTGATAGCTGAATTGTTTGTATTCTTTTTGTATAAGATTCTTATTGAATTCCACGATTAATTAGAAGTAAAAACTGAAAATATGTGTTATTCATATCCGATTTTTCTCTACAGTCTTTTAAGTAGGTACTTAATTTACTAGTTTTGTTAAACATCAATTTTTCGAGATTTAACCCTTTACCCTCGGGGGTACCATTCAACTATTGCTTACGCTTATGCAACATCGTCGAGTGCAGAGTTAAAAGAGTATCTTAAGCTTCAGAAAAAGAATTTTTACTTTTTTTTAAATAAATTAATTTAAAAAGCTAAGGAGATTTGAAATTAACCCCACTTGCAATGTATTCAAGTTCGCGTGCTAGAAATCTGTTTCTGTATACATGGTGATACATAAATATCTACGTAGGATAAATGTGAAAACAAACTTTGCTCTGGAGCCTTTAAGAGATCGTACTTCTTCTGATTATGAATCCTAATCCGCTTTAACATTGAATCAAATACAAATATTCGTATAAGAAATATTACAAGGAATTCAACCAGAAGAAGGCTCGATTTTGATTATTTCGAACTAGGGTCACTGATCCCGAAAAATGACGAAATCAAAATCGTATTCACACTTTATGCAAATCAAAACTAAATAAAAATATTCTAAATAACCACTGAATAACTTTGAGCTTAAATTTAACATATGGCCAAAAGTGTACTCACTGATATCTTTATGTAAGCGAATTATATCCAAAATAACTACACTGAAACCAAATCTCCATCGTTTATGTCTAAATCTGACACAGTTTTATATATCTTTTATAAATATGTCCCTAAAATATAAATAGGTTAATAATGAAACAAATTATTTTTAGTAGATACTCATCTTTCAGTTATAACACAAATTATATAAATATCCACTTCATCTGTTGAGACGAAAATCGGATAACTTTATCTTCATTGGAACCTTGAAGGGTTTGATGTTGGTGCTGCTGCGCAGGATTTTTCTCTGTCGACAATTATTTACACTTTTCATATGAATAATATAATTTTAAAAAATTATAAAAATCTCAAAAATCTTTCACATGTCTAAAATCTTTTCACCTGCGAATATAACCGAGTTAAAAATTCAATTTGTTAACAACTGAATGGCGTAGTTTTCTTTAGTTATAAAAATGAGGTGGAAAGTTGACCGCATCGCATCTGCATGCAGTAAATTTCATCGTCCTCGTTTTTCTCTTCGAGCAGCTGGCAAGTACCAAATTTACATAAATCGCCGAAAACTGAAAGAATGCTAGTGGCCAACAGAATATAAATTTGAATATGGTTTTATTCAAAAGATGCCAACCTCAATATGTATCAGAGCCGCCCCGAAGCATAATTATGCTTTAGAGAATTGAGAATGAGGGGTCGATGCAGTTTTCATGAATTTTGGACCTCTTCTGATATTAAATGAGATCGAATATCAAAAAGTATCAGAATATTCGAAGATCTTTGTTTCTCCGGTAAGTTGCAAAATGGGTTTCCTTATTTTATTTTATCAAACTATAATTATTAATTAGGTTAGAATTACATTATCTGAGGGGAGTGGATAGAAAATGCTCTTTGTTTTTTAAGATCCAGGTAATATAACTTTCGACTTATAAAGAAGCCCGAAGTTATATTCTCGCACATGTTCATCATATATGTAACTTGTACCTGGTAGTGTTTTTTTCATGTTTAAGTGACTATCCCTCTAATTTCTCTGCATGTACTCGTTGCATAATAATGATCCAAAATATGTCTGCGTTCAAGAAGTAAACTTACGCAATCGCTTATACCTAGATATCAGCAATTGGGTTTTCTAAGCTGAGTGGTGGAAACGATTGCAAATTCTTGTAATTCTTTCTTGATCGGAATTTACATTAGAGAAACATACTGTTATCAAATAAAGCATAGGAGGTCAAAAAGAATAAATCGATCAAGCCTTCTTCACCCTTATAGTCATCGAATCAATTCAGGGAATGTGACTTCTTATAGCTGAGTTATAAAGGAATTTTTTTTATAGATCTGATGGCTCATAATTCATCTATGAACGGTCTCGTCACATAAAGTGATTCAATATCTGGAATGAGGACCCATATGTTGTTAAGATAATAGTGACCAGTCATCATTTTTAGTATTCAATACCTGAAGGTGACTGGTGAAATTGTAAAAATCATCACATGGCTTCCTGAGTACACTTGATTTTGTTTTTACATGATAGATATTGTGCGTGTAAGAAAATACATTGTATTTATGAGAAAACAGAAGATTGGAATCGAGCCTTCAGTAATCAGTACAAACAAGATTAATAAACTTTTTTGAAGTACAATACCTTGTGGTTTTTACGTGCTGCATACATCGCACATAACAGAAATTTTCATTTGAAAAGAATAAATGTCACTAATTCGTCAATACCAAGTGGTAAAACCTCCACGAATTAAGTGGAATTATTAGAAGAGTAAAGCGAAAAAAAAGATTTCTTAGAATGGGAATTAACTCATTAATGCCTGAATAACAAAAAATCTTACAGCAACTTCGAGTCCCTAACTTTTATCGAAGGGGTGGTCAGTTCTCATCGAGACCAACTTTTCTAGGCGTATTTTGAGTCGCCCGAAACAATCCAACCAAAAAAAAGTGAAAAATAATTATTATTATTGTTTTTATGGAATATTATGTATATAAATACCTTTTTCACGCCCTTTTTTTCGAAAAACGACTGATTTAGTGGGGAAAAAGCAACTTCATAAAACGTGTTATTAGGACTTAAACTTAAAAAATATGCAGGCATTTAATCAGTAATCATTGACCCCAAAAACTCCGGATACCCACTTTTTTTTCGAAGAAATTGAAAATTTTGCAAAAAATTGTCCGCCATCTTGGATCTACTATTTTGAATTACGAAAATCTAATAGCAAATTCGTAATCAGTGACCCTCAAAACTATTGATGAGAATTGACCACCGCTTCGATAAAAGTTAGGGCCTCGAAGTAGCCGTACAATTTTTTGTTATTCAGGCATTAATGGGTTAATCGTATTTAATCAAAACAACTAGTGTAAAAAGAGAATGAAATTGGTTTTATAATTCGTGTTAAATCAAAATCGTGTAAAAACATAACTGGATGTATTGTACTTTCAATTTTAAATTTTTGGATTCTGTTCGTTTGGTATTAAACATAAAAAATAACAATCAATAGGTGGTATCTAGATCTAGAATATTTACGATAATTTTTAGTCCTTGTAGTCGCTTTTATTTGATGAATTTTAAAACAAAGTTTATAATTCTATGAAAAACTCATACCTTACGTAATAATACGTTTTTTGAATTTTTCATTTAAATATTCACCATTCTACTCAGCATGAATCCGCTTTCAGCATACATAAATTCAAGACAAAATATTTTTGGGGAAATGTATAACCCATACAAAAGAAATTCTTGAAAGGGAAATTTTTCTTTAGTTCTAATAAAATTGGTACGTGAGTTCTGTGGGCAAAACAAAAAAAAAAAAAAATTAGAGAAAAAAAAATTTAGGTCAGACAAGGAATTGCTCTTAAGAATTATCGATATCTTTGCTTACAGAATTGAACTGCTTGCAAATTCCGGAAATGTTCGCTGAGTTGGGGGGCATAATTTTGTCTCATTAGGCAATCGAAACAAGGAGAGATGTAATCACCCATCTGAAGGGGAGTGGAGCGCAGCAGAACATCCTTGATGGGGCTACTTTAGGATCTACATCCAAAGATGTTTAGGAATCAATTAGGGAGATAAATGCGATAGTGCAACCCAGTTCCTGTTCAAGAAGTGAATGCTGGCGCACACATACGATGAGACTCATCTGCTGCTCACATCCCCAAGAAGATACACAGATATCGATTTTCTTGGAGTTGACAGAGCTGACAAGAAGCCCCGGCATATACTAAGATGATGCTTCATGTATCCTTAAAAAGGAAACAAAATTTAATTTGCTGCTTTAATTTGGGATTTTTTAAAGGTCGAAATTATTTTCGGTAAAATGGCATTCTTCTAAGTCGGAGACTTTATATCACAGGTTTTGGGTTCAGGAAAGCTTTTTGCAATAACTAATAGTTAATAGTTTAACTCGATTCTAGGTCTCCTCTATTAGCTAAAATTGTTCAATTTTGTTTCTGATATTTTCTTTCATATTATGCATACTAATTGAAAAATGTTTTTAAATTTAAAGGGAAACAAATTTCTAGGCGACATTTTCTAAGGGAAGCGAAACTATAAGTGACTTATAGTTTGAAATTTTGAACTTTTAAGCAATACTGAAAATATTTAACCCCTTTTCTTCTTATTGTTAGTTGCTTTCAGTTTCTTCTGTAAGGGTTTTTCTGGTTTACCAGTTACGGATAGACGAAAGTCTAAGATAAGGTACCTCCTTTAATTCAGTGTTACTTATTTATAAATTATCACAATGTAAGTAATAAATGAATCCTATATGATATAATTAGCGATGAGCATAACAAGACCAAGACCAAGAGGAAGACTATGATAATCGATACGAATATTAATATCAAATCTTGGTCTTGCACACTTGGTTTTAGTCTTGAATTAGTGATGAGCAAAATCGGTCTTGGTCTTGATCTTGCAGAAATTCTAAGACCAAGACCAGTACTACATATACCTGCGGTAGTATTACCAAGACTCGATTTTCAAGACCAAGACCATATTTGCGAGACTTCACCAAGACTTGGTGATTGAAAAATATTTCCTTCTACTTTAGTCGCTAGTTTTAAGAAAACTATCTATCTGTAACACGCGGTTTAGTGAACTTTTATTAACTGAACTCCAAATTTGAAAGTGTTTAGTTCTACAGTTTTTGACACATTGTACGGGCTCTTATATATAGATATAATAGTAGATCAGAGAATTTCGAAGGAGAAACAATTTCCTCTATTGAAATGTTCAGTTGGACTGTATGTTGGACAATATGAACATTTTTGATAAATGGGCAATTTAAATAGTAAATAAAAGTAAATAAAAACAAGAACTTTGATCTAGAACAATAGAATTGAAAGCTTTTTTCAATGCGATACCCAAAAACTTAAAAATATTTTGGAAATTGCATATCATAAGGCACTTTAAATTAAAGAAAAACGTTACATAAGGTAAACGGTTTTCTTATGAAGATCACAAAGCAGCGGCAGAAGCTTGCGAACATTAATTAAATATAATCAATGTATCAGTTAAGCTGTTATGCGATTTGCCATAAACTGCCTTTGATATGTAATTTCACAACATTTTTTAAGTTTTAAGGATTCGCGTGGTAATGGGCTTGCGAAAATGCGTTTCACTTCTGTTGTAAATTGTTGAAACTTCTTGTGTTTTGTATTTTTTGATCGTACTTATTATAAGCATGGTGAAACTAGGTAAAATAATTCCAAGGACCTTTTTTGGGAAACATTTCTGAAATTTCAATAAATGTGCTAAACAAAAGCTACTAACATAAAATTAAAATTGAAGAAATGTTAAACAAATTGTTAAATTTACAACTACTCATAATTTAGGGGGAACTTTTGCTCTGTAGAGTGTAGGCTTCTGGAATTTTACCCATTAAATCTATAAATTTAACTTCACCACGTCTTGAGAGCAGTAGAAAACGACTCACAGAAGTATTTTCATTATTTAGCCAAAAATCCTTCAGCATCATTGAGAGGCCGGCACAATTGTGACGAAGCCCCGAGAGGAGGGTCGGGGTGGAGCGGGCGGTTCGGGGGATGAAATCAGTAAAATCAATGCGGAGAGCAATTTTCTTTCGATTGTGTTGTAAATTGTTTCCGAACGATGTTTAGCCACGTCATGGTAGGGCTCTCGAATATTTAAATTTCACGAAAAGTCGCCCTTACGTTTTACGACTATGTCACAGTTTTCTATCCTTCTGCTCCCCGAATTGGAAATCGATACGCATGGGAACGCACGCCATCGGAAAGTCGTAAGGTAAGGCTTTTCTACTGGCGATGTCGATGTCGATGTCGACATTCTGGATTGCTTTTCCCTTCTGGTTTATGAGGGTACGAACGCCAAAAGGAGCCCTTTCTCTTCGTGACTGAGGGCACTTTGCGTCTTAGACTACAAGAATTCGCCCTTTGGAAGTCCTTCAGTCCCCCGAATCGTGCCCCGAGCTCGTCAAGTTATCCTCCCGAGCATTGGATTGATATTTGTAGTTTTGCGGGGAACACTTGTTGTAGGCTCCTCCGGGCGGGCTCGAATGGCCCCTAAATGTGCAATAAAAGAGATCTAAAGGCAGTCGGCATCTGGCGCTAATTGTTCGGCGATAATTGCTTTTATGTTCGAATCACGTTCCCGTGATTCGTACAAGAGTCCTTCCTGGACTGGGAGATCAATAAAGAGTATTGGGATGGAATAAAAAAAGATTTTTCTGCCTAAATCAGGACTGGAAATTAATCGATTGATAGGGGAAGTCCGTGAAAAGGCATATGATTTATATAGTGGAAGATTTGCGAATCTGCAGAATATAATGGATCTAAAATCATTCAATATATTTCTATTAAAATTAAATAACATGATCCAAAATTTATTTTGTTATTGAAACAACTGCTCGCCGGCAATTTATTTTGCCAAATTAAACTTTTCGAAAATTTTACAAATAAAAGTCATAGTTAAGTTCGCAAATGGTCTAACTTTTTTTTTTAATTTTTTAAACTCAGTACATATTTGGGAATTGGAATGGTTCCACGCATTCGAAAAAAGCATGGAATTTTGGATCTTAAGAACTATTTACCGAAAAAAACTAGAACAAATTTTCAAAAAAATCGCTTCAATGGATCCTGAGAATAACAAGCAAAAACAAAACTAAACTATAAAAAGTGATTAGAAAATTACTTATAATTAACATTTAAATTACAACGTAGTAACGTAGGTTTGAAATATTTTGGAAAAAAATTAAATCTAATACAAATAAAATATCATTTAATTTAACTTTGGGTTCTCTTGGTCCTTGGGGACAACTTGGACCGAAGTCTAAATTGACTTGATTCCAACTTTTCACATTTTGTAACGAGATTTAATTAAGTATTTTGATGTGTACATATATAAAAGAATTTACACAAAAACTTCGTGACAAAAGAATCCGATTTTTAATAAATGCTGCGAAAAATTGGACCAAATTAACCCCCATTTAGGTCCGAATATATAACTTCAAAAAACAAACCTGAAAGCGTTATACATATTTAAGCTGAACATCAATAATAAAAAAATAAACGTTATGAAACTTCCATGACAATTAGTAATTGGGCGTTTTCGGGGACACTGATATATTTTTCCGTACCTATACATTTTAAGTAAATATTGGAAAATACTTTTCTTTTAATAAATATACCCAAGGAACTCCGGATGAGGGTTAAATTTAACGATTTATTTATTGTTTCCAAATTTAGAGCATGCTGATTCAGATCTTTATCGATGGGGTAAAATCCAAATTACGACTGCCGATAAAGAGTTAGAGGCGGAATAAAAAAAAGGATTTACTGCCTAACGAGGACTAGAAATTAATCGTGTGGCGATCGATTTGAGGACATTCTAGAAAAAAAAAAAAAAAGCGTATGGTTTACGACAGAAGATTTATGTAGGCTCCACCCAGGCGAGAAGGTCTCTTGGGGGAGGGCTGTTGATGTTGAAAGCCACATTTCTAAGGGAGCGAAACATAAGTGCATTTATCATTAAAACTGGAAATGTTTTTCCAAATGAGCGCCGAACAGGGAGCGTTCTTGTAATTACACCAGACCGTGTGTGTATATGTGCGTTTTTCTCGAGAGTAGGAAAAACTCGCTTTGGATATCGATTCTTTTTCACCGCCCCAAACCTCTAGGCTGTCATTAGACAGTAATTCATTCAGCACTTTCCATATTTGGGTTAGAATTTGTGCTCTCCCCGGAGTGGGGCATGTGTGTCTGTGCTATTAATAAATTTTCCATTCCTCCACGTCTAAGGACGGACGGATGAAAAAGAACTGATCCGAGCACATGCGTTTGATATCGAATAAACAAATCCCACTGCTTAATAATACATGGCATTTGAAATGTGTTTTATTTAGCCATTCAGTATAGGGTCACAATTCTTTTCTGATTCCGAAGACTATCGTTAATGGCCCCGGTCGACAGCTCAAATGAAAAGTGCTGCTTTCTTATTCCTAAGGGTGTTGAGATAGACGTTATACAACCCACCTGCTTAATAGATACAAAGATACGCTTCTGGCGATTTAACGATGTCGATGGCTCCGTCGTCGTGTGCTGGTGGCCCATCCTGATTTAATACGTTTCCGTTTCTGTAATTAGGCCATTTGTTAATTTATTGAACGTTGTAGAAGTCCTGTGGATGGGTGGACCTTAAGTACTCAACTGTTGATATTGAAAATAAGTCATTAGAGGCGGAAGCGGTTGCTTCTTTAATGTCCTGTTTGACTACATTTAATGACAATTTGTGGGCTGGGTCAGGAACACACAAAATTACTCACCCCCGCAGATATTTACTGGTGTCAGGAGGCAATAATAGAACACAAAAGCATATTCCTGCGGGGCTCCTGGATAATGCTAATTAATTTGAGGTTTCCACATCATTAATAGTGGTGGAGGAAATACGTTGGATGTAATTTCTGTGCATTGTTGTGTAAATTACACAATACTTACATATTGAGCCTTTATCTACCTCAGATTGATTATTCATACCAGAAACTATAGCTGAAATATGTACAACAATTTATGGTATCTAAGGAGAGATTTGTCTTTGTAGTCATAACATGAAAATACGCATTTTTGAAACTTCTTTAAAAAACTATGCAAATACAAATTCAATAATTCAATTTTCATAGGATTTTATAATACAATTCCGAGTATACATCGAAAGGAGGGCTGCAAGTTTCCTAACAAAATCGGCCTATAAATTGTGAAAAAATGCTAGTCTTCTGATGATAAAATGAAAAGTATATTATTAAAATAGACTATACGACAGATCTATATAATATTAAAACAAAGAGTTTACTTTTTGCGTGAGATTTTATCCATTTGAATTGAACCAGTTTTATTTAGCTATTATATTATTAATTATTACTAAATTTAACACATAGTATTACGTATTGATTATGATCCACGGCTGCGTTTATAATATCAATTTAGATATTTAAATACATTTTTCCTCAATAGGTAATGCCACTAATTTGACATAACTCTGATAGCAGCTTTCGTGATTTGGTATCTTGCATATGAAAGGCATGAACCTGCTACTACCAGGACAAGTACGAGCTACATAGACTGCATTAAAGATACAGATTCGGTGTTAGAATGGTATTCTGATGAGAATGAAAACAATTACCTTCTTTAATATACAAACATAACTTAAATACTAATCTTAATTCGGTCAAAACTTGTTTTATCAGTAGCAATGTTTAAAACTATATATCAACACGTAGAATTATATATCAAAATGTACGCAAAATATTTCTAAATGTTTAATTTTTAATGTATTTTACTATAAATATAGTCACATTATGAGGATGATAATTTAATTTGCAAATATTCTTGCAAAAAAGATATAAAGACATCAATATTTTAATAAACAAATTTTTTTTTTTTAATTTATAGATAGACTGATTTTGATAAGAAAGTGGCACTCCTCCTTTTTGAAAAGAAGACTTGCTTAAAAATATAGGCGCTAAGTTCAATACCATGACTTTACTCAGATGCGAAGATATTTTTCAAGTTGTTATTGTAATGTCCTTCAATTATCTGAAGCAATATTTAAAAAATTTATGATACAGAAAATTAATGTTTTACAAATAAACTCAAAAATTTGCAAAACAGCAATCGTTCATTTATTTATCATGTTTTAAGCCTCAAGAAAATTTAGCGTTGGGTAAAGTTATACGGGGCACCTTCTTAACAAAGTATATTTTAGGAAAACCGGGGTGAAAATTAATAAGTATTATTCTGCTACAAAGTAAAAATTTCGAAATATTTCAAAAATTTGAGTCTTCGTTTTAAGCTTTGACCTTTTTCCATTCGTCTAGCATAAATATAGTCTCTTAATAAAAAAATATATAGAAAAATCGAAAATGCTGAAAATTCGAAAAATAACTTACTTTGCCAGCCAATATGTTTTATTATAATTAAATTATTTTTATTACCTATCATCCGTCACATTAACACGACTGTTATAAATATTATACAAGCAACTATAAAGCATAATGAATTATAGAAAATGTTTAGCCCTACTATACCTATAGGTAAAAAGTCGATCTTATAGACCTTCCTGCTTTAAAACTATATCGGTTTCAAAACATTTCTAGCGTTTAAGCATAACGACACTAAATACTTTATGGCAAATAAATTCTTTTACTGCTTATCGTTTTACCATTATTTTTCTTCAAAATAAATTTTCTAAAAGAGTGGTAAGAAATAAGAATAGCGAAAAATCTGAATATTCCTGTAGCATAATAAATCGGTACCAGAATAGTATTATCCCTGTTTTATATGCCTTTATAGCCTGAACCCTGAAAGGACTTTTCCGTAAAATACATCAGTTTCCAAATCCGGTGTCAGACCTTTAACGGCCGGAAGGGAATAAAAAGCTACCGACATTCCCATAATAATGTTTCATTACTAAAACCCTTTAGATAACGAGAAATAGCTCATTCCCTACATACGCCCTTATCTGCACGCACATTATCGCTGTCGGGGATTTGAAAAGTTCGAGTTCATCATTCGCGCAAGCAGCACAAATAAGGGCGATAAAGTAAATACGACATCCATTCCTTGTGGAAGTACTTCCAATTCTCGGGCCGTAAAGAGTTCCTTACCGAAATGAAAACTGCAATTTCTGGCGGTCGAAGTAATTGCTACCGAATGACAAAGGCGTGCTCAATAAATCACAGGACGACGATCATAATTCTTTTTCATACTCCGGACCTATCCACGTTTTGAGATTTATTATGAGAATGAACCCGGGTGACTGATGGATGACTCCTCCTCATGCCCGGGGGGATGATGTCCTTCGTGCTGCGGGAGAATATCTTCAATTGCGTACTTTTGCACGAATTCGCGCTCTGAGCAGGCTCCTGACCTCCTTAAAAGTGGGCCCTTATTCATGTGCTCCGGGAAAACATGGGTTTTAATATTTGCACTTTTGCCGTGTAAACAATATATATATATATAGTATATACTTTTTTTTTTCTTTGCTCCGCTTCCGAGACAATGGCAAATACACTAACAGGGAAAAAGGACTACTTTTTTTCCCCCGTAAAGTCGCGAAACGGGGAAATGCCAAGGATTTCGGGAGTTGTTCGACGGTGGTGGTAGGGCAAATTTAGAGTTGAAAGGGCTGACGGTTTATGATGTGGGAGATTAGAGTTAATGGCTTAGACAAGAAATATGAGCACCTCCTGATTCGTTGAGGCGGTTATAGGTATACCTCCACCCGTCGCACACACGGTATAGGGATACTCTGGAGCTCCCGAAATACGAGCTTTATGACTTCCTGGAATGTGTAGTTGTTACGCATTTTCAAAAGCCTTTGAATAATTTACGGATGAACTTGTAGAGCAGTTACTAAGCGTCGACGTCGACAGCGAACCGTCCCGCTCCCCGTGCATCATACACGCAACACAAGACAGGCCCTAAATCACCCTTGGATCCTGAATCCTGGATGCTGGATCTCAGTCAGTACAGTATAGATGCTCCGTTTCAATTTTGCTCAGGATCTCTTTACTTGCTGCCCTCGACAGGGATATTTTCAGAATGATAACGTACCTAATTATTTATGGGTTAATCTCGAGAAAAGCCGTGAAGACATACTTCGCTGAGGCGGTTATCCCGAGGGACTCGTTGATTCACAACCATTAAGATTCCTAATTCAGGAGCTCCTCATGTACATTATTAACCAGTCATTGTTTTAGAGGGCCGTGAAGGAAAGGCAGATAAACTCCGCTATCAGACGACGGGCTCAAGGAAGGTTTCTTTCGACAGCATTCGCTGCAATAAACGCTAAGAACCCTAATAAAGGTGGATGCCATGTCTCTTTCAACTAACCTCCTGGGCTATGACTCTGCAGTCATTGATCCAGATCTTGAACCCGCCCTGCATGTTTAGACTCTTTTACTTTTAAAGACGGTTTTTCACACAAAATTTTTCTTTTTTAGCTCTTAATCGTTTGTCGAATAAGCATTTTGCTAACAAAATTTCAATGGTTGTAGTTGTTTTTAAAGCATATAATACATTTTGTACTAGCGATAGAATTCTCAAATAAATGTTTTTAAATATAGAGAGCAGAAGAACTTTGACACTAAAATTCAGATGAAATAGGTCATTTTCAACCTTTAAATTTCTACATTCTTGAATAATGTTGCTATTATTATCTGAAAAGAAGTGAATTTCGAATTAATTAGTGGATAATTTTTTAAACAACTAAAAATTTGTGACTGCTGAGACCAGTAAGCAATTGAATAGAAAATACAAACATTTAAGCGTTAATTGTCGTTAGCACTTCTTTAGTTACTTATTGGTACAACAACATTAGTTTAATCACTATTCTTTGAGTTATATTGTATACAGGGTGTTGGGCAGAAGGACCGAAAAAATTTGTTAGTGGGTCGGTGGGTTCCTTTCTAATTTTCTACCGATGAGACCTAAGTCGTATATGATCCGGTTACTGATATACGACTTGTTCAAGTTTATTTTAAAAAATGCACTAAATTCCCCCTCATAACTGTTTTGTTTGTGCTCACAATAGCATGAAATTATTTTTTATTGCATGTTTGATTTATGTTTTCCATCTAAACAACAAAATTTGATGTAGTTTATAAACAAAACAAAGGACATGTAAGCTTCCAAAATCCAAAAAACAGGTAATTGTGTGAAGAAACAATTTTTTTAAAAAATAATTTTAAAATAACAAGCTGCAACTGAGAGCTTCATTTTCTTTTAAAAAGTTCCTTAGTTTACGCCCGTTCCAACGATATGCCACATGTAAAATAAAGTCATTCATTAAATAGGTAACAATTAAGGATTCACTGCAAGGTCCTAACAATTTTTTTATCAATTGCTGATTACGAAACCAGTTTATGTACAAAAAAAAGCGGTGATCGTAAGCAACTATTTATTTATTTTAACTATTTTATTTATCGGTAAAAAATTAGAAATGAACCCACCAACAAATTTTGTCGGTCCTTCTGCCAAACACCCTGTATATTATATTAAGATCAAAATGAACAACTCTACATATTCCACAACATTTTTAAAGTATTTTAGGAAAACGTTTTCAATTTCTCCAAAAAAGAAATACTTTTAACGATCGTGAATTTCTGCGAAAATGCCAATTCTATTTTTGAAATTCGTGTTGCTCCGTCACCTCGGGATCTTTAGCTATAATTTAAAGCTAAAAACTAATTAAATTAATTATAAAGTTTATTATTTACTAAACCGAGGTTATCTTCAGTGATATGATCCATATAATATCCGCTTAAACTTAATCTATGAAATTAATATTAAGCATATTATTAAATTCCTTATTTGACTTTTATTCCTTACTACATCCCACTTCTTAAAAAGCGGAAACACATTTATTTTTTACATAAATTTCTAATATTCTTTTTGGATTAAAGTAAGAAATGAATCGAAATAAATTCATTAGAATCAATGTTTTAAGGAAATTAATAATTTTATGTTTATACCACATTGAAATCTAAAAAATCAGTGTTTTATTTAAGGTAGGAATTGACATTGAACTGCCCTACATACAAAAAAAAATCTGTTCAATCTCTACAGTTCGGAACAACTTCATAACTTTTATTGTTTAGTTCAATTCATTACTTCTGTCATTACCTCACAACGAAAGAAAACCACTAGTACGAAATTGTTCCTCGATTTGTGACCCCCACAAATACTATTGTTTCTTATTCTTACTCACTATCTGAGCCAGAATGTTATTAGTTTTCCTAAAAGAAACTTACTATTAGAGTAGTACTAAATATTAAATATTAAATAGTCATTACTTTTTTACGACTCTTGTCAAAAAGTTGTTAAACTTCAGATGGGCGCAAAGAAGAATCATTTAACTTTCTTTAACTTAAAGACAATCTTCCGAATTCGATCGGGTTAGACAACACTCAATTGTTGCATTCATCATCATCCTTCGAAGACACTCGAATTGTCAAAAGGGCCCAGGCGGAGACTGAGGCTGGGGAAACTAAGAGTCGGCAATCGATAAAGTTTTCCAAGTTTCGACATTAAGTTTGAGATATTTTTCGAGGGCTTTTCCTTTCGCTCAAGAGCTCTCCAGATGTGTAATAAAGATACACAAAAACACAGGATGGTCGCATCAGAAGAGGCGGAGCAACAAGGGATCCGCCTGTTGTAAGATACATTTCGGACTTACGCGGATTTGCAGCGAGAACACGACAGGATGAATTAACAGAGTGAAGCTGCTGGCACTTAAGATGACACATTTTGCATTTTGGTAATTTAGAAGCAGAAGGGGCTTACGGAAGATTTAATCCAGTTGGGAGAAAATCAGATCAGCAGCGGTTTTACTTGCCACGTTTTCTGTAAATTTTCTGAGAATTAATAAGATTCCTCGTTTTATGGTACTGGAGATTTTCTCTGGGCTTAATACAAAACTTGATATGTTGAGCTTTTATCAAAAAATCTGTTTATCTCAGTGCGGAGAAAAAATTAAGATTTAGGCATATCATTCAACGTCATATAAGGCTTCTATGATTAACATTTTAAACCAATATTTACATGAATCATCATGAGATTTAAGAGCAAATAAATGAAGACTTTACTATACTTGAGTTTTATGATATATACATACATACATGACCAACTTGATGTTGGGATTTTAACAAAATTTAGAAATTATGCAAAGAAAAGAAGAACTTAACACCATGGTTTTGTTTAACACACGTTTAATCATTTCAGATGCCAATCTATTTCATTTAAAAGGGGATTTTGTAAATAGGACAAACTACACAAATTCGGAAATGACTGTATTAATTTTACATGTCGAAAATACGACATGTTAAGAAGGTATAAAAGAAGAAGGTATATACATATTTTTTACTTGGTCTTGAGATACCTCAATTGGGTTTTCTTGGTATTTTCTTATATTATAATTAAATAAAATGTTATGACAAATATCATATTAAGTCAACAAAATTTCATTTCCATTATTAAGGGGACCTTTACTTTCAAAATCGAAAAGAAATCAATTTTTTTTTTTTTTTTCATAAAAATGCTTCTTAACACTCTCCAAAATCCGATTTAAGAAATTCGTAAAAGAAAAAAAGTTATACCTATATTTGTAACGCTACCTCTACGCATTTTATATGCAAAAATTATATAGCAAAAACCTTGAACGCGTTTTTCTCGAAATCACATTTTTGAAAATGGCCGCATCTGTATCTCAAAAACTATTCAACCGATTTTAACAAACCAAACGCCATTCGATTCGTTATCAAATATACTAGTAACTAAACCTTTAAAAATATTATTCTACCCCCCCCCTCCCCCCCACTTTTTTATGCGGAGGGGAGTTTATCCCTAACTTATAGTCGTTTTTTAACTTTTTTAGACAAATGTGTATAAAATGATATATTTATTAAAAATAAAAGGTTTTTTAGGTTTAGGTACTAGTTTTGTACTCTACCTGTTACAGGAAGTCCTAGAGAAATGCGTCCGTTTTAAAAGTGCATTTTGGATGACGCCATCTGCAAGCATTAAAGTAAACTAAAATTGCATTTAAAATTTTTTTTTATATTTTTCATAATCTTACCAATAATGTACAAAAGGTTTCAGAATAATAAATATAATAGTCTTTTCAAAACAAAAAACTTTTAAAAAGTGTGTTTTTTTCGATTTTGAAAGTAAAGGTCCTCTTAAATGAAAAATAAACTTCATACAAATAAATATTTTTGTAAGTAGTTTTTAACCATGTCATTATCATAATCATCAATTCGATTTTATTTTTTATTTAATGCCATTTCGTACTATTATCCAAAATGGTATCGACAGAAAAGCTGCGTAAACCAATTTGTCCAAATTTACTAATTATATTAAGGGATAAGAAACCAACCGATGTGAAGTGAACTTGATGTTTCTGTAATGTTTTTTATTTTTAATTTGTTCTTAAAGTTATTTATAATATTAAACCTTATCTAAACTTACTTTATTATGTAAACGCGGAAGGTCATGCCAATAAACTTCTGACAATGCAAAATACCATCAGCTGCCAAAGATGCGAAAATTTATAAGACTAAAATAAATTAACCAAAATGAATTTTCACTGCCTACCTTCAGAAACTTAATAATTAATCAAAACGCATAATAAATCAAAGTCGCTAGATTGTCGCAAAGATAAATTGCTGCAAAAGTAGAAATTATGCCAAAAAGATCAAACTTCCGCGAGATAGTTTGGCAACTTTTCAAATGCTTCGATATTATCTATGATAAATTTCCGGTCATCTGGAGCCATTAATTATGACTCGCTAAAAATATACATATGAATTATCTATCAATATATTAAAGAGTCTGACTTTTAGATTGCTTGGCAAAAATACACGACAAATTGTAAAATCATGATCGGCGTTTTGTGTTTAAAAAATAAAAGTATCTTATTACAAGACCACATCGTCAACGCATCTATAAATTTGCGAAGGGAAATCCTATTCGAATTCCCTTTTTAAAATCGGTCCAATAAGCAAAATAAAATGAAATTACTCCGGGAAATCCCCAGAAAGCCATCTCCATAAATCCGGATCATCTTAAATGTGATAAACTTCCTTTCGGGAGGGACGCTGACCTTTCAGCACCACATGACTGGCAATTTTAATAAAGCCCCACCAGCATTAGAGGTGTTAATTTTATCCAGGCCTTGATTTTGCCGGGAATTTTCTTCCTTCTGCTTGCTATCTTATTTTTTATTTTATTTTGCCGCCCTATTAGCATGCATCCAGCATCCTCGGGCTGTGGAATGGAATGGAAGTGGAAGGCCTGCCTGAGGTGAATTAACATACCTTCTTTGCAGGTGTTAAACTTGAAGTGATAGGCAAGACTATCGTTATGACACCCAAGGTGTGAGACTGACACGCCTTGGATTTTTTTCTGTGTGGCCTTTTTTTCGCCCTTTTTTTCTACTTGGACTGGAGTTAAAAAGGCAACTCGCCGAAGGTTAAAGGGCAACATATTTATAGGACAGATGAATCGATAAATCACCTGCTTACGTCACTCAAATTTCTCTCTGACGGGTCTTCGGCCCTATTTAAGACTTTTACGGCGCTATTTTTATTCAGCATTTTTTCCACGGTGGCATTGATTTTCTCCAGTACTTCTTATTAATAATCACTCAAGTGGAAAATTGTAAGCTAAGCGGAATTTGAGCAATCTTGTAAACCTTTTGTGTTCACCTCGCGTGTCTAAATATTTGGGGAAGATAACAGTATTTGACTAGAGTAGGTCCTTAGTAATTTTGGATTAGTGAAGAAAAGAGGGCGTTTATTTTCGTAGATACGTGAAAAGCATTTCAATCTATTTTGGGTCGGATTTACTACACCTGAATTGCTTTAAGACATTCATTTCAATTTGACTATCAGTTCAGATATTTAAATTCTGTAAATTGATGTTTGTTGGAAATTCTTTTATATGGGGAATTACCGCACAAATTTTTGAATACGATTTATACTATCTAATAAAATTTTCATATACCTCACTAATTTTCTCCTGATTTACCATTCTAAAACTTAATTGGCTTTCTTTTATCTATGAGTTGTATTTTAAAACTTTAGTTCTAGTGTATCTCTGAAAAAAAATGTACACTAGACATAATATCAAGAAGTTGTAAATTCGAAGAAACATGGTGATTCAATTTTAAAAAATATTGCTCTTTAAAAAAAAAAAAAAACGGCCAAGTGCGAGTCGGAGTCGCGCACCGAGGGTTCCGTAAAATATTTTTATTATATGATGTAACTAAAAATTTACGGTTTTCGCAATTTTTCCTTTATCTGTGCTATAAGACGTTGCTTCGTACCAAATTTCAAGATTCTGAGTTCACGGGAAGTACCGTGTAGGTTTTGATTCCCTTGCGAGTGTCGAAAATTTGCGAAAATTTGCAGCATAAACGACTGTATCTTTTGATTGCGTTAGCTTAGAAGTTTGATTTTTTCACAGCTCCAAGGGACAGTAGACCTGAGTATTTGATATAAATTCCAGCTTGATACCTCCACGCTTTCCTGAGAAAAAGTGTCTTGACAGACAGACGGACGGACGGACGGACGGACAACAAAGTGATCCTATAAGGGTTCAGTTTTTTCCTTTCGAGGTACGGAACCCTAAAAAACAATGGAACACTATAGCATGTAGCAGAAAAAAATTAATTCAAATTTTTAAGAGAGACAAGAAACAAATCTTTCGTTGAATTTCAATTATATACATATTATAGTTCGCGAACTATTAAAAAAGTGAAATTGGTGTGTAGCTCGTCGTCCAATATCGTGTTTTTCTGCAATCTGCCTTAGTTATATATTTAAAAGTAATCACATTAAATCTTCGGTGTCATACAATTTTTTGTTCAGAATAACAGAATTCTTTCATTTAAAACTAGTTTCAAGAGTGTTGGTAGAACACAAAAATTAAACCAGAAATCGGAATTCTCCTTTGCAAAAAATAAATAGATTAGTTAAAAAAAATATATAATACAATTTATTGAATATAAAATTTTAGTTCAACCCATTAATGCGCAAAACGAGAATTTTGTGCACGCAAGTTCAATTGTACGATTCGAGTAGCAAATTGGGGCGATTTTCGAATTTGGGGTTTTTGGGGGAGCTCTTTCAGAATCTGGCATTTGTTTGGCATAAAACCTTAAAAAATCCTATTATTTTTTGGGTTTTTTCAAAAAAGTGCTGATTTTTTTTGTTATTTTTCTTCTCAAAGTCGATTATCTTGTCGTTGCTGCTATTGAATGATCATATAACCACCAGAAATCGCGGTCCGAATGTCTAAGCTTTTTCAAACTATGGTTTTGAAAGTTTTTTTTGCTCTAGTTTTTGCAAAATGACAGCAATGTAATAAAAATCTTCGCGATTTTTTTACATGAAAAGCATCAACTTTACAGAAAATTTTTATGGAACAGAAAATGCTTCAAATTAGCCAAAGAATACATGTAAATTTTTTCAGAATTTGTTGGACTATATTTCGTTTTGTGGATTTAGCAAATTTTTGAGAAATTCAAAAATATTCCGAAATATTCTGTAAAAAATCACACAATTTCTCATACAAAAAAATTGGTGGTATTTTTACTCAAAAAGGATCAATTATACGAATATATTTTATATGACAAAAATGATAATTAGCCAACGAACGCGTGTGAATTTTTTCAGAATTATTCGGGAGATTTTCGGATTTGTAAAAAATTTGCCATATCCAAAAAACCAAAAGTTGTTCAAAAATATTCTGAAAAAATTAACATGTATTCTTTAACTAATTTCAAGCATTTTCTGTATGTATTTTTTGTTTGTATAGTTGATCCTTTTCGTGTAAAAAAATCGCAAGTTTTTTATTACATTGCTGTACAAAGTGGCCATTTTGCAAAAACCAAAGCAAAAAAAAACTTTCAAAACAATGGTTTGAAAAAGCTTAGACATTCGGACCGCGATTTCTGGTGGTTATATGATCATTCAATAACAGCAACGACAAGATAATCGACTTTGAGAAGAAAAATAACAAACAAAATCAGCACTTTTTTGAAAAAACCCAAAAAATAATAGGATTTTTTAAGGTTTTATGCCAAACAAATGCCAGATTCTGAAAGAGCTCTCCCAAAAACCCCTTATATACGAATTTGGAAGAAAAGCGCCCCAATTTGCTATTCGAATCGTACAATTGAACTTGCGTGCACAAAATCCTCGTTTTGCGCATTAATGGGTTAATTTATTTGTTTATTTTTTCCGGAAACTAAGAATTTTAAACCTGTCTTATTTATTTCCTTGTCAATTGTCAAACGAAATAATTCCACGCATTTAATTATTCCTTCAATCGAATAAAATCGAACCGATAATTATGATAATACACATGCTCAAAAACAACCTACAAAAACATAATTATTAGAACAAAATTAATGTCTATTCATGGACAATAATTAACTTTTTTATTTGTATGAAGTTTATTTTTCTTTTAACAATGGAAATGTAGTTTTGTTGACTTTAATTTTCAAAATATACTGAAGCGTATTAAATCAATTAATTACGCAAATCATCAGAATCAATTCACTGGTCGACACCAATATTGCATGGAAGAAGTCTTATATCATTTCTATAGGATTTTTTTCTCCACATATTACGAATTTGCAAATAAAAATATTCTATCATATCACGTTTTTGAACAAAATAAAAAATTGGTTTAAAAAGCGCAAAAGACAATTTTGGATATTTTTGAAAATGAATTAAAAAATAATAAATTGTCGTAGAAGCTTTTAAATTACCTCAAATAAAAAATTTGATTCTTGACTATCTAATATATAAAATTCTTCTGTCACAGTTTTAGTGGTTATACTCCTCCGAAACGGCTTGACCGATTTTGATGAAATTTAATATGTATATTCAGTAGGTATGAGAATAGGTTTATAACTAATTTTTATACCCCTAAGTGTTAAGGATGCCTCACTCTAAAAAAATTTTTTTTCATTTTTTGGACAACTTTTTTTTTGGTAATTTTTTTATGGTGTGGCATTAAAAAATACATTTAGTCCTAAATTTTTACCCTTCTACCACCAGCCCTTACTTTTGAATAGCATTTTTTATTTTTTAACCCCCATCGATAGCTAATCAATGGGGTTCCGTTTTGCCAAAGCACAAATCTCGAGAACAGCTGAACCGATTTCGCTAATTCTTTTTTTAGAATATTCCTTGAAGTACGAGGAGTTCTTACGGAGAGACAAATTTAAAAAATTGCCTGAAAAAGTCTAAAAACAACACTTTTCTATACTTCCATACAAACGATTTTAAGTAATTTCTGTAGCTTGTATTAAGCGAAACAATAAATAAATAAAATAAATAAATAAATAGATTCGTAATAATACTTAAAAGTCAATTTGAACTTTAATACCATACCATAAAGTTCAAGTGTTAGTGGAGAGGTTCCGGGAAGGCAAAACAATTGAGTGAGTTTTAAATATTATCAAGATTTGGATCTTCAAGATGGCAGATCCATAAAGGGGTTTTCGGGTTGAATCAATTTCTAGGATATAACAAACTAGAACATTTGAGAAGTCTTTAATTAGTAAGTATTTACCCAACGCCGGGTGAAAGCGGGTTATTTTCCAATATTTGTGAAGTGTAAAACGGTTTACTTAATATTAAACAACGTGTAAGTTTGATCAATAAATTAATTAGGGATATGAAACGGAAACACTGTTTTCTTATATTAATGGTATTATTTGTACAAACATGCGAAAAGAAAGAACACGATCAAATATTGGTCGACGCACAGGGCATAATGAAAATGTACCGGAAAGGGCAGTACAACGTCTGCTGGGCCAGCTAGTTATAATATATTAAAATACGAAAAGCCTTTAATATGACTTCTTCTGTGCCAAATTAAATATTAAATTTTTTTCGGCCCGTGTTACTTATCTATCTGCGAAATTGAATACTTCGATGTTTTCGAAGAAGTTAATAAAATATTCGTATGCGATCAACGAAAAGCTTTGTTATTTACTGCTAAAGAACGATATATTCTTCTTAAGCTACCACATGCGATTTTTCATATTTATTTTTCTGAAAAATTTCAACATCTTACCTCGTCGTGCCAGCGGGATGTCTTCCAAGTTTAGCTCCACGAAAAGTGTGATAATATCTTCCTGCTGAGCGTAAGGATGTTCGTGTATACTTTTTCTCCCATCCCGCGTTGTTAAGGAAGCGTTCTCATTTTGTAAGGATGTTTTTCTTCGACTACACCCCCACGGGTCTTGCCAGTATTCATGTTAACTTGAGCAGGCAATAATAAGTGCGATATAAAGTCCATAAATTTCTTAGATACCTGTAATGTTATAATTTGCATCGGAGATCTTCTGCTAGTCTGGAGAACTGAAGGAACGAGGGAAGACATAAATCATGAATCCTTTCATTGTCGAAGTTTTACCATGAGTTGAATTTTTTTGTTTTCTAAAAGGTTACATACTCTCATTAAAAATACCTTCAGTTGGTTGCATGAAGGAGGGCCCTATTGAGCCCTTTGCGCTATCTACAATAGAGCGAATCTTCAGTAGACGACCTACTTCAAGGATAGGTCGTTTCGCCGAGGTTGTGGTCCCCCACGAAGATGCCAGAGCAATTAGGACAATAGCCCACGTTATGAGGATTAGTTTGAAGGAGAACATGCTCCTTAAGGTAATATCTGCACAATGTATGGCAGGACGCCTTCAAAGGGTACTCCTGAATTCCTATTACCAAGATAAGTAGTAAGTAGTGTTGAGCAAACAATAAATCATTCCGACTAACGCGCTCGAGCTCTCTTGGGCGTGTTCTTAGTTCGGACCTGGGACTAGGAGCACTCCTCCCCCGCGCGCGTATAAGTGTAATAGATGAGATTTTATGAACGGAACTGAATTGCTAACTGGGTCAGTGGCCACTTCTTTCTTCCCAGTCTTGGATTACATGGGACGGAAATGAGCTTCGGCTCTTCTCGTTGTGTGCCCCATTTTTCAGAAGGAATGAATGAAATCCAATGAACTGCTTTAGTAGAAGTAGTAGTAGTAGTATTAGTAGAAGGCAAAGGGATGCGGCTTATTTTGAAATTTTTCATTTAAATTGCTTTTGCATGACGCAATTTAAATATTCACTGGATATCTTGATGATACAAGAACCGGGAAAGCGACTGAGAGGATATAAGAATTTAATTTTTGGAAGTAGAAAATACTGTCCTGGATACACACTCATTTTATCGTTTAGAGGAATAACCTGAAAAGGGTCCCTACAGTGGAAATAAAACGAAAGCTACATCATGAACTCGTATTTTATCTTCATCGTTTAGGTCCGGACTTAAGACACAAATAACTATATGCAAATCTATCAAAGTCCAGCGAAAGATTGGTTGAGATATTATACACTTTTATATGTGTTTATCTTTCTTTATTCCACATAGAGAAAACGAATTTAATAAATGCGTTAAAAACTTAATATATTTTAATTAAAACGCCAAAAGTACACATTTTTTAAGCTTTACCGTCTTTAATTTCACAAATACGACTTTAATATAAGTAGATAATATGCTAATAAATAAAAATTTTAGAATTTTTGGGTATACAAGTGTTTCATGTTTCAAATCTAGTCTGAATTCTTTTTTTTTTTCTTATAATTCATATTATAAAGAAAAGACACATAAGCAATTTATTTTTAAAAAAAACTTAATTTAATTTTTATAACATTTCTATCTTTTTAGAATAAAAATGTAAATTAGTGCCCAAAAAGAAAATAAGAGCTAGTACACACTCGGCGCTTGGCGTTGCGTTCAGCGCGCGTTGATAGCGTACACACACCGCGCTCAGCACGGCGTTTTGCGAGCGTTAGAAGGGCGTCTGGCTCTTCCAAAATCCAAAATGATCAATCACCATTTTCCGCGAACGTGGGTCCACTCTACACGAAAGCGCGCGTTAACATGTACGAGAAAATAGCGGCCCATGTATTTAGAAGCGCGCGGCTAACGCCCGCGAAACGCGCGTTCTTACCAAAATCTGAGAGCGCGCGTCTAACGCGCTTGGCCAGAAGCGCGCGTTTGAATGTGTACACCGTAATAGGACTTCATAGTTCTTAAAACGCGCGTTACCAAAGCGCGCGTTGAAAAACGCCTAGTGTGTACCAGGGCTAAGACTACGTACACACTACGCGTTTTTCAACGCGCGCTTTGGTAACGCGCGTTTTAAGAACTATGAAGTCCCATTACGGTGTACACATTCAAACGCGCGCTTCTGGCCAAGCGCGTTAGACGCGCGCTCTCAGATTTTGGTAAGAACGCGCGTTTCGCGGGCGTTAGCCGCGCGCTTCTAAATACATGGGCCGCTATTTTCTCGTACATGTTAACGCGCGCTTTCGTGTAGAGTGGACCCACGTTCGCGGAAAATGGTGATTGATCATTTTGGATTTTGGAGGAGCCAGACATTACGAACGCCCTTCTAATGCTCGCAAAACGCCGTGCTGAGCGCGGTGTGTGTACGCTATCAACGCGCGCTGAACGCAACGCCAAGCGCCGAGTGTGTACTAGCTTTAAAAGAAGAATAATTTGTTATTATTTAAAAAAGAATATCAAGCATAAAATATCAGCGAATCAGTTGAATCTCTATCAATTCAACAAATTTTCGTCCCGAAAAAGGTAGAAGTAAACTTAACAATATTATCATGGAAGAATAATGTATAATTATTATTGCACGTGTTTTACTGTTCACAATTTCGAAAATGGGTATGCATATTTTTTAATTTTAATATTTAATATTTATTTATATTTAGTATTTTAGGAAAATTTTTGTGAAATTATACATGACACTTCTCCACCTCAGAGCTATACGACATAGTTGATCTTGATCTTTTGAATACCAAAATAAATATCTGTATATTCTATATTCCGATTATAATCCATTGATTATGCCACTACTGCCTAGCTAGTTTTGCAAGTAAGATAATTAGGATAGGTTTATATATAAAATAGTATTTAGACAATTATTGGGTTTTGGATAACAAAATTATTGCATGAAAACGCAAAAAAAAAACAACTTATAATCGTTTTCTTCTTCTTCTTGTTTCGTAGTATATTTTCAGTTTTTTATACAATCTTGTCTAACAAAAAGAAAAAAATTAAGAGCTTTTAATTCAAAATTTCGAATATATATTTTGAGAGTGACCAAGCCCCAATTTCTTGGTTTTCTTTGAAAACTTGATTATTACAAAACTTTTGAAATTTAGGAGGAACCTTTTATAATTATTTTTAAAGGTTACAAATACTTTTAAAACCAAAAGCAAATTAATTCTCAAATCGCTACAATTATACTAGTCAACAAATGAAATGATTTTTACTGCTTCTGAACAAGTAAATAATGTGTCATTTTTAGCATGAATTATGAACTTGCAAACGAAGATGATTAATTGGCTCAGGCATTTGAAAAATTATTAAAAAATTACGGAATGTTCTAGGAACTTGTTATATAGCTCAAATTAAAGCCTGAATCCTTACCTAAATGCCATATATGAAATACCACTTATCTATTATATATTATAATTTCCATTCACTATAATATAATGTGTGAAATAGTTATAATATGGATAAAAGTGAATTTCGCGGAATATCTCGAAAAGTTTTAACCCTTCCGGTATGGTACAGTTTTCTGCGAGAGTGGTTGTATTGCACGGCAGTGTGGGCTGGGAAAATATATTTTACTGCAAATGCCATATTTTGCACCGTTTACAACAGAAATTCAAAAAAAGCTCTAGTCCCTGGTCGGCGGCATCTATGAAAAGCTTTCACTACGGTCTTGACGACTTGAGACGGTGGGCATACTCAGAGCTTTTCGTGAATTCAGAATATAGGCAGCGGTAGGTCCGAAAGGGTTAAAGTTTGTTGTATTTTGATACAAAAGCTTAAAATTCAAACTTTCATCTTAGAGAAGTAATAAGCTCCTCCAAGAATTCGTTATTTTTTTAATAATTTTCCAAAAAAAGGCCGAAATAAGTTCTTTTGCAATTTTTAGCTATATTTTTCTCGAAAGAATTTTCGTTTCCTTATTCATAATCTACAAAAAAAATCTGTGGAAATTGAAAATATGGAACAGGTAATCATATTGATCTCTGCTATCAGAACAGAAAAAGTTATAAATATTTAATTTTTTGGATATTCATATTAGTAGAAAAAAGTTTTGTTGTTATTTATTTCTTATAAATTATATCATAATCCCTCAAAGTGGTGAATTAATTACAATGTATGTTTTATATTAAGTAAAAGCAATAAAACTTTACAACTCATTTTTGGGTTACCTCGTAATAAAAACAATGAATTGCTTCTTTATCCCGATTGCTTAGGGAAGAGGATAAACTTTTCTCATCTTCAGAACATTTCATTCCATTACATTGCAACTAAGAAATCTTCCGCCATGCAAAGGCATCACCTTTTATAAAACCAACATCAAATTTACTGCAGAAATGCTTTAAAACTTTACAGCTTATCGCGCTTTTAAAATAAATCCGCTAATTCCCTTTACTGCCATGGATCAGATAAATCCGAGGAACGATGTAAGAATTGGTGGGCGGGGAATGGGCTTATTTAGGATACCTTGGGTCGTTTGAAAATGATCACATTGCGTGAGAATAATCAGGACGCCCTGTTGCCTAAGTAAACGAAGAAAGAAATTTGTCTCCGGAGGTAAAATTTAGCAAGATCCCTCCGTTTTGGATGGCAATAAATGCTTTGCACCCTTCGTAAATAATTACGAAATTCTTACACCTGATCTTGAGTGGCCCTATTATAATTCTAAAAATAAATTTCATCGTTTTCTTAATTATAAAAGGATATTCAAAAGCAAGGTAACAGTCAAAAGTTATGATTTGAATGAGATGCTATCCCTTAAGGTAGGATTTTGTCTTTAATTAATGATGGGGATTAATAGACCGCTTATTTATGGGATGGAGTGGGAGTAGCCTTGAAAAGACATTTTTGTCCTATCCTGGAGTAAGTAAATCTCAATTTGAAGATCTTCAAGTAAACTTAAGACATCTTAGTGGTAAGGGGTTTATCAGGTCGGCGCCGCCGTCTTACAGCAAGTATCTGACCAAAGGACTTGAGGTTTCTCGCCGGGGATAAAGTTTTTCCTCAAGTAATTCCAAAAAGCAGAGAATAAAAGTGGGAAGAACTCCTTAAAGGCGAGGGAATTAGAGTGGAATGAATGATTTTCGGGATGAACGACACCCTCTGGGTGTGGATTTAATCTTTCGGCGTGCGAGTGATTTACGGGGAGTAACCCGCAGAGAAATAGCGTTCGCTGTTCTAAAAGACTTTCCCAAATACTGTTCGGGTTTGGTAAAGTTTCACGCGAGATTCGGAAGAACTTTTACGTTGTAGCTAACTCCTCGGGAGTCACTAGGGAATAGTTCTTCGTCTCAATTTAAACGATTTAATGAGAAGAAATTAAATCAAAAACTTCTTCGCCAAAAACGAACCTACCGAGAGACTGTCATGGAAATGTGTAGTAATTTGTTAGGCGTCGACTTCAGCGGAATTATTCGACACGAAGATTTATTGCTTCATTAACTGCGTGCGTTTGGGACCGTGACATTGCTTTTGACGTTAATTTATGATTTCGTCAAACAAATTCAGACCTTCTCCTCCTCCTCCCCCGAGATGCATAAAAATATCCCGTCGAGGTAGCGTGACAGGAAAAGGTACTTTGCGATGTCCTTAGACAGAGCGGAAACATTAAAGCGATAACGATCAATCAAAATCAATAAAAACCTCGAAAACCTTGAGGCGGAATGAATGTCGCTTATCCTATCCCACGGGATCTGGCTGCTAATGGGATCGCAGTTGGACGCATTTCGTGATTATGCACAGCAGTTATCAACTCAATCAAGCTTTTCGCGATTCACGTAATTTCAGCAAGCACTTACATTTCCGTCTGGACGATAATCCGTCCTTCGCTGTGTCGCCTAAAATTGGCTTCTAGCTAATAAATCTTTTTAAGAAGTTTAATATCGCAAAATGGGAAAAATAAATTTCAATTTATAATCGGGGACGGAAGCTAAGTGTGGGGGATTTCATTTGAGAAACAGAAGGGCAATACGCTAAATAGGTTAGTAAACGGTGAAAATTCGAGGATTAACTTCAACCCAATAGCAAAACGTTTTACTTGGCTCTTTCTCGTGTAATTTCTTGTCTGATTGTCTTAAGTGAATGGAGGGATTTGCAAAATAAGACGCAATTAGATTCTTAAGAATCCTCATATAATTTGCATTTACATTTACACGATGCTGGCAGAAGGTTTATATAATACTTTCTTGTTTTTATGAAAATGCGGACTAATATTAGTTAATTTCTCTTTCGTTTCTTGAGACTGAAGCATTAAAGAGATCTTTTTACATTAACTTATCACAAAATAAAGGAGTTAAGTGCATATCATAATCGGCCTGCACTGCACCGATTACTAATTTTAATGATGTTTTAAATATGAAATTCTTCAATGGTAAATTTTTTCTAAAAGTCAAAAAGTACTACTTAATACTTTTTGAATTTTAAAAATTTGATCTTGTCACGAAATTTATTTTCGAAAATCTGTCTATATTTAAATTATCATTCAAATTGATTAAGTAAGAGTAAATTATACTAGATTATTAAATGTTATACTTTATGTTAAGAGTTTGACAAAAATCAAAAAATTTTAAATGGTTACCATTTTGATTTTATAAATTCTAGTTCCATTTTTGCAATAATTTTCATGAAAATCGCAAAAAATTTATAACATCGCTGTCTCTTATTTTAAACATTTCTCAATAGAGAATAGTAGGATGTTTATTTTGAGGACCTAAGCATGTCCTGAAAAGTATAATAATACCCTTAATTTAAACAGTGGGTTTTTCTTTATGTGGTGAAAGGGGATGAATTCTAGTTTTTCACAAATATCTCAAAAATTATCAATTTTTTGAAAATATTAGTTTTGAATATGCAATGTTTCAAAAATATGTATTTACGACTTTATATCAATCTGACCAAAATTGATGAAGTTACAATTTATAGGAAGCAACATTACAAGTATTTCTATGTAAATGCCATGCGAAATATATGCTTTTTCCTCAAATCTGCATTTTTCAAATCGGTGACTACGATTATTTTAAAAATTACTAATTCGAACTCTGTGATCTTTAAAAGAAGGGTATAAATTGTTTCTTCAAATATAGTATCTCGGTAACCGTATGTCGGACAACATTTTTTATAGATATTCTTTTTATTGAGAATTAAATTATCTACAATTTTGTTTAAACAACTGTTTTTGGTAATTTCAATAATAAGGTAGTTATGAGCCATTAAATGAAAAATAATGGTCGATGTAGAGCTTTGAAGCTATGTAAATATCTTTTTTATTTTTCATATTATAAGAAAAATCCTTAAAAGCGTTTCTGTAGAACAATTTATTATGAATAATTTCATATATGGGACGTTTCACGCAGAACAGATCACCTGCATACCCAAAATTGGTGTTAATGAACCTTGACGTTCAAGATATCAAAATGTTCGTCTGAACAAGAGCTTTCGAAAAATTGCCGGCGAAATTCAAAATTCAATATGGCGACTCCAATATTGCGGCCAGAAGCTGGAAAAAATTTGAGTATGCGACAAACAAAAGCTTGTAGAAAAAATATTATCGACCGATCTGATCGTTTTTTGGCTCAAATTGTAGCTAAAGGACACCCTATAAAAGCTAGTGTGGTTGAATGAAAAACTCTCACATTGCGGTTCCAATATGGCGGTCGAAAATTCAATATGGTAGACGAATTTTGAGAAATCAACTAATTTGCACTAAAGTCGGTATATGGGAGTTTTTAGGGTCACTAATTACGAATACGTGGTTGGATTTACAAAATTAAAAATGGCGAATCCAAGATGGCGGCAAAAATTGTGAAAAATGAGCTGATTTTCTCCAAATTCAGTATACGGATGTTTTTGGGGTCGCTGATTACGAATCTGAAGTCAAATTTGCAAAATTAAAAATAGCGGATCCAAGTTGACAGACAAAATTTCTTAGTATGTATATACTACACATGTAGAATTATTATTATGGAAGATACATCGGTTTTGGATTTATAAACGTCGTCTATTTAAAATTGGTACATGTCCTTCATATAAAAGTTACGTTAATTTACAGATACAATTACTGAAGATCACCACTTTTTTGGACGCATGACTATGATCAAGCTCGCAATTACGTTCGGATTGATCCGAGCACCCCACTTGTGTCCATTTATACGAGTGCTCAGAATAATCTAATTTGTGTCTATAAATTCAATCCAGATCATTTCGAACGCGCTCTGTGTGATCTACGAGTAAAGATTGATTAAACACATTTAACCTAAAATTTCGTTGAACTAGTTCTCAACTTCCAAGAGCGAATAATAAATCGACTTCAATATTAAAAATGAATGTAGAATAGATTTTAAATTAAATTTATATAAATTTAGTCTTCTTCTTTTCTCTAGTACAGTACAATCAGAGCGTAATCTGCTAAATCTGCTTGCTCGAGCGATTGCAATTGCGAACTTTGCTTTCGTGTGGCCCCTTACAAAAATTCCATTTTCTGTAAGTTATTTCTTGTATAATATTATATTTTACTCACAGATGCACATAGCTAAGATAAAGTAAATCCTCTAAAGTACCAAAGAGGTCATATCTTTCGTATCATTTAAGGTTAAGGTTTAAGCAAACATGATTACACCTAAACAAAGAGTGCCTTTTCGCGTGAAGGAGTCTTATTTATATGCTCATCACTTCCTAATGGACATTCATGAAAATTTTCCGGCCAGTTAACCTCCAATTAAAAGCGAAAACAGCTCAGCGAGCAAGACCCTTCGGCAGTGCGTGTCGGCGGCGGACGGTGCAAACAAAAAGAAGAATCCTCGTAAGCCCTGAATTACGGGGGAACTATATCATCATCCCCGTCCCCATCAGGGGAGTGAATGTGATGTTATTCATTAATTTCCATTTCGTAATTGGGGAGCACCACCACCGTGCAGCATGTACGGCCCCATTTAAGCATTTAAGAGGCGCAATCCTCCATTGAAGCCGCTCCGCACCCATCTGCACATAGTCGAGCCCAGCCCTTATCATGTTATTTGTTAACAGTCAATTTTGTGCAAAGTGTCTAAAAATTGGGGCATACAATAAATTAAGTCCCCCCCTCCCCAGTCGTCAGTCCACTCGAAAAGGGCATCGCCATTGTCCTTCCCGTGTTAATTGCGAACACTCGAGCCCCAGCGAACACACACACTTACAAAATACATTTTAATTAAAGCGACGAAGAAGCTCCGACCACCCCCTCTCTTCATTCCATCAAGCAGCTTTCCAGCGCCCTGAGCCGTAAATAATTACTGAGTTAATCTTTTTAACATTACCGGGGCGCCCAGGACGTGAAAGTAATTGGAATTGCCGTGCTCAAAAAAAAAAAAGAAAAAAAAAATTCATAAATGAATTGGCTTTTATTCAGCGTAAAGGAAACTTTGTCCATCCGCTCCGACAATCCTCCCCACGCACAGAAGTGTGCGTCTGACCTAGTTCTTATTTTATTTCGCGGAAAATCCTTTATCTGCCAATTAGACGGAATAATTAAATAATTTCGGACACGTCTCATTTCAGATCAACGCTGCTGCCACCAAGTTCCCATTCTAACATGAATGCGAAGAGATTTCTATCCATCCACCGAGGCAACAGATTCAACTAAACGCTCCGCGAATGTCGTGGGCTAGAGCTCAAGGAACATTTTACTTGCGAGCTTACAGGAAGATTCCAATGCGTGGTAATTGCAGCCTGGAGGAAAAAAATAGTTTTTAGGTGGGTTCACTAATCTATTTTATTTATACTATATATAAACAAATTAACCTCATATTATTTTATAGTCTCTTAATTTATCTTTTAATATAATGAAATCAAATTAAAATCAAAATATTATAGTTGGAATATGCGGATATGAATCCGATCTCGATTAATTTATTTGAATCAATAGATATATATATACACAGTTTTCTTCTGTGATTTATTTAAACAAATTTTTATAAATGGGTAATGAATTTAGACTGAATGAAACGTTGCTTTTCATAAAAAAAATCCCAATAAAAAAGTTCAGGATAACCCAAATTATCCCCTGATTTTGGATAAGAATTAAGAGCTTTTAATCTCTTAATTGCGATAAAAATTCGCTTTAAAAAAATAAATCTTCTCATCGATTTCTTCCTTCTGAATATAAAAAAAGTTTTTCCAAAAAATTATTAGTACTCAACTTTTATTTAGAATTAGGGGATTATTTTGAATTTAAATGAACTAACGAAAAACAATCAAAATAAAGGATGTTTTTTTAAGCCCGGTCGGATTTTTATTTTAAATAAAACACATAAAAATTGACCATAAATTTGATTTGATATTTAAATTATTAAATAATATTTAAATACAATTTCGGACATATAGGCACCGTCCAATTAGCCCAATTTTTGATCACTCGGGGCCGTATATCCTCAATGATACGTTTTATGTTGATTTCCGATGCGTCAATCGAAGCTGGTTTAGTATAAATAAAAAATAGTACAGCGGTGTCCAATCACATCATCTACGAAGCCAATTGAAAAATTTCTTGAGGTTATATTTTCGTCGAATTGTCTTTTCAATAAATCGATTGTCGCTGTGTGGCGCGTAGCGCCTCCTTGTTGAAACTACAAGTCGTCAACATCAATGTCCCGAAGTTTCATCGCTGCTTGCAATAAATTAAAGGATCTATTTAGAATTTGATTTTGTCAGTCTTAAGGTCAAGGTTCTTACGCAAAATTGTCCACATTGTTGACAAACAAAGTTGCCATATTTTGTTCGGAACGCACTCAATTTCCAATAACACGACGAATAGCATGTCCTAATGGGCGATTATTCAGTCCATAAAATGCACGAAGTTCTCTATAAGTTTTTATAACTGAGCTCTGATTTTGGAAATATATTTCCATCATTTGGAATCTACGTTGTATATATTTCCATGATGATTTCTTAGACATTACCGAATCGGAAGTCCGGCGCCTCTTAAAAAAACACCCTTTATATAACAAAATGTAAAACTTTTAGGACTTTTACAAAAATCACATTTCAGATTTAACAAACTTCGAATTGTCTGAAAGTATTACTTTGAATTAGAGCCAATAAATTAGAAAACAACATTTTCGAACCCGAAAATTCATATTACCCATAATTTTTTAGATTTTGAATTTTTGAAGTTTAATTTTAATGAAGTGATATCTTAATATAATAATATAATATAAAATTATAATTTGATATCATTTAATTCGAATATTCTTTACAATTTTATTTTGTTATAATATTACTTTTAATTTTATAATTTGTTGCAAGTCTTCTCTACGCATAATTATACTTTACAATTTTAATAGTAAAAAATATATAATAATTAATAATAAATAAATATATAGATTAAGAAAATTAAAAATTTGAACTGCTAGCGCAGTGTAGCAATGAAAATGTTCTCGTTTTCTACAGCTATGAATCTAATTAATATGGACTCCGAGAACCGAGTGGTTTTGAACGTCGGTGGCATACGTCACGAGACGTACAAAGCCACCCTTAAGAAGATCCCAGCGACTCGTCTGTCGAGACTGACTGAAGCACTAGCTAACTACGATCCGATACTGAACGAGTACTTCTTCGATCGACATCCGGGGGTATTCGCCCAGGTGCTCAACTACTATAGGTAAGCTCTAGGTAATATTATCTGAAGGTATATAATATATTCATCTATGGGGAATCTTATACTAATTATGAAAAATTTTAGTCGTAAAATGTTTTAATCCCTTTATCATTTAACACTCCAACTATCAACCCGTCAGGTTAGAGAGTTCATACTCTTTAAGAAATGTAATCTAAATTATGTAAAACATTATTTTTCTTAATACTATTATTTTGTTATATTGAATACAATGCCCTTATATAACATATATATATATTACTTAATACTATAGAAGTAGTTTCTTAAAGAAGAAAAATAAGTCTAGAATTAAGTTCCTTTTAAAGCAAATTTCGGGAACCTCGTGTTAGTCCATGATAGTTCTAGTCTTAATTAAATAAAATAACATAAAGCTAATAAATTGCACCCACGAATTCGTTTCGAATTTTCTTGATGTTTCAGATGTCACTATCGTATCCATCTAAGAAACTTTGAAAATTCTCTGAAATCCTGAACCTTTGGAAATTTAACAAAATCTGATGAATTTCTTCCTTCAAATATAAAATGATACACTACAATTACTTTGTTTTGAAAGATATTAGTGAAGATGTAAAGTTTGTAACATTAGTTCAAGCAGAAGTGAAGAGCAATCTTCCCAACGAGATGTTGAACTCCTCGAAACTACAAAATCTTCCAGAATGCATTACGCTAAGAATGTGTCAATTTTCTTAAACGGATGCAAAACTCAATTGTGTATACGAAGAACTTCATTCTGACTTCACAGTTTGTGAAAGTTGTGCACGCAGAGATAATTTAATTTTGTGGAGCCATCGCCCCGAAACTCGCCCTCATGAAACATTGAACCCCCATCTCAATTTCGAAATTGAATTTTGGTACCCGAGCATTCAAAGGGAAAATTCCATAAAAAGTTTAGTGTACATCGAGTTGAACTTATGATGAATGATTTCTAGCGATCCTAGGAGCGTAAAAAGCTTAGATAAAATTTGAAATTCCACAGCGATAAAGAAGTTTAGAAATATTTAGTTAATAACGTCTGAGCGGTCTGCCAATGTTCAAAACATTTCCCACTTTAATGCATTGCTTTTGAGTTTGTAACTATAGCTGGAAGCGTTCGTTTAATAGCTAAAGCATTTTAAACATGAAGCTTTGCTCTGTCTACTCCTCTGCTCTTCGAATTTATTTATACAGATAGAAAACCAAAACAAGTTTCTCATATCAATTTTCCTATTCCTTTTGAATTGGAATTAAAACAGCTCTTCCAAATTCAAATTCTTTTGGATTTTCTTTCGTAGGTATTGAAACCAATAAATAGACGTTTCGATGTTAAAAAGTCCGTCTAATGTTCCTTAATTTAATTTTTTAACAAATGGAGAGATCGGTAAAATGTAGATACTTTTTAATAAAGGATAGTCGTCATTTTTATTTCATATCCATTTTATTATAAAAAAATTAAATATACTTAATACAGGGTCCGCCATCTAACGTTTTTTTTTTTCAACTAGTGCTTATTTCGTGGATGGCAACACTTAGCTCATGTCTGATTTGACAGATAATTAGTTTTATCCTTCCGCTGAACGAATATGGTTGTGTATACGCTTGAACAACGCTGGGCCTGCGCTTCGCTAAGTGGGCCTGCGATCGACTTGCAAAAGATGCGGATTTTGCCAAAAAAATCATCTTTTCAGATGAAGCTCATTTCGATCTTGGCGGGTATGTAAACAAGCAGAATTGTCGCATTTGGGGCACAGAAAACCCGCACGCATTCATTCAAAAGCCGATGCACCCAAAACGAGTCACTGTTTGGTGCGGATTTTGGTCCAGAGGCATAATTGGGCCATTTTTCTTCGAAAATGAGCAAGGAGTGGCCGTTACAGTCAATGGCGATCGTTATCGGGCCATGTTGAACGAATTTTTGTTCACAGAAATTGAAGAGCAGAATATTGGCAACATTTGGTTTCAACAGGACGGCGCTACGTGCCACACAGCCGACGCTACACTTGATGTTTTGCGCCCTGTTTTTGAAAATCGCATTATCAGCCGCAGAGCTGATGTCGTTTGGCCACCTCGGAGCTGCGATTTGACACCGTTAGATTATTATTTGTGGGGTGCCGTCAAAGATAAGTGTTACGCCGACAAGCCAGAGACAATTGACGCTTTAAAGGACAATATTCGTGAAGCCATTGGTGAAACACAGCTGCACACAATCGATAATGTACTTAAAAATTGGACCGATCGTGTAGGCTACTGCATGGCCAGCCGAGGCAGCCATTTGAATGAAATTATTTATTGTAATTTGAAATAAAAAAAGAAATTTGAAAAAATATTCAGTAGTTTTTTTTTTTATAGCATTTTCAAAAAAAAAAAGTTATTTGGCGGACCCTGTACAAATCATTAATTTAAAAATATAGTGAAAAACGTGAATTATTAATAATATATATTTGTGAAATGTGAACCATCTACATTAAAGGTATCTAACTGCATTTCTTTGAATCTTCTGTCGCCGGAGAGAAGTACAAAGAGATGTTAGAGACCAAATCCTTTCTCATGCGAAAAAGAGGAGCCGCGTTAAATCTTTTTTTTTTTTATTCAAGACGGAGCAGCACCTCATCGCACACAAGAAGTATTATCAATAAATTTTATGGCGATCAAGTTATTGGCCTAGGGTACCCACGCTTTGGTAGGGGAAAAGGAATAGAATAGCCACCTTACTCGTCAGATCTCACTTAATGTGATTTCTTTTTATGGGGCTACATTAAGATCTCTGCTATGAAAATAACCAAAAAACAGTTGAGGATTTTACTAAAGACATTGGGAAGATCGTCAATGGCATTTCAAATGAAACATTAGAACAGGTAATTAATAGTTTTAGAAAGCATATGGATATTTGTGGCAAATTAGATGGTTAAAATATCGAAAATATATATCATTAGTTACTAACGTTTTTCACTATATTTTTAAATTAATTGTTTTGTATTAAATATATTTAATTTTTTTATAATAAAATGGACATGAAATAAAAATGACGACTGTCCTTTATTAAAAAGTATTTACATTTGACCGATCTCTCCATTTGTTAAAAAATTGTGACCCATTAGTTTTCGCAATTTCCTATTGGACACCCTGTATGTATGATATCTTAATGTAGATCTCCTTAAAATTGAATCAATTTGTTCATTGATGATATCATTAAATTGCCTTCTTAAGAAAATTTATTTATTAGACCAGGCAAAGTATCTTTTAAATTTATCTTTGCATTTTCTGGTAAACATTATTTTTAATTACAGTTTTGCTTACTCATTAAAAGAAAAGTTTAAATTAATTTCTTCATCCTCCGTAGTAAATTGTACTTATAAACTTCAAAAGTCAACAAAACCGCGAGGAGGGGGTGAAAGGACAAAATTTAATTTGATGTTCCTTTAATTATGAATTCTCTGTCCAGTTGTAAAAAAATGTAATCAATCAAAAGTTCAGTGTCCCGTGCTGATAGGAAATGAACCAATAAAGGCTGGAATTAGATGAAAAAAACTTTTCTTTGTTTCCTACTGCAATCAGAGAAATATAACTCTGAAAATAATATTTTATTTTTTATTTTTTATATTTTTGGGGTAAAAAATAAGTGAGGAAAATCGGATATCCTACCCTCTGTCTCTGTTTAATCAAGCGAATCCCCGATTTTCCCAGCCAAGAGGACAATTTGAATATGCTCGAATCGGTGGGGAAAAATTAAAAAGTCCAATCTGAGGGTAGAAGGAAAACTCGATCCAGGCAATGTTGATTTAGGTCCACCAGGAAGGTTCATAGTCGAAAAGTTGAAAGCCTTTTAGCTATCGATTGGCGTCAAAATTAATTTCGAGCAGAGGTGGTGGTAAGCTTTTCGACACAAACTTGATGCAGAGGGTCCACCTTGAAGTTTGAGCAGATAGACCGGAACGATTAATTGGTATTTTAAATTTTAATTACCTTACTGCTTGAAAATTGAAATTGGGATCCTATGGGCTTGTCCCCTGGCACCAAAAGATAGATATCGGACCAGGGACAATTGGGCGCGTCCATAAAAGGGTACATATCATATGCGTAGGAAGATTGGATAACGAATTTTAATGGGATATTCTCGGAGCAGAGATTTAAGCTGGGATGGGCAGGAGAAACATAAACAAGTCCCTTTTTTCCCATTTAAATTCTAATCGAGATATTTGCATACTTTCCTGTGTGCTTCATATCATTTTTTTTGCCCGTTCCAGGACTGGTAAGCTTCACTATCCTACAGACGTCTGTGGTCCGCTTTTCGAGGAGGAACTGGAGTTCTGGGGATTAGATTCAAATCAGGTTGAGCCTTGCTGTTGGATGACTTACACACAGGTAAGTCCTTTGATTTTTGGATGGTTGTACAAAAGAGAAAAAACAAAATCAAAGACTTTGAAGTAGAAATTTAATGAATTTTCTCCAAAAAATTTTGATTTCATGAATATTTTATTGGATTTCTGCTCGAGATCATGCTTTTTGTGTATTGAGGGAATCAACATTTTAAAGATTTTCATAAAAGTAAAGCAGCAACAGCTTTAACAGGTTGTTTCTGAAAAAAAGAACAGTTATAAAGTGTATTGAAACTAACACGCAATTAAGTGAGAAAAAAAATCCTGTTGATGAGTATTCATTTGCTTTTATCCGGGTGTAAAAGTGAATTTATTTACCAGAAAATAACAACAGAGTGCAGGACTATGTACTTTGATTACGGAAAGCTCACTAAAATTCCCTTCTACTTTACTTAATTGGATTACATTTTACGGAAATAATTAATTTTTAATTAAAAGCAGCACCCTTCTGGGAGTAGCTGGCTGTGAATAAGACCACCATGAATTTTGTCGAGATTTAGCGAATATTTAATAATTGAGAACTATCTCACACGCAGCTTGTTTCAAAATTCAGTGAGGTTTCCCATGGAGCATTGGTTTTGTGGGTACAAGTTTACTCAAGTTCAAACTAGAGCATTTTGTGGGTAATTGCTTTTTATTAAATTTCAAGTTATGAATAGTTTTCTGTTGATATAAATCCAATTCTATGAGCCAACTGGATGTCGGTCAAAATTTATTGGGTGTAAGTAAATATGTAAATTTAATTGTTTAGTACTTGTTTCAACTAATTTTAAATAGATATAATAATAAAACATCCATTTGAAATTAATATTTACTTCATTGTTTAGGTTACTTTCTTTTAACATCCTTTTTTTAAAGTTTTATAAGCGGCAAGGGCTACCATAACTTGTCATAAAGTCAGAAAACAAAAATGTTTACAATTACAGATGATTTATATGAAGATAAAATTTGAATCAATCTAAATATATTACTTCACACGCAATCCCGCTAAAACAATAAAAACATGTGAAAGAAGCGAAAATACTATTGGGTTGGCACATAAACAATAAGCGATTATGACAAAATGAAAAAGACCATATATTTATAACTTATATTATTTATTTGTCAATAACATAAGCACCGTCGGAATCAACAACACGTCTCCACCTATCTGGCAAAGAATCAATAGCATCTATGTAGAACTGTTTTGGTTTTGACTTAAAGAATTTGTCTACGAATTGTCGTAGGTGGACCTCATCATCGAATTTTTTTTCAGAAAGTGCATTACTCAGGGACCTAAATAAACAATAATCTGTCAGGGCCAAGTCTGGCGAGTACGATGGATGAACAATTATCTTCCAAGCAAACTCCAATAATTTTTGTTGAACTGTTTTTGCGATATGTGGTCGAGCGTTGTCATGTAAAAAGAAAATTTTATCGTGTCGTGGACGTTTAAGTTCGATATCAGTTTTCAACTTATCAAGATGGTTACAGTAGACACTGGTGGTCATGGTAGTATTTACTAGGAAGGAGGTTCCAATATATGATTCCATGAATACCCCACCAGACGCACAACATAACTTTTTTAGGGTGAAGGTCTTCTTTCAGGGTTGGTTTTCCGGGTTCATTTGGACGCTTGCGAGTATGGTTAATATACAGAACCCACTTTTCATCCCCAGTAATAAGGTGATCCAACCAGTTGAATGTGCGGTGAAAAGACAGAAGTTCTGTACAGACATCTATGCGATATTTAAGTTGCCACGAACTTAACTGATGCGGTATCCAAACACTATATATGTATGTACCTTTTCCCAATTCGTGCAAATGTCTTTCTATTGTGGTGTGAGAACATTCGAGAAGTATAGCCAAAGTACGCGATGAAAGCCTGGGATCTTCCTCAATTAACGACTTTAATCTATCGATGTCCATTTCCACTGGTCGGCCAGACCTGGGTTGATTACTCAGCGTATAGTCGCCACTACGATATCGGTGGAACCATCTTTTTGCTGTAGCCTCTGATACGGCATGGGGAGCTATACGTTGGCATATGTTCCGCACAGCTTCAGCCGCTGAATGGCCAGACTGGTATTCGTAGAGCAAGCAATGTCTAACGTGAGTTTTGATATCGTCCATTTTTATGTGATGTTTACACTTCGATGCCAAAATTATGACTGAGATGAACAAGCGCCGCTCGCTGTTTATATACCCTCCACCGTAGAATGTTCTAGACGTTTCTTGAAAAAACTAGAACATTTTCTACTAAACGCTCATTGTTTATGTGCTAACCCAATATTAAGTGTAAATAAAAAGAAACTTTTATTATTCTTTACAATTGTACTGACTATAAATTTTGAATATAAAATAGGTAATTTTGTGTATTCCGATTCGGCTCATTGTCACCAAAACAAAAAAACATTTCAGTATGGTTTACTATTCGAACTGAAACTCAAAATACATTAAAATAAATATAAAAAAAAGTAAAAATTCACAAACTTTCTTAAAGCATATTTGATTATGATGATGATTCGTATGCCAAGGAAAAATTAAAAATTAAAGAAAAAGTCTCTGAATATGACCCTATGCCAATTGTTCTAAATTTAAAATTAAGAACAACTAAGAAACTTGAAAAAGAATATTTGCATTATAGCAAAACAAAATACTTTAGAAATTAAGAACTTTTGGCTTGAACGTATAAAAAAGTTTAAAAAAAATAAATCATGTTACTAACAAAAATGTGTATGTGTTTTAAATTACTATTCATTGGTTTAAAAAAATATTGTTTTGTTAGGTAGAAAGTGTTTAATTAATCTAAAGTATTTTTTTTTTTTTTTTTTTTTTTTTTGTAATTTAAAGAAGATTATTTTTTAAATAAATAAAAACACAATTTTACTAAGAAAATGGCTATATTTGAAATTGTATGAACATTTTCATAAATTTCTTAACATGAAAAAAATGATCTTCAAATTAAACACTGAATGTCATTGAAAATAGAAAAATGTTCTTGCTGTGAAAGTCAAACCTAATCATTTTTATCTGATTAATTTCAAATGATTTTAAAGACTCCACCAAATATCAGCTATATAATATTCAGGAAATGTAATGAAGAAATCTATAAAGTAAAAAAAATTTGACTAAAGTAAGCATAAGTTGATAAAATTTCGTAAATCTTTGTAGGAAATAGTAAACACCAACTTTAAAAACATTAAAGCGTAACCAGAGGCACACTTTTAAATGGCAGTTTACATGAAACATTGGTTTGTACTAAAAAATTTTAAAATTGACTTTACGAAGGAATGCTTTAAAAAAGTTATTATCATAATGAAAATTGGGTTTTTATAATGAAGAGGTTAACTTAAAATTAAAAAAAAAAAGTATTTTTAGAACTATAAGTATGTGCGACCGGTTTTTGAATTAAAATCATATTTTCTTTAATTATAAAGTCAATTTTTCTCTTAGTCTATTTTAGTGGAACGAATCGTTTCAATTTGTTGAAATTAACTTCAGCAGATTGTCGCTTGATGGGAAGATAAAAATAATTTCCTTTAATTTCCGCTGAGTAATTGGACTATTCAATTTAAATCTTTTCCATGGCATATTATCACCGGTTTCAATATCAGATACTTTATACAATTTTTCCAATCCTCTTAGCTACGTATCCTATCATTGCCAGGTCTTTTAATTAAGAAAAAAGCTTTGAATAACACAAAATATTCAATATTCAATTCGATTTGAAAGCATGGCGTAACAATGAAAACAGCTCTCATTACAACAAGATAAATAAAGTGGGAAAAAACTCATGTGACCTAATTAAGTATCCAATTAGTAGGTGAAATTGATTTTCATAAAAAGACCTGTCAAGACGCCAACTTCCTGTAGAAAAACCTTTTATTCGGGATAAAAAATGTCCTGTCTGATCAAAACATGACTCACTTTAACACCCTTCCTGAACCCCAATCAAACCCAATTACTGAGCAATTTAATGTGTGTCCTTCTGCAATTGACATAGGTAGAAGAGAGCTCTGTATCCCTCGAGAAAGGCAGTTTGTAAAAAGAAATTTGTCTTATCGTCTATTGACAAGTGGGCGAAAGGTGCTCCTGGGAAAGGTAGCTGGCTCCCCAGATACGTTTTAACCTTTTCTCCCTCTATCGCTACCGTCTATAAAGAAGGTGTACGACCCTCGTGCAGGAACATCATCCCTTGATTTTCTGGAAATTGATTCCAATGTAAAACCAGAGCAATGGTTTATGGGGGGCGAGGAATTTTTAAAACTTTCTGCGAAAATACCTACCATTCGACTCCGAGTGAATGTGCTTTATGTGACTCTGAAACGTTTGACTAAAATTTCTGGTGCAAATAAGAAACTCAAGGAAATTCCTTTAGTAAAGCGTTCTCAGCACACTGAAGGAGCAGACAATGGCTGATACCTTCTCCCCCAGGTTTACCAGGGAATTCTTTCTGGTTAAGTCGGTTTACCCGACCAATTTATTGATTTTCGTTTATATTTATCCAGGTAAATATCTGCTGCCAAAGTTTCTATTATGTGGCTATTGGGGTCTACAAAATGTTTGTGACGAAAGTCTTGTTTCTGCTCTCCCGCAACTCTACTGGTGGCAACGAAAGGGGAAAGGGACTTTAATGGTATTCGGGATGAAATATGCAGCTTAAGGCGATTTTAAAGAGGTTCCTGGATGACCCGGTCTGTTTTTTTAAATTAAATGTTTGTAATTTTATGCTGGGCGGTTGTTCCATACATTGGCATTCCAATGCTGAAACTCGTTAACCTATTTTCCAAAAGTTCAATACATAAAACAGGAAACTTTTATTCGAGTATCGGTAGAAAAAGAGGTCAAATTGTAGGTATTAGGGTATAAGAAGTTTACACAATACGTTTAATTAAGAGATTAAAGAGTAAATTTAGTGAAATTGTATATAATGTAGACTGTTTAAAATTATTTTTATTATTTATTAATTTAGAGGACAGTTTAAAAATACTTCATTACTTTAAAGAAATATGTATGTAGCCAACATTTAAATCAGATCATATAAGTATATAGCTGGTGGCATTTCTTAATTTGAAAATACAAACATAGAAATTATATAAATTTCGTTTATTTTATAGAAAAAAAAAATTTTTCTGAAATTCCAAAACTACCATACTTCAGGTAATATTTTATTTATTTTGGAGTTAAATCGAGAAAATAGTGAAAATTAAAATGAAATACAAGAACTCAATAAAAGCAAAGGTATCATGAAAATAGAAAAATTCTTAAATTATAGATTTTTTTTAATTCGAAAGATATTTTTAATAACTTTGTCGAACTTTATGGTGAACAATTGGTGTTTCAAAAATCAAATTCCAAATAGCGAACATCAGGAAATAAGAATTTTGTGAAAAGTTCAACATATTATACAATTACAATATTTTAAAAAAGAAATAAAGAACTAATTAAATTAGATCAATTAACCGTTAAATTCGCAGTGTTGTTTAAAAACAACATACAGTTTTTATTAATGTTATATAACTTCGGATATACCAACTTTTTAGAAATAATCTTTTTTATTATTTTTCCCCCTCTATGGCCTTGTCAAATTGACAACTACTTATGTTCGGAAGTTTTGGCGGTAGATAAAGAATTGTCTGATGGATTTCGCAAATAAGAATATTAAATAAATATTATTGTTTATTACATAGAACTTTTTTTAAATAATAAGAGTTTATTTAAAAACTACTTTTGATTAATTTACCATAGTTCGTCATCTCTGGTGACTGCGCAGTGTAGTTTATAAAGAACAATTATTTTGTTGAAATAAATATACTAAAAAAATTAAATATTTTTTTTATATATATTTTATTTGACTTATATTCTAAATACTACAATAAAAAAAAAAAAATCGCGCATTTAAGGGTTAAGCAATGAACACTATAATACGTGTATTATATTATATAATAGTTTTCTAAATACATACATATACAGGGTGTTCAGAGGTGGGAGGTCAATACTGAAGGGGGTGAAAGGTCAGACCGAGACAAGCAAAAAATCGTATGGGTGGGGGGGGGGGGGCATCTCTCACCGTTTGGCAGTTACAGGGTGATTCGTAAATCAGGATTTTGCCTTATATGGGAACCGCTCTTGTATTTTTATCTTTTTTTCTAAGCACCGCAGCGGCCCCAAACTGATTGCAAAAAATCACTATTTGGAAGCCCTTTCCAAAAAAGTTTACACCACCCCCCTAACCCCAACCCCTTGGCAACAATCCCCCCTGGAAGTTGAAAAAATTAACTTTTATTTCACGATTTTTCACCTCTCGCCCCACTTTTCTCCGAAATTCATGTTATTAACATACCTACTTTTTATTTTTTTTAAGTTGCCTATCTAATTACCTTTCCAAAAAGGTGCAACATGCCCAGGTAGAAAAGGGTTGCAAAAGTCCTGAAATTAAAACATCCTCACAGGTGTGAGGTTACTTTATTGCACCATAATGAAAAAAGTCGTTAAGTAAACAATTTTTATGACAGCAAGTTCGGAAATGTTTGTTTAGGAAACAGAGGTAGTACATTTTTATTATTTCAGCAAAACAGTAATAAAATAATAACTGTAATCTCGTTAAATAGCGTTATTAGTTTATTATATCCAGTATTGACTCTTAAGTATCCTGACGCTCCGTTTCTAATACCTCCTATGAATTATGGTATAAAAATGGGTAAGTTTGAAAGGACATTGACCACAGTTGAAGAAGCAAGCGATAAAACCGGGTGTTTAATAGAAAAAATTAAGATAAAATGGCAGAATGCAGTGTTGACGAGTATGCCGATATAATTTACGGGTACGGTTTAGTAGAAGGAAATGATAGTGAGGCCGTACGAGAATACCAAAGGAGATTCCCGAATCGGCGGGTACCCAAGAGAAGGGTATTTTCAAGGACTTTCAGAAGGTTAAAAGAAACCGGAAGTGTAACCGCCCCCAGAGCAGAAACGCGAGCAGGAAAATCGCCCGATTCAGCGGACCCCGACCAACAAATCCTCAACATCGTCAGGAACAGCCCTGTAATAAGCATCAGGCAGGTCGCACGAAGGTCAGGATTGTCTTCAGGGAGAGTTTGGACCGTTGTGAACCGAGAGGGACTACATCCATACCACCATATCCTGGTCCAAGCACTACAGGAAGGAGATTCCGAAAGACGATTGCAATTTGCACTTGGCTGTTCGAGTCTGACATCGAAAACAGAAGGTTTCTAGACCGAATTCTGTGGACGGATGAATCGCAATTCACCCGGGATGGCATCACAAACTTCCACAACCTCCACACCTGGTTAGATGTGAACCCACATAGGACCAGGTGTCGGTCCTTCCAGCAAAGATTTAGTGTCAATGTCTGGGCTGGCATCATCGGCAACCAGTTGATAGGACCCTTCATCTTGCCCCAAGTGCTGAATAGTCAGCTATACTCGGACTTTTTGGAGAATACCCTTCCGAATCTGTTGGAGGACATCCCCCTGGCCACCAGAAGCGCAATTTATTTACAGCTCGACGGAGCACCTGCGCATACTGGGAACATTGTTAGGGCAAGGTTAAATGAAAATTACCCAGAGCGCTGGATTGGACGAGGTGGACCGATTCCTTGGCCTGCTAGGTCACCGGACCTTACTCCACTGGACTTTTTCTTATAGGGAATGATGAAAGATGATGTTTACTCAAGAAAAATCAACACCAGACAAGAATTAGTTACCAGGATTGGGACTGCAGCCACGAAAATACGGGAGAGGCTGGCTACCATAGACCTCAAACGTGAAATAAAACGAAGGCTTCTTGCATGCATCGAAACTAGCGGAGAACATTTTGAACAGCTTTTAAAGGACAAACGTTTTAATTGTAATTAGTTTTTAAGCGAACAAAATGTATTTTTTAGTTAACTTAAGTATAATTTCTTAAAAATTCGAATTATCATGATATTCTGTAAAAGGATTTTTGTAAATAAATTTTCGTATCCTTTTCCTACCTGGGCATGTTGCACCTTTTTGGAAAGGTAATTAGATAGGCAACTTAAAACAAATAAAAAGTAGGTATGTTAATAACATGAATTTCAGAGAAAAGTGGGGCGAAAGGTGAAAAATCGTGAAATAAAAGTTAATTTTTTCAACTTCCAGGGGGGATTGTTGCCAAGGGGTTGGGGATAGGGGGGTGGTGTAAACTTTTTTGGAAAGGGCTTCCAAATAGTGATTTTTTGATATCAGTTTGGGGCCGCTGCGATGCGTAGAAAAAAAGATAAAAATACAAGAGCGGTTCCCATATAAGGAAAAATCCTGATTTACGAATCACCCTGTAACTGCCAAACGGTGCGAGATGCCCCCCCCCCACCCATACGATTTTTTGCTTGTCTCGGTCTGACCTTTCACCCCCTTCAGTATTGACCACCCACCTCTGAACACCCTGTATAAAGGAATTGTAGTTTATTTTATTGATTAAAAAATGTGACTTTTTAAAGTACGAGCTATTAATGGTGTTTTTTTTCTTATAGGAACACATTAACATTAAATATAGATGAAAAAAAGCTACTGATTCGATATTTAAAAATGCATATTTAAATCTAAAACATTGTATCTAGTCACCTACACTATGCAACAATAAAAGATTAATTGCAGTTAAAAAAAATAATATTTGTTGATAAGTCAACTAAACTCTTAATTATGAAAAATAAAATTGATAAAATAACCGGATTAAGTTATAAAGAGCTCATAGGAATAAATAAAAATTACTTTGTATTCACGTTTATCTAAATACCTTTAAAAAAGATCCTATCTGCGGCTTAGGTATTGAACTGAGTAAAATAAAAACAAGTAAATTATATGACGCAAATAAAGTCACAAAAGACAATCTTATTTAATACATTTAACAAAAGATAAAATTCTTATGACATTCAATTAAGAAGAAATTTTCTTTGTTTTCTTTCAGCATAGAGATACTCAGGAAACTTTAGCAGTCTTAGATAGATTAGACCTAGACACAGAAAAGCCATCCGAGGAGGAAGTAGCTCGTAAATTCGGTTTCGAAGAAGACTACTACAAGGGTACATTATCCTGGTGGCAGCAAGTAAAACCGCAAATTTGGTCCTTATTCGACGAGCCATATAGTTCAAATGCAGCAAAGGTAAGTGCTCACGGGCGGGGGGCAAAAACAAAATATTCTTCATTCAGTCTTGTCTTGTCTCGTCTTGTCCTGCCCCCCTCAGCATGACACACGCAGAAGTTAAAGTGCACCATTAACCTAATGACTGCTCCGTCAGAGTAATGAGTTGGCAACATGTCCTAATGGCATCTCCGGTGACATTTTCCAAATGGTGTAATATAAACTGGGTCGTTCCAAAGAAATTAGGGCCATCTTACTTTTGCAAGGTGTGTTCTGTATTTGTTCCATTCCGGTGGGACACAACCCGGGGCTCCCCCCCGGTACGATGAGGGCGACGTAGGGTACCTTAATCAAATTAGCTAGTCGTGGTTCCAGGTTTACTTTTGAAAAGCAAAAAAAAATCATGGTCATTCTTGCTGCGCGAATTTTTGCACCCCGACATTTATTTGCATATTTTATCAGGAAAATCCCAAAATCCCAGGAATATTCGGGTCCTGGAGTGTTACGCCTCCGGCTGTAACGTGTTTGCGGTAGTTGCTTTTGGGGAACAGAAAGTAAAATTAAATAATTCATCACGTCCCATGTTTCGGGGTGTCCCGTAAAAAACATTTAGCGGAAACTTTTGGGCTCATTTTCACATCGAACGCAACGAACTTTTCCCTTTGGGTTCGCAGATTCCCTCGTCACTTTCAGCCCTTACTTTTCGTAAAAGTTGAAATTAAAGGTGTTCAAAATGCCCGTCGGATAAAAGTATCGCCGTGAACAACTCATTAAAATTTCTGACCTTATTTATCCAATGGCAAAGGTCTGTGATTCTGCATAATTCTGGTGTGATGTAATAAATTAACATAATATTGAGTGTGAGCATCATTTGCATCGTCCCTCATGAATATTTTAATGACTGCAGAGAAAAGTGACGATAGAATTTTCACGGCAAGTTATGTGTGATTTTAAAAGATCTTTAAAATCTTTTTTTTACAAAGTACACTTAAATTAAGGACTTTTAAAGTTAAAAAGTCGTCATTTTAATATATAGCATAAACCTAAAGTTTGCCATGTTACTACCAGATCACACGTCACATGCCACATCATTTTGTTAGTCGTTAAAACTACATTAAACCGCATTCTTCGGAAGGTTAATTAGTAAGAGCAAAAACAGTTCAATGCAACTTTAAGTACCTACAGCAACTTGACCAGGGAAAGTCAGTCGTTACCATCGGGCAAATTACTCCATCCTTTCCCCCCCAGCTTACTCATTCAGGAGCCAGACAAAAAGCCCTATAATGATTTCCTGCAGTGGCTTTTTCATTTTCCGTAATAAATGACGGACGAATCCATAATTATAACAACAGATGTCCGGAAGACTCAAGTGAAAAGGATAAAACCCTGGGAAATTTATGTGGACTCCCCCGGACCTTGTGTGCAGTTGTATGCTACACTGGCCCTGATTTTGTTGGTGTGTGTTCAACTGGGAGGACGATACGATGCTATGCTATGCGATGCGATGCACATTCCTTGTCCCCGTCAGGACAGCCGTCAGCGATACGAAAGGGCTAAGGCGAAGGGGGTCACGATAAATCGATATCAATTTGAGAGAAAAGGTTTCGCTGAAAAAATAGAGCAATCGCTGCCCCTCCCTTCCGGCTAGTTGAATCTTAAAGTGAGTTTGCTTTCAGACTTTACTATCAGCAGATTCGAGTTGAAAGATCATAAGAAATATCATCCAAATTATAGCTGAATCTGTAACTATTCCTTTCGAATTCTAAGATGTTTATTTTGCTGAGATTCTTTTCCGATTAGATTTCCAAGTTGCAGATAAAATTTTGCAATATTAATTTTTAAGACTTTGAATTTTGAAAATTTTTAGAAATTGAATTTGAACCTTTCATTGAGAGCGAAAATATAATATATAAAATATATGTTTTTTTAAATAGTCATGTTTTTTTAAATAGTCTTTTCTTTTCTATACAGCAATAAGAAGATAGAAATTTTAAAATTATTCGTTCAGAAGTAGAATTCGAAAATTTCTCTTGGTTGTAAAATAACAACTAGCTTTATTGCTTCCACTCGATTAATTTAAATAACAAAAAAAACTACATAAGCATACAAAAAAAAGGTACAAATTAAAACATCATAAAGGTGCATAAACTTATGATAAATCTTAATTTTTGCCTAAATTCTTGATAGAACAAATTAAAATAAATGTCCATATAATTTCTTGACTTATCTAATAAGGGTGCTTTCTCTTCGAAATTCTTAAAACATTAGTTGTTTAAATTTTTTTTTTAAACTATACGACATATCGAAAAACACTTTTGAAGCTTTATTTATACATCTTTCTAGTACACAAAGAGTGTTATACAATTCCGAAATTATTATTTATAAATGGAAGAATGCGGCGATTTTCATGAGTTCCCTTTAAGAATAGTTTTAGACAGAATTATTTAAAATACAAAATCAAATAAATTCTAGTATATTCAGATCTTTCCAAATTTCAATTTTTTTAAATTAAAATATTTAAAAAAATTCGACATTAAGGGGGTATTCTAGTGTAGAAATTCGAAAAAATCGAAATTTTTTTTTTCATATTTATAAAGTTTAAACATTCAAGAATATGCCTTCAAAGGGATTTTTCAAAATTTCAATTATTTACCGAGTTATAGCGATTTTGGTGAAGCGACAACCAAACTGGTCCGACCGGAATGAATTGAACAATAGACGGTAGGCGCGGCCCGAGTACCTGAGGATAAATTGCCCCGTGAAACTTCTTTTGTATTTTATACCTATATATTGTATATTTAATATATATTATGCTGAAGGTCGTAGTAACGTATTGTGTTGACATCGCGGATTAAAAATATGTAAGTATACCGTACGATTGTATGAGCGCAACTGCTTGAAACTTTACTCTAAACTTTAAAAGCATTTTTCTCGAAACTACTTTTTTCAAGTTGGCGGTAAGGATATCTCGAGATCTACTAAACCGATTTACTTGAAATTTGGTGTGAACGTTCTTTATATATCCCTCTATCGTAACATCCTCAAAAAAGTTAATTTGATTTTTAATATTTTAAAAAAATTTAAAACTGTTGAAAAAATTGCAAAAAAAAATTTTTTTTTTCAACCGGACGCCATTTTGTAAAAAAATTTTTTTTTTACTCTTTTGAGGATGATTTCATAGCGACAACATTACTAATTAAGAATCCGTTGGATTTTTTTGTTTCTGGTGACTAGAACGGTTGTAATTTTGACCGCCGTCACACCCCCTTTTTTTGGACTTTGCCAGCCGATAACTTTTGGAATTTTTGGTTTTTTTTTTTTCATTTAATTTTTATGTATTCTTAAAATATCAATAAACAAATGGATGGTAAAAATACTTTTTGGTTCTTTTTTTACGAAACTTGGAAAAACGGCCGAAATTCGTGCCTCTACACTAGAATACCCCATTAACTGACATTTAATGAAAATAATTCACAAGGTATAACATTTTACAAAGCAATGTTATTTAGTGCCAGCTTTGGATTATTTTTTTTTAACTTCAAAATAAAATTGAACATTGAATTAAAATTACATTGAATTAAAATTACATTGAATTAAAATTTACGACCGAAAAAAAGATTCAAGAAGAGTAACAAAATATTCAAAGGTTGTTTTAAATAGAACCACAACCGCACTAATACTAAAGAAGTAATATTGCACAAGTTTCACAACTGAATACGAATTTAAAGAAAGGTTTTAAAAATGGTGTGAACATAAAATCCAAAGCACCAACATGATAAGATTGGATTGTTATTTAAAATGGATGTAGCTATCGTAAAAGATATTGTAAGAACTAGTTATTATTTATTTATCGTTTTTCGCGTCTTTTCAACGTTTCATGACCCTTTATCCGATCGCATTTACAGCATCAGAAAAAGTTTTATGTTTAAAGTAATGTGTTCTTTTTTTCCTTTCGTTCTTTTTTATCTCGCTAGTGGTTTAAAAAAAAAATACAAACGAAATGTAAGAAACACGCAAAACGTTCAAATTTGTATGCAGTGTGTAGTAAACTTTAAGCGAAATTAATTTTGTTTTTCCTAAAAGAAAGTGTTTACGTCTATATAACCTTGTATGTAGTTGTCCCATCATTTCAAAACTAATTTGAAATCTGAAAATAGCTCAAAGGAAATTATACTTTTTCAGTTTATACAGCGATTTGAAGCGAATTGTTTTGCTTGGCTACTCAGTACTTTATAAATAACAATTTACACAAATATTTCTTTAATTAAGTCTGAAATTGACTTTCATAGAGGACTTCAAATAATATCTTCTCAAAAAAACATTCAAGGTTATTTTCTCAAATTTAAATTGCATTTTTCGCATTTTTCATGGTTTGCTAAGCAAAAAATTTATTAAAAACTCTTTCATGATTTATCGTAATTTATGTGTCTTCATAAATAAGGTTGACTTAAGCTGTCTGTTTTGTCTGTGTGTCTAATGTAAGCAATTTATCAGATATTCATAAATTAAAAATATAATAATAGATTTTAATTATACTGTTCAAGTAAAAGTTAAAGAGCACTAAATTTTCTGCGTGTGTCATATAAAGATTTAAATATTTAGCTGATTTAAAAAGACCGACATTAAATATCCTATTTAATTTTTTCAGATAATTGGTGTAGTGTCAGTGTTTTTTATATGCGTTTCAATATTATCATTTTGCCTTAAAACTCATCCGGACATGCGAGTTCCGGTCATTAGGAATATTACAGTGAAGACGGCCAATGGTAGTACGGCATGGGTCCTCGACAAAACGCAAACAAATGCCCACGTAGCCTTTTTCTATATTGAGTGTGTGTGTAATGCCTGGTTTACTCTAGAAATTTGGGTAAGTTGTCAAACTATTATTGATATTATACCATCGACACAATACAATTATGAAGTAGGATGTCATTATGATGTCACTACTAATGACGTAGTGACACACAACAGTTTGCTTCATTCGAACTGACTGTACTGACAAGTTTGACAAATCTGTCACGACTAGCTGTCATTAACGTGAAAATCGCGGAGTTTGAATTTAAAAGTTGTTGATTGATCCAAAAATAAGTGCAGCGCTCACAGCTGATTCTATTTTCTGATTTTAAATGTCAAAAATCCCTTTATTTAACAAATTAACGAGTTCGAGCTTCATTATGGTTACTTTATTACAAACTAATTTTTCTTCATAATGAAATATAGTGGGCCAAGTGAATAAAATAAATGAAAATAAATGGTTTCAGCAAAAGCATTTGCTTAAAGTAAAAGCATTCTGTACTAGTAAATGCTGAAAATTATGTGAATAACCTAAAATAAGTATTTACTGCCTACAAAAATAAAGAATTCCTACCCGGTTAGCCCGTTAAGGCCCAAACGGACTCATTTTCATAAGTTTTTTCAGCCGCCCTAAATCCTACTGAAACCTAAACATAAAAATTCTGAATTGGTCAATACTGATATAAAATACCATGAACTTTCAGAATATGATAATGATGTTTAATTTAAGTTGGAACTACAGCGGTTATGTTCGCTTATTTTAAGAAAAATCGATTTTTCAAAAAAATTTTTTAGAAAATCATGAAACCAATGAAAAATTTGGCGGAAAAGCAATAATATCGCGTCTATAGGCCCTGTTCCTTAATTTGCATATGAGTACGCTTTGAAATTCAAAATGGTGGTGTCCAAAATGGCGTTTGAAAGTCGAAAATTCAATGACATATAATATTATGACTATTAAAAAAGAAGTTCTTATTTATTTAAAAGCTTATACAGGGAGGTTTTTGAGTTCGCTGATTGCGAATTTGAGGTCAAATTTAAGAAATTCAAAATGGCGGATTCAAGATGGCATTCAAAGCCATTAAAATTGTATAAATCTGAGCATAAAATAGCTCTAGGGGGTTTTCGAGGTCGCTGATTGCAAATCTGAGGTCAAATTTGCAAAGATAAAAATGGCGGATCCAAGATGGCGGACGAAAGAATTAAAATCACATGGACTTGAGCAAAAACTTCCACTGAAGGGTTTTTGGGGTCGCTGATTACGAATCTGAGATCGGATACAATTGATTTTCTGAAAATCCTGACTGTATAAATATAACCCCTTAAAGGAAGGAGAGTAATGAAATGATGGAAATTTTCAAAATTGAGCTTTTTATAGGAAATATACACGTTTTGAGGTTCCCCTGAATTGCTAGGAAAATTAATAAATGCTTCCAGTAAAAGCATTTGCTGGATTTTTAAGTAAAAGGTTAATTTGTTAGTCACATAAATAGCTAGTATTTCCTAGACATATCAAGAAAAAAGTAACGCATATGACATTATCGGTAAAAATCAGATATAAAAAATTATTTCTTGAGTGTTATTTTTCTAGGCAAAAATAAAAATTATGTTATGATTTTTATTTTTAAAATAAAAAATAAAAATCAGAGTATGATTTTATTTTTTAAAATCAGAAATAAAAATCTGAAAATGATTTTTATTTTTAAAATCAGAAAGTGATTTTTCTTTTTAAAATCAGAAAACTATTTTTAAAATCAGAAAATGATTTTTATTTTTAAAATCAGAAATAAAAATCGGAAAGGGATTTTTATTTTTAAAATCAAAAATAAAAATCAGGAAGTGATTCTTATTTTGATTTTTATAAAATTGAAAATAATTGTTATTTTCGATCCCTGGTAAAAAGCATTTACTAGCTTTTATTCACTTGGCCCAGTGTGTCGATGGTATTAATCTTAAAATAAACTAAAAGCACACTTTTTCGTTTCTTTCGAATGGAATTTCGAATTTTGAAATTCGAATTTCGAAAATTATAATTTAAAATGTTGAATCATCTGTTTACATATGTATTGTGAAACATGTAACTTTTATACATAGAACAGACGAACGAATATATGTTCAATTACTTATGGAATGACAGATATTTTGATAACTACATACATATATATATATATTTTCAGGTAAGATTTATTTCGTCACCGAATAAGTGCGAATTCATAAAGTCATCCGTTAACATAATCGATTATATCGCAACGCTTAGTTTTTACATAGACCTTGTGCTCCAGAAGTTTGCGTCACATCTCGAAAACGCCGACATTCTGGAGTTCTTTTCAATTATTCGAATTATGCGACTGTTCAAGCTGACAAGACATTCGTCCGGTCTCAAGATCCTAATACAGACGTTTCGAGCGTCGGCTAAGGAACTGACTTTGCTAGTGTTCTTTTTAGTGTTAGGTATTGTTATTTTCGCTAGTCTAGTGTATTACGCGGAGCGGATACAGGCGAACCCGCACAACGACTTCAACAGTATACCGCTCGGCCTCTGGTGGGCACTAGTCACGATGACCACTGTCGGCTACGGTGATATGGCGCCTAAGACCTATATCGGTATGTTTGTGGGTGCGCTGTGTGCTCTAGCCGGTGTACTAACTATCGCACTGCCAGTGCCAGTAATTGTGAGTAATTTCGCGATGTACTACTCGCATACACAAGCACGCGCGAAATTGCCCAAGAAACGCAGAAGAGTTCTTCCTGTGGAGCCAGCGAGACCGCCCCGAATACCAGGTAAGTGGTGGTATTTATTGTTCGTGCAGACATTCTGCAAAATGGAAATGGTGTGAATGGATGTGAATGAATTTCTCGATTATCTCACTCGAATAGGGCTCGTCCTGGATCTGCTGGCATTTGCTAATTGTTCTTATCAGTCACGAGATCTGCAACTGAATTTAGTGTTGTATTTTGTAGGTGACGTAATCTTGTGGAAAATTTCTCTACTAGGTTCAATTCAGAGAGCGAAACGTGCAATTTTCCCATTCAGAAGGAACTTTGAATGCAAATTTTCAGTTGATTCGTGTACTAGTTGAAAAGATGGATTTCTTCAAAGGCTCCAAACTCATGCCTTAAAATAGAAATTTCAATAACTTCGCAGTAGAATTCCTTCAAGGAAATGGATTCGTGATTAATCCCAGTTTATTTGAAGGAGCGTTCCGCTTTCAATAAGGCGCTTTCTATTTTTATGTTTCAAAAGACATTCATTCATATCCATTGTACCTTGCCTTTCTTAACTGACTCCTGTCTGTGATTACTTTTGTACTTTTTTTACGTCAGTATTTCAATCTAACAATTTAAATAGAAAGTCACTGAGAAGTTCTTTTCATTTTATTCTCCGGTGTAAAATGATTTATGTGAACTGAAAAACTTTTCCTCTGAGACGTTTTGTAATTGAATTTTATGTCCTTTATTGATAGTTATTTTCTTGTCAAGAATTAAATACTTGTATATAAGCTCATGAAACTATAAAATTTTAATGTAAGTACTTTGTTATTGCTAAAATAATTGCGATCGAATTTTATTAAACAGCATCGATGCTGTGATTTCTATATTCAAATTGAATATTTCAAATATATGAACTTCTTTTTAGCTGTGTAGAAGTTTTAAAGCTTACATAGGTATCCTTATAAGTAAAAAATGTCAATAATTTGGCATTTCTCTGATTGTAATTTCGTTTAACACTTGATTGCCGAAGCGAGTCCATTTGACTCATTTATTATTTTATTGCTATATATACAGAAAAACTTAAATAATTTTTTTAAAAATATATGTTGGTTTTTAATAGAATTATGAAATGTATATAAATACTAATTTCTTCCCCTTCCCATTCCTTAGTTCCAAAAATCCATATGGGCTATACCTATTTTGACGGATGTGAATCAAATTGACTCACTAAATATTTTTAAAGTTGATCGTTTTACCCACATGTAACTTATTTCTTGAGCATTAAATTTTTTTGTAAACAATCTGATGTGAAAGTTTTCATGTTCAAACTTGCCAATTTACTAATTGCAAAGTTGGACAATTAATATTATGCAATTATTTGTTGCAATTGTTTTTTGTTGAAAACTTTTATTAAAACTTTGATAAAAAAATTCTTCGTGTTCTTCCATTTCGATTTGTGGCATCGGAGACAATAGTGCATTTTTAGTAATACAAAAAAAAATTTATAAAATTTATTATTTTGAAGAATTTTTGCGTACCAAGGTAATTTCAAAATTTATTTTTTAGATTTATTTACGTAAATGTAAATAAATATTTTTGTTTTAAATAAGGGTTTCTATTATAGTAAAAATTGAAAGAGATCTTGAATTGCGATAAAAAGTGATCCAAATCAGAGATAGCCAATCAGATATCGAAGATATGATCATGAAAGCAAAAACACTTTCACGTCTCTATCTAATATGTAGAATATTAAAAAGCAGTTGAATTGTTAAGTTCAAGTATCATGCAAAAGAGAACGAAGTAAGAATGTAATAAAAAATTCTGCGAAAATGTATTTTAAAAACCGAAAATATTGTTTTGGATAAAGTTTCCTCAAAATAAAATTTTTTTTTTTTTTTTTAAACTTTGTTTCGATGTTTGAGTCAAATTGACTTATTTCAGGAAAAATAGGTATATACGCAACATCCAGCAATCTAATGTTAATTCAATTTCCTTCATTTAATTTTAAAAATCTAAAGGGCTTCTGTACATGATAAATTTCCTGCTACAAGCTGAAGAAAACTACCAAGTTTCCAATTGAACCACGTTTTATTAAACTAAAAGCAAATTCTGTCCTTTCTCGGTATATTTGCCGAACTGTAGCAATCGTTGTATAGAGTGGAAATCGAAATACTGCAGACAGACCTCAAAGGTGGAACTTGAAGCAATAATTCTTTTTTCTTTTTTTCATTCATGAAATATTGGTCTCTTTTCGCCAGTAAAATATCAGGGACTCGGAAGGATATTCAGGAACCTGGCAAAAACTGTTCGACAGGTCTCACTTAACAAGAATTGAGATTGAACCTTTAAGATCGGAAAGTTCTATTTAAAGTCCTTTTTAACGATTCAGCATTTGATTATGGATTTTCTGGTTTAGGGATTTAGTGGGGATGAAATTATTGATTGAAGTGTGCAGTTTAATTGCTTTTTTATATTTTTTTTAGAGAAAGCTCAAACATATTCATGGGAATATTTGAGTTTATTTTGCTTCAAACAGTTACTGACAGTATTTATTATTTACAGGTCAAACAGGTCAAACCTGTGGGACACCGATTTCAGGACCACATCCTGGAGCGCCTGGTTCAGGTGGTACTGGCCCTCGACGAATGAATGCGAATAAGACTGGCGCCAAAGATCTTGTCAGTCCAAAGTCAGGTAAACGATTGTTAATTTATCTTCCCATAAATATATGTCAAAATGTCTACCAAAAAAAAAATTTGTACATACATACAAAATGAACACGTTTAAATGTAACAATTCCCAAAGAAAAAGTGAAACTCGCAAGAAAAATCAAATAAACTCACAAGGGAAGCCCCATCCCGCATATATATTGTTCACCAAAAAGACAAAAAAATATAGACACTGACTGTGTATTTTTTTTCCCGCTTATAATAATCGCAAGCTAATGTCCATATTGTTTGTGTTGTAACAAAATCACAAGACGAATCCGCTGGGTACAAAACCGACGCGTTTTCTTCCGTTTTTATTTAATTTCAGGCAACTTTTCCCAAAAATCACACAGGCAGCCTCTGAGCTCACGGTTCCAACATAAACCTGAAAAAAAAGACACATATCCAGTTCATATCCACCAGCCACAGGTCTCTGCTATAACGTCTTTGTGACGTTGAGCAGCTACCGGGAAGTCTTGCAGAATTATGACAAGTACTGGCTGTGCTGGATAGTGGGGGTGTATCTTTTAAAGCTTTTTTCGCTAGTTCGACCAGCGTCACAAGTAAAACAGTCGGGGCACACGTAGACAGACACCCAGTAGCGTTGAGAATGCTTTCAAAGACCTTTCGTTGCACAATAACTCACCCCAAGGAGACGGGCAACATAAAACAGTAGCATTGGCCCCGTAGTGTAGCCGGGCCGGCTTTCGCTTAGACTGACATAGGCTCGCACAGTATGCACATTCAACGACGTCGTTACTTTGGCTTGTACATATATAAAAACCCGTGATGCTACGGCTGCACGAAGACCCTTTTTTATGAAAAATTCACCCTTAATGTCTTTTTGCCGGGCACAACACACAACAAGGTCCTATTCCTGCCCCTTCGGGGCCTATCGAGACTGTGACTTGCAGAATTTTCTGATATCCTTTCGTCTACCACTACTTTTCCGGCCTCTGCTGGGCACTTTCGTAACTTTCATTATGTTCCTCCATGCTCTAATTTGAAGACGCATGCTAGGCCTGTTGTTGACTTCAAATTTATTGTTTAACATTTAGGGGAAATTAACCCAAATTGCTGCCATATATTTCGTAGCAAGTATCGCCAAGAAATTAGTCTATGAAATATGACCTCATTACTTTCGCAGCAGAACAGCGCGGCTAAAGTAGTAAAGGGACTAACTAGCTTTGACTTACTTCATTTTTGCACAACTCAGCCTTAATTGTGTGACACAACATTTTTGTGTGGAGCCTTCAGATTTACTGTGGTGCCCCGCAAACAATTTTCTTTTTTCAAAGAATTTCAGTCGAAGTTGTGACCAAGCTTTATTGATTTTCTGTAGGCAGTAAGTATATCACGTTAATTGTGTTGCAGACCTAATTAGGAAACTTTTGATTGACTTATTTCCTATTATGGAGGCGAAGCTGAACTTTCTTAAGACTTCATGAGAAAATCTAAGTAGCTTTAAAGAATTTATTGAACAAGAAATAAATTAATTAAAAGTTTTTAAAGAATATACAGACGAATTGAAATTGAACATAACGCATGCTAGCTTTGTAAATAAAAAATTTATGAACTTCTGAAAAATTTGTTTAAATATTAATATTTTAGATAGGTTGAAAAGGAAAGTTATAAGTTATTTTTGAGAATTCTATTTTAAAAACTAATAAGACGTTTCATGAAAAATGTTCGTATATATTTTAATGTTTAATGAACTTCACATAAAGAGGTATTATTTTTATACTTGAGTATAGGTATTGAGTATTGACAACCTTACTGAATAACTTCTGAGTGAAAGAGCATTCAAAAAACTTTAAACAAGTTGAAATTGAAATTTTAAAGCCCTGTTCACATCCAAAACGTGTCTTTATACTTTGTTCAAGTTCTTTAATCAATCAAACCATGTATAGTAATTGAGGATACTATTTATCATAAATGTAGTTCAAAAATTTTAAAGACCATATGAAATTTAAAAAGTTAAGAGTTCAGCATTTTTATTTGCATAACATTTAACGAAATTAAATTAGAATTGTGCAAACAAGAATTCAATTGTTAGCAATAGTCAAACGATTTCATAAAGACAATAATTCAAAATTGATAAAGTTGATTAAGTTGAATCAATTTTTTCCCCAAATTCTTTCCTTGCCTTAATTGGAAATTGGAAGCTTTTGCAAGTCACGTATCAAATCGAGATCTATCAAAAAAAAAATTTTTTTTTTTTTAAAACATACCTTAACACAAACACAAACGTAAAACCGCCAAGCGCTGAACGAAGCCTTATCAGAAGCGGGATGATCAATTTGTAAGATGTACAAATAGCCGCTAGCTCGACAGCCGATTACCCGGTGCTCAAAAGATGAAGGTTTCCGCTTTGTTAGCCTCAACAGGGAACCTTTGGCATTAATCATGGAAAACCCCAACGTCCACGAATCCACCTGGCAAACAGTTATTGACTCCTGGCGCTCTCCAGGACCCCATTCAAATATTCAAACTCTCAGCTGCCCGCTAAGAAGAAAGGCTACACCGAGACTGTTGCTTGGCGCTCCTTGACGCTTCTAATGCAAAATAAATGAACGCCCCCAAGTCCGGAGTGCAGAAAACGTTTGCCAGGAGTGGGGTTATTGCGGCTTTTGAATCTTTGTACCTTTGTACCTTTTGTAGATTTTCACGTGCCGAAAACCGACCAACTGCCGTGTACACGTACAAACAGACCACAATTTCGTTTTCAACGTAGAGTGAACCTCTCAGGACGAAAGATTAACCAAAGCAAATTTCTATTCCAAATTTAGATGAGTTCTCAACGATGATTGGCAAAACACCAGGTGGCAAAATGGCACGGCTTTTGTAAGCGCGAGCAAGCAAATTGTTGCTAGAATTAAATAATCGGAAGATTTCCCCATAACGCTAGGCGAGTTCTCTCCCGGCTCAGCTGCTTTTAAAATCATCGCCATTGCAAAACCTTACGAAACCCATCAACACACCAACCTCCAACCTCATGCCATCGGTTCTAAAGTGTTACATCTCCTGCCTTACGCGTATGTAAAACCTTTGTGGCGCTTATTCCGCTACTTTTTAGGGCTTTTCTGAGGCGTTTGTTCATGCCTTGTTGCTGTTTTTGCCGCGCCTTGCGTCTTGCTGCTGTCCTGCTAGAAAGGGCTCGGCACTCGGCCCTACATATTTTTATAAGTGTAGCTTGCTTTATCGATGTTGTCTTTTGTGTTGTTTTTTGATGTTGTTGTCGCGCTTCAATTGACCAACTTGAGTCAGGCAAACATACACACCTTTGTGATTGTGTACATCAGCGTGGTTTGCGATGCTTTCAAAAAAATATATATAGGTATATATGGTGATGGGTTCGACTATCTCTATAACTGTTTTGTATACCAAGCAATCTGTTAAAGTGCCTTTCTATTGTTTTTTAATCGGTGTGCTTCAATGTTTTTCGCTTTCAGGTTTCAAAGTGTTTTTGATTTGATGAGTTTTAGTGTTATGCTGGTTTTACGATTTGCTTTTAACTCGAAATGTTGATTTTCGCAAATGGATTCCATTGAGTGTTTTTCTTTAGCAGTATCTTTTTACATGTGTAGGAGGAAACTGAAGTTAACATTGTCTCGGATTCGCCATTTTAATATGTAACAACCATTTTTCAAGTTGATGCACGCAATCTGTGTGAAAACTTTATATTAAATTATGATGTAGTTTAAAATATAAAAGAAAAATGTGATACATTTTGACTGAGTAGTTCTTTTTATACTAATATTTTTTTTCTTTTTCGGTAATAGTTCAACTATTTTATCTCACTTCCATGAATTAGTTATTTACAAATTTGTTTGTCTGTTTTTAATTTTTAAAGAGTTTCTGTTAGAAATTAGAAAATAATTCAAATTTAGATTTTGATTGACTGTTAACCTCCAATAAATGGGCAGTCATTAATGCAAATAAGGGGACATATACATGCATCTTTTGTGAACCTTTTTTTTATATAAAAATGCAAACTATAATAGTGTCTATATTATGAAAACTGAAAATATTATATAATTCTTTAAATTTTCGTCATATATGTGTGTTTAACACCCTTACTAATTGTAAGTTTTTTTACGTATGATCTAGACAAGAAATCTCTTTTCATTTAATTAAATTTTATTTTAAATCCCTTGACGCATATGCGAGCTCAGATAAAAATTTTATTTTGGTCTTGTATTCGCTTGATACTAGCAAGCATTTTAAGTATGAAATTTTAAAAAAACTGATTATGTACAGGTTTCTTTTCAAAATTTAAAACTTTAAAAAATTGTTTCGGTTATAACCCTTAAAAAGAATATAGATATTTTTGCAATTGTTTCAAATTGACCTAAGTAATCAAATAATAACTAAGGTTTTCTTTCTTCAAATTATTTATTCTTATTTTTAGGGTATTTTGGTCTGGTGAGAACGACTGATGCAAATTTATTTTATTGTTTTATTATTATTTCTAGAAATAACCAACGAATATAAACAGTTATGATTCACGGTCGAAATCAAGAGCCTTACCATTAAATAAAATCTTTCCTTTGAAATATATAAGCCAAAAAAAAGAGGTATTTTAATCGAAATCAACCTTCAAGAAATGCATAAACAAGGAGCAAATTATGCACACGTAAATCTTTGGCAACTCTCTGGAAATGTCTTTTCAATCACTTTTAACATCAAAAGCACGATATCTTAAAAAACAACAATAAAAAAGAACTTAAAACAAATTAAGCGCAATAAATTGGGTCAGATGCAAATTACATTCATTGATTTTTACACTTGTGCAATTTCAAACGATTTACCCAAAATACGTTTCATAACAAATTGGACTATTTTGATTCCTCCTCCTCAAGCAATCTGAAAGTAAACAAATCCACCGATAATCACGTGTTGAATGCTAAAATCGGCGTCTTTCGTATTCGCTTTTCTAGATTCCAGAAATTAGATTGTAGACATTTTGGAGAAAAGGGGGTCTATTCTTAGAATATAAATTAACTTGCATTTTTATTATGAAGTGTTTATGAATGGGCGCCAAATTGGATTGGGTAAGAAGGCAAAAAGTTGAATAACATGCGTATGCAATCAAATTGAATGTTAGAGGCTTTTTGACGTAATTAGATTGTTTGATTAAACATTTTGCAATTGTCTAATGTTTATAAAGACTTTGAAGCTTGGTTGGGAATGGATTTAAAGAATTTGGGTCTGGGCAAGGGTAAAAATTAATGTAGCGCTAAATAGTTCGTCTTTTATTAGTTTGATATTCAATTTCTGTTATTTAAGAGGGAATATCACGGAGAGAAATTGTAAAAATGATTAGGTTTTCGGATATTATTGAAATACCTACTACAACCTATCGTTTAAACGAATAAATATTTAATATGAGTTTTGTTTTGATCTGATACCGTCAATCCCAAAATATAATAATCGATAATAATATGTATCTTTTTTAATCACGGGAATTGAATTTTTGAAATTTTTGTTTTTTACAAAAATACAACTAAAAATTAGCTTTTTAATGATCAAGATAATAAAATGTTCTATATGTTCTGAGATTAAATTTTTAAAGTATTCATATATGTAAAGTCAAGATATAGTATATGGTATCTTTGTAAACATTTCATTACTGCGGGTCCAGCTCAAAAGATTGGATGATTAAAAAAATATAAATAAATAAATGGAAATAAAAATTAGAATTTGAATACATGTTAAATATTTTGTATATTAGATCTTCCAATATTCTGTGATTTTCCGCCTTAAGCCCTAAGGGTTTACTTTACATACTAGCCCCATAAGTTTTATAAATGTATGTTGTGACAAAGAATGGCTTGACTAAAACTATTGGAGATCATCAAGTAGAATCCAATTTACTTACCTTATCAATTCTTCATTGTTCGTTTTACCTCCAATATCTCGGCTATTTTTGTCTGTCTCACATCGGGTCTATCATTCAAGAGGTGAGGAGCACAAAAGTGGTCCGGATATTAACCCGAGGGAAACCAATAAATCAGTGCCGGGAAACTCCAAAGTCCAGTGGCACGCTGTTAATTAAATCAGGCGGAGGAGGCCAGCTCTCGGCAAATTAATTTGACTAAATTAAATGGTCGAAGAGGCGAAACTTTGTGAGCTCATCTGAGAAATTAAGTGTTTGATTGACGATATCTACCTGTTCTGTAGGGATATATGAGAGATACATACTATATATACATATATATCTTTTTCTCGCCCTTCGCTGGCATGGTGCTGCTTTGCTTCAATCGATAGATACTCTACATCGCTAACATATGGCGGCTTTCCCAAGTAATTTTCAATTTCCGTTTCAATTTTACAGACGACGATATCAGGCGTAACACGAACCGATCGAACGGAACGAAAAGCGACATCGGCCTAAGGAACTGAGCCCCGGTATGCTGCAAAATCTTGGTTTAAATATTTCTTCCTTCAGGTGCTTAAGACTTTGTAATCCAAACTTTTCGCCTAATTAACTTCGTGTATGCCGCAAACTCTGTCCTCTCGAACTAACCCTAGATTAAGCTGCAGTGTAAGTTAAGGGCATGTGTTTGTGCAATCTTACCTGATTGTTGTTGGCAATAAATATAGAGTTAGTTCGCCTCCTTCCTGTTCACACATCCCAAACTGATTTGCATGACCCACTTACAAAATCCAAAACTCGGGATAGTTTTCTCTAAATTTCCTGTAGATATAAAATGACGAAACTTTCGCCATTTTTCTTTACTCTTCCGGCTTTGAGACAACAACAAGACGGATTTTTTGCGTTCCTTTTAATGTTTAACGAGTTTAAGAAGTGTTTGCGTGCAGCCTCGATAAAGGTCGTCGCTCCCTCGGCGTATTTTCTTTCTAATTCCCTTCCTTTAATTTTTCATTGGGTTTCGTAATGGTGTTTAACAGGATAACACACTAAAAAAAAACGGAAAGGAAAAAGGATATTTTTTCAGGCTTGCAGGCATTTCAAGATTTAATTTCTTTCCAGCTTACTTCGTCTAGTATCGCAATCGTTGTTGGGGCGCTTCTAAAAAAAAAGAAAATTCCTGCAGGAGCGATATGACTTATTTTTGTTAGACAAAGATTATTTACTCTAAAGGTTTTAAATTTGTTGTTTGCGCTGATGAAGGACTTACCAGAAATTAGGACGATTGAGATTCAACCTCGGGGGAAATATCTCGCAGTCCATTGTTCTTCCCGTGAAGTGTTTTATCCCTAGTCGTGCAACTCATTTTGCTGGTGTCTGTGTAGGAAAGATTTCCTAATGGACTTCACCAAGTTCTTCTGACGCCGCTATTTTCTGAGTTTTTCAATTATTGTTCCACTTGGAACTGTTGAAGAGCATTTCCTTAAGGGCATTAAGGGATTAAATTGCTTCTTAATTTGTTTACCCATTTTCCTTATTTAATATTTCAAGAGGGTAAACTTGTAGTACATTGCTGCAACTGCTTCGTTGTGTCATTAGGGATCATTTTACAAAATCGTTTGCTTTCATACATTTTAAGTTACTTTATTTTTAATAGTTTACGAAAACCGAGATTGTTGTAACTACCGAATGAATGTAGAATTTTTTTTAAATAAAAAAAATATAGACTACGCTCCAAAAAGTTTCAGGTCGAAAATCGAACTCCTTATATATTTTTTCTTCATTTTCGAGAACCTGCTATGCGGTTTTCAAAATTTTAAACACATTTTTCTCAAAACAACATTTTTAAAATTTGCAACCACGATTTCTCGAAAACTACTTGTCCAATTTAGCTGAAATTTTTAGGGTTTCTTCTTTATACCTTAGGCTTGTCTGTAAGCCTAATTATTTTGGAATTTTTTGTAGCAAAATTGAATTATTAATGCAAAAATGGCTGAAAAAATAGTGAACATTTTCGATTTTTTACAAAAACTTCTATCAAACCAAATTTTTGAGGTTTACCAACAAATTACATGTATATTTAAGCCAAATTTTTTTTTATGGGCTGTTACAAATCAATAACACGACGTCCAGAGTGGTTGTAGTTTTTTTTGTAGGTCAACTTCACGCCAGCGTACAGCCGCCATTTTGTTTTCAAAAATTAAAAAAAAAAATTTTACATTCTTCATTTATACCTTAACAAGTGTACAAAGTTTTATAATGATTGCATTAAACCTTCTTTGTGAAAAAAAATGTTTTCTAATGCGTAATTTTTGCCCGTGTAATTGTATTTACCCCCTTAAGTACCTCAGGCTTTTAACGTTAAATTTTATATGATTATGCCAAAACTTTCTACAATTACATTCCGTAAACTGGCCTTTTTTATGTATGTGTAAGTAATCGGGCAGTTCAAAAAATTTACATTGACGCTTATGGCGGGCCGTCGAAACTCCCACGAAAATTGGTATTTACCCTGAATAAATCACTGCCAAAAAGAGTAAATTTCTAGAAAATTCAGCCCGGGAAGTTTTACTTTATATAGGCTAAAAATATGAATTAATTCCTAACAAAATTATGGTGATTTTTGAGTGCTCTAGAGCCAAGCCTTCCTCCAACTTTCTAACAGCCGTCCATTGCAAACTCAAAAATGTTATATACTTTGTATAAAAAGGTGATTCTTGTGAACTGAAGCGAGTAAACGTAAGTGAAAATATATTTTTGATAGAAACTTTAGTTTGGAAGCTGTCGTGAAATGTTTGCCAGTATCAGTATTTTTGCCCTATCACTGGGCAGTACACTTCTTAGCTTGTAATTGTAAAATCATCATGCTGAACATTTTAAGATTCACTTTAAGGTGAATAATATATGTGTAATGTGAAAATGACAATTTTGATAGCCTCCTCAAGAAATTTAATTTACCATCATTGCTTCAAAGTCCTTCTTGATTGATATTAACTCTTATCGTTTTATCAAGTAATTAGACCTAAAGATGTCTTATGGTCGAATGAAGATCTATCAGGAATTATCATCTGTTATGTCATGTATCACTACGAATTTAATTTTAATCTTTATTCGTAACTTCATTCGAATGCTACACCCGATTTCTCATTTGACTCCAAAAAATATTAAAGATGTAATTTATTTTTATAATACGTTATAATATATGTATTCTTTATTTCATTATTGAACATTTTAATTCGTTACGATATTTTCCTTAAAACTATAAAATTACTGACAAAATGCATCACTTCTGCTGTTTTCATTTTGAGCTGTCAAAACGGATATTCATTCGCGCCCACGTATCTAGGGTGACACACGGACGAATCAAATGATAATTTCCAATTGATAATTAAGCGTCAATTGCTGCTTAAAAATCGGCGTGCACACAGCCAGTCGGTAAATAGAAATTGATTAATTATATTTACCACGTCACATAGCATTCTGAATCTATTTCATGATGTTATTATTTGTTCTATATTCTGTATCATTTGTTCTATATTCTGTATCATTTGTTCATAGAAAATACTACGTAATCTAGTGGTTTCTTCAAAACTAATCCAAAAGCGAAGTAACATAATGAAAAACATTATCATGAGAAAAAGAATCCGAATTTTGAGGAATTGATTTTATTATTGAGTCAAAAACTATAGCTTGAAAAAATTCCAGTGCTCTTAGTTTCATTAGACAATGAAGTTCGACAGACTTCTCATGAATTGGGTTTCGAAATGAAGCTCTAATCTCTTAAGTACCATTTGAAGGGTGACACACGGTCGTAGTAAGGAAGATTTGTGAGAAAAGGTCATTTTACTCGCCCTTGTGTCACCGGCGTTAGTCTTCTAGTTCGTAAAATTTACAAAATGTAGCTTTTCTCTTATTTTCGGCCAAAAAACTGGTATTCAAAAAAAAATTCGACCAAAAAATCTTGTTTATAATAATAAGATTGTCGTAAAAGTTGAAGTTTTTTTTGATAACGAATTATATTTATAATTTTATGTGATTCTTTTTCAATTTGTTTCTTTTCTGAGTGGAATACAATATATTACGATACGATATAAATGTATGTTGAAGAGAATGTTATTATTAAGCTATAGTTAGAAGTTCAGCTCAATCGATAAACAATTTGAAGCGCTAGAGGTACGCTAAGGTAGATAACAAAAAAAAAAGAGATTTAATTGCGAAACCTGCGGGACTCTGGATTTACATCTTAAAAATTGTTAAATATTATTTTTAAGTACTTTAAGATTTATATTAACATGTACACAAAACCGAATTACATTATATGTATTAAACAATTTTCATAAAAAAAAACCACAAATTACCCTTGATTTCGTGCATACAAGGTAGTATTAGCCCTTAATACCATTGAATTATACCTTCTGAACCTTGCAACTTTTACTCGAAATTTTTTTGTTATCCTGATTCTTTCCTGATAAAATCGCCTGGTTAGATTAAAATAGAGCACCTGTTATGTAAATATTTGAAGAAAAAGACTATAAACCAAAGACTATATTTTCTAAAATGAATTTTATGATTTAAAAATGTAATAATAATAACTTTTTCATAATTTTCTTTGACGCTATTTACACTTAGCTCTTTAAAAGTGGAATGGAGTTTTCTCGTTCTTTTATAAATTAATTCAATTTTTTCTTTACTCTTCTCGCTGATGAAGAACCATAAAAATCAACATTATTATTTTTATAGAGAAAGATGATGTATTGAAGTAGTAATTTCTGGTTAATGGAATTTTTTAACAGTACAGCGTGATGGTCATAACTCCGGAAAATTAAAAGTTCGACATCCCTTTGAACTGAAAAATATACCCTGTGGCAGCAAAACTCGATTCGTCAAATATATACTATATATATTTTTGTTCGTTCGTTCATTCGTACCATTGCTTGCCAAACTATAGTCTAGGGCCATACAATGTATTTCAGTTTGAATGATGAGAATTGACTGCATTAATTAGTTCCAGAAATATTTTTCATTTAATGCGTTTCAACCCTATGGAAGTATAAAAATGTTCTCTTTATATTATTCTTTCGGGGAAAATTTAACAACAATTAAATCCTTCTGGGATAATAAATTACTCGAATTGACTTTTGAGTTCAAACTCCACATCACTCATAATTTTTTTTTTTTTTTTCAATTTTTAATTGCTCCCCATCTCTCCGCAAGTAGGTTTTAGGATTGTTTTTCGCGAAAAATGGGTTAATGTAAAGGGGTGCCGGACGTGGACCTCGAAGGGATTTTATTTCAGCATTTTCGCAGCTGCCGCGAGATCGACGTACTATCTACCATGATTAATGCTCGTTAGAGTCTAGTGCCTGCTAACAATGCTATTCATTGTTGCGACATCACAAAATTTTATGATATATGGCACCGTTTTATCTGAGAGATGTTACATTTTTTAAAATATTACCACTGTGATACTACCATAGCATTTTTCGGGGGGTTGGAAAGTGAGTGAGTAAATTTGTTGTTATTTATCTCCCTCTGCACGTTGAGGCTAAAAAAAAATGTAGAGGAGAATGTAAGAGGAGTCGTTTTTTTTATTTTACACATATTGCCGCTGCATATAAATTGACGGTTATAAATTGCAGAAAGGAATAAATACATTTATTTTGTAATTCATAAAATTTATAACTCCTCCCGAACGGAACCAGCGCAAATGGCTTTGTGGAATGTGTTTGTTCAACGTCCTTTTTTCCTCGAGAGATAAAAAAAGAAATAGGGATTTTTTTCGAAGCACATTTAACATGGTCAGCAATTTACAGCGAAATTATTTTCACATTTGCAGGGTGCACATCTGCACAAAAGTATAGTCCTGGTAGAGTAGGAGAAGGCAGAGCAATCCTAAAAAAATAGTTTCTTTTTATCCAGAGACGCTTTAGTGAAGGAAATAAAACTCGTAAAAATGTCATTCGAAAGGAACAGGAAATCATATTGCTTCGGCAGTAGAAGGAAACCGAGAAAAAAGGAAATTCGCATCGCAGTTCGTTCTGTCATGTTTCATGAAATTAAGGCTATGTCGCATGACGTCTCGAGATTGTAGACATTCTGGTAATTGTTGTTTCTCGGGCGATAGAGGAAGAAGAAGAAGAAGACGAAAAGAATCAAGGAAACGTCGTCCTCTTGATAAAAGGGAAACGACTTAACTTTGAAACTCTGCCGTGATATCCTTACGGCCGCCTGCTCACGATAAAGAGCCATTCGTCGGCATGATTCAGTTTTACAGCCTGTAAGTGTAAAATTAGGCTGTGATGGCAGAAATGACAATGCGAATGACAGGCATTAAACTTCGCCAAACGACAGTCGGGTTCTAAAGTCACCTTCGCCTAAATTGGGTTTTTATTAAGTACTAAAGATTTACTGGAAGTCGTACGACGATTTATTGTCTAATGTCCCACCTTGTTTGGATGTTTATAGTCTGACAAGGATATTTGGGTATTTATAAGGGTTTTCGAAGTGGATTACGAGCATATTAATGGTATTCATGACTGATTGTTCAATATCTTATCAGGTAGCAATATGTGGACTTTAATCTTGATAAATACACCGGAATTCGGAACAGGCTTTTGATCACTTTGAAGTCTTATGGTGATCTTATTATTCTTATTTGCTATAATTTGTTAGATATCTACTATTCAAAATTTAATATCAGAAACATAGTTCGCAGAAATATATGCTTTAGATTTTAATGACAAAACTATATACCAAACTATACCTAATATTACTCTGACAAATGAGCGTTGGTTTTCGAAATATAAAGGATTATTATTAAAGGAAGAGTTATATGATAAAGATGATGATTATTATAAAAATTTAAAAAAAACTATTTCTTAAAATCTACATTTTTAAATATTTTTAAAACGATTCGTCACCATACATTTCATTAACTTAAAAAGATATTACCACTATTTGAACTACTAACCTATATATAAAAAATATTAAGACTTCACAAATATCCTAGGAGTCCATAAAAATGTACTAAATAAAACAGAACACAAGAAATAATACGTTTCTCGCTGAATCCTCAATATCATTAAATATTTTTCACCTGAAACGCTATAAATAAGAGACGAATTTTTCCATAAAAACAAAAATATGCTGAAATTTAAATTATCTTTTTAATTTTTATTTAATCATCTATAAAAAATAGAAAAATTAATGAATCGTAGCTATCGTTAATAATAAAATCCCATTGGTTCATTAATTTATGGATAGAAGTAAAAATTCAAGTATAAAAAAATACGTTGAAATGTTAAAATCAAAAAATCGTTTAATTTTCGCCTATAATTAATTTCGTGGTTCATTTAACTTTCCACCTAACAATATTGTTGGTAAGCATAATCAGAGATATCTATTTACTTGTAAAATTATAAAATGTCCTTGTTATTTAAACCACGATATGACCGAATTAGTTAAGACAATTAGGTCCATTGTTAGTTTAAACTAGTATGATCAAACCGTCAAATTGACAGGTTTCACTCTTAAATAAATTGAGTTTTTCTGAGTTTTATATAAAACATACATTATTCTAACTTTTTGTTCAAATTAAATATGCACTAATAAGCCTTCAACCAAGATAGACGTTATCCAGTAACAGTAGATACATAGACCAAAGTTAATCAAAGCTATTTAATTACAACATGTTTGTCCATAAATCTATTGTCCTAGTTTTGAATTTAATTTATTATTTAAATAAAGAACCACTTGTAAACCATTCTCAATCTAGAAAACCACACAATGTCGTAAAAGGGAGAACTTTGTTACCACATAGTATTTAGTAAATTGAAATTTGGAACATAGACAAAGTACTTTAAAAGTAAATGGCGCTATCTAAACATTTGTCGGAGTTTTATTAATGAGAAAGTGGTGGTAAATGTTTTCCTTTGTTGCTGTAAGACCATATCACAAATGGAAATAGTCGACAATTTCAAAAACTCAGGAGTGAACTCACACATACTGTCGGACGTTTTTTTAACAAACATTTCATTTTCCGAGCTTCTGAAAAGGCCTTAAAATTAATATGAGGTTTAATTACAAAAATTGGCGCAATCACAGAAGCTTTCGTGGGGTTGGTTCAGAACTCAAAGAAAACCGGGCCGTATGAAGAGATATTTGCCGACAGTTCTTGAAAATCAGCAGTATACACTGCGGCTTTAATTAATTTTAATTGCTCCTCTTTCTGTAAATTACCAGTGAACCGAACAAAATCCAGGGAGTAAAATTGTACTCTGCAGCAGCGCGGCATAAAGCCATCTCAACCGCGAATTCATACCTGGGAAAAATTTTTACAACATCATGAAAAAGCATAAAGAGTGCCGGAATAATGCTCTAAAAAGGCATTTATATAAAAAAAAAAAAAAAAAAAAAAAAACACAGAAGTTTTAATGTCGCTAAATCTTGGCAAGTTTTACCGTGCAGTGAATTTTTAAATCACACTCAACTTCCAGGATTAAGCCTGTCATTATAAATTTTTCAGAAAGGAACTATAATTTTTGCACTGTAAAGTAAATTTCACGGATGACATGGCTTCTTTTACTCTTCACAAATAAGATTGAAGCCCCCAATGGAATTGAACGAAATCTGGTCGTGCTGGGGAATAATTAAAAAAGGGAGAAGGTTTCTGGGTTTAATTACATTAAAATTTTAATAACTGTAATGGCTAATGCCCTGAATAATGAAGGATAATCCCTTCGAAGCTGGGCGAGTCAGTCCAGCAGAAATACCACAATACAACCAGATTACACAATAATTCAGCCGAAGCCTGCGATGCAGCATAAATGGGATTATAGGATTAACCAGAATGCTAAACAATTCCCAACGAGCTACCACTCTATGCGATGCTATTAATGCATTAGTTTGATTGACTGCCAGAATCCCCGACCCTGCGGCATTCATCGCGCTAGCAAAATTTATCCGCGAAATTGCAATAATTTACATCGATTGCAGTGGTTGATTTAGTTCCCAATCTTGGGATGATTTTGAAATAGGTAAGGCAATAAAGTGAGGGATTATCATAAAATTATTTGATTACTATCTGATTTTGGGGCTAGACTTCCAAAAACGTCCAATCTCAAATTGACCTGAAACTTAAATAACAAGAATTTTAGGCGCATTTGAGTGCATTTGTATTTTCATGAATATACTATTTTTATGGATATCAATTCAAGTAATTAAAAACTATTAATAAAAATATATGAAACAACATTATCATGAACATATTCTCAAGACAATTAATAACAAAAAAAAGTGAATATATTGATAATAATATTGATAAATTGTAATAATCAAAAATCATATTCGAAAATAAATAATGCACTGCAATGATCTATAGTAAAATGTAAAATTTTAAACAATATCCGAATTTCTCTAACGAAAACTTCTTTCTTGTTACAACTGAAATGAGGAATCCTTAGAATTCAAATGGTGTTGATATTTTTGTGTAAATAATTTGAGATCATTTAAACAATGTTATAAAATATTTAAGATGTCAAAAGCCACAGGTGGTGATATTTTTACTCAAAAGGGATCAACTTTAAGAATAAATTGTATACGACAAAAAGTGCTTATAATTAGCCAAATAACACGTATGAATTTTTTTGGGACATTTTTGGATTATTCAAAAATAGACAAAACCAAAAATAGTCGAACAAATTCTGAAAAAATTCACACGTGTTCTTTGGCTAATTTTAAGCATTTTCTAAAAGTCCAAAGTTTTTTATTACATGGCTGTACAAAAGACCAAAAAACATAAGCACTTTTTTTAAAAACCCCAAAAAATAATAGGGTTTTAGAAACTTTTATGCAAAACAAATGCCAGATTCTAAAAGAACATTTGCAAAAACCCCTTATATACGATTTTGGAAGATAATCACCCCAAATTTCTATTCGAATCGTACAATTGAACTTGCGTGCAGAATAATCTGGTTTTGCACATTAATGGGCTAATGATTGATAAAAAAACAACATTAATTCATCATTCATAAAAAAAATCGTTATAAACCATGGGGCTTATTTTAGAATTTCCTAGTCCACAGCAGACGAGAGTTAACTTTTCTATTTCGTGTATGTACAATATAAACAAACCCCTTTTCGTTGTGGATGAATTTTGAATTAAAGATATACTCCTCGAAGAATTCTTGCACATTTTCCTCACAATTTGAGTCATATATACAATAGTATACACCCCATCTTCATCACTATTGAAATATGCAAAAGCAACTTCAAATTGTCTGGTGGTGGCATCAACGTAATATTGCTTTTATGACTATTTCTGTATCTTTACTGACGTTATAACGTTCAAGGTGTCACTCCGGTTATGAAAAGTGGCAAAACATTTGAATACCATATATGAAATACGCGGCGACACCCAAACGCCTATAAAATGTGGCAGGTTCGACGGTATCCTGACGGATCTGGTTAAGGTAAGCCTCATAACCATTCGTAATGTATGCGCATACGTTAAGGGCTTTAGTTTGGTGCACAAGGCTTCAACGGGCCGATTGTTGTGTATAAATGCGACCTGCATGACTATAAATTATTAAGGACTCGATGTAGAAGCCACCGAGGCCGCCATCGCAGCTTGAACTCATTTTAATATTTTATTAGTGCAGTTAGGCGTTCCATGGCTGGGCTATAGAATGGCTGCCAATTTCTTTTTCTCGCTCGACTGCCCATTTATATGCTCGCTGAGTTGTCGTTGCATTCTTTAGCTCCTGGAATAATTCCTTAGAGACGTAATTTATGCGGACGTTCAGAGAGGTATAAATAGGGCAAAACGGTCCCACCTGAACGTCGTAGATTAGATGCAAGTTATAAAGTTTTGAATAGCTTTTCCAAAAGATTAAGAAGTAGAGAAGGCTGAAATATAAAAATTCTTATTATTGCAGACTTATTATTCGCTTACGTTATAGGTTCCATTTCAGGACTTCATTTACATTTAAAGCAGGAACAGATGCTTTTTTATGAGATATTTTTTGGTGCCGTAAAATATTTCAAGCAGAAAGAAGACGCAGAATCACGAACTATGAGGATAATAACTAATAGGGCCATAAAGCTTTCTAGAAACTTCTCTTTCTGCTTTTAAATTATCTTTAGCATTAAATATTTGTATGTAAAACTCTTACGTAGGAAATTGAAGATACAACGAGTAAGATATATATCTGTATAAATTTAAAGGGTAGTTTTCACCCCTTGAATGGAGGAGATAGTGTATAAAAAAATGTCTAATACTTTTTAATACTCTACAACATACCACGGAATCAGGAAAATTGACAAAATCTAGCTCTGGTGCAAATCGTGGTTGACTTACCCCCGCTCACCCTCTTAAGATTGATTATTTTCAAATCTCCTAAAACATGTCAACTATATTTTTCAATTATCTACTTTATCCAATTAATTTGGCTCAAATTCTAATAATTTAGGAATTTTTACAGATATAGTATTCGCAATATTGTTATAATAAAACCTAAAAAGCGTACTTGCTATTGTTGCAAAATTTTAATTAGTTTTCAAAACATTTGAAAGAAATGGTTTTTGGGGGTTAACTTTAAGGGTGGTTTTTAACCCTTCAATGGAGGAGTTAGCACGTAAAAAAAATACGTGTTCAATATTTTTCGATATTCTACCACATATCACAAAATTAAGAAAATCGGTGAGGTACACCTCGGGTACCTTCCTTGTAAGTCAGTGGCGTCACTTGGAAAGGGGGAGGGAAAAGGATGGTTGAAAACAACTTTTTTTTGGTTCACACTTTTAAAATTCTCTAAAAAGTTTATGTTTCCTTTTTATTTTAAAAATTTTACTTTTGCAAGTGGAGAACAAAAAAATTAAAAGTCGATGTCCAAAAATTGATATAAATGGGATGATACCATGAATTAATTACCCCACCAGGTGACACCATGCCCAGTCGGCAGTCTACTCCTGCACTGAGTATTTAAATGAATAAGGAATTAAGAAAATATACAAATGAGGTTGCCTATGCCCATTGTTAAAAATATAATATGAATTTTTTGAAACATTTATTTAATAAATATACATGTGTTTAAATTGAAATATATTTATTGAAATTATGTAATACCCACAATTTGGGTACGACTTGATTAAAACCAGAGTTAGTTAGAATCATTTGACATTTGTCAGTTTACATCATACACAGATACAGTATTACGATAGAAAATCACGTAGCCAATGTCTACTTGGAAATACTTTTTTATAAATTCGACATTAGCAAAAAAAAAAAAATTAGAACATGTCTTTTTATGTGCACCAACTATACTAGTCAATAAACTGAAATTTAATTTTTCATAAAAACCCAAATATCTCGAAAACGGTGAGGTTTTCACTAAGGTCATATTTTGATATTCTGGTAGGTCATGACCCAAGCTACCATCCCCTTAATTTTGGCGCACTACTTGCCGGACACCCTGTATATGTATACTTTATTATTCAATATTTTTGATTGCCTGTTCTCTCTTTTATGACATACAAATTAAGTTTATAAAAATCAACGCGTGGGTCATTTAAAAAGCCTGCGTAGGTGAGTTTCTGACTCGCTGGTCATAGGTTCGCCATCACTATACTAAACCATATTCTATAAACTTTAATTCAACATTGTTAGCAAGAAATACTCTACACAATTATGAGTTTAAAATGAATTCAGTGGTTTCGAAAACATGTGAATGCTCTAAAACTTTTAAATTGCTATAAAAAGTTCACGAAAATTATCTTTTAATCACTTGTAAGTACAACAAAATACTCAACATCCTTAAAAACGTTTGGAATTTAATCTATAAATCAAAAATCGGAAGAAAGAATTTTAAAAAGTGGTCTTGCAATATTTAATAAAATATGTATTTAAAAAATAGAAAATTGATGAATTTTTGTGTGATTTAAATACATATTCATATCTTGAATTGATAAAAAGATTTTATATTTTAAATGTAAGTGATTCAGATTTGTCGATATTCTCTCTTTGAAATCGTCTATAGTTTCTACTTGTTGTATTATATTAGACGTATAATGGCGATTCTGGATCATCGTGTAAGTTATAAAGAAATATTTCAAGAATGGTTTTTTTCTTGCCAGAAAATATTCCATTTTAAATATCATTGTTACAACACAAGAATGATATACTCCACTTAATATGAGCTTTCTGAATATGCGATAAAGAGAAATGAATTTTCATCGAGAAACTTCAGACAGTGAGAAATGTTCCTTGCCGTATTTTAATAGCTATGCATTGATATAAATCACTTCCGAAAGGCGAAGTTTTCCTGTAAAGGTAATCCATTAGAGAATATATGACTTGCTGAATACGTGCTCAAAAAAAACCCTAAAAAAACAGGATACAATTCTAATACATTTGCTTATACACGCCCAATGTTATACAATGTTCTTAATGATATTTGAATTAGTAGAAAGCACCACTAGAGGAATTTCAATATCAGAAGTAATACGTTTTTCGAAACGTTACGAAAATCTCATTAAATCGTGGCGTGCTACAGAATTTTCAGAGACCTAATTTAATACGTGACCAGTGGGCTCGGTTGCGTGCCTACCCTAACTTTTATTGACTGAATGAGATAAGTTCTGGAGTAAAATCATGATTTCTGCTGGTTTACAAATTTCCACCTCATTTGGAATAATTTTGCTGAATTTTAGGGATAAATCATATATTGAGGGAAAAGCTATAAAGTGTTGGCGATAGGTCGAATAACCTAACAGGGTTAACTTGATATATGGATTTATGTAACTTTGCCATCTTGTATTCTAGTATGGAAAAAAGTGTTCTTTTTTCTGTGAATACAATCTTAACATAAGAAATTTTATAGTCTTTAAACACTACCATTGTAACTTTTGAAACTGAATTGAACCATTGAACAACTTTACTGAATAAACTTTGGTAAGTGTGGGGAAAATCCAATTGATCTGCTTGACTTGGCCTCCTATTTCGTACGACACTTTCATACATGAAACATACGAACCACCCTGTATATATGGTATGTTCAGCTCGGGGGATTCATTTCGCAGATGGTCTTCAGTTTTAACTAAATATTGGTATTCGAAAATTGATGGGAATACTTATTGGCTGCTCCCAACGTGACATTGTTTGTCCTGAATCCGGGATCCAGATGGGCCCATTCACAGGTAGCTTTGCTCAAATGTTTCCTAATACAGGACAAACACGGATTGAAATCCTTTAGCTATCCAAGAACAATTATATTACACAGCAGATATCCTCTGCACGAACTCGTTATCCTCTACGTAAACTGTAGAGATTCTGATTTTCGGTGCTGTGGCACATACAATAAATATAGAACACGTTCCACATATGACCAAAGTACGTCATTTCATTCACCAGAGGGCAGAGCTTGGCTAAAGTTTAATTAGGTAACGTGAGTAGGTAGACAGGTAGCTTATCGTGTGGATGTTTGTAATTTTTGTTTGCTTGCTTTTTGTATCGGTTTTATGTAGAATTTTATCTGTGTGTGCATGGGACGTTTTTGTGCTGCTGATAGTGTTGACCAAACAAGAACATAGATAATAATACAAAATGTAGATTGCCGTATGAGTTTTATGCAATTTTATGCATTTTAACCATTAATGTAGTTACACTGAACAATTTACAGACAGTAACAAAAAGAAAAGAAGTTTTTCAGTATTATCATAAAATTGGATTTGTGCTACACAAACTCACAAAAGGTTAGCCCCGCCCCGGTCAGGTGAGCTTTCCCACTCCCCAGTAGATTACACACTGTGTACAAAAAAAAACACGCCTCATAAGTAATAAATGTTGGAAGCGTTGGCAACATTGCAAAATTTAATTTAATGTTTTATAGCAAAATTACTCTTTATAGGATAAACAGCGCTGGTTCAAGGATGTCTCGGAGCACTGTCGCGTACTTCAGAGAGGACATCACTAATGTTAATATGCAATTAAACTTTTTATTTGCTCCTTTATAATCCACAAAAGTACTTATTTAAGCTATTTCACAAAGTTTATTTCAACGAATGAAATTGCATTGTGAATAGATGGGATTCATTTATTAGAGGAAATTACACTAAATGAAGATATGAAAAATTCAGTTGTAAAGTTGGGAATGTCCAACGACAAAAATGAAGGGGTAATAAAACACCCGTTAAAGAAATTTAATTACGTGTTAAAATATGATACGACTGATATGTCTTTAGATTAAAAATGTGTGTGTTGTCTAATTCAAAGCTTTAGTTTACACACCTTTTCTTGGTATAAAATATGTAATTACCTGTATATCTCATAGAAAGTTAAATTTGGAATAAATACAACTACAAGATAATTTTTGATAGTGTAGCAATTGGACAATTTTCGAAAACAAAAAAAAATTAAGGGTTTAGCTAAAATATTTAGTCATATTTTGTGGAATTAAATGAAATTTTATCAAATAATTTTGAAAGTAAGAACTGATCATACCAGTTATAGATAGATAGATATCTTTGAAAAGATGATGTACGGATTATTTATGCAATAAGAAGAATCTTAATTTAGAGCCAGAATCCACGTACATTAATCTATAATGTGTGGAATGTAGACTACCCTACAAACAATTTGGAAGCCTCAATATTTTGGCAAAGAGCCCCCTGGCACAATTCTGACCGATTTCATGATGGATGTGAATGTATATGATAAGCCATTTGGAATATCGCATCTGGTTTGAAAAGTAGGCTTCACTGTAGAGTTGCAGCGTGTGAAATTCAACATGGACCGAAAGCGTGTCTCAGCGATTTCGAATCAAAGTATTGCAAATTGTACGAAGCATATTGCTTCTTTTAGAGGCAAGAGCGACCATCAGATCAGTTCTGATAATGAAGATCAAATTTTTTCATCAGGTTATCATCAATGCCATTCCTTCTGAAGCCTTAAGGCAAGACCTCAAGATGATCAATCGCTTTCATCGTGGAGGAGTCAGCGAACTGGATCATCAAACTAAAATTCTTCATGAAATGCAAGAGCGAGCTTTGATCACTCAGAATTGGTTAGAAGAGATCTATGAATCATTCCATCAAAAACACTCACACTTTACTAGGATTGATTCATCGGATATCACAGACTTTCCTTGTTTGTTTGATTTAGATATCAAGCTCATCATCTTCGGAACATTTCAAGCATCTCCAAAAATATAATGGACAATTCCCACTATTGAGATCTACAATAGAGGGCCTCCAAGAAGGAGGGATCAGCAGCCAGAAGAGAAGTTGGTTCGCGCAAGGATCCATATGAAAAGCAAAATCTATTTTGCTTACTTGGCATATGAATTTAATTGCGTAGGACATCGAGCAATCACAGGCAATTGCAACTCTGGTATGCGGACAGTTGGAATATGTGCTCGTGTTGCAAGCATAATTATTCAGCTTAAGTTGCTCTCTGACGATATTGAAACAATCATCGGAAGAATTGATCCTGAAGATATGGTTTTCGATGACGAGTTCGAAGATCTTCTCCCTCCTGAAGCATCCCAGTGATTTTCAAGAAATGATCACAATCACAATCACCAATATCGTAGGCCTAAACTATTTCCATTGATATGACAATATCAAGCAAAAACATTCAATTTATGATAAATCATTTAAAATGTGTCAATCATCCATCAAGGGTGACCCTCGACTTTTGATTCGATTTTTTCCATGATCCCCCATACGAATAGTAATAAATGACACATAATTCTATAGCATATTAAGGGGAGGTTCTCATCTAGAACGTCAAAAAAAAAGGTAAAGTTCGCGATTTTTTTGAAGGCAAATGACAAGACATAGGGAAATGATATTTGGCATTATCTTTTATTGTACATTTATCTGTACGAAAAAATTTTTTTATTCAAAAAAACAACAAAATGGCGCCCGTTATTCAACTTCTCCGGAGGCATGTTTGTTTACAATTTGCGTACAAGATAACTCAAAAACGGTTCAACCGATCAACTTCTAGTTTCGTCCATATTAAAGTAAACAATTTTCTTCATAGAAAGAGTGGAGCACATTTTGAAAATTGTAACATTATCTCCTTTTTGTAAGTGATAAACTATGAAAAAAAACGGCCGAAAACGGCCTTAAAATTTCAAAATCGCGCCATTCCGTCAATTTTAAATTTTTTTTGAAAGTCGTCCACTCTTTCTGAGACAAATTAATTCTAGTTTATAATAATGTCATCATTATTTGATTTCAGACCAATCTGCGACCCCTAAATTGTACGCAGCTGGGCAATTTTCGAAAAACATGCCTCCGGAGAAGTTGAATAACGGGCGCCATTTTGTTTTTTTTTTTTAATAAAAAAATTTGTTCGTACAGATAAATGTACAATAAAAGATAATGCCAAATATCATTTCCCTATGTCTTGTCATTTGCCTTCAAAAAAATCACGAACTTTACCTACTTTTTGACGTTCTAGATGAGAACCTCCCCTTAAATGGCTAACAATATATGTTTACGGTGACGCATACCATGAACATGACATGATTTTATGGCGTTTTGAATGGCTTGTGATCTAAAAAAGATATTGATGCTACGATGGTTGAGACTCGGAAAAAATATGTTTTTGTGCAGCTTTAGACTCTGAATTAAGGCCCCATTATTGGATCTCTTTCCAAACTCGAGAAAGATGCAATTGTTTGTTATACATATTTGGTCCTATAGCTCGTAATCTATAAGAAATAGAGGGATGGCCCTGTTGAGACATTAGTTCTGCTTGAGGTGCACTATTATATAATACCATCAGAATTTCTTCACGTAGGTTGAGGGACTAGGCCTATGAAAGTACCGGGGGGCTCTTTGAAATATACTTTTAAAACTCTTATTAGCTTTTCCATAGCACATTTATATTTCTCCTCCCTAAGAATTAATTATTATATTACTTTTAAAGGCATTCGAGGAGAATTCACCCTTGGTTGAAACTTTTAGAAGTAACATTGACTTTTTATAACACTTGATATTCTGATTACTGTCTTATAATAAATTTTTGTTAGTGTATTATAAGAAAAGTAAGAACACATTCTTGTGAGAGTTTAACTTAAAATTTTTTAAGAACAAATAACTTAACCCTGGTACTACAATCGTTATAACAAAGATAGCTACTAAAAATATATTTTAAAGACCTTATTACCTCATGACTTTATATGAAGTTAAAGTAAGATTGTTTTAAAAGTAAGGATTTTCTTCACTTTCTAGAAGTAGTTTTATAACAACAATCGGAAATATTTTATTTTCATTGAAAATATTTAGTAGGTATAATAATTAATTTGTGAAATCAATTTCTCTGAAATTTCGAACAATTCTATGACTATTCCATTTATTACATCGCAAAGCGGGCATTTTGAAAATATTTTTAAATTTTGTAATTAACTGAATTAAAAATAAAAATCTGTTTCTATCATTTCATGTCGATTAATTTGCAAAATTTTGATTTTATTCAAATATTCTTAAAAAACAGTCCTTATCATATATATTTCATCCAAAATCAAAAAATCATCAAAATCTCTTCAATTATTCCTCATTTTTAAAATTTCAAATTTATTAAAACAAATCTTCCTGGGTAGTAAGTAAATTTATTCCAATAAGTTGATTTTGATTATTGTTTTCCTCTTATCTTAATATTTAAACCAATTCAGAATACACCTTACGTGTCAAATAAAGAAGAATAAGAAACAAATTAATAAGGTTAAATTAATTTGATTTTTTAGTAAACATTTAAAAATTACTTAATTCCTTACAAGCGTCATAGAATATTATAATTTTTACATTAACAAATCATTAACAAATACAAACTTCTAAAAAACGACATCCTTGAACTGCGCAAAATTCTAAGGTAAAGTATTTTATTTGTGAAAATTTAGTGTTTTCCCAGTGTATATGTTGTATTTGCATCCTATATGTTATTTACTGTGGAGTTGCTTTTGAGAGGAGGATACAATTTGCATTCACACCGCTTCAATATCAGAAAATATTCTACCATAAAAAAAAAATGATTTCTTCTTCGAAAACAGGTCCAATTGGTGCTAGTATTATCGCAATGAGCCCTAGAAATATGTTGGACTTAAATCCAGCCCTCGCAATGAGTAAACCCTTCTTCGAATCTAAAGGACCACCAATCACTGCTAAGGACTGCAAGCAATCGGATACAAGCGGAAAGAGTTTTCTTTAAGATGAAGAAAAGAAAAATGTAATTTTTGTAAAAAAGAGCAACACCGGCAACCATCCAGAAACAGCAACCGTAAGTCTAAAATGCTCTCTGTTGTCTACTGCTTTTTAAATGTAACCAACACACACAAAAGTAATGACAAAAATATAAAAAAAAGGATCTTAATAAATGGTAAAGTTCAACGAATTATCTCTTTTTGGCCCTGGATATTTGAGTGGATCCCTCTTATAAGAATAAGAAATTAGGTACGGGTGAAGGTCACTTCTTAAATATTTTTTTATTATTATATACTGCTTTTAATAATTTAAGCATTGGCATCATTTTTATAATGTAAAGAATCCTTGGTACTACTTTTACAGGGAACTTTAATATAGCTATTTATAAAACCTTAATTTCGTGTTATAATAAAGCCCTACTTTTTTGGATATGCGTGCAACAACTGGGACAATGTAAACTGCGTCAAAATTTTATGATGTGCCATAATTATTCAAGGTTTTGTAGATCTACCTTTATCTAGTTTCCATAGATATTTTTAGGTTTAATCTATTAACCGAAAAGAGCTCCCTCATAAAATGTTCAGACCCAGTAATGATTTAACAAAGGCTGGCTTTTCATTTAACATAATAAGTACACCGTTGTCGCGTGGTTATTTCTTTCCCTTATTTTCACCTTCTTTCATAAAATGTCTGCTATCGCATTTGCATAACCCCAGTGCTTTTAAAAGGACGTTTAATATGACCCTTTTCCGAAAAGATATTAAGGTTCGCTTAAATTTGTTATAATAACGTCAATCAAGTTGGTTGGGTCTTTGTACTGATTACAATGTTCATTTCAGTATTCTGGACATTCGAAGTAAGGTAAACGCTATTTTATGTTGAGTGGTAATGGAAATGTGTTTTTAAATAATTAAATTTTAAAGAGCTAAGCTTCTTTTTCAGTAAATCCTTCTTTTATTTTAAAAACTATTGATAAATAAAAAAAGCACTCATGATTTTACTAAAAAATAATTTCTATGTTAAAATAGTACGACCATTAATTATATAATGCTCGTATACTAAGAAAACAAGTAGATTATCAAACTTTACGACATTTGGTTTTTTTTTCATTCAAATTCTTCAAACGACAATTATGTATATAGTATTTCTATTTAAAAATAGAAAAAATGAATCAGGAAAATTATCTGTGGACTAGAATTAAATAAAATTAAATATTTAAAAAAATTGTTCAAGTTAACTACCATCTTATTCTCCAAATTTGTCATATTTCTTTGATAATTGCAATTGCAGTCGTGTTGGCATCACGAAATGCACATTTTTTTATTGTAGCAAAAAAAGCACAAAATCCAATTTTGAACGTTTTCAATTTGATAGAATGGAATGCTCTCTCTTTGGGATTTTTCTTGAGCTTCATTACTTTCTATCTCTTGCATAACATGAGTATCATGTGTAGAAATAACAATTAATTTTTTCTAAAGTTTTTAATAATCACGTATTTAGGTCCTGTATATATATATATATTTTTTTTAAATTATTGAGCTTTAGAAAACATATATGTACATATTTTATAATTTTTTCCAGGAATATGCTCTTTCAACCTTTCGTCAATTTAAGTTTCTTTTCTTCTTATTGGACCTCATACACACACAAAAAAAAAAAAAACAACAAATAAAAATCGAGTTATGTTGGTAATAAATAATAAATAAGGGTGAATTTATGTTTCCAGTGATTTTCGTAGTGTATCCTTTGATTAAATCAATTTAAGAGTTTTACCATCTCAGTATGTACATCAATGGAATTTAAATATTTAATATTTGTAAACCTATAAAATACCAATATTTAAACAAAAGCTTAATATAAAAAGTACATAAAATGAGTGTTAATTTTCAAAACCAGCCTCTCTAAAAAGGCTGAAAAAAAACGTAACAAAATGACTAATTTAGATTTTTCTTTCACAGCATCACCCTGAAAGTCACAGGAAGGCTTTGGTAGAAAACTTCAAAATTTTATCGTTCACCAATTCATCCTATCGCGCCGATATCAGTGACGTAATTAAACTACCCCAATGTCTGTTTAACTAATAAAAAGCAAGGATTTCACCAACCTCCGACATAAAGGACAATGTTCGTTGAATGTGTAAATAAATAAAACAAGTTAGTACAAGGTGGATAAAACTACTTGTTACGTTAACTAGTAAGAACACAAGAGAATTTTTATTTTGTTTAAATAAAAATGAGGAGATCCAATAGGCTTAAGTGTATTCCTTTCATTCGTTTTAAGCTTAAGTACATTTTAACAAGTATGATGAGTATAAATATATGATTAAAGTAAAAACATAATTAGATAGAATTTTTCATAAATGGAGATAATAAAATTGAAACTGTATTTATATAACTACTTATAGCGCATAACGTAAGGTGCATACGTTGTTACATATGGTAAAACTTGACTAATTTCCAAATAAAAATCTGTAAATTATCAAAAAAAAATGTAAATATCATTGAGGACAGTAACAAATTATCAGCGAAACATATTCACACTAAACAATTGAGGGTATGAGATATCCATTTGATAATAGAGTTTATATACATACTTACGAAACATTTATGATTCAAAATCATAGCGTTAACTATATTTTATTTAAATAGCTCAATTTTTTAAAAATTCTAATTGTAAGCTTCGAACTAGGTGTATGGTATTATTAAGATATGTAAATATCAAATATACATTATATATATATATATATACAAAGTATTTACCAATCGGCATACATTTGTTAGCCCCCGAATACATTTTGATATATTTTTACACAATCATTTCACTTTTATTACTCAAGTGTGGCCAGTTTTATTAATGTATTTAAATTCATATCTCCGATTATCTTCTAGCACAGAATCATTGCACAATTTATATGAGTGAAATTAAATCTTATTTATCTTAATTTCTAAAATATATAAATTATATTAATTCTAATGAAATTTAATATAATATTTCAACCCCACATTATGAGGCAAAAATTAAAAAAGACAAATCTATTAACAATTCCAAACTGATTATTGGTACAATTATTTAAATCAACATTTTTGGCTCTCTTTTTATATTAAAAAATTAATTCGAAAAAATCTATTTCAAGTTTTGCAGAGTTAAAACCATGAAAATGTTGTGTACATTTAAAATGATTTATTGTTTGTGCTGTGCAAATTAAATATTCTTTTTTTAAATTAATATTAAATACATAAATCACAATTTCAGTACTGCTGTTTCTTTCATATCTAGAAAGACAAAATCTATGATATCATAACTAACAATAAGAAATTCTTATACCTACACATTGTTTTTCAATTCTACTTTAATTTTGCGCAGATAATTTCGGTCCAAATATTACTTTTGATTTCACTAAAATTAAATAAAACTCTATCAGAAAAAAACTTACATTCTGGCTTACATTAAAAAAAAAAAACATATCCACCAATCTCATCTTATTCGAATGCTTTTATAAATTATATCATAATATCTATCTAAGGTAAAAGCAGAAAAAATAAATAAGTGCTTGCAAAATTATCATAAATTACACATAAATTTTCATAAGTGTTTTAAAATCCCCAATCAAAACGAGACCATGAACGAATTTATTTAACTAATTCACGGAACTAAATTGACAAAAAAAAATATCTCAATTCGTCGATTTAGACAACTTTATACTTGTTATTAAAGTTACCATGATGAAAAATAATAAAAATTAAATGTTTTCGTAATCTGCCTTGTCCAAAAAACGAACGGTTTGAGTATAAAGAAAAAAAAAAAAAATTACGTAAGCTTATATAATTTTTTTTAGTTAATTTATTATTTTACCAAAATGATAAAAGAAATAGATAATGTGCAACATCCGGACCAATTAATTTTAGTAAGAATTAGAGGAGAAATTATACTGTATACACGGAAACTATCATTAATGCTGTAAGATACTTATCATAACTAAAGAGAATTAAACCCAATGTAATTATACATCGTTTTATTTTTAATAAGGATGATTAATGAAAGCAAGGATAGAAACATTATTCTTTGTTCGTTGTTTGTTTTATTTAATGTAATTGGTTTAACTATTCGAAGTTTCGTCTTCTTTTCGAAATTGTACAATATTATAAATAATAAGCTGATTGAATGAATCAATTACAATCTGCCGTGCATCTTTTATATTATGTACCCTTTAGGATCAAACTTCAATAGTACACTTGATACCCTCATGAAAAACATATCCCCTAAAAAATCTTTTATGAATCAAGGTTTCATTTAAGTTACTTTTTTTTAAAATCCATAATGGCGAAATTTTTAAAACTCTTTAACTCTGTTTTTCTCTAAAAGATATGTGAACAAGACAATTTGGTCTAACTGAATTATAAATTCATCAAATTTATTTATTTTAATTCAGCTGATTCATTCAAAAAGCTTTAAGCAAACAATAAAGAAATAAATAAAATTAAACGTAAGCATTGTATTTTATACCGTATTATTTATTTAATTCAAATCCAATTCAATTTTAATCCATTAATTTCTCTACAAGAACAAAAAAAAAACATTGAAACATAAAAGTCCTTCACATAAAAATATCAAAAATTATTCATAAGTAAACTCATAAAAGTGTAAACTCAAAAGCCGACTAAAACACTGATATATATATAAAAAAAAGTAAATATAAAATAAAAAACAATTTTTAATAAAAAAAAAGCTTAGTTAAACATTTTTATTACTGTTATATAATTGATAAGGAAAAAAAAAATTTATTACGAAAGAAAAACTACAAAAAAAGTTATCATTAAAAAAAAAAAAAAAAACAAAGTGAACAAATGAAAACACGAACAGAGAAAAAGCATTTAATGTGATAAAAAGTAGATTCAATATAAGCAGTATCGATCCCATGATGCTGCGCTGGCCAGGACTAATTGTATACATTTTAAGGAATAAACGTTGGTGCAGTGCAGCATCAATTCCCCTTGTCTATGGACAAGTAGTATTTTGACAAGGGGAAAAACAGGGTCGATACCAATCAATGAAAAATTTTTTTCTTCTTTTCTTATAATAAATATTTCATTAATAAATGATCCTCATGAAAAAATTGATACATGTCTTTTAATTTGTTTAATTTGTGAATTTCAATTGACGAAATGGAATAAAGTTGCAACTACGAGCTTACTAGTCATGAGCTTTTAGAAATAGATATTTTGTTTTGCTCGAAAAATTGAAATAAGATGAATATTATTGTACTTCCATGTTCCAAAAGGTCGACAAATCGTGCCCTAGATTATTGTACTACTATCAGCTACTATAGCTTATGTGCCCATTTGTCTGTCTGTCGAACTTTCTATCGTGGTGCAAATCGAAAAATCTAAACTTTTTATCATTTTCATAAAAATAGTTCATGGAGGCTTTCAGGGTCCCTGATTTCAATCCTTCTGTCAGTATTTAATATTAAACTTTATACGGTATTGTGAAAATTGGTATATAAAGATTTACCGGATCCTTGGTTTCAAATCCATTATCAAAATTTATGAATTCAATATATTTTCGAGGTAATGGGTACACAGAAGTTGCCGCTGTCGTTGATTTTAAATTGGCTGTCATAATTTACGAATTCAAGATGGTGGAGTATCAAAGTACTGTCAGTATAAACTTTATTTCATTATGGAACATGGAATTCGTGTACGGTCGAGGGGTACAATAGGCCAATTGCATTATTGGACATCTTCCAAAAAATGTACAAAATATCATTTTGTGTATACTCTGAACGAATCTTTTGACTGGCAACTAAACCATATATGAACGTAACATGACAAATCGAAGGCTGTCAGCTATAAAACTAACCTCAAACCTTCGATTGTTTTTAACCGAAAATGTAAGTTTTTTCAAATTAAACTATGAGTTAACCCTTAAATGCGCGTAGTATTTAGAATATAAGTCAAATAAAAAATATAAAACGAAAAATTTTTAATAATTTTGTTAGTACATTTATAATAATAATAAAAAAGGTTATTTCTAAAAAGCTGGTATATCTGAATTTATATAGCATTTTACTGTCTGTTGTTTTTAAACAACACTGCGCATTTAAGGGTTAAGGTCATTTTCATTCAGATTAAAATAATATATTATTGGTTTTCAATAATCAAAACCCAGTGGAATAATACTCTATGTGGTTATGAGGTATGACGTTTTGTTTCTTCAAGGTAGGGTGGAGGCAGTATTGGACAAAATATTGGGGGCACTGTAGGACATGTCAATCTTTTTGATTAATTATCTAAGAAATATTTTTGTAATTTTGAAATATATCAATTTGCTAAAAAATCTATAATTCTAGTAACTAATTATGCAGTAGACGCAGTTGAATAAAGATATAAAGCAAACTGATAGATACATTATTTTTGTTATATTAAGTAGTGAAAAAAGATTTATGTATTGTAATTTGGCCAATTTTTGAAAAATCCAAAAATGTCCCGATAAATTCTAACAAAAATGTACACGTATTCTTTGGCTAATTATAAGCACTTTTTGTCATACAAAACTTATTCGTATAATTGATAGTTTTTGAGTAAAAATATCACTAAATTTCATCATAAAAAAGCTTCAATATTCAAAAAACCAAAAATAGTCCAAAAAATTCTGAAAAAATTCACACGTATTCTTTGGCTAATTTTAAGCATTTTCTGTTCTATGAATTTTTTAAAAAGTTGATCCTTTTCGCGTAAAAAAATCGCGAATTTTTTATTACATTGCTGTACAAAATGGCCATTTTGCAAAAAGCAAAGGAAAAAAAAACTTTCAAAACCACTGTTTAAGAAAGTTTAAACATTCGGACCGCGATTTCTGGTAGTTATATGATCATTCAATAGCAGCAACAATAAGATAATCGACTTTGAAAAGAAAAATTACCAAAAACAAGCAGCACTTTTTTGAAAAAACCCAGAAAATAATAGGGTTGTTGAAGCTTTTATGCAAAACAAATGCCAGATTCTGAAAGAGCATCCTCAAAAACCCCTTATATACGAATTTGGAAGAAAATCGCCCCAATTTGCTATTCGAATCGTACAATTGAACTTGGGTGCACAAAATACTCGTTTTGCGCATTAATGGGTTAAATAAAATTGCCACAATAATCAAGTTAGCCCAATTTCACAAGGTTCACAAAATAAAACGCTAATCTTTGCACCTATGATTTCCAAGTATTACATTCGGATTTATATTTTTGTAAGTTTAAATATATAGTGATTTCCCCTCGGAGTCATACATACCAACAAAACTCATACTGTCAGCGAGAACTGTCTAATTTAGAGTTTCGCCAGTATAGCATTAATAATACAAATCCGTGCAAAAGTTGGCGCATGCAAAAAGTTTCCTTTTACCTGAAAACATTAATAAAACTTTTTTTTTTTTTCTTGCACCCAGTGGAATCGTATTAAATTGAATAGACCTCTTCGTCGGACAGATCTCGACCCCAAACCAAATCACAATCAAACCGACCGAAAGCAGCCTACCCCTACACGTATGAGCGGTTAGGGAAGTTATGTTCTATGAGGAAAAACTTCTAAACCCATGTAGCCGGGAAATTGATAAATATTTGCGTAGTTATTGGAGGAAAAACGTCGGCTAGTTATGGGGCAGATGGGAAAATGTCACATGCTTTATGTACCACACACACGCTCCGAAACGTCCAGAACATTCCTGGCGGCAGCAATTATCTGGGCCCGGGTGGAATCTCTTTATTAGATAAGTCCTTTCCAAGGACATCTGCAGGTGGTCATAAGTCTCTTTTATGACGCACGTTATATTTTTTTCTTTTGCAACATCACATAGAAACCCAGACGCAGGGGACTCAATGATGGGGCTCTGGACGGGCTGGACTGTTGAACGACGTCTATGGAGATATCTGTGTTAAGATTTTTCTTTTTTATTAATTTATTTAATTACAGTATACGAAATCCTGGGTAATCAGATTAAATTCCTTTGGTTGTTGACAGTAACTCCGCAAAACCTCTTATAATAACAAACATAAGGATTTTATTATATTTGATACTATAGAGTATCTACAGTTCAGTTTGGTGTTGATTAATTCAATTCAAATAGCATTATTATCCCCAAAGAGGTGGAAAGAGCTCCAGCTCATCTACTTAGGATTCAATCATGATCAAATCATCGTCTTCAAATCAAACGCCCGTTTACAGCTCTTACGTTCAAAATCGATTTGACTTAAAGAGTGAACAGGGGTGTTTTCACTTAGAAAAGGGTTCTTTTGTCTTGAGGGTGGGAAACCACAAAACGAATTCATATCAACTCAAATCTCCTTGTTCATCGTATTTCATAAGCGCTATATAACCTCACCCGGTTGCACCCCAACTGGAGTAGGTTTCGGATTCCGTCTGGATTACTTTTTAGCAACTACTTTGCATTGATATATATATGTTTATATATATATATAGTATATATACAGAACAACTTTACAGTTTGGACGTTTTATATCCCTCCGGCAATTTCCCAACTTTTTTATGTCCTTTTTATGTTTTTTTTTTCAGTTTTCTCCCCTATTCCAGTCTTGAATGCAGAACGAAACGCTTTCCAGGCGAAAAAGAATAAACCCGAGATAATGTACTCGAAATGTTTGAAATGATTGTTTCGAAACGACTGTGCCGCGCCCCATGTTTGTTTTAAAAATGATTCACAGACGAATAAAACTTCTGTAGAAGATTAAAACTTCTTCCCCCTGCTTTCAGGGTAGAAGATAAGGAAACGACCGATAAAGAAAGTTAGTTCAATGTTTTCTTCAGATCTTATCGGACATTGTTGTAACTTACAGAATAGGGTTTAATATCAAATCCCACCCTACATAACTCATTCCGTTTTAATGTATCGCAGTCTGTAGAAAAAAATTAATCACCGTCAATGAAAGGATTTTTAAGGTTAAAAAACTGAGGGTTGAGATTAATTGAGCAAATTGTTTCGCTAAATTGTTCAGATGTTCAAAAAGGATATAATAATTAATTATAATTGTGAATAAGGATTCGCTGTTGTAGACACATAGAAAAGGGGGATGTCACTTTCCTAACAAAATAACCCTCAAAATTGCGAAAAAATGTAAGTCTATTTTTAAATTAGATTCCTGATCTATTTAATATTAAAATAAAAAATTGGTACAACAATTTTTTGTAGAAAAGTGTACTCAAAAATAAATGTTAATAAAAACGCTTTAAAGAAGAGTTCTAATTCAAAATGCCTTTTTTTTATATAAAATATCGATAATCTAAAACAGTCTACAAATGGAGCTTAATTTGTTACTAAGCAAACAGGAATAAATTAAATATTTTCGCTTTTTTTTTAGGACCACAACTTTTATTTAAGGCCTTATTCAACTACATTGACAACAAACACTGAATTAGGTTGAAAAAATGTATTAGCCGTGACGTGACACAATTTATTACCGAGTTTATATAACGACGTTATAATAATATCATGATTAAGATTGAAAAAGGACAATAAGCATCATTCTACTGGCTCTGAGCCACTGACATATATTTTATGTCAGTATTCTGATCCATGAGCGAACAATAAAGAGACCTACAAAGTTGTATAGAATTTATTAAATTGTAACATAATAATCTGATAATTTTTTCGGAAACGTTCTCGAAATTTTTTACAACTTTGAGAAAGTTCTGTGACTATGAGTATAAATACCCGTGAGCTCACTTCATCAGTGCAATAATCCCGTGAGCTCACTTCATCAGTGCAATAATCGACAGCGCAGCGAGTAGCATTATGGAAAAATTCGATTTGAAAAGACGAGACATCCGAGTCCTTCTACTTTATGAGTTCCGTTTGAAGCATACAGCTAAGGAGGCGGCACAAAATATATGTCAATGTATGGGAGAAAATGCGGTCTCTTATCATACAGCAGTAGATTGGTTTCGACGTTTCTCGAATGGCGACTACAACCTGGAAGATAAACCTCACGAAGAGCGGCCGGTTGAGGTTGATGTCGACCGACTAGCTCAGCTCATCAAGGAAGATCCAAGGAGGACTACTCGTCATCTTGAAGAAGAACTCGGATGCTCCCATACTACTATCGCTCGACATTTGAAAGTGATGGGTACAGTGTACAGGCACAGTCAATGGGTATCCCACGAATTGACGGATGGTCAACGGATGCGAGTGGCGGTTTGTATTCAATTACTCACTTCACATCGTACTTTTGCTTGGCTTCGTAATTTGGTTACCGGGGATGAGAAGTGGATGCTTTATGTTAACCATAACAATAAGCAACAATGGCTTAGCGCGGGTCAAAGAGGAGTACTGACAGTTAAATGTAAAATTACTATACACAAGGTTATGTTGAGTGTTTGGTGGAATGTGCACGGCATTATCTACTGGAAACTATTACCACAAGGAACGACTATAAATAGTGAACGCTACTGTGATATGCTGGATAAGGTAGCCGTGAATCTTAAAGGAAAACAAGGCAATGTATGCCTCCTCCACGACAATGCCCGCCCTCACACCGCTTCGATGACATGTAAAACAATTATGGAGCTAGGCTGGATTTCCTTAGCCCACCCTGCATACTCGCCGGATATGTCTCCTTCTGACTACCACTTGTTCCGATCGTTGCAGGCTCACATTAGCGGAAAATCTTTTGATGACCGAGATGCATTGGAACAGTGGTTGTTGGAATTTTTTAACTCTCGTGAGTCTAAGTTTTACGAGAATGGAATAATGTAGCTTCCCCAACGTTGGCAGGAGATCATTGATAATGATGCACTATATGTTCAATAAAATGTTAAGCTAAATTGTACAAAAATATCAAAATAAAGTTTCTTAAAAAATTATCAGATTATTATGTTACAACCTAATATTTTTAACTACAAAATACGAGTATAATGGCACTGTCTCTTGAAAACCAGTTCTTTAAGAACTAGAATTAATAGAAATATTAAAATATTCATCGAACTAGTGTTATACCATACATTTTCTTCTTTGCACTTAAGTTACGCGTATTGTGTTGAAAATATTAATTAATTTTAATGAAAATATTAATTAATATTAATTTTCATAAATAGTGAAACATTATTCTATCTAATTGTTTCTTCTGTTTGAGCCTGATTTTAAAAGAAAGAACAGAGTTTACAGGGTATTGTTAAAATAAACATTCAGAACTCGTTTGTCATTTGTGTCCACTCTTGGCCCAAAAGCCCATCGTTCTTTGTACAATAGATAAGATTAAAATATTAATATATAGATTAATATTAATAAAAAGATTAAATTTGTATATACCGCATTCTAAACACAAAATAAAATACTTATACTTAAAAGCTATGTCAGGGACTACTTGAAAAAAAATTGAGGGCTTTTGTTTTTAATAAAATTAAATGTTAATAAATAAAAAGGTTATATTCTAGTGTTTATTTTATTAAAATGTATGTACATGTAATCCAATTTAATTCCATTTCTTTTAAGTTTAATGGACTACCCATCTATTTCTAATACACTAAAATAAGTTACTTACAACTATTAAAAATATAAGTAGTAAAGTTAAAATTCCTATATGTCTGTTTATTTAATTTGAACAAAATTCTTTAAGTTCGTAAAACGGACATCCAAATCTTTGGCATGCAAAAATCCATAAAATTTACGAATACAATAAACATTTTCGGTATTTTGTATATCCTTTCGGATGAAAGGATGTCTAAAAGTCATTTTCCCGGTGTCTGTGCTATTCAAATGCTCGTAAGTAAAGATAGCTGAACTCGATTTGGTTCTCTATAACAATGATTTTATTTCGTTTCTTAGATAGTGCAGAAAGAAGAGTCTGAAAGTTGTTTTCGTTTTATTTCCTAAAGGATCTAAGCATACACGTATTCACATTAAGTATTTTTTTTTTGCAGGTACAAGCATTCAATCAGCGTGAAAATCTCTGTCTGGGTACCCAGACAGGATCTCCATTCCCGCCTCCGTCTCGAGTCGATGTAAATAGCAAAAGTTGTCTATCACATGCATGGCATTTGCGTGTAGCGCAAACAAGCTCCGATGTTCTCCTCGGGACTGCCCTTCCCGCTGCCATCCCCAAAGTGGATCCCCAAATAGAATGGGGTGACCGTCGATTCGATGCGGCATAAATCTGACCCCGTTGAGCAGAACTTGTCGCCGCAGTGAACAGGCTCACAGTCGGGAATCGTTCCCAAGCCAGCTCCAATAAAATCCTCGACTATGCAGGGCATTGTGATCCGATCGGTGCAGACCGGGAATATCTGGCGGCCGCTTCGACGTCGTCGTCGTCGAAAATTGAAAAAGGTGCTCCTCAGGAAGCCGAAGATATCGAATCCGCCTCGTACTGGAGGCGTGGGGGCTGCAGCTGCTTGGGGTATATCACCCCCGCCAGATCCTTCCTCGACCGTGTCAACATCGTCCGCTACGGATGCAGCTTCAGTCTGGGGCGTTGGTGGCGGTTCACTTGTCGTTGGGGCCAAGGGTGGCGGCTCCTCTGACGTCGTCGAAGAAGGCTGCACAGATTGTTCAACAGCATCCGCCTGCAGGGTAGACGCTGACGAAATCGTTATAAGTTCCTTGACAGATTCCTAAGTAATTGTAAGGAATTTTACCAGATACGCTCGAACTGGGGAGCTCCTGGGTCGTCGGGGGCCGAAGGGACGTGCTTGGACTGACTGCATATGGAGCAGCACTGGTCACTTCCTCATCCATGCCAATTGCACTGTCCGGGGCAGTGTTGTCGGCCTCCCCCGCACTAAGGGTTGTCGGGCCAATCCTGAAGGAGTCCTCATCGCACGGCTCATAGGCGATGGAGCACATTTCGTGCTCCTGCCGTATGCACGCCCTGTAATCCTGATTAGCCAAGTGGCGGCCGTTGTCTGCGAAATTGAAAGTCTGAAAAAGTTCTAATTGAATGATGCAAGTCGATATGTGGTACTCTAAAGAGGTGGATTCACCTGAATAATTCCATCTGTTCCAGTGAAATACTGCATACACCCGGCAGGGGCTCTCTGACTAAAGGGGATCTGTACGATCCTGATCTCCCACAGTCTGATGGGCCGAATACGATCTGTGAAATTCATAAAAATTTCAATGTCCCCCATTTCGGGAGCTGCAGCTGTTACATTCCTATTAGCTGTAGAATTAGAAGAGCTTAGGGTACTATTCAGGTCATCTTGAGCCCCAACCGCAGCCTGTCGGGCGGTTATTCGTCCGCCGACGTCGTAGTAAACTTTAAAAGATTAATGTGTGTTAGTTTGCAGATGTACTACACTTACCCTCTCAAAAAGAGGCGTCACAGCATCCCCCAGGAATGCTGTCGAGCTCTAGGAAACATACCATGTTGTCCACTATTTTGACCGCACAATGTAAGGGGGCCCTCCAGGCCTCCGGACACTTGAAAAATGTCTCCATCACAAACTCCTGTCCTACGATTGGGCTGGCCCTGCAGGATAATTTCGAGGAAAATTATTAGTTTTGTCTCTCTAGATGTTTGCATAAAAGCGTCACACCGAATTGAACATTTACAAAGTGGAATGGGGGCCGGGACAGGGTGGAAATGAAGAATTTTAATTGACTGCAATATTTTATTCCCTTAGGCAGCCGGGGACGCTTTACATTGTTCTAGTAATTAAAGCTTTCCCCATTCTTTCGTGCGTCTCTTCTTGCAGGAGGGACTAAAATTACACAGGGCGTCCCTGGCCATTATTTCCCGAGTGGTTTCTTCGGCGCTAATTGGAAGAGTCGTGGCCTTCAGGAGCAATTTTCTTGCATAATAATGGAAAAGGAAGATGGGTCATATCGTCATGGGATTTATATTAGCGCTTTTTAGCCCCTCCACATTTCTCTATAGTTCTCGCACCGCCACTGTGGATACTGTACTTTATAACTCTTGTTTAAATATTTCTGAGGATGGAAGATTGGTTTGCTTAAAAATTAAAACCACAGAGAAGGGCTCAATTTACTCCTCTTGAAGTAAATTTTATTTTTATTATTCAAGGATATTCTGAATGTGGATTTAACGATAATATTATTTTTTAAATGAAAGATATATTTCTCTCTTTGAATTCTTGCAGTATCGCTAAATAATTAACTAACTAGTTCATTTAAGTAACTCCTGAAAAACTACAGGCACAATTAAAATGGTATTTCTACCTTAAATACAATATAATCGAAAAGAAAATAATAATACCACTCTTCAAATGCGCAGCAGATTTAAATCTTTGACGAGTCCAAAAGTGGTAGGATTTTTATCTAATAATTGATGTGAAAATTGTAGTACCAAATTTTAATCCGATCAAAAACATTTGTTCCCATTAACCCATTAATGCGCAAAACGAGGATTTTGTGCACGTAAGTTCAATTGTACGATTCGAATAGCAAATTGGGCCGAATTTCCTCCAAATTCGTATATAAGGGGTTTTTAGGGGTGCTCTTTCAGAATTTGACATTTGTTTAGCATAAAAACTTCAAAAACCCTATTACTTTTTGGGATTTTTTCGAAAAAGTACCGATTTTGTTTGGTCATTTTTCGTCTAAAAGTCTATTATCTTGTCGTTGCTGCTATTGAATGATCATATAACTACCAGAAATCGCGGTTCGAATGTCTACACTTTCTCAAACCATGGTTTCGAATTTTTTTTTTTTTTTTTGCTTTATTTTTTGCAAAATGGCCATTTTGTACAGCAATGTAATAACAAATTTCGCGATTTTTTTACACGAAAAGGATCAACTTTACAAAATTTTTTCAGAGTTTTTTTTATACTGAAATTCGGTGATATTTTTAATTTTTACTCAAAAAGGACGAATTATACGAATAAATTTTATATGACAAAAAGTGTTTATAATTAGCCAGGGAAAACGCGTAAATTTTTTCAGAATTTTTTGGGCTATTTTTGGTTTTTTGGATATGACCAATTTTCGAAAAATCCAAAAATATCCCGAAAAATTCTGAAAAAATTCACACGTATTCATCGGCTAATTATAAGCACTTTTTGTCATATAAAATTTATTCGTATAATTCGTCCTTTTTGAGTAAAAATATCACGGAATTTCATCATAAAAAAACTCTAAAAAAATCTAATTGTTTTCCTTGGCTAATTATAAGTACTTTTTGTGATATAAATTTTTTTTGTAAAGTTTACCCTTTTCGTGTAAAAAAATCGCGAAATTTTTTATTACATTGCTGTACAAAATAGCCATTTTGCAAAAAACAAAGCAAAAACAAAAATTTAAAACCATGGTTTGAGAAAGTGTAGACAGTCGGACCACGATTTCTGGTAGCTATATGATCATTCAATAGCAGCAACGACAAGATAATCGACTTTGAGACGAAAAATGACCAAACAAAATCGGCACTTTTTTGAAAAAACCCAAAAAATAATAGTGTTTTTGAAGTTTTTATGCAAAACAAATGCCAGATTCTGAAAGAGCACCCCCAAAAACCCCTTATAGACGAATTTGGAGGAAATTTGCCCCAATTTTCAATTCGAATCGTACAATTGAACTTGCGTGCACAAAATCCTCGTTTTGCGTATTAATGGGTTAACGTAAACAACCAAAACTTAGTAACTACGTATTTTTAATTTTTTATTAAGTGTTCCTCAAAAGATTATTATCATTTTTTTTTAAACTTAGGTAATATTTAATTAATTGTAAATTGTTTGTTATAATAGTAATAGTGAAATAGTTTTGGCGAAGCAAAGTGATTCCTTTTATTGTATAATTCAAAAAGATTTCAGTATTTCAGATAAATATGCTTTAAATTGATCCAATCAAAATTTTTTATCTTAACCCCAAACATACAAAATAAATTCAAAGTTTATAAAAATTCTTCAAACTTTTCTACCTCAAAATAATATTATTAAAGAACAACTGAATATTTATTTGCGAGATTAATTTTAAATAGATATTTACACTTAAGTTATTCAATGGTATTTAATAAATTTATATCAATTTGATTTATCACTTTAAATTTGTATTTTTATTACCAATTTTCGTGGATTAATTATTTTGTGTTTGAACAGTCTACAATCTAAATATCTAATTCAAATATAAATATGGTAAAAGCAAATACTTTTAGTCACAAATCGTAGGTATAGAGAATATTAAATGAAATAATTTTCCGAGAGGGATTTTGTTTGTTTAATAAAAGCAATTTAAACATTGGATATTCGTTTGTCGTAAATATTGGTTATTGAATTTTTTATTAACTAAAAATTATATTTGCATCACCGCCAAAAATATGATTTACGCAAAACAAAGCCCGATGCTAGAAAATAAATCAAATATTTAAGGTAAATATTTGCTTTTGATATAAATATTGTATTAGCTGTATATAAATATTCCATTGATCCCTAATAAGGTTGGCATTTCAAGTTGCAACGATATTACTGGAAAAATTTTAAAGGTTAAAACATTACGCCCTTCATACAACTTTTATATAAATTAAGACACTTAGTAACACTTTTGTTTAATTATTAATTTAGATCATAGATAAAAAGGATAGGACACACCGTGTAAAATTTGTGTACGAATTCAGATATATAATAGATACGAAATCAGATATATAATATTTCAAATGAAGCTATTAAAAATATTTGAGTTTTCCCACATTTATATAAGTCTTACTGAAAAATAATTTTCAAAAGTATATTTGTGTTCCACATTGAAACGATTTATTAAGAAAAACTTTCCATCTGAATTCCAGATAGAAGAATAATTTAACAATAAATATAAAGTTGCCATTGGGACATATTTTTACCTACCCTAAAACTTTTATATTTGTCTCAAACTGCTGCATTTTTGCGAAAAATAATGAATTCTACAAAGTGAAGTTGTAGACCAATCAAAACTTTTAAATTGGCAGTGGCTCTTTTCATGTATTTTGAATTAATCTATCAAGGAAATCTGATTGGATCATAAAATTGAACATAATCTGTTGAATTTTCCGAAATTTACTACTATTAATAGTAAGACGAGTAGACACATTATTTATAGCTACAGCAAAAAATTCACTCATGAAGGGCTCTCCTGAGACGAGGTGCCTAGGCAGCATTGACCCATTCAAGTGCTTCCCTCACATGCTCATCGTATAGAATGGAACAGCCGGCCCTTAGGCCACTCTACGAAGGACATATCTGCCTAGGCCCTTCCTTCCGATTACCTGCGTTATCACCTCCCATTACCGCCTTCAATCCATTCACTCGGAAGGGAATCGAATCGACTGATTGATGAACCGTGTGGCGGCGCCCCCGGCGCACATTGTTGATGGATCCCGGCTCGGATTGACAAGACCTGGCTAAATAAGGTCCTCCGCCGTCTGAGGGTGGGATTTGGACGGAAAAGGACCCGGTCTCGCTTCACTTCCAACTGGCTGACAGCCCTACGGCCCAATCGCACCGGATGGTCGAGCCCACCGTTTAGATTTCTTCGAATCCAGCGACCTCAGCGCCGCCACCGGGTCCACGGGACATCATTCATTATACCCTCTGACGTCGTGCAATAAATCATGAAATTTTATCAATTCGCCGCTTTGAATTCAATTTTAGGTTATTAGGCGGCTCCCGATAAGCCCTCGCTTGTCTGGCAGCATTGTGCCATCTCAGCAGGCCGCTCTGCTAAAGAAAGGATAAAAAAAACGATTTGGAATAGGATCCGGCCTGGATTTATCTCGATTCAACGGAAAATTCGGGTAATTAGCGAAATTCGGGAATTGGCATTAATTACCAGAAATGAAAGACTAGAACTGCTTAAGATGGGCACACGATTCCATTCACTTTTAGGGTAATTGATGGAAGGTTTTCGCAAAAAATAGGTATAGGCTTAGAATTACTATTCAGAAATGATCGTTCTAACCGTGTTGGTGGAGGAGTGGCTATCTATGTTCGCGACAGTCTTAAAGCGTCAATCATTAATATATCATCATTGAACCAAACCGTTGAGTTTATTGGAGTTGAAGTTGTCTCTGGTGGAGAAAAATTGGTGCTTTTCTGCATGTACTCACCACCTAGCTGCTTTGACGCAGGAATTTTTGCTGAATTTACTGATGCATTAAATTCTGTTGCTTGTAAGTATCAGAACGTAATTGTTTGTGGTGACTTGAATGTTGATGCGTTGAGGAATAGCTCTGCTTGCAGTGAGCTCATTTACCTATTCCAGACGTGGGATTTGAAAATAATCAATAGTTTGCCGACATATCATAATACGTCATCACCATCTCAGCTTGATTACTTGCTCACCTCAAATCTATCTAACATATTATTCCACAATCAGATTGCTCCTCCATCCAATTTTGACCACGATTTCCTGTTCCTTACATACAGAATGAATATGACGTCAACACCTGAGTGCCTATCTTTTACATATCGTGATTTCAAGAATATTAATGAAGACTTACTTATATCAGACTGCAAAAGTATTTCATGGGACAAAATTTATTATGACGACACATTGGACGGCAAGGTTCAATGTCTAACTGAATCTTTGCAACAAATTTACGAACGCCATGTTCCATTAAAGACGTGCCGAATACGCCAACGACGATGCCCTTGGATTACGGCAGAGATTCATAATGCAATGAGCGAAAGAGATTACCTTTTTAGACAGTACAGGAGATATCGGCTGGAAGCTACGTTTAAAAGATACAAGGTGGCTCGAAATAGAGTGTCAAGCATGATCCGCTCTTCAAAGCGAAGATATTTAAAATCTAAGCTTGACGTAAAATTACCTCCAAAACAACTATGGACAAATATTAACAACTTTGGAGTTTATGGAAAAGAACAGGCTAAAATTGAACTTGATGCGAACGATTTGAATGACTTTTTCGCAGACTTATCTAAAATCGATAACCCTGATCAAAATCTAATTAGTGGTGTTCTTTCTGATGAAGGCTTTAGTTTCCGTTGCATTAGTGCATCTGATATTCTCTCAGCCTTTTACTCCATAAAATCTAATGCCAGCGGACTTGACTCATTGCCGCCTTCTTTTCTAAAACTAATAGCCCCTTACATAATCAGTCCACTCATGCATATTTACAATCGCTGCTTAACAACCTCGGAATTTCCGACACAGTGGAAAAAGGCGTTAGTTGTTCCTATACCAAAAAAATCAGTTCCATCGGAACCTAGCGACTATCGTCCGATCAGTTTAATATGCTACTTGGCGAAAGTCTTGGAAAAAATTATGCACAACCAGCTAATGGATTTTGTTGCCTCGAACAATTTTCTCTCCAAGTGGCAGTCTGGCTTTCGTCCTGGTTATAGCTGCGAGGCGGCTCTTTTAAAAATTACTTCAGACTTCTGTGAAGCACTTGATAATGACCACCTTACTGTACTCGTCTTACTTGATTTCAGTAAGGCATTCAACTCTGTGCATCACTCCATACTGCTCAATAAACTCTCCAAAAACTTTAATTTTTCATCCTCGGCAGTAAAATTAGTCAGTAATTTTCTTAATGCACGCTCTCAGGTGGTTAAAGTTGGGGACTCACTTTCGCATCCTGCATTACTGCTATCTGGTGTCCCTCAGGGTTCAATTTTAGGTCCGTTACTATTCAGTCTGTTCATAAACGACTTACCCTTGGTGGTAAAAAACAGCCGGATTCATTTGTATGCTGACGACGTTCAGTTGTATTTGAGTCGACCAGTTGGTCTGATTGAAGATTGTGTCGCCCGAATCAACGAAGACCTGAAGTACATAAATGAATGGTCCCGGACAAATCGTCTCTCGTTAAACCCAGGAAAATCAAACTGTCTCCCCATCTACAGACGTAGTTTGAATAATATCGATCTGCCTCAGTAATACAGTATGTGGAAACTGTAAAGAATTTGGGAATTCACCTAAACTCCAAACATAGTTGCTGCAGCCACATAAGCTCAACCTTAGGCAGAATTTACGGATCACTGCGTAAATTGTGGTTAAGTTCTGCTGACATACAAACTGAACTACGTATGAAGTTGGCTAAGACAGTAATAATGCCGCATTTCTCTTACTGCAGCACTATTTTTCCCAAACTGGATTCAGGATGTGCCAAAAAGCTCAAGGTTGCGTTTAATGATGTTGTAAGGTATATATATAGGCTTTCTAGGAACGATCATGTTTCTGAGTATGTTGAAGCGATTCTCAGTTCATCTCTCGAAACATACCTGTTAAGGCGTGAACTTGTCTTCTTGCATAAAATAATAAAAGACAAAAGCCCAATATATCTCTACGAGAAATTGACCTTTCTTCAATCAAGTAGGGGACTCAATCTCCTCGTTCCGCGGTGTTGTTCGCGCTATGGCGAGCGCTCTTTCTTTGTCCAGGCAGTTCGTAGTTGGAACTCTCTACCTGGGAATGTGCAGACTGCTGGGTCCAGCAAGGCTTTTAGTGAATCTATATTGAATATAAAATTGTAGGTGGCATATATCGTTTTCTGTTCTTTTCTTTCTTTCTATTTCTTCTCTTCTTCTCTTCTCTCTTTTACTCTAATCTCATTTTGTATTTGTTTAACTTTTATTTTATTTTTAATTCTAATTTTAATTTTGATTTAATTGAATTAATGGATTGATTTAATTTAACTTTACTTTACCTATTTTGTAGTACATAATAAGATAATTGTAATCTTCTGTACATCTTGAAATAAAATTATTATTATTATTATTATTATTATTATTAATTACAAAATGAGGCTATAGCAAAAAATGTTGAAGTATTTATGTAATGATGAAATTGGTTGCTTTCATCTTTTGATTAATTATATTTTGGTACTGTAGGCACCGAATTTATTTTTTACTTATTCTAGGAATTCGTCAAAAGGTTTTGGAAGAAAATCATAAAATTGAAATGTTACCATTTGAAAAGAAAATGAAGTGCCAAGACGGGAAATCAATTACGAATTACTGTAGAAAGGTAACTATAAGGTTCCTAGAATTGTTAAAATACCTAATATATTTCTCGTCTAAAATGTTTGGAATTCTTTTTCTTTTTTTATATATATATACTTGAAAGGTAAAGCTTACAAGAAAATATAAAGTCTGAATCCTCGCCTGAATCAAACTCATACTTGAAGATTAAGACGCAAACCTACCAACAAATTTAGTATATCAAAGAATAGACGCATTATATGTGTGAGTTAGAGAAAGGTTGTTATTTTTTAATATACCATAAGCGATTTTTTAGAAATCAGTAAGATTGGAAGCGAACAAGTAAATATGTATATAAATAATTAAAATATTAAAAAATCAAAAGCTTTTTAGTTTCAAAACAGGCAAAATCAGATTTCTAAATGACGAATTCACATGTCACTCACTACATATATATTGGAAAATATATTTAAAAAAATTAAATTTATTGTTTATAGATCAGTTTTAAAGAAAAATAAGTTTTACCGGAAAACCCACCAAAATTAAAGGACAATGACCGTATTCGAATTGATTTATAATTTAATGTTTTATTATTTGGATTGATTATAATAAATTAAATTTTGTAAAAGTCTGTTTTATGGAAATTCAAACTCTTCGAAATATAACACATTTTGAGTCTATCTCAATTGCTTGTTTTATGAGAAGAGGTGTTCATTATTAAGACATATTAGAGTTATTAAGAAAGCTTTTTAGTTATTATTTTAAAAGTGTTCTAGTCAGAAAAATTGTCCATTATACAGTCAAATCCGTATAAGGAGTTAATTTGTTTTATTGCAGAACCAATTGAAGACAGTTTTCTTTTTCTGTAAATTATATTTAAAAATGTTCGTTTAAGTGCCTTTCGAATATGTACTTAGATCGCTTAACTACCTCATTTTCATGGTATATTTCTTTTACATTCCCCAGATAATAAGTGTATTTTGGTCTTTGTAATTTTTATATTGCTTCATTTTAATATTTTTAGTTTGAATTAAGCTTATTTATTTCTGTTTATATTTTATTGAACAAATTTGATTTGGTTTCTCTTAATAATAGTTTTTATTATGTACAATACAATAGCAGTTAAACGAAAATCGGATAAGTGAGTTTGCAAGGCAATCATGCGATATTGAATAATTGCTCAATTTGGATAAGTGCCTCAATTAGTTGATATTTTTTTAAATGCATTTCTACGTGTTCCATTGTATAAAGGAGTTCGTTATAGATGGATTGGACTGTACTGTATAGAACGGCATTATTTACTATAATTATATATCTCGCACCGTTCGGCAGTTACAGGATGATTCGTAAATCAGGATTTTGCCTTATATGGGAACCGCTCTTGTGTTTTTATCTTTTTTTCTACGCATCGCAGCGGCCCCGATCTCAAAAAATTACTATTTCGAAGCCCTTTCCAAAACGGTCATCACCACCCCCCTTTACCCTTCGAAATAGTAATTTTTTGAGATCAGTTTGGGGCCGCTGCGATGCGTAGAAAAAAAGATAAAAATACAAGAGCGGTTCCCATATAAGGCAAAATCCTGATTTACGAATCACCCTGTAACTGCCGAACGGTGCAAGATACCCCACCCCCCTCCCCCCCACCCATACGAGTTTTTGCTTGTCTCGGTCTGACCTTTCACCCCCTGCAATATTTCCCTCCCACTTCTGAACACCCTGTATATATATATCACAAATATATAGCTACAAATGAATTCATAGTCAAAAATTACTTCATAATAAAATATAATTTTTTTATGAATTTTAAAAATTCGTTTCTGAAGAGGTTAACTTTCGTAAAGATTGATCTTGTATATTTTGTTAAAGAATATTTTTGAATATTTCATTATTATAAACCAAGTTTTCGCATTAGCCTTAATTAGCATTAATTTAACTCAGTTGAAGCAAAACAACTATTATATGTATATTATATAGATAAGACTGTCAAATTTTATTCAGCCACTTATTCAGCTATTGCGTGTCACACAAATGTGAGTGACGCAGCAGTCAAAATGAACGTTATGACTTAGTTTGGTTTTAGGCTTTTTTGTTTTTATATTCATAGGACCTTAACATAGTTAGGGTCGGACTTGGGTGGACTCTTACCAGATAAAAGTGCTGAAAATCTATTCGTAGCTGGCTAACATCGGGACTCATCATCTTCACCTTAATCTTGCAAGATGAAAAGTTGCTCGGCATCGTGCTAGGAAAATTGGGGGAAATGATGTAAGTGATGTTGTTTGTAATTTCCTGATCACAAGATGCTACAACTGCAAAAAAAAACAAAAAAAAACAAAAAGAAAGTTGTTTTCCTGAAAAGCAAAAGAATCGCCGAAAATTGTGGAAATTTCTTACAGACACAGCAGACACCGAAGCCTAGGGCGCACTCCCCCCGGGCGGTTCCGCCCTTAAGGCGGCACTCGTACACGTTCAGACAGATCCCGGAGCGGCGTCCGTCGTCCGAAAGGCACTCGTCATCCACCGGGACCGGGAAGAAGTTAAGCACTGGAACGACAAAAAGAAAAGATATCCATTACTCTGCGGGCCTTTTGGGGGTTGCCTCTGCGCCTCTGAGCCTCCGCGCGCCGCCCCCTGGGAGGGAAATTTTTGCTTTCCAAATAAAATGCGGAGCGCCAGCGGGTTGAGAATATAAAAAACAACAGCCGCGTGCCGCGCCAAGCCGCACCGTCAACCGAGGCCGGAGGAAATCGTTAAAAGCTGAAGAGTCATTTTCTCCTTGTATTTGCTAGAGTTTTTGGGCAAATATTTGACTTGAGGATTTGTGCTGGGAGAAGGCTAGGCTCTTGTCAAAATGACAATTTCGCCGTGTTTTCCTTTCGACCGGGCTAAAAGGATATAGCGAAACGTGCGGGGGGAGAGATTGTTTCCAGATAAACCCAGCTTAAAATTTTCATGGGACTTTGCAGCAGCTTCCAAGGCTTTCTGCCCCCTTTGTCGCTTTTCCAGCATTCACCGACGAGTAGATATACATATATATACATATATACACATACATACCATATTTTATTTTTCCTTTCGGAAAATTGATGTTCGTTTTCAGTGACAAAGACAAGACGCTCCCAAACGCGAATCAGACACAAGCGAGCGCCAAGGATGAATCGTCTTTTGGGAGCGACTTTGTGTGACAGGTGATGAAATAAATCTCGTTTTTCTGCTTTATTAAACTCGGATTTCATCCGACACAATGAAGTCATTTCGGGTTCGTTTCAGCTCTTTTTTCCACCAGAACGCCCAGAAATATTTGCCCTGTTTAGGGATGGTCCTGACGAATCGCTGTTTCATGTTCTGACGCGTAGGGGATTCAGGAAATTCCTTTAATAGCGGAACTGAATTAGAGGCTCAAAGTCGAAAGGTTGAATTTTGAAAAGCAGGAGGAGTATCGAAACAATTAAGAATCACAACAAAATTCTATTTCTTTTTGGACGTTGAAGAATTTTATATTACTGATTCAATTCAGGAAGACGCAAATCAAGTAGCGATTTGTTTACCTACAAAATTTCCTTTTCATAGTTCTTTGAACACATATTGACAAATAATTTACAAAGAAACAAAATATTGCGAAGCATCCGACATGATGAAAAATAACAACTTTGATCTCTGATTTTAAGCTTAGGTTTTTATGATTTAAATTATAAGCGAAACATTCGGAGTTTAGTTATTTGTTGAAGTTTAACGCCGTTCAATCATCAACTTAATTTATCTTTAAAATTAATTTTTCCATTCTGGTGTACTGATTGCAGTGATAATCCACTGAAATGGGACAATTGGAACAATATCTTTCTCATTAATGTTATTTCTATGATTTTTTAAACGTTCATATCGCTCAGTCTTTTATTGTTAACACTAGAACTACCAAGGCCGGTCAATTTGACCGGTACTAAATTTCTTGCTTGAATTAATAATATTTTTTGAAAATATCTCTTAAGAGTAATACCAAATCTTATTAAGGTTCAAAATTACGACATATCGTGAACCTATTTCCATTTATAATTATTAATTTAAATGTGAAAGCATATTACTTTAAAGTTGCCAAAAATTATCAAAATTACAAGCTTGAGCACCGGTAGTTCTAGTGTTAAACTCACGAAACAATTTTGTATCAATTAAATCTTATTTGACATTGCCAAATCCTGTTGTTATTTACATTTAACCTGGTTGCTTTGAATTTCACTGTCAAACAAATAAACCTTAACCTAGATTTAATTCTTCATTTATGTTATTAAACTGAGTTTAAAGGTAAAAAATTCATCCATTCTACTTATGACATTAATCTTTCATTTGAAACCTAAAGACAGACAAACATTCAAATGAAATAATTCTAATTATTTACTATTTATAGAAATATTAGCAAATATTACTTGAAATTATCTACACAGGTCAATGACATTTTTGTTACCGCATAAGTTATATATAATTTTTATACGATATTTCCCGTAGATTAAGAATTCGAAAACAAAAATCCTCTATCACATCACGTTTTTTAAAAGCATAGGGTTATATATGAAGTATAATTTAAAACCAGTTTTTCACGAACATGCCCCAATTTTAGTTTTAATCCGATGTTTTTTGTATGAGATAAATTCTTTATAAAAAAAGTTAATTTTGTGGAATCTTTTGTAGAAGCTTTTAAGGTTTTTGTATTTTCAATAGTTTAACGTTCAAACTTTCATTTAAGCTAAGGAACAAATACCTACAACGTTCTAAAATATTTCCAAAAATTGCTAACAAACCGCTTATTTTCCATTTTAGAGATGTATTTCTTAAATATCCCATATGGTGAAAAATATAGACTTTCAAATTTGTATTTAGAACTCAAAATAACATCAAAAACAGTTGTTACAACTAAAATTTTTCGATTATCCGAGTTTTCAATAGCCCGAAAAGGGAGTTATTTTCTTTAAATTTGCAAAACTAATAGTAGCTTCAAAAGGGTTTGCTTTCCCCATAAACTTATTAGTACAATTTTGTAATTATTGTAATTTTTACTACAAAACTACTAATTTTGTTAGAATAAATATTTATTGTTTGTATAAAAATGTCACATTTCTTATCGGCTATAAATTCGCAAATGTGTATTTTTTTTTTTTTGCATAAGCTCTGAATTTTATAAAAAAGTTATTAATAACAGCACTAAAATATTTTATAACACTAAAAAGTATCTCTAAATATAAAACGAAAATATATACCGAAAATCTTATATACTTATATATAAATAATACCGAAAATAGTAATGTTAATATTATAATTTAATTCTATTCGAAATATTTTAAGTTCTATATTTTCCTTTTCTTCGTTTATTAAAAATGTTCCTTTAAAAAGATATATTCTTTTGAATGTTTTGACTTTTTGATTTTTATGGAGTAGCGTGAAATCTTTTTGTTCATAGGATTTATTAAGGAAAAATTCAAGTCAAATATTCGATTCAAATATGCATTTTTAAGTATAATAAGTTTATCATTATTTTTTCAAAAGACCTCATAAAACGACCAAAAAAATAATAATTGTTTTCAGAATTGTATTCTCATTCAAATAAATTAAATTTATTTAGTAAAACCCTTGTTTGAAAGATGGCACCTGACAGTAACTCTACGTTTCAAAAGAGTAGTGGAATACACCTGACATTCATTTAGGATTTTAACGCTTTCTAATTTTCTATTTGAATAATTGCGGTAAACTGTCCCGGTGAAAAAGGCATATTATTTTAATGAAAGCGTAATTAAATCTGAAAGACCTTTTGTGCTATGCCGTTTTCCTGGTGTTTTTGATCGTTAACTCGTAAACAGTCACTTTTGTTTCGTAAAAGGACTATTTCATCAGCATCACATCCTTCGTCAACATCACCGCTCCCTTTATGCAGCATGGCAGGCAATTAACTTTGTAAGCCAATTTGGCGTTGGACTATTCCGTCGTGACGGAATCCGTCGTCGCATAGGAACGCACATATATATGGTATATATATATATGTGTATAAATATATATCAAACAGCCAGTTTGCAGCTAAACGAGATCAAGTGGCATATTATGTTAATAAAGCTAATTATCGTAAAAGCGAAGCAACAGTGCGAAAGAACGAGGTCACATTAATTTTGTGATGACTCATGCGTTTCCTTTGACGAGAATCCTAAATATGGGTGTTAGGGGTTCCTTGATTCCGGCAGCGAAAGGTAGGTGGGTGGAGAGTTCTTGTCGCCGACTTGATGAGACCCCATCACTAATAAAACACCCAACAAAGCACTGTAAAGAGTTGATTACTTCGCAATGTGTGTGCTGATGATGGCACATTTGTGTGACTATTGCTGGACAACATAAATTCAACCTTAATCACGTTGTATGTGATTAACCCTACAATTATCCTCTTTTCCCAACCCTATTAATTCACCTTTTGTTCAAATTCAAGGTGGTTAAATGATGGTAAATAATTTGTAGGAGGGTCCGAAGTGTGCCCTCAGCCCACTCGAACCTACCTAAATTATTTACGTAAAAGTATCGTGAATTTGAGATATACTTAATATAACCTTTAAGGTATTGGATACTACTTAAATTTCGTGAATGGGACACTTATTTGTTCTACCCCTACGACCGGTGGGAATTGCCAAATTTCACTCAGAACAAACCCAGTGCCCATTCTGAGGACTGACACTCATCCAATATTCTGGACAGAGAAAGTAGTCACGATTTGCCACAACTCATCCACTTCTGAACCACATACACTCGTAAGAATAAGAAATACAGAAAGAAGTTCGGCGGGGCAGGAGGTGTGCAGGGTTCACGCCTCAAGTGTTTTATCCTTTCGAATCGTTATCCGAAAAGAGCACAGGAAATGGCATAAGGAAAGTGTTGAAATATATTTCACTTTAAGTGAGACATACTCAATATTGGGGATTTATTACAGCATCTCAAATGCAAGGAACTCTCTTCTAGTCCGGCGGAGCGATAAAGGCGTTTTTCCTACATTTGTGCACGAATGGCCATTCGTAATGATTTTTCGTCCAGAGATATATTTGATATCTATACAGGAAGGCCAGAAATATGCAGCTTCTTCTATTATTTATTATTATACAGATATCGAGATAGAGTTAAAGTTGGATACACTCAATAAGATTTTTTTTATCAAAAATAATGTTAAGTGATTTCATATGACGAACAGATCCTTAAATAGATAAAAAATATCCTGAAATTGAAAATTTATTAGAGTTTTCCAATTCTTTGAAACACACCAAAAGTTCCGATTTCAATCAACCGAAACATATTTCTTGTAATTTGGTGCAGAAATATTTTTTTTCAAATTTGTATAAGTATTTTTTGGTATTTTTGACTCTTAGGGGTTATTTTCACCCCCTTGGAAGGGTGAATGTCAATGAAAATTAACTATAATATATGGCAATTGCTATTTAATGATTAAATTAAATAAAAAAATAGTGAATTTTGTCCTTAACATCATAGAAATACTCTCCTAAAACCGTTTTGAGAAATTCGAAACAAAACAAAAGTTGTAGGTATATATATGTAACCCAAAAAAATTATCTGTACAAGTTTTACAAGTAAAAATTATTGTATAACACCCTAAACGCGATTCTCTCAAAAACGCGATTTTTCTCGTACAAATCAGATCTCAATAGATTTAAAAAAAATAGATTTAAGAAAATCAAAAGGTATTCGATTCGTTAATATGAATACTAGGTCCTATACCTATAAAAATGTATACAAGTACCCCTCGTTTTTTTTAACAGACGTAGTTTTCTCCTAAAACATGGCAAATTTTTTACATTTTAAGAAAAAACAGTGGTAACACAATTTAAGAAAATTGTTAAAATTTTTTTCAGGTATAAGAACTAAGAAAAGCCTAAAAAAAAGAGTCCGATTTGAATTTTGTCCTTATCTATTCCAGGTAGTCCACAGTTATTTCAAGCAGTTAAAAAGTTACTTTTACAAGACGTTCTCTGCCGCCGCCAAAATTTACTAAAGAATAAAATAAGAAAAAATTGTTTTTTGTATTCTTCAACTGAAATAGAACAATGTCTAAAAAGCCTGAAAAGTATTTTTTTTTTTTTACAAATTTAAAAGCGATTGCCCCCTTAAATGACTCATGAACACAGGTTTTTTCAGATATTTTATAATTTATTGCCATTTTTCGTACATGGGGGTAGTTTTACCCTGTCTAAGGACTGTACTTAACAATATTTATACATTTTTTTTTTGTCACTCATAATTTTTGGTATTTTTTGGCTGAATTTCGCTGCAATTTTATTTAACGTTGTCCTGTACAAAATTTCAAAAAACTTTAATTTTTTGAGATTTTAATCTGACAGCTTTAAAGTATTGAGGTTTCTTGTTTTTCAAAATGTTATTAATTGTTTAAAAACATCGCTAACAGAAAATGTAAAATAACTAAGAAATCAATTGTCTTAATACAGGTAAGTATTCTGTCCGTAAGCTTTAGAAATAACTCCAACTTGAATCCACAAATTCCTTTGATAGTCAGAATGCCGACGTGCACTGTAGCGTTCCATACAACCTCCAGATTTTCAAAGAAATTTATCGAATGCTCCCATGTCTGCATCGGTGCAGAGCACATTCCGTGATCTGAGTGTAATGTAATGGGCCTCAATCAGAATCGAACACCCAGGGTGGCCCAGACCAGCACAAATTTTGCCCTAGATGCCAGTGCTGGCATGCAGACTTGTGCGAACCCACGAAGGCACCCTGTGAATGACATTCGGCTTGTAATAATCAAGCTATCGATATTGCCGAAAACAGCCGATGAACCTTTGATGTTTATGGCCTAACTAGATTTAGATGTGTCACGGCCTCTGCGACAGTCACGTCTGCTGGCAAAATCGCGTTTTTCCTATGGAATTTCTATGTCTAGTATAGTATAGTATAGGGGCAAATTGAATTGCCTCTTGATGCCGAAGGTTATGCCTTTTCGATTCGACAGGGTGCAAGGGCATAATCTAATGTATTTTTATTCTCTCTGTGGATTAAAATCAGAATAAAGGACCTCACTTCCCAGTCCTGCCAGTATGCTTGCGTGGCAACTTAGACTTTCACCACCGAAAATAGTTAATGGACTTACATGGAACGTCAATGCGGCCCGAAATTGAAATTGATGACTCCAACCGCTAAGAATAGTTAGGTGCTCTTTTCGGTTTGCCCCTTTATCCAGCTGGAATGGATATCGATAAAGTTTCCCCATGAGGAGGAACAATGTTGGCGAAAAAAAAGAAATTGCACAAAAACTATCGAAGTCGATTCTTCACTATCAGGACAGGAGGGCTGTTAAAGGCAGAAATTGTTATTCGAGGACCACTTCGAAATTTTTGGTGTTTGTTTGTGGAACTAAAAGGTTTCGAGTAAATTATTACACCTCTTATTTGGAAAATAAAATGTATTGTTTACAGATATAATTTATTTGCAGGTAAAACGCGATTTTCAAATTTGTATTTCATCTAGTGTTGTCCTATCTTTCGTATCTTTCGTAAAAGGTTTCAAAGGGTTCTGCTGGGGGTGGGCATCGGCAAATATTGAAATACTGAGAGGTCTATTATGAATGTCGATTTAAGTATACTCGACAGCGAAGGCTAAAGTGCCTGTCATTTCAGCCTTAACAATGTATATGTTGGCTGCCCCTTAAAGTATTTAAATTTTCAATTTTGGGCTTTTTGTATTTAATTTGTGAAAGGACACATCAATAATAAAAAACAAGACATGTTTAAAATCTCCGAATAGGACGATCATCATCAGTCACTGAAAAATTATTCACGGAACTTATACTAATTTTGTATAAAACATACGGATCTACTGAATTTAATATACTTTATATTATATCAATATCAAAACAAATTTCTGGCAATTTAGTTTGTTCTTTGCTAAAAGTAATAAATTAATAAAAACTAAAAATTAGTAATGACTTACGATGGCGACGAAAAATGTGTTGCCGATTAAAATCTTAACCCAAATTCATATACCGGAATCTATTAAAGCCTATTCATTCAATAATTTCCATAGTATAAATTAATTAATTTTTAAGTTAAAATTTGTTGCTGGCCTATTAAACTCAAAAAACAAAACGCAGATACTTAAAAGCTTTCATTTAGAGATAAATTTATGCGTTGAATATAATAGTCCCAATAATTAACTTGATGGAAATTTTAAATTATTTTTTAATTTATATCTTGAGATATAAATGCAAAAGGTGAATTAAGTGATAGGAAAATAACACACCTCAAAAATAGGTTTAAGAAGTGCTAAAGATAGCATTTTGAAAAGTCTTTAAAAAATAACAGATTGTGATAGGAATTTGTAACGCGGCTTAAGGGGGCAGTACACTTCTATTTTTTGAAAAAAATTGATTTTTCAAAAACATAAAATTTGTATACTATATACCTCCAAAAGTAGTTTACACTATGTTAAATCGATTGAAAAGGCATTGCCGAATAAGCATAAAATACTTTTTTAACTTTAAACTCGTTTTTCTCGAAACTACGTTTTTTGACCTGGTTGGCAGTTTTTTGAAAAAACTACTGGTCCGATTGGGTTCAAATTTTGCGGACTTATTCCATATATGCTTGCTTATGGTGTGAACCATTATTATTAATATAGATTAATATTGAACCCTTTTTTTTATAAATATTTTACTAAAAAAAATTAAAAATTGACGTTAAAAAATTAAAAATTCCGCCATTTTGTTGTTTTTTTGCCAAAATACTTCATGGTGGTTCACACGATAGCAGCTGACTTATATTTTAATATGTGCTTTGAATTCTTTGTTTCAGACGTTCCAGAGCTGAGATTTCTTACCAACCAGTTTGAAAAGGGTTTTTCTTTTAGGCAGCCATATTACTGCCGTACAAATGCCAGAAATTTCGAAAAAAATATTTTTGTTTTCTTTGATACATATATTTTAATGTGTAAAATTTTCAAATGATTCAATAAATTTTTCTATGAAAAAAAAACACTTTTAAAAAATGCTAAAAAGAAGTGTACTGCCTCCTTAAATGAGATTTTTTGCATAAAGTAGATAAATCAATAGATAGTGAATAAGGAGCATACGTGGTGCATGTTCTTGAAAGCATATTCCCCAGGATGCTTAGTAAGTGCTATCGTAAAGTGGTATTTCATCTATATATGATTTCAGAGTTTTCTTTTGAATCGTGCTACGAGATCTTATCATGGTCCCTTATTTTTTAAGATACTGTTACAGAATTTGCCTTCGCATATAATTCACACTTTAAGTTGCGATCGGGCAGATATAGGGATTAGCTTTCGATCACTCCTTTGTGAGTGTCTATGGCAGAGAAGCCAAGCGCCATACTGATGAGATCAGCTTGGCTTCTCGGATCGAAACACTCATCGATTTTTTTGGACTCGTCTACTTCGGTGGACGAGTATTATTCTAAACAAAAATGTCCCTAAGTCCGGTTGTCTGTCCGTTCGTTGGCAAATCGGCCAAATCGTAGCGAAGGCAGGTGGTGTAGTTTTGCCGGCCAGCCGCTCGGCGGGCAAAATTACAACAATATTTTCAAAAATGTGCAAAATACGATCTTTAGTACTTTTCAAACTTATTTTACTCAAAAACGTGACGTGATGTGACGTATTCGTTTGCAAATTTGTAATATATGGAAAAAATCCTATAGAAATTATATAAATATATAAATAAAAAATTATATAAATTATATATGGGACATTCCACGTCAACCGGGCCACCTAAATGACCAAAAATCATGGAGACCTAGAAAATTGTTTTTGGGCTTAAATTTTCGGTCTATCTTTACTCTTCAGAAATTGACCTGGCGTTTTGAAAAATTCAAAATGGCGGATCCAATATGGCGGTCAACTTTTCAAAAATGAACGAAATTTGAATAAAAAAAATACTATGATATTCTGCATAAAATTCTAAGTAAGAAATGTCTTTTGCAAATTTTTGAATAAAATTGCCGTTTTTGAGAAAAAAAATTCATGAATTTTAAAAATTTTCTATCTTAATGAAATCCATATTGGCCATTTTGGATCCGACATTTTGAATTTTTTTGACATCTGACATTGCATTCATCACTAGCAACCTCCTAATACCTGAGTATTTTTTAAATCTTTCTAATATGCCAATTGTCAATTTTTTCCTATATAAAATTTTTTAAAATTCATGAATTTTTTTCTCAAAAACGGCAATTTTATTCAAAAATTTGCAAAAGACATTTCTTACTTAGAATTTTATGCAGAATATCATAGTATTTTTTTTATTCAAATTTTGTTCATTTTTGAAAAGTTGGCCGCCATATTGGATCCGCCATTTTGAATTTTTCAAAACGCCAGGTCAATTTCTGAAGAGTAAAGATAGACCGAAAATTTAAGCCCAAAAACAATTTTCTAGGTCTCCATGATTTTTGGTCATTTAGGTGGCCCGGTTGACGTGGAATGTCCCATATATAAAAATTTTTTCCCAGTAAATTATTCTTCACAGCCAATTTGATTTGATTTTTTTAACATCCATCTTACTTTTGAAAAATCAGCTCTTATTGTTCCATTGTACATTATTAAGTTTTATGGAAACATTAGGGTAGAATATAAAGCCACTTTAATAAAAACATTTGTACTTAAAGTATTTTCATAACTTCTAACAACATTTCTGTACAACATAAAAAATTAATTTACTTATAATAGGGGTTTAAATTAAGTGTGCGGTTTTTCTTTTAAATTGAATAACTTCATCAAAGTTAGGCATATAACAATAAAACCAAAGTAAATTGAAAATAAAGTTAAGAGTAATAGGCATTATGGGATTAAAGGGTATAACCGGGTTTATATGGGATAAAAATTATTCAGACAAATTTTCAGCTTTATCTTAAACGGTTTTCGAGTTTTTCAAAAAAACATCTTTTTTCGACATTTCGTTTTATTCACAGTAAAATTCAATATTAATGAATGGTGTTTTTTTTCCTAATTCTTAGGAGTAAAAGACATGAAAAAACATTTTGGTCTTGATTCTTAAACGAAAAGCCGATTTTTGGCGGAAGAAATAAAATTTAAATCTTTTTTATAACGCCTTTTTGAAAAGTCTCACTCACCAAATTTTGTCAGAAAATGACTTTTATACTCCTCTATACTCAGGAATATTATATTTTATACTCCTCTATACTTTCGAATTTGTTGAAGTGGTGGAACAATATGAAAAAAATTAAAAAGTAATTTTTTTCTGTACTCAAAACAGTATTTTCGATCTATTTTGTATGAAATTATTACAATTAATGTCAATAATTTCGTTAAGACATTATAATGTAATAACTTTTATGATCGAAAATTTTGTTTTAATTGTATTGCAGAATATGTCTTAATTTTCTGTGGTTTTCTCTAGGCTTTTTCTCTAGTGAGGATGTATTTTCTGTAAAAAAGGAAATAGTTTTTTATACTTTTTTTTAACAATCAAAAATATATAAGTTTATTTAAACGAAAGATTACAAAATAAAAATACTTTTTAATTCCACCACTTCAAAGTTTAAAAAAAAATCCTGAGGAGTATAAAAAACATTTTCGGACAATATTCGGTGAGTGACACTTTTCAAAAAGGCGTTAAGAAAAAGATTTAAATTTTATTTCTTCCGCCAAAAATCGGCTTTTCGTTTAAGAATCTTGACCAAAATGTTTTTTCATGTCTTTAACTCCTAAGAATTAGGAAAAAAATCACCATTCATTAATTTTGAGTTTTACTATGAAAAAAACCAAAAATCGAAAAAAGAAGTTTTTTTGAACAACTCGAAAACTGTTTAAGGTAAAGAGCTAAAAATGTGGCTAAATTATTTTTATTTGATATCAAACCGATCCCCCAAGTGCAAGTCAAAAAAGCCGCTGGGGCAGATTTCCCATATACCTAGAAACATTTATTTTGGCATGTAGCAATTCCCTAAAATTACATTTCCTTAGCATATTTGTGAAAAATTGTTACTGCTTTGTTGAAAACTAATAATTAAAACGAAATTCTTCAAGAACATCAAAAACGATATTTTTTCGATAAATCAAAATAATACAATTAAATTAGAAAATATTGTAGGTGTACAATAAACTAATTTTGAGCATATTCTAAATTTCACTGAAACTCAAATATGGTCACTGGTCAGATCATTCATACGTTCATACGATAATTATTCTCTACCACACATAATATTTCGATTACAAATCAAAAGAAAATAAATTCATATTTAATATTATTTTTCTGTCAAATCAATTTAGGCATCATGTCACAGTGCGGAATACCACCTACAAATAATTCCAGGAATCTCAGAAAATATCTAAAAAATTCCGCTGTCGCCGATGGCATTGCTAAAAAGAAAAGAAATGGAAAAAGGGCGGAGGAGAAAACACACTCCGATTGAATTAACTTTGGAACAAATATGAAGCATGTTCGGGACAGAGGAAACCAATCAACCGAGAATAGGAAGGGATTGACTCAATTTAGGACGGTGTGTCCTTTCCGGGCATAAACTTTCCACCGATTCAATCGAAAGTATCTTTAGCAGCGCCGCCGCCGCCACCACCGAACGACTCCGGCACTCCGAACAGCGAAGTGAACTTCACAATCTCTTAAAGGACTTTAGTTTGGGGATTGGAGCTTGGGGCTCCCTCTGCCTTTTTGTCCAATCCCACAAAGTTACCTTGGTCCTTGGTCGACTCCTTTTCCATTTTCTTATTTACGTGTGTAAGATAGTCCGCAGTCCTTCGAACAGGAAGGGACGCACGTTTTAATGGTACCAGAGGAATTTTCCACTCAAAGTGAATTCGAATTGGAAAGGATTGTGCATGAGAGAGGAAAATCATATCTTTTCCGGAGATATTAGCCGCTTATTGAAAAGATGGGCTGATTGATTAATGGGGTTAGACGACCAAGATTTTGGATTTTCTGAAATTTTTTCACTATAAATACCATATTTGAAATTCCACCTGTGAAAAGTGAAAACTAATTCTGAATCATCTCAATAAATAAAATAAAAAAGGGAATCTCCCTCTCACGAACATCTCCTGATGCTGAACCATTTCCAATTCGGTCGAGCATTAAATCACAAAACTTTTGCACAACTGCAATTGTTTTGTAACTCCACTGTACTTTGTGAGTGTATTTCAAACAACATTCACATTAAATCTAGTTTTTGGGCTGTTATTTTCTATTTTAATACTATAAGCAGTTAAGCTGCAAACAAAGTTGGAAAACAAAAATCTACAAAATTTGTCCTCGACTTTAGTTTTGGGATGAAAATGCACTGACACACAGGCTAGAAAATGAGGGTCCTGTTTGTCTGGATTAAAAGACTTTGCAGAATAATTTTTGGTCGATGGTCCTTTACTGATGGGAAATTGTGGTGCCCCGGAAGTTTACCAGAAAAGGGTCTATGTGCTATTAGATGATACTTGTGAAACTAATCCACAATTATAAGAGGTGGATTAAATTTGTTTTAGAGTTTCTCTCCATTTTTATTGACAATGAAAGTGATTAGGTGTATTTTGCAACTTTGATTATGATTTTCTTTTGATTAGTTCATGGTCGTAAAACTTTAACATTTGCGTGAATGCAAATGTTTTATTTCAATGGATAATTAATCGCCTTTCATCGAACTATAGAGTGTAGAAATAGTATTTAGATGCATTTTGACTTGGTATCTTAAAACTATAGAAAAATTGATTGACTTTGCATCATTCATATGCATATTTTAATTTTCAGCAATCTGAATTCAAATTTTTAAGATATATTGAAAATTTGCTTAAACAAGCATATTTTTGTGCCACACAAGCGATATGTAATTTGTATACGACTTTTGTTTTTTAGGTTTTGAAACCTAAAACGAAAATCTTTGATCACATCTCGTTTTCGAGTGGAATAGGGTTAATAAATATTTTGTTCAAACGAAACTAAAATTAACGCTTGAGTTCTACAGTTTAGCTATCTTAGTGTAATTTATTTGGAATTTTCATTAAGATATTTGCCAGGATTTGGTTTTTGACGAATCTGTGCTAGATGTTATTTGATAAAATAATCCAAGAGAAATCTCCAAACTTTCAGTAAAAAAAGGTAAAAATAAGTTTTCTTCGTCTTTTCATATCAAGAGGATATTACCCCTTGAATTATGGCATTGATATAATTTTTGTTCAATTTATTGATGGTCATATAAAAATTGAATTTTATTTACCATAAATTTCCAAAGAATTTTTATTTTTTTATTTAATTTTAAATTTAAAGAATTGATATTATTATTATTTTGCACAATTTGATTGTAAATGAAATAACAATTTTAGGTTTTATATGGTTTAGGATCTGAATTAACACAATATTATATTGAATTAGATTTAAAATGAGACTATTTATAGCTGTGATTTTAGATTTCTTATAAAAACTATCAAATAGCGAAAAGTCATACCCGTGCAAACCATCAAAATTTGAATCAAAAATATTCACTTTAAAATTTTATCAGTTTTTGTGTGTGCGAATCATGGCAATTTAATATTTGTAAGATTTGTTGGGAAATCTAAAATCTCATAGCTAGGATTAGTAGTCGGTTTTAAATACAAATGATCTCAATCCTGAGCTAGATAAATGTAATAAAACTAGGTACAATATATCTAGACTCCCTCATATTCTGGTTCTTATTATCCCATACCCTGGTTAATGAGAGCCAAAGCTACTTTTTTTCTTAAGAATCAAAAAAGGAAGTATTTATGTCAACTTTTTTAGTTTTCACGATTACTGTCTTAGTTCTATTTAGTATATAAAAAGCCAAAGTTTAAATAAATCATGTTGATATATTGTTTTCATTTTTTTTCTGAGGTACCCCTGGTTTGGATGGGTCTGGGGCAGACGGACTTTCGGGGGTCGGGGTGTATGGGCTCACGGAGGACCTGAACATCTCGCTACCGGCGGGCAAATTTACCACAATATTCCAAGCAGAAATCTTATGCATTAACATCTGTGCCATCACAGTACGAGATCTGAACATAAGAGGGAAGAACATACTCATCTTCTCAGATAGTCAAGCTGCCTTAAAGGCACTAGACTCAAATGTTATATACTCGAAGCTACTAGGCGAATTCTGAAAGTCGCTTGATCTAATCGCCGAAAACATCAGAGTGGCGATCATTTGGGTCCTGGGCCACAGCAACATCCAGGGTAACGTCATTGCTGACGCCTTGGCCAGAGAGGGCTCCAGTATCCCAATGACAGGCCCAGAGCCATGTGTAGGCCTGGCATCCTCCTTTACTACTCATACTTTCGATGAGTGGGCTCTGAAAGAGCATAATAAAAGGTGGGAGGCTGGGGGGGCTGTAGACAATTAAAAATTACATTGAAAAAAGCCGATCAGTGCTTAACTAAATGGTTGGTGAGCTGCAACAGAAGTTGCATTAGCTTGGCAATCAGTGTCATTACGGGACACTGTAAGCTAAACAAGCATCTTCACACAATGAAAATTGTTGACTCGCCACTATGCAGATGCGAGCTGGAGGAGGAAACAATGTCCCATCTCTTGGGTTCTTGTCCCCTCTACCACAACACGAGAGCCGACACATTCGGAGCATTCTTAGTAGCTGAAAGTCCGTGAAAAACAGCTGATATTTGTCAAAACCCTAGAACTAAACCGCATACATTAAAAGTTGTGACTGTTTCAATTTTTTACAGTTGGCACTGACGACGCGTACGACGTGCAAAATAGAATCGGATCTATTTTGCACGGTGCGTAGCTCGTGTCGCGTCAATGTGTTTAGATGTACATTGTACCCTATGCTCGATAAGCTTTGTCTTTGTGTCGTCGTACGCACCCGTCGCTCGCCGGTCGTCGGTCGTGTCATTGTGTTTCTTGCCTAACAGCTCTAGAAGGGCAACGAGATTAAAACAGATGGCTTTCTTCTCCTGAGGTATGTGCAATGGGCCACATGATCTAAGTGCTGGGTATTCTCGCCCGCCTCATGAAATTTAGGGCCCTTTACTTATAGTTAGTTCACATTCAATATTACTTATTAAAACACTAATTAATGATTTTTCAGAAAGGTAATGATCTTTCAGAAAGGAGGTCATGGTTTTAGCAAAAGATTCAATCATTTAAATATAGATAAAAAATCATAGAAAGAGCAAAAGATTATACTTATGGAGGTGTAACTTTTACGCACTGAGCTGTATTTGATAAAGCTTCTAATAATTTTATCAGTAAGACCAAACGTGCAATTCCCGAAACTTCAGCTATTTTAATCAAAATTGGAATTCCAGAATGGAAAACTTCTAACAAGATCTTTGAATCATTAATTTCTTCAGTAACCTTATACGCGTCCAAAATTTGGAGTATTCAATACTTGGATAATTTGGAAACAATCCAAAATAGCTACATTAAATGATTATTAAATGCACGCACTTAGGCAAGAATCAGGCACAGTAAGTTTAAAAATCAAAGTATTCAGTTTAATTCTCAAGTTTTTGGAAAAAATATATACGCTACCAAAAAATCGATTTCTTAGCATAAGTTACCACAGAGCCCGAGAAATGGCAAGAATTTTTAACAACTCAAATGCTAAATATATGTGGGCAACTCAAATTAGAGATCAGTTTTTCATGAAAATAAACTCTGAAGAAATTTGGGATAGCCTAAAGTTTAAAAAAGGTAAATATACTTTCGACAAAGAAAGATAAAGAACTCTCTGATACATGTAATGGAGAAATGCCAAAGATAAAACGAAATGAGAATGAAATTAGTAGTTAACAAGGAAAAGCAATTTGAAGAAGTCATAGAGAAAATACTAAATCCTAGTATTCTAGATATTAAACTAATTATTAATATGCTTGAAAACATAATACGATCAAATGAATGAATGAATAATGTAGTAACTAAAAAGCTAGTGCTAATGAAGCGAAATCTACCAAAATATGTAAAAAGAGAGAATAAATTTAAAGCTACCTCATGAATTTATTGTAAATAATAATATGTAAACAACTCAAGAAATATTATGAATGTATCTATAAATTGTAACTATATTTAAATATCAGGAAAACTGTAACTATTTAATCAGCACTCATTGTTAAATTCGTTTTGAATTAAACAATAAAGATCTACTACTACTACTACACTAATTAATATGGTAGATTAATACCAAAACCAGTGTAACAAAAATCCATACTTTTCCCAGATAGATTAGTAATTTGGAAATTTGAAATACTATTTTACAAAAGTGTATACAGGGTGTCCAGGAAGTAGTGCGCCAAAATTAAGGTGATGGTAGCTTGGGTCATGACCTCCCAGAATATCAAAATATGACCTTAATGAAAACCTCACCGTTTTCGAGATATTTGGGTTTTTATGAAAAATTCAATTTTCACTACCTTCTGTCAGATAATCGAGTAGTAGGTGCACATAAAAAGACACGCTACTCAAAAATATTTGACTCTACTTTGACCTTCAATTGTGAAAAAAAAAATGTACTAGGTAGTGATGGGAAAGCAATTCAAAAAAAATTAATTATTTTTTTCGCGACGGTCTTGTGTCAGTAATAAAAAATGACATGCTTACCAGGTAGGGCAACTTATCTAAAATACTTTAGCCAAAAAAAAAAAATAATAACATGTCTTTTTATGTGCACCTACTAGTCGATTATCTGACAAAAGGTAGTGAAAATTTAATTTTTCATAAAAATCCAAATATCTCGAAAACAGTGAGGTTTTCACGAAGGTCATATTTTGATATTCTGGTAGGTCATGACCCAAGCTACCATCCTCTTAATTTTGGCGCACTACTTCCTGGACACCCTATATATACTTACCAATAAAGTTAAATGAAGCACAGTAAATCAAATACTGTGATATGTTTGAAGTAACATTTCTCTTATAAGATCACCGCTTGAAATTCGCTTGCAAAATGAAGATGCAAACGAGAAAACCGTAGGAGTCAGCATGACGCATTTCAAAATTCACATGGATTATCGCGTCCAATAAAATAACATAAAATTGCACCAGCGCGTCCAACTGACCCAGAAATTCAACAAGTTTCCTCACCCCATGTGAAAATCGATGAAAAATTTAAAATAAAACGGCGACACCGATCACAAGACAAGACAAAACAAGACACCTACCTTTCTGCTGCCGACTGCTCGTCTGGTTGAAGAAATTCCTTTTTATTTCTTGTCCTACACCTGCAGGCAAGTGTAGGTCGTTAGAAGTCTCCCATATATCGAAATTTTTCATAGGAGGCCACGATTTTGGCCCGGAACCAGGAGCCCCGGCAACGACGATTATCAAAAAAGCAAGTTGCACGAAAACTGCACTGAACACGGATGTCGCTAGCATGATTGAATCATAATTAAGAAGATTCCCACAATCACTCGAGAACTCTCACTAACTCTGGAGCAGGCTCACTTCCTCAAGCGCGCGCTTTCATCGCGACCTTGCACCGTTCGGTATTTCTTAGAAGAACAGCACTTTGCGAATGACTGCGGTGGTCAGATGCAGCACTTCCTCCACCTCAGGTGAACTTGATCGAAGACCTTTTCACTGTCTTCAGGTCTTGTGGTCGAGGCGAAAATTCTGCTTCTTATCAAGTAGCCCGAGTAGAAGAGGTGAAAATCGGTTCGGTGTTAGCCAGGTGCGTCTAATACATATTCATTAAGGTTCACTTTCGTTGTTCGGTTTTATGAGCATAACTCAAATAGTTAAGATCTTGTGATCACACAATCTGCCATACTGTTGCGGAAGAAAAGATCTGCTGCCACTGCTGCAAAAGAACTTTTATGGGTCAAGCGAGTCACAGGCCTGGCAAGTCTGTCGAAGAAAGTTAAAAGCGGAATTTACTAACGTGTGAGACTAAAAGAGAGTGTAAATATAAAAGAAGAAATTGAATGATTGATTTGAGCGGGAGTTAATGAGTATATATTTTTGATTTGAAGAATGTGAAAAACAGCGGTGTACCAGAAATAATTGCTTGAAATGATTGCGGTCTTGTGATACTTTCAAATCCAATTTTTATAGTTTATTCTTTATAAAATTATAAAATTAAATCGCTAATTGTTTTTAGTAAAAGCTTAAGACAGAAAATCTTATAGGTTGTAATTACCAAATAACTATTACGTTGGGACCTCTATACCGAGTTTTATGAAGTGAAGGAGTAAAAGAATAGAACCTACTTTTATTGACTAGTGTCTTCATTTGGAATTGTTTATTTTTAGGTTATTGCAAACAAATATCATATATGATATATTCAGTATTTTGGTATTTCTTCTAAAGTTACAATCAAGTGTATCATTTCGTGAAATTATAGAAAATGTGTCGGATCTTTCTTAATTTAGTGTGGTTTTTTATACATATTGATATTCCCAATTGCTATGTTTGTAAAGTAAATTATGTACCTTTTTCAAACGTTTGTACTGAGTAAACGATTAGTAATTGTAGTTGCGATCAAATCATCGTCACCGAATTTCATTGTAATAACATTCACTTTGATTCTTAAATAAATATACAAAAAAAAAAGTATTTTCATTTAATATCACAATACTTTTAACGACTTGCATGTATTTTCACGTAATATTACACTATTATTTAACAATTCAGTTGTAAATGTTTACATTGGTTATAATATATTGGGTAAGTTTATGATGAATATTTATTGACCCGAAAACGATGCTGTCAACTCGTGTGTTATCCTTAAAATTGTAAATTTTCGATATTGAAATTTTAATTTTACATTGTTCGTACATTTATAGAATTTGTTGAGCTTTACTAATTGTAATAACTAAAATAAAGCATCATAGACATTTTACGCTCTATGTTATTGTCTATAATATTATGTTACGGTTTAAAATTGTACTATAATTGATGTACGATTTTTCCATTAAAGTATGTTTTTACGATCTTGCTGCCGGGTAGACATGCGGCAATTCAAAAATATACAAACAATTTGAATAATCTTTCAAATCCCTTTCAAATTGAGTGTTACTACTGTGATCAAAAAGTAAAGCCAATATGTTTATAACTTGCAAAATTTTTATTTATTCTTCTAAATCTATATCATCATCTTCAAAGTAGTCAACGCCCGATACAATACACCTATGCCAGCAATTTTTCCAGTCCTCGAAACACTTCTGAAACTCGATTATTGGAATGGCCTTCAGTTACTTCTTCGATTTTTGTTTTATCTCATCAGTCGATTCAAAACTGTGTCCGCGAAGCTGTCTTTTGAGCTTAGAGAATAGCCAGAAGTCACATGGAGCTAAATCAGGCGAATACGGTGGTTGTGGAACGACATGCGTTGAATTTTTTATGAAAAAGTCTCAAGGAACCAATGAAGTGGGAACTGAGAATATGAGTGTTTTTGAAACCAATCGAGATGGGACTCTTCTCAAACACAAATGTTCTTTCAAAATGTTGTGGACCGATCCAAATTAAATGTTTACAGTATCAGCAAGGGATCTAATTGTCATCTTTGATTTCATTGACATGTTGTTCATTGATTGATGTTGATGGTCGTCTGGGACACTCTTTGTCTTCAACGCTTTCTATACCTTCTTTGAACTGTTTATACCACTTGTAAACATATCTTTCAGACAAAACCTGATCGCCGAAGGCCTTCTGTAACATTCCAAACGTTTCTGCAGCAGAAATTTCATTCCGCAAACAAAATTCAATGCTTTGCTCAATAAAATCACACATTATAAAAATCGAAAAATTCACTTTTAGTTGCTCGGAAAACACTAACCAAACAATTTGAGTTGCAGTGCTGCCAACCGAAAAACAAGAAGATTTGCTCGAATGCATGTAACCGCATAATTTAAATTCAAAATTGGCCTTACTTTTTGATCAAAGTAGTATACATTGTGTTTCAGAAAATATTCATAGAACATTATGGCATTAGATAGATTTAAGAGCTAATCCAAAGTGTATCGTAGCGTAGAAAACCAAAATGTTAGGTATTAATTTGATAGTAGATAATTTTGTTCACATTTCCAAACTAACATGAAACACGATTTCAAATAGAAAAAAATGCCTATCAGCGAATTTCGATTGAGAGTTGAACAAATATTTAATATATTATTTATGGCTAAATTTATCTAAATCATCTTGTTATTTTTTGTTGCTCTTTCCTTTCGGTTCTGTTCACATGACTGATACAAGTACTGTTAAGCAAACTATAGCGTTTCAATTATTTATATCGACTGGTATATTAATTGGATATGTTGCACGAATGCAAACAACACTATGTTTCATATAGCGAGCTCTGCATACATATTCGAAATACATTTTCGATACCTTTTCCACTGGACAGTCCCACTACGGAAGGAATATGTAAACATGTACATATAGAGTCATATACATAGTATAAATAGTATTGCGCTGAAATTTTTATTAATTGAAATATTTTCTCAGTTCACTAAACAGCGAGCAGACAGACAACATAATGGCAGTGGTGAATTATTTCGCTGGGATAACAGCGGTTATCCTGTGTAAATAAGGGGCTTCCAGCAGCTTCAATGAGAACGTTCTGGCGGGCGGGAGGGTATAAAAGCAAATAGGAGCGAAATTTAATTTTCACTCGTAAAAACATGGAACAATAAAAAAATACTGTGCAAAGCTCACAGCCGCCAGTTTTCCCTGAATATAAATGCGGGCTGCAGGGAGTCGTCAGGACTCAAGCCGGCAGGACGACACCCATAAAAACGCGAACCAAATTGCTACAGAGCAGGAAATGACTGGCTGTACCTTTCCTCTCCATCTTAATGACTTTCATTCCTTAGTAGCATCAGAAGTGGGCTACTAATTACATTTACATTTGACTCAAGCGGTTTCGCTCATTGTTACTATCAGCCTGAGAGCTGCTCGATAAGAAACTGGCATCGCACCGGCACGTCGCGGCGCGGCTTGGGCTCTTTTGCGATATTATGATCCTTCTTCTATCCAAATGGACCGAGGATATTCCAGGGGTGGAGGTTTTGCGTTATGAGAAGGATTTATAGTGCAGATAGACTGAGTCCAGGAAGGTCGGGATGGCACAGTGCAGTGCCTTAAGGACTCTCCATTTAGTTTTAATTAAAAACTTCATGAAAAGGAAGAGGGCTTACGAAATGTAGGGCACCGCTTTCGAAGATATTAAAGCTATTCAGATTCCTTTTAGAAGAAGCAAAATAGAATTCTGTTTTATGACTAAAATACGTATAATTGTAATATAAATCTTAGTCTGTGTATAATCAGCAAACTGAATTGTTCAACTGATATATCCCACAGAAATTTACATTTCTTAATACCTTAACACTTTGAGTGCGAAGGGGAGATATATTGCTGTTGGAATTTTTCACTTCTATATCTCATAAAAAAGACAAAGCTTCATGAAAAAAGCATCAATATTTAATACATCTGATTTAAGTTTGTTCTACCCATTTTATTTTAAATACCATACCTCAAGGATCTGTCTTAGGTCCTATATGTTGTACAGATCTATACAGCTGATTTCCCAAGTATACATATATATTCGCTGATGATACAGCTTAAATATTCTCGAAGGACCACATTTCAATAGAATAAGTCCATCATACCTATCGAATAGTATTTTGAGGATTAACTTATTAATGCGCAAAACGAGAATTTTGTGCACGCAAGTTCAATTGTACGATTCGAATAGAAAATTGGAGCCATTTTCGTCCAAAATCGCATATAGGGAGTTTTTGGAGATGCTCTTTCAGAATCTGTCATTTATTCTGCATAAAAGCTTCAAAACATTATTATTTTTTGGGATTTTACAAAAAAGGGCTAACTTTTTTGGTCTTTTTTCTTTTCTAAGTTGATTATGTTGGTGTTGCTGCTATTGAATGATCATATAACCACCAGAAATCGCGGTCCAAATGTTTAAACTTTTTCAAACCATGGTTTTGAAAGTCCCTTTTTTGCTTTGATTTTTGCAAAGTGACCATTTTATACAGCAATGTAATAAAAAATTTTGGGTTTTTTTACACGAAAAGAATCAACTTTACAAAAAATTTTATAGAACAGAAAATGCTTGAAATTACCCAAAGAAAAAGTGTACATTTTTTCCAGAATTTTTTCTACTACATATTGTTTTTTGGATTTAGCCAATTTTCGTAAAATCCAAAAAAGTCCTACAAAAATCTAAAAAAATGCACACGTATTCTGAAAGAGTATCCCCAAAATCCCCCCATGTACGATTTTGAAAGACAATCACCCCAATTTTCTATTCGAATCGTGCAATGGAACTTGCGTGCACAAAATTCTCGTTTTATGCATTAATGGGTTAATGGAGTTGACATTATCTGGAATAGACATGTAAAATATCTAGCAATCACCTAATAAACTCACCTTTGCAAGAAATATAACAACAGTTCTTGACAAAGTAAGCATTCTAATAAAAGTTTTGCACCCTTTCATTAATAGACGAACAACACTCACAAGGAGACCTTACGTGGTCGTCATCACCGATTTCGCTCAAATTTATAGCACATGTAGGGCTTGGCAACAAATGAAAGTACCCGAAGTGGGAACTCCAGATGGCCGCGCGTTTACAAAATAATAGTATACAAAAATTTTCACGCGGCTCTAAATCCCATTCATTGTACCATATTCGCAAAGCGGTGGCTGGTGCAGTGGTGAGTACCTCAGCTTGGGATTCAGAGGTCATGGGTTCGAATCCCAGCGTGGGGATGCTATTTTTCGGATTTTTCCCAATTTTTATAAGATTCGAGCCCGCAATCAAGTGAAGTGATTAATTTTTTATTTTTTTTATTTATTTATACGCAAAAGGCATAAATAAGGAAAAAAATTGGAATTGCGGACTTTTCAGCAAAGGATTCTAATTAAAGCTAATACCAAAAGACTGTACATTCAAATTCATACTTTTATTCTTTTTCATGATGAATTGCATTTGGCGGGGTGATAATCATTATAAAAACAGGGAAAACAATAATTATTTCTGCATTTAGCGCAGATTATAAGAGCAGCATTTTTACAATTGCAACGTTGCTTCAACGTCTCCATACAAAAGCAAACTTGATTCACATTCATAAAAACTTGTCTCTCATCGCAAAGTTTAGCAGCGAACACGCGTAACGTAACACGTCACCGAATATTGGAGCGGATATTTGGTGATGAACGATCGAATGTACTTTTATACAGTCTTCTCGGGATGTGATTAATTTTTCTTGCTCGATGACTCTTATCTCATTTGTATGTTTTTATGAAGTTTTTCTATGGAGACGTTGAAACAACGTTATGATTGTAAAAATGCAGCGTTCATAACCTGTGCTAGATGCAGAAACAATTACTGTTTCCCCCTGCTTCTATAATGAATATCACGCCGACAAATGTAAATCATCATCATGAAAAATAATAAAAGTTTGAATTTGAATTTACAAAGTCTTTTGGTATTCGCTTTAGTTACAATCCTTTGCTGAAAAGTCCGCAATCCCAATTTTTTTCCTTATTTATTCGTTTTGCGTATAAATAAATAAAAAAAATAAATAATTAATCACTTCACTTGATTGTGGGCTCGAATCTTATAAAAATTGGGAAAAATAGCATCCCCACGCTGGGATTCGAACTCATGACCTCTGAATCTCAAGCTGAGGTACTCACCACTGCACCAGCCGCCGCTTTGCGAATGTGCTGCAATGAATGGGATTTAGAGCCGCGTGAAAATTTTTGTATACTAGGGGAAAGTGGGGGAAACACGAACACCTAAGGGAAAACTTAAATAAAACAGTGGAATTTGATCAGAGAATTTCTTCATTTTTTAATTATAAAGTTTACTTATCTGTCTATCGAATTCAGTAATCAATATTTATATTTTTAATAAATTGTGACAATATGAAAAAAAAAACAAAATCCTTAGTGTTCTGCTTTACTCGACATTAGTTGGGTAAACACGAACACCAAGTGGGGTAATTACGAACGAACATTAATAACGACAGTGATCACATTTATAACCCAACGATGTTGACTGTCCGTCAGTACAATTCTCGTCAGCCCATTTTTTACACACGTAGCACATAATCCAGTCTTCAACGGGGGATCTATATATTTATCTCTACAAGAAATACAAAAGTAGTCTTCATTTTCCTTTTCGCCTTTTTCTTTTTCTTTCGTATTATACATTCTTGAAATCGTGAAATTTTGGTCACCATCTTGAATTTCTAAATTTAGATAGCAGATTTGAAATCAGCATTCCGCAAAACCCCTTTGAACAAATTTTCATGAAAATCGCTTCAAATTTAAAATCGTCAGTCGCCATCTTGGATGCGCCATTTTGAAACCCTATGTATTATCCGAAAAAAGTTAGCCTATATGTTAAGTTGGAAAATGTACTACCCTCGGACAATAATAAGAAAAGATGAACGGGGAACCAGCAAAAGGGAGGGGGGTAATGCCGAACGTTCGAGATTGCCCGACATGGAGTGTTCGCCTTTACCCCGCTGGGTCGAAAACAGTAAAATGGAAAAAAAAAATTTAGATTATATTTCCTTTGCTGATTGCGTCATTGTCATTTAGCTGATAAATATGTGAGTATTCCACTATGTAAAAGTTAAATTACTATTATAGATAGAAATAAAGCAACACCAACTTTAATTTACCAAAAAAATTACATCAAAAACATGCAAAATAATGAAAAGTGCATACCTTCACAAGTAACTTGCGCCCGCGTCTCCCGTATTATTGCCTGCCACTGGTGGTGGCGTGATCTCCGAAATGGAGGCAAGTAAAATATGGCTGTCTCTCTCTAACACATTAGAATCATTGGATTCGTGATTACCCCACGTTCGCGTTTCCCCCACTCTCCCCTATTATTTTGTAAACGTGCGGCCATCTGGTGTTCCCACTTCGGGTACTTTCATTTGTTGCCAAGCCCTACATGTGCTATAAATTTGAGCGAAATCGGTGATGACGACCACGTAAGGTCTCCTTGTCAGTTTGAAAATAAGTTCATAATATATGAAATTATATTTCAAACACTCATGCTGTATCGTTTCAAAGTGCACAAACTCAAAAACTTCAAGTATCACAAAAAAGAAAATTAATTTTCCTACGACTGAGCTACACAAATTAGCTAATGTAGAATTAATCAGCAACAAATTAAGGACTGATGCTGAAACATTTTATGATAGGTGTAACTATGTTGACAATCCCTTAGTTAGGCAATTATCTATTAGTGATAACATAGTGTAATTTAGATTAGGTAAGGATATAGATATAAGTTTTAGGTTTGTTTCTCTCATTGGGTTTTTATACATTCTTTTCCCCTAAAATTTATATTATAAAACGAAAAACACACTCTGGCAACACCAATGAAATAATAATATAGATGAAAGGATTTTTATATTCTGCACTAAATATAAGAGTCCTTTTTATATAAGCATTATAAACAATATAAATAAATAAATATATGACTCAACTTATCGCTCAACTCAAGCAGTGAATTCGCTCAACATTGAAGGGGTTTTCTTGAGTGGACTGATAATTTGAGAAGGATCTGATGTGATTGAACTGATATTTTATTTAAATAATTAAAACAACAATGTTTATCTTAACAAAAAATTTTTTAATTCATTCAGCAACATTTCTTTCTGGCCCCAATATTATTTCAATTCACTTTTAAATCAACATTTCTTCTTATATTATCTCAATATTACTCAATCAAACGTACAGAAAGTTTGCCTTGTCAGTTTCTTTGATTGTAGACATCCAAAATTTCTCGAAAAAGAAATGAATTGAAAGTTCAATTAAAAAAATGGCTTTTGTCTGAGTTTTTATTATTTAAATGAATTTTCAGTCCTAAGAAATCAGTTTCCACTTACCAAAAGAAACTCAAACGTTCGGGTCACCGATTTTGCTAATTGTTTTTAGGTTTGTATTTTTTTTCTGAATAAAATAAAATACGTGCTGCTATAAATGTTTAAATATGGAAATGGGGAAACAGAATTATTTAAACATTTATAAAAATGAATATTTAAGTTGCAAAAAACGTTTATAAATTACTTCGAATATTTATTTGAATACAATACAAATTTTTTATTTGAAAAGATATAATATAATGGGACGGAGCCTATGATTATATATTCTGCAACTATAGAATACAAATTTCAATTTATTTTTGCACTTACCTCTTTAAAATATCTTATAGTAGTGGCCCTCTACAAATCTGATAAAATCAAATTCAACAAAATCGGTGACCCGAATGTTTGAGCCTCTCCTTTTTAGTTAAATACTCATTTGAGTCAAGACTTGAGTTCGCTCAAACAGTGATTCTGCTCTAGCAATGAGTCAGCTCAAGATTGAGCTCTAAACAATCGCTCAAACGTTGAGCGAACTCAATAATTGAGTAGATTTGCACTATCAAGGTTTGAGCAAATAATTTTTTATGTATTTAATTTTTTTAAAGTGATTTTTACTATTTTATTAATAATAAAGGAACGCTAGTATTTTATTAATATTGTGTATTTTATGAACTTTAGCTCAAAACTAGCTGGAATATAAATTTTTGTTTATACTCATTCATTTTTGTTTAAAATGTGTATAAAAATCTCCCCTAGCACTCAAAGGGTTAATGTGCCATAAGTCCTTCTATTGTATAAGCCCAACAACCAATTATTCATTATTCCCTTACAATCTTACTTATTATAATACCTATTGAAATTTACATTACAATTTTGAAATCAAACAATATAGGTAAGGTATTTGAATGAACTTTAGTATTTTTTTAATTACTGATAAATATATGCAAACCTTATCTATTGGTTTTCAATCATGCAGACAATTTGTATTTAAATAACAAGTTTTTGATACGACAAAGGCAATTTTATACAGGACAAATTAATTACCTTGGATCAGCCATCTTGAATTTGAAATTTGACTTCGGAATAGTTATCAGCGACCCCAAAAACCCCCATATACAGAATTTTGTAGTAATCGGTCAAAAACAAAAAAAGAACTGTCCGCCATCTTGAATTTGAAACCTGACATCGGATTCTTGTCCAGCAACCCCCAAAACCCCCAAAATAGTAATTTGCGAAAAATTATTTGAAAATTATTATTTGTTTCGCCCATTTTTGTTAAAAAAATGGCATTTTTTGGTGTTACGCCTCCCTTTAGACAACTATTTTGAGGTTAGAACATTGTTTTTTCATAAAACACCAGACGACATCAAAAACTATACTTCATGACCAATTTTTGTGTGTGCTCAAAACAGTTTTTCTCCCACAAGAAAAATGGGCAGAGGGGGTGGCTGTTTTGACAAAGAATGCCCTATATGTATATATCTATAATCTAAAATTTTAAATTGCCGAGAACTAAACAAAAATAATGTGGAATCGTAAGAGATTTTATGTCGCGAGATCTTTGAGTTTTTCTTAAAATTGCACATTGCAGTGCACATAAGAGGAAAGAAAATTATGCCAGTCATAAATCTCAAATCATATCAAAACTTACAATTTCACACCTTTCTTTTGCGAGTTCTGTTAACCTAAAAACATTTTATGAATCTAGAAACTAGATTTCGTTTCTGTACTTTTTCAATGCAATATGCTTTCCCTCGTAAATTAATTAGTGCTTAAAGAACTATTGTTTTAAATTATACAAACATTACAATTATTTTTCCACTTGGTTTTCAACTCCAAACCTGTTTAACAATTAGAAATTGTTCTAGTTTGTTTTAAAAATTATATTCGTGGGAAAGAAGCTTAAATGTTTGTGTTCGTTGAATAAATTAATTCTTATTCGTTAATTATACTACTTCCAGAGGCAATTCTTTCTCATACCTTAGAGATGAATAAATAAATAATTAATTGCTAATTAGTTCATCTACTTACATTAAAATAAATCATTTCAATAAATGATTTGAATAGTGAATAGATTAAACAAACCATTTACCATAAATTTTAATGTAAGAAAAAGAAAATAATGTCTAAAATATTAGTTTTTTGCTGCTGTAAAAAATGTTAGTAAGTATTGTCACATTTAAAATTATAATTAATTCATTAATTAATTAATAAGTATATTAATTAGTTCCGAATTTTTGATCAAATTAATCTTGTCGAAGATACATACACATGAATTTATTTAGTTATTTCCATCAGATTTGATAAAACCGAAATTTTTAGAGGGAACATTGCTTTTGTGAGTTAAATAAAAATAAACATTTGATGTATAAAAACTCTCATGAAATAATTAAATACGATATTTTATTGAAATAAAAACATAACTCCTCAATTAAAACATAAGAATCTTCGTTAGAAATGTATAATAATACTATAAAAAGTGCCTCTATACCTCTAGGGTTCTCATAAATTACCTACAAACTAGATTGTCTTCAAAACATCGTTGCCCTTAGTAAATAACATAAAATTTGTACATTTAATAAAAAACATAACAAGAAAGTTGGCAAGAACTAGAAAACTGACTTCTTTATCGTCTGCACATTCTAAACTCAATTTTTAAGACGAAAGCTTCAGAAAGGCTAGCCTACTCGAAGAAACAATTACAACTAAGTTTCTGGGACGCAGACTAAAGTGGGTCAATGTTGGGGCCATTGGGGCTCTCTTCCAGCTTTCGCCAGACAACGTTGCACATCTCTCGAACTAAGGCCTTCTCACCGTCGTCCATTTGATCCTGAGACCCCGGCGGGATCGTGATCCTGTCCCGCTCGAGTTGCTCCCGGACCTCGAGGACCTGAAGGGCTCGGACCACGGCTTCGGGGCGTCCGGAAATCGGATCAGGCATCTGCTGGACATTGTTTGTGCCCGCGACGCGCTCTTCCTCCAGCTGGCGAATTCGTCGCTCCAGGGACCTTACGTACTGAAGCGTCTGATCACTGAGGGTTGATCGCAGGTTCAGGTCCTAAAGTGAGAAGAAGAGAAAATAAGGGTAATTGATTTTGAATGCACTTTTCGGGGGTATCGCAAGCGTTCACTAACAGGCACTTGCCGCTCGAATTGTCGAATCGCTGAGATGGTTTCGTCCGCGTTGGTGCTGGAACTGCTCCCGTCGCCATCGTCCCGGAGGGCAGGTCGAGTCGCAGCACCGCAGTTCGCGCAGAGCGTGTTCGCCGCGACGTGGGCTCGCTCCTCGTCCAAATACAGGCAAAGTTCCTTCAGCTCGAGGTTATCTCTGATAAGTTCCTGTTGCTTATCGTCCAGCTGCCGGAGCTTGTTCTTTAAAACATAAATATATTAAAATCCACTAATTTCGAAACTCTTACAAGAAAACAGTCTGAAATGTACCCATTCGACTTTAGTTTTCTTGAAGTATTACCATGATCAAAAAGAAAGGGTACTTTTGGCCGTATAGTGCAATTGATTGATCAAAATGCTTTGAATAAATCAAAGCGAGATGTTCATCATCTCTGCTAACTCCCTGATGGTAAATTTGCGGTTTTCGGCGAATAATTATTGCATTTCATCGATGTTGTTATCAGTTGTTGACGTTGGTGGTCGGCCAGAACGATCGTTACCATCGACGGACTCGCAACCACTTCTGAAGAGTTCATGCCACTTACTAACCTTTGATCGCCCCAAAGAATCGTTACCAAAAAACGTTTGTAACATTTACAAGTTTTCCGGACCATTAATTACATTTATAACACAAAATTATTTGCAAATTCGATGCTCATTTTAAAAGTCGCAGAAAATCAAAGAGGCAAAAAGAATGCTGTGATTACTACAAATTTCAATGTATGATGCCACAAATTATAGAGAATGTTAATGAGGGTTCTACTAATAGAACAATAAAAAAGTATTACAATCGCATAATAGATGGCATTGTACGATCAAAAGTCCCCTTTCTTTTTGATCATGGTAGTATGTATGTTATTCCGCCCCAAAATTTAAGAGACACGTAGTTTTTATTGCGAAATATAAAATTGCACTTTAAATAAGAAACACTCATATTCCAAATTTTGAAATGAAATTCATATCGATATTCAATTTTACTCGTTCCACAAATTGGTCATTTCAAATCCACTGACCTTAAACTGAACAAATTTTCATGGCAATTAGATATCATTTTAAAAGATATTATAAATCTTGGCTATGTTACTAAAGGGAATTTTAATTCAAGAGATGATTTCCTTATGTTCTGAACAAAAGAAAAAAAACGCAACCATGGTTTCAACAATTTTAAGAGAGCACCGATTTACATTTGTTAAATTCTGAATTCATATTCACATTCGATCGCAAGTTGGACTAGTGAAATAATTCCATTTTCGTCTTTCAAATTCACAAAAAGTAAAATGTAAAATATTAGTGATAATTTCAACTTTGATTTATAACAAAAAAAAGAATAGTAACAATTAAGATTATTTTTTACATGTTAAATATAAAGGATAGTTTGTGTTTAAAAACAAATAGTTTTAACTCTATAATACACTCAAAGAAATGAAAATCTTATACTTAAGGAAATTACGTACTTGAGAAGGAGAACCAAGAGAAAAAATCAAATGTTCTACTTTTGAAGAAATATTTTCATAAATCTTATAATATTTTTTAAAATTAAAGATGAGGATGACGCTGGAGGTATCTGTTCTTCAGTACTTCGTTATTAAGTTATATGATGAGTACTAAAAATATTATTGAAACATTTTTAAGTCCCATTGTATTAGAAACTGTTACTATTACGAAAATGTATAATGGAACTTTTATCTTATTTTAACACTTAAACGCCTGGCTTTTTATTTTGCAGTTGTGTATAAACACAAAAAGCTAAGATGATCTAGACAAGATTATACTTACAAGGAAACGTTCTCAGGTGTGTCTCACCGATTTTGATGAAATTTAAATATGTTGTAGAGCATCGAAAAATAAGAGACACGTATTTTTTTTTATCTGCGGATACACAAGTTTAAGGGGTGAAAACCACCCCTAAAGTTTACCCCCAAAAACAGTTTTTCTTAAATATCTCAAGTTCTAATGAATTTTTTCGAATGAAACAAAATGGAAACGATGTCTCGTAAATATACCAACCTTTTCTAAGTAATCCGGTTCCCGGGGGTTGCAACCCTTATTTTTTATTTCAGAATAAATTATATTTTTGCGTCACAAAAATAACAGTTTTAGTTAAAAATCATTGACAAATAGTTTTTACATACGATTTTGAAAAACAAAATTGACCTGTTTTTGCGTTCTCCTAAAAAAAGCTCCTCAAGGGGGTAAACTACCCCTAGCACTAACACATGATGTATATTCTTTCAGACATCAGTTTTTTCGTGAAAACCTGTATTAAGGGGTTTTTGGAGTCGCTGATTGAGAATCTGATGTTAAATTAAAAAAACTCAAAATGGCGGATTCAACATGGCGGACAAACTTTTAAAAAATACACCAATCTTTATAATAAAAAACAATAAATAAAAGTACCCCCTAAATGTGCATATCCGCAGGTAAAAATAGTGTCTTTTATTTTTCGATACTCTATAACATATTTCAATTTCATCAAAATCGGTGAGATACACCTGAGAACGTTTCTTTTTTAGAAGTTTATTTACAAAAGCCATTCATTTGATAAAGATACCAACATTGTGAGAGTATCATATTACAGATTGCAAAAATACAATGCCGAGTGTTTAGCGATCATCAAAAAATATTGCTTAAATGCAATGCCGGATATTTAAGTGTTAACCTCTTTTACATCCTACCGCAGTTTTTCGGGGGAAAAAACCTGAAATACCCTCCTTGTATTAAAAAAAAATCTTTACTTGATTTAATCAATATGCTTGAACAAACTCTACATTAATCATGAGATAAATTACTTTGAATCAAAAGAAAAATTTCCTTGATTTGATGAGCATGTTTTCTTGTTCGTACTTTAGGTACATTTAAATTAAAAATACTTTTACTTGATTTAAGAAGCAGACTTTCTTTTTTCAGTTTTTTCCCAAAAAGAAAGATTACCTACTTTACTTTAAAATCGTAATTTCTTGATTCCACAGATAACTTACTTCATTTGTTTTGTTTAATTATTTAATTGAAAGAAATGTGAAAGCATTAAATCTATTCCCTCCAAGTTGCTTTGGTTCGTGTATCAAAGCAAATTTAATTTGGACTACAGATTTTATATAATTTAAGTAAATTTTTTTTCTGAGTGTATACTTACCTAAATAGCAGAAATGTGTAATTATTCTATTTTACATATTATCGTTGAAACTATTCTTCAAAATGGAAGTTCATGCTTTTATAAAATGGTGTCTGAATTTCACTTATTTTCGAATAAGTTCAATTGCAAAATAATCTTGACATGGAATAATGAAAAATACATTTAATTTCATATTAAAAGAGTAAAATTAACAAAAGACACTGAAAATTACGAAATTGGCACTAAAATGAGCTGTTTTAACTTTTATTAATTTTATCAGGTTAATGTGAAATCAAATGTGATTTTAGGTGATTTATCATGAAGATAATTCCGCTACAGATTGCATTCGAAATCTCAGTTGTAAATATTGTAAAACTCAAGCACAATTTAACATTTTTAGGGTGAGTCAGCCTATTGGAAGCGTTTATCATTCAAAAATAAAAGTTACATGTCTCCTAGATTTTGATGAAGAATAACCATATTAAGAAAAGACCAAACTCGAATGAATGGCTTCCTTATTAGTTATATAGACCTTACCTGATAAGCAGACACCTCCTGTCTCATAACACTTGCTGTATACCGTCCAAATCTCTGCCATTCCCTTGCCAATTTTCTGCCCTTTTGTCGATCGTCGTCCAAAAAACAGCATAAATCCCTAAGCTCTTGATTATCATCGCTAAGCCTCTGGTTAGCCTCTTTAAGTGCTCGCAGCTCTGCCAGCAAAGACTGCAAAACATAATGAAAATAAAATATAAAGAAAAATGGAATCTGTTATGGTATTTTTATGCAATTAACAACTTTGGACCCAACGGGTTCTTAAAATATGCAAAATATTTCTGAATTTGCGCAGTCTAGTGACACAGTTCTTGCTCCGGAGGGTTCTGTGAACTTCGATTCTGACCCGAATCTGCAAAAAATTTGTTACTTTTTTGCAGGAGTGGCAAGTGATGTGATAATGGCTGCAGCGATAAATAATTATTCAATGAAGAAAGATCGGAGTTTTTTGGGGGCACACCTTTTTGAATAACAAAAGCGCCGAAGAATTGAGATAATAAAATCACTTTTTTTTTGCGGTATTTTGGTAACAATTTTGTGGATTTAGAAATTATAAAAACATTTTAACTGTCTTCTTATACCCACAGTTATTCGATATAGTTTTTTGTATTGACTTTTACACAGATTCATTGACTTTTAAATACATATAACTGTTTCAAAATTTCTTTGAAACGTTTTGGAGACTACCGGTGTTCGATTTTTTCGACTTTCCGATAATAGTAAAATTTATTTTCAAAATAAGGAAGTATCGTTTAATTTTATCGCTGAGCAGTACTATGCATTTTATCCTCCTTTTTGCATATATTTATAGGTAATTAACTACCAAAATCCGTAAAATTGACGGGTACTCAATTCCTCCCTTGAATTAATTATATTTGTTAAAGTAATATCTTAAAATGTATGCCGAAACTTATTAAAATTCATATTACGACATATTTAAAAACCCTTTCCTCTATAATTACTAATTCAAAGTTGGATGCATATCACGTTAATAGTGCAGAAAATTGTTAAAAATGCAAGCTTCGGTAGTTCTAGCGTTAAACTCAAGCATTAATATAAATAAATCCAATTCTTTGAAAGCCTTGAATTTAAAAGCGGAAGGTTTAACCTTCGTTAAAAGTATAAACATTTCTATTTTGGTCATGCCACAACACCTCCATACGCTCTTTTATAAAATCATTTTTCAGAAAATGGAAAACATTTCTAAGAATTCGGTGAACAAAGATAAATAAAAACATCTCCTGCGACCACCCCAAAATCACGGTTTCCTTATTGTAATTTCTCTTCCAAAAATAGCATAAAAGGCAGCCTTTTAAAATACATAAATTGATGCAAATATACAGTATAAAATTATGGATTCTACACATTCTCGACAGTTCCAATGTGTCTTAATAATCAGTTGACACATAGGCAACGCAAATTTATTAAAAAATCTTAAATAGATAAATAAACATTTACGCACTACGAATAAAATATAAAAAATAAAAAATAAACTAATTTTCCACCAATTCATTTAGTAGAAAGCATAAATTAAATGTTAATTGGATGTCGATGGCGCCAATCTTTTATCTTTAATCGTTTTTGCCCTGTAGCAAGCTCTGCAACTTTTTAATCTCTTACTGGTCAGATAATAAAAACAAACAAGAAAAAAGAAAGGCAAACTTGGTTTTATTCAAGCAACATGAATTGATGCCAATGAACTGAATTATACAATTCAATTTGAAGATAGGAATTTTTATTATTTATTTATGTTTAGAAAGTATACCCAAAGCTCGTAAGTTGTAATTTAATCGTTAATTAAATTTTAAATTAACTTCCGTGCCTTCACATTTCATTCCACAGTTTATTATCATATTTGTGACTGATCAACTGTCATTCAACTATATTTTCCGTCTTTAATAACATTTTCTGCATTTGTATAGTTACGATGAAAACAATAAATTTTCATCATATTTTATTATTAACACTTTAACGACTTGACACGCCAATTGGCGTACAAGTAGGTAATAGTTATTTTATTCACTGACGATGTCTATTTAGCGTGTAACTTGTAACTAATTTGTAATGCCTCTGGTAATAAGTCATAATTTTAGAAGAATTTTTAAAATATGTAGTCGGTAAAATTTTAACACTGAAACCGTGATGAGTTTCATCAAAATGAAAAAATGGACCACTAATGACCAATGAAAAGAACTAACTTTTAGATAGATGAGAAATGGCATAGTCTAGTGGTTATTCTAATCTGGTTTGGAAACTTTGTCATTACATTTTCTTAATAATACTTCTCCATCACCGTCAGAAAAAAAATACCCTTTTTTTTCAATTTAGGAACTGGAACTTTGAATCAGGGACTCTATATCCTATTACAATATTGTGAACCCAAATTCTATTCATATGGCTGAATTAGAGTTAAATTTTCAAGACAATCTTGTTAAAATTGTAATCTGTAATTCAGACGCATGGTTCGTATTCGAGCGTATAATATTGTGGCAATAAGGCTGTAGCTACAAAATCGATATCAATTTTCCTCCCAAAATCAATTATTAAAAATTAGGTCCGATGTTGCGCTTTCAAAATAAATTTTTATACTTCAAAGAAGCCCCTATTTTTTGCAATTCTGCTTTATGAAATGTATTTTTAGATGTACCAAAACTGAACTACTAAATAATAAAATATTTGTCGAAAAAAACGATCCTCATTATTTTGGGAAAAAATTAATTGCGATTTAAAAAACCAAGAATCGTCAACGGCTAGTAATTATTTAGTTTTTGATTGTTGTGGGACATTTGAACTGGGTAACGTGTATGTTATATTAAAAATTATTATTTCATCAACTGTCCAAATCTCAATCAGTTTTTCTGGTCTTTATTTCAAATAAAAAATTAATTAAATATCAAACAATTCCATTACTGAGAAAATATATATAAATAAAAATAGCCAACACACCTCTGTTACCAACTTAGGACGGCACATGGGGTAGAATCTACCCCTACAGCTTGAAAAATCCATTTGAAAGCCATAAACTGCCGAAAAACTGTTACTTTTATGTAACAAATAAAAACTACATTAATTTTTCAATCTGAAGTGAGGAAATATTAAAAATAAGGATAAATGATTTGTAAAAATCACTTGGGGTGGATTATACCCCTTGCGCCGTCTAAGGATTAAATAAATAAATTCCACTTTTTAAATAGGCCTAGCATCTTAAAAAATACTGGAATAGTTCTTAAAACAAAACGTACCTGATTCAAAAATTCTATTGCATAGTATACTACTTAATTAATAGCATCCAAATAACACAACATTTATCTTTAGTTTCTTGCTTAAGACCATTTGATAAATAATTAAATTTGGTTACGCAATTTAGCATTAGTTCTCACTCTTAACATTCTTAACAATCCGTGTCAAAACTTTTCATGCTACAACCGCTTAAAAGGAAGTGACTTCCCAATACGTCCGGTTCTGAAGAGCATAAATGGACATATGGTAATTGTAAGTTGAGTTTAATTAACTGGTGAGTTAATTAGATACACCAAAACGGTAATGAGAAGTTCGCATCAGGGGATTAATTAGGTAAATCAAAATTACTTTTTTGATTCGAAGCCATAATGAGTTTGGTTTCATCGGATAATGCTGGACTATAAGAGAAATTAACTATAAGCGGTAAATGCGCATGATGCATTCAAAAGTAGAAAGCTTGTTAATTTGAATGGTTTTCGAAAACTTACGTAACACTATCGAGAAAAGCTCCCTGGGAAATTGATGTTTCACTTTTTAAAAAGTGAATATGTTAAACAAAAACAAAAATAAATCTGCTAAATAATTAATGAGCAGTATGCCGCTCGGTTCATCTATACGGCCGCTACTTTTTCTCGACTCGGCCAATTTACATATGACAAATGGCGGGAAAAGGCCGTATCTCACCGCTTTCGCCCTTATTAGCAAGCACAATGCGATTGCATCACGATTGTGTGCACTGACCATTGCAGTACGCTGCGCCGGCTAGGTTTTTTTATATTTAGAATGGTAGAGGAGGCCTAGCGTTTCGCTGAGCCAGGCAAACTGCAACTGCAGGCCAGTGGCAGTCCACAAAATCACTCATTCGGCTGTGATCCAATTCGAAAAGGCTGAAAAGGTTCACAACTCACCTGCAAATGACGATTCTGCTCGGCTGTAAGCCTTCCGGCGCCACTGGGGGGCACTTGAGTGGGTCCTTGCGAAGGTCCAGTGGCGTCCGCGTCGGGCTTCCTCACGAACTTCAGCATCTCTTGTTGCTGCTGCTGTTGTTGATGCTGTTGCTGTCGCAGGATGTGGTCCTCGTGATGGATCGATTGATTTTGGGTCAGGACCGGGATGTGTCCAGAGGTTAGTCGGTGAAGCGGTGCCCTCTGACTGAATCGGGACGGGTTCCCGGAGGATTTCACCGAATCCGGGATATACACAGATGCGAGTTTGGGTATTTCTGGGGGATACTTGATATTGAGGTGTGGTGCACTCAACTCCGACGGATAGAAGTTCGACTTCGACGTCGGGATGTGCTTCAGGATGCCACCAGGCGGTTGCGGGGGTGGCTGATACCGCGGCGGTATTCCAGAGGCGGCCGTGTGATTCGATTGACCGTTCGACGTCTGGTGGTGACCGGACGAGATCTGCTGATGGACTGTTGCGACCGTCGTCGAATGTATCTGCGCTGGATGCTGGATACTCGATGACGACGAGCCAGACGTCTGGTGCTGTTGCTGCTGCTGCTGCTGTTGTTGGTGCGGCTGCTGGTTAGCTTGCTGCTGCGGCTGCTGTACCTGACTCTTCGCGGCCAGACTTATCAAATTTCCATTCAGTTTGTGATTACCACCGGCACCAGACATCTTTTCTACCATTTGTGAGCCTCTATATAAAATTTGTTTTTAAGCGGGGATTAAACAACCCGGTGAATTTAACACTCGCGGACACGCTCGAAGGCGGACAATCGAAAATGTATGGAACTTCTTATAAATTGCAACTAAAGAGGAAACGTCGTCATGGTCCGTCACATCTAGATGTGTGTGCGTATGTATATATCTACAAAATGCCTCAAGAACTTCACGAAAACTTACTTAAAAACACCTGTGACCTGTTAAACTACTTTTCGCGATGATTTTTGCGCGCGCGCCAGCCACTCGCTCATAACTCGAACCATAGAAACGTGTTTTTATCACTTTTCACCTGGCCAACATTAAGATGAAGAGAAGCGGTTTCTCTTGTGGTCCTGAACCCGCGAAAGCTTCTCGAATGGAACCCGTTTCGGTCCTATCATCGTTCTTCACTCCATCGAGACGAACAGACCCATATAGAGCACCTGGAAGGCATTTGAATGTTATTTTATATTTTGTTACAACCGCAAACAACTATTAAATTAATGAGATCGCACAGCGCGAGCCGCGGCAAACAGGAGTAGGGTTGCCACCTTTTCGTATGAGCATTAATAGTTAAATTTAGGTAAACGATTTTTACTTTTCTAAATGCAGTTATTACAATGATATCTACAAGAAAATCAAAATCAAGGGCAATCAATTCAAAATCATTGACAACCACATCAACATCAAGGGCAATCAAATCAATATCAAGCTTAAACAAGTCAAAATCAATGTCACCTCTTTAAAGAACTCACAAACAGATAAACTTCAACAGTAACCATTTCAATGTTAATAGCAATTTTATAAATCGTAATCACGATTCTTGACTGAACTCGGGGCCGTAGCTACCTCTGAGCTTAGGCGCTTTCGAACACAAGGAGGGTATTTCTTTACGAAATCGAATTAAAAAAAGTTTTAAGTCAGACACATTTGGTTTCAAATAAAACATTCAAAATAAATTTAATTAAAAAACTTTACGAAACTAATTAACTTTGATAAAGTAATCAATAAATTTGCTTCTAAAAAAGTTAGGAAACAGAAATTCATGTAATATTTTGTTTTATACACCGTAAAACAATTTACTTCTATCTCTTTTAATTATGTTCTTTCTCAAAAAAGTTTAATGACTTCTATTGTTATTTCAATCATCACTCTTGAGAAAAATCTTGCAATTTTTAATGTAAAGACATTTGTAAGTGATTGTATTTCAATATTATTATTGTTGTTAGTTACTTCAACAATTAACATAAATGCTTGATTTTTCTCCAATTTAACTGAATGTAAGGGCCTAACATCCAACACATAAAAATTTGATTCCATAGTCCGTATCATTTTGCCAGAATTTTTAAATTCCATAAAGTTCACAAAATTGTAATTTACCAAAATCTTTGACGGCAATTTAAAAAAAAAGTAACATAACTTTTTTTCACTCAAACCTATTTTAAAACTTCTTTATTTCATTCGATATTTGTCCTATAAATTTTATTATGCTATCCCTACGGCGGCGTCATACCAAAAATTTGATCCAAAACGTACTAGATCTAGAATTCTAATTTTTTGAAGTAAATGAAAAATATGAAATTGGAAAGTGAATATATCTCAGTTATTGAAGTTGCTATGACCAAAAATGTCTTTGAACTTGTAGTTTGGTGAAAAATTATAAAAGAATAATAAATCATAAAGTACAAAACTTTCTGGAACATACATGGGGCTAATTCGGGTACTCCTGGTGGTGCTCTACCTCTGGACTTACGCTAGACCCCATTTCATGGGACACCCTATATTGTATTTGATTTCACAATAGAGCTATTGTAATTCCGTAAATTGTACATATATCAAATTTAGTGGGAATACTCAAGGTGTGTTATGTCTGATTACACTTAATAGCTTCAAGTTTCCAGCGCTACTAGAAGTGCTCAAAGATTACGATTACATCCGAATTCGCGAGAATCTCCCTATAAAAGTTTCCAAGATTAAAAAGCCTCACTAAGCGAAAGTAAGGAGATAAAGCGCCGCTCGATCACTTACTGCCCCGAAACCTTAGAGCCTATATATATGACTTTGATTAACATGTTGACGCCGGCGCAGTTTTTTGTATTTCACTTCATCAGGCGGCAGTTAAAATCATATTTTGCTTTATCTGGCGGCGCCTTGCACAAAATGTTGTTTAGCAAAACTTCAAAAGTGCAGTTTCCTTTTACTATACGTTTATTAAGACATAATAATTTTATTTATTATGTGTTACGCAAAGCTGATGTGAGCCACCTGTGGTACGCGCCGCCTGATGAGGTAGTCTAGTGCCGGCCACCGGTGGTACGCGCCGGCGCGGCGCGGCGTGAACATGTTAAAATTCATTTAAAAGCATATCATTTCAATTATAAAAACAAAATCGGATAGTTCATCGTTTCAAATAGAAAAATCAAAATGCGAAAAATAACCATTTACACCATAAGATTCTTCAATGATAAACCCTCCATTTATTGCGTAGTCTTAGGAACTAAACTTTGTTAAACACATCTATAAATATATGTAAATATTGCTAAGTTTAATTTTAAACCCAAGCATACACTTTTATAAAATTGTTGTTTTTGTGCTAATTTGTATACATACCATACAATATCACAAAATCACTTCTCAACCGATTTCTTTACATGTCAAAAACGAAATTTTTCAAAAGGAATTGTTATAATATATACACATACTTAACTACCAGTAGAATACAATGTGACGAAGATGCAATTATTTACTAGATTTCTAGACTACGAAATAAATGAAAGGTTAAAATTGAATTTAAATAAATAAACTCAGAAACTCAAAACACATAACTGCAGCAAAATCAACTCTATATTGATTGAGTTATGATTTTTTAACAACGAATTATATGAAAAGAAACCCTTATTACGAAAAATTCTAATGTAACCCTAAAACAATTCTTCAATTGTAATAAAAATAAAATCGGAGTACGTCCGAAAGAAAATGTTGTTAGTTACAAAGTCTAGTCTAAACAATTCAAAAACTTAAAAAAACACAACTTTCATGTTTACTGGATTCCCAATTTCGATAATATATAATAAAGGACCAATTGTAATGCTTATAATACGAAATGAATAATTTTAAGTTAAACAATCGGAGTTCTTGTTTGAATTGAAAAGCTTAAACTATTTGAGTTAAATATTTCCATTCGTTTCAGATGAAAAATAACTTTTGACTTAAAAACCGACTTTATTACATGGAATTGTGATTTAAAAATGGTCGTTTTTGAAGTTAAAATGTATATTTTGTTTTTCTAAATTTTGAAGTTGTTATGATATTCTTATAAGAATTGGTATATTCGAGATTCCAATTTGGAATATATTGTTGAAATACCAAAAACAAACAATTAGTTAGAATTTCTATGATTTGGAGAAGTATGCTAATATTTATACTGAAGCCTAATTCTATCATGGAAAATTGGGAAAATGTATATTAATTTAATTTTAGAATTTATAAAGTAAAATAATGGAGTACTTTTGAAAGGTTAAGAAGTCCACGAATTGGAGTAAAATATCCCTTAAAAGAGTACTTAAAGGTGGTAACTCTAGCCAGCAGCGACCGCATTGATCAGGAAAACCAGCGGAAAAGTTAAAACTCCGCGAAACTCCGCGCCCGGCGGTGCACGCGAGCCCCAATCACTCCCCAGAGGTGTGGAGCAGAGTGGGTTTTGAGGTCGCGACTCGCACCGCATTGAATCGTACTCTTGACGACTTCATCTTCGGCTCCGACTCAGACATATGAACATGAACATGCCCCAGATAACCTGACCATGGCCAGCACGATCCGTCGTAGATCGGTCCAATAAATTAGAAATTATGTTTTGTGGGGCCCACCACCGGTTGCACCTCCCAGGTCGAAGCGCATTTGGGCAAATCGATTGCCCTCCGACCTTAGTGCTCCCCAGAGTCCAGACGCACCTCTGATTAATGATTGACAACTACGTGATAAATTTCCTTATGAGCTTATGAGATCTTTTACCGTGCAGCGGCGGCACTCATCTCCTCGGGATCCAGCACCCAGCATCCAAGCTCGGCGGATTATTAATGCCCAGAGAGGTTGCGAGATGATTCGCTTAGCTCATTAGTCAAGTTGACTAATGAGGTAATTGGGAGCACGGCGTTTGACATCCAATCAGCTCGGGTTTATTAATATTAACAGGAATTAAGCGCGACTCAGGGGAAAAAAGTTGCGAAAATTAATTCGTCAGGGGCCAGACTTTGATGCAGCCAGTACTAGAAATAATGAGATTATCCCAGGTTACGTCGCGATAGTTGGCCACTTAGGTAAATCGCGACTTTATTACGTGGTAGACTGTTAATTAAGTTATTCAAATGCTTTTTAAGTCTTGCATAATTTGTTTTATTTAAAAGTAAACCGTGCGATTGTCTCGCACGTTTGAAGTTTAATTTGCCATTATGCGCGCTTAAACTCTTCTATTGTTGTTTAACTTTCAGAGTTTTCTTTCAATTATTTATTTAAATAAACCCAATGAAATAAACACTTTTAGCGCAAACTAACTAACGTCTCTGTGAACCATACCAAATATTAATATACACAAAATGAAATTCGGATGTATTTACATAATCCGAGTCGTGAAAAGCACTCTGCAATATAATCAGCAAAGAATTTGTATAAAATTGCTACAATAATGAAATTTTAATAAAAAATTTATGGGTTTTCATTCTCAAATCATCCATTTAAATTTTTAAATCCGAAAAGAATTACTCTGATAAAAGTTGATTCATATTTTGACATTGGTTGAAATGAAAAAAAAAAAAAATGTTGTATTAATCAGGGATATTTCGGTTTTATGTTTTGAATGTAATATAATAAAGGCGGCCTAATTTAAACCGAACTAGCCTACAAACATGCCGCATACATATTTGTACATATTTAATATAATATCAATTAAAGGACCCCGCACAATTCGTATGGAAAATGGCTTTCGGCCAAATTAGCTGAAATTTTGCACAGAGGTAGCTTTCAGCTCACTGATGAAAAGTCTCAATGGGCGCAACCCCCAAAAATCAAACCCCGATCCCCCACGCCCCCCCGAAGTCTCAATATATACCAAAATCACATTATGATGAAAATCAGTTCAAAACAGATGTATTCATTTGAAACTTCGCACAGTGGTAGCTTTCAGCATGCTGGTCAAAAGTCTCAAAGGGCGTAACCCCCAAAAATCAAGCCCGCACCCCCCACGTTCTTTCCATTTCCGTGGTTAAAAACATGGATTCCCCTTCAAAAAACCACCTTGACCTTGATATAACCTTCAAGGTCATTGCCAAGGTCATGTTAAAGGTCAAGGTTGTGGTCAAGGTCACATTTGGACGCAAAACTTCCACTCTTTGCAATTCCGCAGTATCAATGCAGGTTCCTCTTTAAAGAGCCATTTTGACCTTGATATGACCTTCAATGTCATGGTCAAGGTCATAATTGGACGTAAAATTGTCCGCTCTTTCCATTTCCGTGGTCAAAAATAAGGGTTCCAATTTAAAAAAGTCAACTTGACCTTGAAATGACCTTCAAGGCCACGGTCAAGGTCAAATATAAGGTCATCATTGAATAGCTGGGGAAAATTCCTAAAACTTTTGCCTACAACTTTTTTCTCCAAAATGCATTCCTCGAAAGTTATTTAGCCGTTTCCATACTTTTGGATCACCCTGTATATTTTGCGACTGGGTTGGTTGGATTTGGTTGGATATAAGGGGTTGCACTCATTGAGACTTTTGACCAGCACGCTGAAAGCTACCACTTTGCGAAGTTTCAAATAAATACATCTCTCTTGCACTGATTTTCATCATAATGTGATTTGGGGTATATATTGAGACTTGTGGGGGGGGGGGGGGCGTGGGGGGTGAGGGTTTGATTTTTGGGGGTTGCGCCCGTTGAGACTTTTGACCAGCATGCTGAAAGCTACCACTTTGCGAAGTTTCAAATAAATACATCTCTCTTGCACTGATTTTCATCATAATGTGATTTGGGGTATATATTGAGACTTGGGGGGGGGGGGGGGGGGGGGGGGGGGGGGGGCGTGGGGGGTGAGGGTTTGATTTTTGGGGGTTACGCCCTTTGAGACTTTTGACCAGCATGCTGAAAGCTACCATTGTGCGAAGTTTCAAATGAATACATCTGTTTTGAACTGATTTTCATCATAATGTGATTTTGGTATATATTGAGACTTCGGGGGGGCGTGGGGGGTCGGGGTTTGATTTTTGGGGGTTGCGCCCATTGAGACTTTTCATCAGTGAGCTGAAAGCTACCTCTGTGCAAAATTTCAGCTAATTTGGCCGAAAGCCATTTTCCATACGAATTGTGCGGGGTCCTTTATATTTGAACAAAATTGCATTTTATGCTTGGATCATAGTATGTATGCGTTAATTCCCAATCGCACTAACTCAGCGCAATTGCATGGATTATAGTTATCAGTTTAATCAAAACGATAATCTAATGATCTCTTGACTGGATAATAGTTAATTCTAATTATTCGAGCATAGAGAGCCTTGCTACAAATTAATACCTGCAAGTTACATCGATTTGCCGACATTAAATTAATCAGCAGACCGTTTGCAATTTGATTTATAGCCAGCCCCAATGCGAATAAATTGTCAACGATACATAGTAGCTTTAGTTCATCCCATATTTATTGATATGCAAATGTTTAGCGAAATCCTATTGATTTTCGGATTCAAATTTAATGAGGCGATTTAATTCATTTTTCTTATGTAAATGCACTCTAACACAAAATTTGTTCAGAAAATAGCAAAATAATTCCGATTTTTGTTCCATCTCAAAATATATCTATAAAACTTTATGAGGGAACTATGTTTCACAGGCGACCGTATTGTGACATAAAATATTTTATGTTAGCATCATAGTTAATGCCCATAGTCTCAAAAACACATAAAATTAGTTTCTACCCAAATGTGCTGAATGCAATTTTCCGCTAAAAACTTTTATGCTGTGAAACTCCAATTTAATCAGCTATCTGGTGTGGAGTTAAACTTAACCTCAAAGTAGTTTTTTATTATCCTTTTTAATATTTTTACCAATTTCTCCAAAGTTTTATGGTAATTGCATACGATAAAAGGGCTCGCTATATTTAAAAAAATTTTATATTTATAGACACCTGCGCTTGTGACAAGATTTATGTCGCTTACGTTTAACTACTTCTCACGGAAATTCATCGTATGTTAGAAAATTACCGACCATATTTTCAGACGTATAAATTTAAGCTTGATATGGTATTTAATTAAAAAAAAATATTAAGTGTATTAAAGAAAACCAAGAAGTTTTAGTCGGCTTCCATCTCGTATCTAGTATAAAATAATATCAATAAATAAAAGCTGATAGTTACTCTTACGCACAACTTTAAACCCTTTAAAGACTTTATTGACCCACGTGATTTTAATCAGTTAGCTGTGGTGACATCTTTTATAAAGTGCGTACATAAAGTGATGACGAGCATACAGAATATGTCCAGCTGTAATAATACTGAGCTAAGTTTTAATCAAATGATTTTTACGAAATTAATAATTTTACTACTAACATTTATTTACTTAACTTACGATGGGAAAATTTTTGTATACGATTACTTTTTGATGAGGTGCTGGATTTATATTTAATCGGGAAAATGATTCCGGATTAGATTTGTAGCATTAGGTTTAGTAAGTCGAATTTCTGTTGGTTTTACAGTCAGAATTGGATATCTTCAGAAGTTTACTCGTGTTAATTTTCAATTGTTCTTTTACGTAATATAAATTAATTTAAACGGACAATATGTAAAATGTGAAGGGGTATTTTTTTTAAAATTGTTGTTGAATATGCATTTTTTTACTGTAGTCAACAAATACCTACTTCAAATTTCTCTGTTTATTTTCTTTTACTCTCTTTCTACGATATTGTCGTCATGAACTGTGCACTCAAAAAAAGAAAAATGTAAATTTCAGGGAACGAAAATAACAATTCTTTTCAATTTTTCAAACCAAAAAAAAATGTAGACAAAGTAGGAAAATTGGTTCAAATGTAGCATTATGTTTCTTATGGCCTGAGCTTTAAGAATTTTATGTGCTTTTTAAATTTGTGACTTTTCCCATAAAAATCAAAAGAAACAAATTATTTTCGCTTTTTTATTTTTAAAATCAAAAATAAAAATCAGAATATTATTTTTATTTTTAAAATCGAACATAAAAAATCAAAATACGATTATTATTTTTAAAATCGAAAATAAAAATCACAAAATGAGTTTTATTATAAAAATCAGAATATGATTTGAATTTGAACATTTACATTTTTAGTTATATATGTATATTTTAAAAACAAAAGTCATTTTCCGCCTGTTTTTTTTTTTTTTTAATAAAAATCACATCTTGATTTTTATTTCTGATTTTAGATTAAAATTAAAAATCACTTTCCGGTTTTTATTTCTGATTTTCAAAATAAAAATCATTTTTTGATTTTTACTTCCGATTTTAAATTAAAAATTGTATTGGAATTTTTATTATTGATTTTAAAAAAATCACTTTCCGATTTTTATTTCTGATTTTAAAAATAAAAATCATGCTCTGATTTTTATTTCTTTATTTTAAAAATCAAAATCAAAACATAATTGTTATTTTAGTCTAGAAAAATAACAGTCAGGAAATAAATTTTTAGATCTGATTTTTACCGAAAATATCATAACTGTTACAGTCCCTGGTAAATTTACTATTGTATTTTTTAACTATTTTCCAGATTTCAAAAGGACTCAACTCAGAAAAATAGTAAAATTTTATAGTTGACTGAACTACTAATTATAAATACTGATATTTGAACTAATATCTCATAGTCAATATAAATTTATCAATACATTTCCAATAATTTGTACAGTGAACTATTTACTCTTTTTGTGTAGTAATAATTACCCTTTTTTAACTGTTAAGTTGTAGTAAACATTACTAATTCGTGTCATTTACTGATAACATTACAATTACATATTGAAAGCTATGAAAATGAAGTAGACAAGTTCAAAAATTTTATGAGTATTTCGATTAATGTGGCTGTGGCCTTGTGTCTCTGCTACAAACATCTATATCTGCCCTATTATAATACCAAGTGTGAATTATAACAAAGGCAAATTTTTTAAAATCAATTTTGAAAAATAAATAAATATAAATTAAAATTGTATGATATTTTTACTGATGACTAGAAGTTCTTGAGAATACATTTAAATATCTAGAGATATCACTAAGAACGTTAGAAATATTTACTATGTTTTACTTTACTTTTGTCCATAATATTTTATTTTTCATTTTAAAGTAAATTTTAATAAAATAATTATGCTTGCAACTACATATTTAAATTTTTAGAGATAAAAATAGTTATAGTACCATTTTTTTCTCAGTGTCAGTGATCTAACTCGGAACCCTTTTTGCAAGAATATAAAACTCTTTTTATTACGCATCCTTGACGTTAGGTTGCAGTTTCGTGTATGTCAAACGGATGTCAGATAGAAATAATAATAAAATTACGAAAGGATAGAATGAGTTATATGGTCTATCGAGACGTTTGTATAATGAGCGTTATACAACAAAACATGAATCCAAGGTGATTTCAGTAATGATTAGAAAAAGAAATTAAAACATTTAGAAAAGGAAAAAACCCAACTAATTTGTTCACATTATACAGTTTTTTTTCATCATAATTATTTATAAGTTTTATTTGTCCAGTTTATTTCGTCTTGACCTCCAAATATTTTAAACATCTGTAAATTTACGAATATATTTTAGTTTTCACTAAAATTGCAATTTAAATAAGCAATGGTAACTATATTTTCGGCATGACCTAGTTTACTTGGAGTTTATCCATGATGAGTACACTGGTTAAAATACTTGCTCAATTAGTGCTCTTTCAAATATTAATTATATCAAAAGTTCGAAAAAAACAACTTATCTTCACCTAATTTGTAGGGTAATGTAAAAATAATAGTGATCTAAATAAGCACCCTTCTACTTTACCAAATCATCATTATTAAACTTCCTACTTTCTTTCCCTACTTAATTTGTCCGTGTCGGTTTTCAACATTTTCTTATCATTGCGAAATCAACAGCGAAGAAGCCAAAGTAAGCGGTCTCAAATACTAGACTGACTTGAATTTTAACAGAAAATACCTCATAACTTTCATTTAACCCAGAAAGAAGCTGGCTCATTATCTTCAGCAACATCTTGAGAGTTGGTAATTTCTCGTTGTATTTTTTTAGGATGGGAAAATGTGGCCAAAATGTGTGCCAAATGCCGTCGAGATTTTAATTCCACCAAATTTACTTAAAAAACTCAGTAGACTTAAATAATTTAGAATTTGACTAAAAATACTTAGTTGACTTGTTTGTAATAGTCTCATAGTATGTTTTCAGGCCCCTATTCGAAGTATAGTAAATAAAAAGTACATGAAAACTGTTAACAAAATATTGAAGTTACTATCTTAAGTTATAATACTTCATAACAAGTCCGATCAATATCTCCATTTAGATAAAATAAATCCCGGAAAACTATGCACAAATGGAAAACAAAAGCTGTTTACCGCAAATTCCTTATAAAAACCAAGAAATTGTGCGATCATTATAAGCATATACATAACCACATTGAGCATCTATCTTTCAGTGACTACAGAAATATTCTATTGTGGTAGATATAGATACATACTATATATCTAGATCGAGTCATGTACGTTTGAGCGCTTTCAATTAAGTGCAACAGCACAGCACGATCAAGAATTTCTCGTTAAAGAACATGCGCTTCGCGGCACAAGAAGCAAATCGAAGAAATCAAACACTTTGAAGAAAAAATGCGACCACTTTTACTTCCTGCTTAGCCACAGGACCGCTGTAATCCGATAGGCCTAATAAATAATTGTACGAGTGCACCTTACACTATTCGAAAATATTTCGATAAAGAAAGAACTGCACACCGTCAGATATTTTCACTTGAAGAAAGCCACCTTGATCACACTGAAAGTCTCGCAAAACTGAAACATAAAGATCACACTGATCTTACTGGAATCTGTTCGAGCATCTTACGTGTAGCGATTCGTTTTTTTTTTTCTGAGATTTCGATACTACAAAAAATCTTTTGGAATGTTCTGAACCGCGTTTAGGAGCATTGAGCTGATACGTTTCTTAGATACTTTCGGCACAATTTTTTGAAAACGTCGAATTTTTAGACACTTGAAAACGAAAAATGGCCGCCCGATCATGACCGAACCACAAACAAAAATAAGTCACTATGCTCTTTGGTATGTCTTATGACGGTCGGACGAGAAGGAAAGAGAGCCGAAATTTTTTCGAGAGTACCTTTCATGCACACCTATATGCTGTGTGGTTATGCTGGATCATATGTTCCGGTCCAGCAATGGGAACCTGAGCTGAGATTTCATTCATCAAAACAAAACTCAGCTCACTGCTGCTCGATCACACAGAGAAGAACCTTTATTGAGTCGAACACTCAAAGAATATGCTGTCGTGTGGACTTGTGGGAAATGTCCGAAGTGAAAAGCCATGCTAGAGATCAGCTCAGTGGCCAAGAGAGTCAAGAAAACATGCCTGCTCACCTTGGCACCGCGGATCCAGCTCTTTGTTGAAGACCCATCCACACGTGCACAGCGAGCGGCGATCGAGCCAGGTATGCTATTCAATTCAAGCCTCCTACCGTGAGCCGTGATGTTAACGTCTTTTCAATGAAGATCAGTTCCCACTCAATGCGAGCGGTTTCATGTGGCTTGCGTTTTTAGGCCTTGGAATTCAGAGTCGCAGTAGATCATTTGCCATTTTTTTCTCCACAAACACTGCGCAAGAAAAGAAATTATAAAGGTATGGAGTCTGAAAAGTCATCACACAATGCGACATTAAAAGTAATTGCGAAGTTACTTAAAAACTGTGAATATCATTACGCAACTATAAACCAAATTAAAACTTATTTACTTAAGTAACCTAATCTCTTACGTAAAAATAGTAAAAATTTCTAATTTATGATCGTTAGTTGCAATATCTCAACTGAAAACTTTTCAACTACTTAAGCTAGTATCTTTGCATACTTCTAGGCAGTTAAAGACCGGATCAAAGCTTTGTTGTAGATATTTAAAGCTGGGCTTATGCTTTTTATTTCTCTCTATACGGCACCAGATGGCACTTCAAAATAAAGTACAGTTACAATAAAAGATTCCTTAAAAATAAAATAAACAAATTAAAACCAAAAATAAGAATTATTCAAAGTGTTTTCCAAGAAAACCTAATTCCAAATCAATTTAAATGGAGGGAAGTAATTCATATTTACGCAATAATGTCATTACGGTATTAAAAACCAACATATGTTAAAAAAAAAAAAAAAACAATATTTAAGAAATGAACTTTTAAATGAGTGAAATTGGCTTAGCATGTAGATCTAGTGTTAAGGGCGGAAACCACTGTGAAAGATCAAAAAATTGGAATTCTTCAAAGTATACATATTCAAAAATATATGAGACAATTTTAAAGTCAAAATATTGAAAATTCACCAGTTATATGTCATAATACAGAAGAGCCTCTCTTATATATCCCTATCGGAGATGTGACTTCCAAGAACCAGTTCCAATTTATTTGTTATCAAGAATTGCAATTTATTCTTTATCTTGTCCCACCAACAAATCGATGAACAATCAACCGATGTTCCATTTTTTTTTTTATAAATCTTCGTAATCGCAGTAGCTAAGTGTATGCGTCGTCGATTTATAAAATTTTAATAATTAAGTACTATTTTTTACAAAGAAAAGAAAAATCGTCAGCGATAGCTACATTGACAGAGAAATTTTAAAAATTCATTTTTTTTTATTTTCAGACAATTCTTCATCAAAATTACAGTGGGACAATGAGGGAAGAGTTATTTAGTATACCATCACATCGAGGATGATATCTTTGTAAATTGTTTAGTATTTTTTGATAAAAATTTGTACAAAAATTAGTAGAAAGCATACTCAAAAATATCATCCTTACCCGATCCCTAAATAATTAATGATACCTTTACAAAAAATTCGCAATCAATAAAAGTGTTGAACGTAGAGCATTATTCTTTTATACATGTAACAATATAATTTTAAAATAGTATGATAACTTTTAAATGATTGATTGATTAGTATATTTGCTATATTCTCGTTGTAAAAGTTTAATCAAATTGGAACTTCATACAACAAAGCGTGAATAAATTTTTAACTAAAGTGACGCATAATAAATAAGCTTTTATTAAAATGCACTAAAATGAAGAAAATAAACATAGAATTCAAACTATTAATTACATTATTAAACCCCAAAGCAAGAAAAGTTTTGATAAATGTACATTAGCAAAATTAAGCTGTATATATAAACAAATCACACAGATCTATAATTATGTTACGACTCAAAAAACTCAAAAAATGTTTCAAAGTTTTCGTACCAATTTAATTAGAAATACCATAAAATAACGTCAAATTACAAATCTTGCAATTGTAATTGATGTACACCCATCAACACTCAGTTAGGCTTAGTATGAGGAGACCATCCAGAGACTTAACCCTATTTAGGGCTATATATACTTGCCCAGCAGCAAAAAGCTTTGAGCCCAAAGGACTGAATGGCTTCAGGCTGTATATAAAAATGAGATGTCGTTAATGTACTAGTTCAGGGCACCAGAGAGCACGCTGTTGTATTATTAGCCCTTGCCCTTCTACATGGAGCTAACGACATTCATCTCACCGAATCAGACGGTCAAGCTCATGTCATTAACTATTTATCATTAACAGTGTGAGCCCATCAAAACGACGCGTCTACTGTCCGCCATTGAAGAGTTCCATAATATGTTGGATAGAATCATACATGACAAAATTTGTCATCCATCTTTAATTTCTAAACTTTGAACAAAAATTTGAAATTCGCAGCCCCGGGAGCTTTTAGGTATCGATTTCGAATACCATTGCCATATTGATTTTTTAAGAATATAAATTCGTTAAAGTTTATTGTCATCGGAACTATACGTATATATGTACAAAATTTCAACTCAATCTTATAACCAGAAGTGGGTCAAAGTCGACTTGCAAGTTTTGACTTAAACAAGCAAATATGTGAAGTTAGATAAAAGCGTGTATTTGTAAACAACGTTTCTTTACTTATAATAAGTATCTATAAATTGCTTAAATAATTTGATTTGATTTTTTTTAAATAAAGCAGTTAAGTGCGAGTTAGATCTCACAGATGTAAGTACACTTACATGCAATGCCGTTCACTGTCAATATCTGTTAATAATACATTTATTGTTTTATTACTTTGAACAGTATTAATGTGTTATTGTATCACTAGTATAAGAACGCTCATTTAGGATTAAATAAAAATTTCCATTTTTTATTTCGCAAAATAAAACGAGGTTAAAAAACCATCTGCTTTAGAAAACATCGAAGGAATGTTTTTCTCAAAAATTGGAAATTTTTTCTGGATTGTCATATCGGTTGTTTAAACAGTGTCTACAATTGTGTGAAATTATTGATAAGCCTTGAGGTTGTATAAACATTTTTGGCATATTTAGCATTCCATTTCAAGTAGATTCCTATTCATTCGATTGTATCAATAATTTGCTGGAGTTTTCTTGTTATATTATTATTAGGTATAATATATTTCCTAGTTTCAAAGAAACGTTGTTATTACTTTTTTATATGTACATTTTGCTACCCAACAATATTTGTAAATCTGTTGTATTGTAGAATTTCATTATAAAAAAAATTGTATACTGTCTTGTTTATAAAACTGAACAAACTATTGCCATAATCGAAAAAATAAAGGTTAACATAGAGTGCTCCATATTTTTGGAAATTTTTAACTACTTGGTCCAAGATGCTGCTGATGATAGCAAGTTTATTTCAATTTATTACACTACAAATCTAATTACGCATTTTTGGTAACCATTACTATCGTAAAGGATTGTATATTCAAAACATGTCTACGTTGGGAATCACAATTGCACTAAAAATTTTAATATTTCCTCACATATCAAGCAAGATTCGGATTCGTGAAAAGTCGAAATGAGAAGTTATGATTTCACTTATTATTTATTTATTATGTATTACTAGATTCACGGTCTGGGCCAATTTTAGCCATTTAAAATTTTATTGCTCTTATGGTATATAAAACTTAAATATTATTCCTGCTCCCCTAGATTTAAAGTGATTTGGAATTGGGTTTTCTTGCAAAACACTTTGATTTTGCTGTATGAGTCAGTAAAAATATAATAGATATATGTATAACCAACATCCGTAAATCTATTGTTAGCTAACATCTTTATTTATTTATTTAAGCTGTCTATTTTTCTAGTTCTATTTAGAAATCTCTGTCTTCATTCAAATGCTGCAGACATCTATCTTTATGACATTTGGAAGATAGTGCAAAAAAGGAAATCTAAAAATTGTAAGGTAAAATAAAAACACCATTAGTTTATACTGTAAGATTATTTTAATTGCATTTTCTCGTAAGGATAATATTCGACACTAGTAACACTACATAGATTCTCTAAAATTACTTCTTTTCTTATGAATTTTTTTTTACAAAAAAACTTTTAGCTTTTCAGTTCTCGCAGGTTGCGAGTCAACAAGGATTTGCCACTTAAATCTAGGAAAACAGTTCAGCATCATCTGGCAGATTGTAAATATCTTTCTGCCATATATCGGACACATGCACAAACAGCGCTACATATACTACGGGGGGAAGTGACTAATCCTAAAGTCATCACACATTGCATCCTTCGGATTAGACCGTCGCTTAAGACTAAAGCTTCGTCGCTTGCTAGTTCGGGTAAGTAACTAAGTAAAAGTCGTTGAATTCCTCGTGCTTTTTGAAGTGCCGACTGAGATGGGATGCCGCAGGGGTCCCAGAAGGTCCCGAGGGTCCACGAATTGCTCTCGGTGAAATTGACATGAATTGCTGACTAAATGCTGACATGGTGCGGAGCAATAAAGCACTTGATTGATGGGCGTCAGTCCGGGGTTTGATAGACCCCGGACGGATGGTGGAGATCTAACAAATTGCAGCTACTTTCGACGGTTGAAAATTCGGCAAATTGTCAGTTTCAATCCGGCGAGGAATTTCGACCATAGAAAATATCAGACCGGCCGTTGCGGAGCCTTCCTGGCCGGAGGGGGAGGTGGAGCCGATCGCATTCGCTGCATCGCTGGAGGGAGCTGATGATTCTTCCCCAAAGAGGTGGGGATGTCGTCCTCAGCATCCGATGACACAGAATTTGCATCCGAAGGTGACGGCGATGGCGAGGGCGGGGACAGGGTCTCCTGTTCCTGTAGCATAGTCCGGAATTCCTGGATCGATTCGTTCAGGGCCCACAGCTGGGAGAGAAGTGATAGGTCTAATTGGCGAAGACCAAACTGAAATGAGAAAATAATCACGGTCAGTTGTGAGGAAAACAGCTGGAAATAAATAATAAATCAATACAATTTTATAACCAGCCCTACCTATCCCACTTTAGCAAATATAAATTTGTTTCAACACAGCCAGAGCCGACCTGCAGAAGTTTTGCATTTCTGTAAGCAACCCTCGATTATAAACGGCGAATTTATGATACAGGTATATTTTGGGGGCTCCGCAAGGTGGGAGGTGAAATTGAATTTCAAAATTGCCCGCCGATAAAAGGGCAAAGTACAGATAAAACACTGGGCCCTTGTGGGATTTTCCCGAAATTACAGTACAGAAAATCTTCCTGTTTCGAAACCCAACCTATATCCCAGGACATGTCATTTGCACAATGCAATCAAGACAATACCAGGAAGGATCCTGATCCTGATTGTCTGGGAATATTTCCGGGTGCATGGAGAAATTAGTTCCGCCATCAAACCTTCGAATTTTGCAAGCGGAACTACCAGGAAATTGTCTTATACCAGTAAAATGTTAAAATTTTCAATTCACCACAGGGTGCAAAAGGACGAAATGCTACTCATTTTCATAGAGCTCTGTTCATTGAATTTAAAGGATTCCTTATTGCTACATAATATCCATGTTGAGAACTTTTCTGGAGATTTCATCGAACAAATTTATACGACATGGAAATCTATATATATAGTATATAAAGTAACATTGACTGATTCATTATCGCCGAGCCGAAACCACTGAAGCTATAAATATGAGATTTCAGTAGTCTCTAAGAAGGGATTTCTTACTGACTTTAATCATCCCCTCTAAAGGGGTGTAATTCTTGACGTACATACAAATATTAAACCGAATTTAGAATAATGTTAGTATTACATAAAGAGAAATCTGGGATGCTTAACATCTCATCATCATCGATATTTTCTTAATTAAGTGTATGAGCTGTATATAATAATGAATTTATATTCAAATATTTAAAACAAAAGTTCGGTTTAAAGTACTCAAAAAACGAAAAATTTTAGGGTTTTCTTAGGACCAAAAACAAACAAATTATAATTAACCCTTAAATGCGCAGTGTTGTTTAAAAACAACAGAAAGTAAAATGTTATATCACTTCGGATATACCAACTTTTTTGAAATAATCTTTTTTATTATTGTTAACATTTGATTGGGAAGTTTGCAGGTAAAAATATGAAATAAAAAAAAAACTCATCACCTCTGGTGACTGTGCAGTGCGCAGTGTAGTTTATAAACAAGAATTTTTTTTTTTTTATATAAATATACTTTAAAAATAATTAAATATTTTGTTTTTTATAATTTTTATTTGACTTATACTAAATACTACCAAATATATTTTTTTTGCAATAAAAAGAAAAATCGCACTTTTAAGGGTTAATTTTAACATTTAACATTTTGCTGCATTTTCTGAAAAAGTAATTTAAAGAATAAAAGAACACTAACGAATCAATACTTTAGAAAATTGTATTTTTTTTTTAAATATTCTATCCAATGAGGAATTGATTCAAATGCCATTGTTTCAGGCATAGATTTTTCCGAAGAAATTATTTTGAAGTAAACATTTGGAAAAGTGCAAAATTTTCTAAATTCTTGGGATGAAATTTGAATTGTTTGTCGTTTTCGATAAGACAAAGTTCAAAAAACCAAATTCAAAATTTGTTTATTGTATAACTTTTAGGTTATTTTTATTTAATTTATTTTATTTTAATGTGTTCTGGTTATTAACCATCATACCAAATTTTTATATAAGCACATGAGCTTGTAGTTTTGCCATGAAATTACATTTTTATAATACATATTTGTTTAAAAGTTTACATTTTTAGGATAAAATACTATTTTTTAATTATAACCAAAATTCTTCTGTAAAATGATATTTTTCTAAAGTAAATATTTCAGAAAAAAGTCTGCGAATTGTGAGTTTAACAAAACAACTTTCAAAATCGCCGAAGAAACAAAATTTAGCTACTATTTTTAAGGTATAAATTATCGTAATTAAATGTTTGTACTTCTTTTGTTTAAATTTAAATATTTGTCCTTTTCGCAAAAATTAAAAAAAAACCTTGTTTGAGACAATTTGTATATAATACCATAAATATTATAAAATTTCTGATGTGTCATTTGCATTTGTTCGACTCAAGAATTCATTCCTAAATAATTTATAGCCCAAACTAATTCTAACAGCTGTGAGTCATAAACTACATACTGCCGCAGGGTGGGTAGAAAACCCGAGCCGTTTCCCATAGGGTTAAAAGCATAAATAAAGGAGCGTTTCATAATCAGGGTGATAAATGGAAATCTCTTCACCTGATTAATTGCAATCTTTTGGAATCTTTGATGGGGCGACCCTTTTGAGGACACGTGGTGCAATATTAATAGTCCCTGAAAATCGTAGTGAGCCCCAATAAGTTTTTCCTTAAAGCTGGACGCTGAGGGCCCCAACCTGATGTTAGCGGGACCAGGACCTCAACGGGGACGTCCGGGACATGGAGCTCCCATTCACTGGGATATATCGTTCGGACGTGCATGTCATTATTCATGTGAATTTCGTCCATCAAGCAGCCTTTCTGAACTGCCTCTGGTCATGGGAGCTGGTGTCAAATGAATTACCCCAAAGACACTTTGGCTAAGGGAGGATGCGGGGACAGCCCCATAAATAAGCAAATGAAGAGGGTTCAGCTGGTCGAGAGAAATTTTTCCCGGTATGCTGCCGTACGTGAACGAGTTACACAATTTGCCTTTATTTAGGTGTATATATTTTGTTTTTTTATTGGGGGGAGGTGGGGGGAAACCCACCTTTTTTCTATACTTTCCGCTGAAAGGCCACCTCTATCACGACACGGAGCTCACTTTCTCCCCTGTCAAGCCCACAAAGGTGAATTTATCGGCGTTTAATTGCAAATTAGCACAATGCGCTGTTCGGTGTCATGTTAACAGCCCGAGAATAGGCCGGCAAATAAAAGCGAAAACCTTTAATTGATTCACGTCCCGCTGCGGCCGCCGCGCGCATTTCGTGTATAGTGTATACCATCGCCGTTGATCGCATATCTACCCCCTATCCGGCGCGTCGATCTACTTCCTCTGCGGGACGATACGATGATAATAATTTCGCGCTAGACAAATTTCCCAATAAATTTGCATTTGACGATCCGAGACCTTTCCAAGTTGACACGATTCCCATTCCGGAGTCGCGCAGCTATGCCGCATTCGACGCTATCGACGCGGCGCGGTTTAAATCGCGACGAGAAGCCGGAAATTTTCTATCTCCGCCAATAATTCGCCCGTAAGTGGATGAACTTGATCCGCGGCAGACAACATGCAGTTTCTTTTCTGCTTCGGCAAGCGCCTTACTAAGTATCTTTAAAGTAACTGCCTTTTGGTGGATACTCCCACTACGCGCGGCGGCACGCACTGTCGACGCTCGGCACCGGATCTTTGGCAACGAGTGCGCCGCGCGCGCTGCCGCGGTTTGGTTTTCTTCATTTCCTCTGAAATAGATGTCAAGCGGGGCTTTCTTCGGAATACAAATTTGCCAGCACGCAGCCCCGCACCACGGAGAGGAGAGATCATGACACCGAACTTGGGGTCTTCATTGCTCCGGCGGAGTTATTCAATTTTCGTGTAAGAAAGCGGAAACTAACGAGATATTTTGGGCGAAAAGGTAATGGGATCGCTCCGAAACGACGCATTGTCGTGCGTTTATGAGACTTCCCATTCAATTTCACTTTCTTCCCCCGGATTAAATGAGCGCTTAATTGAATCCTGCTTTCGTCAGCTGATAACACACAAAAATGTCGAGTATGTCTGTCGAGTTTGCTTGGAATTTAACTTGGCAGGATGTTACGGATAATCTAACATTCCTACTAAATTACTTGATTGACACATCCTTAGCAATCAGTAATTTTGAGGATATGTGACTCTGATTAAAATCTTACTATCATGTTTTGTTGTTTAGTTCACATCATTGTATTTAGTAACAAGTCATTATAAGTGAATCCACTCTACATGCGTCCTCTGTTTTTTAATTCAAATTAGAAGTTTATTGACATATATAACTTTAACTAGTCATTTTCTCAAGTAATTAAAGATTTTAAGAAATCTGGAATTTTATTATTGAAAGAATTTATTAGCAAAATAAAAAATGAAAAAGAAAATTGTGATTCCAACGTAGTTAAAAAAAAAAATCTGGAAGTAAAAATGTTCTGAACAATTGGAAATTACAAGTTCTGACAAACACGAACAAGTCATGGAAAGAGTATCAAAGTTTTGAGATAGAAATGTAAGGGAGTTACAAAACCCATTTTCATTGACCCTGGGATAAAATAGGGGTTAATCAAAAAAATTATTCCTGGATGGAAATTTAATTTTTCATCAGGATTCCGCGTCCGCTCATACAGCTAAAAACACCCTTCATAAAGTGGATGCCGTTAAGTCCGGATGCTGCACTATGCGATTATTTTTTATGTAAAAGCCAAATTAACCAGTTAACCGTGGCGCCCTCATCGAGCCATGACGATTATATTCGTCAATCACAGAATAAGTTGCGCTGGTAAGATAAGGCCATGTACAAAAACCTTTCCTCAGATCGTGATAATTCTTTGAATTTTTCAATGGATCGTGGGATAGTCAGTATCGTTTGCTTATTTTTCGTAAACAAATTGATTGAATTCTTGGAAAACTAAACCGAGGGAGACAATTTCCAAGAAAATTTTTTGCCTCTCAGTTCATGTGCTTTGTATTTGGAATGGTTTTTTGTTGACATTCATGCAATTCGCCCCTTTCACTGCCCGACAGCTTCCAATTCTTTTATAAAATCTAAATTATTTTCAGACTGACAAGAGTTCTTGTAGTTTCATATTTTTTGGTTAACATCTAAAAAACGTTATTATGGCACATAAATAAATTCATTATGCGAACTGGTACACTTTTTCAACCAGTGCATACCGGGACGCATGAGATCATCTCAAACTGTTTATATTTTCTACTTGTTTGTTTTATTCCAGGATAGCCTCAAAATATTCTAAACATCTTTAAATTTGAGAATATGTTTTGTTTTTCTCAAAAATTGCAATTTAAATAGCCAATGGTCACTGATTTATATGCATGACGAGTATACCCGTCAATCACAGTTAACTGGTTAAGAAGAGGAAAGTGGTGCATACAAAGTCTAAAAAATTCTATAGTGGAGGAATTTAATAAAGTTCTGCTGGATATGTTTAATTGGCCGTTGCAGTCCTGACCGACGTATTGAAGGAAAATATACTACGAAAATGGTTTGCATATTATAAAAACGGAATAAAATCAAAAAAAATTAAATAAAGGAATAAAATAGACTCAAAAACGTTCAAACTTATTTTAATCAGACATGTACAAAAAAAAATTTAAAAAATGTAGGCCCGAATTCAAAAATTAAATGACGAGAAATTTGAAAATCGAACTAGAATAATTTTTTATAAGAAAACAAATTCAGATAATATTAAGTTATACTAATGTCTAAGTTTTGGCTATAAATCTCAAGAAAATCAAACTTATTATGTAATTAGGGCCAGAAAAAAGAAATTAAAATACTTTTTATTTGAATTTTACGAAATATATATCATTACTTTTAATTAATATACTATTAACGAAATTTAGAAACCGATTTTTCACAAAAACGCGTTTATTAAAAAACAATGTGAATTTTTTATAATAGCTTAAAGATCAAAATTTCATTTAAGCAAAGAAACAATTTCCTACGACATTACTACGACTACTTTTTTAAATATTTAAAAAAAATGACTAAAATTTCACTTATTTCGAATTTTAGAGCTATTTTTGTCAAAAACATGGTGAAAAGTTTGGTTTTCAAATTCTTATTTAAGCAGTTATTAAAAATAAAAATAAACTTTTGATTACCCAATTTCCGCAGTCTTGTGTGATCACGTACCTACTTGTATAAAGGTAAAATTCAATGAGATTTTCGCAAATATTTAGTGATTTTTGTATTTTTTCGTCTTAACAATACAGCGACAGATCGTCATGGCTTCATCAAATTCTCTCTACGTTTTCTTAGTTCTATTTATTCAAAGCTTTGACCTAAAATTATGGATTTTCATAGGAAATTTAATGATGATAAGATATTTTTAAAATAGCGCACGCACGTCTTTGATACAAGAAGATTTAACTATATTAGAAAAATATATCTCAAGATCTTTATGTTGGTCTAGGATTTAAAAGAAAAAATTATCTGTTTTATCAATTTCTAGTTTTTTTCAAGAAAAATTTCAAATTCAAGAAAATGCCGAAGTAATAACCATTTAATTAGTGGCAGGTTCACTAAAAACATTAAACTCTGTAAGCATGTTTAGCTTACACAAAGAATGACATCTGAATGGTTTTTACAAGTTATATTTTTTTTAAAATCCCATTAATTTAATAATTTTACTCAACCTTCGGATTCGCGACCAGGAAAAGTATAATAGTCAGTTTCACTTTAAACAAGGTATTTTGAATTATTATTTAATTGTTATACGGAATGTTTAGGATTTGCCTTTCATTCCAATTAATTTTATCACTGAGTATTATAGCATACTCTAGACTAAACTAGCAACTAGTTTAAGAATGCAAAACAAATTTATTTTAATCAGTAAATAATTTGCTGACATTAATTCATGACTGACTCACTGCGATTTGCGATCTGTGTACTACTTTGAAATATGAACACATTTGCTTCTAAAGAAACAATTCGTAGAATGTTTGGTTAACAGAAACAATGCTATCTTATTACGCAAACTCACATATCCATCTCCGAGAAGCTGATTTTTTTTTTATGTAGAGATGCTTTTTATGGTTCGTATATTATGATATTTTTTTGTGACTCATTCCTCATCGACAAGCTGCGGTTTTATCTAAAAGCGTTTACAAAGTCTGGACAAACACAAAGCATTCAGTAGGAAATGTTTTAATCCGAGGTATTTCGACGGCATCCTGTTCACCGCGGGCTGTCGAGCCAATAGTGAACTCAATTACATCAAAGCAAACAATCACCTGTGTCCTGTTTTTCGGAATTGCAAAACATGTAAGCATATAAAGCATATAAAGCATATAAAGCACAAAAAGTATTCATCCACTCGAAAAAAACAAGTTATGCTGCCCCAGTCCACACGTTGTTTACCTGGAGAATGTTCATCGTTTACCCTCTCATTCGGTGGTGGGCCCACTGTCCAAAATATACACCAAAGCCTCCCGGTTGGAGCATTAAAAAAAATATATACAAACAAAAATATGAACACAAAAATTTTTGCCCTCTGCGATATTGAAAAGTTTGCAAAAATCCCTGAAAATCGCTGAAATGGCTGAATATGCTGCCGGGAAATGAGGTGCACACGTTTACAAAAACAAAATATTCCTACCAAAGTTCCCTTTTTTTGCTGTTAAGGGAATGGGGCCTCGTATCCAGGAGAATGGCAAACCAACTTCTGCTGCCCACAGGTGCTCCACGTTTTTGAGCGCGACTGATTGCAAAATTGCACGCCAACTGGCGAATCTGACCGGAGAGATAGGCCCGCACTGGAGCTTCATAATTTTCCGATTTTTCACGTTTTTGTGTCAACATGGCTTTGTAGCGACTGATTAATGAGAGCCACTCATGCCGATTTAATTTGAATTTATCGTGCTCAAAAGTCGTGTGAAATTTTGCCCGCGGAAGATAAGTCCGATCGCGCGACTGTTAGCAGGTGAATTCATAGCTGCAGTCGCGGTTTTTTGCTTTTTCTTTTTTTGTTCGTATTATGCCTGGCTCGGTTTGAGCAATAAATTGCAGCAGGACACGAGTTCATCGGGGTCACTCAGGCAAACACCTGCCGCTCGGATGCGAATTGTTTTTTCGTCGCACGAATTAGGAGGCTTTTTATATACTTTATGCGAGCTGAAATAACCACCGTCGTGCAACAGAGCCTATAAAACCTGGAACGATGTATTCGCCAGATAAGAAGTTGAAACACTTCGAAACACGAAAGAAGCGAAGGGGACTTATCGCCAGAAGCACTGAACTTTAAATAAGAATACACCATGCAAAGCAACTACACTTTTTTTAGAATAAGAAAAATGTTGCCCTCGCCTTAAGCCTGGCTCAAGCTTAGCTCAAGATGGGCTTAAGCCTGGCTCAAGCTTAGCTCAAGATGGGCTTAAGCCTGGCTCAAACCTAGCTTAAGCTGGATAATATGTATATATGCTATAGTATAATAGAATACACTATTTTACTGAAATTGATAGAAGAGTTTTTAAGTTATGGCAGAACAAATACACAGGCAGTTACAGCTTTATTAATAATAATCGAAATTATTATTTCATTGAATCGGATATCTAATCAAAAATTTCACTGAAAAGTTAGATTTTTTATAAAAATTCATCTTTTACAATTTTTCAAAAATTTTATAGGATAAAAGAAAATTTTAAAACTGCTTATAGCATTTTATTCGTGAAAACCTTGCACATGACACCCATATTAAGGGGGTTGTGGAGAAAAAAGGTAATTCGCCATCTTGGGGCGCCCACTATATTGGGTTTTAAACGATATTAGATATACTATATATTATTGTCACGAGACTTACGTAAGTCTGTCAAATTTCGTTAAAATCGGATAATATGAAGTGAGTTAAAATTCGAGTACAAATTTTGAACCCAAAAGACATACATACGAACGACTCTATTTGAATAAAAGCTTGTTAAAATAGATACGAGCAAGTAAATTCTGCAAGAATAGCAAAACTCAATTAAAAACTAAAGAGATCATTCTAAAAGCAGGAGCAATTTTTGGGGTTATTTCGCTAAAAATCCATTTTTTTAATTTCTCCACTTTTTAAAATCTTCAAATTTTCACAATGTTTATTTTTAAATTAACGTTCCTTACTTATATAATACTTTTCTTAAATAAAATAATAAAGTGGTATTAACAATTGAGTTAGTAATTCTTATTTCATCGGTATTCGACCACTGCCGAAAGTATTTTTCTTTAGGGAATCTATTGGCTAGACATTTTTCAAAATTTGTTTTCATAGTAATGGTTTGAAGTAAATTTTTCACGCGAAAACTTGCTAGAATTATAAAAATGATATCTAAATTAATGGCTAGCTTTAAAGTTATATTCAAGGTAAAACACATACACTAAGAATTTTTTCAAGTACTCTGGAGTGCAATGCAGTTATAATTTTTTTAGAAGGACGTGTATTAATTAATACTGAAAAAATCACATGTACTTAAAAGAACCAGTAAAGAATTTTCAAAATGTTTGAAGTCGACAGTAAACTTTGTTTTAAGCAAAATAATTCTTATTTTTGAATGTAAAATCTTAAATGACATTTATTTTCTTAGAAAATTTGTTAATTGTTGCCTTCTTTCTTTCGTACTATTAAAAAGATCATATAGACTTTTTTAACTTCAAAAAGGGCTATTTTCAGGTCGCAGAAGTCACATTTCTATTCAATAAAATCGTTTTTAAAATCGAAAGTTTTATTTTCATTTGAAATAAGTTTAAATATTTAAATGAAATAGGTCAAGTTCTAATTTTCACTTCAAGAAACTGCCAATTTTTTAACTTGAAGTGATATACTATATATCATATTATATACTATGAAAGCGTAACACTTGGCCTTTCTATTCTATTAATTTATTAATTTCGGTTGGAGAAATTCACTAAGAAAAGTAAGACTCGTTTGAAATCAAAATAGAACTTTTAATTCTAAAATCAATTTTATTGTGTTGAAATTTCACCTCTGTGATTTGAAAATGATTTCTATTCAAAAAGTTATATAAAAGTTTTATTGAATGTCTGGTGAAAAAATAAATCAAATTCAATATTTTGCCGTCAGCGACAATGTCACCGACTTTTCACAACAATTAACTTAAAAAACACCTGATCGACAACAAGTCATAAATTTGTCGAAACAGGTATTAAGTTTGTCACGAATGTCTTACAATTCGACCGCAACTGAAATCCCTGAAAATCCCAACGAAAGCCGTTTGATTTTTGCTTCTTAAGCCACTGAAGGTGGCTGCGACAACGCCACCACGGCACAGATTATAAATCCAATTAGAGTCCGTCACAATGACCAGCACGTGAGCCTTGGCCTGTGACTTATTGGATATTAAAACGAGGTGATTTCGGCGCCCTTTAGAGGATTCCCGACAAGTATCAATAATTACTTAATTCGATTATGGCACTTGTTTTCTCTGTGATTTCCTGGCCGTTGCGCAATCGAAAAGTATGCAGCAAGGCGCCTAATTGAGCGCCGATCAAATGGCACCCAGGTGAAAATTGAGGAAAAGCGAAAGTCCGAGTGTGGACGCATTTTTGTCCAGCTGAACAATGTTGCAAACATACAAAAATAATACCCACCCAAAGAATGGTTGCGCAACTATGCATCTACATTGCGCAATCGTTGAGCCTCTTCCTCGTGGGATTTGTGCAGTGAGCCTCTTCAGTGGCCAGATCCAAGGTATAGGCATTTATTTTCAGTTAAGTGCACTTTGATTGATCACCGGCATCTGTCCGCGAAGCAAAAACAATTAAAATGCAATTTCATAATCAAACTGGAAAATTTCTATGTATAGCTTGGCCAGTTCGTGGTATAAACGATAGTGGAAAAGTTTGAAATCTTAAAGCCTAACCGGCACCTTATCGGGAGATGTGCAAACTGCAAACCTCCGCTGATAAATTGTCAACGCATCTAAGAATCTAACTATATTACAAAAAAATTATGTAAAAGTACCAGTAAGAGTTAGTACATTTAAAAAATGTCATTATAGCATATTTGCTTCGTTAATTAATAATTAAACATTTAAAAAAGCATATTTACAATTATAGTCTATGTCAAATCCATCGAAAACTACTTAAGTTCATAAGTGCGTGTGAAAGTTCTCATCGTTATTTCCCCTTTTTTTCCATAGCACTTGTTTATTTCTAAAAATAACATTTATGACTCATGATTGAAAACTAGTTTCTACCAGTAATATTTTCTTGAAAAAAATGTTTTAACAAATTTATTTTCTAACTTAAACTACCTACCTTAAATCTAAAACTATCTAACCTAACCTAACTTAACTCAATGCTGTAGCTCAAGCCACCAAAATTTAGCCTTACGGACTTCCACTTTTTCCCTTTTTGGAACACTGCTACTGAAGCGGATCCTTCTTTTATATTCCTACACTGAAAGGTTAATTTTACTACAATAAAAGTGAAAGTATTGTAAATCTCTTAGACCCCAGTTTCTTACTTATTTAATTCAGGATTTAATCTAATGTGATTGAAATATATAATTACTACGTATACATCGAGAATTTAGCGATCGAGAGATCAAAAGATCGATATTCGATGCGCGTATATGACCACACCGGATCGAGAGATTGAAAGCTCGAAATGTGATCGAAGTGACAGATAAAATAATCTGCAAATATGTGAAGTGAATACCGAGGAGAGCAAGGGTCTTCTCATGTCCCCACAAATTTCTCTTTTTTTTGATTTGATTTGATTTGTTGTGGGGGGAGGCAAAGCACCCCGAACGCTCAGACTTCAAGTCCATTGCGCTCAAAACCCCCGCTCTATCTGAACTTCCCCGTTGTCCTAATGTACCGGAGAATCTCAAACAGAGATCGAGAATCGAAGTCCTCCATCCTCATGACATCGGCGCCAAACGCGTCCCTACGTGCACGAGAGAACGCAGGACAGTCACAAAGGAAATGCTCTGTGCTGTCCTCCTCCTCCCCACACGAGGGGCACGCAGGGTCGTCGATGATTCCCAGGGTATTCAAGTGTTTGCCAAGTGTGTTATGCCCTGTAATTGTCCCTACTAGAGCCCTGCAATCTTTCCTACCTAGGGGTGACCCACATGGTGGGCACTGCGACCAGATCTACCTAAGCTAAGTAAGAATTTCGCAGTATTCTTGTTCGGACTACCTATAAAGTACTTAGTACGTCTGCAGGTACTTAGGCTGGACCATCTGTCTCCGTGAACTAAGTCAACGTGTCGAGTTATCCAGTTCTTCAACGCCGCAGAGCTAATACCAATAATGGGCTCTGGACCTATGGGGTGGGAGTTAGCGCCTTCCCTCGCTAGGGAATCTGAAGACTCGTTGCCTTCTACTCCCTGGTGGCCAGGGACCCATATAAGAATGACTTGATTGCACTTTGCAACCGAATTCAATCGTTTCTTACAATCTCGGACTATTTTTGTCCGAGTATTGGGATTAAGAAGAGTGGCAAGAGCAGCCTTACTGTCGCTGCAGATACCTATTCTTCTACCTTGCCATCTCTGGGCAATTATCCAGTTGGCCACTTCTAGAATGGCGAAAACTTCAGCTTGGAAGACCGTCGCCATGTTTCCAAGTGAGTAACTGTATTTGATCTCCTCATTCAAATACCATCCAGCGCCCGTACCGTTTACGGTCTTCGAGCCGTCTGTATAGAAGATGTCGTTGAGTCCATTCAGTATTTTGTTTGGATCTTCCCATTCCTCCCTTTTTGGGAAGAGAATTTGAAATCTTCTTCCGAACATTAATATTGGGGTCATATCGTCCGCCGGCATATTGAATAAAATGCACTTTTCTTCAAGCCTTTGTGATATAACACCATGTCCGATAGCATGTTTACCGTGCCAAAGTCCGCACTTCTTTAGGCGGCACACAGTCTTCATTGCTTCTCCTTGGATAGCAATGTCCAAGGGTTGCATGTTAAGCATCGCGTTGAGAGCTGCACCAGGTGTCGAGCTAAAAGCTCCTGTTATCCCTATGCAGACCTCTCTCTGTACTCTGTCAAGAACAGAACGAGTCGATTTTATCTCCGTTCTCTTCCACCAGACCACTGACGCATATGTAATGATGGGCCTAATGATGGCTATGTACATCCAGTGTACCACAGCGGGTTTTAGACCCCATGTCTTCCCAAAGGCTCTTCTGCATTGCCAAAAGGCATTTAATGCCCGAGATGCTTTGTGTTCGACATGAGCCTTCCAAGTCAGTTTGCTGTCTAGAGTCACCCCTAGGTATTTAACTTCCTTGGAGAGTTGAATGGTTTCACCCTTCAAAATTGGAAGCTTGAGATTATCCAGTTTTCTTTTCCTAGTGAACAGCACAAGTGTTGTCTTTCTAGGATTCACTGATAAACCATGCCTCTCACACCAGTTCTGGATCCTGTCCAAGGTCCTCTGCATTTTAATACAGACATCCCTTAACGAGTCCCCACAAACGAGTGCACATACATCATCAGCGTAGGCCTGTGTATGTATATTTAGACTTTGCAATTCGCCTAAAAGCGAGTCTACTAAGAAGCACCACAGTAGAGGTGAGAGTACTCCCCCTTGCGGGCAGCCCTTCCCAACTTTCATAACAGTGTCGCTTCCGCTTTCTGTTAAAAGTAGTCTCTGTGACAGCATGGAATGGATCCATCGTATAAGCACAGGGTCCACTCCATACGCCTTGGCAGCATCACAAAGGGATGAGAACATTGCATTATCAAAGGCTCCCTCAATGTCCACAAAAACCCCAAGAGCAAAAGATCCACGATCCGCCGCACTTTCTATTTTATAGATTAGATCGTGCAGTGCGGATTCACAGGAACTTGGTATATGTTGTGTGATTTCACACCAAATTGGTGTACACGTGAAACATGAATATGAAAAATTACGTCAAACTGACGTAAATCTAAGACCTAAATTCTCTCATTCAAACAAAATGAATACGTAATCACTTTGTGAATTTATTCCTTAAAGTTAAGACGTATTGTCAATATATTTTGTTTGAAGGGTGTAATTTTTATTAAAGATAAAATAACTAGATTAAGGGACTTTAAAAAACCCTAAGTTAATATGTCTTATTTTTATAGGGTTTATTAAATACTTAACAAACAATACCCTATTGCGAATGTATTATTAAAATAACCTTATTTCTACTATTTCCTTCATTTTATCCCATTCATTAGAGATAAGGTCCTTGTCCCCTTAACTTTATTGTAAAAATACTACATTCAAAGGATTTATTATGCAAACTTCATATCTTTTATGTTTAATTTTCCGCATATGTGTGTAATATTTTTGCACAAGAAATGTGTATTTTTACACAGGCATTTGCGTAATTTTTTAAGTGTAATTTTACTACCATTATGGAAGGTATTCAATTTCCTTCCAAAAAGGGAGTCAAATTATACCATTTTCTGTATTCAAGTATAATGTATGTATTATAGTGAATTTACTCTAAAATTGTTGAGTGTATCTGAGCCTAGTTTGTAATCGAAATGAGTGAAAATGAGTTGTCTTTGATGGATTCCTACAAAATCATTTGAATCAAATCAGTCCCTTAGAGCGGCGGGCCGCTCGCGATGTGGTTTGGCGCTGATTGAGGATCGCACAGTAGGCCTTCTTGCGACGGTATCCGTCGCAGGAGCTACCAACGACGCTTTAATGGGCCATTGTCTGCGTCGCTCAACTCCTAAGCGTTCTTATCTGCGGCAATTTGTAAATCTTATTTAGCTAAAGATAAGGGGGCGAAGTTGTAAGCAAAAAGATACGCGAAGCAGCGCGGCTTTCAGCAGCCGTTCGCAAACAAATTCAGGAGCGATTTACTTGATGGATTCGCGGCCCCAGCAAAAAGTAAAAGTTTCCGAATGGCGTATAAATGGTAATTTTTGGTAATTTATTTTAAGGGGCCATTGTTGCAGTCGGGTCACCCGGACCCCACCTGCTTAAGGCTTTTCCACCGAGGGCTGCAGCAATCAGGGAAAACTTTTCCGCTTTGGCTGTTGGTACAATTTGTGAATCTAATTAAAATAATATTTAGGACACCGGCCCGACCACGCCACATTTGGTTTCACCCTGTTTCGATGGCTTGGGGCCTCGCATTCACTAATTCTCGAATTAGAAGAATTACCACGTGCCTTCAATTTGCCATTAATCGCAGTCGAATCAGGTTTCTGAAAGAATGCCGAAAGCCTCGGGGAATTTTGGCAGGATGATGTTAATGAGCGACCCCTTGCAAAAAAAAAAAAAAAAGTTTAATTGTTTGTTTGTGTTTCCTGCCCAGAAATGTTGAAATTAGGGAAGTTTTGCCAAGGCCGATATTTTTTACGTTTCCGTCTTTATTTATTTCTTCCAGGTTTTTGGAGAAATTATCGTTTTTGAAGTAGGACGCAACAAGGTAATGTAATTTCCGTTTCGTGGGTAACTTTTTAATTATATTTCTTCGTTTTTTACACGCGAATGGAAATACTTTTTCGAAATTTACACATAATTTGCAACTTGTTGCTTCAAAGGTTTAAATACAATAATCAAAAATTTTTAATAATCTGTTGTCAAAACTGTAAAAATATAATAACACAAAAATCCACTTAATACAATCTAAATAAAGAATGAAGATTTCCGCTGACAATGATCTTTTAATATATGTATCATGTAATTTAGGGGAAAATATCTAAACATAAATAACTCTGGAACGTCAAACCCTTCTCAAAAAAATTCATATTTGCTTTCAGAGATTCATCGAAGTATTCGGCAAATTAATGTTTATTCTGTGTTCTTTTGTTTGGAATTTGATTTGAATTAAAAATATTTTTCAAGGTCTGCAGAGGAAATCAGTTTTATATAATTTATTTGTTTTTGTTCTTTTTATAAAATAATCTCTGATAGTATTTATTTCTACAACTAAAAATTTTTAAGAATCAATAATAGAGAAACTTGAAATAGACTTATAAAAGTTATAAGTTTTTTAAAGAATTTTTCTAAAACACAATTCCAGAATCGTATCTATTTTACTTCTTAAAGAATTTGTTATGATATTACTTTTAAAAACATATGCGAAGAATTCTCCCTTGATAGAAGTTGTAAGAGCAAAGATTAAATCTTCAGAAGATAGGATATTCTCATTAATGTCTTACAATAACTTTGTGATCGTGTATTATAAGAAAATTAAAAACAGATTCCTTTAAGAGTTTTACTTAAAACTTTCTTAAAAACAAATTAAGATTTTTTATAAAAGCCTATATATGAAGTAAAAATAAGATCATTATAGAAATACAATTTTTTAAACAGAAATTTAACCTTTTACAAGTTATTTAAAAGACACTTATAAAAATCGGCCATGTTTTGCTTGTCATTGAACAAAAGTGCAGTCGTTATTAATTAATGTTGAAAAATCAATAAGTTATCATGAAATTTCAAATTGTTTTATATTTAATTCACTCATTACACGGCAATGATGAACATATTTTTGCATTTTGAACTGAATTTAATTAAAAATAAATACTTAATACTTTTAAGGGTTTCAGACCACATTAATCAGTATAATTGCATTTGCAGTATTACGTATTTCCATTATCAATAAAAATCGTAATAAAATATATGATTTAATTAATCACATTAAAAGACGAACATATCAGAGACATAATTAAAGATTTTTAGAGATTGTTACACGAACATATAATGCATAATTATAGTTATATGTAATTACACTCACAAGAGGAAGGCACTTGATACTCAAATGAAGTGCATACTAAACAGTTCAAAGTCTAGTTCAATCCACCACAGGGTGACGCTTATCCTCTATAGGGGTTTCGGTAGTCTCTTTGAGAAGCCTACTCTTTTTGGTCGTTTCAACTATAACAATATATACTAAGCACACCCACACGTCGCTGTACAAACTAAACTAGTATTTAAGTCGAACAATAAAGTTTGGGCTTGATTATCTCGTAAATGAAATAAAATCCCTTTCCTATAATACATAGAGGACTAACCCCTACAATATATTTAAAAATTATTCAAATTCATTCTTATCAAGTTGTGCCCTTGCCTTGTGAGTGTAGAACCAAAACAATTTTCCTGTTTTTTGTTAAATTTTTATTAAAATCTATTCTTTACCAATTTTCCGAATTGCGGAATAATTCTAAAATATAATTCTTAACCCTCCAAAACAACCAAACAATAGTCCACTGAATTGTATAAAATTCAAAGTGTAAATTTAGTGTTTAACTTGAAATTAGTGGAAATTCGGAATTATATGACAAGAAGGTATTCCTGTGGGTTTTTCATGCCACCCGCATTCCTGAAAAAATGACTATACCCAAAAAAAAAAAAAAAGGTACTTCTCCCCGAAATGAGGAAAAACAAAGTTTTCCAGTGGTTTTTTTCGAGTATTTAAGGAACGACGGTTTGCGGTAGAACGATTTCGCTGGGTAGTCCTGCCAGCACCCAGGGAAAGTATGCGGGTCCCAAACCATAGAGACCCTCCCCCGCCACCAGGTGGCTCCACCAGTCACCCGTAATTTTTTATCATGACATCGCGCGACCACAGCTTATTAAACCTGGCGATGCATTTGAGAGCGCAAATTTTCTGACAGTGTTTACATTTAATTCCGCGCTTTTACCTGTATAATTGTAAAAAGGTAAATATTCTGTCTAAGCGGTGTATGCACAGCGACATGAGAGCGTTTTTTTATTATGCTGGACGCATTCGGTGGAACCGAGGAGAACGCAATTCAGGCATTTGATAAAAGGTAAAGTTCAGACAAAGACTATATATAGTTAAGGGCTATGCAAATACTTGCGGAAATCCACTTAGTAGACGGTGGGATGTGGGCTCTGCTGAAGGGAAAATAATAAAGATTTTTACGGAATTGAAGAATAATCACTTCTGGTCTTGTACTCGCGTCGTTCGGGAATTATGTCGTTAATGCTTTACGATAAAAGCGGGCCATGGACTGGAGAGAGAGAAAAAAAAGCTTCTGCTGTTTACGATCCATAAAACCCCAGTTGGGCGTTCAGAACATTTTCTCTGGAGTCGAGGGAACCAATAAAATCAATAAGAGTGGCTGATTTAGTGGCACTTCCACCTCCTCCGCTCGGATTTTTCCTCGATTTTACAACCAAAAAGGAAATACATCTTGAACGGGATTGACGTGGACTTGTCGTTTTCTTATTCTTCGTAGAAAAAAAAAAAAAAAAAAAACTAAAGTGCTATTTGGGCTAACAACCTTTTCGAACCGCGAGAAGTCCCCCATTTGGACAATTTAGATTAAGCGCGCTCCTACGCAGCTCGGAAATTCAACGTCCGTCTCTGTAACTCGTTCCGATGAGATTTCCGAAACCACCTGCTGAGTTCACTGGCTTTTAGTTGTTACCCGGTTAGCTGGTCATTTTGTGGGAGTCGATCATCAAAGAAGAAAAAAACTAGCACGTGATATTTTTAGATTTTTTAGCACAAGAATTTCTGATAAATCGCCCTCACCTATCGAATTTCAACTTAATAAACGGCAACCTAATCAAGATTTTACAAAACAATTTCCTTCTCTATAAAGTTAACCTGCGCCAGCCTTTATCATGTTCTACCCAAAAAGATTAATATCTCATCAGCAGGAAAGCTCATTAATTCTATCGAAGAAAATTGCAATTTAGTCGAAGAAGTTCTTGAGGAAGAAAACAAAAATTTATTATCTAACGAAAAACTTTCATCTTAGAACTCTTCGGCCCATCTTTCTTATATTCATCGCACGTTCTTCGAATATAATCAATAGTCCGGCGGCGGCGGCACATATTTCGGTTTAGCACTCTTCGATGGGAGTTGCCCCGGACCCGACATACACACGAAAGTTCGAAACAAGGTTAAGCGGTATATTTCGCGGCCAGGTTCGGAGAATTCATCAGAAACAACCGAAAAAAAAAACTGGTTTCGATTCACACACCCTCTTTATCTTATTTATGCGATTTCATTTGTTATGCTCCCGCGAAAAGTATAACCGGCGATTATATACCTGGAGATGAATGAATCATTCTAGTACAGTCAATCTGTCATTTTGGGTGGAAAAAATTTTCTAACGAGCAAATGTACGTGGAATCGTTGAAGGGTAAGGAAACAAAGTGATTTGTCATAAATTTGTCACTTTCACACCCTACGCTTTTTTGGAAATTGAAAAAAACAAAAAAAAATTTTTGAACGCATTTATCTCGGATTCTATGCATTTTTCAGAAAAATTTATAGAACAAAAAATTTAGAGAATGTTAAAACCTACAATTAATGTCATTGACCCAATACCGTACGACAAAATCTGCGCGCTGTAGGTGGCGCTGAAGTTCGTAAACATGTGTTTTTCGACTTTTTTGTCCGCAAAACGTTTTCTTTCAGCAAAAAAATGAATGAGAAAGTTGTTGCTCATAAAATTACGTACAATATTTATTTAAAACATTTTTCGCTATGACTTACCTTTTTCGAGTTATACCGCAACAAAGTGTGTTCTTCAGACATTTCCTTCAGACATTTCCAGAAATTTTAGTTTCAATACCGTTTACTTAGAACTTCAAATCGACAATTATATAACATCTAAGAGAAATATTATTTTTTTGATTTTTGAAAAAATATATTTTTAAAATCTTACGAATGGAGTTACCTGGTTTTACCTACAAGCCATAGCATTTGTTGCGCTATAACTCTTAAAAGGTAAGTCGTACAGAAAAATGTTTTAAATAAATATTGTACGTAATTTTATGAGCAACAACTTTCTCATTCACTTTTTTGCTGAAAGAAAACGTTTTGCGGACAAAAAAGTCGAAAAACACATGTTTACGAACTTCAGCGCCACCTACAGCGCGCAGATTTTGTCGTACGGTATTGGGTCAATGACATTAATTGTAGGTTTTAACATTCTCTACATTTTTTGTTCTATACATTTTTCTGAAAAATGCATAGAATCCGAGATAAATGCGTTCAAAAATTTTTTTTTGAGTTTTTTTGAGTTTTCAAAAAAGTGTAGGGTGTGAAAGTGACAAATTTATGACAAATCACTTTGTCTCCTTACCCTTCAACGATTCCACGTACATTTGCTCGTTAGAAAATTTTTTCCACCTAAACCTTATTTTCACGACAGATTGACTGTACTATTCGCACTTCTTGTTCATGGGATGACTCGCACGCTTGGGCATTTTTAGATAAAAAAAATATAATACAATATGAACAGAGAACTGCGAAGAATTTTTCTGGCGTTGGTTATTGCTCAAGTTAGCGTTAATTGAATTTTTGTGATAATAAAGCTGAAACAGACATGAAAAAGATTTTATGAGAACATTTTTTAAGAATTTTGTAATTTTTTCTTTGAGCTCCTCGTCTTATAGAATTTTTCTACCATGCAAAAAAATTTCGAAAAGGGGCATCTTTATCATAAATATTCAAAATTACAGATGCGGAGTGGTACTAACTTTTTATCGGATTCATCGCACAGCAAAACAGCACCTAGTTTAACATCTGCCGAAAATTTAATGAAAAATTTTAAATAAATCAGACGTATTTATGTTTACTTTCACCAAGAACAAATCCTGTATCAAGTAAAATGCACTTTATTTTCTGATATGCAGGAACTGTCAACTTTTGAGATAACATACAAACTTAAAGTCTTTGTAAAATTACACTTACAATATAACTCTAGCAAAAACTAGTTTATAAATTGAAAAACTTAAAAAATAAAAACAATTGATAGTTTTAGTTTTACAAAAGTTTTGTAGTTAGGATAGGCTTTAACAAATAAAAGCCTCACTTTGTCATAACACTCTATATAAATTATTTTTTTTAATTATTTTCAAAGGTAGTTTTTGAATAACGCTACATAAAAATCCCAAAATTATGATTTCGAAAATACGTGCTAATAGTTATGTGCGTTCTACCCTTGAATAGACTTTACATACTTTATTTTAAAAACTATTTCTTTTAAACTACGGATATTGCTATTTCTAAATTAAATCTAATATATAAAATTCTTCTGTCACAGTTTTAGTGTCTATACTCCTCCGAAACGGCTTGACCGATTTTGATGAAATTTAATATGTATATTCAGTAGGTATGAGAATAGGTTTATTACTAATTTTTATACCCCTAAGTGTTAAGGGTGGCTCACCCTAAAAAAATTTTTTTCATTTTTTGGACAAATTTTTTTTTGGTAATTTTTGTATGGTGTGGCATTAAAAAATACATTTAGTCCTAAATTTTTACCGTTCTACCACTAACCCCTACTTTTTAATAGCATTTTTTATTTTTTAACCCCGATCGATAACTAATCAATGGGGTTCCGTTTTGCCAAACTCCTCCGCTTGGGAGCAGCATAATAGCAACTTTCGTCGAGCGCAATTTTTCAAATACATTTTAAAAGTAAAGATTAAAAAGATATAATAAATTGGCTTAGAAGTTATTTAGGAAAAAAAACAAAATTTTTTAAATATATAATTAATTTTTCATAAATATTATAAATGTTAAATCATAACAAAGGTACAGTATTACTGTATTATAAATGTAAGTATTTTAAATATTACTAGCTGACCCGGCAAACGTTGTTTTGCCATATGAATTATTTTTAGAGTATGCAAATCCCCGCCAGGGGTCTACCGGTGTCACTTCTCACCCCGTAAACAGCACGGAGTAGGGATGGGGCGTTCTCTTAAGCTGTATCTCACTTCTTACACAGTTTTCGGGAAAATTTCGGCCATTATTATTGTGTGTATACATCGACCGCAGTAGTGACGTTTACAATTATCATTTTATCATTTTCGTGGAATTCTGAAGTGAATTTATAATCAATCTGCAGAGCTGTCATAATTCATTTCTATTTTATAAAGAATTGATACAATTATTGATTTGAAGAGTAATTCTACTCTGTTATTCCAAAAGAGAAATATCGTGAAAGGTATGTTAAATAAAAAAAATGCGTGTATACTTATCTACATGCGCTAGAAGTTATACTTATATGTACCGGAAAGGGCAGTACAACGTCTGCTGGGCCAGCTAGTATAGATTATAAAAATTCGTGTATTGAAAATTCATTAAACTTAAGATTGCACTTTAATTATTATAGATACTTTCAGAAAAATAAAATTGGTCAACAAAATAAATTGTTAAAGACCACACCATTATATGTATTTATACATATTGCTGAAACTCTGTAAATTTTTTAAGAATTTCGTTGTTCAATATCAACTACCAGAAATAGTTAATTCGGAAGTTTATTCTTAAGCAGATCTCACATTGCATTTATTGGTTTAGAATTCACACTCTGTCTGTTGTTATGCTTAAAGCGATTTCAACTTCTCATATTGTTTCCTAACCAATCGTTTGTTTAATTTGCTACTGAAATTAGTATAACAGACAGAAAATCCGTCGTTATATCCTTTGTGTCTTATGTCTACTATCATTCCGAAATGAATAATCCCTTATTTGTATTTTTCTAGCAAGGATTTCTATATTCTTAATTTTTGAACAATTTTTGTATATTAAGTGCTGATTTTGAAAATTTTAAAATATGCCGGTTGCACACAAAAGCTTTCGCACAAATAGCTCCGATCGTAAAGTGTTAACAGAAAAATAAAAAGTAATCTGAAATATGAAGTCAAAAGCTGCACTCTAAAAAATTAAGTTGTCGACAACTTGTCTTAACTTTTTTTTCATTTTACTTGAATGAGAAAATTTAGGTCTTAGATTTACGTCAGTGTGACATAATTTTACATATTTATGTGCACGCTTACACCAATTTTACCTAGACCTAAAAGCAAACTATGATATAATTAACCAGATTATATATAATATCAGATGAGATTTTAACCTATTTTTCATCATCAGACCATATTTTGACGTAATGGTCCATTTTCTAGACTCGCTGTTGGTTTGCTGTCTTTTATCACAATATTTTTTTCGCAGACAGGAAATCGCTGTCCAACTAATTGAGTGTCAACTAAGTTTCTTGAAGTAAAATGACAAGCACATCTTCAAATTCATCGATGTCCCTGTCATCTGCCTCGTACCCGGTTGACGTGACAACTGAAATAACCCAATAAGCGCAAACAGCCCCCTAAATTAGATCAGTCCCCGGAACCTTCCGGGGGTTCTGCTCTCGTTAACACTTCGAATTCACAGTCGCTTTATTTTTACATTATTTGTACATGCAGTGTGTTACGTCGCGCGTAGCCGCAGGAAGCCGTTGCTAGGGGTGCGTGGAGGGTATCATCTTCTCGCCCCGTCCCCCGCGAGACGACAACCATCTCTAGAGTCTGTGAAATCTGAAACTCTTCTTACAATATTTACAGTAGCCGCACTGCGCCGGATTCGAGTGCCGTCGGTTTTTGTTACCATCGGCGCGGCGGGGCAGCAGATGCTCCGAACATATCCGCACATGCCAACAATTAAAAATCTCGGTAATTAACTCCGTTCGGGGCTGTTGCATCACGTCCGCCGCCATGCTGCTCAGGAGAAAAAGGGTTAAATAACCGCCTCGCGACGCGTCGTGAAGTAAAACGTCGGAAGGTGGCACCACCTGCCTTTTAGTGGATTCAGATTTTCTGGATTGATATTAAATTAAAATCTAGCACTCGGTCGGAGGCACTTCGTCTGGGCTTGGGGGATTTCGGCCCCACTGGCTGGGGACCGCGAGGGCTTTCTCCCGGACGGCAGAAAATTAGTAACTCGGTCAGTGAGAAAATGAAAATTCGAACGCAGCCGTGCGATGAAAATTTTTATTGTCCAACTTTGCCGAACCGAGTCTTTGTCTGGCCGCCACAAGTTGAAACTTCGCCTTTATTTACCTTTTGCAATTAATGATCGTGACGGGTGCCCCGACAAACTTATTATACAACTTTATTCAGTTGGGAGCTCGACTAATTAGAAACAAAGTTGCTCACATGTACTATTATATTATAACTTTTGAGCTAAATACAGTTCACAATTTGAATTTCGCGTTTGTTTCAGATTAAAGGCGCTTAGCTGTTTGGTTCTGTTTGAGGCTTAATTTCTCTTATGAGATTGTTTAATGGTCACAAAAGAACATACACCTATATTTTTGGTTTTCTCTCTTGTCTTCACTTGATTTATAATAGTCAAAGTAATCGTAACACTTTTGAATTGCACATTTACTAATCCTTTGCAAGAATATCATATAAATAATTAACGTTTCAGACTCTACATATGTATAATGGAAAAAAATTCAGAATATGAAATTAGTAGAGAAGTATTCAATATGGTAAAATTTTAAACTGCTAATTTTTATAGTTAGTAGGTAATACAATATACTTTAGATAAATAAAGAGTGTTTTTTTAGTTTAAATATAACTTCCTATAGGGATAACTGTCAATCCGAACTGTCATTTTGACAGCTCTATGTGAAATCTATATTCAGTATAGTCCGGCAAGTAATAACGAATACACTCACGCTAGAGGAACTTTGAAAATCCATCCTCGATTCGCAAGACTTATAAAAAACTTCGTGATTTTTATGGTGCATATAATCGTCGGTCATTTCTGGCTTAATAGGTTTGTTAATAAGTAAAATTGGCTCTTCCGGAGATCACTTCAAAAGAGACACTAGACAACGTCAACATCCACAAATATGCACCGATTAGTGCGATTGACACACGCTAGTAACATTGGTCCTCATTTCTTTAAAAAGGAGGCAGCGGTTCGCGTTACAATCAATGGACCTTGTTACAGGACTAATGAATATTTCTTCGAAAATGTGAATGGCATTGATCCGTGCCAGATGTGGTTTCACCAGGATGGCGCTATGTGTCATACAAACCTAAATTTATTGAAATCAAAATATGGCGATAAATTGATTTCGAAAAATAGTCGTGTGATCGACACACCTCTTGACTATTTCCTATAGGGTTACGTGAAGTGACTGATTTATACTGATAAACTAGCAATAATTGAGAACTTGGAAGCCAACGTTGTTCCTGTTATTCGTGACCTACGGCCAACATTGCTCGAAAAAGTGACCCAAAATTATTATTCTTACAACTAAGGGTAGTAGAAGTGGAGTAGTAAAAACCGTTATCCCAATTTAAACTTAAAGTAGCTTGATAAATTCCCTGAAGATTTCCTTTTCCTTCCCTCTAATTTTCCAAGAACGAAATTTAATTGATCTTCCCCTCAATCTAATATTAAACATTTAGCTCCACATACGATCTAGTTGAATAGGGAGCTTAAGCAAAACCAGCACGTTGTTACCCGAAAGTTGTAAAATGAATTAACCGAAAAGTTCGCTATGCTCCCACAAGAAAACATTTTCCCCAACTCGCCCTTAATGACCGGAATGAAGAGTTCTCGACAATAAAGCAAGAATAATTGAACTTCTTTAAGGCAAATTGAATTTAACCCCGGAAAGACCAAGAAAAGGAAATTCCCTCGCCTTCTTCAGCAGCATAAGTACCAAACATCAGGGACAGAGGGGCGGCAAAAATGCCGAGAAGATTCATTCAAGATGCGTAGTTGTCAAACCGACTAAAATCTTACGGAAATTGAAGTAGGTAAACCCCGTCGCGCTTGTGATTATTGCAGTCATTTAAAATAATAAAGATGCTAGCAAAAGTCTGAGATTTAATCGCTAATTAGATAAGAAAAACTTGTCTCTGTCAGCCGAGTTGTGTTCGGGGAGGCGAATAAGAGGATTACCGAGACAATTTTCAAGAAAGTATTCGAAATATCGATTTCAGAGCTCTTTTGCTCATTAACGTCGGGCAAGAAACACCTTCCGGAATTTGAAGCCCCAAAAGGCTGAGAAGAAGCTCTTCCGTAAATTCAATCTGTCCCTAGTTTGGCTGGAGGGTGCGATTTGGGGTCCCGTGTCGGTCGGCGCCACATAATTAATCACGGTGGCGGCCAAAACACGGCCAGTAAGTTAAGATACTTGGTGGGAATGAAAGTTAAATTGTATCCGGGGATCACTTTCACATCATCATCTTATATAGTACGAGTAAGTATGCGATATGTCTCAAAGGAGGTGGACACGGTCGTAGAAATTTCTGTCGATGCGGATTTTTCACATTTGAGGGTGTCAACATGTGAGCCGAGTTCAACATCTTGTTATATGCGATGACTGGAGGATGAAATTTGGTTCATGGTGCAGTCAGTCACAAGAGATTTTGTATGAGCTAAGAAAAGAAAGCCACCGGCTCGGCGACTTCCTGTGGATATGACTTGCGACTTTTGGGGCTTACGCGCTTTTTTCTTCAGATATTCGTCTAAACGAGCGCTTGCAATGGCGTGCCAGCGGACACCGCTTGATATAAAGAGTTTTGAGCCCGAGTGGCGAAAGGCCTGGTCTATTTGGTCTGGCGCCAATTACCGGATTAATTACCGATCCGTTGCTATAAACGTAATTGTTATTGACACTACAAATTTGCCTGTACGCCTCGAGGATGTGCGTGTCATTGCCCCGGGGGGAAGAGTTTGTTTGTTTGTTTTCCCCGGCTTTTGGTGTGTGCGGTGATGTGCTTTGGCTTTAATCGACTCGAGGATCATGTTACGTGAAATTGAAAGACAAAATTAATAATAATAGCGATGCGTGGCACCGCAGGCGAATTGTGTGAGTCTCCATTTCAAATCGAATATTATCGAGCGTGTTCGCAGCTGAAATAACGCTCGTTTGGGGACCAATTTTTTTTTGGATTCAATTTGGAACCCGACGCTCTGTTCGAATGATAGACAGACTGACATCGCAAACCAGATGGATTATAGTGAAATTTCCTTCCTGTGGTGTTTGCTATTATTGCAGAAGTAATAGGCGCTGTCTTTGTGTTATTCGACGCCTTAATGACCGTTTTTTTGTTTGAGCAAATTTCGTGGGAAACATTAATAAAAGTTACGATTCCGTAGAGCCACACAATTAAGGTAAATAATTTTGAATACTATAGCCAGGGTGGTCACTTTTTCTCCAGACCAAATTTCCCTGACTTTTCCCGGTTTTCCAGACAATACTTGAGTTTTTTATATCATGACCCTATGTTAAGAATTAAGAACAAAATTCTTTATGCTTTTACATTGTGTAAATAACATAACAGATCAGTTTATTTGCACCCGTTTCAGAATCGTAAAAAATAATATTGTTTTATATATGCGTATACTGCAGGGTTCAACTCGAGTTGAACTCGAGTTAGTGGTCATGGAAACTCGGTTTGAGTTGAGTTTCGTTAAACCCAATTTAACTTCACGAAACTAGTCAGGTTGAGTTGTGGTTGGCTTCAATACCATTCCTGTTTATTTTGTCAACTCAACTCCGAAGTTCCTCATGGAAACAGTTCAGGTTTAGCGGCCATTTTCTCAACTCGACGCAAACTCAACTCCAACTCAACCCTGTGCATGGAAAAGTAGTAATATAAAAAGAGGGAGATATAGATTTATATCACTGACCAAGAAGTAATATTACATAAGTGGGATTTGAATATAATATACAAAGTCAGGCAAGTATTATTAAAGAATATATTAGATTTATTGATTGTATTTTAATATTAATGACTCTAAACTCAAAAATACCTTCTTAATGTAACTATTTATTATTGGAAGTAATACACCTATTCCCCGATTTGCACGGTATTTTTTTACACGATTTCGCTTTTTTCGGGATGTAAAAATAAAACAGGTATTAACTGCTTACATATTTCTATTGAAATTTTTTAATTCCGTTCCCAATAAAAATCAACTCAGTACTTTGTAGTTTTTACCAAAATAACCCGAATGTTAGACGAGCTCTTCGATTACAACGATTTTAATGTTTTAAAGCTGAACTTAATTATGAAGATCTCTATAAAGATTTAACAAAAAACCACACACAATTGTTAGTTTTGGATTTCATCTCCAAGTCTTGCAGATCCGAAATTGTCTTTAATTCCCCTAGCATCGAACCAGAATAGCATTAAGTACTATCGAGTGGTAAAAGTAACATAATACCAGCCACAAACTAAAGATTAATAGTCTATGAAAGTGATGACAGTAATTAATTTGGTTAGGGATCTCGATTTTTTCTTTCTATATTTAAAAAAAATTGTAACTTATACCTTACCATATAAATGAATTTGTCATTTTATAAATAGACTAGTATTTTTATATTTTTCAAAATATATTTACTTTTATTTTACGAATTATGAACGTTTTAGTCTTTTTTAGATTTACACGGTTTTCTGAGGAACCTAACTTACCGTGTAAATCAGGGGATAGGTGTAGTTTAGGATACAGAGTACTTATCAATTACTAAGAATTATCAAGAACTTTTGACTCTCAAAAATTTCAAAATTTCTGAGTTTGGTAATATTAAACCTAAATTTTTAAATTGAAAGTTGTTGGTCTACTTGTTCGTGTCTTGACTGCCACAAATCGGTCTAGAATGTGAAGGAGACTTAAATGTTAATTAAGACATGGGACTTTGATCAGAAAATAATTTTCTGATATTTCCCTGACTACTTAAATTCTCGTACTTTTCCCGGCTTTCCAGAAAGTGGCCACCCTGTATTGTCTTGTAGTATGTATACATGTAGCTACGTATAGCTGCTTTTTTGATATACAAAAATTTAGAGTATTTAAACTTAATACATTTTTAGCGCTGACAATATCGTTTAGCTTGACTATTTTTATTGAAGAAAATATTGAATTGCTTACTGTAAAAGGAGAATGAGCAATTTGATTCCAATTTCCAATATGACTTATTCGATGCAAAATTAAAAATTCAAATTTCTTAGTGGTATTATTTTTCCAGGAATACGGCAGCGTGTAACAAATGGAAAATGAATGATTTTTTAATTTATACATTCATGAAAATAAAATCTGAATAACTAAATTGAAATTAATAATATCTGAGTGAGTGGTGTTGTACATAAAGATGTTCCCATTATCTCGAAAATTGTAAAAGATAAGGTTATATAATTTCTCCCTAGAATTTGCATCGAGGATCCCACATTTTTCATCAAAATGATACTTTATAAGATATGTATTTTATTAAAAAAAAAAAAAAAAGAAACTTTATGCTTCGAAAAATTTACAATTTTTTAAATGTGAAAGGATATTACTCAAAAAAATACAATTTTACAGTTTTTAAATCTTATTATTCCTATATAATATGTTCAGATGGTGCTTATTTGCATAGTTAAAGGGTGATTCACGAAAACCTACCGAAACTGTTTTAAATTTCGTTATTTCTAACCCATAAGATCGTATAGAGCAAATTACATTTTGGATCTAATATAATGGTTTTACATGTTATTAGTGCGAGGTTTTTTTTTTAATTGTATCCTAATCCTAATATTCTGCTATTTTTCTACTTAAAAAATTTAGACCACCAACATTGCGTTCTTAAAAATTGATTATACCTCACATGAGTTGGATATTCTCTTTGCATCCAACCGACAATGGAGCACAACATACATACAGGTGGGAATAATATTCAGTATCCAGTAAATTGCAAAAATTCTCTCGTGATCTACCAATACCGCCTTTGGCAAACTTATACCATCGGATCTCACAGAAAATTGTTAAAAAACAAACGACAATTGCTCTCAAGGTGTGGCATGCTGCTATTAAATGTCTTTAAATGTCTCACGGAAAGTAACCAAACCCAGCTGGGCTCGGATCGGAACGCTGTTGGCCTTTTCCACGGTGGTCTTTAGATTGGAGCAGTGCAGCAGCCTGCACCCTGTTCTATATGCTGGCTCGATTGCACCAAGTCAAGACATGATCAGAGGAAAAGTGCAAGTTTCCGAGTTATAAACAAAATCAGGTTAACTAGCAACTGAGCGTCAGCGTAAAAACTTAAAATTCTCATTTCTTTTCAAATAACGCGTTTACCGGGCGCATATTTTCCATGTTGTATTTGGTTTCGTGTTCTACAAAGAACAAGTAGAAATTGTACAAAAGGTGCATTCACCTGCACTGTGCAGCTTGTGAGTGCATCGTTGTGATTTTGAAACCCATAAAATCGCTTATTAACCTCGTCGAGGTACTCGACTAAGAAGACAAGCAACGCTGCAGCAGCCGCTAAATAGACCCTCATAACATAAGCCGAGACCTCTGCATCGGCAGAGGTCTGCAGCTTATAATGCAATTATTAAAACTATTATTGCACCGGCGTGCCATTTGTCACGGTTATCGGACCAGTTACCGATCGTAATCGTCGTGCGGATCAGCTTCCGATGGGAATTTTCATGCGAGCGCAACGGACCAGTGATGCTGCGTCTGTTCAGGTGAAATTTTAAATTATCACGTCGACGCAGCTATCGCGGGATAATTTGATAGATTTCCTCCAGAGCCAGGAGTTGTCCGAACGTAGAGCTGCTGAATCGGTTTCCGCTTTATCGGGCTTTTCCATCGGGGTAGAATTTGAGGAAGCCAAAGGAGCCCCGATTTACCTTCGCTAATTGGACGCAGGTAACCAGGTAGCCTTTGCTTAGTTAGTAGGAGGTGAAATTTTTGCTATAGAGCCAAGCAATCGTCGATAGCAACAACAACCAACGACGACGACCCACGACTAACTTTTCTGGGGGATAGATTGAATCAGGGATGATAATTTCGTTCTGCAAACTAATATCAGTTTCCGTCGTCCCTGTGGCCAATTAGTACTATATTTGATTCCATGTAATTTCGTCTAATTTGAATGATACTTCGTTTTTTTTTTTTTGTTTTTTTTTTTTTAAGATCACTATCACTCCACAGAGTCAATGAACGCTATTATATGCGATAATAGACTGTAATCAGAGCATATTCGACTTTTTCATTTATGCCTTGTTTGAACTGGTTTCCTTTCGATTGTAAAATTTTGCCACAACCAACGACGACGCAACTTTTTGTTTGCCTTTAATTAATGCGAAATTGGAAAAACCTCGCTTCGCAGGCGACAGCAAAATAACTCGAGGAGGGAAATTAGTGGAACTCTTAAAAATCTATGAACAGAAAAGCAGCCTGTAGAAGGACAGAGCTGACTCAATTAATTTTTTGTTCCGAATCAATAAAGGCGCACATTACGAGGGATTGTATGAATGAAAAGATGCTTAATTGCATCCAGAGTTAAGAGCACCTTGGCCTGGTGTGAATTTCTCCATGGTGTGTTATTTAGGCTTAATTGAAATGTTTTTGTCACCAATAACCAGCTGTTGCTCAGAGGCATTAATTTGCTAATTGAAGTCTTCAGCATTTGTAGGTTAATGAGCGCAAATTCAAGCAGGTATATGATGAAAAAAAGTATAATTTGCATTGATTTTCGTTTTTTTAAAAGTTTTTTAGCGCAGTTACATGATTGAAATTTACTCGTTAAACTTTGTCCTTGTGTCTAATTTTCTATTTAACCAATACATAAGAAAGGTAAAAATTCATTATATCAATCCACGGAGATATAAAGAAATAACAAAAATTTGAGGATAAAGTAATATTAAATTTATTCATATTTAAAAATCGTAATCCATAGTTCTCCCAGCATTTTTGGAAAACCGATTTAAGGGGTTAGGTGGGTTTGAAAATTTCAAAAAATCAATTTTTTTTTTTTTAATCTTATTAAATAGTACAATATGTTTAAAATATTCTCCTAAAATTTCAAATCGATCCGAGTAAAATTCTAACAGATAGACCCTTCGGAAGTTCCGCCCAGCCACGTCAGTGCAGCGCTTTAAACTTTAAACGCGTTTATCTCAAAACTCAATTTTTTAAGTCTTCTTATCTTATCTTTGAAATAACATTATCTAGTTAATGAACGAAGGATTTTTTTTTTTTTTATTACAACTAATTTTTTCGAGCCAATACATGGCGAAAATTTGACCAAAAAATGTGTTTTTTGTTCAAAGTCTGTCAAAAATTCAAATTCAAATTTTAATTTTTTTTTTTTTTTTGCTTCGTTCGTTAACGAGATTTATCCATGTACCATCGAAATATTTTTGGTTTTTTGATTTTAGATGAACCAATAATGAGTTATGCTGTCCACGGCAAAAGCATTTTTTTTTTAGACGTCAAGGGAGATGAGGTACCAACGGCTGAGTTTTCGGAATTTTTAAATAAAAATTTCACAAAATACTGTTTAAATATGTATCTTTGATATGCTGAATTGTTTAAATAAAATATATGATTCTATATATTAAAAAAAAAATTGTAAAAATACCCTTTTTTTGAACCTCTGAAACCCACCTAACCCCTTAAGCAACATTTATGAATATTCGATTAATAAAGTTTAAAAAAGACCTTACAGACCGAAGTCAACATCAGTCGCTTATTTTTGTGAAAGTACGCACTTTTTTCCCATTTTAAGCGCATACAATATTTAAAATTTGCGTTATTTTTTAATGATGTGAGATTAAATAAAACAATAGAACATATCTGTACGTTACATATAAATAAAAATTATAAGTTTAGTGTAAGTGGTATTTTTAGATTTCAAATAGAAAATATTGCTTTTATGAATAGTTTTCTCCTCTAACCTTAATAAGTTTTGGCATCAATCTTAGATGAAATAACTATGCAGAATAACACCTATCCCTTGATTTGCACCGTATTTCTAATTTACACGGTTTCTCTATTACAATTTTGTTTATTATGGAATATTTGGAATTTATGGAATTTTAATAAGTGAATTTAAATAGTACGTAGCGTAAAACTGTGAGCTTCTGAATATTTTATATATATCGGACATTCCACGTCAACCGGGCCACCTAAATGACCAAAAATCATCGAGACCTAGAAAATTGTTTTTGGGCTTAAATTTTTGGTCTATCTTTATTTACCCTTCAGAAGTTGACCTGGCGTTTTGAAAAGTTCAAAATGGCGGATCCAATATGGCGGCCAACTTTTCAAAAAAAAACGAAATTTAAATAAAAAAAAAATACTATAATACTATCAATTTGACTGGTCTAGTATTAATATATGGAATCTGATTTGATTTCCTCATTTTCCAACGCAGAATTAACAAAAATTTTGTAGGGTAAAAATTGCAATATACAAATATTAATTAATTTTGAAGATATTCAATATCAAAGGTGGGGTGCCATTTTTCTAATAATTGCGGAAAATGTAAGTCAATTTTGAAAGTAAACTATATCACGGATTTATTTAATATTAAAACAAAAAATTTTAACAATCATTTCTTGAAGAATGTGGTACCCAAACATAGTTTTTCAGTTTTAAATAAACTCCTATTAAATATTTATTACAGACAGATTTATTTTGCTATTATAATACTTTATTAATTATTACTTAATTTAAAATATTATATATTAAGAGTTGGTTGTCGTTTAGGCCGATTTTGTTAGGAAAGTGACAACCTTTCTTTTGCTCTGGACGATACGTTGTAAAATTTGTGAATTTTTATAATGATAGTTTTCGAGATCTAGTTAAATAATTTTGTTTTTTAGACGTATCAATGAATTAAAGAAGTACATATGCCTTGAAATCTCAGCAGTAAATAAATCATATTTTATTGTATGATGTACATAATGCCCTTATTTTTGATGTTATGATAGAAACGATTTTCATAAAATAAATTTCATGATTGCACAACAATTGATAAAGATTTCGAAAATCTGCATCTAAGACATTTGTTACTCAAACATTCTATCTAAGTGCCCGCATAAAAATTCAAAATATGAAATCACGCAGATACGCTTGTTAATTGAACATTCCCCAAAGCAATTTCGTGTCTTATAGTTAATCGTCTTTGTGAAATCCTACACCGGTCCTTAAACAAGAACAGCTGTAACCGCCGGAAGACATTAATCAGAAGCGAAAATCATTAATAAAATTATCATTCCCGAGAGCATGATTTTCGAATGAGACAAGACGAGAACCGCAGCAGCCTTGATAGAGTTCACGCACTCAAAGAAATCCGCCTGTGGTTGTCTCAAGCGAGATCGACCGCAACAACTCTAAAGTTAAAGTAACTGAAGGGAGTGCGCTCATTAACGACAATCGAAAACAATACGTCGTTTCCACATTTGGGATAAACGCATCGTCTTACGACGAACAGCGCGGTTTTAGTGGTGGTGTTGTTGTTTCAGAAATCGAAAACGACGAAAGTTAGTTAAGTTTTCAATGTCTCCTGCGAAAGTAAAGTAACCCTCGATGTTCTTGGGTTACCTTTGTCTACTCTTTTACGGGACGACTTGAGTGAGATTTTATCAATATAGTCTTGGTCGTAGAAAGTGCTCCACTATTCGCTAAAACATTTTGCCGGCATTTTACATTTGAATCGCTTTAATGGAATCGTTAAGCGACTCAGTTCGATTACCATTGAGACGTCGCCAGCCATTGAACCGTTCGGCTCAGGTGAGTGCTGGAAGAATGCAATTTTACTGGAAGCAGACCAAGGTAAGGTGCAATGTGCATCCAACTGATTTTAAATTGGCGAATATTTGAGAATGGCACTTTATCTCGCTTTGAAAGCGTCTAATCAGCTCATTTGGGACCGGTGTGGCTACAACATGCAGATGGTGTGCAGATTCAGCAGATGGCTGGAAATCCCTGAAGACGAGGAAACTGAATCATCCCGCTGCAAGGTCGTTCGTTGAGTTGCAGACAATAGGCATCGACCGGGGCTTTCCACTACTTGGCGTAACTAGCGCACAATTTAGATGTTGTGCAGACACCTCTCGAGTGGTTTCTAGTATTTTCAGCCTTCAATTGTACATTTGTACAGGTCCAGAGCACTCTTTTCGCTATTGAATGCAAATGAGTGGGCTCCGCTAGTGCTCCTCCTATTCAGAAAACAAGAGTGCTCGCTGTCACCGCAGTCTGAGACACTAAATTACCGAAAATGTGACAGTGATTCAGGTCCCCCGTAAATGCCATTCCAATCACGGTATGCTCGAAATCGCCGGAAACCCTCCTGCTATCACTTTAGAGACCGTTCCGTGAGCGCAATCGGTCTATTTGTCATGCGGATTAAGCCTGAGTACCCGGTAGGCGTTAAATGCTTTTTAAGGTACGTGAACTGCTTCCCGATGGGTCCGAGACCGGCGAAGCTAGACACTGAAATTAGGTTGCGAGTTCTAGAGCTAATGGCATCACGAGTCTCGTTCAATTAAACTAAGAGACGTCAGTTGGACAGGGTACGTGCTAAGATTAGTGGCAGATTGAAAAAAAAAGTGAAGTTTAGAGCAGACTGAAGCGGATCTAATGGATCTTCGTTGACCTAACTCTTGGAGATTTTTCAGTGAACGACAAATTGTTTTAAATTGGCGATAGAAACGTGCAAGGAAGAGTTGAAGCTCGAAAATTTATTGAATTGCACTCTGAAAATTCACACGTACGATTATTTTATCAGAAATGAGAAATCAAAATATTACTTTTAAAATTTTTCATTTATAAACTGCTTTGAAAATTTCACTTTAAGTATGATAATGTAGATAATATATGGACTATAAAACTCACTATGAATAACTAAAAAATAAACTCATTAGGGAATTTTAGATTTTGAGTTATTTTAAATAGGGTAGATCGAGAAAAGGTATCTTTTTCAAATCGCTTTCTAATAGTTTTCAAACTTAATTTTTTTCAACAAGTACTTAATTCGCGAAAGATGGATCCATAAAAATAAAATCTTTTACTGCAACCTGACTATGAAAACCGTTTTTAATACATTTTCGGAAATTTTTACTTAATAAGCGTGTTTTTCATTTAATTAAAATGCCATTTTTATAATTCATCCTTCTTATTAAATTCCTAATTTATGGACAAAGATCAGGTGAATAAAATGCGATCAGGTAAATAAAAGCGAAAGCGTAAGTCTTCTTGTATTCAGCTAAATTCGAGAGAAACAATCGCGAGAAAAATATATACATTTTCTCAGACAGCCAAGCAAGTTACCAGGAAAGGATCGAGATCTTCTATGATTGGTCCAGAACCTTATGTGGGAGTAGCAAACTCTTTTATTAATTGCATCTTTGATGAGTGGGATAAGATTAAGATAAGATTAAATACAAAGGATTGCAAATCTTCTTCTGAGGTATGTATGTACAATGGCCATCATGGTCTAAGTGCAAAGCTTGTTTGCTCACCTCCTGAAATCTAAATCTACATCTAGTACACTTTTTGTTAATAATTGTCTATTGTTGCTATAATAAAGTTTGCAGTTCTTTATCATTTCCATATGTACAAATTTCGCTTATACTTATTTTGCTATTAAACTGAAAGCCTAACAATTTTCTACCCAATAGCTATTGTATAGTTATTAGTAAGTGAATATATATATATTTCTTTAAATAACGACAACATTCAAATTACTCGGTTCAGTGGAGTACAGATCCTGAAATTGCAATATCATAAATTGTGGGTAAGACTTCGATTTCTTGCCAACACGACTGTACAGTCGCAGTGAGCTCAAGCGAACACTGACCAAAATAGATGGGGTTTCTACTTGATTGCCCAATTGCTCTGATTTAAAACGTCCACTGAACTTCAATTATTGTAAAAAGTGTGAGAAACTTTCCATCGTCAAGTTGCAAGCATCATTCGATAGTAGCTGATAGTTCGACCACAATAAATTTTCCGATTGGTTACATATCCCTTCGTCTCTCCTTTCCCTCCCTTAAACAGTTAATGACAATGACGGAGGGGAGCAGCTGACCCCTATATAAACGGGGTTAGGTCGAGTTGCCAGCAGCCAAAAATTTATAGTGTAAAACAAAATCGATTAAAAGCATCGTTTAAGCTCTTCGATCAAATTCCCATGCCTTTCGGCCAATGCCGGTATTATTCATGATTTGATTATGCAACTTCTCACCGACTATGGCGGTATTCAGCTAATTCCTCAGATGCATTTCTGCTATGAGCTGCGCTCCGCAGATTTTCTGAATGTGAAAGGTTTTGTGCTTCATGGGATTTGTTAATGCCGCACTATCGCCGCGGTTACTGACTACTTTTGCGGCTCGACGGAGCTCCGTAAGTAATTATTTTCAGTGTGTCGCAATTGAAGTTCACAAGCCCAGTGATCCGTACTGATTTTCTGGTCTGCACTATACCTCGTCTTCGTAGCTTAGAGCTTGAGGCCAAGAGACAACGCCATCACGACGGCGACGTGTGGGACACAAACGAATCGAATTTACTGGAGAATGCGTGAACAAGTGTACTGAATAAATTAGAAGTATTGTCTCCGCCTGGGCGAGCAGATGGTTTTGAAATTCTGATTAGGGCTAATCCAGGAACTTACTAATCTTGATTAAATTTACCAGAGAAGAGTTCGTATATTCAGACAGAATTTGCAATGCTTTTGTGCCTAATCCAAATTGCTCCTTTGAATATCGATGACCCAAATTGCATTCTTAAATAGGCTATCGTCTGTGGACACACTAGTTTTATGTGTTTCCTTCTGTTATAGCCATGAATTTTCTTGGAATGTGTCGACATACTTATTTTGCCGCAGAGAACAGGTATTTCGACGTTAAAAATTAATTCAGTTTGAAAATCCATTCTGGTATTTAGTCGATAAAAAATAAATCAATCAAAATTAGATCCACAAACTTAAGGGAAACTTACATACTTTTTAATTATAGATATCGGATTTGTCGTTTCTGGAGTTTTGGAAAACTTTATAATTTATATAGTATATTTTAGACCTAGCTTATTTCGGGGTTTGATACTATATAAATGTCCATTTAAAGGTCCTCGCAACTGTTTTCTCAGTTTTTAACTAGACTTCTCTGGTCATGCCTACTTGTAATCTTGTCAGGTGAAAATCATATGGAAAATTAGTTGAATGAACCACGAAATTAGTTTTTCGGACATTATTATTAATCAATATTTCAGTATTGAATCTGCTTGCAAGATTGTAGGACAATTACTCACCGCGTTGTACTGTACTTTGCCATAGTGGAGTATGTATTGACCACTTTTCTTGTTATAATATTAAAACTTTTTGTACATAACTACATAAAGAATTATTCATTTAATACTGATGACTTGTCAATAAATTTTAAACCAAATTAATTGAATGGCTCTAAATATATTGAACGTCTCTTTTATTGACAATATCTATACTCAAACTATCAATATTATTGATTAAGAAAACGTCTTCAATATTATTGATGACTAATACTGATAGCGTGCGGCGGTCTTAAAACAGAACAATGAATTAATGAAAAGTATGACAGAATCTAAAAATTTAAATAGAATCTGTGAATTTTAACAGAATTAATATGCAAGTTCCAGATTTGAAAATATACAACGATAGATAGAGTGTAAATCAAAATAATATTTTTGGATTTTTTATTTGAATTGTTATCAATTATAATTACTTCTGATTCAATAATTATTTGTTTATTTGTATATACATATGTCTACTCGTACCAATTATCTAACAGATTAGACCATCAAGTTTAGTGTTATGAACAAATACCAAATAAAATTCATGCTTGTAAGTTACAATTTTCAAAGATAGTAGATTGATATAATATGCTAATATCTACAATGTTGACGAGAATTTGTTAAAGTACTGAATGCATTTTAGTTCATAATTAGTTATATGTTATGTATAAATAAATTAATTTTGATAATTCAGGTGATTTTGTATTATATGACGGTATATCTTTTAAAGATGTAGTACAAATAACTTCACATCTTTTTCACATTTTCCTTTATAAGATAGTATATTATGGTAATGAATATTTAACTTGTATATAACAAATCTTGCGAGTGCTTTCTATATAGATTCTATTCTTGTTATACAAGTTTTGGAATAAGGACACCAAATGATTGATGCATATTCTTATATTGTTTTAACCAAGGATGAGTAAAGAATTTTCAGAAGATGTACGTTTTTAAAATCCGCAGATTTATGTTTATTTATGATCCCAAATATGGGTTAGCTTAGAAAATCACCAACTACGTGTGATGTAATAAAGAATTTTTTGTCAAATATTGTATTTTAAATTCCCTAAAATATAATTTTAATATTTTAGTTTCATATCCAAATATATGTAAAAATGTTACGTAATACGAACATTTTTTTAGGACTTAAAAAATTAAAATTTTAACAATAGCGACATTTTCATGACCGTATTCAAAACATATAATTTTAAAATAAAATAATTGAAAGTAATTATATTAATTAAATCTTAAAAATAAAAAAATCTTATTTTGTATGTTATCAATTTAAATCTTCTGCTTAACCTACTTGAAAATCGTATACCTCTTATAAATCGTCTCTGAATCTAAAGATTATAAAACTATTAAAATGCAAATCAATGAAAAGATGAAATTTAATAACTGATGCATCATAAATGGAAAGAGAACGAATTGATGGTAATTTTGCTTTCTCAAGAAGAATCGATCGAACAGTTTTCTTGCCGTTAAAACTTTTCAATCGAATAAATCGATTCCGGCCAGAAGCCACTTGACCGGTGGCGATAATAATTGGAAATGAAATTTAATCGTCAGATTGATTGCTAAACACCCAACATTAGAGGAGAAATATCGGCCACATCGGAGCATTTTCTTCATTTTCACCTTCACTTGTTTTCCTTCTGCCGAAGCACCTGTCTAAATTGGCTACTGTTTTATGACATCTGCAAAAGGTAACTTTTAAAAAAACGAAATAGAAGGCACGAAAGCCTGTTATACGTATGGCCGCTACGAGGCATAGAAATTGTCGATAATATAAAGAGCCCCAGCCGCTCCATGTCGTTCTTAACCGTCGCGTTTTGCGGCCGTGCGCCTCGCCACAGGTTTAATGATGTCACGTAATCGGTGCTTTTACTGCACCCATTGCGGCTCCGATAGTTCCCCACGCGTAAATATTTAATTGTTTCGAATAATTGAACTTTTCTTGCCATCGAACCTGACGTTGTTGGAATGGTCCGACGGTATCCAAGTCCCCTTCGGGGGTATAAACGGACCGGTCCCTTAGAATTTGACAAGAATATCAATGGCGAGGTGCTTGCTTGATGAGACTCTGAATCGTATCTTTCTATCTTTTCGAGGCGGCAACCTCAAACTCAAATCCCGCCACCTGCAGGTAAACGCGCGGACTTGTCTACCTTAATTTTGTGGTCGTCTTTCTCATTTGGAGTGCGTGAAAATGACCACACCACCGCACCCGCAAAAACAGCTCCATGTCTAGTTTAGATTTGAACTCCGGGTACGTTGGAAATTGGATTTTATGCTAATTCAGAGTGGGCTACATTTTAGCCCGCATAGTCTCGCAAAGCCCCCCTCAGACCGAGGGGGGACCAAGACAAAGACAAGCCGTGACTTATAGGCAATTTCAAAGGAGGCCCCCAAATTGCACGCCACCGAACTTGTTTTTACGACGGGCAGAGCGTTGGGCTTTTTGTGGAGGCGTTGCGCACCGGAGAAAGCTTTTCTTTTCAGTCGTTTCATTACGAATGGGTGGTAAACAATGTGCCGACGGACTTGGGCTCTTACTTTTATATATTTATACATAAACGCTTCTATTTAGTTAGTGAAAACGATGGAGAAGTTTTATTGTTTCGCACATATTGAAAGGAAGGCAGAAAATTGTTTTATTCGGGGGTAAAGACCACTGAGACCTAAAGTCTTTTGTTTGGTGGCAACAGAAACCCAAACTTCAGAGGGTTTTATGTAACATTTAACTAAGGATACAAAACAGTATACTTCCTACTTGTTTATATATATACAATACATACTATATATCTTGCTGGATAATGATTCATTGTTTGCAGAAAAAAATAGGCGAAAACGTATTTTCCACTTCTAATTTCCTCTCTTTCAAAACATTTTGATTCCTGAAGATAAGATTCGGAAATAAAGCGCAATATTTCCAATGTTTTCATTAGTGTATTTACAATTCAGACTTTAATTAGTATTTCCATGTTTTTAAAGTTTAAAAAAAAAAAAAAAAAAGTATTTTTTTTGGAAAAAAAAACGATTCTATTTTCTTTTCTTTTTTCCAGACTATAATCGACATATATATATATAATTCTAAAACCGTCATATCTAAAAATTAAAGGCAAAATTAAGAAATATTATTGCATTCGTCATTTGAAATTCAAGTATTTTTCACTAATTAGCGGTTATAGCAGGGTGGTGATGTTTAGGTATTTTCTTATACAAAAAATACACTTTTTAAGACGATCTGAGTTTTTTAGTTGTGGAGTTACATTTGTTTTTTTTTTTCGTATGTTTTACTTAAGTATTGAAATTTGAGATTTCTTAACCCACATAACGACAATTGTTGAAATCATCAGAAAGTAGCATATTTTAAAACACGTTTTATAGGGTGGACCATCCGCTGGTTTCTTTTTAAAAATGCTATAAAATAAACACAATTTAATATTTCTCAAAGTTTGTTGATTTATTAAAAAGAGTAAAACTTCCGATTAGTGTGTGAATCTGAATCTGTCTGTATCAAAATATTGTAACATATAATTTAAAAAAAAAACTCAACTTTTTTGAACTTTTTTCGAAAATAATAGTAAGTAGATCTATTTTTTGAAGAAAAAACACATGGTTATTTTGAACCTTGACAGATAAAAGCCTTCTTAAAATACTCGAAAACTCAAAGTTTAAAATTTTCTGCAACTACTTTTAGTCTCTAAAGCAAACTCGACAAATGTTTCCGCATGTTACATAATTCAACAGTCGTTAAAGAGCCACTTTCACAGCGTTACAGGCTTAAATATGAATACGATTTGAATAAATATATACCTCCATAAACAACATCTTGATTAAAATCATTTGACTGCAAAACCACAAATCTATAGCTGTAGTAACATTGTCTAAATCTAAATCTTCTTGACTTTAATATCAAAAGTGCTACAGGGCGATTTAGTGCAGCTGACGGTAATGAACTGCATCGTTATCCAGAAAACCCCTAAGAAGAGGATGTATCATAAATCAGCTTTATCAGTGGACCTTCAAGCGCTGAAATACCCGTTATGTTTATAATAAATAAATATAGCCCCCCCGTTTCTATATAATGAATTGTAAGTGTAGACCCAAGATTCCAGCATATAGCCTTAGAATTGGTCGTGGTGCCTGCTCCTTAATTACTCCTTCTCCGGCGGCGGTGGTCTCGCGCACAGCACAAATAATTGACTGAGTTAATTTAAGAGCTTTCTAGAGCAAACAAATTATCCCATAAATAGAGTCAACAAAATTAGATGAAAATTTCCAAACACCTATTGTACCTGCCAACAAGTCGCAGTAGAAAGGCACCAGGCCTTAGAAGGGTGGGGGGGTTCGGGGGATCCCGGCATGGAAGTCCGCACTAAGTGCAATTTATGTTATTGCATAAATTTACGTTGCTCTTTGCGCTGCCTGCAAGATAAATAAAAACGCCACCGACATGTTTACGAACATGAACGAGTTCACCTACAACTAGTCGCGCAGGAAATTGCAGCCTAGGCTGGCTTGCCTTGGACGTGTACATCTTTTGTGCTTTTCCTATGCTGCGCGCGGGTATGCGGTATTTGTCCAGATTTGGAGGTTTAATTCGAGCTTAAATCAACCCTGCGCTTATCACGTAAATCCTTATATTATAGCATTATATGGTTTGCATTCTGATCCCACGATCTTCGACGACGCGATATGTTGCATAGGATTTTACCGAACCGCGGACGGGTGAAGATCATAAATTGGAATGGTGAAAACTCTCTCTCTCTCTTTCTCTGGCACCTTTCTATAATCAGCTCGACAGGTACGCCAGGTATCCGGCTGTACCGCAGAATCAACTATCCTTCCTGGACGGCCACAATTTATTACAGTCAACGTCCATGCCAGCTTTATTCAACAGAAAATTTATTCTCGAGAATTAGTGTCGCCTTTATCGCATTTTGCATTCAACACTCTGACGGGGTCCTTTAATGCAGACGACTGAGAATAATTTTAAAGTTGATAAACAGCGACTAGTTGCACACCCTACTTTAATGGTAAAACAATTTTTCTCCCTCAAGTTTTCTTAACACTTTTATTTGGGGGGGAAAAAAGAATGTTGATGCTCCATAAATTGTAATGTTTTTGCTCATTAATTTCACTGTTGAACCCATTTTAAAGGACCCCGTAAATATTAAGCTCTTTTAATTAGAAGAAAGAATAAAAAACATTCTGACCGCACCAGTTAATTATAATTCTTTTTCTCGGGCAATGGTAGCAACAATGTCGTCACGGTCAGCTGCATGAAATGCCAATGGTGAACGCAAAAACGACCACAACCTCTGCTTATATGTATGTATAGACAATAATTGTATGCATAAAAAATAAATTTTATCCTCCCGTGCAGGCAGGTATGCAGCATAAATTATCTTCCTGCCGAGGGCATACGTTTTCAAAGCAGAAAAGAACGTTGTCGACGTCGCGCATGGACAATTCTTGGAGAACTGCCCAGAAATTTTTCATGAAAAATTCAACGATCCTCTTGGACCCCGTCGACCGTCGCCGCGCCGCCGTTACAAACGTAACCTTTTTGGAAGATCACCTTTTTTATTTTATGCTATTGTATTCCACTTGTACTATTCGACAAATCCGCCAAATCAAAAGATACCGACATTGAAGTATTTTCGATCGAGACATTTTCGCACGATCACCGCCAAGAATTTTCGCTAGTCTGAATGGAGACCGTGCTGCCTGCAAACATTTTCGTTTTAATAAATCGTTTCTTTTCTCAGCCGGACAATGTCACAGGCGGACGAGGTTGTGGCGGTCAGATAAGGTAACAATTTGCACAAGAGAATTGCAACAGGTTGCAATTTGTACTTTACATTCTTGAAGTGATTGCTAGAGTCTTATTCGAGTGGAAAAATGATTGATGGATTGAAAAAAAAGCAAATATCATGGACACATCGTTCAGTTTTGTTGAATTAGATAGGGTAGATTTAACCAAGATATCCAATTTTACCAGCTTTAAAAAATCGTTTCAATAAAAGTTTGAAAAAGTTGCCTCTTTCAAGATATTGTAATTTGTAATTCACTTTCTTTGAAAGTGAGAAAGTAAACGAGTAACGTATTATTAACGTAACATAATTGAAAATTATAAATATTAAGGAGAATTCCCATCATAGAGACCCAGTTTTATGGGACATTTCTTAATTGTATTGTAACGAAAGTAGATATATAATATATAATATATATTGAATTACATCATTATTTTTTCAGTAGCAGCAGTCGTTTTTGAACCCATTAAAATCATTAAACCATCGCATTCAGAAAAATCATTCTTTGTAATTCAATGGTTTTTGTGTGATTATTTTTATGTGCCGTAAATTAAGCACACATTACCACAATAGGATAAAAACTATTAATTTTATTAAAAAGATCCATTTATTACTTTAATAGAATATCTCATTAAAAATATTAGTATATATAGAAGAAATTTCATTGCATACCCTATATTTAAATAAGAGAGCATCACTTTGGAAATTAACAATTGAAGCATATTAAATTAACGTGTAATTCCATATTTAATTAATAGGGCATTTAGCTAACATGAATTGACTGTTTCCAAAATAATGCGAAACCACTTTAATTTGGCAGGATTTCTATAAAAAAGCAAATCGATGTTGGACTGTGGTACTGTGGAACATAAATTTAACATGATAACACTTTAAACCAAATTGAAGCAGTGAAATAAGTTTGTCTTGTTATATCATAAAAGAATCATACATTATTTGCTGTGAATGAAATATATACATTCTACAAATAAATGTGATTTTGTGACATGACCACTTCAATAAACGTGTGGCTTCAAATTAATTTGTGATGTCTACAGTTTCAGTATGTCACTTCTAAAAATGTCAAAATATCTTTAGTTCAATGAATTTTTTATTCCCACTTTTTATTCCAGGTATGTTGGAAAAAAATATAAATATTAACTCTATATAGGTTGTACAACATGCTTCGAACATTTTCATAATAGGATAAATTTTGAAATCAATATTGTAATCCATCATTTCTAATATGGGAATAATATTGGAGTAACAGGAAATATAATAATCTGTGGAGGAGGTGTTTTTCCAAAATATAAACTAGGTTGGCATCACTTTCAAATTTTAAAAATTTTTGATTGGATGTAGGCGTCGCTTAAAAACAGAAGTTCCAGTTTCAATTGTATATCGAAAGATATAGAATAATATAAAAAAATATTTGCTGTTCATAGATCAATTAATTAATTAAAAAATCAAAATAAAATTCGATAAAAGAAAAAAAACACCAGCTATAAATCCATAATGTTGAATTAATAACTATGTCATGTTTGTTTAATGGTGGATATAATTGAAATAATCGTTTACGTTTAATGTTATATCATTTTAAGGGGAGGTTCTCATCTAGAACGTCAAAAAAAAAGGTAAAGTTCGTGATTTTTTTGAAGGCAAATGACAAGACATAGGGAAATGATATTATCTTTTATTGTACATTTATCTGTACGAAAAAATTTTTTTATTAAAAAAAAAAAAAATGGCGCCCGTTATTCAACTTCTCCGGAGGCATGTTTATGTACAATTTGCGTACAAGATAACTCAAAAACGGTTCAACCGATCAACTTCTAGTTTCGTGCATATTAAACTAAACAATTTTCTTCATAGAAAGAGTGGAGCACATTTTGAAAATTGTAACATTATCTCCTTTTTGTAAGTGATAAACTATGAAAAAAAACGGCCGAAAACGGCCTTAAAATTTCAAAATCGCGCCATTCCGTCAATTTTAAATTTTTTTTTTAAAGTCGTCCACTCTTTCTGAGACAAATTTATTCTAGTTTATAATAATGTCATCATTATTTGATTTCAGACCAATCTGCGACCCCTAAATTGTACGCAGCTGGGCAATTTTCGAAAAACATGCCTCCGGAGAAGTTGAATAACGGGCGCCATTTTTTTTTTTTTTTTTTTGAATAAAAAATTTTTTTCGTACAGATAAATGTACAATAAAAGATTATGCCAAATATCATTTCCCTATGTCTTGTCATTTGCCTTCAAAAAAATCACGAACTTTACCTACTTTTTGACGTTCTAGATGAGAACCTCCCCTTAACTTCAAAAGGTTCATATTAAAATTGAATAAAACGACATATTATGTTAATGTGGAGATTTCATAATTTTTATATGATAACCAACTCATTAATATAAATATACGAGCTATTACTTATTAATAGGATATATCCTATTGACCAAAATTAATTGGAAACACTATTACACTATTACAAATCTATTTATCTTAAGTGTAAAAAAAAGTGGAACTCTTATTAAATCACTCGCGTGTCTGTCGGTCTTTCTGTCTGTCCATTTGTCACAGTCGATTTTATAAAAAAATCATGCGATGTAGAAACTTGAATTTTGGCATAGTATTATATCTTATTCACCCACATATTCACCCACTAGTTAATACTCTACAGAATTCATATCAGAATTAAAAAGGGAGCAAATTAGATACTCAAAAACATTTTTTGGGAATTTTACATATTATGTGGGTTATTAGTTAAAAGTTATGTGGAGTATACTCATAATTTTAAATAGCATATTTAAAAAAAAAATCTGCAAAATATGTGAAAATAGAGCATCCCCACTCCCCCTCCGCCCTTATTTACTGGACCTAAAATGTTTAAAATTTCAGGGATTATAACTTCTTACTTGAAGTTTACGGCAAAATTATAACAAAAGTCCCAGGTTTAATAGATTTCTAAAAATTCTAGAAAATATACCGAGTTAAACTCGCACTTGACAGCCTTTTTTGCTTTTATGCAACCACAAATAGGAATCTTAAACTAATTATGAAAGATGATTTTGAATTAAAATTACAGTAGGTACTATTATAGGTTTTTGTAGTTTTACTTATGGAAGTTATCCAATAACTATTTAAAAAAGTATTTTTAATTATTTCTGACTCGAATTTTCAGAGTTTTAAAAATTGTTACTTCTTCAATTTGTCTAATTTACATCTAAAAATTTAGTAACAGCAATCATATATTGAAAATAAGTGATTTAATACTGTTTCCATTGTATTTACAACGTCTTTTTCTCAGTGCACTTGCAAAATTAATGGCTTCATATTGTAGAGAATCACCGGACTTCAAAAGAAAGCTCTAAATATATACATAAAGTAAAAAACATGGCAATTGAAATTGCATAAGCCTCTTTAAATGAAAACTTCACCGGGGGGTCAGTAAAAATCGTGATTCATCTTCTGCGTGGCAGCACTGAGTCATTGGAATAATTCACTTAAGTTAACGCTCGGCCGAACGTTGCTTTCAGTTCGGATGGAAATTGAATGTCTGTTTACACTTGACTGAGTGAATTAAGCAGCATAAAACTCAAATTTGAATTTAAAACGCTTTTAGTCGGAGTCTGTCACGTAATGGAAATACAATGTACAAACTGAGCCATCCAGAGCAAATAATCTAAACAAAAGTATAAATCTAGACTAACTTTTTAAAGATTATATTTTATGTTTGTTGTTTGGGACCAAGGGGATTAAGATGAGTTTACAATTTTTGAGTACGTTCATCTAATAGGATGCTACAACCTAGATTGTATATAGTAAAGCTATATTAAATTAGTTGCGCTGGGTGCATTTCAAAAGCAAATGAAATGAGGTGAAGCTAACGGAAGTGCTCACGTAGCAAATTCATTTTCTCAGGCTCGTTTGCCGGCGCAGTGACCACATGCATGTAAAATACCGAAATCTTCACCTTTCGACTAATTATTATTCACCTGCTTCCGCTCGCATTGAGTCCAGACCATAACGAACTACTTAATTCCGATGAGCCGGCTCCCAGCCTTCGCGGCGGCTGCACTGCACCAGCAGCGAGAACTGGGAGAAGCTGCAGCTGAGGTCTGCTTCTTTCTTGCCATCTCATTGGCCGTGATTATGGGAGACTTCTGCATTCTGCCCTCGTCCGGCACGAAATTAATTCAAATGAAACACAAAACTCATGTGGCCATCCAATGCTAATTTGCATGTGCACCAGAAGCATAAACTGGCAGATACAAAAGACTTCATCTTCTCTGCTGCAGGTGATGCTGTGGATATAATGCTGCCATACTCATTCGAATCAAAGGGTTCTGAGTTTCTCCGATTTGTGTATAAAAGCTCCTCTGATTTTTGTAGTATATACAAAGGTAGCTGGATATAAAAACGAGATATTTTCGCGGTTAATTTATTCATAATTAAGAAATGATCGTAAAAGCCATGTAACCTCTTTGATTGCTACGTAATCTTCGCCGCTCGTCTCCAATTCACCGGCTTATGCTTGTATGTTCGTCTTTCCAATAGATACATACTATGTATAGAAAAAAAGAAACAAAACATCTCCTCATTTCCTAAATGCAAATTATTTCTGGGTCATATGCACACTTTGTCCCAATTTCGAAGCGACACACTTTTTTTTTCCCAATTTGGAAAAGTGGAAGTGTTGAAGAGCCTAAACGAAATCTGGTGATAGAGGTGACCGCGCGCGCGTTGCTATCGTACCGCACCGGCCGCCGCGCCGTTGCCGCGAGGCAAAAAAGTAAGAGTTCTTATGCGCTGCGAATGCTTAAGAAAAATACCAAAAGTGATATTGTTTTTCGGCAAAGACGAAAGTAAACTTTCCTTTCCTCTTCTTAAAAAGCGGGCGGGCTGCTGCTGCTTGCTAATTCTTTGCTTGCAGTCTCCCTCATAAAAAGATACAAACTAGAGCACCATTACTATTCAATGAATGCTTTAGGAGGCTTTAAGAAATTTCGGTTCCAAAGAGATTTCTACGTCGATTTTCTAAAACGATAGGAAATCTTCACTTCAGAATTCACAGTAGTATAAAATCACCTAAAACTTGGTCAATTTGGCTATGTATCTCGTTTTTTTTTTTTTAATTTGCTTTTCTAGTTCAGATCTTTTGCATAAAGTTGAGCCACTTGAATTCGAAAAAGTTACTAAATTTGATTCATTCTTTCCAATAAGTTTTCTAAAGATCAAAAATTGAACAATTTTTTGATTTTCTTTATTGAAGAAAATTAGAATACGACTTGAACCTTTCTTGTTTATTGTCCATTGCCGGGGCGCAATCATTCATCTAAAGAAATCAAATTTTATTAACATTTCTGACTTCTAAATTTAGGTAACTGGAAAAGTAAAAGACTGTTCAACAACTCAAATGAAAAGAAAATCTTATCCTGAAAAATGCTTCAAACCAAGATCCTACCTTAGATTTGAGCCGCTATTTTTTTTAAACATATTTTAATAAACATATACCACTTTCATAAATAATGGCTCATTTAATATTACTGGTCACGTGTAACAAAAATGTGATTTGATATAATAGAATAATAATTATTATTTTAATAACATAATAATAGATTATTGTATCACTTTACTCTTCGATGTGTTTTGTCATGTCCTATATTATACCATGTATCGTGTCATGTCATGTCATATAATGTCATATTCTACATTTTACCATATGCCATGTCATGTGTGTAAAATTATGTTGTCTTGTGTCATGTCAAAGTAAAGAAAAAAGTAAACCCAAGTAAAAAAAGTAATTTTTCTGTCATAAAAATGTGGTGTAAATTAGTGCAAAAGTATTCGTTCTACAGACATATATATATAAAGATGGACAGCTCAATCTCCTGTCACAAGTGTCCGCAAATTTAACAACCGACTTGTCTCAGTTGGAACAGAGAAAATGTGTGAGATGTACTGTCTATTTTTTCGCTTTTCAAGAATAAGATTTATTAGGGTAGGATCTGGAAATGAATCCGGTCGTGAGAATTAATTTTTGTTTACATTTATATGCTATAGTAATTTTATCTGAATGATCTTAATAGATCTTCGAATTTCACGATTTTCATTGATAAATTTTGGGTAGCAAGGGAATTACCATAAGTTTAAAATCAGTCAGTTGGTTGCTTCCATTAAATGATCAAAAAGGATTTAACAAAAAAATTGTTATATGATTTTTAAGTATGCTTCTTTGCAAATAGAAAGTGATTTTAAGGTCCAGTAATGAAAAATGAGCAAAATTCATAACAATTTCGAAACCAATACTCTGGCTGTCATTGCAAGATTAAATTATATGTCAGTGGTTTGTTCGTCTTAATTTATAGCTTATATCCATCGGGAAGACATCGGTTCAGTAGTTATATAAACAAACACTCCCTTTACTCATATACTAAGTACGTATAGAAGTACAGATTAATATTTTGAGCATTCAAATAAAAGTAGATGTTATTTAAAAAGTACTTTTAAATAAAAGTGTACTTAAACAGAAAATAAATTATCCAGCTTCTAAATTTTGACCAAAATGCCGAAATTAATCGACAATTCCGAAAATCTCAGTATTCAAAACGCAATTTGTAATTCTTACTTCGTATTGCAACTCTAGTAACTTATGTAAGTCTTGTAACATTTCAAATTATTAGGCTTTATTGTACTTCTACTCACTATTGTGAAAAGTGCAAAATTATCATTACAGACACATGTCCAAAGTTCCTGCAGTTAATTTGATTCCAAAACACAATTTCAGATTACCTATTTTGGTACGCATTAAAAGTTAATAACTTCAAAGTCATGTCTTTCCATGTCGTGCGCATTAAAATCGAGCGTTTCAAAATACCTCTAATAAAATACAATAGCTGCAATTAAGCGGTCCTAGAAAAGCCCTCTAGTAAGCGGGAAAATAGCTCTATGCATGTTTTCCTCGACCATACACGAAAATGAGTATACTTTAATGGTAGCAGTTCAGTTAGCAAAACTTCAATTCGACACTATTAAAAATTTTGAGCGTGCTTGAATAAACTTTGTCCACATTGAAGGTATTATGTCGAATCACCGCAGGTAAGAGTACAGTCATGTCACATAATAGCAATTCCAGTTTTCGTGCAACTCATTATCCCCGTGGAACAAGTTGCATAATACCACAAAAATCGGTGGAACAAGTACCCCCGAGAGCTGGTAAAATTCAATGTGATCACAAAGTAGCAGTCAATTGTTCTTCAACTAACTTTTGAAAATTTTGATTGTGCTCACGCTATTACACGAACGAAACGACACAATACCTGCGCGCCACAACAGACACAAAATGCACAATGGTCTGTAATTGCCGGGCTAAATCATAATAATCTTTCCCACCTGCCATTGCGGTCTATTGTTTCAGTTTGGTTTATGACCCAGAGACCGGTGTATTTTCATATCTAAAACTCGTTGACTTACCATTTCTCGGCGCAGTACTGCCAATTGAGTATCCAACGTGCTCGTTGTTGTCGTAGTTCCACCTGTCGTTGTTGTCATTCTGCTTATCGGTGAGATGCCTCTTTGCGATTCCAGGGTGGCTAAACTTCCTGTATTATTATGAACTGGCACGCCAGATGAATCGAGACCACTTAAACTTTTTGGTAGAGGTGGAAGACCTGGCAGAGACATTCTGTAAAATAAAAATAAATAATTAAGTCATTAAGTGAACCATTCAAACTTATCTTTATAGAATTAAATTAGGTTAATTGAAACTCTGGCTTTATATTATCGTTAATTTCCCAGGATATTTTAAACTTTAATTTTAAATAACGCATGAATTAATTAATGCAGTGCCGTGGGAGTGGTATCATTCGAATCGTTAACTTGGCGGATTTTTTTATAGCATCCATTCTATTGGATGAGAGATTCGTATTATTCATCAAAAGTAATTGTCATTGTTTACTGCACTACTATTTATAAGTGCATGTTTTCATAGTTTCATCCATTAAAGATTTCATCCCATAATAATCTTTTACTGCATATTTATTGCATATTAACTTTCTTAATACCACAATTGATGGTAGCTTTTAATTTAAAAATCGACATAAAAAAAGGTGCATTTACGACCTTTTAGAGAACTGTATACTTTTTTTTCTCGAAAAGTCATTACTTCCTTCATATTTCTCCTCCATTGAGTCGTATTAAAAAGAATTTTCAATATTACGAAAAATAGATTTCGTTTATACAGTTTTCCACTACCGATGCAAAAACCACTACATTATGAATACAGCAATTTATTGCTACGTAAAAGCGATAAATTCATTGAAGAAAAGATGAAAACGATAATCAATATTCTTTTATTGACGTTTTTAATTAAATATTTTATGTATAGCTGCTTTTATTAAACTTCTGCCAACAGTTCCCATGTACATGGAAAAAGAATTGCATAAACGGAAATTTCACGAGGAAATAAATATTGACTTTATTTTTTTTATTTTTTTTTTTTTTTTCAGTCGCGTGCAATTAAAAATTTACTGGGGTTGACACGACGAGTGAAAATATTTTATTTTCCCTCAACGAGTTGCTTTTATTTAACCACGTTATGGAGTTTTAATGTTTCCATACTTTAACATGATTCAACATAATAAGCAAGGAAAAAACATGAATGCATCTTTACTGCTGTGTGTATTTTAGCTTAGATATTTGTAAAACAAAGAACAAACTAAAACTAAACAACTACAAACTACCTACATTATGAGATATTTACTATCATTCAATTAGTTTGACACATTTTACATATGTTAACATTTCTTCCTTCAACAGAATTTTTCCCTTCTCTTATTTAATTGATTCTCTGTCATTTAACTTATCTAACTTTATGCTTTCTTGGAAAATAAAAAAAAAATTGTTAAGAGTACCTCAGGGTAAAATGCTAGGTCCATTATTTTTATTATATATGTTAGCGACGTCTTTCTGCTTTTATCGCCTTCCAGAATTCTTTGTTGCGAAAATGATGCCGCTATAATATTTCGTTTCGCATCTCACAAGAAAACTTCTTTCTTTATTTATGTCCCTCTGGAGATTGCATCGTCAAGTGCCAAGCAAAGCCAATTAATTAGGAAAACATCGTACGCCATTATTAACCTCTTCATATAAGTAGGCAGTCATAAATCAACAAACTATTGCGGACATCCAAGTGATTGGATGTAGCAAGAAGCAATGAGAAGAAAGTATGTATGTCTATGCTATTTTCTTCAAAGGACCACGATTACACAACATGTTTTCGCGCAGGTTTTCTTATAATTTTTTAGTTATCTTAGTATAAATAGATGGGTGAATCTAAAATTTCTTAAGATGCCTTAGCATTATTCTACAGATTAAAATTTGATGAATATATAAAAATGAAAGTTCGTTTGTTTGTTGCTCAATCACGCATAATCCATTGCTTTGATATTTTTCATTTTTTGTCCAGAGGTAGTATATATGGCAAATTAATATATATACCAGTTTTTATTCGGATAAAATATAGAAATGGCAGCGAAAACTTCAAGTAATTGTCGTGAAAATTTGTACTTAGGGTTTTTTAGGATGCTTCTGATTTAGAATATACTCACGGAATTTCGAAATACCCAATCCAATCGACCAGTCAACGAACATTTTTCACATTTGACGAGTTTTGATACTAAAAACAACTGGTTTCGATTCCATTATCAAAATTTCGAAATTCATGGTAGCAGATCCAATATGGCGACCAAAATTTTTCTAAAATTTGGAGAATTTTAATGAAAATTCTCTAAAATAATAACAGATAAGCAGGGCCATCAATATCGAATCTATTATCGAAATTTGGGAGATTAAGATTTCGAAACAAAATTTCTATAATTCAAAGGAATTAGTACAAAAGGAATTTCGGAGCCTCTGATTTCGAATTTCTAACTCAGGGTTGCCACTATTTTTTGCATATAAAATTCCATGATTTTCCCAGGTAAAATAATAAAATTCCATGATTTTTAAAAAAGGATTGCTTATACCTGTTGAAATATATGACTTATGAATTAATTAAAAATGTACAAAATGACAATACTACAAATTTTTATTAATCTATTTTGCCGCCAATATTTTCGTGTGTATAGGTGGGGAGAGCCGAAGAGAAAGATAAAATGTTACGATCATATATCCATACAGTTCTAAGAATTCTCAATACATACTATTTACATTAAAAAATATAATAAAGTATGTTTAGATAGTTATGTGATTTACCAAAAAATTTTATCGGAATCATAGAAATGGAATGAAAGAAATTCTAGATAGAATGGCAACCCTGATACTAAGCTAGTCTTTATATATTTAAGTACTAAAAAGTACTGAATTTTCGCCAAACTGAGCCATTCATTATTTTAACTCTAAAACTTCGATCACCAAATTTTCTCTATAAGTGATTTTCGTAATGTTCGAAAATATTTACAAAAATGTTTTCTAAATTTTCTAGCCACTAAATAGGAAAACCAGATTTCCTTGTTTCCCCACCAATTACTAAAGAGCTCTATGAGTTGTGATAAAATTATAACGAATTTTAAATGCAAGAGACTTCCTTAATGCAGCAAGTCATGTAACTTCGGTTTACACCACTGCCTTACTATCATATAATCGTTCTGCCTCAAAGCAAGTTCCAAAAAGCCTAACAAAAAATATTTTTATATATATTTTGTGGTTGCCACGCACTTTCTACACAGTACAGAGACATACAATTACGTTTACCTAGAAATCGCAAAGAGGGAATCTTGCAAAAATATGAAAGATCACGCAAGATCACCTGTGGTACAACATCGTGACCATTTCCTTCTCAGCGATAAGGTTAACTTTCACGTTGCGGCAGCGTTGAAATGGAACCGTCTGTCGGGAAGTTTGATAGACTTCCGAATTATAATCTGTCTGGGCTTCTGCACATTCCTTAACTTAAAATTACATAATTGCAGCAAAACGCTTTGTAACATACCAAACCAAAAGTACCAGTACCAGTTTCAGACAAAATGTCGCGTTACAAGTTAAAAGTTATGTGCGGTAATAGCCGTGATGTGATTTTTATTTATTTTATTGTTTTTTTAACTATCATCTTACTATTCCTACAGAAAATTGTATACACACTTTATTCCAACTTTTCATATGAGTTTAAATTTTTCAATTTGCATTTTCATCGCTAGCAATGACTTTTTTTGCGCGAGTGGTGAATGAAAAGGGATGTTTGCAGAAAAAGAGGTTTTCCATTTTCACTAGCTCGATTGTTGCATAATTAAATCGCCATCCGAATCGGAGTGCAGTCTACCAGGAAGCTAGAGCAAAGTGCAGAGTACAAACTGCATTGCATCTGAATATGGCTGGTTGCACTCGATGCACTAAAAACAGCATTGAACTTGTTCTCAAATTGGATTTCGATGTAAGGCGAGAGTGTTGCTAATTGATTGTTGCTGACGATGGAAACGCGTTGTCGCTATCGTCGTTGTCGTCGTCGTCGTCGCATGAGATGGAAATGAAAATGGGTTTTCTCTAGGGTTTAGAAAGACTTATGAGGTCGTGGCATCTAATTCATTTTACAAATTGGTTTGGTTTTTTTTTTTCTCAAAAAGAATTCGTGTATCGATCATCGCCTCCCGGACGGTCAGCCTGCAGCCAGCAGCCAGCCAGTCGTGTTCACGTCACGAATCCGCCGAACCTAGGCTCTTTAGGTTAGGTAATTTCACTTGCGGCAGGCTGGTTCGGCTGCAAAAGCACCACGGCTGCAGCTTTTAGGCCGGCTTTTGCTTTTTATTTCGATTTTTCGGATCGCAAAGACCCTCAGGTATTTGGAACTGAAATCGAAAATTTATCCGAACGAAAGTAGGACAGTGGGTATAGGTTGGAAGGTGAGCAGATCAAGTGGCAACAGTCCAGGGCATTTCGGTGGATATGTTCGCAGACGGCTGTGACCAGACTCAGAGAATAAAAGAAAATCTGTTGAAATTGACTTTGAGATATGAATGAGCAGTTGCACGTAGACCGTACCCGAATAAGACCTTTGAGCCCATTCATTTTAAGATAACAAATCTGTTCATGAGGTTAAGGGTTAGGGTTTTTCTTCGCTCTACAATTTGTCTGTTATTTGTTTTAATGTCTCTGCTAGTGTGTTTTTAACTGATTGTATGTCAAATCGTATAATTTATTTCATTCAGAATAGAAATCAAGGCTGTAATTTTTTTTTAAGTAAAAGTATCAACAAGTGATCGATTACGTGATTAAAATATGGTAGAAATAATATTTTTGTTAGATTTCCAAAGCCAAACTGACGAAGAAAAATAAAATATTCTTTGGAAACAATACAAATTACTCAATCTCGATTTTCATTTTGAAAAAGAGAGTTTTATCTCATTCATATTAAGATCCAGCTCAGTTGGGTACATATATAAAAATAAAAATAAAAACTAAGACAATATTTTTAAAATTTAGAGAAGATTTTAAGGAACAGAATATTTGTATAAATATATTTAGGCATTGTTTATTAAACTTTTTATTTTAAAGTTACTTAAGTTGCAAGGAATGTCAGCGGTATGCACAAAAGTTGTTAGATGACGAGGTACTAAATTACACTAGTTGTGGTTATCTGAAATCCAAAAAGCAAACATGATATCGTTAAAGAGAATTCTCCACGGAATTAACCTATTTTCATAAAATAAAGAAAGAAAAGTTGACTCGTGTTTGCAAAACAAACTTTGAACTTTGAAACACAAAAACTTTTTTGTTTGCAATTTCTATAAATAATTGATGATTGATTGGAATTCTTAACAAACTGAGGTTATTTCCGTGCGTTAAAGTCTCGTCAATAAATGAACTGCTAGAAGTCAATACGATTAAGTTAATTTTTCGATATTTTCGGATTTTTGTAAATTTTAATCGTATAAATAATATTCTTTTTAGTTATTATAGAATTTTAATCGCTGCTTCGTTTTTTCTACGGCAGAAAGCTATTTTTATTATTTATTGTTCTTTCTATATGTGTTGGTAATATTGAAACCCAAAAAATTGATAATATGTATATCTTCTAAGTTTTAATAGGTTTTTTGGATAATAATGAAAACTTTACTTTTGCTTTTTAGAATTATTCAAGATACAGATTTGGAAAGAACACCAATTTTTAATAATTAAAAAGGGCAAACCCAAGCAGCATTTAATTCAAATATAATTTTAGCGAGAATGCTACATTTTTTTTTAAAATCGTAAAAAATATAAATCAATCATTATTTTATCCTAATGGTGGATTAATTTCAAAAGAAACTAGAAAAGACATAATGAATTAATTAAAATATATATCTGCGATTAAACCCGAGTTTTACACGAAATTAAGAACAGCATGTGGAGAACAGAGATTTAGATAACTCAGAAGATGAAGATGTTTGTTATGATAAATAAACACATTTAGTAATACCTTCTTGTATTATTTCACCAAGAAAACTTATGTTAAAAAGTCAACTTGCGATAAGTACAACAATAATTCAGTCTTGAAACTCCACAGCACTACTCTGAGGATAAATTAATCTTAATATTAATGTTATTTTAGTAACTTTGTAATTTTAAAATAGTCGTCATTTCAAGTACAATAAAAATAATTGCATTAAAGAATTTCTCGAAAGGAATTTCTCTTTTCGTAAGAACTAGACTGGAACCTAGTCAGCTGAACAAAATTAAAAAAATTAAGAGTAATATAGTATATATTAATTTAAAAAAAAAAAACTTGAATTATTGGTGCACAATTACAGAAAGACAAATTCAATAGAGTTAAACAAAGTTACGAAAATGGTAAAGATATAAAAAGTTTTACAGGTGAATGGTTACAATTGGGAAGCAAATTGCATGGATGTTTTTTTAGCTAATTTATTAAGTGTCCATTTCGATTCAGCACTAACCTAATTGTTATGTCACATCTGGCGTAAAGGAATTCAAAAATTAAACGACATATTTAGAAACGTTTATCGTAGATAGTTAGTCGCAAAATTTAAATTAAATGAAATTTCACCAAATATTATTGCCAATATCAAGTCATTTTAACGAGCCACTGCAGCGCAATACTTCCTGCAAAAGTTTGCGAAATTAATTAGTTTGTTTTTTCCCGCTTCTGCATACGCCTCGAATTTGAATCAATAAAATCTCCATCGTTGGCTATTCAAACAATTAATTTGCAATTTTAAAAATTCAGAAGATTGCTGAAACTCTCTAGCTATTTTTAGTGTCCCCACAGGAAAACAATTCTTTTATAATAGTTTCGTAATCAAAACACGGTCCCACGTGGTCGAATTGATTTTTTGAATTTTGTTACAACATGTATAGTTAGATAAATACGTCTTCAATGTGCTTGTTTTTCTACCAACCTGGTTTTCGCATTTAACCATTTCATTATTGGAGCGCATCTTCCCAGCATCATCTCTCTCTTGGGCATAAACAAACCTTGACCCGAAAAAATTTAAGCGACATTTCCAAACACCTGGCGGATTGCTCTCATCCCGTCGTCATAATTTTTACCTGCGGTAGCGGTGATGTTTTCGTATTCATGTCGCCGCAAAATGTAATTCGAAAAATGCACTGAAAAAGCGATCGGACACACAAAAATGTAAATGAGCGCACAAAGCCGATGCTGGTCCGATGTATTTCGCATAAATTTTGTCGTTGTCGTCCGTCTGGGGAATCAATTCCACCGTCGAAAAGAGTTAAATCAAGCGAACGCGACATTGCGGTAAGCCGTGACACAAAAAATGGGGCTCTGTTCGGCTCCCTGCCCCCCCGGGGGATCCAGGGCCAACGCATGACTGGACCGCTGCGCCGTGAGATCAAATTACCCCGCGATTAAATACCGCCGATGTTTCGAAAATAAATTACAGCGGTAGCGTGAAAAGGTGTCACATTTATGTCGACTCTCATACCAACGACAGCAGCATTCGCTTCAGGGAGACGAGCGAGCCGACGGTTATCGTTAACATAAAGCTGTTAACTAGAGCTCAGGTTTTGTCCAGGTGGTCCAATTGCTTGATCTAGCATTAGGGGTTACAGTTATGAGGAAGACGAGAAATTCTTTCACCTCAGAGTGAGTGGTCAGTAACCCTTGGATCCGATTTCTAGGAAGCTGGGGCGAAATCGAACAATCACGACACTCGAACACTTTAATAAAATAAAAACTGTTAAGCTAACTTGAACTAATCTAGCTAAGGTACTAACTCTAATTTTTAGGATTTTCTATTTAAAGTTAGTTGATCCAATTTTCCTAAAATGTCCAGCTAAAAGCTGGTAATCAGTCGAGTTTTACTATCAAAGATCTAGCAGAACGTGCAGAAATTTTTAACTAAAGTGCATTTGAAAAATCAACGTATTGTTTTAGTTAAATTGATTTTTTGATGATGAATTACCATCTTTTAAATTCATTTTATGTGAATCAGAAATTAAATTGTTAATAGAAACAAGGAAATCGTAAGTTAAATTAATCTCTTACTTATATCCGCAAAAACTCGTTACGAAAGTAAACAAGGTGTCCAAAACCACCCGACCACCCCTTCTAAATCAGCCAAAACCTTTTTTTCACCAAGGCGATTGCTCCATCTTAACCCATTAACGACTAAGCGGACATTTCACAGTCGACTGGTTTTTTGTCTATAAAAAGCCTGAGAGCAACTAAATATTATTAGGGAAAATCTTTTTCTAAAGTAAAAACACCTGCTCTTTCCAAATCTGATTTGATTTGATTTGAAAAAAATTTCACCATAAATTAAATATGGCCGCCCAGAAATGCCTAAAATTGAAGCATCGACTGTCCAATTTTTCAAAAACTTAGTAATAATTTATTCTTAGAAATTACGTTCTAAAGTTACTCATACTACATCTTTGTAACAAATATTTTCAAGATGGCGGATCCAATATGGTCGCCATTACAACAAAAAATGTTTTCTTTGCAAATATAGTGCATACGGATAGTCATTACTTATGTTTCTGAGGTCGATGATTTCAAAAATCGTATCACTTTTTCATTTTACAAAATGGCAGATCCAATATGGCAGCCATTACAACAAAAAGGTTTCTTTTTTGCAAATATAGTGCATGCAGATAATCATTACTTATGTTTTTGAGGTCACTGATTTCAAAAATCGTATCACTTTTTCATTTTACAAAATGGCAGAGCCAATATGGCAGCCATTACAACAAAAAGTATATCTTTGCAAATATAGTGCATGCGGATAGTCATTATACATGTTTTTGAGGTCGCTGACTTCAAAAATCTTATCAATTTTTCATTTTACAAAATGGCGAATATTATATGGCCGCCATTACAAAAAAAAATAATTTTTTTGCAAATATAGTGCATGCGGATAGTGTCATTATACACGTTTTTGAGGTCGCTGATGTAAAAAAAAAAATTTTCAAATAGGGCTGGAAGAGGTCGGCCGCAATTATGTTCCTGTAAAAAAACGGTTGGCAGAAAATCTGAGCTGTGGAACGTCTGAAACAAAAAATTCGAGCAGGATATTAAAATCCGTTTCTATCCTATGAACTAGAATAAAGAACTTTGGATACAAATAAACAAAATGGCAGAATTTGAATTTTTTCCCTTTTTTTTAGTATAAAATTAGTTAAAAAATGGGTAAAAAATCGGTAACGGATATTCTGGTTCACACCATAGCCGCACATGTGTAGAATAATCCCTGAGAATTTGAGCCCAATCGGCAATGAATTGTTTCTTCAATAAGTTGGCAACCAGGTCTAAAAATGTGGTTTCGAGTAAAACGCGTTTAAAGTTTTTTTCTATAATTGACGCGATTGGACACCATGTATTATATGACGTTATATATGTTTTTTTTTCGGCATGTTTGACTTATATACCATAATGTATATTGTTTTTACAGTGCTAAAGTTTATGTATTTCATATTTTTGAAAAATATATTTTTTAAACAAATAAATGTTTCATCCCCTTAAATAAAATGTGTACGATCTTTCGATTGGCGTTATTTCCAAATTCTGTTCTCTACCGGAAGTACGTTATTTAGACCGGAAGTACTTTTTTTTTAAATGGAACGTGTATATTTTGACCTCAAATTCGGCTTCCACGATGAAAAACACACAACTTACATTTAAAACATTTATCAAAATAATAAAATTTTCGCCCTCTAAATGTCCTTTGAAGTTGTGTAAACCAGAAGTATACCATTTAGCATTGAACTTATTAGGGGTACAATATTCTCATTCGATATTGAAACTCAAAGTATTTCTTTTATTGAAATTGGAAATCCGCTGTTTTTTTTTTATTTATTTAATTATTTATAGCCTGAACAAATTGTGACTAAAATTTAGCCTTAGCCGAATAGCTACATTTAAAATAAATGTTTAACCACTTCTTAGGCAATAATAACGAGTTGAAGCTTGAAGCCGAAGAACTATTTCTCGAGTAAAATCTGTTGACATTTTTTAAGAAAAGTGCTTTCAGACAAAAAAAAATGGCCCACGTGGAAATAACATATAAACTTTTAGAAAACATACAGACCTAATATAAGTTCTCTGACACACTACATCTAATAATTAGACATCAACTCGTTATTTATTTTTTTTGTCAAGAAATATTGTACATTATAAATTTCTATTCAAGAGAACATATTTCGGGAGAAAAATGTTTTCGGACAACCGAAAGGAAATAATTAAAATCTTTTGTTTTCAGCTTACAAAAAAACAAAATTCAAATATTTAGTCGAAAAATGTCCAATAAATTGGGGTCTCTTAATATACATAAAAGGCATTTTTGCACTATTATCCAGTAATGAGAGTTTTACCCAGACTTTATAATTGAGCGATTTCACCTCGTTAAATTCGTTATGAGCTGTATAGTGTGTCTATTATATAAAGCTAATACTTGCAGTGGTGTGTATGGAAAAACATCTTTTTTTTTAAAGTGAAGTATTTATTATTATTATGTATTTGATATTTTTCTCTTAAACTTTCCCATTCAAAGCCACTTTAAAATTGGAATAGTCTCGGGTTATTGTAGCAATTGCTCATAATTTTCAAATGCCGTAATTCTGTTGAAACCCGATTACTGAACAATGTGCTCTCATGTTTAGTAATTGCAACTTGATTGTTTCAAATATTGAAAATTATGCAAAGTTGGCTCACGGAAGTGGCTCATTTGGGGCGCGGGTCCTCTCGACCCGTCCAAATAGCAGCGAATACCCTAAAATAATAACCGCAGTGATGAAATTTTCCCCCTCATCAATTCCAGGGAACATTATTTGAGGATATTTCATCAAAACGCTGGGAATCATGGGGCTAAATTGCTTGAATCTCTGGAGAAAACCGTCGTAGTCGTCGTTGCGGTGTGAGGCACCTCGGCGGCACGGGCACCTCGGCGGCACACGGGCAGTCGGCCGCGGGTTTCCCGTTCAGAAAGTCGCTCGTTATAATTTAAATGGGCTCGCTGCTTGCTGCCAACGAACCCGGTGCCCAGTTCCCGAGTTCCTGGTGCCCAGCTCGCGTCCGTGATCAATGTCCAGCATAAATTGAGTCGAACAAGCGCTGCTCGGGCGCTGATGCAATTACGGGGGAGGCCGGGCAGTGAATATTATTCGCCTCATTGCTGCAAGAAGAAGTTAATGGCCGGCCGTTCTGGCGCGTTTTGTCATTTGGCGCACGATTCCGACGACTGCTTGATGAAGTGCTAATGTGATCGCCGCTCGCGTCTGGACGTGTAATGGGTCTTACATTGCCTAGGCCGAGCCCTCACTTAGGGCTCCTTGGGCAGTTCGTTAAAAGAGTCATCTTATTGACTTGCAGCATCGCGGGTGCGTTACATTTTAACCGACCTCAAAAGAATGAAGGTTCTCAATTAGACGTGTATGTATGTTTTCATGCTTGTTTGGGTTTTTACTTAAGAATTTTCTCTGGAATTTTCATCAAACGTGTTTGGGTTTTCTTAGTATCTTCAAAATCAGTTTGGTAACTTTGGAGTTATCTCCAAAAATACTATATTTAATTTTCTCAACATCTACTGAAGGAAATTCAACTATTAAATCTCCAAAGATTTATGGCGTCTAACAAAATTAGTTTAAAATTGCAAATTAACATTTAATGGGCGGGTTATTTTTGCTGTGTCTTTCTCGATTTAAGGACAAAGTGTTGCAGTTTTATTACATCAACACTATTTTTTATAAAATTTACAAAGTTATTCATATAACAAGCAAAACTGCGCAATAGGTTCAATAGATAGATTGTACTACAACAAATGGTAACAAGGAATAAAGTAAATATTTACAACAAAATAAAAACCAACTTTAAAACTTTGCGCCTATATGTACAAACTTAAACTGAAAAGTTAAAAATAATAATATTAAAAATAAAAAGAAAGAAGAGTAATTAAAATCGGTTCACAATTGACGAAAACATCGCGTAACATACACAAAAAAAAAAAACAAAACAAAAAGTCAATTAAAAACCCGATACACATAAAAATGAAAAACTCACCCAGCGTAATAAAAATTCAAGCAAAAACGTAACTCTATGTGACCCGTCCATGAAGTGTTAAATATGGTCTTCTATGATTGACGTAGTTTAAGTCAGTAAATCTTTTAAAATTAAGATAACAAATTTTTAGACTTTAGAAATCAGGCCTTTTGATTCTACTACCCAAATTCCTTTTCTAATCTTGATGTAAATATGGCGTTGAACTGCTTACCGAAAACGTATCTCTGGTTTTCAGGGACGTTTATTTATTTTATTTATTATACAAACTTTCAAATAAGAATAAAGGAACCGCCTTCAAAACTGATCAACGACGAAAAAACGTTCCCTTGAACATTACATACACTACTCAAAAAAATTAAGGGAGCAAGAAATTTATTGAAATTGTTTGCCAATTTTTGAAAATCTGTATCTCAGTGAAAAACGATCGTATCGAGATTAAACAAAAATCTTTTTGAAGCTTAAAGTCTCTAGTTTTTAGATCTCGGCCAAACATTTTTTCGTGCTACGATTTTCGCGCAATCATAAGAAATAATGCAAGAAAAAATGTTTCAAATGGTTTTGAGGCATGTTTTTAGTAATATTTTTATAATTATCTCACAAAAAATTCTGAAATAAATAGTTTTCTACTCTTTATAACTAGCCCCTTCAGAAAACATTTATTTCGAATACCAAACCCGCATACAAAGTTTTTAAATATGTAGGTATATAATTTTTAAGTTCTACCTAATTATTTTGAATTATGCGGACGAGTAACCTTTGTTACTATGGCAAATTTCAATATTCACCATCGGTCTCTGAGAAAAAACGTAATATAATACAGCAAACTTTTAAAATTTGCAAACAAAATATAATACAGATAACACTCATTTAACACGAAATTTTGTACCTTGTTTTAATAAAACCCTGTAAAGCAAAAACATGACTTTATTTTATGAAAGGATATACATAATGATGAGGGCGTTGTACGAAAATCGTGTTCTCAAGGCTATGCTAAGGCTACCTCTACATTGGCATAATTTTCAAACTAATTCAAACTTCAAATCTTAAACTGAGAAAATTAATCGATACATTTTTTGATCCAAAGAGGAGTAAATGCAATTTGATGTGCTTTTGCTAAAATTAGACAAATTTTTGTGAAATCTAATCCGGATCAGATTGTTAAAAAATAAAATTAAAAAATAACATTAAAAACCAAAACCCCACTTCACCTATTTGAAATATGTTGTAGAAAATTTCAAAATAAATTTTTATTCAACATCAGTTGTTACGGCGGAATGGTACATTTCTTTATATATAAATTATATATTTTTGGAAACTGCACATTAAAACTTTCATTTGATACCAAACTCGATACATTTGCCTAATTTTTAATTTTTAGCTTTGCGTATTTTATGGTTCATATCCGCTATGCTGGATTTAATATGATGTCATATAGCCTATGACACACCGAACACTATAGCGAAGCTAATAACATTTCATTTGTCAAATTCGGTTGAGTAGTTTAGGAGTTAAGAGAGAACAGGTAAACATACATACTAACATAAATATATTGCTAAAATAATAACTCTCTTTTTTGCTTTGCAATGGTCGAGTAAAAACGCAGCTACTTCTTGAAAGTAACAATTTTTTTTATGAATACTATGATGTCGTTGCAGTAGGCTTTAAATTATTCTTAAAAAATAATCCAATTTTCTATTGTATGAACTGCATGGCGCGGTAAATATGTTAGAAATGATTGTGTCTATTATAACTATACTTTTATTCACAAAACTTTGCCATTATCCGGAATACAAAGTATGCTGGTACTTACAACAAGTCGAGGTCAACAAATTCATTTATATCTCAAAGATCGCAACAAGATTCATGCAATGCTGCTTGTTTTATTGTATTATAACACATTATAAATTAAACAACAAACGAAACAAGTTGCCATTTTAAATGAATTAATACCCACCGCAGTGCCGTTAATATCTATTTCTCTTTCAAAACAATTCCTTAGCATTTCCCATGCATTTTTCAGTAAGCAAACCTCGAAAGGCATTTCACATGCAATATTAAGCGCTTTAAACGCTTTTCACGGCCATTTCGCAATATTAACAAAAAATTGAGTAAACAAGATCCGTTTGCGGGTACCACAACTGGCCGAGGTTCAAGGGGGGCGCTGTCGTCGATTCCGTCCCGTGTCGCCGCCATCGAACAGGTATGTAAATTGTTCATAACTGAGTCATTACAGACCACTTCAGATGGCAGTTTTTGACGGAAAAATTTTAATTACTATTCACCTGCCTAGCATGCATGAAAGAAGGCGTAATTTTGCTAAAAGATACATCCTTTAGCTCGAATCTCCCAGGTTGCATTGCACCACTTAAGGAAATCCAATGAAGCGCACTAAGAACCGGTAGAGAGATACAAAAAAAAAATGCATTTCCCTATCTCTGCAATACCTTGCATCGTGAGATTGCAATATAAAATGATTGTGGTTGCCTGCTTAGGCTATCCGCAACGAAAAGATTTATTGGATTTCACTCGCTAATGACAGCCCACAGATGACGTTTCCCGAGCCGCTGTCGAGTCCGCGACGATTCAGCAGATTTAGCGTGACGCATAGAACCTTTAAGCAAAATGGTAAGCAGAAGCAATTAGAAACGTGCATGCCGCTCAACTAATTGATGACGAGGGTTTTTCTCAAAATGCGCAAATCATCGCAGTTATTCGCTGCTTTTTGTCTTTAGGTTCCATTTTGGCGAATCGACCCGACCACCGCATACCGTCCCCGACCGCCAGGGGGTACCACCGGTAAGCAAAAATATCTAAAACATTCAACCGTTGAACAGAGTATCTATACTTAGGTATATGGTATAGTGTCTTTTCACTACAACTTGATTGAGACAGGTGTTTGGGACGTGTTGGATTTTACAAGCACTAAAAGACTTTATGGTTAGCACCAATTAGCGCTCACATGACAAGATGCAGCTGGCTTATCTGTTTCTCAGGGTATATTATATAATAAAATTTCCTAATGTGGTAGAGACTGTAAAATGTTCGTTTCCATGCTTGAGAACCGCCACACTAAATCCTCTTTTAATTAATAAACTACTTGAATCGAGGGGCCACATTAAAATGCATTCAAAACAACCAGTCATTGCCTCCAACTTATAAAAATTTTATTGAAAGAATTGCACAAGTCGATAGTGCATGAAGGTTGGCTACGGTTGTAAAGCAAACGCTGAACGCTTCCAAGGTAAAAAAAAAAATACCTAAGTATGTCTTCTTTCGTCACAAACGGCGCAACTAATTGCAAACGGATGAGTTTCAGACATATACCCTCATTTACTTGACCACCCTGTCTAAAACTGCTCAGGTGTGAGAGGACATGGTTTAGTTCAGTAATATATCACAAAATCTTAAATTTCTTCACGAACAAAAATATTAAAGCAGGAAGTCATGAAGACTGCCATTGTTTCAGTAAATTTAATACAATCAAGACAACAACCGCACATGATATGCCAGATGATACCGTCTTAAGTCTTTCTTATAAGGTCGGTTTGGTTCGGGTAGGTATATACTATACCATACATATAAATGCGAAATTACGTGAGAGGAAAAAAAATATTTCCCTTTTCTTGCTTGCCTTTCAGTTTTTTGTTTATACTTCTCGTAATATCGGCAATTGAGGAAATTAGATAGGCCAATTCTGGGTATTAAAGAGTGAACAAGTTGGGAAATTTGAGAAGATCAAAACGGAAGAAGAGATCCCTTAATCTGTCTACTGGGACCACTTTGGCCGATTATTTGCTGTGAAATTGATACTTTTTGACGTGTGACTCCCAATTCAGGAGCAATTTTACGAATGTGATGGAGAAACTTTCAGTTTCCGTTTAATAATCTTTTTATAAATCATAATTTTCTAGAGAGCTTCGAGGTGTTTACTTTCTCTTTTGTCGTAAATTTCATAATAATTCGTTTTGTTTTTCTTGAGGTCCATCTCATGAACTTTAGGCTAATATATCACGAGCGCGTAATATCGTGATGAGCAAGTACGTTAGTTTTTTATAGAAAATTTTAAAATGATTATACAAAAATACAAATAAAACAAAAAAAAAAACTTTACAGGAAATGGAAAATAAACCAACTTACGTCTCTGGTAATCTTTTAACAAAAAAACTATCATGAATTCAATGATTTCTCTCAGTCTCAAAGTAATTTAATCGTAGGGCTACATCTCGACTCGATAGAACGAGTTCGTATAGGCAGCTGCAATTAGATTGTCAAATATTTTTAGTTAATCTACCATCAGACGGTTAATACAAATTTAATAGAAAAATCATAGATTCTTATGCTCACAAAGAAAGTTTCAATTTAGTTTTATATAAAAAATAAAATAAAATATAAAAACAAACTGTCAAGTTGACGTTCTACCCGGCCATTTTAAAATATCAGCATATATTCGTTCGTTTTTGTTCGAATTAAATGACCCAGTTTTTTTTTAAGTATGTATCATAATTGATATGATAACAGAGAATAAAGACCTATACGATGACAGAATTTTATATAAAATTCTAATAACTCTGAACGAAAAAACTTGCTATTTGTAATAAAAATTTGCTTCAAACAAGCAAATTTTACAATGAAAACAACATCAAAGGAAATAATTTCTTGAAACAAGAGAAACAAATCACGGAAACATTCAATTGCTTCATTACAGAAATTTTTATCCCATTCATGATGATTTCCTTGTCTCTAATTTTCGATGAGGCTTAAGGAATCGAATATACGTCCTTTGGGTTTTAACATCTTTGACATCTTTGCTCGCTCATGGAGATCCATTCGGTTTACTTTTTAATTTTTAATTTTCTAAATACTTTCGAGTAATTTCTCCTAAATTAAAAATATTGTGTTTAAATTATGAAAATATTGCTTAAATTAAGAACGTTTTGCTAAAATCTATGCTTTGTTTTTTAAGTATCTTAAGGGGAGGTTCTCATCTAGAACGTCAAAAAGTAGGTAAAGTTCGTGATTTTTTTGAAGGCAAATGACAAGACATAGGGAAATGATATTTGGCATTATCTTTTATTGTACATTTATCTGTACGAAAAAAATTTTTTATTAAAAAACAAAACAAAATGGCGCCCGTTATTCAACTTCTCCGGAGGCATGTTTTTCGAAAATTGCCCAGCTGCGTACAATTTAGGGGTCGCAGATTGGTCTGAAATCAAATAATGATGACATTATTATAAACTAGAATAAATTTGTCTCAGAAAGAGTGGACGACTTTCAAAAAAAATTTAAAATTGACGGAATGGCGCGATTTTGAAATTTTAAGGTCGTTTTTGGCCGTTTTTTTTCATAGTTTATCACTTACAAAAAGGAGATAATGTTACAATTTTCAAAATGTGCTCCACTCTTTCTATGAAGAAAATTGTTTACTTTAATATGCACGAAACTAGAAGTTGATCGGTTGAACCGTTTTTGAGTTATCTTGTACGCAAATTTGAAAAATCTTGAAAAACAAAGTTCCGAGATAATCGTGATTGAACTGCACGGCACAGGCTGAGCGCCCTGCTACGATCATGACACCGCCACAATCAATGGGCTGTAGAATTCGTTCTAGTGCTCGGATCAACTAAATATTTTAAAGCAACATTCTAGACATATTAAACTTTAATAATATGAAATAAAAAAAAAATCTAAAATTTCAAGATTCTAGATGAGAACCTCCCCTTAAATTATAAAAAAAGAGGTTTCTTTCTTTTAGGAAATCAGTTTTCCTCTGTATAAAAGACCATCATCTACACATTCTATAAATTTATATTTATAGTTTGGAAGAAATAATTGCCATGTCTTTGACAAGAACTTATTGTGCTTTCACTTACTGCACCTCCCATCAAAGACAACAAATTTCCAACATAAAAAAATGGTCTAGGAATAAACATTGATCAGGACACTCCATAGAATCCATTGGTATATTTTGGAACATATCAATCCGGGACACCCTATATACAACAATTACGAAAACATTTTGTAACCGAAAACTAAAAAAAAAAACTACTTAATTTTTTTTTTATGGTCTACATAGGCATACCTAATTATATATGTACAAATATAAGTATTTATTTAACAAATAAATTCTTAAAATAAAAAACTGGAATTTTATTTAAAAGTTGAAAGTATTTGACAAGCATATGTTTCATGCATTCAAATCAAAGAAGCGATATTTTGAAGTAAATACAAATAACTGTTGAATCGAAAGCTGTAGATAGTTAGTTTTTCTAAGAAATACATTAATCCAAAATGCCAATACTTTAGATGCAGAAATTTTGTTTTGAACATGTTTCCAATGTTATTACAAAATATTTTTTTTGTCAAATCAACAATGGAAATTGTTAGCTGCAAAGTTTAATGCGAAACGTAATTAAATTCATAATTTTCGGCATTGTGGCGAAATCATATTTGAAAATTATTGATTTAATGTTATTTCCATTGTTTTTACACCGTTTCTTCTCTCGATGATTCGTCATTATTAATTTAGGACAGTACTTCGTTAATCATTACATAATTTTTAATGGAGGTCAAAATATCTAAACCGGGTAATTTATCTTCCATAATTCGTAATATATCAAGGCTAAGTTATGTTATTTACTATAATTTGCAATATACCCAAGGCTTAAATAAAATATGTTGTTGTCCAATGTTCATATCACCCACATCTGTTAAATGTAACCCAATTCAAATCTAGCATCTAACTAGTGCCGTAGCATCAAGATTTGAAACATTACTCAATTTTCCCTCGAAAGAGGCCTCATAAATTTCACCAATATGTAAGTCATACGATCTGGACACTCGTTATACACATTATTTATTTATTTATTTTCGCGAGCCTAAACAATTTGCCCACACCGCACCTATCCAATTTTGACCAAGCGTCACGCTGATCTCGAGTAAGACTTTCGAAAACGCCTTACAGAACGTGGTCCAGACAAAAAAAAAACATACCGCGAAATCACGATGCAATCGGTCTTATTAGCGCAGTCAGTTTATATATACCTGCGAAATAATCGCAAACTTCGTGAACCCGGTGCGAAACGGCTGAAAGAGGTAAGAGTTTTTTACGTCTTTTTTTTTTTTTTTTTTAATCGTATAGTCGTCTGGGCTGTGTGGGATAAGGCACCAGGGAAGAAACCGGTCAAGAACTAGAAGAATTATCACATCTTACGGGAGGGGAAATACCTTGAAACGGTCCGCCAATTTAAATCGTATTTTCGAAACGGGAACAGATTCAGAAAACGAGTTGGCCTGCATCTCAAGAAATAAACGAATGGGGGCCCAGGTGAGAATTGAGACGGCGACGACGACAACTTCCGTGGGCTCCCTTCAGTTTCTTGTGAATGACCTCGACCGTTTTTTTGTTGGCGTCTTTCGGTGTAAACGTCTCTGAACCGCAAGAACCGCCAATCTTTGCCAATCTTCAGACCGAATCCAGTTCGACAGGAAGACGTGGTCCAGTGGCGTGCCAGTTAAACCAGCATCTTACCGAGATATCTCAAGACGCCGCAGTATCTAAAGAGGTAAGTAAAATAGTGTTCGACTTCTTACGTATTATTGCTTCCGGCTTTGATCGTTTTATGTAACTGTTTTTGGTAATTTGGGACTCGTTAGGATTGGACGGAACGGACATAGACATGAATAAACAGGGAAGTGACTTTTGGGGCCGCCCTGAGCCCCAATCCAAACTGAAAATAATTCTCCCATGACCGGCGAGGGGCTCCTTCCTCATTGTGCCCCGAAATGAAACATTTCCTTCGCTAATTGCAGCCCGGTGCGCTCTTTGTATATTTTGGCAGAGACTTTTGCAGGCTAAAGAATCGCCGCCGTCACCGCGCAGCGACGCAACACGACGACGGACGGAGACGGACGGGCGAGAATTAGCCTTTTTTTAGCCCAGGAATTATGGCGAAGCCAACCTGTAATTAGCCAACTAAGGCTTAGGTGAGGGGCGGGGCAGGCGCAGGTGTTTTCAGAGCAGATCTTTTGTTCACGAAACAGCCGTGAAGCTTGCTCCGGAGCCCCACTTAAAGCCACGCTAATTGCCTTTTTCACAAGCGAATTTCGAACTAACGAGCTGCTGAATAAGAAAATTTGCTAGATTTTGTTTTAATTTTTTTTTTTCGAATTAAGTATATACGTCTCGTAAAATTTTTCGTTGCGTGATGAGAATATATTTTATCCTAATTTGAATTTTGCAGAAAATTGCCAGGAATTTGCTAATTGTCCGGTTCATTAAGACTAGTCGTTATTGTTGGCTTACTTATGTAATGGTCGCTTTTTATTTGGACCCTCAAAGGTAGATCCACAATTACCAACCTCTCAGTCTTTTTATCACGTATCTGCTATGGAAAACAAAGACGAAGTAGTTGCTCTCGACAAAATCTCCCACCAAGTTATCGTTCTCAAACTTACTATTCTTACCTTTCAATCCCACTGCCAACATGCAAATCTTTAAACGAATCACCAATGCCCTGGTGCTCAAAAAACTTTCTCCATCTTAACATCTCCCAGTGCTAATCTATCACCTACTCCTGCAAACATCACTCTCCTACTCTCAGGAGCTACATGCTCACAGGTAAACCTATTCCATCTGTCAGTTCCCTACGTGATATGCGCATAATTTGTGACAGAGAACTCAACTTTTGTGAACCACAATTATGATATTGTTAGCAGAACCAATTCGGCTTTTGGCATTGTCAAACTGTGGTCAAGAGAATTCTCCAATCCTTATGTGACAAAATCTGTCTACATCTGTTTGTTCGATTTTCCACCATACAGTTTCAAAGTAAAGAGTACAAGCTTCAAAATGAGATCTTATTCATCCAAATCCGTTCATTTTTCGCGAAGATACAGCGATTTAAAAAGTAACAAGAGTGTTATTATAGTAATATGCGTGCTAAAGTATCAATCAGTTATCCTTTAAATCTTTCAAACTTTTGGCAGTTGAATACAAAACAGTTGCAGCAACTTACCCTTGGGATTCCTTTAGGAAGTATCTTTAAATAAAAAATTCTTGTATATTACATTTTTTACAAATGGCGGCTGATAAACTAAAAAATGTCAAAAATAGAGTTTTTAACATGATCAAAGTAGTGAAAGAAGAGAATACTTCCAGCTTTCCAATGACGTCTGGCGGATTACTCTACCGTCATTAGTTTGCGAATTATGGAAGCTCAAAGGTGCAAATGACGTTATTGCTTTGACAACTCAAAGCTCAGTTGAACAATATCACAGGAAATTTTTAGAAACCCCATCTTAAAGGGGAAAGGACCTGCTTTAAAATGGTTCACTTGGACTTACCCACACGTTTTTTCCAAGCTCACAGAAGCCATTAAACTTCACAAAAAATGAAGGGATCATTTCTTTCTTCTATTTTTTGTCTCTAATTAAGCGGTAAGGAATGAAAAAAAGTTTTCGACGCATAGCTTTAAAATTAGAAAGTACAAGCTTCAAAATGAGCTTTTATTCAACAAAATCTGTTGACAATTTAAAAATTAGATAAATGTAGGGATTTTTTAAGTGATATCTTAATTTTGAACGCCAGTGTATTATTTTAAAAGTTTGTATATTAGTATTTAAGATAATTTAATGTACAAATCTTACAATTTGAAATCAAGATTGAAATTATTTTGTTTGTAATATGTAGACAAATTTAATTAAAAGAGGCAATTGTAAACATGAAATTTTCACCATTTACCTTTGAAATCAAATCGTTGAATGGTTGCTTCAAGTGAGTAATATTTTGATTTGAATATCAAATTTTAAGAACTCATTTGATAAAATAAAATATTTTAATATTTTGTACTAAAAAGCTGCATGTTTTTATATGAAAGAAAAAAATTTAAAATTTGTCGCACTCAGAAACTTAGAAATAAACGCTTATAAATTTATTGTGGTTACATAAAATCATATAAGCTTCATATTTTGATATATTATCTATGTATTTGCTTTTGGGCAAAACGCAATTTAACTTAGAAAATTGATAAGAATCATTAAGTAAAACTCTTTTCTTTTCTTTTTTTAAAACTCATTTTGTTTGATAAATTAAGCTTTTTAAATTTTCTAGGCCTAAATGGGTTAAATTATCCCTCGTCAGCTTAAAGAACAACGTATAACTAAGTATACGTATTAAGAGTTACAAAATGTAGAGAATGGATATTATTTTGTCAGTACAGTCGGTTTTTATATTTTCACCATAACCAGTTATATCAATAATTCGCAGCAGAAATAACTTTTTAATAGCATATAAAAGCCTTTTCAAACCTTTCTAAAGTACATAAATTTCAAAATACATTTACGATTTCGACATAAAATACCATATCATTTTCAAACAAAATATGCCACATCCGCAAACATATAAAAACACTCAATTCAAATAAAAACTCCTAAAACAAGTTGTGCAATCAGCTGCTGGGATAATCAAAACATTATTGAGTGCCGATAACGACAGGAATAAATGACATTACATGCCATACAAAAGAATTAACAAATATTGTCCCCAATTCGCACAATATCCACAATCGGTACCTTTTACAAAGGAAGTCATTGAACCCAATTTGATAGACGCAATTTTGCATGATCTACAAATCGATAAAACTCAATCGCAAATAAATTCAAGGTTGTTTTATGGCAAAAGCTTTATTATGTTGTGGCAGCACCGGCTCGGGGGATCATTACATTAGTCATAAAAATAGTGACCAATGGAATTGCATCATCAGGTAAATATTGCTCATCATTTAAAGGTAAATTTCTACAGGTTGAAACTCAAATGATAAAGTATTTATTGTTGTCTCAACGACAACATTATTTTACTCCGTATTTAATGATTTCATTAAATTTTAAGCCCAAAAATCATGTAAAATTGAAAGTAATGAATGGAATAAAATAAAATATATATCTAAAATAACAACACTTTTTTCTTCTATTAATAAGAAATTTCTAAACATGTAAGTACAATTGGAGTCAGTAAATTTAAGTTTGTAATTACAAGTCAGCAAATTTGATTTATGTTTCTTTTTTTCGAAAGTGTCTTAATCAAGCAATACACATATTGATCCATTTTCTAGAAAGTGCATATGCAAAGATTTCGAAACTCACAATTAAAAATTGTCTAAGGCCAGTCAGCAATCGTGTAAAGCAAGGCCATAATGTGCAAACAAAAGATTAGCTTCAATTCGTATGACGTGATAACGCTAAAGTCCATAAAGCGACGCCCATAAAAATACCATAGAAATTTATTTGAATTATTTTTATGTTTTCTAAATGACTGCACTTTATGGGATTTAAGCGACAAAGGTCGATTGCATAATTATAAATAGAATAGATTGCAATTTGATTGCATAAATTCAAGCTTCCGTTAAACATTTAGGTGACTATACCATTTGATAAGCTCTACGAACCGTAAATCCGACTATTGTCGGTAGTTTCAATAACAGTATCCGCAGGTATGTATTATGCCTTGACTTTCCTAATTGAACATCAAGAGTATTTTTTTTGTCTTTATCTTTTGTTTTAAAATTATATTTTATTAGGTGTTTATACACTAATTTTAGTACAGTAATGTGAAAATCATGTTAAATCTTTTTTTTTCGCTCAATGAGAATCAAATAAAAAGTTCATTCAGTTCCACACAACTTCTATTTTGCAGTCTTCAAGGACGAGCAATAAAAAAACAAAAGAGTCTTATCGATCAAGCAACGAACGCAACCGTCACCATAACTACGTTCAAGCAAATTATTCCCCTCAATTAATAGGCGAACAAAAATTTGAAAGTGCCTCACGATTGAGACCGGCAAACTTACACCCAGAAGACTTGAATCGACCTTCTTAGCAATTTTGAAAACGAAGCAAATTACAGGGTTTTTTTTGCTTCGAAAGAGAGGTGCGTTAAATGACTGCCTTCGAGCAATAAGAACAATGAGAGGCTTGCCTTCGGTCACGCAATTCACTATTGTTTCTGCATGAAAGATCCATCCCAAGAGGTCTCTCATTTTACAGTTTATACACAATATCCCGTTAGAATAGTTTAACTTAAATCAATTAAATACAATTTATTTACCTCTCTTCAGCATCCTTGACACTATCCCATGAATCACCAACACCTGATGATGTATCGTCGAGACGTTCCTCATCCTCGAGACCGGAGTCTTCTAGGCTAATGTGACAACTGGTCAACGTGACCTCCTTACCGTTGTCACCGACCTCAACCCAGTCAGAGGTACGAATGCGCGATCTGTGTGTACCATAAGGTGAAGAATCTGTTGAACATCCGGACGGGTATCGTTTGCGTTGCTGCTTCAATTTCTGCTTGCAGCACTCGACAATGTCGATGTCTTGTGTCTTTGTGTGATCATGATCATGATGATCATGATCGCAATAGTCCTGCTCTTCAGAATTAGCAACATTGGTTGGATTTTTATTTCGCATCGCTGCAAGTTCTGAAATTAAAATCTCATGGAATGCGACCTTCTTTTCAGCTGGAAGTTTATCTTCTAAGATACTCTGGGGATTCAATAGATTATCGGATGCCCTATATTCACCGCCCTCGGGTTCTGGACGGTGTAGAAGATTCACACGTGTCCTATTCGAGTTGATCGTATTTTTAGATATAGTCGAAGGAGGGCTCGGTGTACTCCGAACTGAGATACAATGCTCTGTCCTCGATGCCGGGGGGTTGGTTGCATCTTCACTGATCTTCGACTGGTTTATGATAATCTCAGTGAACAGCCGTTCGGCTGCGTTCTTTATGTTTTTCTCCATTTCTAGATTTCTAGCATCGGTTGCTGTTGTTGTCGTTGTCTTGCTGTTGCCGTTGTTGTTGTTCACTGCATTCGCTATTATGTCATTATTTATAGTGATCTCAGATTTCGAGGGCAACCGATCACTAGAAGTGCTATCTGATCTGCTGACGGCACAACTATTTTCTAGAGGTCTGCTTCCTGGCTTCGAAGATATTGAAGTTCGCGGCCTAGGGACAGGTGAGACTTTATCAGATTTCTTAACGTCACGATCATTACTTAAGATGACATTATTGTTATCGGTATCTGTGCCATTTTTTATCGCCTCTCTACCATTTATTATGACAATTTCCGTTTTATTTCTTTTTCCCTCCATTAAGTTATTACCATTATCGGCCCTAGTTACGGCCGCGGATGAATCACTTTGTGCACCACTACGATCACTTCGAAAACTTTTTAGCTCAGATACGAAAATTGATTGTTGCTTTATCGCGCCCGTATGCGTCTCATGACGATGCGATAGTGTTTGCTTAGCGTGATCTTGCGAATATTCTTGCTGTTGCTGCTGTTGCTGCTGCCTTTTCTTAAGATCGAATGATGGCGACTTGTATATAACTGTTCTTCCAGTATCCGCAGATGATATCTTATTCGTTGAGGCGATTACAGCGGCCGCCGCCGTCGACCGTGATGTTGGTGATTCACTGCGGGACTTCAATAAACCAGTATTTGGCCGCGGCGGTACCGGTGGACCTGGTTTCCTTGTCATCATTTTTGTGCTATATTTGAACTTGTTATCAAACATTGGATCACTTAATTAATGCTTTTCATCGTGCAGTTGATCGCGACCGATTTAAACTATGATCGCAGACTCTATGCTCTGTACACTGGTGTACACTATCACTCGTCGAACTACACTTAATCGCACTGTTCTCTCGTTAAGAGACAATTTTCTTGAATTAATATTTTCTTTCTTTTTTTTTGGAACAAACTCTCACGATCACTTCACAGTATCTTCAGTACGAAGATAAGACACAATCCACCTGAAGTGTATGAATTCGTTCCAAAAACTAAGAGATAAATCTTCCCGAACAAGATCTACTCACACAGTTCGCACAATCTTAATTCTTAATTTCTTAGAAATGAGCCTGAAGAAAATTGAATTTGCGAACAATTGTGAAACCGTATTATCTTTCTCGAACAATAATTCGTAATACGTTTAATCTATCTAAACCGTCCCGCACGAGGTACCGCCGTAAACTAAACTTGTTTAACCAAGCGGTGTCTTACAGAGCCGCGTTTTGAGCCACAGAGTTGAGCTCAGTTTATAACGTCATCAAATTTCGTCACAAATTTTCTACCTGTGCTATTGCTTCGCTTCGTAGAGGTGTTTTTGTATCGCAACCGACGACGAGAAACATAATAAAGAGCATAAAGAAAAGGTGTGCTGCAGTACAAGCAGCAAGGCAGCGATAGCACCGTAACAACATAACAAGCGTTCTAAAGTCGCGACAGCGGTTTTGTAAATTAATGTCGCTGACTTTTTTCAAATTGCTTTTTTTTTTGGTTTAAGCTTGTTATCTTTTTAGCGCTCCTTCCATTCTTGAGTTCAAGCCTGACCTCTAAATTGAACCTCCTCGAGCGCAACGTTTGGAGCGCGCCCTTTTATATGCTGCTCTTGCAGCTGTCTTCTTATATATATTTTGGGAACAGTATCTTAACACTATCAAATGCGGCGTTGACTTTTAAGATACGCACACCGCGCAATTCAACCCCCGCTTTGTCAGCGATTCAATTAATATTTATTTGCCTAACTGAATGCTCGTTTTCGAATTTCGACCGTGCCAGAGTATGGCAGAGGTGATGTATTTCGGGTAATTGGATGATTTGTGGACCCATAATAAAGGCAAGAAGGACCGCTTCGAGTTAACCTTTTGAATTTGAGCGTATAGAGTTCTGGGAAAATGCAGACTCGGGTCAAGTCAACGAGACCCAGATGGGTTCTGTTTGATAGGCTTGCACGAAACAAAAAAAAAAAAAGAATAGTTTTTTTTCGATTTTGGTGGGCTCGACTTTTTACCAGACTTATCAAGATTCTGCGTGTGGATCTGCGTGAGTAATTATATCTTTTGAATGAATCTTAAGGCATCGACCCATGTACGTTGGCCTCGAAATTCGGGCCTTAAACTGATGTCATCGCAATGGGATTTATTGGCGGTATGATTCACCTTCTCAGACCTCATTTCTACCTGCTTGATTTGGTGTAAACATAAACATAACTTTGATGATCTGAAGAGTGACCGCGGGTACCTTTTTAGAGTAAATTTATACTCTTTGTTGATGGAGTTTGACTTTGATTTATTAAACTACATATTGCGTTTTCAGGAACAGAGTCATATATATTAAAAAAAAAATACTGTAACAAAATTTAAAAATTAAATAAATTGAAGTCTATTGATATTTAAAAATTGCAAGTTAAAATTTGCATAAAATTTCACTGTTTCTGAACATTAACTGACGCGGTAATTACCAGATAAATTAATAAAACATAACTATTTGAGAGCGTTTGTTGTTTTTCATGGGGGTTAGCATGCTATCTATAAAACTATTTGACCAAATTACATCAAATTATTTTAACTGCAGGACTAATAAAAATTCTGTTAATAGCTTGATAAACACAACACGCGATATGTTATATTTTTTATGTTTTGCTTTTTCTTTAATTGTGCTATTTTAACATGTAATTTAAATAATTGGTAAAACGGCACGAATCTTTCCTATGCGTGAAGAGAGATTAGTGTAATTTTTGTAATTAATTAAATTTCAAATATTTTTCTATTTGCTCGATATTCTGAATGTTTTCAATAAATTACGAGATATTAAATCAATTATAAGAAATTCACATAAATATAACACCAGATTCTTATAAATTTCATATGAATATGATAATATTACTACAAAGCACGAGATAAAACCATGAATACATATGTATTTTCTATTAAACTTACACGAGAATCAATTAAAGTAACACTGATATGTATAGGGTGGGCTATCGGCTGGTTTCTTTTTAAAAGTGCTATAAAATAAACATTGTTCAATATTTGTCAAAGTTTGTTGATTTATTGAAAAAAGTAAATCTTGCGCTTAGTTACGAAATATGAATTTATTTAAATGGAGGTCTCAGCTGACTTGGCAGTTCAATTTTACAACACATTTTCGATGGTTGGGGTCCTATTTCAAGAATAGCTCGATCAATATTGTGCACATCTCCAAAACGGCTGAACACCATCGCAATATTTCGGTACACACAGCACTTACTTTGCAAATAAGTTTTCAATATTTCCCAACGTTGTGCAAGCATTAATCTATCCATTTCGTATCGCGGATATATGATACGGCGTTTCTGTAAATTTTTTGATGGCGAAAGAGCTATCTGTGTCAAAATAACATGTAATTTAAAAAGAACTCAACAGATGGTCAATTCTTAATAAGACCAATAAATATATAAAATGTACACTTGGCCCGATTTCCCTCAAACTATTCGGTTTGCTTTTGGATCCTTATTGTTATGATAAATTTTATACGGGTACATAGTACAATATATATGACTATAGGATACTTTCTTAACGTTGTAGTGTTATTAAATCTTAAGATTTGCCTAGATTTTAGACGGTGCGAAAACCTAACTAATATTAATCCAATACTAAGGATTCAAAACGAACTAATTGTCTTCATTACTGAGTATTGGATAAACATCAGTCATCTTTTCAAGCTTACTCTTCTTAACTTATTTATACGAAGAAAGATAAATTGCATATAATTAAATTAATTCATCTATATGCCATTTTTTATTATTACAATATGAAATTCTTATAAATACTGTAATAATTATAGTGATATAAACTACATACTATAATTCCATACACTTGCAACCACTTTTAAATATCATATTTTGAGAAAATTATTTCAATAGTAAAATCCTTCTCTATGCATACAATAAAGTTTAAAATTAATACTAAATTTTTCAACTGTGAACTTATGTAAATTTCTAAAAGAAGCAATATAATAATTAAAATCGATTGATGAAGTTATACTATAAGTTCTTTCAAAAATGCGATTATCAAATAAGCCGGTTCAATGATACTGTTTATCTCCTATAAAACGAGGTGTCATAAGTCTAAAAAATCAAATATTCCAGACTTAAAGAGAGTTTAAATAAGCGCAAAATCGAATGCATTTAAAAATCAACCGCTACCGTTGAATAAAATCGCAAATTAAAAAGAGAAATCCCCTCTGTCGATGCTGCCATTAAATCGAGGGATTTGTATTCGATAAAAATGAAAGAAATACGGCGAAACATAAATTCGCTTCAAACAGCATAAAAGCCTGCAATGAGATCAATCGAGCCGTTAATTACGCAGACGTATTGATTTTTTAAAAGAAGCTTTTCCTCGCAATGATTGTAATATGCGGCTTCATTGAATTTGAGAGAATTCGCTGCCACATAATGGAAATAAAAATGAAATATAAAATCGTTTGATTCAATACCAACGATGGCGGGGATGCATTTCATGCTTCAATTAAATGTTTAGCAGCTTTAACATAACATTAAAATTGCAGGGAATTTCTTTTCAATTTTAATATAATAATATTAAAGGAATTTACACGGCGTGCCGCAATAAGGTCGGGATGTTCTTGAACTAGATATTATGTTTTGTTTTGACGATAATACAATTTGTATTGATCGATTTTCTGATACTTTCGTTACCCTTGTTTTGAAATTTTAAAAGAATAATGAAATTAACATTCTTTAGATATCTTTGGAAAGCTATAGCACTGTAAAATAGCTTTCCGAGTAAAAATATCTAACATTTTTAAGAAGGCTGCACGACGGCCGCAATGTAAAATATATCAAAAGTACATGTGAAGCCGTAGCTTCGCCACTTAAAGGCTACCACGGCCTCACCCTCGGTCATTGTCTTTTATACTTTAGTTTAACTCTCTTACGGCCCAAAATGCGGGAGTTAACATTTTTTATAAATTATTTCTACTCCGTGTGGCCATCTTGCGACCATTTCATATTTTTCAAAAACACTACGGTCTGCGTGCAGCCGTGCTCGGGGTTATTAAGTGGCTCTACACTAAAAAACTAGTGACAATATTTACTAAATTAAAAGAGTAGTTGCATGCAACTAAAAATAAAAATAAAAACAATTCTTAAATCCGTAAAAAAATTTTCAAATTAGAGAAAATTTTTCATTTTATCTGACGAAACCAAGCGACCTGGATAAATGCCAAATTCATTTTAAAATGCGGAATAAACCAAGCAGTGGAGTCCATGAAATGAAATGAGACGTTCTCTCCAGCTGCTGAATCTGAATGGTTACGAATGCTTAAAATTTTCTTTTTGTCAGCGAAGAACATAAAACTTTTATAAAAAAAGAACAACAACTTCAACGATTTCCCTATCCTCTTAATAAGTAACCCGCCACCAGGAAATTCTCTGAAAATTCTTGTGCACTTGCATTTTTTTTGCGGGTATGAAAAAAGAACTCCAGGGAAATTATTCGATAATTTCGTCTTGCAACGCTTTTATCTTGAAGAGGAGAAACTTTCATATTTTTTTCCCTATTCGGCAGGAACTTTCAATATGCATTTTCCCCATGGCATATCTCAGTAGGACGGTGTAGGGATGGGTAAAAAAACTTAATTCCGGGTTTTTTTTTTTTGTTTGAAATGAAATATTCTCAAAAAATTAATAAAGTTTTCGTGCAAGCGCTTTATACCCGCATCGGGGGTACGCGGAGATGGCGTTTCTTATCTTATCAGAAAATAACTTCTTAACAAGAAAAAAATGTTCACCGGTCTGTTTTGAGTCGCATCGTTGTCGCAACATTACCCCCCTCACCGCTCTTTTTGATAGGTATTTCTTCGGCAGTTGACTACCCTTTTCTGTCCAATGGAAAATATGAAAATTTATTCATAGAAAATGTTCTTAAAATCGAGGAAAATCTTGATTTGTTTAACATGCCTGGCCATAGGAAAACGTAGATAGCTTGAAGCGCTCGGGTAAGGAAAAGTTATGACAACTGAATAGTAAATGAACAACTTCTATTCTACGGATAGTTTTCTTCTGATAGTCGGACTATAGGCAAACTTTGAAAGTTTCGCTTTGGTAGACAATTTTAATGCTTGAATTTGGACGGATTCAATAAGGAAAGTAAATCCCATTTAAGGAAATTTAAGGAGACATTTTAAGCGAGAAAACTTTAATTAATGTTTCAAAGTAGCATTACTTATTTTAAAGTTAAATAAGTTTCCCTTTGTAGATTTAACTCAGGTAACTGGTATGACATGCTGGCATCAGATAGCAAACACAATGACTATATATCTGGTTAATACTGTTCGTTCCATTTTCGGTAACATAAAGTCGTTTACACAAATAAAATAAACCAATAAAGTGCAAATAAGACTCATATAAGTTCGGTAGATATATAGTAAAATTTATAATTACACTTAAGTTTGAGTTCTCGTCATGGATTCTCATGAAACGTTGTGGAGATATTCATTTATGGTCAAAGTTTTACAAAATCCCGGCGGTAAAATGTTGCTTTTCTCTATTTTAAAGCTAAATATTAAGAAAAGTACAAGTGATCGACAAATATTTTTTACATATTCGTGAGGACCGATGTCTCAAATTAAACCGAAGTTTTAATAAATGGCATAGTTTTTATATATACGTATAATAAAACTTTTTTCATAAACTCAAAACTCTTTATTAATTATATAAGAAAACAATAAAGCTCCTCGAAACAATGTCCAAACTATAGTACCAAAAGAAAAACAATCTGCGTGTTAAAAAAAACAATATACATATTGTATTTCGCGTAAATATGTAAAAATTCTTATCTAAAATTGTTTCCACAAATTCCCAATTTATGGCTTTATAGGTTCTTAGATAAAATCAACAAATGTTGTATCATCAATGGGTTTTCTAGGGCGAATTGTTGAAAATTGAGTTTAGAAAAAACACATTTAGAGTTCTAGAAAAAGTTTTATTTCTCTAATCTTTTCATTATGCTCTTATTCCAATCTGTGAGTCAATTTTTATCTATAGAAATAATACTTTGAACGTAGTATTTTACTTTAAACAATTTTTTTTTGTTTTCAGTTGGTAAAGGTTATTAAGGGGCCATTCAAGTACTACATAAGCAATTTCAAGTAGAGAGAAACTTTTCTTCTTATTTTTCGTGATAAATAGAAAGAGTAGTAGTAGTTGGTAAAATTTTCAATACATCGGATTCACTAAACAAAATTAAGAATAAACAACAGCATACTTTCAGCATAATTTTAGAAATTTCGATTATTTTCTTATTGTAGTTATTATGTTCTAGTACAGAAGCTTAGTTTTCTTATGTAACCAAATTGTTATAGAGATGAGAAGAAAACAAAATATTAGGCATTTTCAGATTACAACGAAAGCCTTAAGGAAGCATACATACGTGGTATTCGGAATCGCAGCTTTTAAATCTACAACTGAAATTCAGAATTTAAACTGTAGGCTCACAATATCATGATGATTAAAAATTCTTAAACTATATTAATTGGATATCTTTTAGAATGAATAAATGAATAAAGGGTGACTGATTTTAAATTGGTTTCCAAAATTTAGATATCAAAAACAATTTCGGATTAGCTTGAAGGCTAGAAATAAATTATTACCTTTTGTTGTGTTTCATTTTGCATCCCTCATTCATTTTTCATATACCATACGTATGTACGTAAACGGCTGCATTAATAATGTACAGTTCCCCAATGAAATGCTAACATCTTATACCTTTAGGAAAGAAGAGGTATGTATGATACTTATTTTACCTTACAAAGGGGCGGAAAGATGAATGACACCTTATTTGAAAAATTTAAAATTAAAAGCAGCTCCTGCAAAAATTCGCAAAATTCAACTGCCTAAATTCAGTTTAGAATATAATATAATTGGAATTGCCTCAGGATTTAGCTATGGTGATAATAGCGATATTGAATTCAATTCAATTTATTTGTTAACATTTTTTTCCTAGCTTAAGAAGAAATTTTTTTAGAACTTTTTAGAACAAAAACTTTTATTCTACTATTAAACCAGACTTATCCCTAACTTTTATTTTATACATGGTGGGTGGAAACCATCTTATATGTTAAATTTTTGAGAGGAGATTCGAGTAAGAGCAACTTTCAGTGATTTTATGTATCGTGTTGAGATTTAATCTCATTATTATTATTATTATTTGGTGTGTAGTCTACCTTTTTCTAGACGTTCCTTAATTCGATTCTTAAAAGTATTACAATGACGGAAAAGGACATTAGGCGTAATTGAATTACACTTTTCTGTAATTCTGTTAAGGGGTTAAAAATGTGATCTTTTCTTCAAACTGCTATAAAAAAAAGTTTGAAAAAAGTGTTAATTTTCGACATTAAAAAATGTTTTGCCATATTGCCAACAAATTATTTTTTGCTCTAAACTGTGGTCAGTGTAGTAGATAAATAGCAAATAAGTATGCGCACAAAATTAAAAGTAAATCGGTCGAGTAGTTTTCTCGCATTTTTACCACGTGCAAAACTTTTTTTCATTTAGCTGTAGTACAATGTTGGGTTCGGCAGCCGCCATTTTTATAATTGTTTTTATCAGTGAAAATATAACGTTCAAATCTTAATAAATAAGTATAAAAAATTTCGAAATGATATCTGTTGTAGTTTTTTTAAAAAACTAGTGTGAAAAAAGGTCACTTTTTCCGTACTATAGGTAGAATAACCCCTTAACTAAGTTTATTCTGTTGGTTAGTTTTGGATGCCTAAATATTGAATTTTGAAAGCAAATTCAAAAATTGCTCAATCGGATTAAGGTCCGGTGAATTTCCAGATAAATTAATCCATACATTCAAGAACCATTGTTTGGCTTGATTAATCGTCACCCTGATGTTTTTTTCTATTAGATATAAATGTTATTTGTTGAAAAAATTATCAGTAACATTTTATTCCACAACTAATCAAATTGAAAACCTACTTGAAAATTAAAACTCACCGTTTCAGAATTTTACGAGAAAAAACCACCGTCATGAACTAACGTTCAATATATCACTTTTTAAATCTTCACTTATTTAAGACATCTGGACGGTACCCCAATCACTACAAATGCGATTAATTTTCATTTGAAACAAGCAAGAATTAAAAAATTAGTACCTAAAATGGATTTTTCCTTAGACAGGACGCAAAAAAAAAATTGGGAATTCCCCATTAAATAATTTATTTTTTTTTTATTTATTTATTTATTTCAAAAAAGGTCGTACATAAGATTCAATTATCTTTTCTGTACACTAAAAAGATGGTTACAATTATAAATTAAAATTTAAACTACACTAGTACTATTAATAATAATGAAACTTAAAAGAAAAAAAAAAACATTACAATTTAAACTAATGAAAAAGAAGCAAAATAAGAACTAAAACGACCCATCAAACAAAAGATAAAATAAAAAGAAAGATAAGAAGATAATCCAAGCTAAAGTTTTGCAGTTATCGCTAAAGTTGGAAAAAAGATAACAATACTAAGTTTGGCCGCCCAGGTGCCTCAATAGCATCCCTCCGAAACCACCACGACCGCGAGCTCTTTTAATCGTCTCTGGCAATGCATTCCAAAGCTTAATGGTGTGTACAAAGAAGGAGCGTTCACTTTGCTTACATTTACAATTTGGGACAAGTAAGTTTGTCACCCGAGAGGACGTTAAGAATTTTATGTTTGTAAACAGGTAACCAGGTACTCTTGTCCAAATAAGCCTATGAAGGAAATTTAACATTATATATTCCACATAGTTTTTGAATGCACCCAATAATGACTAAAGTGAAAAGAAACTATTCGTCTACTCTAGCATTAAATATTTAGTGGACAATTTTCCCGCAAATTTTAAGCAATAGCTCATATTCTACAAACCAAGCATAAGCTTGATTTTTCTATGTTACCACGATTTTACTAACTTGCTTTCTTGTCTGTTTGTTTTTTTTGTTCGGTACAAATGTTGCAATCGATTTTAAACTAACTTCCCAATGAGCTAGAGTCTTGAAACTTTAAAGATAGCTCAAAACTGGATGACAATATAATAATATGCAATAATATATATTAAAATCTAGACTGACCTTTTGCTATTTTTAGAATATGATGTTCTTAATGTTTCCAATTAACATCTGGTTTAGAAGAAAAGTTAAAATTCAAAATTTCTCATCACGCGAAATTCTTGATGAATGTATATTTTTGTTAGACGGTACCTATTATTATAAAATGTCATTCTTTTATGTCAAAATATAAATTCGTTAACCTTTGAATGGGATGCTCTTTACCAGAACGCGAGATAATTAGCACTTCGGTCCATGGTTACCTTAATTTAACTTACTTTCTTACAATCTATCACATTGTTGCGTGAAACCCTCTTCAAAACAGCGGTGAATCTTTGCCCAAGTGACCTTTATTTAGAAGCGAATTTTTACATGACAAACCTTTTTTGGTCGGCCGCCACGTCACTGGTTGCCCGAGGGTTCACCTGTAGCCCCATTGCTGTGATAAATTGAATTTCATCAATTTATTTAAATAATTTATTTTGGCTGGCCTCTGCCCAATTTTTGGGGCTGAACATCTGAACGATGAAGCGCTCAGCGCGCAGTTGGGCTTATCGCAACCTAAATATTTTGACACGTTGACAAATTGCTTTCTGCCGGCCAATTACGCTAAATATCCTCGCGGCGCACGGCACGTCATATTCTGACGGGTCGCGGCGGAATTGTTAATTGCTTCATTATTGGAACAGCTCGCGAGCGAACTCCACGATATTGTGACACTTGATCTCCGCGGTCCATTATGCAACAGGCCAAAACAGGAGGAAAACAAAGATTATATTTTTATTAATCGAATGCTCGCGGCCCACTTGTCCCTCTATTCGCGAATTCGCGGCTGCTGTTCACGTCGCACATAACGCTAAAAAAGCGCAAAAAGACACCAGCGCCACCTTCTTAGCCCCCCAAACTCCATGTAGCTCAACTACAGCGGGGAAAGGGAAAACAGGCTCCATTAATTTATGTGGTGTCTTTAAGAAAAATCTGGCAAATTGCTAGATTTATGCCCGGGACGCCCCTACGATGCGATTGCACAATTCCAGTGGCGTGCATTGCAGGTTCAGGGCTCCTCCGCGACATGCAAAATAAATGGGGAAAATCAGCGGAGGGCTCCTCGAGATCATCCGTCGGAGGCGGACGGGTGACGAGATGAAGAAGTGCAACATCCGAGCTGCTGGCATTTAACAGATGCGAGCATCTTCGTGAGACATGTCGCTGCTTGTACCTCGGGTGAATTTTAAATTTTAATTTTTTTAAACTTGTTGCTCCTCAATTTCCAGAGCGTTACGTAAAAATTGCGCCCGGGTTACATGCGACAATCTGTGTTAATTACGTAAGGTGTTTTGCATGTCCTACTTTTCGCGAAAACATTTTACATCGAGAAAAATAATTTTGCAACTGCATTCCCCGGGAATTGGGCAAGATCTTTACAAGTGACATACCAATGATGCATCCCACTGCTGATTTAATTGAATGGGAAGCATCTACCTATTAATTCAGTTTTAAGATATTCAATTCTTTGGATTAACTTATATATTAGGTCCGTCATTTTGAGACCCTATATTTTATCAGAACAAACAATATCTTAAACAATAGCTCAGGACATAAGGTATAATTATACCAAATTTTCTTAAAATCCGTACAGTCGATTTTGCGTGATGCATGCACACATACACAACTCTAGTTATCATTTTATTATATACATATAAAATATAAATACATAAAGATACCTTGTATGAAAAATTAGTAAGGCATTTTCTATTTCATGTTATATAACAAAATATTAGAATTTTTTTTTAAAAACTCGAAATTTTATTCGGTGTCATTTTGGAGGAAAATTGTTTCAAATACTGTTAGTTATTGAAAATGTTTTACTTGTCTTCTAAAACTTTCAAGACATTTTGAAACTCTGGGAAATAAATTCTTAACAAAAACTTGAGATTATTTTTCCAAATATTATAATTTATATGATAAAACTTTATGGATTCAAAATTAATTTATGAAAAAAAAAAAATAAAAAATACGGATCTATTTTATAGTAATGTAAGAAGAAATGCAATTTTTTTGTCTTGCGCCCGGATTCCGTAAAATTATAAAAGAAGTTAACTCTAAGAATTATGTAGGGTTACTCGATATCGGAAATTAACAACTTTCGTAGAACAACATTTGCCACATAGAGTCAGAAATTAATGATTTTCGAATTTTTCCCTTAACTTGCGCTTTGAGATCGTACCAAATTTCAAGATTCAAGGTCAACCGGAAGCGCCCTATAGATTTAGTTGTGTCAGCCAGTGAGTTAGTCTGTCAGTATTAAATTACACTTATGTTTATTGTATTGAAGTTGAATTTTTTACAAAAGGCTATAGATTTTAGTTGGTATTAATTTGGATTCGATATCTCTAGCCATTCTTGAGAAAAGGGGTTTTGACGGACAGATAAACAGACTTACAACATAGTGATCCTATAAGGGTTCCGTTTTTTCATTTCGAGTTAGGGAATACAAAAAATATTTTGTTTTCGTTTAATCTCTTTATGAATACTGGTATATGATATACATTTGGTATTTTTTCCCAATCATTGATCAACTTCAAAACCAACTATATGAATAAAAAAAAACTAACTTGAAAAATTACTTTTAAAAATTCGTCCGTAAATTATTAGAGATTTTGTAGAGATTTCCTAGATTTTTAGATCGATACAGAATCATTTAACAATCTCTAGAAACAAAAAATCATATTACAATGAATTTACTGAATATACGTTGAAAAATTTATTTGTACATATTGTTTTTTTTTCACTTCTTACACTTTAAATTTTTTTTTTTTTTTTTTGAGAAGAATATTACGTATTATGTTTTTTGTTACGAAGTAGGGGAGAGCGGGGCTGGAAGTTCCCGGGGTAAGTTGTTCCGACAGCAATAACTTTGTAAGGTAAAGAGATAGCAATACATGTGATGTGCGTCGTTAAAGCGTCAGGTGACCCGCCACGTCGGCAGTCATTTTAGTTATTCCGTCAACAACGGTTGAGTGGCTGTGTGCACGTAGCTGCCGAAACATCAGGTAAGTAAATTTTTTCGTGTTTAAACTATTTGGTCTATCTCTGTGTATTATAGACCGATTCATACGTAACTCTCCTAAATTGTAGTGACATTGGTAAGGTATATTATTGGATAAGTATTTTTATAATTGATTATATTAGTTTGCCAGTATGTCAGTCTTCGTATATAAACGTAATTTGGGGCTACAAGTTCCTTCCTGACGGGGCTGGTTGTTCCCGGAACAACTTACCCCAATTTACCTTCAATCGTATACCTAAAATTCATAAGACCATATTTTTTTATTTTAATGATGAGAAATTACAAACGTAAGACAAAGAGAGGTAAAGCCTCCGACACATTGTTGCGTCGAGCTGCAGATGCTGTTATCACGGAGGGAAGACCTGTTAAAACTGTGGCAAGAGAGCTTGAAATTTGCCACGTGACGTTACATAGATTTGTTACAAAATTGAAAGATGGCAAAGTTACTACCATAGGTTATAAATCGAGGTTAGTTTACCTTGGAACAGGAAAAAAAAATTAGCGAACTACATTTTAAAGTGTTCCGCAATATACTTCGGTCTTCTGCACGGAGAGGTGCGAAAACTCGCATATGAATGTTTAGTTATGAATCTGATAAGATTTATAAGTTTATAGATCTCAATTATAATTTAACTAAATAAAGAAACGTTTATCTGGAGCTCACCATTTATGTTTTGTTATTTTTTAAAGTTAAAAAAGTTAAAAAAGTTTATCTGGACCAATAATGTTCTGTACCAGTAATATTTTGTCGTTTTTTTAAGTTTATTTGTGCATAGAATAAACATTACATACATAAATATATAGAAATGGTTGTTTTATTTCAGAAAACCTATGTTATTCTGACAGTTTATTGTCATAATCTAAGCGGAACAATTTGCCCCAAAGGTGGAACAACTCGCCCCAAAGCGGGGCTGAATGTTCCGCTCCGAAAGTTGACAAAAATTTGCTTCTGTAAAAAAAAACTATTGAAATATTAGTAGAAATGACTATAATATTACAAAACCCGATAAACACCCATTCAATATTTGCACATGTTGAAAATGAAAGCTTTCATTTTTATAATAAAATTTCATGTTATTTGAAAATCGGAACTTCCAACCCCGCTCTCCCCTACCTCGCAATTAGTTTTAGCTAATGTCTTTAAAAAATTATTTTAAAATTGCAAAAATAAAACTATAACCAACATTCTTTCTTTATTGCTCAATACCGTTTGCCAGGTGTAAAAGACGACTTAGAGGTCGGTAAATTTCTTTTGTGATAGATCTCGGTAGCCACAAAACCGACAGGTTAAAGCCGGCGCCCTTTCATTTGTACCAAAAGATTAGTTCTCGTGTCCGGCAATTTGGGTCATCTTTAGCACGCAGCCAGAGCTCGTTTCGTTCATGGACCATGGGTAATCCATTGTGGGTCGAAAAATAAGAAGAAAAGAGTTATAAAAGCCTTCGTGTAACATCAATTATTCAAGAGCTTCCAATCTTAAGCATCATTCGCTTTTGTATTGCGCCCATGGTACTATTTGATCAGCAGGTTGGAGGAGCTCCTCCCCCGGGGTCACAAATTGCCATTACGGCGAAAAACGTGAATTACGAAACGGTCTAATCTCGAAATGAAGAGCGTCGTTGTAGAATTCGCGACTTATCTTAATGGTAACTGGGGAGCAATTTCAAGGGAATCTCTAAGATACTTAGCGGCACAGATAATCACCGCGAGATCACCTGAGACCGCGACTTGACGAGCCAGATTGACTTTGTTTTGTATACCTTCGCTAATGCGAGGCCCCGGTGTGCTCCGTTCTAGATTGTCGTTGTCGCTGATCTTTTGCAACGGCGGCGGTGGCGCACCACGAAAGCTGGCTCATAAAGGCGCAGTATACAGAGTGCAACTGAACTGCATTATCTCGTGATCGCTGTTTTGTAATAGGTGAATGTGTTGAACGTGACCCAAGTGATCTTATTTCCCTCCGGCCCCCGATCCTCTAAACTCAAACTTCAACTCCATCAGATAGAGTTAGAGCCCCCCCATAGAGAGTTGTTTCCTTAAGCGTCTTTTGTGTGGAGCTTTTGTGATCTTAAGTAGACACGGCCCGTGCAGTTTGACTCGATTTTAACTGTAAACCGCACTCTGGCTTTTCTTATTGTTGTACACTTCTTTCCGACTCAAGACGGATCGCCGATCTTAATGAGCAGAACGGCTGACAGCCTGACGAAATAAATTCGTTTTGGCTTTTCACCGGCCGCTGAAATATAGTACTTTTTAGATGTTGATGCTGGCAAATTGGACCGCCTCCAGGTATACGTATAAGCAGTGCTTCAGTTAACGCGAGAAATAGCACTATATACATATAGTATAATATATTATATGTGACTATCTGCATCTAATGTTAGTCTTACCTGAGCAAATTCGCTCGGACAGCTGCTTCCAGCCGTCCGTCAATTTGTTTGTCTAAACTATAATATAAACCGTTCAAGACGCGAATGGCTACATCAGTTTCACTTTTACTAATCGATTCATATCTGCGCACTAACCAAATAAATCGCATTTTAAATTCATAGTTGTTTGCGATTGATATAGCCTTTCACAGTTTACCTCATCGTCTCACGGCAGAGGTACTTTCGAGGAAAGTTAAATCAGCTCCTAGTTGCCCCCGATTACCTCGATTACCTGGCGGAGGGCGTTCACTCTTACTTTCGGTAGCACTTAACCGAAACAAACTCTGAAACTGGGCTGCTTGGGAAAACTTTTCTAGCGCCCCCAGGGCCCCGCCATGAGACCTTTTGAGAAGCTCATTCATTGAGTTATTAATTGAGGTTACCTCCGGCATCTTCGGCGCCAGATAAAATACGATATCCATAACCAAGACTTTACCTCCTTCGCCAAATTGTTCGTCAAAAAGGGAATCTATATTCAAAAAACAAATATAATCAGCCGTGTACCAGTTTTGGGAGGAAATCAAATTTTCTAAACTCATCCTGTCGCCTGCATTTTATCCTCCAGGCTCAAAATTTAATAAGAATTCGAGAGAATTTGAGTAATTCAACGACTGTGTCTTCTGTTTGCCAGACTGGAAGGGGACTCTGTTGGTTGTGGTCTTCATTGGATGAAAATTTACGATGTAATTATAAATCGAGTAAATACCCCTCGAAAACATCATTCAATATCGATACACAATTTTAGGTTTAATTTAGAGTAGAGAATTTCCAAGAACCCTTTTGCGGAATGTTTATGAAAACTTTTCGGTGTCTATCTGTCTGTCTGTTTCTGCCCGGTTTCTGTCTGTCACAACCTGATTAAACTTTACAACCATTTAACAGGGAGTATCCCGAGGAAAATAAAAATATAAAAAAATATCGATTTATGTATATTCTCGTCATACCCATATGATCTGCACAGAATATAATTTCTTAATATTAAATAAGAGCTTCAGATGATATTTTACTTCTTTTGAAGCATAATCAGCTTAGCAGCACAGTTTGCGTTGCGTGTGCAAATTTTCAATATTTATATTATCTACACATTACTGCACAATTTAAATTACATTAAAAATTTAAGATCGATGTTGGCGATTTGATGTCGCTTAACTTGTGAAAATTAAATATAACGTTACACGGTTAAAAATTTTGGAGTAAAATTGAATCTTTTGCTTGTATTACATCCATTTTTCAATCCACTTCAAATTAAAAGTAAATATTCATCAAACATTATTAAAAAATGCAATAATGTTTGTATTGAAAAGTAATCCAAAATATATGTTAAATTACTCTGTAATCTTTTTGGAGTAATTTTCAATATTAATTGGATTAAAATTAGATTAAAAGGTAATACTTCAATCCAAGCAGATTGAATTTTAAGTTTTTAATGCCACAATGTGTTACGTTGGCCATGACGCGTCAGTAACGTATTTCATTCATAGTCAAGATACAGTGCGAGCGGAAAGTGAAATTTTTGCAATCAAAGTTTGGTGAAAAACGCATATTCGCCACTATTAGGAAGGTCACCGATGGTTATATTATGTCAAGTAAAGATATATTATTGTCGAGTAAAGTAGAGAGTGCGTTGTTTTGTTTTGTATGTTTGAAAAAATGTTTTTCAAGTTTTAGAAGCATTCGACGGTGCTAAACGCTATGCAGAATTCACATTAAAGGATCAATCGGGGACCGAAATTGTTTTAGAAATTCTAAGAGAAATTGTTGCTCAATAAAATGAAAATGAAATAAAAGAATTTTTAAGGTAAACATTCAAGGCTATATAATTTTAACAATCTGTCTTATTTTATTATTATTATTATTATTATTATTACAGAGTGGAGTACGGAAACGGGAAAATTCCTATATTTGTTGAAACTTTTGCCACCTACTGGTAGTGGATCCTAAAGTAAACGAACAAAAAGAGGTAATTAGAAGGGCACCATAGAAATACTCTTCCCCCGTTTCGTTACTTTATTTCATAATTTAATACACAATCCTCCTTTAATATGCAATCTTGTCTTAATGTTACTAGACCCCCTCGCGGTCAAATGCATGAAAATCATTTGTAGATGACCCCTTAGGTTATAATATTGTGATTCATTTATTTGTTCAATATTCATCAAATTCTGATTACTGTACAATAAATGTAGTTAATTAATTTAAGGAAGATCAGTTTGAAGCCGATTTTTCAAATTAGGCTTAGACAAATTAAACTCAAAACTGTCTACATGCACGTTAAAGAGACGAAACATTGAGGTTATGGGCTCGTGCATACCATACTTGATTCGATGATATGGAACGTTTAAAAAATCGTGAGTTCTCAAGGAGCGAGACAGTACCGAAATCCTGATTGAACTCAGCAACTCGGGAGAGTTAATTGCTCCTTGGAGGATGTCAGAAATGACGAGGAACCTCGAAATATCACGTCTTTTTTGGAGCGAATCTAAAGAAATTAATCTTAGTCTATCCTGGTAAGGAGGTAGTTTTATACTCTCCAGCCAAGGAAGCCCGCGGAGAGCGAATCTGAGAAATCTACGCTGAACCGCCTCGACTCGGTCAATATGCACTGTTTAGAAAGGAGCCCAAACGGGACTAGCATATTCCAGAATGGGTCTGACAAAGGTACAGTAGAGAAGCTTGGTGATAAAGGGATCGTCAAATTCTCTAGACCTTCTCTTGATGAAGCCTAAAACAGAGTTTGCCTTGCCAACGCTTGAGTTGACGTGGTCCTCAAAAGAAAAATCTAGAGTTAAAAGTTACGCCTAAATCCTTGGTCTTGTCAAGTCTAGTTAGTAAGCTACCACCCAGCGAGTAATTATAACGAATGGAAGACCTTTTTCTACAGAACGACATAACTGTACATTTGTTAACATTTAACGGTAAAAGATTGCTCGTGCACCACTTATGAAAAGTGGCTATGTCAGTTTGTAAAAGATGGCAGTCAGTCTCTCGAGAAACAATACGGTATATTTTTGCGTCATCTGCGTAACAAAGGATTTTGGAAGCGGAAAGAACCAGAGAGACGTCCTTAATGTACAGATTGAAAAGGAGTGGGCCAAGTATGCTACCCTGAGGCACACCTGACGAGTTGCTAATTTGAGACGAAAGAACTGCCCGTTAGACAGGTACGAACTCAACCATTCGACGAAAGTAGAAGGAAAACCGAGGTTATATAATTTAAATAGGAGAATTCTGTGATTAATTTTATCGAAGGCCTTGCTAAAATCAGTGTAAATACAACCTGACAGCAAGGTTGTGGTTCAGTCCCTATTATTATACATTGAAAGACTGAATACATGCTTTAGTTTATTTTTTTATATTTAAGAAATTTTATATTACGTTTAACCTTTAACTACTGAGGTGGGGGCCTCTCAGGCCTTCAGAAAGTAAAATTGTTTGAATTACTCGCACACGACACACGCGTACCTTCTATTACCTTCGAGTTTAGTTGCGCCGAAAACAAATAAATAATATAAAAATAATTTTATTTTATTTATATATATCCACTAAAGCTAATTATTAAACACTAAACCCTAAAAAACCTAAAGATTTTTATATATAAGCAAATATATATACGGGTCTCTGAGGCCCCCACGTCAGTGTTTACGTGAAATTAAATCCACCTCAGTAGTTAAAGGTTAACATTATTTTGTGTACTATATATATAATTTGAATAAAATGAAATAAATTAGCTTGTGTTTGAATATTTCCTTATTTTTTCGATGAAAAGAAAATGAATAAATTTTTTTTAAAAAAAAAACTTATCATAAAACCTAAATATTACCCTGATATCCAAAAAAATATCCCTGTCACTGTATCAATGGATTAATGCATTATAAAGTAAAACAATTAGTATTAACTTATTAAAACCATGGTAAATTGGAGGTCAGGTATCGTTAATATTAACTGTTTATACAATAAGTACTAATTTTAATAGAAAATGCGATATATTTATATCTCAATAAAAGATTACAATTAAAACAAACATTAGTATTAATTTCTTCAAACCATAGTGGATTAGAATTAAAGTATAGGTAATATTATCTTTTAATACAACAAGTATTTATATTAATTAATACTGAAGAGATTTTATTTTAATACCTGCCAATATGACAGTTTCATTTTAATCCTTTAAAAATATTAAAATCTAATACTTTTTTGGTGTGGACTTATATACAAAATCCAGAAAATATTGGTTTTTAGTCCAAAATTTGTTACCGTGTATGTAGGGGAAAGTGGTCACCATTCGTACGCGGGGCACATTCGTACAGTTAGTATAACAGAAAAACTAAACGGCACACAAACACGTCTTTGCTTGTGTGCATAGACATACCGGCCGCCATGTTGCTAGCAGAGTGTCGCGCCAGGCGCACCACGGTGTCTCGGCTAACAAGACGTAAAGTTTTTTCGCGCGCATTGAGTAAATTTTTTGCGTAAGTTTAATTCGCAATTGTAAGTAGAATTGTTTTGTTTTTGACAAAATGGTGATGATTAATTAATGTTAAAATTGTTTATTTTGAGCTTTAACTGTTATATTTCTCAAACTAAATTAGAATTTGTATAAAGTTGTGTTTTAATTTTGTGTAAGGCATGGGGTGCATTCGGACAGCCAAACAGGGGGCACATTCGTACGGAAAGAATGCTCTTTTCACAAACGAACTGGTAAATGAAATTATAAAAGAAACCAACAATTACGCAGAAAATGTTCTAAAGAATAAAGAAACATCTAGTAATTCTATTTGGCAAACGTGGCGTGCGGTGGAAGAGGATGAGTTTTGGGCTTTTATTGGAGTTATTATCAATATGGGTACGATACCTCTGGCGAATATGCAGGAATACTGGTCAGTTAAGGAGAATAGTCGCATCCCTTTCTTTAGTAAAATATTTACAAGGAAGAGATTCATGCAGATCTTCTGGATGTTGCATTTAAAAACACCGGGTAATGCGAAAAATGATATTAGAACACTTATTCAATGAGCATTGAATTTTTTGGAATATATAAACTCAAGATTTTCAAACTATTTTATACCTGGAGAAAATATATGCGTTGACGAATCTTTAGGTAAATTTAAAGGAAAAATAACCTTCATCACATACAATCCCAATAAACCTACCAAGTGGGGCATTCGAATATACGTTCTAGCAGATTCCGAAACTGGATATGATACTTCCATAATATGGAAGAATGCTATAATTCTTTCATATTATGGAAGTATCACTTCCGAAAATCTGCCAAGGCGAGATTTACTGGTCAGCACCAGAATTACCCTGCATCTGTACCAACAATTTTTAGATCGGCTACCTACCACAGAAGGATATTAAATGCATACCGACAGGTATTACACTAGTATACCCTTAGCTGAAGAATTAAGAAAAATGAAATGCCACTTGACCGGTACCATACAAACAAACAGAAAAAGTGTTCCAATAAGCCTTAAGAAACCAAAATTAAGAAAAAAAAAAACTGTCGCATACAAACGAGGAAATACAATGTTCTTAGCTTGGAGGGATAAGAGAATAGTAAAGTTATTGAGTAACTGACATAATGCTGGAATGATAACCACTAATAGATTTATTCGAGGTGGTACAAACGAAGTAATCAAAAAGCCAAGTGTAGAGTCGGGTACACAAAGTCGATGGGTGGTGTTGATCGGGCTGATCAATACGCCTCCAGTTATTGCTTTTTGAGGATGCCACTTGAGTGGTGGCAGAAACTATTCTTCTGGGGTATGGAGAATTCAATAATTAATTCATACATCTTGTATAAAACTGTACAGCACAATAAAAATGAGAAAGTAATGACGCATTTAAAGTACAGGAAAATGTTAGTCGATCAACTCGTAGGAGATTTTCGTCAGGAGAGAACAAGAGTTTATACATTAATTTCTGAAATCAGACTAAACGGAAAACTGCACATAATGAGGAAAGGTCCAAAGAGGGACTGTGTTGTGTGCTCTACAAGGAAACAAAGGGATGGCAGACGTCAAACAAGTGAATACTGTGACACTTGCCCAAGTAAACCCAGAATGCACATGGGAGATTGTTTTCAAAGATATCACACCATGGTGAATTACAAAATTTAAAATTTATCTTTCATTTACAAGAAGAATGTGCATATGTATGAAATAAATAAAATCAAAAACATTCACAAGCACGTGTAATTCTTCTTACTTAAAATAAGAGTCCTTCTTCTCACTCGTTCCGCTGCGAAAATGTTCCGGAGTTGCTGGTAGGCAGTGGTACAAAAACGTGCGGAGCGCTAAGGGTTAAGTTAGTTCTTTGATAAATAGATATTTTTATAATAATTAATAAAAATTTAACGACTTTAATAGGCTTTTTAAGTACCCTGTATGAATGTACCCGATGGCGTATGAAAGTACCCCACCTACTGTACGAATGTACCCCGGACTTTTTTGTAATAAACTACAATATATTTGTTACACTTAGGTACATAAACTAGATCAATTCGACAATTAATCATAAATTAAATAAATAAAATCTAAAAAGTGTACGAAGGGTAACCACTTTCCCCTACATGCATGATTAATTACGTCCAAGGATGAAGAGACGGAATAAGACGGATAAGACCTCAAAACAGGTGCACTATTACAATAGAGGTTTACTGTCCCAAATATCTCTTTGTTGAGAAAGTTGTCGTGTTTATCTTTTATCTTAGAGCTCTAGCAGTTGGTTGATAAAAATTCCCCAACAGCTGTTAGACTCTGGGTGGGGGGGGGGGGGGGGGGGGGGGGGGGGGGCTATTTTACATCAGAAGTGCATGCAGTGCCGTAAAAGAATTGCCCTTTGTCGAGCGCCGTCTTTATTTGACTAAGAACTCAACTAATAAGTAAGCTTAAGTTTGAGGAAGACATTTAAACGTACTTACCTTTGTCCTGCAGCAAGAAAACGTAAATCCAACGAAGCAGACAAGGTCGTTGTTGTCGGGAGTTAGTTGAGGAGGCGCTGGACAGAGGCCACAGGAGCACCACCACCGGATACAGTAAAATAAATTACGAAAATCGCACAGAACAAGAAATAAAACACAGCAGTCTTAGGAAAACGTACAAAAGTTTATTACAGCAACTTGATACAGAGGTTTAAGAGTTCTTTACGTTCGTTGGGGGTTGTGGAGGCGCTTAAGCTATTCAGAGTTCCGTCTGGAAGGAGGGCGAAGCACTGTTTACTGGATATTGAACTTCCAATTCTGTCGACACATGGGGCATTGCTGGTTGAGGGGCTGCGAGTTGAGCCACTTCACGATACAGTGCATATGAAAGCAGTGGGAGCAGGCGCCCCAAACCAGGGGGCAGTCGTCGCCGGGCAGTAAACACTCGGGGCAACAATTCTCGAAGGACATGCGACAAATTCCGCAATTTTCATCGTTTGCAATCCACCGCCACGTCGCTACGCCCATCCAACCTGCGTTTTATTATGCATATCGTTTTTATTATAGTTTTTTTTTTTTTTTTTGGGGGGTTTCTTTTATGTGAGGGGAATGTTTTATTGATCAGAAAATTTTTGTCGATTGGGGGGAATGAGGAGCCAGACACGTCTGGTTCTCTTTGACGGGGAATTTCGTCTGTTATATGAATTAAATGTACGATGATTTTGTTCGAATTCACTTACTTTTTATTTTCACTTTCATCGCTTCAAGGAGAGTTTTGTTGATTTTAACGAACCGTTGATTAAAACTTTAATTTCTCACTTACCGGCGAGAAAACGACACAATCGGTTTTGACAGAAAATCGATGGTTGCAAACAAATGTCAAAGTGGGGCGTCACTGTGACAATTCTCTTTTTGTGAAGTTGGTTATGTTTCTCTGTATGAGAGCTTCAATTAAGAAATTTTATTGTGGAAAAAGTGAAAATTCAGAAGAAAATTGCTTTAAAATTTGAAAAAGGTTCTTATAATCAATTCCTGGCATTTCTACAGCTTTTATACGTTTTATTTCCGTTTATTTTGATCTATGGTTGTCGAACCCCACAAATGTTTTGGTGTAAATTTCCAACAATTTTAAGGAGTTATTTTTGCAGTTTGAATTTTGATAGATTTTCAAAAATGCTTTAGACAATTATTAGAGTAAATAATGCTTAAAATGATAAATTATAAAGTTTAAAATCCCAAACTTTGCCTAAAAGTACGCAAAATGCATAATTCTCGCCTATCGTGAATATTTCTCCCGTTTTTCTTATGAGACGTCTCCGCTGTTGACAGAAATCAGCTGTTCTTCCTCGCCTTCTTCGTTCTTCGTTTTTGTGTTTTGATTTTAGCCGAGTGGCGAAGTGTTTTTTGATTTCTCCGCTGTCCCCAACGTCGCCTTTGTAATTCGCGGCTTCGTTCCACGCACGTTCAGCTCTAGAAAAACAAAGAAAATACGAATTAAGTCCAAGATCAAGCTCCGCTGGTGAGACGTCACTTGACGGAGCAGCCGGAGGAGCGCCTCGCAGCAGCAGCCGCCGCACCAAAAGCAGAGCACCCGACGAGAGCAAAATTCCTCATTCGCCTTATTTGTTCTCAATTTCGTGTTTGTTTGGGGCCGTCCGATAAACATCTGTTCGCCCGAATTTCGAGTGTGTGGTGTGATAATTAGTTGAGCAAACCGAACCGTAGCAGAAAAACAGACAAACAAGCAAAAAGAAGCACACAATTCAATAAAAATAATAAGAAAAAGAATTCGGTGGGAGCTGCGTCGCAGCGTGAGCGATGGGAAACGCTGGCAGCAATTTGCCCCGCGAGCGCCACAAGTCGAGTTCCAGCGACATCGTGCCGTCGTCGCCCGTCAAAGACGGCCAAGCGTTCGTTTTTGACAAGAAGCCGGACACGCGCTTAGTGTTCCAAGGATCGCAGGAGGACGAGGAGCCCTACTACACGAAGCCCGCGATGCAAGAGTCCGATTTTGATGAGACCGCAGCAGCCGCCGCCGCCAGCGGAACAGCCCCCTCCGCAGAAAGGTCACGATCCAGCATCGGCTCGGATGTCATCAAGCGGGACTCCGACATCGAAAAGAAGCCCGCGCTCCCGACAGTTTTTAAGTGGGACGGGGGCGGCAAGCAGGTCTACATCAGTGGCACCTTCTCCAACTGGAAGGTGCTCCCCATGGTCCGGAGTCATGGAGATTTTGTCACTATAATCGACCTGCCCGAGGGCGATCATCAGTACAAATTTTGCGTCGATGGCGAGTGGCGACATGATCCCAAGCTGGTAAGTGACCGCCCTTTTATAAATCTTGTGATAAATCGATAATCGACGAGGTGACACGACGATGGGGCGCCAGCGGGGCAAAGAGCGCCTTGTAAGGGCCTCTGCAAGAAAGTGAAGTGCACCCTTAAAGAGCTATTAAAAAGGGTCAACGCAATTACTCACCCTTGACAAGGGAAAAACGAACTACCAAAAGAATCAAGCTCAAGGTCGCGCTCCCGAAAAGTTTCTTTTGTACGGAAAAGACTGTCACGACCCCCCTTATCACTTACTACCCGCCTTGCTCGTCACTTTGGTCAGATGTTCAGAGTACTGGTTTTGTTAGCTCTAATCTAATCTAGGTTTATTTATCTCCCCCTCGCTTCAATTCAAAAGATCTTTGAGTAAGTTTTTCTTCGCACATTGTGAAAGAGCGATAAGTTCAATTTTAAGCTTTTGTTGGCTCTGTAGTTGATCGTAGTTTATGTTGATTTTTAATTTATCAAGTAACACTGCTCAAATTGATATAAATATCAAGAATTTTTTTTAGTATCGATGAATGATTCATGTTTTTAGTAAATATACATGCAAATTACTTATTTATTGTGTTAAATCTTTAATATCCGTATTTGTTTCCTTTTGAATAATTTTTATCTTGATTAACCCCGCGATTCTAGATAAAAATAAATTAATTATTTTAAAGGAATTTAATAAATGTTAGAAATACGCCGATTTCTTATAATTTGTGAATTCTGCAAATACATCTCTTTTTTCTGAATTAAACTGATTTTTTCAAGCAATTAAGAGGTTGACTCTGGACAGGTTATGAGGGCATTTTTCACCCATATGGAAAATGCTATTCGCCCTTCGACAAATTATTTGCATTTTCGACTTCTTAACCCTTAAACGGTAAAAAACAAAAAATATCCTTATATAGTACATTAACATAGATTCATAGACCCTCACATAACCTCAAAAAAACAATAAAACAAATTAAAACGAGTTTTTCAGTGTTTTGACGATATTTCGGCTTCTTATGGACGTAGGAACTTATTTTTCATATGATCTCTTTGTGAATTTCAAAAACTGCTTGGATGATTTCAACGTAGGAAATGACTTTAAAAAAATGCAGACTTAAAACAGAGGTAAAAATACTGACAAATTCTGAAAATAAACGGTTTTTCGATATTTTGACCCTGTTTCACCACATCTAAAAATCTGAAAAAATTCTTGGATATAGTTTAACATCCAGAAAATAATATATTTTTTTTCGGCGTTACTACTTTTTTAGTTTTTTTAAATTGAATTTTACAAATCTCGAATGCGTGTAAAAATTCGAATTTCCCGCCAAAAAATTTCGAAAAAAATATCATGTAATAGCTGAAAAAAAACAATTTGAGAAAAAAGTTTCTACGTCCACAAGAAGCCGAGATATCGCAAAAACTCAACGCAACATTTTAATTTTTTTAAAAGTTTATCTGAGGGTCTATGGGTCTAAAAATGTCAGTAAAGATGTACTTGTTCATGCATAGTACATTAAGGATATATTTTTTTTTTTTTTTTTCAAAAGCGGTGGGAGCAATTTTCGCCTTTTTAACTGGCTAGACCCTTTCACCCCAGAATATGCTTTTAGCTTAATAAAGACATTTAAATGCAATTTAATACATTATTATCATCATTATGTCTCTTTTTGTAGTTCTAATTATCATACTTATGATATTTACATTTTATCTCACCTCAAAAATGTTCATGACCTTTAAATATCTCTTGAATTGTTAAGTTATAGAATGTGGGATGTTCCCAGCAAACATTTATTTTCAGTAATTGAAGTTTTAAAGAAGTAAACTAGTTATATGTATTTCTTTAATTTCATAGACTAAATAAAATTTAATTTGTGCAATTTAAACGATTTTTTTCATGTTTCTGATAACCTGCACTCTAAAATTGGTATATTAAGGGGACGTGACACACCCAATTTTTTTATTTTTTATATTTGGAAAAATTGGAAAATTGAAGGTAAAAACAGTAGATACATTAATCAAACTTTGCATATTTATTAAAAAGGGTTAAAGTAATACAAAAAATTTTTTTTTAATTTTTTGAATTCGTTTTTTTCTTTGTACAATTTTTTTTGTAAAGAACCACAAAAACTGACTGCGGACACGATTGGGAGCGAATGGAACGTCTAAAAAAAAAATATGGGGTTAATTGTTATCAAAATCCCCAGGGATTGAACCTAAATGGAACACTTTTCACGAAAAAATTACAAAATGGCGGAATTTTTCCGGGACAAAAAAAAGTGAATTTTTGAAAAAATGCCGTTAGACGTTCCATTCGCTCCCAATCGTGTCCGCAGTCAATTTTTCTGGTTTTTTACAAAAAAATGTACAAAGAAAAAAACGAATTCAAAAAATTAAAAAAAAATTTTTTTGCATTATTTTAACCCTTTTTAATAAACATGTAAAGTTTGATTAATGTATCTACTGTTCTTCCCTTCAATTTTCCATTTTTTCCAAACATCAAAAATAAAAAATTGGGTGTGTCACGTCCCCTTAAATAATTTTTAATATATACTTTTTATTATTATCAAAGAAGAAATCAGAAATTTTGAATTTTCAATCGATTTTTCGAAAGATTTATTGCCTAACTCTATGTAAAAATGTGATCATTAATGCATATTACAAAACATAAAATCACGTTACATTTAACATTTTAATGTTTTATTTTTTTTTTAAAGTAAAGTAATTGAATAACATAATTTAAAAATAAGGCCTTTTTTTATTTTAATAGTATAACTGAAGTCTTATTTTTCTGAAAAATTTAAAATTTTCTAATTGGTATTCGCATTTGAATCCGAATATAAAAAAAAATTGTTTTGTCTAGCCTTTACCATAGTACAGTATAAAGGTAAAAAAGATTTACATTAGAATTGAGCTACACAAAAATTCTGTCAAACGTCATGGGCCTCATGCATACTATATGCATCTTGTTACTAGCTATAGTTTAGAAAAAAGCACCCCTTCAACCCTTAAGTAAAAAATATCGCCAAAAAAATGGATGGTGGCATCCTTAAAAAATTAAACTTTTTTTTTTTATTTTATAACTTTAAGAGCGGAAATTATTTAATCCCGAATCTTCATGATTTCAGACCAATATGCGGCAACAAGGGCAACACTTTTTGTATTAAAGTTCACCTAATTTTGCTTTTGCTTTGCTAACTTTGATGCAATAGAAATTAATAGTGAAGTTAAAATTTCGAATAAAAGCTTACCAACACACATTTTTTATTTAGAAAAGTTGACCAACATAAATGCCTACAAAACCTTACAGAATCACATTTATGGAGAAAAACCTGAGATACCTTCATTTTATGTTATCTTATTAATTTATTCGTTCTAGCAATTTGCACCATCAATTTGTAGTATTCGTTTTATTAATTTAAAATATTAAATAACTTCTTCAGAAATATAGTTGATAAAAGTACTAAAATGAACACAATTTTAAAAGCATTTCAATTTGTTACTCCATCTAGAGTTGGTTTTGCTCCAACATAAAACGTAATTAACCCACATAACCCCCAATTAAAACTTTAATCAAATCTCGATTAACGCAGGAAAACTCATTAACTCATTTTTATGTTTATGAAAAATGCGCGATAGTCAATAAGCATTAAATCTTTCGGTCTATAATTATAACTACATATTAAAATAAAGCGTTATGATTATGATATATTGCTTTTACAATTAAATTATTTAATTTCTCCCCTTTCGGTACAGATTTCCGTTTATTTTTAATTTAATTATTATTGCGAAGGTTATTTAGTCGAAATTCCTTGAAACCTTACTTTTGGACTATTTAGCAATTTTATATAGCGTCTATGTCTATAACTAATTATTGCGGAAACTAATTATTTTCAGAAAAATATTGAAAACGACACCGGAAGCAAGAATAATTTAGTAACAGTCCGTCAATCCGATTTTGAAGTCTTCCAGGCGCTGGCTAAAGATAGTGAAGACGCCGCCAATCAAGCACAAAAGGAATATTCTCAGGACATACCTACAGTAAAGCCATGGGAGAAGGTCTCCGGACCGCCAGTACTCCCACCGCATTTGTTGCAAGTTATACTAAATAAGGACACACCCTTGTCTGTAAGTATCATGTTCTTACATTCGTTTCTTCTTTATTTCTTTGGTAAATTAAAAAATAAAAAAGACGCGAAAATCCTTTGAATGAAGAAAAGCGTTCTGTATTTTTCATTATATTATATTATAGCTATAAAATATAAGTTAGTTGTTACCTTTATCAAGATTTGTTCTGGAGACGAATTTTTCATGAGAATTCCCTTTCTATGTTGTATTCATTATGTTTGGTCGAGATAAAATTATTGAAAAACTGTGTTATGAAACTTTATATAGAACTAATTCAAATCGGTTTTTTCTGCGATTTAAGCACTATGATTATTAAAAAAATTAATGTTATTTGCCTTTTAATCTTCAGTGCGAGCCAACGTTGCTTCCGGAACCAAATCACGTGATGTTAAACCATCTTTATGCTCTTTCTATAAAAGATGGAGTTATGGTACTAAGTGCAACACACCGATATCGGAAGAAGTACGTGACCACCCTCCTGTACAAGCCGATTTAAGGAAGCACGTCAAGACGAAGTCAGCCAACTGCTCCTGCGTCCAATTAGGCCCTCATGCAGATTTACCTGAAGAAATTGGGGATGTTTTTTTCGAAGAGATGCCGTTTAACTTGTTGATACGTGTAGATGTTTTCTAATAAAGCTTTATGGACTTTTTAGCTAGGTCACCATGGTTTTTTATCATAAATCTATTGTAAATGGGATCCAAATATATCGCTTACAAATAAATCCTAAAAAAAGCGAAAACAATTTGTGTTTTTATGTTAGAAAAAAAAAACTGTATTTTTGGCACACTGTAAACATTATAAAAACAAGTAAGATAATAATAGCACACATTCCTCTTTCCTGAGGACGGGCACTGCCGTCCTTATTTCGTAGTGTAAGATTAAAGTTTTTCTGAGCTGATTTAGAACGATTCCTAGAGCTCTAAGCTCGAGATATCGTTGCACAGCTTCGACAGGCGAGTACATTTGCAACTTTTTGATGACGGTGAATTAAGGTTCACCAGACACAGACGTTCATCCGTGCAGCCGCCGTTGTTCACCAGACATGGACTGTAAGCAACCGGACAAGATTCTAATACTGCGGTCATTCCATACATTTTATGACTCCCGAAAACTGGAGTTCTAATTCCCTGGAGACGGTTGCCATAAGTGTCTACACTTTCGACTTTTTTCCTGTGGGATAAAATATTCCGAATCACTGTGAAATGAGGTGAAAATATCCATGTTAACTTACGTCACCCAATCAGTCCAGTAGAAGGTGTCGTCGGTGCTCGCTAGTCCGAAAGGATAGGACAAGTTGGATGCAATCGGTCGCACTAGACGGGTGTAGGTGTCAATGCACTCGATCTTCCTGGTTCCAGCATCAGCAAAACAGAGCTCCCCAGAAGAGCGAAGGACAACCAAAGAGTTCGGAAGCAGAATGTCGGGCTTCGAGAGGAGAATTTCACGTCCTGTTCCATCAAGGTTAGACATTTCGATCTTCGGCGCATCACGATTCCAATCAGACCAGTAGAGTTTGCTGCAATGAACGTTAAATACGTCTTACTCAAGTCAAATTTAAAACAATACGAAGCAAAGTGCTTAACTCCCTATGAGGGGAGTTGATTGGAGTCATATCGATTCGTCCCTTCTTTGTGAATTTTATGTAATTTTCTTATAGGAATTATTACAGGCAATTCAGCTGTTAGAAACAAAACGATTCAATTCGATTAGAATTCGCCGATAGAGGCTCTAAGCCTTATTGAAAAAGTTCTTTTGAAATATTTCTAATTTTAATGGTATAAATTTAAAATTTGACTTTTATTATTTATATGCTATTTTCATTCCCTAATTCCATCCATAATGTGCCCAAAAACCTCAAATTCTTTAGGTATGCTCCTCACTCATCAGAAACCGATTCTGCTATTTTTGACTTCCAAATAGGAGAAAACTCCTTTTTTTATTCTGACTCTTGGACTAACAAGGAAACGTTTCTCAGGTGTGTCTCACCGATTTTGATGAAATTGAAATATGTTATAGAGTATCGAAAAATAAGAGACACGTATTTTTTTTTTAATCTGCGAATACGCATATTATTTATTGTTTTTTTTTAATAAAATTGGTGTATTTTTCAAAATTTTGTCCGCCATGTTGGATCCGCCATTTTGAGTTTTTTAAATTTAATATCAGATTCGTAAACATCGACTCCGAAAACCCCTTAATACTGGTAAACTGATGTCTGAAAAAATATACATCATTTACGTATTAGTGCTAGGGGTTGTTTACCCCATTGAGGAGCTTTTTTTACGAAAACCCAAAAACATGTCAACTTTATTTTTCAAAATCGTATGTAAAAAAAATTGTTCAATGATTTTTAACTAAAACTGTTATTTTTGTGACGTAAAGATATTAAAAAAAAATCGTTTTTCTGGGAACCGGATTACTTACAAAAGGTTAATATATTTATGAGACATCATTTCCATTTTGTTTCATTCGAAAAAATTCATTGAAATATTTAGGAAAAACTGTTCTTGGGGGTTAAACTTTGTTTTTTTCAAATCTAAATGGGACCAAATTCGAGGTCTACCCTATGCAATAAAAAAAGAATCATCGGACTACTCTGTAAAAAGTTTTGCGTGGTCATTCATACAAAAAAAATTATATACACGTCGACTTAAGAACCTCCTCCTTTTTTTCGTCGGTTAAAAATTTAAACTAAAGGAACCTCCTGAAATACATTTTAAATGGAACAAATTTCATGTTTAGTTTCTCGCTAAATACAGAAATGTTTGTCTGATAGAATTACAGTAGTCTAAAACGATTCCGTAATTTTAGTTTTCGAATTTAAAAATAATCTATTTGTAAACCCATATATTAGCTGCTTTTTTTCACAAACTGATCCGGATAGCATTTATGAATTGCAAACATTTTTAATTTTGAAAGAGAATATCGAATTGTCTTCACTTTGCGTCAAAAAACTAAATCAATATTTTTTTCAGATCAAGATTTGAATTTTGGATGTGTAATAGCTGCACTAGTCGCAAATTTTAAATTATATATATATTATATATACTCTAGGTAAATGGTTTAAAAATTCCAATTCAATGCAAGATTTGCTATTTAATCTGTTCCAGATCGGATTTTGAAAAACTCAATGTAAGAAAAAAGTGCGGTTTCGAAAATAATAATTAATTTAAATTTTAATTTGTACCTAACACTTACTAAAAAAATTTTCCTTTTCGAAGAATAAAAAGATATGTTCTAGTTTCGATAGATATTTAAAAAAAAAAACAAAATTTGCGTACGATAAATAACAAAAGTGGAGAGATGGTTTCTTAAATGTTAACTTACTTTTTGAAAGGGTCCACTGCAATGCCACGAGGATTAACTAAATATCTATTAATCAGTACAGTACGCTGTTTTGGATTATCCAAATTAGCCACCTCGATTGTGTCTTTAGTTGAGTCGGCCCAATATAATCGCCTGGAAACCCAATCAACTGCAATTCCTTCAGGCGACTGAACATCTAAAGAAGACAAAAAATAAGAAATAAAAATAAAAATTGTTTTAAACGATTAATTAGTAATTTAAGAAAAAACAATATTTTATATTTATAGAAAGTTTTATGAATTTAAAACTAAACCCAAACAAATTTGATGATTTACCTTCTGTAATGAAAGTTTTAGAATCCGTCCCGTCATATTTGGAGCTCATAATTTTCTTTGCGGATATATCTCCCCAATAAATACGTCCTTCTGCGCAATCCTTATCCAATCCAATTGCCATTTGAGCAACAGAAATTGGTTTTCCCATTTTGCCATTAGATGGTAATCGAATAATTACTACACCTTGGCTAATAAGCAAAAATCCAGATTCCTGTGGAGTTATTTCCTTGCAGTATGATCCATTTCCAAAGAAACCTAAAAAATAAAATATTGAATATACATATTTATTATCTTAAATATGATATCACAATTTAAGAAAAAATACCAATATGCATTCTATAAAGTAAGTTTTGAAAATCCATTAGCAGTGCTAATTTCTTATGAATAAATTTTTGCCGCGTTAAATAATAATTCATGCAGAAGTAATAAATAATGATAAAAATTTTGTTGAAGCCGTAAAATTGATTTTATTACGAAACGCTTTCTATAATAAAAGCTGGGATTTTTTTTTCACCTATCTGGAAGAGGAAATATAGCATAAAATTGGGTCTAAAAATGACCACTTATAGCTTGGATTTTAGATTTTCTAAAAAAAAATCTATTAAATTCCACACAAAGAAACTGATAAAATTTTAACCTGCAAATTTTTAGTGGGTATGACTCATTGCAATTTGATGATTTTTATTAGAAATCTAAAATCATAGCTATAGCTTGCCGCGTTTAAAATCCAATTCAATACAAAATTTCGTTGATTCATATCTTGAACCGGATACGTGGAAAAAACGCAACTAAAATTAATAGCAGATTCAGAGTAATAAAAAATAAATTCTGATAAATTTTAAGTGGACAAATTGACTACTAGTGCATACTCGTATTGTTCCCTCAGTAATAGCACCATGTAATGAAAATGGAATTAATCTTCTACCTACTTATAAATTGCATAATTAACACGTCTGCGGCTACTGACGTAGTTCAGTACGTCTTAAATCTTCACAATGCTAGACCTTGAGATTTTTTGTATTTCTGAAAGATGTTGGTAATTGACGTAGTAATTGCTACGTGTGCATCTACGTACATCTTCGTGCTTTCTTGTTAACTAGTTGGAACCATACTTCTTGATTTGTATGTAGGAGGTATGAGCGATCATATTATTTATGGATATTACTATATGAATATATAAAAAAATTGAGATGCTTTTTTCTAAATAAACTGCAATTTGCTCTTTTCATTATTTGATCTGGATCTGGAATTTTGTATTAAATAATATTTTTTAAACGATTTTAAAATGTGCAATAAACTAATTTTTTAAAATTTATTAGACTATTAGAGTCCTTTTCTGACGTCAAAGTTAGTTTAGAAAAATTTAATAACTATTCAAAAATTTCAAATCAATACAAAATTTCAGGTAAAAATCAGATCATTAAAAAAATGCAGCTATTAACAACAACTTCAAGTTTGTTACAAAATCAAGAAAATTATTTGTATGGTACGGTTATAAAATAATATTCCTATAATATTTTTTTATAAATAAAAATTTTTTTTTTCTAAGATAGCAGGACTAAAATTGTGAAAGGAAAAAAGGCGACACAATTTTATATAATAAATTTCACTTTATCCATTTATCATAGTCATATCAGTTCTCTGAGCTGATATCATAGATATTATTATTCTACTCATTGAGACTTTTTATGTAGTGCTTTATAATTGTCCCAATAAAAAAAATGTTCATAGAAATAAATCACCCATTCTCCTTAACAAATATTATTTACAACAATGTCCTCAAGCTTTTGCTTTCTGAGCAGTGGACATATAAAGATTAGAAATTTGCAGAGTTATTTTTAACATAAATCTTGAGTATAACAGTTCTTACATCATTTACGATATTTTCATATACCATTCGGATTTACAATAACGAGGAAAAAAACAAAAATGAATATACCTATATATAGTTTTTCTTGAGAGTTTCTTAATAACAATAAAAAATATTTCGCGGGAAAAGAACAATTTTGTGAAAAAAAAAAATTCTAATAGTTATATTTTCCCAACTTTTCATTCATTATTTCGACTTGATTGGCATTTATGCTAATAATAGGCAATGAAAAAACATATTCATATCTATCATAAATTTTATCGTAGTGTGCTTAGAAATTTTAAGTCAGTCAAAAAAAACATAAAAATTACTTAAAATTTGTGGTAGATTGTGAACAAAATTCCGAAAATTACAATAGAAATAAAAAATTCTTCGGCAGTCACGAGAAAATTTCATTTTTTTCTAGAAGAACAAAAATTAAAATTTTAATGGAGCGTCTACTCAAGTATATGCAATATTTTAAATTTTATAAATCATCGCAAGGTACTGCCCGAGTCCGGTATAAATTGAATGACGTTGGCCAGCAGAGGAGAACGAAGAGCAACTATTTTAAACTGATGACGTTCAAAAATATCGGAGATGCAAAAAGTGGTGAAATGGACACTTTTGATGAATTAAAAAGTGTTAAAATTGGACCACACTATACAGCTTTAGTCCAAAGTGGAAAATCGCAGCAGAAAAAGGATATAACTAGCCCACTCAAATGGCATGAGAAGAAGCAAGGCTTGACCCAATGGAGGGCAAATATAACTAAAATGCATGAAAATTTGACTAAAGATCAGAACAATCAAAATAAATTCAAATGGAACAATAATCGGTCGAAACTAACTCAGTGGAGATCGAAATCTGTCCAGAAACCGAATACGATTCCGACTTCCATCCCCACTGTTCTTGTTTCATCTGAACCATTGAGAAACACTAATATTTCTGACAATATTTTAACCAAAGATTTTGCTAATACTCCTCTAAGTGTTTTAGAATATCCGAAGAAATTTGAGGAATCGACATTGCAAAAGTGTGTGAAGCAAACTCCACAAGCAACTATGCCCAAATTACTCAATACGCATAGTAATAATTATAAAATTACTGTTATTGTACAATCACCAGATCCTGCAGAACCGACCAATGATGTAAAAGTTCAGCCTTCTGCGAATACAGAGCCTTCTAAACCTGCCGATGATGATATTATGAAATATTCGCTACAAGATGAATTTGAGAAGCCGGTGACCTACTTTTCCCCTTTTCTTACCGATCAAGGTGTCAGCTGCGCGTACAGACGTCCCCCTATATTTTCTTTGACACCTGCAACTAGACATATGCAATCTTTTTTAGGGCAGGTTGCCCTCGCAGGGGTCTCATCACCGTATAGTTCCTTCGAGAATAGTGAACGATTATACATGAAAAGTCTTAAAAGCTATTGGGAAAACACTTGTGGCAAGAAAGACTATTCATCCCAGGGATATGATAAAGATAATACAATAAAGGATTCTGAAAACAAGTCTTTGAATGTAGATGAGGTCGCTCTGCAAGAACAAAATACTGAACGAGTTCCTCCTAAAAACATTCCTAAGGTCAGAGTTATAAAGGCGGACAATTTAGACCCAGAATCCAACGTAAAAACGAGAGTCTTCAGAAAAGTTGGATCCAGTTGGAAGTCCGAACCATATATCCCTGGACAAAAGAGAACAAAAGAAGAGGTTAAGTATTCGTTTCCTAAAGAAAGAGACGACTTAACTTTAGGTATTGCACATTTTACTGCTGTTATTCCTAGACGCAAGAGTGAGCCTTTAAAAGAAGAATTTACGCAGTTGAAATACACTTTTCCAGCGAAATTAAAAAGAAAAGCTTTTAGATTAAAGCCCAACAAAAAAATACCACTTGAAGCGAAAAAATCAAATACAAAATCGGTATCTTTACCGAAAAAAACTGAAAGCAAGACGATTGGTACAGCTAATCCAATTGCTGCAGATAATCCAATTGTAGTAGATAACCCAACTGCAATAACTAATCCCACTGCTGCAACCGTAGATTTAACGAAACCGATTATTGGAAATAAAACACAAGAAAATATCGAATTAAATGGAGGAATGAAAACTGCAAGCATATCAGAAAGCAATAAAGCAAATTTATCAATACCATCTAATCCAAATGCGAAACTGCCTTTAAACAATCCAATTTCTGAATTTGGATCTAAAAAAAAACTTCAACAAAATAAATGTTCCGTGGACTTACCATCAAAAGAACTTGATCAAAATTCGAAAATGCTAGTTTTAGAGGCTGGATCTAAACAACAAACACTCCAAAATGATAAATCTAACAATCCAGTTTATTCAGAAAAACATGGTTTGGATTCGAAGTTATCATGCAATATTCCAGAATCTGAAGATAAAGAAAAACTTCAATATAATAAGTTCAATATGGGCATAAAAACGTTGTCAGAAAATACTGATCCAGGTTTAAAGACGTTTTTCTATAATCCATTTTCTGGTGCTACGGATTTAAAGAGCTTCATCAACGAGAAATTTAAGAATAAATCTCAGGTATTTGAAAGATCTGACATCACTCCTTTATCAGAACAAGCTACAACCATTAAGAAAGTTAATAAAGTCAACGATTCGAAAGATTCAACCATAGAAAATTTGCATATCGCTAATCCAGTTGAAAAAGTCGTAGATTCAAATAAATTTAATATAGAAAATACGATTGTTGCTGACGAAGCTAAGGTAGTTAAGAATACAAATATCTCCGAAACGGAAAATCTACCTGTACATTTTAAGAGAAACGTACATTCAAGTAACTCAATCATGGACAATTTACAGGCTTCAAAAAACCAATTTACGATGAACATGACAGAATTGTTAAGTAAAAACTGTGTACCGAATACAAAGGAGCAAATTTCTACCCCAGTAATAGAAGCCTTACATTCAGCAATTACTAATGGCGGCGAAACTTCTTATCATATAAAATCCGAAGACGGTCTGCAGGCTACAATACCCTGCGATATAAATATGTGCATGAACCCATCCAACGAGGCCACCTGTTGCACCGCAAACGCCCCAAGCCGAAGGGATAGACCGCCACCTTGCACGCCAAGCAAAAGACCCAGCCCCATGTCGGAGTTCTTCTCCAGCAGCCACTTCTGGATCCGGAACGCGGGCTTCGTGAACGTCCTCTTACTATTATTAGGTATCAGCTACGCCACCCAGACTCTGGCCAAGCCGACACCTGAGGAGCTTGAGATTGAAAAGCAAGAAAAGCAGATCGAGCTGGACAAGCAGAAGTATGAGAGGAGATGCAGGAGGAAAAGTGTTGAAGGATGTCCTGAGAAGAAGTGTTGCCAAAAAAAAGGCGGCAAAGAAGTAAAGAAAGCGGACAAAGATACTGCGAAACCAGCCAATAAGGAAGTAAAAGAAGCAGCAAAGATGGCGAATTGATGAGATAATCACTAAATTCCGAGGTTGAAATTTTGGAAGTAGATCACAGAAAATTTCATATCTACACTTGGATTGATATTTATTTTGATTGTTGACGAAGCATGCACGCATAATCCAGTAAGGATATAACTTCTTGTTGTATATAATATAATATTTTCCAGAAAAAAATTGAAATTAAATTTTTCAGTATAATAAATTGAATTTAAACAAAATCAGAAATTTTATTTTAGAAACTTTTGAAGTTTTCATGAATTCAAACTTGTGTGCGTGCAACTAAACGAACATGTAGTTCTTTTCGCCTGGCTTTACTAACTTAGCATTTACTAAAACTGGCCGTTCTAATTTTTTACCAGACTACGGCAAAGCCAAAAAGAAAGGCTATGATTTTATCAGTACATACATGTATGTTTTTATTTACGTATGTTCCACCGTACCGCCTAAACTACTGAGCCGATTTTGATGAATGAAATGTCAATCGATTCGTTATTATGGTCCGCCTGACAAAGGCTACATTTTATACGAACTAAGTTAATATGACGGATCTACATCCAATAATTGGGGTTCTCTGAATTTGAGTGGGATGTCAAATAAAATTAGGGGAAAAGTCTGAATTCAAAAATGTAAATATAGTACAATATCAAAAAATGGAGAAGTTTAAAATAAGAAAAAAAGTTTGAAAAAACTTTTACCCGACTACGGACAAATATAAATTGTATTTTGCAAGTTTATAACTAGTTAAATGCACTTATATCTCTGGCTCGGAACCTAGTCACAGAGAATGGATTGGAATATTTCCAGTTTTTTTTTTTTAGTTTCTAATATCAAAAAATATAAAGTTTGCCGTTTGAAAATGTAAAAGCAGATTCATCGAAATGTTAAAAAAGACAAACAACAAACTAATATTGAATCTAATAACAAATTAATACTATAGAGAAATATATTTTCTAAAACCAGCAAAAATCACGGTATTCACACAAATTTATTCCAATAAAAGCCTTGGAAAAATGTTACTAATGTGTATGTAACATATTTTGTTTTTATATGCGTTAACTGGATGTAATATACCTCAGCATTTTACAAAAGTTGTAAAAATAAATTTGCTAAATTATTCGAAAATCGTAGAGATTTATAAGATGCTGCTATAATCTTTATAGATGAAAATGCAGAGTCATTAATATTTTCCAATCAGGTATTTTATGCATTTTGGTATTATACAGTATGCTGCTAATATATAAATAAATTAAATAGCTACAAGTAAAAATACTTTTTAAATGTGTTCTCCTTTTCGAGATTTCGTAAAATGTTATCGATTTTATTTTGATAGCTTAAGTAAAGTGAATTACATATTTAAAAATTCGGTTTCAACTCATTTATCTTCTAAGATTGTTTAATTATATTAGTGAATCCCATTGACGCATACGTTTACACTAATAAACTCCATATTTCACGAGGAAAACATTTTTTGTGAATCAAATTTCACCCTCCGAATTTACTCTGTTGATTTTCGAATACATAAAAAACTTTCCTAGAGTAACTTCACTTTTTTAATTTTCCCTTTTTGTTTTGTTCATTCTCTAAATTATATACAATTCTTAATCAAAAAGATTTCGGAATTAACTGCTTCTATTAGTTTACGAAAACTTGTACCTGACAAGACAACTTGCCTGCACTGCTTCAAATATGTTATATAGAGTATATTTTCAAATCAAAAGAAGTGGGATTAAGATTTTGATTTCAGTTCGTAAGATTTCTGGAACAAACACGAATGTGACGGATGCAAAAAAAAAATAAATATGATTGCTAATGTTTTTTTTTTGGCAATTTCCTTATATCACTTTCATTACCGTAATGCAAAATAGTTCGCCCACTAAGCTCGAAACACTAAATTTTAATAACATATAACACTGTTATTGGATTAAGTAAGCAAAAAATCCAGTAAGTTAAGTTAATATAAATACTTAAAATCCATAACAGTTTAACACATCAATAAAATTTACACCCTTATTCTTGTAGTCGTGTCACTTGCTGAAAATCGCGAAAAGCAGAATTCAGTATTCTCTTAGTCGACTTAAACGACTATGGGTAAAAAGTGACAAAAAGTAATATTCTGGTTGTCGTTGATTTACGACGATAGTCGTTAAAAGTGATGGATGTTTTCGTGACAATTTCCTTTAACGAAAACTTAAAGAGAAAGGGTAAAAGAAAGGTTTTGGGTAATTTTTATACCTAAATTTGTTTGATTTTAATAATTTGATATATTATGCATCATTTAAGGTAAAATAACAAATAAAATGAGTCCCTATGCCTTATTTTCTTTGGTTTTTGCAAATGATCTGATTTTGGCATTGATACCCTGTATACTCTGCAATACAAATTGTGATTTCACCTATTTAATAGGCCTTATTATGGAATATTCTTACATGAATTTTTATAAGAAATTTCGTATGTAATTCAGATATAATAAACGAAACGAATAGTTTTTAGAGAGTTTTGTAAGCCCAGAGTTCCTAAGATGTAGTTTTCGAGTCCGTTCTACAAGACGGTGCAAATAAAAATTAAATTTGAGAAATATGTATAGCCATATCTTATTACATATTCTAAAAAGACACTGGGACTTATTTTACTTATTACCTTTATCTTAAATGATGTATAATATGTTATTGTAAATTACCAAAATGAAACACGTGATTGATCAGTGCGATCACTTTTACTATATATGCAGAACAGTCGAGTGACCTTGAAACTCTATCAGTCTTAAAAAATATAAAAATTTTATTTCAGAGTTATTTTGTAAACAAAATTTTGGTACGATTTATCTTATTATCTATGCAAACAATAAACTTACCAGTTTCGCATATGCACTGCAATCCAGCACCAGTTGTTGTGCATTTTGCATTCTTATCACACATGGTCGGTGTGTTGCGGCAATTCTTTTCCTCCATGCAAACATAACCGTCTCCATAAAACCCGGAATTGCAAACACATTCATATTTCCCATATTCGCTAAAAGTGTAAGAGTTCCAAAAAAAAGTAGAGATGCATTATTTTGAACCATTATCCAAAACTTGCTTACCCATAGACTGGGACACATGAGGCGTAGAGGCCGCAAGTATTCCTCACATTGCAGGGTGGAGGGATGCTTTTGCAGCTAATGACCCCGTCCCCGACGTATCCCTCCAGGCATTCGCAGTATTGCAGCTTCTGCACAGGTTCCCATTTGCAGATCGCATTGTCGGCGCAATATGTGCCGCCGCAAGTGTCGGACGGGACGCAAAAGTCGGCGAGGTCCCGCTGGTACCCCTGGAGGCACAGACAGACGCCGCGTTCGCAGAAAGCGTTCTGGCTACAATCGTCGTCCGTGATGCACTCAGGCGCCAGTTGGCACGTGAACCCGTCCCCCTCGTACCCGGGATCGCACTTGCACTGGGACTTCCGCAGGATCTCAACGTAGAGGCACGAAGCGTGGATGTCGCATAAATCCCTTTTCTGGAGGATCAGGATGGATTTTAAGCGCAAGGAATTGGGGATTTTATTTCAATATTTGTCTTACCGTCGCACAAGATATATCAATTTTGGTGCAATTGAATCCATCACCCTCGTACCCCCGCGGACAGATGCATACATGTCGGAGCTCCTGATCGCTCCATTCGCAAGTGGCGTTCTCGAAGCAGTTGAATTCGACGTCACAGGGTACTATAAAGACATTTTACTCTGCTAGATACGTTGGGGATTTAAAATGAAAAGTATTTTGTTACTCTGCTCCTCCTGTTTGGAATCTGTCGGCTCCTCTGGATTCGGGCGACAGTCCTCGAAGTATTCATATCCCTCGGGACAGTAGGGTGTCACGTCGGGATCCTCGAAGGGATGGGAAGATTGACATCCACTCTCTGTCCATACTTCATTGTCTCGACAGTTTGAAATGCAATAATATCCATCACCTGACCAGCCAGCCCTGCACGTGCACACATTGTTTACACACTCTGCCTCTGGGGAGCACCTCTGGGAAAGAGTTGTAATATTAAAAAAAAAAAATGTAATTTATAATGTAAAAGGCGAAAATTTAAAAACTCTATTATAGAATTCGATTTCAAAGACACTATAATTTAGTTAGCATCTCAGCTTTAAAAATGTCTCTTCCCTAGTTGATTCAAGCGAAATCGACTTCCATAATAGAATCCTTAGTAAAATATTAAAGAGTAAATTTGAAAACTTAAAACTAAGAAGAACGATTACTTCATACTTTTCATCATCGATATTTCCAGAGAAATGGGCGAAGAATTTTTTTGGATGATATACCATTTTCTAAAGGGGTAATTATGTTAATACATTTTCTAATAATTGATTTTTTTTCGAGTATACTGTATTAGGGAGCTTTTTTTCGCGACAATTTTTTTTTTTTACTCACACCTCGAAATTTTGGGGGAAACACCTAAAAGAAAATTCCCTGAAAATTTGAGGCCTTCATAATATTAAGTGCTCGACCCAGGCGTGCGCAGATTTCCCGTTTAAAATACACGTAAACTTTGATTTTTTTTCAGCTCAGAGGAATTTTATGGCACAATCTTGGGCAATGGTAGGGTTTATTCAGAATTGAATGCTCTACAAAAATGTTCATTGCGGCGTAACCCTAACTCCCACCAGCGAGGTAGTACAGGTCAATAACCCAATTTTTTCATGAAATTCTCGTTTTTTTGCCCCTATCTTGTAAATAACAAGAGCTACAGAAAAAATGTAAATAACAAACTTTCAGGAAATTCAATTTCCTCCAAAAAATTCTTGAACACCAAATCGCTAACATCGATATTTCTTGAGATATTGGGCTTTGAAGTTGAGGTAGTGTTTCTACAATTTAGCTCAATAAAATGAAAATTCCACACTACCTCAACTTCAAAGTCCAATATCTCAAGAAATATCGATTTTAGCGATTTGGTGTTCTAGAACTTTTTGTAGGAAATTGAATTTCCTACAAGTTTGTCATTTACGTTTTGTCCGTAGCTCTTGTTATTTATGAGATAGGGGCAAAAAAACGAGAATTTCACGGTAAAATTGGGTTTAGTGGCCCTTAATACCTCGGTGGTGAGACTTAGGGTTACGCCGCAATGGACACTTTTGTAGAGCATTCAATTCTGAAGAAACCCTATCATTGACCAAGATTATACCATAAAATGCCTCTGAGCTGTAGAATATTGAAGAAAAAAAAAATCAAAGTTTACGTGTATTTTAAACGGGAAATCTTCGCACGCCTTGGTCGAGCACTTAATATTAATATTAAGGGCTCAAATTTTCAAGAAATTTCCTTTTAGGTATTTTCCACAAAATTTCGAGATTGGAGTGAAAAAAAAAATAGTCGCGAAAAAAAATCATTTTAATACTATATATACATACGTTCAACAACCTGCTGTAAAAATTTGAATTGAAAGTTCTCAATATATCGCCTTTTATACTAATTTATACATTATAATTGCGACCAGTTGTAAAAATATGGCTCTGACAAAAACAAGCTCAAGTATTTAATTAAAGATATTCAGTATAAAGTTAAGTCTATTAAATATCTCAGGAAATTTTCGTTTTTACGCAGCTTAAATTATTCAGTACGCTAAAATACAATTCGAAACGATCTTTTATGCGACCAAAATTAGCTTAACAATTTACCATTCTTTATAATAACTTTCAATGAACTTTTAAGATGACCAATGATAATTTTAATCACATATTTTATGAAATACCATATGTTGTTTATTGGGACAAAATTTAGTTTTAAAATTCCCTAGTAAGAACTCTACTCTTTTATTAGACTTTATTTTTTATTCAAGCTAACCAGTTACAAACCGTAGCAAAGGTTTATATAATCGTTCTGTATTTCTTCACCTAACTGCCTTCTTAACTCTTCTTTTTATTAAATGGTTTTTTTGTATTGTTAAAGATGTCTCTGAATTTCGGTATCATATAACAAATACGCGCAATTTAAATTGGTGAACTTATTTATTTAATTTTTAATTTTTCAAATATTCATTTTGTTGCTAATATACTTTTAATAAAGTGAATGAAAAATTTTAATTTCTATCTTTTGGATTATTTGTTTTTGTATTATATTTTTAACATATCAGAAATCTTTAGTCGATATTCTTAAAAGAAAACCGCTGGATATTCCCATGAAATTTTAGAACTCAACAAACTGTTTAATTAATAATTTATATAATAACAAGTAAGCTAAGTAAAATAGGTCAATGTTGATGGTGTATTGCATTATCATCAAAACAAACAAACGAACTAAATTAAAATAAAGGAAAAAGACAATTGCAAGATTCTAACTTTAAAATTTTAATAAAACCCTTTAAAAATGGTATTTTTACTCTAATTTTATAAAGATAACTTTAACATACTAACCTGGCAAGGTGGCTCATAATTAATATGGTTCGTTGTATATTCGTAGCTATTGGTGTACTGATAAGTAGTGGACCTCGGATAGTCGTACCCTTCAGTAGTTGTCCTTATTCTGTAGCATTCGTGTCCATTTCCCTCAAATCCTTCAGGACAAGTGCAAGTGTATCCTCCCAGTGTATTCTGGCAGTAAGCGTTATCATCGCAGATATTCGATCCACGACATTCATCAATATCAACGCAATGCTCTATTCCGTTATCAGATACATCAGGTGCAAATCCATTTTTGCAGATGCAATCGTAAGAGTCTCCATGTGGGATGCAGATGGTATTTTCTCCGCAAATCGCTGTACCATCGGTGCATGGATTCGACTCTGGATTAACGCCAATTTTCGTGAGCATTGCAATTCGAACGGCCTGTTCTTGTTCGTTATAGTCAAGAGTTATTTTTGAGACTTTCTGCACGACTTCTTCAAAGAAGTGGGAATCCTCGGTATCAAGTCGACACACTTGGAAGGTTATGGTCTGTGCCAAGTCGTACTCGATTTCACGATTTCCCAATGGGACCTGAATTTTTACGGTCGCTTTCGAGGTTATTTTTGTATCATCAACATAATTATACTCTTCCAGGAAGTCGTTGGCTTGAAGTTTTGAGTTAGGCGGGATGTATGGTAATTCACCAGAAACGTCTATTTTTACAGACAACTGATCCCAATAGTTGAGACCTTCGAATGTTTGATTAATGACAAAAACTTTTCCACTTTCACGGAATGTTAAAGTGGAAATATGGTTTACTTTACCACCTGTAATCTGATAACCATTTCTTGCATTGCCTACAGGTTTAGCAAAAAGCCAGCCTATTGATCCTGCCAAAGGTAGGGCCAAAGATAGTTGTTGTCCGTAGTCCGAGGATATTGGATTTATAGCTGTGTACGCTCTTCCGTCTGCTAGTACAACATACGATTGCAACTTAGCATTGGAACTAATTGGTTGACCATTTATGGCACCCGAAATTGATCCAATAACTCTCAAGGGTATTGTACTTTTTACACAACTAAATCCGTTCCCGTAGTAACCGTCTCTACACCGACAACAAAATGATCCCCAAGATTTGTTGATGCAAACAGCATTCGAATGGCATTTCTTATAAAGACCTTCTTCGCAGGTAGCTGGAGTCCTCGGCTGTGCAATTGTTTGGCCCATATCCGGTTCGTTAACATTTTCACGTGGGATAAGGGCTCCAACGCGGAACAACCAAACTCCAGGTATGTTCACGTTGGATGAAGTGCTCAAATATCTGACCTTGAATTAATTTGCATGCAGTTAGTCTAAATAAAATTTGTATAAGACTAGATACCTTACATTGTCAGTTCCGGATCCGTTGAGTGTATAAAGACGCCCATCTTCAGAAATAAATCCAGCCTGAGCACGGATATCTGGAAGTCCAAGTTCACCAACATCAGCCTGTAGCCAGTTTATACCATTTTCTGGATAATTGAATTGGACAAATGTTTGATGCTTGTCGCAAATAAGAACTACCTAAAATTTTCGTTTATTCTTAATAATCGTGCATAAACAATATATATTAATGATGGAGTACCTGGAAGGTATTGAGCTTATCCGTTTTTCCGCTATAGTATCCTACATTCTCCCAACTAGCAACGTAAAGCATTGTTGCTTCAAAATTGTATGCTTCTCTGAACGCCTGTTTTACTAATTCTGAGGCTCTCGCAAGCTTATCCAAATTTTCAGATTTGAAAAACAATATGTTGGTTGATTCATTTTTTCCTGTTGTGTCCACATTCGAGTAGAATGGAGCTATAGATGGATACTCGAGTGGGAATGGTTGATTCAGGTACTCAGGAAATTCGGTGATAAATGTCAGGATACCATTTGTGTTTATCTGTTTAAATGAATTTTTTTTTTGATAAACTCATAATAAATAAATATTTTAAAATATGCGCTTATTTCTAAACGCAGAATATAAGAATTTTAACTTATGCTTGCGCTTATTCAGTATTTTGTAATTCGAGATTATAAAACCCTCAAAAGTTTTAGAGAGTACTAATGAATAGGATTCTCCTTTATGTAAAATGTAATAGCTGTTGGAACATATAAGATGACAGTTCTTCAGTCAACAAAAATAATACAAAATTTTATTTTAAGAAGCTATTATAATTTTAGAGGTTTAAAAGAATTTCGTATAGCACGGAGACTAGACTGTTAAATTACATTTAAAAATCGGTCTGCTCAAAAGATACTAATTTATTTTTTTAACTTACAAGGAGACGGCACCTGGTCATCATCACCGATTTCGCTCAAATTTATAGCACATGTAGGGCTTGGCAACAAATGAAAGTACCCGAAGTGGGAAATTGGGAAAAAATTCGAAAAAAAGCATCCCCACGCTGGGATTCGAACCCGAGAACCTCTGAATCCCAAGCCCGAGTATTCACCACTGCACCAGCCGCCGCTTTGGGAATGTGCTACAATGAATGGGATTTAGAGCCGCGTGAAAATTTTTGTATACTATTATTTTGTAAACGCGTGGCCATCTGGAGTTCCCATACATGGTGCTATAAATTTGAGCGAAATCGGTGATGACGACCAGGTGCCTTCTCCTTGTTGGTATTAAAAACAGGACGATGGATGTGTAGAATGAATACCAAAAATATCTGATTAACTCTTATTTTTTAAAAACTAAAAATGTTGTTCATAAAATATTCAAAAATGTTATATTAAACATTTTTTAATTCAATTCTGACAACACAACACATTATTCACATAGGTTTTCATCATAAGCTTGAATTTATGTATTTTAGACATTTATTCTTCACCTATATTATATTTAATTATATTATTAATGTTTCTTGAATTGATGCTTTTAATTTCTTATTTAAGTTTTGGGAAAATTGAAATTTGCAGCAGATTTTCAAACACGCAAAAATATCAACTCTAAAAGTGTTACAGATTTCACACAAAACTTTATTTCAAAAGCATTTTCTGTATTATATTCTTGAGTTTGTCGGTAAAAATAGAAAGAATATATATTATATCTGTTAACAAGGTAAATAAAAAATAGTAAAATTAAAAAAAGGACCGAATTCAAATTTGTAATTATTGTTCCCATTAAATATTCATTCAATTTCATCAGACTAGACGAAAAATAATTTAACTGCTGTTTGTTTAAAAATAAAATTAATCAATGATTTATTGCTTCTATTTCTACCTATCTTCACAATTTTAGTATCAACAAATGTTGTTGTTTTCGGTAAACAAAATTACATCTTTAATTAGAGTTTAAAATTTGTACTACGGCTTGTTTGAACTCGAATTTTATTAATCTTTTGCAAATTGCAATTTGCAAAAAGTCAATAAAAACATTGATAATCCGATTATTGAAATTTTTTAAAAGCATGTTTGTACCATAAATAGTAGACGGAATCATGATCGGTGCTAAAGATAGTGTTTAAAATATCTTAGAGACGTGCCATACAAGACGATTGACTCTGAGTGCAAATAACACTGATAATTTGAGGATTTTTTCGATAACCGCCTATTGACCTCTCGTAGGAAAGTTAAAGCACGTTCTTCAGCCCCAAGCCCAAATATCGAAGTTTATTTTTTTTAATCACTCTTTATTCGGTGATCGAGACGCTGAAATTCCCTGAATGTGATAAGTTTGGTCCATCATCACGGAGATTCATTGTTTAAGCGATTTATTTCTCCTGAAATTTCTTAACAGGCATTTTCTTTATCAGGATGAGCTGTTAAAGGTCATATCGGGATGGAACTTACATAAATATGGTCGTATTTTTCGCTGAAGAAATGGACTGGTGTCTCTAACTCAACATAATCAAAGGCACTATCGCCCTCTGGCAGGAAGGTCACAGACGATTCATCCCAATGACTATACCACTCGTTTGGATTCGAATTCGAACTGCCGATCGTGTGCGGATCACCGAAATTGGTAAAGCACAGCACCAAAAGTATGAAAATAAAATACTTTGTCATTTTGATCTTCACCAAAATTGCACAATTTAAAAAATCACTGGTATCCTTTGGTCCGGAAATTTGTAAGCACTTCTTGATCCCCCGGGAAACAGCGTCCGGTCCACTCGTCGGTACCGTTAAGACTGAATCGGAGGAAGATGCTGCACTCGCGGAGTCCCACTAGATCACTGATCTTGAGGCGGTGCCGAAGGATTCTCTGAAGTGGCAGAGATTCCCTCGCGAGCTATGCTGCTGCTGCTGTATCAGACCGATCATAGGTCATAGACAGGGAGGTTATTAGAGGAGGAATTTGGGTTACGACTTCCGTGTGCTATTTCATGATCGTTTTTTCATCCTACTATTTTATTTTACTTTGTATTTATTGTTTTTTATGGGATCTTGTAAGAATTTCATTGATCCGCACACTTCGACAGTTGTAGAGTGGGAAATTGAGAAATTTAACAGCGACAAGACAAACTTTTGTACTTATAGACTTACCATATCTATGCTAATGCAAAACATGTTGTGTCACTTGGTTGTGGAATAGGCACAGTTGATGACGACTTTGATTGAATAGGGCTCAGATGTTGAATGAATTATCACTATCTGGCGGCTGCTTTCATATTATGCTGTTAATTGCCTGATCTTCTTCAAGTAATCGTGTAATGGGCAAAGTTACATCTTTAGCGGAATACTAGGGATTGTATTTAATCTCCTTTAATTTCTTACTTAATTTCATAATGTTTGATTTACTTAATGCTTTCAATTCAGGATTTGTGTTCTTCAGAATTACTACCTAGAGCTAGATGGAAATAATAAAGGGCTTAAATTGAGTTTGAGGTCTTTTCAGATATTTAACATACACACTTTTTTGCACAGATTTTCTACATATTCTAATAAAGTTCTCGCGAAAATTGCGGAAAATTCTTTAAAAATTACATATTCATCACTTTTGAACACATTGTTTCATCAAAATTCGTGAGGAGACCTAAAAATTAATCTGTTTCTTATATGGTAAATCTAATATTGTAAAATAGTTAGAAATCTCAAGTATAAATTTCATAATTTATTTCAATGCGCAGAAACTCATTTCATTTAACAGATAATTTCTCTTTTGGTAAGTTCAATGACAGAAATTTTTTAAAGAACTGTTGTCAACTCGATGTAATTTACATGAACTTACGAAAGCTTTTGATAAAGTGAATATTTGGCAAGAAAACTGATACTATGTGAGCACGATCACAAATTCATAATTATCGCCTAAATGGTCAGCGTTTGGCTCTTTGATCTCCGTTTTTCTTTCTTTTTTTTAAGTTTTATTTAAATATAACATTTAAAACATATAACTACATAATGTTTTGTTGAACCTATTTATAATCTTTGTGGCTTTTCAACACGGTTTGATTTGAAGTAAGGCGCGCTTCTTTATCTGGAATATGAAAATCAAGCCCTTTTGTACGAAAAAATGTACATATGAGATTTGTCAAAAATGAAAAAAAGAAATAATTATATTTAATCACAACCTATTGTTATGGGTATCAAACGAAAGTCCCCGATGAAGGGGTTTAAATAAAGTGAAGGCTTGAAAATGACAATGATAACTGAAATCGTTTAATATCTCGAATCTTGGGCTAAATTTCTAATACTCTTGAAGAATAAAGAAAGAAAAACTTTTAGAAGATATAAATTATTCAAATAAACAAAACTATCAACAATTATATAAAAATCTGGGTGTCTACTCATCCTTGAAATTCTTGAAAACTCCTTGTATTTATTTCTTCTCCTTGAAAACCCCTTGAAAATAGTGAAATTATTCTTGAAATTTTAAAAATTAAATATTTTGTCATAAAGAAAAGAGAAAAATGAAACTTCGCAGTCTTGAAAAATCGAATCTTACGCTATTGGGGCCAGTTTATATTATTTTTGCGCCATCTTACAGGGTGACAAATGGAAAGTTGCCTAAACTAATCATTCATAATTTTAAAATGAGTGGAGGGGGAAAAAAATACGTATAAATCCAGTAAAGATGCCATTTTTATTTTAAATTAGTTCTAGTTGAATCAGACATTTTTGACAGATACTAATGTGAGAGAGAGATTTAAGAAAATCGATAAAATTCGGCCAGGGGATAACTATTTACATAAATGCTTGAAAACATTATTAATAAATGAGTTCATACGATGAAATCAAATAATTTTTTTATAATTCCTACCTTCTGAGTGGCTACATTTTTATTTCAAAGCTTGGTATGAAACCCTCTCTATATGCTTCAGTATAGTTTTTACCTCTAAAATAAAAGCACTCGATTTTTCTCCGTTTGTAAGGTTACTGATTTTAAAGTACACGTATTTCTCTTTATGACATCTCAACAGAAAATGACAACACTCTAGTATATAACTAAGGGGTCCCAACCTTCTAGTATATATTAGAGAGGAAAAGACATAGGTATACTTTAGGCAACTTTCCATTTGTCACCTTGTACATTGATTAATTACCATTTTTATGTTTCAAATGCGAAAGAAAATATTGTATCTTCAAAAAGAAATCTTTGTAATAATTTTTCATTTGTAAATAATGAATAAAAAATATACTTCCATTATTTAGATAAATTTTTGGTTTTGTTAATATCCTTGAATTTTCCTAAAATTAATCTTTGAAATCCTTGAATTTGAAAAGAAAAAACCGGTAGACACCCTAAAAAATATACTAAAGGTTGTAAAGAGAAAATAAACGAAGAATGATGGTAGAAGGATCAAATTAAGCTTATACTTTTAGTAGCTTCAAGCCTTTACTAATCTTAAATTAAGACTTAAAAAGTCATTCAAAGGAAAAAGAAATTGATCCATTAATATTTTTTTATATTTTTGAATGTCTATGGTATGAGTTAATTTTTTTTAAACAAATGATGATAAAACCCCAAAAAAATAGACTCTTCCTACTTATTTTAAAAGTTTCTCGTGATCATTTTTAACTGAGTTATTAGCTGTTGGAAAACAACCGTAGTTTTCAACTTTGAACCTGAATAATTCAAAGATAAAATATCGTACAAAAATACGTCTGAAATTTTTGGAAAATTCAAAAACCAAGTTTTATGTACAAAGAATACGAGAAATATAGTAGCTAGGTTCATCTTTTCGAATGAATAACATGTAAGACTCATAAAAATTTAAATCATCATCATTATTAAGTACGCAGCTAATAGAATGTTCCCCATCTTTTCAATTAAGTATCGTGTTGGGTCAAAGCCGAACATTATTTTATGTGTCTGCCATATCATCGTCATCAAAATAAATCACCAGTTCTCGGAAAACATTAATTCAAACCTTTTCCGACTGCCTGTCCGCAGAGAAGTTCCCCAACGTCCTTAGCTCCCTTAATTCCCAGCAATTAACACCATCATAATTTCATATCTCCTAACGACGTGGCACTTGTTTTCTAATAGCCACAGTGTGAAAAAATCACAAGTTGATGCTTATGTAGAACCGATGTACTTGAGGGCCATTAAAAGGGCCGGCGACAAACGACACGCCTGCCGAGTGGCTATAATTAAAAACATGTGTCAGGCCGTGCCGGCACCCTCTGAAAGGCGTTCACGAGGAGGAAGCCTGTCCGTGCGCCACTTAAGTGTCACCCTCTGATCGCCTCTCGTTCCAGCAGCCGAAGAAAACACAAGAAAATTTATCAACTTCTATGAGAGTTGGACTGAATTGCTGCTGTCCTTCTGTGGCTTTTCTTTTTCAGCACTTTTTTCCCACCCAAAATAGTTTCTTCCCAGACCAGAAGATTCGGGCTGAGACAAGATTCTGTGCGACTCCGCTGCCCGGCATGTGCGATGCGACTCGCGGCGGGGCGAACGTTTTCTTTTGATCCTTTTTATGCGACGCCAGAGCCCACCAGATGCAATTATTAACGAGACCAGCGAGACCACATTTTGCAGCGTACCCCGGTGGCATTCTTTCGGAAATTAGAGGACTTTCGGGCAAGACCCCGACGTCTTTTGGCCGCTGAACAGAGTGCCAAATGTCGGTGGAGATAAAATTACTTTTAATTTATTTACTCTTTGGCAAACGCTTTTTGTTCAGGCATGTGATCAAACTGGTGAAATATATGTTTTCTTTTAAAATTTTTGAATATCAATTTTTTGCGGATGAACTGAGTGAGCATGGTATTTATTTGGTACATATTTTTGGGTGGTGAAAGAAGAGACGACATTTTTCTTTATTTCTGGGATTCAATATCGAATTTTTTTTTACAAAACTATGTCAACTACAAAGCCCGATAATCTAATCTCAATGCAATAAGAAGTTATTTTCAATCGAACTTTATAAAGGTATTCAGTACATCTACATTTATAATTTTGTTTTTATTTAATCAAAATAGCAAAGTAACCGATTCTACGTAAAAGCTAAAAGCTAGAAGTTTTAAAAAATCACTTTAATTCAGAAGGAGTTCTATTTACAGAAAAAATCATAAATTATTAGAAATCAACGTATTTCAAACATTTCATAAATGATGCCACCGAATTTTAATTCCTTTAAAATTATTTTTGATAGCAGTTAAGAGAGATCCAGAATCGAGGGGATTGCTATGTTAAGTTAATAATTAATTAGCTATGTTACCCGGCGTTGCCCGAGCATAATCATTATTTTAAAGAAACAAAACTTAAGCTTAAATGAAAGTCTGGTCCTATAAAATGCTTCAAACTAAGGCCCAAAAATTTAAGTCCAATTTCTTCGAATTACATTTATTATTGCTTTTCAAGTCTAACAAACCTCATCTTCTTCTATGTCTTCTCATATCATATGACATGTCACGTATCATGTCGTGTTATGTTGGGTAATATCGCGTGTCATGGCATGTACCATTTAATATGTCGTCATGTAGAATATATTAGTAAACAAGAGAGCCCGCAGAAGCAAAAAATAAATCTTTCTATCATAAAAAACTAGTATAAAATTAGTGTAAAAATGTTTTTCTTGTTAATTTATAGCCTATATCTACCGGAAGGGCATAAGCTTACCAATTTTTCAAATCGGTTCAGTCGTTTCTGAGATTGCCTCTGGCAAAACAACTCATAACTGAAACCTTTTTAATATATTAATAAAGATTTTAAAACGTCTCTTTTTACATTACTAAGTTTGCATAGTTATTGTTACTAATTGTTATATCCTACATAACCAAATATATGTTAACACTGCAAAATTTCAATCCTGATCGGCCGTTTGTTTTTAAATATGCTAAATTTAGAAAAGTATATAAAAAATGTTTTTTTTAAATATGCTAAATATAGAAAAGCATGTTTAATAATGTATGTGATATATTCAGAACAAATCGGGTATCGCGAAATTCCCAAAGATAATTTTATCGCTTTCAACTTAACTCTTAGGTATCACCTGCGTTTTTTTTTTTTTCATCTATCCCGAACAATAAATTATTTTGTATTGAGCGAGAGCTTACTAACAGTCACTTAGAATAAAAATTTGAAATGTGTGGAAAAGTGCATACAATTTCCATGATTTTTATCTATGCAAAACTCAAAATTTTGAACTGAATAAGTTTTGATTAAACAATTTTTATATTATAGCAATTTGATGATATTTTTAGAAAATGTTAGATTTTTGAGGGCCGTCAGTCGTTAGGCACACAGGGGGAATAACACATGTACACAGGGGGAATAACACGTGATGTAGTAGTAGGGTACGTGCCGTATCTGTGTACATGTGCCGTAACTGTGTGCACTGCGGAAGTGCGACCATATCCTCCACGCGGGGGCGGCTGGAAGCAGGCTCCCAGTTAGGTTATGTCTCTGCTGGGAGTGCTGACTAATCGTGGTCGGGCGGAGAGAAGGAGACTCTCTTATAAAAAGTACCCCCCCTAACCCAGGGTGTAATGCGATCCGTGCCCATTGGGTCGTTTGCAGCCAGGGGGTTACATCGGGCTGTATTCGTACGGAGCCTTCCTGATACCTGTCCACCTCAGGTCGTATTCTGGACTTCCCATGTAAGGGGCGCTGCATGGGTGACTTCCTTTCCCCTTTTTCTAGCCAAGACCATGAGTAGCGCCTCGTCGCGAAAGTGGTCGTACGAAACAGTTGTACTTCATGAACCCAACACCAGCCTCGGATAAAACCGAGACCAAGTCTAAGACTTCTCTTGCGTCTGCTCGAACAGAGCAGCGCACGGCCGTCAAGGCCAAGGCACCCGTGAAGGGAGCCGCACGACCCTCAACGTCGGCGGGCACCGCCCGCACCAATGCTCCAGCTCCATCGGTCAGCACTGGTGCTGATAATTCCAAGTCAGCACCTAGTGCAACCCCTGCTTCGAGGCCGCAGGCTGCAGAATCCGGCGCTATGCAAGGATGCAGTACTGTGGGTCCTCCATCGCCCGCCAAGATTGCGCAAGGTAACGTGTCATCGGCTTCTAAGCCTGGACCGAGCGGTGCCGCTGCGCCTCTTAGGGCACTCAAGCCCAAACCCACCCAACCCACGCGGCGCGATAGCCCCTCTGCGGCGACCTACCGAGAAAAGCGAGCGGCCTTTAGGGTCCTAGATAGGCTTAGCGCTATCTCGGAAACGGAGCTTTCGGAGAAGGAGAAATCTTCTCTGAATTGGGCCAGGAGCGTGGTTGCCCAGCACAGGGCAAAGCAGCAGGACCCTGCTCCTAAACGGCAGCGCTCGCAAGACGAGCAGGAGACATCTGCCTCTAAGAGGCCAAAAGCTGGCCCCCCTAGGCCCCCCCCTCAGCTCACCAGGTCCTTCAGCGAAGCTGCGAAGGATCACCTCATTTGGGCGATAGTTGATTTCGGCAACCAGGATGGCACCATTTCAGTGGATAACTGGAAGACGGTGGAGATGGAGCTGCTGAAAGTATATGAGGATATCCTCGAAAGGAACCCTGGACCCCCTCCGTTCTGTCGAGATGCTGGCTGGTACCAGGGCCGCATTAAACTCATAGCTTGTGCAGATCAGCGTTCGGCCGATCTCTACAAGCTAGCGGTATCCTCCGTAGGGGAGGTTTGGCCGGGTGCTAGGCTAGAGGCAGTTAAAAAGGAGCAGATTCCTAATAGGCCTAGGTCTAGGGCGTGGATTCCTGCAGAGCCATCAAGCCCTGCAGGAATTTTGAAGCTGATCAGGATGAGCAACACCAATCTCCCCACCCATGATTGGAAGGTTGCCCAGGTCAGCGAGGCTAGCGGCAAGCGAAGACAAGCGGTGATAATACTCAACGAGGAGTCACTTGCCCCGCTTAAGGAATCCAATGGCGTCATCAGCTACGGCTTCGGCTCGATTACCCTGACGGTCTATCGTAAGGATCTGAAGGGTAACAAGGCGGAGATCCCCACCGAGGCCAAGACAGTAGCTGAGGAGGGCGCTGTGGATATCCCCACCTCCGTGGCTCAAGACGTGCCACCGCCACCGGCCCCACTTATAGACGAGGACAGCATCCAATCAACATCAGGATTGCTTGGGGACCTGTACCTCCATCAGGAAGAGGAGGAGATGCCTGAGGAGGGTGAAGAAGACGACCTGCTTTTCGACGCGGAAGACGCGGATATGACGGTCGTCGAGGTGGCTAAACCTAGCAGCAGCCATGGTGGGAGTGGTGCAGATTAATCTACACCACTCCAAGGCGGCGTCGGCTGCGCTGCTTCTGCGTCTCTCTCAGAAAGGGGAAGACGTCGTCCTAGTCCAGGAACCATGGGTCGTTGGGGACCGGGTTTGTGGACTTAACCTAGCCGGGTATAAGGCTTTTTATATAAAGGGTACAGGTAAACCAAGATCATGTATTCTGATAAATAACAACTTTAGTGCATTCATCCTCACTAACAATAGTGATAAGGACAACGTAGTGGTCATGCTGGAGTCCCAAACCAGGCCCATATGGCTGATTTCCAGCTATATGGCTCATGACCACGAGGAACCCCCCCCCGCATCAACTCCTACGCAAAACGATAAAGGAAGCTAATGAGCGGAGGATAACAGCGATTGTCGGCGCGGATGCAAACGCTCATCATACGATCTGGGGAAGTACGGACGTAAACGAAAGGGGTGAGTCTTTATTAGAATTTATTATTGGCGCTAACCTCTGGATTTGTAATGTGGGAAACGAGCCCACATTTATGAATGCGGTGAGGCGAGAGGTTCTCGACATCACTCTCGTCACTGGGCGGGATGCCCATGCTATTAGAAGCTGGAGAGTATCCGGCGACCCTTCTATTTCCGATCACCGGTATATCGAGTTTGAGCTTGATATACAGAAACCGGTATGTACACCCTTCAGGAATAGAAGGAAAACCAACTGGGACGCATATAGGAAAACCCTAGAGCGTGCGCTCTCTGGTGGGGAGCCTCCCATGCTCCACTCCAGGGAGGAGGTGGACAAGGTGGTGGAAACCCTCACCAAGGCGTGTAACAAGGCAGCGCGGACTTCGTGTCCCATCAGGAGGCCCAGGGGGAAACCTAAACCTCCATGGTGGTCAACGGAGATCATGACCGCAAGGAAAGAATGCCGCAAGATGTTCAATAAGGCTAAGCGTACTGATGATTGGTCATCATATAAGGAAAGCCTTAGGAACTTCAAAAAACTAGTCAGGACAGCTAAACGCTCCTCCTGGGAGAACTTCTGCAGTAGGGTGGAGGAAGTATCAGAGACTAGCCGTCTACGTAAGGTCCTTTCGACGACCCCGAGTACCCCTAGTCTCCTGTTAAAGGATAACGGGGAATGGACCTCCTCGTGTTTGGAAACGTTGGAGCTGCTAACCGAAACTCACTTTCCCGGTTGCTCCTCAGAGCAAACGGCTGAGTCGGTAGTCGCTACCGTCCCCAACGAACTCGCCCAGAAAATCCTTAGTAGGAGCAAATTGGAATGGGCTATAAAGAGCTTCAAGCCTTTTAAATCCCCAGGCTTGGACGACATCATACCAGCTGAGCTTCAGGAAGCCTCAGAGATAATTATTCCTTGGCTGTTGGCAATATACAGTGCCTGTCTTAACCTGGTCTATATTCCCAAGACCTGGACTGAAGTCAAGGTTGTCTACATTCCCAAGGGGGGGAAGGTCTCGCACTGCAGGTCCAAAGACTTCAGGCCCATTAGTCTTTCTTCCTTTCTTCTTAAAACGCTGGAAAGACTAATCGATATATATATAAGAGGGTATATAAATCCGTCTAGATTATCACCCTCGCAACACGCGTACACCAAGGGCAAATCTACCGAAACGGCCCTGCACACCCTGGTTGACCACATTGAGAGGGCCATGTTGTACAAGGAGTACACACTGGCGGCCTTCTTGGACATCGAGGGAGCATTTAATAATGTCAGACCTGAGGCGGTTGCGGGAGCCATGAGGGGTCTTGATCTGGATGAATCGATTATTGGGTTGATCAATCAGATGTTGTGTGGCAGGATTGTCAGCTCAGTTCTCGGGGCATCTTCCATCAGGAGACATGTGTACAGGGGCACCCCCCAAGGAGGGGTCCTGTCGCCGCTTCTGTGGAACCTGACCCTGAACGATCTCCTCCTAGATCTTGACCGCTCGGGCTGCTGCGTGGTTGCGTATGCGGACGACATTGTCATTGCAGTATCAGGCAAATACCTGAATACGCTGTCGGAGGTGTTACAGCAAGCCCTAAATAAGCTCACAGCGTGGAGTGTAAATAGTGGCTTGTGCGTTAACCCGAGCAAAACGGAACTTGTACTATTTTCCAGAAAGTACAAGATTCCCTCTTTTAACACACCACTCCTTGGCGGAGTGAGGTTGGTACTCACGGACCAGGTAAAATACCTTGGTCTCGTTATTGACAGGAAGCTGAATTGGAAAGCCAATATTGCTGAAAGAGTACGCAAGGCTACAATAGCCTTGTATTCATGCAAAAACGCAATCGGCAAAAGATGGGGCCTAGAACCACGCATCGTCCACTGGCTCTTCGTGACAGTAATCAGACCGATACTGGTATACGGGGTGTTAGTGTGGTGGCCCGCCCTGGAGAAGAAATGCCACCAGAATGCGCTGGACAAGATCCAAAGAATGGCTTCTGTCTTGATCACGGGTGCTCTTAGGACAACTCCCACCAAAGCCCTAAATGTCATCCTACATCTTCTTCCAATGGAACTCTTTGGCAAGCAAACTGCAGCCTCCACTGCCGCTAGGCTCAATTCTGTGCATCCCTGGGCACGCATGGATTATGGACATTCAAAAATCCTCAGCACTTGTACCCAGGGCTTGGACTATACTATTCCAAACCCCTGTTTCGAGATTAAATTCGACTCGCTCATCCCAGCGAGACATGAGTGGGGGGAAGAGCTCCTTAGCAAAGCAAACTCGGTTAAGATATTCACCGATGGCTCAAAGTTGAAGGGCAGAGTTGGAGGTGGAATATACTCGGAGCAACTAAGCCTCGAAACGTCATTTCGGCTGCCAGACCACTGCAGTGTAATTCAGGCGGAGGTCATGGCTATCATGGAAGCCCTCTTATGGCTGCAGGAGAATATATCTTCTTCCGGGGGTATTTCTATCTTTACTGACAGCCAAGCTGCAATTAAATCACTTACAGGTGTGTATACGACATCAAAGGTGGTTGCGGACTGCCGCTCTCTGCTTAATAAAGTAGCGGAGGGGGTTAACATTAGCATAATCTGGGTACCAGGGCATAGTGATGTCCCGGGCAATATAAGAGCGGATGAGCTAGCCAGGCAGGGAACGACCCTTCCAGAAAAGGACATCATTCGGCGGATAGGGACACCGCTCGCCTCCCATAAAGCAGAGATTGTACGATCATACTTAAGGATCGCCGATAATAGGTGGAGGAACGAGAACACTTGCGTGACCACCAGGCAGATCTGGCCAACATTTGACCGTAATAGGTCTAAGAATCTAATTACTCTCAGGAGGGAGGCCATTAGTAGCGTCGTAGCGGTAATTACGGGGCATTGCCTCGTAGGCAAACATGCCAATAGACTAGGCGTTACCTCCAACGACTTCTGCAGAAGTTGTCACAATGAGGAGGAGGAGGAAAATATAACCCATCTCCTGTGCCAATGCCCAGCACTAGCAATGTGCAGAAACCAACATCTGGGCGCTTATTTCTTTGATGATTTGTCGGATCTGAGTTCAAAGAACATCAGAGACATTGAACACTTCATCAAAGGCACGAAGTGGTGCAAAGGTTAGCTAGTTTTTATGGGAAAAGCCCCCGTGTGGTATCACAATGGGCCCTTGTGGCCTAAGTGCGCCGCCAGGCAGCCACGGCAACCTAACCTAACCTAGATTTTTGTTGTGTGTAAGAACATGATAGATTTCAATTGAAAGTATAATTTCCTTTTGTTCTGGACAAACGAAAAAACCTCACCTCTTACGTATAATATTTCCTGAAAAGGGAAGAAACGAACTTTATGTAAAATTAATCCAATTTAAAAATATTAATTTATTGTATATCGGTCACTAAAAAGCCTCTTTAAAAATAAAATGTTAAAGTTTCAACACATTTTTTTGAGCTATTCGTCATTCACTTAAGTACCCATTTTTTTTTTAATTATTCATTTTAATTAGAGTTTTTAGCAATTTGTTTTGTTTATTACGGCATTTAAGAATTATAAAATATAATGTGATAAATACATTCAAAGAAAACTTGTTTAAAACGTTGCAAACACTTCATTCCTGCAACCACCAAGTTTAAAACCCAAGCATAAAGTACGTAATAAGATTCAAAAGCTAAAGAACAAATGATTCGAATCTCCCCGACGCTTTGGGTTTGGTGACTGGAAAAGTAGTAAGTTCAAAGCTTCGAATTATGTTGAAAGCTTTGAATTATGCTTCCCGCCTAAATGTTCGTAATTTCGGCTAGATTTATGAAAATTAGATCTTACTTCTGCGATCGTTTTCTTTAAGGACAAAATTATAGATTAATGTAGTTTATGCGAAAATTATACCGTATTTTAGCATATTTATTTATAAGTAAAAAATAATGGTAATTGTTGATAGCGAAAATTAATATTTTGTCGGTCTAGATATTTTTTCCAAACTAATTTACAACTATCACTTTAAATTAAATATTTCCATGATATTAAGGTCAGTAAAGCAACAATTTTCTGGTATGATTTAATGGAGGTGAACAGCTATAAATAAATTGATATAAAAATCTGGAGATCATTACGGATCACTTTGAATACAAACACCTTGCGCAGATAAATTGCAATAGGTCAGTCTGAATGTAGATAGCATGGAAGCAAAAAAATTCGTTGGGGGCACACGTGAACTTGTTGATGCAGCATAACACTTGACTTTATTTGTTTATTTATTTTATTGTTTCCTAAGCATTACTCATGAAAAAAAAAGTTTCGGTGCGATTGCTCTGAGGCAATTTTTTTAAGATTGCAAATCTGTTGGCGTAGTTGGGGTATATAAGACTGGATTCAAAATCTTAGTGACTGCAGTCAACCGTTTAATTCAGTTTATTAAAATAGCAATTTTTGAATTTTGCAGTAGATTAATGAAATTGAGCTAAAAAATGTATGCGTTTAGAATACAACGTTTTGTATACGTATATTTACCTTTAAATAGTAGATAAATGGATTATAGATATCCGTCCGCCATTTTACTTTTGTTCTACCTATATAGACCCATATTTCATCATCATGTTTATTCGATTTTCGATTTTAAATAAACACCTCTATAACTTACATCGAAATATATTTTAGCGTAAACAGTCAGAACAGAGTATGTCAAACTTATACAGAGAAGATTAATAATAGTACTAAAGTAATAAAAACAGGATATCACAACACTGAGCAATGAGATATTAAGTTCTGGATGATACCTTCTACTAAATAGAATTGTATTATAATTTAGAGTAAATGTACTAAAACTAAGCTGAAGCTCGCGCCGAATGTGAGACCAAGACTTAAGCAGGCTGCCATTATTGACGATGCCATTTCTTTTTCGTGATGCATAACAGCTCTGAGAGAGTGCATTAGTAGAAAAGTGTGTAATATAAATAAAAAATTGATTAAATACTTACTTTGGCGCCATAATGAGAGCAATATTGGCAAGATATCCATTGGAAATTGAGAAGGCAATCATTAGGGCTATGAAGACTAGATCAGAATGAATTAGCACAGGAAGGAAAGAGTGTGCTATGGAATTGGCCATCATCAGAACTGGAATGAATCCGACTCGAATTGTTGTCAAGAGTAGAATCAGGTGAGGTCGGTTCTTGGGCTGTAAAACAAGAGTTTTATTATATGTATAGAGAGGAGTATTACCAAAGCAAATATAGAAAACTATAGCTCATCTTGAATACTTTTTAAGGTACAAAACTTGAACGCCATAAATGTATGACTATAAATTTATGGTAAATAGTTTAATGCGTAGAAAAAAGAAGTAATTGAATTGAGTTTGTTTTTGCTTTTGTGATTATTCATAATCACAGAAGAAGTAGAAAAATAAAAGATTAATTACAAACTTAAATAATTTGTTTAAAGCATCGTTATTCATTACGTACAAAAGATAGCAGCAAGAACTTTTAATCGAATTGAGTTTTCCCGCATTCATGATAATTTTGTGCTTACAAAATAAAAGTTTGTTATTTTTTAATTTTTGCTTTAAGAATGATTTGGATATTAAAAATGTACTCAGAAATTATTAAATTAAAGGATATTGCTCTTTTTTGAGAGACTTACCCATTCAAAAAGTCCAGCAAGAATTCTTCCTAAATAGTCCCCTGAATTAAAAGTTAAGTAATTAACCACTGGAGTGAAGTAGAGATCTGGAATTTAAAGGTTTCTTCAAAATTCTGCTGGGATAAGGTAAAGACAATCTCCAAATTACCATTCCACGGATGTCCGTTTCCATGATATTGGGATTGCACAAGTTGAGTAACGGCCGGATAAACAGATAATGTAAAAATGAAGACGAAACATTCAGAAACAGCATAAAGGTAAATTTTTCTAAAAACATGAGGGAAGCAAGGAACCTGATTATCTCGTACGACTTCAGTCAATGCTTCCTGGCTCTGGGAGAGGTCAGATTTTCTAGCATCATAAGCATAATATTTAAAGAACACTGTTCTTGACATGACCCCGTATGTGATCATGGATATAATAATAACAATATTTCCCATACAAAAGTAAAAGAAAGCAGTTGATTTCGCTGAGGCGCCAAAAGTAAGGGCGACGATTAAAGTTAGAGATGAAAATATGCCACCTAAAGCTTGTCCACTTACAACTGCAGTCATGTATTCCGATGGGAAAAGGCCTGCTACTCCGAAAAGTCCACCTGTTAAGGTAGCTGCAAACGCTGTAAGAGAATATTTAAAATAATTTTTTCCTGTAAAGAAAAGGTTTAAAGATTCATACAATTGATGATGACAACGATGGCCATAGTGATGATGAAAAACTGCTCTTGCCATCCGTCTGTGTTGACTTCCACGAGGCTGGTGTTAATTATGAAGAGAATAAAGACGCCTAGCATAGAACCGATCATTCGAAGCTTAAGAGGAACCTTGTAGCTGTACATAGCGTTAAGTATTAGAAAAAATGTCCCAGCAACGGAAGCTGCAATGCTCATGTCTGAGGTAAAATTCCGTTGCATTGGCGTAAGGCTGGGAGTTGTGGAATTATCAGAAATATTTCGGAATTTGTACATCCAGTACTGAAAAAAGTAAAAAAAGGCGGTAATGAGATCATTGTTTGACATAAAACGGATTGGCGTCAGCCTTCTTAAGATTGCAATTAAATTATAGATAAATCTAACAATCATTCAGTAAGCAAATCTGGGTCATCTCTCATTGCGAAAACAGTCAGCTTCTCCAGGAATTGAATTCAAAAGCCATGAGACTTCCGATAACGCTGGCTGGAGTGTCTTCACAAAAACGCAATTGCAGGGGTCAATGCAAGAACCGCACGCGGATCTACTGATTGAAAATAGTAATAAAAAAAGGGTATGATGAAAAGAAACTCGCGTGAGTCATGTCCATGGAATCGCACAGCGCGGTAATTGATAACTGGCATGCGGGCTGATAAGTCGTTGCCTTCTTGAAGACTCCAAATAGTAAAACCGAGATTTTCGCGAGCTCAAAGATTGGCAGAGGTCACTGATATTGGATCCACTTCCAGCCGTTTTTAGTGCGTACAATGTGCAAATTGATTTTGCTTCTTTTGCGCCCCACAATATTGCAGAAAATGAAATAAACGAAAGGCGTACTTACGTCTTCAGCTGTAAGGAAAAAATTCCACGGCAGGAGAGTGGCCATGCCCAACAGGTAGAAGACCAGGTACGTGTAGTTGAACTTGTCGACCGGGACATTTTGATTGAATGGGGCCAACTCCTGGTCAGCGCCCTCTTTGTCGGAGTTCTTGTGGATGTCGTCGGCGTACCCATTGTCCAAGAAATCGTCCACGTCGCTGTCCTCCTCGGCCTCGGTCAGCAGAGGCTGTTTGTTGAGCGAGGTCATCTTGCTGGGAATTAGTATTGCACTTTTCTCTCGGCCGGATCGAGTTCACTTGCACTGAGGAGGTGTCTTGACCCAATCTAACTCACTATAAAGACGACCGCTGCATTCCAGCTGTTAGCATGGGCGCAACACTTGCTTTCGTCTGCTGGGAATGTTTTTGCTCGCTGTTTACTTATCACGCGCACGGTGACAGCTCGCCAGCTGATCGATAACAAAGTCCTTAGAGCCGCACCCGCCATCTGGTAGAAAACTTTTTTTCGCTCTTTTTGCGCTTTTCTGGGCGAAAGTAAAAGAATAAGTGCCAGAAATTGTACTAGAACTAGATTGATGAAGAGCTTTAAGCAGCAGGAAACTGGCGATTTAACGGCTAAACAAAGTGCAAATTCGCAAAAATTGCTCTAATGAACACAGAAACTACAAAGAAAATTGATGGAGTCAGTTTAACAAACCATTCAAGTGTCTTTAGTACGGGTAGTGCACAATTTTAGGAAAAAAAACTAACTACAAAACCAAAAAATTTGAAGATCCGTCTTTACAAATTAGAAAGAATAAGGAAGGAAGTGCTGCTATAACTCACAATTGCATTTATCACAAAATAGGCCTCCTTCGGGATAATTTTCAACAAACTCGAAATGATTTAATAAAATTTCAAATTATACTTTAAGGGAGAACACCACTGTCACAGATCAAAAAATTGTAAAATGTTGGTCACTTTGCTGAAAAGGTATCATTTTAGGGATCGGGTAAATTTGATTTTTTTGACCATACTTTTCTAATATTTTTTTAGTGATTTTTATGAAAAAATGTTAAAAATTTACGAAGATATCATCCTCGATGCGATTGTATAAAAAATAACTCCTGAAATTCCACTGAAGTTTTGATAAAGAATTATATCAAAATAGAAAGTGGAAATTTGTTTAATACGCCTATCCCCTGATTTACACGGTACTTTTTTTTACACAATTTCGCTTTTATTTATTTCGTATCAAAACGTTACATAAACCATCTGACATTTTAACTGTCGTCTATAAAAACTAAATAAAATAAAATAGCAAAACAAAACTTAAATGAAAAATACAAAGCTTAAAGAGTAATTAAACAATTTCTCAAAGCCTTTCTATTACAGTTAAAGTCAATTACAAAGAAGGAAGAATTGTAAAGTTTAGACATGGCTGAGATTGGTTCATATCAGCCGTAATTGGTTCGGTGACTAGTAATATAAAGAAAATTCTGTCCTCTAGTTGCACGCGGTCGGGAATTAAAATTAAGGAGACTCAGCAGGTTAGGGGAGTCTATATGGCTAGTAACGATGTCATGCATAAACGTGACACCTGCCACTTGCCAGCACCTGGAGAGGGAAGACAGATTTTCAGGCCCCAACCTATCCTTATATTGGAGGACGGTAAGTCGCGGAGAGCAATGTGCCAAAAACTTTTCTACACTGCCTCAATACGATTTATATGTACATCGTATTGAGGCAGTGCCATCAATGTGGCTATCAAAATTAAATTTTGCGTCATTAGATACGCCAAGATCCACAACACAATTTAAACGAGTTAAAGGGATATCATACATTTTGTACAAGCAGTCAAAAGTCGAACACTTCTTGCTGAAAGAACTAAAATTACACTTATTAATATTTAACCTTAAGTGATTATTTGAACACCATATTCATACACATACATCAGCGTAAGCTAAGATATGAGACTTGCGAAGCAAAAGAAACAAGTCGTTTATAAAAAGAGTGAAAAGCAAGGGCCCGAGATGACTTCCCTGTGGAACGCCTGAAAGAAGAGGAACGTTATCGGAAAACACAGAAGAAAATTTAACTTTAAAAGAACGATTTGAAATATATGACTTGATCCATTGAACAAGATCTGTGGGAAAGCCAAATCGAAATAATTTAAAAATAATGATTTTATGGGAGATCTTAGCAAAGGCCTTGCCGAAATCCGTACATATGCACGCGCAAATTAGTCGCTTTTCAAGATTCGCAAGACAAAAGCTAGAGAACTAGATTCGTCACTGTCGATCTACCCTTTACAAAGCCAGTTTACACTGTTTTTAATATCAGAGATTTAAAAAAAAACAGGTAAAAGTGAATATTGCTACTGCCATTTTTGAATTTCGTTCACAATAAAAATCGTCTAAGTAAGAGTTAATTTTTAATTACGGATTTTAATACCAAGTTTCGCCGACGCGATTATTTCTCTACATCGAACCAGTATCACATTAAGGGGACAATTTTTTAAAAAAGCACAATCGATTTTTTTCCATATTTTTTTAGAAGAGTGTCTCCAGAATGCCTCTGTAAAATATTAGATCGATACTAGCTGGCCCGGCAGACGTTGTACTGCCCTTTCCAGTACATTTTCATTATGCCCTGTGCGTCGACCAATATTTGATCGTGTTCTTTCTTTTCCCATGTTTCTAGAAATAATACCATTAATATAAGAAAACCGTGTTTCCGTTTCATATCCCTAATTAATTTATTGAACAAACTTACACGTTGTTTAACATTAAGTAAACCGTTTTACACTTCACAAATATTGGAAAATTACCCGGTTTCATCCGACGTTGGGTAAATACTTACTAATTAAAGACTTCTCGTTTGTTATATCCTAGAAATTGATTCAACCCGAAAACCCCTTCATGGATCCGCCATCTTGAATATCCAAATCTTGATAATATTTAAAATTAGTGGCATTGACACAATTATTGTACCAAATTTCACTAAAACCCTTTGAAATCGAGAAATTTTTTTTATATATATTGGATCCGCCATTTTGGACCTAGAAACTTTGATAATTCGATAATGATCAAAATTAGTCCCACCAAAAAAATCGTACTAATTTTCATGAAGTCGAGAAATTTGCATCACCATATAGGATCCGCCATCTTGGATGTGGAAATTTTGATAATATGTATTTCAAATTATTGGTATCAGAATAATCATTGTATTAATTTTCAATAAAATCTGTTGAAATCGAGACATTATGGTCTCCCTATTGGACCTGCTACCTTGGGCTTACAAATTTTAATAATATTCGAAATTAGTGGCCTCAGAATAATCATTATACCAATTTTCATTAAAATCCGTCCAAATCGAGACATTTTGGTCGCCGTGTTGGATCCGCCATTTTGAATTTGGAAATTTTGATAACATTCAAATTAGTGGCCCCAGAATAATTGTAGTACTAATTTCCATTAAAATCCGTTAAAATCTAGAAATTGTTGGTTACAATCTTGGATTTGAAAATCTCGATATTCTAAATTAGTTGCCTCGGAATATTCATTGTACTAATTTTCATTAAAATCCGTTGTAATTGAGACATTTTAATCATCATGTTGGATCCGCCATCTTGGATTTGGAAATTTTGGTAATATTCAAAATCAGTGACCTCAAAGCAATGATTGTACTAATTTTAATTTAAATCCATTGAAATCGAGAAATCTTGGTCGCCATATTGGGTCCATCTTGGATTTGTAAATTGGTGCCCTCAAAATTATCACTGTACTTATTTTCATTAAAATCCATTGAAATCTAGAAATCTTGGTCGCCATATTGGGTCCGCCATCTTGGATTGGTAAATTTTGATAATATTCAAAATCAGTGACCTCAAAGCAATAATTTTACTAATTTTCATTAAAATCCGTTGAAATCGAGAACGCGCGAACGGTCAAACTCGCGAAGTTAAAATAATCGTTAAGTTTTCTGAAATTATCCAATTTTCTGCGCAATTTTATTAACTTTTCTTTCCGTAAGAACCTTCTAAAAAGTATTAGAAAACTTAAAGAAAAAATGAATGAAATTGGTACAGTCGTTCTCAAGTTATTGCTATCGATCGGGGTTAAAAAATAAAAAATGTTATTAAAAAGTAGGGGTTGGTGGTAGACGGGTAAAAATTTAGGACTAAATGTGTTTTTTAATGCCACACCATAAAAAAATTACAAAAAAAAAATTTGTCCAAAAAATAAAAAAACTTTTTTTAGGGTGACCCACCCTTAACATCTAGGGGTATAAAAATTAGTTATAAACCTATTCTCATACCTACTGAATATACATATTAAATTTCATCAAAATCGGTCAAGCCGTTTCGGAGGAGTATGGCCACTAACACTGTGACAGAAGAATTTTATATATTAGATATTAATTCTTTTTCATTCTATATCGCCTCTTTGTTTCTTTGTGTCAAATTGCAAAAAATCATGTTTTTGCTCCAAACTTGGTCAAAACTAAAAGGAAATTTTTTATATTATGTTTACATATGGATATTTTACACAATTTTTTTTTCATCGAGGAGCGCTGAATTCTTAAACAGCCGCTATTTTTTTAACACTGAAAATGTTAACTTCAAACCTCAATAAATAAGCTTGTAAGATTTCAAATCGATATCTTTTGTAGTTCTTTTTATATAGCAGTTTAAAAACAAAGCAAATTTTTTGCATGTTAACATTAGCCCCCTTAAGTACTATCGAATAATGAAAGTTGCACAACACCAATCAGGAAGAAGAGTATAGAAAGAAAGTTTTTAAGGACTTGATTCCTTCTTTCTATATGAAAGTTGAATTACATATTTACACCTTATATATTATTCATTTTATAAATAGACTGATATTTATGTTTTTCCAAATATGTTTACCTTTTATTATATTTTGAAAAAAATGAATTATGCAATGAATTAGTTTTTCGATTTACACGGTTTTACATACACGCAATCCCGATTTCGATTTGTTTCGATTTACACGGTTTTCTGAGAAATCTGTCTACCGTGTAAATCGGAGGATTTGCATGCGTGATGTTTTTTTTTTTTTTTTGTTGCAAAAACGGTGGTTCTTAAGAGTTTATAAAAAATAGTAATTATCAAAAAAACGCAGAGACTTAGCTATTGAGATTACGAAGATTGAAAAAAAAAATGGAAAATTGGTTGATTAGTCTTCTATTTTTTGGTGGGACAAGATCGGAAAAAGTCGTTTCGAGAAAAATACATTTGATAAAAAAATAATTTGGAAGTTGAGAAAGAATAAGTTGGAACATATTTTTGAAAGTCACACTCGCGATTGAGAAATATAAGGGAGGCTCTTCTGTATTATTAAAGATGCGCGCGCCTTTCTAACCGGCTGCAATACTTTCTCTCACTAAAACTTGGTCCATTTTCGATATTTTGACTCTAACTATTTTTCATTTATTTCTGAATATGTATAGTTTGAAAAAGTTAAAAGAAATGTTTCTAAGCTTTATTTTGTAATTGCTTTATTTTATGTAATTCGAAATATTAGGCCCATGTAACTTTTTTGGTATTGCAACATTCGCTGAAACTATAATAAAAATACAAATAAATGTATGCACAAATGTGAGTATTTAGAAGTTTTAGAGAAAAATATAAAGTTTACTTAATAGTAAAAATATTGCAAAATAAATAGTGGCAATTGATAATGTGAGAAAATGTCGTTGATGAAATAGTTTTATTAAAAGGAAATATGCTGACTAACTGCTGAGAGAAATTTTAAATCTTTGAGTTCTGATAATATGATGATAGTCGGAAGTTATTACGCTAAACTCTGGTCTAAATGATAATTTTTTTTGTTAAAATGTTTTTGTTAGATCTATGATTTGTCTTAAATGTCTCAAGCAAGATAACTTGTAGAAAATGAATTTAAGTATTTTTATTGGTTGCAAAATTAAACTTTACTCACAAATGAGGATTTTATTGGAAAAATCCTATAGAAGTAAACTACAATTTTTCCTGCAACTAGATTAGATAATCTTTTTAAGGAATGAAGGCACGACTGGACCTTATATATGAAAACCATTTTTCTTAGAGAAAATTTAATTTTTTAACTATAAGTAAGATTTGTTTGTAAGTTGGAGTCTAGAGTATTAACTCAGAGTTTCATCCGTCATTTGTATCACTTTGCGAATTTCTAAGCCACTCTGATATTTTGTTTAAAGATTTTCAAAATTGGTTTCTCAATTATTTCACGTATTTATCACAGAAACGTTTTAATTACATAATAAAATCCCAGTTTGTATAATACTAATAAACGTTTATAAATTAAAGCTTTTCTTTTTTTAATTTTTTGGTTCTTAGATAATGAAGTCATGAATTAGAATCATTAACTGCAGTTTTGCATGTTAGTAAGTTAAAAAAAATTCATATATGTATGTTTAGAGAAAATAAAAAGCCTGTATTGTTTCAATTATGTACTTTAGACTTTGAAATGAAAATAAAACTTGATTACATAAATTATCTGATGCTAAAACTAAAGTTACTTAAAGAAATTTGGGATCGACACTCTATGGTCAAATGCGTATACAAGAAGAATAGATTCCAAGCCAATGACAATTTTTTATACCTACATGCTGACTTCATATTTGGTTTTTCTTTGTTGTTAAGAGAAAATGCGAAAGTATTATATAATAAAAATTAGTGCCTCATTCTCTGAATGCGCTATTTGAAACTAGGTATCTTCTGCCTAAATAAATAACTTAAAATAGAACATTTGAAACTTTGAACTCACCACTGCATAGAATTGACTTTAAATTATTTTTTCGGATAAGTAATCCTGGGCTTAAAAAAAAGTAGAAAAGTGGTACCAAGAAAATTGAAGAATATCGTTTAAAAATTTTTTTAAGCGATTAAGAAATAATATCAGCATTGCTGGAGTTGTGGGTAAAAAGATTTTTTTTTAAAAATTCAAGTGCTCCACAAGAAGAGTAACGATCAAGTTTCGTTCTTTCAACAGCTGGGGCCATCTCCCGAATCTCAGGAGCAGGCTGCCATTATAGTGCCCAGAAAATTATTATCATATGGCAGTTTCTTTGGGAATGCGGGGGAGTGGCCGCCAGCGAAAAGGGATGCCCACCCGATCCTGGAAATATATCACATCCGTTTTCTCACTTATTCGGCCATTTTCGTATAAATTTATGTTTGTGTCAGGTCATGTGTCAGAAATTTCACCAGGACGGTGGCGGCGGTCTTCGTCCGCTCCTGGCCATCGTCCCTGCCAGCAGCACCACTTTCTTTTATTGACCACTTGAGATTTGATATCACTTCATAAAATATGTGCGCACATGTTGAAAGTGTCCTCGGCTTCGGGTCCACTCGCTGCAGGGGGCCGAAGAGAGGGCGATCGGGGGACTAATAAAGCGCTTTTTGTTGTTTTATGGGGAGACAAATTGCGGCCAAACTAAATTTGATAAAGTGGAAACTTTCGGAGGAGCAGCGCTCCCGAAAAAGATATTGGGGCCCGATGATGGCAGTAGTTGCCGGTGGCGAGGGTGGAGGCTGAAGGGCGGACGACTGTGGCGGCAATAAAACGTGAAGAAGCACGATGGGGCCAAGGCGGCTGGCGATGCTCTGCTCTGGTGCTCCCCAGAAACAATGATTCTATGTTTTCACCTAGGCTATAAAGCGATGTTTATGTGCGTCGATTTGACTAACAAGGCGGGGCGGCGTAAAAGTTTATGTTGCGAGGGCACACCCGCCCCCAGGAATCGCGGCAATGGGGCTTCCGAGGCGTAATGACCCCGTGCAACGCCTGGGTGTTCCGTTCCGGCCAGCGCGCACCGACCCCCATTTCAATAAAGTCAGCGATTGCGAATTTGTTTTTATAACTTGGCGAATCAATAAAACAAATTTCCAACTGAGTGAAGGCTCCGGGCCAGTGCAGGTTTATGGCCGGGAAAAAAAATATACCAGATACATTTCGCCTGGCCCTGCCTGGCGATATCTGCGGATGTGGCTGGCGCGCAACTTTTTCATTAAATCGAACCCGGCACAGCATCGGAAAGTCGTAAAGTATGAAATATGCCGGAGCCGACCCAGCGGGCACCACCGCCCGGACGAAGAATCTCTCAACTGCAAAGGAGTGCTACTGCAACTCCTTGATACTGCGATGGGTTCAAAAAAATCAAAAAATCCTATCTTAAGCTATGTGCTTTTAAGAGTATGTACACCAAATGTTATTAAAAAATTTGGAAAAATTATAGAGATACAGCTGTTGGAGTAGAAGGAGGTAGAATAGTCGAGTGCACATTGTGAATGCTTTTTAGGAAAGTCATTTTTTTCGACCTGGTAACATCAAAAATTCAAACAATATTTTTTTATTATTCTTAAGCATAGCTGTTTTCAATAGCCATATAAAGAGCGACCGTAAAAAAATACAGTTTTTTCACCTCTTTTTACACATTTCACAGCGAACTAAGGAAAACACATAAAAAAATATAATCAGGTATCAAATTAATTGTCGTAAACAATCAAAAGAGGAATTGCTTTTTTATTTTGGAAAATATTAAAAAATCACCTCTAATTGAGGGTTGAAATCACCCTAAAAGATTAATTTTCTCAAAACATTACCATTTAGTACCAAGATTTTTCTTAGTAGATTATTTATATCAAATCAATCTCCAAAATGCAATGTGATGTGTTTTCAAGAAAGAAGGGTTAAAAATCCACCTATAGGCGCTAAGAAGAAGTGTAATCATCCCCCAGATGTTGGAATAATCTGGTATATTTTTCAAAATTCTAAATGTAACATACTTTTGTGCTTCGAGTGATGAAAAGCAAGTGATTGGCAATTCTTGCCAGTTTTGAAGGAAAAATGACCCTATAACCATCATACCCTAAACATATAAGAATTGTTTGTACCATTTTTTCCCCACTCAAAGAGCAAAAATATTTCATATTAAGAATTTTCAAAAATTGCTTACAGTATTTTTATGTTTAGGATATGATTTCACCCCTAAGAATTGCCAATCACTTGCTTTTCATCACTTGAAGCGAAAAAGTATGTTACATTTAGAATTTTGAGAAATATTCCAGAAAACTCCAACATTTGGGGGATGATTATACACCTTTTTAGCGCCTATAGGTGGATTTTTATCCCTTCTTTCTTGAAAACACATGACTTTGCATTTTTGATTAATAAGAAACATCTTTGTACTAAATGATAATTTCTTGATAAAATTAATTTTTTAGGATTTCAACCATCAATTAGGGGTAATTTTTTAAGATTTTCGAACAACTAAAAGCAATCACTCTCTTGATTTTTTACGACGATTAATTTGATACCTAATACATTTTTTTATGTCTTTTCCTTATTTCCTTTATTCGTTGAGTTCTATTTTTCAGGCAAGTTGCCTTCTCCCACTGCCACGATCAAATAACCCACTTCTTTACTTGAAACATGTAAACTCCTATTTGCCTAGTTGAAACCAAGCAACACCGATACATCAACATTTCCAGATTTGTTAGCAACGAGTTTGTTGTTATGGCTTCTTTTTATTTATCGTTAAACAACAAAAAGATACCGACCAATTGGATGCTCCACTGCAACTGGCCAGCTAAACGTTTGAACCCAATTTGCCCCTGCACTTGCCTGATTCAATTTAGAGCAAGTTACTTGCGCACTTGCCTTGCTTGCCAACTAGCCTCGTGTAAACCGGCCTTAACTAATGATACCAAAGCAAGCCACATTCTAAGTATCAATCAAGCCGCAAGTATCAAACTAAATTAACCCAACGATTCTGAATAAAAGTTAGGAGTTCTAATCATCTAAACTGTGCTATCAAAAATCACTTTCACTATCTGTTTTATTATAGTTTTGTAAAGAGATTTCGTTTTTGAATGAAACTGGGTTTTAAAATCATTAATATTGTAGATTAAGATATCTCAAGTTTTATGTAGAATCGCGGAGTAATTTTTATTCATAAGAATTAATTTTATATATAAAAGCAGTTTTTTTCATTAATTAAATTGTTCTTTTTACTATTTAAATTTTTGAATTCCCTAAATTCGGGTATCTGATGCTTGATTAGATTCGTATTAATGAGTACTTTTAATGTGGAAAGAGGTGAAAAACAAATTTATAAAATTAATTTGACTTATTTTTACATTAAAATCTATATTGATTAGTAATTTGCCATTATCCTTAAAATATCTCTACAATTTTTCTAAAATACAAGATTTGGAGAAATTCCACAATTTTTTTGTACAGGGTAAAGAAGGTTGCAAGTAGGTTTTTGAGTTTTTACTATGTTTTATAATTAATAAAACAATAAAAGTATAGCGTTGAATAACCTTTTAGATAGTTTTATGTTCTATAAAATTTTGCGCAATGCATGGGAACTCTTATCGAAGGGCACCAAACGAACGTTTCTTTGAGCATATCTTATTGTTGCTTAAGCTATGTATGCATATTGGTGCAAAATAATTTTAGACATAATTTTCGGTATTTAATCGTTTAAATTGTTGCAATTACGATTTCGCATACATAAACTTCGATCTTGTTGGCAATCATTTTTCTTTGTGAAATTCGTGTCCAAAAAACTTTCCGAGAAACGTCTATTTGTTTGACCATTACAGTGGCCTATTGGCCTTATTAAATCGTATCCTGCATGATATCGGCCGTAATGTATGAAATATGTCGGAGCCGACCCAGCGGGCACCGCCCGGACGCGGCGATTCAATTATCAGAGAAGATAGAATTCCTTTAAGGCGCTTGGCAAGACGTTTCCACTTTATTAAGCGCGACTTCGACATGGCCGTAAACCTCTTTTCTACCTATGCCAGGACCCCAGCCACGTCCAATTCGCGTCGTTGGGGTGAATTTCCTTATTTTATCACCACTCGGACCCCCGGTGGAGGAGTGCGACGGCTCCTCATATATTCGTGCGGTAAGAGTTCGATGCCAGAATATTTTCGTTTTGATTTAGTGGATCCAGAGCGAGTAAAAAAGTTTAGAGGGCGCTCCGTCGCCTCGCTTTCAGACGGGGCTCCGTGCGCACTGCATGAATAAAATGTCCCCCCATTTGTCATACCCAGTTATGGAATTTTCAGCTATAGCGATCGTCTGTTGTGCCAATTCCGCCAAATGAGTTTTCTGTCCAGAGTGGAGTCTCGCTCCTCGAGCATTCAGAGAGTGGGTTCCTGCAGGGGAGTAGACGCGCCGTGTCGCGTCGCTTCCCGCGCAATGGGGGCGCCGCGCCACGCTAAGGGCTGTTCACCCATAGTTGCAATAGTTCGTGTTTTATGCGGGGCTTTTATGGGGCTACAAATCCCATCTAAGGTCGGCCACACCGCAGCGCCTGAAGCCGTTTATTTGTTTGTTACATTCGCCCAGGACAAACAAGTCGAACCAGGCCCGGCTGGTTTTGGGTTCGCATCCTCCCAGTCCCCAGATTGTGTTTGTAGGTGCGAGCCAGGCGGCCGGGGCTGTGTAGGTACAAATGTTGTTGACTGCCAGGATTACTTGCCTCTCGGAAGGTCTGTAAATTCTTATCTTTACATTTGGAAATGAATTTTTTTGATTACCTCAGGTATATGCTCGGGCTTTCACAGATTCCGAAATGTTCAAGCAGACTGCAGAGCAAGGTGGTTTAGTAGTAGATGGCGTGTGTTTTTTTTAATTAAAGTGTACATCTCGAGCCCCAGAGGTGCTGTGTATCTGAAACCAAGAAAGATAAAGTTAATTCAGACCTTGGATATATGCTCTAAAGGTTAAGAATGCCATCAGGGGAAACGAAAAGTAGATTTTGAAGTAATTAACGTCATCAACAAAGATTTAGCCTGAAGTAGTCATTATCTGCATTTGAAAAATTGCCCACAATGCAACTTTACAATTCTTAGTAACATACAAAAGTATTATCTGATAATACGAAAATAATATCATGTGAATCCACATTGAAATTATTCTAAAATATACAATTACTCGGCACACATTGAGCTTTAATTTTTAATACATTTCAATTCAATCAAAAAAAGAAGTACAAACCTTAAAAATTTAAATTTAAATTAGGATTTTATTAAAGCAATATTAATTCAACTGAATCATTTTTCTATGTTTTAAAGCCAAATAAATTTGCAAAGAATCAAATCTGGAGAATCAAATGAATAAAAAGCGATTCATAGCGTAATTTTGATAGCAATAAGCATGCAATATTTAATTTCTCACCATTGTAGCTAGGGTTGCCAGGCAAAAAAAACCGGAATACCTTTATTAATTAAAGAAAAAATCGCTTAGGTATTTTTAATTGTTTATAACTAATCAATCACAGTTTTTATTACAAAAATAACCTAATATTTTAATCTTATAATTAGGGAATTATGACACCAAGCATGTGTTCAACATTCTTTATTAACATAAAGTAAAGAAATCCTATTAAATAGATAAATACAAGATAACAAACAAAATTATCTCTCTTTTGGCACAATAAACTAAAAATTCATTATTAAATATCTACAAATACAAAATTTTTCACTCTTCTGGCTCTAAAAACACATTTCATTATGAGAATTTCTATTAGGGAAATTATTATAAATAATTTGTTGACTTTTTTTAAAAAAAAATCACAAAAATCGACTACTGTGATCAAAAAGTAAAGCCAATTTGTTCATAACTTTGAACATTTTTATTTATTCTTCCAAATCCATATAATCCCCTTCAAAGTAGTCCCCGCCCGATACAATACACCTACGCCAGCGATTTTTCCAATCCTCAAAACATTTCTGAAACTCGATGATTGGAACTGCCTTCAGTTCCTTCTTCGATTTTTCTTTTATCTCATCAGTCGATTCAAAATGGTGTCCCCGAAGCGGTCTTTTGAGCTCAGAGAATAGCCAGAAGTCACATGGATCTAAATCGGGCGAATACGGTGGTTGTGGAAAGCCATGCATCTAATTTTTGATGCAAATGTCTAGAAGAACCAATGCAGTGCAATGCAAGATTTTGAGTGTTTTTTGAACCAATCGAGATGTGACTCTTCACAAGCACAAATGTTTTTTCAAAATGGTTTGGACCGACCCAAATGAAATGTTTACAGTATCAGCAAGGTCTCTAGTTGTCAACCGACGATTTTTGAGCACCTAATCTTTGATTTCATTGACATGTTGTTCATTGATTGATGTTGATGGTCGTCCAGGACGCTCTTTGTCTTCAATGCTTTCTCTACCTTCTTTGAACTGTTTATACCACTTGTAAACATTTCTTTCAGAGAAAACCTGATCGCGAAAGGCCTTCTGCAACATTCTAAACGTTTCTGCAGCAGAAATTTCTAAGAAATTTCTAGAAACAAAAAAAATTTGCTCGAATCGTTGTACTGGCGCAATTTAAATTCAAAATTGGCTTTAATTTTTGATTACAGTAGTATAAGCATTACTATTTGCCATTTAAACCTAAAACATTTCGTTCAAATGCAGAATCTTGCAAAAAATTGTAAATAGACCACGAAAATTTCCCTGAAAATAGTAAAATAATTAATGTTATTAATTGTTAAATTTGTTTCTGTTTCTTTGTAGTTTTTAGGACAATGACTTCTCTTTATCATATCAGTCTTGAATGTTTTATAAATTTCTGAATTTCTGTATATTTTTCAATTCAACCTACGTTTATATGGAGTTCCCGCTCGGGTTCATCCCAGGTTCAACTCTGTATATAAATGTGGTGTATGTGAAGAAAAATATTCGTTCATTATAAAGCCCTTTTTATTCCTTACTATGTATTCTATAATATTTTGACCTTTTGAAGTAGGAAAAAGTACATAATAATGAAGTACATGAGCAATAGAAGAATCCAACAATTAATTTTAAGGAAAAAACCATTCACAAAGCAATAAATTGAATAGCCACGGACATATTTTTTGCCATCGAAAAGCCCATTGAAGAGCACTGCGCTCATTTCGAAGGCACTGCCATTGAGTTTTCCGTGTCATGCCCGCAGGCCATCAACCCTCCAAAGGATATCTGATCTTAAAACATTCAAAGGAATTCGTCTCCGTTTCGATTCCTACTTTTCGCAGAATCTTTCCAGCTTTCGTTCGCTTGCTTATCTTTTTTTCTTCCCTCCTTCTATTTTTTAATTTCTCGAACATGTGACTCGGGGCGGTGTTATAATTTGATGCCGACTTTCATTAAAATCCGCCCTGAGACAGGAATAAATTCAGCGCTTTGATCGCTCGCTTCTTTTACGGATTTTGATAGCGCGGAGAGGAAAGCAATTTTTTTGTCATTTAAGCTTGCTGCTTACTATTTACAAAAGGCTCGCTCAAGTCCCCCCGGGGGATACAGAGGGGCTTGCATACTTAATCGCCGGGAAGGTAATCCACATCTTCTCAGTTTTGGAGAAGACAGAGATACAATTGTTTCTACCATCGTCCCGGAGGAATTCAGAGTCTGGATCTGGATCCGTAGTACAATATACTTCCTTTGCCCGGATTGCCAGCCTCGTTCGCCTCGTCTTTGGGGCTCACAAATGAAACGCTCATTAAGCCCGGCTCGCCCGGTTTGCCCAGTTCGCCTGATTCACACCTTGTGCGCAAACACAATGAAAATTTGTTTACAAAATTGTGATTAATAGCTGCGATAGAGTCTCCTCGACTATAGGGCTATCATTCTCGAGTCGCATTCATGGCGAGGCACGTTGCCCGGGGAAGGTACAAAGGGTCCTTGCAGGACAGTCTTCCGGACAACTGCGATGTGTCCTGCTGCCACGCACGGATGTGTGGAGGATAATTTCGCCACTAGCCCAGCAGCATAAATCATTGTAATGAATTTCAATGGGGAGAATTTATTGGTTTCATAAATCACAGTTTCAATTCGAAAACGAGAAAGTTATCCTATTGTCGAGTTACTCACGTTTTATGTATTTCCGCCGGAGTCGGAGTGAGAAGTTCTAACTCGTGTGCTCCGGTATGACAGAGAGTTTTATTATCTATCTATGATATGAGGACTGAATTAGCACAAAATTGCGCATATTGGGAGCATACCTTTTCCTTGTGAAGACGGTGTGATAAATTCTCGAAACCGTAAGCTTTCTCCACATACGCCCCCGAAAAGGGCTGATCGGAATTCTCTTTCGACAGGACGAAAGGGCATCTGAACAGTGCACGGAGTCCGGCTTGGGTCAGTGATATTAATTGCTCACATTTTCGCAGCCGTTTATAGCGAATTAGCACGCGAGCTGTGAATTCCCGTTTAGTTTCCACAATCACCCGGATGCGAATTAATCACGTAACGTAATCGCCGGCCTTTATACCAATTTATTTGTTTCCTTGCGATTAAACTGACCCATCACGGCTGCATATCCGCGGCAATTTGTACGCGATTTCTCGCTGCTATTCAGAAGATGAGCTCAATCTGTTCTAGGTGAAAGGTGCAATACTTTGCTGAATTTTGAGATATATGAATGCATATAATATATGGTATGATGCAAGTAGTAATAGATACAAGAATAAATTGCCACGTAGCTTCCAAAAATATGGTAAATGACTTCAAATATTTTGTGGTCTTTTCCCCCACAAGTTCAGTTCATTGATTTTTATTCATATTTTAGAACAAAGTCTTTAATAGAATTTTATGTAGATGTCACAGGGTGATCAATTTTTCTTTTATTTATTTATTTGGATATGCAGCCTATATGCTTACAATTGGCTTAATATCTTGATTTTATACTAATATTAGAACAAATAATCATAAAATAATTTAATATAATTACAATACTTAACAATAGGCCTTGTTGAAGCTTAATTATATATTTTGTTATTAATTATAATTAATATAATCTTACCTATTTTTTGTTTTGTTGTAAAAACATTGGGTCGTAATAAAAAATAAATTTATAATGGAACCATTCCAAAATATATTCCTGGACTTTTATAATAAAATTAAAATTCGTCCACATAGAAATTGAACTTAAAATTTTAATTGAAAAATTACTTTCTAAAGAATTGCGTAAAAAAAAAAAATCACTGGTGACATCACCAAATCTTTTTTCCCGAACACGATAAAAATGGTAGATAACTTTTTACGTAGATTATTAATTCGTATATGAAAATGCTCAATCATTTCCCATTTTCAAGGAATAGTAGAGTGAAAAACTACAAAATTCTTTATTTTGACCATATTTATAAAATTATTAAAATATAAAGGATTATTGCAGAAGTTTGTAACGTGGCTAAAATCAAAGTGGGAACCTTAAGCTATTACCAATGCTGAATTAATATCATGAAAAGCTTGTTCACGAAGATGTATAGAAAAAACAATTGGGATTAATGGTGTTTGATATTTCTAGAATAAGATTCAGGCTTTGGTTTAAGTCATGTTGCAAGCTCTTATAGATCCTATATGCAATCTTCTGTATTTTTTCATTCTATTTGTCTCAACAAGAGCAGCTGATTGTGCTCTTTCATTTACGACTTCATAATATGTTTTACCGTATAGATATAATTTGGTACTTATTCGGAAATAGAAAAAATCATTGAATTTCCTGACCAGAGAATCAAATGGGCTTGATGTACTAAGATAAATTCAATAAGTCGATTGCTTCAGTCGCTGTATGCCACATAGCACCATCCTGTTGAAACCACAAGTTGTCAAAATCAATGTTCCGAAGTTTTAGAACAAATTGTTCAATAAAACGACGAATATTACATGCTCGATTTGGAAACATTGCAGCAGTGTATATCTTTCCATTATGATTTGTAAGACCCTACAGATTAAAAATGACATTGACACTTTCAACAAATGACAACTCATTTGGCAGTTATTTCTATCGGAAAGCTGGCGATTCAAAAAAAAAAAAAAAAAAACACCTTTTACTACGACCTAGAGCAAAGAGTCAATACTTAATAAAATTTGAAGGAACTCAATATCCCTTTCAATTGCAATTCCACCTTGTACTCGATGATGATGAGGCTCGGGAACCCTCTGCAATCCCATGTAGGAATGAGAAACTGTTGCTGGAATTATTCCACAATTTGTAAACATAAAACTCACCCGAAGTGCCTCACCATCCGAAAAAAAGGAAAAGTGGGAGCATTTCGTTTCAATTGTTGGCACTTCAACAAACCCCACAGCCTTACTACCTTTCGCTCCCCCTACCCACACCTTGGCCACCTTTTGACATGTAATTTGAATAACAAAATATCGATCAATCACTTCGAGCCGATTTTTCAGGCGGTTCAATTGAATCCCGGCTCATGGCGGCACCTTGAGGTATCCCCCTCCCGATTACTAAGACCCATCCTCCCTCCTCCTCCTATCCAAGGCCTAGCTTTACCCTAGGGCCGGAGGGGCGCCTCAGGAAAATTTTATGTAAATCACTTCACGAGCAATTGCCTCCTTTCAAGGAATTCGCATTTTGTTTGGTGTAGAGAGGTGGAGCTTTCGAGCCTTCTCATAAATATGAAATTCTATGCTAATAAAATAGCCATGGACCTCGGGAGGTTTACCAGATTCTGCTTTCTGGCTTCTCCTATTAGTCTCAACTTTCGGGACCTGTTATTGGATTAAAAATTTCACGGTATGCCACCCGGCAAAGTTACCGGAGACGGGGAAAGGGGAGTGAGGAGAGGGCTATGGGGTAGAATCTTAAATAAAGCGTGTCGTCGCGGCTCTACAATTCACGGATCACTGGCTCCTTTTAAAGTGACAGCTCCAATCAATTATTTATGCTCCCGGACTCCGCACCAAAAGATATGAGAGTGAGACAGCGATGAACCTAGAAACCTGAAGTGTATTTAGAATTGGAAAATAATAGCCTCATCGTTACTTGGGGGGGTAGGGTAGGTTTGTTGAAGTGGTTTGGGGACTGGGTCGAAGAAGGAGCCTCCCACCGCCTTCATGTGGGGGTGTATAAAAGCTCTCTACGTTTAAAGTCGGTCCCAAATCGAATCAGCGAGCTTTCTCTGTAAACTAACAGCGATATCCCATCTCCTCGCATGGTTAGCTCCTTACCATTCCTTTGTGTCTCACAAGATTAGAAGGAATTGAGTTTTGGAGCCTGAGACGCGACGACGACTCGGCATTCTCCCAGCGGTGGCGGTGATGAAGATGACGACGGTGCCCCACCGCATACCCAGGATCGCTCGGCAGGGCTAAGTAAAAGCTCCAAATCAAGTTAAATTCCACAATTTACCCACACTACTCCGTTGGGCGCCCTTTTAAAGGGATACCGACGGATACGCGAGCGGAACACACATGTGCACTCCACTTCAGGTATTACCCCGAAATGTGATTTGCTGTAATCACTTTTTCCAACTTTAATGACTTCAGATATTCCCTGGACTGTGTCGGTTGCTAAGGCGGCAGAGTAGAGTCTCCACGTTTTGCTCCTTTTCCCCCCAGCGAAGCCTTAAGGTGTAGCATTTCCTTTTTAAGGATTCCAACCAGAGATCTCTAGGGAGTCTGCTAAGTAACTGCCGGGCGTCTCGGATAATTAAGACAAATCTTTTCTGTGTCTTAGTCTAAGAGTCGATTCCGGTATACGACCGACTTTATATGTATATAAAAATATAAAATGTCCTAGAGAACAACAAAAAATTTTACCTCTTTCGATTGAAGTATTTCATTCCTTCCACGACAGAGACACAATCGATGTGATGCTGCTTTGAGCATCGTCGTAATTGGATCGCATCACGTCGCAGTTTCATCTAATAAACGAAAAAAAAAAAAAAATGGATGAAAATAGCAATCCAACAAAATGCTATTCGATTGTATATCTTACCTCCTTTTCTCGGTTATTAGCGGGGAGTCAGGGGGAAAGGAAGGGGTATCCAACAATCAGCCTTTATCTGAAGAGATATCAAAGGCTGCTTGTTCTGTTTTATATCATCTCAACAAAATGCTCCACTTCGTCAATCGTAGGGAACATCTCAATACAAGATTTGGAATGTCCTTCGATTGGTTTCGATATCATCTCAAGGAGCCTCGAATAATAAGTTTTGTAGTCCCATCCAGAAGCAGTCCCCGAATGAAGAGGTCCTCGTCCGTCGTATTCCGTTCGGTCCCGCATCGGGGCTGACTATAAAGCATACTTTTTTTTTTTGGTAAAGAGCGTTATAATAGACTGCCATATATTTCTGGATATTATTGAAACCCAATTTATAGATATTAAACCATCTAGAAAATGGCTGCCATAAAACCGCTTTATTGTCGTACGATTCCCTAAATTGCTTTCTGAAAGCAGACAGACGGCCGGAGATAGTACAGCAGTTGCTAACCCCGGCTCTTCTAGCCTTAGAGCATCCCTCCTCACAAACTCTATATACAAAATACATCGATACATCCACGAATCATGCAAGACTTATGGGGGCGTGATGGAATTATAAAATCGTATTCGACTGAGGCCAAGAAGGGCTCTCTTTTGTTCATCCCCGCTGGCCGACATGGAGTTCGGATACGATCCTCATCCAGAATCCAGATGGGCTCCAAATTGGCCGGCCACAGGCAATGAACGTAAATATATCGTACATCACAGATAAACTGATAAATGCTAACTCGATGTAAGTTTAATGAGATGTTGCACCAGATTACGGCTACGCTGGACCGGGCTTGAGAGGGGCCCTGTCACTTGTTAGTAGAGCTCCAATCTCCCGGGCTATTGGGTTTCATAATTGCGGAACAAATTAGTGCTGTGTCCCGGAATTAAGCGAGTACTCAAAAGAGATCCACAATGGGCGGTTAATTGATGAACGACTTTAGGTTTAGCTGCAATTTGGGACCCCGCAAATGCTTTTAACGGATTTCAACAGAAAGGGATGCTTTTGTCAAAGGGAGGAAGGGTCTAATATTATTAGGCCATATTTATATGAGTTTTGTGGAAGAAGAAAAGGGAATTTGGAATTCCTTTGAAATGAGATTCTATTTAGGATCGTTTATTTCCATTTTTTGGGTATAATTTGGTAGGATTTAGCATATTTTCCAAAGTTCTGAATACTTTCTCTAATTGGACATTCCATCAGGATGAAAGATTTTCATGAATTAATAAATTAAAAATAAATTAATATATTAATAGTTACAACTTTATGAGTTGTTATGAGAAATAAATATCTAGTGTAACTGAAAAACTAGGTTGTATGAGGTTTAAATTTACACTAAGAAAAAACTTCCGTAGAATTGTTGACAAAATATGTATAAAATACACAATTGCTACTGCAATTTTGGATCTTCTAAATTTTTAGGCAATGCAACTAAAATAAATTAGGCAATTCTTGGGGAAAGTAATTCTGGAGAACTAAATAAAATCTTAGGTAAATTATCTTAAAACAATTGTGCAATTGTATTTAAGAATTAGAATTAGATGAACTAATGAACAATTTCGGTAAAATACCTAAAAACACTAAGGCAAATTAACTAAAAATACCAGAGCAGTATTATTTTAGAAGATAAGGTAAACAAAGTAAAAACTTTAGTAAACTATCGAAAATCATTAAGCCAATCTTATACACTATATAGGAAGCTTAGGTGAAATAACGATTTTTATAATGTTTACGCCAAAAATGTCAATTTTCAAAATACGTCAAACAATTCTCGGATCATCGGAATACTAATGTCTAATACAGCCTTGAATATTGAAATATTTATGCCAAATTGCCTTAAAACGCAATGTTATTTAGTTTTAGCTTACTTGACGGACTCCTTATAGAAATGATTGATGAGTACAGATGTAAATTATACATTTGCTTAGGAAAATTGCTATAAACTTATGCAAAATGTTATCAAAAATATTTGGACAATTAACCCGAATACTTTTTCCAAAATTTTATATAAAAAAAGTAGGTAAGTGATACAATGACGAAGGCATTTTACCTAAAACTTATACACAAATTTCCCCAAATTCTGCTACAAATCAACAAAGTTATTTTAGGTGATTCATCAAATCTTGGAAAGCCTTAGCTTGGTCCAAAGTAACAAAATATATAAAATGACATTTTAACCTAATTATAAATTTCCATACAAAATATTTTAACCTTACTGGTTTAAGTGATTTTACAATAGTTTTTTCCTCTCGGTGTAATTTTTTCAAATTGATTGTACATGCATTCAATGGTTCGCCAAAATTAAAGGAGAATTTATCAAAATTATTTATAGCACATAAAATGGGTATCTAATGTTTGGGCTTTTCCTTAAAGCTTTTTGAAAAAACATAGTACTCGTAAGTGAGCTGCACGCTACCAATAAATGCATATTTACTAAATTTTTCAGAGTGTTAACATGATTAGCAAAAACATAAATCAACGAATGAAAAAATAAAAGTAATAATAAAAATGGATGACAATTGCTTTAAAATTAAAAAAAAAATACACCTTTTTTGATTTATAATGCTGAATAAAAGGTTGCACCCTTTTTAACTTTTTCTGAAAGTAGGTTATACTCTATGTGCATATAAAGAATATAAGTATTTTGAAAAATTTACTAATATATGGAATGCCGTCAACATTGAAAGAAAGTCTTAACTTCGAATATTAATAAAATCAGAAGGAATGTTAAACGAAAACATATATGTAATGGAAAAGAAAAAAATAATAATTTTGGGCGTTTTCGAAAATTCATCGGTTTAATGCACCATCAATCACAATTTTACCCGTAAGGTGCACCAATATGGTAAAATTCACCTATATTTATATTTTTAGCGGTGAATTTTCGAACGCATCTTCGGAAAAGAAATTTAAGATATCAGCTGATCGAAATGTTACTGTTTGTCAACAAATTCCATCAAAAGCTAACCTTCGGGTCCAAAAATCTCAGCCATCTCATGCTCAACATTCGCTTCCATGATTGCACATTAAATAAGGTTGTCATTGTCAACCACAAACAACCGAAAAATTTTATGGTGCACGTGGTGAAGATACTAGATGAATTTTCGAACAGAGTGAAATAAAGTTCCAAACTTATGTTGAATTTACGAACAAGGTGATGAAAAGTGGTTGAAATGGTTAACACCATGATGAATTTTCGAAAACGCCCTTTATTATACACGTAATGAGCGCGAAAAGTTCTCGGTCTGACATGTTTAAGGGGTTAGGAGTAGCCCACTGCGTGAAAAAAAATGTGTATTTTAAGTAATTGTTTTTTTACAGTAGTTTAATTTATTTTCTAAAACAAATAATACAAAGTTATTATGTTATGTTTTAACTTTACTTTACAAAAATTTTAAAACAAAGTATTTATTGTAGACTAGGTTATCGCCATATTTGTTGGACTACATATAATTTTACTTAATGTTGACAATCATATAATTTTACTGGTTTAACAATCAAAAAAGAAAATCATTAATTTAATAGTTAATCTAGTGCCTGATCTGACCCTTTTTTTTTTTTTTTTTTGAAAATAAACAAAATGGCTGCACTAGTTTATTGTTTATAAAAAATATAAGTTTTAATTTTAAAAAAATCCATCACTAGGACATGATGCTTTCAATAAGCTGTATAAATTTCATAAAAATCCGGTGTGTGGTTTTTGTATTACAGTGGTCACCGACTTTGAAAATATAGTTTCGAGAAACACTCAAGGTCTCTCTGTTAACACTAAAGTTTTTACTCATCTTACCCAATTTTACCAGATTTTACTCAAGCTGTGAGACCGAGTAAATTTGCGTAAAATCACCGATCTGTAATCTGTCATTTGCGTGTTTAAATTTTGCTTTTCGATTCAGATAAAAGAAGAAGTTATTGACCAAATTTTAAATAAATAAAAAACATAGCTTAAAATCTACGAAAATATTAAATAAATCCATAAATTGCTCCTCTGCCATCTTTATCATGTTTGACAATTTAAATACACAATTAAGATTTTTAAGGTATACCCATTTTTTACTTGAAGTCGTCTGGTAACTTTTGATGTTTAGCCCCACTACCATATAAAACTTTTTACCAGATTTTTACTCAAGAAAATTTTACCCAAAAGTTACCAGACAGACTTTTAATTAAAGTCTTACACTCAATTTGCAGCTGCCGTCACCTACCTGGCATCGAGGGGCGGAGAGCCCTTCAGTAATTGTAGGATATCTCGAAAAATATTTAAAATTTTCAGATAATATTTTCGAAACATCATACTTTATCGCAAAATCGCTTTTTTGTAAATCCTGACTACCTCTAACCCCTTAAATTTACTTGAGAGTGACTTAGTTAATACTCGCGGAAAGTTTAAGGTCTCTATTAATCACAAACGCAGTTGACGAGTACATACGTGTTAAGTTTATTTTGTGTAAAAGTGAAAACACAAAAATCACACCAAAAGGGATGCTGCACGACAATGCATGTGTGTAAACTGTGGGGGTATTGCAAGTTTAATCACCTGGGTTTTGAGTCTGAGCAATTTAATAATTTGCCCTACAACCCCGATATGGCTCCCTTTGATTATTATTTACTTTGTGACCTGAAAAAAGCGCTGCGTAGACGCCGTTTTAGCACCGGCGATGAATTAAAAGTTGCAGTGATAGCGTATTTTGACTCTAAGGAATTTGATTATTATTATAAAGGTGCAGAGATGCTTATTCCGCGTTACTTGTATAATAAATGTATTGAAATAAAGGGTGGTTATATAGAAAAATAATATTTTTTCACTGTTCTCTCTGGTTGTGTTTTTACTCAGGCCGAGAACTTTGGGTGTTCCGTACGTAGGTATTTTTCAATAATTTTATCTTTGCTACAAAAACCCGATTTTGTCTACTATTCATAATTCTCTCAAAGACGTAAATCGTGAAACAATCTTCATGAAATTCATTTCTTCTTTTAAAGCTGTATTAAGTATTTCAGAATAAATGCAATTGTGACTTTATTTTATGGAGATTTAGGAGGAGTAATTTTGGTCCTCCTTTTACAGTATTTGTTTCGGATGGGTAACCTGAAATATACCCGAACATTCAGGCGTCCCACATAAAAGCAACTAAAAAAGTTTTAAACGCTTGAATACACCAGAAAGGTCGAACCACATGGGAAGTTACAAGCACCTTAAGTTATACCTTAATTGGAACAATAAAACGTTTGACCTTCCTTAGGCCCTTTGAGACGATTGAGCGATCCGTCGACACTAAAAAGGGTTTCGGCTCCATTTGTGTGCGGTATCGAGAAAATCGCCTAAACTTAGGTTTATATGTCAAAAGTTACTTTCAAATTCAAGGAGTTTGTTTCGATGCGATTATTCTGCCAGAAACTACCTTTTGAAACTACGATTTTCTTAGCTAAAGTTGAGAGAGAAGGACTTGAAAACCGGGGGAGGCCTCTTAAAAGTTTCAAGATTTCAAAATTAATGTACGGAAAATCAACAACCGCAAATATTTTCAGGGCGGTGAGACACGGGCACCTATAGCCACCGGGCTGTACCGGGTGAGAGCCGCAACAAAGTGGGTAAAGTAATGCCAACAAAAGGGTTAAAACTTGTTTCACTCAACGAGCAATTAAGACCAAAATTACTTCCAGGTCATGACTGGCAATTAAAAGTGAAACTGGGTTGATGAAATTTCGTGCTTCTTTCCCGTCTTCAGCTCCAGTAGCCAACTTTCGTGCTGCTTCGCTTTGTGTGCCCGACGAACCCGAACTCGAGCTCGGACCCGGACCCAGACCCGTCGGGGATTGCACACCTTCGCCCATAAACACACCAACGAGTCCTCTCCCCGGAATGCCACGTTGCGAGTGCACCACCACATTGTGCACTTGCAAAAATCCTGCGGCCTTCTCTGTAGACCACGTCATTAATTCCCAACGAATTTTCCTATATATGGGGGCTTTTTATGAAAATCCAATTTTATAGCCGCTGCAGCCACCGCAGACAGGTGGGAGAAAAACCTGTTGACTTTGAGCTTCAAGCTCAAAAAAATTAATAACCGATTATTATTTGCTTTGAGCCGGATTTCATCCTAATTGCCACACAAATGGATTTAAGAGAGGTTTCTACCTTGTAGTCCTGAAAAAAAGGATATATGTAAAAAAAATCATTGATATAAATCTAATAATATGCAAACGTACAACTTTTTAAGCTTCCTAATTAAGAATGAATTGCTTTGGCGAACCTTACAGCACAAAAATATTAGTGTACTTTTTAGGCCTTAAATTTGACCCACATTACCTTTCAGAAAGGTAACTGTTTCAATTTATAACACATAATACATATTGAGTATTTTAGAAGCCCACCACTGCATCTACATCCTATTAATAATCGCGAAATATTTATATGTGCGAAACAACCAAATATAATATAAAACATATAATTTATATTTTAAAGGACTAAGCGCTCTTAATTCATTTTATAACTTCTGAATTTTAACTCCTGTAGTATTTTTTCTACGAACTTTGAAGTGGTAATATTACTAATTACTAATTAATATTAAATAAAATTCGTATATATACAATTCATGTTTTTTATATTATGTTTCAGTACCTTAAAGACAATATGCCTTATTTTTTTTAGTTGGTTAGCATGAAATGCATGACATCATTTATCATATGCATAGGATTAATACATTCTTCTGGCTGAGGGTGTAAATTTTGTAGTTATTGAAGAAGTTCAAATGAGAGTACGAAGTTTTATATAACATTTAATTTCAAAATCTTCTTTCGATAAGTTTTTTCTATTATCTGTACAAACTTAATAACTCTTCAGCTTGGAGATTATTTGGATCAGAAAAGTTTTTATACTTATCAGAAAAAAGATCAAATTTATCAGGAGACGGGTTATTCTAAACCGGAGAGGGGCTAAATCCATTTCGAAAAGGGTTTATTTGAAATGGAAATGCTATATTTTTAATATTTTACGAATTTAGAACAAGATTGGAGAAGAGTTGGATCAGTAACATACGTACTTATATTGCAATTTTTAAAGTTCTAATAATTCTTATATTAAGATCCCCATTCTTTATTTAATCATCCTATACTTCAAGTAAGTACATCTAAGATCACTTAAAAATTATATTTGAATTTTTTTGCTATAGGAACGTTTTGTATTAATAATACTTTTTTCTTTTCTGAGTGTGATAGTATTTTACTCAAATAGGTGCAATTTTTCAATTCAAACAAGTCATAGTTTTCAATTCTAACAATTTCACGTTTCTTAACTTAAAATGATTCACTATCACTGCATGAAAGCGTAAAATTTGGCCCTTATATTGTATTAATATATTACATTATATTAAATGCGGCTAGGAGAATTCATTTGAAAAAAATAAAACGTTTGAATTAAAAAATTAGTTATATAGTATTTCAACTTATTTGAAACGAAAATAGATATCTTGATTTTGAAACGACTTTGTTGAATTGAAACGTGATCTCTATGGTTTGAAATGGTATCTTTTGAAGTTAAAAGAGTAGAGGAAAAGTACCAATTATGGAATACGTCCCTAATATGGAACAGCGTAACATTTCTAAAACTAAGCGCCACGAATATTTAAGACTTATGTCATGTTATCCCTCCCGCTACCCGCGTTCGACGGCCGGTGCGTGTTTGACGTTTGACAGCACTAGACGTGAGTAAGAGTGCGCGACACTGTTGACGGAACATCCATTGGATATTTACGTAAGTGTTACGTATATGTTTTCTTATTATTCTTACATGAATATTTCGATATAAGTTGGTAAGTATATATGTAATAGAAGTATGTAGTTTTAAAATGGTATTGTTATTTTATGAATATTTAATAATAACAAAAAACTACATTTATTTTCCTCCCGCCATCATATTGTTCGTAATATGGAATATTGCTGAGTTCCTAATATGGTGCATTGCCTGTAGACAGTGGTGTCACGTTGCGTGTTCCGGAGATGCATATATATGCAGATTTTATTTGTGATTTTTGCTTACAGGGTTGAATTAATTATTTTGTTTTGATTAACGAGACGTGATCCTATTGTGGAATACCCTATTCCATAATAGGATCACATTTTTGAGAAACACATTTTTGGTTGATTTATTTTAGTTAATAATATTACGGAAAGTGTTTATTATTTGTTGATTTAATTATTACTTTTCAATAGACATGGGCAAAATGACACCTTTTGCTGAGCCAGCAAACTCTCGCTCACTCACTTGAGTGAGTCGACACACTGAGCCAACACATTGAGCCAGCCAAAACCCCCGGGAAACATATAACAAGCCATGAAGTAGACCTGCTCACTACCACATGTATAGGGTGATGTAGTCCGAGAATCGCCGCGAAATAACATTGCTTCTTATGGCGGTACAGCCCATTCATTCCGCTCCACGGGGCGAATCTGCTAAACTACAGCTTTTACGAAAAAGTGATGTTCTACCGATTGTAACTGGGGAGGAATACCGTTCTTATGGTACCAAAATCATTATAGCGGCAAGAACAAAATATCAAAGATATTTGCGTTCAAAAGTTACTCTTACTGCCCATCGAACAAATTACCACGGAAAGTCGTGCTGTCAAGTCGACCTGCCGCTGCTGTTTTGTTCGGGGAAATGGTTAGAGTTGTGTTTAAGTGCAAAAAACTCTAATATTTTGTTCATGTCACTATACATTTTTTAATTTCACTAGAAAGGTATTCCTCTGTAGTTATAGTTAGTAGAATGTCATTTTCGCGTAAAAGTTATTGTTTAGCAGTTCAGGCGAGTGGAGCGGCATACTTCGGATCTTCCGCCATAAGAAGCAATGTTATTTCGCGGCGATTCTCGGACTACATCACTACATATGCATTTTCTACTTCACGGCTTGTGTTTATATGTATTCCCGGGGGTTTTGAGCCAGCACAAAATATAACACAACCTTACAACTGAATGAACAGAGTGCACACGCACAGAGAATAGAGCAGACTCCCTCCCAAATATCTTTTTTTCCTCACAATTCGCAACGACACGATATCAACCCGATGATGCACACTGCACAGTCGACACACTCAACACAAGACACAGCATAGAGCACACAAAAATAGAATATAGCACATATCTTCTTGCTATATTATATTTGTTATGCTCACTCAATGAGCGTCGCCAGGTCGCTGGAATAACAACTCAAAGGATAAACGCACACGACCACACGACACATCTGCCAGAGAGAAAAATTGTGAAAACTGTGTGTTCTGTGTTGGTGTGCTGTGTGTCGTTCATTTCCTTTCAAGTGAGTTGGCTCAGTGTACACACCACAGTGTGTCACTCACTTTGAATGACTCGCTCGCGAGTTACACATCTCTACTTTTCAAGAGTGATTACGACTGCATTTAAATATAACCCATTAGATTGATTAAAATAAAATTTTTGTACTGATTTTTTAAAGAATTTGTTTAAGTATTCCATATTCGGTCCTTTTCCTCTATGTATTATTGTTGAACAAAAGGAAACTTGATATTATTTTTTTAAAGCTATACAAAGGTCAATATACTGAAAAAATATAGCATTGTAGTATCAAATATGATTACGGATCGTTGTACATTTGATAATAGGTATTAAATAATTATTGATTCAACAAAATTTTTTACACATACAACGCACAATTTTAAAACAGTATTCAATCTCAACTTTAGTGTTTATGTTATTAATAACTTATATTTTTAAAATAAAACAGTGTTAAAACCAGCCAGTCGGTTAGTACAATTTTAGTATAGTGAAGATCTTTATTGAGTGCAGTTGAAGTTTGAAGGTGAGTTATCCTTCATACATAAAAATTTGTCGAATTAAGGAACAAAACCAGGACACTGCCTAGAATCATATAAAGCGATTACGAATAGGAATGGTAACTGAAAATTAAAAAACTACTAAATTATTTATTTTATAGTCTAACAGAGGTTTTTTTTTCAAAAATAAAAAATTTACAATTTTTCGAGACTTAGTGGACAAGTTTCGAATACAAAATTTATTTTAAATTATTTATAAAAAAATTTCCAACCAGAAAAATTAAAAAAAACCCTTCCTCAGACTATAAATACTATAGTACATTATTTTACAAGATTATTTTTTGTTTTTGCAGATTGGATCATTTTTGGTGAAGTTATCATGCCGACAAGGAGGCGTTATTTTTTTCAACAGTAGTTTATTCGATCCTGTACAAAAATTATGTTAAAATTAAACAAAAAACATACTCAATGTGTAATCGACGTACTTTCATATTTTCCACTTCATAAACTCTAAGAAAATTTTTAAAATATAAATACTGTTCGCAACAACGCACAGAAATATTTAACCTCAAGAAAAAAAAAACATATTTTAAAAACTTTTAAAATAAACAACTTTTATAAATCGGAAAGCCCCCATTCACTCATTCGAAAAACCCCAAGTAAATCCATCCACGTTTATACCATCGATTCTGAATACAAATTAAGAGTTTTGATGATGTTAGTTTTCTATCTCAGCCATCAAAAATCTGAGAAATAAGCTGACGTCTTATTGCACAGGTTAAAAAGCTCTTAACTTTTATCTAGATTCAAGCGCATTAATTATATATAAATTCTAGAAAAAAAATTCGTATAAAATTAAATAAGTTCAGCTTACATCACGACTTCTAGCTATAACTTCGTAAATATAACAACGTATTATTGAAAGTATATTCTTTTAGAAAATATAAAAACATAATCTTAACCCGTCAAGGTAGAAATCTCCAATTAATGGGACATTAGCTGGATTTGGAGGCGGATTCTGTGATCTTGTCTTGTCGCTGAACGAGGGGAAGTAGCAAAAAATAAATTAGATCCGCTGATATCTAGTCGACCATCAGATATTCCTCCATTAGCACAATCTCAGCAAATTTATTGTGCAGGAACGAGGCTTGGCCCGGGGCTCGGGAGGAGAGCACATCTTGGGGCACTCACCCGGCGGACTAAGAACAAGACGATAAAATCTTTGAATTAATTTTTGAGCATGACAAATGGCTCCGATGAAAGCCCTTTTGACGGAGCTCCGAGGCAGATCGTAGGGCGGGTCTGATAAATCGTATTTGTGAAATCCATCCACCAAAAACACTCACCCTCGTGCCAGCTCCAAAACAGTTCCGTTTGAATAATAAGAAAACAAAAGCCAGTCGCAGATATGCGACCAAATCCGGCTTAATTCCGGCCGCCCTGTTTTAGCTGAGGCGGGGGTGTAGATCGCGACGATACGCTGACTTAATTTGTTTCCGAATCCGGGCTCAGAACCCGGAATCAAGAGAGGGGTGGTGGCATTTGATGCCTTTAAATAAAACAAGTCCTCTCGGCTTCAACTTTTGTGCGGGGGTTTGCACGTTTATTCTATAATGAAATGCAAAAGGGCGCGAATTACTACATACTTTGTGCCCTTGGCACCCTCCGGAAGTAGTCACAAAAAACACGAAAAAAAAGAGCTCCCCACATGCTTGAGGGAGCAGAAATTAAAGTTTTGTGTGTTTCCAGGAATTCATGTTTTTTTTTTTTAAATCGGTTGCAGCGAAATGAGCGCATGCATGAAGCGTTCAGACGCGATGAGTGGGTACAAGTGCTAAAAACTTGCATCTGCAACTTGCAGAGTTGTGCATAGTGGCGCATACTTGCGCCACAACAAAGAACGAACAAGCTGCACGATTCGAGTACATTTAAAAACTAATGGTAATTTTGTAGAAAGCTTCCCTGACCCCCTAACCACCCCATCCGCCTTCAACATGTACATTACTTCCTAATGAAGATAAAAAAGCGCCGGAGTGCATTTTGTAAAAACACATCTCCGGTCCTGAACATTGCATGGTACTCGAAAAAAAATATATATGATATAATATGCATAGTATATAATAAAAAAATTGGTTTTTTTTACATTAACATGCGACTCGGAAAGTGCCGCCCGTCGTTCCGCTGCTGCGGCTTCCGCTCGCTCCATTCTGGGGATAAAATGCCTCCAAATGAAATTATGTTGGCGCGATAATTATTAAGGACGACGGTCGGAACGCGCTCCCGGATAAAGAAGATAAAGTTAAATTAGTTTTCGAGATTTTAGTGCTTGATTATGAGGTGATTAGTTCAACTTTATAACACGATCAATTCTTAAACTTCCAGCCGAGGGCATTGAGGCGGAAATCTTTTGAATTCCGCGCCATATGGGTTTTTGTGCGCGCTCTAATTTGTTTGAATCCCCAACTTTGCCACTTTCGGGAGAAGCAATGGCAAATCCCAAGACCTGTGCCAGGGAAAATTGAATTGGAAAAAAAAAGTATAAAATTTGTGTCGGGAAGCCCTTCCTTGTAGAAGCCTCTCCGCCTCTTCCCCCTAGCGATGGCAAATCACCCCTTACCTAGAGTATAATGCAGCGTGCAGGCTGCATGGGATCGCACTTGATAGTGCTCCTCTTGCTGCAATTACCTGCGGCATTGCAACTCGATGCTGTTCCAAATCGAAAACTTTGAGAACTTGTAGAAGAAACGTTGACTGAATTTCCTCTTGCAAATTTACTTCAATCTTGTTTTTTCAATGGAAAGAGTTCTGTTTTCGTACAATATACTTCTGGCATATATGTACAATTGTGGATTTTAAAGTTGTAAAGGGGTTTAATAATTTGTCCGTCTAGTATCTAAAAATAAAAGTATAATGAGACAATTTGCACTAATATTTCACAAATTAAGCCTTAGAAATAGCACAAGACGACATTTTAAGTTAATTATATTAACATAAAATAGTTCACACAACCCTTCAAATTTTACTCTGCCCAAATAGGAAAAATTTTTTATTGATATATCGATCCGTGTACTTTCTGATAGAATTTAGATCTATCTAGACAAACAAATGACAAATTTCATTACATTCCGTTTTTATGCTCTTTTTGCGGAACTCTAAAAACATTAAAATAATTTTTATTAAGTTGGACTATTTAAAAAAATAAGAAAGTGTAAAAACTATAAGAAAAAGGGCCATGAATTAGCAAAAACTATCTAGAAATGCTCAATAGATCATTATAAAATTTACAAGTTGTTGTTAATACATTGAAAATTATTTAGTTCGTAAAAATTTACAAATATTTACCAAAATAATAAAATTCGCTCTTTTTATCTAACTTGCATTAGTCATTTAGTGTTGTGATTTAAGATAGACCACTGCAGCAGGGCAGTTTTTACCACCGAACTTCTCGAAAGCAAATTCTTCATCAGAAATTCTCATCATCAGTAATTATTCTAAAATTTAATAATTGTGTAATGTTGTTCTAAAAAAAAAGATCATTTATTACCAGAAATAAACGATTTCTCTTTTAGTGAAAAATATCTGATTCACACATTTCCGAACTCGAGAATCAAAGAAATTTGAAACTGGTTTAAAGTTGAATGATAGTTAGTTTTGTTATTGGTAATAATTAAAATCATTTGCTATGAACGCGGAATGATAGACTATTCGAAAACTATTTTTGGAATATGAATGAACAATAAAATAGAGCTGGTGTTATAAATGTTTAATATTGCAACTTTTCTCTAACAAATTCTTAACAACAAAGTATTATGAACAATATTTTGCTATTCTGTCGTTGGTGGGGGTAAACATTACTGCCGCTTATACAAAGAATGTAAAAAGTTAGGTAAATCAATTATTATACTACTGTGATCAAAAAGTAAAGCAAATTTTGAATTTAAATTGCGCAGGTACATCGATTCGAGCAAATCTTCTTGTACGTCAGTACGTCATTTGTTTGGTTAGTTTCGTTATGTTTTCTGAGCAACTCAAATTGAATTTTTCGATTTTTACAATGTGTGCTTTTATTGAGCAAAGAAGTTGCATTCAATTTTGTTTGCGGAATGAAATTTCTACTGCAGAAACGTTTAGAATGTTGCAGAAGGTCTTCGGCGATCAGGTTTTGTCTGAAAGAAATGTTAACAAGTAGTATAAACAGTTCAAAGAAGGTAGAGAAAGCGTTGAAGTCAAAGAGCGTCCCGGACGACCATCAATATGAATCAATGAACAACATGTCAATGAAATTAAAGATTTGGTGCTCAAAAATCGTCGTAAGAGACCTTGCTGTAAACATTTCATTTGGATGGGTCCAAACCTTTTTGAAAGAACATTTGTGCTTAAGAAGAGTTATATCTCGATTGGTTCCAAAACACTCAATTTCTTGCATTGCACTGCATTGGTTCTTCGAACCTTTTTCATAAAAAATCCGATGTATGTCGTTCCACGACCACCATATTCGCCCGATTTAGCTCCATATGACTTCTGGCTATTCCCTGAGCTCAAAAAACTGCTTCAGGAATACTGTTTTGAATCAACTGATGAGATAAAAAAAAAAAAAAAAAAAAAAATTAAGAAGGAACTGAAGGCGATTCCAATCATCGAGTTTCAGAAGTGTTTCAACAATTGGAACAATCGCTGGCATAGGTGTATTGTATCGGGCGTTGACTACTTTGAAGGGGATGATATGGATTTGGGAGAATAAATAAAAATTTTCAAAGTTATAAACAAATTGGCTTTACTTTTTGATCACAGTAGTATATGCGACGAGAGCAACATTTTTCTATATTATTATTTTTTTACACATAAACTGCCATTTGAAAATATGCTCAATTATTATTTCAACCGTTTTTAAAGTTTTCCAGGACATCCAGTTTGTTGAATTCGGCGGGAAAAGCAACATTATTAGTGTTTTAAATAAGAATGCCTGCATTAAGTTTGTCCTCAAATCTGTATATGTTTACATATGTTCATCAGCATACCAATCTCACTAGCAAGTGTTCAACTGGAAAGCACACATTTATTAAATTATTACGAAGATATAATACATATAATGGAGGCCTTGGTGAAAGAAATTAATATACTTATAATTTTTGTTTGTTTTGTACAAGCCTTGCCCACGAATGGAAAAATAGAACATACTTTCAGGGATTCCTTTAGACTTTTATTTTTTAATATACATATAAAGATAGATAGTTTGTTTGCATGTAAGAAGTTATCTCAGAAACTACTGAACCGATTTGAATAATTCTTCCACTGTTGGCAGGCTTATATGTCTTCCCGACGAGGAATACTACGCTAATTTATACTAACTTTTAATAACAGAAAGATTACTTTTTTTTCTTCTTTAATTTACTTTGACATGGTACATGACAACATAAGTTGATATATGATAAGATACGCTATAAGACATGACATATGATATGAGACGTTACATGATATATGATATGGAACGATATATGATATTACACATGACGCAACGCATGACATGATATAGGACATCACGCAAGATGTGGAAGAAGATGAGAAGAAGGATACAAAAATTTATTTTGTTATGTTATTAATATAAAAAGTATCATTCTGTTACAAGTGACCATTAAGATTAAATGTGCCATTATTTATGGAAGTGGTGCATATAAATCAAGAACTGCATCAGGACTATCTAAACACTAAAATTTAAGGTGAGACGTTGTTCAAATGATATGTTAAAAAATGGAGTTTGGGCCTGGGTTTGAACCATTTTTCAGAGGAAGACTTTTTTTCATTTGATCGAACAATCCCAGATAATTTAGTTTTTATTGCAATTTGTATACCCACTTTTTGGAGTCATGTTTAATTAAGTTCTGCGTTCTTTATATAAATTATTGCGCCGAGGCAACCGCGGGTAACTCAATTAGTATAACTTATAATTGAAGTAATTTGTGGCGTAAATCCTTAAACAAGAAAATTCCATTCTTCATCTAATTTAAACCAAAATTTGCTTTACATTTTACAAATTTCCAAAACTAAATCCCTCTCAATCTCAATCTCGCTATTCTACTTAAGAGGGCCTTGATTGCGAATTCATACATTAAACTTTTCACTATGTCGCATAATTTTGCTTTAACCAATTAGTACCTGCCTAAATTTCGTCGATATTCCAAGACGCGAATTATGAGAGTGAGCTGAGAGCGCGTTGTTGTGCCAAATTAATTCCCAGCAAAGTCTCATAATCCGAACAATTTTCTTGCCATCATGAAACGGCGCAGCAAATTACAGGAGGATTTTCCTGCTCGTGATGATATGTCACTTTCAGAAAATTTTCGCGCACAAAATCTTTTGGCACCCAAAAATCCAAGGATATTTAAGAGGGTGGAGGGGTGTGAAATGTACGCATACATCCGTACATACTGACACAAACAAAAGATGAAGCATATATTATTCCCTTCACCACCCCGTCCGGATGAATGTTGAGCAATTTCCGAAAATAATAAGAAAATCCACGGAAACTTCCCCGGCTCCCTGTCGTTACCCCATAATGACTCTGCTCAACACTTTGGAAATTTTAATAAATGATTTGAGCTTTAATATTGCAACTTACGGGATAGAAATTAATTAAAACACCGCAGGGAGGGCGGACGGGCGGGCTCCGCTTATTACCCCCGTATGAGGGGTAGGTGAGGGTGCGGATGTGTGTTACATCAGAATTTCATTACGTATATCTCTCATGGGGCGCTCCCGGCAGACTTTCTTGTCTTTTTCCACACAGCTCCACATTTCGTGTTTGGGGGTGTTTGCTGTCTGACACCGAGACGTATGAAGGGCCCTTCAGCTTCGTTGACGTGCCTGTTTCAAACTAATCATAGTGAAAATTCTAAAAGATTTCATTTCGTACCGGAGGCGTAGTGCTGCCATGGACCCAGATAAACTGCGCCTGGATTTGCATGAGCGTGCCGGGGATATGTAACTGCTGCACACAGTTAAAAATTCAGGATGGAAATTTATTAATTTAAGGATTATATTATATGCATATATTTACAGAAGTCAGAAGCAAAACTACGAGATTACAACTTGATTAATAGACTAGGAATTATTTCTTAAATTAATGCAAATGAGAGATCATCATCAATCTTAAATATATGATGTTCAATTTAAAATCAATAATTAGTGGTAATCTTTACTTGAAATTGTTGAAATATTTTTTAAGGTTATGAAAGTGTTTGCCTTGTTTAATCTATTATGTCTAAAAATCTTACCATCTACATATTTTAGTTCACTAAAATCGAAATGTAAAAAATTTCAATTTTACAACTCGATATTCAAAAATTATTGAACCAATCTGATTAAAATCAACTACTTTCAAAACCTTATTGTGCCATTTTCTTTTCTAAATGCCTTTGAAGTTTAACATTTGACAGTTCACCATATTTTATTCTCCATTTTGAATATTTCTTGAAATTTACAAACTTCGATGTGTCCGTGTGAATATAGCAGCAAAATATCAATATTGGTGGATTTGTTCTCGAGTTGCTAACAAACGTACTACTAGGCTACACTATAGTCTTGTGTACACATTCGATTCAATTTCCAAAAATATCGAAAATTTTTCACATAACGTTACCGTATTTGCAAACCAAAACCCGATATTCGAAAATCGATTTTTGACCCAAAACATGACTTTATTTTCGAGTGATATGTAAATTAACCCTACGACTACACACCTCCATACAGAATTTGAGAACACACACGGGGTCAAATTGACCTCGAAACATTTTCAAACAGCTATATCTCAATGCTTTTTTTTCGGAATTTGTGTTATAAAATTGTTTTTAACTAAGAGGATGTACTTTTCAGTAGAACCATCGCTAATTGGAAAAAACTTATTTTTAATGACGCCCTCGGCGCCTACATATTCTGAGATATTTCAGATCTCAAAAAATGATTGGGCCGCTGTGTAGTATCAGGGTTAATATTTTCTAAGAAGTTTTAATGGTAAGATATTATAATTGGTCGAAATTCGGTGTTTTTGGAGCGGCAAAAGATCGATGGCATACCATTAATGAAGCTTATAATCCGGCTCTGCTTTATCCGAAAAACATGATTATGGAAATTAAAAAGCGAAAGAGACTGAGTATAGCAAACAACGTTAAAGGGGTAAACATTGTAAACACATTTATCCGACTAACTTTAATGCCCTTATTAGAACTAATGGAAAAATTTTGTACCTAGCGCCTGATTCCTAACATAATGCGACAAAATCGAAGCCTATAAACACCGGATACTGTCATGCCAACTAGGCAGCTAACGTGCCTTGGGTCCTGTTGCCTCTAATTAAATTGTTATCATGCTGTAGTGACAAACTGATTAAATCTAATTGAATTGTTCCGACTGCACAGTTGCACAGTGCCAAAACAGGTAGGGAATTGCTCTGCTATTGCTGCAGAGACAGTCGTTATGCCAGTACCTTGCAATGGGTCCGGCTGCACTCCTGTAATATTATAATTGCATTTCTGATGGCATCGAGTACAACACTATGCACTTAGGTTCAAGTGCCCACTTCGACAGGGCCTGCTGGGCGCCCTCAATCCGAAATGACACTCACTCGCTGGCCAGGCATCTACTATGCTTCACTGCTGTTGATGCCACGCCTCGTTTATGTGTGATTATTATGGGGCCCATTCCAGCCCTTCAGGGCCTCCGAAACAACCTTCATTTGGCGAAAAGGTTTCGTTTGTAGGCAGCGATGATGTCATGCCGGACTCCCAAAATGTTGATGTTAAGTAAATTATTGAGCAGGGGTCGTTTTTATTAGGAAACAAATGTTCTGATGTGATGGATGCATCTTCCTTAGTTCACTTTGTTGAGTTGATTGCTTTATTCGGAGATAATATCGTCAAGTTTTGACCAAATTGGTTCTTTTCTTTGTATGGTCTGAAAACATAGAAATAGGTTACTTTAAAAGTCAGTTGTTGCTTTTGTTTTCCAATAGTAAGGAATTTCGGATAGGAGACGAAATTTGTTGCAAAAACATACAAATTCATAGTAAAGATATGAACATACGTTGCAACCGTTTTATCTGTAGATATTGTAAACTAGGAAGATTGAAAGTAATTATTTACTAACACTGTCGGAGGTCACGGCGATCCCAATCTCTGGATGAACTTCAAAAGAGCCCCTTTTAAAGAATTTAAAATGTTGAAAAATAAAACATCTAACCAAAACGGGTAAATACGCCGGATGATCGAACGCTAAAAAAGTTTCAAGTCTGTGTTCAAATTTCAAATTAATAAATTTTGCTTAATTTGTCTTTTACTATTATAAGTTAAAAAAAAAAACATCTTGAATTAATAAATTGGTCAATAAGTATTTGCTATTAAAGATTTTCTGTGACTACAATTTATGTATTCGAGTTTGTACGTATGTATCAAATTTTCTGAACAATTGAATATAAACAAACTTTTTGCAGATTAACAAGGTTTTTGCCAAAGAACATGTCATAATTTATGTGGATAGGATTTTGTGATTTCTAAAATTCTAACGAAAAGCAATAGAGAAAACGTCATAGAAATTTATGAAACCTTAATTTTAAAATAAATTTACAAAAGGCCAAAAGATAATTTTTGTTATGTGTCTGTCCCTTTTTTAGGACTTCATACCCAAACGGTGCCAACAAACTTGTCTATCTTCATTTGTTCGTCTGTTCTTCTGTCCGTCTGTCCATCTCTCCGTCCGTCTGTCCGTCTATCCGTCTATCCGTCAAAATTTAAGTTGATTGAATTTCAAACTTTTCAAATGTGAATCAAACGTAGAATAAAAAACAAAAAGGTGCAACTGCAAATTTTTAGAAAAAAAGTTCTTTTAAAATACTGAATATTTCCAAAAATAGTAAATAATTACAAGTTCGTAAATTGCAAAAATTTCCAAACATCTCTAAATTAGCGAATTTTTGCAGAAATTGTTCAGCACATGGATGTTTAGTTCTACAGGAACTATACAAGAAAATTGATATTTATCAGAATAATTACGTTCATAGGTCACAAATATATAAAACACTTTGTTAATAAATTTATTTGTAATATTTCCGCAGAAAGTGAAACACAGGGAACTAAAACTTCACTTAAAAGACAAAGGTGTGGTCAGCCCCGGATCTACGATTTTTTCGAACCGGGGCAAAACCTTGATAGTGGCGCCCCCTCCCTTCAGTGTTTGAGAAAAACTGCTAAAACTGCCAATGAGTAGCATTTTTGTGACCATTTGTTAAAATAATAATCCTTTAATAAATTTAAAATTAACTTTTTTAGAGATGGCCTCATTTGGAAGTGATTTGCGGGGAAAGGGGTGAAGGGAAAAGATAAGTGATAGTATGCAAAGATGGCGTCCACGGAGGGTTTTTATACAAAATTAGAATGAAGAAAATCGGTTATGAGCCAGAATGTGGAGATGTCCTCCTTTAGAAGCGATTTGCAGGGAAAGGGGTGGAGGGAAAAGATAAGTGATACTATGCGGAGATGGCAATGATGAGGAGCTATCATCCAAAATTTTAATGAATAAAATCGGTTACGATTTGGCCAAGTTCTGAGGGTGGAAACTTGAAAAGTAGATAAGCCACTGTTAACACTAGATTTACCACGACCAGTCAAATTGACTGGTACTCAAATTATTCTCTGAATTGATTAAATTTTGTAAAGCTATCTCCTAAGAGTTATGCCAAAGCTTATTATGGTTCAAAATTACGACATGTCAAAGACTTTATTCCCATTTATAGTTACTAATTTAAATGTAAAAACGTAACACTTTAAAGGTACCGAAAATTATAAAAATTACAGGTTTTCGCGCTGGTAAATCTAGTGTTAATTGTCAACTGATTCTATTTTTCCCGACCCCAAAATAAGTTGAAAAAGGTGCGGCGACTGTTGAAGGAAAGACTTAAGGGAGGGAAGAGCTAAGCGCTATCGAGAATTTGAATGAAAATATTTCCTTGCCATTGCCTTAAAAATAGATTTTTAAAATTTATTTTCGTTAAAAGTTGTATGAAAAGGGGGCGTGGGGGTTCAGTTTAGGACTGAGTAAAAGTCTCTGGAGGAGTTAGTGTTGTGAAGAAGTTTGAGAAAAATCAGTTGAGTAGTTTAGCCGGAAAATGGAAAACTAGATTTTCCAGATCCTGGCTCCTTTTGGTACAATTTACAGGGCGAGGGGTAAGTGGAGAAGAGCGGTGTATCCAACTAAAGTCCCCATATGGGGCTATCGTATAAAATTTAAATGAAGAAAATCGGTCAAGATTTAGCCGAGTTCTGAGGGTAGATATTTGAAAGTTAAGTTTGGACAATGAATCGCCGCTGATTTCTAGAGACCGCCGAGCAAGGTCCCGAAAAAGACCGAAGAAAAAACGGAAGTGTGAAAAACGAACTGCTCCGAGCTCACTGAATGCGACTTGAGTGCCTCGAACTGGGAGTGGAAGAAGAAGAAATCGTTCGATTTGATTAAAATCTAGTGATGTTTGATTAATTGCAGGTCGGGTCCTAATTCGTTTGAGGGGTTGAGTGGGGGGTCAATCGACAGGTAATTGGGATGGGTATAACATATTGAAAAAAAAAGAAAATTAGCGAGCCAAAATTGAGAAAATTGGAAAAGAGTGAAAATGTTTGAAAAAAGGAGACCAAATTTTGGCGCACACGAGAGGGTGTGGGGGGTAAAAAGTTAATAAAATTAAGGAAGTGGATCTCTAGAAAGTTGGAAAAGGGTTTGGGGTAGATGTGGGTGAAAAAAAAATTTGAAAAAATTGAAGGGAAATTGGATAAAAAAAAAGAAAAGGAAAAAAAAAAAGGTTTTTAAAAAAAGAGGAAAAATTGTTAAAAGCTTAGTCCTGGGGAGTGGGTGGTTTTTGGAAAATGTTAAAAATTTGAAAAATGTCCGTTAAATCTTCTAGTTTTATGGAAAATTATTGAGATAGTATGAAAATGAATAGTTTAAGAGTAAAAAATTCATATATAGGGTATGTTTGTATTTTTTTCAACTTTCCGGACGAATAAAAAAAAAGTTAATAATAGTAGAAAAATTAGGATAGTATTAAATGATGACGAAAAAAATTAGCGATTTTTTTTTAGCCTAAAAACATAAAAATTGAATCGTTAATTTTTGAGATATAGAGGAAAAAGTAAAAAAGTGTGTTGAGCTTTAGTTATATAAATGAAAACAAAAGTTCAATTTTGCATCGGCGGTAGTTTTTTCTTGTTACACGCTTCAACGACGATATTTATAAAGTAGGTACCTACAAAAGCACCCATAAAAAATATACCTCTAATATGTAATTATTTTTTACCTGTAATTCTTGCAAATTGTTGTTGTACGATAATATATTATTTCACTAATAAATTACTTATTATATTAACGCTGATTACTCGCAAACGCAATCAACCACATAAACAAACAGTGTTGTCACTTGACGTTCAACTGATTGAATTTGTTCGGCTCGGCTCGTATAGATGTGACGGGGATTCTCCTGGCAGAAAGATCACGGACACTGTGCACGCGTTCAAAAATTTACTTGATCTGTTAAGATGCGTTCATAAATCACTTAGTATGTGTTCAAAAACTAACTGGGCGTATGGAAATATAAAAGTTTGTTTTTCAAACATATTATATTAAGATTCGATTACTTGATAAAAACCTATGAGATTGTAGGAAAAGAGGCTTCATTTATTCGATATTTCGAACTCTTGTCTCAAGGATTTGGCGCCCCTATGAAACTGCCGCCCGGGGCAAGTGCCCCGGTTTGCCCCCCCTTAGATCCGGGGCTGGGTGTGGTCTTATTTAAGCTTTTTATAAAATAAATTCTTGCAATTATAATAAAAATGTGTACCTAATTTTTGTATTCATAACTTTTACCCAGTACTTGAAGGCTTAGCAGGAGAATTAAATTTTTGTGATATAAGACATAAATTGAGAGTAATTGTAAGTTTTTAATGCATAGTTTTATTCATTATTTTATAGTAAAAAAACACAAAGATGTGCTGTAGCAAATGCAGACCTAATACATTAATTTGAAGCACAAATGTGTGCTTGTCTGCAAATGTTCAAAGTTATTGAGGTGATGATATAAAATTTTGAGATTTTAGCTATATACTCGTCTATACTGTGTTTTTTGCTAATTGTACTGAGAGTTGAAACAAAGATCAGTTCCCTAATATCTAGCCCTCTAAAAGTTTTAAGTGGTCACTGATTGCTAAGATCGCATACTAACAGCTCCCAAGACTGCAATTTTTTCTTGACTGTAAAAAGAATCTACTAAAGCGTACAATGAGTGCACAAATATTTCCGTCCTGGTGAAAGTTGCCCAATGAATTCCATCATCCTTATCTGGCCCTCAAGAGTAGCAGTTGAAAATCGAGGAGCAAGACGGTCCTTCGACTGGTGACTTGAGAGAACTGCTCCCGACGAACTGAACTGGTAGTGAGGACTTAATGCCTTCCCATTAACTTCTGGGTGAACAAAGAACTTCTCGGAAACTTTTGTAATTTCCCCAGGATCTAACAAAAACAGGCGTGTGGTCTTCTACCATCCGACCGTTGGGATTCGCGCGCAAATTTCGCCCTGAGTTTTGGACTTTGCCTCCAACGAATGCAATTACTGCAAATTTAACAATTACGATGTTTCCATTTTGTCCATTAAACGAAACCAGCGACGAGCTCGTTCCCTTTCCGCGCAAGCTTTCTTTTTCGGAATTTTCATTAGTCGAATGTCTCTTCTACTTCTTGGCGGCAAAGGAACTGCATTCGCCTTATGACTGACTGCATCCTTTGATTGCGAGCAATTCTCGCGACGGTTCGTTGGCTTTCAATTTCCTGGAAACGCTTCTTCTTGCTTCGGGTGCATTAATTGCGCCACTACTGTCGGTTCGCGATGGTGCCCTGTAAAATCGACGCCCCGCCCCTCCCTCCACCCGTGCAATAACAATTCTTGAAGTAAAAATTCCGCGAATATCTGCAGGAATAATTCTTATCAATTTTACACTGTTCCTCAACAATTTTAGTTTGCATTTCGAATGTTTAGTTTCTGCAATATTCGCATCACAGTGAGAAAATCAATAATAATTCATTTTCTCAAATATCTCAAAATTTAAATTTTTTCCAAAGCTCCACCCTTTTTGGAAGCTAAATCGTACACGATTTAATACATGAATATATATTTTTTTTTCTGCAGAATCATACTCTGAAATCCTGTAGAGTATGCAGAAGGCTTTTTGTGAGCCATACCTCTTCATTTTATACATTCAGTTTAATTTTCGGTGCGAATTCTCCCTGTAGGCTTTTGGCCATGTAGCCAAGTTAATAACTCTCTCATAGCAGCGAAATTTTGTGGATAAAGTTTGAAATGCCGCAGGAGTTTCCAATAAATTTGTGCGATTTTTCACATGCCTCGGATAATACACGTGAGTCGGAGGAATTCCGAGATTAATTGCTCCTTAGATAAGCCGGATATGGGTTCAATTTAAAAGGGTTCATCGATCATCGAAATGTTTATTTCAAACTTTTTTTTTTAGTAAGTAAATCTCTCGTTTTTATAGGGTAAATTGGAAGCAGCTTATACGATTTTTTTTTATATGGAAGAATTGATTTTCGTAAAAATCCAAATCCTGTAGTGTTTCTGCGTAAAAAAAAAATCTTCCATTATTTATCCGACAGAACAAATTCGGTGCGGTACTTAAATTTTTAGAAGTCTTTGATGGAATTTGAAGTTGAGATGGTTCATGAGCTACTTAGAAGTTCCATTAATAGGTACGTTTATTCAGTAAGTACTGTTAAAATTTGAATAAAATTTGATTTAAATTGAAATAGAAGTCTCGGCATTGAATTTTATGAATTTTTGTAGATGCGTTCATTTGAAGCTAAAAGTGTCGAAACTTTAACATTTCGAAAAGTGACAATTTTTCCCGTGATTTTCTTATATTTAAAAGTTTTGGCAAAATTATATTGTGTTATAGGAAATCCTCTTTCCATCGTTTTTACTCTAAAAATATTTACAAGTCATAAAAACACAGAAATTAAAAGAAAATTTTCATTTTTTCATTTTGTCATTTCAAGCGACAAATGCGTGCTTGTCCCCATCGAAAAGGCGAAAAAGATTTTCTCCTTTAATTAGTTAATTTCAAATATTCTGGCAAATGTTTTTTTTTTCCGATATAAAGGTGGAAACATTTTTAACTTAAAGTATTTACACAAGCAATGACATTTTGTGGATGTAAAATTGAATATCTCGAAAAGTAATAAATTAATTTGATTATTTGCTGTTTTGGATTAAATAACTAATTAAAAATTAAATAAATAAAACAATGGATAAGTAAGAATTCGGTTTATAATAAGAAGAAAAGAAAATAAATTTATACAAACATTATAGCTATAACATTTTTATTTTTTATTACTTTAAAGAAAAGAGCATTAAAAGACAATATACAAAATTATTGATACTTGAATATTTACAATATCTAATCAGTTATTTTTTGGAGTAGGCGCTAGCAAGTTTATAAACCTACAGTAATTTGAAATATTGTAAATATTTCAGTATCAATAATTTTGTATATTCTCCTTGAATTCTCTTTTCTTTAAAGTAATAAAAAATATTATTTTTAACTTCTCAGTTTAAGTTTATACATACATATAGGCAAAGTTTTGAAGTCAGTTTTTATTTTGTTGTTAAAATTTATTTTATTTTTCAATTTTAAGTCAAAGGGAAGTGGGTAAAATTTAATAAACGGTATTCATCCCCTAATTTTCCACCCTTGGAGGTGGGATATTTTCTTCAAATTTAAATGGGACCAGCTTGAGATCGGTTTACAATCGGCGAAGACATCGCGTAACATACACACAAAAAAACAGTCGAATTGAGAAGCTCCTCTTTTTTTTGAAGTCGGTTAAAAGTAACATATGCTCAAAGAAATGTTCGTTTGGCGTCCTTAACACTAGAGTACAAGCGCCTATTTTGTTTACATCGGTGCCCGCGTGGCCGACTATAGTACGCCTTTTTAAAACATGTTTTTGTGTATTGTAAGTAATCAAATTTTTGGTTTGGTTTATGTTACAAGTTCTTTATTAAAGTATATGTAGAGACACAGCGTATTTGCGCGTGAAATTCAAAAGTTATAATCAGTTATATCACCCTGGTCTACCATAGTAGGCCACGCGTGTACTCTAGTGTTAATTATGAATTACCACTAAAACTAAAGCAACTAGTCCTACAAGGTATGATGCATTGTGCAAAATCGTATAGAACATAAAGTAATGTAAAAGGTTATTCAAAGCTAAGAAAATGCCACCTGGAACCCTTAGCCCTAATCTTTTGTTTTGGCAAAATTATAGAGACATTTAAGGGATAATGGCAAATTGCTAATCAATACAGATTTTAAAGTAGAGAGCGGTCAATATATTATTGCTTTTATAAAATGTAACTTTAATCGCTTTTCACATTAAAAGTACTTAATAGAATATGTAGTTCTAGTTTATTTATTAACGGCAATTTGACTTTATTTTGACTAATTCGATATTTCTGATATATTAATGGCATTAATGCTAATTTCTGTATGAGAATTTGCTTTAAGGGGGCAGCACACTTCTATTTTTTGAAAAAATCGATGTTTTCAAAAACATCAAATTTGTATACTATATATCTCCAAAAGTGGTTTACAATATGTTAAATCGATTGAAAAGGCATTGCCGAATAAGCGTAAGATACATTTTTTTTCAGAATTATCTGCGAAACGAATAAAAAAAATTGTAAACGCGTTTTTCTCGAAACTACGTTTTTTGACCTGGTTGGCAGTTTTTTGAAAAAACTACTCGTCCGATTGGGCTCAAATTTTGCGGACTTATTCCATATATGTTTGCTTATGGTGTGAACCATTATTATTAATATAGGTTAATATTAAACCCTTTTTTATAAATATTTGAATAAAAAAAAAATAAAAATTAACGTTAAAAACTTAAAAATTCCGCCATTTTGTTGTTTTCTTGCCAAAATACTTCATCGTGGTTCACACGATAGCAGCTGACTTATATTTTAATATGTGCTTTGAATTTTTTGTTTCAGATATTCCAGAGCTGAGATTTCTTACCAACCAGTTTGAAAAGGGTTTTTTTAGGCAGCCATATTACTACCGTACAAACGCCAGAAATTTCGAAAAAATTATTTTTGTTTTCTTTGGTACATATATTTTAATGTGTAAAATTTTCAAATGATTCAATAAATTTTTCTATTAGAAAAAAACACTTTTAAAAAATACTCTCCATTGCAGCGATACATAAAAATATGCGTTGTAATTTCTCTTATCTGTGCAGTAGCTTAAAAGTTTTATTATTTTCATTTAATTTTGCATAATGGGGTATCCCACCCTAGAACGTTCAAAAAATGCATTTTTTTTTTAAAAATTCTGTGTTCTTTCCTGAATTGTTTAAGCTATCTCTTGCCGCGATATTTAAAAAGCCCGCGCTGCTATAGACGATTCCGTGCGCATATAAAGAGTACTAATGTGAAATCTCATTTTTTTCGGATTATTTGTTTGGCGCACACCATGAGCTGCCATTCCTAAGTTATGAGTCCCAGTAGCAGGCCTGCCCTCAACCACTCAATAAAAAAAATTTTCTTTTTTCTCAAAATGTTCATTAAAGATTAGATAATAAAAGGATTATTATGTTTAACTCTAAATGTTTTGTATTTCCTTGTTCAACTCCCTGAAAAAAACGTTCAATTCAAGGGCTTCTAGAGTGGGATACCCCCTTAATGCATTGGAGTGTTATCTTTATTTAATATTCTTTTGTATAATAAGAATGGCTTCTATTCCTACAAAATATTTGGTTGGTTCCTATAATCGCAGTGCAATATTTATTGTATCTACTTTGTTCTACACAAAATAATTTCCGTGTAGATGATACATATGAAATATATATTTTAAATTATAACGGTTTATATGATTCGGAAATTTGGAGAAAAATGTAAATAATTTTGAGTGAAATTCGAGTGATGAAAATTTCCAATTATCTGGGAGTTTTCGAGTATAATAAACGCAGATAGCTGAAACTAAAAATGAACTTAATACGATGGAATATCCGCAAACAAAACCAAGAACGAAATTGCATATAAACTACGTGAGGATAGTTTTTTGTGGTTACAACTTTTTATATTCATATCCTCCATATAACTCGAAATTGGAATACACTAGACTCGCAAACAAAGAGTCCATTGTCCGCTAGTAACAAAATCTAATATAATACGCTTTTCGGTTTTAATTAAAGCAAATATCGTAGGAAACACACGGACGACAGAATGCGTGACTTATCAGTCAGCGTCCATATCCTGGCCCATATAAACTTCAATTATCTGGAGCCAAGCCCAGGGCAAAAAAAAAAAAAAAAACAAAACAAAAACAAAAAAACCGGGAAATTTAATACCCTGAGAAGGGTTTTGTCAGACCAATGGTCACGTTCCGCGGCCGGGCCCCATCATACACGCAGCCAGGAATCCCAGGAGGTGGGTGCTGCAGGGATCTCGAATTCAGCATGGAGCCGGGAAATGGTCATTTTTCCACCTCACCGGGAATAAACAGGACACACGGGTGGACATTTGCCAGAAGACGCCCTTCATATTCATAACACTATCGTAAATCAGACGTGTTATGATGGCAGCCACTCAGATATTTTACGAAATAAAATTTTATGCGTTGTCGATGAGGCCCACGCGAGATGGGATTCCATCGCGAGAAGATTCAGAAAAAAAAACGCCTTCACAGATAAGCCACCTTCGACTGAACGGACGTGGCTTATCTCGACGACATTTATATCTGGGCTCTGTCCTCCATAGATTAGTGGTGAAAATCACGCGATATTAATAGTGGCCGCTGAATGCGCCAATGCTGTTATCTCTTTATTGCGAATAATGGACACTCTGCGGGTGGGCGCGGTATGGATTGTGGATTGTGGAACGAACGGCGCCCTATACATAAATATATCCATCTTCAGCCTGCCCGGGCATCTGCAGTTCGCTAATTCGCCATGAACCAATTAAGCCGATTAGGATTACGGATACCCCCTGGAGATCGGGATCGCGTAGTAATCCTCAAATTCGGTGATCCAATTCATCTCAAGTAATAATCTTGCTGCTGGCAGCTCCGAGCATTACCAGCTTAATCCCGCAGAAGGCGCATATTACACACTCGCCCCCATTCAGTGTCCTCCGGCGTCTTTGTTCGCCTTTTATTAGAAGCCCCCCGGCCCGGTGTTGCTGTCGACGCTGCCGACGATGACGCCAGCGGCAACGGTGTCGACGTCGACATCATCATAGTAGTTGTCGACGTCGACGTCCTTGGCGCACTCTAGTGCCAGTCATACGTGGGATCTATAATCGGATTGAAATGCTGTAATTATCCTAATGAACGGCGTTTCGGGGATGATAAATTATACGTTGCTCGGCAGATAATTCCTTCTTTTTGTGCTGGTGCCGCCGCCGCCCGCCGCCCGCGTCCTCGGGTCCCAGCAGACACATCATCCAGGGCCCGGTTCCCGGCTGGCGGTGGAGTCGAGTCAGCCCATTTTCACCCGATTTTCGCCCATTTGCGCCCGGTTTATCGTCAACTAACAATGAGCGAAGGGATACTAATTACTTAATCAGCAAAATAAATTGAAAGGTGCGGGCGGGCGTATGCGAGAACGAACAGAGTCTCCCGTTCTGTTCTGTTCTGCGGGGACCGCCCGGATTAGAATTTGTGCTAGCTTCACGGCATTCAACTTATCGCCGGGGATCTAATCGAAAGCGCGAGATTGGCGGTTTCTGTTGACTTCGATTACACATTTGTCGTGGCTTTAGGGCCTCGGTAGTGTGAATGAGTCGGACAAGGGGGCGATGACGGCGGACGTACGCACCACATCGACAGGAAGGGCTTATTAACTTGACGGTGGATCGCTGAGCACTAATGGCGCACAAAACCCCTTCGATTAAAGGGAATATACACAGAAGTATAGACCCGGGAGAACATTGGAAAACATCTGAAAAGCGTACGATTGCAGTAGCGGTCTAAAATTATAGATTCAAGAGAGTTTTGAGAAAGCTGATAATACTTTAGGGTTTTTTGGGGTTGCTGATTTTTTTAATTTTTTATAAATTTCAGAGATTCAATGTTTTATCCCTCGTTAACAAGAGTTAACATTAGTTTAGAAGCTTAGATATTAAGAATAAAAAGATTTATTTTATTTTTCGCTTTTCAGTTTCTTGTTTCGTCAGTTTAATTTTTTGTTAAAAATATATTTCAGAAGCAAGTTGTGACCAACAAGAAATGTTTACATATTTTTCACTTCTAGCCTTAGGAAAGTGATTCAAAATTACAACATTTCACCGAAATCTCTGTGGAGAACTCAAACTGAATCTCTTCTAGAAAAGGAAAAATCAAAATTAAGTTTATATTGTCTATGAAAAATAAAAATTGTCTCCGTAAAGTAGATTATAAAGGGTCTAGCCGGTTAAGAAAGTGAAAAGTGCCCCAAGCGCTTTTGAAAAACAAAAAATATACTAATATTGTACATGAAAATAATTAAATGATTTTCAGTGTTTTGGCGATATATCGGTTTCTTGTGGACGTAGAAACTTCTTTTTTTTCTCGAATTGTAGGGTTTTTTGTCAGCTACAATATGATTTTTTTTTGAAATTTTTTGGAGGTAAATTCAAATTTTTATATGCGTTTGAAATTTTTAAAATTCAATTAAATAAAAAAAAAGCAATAGTAACGCCGAAAAGAAAATATATTATTTTCTGGATATCAAGATATACATACCCATGCATTTTTTCAGATTTTTAGATGTGGTGCAACAATGTCAAAATATCAAAAACCGGTTTTTTCAGCATTTTTTGGTATATTTACCTCTTTTTTAAGTCTGAATTTTTTTTAAGTCATTTCCTACCTTGAAATCACAAAGAGACCATATTTCAATGTTTTTCCCCTTTAAGGCAAGATTAAATCATGAATAAGGCATAAATAAGACATTTTTAAATTATTTGTTGTTTTCAATCCTTAGTTATATCTTGTAATCATTAAAATATAAACTGGAATACAAATTTGAAACAATTCAGTTCACAAAGAGATCAAATATCAACGGTTTTTCACCTGAAGATCGTGAGTCGATAAAATGAAACCGAAACAAGTCCCTAGGCTTGCGACTGGCGTGACATCATGGCTGCATTACTATTTTGTCACTATATTTTTGAATTAATGCTTTGATTAAACAGATTTAATTTTTTTATAATAAAATGTACATCAAATGAAAATGACGACTTTCCCTTATTAAAATATTTATATTTACATTTTACCGATCTCACCATTTGTGAGTACAATGATTATTCTGAGGCAAATTATTTAGAATATTATCAACATTTGTAAATCCAAGATGGCGGATAAAATATGGAGACCAAAATGTCTCGATTTCAAACGTATTTTAATTAAAATAAGTGCAATGATTATTCTGAGACCACTTACGTCGAATATTAGCAAAATTCCCAAATCCAAGATGGCGGATCCAATATGGTGATCAAAACTTCTTGATTTCAACGGATTTTAGTGAAAATTAGTACAATTTTTTTAGGCCACTAATTTTGAATATCATCCAAATTTCTAGATTCAAGATGGCGAACCCAATATGGCAACCAAAATTTCTCGATTTCAACAGGTTTTAATGAAAATTGGTACAATGATTATTTTAAGGTCACTAATTTTGAATATTATTAAGATTTGGATTTCCGGGTTGAAACAATTTCTAGCATATTACAAACTGGAACATTTGAGAAGTGTTTAATTGGTAAGTATTTACCCAACGCCGGGTGAAACCGGGTAACCCAGCTAATATACTATATGTATATAGAATGTATGTATTGATTGAATTACTCCTATATTTTCCTGAAACTTTTGAAATATTTGTCCAATGACCAAACTTAATTATGATCTCATACTAGACTTTATTCGAATACTTTGTTAGTAATTTTGCAATCACTCTAAAGTAAATTGCATTTTGGAAATTTTGCAATAACACCACATAGGAAAGTGTTTCCAGTTTCCACGGACCATAGATGATGTCATTTCACGAGAACGGTGGCGAATCATCCCTGCAGCAAAGGGATCTATCATCTCGGGGCGAAGTAGAGCATGAAATTTGCCGCAGCTGAGAACGTGTTAAATGTTGTATTGCAGCGAGCACCAGACCAATTTCGTCGCCCTTTGTGGACCGGCGGGGAAGCGCAGGAGGTGCAATCTTCGAGATAACCGGCGCGGCGACTATTTCCCTCTGACAAGATAGCTCCAATAAACAACTCGTTCTGCCGTTTTTCGTCCTTGCATTTTATATATTCGCCGGCTCCAAGATGGTTATCAGCATCCTCCCGGGTAGCTTGAAGTTCATCTCGGCCAAGGGGAGGGGTGAGGGGCAGCCGGGGCTCATTTAGTGCGGGAAGCGAATTCGTTTCGCTGTCAATGTTGGTTGTGGCGCAAAAAAGCATATATGTTCCAGCACAACAGACCAGTACAGTACAGGCCCAAAAGCAGTGTACACTTGGCACAGAGTGGTTTTGCCCCGGGAAGACACAGGGTGAAAAAAAATTTAGGGGGGTGAAAAAAACAGAAAAACTGTGAATAATTGCCTGGTTCTGTTTGTTTTTGTTATTTTGCCGCAGTTATTGCCTCTGGAAGAGCTCTCTCACTCAGCCGCTTCCCATCCTCCCCACTGGTCTCATAATCCAGCTGGAGGTAATAAAAGTACGGAACGATAATAACATTTCATCCTGCTGGAGCGAGCCGCGTTCTGGGGCTCACCCGGCAACTCGTTTGCGGATCTGGAGCACCGTGCCGCCGGACCGAGACCCTATCAGATGTAACCGAAATTGGGGATTCTTGGTACGTTCTGCGCTCGGTGGCTGCGCCCAAGTCCTGATGAATTTTTTCGCCGCTTTTGTGCTCCCGGGCTTTGAAGTTAGCTGCTGCCGCGTCAGCGTTTCTAGGCTAGATTCGCCTTTTAATGGCCTGTTTTTGTTCACGCCTTATTAACGCGATTTGTTGACAATGCTTCACAGATTCTCATTGTCATCACATACACAGGCTGGAACCGAGGACTTCGCCACTGGAGGTTATCTACAGTGATACGAGATGTATCCACATTCCAATCCAGGTCCAGGTCCAGGGTGGTGGCAATTCCACAGTTTGTCTAATTTCAGAGTATATTTTAAATTTTACATAATTTTCAGAGCCGCTGACTCTGGTTTTGCGACTGTAATTTAGAAAACCAAAATTGAGAACAAATTAAATGTAAGTAAGCTTTTTAAGTCCAGAATAAGCTTCAAATGCGCAAATAGCATTGGGTGGGATTAATGAAAGAAAGAGTACAAACTTTACCTTATGTATGTAAATTACTATAAATGCATTCCCTCTTTTTGAATTAATCAAAAGACGAATCTATTGGGAGATAATTTTGAAGTTACTAGACTTTTTGGCTAAGCATCAGAATTTGGATGGAATAAAAATTTGAAGACAAATTTCAAAAAAGACAATCAGAAATTTTACAAAGATCAGTTATCTGAAATCGGTATTTTTTCCCTCAAAAATTCTAAATTTTACGTTTTAAGGCGTAACCTTCATTTTTGAGTGCAGTACTTCTGAACCTACATGATTTTCATTTATAAGTTTTTATAATAACTTATTATCGCATTAATATCGTAATAATATTGTTAGTTGATTTAACATACCTAGAATTAACAGAAAACATTCGTTTAACAAGATTTGAATTCTGTAATGCGAATGGGAAACGCAGACATTTAAGAAAATGATGGATCATGAAGTTAACTTAAATTATACAAGCTTTCTTATTTTTTATCTGATTTTATATAGGAAGTCTCACATAATTCCTTATGAAATTTCATAGGGAGAGTCATTGAATTATAATTGACAAACTATAAAAGTTTGCAAAGTTCCAGATTACAGATAAATTTTTATGTTACTAACATATATCTATAATTTTGAAGGTTTTGATCATTTTTCTATTGTAATGTCAATGACTCCCTCTGCAATTGAAAAGGATAAAAATGAGTCTTGCTGTAGTTTTGCTACAATATTTGAAAATTACAATGATGAGAATTTAGACTTCAAGATACATTTTTCTGAAACAACTGCCTATATATTAGTTCCCATTTCAAACTTGAAATATTTTTAAAATTATTTTTTTATTAATTAATTTTAATGCATTAAAAAAACGTTTTAATAATTATTATAAAAACTTATTAATAATTATCATAAAGACGTATTATAATTTATAAAAATTTGTCAATAGAAATTTCATTTAAAGCGTAATAATTAAATTATTCAATGTATCAACATCAAAATTTTAATACTTAATTGCAGTTTTTGATTTTAACTCACATTGTCACATTGTCTGTTAAGAATGCATCCAATTCGGAGCATTCTTCAAATCTTGTATTAAATTCTTCCAATAAGGAATCAAAATGTTCGCCAAACTAATGAGTGGTAGGATTTTCATCACAAACTTAGTTAATTTAACTATGTTAGTTTTACTAGATAATAGTTAAAATAAAGAGAATGCATGTCAATTTTCCTAGAGTACATTTGTTAATTTTCAAACAGAAATAATTTCAGTTTAACTTTTAGTCTACGTTAAATTCATTAGATATTCTTCATAACTTAAAACGGTAAACAGTAGCGGCGTTAGGGTAGGGCGCGGTTGGGCGACCGCCCAGGGCGCCAGATTTGAAGGGGCGCCGCAGGCCCCCCTTTATATCCGCTTGTTAATTGAGCGAGTCCTACTTATTAGTAAATTCCGTAAATCTAGTTACAAAATCGTTATGACGGCAACACTAGAATGGAATGCAGTGTTCGGTTTCATTGGTTGTTTGGTATGATATACTTTTTCAAATAAATGTCATTAGTAAATCTCTACAATCAATAGACATGGATCGCGGTAAATGCACAGAAATGTTGAAAAAATGCTGCGCTTTCTTGGAAGAATATAGAAAAACAGGCTTCAAAAGCGCCATTTTAACCCATTAATGAGGAAAACGAGGTTTTGTGCACGCAAGTTCAATTGCACGATTCGAATAGCAAATTTGGGCGATTTTCTTCCAAATTCGTATAGAGGAGGTTTTTGGGGATGTTCTTTCAGAATCCGGCATTTGTTTTGCCTAAAAGCTTCAAAAACCCTATTATTTTTTGTGTTTTTTAAAAAAAAGTGCTGATTTTTCTAGTCATTTTTCTTTTTAAAGTCGATTATCTTGTAGTTGCTGATATTAAATGATTATATAACCACCAGAAATCGCCGTCCGAATGTCTAAACTTCCTCAAACCATGGTTTTGAAATATTTTTTTTGCTTTGGTTTTTGAAAAAAAAACCCAAAAAAACCCCTGTATACGAATTTGGAAGAAAATCGCCCATTAATGGGTTAACTGCAAAGGAGTTAGAATTGAACCTATGTTTAGAACGACGACAAGAATTCGACGTGTTAAACTCCAAGCTGGTGAAACTACTCGCGATGAGCCTATAACTTCTCCAGAAAAGAAATTTGAAGTTGAATTTTTCAATTGTCTTTTGGAGACTACCATAAATTCACTCAATGAAAGATTTGAACAGTTAAATGAATACTGGGAATCTTGGTCTTTTTTGTACAATATAAAAAAGATTCCGGAAAAACTAGACCTTCTCAAACTCTGTAGTGATCTCCAATTGAAATTAACTGTAGACTCTAAATCAGGTATAGATGGTTGTATGTTGTGCGATGAACTCATAAGTCTAAAATCTTGTTTGCCTGATCAAAATGTGGTTAATCCTGTCTTTATTTTAAATTTTATCAAAGATCGCAACTTACAAGAGCTGTCTGTATCCACATGAATGGATAGCATTGCGAATATTGATCACTATACTTGTAACTGTGGCTAGTGGGGAAAGGAGTTTTTCTAAGCTTTAGCTGATAAAAACCTATCTGCGATCCACAATATCTCAATCTAGATTGACAAACTTAGCAATTTTGTCAATCGAAAATGAAATTGCGGAAAACATAGACCTTGATGTCTTAATAAAAGAGTTTGCCGATAGACAGGAAAATAAATTTTATTAGTTTTTTTAATAAATGGTTATTTCATTATATCCCTTGCCTTTTTTTCGTATGCGTTTCAAGTAGGTAACTGACCCATTACCTACTGTTTCAATGGCAGATAGGGGGCGCCGTAGAAATCTCGCCCAGGGCTCTGGTAGTGCTAAAACCGGCACTGACGGTAAATGTTTGTTCCAACAAACAAACTTATTCCGTCATATCATTTCAATTTGATATATGAGTTGAATAACAAGATATAGTTTTCTAATTTTTAATAGGTTTATCTGGTTAAGCTTACCAACAATCTTGTTAGATGGAAATCATAAGCAAAAATAGTTAAATGACCCTCGAAATTAGTTGTTGGAACCAGATATTTTTTTGGGTTCCTTCAATTTTACCGCCAAATCTGCTCGAAAGCCAAATTAACCAAGGTTCTGATTCTAAACAAGTTTCATTCCTGAATAATAAAAATTCTTTTATCTTAAATCGCGTTGCCGATCCCTACTTTATGTTGCTTAAGATAGGTTATGAATATAAACTTTATAAGAGACATTTTTAATAAAAAGTTGCTTATTTCGCGCTGCAATGCAAGGCAACGTATTAAAAGATTTGTTACTATGTCTCAATGTATTGCATTTTCATTTTATGGGTTACAAAATTCCACTTATGGTATCCTACATTTTATTTCTCAGTTATAAAAAATGGTTTTCTCTTTGTTCCACACCTGAAATTAAAAAATACATATACATATTTACATTTACATATTTTTTAAATTAGTCGCCAACATTTTATAACTTGAGAAGAGGGTTTTTAAAAACTCCTTTAATCACTGTGTTCCTTTAAGTGTAAAGAAGTGTAAAAACGACGTTATTAACGCAACCCAACGAAGCTCCACTCGAAACCTTTTGAAGTGTTTGTTGAGCAAGTGGCTGCTAAGGTGCTGATAATTAACCTTTTTACATTGCCAACCTCCATGAGGCTCTTCTTATCTCGGAGCATTCTATAGCTTGGTGTGGGCAGATTAGATTACCTCGTTAACTTAATGCTCATTAAAAGCGCAATTTAAATGAGAATAATCAAAATTGCCTTATCTAGCTCCAAAGGAGGCAGGCTAATAATTTCCATATTACTTTCAGGCGACTGATGCACTGAAAAGATATTATAAATTAAGAAATTGGAGCCGCATATTTTCGTGCATTCTGTGCCAGATTTTCATGAATATTAAAGTTTTTGGGGCGCAACCACCTGCTTTGAATAACAAATTCCACTCATAAGTTACATCTTAAGAGGTGGCGCAAGCGGCAACGTCCTGGGAGCATCTACCTACTTTGTTTGGAAAATTTGCTAGACATTCAAAAACTACCGCCGCTTCCCATAACAAGAAAGTTAGAAAGCGCATAATAAACGGAAGAGATGCTTAGTTTAACTGCTGTTAACTTTTAAGTCAACTTTTTCATAACTCCACAAGTCCACTTGTGTGGGCGATTCCCATTGGACGAGTGGCAGGCCACCACTGTCGCGGTAGTACCGCTATCAGCAGCCCTAGAAAATTCCTGCATATCTGAGTATATCAAATGGCAACTTTGGTAGTTATGAATTCATGAAAAGTTCATCTTGCCGTGCGGTCGGGAGCGGTTTTGCTCATTTTCCATGCTGTGTACCGGAGTTTCGGTTGGTAATTGTCTGTCGCTTAATTAGCGACAAGCTCTGCACAAAATTTGAAACTTTTACCTCTGATAAGGGCACCATCCCACTTCTGGTACCGACCAAACTGAACAACCCCTTTGCGGGCGAATATAAAAGGGCTTTTCATTTCGGGCAAATAATTGGGGCTCCTCATTCAGTGAACCTGGTCCCCCGTTCGTTGTTTATCAAAAAGTCGAACGGTGGCGCTGTCTCGTCCGAGATGCGCAAACAATTGGCGGGATGGATCCGGGATCCAAGGCCATCACATCGAGCACCACTTCCAGCTTGTTGCAACAGCAGTAGTAATGGGGCCCAAGCCGAGCGAACAACCCTCCTTGTTCCGGGCCAGCGGCTTCGCACAAGGTTGCCCCGCCGCTACTGATTAAAGTTTGTTACTCATTCCGCCCCAGCAAGCAGCTGATGATAAATTCCATTAAGGGGCACACATTAGCTCGGGAAAAAATAATTTTTATTTCTCCTTTGCAATGAACACTTGCCACAATGGCGTTGTTTTCCAGCACTCTAATGCAGCACTTGGGGGCCTTTCAGTCGGAGCATTGGCGGCACGGCTCATGCATTGCATTAGGGGGGGCTGAGTGATATTACGGGCGCTGAAAGGCTCTTATAACTGCATTTCCCATTTCAGGTTTGTGCAAAGTTCCTGAATGGTAAAAGTCTTGTTAAAAGGGTTAAATTGTTTGAAATTCTCCAAAGTGAGGGCGTCTTTTGTTGTGCAAAAATAGAAATCCAGTGGCGGCATGGCAGCTCCATCACTCTGCGTCCGCACACTTCGCACAAAAAAACGGGAACAAGTGAACTTTTCGTTACCCGTTGGTGGCAACACAAAACAACAATTTTCTAAAAGGGTGAGCACGCCCCCCTTTCAGAAAAAAAAGGGCTGGGGCGGCCAAAATACTCACCCGGCCGGTTTATTGCGGCTTTGTGCATGGCAACTTTTACGAAATGAAACTTAGGTGGGTTACTGGGTTAATTAGCCAGGGAGAGAGCTCTCGAGAGATCCCCGAACTGCATAATTTCGCTGCTGTTGGTAATTCCTGGATTTAGTCCATTCCCAAAGTGGACCTGGGTGCTCATGGGAATAAGAAAGGTCGCTTCTGGGGGCTGCATGAAGATGGCTTTTGAACTTCAATCAACAATGGGTCTGTTAAAAAGTAAGCTATGTAGAATGTGACTCTATTTGAGCTAACTCCATTATTTTCATGCTCAGATTCCCGAAATTACAAAGGATTTCGCAGAATTTCATTTACCCTTTGCTACTTAGTAAATCATAGTTGTAAAAAATTCTAAAGGATAGACGGAGATTTTTCCTGAGATGCAGAAACGTCATACGATGGAGCACAGAAAAAAAATTTTATAGTTAAACTTTTACTTGACATTCATATCATGTAAGACTTTTTAATGTTTTTCTCATAAATTTTACGGAGCTCTAGCAAATGGCGAACATTTTTATGATATTCCAATAAAACATCTTTTCTAGCATCTATTCAGTTTAATAGAATGTCTGTTAAAGCGACAAAAAGTTCCTAAGATTCTTACCACCGACAAATTTCTGCAAGAATTCAACAAAAGTATATTACATAGAATCGACTTAAATTAGCTTAAAAGCAACGTGAACTTGAATTGAGCTATTTAAAGTATATTAAATCACAAATTCAATCAAATTTGAAACATATTATTTTTTTATTATCTTTAAGCTTAAACTTTTCAGATTAATTTACCTAACCTTAAGTAAATGTATAAATTCTGAAAATTTTCTGAGATGGAGATATGTATTTAAAAAAGGGGGGCACGCCTGATGTCATGTAGTAGCTTTTGCGGTTTTCTTAAAATCATCTTTCTCAAGATGGTGTAACAAATATGTGGAAAACTATAGTTTGATTAATTTAAAATTGGTCTCTATATTCTTAATAATATTATCTATAACGTAGCATATGGAATACTTTTTTTAAAAAGATCTTTTGAAGCCAAAAACGAATTTCCATTCGAAATTTATATCTATCATTATACCTATGTTAGTTTAATATCGACACTTAAAAAAAAATTTGTAATGGCGTGCTCTTTACTCATTTATTATTGTATCGGTTTAATCCACGCTACTGCACTAATGATATTTAATGAATAAAACTTATCATCGCCTATCAAAAACTTACAAAGATTAATATAGAGTTATGCTTCAGTTTAGATATACATATGTAGGTAATTCTGACAATGAATGGTATGAAATAAGGATTTGTATTCGTATATGTATATACTTTGTATTGTTATCATATCAACAGAATTCCAACGTTTGAGATATCATGAATAATATGTGTTCTACTGAACAACATTAGGTAAAACTAAGTTCTTTACTATGAAAATTCTATTTGGAGTTGTGATAGTTTAGGTGTTTTTTTATATACATATTCTGTGGATTATCGCAAATTAAATATCAATTTAAAATATAAAAATTGTATATCCAATTATTGGCAGAAAAATCAACTTTAAAGCAAATTATATACTATTTACAGTTAGTCATTTAAAAGCTACTAAAAAATAACGTAAACATACTAGCTAATAGTTGTTTATGAAAGTTGGAAAGTTGGGTTCTATCTTATTATTTTTCAACGTTTTAATTAATATTCCTTAGAATTATAATTTTTTAATACTACTCAAATTTCATTAGTAATGGTAATGGATAATGATTCCCGAAAATGAAATGTATTCCTCATACTTTCCACCGGAATGGTCAATGGAATTAAAAAAGAATTAAGACATTAAGAATTCAATTTAATATTTTCATAAATCTGTTGGAATAATTATAATTCGACACTTCGTTTAACTAAATTGTTTATTTCTATTTTCGCATTTTTAAAAAGAAAGGAATTATAAAATTAGAATAGAATGAGTAATGATATTTATAAGCCTGATTTCCGGTTTTTCGTATACAATTCTGAGAATCAAGTTGGGTCGGGTCGATAAAGAATTTTTAGAATTTTCTTCTAAGAAATCCGTTTCAGCTGATTCCGGGAATATTATAATATTTTAAAGACTTATTTTATATAAGTCTATAATATTTGTTATGAGGCTAAATTGGTTACCATACATTTCGTTCTTCCTTTAACCTAGAACTATGAGTTAAAGAACATCCTTTTTTAATTCCCTTGGTAACGTGTATCGTCAGAAACTATAAGAAAATTCATAGAAATAAATGTCTTCGTATTATGAAACCCCGCTTCTGAATTCCAGCCAAGTAGTTGCCCTGGCTCCACGTCAACGTCCTTAATTAGGGCGGTCTTCAAGTGGCCAACAAAAATGACCAAGAGTTGTCAGGACCAAAAAAAAAAAAAAAGAAAGGTTAACTATTCCACGGCAGCATTCAGTTTTGCTTTTATTTACGAAAAAGAAGGCAAATGTCAGAAGAATCTTAAGATAAAAGCAAATGATTGCCAGGGGCGGCGACCCGTAGCAGAGGGGGCCCTCACAGAAAGGCCATTGGACATGATTATTTATAGGATTTCTTGTTGTGCTCCCAAATATTTTCATTCAGTTTAGGTCAGCCGCGCTAAGTGGGTGCCCCATATATATATATATATATTATATATATATATTTTTTTTTTTTGGGAGAGTGGGGGGGCACAAAAGAACAAAACAAGTCATGTCAGGGGCTCGTGTTTTTCTATGTTTTAGCCCGTTTATTTTTCGCTGGCCTATATTTCTATATGCCCACGAACCATTCGCAGTTTATTAAACGTTTGGGGCGCCCTGTACTCGGCTCATAAATTCGCATTAAAAGCGAAAACACTCTCTCACCGGAAAAATAGGAAGCGACCAATAAATTACTTTCGTGGTCCTTCGAGCCGAGCTCTAGGGCTGCTGAGACATTCTCGCATTTATATGTATGTACGTTTGGCAAAAGGAGGCATTCCCCGCCCCCGAGTCGCCTGTCGAATGGGTTCGTACGTCAAAGGAACGTAAGCGGACCCCACACATGACTATAGATTTATTACTGAACGATATTTTCTTTGTAAATCATTAGAAAATGTCACGACCAGGAGCCGTTGGCTGTGGAACGCAAATTTATGACCCCTCCCGGGGGACAGGCCTTTGAAGTCCCTCTCCAACCCTCACCCCCACCCCCAATGATTTTTTCGGGGAAAATGTTGTGCTTGGTGTGCCTACCCGTTGGCGTTTTGTTAATTATTTTGCCATTTACCGCGCCCGCGGGGACTTCACTCGAACAAAGCGACTTCACCGAATGAACTCAGAAGTAATTCAAAACCCCGAAAAAAAGGGTTAAAGCAAACAAAATGAACGAACCCAGAGATATCTGCAACAATAATCCCTTTGAAGTGTTTAAGCCCTTTTTGGAAAATTCTTATCATTCTCGCCCCCCAAAAAGGCCTGCGAATAGGCTGTGAAAATTTTGTCAATTACACGCCGCAGGGGGAGGCCTGATGCCCTGCGGTCTTCAAAGTCGCCATTCACAACAGGTGAAAGGTGTGCCGAATCAGCCCTATATCTATCTATTTATCTATCTATAGATACTAAGTTCTCAAGAACTGGAAAGAAAAAAGAATTCTCGTTATTGTCGTCGTTTCGGCTTCGTGCTAATTAATACCTTTTCAACTCGTTAATTTTTATTACGACGAGAGCAGGATAACTTTCAAGGGCTCTATTGAGGTAGGCGACTTTTACTACCCGGGAGTTTTTTTGATAGGGCTCAGGGCTCCGGTTTTATATCTTGTAGATATATATATATATATATATTTGTAGGTATATATTTCACTAAAATCCGTAATGAATGGCCGAGGCATTTCAAGGCCACAAAACTGAAGAGGGCAAGAGCTGAAAGTTTACTTTGAGGTTCAAAAGGAATTCGCCTGAAACGATGAAAAGGGTAAAGAAATGCTAAACGCTTTTAGACCTAAAATAGAAGGAGGTTTTATAATTTTCTATCTTGTTTTAGAAAACGGCCGGCAAAAGTTTGGTGATTCGTTTAAATAAAATTTTATTATGCGACTGAATGAGGAAGGTTTTTATCATGGCTATAGTTTGTAGTAAAAAGAGAATGATTTCAAAGTAGGATAAAACCAGCTTTATATTGGTGACATTATGAAGGTTAGTAATTTTTTTATTTTTTTTTTTTATTGAAAATATCTAGTGATCGATAAACGTTCTCAGTTCACTATCGTTCTCGATGATAGCAATGTGTGCAAGTACTGTCAAGAATAATACTTTTTTGTATGCATTAGATCTCTAGAAGAAGAGGCTTTATATTATATTATTTATATAATTTATGTTTTTTCACTACAGTATTCGTATTTAAGAAATATTAAGAATATCTTTCGTACGAAATTTTCTCATTTCTTTAATGGAAACTAATCACTTTTTAAAATTGAATTGAGAAAAATAGAGTTAACAAATGAAAATGATCATATTTTAGCCATTTTGGGAAATTTTTTCAAAAATAATGGAATGTTGTAGCAGATTGAAATGTAAATAAATCAAATCCAAGCTTGAATCCTTAATTATAGTTTTAAAAAATCAATTATATTCAAATTTTACTAAATGTAGAGGGAACGCGCTCTTCAGAGCTGTAATGAAAAATGTGTCCCCAGTATAAACCGTCAAGGGTCTTATTTAATAGTTTTTTTTTATTTTTATAGATTTAGTCTAAACTCAAAAAAATATCTTGTTCAAACAGCTGATTTCGTGGTTAATTTTTAACCTAAATACTTGGTTACTTTAAAGGAATTTAATACCATAACTAAGAGAAAAATGATATTCTTAAGTCAAGAATGATAAAAAATTTAATTGATATTGAGGATTATCAGTAGATGAATTTGTAAATTGCCCTTATGGAAAAATACTCGTGAACACAAATCAAATTTGGTAGAAGAATTAACTAAAACTAATAAAAACTCCATTATTCTGAAAAATTGTTCTGTTTAAAAATTAACAAATATATTCTAGTAAAATTGATGCACACTCCCTTTACTTCAATAATTCTATAGCAAAACTGAAATAAAAATAGTAAGATGAACTAGGACCTGATTGATGAAAACAAAAAATTTCCATCAGATAAATGAATAAGGTGTCATCTTTGAATCAAGTAGATTTTTTTGTTTAGTCTACGATTTAAACTTCCGTTCGAATTATGTTGCGAACTCCTACGACATCCCGGTATTTTCTAAGACATTTTAAAAAAATTGCTAAAATACGACATTTTTGTCTAGATAACTAAACTTAAATCAGTTTAACTCTGTAACTAACCATTCGCCTTATAGACTATGAATTAGAAATTATTGTATTTTTATATTTCCTTAATTTATTTTAAACAAATTAATGAAGTATTAAGTGAAGTATAAGTATAAGTATAAGTATATGGTATTTTAATTTAAAAAATAGAAAAATACTAAAAAATTAACGTTTCCAATCTTGGTAGATGTTAAAATTGTTCTCTCCAGTAATAGCCTCGTTGCAGTAATTTGTCATCTTGCGTTTCTTAAATGGACAAAAAATACAAATATTTGCGTTTGTTTGACGCAATTTTAGTATGTAAAAAGTGTACGTTCGTGCTTAATACCTTCGGGTGGTTTATTTGACTAGTTATGAAGACACTGGCAGAGGTCGGTAGTCTGTCAAACGAAAGTTTAGTTACCTAAGGTTAAAGTTTAATTATATTTTCTCTGAAAATGTAGCGGGCTGGATTTTTGTTTGTTGTTATTTACAAGAAATCAGTTTATTAGCTTTTTTTAGGGGTAACAACAAAAGTAGTATAATACAAAATAAAAAATCGGCCAAATTCTATTTTTCCATATAACTGTCAACATTTATAACTATCTGAAGTTATAATAACTATAAAAGAATTTTATGATTTTTTTTTATTGGTATCTTTTGGGAGATTTAAAAAATAAAAGATTGACGCCAGGAAACAGAATTCCATTATTCCATGTTCATATCCCAGTTAATTTCTTTCTAGTTATTTTCCTTCTCAATTTTAAGTTAATTTCCTTTTTACCTTATTGATCCATAAAATGTTCAAGCTGAATGTTGTATTAATTGCATTCTTTCAGTTTTAAATCTTTTTAAATATCCCACCAACAAAATGTTGGGTACTAAGACCAAGAAAAATGAAATTTAAGTTCCAACTTTCAAACTTTTCAATGTAATTAAAAAATAGAACTCCGATTTCGATCAACTTTAATATAAATTGGGACTGTTGACTTTTATAGAAACATTAGTCATTTAAATCTAAAGACTACATACATATATAAAATATCTCATTCAAATTATATGAATAATTCCTGCGATCTACTTGATTTTACTTTGTTTTCTTTTATTAATAAAATATTCTTTCAGATGAAATTTTTCACCCTTGAAGTTAAATTATAATTTCTGAGAATTTAGATCAGCCTTTAAATTTTATATTTATATATTTTGCCCTAAATGTAGGATGATGCTTAAAGCTAAATTTCAAAGCGACCGCGCGCAACGAGTAGCGAATTAATTACGTGGCCGAATTTCTTGAGTTCCCCTTACTTTACCTTGAGGGTTCCTTTTTAGAGGATAGCACGTTGGGGCCGCAGCAGCACCTTTGAGGGAGCCCGACCCGAGGGTATTTGTATAACATCAATGAAAGCCTCCACATATTTGCCCAGACAGACGCCATCGTAGGGCCCCGCTACGAGAACGAGAAGAGAAGATATCTCCCTCGAAGGGATACAGAGTGATTTGTTTAGTTAATCAAAGTTTGCCGTTCAACTACGACAAAACAATGTAATTAGCGATGTCCCGGCCTTTGATGTCGTTGCGCCGTTTACCTTCCTAATTAGTAAGAGGAATTTGCCTTTTGTTGCACGTCTTCATTTGTAGAGGGCGTTGCTCTGTCCAGCTTCCTGGTGTCCTCTTGTTCGGGAATCAGAGGATATCCCACCAGAGATACCTTTCGATGCACCAAATATAGACCTCGACCATGAATGGAGTCACTCCTCCCGGCAACTGTGGTCAATGGATTATTCCAATTCTGGTGTAAGACGTAAAATAAATGATATAAGCAAACAGGCCTTAAGGTACAGTGCACAACTATCCTATTGTATTGTATAGGCCATAGTCGTGTCGGGTCCATTTACCTCCTGTACAAAGGATCTCCTCTCGGTCGGCCGCAGAGTACACGGGTCCCTTCTGTCGGATTCCCGGGGAAACCTCACCGGCTCGAAAGCGATTGATCGACAGTAATTGGAGTAGATTCGGGCCAGGTAAATACCTACATACGGCCGCAGACTAACAATTATCCAAGATAAGACTTCGTAATAATGTTTCGTGTAATTACAAAGGGTGACCGCAAACAAGATGCTCTGGAAATTGCCGCATGCATATTTCATGCTCCCGATGATGTTAACGACGGCGACGGTGACGGCTGAGGGGATGCTGTGGGGGTCCGTTGATTATGATGTGGTCACCCTGCAGTGTCGGCACTGATTCATTATTCAGAACAATTTGAATCCCTAATTCGGGCGGTGAATCTTGAATCAGTGTACGCGAGCTCTTAAGGCACTTTAGTGACATAGCTCCGGGTCGAACTGATGAACTCGTCTCCTAGGCTACCTAGTTGGCTTGAGGGCCGGGCGGTTGGCGGGGGCCTTATTGGTGCTTAAAGTTTACATTCGCCAATGTGCATAACTTGTTCGGGATCGTGTAATATTTAAAACACAATCAGAACTTCCTCTAAATAGAGGTGCAACACATAATTTCAAGGAAAATTTTAACATTAATTCGCAAAATAAATTTATTTTTTAAGACACGAAAATGTTTAATGACCAAAATTTCACTTGCCATTAGAGGAATTCTTACGTTATTGAGTTTTTAAGACAAAATATAACATTAATTCAAAAAATGAGTTTTTTTTAACTGTATTTTGTTTTTATCTGATTTTTGTATTGAATTGAATTTTTAAAATTTGCAATAAACGTATCAAATTGCTATGATTTTCACCCACCTAACACATTTTTTGATGCAAAATGGGTGTAAGTGAAAACATGTTGATGTTCTTTTACAAAAAATAAAAAGCATAATTCCAGACCGTGGCGAGATCATTAAAAACAAAATTATAGTTTCAAAACTAAAAACACGCTTTTATGAGTAGCGAACAATATGTAAACACTTTTAAGTTAAGCTAATAAAAGCGTGGTAAAAAAAATGCAGCTCACTGTCCTCAAAATGGGTCCGTCTGTTAGCCAAAGACGTTTTTCTTAGAACTCATTTTAAAGAAGAAAATTGAAATTGGAAAAGTTAAATTATATAAAATTTATCTGTACATTAGCACTAGGTTATAAAATGAAGAGAAGACCGCAACACGACCGAACGAAGTCTACACTTTGAATGCTTTATACGCCCGCACAGGGTTTGTTTGTCAAACAAATTCGGCCGTACGTAAAATATATAAAAAATATAACTAGTGTAAGGCTGTAACTCCGCCACTTGAAAGCTATCACGGCCGCACTATCGGCTGAACTAATTTAAATATAGGTATATTATACTAGCTGGGTTACCCGGTTTTACCCATCTTGGATTTGTAAATTTTGATAACATTCAAAATCAGTGACCTCAAAGTAATCATTGTACTAATTTTCATTAAACTCCATTGAAATCGAGAAATATTTTTCGCCATATTCGGTCCGCCATTTTGAATTTGTAAATTTTGATAATATTCAAAATCAGAGACCTCAAAACAATCATTGTACTAATTTTCATTAAAATTCGTTGAAATCAAGAAATCTTAGTTGCCATATTGAATCCTCTATCTTAAATCTCTAAATCTGGACAGCGGATTTGAAATCAGCATTTCGCAAAACCCCTATGTACCAATTTTCATGAAAATCGCTTCAAATTTAATGTGTTCAGCCGCCATCTTGGATCCGCCATTTTGAATTCCTATGTAATATCGGACAAAAAATTAGCCTGTATTTTAAGATGCAATATGTACCTTCTTCGAACAAAAAATGAAAAATATTGATGCAAGCGTTTAGACGTGATTGAGCAACAAACAAACAAACGAGCTTTCATTTTTATATATATTGTATAAAGGGATCTATATAAATTGGTCCGGCCGTGGCACCGCGGATGTGGCCGTTGTCGTTTGTACTCAAGATAAGTTTATTCATTATGCAATTATAACTATGTACTTATATTAAAATAGTAAGAAAAACTGTACTTGAAGTTGTATTGACATAAGACATTAAATGTGTGTATAGATGGCAAAAATCCCCAACCAATTACAAACGTTTTTGTTAGACGATAATGCCAACATTTGTCGCTGGTCATTTAAAATCACCATAGTTTGCACAAATAAGCCAGTAAGGATGCGATATTCACTACAATTAAATTAAAATAAAGAGAGAAAAGGCTCCTCATTTACAAAATCCAGATAACCTATTTCATTAAATTACTCTTCGTGACTTTTAATTAGCAAAATTATTTGTAAGATTACTGCAGTCTAATGACACGAATAACTTAGATATAATTTTTAGTAGTGCTAAGTTATTTAATCTGTATACATTTATTTTGTAAAGTAAATAATTTTAACCTTATTATCATGGTTACTTAAAACATATGAAAATCATAAGAAGTAATTGATATCTTTTTTACTCTAGAAAAAGGAGATAGATATGAATAATTTTTATTTAATAATATAAGGTTTTCAAAAATATTTGTTTTTTCAGAATATTGTGTAAAATGGTTTTAGAGACCTAGTAGTTTACAAAGTTTTTTTAAGGGGTTGTACTAAATCGTTTCATTCATTACATAAGAATTGTACAATAAGGATTTACAATTAGAAGATTTAAAGCTAGTTGACATAAGCGTCGTTATAAATATATATTTAAAACATATATTTACTAAATTTATTTAGACAGCTTGTGGTTGGGTTTTCTAACACATCATATAGGTTTAGGTTTTGATTATCAGTGATGAGTAAGTTAAGGTGCTCTCAAAAAATATAAACATTCGGTCATCATGCGGAACAAGTCGTTAATTATGTCACAATAACGAAATTGCAAGTTGTTATTTATTTAAAATTATTTGAAATCAACAATAACTCTAGTGTTTATATCTTGTAACATACTCACATAAAGCTTATAGAAAGTCTTTTTGAAATTCAGAATAATCTATTACCGATAAATTTAATTTTTCGCAGTAATTTGAATAAAATGGATTTCAGCACTGAACACTCGAATCGCAATACCCATTCGCACTTGTCCTTGATTAAATTTACTTGTATTAGTGAATTTTTAACTAGAAAATTTGTTCATTTTATCCATCACTGAACTTTAAATGTATCGGAGAAGTAAATTCAGTTTCTTTCGAGAAAGTTAAAAATATAAAACCGATAGACACATTACATCGTCTGTGTCGTCCCGTACAACGTCCAAGGACAACGTCGTGATCCACGGGGTTATAAATTGCACTCGTAAATTCAATTTTCCCCTCAATTTAATGTCACACATTGCAAATTGTGTTTATCTTGTTGGGCAAAAAGGATCAAGCCCGCTCCGAAGGCAGGCGAACGGACGTTGCAAAAACACAAAACGAAACAAATCGATTTATTGCCGGAAGAGAGACAAACGCATTACTCTCGAGCGGATGCATTCTTGTGCTCAATCGACTACGAAATTTATGTGCCGCCCACCTAAGATAGCTGAGTGCACTTTTAAGGAAATGCAACCCATAATGCCCTGGCCAAGGATGCGCCCCGAATAATAAAATAAGCAGCCCCAATGCCACATGCTCCGTATGACCCTCAGCTCTTGTCGGTGGATGGGGCCCATATAGGGCCACATTGGACACGGCGACGACGACGGTGGTACGGGTTGAATTAATGGAAATAATGCACTTCGGGGTTTTAGGGGTTACAGACAGAAAGCTAAGAACGACGACGACGGTGGTGGCGACAACGTCACCGAGCATTCTTGCAATTAGAAAGAATCTCATTGGGCAGGTCAGATCGCAATCAATTTCCTTCATCCGTAGACGGGAACAGAAGAAGCGAACTTGAAGATAATATCGCACAAAGGCTCTTGTGTCTGGAAACTCACGTCCCCTAGGTTGGGAGACGACCTATTTTCCATCCGATGTTTTTCTGGTTTTGATTCAAAAACAAAAAAAAAAATAGACCCATTTTTGCGGGATGCTCTCTAACCGTCCCTGGAAATAACATGCGACATTTTGCAAGCCTTTTCCATTAACGAACTAAGAAAATAACTTTTTTTTTTTTAAATAAAAACAAAGACAAAATATGGAGCATCCTACGAATGCATATTTTCTTGGAAGGCTCCACAATTCCAAAGCCACACCGACAATTTCATTATTTACTTGGCTACGTGGCGGTTTTCTTCTCCTTTGTTTTAATATGCAGTCGTACTCAATTTGGCATATGTAAACTTTAGACAATTTTTTGTGGGATGCTGCGTACGTTGTGAACAAACAAATCCCTTTAAAAGGTGGATGGAATTTCCTCTCAACGTCTATAAATGGCTCAAGGCTAATAAACCCTGGGGGTGGCAATGATAATTTCGTGCTTATCAGGGCATGGTAAATTTCCTTGATTACTTTCAGTAGACAGAACATCAAATGATTGTTAATATCACTCTTCGATATAATTAGCTACTTCAATTATGTACAATTATAACTCAGTCTAGACAAGAATTTCATCAAGGACCTCATTAAACTAATAAGTTGATTGGTAGAGGTAGGCAACATAATATGAGTAAGGTTTAATAAAAAGGTCTTCACTCATACTTTGTTTTCTTCACTCCAGTTTTTTCCCAGAAAAAAACGGTCAAAGGAGAGTCGGACTCATGCGCTTATTTTAGCTTACTTATCATATCGCATGGGCAAAATTCAAGTCTGTTTTCAGGACTTGTTCGTGGATTTCTTCTCCTACTTTTATATAATCTACATATAATCTGTATGTACAGATCTATACTTCTATACTCTACACTAATCTATAAGAGGATAGAGTTTGTTTATACAGACAACGCCAGGTAACTTAATTAGTAATTAAATTCTTGGATTTGTCAAAAGTTGTATCGTATGATGTCGGAATTAAGAGAGCGAAAAATGATTATTTTTCTCAAAAAAAGCTCTCATACAATTTTAATTAACAAAATATATATTTTTTTAATTAAAATTTTCTAGTTAAATATAGAAAAAAAAAATATTTGCATTGATGCTTTGTTGAGGGTGTACTTTTTTAAAGTGATTTTAATACTAAGTGCACATAATATAATAATTCTCAAATTTTTGTGCCAAATTGGAACTTGGTAGGTCTAATAGTATCTGATAAATTGTGAAAGGTTCCCATTTTCCTTATAATGTAATTTTATTAACCCTTTGAAGCACAGCGGGTCACTCAGAGACCCATAAACATAATACTAGTTTTTTATTTATGAGCAATGTATGGTCGATTTCGTAGTTTTTTATTTGCTAGTTTCCTAAGATCCTAATAATCATAAAATCATTATAATTATTTATGAAATCTTGAAATAATTATTTTTAATAGTAAATAAATAATAAAAGGCATACATTTTTTTTAAATTGATTAACGAAAAGATCAAATATTAGCTTTATTTATTTAAAAATTTATATTTAAGGATTTTCTGCATCGCTGTTTATGAATGCGCTGTCAGATTTTGAAAATTGAAAAACTGAAAATTGAGGATCCAATACGGCAGGTAAAATTTTTTTAAAGATTTTCAAGTTTCATGAAAATTGGTATATGGAGGTTTTCAAGATTGCTAATTACACTTTCAGTTCACTTTCCAAGTTCAAAATGGTGGATCTAGTATCCTCGAAAACCCTTATATACTATTTTTCATAAAAATACAGGGAAATTAAAATTTGTTCAAAATTCTTGTCCGTCATATTGGATCTGTCAGTTTGAATTTTAAAAATTGTTAAGTAAATTTTTAATCAGTGGCTGCAAAAACCCCTGTATAACAATTTTCGTAGTAATCTATGGTTAGAAAAATACGTGTTTCAAAGGGTCAATTGGTTCATTTATGGTAGTTAAATCTTTTAAGGATTCCTGCAAATGTTAAGCAGATCCCAGAGCAAATGACGGAGTTTTAGCTCTACCGTGTCGAGCAGTTTAAGATTTAAAACTTTAAATGTTATTTTGTCAAAATATGTCTTTCAAATCGTTGAAGGAAATTTTTGGAAACTGTCGATTAGTCTAAAATTTTGTGTGCTATTTCTTGAAAGAATATTGAATAAGCCAATATATAACGTAAGCCTATCCCGCTTTTTATATTTAACAAAAACTACATTTGAAAAAGGGTGGTCTTCATAAAACACTTTTTTCGTAAACGATTCAGAGTAATGGCTGCACCATTGATAAATATATTAATACGAGTTCTCATTGGCATAAATTCATATACAAGTTCTGCAAATATATCTTTAATGCTCAGTTTTAAGGTTTGAGTTTAAACGCTGCTTAAACCTTAATTACTATAACCGACATTAATTCATTAACTGAAATTATCTGTAAAATTGGTTTTTCGGTTTCGAGATAAACCTTGGGCATTTCAGTTGGTAATTCACTGATATGGGATAATTGATATCGATAATTTTAATCCAACATTCTGTGAGGATGCTGTGCATTTTAATGTGATGAAAAAATTAGTTTAATTTGTTAAAACTCATCATCGAATACCATATTCTATCTAAAAACTGGGCCTAAGTCTAAAAGATGTAATTTATATATCTACGAATTCTGTTTTTTAATTAAAAAATTCGAGAAAAAAATCTTTTTTTTTTTTGGCGTTATGACAGAGCATGACCTCTCAATTTTACTTAAAGCATTTTTAATAAAAAAAAATTTTTCTACAACAAGATAAAAAGGGAGCATATGTGAAAAAAATCCCGAAATTTCAAAAGGTTGCTCTGAATCCAGTCACTTTGATGCATCCTCACTTTTCGTGCATTCGAAAAGGAAAGGAGGAAGCTCCGCTTTTCCAGCCGGGTGCCCCATACAAGAAGCGGCCTTCGGGAGCAGCCCCGGCATGAACTCAATTAATTCCTGATTAAATTTTCTAATTACGGCGAATAACGAGTTGGTTTGTTTTGCCGCCGGATAGAGACCCCAAGCCTGAGCCGGAGCCCGAGCCGGTCGGCATCCGTTCGCTCGCTCGAAACAAATTCGTTCATTTGAATCTGGGCTTGTTTACAGCAAGCGGCATTAAGTCAATTAATTATATCCAAGTCAAATAATTTTATGTTATTCATTTGCAGAGAGAACACGGGCTAAGATGAAAAGCAAACAGGAAAGTACTCCCGGCACTCGGCTTGATTATTTGACTTTGATTTTTAAGGAGCTAAGGCTGGAGTATAAAGGCCCGGATAAAGCCGGAACGAGTCTTGGAAGGGGGGCAATCTTACAGAGGGGCGAAGGCCTGCATCTCGACGAGCGCGGAGGGAAGGGGTAAACATGCTCATGAAATTCCCGGATCTTGTGTACGCCTGTAATACGTGATATACGTGACAACATATTTCTCCGGGGCGATGGGAAGTTATAAAGCAAAAGTAGCTCTCGTGATTCGCATATAAATTCCCAAAAGATAAATGTTTGTATTTCGAATTATCCACAGTGTGGATGTGGGCCGATTTGGCACAGGCCGGGGATGTGCAGATTCAGTCCAGGCAGCAGCGCTAAGCCTTGGGGCCGTTTCATCAAAAAAAAAAGCCATAAATGCCCAAACCATTGCCAGACAATTGCAATTTCGCCATTCACGATTCAGGATTCCCGCAATGCAGTTCTCTTCCCTTCCCGGGCAGCGTGCGGTTAGTTACCCAAATGTGGAAGTGGAGGTTCCTACGTGTGCCCGAGATTTTTACAATCATCTTTATAATGCCCGGGACTCGCCACAAATGGACCAATCCCTGCAAATTTACGTCAATAAAATCCTGCCTCGTATGAGGTACGATTTTATTGATGTCCTCCCTTTTTTCGGGTTCTATAAAACCCGCCGCTGCCTCAGAGGGCGGGGCCTTTTTAAGTCTAGTGCCCGCAACTTCTGAAGCAGATATGTATCTATCGTTATGGGAATTTTTGTACTGAACTGCAAGAGTGAATAAAAATTGTTTTCTTTTTTATATTGGGAAATTTTTACAGAATGACTGGCAGAGGCCGTTGTACAATAGAAATGCATTTTCCACTGGACGGAAAATATAAAGGCCCCCGAAGTGCTGAGCTTAGCGAACTCAAAGATTTATGAGACATCAGAGATGCGGGCCGGCCATCAATCTTCCTTAGCACTTGCGGAATTTATGGTAGATTAGTCAAATCTGGAAACGAATGGACAGAGTCGTTGATCCACGCTGAAATTCAGCATTCATTAGCAGATCCCGTCGATGGCAAGTTTGCATCACACTTTTTTTCATGAATATTTCCCGACTTCTGCCACTCAGTTCATTTTCAATCCGAAGGGTAAGCAATAATTTGCCTATGCATCGACGGGCACGATGGTGTGCCCTTTCCTTCAACCATGGTTCATGGATTTCGGGAATAAATTGATTCCGGGAACGAAAACCTATACACAGGGTGATTCATAGTCAATTGAAAAAAAGAAACTTGAGAAAAAAACTATATTTTACTTCATCGACGAATTATCACTGTAATTACGCGAGAGATGACTAGTTTTTGTAAGATTTAAATATAATCTATATAAATATAATAATAAAAACTTTTGCGTTAAGCAATCAATCTAATTCGACAAAATAAAACTTTATCAAATTTGGAAATACTTATGTGTAATTGGATGACATAGGAAACACTAAAAAAAAACCTACAACCAAACGTGTAAATAATTTTTTAAAATTTCTACTTTACAGATATAAAATAAAAATGAAAAAGAAGACTATACTATTAAAGAAGCAGTATTTCTAAAACAATATTATCACTACTTTTATAAAAAATGATTTTTGTGTGTAACTGACTATGTTTTTGTAATTGCACTTTAAGCATCATCACGTTTTATAAATTCAAGACAACGAATGCAATAACGCTACCAAAATTTCTCAATTTCAACGGATTTTAATAACAATAAGTCATTTTTTGATCACTGATTTCGAATCCTTGTTCTACATATATACCATACTACATAAATAGTAATATATATAATAGTATATAAATAAAATCGAAAGACCGGCTTTGTGTTTGTTGCTCAATTACGCCTAAACGCTTGAATGGATATTTTTCACTTTTTGTCCGAATATAGTACGTATTCAAATTTAAAATAATAATGGTGTAATTTCAAGTAATTTTCATTAAAATTGCCACCTAAGGGTTTTTTATAACGCTGATATCGAAAACACTCCTGGAATTGACGGAACATGGCAACCAATATTATTCCCATTCGATGGGTTTTAATAGGTTCTAGCAACATCTTCGGGCCACTGGTTTCGATTATATTATCAAAATTTGTATATTCAAGATTGCGAAATCCAATATAGCGAGAAGTGTTTAATTAATAAGTATTTACACTACGCAGGGTGAAACCGGGTAACTCAATTATTTAGTACTATACAATTGTAGAAATGTAGGTAATTTTATTTTAAGTTAAGTTTTCGTTATTTTCATGTGCTTTAAATATGTTATAATCAAAGACCGAAGCTCTAGTGATTCTAAGTAAAACTGGTCAATGGTTTGACAAGAGATACTAATCAAAGTCAAAACCTATTGTATGTTTCGATTTTTGAGTAATTTGCATTTTTATTTAATCTTAGGAAAGACTTGATGTACGTATATAACTATTATTATAAGTATATAAGTATTAAAATAAAAAGAAATTGATAATACTTAATCATTAGTCAAAAACCGAAGCTATAATTTATTTCGGTGTTTGACGAAAGACGTTAGTCCAACCTACTGTAGACAAGTTATTCTGCGGAGAGAGTGTAGTAAGTAATTCACTTAATGGGTTACATGGGTTTTGAAATTTTGAAAAAATCGGTTTTTCTTTTGAGATTCTTTAACAATAATTAAAGTAATATTACAATCAAACTTTTAAGTACCAAAAAGAGTAGCATTTGAGCTATATTCTATGACACTATGAAAAGGTGAAATTTTATTCTTTGAACGCGTGTTTTTCAATACTCACAAAATTTTGAAGTCGGTGGATACGATTACTCAAAAACTAATGCACCGACTTTATTCAAATTTTGCACACTTCTTCTAAATAGCATTGAATTAGGGAGTGAATGAAGGATTTTGTTTTTCGTTCATAACAACTTACTTTACATGGCAATATGTATTGTCTTTTCGTACCGAATAATGGATTTCTCGCCACGCAACGCCGCCAAAAATTCCAATTTCAATTTTTCTACAAATCCTTCGTTCACTCCCGAGCTGAACTTGTATAATAACATAAAAAATTTGATTTTTTTGGTTTCAGATCAATGTAGCACAAGTTATGATGTCCACCGCATTTTTAAGAGGTTTTCGAAATCCAGCTCTCAGGGGGTCTTTTTCGGTATTTTTCGAAAAAAATGTTATAGGATATAGTTCAAATACATACTACTCTTTTTGATACTTAAAAGTTTGAATGTAGTAATTCTTTTTTTTACCATTTAAAAATGTAAAAAAAATCTATCTTTTCATAATTTGAAACCTACGTAAGGAAGGTTGGTTTAAGTAGACAATAAACTAGAGATAGAATTAAGATTTGGACGATTTCTTAAATTGATGACATAAATAAAAAAAACCATCTTACATAAATAAAAAATACCATCTTAACCCCAATCCAATATTGTGGAGATATTTCGTCGTTGAAAATCGAAGTCTACTTTCAGTCGTTCTTTTCATTTAGATATGAATCACTCTGTATAAGAACTGACTGGAAGTCCGTAATTCTTCCGAGCTCAGTGTATCTTTTTGCTTATCCCGAACGTAAGCAGTGACGTGAATATTAACAGAAATCACTTTATAATCCCAATCTTCATGAATATCGACACCCATCAATTGAAAATCCTGCCATTACCAATTTTTGTTGCTTACCCGGCGGAATATACATCCGGGCGCTGCTCCGCCGCTGACGGAGAATCCAGTCGGCGCGGCTGTAAATCAATAAAACTTCATCTTTATTGGATCCTAAATTTTAAATGTTGGCCGGGGGTGTGAGGGACCCGATATGTGATGGTAGAGGTCCAAACACACACACACATATGATGTGAATACTTACAACTACCTTTATTCCGTCTCTTCTGGGGGTAGCAGGGGGGTTTGACAAGGCGGGACGGGCGTGTGTGCGGGATCTTGAGGGTTCTCAAGTGAAAGAAAATTTAATTCGGTAAATGTTGCTGGTCTGAAGATAAACGTGCCGGGACGCTGTAAGTGAATTTATATTTCGGAATAATCGATTCATATGGTAGACTTGGCACGTACGAGTTTACAGGCTTCACAGGCCTCCCACGGCCCCTTGGGACCCGCCCCCGCCTGCAGGCATATTAGTGGAGGAGCTCCTACCTCAGGGAGGGCCTCATCGACTTGTTATTTTTCACACCAACCTCGCCCGGGGGTTTCTGGAGCGTGAAATCTGTTGAAAGGCGCTCCTTCCAGGGTCCGGGCGGCGTTGTGGTCAATGCGGGAAGCCATTTAATTATTTCGGATAATAATTTTGGGTGTTAAGCAACCTGCAACCCTCCCTTTTCCTCCCTCACAAACTGTTATATACATATTTTCCACCTGTCATGGGAGAAATGTCAAAATATTGTGCAATAACAATTTATTTTTTATAAAAACTTGTACCACTCCAGAGCATGTATAACAGAAATTTTGCTAGGTGTTTCGAACACCAAACACCAAAAAATATTGCGCGGGTAAGAGGAAAATTTTAATTGAAATTTATCGGCTGTAATAAAAGGCAAAATGAACATATATGTAAATGTATAGGTCAAGTTTTATTTTTTAGCTGTCAGCTAGAGCTAATTAAATTAAAAGTTGAAAACTCCGTTTGGGTAAAATTGACCCATATTTCGCATCTGGTTAGCAGTGGGGTGCATACTATGTTTTGTGTTTTACAATACTTGGAGCTTACTATTGCCCCAATGGCCAATATAGAAAGGAGAAAAAAACTTACTATTATACATCACTGGTCTGCAGCTCAAGTATTTCTAAATAATTAACAATTATACCAGAGATGGAATATTGCACTGACACAATTAAGTGCGAACTTGGCCACATCAAAGGTAATACATTTTCCACAATTTAATCTTAAATTAGGTGCATCTAGAAGCAGTTGAAGTGCTTGAATAGATGATTAAAGGGCGTTTGATTTAATAATTAGGGAATCGTATAATTACCTAATTTCTGCGATTTTTGTAAATAGTAGTAAATAGTCGTATTTTATAAAAATTTAAAAAAATATATGAGTACTAGAAACAAATATTATCATTATCAAGATTTGACATTGTGCTATACCATCTATTATATAGAGTATCAATATTTATATTTCTAGTGCAAAAAATATAAATTCTCATTTATGTAAATGCAAAGTTGAAAATCGACTCCAATGTCAAATTTAAACACTTCAACTTGTCATTTAAAGTTTCAAGAAACTTTAATCCTTGTTAGGTGACTTTTGAGCCTGTTGTAAGCACAAGTCAACACGGATTTTATGTTTTAGTAATTTTAATCATTGATTTTATCGTAAAAATTCAGCATGATTATTGAAAAACTTTGCTTTTGTGTCCAGGATAGGAAATTTGAAATAAACGAATTCTAAAATCTTCAAGTTTCCATTTCTTTGCAAATTCTTTTGGGGGTGGACATTTTTTTAAATTTTCGGCAGCTACAATTTGATTTGTTATCTTAAATTTATACATTTGGATAAAAGATTTAATATTAGGGACCCAAAATGTCAACTGTTTAATTTGACTAGAAATTGTATGAAATTAAAAATATTTGGACGCGATGTTGGATTCACTACTTTGGACCTAGAACACAAAAAAAAAAAAAATATATACTATAATTTTCAATACGATGCACGTTCTGACGAAAAATCAGGAATATTTCAGCATGCATTTAGGCGTAATTGAGGGTCAAAAAGTCTGACATTGTTGAATTGTGTAATAAATAAAACATCCTATAATATTTCACGGGTATCACGCCGATTATGATTTTTTATCGTCTGTACTAATACACGTAAAGATTTGGCCTAGTTTCATCCCTTAATAATTAACCCCCACGGGGTGTGATTTAAATTTAAAAGTTTCGAAAAACGGTAATATATTTTGAAGGGGTTGATCGATTTCAATGGGATTTTGATATGTTATAAGTGTAACATAAAAAAATTTTTCAAATAATTTGTTCACCCATTTTGTATTTTGGTACAATCACCAAAATTTTGTTTAATCGGCTTAATCGGTGAGGCCGCACTTTACGCGTTGTTATCCCCTATGGTCTTTAAAAATATATTAAATTTTGGAGTCAATATTTCGTGTTATTACACTTACACTAACGTTGAAGTTACAATATAAAATAACAAATTTAATTAGGATTTAGGACCACCATATTACACATAATGCGTCAAAAGAAATATTTTAATATTTTCGTTTCTGCAATTGACGAACAAATACCAGAGTGAATATATGAATATTAATTTTTGTCTATTGAAAGTCCATGTAGTAGAAAAAAAGAGCCAAACACAAATCAGTTAAATTGTTCTTATATATAAATATCCTAAACTTCCTATTAAAGAATTAAGTATGAAACTTCCATCCCACATCAAAGGCTTTAAGCCGGCTTTATACAACTATCATTAACTTATTAAATATAAGGATAAACTTAAAAGCAGGTATCCTTAAAAAAAAAAAGATCTTGCATGTGTGCATGAACGAATATTTTAAGTCAGCAACTAAAAGAAAGTAGTAAGTGAATCTGGAGAGACCTCTTCGCAAGCAAAAGATGCAAGCACTTGAAAAATATTCAACATAATTACCATCTTCTGTACTCAAGGTGGTGTGAAGTCAAAGGGCCTCACTATTTCAGAGTTGGAGTTTTTCATACAAGAGATGGGTTTAAGTAGTCCTTTGCAGTGGCCAAGGTCCTTTGGGAGATGCTCTGAAATTTGAGCTGAAAGGAACCGATGCTAGACGAGAATTTTCCCTCTATAAGCTTTCATGTTTCCCCTCAAACTCTAGTACTTTCTAGGGAAAGCTCTGGATATAACAGTTAACCTTGTTGTTTCTAGGAAGTCTTTTGTATTTTCATTAAATTCAGCTACGCTGCATGTGTGTGCTTAAATGGATATGTGGTAACATTTACCTCAATGTTTCACTTGTAACATGACATTCGTCCTCGATTGCTGTCATTAATCCTACGAAAGAAATATTCCTTTTACTTAGGAAAACACACAGTTTTTCCTTGTTTAAATATATACAATATATATAAATATATATGTTTATATTTTTTTTTCTAAATAAGAAATATGTCAAGAAATTCTCCCGGTACATACTTAAAATATTAAATGGAGATAAAATCAGCATTGAGCGAAATATTTTCTCAGTCAAAATAAAATTTTCACTTTTCTACACTCTTTAACATTTTTATTTTATTAATGGATCATATCGGAATAAATGTCTCAGTAAATGTCAAATAATGCTAATACTATATAATTATTTAACATATTCCGCCTATGTTCAAAAGGTTAGCGAATATCAGTTAATATGAGATAGTACCAGCGAATAATAGTATCACCTATTATTAGAAAATATTATTCAGTAGTAGTGCGTTTCAGATAGTATTAATTAATATATAAGTACTACTGTGATCAAAATGTAAATCCAATTTGTTTATAACTATGAAAATTTTTATTTATTCTTCCAAATCTATATCATCCCTTTCAAAGTAGTCCTCGCCCGATACAATACACCTATGCCAGCGATTTTCCAGTCCTCGAAACACTTGAAACTCGATGATTTGAATGGCCTTCAGTTACTTCTTCGATTTTTCTTTTATCTCATCAGTCGATTCAAAACGGTGTCCCCGAAGCGGTCTTTTGAGCTTAGAGAATAGCCAGAAGTCACATGGAGTTAAATCGGGCGAATACAATGGTTGTGGAATGACATGCATCGAATTTTTTATGAAAAAGTCTCGAATAACTAATGTAGTACAGTGCAAGAAATTGAGTGTTTTTGGAATCAATCGAGATGTGACTCTTCTCAAGCACAAATGTTCTTTCAAAATGGTTTGAACCGATCGAAATGAAATGTTTACAGTATCAGCAAAGTCTCTAATTGTTAACCGACGATTTTTGAGCACCAAATCTTTGATTTCATTGATATGTTGTTCATTGATTAATGTTGATGGTCGTCCAGGACGGTCTTTGTCTTCAATGCTTTCTCTACCTTCTGTGAACTGTTTATACCACTTGCAAACATTTCTTTCAGACAAAACTTGATTTCCGAAAACCTTCTGCAACATTCTAAACGTTTTTGCAGCAGAAATTTCATTCTGCAAACAAAATTTAATGCAACTTTTTTGCTCAATAAAATCACATATTGTAAAAATCGTAAAATTCACTTTTAGTTGTTCAGAAAACACAACGAAACTAACCAAACAAATGACTTACTGGCGTGCAATTTTACACAGATATGATTGATACTGCTGCCAACCTACAAATAAGAAGATTTGCTCGAATCAATGTACCCAGGCAATTTAAATTCAAAATTAGCTTTTCTTTTTGATCACAATAGTAAGTACACATATTTATTTGACATTAGCTGTAATTTGTTTCAAATAAATGAGCACATAGAATCAAATTGCCATAATTTAAATCTATTTTTGATACTGTGGACTGATGCCAACCTTTAGCTGCATTTATTTGAAAGCTAGAATCTCCTAGTACTCTTAAAAGAGTTTTCATCCTTTTTCCAGTAGAATCACATCATCCACTCCATATTACTCTTATCGAATCTGTACAACAAAATAGCAGTATGATAATTTAAGTAAGAAAATCGCAATGAAATTGCCGAAAATTGATATTACATATGTATCAAATATGAGCATTAGTTAGTAGGTACTCGATAATAGTCGTAAACATTAGTATCAGTGAATATTTAGCTTAGTGTGATAGAATTTATTATTTTTAGTTCATCACTACTGATAATATGGGAATAAATTATTCGAATACAAATATTTTATCTTTTAAACCTGAGATGTTATCTATGTGTCCAAATATTCATTAAATATGATTTTAATAAAAGTGGACATAAATAATATTGAATTTATTCGGATGTATTATACAGGGTACTTCAGATCAAGGTGTCGCGGGGTATACCACGTGATTCTTTGAGGTGAGCTGATAAAAAATTCGATCCACATTTCCAATTTTCTCAGTATTTTTGATATTTTACTATTATGAGCAAAGGTAATTTATCCAAATCTGAACACTTTTGCATCATTACATAATAATTCAGTAATTAATAATGCGGGGACAGGTGTTTTAATAAAAAATCAAAAAAAAATTGTAAAAATTTTATGTTTTGGATTAGGGTAGGCATTGACTAAAAAATAAAATAAGTCAATATTACCCACAATTATTAACTTTTGCTATTATTTTTAAGTTGATTCAAACGTAACTCTTTCTCTCAGTTTGAAAAACAATGGATAATTTAATGAAAATTTGCATAAAATATTGTATTGAATAATAATAAAAATTTCAGACTTCCGTATAAAACTAAATTCGTACAAAAGTGAAATGTTCTAAGTCATCAATTTCATTAAAAAATTAATCGATAAAAAAAAAAATTGTATAATTAAACTTCCAAATTAATGATTAATAATAATTTTGGCTTCATCAATTTTAATTTTTTTGTAGAAAAATATGTAAAAGTGTTTTTTTAGAATTAAAACAAAATTACCGCAAAAGCTTACTTGCAATCTAAATAACATAGCATCTAAAACACTACGCATTTTCTGAAATATCTAACCTTTCTAACCTTTCAGCCGCACATGGGTTCAAACTGATGGACAGGTAAAATTAACCAATAGGTAAAAATTCAAAACCTTCTGTTCCTTGGGGGAAAAAACAAATGAGCAAAACACCTAAAACATTAACAAAATTGCTGAAGGCGTTTTCGCCGAAAAGGCGAAAAAACTCTAAAATTTATTACGACATGGGCAAAATCCAGGTTGATACCGGGGGTAAATCACGAACAAGGAAACTAGGTATTGTTATTAATTAATTATGTGCCCTATGCTCGGGAACCATTAAAGCGAAAGTGCTTCTACAGGGTCACTCAACCGAACAGCATCTGGGTATCCTATAAATTACCTTCCACCCTCGCTAGAAACCCATTTAGCAGATATAAATTTCCCCGGAATTTCTAGGAGCGATCGCTCGCCTGTTCGCCCTATTTCCTCTAAACTTGACATAAATAATTATAAAATTATTTAGGCTAAGAAGGCTTCGGGGCCACCACCAAGCAGCTGCGATGCGGAGGCCTTCGTCGCCTTCGAAGGCATGCGGTGAGGAGGTCCTGGGCGCTCCCACGGAAGGCCGCCTTCGAAAGGATTTTATTTTCCGCAGCAGGAAAAGGGCCAGGAATAATCGGGATGAGTGCTCATGAGTGAAGTCCGGCCTGGAGCTGTCGGCTTAATTGAAAATTATGGTCATCTGTCAGCCGAGCCCGCGGTCCGCTGACGGCCAGGATGAATATGGCAACTGGACGGACACAGATTCATTTAACTTGTCCGAAACACTCAAAGCTCGAATTGACGTGTGCCACCAGTCGAGGGCCGAAATGCCCCAAATTTTACCTTGCGTTAGGCGTCCGACGTCCGACGAACTTTTCGATTTTTCCAGCGAATTTTCATCCGCCGGCGAAGGTTTTAACGTGGGAAACTTTTCGTTGAAAGTTATGGCGAAAAGGTGCAGCCAATAGCTTTTTTTCCTCGCAGCAAGGAAATTTCGATATTCGTCCGGAAAAACAACAATTCTTTCTGATGAAATTGCAATTTTGTTTTCATTTCATCACAATGAATATCAATTTGATAGTGAAATTGCTCCATTACTCTTTTCGTTTATATATAATAATCGAGATTTAAATCTACAAATTAAATTATAAGTAGTTTGTGTCTGCATATTGTCTGATGTTACTCAAGATGATTTTATATTATAAATGCATAGATCTTTTGAACAAATTATGCCAAAACACTGGCTTTATTTTATTTTATAGTTTAAAAAAATTAAGCCGATGTTTTGGAACTTTCTACATAGACTCAAACACTACACCCTTCTTATACAGAATTAGGTCTGCGAGATTCAACGATTTTGAAGTAGAATCTTCTGTGAGATATTCATAATAATTACTAGTGAAAATATCAAATAGTTTGTGAGTTTTATATAATAGGTCCGGGGAGTGCGGCGGTTGGGTCACGAGTTTCTAGCCAAGTGCAGAAATGATGTTTCTGTTGCTGTGAGTGATGAGGCGTTGTCGTGCTGTAAGATTACTTTCCTGTGTCTAGGCCATTCTGGTCGCTTTTTGATCAATGCATGGCTCAAATTGATCAGTTGTTGTCTGTAGCGATTAGTAGTCACTGTTTCACCTAGTTTCAGAAGTTCTTTGTACACGACACCCTTCTGATACCACCAAATATACAGCATGGTCTTCTTACCGAACCGATACGGTCTTGCGGTCGACGTTGATGTTTGTACTGGGTTAACCCTCGACCTATGTCGTTGGGGTTCTTGAAGTATATCCATTTTTCATCCCCCGTTACGACCCGATGTAAAAAACTCTTCTTTTCATGCCGAGAAAGCAAAACTTCGCAGACAGTTTTTCGCTTTTCGAGTTGCCTGTCGTTCAGCTCATATGGTACCCATTTTCCTGCCTTTTGGATTTTCCCCATCACATGTAGGCGAGCAAATAATGGTTCGGCGGCCAACATTTAATCTCTCCGCATACTTTGCCCTTTAAGTCAGATTTAAACCTTCTAGACCAGCGTCTTGAGTTGAGACATTGTCACCGTATTCTTTTGATTAAACAAGAAAAGCAGTACTGCCGCAAATGCCCTTTATTTGGCTAATTATTAACCGCCACACCTGGTAAACATAGAGAATTTTAAAATGTGTAAGGAATGACTTCTTGTATGACATTCCACTTTACATACTGAAAGAAAAACACTTTTTTCAGTGATTTTGAATCTTCCAAATAGAGGATTAAACTATTTTTTTTTATCCTACTTTGGTGTTTTTGAAATTTTCTTTATATTCCTAGAAATACTAAACATATATTTTCTTATACTATAAATAGAATATAAGACTAGACTTACAAGGAAACGTTCTCAGGTGTGTCTCACCGATTTTGATGAAATTGAAATATGTTGTAGAGTATCGGAATATAAGAGTTACGTATTTTTTTTAATCTGCGAATACGCACATTTATAAAAATTGGTGTATTTTTCAAAAGTTTGTCTGCCATGTTGGATCCGCCATTTTTAATTTTTTAAATTTAACATCAGAATCGTAATCAGCGACTCCAAAAACCCATTAATACTGGTTTTCACGAAAAAACTGATGTCTGAATCATCATTTACGTATTAGTGCTAGGAGTTGTTTACCCGCTTGAAGAGCTTTTTTTTACAAAAACGCAAAAACAGGTCAACTTTATTTTTCAAAATCGTACGTAAAAAAATATTTTTCAATGATTTTTAACTAAAATTGTTATCTTTGTGACGCAAAAATATAAAAAAAAAACGTTTTGCTGCAATAAAAAATAAGGGTTGCCGGTATTATATTTTAAATTGATAATATACTGCCGTATTTGTTTCAAGATAGATTTATAACAAATTTCAAATTCAGAGGCGAATCCACTTGCACCTCGCGATTTCAATAAGCCTGCATATTGAAAATTCAAACTAGAAATATTTTAGGTGGATTAGGAGGCTTTCATAAAAATTAAATTTCCATCAGAAGCGGCTTATCTTTAGCAAACAAGAAAGAGAAGAAAAAAAAGCGCGCAAATCTCCCTGTTCACGATGTAATCCCCAACAGGAAATAATTTGAACTCACACACAGGGATGAAGGTGGATCGATTCGGGAGCCCCCGTCCCTTCCCATCTCTCCTATCATATCCGAGCCGGGCTTAATCTCTTTTCAATTAGCGTGTCATCCTTCCTTTTTTGAATACTCCTTGGATCAGCGCCCATTAATGTCACTCTGCTGCCGAGGGATTTAATAAGAGAAAATTGCCCACAATTTCCTGGACTATATATATGAATATATATATATATATAAATGTATCCTTCTAGGATCATTACAGGGAATGGGGGGTTCGGAATGGGTCACCCTTTAATTCTGTTGATTACCAACCCTATACACTCCCCAGTATGCAAATTAGTATTAGAACTACCAATGGCCCAGCACTGGCTCGATGCTTGGTTCTGGATTGCTAGCCCAGCTCCTGGTACCGGGGCAAGAGATGTCCCAAGGCCAGTAGCGTAGTCGCTCCACTCCCTATATCCCGGGGGCTGGGAAGCCGAAGCATAAATATTTGTGGATCAACAGACACAAAAGTGCCAGGAAACTCTGTATCTAATTATTCATGGACGTGCATGGCTCTCGCTGGAAGAGATTTAATCTTGAAAATATCCAGCTGGGGACATGTCAAGAGACTAATTAAAGATCTTTGAGCAGTTTTCTCATAGTCTAGTCTATCTATGGCGGAGAGGGCTGTATGTTAAATAAAGGGAATCCAGAAAATCCCCCCTTTTGTGAGAGGAATTTGATTGTATGAATTTTCCCATTTTTAATGAACACTTTCCTCGCTCGCTTTCGGTCGCTTTCGCTTGCCCGCCATTCCGGGGCTGCGTCGGGGACTATCTAATTGCTGCAAAAAGACTAATTCTGATTTAATTTATTTTTGAGGACTCTTGTTCCCAGCAGCCCTTAACTGGCGATAGTTACAAGCGCTGAATGCTAAATTCCGCACTGAGGGTGGCTTTGATGGGACTCCGCCATGGGACGTACAGAGTCCTCAGTATCCCGGGGTTTCATGGCCTCTTCCTGTATATTCCCGGCTTTGTATTCAAACTGTAGACAATCGTTGTTTATCGTCTGGGTAGTATTTAGTCGTATTACCAAATTTAGGGCCTAGCTATTATACTTTCGTAATTCGTAGCGGAATAACAGCCATTTGCAATTACGATTATCACGATGACGCCATTTTCAAGGTGCTTTTACTCTAATCACTATATCGTTATGATAAACCCAATAATTATTACTCTTAGAATTTTAATTTTTCATTTGAATAAATAGGAGAATAAATATCATAGTACCAACATATTGTATAAAATACAATACACCTACAGCACAAGGTATATATTAAAATTAGACAGTACGCCACATTGACAAAGTATTTGAAATCTACATAACTGAAAACCCTCAAATACAAATTCTTATGAAAAGCCCAAAATTAATAAAGTTTGAGAATATATTCAACGTTACCGAAACCCTCCAATTTCCTGAAAATTTAATAAAGTTAATAACTTTACAGCCAAGATATCTTGAAAATATATTCGAAATCTACATACCCAAAAAATGTATTATTATAATTTAGGCTTTCTATAAAAGTTTGTAAGTGAAAGTCATCAGGTACGTAGAGTTCGAATACGTTGTCATGATAGCTTAAACACATATTTAATAAGATATGCGTACCTTATTACTACTTTTCATGAAAATTCTATTAAATTTAAAACGTTATACCACAATAGCATTCGATAACTATCTGAATATTTAGTAAATAATGATAAGCTTTGTAAATATAGGTAAATATTTTTTTGCGAATTTGATGTCTATATCTACACTACAGTACAATGTTAATATTTAATATTTAGTTAGACTTAAAATATTCAAGAAGCCGTAAACTATATTACCCTTTAGAAGTTATATAAAAGGGCTGAACTATGGACATTTTTTAATTTCTTGAAATTCTTGAATTTTTTGAAACTGAATTTATAAAAAAAAATCCCATGAATTTACAAAACTATGAGATTTGGGGGCATCGGAGCGCGAGACATTAATAAGGTTAGCTTTTCCTTTGCACTTTCGAATTGTTTTTAACAAATATAATATATACTTTAAAATGTTGTCGTAATTCTTTTTATGGTATACCAAAATCAAAATTGAGCCCACTAAAAACATGGAGGAGCAAATAAGAATTAAGGCTGTACAGATTATAAATTAAATTATATTTTGATCTCCAGGAGTTAATTAGAACTTGTTAACTCTAAGTATTTAGCTCCTCTATGTCTCCTTTATAGAATGGCGTACTATAAGATATTCTAGCAATATAAAAAATATCCTCCAGATCTATGTCGGGGATGCAAAGGTTCAAAGAAGAATTATTTTTTATTTTGATCCTTTAAAACTTTGTCAAGATTGTAAAAGTTCAAAAATATGTTTGGACTCTAAACATAACTAAAATTTATGCTCAGGTTGTATATCTAGAAATTGCGAAAGTAAATGTTTTCCCACTTTTCAAAGGTCGCCAAATTCGAATTCGCAATATTTTATCTTCCAAAACATATAAAGTGAATTCCGGCCGGTACTAGTTACCTTCAACTTCATTTTAAAATGCACGTAACTTTCGCATCAATCATTAAGAATAATATTAAGATTATATCGTTAATATTATATTTTGAACTATTAGTAACTCAATGAAACAAGTTTCACGAAAATCCATTCAATCTACACTTCCCCACTAAGTGTTAAAACCTTATTCCACTAAACTTAAAAAAAAATGTTTAAGTTTGAATTTCGCAACTAATGTGAATTTTTTTAAATTTTTATCTACAAAATTTTTATTAATTCCTGTAATGGGCAGACAAATTTGGAAAATACATTTAAAATTTAAGTTCAATCGGTTCAAAATTTTTAAATTTTAAAAATAGACTTTCAGTTTGAATCATGAGGTATATATAATTATGTTAATGTATAAAATTAACATTTTTAAGGTAGGATTACCTGATACATTTTATATAAATGAAAAGTGTCATGACTGAAGTAGAACATTTTTATTGAAATCAGTTGTATAGAATTCCAAAAGCCCTTAGTGAGCTATTTAATTTATAATTAATCTGATTCTACAGTCCACTCATGCAGTTACTGGAGTGTGGAGTTCACCTTTCTATAATCAAAATTTTTGGTATGAACATCACATTTTTAATTAACTAGAAAAAGAAACAAGTGCCGACCACAAAATGTTCACATTATAAAATTCAAATTTCGCTTTTCATTTTGGTTAACATGAACGGTTGATTGTGGTTATTATTGAAATTAAAACCAATCATAGCGCCAATTGGCAGGAAATGTGGAACGCAATAACGAGTTTGGTTCATTGGACAAGTTAATAAGTGATTCAAACGTGATTTTGCCTTTCTGTAGATAACCCAATGATAACATTTTTGGATAGTATACGACTGCACGAGGGCTGCAATTCATAAAATAATATCGCAATAAAATTCAAAAACGGAGATGCGAACGGCCGGATTTTATGAGGGGATCCTTCCACTTGGCTGAAATAATTTATTGGTAAACATCGCCTCAATATCATTAACAATATGGACGGTATGTCGGGTGTAATAATTTGTTGTACAGACGCATTCATGACATGGAAATTAATTAAAATGCCGCCGAAATAACTCGAGCTGACATTTTGCATTTTGAGTCCATTATTTGTGGAAAATTTTCATTGCACATCATATAAAGGGTGTGGAGTGGAGTGACCCTTCGGATACCGAGGTACGAGTACGTTGCCCTTCCTCGCTAAAATCGAATTAATTGCCCAGAAACAACATTTTCCATGGATGAATTCCATCCATGTGTCCTCGACCGATACGAGAACGAAGCTTTAACCATTACTATAGTAGAAATGTGGTCGTGGTCTAATTGACCACGACTCATTAATATTCGCATTTTAATGGACCCAAATGCGGTAAGAGTCTTGCGGCTGTTTGACTGATACGATGGGTCACCTCGACGGAGATGTCACCAGGATTAGATCGTCCTCAAGGACGTGGCTTTCTTACCTCGACTATGTGTCTCCGTCGCCGCAGTAATGGCAAAAACGGATGTCATTTATCAGGTGAAACCATCAGCCATTCCCTCCTGCCCGTGTCATCTGCTCGAATGTGTCTGTTTACAAAAGTGAGGCATAAACAGATTTCATGTTTAGATAAACCCTGATTAAAAGGAAATTACCTCAAGCGAAACTCTGGAAGCACAGGTGTATGTGGCCAAAGATGGTGCTCGCCATGTTCATACCATGTATATATAGTATAATCCCACACCTGACACCAGGTGACATTGCAATGAAGTGAAAATCATTACCGTAAACTGTGGTCGTGCTTTCATTACCTTTAATGGCTACAAATTATAGACAATCGAGCCGAACCAAGCTCCATACAATTCCACATACATACGAACATAGGTTTTCGTACCACTTGGGCTAGAAAATGGACAATTTTCCTAATGACGATGACGCAGAAGTGCACAGATAATAACGGGAAATAGAGCTGGATTGTTCGACTGATTTATGAGCGGGTAATGCATGCTGCTGGGACTATTCCATAGTAAAAAATTAAATATTTTTGGGTAACGCCCGGGACTTCTTCGTCCGTTTTTATTGCTATCCTGAAATTACAATCGTAGCTCTATCCCGGGTACGACGTTGAAATGTCTCCATGCAACCGGCTAGGGCAATTCGGGGAGCAATAAAACTCTGAATATTTCGTGCGACTCCTGAAATTGACTCATAAACGCGGGACAATGGCTTTATGTCTGAAACAATACACCCAGAATTCTGGAATTACACTATGTATACTACAGATATATAATATAGTATAATACGCCCTTGAAAGCCGAGTGGTAGCTTTCTGTTGCGGGGTCGTTACAAACAGAACCCCCATCTTACGAGTCTTATGAGGGCTTCATTAGGTCCAAACAAAATCGTTTTGGGACTTGTTGGCTCAAAACTGACGATGGACATATGTCAAAAACTCCCGAAATTCTTGATATAGCATGCGGTGGGGGAGAGCGGGGAGGGGGGAAAGCATATGTGGAGCGGGGATTGTTCTGGACATTCACACAATATAAAAGTTAAGACCCCCGGGAGATATGCTCTCCTGCTAAAGGCTTAAATTAGACTTAAAATAGCCACCATAAAACAGGCCGCACACAGTCCGGAGACTAATACAATTGGGCTCTTAACGCCCCTCCGCAATAAAAATAACAACGAGAGAGGCTCGAGCTCGGGCGTTTCAGCACGCCACGGGATCGGGTGAAGCTCCGGACCCCATCCACTCCTCCGGCGGGATGAATAAAACAGCACTTTCGACCAAAAATAATTTCAGGAAAAGGTTTTAGCATCTGAATGGCAAAGATATCCCGGCCATAACAAGATATTTGCATACCAATCAACTGGGAAAGGTTTCGTTCCGGGTCATGGGGGCAACTGGGTGCAGGGGCGGACACCGGCCACCCGGCCACCCGGCTTAACACGCTTAGGTGATGAGGAAATTGGATTTTTCGTTTTGTTTCCGAGCCGTGCAAATTGTGCTTAACTGCGCCACCAGTCGTGGCGGCATAATTCCTTCCTGGATTTATGGGTGTTATACCCTCCGACCGCCAGGCCCACGCCCCCTCCCCGAAAAGCGAACCTTTTGCTTAACCGGGCGTCGGATAGATTTAGGTTGGCGTTAAACTGTTGAGGCCCTTCAGAGTGCGTGAGCCGATTGATTGAAGCTTTCCTCTGCTTTGTTAGCAGAATAGAGCACCATTTTTTTAAGCTAAGAATTTGCCCGACATAATCAGCTTTTAGGCAAATACAAAAGTTGAGTAGATCCCGGAGAGAATATTTTGACAAAGAAGACACTCAGGAGATTTAGTCCTTTGAAAATGTTGGAAAAATCACTAAGAGAATACCTAATGGGTAATGTTTCTATTTCGAAAATACAATGTCTATTTTGTTAGTTTCTACGTAAGAATTTACCAGATACCTTTTTTTTAAATACAAAATTTGGTAATTACTTGCTATAAGGTCCAACTGCCCGATGACCCTAACCTTGGGATATGTTGTAGGGGTAATTGACTTGAAACAAATCGTGAAGGTTGGGCGGTGCACTGGTTATTGTTAGGGGGAAAGAAAAAACCTCTAAAGTAAAAGACTTCAATCATCATGTTTGGAGGCATCGGTAGGTGAATGGAATAATTAATTTTCAATATAGCAAAAAATATGAAGAAGGCAATATATAATATGTATAACAATGTATATATACATTCAGAATGACTCCAAAAATGACATATTTCAAGCGAAAGGTCATCGAGGAGTTGGACCTTAAAATAAATATAAAAAATCAGAAATATTATTCTCATTTCTTTCATAATTTAATACGGATCTGATTTAACAGTAAATTTTTCATTGAAGTGAAATTTATTAATAGAGACAAAAAAAAAAAAAAAAATTTAACATCAAATTTCCATTTCAAAGAAAGTTACGACGGAATTTAGACTGACTGAATGAAGGCTGAACATTTTATATATTAGCACAGTTGTATCGGAAAACACATTGAATCAAGACTGAAATATCAGTTATCTTAAATCAGAACCAGCAAAAAACTGAAAACAGATTCGCATTTTTCAAGTTTTGGACTTAGAATTTCTTTCACTACAGCACTTAGAATTATTTAAAACATTAGACCTAGACAATTTCCAACTGCTAGACTTAAAAATTTTTCTTTTCACTATTGAAAAATATGTAAAAAGGAGGGAGCACGACCTTGGGGAAACGGATTTGAATGAAATTTTGCCTAGTAGTAGACCGCGGAAGTTAAAAGAGCAGGAAATTATCAGAGAAAGTAGCGATAGCAATTTAAAAAGATCGACTTGACCTTGAAATGACCTTGAAGACCAAGGTCAAGGTAAAATCTAAGGTCACCGTTTAATTGCAAGGGAAAAATCCTACAACTTTTGTCTAAGTAATTTTTCTCTGTGATGTCTACTATTCAAGTTATTCTGCCGTCCCAGTACTTAATGGACACGTTGTATATATAGTAAACGGTGAACTTTGGGTGCGTTTTTTTCGCTACTACTGGGCATTGGAAAGAAATATGTTATGGCTAGTATACCGACCTGAAATACTACTACTAGGCAAAATTTGATTCAAATCCGTTCCCCCAAGGTCGTGCCCCTTTCGTGTAAGTCTAGGTGAGAGGTTAGGAAATTTATTGCTTTTTTCATCATCTTTATTTAACAATTAATTTTTGAGTAGTACATAAATTCGTGCAAATACGTCAAATATTAACAATACATTTATTTATAATTGCACCAATAAATTAAATCTGGAATTAAACTATGAAAGCGTCACTAAATCGACCCTGATTTCAACTAAAATAAATATTTACTGATTAAATTTATTCAAAAAACCAATTCCTCTTCTAATTTCCCCCACAATTTTCTGTTCACCAATTCCAAATTATTATAGACTGAATTATAAAAAATCCATTTTCATGTAGTCTATATAATACTTAATTTTTGATAGATAAACAAGTGCTAGTGCATGTTTGAACTTGAACACTTTACACACTATTCAGACAGTTTCGGAAAGAAATTAGTGCGAAAACCGGCTTAAAAAAATGTATTTCAGCTAAGAAAAATTGTCGTTCCTAAATTCCATTATAGGACCTCAGAATTCAAAAAACAATTTGTTAAGTGGACCAGTGGTTTTTGTAGATAGCAAACGAATCTCATTAAGTTAATTAAGGTAAAAAGCACTTTTGACCTTCTTAATTTTTTTTATACAATAGCATCCAGAAACCTATTTTAGAATGTTATTGTGACACATATTTATGCGTTAAACTCCATTTAAAAGTTTACTTTTGTGACTCCCTTCATATCATTAAATTACGTAACAAGGCAACAAATCTCACAAGGAAAAAATTCCAATATTCTTAAAAATTCTATTAAATGTCGGTTTTTTAGCATAACACTGGACGTTCTTTAAGCTCAACGAAGACTTTTCTTTCCCGCAAGACGGAGCCGAGTATTCAGCGCTGACATCAATTTCCTTTTGGAAATCTCACGCTAATAAGAAAAGTTTTATGACGTAACTTTCCAACAGGTACAGCCACTTAAATTTAAACTGATGTAAAACCACGAGGAGAACGAAATTATCCACGAGCAATTTACCTTGCGACATTTATGGGCCCACAGTAACGCGGAAATTTTGTTAAATTGGTTTTTACCTGCGAGTTATGAGGCATAAAGACGCACGATCGCACGCCGCCGCGCCGCTGCCGCCGTGTTGCAGAGAGGAACAGATTTAGTGGCATATTTCCTAATTAGCTATCTCCGGTGGTTAAGGACAGTGAGGCTCCTAGTCCCGACCGTGAAAAATGGGAACATCAGGGAGCGCCGATGAACCATTAGATGAACTCCGGCCGTCATAATTCAAGGAGACCTCTAGCCAGAGAGCATCGCATCGGCGCGGCGCCAAGGCGACCATCTTCTGGCCCCCAATGATAAATGAGTCCAGGGCAATCCTGTGGGGGTCTCTGGGGACCATCGTAGTTAATTAGAAGTTATTGTAAGTACAAGCAGCCATTAAGGTGTGCGATGGCCGTACTTGCCCGCCTAATTACATTTGCGAAAATTTCCTTATTGCCTTCACTATTGCGTAGAGTAACAAATTTTAATTAAGGCGAAAGCATGAAGAAGCCCTTCCAACGGAAGGGGCGGGCAAGGCTCCGACAAAGGCAGGGCTCTGTTCTATCGTCTTTTCTGCTGTGAAAAGCGGTATTTTGCGACGAATCCAGTCTCTCGGGGTAATAATAATCCCTTAAATTTACATTTGTCTTAAAGGAGCCGGTCAACACCTTTTGCCGTTTTGAAAGTATCCCTTTTTCGAGAAATAAATCGGGTGACCAAGATCTGGGCGAGAGAAAATTTATGGCTGATTTGCTTCAGTCCCAATCGGTTCTGGTGGAGCAAATTGTTTTCAGTTGAAATAATTGGATTCTGCCGGCGAAATGACCATTCTTTAGAAGAAAAACTAATTTGGAACGGAGGAGGACAGAATAGAATGGTTTGAGGGTGGGCACAGCCACAAGTTTTCATCTTATAAGTTCAAGGAGACACAAAATAGCCCGATGAAATCAGATCCCGCCCCCCTACCCCCCAAAAAAGGGATCTCTCTCTGCATCGCATCATGGGAACCGAGCAGAAAAATTCATTAAGTAACAAAGTACTTTTCCGCAAAATTAACTAATTTCGTTAAAAACAAAAGGGGTTAGTTCTGGTTTGTTCTGGTTGTTTCTACCGGCCTCCTTCCCCCGAGCACGATATGAATCTGTATCCGCTTGATCAGGCATACAGCGAAAATCTGGTCCAAGCTTTCCACGTTTTGTTTTTCCGGATTGCCGCATCCTTTCTTCTGGGGCGGAATATCTCTCTGTGTCTGGCTCCATGATGGTTATCTGGACTAAACGAAGCGGACGCAATAGTCCTGGGAAAGTTTTCGGGAGGAGAGGATATAACCAGGCAATGTATGGTATGCTTCGTCCTGCCGTCCTCTACTACAAGACCGCTTTTCTATTTTTAATAAAATTAGGTCTGCCCGGACTGCAGAGGAGGCGACTCCTGCTCCGCGCGTCCAGAAACTAATGACATCTCCCTATTTTCGCATATAAATTTCTTCGGATAAACATCTCAAATTAGCGTCTCCGCTTGTTTATTCCTTGGTACAATGGAGCCCATCCTTCGGCCCTTTTTTGGGCTGAAGCCACATATCCGGGCTCCATTCGAGCCCCATCCGAGCCTGTCCATTTGGGCGACTATTTATATGACTCGCAGTTGTTTACTGGCTTTTATGGCTTTTGTAATCAGATGTCCTCTTTTGTTGACGGAGCTCCGCACAGCTCTCAAACTAGCTAATCTAGATTATCTAGCTAATCTAGCATATACTGCAATCGGTGTGCATTTGTGGTTTGCTTTAACTAACTCAATGTCGAATAGAATTAAAAATTGGGATAGCAAATTATAAGTTCCTCTTATGACTTATTATTTTCTAAATTAAGGTCTCTCTATATATGCTGCGCTAGTTATTAATTTTAGAGGCATAACTGAAAACTTTTCCAAAAACGTGGGTCCAGGAGTGGGTAAGGGTAATGGAAGTTATGACCTCTTCCTAGATTCAGGTTTAGGTAATTTATGGTACGTACATATAAACAAAGCTATACTGAAAATAATTTTTAGATATTTTAGATAAATAAAATAACAAGAAAAATAGTTACGCCCATCTAAAGAAAATCTTTGATTTTCAGCCTAGTAATATGTTTATATGATTTATTTACCAATTTGGACAATTATTCTTCTAAAGCAAAGGTTGCCAAACTTTTTTTTCTCGTAGACCACTTTCAAAATTTTACTGGTTTCGGTGGATGCTACATTTCTACCATATTCCCAAAACTCGTCAAAAAATGTGAAGATTAGATCTAACAATGGAAATTTGCTTCGCGGCTGAGTTCCAACCCTAAATTCGGTTTGGTAAAAATATAAAGAAAAATAGTATATTTTCTTGTGTTCTATTTATTAAAATAAGATGATTACAGACTTAATAGAATTAAAATTAAACTTTAATAACGTACTATAACTTAAACAATGCAAATCAAGAATTAAAAAAAATAGTCATAATTTTAATGGGAGAGATGTACTTGATTGATTGACAGCAAATTATAAATATTTGGCTTCAGTTTTGTGAGGAATAACTTAAAATCTCCCCGTTCTGTGATGTTCAATCTGTTCCTGTTTTTTGTTAATAGGTTTGTAATGACACTAAAACTTTTTTAGACAAGTTATGACAAGGGAAACGCTATCATAAGTTTTCTCGCAATTATCCACAGCCCAGGATATTTTTCGAGTATTTCTGCTTGCAGCCAAAATGTTTGATAGCTTTTTTTAAATTTCACCTTCAGCTCCTCATTGGTGCTAAGCTCGAGTAGCTACTCTTGTAATACCACATTCGCCACTTCCGTATCATCAAATGGATTTATGATCCATGGTGGTATTTCCATCGTCAGAATATCTTCAAATCTATTTTTGAAGTCATCATTCAGGGCAGTTAAATGTTGAAAGTATGTCTGAATATCCTCATCAAGACATTCTGCCTATGACAAGTTTGAAATACCCTACTCAAAAAATTAAGGGATTTTTAAAAAAAGGAAATTAATGTTTAATAAACAGGCTATCTGATCCATTTGCCTAACTGAAAAAATTTTGTTCAAGCCCGTTGACCAAAAAAAAAAAAAACAAAAGCAAAAAATGTGCATAATTTATTTTATTATCTGCTAGGATTGTATGAGAACTGTGACTCCTAGAAAAATTTGAAAATTAGAATCTTAAAGCTTCAAAATGCTTTTTTTAAAGTCTCAATACGACTATTTTTTACCGATATACAGCCTGTCGAAAATCATCGAACAATTTGGAATTTTTTTTTTCTCCTCTAATTTTTTTGAGTAATGTATTATCTGCCTACATTGATAGATAAAGCCAAGCCAACATTTTTGTTCTTTACTATCGAAACCAGATAAATTTTCCCACTTACAACTTGTGAACCCCCATTTATTTTTCACGCCAATGTAGACCCCCTTCGAGTCTTCCATGGACCCCTGGTGGTCCATCTGGACCACTTTGGGAATCACTGTTCTAAAGAATTTCTGCAAAAGTATTTATATATTTGTTCACACTACAACAGTAGAAAAACTAAATCCAGTACCCACTCAGCCGACAAAAGGATCGAAAATTATTCACAGCGAACAGTCGATCTCAAATCAATTAAATGTTTATACCACTTGAATAGTGTGAACAAAAAAAGGAGTGATATTTATAATCCTAAAATAGTAATAATAGTAATTGAAGTAGAGCTTTTATTGGACGCACAAAGTATTACCATGTAAAAACACTTTAATATAATGCTGAAATACAATTTCTTAGGTCAAGAAACGTTTTTCCTAACAAAAAATATTTAATTAAATTATATTTTTGTTAATTAACAATTTAATTGAATAGCTAAATCAGATAACATGTATCTTGCTGCAAAAAATTTTGTTAGAAAAAAAGCTTCTTGATCTAAGAAATTGTATTTTTGGAATATTCCAAAAAAATATAAAGGGTTTACGGAAGATAATTTTTCCTTCTCAGAAAAAATTGTAAAAAGCAAGAAAAATTAAGAAATTACTAATATGTTACTTTATCGATCTACTAAAATTATTCCTGTTCATAGAATCAATCGTTCACATAATAATACGAAATTTAAAATGTATACAATTTGACTGAAATATTTAAAAATTCTTTGCAATAAAGAGTACCATTAATTCAAGAAAATTTTCTTCAAGAGAAAATTTTCTTCCTATAGTAGAAAGAAATTAGTTCATACCTCAAGACTTAAAATTACAAGAATTGTGTAATTTCAAAAAATTTAAATATAGGAAACACTTTTTTTTTTGAAGTTTAACATTTTTCATTGAACACTTTTCACTACTTTCAAAAATAACGACACTTATAAATTTCTTAAAGCCAACTTTTAATGCTATGATCTATTGATCTATATCAAATAAAATGAATATTATATAGTTATTTATTATGTTTTATAGTTAATAATATTCTTTTATTCTTTCGAAAGCTGTGCGGTTTTTTTTTTTTTGTGAAGGGTACTTTTGATTTTTCCATTTCTATTTTATATTTTCTCATTGCTAAAAACACAAAAACATTATCGTGATGCAATTTAAAAAGAGGTAATTGTTTTATAATTTATAACAAATTTATTTTGTTTGTTTTTAAAATGACATAATTTTCGGGACTATACTAAGAAGATTCTGAAATGTTGACGTCACTCTATTGATTCACGACTTTTCCCAGATCTTTGCATAATTGCTTTTGAGAAAAGTTTGGGAAGAGATTTTTTCACTTTTTTCTTTCCTTTTTATTGTAAAACAAATCTTTTGTTGTAATGATCCTGCACATTTTTTTTTTAGGTTTTTAATTCAGTATTTTATTTGCTTTTTTTCAAAATTTTGTAGATATTGTGTAACTTTGAAGACCAAGATTGTCGATAATTGTTGTTCAATATTGTATTGATGTCTTTTATATTTTGTTTTGTTGTATGTTTGAAGTCCTCAACGAGCTATGGGTGGTTGCAAACCATTCTCTAGTGATGCTCATTTGAATATAGTTTAAGAAACGGGTAAATGTTTTCCACTTTTGCGAATTTTAAATTTGATAAATTGTGGGAAAAAAGGTATAATTTGATTCTGTTGCAAAAGGATCATCTAGGCTTGTCTAGTCTCACGGAAAATCCAGCTCGGCAAAATCAAATCCTGCAAAGAAGAGGAATCAACCTTAAAACTTTCCAAAAAATTCTCGTTGTCGGAAAGCGTTAAGCTTTAATTAAACCAACCATCAACGGATTTGATAATCTCTTCGAATTGAGTTATGAACAATCCGAAGGATCCCGAAACCACCAACGAACGTCAGCTGCCGCAAATTATTTTCTCGGACGAAAAACAAAAAACAAAAATTAAATAAAAAAAATAAATAAAAAGAGTCCAACGCTGGTTCGCCACAATTGGTATTAAGCTAAAAATTTTCAACATTTTTGCGTTCATCGAGGGCGACGGGAAAAAATCCACCAGACACATATTCATGAAATTGTTTCGAGATAAGCCCAGATCTCATTTCAATTTAATGCAAGCCACAGGAATACAAATGAGACCTTCCCGACCACCCATAAATCATCCCACATTCGGTCCGGCGGCGTAAGCAGGGCTTAGCTGAGGCAGGCCGAGAGATGGGTCTGGATAAACTCATCCTACAGGAGAACGCTTCCAGGCGAATTTAAAATTAATTTTTTTTTTCTGTATTTGTGGAGCCTGCGGCTGAAATTCCGCGTTTCCCGCTTAGAGGAGGGGAAGGGGGTAGGTACGAGTAGGAACAAATTCCTCAACTTTTTTTTTTTTAGTGGCCATCTGTCACTAGCATGGAAAGATGCTTGGAAAATTAATTAAGAAAAGTTGCCGCAGTCACTCAGACGTTTCTGTCTTTTTTATCAATTTCGATGGGTACTTTCTTATGCTATGCGTAGATCCTAGACATTGATGCACTAAAAGGCTGACTTTTGCAGTGACCACAATTTTATTTACATTTTCATAACAAAATTAAGACTGTCTGTCAGTGATTTAAAATTTGAATTTTAAATTAACTTTTCTACTTTCAACTCATTAGAGCAGAAAATTGTGGCAGAAGCAGAAAGAAATGCAAGAAACAGAAAAAGAATGATTCTCATAAAGATAAAATCTTTTAATTTTTATAGAAATAACTACTTTACTTTGATAGTGGTTTAACTTTTATCCTGATTATACCACAGGTTTCTGCTTTTGTTATTGTTTTCTACTTTTATCACTGTAGGTAAGTAGTATGCGATTTAAAAGGAGGATCGCTTTTTTGTGGTTGACAAACGAAGCTTTTAAATATTCTTTATGAAAAAACTATGCACTATTTAAACTGAAAATTATTAAACATTTTTTTTTTTTTTTTCTGGGATCCTATAACTTTGGCGCCATATAGACTTTTGATGAGAGGACCAAAATACACAACATACTGCAATATAAAAAAATTTAACGGAAACCGGATTTCCATACATTCTGTGCGGGGTCCTTTGTTATCATGGATTAGGAGTAAAAGTTTGTTAAGCTATGAATTTCAAAATTTCTTTGATATATGAATAGAACTTTTTTCATAATTAATGTTTTTAATTTTATAAAGGGGTTTTCATATATATTGAATATATTTAGAAGTTTTCTAAATACTAAAATATGCGCGTTTTAGATAATCAAGTTTTTTTTTCCTTTCATTATGTTTAGATCATGAGTAGTTTTTCTAAAATGTATGATAACTTTTAATACTTCTGTGATTTTCTTGAGTTAAATAATAATTTCTCTTTGATACTTAATGAGCACGAGATTGAATATTTTGAAGATCGATTTTCATTGGTTTTGACAGTGTAAAATTTATGATTACAAGTTACGAAATTTATATTTTATCATAGATAATAATTTGAAATCACAATGCCTGCATCTGTATTTTGCTCTGTTTATTAAAATAATTTTTCATTATTTAAAAATATGAGCACAGAATTGAAAAAAATGTATCTTAAATTAATGCGTATTATTCATAAGAAATGAAATCATATTATACTCTTAAGTTTTGAATAATAATCATAAATAAATATATGATCAGTAACTGTTGGCTGAGTTTCATAATTAAGTAATTGCAATTATTGTAATACATATATGATAAATTTTCTTTCTGTTCACTGTTTTGAGAAAAACACGATTTAAGGATTCGGCTTGTAAATTTGGCAATTTAATGAATTGTGACTTGAAAATTTGTAGGCATACACTTAAGATATTAAAAAATAAGATCCCGTAGAAATATCCAGTTAATATTATTTAGAAAATCAATTTTTAATCGACTCAACAGGCAAAACACATTTTTAAGGCTTATACAATTTAAGGCACTTTATCAAGGTCGTCTAATCGGTTTTCGAAAAATAAGCTTCTATAAGTTAAAAACAAAAAAAAGATGGACAAGTGCGAATAGGACTCGCGCCTTGAGATTTCCGTACCGTTATGTAGGGTGTTAGGAAAGTAATACTAAGAATTTTGTAGAGCAGCTTCTGGAAATTCGCACAAAAAAAGTTACAATTCCGCATTGAATTAGAAATTAATAATTTTCGGACTTTTTCTTTTACTCTTTCGTGTCTAATTTCAAGATTCTAGGTCAACGGAAAGTACCCTATAGGTTTGATGTGTCACAATTTGAAAGGTCGTATCTTTTTTTTAATTTGTTTTATTAAAAACTTTTGAATTTTTTGCAGAACTACAATTCGGTAAACTTTATATTTGGTATTAATTTCAACTCCATACCTCTAGCCGTTCTTAAGAAAGGACGGCAGAAAGAATTACATAGCTCTCAAAATTGTCTTATCGAAGAATTTTCCTTTTTCAAAAGGCCACAACACAAAGACGCAAATTCATGAAAGACATCAAATACCTACTCAGTAATATGCTAAGATGTTTTACTTTACTTAGACTATTACGTCTTATTTTATCTTTTCGATAAGTAAAATATCTTCTAAGAAAATCTTTATTCTCTTACAGAATAATATATAGTCTATATTTTGGGATCGTGGGCATATTGAAGCGAAAGATGAAAATTCAAGAGACGGCAACTTGTATTTGATTTCGGAAATTGTAGACAATTTAATGTTTATGATGAAAAGAGAAAATCTCTTAAAAGCCATTATTGTTTATTTTACTTAAGTGTAGCATTCATAAATGGGTGATATTTTTGCAATCGATTCCGTTGAATTACTTTAAATTCAGGAAAAAAAATTGTATAGATCCCTACATCCTGTCACTAATTGTAACAAAATCCTCGTCCATGGTATTAATTGAATTTGTTGTCTCATTGGCGTATGTTTTCGCAGTTCATTTTCGCTTTCAATTTGTTATAAAACGAAATCGAATTATTTTTGCACGGATGTATTTACAGATAAATTAAATTACAATTTCAATTGCAGCGTGCTGGTGAGGCCTGACCAGGATCGTCGGCTGGGCCAGGAATTAAGCTCAATTCCTTTTTTTGCTTTGGTTATCGAAAATGCAAATGAATGCAAAACCACAGGCGGAGAGAAAAAAAAGCTAACTTTGGGGCGCACCACTTCCACAAGTGACCTGAAATTTTTTTTTCCCAGTATTGTTACAAAACCTCTGTTCACGTATTGCAATAGTGAGGGGGAAAAAAGCACAAAACATTAAAGGAGCAGACTATAGCAAAAACTGTCTTCACAGACTAAACCACCGCCAATCCATACCCCTCCCCCTTCCCCTGCTTTATGGCAGCTTTGATTTTTCCGTTTATTTCGCCGCTTTTTTTTCCCCCTTTAATGAAAATTCTCACTTTATGCTTCCGCAGGAACCAATTTTCGTAGATGAATTTTTCATTTTCTGACGTTTTTATGAAATTTAATTTATAACGTGTAACTCGATTGTGCCCCAGAACGCGCCTCCGCTCCAAACGCAATTAAAGTTGCTACGGCTTGATACACATTTTTTGGTGAACATTTTTATGAAATTGCTTACAAAATAATATATTCATGAAAACGGCTGTAAATTTTTTTGAATCGCTTCTTTCTCATCCCCTGAATGAACGCGCCCCAAAACGCGCTCCCCGTTCGGCTTTGTGAAGCGCCCGCAGAGTGGCGCTCTGTGGCGATGGATATTACATTTAAATATTTCACCACCCAACCAATATATTTCGATGTCGGTGGAACACAGTTGGCGTCCGACATCATTACTTTGCATAATATCCAATAAAATATCATTTCTTTCTATTAATGCCAAAAATGTCGATGAGTGACGCTCTTTTATTTATCAATTCACCAGTCACTAGCTGTGGAGTTGACTTAATTCGATCGTTTTTTGGGTCAATGATAAATTTAAATTCATTTTATAGATGCAGTTTATTTACTTTATTTTATGTTTTTTACAAACAAAATCTACTTGAGAGAAATGAAAACATATGAAACACATAACGAATGAATATTCTGAATCTTTAATGTGCTTTAATTATTCTATTGACAAATAACAAACCTTACGTACTTATTATATCTAGAGGCCGTTAAACATGTTATAATAAATTTCATTGATTTATTGTTGTGATCATTATATTACTAAAAAAACTGTAAATGACATTCGTAAAGCTTTAAGGAGTAGAAAAACCTTCACGAGTGAACTGCGAACTTGGACTACAGTGACAAATTGTATTTTATATAACAGCCGTGACGAACAATACGACTCTTGATGCTCTAAAATCATATTTAAATTTGGGGATTTGTGTACAGCCATTAAATAATTTTTTTTTGAATTTATTATACAATATATAATATATATAATGCAGATGCATCTGTGACATGTTTCATCTTGACACAAAGAAAAGACATTTTTCGTTTTCTGCATGTAATAAACTAAGGAAATACGTAGCGATATAGATTCAAAAGACTGTGTAAAAATTTCAAGTCAACCGGATAAAAATTATAAGAGAAACCTTTCCGTGACCTGTACGAAAGATTTTAAAATTTGCAATAAACCCATCAAATTACCATGATTTTTATCCATCCAAATTTCAAATCTTTAACTGAAAAAAATCATTGGATTCATCTTTGACGAAAATGGGCATAAGTCAATGCAATTTGATGTTCTTTTAGCAAAAATAAAAAAGCTTTGCTTAGAGTCACTACACAAAAATTTCAAATCAATACAAAATTCTAGATGATCTACTCTGGATCATTAAAAAAAAAAACAGCTTATGTTGTAGTGCAAATATTCTTTTGAAGCCAATGGCGAAATATGTTAATGATTGTAAACTATGAATTTAAACTAAAACAAATACTATAAACCTCGGGGTTTGTGTTTTTTTTTATTTTAGTTTTAGGCATGAAAATTGTAAATGCGATAAATACACGAAACTTCCCTTTTTTCCATTGCAATAAAAGAATGCAAAATTATGACCCGGTTTCGAAAATTATCGATTTTATATATTTTTTATATTTTGTATATAGAAAAGTACTCTAATATCGCAAGTTGATGAATTTTATGAATCAGGAATAAATGATTTTATGTAGGCTATATTAAAAATTTAAAAAAATATTTTATTGTGTTTTAGTTCCTGTAAAATTTTAAATATTGTTTCCTCAGAATTAACTTCTTAAAATCGCTTCCAACGCTATTTGACAAACTACTTTCACGGCTTTTGCCTTTTATTAAAAAGTCATAAAGTGTTTCGTATTTATTTTTAAACTGTGACAGAATATTATTATTTTTCAGTATTTTTAAAATAAAGTTCTCATTAAATAGCAGGTGTTTAAGTTTTGACAATAATTTTAATTAATCTGTTTTTTTAATGTATATTAGTTTAGTTATTCTTATATATTTGTGTTTGTTTTTTGAAAATTCCCCTGTTTTACTAACCTTGAGTGTATCTAACGACTTAATCGAAATAAAATAGACTTAACAATTGTGGAAATACCATGATAAAATAGGAAGGAGACTTTTCACCGTATAGTGCCATTTTATAATACTTTTTTGTTCTTGCATTGGTAGAAACTTCATTAATATTCGCCATAATTTGTTGCGTCATACAATGACATTTTTAGTAATCACTCATTTCTCTCTTTGGTTTTTCCATTATTTTCTCTCGGACGCCACAAATTATATGTCAATAAAAATTCTACCAATCCAACAAAACAAAAAAGTATTAGACTCGGACAACAGATGGCACTGTACGATCAAAAGTCCCCTTTAGTTTTGATAATGGTAGTATATTAAATTTCAAGAAGATGACTGTTATCAAAAATTCTGGTACTGCAGCTGATTGTGCAATACAACAATTAAATTAAGGGGTTACGTGGGTTTTGAACTCCAAAAAAAATCACAATGTGTTCATTTTTTTTAACGAAATTTATAAAAGTAATTTATTTCAACTATTAGAATAGAAAAGTATATCAATTTAACAAGTTGTAAACAAATTTTCACAGGAAAAAAAATAAAATGAAAATCAAGCAATCGACAGCTGGTTTATGAAAATCGATGATTTTTTACCGTAGGCACAATATCTCGAGATAGGATTATCTGAAATCAAAATACACAAAAGTACTTGGACGAAGGATTTGAAAAAAAATTTATATTTAAAGTTTTTACAACGTTTTTTAACAAAAAATTGATTTTTTTGTGAACATTTTTTTATATTTTGTTCATTTTCTACTAGTAAAACGACTTGTAATGAACGATATTAAAAATCCTTCATTCAAGTATCGGTCAATACTATGTATAAAAAGTGTGGAACATTTCAGTAAGATTGGATTATTAGATTTTGAGAAATCATGCCTTCGGTAAAAAATCATTGATTTTCCTAAACCAGCTGTCAATGGCTCAATTTTCAATTTTTTTAAGAAAATTTTTTTACAACTTGTTCAAATGATGTACTTTTATCTCCTAATAGTTGAAATGAATCACTTTTATAAATTTCGTAGAAAAAAATCCGAAACTTAACCCCTTAAGCTTAATTCCGCAGTAGACTACAGAAACTGGGTTCTTGAAAACAATCGGGTAGTTTTTTTAAAAATAAAATATGTTTCTTACTTCAATAAAATGTTTGTCTCTAACCGTTTGCAAATTTTAATAGTAGCAACAGTCAACACAGACGAAAACTGACCTCGTGTAAGATGTACACTGTCTTGACTTTTGATCCTTATAACCTTTTATTATGATGTATTTGAACCACAGATAATAACTAGCAGTGCTATGAGCACCAACAATAGCACCTTATAGGAAAAGATTTAGCCATATGAAAACCATTCGAATTTTTTGCCCTTAAAACGCAACGTGCGTGTCAACTCAATTTTGTCTTTTTTATTTATAGGTTATATAAAATCAGATGGGTATTGAGTCATCTCTCAAGTTTCGTCACGTCAAGCCGGGCCTATAGTAATCATTCAAAATCCACTTACGTATCGTAACGATGAGGTGTGAAACAGGGTTTTTTCCAACAGAAGATTGTTGGAATTGTGTAGGTAATCCGTTTTTCCCTGAACACAAAAGATGCCGGTAAATACCTTAAAAAAAAAGTCAACGAACGTTCGAATGTTATTCGATTCAGACACCTCAGCCTCTTCGACCGAACATCAACCCTCCTCGTCCCAGTGTCTGAAGTAGAGAGAAGCAGTTTTATGCTGTGACAAAAGACATACGAGTACTACATACTATATATTATATATATAGGGCAAGAAGCAATCAAAAGGCATTTTTCGTTATATTTATCAGATATGCGCTCCCAATTTGATATATATTTATATATATATGTATATATATTTGCTCCCCCTCGAGGTACGTGATACACATAACCTCAAATTTCCAGTCAATTCAAGTGCCTGTAGGCGGTGGTGAAAGCTCGTTTTTTTCAATTTTTTTCCCCTCATCGCATAGTAAACATAAAACCGAAATTTCAATTTTCTAAAATCAACAGAATCAACACAAGTCACAAAGTTATTTGGTCGTTGCCCGCCCCTCTAGCCCCCCTCCCCGTACCCTACCCAAACCCCGGCAACATATTGAATGTAGAGCGGCCCACATATCCAGTGACGTGTATTGAGTTGATGGTCCTGGTTTCGAATCCTGGTCCTGGTCCCGATCCTGGCCCCGGCCCGCCAACTTTTAAGGGATTACGAATTGAACGGGAAGTAATTTCCACAAAGCGAATGAGCCCTTTTCCTCGAAGTGAATTTGTCAATTGTTGTGTTGCCGGGCTCCGAGCATAGCCCCCTGACTCTGAGGTGGGTGGCGGGAGAGTAAAGGGCATTTTTCAATAGATGGAGGGGGAGAGAGAGAAGAACTTTGACGACTATGTTTTTGTTCCATTCTATGCCCATTTGAGGAAGAATGGCTCCGGGGTAAACATTTGCAATATTGCTCCACTGCCTTTCAGGACTCTGCTCCACCAGAGCTGGGCAGATGGTGCGCTGGGGCCGAGATTCAAATGGGTAAAAGCCCAGTCTGGAACCATCCCGGTTTCGCCCGTTTTCGCCCGTTTTCGCCCGCTTTCGCCTGATTTTACGTAAAGAGAGCAAATCATCATCGGCAAATGACACAGAAAAGCTCGTAGATCAAATTGTCGTTTGCCCCGGGAGCTGTCGCGCGGTGTGGGCAGATGTCGTTGTTTGTCGTGCTGAGCACACATCAAATGAGATGCTGGTCAGCGGGAAGTGGGGGACGCGGTTGCTGCAGTACAACAAAAAGGGTTAGAGGTTTTAGAGTTCCCCCAATGCCGCCATCTCCCCAGCCCCCGCACCAAAAACTGACTACGACCGCCGCCCTGCAGCAAACTTTGTCTTTCTACAAAACTTTTGTTTTGATGTATTTTTGTCATCAACCATGCTGAGGCTATTGATTTTCGCTTAAGATCTGCCAGATGCAGCCGGCAGCAGTAGAAGAGCTCTTCCAATCCGCCTGCGATAAGGTGCTCCGCCAACCTCTCCCGGCCACCCGAATGCAGCGGAATGTGTCGTCTCTGGCATTCTAGTGGCCTAGAGGGTCTCTATTGACACACTCGAAATCGTTGCCCCGAGTGTTTACCTACGAAATCTTTTATTTTGCAACTCGCAGGGCAAACAACATCAAGTTGGATTTTGTATCAAAGGGTCTTTCCTTCGCAAAATGGGAGATAAGCAGGAAGGGGTGTAAGTATTTCCGTACAAGAAGGCGGGTACTTTATACCGCCAGCAAAAGTCGTTGCTGATGCTCGACCAAGGAAAGAGGATAACATTTTGAATAAAATATTAAAATCACGTCTCCACACCTTCGCGGCTTTTGGGGATGGGATAGAAAATTTGTTTATAAGTTGCTAAGTATATACATACACGTACATACATAGTCTGATAGATGCACGTCTCCGAGCTCCACTGGATGCTGGGATGGTCCATGGCTGATACGAGACCTGCTCCCTATCAGAGACATGCGGAGTCCCTTTATCAATAGGCTTCACGCCTGGCGGGAGAGCTTTTTTTCCAGGAAGGGTTTATTTAGGGACACGATATCAAATCAAAAGTATCGCTACGAATAAAGTATCGGATGAAAATTATCGATATATGTTAGTATCGACATTATTTTTAAAAAAATCATAAAATTAATAATGAGCAAAATCGGTCTTGGCACTTTTTGAAAGAACATTACTATGCCAACGGCAGAAATAGGCAGGTAAATAAAATTTCATTTTCGATTTTCAAATTGTAAGTAATTTCTAATTAAATGATTGCGATTAACAAATTAATAATAGTCGTTCCAGAATTTTCCATTGCCGAAAAAATCAGTAGAATGTAGAAAATGAGAAAAGAAAAACATTTTTAAGGTCAGAAAATCGACTGAAAATCGGAAAATTCGTTACCTATCTTTTTGATGTTGGTCCAGGCAGTCAGCACTCAATAATTTGCCATTTCTTTCAGATGTTCTAGAATTTATTCCAAATTTTTGGATATCAATGTGATCAAAAAACCCAATGTAAAAATCCATATGAAATATTTTTGTACTCTTAAAGTGTGAGTGTACATAAAAAACGAAATTAAAATGAAATATGAAAATACGACTTGACGATAATAGAAATTTTTTTATTATAGGATAAACTATCTGAAATGAATAAGTGTTGAAATTATTCATAATGACTCAAGTGTTTAATACTAATATTTATATCAATAAAATTCATAATAATATTATACGTTATTAATACGCAATAATACAATGTAATACCAATATAATTAACTTATTAATATCCATGGCAACTTCAACTGGGGACAAATTATTTTAATCCTATATGAATAATTTCTTAATGGCGGAATTCTAATTTAATGAAAATAAATTCATAATAAAAATAAATGAAAATTGCAGTTGATGAAATTTTGTGATACGATCAAAAATTATGTATGTCTGTTTGAGCAACAAAAATTAATGAAAAAGGCATAAGATGTATATTAAATATTCATAAATTTTTCTGCCATTGATTTGAAAAGTCTGATAGGCAAGACCAAGACCAATAACAAGACTTGACTGCACAAGACCGAGACCGAGACTAAGACTAAGTTTAATGGTGCAAGATCAAGATCGAAAAATGTGAACATACTATGGTGGTCTTGGTCTTGGTTTTGCTCATTACTATCTAAAATATAAAATCAAATAAATAAAACTAAATCTTTATCGCACATAATAGATCAGCATCTCTTACTAGAGTTTGTTTCCCTGTTAATTTTTAATACAATTGGAATTACATATATAATCTACTCTTTTTCTATTAAATTGTAAGTTTACCCCAAATATTAAAATTTCACTTAATTTAGGCTTGTAATTTGTTAGGAATAAAAGTAATTAATAAATAATTCTTTTCAATTCTCTCAATTACTTTTAAATGTATTCAGTACTTGTTGACTTCAGTCTTAGAAAAAATAATAGTAAATATTACAAATAATCATACGTCAGAGTTTTCTGCGTTATTTATCAAATTCAACCTATAAAATAATTCAAATTTACTGCACGCATTAGCATCAGAATAATGGTTGCTGCAGTTTGTCTGGTCTCTAAGATTTAAAAACCTTTATTGATCTAAAAATGTATTATATATGTCTGTACTTATTTTTACATATATTAATTAAAATTAATTATTATAATATATTCCAAAATTAATATTTTTAATTTAGACTTGCTGAATCTATGAGCAAAACCAACTTTATTAATTCGCTGTAGATAAAATAACTTTTGTACCAATTTATTATAGTAGTAACATAATATTTTACAATGAAATTTTTAATATATATCAAAGATTATGTTAGAAATTTCTAAATACTGAATTATTCAATATCAACGCTATTTCGTACATATAAACAATTTTGTTTGTAAGAAGCAATTATTGTTGTAGTTAAAAAAATAAGTATACAATATATTCGAATTTTATAAGCGACTGTAGTAAATTAAAATTCAACTATTTGGCATGGTTTTTTAATAAAATTTTAATGTTTTTCGCAATTTCAATCTACAAAATAGTTAAAAAATAGAATTTGGAATTTTTTTCTCTCAGTGTGTAAATTAACCTTAAGTAATTAAATGCATTTCATAAGTTAAAATGTATTTTCAGATCTGACACAATTTAATAAGTCCATAATTCACATTGAAAATCATTGCTAGGAAATCCGGATAATAGAATTATAGATTTGCTATGCAATACGTACAATTGCGAACTGCTGATATGAGTGAAAGTATCGAGTATTTCGATATGACTGAAAATATTGGAATCAAAGTCTTGACTAAAATAATATTGGTATCGAATACAAACTACTCGATACAGAAAAGTATCGATACTTTTTCCGTATCCCTAAGTAAAGTATATACTTACATAGACGTAACCGTACAAGGTTTGTCTGATAGAAAAGGGTTGAAAAGTTACTTCATAGGTGATTGAAATTTAAATGAGATTGTGATGAAAGGGCCCACTCTCCTCTGCACATAATTTAGCGGAACAAAAAGATACACTTTTGCGGTGATTGCTTCCGAAGGCAGAAAATGTGAAAATTTGCAGGATCCGGGAGGGTTCTCTTCTCTACGTGCGTGTTCGGGGTTTTATCCCGAAATCATCACAGTTTCCAAATTTCGTGCACACTGGAGTTTATCCCAGTACCCACAAGGGGGGAGGGAGAAAAACCCATAAACCTCCCGGCCAATATAAGTCCCGAGGTAATGTGATTGGAGCCGCTGAAAAGAGCTTTAAATTCGAAACAAGTTTCCCTTACACAACTTCAAAATGATTTTCTTTTGCAATTCTTGTGGTAATATGAAAAGTTCTTCTCGAGACTCTGCTCTCAAGTCATATTTCTTTTTATTTCTCGAGCCCCTGTAAAAACCGTGGAGGAGAAAGCTTTGTGGGTCCCATAAGTGGAGCATCGCAGGGAAGGCAAGCTCCACCAGAAACAGAACAAAACCACCCCCGAAAAAATATTCGAATTTACTTGCAGCAATGAGGCCGACGACCATAATATCCATATATCTCTGAAACGAGTGGATATGAAAAGGAAATTGAATTTTCTGGGTAAGGCAAGTGATGAAGTCGTCCGCATATACCTCAAATGAGGTTCGCCTCGTAGAGACTGTGTGCGATTAGAGTTTATGTATGAAAGATCTGATAAAAGTCCCTCCGAACCGGCCCTCAGGCGAACGGACGGGCGGTCCTCGTCCGTGGAAGTTTCTGTGCTCTCTCTCGGGGGGCAGCGGAGCCCCACATTGTTCCTCGGTGGACTTCTGCGGCAGCAAGGAGTTGTTGCTGCTGCTCCTGCCGACAATTTTCTTGCTATAAATGTTTTTGATCATTCCTCTGCGACGACCCCCACCCCCCTGTTCTGTTTTATCTTCCACTGAATGAAATAGAATTAAATGTTATTTCCTGTGGCGCCGAATTTCCGAAAACATGAATTTAAATGACCGCTTTGCACCTTATTAATAATACCCAGAGCTCCCGGAATACTCCTCACTCGCCCCTTTTCACCTCTGGCATCTTTGGGGCCCTTTCGTGGCTTTTTCAATAGGAAGAGTTTCGGGAAATGGCTAAAGTGCTGAATGAGAGGATTACTTTTAATGGCAAGTGCCTGGGGCACTTTTCAACTAGTATCACTTCGAGAACGGCTTAGATGCTAAGTATTAATTTTAGGGGAAGGTAATTCATGGTGTAATTTACGGCCGATGGATATGCGCCAGGAAATATTCTAGACTTATCTGCATAAACTAAAAATAGTTATGTTATATTTAGGTATTTGGGCTTAAATTTAAAGTGCATTTCTTTTTAATAGTAATAAAAACGTTGAAATGAATAAATTGAAATAGGTTATCAACATATTTGAATAACCCGAGTAAAAATGAATGGTGGCTGCACACCAGCAGCACAGTTTCTAGACGTACGACGGCTGCACACTATCCCTAGTGTTTTTGGACAATTTGAAATGGCTGTATGGAGTAAACAAAAATGTGTACGCCGTACGCTTGCCGTATGAGATCCTAATTGAGCATAAGCACCTGTGCTGCACCACGGTCGAACCAATTTTATGGATACATATTTATTAAATGGTACAGCCGTGTGGCGGCTGAGGGTGCAATCGTGGAAGCCTTGATGTATTGTACCTACAAGGGTGCAGCCGTGGTAGCTTTTACGTGGCGGAGCTACGGCCTTACATGTACTAGTCCCCTTTTTGATATATTTAATATATTTAACAAATCTGTATGAAATTTCTATCACATAATATATAATAATATATATAATATATATATATAATCTATATGAATATATAGACCTTCCAACTACAGTACCAAATATAACTATCTATATTATATATTTTTTATTTAAACATAAATATTTAAGAAAATAGTTTTAATTTATTATAGTAAAACCCAAACTTATATTATGTTTATTTTTTAATTAATCATTACAACTTTGAGATCATTATGTTAAGAAATTAAAAACTCAATATTACAGTTCTCGAGTACAAAAAACCCATAAAAATATCTACTTCAAAACTTAACCTTATTTTACACTTATCTGTGTAAAACTCCCTATTAACGACAAAATTCCATTAAAATAATACTGTAATAAATTTAACGGTTCAGAAGAGCATCCTGAACAATACTTTAAATATTTTAAATATATAAAATATAGGGTTTTATTCATTGTATAAAGTTTTTTTAAAAATTTTAAATATTAACACTGTTTGCCAATGCGGAGATTTATATTGCATTTTATACAGCACATTTTCTATGGTTTGTGACTCTATTTAACGAATAGTCCAATTAATATTGTGCTTGAGTGCTTGAATCGTTTCTGGATTGCATCAGCATAATATCGCACTACTTTGACAACACAGCATATATAAAATATATAATTTTAAGCCTAGAACTACAAACCGGGGTTGATATCTACCCCAGGTAAATTTAGAACTCCGCTCCCAACCTAGTCAGTGGCATTATCGACTGAAGACCTATATCATAATTGAATTTAAGGTTCTAGTAATAGAGAGGCGTCGCCAGAACCTTCAGTTTCTTGTTTACTGTGACATAAAGCTAGTGTGGGGTTAGTATCTACCCCGGTTTGTAGTTGCCGTTAGTGTTTTGTGTAGGTAAATAATTTTTTTTTCTTACTAAAATAAATTTAATTCGCTTATTATAACCTTATTTTACAATAAAAAATTAGATATATAATTTTCGGTAATGATTTCATATTTTAAGTAAACTGGAAGTAGCAAAACGCGAATTTATTGCTCAAAGTACAAGAGACCTACCTGCGGGAATCACAGAATCTTCTACTGCAGCGACTGTAGTGCCTTTGAATAAGTTATTTTTGATATTTATCAAATTTTTCTTTTTATTACATTTTACATTAAAAAAAAACGAAATATATTCTAAAAAACCAATATTTCATGGATTTTTATGTGACTTTTTTTCGTATATAAAATTCCTAGCTTTTTTCAGTTTTCAGAGTCCCAAATAAATAGACTTATATAATATATAATAGATAGGCAAAATATTATGACGTTATTTTTTTTTCTCGAAGCTTAATGTGTTCCCTTTGAAATGGCGTTGGAAATTTTGAAATCGGATGTTTAAAAAAAAAGTTAGGAATTTTTATTTGTAAAATGACGTTTTAACCGTTTTTCAGCACTTTTAACTACTTAAATCGATTTTCCATAAACTAATCCTTAATAAAATTGAATTTGCTCTTTACCCATTATCTTCAGCATGAAAAAACAAAAAACTTTATATAATCACAAGTCGAATTACTGATTTTAAAACCATTTTAAGATCAAATAAACCCGTGGAGTAAATATTTACCCCTGTTTGTAGTTAAAAGGTGCAAAAAATGGGTTTGTAGTTCTAGGGTTAAAATATTGTTCAAGCGTAAATCTATTCATTTCGTACTCCGAAGATATGATAATATATTCTGTGAATTTTTTGAGTGCAAAGGAGCTGTTTGTGTGAAAACAACATGTAATTTATAAAGAAACCAACAGATAGCCAAACCTATATATTTAAAATCTAAAAACATAATATACTTATTATAAAAAAGAGTTTTGAAGAAATTACACAAAAAATCGTAAGACATTTACAATAATAATAATAATTTAAATTACATAAAACTACGCCAAAAATTTTAAACACAACGATCGTTTCCAAAATGTTTGTAAATTTTTTTTTTAATCTTTGTGGATTTAAATAATGATCTTAAGCGGACAATTTAAAAATTGTGTTAAATGTCACTTCTGCCCCTATTATGATTTTAAAATGACCTATTAATTTCTTGTCCTGCAATGTTTATCGTTTTCTCATAAAAATATCCTAAAAATAACTTCATTTTCTTGTTGTTGTTGGTTTTACCCCTTAATCTGCGTCAAAAACCAAGTTTGAGGAGTGAGGATAAAACGACATAAACTTCAAATTAAAAATTCCTTTGGTGTACCGCCCTCATCCCACCTAAACCTGAGGGATCTTGCGAGCAATTGCCCGAGTGCAGCTGCTAAATCATGTACAAATTCCTGGGTCGTCGTCGCTATTCGTCGCACTCCGTCGGACTCACCCACCGCCCCCAGAGCCAGAAGACGACGCTTTCGCAACTTTTTGAAAAGTTTTAAATTAATTTCGTCGTTGGAAACTACTCAGACGGCAATCTTACATGGAACGCGCATTTAATAAGTGTATCAGGGGCGCTCCGATGTCAACGCGCGGTGCGGTGCGGTGCGGTGGTGCACAGCCGGGGCCCCGGCAGCAGTGGCGCACACACCCGCCGCGACCCCAAAAGACCCAACCTTCCGAGACGGAATCCCATTATAAAAAGTAAATTTTGCAGGAAAAATTAATGCCACAAGTGGTTCATGAATAATTCATTTTATGCTAATGCGCAGCAGGAGCACATGGCCTGGAATTCATTTTTTCCATCCCGTTGTTGCTCCTCTTCCTGTTATTTGTTCTCGGGGATTCCAATGCTTCGATATCACTTTCCTGCGGGCCCCAACCCCGGGTCCCAGCGTATCAAGGGCCGTTGTTATGAAAAGATTATGCAATTACTCTGCGCCCGCGCGCTCCTCCTCGCGGAAAAAGGGAGCAGCTTTAAGACTTCCGCAGCGCGACGCTGTTTAAAATATTTACAGCTGAGAAGTGCTCCCGACCGAAAGTCTGTTTGTTTTCTTAGCGGCTCCTCTAGTTTAGCAGCCGAGAACGATTAGAGGTCTTTTGTAAGGGATCGGTTCGCTCTGTTCGCGGGTGCACGGGGCGGACACGCCGAACGTGGAGGGGGAACCTCGCCGTGAGTTCTACAACGAACGGCGAGATACCTTCCAAAGACTGTAATAAGTAGAAGTGATTTTGCCGTAAAAACAGGTTTAAAAATAGATCTCTGTTCTGCGAAAAACAAGATGTCGTGCATGTTCCCAGACAACGTGACGACCTTCTCGATCTCATCATCATAAGAGTGAAAAGGTCGTCGAGCTGTCTACGAACATACGTTGTCTTGTTTTTTGTCCGAAAAATAATATACCTTGTATTTGTAAGCTGGTATATGTATATTTTGATTTTACCCCAAAGGATAGCGGTTGAACATTTGTGGTATCGTTTTATTAAATGTGGAAAAACCAACTGTTTATAAATTTAGGTAATATCGTAATTTCCTATATATCAAATTTTTTTCTATAAGTTCATTTCAATTGGCTACAGTCATTAAAATATATGACACAAAGAAACAAACCAAAAATGCTGAAATCTCTTAAAACAACTTAATTGTTTAGCACTATATTATGCAATTTTTTTTTGCAAAAATAAAGCATAGAATCAGTAGGCAAGTTTATAACTAGGAGCAGCCGAGGTATTGAGAAATGTATGCATTTTTTTCGAAACTGCTTTTTTTCAAATTTCCTGCAGTTGTAACTCGAAGACAAATCATCCGATCGATTTGATTCTTCAGCTTCTTTTATACATGTTTCTCCATACCATGAACTTCCAGTTTTGGCAAGCCAAAAATCATCAAATGTTCTCGCGAAAATTAGATTTTTTTTTAAAAAACTCCGCAATTTTTTTCAATTAAATTTTTTTTTTTTCCGATCGAGTTTCCTGGCACGGGAAATACCTAGTTTAATAAACTTTTTGGTTTTTTTGATTTCAGTGATTGTGAAGGTCGCTATCACAGCAGCAGTGTGGGGACGTATTTTTTTGTGCCTTGAGAAATTGCGAATAAATCGTTGAATTTTCAATTTTTTGGTCCAAAAATTGTATCATGTTATCCTTAAATTATTAACCCTTTGCGTTCGGCGATCTTGAATAAGTAATAGCTGAATGGTGACCCAGACTCAGCAGTCGAGTGGAAAGGGTTAAAACATTCCATGCAGTAGTTGTCTTTAAAAAAATTCCCAAAAACTACCTTTTTTTTCAGGCGGTCACTCTAGTGGTGCTTTTAAGACCACCCTGATGAAATTGATTTAAATTTGAATTCCAAAAATTGGTTTTAGTCCAGTCAAAACAGAACAGAAACAAAAAATTGTCAAACCTCGGCAAGAAAACGGATAGAGTATTAAATTTGTACTGACCTTTAAATCATTATTTTAAGTGAAATAACAAAGGTCCCCATTGATCCAAGCTGCACTTTAAATTTTATTCAAGGTGAAAAGTGCAAAAATCGGTTCTTCCAAAATATCTCTTAAACGGTGAGTTTTTTTTTTTTTTTTTTTTTTTTTAATATATAATATAAAATTTATAGAGCATGCAGTTCTCTGTAAAAAAGAATCCTACACGTTTTTTTTTCGTGTAAATGATTATATGTATATTCTGGCTGAATAGTTTCTGTATTTTCAGCATAATACTGACCTTTAATGGCACCCCACAGAAAAAAAATCACAGGCGTCAAAGCGCAGTTGCGTATAAACTTGTGTACAACATGCACCGACATTTCTTCTCAAAATTCGCACTGTTTCGGTAACACAGCACTTATTTTGGAAATGAGCTCACGCGTAAGTCTTTCCATTTCGTACAGTGGAGATATGATACTGTATTTCCGTCAATTTTTTGAATGCGAAAGAGCTGTCTGTTTCAAAATAACGTGTAATTTAAAAAGAAACCAACACATGGCCCACACAATGCGGGTGACATATACCATGCAATGTATCTTCTTAAGTACGTCGAATATCGAGAATCGCTTTTACCAATATTTATTGGACTCTAAATCTTCGAAAACTGCAAAAAAAAAAAGGTTAATAATAATAATGGTTGATATTTCACACCGTTAATTAGCCATTATACCCAGGAATTTTATAGTGCCCTCAAACACTGTTGGCATATCAATTTGCCAGCAAATAAGTGCTGGACTACCATTGATTGGTCTTGACGAGGTCATAGCAACATATTTTCGCCATTATACCGCCAAATTATGGCCCAATTAATGCCGAAGTAATTTAGTGCCATTAAAAGCGTCGTTGTGAGTTTTTATGCGAAAAACATAATGCGGCGCGGTAAGTCCTTACAGGCGTATTAAAAAAAAAAGTTGGGACACTAAAACCGTCCCAACTTTTTGTTTTTGTTTTCTTTTTCTTCCCAAGATACCTTGAGGCCGTTACTCACGCACTTTGAATAATTAAGTAAAGAATGCAAATTACGACGTAAGGCCAAACCATTTATTTATAAATCAGAGCAAAATAGCTGCCCTGAAGGGGAATTATCCCTGCGTTTTCGACATGAGACGCACTCGAGGGTGGTCTCCTCCGCCCCCCATATCACGTGCTACTAGAAGTCTAATCCTATCCCATTGTTTGCTAATGACTCCGAATAAAATCCAAACAATGGTAGAAGCACTTAGTCTTGATTAGGGCATTAATTTCTCACCTGTGCTTATGTAAGAAACCACTTGTTCCTAATGAATTCCTAGTACCCAATCATAAATCCTTAATCAATGCCCTGCGGCAGGCTATAAGCCAATAACACGAAAGTTGAACCTTGCATTAGGGGGAGCAGCAGAGGGCAGGGGGCGGGCTCGAAATTTGCCAGAGGGCAAGAAGCTGGGAGCTGAGCTACTCTAGGGGGGGTGAAGCAGAAGAGATAGGGAGGAAATGTGGGCAAAAATGCTCCACGCTCCAAAGAAAGTCTGCAAAAAACAATAGCGATAAATTTACTTCTGACTTCCTCTTCTTCTTCTTCTGGCGGTGGTAGTGCTGCTGCTGCTTGCTGCTTGCGTTTCCAATTTGTACGTGTTTCATTTCCCTGCGCACACCTTCCGCAGATCCCTTTTTCGGGATAGAGAACGGATAAACCTGTTGCAGTGAATTTCCGGCTGACCGGCTCCCTGACTCCTGACATTGTTCCAGCTTTGACGCAATAAGTGGCACGTATGCATCTCTCTATCTTGTCGAATAAATGTTTTGTTGCACGGAACAACTTACTTTTGTAAGTAACTCACAGACACAAAATAAAAGGGTTTGGAGCAAAAAGATAGAAAAGTCACCGAAATAGAACGAATACAAGAAGTATTAACATGGTAAGTATACAGTGAACAAAATTGATTTAGCCGCATCAACATTTTTCACATCAAACATTCCGAAAAGCGTGAAACACTATTCTTAATAAGAAGTGATGATTTTTTATAATATTAATATTATCATGTAATATTATATACATATAATAATCTTTAATTCATTCAGTAGTTTTTACAGTTAGTAACAAAATAGAAAATTCAGCATTATAAAAGGGTGAAATTGATTTAGCCGCAACATTAATAATGACCATAATTATTAAATTATTTTTATTAAATACAAATTAACATTATTCAATATTTAGTGTGACCTCCATTTTTATTAATCACAGAAAAAATTCGGTTTGGCATGGACTTTATAAGGCTTTCTAAAGTGCTGACTGGAATTGCTTCCCAACACTTCTTGATTTCGTCTTTAAGATCCGAAATACGGTTGAATTGGCGTCCATTTTTATATACTTCTCTAGCCAAAATCCCCCATAGATTCTCTATGGGGTTTAAATCTGGACTACAAGCTGGCCAATTTAAAACACTTATGTTTCGCTCAACAAACCATTCTTTTGTGAGTCTGGAAACGTGAATGGCTGCATTGTCGTGTTGGAAAATTATTTCGTCTTCCATATAATCTTCCATGAACGGAATTGAAACGCTATCTAAGACGTCTATGTAGTCCTCTGACGTCATTCTATTGGAAATAAAACATATTGGCGATTTCGCACAGTGGCTAAAAGCTGCCCAAACCATAACATTTCCACCACCAAAATTTCGACTTAACTTGGGCGAATTTTGTTGGCGTAGATCGTGCCAATAATAGCTAAAACCATCAGGACCGTCTAAATTAAATTTCTTTTCATCTGAAAATATGACGGTTTCCCACTTGCTCCCCATTTCCATGTGTTCTTTTGCAAATTGTAGCCGGTTCTGTTTATGGTGTGCTTTAAGCATTGGTTTTCTGCATGGTTTTTTGTACCTGATGTGTTCAGATGAAGATAAAATTTGCTGGACACGTCGTTTCGTCACAGGTAGTTCAAGGGTAGCTTTGATCTGAGCAGCAGTTAGACGATCCTTCATTGCCATCGTTTTTATTTGACCCTTTTGCCGCGCCGAAAGTTTTTTGTTCCCTTTCTTGTTGCAGTTTTGGCCATAATTCTTGCCCAGTTTTAAATAATTTCGAATCACTTTTTCAGATCGGCAAATTCTAATAGCAATTTGTCTATTCGAAAGATGTAATTCCTTAAAAGCATCAATTTTCGCTTTTTCTTCCGCTGTTAAAAATTTTTGTTTCGGCATCTTGTGAAAGTGGCCTAAACAATTTAAACAGTTGTATTTTGTTGCAATATTTATAATAAAAGTAATCGTTTACCTCCTCCTTAATGAAAAATATTTCGAAATGTACCGTTATTTTAATTGAAATGTCAAAATTGCTCAAGATTTGACTATGCGGCTAAATCAACTTCGCGCATAACATGAAGCAACTAAACTCTTTTAACTTATGAAAAGCGCAAAAGTCGCGTAAAATGCATATAAGCTTTTAAGTTCAACTAAGAACGTTCAGCCATTACAAGACATGCCGCGACATGTTTATATTTTTTGTAAACTTAGCTGAAACGGTGTTATTTACAAGAAGAATTTAATGCGGCTAAATCAATTTCGCTCACTGTACATACAACATATGTGACCAAATTTTCAAAAATGATATTGATAACAAATCATTAGCTGTATTATTTTTGTCTACTCAGAACATAAGGAGAGTATCTATCTCTTGAATTGAAATTTCTCATGATAGTTACACAGCCAAGATTTAATTTTTTTTTTAAATTAACATCAAATTGCCATTACTTAGGTACAACTATGAAGTCAAAAATTGTTCTGAAAAATTTTCTCTTCACGATTTGAATTTTTTTCTAAGAATTGGCCGTGTGGATATAGATTCAATTGTTTTAATAGCATTTTCCTGAAGAAATAAAATGCACCTGAACCTCTTTTTAAGCGAATTCAGAGTACGCGGATTTGGATATCAAAAATTATTTATTGTTTCGAGATTTTTATTAACTTTTATGTGACAAACCTAAATCTGAAGTTAGGAAAAAATTTGGATATTTAAGAAGATTCGAAGAATTTTATAGAATAACATTTTCCTTTCAATTAAAAAAATTCTAGATTTCAAAATCCTCGAATTACATAATTGTTTAAGTTCTTAGATCTTCTATTTAAGCGTAAGGTTTAGGACCGTATTTGTTGCGTAGAAAGAGATTTAGGTGTAATAATTTAAAAAAGGTCATCGTAACGTAATCATTGGAATTCAGATAATTATTCTTAAAATTTACCCAAGTTGAATTAATATACATACCTTTTTCATTTCTGATACGGTGTTGAGCAATTCTATAGCATATTACATTTAATTTTCTATAACTAGGCCAAACAAATGGTATAAGTATACGTAACGAAATATCGCTTTTTATAAAATTTGGACCTACGAAACATATCGTCTTGCTCTCAAAAATAACATCTCACCATAAATATGTTTTGTTTAAAATAAAATTGATTAATTTCAAGCTTACGTTTGCGTTTAAAAAATTCCTTAATTTAGTTTTATCAGAACTGGTTTACAACATTTTTCGTGCGATGTTTTTAAATTGAATTTCTTCTAAAAGGGCGCCATTTCCATGAGCAATTTCAATTCAAAAACGTAGTCGTTAATGAGGTGAACTTGGACTTTTGGAGTTTTTGATTTCAAATAAGGAAGAGAATAGAAAAAAAAAAAATTATGAAATGAAATAATCTATGAAAAGTTACACATTACACTTACTCTTCACATAAAATTTTATCCGCTTTCAAGCAATTGGTTTTTACTGATTGATTGTTAATTCAGCTGTACAAAACCAATAGCTGAATTTTGTATTCAACTAAAAAAAATTCTCTTTTTATATGTAATATTTCTGCTAAATTTTTTTTCGTGGCGCGGAATCATTCCGAAGCTAATAATAAAGTTTAAGTAAAAAACACAATTTTAAATAAAGTCAGATTCTGTAGAAGTTTTAATTACAATATCTGAAAAACTGTAGAACTAAACAATTTTAAACTTGTAGTGTAAGTTTAATTATCATATTGAATGCCACATTTTATTCAGCTACACATTCAGCTATTGGGTGCTGGTTCTGGAGGACCGGGCACAGTGGGCCCAGCGAAAGTTTTTCGTGTTTGATAGAATATTGCTAATTTTAAATGAAATTCAATGAAATTAGCGAGAAAAAGACAAGGAAATATTAAGAAAATCGTTATTTCTATAATTTGTAATTAAAAAAAAAAAAAAAAGCGCAAAATAACCGGAAGCGTTTTTAAGTCCTTCTTATTCTAGATAAAATTAACTATAAAATGCAATATAACTCTTGGCATCGGCAAACAGCGCTAATATTAAACATTTTTAACAAATTTTTGTAAAGTGAATAAAATCCTATATTTTTTAATTAAAAAATTTGAAAATTTTCTCTTCTTCTTCTCTTTTGAACTGTTTGTTTTATTGCAATATTACTTTAATCGAATTTTGTTATTAAACAGGAGTTTTACACAAATAAGTATAATATAAGGTAACATTATCAAGTGGTTACTTTTATTAGTTTTTTGTGCTCGAGAACTGTAATACTAAGTTTTTAATTGGTTAACATAATAATCTCAAAGTTGTAATGGTTAATTAAAAACAATAAAAGTAAGCTTGAGTGTTGCTATGACCAACAAAAACTCATTTTTAAAACATTAATTTTAAAATTAAAAATATATATATACTAATATTTGGTACCGTAAATAGAAGGCCTATATACTCAATATTATTTACATAGAATTTCATAGAAATATGTCAATAAATATGGGCCCATTGTGCGGCACGGAGTGGCAGTCAAAGTGTCAAATCCGAACCAATAAATATTTTGTTAAAATTTCGTTTTTGCTAAACCCCGTTTAAAAAATATGATTATCTTTTTAGAACTAGTTAAAAGATACCAAAAATAAGGAAAATATCTTTTGCAGTCATCAAAAATCTCGCAGTTCAGTCTTGTTCTTAGTCAAGTCATGGTTTTAGTCTTGGTGTTGCTACCGTAGGCATAGCATTGGTCTTAGTCTAGTTCTTGAATTTTCTGCAAGACCGAGACCGATTCTGCACAACACTAATGAATTTAGCTATTGCATTTCACACTTTTTTAAGGTGCATTATATCTGTCTATTATTGTATTAGTTTCTAAAATAGCATGTGACCTAATTTTGGTTGAATTCTAAATTTAGTATTTTGAAGGAAATCGTTCAAATTACCAATTCAAAACAGAGATGTGCAGGCCAAGAATGCCAAAATAAATAATTGAAGGAGCACTTTCCTCTCTCGACCAAGCGATGCCAGGTAAAACGTGCATGACATGGACGCAATTAAGACACTCAAATCGAAGCAAATGTGGCTCTCATTCGAAATTAATGAATGCGAATTTGGAGCAACACTTATTGGCTCGGGCTTCTCGAATCTAGGACCCTCACACTCTGGAACCCCGGAGTCGGCTTTGATTTCCGAATCAGGTGGGAATGCATTCGTGAAGTTAGAAGCCTCCTTATTTGAAGGATGTTTTGCACGGCATGCAGTAGTCAAGTCTGCTCCCCGAAATTGGGACAAAAATAATTTTGGTCCTGGTGCAGCAGCAGCAGAACCCCGGACCAGAACCCCACCCAGCTCATCCGTCCAATAACCCACTTAACTTGGAATGGCATTACAAGTAGCCCATCAATTTCATTGAGCGATTCGAATCCCCTGCGGAATTTATAACAGCTGGCCGACAGAGCCGTCCACCTACACCCGGGCGCCCAGCATGATTTGGCATTTTAATCCCGCTCCGGGGAAGGGTGCTCCAGGACCGGGAGTGGGACGAATATCGACACTAGGCACTGCGGGTTTTCATATTTCCAGGACCCACATGAGTCCTATCCCTCGTGCGTGTGTGTGTGGAGAAATTATGCAAAGTCGGTAAGACTTAGCGTAGCTGTTGGCAGTTGTGTTATTCCTGAATAAAGCTTGGAGGCTCCAAGTGTATGCAAATAAGTTTCTGACTGGGAGAGGATTTCCAAGGAGATTTACTTGGACTTCGAAATGAATAAATTTTCACTTTGAGGAGCAGCCTTTGCACCCTTTGGCCCTCCGGCATTACTTAGTGCAGTCGCTCGAGTACAATCCTCTTCCGCAGTTTCCTCCCTCCCCCCCCCCCCCCCCCCCCTGGCCACGTCAAACTCTATTGGAATTTTTAATGAAATTAGTTATGCAAACCTGTCACCGAGTGCACCTGGAATGCGAGAACAATGGAAAAAGGCGCAGGAGGAATCGGAAGAATTTTCATTTTTGAGCGCACGCCAACCCTCATCCTGGCGTAGGTCCGGCGTTGTTTTAATAACCCTTTGCAATGAGTTCGCGACTCTTCTGCAGAGTACTCCAGTGCTCACCTGGATGGCGTCCTGAAATTTCTTCATTCTTATGATAATTTGCCCGTAATGCCTGCAGACGAGACGCGCAGGTCGAGCCCTTCACTAATGCCCTCAATTTACATTTCCTGCCGGCAAATGGGTGGGAATAATTTTTCATAACTTCCTGACTGTCTCGGAAATTAGTTTAAACTCGCGAAAACTAAGAAAGTCCGTGACACTTCATTTGCAATTTAACACAGTCATTAGTATTGTTATTAGAATCTATTGAACTAAAATAATACCATTATGGAAAAATAAAGGCAGATTTTCTTATCTTAATCTTATTTGGTAATTTCGAATTAAAGAATTTTTCTACAAACTTAAACATACTGCCTTAAGGGGTTACGTGGATGTCAAATTATAAATAGATTTTTTTTTGAAATTTTTAAGTACGAACTATTTATATTGTATAATATTTTTGTTGAAAAATATCGAAAAATGCCCCGTTGAGAATTAGTTTTCGAAATTCTCTTAAAAATGCGATGGACATCATAACTTTTGCTAGATTTTTCTGAAACCAAAAAATCTAATACGAGTTTAGCTCGGGAGTGAACGAAGGATTTGTAAAAATATTTAAGTCTGCATTTTTGGCGGCGTTACGTGCGAAAAATTCATTATTCGGTACGAAAAAATTAGACTTATGCCTATGTAAAGTAAGTTGTGATGAAAAAGACCCTGGTTCACTCCCTAGTCAATGTTATTTAGAAGAAGTGTGCAAAATTTGAATAAGAACGGTGCGTTACAAAATAGAGTTTTGAGAAAAACACAATTTAAAGTTTAAAGTAACAATAAAAAGGTAAAAAATTCTTAGAATATAATTCAAATGCTACTCTTTTTGATACTTAATAGTTTGAAGGTAATATTACTTTTTTTTCATTAAAAAATGTCGTCAAAAATGTCAAAAAAGCTTTTTTTTTGGAAAAATGAAAATTTTAGAAATTGTCTCTAGAAATACGAAAAAAATTAAGTCAAGGTCAAGAAAAGGTTTAAAATAATGTGAGAAAGCTGTAATGTTCCAGCGTTTTTCTCGAAACTACATTCTTTGACCTGGCGCAGGTGATTTAGAAAAATCTACTGCACTGATTAACTTCGAATTTTAATTGCTTACTCCTCAGATGTATCGCTATCGCCTGTACGATAATTATGAATTGTTATTGTTGGTTATGAAAGTTATAATTAATTAAAGTTAAAAAAGTAAAGGTTGGAAAATTCAAAAGTCCGCCATTTTGTTTGTTTTTTAAATAAAAATTTATGATTCTAACACGGCCGATAGTCAGAAAAATGAATAAGAATCAATTTCGTGTTTTGCTTTCAGATGATCTTGAGACACGAAATTACATGAGCTAACAAAAATAAAAAAACTATTGATGCTGCCATTTTAGAAAAAACACTCATAAAAAAAAAAATGCAGGTACTTATTTACATGTATCAAAAAATCTGATAATAAAATATCATTTATACTATGAAATAAAAAAGATTTAAAAAACAATCAAAACCACCAGAAACTCCCCTTAAAATTCATTAAACTTACAAGTAAGTTAGTTAGTTATAGTGGCTACTCGGCCTGGTCAAGAGGGAAAAATAAGGGCTAAGGTGCGCCATTTTGTTACCAAATAAAGAAGAGACCTTATTTTTAGGTGGTTAGGGACTGATATTTGTAATGTGAAGTGAAAAAATAGTGTTTCAATTATTTCTATGGGCTGTGACATCTTAAAGTGATCTTTTCCCAGAATTTCGATAGTGAAAATTTCAAGTAAATTTACCCTCAAGACATTTTTGACACTAAGAAATTATATTGGTTTTAAAAACCCATAACACTTTTAAAAGTCCATAATCCATAATATTCTGATTAATAATATGTATTCTTGAAATATTAAAACCAATTAATTGTGAAACTTAATTTCCATTATTTGATTTTTTATTTATATTTTTATAGTCTTTCGCTATTAAAACAACAAATTAATAATAACCATAATAGTCAATCCAACGTATATACATACATATCTTTTAAATTGATCGCGTGATAGAATTAAGTACAAATTCAAGATTTTGAAGAAATATAAATATATTGTAAGACATGTTTTATAACTCTGATACCCAAATATGAGTGGAAAGCTATTAGTTGAATACATTTAAACAAACAATTTGGAAGACTCAATTCTCAAGACTTTTATATAAAACAAATCTTTCGGTTAAAAGGTTTATTAAAATTTTTTTTTTAATCATTTCTAATAGCGTATTTATATTTTTTCTCCCTAAGAATTGATTCTTATATTTCTTTTAAAGACATTTGCGGAGAACTCACCATTGGTTAAAATCTTTAAAAGTAACATTGACTTTTCAGAACACTTGTTGTTTTTTTTTTTTATTATTATTATTATTGAATAGCCAAGTACAGAAATAATACAATTTCCAATTACACCAAGCAACTCAGCGTGAATATAATTACAAAGACTAAATTAAGAGTTTAGTGTAACAAGGACAGTATGTTTGAAGCTAGCTAAAGTGCAGCTTAGAGGACCAAATTGAAATTTGTCATGGTTACGTTGAAGCCTGACCATGGGAGAGTTATAATATACAGCGAGTAAAGCTCTAGGTGGTGAGAAGACATCATTACTCCTGCTTCCATGCACAGGAACACGCAAATTTAGATTGTTCACTAATATAGTAAGTATTTAGATACTTGTGTTAAATATAATATAAGGTGCACTCGTCGATATATATATATATATTCTCTGAAATTTCAAATTTTTCTATTATTAATTCATGTATTATATCGGAGGAGGGGCATTTCGAAAATATTTTTGAATTTTTTAAATTATTCTATTAAGAATAAAAATCGTTTTCTATCATTTCATGTCAATTAATTTGAAAAATTTTGATTTTGAGAGTGATAAGAACTTTATGGAGATATCACACCAAATTTTATCAGTGTAATTATTGGAATATTCCCACTGATAAATTTCAATAAAAATTATAATTTCATTAATTTTATAATTTTTGCTTAAATTTGTTTAAAGTCTCATAGAAGTGTTGCGAGAATATATATAATGCACAAACTCTAAAAATAAATATGCCGTGTGTAACAAAATACACAATCTTATTTAAAATTCATTCTGTAGGTAATACTCTTAGTTTTATTTGATATGGTCTTTTAAAATTAAGAGTTATTTTTTGAAGGTATTATCTTAGCTTAAACCCATTTTAATTCTCATATGGAGGGCTTTATAATAAAAATATTGTTTGTTGGTATTGGCTGTATAAAATATGAAATAAAAAATCTTAAATATTTTGTTCAACACTTTTGCATACATGAAAAATTTAGGAGTTATTCAATACAAAAAGTAACTTTGTTTCGAGTCAAAGTGTTTCTTAATTTAACTTTCCTGAACTCTACTAAAATTATTTACGGAATTATTTAACAACAAAACAAAACTGCTGCTAATGGCATCTTTATCGGGAATATCCCGGAGATTGCCTCCTACATTTAGTTTTCCATATAGTTTGCTGTTTCTGAAATCCACCGAACGGAAGGAATAAATTCTCTCATCCCACCCGATGGAGTAATAGAAGTCTCTATGACTCGTTTGCACCTAAAAACCAGGAGAACATTAAGTATACCTGGATCGCCTGAGAGGTCCTGAAGGAAGGAATTTAGCAATTTAATTTTTATTGCCTGGAACGATTTCATCCGAGCTCCGGAAGTTCCAATTTCGCCCATACGATGTGTCGGTACACATTGCTGCGTCTCTGACTGATATTCTGGGGGACGTAACGCCGGCCGGGGGTGAAACGGGCAAGACAGGTCCGGGGCTCGCCCGGGTCCACCCTCGCCGCCGCCGGGGCTGCAGGGGCCAAGTCAACAGAGGGAATTTATACAAAATTCATTTCGCCCTGCATGACCGTATATCGTAGCCTGTCCCTTCTAAATCTTATTTTCAATTTTCTCCCAGGTAATTTATTCTCATAAATAGAAGTAAGACGAAGCGAGGGCATTACAAGAATAACATTACTCGAGGGACAAAGAAGTAAACTGGAGAAAAACCGGAGCAATTCAAAATTTATTACGCCCTCAAAATTGCCCCATTTGGGTCCATTCCGATGGAAATGGCAGAGCCCGGCGAAGCCCCAGTCCGGACGAGATCCAGCAAGGGCAACAGCAGCAACTGGAACGCTGGCAACGAACGACAAGATCAAGGTGTTTCGCTCTTTGGTTTTTTTTTCATCGTCTTTATGTGTCCCGGGATAAATTCGGGATTAATGTAGCCAGCGCCATATGGGCCATGTGTGGATATTAAGGGCACCTTAGTGGGTGTATTAGTCGTTGGCTATCCCGGCAGATAACTGCTCCTGATGCCGTCCCTTCTCTTGTCCCTTTTGTGGCCCCCAAGTCGTAAAAAAAGGGAGAACGACAGAGCGGAGTGCAAATAAAATCGCTTCGGGACCGGTAATAGCGTTCAGATTTCTGAGCCCATCTTACCAAATATGCGAGAATCGGAATTACTCGAAAGCACGATTTGCGGCTGGCAAAATGGTCGCCATCAGCAGGTCCTCCTTCCCTTTGTTACCCCCGCCCGACACACTTATTTATTTATCCAGGACATGTGTGGTCCTGTACAAAATCCTCGAAACATACTCCTGAGTGGGAGCACAAGTGGAAGCATAATGGAATTTGTTCCTGTTTGCCGCTTGCAAGAATAGAAATGAAACTAAGGAAATATTTACTGCCTCCCCGAAAAATGGATGAATGTTTCCCGGCGTGTCGTTTTAACCATCTCCTGTAAGACGCTGCTGCCGTCGCCGCCGCCAATGCCAAATTCTGGTACATGCTACGTGCAGTATCCCACTTCTGGCACCGGTCTCCGCCATCTCCGGCGAAGGACTTCTCTTTGTTTTTCGGGCGTCTAATTCTCTGCTTTCGCCTTTATTTGAGCAACAAATCTTCGAGGTGTTTACTCGAACATGAATCCAAATATGTAGGCAATATCCCGGAGCCGGGATAAGTGCGATTTCATGTTTGCCCAGCGTAAAAGTAAAATCTTCTGAACAATATTGAAATCACGTATTTCCGCTGTTTGCTGATTTATTCGACATGCCCGGCGTGAGCTCGCCCGGAGACTGCCAGGGCTTTGCTCCCTACCATTCAGCGACAATTTGGTCACCCTGTGATTTGGGCAAGAACTCTTTCCACCGCCTCTGAATAGTGACTTCGATGTCTTATTTTCTAGACTTAAGCTTGACGGCATCGTAAGTGCATGTACTTGTTTTAATGTTTTCACATAGAAAATAAGGTTCAAATTTTGTTTTGCTTGGGAATTGAAGTTTTTTAAAGCATTAGTGACAAACTATGAATAAAATTGAATACATACGATACAATTTCAATCATAGTCCTTCCAAAGTACTAGTTTAAGATTTTGATAATTTGATAAAGCCAGGTTTTGATTGATTTATAATGTATATAATTCGGAAAAGTCAATCAGTAAATTTAATTGTTACAGGGTGGTACAAAAACATAAGACAAGGATTTTCCAATATATCGAATATATAATACATTCAAAACTTTTACGTTATAATAGGCATATTATAAAATTATATAAAATTTCTGAACCAAAATAGAATTAAAACAAAGCTTTATTATTTCACATTACTTTTAATTATTTTAAGGAAATGTAAATTTTGATAGAACTCTAAAACAAAAACAATAATTAATTTTAAACCAAGTAGTGTTTGAATTAAGTTTTATGGGTTTTCGTTGGGTTGGGTCTTTTTAGAACCGATATGGCGATGATTTAAATTTTTTGGTTACTGAGGCCAAGATCCACAAATAACATAACACATACAAAATTGAAACGTGTCGGCTAAAAAGGATCATAGTCATGCTTCGCTAAATTTTCAGAATGTTAATTTTAAAATTTCATATCTACAATCTTAAAGTGGCTACCTCAAATCTTTTAACTTGTATTGAATTGTGATGAGTCTACCTTCGCAAATGGTATCGTACCGTTTTTTTGTTTGTATTAACCCTTTGACCAAACCAATTTTAAACTACAATGCACAATTATATAGAAAAATTTATATGTCGGCTAATTTTGATCTAAAATTCATACAATTATTATTCAATACTAAAAACATATTAGACTTACTTTATTACTAATAAATAAAATCAAAAAGAAACTAATAGGTTTAACAATGAAAATTAAGCTTTAAAAAAACTTCGAGCAGCAATAAAGATAAATTTTAGCTAAAAGTCGACTGTGATCGTTTTTCGTCGTAACCTTTCAATATTTTTTATATCAAAAAATCATAATTAACCTTAATTTTTTTCGAAAAACAACGAAAGTTTTTGAAAAAAAAAACAAAAAAACAAAAAAAAACAGCAGTGCAGAGATCTGGAACCCTTCCTTGGTACAAATATAGTACCTTAAAAATTCATTTAAAAATGACCAAAATAAGTTGAAAATCTTCAATTTTTGTAATTATGTTTTTAGGTGACAGAATAAATATCAGAATATGAAAACAAATTGTACAAATAATTAAATCGGAGGACAAATTTTAAGGCTTGAGTACTCTAGCTTTGTTCACTGACACTATGACACTTAAAACGTGGAAATATTAATTTTGTTTATAGCTCAAAGATCACGATTTCTTTTGTATTCGATCACTCAAAATTTAGTATAATTTTGAACCTTTAATCCTTGAAACATTTCTAAAGTATCAAAATAAAGCTTATTAATGATTTCATAACCTTTGGATCCCCAAAATAGAAATTAGGGGTAGAAATAAAGTTATTGGCAACTTCTTAAAACTTATTTTAACTTTTATATCGTTGAAATTGTTTCGAAGCACCCAAATATGGTTTGCCGGTGATTTCTTAGTTCTCATTTGAACTTTTAGATCCTTGTAGTCATAATATGTAGTATGTACATAATCTTTATTATTAAAGAATAAAGTAAAATTTATGTTAAAAACGATTATTAAACTAATAAAAAAAATATATATATTTCATTCCACGTCAACAGGGTCACCTAAATGACCAAAAATCATCAAGACCTAGAAAATTGTTTTTGGGCTTAAATTTTTGGTCTATCTTTACCCTTCAGAAATTGACCTGGCGTTTTGAAACATTCAAAATGGCGGATCCAATATGGCGGCCAACTTTTCAAAAATGAAAGAAATTTGAATAAAAAAATTACTATGATATTCTGCATAAAATTCTAAGTAAGAAATGTCTCTTGCAAATTTTTGAATAAAATTGCCGTTTTTGAGAAAAAAATTCGTGAATTTTTAAAAATTTTCTATCTTGATGAAATCCTAAATGTCGGTCTTATATGGGTGGTTATCTGAAATTTGGTTAACTTGGTGTTAGCATCAATTTTCACAATATTATAAAAATTTTATCCAATATTTGAAACTACTAAGCGATGTTATAAAGTCCATTTAGTTCGGTCACTCATTTTGATATATATCATAATATTCTTTATTTCCAAAAATTGACATTTCTTACTCCAAATATCAGGCCCTAGCCATGTAAGATCTCCCGAATTTAGTATTCATTTCACTATAATTATAATTCTATAAGAATAATTTGATCAAACTCTATTTAAATTCGTTTACTACTACATTACTAACATTTTCATTACGATTTAATTTATAATAACAATATGTTTCATCACATTATTTCAAGTCAAAAAGTGTAAGCGATAAAAAATATCAGGCCCTAGTCATTTACGAAATTCAAAAATACGCGGCATCCAAGCATATGGCTTTTTCATAACTCACTCAATACGATAGCATCGGTGTGAAGTTAGTTGCAAACACGAACCAAGCCACGGCAGCCATTTTGTTATTAGTGCGGTCGCCGACTTTGCTGCGGAAACACGTGCTGTGCCAGTCAAACTCTCAGGCCCTAGATAAGTCGTTTTAAAGATAGTTAATTACTAATTGATCTCATTACTTATTGTAAATATGAGTTTGGTCTGCCTTGTTATTTTGACCGCCTATTGGTTTTGATGTTGACTTTAAATAATAGGTTTCATTTGATTTTGTTTCGTTTCGTCAGTCCCTAGACCGTCAGGCCCTAGTCGTAATAGTGACTAGGGCCTGGCGCCACATCTAGGGACTAATGGTCATACTGTGTGATGCATGGTTTTAAACATAATACCAATGTATTTGTTGTAGAATATGGCGCCTAGAAAGAAAAAAACATTGTCTAAAGAGGAAATTGTAAAGTGACTGGCCCTTTTAGATGCAGCAAAGTAGATGTTATACCCACAGCATAGAATATAAACTGTTCTGATTTTTAACTAAAAACACCAATTTCAAAATTACGTCAGAAGTTAACCAAATTTCAGATAACCACCCATATAGGAAAAAATTGACAATTGGCATATTAGAAAGATTTAAAACATACTCAGGTGTTAGGAGGTCGCTAGTGATGAATACAATGTTAGATGTCAAAAAAATTCAAAATGTAGGATCGAATATGGCCAATCAATTTCATCAAGATATAACATTTTTAAAAATTCATGAATTTTTTTCTCAAAAACGACAATTTTGTTCAGAAATTTGCAAGAGACATTTCTTACTTAGAATTATATGCAGAATATCATAGTATTTTTTTTATTCAAATTCCGTTCATTTTTGGAAAGTTGGCCGCCATATTGGATCCGCCATTTTGAATTTTTCGAATCGACAGGTCAATTTCTGAAGGGTAAAGATAGACTAAAAATTTAAGCCCAAAAACAATTTTCTAGGTCTTGATGATTTTTGGTCATTTAGGTAGCCCGGTTGACGTGGAATGTCCGATATGTAATAATTTTAATTTTTAAGATTCACTCTTTTGTAGTTTTGATGTACAATTGAAGTTAAACAAAACGATATTTTCAAAAAAAAGACGATCGGTTAAAGGAGAACACTCAACAGATTATTTTTTCAATTTTTATTATGACTTAATATTATTATTATTATTATTGTAGGGGAAATTTTTAATTTTTCAAAACTTTCAGACGCATTTTTGTATGATAATTTGTTCTCGAATTATTCAGGTTCAAAGTTGAAAAAGACGTTTTTTTTCTTTCTTTTTTTTCAACAGTTAATAATTCGATTAAAAATGAGCGCAAGATACTTTTAAAAAAAGCAAATTATTCAGAAAAGTCCGAATTTTAGGGTTTTTATCATCGTTTGTCTAAAATAAAACGATCAACTCATTAAAAAAAAAAATTAAGGGAACAATTTACTTTTATTTTGAATGAATTTTTAAGGTTAAATTTGAGATTATAGTAGAAAAACATTTTACTAGAGGATTCTCAAAGCAAAAATAATAAAAGTATTTTACGATAATTTTTCACCGCTGAGATTCTTATTTTTTATGCTGTGGCATGGCACGCAAATACTTCGGCTTATAATAAAACAGGACTGGCTCATATTCTAAGGAACTGTGCCAAATATCAGATAACATTTTTATATATAAAAATAATTCGGTTATTAAGAATATAAGCCAATAACACAGCAACATAGTGAAAACATATTTCTCATTTTAAAGGATCTTTGGGAAATTGTATTTTTTATTACTATTGCTGAACTTTTTTTCATATAACTTCAGGTTAGATAATGCGGAATTAAATTATGGGAGTAAGTTCTCTGGGTATAAATACAACGTGTATACGAACAGAGCTTAAAATTAGCCAAAAATGATAAGCTTTAAAACAGTTTAAAATTCTTTGAAGCGTTCCGAAATTTTATTGAGACCACAAGCAGGTCCCGCACAGCCCCACAACTATTTAGGTCCGCCGTCAATCAACTCTATTAGATTTTCGGTCCAACCCCTTTTACAAATAACATGTTGGGATTCAGCCATATATCACGTATGGAATATGTCTCCTCGGTAAGCCCCGTCCCGGAATATTTCATCTTAATCCGGGAGCGGAGCCCATAAACACATCCCACCAACTCACTGGAGGCATCAACTTGAGCGCAGAGCTTGTGCCGCACCGCAGGCCGGTCCTGGTCCTGGTCCTGATCCTGGTCCTGGTCCCGGAGCAGATGGATGCTGCGAAAAATACGACTATACAACTACGACCAGGAAGACCTTCAGCCGACGACGTCGGAGGAGCCGGAGAACGCGTGGGGCCACAGAGCGGCCTGAAGGACAAGGAATCCATCACTCCCAGGAATGAAATTCTCACATGTACGGGAGGGATGCTGGGCGGGGGACACCGACGAGGAAAATGCGATGTCACAGATGGGCTGTCAATTACTTTATCATCAATCTACCCGGAGGATGTAGCAAAGTGTTGCCTCGTAATGTCCGCCTTTTTAGTTTTTTTTTTTTTTTTCTATATATTTTTTCTATTTTCAACGAAAATTTTATATCCCTGGGCGCGTTGGCGGCCTCCTCCGGGGCTCAGGGTGGAGAACCAAAAATGAATTAAAAACGAAACATGTGACAGATGGGATCCGGCTGTGTGAGCCGAAACTTTTGCCATTTTACCGTAATGAAGTTGCTTGTCTCGAGGGGGATAATCGGGCCGGGCTGGGAAAGAGCTGGAGATGTTTTTGGGGAGCATCAACCCCCGGGATGTTGTCGAGCCGGGCACTTATGTTGCCGGGCCAACTTGGGCCTCAAACACGACGACGCGACGTGTCGAAGTCGAGATGCTCAAGTGCGACAGAAAGGGTTCTTTTCTTGCTCTGCCCGGCACACAGGGAAACCAAATTGCCACACACTGACACTGGCTGGAACAGTAAGGAGAAAATCCAATTTTGACTTGTCTCAACAATCAACTTACAATATGTTGAACTCCAAAGGTTTTAATTTTGCCATAAAAAGTGATGTTACACTAAGATGATAATACGCTGCGCAAATTAAAAAAGAAGACACTCTTTCAGTGCTGTAATACGCGCTTTTGGGATTCCGTACCTAGAAATGAATAAAAAACGAAACCCTTATAGCAGGGGTCGCCAACTACTGTGTATGTATATGGTACATATACAGCGTGTCCAATATGAATGTGTGAAAACTAATGAGTCACTATTTTTTAACAAATAGAGAGATCGGTAAAATGTAAATTCTTTTTAATAAAGGAAATAGGTCATTTTCATTTCATGTCCATTTTATTATAAGAAAATTAAACCTATTTATTTAATTAATTTAAAAATATAGTGAAGAAATTTAGTTACTAATCATATATATTTTCGATATTTTAAACATCTAAATCGGCACAATAACCTAAATGCTTTCTAAAACTATTAGAACATGTTCTAACGTTTCATTTGAAATGCCATTGACGATCCTCCCGATGTCTTTAATAAAATCCTTTATTGTTTTTGGGTTATTTTCATAGCAGTGATCTTTAATGTAGCCCCATAAAAATAAATCACTATTCCTTTGAAAAGCGTAGGTACCCTAGGCCAATAACTCGATCGCCATAAATTTTATTAATGGCTTGAAATACTTCTTGTGTGCGATGAGGTGCTGCTCCATCTTGCATAAAATAAAAAGATTTAACGAGACCTCTCTTTATGGCATGACGAAAGGATTTGGTCTCTATCATTCCTTTGTACGTATCTCCGGTGATGGGAGATTTAAAGAAATGCAAGTAGATATCTTTTATGTAGATAGTTCTCATTTCAAAAATATATATAATTAATAACACAGCCACGAAAAAAAAAAAAATATGGTCTGTACTTTAGGGGCCATCCATAAATTACGTCACACGAATTTCATGATTTTTGGAGTCCCCCCCCCGTCCTTGTCACAGGTGGTCACATTTGTGTGACCCCCCTACCCTAGTGTGACGTCACATATTTTGCAAATTTTAAATTTTAAAATTATTAAACTGAAAGCTCTCCCAAAATTATTTGTATCTTTCGAAATTACCCCGAACGGACATACATACATATATGGGTGAGGTCAATAAATTTGGTACTCAATGAAACTTTGAGGGGTTGTTGGGTATGATGCCAATAAAGAAATAATACAGCCTGTGCGCAGAAAACCCTGTGAATCTATTTTTTATAAACAAAATACGATTACGCTCGTGTAAATAAACGGCTGTAAAATTAAAGCTATTCATCGAATCAAGTCGCAACAAAACTTGAACAAGTTTTGAAAGGAAAGAACTATAAACTGTGTACCAAAATTAATTCCTTAATATTCAAAACTTCCAAAGTTATAAATGTTCAAAGTTAAAACTGCAAATTTATAAATAATTGGCCATAACTACAACAATTATTAATATTTTGATATGAAATCTTGCATATAATTTTGTAGGTAACAGAAAGACGTTTCTAATGAGGTGTTGATAGCTCAATTTCCAAAAAAATTATTGCGAAAGAACTGAATTTTTCTCACGAATTCTCAGAAAAGATGAAATTTCAATGTCATATTTTTGATACATTTTTTTTCACAATTAACTATTTATTTTTAATTTTGTATGCGCGATTGACACATGGGGTTTTTTGCGGATAAGGTGGGCTTATTTTTGTATTGACATCATACCCAACAATCCCTCAAAGTTTCATTGAGTACCAATTTTTTTGATCTCAGTAAGAGTGAGTAACAACTGAACTTAACTGACTGTATTGTTTCGTTTTTCAATTTGCCACGGAAGAATAAATATATTTTTAGCGGGGGAGAACGAAATACTAAAATAATATAAAACTCGAATTTACTTGTACGCCCAAGGGCTCTACTTGTTTTGGTGGTTTTGAGGACAAAGGAATTTTTGAAACAAAATCTATAAGTGTCGCTTTCTTTTTAGTCAATTTTATTCGCAATTCTTTCATTTTCGATTTCACTTCACCTTCAACATTGTCACTACTTTTTAAACTTCGCTATATATAATATTGATAGAGCTGATAATATTTTAAAGTTTTTCGTTAGGAATTTTAGAGTTTTAATACTTTATACATGTGACATCACAAAGCTTATGACCCCGTCCCCCCTTGTCACACGATGTCACACTTCGTTGACCCCCTCCCTCCCCCTTAACGTGTGACGTAATTTATGGATGGCCTCTTACATGCGATATATGGTTTTTGATGTATTTTCGCGCTGAGCACGAATCTGGAGTTAGAATTGAGCCATCACATCACAGTTAATTCCTAACCTCAAAAAAGAGGTAAAAAATAGCAAAAATCCGGATAAATGTACAAGGAAAAATACAGGAATTTCTTTTTTTCATATCCAGATGTAAATTTTTATGTAAAAGAACCCCGTGAATCCAAATCCACCGTCGGAGTTGGGGTGGCACGTCATGTTTTTTTCCTAACCTAAAAAAACCGGGTCAGAAATATAGATTTCCAAAAGTCAACCGATTTACGTTAAATTCGGTGTGTGGGGGTTTTAGGGGTCGCTGATCACGAATCTGAAGTCAGAGTAAAAGTAAAAAAAAGAGTCAAAATAGCGGGCCCAATATGGCAGACGAGATTTTCGAAAATCAACCGATATACACCAAATTTGGTATGTGGGGGTTTTTGGGATCGCTGATCACGAATCTGAAGTTAAATTTGCAGAATTAAAGGTGGCGGATCCAATATGGCGGACGAAATTTTCGAAACCAACCGACCTGCGCCAAATTTTGCATGTGGGGGTTTTTTGGTTCGCTGATCACTGGTTCCATTTGATTTTAAAAAAAATTCCACCCCTAAGTAGTAATTTGTAGATGTTAACCACCAAAAATTAAATCTTTTGAACAAAAAATTAAACCGACGAACAACGAAAAATAAAACAAACCTTTTTAGTCTTAATAACTAAGCTCCCAAATTAATGTAATTAAATAATTTTGAGTCGGCACCAAACAAACAATTAACGAAGATCATTAAATTACTTTAAAGAAATAATCAAAACAAAATAATATAAATTAATAATAACAGCGCCGATTCAAAATTAGTTACTTTGATTAGTTTAGGAGCTTATTTTCTCTAAATTTAAATCACTTAATTTCAATGTAAAATCTGTAAGAAACGCTAATCACTGAGCCAAGTTTGATCATTTAAATTTGCATATTCTTGATCTTACTCTTGCTTTTATGTATTAAAATTATTTTCGTTTGTATGTTCAACTTGTCTTCTGTTGGTTGAAATCGACCAAAAATTGCTTCGAAATCGATCGGTCGATCGCGATCAACTTTTTGGTCACCTTTATCTTATAGTATATATGTATAGTTTTGAAATCTTTATTACTTTTTTCCATAGTGTTAAAAATGATAAAGGATACGAATCAGAAACTGCTAATTTTGAAAGCCCTTAAATATTTCGTGATCTGCGTCTGATATATTAATTCATTAAATCATTAATTCTACAGCAAAGACTAATTGTTTTTTCAAAGGTCTTCTAACAGAAAAGCAACTTTTTCGTACCTAATACCTAAAGCTTTCTATCCTCCTGCACCTCATGATGAATTTCCACCAAAAATAATTGTCTTGCCCCAATTTTAGTCCTGCCAGCTGGGCTTCCATTTCGGTGTGACCATTAAGGCACTTTGTCCAATAGGAGGCCGGAAAGCCGGCCACATTCGCTGGGGGCCCACACATGTGCCTCGAAAAAATAATTCATTTATAATGAAGAAATATTTCCGATGACAGGGCCGTCTCTAAATCAACTGAGTGTGGCAGTTGAAAGCAAAAAAAAAAAAAATTATGGCGCAATTAAAAAGCTGACTACTCCGGGACCTTCTGCAGGATTAATGGAGATGATTGATGCTCCTGTCGGCGTGCGATGTATTCATTTAATGGCTGCCAGGACAAATGCCCGGACACACCCGCCAGTTAATGATATTCGCAACTGGCTGGATAATAATAATAATAATAATAAAAAAGAGTGGAGGAAAAAAGGAATTTTTTAATTAATTTTTGCGTTTTCGGTGTGGAACAGGAGGAGCATTCCACACACAAGGTGGACGTCGCTTATCCCAGGCTATCCCGACTATCCCGGCTTAATATATCCAGGTAGTGTTTTCCTCTCTTCCCTCCGAACTGGGAAAAGTTAGTGGTAAACCCAAAAGTTATGATTGTTGTCATCTGCAGCCATGCACTTAACGAATGATGCTGCTGGCACATTTCAAGATAAATTGCTACATTTCTGCACTTGTATGAGAGAGGATAAAACCAGCACAAGAGGTGGAGCGTGGCGGGGAGCACCCACAGCCCGTTGGGGCCGAGTGGGGAGTGAGCTCCCGTCAACACTAGCTTCAGATTCTCGGCGTGTTTGCGCCAACCAAAGCCATCCTTCCCCCTCTTCGACACATGTTCCTGGGCGCGCCCGGCATTAAATTCTGGAAACTTGCGAGCTTAATACAGGGCCCGGGTGATAGTCGGGAATACGTGGGCGCCACCCGCCGCCTGCCTCGTTCCAATTGCTTCTGCATATGAAACGAACGCTTCAGATGCTTTTTCAGCGAAAATTTGTAACTTGCTTTTTCTAAAGTCGCTCGTACTACTCCACAATCCCCATTCCGTGAAGGAGCGAAACAACTCCACCGCGCCGCCACTGCCTTATTGATTCGGCGGGCGAAGTGTTTAGCGGAAATATCAAACCACGACCGTGTTAGGCCGCAGCATTTCTGTAACAGCCCTGGAAACACTCAGATAATGGCAGCGGGGCGGGGGAGACATGTCACAGAGGTTGCAATTTGCACTCTCCCCAGCCTTTAACGCAACCGAATTTACAAAGTCTCTGATCTGAATTGTGTTCCAGGCAACTTAATTAGCACGCAGTCAGATGTGCGACATGTCTGCGAATTTCTAACGTTTGCAGAAACGAATTCTGTACCACCAATGTGCGCCTCCATGCAGATTCTGTTGTTACCTCACAAAATTGTGGGAAACGCTTCACACCATTACAAGTTTTAATTACGGAGCCTTTGATCTGAAATTCTGCGAATTCGCTGATATGTCGGCATACCATGAATACACCTTCCACTGCACTATCTAAATGCACAAAATACCAAAGGTTTCTCGAAAGGGCTTGAAATATCTCAATACGTTTCCTTGCAGAATTCATTAACCGACGTGCACGCTATTCTACTAACTACTTGCGATGTATCTGCACAAAGCATTTCTCTAATAATCAAAGTAATGGGATATGCATTACGGCTTAATTTCTGAAATTATGTTATGTTATGGCGAATTTTATTCACTCCTATCTCATAAAATATATGACATACAGATAACAACTCTATATTTATTACGCAACCAATTTCGCACGATGACAGAGCATCACGGGGAATGTCGGATTTTTACAATCTATATATTATTTTTTTATTAAATTTTCCTTTTTTATATTTTTATTTATTCTCTTTAAATTAAAAACCGGCAGGTTTTTTTTGTTTCCCTTATTCTAGATAAAATTAACTATAAAATGACATACAAATCTCGACATTGGCAAACAGCGCTAATCTTTAAAATTTGTAACAAACATTATAAAATGAATAGAACCAAATTTTTGTTTTTGTTGTAAAAATCTACATAGTTAAGTGTAAAATAAGGTTAAATTTTCTTATATTTATTTTTATGGAAATTCTGTACTCCAGAACTGTAATATTGAGTTTTTAATTGCTAAAAATACCAATCTCAAAGTAGTAATGGGTACTCAATCAAAAAAAAGACGAGTGTGTTGGTGAGTAGATGCACGACAGAAGCGAAGTTTCTTAAGTTTTTTTATATAAATGTGCAGATTCGAAACTAGTGGCTTCAAAATACTCTTTCTTCTAATTTTCATGAAAGTCAGTTGAATTTCAAAAATATTGGTCACCATATTAGATCCGCCACCATGGATTTACAAATTTAAATAATATTGAGAGTTATTGGCCTGAAAACAATCATCGTACTAATTTTCATTAAAATCCGATGAAATCGAGAAATTTCGGTCGCCATATGGAGTCCTCCATCTTGGATTTAGAAGTTTACGAATGCGAATTATATTCTCTATCCGTATCACCACGTTTATACATACACGCAGCCTATGAGAGTATAGATATATAGGGTGTCCGGGAAGTAGTGCGCCAAAATTAAGGGGATGGTAGCTTGGGCCGTGATCTACCAGAATATCAAAATATGACCTTAGTGAAAACCTCACCGTTTTCGAGATATTTGGGTTTTTATGAAAACCTTTTGTCAGATTATTAACTAGTAGGTGCACATAAAAAAACATGGCATCACTTTTTTTTGCTAAAATATTCTAGACAAGTTGCTACCCTACCTGGTAAGAATTTCATTTTTTATTACTGACACAAGACCGTCGCGAAAAAAATTTGCCTGCCGTTTTGGATCACTTTGGATCACTGAAACCCCCATTATTCTGTGGTCATATTTTGATATTCTAGTAGGTCATGACCCAAGCTACCATCCCCTTAATTTTGGCGCACTACTTCCTGGACACCCTGTAAACATAGGTGGCCGCATCGATACGCCTGCGCTGGTATGCCGTCACTCTCGTCTCGTGACGGTCGGTTTTTCTGTGTTAACTCTCCATAAGAAACTTTCGCTTCAAAAAAAAATATAATAGGCTTCGGTTTAAATAATAAAAAAAATATATATACTAATATTTGGTATGGTAGTTGGAAAACCTATGTACTTAATAGGTATAAAAACTCATCATACAGATATGTGAACAAACAAAAGAGTTACAGATTTATAACATGAAAAACCTCGGCTGGGCCCACTGTGCGCCACGTCAGTGCAAGTTAGTGTTTTTTATATAACAATCCACACTCAAACACATAAAAAATAATCTTTAGAACATTTCACATTGGCATTAATCTAAAAAATATTTAGTACTATGTTCAGTGCATGATTATGAATAGTTTAAATAATAATAATCTCAAATAATTATGTTGATACCCACGTCCCACATTACTGTATGTAAAAAAAATTATCATATTTGTAAAAAAAGAGCCTGAATTTTTCATTCGGCTTACAAAAGTTAGCAACATTATAGTAGAAATTAATTCCATAGGATTATTTTGAAAATATCTCATATCAAATGCTAAATAAAAGTCACATGTATAGTACTTAATTTAACGAAAATCTTACTTCATGTTAGCAGCAATGAATGCAGCATAAGAATATTTTAATATCCCTATAGAATACCTCTAACTTAGAGTTAACTTAAGCTCATTTAGCAAACTACTGAACTGGAACTCGACTATTAAGGAAATTGGTTTGTGGTTATGTTTAAATAGCAGAAATTGTGAGAAATGATAAAAATGATAAAATTCAGGAAATTTGGGCTAAAATGTCGAGAAACCAATAATCATATGAAAATGAAAAAAAATACTTACTATTGAGTTATTTATGTATTATAGAAATGTTACACATAACTTTCCTTGCAGATAATATAAAATTCAATATTTCGTTCATAGGGGAGAGGGTGGCAAGATGGGGTACTTAAGGTTTGAAGATCAATAAAAGAAAACTTTACGTAGTGAGACATTCATATTTATTTTTTAATTAACAACTATTTATTACTCTTCTAATATTTGGTGAAATTAGGAACTTTTAATTACGCATTTTAGAAAAAAAAATTAAAATCAAAATAAAGGTGTTTTGCCCCGTCTTGCCCCATGGTGCTGGTAAGATGGGGTACCCCCCTGAGGTAAGATGGGGTAATGAGAATTATCAGACAGAATAATGATTATTTCGACTGGCACAACTCGCAGACGTGGAAGGCTTCGTCATCATCATCGTCGATTCCTGCACAGCTATTATGTGCCCATTTTCCACAATTTGAGCATGATATCCACTCTTCAATGGAAGCGAAATATACTTCTATACAATACATACATGGTGTGTAGTCATTACCCCATCTTGCCTACCGTGCCGTTTTTTAATAATAATTAAAACAAAAAAGAAACAGTCAGCAATCTCAAGGAAACACAATGTTTATCTTATTGTAGGTTAGTTTAAGCGTCAATAGCAGTCACACCTCACCAGCTAGTATTATTTAATGAACCACAGTCACGTGTCAAACTGGAAGAAAATGTGATAAGCACTTTGCAGTAAAACAGTTTTTTTAGAGTATTTCGGCACGCGTACACTTGCGAACAAATAATGGCTGGACAACTGACAGGTGTCATGGCGGTGCATCGAACGATGCATGAACGAGTGTGATTGGTCAGTTTAAACTGCGAATTTCGCTGGGTACCCCGTCTTACCCGCTACCCCGTCTTACCCCCATCTCCCCTACATGAAAATTATATATTTCTTATAGTTTCTCCAACGTTTCCGAAAAAAACTGTTCTTGTCCACTCCTTTTTCTCTAACATTTAACTCGATTTCTAAGTTTACCTGAAATCGTATCGTTATGATATGTAGCTAAGCTACTGAGTTTTTAACGAAGATAAAGGTGAAGGTTTCATTAAAATCGACTGAACGACTTTTAAGAAAACTAGGAATAGTTAAAGCTTATGTCTTGGACTAATATCTAAGATATTATTCATTTTGATAAAGTATAGGATCTTAAAATAAAGGACCCAAGGACCAACAATATTAAAATTCATAGGATTACCATAAAAATTAGTATTCTGGGGTTGTTGATTTTGAATTTCAAGATCGCGAAACTAGTATATAATTAAAGAGCAATTTAATGAAATTTAGTACAAAGGGTATTTCGGGAATGCTGATTTGGAATCCGTTATCCATAATCCATTAATGTTGAAACACAAAATGTTCCGCCTAAAGTGGGACGTATGACATGCCTAGATTATACCTATATTTATTCAGTGATAAATTTGAAAATTGTATTTTGTAGATAGAATAAATAAATAAAATAGATAAATATTTTAAAGTTTCATCCCCGAAAACCCCCAAGTACCCATAATTATGAAACACGCATTTTAAATTTTTTCCAATATGCGCCTAATGTTGCATACTTCGGTGGAAGGAAATGAAGTAAGTAAAACGCGGCTAAACAAATTCAGTTTTAACCACAATATCTTGATCTTGAAAATGCAATAGCAAAATTCCTTGTTCTACTTTGGCTGACCACTCTGTTTGCAAAATATTATCAAAATTGGAATTCCATTAATTGCAGAAGTATTCCCATGACCCCTACATTTCTGTCAGAATTCACTGCATTGATCCTAATTCCACTGAAACAGTTTACGCAGCCGCAAATGTGCTTAATTACGAATATTTTCCAATAATTCACGAGTTAATTTCCACAAAATTGCAATCAAAACTGCAACCAAATTCGGGCTGTGACAAGTTGCGTTGCACACAATCCTGCAACCCCAGGGGAGAGGGTAGAGAAGACTGAATCGCAGTCGACGTCATTTGAAAATTGCAACAATTCGCCTCATTTTCACAATCCATTCTATCTATGATAACTGGGTGATGTGTGCCTTTTTGTTGCTAAAGTCCTGACAAATGCCTGTTTACTCCTCTCGGATTACAAATCCCCAGGGATTGGGACACACGCAGCGGTGCTCCGCCCATGGGACGTCCACTGAATCGGTTGAATCGGTCCCATAAACGTTGAGGGCCGCTGAGGTCTTTGCTTAATTTCCATCAGCTCCGGATTGATACCTTTGGAGCGGAAACCACAGAATTGTTTCGCCCCCAAGCAGAAAATGTCATTGTTAGATGCACCTAGGTATGCATCCCGGTATTTGGGCACAACTGTCTACCTCCAATTAAAACCTGATTTCACCTAAGTCCGCAAAGAGCCCAGTCAGGACCGAACGACGATGATGGGGCAAATATGGGGCGCTTCGCCCCATTCTGCGGTTACCGACCACAAAAGCAACAATGATAAAATGATAAGTGCTTGTGGGGGTGAGCTCATCGAATTTTGTCTATCTTTGGCCGTGCAGCTGCAGACGTGCAGCTCCAGCTCCCAGCGGTATCTTTTATGGCCATAGTATGCAGAAATATTTTCCAATGCATAAAATTTTGATGAGGTTTACATAATACCACAGGACACACAATGGAGGGGCTCCTGGCCCGGTCGGTCGGTCGGTCGGTCAGTCAGGCGGATTGGAAGTTTCTACCAGCACCCATCCCGCTTCTGCAGGTCAAGACTGACCCGAGCAAATCCAGGGATCTTCCCTAACTGCAACAAAGTTCGCCTGGATGCTGGAAAAGGGAAGCGATGCAATGCGAGCCGGGACAGGGTGCCTCGCCCGACATATGCCCGGCCCGGTCTGGTCCGGCATCGAGGCATGCCTTAATTAGGGAGATCTATTAATATCGGGTGTCTGACATCGGCCCGTGACAAATTGATGCTATCGGTCGGTCGTTCCGGCGGCGCACGTGACAGAAGCGATAATCTGATCATGCTGCCCTGCCAGAGAAGCACACAATCGATGCTATAAAATCTGTCATATATGCGAAAATTTCAGCTTAAATTTGGAGATTGATTCTCGTTTCTGTGGTGGCAGAAATATTAAAATTTCAAAAGAAATTATAAACTCATCGATGGTGTTGAATTTTCGTACTGTAGAACGGTTCGTACAAAGAAGAGGGTAACTGAGACTAATTGTAATTATTCTGTTCATTTATCCGCATTCTGTTTTCAGTCTATTTCTGTAAAAGAACTAGCTTCAAAGCAAGGACAGACAAAGTGGTTACAAGTTTGAATTTGGTTAACCTAGAACGAATAAAAATCGTATAGCAGAGATATTTATTAGATTTTAAGTAATAATTTATATCGATTTAAGTTTTTTTATGCTATAAATAAAATATTGTGATTAACTATTTATGAAATGCTATTAAGGAGGATAATTTTAGAAAATGACATAAAGTCATACAGTAAAACCCGCTTAAATGCAACCCGCTTTACTGCACAAACCCTTTTATTGCACACGATGCGAATGCACCGAATTTTTTGCCTTATTAATGTGTAGAAACAAAGATCGCATTATTGCACACCTCTTAAATACACAAACCTCTTATTTGCACATTAATTTCAGGCACGAATTTTCTATTTGAATTAAAAAATAACCGGATCAATGCAATGTACATATTTTAAATGAACAGATATGTAATGTCAAAAATTCATATCAGACTTTTTTAAACCAAAAATTTGAACTTGTTCCTACATGTGTGCATACATACATACTTTATTTAATACGTACAAAAATACTGGATTTATTTTTATTTTACTAAAGAAAGAATTTTATTTTTTTGTTGATTTAAATTTCTTATTTCGGTTGAATAAATGTGGATAATATACGCACAATCTTAGTTTTCTTTATTTTTGGACATTTGAATAATTTGTACATGTAATCCAAAAAAGTAATCCGAGCTCTCTTAAATGCAGAACATGTGCATTTATCTTAAAAACGTTTAAATGCACAAACCGTGTAAATGCACGAAATTTTCTGACAAATTGGATGTGCATTTAAGCGGGTTTTACTGTATAGGAAAAAATATATATTCTTTCCTTAAAAGGAAACGATTTAAGGATAATAACTTTGTAAAACAGGTTTTTATTCTATTCTCACACTTCAGTCCGACTGTTTTAAATTTGTATACATAAGCATTTTCTGAAATTTGAAAATAGTATTAATTTTCGTAAAAAAATAATGGTCTGAAATTTCTAGTAAAACTAGTAAAAAAACAAATTTAAGACAGACAAAACCAAAATTCTAGTTTTATTCTATATCACAAGCGCTCAGACATTTTTTTTTAAATATCTAGACAGTTTTTCAGAATTTCTTAATAATTCTTATTTAAAAACAATCTGTAGAATATGAATTCTGATTTAAATATCTTGTATAAGTTAGCCATTCTGTTTTGAAGTTTCTTTCAATATAATATGAAATTATATTTAAGCTTTTTAGTATTTTATTTTAGTTAGTGATAACATCCACTGTTTTGTTGCTATACCATAATTTGTTTGAATCCCTGTATGAAAACCATTTTTCATGACTTCTTTTAAAAATAAGTATCCAAATATGTTCTATAGTTTTCCTGATGAAATGTTGGAGTCAAAAATTAAGAATATGCAAAAATTATGGGAATATGCAGAAAAGTGTGTAGACGAAGAATGTATTTTTTTTACATTTTACGAAATAATAAATAAGTACATACAAGCGACTGACAATTTTGTATATGTGTATATACATCAAAATCCGAAAACTAAAGAAACGAACACTTGCGAAATTATTGCTATAAAAACCAAATTTACGCTAAACAAAAAATTTGAAGGTTTTCAGCCTATTAAAAATATTGTTAATTTGTGTAGTACCAGGAAAATAAAATTTTGTTTAAGTATTTTACGTAGAAAAAACAACCACTACATATTTGTGAGTCATTATTTAAAGAATTTGATTAAAATAATAAAATTGCATTATATTGTGTTTTATCTATTCCAATGTTCAACGACATTTTTGTTGCCGCATAAGTGACATATGTATAATTTTATAGGATTTTACCCGTCAATTAAGAATTACATCATGTTTTGGAGGAATAAGGTTAAAAAGTGAATAAAACCACATTACGTCCATTTTTAAAAATATGTTTAAAAATAATGGAATTTTGCAGAGTGTCAAAGCACTCGAATCAAAGTTTGAGATCTAAGATATGCATATAAAATGTAATTTAAAACCGGTTTTTCACGAAAACACGCCAATTTTAATTTTAATCCAATATCTATTGTATGAGATAATACGTTTGTAAAAAATGTGGTATGTTTTGTACAAGATTTTAAGATTTTTGTGTTTTCATTTAATAGTTTAACGGTCAAACATTCAGCTAAGCAAAAAAAAAAAAAAAAAATATTCCAACAACATTTTAAAGTATTCCCAAAAGTGGCTAAAATATCGCTTATTTTAAATTTCAGAGCTAATTTTCTCGAAAACTCTATGTGGTGCAAAATATTGGTTTAGAGATTCATATTTAACATCGAAAAATACATTAAAAACTGTTGTTAAAACTATAAAATCGTTTGATTACCCGATTTTCGGAGACTTGTATTATCTTACATTAAAATTAATATTTTTTTCTCAACTTTTAACAAAGCTTTATGGTTGCATTAACCAATTTTATTTTTTCTAATGTTCACACATCAAATTTAAACAAGTATACGTATTTTTTTATATTACAGAAAATTAAAAACAATGAATTTTTGTTCAAGTAAACTAGCCAGAAAAACAACCTTCTTGGTTCGCCCAATTTAATTATGGTTAATTCAGTTGCTTTTTTGGTTAAAAAATAATGAAGGCAGTTTTATTAAAAGATCTACCTGTAATATTTTTCTTAGTTCTAAATTAGCAGTTTAAGCCAACATTAGTTAACAGATAGTCAGTCACTAAAATTTACAAGATTACAAATTCCAATCAAATTTAATGGAATATAAAGTCTCCTTCCCGTGCCAATTGTCCAAAATACAAATTGAACTGAATGAAGCTTCAAAACAGAGGCTTTATAAAACTTGAAATGATCAGGCACTGATTAATGGCTTAGATACGATTTCGCTTTAATTGTGGAAAATAATGGATCAGTCCAAATTAATGCCCCAAAAAGGGGAGCAGAGAAACAATCACTTTAATTTCGTAAAACACGAATTGCATTTCAAATCAACAATATTCTAAAATGCGTCAGCAAATTCTATGCCGTTGCGTCGTTAAAAACTCTAGGTAGGGCACACCTGCTGGCTAGTGGCCATAGATCATCTTTTGGCCGGGTCAGATCCGGGCAAAACGTGCCGGGTCCGGGGTCCGAGGTCCGAGGACGACCACAAACGCACATCATTTCGAAAGCAATTTGAAGCCTCAGCCAAACACCCATCTCATGAGTCAATAAATCCTCTCTGCGGCACGGAGCCAGCAAACAGAACATGGAAAATGAGTTACGTTTGATAATTCCAATTAAACGCTGAACAATCAGAAGCCCTGCCATAAATAGTGAGAGTCCCGTCCGGCTCCGGACCGTGTACTTAACTGGAGGAGTTCGATGTTTAATTAGGCTAATGAGGATTTACATATTCAAGTGCATTGTTAATGAATGCCGCCACCCGGATCCCCCCGAAATACCCGCCCCACGAAGGGACCAGATCCGGGCCATTACAGGGGCCGTTCGGTAAACTGTGCCATAATTATTTATGGGCTTATTGGTAATTCAAATTTATTACGGGTTTCCAGGACTGACAAAATTTTGATTGGCAAGCAATTAGAGGAATTTTTGTTTAATTTGCCAGCAAACGAGCTGTTGATTGAGAGCGCAAGCGGACGGGGGAGCGGTAGCAGGAACGGATGCTCTTCCTCTGCCCTGCGGCTTTTTAATGAGTGGATCGTGCGAATTTCCAAGTAAATATAATTAATTATGTTAATGATGTTTAGAGGGCGAATCCGACGCCGCTGTTGCCGCCGCCGCCGCAAAAGCCCCGATACTGTCAGTCACAGTCCAGCAGACTGTTTAACCTCAAATATTAAAAACGCTTATCTCGCAGATGCCATACGCTTGGGTCCGGGTCCGAGTCGAGGTCCGGAACCCGGAAAACTCACTGTCCTGTTCTATCCCCCCTCTCTCTGATCGGGGTTCGGATTTTCCCTCCACCCTGTGTCGAGTAGCCACTCTATAACCAATCACCAAAAATGTCCCCCCAAAACATGGCCCCAGCGATTATGCTTACTGCCTGGATTGGAATCCGGATGAGTCGGGACAGACCCGTGCATTGCTGCCTCCCCTCCCCTCGCCCGTGGTAGAAAGATAAAAGGCCGACCCTCATAATCGTGAATTAAAGTTTAATTTTCAGTAAAACACAGAACTATGAAGAGAAATCTCACAATTTTTGGCTCCGAAATTGCACTTCTTTGGGGTGCCATAAAAACTTATGGGACATAAAACTTTGCTATAACTCGAAAAAGGGTGGCAGGAGGAAAGGGCAACAAAAAACGCCTGCACACACCGATTTCGAAGGGGAGTTTAAAAAAGCAAAAAAAAAAAAAAAACCGAAGTCGACCGAACGGACAAAAAAGCAGTGAAAAGTGCCCAATGGGGCCAAATTGGTGCAGTATATTAAGTGTCTGTTTTCGAACAGTTCCCATTTAGCGAACAGGAATCTGGGAAAAACTTGGGAATGACCGTAAACTTTTATGGCTAGTTCCTGGATAAAGTGGCCGCCGCGCGCCCGACTACTGCTATAAGAATATCTTTTCTTGGAACGTTATTATAACGACGTTCCTCAAACGTGGCGAAACGTTATGTTATAATCTCTCCACCACCGCCGCCGCTGCTGCCACTGGCTCTTATCGGGAACGATGAGGAAGGGTCTTCGAGTCCTGGCGGACATATATTTTCCTGGAATGACCCCACTAACCTTAACTTTTATTCTGAAATAACTCAAAATCGTCCTTCGATGTCTCGACTGATTTTTTTCCAGCAGTACCATTCTCTGTCCGTTCGTAAATGTAATTGGCCATTTGATACCTCATTGAGTTTTGGAACAAAAAAATTGTGTTGAAAAAATAATGCTTTGGCTCATTTCAAGCTGAATTGATTGGGTACTAAGAATTCAAGCATTTTGTCATAGCAATAACGAAAGAGTTTCTGTTTTTTATTTTTACTGAATGGTGTAGTTTATGTTTATGGATGCGCTTTAATAATCGTAAAAGGGTAGCGAAAATATTCAAAATCACGATCTAAAGGACCCCGCACAAATTGTATGGAAATCGGGTCCCGGTCAAATTCGCTGAAAATTTGCAGAAAGGTAGTTCTTAATCTGCTGATCAAAAGTCTCAATGGGTCCGAAGTCATCCTATGATTAGTTGCGACGATATTTGGGGTGAAGTGTGAGACATTTGCTGTAGGCTCAAGGCTTCACGAAGTCTCTAGCCGCTTAGCTCGGAAACCAAGGCCCATAACAGAAATCTTTGAACACAAAGTTGTGGGTAGTTATCAAGACATGACATTACATGTTTGATTGACCTTGACCATGGACCAACCCAATAATGCGCAAAACGAGAATTTTGTGCACCCAAGTTCAATTGTAGGATTCGAATAGAAAATTGGGGCGATTTTCTTCCAAAATCGTATATAGGGGGTTTTTGGGCATGTTCTTTCAGAATCTGGCATTTGTTTTGCATAAAAGCTTCTAAAACTCTATTATTTTTTGGGTTTTTTAAAAAACTGCTAATTTTTGTTAGCTCATTTTTCTTTTCAAAGTTGATTATCTTGTTGTTGCTCGTATTGAATGATCATATAACCACGAGAAATCGCGGTCCGAATGTCTAGATATTCTCAAAACTTGGTTTTGAAAGTTCTTTTTTACTTAACCTTTTAAGGACGGTAAAAATTATGTTAAAATTTACCTTTTATTAGACATGAATATTATAAATATATTCAATGAACTTCTTATGTGGAGTCCCCCCCTCCTTGCTGGTCGATATATCGACCAGGCCCATCCGCAACGGAAAGTCCCATGTAAAAAATTTGGCGCGACGGTTTGAAAGTATTTTTCTAGGTAATTTGATGCGCTGAATACGGGAAAAATCGTGAAAATTTCAATTGTTGACCTTGAATTCACCTTGCAGATGAGTTTCGCGATTCGTGGTACTATATTTTTCGTACTCAGTACATAAAAAAAGGTAGGGATGCCAACTTTCAGGGCGAAATAGCAAACAAATATGTGACTTTGAAATAGCAATTTTCAAGGACAAGGATGCCTTCAGGAATTTTTATACTCTTTTTCCCATATTCAGCGCATCAAAAACTGTAGGTATGCCAACTTTCAGGGCTTTCAGCAGAAAAAGGTGACATTGAAAACCGCCATTTTCAAGGTCAAGGATGCTTCCAGGAATTTCTATACTATTTTTCCCATATTTAGCGCATAATATTTTCCCTGAAAAACATCAAATATTATGTGTCCTCTGGCTGGTCCATATATCGACCACTCCCGTCCTTAAAAGGTTAAGTTTTTGCAAAATGGCCAGTAATGTAATAAAATATTTCGCGATTTTTTTACACGAAAAGGATCAACTTTACAGGAAAATTGTATAGAACAGAAAATACTTTAAATTATATTAACTAAAGAACTCGTGTGATTTTTTCAGAAATTTTTCGACTTTCGAATTTAGTTTTTTTTTAGATTTGGCTAATTTTTGAAAATCCCCAAAATGTTCCGACAAATTTTGAAAAAATTCACATGTGTTTTTTGGCCAACTATAAGCACTTTTTATCCTATAAAATTTATTCGTAAAATTGATCCTTTTTCAGTAAAAAATCAAAAAACCATCATAAAAAACTAAAAAAATAGTTCTACTCAAAAAGGATCAATTTAACGAATAAATTTAAAGTTAAAAAAACTTAAAAAGTTGAATTTATCTAGGTTTTTTTTGCATTTTCTATTTACTTAACTTAAGTTTAAGTTAATTAAATACACAAATGCAAAAAACCGAAATAAATTCAACTGTTTTACGATTTTTTACAATTTTTCAGTTCTGCAGCTCTCGCCTACTAAAGGTAAAAAAAATGATTTTCTTAAATTCGGCCTATAGGGCAAGTTTTTCCGCGTTAAGTAACGTGGTTTAAGTTGATTAAATACACAAATGAAAAAACCGAGATCAATTCAACTTTTTACGATTTTTAACAATTCAAGTTTCAGTTCTGAAGCTCCAGCTTACTGAAAAATATTTACAGCGATAGTTCGATTGTGATACCAATGTCGCCAGTACATTATATTAGTTTAAATATTGACATTTTGTCATTGGGTAACTTAATCTTTAAACATCTACTAAGAAGCTAAAAAAAAGTGTTTACGCTCTTATAACCGATAGTAATAAATTATTAATTACGTCCAGAAAAGTTCGACATTAAGGAGCTTTAATGTTGCTGTAAGCATTTTTAAACGCCAAAGATTTTTTTTTCTAAAGATGTATTTATTAGGAACCACTAGTGTACAATGTTGAAAAAATCAATTCTTTTTTGCACATCTCTAATAGTTTTTGAGTAACAGCTATCTGAAGAACAGCCGCTCTTCGTATAGAGGTATTGAGAAATGTATGAATTAAACTTTAATCGCGTTTTTCTCGAAACAACTTTTTTCAAACTCCGTCATTTTTTTAAATTTCCATTTTTTTTTTTTTTCAATCGGGGTTCATGGTGTGGGAAATACCTTCTAGTTTAATAAACTTTTTGCTTTTTTTGATTTCACGCATTGTGAAGATCGCTATCACTGCAGCAGTGGGGGGACTTTTTTTTTTTGCCTTGGGAAATTGCGAATAACTCGTTGAATTTTCAATTTGTTTGGTCATGTATTTACTATATATTCAAAAATATATCCTTAAAATGTTAAAACATTCCATGCAGTATTTGTCACACTAGTGGTGCCCTTTAAAGAACCTTGTTCTTCACAAAATAAAGTGTCGACTGTTGCAAAATTTCATTACACGTAAGCAAAACACAGAAATGTTAGATGGTAAATTGCACTATCCCATTAGCAATCAATTAAACCCAAAAAGGAAAGATCCTCTGGTCCGAAGTCGAATCGCCATCGTAACCCCATTACAGAACCCAAAACCTTACATGTGCAAAATTCTCACACCTCGGATCTTTGGGTAAATACCAAGAACATAAGTCAGACCCTTCAAGAACAGACTGTCGCCCTTTAAGCGGGAAAGAAGGTTCTCCGAAATGAGCACCGCAGACACTAATTAGCTTGTTTCGATTTTGGGGTTGGATAAGTGAGTTCTCTCCTCCCGAGGAGAAGAATTGACCGCTTCAACCTTTTGCTGGCTCTACGGGGATTTGGCCGGAGTTCGAAACCCTCCTCTTTACTTAGTGGTCAGCATCTCGTACTTAACCCTTTTCATTAATTATATTAATCCTTCTCTGGGGATGGCTGCGCAACTGAAGCTAAACTCAACTTGACGGTGAGGTTGGCCCTACTTCAGAGTAGTTTTGTGGATGTTATTTTGAAATTGCATATGTACGTTCTGCAAAAATCGTTCGATATAAAACGAAAACGTGCTCTCGTCTTCTGCAATTGTTGAATAGCTTCAGTTTGGCAAGCTGTTTTTTTTTTGTATTTGTTTGTGGAGCACGTAACTCTAAAAATGGAACTGATTGCATTATGCAGAACTAGTTTTTAGGGAAAACACCTAAAACAGTCCGGACCCAGGCAAGGCATTTGCCCGCTTTGCATAATTTATACTTCTAAGACGTATTATATCAAGATTCTTGCCCGGCAGCTTCTCCGGAGAAAAATTTTAAAGAAGTTTTTCTCATTTACGCCACCGAACTGCACCAGCTCAAGGAGTTGTTCGCCTCTGTTGTTCGGAATAACAAATTAAGTTGTGCAAGACATTCCGGACGGGTGACTTTCGTACTACCCTGTCTTAAAAACATCTGGGATAAATATTACTTTTTGGTAAGACCCCACAGAACGTGAACAGTCCAAAGGTGCAGTGACGCGTTGCGTTTTCTAGGACATAACAAAAATAAAGCTTATTCAGCAGACAGCCAGAGAGGGAGCGTTTTCGTGATATTGGGAATTTTAAAATTTCAATAACTTGCACTCTATTTAAAAGCATTCATGCGTTCTTGTCACTTATGTAATCCTATCACTTGGGAAAAATCCCCGAAAAACTCAACAGGGGCTTTGAGTGAAATAAATGACCATCGTGGTAATGAAGACAGTACAGCTCCCGACAAAAAAATTCGGTCTCTGCATAGCTTTTCGGAATGTTCCCATAATATGGAGCTAAACGAAAATATCTTCTACAGTTTATATAGAGAAACACAAAACACTCCTCTCCTATGCTAGCTTATGGACTCCCCTCTAATAGGATTAATTTTGGAATGTGCATAAATTGCTCCAATGAACTTGCTCTCCTCTATGAATTACCTAAAGTCTCAAAAATTTGTAGCGACCATTACCCTGCTGTGTTTTCTATTTGCCTTCGCATTTCTGGGCTGCTTCCTTGGAAGACTCCTTTGCTAAATGTTAGATAAAATAGCAGGCCATTTATAACAATGAACGCTTAATTAAGATATATTACGGAGCTTGAGTTGAAAACGTGACTGAGTTCCTTTATGATGACGATGGTGCGATGGTGGTCCGCCACCTTAGAAAAGACCCCCTCCGAAGACCAACGCCTGCCATTTCGCCAGTCTGTACGGCTGCAAAAATTCTGTACATTCGACTTTTATAGTGTTGTGGAGTATAAAAATATCCTGTCATAACGAAAGCATTATTTAATTAAAGCGATGACAAATGGTACGCCCTCGGTCAGGCGGACGGAGACTGTTCTCTCGGTGGATCCTCCGCTCGGGGAAAATTACTGAATCATTACCGAAGGCTTTTTGTAAAAAAAAAACGGGCATGTGCGCGTACAATTTAAATTGTAAAGAAAAACGTTAAGTAATATCATCTTCTTATCATTAAAATTCTTAAAGGTTCAATTTTGTTATATTCAACCCCCAATTAAAGTTCAACAAAATTCTTCGTGTAGATACTGCATGATACAAACAATTTGAGTTTTATCCCTTCAAAGGATATCACATACCATATTTAATTCTTTTCGATAATCGATACATTCGTTACGCTTCATAATATTCAATTAAATCCATTCATACGATATATACCATATAGTGGAATTTGATACACCTGTTATACTCAGTACAATTAATTAGCTCGTGTATCACACGGTTACGATGCTATAACAATTCGAGTATTGAATAGTATTTCTTTATTAATGTGAAAGCAAGCGCCGTAAACTTGAGTTAATTTCTTCCGCTCTCACCTCAAATTATATAAGAGAAACATCATTGCAAAATCAGAAGACGACCGAATAGTTTTAACATATGCTACAGAACTATTTGAAGGATACTATGGAATCGAAATTCTTTTTATATTTTCATTATATATTGTTTTAAGAATGTCATGTAAAAATTTCAAGTCAAAATCCACAATAGTTTAGATACTACAAGACGGTAAAAAAGGCTGAAAAAATTATTTATTCATCGTATAATACGAATTTAAACACTTTTTCCTCGAAAACCATAAAACATTAAATTTTCAAGAATTTTCGAAAAATCTTACTGCGTTCTACGTGTCATAATTATACATTTTAGTTCAGTAATTTTTTTTTTATAAACAATATTATGGGCAAACAATAATATTTTTTTTAAATTTTAAATTTAAGTTCGTGTTAAAAATTTAAAAATTTATTTCTTGTTTATATTCATACATTATAAAAATGTATTTTATTTTTTTATTTTAGATAATCCTGATTTTCAATATGTCGTATAGCTTTATAAAACAAATTCAAACAAATGTTTTATTTAAGCATTTTGAAGGTAGACTACCCTTAAACAGGAAAATATGACACTCGTACATGTATTTTTTAAATCCACAGTTTAAATATTTTTACCATGGGTAATAATAATAATCAAACAATTTAAAATAAACTAATATTATTGTATTGGTACATTCAGACAAAAATTTACTGAAATCAAATCAAGACCTAATCAAAATTAAAGAAATAAGAGCCAACGAAACATTTCTTTATTTTAAGTTTGTAGATTGAAATAAATAAAGTAAAATAGTCTTCAATTACACAGCCACACAAAAAAAAAAAAGTGGTCTGCACTTTACATGCGATATATGGTTTTCGATGTATTTTCTCACGCTGAGCATGAATCTGGAGTCAGAATTGAGTCATCACATCACAGTTAATTCCTAACCTCAAAAAACAGGTAAAAAATAGCAAAAATCCGGATAAATGTAAAAGGAAAAATACATGAATTTTGTTTTTTCATATCCAGATGTATACTTTTATGTAAAAGAATCCCGTGAATTCAAATCCACCGTTACAGTTGAGGTGGCACGTCATGTTTTTTTCCTAACCTCAAAAAACCGGGTCAGAAATATCGATTTCCAAAAGTCAACCGATTTACGCTAAATTCGGTATGTGGGGATTTTGGGGCGCTCTGATCACGAATCTGAAGTCAGAGTGCGAAATTCAAGATGGAGCATCCAATATGGCGGACGAAATTTTCGAAACCAACCGAATTGCCCCTAATTTGGTATGTGGGGGTTTTTGGGGTCGCTGATCATGAATCGCATACACTACAGACCACTTTTTTTTTTTGTGTGTGGCTGTGTTATAATAAGAAATATTATAAGATTAAAGAAAATAAGTATAAAAAAAAAGAATAAGGAATATTATAAGATTTAAGAAAATATTACTTTAAAAATACGAAATTTGGTGTCTTTCCTTGGTTGCCTTTTTTAAGTACATGATTCTCCAAATATTTATTATTGCTTTTATTTTTCTGAATGAGCTTTATTTTTTCTTATAAGAATTTATATCAATTGAATATCCGGATTGAAAAAAACCTTATATGGAAAACATTTCACATCTGTTATTTGTTGTAATATTCACATCAACCCACTTCAAAATTCCTATGTGAATATTGAATTTTAACGACTCAACATTTTGCATCCTGATTTCGAAAATGATCTTACCTATCTGAAATCATAGTTCTTTTTATTTCAGAGTACTGAAAAATAAATTTGGTCAATTTAAACAGAATAAATTGTTAAAAGAGCACACCATACACATTGCTGCAACTCTGTAAATTTTTAAACATTTTCGGTGTTCTTCAAATAGTTAACTCGATAGGTATTTTATTTTTAAGGAGATCTCACAACGCATTTCACTTTTGAGGTCTGACATTTTGTAAAAAACATTTTTTTTTTTAATCCTTTTAGTTTTTAATATTTAGAAGATATTGACAAAATTCCACGTTAATAGCTTAAGCAAATTTTTGAAAAGAATTATAAATATTCACAAAATGTTCATGAAATGTTACATAATTATTCATAGAAACAATGAGAAAAACAGCATACTGCAACAAATGAAAATGCTGTATTTAAAGAAAACAGAAAAGTTTACTTAGTAACCACTTATTTAAAAAAAATGTCAATCAAATCAAAATAGTTAGTTAAAATTCAAATTCTAAATTAATCAATAAATATTTAGTAAACAATTTCCTTGTTCAAAAAATTACAGCCTATCAGCAGATTAACTATTTTTCGTTGGGTTTTGGCACATTGTTAACCAACGAATTTCGTTATGTTTACCAATATTTTTCTTTCATTGGCTTGACATTTTTTAAGTTCAATATTCGATAGTCAGTTTTCTTTCACATTGTAAATCACGATTGAAATTTTAAAAGTTATATATTGAAAATTGCATTCTCACCCCTTCCAGAAGGAATATTCGATCATTTTTGGAAATTTGTAATCTAAACCAAACATACCTAAAATTTTCAAATCAAGTCGTTATAGTAAATCCCAAGAAATGTGTGAGCAAACATACATTCTTAAATATACATATTTAATATGTAAATTTGCATCGAATTCAGTATTTCATGTTTTGAATTCAGCTAAATAATAATTTATTGATAAGAAACTTTGTTCTTAATGTTCTTCCATTTACATAAGAGGGTTGAAAACGCTCTTTTAAATGGTTGGAATTTATTGGTTCTCATTGCTTTTATTTTATTCTGTCCTGGAATATTCAAGATGTAAATCGTACTGAATCAGCTCAAACGCGATTTGTTATCTATATTATAAAATCTACATTTAGTCATATCAAATCTTAAATTTAAATGCAAGGTGAATTATGTAGTTTGGTATGAGTTATTTTAAAAAATCGCAAAAAATTACCAGACTTATTAGATCGCATTATAAAAAAGTAAGCAAAAACTCTGTTTCGATTTTTATATAGAAAAACTTAGTTTCATTCCATTCAAGTTGAAACTGAGCTCAGTTTTTCTATGTAAGAATTGAGACCGTTTTTGCTCAGTACTTTAGCATATGAGCCATTGTCTTTCCAAAATATTTATATTCCGGGGAAATCTGTTGGAGAACTTTGCTACATGTATCAAAACATAAGACTAAGTATGGTTGTCTGATATATACAATATTATTTTAACTTTACCCCGTAATCCATTTAAGAGTGAAATTTTCGAAAGTCAGCATGTAAATTAGTTTTAAATATTGTATGTGCTAGTTAGTAATATCTGCAGATAATAAAAATGCAATGTTAACAGTTTAAAATTTTTTAATCATGCTGTTAATGTCTTAGCAGATTATTGGATAGTTTGAATATCATGAATTCAGGACCAGTCAGTAAGCTTCTGGGTGTGGCCATATTTTACACAAGAACCCTGTTACCGATCCCTATCAGCTAATGTTAATCAAAAATTTTGAAATTTACACGAATAGCAGCGATCGCCCTCCGGTATAATGCCCATGTAAATTAGGTTCCCTGAGGTTTACACGAAAGTTGGCGCACATCTTCTCCTCCCGGTAATTAACACCAAACCCGAGTGACTAGTGAGGGGCGTTCAAATCCAGGCAGCCTGTACTGCAGGGATATTTATGGAAATTTTATGCATGCATTTCAACTATAAACATGTGGTTAATTGCATGCTAATGGCCTGTGTTGACAAGGAAGGGGCTTCGGCACAATAAATTAGCATAAGCGGGTCCAGGCGCCCCGACAACTATCCCGGGGCTTCGGCCACGAATTTCTGGATCAAACTGCTGAAGATAGGAGGGGGCCAATTATCATATCCATTTGTCAACTGTAAGACCGCGCCAAGAAAACCACCTTTTTTTTCGAAAAGGGGCTCCGAGACCGAGATTCAGCTCCATTTCGGTCCCCACTTGTCTACCATGTTGGCTCCTTGCAGCCCGACGCGGCGCAGCTGACTGCCATCGCCCTTAAGCTGGAGATAAATTTTATATGTTTTCTGTAATTGAGTTCGGAGTTGTAGCACATTTTACCTTTTCTTCGAACAGTGCCGCAGTCCCAGAAGCTCCCGGGCATGGAGTTCGGATAGGGGTGCCCTCGAGTGGGACGTACACATATTTTATTGTCTAATACTCCTTACCCGGGGTTCGTTCGGAAACTTTTCTTCAACTTGGACTTGAAGAGGAACTTTCTTCGTGGCGATAAGAAGTGGCTTCAATCAACCGGGAAAGAGTGACAATTTCTTGTCTTCGAATGTTTGTGTGCAACCGCCGAACGTGCCGACAGAAATACGTCGGACCCGTCCGAGTAATATTTAAAAATTTGTTCGCAAACTTCCCGCCAAACTCGCCAGCAACTCAATTTTATTCTTCATAAGGGTGGGTGCGAGATTGTAACCGACTTTTTCACAACCCCTATTTCATACTCCACCTACCCGAGGATGTGTGAAAACTTTGCAACTTCCTGACAGGCAACTTCAATTGTGCGCTCGCAACTTTTTTCCCCGTATTATTTCTTTTTTTTTCCTTCTATTGTTTTCCCTCGAGTTCTTTGGATCGGAGAGAAATTGAAAAGAAAGACGACTGCAGGATGAAACTGACTCTGAAGTTTTGATTATACAAGATGTCGTCAAGTGCTCTCCCCTGACATGTGTCTGCGAGTTTTCCTAGAAAGATGTAGTGCTCGTATTAAGGTGTTGTCCGGAGCAGCTTTTACGGGGAAAATATATATTAAATTTCTTGGAAGGAACAGCAATGGTTTTGACTAGGTGATAACCCCAAGAAAAATTGAAGACCCCTTCAACTGTTCCAATTTTAAAGCTGGCAATTTTTGAACATTTTCATTGAAACTCATATCTTTAAGGGTTTTTTTCTATTCTTGTATGCGAACTTAAAATAATATTCCTTAAATATAAACTAAATGATAATAACTGCCCCAAAATCGAATTATTCGACCTTATGAATGTTGCTTTTGCAATATTTATGTTAACTACCATATAGTGTTTTTGTAATAAGTATGTTTCTTTTACAATACATTTATAAATTTGAGATATATATATTTATATTTGTTGGGATACTTTTGTTTTCAAAAGAATTCAAAAAACTATTATTTATTAAATTTTACTTTGAATCAATTGTCACAAATTTTTATTAAAAATTATCAGCAATCTTTCAATGAAATATTGAAAAATTAATCAGGGAAACACAATATATTTTTTGATTATTAGTTCTTATCAAAACTAAGAGTTATTATTCCCTTTTTATTATTTTAGTTGTCAGTTAATCATTATTCATCAATTTATTATTTTATGGTCATAAAATAAATAGTGCAGAAGTACGTAAATGTTATTTACATTAACTATTTATTTATTTAATAATCAGCCAACACAAGCATTACAAAAAAAAACAGGATTTTTATAATTAAGGCAATTTAATTATGCAAGGGTGGTTAACCCAAAAATAATAAAAATTGTATAATAGCTTAATTAATCTGTTTTATTTTAAAAACACAAAATAATGGTTAAATTTGGTTCCTGAAATTAATACGCATCGAGCCAAGGTAATACAACTTGTATTTAAAATTATCCTAATGAATAAAATAAGGTTTTTTTTTTTTTTTTTTTTTTTTTTTAATATAAAAACCATATTTTAATGTTTCCAATTCGACCAAAGAATAAGATATCAAGAGTTTTTTCTATATTTTTGACACGCGAATGAAATTTTAATTTGTTTAGATTGAAAGGCTGTCGTTACTTAAGGGGGTAGTCCAGTGAAAAAAAAAATTTTTTTCGTTTTTTGTTTTTTTGCTTAAATCTACTCTACTACACCTAGAAAATACTCCCTTAAAATATCTAAGCAAAATATTGAATAGTTTTAAAGATACAGAGAGTTTTCGAGAGACGTGTAATCCGAGCGCTCGAAGGTCCCCTGGCGTGTTTCGGAGCAAGGAGGACTCTTGTATTTCTGTTTGCTCCGCCCATTTTTTTTCGGTTTATAACGGTCTAGGTCCTTCTGCTTTGTATTTAAGGTTAGTTATGTATGGAGCAGGCATCGCGTTATGTATGGAGCAGGCATCGCTGACTAAGGTAAAATTAATTTTTTTAGCTTTTTTCCGCAACAAAAACTTTAACCGCGTTTTTCTCAAAACAGCATTTTTTGACTCGGCGGACGTCAGATCGCAGAGTCTTTTGCTCCGATTGATCTAAAAATTTAGCTGTATATTTCTTGATTGTGTATCTATCGTCGGAACTAGAATTATTAAAATCCATTGTTTATTTACAAAGTTATAAACAAATTAAGCGCCCGAAAAACACCCGAAAAATTCAAAATGCCGCCATTTTGTTATTTTTTATTGAAAATTAATAATTCTAGTTCCGACGATAGCCAATGTTCTACAGAGTAAAACCTCGTTTGAATTTTTTGTTTCAAATGAACCGTTGCAGAGATTCGACGTCCGCCAACAAAAAAAATTTTTTTTTGGAGCGGCCATTTTGTCGGGATGACTCATCGAAAACAAAAAAAAAAATTTTTTTTGTGTATTTTAATAGTTGTACTATCATATGTCAAAAAGTTTTTTAATAAAAATTGACTTCTAATATGAAAAAAAAATCGTTGAAAAAATAGTCGTTTTCACTGGACTACCCCCTTAAGACGTATTTGTTTCGTAGCCCTTTTAAATCCTTTTTTTCTTGACACATTAAGAATTCATATTCTTTGTCAAAGACAGTCTTGGACCAAAACGTCGTCTTAATTGAATAGTGAATATTGTGATCAAAGAAATAATATTTGATTTAATTTAGTAAACAATATAGACATTTTTGAGGAAATTCCAAATTATATCTAATTTTTCTCCCTTTATATTTTTAAGCTTTATTTACCCTTATTATTTAACAATACAAAATAGAAGAAGTAAGTGCAGTTTAAATTAGTTAGTGACAGCTTTATCCCGTTCCGTATATTTGTTTCAAATATTCCGATAGATTTTTCAAATATTTCTACTTAACTAATTTTCTCGTATTCAGTTCCCATGACAGTACATTATAATAATTTTAACCTTCGATCCTCAAATTCAGATGATCCAATTATCTATAACACTTGGTGATTTTTTTGTTTTAAATTGGAAAAATAGGCCACAAGAAATGAATTCAGTCATTGCACTCCAAATTCCAATTTATACTTGAATTGCTTAGAATCCACCCAAGTCAAAGTTTGAGGAAGGACAGGTTTACGTGGCACTGAGCCTGGTAATGTCTTTAAACGGGTTATGTATTGAGGAGATGAACCGCAAAAAAACAACAACAGGTAAGAAGCCTTTAAACTATCCTCTGTAGCTATCAGTCCAAATTAGAGTTTTTTTTAAAAGTAACTTACAAGCGGAGGGCACAACGTGATAAGAATGGATTTGAATAATTTTTAAATATGTTGTAGGGGCTAGTCATCTATGTATTATGGCAAAGGAATTTTATGCAACCCTTCTTCGTTTACGAGATAATCAAACCCAAACTTTACCGCGCAACTTAAATACTAGTTCCGTTTGTACTCAATAGCGAGGAGTGAGGTGCTGTTTAGTGTACACGATCACAGAGCCGGCTGCTAAATTTAATAATTACACGTTTATGGAAAAGTACTGTGAAGCCATGAATTTAGCAAATTTAGCAGCTGACTCTTTCGTCGTTGCATACCATAGAGCAGTTTAATTTGAAGAAAAATGTTACAAAAGCGAAACGTCTTTTTTATAAAGAGTAAAAAGCACCTGCAGAAAGAAGCCTGGGAACATTAATTAAATATAATCAATGTATTAATCATGCCTTTATAAACAAGTCCAGAATGTTATAAAGACAACTTTTCCATATTCTTGTAAAATAAAATAGTCTTTATAATATTTTGTACATGTGCTACTTTCAAAATAAACGGCTCATATAATAAGTAGTATGATTTCCAAGCTCCAACCAAAGAAAGTTTTCTACCTAATATTCTCCACGATTTTAATTTAGTTTGATCCAAGCTCAAGCCAACCTAGGACTCATAATTATTTTCTAGCTTTTAGTACTTCATCGATCGTACACTAAAAGTTCTTAACGTAAAAAGTTATTTTTAGCTTTACTTTTTAGTTTATACATTTATTTATTATTAAAGTAAGCCAATTTATTTTAAACTAAAGATACTTATTTGATATGAGTCTATTTAAAATTGCCACTGTTATCATAATAACTCGCTTGAGAAAATTCAAATAATTTCCATTCTCCAGGTCGAGTTAAAATCGTTTATTTTCCCGATAAAGTCCAGCATTTGACCCTGGAGCGGCGTCGATTCCACTCGAAAGCTGGACTCCTTGAAAAGCAATTCGATGTGACACAAAGCACAAGCGATTGCCATTGCGACATATCGAATAATCAAAATTTATGGAAAAGCACTCAGGACGTGAAAATAAAAGCGAAAAATCAACTGGGAGCGCAAAAACGACCTCTCGATACAAGTGGATGGAAGGAGTTCCAGCAGGTTCCACAGGAAGCAGCTTCCGCCCTTGCGTCTGTACTGCCTCTGCCTGCCAGGGGTTTTGGTGCAATAAAAGTACAGGGTGCACCGTGAATTATACATGAACAGTGAACAGATATGCCTGCCTGGGCCCAAGCCCTTCTGGTTCTGAGCCCACCCTAAGCCCACCGCAGGTCTCGGGGCCTAGACACGGCCGCCGGAGCGGAGTGGAGCAGAGCAGAGCAGAGCAGAGCGGAGCACACACCTATAATATGCTCACAACATTCTAGTCGGGAACTTTGTTTCCAATGCATTAACCCGCCGGTTGTACTATCAGTTTGTTAACATGGATTACAAAAGCATTTTCGAAATAGCACTCGACTGGGTGGGCGCCCCCCGTTGAGTTCTTTTCAAGCATTTAACTCGCTTCGGGAGCGAGCGCAGCACTTAACAATTTTATCGATTTCGACGTAGTAAAACAATTTAGCCCGCTACAAAAACGGCAAAAACAAAAGTCGACAGACGATTGCCCGGGACGGTGTAATGACTATAAACATAAACAGAAATTTTCATTTGTTTAAAAGTTTTCATCTACCGCCGATTCCCTGGAGTGGTGATGATGGGGCTCTTTTCCTGGACATAGTCGTCGCAAGCCCACGTCCTGTGGTGGTTTCTAGTGTGGTTTCAAAAAGAAACAAGACTTAATTCGAATGACAGAGCCCCGGGGCCAGTATATTGTGGGGGCCTCCTCACTTTCATATTTCGGGACGGCTTTATAGCAAATTGGCTTTTTAATCACCCTGCAATGAAGGCCCATTCCGTCCGAGATTCGTTTCGTTTTGCCAGGAGTGCGCTGCTACAACGTTTCATGAGCATTTCTGAACCCACCCTTAGCCGGACCGGACTCTTCTGCGGTGGAGCAAGCACCATACACCGGCCCTCTCCTCCCTCTTCGCTCCTTGGCCCTTGCTGGCCACAAGATCACATACATAGTTCGAAGCAAATATTAAACTTCTTTTGAGGCTCAGGAACTTGAGCGGTTCACTGATGTTTTTCTACGACCCCCCCTCGTATCTCCACCATTGTGTTTATTTCTTATTGAATTCGTTCCCGGAAGGTCTTAACTCAGGCGGGGAAGGAGGGTTGGGGCCGCGTACTGCTCAAGGAAGTCATTTATTTTCTTGTACAGTAAGGTATATCGATGCCCCCCACAGCAACCGCCGCCACTGCCGCCATCGTTTACATTGTGCACAGCCATGAAAAGCCGTTTTTCTTGCGAAACTTATTTCCCGGATGCACTACCAGAATGTGGCGAGGGTGCCTTTATCTTTCTTCCAGCTTTCCAAGTGATTTCGGGCTGTTTGATCTGTCCCATGTTACCATTGCTTACCCCCCTCTTTTCCTCCGCACATGCACACAAGAAAAACTCACAGGTCCTCCCCAAAAAAACTGTCTCTGCATCCGTACAGGAAAGAAACCAAATCAAGCTTAAACGAAGAAATGATAAAAACCGAAATATTCGAGTGTTTGCACCTTTGTCGATTTGCACGAAAAGTCAACCGCCCTGCCATCCTTCGCCCTTTCCCATCTTCGGTCGTAGTCTCGATTGTGAGGGATTAAATCGATTCTATGCTCAGGTCTTATATCTAAGACTTCTTCTCGCGGAAGTTGAAGAAAGTATTTTTAGTCGTAATCAAATAATCTTAGCGAAAGTGGATAAAGGAGGAATGCCTTCCCTTAATCATTATGAATGCTTTGTAAACAGAGGGTTTTCATTCATCTTTATATCTCTAAGCTGTCTTTGGAATGATATCATGTTGATTGTAGATTTAGTATTTTATTATATGGGTGACAGATTTTTAAAATCTATCTCAACTGAATTAGTAACTAATCTAAAGGGCGTTTCTGTCATTTGTTGTAAGTGTCAATGCTATTTTTATTCGGTAAGGTCTAACAAGTCATCATTGAAAAGACACACACCGGAGGAATAATTCCAAATCGTGGATGTTTATTTTCGACATCAGGGCTAAAGTTATAAAAACTTAAAGAGCACTTCGGGAATTTTATGGACCGAATAATCACTCATAAAAACGTACTGTTCGTCATGTTATTGAAAACTTGTTTCCAAAACTTCGGGATATTGATGTTGATGACTTATGGTTTCAACAAGACGACGTTATGTGCCATACAGTGACAGAAACAATAGATTTATTGAAAGGTCAATTTGACGAAAATCTTATTTGAAGAACTGTGGGTTGGTCACCAAGATCGTGTGATTTTACAACGCTGGACTGTTTTTGGAGAGGATAAGTCAAGTTTTTGGTTTATACTGATAAACCAACTTCAATTGACGCATTGAAAATCAACATAAGGCGTGTCATTGCGGATATACGACTCCAAATACTCGAAAAAGTGATCAAAAATTGTTTTTTTGGGGTACACCCGGAATTGAATTTAAATTTTAAATGTAAAAAAATTATCTTTCGAATAAAACCAAATTTATGATCACATGCTCAATTTTTATTTGTGTTATTTAAATTTAAAATTTGAACGCGCTTAAAAAAATAAAAATGTTCGATATTGTTCAGCTATGGGTAAAATAACTTTTGATATTCTTTTGTGAAAATAAACTTTGTAAGCAATTCTTTATATACAATACATACATATATAAAAAGAATTTAATTATTTTTATTCAGCTCTTTATCTAGTACATCATAAAATGCAGTAAAATTGAATTTTAGTTTAAAACTTTAGTTATATAAAATCAGCGAATTCAAGGTATGTACGTTTATATGGATTTCTCAAAGGATTTCTTTTTCAAATTATTTATTATATTTTGTGACTTAAATCCGACAATATCTGTCGAATCTGTCCTATCTTAAATAACTAGCGGGCCACTCACATGAAAAAGGTGCTTTTATCACGGCTTCGCTTGAACTCTCCACCAGCAGTTAGTAGGTAATACTATACAAAAATTTAAGCGTACTTTCTCGAAAGATTAACTTTTTCAAAAATACTTCAAGTTGAGACAAAAAATTTTCATATAAACTTAAAAAACCAAAAATAATTCTGTTGTAAAAGCCTGTGCGAATTGTGACTAAAATTTAGACATTGGATAATTATTTGATTATCTAATGACTAAATTTCAAACAAATTTCAATTTTCAACACATATTAACTTTCTCTCAAGTTTTCGAATTGCTGGCAACGATTATCGTATTCAGTCGTCTAGAAACGTTTGTCAAAAAATAGTTTTATGTAGGTAATATCTCGTCCATCATTAAAAGGTGTAGTTTTAGGAACAAGGTCTACACTATAAAAGGTATGCCAAATGGAATTGCCGATTATCGAGCGAAAGAATCCATTTTCCTGCTCACTTATTGTGCCGCTTTAGCTAATGTTTATGACGCCATAGAGAATTAAACCGAATCAATCGATCCTGATGTAATTTGCCCTTAACACGTCTTCAATTGTCGTTTCATGTCTCCGTTTCATTTTCAGTGGCGCTATTTCGAACGAGGAACGGCGCGATAAATTGACGCAATTCCGTGGAAAATATCCATAAACAAATGACAAAAATATCGCTTTCTCCCCCTCCCGAAAAGCGAATGGGGAGGGTGCATACATTGGGGATATTGATGGCACGCCATAACCAACAGTCAATAGAATTCCCATAGCCCTAAACCTATGTCCTTCGCCGTAGGGCGGTTGTTATCTCCGCCGCTTCGCGCTCTCGCCTACTCAAGACGAGAGGTGTCTTTTGTGTGTTCTCCTCCGTAAAAAGTCAATTTGGAGTGACATCGTTTTTTAGGGCAGCGAAATGTGCACTCCACCATCCCGGGGATTGATAGGGATTAGGTGAGGATTTATGGGATCCATATATGAGCTGTTTTCCTGGGGGAATAGTCTTCTTCTTCTTCGTTGCAGAAGGAAGACGACAACGACAACGACAACAACGAAGAATCGAGAAAGCACGGAGATATGGAGCCCACGAATTTTCGTGTCATGCAATTAATTGCTGACGCTGTTCGCCCCGTGTCGAGACTATCTCCAAGACGCTTTCATGCTTAACTAGCGCTCACCTTAAATGCCGGGTTACGGCTGGCACGCGACCCTATGCCGTCTTTCCGAGGCGTCGAAGGACTTTTATTTCGGTTCATTTGCATTTCTGAAATTAATTTTCATAATAGGTGTTAACACGAAACGTTGACGAGTTGTAAGGGAATTTCCGGGTCTGGGAGGGTCGACAGACGGGGCGTTTACCCTCTTGGTCTCTAGAATTTGGTTTTCTTCAAAAAAATAGAAAAAAATATAGATATATAGAAAGAAACGCGAGGAAAGAAACCGACCTATTGCGTGGTTCAATTAGCCAACGAAAAGAAACTCCAAATTGGAGTCGTTACAAGTTGACGGGCAACAAACTGCTAAATCACTTGGTTGTGTCCTATCTCCACTCCTTCTACGTATTACCTGAAAGAAAAGACTGTTGAAAGAAAACACTTAAGAAGGAGGCCGTGATAAAAGGAGGCCCTCATCCTCAAAAAGCAACTTTCGCACTCGCAGAAGTTAGTTCCGTGCTAATTCGCTTTTGATTAGTCACGTTCTGGCCCGGACTGTTCTAATCATGTAGAGGCAGCCGCTAATTGGGCGCTTCTTATGAACTTTCAGAACAATCCCTCAAGCCCTAAAATAGTACTTGGGACTCCTCTAAATCCTTATTTCTCCCTTCCCCATATATTCCACTCTTGGGTAGCTTTTCGAGTGGTTGCGACAGTATGAGTATAACAATTTCTTCTTAGTGTAGTTGAAAAACATATTTAGAAAGACGTGAAATATTTTGCCGATGAGATAGATTTGGAATGGTTACAAGTAGAAGTTTTGAAACAGAGTATTTTTTTTTTTTTTATTTGAATACTAGACATTTCTAAAAATTATTATTTTACTTAATAATAGGGGGACTTGTTGTTGTATCATTATAATATGTATGTGTAAAAAAATAAGTTGGCATAGAAACGACTATGAAATATAAAAGTTTACATTCGATGATAAAATGAGAAAGACAACAAATCGTATTTACCACTTATATATATTTTTAACAATTTATAACAATTTTTTTATTGAAAAATATTCAGTAGTATTATTACAAGTGCAGTATATCCAGTAGAATTCCGGTAAGCATGTTCAAAAATTCCTAATTTAATATCCAAGCTCAAAGCTCTTGGTATAGATGATCTATTCCTAAGTTCGGTATTTAAAAAAAAATACGTGAAACATCTGGACGTCATCTCGGTCCACTGCTATTCTTGATATTCGTTAATCATATTGTTTAATTTTTTTCCAAATTCCTTCTATATGCGAATAATTTAAAACTTTATATTACTATTCGATCAATGTCATGCTATCAATCATTGCAGAATGATCACGACAAACTGAAAGAATGATTCTCAATAAGTCATCTGTCACTTAACATATCCAAATGCAAAGCAATGACAATTCATAGTTACAATAATCCAATACTACTACTATACTATACTATAATATTCTGAACATCTTCGTAGAAAGAGTGAACGAATTTCACTGGAATCATGATTCGTAAATTTGATCCCCTAGAGATTTTGAACGACTACCGACACCAGATGTCTATTACTTGATTTAAGAAAATTAGAACAGATATCTCTACTTCGCACAAAATTGTCAGGTACTTTTAAGATTAATTGGATTTTATAGCTCTTATTAGAAGACACGAAAAAAATACTCTGTACCGCCCTTGAAGTATGAATAATTATAGCAGGTTTGAACTATTAAATCATACTGTATTTTTATTTAATAAGCATTGCAAATGAATTTAAAAATGCTGGCGTTAGTTGCCAAGCTATAAATTCTAGTTGTAATTAACTTAGTGTATGTAATGTATATATTAGGGTGCTTTTTTTTAGCGACTATTTTTTTTTTCAAGTCCCACCTCGAAATTTTGTGGCAAATACCTAAACAAAAATTCCCTGAAAATTGGAGCCCTTAATATTAATATTAAGTACTAGACCAAGGCGTATAAAGATTTCCCATATAAAATACACGTAAACTTTGATTATTTTTCTTCAAAACTCTACAGCTCAGAGGCATTTTATAGTATAATCTTGGTCAATGGTAGGGTTTCTTCAGAATTCAATTCTCTAAAAAAGTGCCATTGCGGCGTAACCCTAACTCCCACCAGCGAGGTAGTACGGGTCACTAACCCTATTTTTTCATGAAATTCTCGTTTTTTTGCCCCTATCTTGTAAATAACAAGAGCTATAGAAAAAATGTGGATGACAAACTTGTAGGAAATTGAATTTCCCCCAAAAAGTTCTAGAACATCAAATCGCTAACATCGATATTTCTTGATATATTGGGTTTTGAAGTTGAGGTAGTGTTTCTACAATTTAGCTCAATTATCCATGAAAGTTCAAAACTACCTCAACTTCAAAGCCCAATATCTCAAGAAATATCCGTGTTAGCGATTTGGTGTTCAGAACTTTTTTGTAGGAAATTGAATTTCCTACAAGTTTGTCATATTCACTTTTTCTGTGCCTCTTGTTGTTTACGAGATAGGGGTAAAAAGCGAGAATTTCATGGAAAAATTGGGGTTAGTGACCTGTACTACCCCCCTCGTGGGAGTTAGGGTTACGCCGCAATGGCACTTTTTTAGAGAATTGAATTCTGAAGAAACCCGACCATTGACCAAGATTATACTATAAAATGCCTCTGAGCTGTAGAGTTTTGAAGAAAAATAATCAAAGTTTACGTGTATTTTATATGGGAAATCTTTATACGCCTTGGTCTAGTACTTAATATTAATATTAAGGGCTCCAATTTTCAGGGAATTTTTGTTTAGGTATTTGCCACAAAATTTCGAGGTGGAACTAAAAAAAAAAATAGTCGCGAAAAAAAAACACCCTAGTATATATATATATATAGATTTCTATAGTCTGTAATTCCTTTAAAATATTAATTGTTATTCCTGTAGTAGTTGAACGTTTTGTTTTTCAAAAATTTAATTTAGGCTTAAATGAGCGAGGCCAGAAGTCAAAAATTCGTTTTTTTACGACAGAATTGCTCGTTTTTAGAAACTTTTATTGAGGTTCACTTGTTTAGTATGTAGGTATGTCCTTCTCGTGCAAAATTTGCAATAAATTGCATATGTATAAATTCCATAGCAACACATTTTAACACTTTTTATAATAAAATTTGCAGATAGTGTCTCCAAAATGACGGACCAATTTTTATTATTTATGGCTCTATTCAATTCACATTTGATATTACTATTTTATGGTCACGGATTATGAATTTTTGTCAAACATTTTGACATTCAAAATGGCGGTGTCAATGTGAAGTTTGTCATTTATAGTCCAATTCGATTAAAATTTGTATCTGCACTATACTTAAAATAAGACGCCACATAAGGGTTAAGATTTTTGTACTATAGTGTATTTTTTAATATCAGCAATAAGTGATTTGAAGTGTTTTGCTTAATGTTTCAACTAAGTTATATACATAAGAACTTACAGATTTATTTCAGAGATATTATTACAAAACCATAATACTGTATCCTAGTTTATAGAGTATTATCATGACTCTGCACAATACAACTTCGTAAATTTTAATCGAATCAACTTAAAATTTTAACAGCATTTTTTCGAGAGGTTATACTTTAAGAAAATGTAAAAAAAAATTCCTCGAAATTTACATTTAGTAAAGATGACTCTTTAAAAAATATTGAATTATTTTTTTTTTTTCCTGGAAAGCACCCGAGGCTATTTTGTAATGGAATCAAATCGCTTAATTGAAATGTTTGCCTGATCGCATGTAAACAAGCTGAAGTAGGGAATTATTTGAAATCAATTTCGTGCATGATTATCTCGTCCGATTGCGAGGAGCCAACTAGTGCCGAAGCGGTAATGTTGATAGCCTGTGGCCACCATTGATTATCAATGTAAATCCGTTCTTTGGTCCATATCTACGCAGCCTTTGGCAGGGTCCTGATGCTGCAGCCCCTTTGATGGGCACCGGAACCGGCTGCGGTCCCTGTGATGGGATTGACGGGGAGGAAGGGAACCCAAGGACTACTTCGACCATGTGTGATGTGATGCACCTCTCCGAGGCACCTTACAGTCTTCAGGTAACCAAATGGAAGAGCAGTTGATTATGCGGAGGAACTGTCGATGCGATTGAAACTTCGCCTTGGGCCTGCCTACATTTATGTACAATGCACCAATCGAACATTATTCCAAATAAATCAGAGTTTTGCACTCTCAACTCAACCGAGATCAGATTTCTAGCTTAAAGTCGGAGCTAGTTTCGACCGACAAGTGTTGAGTTTCTGCCGATTGTAATAAAGCTTGGGACCATTGCCGAAACTTTCCTAACATTGCTTAATTCAATTATGCAACTCGTTTGGGTACTCGAAACCTGAAAGATCTGTACAGCGTAAATGATTATTTCTAGCACCACAAGTAAGAAGTCTGTTAGGTATAAGTTAGAATATTTGAACTGATTGAAATTGGATTATTGATTGACTTAGCACCTGGAGGACTTTTAATGAGTTCTTCTAGCCAATTGTTTTAGATGCTAATGAAAATATCTATTTATATGTAAATTAAAAGTTAAAGTTAGTTTCCGTGAGTCTAAGAGAGAGAAGAACTGCTGAAATATTGTGACGTTACCAGGAATTTTGTAAGAGAGTACTCTATTATAACTTTGAGCGAAGAATACATAAAATAAGAACACCAGAATTATCCTGAAACCTAAAAAATAACGAATTTATAGAGCTTTATAGTCGAGCATTCTGTGATATTTTAATAAAAGACTCCTTTTATATTTATATTACACTTTATTGGTGACTTCTTCAAGTAACAGCTGGGACCAGAGTGATCGCTAAAAGCTTGGCTAACTCTCGTTCTAGGTACAACTCTTACTCTAACTGTGATACACTATGTTAGGTCTCACTGTGATACATTTCAAGAAGCTTATAGTTTACAATTCATGTGTGATATGCTAATAATTAATAAACACTTATTTATTTAATTTATCTACATTATTAATTTCTGTGTTACACTTCAGATATTTATATATATTTCACATTCAATAGATGTATAAACTTAAAACTTTAAACACGCTTCCTGAAAAATTGATTTTCTCCAAATATTCCGAATAATAATAAATAGTCGATAACTTAAAAAATAATTAAAGAATCTACGCTACATATTCCAAGAGCCTATTAACTCACTTTCTCTGTCCGAGACGAGTCTTGCAATCAAAATTTCGACTAGTTCTAATTATGGTCGAGATTTGAAATTTTGCACACTTGTATAAGTCCGATGAAAATATCGTTCTGAATCCAATATGACGGGCGCCAAAAGATGGTGGGTTATTTTTTTCTACACAGTCCCTTAATATGGGTATCAAATCTACTACATCCAACGTACATAACTAACCGAGAGGGTAAAACAGCGCTCAAGAGCTCATGTGAAAGAAATGTCACATGCCATGTCATGTGTCAAGTCATGTTGTCATATGGCAAGTCAAAGTAAACAAAAGAACGCACCAATGCTAAACATAAATGAAAAATTCTATGTTAGCGAGCACCTAGAAGCCAAGACAAACATACGTAACAAAATTTCAAGTTTGTACGTTTTATAGTTCCAACTTTTATTTTCTGATCCTTTAAAAAAGTTTTCAAAATGTATATAGATTATTAAACCTTAAAGCGTTGAGCGCAAAAAGTTGTAAGTTTTAAGAAATACATAAATATTAGGGTGCTTTTTTTCGCGACTATTTTTTTTTTTTTTTTCAGTCCCACCTCGAAATTTTGTGGCAAATACCTAAACAAAAATTCCCTGAAAATTGGAGCCCTTAATATTAATATTAAGTACTAGACCAAGGTGTATAAAGATTTCTCATATAAAATACACGTAAACTTTGATTATTTTTCTACAAAACTCTACAGGTCAGAGGCATTTTATGGTATAATCTTGGTCAAAGGTCGGTTTTCTTCAGAATTGAATGCTCTACAAAAATGTCCATTGCGGTGTAACCCTAACTCCCACCAGCGAGGAAGTACGGGTCACTAACCCAAATTTTTCCATGAAATTATCGCTTTTTGCCCCTATCTCGTAAACAACAGGAGATACGGAAAAAGTGACTATGACAAACTTGTAGGAAATTCAATTTCCTACAAAAAAGTTGTGAACACTAAATCGCTAACATCGATATTTCTTGAGATATTGGGCTTTGAAGTTGAGGTAGAGTGGAATTTTCATGGATTATTGAGATAAATTGTAGAAACACTACCTCAACTTCAAAGCCCAATATGTATCTCAAGAAATATCGACGTTAGCGATTTGGTGTTCACAACTTTTTTGTAGGAAATTGAATTTGCTACAAGTTTGTCATATTCACTTTGTCTGTACCTCTTGTTGTTTACGAGATAGGGGCAAAAAGCGAGAATTTCATGGAAAAATTAGGGTTAGTGACCCGTACTACCTCGCTGGTGGGAGTTAGGGTTACACCGCAATGGACACTTTCGTATAGCATTCAATTCTGAAGAAACCCTACCATTCACCAAGATTATACCATAAAATGCCTTTGAGCTGTAGAGTTTTGAAGAAAAATAATCAAAGTTTACGTGTATTTTATATGGGAAATCTTTATACGCCTTGGTCTAGTACTTAATATTAATATTAAGGGCTCCAATTTTCAGGGAATTTTTGTTTAGGTATTTGCCACAAAATTTCGAGGTGGGACTGAAAAAAAAAATAGTCGCGAAAAATTAAGCACCCTAATAAATATATATAAAATATCGAATATAATTAATACTTAAGATATAATAAATGTATATATACTACATAACGTATAATAATAATGTTCATTTTACCAAAGAACTATCTCTGCAGCACTGTTTTTTGCTTTTCGTAGTGAAAAACAATGTGCAATTTACATTTCAAAATGCAAAGGTTTTTTCTCCTAATGTACCATAAGAAATTAAAAAAGTCAACCCAGTATACTCATATAAGTATATATACTATAGTTTTCCTAATGATTCAAAATTTTACCAGAATGAAAAAAATATTCTTATGTTTAGTATATTAAAAAATCGGGAAAAGTGTAGAGTTTGGTACGACAATGCAGCGAAATTATATTTTTCTTTTCTTTGAATATAAAAAACCTTCCTGGATATAAACTTATTTTTCATTAATTTCAAATGATTATAAAATAATATATCTTGGACTTTTGAAGTGTCCATTTAGTGCTTCACTACCTTGTACGACTTGCAGTATTTGTTAATCATTTAAAAAATATTAGCTAAAAAAGCAAGTAATAAGCATACTGTAAAAGCAGTAACCTTTTAGATTTGTGTTTTCTAAAGAAAATTGTATCAATATATTATATTTAAGAATCCGTTTTAAAAGCAATCAAAATAAGGTTTTATGTAAAAAAAAGAAAAAATATGATGAGCACGGAAGAGAGCAGAATAAATAATGTTCCAAAATGATTGGAAGTCGCAATGTTCAATGAAAGACAGGAACACGAGTTTCTCTAGCGCTTGAAAATTTCATCGTCTAAATCCATTCAAATTATGACTTAGGTTTGGCGGGGCGAAAGAATTTCGAAAGACCCTGGTACGTTCTTTTCCTAGAGATAGCGCATCCCCTCGGCGAGTGTAAGGGCCCGATAAGGGATTCATTTCTCGGGTGGAAGGGAACGGAGGGGAATAACCCTCTTCTGCATTTGAGAACAGGACAAAAAAAAACGTCCACAACAATTACGTGACGTTGTTGTTTCCAGTGAACCAGTCCATCGTAAGTTATAAGTCGTTCTGCGCTCGATGAGATAAACAGATAGAACCATCGGTGGAGCGTAATCAATTCAATTGCTTGGAAATTGACAGCGGCATTCGAAGTTGACAAGTCCAAGCCGAATCCGGCCAGAGACGGAGTGTTCTGGCTGAAGGAAATGGGATGAAAATTAGAACGGATGTGAATGCCAACAAAATGGACATTCTCGGCTCAGTGAGCACGTGTTTTTCTCACAAAAACAAGATTAATTCACCCCCCGGCTGACCGAGCTCCGGGGCTGAGTCCAAATCTGAGGCTTCGCCCTGGTCCTCTGCTAAAGACTGGAAACGATAAGTCTCCTCCGCAAGCGGTTTTCTTCGTAAATTCAATTTTTCTCAGAGTTTCGTAATTTCACCCTTCATTTCACAAGTAAATGATATTATTGTCGAGTCACAGGGATAAACAGACGCCCGGGCCAAACCCGGGTCCTATAAAAAGGGAGTTTATTCCCCCCCTTAGCTCCGAATGGCGGGCAAGAGGGGATCTATAAAACTTGAACTGTTCGCACCCCGTCACTTCGAAGAGGCTCTCGAAAAAGCAAAAGCAAAAGCACTCCCCCGCACAGCCACCACCCTGTGCACATAAGTGGCGCAAAAACAAAGCTGATAACAACTCCCAGTTTTATACAGTATTGGATTTCATGACTTTATCATGGTTTCCGTAGCCGCTCAACGGATACCAGAAGCGCTCGATCTTTGCCCGGGAGGGGAAAGATATATCAAAGTTCACAAAGGAAGGGCTTAAGTTCGACCCGGTTCAACTGGAGCAAAGATAAAAAAGAAGGTTTTTTTTTTTGATAAAAAGCATGCAAAGCAGATAACACTAAGCGGAAGGATGTCGAAGGATGCCCTCCACCTCTTCTCTCTCTGGCGGAACTTATCAACTTTCAGACTTTTTTGTATCGAACCTCCTGACAGGGCGGTGTAGCTCCAGCCTTAGGGCTTGGTATTTTAGCTGAACTTTATGGTGTAAAGTGTACCACTGGGCGTGCCTTATTCAACATTTTGCAGATGCTTTTCGTGCTTTAAAAGGCAAACTGCGATGCGCCATATCTCTCACAAGAGCTATCGATAGTGCTGCGATGCATTAGTAATCCGACATTGGCCGACAGACGCTATTTTTACTTGCTGTTTTTAAGGTCTTGCATTTCTAACCAATGGGGCATTTGTCTCTTAGTAAAAAGATAGTATTTCAATTTCTTCAAATGGTGAAAATGCAAGGGAGAGATATATAAGGATTTTCTTATATTCAAGGGAATCTCAAATCTATTGTCTTGAGCTTTCTTCAGATTGAGTTATGCTACAACTACGAATTAATTTTGTCCAATTTCCACAACAATCTACTGCCTGATTATCAAAAAAAACGGCAAAAGTAACAGAAACACAACTTGGGTTAAATTTAAACGTTATGATTCAAGAATTGCAAATTTTTCATTATTATAAATTAATATACATTTTATAAATTGGCCATTTTCGTCGTATTTATCAATTTTATTTTATCAAAATTTTTTTTATTTAAATTTTCAAATGAAACATCAGTGTATTTCGATATACTATAAAACACTCAGTAGTCACTATAATTTTCGGTGTACATATTACATAAGGTTAAAGCAGTTGTTGAGCATTTAATTGAAAGCCTTTAAGGTATTCTACTCTATCTAATACCAGTGCCGGCCTTAGGCTTTTGCGTTTAGTCGGGCAAACTTTTCCTCGGCGCCCCTTTTAAAGACAAATATAAAAATTATGGCTTAAAAAACAAAAAAACACGCTTTTATAAGTAGCGCAATAAAAAGTTAAACAATTATCGCAGGTTCAAAATTTCTTTTAACTTGTAGTGTCATCAAAAATTTAGCAGTGTGAACAATTTCAAGGTTTTGGCTTTATCCGAACATAGTTAAATTTCGATTTGTAATTTTGAAATACACAAAAAATGCACAGGCGGACGGACAACATGGTCAAGTTAAATAATAGCTTTAACAATACCCCCAAGTGGAAAAAAAAGTACGATTTTTTTGGTACGATAAACTGGCCATAAAGCATAATCCGAAAAATTTTTAGATAATTCTTTTATATTTTCACAAGTTCCGTCATCTACCGCATCTTGATTGTTGGGCTCGTCCTCATCTATGTTCAACTTATTTCCATCTGAAATTGGTTTAGGCGATTCAGATCTAACTTCATTTTGAATAGTTGCTTCTGATGCTTTTCTTTTTCTGTATTCATAACCAGAAGGTTTATGTTTCTTCGTAGAGGTCTTGTTTTCCATCGTTAAAATAAAATATTATCAGCCAGCATAGAAAACAAAGATAACAAATGTTGATAAGAAAAAATTAATTTTTCTGCAATCCCAAATCTGCAAAGTGTCAACTTTGTAACCACCATTCAAAACAAATTTCCACTTTGCGTAGGCTTCGAACGGAAAAATCGTAAATGTTACTCGGGTGTTAAAAAAGAAGGCCCTAGATCAAATAGTTGGGCATTCTTTATTTTTAACCGACTGCAAAAAAGGGAGGAGGTTCTCAACTCGACTTTATTTTGTTCTTCTTTTTCTTTTTTTGTGTATGTTACGCGATATCTTCGCCGATTGTGATCCGATTTTAATAATTCTTTTTTTATTAAATAGAATATTTCTCGAGGGTGGTCCCGTTTAAATTTGATGAAAATATCCCTCTTCTAAAGGTGGAAACTTAGGGGATGAATCCCTTTTATTGAATTTCAACCACTTTCCTTCAGCTAAAAATTGAAAAATAAAACAAAATTTACAAAAAAATAAAAACCGACTTCGAAACTTTGCCTGTATGTATGTACAAATTTAAACTAAAAAATTAAAAAAAATATTTTTTATTACTTTAAAGAGAAGAGCATTCAAGCATAATATACAAAACTATTAATACTCGTACTTAAATATTTACAATATCTAATCAGTTACTTTTTGGAGTCGGTGCCAGCCAAGGCAAGTTTAAAAATCCAAATTCTCTCGACCAATTAAAAAACTGACTGATTAGTTATTGTAAATATTTAAATATCAATAATTTTGTATATTATCCTTGAATGCTCTTTTCTTTAAATTAATAAAAAATATTGTTTTTAACTTTTTAGTTTAAATTTGTACATACAGGCAAAGTTTCGAAGTCGGTTTTTATTTTTTTGTAAATTTTTATTTTATACTCACAACGTTGCGTAATCTATTATTGAATTTCATATATAAACTGAAAACTACATTTAATACTGGATGTGGCATTGGACAGAACAGGACAAAGAAAATTAAATTTGATGGGTGAATATACCTTCCGTAAAATTTCCTTTGAAATACTAGTTAAATGTGCAATAATAAAAGCAAAACGTCAAAAATTAGGAAGAATAAAGAGTGTAAGTAGAAAATGTTGATTCATGTATTATAGAATCTTCAATGCTTCATCTGAGAATAAAATTTACTATATCCTAGTTATGTATCTCTGAGAATCTTAAGGCTTCATGATTTTCGAAACGTATTTTGGATTTCCTGAAATAATCTTTATATGCATTTAAATATTGTACAGCATTCCAAATGCTTTTCCATGGAATTACGAATCTTTGCCACGAAGACTTGGAATAATAATCAATTAAACTAGTAAATACTTCGAACGCAGTTTGATATTATGATGGAATCTGCAGTTTCAAAATAAACTATTGGAAAAATTGAAAAAATCAATTTCGTATTTACGTTTCATAAATTATGCATTTCAATAACATTTACAGGTAAATTAGAATAACTTTAATACTAACATAAATGTATAATACTCAGGTTTATATCTTGCTTTTCTCTCAAAAACTGAATGCATAAAAGGTACAACGTCCAAAAATTAAATCGTTCATTTACCTTATGTATCACTCTTTCCTTTAATAGTTTTGAAGACCAAATGAGTTTTTAAAATAATGATTTGCAAATATTATTTAAAAATTTTATGGAACTCTTAGGAAAGCCCAGAACACTAGCGACGTCCTCAGCTTAGGAGTGATAGCTGCAGTCTGCAAATATATACAATCTAAGAGCCCATCGCGAATTTCTAAGAACAAATTTATTCGAAAATACACAAAAAAATGGAAAACGGCTGTTACCAAAACCCCCTGGAATACATATAAACACAAGCCGCGAAGTTGAAAATGCACATGTAGTGATGTAGTCCGAAATTCGCCACGAATTTTTAAACATTTTGTTCTCGCCCCTATAATGGTTTTGTACCATAAGAACGGTATTCTTCCCCAGTTACAATTAGTAGAACATCATTTTTTCGTAAAAACGATAGTTTAGCAGATTCGCCCTGTGGAGCAGAATAAATGGGCTATACCGCCGTAAGAAGCAATCATCTGACCTAGACGGCTTGTATTTATAATATTGTTCGTAGTGGTTTTGTTTTTTCGATACTTATACATAAAATTGCCACTTTCCTTGGGGGGAACACAAAAACACCTCGGGAAGTAAAAAAAAAAATGCTTCAAAACATGTTTCATGTTTGTCTCCCTTGCATTCGTCTTACATATATTTTTACTCAATTTTGCAGTTCTACAAAATTATTCTTCTCAGAAATTTTAATGTTACTGATTCATTTGGCGCCCCAAATCGACCGGCGCCCTCGGGCGCCGCCCGAGCTTGCCCCCCCCTAAGGCCGGTACTGTCTAATACATTACATTGCTAAACACCCTGTATCTCGAAAACTAAGAAAGATGGACTTTGACATTTTTACAATACTCCGCTGATCTTCAAAGTTAACTAAATTTAAAAAATACATTGCCTTTCCCAAAATCAAGAAAACACTTTTTTTTTAGATTTTTACTCTAACTTAAATTTGAAATGTTAAAAAAGGTACATTTATCGGGAAAAATCTTCTATATATATAAAACTCTCGTGTCACAGTGTTTGTTATCGAACTCCTCCGAAACGGCTTCACCGATTTTTTGAAATTTTTTGTGTATACTTGGTAGGTCTGAGAATAGGTCGTAGGCTATTTTTTATACCTCTAGGTGATAAGGGTGGCCTTCTTCAGAATTTTTTTTTATTTCTTGGACCATAATTTTATGATTTGGCATCAAAAAATACTTATAACCCTAGATTTTCACTCTTCTACCACCAACCTCTATTTTTTAAAGCGATTAGTATTTTTACTTTCATCCACTGATGCGCAGTTGCAAGATGGTAATTGATTAATCATTGTCGTACGATCAATTTTTATGTATTTAACCCAGTGAAAACAGAAAGTGCGATTGTTATAATCGATTGTAATAATCGATTGCCGTCCAGTTGATATTGCAACTTTAAAGTTGAAATCCTCCTCTCGTAATGGTCGATAATTGATGAATTATCAGTCGATCAGTTATCCCCGCCAGGCGTCTACAGGTGTCACCACTCACCCAGCAAACAGCACGGAGTAGGGATGAGAAAGAAGCCGGTCTCCTGTCTCTTTCACGCAATCAGCTTTCTCTCACTCCCTTCACAGTTTACAGCCATTATTATTGTTTGTGCATCGATCGCAGCAGTGACGTTTTATTTTCTCAGTGCAACTCTCATGTTAATTATATTCTCATAGTAAATTTATCATCAATTTGCAGTGCTATCATTATTTATTCTCATTTCATTAATAATTGCTGTATATTGAGAACTATGTATATACAGCAATTATTAATGAAATTTCAGTTAATTAAGTTATCTCATATAAATCAATAGATCTCAACACGTGTCACGAGCTCCCGACAACGGACGGCCATTGTGTTACCTGTATAAATAATTCCACAACATTCTCATAAATTCATCAATTAGTATTTGGTTTATTATTAAACGACAATTAATAATACTATTATACTCAGTGCGTGCAACATTTTGTGGGTCAGCTACAAAAAACATCGTACACTAAATTGCTCTTCGAGATTGATATTGATTTTTTTTTTGAAATTGTCATAATTTCAGATAAAATTATGTATCAGTTTTTTTAATTTACATTTAACTTTTAAGAGATCAAATTCTAAATATGTAAGTTAATGAAGTACATTTGAATTAAGAAAATGAATGGTTGGTGTTTTATTATTTTTATAGGCCGTCATCGTCCACAGCGCTCCATTCCTCTTTCAATCATAGACCCCATCCCCACATACTTAAAATAAATTAGTTATTTTTTATGTAACTACCAAAATATTCACTAGAAATAATTAATATGGCAAAACAACGTTTGCCGAGTCAGCTAGTAAAGATATATTTTTCTTGGAAATAATTGCATGAATCCAATTGCTACAATTGAATTTTCCTACATTCAATTGCAAAACTTTTTCCCCATAACGTCATCATTAATCGTCTTCACGACCTGATCGCATTAAGGACGATCCTCGAGAATTCATTCAATGATTTCATATCTGAAACAAGGGTTTGTTATAAACCTGCAGCTTAATGGATTGAAAAATAAACGAATTCCTCCTGTTGTAGCAACCCTCGCCTGACAAATGCGACTTAAATGCGAACTTTGAAGGAGTAAAGAACTCCACATGTTCCGATTCGTGCACTACAACAAGCCCTTTCCCCGACAACAACATCTGTGCAAAAGGGTAAAGATCCCTTGGCTTCGTCTGACCCTACAAAAATTATTCAACAGATGCACTAGCGAAGAATGCTTTTTGTGCACGTCCAGGACAGGACAGGGCTGACTTTTGAACATTCCCACACCCAACCGCGACCAATTTGCTCAGTGGAGTTAATTTGATAAAATTACGAAAAAGCATGTTTACAAAAACCTAATTCGAACAGTTCGCCCCACACTTGCTGAAAAAGAGCCAGATGGAGTCGGAAAAGTGCGGTGGATGTGTTGTTTCGCAGCATTTGGTTGTAAGCCGAGACCAACCAGAAATTTTCTAAACTAAGGAATCGTTCGTGTAATTGTAAACTGCGGAAAACGGAGGAAATTTAATTAAGGCCGAGGCCACACCGGGCTGAAAATCTACATGTACCTACCCAGAAATTCTTTCATTATGCTCAGGTTACATTTTCAAGAAGTTCTGCAAGCAACACGATTTGCCCGACCTCAAGAAGTGCGGAGGAAAAACTCTTAAATTAAAATTAAGCGAAACGAAAGCAATAAAAAAAAAAAAAAAGTTTTCAGTTTGTCTACAGAACAGCAGAAGTCATAAAAAAAGAACCCCCATCTCCTTAAACTCTGTGAAAAAGCGGCGCTAGGAGACGAGAGCCATAAATTCATTATGTGTCCTAGTGATACTTCTCCCCCCTCTCCGCCCCCTACTCATTCTTATCCCCACTCCTTTATTTGCTTAGCTGCGGGGGAGAAGACAAAAGAAATGTTTAAATAAATTTCATCCAGGATATAAAACTTTCCCATCAAATCCGACCACTTTCTGAAAGCGTTGGAAGCACCTTATGAAATCTATGGCAAATCTCGGCAGACTTTCTTAGAGCGGAAGGGCGGGCCTGGCCCGTCACAGAGTTGCTAATCAAGAAGACATCACGCAAGTGAGCCAGGGGAGGGGAAAAGAGGGGGAGAAGTTCGAAACTTTTCCATTGTAGCAATGACACAAAGTGTCAAGAAAAATGTCTCCGGTATCAGACGGAAGATATCTAGAAAGCTAGGGTGAAGGGAGTGGGGGAACTCACTGGCAAAAGGGGAGAAGGGGCATACGGATTGTGAATGAGGCCACAACTCCGCTTAAAAAGAACTTTGGACTCAGCCAGAACACAAGAATAAGAAGAATAAAAAGAAGAAACCGGGGCGAAAGGTGTTTGCGGCAAGTGGCGGCGGCGAAAGTTAAACAAAAGTTTAAGCATATTTTTGACAATTGAATTAAGTGGATTGCCACTGTCTCGGCAAAATCCCATTTGTTTGCGATCAAGCCGTCAATCATCTGTACTTTGTGAATGAAGGTGTCAACGAAGTCGTTAGGTTCCAATTAATTCGAATGAATTCTGTTTGACACCAAGATAAGGTTTTTTTTTTTTTTTTTGGTGGTTGGGAAGGGGGATTTAGGGGGAGTAAAATCCTTTTAAGGAAGTTGATTGAAGGCAGTCACCAAATCAACAATTAATTAGGGCTACAAATCGATGAATTCTAAATGGTTTTTGTCTCCATTTCAATGGATAAGTTTTGTTAGGAAATAAATTATTTCTTGTTGCCTAGGGTTAATTTCGATAAATTCCAAAATTATGAACATAAATATAGATTGAATTTATAATCAATAAGATTGTTACATTTTATAGTATTTTGTAATATGAAATTTTAAGACCATCATAAAGCATTTACATTTTAGACGTTCTAATTGTCACAGTAGGGCATAATTAATCTCTTGCAGGCATAACTAATTTATAATACAATTGATTAATGACTATAACGGAATGGTCATAAACTTTATTAAAACGGCCAAAATCAGTTCAATAAAGTTGATAATATAGGTATAAAATTGAGGACAGCTTTGGTTGGAGCATAGGGGAATCAGATATTTATAACTCTATAACAAATGCTGGTAGAAAATCAGTCGAAAATGTGGCGATTTTAGAAGAAAAGAACTAAAACAAAAATCTAGTTCTCTTTTATGTATATTTTATATATTTCCTGTCAAGTTGAACAGTCCACAAAGAATAATTAATCTAATAAAATTGCATAAAATAAAAAAAATGATTTTAAATAAAAAGAAAAGATAACAAATTAAATGCATTTATTTCAGACCGAATTCATGATTGTACATATATATGTATTCTTTTAAATTAATACGATCGTTTTATGGGTCGTGTTTCCAAGAGTTAAAAAATTACACTAGAAATTATGAGAAATGTAAAGTTATTTAATTGTTTTTAAAAACTTTTTTATTTCCTAGGGGAAATGATATTTTATTATTACATTTTTTTTTTTTTTTTGTACAAGTAAATAAGCATCTGAAGTTTACAAATTTTGTTATTTTGTTTTTGTTTATGAAGTACCCTTTCGATAATTTCCAAAAAAATATATGTTATAGCTTTGGGTCTAAGTACACTATGGGAAAAAAATTGGCGGTGGTACAAAAAGGATTTCAGAAACAAATTATTTTTTGAAAATTTAAATATTTTGTTTTACCCCATTCTAATTAACGAAATTAATTTTCGATATTTTTCCCAAGACTGCTTTGGTACTGTGGGTTCTTCCGTTCTTGATTTATTTTAAATATAATTTACTTTTTATTTTTAAAGCTTTTATTTTACATTATATATTTTAATAATACTTTTTTTTATATATATTAAATGAAATTAATTATTGTTTATTTCTCTTTAATTTATTTTTATTTTTTTATCTTATTTTTTTTATAATAAACTCAATATATTTCTTAAAAGCAACTTTTCTTAATGAATGTCACGGAAGAACTAAATATTTTATTACAAACAAAAACGAACTAATACCAAAAAGCTACTACAATTACATTCACTAGATTTACATAAAGCAATTTTCTACAGTATCTACAAATACAAAGTAATTTCTAATTTCCATAGTTACAAAAGCCAAACAAATTCACACTACTTTATCAATACAATACATTACATTTCTACACAATATCTACATCTATCTACTTTTACTTTTACATGTAAAATTCCATCCTTTATTATTATCCGAAATCAAATACACGACTTTATCAAAGACCATCACCACATGAGACAATTTAAGTAGAGACAAACACATTAGACAATTTAAGCAGAAATAACCACCACAGTACCCTTTATAACATATATTTTAGCCATCAAGATCGGTTCAGCCATTTTCGAGAAAATTCATTTTTCCAATTTTCCAAAAAATTCGTTATAACAATTGTAAAAAATATTTTTGGAAATTGATATTTGGCACAAATTAATCCCATCAAAATAAAAAAATTAAAATGGGCAAGATACAGATACAGACAGCCTACCCACTCTTATTACGGCCTTTAAGAAACCAAATTTTGTTATTTTTTTCATAACTAATTTTTCCACAATGGCGGTGTGTAATTTTAGGAACTAGATTAACTATTAAACTAATGATTTTTTTTGTTTGATTAATTTTAGATGAACCAGTAAAATGGTATGATTGCCACTGCAAAGCACGACTTGTGGGACATAACTTAATAACTTTGTATTATTTATTTTATAAAATAAAATAAACTACTATAAAAAAAATTATTTGAAATTCTAATTTTTCACGCCGCTGACTACCCCTAACCCCTTAAGTAGTATACATATAAGAATAGCCTTAGTTTCTATCATGAGGTTTTGAACAGAACATTTTATGGTCATGTATAACCAATAATAGTATGATTGAATTTGAATTCTAGCACTAAATTATACAAGTTCTGTTGTACATACTTGTAAGGTTGGATTGAAATACATAAAAAACAAAAATTGGCTTATTTAAGCAGTTTTTTCTTCTTCTAAAATTATCGACCACTGTGTACTTTATGGCAAAGCAAAATAGTATTCTGAAAGCAAAATTTGATGGAGAAAGTGATTGTTGACTCGATCGAAGAAAAAAGAAAACTATAAAAAATATCTTTTACATTTCACTATATTTTTATACCTTTTGATTACTCCACAAATAGAAAAATATTTCCCCATAAGATAATGTTTTTATTAAAAATCTTCTTCGACGTCCAATTGTGATGCTGCAATTATCGGCCACTGCAGAATGCAGAATGCATAGAAGTTTTCAAAACTCACATACTGGAGGTTGTCTTAACTTCTGTCGCTCGTTCATTTTTAAAGACATTTTGATAGGACACAAATTTCATTATTCATTTCGTTGCCAATGAAAGGGCGGCATAAGACTTCGCCGGGCTTTTCAAGGTTAAAGATTGAAGCAAGTCGCGTGTTTTTCACCACTACAGAAGCTAGATATGAGCCCTTCTCGCTCATCAAAAATCGGTTTATATATGCATAGAAAAAAATAGTGAAAAAGTCAATTTTGAATAAAAATCTGATCGAAATTTGCAATTCAATTATATCTTTCTTGAACTAAACCAACAATATTTTCCACATGCTTTCCACAGCAGAAATTAAATCAACAGGTACTGGAAAGAATATTGAATGACCTCGTCCCAAACAATTCCACAACTCTTCTTTTTTCCCTTATGACGAGGAATTCTCCTACTATACTATATATTTTTTTACCTCTAAAAGACTCGAATCTAGTAAATATATCGCACTTGATGGGATTGAGCGAGCGGAATTAGATTGCCCAGTTCATCCCAGTCAATTGGTTTTCCTGGATTTACCGCGTCCGGTTCCCTCTCCTCACGCTCCTAATTCTCAGTCCGGGTGTAATTTCAATTGAATTGAAGAAAAATCCAATAGGAATCACCTAAAGCGGAAATGAAAATAAATTCGATTCTTAAAACTGGAGTCTCCCGTGGAGCCCCACTAGGATGCTGCCCGCATCGGGTAGAGGCAGCCCTGGAGCATCGTACCTCACCGGGAATCGGATCCAACTATAGGCGATGGCAGCTATATGCACTGTTTAGGGATATTGGGTTTTTTGCAAGTAATTTGCTTTAATTTCTCTCAAATTGATTTTATATTCTATCGTGCCCACAGTGAAGAGCGTGCGGATTAAATCTCTCCCCGAGGAGGAACATTTCGAGGATTTGCCTGATTACAGTTTCCACTTTGTATATTGATTCCCTCTTCGTTTTGAATGGGCCCGTTCTTTAAATCAGTGAAACGTAACGTTCCTGTTTTAAGTTCCCGGGAATCGCTCAATTCATTCCCTCTTGTGTGGCGGGAAAGGGCAACAAAATTTCAAAATTTTCGCAATAAAAACGATTATACACCTTTTCCGACAGGACGTCATAATCCTCTGTGCGGACGGCCGAAACTTTTGTTTGTCGCTATATTTTGTTTCCGGTGCTTGATGCTATGCCCGGAAATTACAACTTTCAGGCGATTTGCATATTTAAACTTTTTGGGACATGAGCAAGAGCAAGGCGGCCTCGGTTAAATCATGGAAAGTCCCTGCAAAGAAGTCGTGCGGACGACAATCCAGGAAAGGGGATGTGGGGGGATAAACCGCTCCGGGAGCTGTCTCTGCTTCGTCCCGTCCTGCTGCATTCCGATATGTAAATTATGCAAAAACGAGTGGAATTTTGGTATTCAGTCAAGAGACAAGCAGAAAACGGATTCGCTCGGTCATAGTTTGCCGAAACAGCCCTGGGCGCTTTAAAAAATAAATGAGGCTCTGCTCCCCAATGTCGGGGATTAGAGTGCACGGTGGCGCGGCGGTGACGGCACCGGAGACGGCATGAATAAAAGTTGCAGCTAACTCTGAAGGATTTTCTGATTTTGATCATACGCCACTGCATTCAGAATTCTGTTCACAACGGATGCTATTTTCCTACTCATGTACTCACGGGGCTTCCCAATTGAATTCAATTAATTAATCCACTTCAATATCCTCCGGCTGGAGGGCAAAGAGGCAAAATACTCATTTTTCAATTCTAGGTACCTGAGCTCTTTAATGCATGAATTATAATCCAAATGGGAATATATGGATATGAATGAAACGGTGGGCCATCTTTTGGTTTCTTTTTATATTACATAGTATTTTCATACAGGAGGCTCTTTCACGAAATGAATAGATTAACACTTGAAGAAAATTCGCAAATATCGAAAAATTATATCCAAAGTGATTTCTGTGTTGCCCAGGCAGTGCGAATATAGGAAAAAAATTCGGTTAAATTCGGTTCAGCTGCGATTTAACGCCGTTAGACTACTTTTGGGGTGCCGTTAACGATCGATATTGTGCCGACAGACATTTAAATGAAATCATATTCAACAACTAATCGGAAGGTTTACTGTTTTCAATAAATCAACAAATTTTGAAAAAACATCGAACAGTGTTTATTTTATAGCATTTTTAAAAAGAAAACAACCGATGGCCCACCCATTCAAAATTTGTGGGAAAAAAACTTTCACACATTTACACAAAAAGTTTGAAGAAACCAGGGTTTATAAAAATTAATTAATAAATAACTAAATAAAAAGAATTGAAAGAAGAAAATGTTCTATAAATTTTTTCCTTTTATTAGTTAGAAAAAAGTTTAAATACTCAATAACTTTTAAAATTTAAGTTTCTGCTGTAAAGATTATGTGAAGTTGCCACTTGTGCTAATGTGAAAAACATAGTTTTCATAATTTAGTCGTTTAGTGCTCTGCGAAAATGTTTAAATTAGACAAACATTTGTGCAGAGAATTAATAATAAATAAGCGAGTAAAATTTTTAAATCTGATATAATACCCACGTTAGTTATTATATTAAAATAAATATAACAATCAACTTTTCCTAACTGGTATGACAGGATTTTCGTGATCACTGATATCTTTAGCTAACTTCTGTGTTCATAAAAGCGACATAAAGAAATGCAGTGAATATATTGCAATAATAAAAACTAATTGACCTAGGTGAGACGAAATACTTAAACGTGCATAACTACAAAGGTAGATACTACACCCAACTCTGTTTTTACATGGTAGATACTTTGCTCGGTCGACCGTGGAAAAAAACCGTGCAAAAAAAGATACGATTCCCATAGAATAATCAAAATCACATACAAATTTTTTAATTGGAAAAATGGAAATGGAAATTTTACTCATATATAAATTTTGTTTCAGATATAAGTACATAAACACACAGTATATACAATATAAAAATTCATTTCAGTAAAGTCAACTAATATAAAATTAATAATATATTGCACAAAGAAACCATAAAAAACTTCAAATTAAAAATACTAGAATGACACTACAACAAATTAAATTTTGCAAACGAAAATTTTTAATTGGCTCCGGTTTTCGAGAAAAATAGGTTTAAAAAATCCAAAAAAAAACCTTTGCCACTTATCAAAAAAATCATTAAATGTAGCTCAAATGAAAGCCTGAATTCTGATCTAAATATAGGAAATACCTCAATCATAATCATGGGTAAAAATCTGATTAATCTGTGTATCACTTAAATTCGTTGTCCTTACTAGAAAGATCTGGCACATTTGTCGATCCTGAATTTAATAAATATTTCCATCCGGCAATAATATTTTGAATAAATGATCTTGATTTCTTTTAAAGATGATCGTCAAATGATCTTGATTTGTTCTTAAGAGAGAACTGCTTGCACTCAAATGAGCAATAGTTGATTCTGTGGATGAAAATAAATATTTCTGCGTAGCTCCACTACTACTTTATGCAATTATTACTGACTCAATGTGTTACAAAAAGAAAAGAAACTTGGTGCGCAAATTCTAACCGACTTCTGTTTGTCTAACTTCCCAACTTAACAATGACCAACCAGAGAATACAAAGTGTTGTTAACATTCGACTTATAATTAATTTAAGAAGTAGTTAAATGCAAATTTATCTGAGGAGGTTTTTACAAGGGATTTTTGGAAACATGTAAGTTTTTCATGAATTCGAAGAAAGTGATTTTAAAATACGATATATAAAATCAATAAAAATTTACTTTTCTAAATAGCTATGAATCCTTGAAAATTCACTAATATTCACCGAAAGATTTTGAAGAAGCAAAGTGCAGCAGGGTAATGGTTCCGACCCTCGACCGGAAACCCATTCAAACCGAAGGACCTCCTTTAATCCGTAAATTTTTAAGTATTCGTTCAGGCGAAATAATAAATGGAACTGGGTGAAAACAAACCCCAAAAATCCGAAAGCCCCAAGGAGCCAGGAACCAGGAACCAGAAACCATCCCCGCATATGTATAATCGGGGAGGAAGCCGTAAAAACGTGTGTCCCAAGAAGGATGCCAATTTACCACTATTACGTGCTCGAACAAATTCGTCCCTTTCACTGGCTCACCTTTGTAACATATGCGATCTCGGTTGATAAAATCTGGAAAACGTCAGGAGGCCAGACGTATGCAAATTATCTGGGGTTTCGTCCGCTAAACCCACCGCTGCCGGCAACTAGAAAATTTTCTTAGGGTTTATTCAGGATGAGGGGGGCTGAGAAGGAGCCGGGAGTTAGGGAGCTCAAATCGCCTTTATGGTTTCCGTCGAGGAATTTTTCCACTTCAATGGGAAAAGGCCAAAATCTTTTTGCATGCGCGCTCGCTTCTCCTTGGCGGCACGGATTCTTAGCTTTTGTGGGATTTCCCTTTATGAAACATGATTTCTCCAGGTGGTCTTAAATAACCGGCAGTTTCCCTTTTTACGGTGCAGCAGGGCAGCGGGGAAAATCGGGCGATCGCTTGCTCACCCGCCGTAATCATGCTCCCGGCGGACAGGTATCATCGGATGCCGTTTAATTAAATTAAAGTCGATATTTATATCCCTCGTTGCTCCGTAAATATTGACTGGAGGTCTGGAGCAGCGATTCCCTAAAAAAAAGTAACCCCCCTGAGGGTGCTGCGAAGGCGTGAGAGTGGATTCGGTCAATGTTTCGATTTAATTCTGCAAGTAAGTGTCACGTAATTTACTTGTTCTGGTTACAACGTGAATTCTGATATTCGGCCCTCCGAATCCGCATCGCCCCCGCCGCCCGTCGGAACAACGAAGGTGACGGGGCAATTAAAAGGACGAACATAAATCACCGAAAAAACATCAGCTGAAGCTGATGAAAAACGTGACCTGAAAGAGCGATGCGGCGCAGGGAGCACCGGCCATCGGTGGCCATTGTCTTGGAATAAATTGGCCCGGACAGTTGGTAGTTCCGTCGAAAATTTCATACCATTGAATTTTTGGGGCCACGACACGACAACTGTTTTGTTATCAGCCCTCGTATCTAGCAGCGATAGTCGCTTTAGCACTTTCCACCCCCCACAACCACCCCACTGGACTTTCTTCAACTCTTGTTAACTTAATTGTTGGCCATTAAAAGTTATTGTCACGTTGATCTATGAAATATGATGATCGCTGGCAATCATCGTCGCTTTATCTACGGAATTTCGATTTTTGTAGCGCACAAACAACGTCTTAGAGGGTTGAATGATGAAACGAGCAGAAACGTGCGGAAGGGTTATCGTTGGTATAACAATATTAAATTAATTTCTTTAAAAATCTCCTTCCTTTAAGGAAATATTTCATTTTTTAGTGCTTAGCTTTTGTAGAGAATACCAAAAAATATTAAAGTCTGTCTCCACAGAGGGAAATTAAAACACAATGCGAAATGTTCATAATATCATAGAAAAATAAAGACAAGAAATTTCATGCTTCTTACAAGTATTCTTACAAAGACTCTTGTGTGTAAAAAAACATACTCACAAGGAGACCGCCAAGATTGTCTGCCTCCGATTTCAATGATTTTTATATATGTTGTTATATTTGAGTAAGTGAGTAATTACCCGAAAGGAATTTACGCAACGTTCAATAGTTTCAAAGTTGCTTCTACCAAGAAACTTAAATATAAGTTCAGTTTGCATGCGTTTGGCAAGGCGGTGCGTAGCCTAGTGAGCTAGTGACGCGGCTCGCACGCAGACGGTCAGGGTTGGATTCCTTTATTCGTTTTTTTTTTTTTTTTTAATGAAATTAGAAAATTTATTCATCAATTTTATGAATAAAGTACATGTTATTATAATTTTTTCTGGTTATATTACTAGGACAAATTATTTACATTATTTGTGACTTGCATTATAAAAAAGAACATTTACATTAGCAGGAATCGAACCCTGACCTTCTACATGCGAGCTACGTCACTAGCTCACTAAGGTACGCACCGCCTTGCCAACCGCATGCAAATTGTACTTATATTTAAGTTGCTTGGTAGAAGCAACTTTGAAACTATTGAGCGTTGCGTGAATTCCTTTTGAGTAATTACTCACTTACTCAAATATAACAACATATATAAAAATCACTGAAATCCGAGGCGGACAATCTTGGCGGTCTCCTTGTGAGTCTTATTTGAAATTTATCGTGTAGGTAATACTCTTATTATTTCTTTTGACACATTCTTCCAATTAATTAATTAATTCTAGCAAAATTGTTGGAGAGTTTTGTTATTTTTAAGGGTCCTGGTTTCAACTTTGTCCAAAGACAGCTTTGTCTAAAATAGTAAATTAAAAATATTGGTTGGCTGATCTATCTGTTCAAAATACTATTAGTAAAAAATATTGATTCCTTAAATATTACTTAGAAAACGGACATGTCGTAAGACAGTGACATAGTTAAGCGAACATATGATGAACTAATTTTCAGCTGAACTCTTTTGGATGTACATTGAAAATTATAAAGAAAGGAATTTTTGAAGGCTTTACAAATTGTTTTTTTTCTTTTTTTATCCATAACAATTTTCCCGGTTTCGTCCGAAAAAGCATAAAGGAAAACTCTGTTTTGAGTAAAACACTTTTAAAATTTTAATTACTAGTTAAGTTTCAATGGAAGGTAAGGTCTCCCTTTTTGTATAAAACGGATCGATAAGAATGATAACATGTGGCTGTGTCGTGGGATGTATGTTGCTGAAATAGGAAGTTAATTTTTAGGAAGGAAAATGTAGACAAGTTTTATTCATTATATCTTTATTCTTGTTCGAGTGAACGATTACTTATTTTAATTAAATTTTTAATTTATTTATATTGGATCGTGTCCTTTTCTCAAGAGAGCATCGGGCTTTCTGGAGTCGTGCCCCCACACGCATGCTGACTAGTATAAAATGTGAAATTAAAGCAATAACCAGGTATGGTAACGATTCTTTTTAAACCTAATTTTTGAATAACTGTATTTAATTTAATTTGTTGCTTCAAAAAATACACAGGCAACAAATTTTTATTTTGGTAATAATTAGTTTTTTTTATTCTACAAGCTCGCGATCTTGGTGGTTTCGGAGGGATGCTATTAAAGCACCTGGGCGTCTAAACTTAGTATTGTTAGTTTTTTACCTTTTTTTTTTAATTCTAACTTTAGCGATAACTTCAAAGTCTTAGCATCTATGATCTTCTTATCTATCTTTTTATTTTATGTTTTGTTTTATAGCTCGTTTTAATTTTAGTTCTTATTTTGCTTCTTCTTTCATTAGTTTTAATTATAATTTTTAAATTTGACTTTCATTATTATATATTAACAGTACTACTGAAGTTTAAATATTAATTCTTAATACCATTTTCTCAGTGTGCAGAAAAGATAATTGAATATTATGCACATACTACCGTTTTTGTTAAAATAAAAAAAAATATAAATAAATAAAGTGAATTTACCTTGAAAAAGCGACTTTTTTGTAAAATCATTGTCATGTTTAAATAAATTTATTAAAAGATTAAATTTTATGAACAAGTTTACTATATTTACGCTTTGGTTAAACCTTAGATCGAGAATAGAGAATAGGATGGGATATAAGTAGGATTAGTGGCAATTTCGTAATGTAGTGGTAGCTTGTTTTTTTTTTTTTTTTTTTTTTGTTTTTTTTTTTTTTTTTTTTTTTTTTAGTTGTGAGTGACGAAAGGCGAAATTTTCATTAAAATACAAAGGGATATTAAATGCAAAGCAAGTAAGCCTACTGTAACACCCAAAGGTCACATTTTTCACACAGTACCCCTTTTTTTGCTATTTTAAGTAATTTTACAATTTGATATTATTCGGAAAATTAACTGACAATCTCATTTTTTTTATATCGCTAGCCTACTCCAATCATATACCCCATTAGAGTTTATTTTGAGAGCAAAATTCCTCATCCACGTGTACGGATTTTACAAGGTATGTCCTATTCCATTCTCTATGATCTAAGGGTTAAACCTATCTAATACTCTCCAAATGTTCAAAGTAGGGATTTGATGGCAAGAAAGTATTACTTTTGCTTGCATTCAAAGAAATTTTGAATGAACGATTCATTTTCCTCCCCCTTTTCCCCGCTTATTAGACAAAGCAATGTATTTAGCGACAATTTTTCCGCAGTAGCCAGGCAACTTAAGAGCATACACGTGTTTTTCTGAGCCCCAGTCCTGGCGAATGCGCTTTTGAGCTCATTATGGATGAAAGGAGCTCGCTGTCGCTCCTCAGTGCATCTATAAGTGGGGTTCGAGAAAGGACTGCGAAAATGTCACTGCAGCGGCACTTAAGGGGCCCTTTTTGCCGCGACATAAGCGCGCTGTTTCTAGTGCATACGTCATGTCGATCCCCCAACCCCCGGCTCATATAAATGCCTCCGTCCTCCAAAACAAATGCATTCAAAGCGCCTTTTAACTGGGACACTTAATCCGAAGATGCATGGAGAGGGAAAGCGACTCAAGGGGCCAGGCGTGTTGCTGTTGCAGCGGTCCACCACCCTCGCTGCATCCCTTCTTCTCTCCCCTCCCCACTATGTTTCTATCTCACGCTTGTTTCGGATCGTGTAAAAGCGCCGACAGCAGCAGCAGCAGCACCAGCAGCAGCTCAATGGTCGCTTTCAACTCGAGAGCTTCTTTGGGGCTCAAATTACTTTTAACGAGCCTAAAAGAGACATGTTGAGGTAAAAGGCGCCTTTATCTTCGATTCAAATTAGATTCCGGAGTGTCAAGGGATGCGGGGATTTCGGCACGCTTTGATGAATATTTGAAAGTGAAATTTTGGCAATTGGTTGGCGTTGGAGCCGCCGCGCCCGCTTAAAGTCCCAGCGGGCCTTTAAAGTCCCCGTCCTGGCTCTGATGCGGTGCGCGGTGTCAGTTATAACTCAATTTTTGCTCGTTCTTGTGTAAATATGGAAAAGTCATCATCATCGCAGAGCATCGTATCTCTGCCTTTACGGCATTTTCAAGGTGACTTCAGCCAAGTGAAGCGTGGATTAATTTTTTATTGGATTATGGATGAGGCGAGTGGATTGAGTCTATCTGAAAGACACACACGGCCCCCGTCCCCCCCCGGTCGCCTCAGAGAGCAGAGCTCCAGTGCTCCATCTTCCCGCCAAATGAATAGATCAGGGAATGAGCACTTCGTTTCGTAATCGAAGTATACGCGCGCTATGAGTGAAAATTTAATACTATCAACCTGCTCGAGTCGGGCAGATGGTGGCGGGGCGGAGGGCGGCGGGGCGGAGGGCGTGGCGGTATCAGGATGCTCCCCACGATGATCACATTGAAGCGGTTTACTTGCTCGACTTGGCAAATGTTTTCGCTTCATTTGCTGGACTGATTGAATTCCTCAGGATGGTGGCGTCCTGGCGTTTCGCCCTCACAGTGGCTCAACATTAAGGAATAATTATGGAGCAGCCACCACTTTCTGGGATTTTCCACCTGGATATTTATCTCGTTCTACCGCAAAATTTTACAATTAATGCAGACAGCTAAATTACATTTGAAATTTGGTCGGGATCATTTAACAAATTTCTGACAATTTTCAATTGGTTATGGATAATCGTTATGGCAATAAGAAGATGTCGAGATCGAGTTTAGACTTATGACTATTTTGCTAGCCCTTATTCCTTTTGAAATCGAAGTTCTCTGTACGATAATGCTAGGCCATATGTTGTAATTGTAACAAGACAAAAACTATTAGAACTGGGCTGGGATATTTTACTACACCGGCTCTATGTCCTAGATCTTTCACCGACCGATTTTTACCTTTTACCTTTTACCTTAAGTAATGTTCTTCTGAGTAAAAGTTTTAATAATCAGGACTTTAGAGATTTCTTATCCTGATCGTTTCTATGCCAGATCGTTGGCAGAAGGTCATTGATTGTGAGGGAGTTTATTTACTGAATAAACTCTTTTGTGAAACATGAAACGAGTCTTTAAATTTGAAAACTTTCCGAACTAGCCAATAATTTTCATTATTTAAGCCGCATTATATGTATTTTATAGCAACTAAAATTCAAGATCAAAGTGGTAAGGAATTTTGTAATTTTTCGTTTTCACTTAATGCTATCGACACACTACACTTCATTATGAAGTAGGGCATCATTATTATGTTAAGGTAAAAGTGGGATAGACGCCATATGAGGAAGAGACGCCATACCTTCACTAGTTCACTATGTGGGAAATATATATCTATATTTCTCACTGTGCTTAACTACTCATAGATCCTATCAGTAAAACCTGTAAGCGCCTGTTCAGCTGCGCTCGAGCGTGACGTGTTTATGAAGGAGAGATTTATTTAGTGTCTAATTTTTTTGATGAAAATTTAGTGTGAATGCGGTTTCAGTGAATGTTGCAAGTAAAACAAAATCGAAGTAAGGCAAGAAGAGGTTTTAATATGTTGTTTTGTTTGTTCTTAACTTATTTAAATTACATATTGCCATACCTGCTAATACCTAAGTATTTTTAGCTGTATGGCGTCTCTCCCACGAAATGAGGAGAGATGCCACCCTATGTAAAAAAGTAATCGTTTTGTAATCTATCGAATATTTTTATTGTTTAATATGTTGAGGACGGCGTGTACCACCACATTGGCTCACACGCGAATGGTTTATCTGATGGCGTGTACCACCGGTGGCTCACATCAGCTATAGTTTTGTAACATAGGTTTGTTTGACGGCGCGAACTGTTATACATACCTTTTGATACTATGTAGTTGTGTACCACCAGTTGTACAAAGTACAATTTTTACTGCCGCCTGATGAAGCGAAATAGAAAAACTGCTCCATCTTCAACGTGTTAAAGGATGACGAAAAAATATGTAAGGCATCATAAAGTGGTCAGGGGGCAGTAGATAGAAGAAAATTTAATTTGGGCCATAGAAAAAGTAAAAAAAAGTTGAAATATTCAAAAATTTAGCCCAACGGCGCTATGGGATACCGATTAAGTCTTCTTCATGCCTAAAATAGTTTCATGAATCATGCACAATATACTCTCCGCATTGCAATAATTGTCGACTTGAATTTTTTATTTTCCATTTTTTTATTTTTTTATCGAAATATAAAAACATTGTGATTATAATACATAATATAAAAATAATTTAATTATTACTCCTTTCTACAAAAAGTACGGCGTCTCTCCCACTTTTACCCTAATATCATTAGAACAGACGTTTGACACATCTTTCCCGACTACCCAGATTCAAAAAAACGCTTAACGATTTTCGCAAATAGATGGCTTAGAAAAACTTTGCAAGTATGTAATAGTTGCTCTTTTCATTATTTTCGAACAAATTAAGTAATTCACGCTTCATTTTAGCTACTTCATTATAAACCAAATTTCCTTCATAATGAAGTATAGTGTGTCGATGATGTAATGTACAAAATTAATATTAGCAACACCTTTGTTCGTGGCAGCTTTCATGAAAAATGTATAAACAATTAAAATCAAAAAAAATTATCAGAAAGTAGTCTATGTACTCAAAATGTTATTACCTGAAATATAGTAGTCTCTATATTCAATATGTTATTACAGAAATCTTCACTAGTTTAAGAACGGCAAATGTATCAGATCTTTCGAGTAAGTACACCGATTTTTTGGGCGATCTCGTCAAAAAGATATGCCCTTATTATTATTATAGTGTTTTAAATTTAAAGTTCTTTATCCTTCCTTTTTTCAGTATTTTAATAATTTTAATTCAAATTCCGTTCCCCTTTCTATCTCCGAATATAAAAAGTGCCATCTCAAATCAATTCCCGGATTTAAAAATATTTGACGTTTCACGGTCATTATTGTCATTTTAAGATGTGGCCTCAAATCAGTTTTGCATTTAAAAAAAAAAAAAAAAAAAAAAAAAAAAAATGTAAAAAGTTAAGTTTTTTACCAAATATCCTTTAGTTACAGTAATATTAAATGTATATATTGTAATTAACATAAAATCTTATAATATCCTTCGTTATTCCTAATCATGAAAAAGTTTGAGGTTATGCATCAGTTCCATTCATAGAGATTTTATTTCGATTTAATTCGAGAGAAAAATTCTAGTGTCATCCTCCGACGGAAACTTAAATCACCTGACCTTTTTCACTCTCGACTTATGAGAAAGCAAACACTTTTTAAAAGGTTATTTATTAACTCTGTAGGCGGCAGTTCTGTAGCTAATGTATAATAAAAAAATTTATTTTTATAAGAATTTGGTTGAAATTGAATCATTAAATTCTCTACGAGGTTAAAATAAATTCGTGCAGGTGACATTAAATGATTGCGTCATACGGCCTTACAGGGTCAGAAATACAATTTTCCCGGAGGAATGACGGGCCCAAAATACATTTCTGCCCTTAAAAAGCATAACAAAAATCTCAATCCTATAAAAATATCGATAAAAAAAAATCAAAAATTAACACTTTTTACTATTTTCATTCTTTTCTATTACTTCATTTGAAAAGTTTTTGTGAATTCGTTTAAATTTAAATAAATGACAAAGTGTTTTAGAATAACTAAGGAATCTTGTGATTTGTACGATCATTATTTATTATGTTATTCTGATGGAGTACCCCCACTTCTGCCATTTATGTTTATTTTATAAGTGAACTATCAAGTTATTATTGTGTGAGAGCTAAACCTAATAAATTTCAAGAAATATTGCAAGTTATTATAAATATAAATTTTAAAGGGTAAAAATGGGAAAAAAAACTAAGTAATACTAGTGGTGCAACAAAAAGAACAAAATTAAAAATGTGTTACTCTAAAGTAGCAAAATTAAAAACAAATCATAAAACATGTTACAACTCAATTGGAAACCCAAAACACGTTTAAAAACAAAGAAAAGTTAGACAATAATGATAATAAAGGCCATATTTTTAAGGGTACGATTTCAACGGATATGCTAATTTTGAAAATAAAATGTTGACAGACGATATTAAAATTTTTTTATTATATTATCTGACTCAAGTATACATCAAGGATCTTTTAAGCGATATCAAGCACAAAAAAAACGATGTTTTTCAGGAAGTTTTTATACAACTTCAACGAACTATGGAATTGTTCAAAGATTGTGGCTGAGTTATTCTCCTAAATTGGATGCAGTTTTTTGCAAACATTTTTGGTTGGTTTTAAAAGAATCCAATAATTGGCGAAGAAGGATATTGTAAAAGTCTTTCCAAAAAGATATCATTGCATGAAAGAAGTAAACATAATTTGCACTGTTGTTATATATATGTAAAAAAATGGAAAAATAATTAAATAATCCACAAAATTTCAAAAGAGCAAATACGATATAAATCCAATTTTTGTGTCCAAGTTTTAGAAGGACTTGTTAACATAACATTAGGAATTTCTAAAAAAAGAAATTTATATTTTAAAACATGAAATATCAATATTAATATTTTTTTTATATAGTATAAGTTGTTGTTATTTTTAAAGTAATATAACTTTTCATTCTTTACATAATAAGTTTTTTTTTGCTGGGGGCCCAAAGTTATATTTTCCGGGAGGGCCGAACATTTGTAGTTCCGCCACATTTGAAAATTCGTACTAAAATGTTCCGACGTCATCTTCGTCCTTTACGCATGCATGCACCAAGTTGATACACCATTTGTGGATGTGCAGCCGCTAAAGCCGCCATTTTGTTACTCGCAAATGGAGTTTCGCCGAAAGGAGTACCTATAGCTGAATGGATTTGCAATTTGTCGCCGAGAAAAAAGCAGTTTTATTGTTTAATTGCTATTTTGACATAAATTAACTTCTAAAGGTTAACACCCTTAAACGTTAGATATTGTAGTTTATGTTTTCAGTGTATTTACGTCCAAAATTGTATTTAGTTCTTTAAAGGGAAATATCCCACTGATTCGTTTTTAAAATGTGTAAGTTTATTTTAGGCCCATATTATACTAAACCCAACAGGAAGCGTTTTTATAAACTCTAATATTTTTTTAAAATTTTCTGTTTCATATTAGTTCTTCTTATTTTGTTAGTTGCGCAAATAAATAATTTTAATGGAAAAACTTGATTTTGTCTTTCTATCTCACCAATTATACGATTTATTGGGTAGGCAACTAAGTGATTGCGGATTTTAAATAAGAAGAAAAATTCAAAGATGTTTTAATTTTTTTTCAATGCATGTATGCGATACATTGAACGTCTTTGCAATTTCACGTGTTGTGCTATGACGATCTGAATCGATAATGGCCTCAATATAATCTCATCAACTTCAACTGAACGGCCCTATCGTTGCGTATTTTTTAGTGAATAATTATCAGAACGAAATTTAGCAAACCAATTTTGACACTGCCTTTCTTTCAAGGCGTCATTCCCATATACGGCACATAACTTCTTTTGTACCTGCGATGCGTTCTTGCCTTTTCGGAAATAATACAATAAAGTATGTCTAAAATACATGTCTTGTCCTTCCATTTTTAAATTTGGATGAAAACAAAACTAAATAGCTAATCGATGCAATTTTTTACTTAAATTAAAAGCGCAAGTCCAAACAACAAGAAAACAATATAGGTTAGGTGCTTTGAACATGTTGACAGTAGCGGCGTTAGGGTAGGGCGCGGTTGGGCGACCGCCCAGGGCGCCAGATTTGAAGGGGCCCTTTATATCCGCTTGTTCATTGAGCGAGTCCTACTTACTAGTAAATTCCCTAAATCTAGTTACAAAATCGTTATGACGCCAACACTAGAATGAAATGCAGTGTTCGGTTTCATTGGTTGTTTGGTATGATATACTTTTTCAAATAAATGTCATTAGTAAATCTCTACAATCAATAGACATGGATCGCGGTAAATGCACAGAAATGTTGAAAAAATGCTGCGCTTTCTTGGAAGAATATAGAAAAACAGGCTTCAAAAGCGCCATTTTAACCCATTAATGAGGAAAACGAGGTTTTGTGCACGCAAGTTCAATTGCACGATTCCAATAGCAAATTTAGGCGATTTTCATCCAAATTCGTACACAGTAGGTTTTTGGGGATGTTCTTTTAGAATCTGGCATTTGTTTTGCCTAAAAGCTTCAAAAACCCTATCATTTTTTGTGTTTTTTAAAAACAGTGCTAATTTTTTTTGTCATTTTTCTTTTTAAAGTCGATTATCTTGTCGTTGCTGATATTAAATGATTATATAACCACCAGAAATCGCCGTCCGAATGTCTAAACTTCCTCAAACCATGGTTTTGAAATATTATTTTTGCTTTGGTTTTTGCAAAAAAAAAAAAAAAAAAAAAAAAAAACCCTGTATACGAATTTGGAAATCGCCCATTAATTGGTTAACTGCGAAGGAGTTGGCCGAAGAACTAGAAATTTAACCTATTTTTAGAACGACGACAAGAATTCGACGTGTTAAACGCCAAGCTGGTGAAACTTCTCGCGGTGAGCCTATAACTTCCCCAGAAAAGAAATTTGAAGTTGAATTTTTCAATTGTCTTTTGGACACTACCATAAATTCACTCAGTGAAAGATTTGAACCGTTAAATGAATACTGGGAATCTTGGTCTTTTTTGTACAATATAAAAAAGATTCCGGGAAAACTAGACCTTCTCAAACTCTGTAGTGATCTCCAATTGAAATTAACTGTAGACTCTAAATCAGGCATAGATGGTTGTATGTTGTGCGATGAACCCATAAGTCTAAAATCTTTTTTGCCTGATCAGAATGTAGTTAAGTAATAGTTAAATTAACAAATTCTAATAAAATAAAAAAAAAACAATTTGTTCTTTTAATTATAATATTTATTCACGATTTTAACTGCTACAGTGCTCACTTAAGACTGATTAAAAAGTGTTTTTTGGGCGATCTCATTAGCTTGGTCATGCTGTCACGTTTTGTTGACATAGCGTCTGCTGTAACGTTGACCCGCGACTTATCTGTCGGGTACCTGTGCGGAGGCACGTTTTGCTGACGCTATGTCTGCGATTTTTGTGAGTTTCGTAAAATTAAATTATTTGACCCGGTTTTTGGGGTACTGTAGGTTCCGCTGTAACTGTTAATCCTGTCTTTACTTTAAATTTTATCAAAGATCGCAACTTACAAGAGTTGTCTGTATCCACATGAATGGATAGCATTGCGAATATTGATCACTATACTTGTAACTGTGGCTAGTGGGGAAGGGAGTTTTTCTAAGCTTAAGGGGGTATTCTAGTGTAGAAATTCGAAAAAATCGAAAAATTTTTTTTTGCATATTTATAAAGTTTAAACATTCAAGAATATGCCTTCAAAGGGCAATTATTTACCGAGTTATAGCGATTTTGGTGAAGCGACAACTAAACTGGTCCGACCGGAATGAATTGAACAATGCACGGTAGGCGCGACCCGCGTACATGCGGATAAATTCCCCCATGAAACTTCTTTTGTATTTTATACCTATATATTGAAGATTTTGAACAGGAGGAAGGTCCCTTTTATGGAGCAGGGATCGCCGATTAAAAATATTTAAGTATACCGTACGATTGTATGAGCGCAACTGCTTCAAACTTTACTCTAAACTTTAAACGCGTTTTTCTCGAAACTACTTTTTTCAAGTTGGCGGTAAGGTTATCTCGAGATCTACTAAACCGATTTACTTGAAATTTGGTTTGAACATTCTTTATATCCTCTATCGTAACAACCTCAAAGAAGTTTTTTAATATTTTTAAAAAATTTAAAACTGTTGAAAAAATCGAAAAAAAAAATTTTTTTTTCAACCGACCGCCTTTTTGTGAAAAAAATTTTTTTTTTTACTTTTTTGAGGTTGATTCCATAGCGACAACATTATTAATTAAGAATCCGTTGGATTTTTTTGTTTCAGTTGACGAGAACGGTTGTAATTTTGACCGCCGTCACACCCCCTTTTTTTGGATCCCCCACTCTGCCAGCCGATAACTTCTGGAATTATTGTTTTTTTTTTCACTTAATTTTTATGTATTCTTAAAATATCAATAAGCAAATAAGAAAAAAATGGATACTAAAAATATTTTTGTTCTTTTTTTACGAAACTTGAAAAAACAGCCGAAATTCGTGCCTCTAGACTAGAATACCCCCTTAAGGGGAGGTTCTCATCTAGAATCTTGAAATTTTCGATTTTTTTTTTATTTCATATTATTAAAGTTTAATATGTCTAGAATGTTGCTTTAAAATATTTAGTCGATCCGAGCACTAGAACGGATTCTACAGCCCATTGATTCTGGCGGTGTCATGATCGTAGTGGGGCGCTCAGCCTGTGCCGTGCCGTTCAATCACGATTATCTCGGAACTTTGTTTTTCAAGATTTTTCAAATTTGCGTACAAGATAACTCAAAAACGGTTCAACCGATCAACTTCTAGTTTCGTGCATATTAAAGTAAACAATTTTCTTCATAGAAAGAGTGGAGCACATTTTGAAAATTGTAACATTCTCTCCTTTTTGTAAGTGATAAACTATGAAAAAAAACGGCCGAAAACGGCCTTAAAATTTCAAAATCGCGCCATTCCGTCAATTTTAAATTTTTTTTGAAAGTCGTCCACTCTTTCTGAGACAAATTTATTCTAGTTTATAATAATGTCATCATTATTTGATTTCAGACCAATCTGCGACCCCTAAATTGTACGCAGCTGGGCCATTTTCGAAAAACATGCCTCCGGAGAAGTTGAATAACGGGCGCCATTTTGTTTTTTTTTTTAATAAAAAAATTTTTTCGTACAGATAAATATACAATAAAAGACAATGCCAAATATCATTTCCCTATGTCTTGTCATTTGCCTTCAAACAAATCACGAACTTTACCTACTTTTTGACGTTCTAGATGAGAACCTCCCCTTAAGCTGATAAAAACCTATCTGCGATCCACAATATCTCAATCTAGATTGACAAACTTAGCAATTTTGTCTATCGAAAATGAAATTGCGGAAAACATAGACCTTGATGTCTTAATAAAAGAGTTTGCCGATAGAAAGGAAAAAAAATTTTATTAGTTTTTTTAATAAATGGTTATTTCATTATATCCCTTGCCTTTTTTTCGTATGCGTTTCAAGTAGGTAACTGACCCATTACCTACTGTTTCAATGGCAGATGGGGGGCGCCGTAGAAATCTCGCCCAGGGCGCTGGTAGTGCTAAAACCGGCACTGCATGTTGACATAACAAAATCCGCAATCACCTAGTTGCCAACACAATATTTCATTTTAAATTATGTGGGCCTTATTTGCCTTAGGATGATTGTTATTAATAGATCTCCTATTTTTAGATTAGCATTCTTTGATGCTATCACAAATCTTCTAATCTTATGATACGGTCACATTATAATTTGTCTTCGGTATAGGGTCAAAGTGATTAGATGCAATTTGCCAACCAATTCTTTAGTTCTGCTTTTTCTTGATAGTCCTGATCCGCTTATTATTTGTTCCAGAGTGGTGCTATACATACAAATCTATTTTTTTCGGCAACAACAAAAATTTTCTGAAATCCTTCCATCATTCTTTTGAGGAAAAAGAGGAAAAGGAAGAGAAATTATATAGCAAATTATTTCCGTAGATGAGAAAGCTCCCTTTTAAGTCCGACAAGGAGGAAATATTCTCGGGCAAAAGGCTTTTATTGCCGCCCCAATTTCGAGTCGTTCACACAAGGCCGGATCCTAGAGGAGCATACGGACCACGTCCTCTTCTATGTGCACCGAGGAGACCCGGCTGAAGGAGTAATCCTCAAATGTGGCAATTTGTACCCTAATTTGAAGAACACATGGTGGCGCTTAAATACACAAGATTCTGTCCAGCGAATCCGGAACAGCTCCGGCAGGAGGAACTCTCTCTTGCTGCGGGTGGTTGTGAGCCTGAGACAGGCCAGGGTCACTAAATGGATTATGGCTCCTCCCGGAATCCCCGCATATGCTGGATTATTTTCAATATTTATTGGGCGAAGTACTCTTCGCAGAACTCATCGATGCCTAGCCAGAATGAGGAAGAGCTGCACCGGGGATTTGGGGTATAATGAAGAAATCCTCTGGGCAACGTGGTGGGCCGTTTTCAGAATTAAACCCGAGTTTTGTGTTGCCAAGGTACCCCAAGGAGGAGTGTATTTGGATTTTGAGAAAGCTCTTTCTGGATGATGAAAAATTCTGGTCTTGGATCCTTCTTCTGTGGTACCCCATCCTCCTCAATTACCAGCCCTGTCAGCCTGACATGTTCTGGTGTACCACGAGTTGTCGTGTGACTTTTCCTTTGCACGCGAGCCCTATGTATGTACTTTAAGGTCGTAAAGGTACCTCGTGGAAAAGCGATTTATGACCCTGCATAAAGGCCGTCAGCTTTCCGAAGGTGAGCCACTAAATATGTCAAATCGCAGCTAACGATTCGAGCGTTTCCCGCTTTGCTCTGCTCTGCTCCGCGTCGCGGTTGGTACAGTAGCTTTTATGGGCGAAACACTAAAAATTTTGCTAGGGTTGTTGGTTCTTCCGACTTTAGCTCAGTTTTACGACGTCAAGGATGTGCTTCCTTTTCCCAGCTGGAGCTGCTGCTCCCAACGATGCAAGTTGCAAACGACCCAGTCAACTTTTATGCACGCAATGCTCGATTTATGCGACAGTTGACTTGATTTGTTTATTCTCCTCCGTCCTGTGAATTGGAGCACCGAAAACGGCTGGAAGCGACCGAAAAGTATCTAGTCGGGCTTTGTTTTGAAGAGCTGCAACTTACCTCGCAAAAAAAAGGACTAATTTTTCATATACAAAGAAAAGACCGGCCAAGTGAGAGTATAACTCGCATATAGAGGATTCCGTACTCTACCTCAAAGGTAAAATTTGAAAATATGCAAATTTATATCATTTGTAATAAGTAAAGTATTAAAATCAATGTGAAAAAAGAAACAAGAAAGGCTAGAAGGCTTGATGTTTAACGCACATACTTTTACCATAGAGTTTTCCATTAGTTAAGGTTACGTAAGATTATTCGTAAAGTGAGACTAAATTAATATAGATAAGTAAGAATATAGGCTCATATTCTAAGAATCATCATCTCAATTTTTACTTAGAAAATCGAGCTTGATGTTGGTTTTAAACTTGAATTTTTTATACTGATCTTTTCCTCGGATTTTTTTCTAAAAAAGAACCATAGTCTTAGATAAGGTTTGTCTTCAGGTTTGTTTCAAATTAATCAGGTTTTAAACTTAAACTCCTAACATTTTATCTTTTGGAGTAACATCAACGTAGAGTGAATTTTTTCGATAAGCGACAAGCAAACGTAATAAAAAATTGAAAATAATTACTCTATAAAATATATTTTCTGAGTGTAGCTTTAAAAACTTGTGAAAAACGTTGAAACCGTTGAACTGAATGAGATATAGTTCTTATAGTAGGAAAACACAAAATAATGAAAGTCATTGGAAAATAAATTGTTATTTAGTTTGCGTATTTATAGTAGTTAATTTGTTTTTGAGCAAACCCTTAAATACTAATTTTAATATCCTTAACTGAACTTTATTATTTTCGTATTTTTTATATTAGCCCTAGTTACGGCTAACAAGAATTTATTCTATCATTTATAAAGTTGACTTAAGACATTATGGTGTAATGATTTATTAGTCTCGTAAAAGCACTACTACCACCCATTATTAAATACAAGCTACAAGCTAAGTGGTCGTTGTAGAATTAAAATAAACATCGGTTATAATTCCTGTGCTAGATACACCTGTGGTTTCAAGTTTTTCTGAAAGCATACTCAGGTGTTCATACTAACTATACAACTATATAAAATATAGAATACGTTGTATGATGTTTAGAATATTAAATTCTCAATGTCTGAGCTACCTCACAGAAGATATAAACTTCGCTCAGAGAAGATATAAACTTCGCACCAGACAACTTCTTGTTCCTCGTCATAAATATAATTTTAGTGCCTCTTCCGTCTTCATCCATGGCGTTTCCATTTGGAATAATCCCTAATACCCTATAATATTAGATCAGTTCGATTCCTTGATGGGTTCAAGAGATTGTGACTTAAGTTCATTTTCCTTGCAATAAGTTAATTAGCATCCCATGATCATTCCACAGATAGTTTAATAACAAAAATAATAAAAAATTAGATATGTGTAACTTCCTACCGAATTTTGGTATTTTTTCTTCTTTTCTAAATATATCCTAGATAGTAATATACTTTAGCTTGATACTATATACTTTTCCGAATTAAATCTTCTTATTTCTCAACTTTTAAATCTATTTTACGATCTGAAAATTTTGGATTATTATATTTGGGGTTAATTATTATTATTATAAGTTTTGGGGGTATCGCTGTATCTAAAAATTTAGGAAAAATCTTTAAGTTTCGAAACTCTGTAATTGATGTCATAATGGTATTTCATGACTGGGCCATACGTTCAGATTCATACAATTTGGAATGATTATTTCTACACATTAAGAGAAACTCTCAGAAAAATCATCCTTGATAAATCAATGGTTTTTGCATAGTTATTTGTACTGTATGTTATTTGTACTTGTATGTGCTGTAAATTAATAAAAATTCGTATATAAATAACTAGAAAAATACTATAGACTATACAGATTTCACATATTAAAATATAAACGTACATAGCAGGAATGCCATCGCGTATCTCATATTTAAATTAGAGAGCATAACTTTGAAAATAAAGAATTGAAACCTATTAAATTAACGTGTAATTCTTTATTGAATCAATAAGACATCTAGTTAACATGAATTGACTCTCACCAAAGTAATGTAAAACTACATTAACTTGAGAGGTGTTCTATTAAAAACAATTCGATATTCCATAATGTGAAACATAACTTAAATGATATAGCACTTTAAACCAAAATGGAACAGTGAAACAAGTTCGTGCTAGAAAGGGAGTATTCAGTTTGTCTTGTCATATCATAAACGAATCAAATTTTTACGTTATTGGCTGTCAATGGAATTGAAAATAAATTTAAATATATACATAATCCTGCACCACTCGCTTCATATTTCATGTATAGAACAGACCTAAACTTTTGGATATGACCACTTTATCTAGACGTAGCCCGTAGGGGATCACTTAGTGTACTAAATACTCGTCCTCGGGTGACAAGTGGTCACAACTTTATATATATTAACCATTATAGAACGCATTATGGATTTCATGATCCGATTTTAATTTATCCCAAAAATTAATTAACAGTGATATACATATGTAATGGTTAATTAATTGCTTGTATATCCGTCTTAAGCTTAGTTAGATAATTTTCTTTTTAATTATTCTTTCAACCTATTTATTTTTAATTTCAGATAGTTCTTATCTGTTGCTAAATAAATAAATCAGTACTAATTCTTCAAATAGATGACATATTGCTTTTATAGCTTCAGTATGATAACAGTTCAATGTATTCTGTTGTTCCAGGTATTTTACAAACAAATATATATAGGGATAGTGTTTAAAATATTAACTCTATAAAAGTTGTACAACACAATCCTAAAAATTTATAACAAATATTCCAATACTTTATTTCCAATATGGGAATAATATTGGAATAAAAGGAAATTAATTTAATAAAATATTTGATTATCCTATTGAAATGTACTAATACGCAATATTAAATATTATTAAATATTAAATAACTATGTCAGTGGGTGATATACTATAATTGAAGTAATATGTTATGTTTAATCCCTATATATACATATAAATGAAAGTTCGTTTGTTTGTTTGTTGCTCAATCACGCCTAAATGCTTGCAACTATATTTTTTATTATTTATCCGAAGGTAGCACATATTTAGACTTAACATACAGACTAATTTTTTTTAGGATAATATATAGGGTTTCAAAATGGCGGATCTAAGATGGCAGTTGAAAATATTAAATTTGAAGCGATTTTCATGAAAATTGGTACTTAGGGGTTTTGTGAGATGCTGATTTCAAATCCGCTGTCCACATTTAGAAATTCAAAATGGCGGATTCAATATGGCGGATTCAATATGGCGACAAATATTTCCCGATTCGAAATTGTTTTGAGGCCACTGATTTTAAATATTACCAAAATTTACAAATCAAAGATTGCAGAACCAATATGGCAACCAGTATTTACCGATTTCAACGGAATTTAATGAAAATTAGTACAGTGATTGTTTTGAGGTCACTGATTTTGAATGTTATCAAAATCCACAAATCCAAGCTGGCGGATCCAACATGACGACTAAATTGTCTCGCTTAGAACGGATTTTAATGAAAATTAGTACAATGATTATTCTGAGGCCACTAATTTCGAATATTATCAAAATTTTCAAATTCAAGATGGAGGATCCAATATGACGATCAAAATTTCTCGACTTCAAATGGATTTTAATGAAAATTAGTACAATTTTTTTTGAGGCCAGTAAGGCTACTAATTTTGAATATTATTAAGATTTGGAAATTCAAGATGGCGGCGGATCCATAAAGGGTTTAGGGTAGAAACAATTTCTAGGATATAACAAACTAGAAAGAACATTTGGGAAGTGTTTAATTAGGAAGTATTTATCCAACGCCGGGTGATGTGTTATATAAGTTTAACTTAAAAAGTTCTTATTAAAAATTAGTAATTTTTTTATGATAACTTACTCATATAAATACATGTATGAAAAATTACTTATTTATAGGGTATATCCTGATGACTAATATTAATTGGAAAACTATTAAAAACCTATTAATTTTATGTGATTTCTCTCTGAATGTTTTCGAAAAGCAATTTATAAACACTATAATAATAATAAGGTGAAACGATGATTATTGAAATTTAATAATCTAAAAATGTTGGCCCACATTACGATTTTGAGCAGATGAATCCTATCTGTAGGCAGATACATCAGAGAGAGGAGTGTATCTGATAAATGGGCCTTTTTTTTTTTGCCCGAACTTCCGCTGAGATCACGTACTCCGTAGGCTTCAGTCGATAAAATTATTCATCACAAAATTAAATTTCCGAAAAATTCGTTTTCTTTCCCGTCACGTCTCCCTCCAGGGGGAGCATTATGACGCACCAGAGCAGCGGGTAAACGCCATGCGATGCGAATACGGTGCGGTGCGGCGCGGCGACATTTTCATTGTTATTCTTCCGTCATATTTTCTGAAGCCTTTTTAATCGTTTTATAAGATTGAAAGGTGCTCTGGGATATGTGGGTAATTCGCCCAGCATACACCTCAGGAGGCTCCGTCTTTGGGGCCTACAACAGCATCAGCACAATTTGTCGGTTGTCGGCTGCTGCGACGGGGCGCTGGATTGGGGGAGAACGGGGTCCAAAGTGCTCCAATCATTCCCCGTGCAGGCGAAACACCATAAAATACGAATTATATTGCCATGATGGCTTTCTAGGTGAGCTTTATGTCATCGGCAGTTTTCAATAAAATATTTACGATAACCAGCGTGCCCTCGAAGAGGTATAAAATGGCATTATCTTCTAGGGCTAGATGCGGCGCAGGGTCGGTGGAAAGAGGGAGGGGGCTATGGGCTATTAACCAAGGGCGGGAATAACCCTCAGCTCCACCCGCCTCTAAAGGTTGTATAGATATATATACTATGTATATATTTTTTAAGATACTGCCGTCGAAGTGGAGTGCCATTGACTGCTACTCTTTATCAATTGGCCGCTCCTCAGTCCGAGGGATTCGCCGGAATTTATCGAGCGCCATTTGTGCCCCGACAGACTGCGGGAAGGAGGGGGACTCATTTGCATGCCGGAAATGATCAAATAAAGTTTCCTACGACGTTTTTACTGCACTCTTAAGCCCCACGATGGCGTTCATTAAAAGAAATTGATTCTACCATCTCCCCTGGAAGCCCCTCTTCTACCCCTTAGTAGGAATAGGAAGCGGTGTGGGCAAAATTATATCTTTTGTTAATACATACAGTGAGCGTCAAAAATTTGTTTACACCTACTAGTGGAAGCCCGGGCAAAATGAATGTGTTAAGGTTGGACAAACGAAAACATGGTTTTAAAGTTGAGAACAGAAATTTGTTAAATTCTGATAACCTTTTAAATATAGTCAACTTTGAAACAAAATAAGGGAAACAAAGAAAAATTAAACATTAAAACTTCTTTGGAATCAAGACTAACAAGGAAGGTATCCCGATACGTTTTTTTTTTTTTGCGGATAAGCATGTTTTGGGGGTGAAATTGATCCCTAACAATTTGAAGGTTTTACATATTACTATAAGTCAATATTTTTCCAAACGACCAAATGGGTATTAATCTACATGAAAAGTGATGAAAAATGCATATGAGTGCGGATAAATGCATATTAGTTATAACTGATTAATATTTACAATGATTGAAAATAATAAAAATTCGAAGAAAAAAAAGTTATCGCTTATTCCTTAGGCAGACCAATTGCAGTTGAAAGAGCAGAAAAATTGTAAATAATTATTCTTCTGTTTTGAAAATAATATATATATTTAAGGGGCAAACTGCCCCAAAATAAGAGTATGCAAGTCATGATATAAATAAGTTATGGAACAATTGCTACTTACTTTATCGTTTGCAATAAAACACACCAAATTGTCTTATTTTCCACAGAATAAGGAAAAATGTAATCACATGGCTTTTACCAATGACATCGCATCAGCGGACTTTTACTCTTTCCTGCTATGAGACATCTAGAATATAATAGCAAAAGACTATCCACTTTGCCTGGGCTTCCCCTACTTAAGCAGGCTAAGCTTAAGCACTATCCGATCAATCATATTAAAGAACATATCTTCTCAAAAATATCAACTTGTATGGTGTCAACTAACTCATATTTGTCTTATTATTTGTCATTTGAGTTAGTATTGTTTCTGGTGGCCTCAATAGCCCGGTTGGTTGGTAATGCGACGTGTTCACTGCAAGCCAGCAGGACGCTAGAGGTTGTGGGTTCGACTCCCACGAGAAACCCTTGTCACAAAAAGTGGTATCACAATTGGCCTGTAATGGCCTAAGAGTGTCTTCGGACAGCCACAACAATCTACATCTACATCTAGTATTATTTCTAATTCATTTGTGAGTCATAGGGGTTTGAAAGCGCCTATGCACATTAAATGAGTAAAAAGGTGATAAAAAGTTCTTGTTAACAAATTATTTGTGAGTCCAATTTCTGAAAACTCAAATAAAAAATCAATTACCTTAAGAATATGATTTATTAGATAGTGTAAAGCCTCCTTTACTACTTCAGAGTTGAATATTCTTTAAGGGGGCAGTACATTTCTATTTTCTGAAAAAATTGATGTTTTCAAAAACATCAAATTTGTATACTATATACCTCCAAAAGTAGTTTACAATATGTTAATTCGATTGAAAAGGCATTGCCGAATAAGCGTAAGATAATTTTTTTTTTCAGAATTATCTGCGAATTGAACAAAAAAAACTTTAAACGCGTTTTTCTCGAAACTAGGTTTTTTGACCTGGTTGGCAGTTTTTTGAAAAAACTACTGGTCCGATTGGGCTCAAATTTTGCGGACTTATTCCATATATGTTTGCTTATGGTGCTAAGCATTATTATTAATATAGGTTAATATTGAACCCCTTTTTTATAAATATTTTAATAAAAAAAAAAAATTAACGTTAAAAAATTAAAAATTCCGCCATTTTGTTGTTTTCTTGCCAAAATACTTTATCGTGGTTCACACGATAGCAGCTGACTTATATTTTAATATGTGCTTTGAATTTTTTGTTTCTGACGTTCCAGAGCTGAGATTTCTTACCAACCAGTTTGAAAAGGGTTTTTTTTTAGACAGCCATATTACTGCCGTACAAACGCCAGAAATTTCAAAAAAATTATTGTTGTTTTCTTTGATACATATATTTTTATGTGTAAAATTTTCAAATGATTCAATAAATTTTTCTATAAAAAAAAAGCACTTTAAAAAAATGCAAAAAAGAAGTGTACTGGATTGTAAATTATTTTTTTTTAGGAAGTATTTCGCTGTTTGCTGATCGCCACACCTAATTGTTGGATATTGATTCAAATATCTAAAATTTACTCTTTTCCTGAAAAGGACATTATTCCAAAACCTTTGTAGAAAGTTACTATGGCTTTTTGCAATATTAAGACGCTTAACACGATTGACCGCTGAAATGCATACTAAATTTTGAATGCATTTTTTTGATGATTTACACTTTCTGTGGTAATATTACAGGAATATTCTCTTTTAAACATTATAAAGTAATGAAATATAAAACACTAAGTTATAGAGATTACATTGGTGTAAATATATTTTCCGGTTATAATTTCTTACTTAGCGAACTTTGATCCCAGAAGTGTAAGTTTTAGCTGTATACAAACTTTTGACGCTCACTGTAATTTTTTTTATTATTTTAAAGCAGGGTGATACTGAAGTCGCAAAAAAAAAAAACTCACCCCAAAAGTGGGGCCATCCATCATCCCAGCGAGAATGGAAAATTTGTAGTTAATCAATCAAGGTTGTGTTTTTTTGAATTGTGTTTACCGCGGCTATTGATTTCGTATGATTGATTGATTGGTTGATAAAATTTCAAAGAAGCCCCTCAAGGACTTTCCATTCATCGGGGCTACTTCAGGCTTACCGCACCACCATCCCAGTCCAGTGGCGTTTTTTTTATTCCTGAAAATTCCCCTAACACCCGAAAATTTATGATACCGTCCAAGTGGGGCACCTGTCGGAAAGTATAAACAGAGACCCTCTAAATAGAGTTTTTTTTTTTTTTTTTTTTTAATTTACCTGCTCCTCAGTCATTTCGCTTTAATTAATGCAAAAGGGATGGTTTGCACCTTCTTTTTTTTTATTCCAATCCATGGATTCGTATAGGAAAATTTTATTTTTGATATTTCTATAGGAGGGGGAAATGGGTGCTGTAAAGGAGCTCCAACAATGTCCGGATGGAGAGGGAGCACTTATCGGCATTAAATTCCCCAGGGGAGCAGGAGTCCAACATCATCGGAACCTTTTAAACTGAAGCATTCGAGGATTTTTATTCGACGTCCAATGACAGGGGATGAGGAAGAAACCATCTTCGGCCTCAAATATTTACACATAAAGAGAGTTCAAAATCATCGAGCTTGCTGCGGTGTGGACTGCGCCGTCGAATGAGAGCGGGCAAGAGCCCCTCTGACGGAATATCAGATAAATTTGATCGATTGGCATCGCGTAAGGCGCTCAAGATGTAAAACAAGCAGACAAAGTCAAACAAGACGATTTGGGGGGCAAAAATAAATACGTAAAATAAAGCTCCTCGCGAAAATAGCGATTTCCACCACATCAAAAGGAAACTTATCCTCCCGAAAATAAGACTCGATTCTAAATTCATGAAGACCGGAATCCACCCATCCTGCCTGTATATGTATAGTATATTTGTATATATATATTTTTATTTATTTATTTTTTATTCCAGCAGATCCCTATCGAACCCGGATGAGGCCCCCGATGGGGCCGTGTGCAGACGTATCCTGCAAAACAACCACAAATCAGACTAAATACAGGGAGCGAAGGCAAAACCGCTTCCAAATCCCGTTTTCAATTTTCTCTCAGTGATTTATCCCCCCGGGATGGGGAGTTGGGAGCACCCTGGCATTTATTATTCACTTCAAATTTGTCCTGTAATACTATCCTTATTCACTGTCTTAGGGGTTGGAATTTCGGGGCGGGGTGGTGGTGACGATAGAGCCAGGTTACAGTGCCTCGTTCCAGCCCCCAGCACTCGCCCCGGGGGACCAGAGGAGCCGCTTTTACTTGTCATCCCCGAAAGAGCTATATTTTTATGTCATAAAGGCGCGGTTGATTGAGGAACGTAATTGCAGCGGGCATTGGGATTTAATAGATTTCTCCAGATAGTGAGTCAGGGGAATAATAAACCACGGTGGATCCTTTGAAATGGAGATATCTCTCAAATTCGCAACTGGTATTCTTTTACAATTGCAGATTTTTAGAATTTTTTTCTGACAAACAGTGCTTTTATTCGATTTTAGTCTAAAATCTCAATACACTTATGAAATTTCTCCAAAAATTTATAAAAACCACAACTTTAGTTGAAATATTGTAAAGACTTAAAACTGACGAAATATTGGTAAGAATTTATTATGTCAAAAAATGATAAAAGAAAAAAAATAAAAAAACCCTTTTAAGTAATAAAGGACAAGTAAACTTCTTTAAAAAATTTCGTTTAAGGTGTTCTTTAATTAAAAACAAAATGATTTAAGATTTAATTTTGTATAATAAAAACAATGTTAACAATTAAACATTTTGGAAAACAAAAATATTTTACTTATTTACAAAAACAACGTTTTGAGAAAATCGGAACAAATCTTTCTTTAAATTGAATTATAGGTTTTTGTTTATAAAGGCAGTATATAATAAATAGAGTACATAAGAAAATTCTTACCAAAGTTAGTGGTACGGAATAGCATTTTTAAATATTAGATTGATCGGTTTGTTTTGAGAAAAGTAAAAGAAATAATATGATTTAAAAAGCATTATTGGAACAAGATTTTAATTAAAAACTATTATTTTGAATTTCGAAAATTTGACCAAAAATTCATACATTGCAACCTTTCGCATTTTAAATATGTGTGCAAAATGTTGGCTTATTCTTAAATGTGAAAATATAGCACTTTAAAGGTACTGAAAATGATCAAAATTACAAGCTTTCGCGCTGGTAAATCTAGTGTTAACAGTAACACTGGGTGAAATACACCCCAGCGTTTTTTTGAGCGCCAAAATGACTCAGTAAACCAATGGATATGGGTCTAATACCGCCATCTACAATTAGTCAGCGTTACAAACTTTCATTCCCCGCCGGCAAAATATTTTTGGGATCGTTAGTTTCTACCTGGCAGTTGCTTAAAGTAGACCCTCTCGAATTTTGGGGTGTGTCACATCCAGTGTGACATATACGTGATTTTTTCGAGTTTTTAGAAAACTTTTTTTTTTTTACTTCCGAGGAGTTTAATTTGAATTTGAAGTACATTTTAACAGTTTTTCTTTGTTAGAATTTTTTGAAAAAATGTTAACGTGTATTTTCGCCATAAGATAAGTTATATTTATACTTGGTGAAAGCGCACTTGCAAGAACGCTATAATATCGTATCTATACGTAAGGACTTAAAAGCTGGAATTGCAAATTTTTTGCATTTGCAAGACCGTCTTCCCACCCAAAATGAGCGTCGAAAGCTAGACAGACAAAAAAGATGCGCAATTTGTCCAAGAGGAAGTGATAAGAAGACTAACTCAATGTATCCATCATGCCTTCAACCGATGTGTGATGCGCATAGAGCGTACATGTGCATTGAATGTGTTTTTGGCATAGAATAGTTAACAAATAATGAATAAATTTTTTTTGCTTTTATAATATACATTAAATACTTTATGAAAGAATTTTTTTTGGATTTTTAAATAAATTTTTTAATTAATAAATTGCTATTTCTGTGTGTAAATGAGTTGTTCATTTTTTTCATAAAAGTGGTACCTTCAGACTTCAAAATAAATATATTTTTTTAAACGGCCAAAAAACAGAACATACCAGCTGAATGGACATCATTTCAGGATTACAAAACCGCTTGGCAAATTGAAATATCTTAAAAATTAAAAAAGTTTCAGTAGTTTTAGTGAAAAAAGTCAGTTTTTAGATTTTTTTTCATGAATTTTTTTAACTATCTTAAATTTAATTTTCACATATCTGACCCCGTACAGTCTTTTAGAGGAAGACTTAAACTTTAACAGGATATATATTTTTTTTTTTTTTTTTTGTTATGCTACCTACAATTTTTTATAAGCTTGTAAACACGCTGAGCTGTGATACACCCCAGAATGACCTGTGCGGAATTTTACTGAGGTGTGACTGATAAGGGTTAAATAAACTTTTAGTCGAAAAGACTTACACACAGATGAAGGTAAATTAAAGTTTGAAAAAACAATTTTTTAAATTATTTGATGGTATGAAAAAGCACTGGATTTGTGTGAATTTATTAATTAGGACTCTTTTCCCTAACTACCACGAGAAAAGCACTTACTATATATTTGGGAAACTATTGTGTTAATGTTGTATAAATTGATGAGTTAATTCTTGACCTAGAATTTAATAATTTCTTAAAAATTCGAATTGTCATGATTTTCTGTAAAAGAATTTTTGTAAATAAATTTTCGTATCCTTTTCCTACCTGGGCATGTTGCACCTTTTTGGAAAGGTAATTAGATAGGCAACTTAAAAAATATAAAAATTAGGTATGTTAATAACATCAATTTCGGAGAAAAGCGGGGCGAAAGGTGAAAAATCGTGAAGTAAAAGTTAATTTTTTCAACTTCCAGGGGGGGTTGTGGCCAAGGGGTTTGGGATAGGGGAGTGTTGTTTACCGTTTTGGAAAGGGCTTCGAAATAGTAATTTTTTGAGATGGGTTTGGGGCCGCTGCAATGCGTAGAAAAAAAGATAAAAATACAAGAGCGGTTCCCGTATAAGGCAAAATCCTAATTTACGAATCACCCTGTAACTGCCAAACGGTGCGAGATGCCCCCCAACCCATACGGTTTTTTGTTTGTCTCGGTCTGACCTTTCACCCCCTGCAATATTTCCCTCCCACCTCTGAACACCCTGTATATATATTAACAACTTAAGTTGCAACTTATGAACAGAAATTACCCAGCATATTCTTAAACGTTAAGGTGTAACTTTTTTCTAGTGCTACTAAGAAATTAGAAAATAATATATATACTACATGTGTTGATAGAAATTAGGTATTATAGTAAATCTTCATGAATATAAAATGAAAATATAGGGCCAATCAGACGCCAGAATGATTTTTCTGTGCTAATAAAGAGATAAAAGATAAAAATTCATTATAGGTATCAAATATAGGGTGGGTATCATTTCAGACCGAGGAGCATATTCATCTCGGTAAAGTAAAAGTTTTTTTTTTTTAAATACGAAATTGAATTCAAGAATTGGACTTGGCCAACTCTAGTTCCATACATAGCGCTACTTGCCACAAAACCGTAACAATGTTAACAATCGATTTTTTGAGTGCTATATTTAATAATTGTATAATCAGCCGTTTTGGATATGTGTGAGATGATATTTCATAATTAATTGGAAAGTTTACTATTTTGAATAACAAACTATGAGAATATTGTTTATAGTGTTTATTTTACGTCATTTTTAACAAGAAACGAGCCGATGGCCCACCCTTTAGTATTAAAAAGGTATCAGATGATTGAAAAACGTCAACATAAATATCTCATTTGTCGCAAATATTCTGAAAGAAAGAGTTTGTTGACCTGTATTTTCTTTAGTTTATGGATAATTTTAAGTTTATGTTTTGTCTAATTAAATCAGACATTAAAAATTCTTTTTATATTGATTGTATTTTTCAACAGTCGTTGCAATAAAGCAAAGTGCAGACGAAAAAGCATAATCTAAAAAAATCTGAGTGCACCTGCAAGATTGATAGCAACACCATTCACACTCAAATTTAATAAATTCAAAACCGTCATGAATAGTGAAGATATGAAAATCTTGAGAAAAGACAATGGAATTTCTAAAATGGAAAATGTCGTAACAAAAACGTGTGGCTTGTCTCGTCGAAGTCATCCCAGATTTCTGCAAGTCGAAGGGAAAACTCCTCCCCCGTTTCCTCCTCTCACAGGATGTAAAGTTCATTGCCGCGAACTTTATGCTCATCTCAAAGCGCAAATTTGCAATGTTCTATCACATTCTGTGTAGAGTAAAAGCGGTCCCCCTTTTGCTCCTCCGCGAGATTAATTTCTTTCAGTCATTAGTGCGAGTTCTCATTCAGCTCCACAGCATCATCCGCAGTCTTGTAGGATGATAAAAGACCGACTCGGCGGCTGCGACAATTTGAAACCATCGCTCGTCCTGAAGACGTTAGCGGTGGAGTGTCACCGGGTGCCGTGCTGGAGAAAAAGCGGGGAGGAGCATGCTTACCTGCACTCCTCGTCAGAGGTGTATGATTTATCAGCATATAAATTTGACATTATCATGTGATCATGCTTTTAAGAAAATTGAAATCCCGTTTAGGTCTTGCTAAGCGAATGCTACGACGTCTTAACACCCCTACAGCCGCCACCGCCGCTGCCATCACTGCTGCAACCTTCGACGAGGCCGCCTTCACAAAGTCGTCGCGAAGTGTAACAATTTTTCAAGTTTTCTGACGCGACTCGACGCAGAGACAAATTCCCATTTTGAGATGATTTTTATTGTTACCAAGGTACATCAGAAGGCACAGGAAGGACTGTCGCTGTTTAGGTTATTAAAAAAAAAAAAAAAAAATTATAACTCAAGATGTGTGCGAAGGTGCAGCGCGCGAGTAAAAGGTGTTTTTATTATCTCCCCCGCAAGTCCTAAGGCGTAGAGAATGGGGGCCGGGACTGTCATTGCTAATGCCGTCGTGACGACATTGCAAATCTCTTTTCATACCATTTTGCACCCCTCCAATGGTTAAAAATCATACGAATTTCTGTGAATTTTCAGTTTTCACTTCCATTCGTATTATACGCGGCGTAGTTTTCGTGGACGAAGAAAAAATATAAAAGTGCTCATAACCGAAACGAGCAGTACTGCAAGCACGTTCCCAACAAAGAGTTCAGGTATTCAAATTGAATACAACTTTTCCATGTTTCGAGCTGACTTCTTCAAAAATCCAATTTTCACAAATAGAAAATATTACATTTGATGTACCGTGCCATGTGATCTCATAAGTCCTCAACTGTACATGCCATAAAAGCACGTTTTAAGGGACATTTTGCATTCAAAGTGAGGGACATTTTATAAATGCGAATACTATCTACAGTACATTTTTTAGTGAATTTGTGTATTTTGTTTGTATCTATTGAAATGATTATTTTTGTAACAAAAATGTTATGTTTACCGAAAACAAGCGTGTTTCAAGCCATATGATCCTTGATCCAACATTTTCCTATACCTTTTTTCCTTTAAATACTATATTGCAGCTATAAGAGGCTTTAATATACTTACATGTTACAGGATAGACGCTGTAACAATATGGTAACCAACATTTTTCACATTCGATGGGTTTTGATACTAAAAACGTTTTTATGGCCACTGGTTACGATTCTATTATCAAAATTTGGAAATTCAAAATGGCGGATCTAATATGGCGACAAACGTTTCTTACAATTAAAGGATTGTATCATAATTAAAAGATATATTGGGGCTTCTAATTTCGAATCAAATATCTAAGCTTGAAAATTCATGACGGAGACCAAAATCGCTCGAAATTTGAAAAGGTTCTCAAATCCATTTCTTCGAAGCTCTTGAAAATCAGTTCATAGGAATTTTCAGAGCCATTTTTTTCAAATATTCTATCAGAATTTGGCACCGAATGATATCGGGTCCAATATGGCAATGAATATTTTTACAACAATTTAAATAATTTCTAAGAAAATTAGCATAAAGGGGTTTTCAGGATCCCAATTCATACCTTAACTTGAAATTGATTCAAACAATTTCTAGGATATACCTAACTAAAGGATTAGAGAAGTATTTAATTAATACACCGGGTGAAAACGGGTAACTCAGCTAGTAAAATATATAAATAATTGATTTTGAATTATGTTATTCATTAATGATAAAAAAAAACCAAAAGGTAACATTCTAGAGCCTCAGGATCGTGCATTATCCCTTAGTAAAAAGCACAGTCTAAGGTATGATACTTCTTTGAATTAACTCAGAAATATAATTTTAGCATTATTTAACCCGTAACGATATCACAGTGCTATTAAGTCAATTTGCAACGATGAAGAAAATCTAAATTCGTCGTAATTCGAATGAAGGAATCACCTCTTAAAAGGATCCTCCACGCTCCCCCCACCCACCTCGACTGTGCCTTTTAATTCAAAGTTGAAGATATTAAGGTTGACAAGGTTGGTGAGGAAGATTCTCAATCCGCTTCCAAGGAAAGTACCTGCCCCGCACGCTTCGATGGTTTTCTTTCTAATAAATTTTTCCAAAGACAACTCATTTCCATGGCCGTGGAACTCTAGAGGACGATGAGATATCAAAAGGAGAGCGCGCCGGGACCTAGTTTATTTCGTAAAAAGGTCTCTGCGGTTTACATGAAAGCCTCCGGTGGCAGTTTTTTTCCCTTTGAGGGGCATTCCGCTCAGGGTTAATGGTTCGAATTACAAATTAATGTTTTTAGGCTTTACCCTACTAAAAAGGGGATTTTTATGGCGAGCGAATTTCAATGGGCTGAACTTAAGAAAAGGGAATCGTCAAGGAACAAATTACCTCTCTGAAAGGCATGAGTCGCCATGAATAAACTCCTTCCGCGAAAGAGATGCTCCCTGAGCGGAACTGGGAAGGGTTTACTTCGACTGAATCAATAAGACGTATATTTCATCGGTGTGGCATCTCTGTTCCTGGAACGCCCCAGCGGGAAATCACGTCTTTATCTTAAATCATAGATTACGAACGGACACCGGTATACCCCCCCGAGGGCTCGGGGGTTTAATCCCACACTCTACTCTGACCGACAGCCGGGACCGGAGCATTGCACCCGGAATATTGACAGAAAATTGTTTGTTTACTAATTTGTAGTTTATTGGTCACGTAAGCATCGACTCCAGGTAGCAAACAACAATTGATTACCGATTATGCCATTGTGCTGCCAGATCACGTCTGGCCAAGTTCGCATCCCATATATTTGGGTCCGGGTTTCCAGAATCCGGAGCCACTCTCTCTCTCCCCGACGATTTCGTCTTGCCCTAGCGCTTCCTGACCTCTTCCTTAAGATTCATGGCAAAACTCAGGATGGAGGAATTGAGCTCTGAACGAGTACATCAAGGACGACTCCAGTCGTCGTCGGGGGTGGAAAAAGTTTTGAGCTGTTCGGGATGCTGCTGAATGGTGGTCCTGGGGCTACCGAAACTTGCTGATGAGCAAATTAACACTCTTGCAGTAGAGAGATTAAATCAGAGATTTAGACAGATAAGCGAAGTTTAATAGGAAAGTATAAACTTACTGGACCTTGGGTCCTCTCCCGGGTTATCTGGTTTTTCGTCCAACGGTTGGTCACTCGAACCTCCCTGAAGACTATTGACTGTTTGCAGGAAAAAGAAGGCTTTCCCTGAGATGCTTAAATTTAATTGCATTCTCTTTTCGATTTTCAAAAAAAAGGGACGAACAAAAAAAGCAACTCGTTCAATTTATTTTCTTCGCTCTAGTACGGACCGGAGAAGGGATGGTGGCAACATCCAAAGTCCTGGATTTTTCTGTCCCGTATTCTCGTCTCTTCCTTAGCAAACAAAGCAAAGTGCTATGCTGCAATCAAAGTAAAATTCTTCCGTGTCTGTCACCACGAGGCCATCGTAAATAGAAGCCATAAACCGGGAATAGTACCGCCAGCTGGGAATTAAATAAGGTCCTGTCAAAGTTCAATTTCATTTTACCCGGTCACGACAAACAGACATCGGGAAGACGGGACTTCGAGCTCGTCATCTCGCATCAGCAGCAGCAGCAGCAGCAGCAGCACCCAGCAGCAGTCACCAGTCATCATCCATTCGAAATAGGGGAGTACGGGTGACTCAAGATAGAAAATAAATTCCAGAATTTTCCCATCCCCCCCAAGGGACCCCAGCCGAGAGAGCTCCAGCTTTCATTAAGCATGCAAATCCCTTAAAAATGAGATCGCACACTTTTTATTTTGCCGGCGACATTGGATCCCTTGCAAATAGGAATTTAATACGCGCGTTTGCATTTCTTATTTCCCAGGGACACTGTCGCGATCGTCCTGCAATGTCTTTACATCCTTCATTACAGGGATTCTGGATCCCGGCGGCTATGCAGGAAGAAATGTAGAAAAAAAATTTTCATACTATGTATACTTACTATGTATATATACATATATATATCTATATAAATTTAAATGAGTTTAGTACACTAGACTTAAAGTTACTCGGTAATTGTTTTAAAGCACATCGGCAAGAAGTTCATGGGCCAACAACCCGCTGCATGCGGGCAACTCTGGTAGAGGGTTCTCCCCGCCTGCCAAGATTTATGGAGTTATTACTCAAAAATTTCATAGGAAATCCACTTTTACAACTTTTATTTGCTCCTTTTTATTTTTATTATTTTAATGCGCATAAAATTTTAATCTGCAAGTGGCCGCATAGCACCCCGCATAGGGTTCCAGTTCCAGAACATACAATTTACATATTTGCTGGGCCGCTGTTGGACCCCGTAAGCGTTCTCCTCTCTCCCCCGTCCACCTACGATATATTTATTCCGACATGTCGTACACAACTTTATTACAAATTCCTATGCTGGTGCGCTAATATTTGCATCCGGAATAATGGAGGGCGATTTATGGCGCTCTAAAAGCCTCGTAAAACTTTTACGACAATACTTCTCGTGAGAAAAATTAAAAAAAAAAAAAAAAAAAAAAAAAAAGGAAGCGCCAATGCAAGAGTTATGGGGCTATGTACATTAATGCGCCTCGTCGCGCCCGGGTAGAGTTATCGTCGGGATTGCAAGCGCTCTATTAAACAGCCCCCCGAAGTTTGTGGAGATGGATCGAAGTCAAAGTAACAATAAGCTATCGTATCTTATCTCCTCTACTATACCACCTTTTGTAGAAGAACCATCTTATTTTAGAGCCATTTTCAAAATGGCTATGCTACATTTGGCAGCCATTTTTAAAAGGTTACCAAGTTATCAGTGGCGGCTCGTGATGAAATCTTTAGGTGGGGCTATGATACGAAAACAACTTATACCTGCATCTAATATTATTTGTGAATTTCTACTTTACCCATCGTATGATAACCGAATTTCAAATGTTATGATCGAAAATTATTTTTGACACCTATACCCGAATAAATATTTCATAGTAATGAGTATTTAATTCTGAAAATATAATGCTTATCGTAAAGTGAGTCCTGAAAGAGTTTATTTTGAGTTGAAAAAATATAAACTTGCATTTATGGTGGCGATATTGTCTGTTCTGACCCCTGTATGACTGTGTACACTGTACAGCTTTGTGTTTAAGTACTGAATTTTTACTAAGAGTGCAGTTCTCAAAAATCAGTACTAAAATATAAAGGTATTGCAAAGTTTTATTGGAGTTCTCTTCAACTGGTCGCTTTAAAAGACTTTTCCAAGTCCTCCTACTGAAGCTTTCGGTTTCATACAAATTTTAACGTATTGAGAAGCACTTTTCGAAGTATATTATGAAATATGGATAAAACGCTTCGAATCTGCTTCAAATAACTCCTTGAGAAGCACTTTTTGGAAGCATATTATGAAATATGGCTGAAGCGCTTCGAATCTGCTTTTTTCGAAACACTTCGAATTTTCCCGATGGATATAGACATAACATAATCTGAGATCTGATTCAAAATTTTCATGAATGTGTCTTAAAAAAAGTTGAACGATGTTTCGTACCCTGCTTTCTGTAATATGAATATGATCCAAATTATTGTTTCCTTTCAAAATCCTATTTGAGAATAATTTGGATTTTCTCGCCATTATTTTAAATAATTAGATCTTTTATGAAATGACAAACTGAAGTTTTTCAATTGCAGAACATTGACACATTAAAACATACGTGTGTTGCGTTTTCGATCAGAGATGTATGAAAATCGTTTCTAAGAGGGTTACCTATATATTTTTTTTAAGGAAGTGTATTTTAAACAACTTAGTCAAATAAGTATGTTAGCTATCTTGGAATCCGAAATAAATAATATAATAATAATTTAACTTAACAAAATGTATCATCGTTTGCTAGATTGCTATTTTTAACAGTAAATTAAACAATTTTTTTAAGGGGATCGAAAAAAAACACACTTTTTAACAGTTTTTTTTTTTGAAAAGACTATTATATTTATTATTCTGAAACCTTTTGTACATTATTGGTAAGATTATGAAAAATATAAAAAAAGGGTTCCTAGCTATAAGCATTGACTTTTGGACCTAAACCAAATCTTCCATATACTTGAATATAATTGCTCATTATGATTAATTATGACCTTATAGGGGGTCAATCAACAATCATCTTGTGTCTAAGAGCATGTATGTGAGTCATTGCAGAGCAATTAGCTTGAATCTCACTTCATTCATTTTGATTGCACTTTATGGGTAGCAATCACTCATTTTCACTTGAATATCATTTGAAATGATGAAAACGAAACAGGAAGCTCAATTTCCACCGGGGACCATTATTTTTGATGATGAGACTTTTCGATTGAGTCTTACCAATCCCTCAACTTTTGATTTGGAATTCCTTAGCTCTCGAACCAAGTGAATCAATGGAATAATGAATATACGAATAATTGCTCAAAAAAATGAGACCCTTCCACTCCTTCGATTTTCATCATTTTTGGCATACATGTATATCTTGACGCCCTTTATCATATATCTCATTTCCAGCTCTGGACACTCAAAGGAAGCTGTTACTTACTGACCTTGAAGATTCACACTGCTTCCAAACTTCTCATTTCAATTTACATATACATAGTCGTGCCATAAGTTCTGTCCCAAAGGAAAATTTAAAAAAAGCTCATATAAGAAACAAATAATTAAATTTTATTTATTATGTTTAGTAACATACTTATTCTAATTTACAGTAATGCACACAATTATTCGAAATGCCCACCCTTTGCAGCTACACATTTTTTTAAACGTTTCGGCCATTCATCAATCGCAGTACGCAAGACATCTAGTGATATTTCCTTAGCTGCTTTAATCAAACTTGCTTTTAATGACTCAATGTTTCGATGTTGAATAGAGCAGGCCTTCTCCTCTAAAATATTCCATAAGCGGTAGTCCAAAGGATTTAGGTCTGGGCTACCAGAAGGCCAATCTTCAGCAGAAATGAAGTCAGGAACATTCGATTTTAACCAGTTTTGAGTTGTCTTGGCTTTATGAGCTGGTGCTGAGTCTTGCTGAAACACCCAATGCTGACCATGGTACATCGTTGTGTTGAGCGGCTTCACCATCTTCTCCAGGATGTCACTTTGATAGTTCTTTGCCTTCGTTTTCACGCCTTGCTCACAAAAATGCAGCTCCGTAGCACCGTAATACCCAACTCCCCACCAAACCATGACTGAGGCGGGATGATGGCCACGCTCTACCTTGGGTATCTTCTCAGCCGCTTCCTTAGAGCTATGCGCGTACACTCTGTCATTCTGTCGGTTAAACTTCTCTTCAATAGTAAAAAGTTTTTCGTCTGAAAAAAGTATTTGTTGGTATTTTTTTCCCGCGTACTTCTTCAAGAGACTTTTAGATCGCATCTCTCGTATCGCACGAAGCTTGTCCGTAAGCCGCTGCCCTGTTGACCGTCGATAAGCACTAAGCTTAAGGTCTTCCTTGATAATACGAGACATCGTCCTTTTGGGTATTTTCATCTCCCGTGCCATCACCTTTTGTTTCCGGAGCGGATTTCTCAGTATGCGGTGACGAACCGCTTCTACTGCTGCTGGTATACGAGACGTACGAGGCCTCCCGCTCCTGGACCTGTCATCGACAGAGGAAGTCTCACGGTATCGTTTGATAGTACGATGCACAAATTTCATTGTAATTTGTAGTGGCTGAAGAAGCTCAAATATCTCCTTTGCTGACGTGTTGCACTTAAATAGTGCAATAACGGCGATCCTGTTCTCTTTAATGCCCCACTCCATGTTGCTCGTTCGAAATCCAATGACAAAATGATATTTTTTTAACAAAGCGGGAAGTATTTAAGCTAATTCGCGACAGGTAATCGGGATGCGTCGTGAGCCTTTTAGTGGAGGGGAGGGAGACAGAACTTATGGCACGACTATGTATATGTTTTCTCACTGTAATTTCAAAGTACATTAGTATATGATACAACTACAGCAATCTAAAATCCAAACTCAATCTCTGTTGGACACTAGGAGGACCTAATGTTCAAAAAGTTTTCGCCCTCTAGTTCCCCTGTTTTTTGATATACGAAATAAATATGGTACCTCCAAACTTAACTCATAAGGACACATCCATGTATGGTATAGGTATGGGATTTTCTTGCTTAGGTCCAAGCGGACACGCTTATAGCTAGGAACCCTTTTTTAAATGCAACTTTAGTTTATTTTAATGCCTGCAGATGGCGTCATCAAAATGCACTTTTAAAGCGGTCCCATTTCTCTAGGACTTCCTGTAACAGATAGAGTAAAAATCTTTAGTGGATTGTTTTCATAAGACACAAAACTAGTACCTAAACCTAAAAAACCTTTTATTTTTAATAAATATATCATTTTATACACAATTTTCTAAAAAAGTTAAAAAACGACTATAAGTTAGGGGTAAACTACCCCTCCGCATAAAAAAGTGGGGTAAAATAATATTTTGAAAGGTTTAGTTACTATTATATAATTTATAACGAATCGAATGGAGTTTGGTTTGTTAAAATCGGTTGAATAGTTTTTGAGATACAGATGCGGCCATTTTCAAAAATGTGATTTCGAGAAAAACGCGTTCAAAGTTTTTGTTATATAATTTTTACATAGAAAACGCGTAGAGCTACCGTTACAAATATAGGTATTACTTTTTTTCTTTTACGAATTTCTTAAAACGGTTTTAGGAGAGTGCTTGTGTGATGTTAAGAAGCATTTTTATAAAAAAAAAATTGATTTTTTTTCGATTTTGAAAGTAAAGGTCCCCTTAAATTTAAATTTGGTGAATTAAGCTAATAATAATGACAAAATAGATTTTAATGAAATTTAGAATTTCGAGTGTATCATTTTACCTTGAAATTAAAGTGAAATTTATATTATGTCAAAATCTTTGACGGCAAAATTGTCTGTAATTTTTTAAGAATTTAGAAACTTACAAAAATTTTATGCAATGAAATAATCGCTAAAGTAATGAATCAGTATAGGGTAAAGTCGATTATAAATAATCGAATCCGATACTTTACTCATATCGCTACTTTTGATTCCATTCTAGTACTCAGTATTTTTGTTCTGTACTCACTCTTGACTCATTTGAGTACTTCCTTTCAAACATCGGAATATACAAAAATTTGAATGCTACCTCCCTGAGATTATTATTGGAGTTGCCCCTAATACATAGCATATTTACTCCTACATTTATTATTTTAAATAGTGTATTTTTCACAAAACTGAGCCTCGAGAAACATCTGCCGGCTATTCTATTGTATAATATTATACTATGAGTATATAATACATATCCATAGATTTCAGTCAGGACTTTTTTTTTTAAATGAATAATAAAGTATTCTTGTCTCATAATTAACTATAACACTTCTTTTTGTAATCGATATAAATCTGTCATATAGGATCAGATTGTGTGGTATACCTACTGGTAAACCACATAAAAAATTAATGCGCCAAGCACTTTACCTCGGAGGTGATGCCGAAAAGAGTGCATATTATGAAAAATATGAGATTTTGAATTTTTTAAAGCACGATAACTCAGGAACAATCACTTATACGAAAACAATTGTAGGAATCTTTTTTGTAGAGAATCGCTTATTCTATAAGTTTTATATGTATTAACCATTTTTACAAAAAAAAAAAAAAAAATGGAGATATTTTTGAAAAGTCGTTCTTTGTACATTTGACCTTAAATAAAATGTAACGCACAGGCTGGATCAATTGGAACTTTTGATATTTCATTTAGACTGAATGACTGAATGTATATTCTGACTAGACTAATAATCATTATTTTCGGTCCCTTTTGTAAACACTTGTGTTACACAATTTAATAATATTGAATGGCAGATCTTTATTCAAATTTAAATAACAATCGAGTTCTATTGATATGTATAGTATACTTTATTCTTCTTGTTTTACGAAGAAACATGATCCGAACTCCTTTATAACAATCTCGTTATCATTAAAAGCGATGAAATTATGAATCAGTCGCTATTCAGTAAATCTATAACATAAAAGCTGTGAAAATGCCATCGTACCAAAAAGAATAAAAAAAGAAAAAAGAAAACCAATGTCTATATCCGACACGTTTGATATTAATAATACAAAAATAATAGAAACACGAAGACTCAAATGGCAATATCGTTGAAAGTGCCACCAGCAAAAGGCACTGACTTCGAAATTTTGCGATAAACAAAATTAAGGGAAAAAGGCGAAACAGATATCGCAAAAACTCTCTTCGAAGTTGGGATTGCCGCCGAGGCGTTCTGCGAAATAATTTACGAGTTGGGGGCGTTCGCCACAATGGCGGTGTTTATTTGAGACCGGCAATAACCATCGAAATCCCGGCAATAACCACCGGAATCCCCAAATGTTTTAATATTTTATTGAACGAAAGAGCCTTTCGGCCCCCCTTCGATTACTCGCTTTTCCCCTCCAGACCTTTTGATGTTGAGCTTCTTATGAAAAATTCAAGACGAGGTGGTTGAGTGATAAAGAGCGAAACCTTATTACGGGGAAGTTGCGAGCTTCGCTAGTAAAGAAGTACCCGGGGCGCGCCATGGTCGATGGGTGGGGCCTGTGGAGCCCGGGAGCCAGGGGAGCCCGCCCCCGACCTTGGGTTACGCTCCCGATGAATGAATGATTCCAAGGATTTACGCAGCCGAGCAGTGCGTGATTTGGAGCAGATGTTTTTCCTGTGACCCCGTGACTTCTGAGGGAATTTATCTTGCGCCAGGAGATCGTCATCGGTCGAATTTTTCCTCGAGCAATAAAGTAAGGTTATATGGTAAAAAGTCCTGAAACAGCAGAACAAAATCGGATATCCGCAACTCGAAAAAAAATCGAAGTTATTTGCAATAACTTCCTCCCGACAATAGGAGTTGAGATTCGAAAAATGCGATACAAGTTGCGACTAAATCACCTGCCAGCAAAGCATGCAATAAAAGCGACAATATCCTCCATAGGGATTATTCATTTAAATCGATGAAATTCCCGATAGTAAATCAGTACGAACTCATCCCAGTTCAATTTCTCAGTTGTCGAGAAGAATGGGGGGCCCAGCCGCCCTGCGCCTCCCAAGGACAATGCAAAAATTCTTTCGTTTCGTCCTTTTTTGTTCCCAGCCCAATTGGTATGCGAAGTGAGCATGAGTTATTTAGCTTTTTCTGGAAACTGGAATGCAAGCTACATGCCCGGGCGAGATATTTCCTAGTCCATGTGGGACGAAGCTTGTCTTCAATTTTTAGAATAAATTTACATGCGGTGAATTTCTGTTTTTTTTACTATACGTTCACAAAATTCCTTCCTTTCCCTAACCCCAAGCATACAACTCGCAGGCAGGACGCATTTTTGCGGCTGACCATTTCAAATAATTTATGCGGTTAATAACTTCAGCAGGAAGTGCTTGGGACCAGTACCAGCTCTCCTGCTACTCCTGTTTGCGGGGGATGAGTTCATTTAAATATTTTCAGGTGCACAAGACAGCAAAATGTAGAGGTGCTGGTCGCGTTTTTTTTTTTTTTTTTTTTTTTTTTTTTTATATCAAAATTCTGTTCCGCAGCTTTGCTTGGTTGGGATGCAGTTGTGCAAACAATAGCAGTTTACTAAAATTTCATATAGTGTAGAAAACAGCTAAATTGCATTAACAGCAGTTGTGCAGAGCAGCGTGAATAAAGTTTTTAATAAAATCGCCACAAAGTTTCCTTAACCCATATCCGTCAATATAATCCATTAGCGCAACAAGATAAGCGATAGGACGATAGGTTTATGGTTTCCGAAATAGTTGACCTAAAATACAATGGAACTGGAAAATTTACAACATTTAATCTTAAGTTTTTTATCATTAACGTTTAAAAATAAAAATAAATTAAATTCAAATATGTGCACTAAGAAAAATGTTTCGTAACATCAAGTAAAATCTCATAAACGCTAAGAAAAACTAGGTACACAGAAATAATTGAAATTGTGTTTTTATCTAAGCCCAAATAGATGATTCATCTTTAGAAAAATTGTATAAAAGTTTAATACTTGATATTTTGCATACATTAAATGGTTTTCCAAACTTTAATTGAATATTTAATGTTTTTTAAAGTAGAAGATTATCGTCAAACGTGTTTTGTAAAATGTCATTGCATATTCAACTAATTTTAATAGTCAATATACGTACATTTTAGAAAAATGATTTAATTCGATTTAACCACATTATTCAAGTCGTATAAACATTTAATTGATTTTAATTTTATGAAATGTTATATTGTAACTAGCTGGCCCGGCAGACGTTGTACTGCCCTTTCCTGTACATTTTCATTATGACTTGTGCGTCGACCAATATTTGATCGTGTTCTTTCTTTTCGCATGTTTCTACAAATAATACCATTAATATAAGAAAACAGTGTTTCCGTTTCATATCCCTAATTAATTTATTGAACAAACTTACACGTTATTTAATATTAAGTAAACCGTTTTACACTTCACAAATATTGGAACATTACCCGGTTTCATCCGACGTTAGGTAAATACTTACTAATTAAACACTTCTCAAATGTTCTAGTTTGTTATATCCTAGAAATTGATTCAACCCGAAAACCCTTTTATGGATCCGTCATTTTGAATATCCAAATCTTGATAATTTTTAAAATTAGTGGCATTAACACAATTATTGTACTAAATTTCATTAAAACCCGTTGAAATCGAGAAATTTTTTTTATATATATTGGGTCCGCCATTTTGGACCTAGAAACTTTGATAATTCGATAATGATCAAAATTAGTGGCACCAAAAAAATCGTACTAATTTTCATGAAGTTGAGAAATTTGCATCACCATATTGGATCCGCCATCTTGGATTTGGAAATTTTGATAATATGTATTTCAAATTATTGGTATCAGAATATAATCATTGTATTAATTTTCAATAAAATCTGTTGAAATCGAGACATTATGGTCGCCGTGTTGGATCCACCATCTTGAATTTGGAAATTTTGATAACATTCAAATTAGTGGCCCCAGAATAATTGTAGTACTAATTTCCATTAAAATCCGTTAAAATCGAGAAATTGTTGGTCACAATCTTGGATTTGGAAATCTCGATATTCTAAATTAGTTGCCTCAGAATAACCATTGTTCTAATTTTCATTAAAATCCGTTGTAATTGAGACATTTTAATCGCCATGTTGGATCCGCCATCTTGGATTTGGAAATTTTGGTAATATTCAGAATTGGTGCCCTCAAAATTATCACTGTACTTATTTTCATTAAAATCCATTGAAATCTAGAAATCTTGGTCGCCATATTGGGTCCGCCATCTTGGATTGGTAAATTTTGATAATATTCAAAATCAGTGACCTCAAAACAATAATTTTACTAATTTTCATTAAAATCCGTTGAAATCGAGAACGCGCGAACGGTCAAACTCGCGAAGTTAAAATAATCGTTAAGTTTTCTGAAATTATCCAATTTTCTGCGCAATTTTATTAACTTTTCTTTCCGTAAAAACCTTCTAAAAAGTATTAGAAAACTTAAAAAAAAAAAATGAATGAAATCGGTACAGTCGTTCTCAAGTTATTGCTATCGATCGGGGTTAAAAAATAAAAGATGCTATTAAAAAGTAGGGTTTGGTGGTAGAAGGGTAAAAATTTAGGACTAAATGTGTTTTTTAATGCCACACCATAAAAAAATTACAAAAAAAAAATTTTTCCAAAAAATAAAAAAACTTTTTTTAGGGTGACCCACCCTTAACATCTAGGGGTATAAAAATTAGTTATAAACCTATTCTCATACCTACTGAATATATATATTAAATTTCATCAAAATCGGTCAAGCAGTTTCGGAGGAGTATGACCACTAACACTGTGACAGAAGAATTTTATATATTAGATAAATATATTTTAGTAGTAATAACGCTTTTAATACAAATAATAACATAGTTTCTCGACTGAATAATTGAACATTTCATCTATTTTACGAATTTCGTAAAAAAAAAACGAAAAGACTTTTTTTAAATTGATTCTGATGAAAATAAAATCTTCGATTTCTTGAATTTATCTTGCTTTTTCATTAAAACTATGCAACTTTATTATAAAAATTGAGCCACTTATAGTGGGATTTTTATGGCACTTCAATCAAGATAATTTCCTATAGCTGATTTGCGGGGAATCATACCCCATTTAGCCAGACAAGTACAATATTTTTAATGAAAGCTTATATTTTTTTTAATTTCTAAAATATCAAGTAACTCCGTATTTAAAAAATTACAAGAAATCATAAATTATTTTACTTTTTTATTAAAGTAATAGACATAAGTATATTTTAACGCAGAAACTAATAAATAATTTATAATTAATATTAAAATAATGTTTATTATTGGGTTTGTGAATATATATTCCGCCCTTTCCCAACTGATGTCGTTTTTAGTATTGCTTACGTGTACCAATAAATTTACTATGCATGCTCCATATAATACAAGTTGTAAGGAATGGTTTCGACGATTTTAAAATAATGATTTTGGCACTGAGGACAAAAAACATGGAAAACCACCAAAAAAAATTTTAAGATGCTGAATTGGAACCATTATTGGCAGAGGATTTTTGCCAAACTCAATCAGAATTGGCTGCAGCATTAAATGTTGAACGATCAACTGTTGCAAAGCGTTTAAAAGCAATGGGAATGCTTAAAAAGGTTGGTACCTAGGTTCCATATGAATTGAAAGAAAGAGACATCGAACGTCGAAAAACAATTTGTGAAATGCTACTACAAAGGCAGCAAAGAAAAAGATTCTTGCATCGAATAATCACAGAAGATGAAAAACGGATATATTATGAGAATCCTAATGAATGAAAGATGGGCGAAAGTTGTAGCTGCCGATGGAGCATACTTTGAATAATTCTTTAATTTTATAAAAAAGCAAATGTGTTTTATTTTAACAAAAAAGGGCGGAGTCATATTCATACACCCAATAGTTATGCGGTTGTTTTATGTGATTTAGATTAGTGTAATTTCTAATGAATAATGACTTTTCAAACCTTAAAAACTGAAATTTAAGGTAATCGAAATGCCCTCATCCGCAAAATCCTTTTTGCGTTTTTGTTATAAGAGTTAAAAAAAATTTCATCATGTTATTGCTTTGTTAATGCGTTTTTTAGTGATTTTGGACTTTTTCAGAGCATTTAAAAAAATATTTGGTATTAAAAACTCATTCTTTGATCTGTAAAAAATACTAATATTTAAGCTTAATTTTCCTCTACTCAACTAGTAAAGACCCTAATTTTCTTAGGATCTCAGCTTTGAACATTATTATAAATGCAGTATCTTTTTCTAGAGTAGAAAATAATAAAAAGAGTGTTGCACAATTTATAATCTATACTAAAATGATGAATGGTTTGACTGAGTTAAAAATTTCTTGTAAAAACATATTTAGGAAAAAAAGAGGACCACAAAATACCAACATTTTTAGCTTTAACACCTGATTTTACTGTAAGATGGACATTTTTACGAATTTAGAAAAGGTGGTCATATCTCGAAAACTATGAAATGTCTGCTAAGATAAATTGTAGTATTCATCGGTTTCTGGGACATCCTGTATAGATAAGCAATACAAATGTATTAATTTTTAATTTTTCAGCCTTAGTTTTACAAAAGAAAGAGTGTGACTCAAATTAATTGAAATCACTTAGATTTTTCTAGATTAAATTGCGAAATTGTTATAGCTTTCACTTGAGTAAATACAATGATTCTACGAAACTAAGCTGTGCACACGTTTCGAGGACATACACGAACCAACCAACGACGACAGAGTTTTCATTGTTAAATAGAAAGGAAGAAAAGAGCGACTTCCTTGAAGCCAGTGTGCCTGCATGACCCACCTGCATTGAATGCGGGGAAAGTTCTTGTATTAATAAAGAAACGCCTGACTTCCTCTCGACCCTATTTGTCTGATTGTGGGGGGCTGTTATATGTCAAGGATGCATGGACAAAGAAACTTTGAATCCACCCTGCACAAGACCCGGACAAAGAATGAACTCCGCCCCGACGCTCAGTTCTATAATTTCAAAATCACGTAGTCAGATTTCCTCTGCACACAAATGCCTTTGTAGACCAAAAGCTTTTTTGGGGCTGGGGATCGGGGGAATAAATCTAGCCACCCATCAGCCGAACAATCTGCCAGAGTGTAAGCTCCTTTCGTCCTGTGGAAACAATCAAGGAAGAAATATCTTCGCAAGGAATAATAGGATTTCGATGCTGACATCGGAGTCCCTTTCACAGTGACCACTGCATTTTGTGCAAGATTTGATGACAAATCAAAGCTTTCTGCAGACCGATGCAGCGGCGGACTTCATGCGAGTAGGTGGGTTTGGACGCATATGTATGAGTAGGGGGTGGTAGGGCTCAAAATAGGGCAGAAGTTACATCACAAGTGTAAAAGGACGCGTCCGGGGAGTGAGAGTATCCCAATCGTCCTTTAGCAAATCCAATTTGGCATCCTTTTGCAGAGCTGCGGAGGAGATCGGACCGCCTGATGATTCTATCAGGAGCAGTTTTAAAGCAAATATGAATAGCGCTGCTTAGATAAGTCATCACTCAATTTGCAGTGAGGACAAGTACCCAGCAGTCCGGATGCAGTTTTCCTCAAAAGGGTTCTTACATCCCGGTTTTACTGCATTCCGATTAAGGTGGAGCTGCACTCTGAGGGCTTATTCCCCACAGAGCGGCTTTGTTAGGTCGACAGCATCCAGGTGTATCTTCCTCTGCGATCTCTACCTCCCTTCACAAATGCCACGATTACGGGCATCTCTCTACGGAAGAGGCAGGTCTTCATCTCTCTGCGGGGCATTTACAAGGTTGGAACTTCTTAGAAAGTTTTAATGAGCTCGAATTTGGCTAGTCTTCTTCCGCTAGTTGGAGTAAACAAAAGTTGGACGAGCCGGCGAAATAACCTTTCTCTAAAAACGTACTGGCTGGTATGAGAAAATACCCACCTCAGTTCTGAGTGTTGAGTTCTATATCATAAAATTGGCTGGATAACAACCTGGAATTTTGTGTAAGAAAGGGAGGAGCAAAAAATGAAAACTGGGAAACAAAAACCTTCACGATGCTGGCGCATTTTAACTAAACTTTAATTAAGATTTTCGACCGGTAGATTTTAATGAAGATTTCGCTACTTTCTAGCCGAGTAAGATTCCTCTTGAGAAATTATTTTTGAATTCGTTCTGACGGCGGCGAGATCCGGCTACTTTTCCTTTACATGAATGTATTAAATTACACATTTCAGATTACTGCACTCTGCTCCTAAAGTACTAAAATGATTCTCAATTTTGCAGGACTTAACTCACTATTTTATTCAACACTTGTCCTCATGTTTTATATAAACGAAGGATGATTAAATTACTTTAATGAAAATTGCTACAACTCAGTCTGGATTTAAAATAAAAACTTGTTGTATTCGGGGAAAATACAATTAAACATACAATTTAGGAAAACGTTCTTTTGAATATGTTTCGAAGCCACTTTTATGTTTTGCGTATGATTTAATAAACTCTTGTGTCACACACAATAATAAGAAAATAATAAGGAAATTGTGGCTTCTGGAGTGAGCCCAATCTAAAAGAGACTCTAGACACCCTACATCTAGGTTTCTGGCATCATTGGTCCTTATTTCTTTAAAAATGAGGCAGGAGTTCGCGTTAAGTTCAATGGGGATCGTTACCGGACCATGATCAATGAATATTTCTTAGAAAATATGGATCACGTTAATCCTGGTGAGATGTGATCCCAACAGGATGGCACTACGTGCCACATAACCGACACAAACCATTGATTTATTGAAATCGCGATTAGGTGATAAAGTCATTTCGAGAAATGTCCTTTAAATTGATCTTCAAGGCACCTCTGGACTATTTCATGAATGTCATCTGACACCCCTCGACTATTTGAATATTGTTCGCATTAATCGTGACATTGGACTGGCAGAATTCGGTTCGTCAAGCACATTTACATTGCCTATATACCCAAAGTCATTTTGAAATATAGAATTAACGCCATAAATTGTCATTTCGAATTAAAAACAAGTTAACTCTCTGTGTTATATTTTAAAATTTAAAGTTGTTTCGAGTTTGAAAAACACCCTTTACTTTATAAAAGGATATAATTAAAAACTATTAAGAAAGAGATTTTTTAGCTTCACTCATTTAAAATACCTTGTCAAGCTTTTGGAATTCAAGATGCCGCTATAGAATGTCGCTAATTTTGTACTAATTATGTTTGAAATAATGTTTTTTAATCAAGAAATTTATGTCAACGTTTTTTGTCTGTTTTTGGGTAGTTCGTAGTAATTTTTAATTTTTGAATTTAGCCTTGCTCAGAAATATAATTTTGATACAGAATTTAAGTATTTAGAAATATAGCCGAAAAAGTTGAATTTTGGATGGGTAGACGTGTTAATCGATACTGAGTTATTGATTTGTATAGTTATAATAAATTGTAGGTCTCTTAATACCCTACACGTGGTTTGAAATCACATTATAGGCGTTTTTACGTCTTTAAACGGATAATATAAATAACATGTTTGGAATGAGTATCGTCATATTCAATTTTATTATTTATATTTTATCAATGTATGTACATAATTAAGTATTTTAAGTCCAATTTGTTCGATACGAATGTACGAATATTTTTAGCGTGTTGTAGGAACTCGTATTATACGGTATGTCGCTCTGTACATACATTTTATTCTTTTGTGACCAAAGATTGCCAAACTTTATCTCATAGACAGTGGAACTAACACGAGAAAAAAAGTTAGATCCGATCAAAAACAAATATAAAAGGTATCCTTAATTTTGATCAAATCTAGTACCTAGGAAGGTAATAAAGTTATATGATATCTTCAACCTTTTCCAAAAAAAAACCTTTCCAAATAATCTTCTTTCTTAAAAAAAAAACTCGTCAGGTACAAAATAACAATGTTCTCGTATTTGAAAAATAACTTATAATTATGAGTAAACCACTGCCATCATTTCCTGCATTATCAGAGTTATTTTTTCAAATTTTTCGGGTATATAAAATATATCTCATCCCTTGTTTTTCATTAAGCGCATTCCAGCAATTTTGCAAAATAATAATTTTCCGGCGGTGCTGTGGGGAATTAAATGACTGCTGAAGAAGGGAAAGTAAAGGACCCTTTGCTCTCCCGCCACATGACGACAATCGTTCAAGATGCGCGCACAAAAGCAGCGGGTGGTCCTTTCGTATACAAAATGAAAACAAATTTCACACTTGAATACACCGTTCCTTTTATATTATCATAAAACTGCGTAAAAAATTTGCCCCGTAGCCATAAAACCGGCAAAATCCCGACCTCATGTCGGCACAAGGATTCAGCCGACATGGAAAAAAAACAGAAAAGAAAATCAATTTTTGTGATCCAGGTGAGAGCCCTGACGACTGAAGGCTCACGGAGGGGTTGTAGCAGCCGATGACATCCTGATGGAGAAATATTAATAGAAAAAGAGGACATAATGCACAAAGAACCGCCATTACGGGGAATTCTTATCATTGCGGGTAAATCTCTTTACCCTCGATAATACCCCCCAAAGGCACACAGCCTCAGCATGGGGCGCTAAAGGAGTTAAAGATTTTTTCGAAGGTACAAAGTGCGATACTTTTGCAAGTTTTCGCATTGTTAAAATAAGATGCTTGCCGTTCCCGATCTGAAGCAAATCCTAAACCCCTTCCCCGTAACTCCGTCATGTTCGTATTTATATGGACTCAAGTGGGATAAGGGTCTGACATAATTTAACACTTTAAGCCCGAGCTAATCCCACTTCTGAACGCTTTGGGTACCTTACCTACCTTTTGGCACCGGGATAATTTCGAATATAAAATTTAGCCGCTTCTCGACTTATTCTCAAAAGAAGCCTTCTAGCGAAGCTTATTTCCGAAAGAAGCCGAAAAATAAAAAAATAAAAAATGTAAATTCTAATGCTATTTACGACTTTCGCCCGAAAAATCTGTGCAGGAGGCCCAGACGACATTACACAAAGCTGCAGCCGGTGCCTTTAAGGCATATCTTCCTGGCAAATGTAAATTTCCTTGGAATTTTCAAGAAGCACCAGCTATATGCGGAGGTGGGTGTCGTCATCATCGAAATTCAAAGATAAATTACTGCCACCTGAGTTAATATGGGAGCTCGTCGAAGCGTTAAGACATCCGTCTTCGAGCGGTTTATTTACGTAGAGCGCGCGTGTGACGGCGGCACCGTGCGGTGCTCCAGTATTCCCGCAAACACCTAAGGCCAATAAAAAATTAAAGCGGGTTCGCCGGGATGAAGTCACGTTGAAAATTCAATAAATTGCTTTTGATGGATTTTTTCTGTCGAAGTCTTCGTTTATCATTCTTGGAACAGTTTTTTGCCGCTGTTGAGATACGTACAAGTGGGTGGACAGGGCGGGACACGGAAGGAAGATGCCTGGCATATAAACGAATTTTCACCACGTCCCTGCGTCAATCCCCGTACCCGAATAAATTGTTTTCCCATACGTCCGAGTGGAAAGGGTGGCTCTATGAATTTTGGAGAAAACTCAATTGATTCCCAAGAAAAAAAACGAATATACTATCTAATATTTATACACTGTTGGATAAAATAATAGATGCGGGTATTATTTTAAAGATGTTTTGCTTATAAAACTCAAATCAAACATTTTTTTAAAGTACCTTTGTTTTAAATGAAATACAGTCAATGATGCTCTTATATGGTGGTTTCCATATAACGCAGAGCGAAATATGCGACATTCTAACAACTTAATTGTTTAAAAAAATTTTATATGGCATTATTTTTTTGATGTATTAAATTTTTGCGGTTGAAATTAATGAAAATAAATCAATTTTTATATTGAGTTTCTGAGAATCAAAGAATTTCCTTAAAAATGAACTAAATTTAATTCTTGTACAATATATTTTTTTCTGAGATCCATTTGAAGTGGTTTCTACATAACGCCGTAAAAATTAATCTCACTTGCATTAATTCGGGGTTTCTTACAGTATCCATATAATACGATAACGAATTAATCGTGTTATCGGAGGGTTGACTTTATATCACAAAATAGCCTTGTCAGTAAGGATTTGTCACTGGAAAATCTGTGGTGCCAAACCTTATGTGCTTTGCAATTTCTGCTTTTTAATTCTATCAAGTGGGGTCATTAGGTTGACTTAGTTTCTGTTGATGTTAATGCAGTCTTTGATAGGGTTCATCACTTACTTCTTATAAAGAAATTTAAAATGTTAGTCTTCCATTCTTCCCTTCTGTCTTGACTTCATTCTTATTTAGTAGACAGAGTAAAGAATTTTAATATTGGAGACTTATCATCTAGACCTATACAATATCATCTGATCCGCAAAGTAACCATCTTGGACCTTTACTGTTTGCTATTTTGATTATTGAAATTGTTTATCTGCTTTATGCAGATGATCTCAAAATATTTTCTGTTATAAAAAAATAAGGAGAATGTAGGGGAGACTGGCCTAAAATGAAACACCTTAAGCTAAAGTGCGTATATTTTTTTATTTTTCAATAAAACGTAAAACATTTTTTGACAAAAACAAACATAAACATAAAATACATACACTATATAAAAGTAAACATAAAATAAGTCTTTCTTTTCTGTGTAAATATGACTTCTAAGAAGGCCTCAAAGTATCATTTTACCCAAGTACGTGTGGGTAAAATGACATAGTATATAGATCGATATTTCTTTTTTATTTGCACACGTCGTAGACAAAGTGTGTAGCTCTTTTAGATAAGCTTGCACATTCATTGTGTGCCCATTTCTTGCACAATTATCTTATATAAGTAAAGCCAGGACGAATGATCACGTCGAACTGTGAGTTTTTGGAGTAACTTATATTATAATTGAGTGTTAAGCATAAGTGTAAGTATATTTAACTTTTTAAAAAAGTGCTACTGAAAAAAACAAACTTAACCGTGTCTATTCATTGATCTTGTGGGTAAATTGAATTGATGATAAGTATGTCATTTTGCCCTCAAATGTAGCATTTTGTTTTTTTGTAAAAAAAATATTTCCAACGAACAAGAAAATAACATTTACACTCATACAACCTCTACTAAGAACTATAGTCCTCGCTGATGTCATAAGTTCTTCTCAAGCTCTCCCAGTTTTTTTATACCAACACTTTGATTTCTCTGATAATAATATATTATAGATGACTCAAAATAGGTTTTTAACTACTACTCTAATAAAAACAAAGGGAACTCACTAAAATGTTTACAGCAGCGCTGGTCGATACGTCTGCTTCCATGGATGGACTGCGAAAGACTGAACTAAAGCTTGAACTGGAGATACGTGCAATGTGTCATTTTACCCTAGTATTTCATTTAAAGGCCGAGATACAATGTACGCCACACGTTTTTGTGGCGCGTGGAATATCGTGAAATATCGCGGTGCAGTATACAATGAGAGCGACGCTACAGCTGGAATGAAAGAATTGGACTGCTAACCGTCGTCTGAAAAATGAGACCATGTTTAGCACAGGCTCAAGTTTCATGGAGCAAATCATGCACAGTTATGTTTAAGCTGACGCAAATTAAAAATAATTAAACTTTCGCGAACCGATTTCTTTTATACCACACTCAATTTTAAGTTTTTTCACAAAAATTATCCTCGCGGGGCACTCAGCTAGGAACTATATAAAAGTCATTGTTCCTGCCTTCATTTTACCTTCATATTTCTCATATATACCAACCAAAGCTAAAAGTTGTATCACAAAATGCCGTAGCCATCTGTTGGGCATCGTAAAACTACTCTAACAGCTGATTCCGTCTCTAGGACCAAACTGAAAAAGAAACATGGAAACGAATCAATTTCATTCATTCGTCATTGGATTTATCAAAACAAACACGGCGGAATTTAGGCACTCATTCATGTTTAAGTCTTTGTAGTTTTCTTTAGTTCGATCAATCATAGAATATGCAATAGTTGCCTGATTACAATATTATAGTAATGACATCAGTAGATTTGAATCGGTTCAAACATTTCTTACAAGATTCATAGCCTGGAAGATGAACCTGTGGACAAATTGTGGTTCTTATAAAACAAGTTGATTCTAATTCGGTTTAACAACGCTAAAAGAGAGAAGCAGTGGTACATGTTCACTATTTGCATTCGATATACTGACGACCAATCATACACATTGTCCAGAATTACTGCGAAATATCAATTTACGTATATATGCATTTCTTATTTTTTAAATCTCACATTTTATATTCTCACATTATCAAAATTCTACATAAACAAAATCTCGTTTTCAAAAATAAAATTCCCGGACATTGATAAAAACGTTTTCCTTCAAAGTATTGGTGGACATTTTTAATTCTGTGTTAATAATTCTGCAAGAATCCTGAATATAATCTATCACATCTAACATCTTATTTGAAGTTTATAATGCTGGTAATGCTGTTATTTTTGTTTTTGACATATTCTTATAAGTGATATAAGTCTGTTTTTAATATATGAATTAATTTTTCAAATATTCTGTATACAGTAGAGTCCGGATATAACGACTTCGTTTATAACGACCAACCGGTTATAGTGACGAAAATGCAAACCCAAGTTAGGTTTCATATAGACTTACTATGAAAACATGTCCGTTTAGTACGACTCCGGTTTAAGCGACCAACCGCTTATAGCGACCTATTTTGACAAGGAATCGTCCGGTTAGAACGACGCGCAGTATTGTTTTCAATACCAACGCACAAACAATACCTAACCGCCTGTTTTTTTGCATTTATTTTTTATTTTTGTATTTGAAAGTACCACTCTTCAAGAGTATCCAGTAAAAATTGTAGATCGATTGGAGCAAAACTACCGGAGATACAGTGCCTCGACTTATAGTGGTAGCGAACAACTCAATGCTCTATTAAAACTTTAAAACGCGTTTTTCTCCCACTTAGAATGGTCAAAGTCGCTGGACACTGTAACTCAAAATCTACTTGACCGATCTTCTTCAAATTTGACACACTCTTTAAGTACATAAAATATGAGGTAGTGAAGTTGAGATAATGTTTTTTTTTTGCATTATAATTAGTTTTACTATGACAAAGATGCTGATTTTTACCGCTTTTTTCTTTTAAAATTCGTTTTTTTTAATTTAAAATTAAGCCAAAAATTGAAAAATCGTAAAAAAAAAAAATTTCAACGTCATTACCTCGAGAAACTCATAAACTAACCAAATATATTTGATTTTTTGATTTGAGATAATCCAGTAATGAGTTCTGATGTCCACCGCTTTTTTTTTTTAGAGGATCCAAAGATTTTCTCTCAATGGCTTATTTCTTAATAATTTAGGCAAAAATTTAATTGAATATTCTTGAAATGATACTTTATTATGTGTACAATTTACAATTAAATACACCTTACCTCCTCCCCCCTTAAAGTTATTTTTTGTTTATTTTAATATGAATTTGTTTTATTTATTTATAGAAATTAATCTAACTATGTATATTATTATTTCATAATATAATTACAGTAATATCAATACATAAAAACAAGCTTAAATTCATTCATCGGTGTTCGTCCGTTTTGTGCGTCGTCCGGTTAATACGACTAAGTGTCGCCGGTCCCTTGAGGGTCGTTATATCCGGATTCTACTGTATATATTTCACTCTTTGTATTACTTTAAAAAAATGGAGAAAGTAATAAATGCTGTTTGTTTTGAATATTATTAGCAAAATATCTCAATAATAAAACCCATACCAATTATTTTGTCCAGCAGTGTAAAACACTATACAAAAACGTGTTCTGCTGCATGCGGTGGAGATTAATAATGGAATGGTTTTCTGACCGGTTCGTATTTGCGGAGCCCTAATAGGTTTATCATGGGCGGGGCAGCGCTCCAGCTCACTGCAGAGAGCCAGAAAAATATTTGCGGTGATTCTTCCCGATTAATTTAAATTCTCCCAGATACTCGTCAACTATATTTTATATTTTCAAAGGGAATCGCAAAATATTTGCGGCTGGCAAGCACTCCCACAGAACCCGGGGACTCATCATTTAGTCTGTGGCGAAGGAGCATTTTAGGGCTCTGCCCACCTGCAGTCAATCGTATGCCAAGGGGACATTTTAATTAATCATTAATGTAGACTATCCGGACTATCCAGGCTCTATCTCTGCTGTCGAATACCTGCCGAATGTGTGGCTCCCCCTTTATGGCTCCATTTAAAGCAATACGGACACCTTCTCTATCTGCTTCGAAATTAATTTCCATTTAAATTCACCAGACCCCCCACGTTTGGGAGACTGATAGGATACGAAAACAATCACTGAACTGGGAATTCAATTGCTCGCCTTGCCGGATCCATGGGAAGCTGGAAGATAGCCACCTATTTGTCACTAATATTGGGTTTCAGTCTAACCCCCTCCCGGAACGTTAAAGCTCGAACCCAACCCTAATGGTCAGGGAAAAACGGGCGTTCGGGGCTGTCTGAAAAGCTATAGCAATCTCGAAAGACCACTACAATTGGTGTGTCTATGGCTCGAACAGGTTCATTCAAATTGAAGTATTGACCCACTACAGGCGCAAGAACTGCATTAAGCGCATCCCCCGAAGATGCAATCGACGGTTAAATTATAAGCATACCCCCACTTAAGTCTTCATGCATGACGTGCTAAATGGAATAAATTTTCAGCGTAATTGAGTCATTTACTACCACTACTGCTTAATACACCACCCCCGCTCTCGTTTAACCTTTACAAGGACATTGATGAATGCATCGCCACTTCGCGCAAAAGAGCTTTGCCTTTCGCCTTTAAAAGCGATCCAATTGAATTCCCTCATCGCTGCGGTGGCCCTATAAAAGCGATTAAAACCATCCAACCTCTTAATGCGACTCCGGCTACCGATATTATGCCGTCGCTTATAATTTAATTTGTAATCCGATTTAGCCCAGCATTGGGTCTCTTTTAGAGATTTAAAACCGGTCGTTAGCTTCGTTTGGATCCGTAATTTATTAGCAAATCTAATTTTATATTGATATGCAATTAGTTTTAATTTACGCACGAGTATCTGTCTGTCAAAATGATAGTTTTAAATTTCTAACATCAGTAAAGGGTGAATAGGAGATTAAATTCTATTTCTCTTTTTAATAAATTAGTCACGAAAACATTCATTTAATTATACTGTTTCTTATTTATTAACCTAAATTCCACACATTTTGCAAGATGAAAGGATTTTATAGTCTACTATGAAAAATTTAGAATTTCGTAAGTATTCAATTTAAAAATTGTTGCTTTCAAATCAGAGTGCAATTTATGTAACTTGAATTTTATTATTAAAATCATTAAAATGCCGAAGAACAATTCCCAAAGTGAAATTTTTTTTTAACATAATAGATTTATTTGCTGTTCAGTCAAATTTATTTTGTTAGTAAGTAAAAACTTATTTTTGCTTAATAATAGCGAAAATTATCTCTCCATAAAGATACTTCTGAGCTCTTGTCTCTACAAAAGTTATAACACAACAGAAAAATGCATCGTCGATTGTCATGATGCATTCGTTGCTGTTTTGACGTTCATGATGCGGAATTATTTACAAATATAAAGAAATAGCATTTTATATATTATACATATGACAAAGGTTTAAAAGCGGTGATTGTAATGTTTATGACAAAGAACGGCCAAGCCAACCGAAAAAATTTGAAGATGAGGAATTAAAAGTGTTATTGGACGATAAACTCGCCTAATCGCTTAGAGAATTACCTAAACAACTTCGAGTCGATAAATCAACTGTTCGCGACGTTTGCATGCCATTGGAAAGATACAAAAAGAAGGAAAATGGCTGCCACATCGATTGACCGACAGTGCTATTGCGAATCGGCTAAACATCTGCATTTAATTACTTGCAAAGCAAAGAAAGAAGAGTTTTTTATGGCGTATTGTGACCAGAAATGAAAAGTGGACCTATTTTGAGAATTCATATCGAAAGAAATCATGGGTTGATCGTGGCCAACCGACAAAATCGACTACAAAATTTTTATGAAAAACGACGAGAAATGATTCTTCTTTATGATAACGCTCGGCCACATGTTGCTTTGAAGGTCCAACAAAAACTGATGGAGTTTGAATGAGAAACCCTCTCCCACCCAGCGTATTCTCCAGACCTGGCTCCGACAGACTATCATATGTTTCGGTCGATGCAGCATGATTTAGAAGACAATCATGTCAAAAATTATGAAGAAGTTCAAAAATGGATTGCAGATTAGATAGCATCAAAGGATAGAGCTTTCTTTCGCAGCGGAATTCAATTGTTGCCAGAAAAGTGGGAGAAGGTTGTAGCTGCCGAATAAACGTTCAAAAAACATAAAAAACAGCAACTTTTAATGCAACCACCCAATATGATGTAATGATGTAAAGCAAAAAAATTCTGTGTGGTACCTACTCGAATTTAAATTAATTAAAACCTTCCATGCACATTTGGCCGATACGTTAGGTACAGAAAAAAGTTTTGAATGAAATTTACATATACATATTTTAGTATGAAATTGTGGAATAAAATGAGATTTCTGATTTATAAACATTTAAATGCAGAAATATTTTTGCAATTTACTCCTTAACATTTTAATTTTGAAAATATTTATTAGGTAAGAAATTGTGGAATTCTAAAGTAAGTGAGTTTCCTAAGTAAACAGAAGAGATAAATATACTTATAGCATTTTCAATTTTATTTTAAATTGCACCAAATACTCTTTGAGGTCACCTCAACCCGCATCAAATTTTGAAAGGCTGACACGAGCAGAGCCTGCAATAGGAGTAACCTGGCTGTTTTTGGTTAATAACCTAGAATCCTTAAACCCGATATAGTCAGAGGAATGCGACCTCCAGTCGAGGGCCCTGCTAATGACCCATCTCACTCGGCCCTTTCAGCTAATTAAGCCAAAAATTAGTCAGGTTTCAGGGCTGTCCGTCCAGCGAGAAGTCACTCGTAATTAGATGAACAAAAACACGAGAAATGTAAATTAGCCGCCTTCTGCACGCCGCTCTCATCAAGTAACATAACACCTGTAACAAATTGACGTCTTGGGGCCCACACGTCTGGAGTGCGGAGCCGCCGCCGCCGTACTATAAGGGATTATTTACCGAAAACCTCATTAAGGCCCCACCCGCCCGGGGCACTTGCGGGGGCCTCTTTTACTGCAGCCGCGCTGATTCGAGGGACTGACAAGTACGGTGCCAAATTGGCAAGGACATGCAATTCGCTCGTTTCGCGGGATCTTTACGAGCCATCGCACCGCGAAGTAATGGTCACCTAGGGCTCAGGACGTAACGCGGGGCGCGCCTGCGTCCCAGTGCGACGGATATTCGTATCAATTTCGCGGAACCAGCGATATCGACTTTCTATCAACGCCGTCTTATCAAATAATTACCATCAACACACGTTCGGGCTGCTAATCGTATCCTCCCGCAGCATGAGTTATGTTACAAGCACGGATCGAACATTATTATTATTTTGCGTTTTTTTAAATGAAAAAAAACCGGCCAAGTGTGAGTTCGTACCATATTTTCTAGAATTTCTAGAAATCTGTAGCACCTAAGATTTTCGTTATAATTTCCCTGTAAGCTTCAAGTAAGGCGTTATATTTCCGGTTTCTTTTTATAAAAATTCGAATAATTTCGGAAATAATGCTCTATTTTCAGAATATCTTTTTAAATATCTTACTAAAATTATGAAAAGAATTAGTTTATATTCCACATAACAAGCGCTTTGAAATTTGATAGCTCACATAATATATAAAATTAAAATAACTAATTTGCCTCCTCTTTAATTTTTGTATGAATATTTTAAAGTGCTAACTATTGCAAAATGTGTAGGTTAAGAAGATGTATTACTATACCTAATTTGAGGTTTCTAAAAAACTGACTGGACAGATGGACAGATAGACAGACGTGCGAGTGATCTTATAAGGATTCCGTTTTTCTTCCTTTCGGGGTACGGAACCCTAAGAAGCACAGAGAAATATTGATCTTATCCTCATAAAATAAACTTTCATTTTCTGCCGTCATTTTAAGAAGTATAATCAATAAAATAAAAATTAATAATAGCAATCAAGTTTTATAATTCGAATTTTTCATAAAAATTACTTTCAGGCTTATTTTTACTCGTTATCGGTTAACAATTAACAGTTTTTTTTTCTTTTTCGACCAACTTTTATAATACGTGGTTATAATAAGAGTTATTAATTGATTAATAAATATATAATTTGTATGATAAAATTTATAATAATATAATAATTACGGTCCTTGGTTACAAGACTACAAAATTATTTTTAGATCAAAATCACATAAAGTTTAAGATTTTGTATCCAGGGATAAACTTCTTTGGTATTAAAAATATATAAAATTTTCTGATTGACAGTTTAATCGCTTCTTATTTCAGTTTTCATACCAGACAAATTGAAAATTAACGTATTATTTGATTACAAAGGGAAAAGTTCGGTAAAGTTTATTTTTAATGTTGCTATCAATGAAATGTATTTGCATTTAGAAGATATTTGGACTTATTCCCGCATTCTACATAATGATGAGTGTAATGATGATATGATGAGTGTAATGAACAGCGTAATGATGATATGATGAGCGTAATGATGATATGATGAGTGTAGTGGTTAGAGTAATGATGATATGATGAGTGCAATGATGAGCGTAATGATGATATGATTAGTGTAATGATGAGCGTAATGATGATATGATGAGCGTAATTATGATTAGATGAGCGTAATGATGATATTATGAGTGTAGTGATGAGCGTAATGATGATATGATGAGCGTAATGATGAGCGTAATGATGATACGATGAGCGTAATGATGATATTATGAGCATAATGATGATATGATGAGCATGATGATGAGCGTAATGATGATATGATGAGTGTAGTGGTTAGCGTAATGATGATGTGATGAGTGTAATGATGAGCGTAATGATGATATGATGAGTGTAATGATGAGCGTAATGATGAAATGATGAGCATAATGATGATATGATGAGTGTAGTGATGAGCGTAATGATGATATGATGAGCGTAATGATGATATGATGAGCGTAATGATGATATGATGAGCATAATGATGATATGATGAGTGTAGTGATGAGCGTAATGATGATATGATGAGCGTAATGATGATATGATGAGTGTAATGATGAGCGTAATGATGATATGATGAGCATAATGATGAGCGTAATGGTGACATGATGAGCGTAATGATGATATGATGAGCATAATGATGAGCGTAATGATGATATGATGAGTGTAGTGATGAGCGTAATGATGATATGATGAGCGTAATTATGATATGATGAGCGTAATTATGATATGATGAGCGTAATGATGAGCGTAATGATGATATGATGAGTGTAGTGATGAGCGTAATCATGATATGATGAGTGTAATGATGAGCGTAATGATGATATGATGAGCGTAATGATGATATGATGAGCATAATGATGAGCGTAATGATGATATGATGAGTGTAGTGATGAGCGTAATGATGATATGATGAGCGTAGTTATGATATGATGAGCGTAATGATGAGCGTAATGATGATATGATGAGTGTAGTGATGAGCGTAATCATGATATGATGAGTGTAATGATGAGCGTAATGATGATATGATGAGTGTAATGATGAGCGTAATGATGATATGATGAGTGTAATGATGAGCGTAATGATGATATGATGAGTGTAATGATGAGCGTAATGATGATATGATGAGCATAATGATGAGCGTAATGATGATATGATGAGTATTGATGGGCATAATGATGATATGGCGAGAGTAATGATGATATGATGAGTGTAATTATGAGCGTAATGATGATATGATGAGTGTAATGATGAGCGTAATGATGATATGATGAGCATAATGATGATATGATGAGTGTAATCATGAGAGTAATGATGAGCGTAATGATGATATGATGACCGTAATGATTATATGATGAGTGTAATGATGATATGATGAGTGTAATGATGAGGGTAATGATGATATGATGAGTGTAATGATGATATTATGAGCGTAATGATGAGCATATTGATGATATGATGAGCGTAGTGATTATCGAAAACTAGAACAGTATTTGTTGATCTTTCATCAAATTCAGTGATTGCCGAAGCAATAATTTTTCCGGGACAAAAAAAAGTAAATTTTTGAAAAAACGCCGCCATTTTGTAATTTTTTCGTGAGAAATGTTCCATTTAGGTTCAATCCCTGGGGATTATGATAACAATTAACCCCATATTTTTTTTTTTCAGACGTTCCATTCGCTCCCAATCGTGCCCGCAGTCAATTTTTGTGGTTTTTTACAAAAAAATGTACAAAGAAAAACACGAATTCAAAAAATGAAAAAAAATTTTTTTTGTATTGCTTTAACGCTGTTTAATAAATATGCAAAGTTTGATTAATGTATCTACTGTTTTTCCCTTCAATTTTCCAATTTTTCCAAATATAAAAAATAAAAAATTGGGTGTGTCACGTCCCCTTAAAGAAATTGTCTTCTCATCTTCGCTATAAGGAACATTTTTTCTAGTGAATAACCTACACATTGTCAATGTATTTTTACTATACCATCCTGCTGATAAATCTAACAACAGTTTTCTTATTATAACACGCTAATCTAGAATTCAAGTTATTTCAAGACGCACGGACGCAAGAGTGCTCTTTTAAAGGTTCCATTTTCCTTTTTAAAGTTCGGAACCCTAAAATCAAACACTTTACGACTGATAAAAAAAAAAAATTCCTTTTTTTGTAGGTATTTAAGCTTTTAAATGTTGATCTAATACTGCGAAATATTAGAAAATTTATAATTTTTGAAAGTATTTTAACTTTATTATACTCTATAACCTTTTAATAGGAAGATTTCTTAAATTATCTTGTTTTTATATTTGGTATATCTTGCTTCTGTTTTTACATTTGTTTGCCCAATATTTATTCTATTGTATTTTTAACTCAGCGTAAATCTTTATTTTTTTATTCTTTTAGTTTTTTGGATTTGGCCAATTTTTGAAAAATCCCAAATGTCCCGAAAAAATTGGCTGATTATAATCACCTTTTGTTCTAAGAAATTTATTTGTATAATTGATACGTACAGTAGGTGGCCAGCTCATTATAACCACGTGCAAAATTTCGTTGTAAACCCTGTAGTGGCATGTTCAAATTGCCACTTCTAAAGAAATTATATACCGTTAGGTAGATATATGTATAGGCTATTTTAGGAAGTAGGCTGCCGTATTGTGTCATTTGAGTTTCAGTGCGTAAGGTGATTAGAACGTTGGGTATGTAAAAATTTCAATCATCATTAATATTCATAATATCAAAAAGTTTTTGCAGAAATTAGAAAAAATATTCTTACTTTATAAATTTTGTGTTGGAAATTATTACAAGATTTCAATAAATTAGAAAAGTAAGTTTTTGATAAATTCTTCTTCTTGCTTTGGGTATAGCGATTTGCGATTTTTGAATATCGAAATATTCTAATTTTTTAGAAAATGGGGAAGAAAAAAGACCTTAAACCAGAAAAAATTGCAGCGATTTTTGCATTAATTAAAGGCAAAAGACACTCTCTTCGAGAAATCGCTAGGTTGGAGGGCGTCAGCCATTGTAGTGTAGTAAAATTGGCAAAGAAATATCGGGATGGTGAAGACCAAGTGATTCCTTCACGTCGTTCGGCGACGTCTAGGCGTCAAGGGACCCCAAGAACTGATCGGGCAATAATTAGTACGGTTGCCGCGAATCGCTCACTACCATTGAGGGAAATCCGCAGTATGCTAAAAATGAAAGGAATCGAGCTTTCAGAGCGTACGCTGAGACGTCGCACAGTGGGGAAAAAGTGAGGTTTTTCATTCAAACGCACTTTCTGAAGTCAATTTATATCGAATCAAGCCTTTTTTTTTTTTAAATATTCGTCAGAAAATTTCCTATCGATTCCTCTGGCTCGATTTTCAAGTTAAAAGCTTATTTTTTAGTTATATCGCATATAACCTCAAAAAAAGGACCCCGCAAATTTCTTATGGAAAATGGGTTTCACTGAATTTTCTTCAAACTTAGCATAGTGATAGTTTTCAACGTGCTGATCAAAAGTCTCAATGGGCACGAAGTCATCCTATGATTAGTTGCGGAGATATAGAGGGGTGAAGCGTGAGACATTTGCTGTACACCCAAGTAATAAAAAAATTTCGCGATTTTTTTACACGAAAACGATCAACTTTACAAGAAAATTCTATATAACAGAAAATACTTTAAATGAGCCAAAGAACACGCGTGATTTTTTTCAGAATTTTTTCGACTATTTTTGGTTTTTTGGATTTGGCCAATTTTTGAAAAATCCAAAAATAGTCGAAAAAATTCTGAAAAAATTCACGCGTGTTCTTTGGCTCATTTAAGGTATTTTCTGTTATATAGAATTTTCTTGTAAAGTTGATCGTTTTCGTGTAAAAAAATCGCGAAATTTTTTTATTACTTGGGTGTACAGCAAATGTCTCACGCTTCACCCCTCTATATCTCCGCAACTAATCATAGGATGACTTCGTGCCCATTGAGACTTTTGATCAGCACGTTGAAAACTATCACTATGCTAAGTTTGAAGAAAATTCAGTGAAACCCATTTTCCATAAGAAATTTGCGGGGTCCTTTTTTTGAGGTTATATGCGATATAACTAAAAAATAAGCTTTTAACTTGAAAATCGAGCCAGAGGAATCGATAGGAAATTTTCTGACGAATATTTTAAAAAAAAAAAGGCTTGATTCGATATAAATTGACTTCAGAAAGTGCGTTTGAATGAAAAACCTCACTTTTTCCCCACTGTGCGTCGTTGCAATGAGGCCAATTTAAAATGTCGGCGGCCAACAAAAAAGCCGAAATTGACGCCAAAAATGAAAAAAGCGAGGCTGTCATTCGCTAAGGCTCATCGACACTTCACAGCGGATGACTGGAAAAAAGTGAGTCCTTTGAATAATAGCTTTCCTTTTTTCAGCGGCTTATTAAATTAAACATCGAAATTTTAATTTTTGTGCAGATTGTTTTCAGCGATGAAACAATGCTCCACGTCCTCACTACCTCTATAAATTTTGTGTGGAGGAGGCCTGAAGAGAAGTTTCACCCTTCCTGCATCCAAGAAAGGGTGAAGCATCCCCCTGGCGTCATGTTTTGGGGATGCATAAGCGGGAGAGGGCCAGGACCCCTCTATAAAGTAGAAGGTACGATGCGGCAAGACCAGTAAATAAATGTCCTAAAGAATACCCTATTGCCTTATATTACTACGAAAGGATTCAGGCGAGAAGGGTGGACCTTCCAGCAGGATAGTGCACCGTGTCATACAGCTAAATCTGTTAAAAAATTTATGTTAGAAAATAAAATCCCAATCCTTCCTTGGCCTGGCAATTCCCCTGACCTAAATCCCATAGAAAACGTTTGGTACATTTTGAAATCCCTAGTTTATAAAAGATCTAATCCCTCCATAGAAATCCTAGTCCAAAATATCCTTGAAATATGGCACGGTGCAGAAGAAATCAATATGTGCATCAATAATTGCATTCAAAGTATGCCCGACAGAATTGCTGCCGTCATAAAAAATAACGGCGGGCACACCAAATTTTAAACTTTTTAAATCTTAAGCAATAAAGTACTAAAGTAGACATTTTGGGGTTTTCAGTGATATATATATGTCCTATATTGAACCTATTCAACCAATAAAAAAGTTACCCCCAATTCATGAAATGTTGAAATAGCTAAGTGGTTATACTGAGCTGGCCACCTACTGTATATCTACGTTTTGAGTAAAAATATCATAAAATTTTTTCTAATGAAATTTTTAAACTAAAATTTTTCAAAGATTATAATATTATTTTCTAAGTACATAATGTGTAGCATAAGTGTTACTGTCACCTGTCCGGTGTTTAACAAAAATTCTATCTTCACCTTTTCGCCCGTGTCTCAGCCAATTTCTGCTGTTGTTTTCTATAAATTTAGCCGTCAAAGACTCGAGTCGAGTCCTCGGCACGAAGCTCTTCCCAGCTCCCACTTGAGTGACTCTTTCGTGCCAATCGCCTGCCTGTCACCTGTTGATAAAACGAATATTGAGGGCTGCTCTCCTAAAAAAACAATAGAGAGGCTCTGCCCTGGCGGGCGGCGCCTCCGCCCTCCGCCTCGGCCTCTGCAAATATTACTGCCCCGGCAATCGAATCGTTTTTACTGGCGTAAACGATATACGGCGAGACATTAAGGACCGTCACTTCTAAACAGGACAAATGTCATACCCACATTCGAACCCGGGCAACCTTTTCTTCGCAGGGAATGAATTATTTATGAAGAACTTGTTGAATTAATTTCTCCGAGCTTCGAGGATAAAACCAAGAAAAAGGAGCGCAGCAGGGAAAAAAATGTATATATATATATATGTATATAGAAAGAAAACGCGCCCGCGTCCCGGGTGCCCGTAACGAGTCCACGAACGGCAACACTGTGTGTCCTTTTGAATATGCCGGGAATCCGGGTCTCCGGGACGAGGACGTCAGATGTCAACCTGCCCTGCATGTGACACTAACTGACTGCGGAAATGTCCGGTGAGGATAATGGCTTTCGAGTGCCCAGCGAGTGCCTCGGACGATCGAGTCCAGGAATATAGTCGGGACAGGACAGGCCCTGGAGCTCCGCTGCTCTGTTGCGGAAGCGATACAATTTTTGATTGGGATTGATTTTACACAGGAGACCCACTCATAAATGACGAGCAGCCGACTCTTGTTAAGGTCCTTGTCAGCCCCGGGCCTCGTTCCTTTCATAGCTAATTATTATAAAAGCAGACCCCATAAAACAGGACTCTAGCCAAAGGAGGCTCCTCCCTGGAACACGGATCCACTTTATAACAGTCGAAGTGAGAAAACAAATAAACACCGGAGCCCCATCCAAAGACTTCGGTTCAGTTAAGCACTCCCTCAGAATGGGGCCCATGTGGATCTTGGACCCAGTGTGCACAGTTTGAGGCATAAAACCCCCGGAGAACAGCAGGGCCAGGGGACCGGAATCCGCACATCCCGTGGAAGAGAGAGGGGAAAATTAATCAAGCAAAGTGCACTTAAATCCAAAGTCAATCTGCAGACCCTGGAATTTATTTCGTCCGCCAGGGATGATTGTGACCAGAGCGGGGCCCTCACACAGTGGACAATTATTAAATTGTTCCTGGTCATTCCGTGAGACAGCCTCATCCCAATTCCTCCCAATCCCACTCGTAATCGCTGTGTCTGCTTTATTTTCCAGACCTTCAGACTTGTCCTGGAGGAGGACACTTTTTCGGGGGACATGTAGAAGTTGATACGACTTCAGTAGTATTTTACGTTTAATTTTATTTCACTTCAATTGATAACGAATTTTGTAAAGCTGACAGCTATGATCCCGTAGGTGGGCAGGTCAGAAACAGGAATCTGGATTTATATTATACATTTAATCGAAATGACGGGTTAAGTTGTGGATTTCTAACATTTTTAAGATTCCTCTTGGTAAAGTCAATCTTTTGGAAGATTACAATAAATACAAAAATAAAAGGAAAAATAATAGAAGTAAGTGCAATCGAACTTGTTTTTTAAAAGATTCTCTTAAATCATTGTTCTCATTCATAATTTGGTTTTTCTAAAACAAATGAGAAGATTATTTTCATAAAATGATAAAGTAACGTATTGCAACCAACTATTCTTAAAAATACGAAAACATAACATAAATGTCATATTTTATAACCACTTCAATTCAATATATGGTATATTTATGATCAAGATATAACAATTGTCGGATTTAAAAATTAAACTTCGAAAAAACGAATTTCGCACTATTAGGTTTTTACACATTGCAATTTAATAAGCTGTACGAGTTTTGAACTAATATATTCCGGCAATAAAGTTAAAGGTTTATATTGTCGAATGAACAAAAATATAGAGTACATAGTTCCGAAAAATTGAGTTTATTTTTATTTTGTTTTCGAAATTGGGTTCTCATAATACAGTAGTGGAAATAACTATAATTCCACTGAGTTTTTTTCTATTGAAAGCAACTGACTGCTAATTTATAATTCGAAGTGAGCCGTTTTATTTCCGTTTATTGTATCATTTCTAAAATCTAACGTACAAAACAAAAATATCACTAGTTGAAAGCAAAATTTTAAGTAATATTAAAAAAAACAATTTTTAGCATGGAAATAACTATAAATCCACTATTCATATTTTAAGAAATACAATACAACTTTTTTTTTTATAACGTGTACTGTCTCCATTAGCCTGAATTACTTCGAAAATTCTCGTTGGCATGCTGTCTATCAACTTTTGTAGCTGCGATTGAGACAATTGCGCCCAAGCATGTTTTATGGCCGCTTTCAACTCCTGAATCGTTGTAAACTGCCTTCCATTTGAGTAAACCTGCCGAATCAATATTGCCCATAGATTTTCAATTGGGTTCAGATCAGCATTATGCGACGGTCAATCCAAAACAGGTATGTTCCTGGTCTGAAACCACGATTTCGTTTCGCGAGATGAGTGGATGAGTGCATTGTCTTGCTGAAAGATCCACTCCTTGCTGAGATTATCATCGCCGAAGTCAATTAGGATACTATCCAGTAGTTGAATATAATCGCTGGATTTCATTCTGGTAGATATCCAAAAAATGGGTGTCTTCGCTTGGCTGCAAAAAGCAGCCCAAACCATTACCGTACCACCTCCAAATATTGCGACTCATAGCGACCTCTGTATCTTTTCTAAGGTCGTGCCAGTAAAATTGAGATCCATCTGGACCGTCTAAATTGAACTTCTTTTCGTTGCTAAAAATCACTTTCGTCCATTCCCTGGTCCAAGACATATGATTTTTAGCAAATTGAAGTCTGGCTTCCTTATGCTGCTTGTTCATTGCCGGTTTTGATATTCTTTTTCTCCATTCTAACGTTCCACTGGTATGCAAAATCTGCCGAACGCGTCTAGAAGTCACGGGCAACTTAAGGTCATTCACAATTGGAAAAGAACTTAAATGTTTTCTTCCTGCTAACCCAATTATAGAACGCCGGTCCATGTTGGTAAGTTTTGGCGGAGGTTTTTTTTTGTTAGTTTTACCATAATTTGCACATAAACACAGGAAATTTCGTACAGCTGTGTGAGTCCTTCCATTTCCCAACATCTGAGCAATTCTTCACAGTGAAAAATTTGCTGTTTTGAACGCAACCACTTTCGTCTGCTCTTCTTTAGTTAATAATTTTCCTGGATAAAATATAGTACTCCCTTTTTTTTTTTTTTTTTTGCTAAAATATTTAAATTACCTCCAAAATTATTTTTTATATCTTAATGAATCAATAACTCCTTGTTTTAATCCGCCAGCGGCACTTCAACACTGCTGGAATTATAGCAATTTCCACGCGCAATCACAACGAAAATGATTAAAACTCACCCAGAAACCGTTAACACTAACCAATTTGACACGAATTCTGACCAAATTGATTGAGCATGCGCACAAAGCCGAGGAGTGCAGTTTTCATTTTTTTCTCTCAAAATACAAAGCTATGGCATAACTTTTATTCAGTGGAATTATAGCTATTTCCACCACTGTATAACAAAATTGCACCGATATAAAATTTGTTGTTTATGTTTTTACTGCAGGTAACAATGTTTTTTTTTACTTTCAAATGAAAGATTTTGTCCTAAATCCCAATCTTTTTTCTTTTATAATACATAAATCAATAGACAAAATTTCAAATTGATCCGTTGAATAGAACATTTTGAGCAATGTTCGAAATTTTCTACTATACAGGATGATAGGAAAATAATAAATAATAAAATAGTGCTGGTGTGGCTATAAAAAAAAGGTATTGAAAAACGTTTTCACATATTCAAAGTAACTTACTTCCACTTAATCTGACATATGCATATTTATTTTTAATATATTCGTTTTGAAAATGAAACTACGTAATAAATATAATATTTTTGTAATTTTGCCCGCCGAGCGGCTGGCCGGCAAAACTACTCCATTTGCCTTCGCTACGATTTGGCCGATTTGCCAAACGAACGGACAGACAACCGGACTTAGGGACATTTTTTTTTTTTAGAATAATACTCGTCCACCGAAGTAGACGAGCCCAAAAAAATCGATGAGTGTTTCGATCCGAGAAGCCAAGCTGATCTCATCAGTATGGCGCTTGGCTTCTCTGCCATAGACACTCACAAAGGAGGGGTCGAAAGCTAATCCCTATATCTGCCCGATCGCAACTTCAAGTGTGAAGTATAAGCGAAGGCAAATTCTGTAACAATATATATCCTTACATCAAATACTTTTTTATTTTAGTTTTAGTATTTTGTAGAGCCTCCCTGATATTTTATTACTTGAAATACACGATTTAACACGGTATTTAATAATTTTCTTAAAGTTTCACGTGGAATTTCACTTAATGCCTTTTTTATACCCGATTTTACGAACTAATAAAAATTTGAATTCACAACTTGTTTAATATGTTCATCAAAAGCCATATGGAATAAATCTACGTAAATTTTCGAAGTCATTCTAGAAGGAACTCCCTTTAGCCTGTTCCGTAGTTATGGCAACCATCCGGGCAAAGTTAAATTTCTTTTCATCACTGAAACTGTCCGCCACTTTTCAGGCCGACACATTTGGTTTTTTGCAAAACTCAACGTAGCCACGCTTTATGCTCAGTGGTCAAAGGAGGTTTCTTCAGCTTTTTGGTGTATATTAAAGTCGAGTTTGTCTATAATATTTGCTGAACTCTCATTTTGCTTTTACTTTCGATGCAAACAATTTTCGTATTGCGACCTCGTTTAAAATATATGATTTTTCTCTATTGGTTATTTTTTTTAGCGGTTTCTGCCTTTTTAATTCTGTACTATTATCGCCTGTTGTCAATATTCGACCAATTTTTCTATTTCTATTTCGATTTAATCTGACTTTTTTCTATGACGTCGTTGTATTCGAATGGTTAAGGTAGGCCGTTGAGGCATATTTATAATAAAATAGAACACACTATTTAAAATAAAAAAAATCTCGCGTCAAATCAAAAACACAACCGTCTTATAAACAAATTCCAAAAGGAGAATACTCGTCGCAATTATAATAAGCGTCAAACCAAAAACACGAACAGAAAATTTTTTCAGTATAGGTAAAATTTTACCTGACTTTCACACCTTTCACTATGCACGTATCTGAATGAAACATATATTCTGCATATCTATAAAAAAATACCTTTCGCTTGATAAATATTTCATTAAGATACGCGCACAGGAAAAATGTTAAAAAAGGATTACAATTTTTGGCTTTGCCTATTAATATATAAGATTCTTTGCCCAAGTTGGCGTAGTTGTTTATAACAGTGCGCAATCAGCCCATTTTTAGTACATAAAGAGTCACTATATACTAAAACATCAGGTCTCTTAGTTTCACTTAAGCCTTTTTTTCGACCCATTACTAAAAAAGCTACACCCATTTAAGAAAAAGCACACATTCACGTATTATGTTATGATAAAAGTATATATTATTTTTCGGAAATTCTTCTTGAAAATGCTAAAGCAACTTATTTGCTTTAAATTAAATTCCCGATTTCAACTAAGGTAACTTGTCTTAGTACCAATTAACAAACAATCATGGAAATGTTTAAAAACAAAAGTAATTCGGAAAGAGGATTAGGCACTGGCTTTAAATTAATTTCGCTTTCTGTATTTTCCGATATTTTTATTATTCATTTTCGAAAGTTTTTCACTTCCCTTTTGAGTGGAGCACTTGCGAATCTTTTAATTAAAATATACCCAGTTGAAAATATAGCAATCCCTTACAATAAAAAGGGCTGACTCTACTACTACTACTCCTTTAGGTTATGAATATTCGCGGCCGAATCAGCCGAGTTTTCTTTTTAATTCATGTATCGTTTTCTCTAGTTTGTGATCAGTTTTTTTAATCACTGTTTTTTAACAAATGGAGAGATCGGTAAAATGCAAATATTTTTAATAAAGGAAGGTTGTGATTTTCATTTCATATCAAATTTATTAATATATAAAAAAAATTAAACCTATTTAACCCATTAATGCCTGAATAACAAAAAATTGTACGGCAACTTCGAGGCGCTAACTTTTATCGAAGGAGTGGTCAATTCTCATCGAGACCAACTTTTCTAGACGTATTTTGAGTCGCCCGACACGATCCAACCAAAAAAAAAGTGAAAAAAATTATTAATATTGTTTTTTTTCAATATTACGCAAATAAATACCTTTTTCACGTAATTTTTTTCGAAAAACGACTGATTTAGTCGGGAAAAAGCTACTTTTTACTGCAATAAAGTGCATAAAACGTGTTATTAGGACTTAAACTTCAAAAATATGCAAGCATTTAATCAGTAATCAGTGACCCCAAAAACTCCGAATACCCAATTTTTTTTCGAAAAAATTGAGAATTTTGCCAAAAATTATTGAATTACGGAAATATGATAGCAAATTCGTAATCAGTGACCCTTAAAAATAGTTTATATACATTTTAGGGAATTGTCGAACATAGTGAGATAAAAAAAAGTGATCGAAAGTAATGCAAATATGCGTTACATTGTTGCAATTTTTATGCAGCCTAATATTTTTAACGAAAAAAATACCTGCATATTTTTGAATTTTAAGTACTAATAACACGTTTTATGCACTTTATTGCAGTAAAAAGTTGCTTTTCCCCCACTAAATCTGTCGTTTTTTCGAAAAAAATGACTTGAAAAAGGTATTTATTTACGTAATATTGCAAAAAAAACAATATTAATAATTTTTTTTCACTTTTTTTTTGGTTGGATCGTGTCGGGCGACTCAAAATACGTCTAGAAAAGTTGGTCTCGATGAGAATTGACCACCCCTTCGATAAAAGTTAGCGCCTCGAAGTTGCCGTACAATTTTTTGTTATTCAGGCATTAATGGGTTAATACAAACTATTAAATTAAAAATACAGTGAAGAATGTGAGTTATTAATGATATATATTTTTCAAATGTGAACAATCTAAATAAAAGATCATTTCTTCATTTCTTTGAATCTTCCGTCCCCGGAGAGGCATACAAAAAGGAATGTTAGAGTTCAAATCCTTTCATCTCGTTTAAATTGTTTATTTTATTCAAGACGGAGTAGTACCTCATCGCACACAAGAAGTATTTGAAGCCATCAATAAATTTTATGGGAGATCGAGTTATTGGCCTAGGGTACCTACGCTTTGCTAGGGGAAAGTGAATAGAAAAGCCACCTTACTCGTCGGATCTCACTCAATGTGATTGTTTTTATGGGGCTACATTAAAGATCACTGCTATGAAAATAACCCAAAAACAATAGAGGATTTAATAAAGACATCAGGAGGATCGTCAATGGCATTTCGAATGAAACGTTAGAACATGTTTTAATAGTTTTAGAGATCATTTGTATATTTGTGCCAATTTAAATGGTTAAAATATTAAAGATATATATCATATATGTACTAACGTTCTTCACTATATTTTTAAAATAATGGTTTGTATTAAATATATTTAATTTTTTTATACTAAAATGGATATGCTATGAAAATGATAACTTTAGTTTATTAAAAAGTATTTACATTTTGCAGATCTCTCCATTTGTTAAAAAATAGTGACTCATTAGTTTTCACACATTTCTAGTGGACTGTATATGTAGTTAATTCCTAGAATTGAAAAGATGAAAAGAGAATGCAATATAATGTACTGTACATACATATATGTTTTTCTTGACCAAGACTGAGAAAAAGTAAATTAAATAAATTGATGTTATAATATGTTAAAATAAATGAGAATTTATGATTAAAATTAGTACAATATTTTCATAAATTATTTATAGAAGCCAAAAATGGTTTCAAAAACAACTTTTGAGGAATTTATATATATGAATATTCAATTCTACTTCACTTCCAAATTTTACAAACCCTATTCACGGCAAGTGGTTATTGTACAAACACCGCATAAGTATTTACACAATTATTGTATATTATTGTGTTTTACGCCTGATTACTATGGTATCTATTAAATGTATCTTTAATTAGTGGAATTTTGTTTAAGGTGTCATACCTTAATTTTGTTTCATGAATACTGCCAGATTCTTACGAACAGTTTATTTATATAAAAAGACTTATTATAGTCGGGGTGCCAGAGGTTTTCATTTCGTTGTTGGACGGAATTTGATGAAAAATGGCAGAAAGGGAAGGTCATTGCCCGTACAGTGACCCATTAAAAAAGTTAGAATGAGCGATGTCGGGAAGGTACTTTGTTATTGCAAAATAACTTTGATAACCCGTTATTTTTCAGTTTTCTTGGAATAACTCGAAAACGAAGCATTTCAGCGAAAAATATTAAATACAAAAGTTGTTCAGCTGATGATTTTACGTAGGAATACGGTTTTTTGATTAATTAAAAAATTGTTTTTCCGACCGAAAACCAGCAGAAAAGTAACAAAAATGCAAAAACAATAAGCATTAAAAAATAAAGGAAAAAAACGATTTCCATCGTTGATATTTGGGTTATTGATAGGTATTGGTATTGTTAACCAAATGCACCCGGTCCGGTTTTTCAAAAACAATATGGCGACCTATTGCAACATTGTTAAGTTAAAACTTTGGAACGCTGTAAATTCTGCATGAACAAACGGATCTTGATGAAACAAATTGGAATCGGTAGGTATTAACGGCATCTTTGAGTGTGCCAAATTTCAAAATTTTTCAACAATTACTTTTTTTGTTATTAACCAAAAACCATTTTCTGTTTTTCGTAATTTCGTCAATTTACAACATTACAACAATAACAAAATGCAATTGATTACTCTTAACATCCTACAGTGGTGACTAAAAACGCGAAAATAGCGAGTTTTGATGATTTGATGCATTTTGTTGCAAAGCTTAATGTTGTAAATTGACGAAATTACGAATACACATTGGTTAATAACAAAAAAAGTAATTGTTGAAAAATTTTGAAATTTGGCACACTCAAAGATGCCGTTAATACCTACCGATTCCAATTTGTTTCATCAAGATCCGTTTGTTCATGCAGAATTTACAGCGTTCCAAAGTTTTAACTTAACAATGTTGCAATAGGTCGCCATATTGTTTTTGAAAAACCGGACCGGGTGCATTTGGTTAACAATACCAATACCTATCAATAACCCAAATATCAACGATGGAAATTGTTTTTTTCCTTTATTTTTTAATGCTTATTGTTTTTGCATTTTTGTTACTTTTCTGCTGGTTTTCGGTCGGAAAAACAATTTTTTAATTAATCAAAAAACCGTATTCCTACGTAAAATCATCAGCTGAACAACTTTTGTATTTAATATTTTTCGCTGAAACGCTTCGTTTTCGAGTTATTCCAAGAAAACTGAAAAATAACGGGTTATCAAAGTTATTTTGCAATAACAAAGTACCTTCCCGACATCGCTCATTCTAACTTTTTTAATGGGTCACTGTACGGGCAATGACCTTCCCTTTCTGCCATTTTTCATCAAATTCCGTCCAACAACGAAATAACCCATTTTTTGAACCTCTGGCACCCCGACTATTAGAAATTTGCCTTAAGACGCAAAAGTCCGTTCACACACATTGAAACTGCGCTTAGAGTATGTAAATTTGTTGGGTAAAAGTTATATAACTCTGGGAGTTGCCGCTTAATTTGGTTAAGAGTCTATCTTTTGGGTCTTGCGGGTAACAAACAGCGCACCGTTTAAAACAAGAAGAAAAGAGTGGCACCTTGCCGGGAGCACGGATTCCCTGCATAAATAATTGTGGAATCGTCTCATATGGTACCTTCGTTTGGATGCCATGAACCGTTTTATTATATCGTTTAAGAAACAGCACAGAAAACGAGAATTCTGGGGATAGCTCGCTCTTATAACATTTACAAGGGCGATCGGCTTGGAAACAACCATTAAAATTTGTGTACCGATGAGTAAACATGCAAACGCTAATTAGCTACGGTGAGGAACTGAATGTAGTAAATATAAACTGAACCCGCACCCGACCCTTAAAAGGGCTCGAAATTAAAGGGAACTCAAACAGCAGCTGCATACACGCTCAGATAGGCTTGAAATGCTTTTTATACAATTTCTCGAGTACCCGAAATGGGGTTAAAAATATTTCATGTAGCTCGCCACCATAGCGATTCCTTAGCGAATTTTTCCGATTCAAAAACTCATGGAATATGAAAAATTCATCCGTGAGGCGTTTAATGCTAAAACAGCGGCCGCATACACTCTGCGGAGCAATATTGTCGGTTAAAATTGTCTTGGCACAGGAATAGATTTTGGGGTATATAAATTTCTACTTATTCTGCAAACAGGCACTATTACACCCGGCTCCATATCCCAAAACCTGAGATGTTCCTCAGAATTTTTATATTCCATAGCATACACCGTGAATACGAATTTGGAACCTTGGTTATAAGGAAAAATTCCTTGCACTAGTCCCATGAAAGAACGTTTAAAAGACAATGAATTCTTCAAAGGACGTTTTCATCAATAATTCATTGCACCGGGGTCTGAATATTTGATTTTGGGGCTCAATCCGTTAGCATAATACCACCCACACTAGACCCCAATTTACATTCGTAAAACCTTTTTCTTATACACAAAAGGTAAAACAATTCCCTAGAAAGGATGGTAAGGGAAGCGAAGGGCGGGAGAAATTCTCTTGTGTGCGGCTTCTATTTGTTGATTGCGTGGAATATAAACACGGATGCTGCACAGCATCTTGTCAAGCAATCCTCAGAAGTGCACGCAAATACTCACTCAGAGAAAGCAAAACAAGAAGAAGTCACTGACTTTTTGTTTATAGTAGTGTTTTACGATTCCTGACAAAATGAGGAAGACTTGCAGCAAGGTTAATTTTCCCAATTTTCAGGGCGGTGATAAATCATGTCGTGGAGTAAGATCACGCTAAAGTGCAGGATGCAAATTTTGTCACAATGTTAAGTCCAAGAAGTTATAAAGTTTCTTTTAATAAGCATAAGCTAAGGTTGCGCTGAAATAGAAACTTTTACGCGATTTTAATGGAAGCGAAACGTCGAAAGATTTACTTCTTAAAGTTGCACTGGTTTTAATCTAAACGGCAATAAATTCGCTGAATCGTACCTTGCACCTTTTACACCTCTTTCACTGTTCTTAAGTTTATTCGCCTAATAACATCTACATTTCGGCTCTACAAAACTTGGAAGATAGAACAACAAATCTTAGCTTTGTAATATTTTTTTTTTTTGTGGAAATTGTCTCGCTAATAAAATTGTTCCACTTTCTATTGTTATTCCTATTCTAATGAAGGCGGTATTCTTCTTTTTAAGGAGATAAGGACTATTTCCGGATTTTATCAGCAATTGACAAACAGCTATAAATCGCCGTATCTCTATATACCGAAGGGCGCTAACAAAAGATTTTCAATTGTTTGTTGTTTGTCCCTTTTGTGTTCGCCTATGAAAACCTGAAATCCAAGATAAATAGGTAATGATCTTGGTGCTAGGCTCACTACCCGGCGATGGCAGTGCCCTCTAAACGGAAACGATTCACACAACAAAAGGTAGGTGTCTGTTATCAAGAACGGCGCGGCTATTGTTGGTCCTCAATGGATCGTCCGGCATTAATCTAAACGTCTTGAACATTGATTCCTTGCTAAAAATTAATGTTCCATTCAAGGAGCCTGAGATAATGTCAATTTATCATTGACCGAGTCTAAACACCATTCAAGCAGCCTCTCCTTCTCCACTTAACTCTCTGGTGAGGCCGAGATGAAGGCATCCCTGAGTTCCCGAGGGAACTCCATTCTAGAAATAAACATTTCAATTAGTGGCCACAGCAGCACCCACCTTTTCATACAGAAGAAGAATTGCCTTCCGGACTTTACAATATTTTTCGGATGAGGGCGCGTGCGAATGACTCGTCCAGAATTTACTACTTCGAATTTCGATTGTGGCACGAAACAATGGAGGTCCAGAGAAAGGTTCATCATGCTGTGATTGACAGCCTTTCTTTTATATGAACATATGAGATTTTTCTCTAACGAGAGTTATTGGCTCTCTTAATAAAAATGCTTTTATGTAATATAAAGGAAATTAATAAAATATATCAGGTGTGTTCTGAACTTTGAAAATGTATACATGAATCTCATATTTCACAAATTTTTAAGAATTAGGGTATGCGAATATAAAAAAAAATATTTTAATTTTCATTCGTGTGCGATTTGATAGTTTAATATATACTAAAAAATACTATAAAATTAGTATTAAAAAAACACTGAGCTAAGAATTTTGAAACCTCTATGCGATATTTGTACACTTACAATTTTTTTTCAATAAAATAACAAATTAAAAAATAAGGTAAAATGTAACTTTTGGAAATTTTAAAATTAAATAGACATACAAAATTTAAGATTTTTCTTTTATGGGGTTTTTCAGCCTAAAGCAACTTAATAAAATACATAAAATATGGTTATGCTGTAAAATTACATTTCAAAATTAATCTTTTTTTAAAATCTGTTATTTAACTTTCTTTGTTGTATGTTTGCTACAAATGTTTGAAGTCAATTTTGAATTAGTTCCTGTGATTGGAATATTCTGAAATTGTGCATACACGTGTAGTTCTTATGACAATATAACATTATAAAGTTTTTTTCTTTATGTACATATATCTTCTTATGAGACTAAAGATTGTATTATATAAAAAAGCTAATGACTTGAATAAAGCCTTGGATGGATCATAAGTGAATTTACCACGTCTTTAATGTGGATGTCGGAGCTGTATTGAATTATTCACTTGAAGCCCAATTAGAGCTGGCTGGTGGGCAGCCGCCTTGCTAATTCACTGAGGGCTAATTCGATAATGCCACTGGCTTACTTGGTGGATATTTGCCAATGCGTCTGTTGTTACGTTACGTGTGTCTATTGTTCCTATTGGTCAAATTAGGCCGGACTCGGTTTGCACTAATAATATTTCCCAATTGGAAAGTCCTCATGCCACGTCGACATCCTCCTCATTATTGCTTATTGGTTTCCATCCAAATCCCTTATTACTCCGCAAGATTATCCGGGAATCAATAAGACGAGCGGCATTAGTTCCGTATTCAACTGCCGCTCTTAGTGGGATTGAATGGCCTTACAGTGGCCTCTCCGTATGCTATAGTAGGGCCGTTTTAATGCGGCGAGGGCTTCCAGGATGTTTGGAACCTCCTTCGAATATGCGGCATTTTTATGTTCTGTTGCCCGGAGAAGTCCTTTTTCCCTAGAGCCCCGCGCGACAGTTCCCAAATAAAAGCAGCGCTAATATGGCTCCGTACGCCTAATTTCATCAGAACAAATACCCCTTCCCCTGGCCCTTGCCTTGCCCTTTCATTTACATGCTGTCCCAGTATCCTTCAGGAAGAAAAAAAAAAAAAAAATAAATGGCGAGCGGTGACGTACACACACTCCACAAGTAAAATCAAATTACCCTTTTTCTCGGCGATTTGTAGTACGTCCGGATGATCCCGACGGAGTGGTGTGTGAGCGTGTGTTAGTGTATGTTTGTGAGCCTAATTCCACTTTGTTAACATGACATTGCCTTAAATAGGGTCGCTCCGAGGATATGTGCTCAGAAGGATATTAAAATCGCATATATCACGCCCCAGAATGGCGTGGCAAATGAAAAAGACGAGAAGGTTTAGGAATTTTCTTTTTTCCCTTCCCAAAATACATGACGACCTACATGGATGAGACTGTCTTGTAAAGCGTCCCGACGGAAGCGTATTCTCTTTTTTCCTTTTTCGGAGCGATGCTTTCTATTCATGTACATTTTGGCCACCCGATGACGGCCAAATTTTAATGTCCATGAAATTAGATGTCAGTCCATTTCGCCTTAATGTAGGTAAATATTTTGGATAAAAACATTTTTCTAGTTTGATTTTTTTGTCGGTTCAGGGTTGAACGCTTCTGTGTGCTGCTGCTGGGCCTTAAGTCCAGAGTTTTTGCGAAATATGCATACCCCAAAAAGTTTGCTTTAGACCTTGAGGATATTTTTTTTTTTTCAGCACAATTTATAAAAGTATGGACATTTTATTTAATTTCCGGAGAGAGATATTAGCTAAAAGATTTTGTATTTTTTGTGCTTTAAATAGATTCGAAATCGATTTGTTTCTTAATAAGGGAACTTAAGGAGAACATTGTCTATTAATAGACAACATTTGTGGGTGATTCGCCCACACAAAGCTCATAAACACTAATTTCTAAATTCGCAAAAAAAATAGTTACATTTTTCAATTGTTATTATTACTGAAAATAATATATTATAGATTATCGATAAATTTAAAGTTTTGGCTTTGGCACAAGCTTTATTTTCTTTCCTCTATTTCCACTCACTATGGTTTGCAGCACCTTTAAAAAAGTTACAGAAGCATTAATGATCAAAAATATTTAATGTCTCATTTTTTGTACATATTTTAATAGTACAAGTCCAATATCTTGGACATACGCTGCAAAAATATCAAATCTGAAATTAATTCTTCAGACAATAGATTTAAACATTCGGACGAGAAAAATTTTAGTTTAATGTAACTGAATTTTGCAACCCTTTCGCGGATACTAAATTTGTATGACGATTTCTAAGAGGGTTTTACGTACTGCGATGTTATACCATGTCATGACGATCTGGAAATTATTTTGTTAAGGGTTGTCCATTCAAAAGAAATCTTGTTTCTTTAGGGATATAATTTCTTTTCAAACATTTGAGACCTATCATTCTCACTTTTCGTATAGTACAATAAAATCGTAACGTTATAAGCCTTCGTAATTCTTTGAAATTTCAAAATTTGGACTTGAACTCCGCTGTGAATTAAAAAATAGCAGAAATTTTCGCTGGAAAATTAAAAGAGTCATAAGATTGCTCTGAATCTTTTTTGTGTATTTTTCCATCTCAGACTTTGTGATAAATCTTTTTTATAGCGTTTTTTCTGTAAATTGTGAATCCAAAAACAGTCCATTAAAATGCTTTTCGGGAAAAATAACGTCAAATAGTAAAAGAACGTACTTTGGCTATAAAAAAAAGTTATATATAACTATTATCTAGATTTTTTCAGGTAATTTAAGCCTATTATTGTTTCGAAAACTTGATGTTATAGATCATTTTTGTTTTCGAATTCGCAATCTACGGAAAATATTTTATTAAGCTAGCCTATCTTTTTTTAGCCGATTATGGAGGTTTGGGACTTCCTATTTACGAATCTGAACTCGGTTTTTTTCTATTAAATCACATTTTTTAGGAAAATAGGGTGGAATTGCACGAAATAGCCTATTTCGACAAATTCATTAAAAAATAATGGAATATGGAAAAAGCTCGGAACACGACTCAAAAGAGAGCCTGAATCCTTATCCGACATATATGAAATACCACTAATCTATATAACTCTTATAAAGCGTCTTTGTCGAGCAATCATCTTCATTCAGCATCAGTATGATGTAATCGGCTTATGGAAAAAGTATTAAATCCTCTCGTATTTTAAAATAATAACTAAAGGTTCATACTTTTATTTGAGCTCCTTTACAAGCTTCTGTGATAATTCATTATTTTTTAATTAATTTGCAAGAATGGCCAAACTACGCTCTTTTGTACTTTTCAAACCTATATTCAAAAACGTGATGTGATAGAAATTTTTTGTTTACGAATTCGTGATCTACAGAATAAAACTTATCGAAATGACTACTTTGTTTTATAAGACGAAAACTATCACAAGCCTGCGTTATTTATATGAACGGCCTCAAACAAGCAAATTGTTTGTGTTTTTTTTAGAAATTTAAGATTTTACTTCACTGACATTAAGAAGAGTTCCTTACCTAATAACAATTTTCGGAATGTTCTAGAAATAATTATTAGAAAATAAGGAAAAAAAAACTTAAAAGTGGAAATTAATCTTAATTCACTTTAACGAAAATTTTGTGCACGCAAGTTCGGTTGTGCGATTCAATTAGGAAATTGGGGCGATTTTCTTCCAAAATCGCATATAGGGGGTTTTTGGGTATGCTCTTTCAGAATTTGGGATTGGCTTTGCATAAAGACTTCAAAAACTCTATTATTTTTCGGGGTTTTTTACAAAAGGGGTGATTTTTTTAGTCTTTTTTTCTTTTCAAAATCGATTATCTTGAAGTTTCTGCTATCGAATGATCATACAACCACCAGAAATCGCGGTCCGAATGTCTAAACTTTCTCAAACCATTGTTTTGAAAGTTTTTTTTTTTGCTTTGGTTTTTCCAAAATGGCCATTTTGTAATAAAAAACTTCGCGATGTTTTACACGAAAAGAATCAACTTTATAAAAAAAATTTTATAGAACAGAAAATACTTTAAATTAACCAAAGAAAACGTGTGCATTTTGTCGACTATGTTTGGTTTTTTGGATTTGGGCAATTTTTGAAAAATCGAAAAATATCCCGAAAAATTCAAAATTCAAGTCTTTTATGATGAAATTTGGTGATATTTTTAATCAAAAAGGATCAATTTTAAGAATAAGTGCTTAAAATTAGCCAGAGAATACGTATGGATATGTTTAGAATTTTTCGGGATATTTTTAGATTTTTCAAAAATTGCCCAAATCCAAAAAATTCTCATTGTGCGCATTAATGGGTTAATCAAATAAATAAATTACTGAAATAGTTAATAGCTAACTTAATATAAAACTTTCTACCTTCTACCATTGCATTAAGGGCCCGTTCTGACACCCACCTAGTTAAGTAAATGCACGCAAAATGGGAGCATCTTAAAATAGAGTTCCTGGGAAAATATATCCAAGTGGGAGGCTTTTAGGAATGGAAAAAAAAACCCGGGAAAGGAAGCCCGAGGATATTAGGCGTAATGCAATCGCTACCTAAAAGTTTTCCATTATTCGTCTCAACTAAAAGGGACCGGAGGCTTTTGAGATTTTCCTTGAAAGCTTGCCGCGATTACTTGGGGAATAAAACGAGGAAACATCTCAACCCACGCCCTCACTCGAAACCATTATGAAATATTTCCCAAGGCTGCCCTACTAGAATTCTATTGATTTTACAAAAATAAATTGCCATCGGCTGTGAAGTTTTTGAAATGCGGTGATAGTAAACCCGGCACCCATGTTCGACCTCTTTCCCGGCTCCTCCCCCGCTCGTCGGATCGGTGTGCCCTTCGGCATCGTCCCTTTTCCACTCGATACCCGAAATTTAAACGAATTTAAAATCTCCCATTTGGAGACAAATTTTGTGAACTTCCAAAGAACATTGACCCAGAAACGCGGCTTATCGCCGGAATGGTACAGCAGCTGTTGCAGAAGAAATTCCCTCCCCGACGACCCCATCTTGGGGGCAAAAGTCAATCCCTTTATGGCACCACCACACCTACACCTCGGCATGACGGTACGTGATGTTTTACTGTAAAATCTACCGGAAAGGACACACGGCTTTGCCGAGTGGAGAGTTTTCCTTGAAATTTGGCGCAAGCGCACTTTTTCGGGGAGAAGATTTGAGCGATTTTCCAACAGAAGTTGGAAAATTGGCAACAAACTTGCCTTGAATTTTTGTTTTTCCTTGTTTATGAGGGGAAAGCGGAAGAAAACATGCGCTCGCTTCAAAAAAGTGTTATACTCTAAAGTACACTTTGAAATTGCGGAAACGTACCAGATCGAGGGGAAGTCCTCAGCAGGAGCAACAGCTCGATTTTGAGGGTATTGAGCAGCGAAGCAGCCGAGCTAAATTTTATGTTATTGTAAAAGGGTAAGATCTACTGTAATGTATGTAAATAATATACGTATTTTTGCTTACGATTTGCTTAAATTCTTGGATTTAAAAAAAATAGAATTCTATGATATTTATCGATTAAAGTACTCATAACACAGCCCTTAAGAAAAATCACAAAATTTCAATACGTGCATCAACCTAAGTATTTTCAACAATGCTTGTAAGAAAAGAGAAATAAAATTATATTTACATATTCCTTGAATTCCAGAATAATGTATGTGTTGACCTTGTTCTTTTTCATAAAATTCTTCCACTTAATTGTTTAAGACTTTGAGATTACGAATTTCTGGGAAAAAGGCATAAAAGCCAAAAGAAAAATTGTTTCAAGTTTTAAATTCCATAATTTGACAAATAGAAACAAGAGCAATTTGAAAATTTTTTTTTTCTAATTCATTATTTTAAATTATTTTTACTGAAATTTCATGAAAAACTGATTTTTAAGATAACATAATAATTAAAAGGTTTATTTTTTATACACCCTTTTTCCATAAAACGGTTAAATAGTGGAAGAAAATAACTTCTAGTGGATTACTAACTCAATTTATTATCACTTCAGAAATTATATAATTCAATACAATTTTTTTGCTGTAAAAAAATAACTTTATTTATTTTTTCTCCCCAACACAACACTGTTTAAGGTACTACTACCGTCTAGAGAAAAAAAAAAATGAAACTTTTTCATTATTATTTTTTTTCATCCCCTTTATTCGATATAACTACCAAATTTTTTTTTACAATAAGTTTGACCCTTGTAGATTGAAAAAAAAAGAATTTAATTTAATTTTTGTATTTAGAAATTTGTATAGAGGGCGCTGAAGCCGGCAACTCGAAAATATGCTAGTCCTATTGCCCACAGATAATCTCAGGATTGAGATGTCTGAAACAAAAAATTCAAACGGGATTTTAAAAAGGAAGTTCCCGTACCTTGTAATTTACCACATTTAATCGCAAAATGCAAAAAACAAAATTACAGAAGCTTGAAAAAAATTATTATAAATTGGACTATTTTTCATCTTTTTCTCTTGCCAAAAATTTTCTTTTTTTGAAAATTCTAGACGGTATTAGTACCTTAATTAAGAATGTTTTAAAAGATGTCAAAATTTATTTTATTTTGCATAATAAGATGACCGTTGGCTAACACTTCAAAAGTAGCGACATCCCTTTCAATATCCTACTATATAATCAAAAACTATGTTTAATTAAATTTATTTATTAATATGCAGTCTACAGAATGGATGTATGTATGATCAAACTAGCAAATTCAACTAACATTATTCAAAAAACAAAAACTACTTAAACTGGGTACAATTCATTAATAGATCAACATTGTCATCGAAGACAGAATTGCATTCATTAGAACAATATGCGACAGATTCATGTTGGTCATAAGAAGTTATATGATAAGGAATAGACAACAAACGCCTAGATCTAAGACACATACCAGATTCATAAATATTAAACCAATCTAATAAGACCGAGGAAAATGTAGTATTATAGAGAGCGGCAGATTTCTAAACATTTTCAGAAAAAATTTACAAAAACCTAAAAGAAAAATCGAAAAGAATTTTTGGAAAAAATAAAAAACAAATTACAACAAATATTTTTCAAGTAATAAAATACTTTGCAGGTGTATTTAAAATTAATAGGAAAAAAAATTACAAATTGCCCTCCTTAAACCTTATCAGCAAAATTTAAATTAAATAACGTAGATAAAAGCAAGTGGCACACGGTTCCTTAAACTGTCAGACAAGAAAATTTAATTTTTATCATTGTTAATCCACTGGCCTTACAACCCGGAAAAAACTTGCACTTATATTTCCATTAAAAGACAAAAACTTGTTTCCTAGAATTTTCATAACCTTTGCGGTCTAAAATTCAAGGAGTGTAAAAATTGCTTTAGCCCTTGGCTTTAAGGTATTATAAACATATTACTCATGATGAAAGAGCATAGCATGCGTTTTTCGAAAATCGATCTTAAACCTAAACCATGGCTTTATATTTGACCTATGATGTGGAAATTAATATTTTCTAAAAATTTATTGTAATTGTTAGATATTTAATTTGGTCAAAATTCTGAGTTTTTGGGGCGGCAAAATATCGTTGGCTTACTATCAGTGAAGCTGATAATCCGGCTTAAAGTTTATTATACCTCTTACATCACAATCGAGTAATCCATCAGACAAGAGGTATTTCCTCAAAGCATATGTATTTAGTCAAATGTTATTGAATGCATTCCATTCTTCTAGCAAGCATAAGACTGTGTTGATTCCACACAACTGACTCATATTCAATGATACGTATAGAACGAACCAATGAAACGAATAATACTTTCAAAATGAAAGGATCCTGAATGTCAGTAGAATTACTTTTTATAAAATCTAGAATTTTTAAAAGTTGCAAATATAGTCTAAATGCAGGCTACTACCTAATTTAGGATCGAATAACACCCCAAGATCCAAAATTACCCTGGAACGATCAAGCACATGTTCACAGCAATGAATTATCAGAGAGCACATACGATAAACACTGAATGTCTTACATTTAGTGGGATATATTAATGATACCTTTTATTTTCTCAAATATTTCATAAGAAAATTACAAGGTACAAGTCTTTTTAAATTGTTATTACTCAGTCATTTTTTGACATATTACTCAAAAATTAAATACACATATATAAATTAAATCGATTTACAAAAAAACGAAAAATGCGACCGGCTATTGTAAATATAAATAATTCTTTTGTTCTCTAGCCTTTAACCGGGTCTAATAATGCTGATTGAAATCCTTATTAAATTTATATTGTTTAAAGAAATGAAAAATTTACATCTAATTAAAAATATAAAAAAACGCATTTATAAGGTACTTGTTCTGCCTGCGTAGAGTCTTCTGCTGACAATGATAATAATTATGATGCAATATGCGTAATGAAATGCGTGCTGAAGTACTAAAAAGATGAAAAAGTAAGTGCCATTAAGAATTTTAAAACGATGACATCTTTTCTCTCTGAAGTTTGTGTGGAGACAGTACACACATATATATAGCTTGGGTTATAGTATAAAAGGTATGCTAATTGCTGTTGTTTTCGCAGATATATGTATATGTTAAATTAAAAACATGGTTAAATAGTACTGTCCAATATGTCCTTTATATTGATTAACTTCACTATTGTGCAAAAAGTCCATGTTTCCTGGAAAACTTGATTAGCCTATTTCGTTTTCAGCATAAAAACATTGAATTCTTTATACAATACGTTTGCAAAAGTCCCCGAGGGACGGTTCTCGCTCAGCCCTAGCTAGGCAGGTACCTATATATTTGCTAACATATAATTTGTGGCTGTTGAAATAGAAATAAAAGGGCTCGTTGACTCACATATGTTTCTAATGGCACATCTACAGACAGGCATTTTCACGCAATGTGGTTTGAGGACTTTTCCATTAGTTAAGGAAAGTTCCCCCGAGCGTTTTATTATAATGTTTTTTTTTTTTTTTTTTTTTTGTAATTAATGCGCTGCACCGTGGTATTTTTCGCGATTATTTCTTTCATATTTCGTGTTAAAACGCCGTTAGCGATGTAAACAATTTGCAAACGGGGTTGCCTTGAGTGACGAATGTGTAAGACTGCACACATGTGTTTATATGAGGGTAAATAATGTGGCTATTATTCCGCCTTTTAGCACTATTATGCTGTTTTGCCTTGGAAAATAATGTGAAAATGTGAAGGGTATGCGTATCTTTTGTAATTTGAATGAGTAAATAGTGGTCGCAAGACCTTTTTCGCTGAAAAGTTCTTAGTTGGGGTGCATTCATGATTAATATAGTAAATTTAATTAATTTTAAATTTGTTTTAGTAATAGCACACATGTACGGATAAATTCTAAAAATGTGTTGATTGGTAAATGAATATAATCTGTAAATGATAAATGGTTGAGTCACGAAAAAAGCCAACTGATTCCTAGATTTATGAACCATAAATCTATAAATAAGAATAATTATAATAAGAAATCTTCCAAATTTCGACTTAACCTAGTAGACTTTGATTTATTTTATATGAGTAACATATTCCTCCATAGTGGTTTAAGTTAGTAACAAAATTTTGTTTGAAAAGTGGTACTAAATGGCTTACGTGCTCGTTAATTTCGACTTTGTTATTCAAACTTGTAAATTAAAGATTGCGAATCTAATATGAAGTTAAGCATGTGCTGTGGACCGTCTAGTTTTTACGACGAAGCGCTGATTAAAATTTCGTTGCAAAATATGTTGATTATAGCTGAAATAATTCGAGCAGTGACCGCAAAAACCTTAACAGAACCACTATAACTTTTAATATCTCTAGACTTACAAACATCAATCGCATTATATTTGTTCATAGCCCAGATTCTGAGAACCAATAGAAACGTTCATAGCCCAGAGTCGGAAAACACATATCTGCGTTCATGGCCCAAATTGAATGGCTGTGTGGGAACCCATATATGCGTTCATAGCGCTCAAAGGGTTAAATGTTCACAAATTGGAATTACGATGAATAAAAACAAAAAGCACTTCCTCGAATAGGAAAAAATCCTTCAATTTTATATTAGTCAATAAAATTTAAACTGATTGAAGTACCTTCGGTAAAATTTATGAATTAGGGTACTTTAGCAAATGTACCTAATTTTGCTTACACTAAAGGCTGTCTCAAAACCGTCTTTCATTTTGAATTTAAAATCATTTTCGTGGTGTTAATTATGGAAGGTTAAAATTTCCTAGTTGTCATCAGTTAACTTTGAGGTTAAATTATGGAGCATTTCGCAATCGAATAACAAAGCATATAACATGAAAATTCACCATACCAATGTCCATTCACCTCTAATCGTCATCGTTCTCAAAAATTAAACATCTCATGAAGCAGTATGCAATGAATTTTGACTGTAGAACGCATAAGCACAGACATTTGTTAAATATTGTCTTCTAGACGTAACATAATTTTCCGTATTTTACACTGAAATACATAAAAACATTTTCACAGTTCAAAGGAAATATGCGTTTTATTCAAAAAATAATATGAAAGCCGGTTCTAAGACACCCTTTATAAAAGCCCATTTTAAATCCGTAAATTTTATATTCAACTTAGTGTGAAAAGTCAAGGTGTGTTTTGTCTGATTACGTTAAAAAAAAAAAAAAAAAAAAAAAAAACTCTTTCTACAACTTTCTACAATTTAGCACAATAATCCATGAAAATTCCACACTACCTCAACTTCAAAGCCCAATATCTCGAGAAATATCGATGTTACCGATTTGGTGTTCACAACTTTTTTATAGGAAATTCAATTTCCTACAAGTTTGTCATATTCACTTTTTCTGTACCTCTTATTGTTTACGAGATAGGGGCAAAAAGCGAGAATTTCATGGAAAAATTGGGGTTAGTGACCCGTACTACCTCGCTGGTGGGAGTTAGGGTTACACCGCAATGGACACTTTTGTAGAGCATTCAATTCTGAAGAAACCCTACCATTGACCAAGATTATACCATAAAATGCCTCTGAGCTGTAGAGTTTTGAAGAAAAATAATCAAAGTTTACGTGTATTTTATATGGGAAATCTTTATACGCCTTGGTCTAGTACTTAATATTAATATTAAGGGCTCTAATTTTCAGGGAATTTTCGTTTAGGTATTTGCCACAAAATTTCGAGGTGGGACTGAAAAAAAAAAAAAATTGACGCGAAAAAAAAGCACCCTAAATTATATATATAAATATATTTAAGGTGCAAACTGAAACAAAATGAGAGTGTACAACCTCATGAAATATATAGGGTGTATAGTATAGTATATACCCCCAAAAATGCTTATCCGTAAAAAAAAACAGGAAGTACGTAGGTATCTCTTAAAATTTGATGTAGAATAACATTTTTCAGTCGCAACAAAATCGGCGGTGACACGTCGGAATACCTTCCTTGTTAGCTACATTTCTAGCTGGCTACAGCCCAAATACGTCATAAATTCATTTACTTGCTTATACCAATAATTAAAACAGAGTGGCATAATGTTATTCTATTTGATGTATTCGTTAAGTATGCTTTCTTAGCCCTGGACTAGACTCACACATTTTTCATACCTTCTTTTTCCTATACTCCAATAAAACAACTTTTTGTCATAAGCGAAAAGTCGATTTATACCTACATACTTAGAATGCTTATGCCATCAACCTTTCTCTGAGCTGTTTCGAACATTGCGCATACCTTTGGGCTGCTGAGCCGCCCCAAAGTATCCTCTGGTTCCCCATCATTTGGATGATTCAATAACGTGGATGCAGCACTAGGGAGGATTATGTTCCCATAATCCTGCATTTGGTGAGGGAGAGAGCAGCACCAGCAGCACCAGCAGCAGCATAGCTCTTTAACGGGCGTATCAAATTTAAGGACGAAGGAGAGTTTATGGGTCCATTTTGGGGACCCCCCTTTTATGTTGTGTGGTTCTGCTCTCTTAGCAGCAAATCGGACTAGTCAACTTGTTGGATATTCAGGCAACATAACAACATCAAATGTGTCCCCTGATGTAGATAACAGCGTATAATTTGAGTCCTTCAAAAGAGATAAACTACAATCCAAATGGGATCGGGATAGCCGCCCAGTCCTCCCCTCGCCTCCCCTTGGCATCATTGTGGGACAACGTACAGCTCGGGGTATGCTGCTGCATGTTTTGAGGGGCTCGGGAAAGGAGCATAGGGATACATAGAAAGGATGCTGAGGCGCGAATTGATATTCAAACTGGTTCGGCAGACAAATAGAGTAGGTGGAGCAGTGGTGGCGGCGGCGACGTCCCCCTGCCACCCTCCCCCTGTGGAATGACTTGCTTGGAGCCCATGTCGATAAATTCGGAAAGTGAAAGACATCACATCTGTGGCTGTCAATTTTTCATGGATCGTCGAAGTATGCCCGACTGAGCTGTTCGCCAAGCCCCTCGCATCACGAGCGCTAGAAACAAATCTGATCTTCTGAGAGTTTTTCAGTTATCGATGTCAGGAATTGAATGGATGAAAAGGCTGGCGGGGTGAAGAAAAGGGAAGGGTGAGAGGATGAGGCGCCGACGGGGACCGGGGGGACAGTCACTTCTAAGGAAATTTTTCAATTTTCTCAACATTTTTCCCCAGAAATCGTGGTTGCGGTGACGTTATTGCCTTCGATTTAGCATATCGTCAACAGTTGTGATTCAGGATGTATGCGGAGATAACTGTGGCCTGCGGCTTAGGGAGGGGATAGAAACGGATGGAAATTGGGGTGGGGGGGTATATTGTGAATGGTTCCGCCCACAACACTAAAATAGTTTCAACCCTGCCAGGCTAATGGCATTTCGTTGTACTTTTGGGGAGGAATGAAAGTCATCGAAGGTTTCTTCCCTCCTAATCCAGTTGGGATTAATCCATGTTATAAACTACCCCCACACCCCGGATCTGTTGAGATTGTTGCACATCGTGAAAAAGTGCATGACCGCTCTTCGCACGCTACTAAACCTAAAAACCCAGCTCCTTTTGGGTGGGTAAACTAAATGCGGCAACTTTTGTGGTCCCTTAAAAGCCTTCACTGACTTATAATCTTGGAAGTAGCACCACCAGGAGCTCAATGTCGTGATGGTCTATCTCTTCCACCCTTTTAAGTCGGTTGGCGTTAAATATCATGACATATTAACGCCATCCTCCTCTCAGCGTACATCGTCCTGTCTGATATCCCTTCGAAAAGTTCTTCCTCATCTAACACGATGCACAGGGAAAATACGCTTGCAAGGAATATCCTGGATCCGGGAAAAGAACCAGGATCCGATAATATCGCTCCACTGGCTTAAAGAGCCGATGAAAGGCGATGTTGCTTTTGGCCAGAACAGCAACTATAAGGAGGAAATAGAGAAGCAGGAGTATACAATATATAGTGCAGATTTTGGGACTTCTCTGTCCATGTGGCAGAGATATTCAATAAACCTTTTGCTAATTAGAGAGTTCTGCTAGGATTAAACCAGGTGAAAGAAAACCGAAAGGTTATTTCGGGAGTCCTGTGAGATACACAAGTTCAGAGGGATACTGTTACTACTAGTGCTGCAAATAAACCTAGAACCAACTTCAAAGGACGTTCATAGCGTTATCTGTCGGTCAAGCTTAATGGGAATTGCAACTTGCAAAGAAAAAACGGCCATTACGGTTCGATTCAGTTAACGAATTTAAAAATAGCACAACAGAACCAGACCAAAAGCAAACCGCACTGCGGCAATGAAACGAAAAGGTAATTCTCAAGTATTCGAAAGCGGCAACGCTTCCTTATTTCATTGGCTTTCATTTCGGTGGAGGCAAAAGTTGTTCAAATATCGAGGTATCACATATACATATGTATATTCAGAAGATCAAAGACAGGATAATTATAGCTTTATAGATGGGAACTGGAAAACAAACTTTAACTTATTGATATTTAATTTTAATATAAGATCATATACGACTTATGAACTGAGAAAAGGAAGACATGTGGATGGGCGCCATTATTGCGACTGTCTGAAATATAGTTGGTTTATGGGAATTTTTTTAAAGACAACTACTGCATGGAATGTTTTAATATTTTAATATATATATTTGTGGATATAGTAAATATATGATAACATATTTGGACCAAAAAACTGAATATTCAGCGAGTTATTCAAAATTTCCCAAGGCTCCAAAAAAAAGTCCCCCCATTGCTGCAGTGACAGCGACCTTCATAGTGCCTGGAATCAAAAAAAACCAAAAAGTTTATTAAACTAGAAGGTATTTCCCGTGCCATGAACCTCGATTGAGAAAAAAATTAAATTGAAAAAAATTGAGTTTTAAAAAAGAAATTCAAATTTCACGCGAAATTGATGATTTTGGCCTGCCAAAATTACATGTTTTATTCGATCCTAAAAAATGGAGATTCATGTCATAGAGAAATATGTATAAAAGAAGCTGCAATAAGAATCAAATCGATCGGATGATTTGTCTTCGAGTTACAACTGTAGCAAAGGGTTCCTAGCTATAAGCATTGACTTTTGGACCTAAACCAAATCTTCCATATACTTGAATATAATTGCTCATTATGATTAATTATGACCTTATAGAGGGTCAATCAACAATCATCTTGTGTCTAAGAGCATGTATGTGAGTCATTGCAGAGCAATTAGCTTGAATCTCACTTCATTCATTTTTATCAGGGACCGAAAATAACAATTATTTTAAAATTTTCCAACCAAAAAATCATGTAGACAAATTTGTGGGAAAATTGGTTTAAATGTAGCATTATGATTCTTATGGCCTGAGCTTTAAGAATTTTATGTGCTTTTTAAATTTGTGATTTTTTCGAAAAAGATCAAAAGAAAAAAATTATTTTCGCATTTTTATTTTTAAAATAAAAAATAAAAATCAGAAAATGATTTTTATTTTTAAAAGCAGAAATAAAAATCAGAAAATGATTTTTATTATAAAAATCAGAAATAAAAATCAGACTATGATTTTTATTTTTAAAATCAGAAATAAAAATCAGAAAGTGATTTTTATTTTTAAAATCAAAAATAAAAATCAGAAAGTGATTTTTATTTTTAAAATCAAGAATAAAATTCAGAATATGATTTTTATTTCTAAAATCAAAAATAAAAATTAAAAAATGATTTTTATTATAAAAATCAAATATACAAATCAGAATATGATTTTTATTACAAAAATCAAAAATAAAAATCAGAATATGATTTTTATTTTTAAAATCTAAAATAAAAATCAGAAAATGTTTTCAGAGGTGTCCGGCATGATCAATATTTAGTATTGGGTGCATTGCTATCACATTCAACAGATAGCGCTCCCATTGCCGTAAAATTTTTAGCTTAGCGTGTGTTGTTTTTACGTCCGCTGGCGCAATTTAAAAAAAATGTCAAAGCAATTTCAAAGAACTTTCGGAGATTTAAGATTACATTTATATATGTTTTAAAAATAAAAGCCATTTTCCGGTTTTTTTTTTTTTTTTTTTTTTTTTTTAATAAAAATCATTTTGTGATTTTTATTTCTGATTTTCAAAATAAAACTCATTTTCTGATTTTAAAAATAAAAATCATATTCTGATTGTTAGTTTTGATTTTAAAAATAAAAATTATTTCCTGATTCTTATTTTTGATTTTAAAATTAAAAATCATATTCTGATTTTTATTCTTGATTTTAAAAATAAAAATCACTTTCTGATTTTTATTTTTGATTTTAAAAATAAAAATCACTTTCCGATTTTTATTTCATAATCATAATCTAATCATAATTTAATCATTTTCTGATTTTTATTTCTGATTTTAAAAACAAAAATCATTTTCTAATTTTTATTTCTGATTTTAAAAATAAAAATCAAAACATAATTTTTATTGTTGTCCAGAAAAATAACAGTCAGGAAATAATTTTTTAGATCTGATTTTTACCGAAAATATCATAACGGTTACGGTCCCTGATTTTTATTGCACTTTATGGGTAGCAATCGCTCATTTTCACTTGAATATCATATGAAATGATGAAAACGAAACAGGAAGCTCAATTCCCACCGGGGACCATTATTTTTGATGATGAGACTTTTCGATTGAATCCAATCCCTCAACTTTTGATTTGGAATTCCTTAGCTCTCGAACCAAGTGAATCAATGGAATAATGAATATACGAATAATTGCTCAAAAAAATGAGACCCTTCCACTCCTTCGATTTTCATCATTTTTGGCATACATGTATATCTTCACGCCCTTTATCATATATCTCATTTCCAGCTCTGGACACTCAAAGGAAGCTGTTACTTACTGACCTTGAAGATTCACACTGCTTCCAAACTTCTCATTTCAATTTACATATATATGTTTTCTCACTGTCATTTCAAAGTACATTAGTACAGTATGATACAACTACAGCAATCTAAAATCCAAACTCAATCTCTGTTGAACACTAGGAGGACCTAATGTTCAAAAGGTTTTCGCCCTCTAGTTCCCCTGTTTTTTGATATACGGAATAAATATGGTACCTCCAAACTTAACTCATAAGGACACATCCATGTATGGTATAGGTATGGGATTTTCTTGCTTAGGTCCAAGCGGACACGCTTATAGCTAGGAACCCTTTGAAGTTTAATTCATACATTTCTCAATATCTCGATACCATGAGTGACTGAAACTCAAAAACTATTTGAGATATGCACTTGAAATTTTTGGTAATTTTTTTTTAAAGGTATAGATAGAGTATAGACTATATCAAAATTTCTCACTAGTGGTGCCCCTTAAGATTAAGGGCCAATTGAATAAAATCCAGCAAATGCTTTTTACTTGATAATGGCCATTTATGTTAAACAAATTTAAGCTTTTCCTTAAAATTCAGCAAATGCTTTTACTATTAGCATTTACTATTTTACAAAAAACAAATAGTAAATACTTAAATTTGAATGAATAAACAGTGGATTTTACTTATGGCGACAAGCATTTACTATCAATTTTTTCAAGTTCAATCTCTAAGGACTGATGGCTCAATTTATGAACTGAGTCGTTATTTTTGAAAGTCCACTTTTTGATAAAATCTCATGAGAATTACCTTCGCGTTAAAATTTAACTAGAAAAGTTTTTAAAATGATACGGTCGGTTTTTAAAATGATACTGATTTGGAGGATTATTTTGGCTAATATAGGTTCCACGATGGAAGTGTGAAGTAGAATTCTGAACATTTCTTGAGTTAATTTTTTTATTGGGCTTGACTCAAAAAATTGATAACAAATTTCCTAACCAATTTAGAAAAAATATCTCCAAATCAGAAAAACTGCGAAATCTTTAGCAAAACCAAAATATGCTTGCAAAATAAGTAAACATGATGTTAACCACTGTTAACCTTTATTTCGGTGAGGTTGTGGTGTAAGTAAAATAAAAAATAGAATTTAAAAGAAAAGCTTCAAATATTAGTAAGAAATAATAAAAACGTAGTCATTCATCGTTTTGCTTCAATTTTTTCATAAAATTTATTATTGAAACATTTGGCCTGTGTTCGTTATGTAGATTCATGACATTGTTTGATTTTAATGTTTAGCACTAAAAGGGTTGCAATTACTTATTTCCACAGGCAGTAAATACTTATTTTCCAAGCAAATACTGACAAGTAAAATTAAAAGTTTTTTCATATAATTTCTAGCATTTATTAGTACGGAATGCTTTAACTTTAAGTAAATGCCTGATTTTTGTTCACTAAATCTTTTGAGGGAACTTACACAAAAAATAAATAATTATTATATAAGTTCATCCCCTCTTCTCTCCGAGACTCATTCCGAGTGAAGAATTTTGAATAAGCCTTAAATTTAACTTTTCAAAATCTTTAGTTAACGTAAAATCTATGTCACTATAGCTTTTAATTACATATAGCATCTTCTTAAGGCATGTTACACTAACATCGTTAAAGTTATAAAATATATATGTAATTGTATAAAAAGATAGCAAAACGTATTGCAAAATTCCATATTTGTTTAACTGGGCTTAATGCCTTAATATAATGGAACATATTCTCGAGTCCGGAGGATTTTAGATTCCCTCCACTCATAAGATTCACTTTCACCTCTTCACCACTACATTGAACTCGGCGGGGAACCATTATAACAAGAAAATTGACTCGAAGTTTCGAAAGTCATATTTCAGTTTTCAAAGTATTAAGGGTTGAATTAAAAAATTCAAAATAAATAATATCTTTCTCTATTTTAATCTGGAAATTGATGAAATATATATATTACAAAAAAATGTTTAAGAACAGATCCTTCAGTATTTTTAATTTGTTTGATATAGAGTAAGTAGAATTTAATGAACAGAATGTTCCAAAATTGGCAGCCGATTTACATAAATTACCTACAAAGTTAATTTTTAGACCCCTTTTGTTTATAATTAAAATTGAATGACAGCGCTTTTTCAATTTTAAAAAGAATTGTCGACTAAATAAATCTGCTTGTTTCCTACATATGGGAAGAAATCAATAGAGAATTTTTTCCTGTATTATACTCGTTACCTCAGTAACCTTAGAGTCAAAACTAGCAGCTTGCATAACACTTAAATGAGCGATTTTTCTCTTTATTGCGAACAAAATATATTTGGTAGTATTTATAATATGTCAAATAAAAAAAATAAAAAAGATATTTTAATATTGTTTTTGGTATATTTATTTTAAAAAATCAATTGTTGTTTATAAACTACACTGCGCAGTCACCACAGATGATGAACAAATCAAAAGTAGTTTTTCAAATAAACTTTTATTATTTAAAAAAAGGTCTATGTTATAAACAATAATATTTATTTCATATTCTTATCTGCAAACTTCATCAGGAAATTATACTAAAAATCTTTATCTACCGCCGAAACTTCCGAAAATTAGTAGTTGTCACTTTGACAAGGTCATAGAGGGGTACAAAAATAATTAGCTTAGTTGCCAATACACAGTTTTAATTTCCCAATCAGATTATTTCTAAAAACTTGGGATATCCCAATATATGTATATAAAATTTTACTGTCTGTTGTTTTTAAACAACACTGCGCTTTTAAGGGTTAAGATTCGTTGTGGAAGGATCATATCAACTCGGTACCTTTTAATATATTTTATAAATTGGCAAGGCAGCGTGGAGAGAGACGCTTTGCAAACAACACAACCAAGATTTCAAAACTGAAATACATTTTAGGATGTTTTTAAGAAATCATTTTAAATTCTCGATTATGTAGAAGACTTTTTTGTTTTAATCACTATTTTTCATATATAAGTGTTACAAAAAAATTGTTTTTACTCGTTTCTTGATACAACATTATTGTGAATATAAAAGATTTTTATAAAAAATTGTTGCAACTAAATTTTAAGATGTGACAAACGAGCAGATAGGTAGATATGAATAAATTATAAAGAGATTCAGAACCGTGGAAATTGGAAAACGAAAAAAAAAAATAAATAAAGTTTTCTACAACTTCAAGCAATCAAAATAGAAAACCCAATTTAGATTTGTTCATGTTATTATTGCATGAAAGAAGAATTTTGAATTTAGTTCCTCGATTTTGTATTTTTCGATCAAATTCTGTGGCGTAATCACGAATTGCTGGCTATTGTCAAAATGTTTGCGAGACAGTTTAGCCGCCCTGCAAAGTCCACATGCATTCGGCGCAAACTGGCTTTGTCCAAATCCCTTTTTCGCTAAGGCCAACTGGACCGAATCCCGTCATGGCGTCATCATGAAGTGCCCCGGGGCATCCTAGAGTTTTGTGGATGCGGAGAACAGATGAGCAAAGCCCGGTGCCTGTGCAGGGCAAACAGGATTCTGTCCTGCAGGAGCTCTTTCGAGCTTGAATAGAAGCCATCCTTCCTCGACAATGACGAGCGATTAAAAAATTTAATGGATTTCCTTGCGCTGCCGGTCTGAAGAAGAAATATCTTCGCGGAAGGTAACACAAAAAAGGGCACCACCCGCACCAGTGGAGGTGTGTTGGTAGGGGAAGGCTGTGAGGGAGAAATCTGGCTAAAATGAGCTGCAAGTTTCATCACATTAAGCACTTCCCGGTGGTTCCGGGGAAATTTGGTGGCGATGGTGCGATTTCTTGCCCCAGACAAATTGCTTACTTACTCCAGGGGGATCTGGCGATTTTTCTTGCCGTCCGCTTTTTCGCTCCTAGCTCATCAGGTGAAAGAAGCGATTACCGGCACACTCTTGACTGAAAACATTCACCCTCCCCCCGTCCCTCGAGTTGGATCTTAGTATCTAGGGTGGATTGCGATAAGTGCGTATAATGACGTGTTACTCACACACACCCATCCGCTTCTAAAGAGGACAGAAGACGTTCCTGTCTGCCGCCCACACTCACACATAAACTCACACACACCCGGCTCTATCTGAGGGCCTTCCTTAAGCTAGTTGGGTGAAGAAGGGCTTTTAACCGAGTTAGATGTATATGTGAGTGTGTGTGTGGGTGTGTGCGGTTTGGGTTTACATTAGTAAAAGGAATTGCTTGCCTTGAAAGGTTTCCTTTCACAGGGGGTTCATGCGACACATGTCATTTGACATAACGTTTATGCTGTGTGCACATATGGTGAGGGTGGTTAGTTCTAAACTACTTAGTTCACACAACTGTCAGAAATTGTTTCTTAAGCGGAACAACCCCACAAACTTGGTAACAAGTGACGTAGAGTCGTAGTCGAGGGGGTGGATACCATGTAACCATTGTACGTGCTCTCGCCACCGAATGCTATCCGTGCTCCACCCGGTTCGTGTGGTGGGAACCTTAGATCATATGGGGAAACGGGGAGAGGGTGTGGGAACGACTCAAGAGACTCTAGACATCTTTTTGACATGAATTTCAAATTTATGGAGACACCGAAGAAGTATTCCGAAAAACTTTCTAGCCCAGTGCGTCCTTTGAAAATTCGAATTAAATTTACTCGACGGAACCTTTCAAGTACTCGCGATGATTCGAGGGCAAATATTGAAGAGTTTTTAATTGCGGTCTCATCTGTTCACAGTTTCCAGCAACAGAATCTGCAACCTGTTCGCGTGCCGGATTTTTGGGCACAGAAACCGATAAAACTTTTACCCAAGATAAGCTAAGGTTTTAGCTTTAATAAGCAGAAACTTTATTTCGAACCCTCAGAGCGCTGAAGTAGCTATTGCGTTCTTGTTGAGATATAAAAATCCAGGAAGATCGATAACTTACTTTGGAAAATTAAAATATTTTCTCCCCTCGGTTGATGTAATTAAATACATACATACATGTGTTCAAACGCCTTACAGAGAAACAAAATTTTATAGTGAAACGAGGGAGAAATTCTAGTTTTAAATTGTAGGAAGCATTATCTTGATGAAAAAGTACATATTTATTGAAAAGAATTTTCTTGGAATGAATTGTAAGAAGTGTTTTGTTCTTTTCAAATTTATATAAAAGATTTCGCAAATCGGAATAGGTATGGTTGTGCTATGTATTTCTATAATTTTAGAAATTATTATGTGGATATAAGAATCTTCTAAATAAAAACTACATTTCTCTTCGGCGAACTTTTATCATATATGGTATAAATCTTATTATTTCTGTATTGTGTTCCTTATTTATTAACTGATTTTCAAGAAATGATGCATTGTTTTTTCATCTTAAAATCCAAACCACAAAATAGAAAAGATAATCCTAAAATCTGGAAAAAAATTGCATGTATTAAAAATACATATATGACATAGAAATTATAATAAAAATGTATCTACAGCATTTAATAATAACAAATAACTAATACTAGTAAATAGAACACAAAATCTAGAAAAATATAAAAGAGCAGTGCTTATAGCATTGGTTGTAGTGATTGCAACGCAATTTATAGAAAAGTATACAAAAAACACGTATCAACAGTAATTAATCATAGGCCAACATCGGGAATGACCCATTCTAGCATCAATTCAAAATTTAAAACTTATAAAAAACGTTGAGGTGGATAAGTTGGAGACAAATACGTAATATATTTTATGAATAAAGAAAATCGAAAGGAATCATTTTTTGGAATAATGGCCCACTCCTAAAAATACATTTCTAAAATAGTCACATACACAGTGAATAATTATAATTTCTTTCCAAACTCCAATCTACCGCTGTAAACGATTCAAAAATTATGCTGGTGACAGACAGACAGCTATTAATGTAGTCCCAGAAATTTGCTGCTTGAACGAGAACACCCTGTAAAATTGACGATTTCACTGTCGGTTTTCTCCATAGGGAACAACTTGATTACGACATTCTTTCTAGATAGGCTATCTTATGTATAATTTCATTAATTAACGTTTTACTACCTGTGAAGATGATATTAATTTTAAATTTTGACTAGATAAACATTTTGTGTTCAATTGTCATACTCGTAGCTAGGTTGAAACTATTCTTTATTACATTGTGAAATTGTATGCCAAAAAATTGTTACAGACAAAAGGTGTACAAAAAAAAAAAAAAATAATAAGAGTCTTGCGTGACAAACAAGCACAGATTTATTTTTGTGATTTGAAGTATTTGTACAAAATTTCTTAATAGTAAAAATACGATTTACAAATTGTTAACATGAAACTTTCCTATCGCGCGTGTTACAGAAGAATTTGTGATATTGAAGAAATTATGACCGTATTCAACGAAATAATTTATTAATTCTTTCTACTTACTCTTAACAAATATGTATATATATTATATATGTACGTACATATTAGGGTGTTTTTTTTTCGCGACTATTTTTTTTTCAGTCCCACCTCGAAATTTTGTGGCAAATACCTAAACAAAAATTCCCTGAAAATTGGAGCCCTTAATATTAATATTAAGTACTAGACCAAGGCGTATAAAGATTTCCCATATAAAATACACGTAAACTTTGATTATTTTTCTTCAAAACTCCACAGCTCAGAGGCATTTTATGGTACAATCTTGGTCAATGGTCGGGTTTCTTCAGAACTGAATGCTCTACAAAAGTGTGCATTGCGGTGTAACCCTAACTCCCACCAGCGAGGTAGTACGGGTCACTAGCCCTAATTTTTCCATGAAATTCCCGATTTTTGCCCCTATCTCGTAAACAACAAGAGGTACAGAAAAAGTGAATATGAAAAGCTTGTAGGAAATTCAATTTCCTAGAAAAAAGTTCTGAACATCAAATCGCTAACATCGATATTTCTTGAGATATTGGGCTTTGAAGTTGAGGTAGTGTGGAATTTTCATGGATTATTGAGCTAAATTGTAGAAAAACTGCCTCAAATTCAAAGCCCAATATCTCAAGAAATACCCATGTATAAAACAAGAAAGTTGTTCTTAATTCCACAGTATTTTTTGCTTGTGTGTGTATGTTACGCGATATCTTCGCCGATTGTGAACCAATCTTAAAGATTCTTCTTTTATTGAATAGGCTATATCTCGAGGCCCATTTGAAGAAAATATCCCAACACTAAGTGTGGAAAATTTGGGGATGAATCCAGTTTATTGAATGTCATCCACTTGCCGTTAACTAAAAATTGAAAATAAAAGTAAATTTTTACGAAAAAATAAAAACCGATTTCAAAACTTTGCATATATGTACAAACTTAAAAGTTAAAAATAATATTTTTTATTACTGTGCTAAAACGAACATTAAAGGACAATATATAAAATTATTGATACTTAAATATTTACAATATCTAATCACCTTTTTTGTTCAGTTTTAATTTATTTTTTTTTTTTAATTTTTTTTTTCTGTCACACTAATATTAGCCTATGAATTCTTGATTTCTAAATGTGATCTCAAATTTGTATATGCATATGCATGTGTACATAATATTTGTTCTTTAATAATATTTTGTTTAATATTATAATTATGTTTAAACTTAGTATACATATAAAAGGTTTTTACTTATCTCCTATCGCATTAACCCTTTCGGTACAGAGCAACTTGATGCAGAAACGCGTTTTCGTTTTTGTGGCACCATATTATTTAAGGTTTGAAATCTATAAATCGAAATTTACTATCTGATATTAATGAACGCTCAACTCCAACTGCATCTGCATACGCTGATAAGCCGTGACGCACCGTGTTCAAAGGGTTAAATTGTAAGTAAATAAATAAATAAATAAATATGGTATCCCACTAAACTATAACAAGTACTAAGCATCTTCGGAAACAAGATTTTAAGGAGTGTATGTGAGTTGTGGTCTTCATTCACTATTTATTGTATGAAATAATCGGTTCATAAAAAAAAAATTTCATGGGATATTTCAGAAAGTATTAAAGCTTCTAATATTTTAATATAATAGCTCACACTTTTACGAGCTACGTGATAAACTCCAGCAACAATCTCTTATTTTTTAATTGATTTCCAAAAATTGTCAAATTAAGGTCTTTTGTGATTTTCAAACCTACTTTTTTTCAAAAAAGTGACTTGATAGAATATTTTAGTTTGCGAATTCGTAATCTACGGAAAACATTCTTTAAGGACGATATAAGACTTTTATAAAAAATTGATGTTGACTAGTGATACTTATATCTTTGAAAATTCCAATTGTTTGAAGTCTTTAAATTGATACCTTCCTAATTCCCGGTTAATCCCTTTAACCTTCAATTGCCGTCGAATGCCGAAAGTGTCGTTAATTGAAATGATTGCGGTGCGCAAATACAGAGGAAAGTATCAATTGGCCGTGAACGGGTTTGAGGGTGCTCCGCCCTATCCTAAAAATGATTAACGCTTTCTGGCGTCATCGTGTTGCAATCGAAAGTGGGGCCACTGCGCGAAAATAAAAGCCAGAGGAAAGGTAAGCAAATAATTTCTGGTCACGCAACGAGAAGACATCCACTGAAATTGGGGAGGAGGCATTTGTCCCTGTTGTTCGGGAATCAGGAAAATCGGGGAGCCCAACCGATGCCTTATCTCAGGCTATGGCAATTGCTGCACTCAATCGCAAGGATCACAAAGTGATTGTGTTGCGAGTGAAGCAATTTTCGCACGAGACCATCGATTCAGATATTGGGCACGTTACTTCCAGGTGATTGCACGCTATTAGGGAACGGTGGCGCAACTTAAATGGAAACGTAATTTGTAATTTGATCGAAGAATTGATTGTGTGCGGCTCTCATGCGATCAAAACTTCCGAGCCATCCGTGGCACGGTAATTGTATGAAAATTGATTTCGCAGAGGTATACGACGAACGTCGCGTCGCGGCACCATTCACCCACATATTTCGGGGAGGGACGGGAGCTTATAATGCACCGGAGAGCCTCAAAACCTTCGATGTGCATTCATTTAGCTAATGGGATTTCGGCATCGTATTCCCCGCTCGTTTGACACAACCTAGGAATCCTTAAAATCGTGTCTTCCCAGATCAGTACCCAGAAATGGCTGGATAAAAATCCAGCAAGTGCTTGTCTCCGTATTTGGTACAAATCTACCGGGTTTTAGGAATCCTGGCGCAGAAGGAGTTTTCTTCCCTAAGGAAACAAATCATAACGGAGAGAAGCGAACATAATTGCCTCTGGAGCATTATTTTTCTTTCCCTCTTTTTCGAGGTTAATGTGCAATATATCAAGGTGAAGTTTAACGAAGTGTTCTATTGATTTTCACTTCTGGACGCTGCCCGGATGCCAATTGGGTTCGACTGGTCCGAACCGATCGAAATAGGATTTAACTTCGGACTGTGTGCTGAAATCGCTTCAACTTTAAGGGCCCCTGAGCAGCTCTTTTGCCTTAGGACGCATCAAGGGTTCTTCTGCGTAAAGAGCTTTTTCGTAGACTAATTATGGCAATTTCAATTTAAAGCGAACATATATCTGAGTTTACCTACTCTGGAACACTTTATTACTTTTATAAACTTGATCTCCCTAGCTCTTTTTCCTAAGAACTATAAAACTAAAAGTTATTTATTAAAATTAAGTAAGGTCCTTTAGCTAATATTTTAAAAATTGTAATAGTAGCCTTTTAAATTTCATTTCTTATATGACACCTAGCTACGAATAATAATGTTTTTTTTAACTCTTTTAGTACCGAGCGAAAAATTAAAGTTTTAAGAAAAGAGTAATAGAACTTAGTTTTAACCCTCCGTGCACCACGTGGGGTTTAATAAACCCCAGCGAAACAAAAATCGTCGTAACTTTTTAAACGGCTGCGCGAATTCCACGAAGCATTGAGTAGCTGGAGTTGCGACGTTGCTAACTTTACTTTATTTCTATCTCCTAATAGTCCAAAAACAATATAAATATGTTTAAAATAAACTCAAAAAAGATATTCTCTATATATAGATAGAATGATGTTGGGGTATAGAAAACCCCACATAGTGCAGGACGTAACTTTTACCCACGTGGTGCACGGAGGGTTAAAAAGATAATTACAAAATTCAAAAAGTAGCACGAAAAGAACGTAAGGACAAGGAATTAATTACTAAGGTAATTCAATATAATATAATTTCATAATGTGTTAAAGTGCTTTTTAACTCTAAGTGCATATTGATTCACGCACAATGATACAGTATATCTTCGATGGCACTTTCCGTAAGTGTACTGAATGTCGACATATCGTTGTTCAGCACTATAAGGCTTAAATGGACAAATTAATTGCTTTATCGCATGTTATATTTGATCAATTATTTAAGTTGTATAACATTTTTGGATCAGATAAATTGTAATTGGATATACTTTTTTCTTCTTTTTGACACAAACTAATATCTCAGTTTAATTTAAATATACTACCCTAATACAAAATAGTTCGCCCACTGAGCTCAAACGTAGAACACTAAATTTTAATAATATGTTAAACTATTATGGATTAAATTAAATACTGAGATATAAACATTAAATGACAACAAACAAACATTGAATACTTCTTTTTGAAAAACAGCATAGTGTGTGATAGTGATTTATAAATCAATGAAATGAACGAAAAAATCGAAAGTGTCCGATATTATAAATCGATATTCTAGTTAAATGAAATAAATAGCAGTTTTGTGTTATTTTTTTACAACAAGGATAAACATTAAATAGCTTTTTTGATGTAATTGATGTAGCTCGATTTTCTTAATATACCGTAAAAATCATTAAAATAGGACGTTTTATAAACAATTTTTAGGAATCGAGATGCAGTACTAAAAAGTGTTTTTGTAGTATCTGCAATCGCTGAAACTCCATCGATCCTGCATCTAAAATCTTTAAAAACCGTCAAAAATAACAAAACCAAGCTAGATATTTTTAGTCAGTTAAGTTTAAGAAAATCTTTATATTTAACTTATTTGGAAAATAAAGCACGTTTAAAAGAAGGTTGAAAACTGCAGGAAAAGTAGAAAACTACTAGAATTTCATAATTTGCATGACGAATGCCCACTAACTTTAGACAAGTGTTTGTGAAGGTGAAAGTGTTAACCTTTCGCGGTCGTATTAAGTTTATACATAGGTGTCATGCAGGTCAGAATTAATTTTCGTTGAATAAACAATAATACATAATATGCAAGATTACGAAGGAAAAAATATTTATTAATTCTTTTTTAATCTTTAGGTGTATGTAACACAATAATAGGTTTTAATTTGACATAAATAGGTATTTTCAAATTTCTGGCCCATGAATTACCGATTACTTGCGTAATCAGAAAATTCTCACAGGACTAGTTGAGTATTTTCAAATTTCTGACCGATGAATTACCAATTGCTTGAGTAATCATAATTTTTTAAAGATAAATTATTGGTATTTGAGTATTCATAAATGTTGCCTGACCATTTACTGATTATTTGGGCAATGGACAATTCTATAATGAGGATTATTATTAAGCCTAGCAGAGTGATAAATTCAATTTCTTTTATAATATGATATTATATGTTTTCTTTTATGATCTCCTTGCTTTTGTTTTAAATGTTATATAAGTTATTATCGCTTTTAGTTTTCCTGATATGTATTTCAAAACTATCAACAACAAAAAAAGTTGCTGCCAAACAATGATTTTGAACATGTAGTGCATTCTGAAAGTGGCCGGACTTCACAAATAATTCTATAATTCTATGATAGCTTATAATTCTATGATAAAACAGGCATTATTCTAAAAACCAAGGAACCAATAAGGACTTCATCTTCACAAAGGTATTTAGGACAACATTTAAATAATGAAATAAAAAATTATAATTGGATACCCTCTCCTATTAAATAAATAGGTATACATAAATTTAAATTTCTATGTGATTTTCTCCGAAAAAACAAAACTTTTGACGAAACAAAATTTTAGACAGTTCTAATCTTTCAGATGATTGATTGAGAATTGCCTGAAAAAATCCCCTTTCATCATAAGCCGTGTTTCTTCGCAGAGGATTACACTTATAAAATAAGACTTTCTAATCAAGTAAATTGAAATTTCTAATTATATCAAAATCTTGACGTTTATTTTTATTATATGAATTAGGTGTCCATATATTAGGCTTTGTTATTGTATTTCTTCCAATTTTGAATTGAATTTTATATTAAAACTTATAACAATTTATATTAACACATACAACGTAATAATTTGTATTACTTTTGAAAACTTATTTTTTAAAAAGAAGTATGGAAAGTTCTGTTTGCAATGCCTAATTATGCAACACAGTGTACAAACAATTATTGGTATACAAATGGGCAACACTGAGCCCAACTCTATACCTACTATTTTTATAATATTAAATATATTCGATAAAACAACATAAAGTTTTCAAAACTGTATGTGTTACTTTAACCAGTTAACTGTGATTGACGAGTATACTCGTCATGCGTATAAATCAGTGACCATTGGCTATTTAAATTGCAATTTTTGAGAAAAACAAAACATATTCTCAAATTTAAAGATGTTTAGAATATTTTGAGGCTATGCCGGAATAAAACAAATAAGTAGAAAATATAAACAGTTTGAGATGATCTCATGCGTCCCGGTATGCACTGGTTGAAAAAGTTTACCAGTTCGCATAATGCATTTATTTATGTGCGATGATAACGTTTTTTAGATGTTAACCAAAAAATATGAAACTACAAGAACTCTTGTCAGTCTGAAAATAATTTAGATTTTATAAAAGAATTGGAAGCTGTCGGGCAGAGAAAGGGGCTAATTGCATGAATATCAACAAAAAACGATTCCAAATACAAAGCACATGAACTGAGAGGCACAAAATTTTCTTGGAAATTGTCTCCCTCGGTTTAGTGTTCCAAGAATTCAATCAATTTGTTTACCAAAAATAAGCAAACGATACTGACTATCCCACGATTCATTCAAAAACTCATAGAATTATCACGATCTGAGGAGAGGTTTTTGTGAATGGCCTTATCTTACCAGCGCAACTTATTCTGTGGTTGACGAATATACTCGTCATGGCTCGATGAGGGCACCACAGTTAACTGGTTAAAGAAGATACATGTCCCGAAAGCCTAAAGTAAATTACATATGGTAAACTTTAAAAAAAATTAGAACAAAAATAGTAAGAAAAGTGTTCCATAGTTAGATATATATGGACAAATTTTTTTTAAATCTTTTGAGTATTCATCAACCCTGAAAAGTGCAGGTCGATTGTCAAGAAAATATTTCGTGAAAAACATGTTTCAAGTGTAGCACTTTTTTGAGTTTTATCAGGTTGGCTACTAGATCTAATATAAATTAAGATACGAAACTTGATAATCATAAACTACAATACACATTACAAAAGATAACGGACGAGATAAATTAAGATACGAAAAGTGATAACCATAAACTATAATACGTATTACAAAAGACCGACGAAATATGATAGATGATAATCGGATTTTTTGACTATCTAATCCCTAAATACATAGTTCCACATTGTGTTCCTTCATTCATAAAATGACTTTCTAGTTCAACTTTGCACGTGGGCTCTTGTTAATCACTTGACTGCCGCGCTCCGGTCATTGCATCCCGAAAAGGTCACATGAACCAGACTTAGGACATCAAGCTCCCGGTCGGGAGAGGGCTGGAAGAAGAAAAGCCCTCGAATTTGTCGCCGTCATGTGACCGCATGTCAGGTCGAGTGAAAATCCCTTCACCGACACGAGTCCTGACAAATGCACTCAACTAAGCAGAGACGAAGCGTTTGAATAATTCCATAACGAACTAGAGCCCTGTCCAACCGAGCTGGACACAATATGTTTAGGAAAATAAGAGACTCCGCCACCGGAGGGGCCGAAACGGTCACCGACCATCCACCGGGGCCTAGGGAGAGGGAGAGGGTCCAAAATTAATTACAAATGCTCTGGTGCCACCACCTGAATAGGAATCATTTATGAGCAACGAAATTGACATTTTGAAGAATTGAACTGCTGTCCATGGCCCGAGATCGATCAGTGTTTGCACAGGCACTTTCAGTCCTCGCAGTAATTTCATTTGCGGGCGGCGGCAGAGTGCTGTCATTGTTTACTTGTGCATTTTCCCCAAGTCATCAAAGGATAATATCGCCAGAGGGTCTGTGGTCAATCGATAAGTTTTGTGTATCCCTTCATCATCCCCAGACCGATTCCCGGAACCCTTTCGAATAGACGAGCTAAAGCCCAGACCATTCTCTTCCTACAATCTGAGGACGAGCTGTGGCTTTCCTTTGGCGCAATTAAAAACTTTCCTGATGGTCCCCCGATGCCTTTCACTGCATCATTAAATCAGTTCGGCATCAAGGAATGCTTATAAATGCAATATAATCAGGAATAATTGGACTGAACAATAAAACGAGCTCTTGAATTATCTCTGATTGTGAATGTCCTCTTGATGACCGCAGCGCCAGCGGTCGCGATCGCATAAGCAATAAAGATAAGAGAGCAATAGAGTAAAGTGCAGCAATTTTCCGAATGGCTGGGGGGAATTAATCTTGGTGGTAATTATTATTGCTTCCTGAGGTAGATTACTAGCGGCTACTAGTTTTACTCAGCAAAGGGTATATTTATTACTAACCGAAAAGGGTAATCAAGCATACTTCATCGGATTTTAAGGGCCGTTTTAAGGACGGAAATAACTTACAAGATTTCTACTTGAATTCCTATTGCGCTTTTATGTTCGTTCTAGCTTTGAAATAACAATATTTAGGAATGTTTATTGTAATCTAGAAGTTATTCAACTCAAAAAAGATAAAATAAGTAGGAAAAAATATGCAAATTCAATGAAGTGTACTGACTAAGTTTTCGAGACTAAAATATGAACTTTAATACAATTTTTCACAAAATTTTACTAGTCATATCATAGGAAATAAATTCGTCATAAATGATACTAAAACTCAATTTTAAAGCCAATTTTGTTCTAAATAAACATTAATAAAAAAACCAGAACGATTTTAAATTATAGCCATATAGTTTTTAAAAAAGATAATTCCTAACTTAAGTTTATATTTGAGAATTTTTATTAGAGGTACTTTAAGAGTTCATTTGTGTTTTAGAAAATTCAACATTTTTGTTATTTAGTGTAAGAAAGTGCAATACTGTGTTGTAATTAAGTAGTCCTTTTTAGTACTATTATATCACGAATTATATACAGTAGTATAGTTTAATTCAATATTAATTTGCTATTTTACCCCATTTTAAGAATTCCGCAGAGTGTATACAGAATTGTCGGACACTAAACTTTTAAAACTGAAGTTGAGGAAAAAAACCTATTTTGAATATAGAGTCGAACTTTCATTAAAAAAAAAAAAAAAAAAAAAAAAAAAAATCGAACTTTCATTAAAAAAAAAAAAAAAAAAGTAGGTATTTTGGCTATTTTTGTTATTTTCTTAAAAATAACTAGAAGTTGTAGGAGCTCAAGACATAATTTAAAAGAAAGCGTAAATATATAAAATATACGTTAATTTTAATCATAATTTGAAAACACTTTTAAAATAGGGTTTTTTCAAATTTTAAAATTTTGTCTTTATATGATGGAATATTTCTTTTCTAATAAATAATGCTCGAAGGGAAATTGTTTTGGCAGAAAACTTCCTCGTTTGTGAAATTACACTTCAAGCTTACTTTGATGCCCATTGTAGATCCCTATTTTACTACTACTTTACCTAAAAGCTATACCAGAATTTTTTATAAGCGTATTTAAAAGTTCACGGTGAGGGGAGGAAGATTAACTTTGGTAACGACTTTAAAAAAAAAATATATCGACTGAAGAGTTAAACTTGAAATTGCCGAACAGATTTTTTATTGCACTCTGAAAATGATCATTTTCATTGTGAGTGAAAAAACAAGCTCTGTTCAAGTTTTCGTTATTTATTTTTATTAATGATTTGGGTTAAAAAAATGTTTTTTTTTTCAAAAAATGCGATCTGTATTTACAAAAAAAAAAAAAATTATATGGATTTTATTAACTTCAGAACTAAGCGGTGCTGATAATCATTTTCAAGTTAAAGGCTGTCAACTGATTTTATTTCCTTATTATCAGAGGAAAAATGATAAACTTGTTTTAGAGTATTTAAAAATGTTATTCAAAGATAAGCTTCAGAAAAATTGGCATTCATATTTGTCGTAAAGTAATAAACCATTTATAAATCTTACAAATAAAATATCTCACACTAAGAATGTGCAACTACATGTGAAAATCATAATTAATTGTAGAAATATTTAAAGATCCAAGATCTGTATAAAACTCCTTTTGTAATTATGTGTTGCAATGAAATCCGGACCTCAAAATCTCTGTTGTTCTTTTAGTAAAAAACACAATTTTAAAACAAATTTCATCCCAAAAGAGAAAAGTAGTAGAATAGGGCTGTGACTAACAGGCGGGTAGACATAGAGATGACAAAGTTATAAAGATTCCTAGTAGGATACGAAACCCTAAAAACGCTTATACCGGCAACATCGAATCAAATAATCATTTCCAAATGATACTTATGTGACACACGGCAATTCGGTTCCTGAATTTAAGGTCAAAATATATTTGATTTGATGATAGTATTTTTAGAGCATACATATTCATTTATCACCCTTGAAAAAAGCAAAAACTGGACTGACTTAAGGGGAATTTAGTACGGACTTAAATGACATTTCAAATCGTATTATTGAATTAACAACTTTAATAGCTATGGTAACTGAGAGGTTTGATAGCTGGAAATCTTGTTAAATTCCGGCGGTCTCATCGTCGAAATTCTCCGAAAAACAAGTTCCTATAAGGAAATGCGCTTCGAAATAAAGCTCTAAGCTCTTAAGTAGCATTTAGAAGATGACACACGGTCGTAGAAAGAAAAGTTTGCAGAAAAATGTCATTTAACTCGTCCGTCTGTCGCCGGTATTACAATCAATGAAATTGCATTTTCGTACTACATATTTTTACATCCTTGTGAGTAACCTACCGCTCACCTGCTTCTAGGGGCCCTGCCTGGAGCACATTACGCTTAATTGGAATATGTTTGTGTTTTCAACAACAACGACATCATCGCATTCGTGAGTCTACGACGCTTGTTCCGGTTGACTTTAAAACCCTCTTTAGAAAGATCACCAGCATTCAGTAACAATTGCGTGCAATAGTCCGTTCCGTGCCATCCCAAGTTCATTCTAGTCCCAGGGGCATGATGACGGTTCAGGTAAAAACAATGCAGAAGAACGGAAAGTAGAGGCGTACGCCGTACAGGGAGGGAGACGCAGCATAGTATCCCCATCCGCTCCTCCTGGAATGCACTGTGAAAGGAGCTAAATTCTGTCCATAAATATTTGAAACAATGAAGAGAGCTCGTCATATACTTTCCAGCGTTTTTTGGTATTGTGAATGCACAAGCGCAAAAATAATATATAGTATACTAAACAAAAGTATATTTTTCTTCAGCGAGCCTCTTTGTCCTTGCTCCAAAACTGGGGCAACTGAAAAGGATCCGCCCCGGCCTACCTACAACTTTTCCTGCTGCCCCCACGGCCCGCCCTCAAGCCTTAGTCCTAACACTTACATGGAAGTGCTCTGCACAGCGCGCGCTATTTGTGTTAGATTACAGCGAAAAGAGCAAAATTGAAGGAAAATAATGAAAAAAAAAAAAAAAAAAACGAAGAAAATATGGCAGAAAAAGGCGAAAAGGAGCAAAAAATGATAAAGTGGGAAATTACAAAACAACAAAAGTTGCTGGGTAGTCGGGTGGGTGGAAACCCCCAGCCTCCGGCCGGCGGCGGCGACTGGCCAACGGAAGGAGTAACTTGAGTCGTTGTTCGTCCTGAAAAATTAATAAGTGACGACTGTGGCGGAGGTCCTTCTCTAGTCCTCCCCCATTCCCGGTACCGGCAAACATACAAACAGATAAACATTTGCATACGAATGACAGTCGAGGAAGAGCATAAATAAGTGGGGAGCAGCTGGCCAGGCGGCGGGAACATATCCTCGGACCGCCAGAAGGAGCACAAGTCCACTCGTCCATCATCAGGACGCCAGGACTCGAGAGCGGTACGGTGCAACACGACACGGCACGATGCGACGCAGACGTATGCACACACACACACACATATAATAAGTTTTCAGCAGCGCTGTCTTTTTGCGCCACTCGGGATGCACTTCAGCTTCCTGAATAATAGAATCCCCTGGAAGATGTCCTGGCGGCGGAGAAAGATGATGCGAACTCTATATCCAAGCAAGATATTGACTCGACTTAAGATTGCTGCTGACCGGGAATTCAGAATGTACTGATTCCAGGATATCCTCTGTCTTATTTACTGAGTTACTCGCCATTGGACAAGTGACTGTTGTGGGTAAAAAGGTAAAAGATTTCCATAAGCCAGAACCTTCGGCAACTGAGGTTAATATTACATTATTATCCTGCTGACGTATAGTCTGCAAATGTATTTTCTTATTTACTTTTTAATGATTTGATCTGGATCTGGAATATTGCACTGAATTGAATTTTTAGGCCATAACTTATACTCACAAGAAGAATATACGACTGTGGAGAAAGGGATTTTAACGATCTTTGGCGAGTTAGCAGTATACCATATGAGTATGATACTATCTGTAAAATATTAGGACGCACTACTCAGAAATAGTCGAGAAAAACGGCCTGAACATCTCACCAGTACTTTATTTGTTTCCACTTACGCTACGACACACTATGATATATTTAGACGAATTTTCTCCATTTTTCACTTATCTCCCGATAGAATAATGCTACTGAGATGAATTTTATTTTAAATTAAAGTGCACACTATTGTGGATTCGGAAAAATGGTAAAAAGTTCCAATGACCTTCATTTGACCTTGAAAAATACAAATTTTTCTAAAAGTCCTCAACTTTTAAGCCAAATGAAGGTCTAATGACGGTCATCGGAACTTTTTACTGTTTTTCCGAACCCGCAATAGTGTGCACTTTAATTTTTAAAAAAATTCATCTCAGTAGCATTATTCTATCATAGTGTGCCGTAGCGTAGGTGGAAACATGCTAACTTCACAATCCCATTTCTGTGCGTTCGAATGTAGCCACGTGAACTGTGGTGTGTTTTTTTTTTTTTTAATTGTTTGCAAAGATTTCAAAATTTGCAATGAACGCAACAAATTTCCACGGTTTTTACCCAAGAAAACTTCAAATCTTTAATTTCGCAAAATTGGTTTCTTTTTTAAATTTTAACATTATGAAAAAAATTCTACGTACTTACTTTCAAACGCTATCATTAGCCATGTTTTACATTTAACTTTTAAATTTAAAGTTTTGAAAGTTGCAAATGAAATTAAGTGTTCCAAGTTCTGATCGAAATATGGAATGCGAAAATTTTGAAAATAGCGAATAAAATTTTGGTTTTTTTCTTTTTTAATTCATAAATCTGTAGCTTCCATTTAAATTTAAAGAAAAATAATAATAATAAATGTATTTACTTTAAAACTTACAACTGACAATTTTCAATTCGAGTAAAATTGAATGTCGTTTTCAATATAATTTCAATCGAAATGTAGTACATGCTTGATAAAATGATATATAAGTCCTACGGACAAACTACTTAAATTAAAATAATATTTTTCCCTTAATTTATTAGAATATTTTTTTTTATGTTAATTTATATCAGCAATAACTATGAATTTTTGATATTGACTTTTTTTCAATTGTTATGACAACCACTATAAAAATAAAAAAATAAAAATGTAATTAAAATAGTGCTTTGCTATAGATGGCAGGGGTTATTTCCAGTTCTTGTTATAAGCTATAGTTTCTATCTTCACTCTTTCAACCTCCAGGTAAAACATAACCTCAAAACTTAATTCCGTGGTCTCGTAAATGTCTGAAGCAATGTGTGCATCTTGTTACTAACCATAATTTAAGACAAAGTAGCCTCTCTATTTTCACGTTTTCAAACTCCAGGTAAAAAGTAATCCCAGAAACGTTCTTAAGCACGTATGAAATATTATGTATATTGTTAGAACTATAGCTATTTTGAGAAAACTGCCCATCCTATCTTCGCCTCTTATGCAAAAAGCTACCTGAAAAATTAATGCCATGGCCTCGAGAATTATGAAACGATATTTTCCATATTTTTATTAGAGATTATTAATCAAAATTACAGTTACTTGTGATAATTATGGAAAACTACCCCTTCAAAACCGATGTAAAAAGAAACACCAAAAACACCAAAAACGGATTCAGCACCTCCTAAAAATGTAAAATATTTATGTAATATAATAATACATAATAAATAAGAATAAGGCTATCGTTTCTAGAAAATTGGGCTATTTCGAAGAGAATATAACAGTTCCTCAAGAAAAAATAGTTTGAAGTTCTAAAAATAAATGTTACTTATTTTGTTAAATTTAAAAATATCTCATATACGAATATTGTATGATTGAAATAGAAAGAAATATTTAAAATGAAAATAAAATTTCCTTCTAGTCAGAATTTTGCAGTAAAATGTTTTTGTCAATATTCTTTAAAATAATCCCCCGGAACAGATATTTCCACAGCAATATTTCAAATAGAGTTAATTATTTTATGCGACCTTTGAATTATTTTTATAGCATTTATTTTTGTGAAATTTACAGAAGGCTTAGAAAAATTTCGATACTTTCTAGAGTTATAATCTGTAACAAAGAAACTACATTATATACACTGCAAATGTGCAGTGTTTATTGAATGTTTATATAGAAACACAGATGTTTCATTTAAAGACACTTTAATATTGAACGAATTGCTTCAAAAATGAACAAAATCAGACTGACATTCGAATAATTTACAATATGTATATACTACGTGCATAAAGGGCGCCAAATTTAAGCTCGTAACGAGCGGTAGTGAAAATCTGTCTTCCGATAATAAAGAATAAAACTGCGATTTTACTCCCTGGATGCTAAGCGAGTCGAGAAAATCGATATTCGCGAAAAATAAAGGAGTCGGAGTCATCTGGTCCGGTCGACAGCAAATTTTAATTGAAATTTTCTTCGCCTTTTTAATTCCTCTGGGAGCTCCTCAGGCTAAATCATTGCTATCCCCTAAACGAAGAAGCATCGGGGAGCTCCGGTTTTTATATTTTTTTATTATTATTTTGTATTTCAACACTCCATTGACCGTGGAAGCGAAATGGGCGAGCTCGCGCGGAAGAGTTGATGGCGCGAGAAGGGGGTCCTGCTGGATCCCGGTGGGTGGTCCTATCATCCTCAGAAGTCCCACCTTATCGCAGCTCCCCCTGTTTCGTTATTGTACGTTAAATCCAAATTGTGTTCGCTGAGAGCATATAATGTTAATGTTGATTTTTATCGGGGCTTTAACTCCTTTTAGAGTTTAACTTGCTGCCTCGCAAAGGAATGGGGCCTTCGGGGTGCACCTCCTTGGGTGTGGATGGAACTTGTGAAATTAAGTTCCCCGAAAATCCACCTACAATTAAGGGAAGTTGCTTTTTCCCTTCTTCCTTTCGGGTTTTTGTGTACGGGGCCACAGCAAAAGCGTACACGGGGGCGGTGAAAAATGAATTTCTGCACAACTAGAAGAAATTGCACGGCCCTTTGGGATTAACCCATAAGTTCGGGTTTTGCTAATTGGGTGGTTGAAGACTTGGACAACTTCTCTTGATCTAATTAAAATCGTAATTAGCCCTTGACGCCGCTTGACGGACCAACATTTTCTGGCAATTAACCTCGAATCGAGCTCACCACCGCGCATTTCTACCGTCGAGGGCCGACTATGGGCTTTTTTTTTGGAGACCAAAATTTGTGGCAACTTTGCATAATTATTGTGAAATAATAAAAATTTCTTGGCCATTAAAATTTCACGGCGTGTCACTCTGCGGTCGAGATTCTTGGCGATGTTTCAATTATGAATGCAGGAAGACATCGTTGTCACTGGGAAGACATAATGAAAAACGACAGGCCACACAATTTTGACTTCCCACAAAATATCTTTCGAGTGTACTTTATTCGCTCTCTACCTGATAATTGGTGGCAATTTTTATCGCTAGGTATCCGGGCTAGAACGAAAAATCTAGCGATCAAAGTTAGATCAAGATAAAATTTCTATTTTTGTGGATAAAGTTTTGAGGATATTCTAAAAGCTAGTAGACGCTAAATTGAAATTGAAATACCGTGTGAAGTACAATTCTGTACCTATAAATAATGTTTAAATTTCTATTCCTTTTATTACAGGGAAAACCTTGTTTGTGTCACTTATAAAATTAGTGATGAGCAAACCATGACCAATACCAGATGATAAAGTTTCCCACGTTGAAACTGATCGGGTAAATAAGGGATTATCTCAAAATATCCTAACATGACAACTATTTTCAAGATTTGTTCGTAAACTTCTATAACATATTTTAAAACGAAAAATATCTGATTTTGAGCGATGAGCAAGAAAAAATAAGAGTGGATTTTTCGTGGAAATCCGCGTGAAATTCTCCGATGACCCTGTGGGTGGGAAAGTATTAAAATTCTTAGAAATGTCGATCTTCAGAAAATTAGTAAATGGTCCACAGAGTAGGTGTATAGGAAAAATTAATGAAGATTTTTGGGAAAGCGACATTTTTTGGGTGCGGGCAGGAAATTGAAAAAATTTTGTTAGTAAATCAAAAAGGGCGAAAGTATGGGAAATTTGTTGAGAATTTCGAAAAGGATGATATAAGATAATATTCTTCAAGGAAAATTAGAAGACTCCAATTAAAAAAAATGAAAATGTAATATAATAAAAAGTATAATAATATTCAAATAATTAATAAAAATCCCATATGTGCTGTTTCTTTGCTACTTTTAGAGTCTACTCGCGATTTTCTATCCTCCGTACTTTTTAAGTTTACTTTTTTTAAAGAAATAATCGATTAAATTAAATGAATACCATTTCTGAAAAATGTTTAGCTATCAATAATTTTAACAAATCTTAAAAAAGGTAGAAAACCACATATTTCCTTTCAATTTGTATGAATAACCAAGTATATTGGCAATTTTTACCATATTTGGTATTCATTTTTGCTATAATTTTACTAGGAAAAATTCCTATATTATTTTCTCAGAGTATTAATTACAATTAAGTTGTAAACAATGATTTTCGTTCTACTGTTTGAAAGTTATAATTAACCAAATTTGCAGTTATAATAAAAATCGTCAAAATAGCAAATGTATAAGAATCAAATTTTGAATTACAATATCTAATAAACTGTACAAAACAGTGTAACATTTGGAGTATACGTTCAATTAATACCAAAAGAATATATACTTTATTAAAATTTCATAAAGTTTTGAGCACTTTCACTAAAGCCCGTGTTGAAAGTAGAATAATGTTTTTTAAAACAAGCGACTCTCTTTAAAAATACTAAAAATAGGAAAAAATATTTTTCAGTCAGCAAAAATCTCACAGTTCGATCAGTTCTTGGTCAAGTCTCTTTAAAAATACTAAAAATAGGAAAAAATATTTTTCAGTCAGCAAAAATCTCACAGTTCGATCAGTTCTTGGTCAAGCCCGCAAACTTGGTCATGGTATCGGTCTTGAAATTTCTGCACGATCGAGATCAAGACTCCAACACCAAGACCTATTCTGCTCGTGACTAGAATAAATACTGAACTTTAAAAAAAAAATTTTTAAAAATATACAGCCAATTTAACTGAAATTTTAGAAGAAAATAATAAATAAAAATAAGTTATTCTTAAAATTCTGAATAAATAAATAATTAAATTTATCATTTGCTGAATGCAGCCAAAGGAGTAGGGTAAACTTAAAATATCAGTTTCATTAAGATGTCATCTTTATTGCAGATGAAGGTAAGTTTGATTAAAATATAATATAAGATCTTTATATATTCAACTGCTTTAAGAGACCAACAGGAAGAAAAAGAAGGTGGAAAAGTGGTATCTTGTGCACGTAGTGAGTGAAAATATGTAGAACTTACATAAAACGAAAAGTGCAAAATTTATAAATTCAGATTTTGGAAAATTTAAAGTTGAATTTTTGGATATTCGTTCGTTTTGAACCCAATTAAATGTACCTACAAAATTTTAAATCAAATCCGAAAGGAAACCGAATTTTTGACTTAAGCCGAAAACTCGATTTAAAAATAGCGATATCTCTATTTTGAGTGTCACATATTTCCACATTTTATCCAAATATTCTAATCAGTTATTTATATATGCTCTTTATGATTTTCAGAATGGACAGTTAAAAAAGAATACGAGTTATTTTATAAATGCTCCATTAATTTTTTAGAAGTATTATTGACAATACATAAAGGCACCCTGAGGGAAAACAAGTTTGATATCCTTTTGAACTACTGACCGACTTTCAGACTAATCTAAATATCCTCTATCATATGATAGGACATCACAAAACTCTCGACGTCATTCAGCGTTAGAGAGGATAATAATTCTAATTCACTTATCAAACAGTACGCTTGAAAACTAAAACCACCAGCAAATAAAAGGTTCGCCCACTTCGCATTTGAGACCCCACCACTTTAGTCGTTGTTTCAAAGCATAAAGAATGTAAAGGACTCCGATAGAATTTTCATTGATATTAAAATCCCGACCAAATGGCCTTTTAAGCCGCCGATGTCGAGCCGAACCGGCAGAGTAGAGAACAGGACCCTACGGCAGGAGATAGCAGCCCGTAGGCAATATCGCGGATGAATTAAACTTTTTAATATTTTCCTGCATGCACTGAGTACACACAGTGGCATACTTTGCCTTCATATTCAGAGATTAAATCTAGATAAATATTTGCGATGCCATCGCTGATGCTTCAGCCGAAGTCATATTCCTGGCAAAGGACAATATCAAGGGCCGTAGTAGAACACATAGCCACACAGTCGCTAGACGCATACACTCCCACCACATCACCGCGATGATACACCGAAGAGGACAAACGCGGAGAAAATTTCTATTTAATTAGTCCTTGTGGCGGCCTGAATAGGTGGGCTCGAATTAATTATGTACATGCATGTACTATGGTGGTCAAAATTATTTGTGCATGAGCAAATTTGCATGAACGAGGAAACAAATTCCCTACAAACCTGTATTAGTATATGAGTAAATCAGAACAGTATCTCGCATTTAGAATTTGTATATTATACTTTTTATTTAGCAAAAACAAAAATTACATTTCTCTTACGAATTCTAAGAAATAACTGGAAATTGAAATGTTCAAAATTATTTGTGCAGCTTATTTCTGGTTCAAATTTATTTGTGCAGCTCTATTTTTCTTCTGAAAACTAACTGTACTTAAATATTTTTGGGATTTTAATTCTGGAATAAAAATTATCTGGATGTCAGTAAGTGTTCTTCGTGTTTTGCAAAAGGTTTGTGGTGTTAAAAATGCCTAAAAATAAAGAACTTAGTAACGAAGACCGCGCAGCAATTACTGCCGAGTATTATAACGGTATTCCGGTAAGAGATTTAGCTATAAAGTATAAATGTCACAGGAATACCGTGTATTATCAAGTAAAAAAACGCAAAATAACCAAAAGTGTAAGAAACGTGCCTGGCAGGGGAAGAAATAGAGTGACCACTGAAAGAGAGGATATGAAAATAGTAAGGGCCATGAAGCTGAATCCTTTAGTAACACCAAGGAAAATTCTTCAGGACATAAACAGCAGTAGGCCGAGAAAGATCAGCAAAAGCACAGTTAGACGACGTCTTAAAGAAAAAGGAGTGAGAGCATACGTCATCGAAAAGAAGCCTTACATATCAGCAAAGAATAAATCTCGGAGGTTACAGTTTGCCTTGGAGCACGTTGACAAGCCATTGGCTTTTTGGCGTAATATATTATGGACAGATGAGTCCATATTCTCACTAGATGGTTCCTGGGGCCGAAAATTTTTTTATTCTAATCAGGCAGAAAAAGAAAAAAGAACTATTATAAAGCCAACTCGTCATTCAGCTGGTGGAGGGCTGATGATATGGGGATGCGTCTCGTACAATGGTGTAGGACCTATAGCACTTCTTCGGGGGAAAGTCAATCAAAAAAAATATTTAAATGTGCTGAATGACTATGCTCTTATAGCTGGTGATAAATTGATTGGACGTAATTTCATTCTTATGCACGATAATGCCCCGATACATAAGGCCTGGAATATAAAAGAATTTTTAACACGTGTTGGTCAGAATGTCTTAGAATGGCCTGCGCAGAGTCCAGATTTGAATGTAATAGAAAATGTTTGGGCGCACCTGAAAAGAGAAATCCCTGTTCAAATTGGAAGACATGAAGAAGATACCTGGAAAGCCATAATTGAAGTCTGGAGCAATACATCTTTAGAATTCCTGAGGAATCTAATAGATTCCATGCCACGCCGCCTTCAAGAAGTCATTCAAGCACGAGGTGGAAACACATCATATTAATTACTTTATTTTATTGGTTTTGAGACAACATGAAAATAATATTTTCCTATTTTCCTAAGAAAGAAGAATTAATTTCAAATGCACAAATAAATTTGAACCAGAAATAAGCTGCACAAATAATTTTGAACATTTCAATTTCCAGTTATTTCTTAGAATTCGTAAGAGAAATGTAATTTTTGTTTTTGCTAAATAAAAAGTATAATATACAAATTCTAAATGCGAGATACTGTTCTGATTTACTCATATACTAATACAGGTTTGTAGGGAATTTGTTTCCTCGTTCATGCAAATTTGCTCATGCACAAATAATTTTGACCACCATAGTATGTGTAGTGTGGTGGCGGTAGGGTGTTGCGCCTCTTTTCCCTTATGCTGCGTCCTCCTATTGTCCTCGATGAGCCCGGACTGTAGTAGCTATGCTATATTCTCGAACTCACTCAAAAACGCTGTTCGCTCCGCTGTTCTGTGATGGCAGAAAGAACTAAGGGCTAAGGGCTCCTTCCTAGTTCCCGGGCATATCGAGGACAGACAGACCCTCATCAATAAATGACTCGGAGCCATAAGAAAAATCCCTGGCTGCGCAGCACAATGGGATCTGCAAGCAAAACCCTTATTAAAAGCACCCTAACTTGTTGTGCTCTATCGCCGGAGAGGATCGCCCATAATTGAGAATCGTTCCACTTGTTCGCCGTAAATTAAAAGTATGTAAGTCTGTCGGTTGGTCGTGAGCACCCTTTCGGATATATATATATATATATATTTATAGTATAAAGTAGTCCTTCCGCAGTAAGTGGAAGGGTGGGATGTGTGATTTTTGGGGTGATTTACGGGTCTGGTAGGCCTATCCGATGCCCTCGATGGATGAAATTAAAATTAATCGAGTTTTCTATGCGTGAATAATTGAAAGGATACCCAATCCTGTCCCATAGGACAGGGCGGTGGCGGGGAGTAGACCTGAACCTTGGAGGGGGGGACTATAACAGAAAATAAATGGAATTTTAGATAAATATTTGCGAAAGTTGTCTTGTATAAGCTACTCGTTCAAATTTGACGTACTCTGCGTATATCCACGGCCCTCCTTCTGTTGTTTGGTTATTTGTATTGACTCGTACTTAACAAAATATGGCAAGATTTTAATTAATTGGATGGCCCGGAACCTATTCAGCCGATATTTCACTCACTTATGCATGGTTGCACTTCAACTTGATAAATTGAAAATGAGGCAGATAGTTGAGCAAATTCTCTATCTTAATTCTGTTGAAAGTGGGGATGGTATCAGTTTAATAGTTTAAAACTTTCTAAATGAAATACGGACTAAATTATTTGTTTTTAAGCCATCCAAATATGTCTGATTTAGGGTAATAAAAAATTAAGCTAAATGTTAAAGTCAATATTAAATATTTCATACTTTTCAAATTTTCATATTTAATCGCATTTTTTTATGGAACAAAATATTTAACAAAAAGTAGTATATTTTCTCTACTCCTGTTTGAAATCATCGATCGCTCAAAAAAATTTTAAATCCTAAACTAAGCTATTAAGGGGGTAAATACAATTACACGGGCAAAAATTACGCATTAGAAAACATTTTTTTTCACAAAAAAGGTTTAATGCAATCATTATAAAACTTTGTACACTTGTTAAGGTATAAATGAGGAATGTAAAAATATTTTTTTTTTAATTTGTGAAAACAAAATGGCGGCTGTACGCTAACGTGAAGTTGACCTAAAAAAAAAACGGCAACCACTCTGGACGTCGTGTTATTGATCTGTAACACAAAAAAAAAAAAATTATATAAAATATACATGTAACGAGCTTGATGAGGTCCGCACTTCGTGTAGTCACTGACTAGTGTGTCAGTGAGGACCTAACCATCAACCCGTCTAAGGCCGTCCTGGTACCTTTTACAAAAAGGTACCGTCTGAACTTGGATATTATATCCATCCAAGGAACGGTCGTTGAATATTCCAATGAAGTAAAATACTTAGGTATTTGGCTGGATAAGCGGCTAAATTGGAATACTCAACTAAACTACTCATTAAATAAGGCCACGCGAGCCATGTGGGCCTGTAGAAGACTTTTTGGTAGGACATGGGGTCTCAACCCAAAGATGATCCTGTGGTTATACAATACAATTGTCAAGCCAATTGTTGCTTACGCCGCCCTTGTATGGTGGCCCAAAGTTCAGCAGCAAATGGCAATTGCTAAGTGCAACAAGCTACAACGGCTTGCTTGCCTCTCCATAACAGGAGCCATGAGGACTTGTCCAACACTCGCCATGGAGGCGATAGTAGGACTCGAGCCTCTGCACTTTTTCATTTTGAAATCAGCTGCAATTAGTGCTCTGAGAGTGCAAATCACATCCAAAATGCAAATTGCTAACAATGGTCACATGAGCATCCTGCAGCGCATCCCTGACTTAAGGATCTGTTATATAACAGACTACATGACCAGGGAACTGAGCTTCAGGAGGAGATTCAGGATTCTCATCCCTGAACGTGCAGACTGGAATGACGGCGGCCTCAGTCTGGACCCCAGAACTCTCCGTTGGTTCACAGATGGCTCAAAAACGGAACATGGTGTTGGTGCTGGTGTCTATAGACCCAACACCAAGGTCTCGATAGCAATGGGAAAATGGCCCAGCGTTTTCCAGGCTGAAATCCGTACCATTGAAGCCTGCGCCCGTCTCAATATTAACAAGAGACTTAAAGGTGCCAATATCACTATCTTTCCCGATAGCCAAGCGGTCCTCAGGGCACTCTCGTAATGGCGCTTCTCGTCTAGACTTGTTAAAGAATGCTTTGATACCCTTCAACACTTAGCTACTTCCAACAGGGTTAACCTCTGTTGGGTACCGGGACACTCTGGCGTTGAGGGAAATGAGGTTGCTGATGAACTTGCCAGGGAAGGTTCATCTTCTCGATTCAAGGGTCCTGAGCCCTTCTGCAGCATTGGCTGGTCTTCGTCCAAAGCTGTGATAGAAGAATGGGTTAGGAATCCACAGTACATACACTGGGATAACTTCCCTGGGATCCGGCAAGCTAAAGACCCTATACCTACACTGAAATCAATGCTTTGAGTAAAGCGGGTCTCAGACTGTTGGTAGGTTACCTAACTGGCCACCATGGGCTAAGATACCACCTATATAAAATACGTCTGTCAAATGAGACGGATTGTCGTCTGTGTCTTGAAGACGATGAAACTACATCACACATTTTGTTTGCTTGTCCGGCTTTAGCACGGTTAAGAAGGAAGATCTTCGGTCAGGAGTTCGTGGACTCGGCTGAAGCTCGTTCATCTTCTGTAAAAGACCTTCTGGCGTTCCTTAGGGTGATCTGCTACCGTCTTTTACTGTAAAGGGGCTTCGTCACAAAAGACCGTCTGGTCGCAGTGCCCACCATGAGGGTCACTCCTAACAATAATAATAATAAATAATATTATGTAATTTGTCGGTAAACCTCAAATATTAAAAAAAAACAAAAAATTATTCTGCGTTTGGTGAAAGTTTTTGTAAAAAATCGATAATTTTCACTATTTTTTTCAGCCATTTTTGCATTAATAATTCAATGTTGCAACATAAAATTCCAAAACAATTAGGTTTACAGACAAGCCTAAGGTATAAAGAAGAAACCCTAAAAATTTCAGCTAAATTGGACAAGTAGTTTTCGAGTAATCGTGGTTGCAAATTTTAAAAATGTTGTTTTGAGAAAAACGCGTTTAAAATTTTTGAAAACCTGCTATATGCTAAAAAGGCGTTCTCGAAAAATGAAGAAAAAATATATAAGGAGTTCGATTTTCGACCTGAAACTTTTTGCAGCGTATTCTACGGGAAATTTCCTAACTTTTTAGAGGAACAAAAAAAAAATCGATTTTTTTGACGTTCTAATTATATTTACCCTCTTAAAGTAAGTACAAAAACTCTATAAATCATACTATAATATACTGTGAAATGAGCTTTTTTCAAAACTAGCGTTTGTATTTTCAAAATATATTTTTAAGTTCTTAAAATCTTGAGTCATGAGATTCTGAATGAAAAAGATTTTCTTCTTCTCTTTTTTTTTTTTAAACACTTTCGTATTCAAAATCGTTATCTACAAAAAAAATTCTTCGGAAATATGTATCTATATTTCTTGGTATAAAAATCACAAAATCTGTACAAAAAGTCTCAAAGATATGAGGAAAAAAAATTAATTCGTCAATTTTTTTCTGAAACGTTTCTACACACTAAAATCCCTACACATATAAAATTTGCAAAATAAAAAAAAAATAAAATCGGTTAAGTGCGAATTATACTGAGTTGCAGAGGGTTTCGTCCCATATACTTTTAGAATTTCGACAATTCTATAAGACCTAGGACTTTCTATTTTCCCTTATTTTATCAGAATATCTAATTAAATACGCTATTTAAAATTACGAACAAAATATTTTTGTATTCTACATAACATAAGATTTAAGATTTTTTTCGAGTACCTAATTTACCCCCTCTTTAATTCTTATATGAATATTTTAAAATGTTAACAAGTGACAAATATGTGAGTTAATCTTATTTTCAAGTTTCTACATCGCATGGTTTCTGAGAAAATCAGCTATTACAGACGCACAGCCAGGCAAACACACGACTGGTCTGTTTAAGGGGTTACATACGTACAGCAGCGCCAAAAATTCGCTAAAAGAACAAATGTTTTTAAAAGGGATAGCAATAGAAATTAATAAAAATAACTATTACACATTGTTTACTAGTATTTAAACTTTATAAAAAAAATTATTTCACTTTATTTTTACAAAAATTACTATATAAAAAATCACGTGATCCACAACACTAAGAAAAAAAAGTTGCTCCACGTTTGACATGATATCTCCAGTAAATGTTGATCGATTTGCAAAATTTAAAAAAATTCTTATAAAATATAGTTGAAATTATGGTCTGTCGAGCCAGATTTCTGAAATTCGGCAAATTTGGCAATTTACGGCAGTTTAAAAAAAAATTTGCATTTTGTGTCATAAATTTCACACTTTAATTATGTTTATAAAATGTTTTAATCACAATATCAAAAATCCGGCGCGACAGACTATAGAGAAAACAATTTCGAATATTTAAAAAAAATAGCATAAAAAAATATTAAAATCTGTATGAGTTATCATGTCAACCGTGCCGGAAAAAGTAGTTTTAAGAAAAACGCATTTAAAGTTTCAAGTTCATTTCGCTCGAGATCGCGCGCAGCTAAAGCAAGAACTTTATGAATTTTTTAATTTATATTGTTAACTTACGTCTAATCTCCCATTCGACCTTCATATTGTATGCCTTCCTTGTCAGTAAACAATTGTTGTTGTTTATTTTTTTCCGACAGGCTGAAAGGCTCCGAAAGTAATGGCCAGCTGCCTCAAACAAGGGACAGCTACCTTTGCGCATCAGACTCTCGTCGGGGAATCACGTTTTCTATAATAACTTTCGATCTATGTGGAATTTTTACAATCGACTTTCACAGAAATACGCCTAAAACTATAGAGAATAATAATCTGTAAAAAAAAGTCGATTAACCCCTTAAATGTTTAATTTTTTTTACGTTGGAGGTAAGAAATCCTAAAAATGAACAACAATTGCATGTGTTAATATTTTAAAAGCTTCAATTAATTGGAAACAAATATAAAATTTTGAAATATGATAAACTTCGTCCTAATCCGATAAACGAAATAGATGCCATATAGTTAAATAACATTAATTTTGGTAAAAGTCAAAATGCTAATAGGATTTCCCATCGTTATTCATCTGCAATGTTCCACAACTGAACACCCTGTGCATAATTTTGATGAAATAGAGAGCAAGAATTTATCCTTTGTGTACTTAGAGGTATTAGGAGTTAAACCCATGGCACACTTACAAGGAACTTACTCTATCAAATCCAATAATCTGATTTAAATCGGAGATAAATTATTAGACAATTCTCAGAAGGTATAATAACGTAATCTTCAATAAACGTTAATTTAATTATTCCCAGTCATGTTCAGGATTGTTCATTTTAAAATCATAATTTTTTCGGCGAGTTGCTTTCACTTAAGAGAAAGCTTAAAGTTGCAAAAATCAATTTGCCAACAAAATTTAATAAAAAGATTAAACGGGCTAAATTACATCAGTTTTTTTTTTTCTTTTCTTTGAGCGTTTTCGTTTAATTTATTAGTAATAGTTCCTTAAAGAAGCAATTTTGGCTCTTCTTAGTCAAAACTTCATAGATTTTAATTTATTTTTTTAATTTAATTCATGTACAAATCATTGCGCGTTTTATATTTATCTAAGGGGATTTCGAGAAAAATATTAATAACGTGGAAATTCAAATAATAGTATTTTTCTCTTTGACATGCGTGACGTGAATCAAAAGAATCTTAACTCGATTAACTTGTCTTAATATAAAAATATTGTAGAATTAACAAACAAAAATTTTATTTTAATTAAAAAATATTAAATTAAATAAAATAGATAAATATTTTCAAGACCATGACTTGGTCCGTATAAATAAAATGAAATTATAATTACCATTAAATTTCGTGTATTTTTTTCAGAAGTAGGTATTATATTTTATGGAAAGATTATTTTGGTTTAAATTTGAGAAATTGGAAATTTAAACTAGAACAGAAAAGTTGTTCAATTTCTGTTAAACTTTTTCACGAGATTAAAATGTGACGATCTTTTGATTGCCAATACATTTTTACATAGACAAATATTTTTGTTTTTTTGTATTGCAACTTGGTATATACATAAATACAAATTGTTTCGTTGAACAATAGTTTTAAATGTTGATGCAGTTAGCGTTCGTTAAAACAAAATTGGAATGAATATTTTATATAAATATAACAAACAAACCAAGGGTATTAAAAATTAATTCTTAACGATTTGAAATAGTTTTGCATAAGATTGTTTGTAAAACTCCTCCACACACGTTGCACAATTAAAACAAACGAAGCGAATAGTCAGAAAATAGTTTTAAGCAATTCAACAAAGTAACAAGCACTTTGGGAGGACTCTCAACAGTATTCTACAAATTGTTTGTTCCACAGGTACCACCTGAACCCCCAGCATCACCACCATCATTAGAAGTGCATTTTTGCCCCCATACACCGCGCCGTCTACCGCTGTCGCCGTGAATTAATCATATCCTTAAAATCTGCTAGCAATTGTGAAACTTTTCTCAGCTGATGGTAAAAGGAAGAGGCGACGGCGCACATTCCACACAAATCTGAGCAACAAAAGGGAAAAAGTCCTTCATAAAATTGTTCCCAAAATTGCAGCGCTTGCACCGTAAGTAATCTTTTCGTCCTGACAGGGACCTTAGTCCGGAGACCGGAGTTAAGTCGAGTGTTAAATCATTTAAACTTTTTATATGTGTAAGGACGGTGCAAGCTGCAACTATTTCTTAAGCGAGGCGATCATATTGCACTGGTCACCACACACTCGCGCGCCCTTTTTTAACACATAAAGCCGGGCCCTTAAATTGAAGAAAAACAGACCTCTTGTAAAAATATAATTTTCGTTTATAGAATTTATATATATTTTTTTATCATTACAATATTATTGCGAAACGCGCGAGTGGGTGACGTGCTCGCCGCGTTTCAGGATAAGATGGGAACTCCGGGACATCAGGAGCTTTCTGCTTGATGCTCCTGGCCTGGCCCTAGTTTAACGGAGAGATGTAGGGTTCGTTGTTTTGCGCATGTTCAAGAAAAATACCATGCACGAATACAGCTGAAGTTAGGCGCTTCTTCGTATCGTTCGGTGGCGTGTAAGCATGAAATATGACGATAAAGATACTTCGGATACTTTTCCGGATTTTGTAAGAAAGGATAACACAAAAAAAAAAAAAAAAAAAATAAGGGAAAAAAAGCAGAATAAATAAAAATGAAATAAGTGTCAAAGAAGGCCTAATGCTTAAGACTTTTGCAGTTTTCACAGATATAGAGACTGTTCTACTACTCGTGCTCTCTATGCACTGTGGATCCCTTAAGCGGCGCTTCGCCCTTTACAGCTCTCGGTGTGTATTGCGTGGGGTAGTCTCCAGCAGCACCACTAGAAAGAGCTTCCCGAAGGATACGGAATCGGGTTTCTGTGTACTCGGCATGAGTCCTGTTTTTCGTATAAAACTGCGCGTCTCAATATCAGCCGATTCAGTCTTCGTGGTTTCACTGTGCCGTGGTGATTACCGAAGGTTTTCTACGAATTTTTCAGCATTTTTCATTGAAATAATGTTGAAAAACGTGAAATTTTGCTGACTTGAAAGTGAGTCCTTGACCGGACCCTAATTTTATTATTGTGTATTTATATATATTTTAATCGTGTCGTGTTGTTCTATTCAAAAAATAATAATAATAATAATAATAATACAGTATATTTTTGCTGAGCCCTACAAAAATCGCATAAAGGACCCGAATCAGAGTGTTCTTGCAGTAGGGTGGCTTAAAAAAAAATATATATATATTTATATATAATACTCCCTCATACCGATTTTTTTGTCGGTACGGTGATTCTCCGACACAATCGTCGACCGGCCCTTCGTCTCACTCGTCGACGAGAAGGTTTTCCTTCTTTCTCTGTAAATGACAAATTTGTGGTAATATTCTTCTGTGCGTCTTGTAAAACTTAAGTCTCGTCCTCTTTTGTGTTTTACTGTCACAAATCTGAAACGGCATTTTGTATACATATATATATATCATACGCCTACTAACCCGCAGGTGAGGCGGTATCCATCATACAAGTGGACCTCTGTTGAAAAAAATATATACTAGATATAGTATTTTTCATCCTCATCAGGAACAGTGTCTCAGATGCTCATTTCCTGTTGGCATAGAAAGCCCGTATGATGACAAGATTGTACCGTGCAGGTCCTTGCCTTGTGTCATCCGCATACAGTAGGTAGAAGATATCTAAATAGGTGAAATATAGAGGAGCAGGATCCCAGCGCCAACAACGTCATCATCATCATCATCATCATCATCGGGGGAGACACTAAAGAGGGTAGTACCAACATTGTAGAAAATACGAAGGGCGGCCCTCCAGCTCTAGGTTGGAGCCCTGTAAGGGATGTAATGTTTGTTGCATATCCTACTATATTCAACTTGAAACGTGTATCTTTGAAAGAGCCCCTTTCGGCACCAAAACGTTCAAGATGGTGGAGAAAGATATAGTTGAAAACTAGCTGTTGGCGGATTTATTCTCATTGGCAACAATAGATATTATAACAAACGCAAGAACGAAAGGACGAGGAAGGATGATGTGGATTCTCCCTTCCGGGCGAAAGGAACTTTTCACGGTGTCAGCTGTAGCGAGCTAAATATAATTTATTGCCACTGATTGTGCCCCCGCCCAAGCTCAGGGGTGAAGAAACTCTCCGGTTGTTGAGCCCTCACAGCAGCAGCAGCAGCAGCAGCATCATCTCCTGCTGAGATTCATCTCCAAGGCACAAGGACTTGTCTTGGAAAATTTCTTCTTCGAGGCTTTTCTATCCCGGAAAGGATCAATTAAAGTGTAATGATCGATTCAGACTATCTCAACTTTAGCTTCAGGACCTTAGATTAAAAAACAAATTAAAAAAAAAAAAAAAAAAAACTAAACTAGCGGGTGAGTTTGCGAAAAAAATATAAAAAGAAAAATTATATTCTCTTCCTACCATTCGATAGGATTATAATGAGAGACAGAATTAAAGTATATAGTATATACTTTTATATTTCTCTTTATTTTACATACGATTTCATTCAAATTTTTAAGACACAGAAGCCTTTCGGCTTATTGTCTTGAAGAAATTTTCAAATAAAAAATACTAAAAGCTGCTCACAATGTTTATCACATCTTCCTTCAGCTTATCGCCGAATAAAATCTTCGCGCCTACCTGTGGTGGTTACTAAGTGTCTATAGTAAATAATAAAAAAACATTGCTGTTTTAGTTAAGTGTAGAAAAATTAGCGTGTGTAATGTTAAGTGCGAAAAGAAGATTCGGATACAGCTTCTAGCCATGGTGAACCGCAACAAGTCAAGGTGAGTGACACTTTTGGGTAAATTTTTGAAAAAGATACAATACATACTACAATATATACAGAGAGAATTATACTTTAGGGGTATAAAATGAATGGGGGTCAATTTCTTCCTTGAACTTATCTTTTAAGAGTTATGCCAAAGCTTATTAAGGTTCAAAATTATAATATATCAAAAATCGTTTTCCATGTATAATTGCTAATTTAAATGTGAAAGCATATCGTTTAAAAAGTGCCGAAAATTATGAAAATTACAAGTTTATACGCCGGTAGTTCTAGTGTTAACTTAGAAACGTTTTCGTTTTGAATCCAACAGGAATAGATGCCCGAAGGTTATCAGCTGTAGCTATGGTAAATAAACACCACTCTCTCTCTGGCTACCTTCTGAAGCTGCCAACACCTTTCGCGGTAGTGCTTCCATTTTTTTGCACATTATTGCACCTACTATATCATGATAAAATTCATAGGAAAATAAAAAAATTTATAGCGTTTAATTGCTTCGAGGAGGAGGTATATGATGAGCTAAAAGCACAGCTCCTAGGATTAAAATGTTCCCATATGTCCCCTCACTCTTTCCTCTGTCGGGTTTTACTCTTGCTTATGCAAAGTACCCTTAAAACCTTCTTAGGTGCACGAGATAAACTTGAGTTTTAGCACTACTATACATTTTGTTTGAGGGGAGGATTTTAGCATCCCCCCCTGGAAGCTTTATTATAGTCAGGCAAATACCGTTAAAAGACTCTACGGGTGTCTTGCCTCCGGGCGAGGAAACTCCTCTTAAATCCAATTAAACCTCTCCTGCTTTTACTACCACTTGTTGGCACGACGAATTGAAGCTGCTCAGAGGTTCGGAAAACGAAAACTTAAAGCTTGTCTGAACGAAGTGATAGATGGAGCCTACTAAATATTAAGTTTCTAAGAGTTCGATCCAAAACAAAATAATTGAGGTAATTCATTTTCTTAAAAATTATATTCATTTATGCAACCTAACGTTTGAAAGAACTTTTAATTATTAAAAAAACCTATTTTGATAGTCGTTGAGGGAACTTTGTGATTTTATTAAGAATTTCAAAACTAGAATTCCAAGATCTGAATCTCTTCGTAATGATTTCTAATACTTATTTTGATGATGTTTTAAAGTTTATAACGAATCAATTAGAAAAACTAATTATTATTACATACCTATATAAAAAAAAAAAAAAAACTTCTGTATGCCAAAACGATATATTTTGAAGAGTATTATAAAACAGTAGCCTTTAGTAATGTGAGTGTTATTAAACAATTTTTAGTGTCATTCAGTAGCAATTAACTAGATGCATTCGTTTTAAATAATAATAAAGTTCAATGAAAATTCAAGAATATAATTTAAGATTCTCCTCTATATGTTTATTATGAACAATACAAGTATTGTTTGTTTTAAGTAATTTAATTTACAAGAAAACCACAAGATTTTTATAACCGTGACAAATAGAAGGATTATTATCGCTCAAATTTTGTACTATCTTAAGATGGTTATGGTTTTTTTTTTTTTATATATATAGACATATATATTTTGATTTTACACAGTGGTAAAAATATCGTTGAAATTTTGCTTTTATAAAATTATAAAAATTGTGAAAGTTACAAGGTATGATTCCAAGTGCCCCCGATTAGTCATTAATTATGTTGCGTCCAAACGTGTTTTTTTCAATACTCTGATTCACAAGGGAAATATTTTAGATTTGAACAATTAGGATAATATCTGACAACTATTAATTTTCACTAAGAAGTAATTTAAAGTGAAATTATGTTTGTATGTTATGTCAAAAGGTTTTACAAAGGGTAAAAAAAACATTTTTTACCGCATTCTATCTGTTGAATGAAAATTTCAAAATTCATGCATGTAAGAAAAATTTACTTTACTTGACTTTAACACTGTTTACTGTGAATACCAAGAAAAAAACCTTAATTTTATCAAATATTAAGACATTTCCAAAACAAGAGACATATTTTGTAAACTTGTTGCTTTCTGGCTTGATCGTTCTGTGCAGAAAGTGGCGTGAAAAAATATTATCTAAAGATTTTTCTAAATATTTAGTTGGAATTGGTGCATTTTTAACTAAGTATCTTCATGCATCATTTTTTATGTGGCAGCAACGCTAAATCTAATGATTTTGCAATAATTTTTCAAAAATCGTTTTAAATTTAATATTGACAGTTCCATCATATAGAATCGCGTCTGCTTGAATTTTAGAAAAATTGGTACTAAGTATTTATAACTATTTTTTTTTAATAGTCAAAAGAAAAACTTAAATTTAAAATCAGTGATCATTTTTAATATTTTCACTGAGATTTGTCACTATTTTAGATCCATCATACTGAAATTGTAAACCAAATTTGAAATTAGGGCCCAACATTTGGGATCCGCTATTTTTAATTTTAAATACTGAGTACCAAATATGATATCAGATACTCTAGTAGATACATTTTTTTTTTATTTGAATAAAAATACGTTTTAACTGGCCGCCATTTTTAACTCGAAAAATTGATTATTATTAGCATTTTTAGTTTTCAAAATTGAACATTAAATTTGAATTGATCATAGCAAAAAGTACATATACAACTATATATATTTATAAGATTGGGAAGCAAATTAGAAATCAACGACTTCAAAAACCCCAAAATGCCTTTTATACTCAAAACGCACGATTGATATTTATCACAGATAGCTTTTTTGTTTTTATTCAACTTATTCCTGGAAATGGAACTTTTCCACATCTAGGAATAAAGCAAAAAGTTGATTTTATGAAATTCCTGTCGTTAACCTTTTTGTATTGTGCAATTACACAATTTAAAAGGGCCATACTCATACTGCAGAAAACACGGTTGATAATCCAGAAAAAAGGAATTCACTTTAATTTTACTGGTCACATACCTACGGATTGACCTACCTTATGAACTTCTATTGCGTGCTTAATTCCCCCTATGACTTCCTTCAGTGCCCTCTAGTGGAATCGCGTGATACCTCAATTTGTTGTTTTTGTCACTTCGGTGGATAGGGTTTTTTGCTTTTCCGAGCAAAACAATGACATTTTCAATTTTCTATATGAGCTCAACTGAACCGAAAAGTTGGGAAAATAAAAGGAGAATTAAATTTTTGCAACTGTGTCATGTGTAACCCACCTTTAAAATGCTGTTGAACGTGAATGTCCAAATTGATTTTTTTCCTTTGAGGTTCATTTATTTATTTTTCACTGCATTGGTAGTATTTGTAAAGTTGGTATTTTAACCATCTGCTAGACGTTCTCTTGAACGAATAAAACAAAAATGTTTTTCAGAAATATATTGCTGCTTTAAATTATTTATGGTAATTCTGTACTGTATTTAATTCTAAAGTACTAATTCGCTCGAAAAATACATTTTCGGGACTAAATAACATAGGTAATGAGTTCTTAATTCAAAATAAATAAAATACTTTTTAAAAAAAAACTTAAAAAAGTTTGAATACGGAGTTTTGCAGTAATTGCAAAGTAAAATATTCAATTCTCTGAATCGTGGTTGTTACTTGTATGCATTAAAAATATAAATTTTACATTTACATTGTAATTTTTTGCTTTATTTGTAAATCTTGTACTTTTTCCAAAATCAACATTTACTGAGTTATCAAAACACAAAATTATAAAAGAATGTTATAAAATGTTACATTTTTATGAAGGCTTTTTATTCTATAAAGTTTGTTTTTCCTGGAAAATTATCCCGACCGACTTTATAAAAGGTGCATGGGAGCACTCATCCATCCTTTAATTTGTGAGTAATGAAATGGATTCGACCGAAAGCCACTCAGCTAAATTGGAAGAAAACTCGGCCATTCCATTGAAAAGGTGTTTAAAATGGTAAAACCTGGATTAAGATATTTTTAGGGGTAATTCATGTACGTTTAGCATTTAAAGGCAAACGAGATTTTCTGGTTTCCTGATGAGTAAATTTAGGAAAATGTAATTTGTAAACGAGAAACTACATTTTTCTGCCTTTAGATGAAGTTACGCATATGAATGTATGAGTTAACTATTTTTTCTTATTTGTGTTAACTTTTAAAGAAGTTAGTCCTTTTAAGCCCAAAATACAATCTTATATATGGAAATTTGAAGCAGAAGTATAAATAAATAAATGAAATAATTACTAAAAATAAAACATTTTAAGTTTAAGAATTATCGATGCTGATTTGTGCGATTTTCATTCTCATCAATGTTTAAAACTCCGAATGAATCTCAGTCTATGTATGTATTTATTAATTTTGTAATATATCTCAAAAATGTGTAAGGCTAATTTTAAGAAGGATAACTAAGGAAATTATTATTATTGTTTTATTTTTGTTTATCACAACATATACTATATACATATTTAATGAGCAGATTTTTAAGATTAAAGAGTTCAGATTTTCCTATTTATAATTATATCTACACCCTAGATATTTTAGGTAAAGAAGTTAGTATTTATTGCATATTGTTATTAAATATTGAGAAAAAATGTTTTCCAAACACCTCATGAATTACAATTCACCCCATCTACACTATATTGTACTATCTAAACAAAAACTACTAACTATTAATTAACCCATATTTATTATTATCTAAACTAGGCAAAACTGCCAAGTAAGGGGTTTGGTGTCGTATTCGCACTTGACAACAAAGTTGTTAGCCAATTTATTTAGTTTAGCCTCGCATAGCTAAATATATGTCATTAAAAAAAACATTTTTGTTAAGAAATCTCATGCTAAATTAAGCACACTTTTAAAAAGTTTATTTTGGGCAATCTGAAGTTTCTTTTTATGTCTACTTACACAATTATACCATGTGGGAGCTCCATATGTAAGTATTCTTGTTATTGTTGTTATTGTGTATAGAAAGAGTTTGTTATTCAGACTTCACGTTCTATTTATAAATGAATATAATATTCTGGTTAAGATATTTATCTTATGAATGGTTTGAGAAATGTGTAAGTCTGAGTTTTATGTAAAGTTACACCAACTTTCTAATTACTATTCCATCTATTTTGAGATAATTCTTTGGTAAATAGAACAATTTTCTCTTTCAAGTTAATAGCAAAGCTTTTCATTTATCACAATTCAATTTCATATTCCATGTATTTAAAGATTTGGTTACTGTGTTAAGACCTATCTGTGTATAAGTTGCCATCACTAATAAAATAAAAATAACGCATGAATAGGTAATTTTCGATTCAAATCAATTTATTTTCTATATATATATGTAAATATTTCACAATTATTGTCAATCAATTTTTATAATTCCCATTTCTAATAAAAGTTATTTTATTTGGTTATCAATTAACCTTTATTTCACAATTTATATTTTTTATTGATATAATAAGAGTTATCGATTTTTTTTTTTATTATTGGCTTTTATGTTTTTTTATTTGATATAAACAAAACAAATAAATTGTGAAATAATACGAATAAAATTTAATACAAATATACTTGTTATTGTGTACCTTTTATAATAAGACTTATAAAAACTACGGTCCTTGTATTATGTTTAAATCTGTTATTCGTTGTAAGCATACATTAAAAAAACATTAGAAATCCCCTTAAGCTGAGGTCACATTGTAATTGCCTCGAATCTTTCATTGAAAGACACACTAGTGAATATTCGCAAATTATTCCAAATAGTTAGGTCCTGCCGGGATGCCGGCAGCTGATAGATTTACTGGAAAATTTCCAAATCAAATGATTCAACTTGCGTAAATCCGAATAGATCTGCCTCTGTAGTAGTGGCACTGGCGGTATCAAGTTGTCGCTAGTTAAAACCCGAATTGTTTTTGCGGGTGCTTGACAGTGATAAAACGCTTTACATAGCGAAAATGTGGGAACAATGGCCGAAGTGTTCATTTTAAATGATCCCCGGCAAAATGTTGAAATCCCTAATTTCGATTTTGTTGGTGGCGACCAGACGAGTGGCGGCGCGATGCGGCAAACGCCTTAAACAGTTCGTTGATGAAGGTCTCAGGTGAGCGCAATTCTCTCTATTCGGCCTGATTTTGCTGGATCGTCATCGTCGTTGAGTTGAGAGCACATGCAACCTGCCATTTGCCCTTCCTTCTATTAGGTCCGAACGTTCTGACGTTAAATGTGATAAATGCTCCAGAGAAGTGGTATGTTTGTAGCGGTACGACTAGATATAGGTACAAAGATAGAAGATATCCAGCCACCTAACTAAATTTGCTGTCCTCATCCACGTCATCGTATATAGAGGAGCAGAATCAAGGATTTTTTTTCTCCCCTTCTTTTCTTTCCGTCGAGGGTAAACAGATGATGTGACCCACAAGCAAGGTCCACACTACCCATCCCAGCCCGTCTGTTTGAGCCACTTTAGTGCTTCACACTTAAAAAGTTTGCAGACAATTTTTCATGAGTCCTTTCCATCCTGTGCCCGTTCATAAAATATCCATGCAGAGAAGGAACCAGGACACATACTTGAGAGCTACAAGCGGGTTCGAGTGGATGACAGATAAACGGATTAAATTGACTTTTGATGTCCTTATACCTCATAAGAGCTAATGCAGATTTTTAGAGCTAACACGTCTCCGAGGTGAGCAAACACAAATAATGACCTAATTGCAGGAGGAGTCGCCAAATAGTCTCTATTCATGACGAAAATAGTATAAGAGTACAACAAAAAATCGGTCAAGTGAGCAATGAAGTTGGCGCAATTAGTGTTCCGTACTGAAACGACCAATAAAAAGGATTATATAACTTTTAATTGAAATCTTTTGCTCTGCATAGTAGATACTTTTTAATGCGGCACTTAACTTCTCAGTTTAAAGTATTTTGGTAACGATTTAATAGTTGTCCAAACTTTTAGGATTAGATTCAAGGACATTTATTACATAGTTTGATGGATCTACGGATCCCTTATATTTAGTGACAAACAGTAAGCAAAATTAGATTAGCACATGCAACGACCGTAAGAATTTATATTTTATGGTAATTAGTAAATATAAGTAATAATTTTAAATTTTCTTCTCAAAAACACTGCTAAATTATCGCTAATTAAATAAAATATTCTCAACGTTTTAATAACTCCACATTATGGATTACTACACATTTTTTAATTACTTTTCGGTTACATTTAGTTATTTTAAAATAGTATAAAATGATTAAAATGTTATTATTGCTTATTAAATAAGAATTTAAATATCAAAACTATAAGAAAAATTTTATATACTTTTTTAACTTAAATAAATATCTTTTTCAAAACACATTTCAATTGCAAAAACAAAATCAAAAGATATATTTTCAATTTGAACAAGTTGAAATATTTAACCCAAATAGGTCCTGTCTTCCAATTCAAACATGTACTAAATTTCCAAGTTGGCCCTTATGTTGTATTAATATTAATGGTCTATTTTGAAGTTAAAAAAGTATATGCCTGTTTTAGAGTAAAGACGATTTTCTGAATCCTTAGCGCGTTGTATACCACAAAATTTACTATTATATTAACACGTATCAAATATAGTAAAGACATTTGAAACAATTTTCTTCAATCTAAACTTGCTATAGATTTTGCAGCAAATTGCCCAAAATCTCTGTTTACACAGTATTACTACTAAAATTAAATCGTTGGTTACAATTCAAATACTTATCTACTAAAATAATAATATACTTAATTAAGCAAGTCAAATATCCAAAATAACTGCCAATATGTGGGCTAAAACTCATTTTTTGTTTTATAAATGAATTTTAAAATATTCGTTAAGTTTACTGAAAATTCATTGCTCAAAAGATTTTACTTTAAAATTCTAAAAATAAAACTTAAATACGCAATTAAATTATAGATAACAAAAACTTTTCGTATGTATTTTTCTAATTTTTTTAATTGGTACTTAATATTAATATAATTCCAATATATGTATATAAGTTAGACTAATTTGAAACTCTTAGAAGCCTTTGTAGGAATCCCAAGAATTTCAATAATTTGCGAACTTCAATGAAGCCATTTAGTTTACCGGCAAATTGAAACCATTCAATATCTTGGAGACTTAGTGTCTAGAAAAGTCAAACAAAAACAAAACCATGAAAAGACCTAATACTGCTTCCATTCCTTGATATAACAAGAGACGAATAAGAGATCTTCCAGAAAGTCCCAAACTCGAAATTATTTCATCTTTGAATCAAAAGTCGGAGGGGAGGTTTTAATATGAAAAGGGCTGTTTGTTCTTTCAAGTTTTGCTCCTTTTCCATGTTCCTAGAATCGGGTTGGTATATTTCTATGAAAGGTGCACATCTATTCGAACAAAGCGGCCGCCTCCGACCCACAAGCACAAGGATGCCAAAATTTACTAGCCCGACCCAAACTAGCAAGTCTCACAAATTTCGGGTGAATACCATTTCATGCAGAAGAATTCCAATGCTGGATTTACTCCGGTAAAGGATAAACAAAGGCGTTCGAATACTTATACCCTTTTTACAAATTTGCTGAAATATTTAGGCCGCATTAACTTAGCTGACATTCCTACAATATTTTGTGCAATATAATGGCACACCGACGGTAGTAGATACTATGCTATACTATGTTTTTGTGCCAGATGCCCACTATACATATGCTATTATATACATACCAGTGGTGGTTTTGTACCACCTCCAGTGTCATGGTGACTCCACACATATTATCGGGGCCCTTCCCTGCCCTAAAAAATGGGACGAGGGAGTAGTCCTGGCAGAGCGTGTCGGGATTTTACGACTTGGGTATGAAATTTCTTTTCTTTTCGGTTGAGAAGAACATAAACAAATTTTTCGGTTTAGTGCCTCTAAGTCCTTACATTTAGTCAAGGAACTCAAGTGCTCGCTTTTATACATGCTGTCTTTTCACATTGTCGAAATGCCATTTTGCCATTTCGTCTAGAATCTAGATGGAATGAATGCCAGCCAGTGAGCAAGTGTGTTCCCCGCTGTCAAATTAAGCGAGACGGAATTGGATTCGGCGAATTATGGTAATTAGACTTTTATTCATCAATAAAGTTAAGGAATGTGGCAATGGCCTTGTTTGCTGTGTCATAGTCGTCGCCTCAAGGGCTGGGAATTTCCGTCGGTCATAATCCTAAAGCCAGCAGGTTGCGTGGACAAGCAACAAAATAAAATTTGCTAACAGTCTGTTAAAAGAAGAGGGCTGTTGAATTATAGATGACCTTTTGATAAGCATGCATGTGCTTGAAACATACTCATTCGCCAATTTATTATTTTTTAGGTTTGGAAATTGGAAAAAGTGAGTATTTAAGGTGTCAGTTTGTTGTTTAGCCTGTCTGTCTGTCATGCGGTTGTAATTTTACAACCTTTTATCATAACAATTTGACATTTTCCATAAATATGGTACCTGTAGATATAAGATTGGACATAAGCATAAAAAATTTAAAAAAAAAAAATATCTTTTCAAGAAAATCTTGAAACAAAAATCTTTTTTCTTAGAAAAAAATTACATCAACTGATGTATAATATAATCGACCACTCGCAAGAAAAGTAATGGTGAAACATGAGCGATATCATAGAAAAATAAAGACAAGTAGATTCATCTAGAACAACAGAAGAACAAAACGCATTTTTGAAAGCTCTTTTCCAATATGATACCTCCAAACTTAAACAAATTGATATTGCCTACCATACTGCACTAGAGGGCAAATCGCGCAATAGCTTAGTTGATAAATGCATGATTATATACAATAATTCTGGTTTTTTTTAAATAAAAAAAGGCGTTCCACTTTTGTAACGTTTTTCTTCAACTTAAACTGCCCTACGCCTATGGTATGCAATTTAAAAACATTTTGAAAAATGTGTTTCACTTCTGTTGTTCTAAATGAAACTTCTTGTCTTTATTTTTCTATATAATATTTCCTTTAATCTGGATAGAGATCCACATAAAAAGCTGGATCTTCGTTTTGTATGAAGTTAAAAAAACACAGATAAAGTATTATTTTCCTTCTAATTTTTCTCTACAAAGTTTTTATAGTTCACTTTCAGCTACGCAAAAATTTATATAATTAGTTTCGCTATAAAAATTAAATATGCCATAAAAATATCTGCTCTAAATAATTACCTTAAGAAGTTCAGAAAATTTGTAAATTCTAAGCGATCTTTTGAAGATTGATATTGTATTTTATAAATTATAAATGAGAAGGTTTATTTCCCTCACTATTATATTTGATGATTAAATTATTTTTCTGGGATTCCCCAGGGCAGCCTTCTATGGCCTTTGCTCTTTATCGAGATAAGTAGTATAACGCTTGAAAAGTTTTAACAAATTAAAATTAATTAATTCGTTATAATTAACATTTGGAGTAGTAATCTATTGTTCTATCTGTTTAATAGAATTTAAATTGAAGAAAAACATTTGGTTAATTTGCAAGTTTAAGCTTATCAAAGACGAGAAAAATTTGTTAATTAATTAAAATTGACGCAAATCCTTACTTATTAATTGGGAAACCCTGCTGTCTTAATAAAAATAATTGAAAAAATTCTCTATAAGCTTCAAAATGACGAGGACTGAGAACACTCCCTGGGATAATCCTAGCTAACGACAAAAAAGCCAGCTTTCTGTTTCAGGGCGGAGCAACGATTCCCATAAAGTAGAAATAATTAAAAACAAAAGGGCTTGTCATCTTTTATTCCGGAGTGGCCCAAAATATATTTTCAACAGAAATGCGGGTAGTATTTAAAAAGGCAAAAAAAAAAAAATACATATATATAGTATAAAAAGAATAAAAAAAAAAATATATATAAAAATTCCAGGAAGTTATTCTCGCCAGAGGAGGCTCAGGAAAAAAGCTCCTGCTGATCCGAATGTAATTTCCAGCTAGAGAAGAGACACTCAAAATTATTAAAAATCCACCGCAAGCCCTATCCGAGGGCTGTGGGGCCGCTGCGCGCCTCCGGTGTCCTTCGCACATCCTTCAAACTGTCGCTTCAGCCTTAATTTTCTCATCGAGCTCGGGCGGGCGGCAAGGTATGAGTTTTCATACAAATTAAGGTTAATGCGGGGCTCCGGCACGTACAGCGGAGATACCTTACATTAGCTAATTAGAAAAAAAAGAAAAACGCCAAATGAACAGGGGAATAATGCCGGGGGAATAATTAAGCAAGAGTGCGAGAGTGCGGAGGGGGCTGGAAGGTGAAAATATGGGCTTTGGAACGCGTGCCAAAATGGCTTTTTTATCTCCAGTCACCATGTGGTCGACTGGCATCCGCTCACCTTCAATTTCACCTTGTCATGTGAATTGACAACACTCAGCGAGTGAATTAATTAAACGTTGCCCGGGGGGAGGGGTAATAAGGGGTTCCAGCCTGCTCTGACGTCGGCACATGTCCGCACTTTGTTGCATGCGCTGAAATTTGCACGCACAATACATTTTGGCGCAATTAATCACGAAATTACACGATGACGAACAATTTTAGGAGGGGAAGAATGGCAACCTTGTGCAGGCTGCCTAAGCATGGTGTTCCGGATCTCTGACCCGGTTGACCCAAAGCCCGGAACCCCCAGAACCTCTAGAACCCGCCGAAGCACCCACTGATGGCCTTCTATGTTTCGCACTTTCGCTGAAAGGTCTATTAAGTCAGGAACATGGGCAGTAAAGGTAATACAAATTGTTGACTGCCTTGTAGACGAGTTTTAGCTCTTTCGAGCACCTTGTTTCCCTGACCTAAATGCGGAGCTGTAAACAAATAAACTGCTCACGGATAGGTGGCGAACGGGCACTACACAGTGGGGGTCCGCGGAATAGTTGTGCATTTTAATGACGACGACGGGGGCTATTACCGCCCGCGAAAATGGCATTACTGAGATTGCTAAATTCAAAATGAGCATACATTGTTCAGTGAGCCCCCACGGTCCTTTTAATGCTGCGTATACGTACACTGGGAGTCACAATTGTCGCAGCACAAGGGAGAAACACGTGAATGCGTGCCACCAGGAGACGTTTTAATTGGAAATTGTAATGCAATTCCAGACCATGACACAATTCTGTTGTTTTCCGCTTTCTAAGCTCCAGTGTAGGGATCTTTTACTTATATTTCGAAAAGCCATACCTACATGTACCTGAAACCAAAATGTTATATTAAAATCACACATATACTTTAAAAAGTGCAGAATAATAAAAACCTATTAAAAAATAAAAATCTTCAGAAACTCTATAAGATTAAAAACCCTATTGTATTATTATATTGTAATAAGTATTAAAATTTACAAAATGGTTATTATTATAGGATATCTATTTGAACACATACAGGAAAATAGTAAAACTGAGAACGCAGAGTTGCAATTACAGAACCCTGACCCTTCTGGAAAAACACTAACGAATATTAATCATAACTAATGAAAAACTAATGAAAGAGGTCCACCTGTGGACAAACACGATATGAAGAATTCCAGAAATCGGAATTGTTTATTACCAAAATTCTTCAAACGAATTTTAAATTAAAAAACATGTAATTCTGGAAAACAAAAATTGTCGACATTAAAGCTCTAGAAGTTGGAACTCCGAAGATACGGGGTGTAACGTAAAGTGGCCTATTTCCGACCGCCTTTCCTAATTCCGACCACTTTATATTTCCGCTAATAACTTTTTTCCGATGCATGTAAACAAGTCAATGATTGTTATTGATATTGTAACAATCATTGACTTGTTTACATGCATCGGAAAAAAGTTATTAGCAGAAATATAAAGTGGTCGGAATTAGGAAAGGCGGTCGGAAACAGGCCACTTTACGTTACGCTTCCACAGATTTTTTATTTTAGTTTTTCTTTGAAATTGAATTAACCTGTTTCTCCAAATTTCCAAACTTCTGGCGATTTAGTGTTGTACATTTTCTTTTTCAGAGCTACATATGCTTTCACTCAACACTATTTTGATGAGAGTTTATAACAGGCCTAAACTCTAATACAAAACTGACATTACTTTTTAGTGTAAATACTAATAAAAACTAATGAAGAACTAATGAGTTTATCAGTGTTTTCATAAGTTCGTTAGTACTTTTTATTAGGTAATTTCTCGCAACGAATTGAAGAGCAGAAAATATAAAAAATAACGCAATTCCAAAATACAAAAATATCACGCTTTACTCTCTTTGAAATTTTGAAAAAAAAACACCCATTTACGTTGATTTTGATAATAATATTAATAAAAACAAATAAGGGTACTATTCTGATTTTCATATTCGTACGAAATGCAATTTTGTGAGAAAATGATTTAAGCTTTTTTAACTTCTTTGTAGAGCGCTGCGGTTCGAAATTTACTGATTTTCGATTTCGAGAGTCAGAATAAGTTAGATGATGGTCTTGAAGTCGAACTAAATTTGGTAAGAAAGTCAAAAACGGACCTAAATCTATTATTTTAAGGCTGCATTAACGCGATTACAAACAGGATAAAAGTAGGACACCGAATTTTCAATTGACTTCGCAGAAAACTTTTGTTTTGTATTTTCATTTGATCGAAAAAGACAAAATTGGGATAGCATAGCATTAAATTTTCAATTCAACTGAAACAAATTTTTGCCAGATCCACCTACAGTTTGAGTTCGAATTTTGAGGACTACTCCCCTGAGAGATCGGAAAAAAGGCAGATTTTTAATCATTTTTATGCAACTAATAAATTGTCTGACCAAATTTATATTTTTAATAATATAATACCTTGAATAGTAGCACCACCGGTGAAGACCGAACTTGGAATATCTAGACATTTTTCTTGTCTCAATAAACTGCATTTGTTTTCATGATTTTATCTGGAATTGTTGCCTATAGCAAAAATTTTAAAATTGGCAAAAAAACCCATTGAATTCTCATAATTTTTACCTATCCAAGTTCCAAATATTAACCTAAAAAATTTATTGGATTCATTTTTTAACGCAAATGGGGTATAAGTCAATAAAATTTGATGTTCTTCTCGCAAAATATCCATAAATTTTGAGGTTAAGTCCTGCATATATACTCGTAGATGTTACAATAAATAAACCCATAAATTTTCAATTGAATGCAAAATTTGCTGTCAAATTTAATACATATTCGATTATGAAAATTTATATAAAATTTGAATTGATTCTTACAGAAGAGTATAATTTCATGTTACAAATATAAAAGCAGTTGAATACCATTTATGGTATAATTAATTTATAAGCGTACATTAAAACAGTGTTATAACATCTAAATTTAACCGAGAAAGTTCTAAAGCTTATTGGTCATACAATAAGCCGCCTCGACTTTAAAAAAAGACAATAACAGCGTTGTTTAACAAAAGTTTGGCAGTGCTTTTGTGCTGAGGAGCAATAAATTTTCATTTAGGAGGATTGTTATAACCTGTGAAATGAAATAAAAGAAAAACCATCTAAGAATTTCAGTAGTCTTGAAAACTTTGAAACAAGCCATCAAATATGTTCCTGAAGGACGACGAAAATAAATTTTTTCCAGGTACTGAAGAATTGTGTGCAGTAAGGACTGCTATACTGTTTCATTCCCTTAAAGGGTCATAGAAGTACGCTATCGTCATTCGAGGAAAGCTCTTGGAAAGTCATCGGATTTAAAAAGAAAAAAAAATGAAGGTTGAGCACGACTACGAAAGAAGATATTTGCCCCTTGTGTGACTTTATCTAGAATTATCAAAGAATAATTGCAAAAGGTAAACTTAAATCGCTAGGGAAAGTAGTGAATCACAAATAGCTCACCACCCGGAAATGGGATAATTGGTATTTACGCGATTGTAAGTTGCGGGGTCTGGTCCTACCTCTGCGGTATCCTATTAGCCCAAATTGTAGACTTAATATACAAAACATTCCCCCCAAGGAGCCTTCGAAGCAGTTAAATGCTCCTAAATGTCCTGAATGACACTATAATTTCGGCTGGGAATTTCTTTAATAGCACCTCGGGCAGGTAATGACACATCGAAGTCCAAATAAAATCACTGTCATTTCGGGCAGCTTGAAAAAGTGTGCATTTTTACCAACATTACTGAAGTTCCATATAGTGGTCCTTCATAAAAAGGTGGACACTTTCGAAAAATGCATGATTCGATGGACTTCGAACAGTGCCCGGTTTCATGCTGTTAAAATAAAAATTGAACCAGGCAACGATCCGGTTTCCTACTATATACAGCCTGTTGCTTGAAAAGCCGCCAGAACCGTGTCATTAATGCCGAGTTTCGTGCCGTTCCATCATGTTACACAAGAGCCCACTTCTGGCTGTCTTGCTCGGCCCTTCATTAACTTAATTAGTTGCGTTAATAATTGAACGCCTTCAGATTTGACTTTTTCTCGAGAACCAAGCAGCGCCGCACCGCCACCGGGTCTCGTTCACGAAAGGTGTCAGGATCAGGTTCACTTCGTTTCCAGGAAGCATTATTTCAATTATTCACGGGAGCAACTGTTGCACGAAATATTTAATAAATCTCTTCACGGAAATTCCCCTATTTTGCAAGAAGTGTCTGTCGGGATTATGAGGGTCTGGCCTCCGTTCCAGCATTCGTCCAGTGGAGGATAAAATCAATACTTCTCTGTTTTGGGTTTTTGGGGGGTTTTCCCATTTGCATGTGTCCCCCGTGCCAGCGACCGGGTACAGTTTAGAACCAATCATTTCTTCTGCTTCCCAGAAAAACGTATGGGGAACTTGGTCAATTTTTCAGTAGGTTCAAAAGTTTGTCTTTTCCTCGACTTTCAGGACGCTTATTTGAATAATAGGGAGTTGAAAACTCCTTCCAAACACTCGCGTGGTAGTCATTAAGTTCCTTGACTTGTGAAATCATGAAATAAACAAACATTTATTCATAATGTCCGACAATATCGCAACCAACTTTCAATAATGTATGAAATATTTTGGAGTGTTTTACCCTTTTTTTGTAGATAAGCTATTAATATTTTCTTCACATTAAATTGGATTATTAATGTGGTTGTATGTATTTGATATATTAATCGATTATTCAAGAATGGAAACATATCACGAATTTTCATAAATGGACTTCTTAATGAATTTTCCCACAAGGACCAAATTACACGTTGTCGAATAATTAATGGAACAAATCAGATTAAAATATGGTTTGATTGCAAATAAAGTTTGGAATATGAAAAATCACAAAATATTGTTACAGAAAAAATACTACTTCACCATATTTTTTGTAAAATTAAGTTAAAGTGACTTATTCAGTTCATTAATTAACCGATTAAAATGTTGAAGAATATTAGAAGGTATACACGTTGAAAATTATTGATGTAAATTTGATCCAATATAGTATACAATAAAAATACAAATCCATAATAATTTGGTGTAAATTTTATAGAAACGCAATTTGTAAAAATGATGAAGCCTTAAATTTAAATTATATGAAGATTTAGTCAAATTTGCAGTATGTTAGAATAAAAATAATAACTCATTGATTTTCATTTAAAAAGCAAACTGTTTCAAACTGTGTTCAACATTTCGATAAATTATTATTTCTACCATATACAGGGTGGGCCATTTAAGATTTCGATTTCGGCTATAAACAAAAAAACAAATGAATATTTTTTCAAAGTTATCAGTTTATTAGAAAGAAAGAACCTTTCCATTTAGGAATAGAAGACAACATCAGTCAAATGACTGCCACGGCTAGCCTTACAATATCCCATTCGATCAGTCCAATTTTTCAGTACATTTTCGATTGTTTGGGATTGTTTTCGTCAATGGCAACTCGGATTTCACGTTTCAATTCGTCAATCGTCTCTGGATGGTTAGCGTAAAACTTGTCCTTAACGGCTCCCCACAAAAAAAAGTCTAACGGAGTCAAATCGCAGCTTCGAGGTGGCCAATTGACATCAGCATTTCGGCTGATTATGCGATTTCCGGAAACAGTGCGCAAAAGATCGATTGTTACGTTGGCTGTGTGGCACGTTGCGCCGTCCTGTTGAAACCGTCGTCTATGTCATACTCTTCAATTTTGGGAAACAAAAAATCGCTTAGCATGGCGCGGTACGATCGCCATTCACTGTAACGGCGTTTCCTTGCTCATTTTCGAAGCAAAATGGCCCAATAATGCCGCCAGACCAAAATCCGCACCAGACAGTCACTCGTTGTGGATGCATTGGTTTCTCCGCGATGACGTGTAGATTTTCTGATCCCCAGATCCTCCGAGGTGGAAATGAGCTTCATCTGAAAAGATGATTTTTCGGTAAAAATGCCCATCGATCAAGCGGTCTTCGGCCCATTGAGCAAACCGAAAATGCATCGGATGGTCATGCGGCTTCAGCTCTTGCACTAATTGAACTTTGTACGCATTCATACTGAGATCTTTATGCAAAATTCTTCTCAAAGAAGTGCGTGAAATGTTCAATTCTGGAGAACGATGACGAGTTGATGTTGATCGTTGTTCACGCACACTCTGAGCAACAGCAGCGATGTTTTCGGTTGAGCGCACTGGACGAGTACGTACACGGGTTGTTTTATCCAACAACAATCCAGTTTCACGAACTCGCTTCAGAAATTGATCCACAAACTGCGTTTTTGGCACATCCTTTTTGTCAAATTTGTTACGTAAATTTCTTACAGTTTGAGTAGAAGACTCACCACTTTGGAAATAAGTTTTTAATATTTCCCAACTTTGTTCAAGCGAAAAGCGACCCATTTCATTAATGTCAAACATAAAACTAACTTTCTGTCACATCGGAAATGTCATCAAACCTTCCAACCTCAAAATAACCTATAGTTCCAATTCCATACGTTAGATGGCCCACCCTGTATAAAATTCAAAGTATATAACAATTATAAGAAATTAAACATCAGAGCTTTAGAAAAACTGAACAATTACACCAACATTTTTTACCATGAAATATTCTGTTCTCAACACAATCTATTTTTTTTTTAATATATGAAATTACACATACATACTTAGCTTTTTCAGTACAGACAATTTTAGGTCAAGAGAACGCTTTCCGTGGGAATAATTATGTAATAATAATAAGTAATTTCATGTCCTAGGAAACAGACGAAAAGCACTTCCGTGTCAGTCTAAGTAATTTAAACTCAGGATATGTTTACAAGAAAGAAATCATACTTACGCATAACATTTTTGTGGAGAATTTATAGAATTAATTTTTATTTAAAATGTATACAGAGAATATCATTTTCTTAGCGCAAATCCCTTAAGAAGTACCCACTCGCTTTCAAGGTTAAAAAATATGGTTAAATTGAAACTTTATTCCGTACTACCAAAAAACAAAGGTTTTTTTAAACATGATCATGATATAATCATTGAAGGCATCTTGAGTTCAACTGCTTTTTAATCTTTAATTTTTTTTTTTCATTTTTAATCTCTTTTGATGCAAAACATGAGCCATATCGCGAAATTTGAAAATTTTTAGAAGAATATGTCCTTTATTTGCGTCAAAAATTTCATATTAGTTTTTGACGCATGAATAATATGTTAATTTCATGAGCAGACTCAAGGGGGTATCCCACTCTAGAGGCCCTTGAATTGAACGTTTTTTTCAGGGAGTTGAACAAGAAAATACAAAACATTTAGAGTTAAACATAATAATCCTCTTATTATATGATCTTTAATGAATATTTTGAGAAAAAAAATTTAAAATTTTATTGAGTGGTTGGGTCAGGGCAGGCCTGCTACTGGAACTCATACCTTAGGAACGGTGTGCACGATAACAGCCAAACAAATAATCTGAAAATTATGAGATTGCACATTAGTACTCTTTACAAATGTGGCTATGGCATGAGTGTGGCACATTTTGAAAAAAAAAAATTGTTATTAATTTTTTTAATTTTTTCTACTATAAGTTTTATTTTTTAGTTGATTTTTTACTGTTAAAATATGGGATACAAGCTATGTAAATGTAAAAATGCCTGATTTCCTCCACTTAGGTCATAGAGACAAAGCTAACACAGCTTGTACCAAAATCTGAAATTTTTCGGATGAATGGTTTTCTCATTCATCAAGACGGTGTTTTGAGAAAAACGGCATTTAAGTTAAAGTTAAGAGTGGTGGAGAGCGCGCAGCTGTGCACGGAATCGCCTGTGGCGGCGCGAGCTTTCGCGGCAAGAGATAGCTTAAACGATTCAGGAAAGAACACAGAATTTTTCAAAACTAAAAAAAAAATGCATTTTGTGAACGTTCTAGAGTGGGATACCCCCTTAAATAGCTACTAAAACAAGTAGGCAATTCAGTTCAATGTATTGACTAGAACCCTTTAGTTTGATACCTGAATCGTACCGTCCAAGATTGTGATTTACTTTATACAATCGAAAAATCAAAGAATGATATTTAAAAAAAAGATATGATATGTGGTAATTTATAAAACAATCTTTTACAACAAATGTCAGAATAACATAAAATAGCTAAATTATTCCTTTATTCTCCCTTTCATTAGAGGCATAATTAGAACAACCGTACAAATTCAATAACAAAATTTCGATTATATGCAATTCGGATGCGTCCTGATTAATGAAGAAATCAATAACAGATGAGATAATAGACACGTTATCTAGTTTCCCAGGATGCTCTTGTGTGTTCCCATTTAGAGATGCGATAGTTAGATGCCTGGAGCGCAAAAGTTTCTGCCCAGCAAAACAAAATTTAATTCTATCGAGAGCCCCCATTAAATTCAGTAAACCTACCCTACCGAAAATAGCTAAATATATGAGAGTTTTCGGTTTTCGGGGTGCAATTAAGCGAATCGATGATGGCTCAGGTATTCGTGCAAAAACACACAGGTGTCTTAGTGTACCTTTTATCCAGCCACTCTGGATAAGGGTTCTTTGCCCTCCTTGGGTTATATGTGTTTATATAAATGTGTGTATGTGAACAGGGTGCATAAAAAGCTTCCTCCAAATTCGATTTTACTGCACTAGTCCCTGGTACCGGAATGCAAACCGACCCAAAAAGGAGGTTGGATTAAACTTACACCTTCCTCTCCATTTTGCTGTGTGAATTTCATTAACGTGAACATCTATTTCCGGGGGGAAAGGGCAACAAAAAAAAAAAACCTGCATTTATGTACATTTATAAATCAGTAACAACACTCTGAAAGCCCCGAAACGTGTTTTCTATTACTCCTGAAAGTAAGCATACCGAAAAAGTACACGGACCAAACGGCGGGGCCCAGACAGGACACATTACCACAGGAATTAAATGGTCAGTTTCTGGGTCACAGGATGCTATTACCGCCCCCTCCGCTAAATGGTGAGGGGAGAAAAGAGTCCAGAGCTATGAAAACAGGACTCCTGGTAACCACTACAATATAGTCGTACGGCACTCCTGCACTTTGTACACCCGGAATGAAAACTCCACAGTCGGGTGTCCCCGAAAATCGAGGCAAAAACTTTTCGTCCCGAGGATCTGGTGTTTGTACCCCGTTCGAGTTTTATGCAAATCACAGAAATAAGCTTCAGAGTTGTCGTTACCACTAAAAAAATGTGTATAAACTGGGATTCAAATCCGACGCCACTGGAACGGTCGAAGGAGCACCAAGTTCACTTGTATAATAAGCGAATGCGGTTCGTTTAAAGAAATACCGGCGACCGCCAGCACCGCTTAACTTGGCGAATTTTACCTCACCCTATATGTGTGTATCTAAAGGACAAAGGGAGCATTAAACTCCTTTTTCGGGAAGAAAATGACCCAGAGGGCCAGCCGGGAGCATTTCGACCCACTGGCTTTAACAAGCCACAGGCCAACAAGCACCAAAAGAAAAACAGGAGCAGGTCATCGCCATCTAAAATGCTTTGTTCCTGGTCCTGCGGTTAATTATTTATAATGAGGACAGCTGAGAGTCCTGTGAAGTGGATTCGGACAGAGGAGCTACTCTGGTTTTGCGCTTTAATGAAGAATTTTTACCATACTTCGGGAACAAAAGGGGAATCGTTTGTACTAAACTTTGACCAGAAGAATAGGAGGTAGCTGAAGGAACTTAATTTTCGTCTCTAGGACGACATTTACATAACTCGCTCAAATCGCTTTTGATAACTCTCCTGCAATAGGCTACAGTGGGATTCGGTGGAGTAAGAATTTCCGTAATGAATTCATTTATCGCTCCCTTTTTGCGCCTCCAATTTGCCATCTCTACCGCTGAAAATTGAATTTATTGGGATTTTAGGGGCATCCTGAAAAACAAAACAAAAAAAGCAAAAAACATTGTAATGCCCCAAATATTTTCAGGTTTGGCATGGCAAAAGAGTGAGATTTTCCACGGGTAAATGGAAGTTTGACATTTTTTTATAACGAACCGCCTTAGGGATTAAATCGAAATTACATGTTGGTTCTAAAGAATGTCCATGTTCGCAGTCTCTCCCTAACAACTGTCATTTTGTAGTTTCGATATCAAAAGGTTTCAAATAATTGGCGAAGTGCACACTGGTGGCTACTCGATCGTTTTAAGGGTTTTATCTCTATTCTGGAGCATTGTGTTCCCGAGGGACTCGGCAACATCAACATTGGAAGAACTAATGTAAAAACAGAGGTCAATTAAGTTAAGCTTGTGGGGGGCGTCTGTGCGATATACAACTCTAATTGGAGCACTCCGCAGAGACAAACCTGACGCTAATTAGAGCCGGAGTTAGAACTACAGACAGGATGAACACTCCCGGTGACTGAGATAGAGGGCAAAGGGAGAAGTATAGATTCACTCTGCTGCGCCGGGGTCAGCCGTCATTAATGAGCTTTGTCAATTATTTGTTGTCGCTTTAATTGATAGACTATGCCAGCGTAGAGGCTGGTTTAATTGGAGCCTCCAGAGACACAGATCCAGCTCTCGCCTGTTAAGCTTTGACTTGTTATTAATTAGCCGGAGCAATTGGAGATATCGGACTCTTTGCAATTTGCATTGAGGAAAGAGAAGTGCCTGCAAATTGTGCTTATTGCAAAGAAATTGGAGATAATGAGGATTGCTCCAATGAGATTGTCGAAAATAAAAAGTATTTATTGTTTATTGAGGGAAATTGGATACCTGGAATGAATCGAATTTTAACCTACAGAAAATGAGATTCATGAAAGAATTGAATATCCACATTATCGAAATAGTCTTTGCTGGCAGAGCCACAAACCTAGTTATCATTTTATTATATAATATATAGTATAAAAATTTTCATTCGAATTGTCCGGATATTCGTCAAAAACATCTGCCGATAGAAAAAGGTAATCGTAATTAACATTTACAGCATGATGAATAATTCTTTGAAAGTGTTTTTCATAAGGACAAACTATCTTTACAAAAAAAATATTTTCTTATGTTTCTTATTTTCAAAACGAAGAAAATGTCAACAACTCAAAATAAAAAAACTATACCAATACCACCGAAATTTGAAAATATTTATAATCCCTAATTATTCCAATACTTTTATGAATTATTTCAAAAAACTATTATTTTCAAAAATTACATCAACAACAAAATAGTATCATTTAATAATTTAATTCAATATTCCAAGAATTTTTTAATACCTTTTAATTGTAGAATTTGAATAAACCTTTATACATAAAAAATCTACCTTTTTTATGCATTACTCTTACAAGGAAACGTTCTCAGGTGTGTCTCACCGATTTTGATGAAATTGAAATATGTTATAGAGTATCGAAAAATAAGAGACACGTATTTTTTTTTATCTGCGGATACGCACATTTAGGGGGTACTTTTTTTTTTTTTTTTATACAATATTGTATTTGGTGTATTTTTCAAAAGTTTGTCCGCCATGTTGGATCCATCATTTTGAATTTTTTAAATTTAACATCAGATTCGTAATCAGCGACTCCAAAAACCCTTTAATACTGGTTTTCACGAAAAAACTGAAGTCTGAAAGATTATACATCATTTACGTATTAGTACTAGGGGTTGTTTACCCCTCAAGCTCCTCAATTTTTTAAGAAAACGTAAAAACAGGTTAACTTTATTTTTCAAAATCGTATGTAAAAAATTATTTTTCAATGAATTTTAACTAAAACTGTTATTTTTGTGACGCAAAAATATGAAAAAAAAATCGTTTTTCTGCAATAAAAAAATAAGGGTTGCCACCCCCGGGAACCAGATTACTTGCAAAAGGTTAGTATATTTATGAGACATCATTTCCATTTTGCTTTATTCGAAAAAATTCATTAGAACTTGAAATATTTAGGAAAAACTGTTTTTGGGGGTTATTTTTAGGGGGGGTTTTCACCCCCTAAATGTGAGTATCCGCAGGTAAAAACAATACGTGTCTCTTATTTTTCGATACTCTATAACATATTGCAATTTCATCAAAATCGGTGAGACACACCTGAGAACGTTTCCTTGTTAATCACGGTCTATTGTTTTAATTCTATCGCATAATAAAAGAATTTTTAGTCAAAGTAATATGCTTCTCCTATCTTCTTACCTTCTCTTCTGGAGGTAATTAGACAATACTTAAGTTGAAAAAACAAAATGAGATCTAATTACGCCTAAACAAAAAAGTTTCAACAATTTCCAGTAAGGAAAAGAAATATGAATAAAACTCTTATTATAACTTTTACTTTGAGTAAACAAATTTATTTCTTCAAAATAAAAATCGATCTGTGTTTTATCGCTTAAAGTTGGTGGTGACTTCGTAGCAGGATTAATTTAAAATTGTCTTGATGACTCCATTTGTGACCATTCCTATCCCAACTTCATTTATGGACCCAGAAAAGTGATATCCTTATCATATTTTTAGTTATAAATAGTACATCTTTGAGAAAAGACATACTTGAACCGTCAATTAATTGTCTTATTAAATAAATCTTAAATTATATGTATTATACTAAAAATAAAACGGATTTTTCTGAGAAATAATTTGCCTTTTACCAATTTGTTGCTATGTTTAATCTTTTAACAGATTTTCGTCAGATTTCTATCTGCGAATATCTCTAGATAATGATTTATTTATAACTGATAAATTGGTGATGGAACTCGTAAATGAGATTTTCAAGGTTGGTTAATTTGAAGAAAATATGAAGACAAATTAAATACAGAGTTCGAGGCGAAGAGCAAACTGGACAAATCTGCTTTACTTCTTGGAATTGTATTTATATAAAAGATACAATTTCATAGAAAATATTTATATCATTAGTAGGAAATATTCGAACAGAATGATTTTACGAAAGATGAGATTTTTTGAAGAACTTAATAATGTATGTAATGAAGCACATATGTATAACAAAAGTTTTTCAATACACATTTTCCAAGTAAGAGATTTGTTTGATTTTATACATGAGAAACTTGTTTTCCAATTATCTTTATTTCTTTACCCAGAACACGAAAGATAATTAATTATATATTAAATTACTAAAAACCCGTTTTTCGTTTTAATTATGGTCACATTTTTAATAAAATTATAGCTTTAATCATATATTTTAAATGAAAAATGAATCATTAATCATCATATTTTAAATGAAAAATAAATTGTCAAATAACCACGCCTTACATGTTGCTAAAACTCTGTAAATATTAAAAAATCTTCGTTGTTGAATACTAACTATCAAAAATATTTAATATTTATTTTTTTAATTTTCTCATATAAATGAACAATACCTCAAGATTATTTTGTTAAAACTTAAAGTCGATCGGAGTAAAACTAACAGAGATATGGAGTTGTAAGTCTCCGCCCCTCCGATCTGGCTTCGAGCAGTTCCTGTGCTTTATAAATTCAGTGTTTAGACTTAAGGGGGTAGTCCAGTGAAAACGACTGTTTTTTCAACGATTTTTTTTTCATATTAGAAGTCAATTTGTATTCAAAAATTTTTTGACATATGATAGTACAACTATTAAAATACACAAATAAATTTTTTTTTTTTGTTTTCGATGAGTCATCTCGACAAAATGGCCGCTCCAAAAAAAAAAAAATTTTGTTGGCGGACGTCGAATCTCTGCAACGGTTCATTTGAAACAAAAAATTCAAACGAGGTTTTAATCTGTAGAACATTGGCTATCGTCGGAACTAGAATTATTAATTTTCAATCAAAAATAACAAAATGGCAGCATTTCGAATTTTTCGGGTGTTTTTCGGGTGCTTAATTTGTTTATAACTTTGTAAATAAAAAATGGATTTTAATAATTCTAGTTCCGACGATAGACACACAATCAAGAAATATATAGCTAAATTTTTAGATCAATCGGAGCAAAAGACTCTGAGATCTGACGTCCGCCGAGTCAAAACATGCTGTTTTCAGAAAAACGCGTTTAAAGTTTTTTATGCGGGAAAAAGCTAAAAAAATTAATTTTACCTTAGTCAGCGATGCCTGCTCCATACATAACGCGATGCCTCCTAAATACATAACTAACCTTAAATATAAAGCAGAAGGACCTAGACCGTTATAAACCGAAAAAAAATGGGCGAAGCAAACAGAAATACAAGAGTCCTCCTTGCTCCGAAACACGCCAGGGGACCTTCGAGCGCTCGGCTTACACGTCTCTCGAAAACTCTCTGTATCTTTAAAACTATTCAATATTTTGCTTAGATATTTTAAGGGAGTATTTTCTAGGTGTAGTAGAGTAGATTTAAGCAAAAAACAAAAAAAACGAAAATTTTTTTTTTTTCACTGGACTACCCCCTTAAACGCGTTTTTCTCACACATAGCATTTTCAAAATCGGTGCTCTAGCTCAAAATCTACTGCTCCGCTCCTTTTGAAATTTTACACACTCTTTCTTCACATAAATTTCGAAGTAACGCTGTCGAGTTTTCTTTTAACTTATTTTAAAATAACAAAACTCTCGATATTTTGTCTTCTAAGTGTTATCAAAAATTTAAAAATCGAAAAAAACTCGACAGCGTTACCTTAAGGAACTTATCAACTAATGAAATCTTTTTAGTTTTTTGATATCAAATAATTTAATCATTAGTTATACAGATCACCGTCATCCACGGTTTTCTTAGGCGCTACGAAGATTTGCTGTCAATGGCTTATTTCTTTATAACTATCAATGAAAATTTTACCAAATGTTCTTCAAATGTTATTTTATTATACACTAATTTAATATAAAAATATATATTAACACTTTCTTCAAAAAGAAAAATTATAAAACGTTTTTTGCATATCAAATTAACTGGAATTTTACGATTTTCGAGTATTTTTCGATAGATTTTTATTTTTTATTTTATTTCAAAGATAAAAATTTCCACATCATTCTCATCCGAAAGTAGAATTAGGTTACTGAAGCATTAAATACTTGGAATTTTCAAATAATATCATAGCTTGTGTAGAAACGTAAAACCATTGGAATGGATAAAGTATGCTTGCACAGTTCATCAGATTTTGAAGAGGCGGCTATCGTGAAATGAAATGCAAAATGTAAATTGCGTACCATTGTGCCAATTAAGTCAGAGTAATAACGAAAAACATATAACTCGGGTCTGTTAGACAGATATGGAACACTCCAAGCTCATTAACAGCACAACAAACGAGTGACAACCGGTTAATTGACTTACAAGTCGTTATGCGATGCAGAAATCACTCTCAAAAGCGCAAAATGACATCCTCCCTCTGAGTTCCTTCGTCATCGCTAAAATGTGCGGCGACATTATCAAGAATTGCAGAAATGTAAATGCCAATAATGAACAGTGCGAAACTTATGCTCATCAAGAAAATTTCTAAATGCCAACACCCGAAGGCAATGCTTCTGTGTGTGGTGGCTGCTGTTCTTCACAATTACGAGCGAAAACTAATTTCAGAAAATGCCACTTTTGGTGCTTATCGTGGCGCTTTAATTTCGAAGAAAATTCGCAAGATCTTAAAAAATGCATAATGGGTACAAAGTTGCGCTTGCTGAGGAGCTCGGGTAACTTCGGGGAGCTTATGATCGCTCCAGGTCCTCCCTGCAGTCCCAACCCCACTTCTGTTTATGCAAAAGTGTGTTCACTTACTGGGACGCCCACCAGGGGGCGGCTGGGCTGCAGCCCGACTCCTCTAAATAATTACACTTCATACCCGGTGACATAAAACTGAAGATAAAATCTGCTCGAGGGAAATTTTAAATGGAAATGTCTCCCTGACTGCGGCCGGGCAGTGTCTCAATGGAGTTCTTTAGTCCCTTTTCTTGCTAAGGGCCCTATGTGTGTGTGTGGTTGTATGCGGTCGTGTGGATGTGCAATTTTGCTGAATTTATGTCGTGCTGAAAGCTTGATGCGACCTATGTTGGGCCCGCCAATGCGATTACATCGTCCATTAGATCGCTCATGTGTGGCTAACTAGCTCATGTCTAGGACTTATTTATTCCTTCTATGCCCGCAAGGATACTGTATCCTTTTTATCCCGTCTCGCAGATGAGCGGAACACATGCAATTTACCACGGAAAGCATATCGAGATTTTATGCAATATCTCTCAGTCTCTAGTTGCATCAATTGATGCTGCGATGCTGTATCAAGGCCATCGCCGAGGCACTTGAGTGCCGGGAATATTTTCTTTCATTGCTAATGTATCTTTTGAGGATAATTAACTTAACCTTCGGCGCGCCGATTTGCGTATCTCATACCTTTTATGGATACACTAAGGAAAATCCTTAATTACCATTACCAAAATATTACTAAAATATTTAGTGAAATGCAGCATCAAATAAATTTGTTTAGTTTTCGTTATTAAAAAAAAAATACTTATAATCACAAGAAAAAATTGCTAAACTTTGTTATTCTTGTTATTCTAAAGGTCAATAATAATAATAAAAGTCAGAAAGGATACCAGAGAAAAAATCGTTAGTACGAAAAGATCACCAAAATACAAAAATCTTTCTACCACAATAAAACAAATATAATATCGATTTTGCTATTGGAAATAAAAAGTACTGATTTACCACCAAATAAACTAAAAACATTAGTTGAAAAATGTAATTTTTGATGAAAGCTCCAAAACACCACTAAAACAGTACTGCTCATAAAATAACATATTCAGCACCAAATTAATTTGCAATTTACTTATAAACTTAATTTATTTATATTTATATTTATAACTTTTAACTATTAACTTATTTATTTTCACACATATAATTAATAGTGATGATATTAATAAATATAACATGCAGAAAATTAAATACCGCATACTGTATACTTCATGAAGGCTTTCTAATTATATATATGTATATAAAAAATAACTACTATGAATAGTAGTAATTTTTATTTATACTCGAAATAACCGATTTAGTTCTAATGAAAATTAATTAGTTGAACAGCACTTTATAATAAATTATGTGGTATAGTATACGGTGCTATTTTGGTGCTCGTTTAGTATAGAATCGTTGGAGAATTTCTATATGATGGTTGTTTGGTGGTGATTCGGTGTTAATGTTGGTGCACTTTAAGTTTTCTTAGAGATATTAGTTGACTTTTGTGTTCACTGAAAAGGTCTACTCTGGTGTTATTTTGATTTAACTTGAAGACTAGATTCGGAATATATCGTAATGGATGATTGATTCAAGATTCAATAGCTCCGTTTTAGTCGGGGTATAACATACATTTGTAAATGTTCATTCTTTCCCAAAGTTCCTATAGGATAGAGTACTTTAAGGCTTGTTGATATTAAGAAAATGTTCAAATATAATTGCACAAAAAAGAAATTTTTAACACTTAAATGACCAAACCACCAATTTGAAAAACACTAATTAGAAAATTTATTCTAATTTATATAAAACCAGATTTTTGCCCAATTTGTAACATTGTATTGATTCTAACAGCTTTACACATATGTATGGTAATTCTTTGGAATTTTCTGAAAAATGTATAGAGAAAATAAATGAAATTAAGATATTTTAAAAATTAATTTCATGCTCCGCATTTTAGGCCGCGGTTGTTCTAATGTTACAAAGATGCAACAATAAATATATTATCTTGCCCAAAGAAGAATTTTGTTACTACTAATATCGCACCCTGTTTTCCAGTAGCAGGGTATGTTTACTTTTCAATTGGACGGGTATTCCCGACCTTTTTAAATGTCTTATATATAATAGTTTAATACAGTCAAGTTCTAATCTCTGAGAAATTCCGAAAAGAAAATAATTTTGAAAAAAAAATTCGTCTGAAATATAAAAATCTCCTCGCAAGCAGGTGCTTAAATAAATATATTTATTATCAATTAAAATTGCATATCATTAAGTCGTTTTAAATTGAAATCTACGTAATATTATAAATTTCGTTGTACATTAAATATGGCCAAAGTATTTCTCCACTCAAATCTAGGAAACTACAAATTGTTATGTATTTTTAGTATATCAAATCTGATATCATTGAGCTAGAATCAAGATGTAATCATTCTTTTGCTCAATGGTCGATGTTCATTGTTGTAAGTATCATGATAAGTGGGTGTCTCCGAACAAAGGTTTGTAATAATTTGTGATATTTAATGGTTCATAGATAATTTATTCGAGGATAGCCAGTATTTAGTACTCATTACATTATTGTAATATTAATCTTTGTTGTAGTCATAACTATTAAAAATACAAGGACACATTTAGAGCTTTACATTTTTATTCTAACATGATTATAATCTACAAAAATTGCCATGTCCACTTATGATAAAATAATTATTATGTCATTGCTTTTTCCTTTTGTAATTCAGTAGTCGATTTATGATATATTTCTTTGTATAATTTACATTGTTTCTTATTATTTTGTATAAATTTCCGTTTGATAATAAAACTTATTAAATGTTACTATGGTCATTGTTTAATCACGAAAGATCTCTATTATTCGATTTTGTAGTGAGAAATATTAACCCTGCACTGCCAACGTGGTTCTCTATTATTGCCAACCACACGTCCGGGAGACGTACACTTGAAAAAAATGGCTAGAAATGGCTGATTTTTCCTACTGAGGGAGGGAAATGTCTCTTTTTAATTAACTTATTATCTAAAGAATATATTTCAGTAATAATCTGCTAAGAAAAGTAGCTTTAAGTATTTTTATATAAATAGATTAATATATCTTTTCGGGCGGAAATATCTGAAAAATCCCCACACTACACGCCTCTGAGGCACCTAATTGGCAAGGCAGGGTCAAATATGTGTATTTTGCCAAATCTACAATAACTCTGCTCTGAATTTTTGGTGAAGGTGAAGTATTTTGATAAAGTAAACCAGCAACTCTCATACCAAAGTTAAATATTAGTACATAATTATTGTACAACAAGAAGTTTTTCAAGTTATCCCAAATTTTACAATTTTATAAATTACTTAGATTTGGAGAAAAATAAATGATAAATTAAATAATATTTAGGGATTTCCACTGTGGTAAAATTTTAAAAATACCAACCTAACGACAGACTTTTCTAAACTGCAGTAAATATTATTTATACAAATTGTATGCTCTTGTTTCGATTTTATAAAATTAAACATAACGAAATAACATAAAATGATAAAATGCAAAGTATTCAAAATTTCGAAGATTCCAAAAAAGGATTTTTTGGAGTTTTAAAAGAAATTTTATTTTATTATAAATATTTTTTGAGGAAAGCTCTTTCTGAGTTAATATTTTTCGAATAAATTTCGAAAGATTTTACATTTAAATTCACATCATTGTTTTATTCTTAAGTAATATTTTGTCTTGAATCCACTTCTGAGATTTTCTTTTCTATTCGAATACGATTGACGTAGCAGAACTAATTTTTGCAAAATATATGATTCTCTATTGTATTCTGTGTTGAGACTATTTTCAAGTATGGAAATATTTATAATAACTTTACGTCAATATTATTAATAATAAACTTTAGTTACTTTAATAGACTTTATGATTTCAAAAATATCTTTTAATGGCAAATATTTAGCTTCAATTTATTTAATTTTTATCATATTATTATCTGGAATTTGTATAGTGGTAATCTGTAAGGTTTCGCATGTGTATAGTAGCCGAATAGGACGAGTAAAATCAACCCTTAAGGAGAGTTTGCGAACGTGACCACCGTGCGAATTAGCTCCGATGGTTTTGATGAAAGGAGCAAAACAAACTAATTAACGGGAGCAATTAAACAGGCCGCCCCCGCTTGAGGTGACCTCCTTGATATCAAATTAATTCGGTCGTGCCAAGGCATCCGGAACGCTTCTACAAAAGATGGTTGGAACTACATCGAGGGCGCTCCAATCTAAAGCTAAATATCAAGATGCCGACGACAACGGCATGAAAAATATTTCATAAACGGAGCACCCGGATCGGGCCCCAGAGCCCAGTCAGCCCCGACTATTTCCAGGCTGGGTTGGGATAGCTGAAATGGACTGGGGGACTGGTTCGACGTCGCACGATGGAGTTCACCGTTCATTAAATTCATTAGGATCCTAGAGGATCCCTTGGCCCGACCATGTGCATAATTTCGTGAATGAATATTGTGTGCATTCCAAGCCGGGAGAGATTGCGGGATTAAGGGAGAGGAGGCGGCTATACCAGCTAGCAAGCAAGTTTGAATAGGTCCTGGCTGCTGCCTGAGCACTTGGAGGATAACTCAAGCACGAATTCCTTAGAATAATTCGCCCTAATGCTCGAATAATGGCCATAATCCCATGAAATGTCTTAATGAGCTTTAGGGAGCTGCTCACAACTTTAAGTTTTATATTCAATTAGGATAAGGGAGTCCCGGGCATTTTCTTCTGGAACAGCCCAAGCTCACCCACCACCTTCGTGCGCAATATCCGAAACTCACCCCACTTCTGATAAAATAAAAAAATGTAAAATAAAAAAATTAAACAGAGTGCTATCTTTGAATAGTTTTCATTTCGACGACGAAAGGGCCCCTTATGTCAATTCGCTTTGATTACCCTTCGGTTATTTTTCTAAATTTCATTTTCTAGTCCTGAAAAAGAGGATAAGGGGGCTAGGGAAATTGTGACGAACGCTTTTCAGCTATTTTATAGATACATAGAGATCGTAATCTGGGCTATCTTCATGGGACAGATTTCTCCAGGAGGGCTAAGGGTGTGGCCTCATAGAATATAAGCAGAGGCTTCAATCAGTGAAATAATCAAAATTCCTTTCCCTGAAATTTGCATAATCCGCCTCAATTACAAAAACCCGGCAGCCCCGCAAACAAAGGCTGCTTGCTCCCGTACTACACCGTTGCCACGTCGAGCTCCTCCAGGCAATGTACCCTAGTAACCCCCCTTGCTTCGGGTGCGGCACTACCCCTGGCCCCGTTCCATCCTCCGGTTATCTGTAAACTTCATCAAAACTCCTATTTTTCCGAATCTTGGGAAATCCTTTTCAATTTCCGCAGAAGGAAAGTATAACTGATAAGTCCGATATCTAGCCGGGGAGCCGCCCCGCTGCCATGGCAATCGCTTTTGAGAGTGACAATCCGTCTCAGGGTTTGGGGCTGATGGTGGGAAGACCCGGCGCAGGGGGGCCCCCCGAGGTTGGAGCCACGCGACGGGCATGCTGCTCTTCCATTTGATTAAATCTCAGTAAAGGAAACTTTATTCAAAGGATCCGTGGAAGAAGAACTACTCTCACGACGCGCCGTACGTGGCGCGGCATTTTCGTCGTCTTCGTTTTCAGCCGAGTCCCGGATCCAGCCCATCCCGCTCTCAAAGATTCCTCCTCAGTATATCGGCACATATCCGGCGGGATATACTATATAGGGGAGTCGGGCTTTTATTAAAATTCCTAAAATTCATTGATTTTTCGCCGCCGGGTTCGGAACGAGCGAAGAACAAGAGGAGGGAGAGCGCGCAGGGTCGTGCCCGGTCTGAGATTAATGCCGACGTCGGTGGTGCTCCTGCTCCTCCATCTTCGGTTCGGGGCAAAGAGGGAAGGAAGGGACCCGAGCCCGAGCTTTTAAAGCTTTTAATTTGTAGGGCGCAGTGTTGCATTCTGGTTTTGTAGAGAAGGGCTGAATTTGGAGCCGAAGATGTGCCGAAATGGCTTTAAAAGTGCTGAAACGTAAATTTACCCAGCTTTGCATGTATTATGTAGAATAAATTAAAAAAGAAATAAATTAAATTTTACTTATTTTATTTCAAAAAGAAAAAACAGAACAAAATTAAGATATTAATCAAATTATATTCTTTGCACATATAGTATATTAACACAATTATATATATATATAACGTACACGGTTAGAAATCGACGAATATTTTATCAAATTTTCTATACATTTTAATTTATTATCTTCTTTGAAACAAAATTTCTTATCAATTTTGATATTTTGTAACTTATCTGTTGATGTTATACGCTTACGAGAATGCATTCAATAAAAGATCTTTATCAGAATTAATTTAATACAATTTTGTATATTGACTGTATACAAAATTGTATCAATTGTATAAAAACTCGGCAGAAGTGAAACAAAGATTTATCAAATGAGTAACTGATAATATGGGAAAGGAATAAATATGCGCAATATGGGACTGGATCAAACCGCATATTGCGCCTTAATATTCCTTTTCTTTATTAATTTGTCTTTGTATTCGGTTGGTTGCATTGATCGGAACTGTTTGATACAGCTTTTTTATAGCGCTTGGTAAAAAATTGTATCATTTTCATAAAAATTGGATAAAACTTAAACCAAAATCTATCAGACAAAGAACTATCAGCTGGAAAGTTTAATGCTAGTGAGTTTTAGTACTGCCATATTTGCAACTTTGCTTTCCTTGTGGTGTGGTGAAGTTGAATTGGTGGAAAGGAATTAAGTATTACAAGAAATTATGTTCAAATTTTCTGTGAGGTACATAAATGTGCTGAATTTAATTTTAAAGTGCTGAAAGTGCTTTTAGGAAAGAAAAGTGCGAAAAATGGCACAAATGTGCTTAAAAATGCAACACTGGTAGGGCGGATGAGCGGAGCCGAAGCCGAAGCCGAAGCCGGAGCCGGAGCAGGGCCCGGCATCTAGCCGTCTTCCTGTAAGCCATCCTGTCATATGTACACGATCGGGTGAGCTCACCCGGCAGAGAGCCGGGACTTTGGCTTGCATTATTTACCATCAACTTGATTGGTATTGTCGTGTTTGTCCTTTGTTCGATAAGAGGAGACAGGGAACTGTAATTTACCTTTAATTAGTTGGCCCGAGACCGGAGAGGATACCCGGCTCTGGGATATAGCCCGGCCAGCCAACTTTCAGAACATTATGTGAGCGGGGGAGGGTTTGAATCGCTTTCGGGATTAGGAACAGTCCGGTGGGGTGATTACCCTCAAACTGTAGAGAGACAGGCAATTTCAAGGTTCCCTGTGGAGGCGAATGGAACGAACCCGAAGCGACCTCCATTCCTCGTTCCTCGGTTTGTTTATATAGTATACCTTCCAGAACAGAACAGAACTGCACTCCTTGGTCCTTGATTAAGTAAGGGATATTTGTTCCTCTATTAGAGCGCTCCATGGCTCCCAGATGTATTAATCATGACCAACGTGCAATACCTGCAATCGTAATTACACTCCTGGATGAGCGGCGAATTTTATGGGAACTGCACCACCACCAGTGTGGGACGAGCTTTAAAATTAATAAGTTTTTGTGAGTAATTTAGCGCGCGCGTGCAAAATGGTCGTTCTAGTTGGGGCCATTTTAAGGCCAGTGGGTAGGAGAGTTGTATAGTTTAATTGCCCGGCAAAAGAGTTTTAGTACTTTTATGGCAGCAAGTTATTGCTACTAGATTTCTCTGACATCACTTTAGATGGTATGTCACTGGCCAAATCTTTACAATTAAACCAACTCTCACCAACTGCGATTCATATAAAATTTATCTGAGATAGAATTTCTCCTACGTGGGTTTGAAGGTGATATATTGAACATTTTTCAGGATATTTATAGGTTGTAGACTTTTAATAAACATTCACTTGAGAGTTAAAAATAGTCAATATATTTAGAAAGTAGTTCTGGATTGCAAATATGCAAGTCCGTACCAGAAAAAATATTAGATTTTAATATTTTGAAAGTATTAAAATGAAACTGTAATATTGGCAGGTATTAAGAAGTTAGGGGTAGTCAGCGGCGGGAAATTAATACTAGAACATTAGAAATTAATACTTGTAAAAGGTAATATTACCTACACTTTACTTCTAATCCACTATGGTTTTAAGAATTTAGTACTAATTGTATTGCTTTATATTCATCAGTGATCGAAATTTAAATATGCGTACAGCGTTTTTTTTGGATTTAAGAAAATATCTGAGTTTTATGCATGTTAAAATTATTTGAGTAGTATGGATGTTCTAAAACTTGAAAAATGTTTAGTAAAACATGCACAACAAAACACCGCACTCTATACTTACTCGACAATAATATATCTTTAACTGATCAAATATCACCATTGGTCACCTTTCTAATGGGAGCGAATAGACGTTTTTCGCTAAACTTTGCCCGGACATATTTTTCTTTCAGCTCGCAATTCATCTTGTTCTAAAAGATACTCTGAATTAAATGGCTCACTCAAGCTAGATATATCTTTACCGGCGCAGCATGATCAACGTGAGACATTATTATTAAAAATTGCTCCAAAAGGTTAAAGAATATTTTAATATATATTTTGATTAACTTTGCAATATAGAGAATAGCATTTGTAAATATTGATGAATATTTACTTTTAATTCGAAGTTGATTGAAAATTGGCTCTAATACAAGCAAAAAACTAAATTTTACTCGAAAATGTTTAACCGTGTGAAAATAAAATAAAACCTGTATAGTAATGGGATTTTTAAATAACATATCATTTTTCTCTAATTGTGGAAAATCACACAATTGTTTAAAAAAGTTTGAAAATGTTCATTTAAAAAATAAATAATATAAATATATTATTATTTACTGATACTATATTTTGATTCGAAATGTAGAGATTATAGTAAATATTAAAACAAAATTCGTAATATTTTATAAAACATTTATATAAAGGGTGGCATAAATTGCCATGGAATATCATAATTGATATCGATAATTGTCTTAATAAAATTCTTAACACTAGAACTACCAAGACTCAACAAAATTATATTTTTCAAAATTATCTCTAAAGATTTATACCGAAACTTATTAGCACTAAGTTTACGGAATTCTGAATAAATAAGTTTAGATCCCCTTTCTGTTTCAAAATAAGGGGGTCAAGAGATAAAGAATTCACAAGGAAATATGCATGAATTATAACATCATTTAAATGTAACTATAATATATAAGTAAATATGATTTCTGTAAATTTTGCCACGAAACCGGAAATCCGTCAAATTGACGAGTCCTTTAAATCTAGTGTTAGAGGTCAAAATTACGACATATTCAAATATCTTTTCCCTTTACACCTATTCCCTTACTAGCAAGGTACTTTTTTTACACGATTCCGCTTTTACACTGTTTTTGAAATAAGGTATATAAAAAGATAGAAAGTACGTATTACTTTTTACCAAAATATCCCGAATGTTGAACGAGCTCTTCAATTACATTAATATATTAATAATTGCTTAATTCAATATGAGGAGGTCTATAAAGATTTAAACAAAAGTCAAACCAAGTGTTAATCGCCGATTTCATTACCAAGTTTCACCTACTAGAGATTTTTATCGAACCAGAATCGCCTTAAGAACTATCGAATAATAAAAGTTACATAATATTAATCAGAAAGAAAGGATTTATAGGCTATGAAAGTGATGACAGAAATTCAATTTTTTGTTAAAAGTTATACGTTTCTTCTTTCTATATGAAAAATGAATTACATACCTTATATAACACATTTATTAATTATTATTTCATAAATATTTTGCTATTTTTATGTTGTTTTTTAAAATGTATTTACTTCCATTTTAGGTTGAAATAAATGAATGATTTACATTTTACTCTATTTTCAATGCACACGGTTTTATACGAGATCTTGATTTCAATTTACACGGTTTTCTGAGAATCCTATATACTGTGTAAATCGCGGGATAGATGTACAATTAGTAATTCATACTTGAATTGAAATTTCACATCAAAGATTCAAAAAGTTGTTAAAATTAGAAGCTTGCGCTCCAGAAAATTAGTGTTAATATTCTGTAAAGGACTTTCGAATCTGTTTGGTCGAAAAAATGAGTTTACACTAGTTTAAACTAGTGATTAATAATAGTCAGTTAATCTCCTACTGAACAACTGCACCTTGATCATTTTTAAATAGTCTGACAATTATCCAAAGCTCGTAAGCTGAATATAAAACATCAAAAATAAAATTTTGAAAAAGCAGCACTTAAAATGGGTGAACATAAAATTTTAAATTTGATAGATCTTTCACACAAAATTTATAGTAATGAGTTCTCGGAAACGCTAATTTCAAATTCAACATTTATGACAATTTGTTAAATTCGTTTTTATTTTTCCAAAGGAGCAATATTTTGTTGGATATTTTGTTTTATCTTAAAACCTGCTTAAGCAATATCGTGTAAAAATCAGCTAGTAATATACATATAAAAAAGTCTAGGTAATAATATATTTTTGTAAGCATCTTTATCATATGCCATGGATGTTCAAATATTGAACGGTTTTCCAAATTTTATGTAAAACTACATAAATGTTGGAAGAAAATCGTTTCATGTTAATATTGTTGAGTGAACCAATCCAGAAATAAGGATAGGAAATTTAAGATTGCTCGAAAGCCGAGCACACATGAGCTCCCCATTAAGTTTTATTTCACCTCGAGCGACTTGTGTCATACCGCGAATAGCTGAAAACTGAAACATCTCTGGCTACCGCCAAAATACCCAAAGTAGTTGGCACAAAATGCTCGAAAGTAACAAAACCACGCTATTAATTATCCTCTTCTTCTTCTTCATATAGTGATATGCCCGCCGGTGATCCCAGCTGCTGTTTCGCAAGATTTCGTGGCAACTTCGAAGGCTGAAATTTCTCGGTGTGCTCTCATATTTCACGAAAGGCCAAAGTTTGATGTGAACTCACCCAAAGTGCTAAGGAATGTTTGAGGGTGTCAGGAGGAAACTCTTTCACCTCGCTGCGCCCCAGTTGTTCCTCCTCCCGTCCTCTGTGGGGGCCCAAAACTCCCTCTACGATGGCAGGGTGGAGCTCCTCCTGGATTCGTATCGCAAGAGGAGCTGTGTAATAATTTTTATGCTCAGCGGGCCCGAGCGAGTGAACGAAGTGCTAAATTGTTTATGATTGTTCAGCCGGCACAAGGCTGATGTACCATCGACCAGAATTTCCATTCCCACTTGTCCGGGAGCTACCCGGGGAATTTTCTTATACTACTATATATAGTATGTATTTTTATGTAACAGAGCTGTTGCAGCTCCGGGAGGCCTCTGCATTTGGAATGCGGCAAGATTTGCCATGTCGGCGGGAAACTTTCCCGGTTTCCCGATTTTCCTTAAGGGAATCCTTTTCACATCTCGATCAATACAGTGGAAATATCATCAATGCATCCGGGGTCTCCGCAGGGTCGTTATTGAAGCGAGGTCATCCTAGGCACCGCAGCTAGTTCACTTTTTTTGTCCCAAAAATAAAAACCTTTGATTTGCTGAACTGTGTGCTCGGTTTTTCGGGTTGAGGTTCGAGTTTCCACCGAAATACCCCCAAATGGGTTTTTGCTGAGAATCACTTTTTCGGCCCCCATTTACTGCCCCAGGCAATTATACTGGCGAGAACTTGCGAAAAGTCTGTACACAGTCTGAACATTGGACCAGGAATAGGAATGGGGCCCATCCTCAACAGAGCAGCCCGCTCTGCTCAATCCGGTAATTAGCTAACTCGAATAATTGGAAGCCGAGTTCCAAAATCGATTGCCACCTGACTTTTGGGGCCAAACTGGAGCACCGGAGCATCGTGTCTACCAAATCAATACCGCCCGCGCCGGTTCTATTTTGACTTCGTTATTTTTAGATTTGATTTGCATATGTGGAGCACGTGAGGGAAAAATTAAATATATAGCCAAATCGCACAGTACATTTCGTTTTTTGTTATAGTCGGTACCGATTTTATGGGTCATTTGATTGGTTCTCTCCTGGCTTTATATCGCGACGCATTTTCTGTTAATTAAATGACACAATTTTATAGTTTAGGAAACAAAAACAGAGCTCTATAGAAACATTTAAATAATTAATACAACAATAGTACTCATATGTATATAGTTTCTATTATATTCTCATAATAGTAATAGCAATCGTAATTTATTGGTTTAAAGAAAAAACAAAGGGCTATCGACATTTAATCGAATAAAGAATGTGAAAATTTGTTAGACTATGTTCAATACACAACAAAATTTTTCAGGCTTGGTGTTATGGTGAGACGTTGAAATTTAGCATCTATCAGTAGGTAGTACTAACAAACAAAGTAGAAATGCAATATCCAATAGGTACTATCATTACTAAATATCTGCTTATACTCTAATAATTATTATAAATGTATAATTATCAAATTAAAAGAGATTAGAACGTTTACAATGCAGAAATTTTTGGAAAATTAAAACAATTGTTAGTGTTTCCTGATTTATTTTAACTAATATTATGCGAAAGGTGCAAAATTGCTGAATAAGTTTTAACCTCAAAAAAGTATTTTCTCCAATAAAAAGCGGTTCTCGTATTATTTAATGTTTTTGTATAATATTTTTATTTTTAAATATGATTTGCACTTTTAATATCATATAACATCAAGGAATTTAAAATACTATTGAATTAGAGTTTTTAGCATCATATAGAGGAAGTTGGGCAAGACAGAGTTTATTTTTATTATAATGCATATAATATTATTTAGGGTAAGCAAATATTATTTGATATCTTGGTTTATTTGTGATTTATTAAGAACGACAAAGTACTCGTTAATTAGGGTTAAAATAAATAAATAACTAAAAAATACCTTGCCCATCTTAACCCATAGGCGTGGTAAGATGGGGAAGTTAATTTAAAAATTAAAGTTTTTTTATAATAATAAATAATTTTATAGTAAGAATTTTTTTCTCAATTTCTATACATAAATAATGGGAGTATTTACTGCAATTATTAGCAATTTCGACATTTGCTAGACCTTAGGGGGTAAATACAATTGCACGGACAAAAATTACGCATTAAAACCATTTTTTTTCACAAAGAAGGTTTAGTGCAATCATTATAAAACTTTGTACACTTGTTAAGGTATAAATGAGGAATGTAAAAATTGTTTTTTTTTAATTTTTGAAAACAAAATGGCGGCTGTACGCTGGCGTGAAGTTGACCCTCAAAACTAACTGCAGCCACTCTGGACGTCGTGTTATTGATCTGTAACAGCCCATAAAAAAAATGTGGCTTAAATATACATGTAATTTGTCGGTAAGCCTCAAAAATTAAAAAAAAAAAATTATTCTGCGTTTGGTAGAAGTTTTTGTAAAAAATCGATAATTTTCACTATTTTTTCAGCCATTTTTGCATTAATAATCCAATTTTGCAACAAAAATTGCAAAACAATTAGGCTTACAGACAAGCCTAAGGTATAATGAAGAAACCCTAAAAATTTCAGCTAAATTGGACAAGTAGTTTTCGAGTAATCGTGGTTGCAAATTTTAAAAATGTTGTTTTGAGAAAAACGAGTTTAAAGTTTTGAAAACCTTCTATGCGCTGAACAAAGCGTTCTCGAAAAATGAAGAAAAAATATATAAGGAGTTCGATTTTCGACCCGAAACTTTTTGGAGCGTATTCTACGGGAAATTTCCTAACTTTTTAGGGGAACAAAAAAAAATCGATTTTTTCGACCTTCTAATTGTATTTACCCCCCTTAAGGGGACATTTAGTTTCTAAATTGGAAAAAAGCACACTCTTAAAACTTTTTTTAAAAAAATTCTATAGTATTTATTGAAAAACTGGTTTTTGATTCTATATATATACATATATATTAAAGCACATAAAAAAATTTTTTGATGATTTTTGACTCTTCGTAGTAACGGTAGAGGGTGCATTCGAAAAGGCACGTTTTTGTCGGTCAGACATTTTTTGAGCTTCCTAAAAAAAATTAAGTCAAAATTCAAAACGGGTTATGTTCCTGAGACATTTTCCTAGGGGTTATACCTAAAAAATTGTAAAAAAAAAATTTTTTTTTCGTTACTTTATAGAAGATTTTCAAAAAGTGTTGAAAAATCGACGAATTTTTTAGGTGAATTACCCTTGTAAAAGGGGTGGATTTATATAAATATAAGTTTTTAGAGGTATTGCCCCTAGTATATTGTATAAAGAATCGAATACTTTTTGGTTTTTTTCAAATCGGATGATTAGAACCTGAGAAAAGTGTGTGACAAGTTCAAAAAATGTAGTTTCGAGATAAACGAGTTTAAAGTTTTTGTTCGATAATTTTAAGTTACGATAAGCGTAAGAAACCGCTAGAAATGTGTCTATAACTTTTTTTATATATTGAATTTCTCAAAACGGTTTTGGGAGAACATTTCTGTAATATATTAGAACACATTTATGAAATAAAAAAAAAATCAATATTTTTCAAATTTAGAAAGTAAATGTCCCCTTAAAGTTCTTCAACCCTTTGACTATGGCTTTCTAATCGTGTATAAGTCTATCCCCCAAAGATCAAACTATTAATCTTAATTATAGAATTAATTGCAGAACGCTAATAATGTCTATCCCATCTTGTCCCATTGAGTTGGAATTTAGATACCGTTCAAAAATTTAAAAGTAGGTGCAATGATGTTATTAATCCTAACATTAAGCTTTGCTGTGAAATGAAAAGAAGACACTCTTACTTTTACTTATGTCAATTCTACGAAGGCACTTCTTTTGAAGTGTCAGAAAGTATTAGAAAAAAATAAGCCATTTTCAAAAAAGTGATTTTATGGTTGTGTAGTCCTACCAACCAACTACTTTGTTTTCATAGTAATGCTAATCAAACAAGTGCCTAATATGGTAAGAGAATTCAAACAAATGTCCAAATAATATATGTGATATAATTATTCTCAGAAAAGTTTGGTACCCCTTCCTTCTTGCCCCATTCTTCCCTAATAAACCAAAGATTGAAAACCAAAAATTTTGTACTGTGTCGATGTAAAACAATGTACTAATATAAAAACTAAGTGGAATTGGAAATCTGATTTAAAAAGTAGACAAATAACAAATTCGGAATTTGATCGATATAGTGGCACCAGATCAAAGAAACCTTGTTATCTTAGCTAGTCCTCTTTAAGACGAATAAATTTTTTTTAAAAGTATACAATAAATATTTACATTTTATATAATGAAAATGTTTACTAAATTGAGGCATTTGTACAAGGAAAATATTTACTAAATTGAACATTTTGTACAAGGAAAATTTTTAGTAAATTGAACACTTTGTATACAAGGAAAATGTTTATTAAATTGACATTTTGTACAAGAAAAATTTTTACTAATTTGAACATTTTGTACGAGGAAAATTTTTTATTGAATTGAACACTTTGTACAAGGGAAATTACACTTTCTTTAGGGATTCAAAGCGGGATGTCTTCTACAAAAATATTTTAAATTGACGGGATTTTAAAGAGGTGGGATTTTGAAGAGCAGGATTTCTCCGAAAAGGCGGGGATTTTAGCAGTTGGCGCTTCCTTTTGAAATAAATAAATTTCTAAAAATTAGTAATTATCTTGGATTAAATTCCGTACTACTTTTGTTTATACACATAGTATATATATCCTGAACTCTTTAAATGAAAAATGATTTTCTTTTTCTTTCAGCATGGATTATACAAGCTTGGGTTGCTGCGTGTTGGCCTTTGTCTTATACCTGAACACCCTGAACGCCGGATTTGTCTACGACGACAGGTGAGTAGTATACTACTTAGCATAAAGTACATAAGATCAGATACATCTATATACACATAAGATACTTCCTGTGAGCCGTATGTTGTGTATTTTGTGTATTTAAGAAGTCCCCCGAGCAGAAAATGTTTAATTCACTTGAACCGAAACCCGCAAAGCTGCTGTACCCGGCTTACGTCAATCTTGCTCCCCTGCCAGTTGCTCCCATTTGCCTTCCCGCCTCGAAAAAGTGAAATCATCCACGAAGGAGCATAATCCTCGCCACGAAAAGCGAATCGTATTATAACGTAATCAACCAAAAAATTGATTTTCTACTGAATTTCTCTCACGCACATGAGAGGCAAAATTGACGGCTACACTACACCGATCCCGGCCGCGCCGCCCGCGCCGCCGGCTGCCTGACGTGCATATGTGCGTATGAATTTGTGAAAGTACCGTGAAAGGGAATAAATGTCGGGATACATCAGCATCCGATAGGGCCTGATGGAATAAAGGAGGAATTACCGGCCTTCCACGAAGACGTCATTTATTTCATCCCCTGCCCGCCCCGCCCCTGCTTTTGCACAGAGAAAACGCGTCTTAAAAGAAGAGGCATGAGCAAGCAAAAATGTGACACGTTCCCAATTTATGAAAAATATGAAGGATATCTCTGTCGATTTTAAAATTAAGCGCTGTACGTCTTCCCCGAAGCTGAGAGAGGTCCCTGGCTGACAGAGCCGTTTGTTATGAAAAAAAAATACCCGGATGAAGGCCACAGCTTTATTGCCTCGAGCATTCGAAAAAAAGAAATAATAATAAATAAATAAAAATTCCTATTTTGCCCCATCCCAAGAGGTTTCTTCTTTTCTAAAAGAAAGGAATCAAAGAAATACCAAGTACTTTTATGATTCAGTATAGACACAGATGTTTATTTCAATAGAGGATTTTTACCTTAAGAAGGATCCGTGGAAGGTCGCAGCCCCATCGAGACAGACAATGGATACATTCCCAGGGACTTTTATAATCATATCTTAAGAAAGCTTGATGAATAAAAATCGAAGGAAGACTCGAAGCTCCAGATTTATATATGAAAACGGAATTCAATGTCCACCTCCGTAATCACGAATCAATAATAAAAAATAAACTTAAAAGCCACCTTGAGTTTGAAAACACTTGTAATATTAAACGATGGAGCAAAGTGTGGAATTAATGCAGGAAAGCCTTATTTCGTTTGTACAGCTAAGAATCAAAGCAACCATATTATTTTATTTGATCCTTTACAAAAATTGAGATTTTTAGAAATTTCAATGAGGAGACATAATGCTGTTTAATTCGTATGTCAATAGCAATTTTCATAAAATTACTGAATTGGAAAAATTTAAGCACTGACTTAAGGGGGTAGTCCAGTGAAAACGACTGTTTTTTCAACGATTTTTTTTTCATATTAGAAGTCAAATTTTATTAAAAAACTTTTTGACATATCATAATACAACTATTAAAATACACAAAAAAAATTTTTTTTTCTGTTTGCGATGAGTCATCCCGACAAAATAGCCGCCCCAAAAAAAAAATTTTTTTGTTGGCGGACGTCGAATCTCTGCAACGGTTCATTTGAAACAAAAATTTCAAACGAGGTTTTAATCTGTAGAACATTGGCTATCGTCGGAACTAGAATTATTAATTTTCAATAAAAAATAACAAAATGGCGGCATTTCGAATTTTTCGGGTGTTTTTCGGGTGCTTAATTTGTTTATAACTTTGTAAATAAACAATGGATTTTAATAATTCTAGTTCCGACGATAGATACACAATCAAGAAATATACAGCTAAATTTTTAGATCAATCGGAGCAAAAGACTCTGAGATCTGACGTCCGCCGAGTCAAAACATGCTGTTTTCAGAAAAACGCGTTTAAAGTTTTTTATGCGGAAAAAAGCTAAACAAATTAATTTTACCTTAGTCAGCGATGCCTGCTCCATACATAACGCGATGCTTCCTAAATACATAACTAACCTTAAATACAAAGCAGAAGGACCTAGACCGTTATAAACCGAAAAAAAATGGGCGAAGCAAACAGAAATACAAGAGTCCTCCTTGCTCCGAAACACGCCAGGGGACCTTCGAGCGCTCGGGTTACACGTCTCTCGAAAACTCTCTGTATCTTTAAAACTATTCAATATTTTGCTTAGATATTTTAAGGGAGTATTTTCTAGGTGTAGTAGAGTAGATTTAAGCAAAAAACAAAAAAACCAAAAAAATTTTTTTTTTCACTGGACTACCCCCTTAAGCGTGAAGCACAATGCAAAATCTCCTCATTGGCCGTGCCTGAATCACGTGACCATTTTCGGTCAATGAATAGGATTCGCTGTTTCTGTCGTGCCATTGAGATTTACGCTTAATTTGCAATTTAAATTATATAGGCTTTTAATTATCTGTAATTGTTGGAGGGAGATAAACATTTTTAAGTTTTTGTCTTGATTTCATATATTAACTTTAGATCAAATTTTAGTTTATCATATTTTGTTATCTTAGTGATCATGCGTATAGTAGATTAATTTAATTGTTTTTTCTTATTTAACATTCAAATTTTTATTTGTGTTTTAGATTTTTGTCAACAGAGTTCTCGATTTAATATGTTATAACAAATTACAACGACCAAATATCTGTCTTCGATAAATAAAAGAAAAATGTCTAGGAAAGTAATAAAAGGCATCGACATAATAATAATTTTTAAACCTAAAAAGCAATAAGAACAATTCATGAGACCGAATTTGAAATCGTTATAATATCATTACCGACGCGACGTTGCTTCAATGTATGAGGTTATCATAATTCCATAATCGAGGCAATGCTTCATGATCTAAAGCAATCTAAGCATATCTGCTGAGAATGACATATTTATGTATAACAAGACCTGGATTCTTTTCATATATCTAGAACATAAGGAAATTATCTCTTAAATTAAACTTTCTCTTGAGTAACAAAACCAAGATTTAAATTTTGTTTAAAATAACATCAAATTGCTATGACTTACAACCACTTTTGAGTCAAAAATTGATCTGCAAAACTTTCAATTCAAGATTTGAAGTTTTGCATGGATGAATATCACGCCAATTTGATGCACATTTCCAAAATTATCAAATATTAATTCTGGGTTGCTGTTAGTAAGCTTAGTTCAATACAAACTTATTTATTGCATAGACGACAAAAACGCAGCTAATATTTCGGCTCGAATGTGTTAAAGCCAGATAAGGTAGCAAAATTCAGAATTGTAGGGAGTATTTCTCACCTTAAAGGAGTATTTTTAGTAGTTAGCAATAGGTACAAGTTGATTATTATTTTATTTCAACGAAAATTAGAACACTTTACAATAAAACAAGGTAAGCCGAAACATAACAATAATAAAAATGAGAATCACAATAAGAAGCTCAGTCGAATGCAAATTCAGTTTTTTAAAAATAATTCCAAAAAGTCCAAATATCATAAAGACTATTTAACTTTGCAAGAATATAGAAAAATAATCTTTATGACATTTTTAACTCATGTCCCTTTCAAAGTAAACTGCTGAATTGCATTCGGCTGCAAAAATTGCGCTTCTTGAACATTTAAATGAAGTACAAAAATTTAATTTTTCTTATATTATCGTATCCATTAACTAGCATAAGTTTCGTAAAGCATGTCTTTAGCTGTGAACGTTGCGATGACTGTTGCAGTACACAAAACATTCCCTTTCTTATCTTTTATTAAATTTACCTTTGAAAATACCTTTTCTGCAGTCGCACTGGTATGAGGTAAACTAAATATATTAATTGTCAAAATAAAATAAAAAGGAAAGACATTGGCGTAGCTAGGGATTTTTCCTAGGGGTGGCAGCCGTCCAGCTGAAATAACCACAATCATTTAATGAGAAACCATAAATTACGCCTAGTGATAAATAATAATGCATTTCATTCACTCTTCTTATGACGTCTTTCTTAACTCCTTAGTAAAGTTGAAAGTATTTATAATGGTGCAGCTAAATCCATACTTCTATGCTAATATTATAAATGCGAAAGTAACTCTGTCTGTCTGTCATTTCACGCTTAAACGGCTGAACAGATTTTGTTAAAATTTTGATAGATGGTTTAATAATATCCTGGGGAAGGACATAGTCTACTTTGTACCGCGGAAAAATATCTCATTCCCAAGCGACAATCTAATACGTTGTTTTTTAATTAGAATAGCTGGTATTTATAAAAACGTCTACACCAGCTACCTCAGCTTTTGGGCCATTTTCTTCCATTTTTCTTCTTGTTGATACTTTAGATTGTATAGAAGAACTATAATTACTTGTATTTCCCATCTCTTCATTATCATATATCAGCGACTATTGGAGTTTTTTAAAGAATGTTCTGATATCTTTAAATTGTTTCATACTTTATACTTAGAAAAAAAAAAAAACAGAGGGTCTATCAAAACCTATAACTAAGTTAATGAAACAAAATAACGGAATGACATAACCAAGCATATACTTTCTCATTAAAGAGTGATCGTTTTTTCGCCTACTTTTGCACATTTCACAGCGAACTCAGGGAAAAACATAAAAAATGTATCAGGTATTAAATTTTAAATCGTCGTAAAAAATCAAGAGAGACATTGGTTTCAGTTTTTCGAAAATATTTAAAAATCACCCCTAATCACCCAAAAATGCAATATGATGTGTTTTCAACAAAGAAGGGTTAAAAATTTACCTAAAGGAGCTAAAAAAGAATGTCAACATCCCCCAAATGTTGGAATAATTTGAAAAATTTTTCAATATTCTAAATGCAAGATACTTTGTGCTTCGAGTCATGAAAAACACGTGATTCTTACCCGTTTGGAAGGAAAAATGATCCTTAGCCTAGGATCAGCTCACTCTCTAAAGAGGTGAAATCATAAAAATACTGTAAAATATTTTTGAAAATTCTGAATATGAAATACTTTTCCGTTTTGAGTGATGAAGAATATGGTATCAACGAATTGACAATTTTTTGATAAAATTAATCTTTTAGGGTGATTCAACCCTCAATTAGGGGTGGTTTTTTAATATTTTTGAAAAACTAATAGCAATGCCTCTCTTGATTTTTTACGACGATTAATTTGATATCTGATAAATTTTTTTTATGTCTTTTCCGAATTAACTGTGAAATGTGCAAAAACAGGTGATTTTTGCGGTCACTCTTTATAGTTAGAATTTTAAGCAAAAATGATTTCCCGCCTTTCCTTTATGCTACTTAAAGCTTAAATGTAATTACTGTAGTATTTGTAGTAGCAATTTAAAGAAAATCAAAATTTCAATTTCTGATTACTATTTAAAATAAAACTAAAAAATTATCAATAATTAAACGTTAAAAAAGCTAAAAACAACCGATTTCATTTTTTTTTTTTTGTTTTTTGTTAATTTTCTAAAAAGGTACTACACCAATTTTCATATAATATGTATGGAACCAACCATAAAATATACCCTATCGAGCAAAACAAGAATCATCGAAACAATTGGCAAAGATATCGGCAGAAAACATACGAAAAAAAAACATTCTAATTGAAAACCCTCTATTTTTTTTAAAGTCGGTTAATTAATGTACTACTACGTGTAGATACTAGATAATCTCAAGGTAAACAAGTCTCTACTACCTACTGTCCATTCAAGCTCAAACAAATAAAGAAACCTCTAAATGAGGCGAGGCGATTTCTTCAATTTGATGCCAACGCCTTAATTTACTAAATACTTAGTAAAAACAAAAACAAAACGTAATCTTACGTCTTTTCGATTAACTTGCATTAATTAGCTTTTATTGGACAGTGTAACTCAATGATTGGAAACACCTAGTAGCTTGCGCAATGTGGAAAACTGAATAAGTACACGTCGGTTTCTTCGCCCACTATTTTCTAAGTAGGATTAGAATCTTAAAATAGACAAGCAATTAGAAAGTGTAGTAATTCTTCAACACTGTCGATTTTTCTAGGGTATGCAAAGAGGTTTCAATGGTGGAAGAGTTTGTATATTGTATATTTTTTAATGAAAAAATATTTATCTGAATTTCAATGCAACTCACACATCAGAATTCATCAATACAAACTTTTAAAATCTCCTGAATAAAAGCTTACCTATAGCCATGCGCGTAGCTAGGGGGGGGGGGCAAGGGTGGGCAATAACCACCCTAGAAACCTCTTTGCCCACCCTAGAAAAATCGACAGTGTTGGAGAATTACTATACTGTCTAATTGCTTTTTATTTTAAGATTCAATACGAACCCTACCTAGAAAATAGTGTTGGTGTGCACTTGTTCGGCTATTGTTATTGCGCGCGGTAGTAGGTGTTTCCAATATTTGGATTACAGTATTCAATAAAAGCTAATTAATACAAGTTAATCGAAAAGACGTAAGGTATGTTGTGTTTTTTGTTTTACTAAGTTTTTAGTAAATTAGAACGTTGGCATCAAATTAAATCAATCGCCTCGCCTCATTTAGAAATGTTTTTTGTTTGTTTTTACGAGGGGCGTTCAATGTATTCTCGGTATCGGAGTGATATACTAATGATGAGGGTAATTAAATTATCTCATTAGTTAAAGACACTTTTTGAGGGTATAAATATAAAATTTTATTTAACTGTCACCATTAGTATTCAATATATCATTAAGAAAAGGCAACTACGATGACTGATGCGACAATTTTGAAAAAAATCGAGCAACGCGCTGTGATAAAAATCCTTACAAAACAAGGAAAGACTTAAAAAGTTATTCACAAAGAAATGGTGACTGTTTACCAAGATTCTGCTCCATCATTATCTACTATTCAGAAGTGGTCTAGTGAATTCAAACGGGGTAGAGAGAGCATTGAAGACGACCGGTTAGTGCCACTACTGAAGAAAACGTCAAAATCGTTGAGAAACTTGTACTTAAAGATGGTCTTGTAAGAGTGAAAATATTAGCAGAAAGGACTAACCTATCCGTGGGTACAATTCACACTTCATGAGACTATAAAAGCAAAAAGACATGGAAAATTGACCGCCGGTGTCTTGCTTCATCACGACAACGCGCCGGTTCACACAGAGCGCGTTGCCAAGGCTGCTGTGCGGGAATGCGGATTTGAAGAAATCAATCATCCACCCTACAGCCCGGATCTGGCCCCTAGTGATTACTTTCTGTTCCCAAATCGAAAGATCTTCGAGGTAAGCATTTTTTCGACGATGAAGAGTTGAAGGCGGCAATTGATGAATATTTTTGAGACAAGGAAGAAAAATATTTTTTAGGGGCTACAGAAAAGTTAGTTTCCCGCTCAAATAAGTGTTTTGAGGTGATGGGGAACTACATTGAAAAATAAATTTTATTCAGAATTTTCTGCTTATTCTTTCATACCTACACCGAAAATGCATTGAACGCCCCTCGTATTTAAAGATATGAAAACATTCTTTAAAAAACCCGAATAGTCGGTGATACATGATAATGAAAAGATGGGAAATAGAAGTAATTCTAGTTCTTCTATACAACCTAAAGCATCAACAAGTACATCTAAAGAAAATGACCCACAAACTGTGGTAGGCGATGGTTTATAAATATCAACTATTCTAGTTTAAAAACAACGTATTAGATTTTCGCTTGGGAATGATACATTTTCCCGCGGTAAAAATTAGCCTATGTCCTTCCCCAGGATACTATTACATCTTCTTGCCAATTTTTATCGAAATCCGTTCAGCCGTTTAAGCGTGAAAAGGTAACAGACAGACAGACAGATTTACTTTCACTAGTTATAATATTAGTATAGAATTATGGATTTAATTGCACCATTAGACTTTCAACTTTATTAAGTAGTTAAGAAAGACGCCAGATAGTAATAAGGAGAGTGAATGAACTAATTTAATTGCACCAATGATTGTTCAGCTGGACGGCTGCCCACCCTAGGGAAAATCCCTAGCTACGCCAATGCCTATAGCATATTCTGGTAATACTCTTGAGCTTACCTATTCTATTCTGGAATACTTGGAAAAATTATTAACTTGATTATGATCCTTATCCGTTTACCAACTAAAATTTAGATCTGTATTGGACGACTGTGCAAAAACTCATATAAACAAAGTTCAAAGAATACAAACCAAAATTCTACAGATTATGTTTAATGTATCATGATTCTTATCAACGCACCAACTACATTGTTTCATTACTTTATATAAAGTACTAGAAAACATAAAAATGTACTAATCACAAGGTTTTTGTCATAAAACAGTGCGTCTTGAAAATTAAGTAGTATAATTAAAATCTAAATCGTTTCCTTCACTTATTGTAATTCTACATTAATTATTTCTTATTTATCTCAGATTGAAAAGAACAAAGATTCTTTCTAATCTGTGCAAATATTTGTGAGTTTTCATTACTAACTGTGCATTACTTTAGTAAACTCTTAAGGTACGGACACACCAAAAGCGAAGCGAGCGAAGCGAACAATTTAAAAAATTTGGGTGCCGTACAAATCAATTGAAGTGTCCGAATAGAACGCGACATGAGCGAAGCGTCTACTGCGACAGAATGTTCCCAAATTTTAAATTATTCGCGCCGTTTCGTTCGCTTCGCTTTTGGTGTGTCCGTACCTTTAATCTATTGTAAAAGCTAATTTTGTTTAAATTTTAATTACGAAAAGTTATTACCCTTTTCGTAACTCTATTATAGACAAAGTAATGAAATATCACGAAGAAAAACTCCTCTTAAAAGTCCACGACTGCTATAATACTTAATGATTTCACACAACAACGACTGCTGCTATCTGAGTTGATTCCAACTATAAAAACTTTGGAATTGTATCCGCTACAAAAGACTCAAGAGGACCACTAGTCATTGAACCCCTCATGACGCCGCATGGAGATCACATTAGAAGGGTTCGATTTATGTTCAAGTCTGCTAAAGGTTTCCCCTAAGTCATCAAGTGAATTACTTCAATAGTGCTCGTAGCTGCTCGAGCGTGGTATTTAAAAAGGGAAACGTGAAAAGGAAAACATTAATACCCATAAGACTATGATATGGGGTGAAAAACTCATTTCAACCCCTTTTTCTGTTGCAGAAAAGACATTCCAAAATTTTTATTAAGTATACATTGCAACTCAAGTCCAGTAACTTTGTTACTAACTCGAGCAATAACCACCGAGATATTATAATGTCGGTGGGCTCCCCTATCACAGTAATTGTCCAGTCGGAGCCCTATTCTGGGGGGGAGGAAACAAAAAAAGGGAGAATTTATAAGAAGCAGCTGGCAAATCCTTTCGCCTTCTGCCAAAGAAGGTTTGGGGCCATTAAACCACGCCGTAATTCATGCGGTTTTTCTAATTTATCATTTTCACGGCCGATTGTTCTCCTTTAAGGACAGCGAAAAGGAAACCTTGCCACATTTCGCAACAATCTTCCGAAGCCCTCCTGGCACAAATCCACAACAGGTGAACACATAGAAATTTCGATAGCTCAGAAGCTTTGTGGGGTTAAGTCGTAATGAAGCGGTGGGAGGAGACGAGGCGTAAAGTGGGTTGGGTTTAGGGGTGGAGAGAGGTTAACATGGCCTGCCACAAGAAAGACGTCCACCCCGTCAAGCCCCCCCCCCCTCCCCCCCCCCCCCCCCCCCCCACCCACAAAGGCGGCAAAATACTCGAAGACATTAAAACCGTGCACCAGATCTGGTATTGATTTTACATTTTCACCTCGGATCTGAGGCTCACTCCCCCGCCCCTGGAGGCGCTCCAGGAGTGCTTTTTCCACATTTTCTTCAGAAAGCTACTGGGGGAAGCCCTAAAGAATAATAATAAAAAAAAAAAAAAAAAAAAAAACTGATAAAACGATTTCGGGATATGATTAGAATTCCGCCAGCGTCGCTCTTGCCATTTTCATTCCCTAGTACTTCTTTCTGCACAGTTATGAAGTGGAGGTTGCCCAAATAATGGGCGGGGGGCGCTAGGATGAGGTGGTGCCACCTGGCGGGTCTCTTTGTCTACCCCAGATCGAGACCCCGAACCCGCGGAGTGGCAAAGGCGAAATCTTGGAAAATCCGAAGGTCATGCCCTGGAACAGGTGTAAATGCTTAATTTAATCTTGTACATACGGTGGGGGTGATGGCAAATACATACCTTCGCCCGACTCCACCATTTTTCTTTTTTTTTTTATTTATATTTTTTTCCACGCTTGTTTACACGATATTCACCCTCAATATTGGGCGGTGGTGAATTTCCCGCCGACAACGATGGCGGCGGCGGGCAGTCAATAAAATTAAAGACGACGGACCAAAAAATAAATAAATATTTGCTTAGCGAAATTTACCACGGCTTGACGCGACGTTGGCATGACAATTGCCGGTATAACAGCGCCAGGTGGATATCCTGAGACGCTGCTGCGGCGTCTTATTGACTCAAAAAATTGTTCTCAATTGAAAAGGTGAGAAACGCCAGACAGACTGTCGTCGGCGTTTGCTGTCAAATTTCTTTGAACAAAAAAAAAACCCGAAAACTCCTGTTAAGTGGGTGGGAAGAAATTCAATAAATCCAAAATCGACTTCGCGCTCTTTCACGCTACATTCTTCTTCTTCTTTCTTTTTTGGCGGGAAGGGCCAGATTTGGTGGAACTTTTTTGTTGTTCATCGAAATCACTTTTCTAGGGCTAGGCGGGGAAGACTCATGTTTATTTCAGTGGCAAATTGTTTGCCAGCGCTTACCATTTGAACAAACTGAGGACGTATTGTAGATTTACCTTAGATAAATAAATTCTCAACTGAAACCAGTAATTGAATTAAAATCGATTTTGAAAGGTATCAGTCTTGCATTTGTTGAAATGATGCATTAAACAGAAAAATCAAAATTTATTTAAAAAAAGTGAAAATGAAATTTTTCAAGAATACGTTTCCAGTCGACGTCGATATTTGTAAAATGAACATAAAGCGTTAATCTAAAGAAATATACACCTAGTATTGTACAATATATTCAAAATTGGGCATATAAATTTGGTGAAACTGCTTCGTTTATTGAATGGTTAAAATATCGAGTATATTTAGTTTTATTCAGTATGAGCGGTGGTATGAGACGACATGACTCCAACCAGTGGCGTAGCGTGGGTGGGGCGGAGGGGGCGGCCCGCCCCGGGCGGCAGCCCGCGGGGGCGGCAAAATGTCGCCGATGAAGCGGGTTGAGATCTATACCTCAAAGGTTTCGCTAAATTTGGGGAAGGAGTTTGAGTGGTCTGTGTGCCAGTAAAATTCATAGTCTGTGAAACTGCTGACATATCCGAGAGATTTGACACCCCGAGTACTGGTCTTTCCTGAACGACAGGATTATTTAGCGGTGCCGACTGGGTTCGGTATTCGTCGCAGCTTCCTCCGAAGTAACCTTGGGGCGCGACGGATTTAAAGCCGAACGCGCCGCCCCAGGGTTTGTCGCGCTCGCCTTTTGGTTTCCCGGTAAGCCAAGACATGAAGAGCAGTTCGGTTTGAGGAAGCCGGGGCGACCGCAACCGTAGCAGAATACCCCTAGGTACCCTTTTGTACAATCGTGGTAGCGGTGCCCGATATCGCGACAGTTCCAACAAATCAGAAATTGATTATCGGTCTTCCTCTGAGATATTTTCTTGTCTAGAGCGCAAATTTCGGGTGTAGAATCCCCAGAGGAAAAATTAGATAGAGCATCTGGCTCTATGGCGTGAACTAAGGGTTGAATTTTAGACCTAGTCGAAGCTGTAATCTGTCTGGGGTCGTGTCCAGATAGGTTCCAAAGTTTTTCTAGCCTTTGGCTAGCGAGACGTAATTCTTCGGTCGTTCGAAATTGCATCATTATCATAGCACTTTGCAAGGCCGGGTCCATATTGTCACGCAGAATTTCTAAAAGTTCATTCTCCAAAAAAGGACGGCTGAGGCGACCGTTAAGACGTTCAACTTCCAATAGAAAGTTGTTAAAAGACTCTTTTGGGCCCTGTTTACGAGATTCTATCGCTCGCCGAATTTCTCTCTCTGAAACATAACTTCCAAACCTACCTATTAAGGCGGACTTAAATTCCAGCCAAGATGAATTTGGAAATTTTCGGCGGTAAACCCAGTACCAGGCTTCTGCCGTACCCGTCAAAAAATTAGGAACCACATTTATTAATTTCTCCCTGGGAAAGAAAGACTTTTAAAATCAAGAATAAAAATCAGAATATGATTTTTATTTTTAAAATCAAAAATAAAAATCAGGAAATAATTTTTATTTTTAAAATCAAAACTAACAATCAGAATGCGATTTTTATTTTTAAAATCAGAAAATGATTTTTATTTTGAAAATCAGAAATAAAAATAACAAAATGATTTTTATTTAAAAAAAAAATAAAATCGGAAAATGGCTTTTGTTTTTAAAATATATGTAAATGTAAATGTTCGTTTGTTTAAAATCTTAAATCTCCGAAAGTTCTTTGAAATTGCTTTGACATTTTTTTTAAACTGCGCCATCGGACGTATAAACAACACACGCTAAGCTAAATATTTTACGGCAATGAGAGCGCTATCTGTTGAATGTGATAGCAATGCACGCATTACTAAACATTGATCATGCCGGACACCTCTGGATTTTTATTTTAGATTTTAATAATAAAAAAACATTTTCTGATTTTTATTTTAGATTTTAAAAATAAAAATCATATTCTGATTTTTATTTTTGATTTTTGTAATAAAAATCATATTCTGATTTGTATATTTGATTTTTAACTAGATACCTCATTGCCTGTGAAATTTAATTTTAATTAAGCACCTATAGAATGGGGGCGGCAAAATGGGTCTCTCGCCCCGGGCGCCGAGATGGCACGCTACGCCACTGACTCCAACATTAATTTTCCCATTCTCTGTGCCTCCTGGCCCTCTCAGGTACTAACTATGTATATCATTGTATAGCTGCTGAGATACTTTATAACTACTTTGCCCTTTGCGCGAGTTTCGGCTAATATTGAATAAAAAAAACTTTTTGAATGTACTTTTTCATAACTTTTATCTTGTTTAACTTGTTAAATGTTTTAGATGGGTATTGTATTCCATTGTTCTGATCAAAATCGATTTTTTGACACTAAAACCAGTGTCGTAGCTACTTGAAGTCTTCAACGGGCGCCAAAATTCTCGCTTTACTTCGATCATTTCTCCCGTCGCATACTGCGCATGTGCAACGGTGACTTTTATTTTTTATCAAAAACGGAACATAAATCAAAGCAGTTTGACTTATAATTTCCGAGTTATTCAGTTATACATCAAGACCTCTGATTCTATAGACGTTATTCACGACAATAAAACACACTGATGGGGAAAATAAGTGCCCTATTAAAATGCATCAGATACAATAGCTGTGTTCTGTTGTGCACCTTGTTTCAGAACAAGTTCATACATTTGTTTTCTGCTGGTGTTCTGTAAGCTGAATGGAACAAAATGTAAATGTAAAATTGTGAGATGCTTGATGTCTTACAGATTAGCAAAAGTCAGCTGATAGTTAAAATGTAAAATATAAACAATTTCTTGCAAAGCATAAAATACGGTGTTTTAAAGTGAATGAATTAAAAATAATAAAGTTGCAAGTGGCTAGCAATAAAGAATTTATTATATTAAGGAACAAAATATATATGGGTAAGTGAAGAGAATAATCATTGAAAAAACTATTTCTTAGCTAATGGATTTTATGGACTCATCCTCCTATTCAAACGAACATACTGGAGAATTGATGTGGATCAAGTATATCTTCTTGGCCTTCAATCGATTTTGGCGATACAAATGAAAGCAGGGATCTTTCTTTGTTTTTCTCTCCTCTAATGTTTCTATTTACAATAAAATATTCCATAATTTTTTAATTTTTATCTTGAACACTCTCTAACCCCACTTTTTTTTTCTTAACCGAAACACCGAGCAAATTTTTACGAACCTTGATTTTACCCCACGAACAGTTTACAATAATGACAAAGTAAAATTACAAGTACAACCAACTTTATAAGTACTAGAATTCACTCTTTAATTCTTTGGTGGTGGTTAAGTTAAGTTAAATACGATGAAACTACATTCCACATTCTGTGTGCTTGTCATGCTTTAGCACGGTTAAGAAAAAAGATCTTCAGTCAGGAGTTCTTGGACTTGGCTCGTTCATCTTCTGTTAAAAACCTTCTGACATTCCTTAGAGTAGCAGTCCCGTCTTCTACTATAAAGGGGCTTCGGCACAAAAGACCTTTCGGTTGCATTGCCTACCATAAGGGTCACCCCTAATAATAATAATAATCTAAACTTTTGCATAGCTTTTTATGTTTATTTTCCTTTAAAATCGTGTGCCTCAAAATTAACAAAATTTTTCAAAATATTTAAGCTTAAATTACATTTTTGCTTCTAGATGTTCTTTGCTTTTATTAAATGTTAACCTTTATTTTTTTTTTATTATGAAATCTTATTTTGCGTGAAAAACCTAAATACTTTTGTTTAAAAAATTGTTTATCCGAATTCAATTAATTGAGATATTTAAAAAGATATATGCAATTTCAACACTTAAAAACGTAGAAGGCATAAAATTTTATTCATTTATTTATTTAGTCAACAGATCTCTGTCCTAACTGTACATAATTATAGAAAATAAATACAAAAGAAAAAAAATGAATGTCAATATTGGCATTTGAAAGCCTATTTTAACATATGTATGTAAATTAAATAAATTAAATTAAGCCCATGCTTATAGTAAAAGCTTTTTAAAAATCAATTGGTCCAAACATCGCATACCAAGTCCAGAGCAGGTTTCTTGTCGGTACATTAATATTAAGAGATAATAAAGGCTCTGGGCAGTTTATCTCTCCGCTTAATTAATAATGAAATTTACTAAATCCAAACGATTCTACCAAGTCAAAACTTTCAATGCAAGCCGGAAAAATCTCATTTGAACTAACTCAATTCTTGAGTTCTGTGTAGAATAAAATGGAGACCTCACAACGCATGAAAATTCAAGAATTGGTCTAACAAGTCCCACATATAAAACCCTCAGAACATAAGGATCTTGAATCTCCTTAGACATAGACCATCTTGCGATGTCCGCTATAGGGAGGGTTAGGTTTTCATTGAATTAAAAAATCTTCCTTAAAGAGGTCTTTTAAAAGTCAGTCAGAGGATTTTTTTGAAAACATTTAACTTTTGTATGAGACCTTATTACCAGAAATTCAACGCATTTAAGTAATTCGACTATTCTGGCAGTTTTTAGCACATACTCGTACTTGTTCATTGGTTCGACCAAAAAATGTCCCACTTAATGTAAACCAAATGACTTTAATCTTTGAAGAAAAAAAAAGGGTCAGAATATCTTTTTTTTTACTGCTTGAAATCTTCATATTAAAGAAAATAAAGCTATTAAATAAGAACACAAACGACCGTATCCAGTATATATTTTTATAAATTTCTTAAGGTATGGTACGCTACTTGGTTGTACAAGATTCTTTGAATTGCAATTATTAATTCATCTACAAGACCCTGAATTGTATTACAATACGATAGTACTCCAAATTACAAAGTACCTTACGATATATTAAATTATGCAGAAATACATAAATACTGAAGGTTATTGTAATCTATCGAAACATCATGTCAATACGACCCCTTTCAAGCCCATATCCCATTTGTTTTCGCTTTTTCTAAAGTCGATGTAGAACATTATGTGAGGAGAAAAATTTTAAAATTCACATTATCGATATTGTACCTTAAAAGGTCGCGCGCAATCGCAGATATTAAGGTTATACGAATTATGAATTCTGTTTACCTCGAAAGACTTGAAATTTTAACTAATTATAAATAACAATAATATATCTACCATGTCAGATATTTTTTGATATATTAATTTTTATAAATAATAAAGAAGCTTAAAAACAAAGTCCCTATCAGAGGTTGTTGTTGATTTTGCTAAAAATATACTGCTTAGTATGCAATAATAATGAAAATCCGATTTTAACAAAATATATAACAAAACCGACAATATCTCATTAATTTTAATTTCGAAAAACGTGGGTTGGGTATAATTTTAATTTCTTGTCCTATACCAGGAAGCGTATCAAAAAGGAAATGTGAGAGAGGAGAATGACAAATAAAATGATGTCGCCCAAATCAGATATGGAAATTTGTGACGATACCTACAAATATGTTTGCGGTGTAGGATCAATGTGGGCCAATTTAGAGAGGTAGACTATTTACACTGGGTTCCATTATGCTTTATGTATGGGTAGACAACGCAAATATTACATCATTAGAATCGATGCGACCTGACCTACCACCAGCTGTGTGATTTATATGGACAATCAATCTGTAATCAGGACATTCGGGTCATTTATTATTAAATGAAAGCTGGTATCAATTCATAAGGAATTCAATAAAATTTGAACATTCTTTAAAATGAACATTTCTATTGATTTATTAATTAAATCCGGTTATTTTGAAAAGGTCATATTCTTTTCATCTTGATATGATATGAAATTAATTTTAACATATATATTTTCGCCTGCTGCATACACAACCTTTAGGTACATGTTGATTTCTTGAATATGTATGAAATGTGACATAAAGAAAATATGGGATTTAAAGAGGAATTCTCATTTATCGAGTAAAGAAAATACATTTTGTTGTTTTTGTTGTTGGCTTACATCGTAGAGAAAAATTATCCAACCGGGGATTTTTAGGTAAAGGTGAATGAAATAAAAACCTAAATAAAAAATAACGCCAACAATTTTTTCTTCCATAAATCAATCAAAACTTTAGTTGTATTGTTACTTAAATTTGAATGCTAATTACTTTTAAATTGTTAAATAATTTTTTTTTCCTTGGATTCATTTAGGACGGTTAGTATTGATTGAGTAGAACGAATTGGTCGAATAGTTTTCTCTTTATTTATCAAGTTGTGAATTGACACAACTCCGATGGCAAAGCACTATTACATTTTATGAAATATTTAATGTTAAAACCATTAGAACTATAATTTTTTATATTTCAAATGAGATGTAAGTTACTCTTTAAATATCGAAAAATAAGCTTTATACTTGGTTAAAAACATAAATCAGATTCTCCCTTTAATCGTAGTCTTGAGCTAAGAAAGTTTGTGCTTTACATGGTTCAGTTGAAAAATGTCTCAAAATTAAAAAAAAAAGCTATTCGTTACCATAGAACAGAATTAATTTTTGTTACTCAAGATTGCTTATACCATATAGATAGAAATGAATTTATTTAAAGTTTTCTCACATCTTTTCTTTGGTAGGCTTTTCCGTGTAACTTTCAGGCTACATACTAATATATCAATATTTTACCTAACAATTTAATCCTTTTTTTCACAAGACAGCGTATACGTATTATTATACAATGTCTCCTCTATAATCAGTAACAATATTGCTGACGGTTGGCAACTATCAACCTGAAATTTCAAAGTGAATGCAAGTAAACAAGAAAAAGTGCATATAATAACTCCCTCTGTGTTTGTATATCCATAATAAACTTATTTGTTTGCATTTCAATAATCATTTCGTTATTATTTGCATATGATATAGCTTTCTGACTTTCAAGTCACAATGGGCTATTATGATAGGGTTCGGTATACTACCATGATTAAAAAGAAAGGGGGCTTTTGGCCGTACTCTGACATCTGTTATCCGTGAATTAATGAATCAAGGTTCTACCCATTCAACAACAAAAAAAGTATTACAATCAGACAACATATGGCAGTATGTGGTCAAAAATCCTCTTTCTTTTTAATCATTATATAAATCGCAAGCATCAATATACTTTTTTGTAATTTAAAGCTGATATTGCATCTTGTTTATGTGAAAAGCGAAAAGGAATCAGCAGGAAAAGAGGAAGTCCTGTTTCATCTTCTGCAGATAAACAATTAGAAGAGAAGAGGAAAAAGAGACCAAACTTCCACTATAAAACCTGCGATAAGATGAAGTAGCACATTAGCCGCTCTTTTTCGGACAAGAGAGGATGCTGCAAAAAGCCAAGTTTCAAAGGAGTTCCAAAAATAAAAGTACAAACTGTTTTCTGGGATTTCACACTTCAACTTTTATACACATATAAGTTCAAATACTGTAAGCCGTTGTTACTTCAAAGTTACAGAGTGCATTCATTATAAAAAAAATTGTTTAAACTGGTGAATTTATAGTTAATATGAACACGGTTAAAACATTTATGACTGACAAATACCAATATTTTTTGATTGCGTATAAACCAAAAAATGATTAGATTTTCATATTATTTAGCTTTTGTCGATTTTAAGTTTTTTTCCAATAAAAATTATTAGTTTTTTTTTTTGTCATAGCAAAAAATAAGGAAATAATCAAATATTTTAACTAATTTAATTAATTTTATATAAAATATGTGCATATAATAAACAATATAATTTCCCCTATTGATCCTTTAAGATGAAAAAGTACATCTTTGCTGAAATTTTCAGACTCGCCATAACCTTTAAAAAAAATAAAACGTGATTTTCAGTGTTTTGGCGATATCTCGGCTTCTTCTGGCCATAGAGTGAATTTAGAAAACTGGTTTGATGATTTTAAGGCAGGAAATTACTAAAAAAAAAAAATTCAAATTTAAAAAAGAGGTAAAAATATCGAAAACTGCTGAAAAAAAACGGTTTTTCGATATGCTGACCCTGTTGTACCACATCTAAAAATCTGAAATAATTCGTGGATATAGCTTGACATCCAGAAAATAATATTTGTTTTTCTTCGGCATTTCTGTTGCTTTAGTTTTCTTTTTAATTAAATTTTAAAAATGTCGAACACGTATAGAAATTTGAATTTCCCGCCAAAAAATTTCAGAAAAGATATCGTGTTCTAGCTGACAAAAAACCCTATAACTTGAGAACAAAAATATCTTTCTACATCCACAAGACGCCGAGATATCGCCAAAACACTGGAAATCACGTTTTAATTTTTTTTGGCTTATGTGAGGGTCTATGGGTCTGAAAATTTCTGCAAAGATGTACTTTTTCATGTACTATATAAGGATATTTTTTGCTTTTCATATGCGCTGGGGGCACTTTTCACCTTCTTAACCGGCTAGACCCTTTATCCATTAGGTCAACAAAAGTTTTTTATTTTAAATACCTATCTGAGAATATTGAGAAATGCATAACTTTTTTCTTCAAGATAACGTCCATTCTCTATACCTATCCTAAAAATTATTGTAGAACTTTTTCTATAAAATTAGGGTCATTTGCAAACGTGAGAGCTTATCAAAACATCGATAATGACCTGGAAGCGTTCCAGAATCGAATAAGAAAAAAAGTACATTCCCTGGAAATGGGTTGGGGAACCTTCTTATACGACTAAAGGTCCATAAACGGCGCTCTAATCGCATAAAAGCAATTTCGAAGGAATTAGCCTGAGCTGCTGCATTGTGTTTGTCATTGCCACCGGCCACTGTCCACTTCCTTCCGAGCCCCATTAGCGCGGCACAGAACAAAATGGGAGGCAAGGCGAAGGGGCTAAGGGTAGAAGGGGCGGCGGTGGCCCCACAAATGACACAAATTCCAGAACTTAGTCCGGTGCAAGTGAATAAATCTGATTAGGTTTTATGTGTTTTCTTTTGCAGGAGAGCCATCCTGGGCAACTCGGATGTGTCGGGCACCACCCCGTGGATGCAAGCGTTCCAGAACGATTACTGGGGCACCCCGCTCACGGACTCGGGCTCGCACGGCTCCTACCGCCCCCTGTGCGTCCTCAGCTTCAAGGTGAACTACTTGATAGGTGGCTACACCCCCTGGGGGTATCACTTAATTAACAACCTCATGCACTGCCTCGCAACGGGCCTCGTCGTGAAGCTGGCGCGCCATTTTCTCTCCTCGGTGTGGGGCATCCTGGCGACTGGGGCCCTGTTCGCAGCCCATCCGATCCACACGGAAGCGGTTGCGGGGATCGTGGGCCGGGCGGATCTCGCCGCCTGCATCTTTTATCTCCTCACTTATCTCACGTTCATAAAGCACATCGCCTGGCGGCAGCGGAACGACACCAGACAGTGGCTGGCGCTCAGCCTCACCATCATCCTGTCGCTGTGCGCCCTGTTGTTCAAGGAGACCGCGGTCACGGCCCTCGTCGTCTGCGCCATTTTTGATATCATGAGGGGATTGTGCGGATTCGCGGATAAGGTGAGTCCTCAAACCATCCTTCCCTCTGGTCTATCCGTAGAAAATCGATAAATAATTTTTAATAAACACATATTCTTTTTGAAATTTCACTGGCTAATATTTAATTTGTATCAGAACAAGTCATATATTATTTCTCTAGAATTTTTTCCGTAGACTACGAATTCGCAAATTCGCAAACAAAAATGTTCTATCACGTTTCGTTTAAAAAAAAAAAAAAAAAATGTAGTATTGAAAAGTACAAAATACCGTATTTTGGATATTTTTAATAATTCATTAAAAATTAATGGATCGTGGAAAAAGCTCGTAATACGACCTAGAAGAGAGCCTGAATCCTTATCGATATATATGAAATATCACTTATCTATAGCACTTACCAAACATCTTCGGGGCTAAGATTTTCATGAGCGTGCGCACACAATGATCTTCATTCATTATCTAATGTAATCGGCTTATGGAAAACTGAACGGAAAACCTCACTAGATTTTTTCGGCAGCCTTAACATGACATTTACATTTAAGGGGATGTCCTGAATTAAAATGTAAAAAAATCGATTTTTTTTAATTACTTAAATCGATAGATAAACTATTATGTCTAAGAATATGTTTACAAAGTTTATTTCTTTTTAAAAAACCCTTTTTTTTAAGCCCGCCAAAATGTTTAATTTCACATTTTTTGTCTGTCATTTTTTTAGTTCACCCAGAAGAAAAATATATAATCATTTAATATTTTGTTTTTGTTTTTTTTTTAAAGTCAAGAATTACGAGGTGGACCTTTCCCGCCGATTGAAGACTGTAACGATAAGACGCCCATGACACCCCTTACATGAGTAATTATACATGGAAAAAGATTTTTGATATGTTGTAATTTTGAACCTTAATGAACTTTAGCATTACTCTTAGGAGATAACTTTACAAAATTTAATCAATTCAAAGAATAAATTGAGTACTAGTCCATCTGGTAGATCTAGTGTTAATATAGTAATTTAAGATTTATACTTTTACTTGAGCTACTTTACAAGCTCCTACAACAATTCATTATTTTTTAATGAATTTTTCAAAAATGGCCAAAATATGTTTTTTTGTACATTTCAACCCAATTTTTTCAAAAACATATTTCTTTTTGCAAATTCGTAATCTACGTAAAAAATCGTATAGAAATTATTTGTCACTTGTTTTTTGGTCTTGACCAGTATTATCGATCTCCATCAAAATGAACGAAATTAAGCTGCTGTATCTTAATTAAAAATATTAAAACAAGAAGTAAAAAATACTTAAGCTAAAATACAATATTAATATATCTATAGAATTTTAGATTCCCTCTTTTATTTAAATTTGTCTTTTAACTTAAATCCATTGCTTTCAATGTAACGAATACATAAACTCATATGTTCACTTTTAATTAAACGACTTTTTCTTTTTATTACATAATATTGTACTAAGTGAACCCACAAGTTTCACCTTATTAAGGCATTTTCAGATCTTAGAGGTTCATTTGATAAAGTATTGTGAAATACAAGTAAAATGACGTTTTATTCAAAAATGAATACTAAAATATACTTATTGTTAGCCCAGTTGAGTTAAATAAAATTAAAAATAATAGTTTTGTAATAGAGATATTAATTAAAAAAACAAACAAATACTACATATATAACAACAAGTATTGAAGAAATATTCTACAAACAGGTTATAATATTCTATTACATCATATTCTAGTTAGACTAAATAATACAAACACGATCATCTTCGTTATATTAGTTTTATAAAAATCGTCTTCAGCGGAGTTAAGAATATGATATAAAAATATGGCTACTATAACACAGAACTTATTCAAAAAAAACAAAAAAAGGACAGGGCATATTACTAAAGAACTTGATTATTGCTACAGAAACTGCAGATGAGATATCGCTCTAATACTCTCCACACATTCTCTGTACAATACAAACAATCACAAAAAATAAATGATCTGAATTAAATTATTTGTTTGGTTGACTTTTAGATTAAATAACAGAACTTTCGACGGGAAAAATATCGAATTTGATTTAAAAAATTTCCTTTTACCTTACAACTTGACATGAAAAACCTTTTGAATCAAAAATCTCCTTTTTGCTTTGCGGACTCTGTACCCAAAAAAATGACCCCGAAATCAGTAATTATTTAGTCCGTTTATACGTCTGTATATCTTTGATTGATTTGTAGTCTACATATATGATACTTTTTGAATTGAACATAAGAAAGATTTCAGAGATATGAACACAAGTGATCAGAATTGGCTTGTATATATATGTATGTAGCAAACGAAAATTATAATAAAATCCAACGGCTAACACAACTCAATCTTATAAATTCCGATCAATTAACAAAATTCAGGGTTTTTAAGAGAACTGATCTTTGACGATTAATTATCATTTTAAGTTATACTCTAAACATTCGACGCGGAAGAATGATCATTATTTCAATTACGTAATAGATTCAATGATCATGCCTACTTTGGGGTGACACACGGTAATTACGAATTTCTTGCAATTCGATTTGACAGTTGTCACATTGGTGCTAGTTGTTTGACATTTAAAATAGAATCATCTTTTTTTTTTTTGATAATTTAAATATATTAATGCAAATAAACCATCATAAAAGGAAATCCAGAAAGTTTTAACTACTCACGCTTCAAATAGTAAAACGTGCTCGAAGAAATATGTGTAAAATACAAAAGTTGAAGGTAGCCGCTCTGCTGCTTCGTGCAAAAAGGAAGTTGCGAAGACGTTTGTGGACTCTCCTTCCAAAATTACTAAAACTCTTTCTCTCACAAAACATAAACAAATGAAGGAACTTGACAGGTATTATAAAGTGACGGCAGGAAAAGCCAATTTTCCAAATGTTTCCAATAAATTGCACTTTCTTGCCACTGCAGGCGCTCTGGCCGGAAAGTAGGAATGATCATTCGTATTGAATGAGCTTGAGTAGACATAATTTATGCAATGACGATAGGAATGATAATTATTTCTACGATGTGATGACACATGGCCTATTCAATGATCATTCCTGTTCAAATGATCATTGATATGCCCCGTCTGTCTAGGGTATTACTGGAATTATCAATGTAAGCTAATTTTAAAACTTCCCCTTTCCATATTTCAGAAATCTTTATTATACTTTATACACATTATAATATTCCAAATACTACGTTTATATAACCTAATAATAGAAATACACAATTTAGATAATCGAATATACTATATATGTAGTACTGAGATATTTCTTTCGGTGGTATTAACTTTTCCTCCAAAAAACTGTTGTTAGTTATGAGTATTTTACGGAATAAAATGGAATTCAAAAATACAAAGGAAAAATCTTGGAAAAGGAAAATGTTAAACTCCTGTTAAATAATGCATTTCACATTTAATTTTTTTTCCATTTTCCTGTTCATTAAAAAAGTCAAATGATGAACTACTTTGCATCCTAGCTTTATATGTGTCCCGGTTGTAAAGATATTATAACATTGCCGATATAATGATATCGAAATTACAATATTGATACCATACATGTGTGTCATTAATTATTATATTGTGATCAGTTTTTCGATGGTCAAACTTCTAAATGTAATTTTCTTCGAAACGATATTTGATTCAAGTTGTTACACTATCACTGAAAAAGCACAATTACTATTTAAATATCTCCATAGTTTAAATCTTACACCGAAAATAAGCCAAGTAAGTGTTCGTAACTACAAAATAATATTGTTATTTTCAGAAATTTTACTTTTACATGTTTTACCTTTGCACCGTCTATTTATACTGTATTTTTAATTTTATGTCATCAACGAGTTAAAATTTCAATATTTTCGTGATATCAACAGAGTAAATAAAAAAGATATACGAAAAACACAGCAATGAAAAGAAAAATTCACTTAAATTTTATTTTCATTTCATCTTTATTTACGTATGGTAACGTTTGGCTTTGCTCATATTTGTGTTGAGTAAACAAAAAAAGGAATTTATTACGAAAATTTATTATATTTTACTATTTTGTTGGGAACCTCAATCAAACCGAAAGTGGAAGCTATAACTTTCCACTGTTCAAATTAATAGCATCGAGAGATTGGAAATAAAAAGGTAAATGTCCTTTAGGGCGAGAGCATTTTTATGCCGAGGAAATTGAACATAAAAAGTGTTTTATGAGTGACCGCACTCTCGCCAAATCGATTATTTAAAGTCATATCAAAAGCGTCAAATTGTGTACTCAGGTAGGAAAAAAAAAATTTAAATTTGAATTGTAAATCGTTTTTATGAACTAAATGAAAAGTGATAATAAACAAAGTATAAAGTCAAATTTATTAGGCAAGCAGTTCATTTTAAGAGGGAAATGATAGAGTCAGGATCTAAATGGTCTGCGGTTCATATCACAGTGTTTGGACTAATTTTTCCATCTAAAGTGAGCATAAGTAACGACCTATGAGTAATTGGTTTTTTTTTACAATAAATTAATGTTAGTAATTTTTAACATATTACGCAGGTGAAACTATAGAACAAAATAATTAGTACACGACTTGAGTATCTATTTAATATAATCTCTAATTAATAAAGTTAATAAGGACAGGAAATGAGGGAATCCTGTCAAATCCCGAACTTCGAAATTTTAAAATTGTTTGATATAATTAAAAGTTTCAGTGACTTTCTAACTTACATCTAATTAAAATTTGAGAAAACGACTGAAAATGATAAAGGAGTACATTTAGAAAAATTTATAATATTCAGCGCACACATCCTTCTTTAAACTAAAACAGGTTACGTTTTTCAATATTTATAGTCCTAATTAGAGTTAGAATGTATTGAATTAATATCACCTAAATAGAGAGCTCTTCGAAGCAAAACCTTTCAATCCGTAACCCACTTTAAGTAATTTGAAGGATGTTATTTTGAGGCATACGAATTTAAAATTTGAAGAGCGGCACCACTTTGTAGTCCTAAAATTCAATCAGTTTTCTTTACATTAAGTCAAAATTTTTTAAAATTATTCCCGAGACGATTTTTTTAGAAACTATACATCTTACAAACACTGTTTTCTTTCGAAAAATCTGTTTGTGTTTTTAAGTAAAGAAAGTAGTGTTTTAGTATCCAATAATGAAGAATTAAAAAATTATATTTCTTCTAATTATATTATTATTATTTCTTTTGATTTATTAGAACACAAGTACGAATTTAAAGGTTAAAAATAAATGACAAAATGAACTAAACAATTTAATTTAATTTACGAATTGAACTAGGTGAAAACATTTAAACATTTTGTTTTAGTGGTCATAAAATAAGTAATTGAATGATTTAACTTGAACTTTTTGAAGGAAAATCACTGAATTGGCCAGCCAATCAGGTTTTTTTGCTCTAATTCTAATAAATTATATGGGTCAAAATTACCAAGGTGGGTTCTGACACCATTTTTCCTAATAAAGCAATAGTTGGGTCACAATTATTTTTAAATATCAGATTTAGTTAATTTTATCTATACCCTTCATTGTTTTTTGCAAATGAATTTAACAATTTTTTTTTTCTCATAAAACTAGTGAAAATGTCATTTTGGGAACGCGTCCCAATACGCATTTCTGTATTTGAAGTGTTCATAAAACAATGAAATACTAATTTGTGATTCCGAAATTCGATCTCCGTATATGACCACACCGGATCGAAAGATTGAAAGCTCGAAATGTGAATCGAAGTGACAGATAAAATAACCTGCAAATATGTGAATTGAATATCGAGGAGAGTAAGGGTCTCCTCATGTCCCCATAAATTTCTCTTACTCATTGCCTGAAAATAAATTTATTTGCGGCTGTCACCACACAACCTCAAAGAACTTCAACAACTTGAGCTGTCAAAGCTATTTCGATCTTTCAATCTCTCGATCCGCGTTTATATGGGATAATTTCGTTTCGATCCAGGTCGAGAAGTTAGATTGGATCGAGTCGATCTCGTTTGGATTCGATCTGCGTCTACATGACATTTAACTGGATTGAATCCGGATTCAATCCCGTTATGTATACGTAGTAATAATCACAATTATAAATAAAAGAAAATGTAAATAACTTCACATTTATCTTACGTATAACTTTGTCCGGTAGTTTATAGGTCACTTCCTGAACTCAAAAAGCAGTGCCCAATTACGTCAAGTGAGACGCTACTGTGCATTGGATATTTCTTTCAAACTAAAGTTAGTTAGTAAGAAACGCATTTCGTCATTAAAGGGAACGTTATAAAAGTATTATTATTTAATTCAAGACAAAATATATCGGATTTATTTCTTATTAAAATTAAATACCATAACATACAATTTTCTGGAAAAAACAATTAAACGTTTAAACCTAGTCCTTGATAAATAAATAAAACTTTCGTCTAGGAATTTTTAAGATGTGCTTCATAAATGTTACATTTTATTAAAATAAGGGAACATAAGAAAATGTAAAGTACAGATTTAAATATATTTTATTTGATATTTATTTTAGTACCGTATTTCCAATTTAAGCTTTATCAAATTTATGTTTTTAACAAAAATATTTAAGTTTTGAAATACGTTCTCTGAATGATGTATATGATGTATAATGATTATAATATAATAGTCTCTTTGGAATCCTGGATAAATAATTAAAAATCTTTTGGATTTCCATGAATTGATAATTTTTACAAAATTTCACATTTCCAAATTCGTCACCTTGGTGATTTTGACCCATATATCCTAAAATGAAAACTATTTAGAAAAGACAATAATTCTTTTAGGTAGGGTGTATATTATGGTATCTATATTATGGGATTGCACATATAACCTTATTTGGATAAAAACATTAAGCAGTACTTATAAAAATAAAAAAATTAAATATTAAAAAAGAGATCAAAATATTTCTTTATAATACAAATACAAATACAAATATACAAAGTCGATTTTCTATGGAATGATTCGCAAACGATTTCATTGCACTTATCGAGCGTTTTTCCACAGAATCGATACCGGACACTGGGCATCATTACGGCGGCGCTTGTAACGACGGTATACATTAGATTATCGGTGCCCCGTCCTGGGGGGAGCTTCTCGACAGCGGATAATCCTATCGCAAAAAGCGGCTCAGCCTGGACGAGGCTGCTGACGTTTTTGTACCTTCCAGCATTCAACTTCAAGCTTCTCGTCTGCCCGTCGGTGCTGAGCTTCGACTGGGGCATGGACGCGATCCCGAGGATAACGAGCATCTACGATTCAAGGAACCTGCTCAGCTTTAGTTTTTACACAATTGTAGCAACGACCCTCTGGCGGAGCCTGCGGGTACTGTACACCCATCAACAATCAAATTTCCCCCGGACGGCTCAACAGAGAAAATCAAGGGCAAAGAAGAAGTACCCGATGGTATCAAGCCAGACGGGGTCGCTGGTGGCGGAGTCCCAGCACCAGCAGCACCACCAGCAGCACCACCAGCAGCACCACCAGCAGCAGCAGCAGCAGCAGCAGTTTACAGGCGGCGGGGCTCTGGCCCCATCGCCAGCAGCAGCACCATCATCATCATCATTCGGCTGGACCAAAAGCGAGTGTGTCTGTCGCATATGTAAACAGGAGCTCACGATAAGGCATACAAGCTCGTGCAGGGCAATTAATAACAATAATGTGCCGGGGCCACACACCGAATGTGGATGCCAGCTCCTTGAGAAGCGGTTCCAGTGGCCTCGGTCGTACTCTCCAGCGGCGGTGGCGGTGGCGGCGACTACCCCAGCCTTCGTCCTCCTACGTCAGGAGCACCCGCACCCGCACCCGAAGTTACGAACACCAGCTGTCCTTACAGCTCGGACAGACAGACAGAAATGTCCGAGTGACACCAGCAAATCGGCTGTAAATAGTAGTAGTAGTAGTAGTTGTTGCACCAGTCTGTTGACTAATCTTTCGGCAAGGACGGCCAACTGCACTGTCCTAATTATGTCGGTGGCGTTCCTGGTGCTGCCCTTCCTCCCGGCAACGAATTTATTTTTCTATGTTGGCTTCGTCGTCGCCGAACGGCTCCTCTATCTACCGAGCGTCGGCTACTGCCTTCTTGTCGGATTTGGAGTTAGTAAAATTATGGAGCCGCTCCGGAATCCGAGAAGGAGGATCGCGGTGATACTCTGTATGAGCTTAGCTTTAAGTATGTTAAGTGCTAAAACGTGGAAGAGGAACCTGGACTGGCGAGACGAGGAGAGCCTGTATCGGAGCGCTATCGGGGTTAATCCTCCAAAAGGTAATTTTAGCTTTAGATGAGACAAAATACTCCCTGTGATATACCTTATTTAATTCTCTGTCCTCTCTGTATCTGGATTTACAGCCCTGGGGAATTTAGGAAGTGTCCTTAGCACACAAGGTAGATATACCGAGGCGAAAGAAGCCCTTCTGGAAGCTCTCAAGTATCGACCTAATATGGCGGATGTTCACTTTAATTTGTAAGTATTCAATGACCTCATTTCACAAATGACCCAAATCCTCCTCGACAGAGAAGTGCACGACTAACTTCATTTTGGTCCTTAATGTCGAATTCGAAAATAACGTCGACTACGAAGCTGGGCAACATTAAAAATTTATGAAATATCTTGTACGTACGAGTATATGTTAAAAAAGCCTATCTTTCGATTTATACGTCAAACGTAAAGTTAATTATGGCAAAGACCTTGAAATCAGAAAGTTACCATAAAATTCCGAAAATAAAATCGTCGTAAACACATATTTAGAAATTGCAGCCATTGATTGTTTCAATACTATTGTAAAATTGTATGTGTATCTTTTGTATTGATTGGCTAATTTTCAAAATACAGTCTTAAAAGCTAATAAACCTTATTTTACCGTGCGACTTGATACTGATGTAGATTAATTTGGTATAGATGGGTGTATATATGCATTATAGCTTAGTTAAAGAACCCAAGGAGGAAATAACTTTTGCCAGTAAAATCATCGCACATTAAATTTGAATGTGAAAGTATCTTTCCTTCTAAATTTATTTATTCCTCTGTAACTTTAAGTAATTTAAAGAGCGCTCGACGTCGAAATATTTGAAACTTGTCTAGATTTGGGGATTTTATACTTTGTAAAATTTTTAAATTACATACATATGTATAATGTATGTTATTTATAAATTTCAAGGATCATACCTAGTTTTATTACCTTTTCAAATAGTAACATTTTATTAGAAGAATTCGTATCACAAAATAATAGTTTTTTTACGGCGCAAAATATAGGTTGCTTTAAAACTTTTATTTTTTTTCTACGAATTTTAAAAAGGTAAAACGACCTTTCATTTATTTCTGGCAATAATAACAAATATTTTCGGACCGCTATATTTTCAAATTTTTGTATCTTACAAAATCTGCGTTTTTTTAATTATCTATACATATAGATCCGTCCATACAAAATGAAGATTCAGCTTTTTATTTGGATATTAAGAGAAAGTTTAGAAATTTCCCATATTTCCAAAAGCTCATTTCAATGCGATACCTCCAAAGTTAAAATTATTTTGAAATTGCATACTATGGGGCAGTTTAAGTTGAAGAAAAATGTTTAAAAACCGAAACGATTTTTTATCAAAAGCACGAAGTAGCGGCAGAAGTCTGGGAATATTAATTAAATATTTATAATAAATGTGTATAATTATGCCTTTATCACCTAAGATGTTATGCGATTTTCCCAAAATCTCCCTATGGTATGCAATTTCAAAACATTTTTTAAATTTAGCGGCATCGCAAGAACATGAGCTTTCCAAAATGCATTTCACTTCTGTTGTTATTTTTCTAATGCACCATTCTCATCTAAGCAATTTATATGTTGCATTTTATTATACATCAATGGCTGCGACTGAAGGCATTGAAAATAGTTAAGTTTCACGTTTCATAAATTCCCCTTATGGTTTTTTTAATCATCTATTATCCGAACATTCAAAAAACGCAGCTAAAAAGCTTTGAAGTAGAATTTTCCGACTGCATTTTTCTGAGGCCTTTTTGTTCAATAATTTAAATATACCAGTTTTTTTTTTCGGTCCCTGATTAATTTATGAATATAAGTATTGTGTAAATGCACAACAATGTTTAAAACGGAAATAAAAAATTAACTTTGCATAACTGATGTGTATATAGAGCTACAAAGTTTAGAATTAGACATATTCTTTAGAAGCAGGACTCTTGCATGCTTTGTTTAGTTATTTTCAAGGAGCATTATTCATAAGAAAAGACAATATGCATTGCCAACTCTCTGCATAAATTGTCCTTTCCCGCGAAGAATGAGTTAATGGAAATGCCAACCGCAGCAATAATTCATGGTATTTTAATACTTCCCGTGGTTACGTTAGGCCTGGCCAACCAACATTGCGGGCTTTCCATTTATTTTTTATTTTATTTTGTTTATTTATTTTTTCTGGATTTTGGCTTGGAAAAGCATTTCGTGAATATTAACGGCCAGTCCAGGTAGTAACTTATCCAGGCACATGGTGCTTACCCCACGTGCAAAGATTAATTCCGGTCATTTTCGGGAGCTGTTTACAAAAACCCCATGCTCGTTAAAATTGTACAAATCGCAAATCTCGTTAGCATTTTTTCTCTCTCTCTTTCCTGGGGGTTACTCCCTTAAATTCGTCGACTGCATCCATAAATCTGGCCGCATTTGGGGCAAAATGGGTCCAGTGGCATCGTGGACAATTTGAAATCCCTTAAATCGTTGCATATTCGCCCGCTTCATCGCCCGAGGACGAGTCCTTTCGCATTTACATATATTCGCACCCGCTTTAAAATATCCACCGGAATTTTTTATGTTTTTCCCCCTTTTTAAATCGAATAAGTCCCAGCACGAGAAAATGGGGCGTTAAATCTGCAAATGTGGGATGGTAACAGCGCGACAGGACAGCCTTAGTTTTGGAGAGCTCCTCCCGTCCCGATCTCGGCAGTAAGGACCTCTTGCCGCGCTGTTTTATATTAATCAGAATGCATGTTAGGTCACTGCTCTCAGCGGAGTGCCTCCGAACATGGCCATGGCAACGTAGTTCAGCATGGAATTCAACAGCTTTTGCGGAACATGCACGGAATGTTACTGCGGGACTGTCCTGATACCGATGCACAACAAGGCTCTTCCTTGCTATTCCTGTTTTATCGAGAAAGACTGAAAACTAAAAAAAAACAAAAATTGCGATAAAGGAAATCAATCCTATCTTATCTGGCAGAGCTCCTCGCCGTCGTCGTCGTGGTGGTTCCGTTTGGCGATAGGACTCCAGCATCCGAATCCAGCCTTTCGTTTCTAAGGGCAATTGCTTTTCAATGCAACTCTTTGCTCCCCAATTGGTCCGATATGATATCGTCGGGAGTCGGGAACGAGCCAACTCCTGCCTCTGGGGCTCTCCCGCTGCATGCTTCATTCCGGGACGTGAGCCCTTGCATACCCGTGGCGATTAAGCGCCTCTCATAGGCCACTACTGGTCCTGGGGGGAGGCTGCTGTGCTGCGGTGCGCCCCACGACTGGGAGATGCTATCGCAACCATTTAGAAGGACAAACCACGCCTGAGAGGCTTTCATCTCGGGCTCGCCCTGGCACAGTCACAAAGCTTTTCTCTGTGTGATGAATTTTTCGATATGTTCCCGCTTTGATGTCACTGCGGCGAACATCATAAGGATGTAGGTCGCCTTCAGGATACGAGAATTCCCTCTCCAGCCTCCCGCTTTTGATGGAAACAAATCACGTCAGCTTTTATTCTATTTTTTATTTTTATATTTTTTGTTTTTGTGCCTCTGTAGAGGCACTGTCCCGGCAACTCATTAGAATGCTTTTCCCCAGGAAGAATAGGTCCTTTTACTGTGCTTTTGGGCAGCCCGCAGGATAGTAGATAGATTCCACGCTTCCACTGGTCCTTAATTATGCCCCGTACTGAATTCAAAGCAAATTAAATTTGAATTTATTGAAGAGATTCCTAGAAATATTCCCATTCTAATAGGGGCATATTCATGTTCAACAGCGGACTTAATTTCGGACTGTAGAGGTTTCAGTTTTCTGGGAAATTTGCTTTTGCTTTTATAGATTTATTGGAACGCCCTAAAGTAAACAATTTCCGAATATCATTCCACTCGGCACACATACTTCTTCCCTGTACGACCGCAACAGAGAGAAAAGTCCCCGGAGTGGAATTAAAGTTGAGTAAAGGTATAACTCCAGATCGGCAGTAGGCTTTAAATAGGTCCTTTTGCCTTCAGCCCTGAAACAAGGATATGGCCTACTTCTGCTATCAGAAATCCAAGAGTTTTCGGGTCTTTCTAAAGTTTCTTTTTACCTACACAAACCTAAACTTAAGGAACTTTTTTGGACTTAAAGGTTTTATGAAGCAATTCAATTCTATTGATTTTCATTATAGCATTTCGAATTAAGAAATAAACAATTCAAAATCATGTACGTAATAATTAAAATTACCCTTTTTCGAAGTAAATACGGTCCGCTAACTTTAAATTTAGAAATTTTAACCCTCTTTTATATTCAGATAAAATAATATGTGTATATTTTAAAAAAACCACCCTCAAGCAAAATGTTCTAGTACTGTATTCCAATTTAAACAATTGTTAAAAAATTTGCTTCAAATTAACTTTAATTTATTTCAGTTATTAATCAATACGTAATGTTGGTCCTTTTGAACTCAGGACAAATTTAATAGTTAAATATATTTATGTGTAATCTCTTATCTTCAATTTAAACCATTGTTTTTTGTTGGTGTAAGCATTCTTTGACCAAATGTTGCTAAATTCTCGAATTCATATTTTTAGTACGTAGTAACTAGTTAAAATTGAGCTTGTGGCCAAAAGGGCCCCGACTGCGAACGGAAAGCATATTTGCTGTCACAAATATGCAGAATAATTACACATATGTTTTTTTCAGTAGTTGATTTCTATGTTTTTCAAATACATAATTACATATACGTTTTTTTTTTTTTTTTTTTTTCTTAAAGCTATTCTCTGACGAAAAACTCCTTTCAGTATTTTTTTTAATACTTATTTATTTCAGTGCTATGAGTTTTTTTTTAATGATATCTACATTTTTGCCATACAGTTGATTCCCTCTATAATGAAAATCACATATAATGAAAAATCTTTACGACACGAGCACTTTCAAAATAATAACTATATAAAAAATGTTCCCAATAAAGAATTTTAATGACTCTGTACAATAATGAACATCTCCATAAAACGAGCTATTTCTAGCTCAAAACGTGTTCAATTATGGAGAATTTTGTTTTCTTTATATATTTACATATCTACAAAATTCGTTTATATTTATTATAAAGCTTCAAATTTATTCTTGTATAATAACGTATAAAGATAACGTCAAATTTTTGCTTCGGTGGGTTCTTTTGTTTATTTTGACATGTTACATGGCAACATGACTTGACTCATGACATGGTACATGATATGACATATCACTTGACTCGTAATACATACTATATGACATGTCATGTGACATAAAACGTGCCACATAATATGACGTATGACAAGACTTATGACTTGTGTCATGTAAGATGAGAAGTGTGACACAAAAATCGATTATCATTTTATTGAAATAAAAAGTAACCAGCAATGCCAACAATAGCCTCCCGGTTAGTTATGTTTTTACTTTTTATACCTTCTTTTAAAAGCCATACTTTGATTAAGTTTTGCTTCCTTTAGGAGAATGATCTAGCCCGCGAAACGTCGAATAACTTAACTAAATACAAATAAATTCAAATACAGTCGCTGTCATTTATCATTTTGAAATTTTAGCGTCTGTTTGTTTGTTTTTTGTTATTGTATATATAAATTTGGCGGCTTTTACAGTAAAATTCAGAAATAGCTATTATTGTATTTTGATGACTTATTTCTTTCTTATGTAAGTGTCATATGTGAGTTCATTATACAGATATTTGATTGTATTTCGAAAAAAAAAAACCATATATATGTATAATGCCCTAGTTAAGAAATTATTGCAATCAGTTCGAGAGTTTTGAAACAATTCTTTAGAGTTTTTTTTTTTTTTTCAAAACCTATAACCAAAAATATAAGGTTGCTTAATTACAGAGATTACAGATCACACGAATAAGTATTATTAGTAATGGTCCCAAGAGAAACCCTTGTGGAACATCAGTGATAAACAAAAAGAAGTCAAAATACTCCTCACTTTAAAAAACAAAACTGTGTTGCGTATGCCACGCACAACATTGCGAAATTACAACATACAATGTTGTGAAATGGCAACGCACAATGTTGCGAAATGGTAGCGCACAATATTGTGAAATAAACAGACGCCTATTATTTCGCAACATTGTAAAGTGCAAAAAAGATAAAATTCCGGGCGGTCCCGCGACCACCAGGGAACAAAGAGGTTCCCACAGTCAAAAGTGCGAACGACGCACTTTTGCCTTGCCTGTTGCCGGGCCGCGAAATTGGCGATCGGGAAATCGTGAATTCCCGAAATTAGTCGTTGAGAAGAGTCAATCAAGAAAAGACCATAAGAGGTCTCCAGAAAGTCGTTTGGAAAAAGCTATCCGAAAAGACCCAAAGAGGTTCACGCAAATCAAGTGAGTTAAGTCGGGAGTCGGGCGAGAGATAAAACGAACTACAGTGCAACGGTCGGTGCGCTTAACAGTGTAAATAATTTTAAGTGAAATAAAATAGAAAACCCACAAAACCAGTGTTTAACTATTTCCCGCGTTCTAACGGCGAAGAGAGATGAAAGTTTCCCTCAACCACCGACCCGTAGCAGCCAAAGAAGCTCCCGAAACAAGCTGTATTCCCCAATATCACCCGGGAATACATAACAACTGTTACTGATATTGAAGGACGTTGGTTAACCATAGTGAACATTTTGCAAATCGTTTTCCATTAAGCCGACATCCCTCGAAAAATTCGCTCTATAACTCAACCTTGATAATTTCAGATTGTCCACTTCATTTGGTCTGGATTTCCGGCCTTCCAGCTTGATTATAACAGAAAAGGGGCTGTTCGCCGCTTAAGCACTTATCCCTTTTGTGCAGAGCCCTTCGTAATTATTTATAAGTCACGGTTATGCCGCTAAATACCTCCTCTCAGTCCTCCGAACAAAGTAAAGAAAGTAAGGGCGATGACAAAACCCCTCTCCATCTCTGTGGGGACCAAAAGCCTGCTTTCATTCGGTGATGAATTTTTATGTTGGTTATTGCGCGCGAGTAAATGCGAATAAACGTGGCTCCGACCGTCTTCCCGGGCCGTTGCCTTTGCCGACTCGTTTTCAACTCTTCCATTGTTTAACTTTTCTCAGAATTTTTATTATTTTTTCTTTTTTAAAGAATAATAGCAATCCCTGGAATAAATCCCCGGAAACTTCAAAAGGCACATCCATACCATCCGAAAACCAGATCCCACTCTGCCCCGCTGAGGCCCCTTTCCAGTAGGCGTAATAAAAGCGTCTCGGGGAAAGATTTCAATTATTTCGGTTTTATTTGGATTGTTTGCCGGCATGTACTTAGCAAGTTTTGCTGCCTCTGACCAAGATTTTCTCGAAAATCCCAGGCATTCCCAGCGATTGCTCTAGGCAATTGTTTTGAAATGGTACGCTCCGGGGAGCACACCGAAAATCCCTAAATCTCGCCAATTTTTCATTGTTCTGCGGAAGTTCTTTTTGATTTTCACGGAATTTCGGGCCTAGTAGAGAAAGTACTCAGCGAAAAATTTATAGGAAAATCCTTCCATTCTGATTTACAAGATGTTTATCTCGGTCCCGCCTGGGCGGAATCACCGAACTGGATAACGTAAAGCTCTTCCTGCTCCTGGTAGCTCCCCGAGAGCGTCTTCCTCACATCTCAAGTCTTAGGGAATTGAGGGCAAAGGTGTCTCGGGAGGTAAATCTCTCTTAAAAAGGCTTTAAGAATTCCCACCTGTGCACGGAACGGAGGTTTCCGTTTTACGTTTTTCTTCCATCTACCTGACAAACGTTTGGTCGTTTCCTTTTCTTCTTTTATTCGAAAGAAGAAGGTAGGGCCCTTCCGGTCTGGGACTGTGACCGGTCGTGCACTTACTTCTGATTAACCCTTAAACCGACAAAAATCTGGCACAATGACTCGATTCGGTCTTTAATTGCAGAGGAATCCTACATCAAAATCAACAGAACTTCAAGGGTGCTGTCGAGAATTTCCAGCGAGCGATACAGTTTCGACCCAATTTAGCCGGTATATTTCGGATATAGATTATATAGGGACCAAGGACGAAAAGTTTGTTAATTAAAAGCACTTTCTCCCACAGTTGCCTATCTCAATTTAGGGACGAGCTTGATAGCCCTAGGTAGGTGCCAGGAGGCGGCCAGCGCACTCCGCGAGGGGACCCGAGTGGACGGGACCGGGGTCCGCGACAGAGCAGCCCACGAACACGCCCGGACCTCATCCTACCTCCAGCTGGGCAGCCTCTACACGGACCAAGGGAAACTTCAACGAGCTTTGGCTGTCTATCGAGAAGCTTTGCACTCAATATCTACTAATTACCAGCGGGAGGTGCTCTACAATCGCATCGGGGACATCTTCGGCCGCCTTCAGCAGTGGGATGAGGCCGAAAAGTACCAAAGGGCAGCTTTGGACCTTCAGCCGGATTTGGTCGCTGCTCACCTGTCCTATGGGATAACATTAGCAAAAAATGTGAGTATTTTGCATGTAATTGTTTTTAAAGAACCCCTCCCACAGGACCTCAGGCGCTTACAAAAATAAATCCGGGAAATAGATTGCAATTGACAGCCCTACGCCACGGGGAATACGATTTCGATATTAATTTACAGAGATAAGACAAGGATAATGTACAGAATATTTTTGCCATTTCAAACAATTCGAGTTTCCAATCAATATGCCGCCTCGAGCTACAGCCGCAAATTAGTTGCTATTACCTCCCTATTGTCTGATCTTTGTCGGATGCCGTCGAAGGATAAAAGAGTTATCTAAATAATGATTTCTCAGTCAAGCATTATATCATTTTTGTGTATTAAGAAATTCACACAAATGACTGAATAATGAGAAATGTTTTTCATTTATTAGTATTTATTTTGTTTTATTGAATTCTATGCTAAGTTTTAGTCCAACAAAATAACTTTACGAGGGTTCGCAAATTTCGAATAAAAACGAACGTTTTTGAAGAGAGTTAGTAACATAATTATACCGCGAATTTTTCACTTTTTATGAAATATGGCGAGGTCTTTATGAATGTAGGGACAATGGTTCATGGAAAATGATGTGATCTCTGATTATTATGAATTAGGTAGACAGAGAGAGAAGAGTTTTAATTTATTTTCATATCAAGTACAAGCTGGCGGCACGTGTTTCAAGATTTCGAATGAAACAAAATGGAAATGATATCTCATAAATATTCTAAACTTTTGGAAGTAATCCGGTTCCCGAGGGTGGCAACCCTTATTTTTTATTGCAGAAAATCAATTTTATTTTGATAATTTTGCGTCACAAAAATAAAAGTTTTAGTTAAAAATCGTTGAAAAAAATGGGTTTTCGTAAAAAAAGCTCCTCAAGGGGGTAAACAACCCCTAGCACTAATACGTAAATGATGTATATTCTTTCAGACATCAGTTTTTTCGTGAAAACCAGTATTAAGGAGTTTTTAGTGTCGCTGATTACGAATCTGATGTTAAATTTAAAAAATTCACCATGGCGGATCCAACATGGCGGAAAAACTTTTGAAAAATACACCAATTTTTATTTAAAAAAACCAATAAATAAAAATACCCTCTAAATATGCGTATCCGGTGAGACACACCTGAGACCGTTTCCTTGTAAGACGGGAAGCTTTCGAAAAAAAAAAATGTAATTCTTCTTATACAGGGTGTCCCAAAAATACCAGGTCAGAGTGACATGGGTAGGTTAGCCTTAGAGCTGTCAGATAAAATATACATGACCTTAGTAAAAGTTTCTTAGTTTTCGAGATATTGTCACTTTTTTAATTTTGTTTAAAATCTCTACTTTTAGTTACATTTTCAAACACCATTGCTAAAAATAACTTCAAGTTGTTTACTTTTTTATTTTTCAGGTATCTTAAATAGTTGTTTCAGGCCTTAAAAATAAAATTCTGCCGAAATTTAGTGTACCTTCAAAAAAAAAAAATAACTCATTTGTGTTACTTTTCACCTCTGTCGAAATTGTAACTTTAACTTTGAAAATCAGTCGTGGAAAAGCAATGTACTAAAAGAAACTGGCAAATTATCTTACTTGCGAAAACTTAATCTTAAATAAGTTAAATTTTTATCTGATTTAGTTTTCGCGAGTAAATAAGGAGAATTTATTTCGCTTTTTCCCGAGAGTTATACCATTTAATAAAGAATATTTTAAAATAACTCACCAGCGAAAGTCCAAATAGCCTGAAAACTGATTCATTTTCGATTGTTTTTCGATGAATTCTTGTTTCGCTTAAAATAATTATTTTTGGATTCATTTACGAATCGTTTGGTTTGCTGGGAAGGGAAAGGTCAAGTTTGAACTTTAAGGAAATATATTAAATTTAGAGTTCACTGAACTTCAGAACAATTTCTAGCTAACAGCTAGCTTTACATTTCATAAATATTAAGTAAGAAGTAACAAAATCTAATCCCTAAGAGTTCTTAAATTGTAATGTTTTAAAGTTAATATTTTCGGGTTCAGTCAGCTACGAACTAATATAGATTCCAGCAAAATTGTAGATCTAAAAAATGAAAGTCTGTACGTCAAGACCAATTCAATACCAAATACTAAAGTCTACACCTTGTGGAAAATTCAAGTTTCCAACTCAATGCAATAAAAACATACGGCCTTTCAAAGTGTATTTTCATACTGATAGACTAACTCACTGAATGACACATCAAAACTAATAAGGTACTTCCCGTAAACCTAGAATCTTAAAAATTGGGCCGAATGGAGGCTTTTCATATCACAAGTAAAGGGAATAATCTGAAAATCATTAATTTCTAATTCTATGTGGAATCATTCCTTTTTTGGGATTTCTTTTGGCGAATTTGTAAAAGTTGTTCAATTTCCGATACCGAGTAACCCTACAAAATTCTTAGAGCTAAATTTTTAACGAGCGCAAGTCCTAATCGTCACAACATAAAAATTCTAATAAAAAGGATCGCGAGATATTGCAGTTTGAAAATGTTGGGATCAATTTGACCCCTTGTGTGTACCCAAGTTCTGTACGGAGGTGTGTAGTTCCATGGTTGAATATCGTAGAAAATACCCACGGTCGATATAATTTTCTTTCATATTCGATATTCTTGACCCTAAATTAACGTTCCTAGAAAATTTCAATCAAAACTCAATTTAAACCGAACAAAATAATCAAGAAACATGACATTTTTTAATTAAAAAGTTTTTTTCAGATTACATTTTAATTCGTTAAGGAAATTACTAAATTTATTACATTTTAACCAACCGTCGCAGAGTTTTCTGCCAGTGAAAGAATTTTAGTTTGAAGAAAATTAACCGGAACTTCTTTAAAATAGAAAAAAAAAAAAAACCTGCCTAATTAGATCCCACAGAAGAGAAATTTTTGGTTTTAAATTAAACTTTAAAACATTTTAAGTAAAATTCAGCGCTAAACATCGCTTGTCTATTGTTTCATTGTAACAGAGCAGCAGAGCATCCGAAGCTGAGTTGTGGTTCAAGAGAGCTCTGGAGCTTGCCCCGGACCAAGCGAGCGTTCATCATCACTACGGTGAGTACAACGCCCTCCCTGGAAGGATAGATCCCCCCTAGGAGCCTGCAGGCTCCACCATCTCCTCTCTCCCTCTCTACTCCCGGAATTCCGGCAATCCCGCCACAAACAGCAAACGAAGAAGCATCACGAAAAAAAAAAAAGAAACCAAATGAAATTCAATTAATTTTTCCCTTCGCAGCTGAATTCCTGTCAGCGTTTTCAAGGAGCGAGGAGGCTGTTATTTATCGCGTTCGTGCCGCTGAATTATCTCCCAAGGATTATTCACTTGTAGTTGCAGCTGCGACAGCCCTCCGCCTTCTCGACAGGAAGGTGGAGGCTGAGAAGTGGTATCGAAGGGTAAGTGCAAGTAATTAAAGACACTATTAGACAAAATTCTGCGGCACTAGAAAGGCAATCTTCTGCACAGAGCCTAGTTGCATACTTAACTAGAAACTTTAAAATTGCACTTCTTCCCGCCAGCTGAGGAACGAGCAGGAAGAAGAGTCACTTAAGAAAGTGGCAAAGACGACGACACAGTTTTCGAACAAAATTTTTACTTTCCATTGATGACAGACTTGCTAATTGCAGATACGCTTCCCTTTTCCCTTTTTTACAGGCTGTACAGCTGCGACCGGATGATGCTCGGGCCCATACCAATTTAGGAGCGATCCTTCATTTATTAGGCCGCACCCAGAAGGCAGCTGCTAGTTATAAGGAAGCTTTAAGACTGCAACCAGGTGATCCTACAACCCTAGGAAATCTTGCTAAATTAGGAATAGTTGAGGTTAAGTAAGGGACTTGCTATCAGAAAGAGAAAGAGCTCCACTGTAAAATAGGCAATGAAATCACCAAACAAATCAAGAAACAAATTTAGACACTCAGTCGGCCATAGGAGGAGTTAAATGATATATCAACAAAACGATGACCAGCACGCGCCGCACGAACAATAAATTCAATTACAGTCTTAGCAGCCCTGTATCATACCGAATGTAAATTAATTGCAGCCCTAAATAAATCGTAACCTAAAAATGAAAAAGAAATGAGAGATATATTTGTGTATTTTTGTATTTACGAGAGATTGAGAATAAATGACAAACAAAACAAAAAAAAATAAAAAGTAAAAAAGTAAAAATAAAAATTGATGAGAACTATATTAAGGAGGAATTTTTTTATTGCGATGTACAGGAGCAGTCAGACTTAGCCTAAGTAAGGACACATACTACTCGAGCGTAATATTGTAGCTGTAAGCAGCGCAGATGGATTTGATGTAAGACCATTGATGATTTCCTTAGATATACATTTGGCCAAATGAACTAAATAAACGCAATGTTGATTTTTGAGATTGGCGTTAATTTTATTTTCACAATACCCGCCCCGCCCAAAAAAATTAAATATCCCATTCCGCGCCCGTCACGCTATCACTATATTTATTTATTTATTTTTTTAAGGTAAAATCCGACTCTTGTGTCCGCGAATCGATGCATCATTTGCATTCGACGAATGATCCCTTTTATTGAAATATTAATTTCCTGGAGCACTGTAAGCGCCCTGTTCCTGGACTGTGTTATTTAAAAAATTAAAACATTACTCCGCTACTGACCTGAATGCCTCATGGATTTCAGGTGCTTTCATTTCCAACAAGTTTGCAATTTTTGTGTGTGTGCTGTCGGAATTATTTTTGTTTTTAATTTCTGGCACCACCGATAAGGACGTGAAAAGCCCTTTTCTCCCCTCATGATCCTGCTGTAGGTATATTGATTGCGAGTCACAAAAAAAGCGAAGTATGTATACTATATGTATATGTATAGTGAGTGGTCTGAACGTTAACTCAATAATGAAAATCGCTTTCAATTTGGTGACATTGTTTGAAGTTCGGAAATTATCAAGTCATTGTGGTGGTCGGAGGTGAATTGGAACCGAATGGGGCTCATCGGGGAGCTCTCGACCGCAAACAATTGGGCTCAAATGCAAGATTCAAAACAATAAAGGTCTAGCGTAGTCCTGGATACACACTTGTGAGTTCTAGAATTTCAATATTTTCATCTTGCCTTTCTCAGGGAATGTTTAGCTTAATTTTACCTTCTGAGGATTTAATTTCGCTGAGAATACGGAAATTGGTTACTACGTTTAAGAGCCTCATCTAAATTTAATTTTAAATCCTTCAAACGTACTATATATGAAATTAATCTTCCAGCTAAGGATAATTTATTGTATAAGAAGTCTTTTATTTAATAAAGATATTTCAAAAATTCCAATACGCTTCTGAGGCCAGTTTAAGTATGTCGAAATTGAATTAAAGGAATATATAAAGAATTCTTCTAAATTTGTTTTCTTTCTAAGTCGACTTGTCAAAAGAACCAACAAATTTTCCAAAATTAAGAAAATTATTTTTTATTCATTAGAATAGCAAGTGAACTAAACCAAATAAAGTAGATTTCGAAGCAATTTTATTTTTCATTAAGATCATTTTAACAACATTGAACAAAAGAGATTGAATTTAAAGCTCCACAGCTCATCCCAAAACGAATTCCACTATCAAATGAAAGATTCAATTTCGATATCTGCTTGAGTCCGATCAAATGTTCTAACAATTAATAACACAGGTCAACATTTTACCTAGGCTTGTGCACAGGAATCGAAGATAGTATCCTAGGGTTTTTGGCGTCGCTGATTACGATGAGCGGGTCAGTTAGGCTCCATCACGTCAAGTTCAAGGTCATTTGAAGGTCAAACGGTCAAAAAACCTTCCAAAAATCTGAAAAAATTCATGGACATGTTTTTGAGGTCGCTGAATCCGAATCCGGTGTTCATTTTTACTTTGCATGCATCCTTGAGGTCATTCAAGGCAGGTGTTCTAGTTCTGTGGCACAGTTGTGCATTTCGCAGATTGAGATGATCTTGAAATGAGGTCGACTGACCTCATATTCAGATTCAGGGTCCTCGAAAACATACGTATGAATTTTTTCAGATTTTTCGGATGGTACTTAGCATTTTTCTCAAAACCCCTTCAAATGACCTTGAATGACCTCGAGGATGCATACAAAGTAAAAATAAACACCGGATTCGGATTCAGCGACCTCAAAAATATGTCCGTGAATTTTTTCAGAGTTTTTGGAAGGTGTTTTGACCGTTTGACCTTCAAATGACCTTGAACTTGACGTGATGTAGCCTAACCGAACCGCTCATCGTAATCAGCGATCCCAAAAACCCTAGGATGCCAACTTCGATTCCCGTGCACAAGCCTAGATAAAATGTTGACCTGTGTAATTGACAAAGAAAAAGATTGAGTATAAGTATAATTCTTTACTTTCTGCTAGATATCAAATTTTTGAAGAATTTGTTTTAAATTTAATTCTTGTATGTTTGCAACTTTTTAAAAGAAATAATTCATTTTAGAAGCACTTTAAACTCCGAAATGCCTCAAGCAAAACTTCTGTGAAAATGCTTGAGAACTTAATTGATCTTTTCCGAAACTTAAAGAATTATTAGCAAGGTTTAATGAATAAACCACGAAAAAATAGGATTTTCTTCTTTTTTTTATAGCAGAAAAGATTTAATCTTAATTTGTTATGAAATTTCTACTAATTCGAGAACTGATATTTTTCCTTTAAAACTTAATATTGATCAGATTTGTTTAGATACACCATATTTTTGATTTGTAATTAATTGTTCTAGGTTTTAAGTTTCAAAAATGGTTTAGGATCATATTTAAATTTAGATAGTATAAAATTTCAAGTTTCTAGGAGGTTCAGAAAAGGGGGTTTTGGCAGACATAACAAAATAATGATAATCCCATAGTTAATGCATTACTTTATTTTTCATCAATATTTCGTGAAACTGCAACTTCTTTTGGTACTTTTCTTCAATTTAACACGTGACTGCATTTTATAAATGTTTTTTTTAAATTCCTACTTATATTTTCAAATCACAGAAGACACTTTTCAATTCTATAAAGTCGTTTTTTCAAATTTAAAAGTCTTTTCATTTCAAACAACTCCAAATATTGAACTCAATTATGTAGGTCGAATTTTTCAGTACAAACATTTTTTAAATTGAAACATTTCGTATAATAGTGCTGCGTAAAATTTAACACATGGCCCTTCTATTGCATTAATATTCACCTGAAAAAAAATAATACTTATTTAAACTAAAAAATGTTATCTATTTGAACTAAATATTCCGAATTGTTTGAATTGATAAAAGACCTTTAGAATATAAAAACGACTTTATTCAATTCAAATGTAACCTCTGTGATTTGAAAAGCAGTATTTTTATTTATATATATATGAGCTATTGTTTTTGGAAGTGGTATAAGTCCAATTTTGGAAAAGATGAGTTAATTTTAGTTTTAGTATAGTCAGATTTAGGTATCCACAACTTAAAGACCTATAACAAGAGAAATATAAAGATAAATTTTTATTAAATATTTCACTATTCTAAGTGTAAAGGATAAATAACATATGAATAAGTTTGCTACAATTAGTTATTTTGATGAATCAATTTACTTTTCATACTTGTTTATTTATAAATCCATCATACCTCAAGCTCGGTTATTTGTTAATTTATATACAGAGTTAAAATTGAAATTATTTATATTTTCCATAAATTGTTATTATTAGTCGTTTATTTCCGTTTGCCATTATTTTTTAATTGATTGAAACGTAAACCCTTAAATATTCCAGTTCATGAAAAAATTGATATATGTATACCAATTTCAAAAAGAATGGCTCATATATCAAGATATAATTTCCTCTATATACTTTTCTAATTTATATATAATAAACTCCCTGAATTTTAATAGTTACCCTATGAAATGGAATTCTCTTTACTTGAAGAAATGACCGAACACTTGTTGAAATGACCGAACACTAAAAAATGCTTCGAGTTATGCGAAACATTCTGGTTGGAAAATTGTTTCGACTTCCGACCATTCGATTAGTAACAAAAACGTTTTGCACTCCAGCCGCACATCTAACGCTCGATGTAGCTGCTGCATCGCGAAACAAACAATGCGTGCAATTAATTTTTGCCACTGCACCGGAACTTTAGATGTTTAACTGCAACATGCATGATTTGTTTTAGCATCCAATGAATTATGCGAATGTTGTTGCATCGCCTGCGGCAGGAAGCTATTCAAACAACAACATTATTTTCCACACACTCCACGAATGGAGGCCAGATTGTCTCCCCGGGGTATCCTGTCCCGTTCCCTCCCGTCCCGTAATTAATTGCAGGCGAATTAAAATTCTCCAAACATTCCGCATCGAAACTGCGAGAGGAGGAGCGCACTCCAGTGATTAAGGAAAGCGTTTCCGAGCCGAAATTCATCCATCCATCTTTCGATTGGGATTGGGGACCGAGGACGGAGGAGTCCCGGGCCAAAGAAAGAGTTTCCTTATTCCGGAATCATTAGGTTCACCACCAGGATCCTTTTACATTAATAGCCACGATCCATTATGCAGGCACCCGCTTTTATTCATTCTACCCACAACAGCTTTCCTTGTAATAGCCTTAACGATGTCTTAATTAGGGTCCCTTCGACCAAGTCAATATCCTCTTTAGGTCAGCAAATTAGTCTTCTTACTTTCATCTTCCAGAAAGCTGTTGCCACCACCATTCCTCGGTGTTATTCCTTTCGTTTTTTTTTCTCCTTCCTGCCCTTCTGCTGTCTTATTCTTCTGTTCCGTGCAAGGAAAACTTGCACGGACTATCTTCTACCCCTATTCCCTATTCCTGGGATAACCAGCCTCCTCTCCAAACCCTTCGCTCATCGCTCAGGACATTCCGCAAGATTGAATAATTTTCTCCACAAACTAACATGAATGCACGGGATAGAGACGACTATTAGCTCTTCTTCTTGAGCTGGAGCTTGAGAGCTGGAACACGTCTCAAGAAAGGAAGTATCACGGACTCAGTGCAATGAATCCCGAAATTAATGCCACCGAATGGCTCGTGGCAGGATTCCCGGGTCTGGGGGAGAGGGAACGGATCTCAATGCGAACAGGAGGAGGACTTTCTATCCGACTGCTATCTCATTGATTTCCCTTGAAAGGTGTGGATATCATAGACCCTCTCCCTTTTTTTTCAGGGGGCACGGATCAGGGATGCTCCCAATTTAGTTTCATTCAAACCTCAAACTTTTCATGCTTCTCGGGAAATTAATTCGTGATCTCTGGATGGGGGGTTTCTTTTTCCTCGATTGTATGGTTTTTCCCTGGAATCATGTTATTGCCAATTAAGGGTTTTTGAGATTTTACACCGTCCTCCGCGTCCGCCGTCACTGGAGTACTTTACCACCGGATGGGAGTTCGGAGGCAACTTCTGGGCAGAATTGGTTTGATTATTCAGGAGAAAAGATACGCCGGGTTGCCTTAACTTGACAAAACGCGATTAAATTTCAATTTGCATTCAAAATTCTTTTATCGAACACTCTTTCCGGTTATGAGACTGGGGAGGAGCTTGTACTTGTAAATTAGGATTCTGAGGTCTGAGGCAGTTTAGCCTTGAGGAATTCCAGAATATTATCTTGTAATTTTCTTAACACACTACGAATATCATTGATAGAGAACTCTTTCATCATTCCAATAAGTCTTCAACCACTTTTCTTTCCTCCTCTAATCACGAGTTTTAAACTGTCGAAATTCAAAATCGGTAAGATTTACCTCAAACTTTTTCAAATTTTATTATTTTTATTTATTAAATTAGTAATGTCACCGGTTTTTGAACTTTGATAGTCTGAAACAAACTTATTGGAACGAACGACGAGTTCTCTATCAATTGACACTTAAATAATCTTCGCAGGTTTTCTGTTAAGAAAATTACAGGGTGTTGAATGATAAAAGTATCTATACATATAAAAATGCTCGTGCCTCTTCTCGGAAGCTTTTAGATAAGTCAAAGATTTTAAAATGTAAGATTCAAAATTAGACTGATTTTACGATATACGATTTATACACTGAGAAGAATCTTTAGATAATATTTTATCCGAGAAAAAAAATAATCAAGCTCATCTAAATAAAATCATTAATTTTTAGCCTACGAATATGTTAAGTTAATTTATTTAAATCAATTTAGACAATTATTCTTCTGAAAAATGACGTATCTACTATTTAAAGAAATTTCAATAAAAGTATGTATATATTCTTCACTATATGGTATAGGAGAAAAAAAAAATCAAGTAGACATTCAACAAATAAAAAGGCTGAAAATTATTGATAGCGAACGGTCGATCTAAGATCAAATAAATGTTTATACCATTTGAACTAAAATGTTCGTATTTTAACTATTAATATTAAATAGTTATAATTTGTGTTTAGATAAAATCACAATTTTATTTTTATTTTTTCTGTGTACTTAGACTCCAAACTTCGAACACTGCCATATAAGTATGTTCTATTCGACAGATCTACTTGAAATTTTGTGTATCGAGGTAAGAGAAGATTTAAATTTTAAATTTACTTTAAAACATATTTTTGGAATTATTTCGCGTAGAGCAGGAATAAGTAAGTGAAGGTAAGGTATTCATTTAGAAAAACTATTAAATCGGCATTGAACTAGGTAGATAACAGAGATGGGCACAATGCATTATTTTTTTTATTTGTGACCGTGCGCATAAATCCACACTATACCATCGGGATAATGGATATTATTTATTGGAATTTGACAGACGAGCATTATAAAAAGTTAGTTATTTCAAGACAAAATAAAGCACTATGCAAAACCAAAATCGATTGTATTACATATTTAATAAAAAACTTGGCTTTCTTGTGGCATATAATTTTCTTAAAAAATTCAATGGTAACGACAACTATTTCATTATTATTTAAAATTTCAATACCAATGAAAAAATAGTTGCATTGTTATTGATTTTTTCAATTATAATGCTTAAACGCCCATCTCTGGTAGATATGTAAGTAAGTTGTATGCATGACCTCAGTCAACCATACAGATAAAATTTGCCACACCAAAACATAAGGTCCTTTTTTAAAAAGCATATAAAATGTATATAAGCCGTTTAACGCAAAAATAAACGAAACTTTCGAGAAAAAGTTAAAGCTTCAGGTAATGATTGGCCTAAATATAACATTAATTTTTTACTTATAAAGAATCATTGATTCTATAAAAAAAAAAAAACAAACCTTGTACTACAGAAGTTTCAGATGTAGTTACCACACATGATCTTGTGTTTGTCCACTTAAAACGTTTGTAAAATAGCGAGGAGATAATCACCCGAGTAAAAATTAATGGTGGCTGCACGCAATCCGTAGTGTTTTTGAAAAATACGAAACGGCTGCACAAAGTAGAAATAATTTGTGAAAAATTTTAAAGCCGAAGTGGAGTACAAACCACAGCGCTTGCATCTCGGCTGCACAACGGTCGAACCAATTTATATAGATATATATTTACAAATTGCTTCAGAGGATGGTGCTGCTATGGTAGCCTTTAAGTAGCGAAGCTACGGCCTAAGAAGTACTAGTCCCATTTTTGAGATACTACTGTGATAAAAAAATATGGTGAATTTTTCATTTAAACTCCGCGCGTACTATGAAATCATGAAAATTATTTGTCTGTGGGTTGATAGTACTATCTTTGATATCTATGTAGAGTTCCACGTCAATATATTCAATTGCTGCAGAGTTATACGTGCTTTTGCAAACATACAAAAGAGAGTTTTTCGATTTTTACCATGTCTGATTTTGTTGAGCAAAGAATTTACATTTTTGTTTGCGGAATGAATATTCTGCTGCGGAAATGTTGAGGATGTTGCAGAAGGCCTTTGGTGATGAGGCTTTGTTGCAAAAAAATGTTTAAAAGTGGTGTAAGGACTTCTAAGAAGGTCGCGAACAAATTCAAGTCGAACAGCGCCCCGGACGACCATCAACATCTACCGACGAAAGCCACGTCAAGGAAATCAAAGATTTGGTGTCGAAAATTGTCGACTAATATTTTGTGCTTCGCATCTGGTTTGCTTTCAAAAACACTCAATTATTTCGAAAAAGAGCGTCATGGTAATGTCTGTGAAACAATGATTTTTGACTACCATAACGTCATCAGCCGCCCTATTTGCCTGATTTAGCTCAACCTGAGTTCTGGTTGCTATCGACATGTTTCGACTCTATTGAGGAGATAAAAGCCGAATCGGAGAAAGTAAAAGTATTGAAGGCCATCCCGGAAAAATACTTCTCTGACTGTTTCTAAGATTGGGAAAAAACGTTGGCATAAGTGAATTGTATCTGGAGGGGATTACTTTGAAGGGGATGAAATTGATTTAGAAGAATAGATAAAGATTTTTCATTTTATAAACAAAGGTGAATTTTTTGATCACAGTAGTATTTTACAGTGCGGCCGTCGTGCGACCGAATTTGTCCGACAAACGAACTCCGTGCAGCCGTATAAAATATTCAAAGTACAAACCTCGTATTTTGGATATTTTTACTTGGATAGACTGAGAATTTTGATTTTCGAATATGTCATAATAACCTTAATACGTTTTTGGCATAAATCTTAAGAGATAACTTTGAAAAATATAATTTATTCAAGGATGGAATTGAGTACCCGTCAATTTTATGGGTCTTGATAGTTCTTTTGTTAATATAAATTATATACAATAAATATTTTGTCAAAATTAGTGATGCAGTTGGTTTCACTAGAAATTAATTTCTTCTGAATCAACCATTTGAAGTGCCCTACTATAACTGCTACAAATCGTCTTGAGTACGAAAAATTGAGAAAACAATTTCACGGGTAAAGGGACGCAAAATAAGATGATTTTTTATTTTTTTTTTATTTTTTGCGACACAAACTATGGGAAAATGTACAAAAGTTTGTTTGCTTTCTTCCCCTCAACTTCAAGGTTCACTTCTCGCGGGTAAAGTTTATTTCGTGTAAACTTGCCAGAATGAGGCGAACGAGAACACAAATTGACACATTTTCTGGTACTTCCTCTAATTTCCAACTCTTTCGTCTTTCCGATGGTCCCCAACCCCATCTGCACCCCCACGGGGGCTCACTCGCCCATGTCAAAAAAGTTCCAGACTTCATTAAATAAATGGGCTCCAAATGGCTCGGGAAGATCACAAAGTCATTGACAGGGATGAGCCCAAGAATAAATAGATTCCGAACTTCGTGCTAGTAATTCTCAAGATCTTAAAAGCGCTGCGCGGCGCGGTGGCAGGGGCAGGGTGGGGGCGGGATAAGGACGTTACAATGAGGAAATAAATTGAAAAAAGTTATCCTTCAAAGGCATTTGAATGGAGCTGCTCGAGACGCAAACTTTCCGGGTTCCCTCCTTCGCCCTGCTTTTTTTTTATATATTTTTTTCCGGAGAAAAGTTAACTAAGGATCTCATTTGGATTCAGTATTTGCCTCTTAGGTTAGCCCTCCCCGCCATGCCCGCGCCTTCTGCGCAAATATTTTATTAACTCTCCTTTCATATGGTTGGGAGCGGCTCGCTAAATCAAATTTAGCAAAACGTGCGTTCCAGGAGCCGGGCGACGGGACGTGAACTCCTCTCTGCTAAAACTCCGGCGCGGCAGTTCCGGCACTACACAGCGAGGGCTCCACATGGGGAGCACGTCGTGACGCGTCGGCCCTGTGCTCTTTCACTGTTAAATTTCATTTTCGGAAGTTGTGCCAACGCTGCCAGGATTCCGTGAAAGCGTTTTCTTAGTTTCTTGTTGTTCTTTTGTTGTATGCACAAAAAGTGCTCTCGAACTGATGCTGGTGCTGGCAGTCCTTTTATATTCACATTCTACGCATTTCAGACTACGCGGAAATTACATGAAAAGTTTTTGGGGAAAACGCCATATTGCAGCAAATTGGAAAACTAAATTTTTAGTTTTAATATCCCCACAAGGGCGGCTGATTTAAAGTTTACTAATTTTACAATTTTTACATATCTGTTTTAAAAAATCACTAACTTTTGCATAGCAAAGCAATTGCCAAGGGAATAAATGTTGCCTGCACTACGGCTGCACGATTTCCGGACGGCTGCACGCGGTCCGTTGTGTTTTTGAAAAATATGAAACAGACAAACTTAGTAGAAAATAATTTGTGAAAAATTTCAACGGGCACACGATCGACCGTATCAGAGCCAAAATTGACTACAAATCACAACGGCTGCAGTCGAGATGCCGAACTAATTTATATAGATACTAGTTGGATTACCCGTTTTCACACGGCGTTGGATGAATACTTACTAATTAAATACTTCTCAAATATTCTAGTTTGTTATATCCTAGAAATTTTCCCAACCCGAAAACCACTTTAGGGATCCGCCATCTTGAATCTCCAAATCTTAATAACATTCAAAATCAGTGATCTCAAGATAAAAATTGTACTAACTTTCATTCAAATCCCTTGAAATCGAGAAATATTGGTCGCCATATTGGATCCGCCAACTTGAATTTCTAATTTTGGACAGAGGCTTTGAAATCAGCATTCCGCAAAACCGATATGTACCAGTTTTCATGAAAATCGCTCCAAATTTAAAATTTTCAGCCGCCATCTTGGATCCGCCATTTTGAAACCCTATGTATCACCCGCAAAAAAAAATTAGCCTATATGTTTAGTTGGAATATCTAGATGTTCTTTTCGCCAAATTAAAAAGTTTTTTACTAGGGTTAAATATTTAAAAATTTCAATTCAATGCAAAATTTTGAGAATTATGAAGAAACACAGTTATTATTAGGACCCCTAAATATAAAACAGGGTATGGACTATGTGCCAATTTAAGAAAGTAATCACATATTCCCGAAGGACCTCATTACTCATGACGACCAATGTTAGCTCTGGAGTGCACGATCTTGAGCTATAACTCGAAATTTGCGTGCATAAACGAATTAGGGAACACATGTCCATGAGTCCCGAGTTCGTTAATCAAAGGTCAATTAAGGAGCCGCTCACTCGTGCCGTAGTCAGTCTAATTAAATCACCCCTTTCACTCTGCGATTCGTGCACATGACTGACCCGCGCGCCACTGCTCGTGGGTGACTTCAGGGGTCCGACGACACGGTCCGAGCGGGAAGAGGTGGCGGGGGCTTGAACTTTATTACATCGCTGCAAATGAAATAAATCATGACTGACCAGCGGGTAAGGGCGGCGGCAGTGCTCTCCCCATAGGGCCCATTTCCCTGGGGCCCGGCCGGCTCTGTCAGGCAAGCCCGAAGGGAATCTCTGCAAATCCCTGGCCCTCAGTTCATCTCCGTAAGTGTTCCCGATGGAAAGGAGCACGTATTGGAAACAGCCGGGCATCATCATCTTCTTGGGGCGTTCGCTGTTCGATTCATCACGAACAGCTTCGCCAGCAACAACTCATTTCCTTGGTACGCAGCTAGAACCCAGAGCCCGGTGCCCGGGTGTAGTAGAAGTCGATCCAGGATCCAGGACTCGGGATCCAGCCATGTACCAAGTTACCCATGCTGTTTGCTAGCCTTACACGAAGCATCTTGTGTCAAGGGATCTGGAGAGGAATCAACAAGTCGGACAGGGCAAAAACGAATAATGGCTCATATTCGGGTGCTTAGCCAGCTCCGGATGATATTTTTATTAACAAATTGGCCGACAGCGCCGCCGTTGCACGAGACACGCCAAATTGGCTTTGCTCCGCTGAAAGGACGTCACGACGAACACGGCTTTGCCCCTTTGAAATTTCGAGAAACATGACAGCTACAGAACGAAAGGGTTCCGACGGGATGTATGAAAAGGGCGGTGCTCGTGGCGTGTAAGACAAACTTCGTGGATTCGCCCCTCTGTAGCAGTACCAGAAGAAGGGCTGCTTAGCGAAGGGCGGCAACCAGAACAATTTTCCAGGGCCTCAGTGCCAAGGGCATTGACTTTAATTGAGTTAGATTCCAGGTGGGCACCACCCATCGCAGAAATTCTACAAAGTTTTTAATATCTTTTAAATGTTTGAATGGCATGCAACACAACTACCGAATAGATAAGAAATGTTTTAATAAACATTTGAATGTTATCTTATACTCGTACATTAGCTTTTATGGGTACAAAGAAAGAGTTATAAAGCAAAATAAAAATAGGGTGGTGTAAGAATGAAAACGCTATTATTTCTTAAAAAACTGTAGTGGCATGACACAAACTTAGATCCAAATTACCAACAAACTACGATCCTTAGGTGACCTTTGAAACCTTGGGGGATATGAAAAATACATTTCTTTCAAATTAATTTAAAAGAGCTAGTGAACTATACAAAAATTCGATTAAATTTAATTCAATTCATGTATTAAATTCTTGCAATAAAGACACATAACTTAATGTTTTCAAAAAATATGCTAATTAATTATTAGAATTATTGTATTTTTAATAAAACAAAGTAAGAAAAATATGTACATAAATAGTACTTTTAAGTTCTAGAACGTTTTAACGAAATTAAGAAATTCAATTATCTTCAATTCCGAATAATTTCACTTTCAAATCCGAAACTGAGTATTATGTCTTGCGGATGTACTTCAAGAAAAATTAAAAAAGCTTGAACAAGTTCTGTTAGGGTTTACTAGTTGCTGTTAGTAGTGTCTAATAAACGAAACAAAAATATAAATAAAAAATAACAGAAACAAATAGTTTTTAAATGATTTAAAAACTGTTCTTCCAAGTATTAGAAGTTGTTGATTTCAAATTTTTTTTAAATATTAAATGTTTTTTATTTTGCAATTGTTGAAAACTTAAATTTCCACACATTCGTTACATATGTTATTGAACTACTTTTTAGGGTTCCGTACCTCGAAAGGAAAAAACGGAACCCTTATAGGATCACTTTGTTGTCCGTCCGTCTGTCTGTCTGTCAAGACCCTTTTTCTCATTAACGCGTAGAGATATCAAGCTGGAATTTATATCAAATACTCAGGTCTACTGTTCCTTGGAGTTGCGAAAAAATCAAACTTCTAAGCCAACGCAATCAAAAGATACAGCCGTTTATGCCGCAAATTTCCGCAAATTTTCGACACTCGCAAGGGAATCAAAACCTACAGGGTACTTCCCGTGAGCTCAGATTCTTGAAATTTGGTACGAAGCAACGTCTTGTAGCACAGATAAAGAAAAAATTGCGAAAACCATAAATTTTTAGTTACATCATATAATAAAAATATTTTACGGAACCCTCGGTGCGCGAGTCCGACTCGCACTTGGCCGGTTTTTTTTTATAAATAGTTAGGTTATCTTGAGCAAAGGTTTCAATTAAAAAATCCAGAAATCGAATATTTGCAGACTTCCTCTATAATAATCTGGATCTCGTTAACTTCAAAATTTATATATACATATGTAAATCGTAATTTGAATGAAATTAATCCCAAACTACTTAAAAAAAAAAAAAAAAAAAAAAACCTAAAGATACGAGTCTTACAAGCGAGGCTAATTTCGGTTCCGAAGTAAATATTAGTGAAAAAAGATTTATAAGAGTCGGATAAGCAAGAGCTTTCTATATACAAATTTCTTTGGTTTTAGTATTTTTATTTACCAGTTGTTCTCTAAGCAGACTTTAAGCGGAATTGGTTCAAAACAAATATTTTTAAAATTAGAGATTATCTGAAATCCGGATTTATACAGAGGCGCACACAAAAGAAGCTGGGCTGATAAGCCCAATTTTTGGCGCTCCTTAGAATCGGGAAAAAAATTAAAATAATTGAGAATATGCATTTTTTTTACTTCATACTAATATTATTTTGGAAATGACAACAAGCGATTTTCAGTTTCAATTTTACATATAGTAATCTTTTATTTATACACTATTAAAAAATAATAAAAATAAATAAAATAAAGTGGTTCGAAGTATAGACAAAATTATGTATCTCAGAAAAGAGGAGGACAATTGCCAAAAATCACTTTTGACCTATATTTGTGATATTACTTTTGGTGTAAAATAAATGTAAAATCGATTCTGATGTGGGCCAAAAATTGATCTTATCAGCCCAGCTCCTTTTATGAAAATCTAGAATTCGTTGATTTTATTTGTATATGAATATACTGAGCTGACATTTCCTAATATGTACTAACAAAACGTATCTGAGTTTAAATAAAGAAGTCTTATAATCGATGATCCCTAGAATTTTATTTATTCTGATTGAATTAACACTAATTAGTAATGACAAGAAACATTAATATTAGAAAGTCTATTTTCGTAGAAGATAGACAGAAGGCAGTTTCTTGTTTTAACTTAAGTTAGACAATCATTCGTATTTTTATGTTTTTTTGTATTTCACAGGTACCCGAAAAACGTCATGTTTTCGTAGACATGTTCTGCGAGATCAATGTTTCAGCCCAGAAATGTAGTCTGCATATTTCATTAGGTTGTCGCACTAGAAGTCGACATCAGTTTGCCTAGATGAGTATTAGAAATGAACGAAGACTAGCAAGTCAGGGCAGGAAGATTACATAAAGTTCTTGGAAATTGGGACCACTCTTTTGGGAATTAAAGGAAGTAGGTAAATTCGGAACTAAATGTGAAGAAAATTTGAAAATTCTATGGGAACCGAACATCTTTCCTAGTCCACTTTGTATTCAGAGCATGTTTACACCAGGATTCTTGCCACCCAGAGAACGAACGAACCCTTACTGTATTGCCGGCTCATCCGAACATGGGGCGAAGTACATCACACATGAAAACAAAATGCAGATAAACATTTCCGCTTTGTTTGATATTTTCGTCGAAGCAAACATGTTTGCCATCTGGTAATACTTAAACAAACATAAAGACAAATAAGAGGAACGTTAAGGATATTCAGTCCCTGCGTGCCCGGAATTAGACAGTCCCCCGGTCTTCGGTCCTTTCGTTCTTCAGTTTTCGGTAACTGAAACGACGACGATGTTTGCTCACGTGAACAAGCCTCGCCTCACCCCCTTTATGATATCCCGGTCTCCCGGAAACCCGGAGTGAGGATTAGCTGGAAATATGAATATTCCTGTTGCTCCTGGCCAGGTTATGTATACGATTCAGAGAATCATGATCCTTCGTATCGGGTGTTACGTGCACCGCAGGCAGGTGTAAACAGCCCTGGAAGCTCCCAATGATTTTTTTGCCTTATTATTATTATTATTATAATTTTTTTTTTTTCAACAAGAAAACGCCCTCCCACAAGGTTCCCAAGGGGTATGACCTTCGTCGCCCGACCGCCTCTCCTGAAATTGCATATTTGCGTGCCATTAATCAAAGGCGCCCTGTCGACTTTGGCACCAGTCCGAATCGCAAACACTCCCTTGATTTCACAATTAGCCAGGAAGACAGGCTCCTTGGGGAAAAAGCGCGCCGCCCGCCGACGCCCGTCTTGGCAGGTATCAGGACACGCCGGAGGGAGGGCTGCATGCCGTGCAGCATATAAACTACGGAGCAGGAGGCAGAGCGGATGGCCGTGGAAAAACAAACAGAAGTCACTTCTGGACGCTTTTTTCGCCCCTCTCCCCTATCCCGTCTATCCAGGCGTGTAGTCTAGTCTAACCGGGACTTGTTGGATCCGCTGAGCACCGCCGCCGCCTGTTCTGAACCGAAGGAAGGGGAGTCCCGCTCTCAGCTGGAGCCCCAATCCCGGGAGTCCCGGCTGGTCGTGTCGTGCAACGCTGTGCTGCGAGAAACTCTGCTCGAAACTCCGAAAAAGGGATAATCGACAAAAGGACCCGCCAGAGCTAAAACTGTTGCTGTTAGCTGATAAATGAGTTCAGTAAACACAACGTGCCAACTGAAAAGTGAGATGATTGATGTCGCTGCGAACAGGGCCCGATACCCTTGCGTGCCGTGCCGTGCCGTGCTGTGCCGTGCCGCGCCAGGCCGGGCGTTCGCCCGGTTACTTTCTTGGCAGATGGTGGACGTAATCATCGTCCAGAAGCCGGGAGCTAGTTGGCATTTGAAAGTGCCAAATATTAATTTATGGGTTCAAGCATTAATCACTAGTTCGCGAAGGGCTGTAATCTTATAAGGGCCAAGGACGACATGCACCTTGCCATACTGTGAACCAGATTTCTTTAGCATTCAGGTGTGCAAATTAGTGATCAACCTTAAAGTTCAGATAAAATCAAAGTGACCCAAGAAAAATTGTAGAGCTTAACTATTTACAGCAATGATTTTCAACCAATTATTTTTTAGTAGTTTTATTAAGTAAAAAACGTTATATTTACTAGAAAACAAAAATTTCAATAAATATTAAAAATAATTAAATTCACTCTTAGTTAAATTTAAAAATGTAGAATGTGAAAATAACAATTTCGAGTGGTAAAATATCCAACATCAAGAATTTGATGGATACCTAATAATCACTTAGAATAATAAAATTGTATATAGTTGATAATTTAAAAAATTAATATATTAAAAAAAAATTTCTTAAAATATTAAAATTTACTATTTTAATATTAAATTCCACAATTCAAAAAAATTTGCAAGAAATTGTATTATACGTTTAGCGAAAAATTTAATATAACTTATGTATGCTTATCATTCAGACGAATCCATCTAAAAGCTATTTCCCACACATTTTGTTCGGAATCCTTTAAAGAAAGAAAAATTTTTAAATCTTAGAATTGCAACTTAAATTCGTTTGAATCAAAATTGTATAACAACATCTCCTTCAAGGACCGGTTTGAACATAAAGGTTGCTAAAATAACTTTACCGCATACAAATACAAAGAATAGTAAAAATGAGTGTATGAAAGTAAATTTTACTATTTCAATAGTTGAATTAACATGTCTATAACCACAATGCTGTTTTCTACATGGGGCGTTTTAGCTGACTTCATAATTTTAAAATATTGAGTTTTTCTAATTGCTATTTTAATTCAACTAAAGTGAAGATTGATTGAATAAATATACATATACATATAATTTTTTATAAAGTATTAGGTTGATAAAAAATTGTTGTTGCAATAATTTCAGTAGAATATATTTATTGATATATCTTATACAAAACATTTCTAATCAACAATATATTCGCCATCTAATTCTATAACACTCGACCATCTAGCAGGCAAGTCGTTAATGCCTTTTGCCCAAATCTGCGGCGGCTGTGACTCGAAGAAATTGGACACATCCTTCGTAAGATCGTCGACGTTTTTGAAAATTTTGTTCCTCAAACATGACTTCAAATGTCTGAACAAATGTTAGTCAGACGGCATGATATCGGAAGAGTACGGTAGCTGAGCAATGGTATTCCAGTGATGCTCAGTGATTGTTTTGTGGGTTTCCTTTGCGACATGCGGTCTCGCGTTATCGTGGAGAAGGTGGACAGTCGCACGTCTTGGCTGTTTTTCTCTTATAGCTTTTGCCAATTCCTGGAGATTCTCGATGTATCGTGTAGAGGAGATCGTCTTGCCTGTAGGGGGAAAATTGTGAAAGAGCAGCACAACAAAATTTTTCGTGAGTGGGGATCAGATTTCGGTTGCTGGGGCGGCTTTTCTGCGATAGGAAGCTAATATGCTAGACGCGTGCTGTTATCATAAAAGATCCAGCTTTCATCCCCCGTCAGAAGATCCTCTAAAAACTCCTTGCGATGATGATGAAGTAGGAGAGACGGTGTGGTATCCATCGAGCTAGAATTTTCCTATATCTCAAATTGTGTAAATGGTTTACTATTAATGGTTGGGTGCAGCCAAGTTCTCTTGCTAGCTCGTGCGTACTTGCCTCAGGATTCGTTTTGATGCAGCGGAGTAATGTGTCATCATCGATGGTCGAGGGTCGTCCAGAACGTTCGTTATCTTCAAGACTTGCGTCTCCAGAATTAAAACGATTGAACCAACGCTGGACTGTTCGATGAGAAACGACGTTCTCGCTGAATGCATTCTGTATATTTTTAACAGTTATGCTTGCGTTCGTACCACGCTGCCACTCGTAGAACAAGATCGCCCAAAGTTAATCCTGCGTGATGACATTTCTGTCCACTGGAATGCATGCCCGCCTTTTTATACCCTCTCACGCGGAAGAGTAGAAAAAATTCTAGAATATTTTTGAAGTCGCTCCATGTCATATTGCGTCAAAACATAATAAATAAATTTTTAAAAATTTTGTGACAAAACTTTTTTATTAACCTAATAGCAAATATTACTACATGTATGAGTGTAAGATGCACCTTGACGATTGCAAAGATTTTGGATTAATAATGATAACGTTACACATAAGGTTTTTAATTTACTTGACTTTCTTGAAATACAAAAATACGCGCAAACATTTTAATTTTTAATTTGAAAAAGTTTTTAGAAATATTTCGATGTGAGTGAATTATTACAATTAAAAATAAAAAGGAAAAATAAAAGCTTGATTTCCACATAAATGGTTCTGAACTATGAAATTGCTTTAATATCTTAAAAACTTTGAAAATAAATTCGAATTTAGTGACTTTGCATATTGTTTTGTATCTATCCATTTTAATGAATTTAATTTTCAATAATATTATATATCCGCAACCCTTCATTTTTTTATGCTATATACTCATTTCATTTTATATCATTTATGTTATTATTTTTAATTCAATTATAGTACACCAAATGTGCCCTAAAGTCATCGACATATCCTACTGCCATAATTTTAACATTATTTAAATTTTAAATAATACATTCGTAGTCTATGTTATGGATGTGCCCCACCTTTCTTCCTTCCGCCCTTCAAAATTATTAATACAAAGACTTGTTCTAATTTTCACATGAAATGCATTTTCGTAAGAAAATTACACTAGGTAATAAACATATTCATGTCATTTCTATAGAATTTTTTCCGAAAATTACAAATTCAAAAACTAAAACGTCACATCAAGTCACATTTTTGACAAATCTAGAGTAAGTAAAATAAAACAAAAATCGTATTTATAAATGGGATATTTATAAAAATTGGTAAACGAAACGTTACATAACTTAAATCAAAATCTAAATACCTATCAACATATATAAAATATCACTACTCTATAGAATATGTTTTTCATCAACTAGTTGTGATCTTTATTCACTATCGGTTTATGGAAAAAAGTAAATTTCACGAATGTTAAAACTTATCATATTTTGGTTTAATATCTAAAGGATTAGCTTTTATTTAAGATATATTACAAGCTCTTATGACAGTATATAATATGTACATGGTCTGTTTACACAATATTATTGATCTTTTATAGTACAATCAAAATGGTGTAAAGAAAGAAAAAAAATTAAAGAGGTATGCCTATTTAAAAATAACCAAAAGGATAATAAATCAGTCAACAAAAGAACAACATTTCTTAGGATAGAGAAAACAGGAAAAAAGAATACTAGTACTATATGTATGTACATACATGTGTCCATAAGAATTAGAATATAGCAGACGAAAATTAAATTTAATTATAATTAAACCGTAGGTGAAGTCTTTCTCTGAAGACACAAACCGAGTTAGAGTATCATTTGAGTATAGATAATTGTTCGAAAAGCGGATAGTGAACACAAGATAGGACCTATCACCAAACAAAGAAATTTCATCAATCAATTTATTTTCGTACACAAATTTAGGGTAAAACCGATATACTCCTATAGTGCTCTCTATTTATTTCATATACACTTTTCCAAAAAGTGTGTATGCAATAAATATACATATTTAAGAATGTCGCTATAACAAAATCGGTTGCTATAGAAACAACTTCGAAATTTCAAATTATTCGCTGGATATAACAAAACAATAGGAAATACAGCAAAACCATATAATGTACACATCTCTCAGAAGTTATTTTATTTAATTATGTTAATGATATTTTTACGATAAATTTTACGATATCTCGTCTTCCGGAATATCTTACGATATATTTTTTTATTGGCTCTTTTGAGTTCATTTCAGCTTCCTATTCAAATTGGATGGGTCCATTTCTTCTCATAGAAGTGAGTTCATTATTCATACAGCACTTTCCATATCCTAATGTACAGAAATTTTACCACAAAAGGCAATTCCCGCAGCGTCTAAAGCCTGTAAATAATTGTTGACGTGCGAACTTAATTTATTCGCAGTTGGCAGTTACAAAAATGACAACATTACAATGTAGGCCCTATCTTCTTCAGCTTCAGTTAATCCAACGAGAGATATAAGGAAGCAGTTCTCGTGTTTGGGAAGATGTAAAATGGGTTCCATCTCTGGCAAAATACAGGGTGGGCCAAAACTGCACAGGGCGGGAGATATACCCGCCTAATTGCAAAATTATGCGACAAAACCAAAACGACTCCCGCGCGGGATAACTATCATTTCCACTCGTCGAGAAATATGCTAAGCACAATTGGAGCAGCCTATTCCCACTTTTCGTCATAATGCCTCTAAATTCCTTCCGAGTAATTTGTTCCGCTCCGACCCCGGGATACACATCCTGGAATTGTGGCGGCGTCGGCAGCGCTAACGCCTCCATACCGAATATCCTGGAATAATTCCTGGGCTCGTTTCAAATGGAGAAAAATGTGAACATAAATATGTAAGGGGCACATTTACATTGCTCTGACGATGGTTATGATGGTAGTGGTGTTTTTCGGGACCCAAAAGAAGCCAGGACTTTCTGCCATTGCTGCTATTAGCATGCGGCGACGGTATGGGTGGAACCCGGACCAGGACCGGGACCGGGACCGGGACGTACAATAACTCTCCGGCGCGTCTATCGACTCCTGCCGCAGCAAGTGTTTACGGTCTAAGTGTTATAAGATGCAGGACGGGCGCTGAGGGCACGTAGAAGAAACAAAGTTGGGAATCATGTCAAGTATGTATCATCTCCTCTGCTGCGGAGGAGAGCCCCCGAGACGAGGACGGTAAATGAAAGCCGGGCGTGTTGGAGTGCTCATAATACGAATCCCCCGAAATCCCCCCGGGTAATTTCTGTTTGCGTACGAAATGGTTATTTTGCCGCAGTAATGTATTCTAAAAAGCTTTTTGCGGTATTGTCTTCTTGGAGCGGCCACACGGCGAAACGGCCTACTTGTCTTCTGCCACACGTAGGGCCCTTGTTTGTTTCTTTCTCTCTGTTTTTATTCCTGATCCGCGAGATCTACGGTATTATTATTATTATCCAGGCGCCGCATCCCACCCCATCATCATTCCAGCAGTTTTTTTTATTTTTTCGTTTTTAAGAGACGGGAAGAGAACAGAGGGTGGGGTTTAGAAGATCCCTCTCGTCACGAGTGGGTCGCGTTCCGACTACTTCTTCCTAATGAACTGGATACTCAGGCACGACTGAGTTATTCAGGGAATTACAAAAGATGAAGCAATCGTCATTATTACAAGATCCAGGCGCCGCCGTCGAAAATGCCCCGCAGCTAGTAACCGAGGACAGTCGCTAGCACGCTAGGGTGGAGGTAACAATTCAAGGACTCTTCCCACACCGCTCAAAGTAAAGCGCTACATCCACCAGAACTATAAAATCTTCCCAAATGGCTCCACTGCAACCCTTATTCTTTAAATTTTCTGAGTGCATCCAGAGCTAGCTTTCTTGTTCAGGACCACACCACTATCGCCCTGAGATTGCCCGGCGAAAATATAAGAAAAATCCCAAAAGTGAATCTTCTGTATTATACCGGGACTACGACAAATATGAGCGCTTATGTCTCGTAATTTTTCTATGAGGCACTTACAAGCAGCTCCCAGATCCGGAACTGAAAATCCACTGTGTCTCTAGTCTTTGGGATGGTCTTAGAAACGTTCGTCGGTCGACCAGACCCAGACCAAGATCTCTAGAATTTTGAACGTCCTCTAGAAAACCAATTTAAACTTTACTATCTATCTCAAATCCTGTCCGGGACTCCTCCCCGGCGATATTCGTTCGACGTTCCTCTCTTTATGCTAAAATTTTAACTGATGGAAAATCGAATGGGTTCCCGAGGGATGGCGTGAGAGAGAGCCAAGGCAGTTCCTTTTGTTCCTTTGTGTTCCCTGGCATGTACTATATGTCTCGAAGACTCTTTCCTGCGGGGCGAATTGTTTTCTCTTCTGCACCAGACATGTGTGTGCATCTGACTTTCGATTCCTGGGACGTGCGACGGCGGAACACATCAGAGCCCTGGGACATTTACCTTTTCCCGAACCAGCAATACGGATTGCCTTTTGATTACATCCAAACTCGTCTGGTGGTGTTCCAGGAACTCCATTTATTATCGCATTTCTCGGTTTAATCCCAACGGACAGAGCGCCCCGCTGGTGGTGGTCCGCATTGCAGTTCTTAAAGCAAATCGCTGATTAGTTCGAAAGCAAATCCCTCGTTAAGCAGGATTATACCCGTCGGGATATTTAGCCCTTAGGAGTGCATATGGGTTTAATTTACTTTGAAAATAGTATTTGATCCTAAAACGATTTTAATTTTTTTTTTATACCTAAATTATTCAAGAAACGAAGACCGACAGAAATAAAAAAGTAGATACAAATGCATTGCAATGGTGTCAAGCAAGTTTTCTTAACATTTATAATTATATTATTCATTTAGCAAATTAAAGAAGAACTAATAAACATTACACATCTTTTTTAGGGAATTGCAAGTCAAGTATCAAAAACATTATTATTAAGTAGATAGGTTTTTATGCAACTGTCCATTACAGAGAAGCTGGATAAATAAATTTTAATAATATTACATCCAATTTTGATCTTTTTTGATACTTTTGGAAAAATTTCCATAAAGCTGCATATTTTTGCCATTACAAATAATGTCTCAAAACAATCTGACTTGTAGGTCAAAAGTTAATAGAGGTAAAATGTTAAAAACATCATCTCATTATTTTGCATTACTACGGCAAAAAAAAAATGCAGTATGTTTTTTGTAGATTATGAAATTCTCTACAAAAAAAAAAAAATTATATGCAGTCTTCTAGTAGGAGTCACCATTTCCTTGTATTGCGCCTTATTAAATTTCAATTTTTCATATAGTAAATGATAATGAATTTCTTTCTACACCATCTTTGAAATAAATGAGCAATATTTTTTTTAACTCTATGTATTTTTTATTCAAAGCATTAAATGTAAAACTACAGCTGATATGGAACATCTATTTTCCAAAAGTCAAACTAGCTAGAAAATTTTCAAATACTTTTAAAAAATAATCTTTCATTGTTTGATTTAAACGTCAGAGATGTCAGTTTCTCAATTTATATACTATAAATTGAGAAACTGACATCTCTGAAGTTTAGACTTAAAACTAGTTCGGATCACAGAGTAACTGATCCCAACTTCGAATGTTTCTAAAAAAAATATGTATTATATTCCGATCATTTTTATAAAATTCTTTTCACATAGATTCCATAGTAATATTACGTTTTCTAGAAAAATAGGGTCAGAAATGAAAAAACGCACATTTTGAACATTGTTGAGAATTTGTTCAAAAATAATGGAAGGAAAAAAAAAATAAATTTAAATAAAAGCTTCTACCCTAAGCTTTAGTTATAAAATATGATTTATCTGTAACTCCCACTAAAATCTTTTCGGTGGCATGTTACTTATTTTCATTAAATTTTGAGCTGTTCATATTTGTACAGGGTGGGCCATCTAACGTTTGGAATTGGAACTATAGGTTATTTTGAGGTTGGAAGGCTTGATGACATTTCCGATGTGACAGAAAGTTAGTTTTATGTTTGACATTTATGAAATGGGTCGCTTTTCGCTTGAACGAAATGGGAAATATTAAAAACTTATTTCCAAAGTGATGAGTCTTCTACTCAAACTATGAAATTTACGGAAAAAATTTGACAAAAAGGATGTGCCAAAAACGCAGGATCAATTTGTGAAGCGAGTTTGTGAAACTGGATCGTTGTTGGATAAAACAACCCGTTTACGTACTCGTCCAGTGCGCTCAACCGAAAACATCGCTGCTGTTGCTCAGAGTGTGCGTGAACAACCATCAATCAACTCGTCATCGTTCTCAAGAATGGAACATTTCACGCACTTCTTTGAGAAGAATTTTGCATAAAGATCTCGGTATGAATGCGTACAAAGTTCAATTAGTGCAAGAGCTGAAGCCGCATGACCATCCGATGCGTTTTCGGTTTGCTCAATGGGTCGAAGACCGCTTGATCGAAGATGGACATTTTTACCGCAAAATCATCTTTTCAGATGAAGCTCATTTCCACCTCGGAGGATACGTCAATAAAAAATATTGTCGTATCTGGGGCTCAGAAAATCCACACGTCATCGTGGAGAAACCAATGCATCCACAACGAGTGACTGTCTGGTGCGGATTTTGGTCTGGCGGCATTATTGGGCCACTTTTCTTCGAAAATGAGCAAGGAAACACCGTTACAGTGAATGGTGATCGCTACCGCGCCATGCTAAGCGATTTTTTGTTTCCCAAAATTGAAGAATATGACATAGACGACATTTGGTTTCAACAGGACGGCGCAACGTGCCACACAGCCAACGTAACAATCGATCTTTTGCGCACTGTTTTCGGAAATCGCATAATCAGCCGAAATGCTGATGTCAATTGGCCACCTCGAAGCTGCGATTTGACTCCGTTAGACTTTTTTTTGTGGGGAGCCGTTAAGGACAAGTGTTACGCTAACCATCCAGAGATGATTGACGACTTGAAACGTGAAATCGAAGTTGCCATTGACGAAATAGAGGCCCAAACAATCGAAAATGTACTGAAAAATTGGACTGATCGAATGGGGTATTGTAAGGCTAGCCGTGGCAGTCATTTGAATGATGTTGTCTTCCATTCCTAAATGAAAAGGTTCAATCTTTCTAATAAACTCATAACTTTGGAAAAATATTCATTTGTTTTTTTTATAGCCGATTCAAATTCCAAATCTTAAATGGCCCACCCTGTATAAACAGTCAAATCTCCTATAACGCGATTAATTCGTACCGCGTTATATGGAAACCGTGCTATGAGAAACTTAGAATTAATTCAAATCAGGATATGCGTTCTATGGAAACCGCGTTTTGAGAAACATAGCAATAAGATAAATTAGAATAATCTACCGCGTTATATGGTAATCACCGCCGCGTTCTATGGAAACCCCGTTATAAGGAACTCAGAATTAATACATTAAATGATTCGTACCGCGTTATTTGGAATCTAAGAAATAAATGAATTCTATATAAATCAGACCTATATAAAAACTGCATTTTCACAGTAACAAGCTATGACTGATACTGTTAATAAATAAACTTTTATAATAGAAATGACAATAAATATGTAGATTATTACATATTTAAATTTAGGTTTAATGAATACTAGAATTGACAAACAGGGGAATACATTACAAATGTTAACTATGTACATACAAAAATTTAACACATCGAATAAGTGTTATCATATATAAATGTTTCAAGCCATTTAAGTTGTTGGAATGTTCTTGTATCATAAAAGAGAGTTATAAAGAGACCGCGTTATAAGAGAGCTTGCCGCATTTTTCAAACCGCTTTATATGGGAATCGCGCTATAAAAACACCGCGTTATAGAAGACTTTACTGTATTAGCTTAAGTTAAGAACTTTTATTTCAGCCATGCTACATCGAAAAAAATAGCATTTTCAAAAAACTAATTTCATGATTCATTTAACTATTTTTAATTTTTTATTTTCTCCTAACAAGATTGCTGTTGGGCATGACTAGAGAAATCTATTTAAAAAATATAAAGCCATCTTGTTATTTCCACAGAGATGTGGTTGGAACGATACGATGGGATTAGTTCAACCAACGAAACTCATTGTGCATCTAATAAGAAGGACAGGTGATCAATTTTGGTATTTACATCAAAAGAAAAATAATATCTTAAAATCAAGAGTGATAAAGATTAAATTTGGATTAAGAATTTTCAGTGGATGTAATTTAATGGAAAAATACTCAAGAACATAATTAGAAACTAGTAAAAACTATCTAAAACATTAATAAAAACTAGTTAGAGTTAACTAAGGCTTTTCCATGAAGGTTTAACTCTATTTGTCCTTAAAAGAGCTTCAAAAATCCCCCGTATACCATAATATGATCCAAGATCACCTCAAAATCATCAGCAAAAAATTTATAAAGTTTTTCTTCCTTGGCAAAACAAACATGAACTTTGTTAAATTATGAAGAATACCTCGTCAACTGAATGAATTACAAGTTAAATTGACAAGATTTCTATTTAAAACTGAACAAATCTATTCTATAATAGTAAAGTTGATATGTATTCACTTTGTTTCAATAATTTTATAGTAAAATTGACATTACAATATCTAGTTGACGGGAAGAGAAAACTTCTACTAGATAAATTAACATAGTGTTATTTTTGAATCAACTAGAAATATTTTTGTCAGTTTATAAGTTCTATTATTTAGAATTTAAATTTTATGATGGCAAATTGTCGTTCGCACAACATCAGTTCAAGAAATTAATTAAAAGAATTGTAAAATTCAATTTTGCACAGCTGTGTAATTTTTGAAAAAGAACCAAAGATAGATACAAGTGTGGATCTATTAAATAGATTGCGAAAAGTAGCCTTAAAGATTATTTTATAAATTCTGAACAAGTGAACACAACTTTGAAAATGAATTAAATCCACGAAACAATAGCCAAGATACACTAAATTGAAGTTACATATAACAATAGTACAATCAAATTAAGATTTTGAACTCTGTTTGTTTATTCGATCAGATTGAAGATTGAAATGGGATTCAGTTCAGCTGAATTGCTGTTTACTCCAACGAACAGAAGGAGTTTTAGCAATCACCTGGAAGCAAACAAGACAAGCAAATATCTCGAATCCAGGAGTCAGGATTTCCACTAATTATGTTAAGAAAGTGCAATGCAACCCATTGTCCTTGCAGTTTTCGAGTGTTCGCGAAATCAATCACGATCAAACCAATTAAATTCGGAGCTCATTCCGAACTCCTGTACCAATCAAACTCGATTCATGTAACGTTCGAACTTTGGTTAAAAGCACGAGCAGGGGAGAAAAACTGATTACTCAAGTTGGATCCTGGACTTCCAGGAAAAAAAAAACCCAGCTCAGGGCATACATATCTCTCCCGAGTAGATATTTTTTTTTTTTTTTTTCTGTACGTTATTGCGTTTGTCGTTTCAATGCGATCTAATCAAAAGCGGAAAGTTGAAGCTGTGGAGCCGACGTTCACCTGTATTCACATGGAATCAATACCGCTGTACAAGCTCCATTTCGAGAAGAGGAGGGAAAAAAAGTACATCCCGACTAGGGAACGGGAAAATCGGGAAACTTATCCCAGAGCCCAGACTGCGCCACAACGCATTCTGTGACGGGGACCAGGAAGCGGGCCAATCCGCTCCATTCACGAGCGTGTATCAGATGCTTTCAGCAATTTCTCGGATGGGCACAAATAAAGGGCCGCTCTCCCTTACCCTCTCTCCCACACTACCACAAACGTACCTGGGGCAAAATTAATAATCTCTTATCGCGCGTTGACAGGAAATTACACTTCTGAGATACGCCGCGGCACGTTATAAAAAGTTATTCCGAGCGGCCCATAAATAATGGTTAATAACGCTGTAAAAGAGGAGGAAACAAAAGTGTGAAAACAAAGTAAAAACACATTAGCGGAAAATATACGACTCCACTGGAATTTATGGACCACTGCCCGGGATCGGCGAATTAAGAAAAAAATATATATATATAAAGAGCAACCTACCAGCGGCGGTGGTGGCGGACAATTTAATTTTCAGGCGGATCCAACCCTTTCGAGGCAACCGATTCCGGCACGACTTCAGCACGGCTCTGGCACGGCAACTCCCCGGAGCCCACTTTGCATGATGAACTGCAGGTGATGCAAGCCCTTGACAGGGGCGGCGCGTGGAAGGGGGACTATTGAATAGCGAGGGTCTCCGCAGATCCTTCTCGGCATTTATCTCCGTCACGTGTTGACATCCCCTTCCTTTTGCCAGAGCAGCAGCCTGCATTTTCCCAGTTGACGCTGGGTGGTGACTCCCCAGTGTTCCTCTATGCTAGTCCCCCCCCCCCCCCCCCACTACTCGTTCTACCTACTTTTCTAAATCCTCACAAGTGGGCTTCAAGGACTTGCGGCTTTGCCTCCTGTTTTCTTGTTTCCCTTGATTTTGCCCTAATGAGGGCACTAAGTTGTGTGCTCGTCAGAGTGTTGTGTCATCCCACTTCATCGTCCCTTTTTTCCCACAAGTCCCTCTCCGGGATTCAGAAGGGCTTTGCTGTTATTTTGCCAATACTCAGATTTATGATTGAACACGGTTTGTGGTGAACGGATGAAGTGGAGCGCCTCCACCATTTTTGCCGGGGGGCTCTTGACTACTTACTTTGCAAAGAAATAAGGGCCGAGAGAGGGGGGAGGGGGTTGGACTAAATGCACAACTCCTTTGAGGGATGTTGCAGCATAAAACCACTTTGCAAGGTTTTTATATACTATACCATATATAAAGGGTGAAAAAGCACTGGGGCCTTACTAAGGAAAGTTTGCTAAAGAGCAAATCAAAGTACGTCTTTTCTTAGGCATGTACTTTTTGGGAGCTTTTGTATATTACCTTTTAAAGGTTCTTATCTTTAAAGACCTTTTTGAATTATTCCGTTTTTGTAACCAGCAAATTCATTTGCAACTCAGAAAAAGACAGAAAAGATTCAAAAGTATATGCACCTATAGTTGCAAAAAATATTCGCTTGCGAATTTTCGTAAAGGCCAACCTTTTTGTAACTGTGGCTCTAAACCTTGCTAATTCTTATATTACTAAAATATATATATTTGATTTTTTAAAATATCTCACAGAAAAATAAGTACATATTAAAGGAGGAAAAAAATAGAGAAAGAAAAGAGTAGTAAAATTAGACTTGTAAAGAATTTATTCCTTTTGAATAAAATTTAAATCAATATGAAATTATAGTTCCGCATATTGTATAGTTTTTCCACTAAAATTATAAATTGCAGGGACCGTAACGGTTATGATATTTTCGGTAAAAATCAGATCTAAAAAATTATTTAATGACTTGAATAAAAATTTAGAATAAAAATTAAAAATTAGAGTATGATCTTAAAATCAGAAATAAAATTCAGAATATGATTTTTATTTTTAAAATCAGATCTAAAAATCGGAAAGTGGTTTTTATTTTTAAAATCAAAAATAAAAATCAGAAAGTGATATTTTAATTTTAAAATCAGAATATAATTTTTATTTTTAAAATCAGAAATAAAAATCGGAAAGTGATATTAGAAAAAAAAAAAATCTGGAAAATTACTTATTCCCAAAAATTATTAAAAAAAAAAATGTATATGTTTGTTTATTTAAAATCTTAAATCTCCGAAAGTTCACCGATTGCTTTGAAATTTGAACACAACGTTGCCCTTTTCGCGAAAAATTTCTTGGGTGATTTTAAAAGTTCGAAATACTTCACTTTGATTTCGAATATTCAGCATTGTTGTTTTCGATCCGATCCGTGTTACTATTTATGTGTTACATTTCTGTATATACCATATATAAGTAGGTTAGTGAATGGAATTATGAAAGTCTTCTTTGCACTTAATTAAAAACATCGTAATTGTAAAAGAATTGTAAATATTTCAAGATTTACTTCTTGAATGACGATATAACGTAATAACACTCGAAATAACACCGCCCTTTTTTATTAAGGTATCAATAAAAAAAGCAAATCCTTAGAAAAACGTAGTTAAATGTAGGCAACTTATAAGCGAGTTATATCGAGAATCGGTGCAATATTAAACAATAGTCATTCTAATACAAGTTACATTTTCTCTTTCCCTTTTCCCTTTTTTTGTAATTGTAGGGTAGAGTATATCTGATATATTCTTTATATCATTTTACTACTATTATGCACTAAAATTTTCCACTCTGAAGTATTTCTCAAAAATTCCTGTAAAATGTACTAAATATTCAAGATGAATCGAGCCAATCCAACACGAAAGTGTTAGTGAAAGTAGTCATGAAAAATTGTAAAGGAGCTCAATTGATAAGCTAATTTTTGACCTCTGAGGTGGGTAGAAAAAAAAATGTTTGCAAGTTTATTTTGACCTTATTTTTAAAAATTTGAGAATATTTATTTTTATTGGAAATGCCGATTAGCACAACAAATTATATCAATATCTCTTTTCTGAAATATATTACATAATTTTTTCTAAGTTTAATACCATTTTAATTTTCTTTTTTTTTAGGATATAAATCAAAGATTATTATATATGAAATTGAAAGTAGTAAGTAGTTGTATACAAGTTATGACACAAGAAATCACATATATATATATTTTTCTACCAACATATTTGAAAAGCGAAAAATCAAATCAAAAATAAAATAAATCAAAACACTCTTCATTTACAAAAATCTGATTTCGTATAATGTGTGATGTCATTGGGTAGGGAAACATTCTAGAAAAAACATTTTCTAACTTGGCGCCATCACCAGAAGCCGATTTAACGTAATTTTCTTACCCAAAGAAAAACGAACTTTTTCTCGGGGAAGAAAGCAATGAAAAAGTTAAGTCGGAGCGATTCACCTGCCTGATGACAAGAGGGAGCATCCAGGGCGGAAAAAAACTAAAAATTGCAAATAACTAGGCAATTTCCCCGGAAAAGCCGAGATTGCTGCCATTCACGTTTGTCATTCGAGAAAAAAGTGGCTCACCAAATTGTTCCCGAACCCCGAGGAAGAGGGCTCCGGGAGTATCCCCGGGGTGGAGCTTCTTCACATCGGACGCGCATTACAAGGCGAAAACAGAGGTAACAGGAGCAGTCCGGGCATTGTGGCTGCGGGAGCATTTAATTTAACTTTATAAAAATGAACTCTTTAACGGGTACCATTTTTTTTTCGCCACTCTCGCCGAGGAAAACAAAATGAAGGTAGATTTCCCAAAGGAGCCACAATGCGGAGGAATTACTCTTGAGGGAAATTTGTTTCTTGCTCCGACGACTGATCCTTGCTGCCGCCGCGCGCTTTATTCGGGCCCTGCTCCCGGGGATCCACTAGCAACATATTCGCGCTTTTGTACGAATTTCACGTTGCTGTATTTAAATTTGGAAAAATTGCTCTCCCCGGAGCAGCCCGCCCCCGAATTCCGAAGCCAAAATCCAGCAGAATCCGGGAGCACTAAGGTACTGCATCATAGCGCTTAGTAAGGTACCTCGGGAGGGTACGTGCGCGACGCGGCCCTCTTGTAAGGATGAAAATTGCGACGTGTCAACTTCTCGCAAGTAACATAAACGTGAAATTCCCGAAATTGTTGCGGAGACTTCAAGTAATAAAACGGATGAAATATGTCGTGACGCTGGGGCGCCTTCGGGCAAAAATTCAATTTGCATCTTCGCTTTTAATATGCAAAGCAACTGGTATGCTTCTGATGGATGAGACCTGTTCGGGCGACGGCCCCCCCACCAGCTATGTTCGAGGACCTATCTTACAAGCATAACATGAAGGCTTCCCTGTTATATTAGGAATCCAGAAATCCAGGAATCCTGAGCCGGACAGTTCTGCACATCCCCTGCAGAATCCTGCACAAAAGTACTGCACCGATGTGATCCGGGAAAATAACCCTGCAGCGTACTTTAAAGCAAATCTGTTAAAACAGAAGCAACCGAAACATTGTTTTTAACGACTTCGTATTAAATTTAAATTTGACTCAAAATAATTATGCTGAATTACATATCAAAATGATGCCCTTTTTATTTTCGAGTGGCAATATCTTTCTTTGCCATTTAATACACTTTTGGAGGAAATTTTGTTCGCTATGGCAGATTTTATACAGTATTTTAGGATCCACTAAATTATCAATACAAGTCCAGGTATCAATATTTTAGTTCTGATATTTTCGAAATTAAACAACACAATCCAGATTTCAGAATCGGCAATTATTTGTGATAGAGATTGTCTAAGATATTACATTTGTTAAGTGATTAACCTAGTTAGGAAATTCGAAAATACACATTTTTGGTTTATAGATATATATAATGTAACGTCGTTGCGCGTGCAATACCGCGAAAGAACAGTTTGTAAATACCGCTAATCTGCATTTTCATGATTTTACAGGAGAAAGAAAAAACTTGCCGCCAACTTCAAGCAAGCAAATGTACCGCGGTATTTTTTCTATGTCAAAACTGAGGTTTGTTATAGGCTAATTTAAATTCTGTGAGATGTATCAGGAGCGAAACCGTGTTAAGAATCTGTAGGCGTGATATTTCAATTTTGAACGCGGTATTTACAAACTGCTCTTTCGCGGTATTCCACGCGCAACGGCGATTATATATATTTTTTAAATTTTATATTGATCTGAGCAAAATTGACGATGTTATAAGAATTCATGCAAGGGCAAGTATTATGTGGAACTTTAAAACGCTTTTTTCAAATCAATCACCAACATTACTTTAAAACTACTGATTTGATTAAGTTGAGACATTGCATACTTAAATTCATAATTGGATATGCAATTTCGAAAAGGGCACATCTCGCATATTTTGACAAATACGTTTTTTCATATCAATGCGTCCTAAATGCTTCCCTGTACCTATTATGTTCGAAAAGGGAACATCTGTGGTATTTGTTCTACTGTCGACAAAATTTGACACAAAAATATTTGTTTTCAAATATTAAACTTCTTTAGAAAATAATTAGTTTTTTTGATTACCTGAAAAGTTTCAATGTTCCAAAGGTGTGCCCTTTTCGAAATTGCATACTCAATTATACAGAGATCAAAAGAAGGATTTTAGTTTTCCTTATATAATATATATGAGGCATTCTTTGTGAACGGACCACCCCTGCTGTCCAAAAATGGTGAGCTCCATTTAAGGTCTACCAAGGCTCAAAAGAAAGGTTTTGATTTCTACTTTCGAATGCACGCTGGCTTTACAAAGATCGTTTTCATTTAAGTCATTGTAGACCCCAATCGGAATGCTGCGAGCCATTTTGTACTCTTTTAAGTGGTAAAATTATAAAGATCACTTGGTTTTAGCGGCCATATTGAATTTTGAGCAATAAAAAAAAAAAATCTGCGATGCAGCTTTTAAAAGCAGAAGTCAAAAGCTTTAATTTGGGCCTTTGTAGACCTCAATCGGAATGATGCGACCGATTTTATAGCCTCATAAGTAGTAAAAGTAATTGAGGTTACGTGGTTTTAGCCGCCATATTGAGCTCTGTATAAGCGGACTCTTCGAAAGCCAGTATGCATTCGAAAGTGGAAACCAAAACCTTTCTTTTGAGCCTTGGTAGACCTTAAATGGAGCTCACCATTTTTGGACAGCCGGGGGTGGTCCGTTCACAAAGAATGCCTCATACATATTTGTTTTTTCATTGACAACAAATAAGCGTTTCTTGGGGGGCAAAAAGTAAAATATGTTTGTCCAAAAAGTAATAGTTTTGTTGTAAATGTTTTAACTGGTGGTTTTGATTGTTTTTTAAATCTATTTTATTTCATAGTAGACATGCTATTTTACTATTAGATTACTATTAGACTGAAAGCAGAAAATGAAATTGATTCTTATCAAAGATTGTTCTGACTATCTCCCCTACTAGAATCATTAATTTTTATTAAAAAACAAACAAATTGGCAGACTTTTGAATTTTTCAACCTTTTTTTTGAACTTTCATAAATAACGATAAAAATTTATAATTGTAATACTGGTGATAGCGACACATCTGAAGAGTAAGCAGATAAATCACCTATGTCAGTTCGAAATATGCGGTTTCGAGAAAAACGCGTTTAAGGTGGTTTTGATTACCGCAAGGTGTGTTTTGTGCGGTCGAACGTTACAGATGTCTCACTTTATTTTAAACCTGTTCTTAACCTTGAAATAATTTTTTTCATAAAATATATGAAATAAGTATTGTCTAACGAAAAATAAGAAAAGAAATTCTCATTTTTTCAAAAAAACCACCTTTAAGTCTCTAGAATATATTTTGAGTTTAATATGTAGATAAATTATCTCAAAAATTTCGACTTTTGCTAATCTAATTCTATACTGAAAAAATCATTATATAAAATACCGATAAAAATAGTCAAGTTCATCATTTAGAGAAAATCATTGATTTTCAGCCCACTAATAAATTTAGTTGATTTATTTAAATCAGTTTCGACAATTATTTTTCTAAAGAAGAGAGAAAGAGAGAGAAAGAGAATGAAGCAAGCACTTAGCCATTAAATAAAAATCGATTAAATGTTTATAAGACTTGAGTAATAATGAGTAAACCGAATTAAATAATTTTTCTAAAGAGTTCGCACTTTGACTATTAAAATTAATTAAAAACATCAATGAAAATTAGTAAAAAAGTTTTGACAATCATCTAATTTAAATTAGAATAAACATTCAACTACAGAAAGGAAAATCATTTAATATATGCAAAATATCAAATAGACTTTTAAACAATTTTTAAATTTATCCTCTATTTATATTTAGATAAAATCACAATTTTATTTTGTTCCGTGTAGAGGTACAATAATAAATATAAGATATCTGAAAAAAGGTGGTCATTTCTCAAACTTTTGTTAAAATTTCTGATAACAAAAGTCCCTATTTTGTACTATCAAATAAAACAAAATGTAAATTGGAACCTCAATGAAATTATGATATTTGATGGTATTTCTGAAATTGCAAAATTATCTATGAATTTTAGGATTTGTAATCACAAAATAACATTACACAAAAAGCAATTTTGACCTAGATAATGACGACATTTAGAATTTATAACAAAATAAATATGAAACCTTGATGATGTCTTAATCTTATACCATATAACGACAGTTTAAGTGAAATTTCTTCTTAAATTCATTAGATATGCTGTCCCAAGCCGCAGAGGTAAACTTGCACAAATCTTCCTGGATAACGCGGTCAGACTTGTCGTGAAAACCCTGACAAACTTCTTCTCAGTTGCAATTTTGCGTCACATTTCCATGTGCTGTCGGTACAGAGAAGAATCCGGGAATCCGATTTCCCCGGGAAGCCCCTGGGGCACCGCAAGTCGCTCACTCCGCAGAAACACTCCCCAGAGAAGTGTCTGAAGTGCATTATCTATTCAATCCATCCAGAAGTTGCTGGGGCCGGCTTCGGGGCTTGATTAAATTTATCTGTTGCAGGTGACTCCAGCACACACCCGGGGATTGATAACTGCGCGAATATCACGGAACTGTGACTAAACTCAGACGTCCTGGATTTCAGGTAACAGGGTGTCTGGGAAGTTATGCAAGTGCAGCGGAGGCGACTTAATAACTTGTGCTGGAATTTTAAAGTAACTCCCATGCCGTCAGCTAAAATTCCCACAGTTGGTTCTGGATGCTGCTTCTTCTTCTGCTGCTGCTGCAGTGTAACTGTTGGCGGCGACCATTCCCGGCCTGGGATGGGGTTGGGTGGACCCCAGGAGGGCGCAAAAGAAAGTGCAGAGTCTAAGTGAGAGGACCCTTGAACAAAAAAAAAAACAAAGGGAGGAAAAAAAGAAATGACACCAGAAGCGGAATTTCACATTTCTTCCTTTTGGCCACATTCTCGTGCAAACAATAAGTTTTCCGCATAGCACGGAAGCCGGTCGGGAAGGAGGCCAGGCATCCCATGAAATATCCCGTGGAACGTACGTACCGCGCCGGGATGGCTCTGCCAACCGAGAATAGGAATTTTATTGTAATGCAAGAAAAATGTGTCCAATAAAGCGCAAGCATCCGCTGCCGTCTCTTGTTGCCATTGTTTACACTTGAAGGAACTTTCTCCTCCGATTGTTCTGGCCAAGTGACAAAACCATCTCCTACTCGCACTTATGTTTTCCGGGTTGTATCCCGGGGACATAAATATCAGTCAACAGCTGCGTCACTGCCAGCTAAATGAAAGATTGCTAGCATAAATTTTACTGGTTTTTTATAGCGTGCAATTCTTCCTCTTTGCATGGCCGGGTTCCTCCTTGGCCCTGCTGGGATCCTGTCCCGGGCTTCTTTGCCTATCTGCCGGATTCTCGGACTACTGCCTGCCTGCCTGCCTGCCTGCGCACCCTCACACGGCCGCCAACCGAAAGTCAAGAATCTTGGATTGGACTCAAATCAGGCGCCGGAACCAATGAGCCATAACTCCGGTTTTCATACAGTTCCTGGATGGGAATTTTATTTCTTTAATGCTGCGACAGCCACTGCTCAGCGGCTGTAATTCCGTAATAACGTAAAAATTAGCTTTTCGGCAAACGTTTCTGCGACTTTTCTGCTTTTATGGGACTCAAGTGTTCAGAATATGCGAAAATGTCTTCGAAGTTGCTCCCAACATTTCAGCGATTATTCCTGGGGGAAGAATTCAAGAGGTTGGGATTGGGAGCCACACAGAAGACTGCATTGCAAACATTTTCCGATTTTCATCGTTTCTCCTTTAAATGTACGCATGAAAGCAGTTCAAGTTCGGATTTTCATTGTTTTGGATAATGGTATAAGACGGTTTTCATTTGTTCCATATTTTTCTTTTCGACTTAATGGAGCTTAGTGTCGTTGTAAATTTTAAGTTCTTTTTGTAAACAGCTTCTATAGGAAGCTTTTGATCTTTGAATATTTGATTCAAATACTTCCAAATTATCAAAGTCCCGCAAATTTGATAGAATTGCAGATAGATTTAGAATATTTTGTAAAAACCACAATATTTTCAATTTTAAAAAGATTTGTAAAACTTAATTTCGTAAAAAATCTGTTGGTAAATAAATACTCAAAAACAAAAAAAATTTTTTTTTCAATACAAAAATAGTCATATTTATGTGTACACAAAAACAAAAAAAAACCTGAATGTGTCGTTCATCAATGATATTACTTTTCATAAACCTAGATTCTGTCCTTAAAATACAAACTTGCCATTATTTTGATAGATAATATAGTAGTACTATTACCAATTGAAACAAGATTGTATTCTCCATATTTCTAATTGCTTTAACTAATCATAAAGAATTGTTTTATATTTTTAATTTAAGAATGAACTCACTGAGAAAAATATCGCATTGTGATATTAAATATGCGCATTTTAGATTATCACGTTTTTAAGATTGGTTTTGAATCGTTGTACATGTAATATTTTATTTGTAACAACTATGGCACGCATGAAATAAAACATTAATTAAATCAAAAATTAATTTGGTGAATAATATGTTTAGAATGTTGTATAAAAACCGTTTTTTGTCAAATTAACAATGGAAATTATTAACCTCAGAGTTTAATGCGGAACGTAGTTAAACTAATAATTTTCGGCATTGGCGTCAAATCATATTTGAAAATTATTGTTTTAATGTTTGTTATTTCCATTGTTTTTATAGTCTTTTTCTCTCAGTGTGGGGCACATTTCACCAATTTCAAAACACCACTGCTTACCTTCATTTAAGGTAAGGTAATTTTCGAAAAATCGATTTCTTTTTTTACATTTTCAGCTCCTTAGACCTCCAAAAATAGCCTCCTAAAATATTTTTTAGAAATTCGAGGGTTATAACGGTATATAACAACTTGTAGTGAGCGCACGTGTCTTGGACGCTAAGCAAGAGTTTTAACTTTAAAAGCGATTTTCTCGAAATGACTTTTTTTTTTAAACTGCGGACAGTTAATCTGCGGATTTTCTGAACTCATTTTAATAATTCTCATCTTTTGTTTGTTAACGTGTCCTGCAGGATAATTTACCACAATTTTGGAAAAAAAATTTAACAATGAAAAAACTATGACAAAAGGGTAGTTTGTCACACTTTTTGTCAAACAACCATTTTTTTTTCCATTTTTCATAAATGGTGGTAAATTACCTTGTCCGAAACTTTCCTCCTTAAGAAACTTTTTTAATATTTTGTTTCAGACTTATTAATCCTGAGATTAACTGTCCGCAATGGGACATAGAGTTTTGGAGCACTCAAATTTGGCGCCCTCTATAAATTAGAAAAAAATAACAAAATTGAAAAAAGAATTTTTTTTGTATTCTAAAAAAATTAAATAATATATTGAAAAAGTTTTGTAAGTACATTTCATAAAGGAGCTGTTGTGGTATCCAAATGGCGCCTTTGTAGCGCTAATTGAGTTCCGACGAGACGTTAGAATCGCCAACTAAACCAAACAACCAACCCTCAAAAACAAAATTGCAGAATTTTAGGCTTACTACCAAAGAGACTTAAGGTTATTTATTTTCATATTATTTGAAATTATTTACCAAATATTTTAAAAGAATTGTTCTTTACTTTAAACTTTAAGTATATTAAGAATTCGAAAACAAAAATCTTCAAATTATCACATCACGTTTTCGAGAAAAATAGAATTAGGGCTTTTTGCCCCTATCTCGTAAACAACAAGAGGTAGAGAAAAAGTGAATATGACAAACTTGTAGGAAATTCAATTTCCTGCAAAAAAGTTCTGAACACTAAATCGCTAACATCGATATTTCTTGAGATATTGGGCTTTGAAGTTGAGGTTAGTGTTTCTACAATTTAGCTCAATAATCCATGAAACTTCCACACTACCTCAACTTCAAAGCCCAATATCTCAAGAAATATCGATGTTACCGATTTGGTGTTCAAGAACTTTTTGGAGGAAATTCAATTTCCTACAAGTTTGTCATATTCACTTTTTCTATACCTTTTGTTGTTTACGAGATAGGGGCAAAAAGCAAGAATTTCGTGGAAAAATTGGGGTCAATGACCCGTACTATCTCGCTGGTGGGAGTTAGGGTTACACCGCAATGGACACTTTTGTAGAGCATTCAATTCTGAAGAAATCCTACCATTGACCAAGATTATACCATAAAATGCCTCTGAGCTGTAGAGTTTTGAAGAAAAATAATCAAATATTAAGTGTATTTTATATGGGAAATCTTTATACGCCTTGGTCTAGTACTTAATATTAATATTAAGGGCTCCAATTTTCAGGGAATTTTTGTATAGCTATTTGCCACAAAATTTCGAGGTGGGACTGAAAAAAAAATAGTCGCGAAAAAAAGCACCCTAATATATATACATATATATATAGACATAATGTAATTTAAAACCTGTTCTTCACGAAAACAACCCAATTTTACTCTTGATCCAATATCTATTGTATGAAATAATACGTTTATAAGAGGAGCGGATTTCTTGGAACATTTTGTAGTTTTTTTTATTTAATAGTTAAACGTTTAAACTTTCATTTAAACCAAACAAAAAATTCCTAAAACATTTCCAAAAATGGCTAAAATATTGCTTATTTTACATTTTAGAGCCAATTTTCTCAAAAATCCTAACGTAGTGAAAAATATTGGTTTTCAGACTCATGTTAAAACTACAAAAAAAAAAAAAAAAAAAAAAAAAAAAATTGTATATCCGAATTTCTCAGACTTTTGTAATTATTACATTATTTTTAAGGTAATTATCGCGAGACTGCTTTAATTTTTAAAAATTACTCTCGTCAAAAACACTTTATAATTACACTAATTTTACGAATTTGCAATCAGTATTCTTTTTCAAAATATTTTTATGAAAACGTATCTAAAATAAATAAAATTTAATAGTAAATGGTAAAAAGTCTTGAATGAGACATATTTTCAAGTAGTTCCCAGTTTTTAAGATAAAACCTGGCATACTGAAGTTGAGCTTCGGGCGTTAGTAACTTAACTTTTTATTGATCTACTGGTCAATGCCCCGCCAGCTATGTATCCAGGATGCCTTTTAACCATACAAGAATGCCACATTATTAGATAGAAATTTCGTGCTGGGCAGCTGTGCACACCCCCGCAGCATCCTGAATGAAAATATTGGACCATTATACCAAGGTACAGTCAACCTGGAATCTGGGTGCGTTCGTTCGCCAGTCGCTTGGAGGCGCTCGAGCCAAACACATGCGATAACAATTATTTCTGTAATAAATGCATTTAGAAGGGATCCCCAGGGAGCGGCTGGAGTGAAACCGTTGCCGGGCACATTCCCCAATTACATGTTTCATTAGAGCGACACTGCCGCAAGGAGTATCCCGAATTAAAAGCGTCGTCGTCTGTCACCGAACCGTCAGCTCGGCCCTGGTGACTTTGGACCTACTCCTCTCCAGCAGGACCTTGTTGACCGGGACTGGACTGCACGTCGGCTGGGACATTACGCACGCACGGGCTGTCATGTTCGGTGCTGGCTTCCCGGAATGACCAAAGTAGGAGATTTCATTACTTAAATAAGCATCCGAGGGAAAGGGGAAGCTGTCAGGACAGCGGGAGATCCCGGAGGAGCCCAGTGGAGTCCCGTCCATCCAGGCTCCGCTCGCTGGACGAAAGTCCGAGATAACATATTTAGTGCTTTGATTATGAATTCAGACCGGGCAGTGGCGACCCCTTTGCAATTTTCCTCCATTACCCTACAAAAGGGCGGACTGTTTCGCCTTTCTCTGTGGCCACAGTTACCCCGGAAAAGTCAACATACAGTGAAAATTAAAATGCGGGGGTTGCAAATGATTGCTTCGTCCCTTACCCTCCCCAGACAGACAGACAGGCGTCATATTTGTCCGGTCTAGAACATTTCGCCATAATATAAACTCTCGTGGAACACCATCAACCGGCTGATTGAGATGTAAAATAGATGCGGGAACAACCGCACAATTTAACGCGGAGATTTTCGCTTGGATTTGCATAAAATACAGCTAGAAAGCTCGTTTTGGATTTCCTTTTATTAGCAACTCTATTCCCGACATTCCTGCCAGGAATCCTCCGCCCCTGACGATGAAATGACGAGGAAAATTTCATTAGCGGCTCCATATTTTCCGCGGTATTTCATTGCTGCTGTTCAGTTTCCAGTTTATAACTCATCAAAAAATCAACGCGGAATCAAGAAAGGCCTGCAAGGTGACGCCACCATTGCCCCGCCCCCGGTTCGCTTTATTCCGCGACGGGTCCGTCCGTCTGCATTCAATTCAGCGATATTCTTTTACATTTTTCTTTCTGCTCTTAATCCGAACTAATAACATTAAAAAATTCCCTCGAGCCTCGTCAAGCATCCCCGTAAAATTTTATGCTTCAATACCAGCGCCGGTGCACAATAAACCGGGCGAGGCGTGAACTCCTTCAAAATTTACAATCGCACCAGATTGTCGCTGGAAGGAGGGAAAATTGCGCTCCGGTGTACGAAGTGAGGAAATATGAAATGGAACGCGAACGATTTTCATTTTTATGAACTATGTGGCACCCTGCTAGCTTTATTGCTAAAGACGGTTGTACTTTACGACTCGAAGGAAAAGATGCTACCCTCGGAGCTCTGGAGCCATGGAATGGTTCAGCTCAAACCCCCCATAAAGCCTACAACTCTTGCAGTGCATTCAAATCGAGGAGAAACGAAGGTAATATCAAATTATGTGACGTCAATGGAGACCTTTTTTAGGTCAAACCCGATTTAACAAACCAAATCGACCCTGTTTTAATGGTATAATATATTTTAATGTGATTGTTGTTGTTGTTAAATTAATACCTTCTGAACTAGAATTTTTAAAGAAGATGATGAATTAAGAATTACTTTCAAGCACTATTATATGTTATATGCGACTTGAAGTCCTTTTCGAGTCATTCTACAGAAAATCATCAAATGGTTGAAACCGGACCATTTTTTATTTCGTAGGTATTTTTGTATAGATGTCAAAAAAGAAAATTCACCGTCATTTAATGTTTTAGATGTCTCAGGGCTTTTTCACGATAGTCGATTTCAATAGAATCTTCATTCGATTCTTTTGGGAAAAGTCATGGTATCGCCCAAAGCAACCGACTCTAGCAATTTTAAAATAGAAATTTCCGGTTGGAATTTGTCAAACTGATGTTAAGTCATTTACAGTGAATCAAATGAATGTAAAAATATATTTTGTGTGTTTTTTAATATTATACAAAATAAATAAGTTAATAAGAATTAATACTAAACATGAGTTTTATTTGATTCGATGTTTTTGAAGACGAAATAGTAGACTTTCAAAGAAATTACATTTTGATAATCACAGGGGGGAAAATAAAGTGTATTTAGATTAAAGAAGAGAACTAGATTTACATGAAAAAAATATTGGAAGAAATTGAACCAAAATTGAGGAGACAAGAACGAAAGTCATTAGTACCAACAATAATACAATTTTCGCGTTTTTTAAGGTTCTGTAGTCCACGAAGCTATCGAATGTGTGTGGGGAATGATTTCTCCTTAGGACTTGAAAAATCGACCGTTCAAATGAAATGTTGCTTGTTTTTGAAGAACATTTAAAAACAAAATGTATTTAATTATTCAAAAGAAGAAGAAGAGGAAGCTAAACTCTGTTTCTATGACAAAAGTGGGCTCCCAGGCATCAACGATGCATCGACGGAAAACCCGAGCAGATTCAAAAGATTTGAGTGAAAAATAACAATTTGGCAGCCTTGTAAAAAACAATTTCAAAAATCGACTTCTTTTTCGGTTTAAAATCGAGATAAAAAAGAAAAAAAAAATTGATAAAAAAATCGAATTCTGATACCGGACAGAACCATTCATGTGTAGAATATTGTGTTAAAATTTTAGCCCAGTCGGTCCAATAGTGTTTTTTTAATCATCTTGGCCGACGGAAAAAAAGTAGTTTCAAGAAAAACGCGTTTAAAGTTTTGAGAAGAAAATTTTCATTGAAAACTTATACTTACATTAATCATCTATTCCTGTCGCGTACAGGATACCTTCGGCAAAAATTTTAAGAGCTAGATATTAACACCTTAAAATACAAGCATATACTGACTTTCACTTTTCTTAATATCAAAATCCACGTGTCGTACACTACAAGTGTACATTTTTCAAGGCTATAGGGTCGCAAACAACAGCGCAGGTATTAGCGCCGCAGCTGCAAGGTACGCTTTCCCCTATTATTCGCTGTAACTTTAAAATGACTTAGTGTATCGGTCTAAAATTTTCACAGTATATTTATCAATTTATTAAACTTTGAAAATATGAAAAAAAAAAATCGATTTTTGGAAGATGGAACATGAGACTACCCCCTTAAAATCGATTTCTAGTAGACTCTCCGGATAGGAACCTCAGCTTCGGTGCGAAAAGGGAGATTTTACACTCTACTACCATGTGCTGCCAAAATTTTTCTATTAGAGATATTTGAAAATGTTTAGTCACAGTTTAAAACTAAAAGATAGTTGGCTTTGAAAAAAATTCGAGATTAAAAAAATATTTTTATTTGAAATATACTAGCATCCTGAAATTTTTTTTCCTTACTTTTTATGATTTTCGAATGGCTTTAGTACCTTTCCAAGTAGGCCAAAAAATTTGAGTTTTTATATAAAACCTACCCATATATTAAGCAAAACAAAAACCCAGATTCGTTTGACCAATTTTTTATGTTAAAAATAAAAGCTTGAAATTTTGAAATTTTCGAAAATCACATATTTCGAAATGAATTTGTGGAGCTGAAAATTTCAGGAAATTTAGTCCTTACCTTGAACTTTAAAGACCCATTAGGTTCGTTTTGTTTTTTACATATATCCCTCTAGTAACTGAATACAGGTACCAATTTATTTTAATTTTTTTTTTATTTTTGATGATTTTGTATGGAATGAATCTTTCTTGTTTATCAGAAAAGGCCATTCCGCTTTTTAATTTACCAGCGAGGTATCGAGTTAAAATTAATACCAAATACTCAAGCTTACTGCTTCATATTCTTGTAGAAAATTCATGTTTCCAACTGAATGCAATAAAAAGATACGGTCGTACAAAGTGTATTTTCATACTCACTGACTGACACATCAAAACTTATAGGGTACTTCCGTTGACCTAGAAGCTTGAAATTTGACACGAAAGAAGGCCTCATAGCAAATGTAAGGGGAAAAAAAATCTGAAAATCATTAATTTCTAATTCTATGTGGAGTTATTACTTTTTTTTCGCGAATTTCCAAAAGTTCTAAGAAATTGTTCAATTTTCGATACCGAAATGTCGAAAATTTTTAATTTTATTCTAATATACAGTTCAAAAAATTTTTTATCTGGGTATTTAATAAAAGTACTTCTATAGAAAAATTTCAAAATATAATATATCTTCCAGAAAAAATTCTACGTAAGCTGGTTCTGATATGGTTTTGGAGACATAATGATTTTTATAATATTCCATCATATGTTTAGAAATTTAATCGGTAAATTAAGAAACAAAACTCAAGAATAATTTTACAGAAGAGGAAAATATGTTTAAATAAAATATAGTATTATTTGAGATTTGATACTAAGATAGTGTACATTTTTAAGGAAAAATATATTTTTGTTGCTCAACTGGATTAATTACCTTTGAGTTCTATGAACATAAATTTCTGGTACTGCAAGTTTGATAAAGTTTACAGATAAAGGAATTTTACAATATCTTATGAGTAGAAAAATTCAACTTCTACATACAATTTATTTGGAGGTTGAAATTGTAGTCATTTAAAATACAGTTCGTAAATTTTAATGTGAATGATGACTGTGAAATGTGATTTTAAGAATCTCCCCATAAATAATCCAATACGCAACGTTTTTAATTGGAGGACTCTCCCGACTTTAAAATGATTCCAGCGCATTGAATTGGATCCCGGAGGCGGCAATAACAAATTATGTAGCATTTTGGCCCCCTCCTGGGCGGCTTGTAATTTTCGTAATAAAAGTAGTAACGTACACCAGCGCAACGCAGCAGGCTCGATGCAGTGCGGCTTAGCTCGGCGCGCTCAAATATTTACCAATTCATGTTTTGCATTAATTCCGCTCAATTAACGCGGACAATTAGTTAAAATATGTTGATTTCAATAATGCAAACAGGGCCCCGCGCACAATGGGCTCACTCGGCCGCCGGTAATCGATTCGGCCGCCCCGGATGCGAGCCTCGCACTGGCCCCATTTCCCGGCGGCCACTGGGTGCACCGGGCTGAAGTGCGTTTTTAGTATACAGTACGTGGGGGCCCCACACACAACACACGTGGGCTTGCACCCCGGATCCTGTCCGCCACTTGTTTATGGCTACCGACGAGACAGACAGACAGGTTGCACCGATGCACAGGAAGTTCTTGCGGTGTGCAAGAACAGCCCCGAATTGACGGAATATCCTGGCGTGCTCATTATGCACTCATCTCGCCATTTATTACTTATCAAGATGAGTGGCTGCTGGCGATTTCATTTTCCGATTCGACGACCAATCGATTTTCGGAAAATGTTTCGCTGCACAATAAAATGCTTTAGCGATGATGCCGCGAGAGAGCGTGCGGAACGGCGGCATAATTTCAGCTTTTAATGTCCACCCACAGTTCGATTTCCGAAATTTTAATCCCCCCTCCTTTCAATGCAAATTCAGGTCACTGATGGGTTTAAATGAGTTAAAAAAAAAAAAACAATTATATTTACTTAATTACGTGGATATGCTTTTGTTCTCCTAAAGTCATCATTCAAATGAATCATTCAACCACATATTTCATATTTTGCGATATTGAATTGTTTTCTCTCACCATCTAACTTACTACTGTGATCAAAAAGTAAAGCCAATTTTGTTATAACTTTGAAAATTTTTATATATTCTTCCAAATCTATATCATCCCCTTCAAAGTAGTGCCCTCCCGATAGGTGTATATGCCAGCTATTTTTCCAATCCTCGAAACACTTCTGAAACTCAATGGTTGGAATAGCCTTCAGTTCCTTCTTCGATTTTTCCTTTATCGCATCAGTCGATTCAAAACGGCGTCCCAGAAGCGGCCTTTTGAGCTTAGAGAATAGCCAGAGGTCACATGGAGCTAAATCGGGCGAATACGGTGGTTGTGGAACTACATGCATTGAATTTTTGATGAAAAAGTCTAGAAGAACCAATGCAGTGCAGTGCAAGAAAGTGAGTGTCTGCAACATTCTAATCGTTTCAGTCCGCGAACAAAATTTAATGCAACTTCTTTGATCAATAAAATCACACATTGTAAAAATCGAAAAATTTACTTTTAGTTGCTCAGAAAATACAAAGAAACTCACCAAAAAAAGAATGTACTAGAGTGAAATTTTACACAGATATGAATGACAGTTTCGCCACCCTAAAAACAAGAAGACTTGCTTGAATCGATATACGCGCGCAATTTAAATTCAAAATTGGCTTTACTTTTTGAAAAGTTTCGTATCCGTTTTACAAAAAAAAAAAAAAGACGGTCTGAGATACTTACTACAGACATTTTTTTATTAATGTTATATAATAAGTTTTTATTATAATTAACCAAAAAATATTCCGAACATTTTTTGCTAAATCAATAATTGTGGACTTATCCGGTCATGCGAGGGAAATGGAGTTATCTGTATATTGTATATAAGTACATTGTATTAAACAAACTACCTTAAAATATTTTGGCATCTAAAAAATAATAAAATATACAATAAATATGCGTTTTTGATTTGAACAACTATCTCAGTAAAACAAACGTTGTATAAGGTAGCTTAAAAGTAACGATGATGAAAAGTAGTAATGATATTTTTTAATTAGACTTTTAAATTTTGTTACAAAAAAAAAGTGCATACGTTTTGATCTATGTAATTAAAATTCTAAATACAAAACCTCGTACTTTGTTATTTTCCTTATAATCTTTAATCTTAAAATACTTAAAAAGTGTTAACACTTGCTTGAAATTTTATAAAATTTGGTTAGATGCCAGTTTACCATACTGATTTTATTATATAGTAAAATGATAATCATTAATTTTTACTATAAGCTCAAACATATTGAAATACATCATAACATTTTCTGTATTATTTGAATACTTCCGAAATATTAAAAACTAGCTCATACTTTTCGCCCTTAGTCAAATACATTTTGTACAGATATCATATTGTAGCTGCGTTTTCTTTGTCTATCCAGAACAATAAAACATTTTTATTTAACGGAAGCTTACTAAAAGCTACCCAGAATAAAGATTTAATACTTTTGGAAAAGTGCAAATTCAAGAACTGAAGATTTTTAAGAATAATTTTTGACCCAAAAGTGTTGTAAGTCAGGGAAATTTGATATTGAAATGCTGCCTAACTATGCTTGCAATGTCAAGCTTCAAATATGAAGAATTATTACAATTGTGTTAAATTTCAATTCCACGAAAAGACTGCGAACGAAATTTATAATTTTGAAAATATCTTTGAATTTCTTAGGAAAATATAGACGAACATTCGGTCAAACAAAAATGTTGACACTAATTACGCTTCAGTGCAATAATAAGGTAAGTTAGGATAGTTGTAATATTTAGTAAGGGTTTTTGCAATCTTTTAATTTTCCTTCAATTATAATACTCTATTAATTATCTATTCATTAGGCGGTAACTACATATATCGCAGATTGTAAAGAATTTAAATTCTAATAACTATAAAGTCATATGAATTTTCGATACTCATTTGATATTATGGTGATATTCTCGTTTCTATTCTAATTTTAAGACAATATGATAATTTAGTATTGGGAACTCTCAGGGTATTATGCTTAAGAATTTAATTTTTTCATGAGATATGAAATTTATTCTACCTATAATTAAAAAATATGGTGAATGTTAGTTTCAAGATTCTTTAAAACTCGTTTGGTAAATCGAAAATATTTTGGTTTATATTTAAACAGCATTGAAAAAGGCTTTATTCTTGAAGAGTATTAGAAATTTACTCCAAGATTTTTAATAATTTTTTGTTTTGGTTAAATATTATCACATGTGTATACTGTATTTTTTTTGGGATTATTTATCTGTGAAAGATTTAATATTCCAAAATCCTCAATAGTGGTGAACAACTTTCGGACTACTTGAGACTGTCATAAGCGATCCCGTCCTTAACATGGATTTCATTTTCTCAAAGGTCCTCTTCAGCCCCAACTGGCGTGTCAAGGGGCTCAGCCACTCGATTCGATGGGGACTTTCGGGCCACCTCGGCTTATTTACCTTCGCCAACACCGCCCCACCTTGCTTTGGCCTGTCAAACGTTTTGTTGGCTATGTCTGGCCTGCAAAGTCGGGTACGTTTAAGTCGGATAAGGACAAAAGCCAGAGCACAATGGTAACAGCTCCGATGTGACAAATATTAACAGCCCTTCATTTGCTTAGTCTGTCTGATCTCGCTCCCTTTTCATTATGCTCCGTATGAGGCACAAAGACCGGATTTGCGAAATCCCCGGAGCTCTGCACTCATATAAAAGCTAGGGGGCTCCCAATCTGATTTGGCATTCGTGGCATATGCCCGGGTTTCAGTGAATGTAAATAACTCTCTCTAGCCAGCGGAGCTGCTCTTTCGGGGGCTCCTAAACAATATTTCTAATAAAAAATTCATGCATCCCTACATAGTGCTGGATGCTGGGGTCTAAATCACGTCGCATCCAAGCCCTACCGCACCCTCCGCATGTTGTGCGTCTGTAGGGGAGGATTGCGTGCACTGGAATATTTTCCCAGATGCCAGAAAAGCCCTTCCTAGTGGGGCACAACAACCACAGCACCTGGAGGGAATAAATTTGTAGCGGGCACCTAGATTTATAACAAATTAAAGGACTTAGTCGAAGGACGGAGAAAATTGCATTCATAAAACCATTGCAGTGAAAAAAATCTTAAGAGGACTAGAGAGCAACGTGACACTGAAATTGCACCGCGGATACACCACCACCAGAGCCCGGGAGCTGGGTACTGGGAACTTGGAGCTGGTGAGATGGTGTGGCCCCATCTCTCGTTCAAGAATCATTCATTCCCCGCAGAATTATGCGATCCATTAAACATGATCACGAGACCATCTCCGGGCTAAATCCTCTTTGTTTATGCGACGAGGTAATTCTTTCAGTTACCGAGAGGAGCTAAATTCAATTTGCAGCGCTCTGCAAGAAATTGAGGGGAAAATCAGATTTATGCAGCCATTCAGTGATAACAAGAATTTCGCTCCTCTCGAACGTTCTGCAATTCGCGTGTATGGTGGGAGGATGGAAGGTGGTTGGTTGGTTAGCTGGTTGGCGTGCGGACGGGTCCTGGTTCGGAACCGGGACCGGGACCCTCCTTGGCGATATTATACCCATCCCCCGACCCCCCACATCTGGCTCCCTGGCTCATTCGGGAACGCAAACTGTCTTCATGCCAAAATCTATGGGAGACGACAATGAAACACCTTCGATGGCACCCGCCCAAGTGGAAATGTATCACTCCAGAAAGTGTTGGCTCCCAGCGTATGGTTTCGATTATTGAAGTGCTCCTTTCGGTAATGTTCCTGGGGGATTGAGACCGCGAATCGCTGATCAGATTTAAGGAGACTGCTTTACTCGCGATACATTAATACATTAGTAGATTTTCGGTTTTACTTTCGTACGCATTAAATCACAGTATAGGCTGAAGCAGTGGTGTAGCTAGAATGAGTGGCACCTGATGTGGTTATCGATGAAATGTGGTTACCCATGAAAACTATTAAATTCAACATTAGACTGAAAATGAACGGAAATTCGATTGAAAAATGTGGACTGAAATCAGGCGGAAAACAGACTATTACTAGATATTTGAACTAACTCCAATATTTGAAAAAAAGTGCTACAGTGAAAAAAATACTAAGTTCAAAAGTTGAATAACTACAGTCTACTAATACTTCTACTAATATTTCAATCTTGATTCATCCAATATTTCGCTCTAGCTTTGCTAATATAATTGTTCAATCTTACTGAAAAAATATTTCCGACTCATTTCATTCTGAATTCCGTCTTAAATTTCTCGATATAATATATTTTCAGTCGATTTGCAGTCTGTTTTCAGTGCAAATAATAATTTCCGCCTATTTCAGATTCTATCTAAAATTCAATTTTCAGTCCCTTTTCAATCTAATTTTTTTTTTTACAATATACAAATATTTTTAAAATTCCATTTTTCTGGCTTTAACGGATGCAAATTGGTAAATCTCATCTCAAAAATTAATATTTTTTTAGCCTCGTGTTTTTCATTGTTAACCTTATGTAGGTTGGAATTCAGTTTTAATTTATTAAAAGCCCCTTCAAACGAAGCAACTGATAGGTTAAACATCAAAAATAACCGCAATAAAAATAACTTAACAATAAAATGAAGGGCGTTTTTTTAGCTTAGATAGAACTGCCTATAGTAATAATTGTCATTCTGACAGCTGTATGTGATATATTTGTGTTCAGCATAATCTAACAAGTTAATTTTAAATATTAATTTTTAGTTTTAGTTTATATAAAATAATAAGTAATATAAAATGTACAACACGAATTCATAAACTATATACAGTAATTAGAATCGGAGTTATTTACAATCTGGGATTTAATTGGATGTTGAAAAGTTTCAAATTATTTGATTTATTATTTAAAGGGAAAATTAAGCTATGGGGAAATATAAAAAAAATAAAACGTTCCTAAACTTAAATGTAAAAAACTAAGAAGTCCTGTATTTAGGAGAACAAGTTTGAAATCATAGAATTACTTGATTAGAGAAAACGTTGTACAAAGTTGTTTTGCAATTTACAGACCATTAGTTTAAAATATCCAACGTTTTTTGGATTCTTTTCAGTTTATCCAAAGGGGTTTTTAAATAATTACTCAAAACAATAAATATTAATAAAGAGTGAGTATGGAATGCAAGTATCGATATTCAAAGTATTAGAATAGAATCAAAAGTAGCAATATTAGTAAAGTATTGGATTCGATAACGTGTCTCTAGGAGTGAGCAGCTCCTCCATGTCGCCCCTCTTCCCCTTGATACGCCACTTAGCCGATTAAGAAATTATTTAGTAGTCTAAAAATAAATTAATACAGTCTCTTCTACTTACCTAAAAACGTTTCTTACTTTACAATGGAAGAAAAGCTTTTTTTTTTAGCATTACATCTCCTATTTTTAAAATTTTTGTATTGAATAATAATCTATGTAAGGAAATATTTTTTTAAAAAACATTCAGAAATAGAATTGAAATCCTTTTCCTTCTATCTGGTACTTCATCCAGGAATACCTTTTGCCAACGCCTACCTTACAGATTTTCTATAAATACAAATTCAAGATGATAAATTCGATGTGATGTATTACACATTAGCTTTAATTTACATTACTCTAATAAAAATAAAGTAGTATACATGGAATTTTTAGTACCATAATTTTAGACTTGGCAAAATTGGGGAAAATAAAACGAATATGAAAGTGGTGTATTTATTTGAAACTTTGATTAATCTTTACTTTCTGTTCGTATATTCTAAGAATACAGGGATGAAATAAATAAACATAAGAAAGAAAGAAAAATTAATTAGTGAATGTCGGAGTCGGACCTAGCACGATAAGTTGCACTATTTCACTGTTTTTCAATGTTTATAAAAATGATGTAATTTTTACAACTGCTAACAACTTTCTTCAACATTGTCGTCATTCTATTCTATCTGATTAAGTTTTATTCAATGATGTCTTCCTACAAATTATTAAATTTTATTTCAAATTTATAAATGTAGTAATTTTTATTTTTGTTTAGCGTTTACGTTCGCCAAATTTGAAATATAAAATTAAACTTTGTCATTGCTTTTAACTTTACATATTTCTGGGACATATTGCGTTTTTAGTGTAAATACCTGAATTTAGTGGCTTTTAATTAGTAAAATTTTATAGCCGCAATTTAAAATTTATTTTAATATTTATCACCTTTTAAATTTGAAATTTTCCACTTGATAGCATTTCCAATAATGATTTTATTTTCGATTATAATTTGCAGGTCACTAAAAAGTCTTTTGCTTTTACGCTGCTGTTTTACGAATAATTAGGAATGCATTAAGCTTCTTTTTTTTTAATACCGAATTTTGTGGAGGGAGGATATATTAAAATGTTTAATTACCAATTCTAAAAATGTGTTTTGAGGTAGATCGACCGTGTCTCGTTTCTTGCAGGTTTGTTACATTTTTAGAAGTTGCGTCCCATACCCTGCATAATATGGAACGTAAAAATTTAAATTATAAAGAAAAATCTTTTATATTTAAACATCATTCGGGTATTCAACTTATGCTAAATTGAAAAATTAGAATATTGAAACAAAAACACAATAGGCCTTAATAACTGGTGGGTAGAAATACTCAACAAATACATTTAAAATTTTAGTAATCTTAAGTTTAATTTTAAATTTGGAATTAGGTCTTCCATGATCAATTTCCTCTATAATAAATAAAATATGGAAAGATGAAAAAACATTACTAAAGATGATATTTAAGAGATTTTAATGAACAGGAGAAATTTTAGAACTTGCAAGAAAAGGGAAAAAAATGAGAATAGGATGCAGAAAATAAGTTATTCAAAATTAAAAATTACTAAAATCGGAGAGAATGGCTCTACTCTCCTTTTTTTTAATGACAAATGCTTTGGCCTGTTTTTTCATATTTTATATGGTATTTTATAATATATATATTATATACACTGCGCAAATTAAAGACTCTTTTTTCAGAGCTAAAAGTTTGGGTTTTTTAAAGAAGGGATGTCTTGCTAAACTCCACTCTAAAGAAAAGGCCAAGAAGGGACTTGAACTTCTACTTTCAGAATAGCGCTCTGCAACTTTTCCCCGCCTAGTCCTGCAAAAGATAAACCCATATAAAGGCGGTCGCTTTCTTAAATTTCGAATATTGAAAGTATAGCGACCTGTACAGAAAAATAATGCCTATTAAATGTCGAATTAAAGAACATATTCCAAAAGTTCTTACCACAAGAAATAGCCAAGTTAGGCATTTGTTTGGAAAATGTTTTCTAAAAAAATCTATGCATGATATTTAGTATATTATGTTGGTTAGTTGTTTAGTTTTATTATATACAAATATATCAAATTGTGGAGTTTTATTAATAAACTAAATATATATATATATATATACTTTTATAACTTCTTTCAGTATCGCTGTATTTTAGTCAAAAGTCACATAGTTCAGTGTATTTCCTGCTTTTTTATATCAATTAGGAAGCCAGTAGTGTTCTTAAAACTCTGAAACTCTTAAAATGAGTGCACTTGAACTGATGTATTGAACTTTAGCAATACTTTTCTACATTACCACAACTAGGCTTAGATTTGTGAATTACCCTACTGTGCTCTTATAACTATTCTGTTCTGCTAGCTACTAAACTATCCTTATTTATTCTAATTAATTCTATTATATACAACATATATGTATATTGAACTATTTTTACTTACTACAATCATATTATACAGGGTGTTTCACATAGCGTATGCCAAAATGAGTGCTTTTGCAATGTATTACCGTTAACTATAAGGAATTTATAATTTAATAAAAAGCATATTGGGGTTAATTTGAGTTTAATATCTTTAAATTGCAGATTTTTATTATATTCCGTAAAATGTTTTTTATGAATAAGCTTATATATCCTTTCTTTGCCTGGACATGTAGTACCTCCTTGGGCAGGTAATAAGATGGGAAATTTTATAAAAATAAAAAACATGTATATTAATTACATGAATTTCGGAGAAAACTTAGGGAAAACCTGAATTTTAGGAATTTGCTAAACATTTTTTTCAGTTTTGCAAGTGACTATAGCTACAGTGGTAGGAGGTAGATCAATATTGTTGAAATTTTTGGAAAGGCCATTGGTATAGTAGTTTTTCGGCGTAAGTTTGATGTTGCTGCGCTGAGTAGATCAAAAGATAAAAATAAATTAATGATGTGAATACCATAACATTTCCGAATTTATGAATCACCCTGTAACTCCTAAACGGTTGAGATTGTTCCCCCCTCCTGTCATAAAATTTCATGTTTGCCTAGGTGAGATCTTGGCATATGCTATGTGAAATACCCTGTATACTACAGTGCCACTGGCAATCTAGAAGATGTAGGGTTCCCTCTGGAAGATAAAACTCTCATATGAGGTGCAAGAGATTGTCTTTGACAGCCTCAAGTATACCGAAAATATCCTGCAAATTGTTCAAGTATTGTTTTCCCCATTTTTGACTTGCACTTTTTCGGATTTTCTACAGCGTCATTCCATACTATCAGCAGGATCCAATTCTTAAAATTTGGACCGGGAAAATGTTACCCGCCTGGAGTCGCTTAAAGCACATTTCTCCTCTTTGCGCCCTCTATAGTCCAAAAATATAAATCGTTTCTCAACGTTGTCAGCATTCGTTGGAATTTTTCATTTTCTGTGAAAACTTTCGGCTACAGAGCAGGGAACAGTTTTTCGCAGGAGCACTTTAAAAGTTCATCCATCAGGCGGAGTGTCGCCGGCACTTATGCAATCAGGTAAGACAATACCTGAAGTCTGCCAGATAGTATATATATATATGGATGAATATAGTATATTTAAGCCATTTTCGGGCTCTTGGCTCGCGACCAAACTTGTTAAATTCTCCGCTGAAATATGTTTCCGAAAATTTAATCAAATTTCGCACAGAGTACATAAAAACCTTTGCCCTTCCCTAGCTCACTCTCCCCAAATTCACATGCTATCGCCGAAGATGTATGGCTCGGTCGGGCAGTCTTGTAATATGCAAGATTGCTGTAGAAAAGCAACCGGGGACGAGATACGGTCGGAATCATGGTGATCCCTTCCGAAATAAGAAATTGCATTTTATGGTCGCAGCAGTTCCATCCCGGTGGATTCCTGGATGGGTTCCAGCAGACAACTTGTCCTGTCAACAAACCGTAACCTCGGCACTTCATGGGGGAGCCGAGTGGAAAATTTTTTGATCTCGGACGAGAAAACTCAAGCACTACTACTTCTACAAAGGGATCTTCCTTGAAAATGTGCGAGAGGCCATAGGACACCTTCAGTCAGGTGTTTCGGCGACTGCCCGCCGCTCTAAAAGTAATTTCTATTGTGATCTGGAAAGAAGAACGCCCGCCAAAGATTGGCTAATAAATTTCGCCAACAATAGCGTCACTAAATAAATAGGTTTATCCCTTTCGACTGAGGCTCAAACGTCTTCTACTCGATGAAGTTCGGGCCTCCTCAGCCCGGTATAAATTTATCTGCCCTCACCGATAAATGAACTGCCAATATATGTCCCAGTTGTGACATTACTCTTTTTCTGCAGCCTCATGGAGTCTCACTCACCCTCCTCAGCGTAAAACTTGAGTTTATAAATATGAGCCTCATTGGAATTGAACTGCCACATTACTTTGAATTTATATAGCTCCAGTTTGCATATTCCATTAACAGTTTTCCTCCAGGTATCTTGCCCGTGAGGAGGACAAGATTTATGGATTATTTTTGTCACGAGGGGTAACACACAGGAACAAAACCAACAGCACCAGAAATCTGAGAACCTTGTTTGCTTTCACGGGACGTGTCGTCGTCTTCTGATACAGCATCCAATGTGCCACGAAATTTACAAGAAACTGGTCGTACCTACATACAGCATACAACCCCTATAACCCTACAACCCTACAACCGAACTGAAAAAGAGTTCTTTTCGAAATTTATCTGATAACACTTCGTTCGGATAGGCGTTTCGATAGCGTAACGCGAAATTTACGATCGTATGTTGGCGAACGGAGGTAAAAGAGGCTCTCTTAATCAGATGTTGTCGGTTCCGCTTGAGTTTATGGAAATGGGCTGTTCATTGATTCTTTTCTAAGGGGCAAAATATTGACAATCTGATAAAATACATACAATTAACAAAAAATTTCGCTATGAGTTACAACAAATATTTAATTTCAGAAGGCTGTATGGACAAACATTAAAAAAGAAATCAATCACAGAGAAGAAGCAAATCCGTAAAACACAATTGTACAAATTTGATATCGCAGTATCATTCATAATCAATCTAGATTTGTGAAGTTTATCCAATAAACTTATTTATAATTAAAAATTAAATGCAAAAAGTATTTATTTATTTATTTATTTAGCAACAGGTACAAAACCATCTGACATTACTAACTATTAACTATAAATTACAAAACCGAGCTTAAGACAAATGAAAAAGCCAAAGTTAACTATTATATATTGCACGCTTAATTGAATTTTTAGATAAATTAAAATCGATTAAAGAAAAACATTCGTTATAAGACCTAGCCATGTTAGAAAGCGGCTCATGAAATCCATAATGAGTTCTATGATGGTTGATATATATAAAGCTGCGATCCCTTGTCATCCGAGGACGAGTATTTACATCGACCAGACTTAAGACTGCAGGAGAGTCTACACTGCAAGATACAAGATCGTGGTAAAATAAAACACCAAGCGCCTCCCTACGCCTGCATAAAGTGGACATATCCAAAAGTTTAAGCCTGTTCTCATAAGGAGGTAGGCAATTGCTATCACTCCAAGGGAGGTGGCACAAAGCCAGTCGAAGAAACCGCTTCTGAACATCTTCTATGCGTGAAATATGAAGCGAGTGATGTGGTGACCAAACAAAAGACGCATATTCGAGTACAGGACGAACAAAAGCACAAAACAAGGTCTTTAACACATACGGGTCGTGGAGCTCCCTAGACCATCGCCTGACAAAACCAAGAGAGGAGTTGGTACGACCAATGATATTCTCCATCTGGGGTTTGAAACTCAACTACGAGTCAATTATAATACCAAGGTCAGAAATCTCATCGCAGCGAGACAAGTAAGTTCCCTGGAGAAATTATACTTTTTCTTGCTAAATGTTATTGTCGAACATTTATTTAAGTTCAGGTGCATACGATTCTTCGAACACCACTCAGAGAATATGTGAAGATCAGATTGAAGAACCATAATGTCATTTTTATTCAGAATAGATTTAAAAATCTTTACATCGTCAGCGAAAGCGAGAATATTAGAGTTTTGAATAAGTGGAAAAAGGTAATTAATAAATAAAGTAAAAAGGAGGGGTCCGAGGTGGCTTCCTTGGGGCACACCCGAACAAACACGTTTAAATAGTATTTCAAGAAAACTCTTTTGTTTTCTCAAATTTTCCGAAAACTATATATAAATTTCGGTGAAAACTTCAACGAAAATACTTGAATTGGAATCTTTCATCAGTTACCTGTAACAAAAATTTTAAATATTCCAAAAACAACATGGCTATTTGATGCATTTTTCTCTAAATTCAAAATTTCTGCTACGAGTATTCGTCGATAAACTTCAATTCAATACAAAATTTTCCTTTGATCTTGATTCGTTTGGCAATTTAGTAGACTTTTCTATGCGTTATATCTAATATAAATATGGTATACAAATCCAAGAAGAAACTTATTTTGAAAGATTCTATTTTTAATGAAATATGGAATTACAGCTCCTCATATACATACAATGTTTTACAAAGAAAATTAATTGTAGCCAAGTACTGAGTAATGAAAGATCTCTTTGTAATTCATTTTCATTAGAAATATTCTTAATTTGGTTAGTACTACTAAGATATTTGTATACCCTCATTTTTACTAAAAAACACTAATTCATTTATAGTCTTAGAAGAAAATACCTTTCAATGATCCCAAATAAATGTTTTTAAGAATTTTGAATAAAAATATGGTTCATTATTAATTAAGTGAAAGAAAAACATAATAAACAAGTTAATATTCAAACGATGCATTTACAAAGTAAAGGAATTTAAAAACAATATTCAAAAAGTAAAATCGAGTCTTAATTATGAACAATTGCTTTTCGGTCATTTTTACAAATTTATTGTCAACTCCCGAATATATTATAGTAGATTATAGAAATATGTAAATATTTTCGTCCCTTCATAAATTCCAAACCTACTTCTCCTTTAAAGATGTTCTTTGTCTGTCGGATTTAAAATGAAAAGAAACGAGTGCCAGGAAATCTTAAGAGGTCAAATTTGAGCTGATAAAATAATGTATAAAAGCCCCATTTCTAGAAAACTTTAGTAGCCTTTTGGGTGAGTTTACAGGTTGTTAAAATAGCTTGAAATTTCCTTGCATAAGACGTCATTTCATGAAAAATTACCTGAAAAAGCAATTGACTGTCGACTATAATATTTTTATAAGGCCATAAGATTTTGATGTTCTCAAATCGAATGTTCTACGCTTATGAGATCAGGTCAAGGTCCACTCTTTCACTTTATGAACCCAAGCTCCCACTTAAAGTCCCAATAACTTCAAAATGCACACATCATCAAATTCTCCCATGGTTAGGATAGTTTAACATAGTGTGTGTGGTGCATTCTGACAATATTCACTTAAAATATAGATTTTCAATTGTTTTTCCAACTTATTTTAGCCAATACAATAAATCCTGAATTAGCTATCATATTAAAATTATGAAATCCCAAAATTAACATAATATGTATAAACAGTTTGTAAACTTATATAACTTTAAACGTAAAAGATTATTTCTGTTATGTCCACTAACAAAGATGAAATAGTTATTAATTAAATATTGCGGATTAGTACATTTCAATAGATTCATCCAATAATTTTGAAACTAATTTCCTCTTATTCCAATATGGGGATATTAGAAATGACGGATTGGAATATTAATTGAAAATTATATCCTATTATAAAAATGTTAGGATCATATTGTAGAACCTAAATAAATTTAATATTTTAAATACTATTCCTTTAATATTTTAAATACTATTCCTTTATATAGTTTATATTTATATATATACATTGTCCTAATGTGATTTTGTGACACTTTTAGAAGTTATCGGACTGCAATTATAGACATCACAAATTAATTTGACTTGAAAGCATCACGTTTAGTGAAGTCCCCATGTCACAAAATCACATTTGTTTCAAGAATCAGTAATTTTTATCATTTAAATTTATTTTCAAAGTACATATATAGGGGAGAGTCGCCAGTCATGGGCCACCTAAGGTTAAATGCATTTAAAATTATTGTAAACGTTTCGTTTACATAATTAATAGCGCAATATTAAAATTTGGATGATAATTTACCTTTGTGGAAAGTTTAAGGCAAGTTTGACTTTCTTTTATAATAGAAAATAACGTTTGAAAAAAACGTGCAAGTGGCCCAATTTAGGTGACGAGTCGCCTAATGTGGGCCACCTATTGAATAGCACGTAAAATATCTGAAAAACGCGAAAATGGTTCGACGTATTGTTTAAAACACCGTTACTTATTATATTTAATGAAACAATGAATTGACGTTAATTAATTCGTTGATCAGAAATATATTTGAAATTTAAATTCTCAATAAAGAGTTAATCATCATAAATTAAGTATTTACTCAATGACATGTAACATTTTATAATCTAAAATAATAACAATAGGCTTAATATACTAAATTTGCTAAATATCTCATGTACACTTACCGTTTTAATTAAAAAAACATTTTTCCTTCAGATAGTGTTGCTTTGTTTACATCGCGTGAGTGACCCGTATTAGGCGCCCTTTCGAATTGCACAGTGGCCCAAATTAGGGGAAATGACATTTTTCCAGATTGTTTAAATTAATTAGTATTGTTATAGTTTTTAAATTGCAAATACACTATATACTATATAAACATATTATACACTTCGCATCAGAACAAATTTTAGATTCATTAGATGTATCAATTTGTTTTTATCGACGAGCAAAAATGTCAGATTTTTAAGTCGGCAGATACCATTTTACGAGATTGTTGTAACATTATTAATTTTTTATTAAAATTAGTATTTCTTTCATTATTTTGTTCTACATTCATTTTCAATCAAATTTTGACATTAATGAATTTTCAAAAACTCGGTAAAATTGAAAAAAATGGGTGGCCCGAAATAGGAGCCGGCCCAAATTGGGCAACTTATTCACAAAATATAGAGATAAAACTTAAAAATTTGATTCCAAACTGCACGAACTTGTTTCACTGATCTATTTTGGTTTAAAGTAGTAATGGTCACAATTGAGTGATTGCAACTATCATTAGTAACTGAAAGACTTCAACTATCTAAGAATTATTTCATTCATTCATTGTTTACTATAATATAGAAAGTAAATCATCCCCTGTGTCTAATCTTTTGCCTAAAAAGGAACAAAAAACATACATAATTTTTTAGTAAAAAAGAAAATTTAAACCATTAAAAAAGAATAATTTTTAATATTTTTTTTACTTGTGCTTAAATTAAACTTTGCAGTTATTTTTCTCAAAACTTTGATTTTGTTACTTAGCACCTTTTTCTACTCATATCTTCAATTATTTTATATTATTATACAACACAAGACACAAGTTACAATACCACAGCCGACATTAAAATTAAGATGCATGTCTGCAAGCGCTACTTTATTTTACTCCTCTCAGTCATACTACTTACTAACTTTCACTGAATGAACTCTGTGAACGAATAGAATTGGCTATTTTATTTATTTATTTATTCACTTCGCTTAATTCAAGCTACAATCATGAGTAAAATTAAATTAATAACCTAAAATTAAATACTACTATATAAATTCTAAGAAGGGATGTAAAAAAAAGCTAAATTAATATTTTAAATCCTGAACTGAACAGTTCGATAGTATTCGTTCGAATATTTACTGAACGAAAATAGTAATGAACGAATTTAGAGAGACTATCGAATAGTTTTCATTCGATTGTTCCAATTTCACAGTATGGAACATCGAATCGTTTTTAATAGAAATACTGCCCAATTAATGTAATTTCATATTTTTTGATCTTTTTAATAATTAGAAATTGTTATCCTATTGTGATAATGTGTGCAATCGGACTAGTATAATATATATATAAGAATTCTTATTAATTTACGGCACAAAAAAATAATCGCATAAAAACCAACAATGATTTTTCTGAGTATAGAATGGAAAGTGCATAAAGATACATTTTAAATAAGCGCGAAAGCAGACATAAACCCCTAAGACAAACGAATCCAGCCCCATTAGCATTTGTAATACCCGCCAACAGTCCGTTGGAGGATGGAGGATCGTTCCCCATTGCTCGTCGTCCCGCGCCCGGGTCATGTTCAGTTCAGTGCCGTAGAAGTTATCGTTCGCTGCTTACTTTCGCCAAAAGTTAGATGTATCAATCTACAACTCATTAAAGAAAACTCAAAGCATGCCTGCCAGCTCAACCCGCAAACGAAAAGTAGAAGACGACGAAGAGAAGACCCTTTAGGACATGAACGATGAAGCCAAATGTAAATTTGTCGAAAATTTTAAGACGACTTAGTCTGAATCTAAATTGAGCAATCAAAACCGGAAGGGGCGGAATCATCGAACCTTCGTCCTACCGCCTTCCGCCGTCTTCCGAAAAATGCCCTATATAGGGTCTGTAGGGATCTAGCCCCCTCTATCCCAATCCCTCTCCTCTAGAGCCACTCCTTCATTTCTTTTCTCTTTTTTTCTTTCTTTTCCTTCTTCTTCTTCTTCGAAGAAACACAAAGTAGTCGAGTTTGTTGCTTCTTACGTTTCGAGTCACGTTTAGCTACCCTTGGAGCCAGCAAAAATCCAATTACAGTTATCTTCCAATTAAGTTCTTACTTTGCACCCCATCTACGAGTACGAGAGAATGACTGTAGTAGAAATAACATTTTTATTAGTCTACTGTGGACGCGGGGGAGGGCGCATCATAGGGTGGCGGAGTCCAGGACATTCCGGGGAATTAGGTTGCACGTACCGAGCAAAAATACTGACATGAAAAAACACGCCAAAAGGACTCGAAAAGATCGGAATTAGAAGTGTCTCTTTTCGCATATTCGCAGAGATCGCCCGCACCGCTCCTCCCCCTCCTCGACTCCTCCAAAACTCCCGGGATATTGCCCCGGATATTGGGGGATTGTTGTGTAATGAAGAAACTCGGGGAAAATTTATTTTTATGGAAGTCATCCTCGCCACGCTGCCGTCGGTTTTTAACAGAGGAATCCTGTCCCCATTTATCCCATCCCCAATCAGTATCAAGGGCGCAAAGATTGGGGACACCACTGCTGTGGTGCGGTGCGGTAAGGCTGCGACCGACAAATTTCGTCGCAGCAAATTAAGCAGGACGTAATTGGTAGCTAAGAGACGTAAGTTATTTCTCCATACATCAGCCTGGACTGCTTTAATTATTCAAAGTAATTGCCAGTCGGCGGCAAAGACAAATGTCCTTCAAGAGCAACAAATGGTTCCTTTTTCTGTGGGGTTGCCGGCAACGGGCACTAGCAAACAGACATTCATTTCTAAGGATTGATTTCTTGAGAAAGTTAATCGCCCGCTCAATTTGTCCATCTTGTAAATTAAACGTCCATCATCCTCCCTCGTCCTAATCGAGTTGATAAAGAATTAAAATGGGACAGTGCTCAAGGGTTAATTTATGGAAAACAATTTGAATATATATGATTTAAGTATAAATAATTTTAAAATTTCTAATCGTCGTTGAAATTCTAAATTATATAAAAATAAAATTAAAAACTAAGCAAGACTTCACTATTTTTATATTGTCTGAAAATTCTTTGCAGTTTTCTACTATATTCATTAATGAAGTAATCGGTAATTCATTCGAAACTTTCAAAACTTTTATTCAAAACCAGTTTAACTGTCACTGTAAAATAGTACATTTCTTTACATACCAATTATATATTTTTAAAATCTGCATATTAAAACCTTTCAATTGATACCAAATACCATACACTTGCGTACTTTTTGGGTCATATCCGCCATAACATGACATCATATAGGCTATGATATGAAAAACACTAAAACAAAGTCAACAAAACGTCATTTATAAAAATGTGATGAGTAGTTTAGGAGTTAGGGTGGAACAAATGAACATATAGTACATAATAAATAATCAAATTTTCTTTAGGCTAGGAAAGAATTTAGAAACAAATAATACTAACAATAAAATTTCTGGAGAAGGACGGCTGTAATTTTGCAGTGAACAGTGTCGATCACGCTGTAAACCAAACCTTGCAGGACATCCGCAGAAATAACCAGATTATGGGTAAGGTTTCTATGGTCCAAGATTCAAAGAGGCAGAAAACAAATCTGTGGAGATCGTAAGATGTCCCACTTTATTTTTAAAATCTTAAGCAAAACTTTATTTTGTATTTTTATATTTTTTTAATTAATTTTTATTTGATGTTTTCATTTATTAAAAAGACATTCGTATTCATTATACTACACTTATCATTTTATTATACACTGCGGAGCATAATTATAAACACAGTAAAAAATTCGTTTTTTTGCTATTTATTTTGTCAAATGCTGCTATTATTTATTGATGTTGAAAGATTAGAGAAAAAGAGTACTACACACAAAAATTTACCAAAAAGTAATCATTAAAAGTACCGTTAGTGGTCAAGGTCACATTTAAATGCAAAACTCCTACTCTTTCCAAATCCGCAGCAAAATTGCAGGTTCCCCTTTAAAAAACCATCTTGACCTTGATATGGCCTTCGAGGTAATGGTTAAGGTCATAGTCGGACGTAAAATTTTCCGCCTTTTCCATTTCCGTGGTCAAAAATATGTGTTCCCATTTAGAAAAGTCAACTTGACCTTGAAATGACCTTCAAGGCCATGGTCAAGGTCAAATCTAAGGAAACCATTTAATAGCCGGGGAAAATGCCTAAAACTTTTGTCTAAAATCTTTTTCTCCAAAAAGCATTCCTCGAAAGTTATTTAGGCGTTCCCATACTTTTTGATCACCCTGTATATAAACTAACAAACAAAGAAGGTATCTCGACGTGTCACCGCCGATTTTGTTACGACTGAAATATGTTATTCTACACCAAATTTTAAGAGGTACGTATTTTTTTCTGCGGATAAGCATGTTTTGGGGGTAAAATGGACCCCTAAAGATAACCACCTTAAGAGACAGTGTGACACTTATTACTTATAGTCAATATTTTTACAAACGGCCAAATGGGTAGTGATCTCCATGAAAAATGCATATAAGTGCACATTCAAAAGTTATAACTGATTAATATTTACAAAGCTTGAAAATAATAAAAATTCAATTAAAAAATACCTATCGCTTATTCCTTAAGTAGACCAATTACAACTGAAGGAGATGAAAAAAATAGTAAACACTTATTCAGCTGAAAACTGATCCCAAATAAGAGTGTACCAGTTCACATATTCATATCTACACAATCACAAATAATCACTAATTTAATCTTTTTCTATAATTGTTTGTTAGTTAACCCATTTGCGACGAGCAACACACAGTGATTGTTACGCTTTTCCTAGCCAAAAAGACGCATAACACACTTCAATTATCAATCCGTAATTAAAAAGCAGTCGTGAAGTTAAGTTCGTTTTGAGATAAATTAAATCTTATATATGTAAATATCAGATTATTCAGTCCTTTCACGAAAGAAGGATTAAAAAAAGTAGTTTTTGACAAAATGACAAACATTCAAAGAAAAATACCCCATCTCTAGAATTTTTAGAAAAATAATTTGCCTTTAACTTTAATAGAATTGTTAATACAAAAGAGTTATTTGATGATATTTTGATCACCGATTTTGAAATTGTAATTTGAGAAAAATGCGTTTAAAGATTAAATTAAATACTACATCGACAACATACACTGAAGCCATCAATTTCAGTTCCATAAGAAGGTTCTTATTCTAAAGATGACAAATACAACAAAATAATAAACAAATTGATTTCCTTGAAATGATGATCCTTAATATATTTTTTTTTGTGTACTCGAAACAGAATATTACTTTCTGTTTGTCCATTTTTGCACTTTATAGTATGTCGAAAATTATTGGTCTGATGCGGTTTTTTTATCTTACAGAAAAGAAGAAACCAGAGCGCTCTTTTACGTACCTCAAAAACGTTTTTCTATCCGAGACACTTTCGAAAGGATATTAAATCCTAAGGCAATTCCAAGAAAATTGGTACTCAATGGATTTTTGAGTCACTGATTAATAAATCCTTTAAATTCAAGATGGCGAATCCAATATATATATAATAGTCAGGGATATATTATAAAAAATTGTGTTTCTCCAATATAAATTTAGCAAGTGGAATATCTCCGTCTATGTGAAATCTGCATGTATATTATATTTTAAGGAAATACACCGCAAATATGAAAAAAAGAATCTGTAAAATAGATAACAAATATGTAGAAAAGGTATAACGTCCTTATAAGTCAGTCAGTCAATCAGTTGAGATTGAAATTATTCAGACGTCTGACCACCGTACGTTTCAGGATTTCTGATAGCTTTCAAGATGTTCTTCAATAAATTTAAGATGTGCAAAGCAATCCCACTCCTGCCACGCATCGCAAAAAGAAGTCCATCCCCTCCATCTCCGCTTCGGGGTATCAATTTCCACATTAGGGATTCACTGTCGGCATCTCCTTAAGCCAGCCGCATGTAAATTTTTATCGGCGGGAGACGCCTTTTCCGCAATATCTCCCCTTCTCCAGCAAGCGACTATGTTAACTTATGTTTATGATATCCCCACCTTAATGTGTTCACACCTCGGTGCGGATGCGAAAATAAAGTGTTGACTGGCTGCCGGGTTCGGATATACCGAGGAGGTGTCCCTCTGTATCTAGGCGAGCGTAGCGCCCATACATCCCCGATAAAATATTTAAATCACGTTTCGGATTAGTTATGGACGACGCGCCCTATTCCTTCAAGCAACCGAAGGGAACTTTCTTTTTCCTTCGAACTTTTTATTTGTCTTTTATCACCTCCGAGGCGAAGTAAGGTATAAGATACCTTTCACCGACATAGGGCGGTTGATTCAACCTCAGAGGAAATTTCCGGGGAAACTATCGTCTGAAAAATGGATGAGGCTGGGAAAAAACAAACGACATCGGGGAAGCTCCTCACCACCAGAACAGGGATGAAGAAAAAGTGGAGCTCGAAACGTTCGGATTCGTTTTAATTTTCATTTGCTAGTCATCGGCCGGATGGTCGGACTGACTATCATTGGATGAAACGCCCTCTACAAAAGGATTCCGGGCGTCTTTCACAACCGAGCCCAGGTCCGCTTCAATAGGGTTCTCTGGATCTGGTGCCCTAATTGAAGTTTCCAGCATGTAGTTGAAGCCCCGAACCCCCTTCATACTGGATGAATGCTTCCATGGCGCAATTTTAATTGAAATGTCAGTTGCATCAGTCATTCAAATTCTTGTGGACGACTCCCGGTCAAAGGAGGCACACAATAATGTAGCAACATCAACAGGAGAAGCACCGGAGCACCCCCTTGTGTGGTTGTGTCGATTTTCCACTTCACTGAGTTAACTGGCTCGCGTCAAATTGGATATCGGACGACATGCTATTGAGGCTCCGGCAATTCAATTGGTGCAAATCGAAGGAGCCGCTCCGATCATAAATAGATGCCGAAATTGGGGCCACCACCCGGTTACCACTTTCTGTGGCCAAATTCAGGGTTTAAGCAATTTTTCCCTATGAGCTGTTCACGTCATGTCCTTAAGGAGGCGGGACTTTTGCTTTATAATAAAAGAGCTCTCTCACTTCCGAAAAGAAAGCGCTAAAAACTCCTTTGAGGCTTCTTCTTTATAAAGTATTAGGTGTGATGTTTCCAATAGCCATTCCATTGTCTTTAAGTAATAAGAGCCCCAAAGAAGCTCAGTTTCAAAGAGATTCTAAGAAATTTTAAGTCATTTACCAGCTCCACCTCCGGATGCTGCGTACTAGCGAAGCTCCTCAACTTTCTCGTTTTGAGTTTATGCGAAAAGGGTTGTTGATGTTGTTCAGAGACAACCACATTAAAAACACAACACACAGCTATATATATACTAAACATATATATTATACAAGCAGAACACCGCAAAATTCTCGTTTAGATCAATAAATCTCCTCAAGTTCAATAAATAACTGGCGAAGTGCATTGTTTCGACGAAAGTTTCTCCATGCTGACATAAATCAGAGATAGCTACCCATAAATTTCGAAGCCCTTCAAAAGTGAATGTTAATAAAAAAAATAAAATAAAAATAAAAAAAGTCTTTTATATATAGTATATAGCATATATGCGACTGTTGTTACATGTAAAAACTTTTCCACGTGTGCCTTCTACCTCCGAGGCAAAATGATTGCTGATGGATGAGACGCAATCTGTAATTTATCGGATGAAATTTTTTTTTTTTTCCGAAAAGGGCTTTTCCCCCATTCGCCCCTTCGCGCATAAAAACGGCGGAAAATATTTTTGCAACAACTTTTACAGGAAGAAGCGAGCGCAAAACAAGTCAATTTTTCATCAAACAACAAGTAACTGCTCATAAATCCCGCGTCCCGACGGAAGACAGTTTCCCATTTGAATTTGGAAAGTTGTTATGTTATGGCCCTTGCGGGAAAATCGACTGTGAAATTTTTTTTTAGTTTTTAGGGAAAAAATGTTCCAGAAATTTCAAACAAGTTCCCTATATGTACGCCAATGCTGCACTTCATGGCAAACAAATTTTCTGGGATAGTGAGAGGATTATTGTTTTTCGCATCCGCATCTATCTGAGAGATAAAATACTACTCGTTGGCTTCCAATTTTTCACCTTTTGCATATTTCTAAGTACATCTCATAGATTTTTATTTAAATACAATTTTAAATAAGATACTTTTCACGGTACATTATGTAATGTCAAGTGAGAAAATATGTAGTTTTAGCCAGATATTACACTTCTAATTTTTTTAAATAATTTAATCAGTCCTAATATATACCATTTAAAATTGAGAAATTTTTCGCCACTTTTTTATTATATAAGTTTCTACTACTGAATTGATTCTATTTATAAATAAATTAAAAAAAAAAAAAAGTCTCGTGCCAATAACTATATACGATATATAATATAAGAATCGATATAAATAAATAAAGGAAGTTTTTTCGGATAGGGATAAGAGTGTCAATCTCATTTTTATTCGGAAAACTCTAACAAATCATCATTGAAACGACACAGCAACGATTCCAAATCGTAGAAATTTATATCCGAAATCTCAGCACAGTTACAAAATGAATTTTATGGACGAATAATCTCCAATCAGTTTCCAAAACTTGGGGACATTGATGTTGATGACTTGTGGTTTCAACAGGATGGCATTACGTACCATACGGCAACCGGAACAATCGGTTTATTGAAAAGACAATTTGGCGAACATTTTATTGGCCACTAAGATTGTGTGATTTGCTAACGCTGGACTACTTATTTGTGGGGATATGTAAAGTCTATGGTCTATGCTGATAAACCAGCTTAAGTTGACGCATTGAAAGTCAACATAAGACGTGTTCACTCTACACAGTTTTTGAAATGTTCGTCCAAAAATTTGTTTTAATTTTGTATTAAATACTATATAAACGCTAAATAAATTAATTGTATTGATCGTATGCCCAAAATTGAATTTAAATATGAAATGTTAAAGAATTTCTTTCGAATAGAACTAAATTTATCACTTGCTCAATTTTTATGTATTTTATTTAAATTCAAAATCCGGACGTGCTTAAAAAAACACCCTTTATATGAAGGAGTTATTTAAATTCATGCCTATGTTTTCGATATTTTCCATTTAGAAAAAATGTTTTTTTGTGAACTTTATAAAGGTATAAAAATATTTCAAATAAAATTTTTAAAAAATGATGAAATGTTCGCTCTTCAAATGTGATATAAAATTAACAGGGACAGTATGCGCAATGTTAACAAAAATATTAGATAGAAAGCCATTGAGGCGACGCCTTTTCTTCAATCGTAGCGTATTTTTTATTTTAATATATTTTGGTCACCGAATCAAGGGAAATGAGTAGTTAAGGGGTTTTCGAGGTCACTGACTTTCAATTTGAAATTTTTAATCTTTCAACAAAATCAGTGAGCATCGATTGGGGTGATCCTGATGGTGGGCACTGCGACCGAAAGGTCTTTTATGCCGAAGCCCCTTTATATTAGGTCTGCTACCCTAAGGAACGTCAGAAGGTCTTTAAGAGAAGATGAACGAACTTCAGCCGAGTCCAGGAGGACTGAAGATCTTTCTTATTAACCGTGCTAAAGAAGGAAAAGCACACAGAATGTGTGATATAGTTTCGTTGTCTTCAAAACACAGACGACATTCAGTCTCATTTGATAGACCTATTTTATTTAGGTGGTATCTTAGCCCATGGTGGCCGGATAGATAATATCCTACCAATAGTCTGAGATTTTGCTTTTCTCGCGTTGATTTCAGTAGAGGCATAGGGTCTGGAAAAACTCTTTAATTTGTTCGATCCCAGGGAAATATTCCCAATGTATGAACTGTTGATTCCTTGCCCATTCTTCTATGGCAGCTTTGGTCGAAGACCAGCTAATAAGCCTGTTTATCGAAAAAGAAAATTTAACAAAGTAATTTCGCATTCGATTTTTTAAGATTTCATTTGAGTTAAGAATTTGTTTTCTGTTTTTGAATAATATTGCAAAAAAGAATAATACAAAAAACTATATAGGGTAAATGTGGGATAGTTGCCACACTTTTTGAAATCAGCGATTAACAAACAGAATATAAGCATTTAATGATCTTACATTTTTGTGATGCTTAGTATACTTATTAATGAAGAAAATAATTGAGAGAATTTAATTCTATTAGTTTTATTTATACTTAGTTACAAACGAAATAAACAGTGTTATAAATGAGGATAGATACCTACTGTGTGGGTTAGACGCCGCCATGATATTTCGACTTGTGGGATAGTTGCCCTAAGGAATTAATAAAAAAATATTTTGATTTTCTTAACTTTAATTAACGTTAGCTAAGTGGCGCAATCAACTAAACTTAAATATTTTTTTATTAATGAAAAAATATTTTGATTTTCTTAACTAGATGGCACAATCATCTTTGTTACTAAACTTAAATACTTTTTTATCAATAAAACAAACCACAAATTCTTATCCAGTAGCACGTAACCTCTATTATATATATATTAGGGTGCTTTTTTTTCGCGACTATTTTTTTTTTTTTTCAGTCCCACCTCGAAATTTTGTGGCAAATACCTAAACAAAAATTCCCTGAAAATTGGAGCCCTTAATATTAATATTAAGTACTAGACCAAGGCGTATAAAGATTTCCCATATAAAATACACGTAAACTTTGATTATTTTTCTTCAAAACTTTACAGCTCAGAGGCATTTTATGGTATAATCTTGGTCAATGGTACGATTTCTTCAGAACTGAATGCTCTACAAAAGTGTCCATTGTGGTGTAACCCTAAGTAGTAGTACGGGTCACTAACCCCAATTTTTCCAAGAAATTCTCGCTTTTTACCCCTATCTCGTAAACAACAAGAGGTACAGAAAGAGTAAATATGACAGACTTGTAGGAAATTCAATTTCCTACAAAAAAGTTGTAAATACCAAATCGCTAACATCGATATTTCTTGAGATATTGGGCTTTGAAGTTGAGGTAGTGTGGAATTTACATGGATTATTGAACTAAATTGTAGAAACACTACCATGTGGGATAGATATCTCTAAGGGCATCTATACTCACAAATACTGGGGCATCTATCCTTATTGCGGAGGATAGGTGTCCTCCAATTTAATAAATAAATCGTGGTAAAAAGTACTTAAATAACATTTAAATGTTTGTCTTTGATACATATGCAGATTATAAATACAAAAATATAAGCACTTACTCTATAATATTAAAAGTTCCAGGCGCATAAAGATTGTGCGCAACCCAAATCCACCAATCTGTCGTCGCGTAAAATGTTTTTCTCTGCACAACTCAAAACACATACTTTCCAGCGAAGTGCACAGCAACGACTGGCGGAAAGAAGGGGGTAAGCTTACATTTAAACAAAACACTGCGGGTGTATTGCTCGTACAGGTCGCTACGTGTTTACTTAGGCATCTATCCCCCTATGGCATCTATCCCACATTTACCCTATAATCAGAATAGAAACCTTTGTCCAAATAGTATTTAGAATTAAATTAAATACGCTTAAATACGCCTCTTAGTTTCATAGTGGATATGAATATATAAATGCAGGGTTACGACAAAAAATGATCATAATGCATTTTTGGCCAAAAATGTGTTATTAGTGCTATATTGTAGCTTAATACAAATAGAATAAATATATTGTATGCATAGATAGATGTTCAAGATTTCAACGGATTTTAATAAAAATTTGTAGAATAATTACTTTAAGGCCACTGAATATTATCAAAATTTCTAGATCCAAGATGGCGGACCATTTATTGAATTTTTGAATAAAGTATTAGGTTTGACTATGTCCAATGATCGGAAAATCAGCACTACAAAATATTAAACGACGATAAATGCGGTTTTTACAAGATATTTACATAAATTCCAATCAAATGTGTTTGTTGCTTACTTCAGTGACCATAAGCCTATTGTATCCTTTTTAGAACATAATGGAATGATTGAATAACGAATAACATAAGAATTGCTTTGATTAATAAGTAAGCCATGCATATAATTGTTGCTCGGAAAGCCAATAAATGTTAAAACCAGACAAATGTTGATGAAATTAATTTACAAATTATGAAATTTTAAGTTTTGATACTACAATTCATTTAAATATCCAAAAAACAGCACTTTTATCATAGTTTTAAGTTTTCATTTCTCTCGGCAGTCTTCAATGGCTGCCTATTTTTTTTTTGTTTTTTTATATGTTGTATTGTATTGTACTGTGAACCAATTTTAATGATTATTCTTTTGTTGAATAAGCTATATCTTGAGGATGGTCCCATTTAAATTTGAAGAAAATATCCCACCTCTTATAGTGGAAAATTAGGAGATGAATTCCGTTTATTGAATTTCAGCCACTTTCTGTTAACTAAAAATTGAAAAATAAAGTAAATTTTTACAAAAAAATAAATAAATAAATAAAATTTATAAACTCAAATTACTGTAAGTTTATAAACTTGCCTTGGATGACACCCACTCCAAAAATAGCTGATTAGATATTGTAAATTAAATTTAAGTATCAATAATTTTGTATATTGGCCTTTAATGCTCTTTTCTTTAAAGTAATAAAAAATATCATTTTTAACTTTTTAATTTAAGTTTGTAGTGTAGACAAAGTTTTGAAGTCGGTTTTTGTTTATTTATTTTTTTTTTATAGAAATTTACTTTTTGATTAAAATTCCTAAAAAATTATATTAGGAAAGCGTGACTCTGATCCTTTTTAGCTGTTTTCAAAATTCATATATTACTAGCTGGCCCGGCAGACGTTGTACTGCCCTTTCCGCTACATTTTCATTGTGCCATGTGCGTCGACCAATATTTGATCGTGTTCTTTCTTTTCGCATGTTTCTACAAATAATACCATTAATATAAGAAAACAGTATTTCCGTTTCATATCCCTAATTAATTTATTGAACAAACTTACACGTTGTTTAATATTAAGTAAACCGTTTTACACTTCACAAATATTGGAAAATTACCCGGTTTCACCCGGCGTTGGGTAAATACTTACTAATTAAAGACTTCTCAAATCTTCGTTTGTTATATCCTAGAAATTGATTCAACCCGAAAACCCCTTTATGGATCCGCCATCTTGAATATCCAAATCTTTATAATATTTAAAATTAGTGGCATTAACACAATTATTGTAGCAAATTTAATTAAATCCCGTTGAAATCGAGAAATTTTTTTTATATATTGGGTCCGCCATCTTGGATCTAGAAACTTTGATAATTCGATAATGATCAAAATTACTGGCACCACAAAAAATCGTACTAATTTTCATGAAAATCCGTTGAAGTCGAGAAATTTGCACCACCATATTGGATCCGCCTGTACTAATTTTCATTAAAATCCGTCGTAATTGAGACATTTTAATCGCCATGTTGGATCCGCCATCTTGGATTTGGAAATTATGGTAATATTCTAAATTACCTCCGATTCTGGATCAAAATTAAGAGCTCTTAGCGTCTTAACTATTATCAAAAATCCTTTTAAAGGAATTAATATGCTACCATATTATTGAACAAACATTAGAAAATGCTATTAAAAAGTAGGCGTTGGTGGTAGAAGGGTAAAAATTTAGGACTAAATGTGTTTTTTAATGCCACACCATAAAAAAATTACAAAAAAAAAAAATGTCCAAAAAATGAAAAAATTTGTTTTAGGGTGAGCCACCCTTAACATCTAGGGGTATAAAAATTAGTTATAAACCTATTCTCATACCTACTGAATATATATATTAAATTTCATCAAAATCGGTCAAGCCGTTTCGGAGGAGTATGACCACTAACACTGTGACAGAAGAATTTTATATATTAGATTAGCATTACAAGGCTTTCGGAGATTTTCATAGTGGATCCATTTTTCTTATCTAAAAGAAACATTCATTTGAAGCAGGCGTATTTAAAACCCCAACATTTAATTGGTCATCTCATGTAGAAGGAGTTGTATTAAAACGAATCTTAAATGTCCTTCCGAAACATCGACGATGAGATTCCAGCGCCCTGATACATGCGCATTCTTGTATTCTCACAAAATGTTTATACGAATCAGAGTTTGTGGTTTTAGTTCTTGCTGAAGAATGGTCTTGTAGCCTCTTTCATCTTTATTCCACTGTAGGTGCCAAATGGGCAATGAAGGGCTTTTCCTTTTCCCAAAACTTCTGGCCCTGGGGATTTACTCTGGCGCTGTGGAAAATTTGAATGCCGAAAGCAGTAAATAAGTGGCTCAGTCTGGGAGGAGTGGGAGATGGGAAGAGAGTAGGGATACGATGAAGTTTGCAGCCCGCATGTTTCAGCATATGAAAATGTTCGTAGGAATTTCATTATCTGGGAGGCAGAAGCACCAAAAGCCCCTGAAACGCTAATGAAATGCAACTGGCCTGGAAGTCCTGCTCCACATTCGGAAGACGGCGCGGCGGGTGGAACTTGTGCAGAACCTACAAAACATGGGGATACAACCGAAGACAACGGGATCTCTTCGGGAGACAACGAAACGGAAAACTTTAGCACAAATATTCCCTGTAAGTATTTTGTGCACATTTTCCAGAAAATGGAGCTGTGGCCGAGGGCGGGAAAGTACACTGCAAGAAATATGACATTCACTGTTCATGTTGTTGCGGGGGGGTGGGCTCAGAGGGCGGGTTTTTTGGGGCTGAGGTTGGTGGTGCTGGAGGTTTCTCCTCCTCAGAGGAGTCAGTCTCGCTGCAGAGGATTTTATCAACCCGTATCTCGGCGTAACATTCATACCAGCAATTTATGGAAAACTCCTCGGCTCCGAACGAACTTGGGCTTGAGTTCCATAAAAACAGCCACTCGAGCATTTTAAAAACAGGAAGCCGTTCCGAAATTACGCGTTTATATGCGATCCACATAACTCTGATTTTACGTTCATGGCTGCTGTTTCCTGTTACTGGGTATAACGTGCCCGCTCCGCCCTGATATGGGCCGTCACCTCTGGCCCATTGCCGCCAAACTTTGGGGCCGGGGCTCCGCTGCCGCTGCCGCCGCCGCCCGCCGGGCGACGGCTCGTTTACGTGAGTGGTAAATTGCGGTAAGTCGTTTAGTGCACGTAACGGTTCCCCGGCGAAAGTCTCAACTTCTCCACGATTATTACGTTTCTGAAATGCGCCGCGGCGCTCTTCAGCTCTTCGCCTGTCCCTTCGCGATAGTGTCAAGGATGTACAGGCGCCATCCGCACACTTATTCCCTACATTTGGCCTCTGCTTCGACGAGCCTGCGATGGGCACAGGGCGCCCCGGGGAGCGGGAGCGTGGGTGCTCCAAAACTTTAAAGCGCCAGCATATGCTTTCGGGGGCTTAACCTTTTCCGCCATGGGAAATTTTCCTCCGGCTCTTCCACGGTGCACTTGCTACAAGTTTCGTTGCGGAATGAAAAAACTTTGCAAATTGTGCACCCGGCCGGATGCGGGACATGTGACACTGCTATTAGATCCTCCCCCACTTCGTGTCGTGCCCGTGGCTAGAAGATGTTCATTACTTCTCGAGGTGACCCCAAAGCTATGGTTTTGCGCAGAAGAGAACTAACAATTTTCAACCTTTTCGATCTGAACTAGCTAGAATTTTTTTTTTTTTTTAGAATTAGTTTTACTCTTGGGGCTTAAGTTTCAAAATCAAACAGAAACTTAAAATTGAAATATTCAGTAGATTGCAATCGGAAATTAATCGAATTAGCCTCAAAAGTTCAACGACAATGATTTCTACAAGACAGCGCTTTATGTCATACAGCTTGCAAAAGAGTAGATTTCCTACAATAAAAAATCGTAAGAAATGAAATCTAAATCGCAATACCATTTTGTGCGATTTGAAAAAGAATGTTCTAAATTTCGTTTGAACTGAGTGAAGAGAAAATGTTCAAACATTTTTCTGATACAAGTAATCATTGTCAAAATTTTAATTTAAAAGTATTAAAAGCAAATTTTATGGATACAGTTAATTTTTAATTTTTTTTTTTTTTTTTTTTTTTATTGCAAAACAAGAAAATAAAAATATGTAGGAACCAATTTAAAGGCAGAAATTCTTTAGATACTAGAAAACCATTTATAATATTAAATAAGAATATAAAGTCGGAATATGCTATTCGTTTCTCAAAATTATTTTTTCTTTTTGAAAAACGAACTACTTGAAGTTGTCGGTAAATTTCCTCCACAAAATTAGTTATCCACTAATATGTCAAACTCGCAAATTTCGTTTTCTCGGAGAGGAAAATATATATTGGAAAAAGCAAAAGGAGAAAAGTAGTATTTTCAGATTTCGTAACAAAATACAGCAAAACAACCTCCACTTTTAGGTTAGAATTCATCGAAAACCTCCCTTGATAGATCAATTTTGAGGCCGAATTCGGGTTGAGGGTGTCAATAACCTAACTAACAGGTATGACCCGAACACCCCAAATAAATTAAAATTCGAAATGAAAATCTGAAAACATAAAATCTCCAAAAAAAAAAAAAAACAATATATATACATATTTTCATTTTTGTCTCATGAAAAATTTGAACTTGACATTTTAAAATATAATATTTAGTTTCAACAAAAGGCACTTTGTACTTTAAAAATACTAAAAAAGAGGATAGTTTGCACTTTTACATATTTAGTTTTAATTTTAACGAAATTTTTCCACACTGTGTACTACTGGGGTTAAAACTGTAAGATGAGTTCAAATAAATAAAAGAAAATTATATATAATATTTTCCTTATTCTGAATTTGTAAGATTCTGGATTTTTCTGAAGTTTCGTTTGTTCTAAATTTTTTTTTTTTTTAGATTTTAGTATAGCTGCTCTTATCAACCATAATACGTATTATATATTATAGTATATGACTCTCGTCAACACCAAATTTTTCCCCAACAAATGGCAAATCATTTATATACGATTCTTAACGTAGATTATGAATTCGTAAATAAAAATTCCCATTTTCGAGGAATAGTTGAGTAAATAATTTATCATTCAAATATAACGTGGCTAAAATCAAAGTTGGAACCTTGAGCTATTATATCAAAATTCAAAAAGTCTTAAATATGTTCGAAATATACCTTGAAATTTAAATTTTTGAGCTATTCGATTATTTCATACATTAGATACTGAATAAGGATCATAATATTGTAGATACACAGCCGTCCATGAAAAACTTGTTCTCGAGAATGTTTAGAAAAAGCTGTAGATAATAATGGTATTTGATATTTTCTAGAATAAGGTTCAGGCTATAATTTGAGTCATGTTACAAACTCCAATGACCATTTGTTATTTTTTGATAATTTTTCAAAAATGGCAAAAATACGATATTTTGAATTTTCCTCAAAAACAGGAGCTGATTGTGAATTTTTTTTTTACGAATTCTTAATCTACGGAAAAAATCCTATACAAAATAATCTGGTGGGGGAAAGTCGGGTAGCCCCGGACACTTAAATGAATTGCAAAAAAAAATACCAAAAAAGAAAATTTCTATCTTTATTTTACTCTTAAAATAAAACTAGGAACTTCTTCATTTATGTTAATTAAGAATTAGTAATCATATTAAATTATTTCAAAGAAATATTTAAAAAATATTTTGGCCTTCGTTTTTAGCCGACACAAAATATGGCATTTAGAATAATAAGCTCTTTTCATTTAGAATAATAAGCTTTGCATTTAGAATAATAAGCTCTTTTTGAAATTAAACATCGATACTAATGTTTTGAAATTTAGTATTTTTGATATAAAAAAGAACAATTTTGAAATAGATTTTTATACGTTTCAAATTGAATTTTTGCGTGGGAAAGGGTGAAATGTTATTTGAAAATGTTATATATTTAACATGTTGATCGCGGCGTGCGTCGATCACCCATGACCGACAGTGAACTTTCCGTGTGGCCGGCGTCGGTCTCTGCGGACCGATAGTGGAATTTTTGTTTGGACAGCGGGACTGACGGCGGACTTTTTATTTGAGCTAGCAGATTATTATTCGGCATTAAGAAGAGAAGATCTCAATTATAAAAGACAAAACACTTCAGTTGTACATTTTCAAAATTATTAAAATTTATTAATATAAATAACTTTTAACTAACTAATTCTCCCCTTAAATTTCGGCATATTTCAAGTCTTTCTGCAACAATAGTAACAACATTTTAAAGTAATTTCCATAAGTAAGCAAACTGACAAAACAATTGTAGTTTGTTAAAACAATATTGCAAAATTCAAAACTTAAAACATTGTCCGGGGGTACCCGACATTATCGTGTCCGGGGGTACCCGATCTCTTTCATGCAACATTTTTAGACACAGCTCTTAAATTGTACAAGAAATGTTACAAATACTATTACAACCTTTAAATATATAAAATTTCCTACAACATTAACCAGAAAACAAGTACGCACACTTACTTATTGTATTTGAAAACCTTCAATGAAGTTTGACAGGACCAACGAAATTGTTTTGCCGTTAACAAAACACACACTCACGTGAAACTCACTCTGTACCCACGCCGCAATTAAGTTGGATTTGTTTTTACTCCAGAGGGCACACATTCAAAATAAAACTATACCTATGCAACGTGGTTAGTTTCTAAAAAATTTAAATGTACGGGATTACCCGCCGTCCGGGGCTACCCGACCTTCCCCTACTCATTCGGAAAAATAATGAAACATTGAATTTGTTGACCAGGGTTATCTTTAAAATTTCACTGAATATAAGCACGGCAACCGAATATTTGTAGTTGATACAAATAGTCAAACTAACTATTTCAATTTCAATTTTACTATAAAATTACTGAAAAAATAAATGATAATTATATATTATATAGAATAATTGAACTTTTAATTCACGTTAAATTGATAAAGTATTTTTCATAAATTAACAGGGTCAATGTTTTTTTTCAACAAGCAGTATAGACGTTGCTGTTAGATGCCTACTCAAAAGTTAGTTTTATACTAGAATAACCCTGGATTAATATTTTTCTTATAAAACAGCTTGATTTTATTTATTTTCTATATGTTTCCCTGTTACTTCTAAAGAATTAAGCGTACAGGTATGAAAGTTAGAAAAAATCAAGTTTTATATAAGTTAGAGTAAATTATTTAAAAAATGTTAACGCCATCGTTGTCTGAACTTAATTACCAGCAGTCTTGTTAGGTGAAAATAATAATCAAAAATAGTTAAATAAACCACGAAATTAGTTGTTGGAACCAAATATGAGTGTATTGAATACGTGTATCTTTACTTATAAATAAAACACCCAAGTAGCTGATAAAGTTCAAAATTTCACTTTTCCACGTGATGTCAAGAGGTTGTGTGATCCAACACTGGTCCCGTCCGGTGATATTTAGAATTCATTTGCAACATACAATTTCCCAGAAGAGGCCATCAAGACCGCTTTCGACAGAATGTTATAGCTCCATTATCCGACACACAACGTGGAAAGCCAAGATAATTTCCTACCAGGATGTGGACGTTAACATCGCAGCGCATTGTATCGCACAATATAACCCTACACATTTTCCTGAAAATATAGATGCTGTTGAGGGCTCTCAATTTGGTCGTAAACTCCTCCAGGGCAATATTTTGCATTTTCACAGGAGAATGGACTCCAGAATGGGTCCGGGGAAGGTCACGAGAAGAGCAAAACCGTAGTATAGTAGTTAACAGCAAAATTATAAACAGGAAAATCAAGAAAAAGTGAAGTGGAAATCTCTGGGACACCACCGCAAAATGCAGTTCTTGCGCGCCACTCGTTAAACAGAGGGAAACGATCCCGTCACCGCCCGCCGCCATAGAGGTGGAGGAGCACCAGGTCACAGTCCCGGAGGAGACCCGGGAGGATCCCCTTGCATGGTGCACCAGATTCCGGGTAGTTCTCATGTAAGCCGAGCGAAAATAAAAGCGGTAATTACCTCCTTCATCGTTTGTGCTCAACAGTGGGAGGATTTTCTGGCCAAATGGCGCTTCCGATTACCTTTATGGGACGCTTCCCAGTCCCAGTCCCATTCCCGCCAATTATATTCCGCTCCGGTGTTAATTTTGCCCGGTCTGGATCGCTCCCGTTCACCTGCGTCTTTTGAACCGCACCGCGGCGCATCAGTGACAAAAGCAATTAACCAGAGCATGCGGCATTTCACAGGCGGTGCGATTTCCTCGAGACGGAAGTGAGGTCTGCTTGCATTCTGCTCCGTCGTCGCATTAAAGTCCATTCCCTCGCTGGCGTTGCACCTGATTTTTGCAATATAAAAGTGCGCTCACGACCCAAACGGGCAAAAAACTTGCCCCCAAATATTATAGCATTAACTGCTGCCACGATGGAGCAGGAAGTCTAGAGATTTTAGTTTTATGGAGTTCCGGGCAGTTCTACACATTTTGCTCTTTGGAAAGAGTAGGAAAAAACTTTTAAAAAGAATAGCTTTCTTCAGTACTTCTCAACGTACAAAAAAATACGACTTTTTAGTTATAATTTATTTTGTAGTATGTCGAAAGAGACTTAGTTAGAACGATTTGAGCACTTCTGCAGATGGGACTCGTTCTACACACCCCTTTTTGGAAACATAGGGAAAATAAACCAGAAGTTGTAAAATTCCTCGGTTTAAAAGCAACATTCTATTCAACTCCTTTAAGGGGACCTGGTGGTCTAGAATTTTCAACAAATATTTTTTTTTTTGATATTGCAAGATTATAATATCATATAATTTTATAAGGATATTGACAGTACTTCAGGTTTTCCAGCCTTATTAGCTGGTAGCGAACGGTTGGTATACGCAATGTCCCCATGTCTTTAAAAATATCCATACAAACTTTAACCCATTAACGCCCAAAGAACCTAATTTTTTTGTGCAGTTTGAAACCTCATTCTTACAATTAAAGGACATTAATTTCCTAGTAAAAACCATGAATCTTACTAGTTTTGAGTGTGCTCTTTCAGAATCTGTCGTCAAAATTGAGTTTTTTCCAATAGGAAATTAAATATGACGACTTTTTGGAAAAAAAGTATCAAAAAATTTTAAATTTTTTTTTTTGTTTTGCAATGCAATTCTTACTATGATCAACGGTGATCGAAATGTCTGAACTCACAGAAAAAATTTCTTTTGCTGATCGGAATCACTCATAACCTTTTCAAAATGGCGGATTTTCTATAGTGCAGATTCTGAAAATCTGACAATTCTTCAAATTCTGTACCATCACCGTCATAGATTATGAGATTAAAATCAGATTTTTAAAATTCAAAATGGCAAATTCAATATGGCGGACAACAAATTTTAAAAATCTCACAGATTTTCATGAAATTCAATATACAGGAGTTTTGGTAGTCGCTAATCACAAATTTAACATCAAATTTTGAAAATTGAAAATTGCGGATTCAATATCATTCTGTCAATTTTCATTTTTTTTTTTTTTGTTCTAGTTTCGGCCATAACTGCACTTTCACTGATTAGGTAATAATTTTCTTGGTTTTTATTTTTCAGATAAATAGAAGAGTCAAAATCTACCACATCACCCAGATACACTTTATCGAGAGGGTCTTATTTATTTTTAACATAATTAAAAAAAAAATTTAATTTAAAAAAAATGTTGTTGTTGTTGATGAGAAAAAGTTTCAATATCGTTGTACCCAGAATAAAGATTTGCCATGATTTTCATCCATACGAAACTCCAAATCGTGCACAGACAATTTTTCAGAATAATTTTTGACTCAAAAGTGGTTGTAAGTCACGGCAATTTGATGTTATTTTAAACAAAATTTAAATCTTGCATGTGTTATTCAAGAGAAATTCCAATTCCAAGGATAATTTCCTTATATTGTGGATAAGCGAAAAATACTGCGCTATGGTATAAATATCGACCGAAAACCCCCTAATTTTTAATATTCCATAAGGCCATTAGTCATCTGCGTCCATAAAACCGCATTTTTGTAGACGGACAACATGGTACATTGTTCCTTCTTTTTTTTCAATTCTTTTGCTTTAACCAAAATGCCAATTGATCTCTCGTGGGACACATTATTATTTTCATTTTATTTATTTTTTTTTTGTTCCTTCTCTCCCAAGATTTATTAGAGGAGGAATTTTCGTCAGACGTGCGCCGCATTGCAACCCCACCGCAAACTGTATGATTTCGGAAGCTATTGAACATATCTAGCATATTTTGGGTAAGACCTATGGACCTGCAGCAGTCTGCCATCGTTCACAGAAAATATTTCCGAATGCTGGCAGCGAGTCGACCATTAATCAAGAGGTAGCGCTCCCTGCGTCAAGGCGGCGGCGGCAAGCAGAAGGCACATTATGAACATTTTCATTTTGTCACAAGCCGCAATAATATGTACCGGGAGGAGCACGAGGAGGACCGGCAGTCCCTGGGAGCTCCACCATCACCATCACCATCACCACCAACACCACAGCCAGGAGCAGCCAGATCCCCGGTAAGCCGAGGTGGTAATAAACAAGTGTCAGAAAGCCGCATGGGTCCCATTCACCTGGAGCAATATTCGCAGGCTCTTACAATATGTAAATGACCTCACACGTTCTAATGTGAAAATCTCATATTCCATCCACACACCAGCGGGCCACCGTGGGGAGTCACTGGAGCTGTCTGGCATAGAAATTCGCTCAACGGAGCTGCGGAGCAGCGCCCTACCCCCCAACCAATGCCTAGGAAGAACAACTATGGCAGCGCCCCATAGCACTCATATTTCCCACTCACCGAGTGTGCCCCACCGAAGTTATTTATGTTCCAATCGGGATGCTGCGGATTCTCTGGCATCGCAGAGCATCCCGACACCATGGCCCTTTATTTTTTTCCTTTTGCGATTTCCAATCCCTTTGATTTTATTCAGTCTCATCTCTTGGATCCGGAAATCCGGGGACTTTTCTTCTCGGGGCGGCCTTCTTTAGCCTTTCTTGCCCGATATGATGACAACAATTCCCTCAGGAGTTGCCGAGTTCACCATTGGGGCTTAAGCTCTAGTCTCCAGAAGGGAGTGGTACTTTTCTACTGGGAAAATGTCTGTTTTTACGCAAATTATTATAACATTCCCTCGGGCGGGAAGCCTGTGGGAGCTTCCGTCACTGGACCAAAGCTTTACCGCTTCCCCACACCCTAAAAACGGATATCTGTCAAGGATCTGCGGTGATCAATTTTCAATTTATTATCCCTCCTCCCGTTCCGCCGCGGAGCCCCACTGAAGCTCCACTGAAGCCTTTCGCCGGGGAATACCCTTATTAGTTGTGATGGGGAGCTCCATCGAATATTTCGTCGCTTCATCAATTCAATTTGCCTGAAACAGGAGATGCCAGAGCTCGGTCCCATGGACGTGGAGAAGGATGTTCCCGATGGATAGGATGGATGCTGCAAGGGATGTACGAGAGTAGCTCATTAACTTCAACTAAGTTTATTAGCGTCCGTATAAATTTTCGATCGTAGAGCACCGGAAGGTCTGACGTGAAATATGAGAGGCTGCAAAGGCAGTAATAGTTGTTGCCGTCGTCGTGTCAGAGCGGAGATCAATAAAACCCGAGGAAATTGCCTTCGAAAATTAAAGAAAAAAAATATATATATATATAAAAAAAAAAAAATCTCTCCTCCGGACACAATCAATTTCTATTAAAAAAGGCGCTTTATTAAAATTCCACCGAATTTATATCCAGGATGATAGAGGAACGTGCTCTTTATTGATCTACCTAAATTAAGTTTATAGGACTTGATTTGAAAGTTTGATTAGAACCTAAAAGTATACACGAGTTTGAGTTTCAATTCGAAAAGGAAGCTCTATAGATTTTCGAAAACCATTGGAAAATAATACAAATAATAGCCATTGGCTTGAAGATGGTTTTGGGTCAAGTGAAAAACAGACCGAAACCGAATCACAATTCACTTTTCTTCCGAAAATGAAGTCCTTTGAATTTGATTTATTTGAAATATGAGAATAAACAAGTAAGGAATAAGATTCAGCGGCTTCAGATTGACAACAAACAGGCCACTCCGTCACATTTTTTTCAGAAATTAGAGACAAAGAAGCCCACCTGAGGGAAATATAGCTGGAGGACTCTCATCTTGTTTATACTATAATTGTCAATATTATTCCGAATACATGCGCCGAATCACCGACAATTAAGCTTGTGTTTCTGGTAGAGATGCCACGAATAGTAATTTGGCCGAATACCGAATACCGAATATTCGGCGAGGTTCTTGGCCGAAGCGCCGAACATTCGGCAGCCGAATATTCGGCCACACTTAGTACTTTCCGCGGGCGACAAGTCACAACTGTCGCTGTAGAAAATGTTCGTTCAGATGAAGGTGTGGAACAGAAAAATTCTGTTGCAAATGAACTTAATTTTTACATGGTATCTGTTCGTTTAGATCGGACAGCAGACCCTTACAAGTGGTGGTCAGCAAACGCGAAACAATATCCAACCCTTTCACAATTTGCTAAGATGTATTTATCATCTCCCGGTAGCAGTGTGTATAGTGAGCGGCTGTTTTCGGAAGCAGGTATAATTTATGAGGAAAAACGCAATCGTCTGCTATCAACAAACGCTGAAAAAATTGTTTTCATTCATCATAACTTACCACTGGTAGATTTTAAATATTAATTTGTTAGTTGTTTTTTCTGGTTAAATAAATATATCTTTATGAGTAATATTTTGAGTTCTTTTTTCATGATTTATTTGGTAATCCTTACTATATTTTATCATAAATACGAAAGTAAATCTGTTTATCACGATTTCACGCCAAAACTGCTGAACCGATTTAAATGCAATTTGGTACACAGATACTCTAGAGTCTTAGAAAGGACATGGGCTATAATTTACGCGGACAAAGTCGCGGGAAAACAGCTAGTAATAAAAAAATAATAAATAAATTGCTATTCGGTATTCGGCCGAATAGTTAACCATATTCGGCCGAATACCGAATAGCGAAAAAAAGTGGCCGAATAGCCGAATACCGAATAGTTGCCGAATATTCGTGGCATCTCTAGTTTCTGGCAGGTCGTGTGGCCTAACATCTACCTTTTAGCAAGTCTTATGATCAAATTTTGCTTTTGTTTAGTATATCACTTGCAGCATTCTGTAGATAGAAAGGTTCTTTTGATTATATTAAAGCCGCTTACATTTTATCATTTTAGAAAACGTTTTGTGGTTACTATGAACCTGATTAGAAACAAGAGTATCGGTGGTATTTTCGTTTAAACACAACAAAAGGGAATTTAGTATTGAATTCGAATTTCATACAAATTGGCTTTTGCTTAGAAAAGCCCTAATGAATCGCATTTTAAAAAAAGGACAAAAATATGAAAGGTATTATGAAATTCTATGAATTAAATTTATTTAATATTTATTTATTTATTTATTTATTTATCACGCCTACAAACTATTGTTCCACAGGCTCGCAATAATAAAATTACTTAAACTACATAACAAAAGAAAGAACAAAATAAAAATAAAAAACAAAAAATTTAAAAAATATAAAACAATTAGCATGCACTAACAATATATCAGATATATTATGGTTAACAATTATTAGCATTAAAGGCAAATACGAAACTATGAAAAAGCTGAGAACTCAAGAAATGACTATGTGAAGTAATAGAACAGTCTAACCGATTCACGAAAGGTAACTCTGTTCATGGATAAATCCACCGCATTATAAACTTCATTAAAAAATCTAGAACATTGCGCAATCGGCTCATTGCTACCATAGGTTGTTCGGTGCACTGGGATTTTAAGAAAAATACCTCTAGTCCTTAAAAAGATTTAATTTAATTAAAGACAAATTAAACTGTAACCTGAAATATTAACAAATTTTATGCAAATACCAGCCTGGATACCTGTGCTTTGCTACAGTGATTACTAGAAAAGAAAATTGAATGTAAAATTAGAACATAGAAACTTGTTATCTATTGTTACAATTTGCCTTCGCCACAATTCCGCGACTAACGGACAGACAGACGGACGTAGGGACATTTTTGTTAGGAATAGTACTCGTCCACCGAAGTAGACGAGCCCAAAAAATCGATGAGTGTTTCGATCCGAGAAGCCAAGCTGATCTCGGCAGTATGGCGAGAAGCCAAGCTGAACTCGTCAGTATGGCGCTTGGCTTCTCTGCCATAGACACTCACAAAGGAGGAATCGAAAGCTAATCCCTATATCTGCCCGATCGCAACTTCAAGTGTGAATTATAAGCGAAGGCAAATTCTGTAAATTCTGTGTAAATTCGGTCTGTCTGTCCGTTAGTCGGGGAATTGTGGCGAAGGCAGATAGTGTAGTTTTGCCGGCCAGCCGCTTGGCGGGCAAAATTGTAACACTATAAAACTTAGATACTGGTATTTTGAAACTAATTTAATTTTTAATTTTATTAAATTCGATTAATTTATGGATCATAAGGCTTGAAATTTAACAATGTATTCAACTATTCTCAAATTATGTTATTAGCGCAATGGAAGATGGTGGCCAAGTGGATGTTGTTTATACCGACTTTGCTAAAGCATTTGATAAAGTTCATATATCATGTTTAATACATAAATTAGGTAATCTTGGTTTTCATTCAACAATCATTAACTGGTTTAATTCTTATCTTAGAGATCGTGTTCAGTATGTTAAATTAGAAGGAATCCTTTCAAAAAAAAAAAATTGTAAATTCCGGCGTTCCCCAAGGTAGTCACCTGGGACCGTTGCTATTTTTGTTGTTTATTAATGATGTTGCCGATTGCTTTCGTTCCGTTAAATGTTTATTATTTGCTGATGATCTAAAATTATTCCATAAAATTAGGTCTCCAGATGACTGTGTTCTCATGTCCGACGATTTGGACAGACTTTATCAGTGGTGCAGTATTAACAAATTATATCTTAACATATCAAAATGTAAAGTCATGACTTTTTCTCGTAAAATAAATTGTATCCCTTTTCCATACAAATTAGATGATAATTCTCTCGCTAAAGTAGACCAAATTAAGGATTTAGGGTTTATTTTCAATACAAATATGTCTTTTAGTGATCATACATATATAAGCTTCCGTTACAAGGGTATTTCAAGCTTTAGGATTTTTAAAACGGAACACTAAAGATTTTAAATCTCCACAAACACTTATCTCCATTTATTTCGTATTACTGCGTTCTATCATTGAATATGCTTCTGTAATATGGTACCCTTATCATCAGATACATATAAAAAGAATTGAATCAAATCAATACAAAAGAATTTTACTCGATTTGTCTTTTTTAATTGTAGGTTGCTTGCTAACTTTATGCCATCTTATCTTGCTAGATGCTTATTTCTAGGTATTTCAAGTTTAGAATTCAGACGGGAAGTAAGTTGTGCTGTCTTTGTTAAGGATATTCTATCTTTTAGAATTAAATCTCCTGAACTATTGTCAATGATTAATTTGTATGCACCGGAAAGAGCAATTCGTTCAAGATCATTGCTGTACTCCCCTCCTCATAAGACTAATTATGGTTGTCATGAACCGGTGTCTAATTGTATAGTTTATTTTAATTCTTTAGCTACCTCCCTTGATTTTACTATGCCAAGAAATGAATATAAATTAGCTCTTTTTGAGAAACAACATCTAAAGAACTAAGTACCTATGTATTTTTGTATAATTTTGTATGCTAGTCTGTAAGATTTAACATTTGTAGACATTTAATAAATAAATAAATAAACTTTGATTAATCGATTATTAAAGGTTGTCAATCAAAGGAATTTGCGGGATGAAGACGATTTCTTCCTCATTGACGCCTGTCAAAATCATGGTTTCGATTACGTGTTTATATAGAATCTTCATCTGAAGCCTGGTTCCATTGTAAAGCCTCGGAAGGTTCAAATAGTCAACCCGGATCTTTACTATTCGACAAGGGATCTAACTGGAAATATTTCGAAATTCTCACACAACAATTCACTTCTCTATTTTACCCCTTCAACGCAGAAATAGATATTTCTTTATTTCTTCTATTTGAGATTTTAAACAGAAAATTCTTATGTCTCTAACTTTAATTATTTAATAATTTCCATACAATATTGCACCCCCATTTTCACACCCTTAGAGGTTGAATTTCGAAAAATTCTTTTTTTAGTGAGCAGCCAGAACCCAAAAAAAATTAAGTGTTAAATTTTTAAGCTAGTACGTTTTTTAGTTCAAGAGATTTTGTGATGAGTCAGTCAGTGAATGGTATTTAGCTTTTATATAATTATACAGACTACAACTAAAAAAACATTTACTTTGTGAAATGAGAGCAAGGTGCTGAATTTTGGGAAATACTGAAAACGGGATTCATTATTTTTGCTGCAGAATATTTATGCGAAGTATCAAAAAAAATCCGAACCCCTTAGAATTTGATTTCCAATAAAATAATAAATATGGTACGTGTTTAATTTAATATGTTTTGGGGTACTTTTACCAAATTTTAAATTAAACAAAACGTTAAATGATGTTTCTTCATATAAAATTTTAACCCCCTTATGACCCTTTTAAGAGTTGAATTTTAAAAAATCACTTCTTTGTGAGTTTCTACATTATAAAATTAAAACTACTAACCAAAATTCATATTTAGTTAGGAAGAAGACTACTTTATGCAATGCAATGCAATGCAATGCATTTGGCAGCAAATTTTGTAATATTATCTAATAACTCTACAAATTATAAAAAAAATAAAAGTGAAACAAACACAACTAAGAAATACTAAGAGATTCCTAAAAACGAAGGCCGTTGTATGTTTACTTTGATATTTCCGAACAACAATTATAATAATAGCAGATTCATAATTTTTTGTCGAAATTCAACATCTGGAATATTTCAAAAATTCAAATTGATAAAAATTAAAATATTCCAGGACATATATTAAAAATAATTCCATATTAGTTTTACGATCGTTCAGAGTTAAATTAATAAAGAATTTTTTATAGACCTTTATTTCACAATCCCGATTTTAGTTTCTAGATTTGTTCAAATTGCTTGGCATAAACAACAAAATTCAACGTTATTTAATAAAAAAAGATACTTTTAACTTTTAATTCTTGCTAATTTTTGCATCTTCTTTTGTCTGTTAAAAGAAACCAAAAACACAAATTGAAAAATCGCACTGCCTCAAGGATTAAAAATACTGTCAAATCGGTTAATAATCTAAAATGCTTTTCGTATCGATTTTGAAATTCGAGGATGTCTCCTGTATATAAATTAAAATCTTTTGGACCAATAATTAAGTAACTAAGGTGCGTTTTTTTAATGATCTGGATCTGGATTGCAATTTTGTACTGAATTGAAATTTTTCAATAGTTACTCATAGCAATACTTTCTAATTTTGCTAAAGGACATCAAATTGCATTGATTTGCGTACGTTTTGCGTCAAAAAATGAATCCAATGATTTTTTCAGTTAAAGATTTGAAGTTTGGGTAGGTAAAAATCATGGCAATTTGATGCATTTATTGCACATTGAAAAATATTTCCTATAGGACATGGTTTACAAATTTCAATTCAATGCAAATTCCTGATCCAGATCCAGATCATTAAAAAAACGCAACATATGTAAGAGCTTTACAGTGAGTTTTTATATATTTTCACATGTAGTTGTACGAAAATTTGAATTTTTTTAGATCAGTAGTCATTTAATTACCTTGTGAGAAAATTCGAAGTGCTTCGAAAAAAGCAGCTTCGAAGCGCTTTATTCATATTTCATGATATACTTTCTCAACAAGCTTTTTGAAGCAAATTCGAAGCGCTTCATCCAAATTTCATGATATACTTCGATAAAGTGCTTCTCATGGAGCTCAAAGAAAGTGCTTACTTCTGCGGTCATCATACGTTCAAATTTGTATGAAACTGAAGCGCAAACGTAGCACTTGGTGCTTTAGTAGGAACATTTGGAAAAGTCTTTTAAAGCACTGCTTTGCTAGTTGGGTAGTGTTTAAATTTGATTTTTGCAATATAGTTAAACTCCCTGACCATCAACAGCCCTTCAGAGAGCTCTTCTGAAAAGGATCTTTCATTAAAGAACAATTTTCCAATGAGTTCTCATTGAAAAGCACGTTTTAGAAACGCAATTTGCCCGGGAACTTTTGTCGAACAGTATCGCCAGCCCTTAACGTGGTGAAGGGTTATTTCGTAAAATGCAAAAATAATCGTTAAATGAAGTGCCGCTGCAAAACGTTTGCCGATTACTAGTAAACTGCTCGAGGATTTTATCGCTAAACAGTTGAAAACAATTCACCAAAGGATATCGCACCATCATCATCGTTTTGGAGTGCCTAACTTTTAGCCCCAAGGATTCTATGGAGGACTCCTTCCTATTTTTGGGGGGCGGGTTCAGGCAGCGAGTGCAAAAACGAATCCAAGACATGCAACAAACTGCAAATTTATAGCAGTTCGGCACGCGTTTACTTATTTACTCCCCGTAAAAGCGACGCAGGACGGACGGGAGTCTCGCAGGAGGGTTCAGAAGACGCGAAATATCGCCTCGCTACCAATCAGATAAAATTTCAATTTTGTGTAATTATAAGTCGCTGTGCGGTTGTGGTGGAGAAAGGCCAGGTCACAAATAGAATTATTTATTGGACTCCTTTCGCCCGGTTTACATGCATGCTAAATGGGGCCCGGTAGATGCAATTTTCCGCAGGCTAATTTGTACCTTGCGGACGGGCAGCGCGCGCCCTCGTGTTGAGCGGACTAACTATTAATTAAGTTTTTAATTAATAGCACCTGAGCCCACTGCCTTTGTTCTGGACGACGATGGAAGGGGGTGATATAAAAGCGAAGCTTCTGAGTCGGTTACTGTTTCCAGAACCACACTTGTCTACGTTTATCAAGTGGCTCGTATTTATTCAGGCTGCCAAGCGAAGGAAATTGGCGCTGCTCCGGCTTCGCGAAGCTCCACTGAGGAGTGCGCGCGCCCCTGAAATTTATGGAGACCGACGAAGTCCTTCATTAAAATGAACATGAAACCCAACCGTAGAATGAATGCTGCCGGCACTCGCACGGAAATGATAATTGCGATTTTGCCGCTGGCTTAATGCGTTCACAGTTTATAGTGCCTTTCCTGGCCTTTGAAGGTGCTACTGCGGTGGTGCCCCTCTGAACCATTCCCTTTTCCCCCGAAGGGATCTTTTATCCACAAAACAGTAGACCCCTTTGCGTGCAAAATTTCAAATTTCGAAACGTAGTCAATCTCAGCGCCACTAAAAATGCACAGTGCTTCCTTAAAGGAGCCCCATAAATTGAATGTCAGCTTCCAAATCAGTGGCGGGGGGCGGAACAGTCCCTTCAAAGGGTCGAACATGCTCGTAAAGCATTTTCGCAACAAAGCGCCTACTACATATATGCTATTGTTTACGAGAGAACAGCATTAGAAGCAATAATTGTTTACAAATTACATCAAAGTTGAAATTTATTGCCCTCAAAACACTTAGCTCAGTTTAATGCCGCCATAAGTGCTAAGTATACGGCGAGAGTTCCCATAACGAAGGTCTAATTCCATCGGAAAAACAACAATCGGCCCAAGGAAATAATGAGCCTTGGAAATGGGGCTTCGCATATATGAAACCAATTCCCGGCCCAGAATGGGCCCCGACAGCCAGACATTAGGACCAGGATCGGGACGGGAAGGACTGGGACCAAGGACCTAGAACAGCAGCAGTAGCAGTAGCGGCGGGTTTCGGGGTCTCAGCCTGGAACATATTGGCATGTCGGCCGCCAGCTAGCGTACACACACGGTCCAGAATCGGGACCGGGTGCGGTTTGTTCATTTTCACTTAAGGAACAAATTATCCCCGTCGGATATTATTTCGCATATGCGAACTCTAAAGCATTTGTAGAGCATATCGCTCCATTTCTGAGACTATACTATACTATACTATGCTATGCTATAATATACTATACTATAAAGTATGCGAACGGTTCTGCCCCTTCCCGCCATAATAATGGCATCCACCCCCATAATCCCATTCTGGCGTCTGTTTCATCTCGAATTACGGCAATGTGTGTCTGCCTTTGCCTCTGCCTCCCAAAACATCTTTATAACCGAATAAAACGGCTCTGGATGATGATCTAATTTGGAAAAAGTTTTTGGATTCCCCTCAGCGCTGTGTCAGACCCGGCCTGTAATGAGGGAAATGTTGTTTTATTAATAAATTTGGTTTGATAGACTGCCGTTGCGACGACCTGACGATAGCGGATGCTTTCCTGCCGACATATGTGTTTCGGCAGCTCCTCGTCTCGTCACGGCGCTCCCTCTATCTATATGTATGTATGTAGGCCCCCAGGGGGGAAAGGCGTTAAAATTGAGGAGATATCCTACGGATTGTTTTGGGGTTCATATGCCCCATTTGTACCGAATATGAGAGGCTTGATGAAAGGGCATCAACAACTACATGCTGTTAAGCCACCATCTGAAGTTGATGAGGATCTATCTGAAAGGCTGGAAGAGGTTTAGTTTGGTAGACAGGTAGACACAATTCGTTACGGGCAAATAGCAAGCAGTTTCCGTTTTGTATCAGATACTATGCTTAAATTTTGAGTGACTAAAAAGTTTAATGATTATATATAAATATAATAATATATTGGGCGGGAAAAAACACATTGGGAAAAGTCTTTATGTTTTAAACCTGTTTTAATTAGATTTTGTTTTTATAAAACGAGGGTGATACATAATTTAAAATTTAATAGCCCCATGTAAATTCATTGTGGTAGTATTTTTATATTTTCCGTAAATATAAATAAATAAATAAATAAATAAAACAATTTCATAACAAAATAAAAAGTCACAGGCCATTTCACGAATTACGCCAATTTTTTCGAATTTTATAAATGATTTCTTGGTTCAAAATAAATCGAATTTTATTGTACTTTGCATTTTGTTGAATATAATAGCTTTAACAATATATAGTTATAATTTTATGTCGAAATGTGTATTATTAACGAAATTATAAACATTTATCGATATCACGATAATGATCATAGAGTGGAAATTGCACAACTTTGAATTTATTAGTCTTAAAACTTATAGAAATTATGTCTGTATATTACAAACTAATATACAATTCAAAAAATAAATTAAAATTCCTGAATTTATAGTATATAATTAAAAAACAGTTTCGGGATTTTGTTCGTTTGGAACAAGCAATTCAAAATCTTCGTTTTTGCCTCCAGTATGTTATTTTTTTTTTCAATTTTGCAGGCTTATGCTGAGCTATTTATTAATCCATTCTAAATAAGTTTCTTTATTAGTAAGTAGACTTCTTAAAAAACAAAATATTGATAAATAATATGATAATTCCTTTGTGTGCTAATTTTCATGAATTCATTATGCACAAAAATTTTATAATTTGGATTTTGTTTTAAAACCTCTAATGTCATGAACTTTTTATGTGATGAGCTCAGGAGTCCACAAAGAAATTTCTATTATTCTTAGGATATGATGATCAATTTATCAAACAATATGGTGAAAGAAGAGCATATTCCTATCAACAGTGTATTTATCTCGACCACCGTAGAACTGCATTGCATTTATAATTATTTATCATGCTAGATAATTTTGCGAAAGATATTCAAGTTCAAACATACAAATAGTCACAAAGTAAATCATGATATCACAGGTGTAAAGGAATTTTAATAAAATCCAAACTCTGCATATAAATAATAGTAAGAAATAAACATATTGTAGACTTCTGGCAACGAATAAATAAATAATAAAATATAATTGAAGTTCAATGCCTATCACGATAAAATTACCCTACGGTCACCCCAAATTTTAGTTGTTACATAGCACACTTTTAATTTCGCACTTTTCTCTATTTAACGTTAACATCAATTATTCAAATTTAAAAAAATTGAATAAAATAAAACAAATATCATGAGTTTCACCAGTCACTGGTGACCACTGATGGTTAGGTATTACTAACAAGGAAACGTTCTCAGGCGTATCTCACCGATTTTGATGAAATTGAAATATGTTATAGAGTATCGAAAAATAAGAGACACGTATTTTTTTTTATCTGCGGATACGCATATTTAGGGGGTACTTTTATTTATTGTCTTTTTTTTATAAAAAATTGGTGTATTTTTCAAAAGTTTGTCCGCCATGTTGGATTCGCCATTTTGAATATTTTAAATTTGACATCGGATTCGTAATCAGCGACTCCAAAAACCCTTAATACTGGTTTTCACGAAAAAACTTATGTCTGAAAGAATATACATCATTTACGTATTAGTGCTAGGGGTTGTTTACCCCCTTGAGGAGCTTTTTTTACGAAAACGCAAAAACAGGTCAACTTTATTTTTTTAAATTGTATGTAAAAAAATATTTTTCAATGATTTTTAACTAAAACTGTTGTTTTTGTGACGCAAAAATATTTTAAAAAAATCGTTTTTCTGCAATAAAAAATAAGGGTTGCCACCCCCGGGAACCGGATTACTTACAAAAGGTTAATATATTTATGAGACATCATCTCTATTTTGTTTTATTCGAAAAAATTCAATAGAACTTGAAATATTTAGGAAAAACTGTTTTTGGGCGTAAACTTTAGGAGTGGTTTTCACCCCCTAAATGTGCGTATCCGCAGATAAAAAAAAATACGTGTCTCTTATTTTTCGATACTCTATAACATATTTCAATTTCATCAAAATTGGTCAGACACACCTGAGAACGTTTCCTTGTAAGTACAAAGTCGTTGAATCAAATGTCTTTCAAATAATATCAGCATTAACACTTCACGGATGTTAATTAAATTCTTGGAAGGAACACACAAAACACTCAACTTATTATTTTTTAAAGCTCACTTTTTAAGCGAGTACCATCCTCAAAATATTATTTCTACTTCGAAAAAGAGCAAGAGTTATTCGTTTCTTAAAATTTCAACTATTTAAAATTAATTATTCTCGCCAAAACAATAGTATAAGATGATCTAAAGGTCGACAAAGATGTATTATGATACTAAGATACATTTTCTAATTTTAATTAATTTTCTATAAACTATAAGATTATTGTTATACCAATATACCAGTGTTTGCTTGAATAAAGCTATAGCTCTTTATTGGGTTGAACGATATTCATCGATGCATTGAAAACATCGATGTTTAAGAAACAATGTATGGAACTAAACCAATGTTTTTTAACACCTTTCAGCTATTCTATATATCGATGTAATATATAAAATATAAAGTACAATATACCAAAAATGGATCTGGCTGGAATAAATTAAGAAAAAATAAAATTTTGGCTAAAAATGACAGACAATTGAATTTCCAAATTACGAATTCAAGTTAATTCAAAATACATGAGAACTTATGAAGTCGATTATTAAAATTGAACCTTTTGCGGTCATATTGTTTATGACAGGTATCATTATCATTATGTCAACGCGATTTTATCATTATACTTATAGAGGGTCAACGTTATATATAAATCGTTAACAACTTAAAGATTTATAATAGTCTATCTTCGATCTACAAATTAGGAGGCAATAAAAAAAAAACAGGTATTTATTGAAGATTAATTTGAATTTAAATATACAATTTTTTACAAATTTTTAATTTTTCTTCGCGTTTGAAACAGCCTTTCATTTGTGGGGAAATTTTAGAAACTTCATAAATTTGTACTAATCTACGATACGCTTAAAAAAAGAATTTTCATTTGACTAAAATCGTAAGAAAATCACACAATTTCCTTTATATTATTTCTTGATTTTTGGACATGTGTTTCCATATACTTGATAAAAGTCTGCCCCCCAATAGATAACCTCTAACTCCGCCCATGCTGATTGGAATTAATTTACTTGACAGTAATGCCTAATATTATACATATTATAAAGGAAAAACAAAATTTATTAATTCTTGCATTTAAGGGGGAAAGTCCATGTAAACGCTTCAAAATCAGTCATATTTTAAAAATGTTTTAGAAGGTGATAAAATAATTTTATTGTTTTAAATTGTTTACATAACTTTATTTAACTTTTCTAAAGTATAAACAAAAAACTTTTTTTTTTACTTCCAAAATGGCGTTTCATTCAGTCGTTTACATGGACTTGCCCCCTTAAATACAATTTGTAAAATATAATTTCTAATTCTATGTACTTCAGAAGCTTGTCTACTTTACGATAATATAACATCAGAATGTTTGTTTGCTGAAACGTGAATTTTCAACAAAACTTGAACTAAAGTGGTCCTTTCATTAAAATTTATGAATACTACAACCATACGTATGTCACTAGTGTTGGAAATTTTTTAAGTAGTAACTTTATTCCATCCTTATTTTTTACATATTATAAAATGTTATCAAGATTTATTCAAGGCTTCCTGCGATATGTCATATTATATGTACACTATCTTGTTCGTGGTTCTTTCTGGAGCTATTTTATTTAAAGTGTGCACTCACAGCATCCGGGACGGACGTCATATATGACAAAAATTGCAGCTCGCTTTCGAGCATTTCTGAAGAGAAAATGGCCCGGGAACCGGAGTATAATTCGGGTCTCGGGTGCTCGGCTGCTCGGGTGCCCGCAAAGCGTTCCCATTGTGAATAGTTTTCGGAATGAAATTGAAATGCGCCGGGATAACAATGAGCGAGAGCAATAAATTTCCCTACTTATTCTGATGAAATTTCAGCGTGCAGAGAGATGCACGGTTCTTATCTGCTGACACCATTCTTAAGCAGCTCCTTTCCGGCTTTTTGGTTATTTTCTGCTCTCTGTCGACGGTGGGTTGCTTAAGTGCTAGCACAACAATGGGCTGCGGTTTTAGGAACCCGGCGGGATGGAACTTTGCCTTTTCGCTACTTTCAGCCAGCTTGTTTGCATTTTCACACTGTCTCTGATGGGCCTTGCACTATTTCCGGAATCCGGGCCAGAGGATTCCGTGACCTGACTGGTCCGAAAGGAGCTTTAAGACTTTCCAGAATTAAATGATCCTCCTTTGCATTCTTTTTCCGACTTTACCATCTCAAGACATTGAAAATCATACAAACTTTTAGATTCAACTCAAATGGGTCTATGAATTTCTTAGTTTCCTTCTTTTTGCCAATATTCCTTTGAAGTGGTTTTGCAACTAAAATGTATCAAAGGATGCAATACCTAAATTTGATGTACTTTCAAGAGAACATAAAAATGGCAGTAATATTTGTAGATAGACAGGAACCATTGACGGATTAACAGATAACCACATGCTTGGAGACCCGTATGGCCCATATGCTATCCAAGCCGGATTTTATCTTCTATCTATATATATAAAAATGAACCCCTATTTCTGTTGGTCACGCAATAACTTGAGAACGACTTTACTGATTTCATTAATTTTTTTTTTAAAAGTTTTCTAATACTTTGTAGATGGTTCTTACGGAAAGAAAAGTTAAGAAAATTGCGCAGAAAATTTGATAATTTCAGAAAACTTAACGATTATTTTAACTTCACGAGTTTGATCGTTCGCGCGTTCTCGATTTCAACGGATTTTAATGAAAATTAATACAATTATTGTATTGAGGTCCCTGATTTTGAATATTATCACAATTTACAAATCGAAGATTACGGACCCAGTATGGCGACCAAGATTTCTCGATTTCGACGGATTTAAATGAAAATTAGTACAATGATTGTTTTTGGGTCACTGATTTTGAATATTATCAAAATTTCCAAATCCAAGATGGCGGATATAACATTTTAATGGAAATTAGTACTATAATTATTCTGAGGCCACTAATTTGAATGTTATCAAAATTTCCAAATTCAAGATGGCGGATCCAACACGGCGACCAAAATGCCTCGATTTATTTAATGCCACTAATTTTAAATATTATCAAGATTTGGATATTCAAGATGGCATATTCATAAAGGGGTTTTTGGACTGAATCAATTTCTAGGATATAACAAACTAGGAAATTTGAGAAGTCTTTAATTAGTAAGTATTTACCCAACGTCGGATGAAACCAGTTAATTTTCCAATATTTGTGAAGTGTAAAACAGTTTATTTAATATTAAACAACGTGTAAGTTTGTTCAATAAATTAATTAGGGATATGAAACGGAAACACTGTTTTCTTATATTAATGGTATTATTTGTAGAAACATGCGAAAAGAAAGAACACGATCAAATATTGGTCGACGCACAGGGCATAATGAAAATGTACCGGAAAGGGCAGTACAACGTCTGCTGGGTCAGCTAGTAGATTATATATATAAAATCTTAATTATAAATTTAAATATGATATAAAATTTCGAGAATCGCAGAAAGTTCGGCTCTAGTATTCATATAAAATACCATATTCAAAGACTCATTTTTTTGCGTTACGTATACTATTTAAATTCACTTTTTAAAATTAATAACAAATAAATATGAATGAAAAATGTTCAACAACAAACAAAAAACAATATTAAAAAGATAATAAATTATTTATCTCCTTTACTCATTTGTTTTCGTTTATAATTTTGGTCTATAATATGAATGTAATAAAATATTATCAAATGACGATTTAAAAACACAAAACTACTCTTCTTGTTACTTATTATCAAATTTTCTCTTTAACGTCTGCGATTAATATAAGATTAAAAAGTTGCCTTCAATAATAAATTCAGTTTTCGGAAGGATTTAGTCCAATATATTGATGTATGTAAAATAATCGAATTAAAACAGATAAATTTAATTTTTTTCTTATATTTCAATTAAGGAACCTTTGTGTTATTTCTATCTCATAATTCAAAATCTTAATCCTCCATTGACAGAAACCCGCCCCGAAACCGGGAAGATAACTTAATAAAATATTTATTTTGATTAAATTGGTTTCTAAGTGTACCATATAACAACAAAACAAAAGAATTATAAACAATAAAATGAAAAACTATAGTTTTAGATATCCTGAGATAGTAATTTTTTTTAATATAAAGGAACACAACTTTCGTCGACCAAAACTACCCCCATCGCTAAGTTATTAAGGATCTTAGCAGTTTTAAAACGAAATTTGTTAAAACATGTAATTCATAATATATCTTCCTTTTTTTATAATTAAAGCACCGCAGTTGAGGATAATCTCATAATGAATAAAGCATTAGTAGTAAATCGTGCCTCAAGTACAATATTCCACAGAAAGAAGGAAACTGATAAATACGGAAAGAACCGAATTTTACATGCAGCATTTAATTCTAAATTTATATAAAATATATAAATTTAAGATTTGTTGAATCAGCATGAAATATAAAATGAATTTTAAAAATATATAAGCTTGAATTAATTATAAAAATACCTGACACCTGGGAAATTCAACATACAGAATCTGAAATCATAAAATTACTATAAAACCTTGAAGAAAAACTGAATTCTTAAAAACATATCATAAATTCATGCAATCATTTGTTGATACAAATACAACAAAAACAATGCATGCAAGAAAAAAAACATCATCTCAAGAGGCTCGGATGAAAGATTAAGCACGTTTAGTGAGATGATTTGTCATACAAGTCCGTTTAATAATCAAATATTATTAAGAAAACCCGAAGTGACAGCCAATCACCGGGTACAAAACATTGAATTCCTACATCAATTTATGATACATAAATGAAACATAGAGCATGCGAAATGAATCCTTTATAGTCAAACAACATAGCCATGCCTCTAAAACGACTTCCAGTGAGGAAAAATCAGCATACAAGGTTCACTGAAGTCAACAACTTAAACATAACCTGATCAAAACACATGCATAATATGTGACACATACATGAAATATTATGTGATAATATTAGGCACACCGACAAGACATGCATCATACATATAGAAAAACTACACTCACCTGGAATTAAACACTGATATCCGTATAAATTGTCACATAAATTGAATCACTCGCGAAACTTAGGCGATGACACTCGAAAACTTGAAAACCGCGACTGACAGAACTAATTTTTTGATGAACATATGGACAATTGGCGCCGAGGAATTCAATGGCATTGCCAGAAAGTAGCTTATTGATCGATTTCAATAAGAAATTAAGAAAAATTAAAATGTTCATAAGGTCAATAAGAGGGAAAGGGATATCAAGCATGAAAGGGACGATAATAATATTTCAATTTTCCCTCAAAAAACGCCTAAAATGGCGGAAAAAATGTCGCTTCACCATTATGTTAAATTGGTGAAAAATGAATAAATACAAGAAGCCAAGTAGTCAATAAATTTCAAAGAAGCATGAAATAGTTAGAATACCTGTGAAGAAGTCGCCCAAAGTCAACAAGTGAATGATATTTCCCTCCCTTCAGTTTCAAATTAATCAACCTTATCAGTCAACTTGGAGGACAGTGGAACCTGGAGAGAAGGAGGTTGAACACTACAGAGGCATATTTAAGCCGAGATTAAATCAGGAAAAATTATCATAAAATACAATACACTTACACGAATTACACCAATTCTGTGTATTAACAAAATTAATTTGGTATTTTGTATAACGCTCAAAAACAAGGTTTGCCTATAAAACTGGATTTGTCCATGAAATAATATTAAAAAAATATTTTTCAAAACACTCAAAGTCCATCTGACTTTAATATGGAAACTTAAAATACATTTTTTTTTTTTTTTGAATTTTTTCCATTATATGTATATAGTTTTGAATAAACTGTTGATTTTCCCAAAATGCTTTATTGTAAACAATTGATTGTCATAAACTAATTTAGAGTTTTGATACCTCAATTATCAAAGGATTATAGAGAAAATTAATATGAATTTTTGGTCGTTTAAGATCTATCCTGTGAACATATTACATTTTAATTTATTGAAGAAACTTGCTTTCATTTGACATGACTTATCGAGAGTTATTTGTAGAATAAAATTTGTGTTTCCACACTTGTGTGTAGTGAACTCGTATATTAAATGCAATAAGTTCATGACCATGCAAGATTCCTAACGAATCTAAATGATGCTTTAGATAAAACATGAGAGCCAAAGACCTACGTTTTTTAAGCACCAATTACTTTCGAGGACCATTAACCTCGACTATGACGAAAAGGTTTCGTCTCTGCCTGGATCCGCCGCATTGCCTGCTCGAGTGCTTTGCCCCTCTCCTTGTGCCCAATCCTTAAATCCTTATAGTATTTATAACTTTTTGGCAGTGTAAAATTTTGTCAGTCCATAAATTCCGCCCAAAAAGAACACCCATCGCTCTGGAGACAGTGGCAGTGGCGGCGGCGGCAGGCGGCAGGCGTCTGCCTACTGCCCGCCACCGCAATGGCACATTCATCTTCGCATTCAATTTAACTTTTCGGTTAAAAAGCGGAGACTACAAGTACACGGAGAATGGAGTGGCTCCATCTAATTCCCAACTCCATTGCAGGGAACAGACTAGTTTGCCGTAGTAGTCGGTCGACATAGTCCCCACAGTCCAGGGTTTATGGTGCAACAAGGTAAATTATTCCCGGCACCGCAACTTCTGGCTTCGCCCAATGGTTGGACCTAAACTATATGTGTGACGCTGTGAGATTTTACCTTTATCTTTTTATTTACTTTTTTTTCCGCAAATTTTATTCGGCTTAACTTGGACATGAACCAAAATCCAGGTATGTCCGAGCGAATAAACAAAGAATTGGAGCAATTTATTTATTTTTCTTTTTGCCGCAGTGCCGTATGCTTGCTGTACACTGCTACGGAGTGGCCGCGTCTTCACAAGACTCTCGTCGTTGTCGTCGTCATCCCCGCCGCCGCCACTGGCCGGGTGGCCGGGCAGAGTGCATGAAAAATATATGATTAAGCTCCATTCCCAGGGGTGTAGCTCTAGAGCTCTTGATAAAATTTTTGCTTCTGCTGATGGTATTCCCAAATGCGACATTTCCATTATGCTCTAAAATTAACTTTACTCGCGTCATTGTTCCATAATCCGCAACGACCCCGAAAAATGGAGGGGGGCATACGTGCAGCAGTCCCTGAATCTCTATTGGGACAACGAGTGACGAATGAGGAATTTATAAAAGATGAAGCCCGCGGATAATGAAACCGTAATTATCCTGGCCTTTTTCCTTAGTAAGTACGTCACCGCCCGATGGGGACTTAACTAGCTGGAAATGAATAAGGGTTTTTTTCTATTTTGGGATCGGGAAAAACGCACAACTGGGTTTCCACTCACAAGGAAACGTTCTCAAGTGTGTCTCACCGATTTTGATGAAATTGAAATATGTTGTAGAGCATCGAAAAATAAGAGACACGTATTTTTTTTTATCTGCGGATACGCAAGTTTAGGGGGTGAAAACCACCCCTAAAGTGTACCCCCAAAAACAGTTTTTCTTAAATATCTCAAGTTCTAATGAATTTTTTCGAATGAAACAAAATGGAAATGATGTCTCGTAAATATACTAACCTTTTGTAAGTAATCCGGTCCCCGGGGGTTGCAACCCTTATTTTTTATTTCGGAATAAATTATATTTTTGCGTCACAAAAATAACAGTGTTAGTTCAAAATCATTGACAAATATTTTTTTACATACGATTTTGAAAAACAAAATTGACCTGTTTTTGCGTTTTCCTGAAAAAAGCTCCTCAAGGGGGTAAACTACCCCTAGTACTAACACATCATGTATATACTTTCAGACATCAGTTTTTTTCGTGAAAACCAGTATTAAGGGGTTTTTGGAGTTGCTGACGATTTTGAAAAACAAAATTGACCTGTTTTTGCGTTTTCCTGAAAAAAGCTCCTCAAGGGGGTAAGCTACCCCTAGTACTAACACATCATGTATATACTTTCAGACATCAGTTTTTTTCGTGAAAACCAGTATTAAGGGGTTTTTGGAGTAGCTGATTACGAATCTGATGTCAGATTTGAAAAATTCAAAATGGCGGATCCAACATGGCGGACGGATTTTTGAAAAATACATACATTTTTATAAAAAGAACTATAAATAAAAATTTGGAGGTCGCTGATTACGAATCTGATGTTAGATTTAACAAATTCAAAATGGCGGGTCCAACATGGCGGACGAATTTTTGAAAAATACATCAATTTTTATAAAAAGAACTATAAATAAAGGTTTTTGAGGTCGCTGATTACGAATCTGATGTTAAATTTAAAAAATTCAAAATGGCGGATCCAACATGGTGAACAAACTTTTGAAAAATACATCAATTTTTATTAAAAAAACAATAAAGAAAAGTTTTTGAGCTCGCTGATTACGGATTTACAATCGTAAATGAATAATTAAAAATAATAGATTCATTATCGCGCACATATGTTTTAAAAGTATTACAATTTTGATAAAAACTAATAAACAGGGGTTATTGATATCGTTAATTATGAATCAGTTTGTAAATTCAAAGTCAGTTTTATAAAACTATATATATATAAAACATTCATACATAACTGCATTCATCTGTGAAAATGTGTACAATGATGATAGTCTTCAAAATAATGCTTTAAACATAATGATTTTTTACACCAGGAACATCGAATTATAGCATCGTTTCTACAGCCTTGCACTTCACATCTAGTATTGCTAGAATTCCCAAAACTAAAATCGACAGGGTTCTCAAAATGTCCAGGCTTTTCATTGGTATATCCACTTTTATACCACGAGTACTTAAATAGATTTATATACCGTGGCGAGGAGAGTTGATTATGAACTAATGACTGCAATTTAATGATATTATTTCTTAAATGTAAATTAAGATCCGAATTCATTAATGTAACGCTATCCGAGAAGTGTCGAACGTAATTTTTCCATATTCGGAAACCAAATACATCCAATGGTTGTATGTTACCCGTAGTACCGGTAGATATTTTTTTCACCTCTACTATTTTATTCGATGGAGTATTTTGTTCTATTATTTTGTCACAATGGCCGCTCCACGAATCAATTGAAAAGATTAAATGAGATCCAACGTTAGGGAGAAAAATATTTTTAAACCATGTTTTGAAGTGATCTGAAGTGTACAATGAAATATTAATATTTTATAATAACGTCCCATATAATTATAAATGTATATTACCTGTAGTTAGTTTTCCTGATGAGTCTACATGAATATTGTCAGGTCTGAATAAATTTTTTTCTACTATAGGACCAAAATGTCCAGTTGGCTCTTTCAAAACCAAATATAACGGTGATAAAAGTTTTCCTTCCACAGATATTAGTGGCTGAATAGTATAGCTATGAGTAGTTGCTGAAATTGACTGCACCATACATTGCACGTTCTGCTCTCCTTTAATAGCCAAAGTTCTTCCCGAATGGATTTCCAACTGAAAACCGCTTTAGTCAGAATTATATATATTTTGTATTCCAGCTGTTAAAGCGTTCTGTTTAACAATAGTACAAATTCGTTTGCTATCAGTTCTCAAAGAGCACAGTTTATTGTAAAGAGCGCGTCTGAGGTAGACCACACATATATGTGTGTACATAGAATGTAGAGAAACGCCTATATACATTTGTATATCCATCAGGAATATTACAGATTTTTTAAATGCATATTATCGTTTGAAGTTAAATACCAAGCAAACGGCGAAGACTTCGATTAGCATATTTTATTTTGAAATATTGGCCTTCGATCTGGCTACAATTTCAGGCTTTGAAGCATAAGTTTTGGGTTTATTAGGTTTAAGATTTATAACATGTAACTTGAGGTTTGGAATTTATAGCTCACTACAATTATGGCATCAGAAAAAAAAAAAAAAATACATGGTAACTTTTTTAAGAGATTGAAGAACGTAATTTCGATTTAGATCCAATGTATTAAAACTGTAATTTAAAACTTTTTTATTACTTTTAATAAAAATTGATGTATTTTTCAAAAGTTTGTTCACCATGTTGGATCCGCCATTTTGAATTTTTTAAATTTAACATCAGATTCGTAATCAGCGACCTCAAAAACCTTTATTTATAGTTCTTTTTATAAAAATTGATGTATTTTTCAAAAATTCGTCCGCCATGTTGGACCCGCCATTTTGAATTTGTTAAATCTAACATCAGATTCGTAATCAGCGACCTCAAACACTTTTATTTATAGTTCTTTTTATAAAAATGTATGTATTTTTCAAAAATCCGTCCGCCATGTTGGAGCCGCCATTTTGAATTTTTCAAATCTGACATCAGATTCGTAATCAGCGACTCCAAAAACCCCTTAATACTGGTTTTCACGAAAAAAACTGATGTCTGAAAGTATATACATGATGTGTTAGTACTAGGGTTAGTTTACCCCCTTGAGGAGCTTTTTTCAGGAAAACGCAAAAACAGGTCAATTTTGTTTTTCAAAATCGTTAGGGACTCCAAAAACCCCTAAATACTGGCTTTCACGAAAAAAACTGATGTCTGAAAGTATATACATGATGTGTTAGTGCTAGGGGTAGTTTACCCCCTTGAGAAGCTTTTTTCAGGAAAACGCAAAAACAGGTCAATTTTGTTTTTCAAAATCGTATGTAAAAAAATATTTGTCAATGATTTTGAACTAACACTGTTATTTTTGTGACGCAAAAATATAATTTATTCCGAAATAAAAAATAAGGGTTGCAACCCCCGGGGACCGGATTACTTACAAAAGGTTAGTATATTTACGAGACATCATTTCCATTTTGTTTCATTCGAAAAAATTCATTAGAACTTGAGATATTTAAGAAAAACTGTTTTTGGGGGTAAACTTTAGGGGTGGTTTTCACCCCCTAAACTTGCGTATCCGCAGATAAAAAAAAATACGTGTCTCTTATTTTTCGATGCTCTACAACATATTTCAATTTCATCAAAATCGGTGAGACACACTTGGGAACGTTTCCTTGTCAGTGCAGTGCAGGCGAGTAAAGGAGGCAATTAACAAAAGGGGAGTTTTGAATAAGCGACGATTCCATTAAACAAATTCAAATGTTCAATTAGGCGGGATCGATTCCATTGCCTTCTCCCTTCGGAGGGAGAATGAAAATAAGGGCTTAGGTTTGGGTGAACTATACTCCTACCCCAACAAAAACACGAAAAGGATTTAAAACAGTTTAAAATTGGCCACGTCGCGTCCGTTTGATCCTGGCGCCGCGGCGGTCATTGCGCTGCACGGCGCGCTCTACGAAAGATTGCATTCGGTTTCGGATTTAATTCGGCCCATCATTTACTAAGCCTCCATCCATACCTGCCACCCGGGGACTCGCTGTTCACTGAATTTAATTACATTTTAGCCGGTAGGTGTTCCGGTGTCCATAGTTGCGGCCTGCTCCAGCCGTATATCATTAGTGCACATAATCGCATTAAACGGGACGAAAATGTAATTAAATCTGCAGTGCCCTGCCGCATCGATGCAATTTCGTGCTACTGAACCAATGCCTCAAACCACCCCGAATTGGTCCAAGTACAAGCCTTTTTTTTGGGGTAGGTCCCCAACCAACCCTCTCAATCAATTGCCGCGGTTCTATGTAAGAGTAATTGAAGGAAACAAGCGTTTTTTTTCTGATTTTCCATACTAATGAGGTTAAAAAGGGCTCATTAGCACCTTTCATCCGCTAGTTAATATCACATAAATTTTTATCTTTATGCGTATTAATTTTTATTTTTATTTTTTTCAATTTGTATCATGCAAGCTGGGTTTAATTGTGATCAATAAAACATATTGTCGATAAATGACCTTACTACTTTTATTACTCAATAAGCAAATACACAAATAGCAACAGTTTTTAACCTTAGGTTAAGAAGATTATCAAAGTATTTGGGTATTGGTAGCAGTTTTGCGATATCTCGATCATTTTTAATCTTATCACATTTACCAGATTTAAACAGGGACTTAAATATTTATTAGTATTTATTAATATTTAAATATTTATTGTAGACTTAGTTACCGCCATATTTGTTTGATCCCGTCCCACAAGTCGGTGACAATCATACCATTTTACTGGTTCATCTAAAATCAATCAAACAAACAAAAATCATTAGTTGACTAGTTAATCATGTGCCTGATCCAAGTTTGTTTTTTTGTTTTTTTTTAAGTTAACTGAGAAGTTACTCGTCGATTTTCAAGGAAAAAAGCACTAGTTTATTGCTTATAAAAAATATAAGTTTTGATTAAAATTATAAGATATTATATAAGTATATTCTAGGGTCAAATTTCACCCATGATACTCTCAACGTGATTTCTTTTCATGATAACTTTTAAGAGTTAATGAAAACTTTCCAAGTTTAATTTGTAAAATTATCAGTTCACGCAATATTTGTCTGTGTTTATCAAAACACTGCTAATAATGTGTAGACAAGGCACTTTGCATAATTCCTATCACTGAAAAAATACACTCCTGTGACATAACTATCCTCGGAGATAGAGAAGGTTCGAAAAGGCCGTGAAATAGTTTAACAAACCAAATAAAAATAAAAGTCGAAATAAAATTGTCCCAACGAAGTTCGAATCACAGACTTCTGCATGATGAGCCTCGTTGATAACCCTTGAACTATCAAATCCTTATAATAAACAAGTCTAAGTTTATGAAATTAAACTCCTTTTGAATTGATGAAAAATTAAAATTTTATTTAATTTTCGAAACAATCTCTTGATTACTGTAGATAATTGCCGATTATAATTTCTAATTTGAAACATGTTCTGTATTCTAGTTTCGATACTATACTACTTTTCGAGTAGTAGCGATCGCGCCGGGACTCATGTGGAAACTGATCTTTATTTTTTCCGATTGCTATCCTGGAATAAGAGGGGTTCAATTTGACCATACCATACCTTACCATACATAGTCTCGGTTGTCCTACTTTAGTTATGCCTTACTCGTCAAAAATACTGTCACAGCTTGTTTCTATCGTCTGTAATCACTAATGGCTTAAGGGGTTATTCTACTGTTAAACGGGTAAAAAGCAGTATCTTTTTAAAAGTGTTGTAAAAAAAAAACTATTAGAGATATCAATTTGAAATTTTGCATGCATCTTTATTAATGAAAAAAATATATAATGGCATAGTTGATTAAAAAAAAAAAACAAAATGGCGGCTTCAGTTTATGATTGATGTAGCGCGCGCTGACGGCCAGAGTCGTTTGCGCGGTACATTGCCCAGGTCGTCCAGGTGATCTGCAATCAATTTAACGATGAAATTTTATTAGTTTAGCTAAAAACACACAGACTGAACCTAAATTGAGCCATAAATATTAAATTTTCGCGATTTGACAAGCGTTGGAAAATAGAATGCTCGATTTTCGACGTTTTTTCGATGAAAAAAGTGCTCCCAAATAACCAAATTTCAATTTTTATGGCTCAATTTAGGTTCAGTCTGTGTAAAATTGATATATAACTATCCAAAAAAATTTTTAGCTAAATCGCTTCATTAGTTTTTTCTCTACGATGTACCGCGCACCAAAACAACACGTTTTGAGTAAATCGCGTTTAAAGTTTTTTTAACCGATTTTTTTTTTTAATCAACTATGCCATTATATATTTTTTTCATTAATAAAGATGCATGCAAAATTTCAAATTGATATCTCTAATAGTTTTTTTTTTACAACACTTTTAAAAAGGTACTGCTTCTTACCCGTTTAACAGTAGAATAACCCCTTAAGTGATCAGTAACATTTGATGTTTTAAATTAACTTTTCCTAAAGGTACCCTATTTATTTTCAGGTATTTCTGTTTATTACTACGCTACCTAAGAACTTACAATTATAGTTATACTAATCATATCCATTGCTGCTCAAAATAGTTTTAGAGCAATTCTGCGTTTAACATCTCTTTCCTCTGAAATGTAATTGGTATCATTATTTGAGTAACAAAGTGTTTGTTATTTGTCTTATGGAAAATTAATCATGCAGTCAAGTTCTTATTGATTTTTGGCGATTTAGGTCAAACGAAATTATTTTTTGTAATAGTATTCGACGAGACTTTTTAATTAAATAATTTTAAATTTGTCATTATGGTGTTAAATTGTTAAGGGATGGTAGTCCAAAGGATAACTTGTGTGTCTCCTTCTATTGTCTGAAACATGCAAACTACACAATCATTTGCCTGTTCGAAACTAAGAATTTGTCAAGTCTGACAGATCATCTGTAGGTAATTACACAAGCCCACTTATAATTTAAACTTTAAACAAATCTCAAGCTTCGTGTTGTCGTATTGAGTTTCATTGGTTTAAAGCTGAAACCAGCTTAAAATCTTATATTCTGTTTCTGCATTTACGCTTCGAACTGCTTCGAAATTCTATTGTTTTGAAAAACAAATTTCCAAAAGTAGTTAAAATACATATTTTTCCATTTTTTACCTCTATTTTTCTCGGAAACTCAATTTTGTTTGAAAACAATTTTACATTAGTAATTAATTTCCATTAAGGGGGTATCCCACTCTAGAACGTTCAAAAAATGGATTTTTTTTTTTAGTTTTGAAAAATTCTGTGTTCTTTCCTGAATCGTTTAAGCTATCACTTGCCGCGAAATTTGAAAAGCTCGCGCCGCTACAGGCGATTCCGTGCGCAGCTGCGCGCTCTCCACCACTCTTAACTTTAACTTAAATGCCGTTTTTCTCAAAACACCGTCTTGATGAATGGTGTGCAGCATTCTGAGAAAACCATTCATCCGAAAAATTTCAGATTTTGGTACAAGCTGTGTTAGCTTTGTCTCTATGACCTAAGTGGAGCAAATCAGGCATTTTTACATTTACATAGCTTGTAACCCATATTTTAACAGTAAAAAATCAACTAAAAAATAAAACTTATAGTAGAAAAAATTAAAAAAATTAATAAAATTTTTTTTTTCAAAATGTGCCACACTCATGCCATAGCCACATATATAAAGAGTACTAATGTGCAATCTCATAATTTTCAGATTATTTGTTTGGCTGTTATCGTGCACACCGTTCCTAAGGTATGACTCCCAGTAGCAGGCCTGTCCTGACCCAACCACTCAATAAAAAAAAATTTGTTTTCTCAAAATATTCATTAAAGATCATATAATAAGAGGATTAGTATGTTTAACTCTAAATGTTTTGTATTTTCTTGTTCAACTCCCTGAAAAAAACGTTCAATTCAAGGGCCTCTTGAGTGGGATACCCCCTTAAAGGAATGAAAAAAAAAAAACATTTTCGTACATTAGAATTCGATCTTTCGAATAACTAAAATATTTTTTCCACATAGAATAGGACTCACTACATTGCACTACGGTAGGACATCCACATGAGATCGGACCAAATGTTATTTCGAGGTCCTTGTGGGCTTTTTCAATCAACTTTTCCAATTGCATCGATGCAATTTTGTGCTGCTGAAAGCAACCATACCATCAACTATAGCCTAGGGAAGCCCTTTTTCGACCACAAGAGCACTCTCGATAAATTCCCGCGGTTATGTAAGAGTAATTGAAGGAAACCAATTTTTATTTTCCTCCCCCTCCCCGCTCGTCCATACTAATGAGGCGAGCAGCGGTTCATCAGCGCCCTTTTATCCGCCGTTCAATAGGAGATAATCAGGCATCAATTAAGTGTCTGTGCCCTTGAGCCAACACAGAGCAGAGTTGAGCTGAGCAGTGCCCTTCTGCTAAAATAATAGTAATATTATTTAATCCCACACACGCTGGCATAATCCCCTTCATTACTTACTCGGCATAATAAGGGGACGTCATGAATAAAACATTCGCTGGAGATGAGAGAGACCTCCGAAGAATATGTAAAAGTTGAATTAACGCCTCCTGTGGCCCCCACCTTCCCTCTGGTGGGGCGCTGCGTTGAATGGGGGGGGTGTGTTGGAGCTCCTTTATGCCGGTTCATGGAACTTCGAGAGTCTGTGAGGGAAGTTTGAGCCCTCCCCCTGGGTCTGAACACTCTTAAGTGTGGTAGTTCATTACAGCGTTATTAGCATATGAAAGAAAAGGTTAAGTGTGAAAGGAATTGACACGTAAAAATGGAAATGGGCGCTCGCGGGCGGTCTCGAACAGCTCTTGACTGGAGCGTCCCCCGTGTGTCGGTGAAGCGGCGCATAAGGGGGCTCCGCGCTCACCGCACCACGTTCCCACCTGGGCGCCTCCGGGGCATAAACGTTAATTGAAGAAACAAGTAGCAATATCCCCGCCGACAATGGAGCCTGTTGATTACTTATGCGTGGATAAGTAGGCATTTTGCCGTTCTCTTCCCTTTTCTGCTCCGGGAACGTACGGCACCGGGACGGAAAAGGCAGGCGATGCTCCACCAAGATGAAACAACGCCGCCGCCTCCCCGCCCCCGTAATGGTGCCATTTATTGCACGAGGGAGCCAGAGAGTTGATGTGGAAATCGATTTAATTAATTGCCGAACCGACTATTGTCCCTCTAATTAAAGCCTCACTTAGCCGGAATTCGAGGTCCGTCGTCTTATTGCCTGCGGATAATCTTTACGCGCTCGAAAATGTCGTCGTCGGTTGCGCCAAATCGCTGTTTTGACGGAAAATGCGTCGAAACCTCTAAAAACTAATGGGGGAGGGGAGTGGTGCGGGGGTGGCACCACAACTTTTAGAGTTATTAAGGAGCCCGACTTAGTGGTGGAAGTCCTTCGGGCGCTTTTCGAGGGAGTGTATCGCAGGTCGTTTAGCCCCAAATTGCCGGAACGGCTGGCACATTGACATTCTCGTTTCTCGAATGCTATCCCGTGAAACGATGGTCACGTAGAGCAGGCGTCAACAAATGTTAATAGAAGCGTGTATAGCGTTAATGGATATTCTTACTTTAAGTGCAAAAGGTAATCCAGGTTAGGTACCTGGCTACTTTCGAGGATCGTTAATTAAAACTTAATATTTGGATGTTAAGACCCTAATTGTTCAGTGGTTTAGAAACTTGAAATATCTATTATATTTACGGACTATTTTATAAGACATACACACCTTGACGGTAGGACAAGAGGCTTTTTTTGTGTTACCTAATTAATTTAATAAAAAATGATCGTGGGTTGTTATTATTCATTTTATTAAATTCCATTAAAAAATAATATACATCTGTTGGTTTCTTTTTAAATTACATGTTATTTTGAAACGAGCAGCTAATTTGGGCTAAACAAATTAACAGAAACACAGTATAATATCTCCGTGGTACAAAATGAATAGATTTAAGCTTGAATTATGTTGGGAAGTATTGAAAATTTATTTCCAAAGTGAGTGGTGTGTGTTGCCGAACCAGTGCGAATTTTGAAAAGATTGTCTAATCACTCATTTTGGAGATGTGCCATGCGCACTATGGAGCTGCGATTTGATTTGGACTGGGACTGTTGGACTTTGCAACTTTTAAATAAACAAACTTTGAAACATATTGGAGATTGTTTGTTTTATAGCATTATAAATAGAAATCAGCCGTTGGCTCACCCTTCTTAAGCCCACAAATATTCTCATTCAAAATGCATTAAGTATCTAAATACTGAAAAATCTAAATTTTAAAAATAAATAATAAATGGGTGCTCTTTTTTCGTGACTATTTTTTTTTTCTTTCAGTCCCACCTCGAAATTTTGTGGCAAATACCTAAACAAAAATTCCCTGAAATTTGGAGCCCTTAATATTAATATCAAGTACTAGACCAAGGCGTATAAAGATTTCCCATATAAAATACACGTAAACTTTGATTATTTTTCTTCAAAACTCTACAGCTCAGAGGTATTTTATGGTATAATCTTGGTCTATGATAGGATTTCTTCAGAATTGAATGCTCTACAAAAGTGTCTATTGCGGTGTAACCCTAACTCCCACCAGCGAGGTAGTATGGGTCACTAACCCTAATTTTTCCATGAAATTCTCGCTTTTTGCCCCTATCTCGTAAACAACAAGAGGTACAGAAAAAGTGAATATGACAAACTTGTAGGAAATTCAATTTCCTGCAAAAAAGTTCTAAACACCAAATCGCTAACATCGATATTTTTTGAGATATTGGGCTTTGAAGTTGAGGTAGTGTTTCTACAATTTGGCTCAATTATCCATGAAAATTCCACACTACCTCAAATTCAAAGCCCAATATCTCAAGAAATATCGATGTTACCGATTTGGTGTTCAAGAACTTTTTGGAGGAAATTGAATTTGCTACAAGTTTGTCATATTCACTTTTTCTGTACCTCTTGTTGTTTACGAGATAGGGGCACAAATCGAGAATTTCATGGAAAAATTGGGGTTAGTGACCCGTATTACCTCGCTGGTGGGAGTTAGGGTTACACCGCAATGGACACTTTTGTAGAGCATTCAATTCTGAAGAAATTCTACCATTGACCAAGATTATACCATAAAATGCCTCTGAGCTGTAGAGTTCTGAAGAAAAATAATCAAAGTTTACGTGTATTTTATATGGGAAATCTTTATACGCCTTGGTCTAGTACTTAATATTAATATTAAGGGCTCCAATTTTCAGTGAATTTTTGTTTAGGTATTTGCCACAAAATTTCGAGGTGGGACTTAAAAAAAAAAATTGTAGCGAAAAAAAAGCACCCTAGTATATATATTAAACTTTGAAATTTCGAAACATTAAATTTTTCCGTCGCCATTTTCTGCATAATCGTTTTTCGAAAATTGTGGAAATTCCTTAAATTAAAAATGTTACCACCTTTCTTCTATTAATAATTCTACAACATTTCTTCAAAAAAAATATTTTCTTTTAAGGCGGAAACATCTACTATTATTCTACTTTTCTTTTCAGTGGATTTTTATTGTCTAGTTATAGTTTTTGATATTTTTTATTTTTTTAAATCTAGGTAATAATCTTTAAAATTTAATTTTCATTTTTGAATTTTGGCTCAGTCTTGTTATTATAGGAAATCCTTTAAGATTTTAAAATATTATGTGCAATTTCCGTAATAAATCATTATCATTATTATAATTACGTTTACGAAATTTGCTTTAATTGTAAATACTATAGGAAATGTTTTTTTAGCCTTTTGTATTGTATGAATACTTTATGTGATAAACCAGTAATTTACATACATAATATACTTCAGTAAAATCACTAGTTTTTTTTAATTAATTTCATAATCATAGCGCCAAAAAAACAAAAATTCCAACAAGAAAATGTTTCCAAATATTCTTAAAAGTGTGTACTTAAGAATGAACTACAAATATATTAATTTTAACACAGTATGTAAATATTTCCTAAAACAAAAAATTTTGACAACCAAGTAAATATTTAGTTAAAATGCTTACTTCGGTGAGTTTCTTTACGTTTTTTAACGATTTTTCCCATTTAATATTTCCCTTAAATATTATGCGTTTAACATTTCTTTCATCATATATTTAGAACAACCATTCTGCTATGCTATTTCAATTCTTTGAAAAAAATATACCATTTTTAGTGCGTAATTTCCACTTTAGCTCAAATTATGCGTTAACCTACACTTTTTCTCGAAATCGGTAAGAAATGTGGGATTCTTTTTTTTAACGATAGACATAAAAAGTGTCATAACAAGGTGACAGGGGATTTTTAAAATAAAGTTAAACTCATAAAAGCAGCTTTATGTTTCAAACCGTTTCTGAGAGTCGTATTAGAGGTCATAACCCTTTTGCAAATTATGTCTATTTTACATTAGTACCACTGAAGGTGTCTGTGTGTAGCTGTAACACTTCATGCTAAAATATCAATTTCGAGCCAGTCTTTTACTTTTATCGGTCACCCAAACGATTCTAGTCGAATTGGCAAGGAGTAGACAAAAATGAAACCGTCCGTGACAAAAGCGTTGCATGACTTTGAAATTATCCCACGGATATGTCTTCTTCCACTTGAGGTGAGGAGAACGAAAAAGGTTTTTGAATCGTACAATGTTACGACCGGGTTACATTTACCCATAACCCTGCAGAAAGGATATACTTTTGTACATACACACCTGAACAGGTGTTCTTGCATGTGTGCTGGTATGCCCTTTCTTCCTGTGACAGTAATACTCACCTGGAATAGGGCCGAAAATCCCCTTTACAGCCAGGGGACATGCTGGGATGTGCGGCACGGGAATCAGGAAACCGATAAAAGCAATATCGCCTATAAACATTGTCGGATGTGAGTGTATTATGTTGCCGCAGTTATGGACGTATTATTATATGAATGCAAAAGGGCGGAATTCTGCCTTTAGATTGTACGTGACCAGAAATCACAAACGGACCATAATCAATTGGACTTGGTGTGTGTCACGTCACGCTTCCTTCACGTAAAAGTCAAACGTGACCAATAGCTGAAATTAGTAACATCGCCTCTGATCCAGGTTTGCGCGGGAATATCATGAAAAGGATTGGCCACCAACAATGGCGGGCCCGAGCGTACATAAAAGAGCAATGAAGGATGGCGCACCCGACATTTGCGAGTTATTTTGAGCTCGAGGAGATGCTAATCCCGATCTGGTGCTTCGCCCAAATTCCGATGCTGCTGTTTGGAGCGCAAGAGAGCGGAATCCCGCATTCTGTCATATAGTTGAACGCATGACTTACATATGTACATCACACACCAGCCTCCTCCGTATGAGTTATGACCCTGCGGGCTGGAAAATTCAACCGAAATAAATGGTCATATTGGCAGCCACATGTGTGCTAGAAATTTACATTCCATACACCAGCACTCTAGTAAATTTACTTTTTTCTCCGGGTGCCCGCCCGGCTCTTTGCCATTTCGTTACCGAATAATGATAGGACGCTGGATTTTTGGATTAAATCGCACCAGCTCCATTCAGCCCCAGTTCGCGGGTGGTGAAGGCGACTTCGCGCTGGGCGAGGCACAAGCGATGGAGTCCGCGTTGCACATTTACATTTTACAGAAGGGACCTGACACAGACCGATTCTAGTCGCATTGAACTGAACTGAAACCTCCCGAAACTTGAGCTCGAATTTATCGAATGGAAAATTTGTTTGTGGATTTTGTAGCGCCAAATACATGGAGTCGGCCATATGGCACCGCTCCGATCCGACGCGGTCAAGTGCACCCCGTAGGGAGCAATAAAACGGAAACGCTATCGACGCGTCGAAAGCATTAAATTGGCAATTCGTGATAAGAAATTTTCAAAATCCACATTCCCAGCAGTCCTGTGCCTGATTCATTCATGTGGCTGCATTTCGCTCCCTTAAGGGAGAAGCTTCCCTTTTTGTTTTATACTGAAGACACATATGCAAACTGCAAAGCCACTGTGGTTGCTGACGACTGCCTCAATTTGAATGGGAAACATTGAAACCTTATTTTGTTTTTAAGCTCTACAGCACGCTTAGGCTTTAATTTTCCGGTAGAAATTTTAATTTTTTCAAATTTTTTGAAAAATCATTAATCTTTCAAACAAAAAGGACATGTAAGTTTGCCAACATATATGATTTTTAGAAAAAAAAAGTAATACCCTATATAAACTGCGAACACAATTTCGTATGTCATACGTACACAATTTTAAAAATGTCATCTTTGAATTTCTTATGAAAATTTAGACGAATATTCCGTCAAATACAAATTACACTATAAATTCGAATCAATATACTAATTTTCAAATTGAGAACGATCGATATTATAAATGTCGTTCATAGTCTGTCCAAGGTATAACAGTTCGTTACTTAGTTATCCTATTCAAAGTTAAAAAATTTGTAGTAAAAAGGCTCAATAATTTTTTAAACAAAAAATTAAAATTTACAATATCACTGAATATTCTTAAATTTGCTAAAAAGTTTACAAAACGCATAATTTCAGTAAAAAAAAGAAATGAAAACCTTCCTTAATAAGCGAAATTCCGAGATTCAATAATAAGTGCCACATCCAAAAGTAATGTTGAAAATAATTTTTTAAACAATCGTAATATTGTATTATTTTTTAAAAAAGTACAGAAAGAAACCAAATATTTTTCCGTAATTTCTTTCGTAATTTTTGGATAATAGGTTCAAATATACCTACTATTATTATCAGTATAATTATTCAATTTGGGCGAAATAATCCAAAGATAATTTTATTAATAAGTTGTGTTTGAAATTTGAACAAAATCGATCAAATAGTTTCGAAGAAATTAGCTCTACTAATAGGAAAAAAATAAGTTTCAAGAAAAATTGACTTTAAGTAGCTACAACTTAACCAATTTTTGGAATTTTTGAATAAATGATGACTCAAATTATTTTTAAAACTGTGAGTTATATGAAAATGAAAGCATTTAAAATAAACTATAAGGAAAAGCCTTAGTCAAAAGACATTTTATATAAGGAAAATGTAAAACCCGTGTGACCCGTATGATCCACATTCATGTCACCCGTATCTTAGAAAAATAAAATATAAAATAAATTTTTTGGAAAATTTTGAAGCATAAACCTAATTTGGTAAATCCAGTATAAGTATGTTTTATAGTAAAATAAAGTTTCATGCCCATTGCCGGTTGCTTTTTACAAGATATACCCTACCTTGTAAATTTAAGAGCAAACTGCGGTATTTTCAAATATGGGTAGCTTTAAAATTATATTTTGGGATCCTTGTCCGTCTGCCTACCTTCGAGCAGCAGCAATAAAATTTGAGTTACGGTAAAGGTCCGCCGTGTCCTTCAAAATAATAAAACGTTCGTCGTCGGCTCGAGCGTTCAACTCCTGCCGATTGCAAGCCGCATGGTACAAAGTCAACCTTTTCTGATAACCAGGTACATTTTCTTTCCCGAAAACTCTCACACATTTATAAAATACAACTCAGAAAACAGCACGATATGGTTATGAGGGAATTTGAAAGGGACCATTGATGATCAGTAGCTGTTGGACTCCCCAAAAGCATTGGCTTGTGCAACTCAACTTCAAAAGCAAATACGAGATCACTGAGCTGAGATTAATTCGAGCGTAATCCGCTTCACGCTCGATTGCTAAAAAGAGCCGTCCTAACCGCTAATGTAAAATAAATAAAATACATTACGACTCGTAAATCAAATAAACAGAACTTTGAAAAGCCTCCAGGACAAACAGCGTTCTGTAAAGCTTCTAAAGAGGGGGATATTTGAGTCCCCATTCCGCGCCAGGACTTTTGGAGGATTTTGCCATCAATCCAATTATATAAAATTCTAATGAGCACCGCCTATACGGCGCGAAACGTTGTGACGCGTATTCCAGTCGGGGGTGCTTGCAGCAAATAAAACGAAATGAGCACCGAGCATCGTATATCGTCGTCGTACACCCACCAAAATTCGGGGATCGTATTCGAGTCTACGCAAACAGCGTCAAATTAAAACGCTGACTGTCGTGATTACTGGGGAACGCGCTGTTAATCCCGACTCCTCTAATTTCCGTGCCAATCAGCGAGACAAACTCGCGAACTGAATGAATGTAGACCGGACCGGGCGGGCGGTGCTGCTGCTACTTCAAAAAGTTCTAATTAAACGGGGCCGCTGCAGGCACCCATCGAAGCGCCACCGCCACCCCCCCAATTCATGTGAATTGGGGCGACAGTAAATAGGTACACATTTTCATAATGATTTATCGTAGCCAATTACGCTCAATGCAAATCTGATCGATTGCGCGGGGCCCCGGCCTGACTGGCTACAAATTGGAGATGATTAACTGAAAAATCGAAAATCTAAGCGAAACTTCATTTCGCATTCAAATTGGCTTCGTTTAACTAAAAACACACACACACACAGTCAGTCGTTTCGTGGGGCCCGCTAGAATTCCCCCCGCCCAGTTCCCCGACCGAGATAAAACCCCAACGCAGTCGAAATTGTCAGGAGGCGGCAGCGGCGGCTGCGGAACCCGGGACTTCCCGGGATAAGGGATAAAGGGACCAAGATCAGGACCGAGAGTCCCGGAGTCCGGGGTAGGAGCAAATGATAGATGGGGCTCGACGAGCAGTGCAGTCACCCTGTAAAGAGTTGTACAAGTCGAGCACACTAAAGAGGGAAGCTGTTGAGGGTTGTCTGGCAAGTGCTGGTTGGCGACGCGAAAATTAGCTAAATTAATTATTTGATGACGACAAACACGCCCAGGTGAACGCGGGAAAATTCAGCCGAACTACCCCCGGCTCCATTCCAGACTCCTATCACACGCCTGTCGCCATTATGCCGACTGTAAATATCGCTTACTTTCCATAAATCAGTGTCGGCGCTTGATAAATGCTGCATCCTGGCTTTAATGCCCTTGGATGCGAGCTTCGAACTTGGCGCGCTTTTTTATTTTTGACAACCTCCAAAAGCCTCCCCGGTTCTATCAGGGGGCTCTTTGATTTATCACTGTAATTGTACCTCATTACTCCTCTTCAAGGACTCCCGCTGGCACTTACAAGTGCACACTTTGATTGCCTTAGAGATATAAGTCCTTGTGAAAATTGAAAAACAGCAAATTTTTTTGTTGAATTTTTGAATACGTATCATTTTTTCCGCTCTCCTTATTGTTTTCACTCTTGAATAGAACAATGGAATCAATGTTCAAGTTAAATCGCTTGTACACCAGCCAAACAAAAGGGACATTTTGTCAGCTTTTATACGAAATCGGATTAATATTCAGCATGAAAGTTGCCGTTTTTCTTTTGCCCCACTCGTAACCTCAAGCTCAAATTACTTTAAATTCTAGAGAGTCACGCCCGATGTAATCCCCTCGTTATCTCTCCTAAATCCCGAGTGGATCCTTTCACCGCTCAGCACTGTCTAGAATGTCTAGACGAATAGCACTTTTGCTCTGTTTATTAATATTAATTCCCTTCTCTATGTGCATGCCATCGTCGTCGTCCAACTGGAGCTAAGTTTTCGAGCTGTAGTCGAAAATCGGGCGAGTAAAATGGAAAACTTGAAAAGTTTGCAACCCCCTGTTTGAAATAAAGACAGCTAAAGATCTTATAATTCTTCTCAAACTAACGCGACTTTGAGATATTATTTAAATAGGTAGATACTCCGTTGGGTATTAACCATCATTATTTACGAAATTTTATTTTATTTAAATGCTGAATAGCAACTCATTACGATTCACGAAAGCTATGAATAAAATAATTCATCGAGTTTGAAGCAAACGAATATTTTATTTTATCAACCATTCTATTTATATTCCGTCAAATAAAATATTTTACAATAACTACATAAAATATACAAAATACTACCAGAGCTAGCCGATAAAAAAAAAGACAAGCCAAAGCCGGTAGGCGAAAGGGTTTAATTCACGAAATATATAGCTATAACTGTAGTATTATTTTTTTTCTTCCAAGATTGCAGCAAATAACAATTTTTTTTTCCAGGTGCAAAATAAAGTATATTTTTTTTTTTCCACTTACTTGTTGTCCTTGGGGTGGAAGCTTCGACCTCGGTGGCTGAAAGTTAATTTTATAGTTAAAAGAAAAACACCATACAACGCGGTTCAAATCGAAAAAATTCAGCTTGGCTTAGTTACTTCTGATGTCATTCGCGTCCCGTTAACAAAATTATTATTATTACTCCCTCTACTCCTTTCTTTTTTTTTTTCTATACCTACAAATTTACAATTTTAAATCTACATAATTTAATTAAGGGGGTAGGTAGTACCGGTTATAATTTTCCAAAAATAAATTTTTTTTTTTTGCACTTTTCAATTCCTTATACCTTCAAAAATTAACTATTAAGAAATTTCAAAAAGAAAAATAGTTACAGCAGTTTAAGCGTGCGCATATATATATAATATATTATTATTATATATAATATATATTATAATAAATTGAAAAAAAAAAACTTTAAACGCGTTTTTCTCAAAATGACTTTTTTTTAAATGGCGGACAGTTAGTCTCCGGATTAGCTGAACCGATTTAGGTCAAATTTGGTATGATTATTTATTCAAGTGCCCTGTCCAAAAGGCAATACAAAAAAATTTGGGAAGCGAAAGTGAAAGAAAGAAAGTGAAAAAATATGTGATTTTTGGAAAAAGAAGTGTTCAAACAGCCGCAATTTTTTTTTTAATCATTTATTCAAATATTGTGGTGAATTACCACGTAAGAAGCATTTCTCTTTAAAATGCCATTTGGTTTTTCTGTTTTAGATTGCAAAGAGGTATTTTTTGCCGTGACAACTTCAACGCCCCCTATAAATAATAAAAAAAATTGCAAAAAAAAAAAAAAAATTTTTTAGTACCTTCAAAATGTAATAAAAGTGTAAGAGAAGTTTGCAAATATTATGTAATAACCTATACCTATACCAATACTATACCGGTACTACCCCCTTAATATGATCTCACGATTTTGCCTATTTTTTTAATTAAGTTTAGTTCGATTTAGGTTTACTTTAGGTTAGGCTTAGTTTAGATTAGGTTCCACTTTGAGAGCTTCCACGTGGTCTCTTGGTACAATGTTGAGGTAGATGAGAAAAGAAAAAAGACAAATCTCAAGAATATCAAATTTTTGGGGCCGAAACTTCGAAAAAGATGATGAGGCACCTCAATTTTAAAGAAATGCAGCCGACAAGTTGATCGTTCACAGAAAAAGGCAACTAAATGAAATAATAAATCTTTGAGTGGCTCCGACTGGACCAAATCCGGGATATAAATGCAATAATTCCACAAAAGGTGGAATTGCCTGGAAAGACATATCAATTAATTTCTAAAGAAATGATATGAGATTGAAGATCTAGGCATTACCTGCCGCCTCCTTATGCCGTTTCTTCCTTTTTTCTTTTCCTTCCTTCTCGTATTTTCATCAAATCACTCAATTTTTGATTTTAATTTAAACACGCGAATTTGTGTGGATATTTCGCACTGTGCAATTACCATAAATTAATCTGTATCGCGCACTACACTCCACAAGACCAATTTCCATCCAACTCGGTCCAAAATCATTTTGCAAGAGAACTAGCCACTGACCCGTGACCAGCCTGCTGCCGAACGGTTTTTTTTTATATCCTCGTTACAGCAACGTCCAGCTATGAGCGACGGCTTCGGAGCATCCAAAGAGATCGTGAACCAAGTAGATCAAAGTCCAAGTGCACTTGCACTTAAAATACCTGATAGCGCTAAAATAAATTACAGGAAATATTTGCACGGTAAAAAGAATGTTAGTGCAATTGATAGATTATTAAAATGTTTCCTTTTTTTTCTCTCTAGGTATAATAATAATAATAATATTAATCTACACGGGCAGATTTTAAGTTTAGCTTAAAATCTTGCAAGGGTTTGCGTTTCGTATGGAAATCAATAAAATCAGTCTTGTAAATCTTAACGAAGGTGAGGAGTAATTAATTTAATTCCGGATTAGTGCAAATTCGACTATTTCTTCCCATAATTCTAATCTAGGGTGTTAAATTTTTTTTTGTAATTGCGTTCATATGAAATTTACACCAAATGTTTATGGCTCTATAGGTTACATATTTATGTTTGACTAGCTGGGTTACCCGGTTTCACCCGGCGTTCGGTAAATACTTACTAATTAAACACTTCTCAAATGCTCTAGTTTGTTATATCCTAGAAATTGTTTCAACCCGAAAACCTTTTTATGGATCCACCATCTTGAATATCCAAATCTTAATAATATTCAAAATTAGTGGCCTTAAAATAATCATTGTACCAGTTTTCATTGAAACCCATTGAAATCAAGAAATGTTGGTCACCATATTGGTTCCGCCATCTTGGATTTAGAAATTTTGATAATATTCAAAATTAGTGGCCTCAAAATAATCTGTACTAATTTCCATTAAAATCTGTTGAAGTCGAGACACTTTGTCTCCATATTAGATTCGCCATCTTGGATTTACAAATTTTGATAATATTGGAAATTAGTGGCCTCAGGATAATCATTGCACTAATTTTTATTAAAATCCGTTGAAATGGAGACATTTGGTCTCCATATTGGATCTACCATCTTGGTTTTGTAAATTTTGATAACATTCAAAATCAGTGAACTCAAGATAATCATTGTACTAATTTTCATTAAAATCCATTGAAGTCGAGAGATATTGTTAACCATATTGGATCCACCATCTTGGATTTGTAAGTGTTGATACTATTCAAAGTTACTCACCTCAAAAACAATTATTGTACTAATTTTCATTAAAATCCGTTGAGATCGAGAAATATAAGCCGCCATATTGGATCCGCCATCTTTAATTTCTTAATTTGGACAGCGGATTTGAAGTCAACATTCCGCAAAACCAATATGCTCCAATTTTCATGAAAATCGCTTCAAGTTTAAAATTTTCAGCCGCCATCTTTGATCCGCCATTTTGAAACCCTATGTATTATCCAAAAAAAAAAATTAGCCTATATGTTAAGTTGGAATATGTACTACCGTACCGGACAAGAAAGGAAAAATATCGATGCAAGCGTTTAGGCGTGATTGAGCAACAAACAAACAAACAAACTTTCATTTTTATTTATACATATATATGTATATAGGGATTGATTGTCTAAATGCATTATCTGTATTGTAGAATAAAAGATTCAGCTGAGACATTTTCTATAAGCGTTAATGCATTAAAATAGTGCTATTTATAGCTGCTTTTTCATAACTTTGGCGGGATGGAAGAGAGGGGGGGTGGGGGGGGGGGGGGGTATTTGGGAGTTCCTATTGGTTGAAATTGACTACATATTGATTATAGATAAAAAACCCAAAAAGAATTTCAAACAAATTTCAGTCCTTCCTGCCAAAAAATTTAGGCCGAAAATCGGCCTTATTGACCCTCCTCCTTTGCTCAAGAAAACTTTACCTTGAAAGAAAAATTTGTCAATGGCAAGGGCCCACATCTGAAGAATAGATTTGATGATGAAAACATTTGTAGCGCACAATTCAACAATTTTAGCTATACCCAAAATTTTTTTTACAAGATTTTTAAATAACACGGTCCAACAAAAAAAAAACCCGTCTCTCTTTTTATACACCGTTTATTTATTCTAACACGATTTTAAAACCATTTTCTTCGATTTTGTGCCCTTGTTGTTATTCTAAAAATTTTAATTTAAAGTTTTAATCTTTTCTCACTGGCTTATGTTACTAATTTTATATTAATTGATTTTATACATACACAAAAGGTCTACATACAATTTGAAAAAGTCAGTAAATGAGAAAAATATATTAATAATATTATTATTTTACAAAGAAATTGAGACTTATTTATGTACACACGTATATGTATATGTATATATTAGACTAAAGTTAAGCAGATTTCTGTCAAATTTCTTTTACACGTTTTTTTCCAATTAAAAATTATTCTTTATTTGCTTTTACACAATTTTTGGATAACATTGGACGTATTTTTACTACAGGAATAGTATATTTTTCTGCATTGTTTGCACGGTTTTTCGATGGTATATATATCTTTCATGATCTGATTTCGATCAGATTAAATAATCAATCTTGTATTCCACATTTAGACTTGTTTTCCACATTTAGACTGCCAACGAGAGTATAAAATATGTTTAAGTATACCATAAAGTATTAAAGAAATTATTAAAAGATGCAAATTAAAGAAAAATTCTGAACAAAATCTACCTTATAAACCTTGAAATATTTCTATGGAAATTAATTATATTTTTCGATAGTTTTAGTATCTAAAGATGCAGAATGTAAAATTATTTATATAACATGACATGAGTTTTCCTTGATATTAGCGAATTTTATCAAAACCAATTTCTTGAAGCTTTTAGCAAAATTCGAAACATTATCTTTTATTTAATTCGTTGCTTTTGAACTTCTTTCGCTTACTGCAACTTGCATGCAGTTTCATAAGTTCTTAACATTCTAAAATGTACCAATCATATGCAAAGAACGCTTATTTTTAACTTTATCTCGTTTGAGAAAACTCATTTCATTTTATGTGATATTGATGAAATGCTAACCTGAGTTGAAATGTATGATTACTTATTCACTTATTGCAAGAAAGCTATCATACAAGGGTCGAAAAGAACCCTGAAACTAAAAATAAACATTTTCTCCCATTTCCTTCCTGTCATACTTTAATTTTAAAAATTTCCGAACATAAAGACGGAATCTGCCCCATCTCTCAGATATTCGAAAACTCATTGTAAAGAAGGACGATCTCGTCGTCGTTTTTCTTTCATAGTTTTCTAAGTTCCTTGCAGCGAGCAACTTGTAAATTCCTTCAAGTTTCCCCTGGAAAAACTTCACGTCTTCAGTTCCTTCCTTTTAATTTGAAAGGAAAACTTTTCGCCGATATCGAACACAATATTATTTCGCAGCTGCGAGAGAGTGCCATAAAAAATCAAAGAACTCGTCCCGCCCGACTGACGAGGATTTCAATAAACATTCCGCGCCATCGATGTGCTGTGCTGCTCTTCGTCTATTAATAAAATCGATCAAGAGCTCCATTTTGTTGCAGTTATCGTGTTTTAAGAAAAAACATAAAGGAAATTACTAAGTCGTTAAAACAAACTATCGTCACTGGAGCAAAATTCGAGATATATCCTTAAGAGTGTCCTTCGACGGCAGGATAGGGTTTCTTCCTGCGACACATCGGAACTCCACCTAACGACTCCAATTTGGGGCAAACGCGAGCCACCCCGGCCCCCGAATAGGGCGAACGGATGTTAGGTGAAAGTCAGAAAAGTTTTCCACTCCGGTCTAATAACTTGTAGCCAACTAATTAGCAACTTCTATACGGCGAGGCTTAGGCCATGCCAAAGTAAATAAGAACTCAAAGTTCCAGCGCTCCCTCTTAATCCAGAGGAGCACTGGCAGCAGGTAATGGAAGCTGGAGACTTTTAACCAACTTCCCCGACTATAAATGTAGTTGTCCTCTCATGGCTTAGCAGCCATCCTGCCACTCCAGGTACACGAGTCAAGTGTAATCCCCCGGAGAGGTTTCAAATGGGTGAAATTCGCACGTAAGTTATGACATCGACTAGAAACTTGCTTACTTCCTGACTACGCCCCGGACGGGAACGTGTGAATTTCAGATGGTCTCTAGTACACAGGATCCTGGAGTCCTGGTGCTCAAAAGGGATCATGACCCCTAATTATGGAGTCCCATAGTCACGGTACAGGCGAGTGTTGATATGAGAACATTATTTTAAGTATCTTCTCAATTTTTTAAGGGAATGTATTGAATTCAAAATCGACCAGGGAAGGGATTTGAATCACTGCAAATATCATTTTGAAAATTCAGGCCTTTTCAACTATTCTAATAACATAATTACACATTAAAAATGTACATATTTTTTGAAAATTGATTTTTTTTTAAGTTTTAAGGAATATCTTTTTTTATTATTATTGTTTTATTTTTGTCAATCGTAACATATACTATATACATATTTGCAGAGCAGATTTTTAAGATTAAAGTTTTTCCTATTCATATTTCATTTATTCATATATCAACAGGTACAACTGATTGACCATCTGACACTAAGGAGAAATATAAAAAAAATTTTAAGTAAAAAAGAATAATGAGCAAAAATATGATAGTAACAATACCAAAACGAAACAGAGTTAATTGATTGTTACACAATTGAGTAAAGATTTTTTAATTGTAGGTCTAGAATGGTTAAAATATAAACAGTAGTCATTATAATCTTTGGACATGGACGAAATCGGTTCAAAACTGCCATAATTGGTTTTGTGGTAGGCAGAATATAAAAAGTTCCGTCCTCTGGTCATTCGAGGGCCTACGTTTAGAAAGCGACGTCAAACATAAAACCAATAACCTGTTTTCATAAGGAGGAAGATTATACGAGTCTCTCCATGGCAAAAGGCGAAGAGCATAGCGCAGGAATCTCTTTTGTACTGCCTCAATGCGGTTAGTATGAACGTCATAGTGTGGCATCCACATCATCCTTGGAAGCTATGGTTATCTTGTAAGGTCTCTATTGATCTAAAGATTTTTAAATCATCGGCGTAAGCTAACACGTATAAGAGAAAACAAGTCGTTAATATAATAAAAAGCGTGAACAGTAGGGGTCCGAGATGGCTACCCTGTGGGACGCCAGATAAAATGGAAACAGAAACAGAAAAGTTACGGAAAAACGTAACTTTAAAAGAGCGACAAGTAAGGTAAGACTTAATGCAATCAACAAGATCTTTGGAAAAACCAAGGCGAGACAGTTTAAAAATTAACACATCATGAGAGAGCTTGTCATATGCCTTACTGAAATCCGTATACACATAGTCGGCTTGTTTATGCTTTTCCAATTCATTTAGGCAGAAGTTTATCTTTACACCTTTGATATTTTAGTTTAAACAAGATTCCTATTTATTGCATATTTCTTTTAAATATTGAGGAAAATTTTTTTACAAAAACCTCATCAATTATAATTTACCCTATCTACATTACACTATACTATCTAAACTAAAACTACCTGTCTTATATTTAATATTATCTAAGCTAGGCCCCCCGAATAAGGGGGTTACTGTTGAACTCGCACTTGACAAAAAAGTTTTTAGCCAATTTATTTAGTGTAGCCTCTAAGAGCTCAATATCTGCCATTAAATGAAATATTTTTGTTGAAAAAGCCATGCTAAATTAAACATACTTTTGAGGAGTTCATTTGAGGCCATCTGGGCTGATGTTCTATTTATTTATTTTGATAAAATTCTGGTTAAGATATTTATCTTATGAATAGTTTGTGAGATACCTAACTTACGAGTATAAGTGAAACTTTTATCTAAAATGACTCCTACGTACTATAAATTTTCATTGATTTACCATATTATATCAGCCACTTTATTTCATTTATCATATATATTTTTTCTATGTCTCATCAAAGTCAACTGGTCAACTTCTAGATTTCCAACCATTTGATATCCAAATTTTAAAGGTTAATTATAGCATATCATAGTAAATGGTAGCCCAAAACTAAAAATTAAGAAAAAAAAGATTTTCATAAATGTCCAAAAAAAGTCATCAAATTTCAATCTCCCGACTTCTAAGAAAACTCAACTTATTTAAACTTTCTGTGTTGAGGGAGTATCCCTTAAATATTGCTTGATTAATTGCTATTTCGCAGAAACAAGGAAGGACATTCCACTAAAGTTTCTAAGGTAACTCTTTGAGTCCCTTTTAAGGAAAAATTCGGGTAACAAATTTCAAAAGACAAACTCTTAATTAATTAGCGTAAAGCTAAATGAGCTGCAAATAAAGAACTAAATCTGCCAAAGTGTATAAATATTAAAAGTTGGAATAAATAATTCAAATCAAAAGGAATTCTCTATGACAATATAGATTATTTATTATATTGCTATGAATAGCAGATCAGCCGCAATGCCGTGTCCAAAACGATGGGCAAAATTCATGAAAATATGTTCAAGTTTAGAACTTTTGGCCTTGAAAGTCCTGGGTTTCAAAATTTCAATAAAATAAACGACTAGTGAAAACCGTTGAATTTTAATTCCGTGGAAATTAAAAGGGGTGGAAGTGGATTGGAAACTAAAGATTAAAAATATCAGTTTGCTAACACTAAAAATAATTTTGACAATTTTATGTATTTATTTATTATAGTTATATTATCAATAAAAAGCAGAATATTCTAATGTATATGCAATACACTTAGCCAATCTCAACATCAAAAACTATTTTTCTGCTGATGGGTTTCAACCAAACTTGTTTGGTGAAAGTTTATCCTAAAGAAAAGTCTTATTAGATTAGAAAATCAAAAATTTCATTCATACCAGGATAAAAAAAAAAAACTTAGCTATTGTTATTAAAGTCAAAATCATGGTTAATAAACAAAAATATAAATCACAAACATTAACAGCTCAGTAACAGAGAAAAAATTATAAGAGTAATTCTATAAAATTACATGCATATTAAGTTTTCGTTATTTAGTTGTGCTTTTTAAAGTTGTTCATGAATATATTAATATTATACGAAATTAGAGAGATTAAAATATCGACGTCAAAAAAAATAAATACAGGGTGTCCAATAAGAATATGTGGAAACTATTGAATCACTATTTTTTAACAAATGGAGAGATCGGGAAATATAATACTTTTAAATAAAGGAAAGTCGTCATTTTCAATTCATGTCCATTTTATCATAAAAAAATTAAACATATTTAAAACAAACCAGTAATTTAAAAATACAGTAATAGACGTTAGTTACTAATGATATATATTTTCGACATTTTAACCATCTAAATTGAGACAATAATCCAAATGCTTTCTAAAACTATTAAAAACATGTTCTAAAATTCATTTTAAATGCCAAACGAAATCACATTGAGTGAGATCTGACGAGTAAGGTGGCTATTCTATTCCTTTTTCTCTAGCAAAGCGTTTGTACCAAAGGCCAATTATTCGATTGCCATAAAATTGATTGAAAACTTGAAATACTTCTTGTGTGCGATGAGCTGCTGCTCCGTCTTGAATAAAATAAAAAGATTTAGCGAGACCTCTCTTTTTCGCATGAAAGAAAGGATTTGGTCTCTAACATCCCTTTGTTCGTCTCTCCGGCGACGAAAGAAATGCAAGTAGATACTTTTTATGTAGATGGTTCACATTTCAAAAATATATATCATTCATAATTCACGTTCTTGACAATATTTTTAAATTAATGCTTTCTATTAAATAGGTTAAATTTTCATAATAAAATGGACAATGAAAATGAAAATGACCATTTTCCTTTATTAAAAAGTTTTTACATTTTCCCGATCTCTCCATTTGTTCAAAAATAGTGACTCAATAGCTTTCGCACAATCCTATTGGACACCTTGAAATGTGTCATATTTCGACTAATTTGTTTGCGTTAGTTTTGTTTGTTCGTTTTTTGCAATTGTTCCATGTCAATTTTAATTAAGAGATAATATAAATAATAGAAAAATTCGAAATCATTAAATATATATTTTCCTACAAAAGTTACTTTAAATTAGGCCGTGTGCCAACTTTATTGCAAATTGATTTTCGAACATTTCCTTAACAAGTTTTCAGTTTTCATAGAAATGAAGTACGTTATCGTTCAGATATGAGATGAGTTTATTCAAAGTGGCAATATGGAACAGATTCCTGAAGTTATATTAATTTCTGGTACTATAACAATTCCAGTCGCTTTCCTTACTCTTATATACAAAACTCAAGTCTTCAAATATTGCGAAAAAAGTAATTCTCTAATTTTTTTAAATATTTTAAAATTATTAAAAGCGGATATGGAAAGTTCATTTTCTACCTTTTATAAGAGTCCTGTCAACGAAAATACTTGTTGAATTCGCACAGCCAAAGTATGTAATTTTAAATAAATTAGACTGGTCGACACAAATTTTGTCACAGATTAAGCGTTATATCATTTCTATAGAATTTTTTTCCGCAGATTAAATTTGCAAACGAAAATTTCCTATCACGTCACGTTTTTGAAAAAATTGGTTTGAAAAGTACAAACGATTGCTTTTTGGCCATTTTTGCAAATTAATTAAAAAATAACGAATTGTTGTAGGAGCTTGTAAGGTAACTCAAATAAAAGTATGAACCTTATATATATTATATTAAATACGATATGATTTAATACCTTTCGAAATATTCTGTGGAATTCACTTTTTCCATAAGCCGATATATAGTGAATGAAGATCACTTGCTTGCGCACGCTCATGAAAATCTTATTCCAAAAGATGCTTCGTAGGTGCTATAGATTGGTGGTAGTTCAGATGTATAGATAAGGATTCAGGCTCTCTTTTGAGTCATGTTACGAGCTTTTTCCACGTTTCGTTATTTTTTAATCAATTTTCAAAAGTGGCCATAATACGGAATTTTGTACTTTTCAAACCTATTTTTTTCAAAAATTTGACGTGATAGGATATTCTTGTTTGCAAATTAATAATCTGCGGGAAAAATCCAATAGAAATGACTTTTTCTGTTACAAATTAAATTTTAAATTTTTTCGACCAGTGTTATCATTCATTTGCCTTTTTTGAAAATAGCTTTCAATGATATCCTTATTAACAATTGTCGAACTTAATCGTTTTTGTATTTAACCAAAAATAGCAAATTTGAGAGAAATTTAATGTATCGTTATATAAAAAAAATAGGATAAACGATTCCAAAATTTTACAGATATCAAAAACTGGTAAATGAAATTTTCGCTCACCCGTTTTTCGATGATACCTGAAACCGACTGCTGACGACAAATGCGGGTAGACAATTTCACGAGATTCGCAGGATCTCTGTTCTGCCGGGATCCCAAAAGTTGGGGGCTAGTAAGACACCGGAGCCCGATAAACAAATACCTCGTTGGCGCCCCACCACCGGCAGACAGAGCTGAACCAACGAAAATGCAATTAAAAAGTTAATTAAAGCGGCAGAGAAAGGGAAGTCGCTAAGAATGGCAGTGTCCGAGGTTGGATTTTTTTCGTCTTTCCCTTTTACCTTTTTGGCGCTCCGCCCGACTATTGTCCATGAGTGGCCGGGGCTGCAGAGGAGCACCCGCGGAGACTCTCTGTCCCCCACCAGGGGGAACGCAACAGACCGACTTTCCACTTTGTTCCGAGTCTAATTGTGTTATGTGAGCAAACAAATTCAGCGAGGGTACCAAATTGAATTTACACCCGGCACTCATAGGCGGAATCCACTTGCTGCGGTGCTGTTTAGTGTTTCGTCCTGATAACAAAGTCTGTTGGTAATTGCGTTTTCCACCACGGTAGACAGCTAACTGATGTGCTCCCCGGTCCCGGGTGCCCCAAACCGCCGCCGGAGCACCGGTCGCGTTCGCCGTCGCCGCCAGGATACTCCATCCAGCAGTGTATGCAGATAAAGAGGAGGAGGACGAGGACGAGGAGCCACCAGGCTTCTGCTCCTGCCGAGAGTGGCTGGGTTCCTGGATGCAGATTTTCCTGGTTTTTGGGGAATCCGCCGCAATGGTATCCTTTGGGGGAGTTAACGTAATTTGATAGTGTGTTCGCATCCCGGTGCAGGTGAGATCGAAAAGAGGACCCAGGGAAGCGTACTGGAGCGGGCTCAACTTGACTCCTGAAAAAGGTTTGATTTGCGCGTTCTATGCCTTTTATTATATAATAATATCTAGCACGATTCGATGCCGCGATGGTGAGCACTTTATGCTGCCGCACTCCTCCACCAAAGGACTGCTGCTGCTGCGGCACGTTTGAGCCCCAAACTTGACTCAATCGATGCAGTTGATGGATGTTGAAATTTCGTGGCTGCTCGAGGGGCACTTGAACGGCCCCAGTCAATACGCTCCAGAAAAAAATTGACGACCTAAATATTTTCTGGATGCGGTACAAAAGGTACGTCTATTCGAAATTCCTTGTAATTCCCTCTTTAATTTGGAAACTCTTTGAAGCCGGTGCCAGAAGCACACGTTGATGAATACCATTAAAATTCGAGTGGTGCTTCCGCACATATCGCTGAAGACACCTGCAGGTACCAAATTTCGCCGTCACTACAAAGCAAAATGCGCTTCCTTTATTCTAAACCCACGTTACAGTAGGATAGCTTCATTATGCCAGACAACATTCGAAAGTCTTATTCGATTAGGAACCGCAGCTTTGAACTGATTCCCACCGACAGACGTGTGAACTAATTGAAATGCGAAATTCAGATATTTACGGGAATATCCGACAAAAGATCGGGCGGAGGGCTTAATCCCCACGCCAATCCCCTAAAACCAATTTTTATCTATTTAGCAATTTAGACGTCGATGACTACAACGATGTTTCTGCAAAGCAAAATCCAACCTGAATTCCTTGAGCCCTATTAATTTGCGTGTCAAAAATTTTTTTACATTTAATTTTACGCCGAATTGCATATTTCGGTAGGAAACTAAATAGGATTATGAATTCGTATTAATTCCGACGGAATTTCCCATTGACGGCTGTGATACCTTTTCGCAATTATTAGAGCACCCCAGTGACAGAAGCGGGATGGAGTGGAATGAAGCGAGCTAGCACGGCTGGAATTAATATCGACTGAAATGAAGTGGTAAACTTAATTTGCAGGCACTGCCTCTGTGCCTATTTTGTTTCTTACGTAGGGAGACAAATAAGACACAGCAGCAGCAGCAGCAACAATCTCTTCACTTCCTACCCCAGCCCTCAATGACGGAGTTCATGAATTTTAATTAATAATTAAATTTTTGGCGGGGGCAGGATATCGCAATATCTTTGATTACTCTCCGGCATCCAGGAGTTGTGTGCGATTATATTACGCTCCTTTAATGGCTTTGGTAATTAGAGAAAAATCGACAAGCGACGCAAAAGACCCTAGAGCAGAGCTGAACGAACAGAGGGGGGAACAACAAATGCTTGTCGAGATTGAAACTGAATATTCTGCCTGCGAGGCGCTCAGAATTTTCGCTTGCTTTTCTTAACCTTTACGGAGAATGGGGATTGAATAATTTTGTTGCGTTTAAAATTGGGATTTAATAACTTTGCTTGCAGGCATTTGTATAAGTAATATATAATATCGAATAATATAGGAGGGAGTAATGTTTTCCCTAGATAACAAGAGATTGAAATCAAATTTTGAAATATTTCATCTCTATAAATAAAAACACATATGTACGTATCAATTTATACATATAACCTACTGTATAATGAAAATAGTTGTTTCAACACAACAATAATACAGACAAGTTGGAGCTGTCTTCATTTTGGATTTATGTTTCTTACATAATGTAAATTGGAGCACTGTCAACAATGGAATAGGTTCAATTACTTCAAATTTACAGCCCTTTTATTCCCAAAAATTTCCAAAATTAATCAGAACGAAAATTTAGCAATCGTATCTCAAAACTTCGAGCGTGTGCAGACACAATTTTCTTTCTTTCAGTTAAGAAACTTCTATGTATAAATATAGAACCTGCTATTTTTAATAATTAAAGGTATATTCATATTTATATATTTTTGTTTAAAAGAAATTGGAGACGTTGAAAAAGGCAATTGGGGCTTAGGCCTATTCGTTATTATGTACCAGAAACATCCCAGACAGTAGACTTTATTAGTCTTTCGTAATGAAGACAATTTTATTAATTGTTATTAAATTGAAATTTAAATTTTTTATTTACAGAATAAAATATTTAATTTATTATATATATATATATATATATTTTTTTTTTTTTTTTTTTGCACCCTGCACTAACTGTCTTATTTTGGTACTATTGTTCTATTTGTGGCAATTGACAATACAAGTTTAAATTCTAAAAATTAATATTAGGTTGTAACATAATAATCTGATAATTTTTTAAGAAACTTTATTTTGATGTTTTTGTACAATTTAGCTTAGCATTTTATTGAACATATAGTCCATCATTATCAATGATCTCCTGCCAACGTTGGGGAAGCGACATTATTCCATTCTTGTAAAACTTAGGCTCACGAGAGTTAAAAAATTCCGACAACCACTGTTCAAATGCATCTCGGTCATCAAAAGATTTTCCACTAATGTGAGCCTGCAACGTTCGGAACAAGTGGTAGTCAGAAGGAGACATATTCGGCGAGTATGCAGGATGGGCTAAGGAAATCCAGCCTAGCTCCATAATTTTTTTACATGTCATCGAAGCGGTATGAGGGCGGGCATTGTCGTGGAGGAGGTATACATTGCCTTGTTCTCCTTTAAGATTCACGGCTACCTTATCCAGAATATCACAGTAGCGTTCACTATTTATAGTCGTTCCTTGTGGTAATAGTTCCCAGTAGATAATGCCGTGCACATTCCACCAAACACTCAACATAACCATGTGTAAGTAATTTTACATTTAACTGTCGGTACTCCTCTTTGACCCGCGCTAAGCCATTGTCGCTTATTGTTATGGTTAACATAAAGCATCCACTTCTCATCCCAGGTAAACAAATTACGAAGCCAAGCAAAAGTACGATGTGAAGTGAGTAACTGCGTACAAACAGCCACTCGCATCATCCGTTGACCATCCGTCAATTCGTGGGGTACCCATTGACTGTGCCTGTACACTTTACCCATCACTTTCAAATGTCGAGCGATAGTAGTATGGAAGCATCCGAGTTCTTCTTCAAGTTGACGAGTAGTCCTCCTTGGATCTTCCTCGAAGAGCTGCGCTAGTCGGTCGACATCAACCTCAAACGGCCGCCCTTCTTGAGGTTTATCTTCAATTTGTAGTCGCCATTCGAGAAACGTCGAAACCAATCTACTGCTATATGATCAGAGACCGCATTTGCTCCCATACATTGACATATATTTTGTGCCGACTGCTTAGCTGTATGCTTCAAACGGAACTCATAAAGTAGAAGGACGCGGATGTCTCGTCTTTTCAAATCGAATTTTTCCATAACGCTACTCGCTGTGCTGTCGATTATTGCACTGATACAGTGAGCGCGCTCACGGGTATTTATACTCATAGTAACAAAACTTTCCATAACGTTTCCGAAAAAATTATCAGATAATTCTGTTACAACCTAATATAATATTAATTTTTTTCTCTAAGAATTTGCCAGCTATAAATTCAATTCTCAGATTTTTTTATTACTTGGTACTTTTTAGCGCTTTGTAACCAAAGTATAAATACCTTAATATTTTTATGTGTTCGTTCGAATATCATGTTCAACTTGTAACAAATTTCAGCCTTCTAAGTCTAACGAGCCAAAATCTAGAAGGACAGACATATAAACGGAAGGATCTTAAAAATGACTCGTTACAATTTTTAAACTGTCGCATTGCTGTTTGAACTTAAACTCTACTTAATTTTGAAATATCTTTAAAAAAGTCTTAAGGGGGATATACATTTAGAATGATCAAAAAATTCAATTTTTTTTTTGCATAAAAAGTTAGTAAATTTCCCGTAGAATACGCTCCTGAAACCCTTTTTTCGAAATTCGAACTCCAAGTGTTTTTTTTTCATCATTCCCGGGATTGCTGATTAAAATGTAAGTACGATTTTTCGATAATTAAAACTTTCAACGCGTTTTTCTCAAAACAGCATTTTCGGAGTTTATGCCGGTAATAACTCGAAAACTAATTATCCGATTGAGCTGAAACTTATAGGATTTCTTTATTATAGTATTACCTTCTATACGAATTAAAAATTATTGTAATATTTTATTATTAAATATGGAAAAATGTGATAAAATTGCGGAGAAAATGTTGATTTTTTCGAAAAAGTTACGCCAAAAGTGCAAATTTTTTTTTTTTACACTTTTTTTTTTTCAATTCGTCTACTAACTGTGAATGTAATTACTGTAAATTTTTTTGATTTTTTGATTTCTGATCAAAATTGCGACCAGGAGAGCCGGCACAAGCAAAATACAACGACTTTTTCAACACCATCTAACGGCCGCCATTTTGTTGAAAAAAATTTAAAAAAAATATTTTTGTATACTACATGGATACACTTATAATTGTAAAAAAGTTTCGATTGATTTGAATAAAAACTTCCCCTTGAAAAAAAATGTTCAAAAATGAGTTTTTTTTCTTGTTCTAAATGTATATCCCCCCTTAAAGGATCAAAATAGAGCGTGATTTTTTAATACTTATTTGAACCTTTGGATCCTCTAAATAGATCTGAAAGATTACTACATATTTAGTATTATTTTTTAAAGCGAAATTTATTACAATATTATATTTACTATTAAAGAATAAACAAAATTTATGTTAAAAGGGATTAATATAAAATAATAAATAAAAGTTCCAGCTAACGATTGTAATTTTTAAGAATCAGTCTTTTGTGTGAGAAGCTTCGGGATGTTAGGTTTTATATGAATATAAATGTGAACCCGGATATTCAACGTTAGGATCTCTGGGATTAAATTAGAGCTAATACCCCATTCTAAAATCGAGACATAGAAGAGCTAAATAGATTCACCAAATTCTAATTAGCACCTGAATGGGATAACACGAAAGATTTGTAAATCATCACGAAAGTAGATGTGAAAAATTAAATAAACAAACAAAAGCCAGATTAAAAATGTGTCACTATATGTAGGAAAGTTAAAGAATTATGACAAAGCTGAATAAATGTCCTAAATAGCATGTGTGAATACAAATAATAAAATAAATTTGAAAGACAGAATTTACTGTAAAATGGAAATAAGCTCAAACAGGCTTAAATAAACATTCTATAAAAATTGTAAGCCTCTCAGCGCTCTGAAAATGTGTTGTGTTTTTTCCCGATTTAATGCCTCCGCACTGCTGCTTACGAAAAACTTTATTTTAAATAAATTTTTCCCAATGGATATGTGGCGCGGTGCATTCGTTGCAAAATTCAGGATAGTTGGAATTCTGCATTGGCCCGAAACGGCTCCATCAATTAATTAGTGCATTTTTACGATGAATAAATGAACAGTCTCGCTGTGAAGAATTAATCACGCACTTACACCGTTCCCAGTGAATAATTCATTTTTTTATTTTTCCCATTTTATTTTTCAATTGCAAGAATATTGCACACCGAACTGCATAAAATTTAGCTTGCAGCTAGCGTTGGCCGGTGTGTGGAAGCAATCTGTCATGCGGTGCGCTGCATTATTTTAACGTTTAATTTTTGATAGTTGTTATTTTTATTCGAATCCGAGGTCCTTTAATTAATACAGGAAGACAATGCGGGAAATATAACAATAGGTGTACACAAGCGCCGTGGAATGGGTTCAGATAGTGTGTGCGAATTGTGAGGGTGGGTGGAGCTTCGTAAAAGCCACAAAATATCGCACTTTCGTAATTTCGATAAAAGCACCATAAATTCGCAACTCAACTGGGCAGACCCCCGGCTTTTATCGGGCCTCAATTGGGCAATTGTCCATTTGATAAAATTAAAGCGGACAGCCAGGTCCCACTTAAATTTGTCGAGTTCCGCTCAGGGCTGGGGAGCAACACTGCGCCAAAACGCTCTATCTGGTCAGGGATAATTTAATTTGGTTATTGCAATTAATTAAATTTAAAGAGCTTGGTGTCCACAGCACGCCGGCCAACCGGCACTCGGATCTCGCACAGGATCCTGTCGAGAAAGTTGTATCCTGCCCGAAAAAGCCGGCCAACCGCACTATTTGACCATACATCGAAAATGGCCATTAATAAACGATAATGTTTACCGGGCCGCCCGCCGCCGCCACTGTATTTAGTTACATTGTATCTGCAGCGCGCGGGGCGGGGTCGAGGTCGAGGTAGGACGCCTGCTATTATTAATATCATACAGGAAATTCGGCCAGACCGCGTTTAATCAAGCGAGAAGGTGGAGTTTCGCTCCAGCTTCTTGCCATGGCTCCAATGTGCGCGCCTCTTTAAGCCCAAATTAGAACAAATGACATAATCGGGAAAATTTTACAAAACGGCGAATAAATTAATTGTCGCTGCCCGAACCATCGTCCCGGTTCCCGATTCCTGGGTCCCGGGTCCTGAGTCCCAATGGTTGCCGGCGGGCGGCTGCCCCGTGTATAGAGAAAGTTTGCTTTTAACGATTCCCTGACAATCTAAGTACAAAATGAAAAATGTTAAGACCGAACTTTCGCAATGAGGAGGAGCCAGGACCCGCTCCCAGCTCCCGCCCCCCAATCCGGCCGCTTGGCATAAAAGTCTCGTTTTCTTGATCAAAGGAACGTTTATTAGAAAAGTTTGCCGGTTACGTTCAAAGCTGCGGCACTGCGGCATCCCGCGCGTCACACCGCACCGTCCTCCGGTGTGTTCCGCCCCTGTGCATATGAGGACGGGGCTTTATATTTCGCGCTCGTAACTTGTTGCTCAAAGTTGACGGATTTATTTTCGGCGGCGCCGGCACAAAGTCAAAATTAAAATGCACCCAAGGATATGTGAGAACACCTTATAAAGATTAAAGTTTTTAGAAGTGACGTAGAGGTTGAGATTTTTCGTCAAAGAATACATCTTTTAAAAGATATTGCTTCCCTCGTAGGTATACATTTTAATACCCTTACTGCTTGTATGTAAAAAAAACATCATAACACTTTAGAGCCATATTTCTATAGTATGATAAATAATAATGTTACTTCGTACTAAAGCAACTACAGAATATGACACCTTTTCTTCTAAAATAAATAGTAGATGTAGATTGTTGTGGCTGTCCGAAGACACACTTAAGCCATTACAGGCCCATTGTGATACCACTTTTTGTGACCAGGGTTTCTCGTGGGAATCGAACCCACAACCTCTAGCGTCCTGCTGGCTCGCAGTCAACACGTCGCGTTACCAACCGAGCTATTGAGGCCCCCAAAAAAATATATAGTACACACTTTGTAGATAGATTGATAGATTTATTACTTGCTTAATTTACAAACATTATACAAGGAGGTTCTGCCTATGAACTAGTGTACATTTTGACTACATACTAAAGAATAGAATTAATGTGTATCTAAAATTTTATGTTATTGATTTCATATAAGATCATGTTATATATTTTTCTCTAATATAGTAAATATGAGAGCTATTATTTTTCTGATTTTTACAATGGCTAGGTTAATGAGTCTATACATATTACATAGCGTATACTAAAAATATTCTCATTTTGTGATAATTCTGGAAATAGTTTTTTCCCTAATTACTATCAAATAGTTTACAATTAAATATTGCTTGAATAAAGTTGTTATAATTAAAAAGAAAATTATTTGGCTCATACTTTGTCTTCTTTGTTATAAATCGACAACAATATAAATTCAACAATCTTAATTGTATTATGATTTTCGTCTGATACTGTGGTATACTGAAATCCAGATAATTACAAAAATAGCTTTCAGTTGCAAAATCTTCGCTTACTAGCGAGGGAAGGATGGATAATGACGATGAATTCAAGCATGATCTTTTGTCTTCCTCAAGAAAGTGATTTTTCAAGGTTTCGACAAGGCCAATTTTCTCTGCAGTAAGTCGTTCTATCTATAACCTCAAAAAAATTGACTTTCATTTGTTGGAACCAATTGTATTTATCATATACAGGGTGTTCAGAGGTGGGAGGTCAATACTGAAGGGGGTGAAAGGTCAGACCGAGACAAGCAAAACATCGTATGGGTGGGGGGGGGGCATCTCTCACCGTTTGGCAGTTACAGGGTGATTCGTAAATCAGGATTTTTCCTTATATGGGAACCGCTCTTGTATTTTTATCTTTTTTTCTACGCATCGCAGCGGCCCCAAACTGATTGCAAAAAATCACTATTTGGAAGCCCTTTCCAAAAAAGTTTACACCACACCCCTATCCCCAACCCCTTGGCCACAATCCCCCCTGGAAGTTGAAAAAATTAACTTTTATTTCACGATTTTTCATCTTTCGCCCCACTTTTCTCCGAAATTCATGTTATTAACATACCTACTTTTTATTTTTTTAAAGTTTCCTATCTAATTACCTTTCCAAAAAGGTGCAACATGCCCAGGTAGAAAGGGGTTGCAAAAGTCCTGAAATTAAAACATCCTCACAGGTACCTAATTACTTTATTGCACCATAATGGAAAAAGTCGTTAAGTAAACAATTTTTATGACAGGAAGTTCGGAAATGTTTGTTTTGGAAACAAATGTAGTACATTTTTATTATTTCAGGAAAACAGTAATAAAATAATAAATGTAATCTCGTTAAATAGCGTTATTAGTTTATTATATCCAGTATTGACTCTTAAGTATCCTGACGCTCCGTTTCTAATACCTCCTATGAATTATGGTATGAAAATGGGTAAGTTTGAAAGGACATTGACCACAGTTGAAGAAGCAAGCGATAAAACCGGGTGTTTAATAGAAAAAATTAAGATAAAATGGCAGAATGCAGTGTTGACGAGTATGCCGATATAATTTACGGGTACGGTTTAGTAGAAGGAAATGATAGTGAGGCCTTACGACAATACCAAAGGAGATTCCCGAATCGACGCGTACCCGACAGAAGGGTATTTTGAAGGACTTTCAGAAGGTCAAAAGAAACCGGAAGTGTAACCGCCCCTAGAGCAGAAACGCGCGCAGGAAAATCGGCCGATTCAGCGGACCCCGACCAACAAATCCTCAACATCGCCAGGAACAGCCCTGTAATAAGCATCAGGCAGGTCGCACGAAGGTCAGGATTGTCTTCAGGGAGAGCTTGGACCGTTGTGAACCTAGAGGGACTACATCCATACCACCATATCCCGGTCCAAGCACTACAGGACGGAGATTCGGAAAGACGATTGCAATTTGCACTTGGCTGTTCGAGTCTGACATCGAAAACAGAAGGTTTCTAGACCGAATTCTGTGGACGGATGAATCGCAATTCACCCGGGATGGCATCACAAACTTGCACAACCTCCACACCTGGTCAGATGTGAACCCACATAGGACCAGGTGTCGGTCCTTCCAGCAAAGATTTAGTGTCAATGTCTGGGGTGGCATCATCGGCAACCAGTTGATAGGACCCTTCATCTTGCCCCAAGTGCCGAATAGCCAGCTATACTCGGACTTTTCGGAGAATACCCGTCCGGATCTGTTGGAGGACATCCCCCTGGCCACCAGAAGCGCAATTTATTTACAGCTCGACGGAGCACCTCCGCATACTGGGACCATTGTTAGGGCAAGGTTGAATGAACATTACCTAGAGCGCTGGATTGGACGAGGTGGACCGATTCCTTGGCCTGCTAGGTCACCGGACCTTACTCCACTGGCCTTTTTCTTATGGGGAATGATGAAAGATGAAGTTTACTCAAGACCAATCAACACCAGAGAAGAATTAGTTACCAGCACTGGGACTGCAGCCACGGAAATACGGGAGAGGCTGGCTACCATAGACCTCAAACGTGAAATAAAACGAAGGCTACTTGCATGCATCGAAACTAGCGTAGAACATTTTGAACAGCTTTTAAAGGACAAACGTTTTAATTGTAATTAGTTTTTAAGCGAACAAAATGTATTTTTTAGTTAACTTAAGTATAATTTCTTAAAAATTCGAATTATCATGATATTCTGTAAAAGGATTTTTGTAAATAAATTTTCGTATCCTTTTCCTACCTGGGCATGTTGCACCTTTTTGGAAAGGTAATTAGATAGGCAACTTAAAAAAAATAAAAAGTAGGTATGTTAATAACATGAATTTCAGAGAAAAGTGGGGCGAAAGGTGAAAAATCGTGAAATAAAAGTTAATTTTTTCAACTTCCAGGGGGGATTGAGGCCAAGGGGTTGGGGATAGGGGGGTGGTGTAAACTTTTTTGGAAAGGGCTTCCAAATAGTGATTTTTTGAAATCAGTTTGGGGTCGCTGCGATGCGTAGAAAAAAAGATAAAAATACAAGAGCGGTTCCCATATAAGGAAAAATCCTGATTTACGAATCACCCTGTAACTGCCAAACGGTGAGAGATGCCCCCCCCCCCCCACCCATACGATTTTTTGCTTGTCTCGGTCTGACCTTTCACCCCCTTCGGTATTGACCTCCCACCTCTGAACACCCAGTATAACACAGCTACAAGTTCCCGATTGTACATAAGGAAAACCAAGGTAGAGATATTCTTTAACTAATTCAACCCTTCCACCCCTGTATATTATAGGAGCTAGTTTTCTTTTATGACCATGCCCATCTTTCTGAAATAAAATAATTTTTGTTTTTTGTACATTTATTTCTAGCTGATTGAGATCAAAGTATACTTCTAAATATAAAACTATTTTTTTGATATAAATATAAGAGTCAGAAAGAAAAACTGGTCATCGGCAAAAGCTAGAAGAATTGCTTCAGTTAGGTGATTCAAGGAGATGCCCCTGATGCCTTTGCTGAACAAAAAATCTTCTATATCAAAAACAAATAGAGAAAAAAGTAGGAAGCTAAGCAAAGCACTTCCGCTTGCAATAGACCCAAAGTTATTTTACAGATCTCAGATATGCCTTGCTAACTAAGTAGTCTTATTTCGTCTTTATCCCATATTCAATTCTTCATTCTATACCCAGTGCTACTCCAGATCTAGTTATTTCGATTTTGAAACCGGAAAGTGCGAATTCAAATCTTACAACAAGGATTTACAGACAGATGAACAGAAAATCAAAAACGCTCTAGTCTTTTAGTACCTTCAAGTATTGTTCTGAAAACAAATGTTAAATACCTTTTTATTTGTTTCTCAATCTATATAGTAATTTTTAAGATTTAAAATACTTTCCGATTTTTAGATTAATTAGTTTGGGAGGCAGGTTTAATAAAAAGGTAATATTAAAACTTATTTTATTTTTATGTGTTTTATGTGTTTTATGAACACAGAATAAAATAGGAACCCTGGGATAAAATCACCAGGTGAATATTTTCATGCTGATCGAATACAGACCGTGAACGGTCTTATTAAAAATCAATAGGCCGAGTATAAACGAAAACTGGCCAATATAAAATTGACAGGCTTAAATCAAGCCGAGAATATACCAAGATCGAGGCGAGTGCAGGTCGCAAACTTATCGATTAAGGGGTAACTTACCATTAAAAAACAAAAAAAATAGATTCTTTTTTACAGATTTTATTAGAAAAAATATCGCAAGAATACCTCTGTGAAATATTGGATCGATATATTAATTCGTTTTCTTTCTACAGCGCTCTTTTACCCCCTCCGTTCTACTATACTTTGTGTAGTATTATTTATCAGAACTCTTATTAACTAAATATTTCGTGATTTGGAAACCCTTTTTTTAAATGAAAAAATAGCCAATTCTTGGACACTTTATGTTCAAACGTGAGTCAAATTGCAAAAAATCATGCTTTTGCTCCAAACTTTTGTAGTTTGTTTTATATAGCAGTTGTTTTATATAGCAGTTTAAAAACAAAAAACCATTTTTTGCATTTTATTAGATTTTGGATTTAGACAATAGCTGCTCGACAACAAAATATAATATATACTTAATTTGTAACACAATAATAAGTCATATATCATCTATTGTATATTGTATTTTTTCGTAGATTAGGGATTTGCAAACCAGAATTATCATATCACATGTTTTAGCAAAATAAGTATAAAATATTTTATTTTGACCACTTTTAAAAAGGACCACGCACAAAATGTTCGGAAAAAAAAGTACCGTGGATTTTCTCCAAACTTCGGATTTATGCTCTCTGAATGATGCTGATCAAATGTGCTCATGGGCCCAACTTGATTTATAGCGATCTGAAGGGTCCAGCGAGCTTGGAAAGTAGGGTTTTGCCCCTGTACGATCACTGATTTTTGAAAATGTACCTCCCATTGTATATCAATATCTCAAGAAATATCGATGTTAGCAATTTGGTGTTCAGAACTTTTTTGTAGGAAATTGATTTTGCTACAAGTTTGTCATATTCACTTTTTCTATACCTTTTATTGTTTACGAGATAGGGGCAAAAAGTGAGAATTTCATGGAAAAATTGGGGTTAGTTACCCGTACTACCTCGCTGGTGGGAGTTAGGGTTACACCGCAATGGACACTTTTGTAGAGCATTGAATTCTGAAGAAACCCTACCATTGACCAAGATTATACCATAAAATGCCTCTGAGTTGTAGAGTTTTGAAGAAAAATAATCAAAGTTTACGTGTATTTTATATGGGAAATCTTTATACGCCTTGGTTTAGTACTTAATATTAATATTAATGGCTCCAATTTTCAGGGAATTTATGTTTAGGTATTTGTCACAAAATTTCGAGGTGGGATTGAAAAAAAAAAAATAGTCACGAAAAAAAAGCACCCTAATATATATATTGAAAAAAAAAAAATAGTCACGAAAAAAAAGCACCCTAATATATATATTAGGGTGCTTTTTTTTCGCGACTATTTTTTTTTTTTCAGTCCCACCTCGAATTTTTGTGGCAAATACCTAAACATAAATTCCCTGAAAATTGGAGCCATTAATATTAATATTAAGTACTAAACCAAGGCGTATAAAGATTTCCCATATAAAATACACGTAAACTTTGATTATTTTTCTTCAAAACTCTACAACTCAGAGGCATTTTATGGTATAATCTTGGTCAATGGTAGGGTTTCTTCAGAATTCAATGCTCTACAAAAGTGTCCATTGCGGTGTAACCCTAACTCCCACCAGCGATGTAGTACGGGTCACTAACCCCAATTTTTCCATGAAATTCTCACTTTTTGCCCCTATCTCGTAAACAATAAAAGGTATAGAAAAAGTGAATATGACAAACTTGTAGCAAATTCAATTTCCTACAAAAAAGTTCTGAACACCAAATTGCTAACATCGATATTTCTTGAGATATTGATATACAATGGCAGGTACATTTTCAAAAATCAGTGATCGTACAGGGGCAAAACCCTACTTTCCAAGCTCGCTGGACCCTTCAGATCGCTATAAATCAAGTTGGGCCCATGAGCACATTTGATCAGCATCATTCAGAGAGCATAAATCCGAAGTTTGGAGAAAATCCACGGTACTTTTTTTTCCGAACATTTTGTGCGTGGTCCTTTACTATAAAAATTCGGAACGTAAAAGAGCATGTTACATAATTCACAAGAGAACCTTAATACTTATTTATATACTTATAGTACTATATAATAATCTATAGCAAGTACTAAGCATCTTCGGAAATAAGAGTTTCATGGGAGTGCGTTAATTGTGATCTTCATTCACTATTTATTGTTCGGTTTATGGGAAAACGTGAATTTCACGAAATATTTCACGTATTCAAGTATTAAAGCTAAAGGCTTTTGTACTTTTCAAAACTATATTTTTCAAAAAATGTTCGTTTTCGAATTAGTATTCTGAATCCTATAGAAATGATATAACACTTCTGTACAAAATTGGTCTCGAATAGTGAATTGTTCACTTTTAGTCGATCTATTAATATGTAAATTTAATATTTAGGCGTGTTTTCGTTGTAATTGGGGCCTATGTTTTGGCGTTCATTCGGCCTGCTTTTGGTTTATAGTTATTCACATGTTAACGTGTATTAGATGTTATTGAGACATTCTATAGTCCTTAAATTCACTACCTAAGCTAGTTATTCACTTTTTCTCAGCTTTTTCTACCACGTAACTTTCATACAATATAACCCCAGAATACGTAGAATTTCTATTAATTTCCAGTCGCTAATTAACACCCGTGTCGTAAAAATTGTTTCCAGAGTTTTTAATTAAACTGACCTAGAGCGAAAAATATGTAGTGAAGCATTTTTGCATAAGGGATTCCTTTAAACGTAATTGTGACTACAGAGAGCTGTTTTTTAATAAAATTAATAAATAAACAGTAGCCACACAAACGAAGAGAAAGTCTAAATAATATATTTAAAAAAAAAAAAAAAACCTTTGTCAGTTTGCCTGATTTTTTGTTTGTAAGCAAAGTCTGAAGAGGAATTTCACAAAAAAGAGATAATTTGTTAAAAAAAAGAACCTGCGTGTAGTGAATTTGTTGAAAAATGCGTTTTTTTAAAGCATTTTATATGAAACTAGCATTTATCTGGCATTTTTGTAATTTAAGGTTTGTTTTTTTATGTTTTGGTATGAAACTTATTCCAGTATCCATGCTACTGGCTAATAGTGTGGTATATTAGCATCTATCACAATTCAGAACATTGTGCAACGTTGTGCAAATATAACCGATTTTTAAGAATCCATTCCAACAGGATTCGCATACAAAACACCTCAGTCTATATTAAATGCAAACCTTCTCATACTACTTCTAATTGCACAATTCCCTTAACAAGCTAGGACTTGAGAAATCTGTTGAAGCTCCCTCCAGAAGAGAGTCCCATCCCTCCCGAGTATCGATGTCAATTGCAGATTGCCTCCAGCTGGATTGCTTCATCGAATCGTTTGCATTAGGAGGGCCGGACCGCTCCCTAGTTTGCATGAGACGAAGAACGCAAATAAATCCGACGATGACGACGACGACGTCGTCGACGCCTCAGGAGGCGGATAAAAAAGCGCGCCAGCAGAGATCCTTAAAAAGAGGGACAATGGCTCATCAAAGGCAAATCAAATTCCCCCTTTTATTTTTTGTGTGCCCCGGACGAGGTCTTTCCTGTTCTTATTGGAAACGAATTAAGTCGGTTATCCTCAAGCAAACAACTTGATTAGGTCAACGGCAAATATTTTCCTGTCGAGATTATTTGAATTGCATGCAACAGGAGCGAAGAAGTCAAATACTGGATGATTCGAATCCTGGCGCACATAATCCTGTGCTGCATGTAATCATTATGTACCCGACAGAGTACATATCCCCCCTTTCCTTCGTCCCTGGCCAGGGTTGGGGGCAACAGGTGGATATAGCGTGCTGAAAGTGGTCAGCAAGCAACAAAGTGCTGATATAAGTGATTTTATGGGGAATCATCGGTGGGGATTCCCCGAATAGATCTGGACGAGTGCCCCACTATGCGGTGCTCAGAGGTGCAGAGTGCAAGGCACCCGGTCGTGGTGGCGCTGGCGTCGACGTGAATTAGCAACTAGAGCTACACGCTCCGGGAAGCGGAAGGAGCTAGACGTCGTCATTATGCCACTATTCAGAAAACCTCGGTCTTATGCGAATGTCAGAGTGTGCGACTGCGGCGACTATTGAAAGGGTTCTAATTAGCAACCGAGCGAAGTGCGGTCCCCATTATTTCCAACAATGCTTCAACAAACTGCCGTTGTTCGCCACCAACAGAGCCTGTTCCCGTACTCGTTCCCTTACCCATTCCCAAACCCATTCCCTGTCGCCACGATTTTCAGCCCACAATCTGCGAAAATAAGGTCCAATTAGCGTTTTTCATATTTTTCCTGCAATTTCATTGGATCATTTTTTTTCGCTTTTCCTTAAGAGTTTCAGCTTCAGCTTTCAGAATCAAGTCGAGGAGCAGACAAAGGACACTCCTAGTGACGACAACTCACTAGCACGAATCCTCCATTTTTTTTAAAAATTCTTTTCTACAACTGAAATCTCGCCGAATGATCCCATTGTTTTGCTTGTCTGGATGAGACATTTTTGCATCAGTCATCTTTTGTTCGGCTGCATCCCACCAGCCCATTTTAGAATTGAAATCAATTTCTTTTTCCTAGTACCCTTCAGTATCCCTCCATTGCAGCCGACAGCATTTTTTTTCTAAGAGGGGTGCAATCCTGATTACAAAAAAAAAAAAAAAAACAAATAGGCGTGACATTTTTTGCTGTCATTTGCATACATTTATTTCTATATAGTATATGAATACATCACAAAAGAAGAAAACGACAACGAACCGAAAAAAGTTTTTAAATAAATAATTTACAAATGTCACGAAAACTTGTACTTCTTCAGGTGAATTTATTCGTCAAATAAAAACGTCCCAATAATCAACGTCACTTTGAATTCAATTAATTTTTAAGTTATTTATTAACATTTAAATACAAAATTTGGTCAAATAGGCTCGACAGTCGGAATGATATTTTATTTAAAAGCTTCCATCTGAGTATTGAAAAGTCTGTTATTAAAGGTAATATTAAATAGAAAAAAGTACTAAATAAAAAAAATATCCTCAGTTTTTCAAAATTAGACAAAATATTAAGGCTAATTTAAAATTATAATTTATAGAAGCTATAAATTTAAATGGCCTACCTTAGCGTTTATTTTATGAAAAATTTGATGCGCCATAAAAAACATTTTTTGAAATTATTCTGTATCATGTTTCGGTTTTGAAATATGGTATATCTAAAACAGGAAATGACTGACTTTTCCTGGTATGGTCTGATCTGCGTAGCTTTCTTGACATACATCATACCAAATAATCATAAAATTAGTCGTCCGGAAAATTCCAAATTATTTGTTAAATTTTAATAATTTTGAAACTGAATAAAAAAAGAAAAGAAAGGAAAACATATAAATGGTTAGCAGACATTACACATTTTTGGGCCATATTTATTGTTTCATTTTCAATTGGACTCAAGTCGGGTAGCTCCGGACACTTAAATGAATTGAAAATAAAAATATCAAAAAACAAAATTCCTATCTTTATTTTACTCTTAAAATAAAACTAGTAACTCCTTCATTTATGTTAATTACGAATTAGTAATTGTGGAGGAGGCGGCGAGTCATAAAAATAAAAAATAAAATTTGGAAGTAGGCGTTTTAAAAAATAAAAATAGTTTTCGTTTGGAGTTTTAAAGTTTAACATTCTAAATTTTTTAATTTGTTAAAATAAAATAATATATAAATAAAAGATTTTTTTTAATGAATTATAAAAGTGTTAAAGCTAAGAAGTGATATGAAGGAAACTTTTTATCCACTTCAACTGGTGACCCCGACGTGATTGGCAAACAAGATGGACGAGCCGAAGAAATCCTCCGAAATCAAGAAGTTAAAAATATTTCTAAAATTTCAGACATTAGCGAGCGAGGCTTTTTGCCCAATCTTCCAATCAACCAATCCAACTTCTTCCAACCTAGTCTACATTTATCAACAACGATCAACCCTGCTCTTATAACCTACCCCTACGCAAAAGCAACAATCAAAACAACAACAGCGTTTCAAGCAACATCAACAACATCAACAACCACCAGCCGCAGATCGGCTCAGCAAGAAATTCAACAAACAACAAACCAACCTTCTAAGTTACGGCCCATCGAGCCAGTACATTATGGCCCATCGTGCCACATCGTTCAGTACCATCATGGCCCATCGAGCCCATCATCTTTACTAGGCCCATCGAGCCTATCATCCCTACTAGGCCCAACGAGCCCATCATCCCTACTAGGCCCATCGAGCCCATCATTTCTACTAGGTCCATTGAACCCATCTTCACCACCAGGCCCATTCAGCTCTTTTTCTCCAATCAGAGCAACGTTGTCAGTTATCAGCTAAACCTCATTAAGTAGTGGTATGTAACCACTGGAAGGAGGAGAGTGTGGAGGAGGCGGCGAGTCATAAAAATTAAAATTTGGAAGTAGGCGTTTTAAAAAATAAAAATAGTTTTCGTTTGGAGTTTTAAAGTTTAACATTCTAAATTTTTTAATTTGTTAAAATAAAATAATATATAAATAAAAGATTTTTTTTAATGAATTATAAAAGTGTTAAAGCTAAGAAGTGATATGAAGGAAACTTTTTATCCACTTCAGTAATCATATTAAATTATTTCAAAGAAATATTTAAAAAATACTTTGGCCTTCGTTTTTAGCCGACACAAAATATGGCGGGTAGCCCCGGACATAGTAAACAATGGTGGCCCAATCGGATTTTGGTCTTACAAACAACTTTTTTACTTTTGTTTTAAACATAAATGCACTTTTGTATTGAATTCTGATACTTTGCATTTAGAATAATAAGCTCTTTTCGAAATTAAACATCGATGCTAATGTTTTGGAATTTAGTATTTTTGATATAAAATAGAGCAATTTTGAAATAGATTTTTTTACGTTTCAAATGGCAAAGGGAATTTTTGCGTGGGAAAGGGTGAAATGTTATTTGAAAATGTTATATATTTAACACGTTGATCGCGGCGTGCGTCGATCACCCATGACCGACAGTGAACTTTCCGTTTGGCCGGCGTCGGTCTCTGCGGACCGATAGTGGAATTTTTGTTTGGACAGCGGGACTGACGGCGGACTTTTTATTTGAGCTAGCAGATTATTATTCGGCATTAAGAAGAGATGCTGTAGATCTCAATTATAAAAGACAAAACACTTCAGTTGTACATTTTCAAAATTATTAAAATTTATTAATATAAATAACTTTTAACTAACTAATTCTCCCCTTAAATTTCGGCATATTTCAAGTCTCTCTGCAACAATAGGAACAACATTTTAAAGTAATTTCCATAAATAAGCAAACTGACAAAACAATTGTAGTTTGTTAAAACAATATCGCAAAATTCAAAACATAAAACATTGTCCGGGGGTACCCGACATTATCGTGTCCGGGGGTAGTCGATCGCTATCATGCAAAATTTTTAGATACAGCTCTTAAATTGTACAAGAAATGTTACAAATACTATTGCAACCTTTAAATATATAAAATTTCCTACAACATTAATCAAAAAACAAGTACGCACACTTACTTATTGTACCTACTTGAAAACCTTCAATGAAGTTTGACAGGAGCAACGAAATTGTTTTGCCGGGAACAAAACACACACTCACGTGTAACTCACTCTGTGCCCACGCCGCAATTAAGTTGGATTTGTTTTTACTCCAGAAGGCACATATGTATTTATAATAAAACTATACCTATGCAACGTGGTTAGTTTCTAAGAAATTTAAATGTCCGGGGTTACCCGCCGTCCGATACGATTCGTAAACCAACCTGGATTCCGTACCTCGAAATGAAAAAACAGAAAAAACTTATAGGATCACTTTTTTGCCATCATTGTCTGTCTTTCCGTTAAGACCCATATAATTATGTAACTACTATAGCCGAATTTCCAAAAGTGATTCAGTTTCCATACCAAGTAACCTCACAAAATTCTTAAGGCCGAGATACAATGTACGCCACACGTTTTTGTGGCGCGTGGAATATCATGAAATATCGCGCTGCAATATACAATGAGAGCGACGCTACAGCTGGAATGAAAGAATTGGACTGCTAACCGTCGCCTGAAAAATGAGACCATGTTTAGCACAGGCTCAAATTTCATGGAGCAAATCATGCACAGTTATGTTTAAGCTGACGCAAATTAAAAATAATTAAACTTTCGCGAACCGATTTCTTTTATACCACACTCAATTTTAAGTTTTTTCACAAAAATGATCCTCGCGGGGACTCAGCTGGGAACTATATAAAAGTCATTATTCCTGCCCTCATTTTACCTTCATATTTCTCATATATACCAACCAAAGCTAAAAGTTGTATCACAAAATGCTGTAGCCATCTGTTGGGCATCGTAAAACTACTCTAACAGCTGATTCCGTCCCTAGGACCAAACTGAAAAAGAAACATGGAAACGACTCATCGCACTTCAAAAGTTAAAGTTCCACCAAACTTTGTGGCGCTACAAAGTATCAGCGCGTTCATTGTATCAAGCTGATAGCATTTTCCCGTATTCAAACTCATTTTGTAGCGCCACAAAAACGTGTGGCGTACATTGTATCTCGGCCTTTAGAGCTAATTTTTTAACAACCTATATAATAGTCTTAATCGCACTTGCCCGTCTTTATTTACTTTTTACAAACAAAATGTTGATGTTGTTCATGCAAATTGGTTATTTCGGAAAAATTATTTCCAAAATTTACATTTTAAATTTTTTCTGATTTATTTTAGTAATATTTACAAATGTTTAAGAAATGACAAAATATCGTAGGTGCTTGTAACATGGGTCAAATGAATATTCGGATCTTAAGCTATGTATTACATAAAAATATGACAAGCTGTCATTAATTTAAATTTTGTCATAAATTTATTTCATTTTGAGTTCTTTCAAAATACGCATTTATCTATTATTCTCAAATTTCAAACAAACAAACGGAAAATATCATATACAAAAATAACAACGCAAACAACGGAAAATATCATATACAAAAATAATTCTTGTTGACCAGTGTTATTTATTTATTTTTTGCTATGTTTTTACCTATTTAAAATTAGGTCTGATGTGAAAAACTACCCCTACAAAAAGTTTTATGAAGGGGTTCTGTAAAACAAATTTGACTAGATAGGAATTTTTTTCTTTTAGAGTCAAGGGTTGAAAGTTAACCCTCTTGAGCACACCTCCAAACGCCCCCTAGCCCTCCAATTAGACAAGAATCATTTGAGTAATTTCAGTTTTAGATAATTTCAAACAAGCAATGTCTGAGTGGGCTTCTTACAGAAATTAGTCGGAGAATTCCCGCCACAATGGACAGGTTCGCAGGCACTTCAGGTTAATTAATTCCCGTCGTCGTTTTGCGCTTTCTTGACGAGTGACGGGCGCGGGCGGAGCACCTTCTACACTTGTGTCTGGATTATTTACCGCCGTTTCGTGCAACAGGAAAACATCATCTCTCCCTGAAAATCCCCACCGCATTGCAAATGTTTCCCTCGGAAAATGTTTTTCAGGTTCTTCATTCATGCGGCAGAACGGCTGCCGCGCGCCGTGCTCAGCGCCCTGATTGCAAATTTATACGCTCAGGTTGCAGGCATTCATCATCTCTAGGAATTTCTTGTTTAATTTAACTTCATAATGAGACCTTTGGTCGGTGAGATGCCATCCCGGATCCCGGTCCCGGTCGGGCGATATTATTACTCCGCCTGCCTGCCGACCGACCGACGACGACGTTGCTTCAGAGCCATTTTCGGAAATAGCCCGGACTTAGCGAGCAATGTAGGCAGAACTTTGATGCTTCAGAGAAAACTTTACATCCCGATTCAGAGCCGGGAATGGTCCGTTTCCGACCTCGAACCTCCGGACTCCTCACGGAACAAGGAGGACCAGATGTTCACTTAATTTGTGGTTTATTGGTCACGTCGGACTGCTCTGGGAATAACTTTTTGGTCTCACTTCGGCATGGATGAAATGAACAATTGATTATCGCCCGGTCGCTCTGCTTCCAGAGCACGTCTTTCATCAAAGTTGTCTGTTTACCAGCCTGTGAACATAACTCCTAGGTGCATCATCCTGTTGGAGCGCCGCCGCCGCCGCCACCCCAGGGCTCCGTCGTTTTCCCGAAGGCTCCTCCGGAGCTCTATCCCAGCTTGTTTGTCAACACTTGAGCTCTGGGGATTAGCAGCAATCTGGGAAGTTCTTCAAAACTACTTGCCAGGCTCAGTATGAGAGTAGGAGGAAGTACTTCACCTTCACCATCCAGATTCTATCCGAGATTAGTGGCTTTACTGGACGGAGGAACATGCTCGGAGGAGAACTTTTTGTGCGCTTGAGCGGAAAAACCAAAAAATATCTTGCGCGCAGAATATAATCCCGGATGAAGAGAGCCCCACTAAGCCTATTATGGGTACCCGCATTATGTTGCAACTTGCCCTGGAGGAGTCTTTGTTGCGTGTTGCGACCCTATTTGAAAATTGTTTCAATCCTCTAGCGTCCGGGAACACATCACTTTGGGGCGTCTGTTCCTAAATTTCCAGGGATAGGTGTGCATTATGCTCATATGGGATTTAAAAAAAACTTTCGAACCGACTTCTTATCCTTACAGAATCCACACGCCCCCGAATAGTGAGGCGTCTCCTCATGACCCGTAGTAGGAGTTGCACGTTTCAGTGCATAAAGCCAAGTGTGAGACTACGAATGAAAGTTTCCAACTGTTGAGATAAATCTCATGTTTTATGATCTGGAACGACACAAATCTTTCGAAAGCTCCAGAGATTTAGGAAAATTTATATCACTTCACCATCGGACGTACTTACTGGTCCGCTTACGGGTGTCCCTCCACTTACTTATGTATTGTATGCTGCTCCCTAATGTTTATGCATAATTCCGCTGCATCCGGCGGTCGAGTACGCAACTAAAATGGTTCTCTCACCAAAATCCACTACTATAATTATGGAGAAGTATGGCACACATTAGAAAATGTCTGCATAATCACTTCGCGGGGGCCGACGGCACAAATTGAGCGAACATTGCTGCGAAAGTTGGCGAAAACTTTTCCTCAGTAGTTAGTATAAACGCAGAAAACGTTTTTCAGGATTTCGAGTAAACTGCGGCAAACTTCATTACGCCATTTTCCTCATTTAGAATAAATATACGGAAATAATTCATGTGCGCTGCGCTGAGCTTGCCGTAGTTGCGGAATTCTTCATGAAAATTAAAAGCCGCTGCAAGTTATTTCATTCCGGGTAAAACATTTAAATTAACTGGTGCATTCTCTCATAGTCAGAAAATGAATTTTTTCTGAAAATTGACAAGGCTTCTTATGCATGGAAGGGATGCTTTCCGAAGTAAACTTTTTAATTCATTTTACAAAAGCAGGAAAATCGTTTTTATTTATTTGAAAATATATTTAATAGAGAATCTATGAGCTTTAGGGGTACCTTAAAATTAAAGAATAATTTTACCAGAAAATGTAATACCATCATATTATTAGGTATTAAAATTTTCCTGGTTTTTAATTTACTGCAAAAATTATCCCATCAAAAACATTTAATGTAAAAAATATAGCTCACTCCTAAGAAGTTATACGATCTCATGTAGAGACAAGTCTATTTATCCTACGAACTCAAAGATTCATGAAAAACTCGTTTCCGGAATAAATCTTAATAAAATTTACTAATAACATATTATAAAGCTATAGTTCAGAATTCAAACTTTGATTTGACTTACGTTTTGAGCTGCTGCGAAATTTCGTTGTTTTTAAAAACAATTTTCAAAAGTGGCTTAAATATAGTTATTTTCATTTTTTAACCCTATTTTTCTCGAAAACTTTACTTTAATTTTACATTACTTACTGATTAGGTTCCATTAAAGGAAGGACAAAATTACATTTCGTATGAAGAGCAAGAAAAAAGTTAAAATTTGTAAACTAGTGTTATTTATCACCTTTTCTACACTCAGAAAAAAGTCTACTAAAATCAAGTAAAAACGTAGTCAAAATTAAAGAAATATTTACTTCGATGCGAGCCAAAGGAACATTTCTTTATTTTAAGTTTGTCGATGGAATAGATTTAATGCTTTCACATTTCTTTAAACCAAGGAAGTACGCTCCTTAAATCAAATAGATTTTACTTAATTCAAAGTTCTTTAATTTAAATATGCCTAATCTAAGAACAAGAAAGTATACCCATTAAATCACATAAAGTAAATGCTTTTTTGATTCAAAGTAATTTCTTTTTCAATTTAAATACAGGAATCCCTCCTATAACACGATAAATACGTTCCTAATAAACTCCATGTTGTGTGAAACCGTGTTATGTGAGACTGAAACTTATTACAAAGTGAGACGATGCGTTCCGAGAACCTTTTAAATCCAAATTTTCATTAAAAATACAAACATATATAGAACAAAACACGTAAGCAAACAAACATTTTCTGTTCCCTTTTCAAAAACATTTTAACGTACAGGGTGGGCCACCTAACGTTTGGAATTGGAACTATAGGTTATTTTGAGGTTGGAATGTTTGATGACATTTCCGATGTGACAGAAATTTAGTTTTATGTTTGACATTTCTGAAATGGGTCGCTTTTCGATTGAACAAAGTTGGGAAATATTAAAAACTTATTTCCAAAGTGGTGAGTCTTCTACTCAAACTGTAAGAAATTTACGGAAAAAATTTGACAGAAAGGATGTGCCAAAAACGCAGTTTGTGGATCAATTTGTAAAGCAAGTTCGTGAAACTGGATCGTTGTTAGATAAAACAACCCGTGTACGTACTCGTCGAGTGCGCTCAACCGAAAACATCGCTGCTGTTGCTCAGAGTGTGCGTGAACAACCATCAACATCAACTCGTCATCGTTCTCAAGAATTGAACATTTCACGCACTTCTTTGAGAAGAATTTTGCATAAAGATCTCGGTATGAATGCGTACAAAGTTCAATTAGTGCAAGAGCTGAAGCCGCATGACCATCCGATGCGTTTTCGGTTTGCTCAATGGGCCGAAGACCGCTTGGTCGAAGATGGGCATTTTTACCGAAAAATCATCTTTTCAGATGAAGCTCATTTCCACCTCGGAGGATAAGTCAATAAACAAAATTGTCGTATCTGGGGCTCAGAAAATCATGGAGAAACCAATGCATCCACAACGAGTGACTGCCTGATGCGGATTTTGGTCTGACGGCATTATTGGGCCATTTTTCTTCGAAAATGAGCAAGGAAACGCCGTTACAGTGAATGGCGATCGCTACCGCGCCATGCTAAGCGAATTTTTGTTTCCCAAGATTGAAGAGTATGTCGGTTGGTATGTCGTCTATGTCATTTGGTTTCAACAGGACGGCGCAACGTGCCACACAGCCAACGTAACAATCGATCTTTTGCGCACTGTTTTCGGAAAACGCATAATCAGCCGAAATGCTGATGTCAATTGGCCACCTCGAAGCTGCGATTTGACTCCGTTAGACTTTTTTTTGTGGGGAGCCGTTAAGGACAAGTGTTACGCTAACCATCCAGAGACGATTGACGACTTGAAACGTGAAATCGAAGTTGCCATTGACGAAATAGAGGCCCAAACAATCGAAAATGTACTGAAAAATTGGACTGATCGAATGGGGTATTGTAAGGCTAGCCGTGGCAGTCATTTGAATTATGTTGTCTTCCATTCCTAAATGGAAAGGTTCAGTCTTTCTAATAAACTCATAACTTTGAAAAAATATTCATTTGTCTTTTTTTTTTATAGCCGATTCAAATTCCAAATCTTAAATGGCTCACCCTGTATTTCTTCAGTTGCATCAGCGTTCAGTACAATGAGATGGGAGCGTTTTTTCGGTCAAACTATATCACTTTGTGAAGTTATTTTCTTTTTTAGGATTTTTGCATCTTCTGCCCTCTTTAAAAAATCTTTTAGTCTGTTTGCTGGTCCTTACAAGGTCGTTGTAAATCTCATTGTCTAAAAATTATGTATTATACGAGGGTTTCCGTATTTTCATTACCGTGTTAGAATGAAGCCGTGTTGTAGTTGCCATGCTATACGAGGGTTTCCGCAATTTCCTTACTGTGTAAGAGCGAATCCGTGCTGTAGGAAACCGTGTTATAGGAGGGATACACGTATATTGTTATAATTTTGGAGCGGCTAGCTGGCAAAACTATAAAACCTTCCTTCGCTATAATTCAGCGACAAACCGACAAACCAAGGGACATTTTTTTTCTACAGTCTTACATTTTATGTAAACTAAAATCCACTATATCAATATGCATACTACTGTACTAAAAAGTGAATTTCTAATAATAAATAGCTCCAAAATGGTTTTATTATATATTAAGTGTGTACAACAGGTACTTCAATAATAAATATGAACATTAAAATGTAAACGACAACCTTATGCATTATATGGTGCTGCGCAATGGTCAAGTCACGAAATTTACCTATCAGATCTTTTTAAGGTTTCTTACTTTTAAAGGTAAAAAGAAAGCATCCTTATAAAATCAATTGCGTATCTATCTGTCTGTCTGTCCGTCCGTCTTTCACAGCCAATTTTCTCAGAAACCATGCGGAGCAAAATTTAAAGTATGCACTAGTTGAAGTTTTCATATAAGAATTAAAGTAGGGGCAAATTAGGTACATACTCGAAAGAAAATTTGTTTTTTTTTTTGGAATTTTATCATAATTGCCTTGTTGTGTGCTATTTTAAAATATTTCTATCATAATTTTATACAGCATATTTTCAAAGATTTCAAAGAAGAAACTACTGGATCTAAAATTATAAAAAACCACGAAATATAACGCCTTTCTTGAAGTTTATAAGAAAATTATAACTAAATTTCTCAGTCTTATAGATTTAGAGAATTTCTAGAAAATATGGTATGCGCGAGTCAAACCTGCGAAAAATCCCGATCAAGTTTTTTACTTTTAGAATCTGCACCTCCACTTGAGGTGTTGAAAGGGAGAAAATCACAATTTTTTTTATTTTCTCGTTACTTGTATGCTTAATTCAGCGTGCATAACAAATTTCAGCTTTTTAGGATTAACGAAAAGTATTCTAAAGGTTTTTGATGATCACCAGTGAGACTGAGTTATGAAATCAATCAACTTTGCATATTAATAAAATCTAGAGCAGTAGAGGTATAAAAATAAAGCTTAGTTCATTCCAGTTCATTCATTCACGATGACCTAATCCTATCCTGAATTTGAGATCTGAAATAGTATCCATACCGAACTTATAAGGGTTCAAAAATACGCCAAATCGCTTCAAGAAAAGGATAGTTTTATGTATTATTCAAAATTTGCCTATTTTTTAATAAAAATGAGACTCCTTTGAAAATCGGGTCCCAGTGAGGTGTTTCGTTAAAAAGCAATCAAAAACTACTATCTATATAGATAATAAAAATTCGTATACTTAACTTTTTGAAGATTTTATATCCATTTTTGGGGCTATTATTTGACCAAGGAATACAAATTAAAGTTCTAGAGTAAATAGAAAAATTTTTATAGTTTAAAGTACACAGAATCCATTACTCGATTTATTTTTTACCTTAGATTGAAATACTGTAAAATTGTAGGAGTAGTGTTTTTCAAATTATCAAAAACAGCAAAATGCATATTATTTTAAGTATTCCGAAGAGCGATGATTACAGTTTTAGGTTTATTTTTTACATGAGATTGAAAGGGTAAACATTAAGAGTGAAAACTTTGCCGTAAATAACCGAAATCGCTGAAATCAGTTTTGTGATTATTTTTCCCTAAGATTTGACAGTTGGGGCAATCATTGATGCAAATCGTCATTTTCTGAAAACAAAATTCAATACATCTCCAAATACAAGTTGAATATCTTTATTGTAGTGAAACTAACTATTTTTGAAAATCTCCGCACCAAGTTGAATAAATGGTCGAAACCATTGCTTTTCAGACTGAATACCTATGTAAAAAATATCCCACAATTAATCTAACTACGTTAAAAACATATAACCGACTTGTATTTTGTTGTTTTGTACTTTACCGGAAACACTCTCCTCAGTTTTTTTTTTTTTTTTTTTTTTTTTTTTTTTTTAATTTCATGGAATCTTTTATTAGCGTTAATAATAATGAACTCTTTTATTATTTTTATAATACAACAAATTGTGCGCATTGAGGAAAATTCAGTTAACCATTTTTACAGCTTCAAAAGTAAGTAAAATTCTTAAATTTTTGTTTCTTTCCACAATTCAAAACTTAAAGATTGATCGGATTCCTTTAATAAAAAATAATAACACCAAGTAAAAGAAAACCAAATTGGTTGAAACTAAAACTGAGCAATTTCAGTAAAAGTTAAAACTTCCATAATGTCCATACTTTATTATATTTATATTTGCAACATTCAATGTTATGTAATACGTGTATCAGTTGTCTGTTACGCGTAACGTAAGCATAATAATTGACCAGCCAAAAAGTTTAAATTTTAACTAGCAAATTACAACGCCATGAACTATTTATTTCATATGTCATAAAGTCATTGAATTTGAATGACTTCTCAAAAATGCAGTATTCGTGAAAATTTTGATTAATTTTCAGTTTTATTTTATTTCAGTTCATGTAACTAAAGCTCCAACATTTTACTACCAAACAATCAAAAATTGTGAATGTTTCATAAAACTCTCGAAAAACTTTGTCAATACGGTCCAATATGAATGGAAATGTAGAAAGGGAATTTTAGAATTATGTAGTTGAAGTTGTGTCGAAAGTAATACACAATGCTATAAAGCAAATCATTTTGTGGTTGAGTATAAAAGTAATTTTTCAATTTTCAAAACTAAAATTAAAACCGACTTTACAAAATAGTAAACAACGTTTATTTGAATAAGGGCGCGTGAAATGTGAAATCATTTGCATGTGAAGGGTTTTTACCACGTTCAACGCTCTTGATTCGTCGTGTCCGCAGAACGAAAAGATGTCAAGTGACAGAATTTAATTAAAATTAGTGTGGCCGCCTGCCTTTATCGTTTCGCTAACGGGAGTTGCTTCCCAATCCCAATCCAAATAAATCAAGATTAATCTAAATCTCGTTTCGAAATCAATGGCCAAATTGCTCTCGGTGAAATGAGTTTGTTCGGTTTTGCGCTAATATTGGCGATGGTAGCTAAATGCGGAGGGGGTCTCATACCTGCATAAATAAGCCGCGTATCAATTGAGTCTCGGCACCGTGTTTACCGAATTTCAATTACGCCTCTAAAATGGAATATCTCTCGTTCGGGAGATTTTTCGCGACTTCTGTATCCCTATATCCGGGGGGGCTCCGAATATCTGTCCCGTCCACTTATTGATACCGTCATACCGATAATTGCATATCAAACACTGTCAATTTGCATATACACGGAAAAAACAAGTGTGGTAATTTCGCCTAATGTAAATTAGGTGAAACAAAATTCGGCGAAAATCTTAAAGAAATAGCTCAATTCACTAAACAATTAGTTGTTTGAAAAAACTTCATTAGGCGATTTTCCTATTTGCAATTAGGTAACAAAAATTAACAAATATTAGGTGATTTCACTAAAATTGTGGATATTTCTCCTAATGTAATAGGTAAGAAATATCTTCTAAAACTTTAGGCAAAATAATCAATTGAAATTACCCAAACCTTTAGGCAATCAGACTAAATAAATTGGCATTTCGACTATAGTTCATCATTTTATAATTTAGGTGAATTTACTAAAGTTTTAGGTGATCTCAATCAAATAAGATTAGCTACTTCGCCTACTTCTTTCGTACTTCCACCTAAATTAAATTGAAATATTTGCCTCCCTTAGATAAAGTAAACAAAAAAACTCTGAAGTGTCGTAACCATTTCGCGGTCGCGCTCTCGCCATCCAAGAGTAGGCTTTGCTTCTCCTTTCGCGCCTTTATTCGAAGAAATTTTTAGTTTTATGGTTGTGTCAAGTCAAGACTGCTTGAATTGGCCCGAGAATTTTGCAGCATTGCTTCGGAATAACTTTTGCCTCATTTCATCGGACGCATTCGTGAACCTTGTGCAGTGCAGTTAAGTCTTGTTTTACCTTGTCCGGGAGGAGTGTGACTTTTGAGTAATTGTATTGTGTCTGCGTAGTTTAAACTAAATAAATAAATGTTTAATGAAATAATTGCGTTAAGTGCCAGTGGTTTGCTGTAAATAAAATCAAAATATTATATTTTGCCAGGTACAAACCTTTTTTTATTTAATTTTTTTTTTTTTTTTTTTTTTTTTTTTTTCTCCCAAAGTTATTTGTTATTTCATTTGTTAAGGTTCATGTTAGCCAGCCCTCGATTTCACTACGTAGTTGTAGTTATAGCGAAAAGATATTCATATACCTAATCGTTTTTTTAAAGGGGTACGCGCTTATTGTTTTTAATGGAGGAGACTACCATTCCTTCAGAAAATTTCTCTCCGCTGTGTTCAGTAACAAAATCGCTCCTAATAGAATGGGGTTGCGAGGAACTTACTATAGATTTTACAAGTAAGTCTACAACGATTAGTACAGTTGGCGGCACGGCACGTCTATTACATCCGAAGTTTTTCGATTTGAGAACTGTCTATTTTTAAAACAAAACTAATACGGAAATGCATTTAAAGTATTTATTACTACATGTTTACTGTTTTTTGTATAAGGAACATTTTCAGTCAATAGAAATATTTTGCAAAAGGGAAATCTAATTCAAAAGGCATTTAATTTGTACGTAACGTTGTTTTTGTTGTAAATTGTAAATTAGTTTTATGGACATCTCGAAAACAGTGGTAGGTGAAATTTTGTTCATTACTTTTCTTTTCTTCCCTACTACAAAGTGTTTTCGAAACCGTTCTCAAATCGAAATATATTTACTTACTTACGGACTGTTCTTTTTCTTCTTCAACTAAAATTTATACAGGAAAAGGCATAGATGTGGATGTTTTAAAAAATTTGTCTATTGAAGATATTAACAGGCTTATAACAGATGATAAATTTGGATTAAGAATAAAATTTCGAACTCGACTTTTTGAATGGCGCCAACAAAATGTAAATTGTAAATATTGATCCAACATTATAAATATGTTAAGGATTTTCTTTTAGGGGTATATACCTACAATTTCTGATACTTTATCTTTAACAAGCACAATCGACAATTGGATTAGTCATATACCAAGTTCACCAACTCCCACATCTATTAAAAGCACCAACAGTTTTACATCATCGAATGAACCTTTTCTGGTATAATTTTCTTTTTATTTATATATATCTTTAGAAAAAAGAAAGCCCAAAAATACCCTTTTTCTTGATTGATTTTGTGATAACTAAATAATTTATTCAGGATTTGGGAGAAAGTATTATAATTTCATTAAATAAAAATTAATTATTGCTTAAATTTTTATTCACGAATATTAAAAATATTGTTAGGTTTTGAACTTAAGGGGACCCGGTGGTCTAGAACCCGTGAAATTAAGGCATTTTTAGGATTATTTTTGAAGGTGAAAGTAATGAAATACGATTTTTAAATTTTGTAGATATATTGTATTGGCGATTCCACTTGTCTGAAAAATATAAAACAAAAAGAATACTAATCTATAAGAGTGTCGCTATGACCCGTAGCAAAATTAAAAAATTACAAATTATTTTGACAAAATGGCGCACTTTTGAAAATTTGAATACCGAAAACAGGCCATTTTTCGTTACTTTTTTCACATAAAAAATAAGAATTTATTAACATACAAATTTGATTTTGGTACGGGCCATAGTCACTGGTGTACTGAATAGCATATGTATTAAAACTTGGGATGATTCGGATGCATACTTTTTGTTTTATTTATCCCGCAGATCAGAAAACTGTAGTTTCGAGATAAATGAGTTTAAAGATTCCACTCATGAGGCGGGGCCACTGTTCGCAACCTGCTAAAAATGCTGTAGAATCTAAAATACCGTTAGTATCACTACAAAAATTTAACAATAGACATTCTTGAAATACTGTACTTTCGAAATATAAAAAACAAAATCGATTTTTCAAAAATTCTAGACTACCGGGTCCCCTTAAAAATGTCAATAATAATTCTTACTTTACAAAATTCTTCCAATATTTTGTTTAAATAGATGAGTTATCGAATTCAAGTCATTGTCTAATTTTGTCTCATCGTTTCAAACGAAACATATCAAAATATATTAGTAAGAAGAATTAGAAGTATTCGCTTATTCTTTTTTTATCAGAATTTAGAACAAAGCTTAAATAGCAGCATTCGTGGCAAAAATATAATTGAATGTTATAATAAGGAGCAACGCTTAACAAAGCAAGACCGGCAATATATTCTAAAGATTGTCACGGAATACTGGATCAATTTGGGAAGACAAATTATAGAAGCAGATTATACAGTAGCCGTTTCACAAATTAAGACGTTATTTCCAACTGAAAGTGAGGTAATTTTTGGTGTGTTGATAAAGTAACTACGACTATAGCTTTCATCATAATTAAAGGAAATATACCTTGGAAATAGAGGACAACGCGGTCAGCTAGCCGAAAAATATTACGGACTTTGCAAAAAATATCAGAAATCTGGTATTTTGCAAAGCCGGTATAAACTAAAACGAAAACATTCCTGGTTATCGGAAGAGACAGCTTCAGATATTTTAGGTGAGTAATGTTATTCAGTTTTCACGTTATTAGAAACCACTTTATCTAATGTTTATGTCTTACAATCTATCTATTTACACATATGAAAATGAATGTCCGTTTGTATGAGGCTTATAGACATATAAATTAATGAACTAATTGAGCTCAAAGTTACAAGCTATGTTTGTACCGATGTCAGGAAGATTTAGAACATAGTTTTTAAAATTGCATTCCATGATACATGCATTTTACGATGATTTGCGTTGCTACGATATTGTTTATAAATAAAAAAATGTGTTGCTATGGTATTATTTATAAATACAAAAAATAAACTATTATATTACATATTTAATTTAAATAAATAATATTTAATTTCAATAAATTATAAATTATTTATGAAATATACCATAGTAACGCATGGAGGTTATAATAAATTTTAATGATAGGAACATTTTCACAACTTTTGCAGAAGAATATTCAAGTGAAGAAGAAAGCCACTATATATGGCTTAAAAACAATGTTTCTCCTGAATCAATCGTTATTGATAAATGGAATGCAACTTTCAATAAACGGCGTAAATCTATCTTAAACCCCTGCAAAACAGACATTTTTTCAGAGTGGCCTATTTTAAGGCAACAAATTGGAAAAACTTTGGTATGATTTTAATTTTCTTTAAATTTAGTAGATCCATTTTAAAAATAATTCAATTATAGATCGAGCTGGACTTCGATAGACTATTTCCTTCGAAAAATTTGTTACTGTTTTCGAAGTGGAAAATATTTGCTAAGAAAATCATCACTGTTTATAAAACTGATGTAAATGATCTTCAAAACAAAACACTGTTATCGTCATTGGATGAAACTACAAACGAAAGTATAACAAAAAATTTCAGATTATTCTTAATGCTTACACAATTATAAAATATTGCAGATTATAAAAATTACGTTTTGACTATTCTTCTGAACGCTGTTCTGATTCCGCAGACAATTAAATTGAAGGGAGCTTCAAAGAAGCAGTGGAAACCAAGTATACTCGATGCCCAATAAGCGTTTGCAATACATGTTACGGTAAGAATAAAAAATTCAATAACCCTATCATAATTTAAACTAATTACCCATTTCTTAGCATCAAAGCTTCATACAGTCAACTTTAAATATTAGAAAACAGGAATATATGATCAAAGAGACAACACTACAACCTTCCATAATTGTTGTTGGCCAGGATGTACATGATTTACATCAATTTCTAGTATATTTTGATGGTACACTATACAAGTGTGAAAGTTTTTTGAAAGCCCTCTCTGTGGCTTTTCAACTACACCAAGTCCTAAATCTCGAATTCGATTGTCAATGCAAGCAAGTGTGGAATTTCATCGAGGAATATTTTTACGAGATCCCACTCACTGGAAAACGGACACCGGCACTTGTCTCCCTACTATCGACTATGACGTGAGCATGTTTTGAATTATTTATTTCCACATGCCTATAATATTCTTAAAAGTCTTCAAGTCATCCTCCATAATACAGAAAAACATATATTTATACATATAAGATTTCTTTATCACAAAAATTTAATCTATAAATAGCATAATATATAGCTATAATAATATCTCATATAATTTGCTAACTCTCTATGGAAGAAATTACCGCCTATACCTAATGGAAGAAAATCATACATACATATATGTATAACTATGTATATATCTTTTGTCATAAATCTTAATATTATATAATTATCTAATTCTTAATATATCAAACTCTCTATGGAAGAAAATCATACATACATATATGTATAACTATATATATATATTTTATCATAAATCTTAATATTATATAATTTTCTAATTCTTAATATATCAAACTACCTTCTGTCATGGAAAAAAACGTATATCAATGCTTTCTTTGTCACAAATCTTTTGAAAACGTTAATATCTATATTAACCACTTAAAACTTAGACATAACGTTTCAACTGAGTCTACATTGAAATGTAGCAATTGCCCGCAGACGTTTCAATCTATTTACTCTTTTAAGAAGCATATAACTAAACAACATAAAAATAACTCTCCTGAGATACCACAGCAAAGTATTTCTTATCCTACCACATCAGATGATCTAATCAGCAATGACAAATCTAACCAATCTTATCAATCAAAATTTGTTGAAAAAGTAAATGTCAAAACATTTAGTGAACAAGTCGATTTCGATAATATTGATATCTTGGGCTTTGTGCTTAATATTTACGGAAAAATGTCTATAACTAGAGCAACCGCGTCTGAAATTGTAACTAACGTTAAAGGTTTAATTATTGACCCTATAATTTCTTTTCTTGTAAATGAGCTAAATAGAGAAATCACCAATGAAATTAAACAGGACCTAATATCCAAATTACAAGATTTTAAGAAACAGTTTGATTATTTTGATTCTGAGTATAAACTTAAAAAATATATGAAAGAAAAAGATTTGTACACCGAGCCACAGGAATTTATAATTGATGATTCAATAACCACAGAATACGTTTCAAGTATCCCAACTAAGGGATGCTTACTACCTTTCAAGGAAAACATTAGAAGATATCTAGAGCTTCCAAATATTTTAGATAGCATGCTAATTAAATTAGAACAGCTGGAAAAGCAAAATGAAATTTCTAATATATGCCAGGGAACCGTATGGAAGGAAAAAGTTAAACATTTTTCTGATAAGATTGTACTTCCTTACCTGTTATATCAAGATGACTTTGAGATTAATAATCCATTGGGCTCGAAAAGTGGTGTTAATAAAATTTCAGCTTTCTACTTAACTTTTCCTTTAACTGATTATGAACATTCATCAAAGCTAGAAAATATTTTTGTTACTTTTCTTACAAAGTCATCAAGTATACAGTTTGGAACCTCTGTAAATTATGGACTTCTTTGCACTGAATTAAAAAATGTAGAAGAAATCGGTATAAATATTAATTTGGATGGCATTTCCAAAACGGTTCACCTAATTTTAGCAACTATTACAGGAGATAATTTAGGTTTAAATGGGATCTTAGGATTCACAAAATCCTTTTCAGCGAATCACTTTTGCAGGATTTGCAAATGTCACAAGACCGTTACACAAACCCAAAGTAGAGAAAATGAATATCTTTTAAGGGATGAATCGAATTATCTTGACGATATATCTGTTTCGAATATTTCCCACACCGGTGTAAAAGAATTTTGTATTTTTAAAAAAATTAACTCTTTTAAAGTCACAGATTGTAGTACCGTTGATATAATGCATGACCTGTTTGAAGGTATTTGTCATTGTGAACTTAGTTACATTCTTAAATATTGTTTAATGGAAAAGCATTATTTTAGTTTAGAAATGCTTAATAACAGAAAATTGACTTTTAATTACAATCATTCTGACTTAAAAAACTTATCAATAGAAATTTCATTATCACACATATTAAACAAAAAATTCAAAATGTCTGCAAGCGAGATGCAATGTTTTATGCACTATCTTCCCATATTCATTGGAGACTTTGTCCCAAAAGAGGACCAGGTATGGAAACTGTTATTATCACTTACCCATTTAGTTGAATACAGTTTATCTCCTTCATTCAATGAAGAAAAAATATGTGAATTTGCAAATATAATACAGTGTCATCACGAAATGTATTTACAACTTTTCAATGTACCATTACTACCGAAACATCATTTTATTTTACACTACCCTACAGCCATAAGAAGGCTAGGACCATTGAAACGTCTGTGGGCTATGCGGCTAGAAGCTAAACATAAGGAACTCAAGAGTTATGCTGGTGTTATTACTTCTAGAAAAAACATTAACTTAAGCTTATCAATTAAGCTGCAGCTAAATTATTCATATCAGTTGTATAAAAAGTCGAATAAATCAGAGAAGATACCCAGAAATTCAGATATTGTTGTCAATCTAAGCGACCAATTAAATCTTAACAGTTCAACTTCATGGAAAATCAGTGATTTTGAAAATGTAATTTGCTTAAAAGAATTTCTGATCTCTAATACTCTAATAAAAATTAGTGATGTTATCATTACTAGGAATTCAAATGAATTTAAATTTTTTTTGGTACATCATATTATGTGTTGTAAGAATGAATCAATCTTCTTTGCTTGCGAGGAGGTACATGTAGAGAGTTTTAATTCACATTATCTCTGTTACAATGTACACAGAAGAAAATACAATCTTTTAGACATAATTGATCCTTCCATTATACGATACCCTCCAGTTCATTTAATAAGTCTACCTAATAAAAAACTCGTTATTAAAATTAAACCGCCATTTATATAAGATCAGTTTTTATTGTCTACAACGGTTTTTTGTAAAATACATACAATAGAATGGTCATATAAATAAAGAATGTCTTGAAAAAAAGTTTGTTTTTATTTAATATTTCTTTTTATCTGTTTACTCAGATTTCTTAATAATTTGATATATAGTGGTATAATATTTCCATAGGTACAATAATATGGATGTATAATAAAATCTTTAATACTTCTTCTATTTATTTAGTTGAAATGAGATTTTAATTACCTAATTCTACAAGCACACAACACAAAAATATTTAGGAAATATAGCTAATGATTTAGGTAACTGGAATAGCAATATTGCTTAATAATTTAGTAAATTTTCCTATTATAGTAGCTATTCTACCCAAACTTAATGTCAAAAATCACCTACAACTTTAGGCACTTTTCCTATTTCTTTAGCTAAAAGATTGTTTAGTTCACCCAATTCTAAAAATGCAAAACACCGAAATATATAAGAAAACCAACTAATTCTTTAGGTAATTAGAATAGTTACATTGCCAAATAAATTAGGCAAATATCCTACTTATATATAGGTATTTCAACTAATTCTTTCCTAGTTAAATAGGTGAATTGTCTACATTTTTAGATAAATTGCAGTAGACAGTTTCACCTAATTGAAATTGGGTGCCGCACCTAATTTGATTAGGAGGCTGAAAATCACTCATTTGGTTTAGGTGATTTTCGCTATTGCTTTAGGCGAAACTTCTAATCTTTTCTTTCCGTGTAGTAGTTCCCGAACGCTGTTTTTTTAAACAATATTTTTGCCCACATTTTTTTTTTACCAAACGCAAATATTAAAAATTCTGTGTACAATTGAGATTAATTAATTTTCATTTTGGGAAAGATGGCCGATAATGGGTTGAGGGCTTGCGGGAGAATATTTGATATGGCAGCCCTTTGCGAGAGGACCGAATGTCCTGGAATTTAATTAAGTTGCCGGGGTGAAATGTAATTTTGGTTGTGCTGTTAAACAATTATTCGCCCAAAATTTTGTGTAACGAATATTTCGTTGAATACAGGTAAAGTAGAGGTTTACTAGGTTTGCGCCCTAAACATTCCGACCATGTTGGGCAAGGTATTTAGGAAATATTTTTAATATTATTATTATCATTATTTTTGTGGTTTACTGCAAAACAGGGAAATCAAATTGTGGAAGCGCCAACAATTTTATTCCCTACAAAAGTAAAGATTGTTCGCCACGAAACGGAAGTTTCTAAAGGGAAAACCGTGCCATTTATTTTAACGAAAATACTGTAACCATTTACAAATAGAAAATTAATTCCAAATCTGGACAACAAACTTCTAAATGAGTAAATAATAATAAACTATTTTTGAAAAATCATTCAAATATAACAGCCGTCACAGAAACTTACCTTGACTTAAATGAAAGTTTGAACCTTAGGCTGTTATACAAATATACGAAAGGTTTTCAAAGTACGTTAAAATTCACTTTTTTTCGTAAACCGATTATTTCATGCAATGGATATTGAATGAAGATTTCATATGGCCCGCTTTTATGAAAAATACGTTCGATTTGGATTCATGCTTTCATTTATGAAATATTGCGAACTTCTATTAAAATCAATTTTTTTTTTAATAATTATTCAAAAGTGATTAAAATATAGAATAGGCTGCCAAACCGACTTTATGAATTTTCAAAAAATTCTCAAACTTCCAATCTGCTTTTTGTTCCATTTCGATATCTTAAAACGTTTCAAATATACAGATAAAATCAAAAGTCCCTTTGTTTGTTTGTTACTAAATCATGCCTAGACGCCAATAAGGATATTTTTGATTTTTTTTCCGAAGGTAATATATAGTCCAATTTAAAATGTAGAGTACTTTTTATTCATATAAAATATTGATTTTAAAAATCACGGCGAAAACTTCAATCTCCAAGTAATTGTTATGAAAATTGCTTCCTAAAACATCTTGGAGCCGCTGGTTTCGATACTATTATCAAAATTTGGATATTCCAGATGGCGGATACAATATAACAATTAATTATATTTTCTCGAAATTTTAATGGAAATTTGTTACAAAAAAGATAACGATCAATTTCGAATCTGCTATCGAAATTTGGATATTCCTAATGGCGGAACAAAATTTCTATAATTTATGGAAATTAATCCCAAATAGATTTCGGAGAGTCTGATTTCGAATCTACCATGTTTACTTCAATATTTAGTGATTCAAGATGACAAATCTGCCATTGGAATTTCGAAATACAATATAACGCATTCAATGTGGCAACCAAAATTTCCTAATATTAAGAGATTTCTATGGTAATTAATACACAACGCCATATTTTCGAATCTTTCGAAAATCAGTTCATTGGAGTTTTCGGAGCCACTCTTTTCAAGTCTTCTATTCGAATTTAAAAACTACAATAGTTCAAAGGATTTCTATAAAAAGTAACATAAAGGGGTTTCCAGAATTCCAATCCATGCCTTAACTTTGAATTGGTTGCAACAATTTCTAGGATATACTAGAATAAACTTGTGGTTTCAACAGGTTGCCGCTACGTGTCATACAGCGACCGAAACAATCGTTTTACTGAAAGAAAAATTTGGCAAAAATCTTATTTCAAAAAATGGTTCTTTTTGGCCACCAAGATCGTGGGATTTAACACCGCTGGACCATGTTTTGCGGTAATATGTCACATCTCTGGTTTATGCAATTGACGCATTGGAAGTCATCAAAAGACGTGCCATTGAGGACATACGGCCCCAAATACTAAACATTCTAAAAAATTATCTTTTGAATAAAACCAAATTTGTAGTAACTTGCTAAATTTTTTATGTTTTATTTAAATTCAAAATCCAAATGCGCTTAAGAAACTACCCTCTACGAAGTACACTTGACGTTGTTTTAAGAAAAAATTGAGTTAAACCATTATGAAATATCATTAATGGGCTGGTTTTCATTACTTCATGCGTTTTTTCTCATAGGGGAAATTTTAACCTCACCTACTAATGCTCAATCTGAACTTTTTATAAATTATTTATTTTAAAATATCGTTTTTCTCCCAGTGTATGAAATAAAATATAATGATAATAATAATACCAAAGCGAAAGAGTACCATGAGTTTCGAGTCGTGGTATATGTATACTCATGAAATATTCGCTAAAATTGCAACAAATTTTTCTTTCAGGAAATAATTCTCGAATTATTTACGGCCTGTCTACAGCATAAGCCTATTATTCTTTGTCTGCGAGGAGTCTACGTGTTTTCAAGGGAAATTTATTGCCTTCAGAACTCACTTTGTTCTAAGTTTCCCAAGAGTGTGTGTGCGGCCGTCGCCGATTTTAAATCCCTGCCGCCGTTCCCCCTCCTCACGGAGCAGTCCCTTCGGGGTGGCTGGGAAAAATGAAAAAGAGGAAGGCATTACAGCATCTCAGTGTCCCGGCGTACCAAGATAATTAAACATTAATTACGCGATATTAAAAGACAACCAGTGGTCCCCGTTCGCGCTTAGCACTTCTTCTTCTTCTTCCTCCTCCGAGTTCCGTCCCGACCCGTACTATTTTTTTTCCCCGGGGATTGAAAAAGCCAACATTTGTTCATTGTCCCTCCCCTTCTTCTGTGTCTTGTTTGCTAGCTTATTTACATTCACCGGCATTACTTTCATTTCGCGCTATAAGTCCGCGAGAAAAATTGGGTCCGTCCCGGAGTATCCCAGGGATCTAAGAATATTAAAAATGTTGCCATTCGGGATTATGAAGTGGAGACGAAACGAAACGAAACGAACGCGACCGGACCCAGTACTTACCAAATTGGCCACCGGAATGGCTTCCTGGCAACCGAGATAAATCATATTGTCCGCCTTAAGACAGTGGGTCCTTCACCGCGTCCACCAAAAGGAATTAGATTTGCTCTAGGCTTTTTTTATTAATTTCGTTCCATGGTAAATTAACCTTGGCAAAATTATATTAATGTTGCTAATTTGTAAAGTCGTTTTCCCCGGACAATCCGGTGCGTATTAGGACACACATACGACTTAAGAACTGAATTTTCTTTAGTCCACAGTTTAACTTTGGTAGTAGAGTTTTGAATAATATCACAAACATTTCTTGCAAAAGGAATAAGAATGATTTATATTAAAATACTACACACAGTATTATTCGGATAACCTTATTTTGACTTGTATTTATACTTTTACTTAGATTTTTACTATTTCTTCAAATTCAATGAGTCGTTCTTATACTTTAAGCTAACAAATATACAAAAAATTTATAGATAACAATAGACGGGACAAATTTTATTATATAAATTGGGAATTCGAAACGTAAATCAAAAATATCAGTTATCAGAAGATTAAGTGAAACTCTAACGAACAAAAACTTGACAAACGTTTTCATTAATTGATATTTTATAACTCTAATATAGGATTTAAACTCTCATTAGAGATACGTTTTAACCTCCTGCAATATCTTATTTTTAAACAAATTTCCAAAAATAGTTAAAATTAACCTTAAAATGCTTAATATTCAAATTTAACGAACTTGAAAGCTCCCAAGACGTGTAAATCATATTAGGTTGTAACATAATAATCTGATAATTTTTTAAGAAACTTTATTTTGATATTTTTGAACAATTTAGCTTAACATTTTATTGAACATATAGTCCATCATTATCAATGATCTCCTGCCAACGTTGGGGAAGCGACATTATTCCATTCTCGTTAAACTTGGGCTCACGAGAGTTAAAAAATTCCGACAACCACTGTTCCATTGCATCTCGGTCATCAAAAGATTTTCCGCTAATGTTAGCCTGCAACGATCGGAACAAGTGGTAGTCAGAAGGAGACATATCCGGCGAGTATGCAGGATGGGCTAAGGAAATCCAGCCTAGCTCCATAATTTTTTTACATGTCATTGAAGCGGTGTGAGGGCGGGCATTGTCGTGGAGGAGGTATACATTGCCTTGTTCTCCTTTAAGATTCACGGCTACCTTATCCAGAATATCACAGTAGCGTTCACTATTTATAGTCGTTCCTTGTGGTAATAGTTCCCAGTAGATAATGCCGTGCACATTCCACCAAACACTCAACATAACCATGTGTAAGTAATTTTACATTTAACTGTCGGTACTCCTCTTTGACCCGCGCTAAGCCATTGTCGCTTATTATTATAGTTAACATAAAGCATCCACTTCTCATCCCAGGTAAACAAATTACGAAGCCAAGCAAAAGTACGATGTGAAGTGAGTAATTGCCTACAAACCGCCACTCGCGTCATCGGTTGACCATCCGTCAGTTCGTGGGGTACCCATTGACTGTGCCTGTACACTTTACCCATCACTTTCAAATGTCGAGCGATAGTAGTATGGGAGCATCCGAGTTCTTCTTCAAGTTGACGAGTAGTCCTCCTTGGATCTTCCTCGAAGAGCTGCGCTAGTCGGTCGACATCAACCTCAACCGGCTGCCCTTCGTGAGGTTTATCTTCAAGGTTGTAGTCGCCATTCGAGAAACGTCGAAACCAATCTACTTCTGTATGATAAGAGACCGCATTTTCTCCCATACATTGACATATATTTTGTGCCGCCTGCTTAGCTGTATGCTTCCAACGGAACTCATAAAGTAGAAGGACACGGATGTTTCGTCTTTTCAAATCGAATTTTTCCATAATGCTACTCGCTGCGCTTTCGATTATTGTACTGATGAACTGAGTGCGCCCACGGGTAATTAAACTCATAGTCACAGAACTTTCTCGAACTTGTAAAAAATGTCCAGGACGTTTCCGAAAAAATTATCAGATTATTATGTTACAACCTAATATATTGTAAAGTTATTCCACCAAAATAGAACCTTTTTTTAACTCTACAATAAAAAGGCCAAAAAGTAATAGTCATTTTATTTTACATTAACTACTCCAAAAACCACAATGTACACATTTTCATAGAAATCAATTAAAATTGAAAATCTTAAATTTCCATATATCGACCCCAAAAACTATAATCTACCTAGATTATTTTAAATCTGTAGCTATTTGAAGAGTTTCGAAGCAGTAGATTCATATAGAAACCAATTTTTCGTCCTCCAAAATATAAAAGACAACGCTGTGGACACTGCCAGGATATAAAATCAAAAGAATTGTGTATGTCTTTTGAAAAATCCATTGAAATGGACTTTGATACAGTGAATAGTATTGAAATTGTAAAAACGTCCCTATCTTTGATATTGAGGTAAGGCAATTTTATTTTTCTGAATAGATTACAATTTATTAGCTTTCACATCCTCGAATAGAATAGAGTTCATGTGAATTTATCCTCTTTATCCCGCAGTATGTTAGCATAAAAGCTTAAACCCGAAAGTCCCAAGCATAATGAGCATATGCGCAATTGACTTCGAAGATTCTATTGGAATTTTGGAAATTGACGTGCACCAGCTTTTTATTCAGCTAGTAATTTCCATTAAAGCATTCGGGCGTTCGAGCGTTCGGATGCAAAGGCAACCATCCTGTAATCCTCGACAAAATGGGCCAGAGAATTGAGGGAAAGTTCGCATTTAGATTACCAATTATTTTCGATCTTCTTCAAGAAAATCCACATCACGAGCGTAGTAGATTAGGGTTCTGGAAGATGGATAATTTCCATTCCTGCCCATTTTCCATTCATGCAAGTCTCGGCTTTGATCTCCTCCACGACTTTGCTCTGCTCCGCGCCACCTCCGCCATAATTTCCGAAAAGAATCTGCTGAGGTTCCCTCCGACCTCAATATATTCAGCACACGTCAGAGGGTTAACGTCGTCATGACTTTGGATGTGTGTGGTATTTAGTACTTATTTGAGTCTTATCAAAAAGCAAACAACTTTGCTCCCGCAGAATATTAACGAGTTCGGCAAATAAGCGAGAGCTCGAGTAGTTCCTCCTCCTCTAGATTTTAGCACGATTCGAAATATTGGCTCCTCACACCGGCACCAGCACCAGCGCCAGCAGAAGCAGCATATGTTTTGAACTCCATCAGAGACACCGGCAAAAAATAAGTTCGCTTTGTGTAACTACCGAAACTATTCGAGCACACTCCCATTCGAGTTGGTGGAATTTACAAGTTTTATCACTTGGGCGAGAGTTCCGAATCGAATTACTGCCGAAATTGATTTTCAGATCCAATTGAAACTTGTGAAACTGCTGAAGTTTCCCGCTCTGCGGGGCAGCAGTATTAAATTTGAAAATAGAAATTGGAAACGGAATAAAGAATGGCAATTTTGAAAAGATCTTGAAGGTCAAGTATTTGTCGATGAAATTTCATCCGGTTTCCACTAGAAAGATAAGTCTAGAGGAACTTTTAATTTATCTTTTACATTTAGGTTCAAGTTGATCCAAACTTGAACCGAAAGTTCAACGTATTTGATGTTTCGGTACATACATTACCCAGAAGTACAAACGTGAACAACTGATTATATTATTTTTCTCAGAATCTCATGAATTTGAGCTGCTAATTTTTAATTTTGTTAATAAGCAACGAAAATAAAATTCAATTATATTTTAACTTAATTTTTTAACTTTGCATACGGGTATAAGCGTGAAAAATTGTTAAACTTAAATAACTTGTTAAATAATATGCCGGTTTGGATGAAATTTGGAATTGCGAATTCTTAAAGTCGATTATATTGAACAAATTTTTAGTGAGTCTTGGCCATTTGGGTACCGATGTTTCTGAACAAAGTGCATATGAAACAGATTTAATTGTTTGGTGCATGGATTAGTATGTAAACTTGATCGATTTTGCTTCAGAATTCATTTATTTCAATGATATATAGTATATAATATTAGGTTGTAACATAATAATCTGATAATTTTTCCGGAAATGTTCTGCACATTTTTTACAACTTCGAGAAAGTTCTGTGACTATGAGTTTAATTACCCGTGGGCGATGGGCGCACTCAGTTCATCAGTACAATAATCGACAGTGCAGCGAGTAGCATTATGGAAAAATTCGATTTGAAAAGACGAGACATCCGTGTCCTTCTACTTTATGAGTTCCGTTGGAAGCATACAGCTAAGCAGGCGGCACAAAATATATGTCAATGTATGGGAGAAAATGCGGTCTCTTATCATATAGCAGTAGATTGGTTTCGACGTTTCTCGAATGGCGACTACAAACTTGAAGATAAACCTCAAGAAGGGCGGCCATTTGAGGTTGATGTCGACCGACTAGCGCAGCTTATCGAGGAAGATCCAAGGAGGACTACTCGTCAACTTGAAGAAGAACTCGGATGCTCCCATACTACTATCGCTCGACATTTGAAAATGATGGGTAAAGTGTACAGGCACAGTCAATGGGTACCCCACCAATTGACGGATGGTCAACGGATGATGCGAGTGGCGGTTTGTACGTAATTACTCACTTCACATCAAACTTTTGCTTGGCTTCGTAATTTGGTTAACGGGGATGAGAAGTGGATGTTAACCATAACAATAAGCGCCAATTTCTTAGCGTGGGTCAAAGAGGAGTACCGACAGTTAAATGTAAAATTACTATACACAAGGTTATGTTGAGTGTTTGGTGGAATGTGCACGGCATTATCTACTGGGAACTATTACCACAAGGAACCACTATAAATAGTGAACGCTACTGTAATATGCTGGATAAGGTAGCCGTGAATCTTAAAGGAGAACAAGGCAATATATACCAATGCCCGCCCTCACACCGCTTCGATGACATGTAAAAAAAATTATGGAGCTAGGCTGGATTTCCTTAGCCCATCCTGCATACTCGCCGGATATGTCTCCTTCTGACTACCACTTATTCCGATCGTTGCAGGCTCACATTAGCGGAAAATCTTTTGATGACCGAGATGCACTGGAACAGTGGTTGTCGGAATTTTTAACTCTCGTGAGCCCAAGTTTTATGAGAATGGAATAATGTCGCTTCCCCAACGTTGGCAGGAGGTCACTGAAAATGATGGACTATATGTTCAATAAAATGTTAAGCTAAATTGTACAAAAATATCAAAATAAAGTTTCTTAAAAAATTATCAGATTATTATGTTACAACCTAATATTAAGAGGACAAAAGAAGCAAGGAATGTTGGAATTGTTTCTTCTGTTGCAACAAGAATATACACCTTAAATATTTTCTCAATTCCAATGCCGAAATATGTAAATGCATGACGAGTGTCAGTCGTCAAATGTGCCCAAGAAGGTTAATGCTTATTAGCCTGAATAAATATGTGTTTTATTTTTAAGAAAAAAAAATTATTTGTTGAAAGTGCGATGAATTTTGCTATTCGACTCATTTTTTGTCTACAATGAATTTTGCTATAAGCTCTAACTTTTTACTTACTTTTAGGATATTTTCATAAAAATTGGTATAAAGGGGTTTTCGAGGCCACCGATTTCAAATATGTCATTAAACTTTGAAATTCAAGATTGTGGTTCCAATACGGCAGATTGAAATTAACGATATTCTGTGAAATTTTTATTTTTTTTATTGATATTTGTTACACCTTGGGACTATTTCTTATTAGATTAGAAGGATACATAATTACAATTCATTCAGACTTGTTATAAGAAGGGTGGATCCAATATACAAAAGAATTTCCTCATTTTTGCAGGATTATGTGATTTCCAAACCACTAGACTAGAAAAACATCAAGCTCAATAGTAGCATTTAAAAAATGTTTTAACCTTCGATTTTCGAAACCCTGTTATCAGCTTAATATAAAACTATTTATTCAAAAAATTACCCTGTGAAAAAGGAGTCTGAACACGACCGGAGCAGAAAAGCAACGTCACCTTCAGGAGTATTTCCTGGTTGTAATTATACGAAATCCCCTCAGCCTGAAATTAAATTTAGGGTGCGTTCGGTGAAGCTACCCAGCCCGCCATAATTCACATTTAAACTCTTCTGCACAGAAAGCGAGGGAGAGAGAGAGAGAGAGAAAGTGGGACCTGCACGTCATCCGAACGAAAGCGTACACCCGGAGCACTATTAAATTTCGAAATGATCATGATAAGTTATAGCCGTAACAGGTGTGAAGGCATTCCACTGTGCAAATTAATAATGAGAAATCAATTAAGGGGAAAATCGGGAGGAAAATTGAATTCTGGGATGCCGCGCTGCGATGCGATGCGAGTGGGTGAGCCCGCCCGAGCTGCATCACGTTATGTGGCCATGCGGCGCAATTCATATTAGCATGGCACAGCTGAGCTCCTCCTCGCCGGGACTCTTCTAGGGTTTGGCAGGAACGAGTTTAAAGTAGGTTTCAATTTTAGTTATTGGTATGTCTTAACCATTTACAGTCAAAATTGGTGCACTCTGAAACATTTTTCCGTAATGTGTATGGTAAGTCAAATCACATATATCTTTAGAAAAATAACACATTATTTGAAGCCGAAGAAATAATGCAATACGGTTTAAGACAATGTTTCAAAAAAAATAAACAATAAATATATTTCAGCAGTAATGAAGCTTTTAATAAAAGTAATAACAGAAGTTCTCGATTATGTAATCGAACATTTTATGAATATTTCAAAAATTGTCTTTAAAAAATAACTTTAAATTCCGCGCCCTTTTATTACTACATCTCATTGAAATCTCATAAAAATAAATCTAAAGGAATTTTTGAGGACCGCTAATCAGTTACCAATTTCGAAAATTCAAAAGGGCGGAGCAAAAACGATGCTCTGAATATTATTAAATATTTTTTAGTACCCAGCTTTAAAAAAGGGCGAATTAAAAAAATAATGTAATAAAAAGTTGTCAACAAAAATATAGAACTGTCTCCAAAAAAAGGATTAAGTAATTTTACTTACTTTTCTATATGAATAGTTTCAATATTAAATCCTACAATTTTACCAGATGTGAAAAATTTGAAATCAGCACAAAAACCAGACTGATAATAATCCAGTACCTAGTGATGAAGACAATTATTTTAAAAATATAGAGTTTTTACCGATTGCGTTGTACATTTGTCCAAAGAATTGTGTTTATAAAGGGTCTAGCCGGTGAAGAATGTTGCAAGATGTTTTTATTTTTCTTTTAATTGAATTTTAAAAATTTCGAACGCGTATAAAAATTTAAATTTCCCTCAAAAAAATTTCGAGAAATATATTCTGTTGTAGCTAACAAAAAATCCTATAATTTGAGAAAAAACGAATTTTCGAGATATCGCCAAAACACTGAAAGGTGAGGTTATGTGAAGGTCTATGGGTCTGAAAGTTTCAGCAAAGATGTACTTTTTCATGTACGTAAGGATAGTTTTTATTTTTCAAAAGCGCCGTGAGTACTTTTCACCTTCTTAACCGGCTAGACCCCTTCTTTGTATATTACATAATTTGAATTTGTATTCTAAATTATAAATTTTTTATGCTCATTAAATTAAATTTCCTTTAATATTCGCTAAATCAAATGTCGATCGTTTTTCGTATAACTTTTGGATAAATGTATATAGTTGTTACTAAAAAACTTCAAATATAGCGATATTTAATGTTGCAATATTCCAAAAAATTGTTTACTGTGTATAGTATTTCTGAGTGTGGATATGTCTTTATTGCAGATAGTACATATTTCAGAGACACTTTGTATGTGATGCAATTTCACGTGTCGCCCGGTTCAGAGCGCAATAACCATTTCTCACAGAATGTGGAACCTTTGTGCACCACCCGTGTCCCATATATTGGTCCTCGGGATGATTGAGCGGCCGACTGTGTCCACTTTCGGGTTCAACAAGTCATCAATCATGACGCAAATCTTTCCTTTTCAATAAGTTATGTAAACTCGGGTCGTTCCGAAGCTAACGCCTTCCATAAATCCGGGCTGCCCGTAAACTGCAAAGCTCAATGGACTGACCAATCATTTGTAGATTGCCTCCTTGCCGGGATTACGGGGAACATATGTCATCATAAATTTTTTTTTTCTGCTCCGTCCTCCCGAATGGTTATTAACAGGAAGATGGATACCCGTCCACGGGGCGTTAGGGAAACCTAAAAAAAAATGAAAATGTTGCTCGTATGTGCCCAGAGCCAAAGCATCCGGGCGCTCCGATCCCTAAATATTAAAGGGCAATCCGAGGCTGAACGAACCTCCAGGTCCAGAACCAGGACTACTACGACGACGACGACGACGACGATGACGACGAGGATGAGGACGGACGGGACGATGGGATCCTCTGCCGACACAAGCACCCTTCCCGTCCCGCGCCCCCTGGACGAATGTGTTTATTAAAAAAGTTTTGTGGTGCTGTATGGAGCAAACCGCATCTCCGTCCACAATCCGCCACCCATGCGGGACCGGGCGACAACCAAGTTTATGGCCAGTCTCAAGTTTCGGAACATTTCGAGTTTATTTTGCAGCGCTTTTTCCCCAGTTCTCTTCTTTTAAGTTGTGGTATGATTTTGGTTTGCAATTTGTTTCGGGCGGCCAATAAAAGTTTTCCTTACAACTTCGTTTAAACTTTTCTCACCACATTAAGGCGAGGAGCGGTGGGCTGCAGACAGTAATAAATTCGTAAGCGGGTTCGGTGTGTGTGTGGGGGGCATAATTTGCAGACCCTGCAAGAGGAGCCTCCTCCGTTTCGGGAAACAGACACCTTCTCTATCTTGCCGTCTTCGAAATGAAGTGATAAGGGCGGGATATTCGAAAAACGGATCGCGGAGAGCTCCACCTACACTCATGATTTTTATTTTATTCTTATTTTTAAAGTGGCGAAGTGCCATTTCTGAGAATGCCGATTTCTTGAAATCGAAGGTGGAAGTTAAACGAGCGATAAATAGCGACTTTCAATTCATTACGAAATTTATGAGCTCAAGTAGATTTAAGGGGAATTTTCAATCGTTTTTTTAACTATATACAACTTATTTTTATCTTAAATACCTATTTGATTTTTTGGAATAAGTATTTCAAATTAAAAACACACCCCAATACTTTTCTGTTCCCAAAGTAGAAGCATAAAGTGTAGTCCTTAAGCTGAACTGACTTTTTTTAGTCAGAATTCAAAAATTATTTAAAATATAATGTAAATATAATATTGAAAAATCTTGGTTCTTTAATTAATATTAAAAATACTATACTCAGTATGCCGAAGGCTTTAAAGGCAATATCGTTCATTTACTCTTTTTTACTTTTTTAAATATAAATTTTTAGACTATATACAAGTTGGGACTAAATTTTCGTTTTTAACAGATGTTGGCTAAATTATTAGAAAATCTCGGCAATGCAATATGCTCCCAATTTACCAAGCCTACTAAAATTAGATAATGTAATTAATGCAATTTATTGCAATGCAAGAGTATAGCCGATTTTGAAATCGTCCAATTTTTTTTTAGAAAAATATTTATTCAAAGTATACTGCATCGGCAACTACAACCTTCGCCCATCTTTCAAATAATTTACGTATTCCTTGCAAAAAGAAATCCTGGATTTTTTGAGCTGATCCAATTATCAATCCAAATTTTGATACTTTCGTATAAAGTGAACTGTTCTCCCATAAGGTCTGACTGCATTGTTCGGAATAAGTGACAATCTGAATAAGCTATGTCTGGCGAATATGGCGGATGGAGTAGCACTTCCCAGTTCTGTCCATCTAAATTCTGGTTGTTTTTCTTCTATGGCTCCCTTCAAACGCATTAGTTGCCGTCGGGAAACTTCTCCATTAATAGTTTGCGAGGGTTCGAGCAACTCATAATAAACAACACCTCTCTGATCCCACCAAATGCAGAGCATAACCTTGTCACAGTGAATATTTCTCTTTGGCTGTGTTGGGCCAGGTTCACTTGGCTTCACCCAAGCTTTTTATTAATATCCTTTTCTTTGCTGCCTTTGAAGTAGCATTTCACAAATTGTTTTTCGACGTTCGATGTCTCTTTCTTTCAATTCAAATAGATGGAGCATGCTCACCGTAAATCTGCACAAGCAAACGATGAGTTTCCGCTGCACTTTTCTTTGCAATAAAATAGTCTAATAGCACTTCCTACAAATGATGTTTACTTGGAACGAAAACCAACATTTTCAAGGAGGTAAAAGCACTTGTTGCTAATATTTCAACCAAATTTACTACCTAAATTTTAGAGACAATTCGCGCACTGCCTTAATTTAAAATATTTATTGTATTTTACGATGTTAGAGACTGAAAATTAAAAACCTACTTTTTTCTAATATATACTAATATAATAAAGAGATAAATTTCGTGAGTTTGTTTGTTAAAGGTAATCTCTGGAACTATTGATCCGATTAGAAAACTTCTTCAGCCATTGACAATCTTATTTCTTCCTGGTGGAGGATATAGGCTATAAAATAACACTAATTAAAATTGTTACACTAATTTTGCACTACACATAACATGGCACGTTACATAATATGCGGCATGACAGATGAAACAATACACAACATGACATATTACATAAGATAAAACAAGACATTGATACATGACATGTGTGACATGACACATGACATGAGACATGACATAACACAAGAAATGGAAGAAGATAAAATTTGTTATACGCTACCAGTAATATTAAATGTAAGATAGGGAAATTGAACTTTAGAAGTTTTGATCTTAGTTTGAAGCATTTTTTAGGACAGGACTTTCATTTGAGTTCTCGATCATTCTGTTATTTTTAATTAGGTTTATTTAAGTTAAGTTTTGCTTTCTTTAAAGAATTATTGCTCCCGGGAAACGCTAGATAACTCAATTAGTAAATGTAATAAAATGTTTAAATAAATAGATGAATTTAAGGGAATTTCATAACTTCAAAACTCTAGGATAAAAATATTTAAAGTATTTTACCAGTACTTTTAAGTATTTATTACAAAATCTTACTCTTTAACAACAGATTGTTCGCATTTCCTCCTTTATGGAATTCATTGGAATGTGACGTAATAGCAGATTTCTTCAAAAGGCTGAAAGCTAATATGAACAATACAATTTCTAAGAAAAAAGTTTGCAGATGCCAAGATGAATTCTCGAAAACTGAGTCGTCAGGAAAGAGAATTCGTGAACCGTTAGAAGTATTTATTTATTAAGAAAACTGAGAATTTAATAGAACTTCCAGACTTCTCCTAATAATGATAAAAGCAGAGGAGGAGTCAAACAATCCAATAAATCGTAGTCAGCCGCTTTTTCTCTTCATTAGTGTATTTGGGTGCTTTTTGCACAGGTATAGAATTAAATCCGGAGAATAAGGTACTTACTTTCCTGACTTCTTAAATTATTTTGAAAGTCAGATTTGCGCTATTTACAGTCGCTCCACTAATTTCCATCAAAGATCCCCGACTTTAGCTTAGATAAGCCGCTTCTTGAGTTCAACTTTTATCACTTCAGAGCACCTAATTCCTATTGCGCCATTGGAGATAAGTCTGCTCGAACGGACGTCGTCTTCAAGTTTAATTAAAATAATTCCTTGAAACGGTCATAATAATAGCCCTTAGTGCCGCCGGCTCGCCATTGAGAGCTGTAAAGTTGGCCTCTCCCCGCTCCTTCACCCTCACACCCCTGTCCAGTTGGGATAGGGCAGGAAGACTACGGGATTCGCAAATGCATGAAGTTACACAAAAGTAAAAGTTTCCTGTCTTTTTCTTTGGACAGCGCCCGACTCTATTAAAAAGTTCACAGGACCCGCAAAAAAAAAAAAAACTGAAAGAGAGATGAAATTCATTAAGGATAATTGAAAGAAGGATTATTTATGCTCGCCAATCCTGTCCTCGTCCTGCTCAACGCGCCGCGCCGTCCCGGTCCCTTTTATCGTTAACTGTGTAGGAGCGTCTTTCATTAAATTAAATTTCCACCTCAAAAAATCTGTAAGAGTTCTAATTCGGGAGATCCCAGTAAATCTGGGCTGAATCCGGCGATGCCGGAATTTGTTTTTATCAGCGGCCTTGAATGCGGAAGAGAGAGGGGAAGGATGACGACAGAGACAAAACCTGCCGCAGGGAATTTTACGTTTCCTCAAAGACCTCATAAGTAGCCTCTGCGTAAATAGGTTTTAGATACTTCATGTACATGAGGACCATGTTGGCGTACGTTATAGTCAACAAATTGAAGCAATCAAGTAAAATCATAAAAAACAAAAACTTTTTAAGTTAAACAGTTTTATTCGATAGTAGCTTCTAAAAAAAGCAATACTTAATTAAAGTATGACCCTTAAAAGTGGGTATAAAAACTACAATAACAACATAACTCAAATGAAAAGAAAATCTTGCCTTGATGCTTTAAATTAATGCCCAAAATTAAAGTCAAATTTCCCTTCTTTTAGCATATCATTTTAACAACGTTTCATGTTAAATCTTAAAGTAATGATTTTTTTAAAAAGTGGACTAACATATACCACTTCAATAAATAAGAACCCATTTAGATTTAATATTACTGGTCACGTGCACCAAATGTTATTTGATATAAAGATAACACAGGCCTGCGATTGTTTTCCCTTTACGAAGGAAAGATTTAATTTCGATAGGATTTTCTCCGTAGATCACGAATTCGCAAATGAAAAAGTTCTATTACGTCACGTTTTTGAAAAAAATAAGTTTGAAAAATACAAAAGATCGTATTTTGGCCATTTTTGCAAATTAATTAAAAAATAACGAATTGTCGCATGGACTTGTAAATTAGCTCAAATAAAAGCAAGAAGCTTTAGTTATTATATTAAAATACAAGAGGCTTTAATATTTTCCGAAATATTGCGTGAAATTGAATTCTTTCCATAAACCAATTATTTAATACAATAGATAGTGAATTTAGATTTCTGTTTGCGCATGCTCATGATAATCTTATTCCCGAAGACGATTTATAAGTGCTATAGGTAAGTGGTATTTATGCATATATCGGATAAGGAGTCAGGGTCTTTTTTGAGCCGTGTTTCAAGCTTTTTCCAGATTTCTTTATTTTTTAATGAATTTTTATAAATGGCCGAAATACGCTATTTTGTGTATTTCAATGCTATTTTGCTAAAAAAAAACCTGATCTGATAGAAAAAGCCGAGTTCAGATTCGTAAATAGGAAGTCCCAAATCTCCATAATCGGCTACAAAAACCGAGAAGGGAGAAAAAAGTTTTTATTTAATATAATAACATAATAATATCATATTCCATGTCTTGTGTCATGTTATGTCATGTACCATGTCATGTCATATATCATACCTCTCTCGTTATAAATTTGTACAGAATAGTATAAATAAATGACGAATTAAGTAAAAAAACGTCGAAAAAATATTCGAATTTGACAGCAATCTGACTATTGATTCGTGAGTTATAGCATTTTGTGAAGCAACTTTTGTTAGTGAAAAAAAAATGGAAAAAAGTGAATTTCGAGTTTTGATAAAGCATTGCTTTTTAATGAAAAAAAAATACAGTGGAAACCAAACAATGGCTTGATAAACATTATCCGAACTTTGCTCCATCGAGACAAATGGTAGAGAAGTGGATTGCTGAATTTAAACGTGGTCGTACTAGCACAAATGATGCAGAGCGCAGTGGACGCCCAAATGAGGCTGTTATTCCAGAAAACATCAAAAAAATCCACAAATTCGTTATAAACGATCGCAAATTGAAGGTGCACGAGCTAGCTGACATTGTAAAGATATCAGATGGTAGTGTTTTTACCATTTTACACGAACATTTGGGTATGCGAAAGCTCTGTGCAAAGTGGGTGCCGCATGAGCTCACAGTCGACCAAAAACAACAACGAATTGATGCTTCAGAGGAGTGTTTGGCGCTGTTAAACCGCAATAAAATCGAAATCTATCGTCGATATGTGACAATGGATGAAACATGGCTTCACCATTACACACCAGAATCCAAAAGACTGTCAGCTGAGTGGACAGCAGTCGACGAACCGAATCCAAAGCGAGCAAAGACGCAACAGTCGGCCGGTAAGGTGATGGCGTCTGTATTTTGGGATGCGAAGGGAATAATATTCATTGACTATCTCCAAAAAGGAACCACCATCAGCAGCGACTATTACTGTGCACTTTTGGATCGATTGAAGGCTGAAAACGCAAAGAAACGGCCACAATTGCAAAAGAAAAAAGTGTTGTTTCACCAAGACAATGCACCGTGTCACAAATCGATGAAAACGATGATAAAATTTAATGAATTGGGCTTCGAATTGCTTACCCACCCACCGTATTCTCCAGATTTAGCCCCAGCGACTTTTTCCTGTTTTCAGATCTCAAGAGAATGCTTGCTGGAAAGAAATTTAAGTCCAATGATGAAGTAATCGCTGTAACTGAGGCCTATTTTGACGAGAAAGAAAAATCGTACTATAAAAGTGGTATCGAAAAGTTGGAAAATCGCCTCCTTGTATCGCCCTCAAAGGCAACTATGTTGAATAACAACATTGAGTTTTGTCAACATTTTGTTTTTTTCTTACTTATCCTACGGACTTATTGAATGACCTGGTATAGTAATATCATAATCAACAACCTCAGAATACTATAAATGCAATTTTTCAAGTTTTGAGGATTTGAGGTTAAAGTTTAAATCATGTTGTTATGTCATTAAAATTGATGCATTCGGTGGGAATGTGAGATAAATCATTAACAAAATTCAATCTTTGCAGAGATATTAAGTAAAATAAAACTGTTGAAAAATGAAACTTACTCACTATTCTTATATAATTTAATCCATTTCTAGAGTCAGCCCAACACGTGTGATTTTTAACTCGACATATGTATCTCGGAATATGAACTCTTAGGAAACAAAGGCAAAATAAATACCTACATACTTGTAAAGTTACAATTTTGTTCTTTGGAAATTGAGAAATTGGAAAATGTTTAAGGATTTGTAAATAATCTACAACTTAAGAACCGAAATTAGTCTTTCCCCAATTTTATTTTACAGAACAATTAACCTTTATCTCGCATCCTTATTTTAAATACTTTTAAAATGTGAATGTTTAAAAATCAAAAGATGAAAAAAGAAACTCAGCAGAAAATAAGACAAAATTAAAAAATAATAAATTACGAGATAGTACTTTTTTGTATTTTCAGTAACCAAAATTAAATTTAAATTTCTATGTTTTCTTGAATATTTTTTTGATTTTGAATTTATACGCCCGTAACTAATTAGTTTCATATAAAAAAAAATAATGAGTTAAAAATTGAATTAAGTTAAACAATTTTTTAATAAGAAGAACTAAAGTTTATGTTAGGTATGTTAGAATTTAATATTATATTTAATACTAGCCGAGATACCAGTCTAAGTTTATCTTCCAAGATGATCGAGGTCATTAAGTGAAATCCTGTAGAAAAACCGGAAGATGAGGTCTAAAAGAAGAAAAGACCTCATAAATGCATATAAAGAGTTTGCCAAATCAGTTAAATGCACAGTGTGGAAATATCAAGAGTACTTAGGGCTGTCAGCAGGATGTTTATGCTAAACAAAGACGAAATGTGCATTTCCCTGAAAAAAAGGACTTCTTTGCTACTTCTGGGAGCTGCCGCGGCGAAATTTCGAGGGAGTATGGAAATTGGCTTTGGTGCAAAGTTTCCCTGGAATAGGCGACGACTACGATGCATCGGACGGGGTACAGAGAAGTTGTCGCCTAATAAACTGATGGGGCTGCGGGGGACTATGAAACAAGCTGCCAACAATTCGCTTAAAAACTTTAAATAACTCCGCATCTTTGGTGTAATTAAATTTGTCTCATTCAAATATTTCCGACTGCAAACAGTGCACTTAATAGCTTTCGACGACATTCCTGGAAGTATTAAAAGCAAGCAAACAGGCAGATGCCGCGACAGGCAGCAGCAGCATAGGAGCATACTCCTCTGTAGAGTATGCTGTAAAGGCGCACGGCATCCGGAGGATTTCTAGTGCTCCCCTCCATACGAGCGGGCGGGCGGGCGGCGTCTTTAAATTTATCCCCCGCTCTGGATGGTGGTGGTGGTCCCGGGACCGGATCCGAAAGGACGCAAAAGAGATGGATTTTATTATTCACAGCGCCCAGGGGTAGGAACGAGCGAAAAATTCATGAATACACAGAAATCAGCATAAAGTAATAGCTTGCCGGCGCTGCTGGAGCTCCATATGAGCATGTACAAGAGTGATATATACAAATGAGGGACTTGAAAGGATTACAATAAGACCTAATGATCCTTGAAGATGGAGTTCGTTTGTCGGATTGGAAATCGGGAATTTGATATCGCTGCGAGTCAGATTTAAATTTTAACTTGCGACCGAGTGTATCCCGATACCCGCCGCCCATGTGCCCCATTATGCTCGCAAAGCTAGAAAATAGAAATGAGATTTAGATGCGACGACGCGCGGAACGTCGACATCGACATAGATGTCGACTTCAAGAATGAAGACGGGCAACGGACGACCGGGCGGCTGGGGGACAAGACCCGGGTCCTTCCCCTTTTGATTCGAATCCATTCAAATGCGAATTAGTTTTAAATTGAATTTTGGAGCTCTGGTACACAAAGTGAAATGAAATAGAAAATTATTTGACATATGAGCGAACGGTGGAGGCCTCCATCCAATCAGCCACTTCAGCCCTAACATCCCCAAGCCCAGCTTTTATCTATCTTCGTTATAAAAAATTTAATTTCGTGATTATTAACCTGTCGTCTTTCTATTGTAAATTCTATCCATGAAAAACAATTTGAAAAATTCGCAAAATTGCCAAAGTTGTGGAGATTATAGCCAAACGTTAGACGGTCTATACAGGGTGATTCAGAAATACGTGTTCTAATATATAACAAACGAATCTATGATTCCCCTCTCTCTTTAAAAAATCGCTGCTTCAACTTGTATTTTTAAGTTGAATTCTTATTATCTTTGACGATATAACTTTCTTAAACCGTCGTAAGTGCTCTGAATAATGGCAAAATAATAAAATAAAGCTTTAAAAGTACCCACTATTCTAACAGGGAAAGCTAGGTATTTGATCTTCTCACTAATGCTGATCCAACTGTAGTGCAGTACATCTAAAATATTAATGTTTCTAATTATCTTTTAAGCTAAATTTCATTGTAAAAAGTTCATTGATTTCCTAAAGCAAAAGCCAATGCTCTGCGCTACAACAGCACAGCAATGCAATTTGGTGCGTAAGCACCTTTACGTAATGAATGAACCTGAGCTAAAACTGCTGGCACGTGAGCTCGTGACCAGCGTTAAAATGTAATTCTTTTGTTTTTCTTACGTTAAATTGTAATTTTGAACTGTTCGCAATTTGTATTCCTTTTTGTTTTTTTTTGTTCATTTTTTATTATTAAGCGAAAATTGGAATATATATTTTGGAACTTGTACGAACTAAAATTATTATCGATGGAGCAGACATCGTGTTTTAATCAGTCTTCACCCAACATTTTTTGGTCTTTCGAGCCGGATCTGAACCAGCGGCCTATGAGTTAAGTTGTGACACCTTGCCGAAGCGATTTTCTGCATATTTCAATGAATTTTGGACCCAAATTATTGCTACCACAACATTTCATCAAAATTGGTGAGGAGACCAGTAAATCTGTTTCCAATATTTTGTTTACAAATTCACATTTCATCACGTATCGTACGTTATTCAAAAGTTACTTAACGTATTTAAAACTTTAGACGTGTTATTATTAAAGTTACTTTTTGTTTGTAATAGATGCCAGTAAAAAAAATCAAACAACAAAGTTTTTAATTAAATGACATTTTATTACTATAGTACAGAATTTAGACTTTCTTTAAAGTTATCCTTTCCTACAATACCTGATTTTTTTTTTTTAATAATAATAATAAATAATAATAATAAAAGGTTTAGTACATTTTTGAGGCGTATAAAAACTAGTAAACTAATTCATTCATATTTTGATGTATAGTACGTTAAAGATAATTATAAATAAACTTAGAGCATAGATTTTATATATTTTCAATTAATGGGAACAAGTCAAACAGACATTATTTTTGTATTATACATATATTAATTAAACAAAATATATTACATACACTTTTCTAATCAATACCATTTAGGTACTATGAAAATAATCACCAAAAATTATAAACTCCTTAAAAAAGAGAGAACAATAAATCGCACACGCATGCGTCAATTTTACCCAGACTATCTTTCTAGAGTTAAAAAAATGTCACAAAAAATATATATAATACTATGTTTTCTAAGAACAATAAATTTAGAAAATGATGGATTTTTTACCCCTTAAAATTACAAAAGAGGGACATATCTTATTTTCCCGCGCAAACTACATATGTAGAAAATTCTAGGAGCAGGCTCACATCGCATGTAATTCGTGGCTTAAAAAAAAACAAAATACAACAAAAAAAAATGTTAAGCCGCTGCCGATAAACCATCCATGCTTGAAGCATAAATCACTTGCCAAGCACCATAAATTTGAAATGTTGCGAAACTTTTTTAATAACAAGTTCGTCGGCAATGCGCGTCTCCACCGCACACCGAGCTCCTCACCCCGCCACCAACCCACCATTATTTGTCTGCGACGTGCGCAATAAAAATTTCAGTTTTGCGGCTTTGATTGATCAGCCTTCATTTATTATGGAGTATGCAATATTGGGAGTGGCGCTGCGGCGGTACGTGTGTGTGCGTGTGTCCATTATGGTTTTGCCTGCAGCTCGTAAAAAGGTATGGAGCCCTGCGGTCCTAAGGGCCACTTGGGCCCCCCCGTCCAGACCGGGGCTTTATTGCTGACCATAATGAGAGCTAGGTTCCGAAACGTAAGGGGAGCGATTAAAAAGTTTCGAGAACGCGCCTAGCTCCCCTGAATGCTATTAATGGGCTAGAGGGCTGCGCACGATGTGCTTTTTATGCTAATTTTGGCCGCGATTCGGCCCAGCATTTATTGGCTATTTCCTTTTGTATCGCCTTAGCCCCAAAATATCAAGAGTTTTTGAACTGAGGAGTTTTCGCATAAAGTATTATATAGGCTGAACGGTTGTTGAACCAATTTCGTCTAATGCATGGTGTACCTGTTTGCGGTAGAACCGATCAACTTTCTGAAATTTAAATAGAAGTACCTTTCGCATAAATTTGTGGTAAAAGTACCACTTACATTTTGTTTGAATATAAAAAAGAACTTGAAGAACATATTACAAATACCCCAAAAAAAGTTTATCTTCAGTATCCAAACTGAAATATGATATTTATAAGCTTCCAAGATTACAAAAATAAATAAGATGTACCACATAAAAAGTTATATGATTAATTTCCGGCGGCTGTTAATCGAACAGGTCGATAAAAAAACATTAAAGCATACAAAACATGTCATATCAGAAAAGATCGTAAATGGATTATTTCAGATTTGATCTTTAAGCCCTCATAATTCAGAAAAGGTTTAAGATACTAGAGATTGACAATATTTTCAGAAAACGATTTGAATGACGAGTTTTTTTTATTAATAAAAATCGCTCATTTTTAAACAATGAGAAATAAATGTAATTGTGTTTTTTTCGGACAAAATCAAGATGTTGATCAAAATTGGAAGTCGTATATACGTACTATCAGTGGCGTGGGGTCCATATAACACGATTCCTACCGGCTTCCCTTTTGGGAACTCATCCTATTCCCGTAAATTTAAAACTTGTTCTATGCCTGTAAAATTCCTGGAAAGCGCTCCCAAAATTCATCTCGTAAAGAAAACATGGCAAAACAAGTGTTACAACCAAAAACAACCATAATCTGTTGTTGCACTACGATGGAACCTTCCCTCGCACCGTAGCAGGTTCTATCAAGGGGTTGCATCGGGTATGAAGTGCTCGCTCGCTGCTTCTGTAAGCCGGTCATTTTACGGCTTACTCAAGCCCACACTTTTCTCCACGAGTAACACAGAAATCGTGTGTGATATCCTTTGCTCACTAAAAGCAAATCCTATAAGCAAATAACACGATAGAAACCGGCTTCTCGGTTGTTTTCATTTTGCATAAGTTGAAACTCGGGTCACTTCGGCGGGTGGTTGTTTATTTCTTAGAATGTCAGCTGATTCGTGTCTTCTCTATGAACGGGTGTGAGTGTAGTGGTGCTCTCTTATTATCCCTATAACACTACACGGTAGAAAGCGGCTTCTCGGGTGAGTGGGGTTGGTTGGGGTGGGTTTGGTTATTAATTTTTTTTTCATAAACAATATTCAGCTGACTGTAAATTTCTTTGATAGTGAAGGGGCTGTGAATTGTAGGAGTGAATGCTCCCTTATTTCACAAGAACACGGCAGAAGTCGTCTTCTCGGAAGGGAGGGGTGTTGTGGTTTTGTTTATTATATTTTAATAAAAAAATTGTTAACTTGTGTCTCTTTTTGCCTTGGTGCTCAACGGATTGTGACTTATGAGTGTGGTGTGGTGCTACTTTATTACCTCTCGATAACACGATAGAATCCGGCTTCTCGGGTTTTTTCGTTAGGTTCGGCTATTCGGATGACGATTATTTATTTGTTTCAATTTGTCAGTTGAAGGATTTGTCGTGCATGTTTGATTTAAAGTGAAGTGTAATTGTACTTTAATATATAGAATTTAATTGTGAAAAGCTGGTGAGAATTTTGTAAGGTCTAGGTGGTCTGTTATATGACATTTTAGTAGCTTTTTATTTATATCTTGTTCTCAGTCTTTAATTTTTGTTGGAAATGGTGTTACTTAGTAAATTGGAAGATAAAGAGTTCTAGAGAATTTCGAGTCTTGGATGAGTTCTGACTTTTTAAATAAATTTGATTCGATTTTTGATAGTGTGAAGGATTGCACAGAACCTCCAAGAAAACGTCGAGTGCTAAATTCTGACATCGATTTAAAACCTAATTATCGAAGAATTTTTGTAGAAATAAAAGACAATGTCATTTCTCAGATTAAAACTCGGTATAGTTCCTTTAGTCAACTAAAATTTTTAGATTTACTTAATAAATCAAAATATGATTATTTTGCTCAATCAAGTCCTAACGAAAAGATATCATCTTTAATTACAGTTTTCCCGGGAATTTTCCAGTTTTCTGCTTTAAAAAATGAATTGAACGTTTTATATACCACTTCTTCATTACGGCAATTTGATATTCTCGCGCTTTACTCGCATATTAAATGTGGCATTTTAAAAGATACTTTTCCTCAAATTTTAAACTTGTGTTGTATATTTTTAACTCTTCCCATTACAGTTGCTTCCGCGGAAAGATCTTTTTCAGCCCTTAAGAGAATACATACTTATTTAAGAAATTCTAAAACCGAAGAAAGGCTCTCAAATTTAGCACTCTTATCGATAGAAAAACACCTTCTTTTACAAATTAGAAATCAGTCGAATTTTTACAATGATGTTTTGGTCGAATTTATAAAAAAAAATCGTAGATTAGTTTTGGAGTATAAGTAAGATTAATTATATTTCATATTAACTTTTCACAGTTTTTGTTAACTGCTTTAGTTTGATTGCACGATACACGCGACTATAACGGTTTTTTTCAAAGCCACTTATATTATTCTTGAAGTTCATTGTATGTGCATATTTATTCATAATATTCATATAGCACTTAACTTCCAATGACTTTAAGTATGATAGAAGTGGCCGACTAAATTTGACAAGAATACACACAGTCACTGTTGAACACATTTTGTAATATCTGACTTCATTTGGTAAGTTTTTTTTTCGCTATTAAGTTTCTGATTTTTGCACCGGCTTACCTTCTCAAAAATTTCACCCCACGCCACTGCGTACTATATATTAATACAAATTACTAGGCTTTTTAACATTAGTAAGGGTATAAATATCAGTATGTGTGTTATATATTTAATTTTAAAGGATTTTCTTATTAAAAATAACCATTGTTTTTAGATAAAACTAAAAAGAGAACATTTTATTTTAATCAAAGTAACGTCCATCGCTTTGTATAACTTTTTGCCACCTTTTTAGGAATACGAATTCACCTGCGATGAAAAAATGTAATGTCCTTCAAAGCAATCTAATCTTCGACTCATTTTTCGATTCCTTCATACGAGTGCTGGTAGATAACAAGAGGTAGGACATCCCAGTCAAGTGTTTCCAATGTATCTTTAACCGATTTGGTAACATGTGACCCCGTCGGCGTTTTTGTTTCAATGCTAGATTTAATCCGATTAATAGTTCTTTATAACTATCGGCTGTAGTAGTAGTAGTAGATTATAATAGCTTATAAAACAAAGTGCATTTTTGATCCCACCAAACTCACAGCAAAACTTTTGCAGAATGAATGTTTCGTTTTGGTGTCGATGTAACACGTTTTATTAGTAACATTATAAGTTCATATTCAAAATTCAAAAGGTATATGCTATAAAAAATATTTGTTTATATTAGTTAAATAATTTTATAAGTCCTTTAAGATAATTTTCTATATATATAATATTTCAACAAGGATTTCGGGATAGCACGACATCGCTTGGACCCACCTTCACTCAAGCAATTGCCCAATTTTGCCAAATTTACTTGAGAGTCTTGATCCGAATCTGCCCAGCATCTTGGCTTAGACCACTTGGGGATTTAATGAAGCAAAACAAAACTTGTTTATACCCAACTTAAGCTTTACCGAATTTTGGTCTAATCCACGTATGCTCCGGACCGTCCACAAGTTTCTGGCTGTTTTGCATCATGGTAAAACTATCATCAGAACACCATTCTCTCCACCTCTTTCGAACAAGCATATTGAGGAATTATAGCATGAAAAATAAGAAGTAAAATGAAAACCACCAGCTCCTTGAGAGACAGCTGGGAACCATCTGACCCGCATCGAAAAGGTCAACCCGTTTGAGTTAAATATTTATGCCTGGCCGCCGGTCATGTTCTATGTGAAAAATATTTTTTTTCCTTCCCCAGCACAAAGGCGCTGAAGAAGAGAGACGGTTTTCTAGCAAAAGAAGCAGCAGCGGCCAGACCCAACGAAATTTATATTCTTCATATTTTTGGCCCCAGGTCATGACGAAATTTGATACGCTTGCCCCTCTTATTTGATAAAATTTCATGAAAGGCTCCTTTCACCCGTTTTCTAAGGACGGAAGTGGGGTCTCATGGAACGACCGAAATTTATTTATTTTTTTTTTTCGGATTATTTATTAATGGACCACTGGCCCGGTCTGCAGACAATAATTGCCGGATTGGTGGAGCGTGAGGAGGGTGGGTGCAGACATTTCCATAGAAGTGGCATTGACGCGAGCCGGCTCGAGGCAAAATTAAATGCAAATTGCTTGCCTCATCCCGTCCCCCCGGAATCCACACAAAGGAGCGTATTATCTGACGGAGCCCTCCTCCCGGCTAGGGAATAAAAAACAATCCCAGCATCAGACAGGCGGGCGTCTTGTAATCATAGCCGGGGCCGCTCCTTAAGGAGTCTCATATGTTTTCCCTCTGTCGCTGCGTCACATCGGAATAGAATCCTTTTTCCCTCTCGTGTGACTCACTAAACTTTCCATTTTTCTCAAGAAGCCTTTTAGCTTGACATATATTTCCAAAGGCCATTTGCGGACGCCTTCCCCTCTTTGCATACCGCACTGCGCGGCTCGGCACGGCACGGCAAAATATGGAGTTGGCTGCTTCGAGATTGATAGAGTAATCTGTCAGGATTGTGCCCAAACAAATTGCAGGGCAAAATGGAAATGAACGAATTGTTGTCCATAAGTATTACCATCAGGAGGAAATGCTCTGCAATTTACATCCTTGAGGCGCCTTTATTGCCAACCCGACCCGGCCCTCGCACACTAGACCTCTCCGGCTCCCCGGACAGATCCGAGAAGATGCCTGCTGCCGATAACCTGATTGGTCTCCAAGGGATTTGATTAAACTTTATAAATCTGCTGGATCTGTGGTGCTGAGGTGTGTAATTCACCCATTATCACACTGGCCGGCCTCTGGGACTCCTAGAGATCCTCTGCTAATGCCCTCCTCAGATCCCCAGGTTATTCCTCACTGTCCTGTTTGATATCTTGAAGTGAAAAGCCGGTTAGACTGAAATTCTAAATTAACCTTCTAGTGCACATCTCCGATGCAGACTTTAAAGTGCACACATGAGGTCAAATTGAACTCACACAATTTTCAACTTAAATTTTTCAAAACTGCACATACTTAATCTAAGATGTTTTTTTTTCTGATAAAAATAAATCTAAGTTTAGAAAACTAGAAAAATTAATCTGTTTTTTAAATCTGAGATCTACATAACATTACATTATTCAGAAAAAATATGAGTTTTCAGAACCTTCCAAAAAGCATATATTTATATGTAGTATGAGTTGTTTTTAATAAATAATAATAAATTCTTATTAACCCATTAATGCCTGAATAACAAAAAATTTTACCGCAACTTTGAGGCCCTAACTTTTATCGAAGGGGTGGTCAATTCTCATCGAGACCAACTTTTCTAGACGTATTTTGAGTCGCCCGACACGATCCAACCAAAAAAAAAGTGAAAAAAAATTATTATTATTGTTTTTTTGCAATATTACGTAAATAAATACCTTTTTCACGTAATTTTTTTCGAAAAAACGACAAATTTAGTGGGGAAAAAACAACTTTTTACTGCAATAAAGTGCATAAAACGTGTTATTAATACTTAAACTTCAAAAATATGCAGGCATTTTTTTTGTTAAAAATATTAGGCTGCATAAAAATTGCAACATTGTAAACTATCTTCTAATCATATTTGCATAACTTTCGATAACTTTTTTATCTCACTATGTTCTACTGTGTATATACACTAGTTTTAAGTTTCACTGATTACGAATTTGCTATCAGATTTTCGCAATTCAAAATGGCGGATCCAAGATGGCGGACAATTTTTGGCAAAATTCTCAATTTCGTCGAAAAAAAAGTGGGTATTCGGAGTTTTTGGGGTCACTGATTACTGATTAAATGCCTGCATATTTTTGAAGTTTAAGTCCCAATAACACGTTTTATGCACTTTATTGCAGTAAAAAGGTGCTTTTTCCCGACTAAATCAGTCTTTTTTCGAAAAAAAATTACGTGAAGAAGGTATTTATTTACATAATATTGCACAAAAACCATAATAATAATTTTTTTTCACATTTTTTTTTTTTTGTTGGATCGTGTCGGGCGACTCAAAATACGTCTAGAAAAGTTGGTCTCGATAAGAATTGACCACCCCTTCTATAAAAGTTAGCGCCTCGAAGTTGCCGTACAATTTTTTGTTATTCAGGCATTAATGGGTTAATATGATATTAAACTGAAAATATTTATTCATTGAACCAGATTTTATTTACGACTTAATTAAAAAGGAATATTGTATCTAAGAAAAGTAGTAGGTAAATCTTTGAATTAGGAAATATTGAAAATTAAACAATCAGTGAGTTATAATAATAAGAAGAAAGGAAAAGAAAGAGTAAGCAAAAAAGGGAAGAGGACGGACAAGAGCGAGTAGGACCCGACCCCTGAAGGTTCTGTCCCGTTATATGTATAGGATGTTAAAAAATTAGCTCTAAGAATGTGTGTAGTGTTACTCGTTATCAGAAAATAAACAACTTTTGGAAATTTACGAACAAAATTACTATATGTGTCAACGGAAAGAACCCTTTAGGTTTTGATGTGTCAGTCAGTGAGTTAGTTATATAAATAAGAAAATACACGGTGAAAAGCCGTATTTTAAATTTTTACAACAACAGACTATATAATATAATATAATATTCGAAAGGAAATTAAATAACAGACGAGAACTATCGAGCTATCTTAATTTTTTATATTTTGGAAATTTCTATAGTACAATAGTAATAAATATACTGAAATTAACAAAACATTTTATGAGGATAATATACATGTAAATAATTTTTCAAATTTTTTAATACTCTATATTTAATACTCATATTTTAAGAAATAAAAAACTGAGCACAAGTTTTTGTTTTAATACAGGGTGATTCGTAACTTGTGTTTCAACATATACCGATCGATTCTATGAAGTGTTCTGATGAGCATTTGTGATTGTAATTGAAAATTGTATATTCTTGAATGAAGGTGCACTCACATAAATCGTTATAAATTTATTCCTTCTTTGTTGTAAAGAAGGATGCATTAGAAAGTAGGCATTTTTCGCTTTCCAATAATAATAATACATATAATGATTCGTTTATAAATGATGCAGATAATGATGCTTATATTTGAAATTAATAAAAATTATGAGTCAAAATTCAACACGTTATGCTGCAAAAGTTTTCCTTCAATGATTAATTTTTTTTTTTAAAGTATGAACTCTACAAATCCCTACTAAACAAAAAAAGAATCTTGGCGAACCCTCAAGTCCTTCAAAACATATTAACAAGAACACCAAAGTTGGAACAATTTCTCTCTTTAATGTAGAAGATGTTCAAAGTGACCTCCATTTTGACGAATTCAAGCTCTCGACCCTCGCCTTAAGAACCTAAGGGCTGAATACCGCAAATTAGCAAAATGTTGATACTGATGCACTATCGCAAAGATACATTGATCAAATAGAATCAAAAAATTTTCATTTCATATTATAGTTACGATAGGCCTATATACATTATTAAATGAAGAAATGGCTGCTAAATAAACATTATATACAGGGTGACAAATGGAAAGTTGCCATAAGTATACCTATGTGTTTTCCTCTCTAATATGTCGTAGAAGGTTGGGACCCCGTAGTTATATACTAGAGTGTTGTCATTTTCTGTTGAGACGTCATAAAGAGAAATACGTGTACTTTAAAATGAGTAACAAACGAAGAAAAATCGAGTACTTTTATTCTAGAGGTAAAAACTATACTGAAGAATATAGAGAGGCCTTCATACCAAGTTGGGAAGTAAAAATATAGCCAGCCAAAACACTGAGAAGGTAAGAATTATAAAACAATTATTTGATTTCATCGTATGAACTCATTTATTAATAATGTTTTCAAGCATTTATATAAATAGTTATCCCCTGGCCGAATTTTGTCGATTTTTTTAAATCTCAATAAGTATCTGTCAAAAATGACTGATTCACCTGGAACTTATTTCACATAAAAATGACATCTTTACTGAATTTATACATATTTTTATTTTATTTTTTTCCCCTGCACTCATTTTAAAATTATGAATGATTAGTTTAGGCAATTTTCCATTTGTCACCCTGTATAACACATGCATTTTTAACGTTTACTACAGAACCTTAACCTTATCAAAACAACTCTTGCTCTATCACTTTATCCCTCTTCGTTATTATTTAAAAAAAAAAAAAATTAAAGAGTTATTAGTATTTTGAGTTACGTAACCATAAGAAGTTTCGCTTCAGTCGTGTAATATTCATACAGTAGACAGACACTGTTTACTTTTTGCTCATTATTGCAATAAATCATAAACTTATCCGCTTTCAGACGCTGTACAAAATTTTTTATTCGATTTAGTTTTATTTGAAGGTTGGTGTGTGTACCTAAATAAACATTTGATTTGTGCGTCATCTCTTATCAAAGTTAATGCTTTCTAAACAGTTCCCTCGTATAAATATAACATTAAATCTTTATAAGTTTTTCCATACAGAGGACGAATTTATATTCAATTTGACCTCACTTGAAGTGGTAAGCGAAAAGTAATCCCTCTCCATGCGAAGGGAGAGTTCAACGTTTTTAAGCCTACAGTTCATGGATGAGTCGCTCGAGTGCAGAAAAAGTACGTCGGGTACTCAAATAACTCCAAAACGCGTATAAATCGGCATTCTATCATTTCCAGTCTACTGAATACGAAACCATATCTGGATTGGGGCTGCGCCCAGGGGAGTGAGTAGTGTACGTGAACTCCGGTTGCGGGCATCATTTCCACGGAAGGTGGTACCTGCAGCAACATCCTCTCGACAGAAATCAGTGGAATGTCAAGGCACTTGGCTAAATGCGGATGGGGCTTTAGTCCCGACATCTCTACAGGAGTCAGGACAGGACTCAGAACGGCTTTGCACTCTGCAGCACCTTCACCACTCTCGGGCTGGGCTGGGCTTAGTTGTGTTGGCCGTGAGGCTCTGGAGCCCTCTCATATATTCGGCAATATCATCAGCTCCCAGGCATTGCCATTGTGTCACGTTACGTTTAACATGACGGGCTTTTATGTCCCGGTAAACTTTATGAGGCCGTTTTAATTGTCTGGAAAGGAAAATTTGCTACTTTCCACATTCCATCTCTGTTTCGTGTTATGAAAGGGTTCCCCCTCCGTTCCCGGGTTAGCCTCGCTTGCGCCCAGCATAACCGAAAAATATGAGAGGTCATTGTAGCGCAGCCCGGGCACCCGAGATTAATGACACTTTGGAATTAAGCAATTAAGGAAACCTTACTTTTTACAACCTGGAGAGGCTTTAATGGCCGGAAATTTTCTTTTCACGAAGTTACTCTCCCCACCCCAACTCCCCGGACATCTGTGCTGCTTGCAGAGGGGCGGGGCAATGCCCGAGTTCTTTGAATGCGACAGTAATTACCTCCGCAATAAATTATTTCGCCACCCTCCCGACAGATGGGGTGATATAGTATACTATATACTATATACAGTATACACCCTGACATATGTCAGGTGGAATAAAGTATTTTTTATATAGTACACATAGAGCTGTCACCCCAAAAGGGAATTGCTCCTGTCAGGAGGAGCAGGAGGTGAAAAACCTCTCTCTGATCACAAGTTATGACACAAACTTTAGAGGACATGTTCTGGGGATTCTTACTTTTATGTGCAGCACTTTGACGCTTTCATGGATTTTCATTACAAGGCCACGTTTATATGTGTACAGGGAGTTAATTCTCCGATTTAGTGAAGCTAAAAGAACCGGCAAGAAGTAAACACTTTTCGAACTGTGTCACACGAAACCTCTCTATGGGCACACGTTAAATATTTGATTCGTAAATGTACCCACCTAGTTCAAAGGTCCTTTTCATCCCCTTTTTTTTTTTTTAATTTTTCAAGTGCACTGCAGAATAGCAGAGGGAAGGGTGACATGTAGACGAAAGGGCGTACTACGTACTTAAGCAATTTCAAAAAGAGCACGACAGACTGTCGGTAATTTTAAGTACTTTCATTCCAGTCGTCATTACGAAATGTTTTTGCTTGAATTACTTCTTTGAGGGGCTCTACATCACCGCTAGTGAAGGGTTCATAGACAGGACGACTTTGAAGGAAGGTCAGGGCTCTACGGCTATTATGAGATTAGTTTAAAGTGGTGGTCACGGCCGAAGGATTAAAATAAATCAGCTTCTCTTACTTCATTATGAACTAAATCCATTGTGATTGTGGCGGTGGAACCTGTCTGCCTGGGAGATTAAGGATTTAAAAATCTGTAATGTATTTAAGACAAATAATTATCTTAATTAAAAGTACCTCTGATAATAAATTTTTCACCTTGAGTATAACAGTTTAACTACAGGATAAACAAAATTAATTCATTTTAAAGGGACTTTTCCTTTCTAAATTGGAAAAAAAAGACAATTTTTAAATATTAAAAAAAAAAACTATTATATTTATGGTTATAATTTTGTTAAACATTGTTAAGGAAGTTTTGAGGTCTAAAAAAAAAAATTTTTTTGGCACTTTTAGTTGTTTTTCACCACTGCAGAGGGCGTCTTCCAAAAGATGCATTTTAATTTGGGAGACACTTTTCTGCCTTCCTGTAATAAATTTTTTTTAAATTCCAACGGGATTCAATTCGTGAGACTTAAAACTAATAAATAAACCTTTAAAAAATTCATTTTTTTATATTTTTATGGCCTTTATACGAGATTTTACAAAAAGTACAAAAAAACGTCTGTTTTGGGGGTGAATTAACCCCTGTACTAAAAAGGTGGGGTGGTTTTTTTAACTTCTTAGAGGTTTATTTAGTAGTCGTATATATAAAGTATATAAATTTTATCGAATAAAATGGTCATATTATGGTTATAAATACAGCTATAACTTCGTTTCTATTTCGAATTTCTTAATAAAATTTTAGGACAGTATTTCTATGATACTAAGGAATGTTTTTACGTAAAAAAATCGATTTTTTGAAAATTTAGAAAGTAAAAGTCTCCTTAAAAATGGCTAAGTTTCAAAAATTTCGTTTAGACTATATACATATTTTAAATTAATTAAAACCCAACTAATTTTAATGTTTGTACCTTATTCGAAAACATTTTCAACAAATCTATTTTGTTCGGATACTTAAAATTTAATTTTTGCTGCGCTATAAAATTTAGCTTCTGCTCTTTAAAATTATGACACGTTTTTAGGCAAGAAATTCCTACAAGAGAAGATGTAAAATACTCTATAGACTTTAGTGCTAATATTAGAATAAAATATGAACAAAAATAATTGAACAGAATACAAGAATAAATTTAAATTACCCACGCAAAACCGCGTAAATGGAACTCTCTAGAGTTTTATAAAATAGAAGAGTTTCGGAAAGAAAAATAGAGCTGAAGCCTATGAAGCCTATAAATAAATTTATGTTTTAAAGACTTTGGCGAGAAAATTCACTTCTGAGAAATTTTTAATTTAAATTAATTCTGTAATGGAGATTTAATCAATAATTAGATATTTACTAAATAAGGAAAATTATAAGGATTGAATTATATTACATACATAAAATTCTATAATCGCAATCTTTCCATGTTGGCTTCTTTACTGGTAAAAACCCAATAAAACTACGAAGAAAACAAACACAATTTTGTAAGCTCAAATTCATAATTTCCCCTTTACTGTGACCATTTTATCAAACGAATTTTATCCATTAACTGCCAACCTCGTGATTGCCTAGGGTGAATAATAACGTATCAAAGAGTTTATATAATAATAGGTTTTTCTTTATCACACTTTACAGCATATTGCTGGGAACATTCATCCAACTCTTCACCGTTTAAGTACTAGAGTTTCGGCTCTGTAGATCTTACTGAACATATTATAAATTACTTCTGAAAGAATAAAAATGTTCAAAAATTACAATTTTCTTTGAAACCGCTCAATCAACTTGATCCTGAGCTAAGAGGAGTTTCGCCAGTTTTCACGAATAATAATATATTAACTTAAGTTACATACGAACTTTTTTCTATCTGTCTAAGCTTTTAATTTTTTTTTTTTTTTTATCTTTAATTCAAAACTTACATTTTTGTTATTTTTATTATACGTCAACACCTGCTCTTACGTATTCTTTTAATGCCCTTATGCAGCTTTTTATAGCGCCTATTTTTAAGGTTCCATACGTCAAAAAGAAAACACGGAACCCTTATAAAGATCACTCTTGCATCTGTCTACCTGTCTTGTCTGTCACAAACTTTTTTCTCGAAACAACGTGACGTAGGAATTTGAAATTTGACAGAATGTTAGGTCTTCGTGACGACAGTGAGAAGATTATGAAATATTAATTTTTTTTAATTGTTAATGGTCCCCTCAAAAAGCGTTTGTATTGTGTGAGATATCGGTTAAAACTTTCAAGGATTCCAAAAAAGAATATTTCTGGTAAATTTTTTATAAAGGTATAGCCCAAAATGTGCCAAAAAACGGGTAGCTCGTTATAAATCTCAATTGTACTACTGGTAATTAAACCTCTATGATTCCTTTCTTTGTCTGCATGATTTTAGCATTGAAAGGTTTATAATTAACACTAGGTTTACGGACATTTTTTGCATGATTTGTAGAGATTTTGAAAAAAATTGGAATATATCAGTGGCGTGGGGTCCATATAACACGATTCCTACCGGCTTCCCTTTTGGGAACTCATCCTATTCCCGTAAATTTAAAACTTGTTCTATGCCTGTAAAATTCCTGGAAAGCGCTCCCAAAATTCATCTCGTAAAGAAAACATGGCAAAACAAGTGTTACTACCAAAAACAACCATAATCTGTTGTTGCACTACGATGGAACCTTCCCTCGCACCGTAGCAGGTTCTATCAAGGGGTTGCATCGGGTATGAAGTGCTCGCTCGCTGCTTCTGTAAGCCGGTCATTTTACGGCTTACTCAAGCCCACACTTTTCTCCACGAGTAACAAAGAAATCGTGTGTGATATCCTTTGCTCACTAAAGGCAAATCCTATAAGAAAATAACACGGTAGAAACCGGCTTCTCGGCTGTTTTTGTTTTGCATAAGCTGAAATTCGGGTCACTTCGGCGGGTGGTTGCTTATTTCTTAGAATGTCAGCTGATTCGTGTCTTCTCTATGAACGGGTGTGAGTGCAGTGGTGCTCTATAACACGGTAGAAAGCGGCTTCTCGGGTGAGTGGGGTTGGTTGGGGTGGGTTTGGTTATTAAATCTCTTTGATACTGAAGGGGCTGTGAATTGTAGGAGTGAATGCTCCCTTATTTCACAAGAACACGGCAGAAGTCGTCTTCTCGGGAGGGAGGGGTGTTGTGGTTTTGTTTATTATATTTTAATAAAAAAATTGTTAACTTGTGTCTCTTTTTGCCTTGGTGCTCAACGGATTGTGACTTATGAGTGTGGTGTGGTGCTATTTTATTACCTCTCGATAACACGATAGAATCCGGCTTCTTGGGTTTTTTCGTTAGGTTCGGCTATTCGGATGACAATGTCATTTCTCAGATTAAAACTCGGTATAGTTCCTTTAGTCAACTAAAATTTTTAGATTTACTTAATAAATTAAGATACTTTTCCTCAAATTTTAAACTTGTGTTGTATATTTTTAACTCTTCCCATTACAGTTGCTTCCGCGGAAAGATCTTTTTCAGCCCTTAAGAGAATACATACTTATTTAAGAAATTCTCAAACCGAAGAAAGGCTCTCAAATTTAGCACTCTTATCGATAGAAAAACACCTTCTTTTACAAATTAGAAATCAGTCGAATTTTTACAATGATGTTTTGGTCGAATTTATAAAAAAAAATCGTAGATTAGTTTTGGAGTATAAGTAAGATTAATTATATTTCATATCAACTTTTCACAGTTTTTGTTAACTGCTTTAGTTTGATTGCACGATACACGCGACTATAACGGTTTTTTTCAAAGCCTCTTATATTATTCTTGAAGTTCATTGTATGTGCATATTTATTCATAAATATTCATATAGCACTTAACTTCCAATGACTTTAAGTATGATAGAAGTGGCCGACTAAATTTGACAAGAATACACGCAGTCACTGTTGAACACATTTTGTAATATCTGACTTCATTTGGTGAGTTTTTTTTCGCTATTAAGTTTCTGATTTTTGCACCGGCTTACCTTCTCAAAAATTTCACCCCACGCCACTGGAATATATATATATATTAAATTGATTTATTTAATTTACGCGCTGTATCTTAATGCTATGTAAATAGTGCTTTGATGTTAAATTTGTCTTATCCATTCATTCATACTGTGCCAGTTAATCTGCTCTATTTGTCGATTACCACGTTGAAGTAAATTATGGCTATTCAACTATACGTAGCTTATAGCTGAAAAGCCATCATTTACGTCAGCATATTAATGATTGATAAGCTCGTTGACTGCCCAATTTTATTCAGCCACATATTCAGCTATTAGGTGTCAGGGCAGTCAAAATGTTACTTTGGAAGATCAAAAATATTAAAGATCGGAAATACCCTCTAAAATTGTCGTTAACTCATATCACCTTATGAGCGTTCACGTTAGAAACCTATTAATCGACAGAGTTTACAGCAACATAAACCGTTGCATTTCATCAGAGCGGGGTTGGTAAAAGTAAGCAACCAGTGATATAACATCACGACTCACCTGGGCGCTCCGAGGTGCTGCATGGGGATGAACCGTTTACAGAAAATCACGTTTGGACTGGCAGGTGTGCAACCGCACCTGGAAATGGTATCCAGGAGCAAAATTTGTGCAACTAACTTTTCTTAACACCGGAAATTACGGTATTTCCGTGAGCACCGTCATAATCATCATCGTCGTGTGGAACATTTTGCATCCACTATGGGTGGCCTGCTCCAGCGGAGGCTGCAGCGATCAAGTTGCCCGGTATCATTTTCACACATCGCTCCCTAGCCCCAAATGGGACGTTACATGGGCGACGGCTGCTCCGCTGGTGGAGATGACTTCGGCGGGGGCTCAAAAGGGGGTCACATAATAGGCATATGTGAGGAATATGGGTCCTAGCACAGCCCCCCACCACCACCAACACTCACCACGCCCTCTGGGAGACAGATAGTGGCGCAGACTAATTGTTTATGCAAGTCGAAATGATGAGGAAGGGATGGTGGGCATCAAATATTTGAATTTAAATTTGAAGTTAACTCTCGCGTTAACCTGGAATCGGGGCATCGAGGCTTTGTCGGCCGGGGACCGCTGGGGGCTCGTATAAAATGGCCACTTCCTCGACAAAATTTATCGTTTTAACGAAAACTAGAACAGCAAACATATGTGGCACACACATGGCCAAACATGGGACATTTTATGCAAAGCCACAGCTGAACTGCATACGCAAACACATCCCCGGACAGAGACAGAGAAGATAGACAGGATGTGAAAATATGATATCCAGGAGGAAGCCTGTCGATGGATGGGCGCTCTGCAGCTAATGGGGCCTGGGGGGGGGGGGGGGGCGTCTTCTGCCATCAGACGTCCACGTCATTCAGGTCAATAACGCGAGCTGTAGAAGCGTCCATTGATGATTACATTCCTTTAGACACAAAACCGTCAGCTGCACGACTGAAGCAGTTGGAGACAGACTTTAAAGAAAATATTTATTAAAATTCGATTGTTTTTTGCAGAAAATGTACTTTGAAATTCTTCTGAACTCAAAGGAAATCAATCCTGATGACAAAAAGACAAAAACAAAGATGTGCTTGTCATATAGCCCTTTTCTGAGTATTTCTTTCGACACGACTGGACACGACAGATTGTCACGTTGTTTCTAGTCATTAGGTGTCGAATTCCGAGCAACACACAGAATGCTTACAAGTCAGAAAAATATTTCGTAGTTGGTTTACGAAAAATATCGTCAAATAAATGAGTAGTTGAAAAAATAAAAAACACCATTTTGTCTAAACAATTTTTTCCCATTCGTATAACTAGGGCGCTTTAAATCGTTTAAAATCAATTTTTGTATCACTGTTATACGAAACTTGAATTTTCAACGACTATTACGAATCGAAAACGATTAAGACACAATTTACGTATTTTTCGGCGTACAATCCGAATCTGCAGGAAAAACTAAAGGTTCTCAATTAAAATTTCAGATTTCAGAAGGGTATATTAAACATTTTTTCTCTGTTACAAGTTGGAAGACTTACTCTGCATTTAAACTCTATGTTCAACAATTTATTGTTAAAAATATGTTGACCCATTCAATAATTAATAAGTGGTTTTAATTATTACTAAATAATACAATATTTTTAATTATTAGATATTCAATGAAACAAGTTGACTCATTAACTATAAACTTCCGCCGGCTGTATGAATTCTGCCAAACTTGAGTACAAATGACAACGACCGCACCTGAACTGCACTACGGCCGAACCAATTTATATATGTATATAGTGGTGGCCAAAAAATAAGAGTAAGTGTGTTCAATTGCGAAATTCATGAATCCTTTTCTTATAACGCATTCTTCTGTAGCATATGAAGTGTACAATTTTTATTTTCCTTTACTGTAAAACATTATTTACTCCATTGCTAATTTCCCACGTGCATTAAGAAAAGTTTCTTTTTTCTGCGAAGTCGTTCTTCGTCGTGGACAAAATAATAATAGGGTTTCGGTTATTTTCAGTTTTTCTGATTTGTTTCACTTCCTTAGCTCAAAGTTGTTATAGGATCTTTATGTAACATAGATTTTAAAAATTTTTCAATCAATCTGATATCAGTTATGGGGCGTGCAAAACATTGTTCCGAAGAAGAAAAGCGATTCATTCTTAAACTTCGAGATCGAGGCAAAACCTTTAATTTTATCGCAAAGACTTTTCATCGTTCTGAATGTGTTATAGCGCGAATATTGAAAAATCCGAAAAACAAACAGAAACGACAGGACGTCAAAAATTAACTTGACAAGCGAATCATTAGGGATGTGCTTAAAGATCCGTTTTCGACGTCTATGTCCATTAAAAGCAATTTGCGTTTAGATATCAGCGCTCGAACGATACGTAGGCGTCTGCAGGATAACACTTTAAATGGCAGAATTGCCAGAAAAGTTCCACTATTATGCGCTAGAAACATAAAACTTCAAACGTATCATCTGGCAATCCACGAAATTAAAAAAATTATCTGTTCAGCGACGAAACAAAAATAAATTTGTTCGGATCCGATGGCAGAGTTTATGTTCGAAGAGGGAAAAATCAAGAATTGAATCCAAGGAACACAATAAAGAGAGTAAAGCACGATGACGGAAAGATAAAAATTTAGGGTTGTTTCTCATATGCTGAAGTTGGTCCTATATTTTGAATAAAAGACAACAGTACCAAAAAATTGTACCTGAAAATATTAAAGACAGTGATGCTTCCTTATGCAAAGGACAATATGCCCTTATTATGGACCTTCCAGCAGGATAATGACCCAAAGCACACTGCGCAAATTGTTACTAGATGTTTCCAAAGAAAAATTATTGGTTTTTGCCTTGGCAAAAAAAACACACACCAAATGCGCAGGCTTTATGGAGGGAAATTGAGAGAGGATGATATGCTATACCTATCGAAATGTGTCAAAGGCTCATCGACTCAATGCCAAGAAGGTGTGAAGGTGTTTTAAGAAATAACGTGCAACCAACTACTAAAGCTGTCAGGTAATGCCTACCACTCTATTTTAAATATGCACTTGACTTTTATTCTTATTTTGGGTCACTTTATAGCACATTCTTATTTTTTTGACCAGCAAAAAGAAATTACTGGTTAGCTAATTATATGAATTTTTTATTTTTCTAATTAACTTTATGGAAATTATTTACGTTACATAAAAGAAATATTAGTTATTTATAGAAATAACTAAAGATTATTTATAAAAATATAGCTGTAATGTTGAAATATTTATGCAAAAATGTTTTACTCTTATTTGGCCACCACTGTATGTGTTGTTGTTCGGCAAAAGTACAAAATTTGCCTTCGTTACAAACCAGCGACTAATGGACAGACAGACAGCCGCAGGGACATTTTTATTGAAAATGTTACTCGTCCACCGAAGTACACGAGCTCAAAAAAAGATCGGCGGCCTATAAACGGCGAAGCTACGGCTCTTTTACATGTACTAGTCCCATTTTTTACATATTTTACAGTGCGGCCGGCGTGCAGCAAACAGACGCCGTGTGCCCGAACAAAACATTCAAAGTGCAGACCTAGTGCGGCCGTGTTGCAGCTTTCTTAAATATTATAGATATTTTTACTCAGTTAAGAATACTCATAGTAATTTTAACGAAAATGTTTCAAATAAAATAATGATCATATTTGTAAATTTCAAGAAATCATCGTAGAGTATAAGCGAATTATTGAATTTGAAAAAGAAAAAACAATGGTCGTATTTTTCAGTAATCATATTAATTAAATTATTGTCAGAACAACAACAAATTCTCGTAAAATATTTGAAAATTTCGCAAAAACTTTGGGGCATATTGTTAACAGATAGAATAAAGATTACAGAGTATATTTTGCTATCTGAAACTTTGACCCTTATTTTCGTAATTTATTACGACGAACAATTTTTCTGAGTGTATAGGATCCTTAGATCGTAAAGTTTCTGGGGGCCTGCTGATGACTAACTCATCCGGGCAATGTCACTCCCAATAACCAGCCTGATTTATATGCCCTTCGCGCGATTCACTCAGGATTAATAAATCTGAAGCGTGTAACCGCCACAGAGCTTCTTGCTTTGTTTTATCACCGCCGCCAGAGTCGGTTGCAAGAAATTTATCCGGCGGATGCTGATAGCCCCAACCAAATTGAATATTTTAGATCTGGTTCTATCGGACGCACATTCAATGATTCATTCATAAAAAAAAAATTCTTTTTTTTCCCCCTCTTGGGTTGCGTAAAAAGAATCCGAACATTGGAGGGAAAATTTATCTTGACGTGTCCACTAACATCTTGTTTGTGTGGTCTGAGCTGGCCCGGGAAATTCCGCAAAATGGGTGGATTGATAAATTAATCGTGGGAAGCTTATCTTTTGGGTAGAAAACAGTCGCAAAAGTGCCAATTTGCGAAGCAGCACAAGGGGATGGAAATTGATGAATTATAGCAAAGAATTGGTATCACGAGACGATCAGACTATCGAAGGTTAGGTTATCCGAGTTCACTTGTCCACAAAAGTCAACCTCTCGAGTAAATGGTACCCCACAACTGTTGTAAACTCTAAATAGAGGTACATACTAAAGGTACATCGCATATTTTATGTGGGAAAAGTTTTCTTAACAAGCTCAGGAAAACACATTCTTAACAAAAATATTCATTAGAAAAGTTGCACACCGTCATGAATATTCAATACGAGACAAATTGGTTTACTTGTAGTGAAGTTGGCCCAGGTAGAGAGAGACCATAGAGTCGGTAAAGTTAAAGTTATTTCTGGTCCCAAACTTTGTCCGATAACTAGCGACCGCATTAGTCACTATATCTCTTATATGCAATGCATCGCCAGCATCCTTTGAAAAATGTCGTTGGTGATAAGAGAACCATATCTTGCCGTCTTGGCCGAACTTCTTAAATCAATTCATTCATATGAACCTTTTATGCAGTCGCCCAGCAATTGGTCGATTGAGAAAAGTTTCGTACTAAAGAAGCCAACTGTGCTCATATCAATGTTCTCAACTCTAGGGCTACTCAATGGCACTTTGACCCGAAATACAATATTTTTGAATATATGGCATAAGACAAATTTCCTGAACAGGCTAGTATCAAAATTTTAATAGTTGTTATTTATGTGTTAAAATTCGTAGAAATAACAACGTTACAATGTTTTTAGCACAAGCACTTAGAACTCAATTATATAAACAAGACACTCAATTAAACTTAAAATCGCGTTGTTTATCTACAAATAATTTTTGCTCGGACTCTTAATTAGAATAGTTCAATCGACTAGAAATTTGTTATAAGCATTTTCAAAGTAGATCTCTTTTATAAGTTGCTTTATAAAGTGTTCTCTCCTAGAAGTTCTTTCCTCATACAAGTGATTAAATAAAAAATATACAATTTCAAAAAAATGCAGTTTAGTAGGCGGAAAAATATATAAGACATTTTTAAAAGTGTTAACTATTAATTAGATATTTCTTCTATTAGGTGGTTGCAATAATTCCCGCTGTTCACATATGGGTAGCAATTTTTACACTGAACTATAATTACTGTGACATGTACATTTTGGAAGCTTGAAGCTGTGTTAATAAAACCCAGTTAACAGTCGGATTTTTTATATTCATTAAGTTCTATTTAATATATAGTGAAAAATGGATCGCGATAAGTTATTTTTCCGTTGTGTTTTTCTGCATTATTTCGATTTGAAAAAAAGTGCGGCTGAAGCTCACCGATTACTCGCGGAAACTTATTGGGAATCTGCTCCATCCGAAACAGTATGCAGAGATTGATTTAGAAGGTTTAAAAGCGGTGATTGTGATGTTTATTACAAAGAACGGCCAGATCAACCGGAAAAATTTGAAGATGAGGATTTAAAAGCGTTATTGGACGATAATCCCGCCCAATCGCTTAGAGAATTAGCTCAACAGCTTGGAGTCGATAAATCAACTATATCGCGACGTTTGCATATCACTGGGAAGATACAAAAGGAAGGAAAATGGCTGCCACATCGATTGACCGACAGTGCTATTGCGAATCGGCTGAACATCTGCATTTCATTACTTGCAAAGCAAAGAAAGACGAGTTTCTTATAGCGTATTGTGACCGGAGATGAAAAATGGATCTATTTTGAAAATCCAAAACGAAAAAAAACATGGGTTGATCCTGTGGGATATGGAAGGAGTTGTATATTACGAGTTGTTAAAGCCGAATGAAACGATCACCGCTGAGCGTTATGAACAACAGTTGGAGAATTTGTACAGACCATCAGTTGCATCGAATCTACGAAAAATGATTCTTCTTCATGATAACGCTCGGCCTCATGTTGCTTTGAAAATCAAACAAAAGCTGATGGAGTTTGAATGGGAAACCCTCCCCCAACCAGCGTATTCTCCAGACCTGGTTCCATTAGACTATCATCTGTTTCGATCGATGCAGCATGATTTAGAAGACAGGCATTTCAAAAATTATGAGGAAGTCCAAAAATGGATTGCTGATTGGATATCCTCAAAGGATAGAGCTTTCAATCGCAGCGGAATTCAATTGTTGCCAGAAAAGTGGAAAAAGGTTGTAGCTGCCGAAGGCATATATTTTTTAAATCATTACAAATTTTATTATAGAAATAAACTTCAAAAAACATATAAAACAGCGACTTTTAATGCAACCACCTACTACAATCCATTTTTTCGCTTTCTGTACTTGTAAAAGATTTTCTTAACACTTAACGGACGGGTCGAATCTGCTCTGTCTTTCCTAGTTTCCGGGAATTTTTCAGGGGAATTAAATAAACATTAATGTATGGATTTAAAGCGTTGTAACTACAATAAAACAGTGTGCATAAAAGAAAACCCCAAATGCAACATACTAAAACTTCATGCAAAAACGTAGATCTACGTGGCCCGTCCTAGGAAGTCAGAATGGAAAAACGTAAATCTACGGGGCCCGTCCGTTAAGTGTTAAAAAACCATAAAATAAATGCCCGTAAATCTAGTGTTAAAGGGGCTTGTTCTGTTGAATACAAAGATATTTCTTTTTCCATAACTTTAAATAACTTATTTAACACTAGATTGCCGGAGCGGGTCAATTTGACTCATTTAATATTTTATTGCTATATAGAAAAATTTAAATAATTTTTTTTTAAAACATATGTTGGTTTTTAATAGAATTATGAAATGTATATACGAGGGTGGTTCAAATATGATCGAGACAAATGCTGTAGATGGCGTGCATGTATGTTTTGAAGGTCGTGGCTTGAGTATGTGATAGCTGGGTCCCTTACGAACAGTGTGGCATAGTTTTCGTCGGGAGCGCATGTTTCACGCGCGTGCTACGACCATGAGTGAACGTCAAGTGCCGACTGCCGTTGCGCAACGTATTGTCATTCGTTTTTTAGTGTGGGAAGGCGTTAAAACCCCGAAAATTTTTTTGCGTTTGCAAAATCAGTTCAGTAGTGAGTGCCTGAGTAGGGTTGCTGTGTTTAAATGGGCCAAAGCATTCAAGGATGGACGCGAAACCGTCGAGAATGAGCCGCATGATCATCGCCCGCAAACCAGCATCACACCAGACAACATTCGCCGCGTAGAACAACTCATTTTGGAGGACCGCAGGATGAATGCTCGAGACATTTCGGCTGAACTCGGCATCAGTATTGGTAGTGTAGAGTCTATCATCCACGAACACCTTCAATATCGCAAAATTACGGCGCGATAGGTTCCTAAACTGTTGAACTGCGAGCAAAAATTCACGCGGTTGGAAGTTTGTCGCCGATTGCTGACGCTTGCTTGGAATTGGGGTAGGAGGTACTGGAACACCCCCCCCCCCCCCTACAGTCCGGATTTATCACCCTGCGACTACCACATGTTTGGACCACTGAAAGAAGCCCTCGGAGGTCAAAGATTCAACACCGACGACGAGGTAGAGGAGTTCGTGCGCACATGGCTGTCCGAGTTGCCCAAGGAATTCTTCGATACCGGCATCAAAAAGCTACCGGAAAGGTGGACAAAATGCGTAACTAGTGAGGGGAACTACATAGAAAAACTGTAAATTTTTGTAAATTTTTTCGATAGTAAATAAACGTGTCAGAGCATTTGTCTCGATCATATTTGAACCGCCCTCGTAAATACTAATTCCTTTCCCTCCTCCAAAAATCCATATGTGCTATACCTATTTTGACGGATGTGACTCTCTACATATTTTTAAAGTTGATCTTTTTACTCACATGTAACTTATTTCTTGAGCATAGAAATTGTTTGTAAATAATCTGATGTGAAAGTTTTCATGTTCAACCTTGCCAATTTACCATTTAGAAATCTATTGCAAAGTTGGAGAATTAATATTATGCAATTATTTGTTGCAATTCTTTTTTGTTAAAAGCTTTTATTAAAACTTTGATAAAAAAACTCTTCGTATTCTTCCACTTCGATTTGTGGCATCGGAGACAATAGTGCATTTTTAGTAATACAAACAAACAAAAATTATAAAATTTTTTTTTTTTAGAAGTTTTTGCGTACCAAGGTAATTTCAGAATTTATTTCGTATTTTTATTTACAGAAATGTAAATAAATATTTTAGTTTTAGATAAGGGTTGCTATTATAGTAAAAATTCGAAGGGATCTTGAATTATGAAAAAAAGTGACTCAAATAAGAGAAAACCAATCAGATATCGAAGATATGATCATGAAGCCAAAAATACTTTCAAGCCTCTATCTAATATCAGAGTATTAAGAAGCAATTGAATTGTCAAGTTCAAGTATCAAGCAAAAGAGTACGAAGTAAGAATATAATAAAAAAATTTGCGGAAAATCTATTTTAAAAGCAAAATATATATCGAACTGTTGTTTTGAATAAAGTTTCTTTAAAATAATATTTTATTTTTTTAAGAAACTTCGATTTTGATGTTTAACTCAAATTGACTAATTTCAGGCAAAATAGGTATATACCCAACATCCGGCACTCTAGTGTTAAAAAAGTATTCTGAAAAATATCTGAAAATAAAGCGTTCCCCTCTCTTATTTTTAAGAAATCTGAGAATATAACGTCTTACTTGAAACTTGCAGGCAAATTATAACAAAAGTCCTAGATCTAATACACTTGACCAGTTTTTATTAACTTAATGTCGTTTTCATCTCACAAGCTAAAGTGAATTTTCAATAAATAAACCAAACAATTTCCAAAGCAACATTTTAAAATTGTTGGAATGTTACCATACTTGCACTAATACGTAGAAAATTGCATCAAATAAACACATTAAAGGTTCAATAAATCGCAATTGCTATACCATATTTATGGTTCAGACAAATGAAGATCTCAGGCAATATGCATTGCTGAAAATATGCGTTAGTAAATTCAGGGAGACCTACATTGATTTAATGCCTCAATATTCGGATTGGAAGATTTTCAATTAGGATTAAATGCTCTTCGATCCTTGAAGTATGCTTCAAGCTTGCAGACATCTGTTCGTGTGATATGATACACTTGCAGGCGAAATATTGTAAAAGCGGTTACCAATCTCACCATACATATCTAGCAACAAATTCCCCAGGAAGACTTAATTGAATCCTCTCAAGATAGCCAGCATAGTTCTCTTCTTCTCCAGGCCATTCAATTATTCCCAAAGGGTCCTTGGGATGCTCACGTCAGAGTTGCTCATGTGATAGGAAGATAAATGGCATTCAATTTCAATTGCTGGGATAATAATACGGATTTAGCGGATTCTAGATGTGGCCCCATTTTTCATTCCCATCCAATTTTGCATGCCGACCCGGCGCGTTTGTTTAGGTTAGTATTAGCAGGGATACACATTATTCATGATTATTCTCAGCTCCGGCATGAAATATTTATCATGCACGGCTCCGACCAAGAGATGGGAACTATCTCTGCTTTTCCTGGACTCCTTCTCACTGTTGCAGTAAAAGGAATTTTGTTTACGTTATTGAATTCCTGGCTTCCCACAGCTTGATTTCAACAGGCAACAGAGTGGTTCCAGTCAACGGAAAAACAAATTTCGGAATGTATTTTCCCCAAAAAAATTAATCAGCATCTCATTCATACGAAAAGAAATTGAAGCTATCTTGTAAAAGGAGTATCCTGACGTTAATCAGCCACCTTGACAGATTTTCGTTTGTAATACATTAGACTTTTTGAACTTGTCCTTCGTTGATTAAAAAAAAATCTTGCATTTGAAAGTTGTTTCTCATAAATAAGGAAATATTATTTGGCTTTTTCAACGAATATTAAAGAAAACTAGTCATTTTCAATAAAATATTTAAACTCAGAAAAGTTGAAAAGCTTTGAGTACCCATGGTAATTCCTTGGAGTTCAACATGTAATATTGAATCAGCATATTTTACTCGCTAATTGTAATAGCAGATTCGTAATCAATGACCCCAAATATTCCAATTTTTAGTGTTTTGTACCAAATTTGGTAAAACAAAACACTTATGACACACCACAATGTTTTTGAAAATCTCCCACTCCTATATCTCTTGAAGGAATTACAATATTTGAAAGAAAATAACTTATTCATAAATAAAAGAGAAGGGTTTTTTTTAAATAAGAAACCTCTGATACACGATTTCAACTCAAACTGAGACCAACATCAAATAACTCAAAGCTCTTGTCTATTCTCAATTACTGTCCAGTGCGGCGTAACCCTAACTCCCAACCAGCGAGGTAGTACGGGTGACTAAACCCAATTTTTATACAATTTAGCTCAATAATCCATGAAATTCCACACTACCTCAACTTCAAAGCCCAATATCTCAAGAAATATCGATGTTAGCGATTTGGTGTTCCCAAACTTTTTGGAGGAAATTGAATTTCCTACAAGATTGTAATTTACATTTTTTCTGCAACTCTTGTTATTTACAAGATAAGGGTACAAAAACAAAAATTTCATGAAAAAATTGGGTTAGTAACCCGTACTACCTCGCTGGTGGGAATTAGGGTTACGCCGCAATGGAAACTTTTGTAGAGCATTCAGTTCTGAAGAAACCCTATCATTGACCAAGATTATACCATGAAATGCCTCTGAGCTGTAGAGTTTTGAAAAAAAAAAAAATCAAAGTTTACGTGTAGTTTATACGGGAAATCTTTTTACGCCTTGGTCGAGCACTTAATATTAATATTAAGGGCTCCAGTTTTCAGGGAATTTTTGTTTAGGTATTTCCCACAAAATTTCGAGGTGGGACGGAAAAAAAAAATAGTCGCGAAAAAAAATCACGCTAAGCTTACACGTTTTCATACTCTTAATATATATGTACTAAACCTTTTATTACTAAAATTCTCTGATTTCGAAAAAATTAATAAGAAATCTCCAATACATCGCATTTTTAAGAAAACTGGGGTAAACAATTTTAAAAAGCCTTATTTTAACCATTTTTGAAAAATTAAAACAAAAATAACCGAATATCGCAGAAGTTCGAAATGAAGCAATTTCGACGGTTTAAATTTTATACTATTGTTATAAATTATTATAGGCGGGTCTCGATTTACATCGCTTCGATTTTAGCCGTTTCGATTTACGTTGTCTTACCTTTTAATTCCCAGTTCCGATTTACGTCGGCAAAATGTCGATTTACGTCGGGATCTTTTATTTTGTGCATGAACATTTCTACGAATTCCCTTCGTTCTTCTTTCTTACTACCCGAAATGGATTACATTTTTGTTAGATTCAATATACGTCGATTCAGTTTACGTCGCGTTTTCCCGGTCCCGAAATGGACGTAAATCGAGGCTCGCCTATATTTGATTAAAACCTTTGTCAGGATTTGTTTAGGGGACAGGTTTTTCCACTCGTTTAATTTATATGACAAAAGAAAGACTGAAAAAGAACTCGTTCTCTAAACAAATCTCAATAAAGTTTATAAATAACTAATATTTTATGATTCACGCCTTGATATGACTTAGGTGTCGAGCAGTGGCATAGCGTGGGAGGGGCAAGGCGTCACTTAAAAAGGGGCGGCGAGCGCCGCAATTTTTTTAAATATAAAATTGTGAAAATCCTTCGCGACCTTCGAAGGGGTTATTATTATTTCTGATTTCAAATCTGTTCCCAAAATTCAGGGATTCAATATGGCGGATCCAATATGGCGGACCAAGAATATGAAATTTCATCGGATTTTCATAAAAATTGGTATGTGGGGGTTTCTGGAGTCGCTTACTTCAGTTCCGATATCAAAATTCAATAATTCAATATGGCCGAATCAAAATGGCGAAATTTTTAACTCGAAGAATTTAAATAAAATTTCGTACATTGGTGTTTTAGGGTTATTTATATCGATTCTGATATTAAAATAGAGAAATTAAACATTTTGAAGCCATTATGGTGGATGCTTATTCACAAAAATTGTCTAGTGGCTGTAGGAGGCACTTTACTGAATTTTGATATCAAAACCTTATAGCTAAAAATTATATATGTTAAAATTTCTATGATATTTTAGCAAATTTTAGTAATTTTGGGCCGCCATATTTTATCCGCCATCTTTAATTTCAAAATGTATATAACATATTTAAAGTCAGCAAGTTCTAATGCCCAGTTGTACCAATTTTTATAATAATCCTGCGAGTTTGCAGATTTTGGAACGCCCATATTTAATCCGCTATTTTGAATTTCGAAACTAAAGGCATCCTATATTAAGGCCTAATGAATAGGGTGTGCAATGGCGATTTGGAACACTGTGTGGCGCGGCGCAACGGCGACTTTGAACTTTGACAATTGTTAACAAACAAAAATTATCGTAATTCGTTGTTTTCATTGTTTTGTTAAGTGACAACACACACAATGATACGTGATTCGATTCGCGGGTGACAAATTCTTCAATTATTTAGCTGTCTAAACTAAAATTAATCAAAAATTACCTAAGATTGACTATGTCTACGCTGAGACTATCAAATTTAGCTATATTGGCAATCGAACTTGACATACATTTTAACATCGAAAATTGTATAAAAGATTTTGCTTTGAAAAAAAGCAAGAAGAGTACATTTTTAATTAATTAAAGAATTTAATAGTGCTCTATTTGACTTTTTATTAATTTTCTTGACTAATGATGCAAACAGAGGGGGCGACAAATTTCCGGCTGGCCCCGAGCGGCGAAAACCCAAGCTACGCCACTGGTTTCGAGCTGCTACGACATTTCGTTATTTTCTTTCTTTTTTTTTAATTTCCAAAAAAACTAAAATACTTGTAAATACTTAAAAAAATTTTTGAAAATGCTTTTCCGTCTCTCTCGAAATTTCGAGTTATAATACTGTACGTTGGACCCCTCGATAGCTTAAACTTCTTCTTCTAGACGATAAAGTTTTTTGCATTTCCATCAGTTGTTTTAGAACTTTAACACCTTTGTGTCGTCTATTTTATAAATTTTCGAAACAATCAAATGCCAGATAATACGATCCGGTCATTGTCTTATCGCAAATTCACCTCCGGATTAACTCGTTCGATAAAAACGGGTAGGAAAAGAGCACCATACTGACGGTAGGTCCGTGCGAGTCAAATTGGGTGATAAATTTAATTTCCTGTGATTAGAAGTTCACATACCATATGTGGCCTGTACAGAGAGAAAAGAGCTTCTACTTCTGCTGGTCAGGCACGGCACGACTCGGCACAGTCCGGTCCGATCCGGCCCGGGTTTGCGTGCCACCGGGTCGAACTGGCCGTTTTCCTCCCGCAAGGTGAACGATTTAGAGTTAATTTCGCAAATTTGTTCTCCTTCACCACTTGAGAACGTGCTTCCGTCCAATTACGAGCATTGTCTAGATTCTGAGGCCTTCATTAGCCGGAACGTGCACGTAACATAAAATCAGGAGCAACATTTCACGTGTGGCGCCCTCTGCAGGCTCAGTTTGCCTGGAAGTTACCGGGATCGTTGGTCGGTTGGTTGCAACTTGCAACCGGCACCAGCAACTTTTATCGCATGATTCCTGTGTCTGATGCAGATAAATTTTCTAGCTATTGGGCTCTGCCCATTTCTAGAACTTCTTCAAAATAATTTCTTTTATAAAGTCTGTGGAAAAGGAGCCCTCGGACGACAACACGACACCCAGGCAGCGTTCTTTAGTCAATGGGTGACGTGAAACCGGGCGTGATTTATGCTAAAAATTTTGCTGTAGTATCGCCTGACACGGCCCTCAAGCGAATGCATAATCATTGTGTCGCGGTTTTTTTCCCCGTAAATTCAGTACAATTCCTCTAAGAGGAAACTTGCTCTGGTTTCCGCATAAAATAAAATAGTCCCAAACAATTTTGCGAAAAAATTTGAATTTTAAAAGGAAATTTAACGAACTTGTTGAGAATTTTGCGCTGTAAGAGGCCGGGCAAGTGAGTTTCCGCAGTTTATTTCTTCTGATTTTTTATTTTTATTTTTTATTTTTAAATCAACTTCCCGGGCAAATTCTTCGTCGCCCCCCTTATTTTCTGGCTCTTTGTGTGAATTTCATACATTTTTCATTTCCATCTGGTATTGAATATGAAGTGCCCGCCCGCAGTCCGCCTCGGGCGGATCAAGCCTCTGCAGCGGCACCGAAAAATGTATAAACGCTAGTGCCAAATCGGCCCGACCCCAGTCCATAAATAATAAGTGAAAAAATATGAAGAAGAATATTCGGAAGACCGCAAGGGTTCAGTTTGGGAATTTTTATCGACGGAATGTTTTATTCATTGCATAATGTAAGGGGGTTAGTCATGAGGCATGCAAAACCTGTGCCTGGCCAAGGGTTCGTGCTCGAGTGGGTTTTAGACAACACAGCGACTGCAGCGGGCGGGCAGGTGCAAGCTGCATGCCTAAGGGCTGCAAATTTTCATCCGTGCTCGAGCCGTGTCTAGACTCATTCCTGAACATTGAGGGCTGAACGCTTTGCAATTAATCAGCGATCTGATCTTTTTCGAATTTCAATTTATAAGGCAACACCTAATTAAAAGGATACGCCCCTTAAGATGTTATCCTACTGTACTGGCGCCAACAATTCATAAATTAATTACACGAAAACTATAACTTTGATTTCATTTATTTCTATACTATTATTAGTAAATATGTTAATAGCAATCCAGATAAAACACCCTGAAGTAATGTTCAACAGACGGTTCCGGGGTGGATGTCAGGGCCGTAGCCAGGATTTTTTTTCGGGGGGGGTTTTCAAAATAAAAAGTTAAACAGGGGGGGGGTTAAAATATTAATTTAAAATAAAGTTTAATTTTTACATCTTCAATATATGTTACTCTTGTTAAGGTGTTACACCCTTGGTGTAAGGTATAAAAATAAACTTTTTTTTTGGCTCGGCCATTAAAAATATGAATTATTCTTTATTTTACGTATGCATATAATAGATTTATAAACAATTTCCAATAGTGAAAAAAAAAACATTAAAAATGAGTAAGATATGAGTCGCTCAGTGGAACCCTTTTTTTAAAATCCGATATATGTGCATCTTGCATTTTCCATAGCTAACAAAGGGGAACAAATTAAAAATAATTTTTTTAAAGAAATGACAGCTCTTTTTAAAAAAAACTCGAATTTCCATCAAAATTTTGAGTTTAAAAAATATATAACTTTTGAATACGGAACCCAATCGAAAAAACTCTTCGTCAATCCTTTAGGCTATATTATAAAAAATTAGTGGTGCAAATTTCAGTCAAATCGGTTCAATAGATTTTGAAATATCGTGTACACCAGTTTGAAAAAAGTAATTTCGAGAAAAACGTGAAAGAAAAAAAAGGCTGAAGTTAACGCCTAAAAAGTAAATTTTTTTTTTAATTACCTTTAGTCTGCGATTCCTGGACCATACATAAGGTTTTCTGCTGCTTTTGCGATGTCCTCCGTTACCTGAGTTACTGTTAGTTTAATCTTTCCAAAGGAATTATATTACTGTTAACTTTTAGACGGCCGGGATTTGAGAGCTAACATCGCCCTTGAAAAGTGCCCAAATTTGTATCTGGTATCACGTATCAACTATATACAAAGTTCATATCACAGGGCGAGCCGATAAATTTTGTAGTATTAAATTTTATGAAATTGCTAAAATGCGGTGAAAATGTGACTCTATGGGTTTTCGGGGTCGCTGATTACGAATCCGGGGTCAGATTTAATCAATTTACATATCCCTACTCCCCACTCTAGCTCCTCCGCTACAAATACAATTTTATGTCGGGGAGGCATTTGAAGAGAAGGGGAAGGGGTAGTAGGGGTAGGGTGAATGCATTTATCAAATCTGACCCCAGATTCGTGATCAGCAACCCCAAAAACGCCCTGGATCTTGTTTATGACCAAAAATTATTGATTTTCCTCCAAAGCCGATATATCGGTTTTCCGGTCCTCTAAAGGTTAAAGATAGATAGATTGGTAACGATCCGAACTCTACCTGAGTTTTGGGTCGGCTCCCTGACGCGCTCATTTCTAATTGCCATAACTTCGGTAATAATTTGAATTTTGGAATGTTTCAACGCTTAAAATATTGTTAAAAGTATAAACAATTTACTTAGCCAAAAAAAAAAACAATTTTTTGAAAATTTCATGGTGGTGTAACCCCTTAAAAAATACAAAGTAAAAGTTCTAATTTTTTAAAATACTTAATTTTTCGAAAAAGATATCTTACAAACGTAAAAAAAAGGATTTCACAAAAGAAAACCTAGTTTTCGACTTTTCGCAGCGAAAGAAAGAGTAAGAAATATTTTAAAAAATATATTTGAACTTCTTCCGTTATCAGTGCTAAAGATGTTTGTTGGTCGCATCTAAAATGTACTATTTATAATATTCCACTACTTTCATATTGAGTAAAGGCGTCAATATTTATTGCCTAGTAGAGAGGACCTATTATTTTGTTACCTGTTGTTAATGATTTTTGCGATGAGGTATCTGAAGTATTCTATTTTTTCATTCCGAGAGCATTTTTTTCATACATCAATTATTTTGATGGAAATAGGGTTTTTTTTTAAAAGACCCTTGCGTAGGTAAATGCTACCTACCTTCGTAGTATGAGAAAAACATCACTGATTAATTTTAAAGTTACATCGATATAGAAATTATACTAATTTTTATATTGTATGTAAAAGAGAAGAAATTTACAATTATTACCTTTTTTATATATAAGAATGTACTTTTATAGAAGTAAATATTACAATATTAAAAATGTAAATAAAACTCAACTCAGCTGAATGCAACTGAATATGTCGAGCAGTTGCACATATTTTCATTAAAATAAATTAATTAATTTTATGAAATTAAAAAATTGGAATTAAAAATGTTTTGCCTAACATACAAACATGTCTTTAACATATTTTATCATTGTCAAAGAAAAAAGAAGAGCGGAAGTTTTACACATCTGACTGTTCAACCCTTGTTCTGTTCTTAAAAAATCATGTAAATTTTTAATTAATTTCCAAAATTTCGGGAGGGGGTTCTAACCCCCCCCCCCCCCCCCCCCCCCCCCCCCGCTGGCTACGCCCTGGTGGATGTCCTACGGGCGGGGGGTGTTCTAAGCACCGTAATATTCCATACGAGGCTCAAAAACTCCTGGTTATTAATATTAAGACTTAAAAATTTAACTGAATACTCATAAACATAATTACTAACGACAGTATAAATATAAATCAAATCAATTATCTCTGTTTGTAGCACTTAGGTAATAACATCGCGACATTACAATTTAAAACAATAGTATCTCTTATTAGGAGCGGCAGATAATCCATTTGAGCGTATCACATTTTGATTATACATTTTTAATAATAAAGAAAATAACAAGCCATTAATAAAATTAGGGTTAATGGAAAAAACCACAACTAGTTCTTTACCGGAGTTTACAAGAATAATCTTTATAAAGATAGCGAACATTAGGCCCTAGAAAACCCAATGAAATATAAACATGGTCAAAAATACAGGGTGTTTGGCAGAAGGACCGACAAAATCTGTTGGTGGGTTCATTTCTAATTTTTTACCGGTTACTGATATACGACTTGTTCCAGTTTATTTAAAAAAATGCCCTAAATTCCCCCCTCAAACCCTCATAACTGTTTTGTTTGTAGTCACAATAGCATGAAATTATTTTTTATTGCATGTTTGATTTATGTTTTCCATCTAAACAACAAAATTTGATGTAGTTTATTAACAAAAAAAAAAAGGACATGTGAGCTTCCAAAATCCAAAAAACGAGTAATTGCGTGAAGAAATAGCTTTTTTTCAAAATTAATTTTAAAATAACAAGTTGCAACTGAGAGCTTCGTTTTCTTTTAAAAAGTTCCTTGGTTTACGCCCGTTCCAACGATATGCCACATGTAAAATAAAGCCATTCATTAAAGCGGTAAAAATTAAGGATTCACTGCAAGGTTTTTTTATCATTTGCTGATTACGAAACCAGTTTACGTACAAAAAAAAGCGGTGATCGTAAGCAACTATTTATTTATTTTAATTATTTTATTTATCGGTAAAAAATTATAAATTAACCCACCAACAAGTTTTGTCGGTCCTTCTGCCAAACACCCTGTATATTCGATTAATTAAATTATTAAGTTCATCTGCAACCTCCAAATTATTCCTCCTTTTAAGGAAAACTTAAATACCAAGTTTTAAAGGGTTACGTGGGTTTCAAATTATAAATAAATCGATTTTCTTTTTGACATTTTTTAATGGTAAAAAAATTACTATTACATTCAAACTTTTAAATATCAAAAATAGTAGCATTTAAACTATATTCTATGAAATTTTTGTTGAAAAATATCGAAAAATGGCCCGCTTAGAGCTTAGTTTTCGAAAACCTCTTAAACCTTCGAGTCCTGCTCGGGAGTGAACGAAGGATTTGTAAAAGAAGTTAAAATCTGAATTTTTGGTGGCGTTACATGCGAAAATTCATTTTTCGGTACGAAAAACAATACATATTGCCATGTAAAGTAAGTTGTGATGAACGAAAAACAAAATCTTTCATTAACTCCCTAGTCAATGCTATTTAGATGAAGTGTGCAAAATTTTAATAAGATTGTTGAATTAGTTTTTGAGTAATAGTGTCCACGACTTCAAAAATAGAGTTTTGAGAAAAACGAGTTTAAAGTTAAAAACACGGTTCGAAGAGCTGGTAGAGCCTAGTGGGGAAATCCTTCTCTCTCTCTTAGAGTTTTGCTCCGATCGGCTTGAAACTTTGGGAAAATAATTTCGTTGTGACCAATTTTTTCAAAATTTGAAACTGACGTAATCAATTAAATATTTTAGATGTGTCCAAGTGTCAAAAAAAAAAATCATTGCTTAACAAAACTTTACTTAGGGCAAACTTTATAATATATATTTTTAATAAAAACTACAATTTCGAATTTAAACATCTTTTTTTGTTTCTTTTGGTTCAGTGATACCTAGTAGTACGTGTGTAATTTTTCTCGATATTGTTTTTATGCTACTTTAAAATTTTGCTTTGGTTAAAATCATTTTCTAAAAGTAAGTTGCACTTAAAACCCTAATCAAAATATAAAATTAAAATGCGAACAACATCGTAACAACCAGTAGCTAAATTGCATGGTTTACGAGTAATGCCACTCAAGGATTTTCAAAAAACGTAACATTTTTTTATATTAGCTTACATTATACCTAAGGTGTAAGAAACAAGACACCATGAGTTTTAAAGGGGAGAAGGAGGTTTTAAATACATATTTGAAATAGTTTATCTCAAAACTACATTTTTTGAACTAGCCAGACACATAACTTCAACAGATTTGAACCGATTTACGGAATTTTTACTCCAACTATTAAACAATTTCCTTTTACTAAAGAATGGAACTGACTTAAGAAATTTAATATCGTCCCTCAAAGTGCACCAGTTCAATTTACCAACTGCGCAACATTTCTTTCTGCTGCTAATGTGACATGAAACGAAACACGTCATAAGTTAACGCCCCACCCCCGCTCGCGATCGGGTGGTTGTCGCAGCTTTTTGGTGCCACAGTTGGGCGACTTTACGCCCTGCAATTTCTAATAAAGTTATATTGGACTTCAGTGAGGATGTCAAAGATGTCACTTTCCCCCCCGCCCGGCTGTCAGCGCTGTCTATTCCCCCGCACACTTTATGTATCCTGGGGACTATGTGTAGAGTTTCGAACCCGAGCAACAGCCGCACTTGTTTGCCCCCTGCGGGAACCTGCGAGCGAAGCGCCTGAGTGCTCTTCACGAAGGGACCTGCTGAATGACATGAAAAATTGAAGTGTTTCACGAATTCAGTTACCCCTTTCGAAGTTTTATTAAAAATTTACTTTTCCAGCCCCTCGTCATCGGGGATCGACCCTAAGCTTGGTCGATGCTCTTCATCGGCACTGATTTGCAGCGACGTGCCACCGCATGCTTATTTGCTCCCTCCCCCCCCGGTCGCTATTGGAGCCCTTAATAGCAAGCAATCCTTTACCTTGAATCTTACCGCATTTCTGAACCACCCCTTTATAACATACCGCCCTTCTTCATACGATGGTTTGAAGAAGGGCAAGGCGTCAAAGATTAAATTTTCTGGGCAATATGTTGACCACTTAGAGACGGTGGCAGCGCATAATTCATAGCATAGCATGAAAGCATAAAAGAGGAGCTCGATTCCCGAACCGTCCTGGACGGATGCCAAAATCGGGATCGTTGGGAGCTCAACGCGGTGCTCCGCTGGCCTGGCTTCGATGCGATTCTTATGATGTGTGGCGGTCGTCGCCTGGCCACAGCTAAGCAGGAAATATTCTATCGCGCTGAATAAGATTTGGTGACAGTGTTAATTGCATGAAAAGTGTGAACACTGTTGCAGCACTGTGCACAGTGCAGTTTGCAGTGTGCAGCAGGCCACCCCGAAGCCCCAGCACAATTTCGTGAAATTGACGTTTATGGACTTTTAAGTTGAATTTATAGCCGAAGCGTGTGCCGTACTATGGGGCACTTTCAAGTGGCGCTCCGCAAGGTGGGGATTGGACCTGCCTTTCGTGGTATTGGGACTCCTAAAAGTGCCGAGGACGTGATGCGGTTTACTGGCGAACAACTCCTCCGATTTACCCCCCTCTCCGGAATTATTGCCATAAAGAGAAAATTATATTCCAGCTCAAGTCGTCTGCTTTGCATTATTTTGTGATAACTTTCAAACAGAGAACCAAGCAAACACTTCGGTGCTCAGACTCAGATTCACATTGCATTGAAATGTTGCCATGCAATTCACAAGAATTTTATAGTGTTTATTTCCTTTCTATATATATATGTATATAATATATCTCATTGTATTCTGAAGTCAAAAGATTTTGAGAACTGCAAATATCTGAAAATTCTTTAAAATCTAAAAGAATTTAAGGGGGGGGTAAGGGTTTCAGCGTGAAAAAAACACTTTTCTTTCCGATTTTTTTTTAGAAATATGGATTGAGCAAAGTTATTGAAACCTTTTGTACATTATTAAGTATGATGTCGATAATACTCAGTAATTTTTTTATGCGAAAATATCGACAAACAAGCCGGTAACGGAGCTTTTCCAAGAACGTCTTTGGAAATAGACGATTTGCGGTGTACACTGTATCTCAGCTGGAAATTATCCGAAATTAAAAACCTTTAAAATTTAGTCAGAGTATCATTCAATCCTCCCCCCTACGTTCTCTGATTATTATTTTTTTCATTTATAAATTTTTGGTGGTCATTTAAAGTAAAAACTGCTATTTTTTACGAAAAATTTCGCCATTTTGTAAGTGGAAACCCCCCTTAATGTAAAAAAAAAATTTAAAACTCAACGTAGGGGGGAGGTATTTTATATATAGAAAGTGTGTACCAAGTTTGAAATGAATCAGTAATGTAGTTTTTAAATAGCAGTGTACACGGACTTTTAAAAAGTGGTTTTGAAAAAGTTCAGTCACCGGCTTATCTGTCGATATTTTCGCATAAAAAAAATTACCGAGTATTGCTGAAATCATACTTAATAATATACAAAAGATTTCAATAAATTTGCTCAAACCATATTTCTAAAAAAAAATCGCAAAAAAAGTGTTTCTTTTTCATGCTGAAAACCTTACCCCCCCCTTAAAACTGCTAGTCTTCTCTTGTTCAATATACAGCCAAGAAAATACCTGGTCATTTACATCAAGAATTTCATAATTAAATAGTAAATTTCGTATTAATATCTTCTAAAAATTCTTATTACTTTTATTCCTGAGGCAAATGGCAATACAATAAGTTGTTAACTAAATATTTCCATCCAGAGAAGTAAGCATTGGCGTAGCTAGGCGGGGGGGTCATTTCGCACGCTACTAGGTATTTCCAATCATTGGATTACAGTATTCAATAAAAGCTAATGAATACAAGTTAATCGAAAAGTAAGATATGTTAAGCTTTTGTTTTCATTGTTGTTTTCAAATTAGGATGTTGAATCAATCGGCTCGCCTCATTTAGAGAATTCTTTATTTGTTTGAACTTGAATGAAAAGTAGGTATGTATGTATGTAGTACAGTGTAGTAGAAAAACTTAATTCTCTGATCTGCTATGAATTCTTCTTTGGCCCTAACATGCAGCTCAGTGGTAGAAAAGGACCACGGTAGGTTTAATACCATTTTTATAATTTTGTTTTGTAATAAGAGCCTGAAAAATTACTTTATAAATTATGAGTTTATTTTCCAGGTTTAACATAGATCTTCTGTTGATAACTGGATACATTATTCTTATTAACAAGTTAGTTTTATGCATCCCGGTAGTTATATCTTTATTAAATGTAAGCGTTTTGTCGAGGGTGATACCAAGGCATTTAACATGATCACACCACTCAATTTCTGACCTGTTTAGATTTAGTTTATTATTTGGCCGGTATCGCTCGGTTCATCTGCACGTATAAAACATAGCTTGGGTTTTGCTCGGATTGAGTTTAATTTTCCATTGGTGAAAATAATCATGCACTCTATTAAGCCCTAGTTGCAATTTCGAGCGAATATAAGGGACATTCTCATGTGAACAAAAGACGGCAGTGTCGTCTGCAAAAATTAATGATGCACAATTTTCTATTTGCGGAAAATCTACCGTGTAGATGTTGTACAATACCAGACCATGACCCGAACCTTGGGGAACTCCCGCAGTAATTAGGAGTTGATTGGAAGACCCAGTTTCAAGTTATACCTTGAAGGATTGCTCAAATAGAAAATTTTTAACTATCTTGGTTAGTTCAATGGGGAAGCCAAAAACATCATTTTATGAATTCAGGCATCGTGCGTGCCAAAAGGTATCGAAAGCAGGAGATTTATACCGGTCGATTTTTTAATGGCAAGTTGAGATTTAATATGCCTAGACAACCTTAATAGCGGCAAAAACAAAAAAAGATTGCAAAATTTGTGATTGAAGTTGGTTATTTTTAACATTTTTAATATAATCAATTATTGATCATTTTTGAGTTTTATAACAGAAAATGAAATTGATTTCCTTTAAAATGCTACAACCAATACTACAATAATTACATTTAAACTTTAAGTAGCATAAAGGAAAGGGGAAATCCTTTCTGCTTAAAATTCTAACTGTATATTTAATGAGAAAGTATATTTTTGATTATTTCATTCGATTATGTTTTGTTTCATTAAGTTAGTTATAGGTTTTGATACACACTCTGTTTTTTTTTTGTTGGTATAAAATATGAAACAATTTAAAGATATCAGAACATTCTTTAAATAAACCCGAATCGTCAATGATATATGATAATGAAAAGATGGGAAATACAAGTAATTCTAGTTCTTCTATACAACCTAAAGTATCAACAAGTACATCTGAAGAAAATGGCCCAAAAGCTGAGGTAAATGGTCCAGAAGTTTTTATAAATATCAATTATTCTAATTAAAAAACAATGTATTAGATTTTCTCTTGGGAATGAGATATTTTCCCGCGAGACAGACAGACAGAGTTACTTTCGCATTTATAATTTTAGTATAGCAATATGCATTTAGCTATACCATTAGAGTTTCAAATTTACTACGCTATTCAGTACGTTATGAAAGATATAAACTAACTCCTAAAGTCGCGATAAATGTTAAGACTCTCTTTAAAATGTATAAAATGTTTTATTTGGCCATTGTTCATTTTCTGTACATTTTTTATTAAGCTCGGGACATTATGCAGCATGCAGCCTTGTAATAACATTTGAAATTTGCTTGCATTTTCAATATATTTGATAATGTCCAATAAGTTTTTATTTCTTGTTTTATAATTTTGTAATCAAATTACTTTACAAAAGACGAATTAAATATCTTGATGGTATTCTGAACGAGGATATACTATATAAATTTTGAAATTCGAAATATAACATTTAAAACATTTCATTGTCCATGATAAAATCTTTTGTGACTCGTTAACTCCCAAAAACTCCATCGAGTCATTTTACAAGCTAAGGGAGCCAATAAAGCATCCTATCCCATTCCCGCCACACGTCGATGTTTGACCTAGTTTTCAGCGAAAATACCAAAAATGGAAAAGTGCACTTTTGTTGGTATATCTCAAGGATTTGTAAAGGGAAACGTGATCATTTCGCTCCTCCCGGACGAATGATGATGGAGGGATCTTTTCGTTCTGAATAAATTTTATCTAAGCCGCCACTTTTGGTAACGACAAATCCCAAAGCCCAAAGGTTCTTCCAATATATAAACAGGAAAACATTTCGCATAATTTGAGAAGTCCTCTAGAGCGGCTCCCTACTCATTTTCTTGCCAGAAGGAGGTGCTCCTTCCGACAACTCCTGGCACACGGGTTCTCGTCTTCCTGACTCTAGACAGGTTTAGAGCTCCACCGGTAGCTAACCGTGCACTTGAGCGTCAAGGCAGGAATGCTTGCTTGCTCCTGCAACATTTCGAGCAATTTAGCGTCGCTTCCGAAGCATTAAAAACGCACTTTGCAGATAAATTCCACAACATTTTGTCACACACCGTCGTTCCCTATAAAGGAAGGTGTCAAAAATTAGGACGAAAAGCGCGCGCTCCACTCGTGGGAGCTTCTGCAACATTTTTCCTCCCCTAAGCCCTTCTCGGGTATTTCGTTAATGCAGCATCCAGAGGACGAAGCCTGATGCTCTGGAGCGCGATGGGATGATGATGATGCTGCTGCTGCTGCTCAAGGAGAAGGGAGAAACAGCGGAGAGAGAAAATTATGACTGCTCACGGAATGCGCTATGGATGTAAAATATAAAGTGATATATGCACGCCCGACTTCCTTTGTTATCTTAGGGAGTGAACGAATGGGTTCCAGGAGTCCCGATGTCGGGAGAACGATGCAGCTCGCCTTTTCCCCTCGGGGTATCGGGAAAGGCTGGGGCCCTGGATGATGCCGATGATAGTCTGCAAAGTGCAGTAGAAGGAAGGAAATTACACACCATCGTCTATTGTTCTAAATCCCATACATCACGGCAGAGATACTGTAAAAACCGCAATGGGCAAATATACAACTTTGCTGGAACTCCTCCCCCCAAATAGTGGGTGGATTTTTGGGTGGGTTGCATTCCCGCAGCTTCCTGGCACACGTGAATCTTCCAGGTATAGCCAGGTATAAGCACGAGGCTGGAAAACTCTTAGATATGTTAAGATTCGAGTTTGTTTTATGCAAAGTGATAGGCGGCAGCCACTTGCAGTTTTCCTCCTTCTGTACCAACTGCCGCAATATTTTAGCGATGTAATCATGAGCGTGATCCATTGCATTTTATGAGGCGGAATCTTTTTGCTTGCTTTTACAATTTTGCAAAAAATGTATCTTTAGTAAAGGGCGATTTTTTTTAGGTTAGATAGAACTTCCTATAAAGTTAACTGAGAATCCGAGCAGTCCTGTCAGAACTCTATGTGATATTTATGTTCAATATAGTCTGGGAAGGAATCCTGGGTAGACTCCCTTTTAAGAAACGATTAAGAATTATCCAAATTTACTTTGAAAATCAGTCGTTTGTTCAAGGTTATTTTACCGCAAAATTGTCTTCAGTGTCGAGACTCATATTTAATTTAATAGGTTTATTAATAAGTAAAATTGTCCTGGAATTAGACAAATCCAAAAGAGACTACAGACTCGATTACATCCAGAAAAACGGACAGTTTTGTGAGGTTTACACGCTAGTGGCATCATTGCTCCTTATTTCTTTAAAAATGAGGCAGGGGCTCGCATTACGTCCAATGGAGATACCGGACAATCCTGACAAGATGTGATTTCAACAGGATTGCGCTACGTGCCACACAGCGACACAAGCTATCGATTAATTAAAAACGTGATTTGGCTATAAGGTGATTTCGAGAAATGGTCGTGTGATCGACACCTCTCGAGTATTTCCTTTGGGGTTACGTGAAGTCACTGGTTGTCTACCCGAAAACATTTTTAAATATTGATATCATGAATTGGTCTTTAATCAAAAGTTAACTCTTTGTGTTATTTTTTTAAATTTAAATGTCTGTCGAGCAAAAAAAAACACCCTTTATACCTGTTCGGTAGGTTACTTTTTGAATACTTTTCCTACTAAACACAGAGTTCTTCTCGTGCCAGAATTGTCTGGATTTTTTCTATTTTTTGTTCCTTTTTTTTTTTTTTTATTGAAGTAGTTATGAAAAAGAAAACGCACAAATGGTGTGCAAAACTCGACTATGAAATGCTCAAAAGACTCACGTCCCGGATAGAAAATGGACGTCCAGTAATTTGCTAGACTCTGGTCACGTCTGAATTCCCTCTGGATGGCATGAGGGGGGAAGGAGGTAGAGAGGGAAAAGGGCCGGACCCTGGGATGGTACCCCGGATCCAAAACGTTCTAGACCCTGGGAAATGGAAGAGACAGTACAGAACCACTCTTCAGCTGAGGGTGGATTGATTATCGCTTCAGACGTTGTTGGATTTCGCATCACGTCCACGTTGATATTTGTCCTTTCGTACGTTTGAAAGGATATTACGTTCTTTTTGGGCTTATCTGGTCCTTAATAACCATAGAGTCTGCTTGGCAAATGGTTTTTTGATCTAGCATCGTTTGGCCTCCCTTTACATAATACATTCTTGCGAAATTGGTAGAAATCTCAGACGGTCGTGTATCTTCCGTTTCCGCTGACGGAATGACCAAAAAAATAATAATAATAATAATAAAAGGATAGAGGGGACAGGAGGAAAAAACAATGTCTCATGAATATGAAGTTTACGTCGCAAATGGACCAGCAGATTCTATCGTTGAAATTATTTTCTCGTTCGACTTTTTATACGCTCTATTCGAATGCAAATGGGCGGGCAAAAGTGTCGCTGTTCTACTAATTGTTTTACAACCAATGCTATCGTCATCATCTTCACAGAATATCCCTTTTGTATGGTATGCGATTGTGGATTTTGGAGTGGCATTTGCACACAAATCGGAAATTTATTCTAAGAGATGTATACACACCAAATAAAGTTATAAAAATGTACATATCAATTGAAGGAGAATTCAATAAAAGGTCTTTTTTAAATATAGTAGTCATAAAGTAAGTTGGTTGAGACTTTTTGAAAAAGTATGGAGAGTTTTAATAAGAGTTTCGCACTTAAATCTTTGAAGCTTCAGGTTTTACGTAAAATATTCAAACACTTTAGAGCTTTTCCTTCAAATCAGTATGACAAAATTGCATTTAGATTAAACGAACAGGAATAAGTTATGAAATTTAAAGATTTTGAAAAGAATTTAACTTTCAAAAAGGTGTGATTAATTCGAAAATAATTAATTTTGTGATGTTCATACATATACTGTCTACTTATGCAGTAACTTAATAAATAGAATGTGAGCTTCCTCCAGGATGAATGTATTATATATATGAATGCTACTTGTACTTTATGAATTCAGTCGGTGCTGAGACTTCGCACTTTTGGAAAAATTTAGAACGTGTATATTTTAAGATTATTTTGTTTTAAAATTAAGAGTTCACGTTCTGATCGTTGATTTCTCATAAAAAGCTGAGATTGAACTAAAATTACAATACTTTTACTGACATACATTGGATACGAAATTTAAAATTTCTAAATAAGAAGGATTTCATTTTAAACCCTGCTAGTTTAGATCAGTGATCGTTTTATTAAAATTAGTTTAATAATTTTAATTTAAAATTTTTCTTTTAGTCTCTGCCTACATACGTGCGAATTAAAAAAAAAAAAACCAAAAATAGACAGAAAAGGCAACCAAATTACTTTAAAGACCTCTTCAATAATTATTGTTCTACAAAATTATAAAAATCTATTAAAATATGTATGTTTTTAAATAATTTGTGGAATTGCAATAGGAATAATAAAAAAACAAAATTACATTTGTAATTACCAACAATTTTGTTTGAAACCTTCTCAGATTCAATTATCGCAATGCAAAATTTTTCAATCATAATTGCAGATCTATATTTTAAATTACAATAAAATATTGCTAAATATTTAAAATTCCTATTTATCTGCTCTGTTCTCTTATAGCTTTTAATTGAACACTGTAGTCTTTGGAATTGTTGAAATTGTACATTGGTATTGTAACGAATTGTTTTTCCCTAAAGACTTATTGAAAAGTCTATCCATTGTTTTCTGACCGTGACAACAAGTAAATAGGTGTGGCTTCGCCAGGTGGGTTAGAGCATGGCTACGGATATTGCCCTTTCCCGAAAACTCGGCCACTGATGTGCCACGTAATTCCCCAAAGATGAGCGGAAACAAAAAAGTAATTTGGGTCCACTGTCAGCAGCAGAGACCAAGGGCCAAAAACGTGCTACGTATGACAGAATTTTGTCATTTTCCAGCATAACAATTACCACCCGTTGTGACCATCTCATTAGCCGGTGGCAGGATTCCGAACCGCCCCAAGGAGGCCATTACGGGAAGGATACACAATAACGGAATCGTCTCGAGCGAACCTGATGGATAATGTCATCCAGGACGACCAGGACTGCCAGGACAATGGCCCATGTGTGCGATGAGGTGACCTGCTCTCCTGTCCTGTCCTGGACGTCGTCGTTTTGATGGTCCCTGCTTTTTCCTAATTTGTAGAAACTTTTTGCTAGAACTCGAATCCATATGCGTAGTTTTTGGAGAGGGGTAGAAAGCACTGAGCTCCTAATGAGCTCAGGGGGCGCTGCGGTCGCCACATGGCTCCATAGACGTCCGGGTGACAATCATTATCTTTGGGAATTATTAATGCGAAATAATTATGGGCCATAGATATGCGCGTATCTGGGAATTCACACGGCCGCACGCTCGTATCTGGCCGTGTCAACAGCGCCATTAGCATCGGACGTCACCGCCTCCGGTCATTAGAGCGTCCCAGTGCCCCACCACAGGACTATATATCCCGGCCAATTACACCCCATATTCATTGATTTAAAATTGTTTACCCATTTTCGCCCGGAGGGGAGATCACTTGCCTTGCCTCGATTCGAGCCAGACCGCAAGACAAAACCGCAGGTAGGAGCTGTGGGAGGAAGCATGAATAGTCGGTAATTGCGGTGTTCTATGCTGTCGGGCACATGTAAAATCTATTTATGTGATACGCCCCATGCCCGCCAGGTGGATGGATAGCCGGGTGCATCTATCTGTTGCGCCCCAAACCCTGAAACTCGACTCAACTCTGCCTCGGAATGGAAAAATCACGTTTTGTATGAATTTATGGAGCCCCAGAGACAGCCAAAGTGGCTGGAGTACGTAAACGATCCGCATGCAATCTCAGTCCCACTGTAATGCTGTTTCCGCGCTCTGAAGAATATTAATGTCAGTCGAGCAGTTGAACAGACTATTGCACAGGTAGCGCTTATTTATAGGAGATCCACGTGGGGGTGGCTCCAAACCACTATACAGAAGCCCCCAACTCCATCCGCTGTTGCCGCTTTAAATAAAAATCTGTTTCGTGTGCTTCGTTCAGAGGAGGCGCTTCAGATGTTTTCGGTGTTTGAACATTTCAAAATGCCGCAGAACTTTGTGGTGGGAAAAAGGATCTGAAGACTGAAGACGGCAACAACGACGACTATGGCGCTCAGGTTTGTGCTTGAATTGAAGACAAGGAGGTCTCTGAGCTAACCTTTGTGTAAATTCCCTTCAACTGTGGCAACTGTAATGGGATGCCTTCCACTAAAGGGTAAGGTAGGAACCTTAAGACGACGAACGTGGGTGACAACCGAACAGAAGTATTTTCCAATTTTAGCTTTAAATAATACGTTTTTCTAAGAAAATTGTACTTGTAAAGGTTTTCGTTCATTCTTTTTTAAATTTAGCAATAAAACGTAGCAAGTACAAACACGAGAATATGATAACATGCTGTTTCTTTAAATTCGAATTCATTCGAAAAGCAATTCCAACGAATGAAGTTAAAATTTTGATACTAAATTGAATACCTTTTAAGTAAATACATTTATGTTGTTATCCCCTATACTTCGATAACTCGATTCATATAAGCGACCATAACACGCCTTGAATCCTACGGCAATTTCTTGATCTTTTGAAAAAAATATTTAAATCGACTAAAATCGAAAATAAAATTATCAATAGATTAAGTTTAGTCTAATTGAGAAGAGAAAATTGTTTCCATTAAGGGGGTAGTTTAGTGAAAACGACTGTTTTTTCAACGATTTTTTTTCATATTAGAAGTCAATTTTTATTAAAAAACTTTTTGACATATGATAGTACAACTATTAAAATACACAAAAAAAATTTTTTTTTATTTTTTCGATTAGTCATCCCGACAAAATGGCTGCTCCAAAAAAAAAAAATTTTTGTTGGCGGACGTCGAATCTCTGCAACGGTCCACTTGAAAAAAAAAATTCAAACGAGGTTTTAATCTGTAGAACATTGGCTATCGTCGGAACTAGAATTATTAATTTGCAATAAAAAATAACAAAATGGCGGCATTGCGAATTTTTCGGGTGTTTTTCGGGTGCTTAATTTGTTTATAACTTTGTAAATAAACAATGGATTTTAATAATTCTAGTTCCGACGATAGATACACAATCAAGAAATATACAGCTAAATTTTTAGATCAATCGGAGCAAAAGACTCTGAGATCTGACGTCAAAACATGCTGTTTTCAGAAAAACGCTTTTAAAGTTTTTTATGCGGAAAAAAGCTAAAAAAATTAATTTTACCTTAGTCAGCGATGCCTGCTCCATACATAACGCGATGCCTCCTCCATACATAACTAACCTTAAATACAAAGCAGAAGGACCTAGACCGTTATAAACCGAAAAAAAATGGGCGAAGCAAACAGAAATACAAGAGTCCTCCTTGCTCCGAAACACGCCAGGGGACCTTCGAGCGCTCGGATTACACGTCTCTCGAAAACTCTCTGTATCTTTAAAACTATTCAATATTTTGCTTAGATATTTTAAGGGAGTATTTTCTAGGTGTAGTAGTGTAGATTTAAGCAAAAAAACAAAAAACGAAAAAAATTTTTTTTTTCACTGGACTACACCCTTAAGTTCCAAGTTAAAGTGTGATTCTTAATATCTGAACAACTTTTACGTTCTCAAATCGAGTGCAGCACGCTTATTAGGTGGTTGCATTAATTCCCTCTGTTCACATATAGATGTGGGTAGCAATTTTCCACTGAACTATAATTACTGTGACATGTCCATTTTTGAAGCTTGAAGGTGTCCTAATAAAATACAGTTGACAGTCGGCATTTTTATATTCATTAAGTGATATTTAATATACAGTGAAAAATGCATCGCGATAAGTTGTTTTTCCGATGTGTACTTCTGCATTATTTCGATTTGAAAAAAAGTGCGGCTGAAGCTCACCGATTACTCGCGGAAACTTATGGGGAATCTGCTCCATCCGAAACAGTATGCAGAGATTGATTTGGAAGGTTTAAAAGCGGTTATTGTGATATTTATGACAAAGAACGTCCAGGTCAACCGAAGAATTTTGAAGATAAGGAATTAAAAGCGTTACTGGACGACAATCCCGCCCAATCGCTCAGAAAATTAGCTCAACAACTTGGAGTCGATAAATCAACTGTATCGCGACGTATGCATGCCATTGGGAAGATATAAGAAGGAGGAAAATGGCTGCCACATCGATTGACAGACAGTGCTATTGCCAATTGGCTAAACATCTGTATTTCATTACATGCAAAGCAAAGAAACAAGAGTTTCTTATGTCATTTTGTGACCGAAGATGAAAAATAGATCTCTTTTGAGAATGCAAAACGAAGAAAATCATGAGTTGAACCTGGCCAACCGACAACATCGAGTCCAAAGCGGAACATCCACGCTAATAAGACAATGCTCTGCTTTTGGTGGGATATGGAAGGAGTTGTCTATTACGAGGTGTTAAAGCCGAATGAAACAATCACCGCTGAGCGTTATGAACAACAGTTGGAAAATTTGTACAAACATTTGATGAAAAACAGACCATCAATTGCATCGAATCGACGAAAAATGATTCTTCTTCATGATAACGCTCGGCGTTATGTTTCTTTGAAGGTCAAACAAAAACTGATGGAGTTTGAATGGAAAACCCTCCCCCACCCAGCATATTCTCCAGACCTGGAGCAAACTAACTCCAGACCTGGTTTGATGGAGCAAACTATCATCTGTTTCGGTCGATGAAGCATGATTTAGAAGACTAGCATTTCAAAAATTATGAAGAAGTCCAAAAATGGAATGCTGATTGGATAGCCTCAAAGGATAGAGCTTTCTTTCGCCGCGGAAATCAATTGTTGCCAGAAACGTGGGAGAAGGTTGTAGCTGCCGAAGGCTCATATTTTGATTAAAATCATTACAATTTTTATCATAGAAATAAACATTCAAAAAACAGCGACTTTTAATGCAACCACCTAATAATATCTGAACAACTTTTACGTTCTCAAATCGAATGCAGCACGCTTATTATAAATGAACTACGGAAAAAATCAACAAGTTCGCCTTTAATTCAAAACAGTGAGCTTTTTTTTTGAATAATCGTTTATATTATATTATATTAGTATAAAAAGTATCCAAAAAAAATTACAATTTAAACAACGAAGCATATTGTCACATGTGCTCTAAAAATAATAGTTTCATGCATAGGTGCGTCTAGTATATTTACTTGGAAGGAAAACCATAACCTTTTACCTTACAATACATTTAACAAACTAGATCTGTTCCATAGATAATGTTGAAAGTTCCAGAATCAAAAATATTTAAAAATTATGCAGTCTATTAATAATAAATTAGAGCAAGTCAAACAGAACACCTTTGTAACATTTTGGGATTTATAAAAATATTGTGGAAAGAATCAAACAGCAAGTAATTATTTAATATAAAGATAATAATTTAATGGAGCAATCCATCTTTATAATTTTTTCTAAAATTAAATAAACGCTCTCTCTGTTTTTTACTTCTAAAAGTTTGTCTTTTCCTTTCAATATGAATTGAATATATTTATAAAAGTCTTGTTTCAAAGGTTTTAAAATTTACATTTTTCGTATATTTTCTCTAAAGAAGATTTTGTTTAAAAATTACGACAAAAAAGACTTAAATTATTTTCAAATTAATTGAAGTTTAAACCCTTTAAAGAAGAAGTATTATTTAAACATATACTTTGAAAATATCAAAGTTTAAAAAATCTTTTCTAGTTAAAGAGCTCTTAAAGAAGTCCTTTAGTGTTGACAACAATTTCTATTTGAACAGTTAAAGTCCGATTAAAACAAATACTGACTGTACAACATTGAAGAGAATTAGAAATAAATTAACCCTTTAACCCCTTCACCTTAGACAGTTCTCAAAGTTTTCAATTTTCCTCATTTCGTTTCTCATCTAGTACGAGAAAGGATTTCCGAGAAAAGTAACCTAGCTGAGGTCCCATTCTCTGTCTTGGAGGAGCTAGTGCTCCGCAATTCGTCGCAACCATTCACCGCAATGCCCATCATCGTCATCGTTCTTGGTGGCTGTCGGGAGCGCGAAATTAATTTAACGTTTTATTAGTTTGCGCTCGGTGTTTGTTGCAAATATTCCGTCATCGCTTATTGACTGCTAATTAAAAAACTTTTCCAATTGTTGAAGTCGGCCATGAATGAAAAGTTTGGTCGCCCCGCCCTGCAACCCCTGACAAACTTTGTTCAACTGAATCCAGCCACCCCTGGAGCTGCTCTGGAGTTCTTCTGTGGTGTGACTACTCAGGGGGGGCTCCCGAGGGCGCTCCAAAGAATTCTGGAGTGTGGCGGAAGTTGCTGTGTCTAGTTAGTGTTTGACACTAGCTGTAAAGGAGCAATTATAGCTTTATTCGAGGAGCTTAACAAAACAATAGCACTGCAATGGGGCTAAAGGAGCCAAAAGGGGTAAAGTGCAACGACGACGACGCCAACAACCGGGCAAAAAGGCAAGCGCCAACCAGTGAAACTGCACCGGAGTGAAGTCTTTCAATTATATTTTGGTAATTGTAAGTTGCCGAGAACCAAGAGTCCTGCAAACTGCAAAAACATTTCGCAAATGCAACGAGTGGAAAGGACTCCTTTTTGGCGGAGCACTAATAATTTCTTGTAGTTTGTGATCCGAAAATTTGTAATTACTTTCGCTTCGACTGATGGTGGCAGTTGTAACCGAGAGTTTCTCCCGCTTCACTGAACCACCCTTTTTTATACTTTTTTACTATGAAATAGCACTCGTTGATTGAACTCCACGAAATTGTTACCCATCAAGGACCATGTTTTTCAGAGTGTGCTCGGGTACTTATCGACTGACAACAGCTTAAAGCTACAAATCGAAAAAGGGTTTAATCGACCGAATTTTACCGAGTGATTAATTCTGAAATTTTTCTTTTCAACGAAGCATACGGGATTACATTAAAATGACCAGTGGATCTGTTTTCGCCATCAATCCAGGCGATCCTGGATTTTTATTCCAAAATATAAACAATTCATTGAATTTTAAAAAGGGAATCTGTGAATACCAAGTGGGATTTTGGAGAACGTCAAGTATTCACTAAATATCTGTTTTTAAAAATCTCTTGAAAACAATTTATCAGCTTTTAAACGGGATGAGTATGAAATCGCTATTTTTAAAATCTCTGGCAAAAATCGAATTTTTTTAAATAATTGAAAAGCACAAAATCTCAACTTGAAGTGTCTCGAGGAGCAAAAATATCTGGATTAATCTTGATATAGATTATGATAAGGTTGAGTTGCTGGCCGAAAAATCTTGAAAACTTGAAATCTCTTAATTTATAATTTCCTAGCAAATTAAAGGACCCGCACGTTCCTTGTGGAAGATGGCCCACGGCTAAATTTAATTTCTGAAATTTTGCAGAAAGGTAGTTCTCAGCATGCTGATCAAAAGTCTCAATGGACACTAGGCTCGAAAAGTTTTATTTCTCGAGAAACAGCAGATTGATGCACGTGGTTCGAATTCTCCTACTAAAAATTGTAGAAGATAATCGCAAAGAGGTGGGGTGGGACATTGAGAGAGGAGGGCTATTGTGGAGGCGGCTTTATTAAATATTTTTGTAAAACGTGAAGAGGTTTTTGAGAAAAATAAAAACTAAAAAATAGTCGGCGGTGCAATAAAATTTTGTTTACTTCTGATTCAGAAATTGGAGAAGATAAAACGTAATTAATTAAATATTGTTCGATGTATCTGATCGTTTAAGTTACTTAAATTAAAAAATAGTGGCAGTAATAGTAATAATTTTTACAAATATTAATTATAGCTAAAAGAGCTATGGTTCATAAGAGAATGGCAAATAGAGATGAGGGGGCGTATAAGTTGAACAGTGCAGTTTACTCTTCCACTATGTGTAGATTCACGTTCATTCAGTTGTTTCTCGAAAAATATAATTTTACAAGCCTAGTGCCCATTGAGATTTTTGATCAGCATTCTGAGAGCTACCTTCAGCAAATTTAGTCATGGGCTATTTTCCACAAGGAACGGTCACAACAGCTAATATTTAAACAACTGCATACAACTAGCAAGTAGCTATTTGTTGCCACGATATGTATACAAATTTTGTCTCCCGCTAGCATTTTTGCCGCCAAAAGAAATTGCTCCATATTACTTAAAATTGAAAAGACATCTATATAGTGATTAGCTGGTTAAAAAGATTTTTAATTTGTTTTTAAAAAACGATGAATTATTGCCGAATAAGCCTTGCTATAGGTCTAGTCTGTATACAATTTATTAGCACATAATATAGGTACCTAGAATACAAATCAACGTTGATGGCTGGCAAAGAAGGATACAAATTTTGATTTCAAAGTTGATCATAAGTTTGTGGTTATAGTTGTTCTTCCTCAGAAATACGTAGCTATTATATTAAGACAATAATTCAAAGAACTAAATCGGACGAAAGGCTGAAAATTTGTCGAGAATATACCATCTGCAAAAAGAAACGAGAATAAAACAAGTTTTGGAACGCAGAAATTAGAAATCCATTATATGACTTTTTAAGAGGCTTTTCAGTTCAACATATCATTGTTTTAGAAAAATATTTTGGTTTAATTTAGGTGTTTAATTGTTTCGTATTTATATTTTAGTATTATGAAATTCTTGGACTTATAACGATTAAATAATTTGTTCGTCTGAGATTTTCACCCTTTCAGAAAATCTGAAGTTTCGAGTTCACACCATGATCCTGATAAGATTAGATCATGACGTAAATTCGGAACATAAAATCTCGGAAGTATGGAAACTGAATATAAAATCCAATTATAATCCTGAAATACAAATATTGAAATATTTGAACACCTAACTGAAAAATACATAAATTTAAAGCGGTGGAAAATCAAACAATGATATTCAATTAAAAATTTCCTTATAAAAAGTGTTTATTGAATTAACATTTCCTTTATACTAAATACCTGTTGACTAAAAACTTTTCTGGTAGAAAATGAAGAATGAGATGAAAAAAGGCGAGATTGTCGTGCTCGGTATTTTAAAAATCGCAATATCGTACCCAACCTGAGATTGGATTATGACGTAAACTCAAAACTTAAAATCGAAAGTGTACATACTACAAAAGACCAGTAAAATCGTTGAAAATCCAGAAATTTCATAATCCAAAAACGTCTAACTGAAAACACATGAAGGGGCGACAAGACAAATTTATTATACAAAGTTTACATATTGTTCAATAGAATGATATTGAATTTAGAATTTCCCTATACAATAGTCTATTGACTGAAATATTTTCGGCCTCTTTTAGAGATTAAATTTAAATATTTCAACTTTTCTAAATTTTTGGTTATATATATATATCCATATTTTCTATTATCGAAATCTTAATAAGTCGAGATTAAAAAAGATGATATTTCGATAGGTGAAATTTACGTCGACGATATTACCATATCAAAATAGCGATAACGTATCCCACCCTTTCGAATGGCGGTGTACCCAAAATTGTCTATAAAAAATATATAAATTAAACAAAATTGGACGTTGACAAATTATATATTCTTTACACTATCACTCTGATATATTTATTTATATGCTGTACCAATTCTTCGAAGAATTTATATAGGCTTTAGCTGTTGTTGATATCTAACAGATATACAGGGTGTTCAGAGGTAAGAGGTCAATACTGCAGGGGGTGAAAGGTCAGACCGAGACAAGCAAAAAATCGTATGGGTGGGGGGGGGGGCATCTCGCACCGTTTGGCAGTTACAGGGTGATTCGTAAATCAGGATTTTGCCTTATATGGGAACCGCTCTTGTATTTTTATCTTTTTTTCTACGCATCGCAGCGGCCCCAACCTGATCTCAAAAAATCACTATTTCGAAACCCTTTTCAAAAAAGTTTACAACACCCCCCTATCCCCAACCCCTTGGCCACAATCCCCCCTGGAAGTGAAAAAATTAACTTTTATTTCACGATTTTTCACCTTTCGCCCCACTTTTCTCCGAAATTCATGTTATTAACATACCTACTTTTTATTTTTTTTAAGTTGCCTATCTAATTACCTTTCCAAAAAGGTGCAACATGCCCAGGTAGGAAAAGGATACGAAAATTTATTTACAAAAATCCTTTTACAGAATATCATGATAATTCGAAGTTTTAGGAAATTATACTTAAGTTTACTAAAAAATACATTTTGTTCGCTTAAAAACTAATTACAATTAAAACGTTTGTCCTTTAAAAGCTGTTCAAAATGTTCTGCGCCAGTTTCGATGCATGCAAGTAGCCTTCGTTTTATTTCACGTTTGAGGTCTATGGTAGCCAGTCTCTGCCGTATTTTCGTGGCTGCAGTCACAATCCTGGTAACTAATTCTTCTCTGGTGTTGATTGGTCTTGAGTAAACTTCATCTTTCATCATTCCCTATAAGAAAAAGTCCAGTGGAGTAAGGTCCGGTGACCTAGCAGGCCAAGGAATCGGTCCACCTCGTCCAATCCAGCGCTCTGGGTAATTTTCATTTAACCTTGCCCTAACAATGTTCCCAGTATGCGCAGGTGCTCCGTCGAGCTGTAAATAAATTGCGCTTCTGGTGGCCAGGGGGATGTCCTCCAACAGATCCGAAAGGGTATTCTCCAAAAAGTCCGAGTATAGCTGACTATTCAGCACTTGGGGCAAGATGAAGGGTCCCATCAACTGGTTGCCGATGATGCCAGCCCAGACATTGACACTAAATCTTTGCTGGAAGGACCGACACCTGGTCCTATGTGGGTTCACATCTGACCAGGTGTGGAGGTTGTGGAAGTTTGTGATGCCATCCCGGGTGAATTGCGATTCATCCGTTCACAGAATTCGGTCTAGAAACCTTCTGTTTTCGATGTCAGACTCGAGCAGCCAAGTGCAAATTGCAATCGTCCTTCGGAATCTCCTTCCTGTAGTGCTTGGACCGGGATATGGTGGTATGGATGTATACCCTCTCGGTTCACAAAGGTCCAAACTCTCCCTGAAGACAATCCTGACCTTCGTGCGACCTGCCTGATGCTTATTACACGGCTGTTCCTGACGATGTTGAGGATTTGTTGGTCGGGCTCCGCTGAATCGCCCGATTTTCCTGCTCGCATTTCTGCTCTGGGGGCGGTTACACTTCCGGTTTCTTTTAACCTTCTGAAAGTCCTTGAAAATACCCTTCTGTTGGGTACCCGCCGATTCGGGAATCTCCTTTGGTATTCTCGTACGGCCTCACTATCATTTCCTTCTACTAAACCGTACACGTAAATTATATCGGCATACTCGTCAACACTGAATTCTGCCATTTTATCTTAACTTTTTCTATTAAACACCCAGTTTTATCGCTTGCTTCTTCAACTGTGGTCAATATCCTTTCAAACTTACCCATTTTTATACCATAATTCATAGGAGGTATTAGAAACGGAGCGTCAGGATACTTAAGAGTCAATACTGGATATAATAAACTAATAACGCTATTTAACGAGATTACATTTATTATTTTATTACTGTTTTGCTAAAATAATAAAAATGTACTACCTCTGTGTCCTAAACAAACATTTCCGAACTTGCTGTCATAAAAATTGTTTACTTAACGATTTTTTTCATTATGGTGCAATAAAGTAATTAGGTACCTGTGAGGATGTTTTAATTTCAGGACTTTTGCAACCCTTTTCTACCTGGGCATGTTGCACCTTTTTAGAAAGGTAATTAGATGGGCAACTTAAAAAAAATAAAAAGTAGGTATGTTAATAACATGAATTTCGGAGAAAAGTGGGGCGAGAGGTGAAAAATCGTGAAATAAAAGTTAATTTTTTCAACTTCCAGGGGGGATTGTGGCCAAGGGGTTGGGGATAGGGGGGTGGTGTAAACTTTTTTGGAAAGGGCTTCCACATAGTGATTTTCTGAAATCAGTTTGGGGCCGCTGCGATGCGTAGAAAAAAAGATAAAAATACAAGAGCGGTTCCCATATAAGGAAAAATCCTGATTTACGAATCACCCTGTAACTGCCAAACGGTGCGAGATGCCCCCCCCCCCCCCACCCATACGATTTTTTGCTTGTCTCGGTCTGACCTTTCACCCCCTGCAGTATTGACCTCTTACCTCTGAACACCCTGTATATAAAAATGAAAGTTCGTTTGTTTGTTTGTTTGTTTGTTGCTCAATCACGCCTAAACGCCTGCATCGATATTTTTCATTTTTTGTCCGAAGGTAGTACATATTCCGACTTAACATATAGGCTAATTTATTTTCGGATAATACGTAGGATTTCAAAATGGCGGATCCAAGATGGCGGCTGAAAATTTTAAATTTGAAGTGATTTTCATGAAAATTGGTACATAGGGGTTTTGCGGGATGGGGATTTCAAATCCGCTGTCCAAATTTAGAAATTCAAGATGGCGGATCCAATATGGCGACCAAGATTTCCCGATTTCAACGGATTTTAATGAAAATTAGTACAATGATTGTTTTGAGGCCACTGATTTTGAATATTATCAACATTTAGAAATCCAAGATGGCGGATCCAAAATGGCGACCATATTTCTCGATTTCAACCGATTTTAATGAAAATGAGTACAATGATTATCTCGAGGTCACTAATTTTGAATGTTATCAAAATTTACAAATCAAAGATGGGCGGACCCAATATGGCGACCAATATTTTTCGATTTCAACGGATTTTAATGAAAATTGGTACAATGATTATTCTGAGACCAGTAATTTTGAATATTAGCAAAATTTCCAAATCCAACATGGCGACCAGAATGTCTCGATTTCAACGGATTTTAATGAAAATTGGTACAATACTAATATTATCAAAAGTTGTAAATCCAAGATGGCGGATCCAATATGGCAACCGAGTGTCTCGATTTCAACGGATTTTAATTAAAATTAGTACAATGATTATTCCGGAGCCACTAATTTCGAATATTATCAAAATATCCATATCCAACATGGCGACCAAAATTTCTCGATTTCAACGAATTGTAATGGAAATTAGTACAGTGATTATTCTGAGACCACTAATTTTGTATATTATCAAAATGTCTAAATGCAAGATGGCGGACCCAACATGGCGTCCAGAATGTATCGATTTCGAGGGATTTTAATGAAAATTGGTACAATGATTATTCTGAAGCTACAAATTTCGAATATTATCAAAATTTGTAAATCCAAGATGGCGGGTCCAATATGAGACCAAATTTCTTGATTTAACGGTTTTTACTGAAGATTAGTACAATGATTATTCTGAGAATTATTCTGAGGATACAAGTTCCGAATATTATAAAAAGTTGTAAAATTTCCAAACTCAAAATTTCTTGATTTCAACGGATTTGAATGAAAATTGGTACAATAATTATTTTAAGGCCACTAATTTTTATTATTATTAAGATTTGGAATTTCAAGATAGCGGATCCATAAAGGGGTTTGCGGGTTGAAACAATGTCTAGGATATAACAAATTAGAACATTTGAGAAGTGTTTAATTAGTAAGTATTTACCCAACGCCGGGTGAAACCGGGTAACCCAGATAGTGTATAATAAGTTTTCTTCCAAACTTTTAAAAAACTAGCACGTGTTAAACAAAATTGTGAAATTGACTAAAACTCAAACATTCTGAAAACACTAATTCAATTGTATGTAAAACAAGTTCTTACAAAACTTGTTTAGGAATAAAAATATTCTAAACATGTTGAATTAGTTAGGTACTCAAACCAGTAATTTTAGTGTACAACTAAAACAGGATAGTTTGCTAGAAAGATAATTTCCTAAAAACTAAAATTTCAATTTCCCACTAAAAGCATTATTTATCTCATCTAAAACAAAGCTGTATACAAGCACTTTAGGACGAATTTATTTGCACTCAGCCCTTGTTTGATGCAGCAACTAATCCAATCAAAAAAGTTTTACATCCTCTCTGCCTTTCCGGATATTAGTTCAAAATTGGCTACCATTAAACACAACTTTTCATATATCTACGCATTTAAGCCGTGATTAAGAGAGAAGTCAGAGTTTATTATGAAGTTACTCTGAAAATCATCAAAAGAACTTCTGAGTGGCTCCCTGCAGCCGTGTAGCACAGCAAAACATAGTCTAGATAGGATCGTTTATTTTTCGGGGGTGGATGGATAAAACCCTTTTTCAGTTGCTTTGGCGCGCACCGTTTGTATGTTTACTCATTAATGGAATTCCCTTAAAACCATGGCCAACATAAATATTGACTGTGCATCACTGGGTTTTTGCTTTAGCTAAATAAAAAGGGAAGATGTGCCAACGGGTGGAGCAAAAAAGGACTCAGTGGTGTAACAAAAAACTTACAGAAAAAGTGCATTTCACTTTGACAGAGGAATAAGATTTCGTTTAGGAAAATGGATGTCGTTGTCAAGGGAGGGGAGCCCCTCTTCTACCAGCCAAGTGCATAGCAAAGGTATTTTTAACTTTTACAGGGAACTAAAAGACAGAAGTGTTGTGTACCTTAACCCGATGGAGTACACTCTGTTCGCCAAGTCCCTGAAGGAATCCAGTCCTTCCTGACCTCCCTCGCACTACCCGCCTGCTCTATGTATATTACTGTGCAGCTTTCTATGCTTCCCTGAAATTCACCCGGGAATTATTCACAATATCGTCTACACTCATTTTTCGTTTTCGCTTCAATTTGCGAACGGTGTTACTCGACCGGGACGAAAGATGTCGCACCCTTTGCACAACCAGTGGTGGCGGTGGGGGCGGTGATGGTAAGCAGGGGCTGCAAGCAAGGTAGTTTATAGTGCGAGTGCAGATGCTAAAGATTTTCACACAAGATGTGTTCTTCTGCCGGTGAATTTTTCATCAAGTGCTCTCACTTTTGTAGATTTGCATGTAAAAAGGTGTTCAACAACACTGCTCACTTTTTACAGTGGAATTTTTGAACAACTCCTCCGTTGTCCGTTGGGCGGGATAAAAAGTTGCAAATTAGTGCACTTGAAGGAACGTTTATTAATGCCCGTGTATGCAATTGCATTGTGCGCTCAAACAAAGTGTGTTATATATACACTTTAAGACCGCCGCCGCCTCTATAGACTACTGCATTAAAATGGAACTAATTTCGCCCCAAAGTAAACGAAACGAATCACTTATGAACGCAAACATAAAGTCCTCTACTTTTACGCTCGCCGCATAGCCGGGTGCGATCTAATTTCCATCCTCCCTCTATTAAGCTGAAATTTTCTTCTTCGTGCAAACAAAAAGTAGTTTTCCTTAAATTCCCCTCGGGGGGGGCCTAGTATCCGCCAACCCCGCCACTGCCGCTGCTGCCCGCGTATGTGTGTGTGTGTGGGCTCTGAATAATTTAATTTGACAGATATTTCTTGTGCAAAACTCATTCAATTAGCTGCTACTTAGCTTAACGAGATGAGCGCCGCTCCCCCAGGACCCTCCCAAACAAAGTAATTTTATTATTCGCCCTGCAGAAGAACCGGGTTTCTAGTCCAGCCGCCAGGGGGTGTGCACGATATAAAACTTTTCTCATGATTTAAGAGTCCCAGTAATTTATGCAGGAAGAGTTTTCGCATCAATTATGTATGAGCATAGTAAATTCACCCGTTCGTTCGAACACCTGTAAGAGCTCTCCCAGGGGGTCCAATGGGTTCAGACCTCAGTAAGCTCGAATGGAGGCCCCCCAGCAGCGAGGGTGGGCCGAAGAGAACCTCTTTATGACTTATTTGCATAATTTTGTTATGATATTTTATTTGGCACAAAAACCGGATACACCTCCCTTATAGTCGTGCTCTCTTTTTGTAAGCAAATAGCTGGAGGTTGAGCCCGAAGAAAATCCGCCTCAATTATTTTAATCTACTGTCACGCATGATATGTTGAAAAGAAAATTTCAGAATTAATCACACGGCAAATTTCGCTCGATTTTCATATTTCCTGCTACCGACATCCATCAAAATGTATAGGGTCAATGGTCACTGGTGCTACCATCTCTGATGTGTTTTATGTACTTTTTTAACTATGCGTCAACCACTTATCAGGACACTGTAAATTTTCCCCTGAACTCTTTGAAATAAAAAGGAAAAGTTAATCCCACTTCCGATTTTATTGCTATTAGATTTGAAGCTACACTGCAAAAGAATTGAATTTAATTTTTACGTACATTAACTTCCTGTTAACTAATTACTTGAAACAGTAACCTATTTAAGTACTGCAAATGATATCGTCCAAATAGTGTTCTCTACCTTAATGAAAGTGTGAGCACTTTTTATGGCATTTTCTATCACTATTTAGTTATGATCTTTATTTATTTTCGAATGTTGTCTTTCAGAGCCTCAAGAGTCTGTAGTTTGTTCACATAAACCAATGACTTTAAATAACCCATTTTCTTAAGAAGTATAGCGTTCAGTTGTTCATTGTCGTGTATTTCGAATCTGTTTACCACACAATTGTCAATATGACGATAACAGGAGACGTCACTTGCAAAACTCATAGAGAATTCCTACAGGGTTATTACTTTTGCGTCACCCTGTACAGTACATGCTTAATACGCACAGTAAATATAAATCCCAAATTGTGAGAAGTGATTTAAGATAAAATATAATATTATTCTAGCTATGGCACTCGTATTTACCCCATTTGACCCTAGCAAAATTGTTGTTTCCTTGGTTTGCTAACATACTAATATAATTTTTATAAAAATCCTATTTTTGGTAACCCATACAAATTCAGTTTAACGATTGAAAATTTACTTTCAGAAATATCGTTTAATTAGAAGAACACCCAAAACTATTCCCTAAATAACAATGTCTATCATTATGTAATACCAGAACATCTGAACAATGTTGGGTCCAAATTTGAAATCGAACAGACCTTACAAAAGCAAAAGTATATTTGTCCGAAATATTATTTCCAGACGCTAGTAATCTCAGAAAATAATATTATAATAAATTTTATGACCATATTCTGTACTTTCTGACCGAAAGCAGAAATCTAAACTACTTCAAATACGGAGTTTTAGAAATTGCAAATATGACGGATAAAAAATTAAAATTATTCTAGGCCACTGATATCGCAAAAACTTATAGAAAGAAAGCCGCACTAAAATGTCGACTTTTTTAGACAATTCAAATATTCGTTCTAAGATGAGACCAGATACCCAAATCTTGAATACCCTATCTCGGAAAATATACGTTCAAAAAATAAGCCGCATCAAAATAGATTAATAATTAATCCTTTGTGGTCTTATTGTTTATAACATTATTATTAGCACAAACAATAATGCGTAATATTATACATATTATAAAAAAAATAAAAAATTTTATCTGTTGCACTGCACTTAAACACATTTTGTAAAATATTATTTTGAGTTATACCTCCGAAACTTGTCGACTTGCAATTACAATTAGTATAATATAAGATCAGTATGTTTCTTGCTGTGGTGGCTGAGAGTAGCCATACGATCGCAAAGGGTTAAATATTTAATAGGCTGCAGAGTTAGAGAATATAATGCGCAAACATAGGAATATACAGATGAAATACATACTATATTCACTGTGACTTTCTGTAGGGGATTAAAAAAAGGTCTAAGTAAGAGATTACATAAAAAATTCTCACTCGTAAAATAAATCGTATATAGAGAATTTTTTTAACACACATGCTTAAAAGCAGTGTTTTGTAATTTCTGATTTGCGAATCTTAAAAGTTTTAGTGTATTTTTACAACGTTGTTATTAACTCACTTACTCTGTCCGGGACAAATCTTTCAATCAAAATTTCTATTAGTTTTAATTAAGTTAAAGCCAGTGGTGGATTTACCAGCAGGCTGAGTAGGCTGAAGCCTAGGGCGGCAGATTTTAGGGGCGGCAAATTTGGAGCCAACATTTTTTTTTTATATCTTACAGAAATTAAAAAGATTCATTCATATTTATAGTAATTTTTACCCAAAAACTATTTCTTGTGCAATCTTTACTTAATCGTTGAGTTGTAAAAGTAATTGATGAACTGACACTTCGAACCCCTAGTTCACAATCATACTACTTACGGGAAAAAGGTCGTGTAATTATTTATTTACTTAAGTCTACAGATACAATAGTGTTACAGACTAGGCAATAATTCCTATTAAACACACTACATCTACATGCAAAAACAAAGATTTCATAATTAAAGCAATTATAATATCTTTAAATTCAAAAAATGTACAACATTTATCAAAGTCTTGAATGGACGCAGTAACAACTTCAGAAAATCCATAGTTCGTTCTATGTTCAGGAGTATACAACAAAATATCTCATACTCAACGTTCGTTCAGGGGCATAAATATTTTGCTTAAGGCTAATAGTTCAGGACAATCAATATGGCTAGTCAAAATATCTCTTATGAATAAGACACGCAAATAACTTCGTCTACTATGCAACATTTTTAACCCTGACAGTGGACATCGAATTTCATAAGATGAAACTGTATTACCTAATAACTTGTATTTTTTGAATAAAAACCAAGTAAAACTTCTTTGCACCGATTCTATTCGGGTTATCCAGCGATGATACTGAGGACTTCATATAACTTCCAAAACAGATCTGATTAAGGAGATAAAAATAATCCTAATTGTAAAACAATTATGAAATTCTTTTGTGTTCCTTTTTACAAAACGTAAAAGCTTAAGTGTTTTATTGATGGTCTTTATATTTGTCTACCCTTTCAATTGAAAATTTCTTGATTTTATAATCCCATCGTACAGGGTTGATACATCTGTGGAAGGTCATGATTTTGCACTTAGTAACGTTCAGAGAAAGATTATTAATACTACTTCAGTTAGCTAACATATCCAAACCATTTAAATCACCAGCGTAAATGAAGCACTTAGCAAAAGAGAATATTTCAACAATATCATTGATAAATAATATGAATAATAGAGGCCCAAGGTGACTCCCTTGTGGTACTTCTGATGAGGCAATAATATCCTTAGAATATAGGCCTCCTATTATCCATACCTGTTGTATACGATTGATAAGATACGACTGAAACACTTCAAAATTGATCCGTTGAATCCAAAGTATTTTATTTTGTCCAATAAAATCGGAATTGATACTTTATCAAACGCTTTAGAAAAGTCGTTATACAGTGCATGCACTTGAATACCATTTCCTATATTCAGAGTACAAAAGTTTTAAATATCGCTAGATTCGAAATAGTGAATATAGGAGCGAAAAATCCATGCTGCTCATTCACAATAATATGCTTGACCAATGAAGCCGCTTTGGAAGCAACCAGTGCATCTAATAGCTTAGGGATAGTATTCATAATTAGGACGATAGTGCACAAATCATAAGGTTACAATTACGTTGACAAAAAAATTCTAATTAATATGGTTGTATCGTACTGTAGAGGTGGGTAGGGGCGGCAAAATTTAAATAGCCTACTGGTGGCAAATGTGTAAATCCGCCACTGGTTAAAGCTTTAAAATTTTGCACACGCATATAAGTCCGATGACAATGCAAAATAGTATATCTAATATCGTGGTAAATCCAATATGGCGGACGCTCCAAGATGGCGAATTACCTGTTTCTCCACGACCTCCTTGTTATGGGTATTAAATGAAAGAGTTTGGCGAGTAAAATACAATAAACTATTTTGTTTTCTCTTTTTAGTACATTTAACTACCCAGATATACTTATATAAACTTAATTTAATCATCATTTAATTATAAACTATCCACGTTTTTAATTGAATGTTCAACTAACTCTTTTTCTTGTAGAGTAATATAAATTCTTAAATATGAAAAATTTAATTTTGCTATCTACTTTCATTTTTGGGAAATAAAAGAGGTTTTCTTAAGTATAAGCGCTATTATGGGTCTGTTAATGTCTTATGACTAGCACATCTATTCCCTAAAAGTTTCCCAAAATAAATCAATCAGCCCTTAACTTCAATTCATTTTCCCAGAAGTGAACCAGCTCGAGCACTTTCACAAATCAAAACAATTAAGGCATTCCTAACGAGAGCCCCAAGGATAAGGATACTTTTGCTACTTGGTAAAAACCCACGATAGTCTAAAATTGGCTCTCTATGTCCATTACTCGAATGCAAATTTCGGTCCAAAATATCGGAATCCCTCGAATCCCCTGGAGTACCCTGAACCCGCAAATAGAGCGTCTATCACAGAGCACTGCTCGGCGGCGCGGTGGGTCAGCGGCGGCTCCACTGCAACTCATGGTGTGATCAGATTTGGCCTATTTACCCGACGGATTCATTCAAATTGAAAACCTTTTAATTCAAACACAAATATTCTAATAGTTTTCCTCAGTTATCGGGTCGATGCAGCCTGGCCGGAAAATGAGAGAAGCCACAAGACAACGAAATCTACTTCCAGCCGTACACCATGTCACATGTACTGGAAGAGGAGAGGAGAGGAGGGACCCCTTTCCCCTCAATGTGGATGCCGAGAGGATTGTCACATGTGTCACAGGCCGATCCCCCCTCCCCGGGCAGAGGAGGGGATGATGAGGGCTGAGGGCAAGAAGATTGCTGCCCCCATTGTTTGGTCCTGTGTACGTATAAATCAGGTTTGATAGGGCATACACTGACATATGCTGCCTTAAATATATGTGACAGTTTAATTCCTATGAAACATTCATTCAAAATTTATGGCCTCTTTACATCTATATAAATCGCGCAAAGTGCCGGGCTCCGGAGGCCCCACCACAGCCTATAGATTACCCCGGTCGGGTCTATATGTGTGGAAACATCAATTTCTGCTGACATTTGGCTCTGTGATTTGCAATTAATGGCTTTCGGGCTGCATTCTGCGGATCAGGGAACTCAACCCAGCAGAATCCCAGCATCCGGGATATTCAAGAGCTCGATTGGGGCTCGGTGATCATTACGGGCTTATGAGCCCCTAGAAATACCTGTTGACACACATCATAAAATGTAATCTTAGCATCTACTAAAGGGGGACACGGTGGGGAACGATACTACACTATTTGCTGTCTGATTACAAATTCCATTAGAGATCTGAATCTCTGATATCTGCAGTTTGATGCAGTTCGGCTTCAAACTTTATTGCATTCATTCGAAAGGACCCAACGCAATAAATTAATTCAAATTCAGGGAGAAATAAAAAAATTATAATAATCAACCTGTGGCCAATTAGCGTCGAATACGTGTATTTACTTAATTCATTTTTGGCAAATTGTTAAATTTACATTACATAAATCTGCGTCACTCAGAATTGCGGAATGGCTGTTCGCATGCTAAAAAATTTATTCAATTTAATTTGTGACAAAAACAACCTGCGCTCATTAAAACCATTCCTACCAAAATGGCTTAATGTGACAAATAATTAATTAAACAAATTTTAGTTTCAGTGTTAATGCGTACGCCCGCCTTAGTTAATTATCTAATTAAAGAGGAAACGATTACAATCTTCACAGCAAAATCTCGGTAGAGTTATACGATTTAATCGCCCACAAATTCTGATGTAGGACCATTCCTGATGACAACTTTCCGTAGATAAATTGTTCAGATAATCATGAAAGGGATGAATGTAGGCAAATTTTGCCATTGGTGACATACAATACAATGAAAGTCTATCAATCGGTAGTTGGTTAACAATGGAAGCAATAATTTATATGAGACAGCTATCTGGCTATCTGGCAGCATTAACAAATTATTAGTATTTTAATGTCCCAAAATATACTATACATAATATATTAAAATGGATTTATATGCTTAAAGAATTTACTGTGCCTCTATCTTCCCTCTTTATATTTAGAATAGTTAGTCGCCTTAAAAAGAAGAAAAACCGGTCAAATGCGATTGAAACTCATAGTTGGCCAAATTTTTCCCCCTGCAATCTTTACTTAATTCTTTATGAATACAGGGTGATTCGTAACGATGTATTCCAACATATGCCAATCGATTCTATGGAATTTCCCGACCAACGTTTGCTCCAAGATCTTCCTTCTAAAATACGTCGTTTAGAGGCTACGATCAGTTTTATGTGTACGGATACTTTTTCATTCAGCACCCTATAATTTTTTACTTACTTTGAGGTAGCAATTCATAGAACTTCTCTATCCTACTCCTATCGCGAGTTTCAAATTGTCAACGTTTAAAAACAGATAACATTGTTACTAATTTTTTTAAATTTTATTATTCACTGAACTTCGCAAATTTCAAACTCATGATGGGAACGGGTTAGAGAAGTGGTTGAAAACTCATTTGAAGGGAGAAATAGTTCTCTAAGAATTGCTACCTTAAAGAAAATTCATAGAGTCTTGAATGAAAAAAGTATCCATACGCATAAAACTGACCGTAGTTCCTAAACGACGCATTCCATAAGGAGGCTCTCGGAACAAACGTTGATCGGAGAATGCCGTAGAATCGATTGGCATATTTAGGAACATATCATTATGAAGCACCATGTATAAATATTTTTAAATTTTGTGACTTTTTTCAGATTGCATTATTTTTAATCTTTACAAGATTCTCTGTTTAAGCCAAACAAACTTCGGAGAAAAGGAGGAAAGAAAACACCCAAAATAAGGACACTTTTGCTAAAATATCAAGAAATACAAAATTTAAATTAATGTGAAAGTTAAATTAATGCAATATATTTAGAAGCTGTATTATTTCCGCCAGACAAATTTTTTTTTTCCCGACCAAACATTTTTAAACTTCCAAAAAGACGAGTAATTTTTTTCAACTCCAGAACTATGCGCCGGTAAAGGAACCCTAAAAATAGCAATGACGAACTATAAAAAAGAACATATAAGTATAAGCTTATTTTAAAAATGTCAAGGTTGGCTATTTTGCGCACTAACGTACTAAGAATCAATATCAACCTTTAATTCTTTCATGAAATCAGTATGTCCATGTTTTTTTTTTAAGATTGTAATTCTCAATGTTTCACTTTCGAATTCGGATCGTGACATAACCGCAATCTTTATGCTTTTATTTTTTTAATCACTCTATTACTTCTTAGTTATGCTCTTTATATGCTTGATTAAGACTTCATTATATATAATAGTATAAAAGTCGACATCCTAGGCCTCATTGCAAAATTAGAAGCATTGTAATAAAATAAAAACTACTTTTGGAATGCTAATTCCCAATCTTTGATTTGAACGCAACAACGAAAAAAAAAATCGTTCGATTAATATTAAGTTAAAAAATACTTAGTCGATCCAAATTAGACTTTATAAGTTTACAAGACATCTCTTAAGACTCTGTTCGTGTCCTGATTTTCCGTAAATGACGCGGGTTTACTTCCTGCCACCACAAGCTCCAATCCCACAACTCAGTGAGGGGGTCCAGAAAAAGTGTCTTTCGGCTTGAAGCGAAGAAATCACGGAGGCGAGGCAGTGGTCCAAGAGGAAGCAACTCAGCCAGAAACGTCGCCCTAATTAGATGAATGGAGCAACAATCGCAATCTCGAAATAATTAGCAGACGGCGGGGAAGTCGCCCACTGCCACTCCGGACAATCCGAAAACCATTTTCGGTATAAATTTTCCAGAAACTTACGTCCCCAGAGCCTGTGCAGATTAATCATATCTTTCGACGTGACGGTGGGGGTGGGTTCGGGGTGATTGTGAAAGGGCTCTGCTCTGCAGTGCAAGATGCTATCTGGAGACTCAGGGCCGCTTCTACAGGCGAGGCCAATGCCAGCCCTCGTTTCGTTTCGTTTCGCAAGCCCTGCCATCGCCAGCCTGCCTCTCGTGCCCGACGCGGCGCCCTTCCGGCAGGGGGCGGAGTAGTGGGAGGATGAAAAAGTCATGTCATCTGCAACGTCAGGTCGGACGCTAAAAAAGGAATCGTCGTTAATTAAGTTTATTTGCGGCGTTCAATCTCCTTATCTGATGGCGCGGAGCCGGCATCCCGGCCAGTATCAATAGAAGCTTTGGCGGCCAGATTAAATGTAATTAGGGCGCAAACTAGCTGTCGCAGGCACAAATACAATGTTATTGAGCGGCCAAGACTTTCAGCTAATTGAGGTGGAGGACGGCTTTAAGGCATGACCTTTTATTACTCATTAAAAGTTATGCGACATGCAAAAACAATAGGGGTTCAAGAAGTCAGATTTTGCAGTCGAATGCACAAAATTTTATCAAACGCCAGAATTAAAGCCTTAGGGTGTAGGGTATTTTTTTTGTGTTTTTTTTTAACACCTCAAGATTATTGTGTTAAAATTTGAAGTCGATTGGAGTAAAACTTAAGGAAATATGGAGTTGTAAGTCACCGCCGCTCTGATCCTGCTACGAGCTATTCCTGTGCCTTATAAATTCAGTATTTAGACTTTAAACTCGTTTTCTCCCAATATGTTCAAAGTCGGTGGACACTGTAACTCAAAATTTACTTGACCGATCTTCTTCAAATTTGGCACACTCTTTATAAGTACATAAAATATGAGGTAGTTACGTCGAGGTAATTTTTTTTTTTTTTTTTGCATTATAATTAGTTTTATTATGAAAAATAGGCTGATTTTTACCGGGTTTTTTTTAAATTCGTTTTTTGTACTTCAAAATGGTGCCAAAAATTGAAAAATCAGAAAAAACAAATGTCGTTGTTATTACCTCGAGAAACTCATAAACTAACCAAATATTTTCCATTTGTTGATTTAAAATAATCCAGTAATGAGTTCTGATGTCCACCGCAAACTGCCTTTTGTTTCAAGAGTATCCGAAGATTTGCTCTCAATGGCTTATTTCTTAATATTTTAGGCTAAAAATTTAATTAAATATTCTTGAAATAATTCTTTATTATGTGTACAATTTTTAAATAATTCAATTTACCATATGTTCAAACAAAATGATCAAAGATATACTTAAAATAAAGCGGGGTGTAGGGTTAACCCCCTTAAACAAAGCAACCTTTTTGTTAAACTTACTGATCAATTTTAGTTGCAATATGAATCAGTCAATTTCCAAACAAGTTATTTGCATTTAAACTGATTTCACGTAAATTCGACTTTGTTGATTTTCAAAAGTATTAATTTGTTCTGATGCAAATGTAAGTGAATTTTAAATGAAAATTTTCTGAAAAATTATTCGTATTTCAATTATATATAATATAAAATGCCGGGCAATTTTAAAATGTTTAAAAATTGCGAATAACTATTTTTGATTGATTTCTGATTGATTCACATGTGCTTCGGTATTTGCTTTCACTTTAATGTGTTATGTTTCATATCGCGAGTCAATATTCAAGAAGACTTTTTTATAAGTTTTGTATTTTAAAGTTATAGAAATTCTACGCATTATTCCCAAAAAACTCAAATTTATGGACAATTTGGAGAAATTATCTAAACTTCGTTACTTTTCATATTTAAAATTTTTGAATAAGAACACTCTGGAAAAAAGATTTCTCAGAAGAACATAAAATAATTTAATTTTAGCTGAAAATCTTAAAAGTATCTATATTTTTAACAATGTAAAATACATACTAGATAAATAATTAAATTTAAGCCTTGGAATATCTCTATCTGAATAGAGCTGGATAACTAACCACTAAAAAAAAATGTTTAACAAGTAATTAAACCGAAGAAAATTACACGTGTACAAGGATTTAATCATATTAGTAACTTTTTGGAGTGTTGCTTGAATATGACTATCAAATAGTAATTTTTAACGAATATTTTCCACCTATTAAAATAACTTAAAGCTACATTCGATGCATTTTGGAGATTGGCTGTCAGAAGAAAACACTCCTGTATCCAATAAAAGAAGAATCATCAAAATCGGACCACTCTGTATAAAGTGATGCGTGGTCATACATTAAAAAGAAAAATATATGTTTATACTATATACGCGTCGACTTGAGAACCTTCTCCTTTTTTTTGGTCGGTTAGAAAATAGAGTATCTACCAAAATCATAATCACATCTTCAATAATATATATCAAATACATTTACTGAACTTCAATAAGGTTATATTCATATCTAAAAAATTCGAATTTTAGCATTATACATTGTTAATATAGCGTGCTAAAGAATCCCGACTTTAGATTTAGAAGTAAATTAGTGGCGATAACATAATAAATAATTTCTTATTATGCTTAACATCAGTTATATTGTAATTATTTCAGATTGAAAAATATTTCCTAAGAAACTCATTAGATATAATATCATTAATTTTGGATTAATTATGGTTAGCTTTTTGGAAATTTGGAATGACAAAAAATAAATCATCATCATTCTATCATATCAATTTCAAAGATATAGGCGTTTGAATAAAGTGTAACCTAAATCTGTACGTCGGAATTTTTTATTTTTTGGTTTTATTTTTAATTTACAACTTTTTGATATGTTTTCGAAATTCCTTGGATCAGCAAACCGAAATTTACTATACATCTATGCAGAAGGTGCTGTTTTCAAGATCTATATTAAGGTGGGTTAATAAATAACAGGTTAGCCATTGAGACACCCTTAAAATATGTAATATTGTATTTTCGGTGAATTACTAAACACCCTGTATGTGAAGACAAAGTAAATTGAATTTTCCTTAAGCCACTGATGCCACTGCATAATCAGCTCTCATTCCCTGCGATTGAGTGCTATAGTAGGGGATATAAATTGTATCCCAGTTAGTGGTTGGTGTGAATTTAATATCCGAATATTGAGGATTATGCCATCGTGCCAATCTGCGAATTTAATGGTGTTTCGTTCCTAAATGCCCGTGAAATGCCAGCCCATTGTCGAGCGAGGCGTTCGGTTGTTTTGCTCCACATGGGCGGACCGACCGCACCGTTCGGGGCCTTATAAATTTTCCCATAAAGTCGAGATAAATATTTTTGGTGCAGTGCCAAACTATACCCCTCATTTTTCTGCTATATCTATCCCTATCGCTTTCAGTTGAGGTTTTACGCCAAATTATATCAACTGGAAAAAAACGCTATCGAGAACCGCACAAAAAAGTATCATTAATGGCAGGGGGTGGACAGGGTGGATAGGTTGGGCCGCATTATGAAAAATCAGTGTGGAATAATCGGATGGTCGGGAAGAGACCACATATGGTATTATTTTTTTCTTTTCTCTTTTTTTCAAAAGGGCTTAAAGGGCTCTCCACACGGATACCCCTAGAAGTAGCGTGCGACCTGCGACAAGTGCACAAACGAATATAATCTTATATGGGGCTGTGGTGCACACGTCCCTCGTAGGGAAAAGCTTAAAAATAGCCTGCAATTGAATTAAAATAGAAACATAAATAAACCACAGAGCATACTGCAGCGCAAGGCCCTTTGAGCCCTCGTCGGGCTCCGTGCCCGAATGAAGAGGCACATGTCAGAAGAGATTCTCAGTCAAACAACAGTTGATCCTCCCTCATATGCGCACCGGCGGCGCTGGCGGGGGCTCCTGTGACATCTACTTTATATTCGCATCAGGGGCAACTCTTGCTATTTGATAAGACTGGAACAAATAGTGGGAGTATTTATAAAATAAAACACGTCTGTGCAGGTTTGAGACTTTTACGTGCCCGGAATTTGGTCCGGGAAAGCCTTAAGCACACTTCTCGTATTAAGAGTGGAGAGGCACCCTCTGTCCTGTGTGTCGCCCTATGCCGAGCCACGCATTTTTCTCTACTGCCCCACACTTCGGGTCAAACCCGGCGATCCCCTTTTATACTTGAAATAATTTGAAACAATTCACTGCCTCCTATCCCAGAAGTGGGGTTGCGGATCCTGCGGAACATATTGCCGCATAATGGCTTCCTACTTAATTAAGTATTTAACTGAGTTGAGTTTGTGCATTTCAACGCATACATGAAAATCCACCGGATTATATATGATAATTTACGACGCATTAAGCCATCCCTGTCCAATTCCACCCCCACTGGGGAGCCCATCTGCTAAGATCATCCAGAATTGCTTACCCAGGCATAACTTGGGAGGAACTATGCCGTCATTACTTCTGGCAGGGATGATCTTATGTGATTGTGATTTGCAGCCTGGATAAATATTCACGTCATAACACGTGGACGGAGGAGGGGTGGAGAGGAGTCATGGTCATTATGAGACGACAGGACACATACGTTTATCAATGCATGGCAAATATTGAATTTATATTGTCAACCGGCCATTGAATTATTATAGGCCAGTTCTGAGCCATTTTCACAGATAAGATGCTGAGAAATTCTTCGGCAATTTACTCGAAACGGTTCCCTACCACCACCACAGATTCAGCAAGAACATTTGAGCGCCTCCTTGATTATATATATGCTTCAACAGATTTGAATATCCTTACACTCAAAGCTTATGAAATTTGAACGCATCCTATTCATAAGGACGAGGAACAAAGACCTCGTTAGGATAGGATATTGCGGCTTCAATTGCATCTTATGGTATTCACGGAAACCCCAAAAATCATATAAATTAATTTCGTATAGATATTTACCACAATCAACAACTATGTCCAATTGGTAATCAGGACCAAAATTGTGCAATTTACAGACATTGAAAATTGTTTATGAAGAAATAATTGAAATTAAATTTGTACACTATTGGAATGTTATATTTAAAGAAACTTAAAATCTTGATTGTTAAAACTTATCAATATATACAAATATATACAAAAATAAAATTCAAAAATACATAAATATATACCTACAAAAATAAAATTCAAAAATACACAATTATAAATAACAAACCTCGAATAAAGATTTACTTTTAAAAATTTCAAGAGAAATGAACATTACCTCCAGATAATACAAACTTTGATGCAAACAACCATTAAAATCGTAATTGTTCTAAATTATATATCCATTTGAATGATTTTTTTTAAATAGCAAAAATCACGTCATCAAATACGAATATTTTGCAGCGAACCAGAAATTGACATGACGTATTTTATTATGATTTTGAATGTCACAGTGAACGAAGAGGAGCAGAAAAATTTGTTGCACCCGATAAAAAAATATTTTTACTTTGGAAAAAAATTTAAATTCTTATAAAAAACTGCAAAATTACACTTCTTAAATACAAGTTTTTTTTAAATAGGCTGACGAAAGACTTCTTGGGTGATCACACTATTTTTGCGCTATTTTTTTCGGTTAATAAAAAATGAAGTGGAATCTTTTGAATGTACTGTTATTTTTTAATTGGAACAACCTACGCTCAGTGTTGGCAAATCGAATTTCCAAATATTTACTTGTTATAATTGAAATAAGCCCAAATATTGCAGTTTTGGTCATTGTTTCTATAATTTTTTCGTATGGTGTATATTTATTTAAATACATATTTTGACATAAATCAAATAATCCCGCAAACAACACATCAATAAATCAGTAGGGATTTAACAATTTTATTCCTGGGAATTTTGCGTTTGGGGATTTTGCATTTGGGAATTTTGTGCGTGGTTGTTCAGGGTATGAGCACAATAAGGCGAGAGCGTGTTTCCGATCGAACTATATCATTACTTTCTGGAATTTTTGCATTTTCTTCACTCTTTAAAAAATCTGTTACATTAATCTGTTTGATGGTCCTTACAAACTTGTTATAAATCTCATTTTATGAAAATCGTAATATCGAGAAACAGTGTTATACGAGCTTTTCCGCAATTTCATTACCGTGTTACAATGAAATCATGTTGTAGATTGCCGTGATATAACGAGAGTTTCCGCAATATTCTTATCGTGTAATAGACAAAACCTTGTTGTAGGAGGGTTACTGTACCTACATCTAACTAGATTTAATTCACATTTCTTACAATATCCAAGGTATAATAAATATCTAAACACTTTTGAGTGCTAGCATTTGCTTTTAGGAAATTGAGTTTTAAATCGTTAGTATGCTTGAATTGAATACGGAAATCTCCATTTTTACTACAACTTACTTCAATCGTTCCAAAATAATGCAAGATTAGCATCGCTTTTAAATAAAGGAATACATATAACCAACATATCTTTAACTGTCCCTGAATCCTATTTAGTCTCTATCCCTAAAAGCCTTTTTACATTCTGAAAGGAAAATAAAACAATAGATTATTTTAACACTTTCCTAGTACAAGCTATTTGCCCTCGACCCATACCCTTTTTCCAGACAGCTGAGATCGCTTAGAGTTTGGACCTCTCAATCAACACGTGTGTGGCCCGAGCCAAGAAATTCGATTTCAATCAAAGTTGGTGAACATTCACCAGAAAAAAACCATCAAGAAATTGAAAGTTCCTTAAACTTTGCGACCAGACCAGATGGATTCAATCCCGAAATAATCTCGCAACTAAGTCGAACCCTAATTCAAGCTGAAGTACTCCCCTCAAAGCACGTGGGGTGGCCTCAGCTCTATCAGACAAGGACTCCTTAACCTCGGGATACAGAGGGGCCAAAAGGGGGAGTTCTGGTTCTGGTTCTGGTATTCCATTCCAGCCAGAGGAACATCCAGAGGGAATGGTCCTCGTTGGCGCTCCTCTCCTCCTCGAGGAGAAAGATTCCGCCGCATAGACGTTTCGTCTGTTGGGGCGTAATGCGGTAATCCCCGTAATCTGGCGCTGCTTGTTCCCGGGCCCCCGCCCCAGATAAAACTTTACCGGTATATAATCAGAGGTTATCTCGTTATTCTCGAGTCATTCCGAAGAATTCGCAACTTTTTGCCGTTTTACTGCTGTTTGCGATCCCTGCGTAGGTTATCTTTGCCTCTTGTTTGCCCAACCCTGCCTGGTCGCCGGTTGGCGGCGGCGGCGGGCGCAAACAAAAACAAATTCATGAAGTATGTGCTCCAACTGATTGAACTGGATTTGGATGGGATAAAGTTTACGAGTTCCTGGTGCTCTTTGTGCTCCCTTTATTTGAGTTCGATTTGGCTGCAAATACCAGCGCCAAGATAACGCCGGCCGAGCCTCCTCCCCGGACCCGGATTGGAGGGTTCGAAGTTGGCCCCATTTTTCGGTACGTACTCCACTGGTCTGTCAATTATTAGGACGCATCCGGCGAGGCTTATCGTTTGCCGTAAAAGTTCGCCTAGCTAATTTGCTCGTCTAGAAAAAGTAGACAATCGAGACAGAGGAAGAAAACTTTGCAGTTTGTCTATCGAATAGCCCGCTAATTAGCCAAAGGAGAATTTCTTGAATTTGATGATCTGATTTTCCGCTAAATTAACGTCCACCGAATTAAGAGTTGATTTTAATTTTTCATTAAAAATTCTATCCACTTGAGAAAATTGTTTTGAGCAACTGTTTCTATACCTACCTAGAAAAATTATTATTTAAATTTTTTTCAAAAATATGGGATGCAGACGTGTTTAATAGAGACCACCAAAAATATTTTAGATCATAGAGATAACAAAAAATACAATATTTAAAACAAAAATTCCAGCAGTTCAAAGCGAAACTTTGAAATTTAAAGAAAAACAAATCCATATAGATTCCATTTTCACGACTTGTCCGAATCCAAGTCTTCGTTTTCGTCTTGTTATGACAGTTTTAGCTTAAATACGTAGTATAACAATTAAGCCAATTCCTTACCTTAATGAGCGAGTGAAGGCTTCAGTTGACTTGGTTAGGCAGACTGCATAAAAATTGGTTTGTTTAATAAACTAAAGCCACAAAATGTAAGTGTTATGCAATTAATTGTAATTGCTATAGACATATCTTCTTGAGAACAATTTTAAGAGGTTAAAGAAAACGTTTGTAAATTAATTGAGCTGCTAGGGAGAATTTGGTCGCGGAAAATAATATACTGGGATCTGCATTTCAAACATTTCAATTTTATTTAGTTTCCTACAGATTTTTCAGGCATTTTATCCTGATCGAGGTCAATTCAAATTCTGTTGCTGTTCATCCAAAGTCAACTAACGACTTGCACAACAAACATGTTTGCATTAATATCTCCTTCTACTCTTCTTCCATATTCCAGTATAAATTAATTTTTTAGCGCTGCAGTTTAAGTATGCAAAGTTTAAGCAAACGAATTCGAAAAGGTTAGCTTTACCTTCGTCTAAATTGCTATAATAGTTTAATCTATTTGCTGGCATCATGAACTGTCATAACAAGACGAAGAGTTGGATTCAGACACGCAGTCAATAATCCCATAATGTTCCAAAATGAAATAAAATTTAGAGCGACAGGACTTTGACATCCAACCATATTGACAATTCGAAGAAGACAGACCGTCATCTGGAATTCATAAACTTTAACATCAGCGACCTCGAAAACCCCTATGTACCCTGTTGGATCTCTGGAATGCGCATGACATGCAAATGCTCATGTGCATTCAGGTCATCCACTGCGTCGCCAATAAACACACTCAGTACATTGCCCCGAGAACATTTTGCATCAGCAAAAGGGGCGCACCGGGCGCGACACACGACACCACAAAAACCATCGCGACGTCGTACCGGCTCCCGGGGTAAATGTGCATAGTGTGCAATATTGGGCAAAAGCAAAAATTTATTGTATCATTATTTAGCTATTAATTATTGATTGTAATTTGTATTGTTGTATTTGTATTTGTTATTATAAGGCTATTTAAGGCCAGGTTTTTAAAAATAAAGTAGAGTCGTTTGTAAACGTTCTTTTACTGCGCCTCAAGTTATTATCACAGTTGTTCTGGTACAAGAACCAGCAGCAACAATTCAAACCTCACTTAAGTGAAACACTTAAGCGAATTCTTGACCACGGGTTGAGCGAAACGCTCAACTCCAAACCATCGACGAGACAAAAGAGTCGCGTCATTAATTCTGGTGACCCCGACGTGATCTTCAGCATTTTCAACGACGTACTTATTTGACATGGAGGAACTCGCTGCGCAACAAGAAGCTACTGGGAATGCAATCCAGAAGCTGATAAGCAACTTCAATAAGGACTCAGCTAGTCGGAAGACCGAGTCCTATTACAAGGATCGTCTAGCCAAGCTGCAGGGTTTCTGGTCGGAGTTTGACGTCCGAAACAAGCTCTGTGAAGCTGAAGATCCAGACAAGGAAAATGCATATTTCACTATCAATTATTACACGGCGATCTTGCACCTCGTGAAAAAATACGAGGAAATATTCGAAACAAATTTGGGAGAACTAGCTGCTCACCGGGAACCTAGCAGCAGGTCCAACACCACGGCATCAACATCGGAAGCAATTCAAAATACTCCAGATCCCAACCTGATCAAAATGATCCGGAGACAACGGGCTGGAATGCAAACCTTGTCACATATGCTGGACACAATAGATGAATCGCCACAGGTTGCATCGAAACACCATTATCAGGTGAAATTAAATGCTCTCGATCGGCAATGGGCAAGACTAGAAGAAGGCCATGCCCAGATACATGAGCTAGGCGATGATCCCGCAAAATATGGGTACGATGTATGTGATTTTATTAAACTGGATGACATAGTGCAGACGGCTCTGATTCTTTTACATGGAAGATTAGAGGAATTATTAAGCACACAGCCAAGAAGTAACACTACTAATAGCATGCAAGTATCACCCATAGGGACTGCACCGTTGACAGCTTCCCCTGGACCAATGAAGCTTCCGAAGATAGCTCTTCCTTCATTTAATGGCGATTATTTACAATGGCGCCAATTTCACGATTTATTCGTGCAAATGGTACACAATCAAAGCATGTCAAATTGCCAAAAGATGTGGTACCTAAAAACAAATCTAACTGGCGAGCCTGAAAAACTTATTCGACACTATACTATTTCGGACGGCAACTACACAGCAGCATGGGAGGCTCTTATTAATCGCTATAACAACACGAGAGTTATAGTTACAGCTCTCCTCAATAAATTGATGTCGCAGCCGAGTATCCAACTGGAGGGTGTATCAACTTTAAAGGCTCTGCACGACACAACCAGGGAGTGCCTCAGAGGACTCAATAACCTCGGTATTCCAACTGATCAGTGGGATCCGTTTATCACGCATCTTGTGATCAAGAGATTAGACAGGACTACACATGTTCTGTATGAGCAGTCTCTCAATAATCCACGGGAACTACAACCGCTAGAAGGGCTGCTCAGATTCCTTGAAACGCGATTCCAGTCTTTAGAGGCCCTGGGACCCAAGGGAAGGAACATGGAAGAAGCTACGCGGAAACCAGTAATAGCAAGATCGCTGGCCATAACAACGAGCCAAACAAAATGTGTAGCATGCCGGGCTAATCATCCACTGTTCGCCTGCCAGCAGTTCATCAAACTTTCTCCGAAGAAACGGCTAGAGTTGGTACGGAAACATAAATTGTGCATTAATTGCTTGAAGGCAGGACACAGTCATGCAACATGCGTTTCCAGAACATGCAATAAATGCGCAAGGAAACACAATACCTTACTGCATTTAGACCAAGAGTCACAAGAAACAGGCAAGCAATCCCTCCAAGCTCAAGCGGCGCAGACTCACTCAGAGTCACAGCACGCAACATTATCGGCACAAGCATCTGGGACGCAAATGGTATCGTCATCCTAAGCACCGTAATGATACAACTAACAGGAGATGATGGAAAAAGCATTCAGTGTAGAGCGATTCTCGACTCAGGATCGCAACTAAACTTCATTACGCAGAGAATGGCACGGCAGTTAAATCTTATGAAGGTTTCAGATCATATAGGCATTCAAGGAATTGGGGGGTCCACCCAGCGTACTCAACACAGTGTAAACGTTAAATTGAGCTCCAACACTACGGGCTTCTCCACAAGGCTAGAGGTCTTCGTTTTGCAAAAGATAATTCCTCAGCATCCAGCTAAGGACATTAAAATTGAGGAATGGCCAATTCCCCATAACATCAAGCTTGCGGACCCAGCATTCAACCGTGCCGATCGTGTTGATTTCCTCATTGGAGCAGAAATCTATCACCAACTTTTAGCAGTTGGACAAATAAAACTGCGGGACGATCTACCCATAATTCAAAACACACTTCTCGGGTGGATGGTGTGTGGTAAAATAAGTGGATCCTCTCTACAACAAGGCCTTCTCTGTGGCATCTGTAGTGAAGATGAAGCTCTCACTACTCAATTAGAGAAGTTCTGGAAGTTAGAACAGGAGCCAGAAGTACCGTATAAATCATTAACCCCAGCAGAAAAACGGTGTGAGAACTTCTTCAACCAAACCACATATCGAGATCGACAAGGTAGATTTGTGGTTGCGCTCCCATTCAAGGAAAGAGAACTAAATCTGGGAGAATCAAGGGACATTGCACTCCAACGATTTTTTGCACTGGAAAGGAAATTCGGTCGACATCCAGGACTAAAGGAGCAGTACACCAAGTTTATGCGGGAATATCGAGAGCTCGGCCATATGGAAGCCGTTGACCCTCAGACAATAAAGGCCCCATATTACTTTCTACCACACCACGCGGTAATCAAGCCTGATAGTACCACCACTAAGCTGAGAGTTGTTTTCGATGCCTCAGCTAAGACATCATCAAACATTTCATTAAATGATACAATGCTTGTGGGGCCCACCGTACAGGAGGAGTTATTCACAATACTTCTTCGTTTTCGGATGCCACGATATGTATTTACAGCGGACATCGAGAAGATGTACAGACAAATCCGCATGAGAGAAGAAGATCGAAAATACCAATTTATCTGGTGGAGAGAAGAGCCCAAGGATCCATTACGATGCTATCAGTTATGCACCGTAACTTACGGAACTTCGTCTGCCCCATATCTCGCCACCAAATGTCTTCAAAGACTTGCGGAATCAAACAAGCAACAGTACCCATTAGGTGCAGAAGTCTTAGGACGAGACTTTTATGTAGACGATGTCATGACAGGGTCAGATCATCTATTCACTGCGATTGAAATGAAGAATCAACTCAAGGTTCTGTTGGAATCTGCGGGATTCAAGCTGCGCAAATGGTGTGCAAATCATCCACGGCTCTTACAAGATCTTCCGAAAGGTGATCTAGAGGTTGAGTTAGACTTTCTCGACAAGAATCAGTCACACGTTAAGACACTTGGATTAACGTGGCTACCCAAATCTGACTCCTTCAAGGTGAAGACCTCATGGATAGAACGCCACAAGGTCACGAAACGAAGTGTCTGCTCTGACACAGCTCACCTCTTCGATCCTCTTGGCCTAGTAGGACCAGCTACTGTCATCGCGAAAATTTTCTTGCAGAAACTATGGCATCTGAAACTAGACTGGGATGCTTCACTCCCGCTGGAATTACACACCGAATGGATACGGTTCAGGGAAGAATTGAAGGTGTTGGATGAAATCAACGTCCCGAGACATGCATGTCTTCACAAGCAGCCCAGAACAATACAACTCCATATCTTCGCAGACGCTTCGGAAAAGGCTTATGGAGCTGCGGCATACATTCGAACGGTAGACCAACAGAATTGTATAACAGCACAGTTGCTATGTTCCAGATCCAGAGTAGCTCCACTAAAGACTCTCACGATTCCTCGTCTGGAGCTATGCGCCGCAAAATTAGCAGTCGACTTAGCAACGCGCATTCAAAGGGATTTAAGTATAACTGCGGAACGCACTGTCTTCTGGACCGATTCGGAAATTGTTCTCTGCTGGATCAACTCTTCATCAGCGTCCTTGCACACCTTTGTTGCAAACAGAGTGTCCGCCATCCAGGAAGTGACTACATCTCAACAGTGGCGACATGTCAAATCAAAGGAAAATCCCGCCGACATTTTATCGCGCGGCATGGCTCCTGGAAGGCTCAAAGATAATTGTCTTTGGTATTATGGACCACCCTTTCTACATGGTCAAGAGTCAGGATGGCCAGCAGCACAAGTTCCGAGGGTAGAAAATGTTCCCGAAACGCGAAAAACACTTTTATCTACAGTCGCAACGTCAGCCACAGGCAATATAATTGATACAATCAATCATGGGAACTCATTCCGGAAATTACAAAGAATTGTGGCCTACGTGAACCGTTTTATAAACAATGGAAGATCTCGAGGAATGAGTAGACCATCATCTGTCGATAAATCATTCAGTGCAAGCGAACTAGATGAAGCATTAATGATCATCACCAGGCAGATGCAACAAAGTGAGTTCGCCACCGAAATCTCACAACTAAGGGCCACAGGAGAAACTCAGAAGAACAACAAGCTAAGTGACCTCACCCCGTTCATCGATGAAAGAGGAATCATGAGAGTCGGTGGACGATTGAGGGCTTCCGACCTACCTTTTGATGCTAAACATCAAATTGTATTGCCATACGGACATCCGGTCACAAAGCTAATAATGAAGAGCATCCATGAAGAAAATCAGCATACCGGACCACAATCATTGCTGGCCATTGCAAGACAACGATTCTGGCCCATGAAGGGAAAAACGATTGCAAGATCTGTGGTCCAACATTGCTTACGATGCTTCAGGTCGAAACCAAAACAAATATCGCAATTAATGGGAGACCTGCCAGCTCGACGGGTTCAACCAGCTCGACCCTTTGTCAATGCAGGAGTCGACTTCTGTGGGCCAGTCTGGACCCATTACAAGATCAGAGGCAAGAAACCGCAAAAATCATACATAGCAGTATTCTGCTGCTTTGCCACCAAGGCAGTTCATCTTGAACTCGTGACAGAACTAACCACGGACGCCTTTCTGGGTGCCTTGAAGAGATTTATGGCAAGGCGAGGGCATTGTAGACATCTCCATTGTGACAATGCTAAAAATCTCATTGGCGCACAGGCACAATTAGCAGAACTAAAGGATGCCGTGCACTCTGAGAAGGCCAAGGACCAGATAAAATCACTGTGTAGTACTCGTGGTATCGATTTCCACTTCATACCCCCCCGAGCTCCCCACTTCGGGGGTCTTTGGGAAGCAGCAGTAAAATCAGCAAAGAGCTTGTTACGACGATCTGTTGCAGCCGCATCTCTCACATATGAAGAATTGGAGACAGTGGTCACTGAGGTAGAAGCGGTGTTAAACTCCAGACCGTTAACTCCCATGTCATCAGATCCCAATGATTTCAGCGCACTAACTCCTGGTCATTTTATAATTGGGGAACCCTTAGTTAGTACAATTCATCCTGAGGCAAATCCAGAAAGAGTTTCCTTACTTTCTCGATGGAAATTAGTTACGCATATAAAGAACGAATTCTGGAAGCGTTGGTCGACAGAATATCTTAATGAACTGCAACAACGTCAAAAATGGCGGAGGAAAAGCGAAAACATTAAGCCTGGAACCATGGTGATTTTAAAGGAAGACAATCTGCCACCCATGAAATGGCCGCTCGGCCGCGTAATTAACACTCATATGGGAGACGACGGTCTCATTCGAGTAGCAGACATTCGCACAGCCAAAAGTGTGCTACGCCGGCCTATCCACCGACTCGCTCCACTTCCGATTGACTCACATGAGACAGAAACTGAACCAGATGAACCAACAACATCAATCACTAAAGAAGTAACATCCAACAGAACTCCCGAGCAACCAGCCAAGCAAGATGATAACCCTGTTCCTAGGAAAAGGATTCGAACGTCACCACTGTCTACTATAGCCACGCTATTGCTAACTTGCATCATCCTTCCGCTAACAAAGAGTGCTCCGATTGAAATAAAACCATTCAATTCCCAGCCCGGGGTTTATTTCGAAAATTTAGGAGCTGCCAGAATAATATCTAACGAATGGAACATCATCGCTTATTACGAGATGTCAGGATATTGGAAGGAATTCAATGGACTTTTGGGAGGACAAAAATCGCTAAATGATATCTGCAACCAACTACCACCTCAAGACCCATGTGCCGCGACTGTAGCACAAATACAGCATACTATAAAAGAGCTAGCTGACAACAACGAGCTATTATCCGCACAACCAGTAGCACCACGTAAGAAAAGAGGAGCGCTAAACATTGTTGGTAACATTGCGAACAGTCTGTTTGGTGTATTAGACTCAGAATATGCAGCGAAGATGTCCAAAACAATCGATGATACCAAGAAAAACGAAGAACATTTATTGGAACTTATTCGCAACCAAACGACGATCATCGACTCCAGCGTAAACATCATCAAAAAGACCGAAGAAGAAGTTGCGAGGCAATTCGAGTCTATACAGACTCAAATCAATCAGCTAAATAACGGAATCAGCCGAGTTCAAGCAGAACTTAGACAACAAGGGCTTTCCACCCTATTTACATCATTGGCCACGCAAATATTGCTAGTCATATCAAATGTACAGCGAATGCAGGGATCACTCATCAATGTTCTCATGAACTCGCACCATGGACGGATCAGTCCAAAACTGATAACGCCTCAACAACTCAAGCAACAACTGATTATCATCAAGGCACATCTCCGACCGTCCTTGAAGCTTCCTCAAATCGGCGACAACATAGTTCAACTGTATACTTTAATGGATGTGGCAGCCAAGGCAACATCAAATCGGATTATATTCAAAATTAGCATTCCGTTGCTGAACACCGAAGAGTTTGAGCTCCTGAAGGTTTTGTCAATTCCATTTTTGATAAATGGGACGTTTGTTACAATAAATCCTTCATCACCGTTCTTAGTAGTCAACCTCCACAGAGACCAGTACTACCCAATCACAGAGCAAGAGCTGCAATCATGTGTCTCAATTCAAGATGACGACCACATGTGTAAACAAAATCATCCTATCTATCGGCGTGGGTCGAATCAGAGCTCTTGCGAAATGGATCTCATCAATGATGTACAACTACCATCCACCTGCAGACTAGAAGTCTTCCCAAGAGACTCGCAATGGATTCAATTAAATAATCCGAACCAATGGATATACTCGGTGAAGAAGCCCGAGATGATCAAGGTTGCATGCAGCAGTGATGTAATTTCAATGGCTATTGAGGGATCCGGCATCCTAAAAATGAACGGAAATTGCATCATCAAACAAAACCAAATCACCATTCAGAGCCACAACATTTATCCAACTGTGCTTAGGAGCTCATATATTCCGGCTACGAATGTCACACAGATCGTGTTACCGGAACAACTTGCACAACTGAGCCTCAACATGTCCCCTTACCAAACTCATCAGGCTGCATTGGAGAAAATAGAGGCACAACTACGGCTGCAAAAGGAAAACAGCATTCTACCATCCACGCTGCAAGCTCACGACGTCCACCAATTCTCAATAGCCTACATTGGATCAGCAATATCAATTTGCATCCTGATCTACGTGGTGTGGAGATTTCGAGCATACACGTACAAACCACCAGCACCCGGCCCAATTCCATCGGAACGCACCCGAGGAGGAAGACCCAAGATCTCACCACTGGACCCACGGACAACGGCACCAGCCCCGACCTTCACCCTAGAACTTGATCCCTGACTCATCAGCAGCTGAAGTTGAAGCACTGCTTCAACGGGGGGGGAGAATGTTGGATCTCTGGAATGCGCATGACATGCAAATGCTCATGTGCATTCAGGTCATCCACTGCGTCCCCAATAAACACACTCAGTACATTGCCCCGAGAACATTTTGCATCAGCAAAAGGGGCGCACCGGGCGCGACACACGACACCACAAAAACAATCGCGACGTCGTACCGGCTCCCGGGGTAAATGTGCATAGTGTGCAATATTGGGCAAAAGCAAAAATTTATTGTATCATTATTTAGCTATTAGTTATTGATTGTAATTTGTATTGTTGTATTTGTATTTGTTATTATAAGGCTATTTAAGGCCAGGTTTTTAAAAATAAAGTAGAGTCGTTTGTAAACGTTCTTTTACTGCGCCTCAAGTTATTATCACAGTTGTTCTGGTACAAGAACCAGCAGCAACAATTCAAACCTCACTTAAGTGAAACACTTAAGCGAATTCTTGACCACGGGTTGAGCGAAACGCTCAACTCCAAACCATCGACGAGACAAAAGAGTCGCGTCATACCCTTTTTCACGAAAATCGTATAAAGTTTAGAATTTGTAAACCACCATCATGAGCACCTAGATTTTGACGACAGATTTGAAATTAGAGATTCCAAAAACTTTCATGTAATTATTTTTATTAAAATCTAAATATCAATAAATAAATTAATAAATAAATGAGATATATTGATTGTGGGTCAATTCAGATGAGTGTTTTCACATCTGAATTGACCCACAATCAATATATCTCATAACCCTCATTGAGATGAACATTTAGAAAAATAAATAAATAAAATCAAAATCTTTCGTGCACTTTCACAAAAAGTTGTCGTGAACGAAAGAAATCTTCAAACAGACATACAGATGCACAGGCCCATATAGAATACAAAAAAATATCTTTCACATTTTTAAGGAGGTACAATCAGATTTTGGCATTATCTCGGACACCAATTTTTAACCCTGATATGTAATATACTTTCATCTCTCTTGGAACATGGAAGTAAAATAAAATTGATTCAATAGTTTCCTTTAAATCATATAGTCTTGTTGCAAACTCAAGAAAAACTCGTCTAAAACTTATTCATCCATGTTAAGCCCTCTAACTTCAGTAATTCAATGAATTTTGACTATTTAAAGTTGTATAAAATTGTTCTTAAGGTATTGAAGAGCAAATTTCTGCCACAAATAAACTCAATTTTTCATCCGAAAAAGATCAAACTATTCCTCCCTTAAAGTGGGATTCGCCAAAATGTTTCATAATTGGATGAATGGTCGGGGTTCTTAGCCTAGTAAATTCTTCACATTGGACTCTAGCGTGTCACCTGTTGATCATCTCGAAAGAAAAATTTCATTGGACACCGCCCCGCCAGAGCGGTGACGGTGCCATCTGCATTATTTACGGTCCAGCTTAGGACTAATCCCAGCCCTCTGTGGATTTTCAGTCGTTTATGGCTTTATTAGGAGTTAAGTAGTAATTACGGCGGTTTATCCTTAAATATTTCTTCTTCGTACAACTGGATTCGGGCAATTGGTCCATTTAGTTCTCATTCAACTGAAATTTGCGAGCATGTTTTATCCCCTCCCCGGATGCTGCCTTTCGTGGCCTTTTCAGCTCTTTAAATTAAGAAAAATGAAGTGGAAGGGATAAGGCTATAGCTGGGATGTTTGGCGCGGATAATACTCTCTCTAGCGAAAATCCGATTTTGTTGGTATTATATTTAAAGTTATGTTGTACTCGGAAAGGAACTATATCTCATTTTCTGAATTTCTACTGTGGATCTGGATGATTTCTTGGACAACAATTTTCCTCGAAACAGTACAAATAATCGTGGTTGTTGTGTTTTTTTTAAACTTCATTAGAAAATTTAAAATGTATAATAGAACCCAAAAACAAAAAAGAAATATTTCTTTTTACCAAAATTCTCTCCCTCTTCTTTATACATTTTGAACTTTCGCCCCAAAAACCTCACATTATGTAAAATTTTTGAAAGTGAGACATACTATTTAGTTATTAGCTGCATTTCAAAATAGATTTTTATTCAACCAAAAATTATCATCTGAATTAAAAATGATATACTATCATTTGTTCAAGTTGTAGATATTTGAAATTGAAAGTGCAGTTTTTTTTTTTACAATTACATATCAACAAAAACATAACAAAACAACATTTTGAAGAAAAGTCCTTATCTACGAAGAACACTTATTAGATTCGGTCAAAACAAATTTACTGTCCTATGGATGCGCCTAAGATTAATAAATAAATATATCCACTCCATGTAGCTCTATAATCCACAAAACTATCAACAGAAAAATTGTATGTGTTATAAGAGACATGGTTCACTTTAGCAACAGTGTGGTGTTAAGTTATATAGTTTTGCTGTTACTATTTTATTGATAATTGCCAAATTTTATTTAACTTGAATCATTCGTATGTCTGTTCGGTTCAAAATTTGTACTTGAATTTTAAATCACTTTTTATTACCCGATTTTGATGAAATTTGACAGACTTACGTAAGTCTCGTGAAAATACAATATAGTATATTTTATATCGCTCTAAATCCAATATGGCGGTCGCCCTAATACGACGGACTACCTTTTTCTTCTCAACACACTTAAACCATCAGGTGAAATGGTTTGAGGAGTAAAATGCGATAAACTATGAAACAAATCCAGACTATAAATTATAAAATAAATAAAGGCAAAAGAACATTTTTAAATCAGTCTATATACTACTGTGTATAATTTATAATAGCTTGAGTAGTTTAACTAAAATGGACAACTAATCACAATTTATACCTACAATATCTGTGAGAGGAAAACAAATGGTAATACCCAACCTTTTATAAATTATACATATTATAACTTATACATATTATAAATTATACACATTGATTTAAAAAAAACAAAAGGTTTTACTTTTATTTTGTATAATGGAATTTTGATTTTATATTCGCTCTTTCCACAAAAACAAACTTTTTAATGCATTTAGAACTTTAAATTTTAAATAAAAGAGCATTGCAGTGCAGAGTATACCCACAAAGTTTCTCATGAAGTTTTTTCCTCCAGCATAGAATCTCTCGTAAAAATGTAGAAAACAGAAAAAAAACCTTGAAAGCAATTTTCCTTAAAATAACCGTCCTCCGCCGCCGGCAACATCTCCTGAATACCTTTCGGGAAGAAGTATTTGTAAAATGTCGAGTACAAATCTCGGTGAGTCCATAAAAATAAATAAGTGCCCTCAAAACGTTGAAACGCCTCAGATTCCGGCAACATATTCCCGGCGATAGTTGTGGCGCGGTCGAGTCATTCCATCACCATTTAGAAGTAATAGAAGACGGATGGTGGCGCGGAACAGCGCGTCGCGTTCAATTAGGAAGGGCCGTAAAAGTTTCCGTTGATGTCTCAACAGCGCAGTGGCGGTGTCTCATCGGATGTCTTCTTTTAAATTAAATCCCTTATCAAGGGGAATCCCCGAGCGTCGATAAATCCGCACGTCATAATATAAGCGCTACATAAAATCTTTTACGAAGGACATTCGCAGAGCAGAAACTTGCTCAAATCAAGATTATTCGGGGCCGCAGTGTTGCCCCATTCATCGCGGGCAAGAAGGGCAAAGGCCAGGGCGGAGCGACCGAAGGGCTGATCCTTGCACATGGGTTTGTTGGCCTGCAGAGCGGAAGGTCTGCTGGCTCGGTGGTGGGTTTCTGGGTTGTAAATTAATTATTCTGCGGTTATATTCCATTAAAGCTGCCCTTATACCAACTTGACACTTATAAGACCATTAACTTACGACAGGATGCAAAATCTTATCCGTATTATGGCGGTGGCCGGGACTCCTCGTCGGCGTAGTCGTCGTCGTCTTCGTCGTCGTCGTCGCCGGGGCTTTATATCGCGACCGCTCGCTTAAGGAAGGGAAATTAGAAATTCTGGTGGAAAAATTAATGCAACAAGTGGTCTTTATGCATAATTCATTTTATGCTAATGCCCGCCGGCTCTGAGTGGCATAGCAGCAGCAGGACGACCGACGGGCAGCGCGACGTCGGCGACCGACAACCGACGACGACGGTTTGAGCCTGGGAGCCCCATCAGCCCCTTCAGCCCCTTCAGCGGATGATGCTTCTTGGGGCTATTATGTCAAAATCGCGTTTGCTGGAGCACACCAGCTGACGGTTAATGCCGGTGCTCACATCACTCGGAATCGAGTTGGTTATGGCTCCCCTTATGACTTTGGGAACTTTTCAAATTTCATGAAATTGAGATTGTTTTGCTTGGAATGAAGGCGCACGCCCCCAACTTAGCAGTGGGGCTCATAAACGAGGATGGCTCTCTCTCTCTCTCTCTCTCTTCGCTACGGGTAATGAAAAAACTGCTTAATTTGCAACGAAATTGCTATGCACGGGAGGTGGGCAGTTACCCGTGTCAAATATTGCTAAAATGTTGCGTGATTTACGGGGTGTTTGGCTGACGACGACGACGACAACGACGACCACCATCACTAGCTAGACCTAAGGAGCCTCCGTCGAGCTCCGACTGCGGCTCCTTACTTCTTAATTACAGTCCTGTCGGCTTATCTCGCTTGTAACATTTCGACAGGTGCTTAATTCAATTTATGGCTCTCCACGGCCATTTTCCATGCTTAAGAGGAAAAATTCTTTTTACGGTCTGACGCTCTAAAGCCTAACTGCTTGCCTCCCCTAGAAATATGAGCACAATGTGTACTGGCACTGGGGATGCAATCTTGAAGAACAAATATTTTTAAACAATTTTATTGAGTTTCACAGCTGTCTAACTAACAATCAAATCTTATAATTGAATTTTTACCCACTTTCCGTTAATCGATTGAATTAAGATTTTGCACACATATGTAGTTCCAGTGACAATACAATATTATGGTAACATGGACCTGATCTAATGGTGGAGACCGAAAGTGGTGGAGGGAACACCTCAACGGATCACAGGTGTCCCCTCGTGTTTGGTCTCATTTGATACATATCGATGAAAACCTTAGTTCTTATAAGATGGTGATTGAATTTCATTTGAAACTACATTGAGAAAAAAATGAGTGTTTGATAAAACTATTTGTGTCAGTAAAAACTGAAACTGTAACATTATTCCAGTAAAATGAAAAAAAAAATATGTTATTGAAATAATTCAGAATACAGTCAAGTCTCCTATAACGCGGTGTTTCTATAGCGCGATTCCCATATAACGCGGTGTGAAAAATGCGACAAGTTCTCCTATAACGCGGTCTCTTTATAACGCGTTTTTGATATAAGAACATTCCAATAACTCAAATGGTTTGAAAAATGTATCTATGGCAACACATATTCGATGTGTTAAATTTTTGTATGTATGTACATTAGGGTGCTTTTTTTTCGCGATTATTTTTTTTTTTTCAGTCCCACCTTGAAATTTTGTGGCTAATACCTAAACATACATTCCCTGAAAATTGGAGCCCAAAAAAATAATATTTAGTACTAGACCAAGACGCATAAAGATTTCCCATATAAAATACACGTGAACTTTGATTATTTTTCTTCAAACATCTACAACTCAGAGGCATTTTATAGCACAATCTTGGGCAATGGTAGGGTTTCTTCAGAATTGAATGCTCTACAAAAGTGTCCATTGCGATGTAACCCTAACTCCCACCAGCGAGGTAGTACGGGTCATTGACCCCAATTTTTCCACGAAATTCTCGCTTTTTGCCCCTATCTCTTAAATAACAAGAGGTACAGAAAAAGTGAATATGACAAACTTGTAGCAAATTCAATTTCCTATAAAAAAGTTCTGAACACCAAATCGCTAACATCAATATTTCTTAAGATATTGGTCTTGGAAATTGAGGTAGTGTTTCTACAATTTAGCTCAATAATCCATGAAACTTCCACACTACCTCAACTTCAAAGCCGAATATCTCAAGAAATATCGATGTTAGCGATTTAGTGTTCAAGAACTTTTTGGAGTAAATTAAATTTGCTACAAGTTTGTAATATTCACTTTTTCTGTACCTGTTGTTGTTTACGAGATAGGGGCAAAAAGCGAGAATTTCGTGGAAAAATTGGGGTCAATGACCCGTACTACCTCGCTGGTGGGAGTTAGGGTTACATCGCAATGGACACTTTTGTATAGCATTCAATTCTGAAGAAACCCTACCATTGCCCAAGATTGTGCCATAAAATGCCTCTGAGTTGTAGAGATTTGAAGAAAAATAATCAAAGTTCACGTGTATTTTATATGGGAAATCTTTATGCGTCTTGGTCTAGTACTAAATATTATTTTTTTGGGCTCCAATTTTCGGGGAATGTATGTTTAGATATTAGCCACAAAATTTCGAGGTGGGACTGAAAAAAAAAAAATAGTCGCGAAAAAAAAGCACCCTAATGCACATAGTTAACATTTGTGGTGTATTCCCCTGTTTGTCAATTCTAGTATTCATTAAACAAAAATTTAAATATGTAAAAATCTACATATTCATTGTCATTTCTATCAGTCACAACTTGTGACTTGGGAATGCAGTTTTTATATAGGTCTGATTTATATAGAATTTATTTATTTCTGAGATTCCATATAACGCGGTACGAGTCATTTAATTTGTATTAATGCTGTGTTTCTTATAACGCGGTTTCCATAGAACGCGGCGGTGGTTTCCATATAACGCGGTATAGATTATTCTGATTTATCTTATTTCTATGTTTATCAAAACGCGGTTTCCATAGAACGCATATCCTGATTTGAATTAATTTGAAGTCTCACATAGCGCGGTTTCCATATAATGCGGTATAGATTATTCTGATTTATCTTATTTCTATGTTTCTCAAAACGTGGTTGCCATAGGACGCATATCCTGATTTGAATTAATTTAAAGTCTCTCATAGCGCGGTTTCCATATAACGCGGTACGAATCAATCGCGTTATAGGTGACTTGACTGTACTTGGATTTACTATGAACACAAGCAAAATAAAAATTAGTATGTATTACTAACATTCTTAGTGATACCCCAAACTATTTAAGGGAGGAAGTCAATGTAAACGACTGATTTTGAGAGTCATATTTTAAAAATGTTTTAGAAGGTGATAAAATAATTTTATTGTTTTAAATTTTTAACATAACTTTATTTAACTTTTCTAAAGTATAAAAGAAAAATTTATTTTTTTTCCTTCTGAAATGGCGGCTCAGGATAATTGAAATTTTATAAATATTTTTAAAAACTGCTCGTGTCGTAACTCAAAATGTTACTGACCGATTAGCTTGAAATTTTGAGAGGTTTTTCTCTACATTATTATCAGAAGGATAAAATTTCAGATATTTCGCGTTAATAAAATACTTTTTGGGGGTCAAATATATCAAAAAAAAAGCCCAAAATTCTGGCTTATTTTTCAAAGGCTTATTTTATATTGAATTTTATGCTTTTTTTTAGTTTTATACGTTTATCCTTCCCGTTAATATGTTATGAAAAGAAAATAATTTAATTTGTCTGTTTCCGATCAATGGTTAATGTGTGACAAGTGGAACACTTTTGGACCCCGCTTCGGAGACGAAAGACAAAAAATTATCCTGAACCGCCATTTTGGAATTAAAAGCAAACAAAAAAAATTTTTTTTTATACTTTAGAAAAGTTAAATAAAGTAATGTAAAAAATTTAAAACAATAAAATTATTTTATCACCTTCTAAAACATTTTTAAAATATGAATGATTTTAAGACGTTTACATGGACTTTCCCTCTTAAGGTCACAACAACTCCTAACCATCAGTAAAATTGACAAATAATGTTTACTCTTTTACTACTTTTCAAAGTTGATTTAACAATAATATAGAAATAATTCTTTAATTGATCATAATTAAAGTTATGACAATCAACGAAGCAAATACAGAACTACACAAGATACAAATCACATACAATATAATCTTTAAAATTATGTAATTAGTTTTTAAAATTATAAAAGAATGATCTCTATTTACTGTTTTAATAAAAATATTGCTTTAATTAATTTTTTTAGATTTTTGGAGATTCAGTACATCGCGATCGTCTCTTTTAATGAAATAATACCATCCTATATGTGATGTTATATACATAAAAAAAATTGTCACGTTTAGTACGATTTGACCATTAAAAAATGGCAATTATTACTACACAAAAATAGTAAATATTTCACTATTACCATCATTGAAAATACGTTTAAGTTCTTGCCTTAGAAAACGTGACATCGTTGTTACAAAATTGAAACCATGCTTTAGTACGTGCAGCTGAACAAATTTCGAGTCACCTTGTACTGTTGCTAGATATGTTCGTGTGTGTCCTGTTCCACAGAAGGAGTGAAACAGGAGCACGGGATCAGGACACGACACCGAACCCAAAACCGATCCTCATTAAGTGAGTAAACGTTGAAGCAAAGCAAAAACATGTTGCGGTAGGGACCATTACGACCTATCGGCGTCCATCAGTCTTTAGTGATCCTTTTATTTGTCGCAATTGAAATTGCATTAGTGTTTTTCACGTGAAATTTTCATTAGAGACCATCGTGACGGGCATAATTAGCGCTTCCCGCTTCAGAGAGTGATTTACTAGAGACACGATATATATAGTAAAACTTTTTCATAGGAAAATGTTCAGTCATTTTGAATGAAAAAGGGCCGCATACCGCCGTGTGAGCAGAGTTAATCCACCGCGTGGCTGCACTTTGTGCCAGTACACGGAATCGGGAGAGCCCTGTAATTATCCTACCATTTGCCTCATTAGTAGGGCAGGTGTTCCTTTTCTGCATTCTATGCGAGTGCTAGATGTTTCGCTGCAAAGGGACTAATTTGCAGACTATTTACAGACGTCTACAACATCGAAAAACACTCTTCTGTCTGCAACCTGTACTATGTTCCGACGTGACGACAGGGTCGCCCGTTTTCATTTATACATATATTTTTTTTTTTTTTGTTTCTATTTGCTCACATTTGCCCACATTAGTGCGAAGTGGATCCCATTAAAAGTGCCCGAAATGGGCCGCAGCAAGCATAAATTCAAATGGAAAATAAAGAGCGTTTTTATCCGGGCCCCCCAACATCATTTTTCATTTAAAAAGACACAGGCGAGTGTGTTTCCATGTCAGGGAGCTGCTGCAACTCGTTGGAGAAAGGTACAAAATAGGGTTGAGGGAGGAGGTGGGGAGCACTCTTTAATTGAAAGGAGTCCGGGTTGGAAAAGGGAGGAGCGGGCTTACGCGAAAAAGGGCTCTGTCAGGGCGTCCTTCAATTTGGTTCTTAGCCAAGTTAAGCGGAAATTAGAGTCGAGTAAGTGCTCGCAGTTATTCACTTCAAGAGCCATCGGAAATGCTTCTTTTTTGCGCCCCGAAAATGAAGTCACTCCGGCTCAATTCTAATGGGGCCTCCGCCCCAATGTCGTCAGCGACAGTTGGTGGGGACTGGCAGCCAGTTTAATTTAATGGAGCCAAAGTTTATTTTTCGGTTTTGTGGGTAATGACCTCTCAAAGAAAGCCTCTTCTACTACCCTCAAAAAATAAACATACAAAATGGAAAGTCACTTTTTTTCGGGATGACACTCCAAAAAACCCCAAATTCACTACCAATTCAAATATTTGTCAGCGACGACGTAATGAATCAGTGGAATCTTCATAAGTCCCAATAATTAGTCCACCATAGCTTTGAGGTCCTTATGCCCTACAAAGTCGACAATTTCTGAAGCGCGCCGATCCTGGCTCCCAGAATCCAGAGCAGGACTCCCGTCCGTTCCCAGACACATAAGCACGACGCGCGCCGCCGGGATGCGTCTCTTCGTGGATAAGAACTCATTTCTGCCGGTGATAATTGGACGAGCGGACTAGAGGCACGTTTCATATTGCCTACGTGCCGCGAGCAAACTTCATCCTTCCCTGTAATGAGATTCGCGAGCTCTCCTGGAAATGAGTGCATTTCACTATCGCCCCCGCAGGCCCCTGCCTCTCTCGGGATTTTGCAAAATTGCAGAGGAGCACCGCATCCAGGGATCCAGGGCCTCCTTTCGGAATTTAGCGCAGAGATGTGAATTTCAGTTAATATTTCTGAAAACATTGTTGCAAGTGTCTGCCCGTCGTTTTGGCCGCAATATCGTTGAAAACCGGCGCAGCACGGGCGATGTGGTTTGCACGAGTGGAATACAAAAATTGGAGTGGGGTAGGAAACACGACCGGAGCCCTAATTATCTTACAACCTTTACGGCCTCCTGCAAAAGAGAAAACCGCACCTAAGTTTCAAATTTTCTTTCTAATTCTTTGCCGATTCATTTTAAAATTCTTGCAATGCAGTCACAAATGTTCTACCTTATTTCTTCTAAGTTTGTTTTTTTCAAGACAGAGATCCGTTTTTATTCACATTTCACAATTTATTTAGATTATCCTGTACAATATACGGTTTTTGTTTGTTGACATACCACCCGATTCTACATAAAAGCTATTAGCTCTTAACCTCTTATATCGTTGTCAAAAATCAGTTAACAAAAATTCGTATTCTACTTTAGCATTTAAGAGAAGTCAGTAATCAGCTGATCTCTTATTATTTGTGGAGACTTTTGTTAGGAGATTTTCGTATTCTGAAACAAAGTGTAATAGACTTTTTTAGCCTAGGAAACCTCTTAAGTTTAGAGGACCTCGTCGGGGAGCTGTTATAATATATTGACATTTAAAATAAAGTGATAGCGAGAGTAAAAGTGCTGTTACTGATAATTTTTAACAAGTTTCGCGAAAATCAGGAAAGAAATGAAATTATTGAATGAAAGTATTGAATATGCATATGACTTTATATTTATTTATTTGGGAAGAAATAGGCCGTATATAATACATATACATATTTACATTTTTTATATTAATAATTTTGTTGGCTTAAAGTAAAGCAGTTTCAATAAATAAGTCGATGTGCCATATCACATTAAATTGTACAATAAATATCTATGATACATATTACAAATAATACAAATCGATTGTAAGTTACAATATGTATTCGTTAATACCAGTCGTGGTCTAAATTATAGAAACAAAAGCATCCAAAACAGGAATTATCAAAATCGCCAATATATATCATGGTCATGAGGCATGACACCGCAGAAGTTGAAGATTTTATTTAATTTTAATTTTAAAATACATACTATGGTTTATATAATTTATTTAAATAAACAGAGGATGCACGACAAATTTGCTCATGACAGAAATAACTTCTTTACTGACTTTTTTAAATGATAGGAGGTGATTTAAAGAAATTATGTCATCATTTCACAGCAATCAAAAGAATTTTTTGAAAACATTCTCAAAGAATCGTGTGAAGGAATCTGCGAAATATCGCTGATCCTTTTTGTGTGTCCAGTACAGCATTCATACGAAATCTTAGAATACCTTAACGAATTGCTTTTAAACCTAGAGATGCTCTTCTTAAACCTTTTGATAACCAGGAATATTCGAAAATACCCTATCCTCTTTTAAGGTGTATTACTTATGTTTCGCAATTAATAATAGAACATTTACATTTTTACGTTAAGGTCCCTTCAACTAATTCGGAAATAAATGAGGTAAAAAATAGTTTTCGTTCTAAATTCGGGATAGAAAATACAGTAGGGTGTATAGACTGCACCCACATAGCTATAATAGCCCCTGCCGTTTCAAACGAAATGCACCCGCCACGAGCACATCCAAACAGAAAAAGGTTTCTGCAGCATTAATGTGGAGGCGGTATGAATTTGGATTTTAAAATTTTATTAAATTTATTTTAAACTTCAGGTTTGCGACTCAAATTTAATATTTTTGGCCGTTAATATAAGGTACCCCGGAAGCTTTCATAACAGTGGAATAGGGATGACTTTCGCCATTCGTCGTCATATTCAGGAGATAGAACCCCAGGGTGAATCTTGGCTTTTCGGAGATTCGGCACGGTTAAAAATTTTGGAGTAAAATTTAATCTTTTGCTTGTATTACAGCCATTTTTCAATCCACTTCGAATTAAAAGTAAATATTCATCGAATATTACTCAAAAATGCAATAATTTTTGTATTGAATAGTAATCCAAAATTTATGTTAAAATACTTTGTAATCTTTTTGAAGTAATTTTCAATATTAATTGGATTAAAATTAGATTAAAAGGTAATATTTCAATCCAAGCAGATTGAATTTTAAGTTTTTTATGCCACAATGTGTCACGTTGGCCATGCCGCGTCGGTAACGCATTTCTTTCAAGATCAATAGTTTATATTACGTTTAATAATACGTTTATATTAGATAGTCAAGCGATAGTTTATATTATGTATAACATTATTTTGTGTACTATATAGATAATTTGAATAAAATAAAATAAATTAGTTTGTGTTTGAACGTTTCCTTATTTTTTCTATGAAAAGAAAATGAATACATCTTTTTTGGGAAAAAAAAAATCATAAAACCTAAATATTCGCTCAAATCCAAAAAAAAACTTGTCACTTTTTCAATGGATTAATGCATTATAAATTAAAACAATTAGTGTGAACTTATTAAAACCATGGTGCATTAAAGATAAAGTATCGTTAATATTAACTTTTAATACAATAAGTACTAGTTTTAATAGAAATTGGGATTTATTTATAACTCAATAAAAGATTACAATTCAATATTTTTGTATTAAAACAAAAATTAGTATTAACTTTTTTAAACCATAGTGGATTAGAAGTAAAGTATAGATAATATTACCTTTTAATATAACAAGTATTGATTTTTAATGTTCTAGTATTTAAATTAATTTAATACTGAAAAGATTTATTTTTAATACATGCCAATATTACAGTTTCATTTCCTTTCAAATCCTTTCAAAATATTAAAATCTAATACTTTTTTGGTGTGGACTTATATACAATCCAGAAAATATTGGTTTTTAGTCCAAATTTTTTTAGCGTGGGGATATCCATGATTGAAATGATGAAATTATGTATCTCTTTTTGTTCTTCACTTTATATTTCCAGCTTTTCAAATTCTATGGAATATTAAGGGGGTAAATACAATTAGAAGGTCAAAAAAATCGATTTATTTTTGTTCCTCTAAAAAGTTAGGAAATTTCCCGCTCCAAAAAGTTTCAGGTCGAAAATCGAAATCCTTATATATTTTTTCTTCATTTTTCGAGAACGCTTTGTTCAGCGCATAGCAGGTTTTCAAAACTTTAAACGCTTTTTTCTCAAAACAACATTTTTAAAATTTGCAACCACGATTACTCGAAAACTACTTGTCCAATTTAGCTGAAATTTTTAGGGTTTCTTCTTTATACCTTAGGCTTGTCTGTAAGCCTAATTGTTTTGGAATTTTTTGTTGCAAAATTGAATTATTAATGCAAAAATGGCTGAAAAAATATTGAAAATTATCGATTTTTTACAAAAACTACTACCAAACGCAGAATTTTTTTATTTTTTTTCTAATTTTTGAGGTTTACCGACAAATTACATGTATATTTAAATTTTTATTATGGGCTGTTACAGATCAATAACACGACGCCCAGAGTGGCGTTTTTTTTTTTTGTAGGTCAACTTCACACTAGCGTACAGCCGCCATTTTGTTTTCAAAAATTAAAAAAAAAATTTTTTACATTCCTCATCTATACCTTAACAAGTGTACAAAGTTTTACAATGATTGCATTAAATCTTCTTTGTGAAAAAAAAATTATTTCTATTGCGCAATTTTTGCCCGTGTAATTGTATTTACCCCCTTAAATGCACTTTTTTCATTTCACTATCCCAGATATGAAATATTTACCCAAAATCACAGCATACTTTGTTTGAATTTCATAGCGTTCCGATTCTCCAAAACCTCTTAATCTCTAAAACTTAAAATTTCTCCAAAAACTTTAATGCAGAATATCAATTTTTTTAATATCTCTTATTTGAGAAATTTAAGAGGTTAAGAGATATATTAAAAATCTTTTATGTAGAATCGGGGGGTTAATTTCCATAACTTTCCAATTACAGTACCCAATATTAATATGTATATGTATGGAATGATCCGTGTCAACCATGCCAACCACTAGTACAGAAATTGAGTGCGTAAAAAAAATTTTGTGACAGCTTAAAAAATTCTCCTCTTTCGGAAGGCGTGTGGAGCTTTTTAATTTTCAAGATGGCGGCTGCAATATGGCGGCTATTATCCACGAATTTTCACGATCTTCTGAAGGAAGTGTTACTGAAAAAGGAGCGACGATGACGAAAATTCAGGTATGCGACAAAAAATTTTTGTTTGTTAGAGAGTTATCAAATTTCATAGGATTCTTCTGAATTTTCAAAATGGCCACTTGATGGTATCAAACAGTATATCAACAGCTTTTAAAATTGTATAAAATAGTTTCACTCAAGCTTATATTATGTTTTGTTTTGTAATTAACCACTACAACTTTGAGATTATTATGTTTAGCAATTAAAAACTCAATATATTACAATACTTGAATACAAAATACCCATTAAAATAACTGCGTGGAAACTTACCCTTATTTTAATCTTATGTGTGTATGTGATATTTTGCACTCGAGAACTGGAATATTGAGTTTTTAATTACTAAATATAACAATCTCAAAGTTGTAATGATTAATTGAAAAATGAACATAATATAAACTTGGGTTTTACTGCGACAAATTATGCGATACTATTTTTTAAAACAGTTATTTTTAAAGTAAAATATCTATTCATTAATATTGGGTACAGTAGTTGGAAAGCTTATATACTCAATATTATGTATAAAATATTTAATGCAGATATTTTAACAAACAAAAAAGTTACAGATTTATGACACGAAAAACCTCCGCTGGCCCCACTGCGCAACGTACCTTAAGAATCGGATATGCATATAAAAATCCATTGCACTTTTTCCGCGAAAATTTTCAACAATTCACTACATTATAATTTTAATTTAATTTTATTTTAATAATAATTTTTCAGAATATTAATATGTTGAAAAAATTAGAAATTGTAAAGAGTATTATCAACGAGTACCGAGTTCTTAGAAAAGTTAATAACAAAAATTCAACGTTTACGTTCTTTCTATAAAGAACGTTACCATTAAAAACTTTATAAAAATCGTTTCTGAGAGAGGCGTATTTTCGGAATTTGGTAAGAGCAACAGAGAAAAGTTAGAAAAATCTTAGAATCCTTGGACTTTACCCGATTTAAACATTTTTCATGAAAATTGGTACATAGGGTTTTTGCGGAATGCTGATTTCAAATCCGCTGTCAAATCCGGAAATTCGTACAATGATTATCTTGAGGATACTGATTTTGAATGTTATCAAAATTTACGAATCCAATATGGCGACCAATAATTCTCGATTTCAACGGATTTTAATGAAAATTGGTACAATGATTATTCTGAGGCCACTAATTTCGAATTATATTAAGATTTGGAAATTCAAGATGGCGGATCCATAAAGGGGTTTTCGGATTGAAACAAATTCTAGAATATAACAAATTAGCACATTTGAGAAGTATGAGCCTAGGTGTATATTTGATGTTTGCCTAATCGAACCACCGTAAGGCAAATGGTGGGATTGCGTATTTCATTGTAAGGTTATAAATGCATTAGGTTTGCCTCATAAGACCCTTGTGAGAAACTCATAAGGTAAACCTCACTTCAGTATCGCTGATTTTATTTTGTGAGGTCCTCATGAGGAATCTTCGGGGAAATCCCTCTATCGGCATACCCCTCACCTGCCACATGAGACCCACACGCTTCATGAGGCATGCCCCTTATAAATTCTAGTCGGGAAACAATACAAATAAACCATATGGAAACTTTTTTTTAAATCAAAACAACTAATGTAAAAAGAGAATGAATTTTGTTTTATAATTCATATTAAAAAAGTTCGTGTAAAAACAGAACTGCGTATATACTACATATATAGTGAATATACTGTATATATAATATATATGCAAATTCAAATATCCCAGTATTTTGTAGAGATACATTATAAGTGTCGGTTTTAATCGACTCGTCAACTAAGACAGACTTTAAAAAGTGTCGAGTAAATCGACACTCCTAAGGCAACTAAGATTTAAAACATATTTATTTGGAACATCAAAGTTGTGAGGATGCATTTGCATAATACTGTAATTGCAGGACTCGTTTGAGACATAATTTAATATAAAATTATTTTAATTTGACAAACGAAGTACTGGCGTAATTTAAAAAGTATCGTTAAATTTGCGAATTATAATTATTATATTAACAATTTTATTATAATACAGCACCAATTCACGCAATGCACGCTGAAGAATTCTAGATTTCAACTAATCCTGTCTCCTGTCACAGTTGTCGCTACGAACATGGCCAAATTACAAGTCAACTAGATTCTGATTAGTTAGTTGCTGACCTCGTTGTGAGTAATTGTTTTATATTTCAAAAGGTGTAGCGTAAAGGAAGTCTTTTCAAATTAAACTCATAATTCTTATTTCCTTATCGTAAGAATTGTTAATCCGTTGAAGCAGCTCACAGCAACGTAAAGGCGCAGAATATTTAAAAGCGACACTGTGTGGCCGCCAAACAAATCTTCAAAAAATACCTAGTTATAAAGTATTTCTAAGACCACAAATATCTTAAATAAATAAAGGTGTGCATCCTCTGATCAGCTCATCAGTGTGGAGCAGCAGGAAAATGTTATTCTCGATTTTGTTACTCCTGTAAGCTGAAAATGAGTTCCCATCACGTTTCCTCACTGCTAGGAAGTTAGCACAGAATAATTATGTTCCCGTCTGTAACGAAAGATATCTGATGAAGGCAAGATAAATTGTAGTCTTATTTTAGAAGTGGATCAGTTAAAGCAGTATCACCTTTCACCATTATTTCTATCATTTAAGTTAGGTATGGAGCAATACCTCAAATATCATTAGCAATGTTAAAGTAAATTTTAAATATTGAACATATAAAGGAGTTAAAAAAACCACAATTTGTAAAAAATTCTATGATGGATCTGACTCAGGGTAAACTTTATTCGATACCACAAATAAAATAAGTTATTCATTATTCGAATGATAAATAAGGTTAATGAAAAAGCAAATTAATAAAAATGAAAAAACCATAATCAATCTATGTACATATCTTTATTAATAATTCCTGATTTTTAATACGATTTTTCGTTCGATTCGAAAATTTTATTTCGGAGGTTTCGTCATGGTAGCAAATTGAAATGATGCTGCAAAGAATTAAATAAATAAATACATATGACTTCTAAGAGTACTAAATTAAACTCTCTATCATGAAAAGGAAATTATTTTGAATAACATAGAAAGAAGTTTATTTATTGAATAATATACAATAAATAAAGCAATTGATTACAATTTTAATAGAGCCCAAATATTAAAGGTTGGAACTGAATGCTTTAAAAAAAAAACCCTACTAAAAGATTTTCAGAAATCGTTTGCATTTCATAAAGACTTGTACTGGCCCTATATATAAAAAACAAAAACCCTAGGAAACAGATAGCAGCACAGTAGTATTTTTCAGGGTAGAACGTAAAAGGAGAAAAGATAAGTTAATATTAAAAGGTATAAAATAAAAAGGGACTTTAAAACAATTTTATTAAACGCACAGCTATTAATTGATAATGAATTATTCGTACGTCGCTCATATCTTTAAAATCTTTAAAATTGGCCTACCGTGCATATTTTTTTACTATTTGGCTCTACCACTTACAATTATCAAAACCTTGGCAGTTATTCAGTGGAAACCTTTTATACCCTAAATGTAGGGAAGCAAAAAAGTGTGAATTTTGCACATTTCTGAAAATTAATTTCCATCAGTTTCACTAGACTGGAGTCGAAATGGGTTAGAGTGGCTGAGACCACGACCATCAGTGGAAAATGATGACCCTGGCGTACGGCAGTCGTTTATTAGAAACTAAACATAATGTCCGGCTGCTTCCTGAGCCCCGCCACATTTATTGAATTTAAATGAAGCCGAACTCGCAGGTGAGCGTGCTTGCATTGGTACCGCTCATTTATCAATTCCAGGTGAAAATTATTACGTGGTTTTCCATTGATTTGGCCTCCTGATAAATCCGACGAGGATTCGGATGTCGGGTGGGTACCGAAGCATATTCCACCCATTAACCGGAGCCCATATTTCCTGCGAATTTATGAAATGCGTTGCGTTGTCGAAACCGATGACGACCTGCTCCTCGATGGGGCCACCTCGCTGCCTCGGAGCCCCGGCCCGACTCGTGAAGGCTCCGGAAGCGTTCCGGCTGAAGGTTATGAATTCAAAATGAAATATTTATTCGTCCGACGAATATTCAGGGAAGGTGTTAATTCGCTCTGACTGCATGCGATGCGAACGTAGCCGTGCCCCCCTCCGGTGCGGTACGTACCACCGCCGCCGCCACTGTGATTCGCAGCCAGACACAATTTAAGGTGATATATTATTACACCTGGAGGGGTTTTGCATGCAAGTGAATATTTGCATTATTTAGCCCGTTTGCAACAAGTGCAACGTGTAGCTGCCAATTTATTCGTTCTCGCGCGTGAAAGTGATACCTGATTTGAATAGCACTGGGGAAGGGTATTTCATACCGACTAAGTTTAATTAAAAACAAAATATTTTTAGTCTAAACCAAAGGAGGCCACTGGGTTATATTCTGGATATTCCGGAGAAGGAAAAACTCCTAACAAAGGTACATCAGGCTTTTTAAATAAATTATTTCGATGAAAGCCAATTATGAATTAGTCTCAGTTGCAGCTCAAAGGAATCAAAGTAATAAGGCCTTTGCATTTTTTACAATTCATTCAATTCTCCTCTACTGAAAGAAGAAGAAAGGATTATTTTATCTGCAACTACTTGTAGTTTTTGATAGTTTATATTCGCTGAATATTTACTGATCACTCAATTATAATTACTTGCAGTTGCAGGCCAAGAGGCGATTGAATAGATTAAAATTTAGCACACGTTGTATTCAAAACTATCTATAAAAAGACATCTTTATCATAAAAATTATAAATTAAAATAGTTTTGATTATGTAATGTACTTCCCACACTTAAGTCTAGAAATAGAAGACAAATAAAAAAATTTTTATATTACATTGCAGATATTTTACGAGGAACGCAATTGGGACGGGTCAAAAAATTATCAATGTTTAAGAATTCTGTTCACAGATATATGTAACTAATTATTTAGGGATCGAGAAAGGGATATTTTATTAAGTATATATTCAACTTGTTCAATACTAATATTTATTGATAAATATTAAAAATTTACAATGTTATATGCCTCGATGTGGCGATCAAAAAATTTCTCTCCACTGTCCCATCGAAATTTTGGTAAAAGAATATTTGAAAAAAAAATGACATTGGTTTTAATTCATGTGGTCTTAAAAAATAGTAATTATGAAAATTTTTAAATTTTTAAATTGTTGCAAAAGTCATCGAGTTTTTGCTAGGACATGGTCGAAAAAAGTCGTTTTCATTGTGTTTTTCTTTAAAATAAAGTTTTAACTCGAATATTGACTTTTACATTAAACTATTTAGTCCCAAGCCATATGAGGGTTCTTGGTCGTCGTTTCACATAATTTTGAATAACATAATTTTGTGTCTTAAAGCTTCATAGGTCAATTTTCTACAGGATTTTGTCCATAAATTATGAAACTTCAAACAAAAGTCTTGAGTAAGTTTCCGTTTTCAAGAAAACTAGAGCTAAAGGGTACAAAAATCCGTATAATGAAATCTGATTAAAATTACTTTTCACTTACTCGAGTACAAAATCGCTCTTAACTAGTGTAATTAATCTAAAACTTGGGTATTTCTTACCAAATTTCGAAACTTAAGTCCCGAGCTGTTAGTGCTGAATCACATGCATTTATTTTCGATATAATATTTTTATTCAAAGCAAAATAACTTAATATTACTATTATTTCAAAAAACGAAAAGCATTCAATAAAAAAAAAAAAAAGTTATGGTCAATTTAATGTCATGAAAATCATTCCCTCACGTTGTCCCGCAGCCCGAGTTAATTGATAAAAAAGCTGCCTTTCTCAAATAAAGCAATGTTCTTATTAATTAAATACTGCAAAAATATTCTAAAGATAGTGTTTATTGTATTTCAGATTTTTTTTTTACATTACGACAAATACATTAACTATAAAAGGATTTAAATATCCGTCCTTTAAAATAAAATCATTCCCTCACAGTATTACGAATATTCAATTTATGATCATACCGAATGACATTTGTGAACGCAACCTTCAGTTGTTGATACCTAGCAACACTGTTAATATGTTAATATGGCGATTTCTTGTTCAACTTCGCCACGTGTTTGTGCAAGAATGCATTTGGTTAAAATTATTTAAATATTACATTTGTCTGAATCATTACCTCACTGAGCGTAAATAAATGATAAGGTTAGTATAAATAAATGTTTTAATTCTTTTCAATAGGTTTTGGTGAGTAAAATGCATAGTTCAAAATACTAAAACAAATTGAAGTTATGTGTCTGTGTTTTCTTAGCTTTTGTCTGAATTCGTCATTCCCTCACTGTCATTTCCTCATTATTTAAAAAAGTGAGGGAATGACAATCGTGTGACGGAATGATTTATACAGTATTATAATAAACTACCTATATAAAAAAATGTGTTTTTGGACTTCTTTACTGCTTAATTTCAACTGGTATTGCATGACTTTTAATTTTAAACAAATATTTCGAGCGATAAAAAATGGCACGACGAACGAAGTTCCCTCATTTTTTTTAAACCCATTCTTTAAAATGTTATGAAGAAAAATATGGAAGACCAATACTCTCAAAAAAACCTCACATAGTAAAACTTTGGATTTCTGCTATAAAAAACGATTTTCTGAACACAAAAAATTTACATGTAATCCAAACTGCAATTTCGGAATTTGGTGAGAAATACCCACTTAATAAATTAAGTATATCTTGAAACAACAAAAGAATTGGGTAGAATTTTTAAAAGTTGTATACTTGGGTAGAATTTTTAAAAGCTGTATACTAGTTACAGAAAAATATTTTTAAATAATGTAATGCTAGTTATTTTTGAAAACTCTAATTATAAATAAAATAAACTGCATTTAAATTTAGAGTGCATTATTAATAGTCCAGGCTACGAAGGTTTTCACCTCCGAATTTTTTGAGCATGCATCGATTTTAATGAAATTTTGACAGCATGTAGGGAATACCTCAAAAAGCAAAATCTACCCTATCCCGATGTGTGCTTTTTCCCTGGGGGTGAGTTACACCCCAACTAGGGGGTGAAAATTTTTTTGTGGAAAATAACCACCAAAAACTATTCATTTTATCAACAAAAGTGTAAGAACCAAGAATGAAGCTTATAAAAAATATAAATCAATTTTATTTCGGCCATAACTCTCTTAGTTTTCATGCTAGAGAGTTCTAGTAACCCTCAGTTTAAAGCTTTTTAAAAATACTTTGAAAAAGGTTCTATGCAATTTTCTCGAAAAATTGACCATTTTTCCGTTATTTGACGTTGAATTTTAAAAAATTTTCGTTCAAATAATGTATTCAACCTTCAATAAATCATTACTCGGTTTGTATTAGGCCTACAATCAATTAAAAGGCACCAATCTCTTTGTTTTTTTATAAGCTTCATTTTTGGTTCTTACACTTTTGTTGATAAAATGAATAGTTTTTGAGTTATTCATAAAAAATCGATTAAAAACGTGGTTTTTTTCACGAAAAATGCCAATTTTTAATCGCGTATAACTCGAAAACTATTGAGTTTTAAAAAAAAATGCTAAGAACAATTTTTGCTTAAAATTTGTTCCTCTATCGATTTCCGTGGTTATTTTCCACAAAAAAATTTTCACCCCCTAGTTGGGGTGTAACTCACCCCCAGGGAAAAAGCACACATCGGGATAGGGTAGATTTTGCTTTTTGAGGTATTCCCTACATGCTGTCAAAATTTCATTAAAATCGATGCATGCTCAAAAAATTCGGAGGTAATACCTCTTTTTTACCTTGGTAGCCTGGACTATAAGGTTAAAAACTTGTTGAGCCGAGATTGTAATAAAATTCAGCTGTAACAACATTTTTATACAACAGAAGAATTAAAGTGAAGTAAATGAAAATTTTATGATATAACTTACAAAACCTAACTAACTACCTTAATCCTATCGTCGTAATTATTCGATTCTTAATCTTAAAAATTCCTGTTTTTAATTAGCAAAAAGGCAATTTAGTGGGAACTTTTAAATATTCACGATGACTTAATACACCCGCGAACAGGAACGTTAAAAATAAGTGCTTGATGCCCTGAAAAGCCGCAGTTCCCTTTTTATAGGGTCCAATTTCGAAACGACCGTGAGTTTACTACCCGACTAAGATGTGCCCTGCGAAGTAGCGTTTAATTAGACTTCCGGAATGGAGAAGGGGTTGAAAAAAAAATGCCCTAAGAATCGAGCGATAACTAGATTACGCGACTGTGAGCAATTCTTTAATGCTTTCCACCTACCTCCCTAACCGGAGGTAAAGAAATTTAATCCGAAATGCAAAACATTTTAATTATATTAGCGTAGCACTAGAAAAGCGTTCGATAAATAAATAGATGTAGAAAAAGACTCCTTTTTGCGGTATAAAGTCAGTCAATTCGTGCCTTACACAAGAAGAAGAAGAAGAAGACGTCGTAGAGGACGACGAGGAGCACAAAGCACAATTTTGCTAAGTGTATCTAAGGAGGACCTTCGAGACAGCATCAGGCGAGATCGAGATGCCTCCAGCATCCGACGACGATGTCAAGCATTCCTTGAGAGCCAAAGCTAATGTTTGAGCTGCACAAGCAACTAACATGGGAAGCAGCATGAATCGATGCAATTGAAGCGAAAACTTAATCGAATCCCGACCATAAAATTGCAATCAATTATTGCAAACCGAAAGTCGGAATTGTGGTCTTTGTCTTTTCTTAATTAAGTTTTCCAAACGGATCCAATCGAGCGGGAATATTCTCCCGCAAAGCAAACGCCGCACCATCGACACAGATTTCTACTCTTCGTCCGACACAAACTCTTACATGTTGAGATTTAAGTTCGCTTGATGAATGTCTTTAATTAAGCCTCGAAAGAATAGAGTTTTATTTTTTTCAAGCCAAGACTTTTGCCCCATTTCATCCCCCATAAACAACCCCACGGGTGCATTTATAGCAAAGGGGAGTTATAAAGTCCCAAGTCCGGCAATCTTCAAAAATCTTAAATTAATCTCGTTAAATTCCATTTAAATAAGGCAAAAAGTTTCCTTGTTATCAAAGTTTAATAACTTTTAATTTTGTCCAAAAAAAAAAAAAAAACACAAAAATTCCTCACAAAAAACTGCAAAAATCCCATGAAAACTTTCCATTGATTACTTAACAAAATAAAAGAACAAAATCCGCCGTACCGGCCCCCCTTCAAGTTTACTTCAACAAAATCTTTCTCTTAAGTAGGAAATCTTTTCCTCCTTAGTGAGATTACTTAAAATTAAGCAGAAACCCCTCTAAAAAGTTAATAAATTCAATGAATAATCGCACCCTTATTATAACTCTTGCAGCGGCGTGGGTTCCCGGGTTTTTTGAATGCCTCCTCCCGCATTCGCTGGCGACCGGCCCCATGAAAAATTCAACGAAATATAACGACGCAAAAATTCCTCGAGGATAGGGAAGAGAGCAACAAACATTTTCGGCACCGAAAAATTATCAACTAATAAAACCGCTGAAACAACCCTTTCCTCCCAAAATTTTAATTACTTCGCAAGGGTGTGGGAGTTTATGGGGCACCCTTCGACCCGGCGAGAGGGAAATTGATCCATGACTCTCTTGCGGTATCGCCGCTGTTTATGCACTGACATCGTAATCTTTGCCAGATGGGCACATTTTCGAAGAGCTGAAGATAAGAAGTAGCTAATTGCTTGACCCTCTAAAAATAGGGTGAGACTTAAAGTCTAATATATTTTTTAGGGGTAATATTCATAAACACAGTGATGATGTTTTGTGTTATATTATAAAGTTCAGCAAGGGTTCAATTTAATCAACAGCCGCAAATCTTTGCGCATAAGTTACATCTTCCTTTTCAAAATGTCTCTTCTTATTATGATAACCTTATATTTATACTGAATTTTAAAAAATGCACTTACACCAAATTCAGCGATTTTCTGTATATTGTAATTTAACCGAAATTAAGATACCTCTCAGCTTCTAAAAAAATCAAAGAAATCAGTATTTCTTCAACAGCTTTTCCTAAATTCCAAGTGATAAAAGTATAGACAATAACTTTGTTGATTGAAGTTCTTCGAAGATAGTGATTTTATTTATTTTTTGGCTAGTGATTTAAAACTGTTACGTCTAAGGACTTCTAACAACCTTGTATTTTTTTAATAATTTTCTGCACGATCTTACTTTGTTAAATCAAATCTCAGTTTTGAACCTTTTATACTCTGTATTATTTTGGGCATAATTTGAAATTTTTAGATAATTTCAAATCGCAACTATACTTATAAAAATTTAGCAATTTTCCAAAAACTCTTTTCTTAATATAAATGCAATTTCTATCCCATAAAAAATGAGGTATATTTCTATAGTTACATTATTGTTGAAGTGTTCGCAGCAAGCTAGTAATTGAGGAAAATTTTAAACGGCGTTTTTTTAAGAGGCGCCGGATTTCCAATAGGAATAACTGTCAAATAAGCTATAATTTGTTGTAACTGGCAATATAATTTTTATTCTGTTGGATCTAACAAATCATTATAGAAAAATATACACGCAGCAACGATTCCAAATCGTGGAAATTTGTTTCCGAAATCAGAGCTCAGTTACTAAAACTTGTAAAGTACTTCGTGAATTTTATGGACCGAATAAATATCCCATCAGAGCGTTACAAAGTTTTTGTTTCCAAAACTTCGGGACATTGATGTTGTCAACTTGTCGTTTCAACAAGATGGCGCTACGCGTCATACAGCAACCGAAACAACTGATTAATTGAAAGGACAATTTGGCGAAAATCTTAATTCAAAAACTGGACCTGTCAGATTGAACTTATAGAATACACTATGTAACTGGTAAAAAGTAAATTTAAAAAAATTATCTTTCGAATATAACCAAAATTATGGTCACTTGCTAATTTTTATGTATTATCTAAATTCTAAATGTGGATGCGCTTAAAAAAACAGCCTTTATATTTGAAAACTTTTATGCAAATTAGGCTGATAAATACAGTGCTGTGTTTTAAAAATTGCATTAAAATTACGACGTTTTCTACTTTTCAGTGCTACAATTAAAAAATATTGTTGGATTCCCAGCAAGAGCTTCACATAAACAATAATTAGTTTGTTCCCAATATCTTCCAGCATCGTGGAGAACTAAAATTAACTTCCCTGGTGATTTGCAACAGCAAACTAAAAGTGTACATACATGACTAAATTTTGAATTTACTTAGTTTTGCTCATAAATCAACTTGTTTATATTAAAAGGATTATTATTTTAGAAGCAGCGAAGTTCCTGAAATTGCATGCTGTCAGCGCATTACGAAAATACGACATCAATAAGCTGCAGCAGAATATGTACCTAATATAAATGCCCTTGTGTGAGCTAGTTTGGAAAGTTGTTGTCTTCCTGAAGCGGAATTCCGCAAATTGCAACAAAGGAAACTGCACAAAATCCGCCATTGTACAGGGTGGCCGACAAAACTTCAAAAATATATGTAATTCCATCAAACGTAATTTCAGTTTCTAAAGGGGTTCCTCCAACATTAACCGGAGTTGGGCCCTCCCCGCATCCCCTCGGGCACAGCGCCCCGTCCTTGATGGAAAACTTCCAGTAATTGTCATCGCAAATTACAGTCCAACTTGTGCCAACTCTCTCATGAAATTATCAACCCCGAAGCGTTCCATCAGACCGGGAATTCTCAGTTCATCATAAAACTATTTCAGCAGTAATTTTCCTCGTATGAAAAAGCAGTGGTGGCAGGACAAGGAGGCTAGGGAAGGTGGGATATTTCTTATCGCTGGGATGGGGGCCACTTATCCCGAGGGTCCATCTGCCTTTTAAACCGAACTCTCTGTCGGGGCGCCTGTGAACCACACGAATTTTGGCGCACCGCCAGGAGGAACAGCAGCCCTTTTGCATTTCGTGGGAGCCACGAAAACAATTTGCGTTGCTGGGGTCCGCCGCACCTAAAAACCTCCTCAGCCCTTACCTCCTCCCCCCGAAAACCAACCAACCGACCAACCATACCCCCATACCCTCTCCGCCTATGCTCTGTGGCAAAATAAGCTCGAAATTAAATAACAAGTTTAAAGTCCTCGAGCGAAGACGATGCAATAAGAGCGAAACCCAATTATCTATAAAATTCAGACGGAGAGTGCTTAATTGCGAAGGCTTCAATTACATGGACAATTAATTCCCAGGGGAACTAGCAAGACGATAAAATTTTAGCGATTGCGATGAGCACACCAACACCACTGCTGCGCGCTGATAAATGATTCCGGGCACGGCGTTTAACGACAAAAATTATGGTCCTGTCGGTGTACTCGGAACATTAATTTGGAAAGTTCTGGATCTGCTAATTTCGGTATTGAAGGAGCCCCGTGGCCGTTCAGTGCCGCACCGCAGCGCCCTCCCCGAGGCCCGGTGGCGGCCACTCGACCTATGCTTTTATGGCCAGCGGTGCATGGCCGCACCGTGCAAAGTTTATATATATTTTTGGATGGATTCATTGCGGAAACTTCGGCCCGTGATTTATGGGTTATTTAGTGCTTTATGGCTCCAAAGGGGTTTCAAATTGAAAAAGTTCGCTCCTCTGACTTAATTTTGTGTGCTTCGGGCGCGGCCTTCCACGCGCCCAAAGGACCGTAAACGAATTACTTCGCACAGTCCTGGTCCAATGGACTATCGACCTGGGAGGGGCTTAAATAATCGACAACGTCTCGGAACAGTACTCTAAAACCTTATAAAACAAAAAACATTTCAAACGTTTTCGGTCAATATTGACTACTTAATGGGACCCGGTGGTCTAGTGCCCGTAAATTTAAGGGTTTTTAAGGATTTTTTTTAAAGGTGAAATTAATAAAAAAATGGTAATTAAACTATGTACGTTTATTAAACCACTCAATACTTATACAAAAAAACATTTATCATAAAAAAAAAAATTATAATTATAAAAAACATGTCGCCGAAGATGACACTCTCAAAAAAATGGACCTGGGTGACGTTGATGATTTCTGCTGTGTCACGTATCAGGAAAAAAAAAACAAAAATAGATAATTAATCTATGTGAGTGTCGCTATCGTTGGAACCAGAGATCGGTAAAAAAATAATATTTCTCTTTCGATTTTTCAATTTGTAAACAATTTCTAATTGCAACATTGAAATTATCAATTATTCAAAAATTAATAATCATCGTTCTAGAATTTTCCATTGCACAAATAATCAGTAATTGCTCAGGCAAACATTTATGAATACCCAAATACCGATAATTTGCCCTCCAAACAGTGTGATTATTCAAGCAATCGGTAATCCATGGGCCAGAAATTCGAGAATACTCAACTACTCAGCAATGTTCTGTGAGAAATTTCTGATTACTCCAGCAGTCGGTAATCCATGGCCCAGAAAGTCGAGAACACTCAACTAGTCGGTAATTTGCTGTGAGAAATTTCTGAGTACTCTAGCAATCGGTAATTCATGGGCCAGAAATTTTAGAATACTCAACTAGTCAGCAATTTATCGTAAGAAATTTCTGATTACTCTAGCAATCGGTATTCATGGGCCAGAAATTTTAGAATACTCAACTAGTCAGCAATTTTCTGAAAGAAATTTCTGATTACTTTAGCAATCGGGAATCCATTGGCCAGAAATTGAAGAATACTCAATTAGTCGGTAATTTTCTGAACCACATTTTTGATTACTCTAGTTTTCGGTAATTTGTTGACTAGAAATTTTAAAATACCCATTTTCGTGTGATGTATGATATGTTAGGAATCCCGTATCGCATTAGTCATGTGATATGTGACATAACTGTATGTTATGTTTGACAAAGCACATATAACAAATCACATATAACATGTTTGCACATACAATTATGTTATTTGTAATATGTGATGAGACGCATAACATGTGTTATATATAATGAATATGCGGGGAACGCACTTAACATTTCCCATATGACATGTTATGTCACATACAATGAATATGAGATTTGTAACTAAACGAAGCACATATTTATATGTCACATATGTTTTGTGACAAATCACATATTACGTTGAAGCAAGTACCACATGTTCTCTATGGCTATGACATATGACGAAGAGTGTAAGTTGTATGTTGTATACAATATATATGTATATATATATTTTTTAAAAATATAAGTCATCCCCTTTCTTTATTTTTTATTTTACAAATAAAAATCATTTTTTTATTTTTATTTTTGATTTTAAAAATAAAAATCAATTTCTGACTTTAAAAATAAAATTCATATTCTGATTTTTAATTTTGATTTTAAAAATAAAAATCACTTTCTGATTTTTCTTATTGATTTTAAAAATAAAAATCACTTTCCGATTTTTATTTCTGATTTTAAAAATAAAAATCATTTTCTGATTTTTATTTTTGATGATAAAAATAAAAAAATTTTTTTTATTTAAAAGAAAAATCATTGTTGTTTCCGATCTTAGAAATAAAAATCAGAGTATGATTTTTATTTCTGATTTTAAAAATCAAAATGAGAACACACTTTTTATTTTTGTCTAGAAAAATAACAGTCAGGAAATAATTTTTTAGATTTGATTTTTATCGAAAATATCATAAACGTCACGGTCCCTGGTGTAATGTCATATGTCATGTCATATGTCATGTCATATGTCATGTCATATGTCATGTCATATGTCATGTCATATGTCATGTCATATGTCATGTCATATGTCATGTCATATGTCATGTCATATGTAATGTCATATGTCATGTCATAAGTCATGTCATATGTCATGTCATATGTCATGTCATATGTCATGTCATATGTCATGTCATATGTCATGTCATATTTCATGTCATATGTCATGTCATATGTCATGTCATATGTCATGTCATATGTCATGTCATATGTCATGTCATATGTCATGTCATATGTCATGTCATACGTCATGTCATATATCATGTCATATGTCATGTCATATGTATTGTCATATGTCATGTCATATGCCATGTCATATATCATGTCATATGTCATGTCATATGTCATGTCATATGTCATGTCATATGTCATGTCATATGTCATGTCATATGTCATGTCATATGTCATGTCATATGTCATGTCATATGTCATGTCATATGTCATGTCATATGTCATGTCATATGTCATGTCACATACAGTGTCACGTCATCTGTTGTGCATGAGTTGTCATGTGCCGTTGTCACATGTGATATTTGATGTGTACGTGTATGTTGTATAATATACATATATATTGTATACAACATACAACTTACACTCTTCGTCATATGTCATAACCATAGAGAACATGTGGTACTTGCTTCAACGTAATACAGTGGTACCTCGATATACGAGTGACCTAATATACGAGTGTTTTGAGATACGAGCCGCCGAGCGAGCGATACTTTGCTTTGAGATGAGAGCAAGATTTGAGATACGAGGAATCGCACACTACACCGCTGCACATGACCCCAACATGCGGGGTGCATGTTGGGGTCGTGTGCAGCGTCTAACAGTTTCTCCCACCTCAGACTATCCTGAAAGGGAGGAAGAAAAAAATCTCCTTGGAGAGTTTTTTTAAATGAAAAATGAGCAAAGCGTAACGAAAAAAGCGAAGACCAGTGACGAAAATTAAACGCTTCTGTAAGCACTTCACTTTTTCTTTTATTATGTTTTTATAGAATAAATAAAAGTTTCTTCTTGTAAATACATTTTTCTTATTCAAAAACACTTAACAAAAACAACTGAGGTGGTGTTTTGGGAGCTGGAACGGATTAATGGCATTTCAATTAATTTCAATGGGGAAAATTGCTTTGAGATACGAGCAATTTGACATACGAGCAAGGTTACGGAACGAATTAAACTCGTATGTCGAGGTACCACTGTATGTGATTTGTCACAAAACATATGTGACATATAAATATGTGCTTCGTTTAGTTACAAATCTCATATTAATTGTATGTGACATAACATGTCATATGGGAAATGTTAAGTGCGTTCCCCGCATATTCATTATATGTAACATATGTTATGCGTCTCATCACATATTACAAATAACATAACTGTATGTGCAAACATGTTATATGTGATTTGTTATATGTGCTTTATCAAACATAACATACAGTTATGTCACATATCACATGACTAATGCGATACGGGATTCCTAACATATCATACATCACACGAAAATGGGTATTTTAAAATTTCTAGTCAACAAATTACCGAAAACTAGAGTAATCAAAAATGTGGTTCAGAAAATTACCGACTAATTGAGTATTCTTCAATTTCTGGCCAATGGATTCCCGATTGCTAAAGTAATCAGAAATTTCTTACAGAAAATTGCTGACTAGTTGAGTATTCTAAAATTTCTGGCCCATGAATACCGATTGCTAGAGTAATCAGAAATTTCTTACGATAAATTGCTGACTAGTTGAGTATTCTAAAATTTCTGGCCCATGAATTACCGATTGCTAGAGTACTCAGAAATTTCTCACAGCAAATTACCGACTAGTTGAGTGTTCTCGACTTTCTGGGCCATGGATTACCCACTGCTGGAGTAATCAGAAATTTCTCACAGAACATTGCTGAGTAGTTGAGTCAAAGGTTGAGTATTCTCGAATTTCTGGCCCATGAATTACCGATTGCTAGAGTACTCAGAAATTTCACACAGAAAATTACCGACTAGTTAAGAATCTCTAATTTCTCACCGATGAATTACCGATTGCTTAGATAATGGAAAATATGTTTTGGCTTATTACCAAATGAATTAACAATTGGAAATTTATTTAATAAAATTGTAATTTTTATGGTATTGGTTATTATCATCGGAAATATTGACGAAAAAAATATTTTTGCCGATCTCTGGTTGGAACTAGAATAAAAGCAAAACAAATTTTTTAACAAAATGGCGCGCAAAAAAGTCATGAAAAAAAATCGTATTTTTGATACCCAAATTTCAAATGCCCGCCATTTTGTCAACAAAAGTTTTTTTTTTTTCTTATATTCTAGTTCCAACGATAGCGTCACTCATATAGATTAAGAATCTATTTTTATTTTTGTTTTTCAAATACGTGACACAGCTCAAATCATCAACGCCACCCAGGTCCATTTTTTTGAGAGTGTCATCTTCGGCGACATGTTTTTTATAATTATAATTTTTTTTTTTTTTTTTTGTGATAAAATAAATAATGTAAAAAGTTGTTCTCAGTTAATTTAACAGAGTTGTAGTTACCTAATCAAATCACAAAGCACTTCATCTAATAAGAATGATATAAAAATCAAGTCGCTAGTGGGCTGATTTATAAAAACAAAGATCATTGAGCTAAAAAAATCGGATCAAGAAAGATCAGATAAAATCGCGGCAAATATCTTTAATATATGTTTTTAACTATAATAAAAACACTATATTTAATGTGTTATAATTTTTTGTAGTGCTAAAAAGAACTGCTTCTTATTTAACGGTTTCAAAATTTATTGTGAAGGGTGGACTATCAGCTGGATTCTTTTTAAAAATGATGTAAAAAACACTTCTATATTTTTCGAAGTTTGTCGATTTATTGAAAAGAATAAAACTTCTGATTAGTTATGGAATATGATTTCACTTAAATGACAGTAGCCCATCCTGTCACCCAATTTTTGCAGCACATTTTAGATGGCTTGGGGCCCTATTTCAAGAATAGCTCGATCAATATTCTGCTTAAGTGCCCGAATTGTTTCTGGATTGACAGCACAACATCGATCTTTAACGGCACGCCACAAAAAGGGTCCAATGACGCATGTGCGCACTATTTCGGCAACACAACATACACTTTGGAAATAAGTTGTAAGTTTCACAAAGTTATTGATGCGCAAATCTATTAATTTCATACTGCGGATATATGGTACTGTGTTTCTGTAAATTTTTTCAGCATGAAAGAGCTATTTGTCTCAATATAACATGTAATTTAAAAAGAATCCAACAGATGGTCTGACCTTTAGTTGGATCTACGTTAACTCAGGATAAACTTTTCTTATTTCTTCGATTAAAAACAAAAACTGCAAACAAAAAAATAGGACCGCCTGCAAAAATTTCCAATCCCTAAAAAGTATATAATAATTTTACTTAAAATTCCTGAGAACAAAGACAAAAAAAGTGGTAAGTTTAGACTATCCTTGAGCCTTCAGTTTCAGCACCTTACACCTTGTGTTCTATTCATTTTAGATTAAATCACCTTCGTTTTTCCTGTAACTTACAATAAAAGGAACCTGGAAGGAATGGTGCGGCACGCTAATACTGCAATTATCATTAAAATATCCTAAACTAAACTAAAATATTCAGCAGCAACAAAAGACAACCGCCTTTTTATCATAATTTAATTAACAAAAAAAATTTCCCCAGTGAACTATTATGCGCCAAAACTCGGGCAAAAAATTATTATTATTTTCTGGGTCTATTCAAATATTTCTTTCATTTTGTCGCATGAAGGCTTGGAGTAATTTTCCGCAAAATTGTCGAAATGCCTTACAGTGCTCACTAATAAATGTAGAACAGGCATCACGTCTTTGCGGAATAGATTAGCAGTGGGCAGAAATTAATCGACATCCATTTATTAACTGAGAATTTCATGGAATTTCAATTTCGTTCCGGTTTAAGTCGAGCTGCCTCGACAGCCTTCGGGCATTTCCGTCCGGAAAATAGAAAAAGATTTTTTAATTTTTCTTTTTTCTGACTGACGGAGAATATCCGCCTTCAATTTAAGTTTTTCAATTCTGTCGAACGAATAAAGTTTTGTCAGAATAAATCAAACGAGTAATTGCAGTCACTCAATGACGACTCCCAGGGTACACGAGACTGGAGTTAGAGGGGTGATATGGGGGGAGGGAGTAGTATCACTGCGGTTTTGGTTTTGTACCAGCAAAGCGAAAACTCCATCAATTTACTTCGATTATTTGCTTTTGAATCTACGACTACGAATTCCTGATGCTCGTGCTTAAAATGCTCCACTGCTCCAAGCGGAGAGACTAAATTGAATTTTTTTGTTGTATATTTTTTGTTATACCCAGAGGAGCTTGGAAATTATTCGTTATAGTGAAAATCGTTAGGCGCCGAGTGGGTGCCACTGATGAAGGATTACATTATTCAGAACCGTACTCGCGTACACTATGAAGTTTAGCCCCAACAGTCATCAGGGGTTCCGTGACGTCCAACTTAACCTCAAACAACGGTGTGCCACAAGGTACGCCCTTGGGACCCGGTTTGTTTAATAACACGCATATAAGTAGCCTCCAGGTGAATACAAGAGCAAACAAGACCCTTTGTAGTGCACCGTGTGTGCAGCTGACGTTGAGTAGATGATATGAAAAATTATTTGAAAATTTATTGAAAAGGTTCGAGCAGTTCCCAGATATTCTGCTGGTAAAGACAACATCCAGAGGGCCCCATTCCAACTACAACTCTGTCACATACTTCGGTTATTCACCTAGTTGGATGCTTCAAAGAGCTCTAAAAGGACTAAAATAAATTTCGCTGTAACTGGGGAGACCCGACTGTATGAGGGTGGTTTTAATAATATACTCTACGTTCGGCTACGACAACTTCAAGTACCGTGTCGAGGACAATTGGATGTTTTGAGAAGTTGTTCATTTTTCTCCATCGACTTGATACGCCAGAATAATTCAAGAAATATACCGAAGTAGGTTGTTCTTCTTCCCAGGGAAAAGGACTTGTTGATCGATGCCGGTGAGGAGGTTTTATTACCTTCCTTCTGGGTATGGTTATTGTTTGCCCTACTTAAAATAGCATATCGAACAATCCCGATCAACCGATGGAAGAAAAGTTGCAACGTGCATTGTATGCATAAAGCATACTTGGGAATACAGCCTTGAGAGGAATTATGCTTCGACAGATGCAGGTGCATCATATTCACAATGATTAATTCCCTTTAAATTTTGCCTTTAAAATCACTTAACTCTCTGAAGTGCCTTAAGTGTTGGAGGAGCTAAGCGCTGAAACTTCTACAAGGAGGAATTCATGCAAATTCCGTCTCACCACCACCACCACGACCACCACCCCAGCAAAACCAAGCCGCACAAGTTTAGTGAATTAGCTGAAGAGTTTTCTACAGACAGGTAGTCAAAGTAAGTTACCTGATAGGAGCATGAATATTTATGAAAAGCCAAGGATTCCTTTATGAATTCTAATGCGAGGAATCCATCATCATAGCTTCATTCGCTCCGTTTAGATTGCTTCTTAATCTATTTGCGTTACAAAGGCGGCCAAGTCGGCCGCCACCACGCGCTTTTTCCCCCGATTTTTTATAATTTCTCACTTATGTTTTCCGGCATGTTCTTATCATGTTTCCATTGATTCAAGTGGAAATTGCGTAAAATATGCAAAATGTTTGCCTCGGTGAGATTTGGCGGCATTAGACATTTTAAAATTCACTGAATTATTACTGAGTCCAATCGGGGAGATATCGCCTTATTAATCATTCAAATGAATTTGACATTGTAAATTCATAAGCTAGAGAGACAGACAGACACAGACAGACAGACAGATAGGACAGAATTAGGATAGCCAGATATATTTTTTGTTGTCTCGAAAAATGTGGCAGCACGTTGTGCCAGAGGGATTTCTCGGGAAAAAAAATATTTTGATGCTTGTGTCCTGTGCCCCGCATAACCCCGCAAAAATATATTTAATATTTTATTTGTTTACAGTGCCCCTGTCTCATGGATTAACATCTCCCCTGCAGGGCACTCGCATTTATTCGTCAGTTTTCCTGGCATTTTGAGGGATCTGATGTAAGTACCGTCGTATACCTACGTCATACTTCCACCTCATAGCATTCTTTCATTTACATCCATGAGCATGAGGATTGCATTGTTTTTACGACTATGTTAGAGGAAATTTAATGAAAAGCTTCGTTTTGTTTTTACTCTTTAAAATTTCATATGAACATTTTAATAAAGACACAAATTTTTGCTTTAATATTTAAGTCCATGAGGAAGTCAGCTAAAATTTTCCAACCCCATTGCATTGACATTCATTGAATAAATAATTCCAAAACCAACCAATCGATAACAAATATGAAATTTTTATATTAAATTCCCTTGAATCAAAAATTTTTTTATATCCTAAAATTCCACACAATATTTTTGTTGTTGAGAAATTGGACGGGTGCCACAAATTTAAAACCTATGTACGCAAAGTATAAACAATTTCAATCAAAACTCAATTTAAAAATAAAACAGATTTTAGTCTATTTCTAACCTAACTATTATATATAGTAGATAGGTTTTTTGCGTTTATCCAGAACAGTAGAACATTTTACATTGAATGGAAGCTTACTAACAGCTACTCAAAATAAAGATTTAATACTTTTAAAGATATGCATCAAATTGCCATGATTTTCATACATTGAAAACTTCAAATCTTGAACTGAACATTTTTCAGAGTAATTTTTATCTCAAAAGCGGCTGTAAGTCATGGCAATTTGATGTGATTTAAATTCAAGGGATAATTTTCTTATGTTCTGGAGAGATAAAAAAAACCCACCTATTGTATCAAACTTTAAAGTTTTATTGAAAATTTATATAAGTAGAAATTATTATGAAGGCTGAACTAACAAATTTGTTATTTGAATTACAAAAGATTTGAGTGAAATTAATTTCTGGGAGTGGAAGTAACAAGATTGTATACTTTTCAGACAAGAAAATTTAAAACAAATTCGCATAAAAACTTCTAATCCGATTTTGATGATTTGTGTAGACCTAAAGTAAGAAGTTAAATAAATATAAGACAATATTCAATTTTAAGCCATTTTATCTGACTTTAGTGTTGATCAAAATAAAATTTTAAATTTTGACCAATTGGTTTTGGCGTATTAAAAACTGAAAAGATAAAAATCTTTTAAATAATTTATTTTTTCGTTGTAAGAAAACACATCAAAAGATAACCTCTGTTATCTTTCGAAACATATTAAAAAGTAATATTTGAAACAAAAAGATTATCTTAATCGTCTGAACTGGGATCAAAAATAATCACGTGGCTTATTAACAAAAAAATTAATTTTTAATGGCTTTACATTTTTTAAATTGGGTATGTTTAGAGAAAAATAGTTTTACAAGAGATACGTTTAAGTTGTTAAGTGCGCTATACGTAATTACATATTATAAATACAATATTTATAAATATATAAATTTTTTAAGAATCAAACAATCAATCAACCAAACTTAAGATTAAGGTATATTTAAAGAATGGTTCAATGCTTCACTCATTTTTTACAACATATATCCAACTGAAGTTTGCACAACTAGTAACGCTGTGTATGGATGATGTATTTTTGTTATTATTTTATTTGTTATTTATATATATGAGGCATTCTTTGTGAACGGACCACCCTATGCTATCCAAAAAGGGTGAGCTGCATTTAAGGTCTACTAAGGCTCAAAAGAAAGGTTTTGATTTCTACTTTCGAATGCACACTGGCTTTCGAAGAATCCGCCTATACAGAGCCCAATATGACGGCTAAAACCACGTGACCTCCATTACTTTTACTATTTATGAGGCTATAAAATCGGTTGCATCATTCCGATTGTGGTCTACAAAGGCCCAAATGAAAGCTTTTGACTTCTGCTTTCAGAAACTGTATTGCAAAAATCGCTTTCATTTAAGCCATTGTAGACCTCAATCGGAATGCTGCGAGCCATTTTGTACTCTTTTAAGTGGTAAAATTATAAAGATCACGTGGTTTTAGCAGCCATATTGGATTTTGAGCAATCCAAAAAAAAATTTGCGATACAGCTTTTGAAAGCGTCAAAAGCTTTCATTTGGGCCTTTGTAGACCTCAATCGGAATGATGCGACTCATTTTAAAACCTCATAAGCAGTCAAAGTAATGGAGGTCACGTGGTTTTAGCCGCCATATTGGGCTCTGTATAGGCGGACTCTTCGAAAGCCAGTGTGCATTCGAAAGTAGAAACCAAAACCTTTCTTTTGAGCCTTGGTAGACCTTAAATGGACTCACCATTTTTGGACAGCAGGGGCTGGTCCGTTCACAAAGAATGCCTCATATTTATATATATATTTTTTTGTTTTGGCAAACAAAAGTTTGCACAAATTGTTCGACAGTGTATGGGGGTCTTAAAGGGTTTTCTTAAACTTAGTATATCCTACCTCATAAATTGAATTTTCGGGATTTCAGAAAAAATTTTGTAATTTTATTAATTAGTAAGGAGTCAATTTTTTTGTATGACAATATCCGCTTAGAGAATAATTGAATATACAATTTGGTATTATTTAATATGACTATGTAGACTTATTGATAATCACACTTTTAAATGTCGTTTTTAATCGTATTTATCATTTTCTCTTCTCCGAACAGAGCCATACCTTTGGACCTTTTCTACGTCGCTTTCATCCGCGCGACCACCGTGACAAGTGGGCTAATTCATTGTAGTCCTCGAGGTTCGAGGGCCATCCGCGTTCAGGTCCCCTCTTCCCCCCCAAGCTGAAGAGGAGCTATTAAGAACACTTCTGTGTTCGGATAAGAAAACAAAGGGGCAAAGCCCCACATTCATCACAGGCTCCTCTGGGGGGCTTTTGTGAGCGGTAATAACTTCAGCCAGAAACAAAGCTCCTTCTGTATTTACATGCGACGTAAAAACGTTCCAAGGGCCCCTCTGTGTGCAAGTGATTTGATACTTTTCAAGCATTGTTAGCTGAAAAGGGCTTTTTATATCACCAGCAGTTGTGCCATTATGCGAACAGCAAGAGCGGCAAATAATGAGCTCTCCCCGGCACGGTTATCATATGAACCTTCCGGTTTCACTGGGTATTATCCCACAACATCCTGAGATAATGCACGACTATTAGAAGTCGCATTTATGAACTCTTTGAAATAAACACAACTTTTTTGTCTCCCATGGCAACCACCACTGGGTTTCCATTTGAGGACTTTATTCATATTATAAAATGAATTTGCGCCGGAATGGGTCCAGAGAGATAAAATTCAGCTGCCGTTTCGGTAAGAGGGCTCGGGATAATAATACTCGGGCTCGGGTGCTCCTCCACAATACGCCCCCCACCACGTGCCGGGGGACCGTGAAGACAATGGAGCGTCCTTCCAACGTTCTAATCGCAGAAACTGCGTACTGAAATACCTTTTGCATTGCTCGTAGTCGTAGATTAGGTCCACCGGGGTACTCATTGTTCTAACCTAACTCATTAAAAATGGTATGTGCCATTGAAAGAGGAGTTTGCAATGAATTAAATTTTTGAACAAGTGGAGATAAGTCAAAGTCATCCGGAATTCACTCTCTGGAATGTTTTATGCACAGAGGTGTGGTGCAATTCATTGTCGTTTTAGTTTCTAATACAAGTCTGTAGACATGCTTTAGTTATATTTACATGATTCCAACAGAACTGTTCTAGCAGACAGTATTTATTCTCATATGGACTTTACAAAACTAATATGAAAATCCACAGACAAATGATAAGATTATAATTTAAAGAAAGAATCATGTTTAAAGATGAATAAAAATAAAGAAGTAAAATCATAAAACCCGAAAGCGTGAAAAATGAACAAAATAAATCAAACAATACTTTTAGGACCTAAATTTTATTTAATGTATGCATATTAGGGTGCTTTTTTTTTTTTTGCGACTATTTTTTGTTTTCACTCCCACCTCGAAATTTTGTGGGAAATACCTAAAAGAAAATTCCTTGAAAATTTGAGCCCTTAATATTAATATTAAGTGCTCGACCGAGGCGAGCAAAGGTTTCCCGTTTAAAATACACGTAAACTTTGATTTTTGTTCTTCAAAACTCTACAACTCAAAGGCATTTTATGGTATAATCTTGGTCAATGATAGGGTTTCTTCAGAACTGAATGCTCTACAAAAGTGTCCATTGCAGCATAACCCTAATTCCCACAAGCGAGGTAGTACGGGTCACTAAACCCAATTTGTTCATGAAATTCTTGTTTTTTTTCGCCTGTCTCGTAAATAACCAGAGCTAAAGAAAAAATGTAAATGACAAACTTGTAGGAAATTCAATTTCCCACAAAAAAGTTCAGAAAAATCAAATCGCTAACATCCATATTTCTTGAGATATTGGGCTTTGAAGTTGAGGTAGTGTGGAATTTTCATGGATTATTGAGCTTAATTGTAGAAACACTACCCAAGATACTATTATATCTTCTTGCCAAATTTTATCGAAATCCGTTAAGCCGTTTAAGGTTGAAAAGGTAACAAACAGACAGACAGAGTTACTTTCGCATTTATAATATTAGTATGGAAGTAGGGATTTAGTTGCACCATTAGACTTTCAACGCTACTAAGGAGTTAAGAAAGACGCCACATGGTAATAAGGAATGAATGAACTGCATTATTTATGATCTCTCATTAAATGACTGTGATTAGTTCAGTTGGATGGCTACCACCCCTAGGAAAAATTCCTAGCTACGCCAATGTGTATAGTCAACTATAGCATTACTTAATTTAAAACAAACGCTATTTATAAAAATAGGTAAAAGGTTTCTATGCCCAATTTTGGCAGGTTCAGGTATTATTTTTTGGATTCATCATTTGGAAGTTTTTAAAATTAAAAAAAAAAATGATTCGTATTCAGAAACCTCAAAAAAAATGGGGAAAAGTATTTTTAATAGAAATCTGATAGGTTTTCTTTATCTATCATCCGCTATTTTCCATTTAAAATTAAATTGGGATCTAATGAGCTAAATTACTTTAAGAAATTAAACCTGTCTCGCAAAAAGTTAAATTTCATTTCATTTTAACCATTAATTAATTGAATTGATGGCAATTCAATTTAATGTTGATTGGCAGCAATCAGATGCATCCATGGGCGTACCCAGGGGGGGGGGGGGGGGGGGGGGGCAGGGGGGGCAGCTGCCCCCCCTGGATTTTGTTTACGTCCCAAGTTTTTTTTGCTCCTCCTTATTCTAGATAAAATTAACTATAGAGTGCAATATAAATCTCGATATCGGCAAACAGCGCTAACATTTAAAATTTTTAACAAACTTTATAAAGTGAATACAACCCTATATTTTTTTATTTAAAAATTTGAAAGTTTTTCAGGGTTCTCTTTTTAACTGTTAATTTTATTACAATATTATTTTTAACGAATTTTGTTGTTAAAAGGGAGTTTTACACCGATAAGTATAAAATAAGGTTAATTTTTCACGTAGTTATTTTTATGAGTTCTGTGTACTCCAGAACTGTAATATTGAGTTTATAATTGCTAAACATAGCAATCTTAAAGTTGTAATGGTTAATTAAAAAATACACATAATATAAGCTTAGGTTTCACTATGACAAAGTGAAACTGCTTTTTCAAATATTTATTTTTAAATCAAAAAAAAATAAATATTTATATTTTGCACTATCGTTAGAAAGTCTATATTCTTAATATTATACAGAGTGATCCAAAACTATGGAAACGGCTAAATAACTTTCGAGGATTGCATTTTGGAGAAAAAAGTTTTAGACAAAAGTCTTAAGAATTGTTCCTGGCTATTCAATGGTGGCCGTAGATTTGACCTTGACCATGGCCTTGAAAGTCATTTCAAAGTCAAGTTGACTTTTTGAAATTCGAACCCATATCTTTGACCACGGAAATGGAAAGAGCTCGAAGGTCATATCAAGGTCAAGATGGCTCTTTAATAGGGAACCTGCATTGTTACTGCGGATTTGGAAAGCGTGGAAGTTTTACGTGAAAATGTGACCTTGACCGCAACCTTGATTTTGGCCATCACCTTGACCATGACCCCGAAGGTCACATCAAGGTCAAAGGAGTTTTTTGAAGGGGAGGTGGTCGAAAATATGGGTTCCCATTTAAAAAAGTCAACCTGACCTTGAAATGATCTTCAATGCCATGGTCAAGGTCAAATCTACGGCCACCATTGAATAGCCAGGGAAAATTCCTAAAACTTTTGTCTAAAACTTTTTTTTCCAAAATGCATTCCTCGAAAGTTATTCAGTTGACAGATATGTCAACAAACAAAAAAGTTTCAAATTTATGACACGAAAAAGTCCTGCTGGGCCCATTGTGCGGCGGCTCGGTCTGTGGCTCAGTGTACATAGAAAATTTGTTAACGCTATGGGCGATTCTTTCACGGAAGACGTTATAAACCGTTTTACTGAAGACCCTCGAAAGTTACTTTTAAAATAGCTATTGTGTAATTAAAGAATTTATATAAAAAATTACCTATTTTAATTTATGTTTATTAATTTGACTAGGTGCTTATAAAAAATCTGATTTGCCTCCCCCTGGCCCAGAACCTGGGTACGCCCATGGATGCATCCATGCATGTATTACATGTTTACTTTGTACAATATTAGTGGCATCCTCTTGATAAATAGGCTTTAATTTTAATTATCGTATTATTAGTATTCTATTTATGGTTAAACTGAACAATAGTTACCACACGTTTAGTGGGTAGGGTAGGTTGCACTTTTTGAATAGTCTTTTCACAATGCCTTTAATTTTATATCTCAAGGTGTGAGTTTCAAAGATTTTAATTTCTTTATGTTTGGCCCTAGAAAAACTAATTCAAATTTTTCACAAAATACACTCGGCAAGGTTAAACTGAGAAATGAATACGTGTTGCGATTTTTTCAATGTACCTAGGTGAAAATAAAGCTTATTTTAAAAACTTTAGTTTAAAAAGTCTGTAGAAGTTGTCACCTTACCTTTATTAATTCATATATATTATATTCTTCTTCGATATTCAGCTATCAGTTGTTCCCTTCACGGAAAGTGATGTAACAAACTCAATTCACCCCAAAATGTAATTAACGAATGGTGTTTTTTTTAAATATTTAACCATAACCGAACAAAAAAAATAAAAATACAGTAGATATGCTTAAAAATTAAATTTATTTGACTTAAATATTGAATGTTTTCGTATAAGTAAATTACACTATAACTATGTTCTAATGTAGCGTTCATTCGAGGTCTGCACACTTCCCAGTTCATATCCACTTTGCTCACTTCGCCTGGAATTGGAATTGTGAAGTCGATCGGAGGTTGTAATCCGGCTGCCTTGTCTATTGCCATTTCCAGAAAACGTTAACCTGTCCTCGTCGTCGTCATCAACGTCGTCATTGTATTGCGTTCCACGATTGTTACTGCGACTTAGTGATATTACATTATCCTGTTCGCGCCTAAAGCTACTTTCCTGGTTCTGTCGTCTAGTGGTCCTCAGCGTTGGTCTCATTGTGGTCGTCCTATCCCGATTGCGGTCTGAATATGAGTTTTCAGAGATGCTGCTGGTCCGATCATCTTCCCGATTTCTATTTGATAATGTGCGGCTATCTCCTCCCATACGTACCATCGCAGCTGTTATGTAAGGTTGTCTATGATTTCCAGTTCTACCCAATGCAGGATCAACAATTTGATAATTTGCATCATCCAATCTTTGCCCTGCTCTGAATAGAATTCGTTTTTTGTCCACTGGGGAAGACATCTCAAAGTAGATTCCATCCTCTGTACTATGGGCCTGTTGAATCCTATTCTCTAAGTCGACTAGTTCAAGTTTGTCGGTGATGAGTTGTCTAACTGCTTCGACGGGGTTTCTCCCTGGTGGCTCCTGTCCAACTAGTAATAGCTGAGTCCCAATATTCTGGTCTTTGATTAACTCAAGAAGAAGCTCTGTAAGGCTTTCCACTTGTAGCTGCATGGGAATTAGTTTGTTGTTGAGATTATTCACCTGCATTAAGGTTACATTGAGTTGGGTTGTGATTGTTTTCAGCTCACTTAGATCACAATTGCATTCGACTGGACGTGTATCTGTTGTTGATGTACGCTTTCTTCCTGATGATGAAGATGATAATGATGATGATGATGCTGATGATGATGATGATGACGAAGAGTGGTAGGTTTCCTCAATATGCGGTGCTGCAAGTTCTGTTGGTGAAATTAAAAATTCAATTAATATCGATTTGCAATTTGAAGACACGATTTAAAGAATTATAATTTGTGAAATTGTTAAGAAGATTCCTTCTTCTAAATCAAAGTGATTTTTTAATATATTAAGTTTTTAACATTTTTTTAGAATCGGGGGATTAATCTAAAAAAAGTCAAATAATTTTTAAAATCTTATCTATATCTTACAAGGAAACGTTCTCTCGATTTTGATGAAATTGAAATATGTTAGAGTATCGAAAAATAAGAAACACGTATTTTTGTTTATCTACGGATATGCACATTTAGAGGGTGAAAACTACCCCTAAAGTTTACCCCCAAAAACAGTTTTTCCTAAATATGTATTTCAAGTTCTAATGAATTTCGAATGAAACAAAATGGAAATGATGTCTCATAAATATACTAACCTTTTGTAAGTAATCCGGTTCCCGGGGATGGCAACCCTTATTTTTTATTGCAGAAAAACGATTTTCTTTTTATATTTTCATCACAAAAATAACAGTTTTAGTTCAAAATCATTGAAAAATATTTTTTTACATACGATTTTGAAAAATAAAGTTGACCTGTTTTTGCGTTTTCGTTAAAAAAAAGCTCCTCAAGTGGGTAAACAACCCCTAGCACTAATACGTAAAAGATGTATATTCTTTCAGACATCAGTTTTTTCGTGAAAACCAGTATTAAGAGGTTTTTGGAGTCGCTGATTACAAATCTGATGTTAAATTTAACAAAATTCAAAATACACCAAACAATAACAATAAGTGTCTCTTATTTTTTGATACTCTAAAATATATTTCAATTTCATCAAAATCGGTGAGACAGACCTGAGAACATTTCCTTGTTAGACATTTGTAGGTCAAATTGACCTATTCTGAAAATTTAAGAAGACTTAGTATGAAGAATAATCTTTATTCTTTTTTCTTAAATCCGTACATGCTTTTCATAAAAAAAGCTAATTATTATATAGGATCTTGCACATCTCAAATTTCAAGATATATTTTAATTTCTTACAGATATCTCACGATATTCTCCATAATTAATTTCTTTTTATTTACATTTGTAAATCAAAAATATTTAAATTAATTTGCTTAAAATTAGTGGCTTTCAGATATATAAAAATTCATATTTACCGAATAGAAATTAAATTCTAATAATTATATAATATGAAATCAAACTAAAGAAAAATCTCTCAGTATTTAGAGATTATCATTTGTCTTTTATGTAATGGGATCAAATTAAAAAGATAATCTTGAGATCCGGGTCAATATTTTTTAGCATTTTAGTGAAATGCGCAACAGGAATTTTTTAAACCGCAAGAAACGTAGAACCGTGACGTAGTAGCCACCCTCAGAATATTCAATCTGAATATTTATGACACAAGACCTTTCTACGGATATAATATGGTAATCAACAGATCTGTCCAAAATTTTCCGTCATTTATTACACAATTCCAGTTCCAGTTTTAAATTTATAAATAGTATTTTAAGATTCGTCTATAAATAAAATATTTTAATAAGTATTTGAACTTGAACGCGTCCACACGATCACCTGTTGACAAGTTTTCTTATTATTATTATTATTATGCTGACTAGTCTTTTATGAGTTTTAATTTTCATTCAAATCGATAGTTGAGAGTAAATTCACACAATTTATAATTAGGGGATTTTCTAATTTTTACATACTAATTTATAAGTGGGAAATATGTGTTATTTAGAGAAAAATAGAAGGAAATAAAAACATTAAAAATCGCAATATCGCATATATCAACAAATTTACCACAATAATAGATTATTAAATATTTATCACCTTAGTAAATCAATGGAAGAATTTTGTTATTTCTAAAATTGTTCGGTAATTTTATGTTCTCGTATTTTAATCACTGCGGTCACAATTTGCATAATAACATAACATGTGAATTAACATCTTGACCTCGAACTTTGATAAAAGGTTACTCACCTCTAATGATTTTTGAGAGATTATCCAGTCGGTATCCCATTCCGTTTACTTCAACGAATATCCAATAGTTGATCACATCGCCAATCCGCAATTGGATATCGCGATCTTCGAAAGTCCAGTATCCGTTTACAGGATGTGTAATATCTCTGGCAATGTTGCCGCTTTCAGTTCTCCTGATTGGTGAATTGATCTTGGCGTGAAAAGCAAAAAGCTGCATACCGTCTATGTGGGGCAAGGAAACCCTTAAACCTTTCGGTGTGAGTGCTTCAATATTTGGTGGGTCTATGTGAACTGATCTTTGATTTTGTCTCAGCGAAGTCCGTCTATTAGAATCCGATCGTATGGAAGCAATTAAACACATAAACAACACTATCACAGTAAGTTTCATGTTTAATAATTAACAATTAAACTGCTATATAATTTACGCACAGCAGATAATGAATGTTGCTTTTGTTCGAATGAATCCCCGGTCACTAAACGAAGATGTTTATACTGCTCACTGTGTGTACCTGATTTGTTTTATCCGCTTTATGACCGCGTCATTATAAAATACCGTCCGGAAAATCCAGTTTTATAACAAAAAAAAAATTTTGTATTTTTAATTAGGGATTATCGTGAGTGGCGTTTTGCGACTTGCGACTTGACTCTGCGACAGTAGATGCAGTACTAAGGTTAAAAGCGATTCATTCACTAATCGAAGAGTGTAAACTGCGCGATTCGAAGAAAAGTTGACCTCTTTTAAAGCACCACTGATTGATGATCAAGATCTTTCTTGTTCTGAAGCGATCTTCTTAGCGATCTTCTTAACGAAAATATGCACTTCCGTATAAAAAGCACATGTCGGCTTACGGTACTTTTGAGGGTATTTAGACCAATCGGATGTTGTGATTCACACTCCGAATAATATTTTGTTGTGATAAGCTTATAATTGGGTAATTCCCGGACACTCTATCTGAATAGGGTGCTTCATGCATCGATATATGCTCTCAGAAGGTTGAAAATCTTGCGAGAATTTTATGTACTCTTGTGCATACATTCGCTCTGCTAGAAATTCAGCTATAGAAATAAGAAATTAGCCGAACGAAATACTTTGAAAATGTTAATGATCAGAAACCGCTCTTCTAAACAGGTTATTTATTTTACTTGCATGCCTTCTGGGTTATTCGGCCATTGTCTTGAGCTAATTAAGCTACTGTAACATCATCATATTTGTTTTTTATAAAGGTATGCACTATATATGGATAATTGGAAATTTTAATAGCATGAAAAAAAAAAACCAAGTACTAATTTCTCCAGTATTTAGGCCTTAGGGAACAAAAATATTCAGATTATTTTCCGGAAAAAATTCCAATGTCTTGAGCCAATGACCAGAGAAATTTCCGTTTTTCACTTAATTCATACTATCAAGGTTATTTTTAATCTAATGGGCTATTTTTAAAAAGAACCTGATTTTTTTTAGATCCATTAGTACATTTGTACTTTGTGTCATAGTTATCGAGCTGCAGAATAGAAAAATTGTTAAAAATCGTAACAACTTTGTATACATCTTGATTTTTTTGCATTTGTCTACTTAACTAACTTAACCCATTAACCCATTGATGCGCAAAACGAGGTTTTTGTGCACGCAAGTTAAATTGTACGATTCGAATAGAAAATTGGGGCGAATTGCCTCCAAATTCGTATATAAGGGATTTTTGGGGATGCCCTTTCAGAATTTGGCATTTGTTTTGCATAAAAACTTCAAAAACCCTATTATTTTTTGGGTTTTTAAAAAAAGTGCTGATTTTTTTTGTCATTTTTCTTTTCAAAATCGATTATCTTATCGTTGCTGCTATTGAATGATAATATAACCACCAGGAATCGCGGTGCAAATGTCTAAACTTTCTCAAACCATGGTTTTGAAAGTTGTTTTTTGCTTTAGTTTTTGCAAAATGGCCATTTTGTACAGCAATGTAATAAAAAACGTCGCGATTTTTTACACGAAAAGGATCAACAAAAAAGAAAAGTATAGAACAGAAAATAATAAATAATAAAAATTAGCCAAAGAACACATGTAAATTTTTTCAGAATTTTTTGGACTATTTTTGTTTTTTTGGGTTAGGGTAATTTTTGAAAAATCCACAAATGTCCCAAAAAATTCTAAAAAAATTAACACGTGTGATTTGGCTAATTATAAGCACTTTTTGTCAATTTCTGTCGGCTGAATTTCATTTTTTTAACTTCAGTAGACTAGACCTGCAAAACTGAAAAATTGTTAAAAATCGTAAAAGAATTTTTTTGCATTATTCTACTTAAGGGGGGGGTATAGTCAAACATGAATTTTTTGGACCCATTTTTAAGATTTTTTTTTATCGATCTGGTAAAAGTAAGGTAAATGGGCGAAGGCCTACACTAAAGAACACCTTTTTAAGAGTATTCAAAAAAATTTTTATTAAAAAATATTGAAAATTGAGTTTTTGACATAAATTGTAAGTTGACGCTCCGAAAAAAAAATTGATTTGCGGTGAGACACATAACTAATAGCTGGATCATCTAAAACAAAAAAACCAAAAAGATTTTGTTAGTTAATAAGTTTCTTGAGGTAACGCTGTCGAGTTTTTTTATTTATTTTGATTATTGAATTTTTGGTGTGAATTTAAAGTCAAAAAAACGAAAAAAAAGGAAATTTTTTGTTTGGAATTTCTGTTTTTAATCGGGAAAAATTCTATTAAAAAAAAAAGAAAATAGAAAAAAAAAAATATCTCGACAGGGTTACCTTGTAAATTGTCTACAGAAAAAGTGTGCACAATTTCAAAAGGATCGGTCAAGTAATTTTCGAGTTACGTGTCTCACCGCAAATCGACTTTTTTCTTTCGGAGCGTCAATTTAAAATTAATGTGAAAAACTCAATTTTCAATATTTTTTAATAAAAATTTTTTTGAATACTCTTAAAAAGGTGTTCTTTAGTGTAGGCCTTCGCCCATTTACCTTACTTTTACCAGATCGATAAAAAAAATAATCTTAAAAATGGGTCCAAAAAATGCATGTTTGACTATACCCCCCCCTTAATTAACTTAAAACACTTCATTTAACGCACAAAAACTAGCTTTATATTTTATATAAATTTCTACTTAACTTTGATTATTGTTAGTGCAATAAAATTCATCAAAATTCTCTTGTGGTATTTGATTTCCGTTTCCGTTTCGGCCCAAAATGACCTAAATTTTTTCAATTTTTTAACCACTATGGTTTTTAGGAAAAAATTATTCAATCTTGATGAAATATAATACCCTACAGTTTTTTTTTTTTTTTTTTTTTTGACTTTCTGAATCAAATTATCAACAAAAATCGAGATCGTCGATCTTCACATTGGTGAATCAAATTTGATCCCAGATTCATAATCAGCGACCTCAAAAACTTATATGTACAGTTATCAGTCCGGATTATATTAAATTAAGAAATTTTATCCGCCATCTTTGATCCGCCATTTTGAATTTTTTAAATCTGATTTCAGATTCGTAATCAGCGACCTCAATAATCTTTATACACAGTTCTCAGTCCCAATTTGATCAAGTTTAAGAATTTTGGCCCCCATATTGGATCCGCCATTTTGAAATTTGGGAATCTGACTTCATACTCACAATAAGCAACCTCATAAATGATAAAAAAGTTAATAAATTTTGAAAAAAACCTTGTAGGTATATAAATAAAACAAAAATCTGCAAAAAATCGTGCGTTAAAATCGCCATATTCGATTTTCCATCAGTTTCTCTCCTATCTTTTAGAAAAACTATTTATGCCACCAGATACAGAGAATTAACACCCTACGTTGATGGCTTCTTGTTTTAATTTACGATTATTTCAATGAACATTTTAAAAATTAGCCATTTTTCTGCTTTCAGCCGCCAATTTTTAAAAATGGCACCAGATAGCGTTAATCTGCGAACAGATTCGGTAAGTGCAGGAAAAAATACTGTAGAGTATTAAATTTCAGCAAGATTGAATAATTTTTTCCTAAAAAACATAGTGGTTAAAAAATTTAACAAATTTAGGTCATTTTGGGCCGCAATAGGTTAAATAAAATTTGGAAACAAAAATTTGTTATTTTTTTTAAATTATTAGTTGTTTATACATATTTCCTTTTTTTTACAGATTTATGTTGAAGCAGAAATGCACGCGTTTCTTCACATCATGATAAAATCAAAAATAACTTGTATAAAACCAAACAATAAGCAAATGTATGAAAATAATAATAGAAGCAATTCCTTTAAATGTTGCTTATCTGTTAATTACATATATGTATGTGTTTTTGTTATACCAATCAGTGCATATCTTATATTTATGCATAGCACACAAACTTATCCACTTTCGAACGCAGTGAAGAATTTCCTATTTAATGAATTTTCTTGTTTTCTTTCTTCTTTCTGTTGTGTACATTCTCAAATAATAGATATTACACGATTCTTATCAAAATCACTAGCTTATCATATTTACAATTATTGAACTTCTCGACTTCCACCAATTCCATGAAAATTGATATTTACTCGAACTATCTTTTGAATTGACTAGAAATATGAATTTTAGTAATACTAATTAGCTTGTTTAAGCAAAATAGAATTTTAATAACATATTATCAAAAATGTCTATCCAATATTTCGCGACCTTTTCGAATCACCTACTAGAGCGTAATTTCAAGGCTCGCCAGATTGAATGTGGCTGTGATATCACATTACCTTGGGGAGTCTATGGTGAAAATGTATGCAGCGCTTAATTAATAATATCATTTTCAACATTTGCTTTGCTGTAAATGTCGGAGGTTGATTAGACTTATTGGAGCACACGGTGTAATTATCGAACGCTAAAATGAGCATATGAGCGGCATGACGACGACGGAATCTGGATGTTGTAAAGTCGTCCCCGGTATAATGCGCCATTGCCATCCAGATCGAGAGCACCGTCATTCCAGAAATCCAAGTGAATAGAGTATTAGCTGGCGGGCTCGTTCTTAAGGCCATTCGGCTAATACGTCGACAGGGAGGGATTCCGGGACTGGGAATAGAATGAGAACAGCTTCCCACATGAACATTTTCGAAAATATGATGGACGTCATTTTCTGTGAATGAGGTTCACACAGAGGAGAGTAGTAGGTAAGAGTAAAAGCAGCCAATCCCATTAGGAGCCACAAACTAGCAAACAGCAGGTTTAATTAAAGCAAACTTAATTTAGGGACTTGCTCCAGTAATCGAGTTTATTAATTAGTGGAACTGAGGAGCACACAGGAACAAACCAAGCCGAGGAGGCGTATGGCACACGTTAATATATTCCAGGAGCTCCGATTTATTAGGTAACTCCAACTAGGAGTATTTAGTTATGCAGAATTATGTGGATTCCGGGAGCTGGGCCTCGTCTCCTTTTCCCTCATTATATGTTCTTGAACGAACGGGGGTTGGTTTATGCAGCTGGAGTTCTAGCATCAGGCGGAGCAGCATAGAGACATAGTCGGACTCCTGGGACACAGGACATAGAGGTCCTCAAAATAATTTATCATGTAAACAGGATTGGGGTGCGTTATGACAGCTCTGTATGACTCTTTTTAATTAAAAATAATCTGATCTCTTTTTTCCGCATTTTAGGTATTCCTCTTTTTGATTCCATTCCGATATGATGCATCCCTTGTCCGGTTCGTTGCACAGTAATGCTCCACTGGAAAATATTAATTGAAAACTTCGACTGCATTGGGGACCGACCGGGAATAGGACTTTATAGTTTTCCTGTAAACTGCGACAGAACAGAGACCGGTCACTCGGAAGGGAACGGAATGGGAATATGCCGTCGATATTTTGAAGAGTATATCAAAAAGGTCCCAATTTGTCTGCATGAGATCCCGCCGATGTCATAAATAAGAGAGCATCACATTAACGTTGAATGTACGGCCATATTCCCGGTTCCCGATTGCCGGTGCTCAGTGGCCTGAAGAGCAAACAAGTGGGAATGCTCCTGGTGCCCGCTGGAATCTCGATTGTCAAACATTATGGAACTGGGATGTCCGGGATGTAGAAGGTTGGTAGGTAGGTAGGTAGGTACATAGGTGTCCTGGCCACCAACTCATTAATGCAAATTGATTTAAAAATGTTTTTAATTTTACGGATGAAATTTAATTCAGTTAACGAGCGCCCTCGTGTACATGAAGCCCCCGACATGGCCCCAGCTTAGCAGGGTCAGGGCGCTCTTTGCCACCGGGGTCTGTGCACCCGCCCGTATTTACCACTTTCGTAAAACGGCCGATTATTTGCATGTTACAATTTCACCATAGAACATTTTAACGATCCCTGCAAATGATGCATTTCAATTAACCTTTCGTACAGGGATAAACACACCCAAAACACCCACCACAACTAACCCTTTCTCTACATCCCCTCAAAAAACCCGAACCGTGCCAAATATGTGGTAAATGAGAAACCTGTGGAAAATGGAAATTTGTTGCCGAATATTCATGCCTATATCTGTTTGTCGTTAACAGTGATGAGTGGATCAAAGAATATTATCGCGTTTTTATTTGTAAGGCAATAAATCTTTTATTCCTTTTAATGATTTTAATGTTTTAGCACTGTAAATTCGGCTTACCACAGACTAATGAAATCCACTTGATCATAATCGCTATTTAAACATATTTTTATAGCGTTCAAACATAATCATATAGTAGTATGTCAGATTATAATTCAATTTCTAAATTATGCAAATCGATTTTTTGATTTATTCAAAAACTTTAAAGCCAAAATAAATAAATTTAATTTTGGCTTTGAAAGTTTTTTTTGCCTTGGGATTTGCAAAATGGCTATTTTGTATAGCAATGTAATAAAAAACTTCGCGATTTTTTCACACGGAATGCAAAAAATGTATAAATATGCTTCAAATTAGCCAAAGGCTACATGTAAATTTGTAAAAATGTATAAAAATGATTCAAATTAGCCAAACGCTACATGTAAATTTTTTTGGACTACTTTTGGTTTTTTGATTTAGGCAAATTTTTGAAAAATCCAAAAATATCCCGAAAAATTCTGAAAAAATTCACACGTGTTCTTTGGCTAATTATAAGTATTTTTTGTTCGTGCTTTGATCTTTTTTGAATTTTTGAAAAATCTAAAAATGTCCCGACAAATTCTGAAAAAAATTCACACGTGTTCCCGGGCTAATTAGAAGTACTTTTTGTTCTATAAAATTTATTTGTAAAATTGATCCTTTTTAAGTGAAAATATCACCAAAAAACCAAAAATAGTCGAAAAAATTTCAAGAATTTTCTGTCTTATATAATTTTTTTGTAAAGTTTATCCTTTTCATGTAAACAAATCGCGAAATTTTTTAAAATGGCCATTTTGCAAAAACCAAAGCAGAAAAAAAAACGTTCAAAACCATGGTTTGAGAAAGTTTAGACATTCGGACCGCGATATCTGATAGTTATATGATCATTCAATGGCAGCAATCGACTTTGAGAAGAGAAATGACCAAAAAAAATCAGCACTTTGTTGAAAAAAAACCAAAAAATAATAGGGTTTTTGAAGCTTTTATGCAAAACAAATACCAGATTCTGAAAGAGCATCCACAAAAACCCCTTATATAAGAATTTGGAAGAAAATTGCCCCAATTTACTATTCGAATCGTACAATTGAATGCATTGCGTGCATAAAATTCTCGTTTTACTCTCGTTTTACTCATTTACTCTCGTTTTACTCATTTACTCTCGTTTTACTCATTAATGGGTTAAAGGGCGCCATTTCTTTTGCGAGCATTCAAATAAAAAACATAAAATCCAATTAGGCTTAAAAGTTCCGGACAATTTATAGTATATGCGTAAGTAAGGATGTCTGTTCTAGTTTACGTAAACCAAGTAATAGACATCTGATGTCATATGATGGAAAGTCGTTCAAAATCTGTAGGCAAACAAATTTACGAAACATGAATCTAGTGAAATATTTTTGCACAGATTCTATAGCTTCGAGGATTAAGCCATACGAGTATTATTCAAAGGACAGTACATTTCTCAATTTTTGCATAGTTACGAGTATAGTTTCAATGTTTTATGAATTCTCTCTCTCTCTCTATGTGGTTCAGCAGACGCAACAAATAACTTTATTTTTTATACTGGAATTATCTAAGGTACCCCCGATCTTAAAGCTCCACGCGTAATGAAGTCGTGGCTCGTGAATTAAATTATATATTTAAAATTCGCAACCTATGTATCTATGTAGGTAAATTTATTAATATCAAAATTAAATTAAATTAATTAAATTAAATTAAATTAAATTAATTAAAATTAAAATCAATTTCACTAGTCGTATTTTCAGACGAATTGTTTTTTTTTTTTAATTTGTTCATGTGAAATGAGCTTTTGAATTAATAAAGTGTTGAGGACTATGCATCTGAAAAATATATAATAATTCGATGAATAGTTTGCGATAAAATTAAGTACACTTTTATTGGACCATATCGTGATTTTCCTAATACTGTAAAGTGCTTTGCACAAATGGTTAACAAATAAAAAGTGATATATTGTCATATATAATAAAAATAATAAAATCGTAAATGAATTTTAAACATGTAGTACTTACTCCACCCGTGGAGATAAAATATATATTTTTAATTTGCCACTATCAAGGGTACATTATTTTATTATTTCTAGACTATAAAGTTAAGAAATTGTGCAAACTTTGATAAGCCATATACTACGCAACAAGCTGCACAAACATCAGTTGCATTTGGGGTTTTAAAACGAAAACATGTATAAAGCTGCGCACGAGTTTATCATAAACAATCAATCTCTCCAAAAGTCTTGATCAGCTTTTTTAAATGACATTTTTACATTTAATTTCAGTTCAATTTTAAATTCGCAAAAAAGAAATTATATATCTATTTATGACTTGATTGAAGCACAATACTTCACAATTAAAAAGCGATGACACCATACACGACAAAATTGTTTGCACAACGGCGCCCGTTGCACAAACATTTTCAAACTTGTTTGAAGTTCATTGTAAATAGTTTGCTCGTGTTTGGTGGCCTTAAGACAAAAATTTAAAAAAAGACATTAATTCTCAATACTACTTAACACATTTACTGCCGTGTCACGCCCATGTGTACATGCATGTCCGGATTAATCAAAACCCCTCATAGATAATGCTGGTAATTTTGTATTAAAATTATCGGTGCCAGAGTCAATAAATTCCATAACTGAAGGACATTTAATTCCCCATGAATGAAGCCACAGTCCGCAGAAATATTTCCTGGCATAGCAAGCTCTTGTCACTTGAAAACCCACTGTCGACCGCAATGTCCGTCTCAACCGCATTTTAACCAAAATGTTGATTAATGACAAAAGGTATTTGCGTCACGTCACTCACACGGGATCCTGTCAGCTGCGAGCCCTTTTCAACTATTACCATCACAGATTCCTAGGCGTTTTATATATATTATGCAATATTTTCGAAATTTTTTTACTATTATTATTATGTTAATGTTTGTTTTAAAATCTGCATAATGGACTTCAATAGAATATTTTAATAAAGTTAGCTCTGGGATAAATCGATGGCAACGGTGTCTCTGTTACATTTTCGTCTTTTCATCATATCAATTTCCGATTAATTCTGTTTTATTGCAATACTAAAAAGGTACCCTTGTCCCTTTGACGTGGCCGAAAATTAAAGTCCTTCACAACATCATCGAATTAATTAAAAATGTTTATTGTTCAATGAGTTTTAATTAAAAACAATAATTTCTCAACTGATTTAAATTTCCATAAGCTGCCTGTCCCTGGGTGTGAATAAAGGCCAAAAGTCACCTGGATGATCCCTCGCTTCTATAGACTCATCGACCTGTGGTGCAGCCGCAATCTGGAAATCAGATTGCAGCACTTTCTCGTATAATGGGATGAAATTTTATTAATTAAAAAAATAAAAAAACGCTCATGGTAAACATGTTTCCGGATTAAAGTAAAACACCCGTGGCACCTGATAGTGTTTGTTTTCGCCTCATCCTTCAATCCTTGACTCTTTCGTTTTACCGATGATTTGATGAGGGTTGTCTGTCTATGGTGCATTCATCTGTTTTTCTGTTTTTTTTTATATATATATGTAGTTGGAGTGTTTTAGTGCTCTTACACGCAATGCAGTGTTTTTGAGTACCTTAATAAATAACAGCACAACTACCGAATTTAAATAGCCAAATCATCAGCAGTGAAGCAGCATAAAATTCGTGAAATGCAAGGACCTGACCCAAACGTGCAAAAGAGCTCACAGGCAACCTGCTGCTATTTTCAGAGGTTGCGAAATATTGCTGTAGGGGAATTTTGGGTATGTGATCATTTTAAAATGTTTAAACTTATCCTGGGGATATACACGAAACAGGGAGATCTTTAAAATAAATTTGTTAATAGTTGAGTTTCCTGATTCGAAATGTTTAGTCCAATATCCACCTAGAAATCCCCAATTCCTTTGTTGTCTCATTTACTACTTCATTTTAAATACCATTCTTATCTTCAACATCCGAAAAGTGTGTCTTTATGGACCTTAATGTTAAAAATAAAATTCGTATGGGCTAACTAGACTTAAAAGACCAGCCAATTCCAATCCAATTTTATATCTCCTAAAAATTTCTTAAAAGTCTAATTGTATGAGCTTAGTGTTCTAAAAATAGGTCTTTAAGGAGCGAGTTGGAACACGATAATTACTTTATTCCATTTGAAATCTACTAATCTCCTAAAATCTTACAACTAATATACTATCGTTAGGTTATTGAGGGTTTTTTAAAACTGGGATCATTCCAATTCGAACCTGAAAGACCTTAGTTTAGAATATAGGATATAGGTCATATTTTTCATTCATATTAGGATGTTGACAATCATTTCGAGCTTTATAGAGCCCAAGCTGACCCTAAACTATTCAAAACCGACAACAAATTAACCGGTTAACAAGTTTAAGGCGACTTTGGGCTGCAAATCTTCATATTCACATACGTATCCAATTTATTCCAACCTAAATGTCCTAATTTTAGGATATTATGTAGAATGATTTTGGGCTAAAAATTTCGATTCGGGTTAAAATCGTAAAACAGTAAGTTCTTCTAAATGGTTTTACGAGTAGTTTTAAGTCTGCATATTAGGATCATAAATTCAGCTCTTTAACGAAGCCAATTTTCCACTTTTAGTAAAACAACTGACTTTTGAAGATATCCAGAAACATAAAACTTCCTATAAGTCACAAAAAACGACACTTTTGCGTTTTTAATAATTTTATTTAGTTTTAAAGAAAACGTTTTGGCTAAAAATTAAGAATATATTTTATTTCTTTTGAAATTCGTAATATTTTATCTTAAAGAGGCATGCGAGTGTATCTTATTTTGCTTATAATTTTAAATAGTTTGGTTTAGATCAGCCATTTCGTGTGTACCTATAAACAATTATCTAAACTACATAAAACCTCATACCATTCCATAAAACTCTTCTTATTATTATATCCATGATTATGTAACTTAAAGCATAAAGTGCATTTACCATAGTTCCAGTTTAATAGGTGTAAAAGAAGAATTTTCTCACTGAAATTCTAACACCTTAACATCATCGTTTTTTTACATTTGCTATCCTAAGCAAATGTAAAATGGGGACTTAAAGTATCATTACAACAAGAACTTAAAAAGGAACGTGAATGAACAATGCCGTCAACTTCACGTCGTAAAAGAAAAATTAGGACGCACATCGATATTTAAGAATTGTACAACGATAAAGCACTTTATAGCCGCAATTGATGTTGTGCTACATTTTGTACTCAGTGAAAGTCTGCAGATTTATTTTAGGACTATTAATACTCTATTCAGTAATAAAAATGTAGTAAAACTTTTCTTTCCCGACAATACATAAAACTGTTTTAATTGCATACCACCAAAAATGAATATCCTAAAATATTTGCGTTGTTAATTGAGCTGCAACTTGCCAAAAATACCTCAAAATCGGGTAAATCGGTTATTTATTTATTATGTCACAAAGCCCTAAATACAAAACGCGTGGATAAACCTTCCCATATGTGAGCATATAGAAGTGGGTTATTTTCCACAAAGCAACAAAATACACAATGTGACCCATTATTAGCGACATCATCTCATTAAACCGCCACTGCCCGAAATCATTCACCTATTGAAACGGATACGATTTAATCACGCATTTAGTACCAAAAATTGAATAAAAATCCTCATTTACCCGCTTGTCCGAGCAGCCCCCCCTCTCAAACTATAGACTCATTAAAAAGCCTTTTGTACGCAAAATAAATAGTAATATTGTTGGAACTGGGTCCGCAAGCCCGTTCGACAGTGCGTGTGTCTGCCTGTGTGCAAATATTCACAACAGGATAACAACTGGCCATCCCGTGGGATTAAAAGTCTTTCTGTCCTTAATTTTCATACAAGTGCAATTAATTTGATGGCAAACAATGTAATTATGGCCGAATGGCTGCAGTTTTATCGATGCTCTACATGAATTTATAAATCCCGCCGGGACTTAAGCAGCTTTCTGATGTTCCGCCGCCTCGTCCTTTTCCTGGTAAAAAGCTTTCCACTTTATAAGGATCCCAAAAAAGCGCTTGCAGAGGATGCATGCTGCCACCATTGTGCAAACGGCTGCAGCTACAAATCCTACCACATCTAGGGAATAATAGACCATCCATTTCATTTCGGAACTTGGCGAAAATGCGAGCTTATTCCCTTTAGTACTTAGCACGTACTCAATCCACCATAATGCCGTTTCCAGAGGCGTAGTTTGGCGATATTTATAAATTTTTGAAAGTTCTTCTGCGTTTTTCTCATAACTGAAAGAAATGAAAAATATTACTAATACTTAATAATTCATATTAACAATATGCGAAGAATAAACTACACAAATTGATTCTATAGAGTGTCCTGATCAAGGTTTGCTTCAGGGCTCCTAAACTCATATATATATATATTAGGGTGCTTTTTTTTCGCGACTATTTTTTTTTTTCAGTCCCACCTCGAAATTTTGTGGCTAATACCTAAACAAACATTCCCTGAAAATTGGAGCCCTTAAAAATAATATTTAGTACTAGACCAAGACGCATAAAGATTTCCCATATAAAATACACGTGAACTTTGATTATTTTTCTTCAAATCTCTACAACTCAGAGGCATTTTATGGCACAATTTGGGCAATGGAAGGGTTTCTTCAGAATTGAATGTTCTACAAAAGTGTCCATTGCGGTGTAACCCTAACTCCCACCAGCGAGGTAGTACGGGTCACTAACCCCAATTTTTCCATAAAATTTTTGCTTTTTACCCCTATCTCGTAAACAACAACAGGTACAGAAAAAGTGAATATGACAAACTTGTAGCAAATTCAATTTCCTCCAAAAAGTTCTTGAACACCAAATCGCTAACATCAATATTTCTTGAGATATTGGGTTTTGAAGTTGAAGTAGTGTTTCTACAATTTAGCTCAATAATCCATGACAATTCCACACTAAATCAACTTCAAAGCCCAATATCTCAAGAAATATCGACGTTACCGATTTGGTGTAGGAGGAAGGTTAAAAGAAACCGGAAGTGTAACCGCCCCCAGAGCAGAAACGCGAGCAGGAAAATCGTCCGATTCAGCGGACCCCGACCAACAAATCCTCAACATCGTCAGGAACAGCCCTGTAACAAGCATCAGGCAGGTCGCACGAAGGTCAGGATTGTCTTCAGGGAGAGTTTGGACCGTTGTGAACCGAGAGGGACTACATCCATACCACCATATCCCGGTCCAAGCACTAGGGAAGGAGATTCCGAAGGACGATTGCAATTCTGCACTTGGCTGTTCGAGTCTGACATCGAAAACAGAAGGGTTCTAGACCGAATTCTGTGGACGGATGAATCGCAATTCACCCGGGATGGCATCACAAACTTGCACAACCTCCACACCTGGTCAGATGTGAACCCACATAGGACCAGGTGTCGGTCCTTCCAGCAAAGATTTAGTGTCAATGTCTGGGCTGGCATCATCGGCAACCAGTTGATGGGACCCTTCATCTTGCCCCAAGTGCTGAATAGTCAGCTATACTCGGACTTTTTGGAGAATACCCTTCCGGATCTGTTGGAGGACATCCCCCTGGCCACCAGAAGCGCAATTTATTTACAGCTCGACGGAGCACCTGCGCATACTGGGAACATTGTTAGGGCAAGGTTGAATGAACATTACCCAGAGCGCTGGATTGGACGAGGTGGACCGATTCCTTGGCCTGCTAGGTCACCGGACCTTACTCCACTGGACTTTTTCTTATAGGGAATGATGAAAGATGAAGTTAACTCAAGACCAATCAACACCAGAGAAGAATTAGTTACCAGGATTGTGACTGCAGCCACGAAAATACGGAGAGACTGGCTACCATAGACCTCAAACGTGAAATAAAACGAATGCTACTTGCATGCATCGAAACTAGCGGAGAACATTTTGAACAGCTTTTAAAGGACAAACGTTTTAATTGTAATTAGTTTTTAAGCGAACAAAATGTATTTTTTAGTAAACTTAAGTATAATTTCCTAAAAATTCGAATTATCATGATATTCTGCAAAAGGATTTTTGTAAATAAATTTTCGTATCCTTTTCCTACCTGGGCATGTTGCACCTTTTTGGCAAGGTAATTAGATAAGCAACTTAAAAAAAATAAGAAGTAGGTATGTTAATAACATGAATTTCAGAGAAAAGTGGGGCGAAATGTGAAAAATCGTGAAATAAAAGTTAATTTTTTCAACTTTCAGGGGGGACTGGGGCCAAGGGGTTGGGGATAGGGGGGTGGTGTTAACTTTTTTGGAAAGGGCTTCCAAATAGTGATTTTTTGAAATCAGTTTGGGGCCGCTGCGATGCGTAGAAAAAAAGATAAAAATACAAGAGCGGTTCCCATATAAGGCAAAATCCTGATTTACGAATCACCCTGTAACTGCCAAACGGTGCGAGATGCCCCCCCCCCCCCCACCCATACGATTTTTTGCTTGTCTCGGTCTGACCTTTCACCCCCTGCAGTATTGACCTCCCACCTCTGAACACCCTGTATATATATACTCAATACCGCAGTATTCTACTCACTTAAAACCCTATAAATTTCTTATGTCAAATCTTATGAATATCAGTAAGATGTCTTTAAGTAAAAAAGCATTCAACTATATTTTAAACCAAGTATTTTAAAAAATGGGGATGAACCAAAGAAATGCGCAATCTCTTCACTTTTTAAAAATGTGTCTATTAAGCTACATCTAATCAAAATTAGAAAATATTTCTTTAAAACAACTTCTAGTGTTAGTTTTTTAAACAAACATTGATCAAGACATTTCATATAGTCCTATTCACTTAACACCCTATATAAAAAAAAAAATCCATAAATATTACCTTTCCTCTAGCAACATTTGAAGTTTTCTTAAAAGATTCTCCTCATTTATATCCTCAAAAGAAAGTATTTGTGCAACATTCCGATTTTCAACAGCTTTTCCATTTAAGAATTGATCTCCATAAATTGGAGTTACTAAAAGTGGTTTGCCACAATAAACTGCTTCTGATACCCCTAACAAACCTCCATGAGACCAAAATAACTTCACTTTTGGATGACCTAAAATGATGCAAAGTAATAAAAGTTTTGAAATATATCCAAAGTCATTTAAATTTACATAAAATATCCTTTTGAGGTGTCCACTGACTAAATAAGAATTTTTTATCTACTTCAGGAACTTCATTGGTCTCCCATTTCCATAAAACCTTCTGAGGTAACTTTTTGAAAGCTGCAATCATAGACATCAGTTTGAAGCTTGGTATAGTCGATCCTTTGACCATTGAACCCCAGCTAACGAATATCACACCATCCTTTGCACTACTCAGAAAATCTTCTATTTCCTATCGCAAACGGCTATATTATATATGTATTATGTACTCCATTAAATTAATGGAATTATAGGTAACTTTCAAATAATATAACAGACTGGAATTTTACGCGGATTGAGACTACTGTCAAACATTTTAATAAATAAAGGAAACCAAACAATTCACGCATTCATATACAATACTCACCATGTATAACCCACTTTTAGTGATTCAAGCATGATCGTGTGTGAATTTTAATGTGACATGATCTTAAATGTTTCCGTAACACGATAAACTATTTAATTCGAATGTTACCTACCTACAATTAAATATTTATCATTTTATACCTTCGGCAAAGGTTGTTTCTTGTTATTTATGTGAATTCCTCCAATTTCAACTACTTTATTTTGCAGAGGACGGGCACCATTAAGGGTATAATGCTGATTAACAAAAATCAAACTAGTTTTTTTAGCAATTTCTTGTACATCCACATCAATGAGCAACATTTTCTTAATAATTTCATTATCTAACTTTTCCACATATCTGAAATAAGATATATTTTTTAAATCTCAAGTAATCCCACTGCTGACACCATTCACTCACTTGTACAACATTTTCGTTCCCTTGGTGACCACAAAATTCACAAATCTTTCCCAAAAGCTCATGTTCTCTGAAAAATTTACAAATTCATTGGGTATAAAAGACGGAAAATCAGGCAATCCAACACGATCATAGTGCCATGGCATAAGAGCACAACTGCTCACTCCAATAAATGGAGTATTCAAAACATGGACCAATCCAAGAAGGCAGTCGGTGTTGAAAAACTCTAGAATAACAAGATCGAATGGATTTTTCCGATGTACATCCAAAATCTCATTCAGCGCAGTCGATTCATAAAAGTCTTTACATGCAGCTTGTCCCTCATTCGCTAATTCCCAAAATTCATTGTACATCATTGAGAAAGATCGCGAGGGTTCTATCTCAGATAAATTGAAAACATCAACACCTGGCTCTCCGGTCAGATAAATTTCATGATAGTTTCCTCGTGTTTTTGAAGCATTGAAATACCTTACAACGGTCACATTGTGTCCATTCTGGACTAGTCCATCGAATATTGGCTTGTAGACCATGAAATGACTGTAGCCTGGATGCGGGAACAGTCCCAAAATATTGCTGCAACCAGTCGGTGCCCAGCATATTAACGATGAGAACAACAAAAGACCAAACAACTTCATCGCTGCGTGACGTGATTGAAGATTCTTCACGAATGGTCGCACTACTGAGACGGAGGTGGACGTTGAAACGAGTTTTCAGAAGATAACCCCACTTAGCCGCTTATCTTACCAACTAAAGAGGTATGTAAGTATAGTATGTTTTTAATACCCCACTAACTTAAACACTGATCTCAAATATTTTCTGCAGCCACAGAACTGATGGAACCTTAAACGTGGAGCTTTTACGAGCGCTATCAGTACTCGCAATTGCCTTTCCCACTCCGGAATCAATATACAAACTGAGTCGAAACGCACTACAATTCAGTCATTCATTAAGCCTAGTATGCTGTTCCCAAGAAATTCCTTGGCCTATACAAAACACATGTAAAAAAACGCTCAAGGAATACTCAAGGAATTTCTTTTCTGTTTCGGCTACCAAAGCGGTATGCTGTTCGGCAAGGAAAAAAATAGTTCGGATTTCACGAGCAGATGGCGCTATTATCACGGAACTCTAATTTCCTTCAAGAAATATGTATCCGAGTACATATTCCTTGAAGTAAAAGTGACAGATTTGGATTTAAACACTGGTGATTGTTAGATTGAGATTATATGGTGGTTGTTCAAATGGATTATATTGAAATCAAAGAGTTCGTGGAAAGCTCAGCATTACATGAAGAAATTTTTACTCTACCTGAATTAAAAAAGTGGGTGAACAGCTGACTCTTTTGAGTTGTCAAAATTCCTTGACCTACTGTCAAAATTCCGTTTGGGAATAAGTGCACATTTTCCTTGAGCTGTTTTCTTGGGAACAGCATACTAGGCTTTAATTGGAAGAAGCGCGAAGAATCAATCTCATAGTGTGAAAACTAATTGGTTCTAAAGAAGGCGTGGAATCAACGCTCTTTTTTCACGGGCAGTCGTTCACCGCGCCGCTTTTATTGGATTACATTTAGCGGTTCACTCGCGAACTTGTAAACTTCTCTAGTCTTCTTCTAGTCTAGTCAGCCAGCCATTCAATCTAATATTAGCGTGTAAGCTTTCTTCGGCATTCTTTCACGACTAGGAAGATAATACATATACTACTTGAGATATCTGGGACTCATCACATTTATGACCTTGTTAGTGGCAAGTTGATTATATGTCGGGTGCATTACTGCCATCAATCATAATTCAACTTTGATTAGTAACACGTTTTTGATATTGCCATCTACACATTAATTTCAACTTAACATTTATTACCATCCGGCGCTTTCACAGCAAAATTTAAGTGTACGGCCGGCAAAATTATGGGCATTATAGAAGCTATACTTTTTCTAGGAAAATTTATGTATTTATCACTCTGCATTTTGTAATAAGCGGATTTTTAAACAACAGATTAAGATTTTCGTTATTTTTTCAATAATTCAAGCTCGTGACTCTCGTCAAAAGAACGCAATAACTAAAACTCGAAATTAGACCTTGAATTTCCACAGTATCAAAAACAAATGAAGCGCATAATTACTGTCATTTTAAATGTATAACATTCCATTACTTCCTTGTCTAACTTGAGTAAACGAACATTTCATTATATTTATTTGCAATAAAAAGAACAATTAAGTTGTTTGCACTTTCAGTTTAGGTTTATATTGTTTTTATTTACACAAATGTCGTAAAATCCATTAATGTGTCGCCGGCCAGTTACCGATGGAAAATACATTAATGTGCTTCCGGACAGTTAAGTGTTAAATTCCAATTCATTAACCTATGTTAAATTACGAAAAAATTTAATTAAAGATAATTAAAACAATTAAAGATACATATTAAATTAATGAAATGAATACTTAAAATTATAGCTTAACAAAACCAAATTAATAAACTTACCCTCAGAGTAAACAACAAAACAGACATACATGGTATAAAACTTTTAAAGAAAATATTGTATTACCATTATCATTTATTAAAGTATCAATTTGGCAAAGTATTTATTTCTGCATTACTTTCTTTCTTTCAAAAAAATGCTAACAGTTTTAACACTAGGTTTATGGACACTTACTAGAGATAACGAAAAAATAAGTTTAAAATACGAAGGTGGATTGAAAAGTTCGCGGCCTGAATATGAAAACGAAACCAGAAGATTTTAAAATTATTTTTATTTTTCGACGCAATCCCCACTTTTCTCAATGCACTTCTTCCATCTGGTTTCTAAAGCCATTATACCATTTTTAAAAAATGCCTCATCTTGGCCCTGAAAATAGGCATTGACGGCAGCTACAATCTCTTCGTTTGATGAAAATATTTGTCCTCCTAAATGTTTTTTTAGATTGGGGAAGAGGTGGAAATCAGATGGATACCAGATCAGGCGAATAAGCGGGGTGTGGAAGTAATGCAAACCCACAATTATGGATTTCAGCCATCGTTTCGCAGGACGTGTGAGGGTGTGCGTTGTCGATGTTCGATTTTCTCCATTTTTACAAATCGCTTCACCGATTCATCGCCATGAACTTTTCAATCGACCCTCGTATATTTCCGTTTGAAATAAACATCTTAAGATGTAAGGAATTGAAGAATTAAGAACATATCGTCGTGTATTAATATATCAATTAGATGAAAAATTTCACAAAAAATATTCCGAAAATGCACCTGGAGAGGCAGAATAAGAATATAAAGTAAAATCTTCCCGCCAGGCAAATACTGTTATTACCATACAAAAACGTTAATTAATTATTTTTCTAATACCTCTAACACTAACATACAGACCTATGGATCCAAATCAATCAGACAAATTAAAATCCATAAGACAATTTTCAAAGCAAAACGCTTTAAGAAGGTGAATAATTGCAAAATTTAATATCTTATTAAGTCCCAAAAGATAAGAAAGAGAAACTAATTTTGTGATATATATTTAAAAAAAAAAAAATTATCAACTAAATGTTTTAAAGTGTTCATCAATTTTATTTGGTTTCAATTTTAGTCCTTCAATTCAAGTATTGAAAATTAATTCAAGTATACAAAAAAATTAAAAAACAAAAAAATAAACAATTCATGCATTTTTAACGATTCGCCAAACTTAATTGATTTGTAACAACAATATCCGGCGTAAAAGATTTTTAATTTGTAATATTTATAATGTTTTTTCTGTGTGTACCTAATAAGCTAAATTTTGTCGTAAACTTTAAAAAACTTTTGTATTTTAAAAACTTTCTTAGAATTGGTATTATAAAACTAAAATAGCTATAAAATAAAATATATCGCAAAATTCTTTAAAATAAATTCGAATTTACCTATGCAATATATTTAAAATGCACAATTACTCTAGCCTTTAAATTCGACTGTTATTAATAAGATCAGAAAGTTATTCGAGTGTCAATTTAATATGCAAAAAATAATTTCCCGTATACAGAGAAATAAACTCCTGATTCCAAATACAACTTTTAATTAGTAAAATTACATTACAGAGAATCGTAATATTTCCCCAAGAATATTTTGAACCATAAAATGTAAAACTTATTCATAACTTAAATTAAATATAATAAAAATAGATATTACCACACGAATTCTTGTACTCAATACTTTTCCATAATTAAAGGATTGCTGTCTTGAACATTCCTTAAATTCTATATGTAATCATATTTCATAAAAATAAAAAAATGAAAATAAAAAAGGATTACCAATTTTGTTTTTCATAAATGTTTTATTCCGGACCCGGTTGCTCTACGGCTAAGCGTACTCTAAGTATCCCTAAACATTGCATTTCAATTAAATCAAAGGTAAACTATTAACTGATAAGATGAATACAAATTTTATATTGAAGAAAAAAACTCCTTTCATTTTAGCTATTAAATAAATTTCTTATTATGAAATTTTTTCCACACAAAGAAAACAAGCAGGAAGGACAAAATCATGATTATGATCCGAGGAAACATTTTGAGGCACAAGGTCTCAAGGAGCCGCGAAGATAATGCTCTAAAAAAAAGCCTTTTTTGATGAATTTTTTGATAGTTAACACTTTTACGGCCGCATTTTTCACAAAATGCTTTGCACTTGCCGCCGCACAGGGGTCTGATATCACGAAAATAAGGGATTAAATAATTGCCGTTCTCCATTTGCGCTCACAGTTATAAAAAAAAAAAACAATTTTTAAGGATGCCACATCTATTTTTAGGGTTATATTTTACTTAAGGGTTGAAGGGGTGAAGATAGAGAGGGTAGTTTTTCCAAATTATCGAAAATAACAAAATACATACTATTTCATACGATTTCGAGAACGCAACGCACATTTCAGAAGTTTTTTTTTATATTGGAATTGAAGGGGTAGTCTTTTCTAAACTGTACCTAGTAATAAGATGAATATGGTATGCATGAGGCCCATAACGTTTAATAGCATTTCAATTCAAACATTAATTAATTAGACACCCTGTAAGCGTCACTCTGTAAAGTAATTTTACCTTTATACTATACTATTAGAAAGTCGAATGTCTATACTTTTATTTGACATGCTGGTTGCTACCCTTTTTGCAAGTACATTTAGGAAAAAATCGCTAGCAAATTGAAATCACGTATACGTGACTCCGGCCGATAACCACCAGTAAACTGAAGTCACGTATATGTGACTCCGACCGTCAAAGTGTTAAGAATAGAATCTAAATTTGGAGAAAAATATAAATTGTTGATCACATTATTATAAACTGTAATTTCTGGAATTTTTATTGAAAAATATCCATTTTTAAGTATATCACCGAATATCCGGGGCTCTTCGCGCAACGAATCAAAATGACAGGATAGCATATATCGTGCAAAAAAAATGTAAATCTTTTTATAAATATGATTCTATTCAGTATGAGTGTTGTTATCGTTATGCGTTGCCGTTTTTTTAAATTTTTGATAAAACTACCGACTAACCGGAGAAAAACTGCGTTTTTTTACCACTTTTTTGACTTATGGTAAATGTTGTACAAAAATAAGAATTTAAGGAATAAATAAAAATGATTACGTTTAACCATAGCTTTTTTGCTTACCAAAGTATTTTTGCAACATTTTTTAAATTGCTGATCCGCCAGCTCTAGAAAAGTTATTTCGATAAAAACGCGATTAAAGTTTAAGTACGATATTTTTCATAGAAGGAATAGAAATATTTATAATTACTAAACTATCTGTATTCTATTTTTGAAGAAAATGAAGAAAAACAGCGATTTCTCAAAAATTTCGCGCTGGTGATCCTCCTTAAATTTAAAATATAAAAATGTTAATATGGAATTTTTAGAATTCCAAACGTCCTTATACTGAACGCGAATTCTTCTGAGTTCCTTTTAATTTTGATATCATAATACAAATTAATTTGAATTTTATATTTCGCAAAAATTACAAATGGTCAATTTTTGTATCCGGCTGATCGAGGGTTTAAATTAACGAGTTTGCTCTCAATTCGATACTACTCGAAACGACAAGAACCCAAATGGCAAGATCTAAATTACATATTTTTACTTTTAACCTCTTCACGCCCTTGGCCACATATGTGTACGTTTGGTTTTTTTTTTTAGGTAGTCATGCAAAGATAAACTAAATTCTATTTGTTCAAATATTCCTTATATATTAACTTCTTCAGGAGACGAACTTCCAAAATTCAAAAGAAAATCATTGGTTTCTTTAATGTAGTTATTTTCGTACATTAAAGAAACTAATAGCTCCCCTTACGAATTCTGGTAATTCGTCCCTGAAGAGGTTAACAAAATTCACTTTGCTAACGTTAATACAAATTTCAAAATGACGATTTCTGGCGGGAATATCGAAGCTACGCGCCATTTTTACTTCACTCCGTTTGCGCGAGATGGCAACAGTGTAATTTCACCATACATGACCTTATTGCGAGAAAATGAAAATTAGTACCGTGGTAAAATGGTGTTGCGTAGGGCGCGTAGTAATTCCCAAATAAAATTCTTAATCAAATAAGTTGCCAATGACAAATGCGGGACTGTTGAAAATCGCGTGAAAAGGTCACAGTGCTTTCGGACACGAGAAAAGTGAACGTAGCCAAGAGAATGGGTCAGTAAAAGCCGCGGAAATTGCGCCGAGAATCATCGCGGAATTTGTTTAGTGCTGGTGGTGTGAAGTGCGCGACAATGGCGTCGCCAAAACAAGAAATCACGTCAAATGTGGAAAAACAAAACGTGTTCAATGAGCCAATCGCGGCCAGTGCAATCGCTGGGGATAATATCGGACCTCCGGGTGCGAGCTTGTGCCACGGGAGCCCCAAAATACCGAATCCAGTCGCCGTGGCCGCGCAAGTGGCAGGCAGCGGCTCTGACGTTTGTGCTGGTGTGCCGCCTTTACCGAATCACGTAGGCACTTCGGTGGCGGATAAAATTGGACCAGCGGCGACCCAGTATCCAGATAAGATAAAAGCCCCTGCGATCTCCACCTTGCCGCCCTTTAAGCGGGAGGACAAGGAAAACCAAAATGCGAGAGGTGGGTATGCGAGATTTTCGCAAAATTTGCATCAGGTTGTTTTGTTGGCTTCATCACGAAAAACGCTTCCTCTTTCAGATGAGTCCAGCAAGAGTTACAAGAAAAAGAAGAAAGACCGGGATAGGGATAAAGAGCGGGAACGGGATCGTGGCAGGGATCGAGACCGAGACCGGGAACGCAGCGATCGTCACAAAGATAAAAGCAGAGATCGGGATCGCGATCGAAACAGGGAGCACCGGGATAAGGAACGCGATCGCGACAAGTACAAGGACTACAACAAGCAAAAGGACGCCAGCAAACGAGACAGGAGTAAAGATAGGGAAAAGGTTTGTATTTTTTTAATTTTAAGTGAGCTAAGGTAAGTTAAGTATTCTCAACTTAGCGAGTATTATACCCCACATTCTGCAGCTGCAAATGACTATCCTACGAAAAAAAGGAACAAATAAAACGTAGAACTTAAAGTTGCCTCTCAATCTTTATCATTTCCACCTGCAATTGCGGCTACATTTTCGTTACATCGCTGAGTGCAAATTTAGAAATTCTTCTCTTAAAATAGCATTGTTCTAATTTCCTAGAATCTGATTGCAATTATTATTAACAATAAAATTCTCTTCTGTTTCCTTTTGTAACACAGACTTCTGAAATGAAAACACGAATTTGTCGCACAGTTACTTAAATGAAGTTGGAGGAATGAGTCATGTTTACCATTCAGTCATAAGATATAATTTCTAATAGCAAATTATGTCTCTTTGGAAGATAAAACGAAAAAATGGCATTTGATATAAATAATAAAATTGCTACTTTTACGAAAATGCAAAGTAACTACATTATATTTTCCACTTCAAGTAACGTAACATCATAAATTAAATAAATTGTGCTATGTCATAATTCATGTCGTCAAAATTCTTAATGCAGCAGAAAATAGAGACAATTGAATTAACTACATCAAATTCTACGCGATAGATGCATCGGTAATTTTTAAGCAAACCTTCAACCAAAGCAATTAATAAAGATTTTATAAATTTAGAATGATGAAGTCTCGAAAATATATTCTTATAAGTTAATAAAGCAAGCTCCGTCGATTTAAATGATTGCTGGTTTTTCATTTTCTGTTCTGAGTTTTGGCAATAGCAGACTGAGCAATGATGTTAAACCCACAGGTATCATTGCTCACAGATTCTCAAGAAGGCTTATAATTTTTATCCCGCTGTGCAAACTAGGTAGGATAAAGTTTCTCACCTTCGCAGATTTAACAACAAAAAAACTGGAATATTGCCTTGCCAATTAGGTGCCTCAGAGGCTTTTAGTGTGGGGATTTTTCGGATATTTTCGCCCGAAAAAATATATTAATCTATTTATATAAAAATACTTAAAGTTACTCTTCTTAGCAGATTATTACTGAAATATATTCTTTAGATAATAAGTTAATTAAAAAGAGACATTTCCCTCCCTCAGTAGGAAAAATCAGCCATTTCTAGCCATTTTTTTCGGATGTACGTCTCCCGGACGTGTGGTTGGCAATAATAGAGTAGTGAACCACGTTGGCAGTGCAGGGTCAATCTGATATTAGAAAATAAGTACACCAAAGAAAATGACGAATATATATTTGTTTATAGGCATTTGCATGTTTTCTTTTATAATATAATGCACTAACAGAAATTTCTTAACATATTCGCATATCGAAAACTTTAGTAAAGTTGCTCAAAATATTTTGATTTTTGATTAAAACATTCGCCATGTTCTAATGAATAAAATTTTGTTTCGGTAAAATAATATTGAGAACTTCATATTTGACGCACCAACAGATATACCAAAATCTCATCGTTTATTACTTTGGAACAGAAAATCCAAAATAATGGAAATATCCTTGTTTAACGCCACAAATTTATAATAAGCTAATTTTGTCATAAACATAACAAAAATATATCAATTTGTCTGCACTTGATTGAACAATTCAGCAATTATATTATTAAATAGCTGAATTGTGTCGTTGACCGCACAGAACAAAATTTTTTAAGGCACCCAAAGTTTTAAAGCTGCGCCACACAATTTATTTTTGTTTAGATTCTCTGAAGATATTTACACATCAGAGTTTCCGACGAATTTAGAATTAGTACAAAAATAATTTGCGCGTGCACACAACTTTAAGCGTTTTTCCAATTCTCTCTTGAGAGCTTGCGTTTTTCATGCGACGCTTCCTAAACGCAAGTGTAACATTCATTTATACTTATTGTAGAATAATGTCGCCGCCTGTTATTATTATTATGTGCGTCTGATTGTCGTATCGGTGAATAATTTAGGGTCACTTAATCTTAAATAAAGTACTGCAATAAAAACCTCCTATTTATACAATTAGACTCTCCTAACTGAATGAAATGCAATACAGCCATGAATTTATGTCGAATATAAGATGTTGCTGGAATATGAGACCGCCATGAAGAATTTAGCGCTTTCTTTTCCCGACTCTTTTTAATAAATTTATCAGGATCAGTTCCTGAATTGCGTAAACAAGTTCAGAAGCTGAATTCTTAAACGTAACCATTGCTTGGTACTATTATCGTATTATTCTAGCAAAATTAGTTTTAAGAATTAGCCGCACATTCCTCATTTCGTCGACTGCACAGATTTTATTTAGTTCCTTATTCAGCTAATGCGTTTTACTCTTAGTCGGTTTGCAAGAAATTTTATAGACTATCATAGACTATGGTCGGAAAATATATCAAAAAGAGCGTTAGTTTCTTTTTAATTTTTCTCTTAATAAGATTTTATAAAAGTTACTTTCTTAATTAAAAAAATCAACAGGAAAGCAAGCGACGTCGTCACAGTTCCGATAGTACTCGCAGTCACTCTTCAAAAGTAAGCAATGAATCACAGTCTCAGCAAGTTAAGCAAATCAAATTGGATGAAATCAAAAAGGAAGACAGCGAGGCACCAGCCACAGCAGCAGCAGCACCACCACCGCCTCCCCCTCCACCACCGCCACCTCCTCCGGCCGATCGGTTCCCACAACAGACAACATCACCTTTGTCCATACAAAGTGCCTCAACAACACCTGCAATAATAAACGAGAATGAGTCCAGCGATCTAACCAAAGCCTTTACGAAGACCCCCTACAAATCAGAAGAAGTTCCGGTTGAACCGATGGTGCCCAAGATCGAGGAAATGAAGCAGGAAGTAGAGACAACAGTCAAGGAAGAGGTTCCCGAAAATAAGGAGGAGGCTCCTCCATCTGTGATCGACAGTGCCGCCGATAGGAAGCCAGATACCACCGTTCTTATCAAGAAGGAATACGTTTCTTCACCAGCAAAAATAGTCAAAATCGAAAAGACTCGGGACGAGGTGACCCGAGTACTAAATTTCAACTGCGAGGACAATTGTCGCAAAGATGCAGTAGTGCCTAATTGTGATCTCAAGGCCAGCGAAAAGTTGGCCAATTTTGTCAATAACAACAACGCCCCATTTTCTGTCATATCCGAGAACAAAGAGAACTCCAAGAATAATATTACAACGCCTGTTGTTAAGGTCGGGGATAAAGAAAAAACGGAGCGAAAATCGAGCGAGAAAACTTTGTCGTCTTCTTCAGCTCATCACCACAATTCGCATGGATCGTCTTCAAGTAAAAGCAGTCAACATCATAAATCGTCATCCTCTTCGTCGTCAAGACGATCTAGCAGGAGTAGCGAATGCTCAAAATGTTACCGAAGATCTAAGATAAAGAAGGCCAGCATAGGAGTACAATGTAAGCGTCAGGAGATGGGTGTTGAACTCGGAAGAATTCCTGTAACGCATAGGGAAATCCACGTTAAAAAAGGCTTGGAACACTTAAAATATGGAAGATTCTTCCGAATCGAGATCCATCCGAACGGAGGTGCCTCTGTTGTTCATCTTTACCAAGATGAGATCAACTCCCTCAGTCCAGAAGAAATGGACGAATTAGTCGAGGAGTTCTTCGAAGTCTGCTTTGCTGAAGATGACGATGGATTCGCACATCATGTAATGGGAATAGTCCATGATGCTGCTGCTTACCTTCCTGATCTCCTAGAGCACATGGCTGAGAATTATTCAACGTTGACTGTCAAAGCCGGTGTGCTGGGTCGCAATTCGGACATTGAAACATGCACCATGAGTCAGTATAATGATCAGGTAATGTACTAATATTTTTTTAGGAATTTAAACATTAATTTAATGTATTTTACATTTGAAATTTTAGGTAGTCAAAAATTACTCTCATGGTACATTTCGGTATGGTCCTCTGCATCAAATCAGCCTTGTTGGGAAAGTGCATGAGGAAGTTGGTGGCTATTTCCCAGACTTACTACAGAGAATTGAACAAAATCCTTTTCTAAAGAAGGTACTTACCCATTTACACTCAAAGAAAATTTTAATACATATTTCATTTATTTATTCACCAGACAATGCCTTGGGGCGTTAAGTCAATTTTACAAACAGACCCGAGGATGTCTAATGATGGACCAATTTTATGGGTACGTGGTGGGGAACAACTTGTTCCTACTGCTGAATTAAATAGTAAAACTCCATTGAAGAGACAAAGGTACTTATTTGTTTGCTTGTAATATAATTTACATATTTCATTAAATTATTTATTTTTGTGAAGGACGAGGATAAACGAACTGAAGAACTTACAGTACCTTCCGCGGCTGTCAGAGGCTAGAGAAACAATGATCGAGGACAGGACTAAGGCTCATGCTGATCATGTTGGACATGGTTATGAAAGGATGACAACGGCAGCTGTTGGTAAGTACAAAAGCTTGTTTTAATGGGGGTTTTATTCAAGATTCAGAATTCGGTTTCTAAATCCATAAAATACGTTGTTTTTGTTTTTTTGTAAAGCTTAATATGTTTGCGATTAACTTTAAAATCCCTAAATATCATCACGATCAGTCTTCAAGAGGCTGAGCAACGAACAAAAACGTGAGTAAAGTGAAAAAATGTTTGACACACCGAAGTCTCAAAAATTTACAAATTCAGGAAGAAACTCTCTTTGGGTATGATTTTTTTTTAAAAAGGAGGATTTCCAAATTTCTATAACGTAATACATTATTGAATTAAAGCATTTTTAATAATAGGAATAATGAATAATGTAAGCACCAGGTTTTTATTTATAAAATATAAATAGAAAAACTGATCTTTTCCTTTATTTCGCAGATATTTAGGGTTATATGTGAGAATTTGTAGCTTTTAGTTTCCTCCAAAATTGATTTAGTGTTTGGAAAATACAACAACTTGTAAAACATAAATTTTTCCAGTAGTGTATGTACAGAAACAAATTAAAGAAAAGGGTTCCAGCAAAATTGGAATGTGTGTGATCCCGCTTTTGAAATATTTATAAATGTTATCTTTTTATTATAAATATGTTTCCTACTCACAAATATACGACTTCGAATAAATTGTATTTTTTTACCCTTCAGGTGTCTTGAAGGCGGTACATTGTAGTCAGCCGTACAGCCAAAACCGCGTAACAAAAGATGTCGTTGCATTTTCCGCTCAAGATTTTCCCTATCTGGTGGAAGTTCTTCAGCTGGACCTTCACGAACCTCCCATATCACAATGTGTGCAATGGATTGAAGATGCAAAACTCAACCAACTCCGTCGCGAAGGTATAAGGTACGCAAGAATACAGCTGTTCGATAACGACATCTACTTTTTGCCAAGAAATATCATCCATCAGTTCCGCACAGTGACTTCTGTTACCAGTATAGGTAAAATTATTTTTGAAGTTCTTAAAAGCGATCCTGATAATTAAATCTATCATTATTGCAGCGTGGCATCTGCGCCTTCGTCAGTATTATCCTGGACAGGAAGTAATCAACGAAAAGAATAATCCCATCCTTGCTGAACCACCACACTACAAAGAGAAGCAAACAATCCTGCCAAATCCGATCTCAGCAGAAGAGAAGAAGACTCACACTCCACATAAGAGGACACATGAAGGTAAAGTTAAGAAAGCTGAGAAGAAGGAGGTAGAAAAGAGGCGATCAAGTGAAAGCGGCACAGAGGACATAGCTTCGAAAGATGCTGTTTCCAAAGAAATTATTGTGAAAGAGGTAGCTCAAAAAGAAATTATTGTGAAGGAGGTAGCGCAAAAAGAAATTATTGTAAAGGAGGTAGCTCAAAAAGATGTCGCTCCAAAGGTAATTACTCCAAAAGATGTGAAGGGTATTAAAGCGATTATCAAAGAGATAAAAGATGTTAAGGATAGCAAAGAGATGAAAGAAGTTAGCAAGAAACTAATCGAAGAGGCTAAAATCGATATGCGAAAACTTGTGGTCGAACCTAAGCTCCACAAATCGCATAAGCATCATATCTCTTCCTCATCGAGCAGCCATCGGACTAGCAGCAGCAGCAGCAGTCACAGTAAAAGTAAATCGAAATCGTCAAGCAGCGGAGGAGATCATCAGCGCAGTGGAAATCACAGCTCAAGCAGTAAATCGTCTTCTTCGTCGTCCTCAAAGCATCACAAGACTTCGCTATCATCAAGCTCAAGTGGCTCTGTGGTGAAACCGAAAGTTAACGAAGCCCCTAAACCGCCCCCAGAGCCCGCTGAAGTTAAGAATGGAGTACAAAGTCCCAAGGAGAAGGAGAGTCAGTCCAGAATGAAAGACGGACTCTTCCCAGACGTCCAAATTGAACCAATGGAACTTGAAGTTCATTCGGTGGAGGAAATAGTTCCGTTTAATGAAGTTCCCGCGATAGCAAATTCATTAACGTTGCCGCCCCCGCCTCCTCCCCCGCCTGATGTTAATGGAGCTCCTCCTCCGCCGCCACTACCTCCACTGCCGCCTCCTCCACAAACACCTCCCCCGCCACTGCCGCCCCTACCTGCAGAAGAGGGAATAATGCCTCATGGTGAGAATCAACGGAAATTGGATCCGAAAATATCAATTATTAGCATGAATCAACCTCAATTACTTGCACCCGCTGCACCCGTTGTTCCAATGACCAGTAGTAGCACAAGTTGCAACCTTACAGCTCCTCCTCCAGACCTGTTGAGTTCAATTATGGCCAGTATGGACAATACTACGATGCCGGCGAGAAGTAACATTTCGACGAACTACTAGACACCTACATCAGGCGGCCCACTTTGTCTGCATTTGCAAAACAAAGTGCAGAAAGCTTTAATTATTTATTTTTGTAGCGTGTGCCTCATAATAAACCCTTCCGCGGACCCTTTTGAATTGTGTCCAGGTGTCACAAAATAAAACGTAGGCTGTTGCTGATATAATGCCAGGGATCCAATTTTGCAATTTTAGTTGATTTTATTCATTCTACGGCCAGAAGACAATTTTGTGCTTTTATATTTATTTATTTGATTTTTATTAATTATACAATTTTAATTTTTTACCTTATACAGGTAAAATGCAAAAATCCAGATACCTTTACAACTTCGGCAAAATTTACATACAACAGCTGCGCGTTATTCTAAAAGGAAGTTGGGTGGGCACATGATCAACAAAGAATTTCATTGTGATTATTTGGTAACTGCAGTTTAGCGGTTTAAATTTATTTTTCCTACTTATAATGGGAGGGCCGGGTCTAGGTTTATTAAAGTTGTCGAATCGAGTCCAATCCAACAGTGGGAGTGAAGCATTTTTTTTTTCTTTGAATTCAGATGAAAGCCAAGAAAACGGTTTCCTATTATCACCTCCCAACCTCCTGAGCATCCTTCTTCAGGTATTGTGGTCGGTATGGACCCAATTTATAAAACCATAAAATTATGTTTTTTATTGCCCCAGTCTATTTACTCGATACCTAGCACAATGCCTTTGTTCGTGTTGTTTCGTTGGTAAATAAATGTAAGCCAACGAGTAGCGTTGTAATATTGTTAAGTTTTAGCCTCAAGAACTTAATAGCAGCCGCGCAATTTTGCGACATGTTCTGTACATTTTACTTAGTTCATAGACGGAGAGACTTGCTGAGTGTGAAAGGTGTTCGTTTCTGAGTTCTTTTTAGTCTTTAATTGAAAAATAGAAAAAAAAAAACAAAAACAAAAAAAACAATAAGAGCAGCAGGAGAGCGAGAAAAATTGTGAACTAAGAGGATAACTGATTAAAATATTGACGACAGTGTTTTATTTATTTAGAAGTCTATATTATATACGTATAGGGAGTACTGCACGGCATAAATATTAATTATATATTATCAAGTTCAAACGAGAGCTTTTTATAAAAAAATTTTAAGAAAATTATAAGAAAAACAAATAAAACCCACGAAAATACAAACATGTGTTTATTTTAATAAACCCTCCAATTTTATGCTGCAGCACACAACGGTGGCATTTCAAATCAATTTTGCGAAGTTTATCGAAAGAAATTGAGAACAATGATATTCTCAAAACATTCTTTAGATTTTAATTTATTAATCCATATCACATATTAGGTCTATGTTTACGGATACATAAAAAAAGTAAACCGATAAAAAATTAAATTTAGAATTTTAAATCAAAACATATACAGTGGAAAACATTTAACACGAAAACGCTTAAGACGAAATATCGGCTAACACGAAATATTTTGTTGGACCCGATTTATAAATGCAATTATGGTACTAAGTTTTCCGCTTAAGCCGAAACGGATAATTCGAAATATCGCTTAACGTGAAGAATTTTTTGCAACTCTGAGTTTTGAAATATATGTAAAATAATTCGCTTACCTCGAAATGCGACTTTTCTCTTTTCTGTTTTGTTAAGTCAATGAAAATGTTGCCGCTCATTCTATAAAAGTGTATAACTACTGAGAGAAAATGAATAACAATCTACAAAAGACAATAAATATGTATTATTTGCAAACGGTAACACTGCACTATTTTAATTTTTCGGAGAATTTCTCTTTTTTGATAGCCGGGAATTCACCAGAATTTATCAACATTTACAAGTACGCTCTTTGCTTAACACGAAATTCTGATAAGGCGAAATTTTTTGCTGGTCCCTTTAATTTCTTGTTATCCGATTTGCACTGTAATAAGGAAATGACAAAAACAGAGAAAGCTGAAATTGAAACTTTGTGTTAAGGTCCTTCAATAAACCATCAAATGAAAAATAATACAAACATCGTAATTTTAAAGCTTCCCTTTAATTTAAAATTGTAAAAAATTTAAACAAAACACCCGTCAACAATAACATAATAAGTATAACTTTGTTTTTTCTAATAAGTTTGCACAAATATCCCCGTACACTTCCATTTATTTAACATTTTACAGCTTAGCACGTAGTTCCTCTATTCTTTTTTCGGCTGACCTCTGCAAGTCCAAGAGCTTGATTGCCAAGCCCATGTTTCCCTGAATCTTTACTTTTCCTTGGAAGAAAGCCTTCTGTGGAGGAAGCTTTCCTGTAATTAGCTCTGTGACATCCTCGTCATTGATGATAAATGTAACATCGGGCTTTTCTGAAATGGGTATATCATTAACAAAATATTTCTTTAAAAATAAGCCTATAGTAACGTACCAGTTCCATTGTAGGTGACTTTACCCTTTCCGACCTTAGCGTTGATAACCCAGTAACCAATTTTACCATTTGGCCCATTGGTTACTTTCACTCCATAAATTGCGCGTGCTTTTTCAATTAGGTTGTCTTTGTCTTCTTCCATAGCGATTTCAAGAAGCTCAAACAAGGGTGTCACTTTAAAACCTTCTGGGCTGCTGGCGATGGCGTCTTTGGCGCCAGTTAAATTAAATTTAACATTCTTGCGGGCGTTGGGGAATCCCAACCGATAAAGGGCCACGACCACAGCACCGCCCAGTCCAAGATTATGTTGAAGGGCCAATTTTGCGTTGGGCACTTGCCGTTTATCAGCTTCTCCCCGCAATTGCCAGACTAACTCAGAGCACTGGGCTAATCCTGTTGCTCCTAGAGGATGCCCTTTGGAGATGAGCCCTCCACTGGGATTTATCACGTACTTTCCGCCGTAGGTGTTGTCGTTGCGATCAATCATTTCACCAGCCTTTCCAGGCTCGCAAAGACCTAGGGCTTCGTAAGTGATCAATTCGTTTGCTGAGAAGCAGTCGTGCAATTCAATGACATCAACATCTTGGGGCTTGTAATTTGTTTTTGCGAATAATTTTTCAGTAGCTGCTTTTGTGAGATCATAACCGACGATTTTCATTGCACTCTTTTCCTGAGAGTGTAATAATTAAGAATTACATTCCACAAATTTATAGGATTTAAATAATATTACTTTAAACGTTGAGGGGAAATCAGTAGCCATTTCCATCCCAACAATCTCAACAGCCTGAGCTTCTAGGCCGTGTCTTCTTACGAAACCTTCTGAAGCGAGGATAGCAGCTGCAGATCCATCGCTCGTCGGACAGCACTGTAATTTTGTTAAGACTCCGTGGACAGCTGGAGCTTTCTTGATTTGGTCAAGGGTATACTCATCTTGGAATTGGGAGTACCTAGATTTTAAGGGATCAGCTAAAATTGAGTTTTATAGGTAGACATCTCTTACGGATTGTTAACAGAATGTTTATGATTTTTATATGCGATCTTAGCAAAGTGCTCTGGTTTAGTTCCATATTTCTTCATGTGCTCCTCACCAGCGTTACCGAAGAGCTGCGCTGCCATTGGTGCTCCAGTTAAGTCGTGAATCTCACTCATCACCTCAACGTGTTTTTCCATTGGATTAGCCCGATCAAAGAACTGTTGGAGAATTTTAAAATCAAATTTGTTATTTTCTAAAGACGAATTAGTCTAACTTTTGAAGACAGTGATCCTTTTTCCATCTTCTCAAACCCTAGGGCGAGAACACAGTCATTGTTTCCTGTTTCAACAAGTTGCTTCGCAAGGAAGAGAGCACTAGATCCAGTGGAGCAGTTGTTGTTTACGTTGTAGATGGGAATTCCGGTCATCCCGACTTCGTAGACAGCCCGTTGCCCGCAGGTTGAATCCCCATAAACGTACCCAACGCAAGCCTGTTTCACTTCAGAATAGTCGATTTTTGCATCCTTGAGGGCTTTGGTAATCGCCTCCCTGGCCATATCCGGGTAACAAATATCAGTGCGCCGGCCGGGCTTCTCAAACTTAAAAGAAAAGTGGAAATCAGAATAGTTTCACAAAAACTAGCTAGTCTAATTTGTTTCTATTCGCTTCATGCATTTTAGGAGAAAAAACAAAAGAGAGTAGAATATAGCTGGTAAAAAACGAATCAGGCCAGTGAGTTCAAAATATTTATTTACAGCTGACCAGCCTCTTGAGATCGCCTAATCCTAATCGCTGAGCTTGGCTTATCTGCCTTGACATCACGACCCGCCCGAGTGGGGGCTGTTTACATTCGTTCTCGCCCTCCTCCACTGGCGAGATACTCCAGCTATTTTCAACAGGTTAATTATGCTCAAGATTGGGTTAGCTCGAAAACCTGTTTACGGCATGAGCTTGCAAAAAAGCAGGCCTATCGCAGCGCATTAGGAGGACTTTTGCTCCTTTCGATTATGCCCTTATCAGAGCCGCGAAGACGTAGATACCGCCAGTGCAAGCGATTATCAGAATGAGTTTGCGGTCTGGGCCACCATTGTAAAGAAGGTACAAAGTTCATTGGAGTTAGAAACCTTTTTGCATATTCCACCTATCACCTGCGGCCCAGTAATCAACTTCTAATGCTTTTCCCTCTTTCGCAATCAACAAAAAACCTTTTCCAGCGCAATCACTGCCCAGGCGAAAGTTCCTTGCAAAATTACGGCTAAAAAAAACAGGTTTAAAGAACTTACTTTGGTCATGCCGACGCCTATCACATAAACGCGAGTCTTTCCCATTTTACTCGGAATTACTCAAAACACAGGTTCACAACGAAATAACTAACTAAAAAACACTTTCTCCAAACAAACGACAGACCGAAAACACGACCGTTTCCCCTGAGAACCACTGTGCGAATGGTGACATTTCGCGGTATAACAGATTTAGTCGAAACGCCAAGGACAGGCGGAAACAGAACGAAGAGCGATAAATTTTCAAGGGGTACCAGTATTCAATTTTTTTACCCGATTTACTGCAGTTTTTATCACAAACAATTGTGCAACGAATTTTCTATAAAGCGCTACGTCACGTCCGTTGCCAGCCATTTAAGTGAAAATGACGAATCTCGCCCGCAAAGATTTTCTGTGCCAAATTCGACTTTGACGGGTAGCACACGCTTATTAAAAAAATTTAAAAATCATATCTTCTAACTTGTAAAAAAACATTATTAGGTTTGTCCGTTTACCCAAGACGCCCTGAGAATTGTCGAAAAACGAACAACTTAATTATTTTTAAATTTTCCACTTTTCTTTAAGGTGGGGGTAGGGTTAATTCGCTTCATTTTAAGGAGGGAAATACGCATAGGACGACGTATTTTTAGTGATTTTCATGCATGGATTATCTTAAAAATCGAAAATATTTGGTTAGTTTATGAGTTTCTTAAGGCAATGACGTCGTATTACGATTTTTCAATTTTTGCATAATTTTGAAGTCACAAAAACGAGTTTAAAACAAAAGAATACCCTACTTTCCCCCTTCATGTTTGAAATTTCAATATTTTAGACAACCAAAAATGAGTGATATTTATAATCCTAAAATTATAATAGTAATTGAAGTTGAGCTTGTATTAGACGCTCGAAGTAACACTATGAGAATATTCAAAGTGTAAAAACAATTTTATATAATGTACTATAGTATGTTAATAGGTTTGTTCGTTGACCCGAAAACCTGTGGCACCCTAGGGCGCCCTGGTGCGCCCTAAGAATTGTAAAAAAACGTAGAGCGCTCCAGTACTTTTCAGTTCAACGAATAGCTTATTAAAAAGGAGAACTGTCATCTGACCTTTTGCATAATAATTCTAAAATAACACCCCACTTTTTTTATAATTCTCACATCGAAACGCTAAAATTAACTTCTTGTGACCGCAGCAAGAGTTAATTCCATTTAAAATACCGCATCTGTTAACAATTAAATTGATATTCCTCATTAGCCCTGAGTTTACCCCGGATTTTAGCTGGCCCTAGGGTGCCACAGGTTTCTCAAAAAAACATCAAACTGGCTGTCGTTTAAAAACCAGTGCGACTAGTCACTAGGGCGCACTGGGGTATCACAGGGTTGTCAATGAACAGACCTTATGACTAAAAATATAATTCAATTAAATAGCTAAATAAGATAGATTAGAATAGATAGAAGAATACACTGCTATGGTTTAATGAAGATAATTAGATAAAACTAGAAAATGTAAGAAATTGCAGAAATTTGTTAATTTCTTACTTTCTCAGTCCACCAAAATTATTCCCGTTCATAGAAATGTATTATTGTATTCAATAATCAATTCATTCTCATAATAATACAACAAATTTTGGAATAGAATATTTTCTTCCTAGAAATAAATTATTTCATACCTCAAAAATATACATTTTATTAAAAACTAAAAAAATTGTGGATTTTCCTGATTCTCAATTTTAAAAATAGCATAATCATCTTTGAATTTCTTATGAAAATCCAGTAGAATATTCTGTGAAACAAGGCTTTTGAAATAAAGTGCACTTTAATTTCAAGGCAATATGATAATTTTGAGTACAATTGAAATTCTAGTTCATAGTGTGACTTGTATTACTAAAACTTTAATACTAAATCTCAAATCATTTTCTTGACCCCTAGAATTTTCAATATTTTTTTCTTTTCTTTTTAAATATTTAAGTTACTTATCTTATAACTGAAATGTTAAAGTGTTGTAGATACTAAAAAATATCATCATTTGTACAGTAGCACTCAGGGGAACAAGTTGTCTCTAGATTTTAGTGCCACAGTATTTTTGCTAGAGAATATTGTTTTCTTTAAGTTATCTCATTGTAAATTAGTGTTTTAAATAGTTCTTTGCAAAATGGGAAAGATTCCTGTTTATGTGATAGGCGTCGGAATGACCAAAGTAAGTTCCCAAGGATATTTTTCATCATCGCAGTACTTATAACGAATTCGAAAGTGGGTGATCTACTATTATAATTTGACTCCTTTCTTTTCAGTTTGAGAAACCCGGCCGGCGAGTGGATGTTTGTTACCCAGACATGGTCAAAGAAGCAGTCACCAAAGCCCTCAAAGATGCAAAAATCGACTACTCTGAAGTGAAACAGGCTTGCGTTGGGTACGTTTATGGGGATTCAACCTGCGGGCAACGGGCTGTCTACGAAGTCGGCATGACCGGAATCCCCATCTACAATGTAAACAACAACTGCTCCACTGGATCAAGTGCTCTTTTCTTGGCGAAGCAGCTGGTTGAATCGGGAAACAATGACTGCGTTCTGGCCCTAGGTTTTGAGAAAATGGAAAAAGGACCTTGGACTCAAAAGGTAATACTTTCTGATTTATAGAGAATAGTAACTCAACTCTTATCCTGATCCTTACCCAGTTCTACGATAGAGTTGATCCCGTAGAGAAGCATGTTGAAGCAATGAAAGAGCTCTACGGCTTGACTAAAGCACCCTTACCAGCGCAATTATTCGGAAATGCTGGTGAAGAACACATGAAAAAGTATGGAACCAAGCCAGAACACTTTGCCAAGATCGCCTATAAAAATCATAAACATTCTGTTAACAATCCGTAAGAGATTTCTACATATAAAACTCAATTTTAGCTGATTCCTTAAAATCTAGGTACTCTCAATTCCAAGATGAGTATACCCTTGAACAAATCAAGAAAGCTCCTGCAGTCCACGGAGTTTTAACAAAATTACAGTGCTGTCCAACGAGCGATGGATCTGCAGCTGCTATCCTTGCTTCAGAAGGTTTCGTAAGAAGACACGGCCTAGAAGCTCAGGCTGTTGAGATTGTTGGGATGGAAATGGCTACTGATTTCCCTTCAACGTTTAAGGTAATAAAATTTAAATCCTAAACATTTTTGGAATCTAATTCTTAATTATTACACTCTTAGGAAAAGAGTGCAATGAAAATCGTCGGTTATGACCTAACAAAAGCAGCTACTGAAAAATTATTCGCAAAAACAAATTACAAGCCCCAAGATGTTGATGTCATTGAGTTGCACGACTGCTTCTCAGCAAACGAATTGATCACTTACGAAGCCCTAGGTCTTTGCGAGCCTGGAAAGGCTGGTGAAATGATTGATCGCAACGACAATACCTACGGCGGAAAGTACGTGATAAATCCCAGTGGAGGGCTCATCTCCAAAGGGCATCCTCTAGGGGCAACAGGATTAGCCCAGTGCTCTGAATTAGTCTGGCAATTGCGGGGAGAAGCTGATAAACGGCAGGTACCAAACGCAAAATTGGCCCTTCAACATAATCTTGGACTGGGTGGTGCTGTGGTCGTGGCCTTATATAGGTTAGCATCCCTTGGTTAGAAATAAGAGTCAACTGGAAGGAAAAATTATAACGTCCATAACTTCCACTGAGGTCAGATCCAAAACCAGGAAATGAAAATCAATTTTTTGTTGGCCTTATTCAATTGTAAAATCGGATTTCAATAAAAACTAGGACGAATAATATATCCCTTATGCAAAAATTATGGTGGTGGGTCAGGCTGATAAAGGGCATGTCTAAGCGAAGTTTTATCTAAATGAAAATCGAAGGTGGGAGCGTTGTTAATTTTGCGTAACATTCTAGTAATAGGTTCGAAGTGTCTGTAGTTTGTGCGGTTACTGTTCAGACTAAAGAGTGGAAATGATCTTACGTTGCGAGGATTGGTGTTGATGGATATGTTATGGAAAATATCAGGACAGTCAATGGAACCGGTTAGGACCTGATGGATAAATATAATATCAGCGAGATCACGGAGCATTGCTAAAGGTTGGAGGTCAACCAGTTTCAAGTTTTCGGATTAGGGTTATAAACCCAGGGAAGGCCACGTAACGCGAAGCGGAGGAATCGGCGTTGTACTGATTCAATTCTTTTGATAATTGTTGGCTGGGAGAGTGACCAAATTTGACAAGCGTATTCAACTAGGAGCCTGATAAAGCAGATGTAAAGAGCTTTAGTGACATAAGGGTTGGAGATTTCCTTAGACCAGCGTTTAATAAACTCCAGAGCTGAGTTGGCTTTGCTTATGATGTGATCGATGTGAAAACGGAAATTGAGTTCACTATCACCGATGATGCCCAGATCACCGAGGGAGCTGACTGATGAAATGGGTTCTCAGATAGAAAATATGTCCTAGGAGTGACCACCAGAAATCGCGGTCCGACTGTCTAAACTTCCTCAAACCATGATTTTTAAAGTTTTTTTTTGCTTTGGTTTTTGCAAAATGGTCATTTTTTTTTCCACGAAAAGAATCAACTTTATAAAAAAATTTATAAAACAGAAAATGCTTAAAATTAGCCAAAGAATACGTGAGAATTTTTTCGACTATTTTTGGTTTTTTGGATTTGTAAAATTTTTGAAAAATCCTAAAATCTCCCGGAAAACACGTGTTCTTTTATTATAAGCACTTTTTGTCATTTACAATTTATTCGTGATCATTTTTGAGTAAAAATATCACCAATTTTTTTTATAATGAAATTTGGTGATATTTTTACTCAAAAAGGATCAATTATACGAATAAATTTTATATAACAGAAAATGCTTATAATTAGCCAAAGAACATGTGTGAGTTTTCTCAGAATTTTCCGGGAGATTTTTGGATTTTTCAAAAATTGGACAAATGCATAAAACCAAAAATAGTTGAAAAAAATTCTGAAAATACGCACGCGTGTTCTTTGGCTAATTTTAAGCATTTTTTGTTCTATAAATATTTTTGTAAAGTTTATCTTTTTCGTGGAAAAAAATCGCATAGTTTTTTATTACATTGCTGTACAAAATGACCATTTTGCAAAAACCAAAGCAAAAAAAACTTTCAAAATCATGTTTTGAGAAAGTTTAGACAGTCAGACCGCGATTTCTGGTGGTTGTATGATCATCCAATAGCAGTAACGATAAGATAATCCACTTTAAAGAAAAATTACCAAAAAAAATCAGCACTTTTTTAAAAAAATATAAATAATAGGGTTTTTGAAGCTTTTATGTAAAACAAATGCCAGATTCTGAAAGGGTATCCCCAAAAACCCCTTATATACGAATTTGGAAGAAAATCACCCCAATTTGCTATTCGAATCGTATAATTGAACTTGCGTGCACAAAATTCTCGTTTTGCGCATTAATGGGTTACATTGTCAGTAGGGTTCATCTGCTCTGACATCACGACCTTCTCGAATGGAAACCTCATCACTGGTGAACATGGACGGCGCTAGGATTTTCACCATGGGTGGGCGGGAGGTGGGCGGAACATTAATTTAGTGGGGTCGGGTGGTATATACACGTCTTTTTTTCAAACATATAACTCAATGTGTGGTGTGAATATGTAATTACAAGGAGAATAATCAGTTCGTATTTAAAGAATCCGTTCAGTAATAGTCACTCCATTTGAACACTAATTTTATAATATTAAGTAGTAATTAAAATTGCACTTGAGTAGCCTATATGCAAAACCTGCTATATGCAAGAAAAGTTAATTCAGTTAAGTTCAGTTAATGGTGAAAATATTAACCTTATATCTTCTGCCATCTGAAAAACAATATTTTGTGCTGCAAAAAGAACTGAAACTCTTTTGAAATAAGGCGATAAAAATCAGCACTCTAACATATCTGTGAGAACTTTTACACGTTTTCTTTGAATAACTCAAAACTTTTTAAAAAGCATATAGCGCGTTTTGCATATGGGATACTCACTTGTAATTTCATGCATACGAACTTTTCAAACATTAATAACAAAAGCCCGTTTAATTGTACAAAGAATAAATTATTAGGAGGCCTACCTTATTAATGAAGATTGATGCAAATTTTACGTTGCATCTTAAACTTTACAAAAATTCCCTTGCTTGCTTTACTGAGATTGCAGGCTTGTTCGATTTACTACAGAAGTTGTAAGTAAAGTACAAATATCTGAATCCACAGTTTTAGGGTGGGCGGCTGGGTGGGCATAAAAATTTTAGGGTGGGCTGGCGCCCACCCTCGCCCCACTCTAACGCCGTCCCTGCTGGTGAACAGATTTAGGCTGCATTTTTATTTCCAGTGATAAAGCATAACTTTTTAACATACGTATCAATTTGGATAAATTTTTGGATTTTTTTTGATAAATGTCGTATCCATTTGTATACAAATTATGCTAAAATATTAAAATGTGATATTTTAAAGTCATAATTCTAGTTACTCATATTTTTTCTAAAACTTGATACCAAGTTTTTATACTCAATTTTATTACCCTTATCACAGCGCGTAAATATTGTCAGTGAATGGAATTATCAGAATGTTTGCAATTTGGTTAACCAATAAAGGAAAGGAAAGGTACAAAGATTACTGGACATCTTTACAATGAAGGCAATGACCGGATAGCTTACTTAATTATCTCTAACAATTTACACAAACATTCCATCGCAATCACTTCCCATTGCCCGTTTGGGTTCAAGCAAACATTTGCCAGAAGTACATGTGCTGATAAAATAATATAAACAAATATAAAATAATAATACTTTTGTTACACCTATCATGTAAACTACTACTAATTCACAAAACAATAATAAAAAATAAAACCCAAAATATACTATCTTCTGAGTATTACTACGAATGATGATATTTTGTGATACCTCGTACCCAATTTTAAAAATATCGTAATCATCTTTGAATTTCTTATGAAGTAGAAAATTCTATGAAACAAGGCTTTTGAAATAAAGTGCACTTTAATTTCAAGGCAATATGATAATTTTTAAATTGAGTACATTTGAAATTACTAAAACTTTAATACTAAATCTCAAAGCATTTTCTTGACCCCTAAAATTTTCAATATTTTTTTCTTTTCTTTTTAAATATTCAAGTATATATATATAGATAAGTATTCTTGGGGTCAATAAAATGAATTAAACCTCTAGAAAATGCTCCGTTTTTCTATTATCTATTATAACTGAAATGTTAAAGTGTTGTAGATACTTAAAAAATATCATCATTCGGACAGTAACACTCAGGGGATCAAGTTGTCTCTAGATTTGAGTGCCACAGTATTTTTGCTAGAGAATATTGTTTTCTTTTAGTTATCTCATTGTAAATTAGTATTTTAAATAGTTCTTTGCAAAATGGGAAAGATTCCTGTTTATGTGATAGGTGTCGGAATGACCAAAGTAAGTTCCCAAGGATATTCCTCATCATTGCAGTACTTATAACGAAAAAAGTGGGTGATCTACTATTATAATTTGACTCCTTTCTTTTCAGTTTGAGAAACCCGGCCGGCGAGCGGATGTTTGTTACCCAGACATGGTCAAAGAAGCAGTCACCAAAGCCCTCAAAGATGCAAAAATCGACTACTCTGAAGTGAAACAGGTCTGTGTTGGCCACGTTTATGGGGATTCGACCTGCGGACAACGTGCTGTCTATGAAGTCGGGATGACCGGAGTCCCCATTTACAACATAAACAATCTCTGCGCCACTGGATCAAGTGCTCTTTTCTTGGCGAAGCAGCTGGTTGAATCGGGAAACAATGACTGCGTTCTGGCCGTAGGTTTTGAGAAAATGGAAAAAGGACCTTGGACTCAAAAGGTAATACTTTCTGATTTATAGAGAATAGTAACTCAACTCTTATCCTGATCCTTACCCAGTTCTTCGATAGAGTTGATCCCGTAGAGAAGCATGTTGAAGCAATGAAAGAGCTCTACGGCTTGACTAAAGCACCCTTACCAGCGCAATTATTCGGAAATGCTGGTGAAGAACACATGAAAAAGTATGGAACCAAGCCAGAACACTTTGCCAAGATCGCCTATAAAAATCATAAACATTCTGTTAACAATCCGTAAGAGATCCCTATATTTTTATCAGTCCATTTTAGCTAATTCTTTAAATTCTTAGATACTCCCAGTTTCAAGAGGAATACACTTTTGACCAAATCAAGAACTCCACAACTATCCACGAAATATTAACAAAATTACAGTGCTGTCCGACGAGCGATGGATCTGCAGCTGCTATCCTTGCTTCAGAAGGTTTCGTAAGAAGACACGGCCTAGAAGCTCAGGCTGTTGAGATTGTTGGGATGGAAATGGCTACTGATTTCCCCTCAACGTTTAAAGTAATAAATTTTAAATCCTATACATTTTTGGAATCTAATTCTTAATTATTACACTCTTAGGAAAAGAGTGCAATGAAAATCGTCGGTTATGACCTCACAAAAGCAGCTACTGAAAAATTATTCGCAAAAACAAATTACAAGCCCCAAGATGTTGATGTCATTGAGTTACACGACTGCTTCTCAGCAAACGAATTGATCACTTACGAAGCCCTAGGTCTTTGCGAGCCTGGAAAGGCTGGTGAAATGATTGACCGCAACGACAACACCTATGGTGGAAAGTACGTGATAAATCCCAGTGGAGGGCTCATCTCCAAAGGGCATCCTCTAGGGGCAACAGGATTAGCCCAGTGCTCTGAATTAGTCTGGCAATTGCGGGGAGAAGCTGATAAGCGGCAAGTGCCCAACGCAAAATTAGCCCTTCAACACAATCTTGGACTGGGTGGTGCTGTGGTCGTGGCCTTATATAGGTTAGCATCCCTTGGTTAAAAATAAGAGTCAACTGGAAGGAAAAATTATAACGTCCATAACTTCCACTGAGGTCAGATCCAGAACCAGGAAATGAAAATCAATTTTTTGTTGGCCTTATTCAATTGTAAAATCGGATTTCAATAAAAACTAGGACGAATAATATATCCCTTCTACAAAATTTTATAAAAAGTAACTTATTCAGATATTCAGCAGTCGCTTTAATTAGTTATTATTTTATGTGACTGTTCAGACTAAAGAGTGGAAAGGATCTTACGTTGCGAGGATTGGTATTGATGGATATGTTATGCAAAATTTCAGGACAGTCAATGGAATCGGTTGGGACCTGATGGATAAATATAATATCAGCGAGGTCACGGAGCATTGCTAAAGGTTGGAGGTCACCAGTTTCAAACGATCCTCATAAGGAGGAAGATTAGGGTTATCAACCCAGGGAAGGCCACGTAACGCGAAGCGGAGGAATCTGCGTTGCACTGATTCAATTCTATAATAGGTCTTAGGAGTGACGGGGAGACGCTTGCGGGAATAAGTGATAGATTGGCACTTGGAGATATTCAGGTTAAGGAAGTTTTTTAGGCACCATATAGAAGAGTTGTTTAAGTCATCTTGAAGGAATGTCGAGTCAGATGCGTTGGAGATTCGTTTGGAGATTTTCATATCACCAACTCAACGTCATTTATGGATAATATGAAGATTAATGGACCCAGGTGACTGCCCTGGGGCACACCGGAGATGGATGTAAAGTGTTTAGCAACCGCTGTGCCAAATCGAACCATGTATTGCCGATTATCAAGGGAGGATTTGATCCAGGAGATAAAACGAGCATGAAACCCAAGGATACTGAACTTAAGAACAATAATTTGATGAGAGATTTTGTCGAAAGCTTTACTAAGTCTGTGGCAATAACGTCAACTTCGTCACCACTTTCCATAGCTTGCAGCGTTCGTCACAAAAAAACTATCAGGTTGGTTGTTGTGGATCTGCCTTTAAGAAAACCGTGTTGTATAGGGGAAAGAAGGGATTTACAATGGAAAAACATGGAGTCGTAGACAAGGCTTTCGAAAAGTTTGGAAATGCAGGCAAGTTTGGCTATGGGACGGTAATTTGAAACATGGCTTTTACAACCTTTATTAAACCATTCTATAAAGTACAATACTTAATTTTGCAAAGAACTGACAGATAATGCTCGCTCTAACATTAGTAAACAAATGAACAAGAAAAAAAAACTCTTAGACTTTATTTTGTTTAAGCTGAAATATTTCGTTTTTATTGTTTCTTCTACTACACGCCTGCCAATCTATTTCTATAAATTACTTTATATCTTGACCAATGAAAGGGCTTCAGCTCTCTATCTCTTCGAGAGCAATAATTAATATAAAAAAACAATGTTCTCTCCAATAACGTCGACATTTGAAGTGCCTTTATCTTTTAGACAAAAATTAAAAGCTTATGATCAAACAATCCTAAGTTTATCTTATAATTTAATAAAAAAAATGAATTTCATTGCGTTGTACAGAAAAAAGTACTACATAATATTTGCTTTCGCAAACATTTTCTTTTACAAATATAATACTTTTATAACCCGTCGTCTCTCTTAAATTAAATTCGCAGAAGCTTAAATATTTATCAAGTAATCATATACTTCCACATGTTGAAATTTGATGACTATAATCTCATAGACTTGACACGCTAGTGATTATTAGATTACGACACTCAGTCTGCGAAAATGAAAGTGACTTGCATTTTTTTCTATATAAATTGTCGGATAACCTACCTTATCAATGTTTTCATATTTTCTTATTTTTTCAAAATTTGTGATAAAATATTTTATGATTATTGTCATAATTGTCGTAATTTTTTAACTTAGCTTTAAGCTCATCATTTATCTTCTATAATTTCTTTATAGTATCGCCGGACAGTAATCTTGTTATGGAAATGCTATCATAAAGTAAAACCTTTTTTGGATTAAATCGGAAGTGCTATGAAGAAAACGTGATTTCTGTTTCGTATGTTTACTCTATTAATTAATTCGGTGGGTAAAACCACTGCGATACCATTGATTAAAAAAACAGCAAAGCAATCTTATCAAATGAACTCCCGTCTTCGACTTTCGGACTAATGTTTTATGGTGGTCATACATATCGTCGGTGAGTCGACTTTCTTTGAGATTGTATCCAAGTGTTTGACTTCTGTATAGAGCATGATCATCATTTTGTCTTGGCTATCTTGCGCACGTGTAATGAAATTGCCGGCAAATTCATTTGGCTCTTCACTTCAGTCTTCAGTTGATCACGGTGGCTCACAGAAATCAAATCGTTCTGTGAGGTAACGATCTTCGAAAAGATCGAAATACTAAACTATAATTCCTAAATACAGTCTGAATTAAATCTAAACATATTTTCCTATGTTTTATGTGTTTTAATTATTTAAATTTTATTTATTTAATCGTGTCGATCGTTTCGATATATTTGAGGTATGGCGATCATATAGAAAACTGTATTAAATTCTATTTTATTAGCAAATCGACCGCATAAAGTGTTTAATTTCATTCTTTTGTTTTATAAAAAAGCAACATGTGGTTCACGGAAGGTTTATGTTTATGAAAAGTGGATCGATAACATTTTTTCAGGACGTTATCGTAATACGGTTTGAGTTACGCTGAAAGTTATGCAACAGCTCAGAAGACTTGCACAAAAGTTTAAAGGAAACATTTTAACAAAATCACTTTTATTCCATATACGCGATGAGAAGATTGCAATTTCAGGGATCAAAATAATTGATCTTAATTTTGTCCATTCGAGTGCGATTTAAAGCGCATTAAGGTCATTCCAAGTATCTTTAGCACGGACAATCTAACCGACAAGCGGCATGTTCTAAAAAGACGTTCTATCATTTGGACGCAAAAAAGCATGCTATTTTTAACGCAATTAAATGACTCAATGTAACGCTGAAAATGCTCAGGTCATTAACTGATAGACGGTGCAAATTTATGTTGCTGATAGCTTTATTCGTCGGCCCCAATGTTTTCATTCAAAAAGCGATCTACAGAGAAAGGATTAATGTTGTGTAGATGATATTGCATAATTCCGTTGATTGCTTAGTCGTGAATATACAATATCAACATCAGAGATGTGTCTAAATGATATAATTGCACTGAAATTGGATGCGAAGATTGTCAACAAAAATTTTAAGTATAACCTTTCACGTTGAAAAAGGAAATGCGTATTGCTAGAGGCAGAACAGTCTGTTCGAAAATACGACAAGTCGTAGAAAAGATAAATTTTATTTTTAATCAAGTAAATGACCCACGACTTAATATCATTTTTTATCATGTTTTGAGCTGAAATCTTATTTGCTCTCCGTTGTTGCAGTTATCATTTTGTATTGTCGAAAATCAGTTTGAAATTTTTATTTCAAGAGTTTTCGAAGATTATAATTTAATTTATATTTTTCCAGATAAAATGGTCTCGCGTTACATTGCACTAATATTAATTGCAATTATAACGACAACAGATAGCTATCAAATTCTTGGATTATTCCCGCATCCAGGTGTTAGCCACTTTCGCTTCTTCCAGCCAATCCTACGGGGTCTGGCAGAAGCAGGTCATGATGTGACCGTGATAAGTCATTTCCCAGACAAAAGTCCACCGGCACACTATCGTGATCTTCCACTTGAAGGAATTAGCACTCTCACCGATTCAGTTGATTTAAAGGTAAGAAAACTCTTAAGAACCTGCAATTATTCTTTCTTTACGATCTTGCAAGTTTTGCGGTCAGAGACCTCAATAAAGCGGTTACTGGCCATTAGAATTTTCCACGATAACTCGTTTCATCGCAGGAGAATATATAGCAAGATTAACGAGATCTAAGAGTATACGGACTTTAATAGATATACTTGTATCTCCCCTGGTGGTCTAATTACGTGATGTTATCTTAATTTTTTAGATATTCGATAATCGACGGTTCTATGCACACTTCAAAGAGTTCTTTTTGCTGAATGAATGGGGAAGGAATGCTTGCGAGACGACTCTTAAATCGCATGCTCTTGCAACGATCCTCAAACAAACGAAACGATATGATGTGATTTTAACAGAGCAATTTAACACCGACTGTATGAGTGGAGTAGCCTACATTTTAAAAGCGCCAGTAATTGCAATGAGCAGTTGCGCTCTAATGCCCTGGCATTATGATAGGTTCGGAAATCCTGCGAATCCATCATACATTCCAGCACTTTTCATGGGGCAATCTGAAGAAATGGGATTTTTCAGTAGAGTTGGTAACTGGATTACCTTCCATGGACTTAAGTTTTTATACCAGTAAGTCTATTTAATTTGTGTAGATATTTTATGTAATCTTATAAATCATTCTTTCAGACAATATTCGGAAAAGATCGCTACGGATCTTATTCGCAGAAAATTTGGTAACGATATGCCTGATGTAGGAATCTTAGTGAAGGAAACAAGTCTTATGTTTGTTAACCAACATTACTCCCTTAGTGGAGCGAAACCACTGTCTCCAGCGGTTATCGAGCTTGGAGGCGTTCATATCCAGAAAGCGAAACCTTTAGATGCGGTAAGTTATAATCTCTACTATTAATCAAAACTAAGCTTATATCCAAAATATTGGTTTTGATTCAATTGTTCTAAAATAAAAGGTTGATTCCTTCAATATATACAAAATACAAAAGTAAAGGGAAAAAACGAAAATTTAAAATAACTCCTACGAATAAAATTAAAATCCAAACGTTTTCTGTAGATTGTTAGAAGTTTGATTTGGTGGATTCAAAATTGTATATATCTCCAGACAGTACTTAAAAAAGAAAATAACTTTAAAACGTTATTATAGAATAAGAAATATGAAAATTCCTTTACTCAGTACCTTTCTTCTCTTCAGGATATTCAACGAATCCTTGACAATGCTGAACATGGGGCCATCTACATCAGTTGGGGCTCAATGATACGTGCAGAAAGTCTTCCAATTGAAAAACGTGATGGAATTTTAAAAGCAATGGGTCGCTTAAAGCAAGTCGTCTTATGGAAGTGGGAAAATGATACCCTACCAAAACAGCCCAAAAACGTCTATATAAGAAAATGGATGCAACAAAGGGAAATTCTTTGCCATCCAAATGTAAAAGTATTTATGAGCCACGGAGGACTGATGGGAACTTCAGAAGCAGCTTATTGTGGTGTTCCAACAATTTTGACTCCAATGTATGGTGACCAATTCCTCAATGCAGCAGCGATGATCCACAGAGGTGCAGGACATCTACTACGATATGAAGATATTGCTGAAAACACTGTCTTCAAGGCTGTTAAAAATGTTTTGGAACAAAAGTAAAACTTATCTTCTTATACTAATATTACAATTTATTTTTAAAAAAAATATTTTTATCTCATTTCAGGATACAAGATAACGCAAAAGCCGTTCAATATTCATTCCGAAATAGGCCTAAGAAAGCATTGGAAAATGCTATCTGGTGGGTGGAGCATGTTGCAAAGACTGAAGGTGCTCCCTTATTGAAATCAGCCTCAGTATATCTTCCATGGTATTCCTATTATTGTTTGGATATATATCTCTTCTTCATCTGCGTTATCCTCGGTTCAGTCGGTTTTTGGTTTTGGATTGTATGGAGATTTTTCGGAAAGAAACTACCAAAAGATAAAGTTAAGAAACGTTGATCTTCACTATTTTCATGATATATTTATTAGATTTTTAGATCTCTAAAAATTGTACCTGCAATTTTACTATAAAGATAAAAATAAAATATTTAGAACATTGATATATCTTTTATGTTTTTGGTAAAACGAAAGTCCAAGTGATTTCGACATTAATATATTAGGAAAGAAATCAGTCAAAGAAAATGAGTAAGTGATTCTTTGTACCGTTATCTTTATCTTCTTAAAAACTTTGTTACTTACGACCTTGGGGAAACCGATTTGAACGAAATTTTGCCTAGTGGTTGTAGGTTATGGTCAAGGACATGGTCAAGTTCAAGTTTTCAAATCTGCGAAGAAATATGGGTTCTGATGTAAAAAAATCGCCTTGACCTTGATATGGCCCTTAAAGTCACGGTCAAGGTCATATTGACCTTGACCTTGGAATGACCTTTAAGATCAAGTTTGAGGTCAAATCCAAGGTCACAAAAATGCATTTTTCGAAAGATATTTTACTGTTTCCATACTTTTGTGACACCGTGTATACATAGTATACGGTAAACTTTGGGTGCGTTTTTCCCCGCTACTACTGGACATTGGACGGAAATATTTTATGGCTAGTATACCGACATGAAATACTACTACTAGGCAAAATTTTATTCAAATCCGTTTCCCCAAGGTCGTGCCCCCTCCTTGTTAGTATACTTAGTAAATTGCATACTCATTATACATTCATTACTCTAGCCGTCCAAAAAATCAATTACTTATATAATTAGGCATAAAATAAAAATATTTTAAATGAACAAAGCTTTGAAAAAACAAGAATTCAAGTCGACAAAGCCATTCTCACTTTGCATGGTGAACAAAGTTTGACCTTACTTAACCATTTGGACGGAATTATTTTAAATTAGTTTTTTTTTGTGAGGCTTTAAGAAAGACGTTTCAAGAAATTAAGTAACAAAATTATTTTAATTTTAAGCAATACAAATTTCTTATTGACAAAAAGAAATTTGTTTATTTTACTATATATTATATATCAATATAATATTTTGACTGGCTTTTTTCTCTAAAAAAAAATTATAGTATTATTGTATCGCTGTTTTACATTGATTGAATCATTATTCTCAATTTGACAATTGTTTATTTAAAATTACTCGAAATTAGACAACATGTTGATAAAATTTCGAATATATCTTTTTTTCTCAGTATTTTCAATGTCTTCCACTACCCCATAGTCCAGTATTAAAATTCAAATAATTTCATAATAAATAATTTTATTAACGTTAAACAGAATATTTAAAAAAATATACAATTTGTGAATCTATCAAGAAACTTTACTTTTCACTCGTGCACTTTTAACATTTTTTTGAGTAAGTAAACGTCTTAAAATAGTCTTTGCAATATAATAAAATACGAAAAGAAAAAGTACAATAACCGCATAAGTATCAAATGAATATTCAATATACCACGGTAATTGTATCGATGGTGCTTTAATTAGAGGTGAACCTTTCGTTTTCACAACATGTTTGACCCACCAAATCGCTGTATCGAGTGGCTTCTGAGGGCGATCTCTGTACGAAATTGAAACCTTTTGAGCATTTTCCCAAGTGCTGAAAAATAAACAGGATTAAAAAAATACTGAAGTATTAAGAAATTGCTTTGATTATATAGAGAAAAACTAGTGTAATTAATTTGCACTTTATCAACCTGAACCGAAACTAATGTTTTTAATGACACACAATCTGGGTGAAAAGTGAGCTTAAAACTGCATAATGATTGATGGATAATAAATTAACTTCTGTTTATGCGCGTCCGCTAAATAAATGGAAAGCCATAAATTGTCTTGTAATAAAAATTGATAATAATAGTTATTACGTTGTACGGCAGACTTAAGTGAAATTTCATCGGACTTTAGCAGATAAATGCCATAAATAACTCAATAATTACTTTGTGATTTATTTAAAATGGTTTAACTCGTTTCCAGTTTGCTAATGTCTGTTGGAAAAAATGAATAATTAAGAAATCATCTCAATTTAATTGGTTTTATAGAAATTTATGATACCATTGGATATACCTAATTCACAAAACACATAATCAGATGCGGCACAAATTGCGTTTGCCTTTCAGAATTTAATTTTGCAATGTAAAGAAAATCTTTTCTTAAGTATATGTTGTTATTCGGCATATACCTACTATTCGAATTTTTGGTATGCACTAATTATAGGGATTCAGTACTACAAATTTAATATTTAAGTTTAAAATAAATAATTGTATCAGATAATCGAAATATTTTTCATATAAAGGATGAATGTTAGATACATATTCCCTCAATAGTGGAATCATGGTTATTTTATAATTTGCTCCTTCAACGATATGTCGAATGGGAGATTTTTAAATAGTGACACATTTCAAATGCTTGCGGAATAACTTTAAAAAGTATGCCTATGAGTTAGAAAAAGTGAAAGAATAAAGAATATGCATTGCTTTAAAGGAAAAGAAGTGGTATCTAATTATTTTCGCATTGATTTATTACTTTACCTTTTATGGAGTGCTTGCTTAATTGCACTATAGACCGCATCTTCAGTGATGTCTTCAAAAGGCAGCAAAACTCCCATTCCTCGCTGCACCAAAGCAGCCGCATTCATGAATTGATCTCCAAGCATCGGTGTAACGACGACCGGCACGCCACAATAAGCAGCCTCAGAGCTCCCCAACAGCCCCCCGTGACTCATGAAGACCTTAACATTCGGATGACAAAGAATTTCCTTCTGGGGCATCCATTTTCTAACGTGGACGTTCTTCGGTTGATTAGGAATCGTTTCGTTTTCCCATTTCCACAGAACAACGACGTGTTCGAAACGGCCGAGTGCGTTCAGAATGGCCTCCCGCTTTTCGCCTGGAAGCGTCGAGGCTCGTAGCAAAGAGCCCCAACTGATATAAATTACTCCGTGCTTCGCGGCGTCAAGTATCCGCTTGATTTCCTTAAAGATTAATGAGTTATAAAATTAGATAAGGTTTGTTTTGTTGACGTCTGCAGCGCTATACTCGAAACGTGCAGCCTATATTCCGTCCGAGACAATTGTGTGCAAAATGCGTGACCAGAATTTTTAGGCGGGAACGCTTTGTTCGTCAAAATGATTGCATATCATTTTATCGCCATTCAGACTTTAATGAAAGTGATTACACGGTGAGAGGCCCAATTGTTACAATATTCATCGGGCCGTATTAAGGTTGGAGAAAAATAGTAGAATCTTACCGGATTTAACGGCTGAAACTCTTGAATATGAAGTCCTCCCAGTTCTATTACTGCTGGTGTTAGAGGTTTAACTCCACTTAGTGAGTAGTGTTGATTTACTAAGAGTATACTAATATTAGACTCAAGATCACGAACATCTGGAATTGAGTCTCCAAAGTGATTCTTGAGTAGACGATTTGTTTTTGGTTGCGTCCAATACCTAAAATTAAAATTAATTCATTATTTAAAATTTCGTATTTTGAAAAGTATATAAAGGAATTCAAAAGTTCGAAAATGTGGATTGCAACAAAGGTCTATTTTAATCTATTCAAAGATGAGATTTAATTAAGTTAGTAGGTATATAAAAAGTTTTAAATTAATTCTTTCAATACTTTCGTCAATAAAAGTGTCCAAATCATAATAATTAGATAATACTCGCATTATTCTGCCTTTATTCCAATTTTATAAGGGCTTATTACGGTCCAGAAATTTTGGAAAATCAACATGGTTAACAAAATACATATCTCCAATATTTTGATCGATGTTAAACTTTTAACCGAAATTTAATATTTAAATTTGGAAAAAAAATTTTTTCGTAATATAGGTATTAGGGTGCTTTTTTTCGCGACTATTTTTTTTTTTCAGTTCCACCTCGAAGTTTTCTGGGAAATACCTAAACAAAAATTTCCTGAAAATGTTAGGCCTTAATATTAATATTAAGTGCTCTACCAAGGAGTGCAAAGATTTCCCATTTAAAATACACGTAAACAAACTTTAAATTTTTTTTTTTTTTCAAAAAAACAGCTCAGAGGCATTTTATGGTATAATCTAGGTCAATGATAGGGTTTCTTCAGAATTGAATGCTCTACAAAAGTGTCCATAGCGGCGTAACCCTAACTCCCACCAGCGAGGCAGTATGGGTCAATAACCTAATTTTTTCATGGAATTCTCGTTTTTTTGCCCTTATCTTGTAAATAACAAGAGCTACAGAAAAAATGTGCAAGACAAACTTGTAGGAAATTCAATTTCCTCCAAAAAGTTCTAGAACACCAAATCGCTAACATCGATAGTTCTTGAGATATTGGGCTTTGAAGTTGAGGTAGTGTTTCTACAATTTAGCTCAATAATCCATGAGAATTCCACACAACCTCAATTTCAAAGCACAATATCTCAAGAAATATCGACGGTAGCGATTTGGTGTTTTGAAATTTTTTGTAGGAAATTGAATTTCCTACAAGTCTGTCATATTTAGTTTTTCTGTAGCTCTTGTTATTTAGGAGATAGCGGCAAAAAGTGAGAATTTCATGAACAAATTGGGTTTAATGACCCGTACTACCTCGTTGGTGGGAGTTAGGGTTACGTCGCAATGGACACTTTTGTAGAGCATTCAATTCTGAAGAAACCCTATCATTGACCAAGATTATACCATAAAATGCCTCTGAGCTGTAGAGTTTTGAAGAAAAAAAAAAAATCAAAGTTTACGTGTATTTTATACGGGAAATCTTTATACGCCTTGGTCGAGCACTTAATATTAATATTAAGGTCTCCAATTTTTAGGGTAATTTTTGTTTAGGTATTTTCCAAAAAATTTCGAGGTGGGACTGAAAAAACAAAATAGTCGCGAAAAAAAAGCACCCTAATAGGTATATAATTTCTTATCAGATAGAATGCTCTATTCATTACGTTCCATACCTTCAACTTTTCAATGATAGTTAAAAGACACTACTCACCTGTAGAGCAAATTAAATGAGTGAAAATATAAAAAGTTCTTAAAACGATCTAGAAAACCCATTTCTTGTGAGAGGGGTAAGAATATAGCTGGAATGTATGAAGGTAGATCTGGAGTGCCTACTCGCTTGTAATGCCATGGTAAAATAGCGCAGCTACTTAATCCAATCACAGGGGCTTTCAGCATATGTGCAACACCCATAACACAATCACTATTAAATTGCTCCACAATTATAACATCAAAAGGTTTCGGTGGGTTCAAAATTTTCGGAAGCGCCTCTGAGTTCAGAAGGGCTTCACATGCACTTATACCTAAACCATGAATCATAAAGTAATCTCTGAAGTATGTATAATGCCCTTGTACGAGGTGCTGTAAAAAGAAATTATTAAAATTTATGTATGTAAATATTTAAGTTGATACAATTTTACATTAATAATATATATTATATAAGGTCTACAAACTAGTACAAAATAACTTCTGTAAATTTTATAGTCTACCCAACAAATTATAGTCTGAAACTTCTGTATAATTACTAATCTGGCGTAGGTATATGTTAATAAAAATGCTAATTTATTTGATATTTGTGTTAGTAAACACATTTCTAAATAAGACATAATTGATTCTTTATTGTACATCTTAAATGTTTATTGTTAGTAACACAATATCAAATGATCAGAAATAACTTCTCAATTATTCACCTGTAGATCAAAGAAATCACTAAGGGCATCCATGCCGGTCAACGTGAGATGAGTATAATTTGCAACTGGGCTCTTTTCTGGAAAATAGCTCACTACAGTAACATCATGTCCAGCTTTTGCTAAGCCTATCATTAAAGGATGGAAGAAGTGAAAGTGACTAATTCCTGGATGGGGAAATATTCCTAGCACTCTCAACGGGTCATCACGTCCAGAAATCGTGACAATGCACAATGCAAAAATCGCTGCAATTGATGATCTCATATTTGTTTTTATTTCTTAAAGCTCGATGAGATCTGATATGCTCGTCCTGTAAATTGGCACTGTAAAATAGAATTACAAATCTACGCTATATAATTTAATTTAATTTATTTATATATTTAATTTTTTTCCCCAGATAGTGAAAGATCAAAGATTTGATAGCAATTAATTCTTCGTTGGTGACAAACGATCGACACGACAAGGCCTTGGAATTGATACAAATAATCAAAGTGTTCTCGTCGGTAAATTGGCAAGTAAAAGCAGCTTACGGCGAATATTAAAATGCTACCTCAGGCTTAATTTGCAGCGCCTTAGAACAATTGATCTGGAGCAAATGTGGAACTTATGGTGATCTATTTGGATATGTATGACTGTTAAACGATCAACGACTAGCTAACAACCGTCGTCTGTGTCTCTTTATAAGGGAAAGGTAAATTGCCTTTAAAACGTGACGGAAACTCTATTTTTTTGCTAAAATAATTGGTAACATACATACGTACTATGTTAGGAATTTTAGATATTTTAATTTTGTAAGTTACGTTTTATTACGCTTTAAAAAGGAGAATATAATTTTGTTCATCATTTGATGTTGAGGACTAACATTTTAAATCAATCACAAAAAATAGATCAATTTCAGTTATAAAACCTGGTAAAATTGGTATTGTTTTCAAAAGAATGCATCATTCATCAACAAGGTATGCTTGGTTTGATTTTGACTGTTTTCTGTGATGTCGTCACATTGGCCACATTTCGAAATATAGAGGTTGGTCGGTAGAAATCATCTCCAAATTGTTATTTAATGTCTTAAGGATATGGATTCTTTATAATATTTCAGTGCTATTCCAAAGATTAATTTGAATAGCCATAGTTGCATGGAAGATGGACATCTCAAGCCATATTTGCATGGAAGATGGACAATCGGGGTGTACAATTGTAACAACTTTCCTACAGAAATACTCGTTTTTGCGCAAAAATTGGCACAGGTGTTACAAATCAAGCATACCTTGTTTTTCTATAAGGTGGAATACACTACATTAAAAAATCCGAAAAACTAAATTTATAACACACTTTTCTGGCGCAAGACGCAAAACTAAAGACTTAATTAATAAGAATATCAAACTTCAAATTAAAGATCATATTTAGAAATTGTATTCAAATTTCTTCAAAAATTTAAATGCTTAAAAAATCATGCATTTGAAAAAAGAAATCTATTATTTTGCATAGTTTTGTTCATATTTAAAATGCGTCAAATAATTAGCGAAGCAACTTATCGACAATTTAGAACATTCTAATATGTTTAAAATTCTATTTCGATGAACATATTATAATTGTTTACGAAAATAAGTTATAATTCTTTGCTCAAGGTTATTGATAATCTCGTAATTAAAATTCGATAAAGAAACCAATAAAACACTGATAAGAGGAAAATATTAGGTATTATACTGAATAAGCAAGTTGAACATTTTAATTGCCAAAATGATTTAATTTTAATAAAAGTAACAAATCATGCTTCAAATTCGTCTTTCTTAGGTTACTGCGATTAATAGTTTTGATTACAATAAAAATATGCAAATTAATTTGCAAAAGTTCAAATTCGTGACTTTAATTATAAAACTCATACCTCGCCCAAGACCTCGCTAATCTTTTAAAAGCTACACCCGCACGCTATTTTTTTGCTCACTATTTCATAGAACCAATTGATCAACTAAAAATAAAATTTGAAACGAAGAACATTGAACATTTTCACTTTTTCACTAACTACACACTTTCAATATTTTTATACCACTTTTAACATCTTAGTTAAGTTTTTGCCTCGAATCACACTCTCTTACCGGCTCGACCGTTCTCAAAGAAGTTCAAATCACAAATAAGGTGTTTAGTTCTATAGCATCTTTCTCACTGATTCGAAATCTTGAACTTTAGCACTTTGCCAGATATTCTTTCCTTCCCAAACTGAAGCACACAGCTACAAGTTTACGATTGTGGCTAAAACATAAAAGGTGCCTGTTGCTGAATTACATAATAAAATTATGCAAGTAATAATTTCAGAGATCTGTTGGCCAACAAAATGTGGTTTGTTATTGTTTAATTACCGGAAATTAACATATATGGCTGGGGGAACAACTGATATTATTTAAATTATTGCACTAAACATTTCCCACGAAATTCCCAACTGAACTGCACTACATAGTTCTGTAGAAGTTCTTTCAAAGTTTTAAATCTTAAGCTGCTAAAAGCGCCTGAACAACTAATTTGCAAAAACCTCGGTAGCATTGTTTCCGATTTTATCTATGTATTTTATTTGAGGGAAACACCATGCAATTTGTGATGCTGTAAAAAACTAAAATCAAACAATTATGTCATAAAAACAAAATGCGGGCTATTTATAAAAAATTTGTTTCAGATGACTTGCATTTTTGAATCAGAATTCGTACTATCCGGTTATTTGGTTGGTAAATACATAAGCACGTGAGTTTTAAGAGGCTATAATTCTTTGCAAAGACAGATATTTATAATCATCTAATGAATTCTTTCCGGGAATCAAATACAGCGTAAATTTATACCTTCTAAGATTTTAGGTCTCAGCCTCTTCTGGTTTGGCCAATAAATTTTTATATTTGCATAGTGGTTGGTTTGGTTACTTATTTAAAAATATAAACAAAATACTGTAGAAATTGAAGAAGTCGCTGAACCACACAAATAAAATATAATTTACCTAGGAGTGATGAAAAGCTTGTTGTAAAGGCCGTAGCAGGATAAGAGTGGGTGGACTGCCCCCGCATGTATCTTGCCTATTTTAATTGTGGTAAGTTGCTACGGTGATGGGATTAATTTATGCCAAATATCAATTTCAAAAAATGTTTTTTACACTAGTTATAACGAAATTTTGGAAAATTGAAAAATGAATTTTGTCTCGAAAATGGCTGAACCGATCTTGATGGCTAAAATATATGTTATACAGGGTACCAAAGCAGTTTTGGAATTAATTTCGTTAACTAAAAGGGGGTAAAAAAAATATTTAAATTTTCAAAAAATTATTATTTTATTAAACCCTTTTTATACCACCGCCAATTTTTTCATATAGTATACTTAGAACCAAAGCTACAATATATATTTTTTTGGAAATTATCGAAAGGGTACTTTATAGATAAAAAACAAGAAACCTTTTTTTTTCTACCAAATTCAAGTTTTAAGTTGTGATTTTTGATAAAATAAGCACACTTTAAAGAAATCCAACACCTTTATTTGAATTTGTAAATATTTTACAATATTAATTAAACTAATTGTGAAGAGCTTCATAGTTAAAAATGAAGAAAACAGTTATTTTTTGACACAAGTGAAGTTTTGTATTTATGATTTAAATGAAGGTATCAACATTTAATTGTGAATAAATACAAGAACACTTACATTGATTAAACTAATTATTACTGCTAATTTCAATTGCATTGATTAAACTAATTGTGTAAAAGAATTTAAAGATTAATTTCTAACTAATTTCGTGTTTACCCAAAATATGAAAATCATCTTTTACAATTTAAGTTGACATAATTTTCAAGGTCTTTTATTCAAATTCAAATAAAGGTGTTGGATTTTTTTAAAGTTTGTGAAGCACACTAAAAACTTGAATTTGGTAGAAATGGCGGTGGTACATAAAGGATTTAATAGAAAAATTATTTTTTTGCAAATTTAAATATTTTGTTTATCCCCTTCTAATTAACGAAATTAATTTCGACTTTTTTTCCAAGACTTCGGTACCCTGTATAACATATATCTTAGCCATCAAGATCGGTTCAACCATTTTTGAGAAAATTAATTTTTTCAATTTTTCCAAAAATTGGTTATAACTAGTGTAAAAAACATTTTTTGAAATTGATACTTGGTATAAATGATTCCCATCACCGTAGCTACTTACCACATTAAAATAGGAAATATATATGCGTTGGCAGCCCACCCACTCTTATCCTGCTACGGACTTTGTTAGAATATACCGGCTGTCTAGTCCAAAAATGATGATTTCACCCCTTTAGAGAGTAATTGTAACTAGCAGAGGTTCTTTTTTTCCTTCTAAAATGACAATAAAAACTATCTGTTTAGATTTTAGAAAAATATTTTAGGATGTTTCCATGTTTAGGTGTCGATTTCACTACTTTAGAGAGCATTTGTACCATGCTAAGAATTCTTTTTTTTCAAAATTCATAAGAACTGTTTGTACCATATTTTTCCTCACTCAAAAAGCAAACATATTTCATATTCATTCAACATTTGCAAAAATATTTTACAATATTTTTATGTTTAGGGGATGATTTTACACCCTTAGAGAGTAAGCTATACTAGGCTGAGGGTTATTTTTCCTTCAAAACTACCAATCACGCATTTTTTCATCTTACATTCAGAATTTTGATCAATATTCCTTATTATTCCAATATTTGGGGGATGATTACACCCCTTTTTAGCGCCTATAGATAGATTTTTAACCCTTCTTTGCTGAAAACACATAACATTGCATTTTTGAGATCTTTATACTAATTGATAATTTTTTGATAAAATTAATTTTTTAGGGTGATTTCAACCCTCAATTAGGGGTGATTTTTTAATATTTTCGAAAAACTAAAAGCAATGCCTCTCTTGATTTTTTAGGACGATTAGTTTTATTTCATCTCAAATGGTGCAAAACTGAAAGACCTGTGACACACAGGCGGATGAACATTGTAAAACTATAAATGTTCCTTTTTTAAGAGTATTCCTCTATACTTACTAGAACCAACAAAAAGGCTAAAATATTACAGACAATCTCAAATAAGTTTGAACACTGCGAAATGCTTAAAAAATTACGCCATACTATTCCAATTTGTAAGTACATATATTCATCGTAAAGTTTCTCGATTAACACGTTTCAACTGTTCCTTTTTGATTTTAAGTAACATCTGAATAGTATCCATCGAATAATTTTTATGAAGAAAATTATCTGATTGTTTCGGCCTTATTTGTGGACCTGATATTGAGTCCCTTAAGTTACACGCATTTCCAGAAGAACACTTGGAATCCGAATTTATAGATATCTCTTGGCCATTGCTAATAGCTTTTTTGATTAAGCCAGCTTTACGAAATCCATTTTTAGAAGTTTTTACTTCTTTTATCATTATTTCTTTCGAATATGTGTTGCCTGAGAAACAACCCTCGTAAGGGAAGTTATTTTTGAGTACATCTGGAGTCTCGGAAAAGTTAAAAACTTGTTGTGTTGAACATTTTTTCAAAGCAGTACTCTTACGCTTGTTCGTTTTCTTGTTTGATGGTGGTTTTCCAGATTGGTAAGCATTTTCCTTCTTTGATTTTTTAACTTCCTTTATAGATGCTGTTTTTACTCGATTTTTCTTATGTGCCATCTGGTGTTTTACAACAATAGATTTTAAAGCAGATGGTGCGTAGGGCGACACAAAGTTTGTGTAATCTATTTCTTTTTTCTTTCGGGGTGGAAATAGTTCAATAGTAATACCTTCGCTATGGATCTGATATTTCATCTGAACTCTGAAAATAAAGTAATATAGAACATTTTTTCTGTTTTTTTTTAAATATTCCCACACTTACTTGTATTTGTCGAAGTTAAAACTATGCTTTCCCCTTTTCGATTGAGGACCTAAAATGAGTATATGCGGCAGTTCTTGCATCTTCCCTTTTTCAAAAAAGTTCCTTTTATAGAGCTGAAGTGTACTAGCATTAGAAATATCCTTAATTGAAATACTGAGAAATTTTCTATTGAATATTTCTCAATTTTGATACAATTATCAAGGCATTCTCCTTATAAATTTTTACTTTATATAATTTAAAGTCATTAGCATTAAATCATTTGCTTGCCTCGATGTGTTGAAAAAACGACTTTAGATGTAGTTTAATATTTATTTATTTTAATTATTGTTAGAGAATTTTAGACCAATATTAGTTTAAACGCAGGTTTTGAGCTACTGAGGGCAAATGATCCGAATAACCAAAACCCAGGCAATTGTAATACCCATCTTAAGTTAGTATAGGGTTTCAAAATAGAGCTAGATCAACCGATAATGAGAAATAGACCAACCACAAGATCCATATTTATTGGTTAAGATCAATTATTGGATATATAGATTCATTTTTGTACGATGTATTGCACTTTGTGAACATGGATTTCGAATAGAAGGCTTGGGAAGAGCCACAGCGTTGTTGATCCTATCGCGGAATCCTACCAAACCATAGTACACTCCTAAAAAAAAAAAGGTCTCACTCTCACATTAAAAATAACGACCTAATTGCTTCATTGACACCAAGGAAGGTAAAATGCGACATAACGGTAATAAAAGTGATGAAACATATCCTTAATGTTTGCATTACCATAGATCATTGCAATTAGAGCATTGAAAGGGTTAAGAAGTGTTAAGATAACTGAAATGAAGTGAATTATTTATTTATTTATTTATTTATTAGTTTATTAAGATAATATAAAGTTTACAACAAGAATTCATAAGATAGATACAGAGATTAGAATCGAAGTTCTTTACAGTCTGGGATTTAAATTGGAAGTTTAGTGAGAAGTAGTAATATCTTTGATTTCTAATTTGAAGGGAAAATTAAGCTACGGGGGAATAATAAAAAACCCTTCCTAAAGTGAAGTGAACTTAAATGGCGAGACAACGAAAAATGACTGTTGAAATAAAATCAAAAATTCTAACGTTGAAAGGTTTATTGTGGTCAAATACATATATAAATATCACCTGAAATATAGATTCAGTAAATGTGCTGTGCGTAAATTTTTTAAAAATTATGGCGAATCTGGAAATTGCGAGAGAAAGCAAGGCTCTGAGCGGAAAAAAAAGACTACACCTCGGCAGGACAACTTATTGAAGCAGTTAACTCTGAGAAATCGATTTGCTTCTTCCGGAACTTTACGGGCACAACTTGAGGAAGTGGGCTACAAATATCCGATCGCCTTGTACGATATCGACTAAAAGAAATGGGGCTTGTATCCCGTCGACCAGCGAACTGGTCGGAGGGATCTGTGAACGCAGAGAAATACAAAAAAATAATATTGGATGGTGCTGTTCCCGCTCTAGAGGAGCTGAGTCAAATAACAGAAAATCCTGCTTTTCAAGATGACTCAGCTCCTTGCCATCGAGCTACATAGATCTGTGAGTATTTACGAAAAGATCATATAAAATTTCATTCTCTAATTTATTATTGGTGTCTTTTCTTTGATAGATTGAAGTCTACAAAGAGGAACTGGGAATAAATTCTTTGCCATGGCCTGCAAACAGCCCGGATCTCAATCCGACAGAGAATGTTTGGGCTACTTTCGGACAAAGAGTTGCCCAAAAAAGACCTCAATCATTGGATGATCTAAAAAAAATTGTGGAGAATACTTGGTACAATGAAATTAACTTATACCCTGGACAGATTGCAATGAAATTTAGAATTTTGAGCTTTCTCAATTTCAAAATTATCATATTGCCTTGCAATTAAAATGAAAATTGAAAATGAAAAACATGTTGACATTTTAATTTCAAAGCAATTTGATTATTTTGAAATTTAGGAAGCTTGAAATTCTAAATTTCGTTGCAGTCTGCCAGGGGTATTATAATATTTGAAAACATTGTACTCATCAATGAAAAGTAGGGTTGACGAGGTAATAAGAAAGAAAGGCGGTGCAACTCACTATTAAGAGCAATAAAATGTTACAGAAAAAAAAATTTTTATTATTTTTCAGAAGACTCGTGTAAGGATATAATTTACTCACCTCTAATACCAAAACCCCGACATTTTCGTGAAATTCCTTTAATTTTAGAAAATATTCAGTTCACAATTATTAACGAAAAATTTATTATGTACTTGTTACTATATTTACCAAATGTTCTAGAACCAATTTTTGATTTTTTATACTGTAGAAAAAGAAATAAACTGCAAAGTAGCGATTTTCCGGTACTGCGAACATTTTTTTTTCAGGAGTGTTTTTTCTTTTCAAAAAAATTACAGAGGAAATTAAGAAATGAATTTATTTTAGAAATATGGTAAATCAAAATTTTATCTAAAATGATCGAAATTCACCAAAAAATGTCGTTATTACCTAATTCGTCTTATATTTTCTTTTTAACGACTCGAAGGAGGAAAAGCAATCATACTGCTGAACAAAATGAGATCTAAACGCTCTTCTATTAATAGTTCTAGAGATATGCGTTCTTAAAATTGGGTCTCCGCACATCAATCAAAATTCTGTTTTTTGTTATAAGTTTAATACTCCGCAGAAGAGGGTGTTATATAATAATAACAACACTGTTTAAAAAATAATAATGCTTCACGGTGTTAAAACCATTTTTATTAGCTTTTATCCGACAAACTCATTGCTAGCCGGCCTTCTCGATTCAGCTCAGCACTTCTAGTCTAGCGCTAATTAATCGTTGCCATTGCAAAATTCTTCCTCTTGAAAAATTCGATGCGGTTAATGAAAGCGTTCAAGCAGACAATGTTTTTTGCCGCTGACTATCACAACTAAGATTATGCGGTACTTTTATAAATAGGAAAATCGGTGAGTTCAGGAAAATCTTAAAGCTATAAAATTGAATAAAAATTGCTTGAAATGAATGATCTTACCGCAGATTTTGTTTGCATTATCTCTGGGAATAATTTACGCCGGCTTTTAAGATTTTGAAGCGCCGAACAAATTAGTAAACGTAGATTCTCTGTAGTTAAATTACCAATCGAGCAATTTTAATGCCGATTTGAATTGAATCCTTAATTTTATCTTAAAAACACAACAAACCTCTCTAACTGCACAAAACTCCAGCACAATTTAAAGTGCTAGTAATCAAAAAAGGAGAAATAAAAGATTTAATTGGAAATACAAACTTTATGTTTTATTGCGTCTAAAACAAAAGTGTCTCACAATTGTTCCAAATTCTATTTGGCTTTATTGTTGATTTTATTTATTATATTTTTATCCGTCCGCATTTAAATTCGAAGGAACAAACATTTTCTGTTTTCGGGCTAGGTTTTATTTATCAGTAAATAAACTGCGGGCGTTCGAATATCGTAGTTACGTTGTTGCGCATTCGATAACCGCAGCACGAAACATTAGTAACGAAAAAAGATCGTCGTCGTTCGTCATCCTGTGTGTGTGTGGTCACAGCAATAATTATATAATTATTAATTCTGTACAAAGTTGTATTCTGCAGCTACACAGAGATTTGTTTTATTGTAGGAAAGAGAAAAAGTTTTTGTTTATTTTCGTTAATTTGAAATATGATAAATGCTATCTGAGTGATCCCAGAATTTTTTTTTTTATTATATGTTTTCTATTTAAATTATGTAATTTTCGATATGGGCCTAGGTTTGCTTTTCAGGAAATCACACCTTCCTCTTTCCTTTGCTCTTCCGCGAATCATACGAGTCTGCTGATCCAGAGCTTAAAATACCTTAAAAGAGAAAATATTTGCATTACATTAAAGTTATTAGTTTCTTGATTTATTTGTTGGTTAACTAGCGAATCAAAACAAATAATAATAATAATAATGATAGGAAGTTAAACCTTTTTCTGCCGTTTCCATAACGCTCCAAAATGTTTTTACTCGTGAAAATTTCCTTGACGATTCTTCATGCATTGCACCGAAACAAGAATTAAATGAGTTAAAAGATTGTGAGTCGTGCATTAAGGGGTTACGTGGGTTTTGAATTCCAAAAAAAATCACAATTTTTCGGATTTTTTTTTTACGAAATTTATAAAAGTGGTTTATTTCAACTATTAGGATATAAAACTACATCACTTGAACAAGTTGTAAAAAAAAATTTTCATGAAAAAAAAGTGAACATTGAAAAAAAATTCATGAAAAAAAAGTGAAAATTTTCATGAAAAAAAAGTGAACAGCTGGTTTACGAAAATCGATGATTTTTTACCGTAGGCAGAATATCTCGAGATAGGCTTATCAGAAATCAGAAAACATACATACAACAGCATAAGCTTGTACTTGGACGAAGGATTCAAAAAAAAAAAAAAAATTATATTTGAATTTTTGACGTTTTTTAACAAAAAATTGATTTTTTTTTCGAAATATCTGTGAAATTTTTTTTATATTTTGGTAATTTTGTACTAGTAAAACCACTTGTAATGAACGAAATTAAAAATCCTCCGTTGAAGTACAAGTCAATACTATACAGAAGAAGTGTGGAAAATTTCAATAAGATTGGATTATTTGTTTTTGAGAAATCATGCCTACCGGATTCAAAAATATAGTTTTGAGAAATTACTTTTAAAACTAAGAAAACAATTTTTTGTAGCAACTTGTTCAAGTGAAGTACTTTTATATCATAATAGTTGAAATAAATCACTTTTATAAATTTCGTAAAAAAAAAATCCGAAAAACTGTGATTTTTTTGGAATTCAAAACCCACGTAACCCCTTAAAATTAAGCGATGCGAGTAGCTTCCAATTAATTTGGAAGGAAGCTGTGGGACGTGGCAAACAAAGCGATTTTTTAACCGTGTTCACGAATGTGTCTTGTGTTAAAGTCTTATTTACACCGGTGCGATCAATTAGAAAAATATTGAATGCTTTAAAAAAAAACGTGAAACTACTTCAAATTTATAAACTGAAACTTTTGAAAATTCGAAATTAGACTCGAGTTTGGAATCCTCAATGAAAGCAAGTTCTCTTGTCATTTATAGTCGAAGTAGCAAGAGTGTCCTATAAATAAGCGTACAAACTCTTACTGTAACAATTAGAGTTATTATAACATCGACGTAGTCTCTGACATCGATAAAAATAATTATTGCATATACAATATACTACTATACTACGCTAATTGCAAAAGCGGTCTATAAAAGTTCCAATACCAAGCGTGTGTAAAAAAGTTAATAAGCGATAAAAAAAAATACAAAATTATTGATGAATTCAAACTAAAGAGGGAAGTGAATGTAAAAAATATATATTTGATCAAAAATATTTGCAATAAACATAAAACAGGACTAGACTAATATTTACAAAGGATGATAGAGCATGAATGTTTTAAGTTAAAGCAAGCGATGAAAATCGTCACCAAATCACCAATCTGAAAAATTATCATCGGAGTCAGAGTAACAACTACCTTTGGATTTCTTATTCCTATCTGTACTGTTCGGGGGTTGTGGGGAGTATGGCTTATATGCTCTATTACGCTCTCTATCGCGTTCTCGATCACGATCACGATCACGATCCCGGCTGCTATATCCGCCGCCTGTGTTACCTCCACCAGGCCGTCCTCCCGGACTTGGCGGTGGACTGAAATCTGTTTCTGTGTCGTAATTCGACATGATGTCCGTTGTATAATTGTATCTACTGTCTGGCGAATATCTACCATTCTCTGGCGTATATCTATTTCTTTCATCTACTAAACTAGGTGAATATCTATCTGGCGGCGGCGGGGGCGGGGGTGACATTAGCCTTCCTAGGGGCGGTGGACGCATTTCACCTGGCGGCATAAATGGTGGCGGCATTGGCATAAAGGGGTGCGGGGGACCCATAAATGGTGGAGGAGGAAGAAATGGCAGCGGCGGAGGTAGACCTCCTAATAGTGGAGAACCTGGGGACTCCATGTGCACTGGTGATGGCACATTGTTAACATCATTTTGTATACCTTCCGTATTATTTGGTACCCCTAAAAACAATACAATTCTAAAAGAGAAACTCTAAAAAAAACATTACCTGAACAACTTACGGCTTTGTGAATTTACATCATTTCCAGCGGGATTCCCAGCTAAAGAAGTTAACTTTCGTCTTAAGGCAGTTGCTTCAGTTCGTGCCTCTTCCATTTTACGCTCTGATTGTCGTGCAGCTAGCCACGTTTCATGAGCCCGATTTTCGAGATTTGCTATTTGAGCCTTATGTGTTGCAGCTTGAGCCTCTATTTCGGCCCGCAGCGAGTCATTCTGTGATCTAAGTAAAAAAATAAAACTTATAAATAAAATAAAAATATAAAAAATTAATTCTTATACTTCAGAAATTGGATTTCATCTTGCATGTGTTGTACTCGCTCCACCGTACTGCTCGTTTCCCCCTGCTGCTTAAGCCATAAGGCCTCCTTTAAGCTCAACTCTCTGAAACGTTATTTTAAAAAAATAACAATTCTTGGTTTATTATTCAACAAATTACTTTTGCAATTGAGTCTCTTTTTCCTTAAAGTAACTAGAGAGGACTTCCAATCGAGTTTTAGCCTCGACCTTTTCCTTTTCAGACTGATTATATTCCTGTTTTAAACGGGATACTTCTTCGCTTATAATTGAAACATGATCTTCTAATAATTTTCTAGCATCGATCTCTCCTTCTAATCTTTCTTTTAACGAATCCCTTTCACGCCTTGTTGCCAAAAGATCAGTCTTTAAATTGACAGCATCCAACAAATCTTTAATGTTGAATTTTGTGCTGTTCTTCACCCCATTAAGACATTCCTCTAACACCTGGAAGGATGTGATTTGAGAGAATATAACTTTTTGAAATAATTAAATATTGTACCTGTACTCTAGCCTCACTAGTCTGCAGCCTTCGCTGCATTTCATTATACTTCTCGGTCAATGCAGACATATCTTTACCGATTGCAGCAATTGCTGCACGCTTATCTTCTTCCGCTTTTGCCAATTGTTCTTCCATTTTTTGTTTCAATTCTTCAATCTCAGCCTCAACTTGAACCTTGTCCTTCTGTAGGTCTTCTTTTTCCTGTTTTAATTCCTTAACCTCGTCATCGAATCTAGCTCCCTGGTTAGCGATTATAAGTTGTAACTCGCTGTTTTCTCGACTTTTCTCCGCTAAAGTAGTGTTAATTTGAATAATTGTGTCTGCAAAATGAACAGAATAATTAAAATGTACGATTTAAAAATATTACATTTAATACTTTGTTGTTCATTAAGCTGTTTCTGTAACTCCTCAACACTGCTTATAATCGACTCATCTCCGCTTTGATTGTTTAACAACTCCGACACAATTTTATTAAGCTCAAGTCCTGCTTCAGCTGCATTTTCTAATTCCTGTAAAACAGAAGTATTTCTTAATAAATATATTCGAAAGAATATTTCTTCGATTAATACCTTCTCGAGTGAGGCAACTTGCTCCTGCAATCTAGTTCTCTCCTCCTCACTATCTTGAAGATCTCTTTTAAGGGCAATTACCATATCGTTGGAGCCGAAAGAATTATCTTCGATACTCGTTAATTTATTTCGAGTTTCAAGTAGATCATGCTTAAGAATTGCAGATTCTTTCGTCGATGCTAACAAGCTCCTCTCAACAATGTTAAGTTTAGATATTAGTACGCTCTCCTTTCGACTATGGCAGATGCAATAGTACCCAAAAGTAAATAATAACGTTGTAGAAGCTGCTATTAATAAGCAAGCTAGAAGATCAACCATTTCTAAAACTTTGTCGCTAAGGGATGAAAAGAAATCTTTCTCAGAAGAGCACGTCTCCACACGATTTCTAGCCTGAAGGTGTGTAGAAGGTAGTGGTTTCTTTAAATCGAAAGGACATGAGTCTGGTGTTAATTTCTCACAGAATTCCTCCGACCCGTCTGCCACTGAGGACACCTCTTTTGTTTGTTCAGCCTTTTCTGGGAAAAGAGTCCTGTGCAATTCGGAACTGAACTCCTCATCACTCATAGGCTCCTCCTCTTTTGATTGAGTGGACCAAAAGTTGTAAACAGTATCGAGCACATTCGAGAAGAACCAATCGGTATTCACTTGCTCGGGATAGTTCTTAACGTGATTGGTACTCTGTTGAGTTGTAACTTCATCGAAGATAGAAGCGGTCGATTCTGTTGTAGTTTCTTCATTATATTGTTGAGCTTCTAATGGGGTTTCTGTGAACGTTTGGGAAACGGTTTCCGTTGTAACTTCTTGAAAATGTTGCTGAGCTTCTAATGGGCTTTCCGTGAACGTCTCAGCAACAGTTTCAGTAGGATTTTCCGTAAACGTTTGAGCTACAGTTGCAGTAGGACTTTCCGTGAAGGTTTCAGTAATAGTTTCAGTAGGGCTTTCCGTGAAAATTTGTTGTACTGTTTCAGTTACAACTTCTGGCACGGTATATCTTTTAGATGTATCCTCAACTTGTGGAGTTTCTACAGTTGATTCGGTTGTTGGGGGAATTACTGAAAATTGAGTGTTTGATGTACTATAAAAATGTGCACATGGATTTGGAAAAAGAGATGTTGCAAAGAAATTCATGAAATATTACTAGTCAAACACTCAGCGAACTTTTTACTTAATGATTTATATGACGGCCTATTCAAAAATACATGTTTAAATTTTTATTTAAGACCCGGATTGTATCTCTTAAGTTTATATATGTATATTGGAGCTTTTATAAATTATTAAGAACTGTTGAAAACTATTTGGGATTTTGTACTTTTTTATAATTTATTTGCGTTTTATATCACTGATTTATTGACCTAAGTGTTACCCTACACCTTGTTTTTTGTAAGTGATCTGTTTTAGTTTGCAGAAAGCAGTCTGCATTCACTCATTTAAGGCATAAAACAAGATACCAAAGTTCCGTTCAAATAATGTATTGGTAATAAATTGAAAATTCATAGTAAGGAAATATTTGTGAATAAAAATGTCTACTCACCTTCCGCAGGATTTTGTGTAGTTTCAGGTACACTCTGAATCAGCTTTTCCTCATTTGAAGCATCAGTTGTCTTTATTTCATCTACATTTTTCTGAGTTTCTGTCTGTTGTACTTGCTCAGTTTTTGGTGCCGCCGTCGTAGAAACCTCCAACTGCTCCTCTGTGGGTATCTTAACGTCGGTTTTCGTTGGTGTCTCTATTTCAGAGACTTGTTGTAAGGGCTCTTGTGTTTTCAATTCAGCTCTTGTATTGCCGAATAATGGCAACTTTGGTTGATAACCTCCCATATTTTTATTAACATTACTCGGTTCTGGAGATATTACAGGTTGTTTTATTTCTGAAGGATTTGCTTGTTCACTTGATTCAATTTTGTTTTGGTTAGGCTCTTGTATCCCAAGTTCCGGACTGACCTGTTCGGTTACATTTTGAACTTCGTCTGAATTTCCATTTTGGGTTGGTTCAGTCTTCTTTTCGGTGGTTTCTTCTTGCTTTTGTTCAATAGATTCTGAGTTCTGCTCAAGTTTTTCCTTATTGATGCTCTCGTCTTTACCCATGTTTTGGTTTATCTCTGATGCAACATCTCCAGAATTATTATTTTGTGAATCTGTTGCCTTCTTTTCTTCGCTTGGAGGTTCAGTAGTCTCACTGTTTGAAGTTTTAACTTGCTCTTGCACCTTTTGTGTTTCGCCCGAATTTTCCTGAATGGTATTTTGTCCCTGTAAATTATCTGAAAGAATTTTCTCATCGGTTATATTCTCCGACAATCCAATTTTAAGGTTTGAAGCTGGAATGCTTGCCGGCTGTTCGAAATTTTTTAGGCCACTATCGGATTTAGGCACTTCAGGAAACTTTTCATGATTCTTAGTCGGTAAATGTTCACCAGGTGCTGTAATATTTGCGTTTTCTATTAATTGTTGTAATGCATCAGAAGTTAAGTTATTTAAATCATCCACAGTCTCTTGTTTTGCCAGATCAGCCTTATTTACTGCGAGTTCTTGTTCCTTGTTGTTTATAGGAGGTGCTGATTCAGGATTTTTATTATTCGAATCCTTTGTAGCTTCCTCATTCTTCAAATTAGACTTACCATCATCTACTTGCTGTGAACTTTGCTCTGTGGCAATATTTTTGTAATTAAGTGGTTGGCTACTTTTATCGTTTTTTGTTTCTTTAAGAGTAGTGCTATTTTCACCTTCTAAATCGTCCTCTTCCTCACCAACTGCACCATCATCATCCTCATCCTCGTCCTCGTCCCCTTCATCATATTCTTCCCCATCCTCCTCACCCTCGCCAGACATCGCATCCATATTTAACGTCGTGCCATCGACCACAATCGATTTAGCCGGATCAGATGAAATTTCTGAGGTGTTAATACTCTCATTATTTTGCTGGGAGATGACCATCGCCGGTTCATTGGGCAGCGGCGGAGTGGATGAGGTTTCTTCAGTCTTCGCCGGGATTGAGCTCTTCAGCGTCGGATTGTCCTCCTTATCAGAGGGCTTTGCAGCTGGATGTACAGTGACTAAGTCATTTTTCCCAACTAAAATTTTATGCTCTTTCAGAAAACTTCGTGGAGCTAATCCCCTTTTGCCCCCAATTCCAATCTCCCACAATGCGCCTTCCTTTGGGTCAGTCAATTTCGCATAAATCTGAACAATTTCTCGAGCACGAAACGAGATCTTTTCCTTAGTATCAGCATTATAGTCTTTAATAGTTTTTGCAGTTGAAATTACTTCTGCAAAGACAAAAAAATGTATATATTAAGAGGCGACAGATTAATATGCTCTTAAAATTTATAAAACTAAGATGTTGCATTACTTTGACAGTCTTGATCGGCGCACAAACGTTGAATTGTAGCTTGACTATTGCTTAAACAAATTAAATTCACAGCAAAAACGAAATAAAACAGCAAATTAAATAATTTTCCCATCTTGTCATAATTTGACAATTCTCTGCTCGCCACATCATACAACTTTCTTCTGTGGTCACGTTGGTAGTACCCGTTAGAAAGTCGGAGTTATTTTCCAAACAGATGGCGCTGTATTCGGATACGAATCTTCTTTTCAAAATGACTACCCAAATAAATGAAACTCAATAATTTTACATAATAAAATCGTGTATTTACATAATATACAACTATTTACTTAAGTAATAAACGCTTCATTGTGTTTTATCAATTTCCCTTTCTAAATCGGTGCCTTCGAAGAGTGCTTGCTGTTTTGCGGCCGCCTGCAGTTTGCTGTATTCAAATTTCTTCTGTGAATATTTATACCTGAAAGTAGTTTTCGATTAACAACGTCCAGCATTCTTGCAATATCTATCTACCGGCACGTGAACCAGAAAGCGATTGTACCACAGAAAAAGCTACCAAATCCGATATTTAGTGCTAGACGAGTTCTAGACGTTCCCAAGAAGGCGAGAGTTCCAATCCCAATACCGCCTCCAATTCCGTACAAAAAGCTGTCCCGAAAGCAGGGGATTTGGGAAATATCCCGGCCAAATATGTAGACACCCTAAAAAACTCAGACTATTACCAAAAAACGAGGATTTTAATACAAAATAAGCACCTTATGTGAGCTATTTTCCTCCTCAGCCATCCTTCGATTTTGACATTTGACAATACCTTTTCTTCTTCACGATTTAACAGACCTGGCAAATTGCAGTGATGGCAACTTCAACAAATGAGTAGAACAAGTATAAAAAAGCAATTCGAGTAAAAGAGATACAACAAATTATGCTGTCATCGACGACATCGTGCCATTTGTTTTGCTGGTACTGTCAATAGCAACTTGGAAATCCCTTAAAAAGGCAGGGAATAAGAACACAAATGTTCCTTAAACGCACGAAAATACACAATTAGTAAAATTAGCAGTGCATAAAAAAAAAAATCCAATTTAATAAAGTGTAAACACCACACAACAAAATTATTTGCATGAGGGAAATCACAGGCGTCGCACAATTCTTGCATAAAGCACCAATCGATTGCAGGAGGAAAGTGAAAAAATGGAAATATCGCCGGACCCATATGAGCAGAAATTATATCATATGTTCAAGAGTCACGATACAGAGTGTTTAGGTTCTCTGGACGAAACAGCCCTTATAAAACTTTGCAGCTCCCTCGAGCTGAATGACAAGGGCAACGTTCTGATCCGCTCCCTCATACGGGGTAACAAAAATCGGGTCTCATTCAAGGCCTTCAAGGAGGCTCTACTAAATTTTCTTGGTACTGAAATGGAAGGCAAGGAGCCAGGTGAGTCGACGCGACAGATTTTCTTTATTTATCTTATAGGAATGAACGAAAGAGTGCAAGGGGCTTGTCAGCTGATCAAAGTTTGCAAACAAAATTGCATTCCCTTCGCTAGATTAAAGAGGTGGAGGGTATCAGATGTAAACAACGTTGCTTCTCTTCGATTTATCAATTCATTTATCGAAATCGTTTTTCTCCTAAACGTAGGAGAAAGTTGCTCCAATTAAGTGATACTGCTGAGTATTTGAACAAAACTAGGAGGATTGCTCTCTGTAGGAAAAAAAAAAAAACTCAGCTGGCAATTGCAAAGTGAATGTAAATTATTTTAACCTTCAAAATGATTACCACGTCCAGACAAACCAAACTAAAGCTAAATTTAGAATTATAAGGAATATGAACTTCGCATGTGGGCAATTCGCATGAATTTGAACATCTGCAACATACGCTATTTCAAATGTTTTATTAGCCTTAAAAAAATCACAATCCCAAAACGCAAAATTGGCTTTTAAATATACATGTAATAAATTTACCTTTTGTATTATTTCTGAAAAGTCCACATATATTAATTAATATTTATTACCAGATGCAGTATATTTTGGGATTGCATAAATAAATTCGATTGAAGTTTAAGAGGAAAACCCGAATTTAATAATTCACGCGCCGAAGGTTCTATTTAACACGAGTAACAAACGAAATGTCCCTCCTCAACATATCTGCAGAAATTATAGACATATCCTATCAAATTAATATGGTTTTTAATCATTAGTATTTTTCTGTAATCTTTTTTTGGGCTTAAACTGTTAACAGGCACAAATAGAAGTTACAATGTTTAAGAATTGCCTGCCCAATATTCTAAAAATAAGTATTTCGCATTCGTCTGCTTAAAAGGTGATTAACAATTCGCATATGCAAGTCTAACTTTTATAAATCGTGTTATCCTCATCCTCATTGATATACATACAAATCACAACCTAGCATCACTAGGCCTTGGGATCAATTTGGGTAAGTATTGTATTTATACAGGGTGGCGCAAAAGAAACAAAATGATTTAGTCTGTAATTTCTTAATTTCAGAGCCAATTCAATGTTTTATGTTTTAAATTTAAATTAATGGGGAAATTGTTTAAATCACTTCGCATAAGTGGTGCCCCTTCCCTTCCATCTTCGCATAGTCGACGTGCTCTGGCACTTTTGATTGTTCTTACCTAAGAAAAGTTCCGATATAATGGGTCTTTTGGGTATAGCTCTGTCTATTTCTTTCTTTCGCATGAGCAGATATAGCCGCTTTCAAAAAGCGGCAAATTTAAAACTTCTATTTATTCTACAGGGTGTCCAATAGGAATGTGTAAAAAGTAATGAGTCACTATTTTTTAACAAATGGAGAGATCGAGTAAATGTAAATACTTTTTAATAAAGGATTATCATTTTCATTTCATTTCACAAACCATTAATTTGAAAATATAGTGAAGAACGTGAACTATTAAACATATAAGGTATCTACCTGCATTTCTTTGAATCTTCCATTCGCCGGAGAAAGGTACAAAAGGATATTAGAGGCCAAATCCTTTCGTCATGCGAAAAAGAGAGGTTTCGTTAAATCTTTTCATTTTATTCAAGACGGAGCAACACCTTATCTCACACAAGAAGTATTTGAAACCATCAATAAATTTTATGGCGAACGAGTTATTGGCCTAGGGTACCCACGCTTTGCTAGGGGAAAAGGAATAGAATAGAATTGCTCGTCAGATTCTCACTCAATGTGATTTCTTTTTATGGGGCTACATTAGATATCACTGCTATGAAAAACCCAAAAACAATTGGGGATTTTATTAAAGACATCAGGAGGATCGTCAGTGGCATTTAGAATGACACGTTTTAGAAAACATTTAAAATTAGTGGCCTCAGAATAATTATAGTACTAATTTCCATTAAAATCCGTGGAAATTGAGAAATTTTTGATCGCCACCTTGGATTTGGAAATCTCGATAATATTCGAAAATAGTTGCCTCAGAATAGCCATTGTACTAATTTTCATTAAAATCCTTTTAAATCGAGACATTTTAATCGCCATGTTGGATTTGGAAGTTTTGGTAATATTCCAAATCAGTCACTCCAAAACAATCATTGTACTAATTTTCATTAAAAGCCGTTGGAATTGCGAAATTTTGGTCGCCATATTGGGTCCGTCGTCATCTTGGATTTGTTAATTTTGATATCCGCCATCTTGAATTTCTAAATTTGGACAGCGGGTTTGGAATCAGCATTGCGCAAAACCCCTTAGTGCCAATTTTCATGAAAATCGCTTCCAAAAAAAAAAAAATGTCCAGTCATGCGACGAAATGGTATTTTCCGGAAACACGATTTAAATAACAATTTTAAGAAGTCAAAAGTGGTAATTAGAGCATAAAGTTATGAATTTATCTGTTTCCCATAATCCGCATTTAATTTTAATTACAACAGAAGGAGGTAATTGTAATGTTTATGGTTTTTGCATAATTTTGATGTGAAAAGCAATCATAAACTAGGAGAAATTCGAAAAATTCGTGATGAGAGTTACTAAGAAATCGATTCCCATCCTTAAATACTAATATTTCTATTGATAACTAAAGACGTTGTGAGATATTCAAATGCATCTCAAAGTGGAGTGACTACATGTATGCATTTTTTTTTAGGGGCTAAAATTCAAACCTGCAGCTGATTGCCTAAAATCCGTTAAAAGTGTGAGCAGTAACTTTCAATTTTAAATTTCCCATATCTTTACACAAATCTGGACAAAAAATTAATAAATTCACCTTTTGGATGCACCTCCATACACAATATTATCAAACTGCAATATCTCCTGAACTAGGTTTTTTCTTAGAATTTTTGTTATAAGGGTTGTTTAGCTAAGATGATGTAATTTTCGGTAGAATCGTCGTTAGTTCGAAAAAACTGGCAACTCAGAAAAAATTCATGTGTAATTCCAGGGTTAAAATAAAAAAATTATAGACCATTCAAACCCCTTCGTTCCTTTTTTTTTATATTGAATCGTCGAGGTGACCTCTTAAGAATTTTATTTCTACATAATGTATACAAAAGATGGAATAAAAGTTTCTTTATTCGCAACCCTCATACCCACATCCTAGAAGTCTTCAAAAATCTTCTTTTTTAACTTTTGCAATTTATCATTTGTGGCAAAAATTGTGTCAAGGGCTTTCACTAAATATAGCCAGAAGTTGCACTGTGATAATAAAGTTACTAGTTGTAGCGATTAGAAAATTGCACACGTTTGTATGAATTTAAAACTTTATAGAAATTTATTTTTTAATCGTATCAGTTAGACGATCGCTGAGAATTTTTGGAATGGCCAACTCCGATCTGGTCCTAAACTTACTAAATTTCAACATTTAGCTTAAAGTAAATTTAAATTTAAGTAAAAAAGTATATTTTACCTCTTTCCTTTATCTCCATCTATCCTTAAGTTAGCAAATCTTTGGCTTATACAAGTTGCTACCTAGCTATGCATATAGTAAAATTCTACATAGGACTCAATAAGTAAATAGCTTTGGTTAACGCCTAATATCTGATTACTTCGAAATTTTCATGATTGATTCCATATATCCATTAAAAGTAAAAATTTCCTGTTTTTTGATGAAATGTAGTTTTTATGTTTGAAAATTACTTTCGAAAATACATCACGATTAATTGCTGCAATTCTCGGCAAAGGATTTTATAAATATCCCTCCAGGCCGCAAAGATTGGGTCAAAGATAGACCTAACGACTGAGTCTACCTGACTAGTGACGATTTTAGTATCATTAAGCCTAAAGCAATCGCATTATTGCCTTCTGTTTTATACCCTACAGTGCGAAATTTTTAATGATCTGTAATAAAACAGTTACATAGGCTAGTACCTCAGTACCCTTCATTAAAAGCAGGTCAGATCTTAAAATTAAAGAAAAGCATTTCCTTGCAGTTCGAATAGTCACTTTAGTCTAATACTATTCCTCGACTGTAATGCAATTTTGTGAGATCTTAAAGTTAAATAAAATATTTCTCAGCCGTTTGAAGAGGTGCTGAAATTTAATTTATTTGTTCGAAGGAGTTATTTCGTGTGTGAAAATGGTTCAGTACGTTCTTTTAGAACTTCATACGAATAGTAATTCGATTGAAGATTTATCCCTTGCTTTTGGTTAGTGAAGAAAAGTTATTTTATTTAATTTCGTGTTTACAAGTTCTTAACAAAAAATTATCCTTTAGAAAAAAGTCTTGTTATATCGGAAAATGCCCTTCTACATGGTGCTCCCGATTCTCCTGGCCGTGAAATATCACCAAAGCTTGTGATGGGTTCAAAGAAATACGGTCGACGTTCCAGACCCCAGTCTCTTGTAACAGATTCATCTCCTTCAGATTCGGATACAGAAAATTCTGTAATCGCAAATGTGAACCATACAATGCCACAAAAGGTATAATCCGGTCTCTGCGGTTTAGGTGACACTTTTTTGTGATTAACTTTGTTTACAGGTGCAGAGATCATCTTCTCAAAGTGAAATTTCTGGAACTAGAAGACGCCGGCCCAACAGTGGCAGCAAACTAAAAAGATGTGCATCTCTGCCAGCTCAAAGAGGAAACAAGGCAAAGGAGCAGCTCAGTAAGCAACTGACACCACCTACCCAAGCTCAATTAGCGAGCAGTGTTGAATCTCTAGGTTTGCAGCTTTCCTTCCTTTAAGTTGATTTATTTTCTTTTGAGTTTTTATACCAGAATTATTAATCCATCAATAGTTGCTCTCATTTGATCCATAACAAAAAAAAATTTGCACTAACATTTTCGGTTGCCCCTCCCGCCCCTCAGCATCAGACCTCCTCAGACTTATATATAAAAATATAAATAAAAAATAAAATGCCACCTGTGAACGAAAACCTCCCCTCCAGTTTTTTATACTAATCGCATAATCGTAGGTAACTTAGATTTTGAAAATCTGTCGCACACACTCTATGAAATTTGGAGCAATTTCGGGAACGAGCTGGGCACACACTACCTGAATCGCGATCAACTTGAAATTGTCTGCGAACGTGTAGGATTACAAAAGGTCGCTGAAAAAGTGGCCGAAGAGGTGTTTGAGAAGCTCAAGCTGTGCCCGAACGATACAATAAGTTTTAAAGATTTCATTGGTTTGATCCAGAGCGATGCAGAAAGTGCGGCAGGATCCGCTAACGAACATAAGTTCGTTTCAGAAGATTCTACTCCTCTTGTAGGCAACAGCTTGTGCAATCTTGTGGATCCTTCTAATGACAATGAATTGCATGCGAAAGGTTTGTTTTATTATAAAGAAAAAAAAAAAAAAAAAAAGTTTGTCTTTTTTCCTAGATGGTTAAAAGTATTTCTCTTGGCACATCATTTCCTTCTTTCATTGCACTGCTTTGCTTAGGAAGATAGTTTTCTCCAAACATTATCTTTGGTGCACACTTACACGCTTATATAGCGTCATTTATTTTCATAATGCTTTTGTATGTCTCATTGCAACAGTACCATAACAAATTGCACGGTTTGCTTTAAAATATTCACACCTGAACAAGGTTAATAACTTGAATATAGATGTATCATAACTTAGCTAACACTAAAATTAAAGCGAAAAAAAGAGAATAATTGTATGATTGAGAATGAAATTTTTATAATTGTATTTAAGTTTTAATAATAATAATAACAAAATAAGCAACTGCGATGTCGCAATCTGCGCTTTAACAGAGGACTACTTTAAATTGTGTACCGAATCAATCAGGCCGAACACATATTTTTGTTTTAGAAGATTTTCGCTTAATTATTTTAGAAGAATGCAGGCGAAGGTCATGCTGCTTTTGGTTGAAGAACAGCCTAAGCTTGTAGTGAAATGTCAACAATCTTGTACTGTATTTCTTTTTTTTTTTACTGACAAACCAGCTTGACCTCCGTGTTGGCTCTAGGGTGACGGGGAATACGAACATTTAGGCTTATATTTCCAAAATGAAGATAATTAAACCCCTATTGCATTTTTAGACATCCCCACACAGTTTGAAACTGTACCCATGCGAAGTGTTATTGAAATGTGGGAAAGCGTAAATGTACCAGACGCAAAGCGACTTCTTTTAAACTTAGGATTCGATGATGAAGAAGTCAATATATCCCATCTATCGAAAACCCTAGAGGAAGAGCTTCGAAGTCTACACGGAGAATCGCAGATTTCTCTGCTTAAGGTATGATAGCATATGGCTTAAATAAAATAGACTGTAAGCAAATTGCTTTACAGGCCGCTTTAGCTCTCCGTAAAGCTGAAATAGCTTCTCTTCAACAGTCGTTTAGGCAACTAATGGAAGAAAATCGGAAGCTACATGCCGATAATAAGGAAGCTACCCGAAGAGCTGCTATGCTGGCACAGGAAATAGACGAAAGACATGCTAATTTGGAAGATTCAACTAAATCCGAAGTAAGAAAACAAAATCTTTGCACACTATCCACACCGTATCTTATAAATTTGTTTACTTTATTTTCTATTACAGATACGTATGTTAGAGCAGAGACATGCCGAAGTTATCAGGGAATTGACATCACAATTAGCAAATGATCGTGAAAACTGGTCAGCAATTAATGTCCGTCTAGAGTCCCGCATTAAAGCGTTGGAACAAGACGAAGTGAAATGTAAGGGCGAAATACAGTCCCTCCAAGATGAAAACAGTGCCTTAGAAAAAGAACAAATTTTACTACAAAAGCAAATCACTGAGTTATTGGAAAGTAACATAAAACTTAACAATGACATCATACAGCTAGAAGATCGTCAGAGGAATGATGATGGGGACAAAGGTGAGAAAGAAACTGAAGAGGTGCTCGAATTGATCGAAAAGATCACTTCTCTTCAGGTTGAGAATGCCGATCTTCGTGATAAAAATGATGAATTGGTCGCAGAGGTTGAAGGTTTGGGCATGGAATTGTCGAGGATAAAAACCAAGAAAGTGCAAGGGTCACGTCCAAGCACTGATTCTGGAACAGAGCAGCTCTCGGATGATCCAGAACAAACCTCTTTGGGTGTAAAGCGACGCGGGGATTCCCCAAGCAAAACTCGAATAACAGAAGAAAGTCCTCGGTTGGGTAAGTTGAGGAAATGCAGTAACGATAATAGCGAAAGCGAAGCTAGTGGAGATTGGATGGCTTTAAATTCAGAGTTGAACTCGAACACTAATGCGCCTATAACTGCAACACCTACCAATACAACTTCGGGCTTTTCTCAAGATTTCTCAAGCATTTCAGATAGTAAAGATGAGGAAATTAGAAATTTAAAAGAACAAATTTCAAAGCTAGAAAAGGAGCTGTCGCAACTTAAAGAAAAATGCACAAAAGATAATTCTAATGGCACTAGTACAGAAGGCGAAAATTATGAAGTTCGATGCCAAGAACTCGAAAACAGCCTGGAACAAATGCGAAAGGCTTATGAGGACTGTGAAGATTACTGGCAATGTAAATTGAATGATGAGCGGCAATTGTTTGAAAAGGAACGACAAATTTATGAAGATGAACAAAAGGAGAGCGATAATAAATTTGCAGAACTTATGGAAAAAGTTCGGGAGTATGAGGAACAATTCAGTAAGGATGGTCGGCTATCCCCTATTGAAGAAAAAGATGTATTGGAGCAGCAGTACATCGATCTAGAAGCTGAATTGGAAGAACTCAAGGAAAATGCTAAAAACATACTGGAGGAAAAAACCAAAGAGATTGCCAAATTGCAGGAGATGATTCAAGATCTTAAGAGTAGACTTGGAGAAAATATTGAAGCACAGTAAGTTAAATGTTGAATAGGACAAAAAAAAACTTATATCATATTAATTAAAAATAATTTTAGTTCACACCCAATAGTAGAAAATGCTGAGCTCGAAAGTTCAGCGAGCTCTCCCATCAGTTACTTGTGGAACCAAAGCACTATTCAGGTACCAGCCAGGGATTATCAAAATCCTAATTGGAATAATAAACCAAAGCCCGATACAAGGTAATATTACTTTTAATAATTTTGAAAAATAAATTTTGACAAGTGTACATTTTTTTAAGGTTGGACAATTTATCAACGTCTAAAACATCGATATTTTCAACACCTATTGAAAATTCTAATGACGACTGTCATGGAAAAGACAGACCAAGTATTTCACCGATTCAAAAGCCAATCTCATCAACAAAAAGTCAAATGGATGACAAAGACGACGAAACTGCATCGAATGTATCCGGTAAAAGTTTTGACTCACAAAGCATTGCTTCAAGTCATAGTGCTCAGAAATCATCAGCAATTGCAAGTAATTGTTCTAGTCCGAACAATATGAAGGAGGAATTGAAGCGATTAAAATATTTGGAATTGCAACTTAAAGAGCATATTCAGAATCTCGCATTGAAACGAGATGGCCTAGTTATGGAGCTGCAACAGCTGCAAGAGGCTAAGCCCGTCTTGGAGAAGGCCTATGCATATGTAAGTGATAGATTTAGATAGAAATAAAATTGTTTCATTCTGCCTATCTGCAGCGGGCTGCTCATCCAACCCTACTGCAAAGAGTTAATCAATTGGAGCAGAAAAATCGTCATCTGCAGACTGCTCTTAGGCAACAGCAGCAGTACACGGAGTCTATCATGCACCGTACGTATTGATAAGGAATGAAATTTACAAAAAAATTCCTCTATTAATTTTCGGGTGCTGGTTGTTTTTCTATTAGCGGAGCACAAAATTCAAGGATATGCATGCACTATTTATATATCTGTTCTGTAATTTCATTTGAGCCAGGACGCCTTTTAGTAGTTGTTTACATCATTTATTTTTTTAATTTTTTTGTGTCCCTATTTAAATTACAACGAGTCTCCAGGACTCCTGAAATTACATTATAGAACCCTTGTCCCTTAAATTATTGTAACCAAAATTATATTTTATTTTATCTACTTTACGAACCTATTACTAGCTTCAGTTTCATATTTTCGCTAATTTAACTCTAATCTTTCTGCTTTAATTTTCAGAAACCTGGCAACAACAAAGTTCTGAGATAGCTGACCTCCACAATAGACTCGAAAATCAAGGCATGATTATTACTGAACAGACGCAACGTTTAACAAATGCAGACCTTCTAATAAAAGAACTATACGTTGAAAATTCGCACTTAACTGCTACGATCCAAAGGTTAGAGCAGCAGAGAAGTCGCGATAATATGCTGCACCAACACCAACGTCTCAGCGGTTTATCCGGAATGCCTTAATCCTTCCAAATAAAACAAAAACCAACCTTATTATACTAAGTTCCACTTAAAAATTTAATCACGTACTACTCCTAATAGGTTAAGCCTAAATACTTTTGTTATTTAATCCTGTAGACAACAGAAATTAGAAGAAATATTTGTTATTTGACTTACACAAATATGCGTCTTGTCCAGGTCAGACACAGTGTATAATGTTCCGATACGCAGCAAAATAAAACGTGCGTTTAAGTAACTGAATCATAATACAATTTCCAAAAAAATAATTTACACCAATAGATGTAGGTTTATTCAGAGGGACGTCCGGACGGTATGTTTATTTTTTTTTTTTTTTTTGGTTTCAAAGTTTGAGTGGTTTTGATGTGTAACACAAGCGTCCAAGTATAGGTTGTCTAGGGCTTATAGTATGCTCACCGTAAATCTCAATAAAAAGTATTTGTGTTGTTAGTCGTTGCGCCACTCACGAAATTATCGAAAAAATATATATATTTATTTATTTTCTATAGGCTACTCTAAATTAATTAAGATTATTCGGACCAATTAATTTCGAATGATCATTTTTGTTATTTGTATTATTTTCCATTTTTTTATTTTTATTTCTTTTTTTTTTTTTGCTGAAAAATTGTGAATATTCCAAAAATTAAGGACTGTTTTACTAGTTAGGTATGTATTGTAGCCCCCCTTATTGTAATTAATTATTTCCACTTTTTGTAACATCACCGAACTGATTGTTTTCTTTTGAACAAAAATTTTATTGTGCTATTGTCTTCGTTGACATCATAAATAAAGACATATTTATCTCGTAATTCGGAATGTATTTTCATTACATTTTAGCTTTTTTCCACTCTTCTGCTCAGGCAACAAAGCAGTCGTTAAAAGTTAAAAAATACAGCCTTATTCAAAAGTATTAGGCACCCCTAGTTTTCTTCAAAACAAGTCGTTTAAGACATGTGTAATAAAAAATGCACATATTTTCTAAAAAAACATGATCATTTATTAATTTTATTAATACTTTGTATTTCCCCCGTTTGCTTTTATCACCACTGCAATCCTTTTCGGCATATTGTTGGTGGCACAAATATCTGCAGATCTTTTCTCCCATTCCTCAAACACGGCTTGGCGCAGGGACGAAAGTGAAGTGCAGTTACATTGGTGGACTCATGCGTTTAATATGAGCCAAAGATGCTAAATGGGGGATAAGGCTGGTGGACTGTGAAGCCCAATCAATGAATTGGATATTGTTGTTCGCGAATAACTCGCGAATTTTCTTTGCTGTGTGGGAAGGAGCATTATCTTGTTGAAAAATATAATTATCAAGTACTCCTCCGAGAATTTGTATTATTGATGGCTCCAAAATTTGTTCCAGCATGGGCTGTATATTTTTCGGAATTCATCTTTCCTTCACACACAAATAGCTTTCCGATACCTGATGTGGCCCAGATCATAATACTTCCGCCACTATGTTTCACTGTAGGGACGAGGCAATCCGGACGAAAAGCTTCCTCCTTCTGTAATGTAATCTGTAATGTAAAGAAAAAATTGAAACAATTAAAAAAAAATTTTTTTTTCTTAACTAAGCCTCAGAAATAATTTTTTTTCTTAAAGTGAAAAAGAACAGTTGGCATATTTACCTCAATATTTGATTCGTCTGACCATACGACTTTTGCCTAGTCTTCGGCTTTCCAATTTTTGTATTTTGTTCGCCCATTTAAGCCGGTTTTGCTTGTTTCGCTCAGAAAGCCATAGATTTTTTTCTTGCCTCGGAACCACGTAGTCCTGCGCCTATAAGTCGTCTTCTAACTGTTACTGCAGAAAAACTAGTTCCCGTTTCATCCTGAAGATCTGCAGCGAGATCTTTCGATGCTTTTCTGCGGTTCCGAAGAGACATCAATATTAAAAGACGATCCTGCCTTGATGTGGTGGCACGCTTTCGTCCGCTTCTGGGCTTATTTTCGAAGGATTTAGTCTCCTTATACCTTTTGAGTGTTGTTTGTACAGAACAACGTGAGCATTTTAGTTTTTTTTGCAATAGCTGTTTGACTAACACCTTTTGAGTCCAAAATAATTATTTCTGACCTTAAAGACTGGCTTAGTTCTTTAATTTTTGGCATTTTATCACCTTTAACACTTCCTTATTAAAAATATATATCTTCACACGTGCTCTAAGTTCGTTATTTTTTCAAACTCTGGCGACAAAGTGCATTTTGGGGTGTCGTCTTCACAATACTCAAAATCGAAATCTTGTATTTAAAAAAACCGGAATTACTGGTATTATAAAAATTGAAGAGACAATTAAGAAAAAATATAAAATTATGTAAAATTGCAAAACAAAATTAGGAATAGAACCTTAATTAGTTTCATCACTATTGTGGTTCTGGATAACCCGAAATGCGAGTAATCTAAAAATAAATTAAAATTTTTTAATTTCACTTCTGGGCTTTTTGTGCATGACTAATATTTCGAAATTTAAAACTCCAGTCTAGTTTAAAATTTAGTATCACAAAAATTATAAAAAAATATATCTTAACACTCAGCCACAAGTATTAATTCATCTAATTTAAAGATGCATAGCGCAAAACTTTTTCAATTCATCTTACAACAAACCATGATTTGTTTTCTGTTCCTTATGACCTTTTCACTAAAACAAGTTTCCAATTTCGACGACAGTATAGTCAACGTGAACGTTGACCCATAAATGATCATCTTTCATCGTCACACTACGCTTCCTAAACCGCTCACACTAGCAATTAGTCAGAGAAAAGCTTAATACATTATTATCTAATAAAGAATTTAATATATATGTTACTAAATTAAATATCGCCTATCTATCCAACTGAAACATCTTGACAAGTATTCTCGAATCTTGGGTTTATGTGATAAGATTTGCAATCATAAACAAAAATTACTTATCGGCTCTCAGCTGATATTACTTAACCACAAGCCTAGTGAGATTCTTCCCTCAGTTAATCTGTGACCACAAGTCGGACAACACGTGTAAAAAGAGTCAATAGGGGAATCAAGTGAGGCTTTAATTGAAGAAATTATATTCTGGATACGACATGACGAGAACAAATGGAGAAACAAATGGATTTTCAGACAATACATCGCACCAATCTTTAGTGTTTTTTGTTAATGGAAAGAAGGTACAATTCAATAAATATCATATTTTTATTATTAAAGTAAACACTTTGCTGTAAAAGAGTGCTTAATAAGGTCAAGTTTATAACTTATTTTTTTTCTTCTTAATTCCGTGATGTGTTTTAGAAGTGCGTAAATTCTACGTCTGTTTTCAACCAGTCGTGCACATTTCTTTTATTGACCATAAATTAAGATAGTCAGTAGTGCGAACATAATGAGATGTAATTGAAATAAATTTTCAGATTTAATTAAAAAAAAAACATTATAGATAATTTAGTATCTTCAGTTGCTTAACTCAAAGATTTTTTACTCTTCTCTCAATCAAGCAGTTACAAAGTTTAAAAAGACATCGGTTCCACTTCAGAAATTTTCAAAGTAATCCGAGTAAGTTAGAAATTTGATAATGATAACGTTGAAATCAATATTAGAAATAATATAAATAAAATTCAACAAATAAAGTGCAATTTAATAACAAATTACGCATTTTAAATCCATCAATATTAAATAAAGGACGGGGCATTATTATGTAATGCATCTTCTATCAGCTATCAAAATTAATTAAAGCGAATGAGATCTGAATGGGAACAGCCTTTTCATCTCATCTTTTATTTGGATTAATTATCTTGCAGCTTGAACTAGATAGAGTTGATTAATTTTTCAATTATTACAAAATTTCTTTAGGCTTAATTTTGTAGGGGCTACGATTTAAATTTTTATAAAATTAATAAAATAACTAAATGTTTTGATGATTTAGTGAGAGTTTCTATTGCCCGACGACAACAAATACCTCAGTGATAACATTTTAGTGTCAGAGAGCGCAGATAAGGATTTGAAAAATATCTCAACGGAGGTCCGCTTATCATTTAAGAAGAGAACAACGACGTCAATTTGCAGTATATCATTTTTTTGGAAAAATTTCCTTCTGATTAAAGAGCGCACTTTGTAAATTATTCTGGTACATATGAATAAATTCGTAGTGAATCGTGTTGTGCAAAAATATGCTCACTGAAAACTGAATTCATACAATTCTATAAGAACTTTCTTTGGTTTTTATTGTAATTCTTTTGAATACTCAGAAATTTGGGCTTTTAGAAGCTTTCCAAACATTTTAGATATTTAAGACAATTCGGTTCTTTTTATATTAACAATTCAACTTTGATATATTAGGAGCATTCTGAACTCTTTATCGTTCTTTTTAAATTTATGCATTTTTTTGTATACAGCCCTTGACCAATGAATTAGACGCAAAAAAAAATTTTTTAAAAAATCACTAAAAATTGGAATTTTAAATAAAAGATGCCATATTTTTAAGTCTTCATTTTTTTATTAATATTGATATATATTTCTCTTAAGAATAATTACAAATAATCTTAATAATCTATACAATTTCCTTTATTTATTATAACTTTTTTAATTCTATTCGGCATACTCGAAATACACGATATTATTGCAGCTTTTAATTCTTCTTCATGACTACAAATATCCGTAATATTTTCCTTCAGGACAGTTATATTAGGGTTCTACTGGCTGTATGCTTTTGATTTTAAGTAAGCTCCAGCAATTCTCGATCGGGTTTAAGTCCGGAGCATTGCCAGGCCAAGGAAGCACCTCCAGATTTTCTTCTTGGAAAAAGTTACTTATTGATTTTGCCGTATGGAAAGGTGCTCCATCCTGCATGAACACATAGTGGGATCTTAGGTATAGTAAAGAATTTATATACGGCAGCAGAACGTCTGACAACACGTTTTTATACTGCTGTTGCCTCATTGTACCGTGAACAAAATAAATTGGTCGAGGACTTTCACTGCTAATGCAGCTCCAAATCATGATTGAAGGGGGGTGTTTGATGGTTCTGATGGTGCAGTCCTCTTTATAACGTTCCCCAGGCATCCTTCTAATAAACTGAGCTATCACTGTCACCGCTTCCAAGCTACATTCGTTACTAAAGATGACCTGTGGAAAAAAAACGTATTAGTTTTTTCTCATTTTAAAAATATTAGTTAAAAAGATTATTTAAAAAACATAAATGAAATGGACCTTTTTTCAATCATCAACTGTAGGGTGTTGATGCATTCTAGCCAAAATAAACCGCATTTTCTTCATTATCTTTGTCAGCCTAGGCTTTTTTACTGGACGCCTATATTTTAACCCAGTTTCCCATAATCTTCGGCGCAATGTTGTCGTCGTTATCACAATTTCCGTGTCCTTAAAGATGTTTGTAAGAGCGTGGGCTAATGCTCTGCGATGTTGGATGGCTGTAGAGATAATTTTCTGATCTTTTCTTGGCGAAGTCAAGCGTTCCTTTTGGCAATTTCGTCGTTTACTTTGCCTTCCAGGTGGTCCTCTGGCCAGTTATCAACTGTAGAGGCAGAAACTTTGCACAATCTTACTATAGCTCGATTGGAAAGCTCTCCAGCTTTTATTAAATCCACAATTACAATTTTCTTCGCGGAATTCATGTCCTTCGCGCGACCCATTTTCTACATTTTTTACAATTACCACAGTGTTAACTTTAAATCAGTTATCTTTAAAGAACAATGCACTTTTTTAGTTTTTTGATAATTTATTATTTTTCCCCGACACTCTTTTAACAAAGTTCACTAATTCACTTGTTAAGAAACTATTTTATAAACATTAAAAATAGGACTTAACTGGTTGCTTGCAAACTTCGAACGACCGCAAAAACAAGATCATGTTAGTTATCTGTAAATTACATACATACCAGCAACCCTTTTCAGGGTTTTCCTGTTATAAAAAGATTGCTAGAATGCTAACATTGGATAATTTCAATAAAACGAAATTCCTAGACGGGTCCATTTGTAAAAAAAGAGAGCGTGTTTTAAACTTTTCATACATTTTGTCGGTGCGTTTAATTCATTGGTCAGGGACTGTATGTATACATAACTTGTTTCATTTCTTGTACATCAATTTTTGACAGAGTTACGAATTTAATATTGCTACAAAAATTTTAAGGGTAGTCTTGGAACTTAAACTACTGAAATTCTCTTTAACATATTTAATTATATATTTAATATTATAATCAATTTCCCAATCAATCCGTTTATATAGTTTTTATCGAGGTAATAATTTTGATTTGAGAGAAGCTAGAAAAAAAAAATATTAATGAATATTTTTAATGTACTTACATAGACTGTTTTAAATTGCTGTTATATGATACATTTTGAATGCTTTAATGTGGTTGAAAATTAAAAAAAAATTAGGATACTTATGCAATTTTACTTTCCAGGTTATAGAAAAAAATCCAGATCCAGAATGGACTCTTCTCACATACCTAAGGGACAAACTCCATTTATGCGGAACAAAACTTGGCTGTGGAGAGGGAGGTTGTGGAGCATGTACTGTGATGATTTCAAAAGTAGACAGACTCACCAATCAAGTGAAACACGTAGCAGTTAACGCTTGCTTAACTCCAGTTTGCGCGGTTCATGGACAAGCAGTTACAACGATCGAAGGAATTGGTAGCACTAGAACAAAACTCCATCCTGTTCAGGAAAGGATTGCGAAGGCTCACGGATCTCAATGCGGTTTTTGCACTCCAGGCATTGTGATGTCAATGTACACTTTACTCCGGAACTCTCCACAGCCTTCAATGAAAGAAATGGAGGTTGCTTTTCAGGGAAATCTTTGTCGCTGTACCGGTTACAGACCTATTCTTGAAGGGTATAAAACATTCACTAAAGAATTTGCATGTGGAATGGGCGATAAATGTTGTAAAGTTAATGGAAATAATTGCGCCAGCTCTACCACCGATGATAAGTTATTTGAATCTAACGAATTTACTCCATATGATCCTTCACAAGAACCTATATTCCCACCAGAATTGAAAGTTTCTGATGATCTAGATAAAGATATGACAATTTTCCAAGGTCCTAGAGCTGTTTGGTATCGACCAGCATCCATTAATGAATTGCTTGATCTAAAGCAGAAGTATCCTGATGCTAAAATTATAGTGGGCAATACAGAGGTTGGTGTAGAAGTTAAATTCAAGCATTTCTTCTACCCTGTACTGATAATGCCATCTCAAGTAACTGAGTTAAATTCAATTCAAATTACTAACGATGGAATTATGGTTGGAGCTTCGGTTACCCTGATGGATATGGAGCATGCAATGAGAGGGCAAATGAAAGTAAGACCAGAGTATGAAACTCGACTTTTTAAAACCGTTGTTGATATGCTTCACTACTTTGCTGGAAAGCAAATTCGCAATGTTGCATCAATTGGTGGAAATATTATGACCGGCAGTCCTATTTCTGATATGAATCCTATTCTGATGGCAACTGGTATTGAGTAAGTCTTTTCATATCACAATTTCTAACACATATTAAAATTAATATTAATTTTTTTCTTCAGACTTACAGTCGCTAGTAAAACAGGTGGATTCAGAAAAGTGAGGATGGATAAAAGTTTCTTCACTGGTTACAGAAGAAACGTGATAAAACCTGACGAAATTCTTGTATCCTTGTTCTTCCCAAAAACAGCACCTAATCAATATGTAGTGGCTTATAAACAGGCTAAGAGGCGTGACGATGATATTGCTATAGTCACAGCAGCCTTTAATGTCTACTTTAAGCCAGGCACGAATATTGTTGAAGATATAAACATGGCTTTTGGAGGCATGGCTCCTACAACCGTTCTAGCTCCAGAAACTTCAAAAGCCATTAAAGGACAGCCTTGGAATGAAAATATGGTCGAAAAAGTCTCCGAACTTCTTTATAAAGAGCTTCCATTGGTACCAAGTGCACCAGGTGGAATGATACGGTATCGAAGGTCACTTACTCTTAGTCTATTTTTTAAGACTTTCCTCGCTATAAGTCAAGAACTTGAAAAATCCCTTCCAAAAGCTATTAAAATTAAGGAAGAAGAAAAAAGTGGCGCTGAAGTTTTCCACACAAAAATTCCTCAGAGTGCGCAACTGTTCGAAAGACCAGCGGACGATCAACCAGCTACCGATCCAGTAGGTCGACCACAAATCCATTCTTCTGGTTTAAAGCAAGCTACCGGTGAAGCTATCTACTGCGATGATATACCAAAAATGGAAAATGAATTGTATCTTGCATTGGTTCTAAGTACTAAAGCTCATGCTAAGATTATTTCAATTGATGCTACTGAATCTCTGAAACTTGAAGGAGTCCATGCGTTTTTCTGTAGTAAAGATTTGGATCCAGCCAGCAATATTGTTGGAGCTGTGATTCATGATGAAGAGATTTTTGCTACAACTCACGTCTATCATCAAGGACAAACTATCGGTGCTATAGTAGCCGATAATCAAGCCCTAGCTCAGCGTGCTTCAAGAATGGTTAAGATCGTCTACGAGGAGATCTCTCCTATAATTATAACAATTGAAGATGCAATAGCCCACAAATCGTACTTTGATGGATATCCAAAAACTATAAATAAAGGAGATGTTGATAAAGCCTTTAAAGAGGCTGACCATATTGTGGAAGGAAGTTGCCGAATGGGTGGGCAGGAACACTTTTATTTGGAAACACATGCTGCTTTAGCTGTTCCTAGAGATTGTGATGAAATTGAGTTAATTTGCTCTTCCCAGCATCCGTCTGAAATTCAAAAACTTCTGGCACACGCTTTAAAAATTCCAGCATCTAAAATTATGTCTCGTGTGAAACGTCTTGGAGGGGGTTTTGGTGGAAAAGAATCTCGCGGCACATTAGTTGCACTTCCAGTCGCTATTGCTGCTTATAAGCTACGTAGACCTGTAAGGTGTATGCTGGACAGAGATGAGGATATGATGATCACTGGAACAAGACATCCATTCTATTTTAAATACAAAATTGCATGCAAGAAAGATGGTAAAATAATCGGTGCAGAAATTGATTGTTACAACAACGCCGGGTATACAATGGATTTGTCGTTCTCGGTAGGATTATTATATTTTTCAATGATTTCGATATTATTTAAAATATTAATATTTAAAGGTTTTGGATCGAGCTTGCTTCCACTATGAGAACTCTTACTTTATTCCAAATGCTCGAGTGACTGGATGGTGCTGCAAAACAAATCTACCATCAAACACAGCTTTCCGAGGATTTGGAGGTCCCCAAGGAATGTTTGCTGGTGAGCATATTATTCGTGATGTTGCGAAGGCCTGTGGATTGGACTATGTTGATGTTGCATATCTAAATATGTATAAGGGTGGACAAATAACACATTACAACCAAGAAATTGAAAATTCAAATATAAGAAGGTATATAAAGAACTTTCTTTTGATATTCCTTTCCAATTTCAAATTTTGCATCTCTTTATTGAAAATATTATAATATTCCGCTTTTATATGATTCAGATGCTGGGAAGACGTCATTAAACAGTCTGATTTTTACAACCAAAGAAAACAAGTTGAGGATTTCAACAAACGCAACCGTTGGCGAAAACGTGGAGTAGCAATTGTTCCCACAAAATTCGGAATTGCCTTCACTGCTCTTCATCTGAACCAGGCAGGAGCTCTTGTCCACATTTACGTTGATGGTTCTATTTTATTATCACATGGTGGTATTGAAATGGGACAAGGTATCCACATAAAAATGATTCAAGTTGCATCCCGTGCTCTGGATGTGCCTCCAGAACAAATCCATATTATGGAAACAGCAACAGATAAAGTTGCTAATACCTCACCTACAGCGGCTAGTGTGGGATCAGATATAAACGGAATGGCCGTTTTGGATGCCTGCAAAAAGCTCAGAGAGAGGCTTCGTCCAATAAGGGAAAAATATCCAAACGAGACTTGGGAAAATTGGATAAGAAGGGCATACTACGACAGAGTGTGTCTTTCAGCGTCAGGATTTTATAAGACTCCCGATATAGGATATGATCCAGAAACAAACACAGGACGACCGTTCTCCTATTTCACCAACGGTGCTGCTGTGTCTTTAGTTGAAATCGATTGTCTTACCGGTGATCATCAGGTTTTGAAGACTGATATCGTTATGGATGTTGGAAGCAGTTTGAATCCAGCTATTGATATTGGACAAATTGAAGGCGCTTTTATGCAGGGTTATGGATTGTTTACACTTGAAGAAATGATTTATTCCCCTACAGGAATTATGTACTCTCGAGGACCAGGAATGTATAAATTACCTGGTTTTGCCGATATACCAGCTGAATTTAACGTGAGCTTATTAACTGGCGCTCCTAATCCTAGAGCTGTATACTCATCGAAGGTAGGGTTCTAAATTTAAGGGTCTACTTAACTTTTAATATATTTATATTTATTACATCAGGCTGTTGGTGAACCACCACTTTTCTTAGCATCATCCGTTTTCTTTGCTATAAAAGAAGCTATCACTGCAGCACGTCGTGACCAAAAACTTAGAGAACACTTCACACTTTACTCACCAGCAACTTCTGCCCGGATAAGAATGGCTTGCGAAGATAAGTTTACAAAAATGGTAATAGTAAAATATTTTTGTGAAAACATTTTTTATTATAAATACATTTATATATACTTCCATAGATTGAGGATCCACCACAAGGAACATTTGTGCCGTGGAACGTAATGGCATAGTAGATCGTATAGTGCAATCAAAAATCTTGTTTTATAATTTAGTTCTTCCAAAATAAAAGTTTTTTAAAAAATGTTACTGTTCGCGTTTTCCAAGTGGACTCTGTAAGTGCAAAGAAATATTATCATTTTTCATCAATAAATAGAAAAGCAAATATACATTAAAAAGATACTTACGTTTTTTGGATAAATCTATCCTTTTAGATTCAAGTCCAGATGGAGACATTTTATTCTTAACTTGTAAATATTTCCTACCAAATAGTTTCAGAGATTTCTTTTTACTAAAAATGCAAAAAATAAAAATTTAAAACCCTGCTTGGGGCCATCCATAAATTACGTCACACGTTTAAGTGGGAGGGAGGGGGTTTGCAAAGTGTGACATAGTGTGACAAGGGGGGGAACGAGTCATAACCTTTACGAAGTTAACACCTTATGGCGAAGTTTGAAAAATAGTGACAATGTTGAAGGTGAAGAGAATTCGAAAAACAAAGAATTGCAAGTAAAATTGACGAAGACTTATAGATTTTGTTTCAAAAACTCCTTCTTCATCAAAACCAGCAAAACAAATAGAAGTATTTTAATATTTTGTTCTCCCACGCTAAAAATATATTTAGTATTCCGCGGCAAATTGAAAAACGGAACAACCCAGTTCATTTGTAACTCACTCTTACTTACTTACATCAAAAAAAGTTGGTACTCAATGAAACTTTGAGGGGTTGTTGGGTATGATGCCAATACAAAAATAAACCCACCTTATCCGCAAAAAAACCCTATGTGTCTATTGCGCGAATAAAAAATTAACAATAAATAGTTAATTGTGAAAAAACAAATTTGTTTAATTCATAACATTAAAATTTTATATTTTTTGAAATTCGTGAGAAAAATTCAGTTTTTTCACAATAACTTTTTGCAAATTCTGCTATCAACACCTCATTAGAAGCGTCTTTCTGTTCCCTACAAGAATATGTAAGATTTCATATCAAAATATTAATAATTGTTGTAGTTATAGCTAATTGTTTATAAAGTTGCAGTTTTAACTTTGATCATTTATATCTTTGCGAGTTCTGAATATTAAGGAATGAAATTTGATACACAGTTTCTATGGTTCTACCCCTTCAAAACTTGTTCGAGCTGCGACTTGATTCGATGAATAGTTTTGATTTTACAGCCGTTTATTAACGCGAGCGCGTCGCAAAAATCATATTTTGTTTATAAATAATAGACTCACAGGGTTTTCTGCGGACAAGGTTTGCTTATTTCTTTATTGGCATCATACCCAACAAAGTTTCATTGAGCACCAAATTTTTTTACCTCACCCATGTACGTCTGTCCGTTCGAAGTAATCTCGAAAGGTATAGAGTAGATTTCAATGCAGTTTTCACTACAACATAATAATCGCCACAGGCTAGATGGTCATGATTGTACCGGTTTTCACTATCGCGTAGCTGGATTATTCACGGTGATTGGATATCGTATAGGCTAGGGCATTGAATATCATTTTTCAATGTCCTAGCCTGTACGAATAATAATTTTGAAAAAGTTTTTTTTTTTTAAATTTGCAAAATATGTGACGTCACACCAGACTAGGGGGGGTAACACAAATGTGACCACCTGTGACAAGGACGGGGGGGGGGGGGGGGGGGACTGCAAAAATCATGAAATTCGTGTGACGTAATTTATGGATGGCCCCAGAATTCATGAAAGGAACTACCTTTTCGGTATTTTCTCACTTTTCTTTAGTTGAGCTTTAACCAATTGGGCGATTATATAGTTTTGCATTTGAACTTGCTTCTCCAAAATATTCATTTTTGCAATTCTCTTTACAATTTTCATCTTGCTTTTACTTCGAATAATAGAAGTAACAGTTTTCCCTTCTAAAATGTTGAAATTAATTTTATATATATTAGTTTTTTTTTTAATACCAACAAACCAAAATTTAATCTATTCTGGATCTGAGAACTTAGATCATCTGTTTGTGACCCTTTGGAATCCTTCCTAATTTTGTATTTTGTTTGTACCTTGCGACTGTTTTGCGGGAAACTTCCAATCTTTTGTATCTTTACGATTGATATGTTGTAAATATATAATATACCATCATACATAACATAGGATATTCTAATTCTAAAAGAAATATTACGTTTTTGTTAATTTTATTGTAACACTGTGCAGACAGAGCAATTCATCCAGCACGCAAAAGAGGGTTCAAACGTTGATTTGCTTACTTACCTTCGATTCTTGTTCATAATAGAATATCTGCCCTTTATTATATCATATCTTAAATCATCCTTAATAAGGTTATTAAAATTAATTACATAACTCGGCATTTCTTCACACAATTTACACATATTGTCACAATTAATTCAGGATTTTTTTTCGACATTTGGCTACATCACATAGTACACATTTAAAAGGTCTACTAAGTTAAAGCGTTTCAGCGTTATTTGTCAGTTTTTATATTTTTTAACACAATAGAAACGTATGCTTTATTTATTTATATTTATTTTAACCAAGAATAAGTGTCAAATCAGATACTCCTGAATCGGTCAACTATTAATAGTTTTAAAAATCCATAAATACAACTAGAAACCACTTTTGCTTCATTCACAGATGCTTCAAAAAATATATGACCCCTTATGGCTAATAATATATTTTTGTTGTTTTTAAAAATCAATGAACAAATCTTTACAAAAGTTTTTATTATCTTAAACCATCACATATGGCCACAAAATCGTATTAATTAAAATCAAAATCATACACCTTCTATTCTTCCTCTTCGTCATGGTCATTAGTAGGTGTTAAAAGCCCCAACAATTTTTCCCTAGAAATCCATCAAGAATTATTTAAGACCTTGAACTTGAATTCACTCACTGAGATCTACTTACAAAATAGAAAATTTCGTTTTATGTTGTGGTGTCTCTTCTTCTGAAGATCGAGCTGTTTTAAAGTTTGGATTTCTTGATCCGCCGCCTGGAAGTCGGTATGATGATGGTCTACCCTTTCCTCGGGTGTTCTTAAGAGTTGCTAATTGCCCAGTTCTATATTTTGGGTGAAGTAAAGGTTCCATCACGATCTGGACAGGTATTTGCCCTCCGTTCTCGTGTAACATTGAATAATTTTGCAATTGCAAAAGATCATTGCCTAAAATAATAACGTTCGATGGTTTCTTCGTCGTAGACGCCACCGAGGATTCTGTAGATTGTTTATCTAAATCATCCTCTTTCATTGGTAGAACTGTAGATGAAGTGAAATTATTAAAAGAAGATCCCAAATTTAACGCGATCTCCGTTTTTTCTGTAGTTGTTGAAGGCTTCGACGTGTTGAAGGATTGGAGTAATGATAGTAATGGCTTGATGGTATAATCATTGTCATCGTAGTAATAGTCCGGATCACTGTTTGTCTGCTAAATCAAATGTGATTATAGATTTAGGGAAAAAAACAGGAAATAATAGGGTAATGTGTAAGTTATACTTCTCTAAAATCATTCCTGTCGAGTTCGATTATAGAAACATCCTTAATGCTAACGTGTATGTTGTATTTGCCGGTTTGTCTTTGATCATACACAGTACGACCCTCATGAATTGCATCTTCAGACAATACTACATTACTTACTAGTAGAAACACTGTAACTGTTGGCAAGAAAGACACGAACTTTATCATCTACAAGAGGCGAGAAATTCATTATTTTCACTAAAATTATTTTTTATTGTTATTTATTTTTAAATAGTAAGAAATATAAGATTTAAAAAATAATGTATTGCCTTGATAAACATTTTAAAATTTTTAAAATCACACAATTAACTATTTTATTAAAATTAACAGAAAACGAATCAACTGCAAACGCGAAAAGACTTTCTTGGACGGATAAAACTGATCGAACCAATAATAGGCAGCAACTAATCTTACCACCGATGATAATTTCCGTTATATACACAAAGTGCGAACCTCAAGAATCTTTAAAAACCTGCTTCTTACGAATGAGTACCAAAACGCCATACGTGTACAAGAGGCAAAGAAGTTCTTCACTGAAGCAAGGCATAACGAAGAGTCTGACCCATGGGCATCTTGAAAGATTTTTGCACTTGTTTTGTATCTTACCGCATGACGCGGTACAAGTTTTGCGTTTGCAGATCAATTTTCTAGCTTCTGAAATAAGAACGAAATTGAGATTTTTTACATTAACCAGGTAGTCAGGTCATTCACTATCTTCTCTGCCTACGACCATCTTCAATTAGACTCGATTCGGTTGTTGAAGAATTGACTTTCACCTCCTCGGCTTTTTCGTATCTCATTCTGTTCTTAAGCCAGCACAGCATGCAATTATTGAGAGATGAAGATGCAGTCCAACACGTGGATTTCTCGTTAGCGATGGTCAGTTCAATGTCCGTATAAATGCTAGGGAGTTAGTATAAAAGAAAAAATATGTATTGCATGTTTCAGCTCTCTTGATCACTATCGATCCATAAAAATAAAAATTGTATATTACTGTAAATAATTTCATATCTCAAGCAAGTATATAATACGAATATGATTAATAGAATTATTAGACAACTTGCTTTTTGCAATTCTTTAGAAGTGCAACGAACGATAACAACCATTTCTCTGTAAAGCGTAAATTTAATTTATTTACCAGCGCATTTATTTATACACCGGATTAGTGTGTCCAAATGAAGTCCATCAGAAAGTCTGCCCAGGTAGAAGCTAAACCAAACCCACTGACTTAAAAAATGAAACAGATGACCCCGATTATACTGGTCCATTTTTCGTCCTCTGTTTTTCTGATCACAAGATCTTAAATGACTATCTTACGAAACAGTTGTATTTTGCCTATTTAAGAAAAAATCAAAGCAATAATTTCTGTATAAAGTGTTTTTTAATAAGCATATTTCAATTGAATCATGCCTCAGCATAATTTCGGTCCGATATTTATTTAATAATTATTTTATTATAAGAAAGGGATTACAATTTTGAAATTAAGAAAAAAATATAAATAAAAAATTATTTAAGGGGTCTTTCTACCTTAAAAATGAAAAGAAGGAATCAAGATATCGGTTTTTTATTTTAAGAGTACAAACATATTTTTTTTGATTTTTACATTTGTGGTTTTGTTCACACGAATTTTTTCAAAAAAACAACAGAAAAATGACGGTTGGCATGATTTCGGCCGTCTGGAACATTTAAAAAAAAAACAATGGCGAATTATTAAGTGTTAAAGTCGCCATAGCCCAGACCTAAAGGACATTTTTTCATCAAAAAATAACAAAATGACGGCCGTTTTAAAAAAAACATTTTTGAATTCGGAAAATCTACTATAAATCGGATTAAAATTAGTTACCTATCTTTTTGATTTATGTCCGGGCTATAGCTATAAATCTTTACAATAATATGTATATTAAAAAATCAGAGCAATCGGTTAAGTAATTTCATTTATACTTTGAGTAAAAAAACTATGGTTAAATAACCATAATTAAAAACAAAATTTAATTAATTCGTTTGATTAAATTTATTATAATAAACATAATTATTAAATTATTAATCAATTAATTAAATTTTTTTCGGAAGGTTTCGGTCGGAGGGTTAAATATAACAATGAGGTAATAAACAATTTATATAATTTATTTTGTAATTTTAACTACTTTATAGCTCGTGGTATAACTTGTTCGTTTTACAATAATTATGCCCTCAGAAGTTGGTATAAAGGAACTTTTTAGTGGAACTTTTTAGTCCCTGAAATGGTGACAGCGTTCTCAAATCGCGGTTGCAAAAGAAGTCTTTGTTGATGTATCTCTTCTTTGGAAGAATAATAAACTGCAGTTTCCGTTAAAGCCGTTTTCGCGCAATCATATAATCGTACAGGGGTAGTTATCGCTCTATTTGCAGGCAATTGAAGGCTTGCACGGGTTTACAGTCTTTTGAGGTTCCCGCCAAGACCAACACATGACCCCTTTTCATGTGAGGTCGCGTGGAAATGAATTTCAGCTTCAGTGCTAAAATCTTCTTTATAATATTGTAATATATATTTATAAAATTAAATCTGTTTTTAAAATGTAATGTAAGGACCCATCTGTAAAAATAAATTATATCAATTTTTTATTACCTCATTGTTATATTTAACCTTCCGAAAAAAATTTAATTAATTGATTAATAATTTAATAATTATGTTTATTATAATAAATTTAATCAAACAAATTAATTAAATTTTGTTTTTAATTATGGTTATTTAACCATATTTCATTAGTTATAATAATAAACCGTAAGTAGCGAGTAAGACAGCCACACTGAGGAACCGCTCAGTACAGCGCGCCTTGCGGAACCTTCGTACTTTAGTTCATATCTTCTAAAGGAATCGAGATACCATTCTAAAATTTTTTGCATAATATTCCTATACTACAGGCTATATTTTTTTGTATAAGTAAAAAATTTAAAAAAATGCGAAGTTTGAAAAAATCTGTTAACTCCCGGTTTACTATACGAAAAAAAAATCCAATTTCAAATTAAAATTAATTTCTAAGAAAAACAATTAATATTCTCAAATAAACACGATTTACTTATTATTCAATCCATTTGATTAACTGCATTAATAGCATTCGAAAAATCCATTCCTCAGATTTTTCCAATTCTTTGAAGTCGCATAACTTGGTAACTAAGTTTAAAAGAAAAACACTAATAATGGACAATTATTCAGGTCCCATAGAAGTACAATTAACCCAATTATGAACAAAATCCAGTACTTGACATTTTTTTCGTTGTCCGCTTCACGTGAAATTCCCCTCAGGTAACGTGCAACGTGAAGATCTTCTTATCTTTGAAACATTTCTGTAACTCCATCAACTTCCATTTTGCCGGCAGAAGCTTCGTGATTAGCTTGACAATCTTGTTCATGCTCTTCAAAAAATTCCTCATATTCGACTTTCTTTCTTTCTTTACCGGCCCAAAGAGAACACTATCTGCAAAACTTACTCATCACAATAATATCAATTACTTTACCGGTGTATTTCCCAATCAAAGAAACAACACCTAACAATGACGTAAAACTACGTTTTGCCCAACATCCATCAACTGACACCGATAATAAATTTTTCACATTTCTAGCAGCTTTATTTAGATCTTTTTCTTCTCCGGCAGCTTTGTTCAGAACAATCTTTGTAACAGCATCAACGGCAATTTTTATATTGTCAACGTGGCTGTAGTAAGATTTATTACTTATAAAACCTCCTATATCCATAAAAGTACAGAAATTCTTGATGCCAGGTAAACCAACGCCTAATAATCTCATTACATACACTAATCGTCTGTTTATCTCGTAAGCTTTATCAATGTTTGGAGATGAATAATAAAAAGCATCAACGCATTCGTACATAACACAAAGTTTGAAACCTAATCCTTGTTCATCACTTTCGGAAAATTTTACATCTTTATTATACATTTTTATATAGTTTGCAAAAAAGTAAATAAACTAAATTGAACAAAGTCGGTTCAACAGATACTTGTTATGTTTCGCATTTTTGTAACTTTGTGGTACTTGTTCTTTAGTACACTGATTACCAATAAAATGTCTTTTTTTACTACGATCACCTCGCTTATTAGAATTTCTAGATGATTTTTTATCCATATTTCAAAGATATTTGCTCGCCTCGCTTTATACTTACACTAATCAATTTTAAACTTAAATATCGCTCTAAAATTATTGAAAACATATTTTTGATAGTGTTTACTTTTAAAATAAGTAAACAAATAAAATATTTAATAGACGAAGTTACAAATATACTTTTGTAATTGTATGTTACAAATTTCTTATTAAATTAGTATTACTTTATCTTTGTTAATTCAAAATATTAAATAAATCATTAGCCTTTAGACGGCCGGGATTTGAGACCTAACATCGTCCTTAAAAAGTGCCCAAATTTGTATCTGGTATCACATATCAACTATATACAAAGTTCATATCACAGGGCGAGCCGATATATCGGCTCTCCGGACCGGTAAGGGTTAGGAAAAATTGTGTAGTATTAAATTTTATGAAATTGCTAAAATTCGGTGAAAATGTGACTCTAGGGGTTTTCGGGGTCGCTGATTACGAATCCGGGGTCAGATTTGATCAATTTACATATTCCTACCCCCACTCTAGCTCCTCCGCTACAAAGACTTTATTTTTTGGCACTCCGGAAGTTTAATTTTTCAACTCCCCCTTAGAATTACCCAGAGCTTATCAAATCTGACCCCAGATTTGTCATAAGCAACCCCGACAACCCCGATGGTCAAGTTTTCACCGAGTTTCGGGAGTACTAAAAAATGAGGCATTTGAAGAGTAGGGGAGGGTTTGGTAGGGTGAATGCATTTATCAAATCTGACCCCAGATTCGTGATCAGCAACCCCAAAAACGCCCTGGATCTTGTTTATGACAAAAAATTATTGATTTTCCTCCAAAGCTGATATATCGGTTTTCCGGTCCTCTAAAGGTTAGACTAAAAAGAAACGTGCAATAACAAAATGCAATACGTACTATATGTAAGTAAAGCTATGAAGTTCCCTTTTTTTTGTTAATACATAATTAATTAAGGCTAGTCGGAAACTTGTACTTTCATTTAGTCTGAGCTCACTCTTAATTGAATCTAAATAATTAATAAAGTCAAAGCCCACTTACATTCGGTGTTGCAAATGCAATCGAACTAAGTTTGCTTCTATCCCTCTAAGAAAAAGGATGTTACTTTTCTCCATCGTTTTTCTGGATTTTTTTTTATTTGTTCCTTTGAATTATGCCTTTCGGTAATTAATAAATGTGCGAATTGCAAAACAAGATACTACTTTGTTTACTGATTTTTAGGATAAACTATTCGATTTCAAATTCGAACAACAAATATTTTCACGAATTACCTTTAATACTTGCTAAAATTATGCAAAATAGTAAAGTGGAAGATTGTTTCGCGGTGTTAACAGACCGATATCATGAAAATATTCTTACAGAATTATTGTTGGAAACACGACACACCTTGAGAAGTTATTATATTCTAAAATTTCTTGATTCTGACGATACTTCATCACCAAATTACCAAACGGTCAAGATACTTCAGAATATCAAAAGAGATAATTGTGATCTAATTTTTCTTTTACTTTTGAATGGCATTCAAGTAAAAGGGCTTTTGGTATTTTTGGAGCAACATCGGATTATAAACAATAATGGAAATTTTGTTTTACTCTACGATCGCAGGATATTAATCAGTGAAATGCATTATATTTGGAGGAAATTGTTTGCAACAATATTCATCCAAGCTATTACAACACAGAACTCCACTAAGTACTACAATTATTTTGTGATAATATGACAAATTAAAATATTTAACGTATGTTTATAGATTCAAATTAATTGGAATTCCTTATCCGTACATTTTACGACATAATTTCACATATAAAGTAGTAAATGAGTGGAAAAATGGACGGTTTACAAAAAGGAATATTTTTACTACACGACCAAATAATTTAGGGGGTGCGTTGTCTTGATTTACTTTAATTAATTGGTCTGTTCTAATTTTAATAATTTGTTTCATTAAATTGTTAGGTATATCTCTCAATGCAGCAGTGCAGGAACATATTCCCATGATAATTCAGGGAAATGATAAAAAATTCACTGGAGTTGAAGTTGAGATTTTAAAATCAGTGGCGCAATTTATGAACTTCAATATTGAATTTTATCAGAGTAACGATACAAAATTTGAGCTCTGGGGTAGACACCTACTGAATGGATCTTATACTGGACTTATCGGAGAAATGGTAATTTATTTTTTTTTAATTTAACCCATTAATGCCTGAATAACAAAAAATTTTACGGCAACTTCGAGGCCCTAACTTTCATCGAAGGGGTGGTCAATTCTCATCGAGACCAACTTTTCTAGACGTATTTTGAGTCGCCCGACACGATCCAGCCAAAAAAACTGAAAAAAAAAAAAAATTATTAGTATTGTTTTTTTGCAATATTACGTAAATAAATACCCTTGTCACGTAATTTTTTTCGAAAAACGACTGATTTAGTAGGGAAAAAGCATCTTTTTACTGCAATAAAGTGTATACAACATGTAATTAGTACTTAAACTTCACAAATATGCAGGCATTTTTTTCGTTAAAAATATTAGGCTGCATAAAAATTGCAACGTTGTAAATTATCTTCTACGCATATTTGCGTTACTTTAGATCACTTTTTTTATCTCACTATGTTCGATTATTCCCAAAAATGAATATACACTAGTTTTGAGGGTCACTCATTACGAATTTGCTATCAGATTTTCGTAATTCAAAATGGCGGATTCAAGATGGCGGACAATTTTTTGCAAAATTTTCAATTTCTTCGAAAAAAAAGTGGGTATCCGGAGTTTTTGGGGTCGCTGATTACTGATTAAATTCCTGCATATTTTTGAAGTTTAAGTCCTAATAACACGTTTTATGCACTTTGTTGCAGTAAAAAGTTACTTTTTCCCTACTAAATCAGTCGTTTTTCGGAGCAAAAAAATTACGTGAAAAAGGTATTTCTTTACATAATATTGCAAAAAAACAATAATAATAATTTTTTTTTCACTTTTTTTTTTGGTTGAATCGTGTCAGGCGACTCAAAATACGTCTAGAAAAGTTGGTCTCAATGAGAATTGACCACCCCTTCGATGAAAGTTAGGGCCTCGAAGTTGCCGTACAATTTTTTGTTATTCAGGCATTAATGGGTTAAACAAAAACAAAAATATTTAATATGATTATATTGCTTCAACAGGTAACTCAAAGAGCAGACATTGCCTTAGGAGATCTTCATTTAACGAAGTTTCACTTGGACCTTATGGATCTTACAACTCCCTATTGTACTGAATGTCTAACATTTCTAACTCCAGAGTCTACAACGGACAATACGTGGAAAACGTTAATACTCCCTTTAAAGTAATTTTATTCACATTAACGATTTAAAGAGAGCAAGTATTTAAAAAAATTTATATTAGTGGCGACATGTGGGCTGGAGTTATTATATCTTTAATTTTCGTTGGAACTCTTTTTTACACTATTTCTCATCTACGCACTATACTTGTGCTTAAGGCATTAAATTTACGAAATAAAGTATCCTCGAATACTTATAAAAGGAGACTTCATCGAGACATTTTTGATAATTTCTCTAGTTGCATTCTTCTAACTTATAGCATGCTCCTTCTGGTTTCGCTGCCAAAAATGCCAAAAAGTTGGCCACTCCGTGTTCTTACTGGATGGTATTGGATCTACTGTATTTTAGTTGCTGTTATTTATAGATCAAGCTTCACTGCTATTTTGGCTAATCCTTCACAACGGTACTGAGTAAATTATATAATTTTAAATATGTTTTTTTAAGGTATCCGTTTACAGAATAACTATTGATACGATGCAGCAGTTAGCAGAAAGCAAAATAATCCCTGGTGCGTGGGGTGAACAGAATAGAAATTTCTTTCAAGAATCCTTTGATAAATACGCTAGGGAAATTGGAGATAGATTGGAAGAAATACAAGATATTAATGGAACGGTAAAGCTATGTTTTACTACTATAAATAAATTTCCTCATTCCGCTGAACAGCTTTAATCCAATTTATCTTTAGACCGCACTGATTTACTTTATTCCTTCTTATTTACTTATAGGTGGAAAGGATTGCAAATGGACAATTTGCTTACTATGACAACGAATACTACCTTCGATTCCTTCGTCTGCAATCGAAAAATAATATGCAAGGCAAGGAATTGTTACACATAATGCAAGAGTGTGTAATTACTAGGCCAATATCTATTGGATTAGAGAAAAATTCTCCTCTAAAACAAGAAATCGATAAATATCTGCGAAGATTGATAGAAGGAGGTGAGTTGTTTTGTTAAGTAGTAATTCCAGCCTATCCTTATAGCCCCAATTCTTTTTTCTAGGATTCATCGAAAAATGGCTTAAAGACTACACAAAAAACTTCCAATTTGAAGAGGCGCTTCCGCAGGAGGCTTTAATGGATTTACACAAATTTTGGAGTTCCTTTGTCGTTCTCGTTATTGGATATTTTCTTGCCATTTTCGCATTTATTGGTGAAGTATATTATTTTAAGCACGTTGTTTTTAAACATCATATGTATGATTCTTATAATCCAGCAGCATATTATCAATTTATCAATACCAAACATAACAAAAAATTCCAACTAAAAAAAAAAGCAATAAAATATCGAAATTATTCTTAGTTAGATTTATTTAAACAAAAAGCGACAATACTCTACAGTTTCACAAAATAAGTACACAATTCTCGACTAGAATTATTCCCGAAATATTTGGCAATGTTTACATAAACAAGAAGTCTCATTGGTGACAATAATACTTGTAGAAAAAAGAAAAATAAAAACATTTATAAATTATATAAATAAAATAGCGGGAATGGTTCCTGTGCTTAAAAAATAAAATTAATAAAATCACACTTTTTGATACTTAAAGAGTAAACCGATAGCACTAAGCTGTGCTCCATTTTTACACCATCGGTAGGTTAAATACAATTCCACTTAACATAAATATAAAATCGAATATAAGAAACAAAAATTGGGCGGGGCAAACAATCTTTCAGCTGTCCTAGACGAGGCATGATAAGTTCGCTGCTGAATCACTGTTTACAACCTAGCGGCTGCTTCGCCTTATAAAATAGTTGTTTTTCATTTCAATTACAAAATGGCCTAAATTATGTTTTTATGCGCCTCCCCAGTCGTGTTGTGGAATACTTCGGACCACTTTTAGATATTCCATTGGGACGCAATATCCCATTTTGCTTTGTCCTACTCTCAAAAAGTACATCCGAATCTGTTTCCGAGTCAGTCAGAGATGTACCGCGAGAATCTTAAAATTAAATAAATTAGTTTAGTTAATTTTACTCAAATAATTTCTTACAAGGTGGCATTTCTTCATCTTGTGTACCCAATAGGGCATATTTTTGTGCCTTTGGACGAGATCGTGGTTTCTTTGACCGACGCACAAATATGCAGGTTATTCCCCAAAAAATACCGGACAACACAAAAAAGCCAACTAAAATTCCAACGACCACATAAAGTATGGACCAATCTGAAAGGAACATTTCATTTAGTTTCCGCTTTAATAAAATTACAATTAAATCTTACCGCAGTTAGCTTCATCAACACCCCAGAAATAAAACACCGAAGGCATCCAAAATGTTTCGCACATACAAGCTCTAGTTACAGTATTGCACAATCCGTGATCCGAACATTTATTCTGACAAACTGCTGTTCTAACATCAGTAAATGGTGTCCCAAGAATTGAGGAGTCCCTCCAAAATTTATCCTTTAAGATTTTCTCGATTTCATAGCCTGGAATAACCTGACTTCTTCCATCAGCAGCCTGAATCAACATTTTTATTAGATTTAAAGCTCGAAATAAAATTATTTACTTAGTATACCATTTTCTCAACGTAAAAAACAATAATAGCATCACTTGACTTGGGCTCCATTTTCAGGTCTCGAACATGGACCTTAACATCACCAATGATAAGACCAATCCTTTGGGTCAGAGACTCTAGCTCTGATTGAGAAAGAACTGAAATTCCCATGGAGAGAGTTAACTCCACTAGATTTAGCAAAATCGGATCTGGATGAACGATAATACTGACAGTATCCGTTGATGTTAAACCCTGATCATCTGTTACAGTCAATTTAAAAACATATCTTCCCGGAACAACATTTGTTAGCTAAAAACAAACTTATTCTAGCAAATATAGGAAAGGTATTTTTTTAAATTTCTCACTATCATAACAGGTTCATGGTCTGTCTTTCCCACAATATTTCCGGTTGCCAAACTTGAACCGTCACGAGTCCAGGAGTAATTAACAATTCCTAAATCATCATAGGACTTGGTTCCATTCAAATATATAGCACTAACAGGAAGAGTTACACTTTGGTCACCTCCAGCGTTTGCAACTGGTGGAGTGTTTTTCTCTGTAGGAAAATTGAAAAGCTGTAGAATTTTGAATTGTTTAGTATTTAAATAATAACAACAAACCTTGTACGACCTTTACCCAGACCTGATCTGAGGCATTGTTTTTATTTTCATCGGATACCGTGAGCTCAAATTGATAATTTCCGATAGTAAGACCAGTTGCATTTGCCATCTATAAATTCAACATAAATTGTTTTCAATTCTGGTTCTGAACGGTGTAAAAATTTTTTATTCAACATATTTACTATAAAATGTTTGAGTATTTTGTGTAAACTTTTTTTCATTCCAAAGTCCTAGCAAATTGTCTTCGCATTTCTTTTCAATAAAAACTCCACATATCGCTGATTTTGATTTAGAGTACTTCATGCGGTACTTACGGAAGTGTTTCCCTTATCAATAACCGCCCTATTTGGTCCAGTTACTTGTCGCCAAAAATAATTGGTGATCCGAATATCATCCTTTGAAAGCGACCCATTTAAAACTGTCCACGTTTGAGGAAGATTAATTGTCTGAGAAATAATAAGAAAAAATTTAGATATTTCAGTTAAACTTCAGTAGAATTGTTGTCTTCTTACAATATTACTCCCGGCATTTGCAATGGGGGGCGAATTAGTTGCTGGCTTAACAAACACATGAACTTTTGCTGTGCTGGATTGATTGCTTGCATCAGTTACTTTTAAAACAAATGTGTATATGCCTTCTTCAAGATTAGAGAGCTATAAATTAAAAGTAGTTTATTATTTTTATTTTTCTAAAATTATTGCATATACCTGTAAGAAAGGTGTACGAGTGTTTTGCATATCTACAGCTTTTCCCTGATCTTTAGTCCACTCCCAAGCCACAATTTCCCTATCATCTGTGCTTAAGGTACCATTTAATGTAACATTATTATGGGGTAGATAGACAATAACATCAGTTCCTATAATAAATATTCTTATTTATTTAAAAGAGAAAACACTTGAAGATTTTTTATTCAAACCTGCGTTAGCCTCTGGTGGATAATCGGTTCCTTTAAGTACAGTAACACTTGCCGTAGAAAAATTCTGTGCATTATCAGAATCAGTAACGGTGAGGTTGAAAGTGTAATTTCCAGGAGAATTTAAATCAGTCAACTGCAAAGTGCTAGTCTCAGGCAATTTTGGCTGGTAACCGATTGGGCCTTCAATAAGTTCCCAGTGCCATTTAATAATCTGGCCATCATCAATACTTGTGCTACCATCCAAAATTGCTTTGTTATTTGGATTTTTTATAATTTGTTCCTTTGGGGTAATAATAACTTGAGGAATTTTATTAATTCTAGTCTCAGGAAGTACTGTAACATTAGCAATTGTCTCGCCGTACGAAGAATTCCCAGTTACAGTGACTTTAAAAAGGTAAAGTCCTTCGGATAAGTTTGATAGTTTCACTTTATTCTTAGTTTGATCGGAAATTGTTCCATTTACAGCACCTTTAGGCTGGGAAATTAAAGTCCATAAATATTTATAAGTTTCACCACTTGACTGTTCATCAGGAACTGTATAGGCCGCTAAAGACACCTCCTTCTCAGGCAATCTGACCGTTTTCGATATAACCGAGACTTCCAAGTGCTTCAATGATGTTTTAGTTGAACTAGTTTTTTCCATATTCGTTATAGAATTATCATTTACACTTGCATCGTTTCCTGCGCTTGCAAGCATTTTCTGAAGTTTCGGCTCAGAATCACTCATCTTAAGGCAGTCCCCAAGAATATTTCGTTTAAAACCCTCAATGCATTTACAAAAACCTTCTCGGGACTTTGAATTGATTTCAATACAATCTTCATTCGGTGCGCAATTATCAACGCCGACCTCGCAAATTTTTATATTTTTACGGGAGGGAAACAAAGAGGTCTCATCAGCCTCCATATCGCTATCTTCAGGGGCGTATTGTTGTTCTACACCATACCTTAAAAATGGATTAAGTCGTTTTTCTGTCGGCTGGTCATCCTCTGCCATGTACGGTAGAACTTCCTGCAAAGGACTCTGGTACAATTTGCGATGTTTCTTCCAAAATATTGGAGGGAATTTCTCAGGCTCTGGTGGCATGAAATCGTCGATGTTAACGTTTTTTAATAAATCTATCCATGTGGGGCTTTCTGCTGAGTCTATAAAAGCGATTTTCTCTGTTAATATTATTGACATTTTTTACTATTTAAGGGACCTACCACTTGCTACAGGATTAACCAAAACCATTTGCAGAGATCCGGAAATCTGTTCTCTTCGTTTAGGCAAACATGCCTCGTTGCTAACACATTTTACGTGATAGCAGTTACTATTATAAATAAATGCAACATTGCAGTTGCTCTTGAGGAGACAGCAAGCCTCCACGCAGGACTTCAAATCAGCTGTTCCTCTTGAATGTTCCGTAAAATTGCCAGAGCCGTGGTCACCTTCGGGTTCTAAATAGGTGATAATATTCTTTAGATTACCAAAAACAAAATGCCACATACCTTTCGGAGCGCACTGATCGAAAACCTGGTACAAAATATTCGGGCAAATCTTCCCCAGATCCGGGGACTCATCGACCTCATCGACGGCCCAAGCACCCTGTGCAATTGCCGTTGTTATCAAAATGAAAAGTGGAATGCTGTATATTGCACTCATCGCGTGTTAGTACGTTATCACAGTAAACTTAAGAGGTACAAAGTTAGTTAGTGGCTTCCGCTAAAATTCGGGTATAATAAGGCTCCTTGCGGACGAAACATCTGTCACAATTACATTTCACTCGGGAGTCCTTCAGCACAGCACGATGCAGTTTTTGGGGTCTCTCTCCTTTAGACGTGCTCGTTCACTTTCACTCCACCGCGGGGCTCAAATGCATTTTGGGTTCTCAAGGCCGAAAGTTAAAATCTAAAGTGACCAGCGAGACGAAGATAACTAGCCCATTTAACTGGAGGAGGGAGACGTCAGTGGACATTTGAGGTGACAACTGAATGACAATGTGCAGGGCTGGGCAAACACGGTGGTACTGGGCTTACAATTTGAGAGATTGCACGGGTTCTTGTTCTGGGATGATGAAACACACGCTGATTTTTGAGATTTTCCAACAAAAAGATTATTAAATACTATCAGCAGGATTTTAAAATTCATAGTACTGATTAGCAAGAATTAGACTATGCAATTCATACCCCACAGTTCTTCACCTACTTCTCAGAAGACGGAAAATCAGCGTCCATCACCGTTCAAAGACTTTTAAGGTAATTGTAAATCTTTTTTATCCAAGAGTAACTAACTAGAATTCATTTAACAAGTTAGAATAAATGTAACTCAGTAACGACATTATTTCTACGGCAACGATTATAATTTACTTTTAACTCTGTTCTTTATTTTCACAAAATCGAAACCACACTTAGTGTAAAATGAATTTGTACACCTAGGGTTGTGGTTGTTTTTCTATTTATTTCATTTGAAAAAAAAAATACTATTAGGTAGTTCAAAGGTTACAGCACTTTGTTTAGAACAAAACATTTTGTTTAAATATAAACTCAGCATAATAAACATTTTTTTACATCACTATGCAAAGAGTCACAAACAAAAAGTATTGAAAAGTAAGAAATTAGCAATCAAATATTGAAAACAAGTAACAATTCATATTTTGTTGGTCCGCCCTTAGCATTGATAATAGCTTGGAGTCTCTGCGGCATCGAATCAACCAGTTTGGAAGTCTAAGAAGAAAGTATATGTGCCAATTTTTCGCGAAGCACAATTTTCAGTGTTTCTTTACTTGAAATAGTTCGTTTTTGAATTTTATTATTGAGATAATCCCACACATGCTCTATAATATTAATATCAATTGATTATGGAGGGATTTCAAGGTGTTTTGAGGTGTTAGAAAGGATCCATGCTTAAGTATTCCATGCTCTATGTTTTGGATCTTTATCTTGTAAAAAATATACAATCATTATTCAAACCCATTGCTGCTGCACTTGAAAGAAGATTCTCTTTTATGATATTTATATATGTTTTATGATCCATAATTCCATCAATAAATGCATATTTTCCCACCCCAGTAGCACTCATGCAACCCTATGAAAGAACAGACCCACGTGTTTTACCGACGGACATAAATTTTATTTTTTAAATTCCATATTCGATTTTCTTCATACTGTCTGATGTCGGTCCGATTTGAAAATATATTTCGACTCATTTGAGAAAATAACAGGATGCCTAAAATCACTTTTTTCATATCAGCAGATCTACCATGATAATCGTTATTACGCAATACGTTCCGAACGGTACTGACCGAAATATTGCAATCATTAATCATTGTAATACACCAGTTTTTGGATTTTTGTTCACCCAATTTAAAATTTTTCATTCTAAACGAGGTGTGATTTTTGAGGAGGCTCCACTTCTGACTTTCTTTTTTACAGTTTTATTAACACTAAAGCGATCAATTACAGTCTGTATAGTTGAACGCAGTCTATTAACAAGTTTTGCAATTTCACTTAATGATTTGCATTGATTAAGTAATAATTCCGTTTGTCTCCAAACGCGCCTATACATGCCAGGAGCGCAACTAAAAAAAATCATTACGCATAACAAATTACCTTGAAACCTTATACATAGATACAAAAAACTCGATTGGATAAACAATATACACAATTTAACTTGAAAAACAAATGTATGTACAAATACTTCTTGTTTGTAATTCTTTGCAGTTGAACTAAAAATATTTCTATGTTGCTCAGAGTTTATGTTCAACAAATTTTTCTTTTTCATAAACAAGGTGCTGTAACCTTGAACTATTAAATAGTATTTTTTTCAATTAAATAAATACAAAAGAAAGTTTTTTATTACAATTCTAAGTGTACGAATACTTTTTACACTCACTGTAGGCCTTTAAATCCTCAGAAAGATTTTCCACAAATGGCAACATGAAACGCTAATTTGTAACGCTTGTGTTAAATTAATGAGTAGTTATACTAACTGAAAATAATTTTGAAAACCAAATTTTGTCCGGGTTTTAAAAAACCTTAAAAACCTAAATCCATTTATGCAGCTGACAATAAGCGAATTCTAATTTTCTAAAACCCTAACGATCTTCGTGAAACTAAAAAATCCAAAGAAAAATACGAATAATAGTACGTGTTTAAAAAAATTTGTTTTTCCATGAAATGTGCAAAAACAGGCGATTTTTGCGGTCACTCTTTTTCTACATTTGTTAATGAGAAAATAGTTGTGTTTTGTAATAATTTTCGAGGGACTTTAGGTTCACATAGAAGGTAACTCTGTTATCTTAAAGTGCGCAAAATTTCAAAATGATCCTTGAAATAGTTTTTTTGTAATTGCGACTAATATAATCATATGAGTAATCGATTACATTTACCATATTCATATATGTACATAATAAGAATTTCAAAGCTGAGCAAGAACTATGATCCATCTTTGACTAGTTGAATTCAGTTCAAAACCAAATCAAAGAAGACTAGAAGCAGTGAGCAAGCTAAGCTTACTTTAGACCAAACCTGTATGAATTTAAGTTCTAATTTTGTGTATACAAGTAATTTTTAATTTGTATGATTACACGGAAAATTTAAGCTCAGCATTCGCACCATTTGTTATCAATTGTTTTCTCTCCTTACCCTAAATATTATTCGAATCAACAAGTGGTATGTTTTTCTCGAAATCACTTTTTAAAAAATATGATATTCTCAAGAACGATTATAAGACCGATTGACCTAACCGTTTTATCCCATTTTCTGATGATTTAACAACCAAGACTACAAAGATTCAAATAGCTAAAACATAAGATTAGACAAGTGAAATGTATAGTCTCATAGTTCTACAATTCAAGTCTGTGTTTAATTACCGAAAGACTCAAATTTTCAAAATAATTGTATAAGAGCACTAAGGGCATTTGAAAGGAAAATTATTGCCCGTATCAGTTATGATTATTTCGGACATATGCGATTTCATTAAGCTAACTGAAACAAACTCGAGAGGATGGAAATAAAGAACTTTTTGAAATGCAAATCAGATTCCGTCCACCACATTTTTCTCCTAGTTCCACATGTGATTCTTATCCTGTTATTCTCCATATTACCAGTTAAATAATATCGAAGAATCTCCCTCAGAACTATGAAGCAGTCGATTTCAATGTTATTTTTACACAAAACACAAAAACTTTGTAAGAGCTGCTGCTGAGCAATAAATTCCGATCGGAAGCACAGGAATTACGCCCTATTGAACTCAGACAATTTCTCTCCCTACGGCCTATGGTGAAGAATCCCCAAAAAAAAAATCAACACAAATTGCCGTTTAAGTGCGGAAAGCAATCAGAAATGGGAAACCGGATCCAGAAACAAAACGACGCTTTTGCTCCCCCCAAACCAAGAAATTGCTCCAGCAGCGGCTAGAATTGTTCAAGTTGTCACAGCCAATTGACTATAAATCTCGCAAAAGAGCAAATTTTCAAGCATCTAGCCGTGGAATTTTTCGAACGTGAGGACCCTTTTCTTATATTTTTAGAGTTAGGCACGAATTCCCGACACTTGACGAAATGAAATTTAGCTAATTCGCTAATGCAAACGATGGAGTTCTCGGAACAGTCTTCCGTTCTAGGACTAGGACACGGATTAACCCAAACATTTCGTGACTTGGAACCATTGGCAGCTAAAAGGGCTAAAAGGGAACCAAGTGAGGACAGTCCTGTTGTGACCTTTCACACAATTAGAGGTCGTGAACTGGTTAGTTTTTGTCCTTCTATTTTACACGTGCTATTAGATAAGGCTCATGCGTATTCTAGCCATTTTTGGATTAAAACACGCATCTACACGAGAACCTTGCCCCTTTCTAGACATGCTAATTAAACTTTCCCAGGTGTTTTAACGATAGTAAGCGACCTGGCGTAACTTCGTAGTACTCTAACAAAGTAAAAAACTTTAAAAGATAATATCTCACCTGTTCTATATAAAGTTCACAGTCACTGCATGAGAAAAATTAGCGATAATGTTCTTCTACGTGAGGAAACCAGCGCCGGTAACTGCCTGATTCTGGATTAAATTAAAATGACCATCGTTATCTGGACTCGCAGCGTCATGCATATTTCAGATTCTGGTCGCGTTTTAATGAGCCGACTCATGTCGTTTAGCCATTCCCACGCATTTTAAAATCGTCACCAAAGAAGTTGGGTGCGCTATCATTTATGCTGTGTAATCAGTGACCGGAGTCGATTTCGAATGCACAGAAGGTAGTTAAATGCAACTGTAAAACCGTGATTGATTGCAACCGCGTTCTCGCCATAAATTAGTGACAGTTTGCTGTGAGGTCTCCGGGAATTTTTATCGGGGTCACATTATTAATTTATAGGGATTTGTTTTGATTTCGTCGTAACAGCTTAATTATTTAACTTTTTATTTTTATTTTTTAGATTATAGATTTCGAGGGTTCTAACATAAGAAATTAAAAAATCATTGAATACTACCGATTGACTCTGGTCAGCCGCTCCAGAAGGTGTTGAAGAAAACGAACAGTTGTAAGTATGAAAGCTTGTTTTACCGCGGCGTCGAATATAAAAGTAAATACGTACGGCCTTCAATCGTCGAACTATCCTCCTTTTTAGCTTTTAACTTAAAATCTAATTAAAATTATACCTTCATTACTTTGGATTTGATTTTCAAAACAGCTAAATCTGTTTTCCTTTGATAAATATTAAGCAAAAAAGATAACATTGTAGGGTAGTGCCCTATGACAATGCATTTCGATATTTCCATCTCGACCTTAAAAACATTATAAGCAATACAGAAAAGAAATGGGAAGAAGAGTGGAACCCAGGACCTAAAACTAACATATAAAAGAACGGAAAAATCTAAATCTGCTAAATAGAAGAGATTCAAATAAAATTACAAGACTCACAAGGAGACGTTCTCAGGTGTGTCTCACCGATTTTGATGAAATTGCAATATGTTATAGAGTATCAAAAATAATACAATAGATAAGTATTTTTTTTATCTGTGGATACGCACATTTAGGGGGTACTTTTATTTATTTTATTTTTTTAATAAAAATGGGTGTATTTTTCAAAAGTTTGTCTGCCATGTTGGATCCGCCATTTTGAATTTTTTAAATTTAACATCAGATTCGTAATCAGCGATTCCAAAAACCCCTTAATACTGATTTTCACGAAAAAACTAATGTCCGAAAGAATATACATCATTTACGTATTATTTATTATTTTACGAAAACGCCAAAACAGGTCAACTTTATTTTTCAAAATCGTATGTAAAATAATATTTTTCAATGATTTTTAACTAAAACTGTTATTTTTCTGACGCAAAAATATAAAAAAAAAAATCGTTTTTCTGCAATAAAATATAAGGGTTGCCACCCCCGGAAACCGGATTACTTACAAAAGGTTAGTATATTTGTGAGACATCATTTCCATTTTGTTTCATTCGAAAAAATTAAACTTGAAATATTTAGGAAAAACTGTTTTTGAGGGTAAACTTTAGGGGTGGTTTTCATCCCCTAAATGTGCGTATCCGCAGATAAAAAAAAAAATACGTATCTCTTATTTCACGATACTCTATAACATATTTCAATTTCATCAAAATCGGTGAGACACACCTGAGAACGTTTCCTTGTCAGAATAGGACAGTTGCATATTAAAAAAGGAACACTTCCCAAAATGTTTTTGCAACGAAGACCTCACAATTAGACAATAAAAGAAAGGAATTTAATATATCTATGGCATCACTTAAATCTGAATGTATCAAAGAACTGAAACTATTATACCTAGAATATTAGGGAAGCAAAATAAAGTAATGAAATATGTAGAATTATAAAGTCAAGGAGTTAGGATCTCATAAAACCTAATTGCATATAAAAAGTATTGATAGGCCTGCATTACAAATCTTCTTTAAGTCCTCTAACAATAAAATCCCCATTACATAATCAGATAACTCCATCCTTCTCTGCATAACCAGCTAAGTCTACTCTGATTTTATTTATTTAGCATTTTTATCTATTGCAAAGTGCAACAGCGTAATTTTGGTTGATTATATAAAAACTTCTTATATAAAATAAATTAAAATAAATTTGTGTCGTAAGAATCTCTGAACTTTTTCCGTTTTGTAAAACGGATACGAAAATTAAATGAACCACGATTTCTCGAAAAATACTAAAATGGACTTTCAAATTACTTGTGGAAGTTTTATTAAAAATTCATTTGTACCTTGTACGTTGTAATTTAAATATGTATATTTATTATTTCACATATTCACATGTATATTAAATATTACATGATCATAACGTCTCCACTCATGCTCAAGCTTACGTGAAATGCACGGGTTCTCTGTCATGAGCTCCGTGAACGTACACGTGTACTTTATAACACGTGTATTCTGTGGAACTTTATTTATAATGTAGGTCGTAGGTGGTTAATTTAATAGCTTGACTTTACATACGAAATTTTAGGAGTTTGAACTGATTTGAACATTATATAAGTTTCACTGTAGTAAAAAAAACTAGGTACACAAAAATGTACATAATATTATTTGCTATAGTCCACTGAAAGAAAAGTTAATCAAATATTCAGCTAAAAATACTTAAACCAATTTCATTTAGTAGAACATTTCCTTATGTCTATTCTAAAATTGCAAAAGATCTTTTAAATTTGGTACATTGTCACTAATTTGTAGTTGCCAGAAACTGAGGCAATTTATTTATAAGATTTGTGGCCTAAAATCATCTCGGCAGGCTCTCAAATGCTCACTTGAGATGCAAATTACAAAAACAATCATTAAGTCTCAAAAACCACTTTAATGTCATAAATCCAGTAACCTAATTTTGAATAGACACAGCTCAAGCAAAACTTTGGACGCGTCATTCTCTGGTGCAAGAAGAGAGTAGTGCATCCATGTCCGACTTTGGATGATATTAGCGTCATCGTAAATAATACAGAGACGATCTTCTTAGACGGACTAAACAGCAAACATTTTGGGGCCAAGAGATGATTTTCCGGCTTTATCTAAAAATAGTTTATTCCTGGTGCTCGGGGAGTCCCGAAGTCCCACCGGGGCGGCGATAGTGCCCCTAATATACTAACTGGCTAAGTGAGAACATGTGTTCGTCATTAATATCTGAATGATTAAGCCATGCTCGAAACGATTGAGCTGCATTATAAAGCAGTTATCAGATAAAATTCATTTTTACCCCAATCCGAAACGGCCAAGTGTGCTCCATCTGATTTATGCCCCGCGGAAGTAGCTAAGTTAATTTATTGTATGGCGCCTTCTAATCGAGCGTAGCGCTTTTCTTACATAACAGTCGAATTTATATTGAGCGATAGAAAGAAGTATATCGCTTCCTTTTAACATAAGATCAAAGGACCCCGCGTAAGAAAAGCTTTCGTCCTCGTAATGAATGAAAAATGACGGTACATGGAGCATAGTTATGAATGGCAGGCAATTGTTAAGGCAGTTTCCTTGATTTATAGAATTATATTCTGCAGTTATGGGAATTTTATTGCCTTCGGTTATTTTAATGCTGCAAAATAGAGTTAAATAAAAAGCAAAGAAATACAATTTGCTTCAAATAAAGTACCGCGGCTGTGCCAAACTTCAAGGAAAGGTTCATGGTCCTATTTCGCTCTGATGGAGACTTTGAGTTTCGAAATTAGCGCATATATGTAGTTTTTATTACACGGCAAAGCCCCAGTCCACCTATGGAGCTTTCTCTCTTCACTGCAGAAGAGGGGGACACTGGCTGACTGGACTGGAAGCTTTATTTCTGTGGAGCATACTATGTTGCGCACATGAGACTTTCGGTTTGTTTTGGAACTCGCGAGCCCCATCAAGCACGAGGTGTTGCTCTACCTAGAGCCCCACGACAACAACGACGACGACGACGACAACGACGATAACGAATCTAGCCCACATCTGTTTGGATCCCTCGTCGAGCTAAACTGGAGGAACTCGTCTCATTCAATCAGCTGACCGTGGCTCGTGTGGACGAGAAAATATATATTCTGCGCTTATTCCCGGAATCCGGAGCTCTTCTTTTGGTGGTACCCTGTATTTGAGATATATCCATCCACAGGGAAAGTGAAAAACGGTCGTCGTTTCGTGACGGTGAGAGTTTTCTTCTTGCACTTGCTCCTGTGTGGCTTCGACCTAGTTTTTCGAGTGGATTCAGTTTACATTTTTATTAATTCCTGACGGTGACTACATATAGTGTGTATCTCAATAGCGACGACTATTCTTCCTTTTTAGTATTTGAGTGTATCTTTTTATCCATTTATATACTACAATTTCTTCACTCCTGGGACTGTTATACAAATTATAAAAGGGTATAGAGGAGATCTGAGACCAAGGACACCGACTCCTGCGCTTTTGTAGTAAACACTACAAGGACCTATTTCGACGAGGCGAGACCACACATCGAACGGTGCAAGGAAAACAAATCGTTAATTCAGGTGAGCATTTAGACGGACGTTTTTATCACCCAAAAATATTTTGGGTGAATCGCTTTCGCTTTAGGTGTGCCGAAATGCGACACCTACGGTGTATATAAAATGTTAGATTAATGAATGGGCCGGGGAAATGTGCGTGTAAACATTTTTTTTAATAGTGACTGTTTACGTAATACCAAACTTTTTCAAGCTATCTATCTATGCTTTTAATTTAAAGTAATAGCGCTTCTCTAAGAAAATGTCCTTGATAACAGAAACATATAGGTTTTTTTTTTTAAATTTAAAGTGAATTGCTTGAATTTGTCCGATTATTCCCAAAGATAATATGAAATGGGGTGGCGCTTTTATGCTAAAGCGACGATAAAGTGTCGCCGAAAGGAAAAAAGGACATGATCCTTGCACTTGTGCCATCCAACTAGGTATATGTGTCTTTTATCGATTTTAGTCTAACGATATGTGAACTCGTACGTTAAAGTGTGCATTGCTTATTTATCTCTTGAACGCCCTCAAGGAATTTTGCAGGTCATTGATTCTAGCAGTGCTGTCGATGGTCGTCGTGTCGTTGCCAAATTTTTTTTTTATATTTTGGGTCAACTCTTCTACGGTATTCGTTGTCTGTCTTATGTTGAAATCGCGCAGGATGCGATGAGACAATCTTTATCAATGAGCATTTTGTTTGTATAAACATCTTTCGGGGTGAAATTATGTGTTGCGTAACGACACCTTGAATACCAAATGTAGGTTGGGTACTTGTGGGGTTGGGGTTGAAGATGAGACAATTAAAAGATTAGAGTAAAAAAGTGGAGCTTTTTCGGGAAGAATGTTCCACTTAATTTTTCACTAATTGGAAGAGAAAAATTCAATTCTTAAATCTTATAATTAATAAAGATTTGATTAAGATTGAGAATTATCAGTTCGTAAAGTTTTGAACACAAATTACAATTAATGAAAACTAGCTAAAACACTAATAAAAACTGTAATGAAAAATTAATGAGTAATCAGTGTTTTCGAGAGTTGATTAGTGTTTTTCCAGTTTTTATAATATGAACTAAGATCACCTTAAAATCATATTTAAAAATTCTTATTATTAAGGCGGTTTGATATTATTCCCATTCTGTTTTTTTCTGTTGCTGAATGATGATTCACAAACTGCATGACAAACGTTTTCGACCTAAATGTTCAGTAGGAAAAAATCCTTTTAATAACACACTTCAAAATCTTACATAATTTAGTAATAATTGTCGGTATACAATAGAAATTAACCAATAATTAGTGAATGAATTTACAAATAATTCATATTATTTCACTATCGCTTCTACAAAATCTTTCGTGTTAAAGTGTTTTTTGCAGGACGCGAAATCAAATAGCACGCACGTATCACGGGGCACGAGTGCTGCATTAATAGCCCTACCGCACGTACAAAAAATATGCGAGGGACGATGTTGAAAGGTTGTGTTATTGATCAGATCCTTTCAACCGTTGTACGCTAAAATTAGGCATACCATCGAGGATTGTTTATCTAAAAGGTTTCTCTCTTTTATTGAATTTTCAACGCTAAAAGCTGCTTGTGGTACATGCATCCATATTTCATAAGAGTGTATGCACGGAAAGGCTACCCTTCGGTACATACGTGTAGCCGAGCTTCGGGTTTTAATAAAATTTTGCTGGCAAATTGAGGCTCTATTGTTGTTTACTTATGGTGTTTAGTTTATAATTCGTATTATTGGTCTAATGGCACATATTAAAGTGGCTCTCAAATGTAATTGAGCTTACTGATTCAATTACAAACTTCCTGATGTTCAATTAACTTGTAGGTCAGATTTCTCTGAGGTAATAGATAATTACTTTCTTTGCGGTTTACTTGTACCAAGTAAAATAAATTAGATGCCTAAAGGTTCAATACAAGAAGGAAAATTAGCCTCATTTTTAGAGTTTAAGAGGTAAAATTTCGACAATCTGTAAAAATGTTGGATTTAGGTATTTTTGATTAAATTTTTCTTATTTATGTAAGTTTTAAAACTCAGTATAAAAAGAAAAAGGAAAAAATTGATAGACAATAACACTTTAGCATTTTGAGATAATTAGATAAAAATTCTCAAAAGCATTTAATTATGTTGTGTTTATATTTAAGAATTACTTTACCTACATTTTTTGAGGTGTTGTTCCTTCTGGAGCAGAATTATAATTATGGCTAATTAATAATAATGATCTTTTAAGTCTATAAATCTTATATTATAATCTTATTAAAATTGGGAAAGATCCGAAAAAAGCCTCCGCGCGCAGGGATTCGAACCCGTGACCACTGAATCACAAGCCCAAGTGTTAACCACTACACCAGCCGCCGCTTTGGGAAAGTTCTTCAATGAATGGGACTTAGAGCCGCGTGAAAAATTTTGTATACTATTATTTTGTAAACGCTTGGCCATCTGGAGTTCCTACTTGGGGTACTTTCATTTGTAGCCAAGCTCTACATGTGCTATAAATTTGAGCGAAATCGGTGATGACGAGTAGGTGCCTTCTCCTTGTGAGATATTTTAACGGACTTTAGACTCTTTTAAATCAAAAATTTTAAAACAGTCACATCGGGTGAGTGCTTTATTATTGTTTAGATATTTAAAAATTATTAATAAATGATCCTTAAATATTATTATTCCTTAATTGTTTTTATATACGCGTAGTTTAAGTTCAGCTTCGAAAAATTTTTGAATAGTTTCATAACTATGCAAAGTCAACAAAGTCTAGAATTGAAAACTGCCCCAATGTACAAAATAATTATCTACCGAGGTATACAGAAGAATTAAGTTACTTATACGAATGATTTTTAGTATCCATTATATGATTTTTATTTCAATTTAATATTTAATGACGATTCACGCCTAAACGCTTGCATCGATATTTTTCATTTTTTGTCCGAAGGTAGTACATATTCCAACTTAACATATAGGCTAATTTTTTTTCGTATAATACCCTATGTATTAAAATGGCGGATCCAAGATGGCGGCTGAAAATTTTAAATTTGAAACAATTTTCATGATAATTGGTACATTACGGTATGCTAATTTCAAATCCGCCGTCCAAATTTAGAAATTCAAGATGGCGGACCCAATATGGCGACCAAGATTTCTCGATTTCAACGGATTTTAATGAATGGAACAATGATTATTCTGAGGCCACTAATTTTGAATATTAGCAAAATTTCCAAATCCAAGATGGCGGATACAACATGACGATCAGAATGTCTCGATTTCGACGGATTTTAATGAAAATTGATACAATGGTTATTCTGAGATTACAAGTTTCGAATATTATCAAAATTTGTAACTCCAAGATGGCGGATCCAATATGGCAACCGAATGTCTCTAATTAAAATTAGTACAATGATTATTCTGGATCCACTAATTTCGAATATTATAAAATATCCAAATCCAACATGGCGTCCAGAATATCTCGATTTCAACGGATTTTAATGAAAATTAGTACAATGAGGCCACTAATTTCGAATACTAGCAAAATTTCTAAATTCAAGATGGTGGATCCAAAATGGCGACCGAAATTTCTCGATTTGAACGGCTTTTAATGAAAATTGGTACAATGATTATTTTAAGGCCACTATTTTTGAATATTATTAAGATTTGGAAATTCGGGTTGAAACGATCTCTAAGATATAGAAAACTAGAACATTTGAGAAGTGTTTAATTAGCAAGTATTTACCCAACGCCGGGATAAACCGAGTAACCCAGCTAGTTTTATATAAAAATTAATAATTATAAGTTAGGAATTTACCAAAACATTTTATACGAGAAAATTATATTATTCTAAAAATTAATTATTTTATATGAAATCAATCGTACAAATCTTATCGAACGAAGACAATGCGTCGTTTTTATTCTAAATTAGTGTAAATTCTTCGTATAATTTTATCTAGAGCTTTAGAATTTTTATAAATTGCGTTTCTATAAAATTGTCGTCAAATATCTATGGATTTATATATACAATAATTTGGATCAAATAATTTCTTATCGTTCACTCGCTCTCACTAGCTGCACTAGAATCAAATATCTTTCCATAATTTCTCTGTGACATAGAATAAATAATAGAATTTATGGGGAATATAATACTCCATTTTCAATAAGAAAAAAGAAAAGAAATTGACTCGTTTAAATAAAGAACCAACAGTTAATTCATTCGGACTCTCGTAGGTGAGAATGGATGCTGGATGATGAAAGAAAGAGCCTCAGCGTCCCAATCGCTGGACCAGAAATTCGAACGTGTTTTCTGCCTTCCCTTGAGTCGAAAGCTAAAGTTACACACCCGGAGACGAAACATATCGCATATGATATGTGAATGCGATACCACATAATTGCATTTGGGCTCTAAGAGCACCCTGCGTGGACCCCGCAAAAGGGCCGAACTGGGCCATGTGGTCGTTCGGACGCGCTTCGTTGAACTTTCGCTTAATCGCCACCAAACACCCACTGCTCTAATAAGAAGGCGTAATCCGAGCTCCAGACGAGCATATTGCTATATCAATTATAGTTAAGCTGGTTCCAATACAAAACATGACCAACAATAACTTCTTAGTCTTCTAAATAAATGATGGAAATTAAGAAAGCCTAACTTGAAGGGAAAGATATGGTCATGTGCAGCATATGTATGATATGATATATACAGGGTGATTTGTAACGATATGTTCCAACATTTAATATGCCAATCGATTCTATTATTTCGGATTTGACCATATACTTTTTTCATTTAACACCCTGTAATTTTCTTAACACACACTCTACGAACCTCATTAAGGTGACAATTGATAGAGAACTCTTTCTCCCTTCAAATGAGTTTTCAACCATTCCTCTATCCTAGTCGAATTACGAGTTTAAACTTATGAAAGTTCAAAAAATTGTAACATTGTCACTAATTTAATAAATATAAATTATAATAACTCGTGATGGGAATGGGATAGACAAGTGGTTGAAAACTCACTGGAGCGAAGAAAAAGTTCTTTCTGTGCGTGTAAAGGAAATTACAGGGTGTTGAATGAAAAAAGCATCCGTACAAATTCGGAACAATCATTGATCGGGGTATTCCATACAATCGATTGGTATATGTTGGTTGGAGCACATCGTTACGAATCACCCTGTACACGATGCTTTTCCTTCAAATGATGTAAAGAATTTTCGGAAGGTGTGATTTTCTACAAAATTCATTTTGATTGATCGCTGCAGATATACGTAGAGATTTGCTTATTTATTTTATTCATTAATAACACCTCATCAACGACACGGGAGTCATCAATCAAAAGCGCCTAACCGAGCACTCGCAGTCGTATCTTTTCTGAAGAGGAGAATTCCGAATAGAATGGGGTACAAGGCTGACGGCGACAAAATGGGTCTTTGTGATAAAAAAAAAAAAAAAACAATATATGTATATACGTATATGAGTTTACCGCGACAAAATGTTTCCTCTTAGCATATATATAAGTGAAGGTCTTTTAGATAAATTCGTTTGCGATTTCGTTACATTTCCAACCAGATTGCAAAGAGCTAAATCCAACAAACTGCACAGCCCACGCTCGAGACTATATTATGCAAGACGGGCAAAGTTTTCCTCCCGGCTTGAATTATATTAGCTGATTAGCATACAAGACGTGTCTGACAATGTCTTACGTCTTATTCTTGAGGTAATCGTATCTCGATATCGTCCTAGAATTAGCATGGCACACCTTATTCAATTCGTTGATGTGAAGCAATCGGTCATGTCTATTACCTGACCTATATAGTATGCTCTTAAGCCCAACCTAAAAGTGCAGTAGCACTGTCGCGATTTATTATCTTTTTATCGTCTTGCGATATAGCCACGGTAGAGTGCCACATTATTATAAGCCCATGTGGGGCTCGCTCCTCAAGAGACTATGTCAAACAGCTGATCAGTGATCGCTGGAGCCCCGCATTTAGATCAATGAAACGGCGCAATGACAGCGGCGGCTGTGTGGCGGTCTCAACGGATATGGGTCTTGATTTGGAGACGAGCCTCTAAATTGACTCGCCCGTGGCAAACTTTTCAAATCGTGCACTAAGCGTTAACAAAGCCAGCGGGTTTAATGGGGCACGTCACGTCAGTTGTCCCTGGTCCCATTGCGAGCTTCTTGATTGTAAGTTTATGGATCATTACTAGATCGTTATGTCATCACGTTACGCTGCCCATTGAGCACGGCATACCATTTAAACGTGGAACTCTAAAGATGAATGTGCGCTGCTCTGCTCAGTTGCATGTTGTTACATCGCCAACCTGTCGTGATGCGGCTTATAAATGGTCATCAATTTCTTACTCAAGTGATTAAAGGGTTTCAGGGGATTATATGTTAATAAATTGTTCAACAACAGCTTAAAGTGTCTTTCATCAAAGTGGAATTTTTGATGTTACCTAAAACCGCTTATTTCCTGAATATTATAAAGTTTGAGAATGTCAAGGCAAAATTTCATAGCTTAAGGCGTTATGGGAGGTTTTAGAATGACATAGCAATCTATCAGAAATTATTATTAGCAACAGTCAATCCTACTCGGTGATGTTTTAAAATTTTATTGTGTCTACACAATTAAAATGTGGCATTGGTTTTCTTGTCGGCGCTGCAGGCAACCGTACACGTACTTTAATTCAATCTCATAGCTAAGCATAATGTCTCTTAAAATTTGTCAAAGAAAACGTGTAAATGGATATCCGGGAAACATAATGATAAATGTTTTCTCTGAAAAAAAAAACCTTTAGAATGACACAGTATCTTCCTACATACTATATAACACCTCTGGCAAATAGATCCACTCTAGACACAGAGTTCTGCTGACGCGACGCTGCAGCAATCTAAAGCCACTTCCTTATTTGCATTGTACATGGTGCAATGTTGTTCTAGTAAATAGAAAAGCGCCGTAACAGGCGCAAGGTGTTCATAACATCGTTAGCACTTGCGCAACCTGAGCATATGTTAACTAAGATATATACGGTGCAGCATAACATCTCATCACGCTCTTGCACATCTCTAATTTTTTTTATTTTGTGAGTTTCGAAATTGTCTGTTTACAAACTTCTGGAACTGGTTCACACTCGAAATTTAGGAAGCGCGGCTCTTCTCGAAAAGAAGAAACCGAGGCAATCTAATTAGCTCCGACCCCAAAAAGAAATATTTTGTATAGCTAAACGACACTTTGCGGGAGTGAACTTCAAAGATATCTGACATCATTTTTACGACCGGAGCATTTCGTGGTGGATTAGATGGAAAAGCCGACGGGGGTCTCCAGGGAAAACAAATATTAATGGAGATGTATAAATCTATTGGAGGTGGACTTTCGGTACTAAAATCCATTGGTCTTCGTCTTGTAATGTCTACAACTTTAATTTTATGCGGAGGCGATACGAGTAAGCACGAGCACGTTTCAATGTGGTTCTTTGTTGAGTTGTTTATTATTCGAAATTTAAGACTTTAAACTTTTAGTTTATATTGTAGAACTAGCCGCGTAAAATTTATTACTTACGATTCATTTAAAGCGCCTATATTCGATTTATGTGAACAGAACCAATTTCGTTTTGTTATAGTAAAAATTCAAATGCCTATAAAGAGTTTAGCATTGTTTATTTGCGGTGGTGTCACGGTCAAATTGCTCAAGGCAAGTTTAAGTTTAAAGCCAGTAAATTCAATTGAGATAATTTGAATTTGTTTGCTTTTTCTTTATTTGACTGTCTAATGCCAAAGCACAAAAATTAAGTGTTCCAATAATAGCCCCATTAAATATTTATTATTACACAAGTTCAAATATAAGCAGGTTGTTTCACAATTCATTGCTGACTAATGCCAGATTACTTTGTATGATGATTGAAATATTGAGGAACTAATTTCTTACTTACACTTGGCTCTACAAAGCCCATGAACATTTTTTTTTGTTAATTTACTTTTCTAATCGGTTCGTGGTGTTTTCATTGCTCTTACTTAAGAGTAAATAAATAATATAAAATATCAACCAGAATGACCTTAAACCGATTTTATTCACAATTCATTATTTAAAGCAGATGAAACCATAACAGATGTTTTGGATTTTTCTTTTAACTTTCTTACTTTGTCAAAGCTTTAATCAATAATTACAAAAACCTAGCAGCAAAAAAGGTTCAGAGTAGATCAAACGAGATTCATTAAAATCAGCATTTTGTTTCGAATTGAATTGGCTCCATTGCTTCAGATCAAGTCGGTTTAAACCGGAGAGAATTAAAAAAAATTAATTTGTATTCCCAACAATATCTCTAATCATTCTAATCTTAAGCAATATCGAAAAATGTCGAATGAATTTAAAATCAAATAGATTTTTTTTCTGAAGTCGATTAAAAATTAAGGAAACATTTTTCTAATGATTGCCACTCAGCCAGCATTAGAAAGCTTTTTAAGTATTTTAAATTTAAAAAAGAGATAATATAATTAATGCATTCTCTATATACATAGCTTGTGAAAAGTCTCATTAAAACAGGTTGTTTAATTTTCGGTGTTCGAAATTTCAATGTAAGATTTTCTCAAACATTTTTTTTCTAAAGAATCTGAAGTCGCAGGGGTTGTTTACTATTCCGCATACACACATTTTTTCTTAATAAAAAAAAGGTTCCATAAAAATACAGCGAATTCACTTCTACCCGACTAAGGATTTAATAAAAGATTAATAGTTTGAAGAAATTTTAAAGATAGGCAACATTTCGGGCAAACTTCGGAAAAAATAATGTAAAATTGATTTTGGTCGTAAAGTTCTAGAAACTATTCCTAAAAAGTTCGCACCTGATGCCAACTTTATCGTTTTTTAGGGATGGTAAATCTATTTCCAATATTTTTTAATATTAACGCCCTCTCCACTGAATCGAATCGAATAGACTGTTGGACCCATAATATAGTATGGAAAGTAGGGAAAAAGGACTTTCATATGTAACCAGAATTCATAAAGTTTGGTCTCTTATTCCCCAGGGAACTTACAAAGTTTATGAAATTCAGAAATGGTTTGCGCAAATATATTCATATATGTATATGTATAAATGGAACATCTTATATTAAAGGAAATCATATACTTAATAAAGGGAAACGAGGAAAGAAATAAAATTTCCTCCTGTTAAAGAAATATTAAATTTTATAATTTTTCTTAAAATAAAGACTATTTTACTTGTTTTCGAATCTTTACAAAATCAGGAAAATCAGAAATGCATCCTTAAATTAAAGATATGATTTTACGAATTATAAATAAATCCAATAACTTTTAAATAAATTGCATCAATATGAAATTAAGATAAGATTACTACACTTTAGGAAATGATTTCCCCAAATTAAGTAGGAAATTGTTTATTTCAATGCAAATAATGTGTCTTAGGAGAATGCATAAATTAAAAAGAAATGACTTTGAATCAAAAGAAGCATTTATTTGATTTAATAATGGGCATGTTCTCTTGTTATAAAATTTGCCTTCGTTATAATTTACACTTGATGTTATAATCGAGCAGATATAAGGATTAACTTTCGTTGTGAGTGAGAGAAGCCAAGGATCGAGACACTCATCACTTTATTAAGCTCGTTCACTTTAGTTGAAAAAAAATTCCCTTGGTTTTTCTGTTTGTCGCTGAATTATAGCGAAGACAGGTTTTATAGTTTTGCCAGTTAACTGCTCGACGGGCAAAATTTTAACAATTAAATTAAAGAAGAAATTTGTATTAAGTAAACATCTATTTGATTTAAGGAGCATACTTTCTTGGTTTAAAGAAATGTAAAAGCATTAAATCTATTCCATCGACAAACTTAAAATAGAGAAATGTTCCTTTGCCTCGTAAGTAAATATATCTTTAATTTTGACTACGTTTTTACTTGATTTTAGTAAACATTTTCTGAGTGTGACAAATAACACTAGTTTACAAATTTTAACATTTTTTTGCTCTTCGTACGAAATGTAATTTTTTCCTTCCTTTAATGGAACCTAATCAGTAGGTAATGTAAAATCGGTTTTCTTCATCACATTAAGTTTTCGAAAAAAATTGGATTAAAAAATGGAAATAACTATATTTAAGCCACTTTTGGAAATTTTTTTTAAAAACAACGGAATTTCGTAGCAGCTCAAGTCGTAAATAAAATCAAAGTTTGAATTCTATATGTTATTAGTAAATGTTATTAAGATTTATGCAGGAAACGAGTTTTTCATAGTTTCAGAGTTTCTGTCATATAAATTAAATTAACCAACGGTATGTAGGAGTGGAACTCTAATGAAAATCTTGTCTCCCAACAAACCTTGAAAAAGGTTTTAATTAACTGATATTTTATAACTATAGTATATAATTTAAGCAATCACTTGAACTACGTTTGGGACCACTACAACATCCCTTTATTTTTAAAAAAGAGTTCTAAAAGTGGCTAAAATACGGATTTTTTAAATTCTTAACCCAACTTTTATTGAAAATGTGACGTGATGGCATTTTTAAACGGTCTTATTTGGCTTGACTCCGTATATTTGTTTCAAATCTTACCACAGCTTTTTCAACTACTTCTACTAAATCAATTCTTATGAAACTTTGCACACACATTTGGTTTCTGTGACAATACGTGATTATGATAAAAAAAAAAAAAAAAAAAAATGGCGAAATTCAAAATGGCCGCCATACAAATTAGAAAATAAATTCCGATCAAGCTGAAATTCATCTATAGGTATTATATACAATCCCGATGAAAATCCAATATTATAAAAAAACAAAATGGTTAATTCAAAATGGTCGTTGAACGAATTAGAGGGAAAAATATAAAAACAAACTAAAAACTAAAAAATAAAAAAAGGTAAAAAAAACGTTTTAGTTAAACGGTTTTATTTTAAATCAGCAGCTGTACCAAAAACTAGAAAATAATTAGGACATGGTCTTCTCGTGTCAGATGCCAGGAGCACTTTGTGTTGCTATGTCACATAGTGGGCCGAGTAGGTTCAAAACCACCCACAAGTCGTAATTCTTAATGGAATTTGAAAATTCTTGTTGGAGGATACTCGTGAGGAGGAAACAAATAAACGCTCGAAGCCCTTTTTACCAAAAATGTGATCTGACCTCGAGAATTCAAAATTTTGAAACTACAATCTTACATCCGAGAGCTCAAAGCAAAATCTGGAAAAAATCAAAAATTGAATTTTGAGGTTTCTGAATCAAAATTAGGCATTAACTTAATCGTACAAGGTCTCCTGAAGGTCCTATTTTTGATTTTTTCCAGATTTTCATTTTTGCTTGAAGTTCTTGGATCGTAAGATTGAAGTTACACTATGCTGAATTTTTGTGCGTCAGCGGGCTAAGTAATAATCTGGGACCTTTGACAGGCTAAAATTACAACGTGGGGCGGTTGTATAATTAAATAAGAACGACTTGTCCACGAAAATGTGTTTCTAAGCCCACCAAAAGAAAGATTTCTAAGGCGCCCCACGTTTTAATTTTCGTCTGTTAAAGGTCCCAGATTATTACTTATCCCGCTGACGTAGCAACACAAAGTGCTCCTGGCATCCGACACGAGAAGAGCTGTGTCCTAATTATTTTCTAGTTTTTGGTACAGCTGATGATTTAAAATAAAACCGTTTAACTTAAAAGCTTTTTTTTACCTTTTTTTTATTTTATTATCTTTTTCGAAATCCGAGAAACTAAATAATAACATACTTAGTAAATTTGTGAAGGAAACAAAGGTCTTCTAAACTAGTGTAATAAATACTAATAATAAATCTTTGGTTGTTATAAAGGCGCATTTTCTTGAAGGGTTTCGGGAAAAGTAGCAAGCACAAAAAGTTAGCGTTCTTTTATTGATTTTGCAATAACTATGAGCGTTTCCCCTAAAATTTTCTAATAACTTTCCCTTGAATTCTTTCAGCTTGCAGTCTCCGGATAAATAGCTGCAGGAAAATGGGCTCCCCAGCTGTAAAACTGCACAAGCGAGCGAGCAAATCGTCCTCCTCAGCGTCGGAAAAGTCCCGGGTGAGCGCCTGCATGACGACATCGACGGTTAGTGAAAATTTCGTGGAGTCGAAACTGTTCGGGTGGCTGCGCGTGTTCCGGTTCGCGAGTTTGCTAACGCGCCACGAATAGTCAGTCCTCACTCCGCCTGCCATCGTAGAACCGAACCAATAATAGAACCAACTAGAAGAGGCCAATCAGCACGAGAATTGGAGCAGCCATGTCACAAACCATCATAGTTTTTAGACCACTCCGGGGAGTATGAATTCCACAACTGTTATACAACTCTCTCCTGAGGAAGTCCTAAAACCCAGAGATATACCAAAAAAAAAACATGCACTTTTTATACAGATCTTTAAATTTTGTGTACTGCAGCGGAGCTCGTAGGGTCCGGAAGAAAAAAATTATTGTAACCGGGCCCTCGTCGGCCTTCCAAGCCTTTAAGTTACCCTCTTAAAATACACCTAAAATCCGATAAGACCCCGCGAAAATGAGCTGAAGGCTGGAGGCATGCGATAAAAACGCTAAATGTAAACGATCAAGTATACCAGGGCAGGTAGTGAAAGTAGTGATTCTATCGAATTCGTTTTAGGCAGTTCTTTTCTCGAATTACAATTAAGCAGAGTAGGTGATCTAGGAGAAATAATATCGTAGGGGTTAGAAACGAGCGGAGCAGCTGCCCGGCTGCTGTAAGGGTTTCGTCGTCGTTTTGGGGCGTCAGTTGTAGTTTAACGGAATGCAAGTCAATAAGTAAGTTAATTACTAATATTACTATAGAGAGGGAAATGTGAAAAGTTATTGTTCGAAATAAAGTACTTGAAGTTATCCCACCAGAGTTTTATTATATAAAACAAAAATACAAAATTCGATTTGAAGGAAACAAGATTTATTTCGTCGCAAGTCTCAACACCCAGGTTTATTACATAAAATGGAGCTGCTGGCTAGTAATTATATAAAACAACAATCAACGGATTAGTTGGGTTGCTTACTTTCCTTGGCATTCTGCAGGGATTGGGTGATGAATAGTTTGGCCAACGATTGAGAACAGAATTGAGAAATGTGCTGAGAATAGGTGTTGATTTGCCCGGACACAATCATTGAGTTCAACCTTGGCGGCACCTGCAGTGGTTTGAACTGTTTGAGAACCTCTTCCTCTGGTATTGCCGGCTCACCCTTGGCAACACGTGTTGCATTCTCCTGTGCTTGCTTAACCAGCATTCGGTGTTTTTCCTGAAAAGAAATTTTTAAATTTATATTTAAAAACACAAAAGATGAACATGAAATTTTTATGCTAATTAAGCTGTCCTATTTTAGGACCTATATTCTGCACCAACAAATTTGATAAAATCGAGGCATAGGGTAAATACATACACCTAATACCGGCCACAACGTTTTGAAATGTGTGTAACTTTCGCATTAATCATATCCAAATATTTTAAGCATTCTCAATTTATAAAATGAACCTCAACTAAATCTACTGCGAAAATGTTGTAACAAATGGTAAACATGTATAAGCCAACAGCTATCGTTTCATTAATGTCTTCCTTTAAAACTGTGTAGAAGTACATTTTTCTTGTGTAAGCAAGAAGTGAACTGGCCTTTTTTTATTACAATGTAAGTATTATAGTCCTTGATTTTAAATTCCCAAAATACTTTTAGTTAATAGCTAAGAGTTCAAAATATCCAATAAAATAAACTAAAATTTTCTGTATAAATACTATAACAATTTGGTGGCCGGTAATTGTTTCAAAACACTGAACTGATTAGATATCAGCAAAGAAGGTATAACATAAAGAATTTGCATGCCAAAAAAAAAATGTTGTACGGAAATCTCCGACTGGGGTCGCTATATAAGAACCCCAGAGAGAGAATTCAGAATTCCGCATATCGTGAGCTGGCCCCATAGAACCCCTGTTGTGTGTTACGACCAGTTCGTTTGCTTTTCAACTATTCAAGTTCTTGGGTCTCTTTGAGTTCATTCAAATTTTAGCTCACACACTGGGTCTGAACATTCATTGAACGCGGATGGTACGTGAGCGCCAAAGGGTTCGGCAGCTAGGCTAGAACACAAACACTCCCTCGTCCCTTCGCCGTTCGGTTCGCTCCTGGTGTTTTTATTCAGTCTGTGCCTTTCCCATGCGTTTTTCAGCAATCGCAGTTCGCAGAATCAGAGTACGTAGCTCACCATATGATTTTCCCTTTAAGAACTCCCTTACATAAGTCCTATTTCAGCGAGAATTTCGTCAAGCACGAGTTTGTACTGGATGCAAGTTCTTTGTTTATATGTTCTTTGATACAAGCCATCAGTGGCAGATTTTTTAGTTAGGTTGCATGTGTAAATTTTAAACTTTTTTACATTATAGTTTTACTAGTTTAACATTCTTCTCAAAATCTCGGAAAATAGTATTTTCATCATAAAATCTTAATTTTTTTTCCGCAATAGATAGACAATTCTGGATGTCAGCTAAATCAGTTCAGTAGTTTTACATTTTATGATTTGCGGCCGAATTAAATCCTTGGGGCTGGCAAATAGATTTCATCTAAAACCCATAGGATTTTCTACGTAAATTCCTTCTTAATTCCGAGAAATAATTCTACTAGTGCGAAACCAAACAAAAAATTATTTAAATTGGCGATTGTACACAGGTTACAAAAAAGTTTTCTTTGGCAAAAGCGTTATGTGGTCGGAAACTAGTACATTTACCCTAGTTCGATTTGATAAACACGTATGCATAAAAGATTAAAATTTGTTTACGAATGTTTACAATTTTTAGGATGAACTTGATTGCAATTTTTCAAATCATATGCATGCAAATGAGTGAACTGGAGAACTTTTGATCGAAATAAAATGTTCACACAAAAATCGGACGATTATTTTAGTTAACGAATTCTTACCTGTTCCTGTTTAACCACCGATTGCTGATATTTATTAAATCGAGTCGCCTCCTGATAGAGTTCATCGACTCTTTCGATTAGACAGCGCAGATGATTCTCAAGTACGGAAGCAGTTCCCAGATCAAGGAATCGATTGCCCTCTTCCTCAGGTACCATTTCAGACAATTCGCTCATCATAATGTTAGTAAGTGGTGAGTTTTTGATGAAGATGGGGACCTCAACGAACAAATTCTCGTACCCAATCTTCAGTTGACGGAGTGCATCAGGGGTAAAGTCGTTTTCTTTATACATGGCAATAGCCTGCGGGGTCAGCCTGTACGCCTTCAGAGTAAGGAAGCCACGAGCAGACTTCTGGGTGTCGTAAATAACAACGACCGACTCCTCAATACTGGTCTGGTAGTGGAACTGCGACTCCAACAGTGGGAAGGACAAGAAATTCCCAACGTCTGCACTCTGATACCATCCGACGTGGAAGTGATCAACGTTAACTCGACGTAGACGTCGCATCATCGCCAATTGGTACTCCTCCTCGTCCATCGACTCGTCACTGCTCTTCGGGAATGGGAAGCAATTTGTGATCTCGAGCCTCTTGTCCACGACCAGACCGAGAAGGGCTCCCTGAGCCAAATCCATGTTACTTGTTGATTCCTCATGGCAGTGCTTTACCATTTTCATAACAGCCTAAAAGGAGGAAAGTTAAAAGCAAAATAATTTCCCCCATCGAGACTGCGGGATGCGTCAACAAAAATGTGGCATGAGGCGAGGTTGGAAATCACCCAGAACGGGTGGATCGATCACACCAACTCCTCGCCCGCGGGGATAATATATTTATAAAGGTGCAATTCCACTTACCAGTCCATCGCACTGCACATAACTTATCGTGTTATCAACATCTTGATTGCGACGTGAATTACCACCACGGCTTGCCATTTTTGCGGTGTCAAACGAGAAAGGTCCCCCCGAAGTTTGCCACAATTCTCGCAAACAACTTGTATATTTTGACGTTTTTGTGGTGGCAACCCTGGGAGTATGTTGTTATTTAGCCGCTGTAAACATATTTCACCCAAATAAATCCGAGAAACGTCAAATTTCAAAAATTGCAAAAAGTAGCAACTTTCGCACTTACCTTGTACCATAACCAACTGAAATGGAGAGGAAAAAGAATAAAACCCTTTTTCGATACTGCTGCAAATTAAAAAAATTCTTTTTTCTCTTAAAATGTTTTCAATTCTTTGATTTGCGGCCGCTGTTTCTATTCCTGTTATTTTGTGACGTTTGACGTTTCGGTCGATGTTTCCGCAGTCCTGTTTTTTGGTGGTGGCTTGATGTTTTCGGGAAGGATTTCGTCGGCCGCAAAGTGAATGGATTCAATTTGAGCGGTGAAAATGGCGAGCAATAAGCATGACATGCACGAGAAATTATGTTACTACGTCGAGAGGAGGGATCTTAAGAATATAAACAAGCTTCTTGGTGAAGGGGCCAATGCCACCAAAATTTCGTCCTTCGGGAGATCCGCAGTGGGTCAAGCAGCGTTTAAGGGATATGCGGACATTCTGCGGATTCTACTGCAATCCTGCGAAGAGGAATACATATCCTATACAGGAAGTAAGCACCAAAAACTTCCTATTCTTCAAGCTTTCACTCTTTAGAGTTTAGTTATCTCAATTCTAGATTTGGATTCTACTGCTTTGAACAATTCTACTGATGAGTGTCCAAACCATTCGGTTAGATTCCTCAGCAATGTGATCCTGCTTTTCCCCTCTGCTTCTCTTCCCACTTATTTGAACCTGCATAACAAGTTGCAGAACTTCGTACCAGGACTTTCTCATGACATGACCCATATATTTTAACTTCCTTATTTTTATTAATTTTGCTAACTGTCTAGAGGTGCCCCTATTCAGAACTTCTGCGTTGGTGAAATGGTCATTCTGTGAGATCTTTAAAATCTTTCTATAAAGCCAGACCGGGGTTAGTGCATTAATTGTGATTTCTGATTACTTTTACTGCTAATGTACACAAAATTCTACTACCACTAAATAGTTTAGTAATACAATAATGGTAATAATCAAAACCTCCGGGAATAATAAATACAAGTCGTGAAGTAGACCTGTTCACTACCACATCTGTGGGGTGATGTAGTTCTAGAGCCGGGCAAAGTTTCCCTCCAAAGGAGCCTGCCTAAATTTCGAGTCGTTCCATAAGCCTCATAAATGCGGATGAGTCTCCGTAAATTCTTATAAGAAATGTAGAGAGAGAAATAGTCACCAAAAATATTCACCAACAAGTTCTCACAGAAAGCATTTTTTCATAATGTGTTTTTAAAGGCGCCCTGGAACGATTTCCATTGGTGTCGGTCACTCAATTCTACTTCCCCTTCCAATGTTAAATTATAGTGAAATGTCGAATCGAAGAAGGGGGAAGAGGCAGATAGCACGCATCAAGTATAAATACGGATGAGATTGTTTACATTTTTTCATTCTGCATTTTTAAAGGCGCCCTGGATCGGAATTTCTTTTGTCTGCTGCTCGCTTACGAAAAGTATAGGGTGGTCTTGATTTGTTCGTAAATGTGAATAAGCTTAAAAATGCTTTTTTAGACGCAATTAATTAAAATAAATTTTGTTTTAGATAAATTATGGGTAAGCATAATATAATGTGTTTGGTGTATAGCTGTGGAAAAGGCAGCGTGTAATGTGTTCATAGAAAAGTTTAGTAATAAGTTTTTTGTGAGGTGCACCCTGCAGGATTTTTCCACTTTCGCTCCAAATTTTTATCTTTCTCTCACTTATGCCTTCTTTATTACTACCTATTTCTAGCAAAAATTTCCACTTCGTTCCTGTAACGGTACCAAGGTCGAAAAAAGATAAGGAAAAACTGCTCGAGTGTCTCCTCTTGTTATTAGATACTCTTTGTCTCAGGAGCCAAATGAGCCGAGTTTGCTCGGCTCTGATGTAGTCCGATGATTGCCGCGAAATAGGATTGCTTCTTATGGCGGTATAGCCGGTATATTCCGCTCCACAGGGCGAATCTTCTGAACTATCGCTTTTACGAAAAAGTGATGTTCTACTGATTCTAACTGGGGAGGAATACCGTTCTTATGGTACCAAAACCATTATAGGGGCGAAAACAAAATGTTAAAGACATTTGCGTTCAAATGTTACTCTTACAATCCACTAAAAAAATTACCACGGAAAGTCGTGCTGCCAACTCGAAAAGTTCGAAGAAGTGATTGGAGTTGAAAACTCGATTATTTTATTTTTGCCACTATAACGATTTTCAGATCATAAGAAAGGTTCATAGTTATAATTAGTATGTTATTTCGCGGCGATTGTCGGACCACATCATTACGTCAGCTCTCATAAGGACAAGTTTGAGTCCGAAAAGTTTCGTCGCTGCGGAGTGTACACTATGCCAGCAAACAAAAGAAGGTCTTCTACTGGCGTAGGTGATGGGTGCAGAATATTATATCTATTTAAAAAAAATCTGGTGAATAATTGTAGAGATTTTAAGCTGGTATCCATATCCGTCTAATAAGCTTCGAGCTCTCTCTTCAGGTGGTCCTGCTCGAGTATATTTGAGATGGCTTTAATTTGAAAATTGATCGCTATATTTTCAAATAGTAAAATTGGAATAGAATCGAATTATATACTAAAATTTTGGAACTTTCACCTTATTAATGATTACAAAATTAGAAATAATGAGAGAACCGAGGTATTGCATTATTCACATGATAAAGCATTTCGATTTGCTATATCACTATCGAATTTCACTCATTACCACTAAACGTTTGGTGGAACTGCCATTTCAATTGGCCAACAAACCATATAGTGGTAATGTAATTTTTCTGTCCACTACCATTGGGTAATTCAGTCGTAATGCAAACCATATTGCTACATTATTCCTCAGTCTGTATAAAGCCACATCTCGAATGTCTCGATTTTGTTGATCAATCCAATCCAAAACACCATTTTAACATTGTTGTTTCAATTTTAGGTTGATTTCTTTTCTACAGAACAACTTATGCATGTCCTTAAATATTTTCCTGGCTAATTCGATACGTGTACGGATCTCTCTGCTGTTGTCTGCGTTATCCTCTATTAGAGTACTAAGATATCTAATCCTACTAAGTCTTTTCTCCAGCTCATTGCTTATAGGCAGAGGGGAGCTCGTTAGTCTTTTTTTATTCTCTCCTAAGAGTATCATCAGCGTATCTTATATTGTTTAAGATTTTATCATTAATTTAAATTTCAACTTTTAAATTTTCGAGTACTGCTTTTAGAATATGTTCAAAATATGCGCTGAACAGAGTGGGAAACAAGATAAAGCCCTGCCTTATTCCCTCTCTATTTCAATACGTTCGGGCACTCCTAACTTCCCTTATTTTAAACGATTTTAATCAATCCAGGCAGCCCGAAAAAACCCCGCACTGAATTCGAACTAGAGCGCACTCCTGACGGAATGGATGGACTCCAGTGGGAGTACGAGATACAAACAAACGCCTACACCCCGGACGATGAGTGGTCCCGGCTCTACAGGTACTACGCGAGGATGTTCGAACAGACGGGGGAGCTTCTCGCGAACACAGTGAAATTAAAAGATCCACACTGCCTAGATGCACACCACCAAGCTCCGATTCACTATGCCGCACTTTTGGGGCACATCGACTGCCTCAACGTTCTGCTGGAGTACGGCTCACCTGCGGATATAACCACCCAGAATGGAGTGACTCCTCTTCACCTGGCTGTGAAGTCGAAGGAGGTCATGCAAGTGCTCCTGAGACACCATGCAGACCCCAATCGAAAAACGTATTATACAGGCGAAACCAGCCTCCACGTAGCATCGCGTATGGGATCCGTGGACGTGGTAAGTTTGCTTATAAATAATTTGACCCTCAGGCACGATCCACTTGCTTTAGCAACCGCTGTAGAATAACATTTTTCTTCGATTCTAATTTAGTTTATAATTTCTTCTGACGCTTTATCACAGGTTTTCCAACCTGAGTTCAAAACCAGGACAATGCAGGGCGATTTCGAGGAGTTCTAGTTTCTAAAGCCAGAATGATTTCTAGTCTCATTTTTAGCAACTGACAATTTATTTTATAATTTTCTCTGCCATAATTTATTTTATACTTTCCTGTGAAGCTACAACATGTCTTCTGCAGTATAAACTTAACACGTTCCCTGCCACGTGTACCGTTGTCGGTACACGCTGAACCTCATTTGTACGCCAAGCTGAATTTTTGAATTTAAAATGTTTCCGTCTAAAATTTAATTTGTGGTAAAACTGTTTCATGTGACGTAATGATGTTTGGGCAGTAAAATAAAGAATTCACAGTACAATCATATTTGTACAATATATTTAATAAGAACGAAATCACAAAATTTCAATCTTTTCTTCTGAATGAGGAATCCTTTGAACAAATGATGCAGGCATTACCCATGTAGCGCCAATAGGAAAAGACATTGTTTGGAACTCTTTTAAATTGCTCCTCGAAGGAAAAGTTGTAATATAAAAATGTCCACCAAATTGTGGTATATGCTGAAAAATAGCTAATTTCGTTTCCCTGACTGGTAGAGGAGTCGCAATATCTAATCTCAAAGCGGTTTTACATGATTTCAATAGAATTAATCTTTTTATATCGCTTTCTTGGTATTCACAAGCAATTTTCTGTACTTTTCGCATCGTGGGCTTTCCTCGAAAAGGACGAACCAATTGATTTGCACAAAGGGATGTTAGCAGGAGGTCAAGAAATTTTGTCCAAAGTTCTCCCGGTACGTTGTGTGCACCTTTTGATATTAATCTAATCCAATGGTGACTTCGATTTTGGTCACATTCTTCAGAGAGACTCGCCGTAATTGCCTTCGCTACCTTAATTCGAAAATCAAAATTTATTGAGTCCTGAGAGTCCATTTCATTAGTTAATTGTTCCTTGCTTCAATAATTTCCTAAATATATTGTCACCTACGATTGAAGCGTAATGATTACTTGATGGATTTTTTAGGAAGTTTTTTATATTATAGGTGGAGTTGCTTCTGGATGCAGGAGCGGATATAAATTCAACCAACAACATGGAACGAACTCCTCTGATGAACGCTATTATAAATCACAACACAGACGTGGCCTTTTATTTAATAAGCAGAAATGCTAAACTTAACGTTGAGGATCATGAAGGTTATACAGCTCTATTTTTTGCTGCTATTAACAATCACATTCCCTTAACATCCCATCTACTGGAGAAGGGCGCTCGTCTTTTCGTAACGCATCACCTTCTTCACTTTTGCGTTCGGAACAGCCTCGTTGATATGGCTAAAATTCTTATTCAGGCAGGAGAAAATGTGAATGTCCGTGATATTGCCGGCTGTACGCCGCTATTTCTTGCAATAAAACAATGTAACGAGATTATGGTCCAGCTGCTGCTCCACAATGGGGCGCAGAGTTTCGGACGAGACGATAATGTCGTTAAGGAATTACACGTTGCTGTTCAAAATGCCCAGACTGTTGAGCAGTTCGAGAAGGTTGCAAGGGTTCTTATGGCCCATGGTGTAGGTGTGGACGACTACAATTATTGGTGCGAAACCCCTGTGATGATGGCCATCATGCTGGAAAAGTACAAAATCGCAGAATTTCTTATTAAAGAAGGGGCTGATGTAAATAAAGGAAGAAGCGAAAATATCGTTGATAATTTTCTACTTGCAAGAAGAACAAGTAACTTAAATCTACTTATACTCTTAGGTAAGTTTGTCTTTACTTATTTAATTAAACAAATTTATTAAAAATTATATATAATTGCAGTTAACGCTGGTCTTAAGCTGAGGCCGTTGCCACAGAATTTAAAGCCGCCGCCATGGAATAACATTGACTCAGACCTTGAGGATTGGCTGGCCTATACGTGTTCAACACCGCTGACACTTCAAAGATCATGTCGGATTAGTATAAGAGCTTCACTTATAAGAAATCTGCACACGAACTTGGCTGATACGAAAGACTGTAGAGAATCGAGGCTTATGAGGCTTATAAAGCAAACAGGTCTTCCTGTATCATTGCAGAGATTTATTTATGACTTCAGTGATTTGCCAAGTATTTCCTAGGATTGCACTTTGAGGAGTGTCTATCGATATGATTTTTAGACACTCTTCCCAAAACGATCACACAGGTGAAGCTGTTTTTTTTTTCTTCCAGGTCTGGTAAATTGTTTTAACAGGCTTCTCGGTGGCGCTTAAATTAATACTTTTAATGTCGAATTGTTTCAAAAACACTAAGCAGATTTTTTTTTGCTCAATGTTGCTTTTAATTCAAGCGCTTTATTCAGTTGATGCAGTTATCGGTAAGGATACACAGATTTCTATTACAAAAAAAAAAAAAAAAAATACATGTATCTGTCCTTATGAGGACAATGAATAGCTTTAATGTAGTTTGCATGCCAAGGTATCAAAATGGTACTAGTATAAAATTATGAGGATCTTAACCTCTGAAAATCATATTGCATTTCCAAATAAGAAGGGGAGTTAACAGGTTAAAATAATAGTTCATAACTAAACCATTAATCCGAAAAAGTTAAACGTGAATTATGCGTGATAAAATCGAGTGATTTTTATAACGATGTATTTAAGACTTGAAAATGAGTAAATAAAATAGAAATTTGTACTCCTTATCTATAATAAAACACCCATAAATGCACTTTAGGTAATATATAGCATGCAGTACGTAGCAACCTGAAAATTAATTTTATATTGAAAAAAGAAACTTAATTTTGCTTTTATTGATAAACCCCTTTTTTCTAAGAAAAACAAATTCCTTAAATATAAAGCAAAATGTTTTCCTATATGCGATTGCGATTTTATTCTCTCAAGCATATGCCTTTATAAACTGTTTACTTAAAATAATGTTTAAGTGTAATAATTAAGTCTAGGTAGACCAATTAGCTTAAGACCAAGTGAATCTTGTAAAATAATTTAAATTAAAAATATTACCAAGTAAAATTTGTTTTAAATAATTTGTATCAAACCAGCGAAAATTTGGCCATCAAACTAGCACAATTTCTAATTTAGAGGTTTTTAGATTAAACTTAAACTACTTAAAACTAGATGTTGAAATAAAAATATAAAGAAAATTAGACCCGAAGAGAAATTTAATGATAAAGTTCCCTAACTTTATCTATTTTTCAAAAAATAGTTGGATCATTTTGTATGAGGTTTTTAACTGCTGCAAATTTATAAATAAATAGCAATAAATAAATTTACCCCGGACGCGTTTCTTTCCATTTGTAGGCTTCTCCGAAGTAACTCATAAGATCGCTCACAATGCGACGTAGAAACTTGAAATTTGGTATAGTAATATATCTTATTATTAATCCACATACATATTTTGCACTAGTTAACACTTTAAAATATTCATATAAGAATTAAAAAGGGGAGCAAATTAGGTATTTGAGAAATAATTATTTTGTTCAAAATTTTAAAAAGCATATTTAAAAAAATGTTCTGAAAAATATGCGAAAATAGATCATCCACCCTCCTTATTTCTGAAACTACTAGACCTAGAATTTAGAAAGAAATCTGAATAATATAACGCCTTACTTGTAGTTTGCAGGAAAATTATAATCAAAGTCCTAGGTCTTATAGATTTCTAGAAATTCTAGAAAATATGCTACTCTGCGCGCGAGTCAAACTCTTGACCGATTTTTCGTGCAGATATTTTTAGAATTTGCATTCAGCAAGTTGAAGGTTACTTTATCTAGTCCTTCACCCATTTTCAATTATCTACAGTGCGATTTCACCCGCACCCTTTTGTATTATAACAAAACGTTGCTCATAGAGTAGCATCAAAAAGTTTCACATAAAACCATTTATTTCTAGAATGATTAATTCCGCCCTGTTAATAAAATTCTCCCTTTATTTATAATTGCCTAATTAGCACTCTTCTTGATTAATCTAAAAGACATTCTCGTCCCGTTTAACACCGAAGCAGAGCAATATTATTCGCTGGCCTAAATTCTTCCGGTCATATAATTTTTCTCATTTGCTTTATTTTAATCCGAGTTAGCCACAAGAGACAACATCGCTCCTTTCTGTACATCACCCTCCTTTCGTAATATGGAGTGCGTCCGGGATTTGTTACCCGTTCCCTGTTCCCAAGGGCACTTGACATAAATAGAAAGCTTTAATGAGAGGAATTTTCCTTTTTTCACTTTTAATTTTCCCTTTAGTCAACACAGAATGTGTACCACATTGAATGAGAGGAATCTACCCTGTGATTTCCTCTTTTAATGGAAATTTGAGATATCTCCGAAATCGGGCTTGTGTAATTGTAGAAAGCTTCTTGATTAAATATGAATTTGCAAAAAACAAAATTATGAAGGCCTCATTAGATCCCAAAAGGAGGGAATCCTTTCTACTTAATTCATCCATTTGCTAATCTTTTGATGGAACAAATTAGCTTCCTTTTTAGATTAAAATTAAAAGTTTAAATATTAATGTAAATAATAATTCAATTTAATTCCTTATTTAAAGATGCTTTGTACGGAAAAAAATATAGGAAACAAAACTCCAGAAATGTTTTATCCGATTGGTCATGAAACGGATTTTTCTCATGGTAACCGTCCATATCAAATTCATGATTTTCTTTAGGCGGATTTGGATAGCATCATCATGCCATGGTTTAATGGACACTCAACGAATTAAGCCATGTGAAAGGCTGGTCACGAGATTTCTTCCGGCAAGTCGTTGTGACAACAACTCAACAAAACTCATTGTTTTGTTTCCACTGGTTTGAACTGAAATTTATACATTTCACGACTCTGTGACCCCAACGATCACTGGTGAGATATTGCGTTTTTATCGGAAACAAGTCGTCGCAAACTTGAGAGGCGGTTTAGTTTCGCTTGATGAGGAGTTGTTCGTACTTATCAGCTAGAATAGACTCAAGCGAAAACGAGCTCTGACATCATAAACAGAATTGCTGTGACCTTTGCGTGGAATTATCACACTCATTTGTTCTCTAACATCACAAGGCCAAGAAAATCAATGAAACTAATCAAAGCCATTAAGAATTTATTTACTATGGTCTGTCTCATGTCGCTCAAGATGATAACAACTTGGAAGAAGTGCTTTTGGTGGTATATTTATTTGATGTCTTATAAAAGCGATAACTAGCACACGCGTCGTTAATATTGGTAATTGTTAGTCATTTTTTAAATAGAGCTTGTCATTTCTACATATTTAAAGACTTTGCCCCACTTTTTGCTTAAAACCATTACCAAGTAAGAAAAAAATTAGCAAAAAACAAATTTTCTTAGGGTAATGTCCAAACTAAAATTGAATGGATCTAGAATATAGGGGATTTAATTCCCCGATACTGGATAAAAGTTAAGAGCTCTTAACCGCTTAACTGCTATGAAAAATGATTTTAAAGGAATTAATAATTTTAGAAATATGCTGATTTTTTAAATATTGTGAATTCTTTTATAAATAGAGCTGCTTCTTCTGAATTAGAGAAGTTTTCTAAAATAATCAAGAGGTTAAGAGCTCTTAACATTTAAGAGCTCTTAACATTTAAATATTTCTTAAGTTCTAAATTGTAACAATTTGACAAAGAATTTTTGAAAAAAACGTGCTTAAAATGTTCACACCTTGTCTTTTGTGCGCTCAATTATATATATCGATAACTTTTGAAATTGTTCAAAAAATACTTGACAGGGGAAATACGTACAAAATGACATACAGTTTTGTTTTTGGATCATAACTCTTTATTAATAAATCACACCACATTCATATTGTACACCAGTAATCTTTGGTTATATACCTTTGAACTCTAATAGATATTTAAAAGATTAACAAACTAGAAAAAATAATAATTTTAATTTAACTGAGATCAACGAAATCCATTTTGTCCATATGCTATGGACAAAATGGCATACTACATATGGATTAAATGACATACACGACAAAAGTTATAAAATTAAAGGCAAAGCTCGCAAATGAACCGCTTGGTTCATTTAGAAACGTCCGCGCAAGAGGCGTGGGCCCAATGCAAAAATTTTAAACGCCGCAACCAGTCTTCTTCAGATTTTGATCGGGAAAAAAGACCGTTGCAATATATGCAAGCGCAACACACCTCGTCATCTTGAGCGTCCTACCTATGGCGTTTTGTCCGTTACCTATGTATGTCATTTTGTCCATATAGCTTTATAAAAATTCAAAATTCAATAATAAATGCAAAATGAATACTATTCACGGAAAAAACTATTCAAATGCAACAATAAGTACTTAAAGGATGCAATAAATGTACACGCAAGGAAAAACCATGAAAAATATAATATTAATACAAAAAGGTCACTGCAGTTAAAAAACCTCGTAACTTACCAATGTTTGTCGTCGGCCATGACACCCAAACGAAAAACCAGGGTTACCAACTCATGGAATATTTGCCCCTCAAAATCAACTTCAAAAACCCCTGAAATCCCCTAAAACCGTTTGTAAAGCTGTAATAAAGGAAAAAAATATATTTTAAAACTATAAAGTACTCAGAATAGGCTTTATTAATTATTAAATATTAAAATATTTTTATTACAGATTATTTACCATTGTAATGTATTTAATCACAAGCCATTCAATACTTCAAGTATTGCTTCTGCTTCTTCTACAGTCTGAATTTTTAAAATCGTACATTCGTACATTAAATAAATCCAACATTTTTTCTGATGGATTAAATTTTATTCTTTGAATATAAAAATCGGTATAGGATTTTTCACTCCATTTGTAGAAATGGAAATATTAGAAATAGTTTATGGATATTATTTTACATAAAAATGAAACCATTTATTAATTAATTATAAAATTTTTAATTAAACAACATACATTAAGAAATATTATTAAATATTGTTACTACAGAATGTATTTTTACCCCAAAATAAAATTAAAATGAATGCTACCTATTTAAATTATAATTTGAAATATTTTGGAGCATTCTTAAAATACCCCTAACAATTTCGAGCCCCTGAAAAACCCCCATTCTACATTTCATCCCCCTAAAATTAGGGGGGAAACTCCCCAAGTTGGTATCCCTGCGAAAAACTAGCGCGAATTCACGTTTTGACAGGTTGATATGAGCCGGTAGAGTCACGTGATGTAGTTATCTATGGCGGGCTAGAAGCGGCAGAATTTAGAATATGATGCCTGTGTCATTTTGTACGTACTTCCCTTATAGTTTATATTAGTAATACTACGTATTACTTAATATTCGGTAAACAATCATTGTTTTAAGTCATAACATTTTTGCTAGAAAACATCAAAAACCTGTATTTTTATTGTAAAGTTTTCAAATTGCATATATCCGATTATATTTTTATTTTTGCTTAGTTTAGTTGTATAAATATTACCATCCAGATATTTTGAACGAAAAAATTAAAGCTAGTCTAAGTTGTTTTGTGCTATCTTTAAAATTAACATATTTATTTTGCAGTATGAAAAACTGGGTTGCTCATGAGAGGATGGAAAGAAGTAAATCAAAAGAAACAAATTTGTTTTTGTTCTTTTAACAATAATGCTTCTTTACATAAGAAAAACTACCAACAAAAACTAGCCATACTGATTATTCGAAAGTTAGAGAAAAAGTTGTGCTCAGTTTTTGCAGATATTTTCTTAAAAAGAGCAAACTAAAATATAAGAAAACTTGAAATGTTTCACAATTGTATACTTGAATCCGTATCGTATATAGGAGTTTATGTTATAAATACAAGAAATACGTAGTAAGACTATTCCTCTAAATTGTAAAACATTTCCAATTCTAATTTATATTTCCAGATGAAATCTTGTAAGGACGGTAAATCTTTCTAATGAATTTTACTTCCGTCAGAGTCCATTAAGAGCAGTCATCTGAAAGAGCTATTATAATTGGTCAATTTAATTTAATTTCGTGAATTGATCAACGTAATAGCAAAATGAATAATGCAATAGTTAAAATCATCAATTTTGCAGTCAAGTGGGTGTTGGAGCCTCACTGCGACTGAGGACGGAGAAATCGACACACGCATGAAGCAAATTATCCACCGGTCTGAACGAGCAAAATTATTGGGAAGGAAAGGTGATCGAACACCTCCGGAAGTTCCCATGGGATGAGAGGGTCACATATTAAATTTCATGCTGCTCCCAAGTTAACGATGGGTGCTGTTGCATTCCTCAGCAATATTGTATTCAAATTCGATTAATTTCCCGCACATAGTTGAATCACTGTGTGTTAGCAAGTAGTCTTCTTGATTGTGGAGCTGTGAACTGCTGCGCATGGGCATGGGGCTCAAAAATTGCGGCTGCTTTGGAGGCATTGCGCACGGCGTGTATTCAACAAGCTGATTCGTGATCTGCATTAAATATGCGACGCGGACGCATCTGGTGCGTTCAATTGAAATTCGTTCAGAGCCCCCAGAGTCTGGTGAAGGCTTCAATTGAAAATGAAATGAGGAAGATCAATGGCATTTTGTTTGTCGGTTTCTTAGAAAATCAAAAAGCATGGCACTTTCAAACCTTCGTTCCTTGCTAGTTGTGCTGTGTAAACATTAAACAAGCAAGAATATGCAGCTGATGAACAGAAGGAGGCTCCCCACGATGTTCTTGATATGTTGTTGTTTCAAGCAAAATTCCTATTTATGCGTTTAGCATGCATCGGTTGTTCACTTTGCAAATTCCGACAAGAGTCATAAACCCTTTCGGGGGCCTTTTATCTTGCCAGCATTCAAGCATGAGTTGTTCGGTGTTGTTGTTTACCTTCAACTGAAGCTAAAAGCTACAATTAGCCGTGCCAATAATAAAATCCAATGTTCTAATATATTCCGCCAATCTCTCTACCTCTGGAAGGCGTTTGACTTTACCAATGCAACAATATTTGCGTTGAATGGGGCATGGGCTGGCAAACCTTGAAAATTTGCTCGACTCTTTTAGTTTTTGCATATTGCACCGCAGAAGCGGAAGTCGAAAGTCTTATGGTCTTTGTTTATCCCACCCAACATTATGAGACGTGCGTGAGCATATAATAATAGCTTTTAGAGGCGGTGCACTTTCAGGCCACTGAAATCATATTTCAATGTCCTCGTGATTTATTGCGGTACGCTAAATCACTCAAGAAAGTTGCTAGGTGAAAGGAAAAACAAAAGTTCTGCAACTTTTTCAGTAGCTTTCGTGTAATTAATATCTTTTCCCTTTTGTTAGTCTGTATCTACTTAAAATTGATTAAATAAGGACAAGCTCGAAATATGAAAAACTCAATGACCTTTTAGCGATTATTCTTCTCATTAATCTTGAAAAAAAAGTAAAATAAAGTAAAAATGATAAAAGACCTGTAGAAACCCCTTAAAAGCAGAGGAAAGGGACAGTGAAGCCGTAGGTCAATTTTACACCTGGACACGTTCTACCTTGACATTGTTCAGCGTCGAAGTTTGTATAGAGACCGTTCGCATGAACAACATAAAAGTTGTGACTACCGTCGGTGAATCTCCAACTGACCCAAATACCTGAAAAGTAGTACCTTGCCTACCTCTCTTACCTGAAGAATTATTGTGCAATCGATCGGTTTTCAGCTCAAGCGGCACATTAGGTGAGCTCTCTGTACATCGTTCGGATCAATTCAATTTGTAATTTTAAATTTACCCTGCACTGCCTGTACTACAGAGAGTGTCTGTCTACCTTTGAAACCGCGATTGGCGGCACAACAAAATCCTACTGAATGGTGATTATGTAAATCCATATGAACTGCAAGTATTACTTGAAAAGTCAGAAGTGAATCTTCCTCGCGTTGTGGATAAAATTACACAATGATTTTTTGATACAAAGAACGTGATCCGCTTAGCCTTGGCTTCTTAACTGAAAAGTGAGAGTTCACTGATATCGATTTGCAGTTATTATTTAATTACAATAAAAAAACAATTCAAAATTATTACTATTTGTAATCGGAGATCGCCTGTCGAGAGATCCACCTAGTGATCTGGATCTGATCTTTACCACAAAAAACAATGCACCTCGCCTTATTATTATTAACGAATGAATTGCATTAAAAGAAAAGCTGACGCCTAGAAGATTTTAATGCATTTCTCAAGTGATCGCTTCCACTGAGTAATTTCCTTGATCATTATATATTAAAAGAATTGCATGACCAGATATCTTCACAAGGTCATCATCAACACTTAAGATTGGGGGTGCAGATCATGTGCATGAATCGAAACACGTCACCGCCAGTTCTGCAGAATATATATGATATCTTAATGAAATTTAATGAGGCGAAACTAGAACGGTTCAGGCATAACAATGAAACCGATATACGAAAAGACTCAAGTTGGATCGAAGACGACGACTATGACGGCGTTTTGTCTTTCAGAGCACGCACTGCTTGTTCACTTTATTAAGTAACTTGGCAAGATCCAGCAAAATAAAATTACCGGCCGCTTTTGCCTTCGTATGTCACTTAAAATCTGCCTAAGATTAATGATAGCATCGTTGGCGAAATTTTAAATTCGTACAGAAAATGAATTGCCTCTTATGGGAGGCGTTACACAATTCTTTTAGAGCGTGGCAATAAACAACTTTTGTGTGTTCTGTAATAAGGCTGAAAGTGACATATTTTTTTTTTTACGCTACTTCGGTTCGTAGTAAGTATGGTATAGAATTAGTGATTTCGTTTTCATGCCCTATTTTCCAGGGTCAAGAGGCTATGTGAAAGTATAAAATCATGTCCAATTTTGTCTGTCCACTCTGAAATTTTACGACTAATTTAATTTGAATTCGCATCATGAAATCTTACACAAATAATTTTCTGTCTCAAATTATCGACCAAGCTATACAAATTTTACAATCCCTAAACTTTTGTATTTGAAAAGATGGTGTACAGTAAGTTGGTTTTTTGTAAGAAGTCTGTGATAGATCTAACAATTTATAAATTTTTTTCAAATTACTTATTGAATTCACTTGAGAAAGGACTTCATTGCGACGTAATCTTCACTAATTTTCCCAAAGCATTTGATAGAGTAAATCATGCGATTCATTCTAGTATTCTGAACTGGGTTAAATCCCAGATGCCTAATCATATTCACTACGTTCAATTTGATAATGTACTCTCGGACCCTATCGAAGTTACTTCCGGTGTTCCTCAAGGTAGCCAATTAGAACCACTCCTATTTTTGTTATTTGTAAATTACATTCCATCTTTTCTAACTCATTCTCAATGTCTTATGAATGCAGATGATCTAAAAATCTATTCGTGCATTAGGTTAGGTTAGGTTAGGTTTTATTTGTAAGAACGCAAAGAACTTTTCAGATCTTTTAACCTAAGATCCTTATACTTCTCTTTCGTAAACTTAATATTGAAATATTGTTGCATCGTAAGGGATCCTTATTACTTGTCTCAATCGTCGAGAATAGAAAGGATTCAAAGGTGTTTCATTAAGTGTGCAATTAGTCTATTGTGTTGCAATAATGAAATGCCTGCTTACTAATGCAGAGGTTCAGAAACCCAACGAAAGTTCCTTATCATAGAGTGAATTGTTTGTTGTTTGAGGCAGTTTAACGCGATTTACTTTATGAAGTTTTGATTTTTGATAGTTTGACTATTGTTATTATTGATGTATAAAGCTATTATATTAATTAAAAAAAAAAAAGAGATTGTATTTGCAAATATGGTTCGTAAGCATGTGCACAAAATTTGCACATTTCAATTACTTTTGTCTGTTCTGTCGTCTAGGAATATTCTCTTCTCTCTGTTTATCTCTTTATCCATTAGCCTTCTTATATAACTACCTAAGCGTCTGTTTGTCTGTTTACCAATTTTTCCCAGTTGGCTAGGCATTATCACTATGTCCAGTTTGCGTTTATATTAAACAAGCTGACCCAGCAAACGTTGTACTGCCCTTTCCGGTACATTTTCATTATGCCCTGTGCGTCGACTAATATTTGATCGTGTTCTTTCTTTTCGCATGTTTCTACAAATAATACCATTAATATAAGAAAACAGTGTTTCCGTTTCATGTCCCTAATTAATTTATTGAGCAAACTTACACGTTGTTTAATATTAAGTAAACCGTTTTACACTTCACAAATATTGGAAAATTACCCGGCTTCAAATGTTCTAGTTTGTTATATCCTAAAAATTGATTCAACCCGAAAACCCCTTTATGGATCCGCCATCTTAAATATCCAAATCTTGATAATATTTAAAATTAGTGGCATTAAATAAATCGAGACATTTTGGTCGCCGTGTTGGATCCGCCATCTTGAATTTCGAAATTTTGATAACATTCAAATTAGTGGCCTCAGAATAATTATAGTACTAATTTCCATTAAAATCCGTTAAAATCGAAAAATTGTTGGCCACAATCTTGGATTTGGAAATATCGATAATATTCTAAATTAGTTGCCTCAGAATAACCATTGTACTAATTTTCATTAAAATCCGTTGTAATTGAGACATGTTAATCGCCATGTTGGATCCGCCATCTTGGATTTGGAAGTTTTGGTAAAGTTCTAAATTAGTTCAATAAGAATAATCATTTTTATAATTTTCATTAAAATCCATTGTAATTAAGACATTTTATTCACCATGTTGGATCCGCCATCTTGGATTTGGAAATTTTGATAATATTCAAAATCAGTGACCCAAAAACAATCATTGTACTAATTTTCATTAAAATCCGTTGGAATTGAGAAATCTTGGTCGCCATACTGGGGCCGCCATCTTGGATTTGTAAATTGCGATAATATTCAAAATCACTGACCTCAAAACAATAATTGTTCTAATTTTCATTAAAATCCGTTGAAATCGAGGACGCGTGAACGGTCAAACTCGCGAAGTTAAAATAATCGTTAAGTTTTCTGAAATTATACAATTTTCTGCGCAATTTTCTTAACTTTTCTTTCCGTAAGAACCATCTACAAAGTATTAGAAAACTTTTTAAAAAAAAAATGAATGAAATCGGTAAAGTCGTTCTCAAGTTATTGCGTATTTGATAAATATGTATGGTATATATTTTGAAAACCTATAAATTTTTGATTTAGTAAAAGGTAAAACAAATTAGCTAAAATTCCATTTTCCAACTTTCATCGTTAGTAATTTCGACCGTATTTGTATAATATTCCTTATGTAAGGAGATGTATCACCCTTTAAAGTCTAATAAAAGGTCTAATAATAATTAAAAATTTACATTTTAGATTTCAGCAAATATTGACGAAGACTTTAAAAAGAGAACCGGCGGTAATATGGGCAAATGGCCTCTTTAAATCCACTCACGCAAACTTTTCTTCATCAAAATTAATAAGGAATGGAGACAAAATGGCATTGAAAGAAGGTCAGTCGAAAATACCTAAACAGTACACGTGAATTAAACAGTGCCCTGGCTGAGGCAATTTCCTGCCATCAGGGCCTGGCCCTTCCTAATTTGCCTAAAATTGTTTTGCGCCAAGGATAAACTTTTTCATTGCTTCATTGCCGGGCTCCAAAAATGCGGCTCTTAAACAAAATTTAACTTCACGGCCTAAAATGAAACCACTTTATTTAGCCGTCGCAACTACACCAACAAGCAGCACCGCCCAGGTTTGTTGAATTGCAAAACGTGTCGTCCCCGCCTTAATTAATTTCAAAAACTTGTCATTTCCAGTCTTCGATTAAAACGTAGATGAAAGAAAAGGAAAGGGGCGCTGGCTCCGAGGAGAGATTGGAGTCACCCGCCCTTATTTTGCCCCCATCAATCAACAAGTCTTGAGGGAAAATCCATTTGGTTTTCTTTCCATTCATATACATCGCGACTATTAAGCACTCAACTGGAGCACCCTGAGGGCCCCATAATGGGACGGCAGATGTATGCACAGTAGCTGGGCGCTCCCGATAGCGGATTAACATGATTCTAGCGAGGATGCTCCACCAGAAGCGGGTAGTGTAGAAACTTTCATTTTAATCGGCTTTTCTTTCAGCGCTCGGGATCACTTTCCTGCTGTGAATGAGAACGGGTAAAGGGCTTATTTAGTTAATGCAAACCTTTTAAACTTTTAACGTTGGAGACACTCAAATGCCCCCAAACCGCCCCACATTAATCCCAGGTACTTTTATTCCCCTGTGGGGCTCTCAAACGAGACTGAATAAACGAGTACAAGCATATTCGGAGAAAATCTGAATTGAGATAACTTTGAGTCTCCAATCTTCATAATTGAATTCAGTAGTTTCTTTGTTTTGATAATGTTCACGTAGTATATTTGAAGAAAAAATTAATTAAACAAAATACTACTTTTTGGGCTTTAATGATAGACCATTTCTACAAAGTGTTTCTGCAAAAAACGTATCCGGAAACGATAAATGTTTCATCACGTCAGACTTGTGAAAAAGAAGAAAGAGAAAAACACGCACGTACCTTCTTCATTTTTGAGAATTTATAAACATTGAAAAACCATTTGCGCTTGTGGATTTGTAATTTTTTCTGTTTAAAATTCATCGTTTCATAGTGTAGCACCACTGTTGATTTAAATATTCCCGGGTGAAAAAATAAGACTGAAAAAGGTCTGAACAGAGACTAAAAATTTAATTTTAAACTGAAACCAATCTGAAATTATTATTTGCACTGAAAACAGATTCAAAATATTAAATTGAGGAAGTTAAAATGGAATTCATACTGAATTAGGCGGAAATATTTTTCAATCGGAAAAATGACTGAAATCGGACGGAAAATTTTATTTTAGCATAGCTGGATCAAAAAACTTACTATACTGAATCAATACTGAAATATGAGTTACTTTTGATGAGTACAAGCAAGAAACTGAAAAGAGACTGAAATTTATCAACTTTTGCATTTTTTCTGCTATAGCTCATCAGAAATTTCAAAATATTGGATTTAAACATTTTTCAACTGCTGGACTTAAATTATACCTTAGGATCAAGAATTAAAGGGAATTTGGCAAAAACACACGAAATTTTAATTTTCAAAAAATTTCATTATTATACCCTTCAAAATACTCGCCATTTGTGACGATACATTGATGACAACGCTTAATCCAATGGTCCATGCACTTTTCATAGGCTTGCAAAGGTATGGCCTTTAGCTCTCACAGCGAATTCTCTTTTATGGCATCAATCGTCTCAAAGGGCGTTCCTCTTAATGTAAATTTGAGTCTTGGGAAAGGGAAAAAGTCATACGGAGCCTGATCTGGAGAATACGTTGCTTGGCTGTCGATATTTTGGCCAAAAAATCTGAAACAATCAACGCTGTCTGAGATGGCGCATTATCGTGGTGTAAAATCCACGAATTGTCTTTCCACAAACCAGGCCTTTTCTTACGAATTGCTTCACGCAGACGGCGCATAATGCCTAAATAGTATTCTTTGTTGACCGTTTGACTGAAAGGAATTCGTAGTGCAATACACCACGAATATCGAAGAACACAGTCAACAAAACTTCAATTTTCGAGCGATTTTGACATGGTTTTTTTGGTTTTGTCTCATTTTTAAAACAATTTCGGGAGATTGTTGTGCGGGCACATCATATTCGTAAACCTACATCTCGTCACCAGTTATGCTGCGTTTAATGAATGTGGGGTCGCTATCGGCGTTGAAAATCATGTCTTTAGCCACAGCCATGACGCTGTTTTTGGATAAAATTAATTGTAAAAATCGCCACAATACAATTTTTCGTCTCATTCAAACAGACGCTGACAGAAAACTAAACATTCGATCGCCGTCAAACTTTGCAGATTGTCAAAACAGTACTGCCAACAATCGCTGCAACAATTTTTTACAGATTTGTGCAGCGTGGGCCTTTCAAATTAGAAATTGCCGTATATTTTTGATCATAAGGTATAAAGTAGTATAAAGTGCAAATGTAATGTGTAATTAATATATTTATCAATATTTTATTTGAACGAGTGAAATGAACTTGAGCGCAAAATATATTTCAGTCTGTTTTTCGCCTGGTTTTAGTCCACATTTTTCGGTCTGTTTTCCTCCTAATTTCAATCCACATTTTTCAGTCGAATTTAAATTCATTTTCTGTACATCTTCATTTCACTTTCAGTATCTTTGCGGTCTATCACTTTCTGCCTCTTGTTCACTACCTCAGCTTACTTTAAGTTCGTTTTCCGACTGCCCTTCAACTTCAACATGGAAAAAAGGGGTCTCAGTCTGTCTTCAGTTTTATTTTTTCGCCCGGGTTTTAAATTTTAAACATTTTAAAAAGATATCTAATTTTCATTCATACTCCAATATTTTCGTTGTCGATTAATAAGAGGAACATCTAGAAAAATACTCTCTAGTTGGAAAGATTGTCTCAATTTTGTGGTCTCTTACGAAAATCTGAACATTTATTTTGGATATATGTATAGCATAGTATATATACCTACAATGAAATGATAAGATTCTGTTCCATTGCATGTTCTTAATATAATATACTTACATACAGTGGCGCTAAAAACATTTGCAACGAGAACTGAGTGTTAACAAATGCCTGCACAAAGTGAATTGATAAACAATAGTCTACCACTTTATTACCCAAACTGTAACAAAACAAAAACCTAAAAGGTCTGTTAAATTTGTATTACCTTGCAACCGATAACGCAGAAATATTTCCAGTGTGAATTATTTTGCTAGCTGAAAACATTTGCATGAATAAACCACTATCTTATCAGCTCAGTAGGTAATCGTCATTAGATAAAATATTTTCATACGAGTTAACAAAGTTGTCTTTAAAGATGTAATAACAGAGTTGTACAATATAAAAATGAATTCAATTAGGTAAAATTGATGCTAACGGAAGTGGTATATTTTTATAATTACTTTTTACTTTAGTGATTTACAATGGCTGGAAACAAATGAATATACAATTTCGAAAAGGGCACATCTCGCATATTTTGACAAATGCGTTTTTTCATATCAATGTGTCCTAAATGCTTCCCCGTACCTATTATGTTCGAAAAGGAAACATCTCTGGTATTTGTTCTACTGTCGACAAAATGTGACTCAAAAATATATTTTTTTAAATGTTATACTTCTTTAGAAAATAATTAGTTTTTTTAATTCTCTGAAAAGTTTCAATATTCAGAGATGTGCCCTTTTCGAAATTGCTTATTCAAATATAATATAATATTAACCAAAAAGAAAAACTGTGAACGATTATAGTCTTGAAATGTGTTAGAAAGAAACAAATGAGAAGTCTTCGATACAGAAATCGAACACATCAAGGAATATTAGAAAGCATCATCTCAAAGCATGGGTACTATATAATGCTTCCAAGCCAGCAAAGAAACTGTTTCTTTCAAAGAAAAGCATTAAGGCTAGACTAGAATTCGCAAGGAGATATAAAGATTGGATTTTCCGAAAATGGCGAAGATGGATGCAAATTCAAGTATGTTAGGGGACCGCAAGGACAACTTTATAATCCAAAATACACCGTAAAAACTGTGTAATTTGGCGGTGGTAATATAATGGTGTGGGGTTGTTTCTCCGCATATGGTGTAGGTCCCATAAAAGGATTAAAAGGTACAATGACTGGAACATGTTACAATGCTGGAGAGGAAATGCCGATTTAGTGGATTTTTCACCATGATAACGATCCTAAGCACACTTCACGCGTAGTGAAGGATTGGCTAGAGGGTAATAAGCTGCAAGTGTTAAAATGGCCAACTCAATCTCCAGTGAAACAAAAAATGGGAAAACAAGTCTTTAAAAAGCAAAAAGTTTATTAAAAAGGAGTGGAGGGATATTTCGCAGCCTATAATCGTAAAACTAATTGAATCAGTGCCTAAAAGATGTGCCGAAGTTTTAAAAAATAAAGGGTGTTCCATAAAATACTAGAACTGAAAAAATGAACCATATTTTATTCTATTCTTGATATGAGTTTATGCAATTGCAGATGATTTGAGCTACCAAAATTATGTCTTTTGATAGTATTTTTTAGTTACTGTGATGTGTGATGAGAAAAACGACTACTTTTTGGATTTAAGTAATATTATTGTTTTTTTAATAAATTGATATTGTATTATCGCTCCGAGTTGTTAATTAATGAAATAATGCAGCAATTTGTACACACTTAGTTCTAGTTGCAAATGTTTTGAGCGCCACTGTATGTATGATTTTATGATTAAAATTAATTTGACTATAATATTCACACAATATTTTTTGAAAAAGTTGAATGATAATTTAAATATTTTCGGACAAGCTTTTGATAAGATGATAATTATTATAATTTTGTATATACGGAATTACTGGGTATTATTTAGGATAAAGTATAATATACAGGACAAATAATTAAAAAAGAAACATTTATTCTTATACTTACTTCTTTTCCTCTGCGTCTTTTCAAGCAAGACTCAATAGACGTCTGCAAGCAGGTGCATTTGTAATATTTAGAAAAAATGAGAATCTTTTGAATTGCGTTCAACAGCCTCTTTACTTTGATGCGCACAAATTTGTCACGGTTAGTTCTGGCATTAAAGAAATTTTTCAGCGTTTACTGGAAGTGTCTTTTGTTTCAGCTATTCTTCAAACTCATCTCAAAAATTAGTTTTACATCTTGCGTAACGTCTGCAACAAATCATCGGAAAAACAGCAGCAAAACCTGCAATTATGGCAGACAAAAGTTGTCCCGCCAACGATACCGGACTCTTATTGAAAGCAATTTAACCATATTTGTAGAGAGACAAGCATTTCTCCGTATCTACGAAAAAGACTTTCACCTCAACTCAAACCCAACAATGGTAAGCCGAGTGAAACGACCGAACCGAGGAAGGTGCAGGCTGTCGTTCATTAATACAATCCGCACCAGATGCGATTATTGCCTCCACGCAGCGAGATGCAAATTACGTGCCTTTTTCAACTTAATTCCTGTCATTATGACTCATAACTATTACGAGATTTCATTACTCGCCGAACGATCGCGTAAGATTTTATAAACAAAATCTTACTAAGCTCCTTCTAGAGATTATATACAGCCGCTGGCGCGGATGTTTACAAACACTGCAACTTTGACTGTGTGGCAGTAGAAACGATAGATGTTTGCAGTCTCATCAAAAATTTATTTATTCATTGGATGAGCCCTTTAATTAACTGTTATCTTGCAACTATCCCAACAGAATCTCGTTTAGATTAATTTTAATTTTACGATAACTCGTTTATAGGAGAAACTGCATTACAAAATTTGAAACGTGAATGTTTCACTTCAATTAACTTCTTTCTTGTGAAACGGCTGCTTCTCATAAATAACTAATAGCACACGAGTCTTTATCTTCAGTCGAGTAATTAAGCCAAGCTTTGTGCCCTCTAAACGACTCCACCGAATGATTTGTTTAATAATAATAGCTGTGAGAAATTTTTCGATTTGTACTCGCAAAAAGATTTTTTTTTATTAATGCAGAGGGGAACGTGTCTTGCTGGAGGTCGAGTTTAAATCAAATCAGTAAAAAGTTGAATGATTTTGAATGCTGTGTGTATGCAAATTACGAACTCTTCTCGACCGCAAAATTGACGTAAATTTTTATAAAGCTTTTTTCTCAGGAAATTTTGATTACATCACATTACTGGTGGATTTTTCGTTGTAACCTAGGTAATTGAGCATTTATCTGAGGTTTATTTAATTTTCTCTATCTTATGACCTGAAACGCATTGAATTACAAATTCAATGGATTTTTGGAACATTGAACACTCTTTAGTCAATGAGTTTTATGGACGGAATTTGCTAATTTCAAGGGTAAAAGTTGCTTGTTTATGCGTCTTAACATTGCTCCAAATTGGTTCGGTTCGGTGTACTCATTTAATATCATAATTGACTTACAAACATGTTGCAAGCAAATTAAATTTTATTTTTCAGTGTCGATTAGACGTAAATAGGCGAATATATATCACTAAATAAACAATTTTTATCAGGACAACTTTACTAAGCTCTCATAAAAATTGTTTTCCTCTCTTATATTAACCCTGATGTTAATGTAGAGAAATCGTAACGAGATGTTGGCAGCTTTTGAACTGATTTGTCCCTGGGAACGACTACTTACATATCCTACATATAAGAAAGCAATTATAGATAAGGCGGTTTAAAAATTATATGTGAAAACACGTAAAAAATGAGACAAAGAAATAAAAATAAACAACGATGAAGATATTTTCAAACAATAGTACAATGTTCTTCACAAGAGAGTCAAAAATTATTAGAATTATATTAATATTCTTGACTAAATATAACTTAACTAGGATATGAGTAGGGGCGACTAATCGATGAACAAAATATAAAGTATATTGTAAATTAAATATATAAAAATATTCAAAAATACAATTTTTACTGCGTTCGAAAGCGAATAAATGTGCACAGAAAAAAATATTTCTTGTTGATTCAACAGTGACACCTTGTTAAATCATCTAGTACGAAGTTTCTGCTTCAATTAACCAGATCCTACATAGTTCATTTATTTTAATGTCAATAATTTAATATCAATCATTCTTGATTGTAGAATATAATTTTTCTCTTAGTGTAGATATAGTAAAGGTAATTAATACCAAAATTTTTGACTGATATAATTCTGTTAACCAATTTAACCCATTAATGCTCAAAACGAGGATTTTATGCACGCAAGTTCAATTAAACGATTCGAATTTTAAATTGGGGCGATTATCTTCCAAATGCGTATATAAGGGGTTTTTGGGGATGCTCTTTCAGAATCTGTCATTTGTTTTGCATAAAAGCTTCAAAAACCCTATTATTTTTTTGGATATTTTCAAAAACGTGCTCATTTTTTTGGTCATTTTTCTTCTCAAATTTGATTATCTTGTCGTTGCTACTATTGAATGATCATATAACCACCAGGAATCGCGGTCCGAATGTCTAAACTTTCTCAAACCATGGTTTTGAAAGTTTTTTTTTTTGCTTTGGTTTTTGCAAAATGGCTATTTTGTACAGCAATGTAATAAAAAACCTTGGATTTTTTTACACGAAAAGGAGAAACTTTCAAAAAAAAGTGTAGAACGCAAAATGCTTAAAATTAGCCAGAGAAAACGTTTGATTTTTTTAAAATTTTTTCGACTACTTTTGGTTTTTCGGATTTAGCCAATTTTTGAAAAATCCAAAAATGTCCCGAAAAATTCTGAAAAAATGCGTACGTATTTTTTTGCTAATTATAAGAACTTTTTGTCATATAAAATTTATTCGTATAATTGATCCTTTTTGAGTAAAAATATCATATGTGAATATGTGAATTTTTTTCAGAATTTGTCGGGACATTTTTGGATTTTTCAAAAATTGGCTAAATTCAAAAAACCAAAAATAGTCGAAAAAATTCACACGTTTTCTGTGGTTAATTTTTAAAGTTTCCCCTTTTCGTGTTTCAGAATTTTTCGGGAGATTTTTGGATTTTTCAAATCCAAAAAACCAAAAGTAGTCCAACAAATTCACGTATTCCTTGGCTAATTTTAAGCATTTTCTGTTCTATAATTTTTATTTTTTTTAAAGTTGATCCTTTTCGTGTAAAAAATCGCGAAGTTTTTTATTACATTGCTGTACAAAATGGCCATTTTGCAAAAACCAAAGCAAAAAAAAACTTTCAAAACCATGGTTTGAGAAAGTTTAGATATTCTGACCTCGATTTCTGGTGGTTATATGATCATCCAATAGGAGCAACGATAAGATAATCGACTTTGAGAAGAAAAATGAGCACTTTAAAAAAAAAAAAAACCAAAAATAATAGGGTTTTTGAACCTTTTATGCAAAACAAATACCAGATTCTGAAAGAGCATCCCCAAAAACCCCTTATATACGAATTTGGAAGAAAACCACCCCAATTTGCTATTCGAATCGTACAATTGAACTTGCGTGCACAAAATCCTCGTTTTGCGCATTAATGGGTTAAATAACAAGATAGTTTTATAATATTTATATAGAGTTCCCTGGTCAAGCTTACCAGCAATCATGTTAGTTGAAAAAATAGTTAAATTAACCACGAAATTAGTTGTTTAAACCGAATATTTTTTTGGGTGTATGATAAATCTGAGAATATCGCAATAATTCGGAACACAGTTCAACAATTGCAAAATCTAACATCTTTCGGGCCCTGTTAAAATTTGTCTACTATCAAAATTTGTCTATAAAAAAATCCCAGCCATATTACTAATTATAAAATGAATGAACTTTTTAAAGTGTACTTACTACAATTTTAGGATTCTTGACTTAATTTCGTGGATCTCTCGGCACCTCGGAAAAACCGCCGACGACAAATTGGAAAAAAATAAATAGCGTATACAAAAAGTCAAACCAATTTTCTTTGACCGTTGATTCCAATTAGTTTCTAGTAATCAACTATCGATATTTTCAATATATAATTGGATGGAATAAAATAAACGCCCTTTACGCAATGGTTTTCAGCACATTTATTCAATCAAAAACCAAATAAAAATGTAAAAATCGATGTTATGGTACGTTAAGTATGCATAGGTGCAGATTCCAATTACATTTCGATTTATCATGTCCATCTGAAAAAAAACTGTGTGGGATCTGCAACCACTAAGTTGATTTTAATTATTTACGCTGCCGAGCTATGTTTATGTTATTTATTTCGTAAAAAGCGAGCCCAGAGAAATTTAATCTCGAAATGAAATTGAAGCTTATCAAAAAATGAATGCTGCCGTCACAACAATACTTTAATAAATGAATTTTACTGAAAAGTTGAAAAATATGGCAACCCAAAGGAGAAACGGATTAAGGGCTTTTCAGTTCCTCCTTAGAATGTTATAAAATTCCAGTTTTAAGAAATCCACCGACAGCAACTCCCAAAAGACCAATTGGATTATTCAGTCGCTTTGTTTCCACGAGATATTTTCGCGATACTGTCAAGGGCGAACAGCAGATTAAGGATCATTAATCTATCGAGGAGCCTCATTATCCTTGTCATTGATGGGCAGAATTAATCTGGATGTCAGTTTAATTCTCGTCAAATCAATCACAATTTATCGAGCAAAACGAACTTACAGGACAGTTTTAAACTTTTGTTTTTCTCTCCTCCTTTTAGATGGCGATGGTCGTGGACTGACATCACAAAAGCCAAAACAGACATCGAAAGGAGAGGAGTTTCCTGTGGGACTTATGGGGTGGCGAGTTGCAAACAAAACCACTCTTATACCCATTATCTTGTAACGCTGAACTATATACTATACTATACTATAGAGTGAAGTCCTCTTCTAATGGTACCAAAGCTGATGGCCTTCCTCGTCAGGTTCCCATGATGGATTTCGGGGCATCGTTCGGTATCTGACGATATCCAAATTTCACGTACTGCGGCATCCCACGTACGTTGAATATCTGCGAACACAATAAAAAGCTGGTTTACGATGGAAATTGGAAATCTGTTGAAGTCCTTCCCTTCCCCCTAGGATACAAGGGATAAAAGATTTTCCTGGGGATTTACAAAGTTGCGTGTTCGCGATTGGAATTGGATTTCGAGTTTTGTGGCATCTGTAGAGCTTGTGTTTTAGAGAACTTCCCAAAAGTTTGTTTTTCATAGACGCGGTTATACTATATATAGAACAACACCCCGCACAGGCAAGCTCTAAAGGGATTTTGTGGATAGGTCAGGCCACCTCCAGTCTATATAGACAGACCAAAGTTCGGCAATATTTTTTCAAAGTTTTAATGCGATTTCCTCCAGTTTCTCATTAATTTGATTTACTGCAACCGAAAATCGTCATTGGCTTATAAAAATGGTCTTGATTGATGATTAAAGTCTAGATGTACTCTCCCTCCTCCGGGACCCGCCGACTCGTCGTCTTCAACAGAAGTAATTTGCTTTCTACGTCTTAAGACGCGATGACCTCTGAAGGTGCTCCGACGGAGTCATTAGCAAGCCTCACATGCGTCGAATCAATCGACCGACTTAGTGCTCGTTTTTTTCAGCTTCTTTACACGTTTTATGCCCCGCGGCTGTTATGAATCAATTCAGCGCAGCAAACTTAGCGCAAAATTAAAAATTTAGTGCAACCTCACCATGCATCCAAAATACTCTGGACAAGAAAAGTATTTTTATTTTTTTGACTAATATTTAGAGACTATAGCAGAAATAGCTATTTATAACAGCAGAATAAATTTCGAATTGAGGTTTATGCATTAAATGAACTACCGAAATAAGATGGAATTCATAAAATAATAAGAGATCCGTAAAGGGGCAAGAGGTCACAAGGTTTCTTTTGTGGGGCCAACTAACCTACTGTTTATCTGTGTCTTCCTTACCTTACAAAAATTATTTTCTTCTTAACCTTTTTTTTCCAGAAAACATTCAATTGTTAAACATTATAACAACCTCTAAATTGCTTGCATTTCAGGTTAATGTTTTTTTAAAAAAAATTGTTCAACCAGTTAAAGTGATTGCTGTAGTTGTTTGCAATCAAAAGATTAAATTGCGTTGGAGTGAGAAAAATAAGCTGGGAAATTTCGAAAATATCAAGCAGTAATTGGCGCGTAATCTTTGAATTTCATTTAACGATTTTTTGTTTTCATCTTTTAGGAATTTCGTTTACAAAATTGCAGCCAACCATTAATAGACGTACCTACAATAAACGGAAAGGTTAGAAGTCATCTCAGACAATAGTCGATAAAGTAATAAGTACAAATTTCAGTTTACTACATCCAGTTTTTCAGGTAAGATGAAATCGAATGAACTGATGTAATCAAAGAAAATGAATGGTTATTAGCAACTTTTGTGATGCTTTATGATCGGAGATTTGACTTATCATCAGACGTAATCTTTAATTCATTTAAATGCTATGAATTTAGGGTATTTTTTCTGATATATAGGAGAAGGTATGTAATTAATCAGATCGAATAATTTAACTTTCAAATGGGTTAGTGAAAATGTATAGGTTTTCTTTGAAAATCAAAATTGCAAATATGAACATTTTTTTTTTGCTGTTCATATTTATTTTATTTTAGTTTTCTAATATGGCAGTCATTTATATTGTAAAAATTTGACTCAGTATTTTAAAAAAATAATAGTTCTTAGTCTTAAGGGTCCACCGATGTAATTTTTTACGATAAAATGAAGGAGTGAAGAATTTTGTACGAATAAGAGACATGAAATTATTTCAGTTTTTATGCACATTCACACAAAAATGTTCCTTTTAATTTTCTAAATACATTACATTGTCATACAGTATGTTCAACGTTTAGAAAAATTAAAAACAAACTAACTTTGTATACACCCTAAGGCGGTCATTTATACAAAACATTTACAATTATTGTCAATAGTCGGGTATTTGAAATTGTCTCTTAACAATTGTTGATTTTGCTCCAGGACAGGTTCCCCACTATTGATAATAAAGGAAAACTAATATACATATTATGTTTTGATTTTTAAGAATTACTCATAGTTTATTTGTAAATACTACTACTTTTGTTTCTGTTTTAGCGACAACGACGTAGTAATAATTCGTACACTGAGAAAAAAATACTGGTGAATAGTACTAAAAACCAAGCTTACGCTAACCAAAAACTTGGCAGGTTTTCAGCCTACCGTGGTTTCAGTTGTTACAAACAAATGAATTCTGTTGATTTTTGCTCAACAAATTGCACTAGCAAATTAACCAAGTTTTGTTCAAGATTTTTAATAACCAAAACATTTGGTTGAATTTACAAAGTTTCAACAAATCTTTTAGTAATTTTTTCAACAGAATTGTTGGTTAGTTCAGCGAAGCTTTGGTTAACATGTTAACCAAATCCGCTGTTAACTTGACTAAGTTTAAGGTAATTTTCAAACAAAATTATAGTTATTACTTTAATAAAACCACAGTTAATTTTACCTACTTTTAGATATGTCTTCAACCGGGTTTTGGTTAACATACAAGATACTATAAGATGTCAAAATCCCATCCAAACTGGTGTTCAAAAGATATTAATTTTTTTTTCGAAATTTTTAAAATTTACTCTCACTCCTTGGGGGTTAATTATTAACCCTTTGCCTTAAAACAACGTGTGGGAGACGTGATCCTACTTCTGTGCCTAAAATGGGGTTCTCGTATCAGACACGTGATGACTGCTTCTGGTCACCAAGCATCAGAAAAGCTTTCATCAAAAGTGGTACACACAATCGTCGTTCGATTCATAAGGCAAGGGGTTAAGGGATGAAACTATTGTTACTTGTGTTAGGCCTGACGATAAAAAAATATAACGGCCATAATCGGGTCGGGGGCACTTTACCCCTTCTTATCCTACTATGCCCTTTTGATGATTTTTGAACTTAGGACCCTCTGCCTTTTACACGTTTTTAGTTTAGTTTCTTGCCGCTACTGTTAACAAACTTTATGGTTGTATTAACCAAGCTTACTAGTTTAACGGATCAGTTTTAAACAAGTACTTTGTTATATTGCTTTAAAATAAATCATATTAACAAATAATGTTGTTACAATTAACTTAAAAGACAAAGTCAAAATTAACAAATTTATTTTCGTTCAAGCAACCTAGCTGGGCAAACGGCTTTGTTAAAATATCTTGTCATTTTGGTTGACTCAACTTAATTTTGGTTGATTCAAATTAATGTTTTGGTTAAAAAATAACCAAGTCAGTTTTGTTGTATATACCTATATAATTTTTCTCAGTGTACAACCTAATATTTTGCTTTATATTAAATTTAGTAGTTATGTACACATAAAAATTTGGTTTATTCATAGCTTTTCGCAATGTTTCTATTTAAAGTTTTTAGGTGAAATTCGCATTAACATTTAAATGCTGTTAAAGTTTTTGGAGTCTTTACCAAAAGTATCAGACTCAAAAAGTTAAACCTTTCTTTTTATTGTCCTGAGGGGAATACAAAAATAGCTTCTGAGTTGTCTTTTAAAATCATATTCTTTAGTCTTTGAAAGTTTGGAACGTTACCGGGTTCTTTGCCCTGTTTATGGTACAATGCTTAAGATATCTATACCTACCTATCTTACCTCCATTCCTAAATTTAATTTTTCATTTAAATCTTTTTTTTGTTAAAAAGTTGTGAGAACTTTCTTAGGTATAAAGGGCAATAACTTTATTACGTTTCTCTTCTGGCCTTTTGTATCTGCATATTTTTCTTTGCCATTCTTGCTCTAATTAGATTTACATAGTTCATTCTTTTATAAATCCACAACACAAATATATCTACTTATCTTTAAAATCTAGCAAATTTTCTCTGTAGAAGCTATTCATACCACAGTGGGGTGCAAAATTCATCTCCAGCTCCCGGGCCTCCATCTCTCGCCGGAGCTTTTTCCAGCTGGTGTTGAGCCGGCCCGGTTGCGTGTTTGGGGCCCTTGTATCTGTATCTGAGCTGGCTCGACGGGTGTATCTAAGCGCTTCGCAGAAAGCTCGAGTCTTTCATTCATTTCAGTTCGATACTTCGGCTGGTTCGGTCTGTTGTGCTAGCCACCATTAAATTTCGTCTTTGAGCGCGAACATTTGAAAATATTCGACATTTTCGAAAAGGGATCTTGTGTCTGTTCTTTCAAACGAAAGATATCCGCCGATTATAAACAAACAACATATTTTAGTGTGATAAATCTGATAAGTAATCATTATCTGCTTTTGGGTTATTGTGCTCTAATCACCAGTGCTTGGAAAGTGGTGACCATACAGAAGTGATTTTTTGTTTCTTAAGAAAAATCTTAGAAATAGTGTGAAACGTGCTAACATTCGTGAAAGCGAGAGTGAAACTTTGTTGTCTATTGTTTTGAAGAATAATCGTTTATCTGGTAATCACTTCTCTGTGTGGAGTTTCTTGATACCTGGTGTCTGCTAAGGAAGTTCATTGGAGCATTAAATCAAAAAGTAAGTGGACAAAAAAGTAATTTGGAGTTATGTCTCTTCTGCGATTTTATTCGCCCTAAGTAGGAGAAAAAAGGAAGAGAAATAAAAGGAAGTACTGTGGAAATCCAGTAAAAGTAATTACCTCGATATTTATCTTCGGTCGTGTCTGGATCCCCAGAGTTGGATCTAGAGTACTTTCGGTCTTCGGAGGTGAGTGTGTGCCTGGCGAACAGAAAAGAAAAGGGCACCACAACCGATTTCGAATGATGATTTGCCATTAAGATAATAAAATAGAATAAAAACCCTCGGTAGGCATTAGGCAATTGTTAAACAGATTATATAACGAACGACTGACTGTATGGAATGCTGACTGTTCATTTACAGACAATTCCCATGCTATCGACCTTTATATCATTACGTTCCGGCAAAAATAAAACGTAAAAAATTTCTCGTCTTTGTTTTGTTTGCCATGGAAAAGAGTCTCGACGGTCTGAATTAAGTAAACAAACCTTCCTGCAGATTTCTCTATGCGTTCTTTTGGCCAAATTATGTTGCAGACAATTGGAACCTGCGTAGTCTCGCATCCAAACTCAAATATGTTCCTCGTTTATGTGGTTGGTGTTTGGTCCTCGAGGTCATGTATTTAATACAATAAAAACTTGCATCTGCTATTGGTATGTTTGTGGATTCTCAGATGCTAATTTTGGCTTTGCTGCATAAGAAGCTTTCAATAATACAAAAAGAAATTTATTTCCCGTCTGGCCGCAGTATTTAGTTTCTCTTTTTCGTGTATATTCATTAGCCTTGATCTTTTCAAGGTCTTATTAGATGTAATTTTTTTTTTGTAATATGATCCATTTTTTTAATAATAAATGAACCACATTAATGTAAGGTCAGTTAATTCGATTGTATTTCAAAATAAATTTATTCTTTGAAATGCGGACATAGTTAAATCTAAGTTAACAAGTTTTTTGAGGTTTTTAAACTTCATTGTTTACTTAAATACCCCTCTCACTAAAATATGGGCGTCTAGAAGTGAGCATAAGCTTAATATACAATAGAATATCTTTGTAACTAAGTAAATCATTTTTTTTTTTTTTTTTGCTACAAAATACTGTAACGAATGAGGTTCTTAATATTCTCCTTCAGTTTATATACGTAAAGTTTTTCATGTTGAAGTTAAAACACATAAATTAATCACTCAATAAATCATTATCATTAGCAGACAGACTGTGAGCTCTTAACCCTTCTTAACTCATCTCATTGTAATAAGTTTTTGTGTTTTCAAAAAAAAAAAAAAAAGAACTCCCAGTGGATTTAAGTTTTTATGATGTAAAAGCACTATTAAAAGCTTATTATGATGGTTCAACATTTATGACTAAAATTTGTTAGTGGAAATTTTCCGCCAACTTTATAACCATATCAACATAAATTGTGATTTTAAAGTATTACATTTTTCTAATAAACACACAAAACCTTTTATAGGGTATATATAATTATTTAATGTTTGATGTTTCCACTTTGAACATGTGTAGAAAGTTATATACTCACTATTTACTAATAGCACATCTTTGCAATTAATAGGTATATCATTTAACTAGCAATCGGATTACAAATTAATTTTATCTTTATGAAAACAGTTTCATTCAACTTTTCTAATAACATTTAACTTAATATAACAAAGCAACACAATCAAAGACGACGTTGTAAGCTCGACATGTAGATTTAACATCTTGGAGTTTATGATTGGGGTCCCTTTTACGTAAAAATCTGTTTTTTCCTTCCTCCTACATTTACATTCTAGACAACATAAAACCAACTCTGAAAGTATCCGAGACTATAAGATGTGACAAAAAGTAGACTTTATGGAGGTTTTAAGGACTTTTTACCAACTTCCAAGAGAATGGAGACAACTGAGTTAGGTATAATGTTACAATGTGGTTATCAAGATTAAAAAAGTTGGCAAAGTGTATGTATTATATATGTAATATGCCTGGATCAAAGACACCTAGTTAAACTCTATTATTATCCTAAATCTTCAGTAAGTGGGGGAATATTCAATTTATTAACCCTGAAGAAGCTTTGAAAGTAATGAGTTTTGCTAGAATTTGTATAGTGTAATCTTTCGTATCTAGGAAAATAACATGAATTAATTTCGAAATTACCTGCAAGCCCTTATATGCATTACTTCTACATACATGTTCTATATAAAACAAATTACCATATTAACTTCGCCCCTTTATTTTTCGTAAATAAAGAATTTTAGGAACTCTAGCGACTAATTCCCATCTTTAATTTGATCAAAAGTTCCTGGGGGAGTTTTCAATGTTGGAGTACCCTTTTTACATAGCCTTGTATTGTATTTACCTCGTGAACAGGAAGCTAAATAAACGAAAGCCCTTTTCACAAGAATAGATTGCAGTGTGCGCTTTTGTTATTGAATCCCAGGGAATTCATAGGAACTTCAGGAAGCATATTGACTGCCGGAAACCATAGGTAAACTTGGGGTATGTCTGCTTTTTGTTCCCGTAAATTTTGTGTTACTGTTAAACAAGTCAACAATTTAAAGATCAGAGTTCGAGAGATGTTTCTGTCTTTTCATATATATATATTTTTTAAAAACCTTTTAACAGGTATTAAATAAACTGCACAACACCTGAATAAACCATTCACGTGACTGTAATGTAAAATATTTTCGCACTTTACCTTAAAAGGGATGGAATCTAGTGAATGCATTTTTCGCAACATAAATATGCAACGATTCCCCTCTGGTTTCTCTCCATATAATGCAAATTAGTTCAGCACACTTTTCATGCAAATCTTTCAGTGGTGGTAATTTGTTCAGATTGCAAGCCAGGGTGTCAAGTTTAATATGGCTGATCTGAGATATGCAAATTTATATTGCTTTATAACTTAGACGACACCCAAGCCGACTTTTATGGGAGTGCCCCAAAAAAGTATAGAAACAAAAAAAAACATGTTTTGAATGTTCCATAAAGCACAAGAATTTTTGTGGGCTGGGAAAAACCATTTGTCTTTTCTAGAATTTTTTTTTCCTAGCTACGGAGATTGATGGATTTGGGATTAGTTTTGTAAACGAAAAGATGTTTATGCAAAGAATCATATGGAAAAACTTTGAGATGTTTATGTCATGTACAATTCTAACCAAATTTACGTTGGAAATGTACGAAATAAATGTGCATAAATAAATTACCTTTTTTTTTGTACAACTAAAAGAATACCTAGAGAATTTGGAAGAAGCACGTGTTCATACTAACTAGTACTAACACATTTTAACTAAAAGTAGTATAATATTGAATATTTTAATGAGTACAAAGTGTAAAAATACGTTTTGTTCGACAAATTTCACATTTTCTTTTTTTAAAACCTTTTCCACATTTTTTTTAAAGTAATACTTTGCAGGTAATAATTGTAATATATAAAAGGTAGTAATATGTAAGATACTTATAATACATTTTTGAAAGATTTCTAAATATTCATAAAAACGCTTTAGTCTCATTTAAAAAGACATTCCAAAACTGTAGACTCATATTCGCGATTTTGTTTTATGAAATGGTTGTAAATTCATGATTTCCAAACTAGCGCCACTGTTGCTTAAAAGTAACTAGCTGCCTTTTTGTTATTGACTATCCAAAACATTTCTCATGTGTAACACAGCCAGAATTTAAAATTTTGTTGTTACTGGGAGACTTTTCATTAAAAAATTACTCTGAACAATTTTCAATTCAAGATTTGAAGTTTAGCATGGACGAAAATCATGGAAATTTGACGGATATATCCTAAAAATGTATCAAATCTTTATTGTGGTTAGTTTTTAGTAAGCTTTCGTTCACTACAAAATATTTTGTTATACTGGATAGACGAAAAAAATTTAGCTACTATTGCAAAACCTAATTGTTTTTTTTTTATCTTATACCTTAGCTTTCTTTCTCCTAAAATTTGAATCGTATACAGAAACTTCCACCTATGTATGTATATGACAAACAGTTTAATTGCTCACCAAGGGCATGACTAAAATTAATTGAGTACACAAAATTTTTTTGTTATGACTAAAACAAGATAACAAATGACTCGAACGAATGAACCTAACCTGTTGAAACACTTAGAGCAGATTGACAAGATAAATATAATCGAAAGGCAAGGCGCAGGTTGCATACCTTTATGCCTAATTAGATTTGCGGTCCGTTATTAATCTCTAGTCGAAGGTTGAATCCCAACGCCAATCACCGGATCTTAACTTTCATTACGAATTAATTTCTTGTTTCCTTTGATTTATAAGGGAAATCGGACGGGGCCGCCCATATAACCTCAAAAACCTTTTGCCAATTCTGTTCTCAAATTGTATAGAAGGAAGAATGCATGTGCACGTCTGTATATATCTAAACAGCGCATACCTTCCTAATTTTGCCATCATCAGTAGCATTGACGTTACCAGAGAGGAAATGCAGAAATACCTGAGACCCATAATACGAGCCAAAGTGGCTATATAAAGGTAGCATTTTGGGGCAGACAAAGTGACTCTATTCGGAGCATAATCAGTCTCCGCTTAATTATGTGAATAATTCGAGCCGGAAGTGAGCTCACATAGTTTTCAGTCTGGATTATATCTACTATCTGGCTCTTTTATGCCTCGCCCGCATAGCTCACCTTGAAGCTGGCTAAATTCTCGGCATGCTGGAATATTTACATAAATTTCCAGAGAACAAACAGTGCCTTTTCGGCCCTTGGGCATTTTTTCTTTCGTGTTTTTGTCTTTTCGTACGAAATTCCTTCCCTCAGACCTCATAGTATGGCATGAATTCGCCAGCAGCATCAAAATTAGCCAGACATTGCCGCCACCATTTGAAAGAAGCTCCAGACAAGCCAGAAGATAAGATTAAGAAAATCCTGTCCTTCTAACGATTGTAGGTGTATATATATGTATATACGTACGCATGTATTGAAGTCTGGGAACGGACTGTGGCTCTGCATATTAATTAAAGTAGAGGAATGTTTGCGCTTTTCGCGTTACCCATGGGAAACTCAAGCAATTAATGGTTTGTTAAGTGCGCCTCCACCAGACACAGACCTTTTCTGAAGAAACCTCCGCCTCCTTTCGTCGCCGCTGCACCAGACTTAATTGTTGAGGAGTAATGAGATTGTGAATTTCATTAGAATTTTCTTTGGTTAGTATTAAGTTGGATAATGAAAGGGAAGCTACTAAGAATGTTTTGGAAAAAATTTGTATGCGTTTGCGCCTCTTTTCATTTTTAAGCTTTTCATTATTTTGAAAAGGCTTTTCATCAGGCGCTCTAATTACTTGTTGTTCCCTAATTGACCTTATTGATTGAGGCTTTTCAAATTTAGAAGTCCTTTAATGATTTGTATAGCACTTTGAGCCCCCGTGAATAAGCTATATTATATATTTATTTCTTCCCCTTTTTTTTAATGATTAATAAACATGTTATGCTTTTGTGCTTTAACCATCATAGTAACCGCGAGGAAGAATATTGTTGTTAAATTGGAAAATAACCCACGATTTCTGAAATCTAAAATAAATCCACAAACATAATTGAAAAACTCAGTTTCTGCCATCGAATTCAGCTATTCTTCTTTGGTAAGCTTAATTGTGTGCATTTTACTGTAGGATCTGAGTTTTTGAAATAGATATATACCTATATGTATGTCGATTCGAGTACGCTGATTTTAAATTCAAAAATATAATTGTTTTATAATATTTCGAAATTTTTCAACGGCTTAGTCTAGATATTCTTGTGGTGTGCAGAACTGTAAAATATTGCATTACTTTGGAATGCATTTACGTAGGCATTACCATTACAAGTAATGCAATATAAAGATGATTACCAGTACCATTACTAATAATGGTAATGCAAGAAAATCGAATTACCATTAAAGTTACTGGTAGTGATACTTCACCATTACATGAGCATTACTTAGCATTACTCGCCATTACTAGCATTACTCGGAATTACGTAGCATTACATGGCAGTACTTTGAACTAATCAGACTTACGCAGCAGTACTCAGCATTACTCATAATAATAAATGCCAATTTGAAAATATTTTTTTTACATTTTGGTAATAAAATCTTAGATTTATTTATTTTAATATTCATTCACACATGTTTATTGTAATAATTTTGAGTAAGGCTGAGTGCTACTGCTATACTGAGTAGTAAGTAGTGCTGGTAATTGTAAGAAATGCTAAATAATGCTCATGTGAGTAAGTAATGCGAGTAATGCTAAGTAATTCTCATGTGATTACAGTAATGGTGAAGTACCAGTACCAGTACCAGTAACTGTAATGGTAATTAGATTTTCTTGCATTACCATTACTAGTAATGGTACTGGTAATCAACTTTAAATTGCTTTACCTGTGATGGTAATGCATGTAACTGGTAATGCCATTTTTTACAGCTCTGGTAGTGTGCAATTGAATACACACTATTCAGCAGTGGTTTTTGTACAGCTGAATTCAACAGTTCACTGCAAAAACAGATTTCTTGGACGCAGCCAAAGTACTTTAATTAAACGAAACTAAATCAATTCATATCACATGTTATAGCCTAAAGTAAATAAATAATTGAAAAAACTTGCATCCAAGAAAATTATTTTCTTAGTTCGAGTGGGGTTTTTTTAAAGAAGATACAGAGACGAATCCAAAAATACAATGTTTTGACCGTTTTTGTTGAAAGTGGTGTAAGTCTTCTTCTTCTTTCTTCTTTTGCATTTTAGTTGATTAAAAATATATGTAACAAGTTTGGCAGTGTTTCTACTTTAGAAATATGTTATTCATTTACATAAATAACTTTTATGTAAATTTGACTAAAACTTTATTTATAAAAAAATAATAAGTAATAAGATTTTATTCTCAACGTTAAAAATATATCTTATTGTTACAGTATTTAATGATAAGTTTATCATTATTACGAGTTTAAAATTAGATACTGCTTTTGATTTATGCCCATTATGTGGAAATGTTTTTAAATATTCGTGATGCACGGGAGGTACATACATAAGGAAATAACTGCATCATATTCATAAATTATACTTTATTAATATAACTAAATAATGATTGTAAGAATGCGTTTTAACACATTCGTGGACACTTAAACTTTTATGGGGCTTTGTCCATATACATGGAGACGCATATGCCACTTTGTTCGTCAATGTTTTAAACAAATATTTTGCTGATTTGCAATTATACAAACCTGGACATTTTCGTACATGCAATATTATAATTTTTGCCTCAAAACCTCTGTTGCTAGAGGCTTTTTCATTCCATTTATTTGCATTACATTACGATTTTGCTAGTATAATTCTTAGTTTTACTCCTATTTTAATTTGTTAATCTACGAAAAATGGGCTTACACAACTTCCATAATTAATAGTTACGCAATTTCATTTATTGAGGAATTTTAAATTGATCAGAGTATATGGGTATTTTAAAATACTAAACGTGAATTGAAAAGTGCACACTAAATTAGAAATAAATTATGTGATTTCTCAGTTTTTTTTAAAAATGCACTTACACCACTTTTAAAATAAATGATCCATATATAAAAGTATAAAGCTAGCATTAGTTAAATAAAATGTTTGCAAAAACATATTTTAAAAATTCTATTGCGTAAAAATAACAAATAACTACTTTTTTAATCTCATGAAAAATACAACGCAAAGGCACATAGCGACTTTTGAAGCAATTGCGCGATATTCTTAAGCTTAGTAGGAAGCACGTTCGGTATTATTTTAAAAAATGCATGTGAGTTGCTAAAGGCACGTTCTAATACGGTATGTCTTTGTTGAATGGAAAATAACATTACCTGGGCTAAACTTAATGATATAATACATTTTTTTTAAGCACATACTTCAAACAAAATATGTAATTTGAAAAAGGATTTTGATTTCAGCAATTCCAAGTGACTGATTAAGTTGCTCCCATAAAATAGCATAAGTCACATTTCCTACAATTTGATGACAGCCGTAAAGCAGAATTCTAATTTTCTTTTTTCCAGATTTGCTCGAAAAGGGAAGGTCTCAATTTTGATTTCTTAAAGAAAAATCCATTGCACAAGAATAGAAGATTGCTTTAAAATCATGTCACGATTTTCATAAAGCAATTTTCCACCTTCTTCTGCATCCAGTGGCGGAGGAGTCAAAAGCTGAAAATTCGCTAGTCTGGCTGCATGTCGCCTCCGATTTTCGACGAAATCCGATCTTAGTCATGCAACGTACCACGAAAAACCATTGTACGTATGTACATATAGGTGCAGGTGTTGCAATAGTGCTCTCCTAAGCAGCAAAGGTGGTTGCCACGGTAAACAAGACGATGACGCCACTCTATATGAGTCACATAAACTAAAACAGAGTTCGACAACTTTTAAGAAGGGAATTACCCAACTGATTCCTTTAATTTAGTTCAATATATCAATTACAACCACCCTAGTTATAATTGCATTTTTCTTTTTACCTTCATCGAGGGCATCAAGGTAAATGTGCTCAGCGAAATTTAATGGTCCGTCTAAGGTAATGACGTAAAAAGTGAACAATGACGAGCCAGATATTTTCTAGAAAACCTGTTTGACCTTATCACATTCCTTTCGGGCATTCAAACATCCGAGGAGAACAGTTTCACCTGAACCTCGGGCGATTTTCACGTTTTCCCATAAACCCACTTTACACTCCCATTCAAGTACACTTGCGGTCCTATAAAAATGTCTTCATTTTTTTGTTTCCTCTCGACATCTTGCCACTTCAAGAAATTTATTGGCGAAAATACACAAGGTTTGGTCATGAAACGCGATCCGATCCTCCATCAATCACCAGTAAAATTGCTCTTAAGATTATGAAGACCATTTCTCGATCTCTCAGACCGAGAGCTCAACAATGGCATCATCATCACGCACTTTCACTGGGCAGCAACAAGAAGTGGTGAATTGGCGCATTATCCGGCAATTATTTGATATATTCCTATTTGCCATAGGTGCGTCTGGTGAATTTGCACATTGAAAGTTCAATACCTGAGGCCTTGCACATGAAAAGTAAAATAATGGGGAAATAATTAAATTGAAGCCGCCTGTGATCTTCCATCGCGCGATTCGCGACCTGATTAACACTTTATTGACTTTTTATCGTCTACATCGCTCTAAAGTCGACCGACGCAAGGTTGCACGGCAAAGGAAAGCTCGTGGAAAGCGCACAGGTGGTAAAAAGGTTAATTTGGCTAATTAGCATTCGAGCAGCTTTGTTGTTTTTTCATGCATGTATCGTAGGGGAAACATATTTTCTGGGGAAACTTTTGAGTATAAAATATGGATATCGAACTAAAAAGGAAGAAGACTCTATATACGTAGTGGAACTTTTCCATTCATATTTATAAGTATTCGACACAGAAATGATGTTATACAAAATAGTGTTAGTCCAGGAACTCCAAAAATGAATTATATATGTTCATTATGCATTTTTAAATCTTGATGATACGTATACGGGGGTCATTTGTGTCGGGCCAATTTAATTTAAGACTTCCTTTTAAGTCATAAGCTAGTTAGTAACGAATATTTAAACAAGTAATTTCTGCAATTATTTTAAGGCAGAATTATAGTAGAAGATATAAACCTAATACCTACTTGAATTTTTGAACATTACCTAGAGGTTTTTAATTCGTCAAAATCCCACCAAACATTGAATAATTTTGATCTAAAAAAAAATTTATAATAGGTGTTAAAACCTACTTTTACCCTGGTCTTATAATATTTTTGAACACGTAAACGTGTATGCAATCACCAATTTATACGCACAAGTCACTCTATAGTTTAGAAAACTAGGGAAAAAAACCAAAAACCTTTATAAAAATTAAGTATAAGGTGGGTCATCTGTTAGTTTTTTTTTTAAATTACATGTTGTTTTGACGCAGACAGCTTTTTTACACTCAAAAAATTGACTGAAACGCAGAGTCAATTCTCCGCGATAGGAAATTAAGATATTTAAGCTTTAACATAGCTGGAAAATATTGAAAAGTTATTTCCGAAATGAGTACTGTGTTGCCGAAACTGCGAATTTTGTGCCGTTAAAGATCGATGTTATACTTACAATCCAGAAACGATTCAGGCACTTCAGCACAATATTGATCGAGCTATTCGTGAAACCATTGAAAATGTGCTGCAAAATTCGGTCGACAGTATGGGCTATTGCCAAGACAGCCGAGACAGCCATTTAAATAAAATCATATTCCATAACTAATCGGAAGGTCTACTCTTTTTAATAAATTAACAACCCTGGAAAAATATTGAACAGTATATATTTTTTAGCATTGTTAGAAAGAAACCAGCTGATGGCCCCCATATAATCTGAAATTTTGTAATGCATTATTTTTCAATAAAAGTAACTATTGCAGAGTAAAACTAAAAATCAAACTAGCAGAACTATACATTACAGATAGTTCAACTATTTTTCAGTATTATCTATCTATTGATTTTTGAATCAAATTATCTAAAAGTTCTGATTGGTAAATTCAGTACAGGTTCCTAATTTTCCACCTGAGCTCTTTGCTTTAACAAAAAGCTGCAAAATTTATAGAACACTGCGTCCGTGACACAAATGGGATTTTGATAATAAAAATTGCAGTAGCATTTTAATGCAAGTAAAAGCGAAATGTAATTTTCAAACACATTTAAATGGAATTGAAAATGGTTTCAAGAGAGCAAAGGACAAAGTAAACATGAAAAACGAGGAAAAGTTTAATGTTGATTTATTGAATGCTTTTCATTTATAGTATTTCAGTTAAATAACCTGTCCTCGGACGAGAAAGTCGATTCATTGATTTTAAATATTCATAAATGAAAAATTAATATATATCCCATTGTAATTAATGAGAGGAGAAATTAGTGAAATTATTGAGGTTTTATTATAGAGAGGAAAAACTTAGCAACAATTCTATTCTATTGATAATGTAAACGTATCTACGTTATCATCTATTTTCACTTACGTATTTACTTAATCAATACAATAAAAATTAAATTAAGTGACTTCATCTAGCTATTTGCTTATTAGTCACCTGCTAACAGTCAGTGTGCGGTGATGTTTACTTAAAAAAGCATCAGTGTAATATCAACTAACCAAATATTGGGAGGGATCATATCTGATGGTATCTATTTTTACGATTTCAAGGTTAAATTCATAAAAAAGTCTAGAGTTAACATGAATAAAAAGTATTTTGCAAATCAAAGAAACAATACTGCAATAATAGCAAATAATGGTAAATACAGTTATTGTCGCTAAATGTTAATGATATGCTAATCTCTAAAGCAGCTGTTAACTACAAAAATAAGCCAATTATAGACATAGGAAATAAATGTTCGAGGAAGGTTTTTGTGTAGATGATTAAAGAAAATTAAGGTTTTCATTGATAACGAAATAATAATATTTGACTTTTTCAAGATTCTTTCATTGAAATATTCTTGAAGGATAATCGGCCTTAACAAACAGTAGTATAAATAATACAAGTTCTTATTTGTTATAGACAAAAACGTATTATGATATCGAAAGATTGAGATTGAAGTTCGTTTAAATCGAATTTTGAGGTTCAAGTTAAGCTATACTTTGTATTTTAAATTTTACAAGATTTAATCAGTTAAATGATCAACTCAATTCAAAAAATATTTATTCAGCAACCACTAAAACACTGTTCCAAACAAATTTAACATTTCTTCATTTATTCAGCAACCACTAAAACACTGTTCCAAACCAATTTAACATTTCCGATTACGAAAAAACACACACAAAATTCATTCGGATCCTCAAAAAAGGTTTCGGAATCTCTAAATTTTAAGAAGTATCTAGAAAAAAATCTCTGATGGTGATACAAAGAAACCTGGAAGGTGAATTTTTTATTAGAAATTTTTCCTAAATTGCGAATATTCCGGAAGGGCGGAACCTTAGCATAAATTCAAGTTGGCACGCTTTCCACCTTCCTAGAATGATTTCAAAGAATTCATTTCTCCCTTGTTCTACGCATTGATTTTTCTTTGAAACCCTTCGAAAGGTGGCCTTGATAAAAGATAAGGAAAACAAAAATATTTTCCAGAAGATTAAGTATTCTGGCTAAAAGGCGGACAGCTGTTATTCAGATAAAATAAATATATGTATAGAATTATATCAATGCGAGTAGGGGGTGGGGGAATTGAATAGATATGGGAGGATTTACAAGATACGTTTGAATTTATGAGGAAAATTTCTATTTATACGATAGAATTCAACATATCTTGTAAATAAATTGAATTCATTTTTCGAATTTCCATTCAATTCATAAAATTTAACATTCATAATAAATCCCATGGTTCCTTCTGCAGTAATGCATTTAAATCTTGATTTAACCGCCAAACATGTATACTTGTTTCAAATTACGGATATACCAATGTCTCTTAAATTAAAATAACTATCCTCATCTAGTGAGAGCATGTTTCCAACTAGTAGCGTTTTATGATCATATCTGCAACTTCAAGGTAATTTCAAGCAAATTTTCATAATATCTAAGTGGCGCGACATCCATGAATGGAATAGCCTTCGATAAAAGATCTTGGAGTGTCCCCGGGAATCACTGTTTACACCAGACAGTTGAGAGTTCCGCAAAGGAATCTTGGAGCACAGCAAGCCGTTAAAATGACCGCGATTAACTCGGCACTATATCGAATGATACTGAAACTCGTCATACGTGCTAATTGTGTTGCTTAATCGAGTTACTTCCTTTAAAAATATCAGCTATTTATCTATTTATCACAGCAGTATGCCTGACCGAGCTGGCAGTTGGCAGGCGTTTCATTGAGATCTAAATCTTAAATTTTTAATGACTCAGTGTTTTATGCGTTTCCCACTTTTACTGCGGAAAACGCACAATATTTAGTTTTTAAGGCCAACAGATTTGAAACACTTTGCACGTACAATGTAGTAAAAGTCGGACAATTTAAATTCCATTTTCATATGGTAGACGGTAGTTGAAATATATGTTGCAAATATAATTGGATACTTTCAGCTGACCATATCTAAGTTGGAATGATATATCATCATCGCAATTAGTTATTACATATTACAGCAATTGCGGAACATCGTAAATCAAAATTATAGGTACTGGGGGTCTCTGGTAGGTGTAGTATGCACCTTCAAAGGGTATATGTACGGCGATTTCCTCAAGGGCGGCATTTCAAAATTGCTTTTTCCTCATCTATTTCGGTTCGTTTGCCATGAAACTCGTTTAGGGCAATAAAATCTCTTATACATGGCGGATATACCTTTTGCAGAATATATTTCTTCAGTATTCAAGAGCAGGCACTGATGGAACCTCTGTTGGGGCCGCAACACCGTTTTATGCTTGGCCCTCTTTCCTCGAAAATATATGTATATGTCGAACACCACCATCCTCGTCGTCGGATTCATATCCACGGACAGAAACTTAAACTGGCGCGCTGACATCCATCCCTGCGGCAAAACGCTTGGCAAGGAATAAAAATAAAATTTTACGATGCATCGATTTTAACGATGGCTAAAACTTCTAAATGCCCTTGGAGAAGATTGGAGGTTTGATGGAAACTATGTTCATTCTCTGGTGGACTGAGTCTTGGATTGGACCCACACACCCACCTACGGCAGATAGGTATAATCTCAGGACTTATAAACTTGTATGCTGTATTTATGGGATTGCCTCTTTGGTGAGGAGACAAACGCTTAGAGGATTTTTTAATTAACCATAAACTACATAATCCTGTCTTGATGCGCTTCCGCAGGAGAATGAAGAGATTTTTCTTGGGAGATAAAAGTGGATTTAGCATTTTTTTCCGCTCAAAATTACAAAAATTCCAGAGCGCTCTAGAGACTTTAGGTTTTTTTAAATGACAAGAATTTTGATGTCTTAGCTGAGGTAATAGAAAAGATACAAAAATATCCTATGGTTAAGTCTGATCAAATTGATTCGACTGATTGAAGACAGCAGCGACAAACGAGACTCATTTTCAAAAATGTATAACTCTGGTTTTATTTGAGCTACAAACTTTAGTTTTTTTTTGCATTGTAAATCGAAAGGACTGAGTTTTAAGAAAAAAATATTTTTAATAAAAATTATTAACAAATTCATATTGTTATTAACAATTTAATTGTGTAAATCAATTTTTAACAATGACCCCCACCTCGTAGCAAGTTTATAGTATTTTTATTGTATTCTCCGTCAAATTTTACATAAAAAACATGTTTTCAAAATATATTACCATTATTATTACTATTTTTAAAACATTAATTTTTATAGCGCGAAACGTCAAAAAAAAACGGTTTTTTGTTAATAAAAAGAAAACTATAGCTCGGATCAAAAAAAAGTTAAATATAAAAGGTGTAGATAATAAAAAAGACCTACAATTTCTGTCTTAACTATTTTTCGACATAACCTCAAACTTTTCGAATAAAATGCAAAAAATGTTAAAGTTAAGTCATTCGCGAACGTGTTGATCATTCTTGATTTTAAAATATCATTCTTTTCTTAGTTTTGGTATTATATATACTTTGAAGTATCTTAGGTACTTTTAGGTATCTAGATCATATCGTTTCAACCTGATATATATACTTACCAGCAATCTTCTTAGGTAAAAATCAAAAACAAAATTAATTAAATGAACCACGAAATTAGTTATTTGAACAAGATATTTTTTTTTTCCTCAATTCTTTTATCTTGCAGAACTTTATTATGTATTTATTCAGCATGCAAAAAAATATTGAAAAGGCATAAATATGGACAAAAGTTATAATGAAATCAATTTACGATCAATCAACCCTCATAGAATATTAAAGACACTCTTCATTACTTTTCGGCTCCTCTAGGGAGGCACTTATGATTGAGCCCCACTACTATATAAAAATAAAAGAGAAAAATACGGAAATGCTAAAATGAAAGTCCATTTATAGGTCTAAGCTGAAGGAACAACTTTCCCATTGATGTGAATCTTATTAATAACTGAATATTAGACCCTCCCACAGTGCCAAGAATAAATAATTCGAAATGAGCCATTACTCCTTGCTATCAGCTTATGCTCCAGTTCCATCCATAGAAAAGCATCATAAAAAGGTTTTCTATCTTGACTTCATTTCGCTTGAAGCCAAAAGTACAGAAATACGAGTCGAAGTGTTTTCCCAAAAATTCCCATATCTATGGTATGTAGGTGGAATAAAGTCTGACCGGGGAAGGAGGAGGGGATATACCAGCTAAATGTATCCTTTTAGCACTGATACAAAAGGGTAGGGGATCATAATGTCCGAAAAATTGTACGTTCGTTATTGTGCGAGAAAAAATAAAGGGAAAAATTATGGGCAATTCCAACAATGGAGCCCGGAAATAAAGCACAGGGTAACTCTAGTATACGCTTGCAAATTGAGCAAGAGTTCTTCGTTTTGCGGGGGCGTTTTGCATTATTACGAACTTTATGAATTAAAGTTTCCGTCCAAGATTTATGCTGAATAAGACCGAACATTTTGGAATTTAGCTCAACAAACAGAATTAAGTTGAAGGAGTTAAGTTGCTCTCTGGGCAAATCAAAAAGCCACCTAAAATAGAGATGAACTTTGTGGCAAACAAATGCCAACTCTTTAGAAGTTAAGTGGAGTGCATTGGACTGCATTTAGCATTTGAAAGACTGAAAAGAACTCTAATGGAACAATGACCTTTTGAAATAGTGAAATTTTCTCAGAAATATAATTAGCTAGCTTGTTCAATGCAGATTTTGTAATCCATTGCCCAACGAAGCAGCAGATTCGATCGGTTTCTAGCATTTTTCTTTTGCAATAAACCATGCCGGATTTTCCGGATAGAAACTCTATATATATATAAATATGCCCTCATGCCCATCCAACTGGTGCTTGGTTTTTGCCACTCCTTTAAGCCCGAAACGTTTTTCGAGTTTAAACATTTTTTCAATTTTTCCGCCTCAAGCAAAAACCCTTTGGGTTAAATGTAAAAACCCAAGCGTTTCGGATACTATCAGATTTCTTTTCCGTCTTTCCTGGGGGGCTCCTGCAACTGCAGGAAGTAATTGATTACCCCTTGGGGCACTTCATCACCTGTTTCGCCGCTCGCTTTAAGTTAATGACTCCTGCCAATCTCACCTGTGTATTATACGTATATAGTCTCTCTCTCTGGAGGTTCGACAAAAACTTCTCTGCAAACTCATTCACCTCTAAATCCTATTGGACTGGAAACTGAAAGTAACCACATTGCAGAAACTGAGACTCGCTGGACTGTGGCGGAGTTAGTGACTGACTTCAATTTCAATCTGACTGCACTCACACCGGACTTACTCGTTTTTATACCTTCTGGTCAGTACACCTGACCGCCTGGTAATTGGCCCTGGTATGTTTGTCTTCCAGGTGGATCGTCCCTTAAAAACTTCTTCTAAGAAACGGAGAGTAGTCAGTTCCATTTCACTGACTCCGACAACGGAGTCTCAGAGGAACTCCACCAACATTGTTTTCTCCTTTCAGGTTCAAAGCACCTGTGCATCACCCGCCACCATCGTCGTGTGGTTCAGGTTCATGTTCATGACTTTCGCGGTCCAGAGTTTTTGGTATCGTGCAGTTCATAACTCACTAAGAAAATGTTTGCACTATCCACCAAGGAGTAGGGAACAAATTTATTTCTGCCATGGCAGGATACCCATCTCTGGCTCTTACCGTGATTTCTTTTTCCCATTCATCATGACGCGCTATTCAAGCTATATAAAAGCTACAGCTGTATAATCATTTTGTACGATAAAGTGTGCTCATGCTATGTCTATCCCCGGATATTTCTCAGATATAAAATCATTTCGGACAAGTGTTTCGGGTCAATGAGATGCTTGTTTACATTTCACCGCAGCTTGGCGTAATATTTTTGCAAAATGCCGCCAACTTGCACACTTCACTTCACGCCACGGTCGTATACCTCTGTGCAGGTTGATTGGTTTCAATTTCATGTTATTCAGTTCACCTGGCTTGATATAGAGTCCGGAGATTTATCGGTACTCAGAGTCTGCGAAACCGTGCGATTTGTAACTCAGATTGAACGCATTCCAACTAATACCTGTGCTGTCGGCCTACACACCGCAATTATAGTCTAGTGCGACATCATTAGCCAATTAAGTGAACGTTGGAGGAAACTGCACCACTTTTCCTCGATTGCTTCCCACTGCGTGAGATAACACGGCATACCACAGCAGAAGCAGCTCCGGCTGAAAACTACCAACTTTTCCTGGTTAAAAGGAAAATTGCATCTAAATTATTTATGGATTTCGAAAGGCATTCGGGTGAATGCATTTTCCAAAGATCTCTCTCTCTCTCCCCCCACGCTTGACGGAGCAGAAAAATTAGCCTATTGGGGGGTGCATAGGCCAAACCACACAACCTCTAAAGATAAATCTCAGGCACAACACCACCACCACCAGCCAGAAGCCTCAGACCGGCAGAAATGAATCAATTTCACACCAGAGCTCCTTGGGTGTGCCACAAAGACGAATGTTTACTATTTGGGCAGCCCCACACCAAAGACATATCCAAGAGGCGAGTTCTTCACGACTTTCGTCTTGCTGCAATTCCCTGTAAAATTGCATTTATTTTCAGCTAATGGATTTCGGGTTGCGCTGCGGTACGACACGTCGATGTCGTCCCCTGCTGGGGAGCACCCAAGCGTCTTAAGGAGGTTCAATGATTGGAAAGTAATAGTATTACAGTAAATGTCGAAATGTACCATTCAGTGGGTGAACGATGGGACTGGTAGGAGCAAGTTTGAGAAGCAGACACTCCTGAGCTGAGCTCAGCGAAAATGTTTGGAGTAGACGAATTAATGCTTTTAGATTGAAAACGATTAAGAAATAAGGTAGCTAATGTTGAACCCTGAGGTACATCTAGAAATACTGTAAAGATATCTCTTACTTTGTTTGTGTTTTTGATTACAGTTGGTGTACATATAAGTATGTAAGTTACAACTGGTTTAACATAAAAATGAGTTTTCGTGTAAACAATATTTTTACTTGCAAAAACTCTGCAAAGGTTTTTACAATCACTGATTTAATAACTAATTTGGCACCAACAAATTAGAATACTGCTGATTAAAATTAAAAAAAAAATGTTAATAATTTACTTGAAAACTTCTAAGTTGGATTTTATGAAGTCGTTTTCTTCATAATATTCTTAGTCTGTAATAAAACCATATGTAGTTATTTTCAATTATTTTGCAACGCTAATTTTAAAACTCTATAGCTGCCGACTGAAATTTAAAAAATTGTTGTTAATAACACTGGAAAAAAATATTTGTAGTTGATTCAACAATTTCCTAGATGCCTGCTCGAAAGTTAGTTTAACACTAAAACAACCGAGGTCTAAATAAAAATATACATAATATAATCTCGCAAAGTTAGAAAAAATCTGTTTGTGTAAATTATTTAATATGTAAATAATGGGCCTCGTTATCTAAACTAATTCCATCATATCGTTTCAACTAGGTGTTTTTGAAGTAACAAGAATCTTTGAGATTTTTCTGGTCATACTTACCAACAATCTCATAGGTGAAAATCATAGACAAAAATAGTTAAATGAACCACGAAATTTGTTTTTGGAACTAGATATGTTTTTCGGTTTTTGAAAGCAAGAAAAGTTTTACTATAGCCAACATTTTAATTATTTTCTTTATAAATTTACAGATTAAGAATTTTAGTCGACTGTATGTAGTTATGGAATTTTAATGCTGACGTGGTTGCAAATTTTTAAAAATGGCTCTCCTTTTTTTCGAAAAAGTGAAGAAGTAGAGAATTTTGTAAAAAAACAGAATTATGCACAACTATTTGCATTTTTCCATTTAATTAAATTAAACCACGTTACTTAACGAACAAAATCTTATTTAAGAAAATCATTTTTTTACCTTTACTAGCCCAGAGCTGCAGAACTGAAAAATTTTTAAAAATCATTTAATTAACTTAAACCACTTTCTTTCATGCACAAAAATGAGCTCTATATGCCGAATTGAAAAAAATTCAGGGTAAATTATACCATTTTATTTCTCGAAATTATCTGTGTCAATGTTCCAGGGAGCTTAAAGTAAAAAAAAACATATGTAAATATTGTATTAATTGTAAAATTACGATTTTCTTTGTGAAAAGTTCATTAAACGATTTTTTTGGGCCCTAGTTCTTCTATCTTTCTATTGAGGAGTCATTAATAAGAATATTCAAAATTTCATGAAATTTAATATTAGCACAAGGCTAGACCAAAAAAAGGTCAATACCTTCTTAAATATCAAGAAAACCTTTTGAAAGGCAATTTAAAAATTCTTCAGGTAGGACCCCCAACGAGTTTTATTAACTGCAGCTTCTTTAATTCTACTTATTCGATGGTACACGGGATACCTAAAGGTTGCCTAATAAGAAAGAAAGCCTTGACGTGGGTATCAGCTGACAACCCGCGAATCGGTGGTATTCTCAATTTCTGTTCGAGGTTTCATATATACAATTGAAACGAGCAACAAGTGAGGGTCACTGCACTGCAGGAGAATAAGCAGTTTCGCAGGTTATTATCCGGAAACCTGTTCCCTTACTCCATTACTTGACTCAATGCGCGTACTGTTTCACTTTACTCATCAAGCTCATGAAAGTAATGAGAAGAAACTCCGAAATAAGAAAACCTGCCTCTCTGTAGAGAAATAATAAAAAACAAAAGATTAATAAGAAACAAAAAGGCTTTTTATAAAGTGATGAGGAACCAAAGTTCATGAACATTGAGGATAAAGACGAAGTCCGGATGGGATGGATACCCAAATCAGAAACAATTCACACCAATCGCTGCTGACTTCATACTTGATGGAGGCTTTTGTATTTTAGCACAGCATTATGCTGTGGCCGTGACTCGGACATAATTTCGGTTGGTTGGCCAAAGTGCGATTCACTTACACCTTTTTTTTGTATCACTCTCAACCTGTCCGAGCGGGAATTATTAAACGCAAAATTAATTCCGCACGCTAAACGTGCGCTCGCAAATGCGTGGCCGGGCTGGGCCATCTTTGCTCCGGCGACGGCAGACAGCGTGACTGTCCGAAAATTTCACGGTGTTCAACGCGCCGGACCGGCCCGCGGCGGTGGCCTTCGGTCGAATTTTCGCAGGTTTGAAAGCATGCTTTAATTGGACTATAAATATGCTGCAAGTGAGCTTTTATGCGAAACTCCATCGCCAATAATTAAATCTCTGAGATTAATGATTCCTCTTTTACAACAACAACGCTGGTCAGCTCAGGCGGATTTTGGGTGCGCCACCTCGTCCCCTTTTGACCTGACCTCTGCATTTGCGTATTTTGAATTTTTGGGGCTATCGCCACTTTTCGTGCTGTTGTTGTTGTTTTTATCCATTATCATGCGGAGTAGAACGCTTCATCTCGCAATAATTTATGCCCGACCGAGAGCTATTTGCCTTTACTCGAAATTCGAATGCATGGAATTAACATAGCTTTTTTTTATTGCTTCTATCCGAACCTGAGCTAGTTTCAGTTCAAGGCTTCGGAAGATAGTTATAACAAAGGTTATTTTTTATTGTTATCTCTTACCATTTTGTCACCAAAGCGTTTAATTAACATTTGGATTTGTAAATAGTCTATTCAAAATCCGGTGAATATCAAATTTTTGAAAAAAAACTTAATACACTGTGTGTTTTTTATTTAAAAAAAAAAAAGCGTAATATTGCTGTGATTAACATCATATATATTTGTTTTTTACAAAGTAATTAAAATTTGAAAAAATTAACGTTGAATAAACACAGGAAATGATACCACAGGAAAACCATTATGTAATTAAAAAATGCGTCCATAAACCCTGAATCCTAAGGTGTATCAAAATTTATATTATTTGACTGCGTCATATCATTCACTAATTCAAGGACTTTAGTATTTAGAAGGAAAAATTTTATTATCTTTCATAAAATACTGTTTAAAACAAGAAAATGTCACAGTGAAAAATAACGAGAGAGAAACTTTTTTATAATTTGAACCAAATATTAAGAAAATTCTTTTAAGGAACTATAAGAAGAAAAAATTGAATTGAATGAAAAATGCTTGAGAAAATTAACTTACTTTAGGGACGGTTAAAATGGGAATTTTTTCCTCAACAACTTTTTTCTCTCTTATATTTAAATTCATCATAAGAAAATTCCTTGAGGACTCAGCTCAGCTCGTTATTAAATAAATTTGACTTTTTTGAGTATCAAAGACTAATTGGGTTTATTTATTAACTCTTTGAGACGATTTCATATATATTAGGTTCGCCATCATAAATTAAAATATTTTAAGACCGAAATGGGCATTAAAGTTTTAAATTGATTTCCAAAATGTTGGAGTCAACAAACAACAAACATTTATGTATAAATATCACAAAATATAATATACAGGGTGTCCGGGAAGTAGTGCGCCAAAATTAAGGGGATGGTAGCTTGGGTCGTGACCTACCAGAATATCAAAATATGACCTTAGTGAAAACCTCACCGTGTTCGAGATATTTGGGTTTTTATGAAAAATTAAAGTTGATTTAAAATGAACATGGCAATATCTTGTTAATCATGAATAAAATGGGTGATTCTGAAATCTGCATTAATTAAGCAATTTTTTGAACTGCTTTCCCATCACTGCCTAGTACATTTTTTTTTCACCATTTAAGGTCAAAGTAGAGTCAAATAATTTTGAACAGCAAAAAAAAAAATTTGATTATTTTTTTTTTTTGACGGTCTTGTGTTAGTAATAAAAAATGACATGCTTACCAGGTAGGGCAACTTATCTAGAATATTTTATCAAAAAAAAAAATGAGAACATGTCTTTTTATGTGCACAAACTAGTCAATAAACTGAAATTTAATTTTTCATAAAAACCCAAATATCTCGAAAACATTGAGGTTTTCACTAAGGTCATATTTTGATATTCTGGTAGGTCACGACCCAAGCTACCATCCCCTTAATTTTGGCGCACTACTTCCCGGACACCCTGTATGTAGGCTAGGGTGCATTTTTTTCGCGACTATTTTTTTTTTCACTGCCACCTCGAAATTTTTTCGAAAATACCTAAAAGAAAATTCCAAAATGTTAGCCCAAATTTTAGCTCAATAATCCATGAAAATTCCACACTACCTCAACCTCAAAGCACAATATCTCAAGAAATATCGATGTTAGCGATTTGGTGTTCAGAACTTTTTTGTAGGAAATTGAATTTCCTACAAGTTTGTCATTTACATTTTTTCTATAGCTCTTGTTATTTACGAGATAGCGGAGAAAAAACGAGATTTTCATGAAAAAATTGGGTTTAGTGACCCGTAATACCTCGCTGGTGGGAGTTAGAGTTACGCCGCAATGGACACTTTTGTAGAGCATTCAATTCTGAAGAAATCCTATCATCGACCAAGATTATACCATAAAATGCCACTGAGCTGTAGAATTTTGAAAAAAAAAAAAAAAAATTACGTGTATTTTAAACGGGAAATCTTTGCACGCCTTGGTCGAGCACTTAATATTAATATTAAAGGCTCAAATTTTCAGGGAATTTTCTTCTAGGTATTTCCCACAAAATTTCGAGGTGGGAGAGAAAAAAAAATTGTCGCGAAAAAAAACAAAACACCCACAAATATAGATTAAAATGTTGTGCAATTACGCCAATTTTAATTCAGATTTTACGTTTTATTTCAAACTAACATTTTTTCCCCGTAACTCTGCCAGCGCCTAATTAAGTTCTTTTCCAAAATCGGTTTAATATTTGTATATCAATAATTCTATGGGCTTGTGCTAAAACGGTCAAAGTACATTTTTATATCAAATAAGAATATTACTGCTAAAAGGACACAACTACAACACTACTCGTTAAAAATACTTCGTCAAAAATGACCTATGTATTATAAATGATGCTTTGTGATCAATTATATTTTATGCCAATGCAAATGCTTATTACTGAATGTAAGAAGTGTTGATTTTGGGCCTTTTAGCATCAAGCCATAGAATTATATCCCCTTTTCACATTTAGAGGTTGATTTCGAAGAATATAATAAGTATGTATTTAATTATTTATGTTTCAAATTTTGAATCAGTAGAATTAATGTTTCTCCATATAAACCTTGAAAACCCTATGACTTTAAGGGTTGAATTTTGAAAAACCCTTTATTAGTGAGTGTCTACATTATAAAATAAAACTACTGACCACATTTCATATTTATAGCTTAAGCGGTTTTGGTTCGGCGATAATGAATCAGCCAGTCAGTCAGTGAGGATATGCTACTTTATAAAGGGTGCGCCATCGGTTGGTTTCTTTTTGAAATTACTACAAAATAAACACTGTTTATTATTTTTCAAAGATTACTGATTTATTTAAAAACAAAAATCTTCCGTAGCAGTACCCTATCTTGTTAACTAAATTTTCCAGAATATTTTCTATAGTTTGGGGCTTTTTTTTACGAATAGTAAAAATTTAATATTGTGCTGAATTGTTTCTGGATTATCCGCATAACGTCGATCTTTTACAGCATCCAACAGACAAAAAAAGTCTAATGGCGTCAAACTACAGTTGATTAAATAATATTTCAATATAAATAATGAAATAAGCTTTCAATATAATATCTTTCAATAGTGTTCAAACGAAAATCTATTCATTTGGTACAGAGTAGACTTGATACTGTCTTTCTTGAAATTTGCTGATCGCGAAAGAGTTGCCTGTGTCAAAATAACATGGAACTTAAAAAGAAACCAACAAATGGCCCACCCTTTATGTATAAATGAATAAGTACAGCAACTAATTGCTTCATCAAAAGAATTAATGAATCGGTCTTTTTGAATAGGCATACAGAGTTTTTTAGTACAGTATAATTTTGAGTATTTGGGTTCTCGTTTGTTGTAATCTTTAATTCTTTATAAGTAATTTCTTCTTTAAGAATCTAACCATAATTTTAGCTATTGACCTGAACGAAAACAAGTCAAGTCATTCGACTTCCATAATAAAAGCAGGTTTGTTTCGTTTTTCCTTCAAAACTTTTCCATTGAGTTTTCATAAAGATTCGATTCAGTCAATCCCTCGTGACTCGTATGTTTCATTCAATTTATGAACACGACGCTTATTCCATAAGGTTTACTTTTCTCGAGGAAAAACACAGTCAAAGTAATGTTTTTGCTTCGAAGAACGGAAATAACCAATCGATGCAAATAGCAAACATGTTTAAATCTGCAGTGCTTCATATAGACAGCATAAACAAACATAGCTCCAGCACAGTTCGCTGATTGTGGGAAATGCAGATAAACAGAGGGCAGACGACGTTCCTACTTACATATAAATATCCCGCTGGGGGGTACGAAACGAAGCAGGTTCAATTGAAATCTACGGAAAAGCGCTTAGTTTTCCAGACCATTAGGAATCGATCGAAAGTACGAATTCAATAAACACCTCAAACAAAATCGTCTGCGTCGGAGTTGAATCGAGAAGCTAAAATAATAGTGGATCGGGGCGTAAAAATGGCGTTTCAGCCTTCGACGCTATCAAATATCTTTGGCGGGAAGAATGTCGGAGTGAGCGTTCCTCGGCCTTTCTTATCGGCACGATATTATGTCGCGAAACTCCGTCGCAAGTAACATGAGTTATGATAAACCCTGAGGAATCAGCAAAATTCCTGAAATTCGATAACACTCGAGAAATCCAAAGAAGGCGTGCAGATATCTTGTCTTAAGCGAACATAAGGTTCTTTATCACATGACTGACATCCCTCGCGGCACGTTCACGCCGTGCCTACATACACTAGTATAGTATTTGTATGCCATGGAAAACCCATTGGCAGCGCGTTACGTACGACGGATGTGATGGACGCAAACATGAGCTCACTTACGTTTTATTGCTTCGCGCGGAAATATGCTGACGGAGGTGAGGACTATACGCGAAATTTTTCCACGTTTATACTTTTTTTTTTTTTAAACATATCTTGTCTGGTTGTCTCGGTGTTCTCGCCTGAACCAGGCAATATATGCCGACGAGAACATTTTTTGGGGGGGATGAAAGGAGAGCTTCAGGCGCTCGTTTTAAAGCCCATGTTCATTTTAAAAGTTTATATGGGCGTTTTCCTTGCTCTGGGTGAATTATTGCCAGGTACAAAATACATGACTCCTTAGGGATTTTCATGTGTTTCACGTACTATGGAATTTTTTATTTTATTTTTTTATTCACTTCCTCAATCGTTTCTTGTTAAGGGAAGAGGGTGGTGCAGGGAGTATAAAAGGAGCAACTTCCTCGTTCCATTTTTCAGGCTATGGAAAAAGTTTTCCTCCTCAGAAAATTTACTTTACGCTACAAACGAGATAAACCTGTCACTCAACGCGGAGCAGAGAGATTGGTTGCTCCATTGGATGTGGTGTGGTGGAAAAAAAAATAGAACTTGCAAATGATGTTTTGTGGTGTTCCTTCATATTTATTTCATTCGGTTTGCCTGAAGGTAACAGCCCTCACCCTCGTTCCGGAGGCTAGATTAGCCACTAAGCCAAATGGTGTTACAGCCAGAGCACATTAGGCTTTAAAAGGTTTGAAAGTTGCTTTTTTAGGTCATGGAAGGGTCCCAGGAAAGTGAAAGTTAACAAGACATTACCTAAATATACTTTTTCACTCCATCATTGGCTTAAAAGCTGGGTATGGAAACAAAAAGTTACCAAAAATTTATTAAGTTTGTTAGTACTTAAAATTTCCCACAAATTATGAATTATTTGGTTGACTAATTCTAATTGACATTCCCATTTCTTAAATTTTAATTGTGTGAAACCATTACTTAAAAAAGTAAAGTAAAAAAGCAAATTTTAGGTATTTTAGAATTATTAGATATATTATATTGTATTGTCACGGGAGTTACGTATGTTTGTCAAATGTTATCAAAATCGGAGAATAGAAAGTGAGTTAAAATTCGAGTACAAATTTTGAACCTGAAAGACATATGTAAGAACGGCTCAAGTTAAATAAAAGCTTGTAAAAATTAGGCTCATTTACAAAAGGAGTACAGTAATATTAATTATAAAAGCAATTTCACATCGGTTGGTGGATTAGGTTCTTACCACCGAAATTTCTTTTTAAAATTCGCACTGTTTTTACAAAACAGCACAAAATTTAGAAATAAGTTTTCAATATTTCCCAACGTTGTTCAAGTATAAATCTATTTATTTCATACCGAGGAGATTTAATACTATGTTTTTGTCGATTTTTTTGAGCGCGAAAGAACTATCGCGTCAAAACAAAATGTAATTTAAAAAGAATCTAACAAATGGCCCACCCTATATACTCAGGAGGTTTTCTAAATAATTTTATTATATTTTTAGCGGATTAATACAATACTTTGCGGCGAGGTCATAACAAAAGATTCTCATTCATAAAACTTTCAATCTTACATCATTGTTTAAAGATTTCCTATATATCTATTGTAATATCATTTTTATTTTTACATGCAAATTTTCCGTTATATCTAAAGATAATCACCATTAGCAAGTTCATTAGAGTTTCCCACAATTTATCAATTATTGTCCAAATTAAATGGCTAATCTAACAAGCAAAGGTCACGAGGAACAGGAATTGTTATTCACTGCTCCTTCAAAAACAACACTTTTGATGTTAATAGTCAGGCGATGAAGTAATCACTCGATTCGCGCATGTGATACGATGCGACTTCACCTTCAAGGTTTTTTATATAAATAAAAGATGCACGAGCAGATTCCGTGTAAAAAAGTATGAACCACCAGCTCCAGACGGCTCCCCGAATAAAATAAATGTAAATAAAATCACATTGACTTTATGTCTGTCTGCATCCCCGCTTTGTTCGACTCTGGGCGACTATGGGAATGAAGTTAAAAAAAAAAAAACGTTTTTCAATTACGTGAGAATTTCACAGATCATTAATATGACCAGGTAGCTGAAGAAGTTCGCACTTATGCAACATGTTTATTTTCACTACATGCGAATTGGTTTCTGATATTTTTTCTATACCGGGTGGAAAATTTCCATGAAATTGTTACAACTTGAAAATTATTTTGTTGTTCTGTTCAATTAGACCCATAGTTAAAACCGTGTTCTTTATGTTTTATTTCAGATGTCGCATATTACACGTCGGAGGCTCGGCTCAGTGGGAGATTCGGCCCCACCCAGTGATTCATCAGAGGGTACAGCATCTGAAACATGTGAACTAAACCCGGACTGGACCTCTTTGGATGGACAACAAACCGCTGCGAATGGACTATTCATAAATTCAGACGCTGACGATGCTCTTAGCCTCGAGAATAATAGTACGATACTATCAGAAGCAGAAAGGGCACAGGTGGAGAGTTTCTTCAGTGGACTTGGTACAGAAATCTACGTGAGCTCATCTCTAGCAAATTTATACGAGAGTATGGGTAAGGACGATTGGCGGCTAGTTTACACAGGTATCCCAGTCCTTCTGCACGACAAGGGATCAGCCCGTTCCAGGACAAAACCCGGGGTCACATTCTGTCTAGCTGAACGGGGATCTTGTTTCGCCCTCTGGAGGGACACTATCGACAATTTGTCCGATTATAAAGTTGCTGGTGCCGCATTTCACACAATGTGTCTATCATCGGATCATCGTCAAATAATCGGTTTCAGCTTCGATTCGAGCGAATCAGCCCGAGAATTATGGAAGATGATTGAGAAACTGATCAGTGACCCCGAAAATATCGCTCTAAGCGTACCCGGACGAAAAAAATCAAAGCAAAAGAGACAAAAGACAGCTCCACTTCCACCAAAATCCCAAATTTCCCATCCATGCCAGTTTCACCATGTGACGAGTGTAACACCTGAGGACAGCGACAGATATTTTAGCCTAAGGGCTTTCGCCCCACAGACCATTGCAAAACATCGCGGTCACTGAACCCGCCCCAAATTGCGCGCGTCGTCCTCCAACCACCTCCGCACTGACTATTTCGATTGTTGAATAAATATTTATTGTAATCGCGATGATGTACATATTTGACTGTGATAAACCTTCCACGTCTATTAGTGTTTAGTTTATAAGGACCCTCAGTTTTTTCCGGTTAATAAAATAATTCTGTTTTTTGTTTTTGATAATTTCTTCTCGAAATTGTACAAAAAACCCCTAATGGTTGTGGTTACCAGCAACTTGGAATAATGAGTTACTGTGAACAACCCAAAAACCAAATTTTTTTTCCTAGATTAAGTCGATTAAGTCTAATCAAAAAATGTTTATTTTAATTTACATCTTTAATGTAATATAAGAGAAAAAAGGAAATAACACCCAATGAAATAATACCCGAAAATTAAGAGTGTAGTAACATTAAGAAAATTCTGTCCTTTATTTAATGTCTTAAAAAGGATACCAAAATAAATTTTTTGAAAATGTATAACATAAGAAAAGTTTCATATTCGCATAAAAGGTGTCCTTCGCTCCATTTTTATTATAAATAGGCAATTGGTCTTTGGATTTTGTTTGTTTTACAAATTATGGATGTTAATGGCATTGCGATATAACTATGCTATAAAACTAAAACATTTGAAGTAACGCTTTATATGAAATTTTCTGGTATTATTATTTCACGATTCTAATCCCTATTTCACTGAGTGTTATTTTCCAGTAGCCAATATAAAAAGCCAACTTAACAGAATTGTCACAAAATAACGAAATTTCCAATTCTGGATAAAGTTGTCACTATCGGGCCGAGGTGAATGAATTCCCTTCCTGGGGATTTGGACATTATCAACGATATTTTATCACCGCGAGGCGCAAGGGAGTGCCTGTAAGCCATGGTTGTGAGTTACGAAAAACTAATGGATGTGTTATATTCTACGTTTTCGTGTTGCAATAACACCTTCAACACATTCCTCATAAGTAAACTGAAATGAAAACAGCGAAAAATGCGATAAAAGCGATATTGCCTAATTTCGAACGTAATTTTATCTTCAATCACGAGGTTATCAAACGTGACTAATAAGCCTTTCTGTGTTTGCACAGCTCGCGTTAGGCACGGTATGTTTTGCGTTTACATTTTTCTAATTAACCCGCCTGTTACGCGCTCGCTAATGAAAGAAATTAATGAAAAATAACAAAGCATTTCACGCAATACACGTGTGATACCCCGGATTGCGTTCGTTCCCTAAATCCAACTTCGATTAATGCTAAATTGTCTGGTCTGATTACTTTGATAAAAGCCCCATAAATCCTGGTAAAATATCAAAATCCATTAATCAATATTTACCAGCAATTCCATAACTCAGAAATATTTTCCCAGGAAAAATACTCATCAAGAATCGAAATATCTTTGAAATGAAGTGGCAGTAGGTAGAAATTTCATCATAAACATTTTCTTATAATCGCTTCTATTTGCCTTCTGGTGGTGATATTTTCGTCTTTTTGATAAGAAATATGATTGATATAATTGGTTTACATTAAAAACCCCTCTAGGCCAATCCATTCACCTTCGGCCCCATTCCACGTTTTGCCACAAAGTATAATAAATATAATATTTTTGCAGCCTTAATTAACACGGTGAAGATGAACAATTCAAAGTTTATACAGAGATTGTTTAATTGTTTTTAAGTGCATAAAAGTATATTTTCTAAGATGTCAGTCATTTAATACAAAAAATTTATATATCTGTTTATTCGGCGATAGCTGTAATTGTTTAAAATAAAATAAAATAGCCATGTAAGCGAGCCACAGGAGTTGTGCGTATAAATTATTGTAAGACGAAATGGTGTTCTATAAATACGCAAACAAATTTGCAGACTACTATTGGATCGTTTATTAGAATCCATGTAACTTTATTATATTCGTGTTGTTGTATCGATAGATCGATCCACTGAGAATTAATATCTTATTGTACGAAATAAAATTATTTAAGTACATTTTTTTGTCTTTTAATTTTTCTTTGAAATTTCAGTTTTGGAAAAGGGAAGCCTTTTTTGGGAGGAATTTTATTTTTAAACAGGAAGGAATTAATGCAACTAAATAAATGGTAATTTAAACGTGATTCACAATTTTAAGATCTAATTTTATAACCCTTTTTAGGCATTGTACTACACATAAAATAATAAAAGAGTAAAAATTAGTTCAGTTTTTTCCTTCAGATTACTCGTTTTTAAAATTCTGAATAAAACTAAAAGACAAAAAAGACCTGTGAACTTCGCTTTATGAGATGTCTGGTTTTAACAACTGTTTTGATTAGGTGTCTTTTGAAATGCTTAATACGAAACTGAAGTAGACAATTTTGCATAAAGTGAAGTTTTTCTAAAAAATTACATTAAAATGTAAAATATATCCTATTTTGACATTTATTTGTAAATAATAGAAACTCGTAGAAGCTTGTAACTTACAAGGAAACGTTCTCAGGTGTGTCTTACCGATTTTGATGAAATTGAAATATGTTATAGAGTATCGAAAAATAAGAGACACGTATTTTTTTTTATCTGCGGATACGCACATTTAGGAGGTACTTTTATTTACTGTTTTTTTTTTTTAGAAATTTTTAAAAATTGGTTTTTTTTCGAAAGTTTGTCCGCCATTTTGAATTTTTTAAATATAACATCAGATTCGTAATCAGCGACTCCACAAACCTCTTAATACTGGTTTTCACTAAAAAACTGTTGTCCGAAAGAATATACATCATTTACGTATTAGTGCTAGGGGTTGTTTACCCCCTTGAGGAGCTTTTTCTACGAAAACGCAAAAACAGGTCAACTTTATTTTTCAAAATCGTATGTAAAAAAATATTTTTCAATGATTTTGAACTAAAACTGTTATTTTTGTGATGCAAAAATATAAAAAGAAAATCGTTTTTCTGCAATAAAAAATAAGGGTTTCCATCCCCGGGAACCGGATTACTTACAAAAGGTTAGTATATTTATGAGACATCATTTCCATTTTTTTTCATTCGAAATTCATTAGAACTTGAAATATTTAGAAAAAACTGTTTTTGGGGGTAAACTTTAGGGGTAGTTTTCACCCCCTAAATGTGCGTATCAGCAGATATAAAAAAAAATACGTGTCTCTTATTTTTCGATACTCTAAAACATATTTCAATTTCATCAAAATCGGTGAGACACATCTGAGAACGTTTCCTTCTTAGTACAAAAGATCATTTAAAAACAAGTAATGAATAAAAATTTACAAAAATAAATTCACATCGAATCAATTTCACTGGTTTGCATTTATCATGCTTATCGCTCTCCCTGAAAGGGAGAAAATGTATTCGTTCCATCACATCACATTTCCGATAAAAGTAGTGTAGGAGAAAAAACCATATTTAGCCACTTTTGTTATTTTCTTAAAAATAACGAGAAGTTGTAGGAGCTCGAGATGTGATTCAAAAGAAAGTTTAAATACTTAACTACATATATAAAATATCAGTTATTTGTAACCTTTATTAAGGTCCGTTCGGGAGTAAAATTTTTCATAAGGGTCGACTTCTAATGAAAAACTTGTTCCCTATTAAGTTTTAATAACGTTAACAAATAACTAATATTATATAGCTATAGCTAGGGATCTTACATTTCATTACAACTATATATAATTATTTGGAGATAATACGAAATTGCAATATTTCTTAAGATATTTTCAAAAATTTTTAAAATACGGGTTTTTCTAATTTCTATTTTGTTTTTTTTTTCTTAAAAACATGATCTGATGAAACATTTTCGGAATCGTAATTTCAAAATGTAATTCCTGAAGAGGAAAAAGTATAGCTAAATGTATCTCTGGAGCTTTTGTTAAGTTTAAGTTTCGCTTTTGCCTATAGTTGACAACTTTTAACGACTACATACATAATAGTACAATAAATTTACAGGAAAATATTTACACCTAAATCTGTTTTTACACGTTCCCGAGAAATACGTGTAAAAAATGGAAAAATAATATAGAAGAATGGTTCCGGACATTAAGTAATCAGTATAAACAATACGAATAAACCATAAGGAAACTATTTTAAGAGTCTTATAGTTTTTACATGCCGCATATTTTATTTTATAAAGACCCCGTGTATACTACGAATTACAAAACTATAGGGTGAATCATCTGCTGGTTTCTTTCTATATTACATGTTGTTTTAACACAACCAACTATTTCGTGGTCAAAAAATTGACAGAAATAGAGTATTATAACTCCGCAGTACGAAATGTATAAATTTATGGTTGAAAAATGTTGGGAAATATTGAAAAATTATTTCCAAAGTGAGTGCTGAGTTGCCAAAACAGAGTAATTTCGGTCAAAATAATGCCATGGCCACGTTTTTGCTTGTGTCGTTAAATATCGATGTTACGCTCACAATCCAGAAACAATATAGCTCCAAATCCATACCATCAAAAATGTGCTGTAAAATTAGGTTGACGAGACAGCCATTTAAATGAAATCATATTCCATAACTAATCGGAAGGAGCACATAAAATAAAAATGTATTATATGTATGAGGCAAATTTTCATTTGAAAAGAAAAAATTTCACTAATTCATCAATACCAAGTGGTAACAAAGTAAAAACTCCAAAAATTGTGCAGTAGTTGTGGAGTTATTAGAGGGGTAAAACGAAAAAAATTATTTCTTAGAATGGGAATTAATCGTATTAAATCAAAACAACTAGTCTAAAAAGAGAATTAAATTTGTTGTATAATTCGTGTAAAAAAAGTTCGTGTAAATACAGAACTGGGTGGATGTACACTGATGTAGTCCAGAACTCATTTTGGAACTTTATATAATACACCTCAAAAAGATCTTTGTGTCGAATTAATCCCAGTAAGTTTGAATTTCTCGTTTGTAGTTATGGGATTTCGTGCTACTTCTAGACAGGTAAGAGCTCCAATATCCTCCTCGATCCCTTCTCCTGCCAGATGTAATTATTAGTCCGCACGAAGTAGCTCTCACTTTTCCACAAGTAGGTTGGTCTCGTCCTGGCAAATTAATTTAGCGAATTCGTTCATGATGATAAGAAAGTCCTTGTCAAGTGGAAAAATTCAATTAAATGCGACTTTTTTTTCTTCTATCCAGGAAACTCTAGACAGTAGCGGAGGAAGGGAAGTTCTCCTTTCCTGCGGGGGGTAGGTACAGCTCTTCTTAAGAAATAGCACAAAATTACGGCGTCGAAACCTCTCGTCCCGTCCAGGTCATGCTGACACTCAGCGCTTATTAGAATAGCTGAGCTATTTCCAGCCGGTTGCCAGGAGAGGTGTTCTCTCGGAGTCGTATTGAGCAAACCAAGTGGAATGTTCCTTCTCGTGTCACTGGGCTCCCTTCACCAGAATGCAAATTAGATATTTTTCGATTTGGTGACGAGAAAAAAAATATATAGCAGATTTCCTTTTGTTTTTTTAGTCACCACACCACTTTCGTGAGAGACACAGACAGAGTGCTTCAGTCTTAGACAGACAATGAGGACGACACGCTCTAAAACCACCCAGACCCGGACAATGGAATGTCCTTGGGAATCGAAGGAGCCTTCAACTGTGATTTGCAAAGTCCTCGGATTTAAATGTGCTGATGGGAATTTGTCGGGAAAACATCGGATAGAATGTTATTTTTTTTTCTGGGGAATCAGGACAAATTGGAATGTTTTCTTCAACCAACACGACTATCCCTTAAGTGTCGTCGTAAGCTTGAAAATGTTCCTTGAAGAGACTTGACCACTTTTTTTTACTGGAATAATGAAAAATAGTATAGTGGGTATAGATTTTCGTTTGGTAAATGAAAGCCGAAAAGGAGAGATAAACAACTCATTAACATCCCAAGGCCGCTTGAAACTCCGGATTGGTCTGAAGAGCTCTCATCCTTATAAGAGTCTTTTCAACAACTAGAACCTGAAAAGCCTCTTCTCCTAAATCTTCGCAACTTCGCGAAAACGAAGAAAATATTAATTTGATGGAAACGCATTACGGCTTTACTTGTTATAACGCTTTAATTTCAGTTCTGGAGAGCCACTCTAAGTCTAAAGTGAATGCGCCATACCATTCCCTTAAGGTCTAAAGGGACAAGAAATGGGTTTTTTTTTTGCCCAGTTCACAATTTAATTATATCCAAGTCCGTTAGAACTGCATTACAATTTTGTTTTTCTCCTTTTATACTTTGTTTACATACAATTTTCAATGAAACCCAACAATTACTGGGACAATGGATACCGCGCCATAAAGTCCCTTAATAGACCACTGCCGCTTATTCAGCGATATCACGTACTAGCGCTGAATTAATGCCGCGCCGGGTTTTTCTTTTGTGACCCATGCGAAAAACATAGGAAACAAAACAAAAAAGAATGGGTGCATGAGAAAGGAAAGCGATGCACATCTTGTGCAGTCACACTGGTGCACTGGAGGGCACTCATCGTCATCGTCATCATCATCATCGCCGCGCATCGCAAGACTCGCGGAAATTATGAGGTTTTACTTTCCCACATTCTAACTGAAGATTGGCGACTGAGCCGGCTTACTGCCGCGAAACTGCTGCGGCTAACTGCTCAAGGATTTTATCTGATCTAATTGTGATGCTCGGGATGGTGCACAATTGATAAGAATGGCGTTGCATTAACTGCAGTCATATTTTATATTGTGCTCTTTTACGAAGAAGTAATTGCTAAAGAGATGTAATCGCGTGCATGGCTTATTAAAGCGTTGCAATGTCGGTTCTTTGGTTACTCAACAATGTTGCAGAATGGTAAAGTTCAAGGAAGACAATTCAAAATCCGATATACGCGGACCAATTTCAATAGAGCATTTTTACTTATTTATTTACATTGAAAGAAAAACATTGGCAAAAGATATGTTAGGTTAAAAATACAAACAAGTGAAAGGCCGTATCTTTTTAACTTGAACTTTTTAAAGGACTATGAGGCTGTAGATTTTAGTATTTGATATTAATATCAACTCGAGATCAATTAGTTCAATTAGTTGTTCCTGAGAAAAAACATTATTACAAAAAAATAAAAGCCGACTTCAAAACTTTGTCTGTATGCACAAACTTAAACTAAAAAAGTTAAAACTAATATTTTTTTATCTCGAGATATATTGGGTGTACAAATTAATTCGGTCCGTTTTTTGTTGTTAAAAATATATTTATTTTGAAACAAAATGAATTCACAGATTAATCAAAGTATGTATTGTCCATTGTTGATTACTACTTTTTCCCACCGCTCAGGCAATTTTCGAATTTTCTTGAAAAAATTGTTTGTCTTTTGAGGCAATCGAACTTCCGATCCAATTTTTTATTTCTTCGAAAGAAGTGAACTGGTGACCTTCCAAGTCGTGCTGCATCCGTCTGAATAACCAGTAATCAGAAGGAACAAGGTTCGAAGAATACGGCGGGTGCGGTAGAATATCCCACTTCAGTGTTTCTAAATATTTTTTGACGACTTTTGCGACATGAGGTCGAGCGTTATCGTGCAAAAAAATAACTTTATCATGTCTTCGTTCATATTCCGACCGTTTTTCTCGTAATGCACGGCTCAAACGAGTCTATACCGATCGCCCGTAATAGATTCACCAGGTTATAGCAGCTCATAATACACAACCCATTTTGGTCCCACCAAATACACAGCAAGACTTTTGAACTTAAATTTTGCTTTGGTGTTGATGTTGAGGTTGATGATAACGATTTACCAGGCTTAGTCGGGTAAGTGAAAAATCGCCCTTCAACGTCTTTTGGTTTCAATTCATGAAGAACCCAGTTTTCTTGGTTTTGAATCATTCATATGGACTGGACTTTAATCGTACAGAAACTGCTTGTCACTCCCAATGTCTTCGTCGAGTAATGCCTCCAATTCTTCGTCTTCGAATTTTTTTGGGTTGTCCAGGGCGAGACTTATCTTCAACGCTGAAATCACCATTCTTAAAATGTCGGAACCATTCCCTACATGATTTATGAGTTGGACCATTATCACCATAAACTTCCACAAGCATTCGACGCGCTTCCGCTGCACTTTTCTTCCAATTAAAGCAGCAAATTAAAACCTCCCCCACATGCAGCTTAGTTAACACAATAATTTGACATATTCGACAAAATATCAAAACAAGGTTTTTTATGAAATTCAAAGTGATAGAAACTGAATGTTATTGACAGATGTTTAACCTCTGTGAAACCATCGAGATCAGCTGTCACTGTGAAACATTCATAACAGCCAGAACCATCTTTTGAAAACGGACCAAACTAATTTGTACACCCAATAGCATATTCAATAAAAAGAGAATCATTAAAATCGGTTTACAATCAGCGAAGATATCGCATAACATACACACAAAAGGTTGCATATTTTTTCCAAATTTATGGGTCCACTCTCGAGAAATACCCTATTCAATAAAAAGAGAATCATTAAGATCAGTTCACAGTCGACGAAGATATCACGTAACTTACAAAAACAAAAATACAATCGAATTGAGAACCTCCTCGTTTTTTTAAGTAGGTTAAAAATGGTCTTCACTTACAGTCAGATAGGCAGACGGACAACAAAGTGATCCTTTAAGCATTCCATTTTCTAGGGTTAATCAGGTTATACAGAGTAATAGTTTGGACATTTACTTATTTTGTGAATAATTATTCTTCTATTTATTTTTTTATTTATTTAGTTCAAATAGCAGAGTGTGACACTGAAGATGTTAAAATAATCATTGATATTTGGATATTGTTAATTTATATATTTTATTTTTACAGTGACAGTAAACTATATAAATGGACTTTAACAATTAAATGTAAAAGTTAGCAGCCTTTTCTTGGCCACCATGTTTCTTTAACAGAATTTTAAATACACATTTATATCATTAACCTTTATTTTGGCCCTAGAAATCTGCCAAACAATAAAATTCGTGTCTCTGAACAACGAAAAATAGTGAATCTACTGATATAAGCCTTTGAAGAAGAAAATTGTTTGCGAGAATATTTTTGTATTCCTTATAATAAGAAGCCCTTTTAAATTATACCCACATATTATATAAAATTCAAAACACAATTTTTCTGTGGCAGACAGACAGACACGTGAGTAATCTTATAATAGTTCAGATTTGTTCCTTTGGAATTACGGAAGCCGAAAAGTTAGTGTTTAATTTTTTAGATTAAAATAGCTTCAGGACTTCAAAAGTCGAATGCTTGCTTAAGAAAGAAATTTACAAACTCTATTTTCTTGAATATAAAAAAAGAGCACACAAAAACCACCTTCTCTCACAAAGTTACGCTCTGAAATGCCAACTGAATAATTTAAGTTCGTCGGGAATTGTTCCATAATAGAACACACCGTGAATTATAAATGTTTAAAAAATTACAGAGTTCCTAAAAAATGTACTACGTGGTCTTTTGCAAGTTTATTTTGTTTAAATTGACCAAATTTATATTTCTAAGAGTATTAGCACTACTTGGAGGTTTTAGGGATCGCTGATTTTAAATTTGGTATTCAATTTCAAAAATCCCAAATGGCATTCCTTCTAATGATTATGGTAGAATCCTATATATACTTTTGCAGATGAAATATGAAAGGCAGTGTCGAATTTTAAAAATTACATATTCAAACTCAAAATGACGACCTCTAAATCAATCAATGTCTTAAGCCTTAGCAACTATCTTATGTTTATCAACATTAATTAGGAAATAAATTGAAGTAATAAATCTCATCAAGCGTAAAATTAAAATTACCACAATGAGAGATTAATGACAAAAACAAAAATGTGCCTTATCATTTCTTCAATGTGAAGGTTCACGGATGAAAGAGCATGTGATTTCTGTTAGTTTTTGCTATTTCTCGTAGAAAGATTACGGCTGAAAACTATGACTAAATTTATTGAAGTATTAATGGTAACGTACCTTTATTAGTTTAGCTAAGTGACTTACTTTACTAACTTTTGTCTGTAATATGGATATCCTAATTTTATTGTCTTCGTGATAATTACTATACAAACCAATTAACAAGAGCACACGTGCATTACACCAAAAACATTAGGAAAACGTTTTAAACGTGTAATAGACTTAAGGCGACCCAATTACAAAGGTTATCTACACCTCAATAAACAATAAATTAATTGTTAATGTTACTATCCATCCTGGAATAATCATTATACACCCACTCCATGCGCCAGTATTGTCTAAAATAAAGTCAGCTATACTTTCCCTGAGCAAATGTGTGTTAATTGCCCACCTCACATAAAACATGTCCTAAAATTCCCTCTGCCAGACAACTTTTTTGTTATCTTGACAACCTTTTACCTTTCAAGGTATTTTATTGTAAAGCAAACTGTGTACACAAATGATTTAATGAATAGGTGCTTACTTAATTATTATTTCGAGCGTGAAATGAAGTGAATGGGATTAATTACCATTTACGACTTTTTGTGCTAAACCCTTAAAAATCTTACAAATTTTACTTATTTTTCTGTTTTAATTATGTAAAACTGCACTTTTATTTAAAAACAAAAACGGTTACAATCTATATTTATTTAGTTCTAATATAATTCTTTCAACATTGGCAGGCTTATGTCTTTCCGGTGGATATAGGCTATAAATAAACACGAATGATCTTTTTTACACCTTTTTACATTACTCTTTTATGACAGAAAGTTTACATTTTTTCTGCTTCGGTGGGCTCTTTTGTTTACTTTGACATGGTATATGACCACATAACATGACACATGACATGGTACATGATAAGACGTGACGTATGGCATAATACATGATATGGAAGAATATTTTTAAAGTGATACAAAAATCTATTATTATATTAAAATAAAAAGTATCATTCTGTTATATCAAATCACATTAAATAAACAATTATTTATGGAAGTTGTATATGTAATGTAAGTGTTTTAAAAAATCACTTGAAGACTATCTGCGCTTTAAGATTTAACTTGAGAAGTTGTTAAAATTATGGTATATGTTAAAAAATTGTATTTATACCACTATCAAAAATTGGACTTGAATTTTGGGCTTTGGTTTGAAGTATTTTTCCGGATAATATTTTCTTTTCTTTTGAGTTTTCACTTATCACTCTTTTAAACTCACGGTTAGTTATAATTTTATAGTACTTTTTATACCTACTCTTAGAAGTCATACATTAATCAAGTTTTGCTTTCTTTAGATGAATGATTGCTCCCGGGCAACGCGGGGTAATTCAGCAAGTGAGTAATAAAATAAGTTTATTCAAAATTTCGAACACTATAAGTTTAAAACTTTAAAATTTAATGTCTTAAGTTTAAAATATGTCTGTTTTAGAGGATTAAGGATCAGGAATTCAAAAATAACAAGATTTTATCTATTAATTTTAATTTAAGCCGGTTTAAAGTTTTGTTCCTAAATTTGGGAACTGAAAATTGTCAAAAAACTATTATTTAATGAATATTTTATATATTATAATTGCTTTGAATTCTCATTAAATTATCCGGAAAGATTTGGAAAAGTGAAATATTTTTTTGATATTCGTATCTAGAAATCGCATAAAGTTAACGTTTTAAGGGGACCTTTACTTTAAAAATCAATTTTTTTTTTTTTCATAAAAATGCTTCTTAACATCACACAAACACTCTCCTAAAACCGTTTTAAGAAATTCGTAAAAGAAAAAAAACTTATACCTATATTTGTAACGATACCTCTACGCATTTTATATGCAAAAATTATATAGCAAAAACTTTGAACGCGTTTTTCTCGAAATCACATTTTTGAAAATGGCCCCATCTGTATCTCAAAAACTATTCAACCGATTTTAACAAACCAAACGCCATTCGATTCGTTATCAAATATACTAGTAACTAAACCTTTAAGAATATTATTTTACCCCCCACTTTTTTTATGCGGAGGGGACTTATAGTCGTTTTTTAACTTTTTTAGAAAAATGTGTATAAAATGATATATTTATTAAAAATAAAAGGTTTTTTAGATTTAGGTACTAGTTTTGTGTCTTATGTAAACAATCCACTAAAGATTTTTACTCTATCTGTTACAGGAAGTCCTAGAGAAATGGGGCCGTTTTAAAAGTGCATTTTGGATGACGCCCTCTGCAGGCATTAAAATAAACTAAAGTTGCATTTAAAAATTCTTTTTATATTTTTCATAATCTTACCAATAATGTACAAAAGGTTTCAGAATAATGAATATAATAGTCTTTTCAAAAGAAAGTAAAGTAAAGGTCCCCTTAAAGTAGATTTCTTTATAATAAGTTAAGTATAATAGAATAACTTTGCTCAAAGTTTTTACTGCTTTCTGTAAGTAGACCTTCAGGTAGACATGTGGTGTTTAGTCATGATGCGTTAATAGCCGACAACTAATCCACTATATATACATGCATATATTTGTTATACTGCGGACTTCGATTTATACCTGGAAGTTTTCACGTTTTATCGTTTCCTGTGGCAAATTGCGACGAAATGACATGACACCGAGAGAATCAAACGACTCCTACGCGACAATTTGAATTGAGCGCAAGCAATGACTTTACAAGAAATGCTTCTAGACTTTAGACTATCCTCCAGTCGCGCCAATTTCTGCACGGCTAGGCGACAAAAATGAGGGCTATTAGCGAATGACAAGCAAATTGTCACGAGCACATTTGGGCCAAATTTGCATTTCATCGGAGGCTTAATTGGTTCCCTTGTCTAACATTCAGTTAGTAGGTCAATTTCACTTAAGCCGCAGTCGGGCTGGGGTCAGCTGTGGATAGAGCATAAGGCGCAAAATGTGACCCTGGCCCCCATCACTTTTAATACAGAAGGCAATTATGAGGGCCATAAACCGCTAAAATATTACACAGCAGTTCTCGTACCCGAGGGACCCCAAAGACCCCCCAGTTGGGGGAAGGGTAAAGAGACGCCTCGAACAGGCAGTAGCTGTCCGGGAAAAATCGAAAGTTTCATTTATCATCGATAGCAGTGTTGGCTTTATTGAGATAAATCGCCTCGAACATGAGAACATGATATGCTGGCCTGATTGGGAGTGGAAAACAATTCTGAGATTATTTTTACATCAATCAAGCCTGGAATGGGTTCAACGACTCGCGAACGGTCACAGTAACTAACACTATATCTGCTTATATCTCTATCTATCACACCTCGTAAATTGCGCTGGGGACAGATCACCCGATCTGAGCGCTAATTAAAGCGCCCTTGATTAAAGTCCACTTTATATGTCCCTCCGTGTATCATTTGAAAGGTTCACAAAATGTGAATTGAGCGGCAGACCCTTTAAATCTGCATACAACTGACTTTAGCAGAATAAAAGCTATATGAGATGAAAATCAAATCAAATTGCGTTTTACGCTTTTTAATAAAAAGGATGGCAAACCTTTTACTTTAACGTCCTTTGCCCTAAGGTTTCATAACATGAATAACTTTTGGAAAAATGTTTTGGCAGTTGGGACACAAGAGAACCTTCTCCTCACATTTATTGTGTACTAAATGACGAGGGTCGACTCTTAATAAAGTCACATCCATTATCAAATATTTGTTTGTATATACCTTTAGTCTACTGAAATTGTGACCCTGTCCACTCGTCGTTTTTATCAAATAATCTACAAGACTTTGATGTGATAAGGCGCGACCAAAGGCTTCATAAAATTTGGGTTGTCCTCAAAGCTTTTGGGTCTTGTGAAATAATTTCAAATTTTGTAACAATATTTTACATCGGCCACAGGCTATTGAATCATTTTCTTCTTTTATACGCTCAATTAGAACTGTACTCGTGCTTTTATAAAAACAAAAACCAATCAATTGTAAGTTTAATGCATATAGAGTTCTACATGTACTCATGTCCACAATAAAGTAATATTGTGTAATTTTCTTATAAATATTGCAAGACAAAATACTTTCAAAAATATAAACTTTGATAATTAACTATTGTTCAGGGCCAAGAAATTTTTTTAATACTTGAATTTTGAAAATAATTTCGAAACCAGTGATTCTGAACATTTAAGTTGAATTTTGAAACTTACTTTTCACTATTTTGAATTTGCTCGAACTCACCAAGAGTATCAAAATTGTTATTATTTGTTGTTATTATATTTCCGATATATGGAGACTTATTTCAATATTCTAAATCTCATGGTTTCTTAAATAGATCTGCTAACAAAATTGGTTTAACTTCATCAATTTTGACACCCCTTCCTAATGTGATGATTATAAAGTAAATTAAGTTTTAAAAATTATAGCCGTCTAATCGAAAAATTTTAAAAATAGTTTAGTTTAGCTAGTTAGAAAAATAAAATTCACATACCTTATGATCAAAAATATACGGGAATTTCTAATTTTGAAAGGCCTACGCTGCACAAATCTGTAAAAAATTATTGCAGCGATTATTGAAAGTACTGTTTTGACAATCTGCAAAGTTTAACGGCGATCGAATGATTAGTATTCTGTCAGCGTCTGTTGGAGTGAGACGAAAAATTGTATTGTGGCGATTTTTACAATTAATTTTATCCAAAAACAGCATCATGGCTGTGGTTAAAGAGATGATTTTCAATGCCGATAGCGACCCCACATTCATCAAACGCATCATAACTGGTGACGAGACGTGGGTTTACGAATATGATGTGCCGACTGAACAACAATCTTCCGAAATTGTTTCAAAAATAAGCCAAAACCGAAAAAACCACGTAAAAGTCCATCGAAAATTGAAGTTTTGTTGATTGTATTCTTCGATATTCGTGGTGTATTGCACTACGAATTCCTTTTTGACGGTCAAACGGTCAACAAAAAATATTATTTAGACATTATGCGGCGTCTGCGTAAAGCAATTCGTAAGAAAAGGCCTGGTTTGTGGATTTTACCACGATAATGCGCCATCTCATACAGCGTTGATTGTTTCGGAGTTTTTGGCCAAAATATCGACTAATGTCATCAGCCAAGCACAGTAATCTCCAGACCAGGCTCCGTGTGACTTTTTCCCTTTCCCAAGACTCAAATTTACATTAAGAGGAACGCCCTTTGAGACGATTGATGCCATAGAATTCGCTGCGATAGCTAAAGGCCGTACCTTTGCAAGCCTATGAAAACTGCATGGACAATTGGATTAAGCGTTGGCATCAATGTATCGTCGCAGATGGCGAATATTTTTAAGGGGATAATAATGAAATTTACTGAAAATTAAAATTTTGTGTGTTTTTGGGAAATTCCCGTTTATTCTTGATAATAAGATATATGTAAAATACAATTTTTTATTTTATATAAAATCAATCTTTACTTCTATAAAATACGATTTCTTTGTGTAACTGACTATCTTTATGCAACTGCGATAAACTTTGGAACTCGTGAACAGAGTTTTCTTTGACGAAGGTTTTAGACATCAACATGCTTTGTAAATCCAACATAGCGGACCTGTAAGACACCCAACATTTTAGAAATTCAACTGATTCTTAAGAAAATTAGAACAAACGTGATTTTGAAATCACTAATTTGAAATCTACTATCAAAATAGAAAAAGCCTAGATGGCCGATATAGCCACCAATATTTTTAAAATTTAAGAGATTTTTATGAAGATCAGTACAAAGTGAATTGTGAAGCCACCAATTTTGAATTTATCATCTAAATTTGTAAATTGAAGATCCATTATCGCGGTTAAAATTTGTCAATTTCAAAGTTTTTTGATAAAAATGAGTACAATAGTCATTTTTTCATCGCTAATTTGAAATTCCAATATATAGTATATATACCATAGATAAAATCGAAAGTCTTTTTATTTGCTTGTTGCTCAATTATGCCTAAATGCTTGTATGGATGTTTTTCATTTATTGGCTGGCGGTAGTACATATTTCAACTTAACATATAGACTACTTTTTATTCGGATAAAATATTGAGTTTCAAAATGAAGGCGAAAAATTTAAATTTCAAATAATTTTCATGAAATTTGGTACCTAGGATTTTTTTGGGATGTTGATTTCGAATATACTAACAGAATTTCGAAATGGCCGATCAAATATAGCGACAATTTACACATTGGACGGGTATCGATACTAAAAACGCCTTAAGGTCAAATTTTGTAAATTCAAAATTGCGGATTCAATATGGTGACCAGAATTTTTACATTTGAGGAATTGTACCATAACTAAAATTAGTACTAAGGATATATTGGGATCATTGCTTTCAAATCTTCTATCAGAATTTCGAAATTAAGCCTAGCGGATATGATGTCGTATATTTCCGCAATAATTCTAAGGATTTCATGAAAATTAGCATAAAGGGGTCTTCAGGATGCTAATCTACGCCTTAACTTGAAGCTGGAATGCAAGTTGATTGTGTTTTCACCGATTTTAGCAAGGCCTTCGACAGGATTAATCACAAAATTCTCATCCACAAACTTTCTCTTCTCGGTTTCCCATCTATTTTCGTTGATTGGATTTATTCGTATTTGTCTAAACGTACACAGCGTGTAAAATTTCGTGATGCTCTTTCTTACGAAATAAGCAACACTTCCGACGTTCCCCAGAGAAGCAATCTGGGACCACTGCTTTTCCTTATTTACATCAATGATATATCTCTGATTTTTAATAAATTCTAAAATCCTTTGCTATGCTGACGATGTCAACATTTTTCGCAGAATGTCTAATGTAAGGGACGGTGAAATTTTAAATTCTGATTTAGACATCTTTGTCAAATGGTGTTCTATCAATTACCTCCCCCTAAATTTCACTAAATGTACTTCCATGTCTTTTACCCGTAAAAGAACCCTTCTCTTTAACTTATTATAATTAACGGATGCTACCTTACCCGAGTTGACACGATCAAGGACTTAGGTGTCGTACTCAACTCTCGCATGTCCTTCGAAGGCCACATTAACGCCATTGCTGCCAAAGCTAATGCTACTTTGGGCTTCATTAAGAGATGGTCCAAAGAATTTGACAATCCGTATATTACGAGACTGCTTTATTGAACTTTTGTTCGGCCCATTTTAGGGTATGCTACCCCGTTTGGTCACCTTTTTACGCGGTGCACATCAATCGCGTTGAAGCCGTTCAGCGGAGATTCATAAACTTTGCTTTACGTGGGATTCCCTTTGCCAACCCTGATTCTGTCTTACGCCGATAGGCTAAATCTCCTTTGTCCGTTTTCCCTTGAGAAGAGAAGGGGCTCAATTAACTTTCCAGAATTGGCTGATTCCTTTAAAATTAATGTACCCTCTCGCTCCTTGAGGAATTATAACTTTTCTATGTTCCGCCACACCACACAAATTATGGTTTAAATGTGCCGGCTTCATCGATGTGTCGACTTTTTAATCGCAACTTCGATCGAATTGATTTCAACCTTACGAAGCGCCAGATTAAGAGTCAGCTTTCTTAGGGTTCCTTTTTTTTTTTGATATAACATATTTTTGTAGTAATCAGGGGTTGATGAAGTTTTGATAAATAAATAAAAATTTGGAATTGGTTGAAGCAATTTCTACGATATACCAAATTAAAGTATTTAAGAAGTGTTTAATTAATAACCTTTTCCTCACGCAGGGTGAAACCGGGTAACTCAGCTAGTAAATAATATGAGTAACTTTCAAACAAAAGAGGACTGTGATAAACGAAAGACAAATAGCTCCGTCTAGTCTAGACAGTTTGGATCATAATACCCTAAAAGATAAGAGACGTTATTTCATATCACGATGATTTGCGATTATTGCCTGTAATTTAATATTTCGAACTAATTCAAACTTCAAAACCCACAGTTGGGTCCTATTAAAATTTTTATAGGTTTTTGATTCTAAAAAATATCCTGAAGTAATGCAGTTAAATTCAGCTCGCAATTAAACTGACCAACTTTACAATAATAGTAAAAAATATTAATAGGTAAACGCATAAAATAATATACGTAACAATTACAGTTTTTTTAGCAAGACATTAATTGCATCCGATGGATATATATTCGATATATATTCCTGGCAATCGTGACGACACGCACGAAGTTGCTGCCTGTGTGCGGTTCATAATAACGCGCGGTTTAAATCGGCTATTAACCCAAGATTAAAAGACGGTCGTCAAAGCTTCAGGCTGGGCCATTAATCAATCAATGCAGGATGCCACTGGAAATGAGATGCAATGAACCCATCACGAGATTGTGAAATAACCTCACAAAGAAATATCCCTGCGGGGAAGTATTCAGTTTCGTTTTAGCATAAAGATAAAAAACATAATAACAAAACTGACGAGTCTAATTTGCGCGCAGAACGAAGAAGCGGCTCATTACCTCGCCAGCATATTATGCGTTTGCGTTGGCTAACTATTATTCATTTTAGCGATGCTCCGTGGGCCCCTGGCAACGGGGCTCGGGCTCCTCGGTGCAGTAGGATAGTAGGATGATGGTGGTTAATTCCAAGTGGCGGCGGCTCAACAACCTCGAGTGGGTTCTTCCACTTTGAATTCTTGAGAACCTGCGAGGTGTTAAATTACCCGCCCTACTGGCTGCACCACGCTAAAACAAAGTCGGGAATTTTATGCTATGTGCATATTTTTGCTTTTTGTCATTGTCAACTAAATGTAAATGGATTTAATTGTCCAAACGTTGCTATGTATATTTAAAATGGGTAAACTACGAAAAAAACGAAAAATAAGTTAAACGGGTATTTTAACACAAATCAACACTTTCATTATTTCAAGGCAATATGATCATTTTGAAATTGAGAATGTTCGAAATTCTAGGGTATAATTCTTAAACCGTTTTCGATACTTATGTTATAGAAATTATTGAAATTATATTAAATTAATTTGTTTCGTTGAATTTAACACTAGAACTACAGGAGTGCAAGTTTGTAATTTTAACTAATTTTTACACCTTTAATGTAATTTGTTCTCAACTTTGAATTAGTATTTATGAACGGAAAGGTTTTTGAAATATGTCGTAATTTTGAACCTTAATAAGCTTTCGATCATTAGGGATGACTTTAAAATTGTAGCCAGTGTAGTGGTTAAATCGATTACGATTTTGAATCCTCAGTTTTATTAAAGCGTAAAAAAATACTTTAAAATTTACCTTAAAGTTAACATCCTCTCTAGAATAAAGGAGACTGGTGTGCTAAGCTAATAAAAACATATCAGAACATTTTATAAATATACAATGAATTCAAAACTTCAATTGGTGTGTGTGCCATAATAATTCCATGATAATGTTTGTAAACTACTCGTTTTTAAATTTCTAAAAAAATATGAGGCCTTTCTTTTCCAAAACCCAACATTTTTGTAAGCAAATTTAATTAATAAATGTTGATGATCAACATTTTCCTTTCAACTTGGGCAAATTTTTAAAATGAGAAAACAATGTGTAAGCAAAAAATCATAAAATGTTATCCACATATTAGTAAAATTATACAATAAAAGTGTAAAATGAAAAAAACGTTATTTTGAACTTTTCAAACCTTTTTTTTCAAAAACTTTACGTGATAAGACATTTTTGTTTGCAAATTCGCAATCTACGAAAAAAATCCGATTGAAATGACATATTACTTGTTTTGGTACGAAATCACTGTCACACAGTTTTATTAAAGCTACAGGTGTTCAGCGCGAAAAGATACTACAAAAGTTGTCTCAATAGTCCTTGGGTAATATGAATATCGTTATTAATTATAATGTTATATGTGTAAATTTATTATATATTGAATTATCTCGAGTTTTACTTTTTATATAGTATTATTGTATTTCTTAAAACTTACAATTTTTCCAAATACCATTTATAGACTCTTCACGAAATCTCAAAAACCTATAAAGCCTGCAAACTTAAAATGTGGCACATACAGGGTGTCCAATAGGAATGTGTGAAAACTAATGAGTCATTATTTTTTAACAAATGGAGAGATCGGGAAAATGTAAATACTTTTTAAGAAATGAAAGTATCTTATTCATTTCATGTTATTATTATAAAAAAATTAAATCTATTTAAGGGAGCATTACCGGTTATAAAGGTAAAAAGGGTAAATTACCAGGACACTTGAATAAATAATCACACCAAATTTGACCTAAATCGGTTCAGCCAATCTGGAGATTAACTGTTCGTTGCATTTGAAAAAAACGTAATTTGGAGAAAAACGCGTTTAAGGTTTTTTCTTCAATTTATTATGTAACCGAAATTACCACCAGAGGTGCGCACGCTTAAACTGCTTTTTTCTTTTTGAAATTTCTTAAGTGTAAAGAGTGAATTTCTGAAGATATAAGGAAAGAATTGATTTTTAGAAAATTATAACCGGTACTATATATTTTCGATATTTAAACAATCTTAATTGGCAAAAATATACAAAAGCTTTCTAAAACTATTAAAAACATGTTCTAACGTTTCATTTTAAATTCCATTGGCGATTCTCCTGATGTCTTCAGTAAAATCCCCTATTGTTTTTGGGTTATTTTCATAGCAGTGATATCTAATGTAGCCCAATAAAAAGAAATCATATTGAGTGAAAGCGTGGGTATTCTAAGCCAATAACTCGATCTCCATAAAATTTTATGATGGCTTCAAATACTTCTTGTATGCGATGAGGTGCTGCTCCGTCTTGAATAAAATAAAAAGATTTAACGAGACTCCTCTTTTTCGCATGACGAAAGGATTTGGTCTCTATCGTCCCTTTGTACGTCTCTCCGGCGACGGAAGATTCAAAGAAATTCAAATTTCAAAAATATATACCATAAATAATTCACGTTCTTCACTATATTTTTAAATTAATGGTTTTAATTTTTTTATAATAAAATGGACATAAAATGAAAATGCCGACTTTCTTTTGTTTACACACATTCCTATTGGATACCCTGTATGTCTCTTGGTTTCTAGTTGCTCGCTAAGAAAGGATTTTTCGAAATTCAAAACTGTATGGGAAGAACATTTTTGTTCATTTCCTGATTATTTTATTATAAAGTAGGCTCATTTGTTTACTTTGACTTGCCATATACCAGCTGAATAAACAGTCTAATAGTTCATAAGATTTTAAGTTTTTAATGTGAACCAGAGACTTTCTATTAGACTATTCATACATATGTCTGATATCGTATAAAGGCAAATACCTTTTTAGCCACTAAAATATTCTTCTTTTGAGAGATGAGATGAAAAACAAAAGATTGCTTGCACACTGATGAAATCGAAAATGAGTATTTTCATAAAAGACAAAGTTAATTGTTTTAGACTAGACAAATACAAATAAAATGTTCAGAACATTTTCATTCCCTGTTTTTCCACAAAGAGTTCCCTCAATTACCACCACTAAAATGTGAACTGTCTACACTCTGCAGCCCTAAAAATAAAGGGCCAAGAGTTTCCTTCGACAAAATAAAGAACCGAACAAGAATTAAGTGAACCTTGAAGAAAATCTTCGGCTCCACATAGATCCGGGGATTACATAAGTCACGCTAACTCCAGAGTGGAGCTAAATTTTTATCACCTCCTGAAAAGAAAACCAAATCCCCTACCTCGAACCTTTTCGACCCAACTCAATAAAAACCAGGAGGATCTTGTACAAGGGCGTCCAAAAAACAAAAACAAAAAAAACCGCCTCATTTGCGTGGGTCAACGTATCTAAATATCCATCCTCCTGGACCTAGAAGCTAGAAGATGTTGAATCGCGTGCTTTCGCCTGACAGGGCATAAATCTGTTCTGTGGCACAGGATTCAGGAGTGAGCTATAAATCTCGAAATTATGCCAAACAAGTTCGTGCGACGGCTGACACCTAGCAAAGGGAAGGCAAAGGGCAAATTAACGGCTTGAAATTGTGCCTCCTGGATTTCTCCTTCTCCAAATCCCTGTGGGATGCTGCGTAAAAATCTCTGCATAATTCGAGCAAATGATACACTTTTAGAGGTTTGCGCTCCCGGAGGACTTGAGAGCATAAGCTGGCCAGGAAATGAGTGAGGGGAGCAGGACCATATCCCCCAAAATTTCACTAATTTCCCTAGACTGTCCCGGTGCTCTTCTTCTAGGCTCGATGCCATTAGAGCCCGGCTGGGGCGCAAAAACAGGATTTAGATTAGCTCGTAAGTAGGTCACACCAACACAACGATAAGCGTTAAATTAATAAGATTCTTAGGGATTCATGCAAAGCGAGCCTACAGATAGAGTTGGATCTGGATGTTCGTGCGACTTCTGTGGCGCTGGGGTCCCTATGCGGCTAGATGAGAACTCAATTAAAGTTATTTTTAATTTATCGCCACCACAGAGCGCCCCGAAGGCTTATATTAGATGGAATGAGGGAAACCCCTAGATAATTCCCATTTTCAAGTGGAACAACGAGCTACGCAGCATATATTCCCAAAATTAACATACAATTTGCATGCCACTTCTGTTTTATCACCGCCACCACGCTAGGCATTTTGATATCCAAAATATCCTTGTTCTAGGTAATTTAGCCCGAAACGACCTGTCGCAGCGAGATGCTCTTTCTACAATGTTTATACGCTTAAAACAGTATTTGTGATGAACCTTAAAGGGTTGGAAAATTTAAAGGATTTAAAAAAATGTATTTTCTTAAAGGGGAATTTTACCAAATACAAAAATCTAATGAGGATTTCATTCCAATTTTAACCCTCAGCGTTTTACATTAAATTTAAATTCTAATTAGGCTAGAGAAGTGAGACCAATAGGAGGCTTTAGGTTACATTGCAGATATGATATACAACTTTTTTTAAATTTTTAGAATAACTTTTTATATAAATAAATAAATAAATAAGTAAATCATAATTTTTTTTTTTTTTTCTGTGAGACTTACAATCACGAAAATAATATATGTTATGCCCTTTATGTGCACTATTACTCATAAAATTTGCATGAGAAAAAAGTTGGTGCAACACTTCGAAAAAATATAAAATGTGCTTCACGCCTTGTAATATATGGGTTCGTTGACAATCCTGTGGCATCCCAGTGCGCCTTAACTGCACTGGTTTTTAAACGTCAAATGCCTCTTCGGTATTTTTTGAGAAACCTGGGCACCCTGGGGCGCCCTGGTGCGCCCTGGTTTTACCCTAGATAAAATCCAGTGTAAACTCAGGGGTAATGACGAATCTCAGTTTAATTGTTAACAGACAAGGTATTTAAAGTGGAATTAACTCTTGTTGCGGGCACAAGAACTTAATTTTAGCATTTCGGTGTGAACATTATTAAAAAGCAGTGGTTTTATTTTAGAATTTGTGTGCAAAAGGTCAGATGATAGTTCTCCTTTTTAACCAGGCGAGCATGAGGTGAAAAAAAGTTACGCCAAGAATGTGGCAGGGTACGATATACCCATAATTTAATATACTTTTAATATATTTAATATAGTTCTTATTATTTTTTATTAAATTTTCTTGATTTCATTTTGTAATGCAATGAATTACTTAATGGAATTAAAAATTAAAGGAGTTTTAAATTGTGGAATAATTATTATTTATTCACGTTTGTGTGTTAGCATCAGCCGTAGCAATCATTCAATAGATATATACTCTAGAGAAGTAAACTAATGTCAACACACAGAAACCACCCTTATCATTTAGTAGACTATAGTCCATGACCACTTACTGGAGCAATCGGAGCTATAACCCTAGTATCAGACCTGGTGAAGTGATTTCACCAATATAATATATCCCTAATAGTTTTGGGACTAACAATTATAGTATTAACAATATATCAATGATGACGAGACATTTCACGAGAAGGAACATTTCAAGGACTACACACATTCCCCGTAACTACTGGACTACGCTGAGGAATAATCCTGTTTATTGTATCAGAAGTATTTTTCTTTGTCTCATTTTTCTGAGCATTTTCCATAGAAGATTATCTCCAAATATAGAACTAGGAACTATATGACCCCCTCAGGGAATTGTACCTTTTAACCCATTCCAAATTCCCTTACTAAATACAGCATCTGAACTACTTAATTTTCCACCCTTATCAGTCACACCTCAGTAAAATCCCGCACAGGTCATTCTGGGGTGTATCACACCCCAGCGTGTTTACAAGCTTATAAAAAATTGTAGGTAGCATAACAAAAAAAAAAATATCCTGTTAAAGTTTAAGTCTTCCTCTAAAAGACTGTACGGGGTCAGATATGCAAAATTAAATTTAAGATAGTTAAAAAAATTCTTGAAAAAAAAAAATCGAAAAACTGACTTTTTTCATTAAAACTACTTTAACTTTTTTAATTTTTAAGATATTTCAATTTGCCAAGCGGTTTTGTAATCCTGAAATGATGTCCATTCAGCTGGTATGTTCTGTTTTTTTGGCCGTTTCAAAAAGTATATTTATTTTGAAGTCTGAAGGTATCACTTTTATGAAAAAAATGAACAACTCATTTACACACAGAAATAGCAATTTATTAATTAAAAAATTTATTTAAAAATCCAAAAAAAAATTTTTCATAAAGTATTTAATGCATATTAAAAAAGCAAAAAAAATGTATTCATTATTTGTTAACTATTCTATGCCAAAAACACATTCAATGCACATGTACGCTCTATGCGTATCACACATCGGTTGAAGGCATGATGGACACATTGAATTAGTCTTCTTATCTTCTTCCTCTTGGACAAATTGCGCACCTTTTTTGTCTGTCTAGCTTTCGACGCTTATTTTGGGTGGGAAGACGTTCCTGCAAATGCAAAATATTTGCAATTCCAGCTTTTAAATCCTTACGTATAGATACGATATTATAGCGTTCTTGCAAGTGCGCTTTCACCAAGTATAAATACAACTTATCTTATGGCGAAAATACACGTTAAAATTTTTTCAAAAAATTCTAGCAAAGAAAAACTGTTAAAATGTACTTTAAATTCAAATTAAACTCCTCGGAGTAAAAAAAAAAATTATCTAAAAACTCGAAAAAATCACGTATAGGTCACACTGGGTGTGAGACACCCCAAAATTCGAGGAGGCCAACTTTGAGCAACTGCCAGGTAGAAACTAACGGTCCCAAAAATATTTTGCCGGCGGGGAATGAAAGTTTGTAACGCTGACTAACTGCAGATGGCAGTATTAGACCCATATCCATTGCCCGACTAGAATTTTGGTGCGGTACAGCTAGGGCCCCTATGAGGCTAGCCACACTGCCTCATGTGGGTCCCATGAGGCTGCCCTATAAGGCGCACGAAGGGCAAATAACACCTTGCCTCATTCGCGCATCATTATGACTGCCTCATGTGGGCCTCGTGAGGCAAAACCCGACTAGAATTTTGGTGGGGTACAGCTAGGGTCCCTATGAGGCTAGCCATACTGCTTCGTGTGGGTCCCATGAGGCTGCCGTAGGGCAAATAACGCCTTGCCTCATTCATGCTCTCTTTGTAATACTTAATAATGTAATCCTAACTCCTTATACTTATGTACATGTGGAAATACTTCTTTATTAGTATAAATTATTATAATAAACTTAAACTCAGTCCGAGGCGAGTGCGCCCTGATGTGGTCCGTCCTGCGGGTAGAATCCAAAAAAGAACGAGTGCCGCAATATGGCGATGAGCTGTCAGCTCGTAGGGGGATTCATCGAGGGATTCTCAAGAAGATGATACTTCATGCAATAAAATACGAAGTTTTTGTAAGGAAAACCCGATAAGACAGCTATTAATAATACTGGGATTTGTGCTTTAATCGAGCCCAGCTGATAATTTGCAAATACATATAACCCACTAGCAAATAACGTCAAGTATGCCTAGGTGTATATGTGATGTTTGCCTAATCGAACCCCTGTAAAGCAAAAGGTGGGATTGCCTATTTCATTGTAAGGTTTGCCTCATAAGACCCTTGTGAGGTACTCATAAGGTAAACCTCACTTCAGTATCGCTGATTTTATTTTGTGAGGTCCTCATGAGGAATTTACGGGGAAATCCCTCTATCGGCATGCCCCTCACTTGCTACATGAGGACCTCGGACCTCATGAGGAATCTACGGGGAAATCCCTCTATCGGCATACCCCTCACCAGCCACATGAGGCCCACACGCTTCATGAGGCATGCCCCCTATAAATTCTAGTCGGGTGGTTTACTGGGTCATTTTGGCGCTCAAAAAAACGCTGGGGTGTATTTCACCCAGTGTGACTGTTAAGGGTTAAATGAAAATCAGCTCAAGATTTTATTCACAGGCTCGTATCAATTTTCACAGGCTCTATCTTACTTGGCCGAAATAAAGGACGATCAAAATAATCTTTCAGTACAATATATGAAATCATCACCTAATATCATTAAAGTAGAAATAAAATCAAGACATAAAAATAGCAAAGACTATCGTATTTACATTCACTATATTTCCGATATTACTGATTACAACTGTATTCTCCGTTATTGCTGTGATTGCCCCAATTTCAACAGTACAGTGGGATGCTATTCACATACAGCAGCTATTAGTTATTGTCTGTCATATGGACGATATTTGTCTAAAATTGTAAATGATGCTGAGGTCCTAACTAAATTATTTGCGACTCAAAATGGTACAGTAGTAATCAATTACAATAGTGATGATGATTAATATTTTTTGTTTCTGGTATTTGGATTAACACGAAAAGTAATAAAAGTGGTTGTTTTTTCTTTTCTCTTTGAACAATTATTCGAACTCTTAAAAATAATTACCTATGTTCTAAAACAAGTTAGTGCAACACTTCGAAAAAAAAAATAATGTGATGTGGGCCTTATAGTACAAGGGTATGCTATAAGCTGTAAATCATATTTTATTTTTTTTCGAAGTTTGCACCAACGTTTTTCTCACGCAATTTTTATGAGTAATAGTGCACATAAACGAGCGTTATATATGTTATATATATTATTTTGTAAGTCTCAAAGAACACGAAAAAAAATTATGATTTACTTATTTAATTATTTTTTTATATAAAAAGTAATTCTAAAAATTTAAAAAAAATTATATGATATACTCTGTAATGTAACCTAAAGCCTTGCATTGGTCTCACTTCTCTAGCTTAACTAGTTTTTGAGTTTTATTACTTTGAATAATAGTCATCCGTACGGTTATTTTCTCCCATATATCAAGGTCAAAGCGAAAGCTGGTCGTGAAATGTACATAAATTGTGTTTGTACATCAAGTCGATATTAAGGGGTTACATAGGTCTTAAAGGTATAAAAAAAAACGACTTCTTTAAAAAATTTTATTTCAAAAACGAAAAATCTTTTTTATTTAAAATTTAAACATATGAAAGTAAAGTACTTAAAGTACTTGTAAAAAAATTTTCAGAAAAAAATATTGAAAATTTTCCATTTTCCAGCCATTTTTCGCCGTCAACCTTTTTTTTTGCGGTGGACATAATATTTCGGTGTGGATTCATCTGAAATCAAAAATTCAAAAATGTTCTTGTAGTTTATGCCCTTGGCTCGTGATTGAACGAAGGAATTTTCATTCGGTCAAGTCGTTCTTGTTTTATACGAAAAAGACCTTTTAAAAATGATGAGAATCGGAAAAACGCATAAAAATTTGAGACGAAAATTGATTCAAACTCATGTCAAAATGTCAAATTTCATTTTTTTTTCAATTCCTTCGTTCAATCATGAGCCAAGGTCATAAACTACAAGAAAATTTTTGAATTTTTGATTTCAGATGAATCCACACCGAAATATCATGTCCACCGCAAAAAAAAAGGTTGACGGCGAAAAACGGCTGGAAAATGGAAAATTTTCAATATTTTTGTCTGAAAATTTTTTTACAAGTACTTTAAGTACTTTACTTTCATATGTTTAAATTTTAAATAAAAAAGATTTTTCGTTTTTGAAATAAAATTCTTTAAAAGAAGTCGTTTTTTTTATACCTTTAAGACCCATGTAACCCCTTAAAACATAAGTTTTGATATAGGTTCCCATTTGGGGGCCGAGTTGTCATATTTATCCGGCTAAGCTCTTTGTGGATTTTTCACCAGTTTGGGGACCCTCAATTTTCAAATAAAATGTTGTACCCAAAGATTTGTTATGGTGAAACAAGATACAGAAATGTTTCTTTGAGTAATCATTACGTTTTTAGATTTTCTGTGATTCTTATTTCATTATAACTAATAACTTTATATAATTTATTTCTTAATTCGAGGAAACGAAAACAGGCATTTTTTATCATGGCTTATTTTATATTTTCTGTAGAATATTAAATATATAAATAAGTCAATGATTACAAGTATTTTTGAGTTTTTAGATAGGTAGAAAAAGAAAATATACAATTCTCAAAAGCTTTACTACATTACTTTAATTAAACTCTCTCGATTTTCAGGTCTACAGCTGTTACGTTACTACGTTACGTTAATATTATAAAACGTTTTAAATTAAAAATTTTGTCAGGTCTATGACCAAGAAGATATTCTTCCATTTTTAATTAATAAGATGCAATTTTTATATGCGGAAAAGAAATACCCAGCGACAAAATAAATTCCTAATTGCTGAAACTTTACCTAGACTAAGAAAACATACCTACCTTTGCAGAATGAATAAAATCGGGGTACATCCTGAGGGAATATTTTGAGCAACAAAGTCTAGAACGTGAAATATAAAAAATGAACACATTCAGGTTCTGGATAAGCTTGAATTCAGTGTAAAAAAAAAAACTCATGCATGTTTGATAATAAAGATTTACAATCTGTAATCTGTGGGGAATATCCCTTTTTACTAGAATTTCATATATAACCTACACTTTCTCTATATTGTGTTACGAATATCAAAAAAATAGAACAGGATTCTACTTTGAATCGTTAACTAAAATTACTCCCCCGTGGTGTCTGATGAAAAAAAATTCCTATAGCTCCCTCCTTCCTAAACCAATCTGCTTTCACTAGTTCGTGAATCCAGTGAAGAATGGACTGATATAGCCACCAGATAAAATTCTGCCAGTTTATCTTTGTTTCGATTCTGGTTCAACGGCAGCCGATTCCCATCTCAGAAAATTGATTATTGATTTCCACTTCTCGTTATATTTCCCTCCCTCGCTCCCGTCCGAAACAAGTTCTGTAGATAAAACAAGTGAAATTGAGCAGACAAACAAAATTGTGCAATGTTTCTGACGGGCCTAGTCCCAGGCCGGCTGCTTTGGATTGGACAGGATAAGGGCTGTAGCCCGGATATGTCGTCACAGGAGCGATGGTCCAAATGAAGGACTCCCACTGCTGAATGGCGCGGTCACATCCTTGAGGAACGACAGGCGACCATCTGCGAACGGAGAAACGATTTATTCATAGCGAGAACAAAATGTTTCCTTGACTGGCAGAAAAAGTGCGACGTGAAAAAATTTCGTTATGATGTTCACTTTAGATTTTTGTCTTTTTTATTTATTTTTTCCTAGGATAAGTTGCTCCGTTGCTACACATATTCGAGCGCCAAAGATGAAACTTCCAAATTTAATTTTAAGTTACTACCATTCGGAAGATATATTTGCGTTTGAAGGCTTTCAAATTGCATATCACGGATTTCATTTTTGCTGAATATGCCACGCGATGCTGAGTGCCGTGACTTCTCATGGTTAGCTTGTTCGGTTGCAAGGATTGGCTTCGGTGGTTGCAAACAAGACACACGAAGGTTAATGCCTGAGAAATCAATGGCCTTTGGAAAGTATGCAGAATCAGCAAGTGGTATCTATGAATCTGTGGCATGCTAAAATTGTTTTCATATTTACAGAGGATTTCTCTAAAGCTATTCATTATTTTTGAGTTGCAGAAGGACTGGTGATAGCTGTAAGAATTTTCCGGAACTTATTTGATTTGGACCTTTGAGATATTCAGTGTTCAAAAGTTTTATGAATGCTCACAGACAAAAGTTTAACAATTCTAATTTTCCTTTCTGACAATGATGTTCCTCAGTGTTCTTGTCCTGGGCCCATATTGTTTTCTTTCATTAGAGATTTAGATACTTCTATGTATACCTTTCTATAAAATTCAAAAGTATGCGTAAGACATTAAATTGTATATGCTTTGCCTAAAAATTCGAAAGAACTATGCCTTAACTTATTAACTCTCACAGGACTCAATTTCAGCGTCTCAGTTTGAATTGATGAATGTGATGAATTAAAAGAAAAGGAAATCGTGAACTACAGTTTCCTATGTTTTTGAGGATTTTCTTTCCACTGATGATGGTTAAAATTTGTCCATGAAAAAATCAAAAATACGCCAAATAAATGTGATTTTTTGATGACATTTTTTGTTTAAAATAATTTTTCATTTCCTTTCGATTTTTTTTTTTCATGCCTAAAACCAATAAAAATCGCGACCTCGATGTCTGAACTAAAAATATATGCGGTTATTTGTATTTAAAAAAGTTTCGGTAAAACAAAATGGCGGCCAGAATGAGAAATTTTTCGAAAATTATAGACGTTAGCAAGAAATTTTTAAGAACAACAATGTCTTAGAACACTATCCAATTTTTTCAGTAGGATCTGATGCAATTTTGATTTTTCAAAAAATTACGAAATCGAAATTTCGACAAACGTCGTCAAAAAATCTGAAAAAATTCGATAGTGTTCTTTGACATTTAAATAATAAAACATTTTTGTTATTAACAAGTTTTCGATTTTCTTCAAAAATTCACTTTTATCTTGCGTAATTTCGATTTTTTCATTGTTAAATTTTTTCTGGAGAAATTTTAACCATCACCATTGGAAAGAAAACCCTCAAAAACATAGGAAACTGTGGTTTCCGATTTTTTGTTTTTTGCGAATTCATTACATGACGACAATTCAAACTCAGATGCCGAAATTGCGTCCTCTTGAGCGTTAATGGGTTAAAATACAAACGAAATGGGAATTCGTCACTACTTTGAACCCAAAAGATTCATAATTCTTAAATGTATGCAAAGAAGTTGTCAACAAAACTTATTTACCAAAGTAGGTATTATTACGAATCGTAAAATTTGAATTTCACATATTTGTAGATAAGATTTGATAACTAAGAAAGTACTCAGCAATATCCGGCTATGTTGGATAAAAATTTTAATAATTTTATGAAATCTGCATCCCTTCGACGTGTTTCAGAGCATTTGCCGATATATTTTCAAACTTAAGTTTTTGGAGGTATATGTAATGATACAAAAATTTTGCATTCATTTAAAAATATCGCCTCCTAAAAAGCTAAAATTTAAATTAATAACAATCTTTGATAGATACTTTATATTACGCGTATCGTACCATTATCCAGTAGACATGCTAAAATAATTTACCTGATCTTACCCGAACATAGTATATACATTTTTTAATCATAAAATCGTTATCTGTTAAATTCCTTCTCGAATCTAAGACGAAATGATTAAAATTTTAGATATTTACATACTTATTTATTTCTTACTGATGTCGGAAACGCATATCGAAACCTTAAGGGGAGGTTCTCATCTAGAACGTCAAAAAGTAGGTAAAGTTCGTGATTTTTTTGAAGGCAAATGACAAGACATAGGGAAATGATATTTGGCATTATCTTTTATTGTATATTTATCTGTACGAAAAAAATTTTTTATTAAAAAAAAAAAAAAAAATGGCGCCCGTTATTCAACTTCTCCGGAGGCATGTTTTTCGAAAATGGCCCAGCTGCGTACAATTTAGGGGTCGCAGATTGGTCTGAAATCAAATAATGATGACATTATTATAAACTAGACTAAATTTGTCTCAGAAAGAGTGGACGACTTTCAAAAAAAATTTAAAATTGACGGAATGGCGCGATTTTGAAATTTTAAGGCCGTTTTCGGCCGTTTTTTTTCATAGTTTATCACTTACAAAAAGGAGATAATGTTACAATTTTCAAAATGTGCTCCACTCTTTCTATGAAGAAAATTGTTTACTTTAATATGCACGAAACTAGAAGTTGATCGGTTGAACCGTTTTTGAGTTATCTTGTACGCAAATTTGAAAAATCTTGAAAAACAAAGTTCCGAGATAATCGTGATTGAACGGCACGGCACAGGCTGAGCGCCCCACTACGATCATGACACCGCCAGAATCAATGGGCTGTAGAATCCGTTCTAGTGCTCGGATCGACTAAATATTTTAAAGCAACATTCTAGACATATTAAACTTTAATAATATGAAATAAAAAAAAAATCGAAAATTTCAAGATTCTAGATGAGAACCTCCCCTTAATGAACCAAAATGTTGGCCACGATCTTCAGAGTTTCTTTTCCTCCTTAGTTGAGCTTTTCAACAAGAATTGCATTTAAATATTTTTAATTCATACATTCAATTGTTAATAATCAAAAAAAATTTATTTTCCTTCCTTCTGTAATCATAAAACCTTTCGATTTTCGGAATTTATACGGGAACTATCAAAAACCCCGAACATAATTCTAAAATGGTAATTGCTTAAAAATGCCACCAATTAGCGTAAAGCTCGCTAAAATCCAAACCAAATTAATTTCAATTCCTTTCTCCTGTCACGCTTTTCTCTGCGAACATGGCCAGATGTTGAAGTTAAGATTAACAAATTGGGGGCCTTGAAAGTTTTTAAAAGAGTTATAAAATAATACCAAATTTGTGGAAGCGTAATTTATGTGATGAGATGATGTATGCATATAGGATATAATGAAGAAGGAGGGATCCCTATATGTATATAAAAATCAAAGTTCGTTTGTTTGTTTGTTTGTTGCTCAATCACGCCTAAACGCTTGCATTGATATTTTTCATACATATACATATTCCAACTTAACATATAGGCGATTTTTTTTGATAATACATACGGTTTCAAAATGGCGGATCAAAGATGGCGGCTGAAAATTTTAAACTAGATGCGATTTTCGTGAAAATTGGTACATAGGGGTTTTGCACAATGCCGATTTCAAATCCGCAAATTTCGCAAAATTATAGTATTAAATAATAATACTTATATATATAATTTTTGTTAATACTATGCTTTCTAAAATTTCTGTTGGAAAAAATGTATGTTCACTAAGGGGAAATATCTCTAAAGCTTAGTCAAATTCAATACTTTAAATATGGAATTTTACTTAAAAAAACTAACCCTGTTTTTGTGTATATTTCCTTAATACTGTGCCCAAAACTACGTTCCTCTGATAATTTATTAAGTTATTTAAGAAATATTCCAACTTTCGCCATCAGAACATAAGAATAGAAGAATAAAGGGGATATAAACTACGTATACCGCCTTAATCTACACTTATGTGCTAATTTTCCAATTTTCTCAAGATCAGAGATCATTCTTATGCTGAAGAAGTGAGTTGCGGTATTTTAGGTGGGGAAGTCGCTAATAAAAACAATTTCTTCATATTAAAGGCAGCTTAATGGGCTCCTCTCGTGCTGATGTTTACATCATCACGGCACCCTATTCATCATTGGACCCATCTTGCGCGATTGGACCTCCCTTTGTTGCATTCGACGGCACCCAGTGGCACTCGACTCCTGCATCTTTGAGCGAATCTTCTTCACCGCAAACATTGGGGACGTCTTAAGACTTCCGCCGCCGCCGCCGCCGCCGACGACGACGACGACGACGACGACGCTGACGATGAGCCTGCAATTCGAAGGGGTTTTCTAAGATGCTCACCAGACTGCCGCCGAGCCATTATGAACTCTGGCCCGTAGCATCACCATTGCATGTGTCGGCATGACGAGAGTGACAACGTGACAGTCATGCACTCTCCATAAATCACAATTTATATATCTTCCTCCTCCTGCTCGGACGTCTTGCCCTGCAGCTGCCAAGATGCTTGCTGCTGAGCCCTTCTTCAAGAAGACTTCGCTCTTGATTCTCCTAGAAATCTGCAGAAACTGCATGAGGACAAAGCGCAATTAAGCGCACTACAAACAAATTTTGAGGCTGCACAACCAAAACGATGTGGAGCGCTAGTTTCTGCAAATACAGACTGGTCGGGGGATGGGGGAGAGCATCTCGTTAGGCTTCTTTGCAGCAGCACTGCAAGACGAGTAAAATACTCTTGACCTCTTGAACTTTATGAGGTCCGTGCTTTCTGGAAGATTACTCGCACTCCACGTCCATTACCTGACCTTTAAGTTGGGGTCTGAGTCCTAAGGAGCCCCAGAATTAGTAAGTAAAACAAGCTCATTATAAAGTATATACGCAAGCAAACATCGTAGGTACCTATTCTAAACCAGTTGGATACTCCAGAAATAGATCATGCCAATTATTTCTTGCCAAGCTTGAATTATACCGAAATAATGATTATAGACGTTCTGCCCTATTTACTCTCTAGCTCGAATCCATAAGCAACTAGACACTTTCCGAATCGCACGCACAAAACAAACCGAAGGCCCCCTTTATTTGCCGCCTAACCTAAAACCCTAAATTAGGGTTTTCGTGACTATGAAAATCCTCCTTTAGGGGGAGCCACCCCTAATCGGTTTTCAACGACTAACAAATAATTTCCGAGTAGTAATTGCCTGATCAACGCTTCCCTGATTATGTAATTCCGGGGGAATTATTCAGGGAATCCTTGATAAGCTCAAAATAGGGAGATGAAGGATGAATTCCTGCTTCCTCTTAATCAGCCACCATATTTTATCAATGGAGAATTAACGGAAACCGCCCAGGACCCTAACAACAAGCTTATTTGATTCATAACGACTAAGTCTTGTGGGTGTAGAACGAAAATAGCGCGAAGAATTATTAGCAGCCCTTAACCCACATTATCGCCCATTTTCGTATGATATCACCAAGGATAAGTGTATTGAATTATTAAATATAAACAAATTTCCTTGAAATTTTATTCTATTTTCGATAACCTTGTATTCTTCTACTGCGTAACGCTAACTAATTTCGATTTGGGCGTGTATACACACATACACCATTGAAATTGAATTAAATTTAGATTCAATCGAACTGCGGAGCCTTTTGTATTTAATTCTTATAGTTTTGATTCTATAGCTGAATTTCACGTTTTCTTATAAGAACGTTTACCCAGCTATAATTAGCAAAATATGCGATTTGAATTGAATTTGTCGTCCAAAGTCTTGCTATGTTATAAGTAAAAGTAAACTCAAGCAGATGCAGTCAATTTAAAATTATTATTTAATTTTGTCCAGAGTTAATTGCATTGCACAATTCAGCGATTCCTCTTTATAAGCTGAATTAAGCAGTAGACTTCAGAAATTCAGATTTTTAACGCGTTCTTGGTCTACATTTAAAACAAAAAGGTTTACATTTAAAAGTCTTTAGGCCATGGAAAATTCAAAATATAAACGTAGGCTATACAAAATCGAAATGTATACAGATTCAATTGTTGTTAGCTTAAAGGCCGAGTTATTTTATTGGCATCGGGTTGCTTTTTAAGATTACAATTATATTACAATTTCTCATAACACATTACACACAAACTTTTGTTTAATAGGAAAACTTCCGATTGTTTACAACATTTAAAGAATTAAATTAAAAGCTAATGCCAAGTAGAAATAAATTAATGTGCAGTTTAGTGTTGTAAAACATAAATTTCTGTAATTTAAAAAACTTTAACACGTTGGCGTAAATGACGCCTATTCAGCTTAAGCTATATACAGACTGATCCAAAACTGTGGAAACGGCTAAATAACTTTCGAGGAATGCATTTTGCACAAAGTTTTAGACAAAAGTCTTAGGAATTTTCCCTGGCTATTCAATGCTGGCCGTAGATTTGACCTTGACCATGGCCTTGAAAGTCATTGAAAGGTCAAGTTGAATTTTTTAAATTGGAACCCATATTTTTGAGTACAGAAATGGAAAGAGCGGAAAATTTTACGTCCGACTATGATTTTAACCACGACCTCGAAGGTCATATCAAGGTCAATATGGCTCTTTAAAGGGAACCTGCATTGTTACTGCGGATTTGGAAATAGTGTAAGTTTTACGTCCGAATGTGAACTTGACAACAACCTTGATCTTGATGGTCAAGGTCAAATCTACGGTCACCATTGAATAGCCAGGGAAAATTCCTAAGACTTTTGTCTAAAACTTTTTTCTCCAAAATGCATTCCTCAAAAGTTATTTAGCCGTTTCCATACTTTTAGATCACCCTGTATAGCCGAATAGTGTAATTTCGTCAACGTGTTAAATATAACCAAAATAATATTACTCCTCAAGATTAATGGCTTTCAAAAACGTTTTATAGTAAATTTAATCTTTATTTTTGAATAATTGTATATCACTAAAACAAACAGTCTTGTTTAAACATTAGAAAAATCAATTGGAATTGCGCCTAAACTGCACATTACTCTTGTTAGATTTATAAAAAAACAAAAAAAACTATCACAGGGTAACAAATTTTATATTTTGTTTCTGTTATAAATAAGCAACCGGAAATGTCCAATTAGCTCCCGTTTTCGAGGAAAATCTAAATAAAAGTGCCAAAGATCGTATATTAATTATTCTAGTAATTTTCAAATAATCATTAGAATATAACGATTTTCATAGGAGCTCGAAATATGAATAAATTCGAATCTAGAGATATGAAGAATCACTAATCTAAAAACTTTACTAAACAGCTTAGGGTTTTTCATAGGGGTGCGCTAGGTGAGATATTCATTCGCTATCTATTTTATGAAATAATGGGATTATGGAAAAAAAAAAGATTCCAACGGTATGTTTCGCAAAGTTTGAAAGCCTTTTTTACTATTATATAATAGCTTAAAGTTCTAACTTTCATTGGAGCCACGTTACAAGTTACCAAGAAAATCCATTCATTTTTTAATGATTTTTCAAATATGGTCTAAATACGTTCTTTAATACATTTCATGTCTGACTTTGTTACTTGTTCGGCAACTAAGTTGGTGTTTAGCTGCCAACCAGGATAGACAATGGCAACAATTACCGCATATTTTAACTTTTATTTTCAAACTATTTTCGCATTTCCATCACAAAACTAACAACTCTTTGCCAATTTAACTTTCCACTTAGGGAAAATTCGAAACGCCTAAGGAAAAGTTAATTGGCAAAAATTATTTTTGTGGCAATTCTCCACACACAACTGGAAAAAAAACTCTACGAACGCGAAATAAGCGACTTTGTTGGCAAAAACGTGGTCGTTTCAAGAGCTACAGAGGGTCGCTCATGAATATCTAATTTTTTTTGCAAAATCATATGTGCTCCACATGTGACGATGGGGATCGGGGTTTTCTAGTCAACTCGGAAAATTCAAGCATTTTCCAGTTGCTTTCTTTTCGGTACATAATAGAGGGGAGCCCCATTTTGCGGGATCTAAATATCTCAAGGGAGGGAACAAAATATTCAAAGAAGTTCACATGTGTTCACTTTCTACTTGATGGAATTTTTAAATAATAATATTCTTGGACATTGGGATTTTTGGTTGCTATTTCAAGTATTAAGATATTATCGTAAATGGCTCAAGATTTTAAGATAGGGGGTCTTGTTTTCTAATTAAGGTTTCAGTAAATAATTATTGCTTCAATTTTCATATTTATTGCGTTAAGGTTCAAAAAAAATTTTTCTTAAAAGTGTTTTTTATTACTGGCTTCAATCAATTATTTTTTAAAGTAAGTAAGATGGGTACATAAACATAATAAACATACAAAGGAGGAGGGTCAATAAGGCCGGTGTTCGGCCTAAATTTTTTGGCAGAAAAGACTTGAAATTTCGTGGGGGAAGGGGTACGGTGGGGTGGACGAGGGTATTTATGTTTGATTGGTTGTCTAGATGCATTATCTCTATTGTAAAATAAAAAATTTAGCTCAGACATTTTCTATAAGCGTTAATGCATTAAAATTAAATTAAAATAATGCCATTTATAGCTACTTTTTCATAACTTTGAGGGGATGGCAGGGAGGGGGGAGGGTATTTGGAAATTTCGTATTGGTTGAAATTGACTAAATATTGATTATAGATAAAAACCTAAAAAGAATTTCAAAGAAATTTCAAGTCCTTCCTGTCAAAAAATTTAGGCCGAAACCCGGCCTTTTTGACCCCCCTTTTCTTTAAGTCCAATTTTAACACATTCACGACCGGCGAAAATTAAGAAATTCTGAAGCTGGTTGCCGCAAATTTTTATCGTAAAGGTGAGGATAAAAATGAAAAAATTTAATTTGAAATATCAATTTTGTAAAAATGTGATATTTAAAGTAAAAAATGTTTTTTTAATTTCTAGGCTTGCTCTTTAAATATATAATATACCACTTATTACCAAAAATACAATTTGAAAAGACGTGAATTCACATCAGCGGTCGCGAATGTGTTAATTGATCATCGATGAGTAAAATTATAATAAAATTGTGGTAAATCAAAAAATTACCAATTTTTGTGAATTTTTTGCAAAAGTATCATTAATTATTTAGGGATCGAATAAAGGGCATATTATTGAGTACATTTTCAACTATTTGTATACCGATTTTTGGGAAAAATTATTAAGAATGTCCAAAGATATCACCCTCGATGTGACGGTGCAAAAAATAACCTCTTTTCCAATATCCCACTAAATAGTGAAGAATTATTTGAATTTTTGTTTAAAGAAAAAATAGTAATTATAATTATCAAAATTTCAAAAATCTACAGCTCACGGCTCGGCTACTTCGATTAGGAATATTTAAAAGTAAAAAAATGGAATGGAAATCTGTTGATTCAATTTTTTGTTGGGACGTAAAATCGTAAAAGTAATTTCGAGAAAAACACACCTGAAATTTTCACGGCATATTTCTCTATCAAAAATAATTTGGAAATTGAAAAAGAATACATTTGAATTCTTTATAAAATATGAAATGGAACTGATTCTTGCAATTCACACCCCCGATAGAGAAATATTTATAAGAGAGGTTCTTCTATATTGTGGGATATAAACTGGATTTTCAATATTTTGACTTTACTACTTTTTCACATATTTTTGAATATGTATACTTTGAAAAAATACAAATTGATCCTTCACAGAAGTGTTCCCCCTTAACTTTTAGAATTAGTTTTTCAATAGTCGAATAAATTTATTCGTTAAATAAAATTTTCCTATAAGGATACATTTTTATTTATTTATTTATTTATTTATTTATTTATTAAATGTCTACAGATGTTAAATCTTAAAGACTAGCATACAAAATTATACAAAAATACATAGGTACTTAGTTCTTTACATGTTGATTCTCAAAAAGAGCTAATTTAAATTCATTTCTTGGCATAGTAAAATCAAGGGAGGTACCTAAAGAATTAAAATAAACTACACAATTAGAAACTGGTTCATGACAACCATAATTAGTCTTATGAGGAGGGGCGTACAGCAATAATCTTGAACGAATTGCTCTTTCCGGTGTATAAAAATTAATAATTGACAATAGTTCAGGAGATTTAAATCTAAAAGAATATCCTTAACAAAGACAGCACAACTTACTTCCCGTCTGAATTCTAAACTTGACATACCTAGAAATAAGCAAGATAAGATGGCATGAAGTTAGCAAGCAACCTACAATTAAAAAAGACAAATCGAGTAAAATTCTTTTGTATTGATTTGATTCAATTCTTTTTATATGTATCTGATGATAAGGGCACCATATTACAGAAGCATATTCAATGATAGAACGCACTAATGCGAAATAAATGGACATAAGTGTTTGTGGAGATTTAAAATCTTTAGTGTTCCGTTTTAAAAATCCTAAAGCTTGAAATGCCTTTGTGACGGAAGCTTCTATATGATCACTAAAAGACATATTTGTATTGAAAATAACCCCTAAATCCTTAATTTGGTCTACTTTAGCGAGAGAATTATCATCTAATTTGTATGGAAAAGGGATACAATTTATTTTACGAGAAAAAGTCATGACTACATACATTTAGATATGTTAAGATATAATTTGTTAATACTGCACCACTGATAAAGTCTGTCCAAATCGAACACAGTCATCTGGAGACCTAATTTTATGGAATAATTTTAGATCATCGGCAAATAATAAACATAACGGAACGAAAGCAATCGACAGCATCATTAATAAAAAACAAAAATAATAACGGTCCCAGGTGACTACCTTGGGGAACGCCGGAATTTACAATTATTTTTTTTGAAAGGATTTCTTCTAATTTAACATACTGAACACGATCTCTAAGATAGGAAGTAAACCAGTTGTTGAATCAAAATTTAGTATTTTTAACAAACAACTATCACAGCATTTTGTAATTTATTTGAAAAAAAATTTGTAAATTGAAAAATAATTTTCCCGCAAAGAACGAATTAAACTTATATGACTATTGTAATATTGGTTGTGATTTATACATATTTTTTTCAGTTTATTATTAGAGTCGAAAACTTGGCAGATATGTAGGTTAAACAAATGTTTGCATTACAGTTCAATTGATTTTTTATTTAACAAAAAAAATCATCTGACTAATGAAAAATTGGCCGTTAGCATCCAGTCACAAAAAATTGTGATTCTACATAGTCGTGCCATAAGTTCTGTCCCAAAGGAAAAATGAAAAAAAGCTCATATAAGAAAAAAATAATTAAATTTTATTTATTATGTTTAGTAATATACTTATTCTAATTTACAGTAATGCAGACAATTATTCGAAATGCCCACCCTTTGCAGCTACACATTTTTTTAAACGTTTCGGCCATTCATCAATCGCAGTACGCAACACATCTAGTGATATTTCCTTCGCTGCTTTCATCAAACTTGCTTTTAATGACTCAATGTTTCGATGTTGAATAGAGCAGGCCTTCTCCTCTAAAATATTCCATAAGCGGTAGTCCAAAGGATTTAGGTCTGGGCTACCGGAAGGCCAATCTTCATCAGAAATGAAGTCAGGAACATTCGATTTTAACCAGATTTGCGTTTTCTTGTCTTTATGAGCTGGTGCTGAGTCTTGCTGAAACACCCAATGCTGACCATGGTACATCGTTGTGTTGAGCGGCTTCACCATCTTCTCCAGGATGTCACTTTGATAGTTCTTTGCCTTCGTTTTCACGCCTTGCTCACAAAAATGCAGCTCCGTAGCACCGTAATAGCCAACTCCCCACCAAACCATGACTGAGGCGGGATGATGGCTACGCTCTACCTTGGGTATCTTCTCAGCCGCTTCCTTAGAGCTATGCGCGTACACTCTGTCATTCTGTCGGTTAAACTTCTCTTCAATAGTAAAAAGTTTTTCGTCTGAAAAAAGTATTTGTTGGTATTTTTTTCCCGCGTACTTCTTCAAGAGACTTTTAGATCGCATCTCTCGTATCGCACGAAGCTTGTCCGTAAGCCGCTGCCCTGTTGACCGTCGATAAGCACTAAGCTTAAGCTCTTCCTTGATAATACGAGACATCGTCCTTTTGGGTATTTTCATCTCCCGTGCCATCACCTTTTGTTTCCGGAGCGGATTTCTCAGTATGCGGTGACGCATCGCTTCTACTGCTGCTGGTGTACGAGACGTACGAGGCCTCCCGCTCCTGGACCTGTCATCGACAGAGGAAGTCTCACGGTATCGTTTGATAGTACGATGCACAAATTTTATTGTAATTTGCAGAGTTGTTAAAGAATGCAGCTTTTTTTGAGTTTTAATTTAAATGAATGAAGAATTCATATTTTCCATTCTTTTATTTCTCTGAAGAATGGGAATGGAATTAGATGAATTCCCATTCCTCAAAAAAATAATAAGGAATGCACTCTGTATTCATTTTGCAAAAAGAATGCATTACTACGAATGCATTCCTCTGGAATTCAAAGCATTCTTTGAAGTCTTTGTGAATTCATTGCATTCACTTGAATTCACTTCCATTCACTTGAATTCACTTGCATCACTTGAATTCAGTGAATTCTTTTGCATTCTTTTCTGGCTGGAAAGTGATGATTTTTAGGAATTTTTTAAAGAAACTATACAATCGACAGTTCTGAATTTTATTTACATTTGCCCGACATAGGGGATTTAAGATATCTGGAAAAAGAACGAAATGGCAAATTTCTAAAAATTTTTTTAGAAAAATCGAATAGTTTTAGTGCCTTCAATTGTGGATAAAAAGAAAAGAAAAAAATCGTACGTCAAGATTAAGAGATTAGTTTTCTAAAGAAAATGAGATCGCAATCATATGAATTAGCTATATCGATTTTTTAACCGACGAAAAAAAAGGGAGGAGATCTATATTTTTTAATTAATTTTTTATTTTATATCTTTATGTATGACCACGCATAACTTTTTACAGAGTAGTCCGAATTTGATGAATCTTTTTTTATTGTATAGGGTGTACCTCGAAGTTTGTCCCATTTAAAGTTAAAAAAAATACAACTCTACGGTTAGAAAAAAATATGGAATAATTGATTTTTCATTCATCTGTGAACCGCTTCTGTTGAAACTTGGCACACATATGTAGTTCTGATAACACTACAACATAATGGGGACCTGGAATTAATCTGATGATGGAGACGGAAAAATTAGTAGATTTTAAACACAAAAAAATTAAAAAATTAAAACTTTTTAACAAAAAATTAAACTGGCGAAAAAAGAAACTGAAAAGCGAAAAATAAAATAAACCTTTTAAGTCTTACTAACTAAGCTCCTAAGCTAATGTAAGTAACTAATTTTGAGTCAGCACCAAACAAACAGTCAACGTAGACCATTAAATTACTTTAAAGAAATAATCAAAACAAAATAACATAAAAATACAACGTGAAATCTCCAGTGATAAACAATGACACTTCGCGACTTGTTTGGCGCCGACTCAATATTAGTTAGTTACGTTAGTTTAGGAGCTTAATTAATAATTAAGACTTAAACATTTTTTTTCTTCATTTTTCAGTTTCTTTTTTCGTCGGTTTTATTTTTTGTTAAAATTATTTTAGTTATCAATTAGATTCAAAAATGCGTATTGAGAAAAACGCATTTAAAGATTTGTTGTTCACACAAAAGTTACTGAAACCGGCTCAAGCAGGCGGTTGTAACTAAGTCAATTCTGTGAATTTCTCAATGAACTTTCAGAACATATTCCTTAATTAAAAGAACTATTGAATAAAATAAGAACATAATTATTTATTTCAATAAACAAAATCAAAAATTTTCACATTATATAAATATGCCTCACATATTTTTTAATGTTTTTAAATTTGAAGTCGGGGTCTTCTTATTTTATTTCTAATATAAAAATGGAAAAATCCACCGGATTCAATATAATATAACGAAATGCTAAATTCATATAATAAAAATAAATCTACGCATATATGTCATTTTACTTTTTAACAGGGATCGAAAATAACAATTATTTTCAATTTTTCCACCCAAAAAATCATGTAGACAAATTTGTGGGAAAATTGGTTTAAATGTAGCATTATGATTCTTATGGCCTGAGCTTTAAGAATTTTATGTGCTTTTTAAAGGACCACGCACAAAATGTTCGGAAAAAAAAGTACCGTGGATTTTCTCCAAACTTCGGATTTATGCTCTCTGAATGATGCTGATCAAATGTGCTCATGGGCCCAACTTGATTTATAGCGATCTGAAGGGTCCAGCGAGCTTGGAAAGTAGGGTTTTGCCCCTGTACGATCACTGATTTTTGAAAACGTACCTCCCATTGTATATCAATATCTCAAGAAATATCGATGTTAGCAATTTGGTGTTCAGAACTTTTTTGTAGGAAATTGAATTTGCTACAAGTTTGTCATATTCACTTTTTCTATACCTTTTATTGTTTACGAGATAGGGGCAAAAAGTGAGAATTTCATGGAAAAATTGGTTAGGTTAGTGACCCGTACTACATCGCTGGTGGGAGTTAGGGTTACACCGCAATGGACACTTTTGTAGAGCATTGAATTCTGAAGAAACCCTACCATTGACCAAGATTATACCATAAAATGCCTCTGAGTTGTAGAGTTTTGAAGAAAAATAATCAAAGTTTACGTGTATTTTATATGGGAAATCTTTATACGCCTTGGTCTAGTACTTAATATTAATATTAATGGCTCCAATTTTCAGGGAATTTATGTTTAGGTATTTGCCACAAAAATTCGAGGTGGGACTGAAAAAAAAAATAGTCGCGAAAAAAAAGCACCCTAATATATATATATATATTAGGGTGCTTTTTTTCGTGACAATTTTTTTTTTTTTTCAATCACACCTCGAAATTTTGTGACAATTACCTAAACAAAAATTCTCTGAAAATTGAAGCCATTAATATTAATATTAAGTACTAGACCAAGGCGTATAAAGATTTCCCATATAAAATACACGTAAACTTTGATTATTTTTCTTCAAAACTCTACAACTCAGAGGCATTTTATGGTATAATCTTGGTCAATGGTAGGGTTTCTTCAGAATTCAATGCTCTACAAAAGTGTCCATTGCGGTGTAACCCTAACTCCCACCAGCGATGTAGTACGGGTCACTAACCCCAATTTTTCCATGAAATTCTCACTTTTTGCCCCTATCTCGTAAACAATAAAAGGTATAGAAAAAGTGAATATGACAAACTTGTAGCAAATTCAATTTCCTACAAAAAAGTTCTGAACACCAAATTGCTAACATCGATATTTCTTGAGATATTGATATACAATGGGAGGTACGTTTTCAAAAATCAGTGATCGTACAGGGGCAAAACCCTACTTTCCAAGCTCGCTGGACCCTTCAGATCGCTATAAATCAAGTTGGGCCCATGAGCACATTTGATCAGCATCATTCAGAGAGCATAAATCCGAAGTTTGGAGAAAATCCACGGTACTTTTTTTTCCGAACATTTTGTGCGTGGTCCTTTAAAAAGCACATAAAATTCTTAAAGCTCAGGCCATAAGAATCATAATGCTACATTTAAACCAATTTTCCCACAAATTTGTCTACATGATTTTTTGGGTGGAAAAATTGAAAATAATTGTTATTTTCGATCCCTGTTAAAAAGTAAAATGACATATATGCGTAGATTTATTTTTATTATATGAATTTAGCATTTCGTTATATTATATTGAATCCGGTGGATTTTTCCATTTTTATATTAGAAATAAAATAAGAAGACCCCGACTTCAAATTTAAAAACATTAAAAAATATGTGAGGCATATTTATATAATGTGAAAATTTTTGATTTTGTTTATTGAAATAAATAATTATGTTCTTATTTTATTCAATAGTTCTTTTAATTAAGGAATATGTTCTGAAAGTTCATTGAGAAATTCACAGAATTGACTTAGTTACAACCGCCTGCTTGAGCCGGTTTCAGTAACTTTTGTGTGAACAACAAATCTTTAAATGCGTTTTTCTCAATACGCATTTTTGAATCTAATTGATAACTAAAATAATTTTAACAAAAAATAAAACCGACGAAAAAAGAAACTGAAAAATGAAGAAAAAAAATGTTTAAGTCTTAATTATTAATTAAGCTCCTAAACTAACGTAACTAACTAATATTGAGTCGGCGCCAAACAAGTCGCGAAGTGTCATTGTTTATCACTGGAGATTTCACGTTGTATTTTTATGTTATTTTGTTTTGATTATTTCTTTAAAGTAATTTAATGGTCTACGTTGACTGTTTGTTTGGTGCTGACTCAAAATTAGTTACTTACATTAGCTTAGGAGCTTAGTTAGTAAGACTTAAAAGGTTTATTTTATTTTTCGCTTTTCAGTTTCTTTTTTCGCCAGTTTAATTTTTTGTTAAAAAGTTTTAATTTTTTAATTTTTTTGTGTTTAAAATCTACTAATTTTTCCGTCTCCATCATCAGATTAATTCCAGGTCCCCATTATGTTGTAGTGTTATCAGAACTACATATGTGTGCCAAGTTTCAACAGAAGCGGTTCACAGATGAATGAAAAATCAATTATTCCATATTTTTTTCTAACCGTAGAGTTGTATTTTTTTTAACTTTAAATGGGACAAACTTCGAGGTACACCCTATACAATAAAAAAAGATTCATCAAATTCGGACTACTCTGTAAAAAGTTATGCGTGGTCATACATAAAGATATAAAATAAAAAATTAATTAAAAAATATAGATCTCCTCCCTTTTTTTTCGTCGGTTAAAAAATCGATATAGCTAATTCATATGATTGCGATCTCATTTTCTTTAGAAAACTAATCTCTTAATCTTGACGTACGATTTTTTTCTTTTCTTTTTATCCACAATTGAAGGCACTAAAACTATTCGATTTTTCTAAAAAATTTTTTAGAAATTTGCCATTTCGTTCTTTTTCCAGATATCTTAAATCCCCTATGTCGGGCAAATGTAAATAAAATTCAGAACTGTCGATTGTATAGTTTCTTTAAAAAATTCCTAAAAATCATCACTTTCCAGCCAGAAAAGAATGCAAAAGAATTCACTGAATTCAAGTGATGCAAGTGAATTCAAGTGAATGGAAGTGAATTCAAGTGAATGCAATGAATTCACAAAGACTTCAAAGAATGCTTTGAATTCCAGAGGAATGCATTCGTAGTAATGCATTCTTTTTGCAAAATGAATACAGAGTGCATTCCTTATTATTTTTTTGAGGAATGGGAATTCATCTAATTTCATTCCCATTCTTCAAGAGAAATTTAACTGCAGCTTTGAGTGAATTCATTTTAAGGAAAACATTTATAGGAATGCAGCTCGAAAATAATGCATTCTTTAACAACTCTGGTAATTTGTAGTGGCTGAAGAAGCTCAAATATCTCCTTTGCTGGCTTGTTGCACTTAAATAGTGCAATAACGGCGATCCTGTTCTCTTTAATGCCCCACTCCATGTTGCTCCTTCGAAATCCAATGACAAAATGATATTTTTTTAACAAAGCGGGAAGTATTTAAGCTAATTCGCGACAGGTAATCGGGATGCGTCGTGAGCCTTTTAGTGGAGGGGAGGGAGACAGAACTTATGGCACGACTATGTATACAGTGAAATAAATCCTCGAATTTGGAAATTATTTTTGTTTAAAATTTTCTCCCATATCTATACTAATTTTAATTTTAAATTACTTTTAGTATTCAACCCAAAATGATTGTGACCTTTCTTGATTACAGCGAAATCTAACCACATCCGAGGCTAATTGGGGTAAATTGGGTCCTGGCATTGGACCGAGGCGTTGAAAAGTTCCGATTACCCGCCCATCTGCACAGGAGCCTCTCATGGATCAACTTTTTATTCAAATTGCTCATACAGGCGTGAATAACGTGCAAAAATCTCCCCATTTTTTTCGAGATGAATTAATCGATATTCCGTAGAGGAGCACATCCACCCAGCTCCACGGGGGATTATGTCCACATACGCGGAGCATTGAATTGAAACCTACTGAGCGCGTGATTTTTTTCCCATGCCGAAAGGAATGGGGAATTTATTCAAGTAATAAAGAATCGCCGAACAGCACAGAATGGCCTATTTCTGTGTTGTGGATCATTTGACAAAAATGTAGGGAAGTGGATGAAAGGACGTGCTCGCCATGTGTCCTAGGATATCTGGTCATGTCAGGAGAGGCTTTTTACCTCGTCGGTCGTCCATCCATTAAAAAACGCGGCCCTTCTGTTCAGCGAGGGTCGGCGTTATCGCCCTTTCCGCTCATGCGAAAAGGCAACTCGGTTGACGTGGATAAATTAAGAAAAGGAGATTGATTGGCGCGTTTCTGTAGAGAGTTTGTGCCAATATTATTTTATGCATCCACTCACAGAATTAGTTCTATATGAAAATAGATGTTATTCCTACTACAAAATTGTAAACTCAAAGAAAAACTACATTCACAGATTAAGAATAAAAATGATTAAATTAAGAACTAAATACGAAAATATTAGCAGAAACAACTTGCCTCCACATTGCTTTGACGAACCTTAGAGCAAAAAAATATGGTTGTATTTTGCAAGCCTATGGAAGTTCTTAAATTTAACCCACATTAGTATTTTAGTAGCCCACCACTGCGCATCTACATCCTGTTAATAATGACAAAATATAGTTTATGTAGTAAAGAAGCAAATATTGTATGAAATGTATAATTTATATTGTAAAGGATGAAGTGTTCTTAATTCATCTTATAACTTTTGAGTTTTTACTCGTGTAATCCTTTTTTTTTTTATAAACTTTAAAGTGGATATAAACCTTTGTTAATTAAAATTCGTATATATGTATAAGATTAATGTTTTTTATGTTTTGCCATTTTAAAGAAAACATTTCTTATTTATTTTAGCTGGTTAGTATGAAATTCATAAAATAATCTAAATATATATATATAAAATGCTAATGTTAGTACGTGAAGACAGGGTTTTCTCTATCACCACCAACTCCAATCAACTTCCCGGTGGGGTGGTAATACCCCTTTGTCTCCAGGAGTAAGAGAGTTTGGTTGCGGTGGGTGGAAGTGGGTGGTTGTGGGTGGCGAAAATATATTTCTGTCCTTTTCTAACTCATGAGGGCTTCCGCAAAAATCTCAACATTTTTGGAATGATCTAGAAAGTTCCAAAATGAGTGCATCCTATTATAATCGATGTAGAATGTTCGAGAAAGTTCTAAAAATTTCTGGAATGATCTAGAAAGTTCCAAAATGTGTAGAAACTATTATAATCGATCTTGAACGTTCTAGAAAGTTCTAGAAATTTCTGGAATGATTTAGAAAGTTCCAAAATTAGTGCAACCTATTATAATCGATGTAGAATGTTCGAGAAAGTTCTAGAAATTTCTGGAATGATCTAGAAAGTTCTAAAACAAGTGCAAACTATTATAATCGATGTAGAATGTTCAAGAAGGTTCTAAAAAAATCTGGAATGATCTAGAAAGTTCCAAAATGTGTAAAATTGTTATTATCGATCTGGACTGTTCTAGAAAGTTTTAAAAATTTCTGGAATGATCTAGAAAGTTCCAAAATGAGTGTAAACTATTATAATCGATCTTGAACGTTCTAGAAAGTTCTAGAAATTTCTGAAATGATTTAGAAAGTTCCAAAATGAATGCAACCTATTATAATCGATATAGAATATTCGAGAAAGTTCTAGAAATTTCTGGAATGATCTAGAAAGTTCCAAAATGTGTAAAACTGTTATTATCGATCTGGAATGTTCTAGAAAGTGCTAAAAATTTTCTGGAATGATCTAGAAAGTTCCAAAATGATTGCAAACTATTATATTCAATTTAGAATGGTGAAGAAAGTTCTAGAAATTCCTGGAATGATCTAGAAAGTTCCAAAATATGTACGAGTGTTATAATTGATCAAGAAGATCTAAATCGATGTAAATAATTATGTAAATAAAACATAAATTTTCCATTTACTAAACTGTTTCTTAAAATTATTTCAATTCGCTAATTAGTTTACTCTATTAGATATACTCTATATACATACACCGTATATTTAATGGCCGAATAAGTCTCAGAAATCTATAATATCTACGTTAAAAAATGGATCCTGATATATTTTTTATACCATTAAATATGCGATGTATTTTAACCCGAGCAACGCCGCATAGAATTAATACATTCTTCGGTCTGAAGGTCTGTATTTTTTGCTACAAAATTATAAAATAATTCAAAGTTTAGAGCCTTTGATCCTTTAAAATTGTAATAATATTAGTATTGGACGATGAGTGATTATTAATTATTTTTGGAGAAAACAACAAAAAAAAAAAACGCAAGATTAGATAATTTAGCCTATTTTTTATATAACTAAAGCTAAACACACATTTTTTACTTTTTCCTTCATAACTCAAGAATCAACGATTCAAATTTTATGATTTATAACTCAAAAAGTCGCTAATTTTTTTCTCCATCAAGAATGATTATCCACATTCTTCTACTATTATTAACTTTTTTTTATTCCTCCGGAAAGTTGAAAAAAATGCAACCATACCCTATATACAAAGTTTTTCCCTTTTAAACTATTCATTTTTACGCAATCTCAATAATTTTCCATATCACAAGAGGATTGAAGGTACATTTTTCGAATTTTTAACATTTTCCAAAAACTACCCTCTACCCGGGACGAACCATTTTAGACTTTTTTTAAAAACCTTTTTATCTTTTCTTTTGAATTTTTCCAACTCATTTCCTCTCAATTTTTTTTTAGTTTTCTTTTCCACCCACATCTATCCCCAACCCTCTTCCAACTTTTTGCAGATGCACTTCCTCAATTTCATCAACTTTTACCCCCCACACCCCCTAGTTCTAATTAAAAATAAATGCTTATATAATATATTGGCATGTTGTAAAAATCAATCGCGAGAGATAGAAAATAACAGATTAATAGGATTATAATAGCATAATTTGTGGCCTGTAACCAGCTTGAGATTGGATTATAGAGTTTTTCAAAGAGGTCTTCAACAGTATGAGAGACGTGTTTTTGTTAATGCATTAATTTTAGAAGATAAAGGATAATATAACTCTCTATCGTTTCCGAACAAAATAAAATGCACTAATATATCTAACAATTCAAAATTTTACAATTCTTGATGTCATACAATTTTTTGGTGGGAAAACATATACGAACTTTCATTTCAAATTTGTTCGTGTCCAAAATTACAATTCTCCTTTCGTAAATAGATCCAATCACGTCCTCTGCATAAATTCAGCTATAGAGTGCACAAACATTCCCTCTTTCAGGACGGCTACTCCGTCTGGATGTCTCGCAAAAGTTGTCCGTATCACTTCGACTATCCTTCCTCCACGTAGATGCCTTCTTCTATAGACGTAGCTGCTATAGAAGATGAGAACTAGCTCCATTGTAGACTTTGACTTTCCATTTATTGCTCCTTCATTCATGTCGCAATCTTGCCGTACATCGGCTTAGTACTTCTCCCAGAAGATGTATCAATTGTCGAACACTTTTGACCCAGTTCGTTGAGTGCCACTGTCCAAGAAAGCACCTACCTACCTCACAATATCCTCAAGGGGGCCCCAAATGTAAACTGCACCGAAAGCAGCCAGAGCACCGATTGCGGTGATGGTGGCCTTCGAGGGGTCCAACATAATTCCTACATTATCTAGAGGATCTGACTGAGTCGTCGTCATGTTGCGGCGGCGGAGCACCCAGTGTGCTGAGCTCCATGTCCTGCAGAGTAATTGATTGGACTGAGATAATTACAAGTAATAATGGGATGCTATTTGTCTCCATCCCAGGGATGGTAATGCGTGCACAGCACCGCCATTCGGGGGATTTATGTATGTTATGCCCTCTGTGCTTGCTCCAGTGGCCGCCAGCTTTCGTATATTTCATTTTAGTATGGAACTTGAAACTTGTAAATCATTCGATTTCTCTCCTTTCATTTGGGCCACCTTCGGACGGACGGGGCCACCACCAGTTTGCACTAAATCTCCCCGATTATATCTTTTGTTCATGTGTTGTTCTTAATGGACCAGCAATTTTCATGATTTATTGCATTTTACCAAAAATTTAATACAAGTTGCTCTGTGAATTTGCAAAGTTATGCCAAGTATACAAAATTTGGCATATATAAGCTCTTTCTTAAGGGAAATTTCTTTAAAAACATTAATAGCAATTTGGCCTTGAGTTATTTTTTATACGTTTACCTAAAACATGCGTTCAGTTCCTTCCTTGCCGAGAGTCGCTTGATAATGTGGATTTTTTCGCATTTCCTACGAATTTTATTATTACCAAACTTTAAACATGATAAACATATAATTTTTTCGAAGTCTATACTCTTCATCTTGATAATTTTTAACCATATTTGCTGAATAAAAACATTTTTACGAAATGTATGCACATTAGGGTGTTTTTTTTCGTGACTATTTTTTTTTTTTTTTTTGTCAGTCCCACCTCGAAATTTTGTGACAAATACCTAAACAAAAATTCCCTGAAAATTGGAGCCCTTAATATTAATATTAAGTACTAGATCAAGGCGTATAAAGATTTCCCATATAAAATAAATTCAATTTCCTACAAAAAAGTTCTGAACACCAAATTGCTAACATCGATATTTCTTGAAATATTGGGCTTTGAAGTTGAGGTAGTGTTTCTACAATTTAGCTCAATAATCCATGAAACTTCCACACTACCTCAACTTCAAAGCCCAATATCTCAAGAAATATCGATGTTAGCAATTTGGTGTTCAAGAACTTTTTGGAGGAAATTGAATTTGCTACAAGTTTGTAATATTCACTTTTTCTGTACCTCTTGTTGTTTACGAGATAGGGGCAAAAAGCGAGAATTTCATGGAAAAATTGGGGTTAATGAACCGTACTACCTCGCTGGTGGGAGTTAGGGTTACACCGCAATAAACACTTTTGTAGAGCATTCAATTCTGAAGAAATCCTATCATTGACCAAGATTATACCATAAAATGCCTCTGAGCTTTAGATTTTTGAAGAAAAATAATCAAAGTTTACGTGTATTTTATATGGGAATTCTTTATACGCCTTGGTCTAGTACTTAATATTAATATTAGGGGTTCCAATTTTCATGGAATTTTTGTTTAGGTATTTGTCACAAAATTTCGAGGTGAGACTGACAAAAAAAAAATAGTCACGAAAAAAAACACTCTAATACACATGCATTAATGCACCAAAATCTAAAGATACATTAATTTTTATTCTTAAACATTTTACATTATTTAAAAAATGAGAGACATCAACGAAAAACAAGTTATGGTTTCAACAGGATGGCGCTATATGCCATACAGCAGTGAAACCATCAATTTACTGCGTGACAAGTTTTATGACATTATTTCCAGAAATGCTCCTATTAATTGACCTTCAAGATCATGCGATTTAACGCTATTGCGATTTAACGCCATTGTCTCTTTTGGGGTTGCGGGTTGCTTTAAATTCATAGTATATTCTACCAAACCAACAAATCTTCAAGCATTGGAAGACGTAACACGCACTATTTTGGAAATAACGCCAGATTTGTTGGAAAAATTGGCAAAAAATTAGACCGACAGAATTCGCTACGTAACTGCTAATCGCAGAGCACATTTGTTAGATATCTTTATCAAAAAAATAAATGTATAGTTTCATTCTCTCAAATACAATAAACAAAATGATCATTCCAACAATATTTGCTTGTTTTATATCAATTTAAAATTGTATCTCTCTTAAAAAAACACCCTTTAGTAGGGCAATTTACAAAGTTGTGTCAGCGGAGTATTTTTCTTTTATACTGTATGTCATGTTTTTATTTCTGTTGAAAATAAACGCATTTTAACTTAAAAATAATTTAAGCCACTGTCCATCTATAAATGAATAATTATATATTTATACAATATTATGAAAGTGTTTTTTGTTTTATTTTTGAAAGATACTCTATGATAAATGAATTCAATCAAAAACATTTTCATAGAAGCACTATGCCTTAAGCGGTCGACCCATCTAGTTCTAGTTTCTGGTCATTTCCAGGGGAGCTCTGGAGACTGCATGATGGAGCTCCGGGCAACATTGATAGACCGCAAATTACTCAAGATGATGCAAAGGTCTGCTTCTGAGGCGGCTGATGATAATCAGTATTCATTTGAAAGTGGTTCTTAGAACAGAGTCTTGAGACGCGTGAGGTTCGTTCTATTGCAGCACGTGAGGGCATGTGATAAGCTGACACGTGCCCATGCAGCGGCGTGCCAGAGTCTGATCCAAGTCACCTTGGAATTGATAAGGAAAGGAGTATTACAGCCGCAAGTGAAACGTGTGCAGCAAACTTCTTGGGAACTTTCAAGACCAAAGCGGGGTGCAGCCGCCTGTAAGCCGTGCTAATTACGTTCCGCTTTGTCAATTAAAAGTCCACTGTCCAGTCCCCTGGACCCCGGAGGGTGGAGCTAAAAGCATACAACTCTAGAAAACTTGTCCACATTATAATAAAAAAAAAAAAACGAACTTAGTGGACCAGCATCATGCCGGTTTGTTGGAATTTTAATTCACGCTCATTTGGGGCATAAAGTGCAACGTTAATTAGCGTCACTTAATTATAGCAGCGGTCAATTGGAAAACATTTTCAGTTTCACAGCTGCAGTTCATATAGCAATCTATTTATTTTTTTCTATTTTTTTTTTTTCCAGAAGTGAACAGACAGACAATCGTTCGTGATCCGTTTGAGGGCTCAAACTGGTGGATCATCATCAATTGTAGAACTATTTCGGGCAATTAACTTCGCATCCGCATGAGATGGGCATTGAAACTCCTCTTTGGATTTAATTGCGCTTTTGTAATTAAAGGGCCGACATACGTCACTGCAATAAAAGCAATTAAAAGGTTCATAGTCGGGGCCACACTTCATCATTCTGCCCGGAGCTGGACTCTGGGACTGACGTGGAGTTGAGCTCTCTGACGGGGCCCAATAACCGGGATGAATGCAAGCTACTGGATATTATTAGTCCATTTTTCAAAGGATGAAGCTGCTGCGGATGTTTACGATAGAAAACAATTTACTGAAATCAGGCAGAAGACTGAACAATTTTCGAACTTCAAACTGGAAGTTTCTTAGAACGAAAAGTGGGGCTCGCGGTTGAGTTGTCTGATACATGAAGGGCCCTTCTTCCCTAGAACATTTGTAGTAGTACATGACTGTGGCGGTTAATTGAGAATATTAAGTCAAATTTTCAAAAAATTGATTATCTTACTATTAAAAATTTAATTTGATTTGATGAAAATTTACGAAGTAATAAAACTTCCGTAAGTTAAGCCTTGGTCTCGTCTGTCAAGTCTTAGTCTCGTTTACAAGAGATTATACACTCAAGTATTGTGGATATCTTATTTACTCATATTAAGAAGGTCTTATAAATAAAACGAGTAAATGACTTTTAGCTTTTTACGCCGTTGAAAAAATGCGTAGTGGGAAAATTATTTTAAGTTAGTTTGGGATCTACCACAATAATCAATTAATCAAAGTTATACATTTTTTGAAAACTTTCTATCAGTAATTTTAACAAATCTTAAAAGAAGGTGGTCTACATTTGCTTTGTTTGAATTGGCATGAATAACCAAGTAGATTGATAATTTTTACAAAATTTGTTTTGGCTAGTAAAAAGTCCTATAAAATTTTCTGACAAGGAAACGTTCTCAGGTATGTCTCACCGATTTTGATGAAATTGAAATATGTTGTAGAGTATCGAAAAATAAGAGACACGTAGTTTTTTTTTATCTGCAGATACGCACATTTAGGGGGTATTTTTATTTATTGTTTTTTTTTTTTTTATAAAAATTGGTGTATTTTTCAAAAGTTTATCCGCCATGTTGGGTCCGCCATTTTTAATTTTTTTAATTTAACATCAGATTCGTAATCAGCGACTCCAATAACCCCTTAATACTGGTTTTCATTTCACGGAAAAACTGATGACTAAAAGAATATAGATCATTTACCACTAATACGTAATATATGTATATGTATATATACTAATACAGGGTTGTTTTTCACCTTGAGGAGCTTTTTTTACAAAAACGCAAAAACAGGTAAACTTTATTTTTCAAAATCGTATGTAAAAAATATTTTTCAATGATTTTTAACTAAAACTGTTATTTTTGTGATGCAAAAATATAAAAAAAAATCGTTTTTCTGCAATAAAAAATAAGGGTTGCCACCCCCGGGAACCGGATTACTTACAAAAGGTTAGTATATTTATGAGACATCATTTCCACTTTGTTTCATTCGAAAAAATTCATTAGAACTTGAGATATTTAGCAAAAACTGTTTTTGGGGGTAAACTTTAGGGGTGGTTTTCACCCCCTAAATGTGCGTATCCGCAGATAAAAAAAATACGTGTATCTTATTTTTCGATACACCATAACATATTTCAATTTCATCAAAATCGGTGAAACACACCTGAGAACGTTTCTTTGTTAGTGTAGGTTATAATAAAGATATCTATAAGAATCAAATTTTGAATTAGAATGTCTTAAAAGCTGTAGTACAAAATAATTTCAAATTTGGAGTATAAGTTCACATCAATTCTGGTCTTGATTCTGGTCAAATCTCGCAAACGTGGTCTTTGTCTTGGTCTTGGTCTCGGTCTTGCAAGTCGAGTCTTGATTTGTGCTTGATCTTAGACTTCCTGCAAGACCGAGACAAATTCTGTTCATTACTACCATTTGCACAGACAATTACAAAATTACACCATTTTTGAGGATGATGCATCCATTTATGGGATTGTTTTTTACTTAGGGATTGAAGGAGTAAAAGTAAATTTAGTGGTTTTATTCACGTTATCAAAAATAACAAGTTTCATACGTTTTCAAGAACGTAGAACTTTATTCTAGTGTTACTTTTTATAAAGGAGTTGAAGCTGTGAAGAAAGAGGGTTAGGTTTTTCTAAACAGCTAGCTAGTAACAAAATGCACACTATTTCGTACGTATCCGAGAATATAGGTGGGAAACTTTTTATCTGGGGGTTGAAGGAGTGAAAATGGAGAGGGCGGTTTTACCTAAATAAATCTCTTGAAAAAATTTTCCAAAAAAGGGCTTATGAGAACTTATTGGCAAGAAAAAAAAATATTGCCTCTATATGTGGACGAATTGAGCTATATCATGTCGTTTGATATAATTGTTTTTGTATCTCAATTCAAACATTGACTAACATGGATTATCCTTAATATTTTTAACTATAATCACTAGCGTCACCCTGTTAATCTAGGATATACCTTTACACTATACTATTGGAAATGCCAATAGTGTACTTTCATTTAATATGCTGGTTGCTTCCCTTTCTTCAAGCATACTTCGGTCAAACCACCATAAAACACACCTTAGGAATGAGAAAATGTATCAAATTTCAAAAAGCTAAACTATCAACGAATAAAGAGTTCAATATTCTTAATGGACTTTGCTTTTTGATTTTTTATTAATCTACTTTCTGCAATCCTCTCCAACGTAAATTGTGATTTTAAAAACGTTCTTGAGGAGAACGTCTGCTGCAGTAATACTACTGAATATTTTTCATTAGTTAAAAATATATATTATTTATGATAAAATTACCTTTTTTTAAAACATACAACTATATATATATTTATAGTTTATTGAACCTATTTTAGAAAAACAGAAGTCCACACATTGCGATACACGGCATGTTTAACACACTTAGCGAAAACGTTCATTTCTTTGCTAATTTTGTTTATATGTGAACAAAAAAGAAGCACTTCTCTGTTTTGGGTGACGAACATTTTAGTGTGATGTAAATTGTCGTAAAAAAGCTTACGAACAAAAACCTACGATGACTCAACTAGTTGTCCAGGCATAAAGAGTTAGCTATTCATACCTGCCATCATTGAAATATTTTAGCACTTTCGTGAAAAAAAATAACAACATTTAGAAAATTTAAGTGGTTTGCATCAGCCCAAAACGTTGTCATCTATATACAAATACTGTGTTTAAATGGTTTGTTTTCAAATAATTCAAATTGATTGTACCAAAGTCTACACAAAGAAATGACACATCAAATATTTTTATTTATTTTTTTCCTAGACAATGAATACATTCTTCGTGACCCGCTTAAGATCATCGGCTCTGTCTTTCTGCCACTTTAATGAGCAATAAAATTGTAGTTTTTATTTTCATTTACAATTTTCAGGTGTGGTAACTTAAACGTTACTTTGAGTTGTTGCATTAATTTATTGCAGTGTATCACGTGCTTTAAATGCCATTTAAACGTTTCCTGAGGAACGGGGAATTAGATTCTTTCAAATATGTAAATCGGGTAGTGAAAGTAACAAAGTGGATCGTTTTAGCAGTAACCAGTTTTACTTTCAAAGTATGTACATCAAATATAATAACTTTGAGAATTATAAGAATCACAAGACAAGTGATCGATCATAGGTGATCATATATCACTTTCAAAGAAGTAGATTTATATTTTAAATTTTTTATAGCTTAACACTTTGTTGACTGGCAATTTTACACAGAAACTATGTCATGTCATAGGCTATTATTTTGTAATTGAATATAGAAGTAAAGTAAAACATTCTAAATAAACTCCAATACATTTTATTTATACTGAATGAAATCAAATTAAACTTTGGACATATTTTTTATATAGCTTTTAAAATTTGTGTTTGGGCATGAAGAGACGAGTTAACTCGTGACCGCTCAATAATGGTTTAATATTCTAAAAACATAATTCATTAAAGAATTAACCAAATTCATAAAATTGACGACATTGAAACCTTATACTTTCAATTCGTTTATCTCATTGTCAAAATGACATTTTGAAAAAATACTAACAAAGCAAAACTGTCAATGATTAAAACATCCTTCACCTTAAACTTTCAATGCTTTCACGAACGTTTTACCTGCTTTTTACTTGCTTGATTTGTTATCAGTTTAAAATTTGTCAATAAAATATAGATAGAAAAACTATAGATAGTAAAAGCTAAGACAAAGTTGTCTCACAAAAAATTTAAGGTATTGATTGACCCTGATTCCCGAAGTTGTGATATCTGCCGCGCCGTGTCTTAGAATCGACAAGTTTTTATTCTCATAGTCCAATGACTTGGCAAAATATAACAAGAATAAATGACTGCAGATTGCACAAAAATGGCAATTTATTTAAAAAAAAACTATTGCGTGAAAAACGATTAGTGCAGAGTTATTTTGCGGTAGTGACGAAGGAGAAGATATTAACCTTCTTTCATGAAGGGAAATATTAAGGAATAACTCAAATACTTTAGAATTACATACCTCTTTGTACGGACGAGATGTTTTTATTAAATAATATATTCATTTAGTTTTTATTGCAGATTTACAAGCTAATTTCGCCTTTCTTGTTACACCTGATCGGCAAAATAGTTCCACTGGCTAAAGCCATGATTCGGGATTCCTACATTCCTTTCCACTAAGGAAACTGGACACTGAAACTCTTTTCGATTGGTTATTTTATACTAAATAATTTATTATACATTAAACTAATTAAATTAAACATTAACAAACACAGAAATTACTTATGCACTAGCCAGACAGCATACGTAAATTAATGATTAGTACTAATTATTGATTTAAGAGCTGTGTGTCATGTACTAATTATAATCAAACAAACTATCATTTTCATTCGCATCTGAGGAGTGGTTTAAAATCAATTTCTCATTGCAGAAATTGAAAAAGTGAAGAGAAAAAGAAGTTCGTGATTCCTAAAAACGAAAACCAATTACTCTACAAATATACTAGCTGCGTTGTTTTAATGATCTGATCTGCGTACGAAATTTTACATTTAATTGACATTTTTTGATGATTACTTATAGCAATAATTTTTAGTTTTGCTAAAAGAACATCAAATTTCATTTGCATCCACAAATTCAGTTTGCATGGATAAAAGTCGTAGTAATTTTATGCATTTATTATAAATTTTAAAATTTTTGCTAAAGAATACAATTTAAAAAATTCAATTTGGTACAAAATTCCAAATCCATATCCTTAAAAAAAACCGATTGTTATCTTTTGAGATTGGTTGTGTGTCACCACTCCATTAATGAATAATTTATGCTAAATGGGCAATTTACTAATTATAAATTTAGAGTGCTGTCTGTCTAGGGAATTGCATATCGTTTTTCCCATTATAATTAACCTTGTCGTCCAGAAAAATTATCACGACAGAAAACTTCACTTCCTACATTTGTCGTCAACAAACAACAACAAACGTTATATCGAAATTTGTCACTTCTAATCTAGTGTCACTTTAGTCGACTAGAATTCTACTTGTCAAAACCAAACAAGGTCACAATGTCCGCCAAAATAGCTCCTTTTAAGCCTCACTAAACCTAAATAAATATGTATAACGTCTGGAATTAGCTCAGCGTCTGGATTACCTCGACGAAATTCGTTGCCATTTGGAACATTTGGAACAAAGAAGGACAGTTAAATTAAACAGCATTTAACGTGCGTCTGGTTAGTCTCCAATTAAACTAATTAGCTCCATAATAGCCGGTTTTTTTTTGTTATATTTTTTATTGTTCATCCCCCTTCCCGAATAGAATAAAAAAGCATTTGCCATTTCGCCACAATGCCATTGAGGGTGGAATAAATCTTCATTAAGCACGCAAGAATTGCACACGTGAATTATATCTATGCCGGGCCATCGATACAGCCTGTCGGTCCCTAAATCACAATAAAGTTAGCCGAAACCATCCAAAAGGCCTGATAACAACCAACCCCCCCGCAAATTGAGCCTATGGCCAGCATTTAAGGCAGCAGACATGTCGGCAAAAGGGAGGCTATAAAAACGTTTTGCTTCTGACTTGCTGCTTTCCTGGATCCTTAATTAAATTAATTTGAGTTTTTCCTCATTTTTTTTTTTTTTTTGCAGGAGCCAGGATTAACACTGGTGGACATAGAACTTTTATTGTGGTCCCGAGAGAAATTATCAAAAATCTCACTTTACTAGGTTAATACACACAGGGTGTGCCTATAGAACACTATACAACACGTGCCAAGATCTGGGAAATGTTGGTCACGGGTGATTGATCTCTGTGAAATATTGTTCGGTTTTGGGTCATTGGATACATCTTTAACATACTCAGTATTTTGAAGTAAGAAAAATGTGAAGACTTTAATCACTATGACTTTTCTCCTCTTCATAGTTATACCAATTCGATGTTACATGGACCCAATAAAATCTGAGACGAATTGCCCTTTTTTCGGATGTAGAATGCTTCTTGGAAGAGCACTTGAATTTTGCCTTTTCAGCGAACACACAAACGACTTAAGGACTCGTTTATTTTTTTTTTGCAGAAAAAGCGATTTTTTAAGGGTCTCCAATTCAATTTAAACTAAATTTTCTTTTCATGCGCTGAAATCGGATTCAGAGGATCTTGTTGACTAAGCATAACCCTATTGCATACTTGGAGCACTCAGATTTTCTTGGAATCTTGAAATCAGTAAGATGCTCTTTGCCCGACTATACAAAAAAAAAGGGCCTACTTATCTATTCAACTGGAAGAACACGAAGGTGCCAGTTCACACTTTGTAATAGGCTTTTGGGTGAAATAAATTTGTATCCCGAAGGTTATTTCAAAGTACCTTTATATTGGTTCAACGCACTTCAGAGCGTTAATTACAGACCGAGGAACCAGTCTAAGCATAAACACGCCGTCGAATGTCGATTAATATTTGAGAAACCGTCTCAGATCCTATCGTCTTAAGATTTGTGGCGTCGCATAACCTAATTAGTCCCTTTGGGGCTCACATGGCGTAACCGACACCATCACATCTCGAGTCTGCAATCTTAGACAAATCGAGTTGGGCAAAAGTTTTCGAGCTGATATGCGATAGCAACACCAAAAATGGCAGACTTAAAGATTGCTTGACAATATTTGGATGATTTATTCGGCGACTGGGGCGAATATAGATACGAATATTTTCGGTGTTTACATGAACTGCCACGTCTAATTTGCTCTTGTGGCTAAACAATGGGGCCCCAAATGCGCAGAGCCCCTTTTTTTCGGGCTTTCGAAGGAACCATTCAGTCGAACAGCGAACAAGGTCGCGCTCTCGTTAATAAATGCAATTGAATTTCGGCTTCAACGGATCAAATTTCATTTTGTGGACTAAATACAAGACTTTTATGTTTTTTCTCTGTGACTCTTTTACTTTTTGCATGAAGGAGAAAATAATTCCGCGAAGGGGCTTGTTTTAATCAAACGACAACGTCTGATGCCCGGTTTTTTTGCGGTATACTTTTGATGAAGGAGTTTTGTTTTTTTTTAACATATAATGGATTGTGACGATAAAAATTTTAACTGACCCTGTTGTATTTTAGCATGTCCATGGAAATTATAATTCATTCGTCGACCGAGTTGATGGGATAAATTAGATTAACAAGTTGTCTTTCTTTTAAGAGAATGGACAATTATGTTGAAAATGATTCAATGTCATTTTGGTGGTCGCACCACGATGACAAGGGTAACATTTTTGTATCTTTACCTCACTTCTATGGTCAGATATGTAGGTATATATCCATTTTCAATATACTATAAAACGGTAATACAGTAGAGGCAGTTATGATGAGACTCTATAGGACAATAATATTGGTTGAACATAGACAATAAAAGGAAATCACGTATTATATAAAACATATATTTTGTTATCGTTTAAGTTCTAAGCCAACAAAGTAGGTATCAACAAAATATCTGGTTCCAACAACAAATTTCATGGTTCGTTTAACTATTTTTGTCTATGATCTAACTAGATTGCTGATAAGCGTGACCAGAGTTTATTTATAAAATTGTAAAACTATCTAACTATCCACATTATCTCGTAAAAGCATGTGACTGAATTAGTTTAGACAACGAGGCCCAATTGACGGATTTCACACTAATCATAATTTACTATATAATACCTGATATTTTCTGAATTTATGACATTATATTGATTTTCATATCCGTACATTTAATTCTGTAGAAGTAACTTGAAAATATAAAGAAAATAATTAAATTAAACTACTTTATAAAAATTAATCTAGGATTCAACATTTTAGGCGGCAATTGTTCCAATGTTAAACTAACTCTCGTGCAGACATCTAATAGCAACGAGTATTTTGAAACAAACATTGACAAGTTAATTTATTTATTTATTTATTTTTACAGGAACACTGGACTAACCTAATCCAAGTTAAGTTATTTTTAATAAAATTGAGACGCATTATTTTCATTTAAACTTTAAAATTTCAAAATTAACATTAAAATAATTAAATAAACAGATCTTTGTTGATTTAAACAGATGAATTAACAAGCCTTCATTGTTGAATCAACTAGAAGTATTACTTTCAGTGTAATGGACATAGAAATACTAAGAATACTTTGTTTTTTATCTTGACTTTGCATAACTATCATCACCAAAAGCAACACAATCAAACAATACCTAATTGTATGCTGTATATGTTTTTATACAAAGTATGATCTCAACTTTTATTCTACAAAGAAAGATAATTTTTTTAGGAAGCTATCAACATAAGTATTTCAGTGCTTTTATAATCAAATCATATATTTAACTAGCTGTTCCCTGCGTGTGTTGCTACACCCCCAGGAAATCAATTCGTTATCTCTTTCACCATTAACTTAAAGAAAAATTCATGAGACAAAACATGAACATGAATAAGAATTTTTTCCATACCTTTTTTCTAAGTTTTCTAACTGAATTTCACTCAAATATGGCACAAGTGGTGTTGGTCAACACTCCGTCGATTTTATCATTAAATTTATCGACTTTGAAAATGGGAAGTAATTGTATTAAAATTTTTTTGATCATAATAAATTTATGTATGAAAAAAAAACCTCCATATGTCTTCTTTTGAAAGCAATTTGAGGCATCTTGATACCTACATGCATTTCAAAATAATTGCCAATTAGTGTCAGCAACTTCCCGTGGGACATCCTATATTTATCTATCTATATCTACCTATCAATCTATCTATCTGTCTATCTATCTATCTATATTTCTATCTATCTTCTATCTATCTATATATTAGAGATGCCACGAATAGTAATTTGGCCGAATACCGAATACCGAATATTCGGCGAGGTTCTTGGCCGAAGCGCCGAACATTCGGCAGCCGAATATTCGGCCACACTTAGTACTTTCCGCGGGCGACAAGTCACAACTGTCGCTACAGAAAATGTTCGTTCAGATGAAGGTGTGGAACAGAAAAATTCTGTTGCAAATGAACTTGATTTTTACATGGTAACTGTTCGTTTAGATCGGACAGCAGACCCTTACAAGTGGTGGTCAGCAAACGCGAAACAATATCCAACCCTTTCACAATTCGCTAAGATTTATTTATCATCTCCCGGTAGCAGTGTGTATAGTGAGCGGCTGTTTTCGGAAGCAGGTATAACTTATGAGGAAAAACGCAATCGTGTGCTATCAACAAACCTGAAAAAATTGTTTTCATTCATCATAACTTACCACTGGTAGATTTTAAATATTAATTTGTTAGCTCTTTTTTTTGGTTAAATAAATATATCTTTGTGAGTAACATTTTGAGTTCTTTTGTCATGATTTATTTGGTAATCCTTACTATATTTTATCATAAATACGAAATTAAATCTGTTTATCACGATTTCACGCCAAAACTGCTGAACCGATTTAAATGAAATTTGGTACACAGATACATACTCTAGAGCCTTAGAAAGGACATGGGCTATAATTTACGCGGACGAAGTCGCGGGAAAACAGCTAGTAATAAAAAAATAATAAATAAATTGCTATTCGGTATTCGGCCGAATAGTTAACCATATTCGGCCGAATACCGAATAGCGAAAAAAGTGGCCGAATAGCCGAATACCGAATAGTTGCCGAATATTCGTGGCATCTCTACTATATATCTTCTATCTGTCTATCTATCTATCTGCCTTGCTAAGCTTCCCCGAAAATAATCGGCTTTATACGAATTTCAATAAAAATTCAAAAACGGAAAACATTTTGCGAACTTTTGAAAACATGATAGCCTATGACATTCCTCTTTATATAGAGACTACGTAGTATAAATTTCAAGAAGATCGGTCCAGCAGCTTCGGAATCTATAAAAAACGAACAAACAAACATTTTTATAACGACACAGCTAAATTCCAACGTAATGTCATACCAAATAATTAAATCAAAGTTAAATTAAACGAAATCTATAAAAATTCTATTTAGCAATGCAATCGGAAACATTGAAAATGTTAAGTGACAGCAGCTGTCAAGAAGCACACTATCCGGCATGATCAATGTTTAGTATTGCGTGTGTTGTTATCACATTCAACAGGTGGCGCTCCTATTGCCATAAAATATTTAATATAGCGTGTGTTGCGTTTACGTCCGACCGATGGCACTGTTTAAACAAAAAAAAGTGGGTATATAATAACACGTGCTTAAACGATGTGCAAAAATTTCAAACCAATCTGTGAAAATCTTTCGGAATTTTAAGAAATGTTTAAAGTGATACGATATAAAAAAATTAATATTTTAATAAGATTTTCAAAATATTTTACAGCATTCACTACGAACTCTTAATCATCGAGCTTAATATTTTTTGTCACATTTTGTGATCGCTGTAAAAGCTTCTTAAGAATGTAAAAATAATTTAATTGTCAAAGCCAAGCCAAGTAGGTTCAAATTTTTCACATATAATTGGTAAATCTAAAAATAATTTCTGGCTAGGTATATGAATTCTTTGATGTGATTTCATATTTAGCTAAAAAAATATATAAATAAATATATCAAGTAGATAAGAAGTAAAATGGACCGCACGTGCAAAGGTTTTACCATAAAAATCCCAGGTAGTTACCTAGTTACCTTAACAATGATTTACACGTGTCATGTGCAATTCCACCTTGTTTATTTTATTCGAAAACCTTTAAGACCTGAGCCTGACATATTCAGGGCAATAATTTCCAAGAAGAACATATTGAATGAAGACACGAGTGAACACGGACGTGTCTCAATCTGATGAAATTTGATGAGGCGCATCAAGAAAGTCCAAAAACTTAATCATATCTGAAAAGATGTTCCCGGGAGACTGTAAACGCGTGTTGCTTGAAGAATCAGTTTCCAGATAACAAAATCAAACAAATAATAATAAAAAACTAAAGAAACGAAGAGCAAAAAGGGCGCGAACACGAACTGGCGGTTTACTTTGAATTTTGCATTCGGTATGCCTTAAAGGGCTCCACTGTCTGACCAGATAATTCCGTGGAAGGAAATGAATTTAATAAATCCCATGGGAACCGGTTGGTAGGTCTCTTCTTTCTTGTTAAAGTATGCGAAGTGTATCACGTTCATTTGTTGCCCTTTCTTCATTTTTAACTGATCGTGAAATTCAAATATGATGCGATGATTTTCGAAGAAAGATATGCTTGAAAGTGAGTGGAATTTTTGATAAATAGTGAAAATTAAGCTTCGGTAGATTATTTGGTAGCGTACTCTGGCCACAAGATCATACAGTTTTTGAGGTTTTGATTTCTATACTTTCTTAAAATTAGCACGAATCGTTCATCAACTGTTCGTGATCAAAAAATATGTCTGTCTCGTCCAAATATCTCTTCTGTCCGAGTTATGCTTGTTAGGATTAAAGGCTTTTAAAATGCCTTTAATATTTGCTAAGTCCAATTAATTTTGGATATGTTGCATATACGATCTTTTGCAGGGTTGACCAAAATTCGTTACCTGATCCACCATTATCGTCGCTTTGAATTTCAATGGTTTTAATAAAGGGCTCTTCAGCCGAATCCTTTCCTATCAAACTCATGAAGCGAAATTATCTTTGACTAAAAATAGCCACCAACCGGTTATATAATTAAATCCAAACCTTGCCCAGTGCCTCTCTAACGCTCGACTTGTGCAAATCCCATTTCGACTAAATTTATTACCCAACCGCATCGGTGGTACAAAGTCCAGTGCCGTGTCATGCACATTTGACCATTCTAGCTGAACATTCCGCGGCTCGATGCATAACATGAGCTCTGGCCTGCCCTAGCATGAGCCTCCGCCCAGGCCCTAGCATGAGCCTCTGCCGCGCCGTCCGCCGCCGCGGTCACATGCATATTTGAATTGGTGAACTTGACGCTCTCATGAAATATGATAAAAATCGCTTCGTCCCTTGCACTTGCTGCGCCCCATTCTGTCGGGCTTGTGTACCATCCAAGCCCGAACCTGAAGAGCATCTCCAGCAGCATTCATCCAGCAACCTGGATCTGGATGTGGGGACTGGGGAGTCCTCCTTCTGCATCATCATGTCCATAAGAACAAAAACAAGATGAATCGACACCAAGTTCAAAAAAGGGCTAATCACCAGCTGGACCGGTTGGCTGTTCCCTGGGTTATTGAACCACGCGGAAGAGTGCTCCGCCACCAGCCAAGAAGGCCCCGACATCCAGTGGGACGACTCTCGCACAAGAAGAAGCCTTTGCATAAATTCTTGATTTACTGCAGAAAGGCATCTGCGTGCGGGCATGTTCGCAACCGCTGCCAAGATAGTTAGCCCGGCGATGTCTTCTAGATTCGCGCCAAATACGAGGATCACACTTGGAATTTTAAAAGAAAAGTGAACGAAGTTCGAGGGGCGCTCCGACGGTTCGCTAACTTTATGCAGATAGGGGTTAAGGCAGCTCGAACTGTGCCCCCGGCTAGAAACTGCGGGCGCCCCTCTTACACAGTTCGTGAGAAAGACACTGCCTTCTATGAGAACAGAATTGTTTATAATTAACTTTCCATTCAGTCGAGCTCATATTGTGCTGATTCTTGTCTTGACCTTAAGACAGATAAATTAAAAACTATCTCCGCTTACCACTCCCGATTTTTCATGGGAATAATATTAGAACAACTATTCTGTCTAGAGCTCCTTCTTTATTTTAACCCATTAATGCGCAAAACCAGAATTTTGTGCACATAAATTCAATTGTACGATTCGAATTCCAAATTCGTATATAAGGGGTTTTTGGGGATGTTCTTTCAGAATCTGGCATTTGTTTAGCATAAAAGCTTCAAAAACCCTATTATATTCTGGGTTTTTTAAAAAAAGTGCTGATTTTTGTTGGTCATTTTACTTTTCAAAGTCGAGTTTCTTGTTGTTGCTGCTATAGAATGATCATATAACCACCAGAAATCGCGGTCCGAATGTCTAAACTTTCTCAAACCATGGTTTTGAAAATTGGTTTTTGCTTTGGTTTTTGCAAAATGGCCATTTTGTACAGCAAAGTAATACAAAATTCGTGATTTTTTTACACGAAAAGCATCAACTTAACAAATAATTCATAGAACAGAAAATGTTTAGAATTAGCCAAAGAATACGTGTGAATTTTTTCAGAATTTGTTGGACTATTTTTGGTTTTTTGAATTTGGCCAATTTTTTAAAAATCCAAAAATGTCCCGAAAAATTCTGAAAATTTGTACACGTATTCTTTGGCTAAATATAAGCACTTTTTGTCATATAAAACTTATTCGTATAATTGATCCTTTTTGAGTAAAACAACACTAAATTTCATCATAAAAAAACTTCAAAATTCAAAAAACCAAAAATAGTCCAAAAAATTCACACGTATTCTTTGGCTAATTTCAAGCATTTTCTGTTCTATGAATTTTTTATAAAGATGATCCTTGTCGTGTAAAAAAATCGCGAATTTTTTATTGCATTTCTGTACAAAATGCCCATTTTGCAAAAACCAAAGCAAAAAAACAACTTTCAAAACCATGGTTTGAGAAAGTTTAGACATTCGGAAAGCGATTTCTGGTGGTTATATGATCATTCTATAGCAGCAACAACAAGAAACTCGACTTTGAAAAGTAAAATGACCAACAAAAATCAGCACTTTTTTTAAAAAACCCAGAAAATAATAAGGTTTTTGAAGCTTTTATGCTAAACAAATGCCAGATTCTGAAATAACATCCCCAAAAACCCCTGATATACGAATTTGGAAGAAAATCGCCCCAATTTGCTATTCGAATAGTACAATTGAACTTGCGTGCACAAAATCCTCGTTTTGCGCATTAATGGGTTAATTTGTACCAATAATATAAATTTTGCCAATATCTTCTAGATATGAAAAACTAGTGCTTAATCGTAGGATTTAGAAGAAAAAAAATTATAATCACATATAAGGTGCCTTCCTTCCACTCTAAAATGAAGATTGAATTGTTCTTAAACTAAGAATTTCATGCATATTTAGTAGAAGTATGTTGTGACCACTTTTACTATATGCGATAGCAGATTAAATAAAAGATTAATGAGGCAGCAATATGCGCAGTTAAAATCGCTTGTATTTCAACATGTTTATTCATTCCAACCCAAATAATGCTATGTGTGGCCTGCTTAAGAATTTATTTTGGAATTAACTATTATTGCTAGTGAACTGAACAATAAAAATATTTAAAAATGTGTACAATTTCAACATTATGTATAGCGTCGTTTTTTAACAATTTATTTAGTTCAAGTTGACCAACTTTATTTTTCGGAGTAAATTGTTAGTGTTCAGCACCCTAAAGAAAAATCTTAATACTTTTAAAATCAATGTATCAAAATTCGTATTTGTTAGGCGTAGCCTTTAAAGTTTAAACTGGATCACTAAATAATATAAAAATTAAAATGAAGATTCTACCGAATAATTTTTGTTAATTTTATCAAAAACTTATTTTTATTTTGAATTATTTAAATTTTTATAAAAAATGGTAAACATTAAATTTGTATTAATTGAAGGATTTTAAATTTTCTTTAATTTTGGCCTTTAAGGCTATCCGAATATATTGCTCTTTTCCAAAAACCAATATTTTTTCCACTTATAATGTATCTGTAGTTAAAGTTTCAAATCTTCTATATTAATTACACATTTGACGGTATCTCAACTGTTTCGGGCAATTTTCCTACTAATAAGTCAATACCAAAAGGTATACAAAAAAATGTAGATATATTCATCATGCAATTGTGAAGATTTGGTATATTTTAAAAAACGTTCTTCTTAAACAAAAAACCCCATTCGAATAAAATCAATTTTGAGATAACTCAAATCTGAATTTTACAAAAGCTATGGCAATCATCAAAGCCACTTTTTATACCGCGTACTGTTACAAAGCTTGAAGCTTCAGCTTAACTCAAAACCCTTCCTCATAACACAAAGCTTCATGCACACTGTAAATTTATCTTTATTAAACATTAAACACATAAAAATGCATAGTATGAAAATTACAAAATTCAAAATACCTCAATATTTCTTAGTAAACTCAAAATCGCTATCGAAATGATCGTCGTTATAGTTGCTGCTGTCCTCATATCGGCAATTGTGTCCTCCGTGGCCATTATTCGACGTGTGGCTGGGCCGGGCCCCATCGTGTCTATCATGATTCTCCCGCCTAGCTCTATCGTTCCTGGGCTGAGTCCCGTGACCCCCGTGGCTTCCAGGGTTCCCATTAATTCTGGAGTGGTCAGCATGACTACCGTGACTTCTTCCGGGATGGTCCGCATGATTTGTGGAGTGGTGATGATGTATGGGGCTGGATGCACTTATGGGCCGGCATTGCACAGATGGGGGCACTAGATCTTCATACCTTGGGCAGCTGTGCTCCGCAATGGGGCTCACGGACTCGTATCGTCGTGACAACAAAGTAAATTCCTGATGCGCGTTACACAAAGTCTGTAGCCGATGCAAAAGGTCACTTTCAGGTATATCTCGTAGGTGCAGAGTTCGAGCCACAGATGTGCGAAATTGTTGAAGATGCGATAGGCGATGATTTGCATCGGCCAATTGGTTTTGCAACCGAGATATATCATCTTTTAGGCTCTGCAACAATGTTATGATGTATTTCGAATAAATTTCTTAGATTACTATTTTATTATTATTAAAAAATATCATACTTACATTAATTAAGACTTCATCCCTGCATCTTCTTTCCTGAGATGATTCAGTCGATGCCCGGATCCGATCTTTCATGGTGCACACTTGTGCATGAAGACGAGAGTTCTCGTTTTCTAATTCACAGATGCGTGCAGATAGCTCCTCTATCTTTTTCGCCCTTTCGAGTGCTGCTATCTATTATTATAAAAAAAATGTATTTCTAATTTAATTTCCAACATCTTATTTAACCTTCAATGAAAAAACTTAAATTAACATAATTCGTTACAGTGGTTACGTCTATTTGCGACGTTTCACTGTAACTCAGAAATGAGTCAATCGATTTCGATTATTAGGAAATTCGAAAAAGTACTAAACGAATAAAAGATAAAGGTGCATTTTAAAATATCCTGCTTATTTTAATATGGGTCATTGGTACTATTAGGTCTCCAGACTATTCGAATGGGTAGTGAAAACGAAAATAACACTAATAAATACATACTAATAAGAGACCCTTTACACTGAAATCCTTAAATCGTAGAAGTTAAGAGAACAGAGACAAAATTACAAATTTTACACCTGTTTAAACATTGTTTTAAACTTCCAAAAGTTAGAAGTTAACAATTGGGGCTTCTATAAGATCAAGTTACATTCTGAGAATTCCCTTTTATTAAATTTCAGATTTTATAGAAGGCTGGTTAATGTTTTACACTCACGCAAAATCTATCTACAGCGTGTCAATTAAGTACCGGGACGGCAGAATAACTTGAAAAGTAGGCATCACAGATAAAAATAACTTGGACAAAAGTTGTAGGACCTTTCCTTGACAATTAAACGGTGACCTTAAATTTGACCTTTATCTTGGTATTCAGGGTCAAGTCGATTTTTTTAAATTGCAACCCCTACTTTTGACCCCGGAAACTAAAAGAACAGGAAATTTTAAGTTCAAGTATGACCTTGACCACCTTAAAAATTTGACTGTTGAAGGTGATATCAGAGAAAGATCAAAGTACGGTAACTGCAGAATAATTCGTCAGGAGTGGGTTTTTGGCAAAAATGTTCCAAACAGAAGTTGTAGGATTATTCCCTCGCTATCTGATGGTGACCTTAGGTTTGACCTTGACCTTGACCTAAGGTCATTTCGGGGTAAAGTCTATTTTTCAATTGGGAACGTATAATTTTGTTGCCGGAAATGAAAAGGAAGGATATCCGGGGTCAAAAGTAGGGTTTGTAATTTACAAAAATCTACTTGACCTTGAAATGACCTTGAAGACCGAGGTCAAGGTCAAATCTAAGGCCACTGTTTAATTGCTAGGGAAAAATCCTACAACCTTGTCTAAGTTATTTTTCTCTGTAATGCCTACTTTTCAAGTTACTCTGCCGTCCCGGTACTTAATTGACACCGTGTATATAGCTCGGTAGATGTTATTTATATTAACACGTTGACGCCGACGCAGTTTTTTATATTTTACTTCATCGGACGGCCCAACAAAAATCGTATTTTGCTTTATCTCGCGGCGCCACCCCGCCAAATGTAAATCATCATCATGAAAACTAATAAAAGTTTGAATTTGAATGTACAAAGTCTTTTGGTATTCGCTTTAATTACAATCCTTTGCTGAAAAGTCCGCAATCCCAATCAATTTTTTTCCTTATTTATGCCTTTTGCTTATAAATAAATAAAAAAATAAAAAATTTATCACTTCACTTAATTGCGGACTCTTATGAATCTTATAAAAATTGGGAAAAATCCGAAAAGAACATCCCCACGCTCGGATTCGAACCCGTGACCTCTGAATCCTAAGCCCAAGTATTCACCATTGCACCAGCCGCCGCTTTAGGAATGTGTTACAATGAATGGGATTTAGAGCCGCGTGAAAATTTTTGTATACTATTATTTTGTAAACGCGTGGCCATCTGGAGTTCCTACTTCGGGTAATTTCATTTGTTGCCAAGCCCTACATGTGCTATAAATTTGAGCGAAATCGGTGATGACGACGTTCTTCTTATTAGTTATTAATGTGTTAAGGTTTTTTGTCAAGACTTAAATTTTATAAATCGTATTTTCTTTTAATATTTACCTTATGCTCTACAGCTTCTGCTAAACTGCCCTTAACTTCAGCTAATTGAGTTTTAGTTTCCACCAATTGCTGAGACAATTTCTCAGACTGCTTTTGCGTGCGCTTAAGCCGATTAACAGCCTCATCCCTTTCAGTCTATATTTTAATTTATAATTAACCGAACAATAATTAATTTATTTAAATTTCGAATGTATTAAGTTACCTGTAAGTGGCATTTTCCTCTAGCAGCTTCCTCTAAAAGTGCTATTTTCCGTCTTAACAATTCTAAGTGGAGATCTCGACGCTGCACCTGTTCTCTAAGGACACGAACACGTCTCTGCAAGGTGTACATCGCTGAGCTCTACAATTATTATAACAAATTGCATTAATTTAAATGGACAAAGAAGGTATAAAAATCATCTCACTTCTTTAAGTGGGATATCATGACACGATCGTTCACGTCTCAGTTTATTATTCGGAACAGTATGATGATGGTGTCCATGGGGATGAGGATGAGTATGAGAGTGATGGTCCCAGCAATTCTAAATTGAATTATATTATTTTGGGGAACCTTATCTCTTTAATTTTATTACCTTATCACATCCTCTCGTGTGATGCTCATGATGTGCAGCGATTCTTTCTGCTCGATCCAACAAACTTTCTGCCAAAATTGTAGTATCACTTCCTGGGGCTGGTGGAGTTGTACAATCGCCCCAACATAGAGCCCTAGACAATCTTACCAAATATTCACTTAATGTCTGATGTTCCCTTCGCAAATCGTGTATCTCTTGGTGGGCCTTCTTAAGATCTTCATCTAGAGCACATTTTTCATTCTCCTCATTTCTTATGCGGCAACTGAGTGTGTCATGGGTTTCCTTGTGTCGAGCAGTTTCAGTGTTAAGTTGTTCCCGTAAGTTATGCAATTGCTAAAATTTAGCATACCTTAGATAAACCAAAACCAAAATATCTAGTGAGTTTTACTTACAGTATGCATAGTCTGATTTTCACTCAAAATTTCTCGGACCCTATCCTTAATTAAAGTTTCACAAGGTTCTGCTGCAGTCACTAGACCGGCTAGGGTTCTTAAGAAGGTCATACGATCATTTTGGAACCTGTCCATGGTATTCTGTAAACGATGGCATCTTGACTCAAAACCACGCAATTCCTCACGTAGTTTCTCGCCATTGAGCTCACATTCTGCAAGACGATCGCGAGTAGCTTGAAGATCACGTTCATTTTGGCGACACCTTACTTCAAGATCATGATTGTGTCCTTGAAGACCTTCGACCTGCGAGGTCAGTCTTTGTTTCTCTACAGCAGCGGAAGATTTTGTATTCAGCAACTCATTTTCGCATCCAGTTAGGGCTTCACAAGTAGAAGCAAGCTAAAAAGACAATGTTAAAGTATAGATTGTCTACTATTATACTTTAGATTATAGAATATAGACTTTTTTTAAATTATTAGAAATATTAAAATAAACCAAATAGGTCATATTAACTAATATATTATAAATACCTTAGTCCGCAAACGTTGAAGCTCTGCAACCACTTCGCCAGCTTTGCCAACAACACAGTCTGGAGATAGTTGAACATTTTCGCAGGCATCGAGTCCTAAGCAGCAGCATAGCTTTCTAACAAGCTCGTGTAGCTGGGCCTTAGCTTGCTCCTTATGGCTTTCTTCATTGGCCAAATCGATTTCTAGTCTCCTTACCTTTTGCATGAGCTCCTTATTCTTTTCGTCAACAGATCGTTTTTCACGCTGTATAGTGTCAATTGTTGAATCACACCTCGCTTGAACATTATGCTCGCGAGTTTCGGCAGCTTGTATTCGGCTTTGAAGAGACGTTATAAGGGCAGTTTGACGCGCTGTTTGAGCTCGCAGCGTTTCACATTCAGACTCTTTGGAGCATAGGGCAGTTTTACTTTCTGTAAGCTTTTAAATGTATTGTTAACTCAAATGCTTATTCGGTTTTATTTCACAATGGTTTGAAATTGTATTTAGTATGTTAGACAAATTTTAAACTTATTGATTATAAAATATTACGCTTGATAATATCAAAACTGCAGAAATATTAAAATTTCAACAGGACAATTACAAAAATTTAAAACATTGTATAAAGTAATTCACAAAAAGTTATAGTTATCCCGGAGCGCACTCTTAGCGAGGTAATTTTAACTTTTGAAAAGTTCCAATTTAAATTTAAATAAAATTTAAATAAAAGAAAGTCGTCATTTTAATTTCATGTCCATTCCATTATAAAAAAATAAACCTATTTAATAGAAACCATTAATTTAAAAATATAGTGAAGAACGTGAATTATCAATGATATATATTTTTGAAATGTGAACCATCTACATAAAAGGTACCAGCATTTCTTTGAATCTTCCGTCACCGGAGACACGTACAAAGGGATGTTAGAGACTAAATCCTTTCGTCATGCGAAAAAGAGAGGTCCAGTTTAATATTTATGTTTTATTCAAGAAAGGACAGCACCTCATCCTACACAAGAAGTATTTGAAGCCATCAATAAATTTTATGGCGATCGTGTTATTGGCCTAGGGTACCCAAGCTTTACTCACTCTCTGTGATTTCTTTTTATGGGGATACATTCTAGCAAAACCCCCGGGAATAATAAATACAAGCCGTGAAGTAGACCTGTTCACTACCACATGTATAGGGTCATGTAGTCCGATGATTGCACCGAAATAACATTGCTTCTTATGGCGGTAGAGCTCATTCATTCCGCTCCAGAGGGCGAATCTGCTAAACTATCGCTTTTACGAAAAAGTGATGTTTTACTGACTGTAACTGGGGAGGAATACCGTTCTTATGGTACCAAAATCATTATAGGGGTAAGAACAAAATATTAAAGATATTTGAGCTCAAAAGTTACTCTTACTGCCCATCGAACAAATTACCACGGAAAGTCGTGCTGTCAAGTCGACCTGCCGCTGCTGTTTTGTTCGAGGAAATGGTTAGAGTTGTGTTTAAGTGCAAAAAACTCTAATATTTTGTTCTTGTCACTATAAAGTTTTTTAGATCACTAGAAAAGTATTCCTCCATAGTTATAGTTAGTAGAACATCATTTTCGCGTAAAAGTTATAGTTTAGCAGTTCAGGCGAGTTGAGTGGCATACTTTGGATCATCCGCCATAAGAAGCAATGTTATTTCACGGCGATTCTCGGACTACATCACTACGTATGCATTTTCTACTTCACGGCTTGTGTTTATATGTATTCCCGGGGGTTTTGATTCTAGTGATCTTGAATGTATATATAAATATAAAAATAACCCAAAAACAATAGAGTATTCATCAATGGCATTTCAAATTAAACGTTAGAACATGTTTTTAATAGTTTTAGCATTTGGATATTTTTGCTAATTCAGATGGTTAAGATATCGAAAATATATATCATTAGTAACTAAGGTTATTGACTAGTACTCAAATTCTTCCTTGAATTAATTAATTAAGTTATCTCTTAAGAGATATGCCAAAGCTTATTAAAGCTCAAAATTACAACATATCGCGAACCTTTTTCCATTTATAATTACTGATTTAAATGTGAAAGTATATCACTTTAAAGGTGATGAAATTCAGCAACTTTAAAAATTTACACGCTGGTAATTTTAGTGTTAAATGTACAGTGTAGAATAGTAGATATGTTAATTATATGTTAACTACAAATATGATCGAGATTAATTGATATACGTATATTTGGTCGACGTTTTTCACAGTCGAATTTTTTTAAATTTTAATTAGATAGCGAAAAAAAAATATGTCAAATAAATTAAGGATTTTAAAAGTTGAGATATACAAAACTTACCTCAGTCATTAGCCGGTCCCTTTTGTAGGATATCGCAGCTAGTTCGCTACGAAGGCTCGTAACCAAATCCAAGGGATGATGAGATATATGTTCCGACGGATGATCCGAGCATGGTGCTGGTGCCTGCAAACAGCATAAACCCTTTTTATAAAACCCACTAAAGACTGCATCCACTCTGCGGTTATGAAACACTCTTTAACCACATAAAATCGCACAAAAAGCATACATAAACCACAAAAAGGTCCTGAAAACCGGGCTGCAAAATAGCGTATACATCGTGTAATTTCCCACGCTAAATGGCTTTCCCGAAAACCTATTATTTCCTTGAAAAGGGAAAACAGAAAGAAAATCCTCCACTTTCCCCAGTATTGGGGCCGATTCTTTTTGTTTGGAGCACATCCACCAAACCGAACCGAACCGACCCAGTTAAGACGTCCACTTTTTAGCGCATTACGTCGACTTAAGTAAACCAAAAGCACTTTGCAGGAGAACTGTGTCAGGGAAATGACCCCAAAAAATCATACTCGAATGGAAAAGCGGACAAACTTACATAGTGATGGCGGAGCGGGGAAGCGGTGTGGTGATGATGGTGATGATTATTCATACTAATAAATTATATACTGAAAAACTTTGGTTTCCTACTGTTCGAAAGTGTAATAGATGTTGCAAACGGGTTGCAAGTTTATTCAGCGTCTTTAACCGCACCGCGTAGAACTCGGACGAAAACTAAATCGCGGCTATCCCTAAAAGACCTCCAGGATTATTTCTCTTGCACATTCCTCCAGTGCAGGAGTTATTTGGGTCGTTCACATGGCGGCAGGGTACTGCTGTTATTTATGAGTTTTATTATACCCTCCCTGTAAAAGGCAGGGATCGGTGCAGCCTAACAAGAGATCGATATCACTCGAAATTTCGAATAATATACACTTTAAGGGGCGCATCCTGTTTTGTATAAGTAAAATTATTGGGAATATGAGAATTTTTGGTAAATCCTGGGGGGCTATATGCATGCTATGCACTTAACCAGTGTCAGGGACTTTGAACCTTTGAACCTTGACTGAAAGTCAAGGCAACGCACTTTTGTTTACATTGTCGCCCTCTTTTTATGGGAAATCGTCTACACGAAATCGACGGATTTAATGGGGGCTTTTCATGAAATTTCCATATTTCCTGGCTCCCCATGCAATTTTTGGGGGGTCCTTGACTTGTTAGGGTGAAAAAAAACAAAGATTATACAAACAATCATAGAAATTAATATGAATGAAAAGTATTTTCGTGCAATACCTTTTTATAACAAGAGTAAGAAGAAATAAATTGAAGAACTTTCTACTATTAAAAAAGACTATAGAAGTATTTCTTTTCGGAGCTGTTGTTAACGACAAGTAATAGGCTTGCTTTTTACCTAGCATACCAAAACAGATAGCGATACTGTTCCATGGACTGCCAGCTTCGAGATATCTCGTAGATGGGTTTAGCTGAACTAAAGTCTGAATATGATCGTGTCAGTCAATGTGTTAATCTTCGTTATATGTTTTCTTTCACAAATTTTATTAGCAAATTATTACATTATTTTAACACTAATATTTAAAAATCAAAAATTATTCATACTGTGAATGGAGCTGCATTTTTCTAACGATCTACATAGATCCGAATAACAGATCATTACAAAAAACGATAAGGGAAATTTACGACTCAAAATTAATTACTTACATTAGTTTAGGAAAAAGGTTTATTTTATTTTTCGCATTATGTCGGTTTAATTTTTTGTTAAAAAGTTTTTATTTTTTAAGTTTGTGTAGCTGAAATCTGCTATTTCTTCCATCTCCATCATCAGGTCTCCATAATATCTCAGGGTCATCAGAACTACATATGTATGCCAAGTTTCAACAGAATCGGTTCAGAGATGAATGAAAAATCAATCATTCCTAATTTTTATCTACCCTTAGGGTTGTAATTTTTTTTTTCAAATTTTAATGAGACTAACTTCGAGGTACGCCCTATCTACAAGGTGTTCAGAGGTGCGAGGGAAATATTGCAGGAGGTGAAAGGTCAGACCGAGACAAGCAAAAAATCGTATGGGTGGGGGGGGAGGGGTATCTCGCACCGTTCGGCAGTTACAGGGTGATTCGTAAATCGGGATTTGGCCTTATATGGGAACCGCTCTTGTATTTTTATTATTTTTCTACGCATCGCAGCGGCCCCAAGTCGATCTCAAAAAATTACTATTTCGAAGCCCTTTCCAAAAAGGTCAACACCACCCCCCTATCCCAACCCCTTGTCCACAATCCCCCCTGGGAGTTGAAAAAATTAACTTTTATTTCACGATTTTTCACCTTTTGCCCCACTTTTCTCCGAAATTCATGTCATTAACATACCTACTTTTTATTTTTTTTAAGATGCCTATCTAATTACCTTTCCAAAAAGGTGCAACATGCCCAGGTAGGAAAAGGATACGAAAATTTATTTACAAAAATCCTATTACAGAATATCATGACAATTCGAATTTTTAAGAAATTATACTTAACTTAACTAAAAAATACATTTTGTTCGCTTAAAAACTAATTACAATTAAAACTTATGTCCTACAAAAGCTGTTCAAAATGTTTGAGATCGATTTGGGGCCGCTGCGATGCGTAGAAAAAAAGATAAAAATACAAGAGCGGTTCCCATATAAGGCAAAATCCTGAATTACGAATCACCCTGTAACTGCCGAACGGTGCGAAATAATCGAAATCGGTCTGACCTTTCACCCCCTGCAACATTTCCCTCCCACCTCTGAACACCCAGTATATATAAAAAAAGAATCATGAAAATCGGACTAGTCTGTAAAAAGTGATACAAACAAAATATACTTGAGAACTCCTCCTTTTTTTTCCTCGGTTAAAAATGCCTAGAAAAGAATGATGCATATTTCTTTCTTTCTCTATCTCAAGAGAAGAAACGTTGATGCTGGAACATAAGCTATTTTCAAATAAAATGTTATTAGCTGGGCAGTTTGAAACATTCTGAGACGCGGGAAATTTCTTAAATTACCCTTAATATGGATAGAGATCCAGATAAGGCAGTTAAGCAGTTGTAAATACACTGAGCCTATAGGAGGCGCTGTTCATTGCTAAAACACACCGGTCACAAGTATATGATCTACAGATACCTCTAGTGTGGTATGTAAATATAAGTTCGTATGTAATCAATTTTATATTATATAAATGATGACTGTACAGCTAGCCAAACGTGATAGCCCTCAATCGACACATGTATACTGCTGCAATTAGCGATGAGCATAACAAGACCAAGACCAAGAGCAAGACTATGATAATCGATACGAATATTAATACCAAATCTTGGTCTTGCACACTTGGTTTTGGTCTTGAATTTAGTGATGAGCAAAATCGATCTTGGTCTTGGTCTTGCAGAAATTCTAAACCAGTACTATATATACCTGCGGTAGCATTACCAAGACTCGATTTGCAAGATCAAGACCATGTTTGCGAGACTTCACCAAAACTTGCTGATTGAAAAATATTTCCTTCTACTTTAGTCGCTAGTTTTAAGAAAATTATCTATCTGTAACACGCGATTTAGTGAAATTTTATTAACTGAACTGATACTCCAAATTTGAAAGCGTTTAGTTCTACAGTTTTTGACACATTGTACGGGCTGTTATGGGCCAGCCTTAGTTTTGTTTTGCTCATCACTAGCTGCAATAAGGTAACTTTACCATGATACGTGTCAAATAAATATTTCTTGTGTCTTGAATCTTGAGATCCAGGTAAAAAACTTATCTTCACTTTGTGTAGGAGATCTATACAGATCATTTTAAAAAACGTAACACTTTTATGAAAAATATTCGTTGGAACATACGATTTCTTTGGGCGAGTAAGATTTAATGTTAAAAAATGAAACCCCTATTTGAATCTTATTAATGAACATTTACAAAAAATTTAGGAACTTTTATCTCTAGTTTTTATTTATTTTTTATATATTTTTTTCCATTTTTATATTTTGCTTTTAAACGTAACGTCAAGGATTCGAAAACGAAATAAACATTTTAAACATCTAATAATCTGTTTTTATCTTTAGCTGACACAAAAGTCTTTTACCTTTAGGAATACAATTTCATATGAATCGTCTTGAGTAAATAAGGAAATGAACACTGCTAGGAGATATAGAAACACTGACTTTACGGATGATTATCACTTTCTTAATTCAAAAACCTTTAAAATATATGAAAATATGTGAAACTCTTTAACTAAAAATAATTGTGGATAACCATAATAAAATTTATACTAATACACAAAGAAAGATTTTTCCGTTTATTGAATTCTTGTAATCATAAACACAATTCAAAATCATATAACTTCCAACACTTACACGCATAAATCAAGGTTAGCTAGTTTTCTGGGAAAAGCCCTCGTGTGGTATCACAATGGGCCCTTGTGGCCTAAGTGTGCCGTCAGGCAGCCACGGCAACCCAACCTAACCTACACGCATAAAATCCTGACAGAGCACATCAAAAATCTCCCAATCTTCTTCAGTATTTCCAATTTCGTTGGGAGAAAACATTGATTTTTTTTTACTTATGAACTCACAATAAAATTTTTTAAATATTTAACAAACACTACAGTACTAGAAGAAAAACACGAACATCTTAAACGTTAAAGAACAAGACACATGAAGAGTTACTCTCTATGCGCATTGGATCTTTGAACAGGGTGTATTGATAAATTCCCGATTTCTTCAAACCCTTCCTTTCGAAGAAGTTCCTTTAAGGCGTTAGGGTGAGAAAATGAATAACAATGGGGTGTTCCTAGGCAATAAAGCATTCAGGAAGCTACCAAAGGCCTTATGCTCTAAAGGTGTAAAAACCTGAATTACACGCAAGTTCTATTTATATATGATATGCAATTGAATGGTGAAAATAAAATTTTACAATATGCATACCTAGGGTAAATTAAGGACATTTTGAATCTTAAAAAAAACTCTTGTAGAGGACATTTTTTAAGGTTTTATACCATTTTAGGGGTATAAGTATTCATTTGGAACTAAAATCTTTTAAATATAAACCAGAATAACCTAAATCTTCTGGCCGGCCTTTGAGTATTGCTTTTAAAGTGAACACAAAAGTGTAAAATACTGAACCTATTGTTTCAGAAAATAATTAATTTTATAAATAACGTAGCCCTGTTCATATTTGTCTGTCAAGAAAAAAAAAATAAATATATTTAAATAAATAAATGATATAAAAGAAAATGAATGCATCAAAAAGAGATAAAAGTTTAAAATCTAGTATAACTTATGGATTTTCTGACGCACAAGATGAACTTAACGTTTTGAATTCAAAAGTTCCTCCTGAAAATTGGGTAATATCTATTGAAAAAAAACTAACTTATATTATCATAATCATTTAGGAAGATGAATGGAACTTATGTTTGGAGAATTTAAGACACATTGGAATTATTCTGGTACTGCAGTCGATCTGTTGCAATCTCAAGATTATCCGTTGCAATGTGAAATCACTCACTAAACATGTTGAATCTCCTCATGCTTTATTCAGTTGGAATTTGGACGACTTTTTGAGACGGATTCAAATTCGTGATAATGATTATATTACTGAATTTCAGCAGCAAAATAAACAAATTGCAGATTTTGTTAAACTCAAGACGGATATCGAAAGTATCATAGATTTATTGAATACCTTTATAGTTGATGTCACTCAACGACAAGATTTAACACACATTGAAAATAAATTAGGGTAGATTTTTTAAAGCCTCTTAAATATATTTTTTTTTTTTTATGTAAAATACCATTTCAGAACAGTATTTCATTTTTTAAAACTGCAAGCTAATATCTTTTATGAAAAGGAACTAAACGAAAGTATTTCGAAAATGCTGATTTCGAAAATAAAAAATTTTCCTAAGAAAGAAGAAGAACAACTTAAGGAATTAGGATCGAATAAAAATGACCTCCGTGAAGGATGGCAGGATAACCGGTTAAGTTAATTTTGTGAATATTTTAATGAACTTTATTTCTACAATTATTATTTCAGTTTACTATCCTATAAAAGCGCGATATATCACTCATTGGGGAGAAGCCCAAGTATCACAATTAGAAAGGGAAAGAAGAGTTCTTCACGAATCCTACTTTACGCAAATTAGAGAAAGCAAATTTAAATTTGCTAGAGAGCAGGAGTGCTTTTCTAACATACAAGAGGCATATGAAGGAGAAATTACGGTAAAATACTTAAGATAACTTTAATGAATTTTTCATAAGCACCCTATTTTTAAATGTCATCTCACTGTCAACTTACCAATCACCGATCTAGTCTAGAATTTTCGAAAAAATACAAATATCAAATAAAGCACACATGCATTATTTTGTAGAATCTCAATAAAAAGATTCAAGCTTGGCAGGAGACATATGATAAAGATTATGAACTTAGAGATTTAGAATTAAGCCGAGCACGAGCAGATCTCGAAGAAATAACGAGTAAGACTTTTAAAATAAAAATTAATACTTCTTTAATAAATGATAATTTTTGTAGCCAATTTAATAAAACATCAGAATCAATATGAAATCTACGACAAAAAAATTTCCAAATATTTTGCTCAAAAAGAAGCTGAGGAAGCTGATCGGGCTTGGGTGAGTTATATAATATCAAAATTATGGTCTTCACCTCTTATCCACTTCAAATAAATTTTTAATTTTTTTACACAAAATCAATATAAGCTTAGATTTGTGTAGCTACATAGAAAGTAATATCTGTAAGCTAGTAAGAGACCCATACTGCAAAGGATTCCGTGGTTGGTTTGAGTCGTACTTGAAGGATAGATTTCAAAAAGTCAAAATTTGTGTAATTCGAAGCATTCTAAAATTATACACATGGGTGTGCTTCAGGGGTCCGTCCTTGGTCCCGTTTTTTTCTTTTTATCTACATTGATTCTTTATTTTATCGACCATTTATTAGGTAAAGTTGCGGCCTTTGCAGATAATATTGGGATTGCTTATGGTTCAGCCACTCCATTAAACTTAATTGCTGGCATAAAATTCGACGTTCATTTACTGAGAACCTGGTTTGCGGAACATCAATTATTGATTAGTAGGAAAACTAAATGATGTATTTTAGCCATAACACGCAGGTTTTTAATATCTTTTTCTATGCTAATAATTGTACTGCACACGTACTGTAAGGATTTCTGAATTCAAATACTTAGGTGTTATTATTGACCAGTCCACGAATTAGTCTGAAAATATTTTGGCTCTTAAACACATTTTAATTTCTAAATAAAAATTTCACTGTTCTCCACGTTATATAAGATAAGTTATTTTAGAGGTCCCTGAGAAGCTAAGGGGCCATCCATAAATTACGTTACACGAATTTCATGATTTTTGGAGTTCCTCCCGTCCTTGTCACAGGTAAAAATGTCCGTAGAGCGACATGTTGGGGCGGTGAAGTCTCTCAGTTATTGAAAAGTAATAGCTAAAGTTTTAATTTTCACAGGGTTGTTTAATTAAATTATTTAAAAAATAGTGGTGTACTTGGCTACCGATAATCGTAGGACTTTTGGGGTCTCCACCGCCCACAACATTTTGCATGTAAATAAAAGAAAAACGGCCCAGCGCCCAAATGTCATATACCCAATTCATCGGTGGACTCGTCATAAATAAGCGATTCCATAAGGTTAGAATACTTTAGCAATCAACTTTCTGCGAGACCGATGTACTGGGGACTAATATATATATTGTATATATTTAAACCTTATAATAATATTGATAGAGCTGCTAATATTTTAAAGTTTTTCGTTAGGAAGTTTAGAATTTTAATACCTTAGATTTATACATGTGACGTCACCCCCCCACACACACACACTTTGTTGACCCCCCCAATATTATTTATTTAATTCACCAAAGTTACACATCATGGACTTACACATGTTTCGTCTGTAATAATAATCCAAATAATAATACGTGTAATAATAACAATAATAAACGTAATAAAAATATATTTAATCAGTTAACTGTGATTGACGAGTATACTCGTCATGTGTATTAATCAGTGACCATTGGCTATTTAAATTGCAATTTTCGAGAAAAACAAAACATATTCTCAAATTTAAAGATGTTTAGAATATTTTGAGGCTATGCCGGAGTAGAACATATAAACAGTTTGAGATGATATCATGCGTCCCGGTATGCACTGGTTGAAAAAGTTTACCAGTTCGCATAATGAATTTATTTATGTGCGATGATAACGTTTTTTAGATGTTAACCAAAAAATATGAAACTACAAGAACTCTTGTCAGTCTGAAAATAATTTAGATTTTATAAAAGAATTGGAAGCTGTCGGGCAGAGAAAGGGGTTAATTGCATGAATGTCAACAAAAAACCATTCCAAATACAAAGCACATGAACTGAGAGGCACAAAATTTTCTTGGAAATTGTCTCCCTCGGTTTAGTGTTCCAAGAATTCAATCAATTTGTTTACCAAAAATAAGCAAACGATACTGACTATCCCGCGATTCATTCAAAAATTCATAGAATGATCACGATCTGAGGAGAGGTTTTTGTGCATGGCCTTACCTTACCAGCGCAACTTATTCTGTGATTGACGAATATACTCGTCATGGCTCCATGAGGGCACCACAGTTAACTGGTTAAAATTATCATTAATTAATAAATGTAAAAATAATTATTGAATAATTTTTAGATAATTTTAAGTAGAATAGGTTAAACACAAAATGTAAAAACTTATGAATATGTAGGAATGTATGTATTAATTTCAATCATATTAGAAATAATTATTATAAAAAGGCCGGCATCAAGAGACCGGATAAAACAAAGTAGGGCTGACCCCGAAAGGGTTAGATGATCATATCAAAGACCGATAAGATAAAATATTGTATCCCGTATTAATGGAAAGAATGGGAATATTAAATCCGGACCCCTGATCAAGAAGGCCCTAATAGATTAATCCATATTCAGACCCAATTAGGATCACGTGCGACTTTCCATAGTAGGGCATGCCCTTTTGTAACTTTATCCGGCCTTGTCTGTACTGCGGCTAGTCGGGCGCATATAAAATTAATACTTTGAACATTCACTGAATTTTTAAGAAAAATTTTATGATAAAGTCAATTGTTGGATCATTTTTAATATGCTATAAATAATTAATGACAACATGCAGAACATCTTTCGGAATCGAAAATAAAGTGTCTCATAATACAAAGAGGTTGAGAACTTTATTAAAATAAATTAAAATGAATACTTGTATATTACCATAAGATTTCAACTTTAATAAAAGCCACTAAAACTAATCATTTATATTTACGAAACGAAAACGTGATTAAAATTAAACATTTTCAGAAAGCGCAAATTGAAATGGCTGCATTACAAGAGGAGGAGGCTGATGCAGCTGCTACAGCGAAAAAAGGTAAAAAGGACAAAAAGGGAAAAGGTAAAAAGGACAAAAAGGGAAAAGGTAAAAAGAAGTAAATGAGAAAAAAAAACTGGTAAAGAATCGGCCAAAGAAAAGAAGACAATTTGTTCCAAAAGAACATAAATGATACAAATAAAAAAGAAATCTGTTCATTTTAAAAACCGATTAATAAATTGTTATTTCTCCAAAAACAAAGAAATTCAAGGGTCAATTAATTTTTTAGAAGAGGTCTCTTAATTAAAGAAACCACTAGAACTCGACCTGCAGGGAGACAGACAGAAATCCCTTTGTGCTCTTGTACTTTGGCCCTGCTCCTCTCGATGAATGGTATGCTTCACAAATAGGGAAAGAAAAAAATAAAATCGACCCAGACAACACACAACCACATCCCCATCGTGCAAGGCAGCATAAAAGAGAACATAAAATATGCTGCAGCATAGCTACCATACATTTCTGGTATCCTGATAGCGACTTTAATCTCTGAAACCTTCCCTAACACCTATAGGGACTTTTACGTAAATCCTACATGCCCTTCTTGGGCTTAGAGAACTTATAACGATCTCGTCCAGCCCTTTGAGCATTATTATATTAGGGAGATATATGAAAGGCACTTTAGCCCATCCTCAGATTCTCTGTGTACGACCGAAGCAATAAGGCTCTTTGAAATATTATCTTTTCTTACTTTTTTTAAGAGCCCTACAACTACATCCTTAAATCCCTACATTTATGGGACTGCAGGGATTTTTAAGCGAAGCATATTCTTTTCGCTTTTTACACAAAGAACTCTTAAAAATCGTTTCTGATGAAGATGGTTACCTGATAATCGTTTGGTCCATGGCGTTGTGTCCATTTGAAAAAGTAGATTAGGAGGAAGCATCCGTGTGTATTTGGGGAAAACCCATATTTTCTATTAAAAACAGGTGATGTAGGTAAAAGAGTATATATGTAGATTATAATTGCTATAGTTTAATCGTCAGATACCCTTGCAAATTCAGACATTAATATGTATTTTATTTTTGAGTGATTTTGAATACCAAACCAGTTTGCGTACGTATAACATGAATGGTCTTAGAATTAACACATTAATTCTAGTTTCTAAGGAGCATCCGCATCTACTATACTACAACAATTTTGCAGTCTTATAGTCATTCAATGCTAATTCTATCAGATAGATTAATTAATTGAGTGGCTTTCCCCACTCTCGTTTGGATATGATTAAAAGCAAAATCCAAGCGTATACCAATTAACTAATTACAGATTTCAAGAGCCAGGGGAATTGTTGGTCTCATTGATATGAAGAACTCCTAAGCAGCAAGCGAGTGGTGCTCACCCGATAGAATCCCGGAGGCCGATTTCGTCCGAAATCTCCAGCCTACAATTTCTGAGCGCCTATTACCAAATCGACAATATTTTAACTCGACCGATTATGGAATACGATTTTCGACTCGATTCGAGTCGAACGAGGAGAAGCTATCATCATTCGACCAAGCGCACAAATCCCATTTGCCGGGCCACCATATTTTTTTCTTGGATTGCCGCCTCATCGAGCACGGGCGAACTACTTTCTGACCTTTTTGGGACCCTATTACTAAAGCCGATATGATTTGAGTCGGACGGAAATTTCTTGCGTTCACAACGCCAGAATTTTAAGTGCTGCTTAATATAAAACCTGGACAAGTGTGGTTGAGGAGCTCGGGCATTTTAATATCTCAGTAATATAAATTTTAGCCTGTGTTGTACAATTTTACTAAATTCGCGCGGGCTCCAGTACTCCCCAATGTTTCTTAAGTTTGATTTTCTGTGTTCCTGGTAGCCTTCCACCGAGAATGAGTTGAAATAGATTTTGACTCGTTCGGTTGCACAAAAAACTTGGGGCAAAAGCGGCCAAAAGTCGAACAATATACGGTCTCAAGTACTGTTGAATGGAATCTACTCCATTGCTAGAAATTTAAGAGGAGCTCTATAACTTTTCGCTGAAGTAAAAAAAAGGTTTTACAAATTCGCCTCTTATATCTTCTCTTTTACTAAAACGAATTTTATACCTAGTCTTTAATATCAAGCAAAATTGTCGAAGAGAAAATACTTTTTCACAGGTAAAAGATTTCCGTAAAATTAACAAAATATAGTGTAATTTTTCTCTTTACAGGGTGGGGTTGTACTGTACTCAATCGAATAACAAACCAACTTGCTAAGCTGCAAAATGCAAAAACCTATAGCAAATTTTGGGATCCTGGTATCTGCACAGTTGAAACCCAACTCCATTTCGAACCGACTCTGGAAATTGTGCAGGAAAAATGTTAATTTCATATAGTCGAGGTTAGCAGAGCAGCCAAAGCGAATTTCAACTGCAGCGCGACAGTGGTCGCCGCATGTTCGCTAACTTTTCAGTGAGCGAAATCGTACCGGAATAAACGCAAGGGGACCAGGAAATATAACAAGCCATTTTACTTAAAATTTCATTCAAGACCAACTAATTTCGCTTGCAGTGCACGAAAATGAATACTGAACCCAATGAAAGCGAATTTTGTTTGCTTGACTTATAAATTTGCCCCATAATTATTAAATAAAAGATATGATAAGTAGGCTAAATTTAACTTTTTGCACCCCAAGAAAAGGGAATTTTAGAAACTGTCTGCATATCGCATACTCTTTTGTATCGATCTCTTCTGGTCAGACAACAATTTAAATATTTTGTCTTTAATCTTGAATACGCTTTCTTACAAGTAATGAGTAACTAATTTGCGGCGAATTCGTAAAATCGGGCTAAATGTTAGAAAATTAATCTCTAAAAATCAGTAAATATTAGAAACTGAAATAGCATACCATAACTTATTTCTCCTAGAAAATACAAAGAGTTTAATAGTTTTACTGCAAGAAAATAAATATGTACAATAATTACTTATCTTTTTTTATACCAATTGAGGTATACTTGATAGACGTGATATTTTTCTCTTTTTTTTTTATCATGAATAGGTACCAAATTCTCATGTAAGGGAATGACAAAATTATAAGGGCTTTTACTCCAAGAAGATAAAGAACCTTAAGAAGGCGCCAAGAACAAATTTTCACCAGGCACCAAAATATGCTTGAGCCGGACCTGTTCGCCTAGTCCTTTCGGAGTCATTTTTATTCCTCGGGAGTTTCTTTTTGATCCATTTTGTTTTGTTGAAAATATTGATTGCCGAGAATGTTGAATGTTTGAATTTTCCCTTAAATAAAAAAGTTATAAAAAGACATTTTCTAATGTTCTAATATCTCTATTTTGGAATTAACTCTTTCAATCGATGAAAGTTTCGTCAAAGCCAATATCACAAATAACAAAAAAAATTTTCCAAGTTTAAAATCGAGTTATTCCTTTATAGTGATGTAAATAACCACGAGATAAATAACATATGTATAAAAAACAGGGTCCAACTAAAATGCGAGTTCTTGTTTAACATTGTTATGATTGCCAATTGCGTGAGAACATTTATTTTATTTTAATTTTATAATATTGTATTTTAAGCACATTTATACATACAATAAGGGAGTTAATTGCTATTTTATTTGTGCTTACGATACTTTACTTTTTCTCTTTAATATATTTTATAATTAGCGTATCAATCCATTCCAGACTTTGCATATTGAAGTGAAATTAAAGTGCAATTTATATAAAAATCTCTGTTTAGTGAAATTTGATTTTGTTTGAAAATTGATAAGAAATTCTGTTGATAGGTTATATATTATTTTGGCAAGTTTGACTCAAATCCCATACAGAGAACAAAACTGCTAATTGTGGTACCAGACATGTGTCATGTATATACAGGTGTTTTACTGGATAAATTGTGCTAATAAATTCCCATATACAAAAGCTATATGTATAGTACCAGCAACCTTAATTTAAATACTGACAAACGTTGATATCCACACCTAGAGCAATGAGTACGAAAGCATCGCTTTAGCTTCTAGCAACAAATCACACATATATCAATCGAATTTCCATCATACGTGATAGGTGGAATCGAATACGGAAAACGTTGTTGGGTGGAACTGTTGGCGGAGCCAGGCAAGCAATATCTGTGGCATTATATAGAGGAGTATAGTCTCCTCCGAACAAATTGCTCTGCAAGCAGGTTCAATTTTGCCTGGAAGTTAGAAGATAAAAAGTAGCGAAATGTGTTTTCTTCTTCTTTACACCAAAGTCGACATATGATAAGGTAGCTTCACCCAAGAAAGCCAGGGAGGAGCGAGCAGATGAAATGTTTCGTCGCTATTTCGCATTTTCTTCTCGCAAACGAAATCATTTCGATTTTGTAACAGGAGCCCAGTCCGTCAAAAAACGATATTATGTCCATGCCGCGAACTCACTCCGATTTTCGACCTTCTTCAAAAGAAAATATCTCCTAGCAACTTGGAAGAGTATTGTTGTAGCTAACTTCGGCGATTAACACTTATGGGTCTGGGCTGGCTGCCTTTTAGGCGAGTGAATGTTTTGGCGCGCTAATAAGTAATCTGCGATTCAGAGCTATTCAAATTTCCTTGCACTTCGAACTGGGCGCCTTGTACTAGAGTCGAAATGAATTCGTTCGAATGAGCGAAATTCATTTCTACCGTCATAAAAATATATGTGTATGCCACCTGCTGCCTCTTATCCGACCGTCAACTCGAAAAGAAGGCGAAAATAATATGAGAAACATCCGCAGTCATGATAGACTGAATAAATAAAATGATGTAGCATATACAAATATATAATAAGGAAGTTTGGACCATAGGTGGTAATTTTTTTTATATATAATTTTATTAACGCCGCATGTTTAATTAAAAACCCTTCATTACAACAAAACAATCGGAAAAAAGCTATCTGTTTATTTTCAAAGTTGTAGGCCCCGTGGCTTAAATTATTCAACGTACCATGTATTTTACATATGCTTCCTGTTGTCTTAGAACGGACAAAATTCAGCATCTAGAAAATTATTTTCATACCAAAGCAAAATTTTCTGTATTAAGAATTATTTTCTCTCCATCAAATTTACATCTTCGCAGTTAAAACATCATTACTCAGTAATTTTAAAGTAATAAACTTGTCCCTGAATTTTAAAACCCGACACAGATGTTCCGAACGACGTCATTTAAGAATGGCTTTTGTACTTTCTAATCAGGCTAAAAAATTCGTTCAACTTCGAGTGATCTCCGTTCATTAGACTTCTTAATGTCTCAGACAATTCAGGGCATTGTGGCAAGGAAACCTTTCCACCTGGACAACAAAATCCTGATGTTGCACCTTTGAACTTCAGTGCATTACAAAAATTGCATTTTAAAGACAAACACAATCACTTGTTCTCTCTTAAATAACCTTAAAAAAAATCCAATGCAAATGAAAATATATTTTCTTTAGCATTAACAAATTCAATGCTAATGAAAAATCAATTAAATTACCATTGGAAAATTCAATGCTAAAGAAAAATCAATTTTATTACCATTTAAAAATTCAATTATAATGAAAATAATTTTTAACTATCAGTGGGGTTTTTAATGATAATGAAAATATACTTTTATTTGCATTGGTTTCTTTAATGATAATGAATTTGATTTTTCATTAGCATTGAATTTTTTAATGATAATGCAATCAATTTCTCATTCGCATTAAATCTGTGTATATATTTTCAGAAAATTGGGGCAAATGTGCTACATTCGGCCACCTAACGCATATTCCTCATTTCTCCTTTTTACCTTTGCAACCATGACCAGTACAATATTCTACTGTGAATCAAATTCTCTATACAACTGATCTTCATTTTTTATAGATGCAAAAATACAATTACCAAAATTCTAATCCCAGCACACTTACCCTTTTGTTTATACTTGCGGCTGTGCGCATCGTATAGTATAATAGACGTCCATTTTGAAAAGTTAGTTATTTCAAGGACAAAAAAAAGCACTATGAAAAACTAAAATCGGTTGTTTTACATATTTAATAAAGAACTAGGCTTCCTTGTAGCATATAGTTTTCTTAAAAAATATTGTGACGAAAAATTCAATGCTAATGAAAAATCTTTTGCATTGATTTTTTTTTAATGATAATGTTTAAACGCCCATTTCTGCGAAATTCTTTAATCGTTGTTCATCACTGGCCACTGCTTATCTCTTGAGTTTGAAGCTCGAATATTATCTGATGACATGTTTTCTTCTGTCTTCTGCAATCTTATTACTTCGTCTCATTGAATGCTGGATTCTGTTTGATTCTTGTTCTTTAGATTGCATTTCTTTTGATTGTGCTGCTCCCAAAAATCTTTGAAGTTTTACCCTCATTTGCAGAGGTTGATGAAACAAGAGATCTCGCTCATTAAATGCAATAACGTCATAACTCAAAAATCATTATTGGTGAATTACTTATACGGGTGGACTTAATTTCGTATATACTTTTAACTGTATTTTAACTGTAAAAACGTCATATCTGAGCTTTCATAATTCGCGACAAGGGAGAGGTAGTTTTGACACTATTTCTTACTGAAATAACAAAGAGCCTAATCTTTGAAATGCATTTTATGAAAAATGACAATTTTTGAGTTATGACGTTATTGTATTTAATGAGCGATGTTTTCGGCATGGTACAATTGACGCAGATTATACATATATTATAAAGAACGAAAAATCGGTTATACACTTCAATTAACAAAAAATATAAAATAATAATATGTAGAGAAAACGTTCAATGTATAATGTATGGCACAATGCACTCCTTACAAAAATGATTACATTGCAGTTTCTTCCTAATTTAATAGAAATATTTGAAAGCTTTCTACAAAATCGCAAATATCGTATGTAGTTCAATTAGGTACATCGAAAATATATATCATAGTAACTAAGATGTTCACTATATTTTTAAATTAATGGTTTTTATTAAATAATATTTAATTTTTTTTATAATAAAATGGACAAGAAATGAAAATTAAGACTTCCCATTATTAAGAAGTATTTACATTTTACCGTTTTGCTAAAAAATAGTGACTCATTAGTTTTTACGCATTTGTATTGGATATTTACATATGTTTTCCCCAAAATCTCCAACTTTATATTAGCCATATTTGGTGACATTACTGTAATATACAGTCAAGATACCTAATTTAACATAAAAAACCTTAAATCAATATTATAAAAAGTAGAGAATTAAAATAAATTCTGAGAAGCTACAGTGTGTGCATATATGTGTTTTAACACAAAACGAAAAGAATGCTTTCATCCACATAAAAATTTAAATTTTAATCAAAACGAAACAGCATGGCTTTCTTATGTTTATTCGAACAAAAAGCTTACATTAAAACAGAATACAACGGAGACGTTAGCAAACATAAATAAATTAATCTAATCGTTATACCCTTTAATTAATCGGAACTTCAAACTTTGACCTCTAGATATACAACATTAATTTTTATGAAAACATTGAACTACTTTAAAGTATTAACGCAGATGGTTAAACCACAAATAAAGTTTTTCCAAGTAAGTTTCTACAAAAACTTACAAAAGCGGAATTTAAGAGAGATTTTCCGCATTTACCGGAAGATTGCTCTAACATAATTTGCGTAAAATAATTGAAAATACAACGTTTAAAAATTTGGGAGTAAAATTTAATATTTTGCTGGTATTACAGCTATTTTTTAATCAACTTCGAATTAAAAGTAAATATTCATCGAATATTAATCAATAATGCAATAATTTCTTTATGTAAAAGTTTGATTTAAAATTCAAAATATATATTAAAAAACTCGCTAATTGTTTTGGAGTAATTTTTTGTATCAGCGACTCCAAAAAATCCTTAATACTAGTTTTCACGAAAAAACTGATGTCTGAAATAATATACATCGTTTACGTATTAGTGCTAGGGGTTGTTTACCCCCTTGAGGAGCTTTTTTTTTAACGGAAACGCAAAAACATGTCAACTTTATTTTCAAAATTGTATGTAAAAATGATTTTTAACTAAAACTGTTATTTTTGTGAAAAAAATCGTTTTTCTGCAATAAAAATAAAGGGTTTCCGGGAATCGGATTACAAAAGGTTAGTATATTTATGAGACATCATTTCCATTTTGTTTCATTCGAAAAAATTCGTTAGAACTTGAAATATTTAGGAAAACTGTTTTTGGGGGTAAACTTTAGGGGTGGTTTTCACCCCCTAAATGTACTTATCCGCAGATAAAAAAATACGTATCTCTTATTTTTCGGTAATCTATAACATATGTCAATTTCATCAAAATCGGTGAAACACACCTGAGAACGTTTTCTTGTTAGAACAAGATGCAGTGCGAGCTGAAAGAAAATTTGTGCGGGCAAACTTTGGCGACAGACGTGTATTCGCTCCAATTAGAAAGGTGACCGATTGTGATATTTTATCTTTATTGTCGAGTAAGTACAGTAAGTAAGTAAGTTTACTAAAAAAACGTTAAAGTTTTAGAAGCAATCGACGGTGTTGACCAATATGCAGAGTTTACCTTAAAATATCAATCAACATTATTTGGTGTATATGCACATATTTTGAATAAAATGAATTAAATTAGTTAAAATGTTTGAATATATCCTCATTTTTTGCTATGAAAAAAAAATAAAAATTAATAAATTCTTTGGAAAAAAAAACCTTAACATCCATAAAACCTGAAATTCAGAAATATGGATTATAAAGCAATTCAATTAAGTAACTTCTTAAAACCATAGTGGATTAGAGTAAAGTATAGCTAATATTACCTTTAAATACAACAAGAATTGATTTTTAATGTTCTAATATTAAAAGTAATTTAATACTGAAGAGATTTTATATTAATACCTGCCAGTATTACAGTTTCATTTTAATACTTTCCAAATATTAAAATCTATTTATTTTTTGGTGTGGACTTTTATGCAATCCAGGAAATATTGGCTTTTAGTCCTAAATTTCTTACCGTGTAGTATCTGTTAATTGGCAATTTTACATATTAACTCTAAGTTGTTACTTTTCCCTTGTAAAATATGACAAAACAGGGAAGCGTAACGTAAGCAAATTCTCTCTTAATTTTCACAAATTATCCTACTCTAACGTTTTCAATTAAAAAGTTTAAAAAATCATTACTTCACATCAGCTTTCTCAAAAGAAAAATAAATATGGTATCAGTCTAAACTCTAGAGGTGTTACAGTTTATTTATATTTCATTACGCATTTAAATATAAACTAATCCATTTTTTTTTTCTCGGAAATAATCCCTTATATGCCCCATTTCGAAAATAAATATCGAGCTAGTTTGTGCGCTATTTAGCCAAGCAATATGATTATCTTATCTCATCAAAATCCCACTGCTGATTAAATTACATTTCAGAAGAGCAGCATAATAAGCGATAAGACTCTGCTTCTGCTAATCGAACAAAGATTGAAGTGCATCGGTACAAGCCGTACTAAACTAACTATCGTTTCATACAAAACCCGAGTTGCTTGCAACAAGCGAAATGCTGCAATTCTCCTCGCAAGAAAGACTCTTTTGAGGCGAAGAAAACAGCCAACGTAGAACAGCAGTTCGAAATGTCTAAAAGGGCATGCTACAAAGTGTGAACGCCTGGTAATTCGCATCTAAAATTTGACAAATTTGTAATGTTGATTAAGCGTGGCGCAACCTTCTTATTTTCTTCTTGCCCGGCTCCTACCTTCGTGGATGTGGAGAAAGCCAATTTAGCCCAGATCGAGTGCTCGACAACGACGTAAAATTTTATACATAAAGAATATGATGAAACCTTTTTCATACCTTCTATTAACAGACAACATTCCGAAGTTCTAGACTCCACAAACCAGCAAGGGCTTGGATTTTATTATGGTATAGTATACTATATATACCTTCTGTTCGTTCTCAGAAAGCGGGAAGGCTTGTTGCTTCTTATTGAACCCTGGTAAAATTGGTTTGGATTTTTGACAAATAAAACCGCGTCTGTAATTTACGGCTGCCTTATAATCATCATCATCCATTTTAGCAGTGACACGCCACCAACAACGTGGACAGAAAAAAAACGTGCACTTTTTTATTTTATCTCGCACTCTGTGTCGTCGTTCGTCGTCGTTGACGATGTTTGAAATGCTTTTTTTTTTTAATGAAGACTTTATATATATATCATCAATTTGATTTGGCGGTTCAAAAGAGAAATCACAATTTTCTGGTATCATCGAATAACGGCAATACTGTGTACTGATACTCATGGTAACCTGTTCCAAAAGTTGTAAGGATCGAACAGGTTTAGCGTTTTAAACCCAGAAAAAGTTTTCTTTTATAAACGGGCAGAGACACAAAAACAAAAACCCCAGAAAAAGAGACTTGTAGAAAGAATTACATAGTCTCACCGTAGAACTGGACGCAGTGAGTATTGCTCTTCTTCCCACTTATCATGCCTTAGTTGCTCGAAAGCTATAAAAATCCAAACTCGTTGATATTCCACGATTTTATACAGACAAAAGTGTTAGCGCGCAATCGACTACACAATTGTCTGAGCAGACAGACTTGTTGCAGGTGGGGCCCCACAAGCCGAGCGAAGCTATCAACTTCTGGCAAGTGAGCCCGACTACGAACGATGTTCGCCTAGTACTATTCCGGTCTAAATGATGCTCTTCCTGCTCTAGTTTGTTTGTGCAGTTCGGGCTGCGGTTGCTCAGCGCCATTGCGGCGCAGCATCTGGACCTGGACCAGCCCAAACGGCCGGTCGTCGTTGGTGCGCGGTGCCCATCAATTTGTCTCCTCATAGAATTTATTTTATTTTTTGAGGGAGGTTGGTAGTAAAAAAGTAAGCCAAGGGAAAGCAAACCGCCTCCGCCACATAACAATTTTGCGCAAAACTTATGACACTCCAAACGGCTAGGGTCCCAGAAAAATAGCCAGACATTTTACTTTCTCCCTGTTTTTAAGATACACACAACACAACAGACGACGAACTGTGTGGAGAAAAAAAAACATACAGAAAATCGCCTCTACTAGAAAATAATTTTTGTTCGTTCGGGTTCGGCCGTTTCTGGTCGCCTTGATGAAAAACTCGAAAAACGGCGGCGTGTTTCCTGCTTAAGGTGCCGGCCGCCGCCACCACTTTTTCGTATATGCATATCATCGCGTGGGGCTTCCGTGGCCCCTTTTTCTCTTATCGGACGAAGGAAAAAGACCCGCCTTATTTTAAATATATGCGCCCCGTACCTGCTGACTGGGAAGTAACGCGGGTGAACTCCGGACTATTCGCGGAATATCTATGCGGACTTTATTGGAAAAACTTGGAGGAGCCCCCCAAATAAAGAAACAAACAGACTGCGCCGCGCCCCGCTTTTTGAACCGAAGATACCGAGAACAGGCCGCCTTTTGTACATTACATACATATATAAATATGTATATATATTTCTTTTTAAAACCTCATTTTATTAGGAGGCAGCCTTGAATGCCCCTGGGTGCTCTTGGGTGCCACCGTTCGTTCCGTACATATTGCTCGCGATTCCGAAAATTCAATGGAAAACGCCTGAGAATGCCGAGAATTTTGTGAATTCGTTTTGATTGGGCGACCAGGGATTTTACGGCACATACCATTATTGGGAATGCTTCCAACTTGGTAGGAATGTGGAGTCGTGGGAATTCCAATAGCATTTTCGACATTTTCTTAGTTGTTTCATACCAGGCGATCAGAGATCTCAGCAGGCATCTTAGTGGCCCCTACTAGAAGGAGACCCAGAAACTCTTTTATGAGAAACGACACGTGCTTCTGCACTTAAACAGCACCTTAAGTAAAAACTCTTCGTATCTTTCCTACGTATATCAAGAGATATTTCGAATGAGCGAGTAAATTTTAAGTAGGCAACCAACGATACACCGATGAAAAGCAAATGAACACAGTGTTTTAAGCGATTAAGTGAATTTCCTGATTCGCTGCTAAATTACATAAATTATTCCGCCAGCGCTACTGCTTCGCAACAGTTTTTGCGAAAAATGTTTCTCCTCGAAATTGTTTTTGCCAGATCTAATCTAATTATATCCAGTTGGTTTATTGCTGTGAGTCACTTTGAATAAAATGCTTCATTTCAACACAATTGCTGCCATTGAAACTTGAAAGTCGATTAGAATGTTTACATCGTAAATCTTTATTTTAATGCTCTCATATTCTAAACAAGATATTTTTTTGCCGATGTGAAAACTTTTATACGATTCCCATTCGTTTCCCTCATTAATTTAAAACTTAAAACACCTTTTAGCGGATTTTACATCTGTTTTAACTCGACAAAATTCGAATGAATTTTCTAGATTTTGCTTTTAACTTACCGCGTGGATGATTTTTAGGGTCTCATACCTTCAAAATAGGTAATGTTAACTCACATATATTGCACTAGTTAACATTTAAAAGTATTCATATAAGAATTAAAATAGAAGGGGCAAATTAGGCACTCCGAAAAATTGTTTTTGAATTTTATATATCATATCATATATCATTTATTTAAAAGGGCTTCCTATATGAAATACAAAACTTTTTTCTTCATAACTTTAAACAGCGTATTTAAAAATATAAAAATATGCTAAAACTAGAGCCTTCCCTCCCCCTCATTTTCGAAACTACTACCATAAATCTAAACCTTTAAAAAATCGGGGAATATAACGCCTTACTTGAAATTTATAGGAAAATTATAACGAAAGTCCTAGGCCTTATAGATTTCTAGAGATTCTAGAAAATATGGCGCGAAACTCTCTGCGCGCGAGTCGAACTCGTAGTTGACCGATTTTTCTTTTATATTTTAATCTTAATAAAGTAAGAAATAATATTTAAGAGCTCAAAAACTACAAATGGCAAAAACATTCATGTTTAGATCGGATGAAAAATCGGGACTCAAGTAATGTATAAAAAATTATTCTTTTACCTAACACAGTATTCTTGAGTAAAAATAGTATATTAGTTCTGTTAAGAGCCCATATTTAGATCTTTAAGAAGGTTTTAAAGGATCGAAATAGATCTCAATCGTGACTTCTATAATTGTAATTTTTAATAATCAGCCTTTTGTGAGAGAATCTTCGGGATCATGTTTGGTTTTATTTGAATAAAAATGTAATTACTACGTTAGAATCTCGAGGATCAAATTAGACTAGAACTAATATTCCATTCTACAATAAAATCGAAACATAGAGGAGCTAAATATAGTTAATAAATTCTAATAAAATAAGGTTAACAAATTCTAATTAAAATAATTTAATTTATATAGAATCCAATGGGTTCAAAATAAAATTAAAATTTTGATTCGTGTTTAGATATGTTGGAATTATGTAATTTTGTTACGAAAAAATGTCTTTTGGATACACTTAATTTTATTTGATAATTGATTTGATTTTTCATTTATGTTGAGAGGAACATCGTTTGGAATTTTTGGTAACATGAGAAGTTTGATCCATAAAAGAAATCTAATAAAATAATTCTTTCATTCAATTCCAAAACTTAAACGTGGGAAAGACATTTAATGAAACAAAATCGCAAAGAAATTTAAAATTTTCTTTTCAATCTGTCAAATGTAATGATCTTTAACATCAACGGTAATGATTCTCTTAATTAAATATTCCTAGTATTCGCCAAAATACTTTTCTTAAAGCTTTTGGTGCTTAATTGTTTAACTTATGCATATAAAAAAAATAAAGAATTCGTTCAGGATGACAGACAATTTAACTGCAGTATTCAAGTCAGAAAAAATTAATTTTGCTGATTTTGGTGATCATTTTTTTGAAGAATGAATCAGGTATTTATAATAAATATATAAATCTAAATTACTAAAAAAGTTCAAGTTTTGATGCAGTTGTGTAATTTGGATTTTAATTCGATAAATCTAACTTTTCACCACAAATTTCAAAGAACTACCAAACCAAATTGCAAATGTCTATTTTATCAAATGGAGAGAAATAAATTATATAATCACTTTTTGAAAAGATTGTATTAGAATAACATAAAAATTGATTTCTCTAATGTTTTTAAATTAAGAATTTATGTCTGTCTGTCCAAAATGTTTTTATTAAATTAACCGATTAGAGTTTATGCATTAAATAACACTGGGGAATTTTAGTCTGCTGAATACGACTATAATATTAAATTTGCTGGATTGGCTCTGGTTTTTGAAAGAAGGCCTACCTAATGATAATGGAAAAAATCAAAAAAATATTTTATATTAAATAACTACTTAAAGATCTTCATATTTTAGATCTCAATTATGTTTTTACATTTTATTTTAAGCAACACAAGTATAATACAATATAATAAAATATTTAAATATAAAATATAAATACACACAATACATAATAACAAAAAATGTTGCCGGGTGTTATGAATCCAAAGACGCAATTTTTATGCTGTTTTATATTTGTGATTAAAATAGTGTTGAAAATTCGAAGGTTAAAGATTAGTGGTATTTTATAGGTATAATTTAGAGTACGAGCTTCCATTTAAGTTAGGATGCGACATAAACTTATTTCGTTTCATTAATTTTTTTAAAATTTTAATCTTTTGTCAATATTTGTAAGTACGAATAGCTTTCAATTTTACTGGGGTACGTTTTGCGTGAAGACTTTTTTTTCTATGGTTCTCTATCGCAATACACAGATTTTAGTAACATCCCAATGGAATTGGTTGAAATTCCTAGAATATACCAAACTCTGCTAGTTTTTCATAATCGTCAGAACGAACTATATAAATGTATGTTTTTTACGAAAAATGTAATGAATGGAATTTTCTCAGTAACACTGCTAAATGTTATAATATAGTATAACAAAGAAAATTACATTATTATATTAGAATTAATTATAAATCCATTTTCTTTAATAACACTGGTCTACACAAATTTTACCTTGAACAACCGATAGTCTAACTTTATAAGAGAATTTTCCCGTAGATTATTAATTCGAAAAATTGCAAGAAAAATAGGTTTAGATTTTTAAAAACTGCATTTAAATAAAACATTTTTTTCATTTCTTACAAAATAACTTAAGATAATATATCAAAGTCATAACTGAAGCTATGTTTAATCAGTTATTTTTTAATATTAATATTTAGTTAGGAAACAAGTTTTCCATGACATTTTCCTTATGGTTTCCTATGATTCTATGATAGCATTTATTTAGAAAAAATATCTCTAAAAAGGGTCAAAATACAGCCTTCATACCACTCAATCCAACTTTTCACGAAAATATAAAGTGATAAAAGCATTTTCAAGTTCGAATTGTCAATCTTCAGAAAAATCTCCTATCAAAAGCATCTATGACCCTTTCAGAGCAAAGAAAAGGCGTGAAAAAAGCAGACCAGTGTAATTTAATGATAATTTTTTTTTTAAATTGTGGAAAATCTTTCGCGAATGAAAATGCAATAAGCCTCAAGCCTGATAAGACTTCCTCATTTTCCCAGAGCTGTTCAGGTGAAAATGAGTGCTGATGGGTTTCCTTGCTCTAGCTCTGGCCAAGCTTCCTATAAATAGCACCCCTAACCAAATTCCCAGCACTTCTGCGCTTACTGTGGAAGATACTCAGAGCGCATAAAAACCGCCAGGGGGAAAAATTTCGGGTTAACAAAAGTTACGCGCATAGCGGTGCTGATAGTGTTCCGCCATTTTCGAATAGGAAACCATAGGTGCAGCAAGACTTCATCTAGGACTTGGGCCATTGGCGCCAAAAAACCGGGTTTTCCCGGGTGGAATTTCCCTGTTCCGTATTAAACGTTCGGATGTCCACCGTCCATTCGTCCCATGTATATGAAAACTCACCACTCACCCAACCTTTGGTGGCAGAAATTTTTTATCTTTTCCTATAGATCGCTTAAGCAATGGAAAATTCAGACTACCGCGTATAGAGAAGAAGAAAATTCATTCAGACACACCTGCTGCAATTTAGTGAATTTTCCTAATTTTATATAGTATCGAGCGGCGTCACGACGTCAATAGCTTTTCTCGATTTTGTATCAGGATAGCAGGATGTCTGCTAGAAGATGCCGTCGAGAGTTTTCCACCAAGTCGGCACTATTGAAAACAACACCCGGCACCCCGAAAATAGATCAAAAATCCCGCCAACAAAAGGGGGTGTCTAAAATTAGATACCCTCGACTGCTACTGCGTGAAAAAGGCAGATACGATCAAACACAGATACGAAATACTCTCCTTTCGTTACCCCACAGATACAGTGCAGTGCAGTACCCTGCCCTTGGCTAGTCGATATAAATTCCTCGTCACGCCAATGGAGGGCGAAGGGACGGCACCGTAGGGGTGAATAGTCGTTTTGATTGGGTGTACAACTCCTGAAGGAGGAAATCGCGCATAATTTTGTATCCAGCAACAGTCGTCCCCTGGATTGTTGCTAATGGACTGAAACGATTGCCGCTGTGTTGAAACGACTAGCACCTCAATTCAGCACCACCTGGATTTTTTTTTTAGATTTCCTTTTGGGGATGATCGGGGAAGTTACTCCGAAAGTGGGCGAACGATAAACTATTATAACAAGGAGAACAAAGCTTTTAAAAATGTGTGAGTTACTAAAATAATGAATAACGAATCCTAATAATATAGCAAAATTTGAATGCGTAAAGAAATTCGTAACCTATTAATATACATATTTACTAACTACTATTTTCTTAATTAGTATTCAATAGCTGGGTTACCCGGTTTCACTCGGGTAAACACTTACTAATTAAACACTTCTCAGATGTTCTAGTTTATTATATCCTAGAAATTGTTTCAACCAGAAAACCCCTTTATGGATCCGCTATCTTGAATTTTTTTTTAGTTTTTGAAATTAGTGGTCTTAAAATAATTATTATACCAATTTTCATTAAAATCCGTTGAAATCGAGAAATCTTGGTCGTCATATTGGATCCGCCATCTTTAATTTCTAAATTTGGACAGCGGATTTGAAATCAGCATTCCGCAAAATCTCTATGTACCAATTTTCATGAAAATCGCTACAAATTTAAAATTTCCATCCGCCATTTTGAAACCCTATGTATTGTCTGAAAAAAAATTAGCCTATATGTTAAGTTGGAATATGTACTACCTTCGGACAAAAAATGAAAAATATCGATGCAAGCGTTTAGGCGTGATTGAGCAACAAACAAACAAACAAGCAAACGAACTTTCATTTTTATATATATAGGTATATAGGGATATCAACAGATCTAAACAATAATCATACCCACATAAAGCAAACACAAAAATCGCATTAAATATGAAAAACACAAGCATCACTCTGTAAATTTAGCTATAACTACAAAACACAACATAATTCAGTCATTAGAATTACTTCTTAAGATTAACAGCGTAATTTACAAAAAAATTCTCAATGCTGAATGCAACGACTACCATAATATGTTTTATTATTCTTTAGTTTCTAAAAAAAAGACAAATGAGTGGATGAAAACTATAATTACCTATTTTAATAACCAAAACTCCTAGGGAATTTTATTATTACTATGTAACATAGTTAATTAAAACGCGTACTATAGATTGGGTTCTTTCGGAATTTCCATTAATGAGGCGGTCTTTTCTTTATTCTTTCTCTTAATTTGTTTGAATATTCATGTAATTCTGCAGTTTAAATATTCGAGAAATAAGATTCAAGAACGATTAATCTATTTTTAAACTTTTCGAGGTCATAAACATTTATATTTAATATTAATCTAAACGATTTTGGTTGATTGGTGTCCGTAAGAATATTATTTTTCCCAATAACTACGTTATACTACACACACATTTTCAATTTCGGTAGGAGCAAAAAACAAATCATGCTAACTATTACCAGAAAATCGTTCAATGGTTCAGTACAGATATTATTTGAAGATCTGTAGAACTTCATATTTTTATTTTCGAAGAAAATCTTTTGTTTATGGTCTGAAAAATATTTTAAGATTTTTGACTACATCGTTTTGGTACCGCAAAATCACTTATGTCTATATCATAAATTGAAAAGTCGCAAAGAATTGTAGACTAATTGTACATAATAAATCTGATGAATCAGTTGGTTGTTGTCAGATTCAATCAATGTTGCGACTTTTACGTCAGATATTTATTTTTTTCAGATTTTTTTCGATCTTTAGTAATTTTTACATAATATCTCAACTTGAGAACAAACATACCGATCTTTATCAAATTTCCCAGAATGAGGTCATATATATTTAAGCATGTATGCAAAGATAATTTCTTTTTTAATTTTACTATTTCAAAACTAAAGCACATTCTATTGCAGAAACATAACATTACAAAAAAGAATAAAGAACTTCATGGATACCATTAATAAACAATTTAATTTTAAATAATGTTATCATTATTGTCACTATGTCACTATGTATATTTGGAGCCTCATTTGATAGTCAGTTCCCAGCCTCGAATTTTGCTATAACTGATATTTGCCTTAATAACTACATGAATAATTGTGACTTAGATAAAAATACAGGTGCTGCTTCTAAAGTAAAAAGTTAATCTTCTTCGTTATCATTTTTATGATAAAACAGGTTTTTAATTTTCTTTTTGATTCATTGCTTTAATCGCTTTTTGAGTCATTTTCTAGCGTGTTCAGTAATAATAAACCAAGAAGCTGCTTCTTGTAATCTGTCTAATTGATAAAATTTTTCAAATTAACATAAATTATTTTACGTATCAGAAGTATCTGTCCTTAAAAACAAAAGCAGGGGACATATTTTCCGCTTACAGGAATAACACAGTCGAAAATAAAAACCTGGATCTAGTAATCTGATCTCGAGTTGCGCCGGCTAATCAATTAAAATTCCACTTACCTTTATAAATTGATGTAATTTTATCTGTGATGAAGAAGTTTTCGACCTCTATGCAGTTTTTAATTTAATCCGCATATTCAGTGCTTTTGCCTTGTTGTAACTTGATCTAAAGGTTTAACAGTTAACAAAATGAAATAAGATTAAAGGTAATTTTAATTCACTTGAGGCAACGATATTTATTCTTCATGCTATTTTTAAATAAGTGCATATAAAAATAAAATATTCTCGACAGGACTGCAATCCAACCAGAATCATGTTAATTTCGAAATCTGGCTGTCTTCAAGATTTTGGTTGTTTTTAAACGTACATTGCGCCAACTAGTGTTTTTTTGGACAATTAAGGTTTTCGAAATGATTTCAAGGTTTGGGTTTTTTTTTCTTTAAAAAGAAGCGAAGGTTCGAATAGCGAAGGAATTGGTCTTGTTGTTAATGGGCAAATAAGTCAATGAATACTGCCGTTTTTAATATAATATAATTTTAGAACACAACAATTATTTGGTTTAATAAGACAAACGAATTCCATTTCGAAAAGGCTGGCTCGTCGAGGAGGTGCAACATTTTTCTAACCATTTTTCAACTTTATACACTTAAAATTATCATTTGAAACTATGGTCCCGGCTAAGAAAATGTTTAATTTTCAACTTCCAAAATAGGGCTCCCGATCTCCTGTGGCCTTCTTCATTCAAATGGTCACTGGGCTGCAATAAGATGCATTTCATCAGAACTTCTATTTCACGTTCAAGAAGACATACCGCATAAGTAGACAATGGACCTTCTGAAGCATCATTTATCTCTCTTAAACACAAATTCAAAACAGATATCAGCAATCGTCCGACTTTTTTCCGATTTCCGCAATTTAGAGGAATCAATGAGCACCACAGCCCAATTAATTTTTTTTCAATGTTAAACCCACCGATTTGTATAAAACAAGAACAAATCAAAAATGCGTTGAATTGTTATATGAAACCTAAAATTCTTAAAGACTTTAATACCGAGAAATTTTGCGATTGTTATAAAGCATACGAAAATATCCAGTTTATTGAATTTGAAGGATATATATAGTTTGTAGAAGGAAATAATTAAAGAATGTGAATTGCCCTACGTAAAATTTTCGCTTCCCTTAACTTAATTATTTTTTCTATAGACAACATTTAATTTCGTAAATAATATCCTACAAATGTGTATATCTATGAAATTATATTTAAACGAATTTAAGAAGTAACTATTAATAATTTTATTTAAATATAAGGCAGATTTAATTTGAATGTCATAATCTAGCGTACCAAATTCACAGATCTTTAATTTTATAAATAATAATAAATTTTTGTCCGAAATGAACTAGGGAATAATTTTTGTTTTTATGAATGTTTACACAGAATTCTATCCAAATATCTAAGATACAGCTTCGTAATGAAAAGTTTTCCTTTTGGAATTAGCAATTTACGAAAATAAATTCATATCGAATCAAATAAACTTGTCTGCATTTTTCATGCTTATCGATCTCATTGAAAGTTTGATAGATGTTTTTGATAGGATTTCTTTTAATAGATAACAACTGTGAAAATTTAGTTGTAAGAGCTCGAGACATGATTTAAAAGAAACCTTTAAATTCTTAACTAGAAGTTATATATAAAATATAAGTTATTTATAACCTTTATCAAGGTTTATTCGAGAGAAGTTTATCGATCTAATTTTACAGACTAGTGTAACCTAAATTATGAGTCCATAGTATGCCACTTAAAATCGTTTTACTTAAAAAGTTGAGGTGGGGATAAGACCTTTATTTGACCCCAGCAGACTATTTTTTGAGATGCGTAATAGGAAAGAATTTTTTTTTCCACGAAAATTCTAAAAAAATAAAATTTTTCATATTTTTACTTGCTTAATTAACATAAAGCTCAATTAAGTACTAACCATTTTTTTATACACCATATATCGTATAGGCACGTAAAATATATAACATATGTAAGAATTAAAAAGGCACTCCTTAATGCTTATAGTAAGTAATAAACTTAAGGGGACGTGACACACCCAATTTTTTTATTTTTTACATTTGGAAAAATTGGAGAATTGAAGGGAAAAACAGTAGATACATTAATCAAACTTTGCATATTTATTAAAAAGGGTTAAAATAATACAAAAAAAAATTTTTAATTTTTTGAATTCGTTTTTTTCTTTGTACAATTTTTTTTGTAAAGAACCACAAATATTGACTGCGGGCACGATTGGGAGCGAATAGAACGTCTGAAAAAAAATAAAAAAATATGAGGTTAATTGTTATCAAAATCCCCAGGGATTGAACCTAAATGGAACATTTTTCACGAAAAAATTACAAAATGGCGGCATTTTTCCGGGACAAAAAAAAGTGAATTTTTGAAAAAATGCCGCCATTTTGTAATTTTTTCGTGAAAAATGTTCCATTTAGGTTCAATCCCTGGGGATTTTGATAACAATTAACCCCATATTTTTTATTTTTTTTTTCAGACGTTCCATTCGCCCCCAATCGTGCCCGCAGTCAATTTTTGTGGTTTTTTACAAAAAATTGTACAAAGAAGAAAACGAATTCAAATAATTAAAAAAAAATTTTTGTATTATTTGAACCCTTTTTAATAAATATGCAAAGTTTGATTAATGTATCTACAATTTTTCCCTTCAATTTTCCAATTTTTCCAAATATAGAAAATAAAAAATTGGGTGTGTCACGTCCCCTTAAGGGGGTAGTCCAGTGAAAACGACTGTTTTTTCAACGATTTTTTTTTCATATTAGAAGTCAATTTTTATTAAAAAACTTTTTGACATATGATAGTACAACTATTAAAATACACAAAAAAAATTTTTTTTTTTTGTTTTCGATGAGTCATCCCGACAAAATGGCCGCTCCAAAAAAAAATTTTTTTTGTTGGCGGACGTCGAATCTCTGCAACGGTTCATTTGAAACAAAAAATTCAAATGAGGTTTTAATCTGTAGAACATTGGCTATCGTCGGAACTAGAATTTTTAATTTTCAATAAAAAATAACAAAATGGCGGCATTTCGAATTTTTCGGGTGTTTTTCGGGTGCTTAATTTGTTTATAACTTTGTAAATAAACAATGGATTTTAATAATTCTAGTTCCGACGATAGATACACAATCAAGAAATATACAGCAAAATTTTTAGATCAATCGGAGCAAAAGACTCTGAGATCTGACGTCCGCCGAGTCAAAAAACGCTGTTTTGAGAAAAACGCGTTTAAAGTTTTTGTTGCGGAAAAAAGCTAAAAAAATTAATTTTACCTTAGTCAGCGATGCCTGCTGCATACATAACGCGATGCCTGCTCCATACATAACTAACCTTAAATACAAAGCAGAAGGACCTAGACCGTTATAAACCGAAAAAAAATGGGCGCAGCAAACAGGAATACAAGAGTCCTCCTTGCTCCGAAACACGCCAGGGGACCTTCGAGCGCTCGGATTACACGTCTCTCGAAAACTCTCTGTATCTTTAAAACTATTCAATATTTTGCTTAGATATTTTAAGGGAGTATTTTCTAGGTGTAGTAGAGTAGATTTAAGCAAAAAAACAAAAAACGAAAAAAATTTTTTTTTTCACTGGACTACCCCCTTAAGCTAAATCTTGTTTTACTGAGGTGTAAGAACATTTTTTTATCTTCTACGTTTGTGTTATTTTGTTATTATTGTAGTGCAAGAATTTCATAAACAATTCTTAAACGAAATGATTATATCTGGTTTTAATATGTAATTTCAAAATATTTTAAAAATACCAGAATTAATTTTATCACCATATTTTGAAGACTTGAGTTCTGGAAGGGTAAGAAAAATAACTGGAATTATTAACTTTTAGAAATGACTGAAACCCAACTATAATACCATATTTTGTATAAATAAAATCGCCATAAAGTTTCTGCTGAGGCCAAATAAAGGCTTCACCGCCAGCCCTCCTTTTACTTTACTTATTTTTTGGGTTATGTATGTAATTTTCTTTTTTAATAGTCCAGCCGTTTATTTTCTATTTTTTTTTAATTTTATTTTTTTTCGCGCCCAAAATAATCTCCAAAAAGGGGGATTGCACTCGCATTTGCACTGAGCTCCCCACTTGGAGAAGCCACAGTCGCCTGAGTGAATGCCCGCAAATAATCCGAAACGAAACATCTCCCAGAGTGGCACTAAGCGACAGCGACGGGGGGCGGTGGCGAGGCGAGCCATTTCGCTGCTTCCCCTTTGGCCTACAGCCCGAGCGGCGCGACGAGCACTCGACAACTCGAGCCGGGGCAGCGGCGGCACCCGGCCCGGCGTTATCGCCTCCCCTTTGCAACTCCTCTTTTTCCGCTCCGGCCCTCAACTGGCTGCCGGGAGCGCGGCCTCCGACGAACTGAGCAGCCGCCATGTGCGGCACCGAGCGCGGCCACTGCGACTCGCCCGAACCGGCCTCCGCGGCTGCCTGGATTCCTGGGCGCCTGCTACCGCGGCTAGACAAGTGGGACTGCCTCAACGGTCCGCCGGCGCTGGCTGGCTGAAATCAGCAGGGAGCCGGCTTCGGGCTTTGTGCGCGCAACGCCGCCGCTTCGGGAGGCCGCCACCACGCCATGCCCTCTTGAGGAGCACTTGTCAAAGCGGCTACACGCCCACATCGTTTGTTTCCCGAATTCCCTTTCATCGTCGCCGCACGAGGGAAAATCCAGCGTCATCCCGCCATCCTCCAGGAGCGGGTGGTACTCCTCTGCTCAATGCTCTGCTCCGCGCTCGTGTGTGGGGTGCGACTTTTCCGGGACGGAAACTGGGAACTGGGAACCGGGAACAGGAAGCACCAGAACAGCCCCTCTGCCACGCTGAACTTTGGCCCGAACGAAGATTTGTTGCAGGCCATCCTCCGTTTTATAACTGGGGCAATTTTTACGTATGAGCCCGGGAGAGGCAACCGCCCGCCCGCCCGTGTGCGACGACGGGTTCTGCTTGAGGCGATAGTTTTCCCAATTTCCTCGGCTCCTTTCTCCTCTCCACCCCTGATTCTCCAGCTCTGGGCTGGTAGCGGCGGGCGGCGACGGCGACTGCTGGCTCCACATCCAGAGCTCTAAGCCAGCGTCGCCGTGCCGAGTGCACTCCCAGCCCATCGGGGCCCCAGGGCATCGGGCAGAGGATCTTACATTGGTGGCGCCCCGCGTGAAAAAAGAACTGTCCCGCTACGAGAGCGGCCTGTTCGATTGCCTTACTGGAACTCATGCTTTCCTGCTCCCAAAACACGATGCGTCATTTTGACTGACGTAATGCAGACAGCTGTCAATCCCGAGCAAGGCCGTCCCGGCGCTCGTGTGATTCCCGAAAGGGGAGAGGGCTGTCCGCACCCCGCCAGCCAAAGACGGCTGCTCCTCGAAATAGTTTTGGGAAATTAAGAAGGTGGGCGAAATGAGCTCCTCTCCCAATCACCCCTGACAATCAGAAAATCAGCCAGCGTTGTAGGGTGGCCAACTGCACTCTAGAAAAGGTATATGGACTTTTTTATTAACACTATTCCCATCGAAGGTTCCAAAAGACACCTTTTGAAATTTTAACTTAAGATTGTTATCACTAGTTTTATCGCTTTCCCTCCGTATCCGGTATCCGGTATTTTTTTCCACCACTCTCCTTCTCTTCTAAGGTTTTAATCTAAAATATGTATATGGTATACCTATTAATATCATAAAGTGTATTTTCCCCCCTTAAAAATTGTATAACATTATTTAAATTATCTTAAATTATTTACACATACATACCAACACCATTTGAATTTTAAGGGGACGTGACACACCCAATTTTTTATTTTTGATGTTTGGAAAAAATGGAAAATTGAAGGGAAGAACAGTAGATACATTAATCAAATTTTGCATGTTTATTAAAAAGGGTTAAAATAATGCAAAAAAATTATTTTTTAATTTTTTGAGTTCGTTTTTTTCTTTGTACATTTTTTTGTATAAAACCAAAAAAATTGACTGCGGACACGATTGGGAGCGAATGGAACGTCTAAAAATAAAAAAAAAATATGAGGTTAATTGTTATCAAAATCCCCAGGGATTGAACCTAAATGGAACATTTTTCACGAAAAAACTACAAAATGGCGGCATTTTTTCAAAAATTCACTTTTTTTTGTCCCGGAAAAATGCCGCCATTTTGTAATTTTTCGTGAAAAATGTTCCATTTAGGTTCAATCCCTGGGGATTTTGATAACAATTAACCCTATATTTTTTTTTTTTTTTTCAGACGTTCCATTCGCTCCCAATCGTGTCCGCAGTCAGTTTTTGTGGTTCTTTACAAAAAAAAATGTACAAAGAAAAAAACGAATTCAAAAAAAAAAAAAAAAAATTTTTTGTATTACTTTATTTTTAATAAATATGCAAAGTTTGATTAATGTATCTACTGTTTTTCCCTTCAATTTTCCAATTTTTCCAAATATAAAAAATAAAAAAATTGGGTGTGTCACGTCCCCTTAAGGAATCCTCATTTCAGTTATAACAAGAAAACAGTCCGCGTTATATGTAGCAATTATATTTGGTTGTCGTTTACAATTTTGCATTTTACTATAGATAATTGCTTAAATAAGTTCTAAGTGTTTCTAAGTTCTAATTTTTTACCTCGCAGTAACTTAAGGGGGTCCTCTAGTTTCTCGGCTGTTTATTTACGGCTTTTTCAATAATTTTTTACGGGCAAACCATCGAAATAATCAATCTCATTGTTTTTGCATAATCTTTATTAACATTTAAATAAGCTTTACACATTTTTTGAAGTCAAAATATATAATAGAGTAAAAGTTATAGTGGCCGACAGGAAGACATCAAGTAAAAGAGGTGCTTGACGGTGACCAAGATTGCGGCTGTTCTACTTATCTGAAATCAATAAACCAAACGGCATTTTAATTTTCATATTTAAGACTAGCGATTGAACTAGAATGAATTCTAAATTACAAAAATTGACTTTTTTATACACTTTTGAAAATTACATTCTATTTTTTACTCATTTTTTCTTAAGTTTTTCGCTCGTAGAAAAAAAACTATCGAAGCAATCATGATAATCCTAATTCAATCGCTGGCTTATAATATATTAAAGATACTGTATAAATTTGAACAAGATCGGTGCAGTAGTTTCTGAAATATCGTGGTCACCGTTTCGAAAAATGGTGTTTCGAGAAAAACGCGTTTGAAAGTTCGCGCAGCCCAGCGCGCTCTTCGTATACCTGCTCCGTTCCAGGGCCGTAACTTGTGAACCACTTCAAATATCGAAAAATCCTTTGGCACACATTTCCTACACATGTTGTAGATGTGATTTATGAAAAAAAAAAAATCGAATTTTTCGACCCGAGAAACTAGAGGACCCCCTTAAAATCATTCACCTTTTGCTTGAAATAGGTATACACAAAAAGAAACCGTGGTAAAAATAGTGTTAATGTTAGAGTTTTCTTACAGGTGGATGAATACGAATGCCTTATAAAATTTCAAGGTGCTTGTTGATGTTATCTCACCCATTATTCGTCAAGTACCTCACCTAAGTTGCATGAACTCATTATTTTTATTTCTTTAATTACCTTGGTATTTTTTCTTGTTTTATTTTTTAATTCCAAAGTATGATTATATAGTATGTGATTTTATGCCAGAAAGTACTAAAGGAATATTTCCCCCATATTTCTCATTGTGCTGCGTTTTCTAATTCACCACGAAATAAGAATTGCGGCTGTTATTTTCACATGATTAACTTAATGGGACTTTTCATTTTATTTTCGGAAAAAAAACGGGTTTTTTTTACATAAAAGTGTAACATCACAGAAATACTCTCCTAAACCCATTTTAAAAAATTCATACAGGAAAAAAAGTTATACCTATATTTGTAACGGTACCTCTACGCATTTCTCTTTTATATGCAAAATTGCCAGCATCTGTAACTCGAAAACTACTCAAAGGATTTTAATAATACATTGGATTTTTTATGAAATTGTATTATATGTATATTATATTATTAATTGTCCTATAATTGTTATTATTAAGCAATTTATTATATTCTTGCATGCAATTCTTACGTAAGTTCTACGTTTTTTTTTACATGTACACTATAAAAATATTATTAACGGAGAATAAATCAAATTTATTCAATAAAATCTAAACAAAAACAAATAAAGCTTTATTCAAACAAAAACAATGTTTAAATCTAAAAAATCGTAATATGAGGAAGAAAATTAATTTGTATTAACTTGTAAACGAGTTAAATTCTGGGGAAAGTAATTAAGCGATTTAGGTATACTACATATATACCATATAACGTGTTATATGTACGAGCATTTTTTGAATGCAATAAAACGAATTGAGCGCTTATCCGAGGTGTACTTATGCGGACTTTGTAGATGAAAAATTATGATATTGATGTCAATCCCCATCAAGCCTCAAGTGGCTAACAAAGTTTCCTACCAAAGGAATAAAGAATATCAAATTCGTTTTTTTTTTTTTTTTCTATTACATATTAAACTTCGCGCTTCTACAGAACAATTGTTTAAACTCATAAAAATCTGACTTTTTTCTTAGTATATGTACAGGACTCTTTCGCGGTTGGGTTATTCGCGATAATTTTCAAGAATGTACTACCCGCGAATAGCGAGGTATGTATATAATAGTATAACTTTATAAATTCCCGAAATGAATTGAAAATTAATGATAGATGATGCAAAAATGTTTTTTTAATTTTTGAGGAAGAAAAATTTGGCCACTTTTGCATAGAATTTTGTCTCCTTGGATAAGTTTATACTTTATATGTTTCGTAAAAACAATTGCACTATACCTCGTAGAAGAAACCAGTAGATACTAAAAAAGAAAAATTTAAACAGAGATATCATTGACAATTACCGCGTCTTTAAAATATTCGAGTTTTTTTTAATGGGAACGCTTTTCAAAACTCTGGGTTTGACAACTTGCTTGCTTGAAAACAGACTTTTATTTATGAATTATACATATATCGAATCCAGCTCTATTTTATCGTACCTCTTACACCGAAAAATAAGTTTTCTTACATGCGATGACCACCTGCATTTAATTAGTATAGTAGTTTTTAAGATTACCCCTTATATTTAACTCTTTGCATAAATATGTCTTTCCAAAGTGCTGATAAGAAATATCAATTGTTTCGAAGTTAAACTGAAGATTTTTAGTAAAGAAAAATCAAATTATTTGTTTTCTGGTGGACGTGGTATGTATTTAAATTGGTAAACATATAAACTATTAATTTTCCAAAAAATATATATTATTTTGTATAGTATGATTTAAAGTAATTTAAAATAATGTTTTGTTCGCGTAGACCTTGAAGCTTTGCTTTAATATAACTTAAAGTATATTACAAAAAAATTGCACTATCAAATCATTTTATAACTACTGCATAAAACAAGGTGGATGGGGATAATATTTAACATAAATATTAACATAGGGTATGAGCTATAACTACGTTCAGTTTCATAAAATTCCGACCCTTAGATTTTGCGTGATATGTGCACGAACAGACAAACAGAATTTGATTTGCAATGAATGTCCAAATGTTAATATTGGATTTGACTCATCATCTTTAAACCCTCAAGTACCAATTTTTATGATAATCTCATGAAGATTAAAATTTTTTGGAAACCATTTTTGATCCGTCATTCTAAGGACCTATAGTTTATCAGAAGAAATTATATCCTAAATATTAGGCACGGATATAAGCTAATTATGCCAAAATTTCTTAAATTCCGTCTAGTCGATTTTGCGTGATGTGTGCACAGACACGACTTGGTTAAAGTTTTATTATAAATTACACTCTTTCTTTATAATAAATATTAGTAGTACCTAGAAGACCGATCCCTGCTCGGACCTAAAACTCAAATATATCTTAAGATTTTTTCAAGCCTTATTCAACCCCAGCTCAAGCTTAGATGAAGTCTTGCTTCAGCTTAGTTCAAATTTAGCTGACTTACTAAAATCTTAAAACTTTCCTCTAAATTTCTCTAAAATCGTTAGAGTCGTTTTCGAGATAGAATTTACATAGGAACAAGTTTGCTCGTTTAATATACATATGTACATACTATACTAGAATAGATAGAACAGAATAGAGAAAAACATTCTATAGGAAACACCTCGTTCTAATAGAAAATTACCTTCAAAGAATAAGTAGGAAGCACAAAGAAATCAACATTTAAGATTGATAACCCTGGTCACCCCAAGCTCGTCCAGACGAGACCCCAGACACGCTGAGACTCATTCGGATGGAGGTGCCTCCTCGCAGTCGTCCGTCTCCAAGCAGAAAAAGTGGAAATCGTGCAGCGCTAGACAAAAAGTTCGGAAGCTCTCAGATTACGAGGGGAGCGCTAGCGCAAATTACTAGACAGACGTAGAAAGAAATTTCCAACGATGCAGCAGCCAGCCGTCGGAGCCCGAGAACGTGGGGTACTCCCCAAGGTGGATGGAGAAACGCGGCTCCGTCTCGGCGTTCCATTTTGGTGCCGGCGCGTGTTGCTGTCGTCGTTCCCCGGTGCCAGCCGAACCGGCTGACTAGCTACGGCCGCATGGTGGCCTGGTCGATTTACCAGTTGGGGATTTCCCATGCGACTCTTCTGACACACTCGGATATAGGTGCTGGCTACTCCTACCGTGGCGCTGCGGTACAAGCGGGCCCCCTTACGCTGATCCAGCACTTCTCTACAGAGACCCACCTCGGCCTCTGCTGCGGTGCACGCGCTCGCCAACCAAGTTGGGGGGATTCGGAACCTCCGCCGCCACCATATCCACATTATCGGGAATAAAAATACACATACTATATTTATTTTTTATTCTACGTTCAGCAGAGTAGGAGCAGAAAATGAGGCGAACCCGCCACTGTCCGGGGCATAGTAGCTCCCCAAAAATTCTAATTGAGAAAGGCAGAGTGTAATCTTGTTTTGCTCCGCTAATATACGTATATATTATATTGTATATATATTATATATACATAGCATTCTGCGAAAATGTTGTACACCAGACAGCGCTCCCCTTTTTTCTTATCTCTGGGATGATGGGGATCATTTTTGTGGAACTTTACGAGCTTAACACAAAAATCGAGACGATATTCTCGCAATTTTGTCCGCGATGGAATAGGCTAGCAGAATTGTAAAACGTTGGACGCCTTGAAAGTTCCAGTTGGCGCCACCACACAACAGTTCAGATTTTCTCGGGGCTCCAGCTCTTTTCGAGAGGGGCCACAAAACAGCCAGCAATATATACCCAGAGATAGAAGGGGAAGGGGAGAATTTTATCTAGGAAAAACAGTCGAAATTGAAATCAAGAGAGAGGAGTCGCCGCCAGCCACAAGATGTTCGAAGGTATTAAAAGTCCCCCAGAGGAGTCTCCAATTGCCCCCGAAGCCGAAAAACCACTAACTTCTATAAAGTGCTCTTTCTTAGGGGGAAGAAAGCGATGATTTGTTCGTCGCATCCAACAAAAGGGGAACACCTAGGTGTAGTAGGGTCCCCCCCGGTTCCTATATGGAGAAAGCTGAGATTATTCGTATACTACAGCTCATGAGAATTCATTTTGTCTTTTATCTTTTTTACTTTTACAAAATGAGCAAAGTGCCGAGCACGGGGAAACATCCAGAGGATACCCCATCGCCGGCTTTTCTAGAGATATCAACAGACCGGCAACTGCTGAACATCGGCGGTCTGTTTATTAAAAGCGGACAGACTATCGACATTATGATAGTGTCTCTCATAATCACTCCAAGGTCAAATAGATACTATCATTCACATTTTTAACAGAAACTTAACCCTTTTGAGTTATATATATGACCGTAAAAACGCACTATGAGTAAAATCCCTAATATAATCAGTTCCTTAGCATATTAAGCAACAGTCCCCCTTAGCCCCAATAGTGCTCCTGTTACTTAAAAAAATTATGTTATACCTCAGAAAGTAAAAACTTGAGTTTTACCTATGTACATATATCCCAAAATCGGAAAGGGTATTAATATCTACAGGTTTTATTCCGAGTAAATTGACTTTGACACAGTTTGAAACTTTCATCTCAATAAGCTTCTCTAAATATTAAAAAAAGAAAATATTTAAATTGCAGAAGTTGAAAAACAACGAAAAAATTATTGGTTACTATAGCTTTAAAAGTTCGCCACAAATACAAATAACCTATTTATTCCTTTTAAATAGTACAAAAACCCCATTTGCGTAAGTTATGCATACAGGTTATTTAATTTTACCAGGGAAGCAGAATAACCCAAAAATTAAATCATTTATTCCGACAAAAATTTCTAAATATTGGAACATTGGAAATACGATTATGTATCATCTTAAACTCTCGAAATGAATTTTAAGACCAAACATTAAAGAGATAGACCTGAATAAAAAGGCGTAAAAAGTTCAATACCAGTTTTTTTAAGACGATTTAAACTGATACGTAAACATAGTTAACAAAAATTTATATAAACCATCAAAAGTAGTGAATGAAATGAAATGATTAAGTTATTGGATACATTTTCTTTGCAACCTACATTTAGTTGTTTAATTTTTTGTATTTGCTTATATTCAAATTGCAATTAAGATGTACAAATAATATAAAATGTAAATCATTAAAGTTCATTCAGACTTCTTTACTGATTTTGGGTGTGTCAATGAAAAGCTGTTCAATTTGTAATTTACATTTATAATGAATGAATAAAATTTTTATGAATACCGAGTTTACAAATTGTTGTGAGTAGGAGGATACCAAAAGATTGAAAACATTTTGATCGTTTAGTCCAAAGTTCGTCAACCTTTTAATACCTACCGCCCACTTTTGTATAGATACAAATAATTAATGGAAGATAAAATTTCCTTACCGCCCACTGGCGCCGCAGGTACTCAATTTAGCTGGAAAATTATGCCAGGATTAAAGTGACATTTTGGTAAATTTTGAAAACAAAAAAGGGATCTCCATATATAGGATATACATAATATCATAATAAAATAAAATGTTTAAAAAGCTGTAATCCGACTTCGCAAAAAATACCTTCTGCCTTCTGACAGTTTCACATTAATAACTTTATAATTCAATTCAAATGTCATGGTCGTGCGTATTTTTTTATCCTTGATTGACGGCATCTCCATTGATTTTATTTGTCTATCAAGTTAGAATGTTTGCTTTTTGTAGTTGGCATTGCACAACTACAGCATTTGAGTTTAATTATAACGTTATTAATGTGAAACTACCAGAAGGAACTTGTTTCTTATTTTTTAGTTTATTTTATTTATGTACCCCTAATCGGGTTAAGGTTATATACAGTATATACGAGTTTTTTTAAATTTTATTTTCGTAATGTACATATGTATATTTAAGTACATCCACAGAAAATTTCATGTCAATCCGGTGAATATTCTCGAAGTTTTGTAATGACATGTTCGAGTTTTTTTACTATATGTAAAGTGCTTTTGAAAATTTAAACGCGTTTTTCTCCAAACTGTGTTTTTAAAATAGGTGTGCATATTTTTTAGTAATTAATCGAAGGTTCTTTCTCAACGATAATTGTTTTTTTTTTGTAAAAAAACAATTCATTAACAATTTAAAGTTACAATATGTATAAAAAAAAAAGATAGTTTCATTTCGCCGTATGTAATCAGACAGGTGCAGTTTGACATGAGTCAAAAAACCTGGTATTTAAGATTCCAACGACAATGTTCGATAAATATTCCTTTTCACTAGTATATGGTCTAAATCATACATTAGTCTTAATCATACTTACTAATTATAAATAGGTTTGCTTAATATAATCTTTTAGTCTTTTTTTAAATTGAATAAAATTGCTAATATTCTTAATTTCTACAGGTAATCCATTATAAACTTTATATTTCGGGTTTCTTTGGCCAATATTAGTATTAACTTTGTTTTGATTATAGTTATGTTTATTGCGAACATTAACGTTGTGCACATTAAGTCTTCTTAGCAGAATAAAATTATTTTTAATTAATTTGTGTTCATATCTATATACAAATTTACATCTCTCTAATATAGTCAACTGTTTCAAATTCATTTTTTTTGTTTTGTCATAGAGGATAAGCGATCGTGTTACTTTTGGATAGTTAAAAAGAATCTTTAGGGCTTTATGTATTTATTTCAACCTTATTTAATTCCGTATCACTGCACATAGACCAAACATGTAAACCATACCGAATGTGGAACAAGACTATTTTATAAACAATTTGTAGCAGCTTTTAAAATAATTATTTTTACAAATAAAAAACATTAAAATACACTCATGCGAACAAATTTTTACATTAATAAATTAAAAGTTCACCTCAAGAAAAATTCTTGAAAAATCGATTTTTTTGGGTCTCCTGACTGTATATAACCCCTTAAAGGATTTAGAACTTTGTTTTCCCTTAATTATATTTATATTATCCCGTAGTCGAGTTACTTTTTATTTTATTTTAATCTTTTCTTTTTTTAATATTGTACTATATTTATATTTTTGAACTCAGAATTTTCTCCTCTTTTATTTGACATGCCATTCGATACGATAGCAAAAAAAAAAAAAAAAAAAATCTGTGACCTCCAATTTTTGGACGTAACGTCTGCCATATTGATTTTGTTCATAATAACGAATCGATTAACACCTCATTTATCAAAATCGGCTCAGTAGTACATACATTCATACATAGACTGCTAACATCATAACCCTTCCTTTTGGCTTTGCCGTAGTCGGGTAAAAACACATCACTGTCTTCTGGATCTCCTGTTCATTGATGACATTGGGCAAATTAAATTCAGAAAGGAGGGTATTAAGTTTTAAAAAGTTGATTTTCGCTCTAATCACCAGAAAACAAGCTTTTTCTTATATTAATTATATTTTCTGATTTGTTTTCGGTTCCTATTGAAGGTAAGCTATAAAAACATATACGTGAAATATTTTTTTGTTTAAAATCAAAATCTTTATAACGAACAAAAACCCTAGTAGCTATCGCCCACCATGGAAGCATGAATCGTTCACTAGTGAGCGGCAGAGTGGGGCACTAAGCATACATCATGTTGTATGCTCAGTGGTAAGGGTCAGATTGACGACCTCTGGCTTAGCCGATTGGGACTTCTGCAAAATTTCTTCAGTGGAATAAGGCAAAAATATCAATAAATATTTAAAATTTGGACGCTTGTATCGGAAAGATTCTGCAATCTTAACTTAAAACTAATTCTTAAAGAAAAATTATATTTACTTATTTGTATTTTTTCTCCTCCGGGGCAAGTGATATATAATTTCTATAACATTTTTTCCATAAACTACAAATTCGTAAACGAATATCTCCCATCACATTACGTGTTTGAGGAAAATACTCGTAGCTTGAAAAGTACAAAAGATCGTATTTTGCCCATTTTTAAAAAATTTCATATAAAATAATGGACCATTATCATAGCTCGTACAACGAGAAATCCTGAATCCTTATCTAGATATATGAAATACTATTTTTTTAAGGCACTTACTAAGCATCCTGGGGAATATGTTTTTCAAGAACGTGCGACAGTTGTGTTCGATTTTAGGTGCGTTTTTTTAATTATCTGATCTGGATCTAAAATTTTGCATTAAATTGAATTTTTTAAACCGTAATCTGTAGCAACCATTTTAAAATTTACGCAACCAAACTTCAAATCTTTAACTGAGAAATATGTTAGGTTCATTTATTAAAAATTGGCATAAATCAATGCAATTTTATGTTCTTTTAGCAAAATTAAAAGCTTTAACTATTTTAAAATTTCAATTCAATATAAAATTCAAGATCAGAATACAGATCATAAAAAAACGCAGCTTTTATTCACTATTTATTGTATAAAATGAAATAGTTGCTTTATGGAAAAAGTGAATTTCAGTCTTCTTTATAATATATACTATACAGGTTTAATGTTTTTTTAAGCGTTCCTATGAAAACCTGTTATTTTTTAATGAATTTTCAAATATAACAATTTTTAGTTTTTGACACTTTTTATCTTTGATGGGGTATTTCCTTTTATGAATTTGTAATCTACGGCAAAAAATCTCTCTAGAAATTATGTCTCTATTTCGGTTGCAAAATTGGTGTTGTTACGTTGATTTCAAAAATATTCACTGAAGTTAATTCTCCGAAGATGATTTTAAAAAATGCATGATTTTGCAGTTTAAATCCTTCATGCCTCAATATTTACGTTAAAATTTATAGGAACGCTTTCTCCTAGGGTGGGACGATATATATCGATGCATTGGAAACCTCGATGTTTAGAAACGATGCATCGAATTAAACCCGTATTTTTAACATCTTTGATCTTTTCAATATACATATCTGTTTTCCGTCCGATGCATCGAAAATAAAATGGGCAAAGTACCGGGACTTATTTTAATGATTGCACTTGATTTGGTTAGAATAGAATAAGAAAAAGTAAAATAATATGGGTAACAGCGACAAGCAATTGAATGACCATGGATCCATGGATATATAAAGAAATATGCACTTCTGTAATGTGATACTATTGAAATCGACAAAACGAATGCAGTGAATTCAAAAGATATCAGAACTTGTGAATATACCAATAGCAATTTTTCATTATTTTTTTTTATTAAAGATTATTTATTTAATAAGAGGCTTATATTCTACGAAACTAAATTTAGTCATTCAATAAAATGTATAATACTTCTACTACGTCACTAGTATGGAATATTTGTAGCAACTTTATTCCAGGTTCATTTGTAAAGCTAAGACAATAATCTCGTCACTTTTCCGCCTTCAGACGGTTCCTCGGTTAATTTATTAATGAAACGATATATTGAAAAATATCGCTTTCTTTTTGATGCATCGTAAAATAACGATGTATTATATCGGGAAAAAATCATCAATGTTTTCTCCAAATGTCCACCCCTACCTACTATAAAGTGTCGTGCAGAATTTATAGTTTGACCTCAAACTTGTCGAGATCAATTTTGTTAAGTTAATAAATACGCTGAAAACCTTAAGATATGGATATGGAGAGGGAAAGAAACCACACTGTTTATGGGTACCCCAATAATTTTATTTTACTTATCAGGATGTAAAACGAACTCTTAACGAGTAACAGACACCTGCCACACACGGATCGTCTTGTCCGAATATCCAGCGAAGAGTGTCTGTCCGTCAGTAGACCAAGCCAGCGACAAGCACTGTGGTGGATCGGCCTTTGAGGTGGCTGAAACGACCTCTGGGCGAAGTTCCTCAACAGTCTTCTTGCAGGCCAAATCCTGAAAAATAAACAGTAGGAGCATTATTAACCATGTTAAAAGCAGAATTTTTTTTTATTATTCTTACCCAAATCTTAATAGAAGGTCCATAGGCGACACAGAGCCAATATCTGTTTGGCGAGAAGCACAGAGCGTTGATGATGTCGTTGTGCTCGAGGGTGTACAAGTTCTTGCCGTCATTCAAGTCCCAGAGAAGGGCCTTGGCGTCCTTGCCACCGGAGGTGCAAAGGGAACCATCGGGGGAAACGGTTACAGTATTAAGGTAACCGCTGTGTCCGTGATGGTTATTCTTCAGCTTGCAGTTAGCCAAATTCCAGACCTTAACGGTGCGATCCCACCCGCATGAGACAATAATTGGGTTGGAATGATTTGGCGAGAATCGGACGCAAGAGACCCAATCGGTGTGTCCATCATCGTTGATGGTGTACTTGCACTCGGCGAGGGTATTCCACAATTTAATCGTTTTGTCACGAGACCCAGAGACAATTTGTCTGTTATCAGCGGAGAAAGCGACTGATAATACGTCCTAGAAAATTATTATGAAAAAATATTAATAACTTCCGCTTGTTTTTAGAATGAATGCTGAAATAATATAAATTACATTTTCTCTGGGTGAGTAACTTACAAATAAAGCTCTGCTGGTGCCCACTTAACAAGCATCACATCGCTCTCGAACACATTTTTCTTCTGCCTCGCAAAGGCTCAATAATTATTTTTGTGGTGCCCCACAAGAACATGAAAACAGTAAACTAACCTTCTCTACCCTAAGGAGGCACCACATTCAGAGATTGGAGTTCTAGCTAAGCCCTAACCAAAAACCAATTATAGTCTGTCACACCTTTGTATGGTCTTCGAAGCGGCGAGTTGTCTTCCCAGCAGCCAAGTCCCAGAGCCTCAGGGTCTTGTCCCAGGAGCCCGAGAGGGCGTAGTTTCCGTCGGACGAGAGGACAACGTCGCTGATGAAGTGCGAATGTCCGTAGAGCCTCTTTTGGGGGAAGCCGTAGTTGGTGTCGTCATCGCGGGTCAATTTCCACACGATCAAGGTCTTGTCTGAAAGATTTAGGTTTTTAGAAACATTTAGCGTTTTTAAGGGAAGGGGATGTGATCGATGTAGGGAGATTTTAATTGATGAAATTTCCTCGATGAGCCGGAAAACAAATTGAAAAATCTTACCTCGGGAAGATGACAAAATTGTGCAGGGATCCTTTGGGTTTGTGGCGATTTGCGTGACCCATCCATTGTGCCCGACAAGGGTTCCACGGAGTTGAAGAGTTTCCGAACTCATATTCGGAAGATTTCACTGTTTTATAAAAAAACACTAGCGTGCGCTCCCGATGGAGGTTTTGGAAAGAAAGAGTGAAGTTGGGAACGTGTCAGCCAATCGCAAAATGTGGAATGTATTTTTGTGGAACTGTGGATGTTAAGTTAACGAGTGTGTCCGTTAAAAAAAAAATAATCCTTTGATTTTTATATTTTAAGATGTGCATTTTATTAATTTTATATGTTAAAATCACTGATATATTTAAAGATTAACCCCTTAATCTCTGTTCTCAGGCGACGGCCAATTTGACAAACGAGTTAGAAAAATTGAAAAAATATTTGTTTTAATTCTAATAAATATTAATAAAAATTTTTAAATATGCAAAACATATGTTTTTCAATAATTATCCTTTTATTTTAGAATTTGTGATTTATAAAATGTAGGTTATTAAGACGATGTACGATATATTATTAACAAATATGAATCAATAAAAGTTTCTGGTGTTTCAATTTAAGAATTTGTAAACAAAACTCCACAGCAAACTTTAAACGTTTTTGTTAATTGCGGCACCAAAGAGTGGCCTAAAACTGTGCAAGAATTGCAAATCACGTGTTTTTGATGGTTCGAAACACAAAAGTATCTTACATTTAGAATTTTGAAGAATATTCGAGATTTTTCCAATATTTGGGGGACGATTAATTTTAACCATTCTTTGTTGAAAACACGTTTCATTGTATTTTTCAGACAGATTTGATATAAATAATGTAATAAGAAACATCTTTATACTAAATGACAATTTGTTGATAAAATTAATATTTTGGGGTGATTTCAACCCTCAATTAGGGGTGATTTCTTAATATTTTCGAAAAACTAAAAGGAATGCCTTTCTTGAATTTGTACGACAATTAATTTGATATCTGACACATTTTTTTATGTCTTTACCTTAGTTTGCTGTGAAATGTGCAAAAACATGCAAAAAAACAGCCTTTTTTGTGGTCACTCTTTAAAAGCTTCCAAGAATTCGTTATTCATTTGAATGATGGAGAAGAATTTAATTTGGTGCGAATTATTTAACATTTTTTGATGATTTGTTTCACGATTTATTCAAAAATTCACATAATTCAAGTCCGCCCTGTATTTTTTTATGTATTTTTACCCGCCCTAGCAAATTATCTGTAAATCTAACAAGTAAAAAAAGGTAACATGTTACGTCCGCTTCTAAAGTAAATCATACAGCCAATACGTCTGTGGATAAAATATTACATTTTGAAATTATTTGATATTGTGTAAAACTTATAAACTTTCATTAAAAACAAGAAATTCAATTAAGAAATATCCCAAAGCATGTATCTGGCAATTCTTCGAGTTTTTAAATAGTCTCAAAAACCACATTGCAAAAAATCCCAAACCATAGATGGCGCTGATTAAAATTTCACATGATTTACACGAGTTTTAACGCGTTTTCTTCCAAGCTAGTACAAATTTAAATCAAGCTGTATCCATTTTGCCGTTAATAACTCTTAATAAATGACTTCATCAATCCATTAATTGCACAAATAAATGCAAAATATTTAAATATAAAATTATTCAATTTGTGGAACGTTATTTAGTACCAATCCTGATCACATAACGCGCTACAATCGATACAATTTTTTGGCAGGCAACGCCAAATCTGACGTCACATACGTAATATCATCGGCCATTTTGTAAAAGTGTGCTTGCTGAGTGTTTAAACATTGCGCGAGTTAATGCAATTCTATCGGGAAATTCCACCAATTCACGATTAAATAAACAACCCAAAATCAGCACTAAGTGATTGAAAAAATGCAGTAGTTAAGAAATTTAATTACAAAGTGCTACAATTGTGTTTAAATAATATAAGAAAACGGAAAAGAATCGGAGCGGAGATTTTTTCGTGTTCGCGAGCAAAAAAGAAAGAATAGAAAAAAAAAGTAAGGGAAGCAAAATTTCAATCGAATCGGTACGAGAACATTTTTTGGGAGAATTTTTTTGTACGTTCAAAACTTTTCTAGAGAATTTCTTTCGATTTGTTAGTTAGTTTTTCTGAATTAGAAAAAAATATATATATATATATAAAAACCGCAGCCGAGGCGAGGCAGCTGAAATAAAAAAAGAAAAGAAAAAGCGATTCGTATGAGCAGTTAAAAAAGTCCTCTCCTAACAAAAAGGATAATCGCAAAAATTTGAGGAGAAAATAAAAAACTACAGTTAGTGGCCGGGAGGTTATCTTTTTGTTTTATTCTGTTCTTTTTGGATACAAAACCCGCGGAGCCCCGACATGGAGGACAAGGCGACCACAAAGGACCTGGACCAGTGGATTGAGCAGCTGAACGAGTGCAATCAGTTGACAGAAACCCAAGTGAAGACTCTGTGCGATAAGGTGAGTTTTATTTGTTAGTGATTAAGGGCAGAACAATTTGCTCCATTTCACGCAATAAGCGGCACAGATTGCCTCGGCCTCCTCAGCCGCTGGTCGCCGTGCGGTCAGCAGCCAGCGAAAAAAAAGACGCGGACCCACACATGTCCGCACACACACACACACACAAATCAAAGTAAAGGCCCCATCGATGTCTGGATGGGGAGCACACGAAAGTGGCAAAAGTTAAAATTAGCATCGTTCCCGCATCGGTTTTTCTTTTTATTTCTTCTTGTCTAAATGTGATTTTCTGATTTCCTGCAAAATTATGAAATCTCCCAGTCAGTTTCTTTCGGGGGGGTTAAGGGGAAAAAGAAAATTCAATTCGTGACGTAATGGCAGCTGGGCGCACCGAACCACACGGACGGGGAATCGATTGTGCACCCATTCGCCGAAAAATTCCCTGTCCAAGAATGCCACCAACCAGCCTGATGACAACAGAACGCGGATGATAAAGTGAAATTGTCGCGATCGATAGCAATTATTAGTGCGGTGCAAGACACAGCATGACCGTCGTGCCGTCCGGTTACCCTTCCCTCAGGGGACAGCAGCATTTTGTTTATTCCTCAGTGGAATTTACCCTCCACGAGCCCCACAGCAGGAGCAAGCCAAAATCTACGAATGATTCAGTTTTCATCTTCCAGAGATATTTCTATGAGAACCAACTGACTGGCTGAATGGCCGGCTCAGTGTGATTCAGGTGACCTGTAAAGCGCAGAAAAAATAAAACAATAAAAAAACACCAGTGCTCTGGCCTGTTACACATCTCCCCAGTTAACCATGTGAATCTCGCCTTTAATATATAGATTTAAAAAAAAAAAACCTAAATAAAAAACCAGCTCTCAAGGACGTTTGGAGCGAGAAGAGTCGTCGCGTTTTTGCTCCGGTGAACTCGTGGCCGCCCCTTTTCTTTCTCCCACTTTATAATCGCTCAACTGCATTTCCTGGATTTAGTCTTTTATTTTTATTGTTATTTTTAATGTAGCTAATTGCCCTAAAGCCAATAAGTTCACGGTAAATCATTAATTATCAAAATCGCCCTTTACCTCTGAATTCCGTCACCTCTTATCGTTTATTCGTTCGTGATAAAGAGTTATCGCGGAAACTTTCCCTCCTCCCACTTAGAGATTAGCGATGAAAAAATTGGATGATTCATTTCCATGACTTGAATGAAGAACCATACAAAAAAAAAAGAAGCAAATTTCGTTCGCCAAAAAGTAAATAAATTGGGTAATTAGAACGCTGGCTTAGCTTAGGCCCCCCTCCGTCTGCGCATAGTTCGCTGCAGATTATATTGCTTCATTTCTACTTTGTTTCTGCAGTGTCACCGATATTTTATGGATATTTAATATGAGAATTAAGCGACCACTGTAAAGCCCATGTAACATGTAAAGTGGACTGTGGAGTGCGGTGGGGCGTTTATATAACAACTGCAGACAGAAAGTGGGGAACTACTGCGAGTTATTTCGAGTTTTCTGTTCTGTGTGAGAAGGGAAATGTACTGGGCGGCTAGGAATTTATCTCAGACGAATTTCCGAGAGGAAGCAAAAGGTTCCGGCCTTCAAATTATCATTGAATATGTTCTAGGGTAGCTATTTGTTGCGTTTTTACAAGGAATATAATGAGAACTTGAATATAGAACTATTCAACAACAGATTATTGTTTATTTAAGTCAGAAGTATTATTATTTATTTAATAGTTTGTGTAAAAATACAATAAATTCGGTAATACTTTATAGCTGAATTCCATGTAATAATTCTTGTAAGAAATTTTCCACGTAATTCAGCTATAAAAGACGAAGTGTAGTGAATTGTTTCGTTTCTCATAGAGGTCCCAGAATTGTTGAAAGCAAAAATACATATTATGTGGCTTTACATGGGAACGTTAACCTTGGTGTAGATATGAAAAGTTTGAATTAAACAGCCATCTTCTAGGGAATAATTCATATGTAAATACTCTGGAAAAATAAAATGTAAAGAAAGTATAGTCTGACGCCTTTGTCGAGGCAAAACAAAACATGCAACCGGATGAGGTTATTTTGCAAATAGTCTTTGAAGAAAACAACAGCAGCTTAATATTTCTGAAAACTTTGTACTCCGTATCAGACACAAGATTCAGTTCTTGGAATAATTCAGATTACGAATCTGTAGCCTTCTTAGTATGCAATAAATAATGGTTTTAGTATTTCTGCTTTTTAATTTGTTTTAAAAAGCTTCGAATGTGCAATTAAAATCATACGTGTACCAAACTTGATGTGAAAATTTTAATTTTTGGAAAACAATTTATTAAATGATTCCTGTGTGTGGGTATATTCTCATTTATTGTTTTTCTAAGATTTATTTCAAAATAAAATTTTTCCTTATAATAAATTATGCAATTAAGATATCCTATCTTGCTTTTCCATATAAACCAGATAATAAAGTTATTTATTAGTTATGTTTCATATAAAAAAGAATATGTAATCAAGAAAATGCATGATTTCTTGAGAAAGAGATTATTCCAGTGCAAATTCCATATATCTAATACCTGCATTTAGGCTCTGCAGTTTCTGAGAAAACATGAAAAGTGAAGTATTCGTGTTATGTGAAGAACCTCTTCATTTTGAAGAAGTATTATTTTTTAATTGAATGAGTTTCTTATAAGAAAGATAGAGAGAGAGAAATAGTAGACAAAAAATGTTCACACCCAGCATTTACAGCTTAAGCTTGAGCTATAAAGTGAAGTTTTTATTTACAATGCGTTTTTAAAGGCGACCCAGAACGAATGCATTGGTATTGGTTTCTGAATTATAACACCTCTTGCAATTTTAAGTCGTAGGGAAATTACGGATCGAAGAAGAGGAAAGCATAAATACAAATGAGGCTCTTTTTAATTCTTTCCGACCTGGAAGGAACATTTTTGTTTCTGTCGCTGGATTAAAAAAAAGTACAGGGTGAACTTGATTTAATAGTAAATTTGAACGATTTAAAAAAAAATTTTAAATAAAATTTAATTTGTTTTAAATGAATAATGGGTAAGCATTATATAAAGTGTTTGGTATGTGGCTGTGAAAAAGATAATGTGAAATGCGTTTATAGAAAAGTGTTGTAATAAAACATTTATGTGACAGGCTACCCTGTAAAAGTGTTCCAATTTTCCTCTACAGTTTTTGTCTTTCCCTCACTAATGACTTCTTTATTACTGTATATTTCTAGCAAATTTCTCCGCTTTTTTCCGCTAATATTACCAATATCGAAAAAAATAAGGAAAAACATCACGAGTGTCTCTTCTTGTTGTAAATATTCTGTGACATAGCAATTGCCTTCGATAAAACTTGTTTTTTTTTTTAAGACTTTGGTTTGTCAACTTCTATCTATATACCTATAGAAAATCTTGATTTTAGATTGTGTATTTTTCTAAATCCAAAACAGCATATCTCTACGTTAAAATCATTGTCTTCAGTACTAATAAAAATAAGACAGATAGAAACACTATTGTAAAGGCATCAACGATTTAGGTGATTCATCTTCTCGGAATCGAAAAGATATTCCATATCTGAATACGCAGTCATTCAAAGTTAATTGATAATTGAACTTCTAATACATCGCATTGAATGAATTAGCTTTATTTCCCTTTTTAATTTAAGGAAGTAAATGACTCACACCCAGAATAGATTTAAGTTTTTCTATATTTAATTAGTGGTGTCAATTGCTAAATTATATATAATTAAAGCCGTAGTAATTGTGGTTTAGAAGAAAATTACTACCACGTGACTCCGGAAGCTTTTACTATAAAAGCTATAGTCGTCACATAATCTCAATAAAAATTAATTTCTGAACAGCTGCAAAGTCAAAAATTGTGAGCAGGTGAATGACACTGTCTGAAGTTTATGAATGTTCAAGAGCAATATATTTATTTGTTTTTTTTTAGGTTGATAAAGACGGAAAAAAAGTCTTAGGATTTTCTGATAAAATAGTCTGTGTAAAAAACAAGTTAACGTCTCATAAATTTTATAATATTAAGTATAGAAAAACTGCTTGAACTCGTTTAAACAGATGAAAATTTTCTTCAGATTTGTTAATGGAATAATCCATCATGGCCTGCCCGACTATGCATACATAACAGTGAAATGAATTAGCGCACTTAATGCTCATTAGAGCAGAGATTTTGAGCAAAGTTTGTTTGTTAATTCAATTACAAGTGACGACGATCGCGCAGATGACTAATGAAATTTAAATTTTGTGTCATGTTAGCAGCAGCAAACAGCAAACTTTTGGCGCAAGGCGATCGAGGCCCTCTTTTTTAAATACGACTTTTGGTATTCCCGCTCCTCAGACCTCAGCGTCCGCCGCCGTCGCCGCCGTCGATTGGCATGAAGACCCGTTTTTTATTTTTTGCTTTTTATCTTATGCATGACCAAGGATTTGTGGTGACATTGAACTCTATGCTGTTTCATGGCTAATCGGGTCCCACTAATTCCAATTTTAAAATTGCGTACACACAGTCGTACGGACCGTAAAGACGACGGGCGACTTTTCAGTCTGTCTCATGCTGGGCCCAGCATCAGCATAATCGGTGCTACGGGCCAACTGGTCGGCCACGTAAGACGACCTCAGCAATTCAGCCTAGAAGCAAACATTTTCTGAATATGGTTCTCCTAGGGGTGATAACAATAAAGCGCGAATTTATGTACATATAAATCGACAATTCGAAATTTATTTGTCTGATGCCCCAACCACTAGATGTTTCTCAAGAAAAAATAAAATCCTCGAATAGCTTATTTCTCGGTGCGAAATCTTTCTTTAGATCATTTTAAATTAAGAAGACGGATAGCAAGGCGCGGCATTGTTTATTTAAAGTTAAAATTTCTCAATTTAATGTGTTATTTATATCGCTTCATTTAATTTGCAACAGCAAATTGTATCTGCACCATTTGACTGAAAGTTAATCTCATTCAAATTAGTTTGCGCGATATTAATTGCAAAAATCGATGCTTCTAACATTATTTTATTATGCAAAAACGTAAATGTTTAAATAACCCCGGATGTTCAATTAATTAAAGCTTTAGTACGGCAAATGAGTCATAAATCACATTCATTCCACAGGATAAAACTTGTATAATTTTGTTGTGATGAACAAGCAAATCGGTTTAAAAGGAAAATTTTTAAATATTCAAGGTTAATTCAAGGGGTGGACGAATTTTCTATGAATTTGAAATTCTGCCCTAGGTTTTGTATACACATTCAATTACGCATCTCACAATTTATAGCGAAGTAATTAGACAAATTCATTAATGTCACCCATTTTTCTTTAATCATTTATATCTTACCGTTGAATTGATCGATTTAGAACAATTTTCTTTGAAATCGATATCTCGAACGTTTTAGGAAGAGAAAGTGTTTATGGAAGAATTAAAAAATAATAAGAATGTGCGGGATTAAATAAATCCCTTTCACGTTACCATTTACAAGAGAAACATTTAATTCTGCCTCGGGAATGCCCTTCGCAAAACACCACTTAAGGGTTAACAAGGGTACTTTGTCCGATAATGCCCACTAAGTTTTCAATCAGTACTAATAGCAATAGCAATATTTTTTATAATGAAAACTCGATACTATTAATATATAATATCATACCTTTAAAGTAGATAAAGGAAAATATTGAATTCTTCAATAAAGAGATCTCTGTAACTTACAGAGCTTATCAGATTTATACAATTCCGTCTAATCCGGAATTACAAATTAAACGAATCTCCTTGGAAATAAAAGCATCTAAGCACTTTTATGGATGTTATATTTGTCCCAAATAATTTGTACTAAATAAACGTGGATTTTGTTATAAATATCCCAGCTTTTCCCATGTGAATCATTGGATGGAGTAATAAATTTTGCCCCATTTATTGTTCTTAATTCTGTTTTATTATTAGTCTAGTCCCAATTAGTCACGAAACAGAAAATCCCTTTAGAAAGTTCTGAGACCATTTTAGAGCATAAGATGCTATAAGAAGGGACCATTTAAGTCTTAATTCCCCTTTGAGAGTATCCCTTTTCGGTATAAAGACATGCTAGACATGTAGATTGTAGCAGCTAGAAATTGAAAGTACAAAGCTCTCTTGTCATAAACAACAATCTTACTACCTTAAATCAAGGTTCATCTAGTTTTAGTTTAAAGCTGAAATGAAATTTGACATACTAGGGAAATTACTTAATTTAAGCAAATCTTTTGCATTTATCATAAACGTTAATTTTATATTTCGTATTTACACGCAAGTAAATGAAATTGAAGGTCCTAAAAACGAAGGAAACCTGTGATGAAATTCAGAGAACTCTTTAATTTCTTTAAAGGAGAAAATGCTCGCGAAACTCATACAAAGCACGAAGATGATAATGCAAGCAATATGAAGTATTCATGAACAATTCATGTTAAAAGCTTACGATTCGATTACCGAACAAGCAAAATTTGTACTCCACCAGGATTTTTTTTTTTTTTTCTTTTTTTTTTTTTTGGTTTATAGTAAGAAAAATTAGCTTGATTGGCATGTTATATACCACCCTCACTGTAGTAGTCAGTTTGTGCTGTTGTTTTTTCTTCTATCGGATAATAAACCTAGTAACCCAGTTAATTTTTCGGGGAATCAATATTTATTACGTTGGATAAGATAAAATGTTAGTTGTCTTTGACGTTACAACTTATAGCTGATTTATGAAGAAAATTTCTTATATGAATCGTAACACGCAATTCAGCTCTAAGTTACAGGTCTTAAGTTTTTATTTATTTATGTTTTATTAGATTCATCTAATTATTATTAAAGAAGTTTTCCATGTTGAGTTTAATATTTCAAAGTCATATAATGGCCCCTAATCTAAAAACACAAACTTTTCTGATTAATTAGTCAATATTTCGCGCTTTATTTTTATTTTTTGTTCTTCATACTGAATAAGAATTTATTTTTCATTTAAAACCACAGTAAAGGCCTTCAGTAATTAGGAAAGTTGTCTCCAACGAGGACAGTGACAAACTTTACTGCAGTAAATAAATCAATCACTTTACTTGCCAATAAAAATTATCATGCAGACCTTCCCAACAGAATCGCCTTTTAAGAAAATCTCAAAATTCTTATTGGCAACCAAATAGGAAGGCACATCACGGCAATTATTTGTAGTCACGTAAAAGTTCCGATGTTTCGCGACTATATCTCATCATGAGACATTGTTGTGAAGTTTTATTAGTGTAATTTTCTTGTGTCTTCTGTCTTTGACTGAGGGAGAATCCTATGCCATTTTCTTATTATTTTTGTGAATAGCGACTAAAATAGCAAAACAATATACAGAGCAGCACTTGTTTCGTACAAAAATAGAACTGTACAAAGTACATGAGATGTTTATATGCTCCAAATAGAGCTTGAAGTACAATAAGCGTGAAAGTAATCTCAGATAATATTCAGGATTAGGAAGTGGTTTGGTTTTAATATAGGTATTGAGGGCTAGAATTTTCGCAGTAGAAATATTTATTGAATGGAAATAATGATATGTATGATATGAAGAGTTCATTGAGAACTTCTGTTGAGCGTTGTTAGCCTTTTGAGTGCCAAGAAGCGAAAAGTGGCAAAAGCGATATATACCTGATCGATTTTTTCATTTCTATATCTCTTAAAAAAATAAAATATGCTTTACAAAAAGAGCATTAATATTTAACACATCAGATACCACTTGCTTAGAAACTCTTCTGAGTCCAGTCCACTATATATAACACCTGATTAGCTCGCGCCTTAGTTAAAATTAGCAGTCGCTTAGTTCGTTTTTGGGGTTCTGTACCTCGCAATACAAAAAAAAACTGAACCCTTATAGGATCACTTTGTTGTCCGTCTGTCTATTATATTATTATTATTATCTTTATTTAATTTTTCTTCTTGTTAAACCTATAAAACTTCTTATATTTTACTAGTAATAAAAGAAGCCTAGTATGTTACTAGTATTGTGTTAAAAATGTTGGAAGTTTAATTCAAAACTGATAAATATAAATTTTTGGTTATAATTATGCATTTTTATTTAAAATTGTCTGTCATTTCTCGAATATGTATGAAAATTTCTCCTAGCACTCAAAGGGTTAAAATTGAAAAAAAATTAGAATTTTAATACAAGTAACCAAAAAAATCCGACTATAAAAAAATAAAACTGTTGAAATGTTGGATTGCAGAATGGTGTTGTGTTGTATTATGAGTCGTTTCTTTGTTCCACAGGTTGAGTTCACAACTTAAGTTTCGAAAGATAAAACTGCAATTGAACTACCTGTTTCAATCACTATGGACACCTTTAATCTCTATAAGATTGTTTCCAAACAGCAGTCGACTTTGTTTACCAGCATCTTGCAATTATATCCCTCTGGCTTTCACTTGTTCTCACGCAGCAGCGTTGGGGTCCCAATGGTTGCTCCACTGCACACACGGTTTCTAAACAAATTGCGTGAAAGCAATTGGCCTCAAATCTGATCTGAAATAAAGTAGGCAAATGCTGTCGGCCTTATCCAATGCTATACGAAAGCCATTCATCAGACTAACTCCGAAGATCTTTGTGAGTTAGCACAGCAAGAAATAGTTGCTGGCAAAAGTTAGCTTTCCTTCGAGTTTTTTTTTTGCGAAGCGGAAAGAATCGATGCATTTGCCTGTCTCTTTAAATAATCTTTAAGCCGCGTAAGGTCAGTGCCCTTCTGTCGTTAAAAAAAACATATGTCTAGGCGGTGTGGGCAGTTCTTTTTTATTTTTATAGACATATCTTTGGTATCGCATAAGCAAGTTTCTATCACACCTTCACGACTGGACTTGAAACTGTGTGGGGTTCGAATGTTATTCAATTTCTTAGAGATTTGCAAAAATTTTCAGCGCTATCTTCGAACACAAAAGGCCTTGGAGAGAGGGGGAATTGGGTCAATCCTGATATATCTTATTAATTATCAGCACAATACTCCTCCCAGCTGGGGTGATTAATACACTCCTCTTGTCTCTATGTTGTCTCTATTAATAGTTTCAATGCGATAGTGCTGATCACGGCGAAAAAGCCACATTGTCTTTTCGATCTTGTCCAAGAATCTTTATGACGAATAATATTTTGCAGACGAATCGAAAACTTTAAATTACTTCTATGAATGAGTGTCGACGGACTTTTAATTATCTGGCAGGTGCTGCGAATATTTGTGATTTATTTTTAAGTCAACACGTGTTATCCTGCCGCCGGAGCTAAATGGGAACAAATAAAATCTGAACATTTAAGGCGGACGCCACCACCGCCTGTTGTCATCTCACCTCTAGTGAAAGTATAATGTCTTTATATCTCAAGGCCGCCACACAATCAGTGGTCTTGCAAGTTTTTCGCGTGAATATTTATAGCTCTTAATTTTGTACGAACGAACGAAGCTCTAATTCTCTCTCTCTGTGATGTGGATGCAAATCCATTTAATTCGAAAATAACTTCCTTAGCCATTTATAAAAGTGACGAAACGTATTGGCAATGGATAGTGTATTGATTGAGATTTCCGTGTGTCCCTTAATTAAAATACCCACCCTGACTGAAGGATTAATTCGATCGGGAACATTATTTTTAGATACTACTTCTAGAAATTGTTGTGCGAACTAATAAAAATAACCTATTATCTTATTTCAGGCAAAAGAAATTCTATCAAAGGAGTCGAATGTCCAGGAAGTGAAATGTCCTGTAACAGTATGCGGTGATGTTCACGGTCAGTTTCATGATCTTATGGAGCTGTTTCGGATAGGAGGAAAATCTCCAGATACAAATTATCTTTTTATGGGAGACTACGTCGATCGTGGTTACTACTCAGTTGAAACAGTAACATTACTTGTTGCTCTTAAAGTCCGATACCGTGAGAGAATTACTATCTTACGTGGCAACCACGAATCACGGCAGATCACCCAGGTCTATGGTTTTTACGATGAATGCCTCAGAAAATATGGCAACGCAAATGTTTGGAAATATTTCACCGATCTTTTTGATTATTTACCACTGACAGCATTAGTTGATAGTCAGATATTCTGTTTGCATGGTGGATTAAGTCCATCCATTGATAGTCTGGATCATATTCGAGCCCTAGATCGATTACAAGAAGTACCACATGAAGGACCAATGTGCGATCTTCTGTGGTCCGATCCCGATGATAGAGGTGGCTGGGGAATTTCACCACGTGGAGCTGGTTACACATTTGGACAGGTGAGTGCTTGTTTCTTTTTTAATAATTCACAACCCATTAACTACTCTGACAGGTGCTAATTGTGTCATACATCTATAACTTACATACATAAGTTCTTGAAATGAGATTATAGAGTCGATGTGATTTAAGGCAACAAAACTGTGGAGTGTTTCTCCTTTACTTTTATACACGTGTCCAACGGACTTGTTTTGACTTCCATAAGAAAATAAAGATAATTGCTTGAATCATCGGGGACTCTACTTTGAAAAGAATGAATAATATCAGAAGCCACGAGCACTACTACATTTATACTTATTACAAAGCGTCGTAGTACTAGGTCATTGGTTTCCTTCTTTAGACATGAGAAGGCGTAATACTGCTTCATCGGATGCGAAAGTGCTAAGAAAGTTCGCGGTATTACTGCCTAAACTAGAAAGTCCGCAATATTTGGTAGGCAGTAAAAAGAAGGAAATAGTAACAATTTACGCGTCATGATAAAATTAGGCGAGTTTGCTTATAAGAATAGTTTTATTCTAAGTTCAAAGTAAACAAAAATAGAAAAGAGGTTTGATATCGCAGAGTTCATCGAAATCGTTTGATTTTTTATAGTGTTTTACGTGCGAAAGTGGGTGTTGCTTTTTCAGCAACGTAATTAGATATGAATGAAACTACAGCAAAAGCTGAATTTAATTGATTCTGCGATTTGATTGTCCCTATGTAATAGCTAGAGCTGAATAATCCTTATTTGCAGCAATTTGTTAAAATGATTCGACATCAAGAATAAATACAACTAGAATAATTTATATGAATAATTCCTGCATAGTCAAATAAAATCACGAAATATGTTGTATGAGTTTAATTAAAAGATAAACACAACAAAAAAGTCACAGAAACATAAAACATTTATTGTCTTGCGTGTGATCGAATACAACGTGATGCAAAAAGACTAGGAAACTGTTTCCAACCCAATAGTAATAATAAAAAAAATTCCAGAGTTTTGTAAAAGGAAATTATATAGTAAAGTTGCCCTGTTTTTTATTAATTTTGCGGCAGCACGCCTTCATGCTGCTCAGTCGTTCATTTTTGGAACTTGTAACTGATTCATGCTTCATTTCGTGCTCTCGATTTACATTTTCTGCTTTGTGTGTCATTAATTTTCTTTTAATTCTACGTCCACCTTGAAATTGTTTCTGAAGGGTGAACAATTTACATCGAAGTGGTTTCTGAGCAAATATATTTTTGGGAAAAAAAGGCATAATTATTATTATTATTATACACAAGTCATACAAAAATCCTCAGTCATATTCAGGTATTAATTAAGAAAGCAATCAGATGTTTTTTTCTTTTTCCATAAAATTTGGCTTTGCTGCTTTGATGTTCCTTCGTTGGTTTGTGGAAAATGAAGGTATTTTTAGGAAACCGACATGTGTGGTTTCTGAATTTTCGTCGCACATTTGTGGACGAAACGTCTTTTGAAGTGCGCTTAGCATATTGATTTAAAACATGATTGTATTTAAGAACCATTTCTGGGTTTATAAAAGGCTGGTTATGTATTAAATTTAATACACACGAGCTATATCATATAACTTAAACCAAGCCAAATCTGGTAAGCCTTCAGGCTAATGGATGAGATCAACAAAACTGCTTAGATAAGAATTGTTCTCAACCTCTTGAGCAGAAATAATAGAATTTCTTCCGTCTCAAATCTCCAGAAAATATGGGACCGAGCAAGATATCAAAACTTTTTTGCGAGCACCGAGAAATTCCCCTCGTTACGACTAAAAGATAATGTGTTATGAAATTCTGTAACATCTTTTATGTCTTACAATTGCGACTTCGTTTGTAAAAACAATATGTTTTGGTATATATTCCACTGACTTCTATATTAAAGTAATTCATTAAAAGAAACAATTTTTATCGAGGGATGGATGTTCATTAGTGGTATTTTCAAATCAGGGATTTTTTTTAATGATAGCTTTTTAGTAAATTTCTTTAAATTGGTTCCTCTTAAAAATAGATTTATCATCATTATGTTTCTCATAATAATGATAATTAAACGGCAGTTAACGATCTTAAAATTAAAATCGTATTCTGTGTTGCATGCCTTCGTTCATTTAGTTTAGTATCTTGAATTATATTTATTTCCAGAAATTGCTCGGCTCTCTTATGTGACACTAAACAGATTCATCATTTGCTATCGTTAATATATTTTTTTTTTTATAAGGCAGTCAATAACTGGGCGGTGTATACTTGTAATGACTTTGAAAGTCATTGGAAGTTATCTTCTCCACTTGAAAATTATCTCATAATAAACGCACAAGGTCATGTAAATTCTTGATACGTATACTATTCAAATTGAAGGGTATTTGAAGCCGTTTCAAGATAATCCGAATTTAAATTTTTTTAAATTATTCCAACTTCATAAAAGTCCCAGATTGTGTGGAAAACCTATAATATTGCAGATGTAATATTTAAAATCATTACTCTAGGAAGTTGCATCATCCCACTCAAAGAATTTCATTGGTATTTGCATAACGTATGAAAAATTCGAAAAGAAAAGCAACTCATTAAGCTATCGGAAAATCGCCCCCAAATCCATTAAACGTGACTTGTAAAATAATTAATGATCACTCGTTCCATATTTATCGTCATAGTATTTAGCTGCTGTTTGTTCATTACTTTTACAAAAATATTTTATTTTACATCCGATAGGATATATCAGAAACCTTTAATCACACAAATGGTCTGACGTTGGTGTCCCGTGCCCATCAGCTCGTAATGGAAGGCTACAATTGGTGTCATGACCGTAATGTCGTCACAATATTCTCAGCGCCAAATTATTGCTACCGGTGTGGTAATCAAGCAGCCCTTATGGAATTAGATGATTCACTTAAATTTTCATTGTAAGTACACCGATTGTTGTGTGTGTTATTTTTAATTTAATACAATATCTCTTCTTTTTTGCGTTTTTACAGCCTACAATTTGATCCGGCACCAAGGCGTGGAGAACCGCATGTCACACGAAGAACACCCGACTATTTCCTCTAAGAAGAAACAAATTTAAATATAAAAATAAAACTAATAGTAATTATAATAATAAAAAAGCATATATGCTAGAAACAAACAAATCGTTTATTATGATTAAAAAAAAAAAAAATTATTATTACTATTAAATGAACATGGAAAAAATTCTTTGCTAAGGAATAAACAAAATAAAAGAATGGAAATAAACCGTTTTCAAGTGAATAGACGAACAACACTATTTGCAAACATGAATCTATTTAAATTGTAAGGAGGACTATTGCATTTTTTAAGGTCTCGTTCTAGGGCACTCCAGTAGGGTGTGCTTGCTGAGTAGACACACACGTTAAAAAAAAAAGAGTATTTTTTCTCGTTTTACTTATGTTCTTCTTGTATGGTTTCGACAGCTTTTATTACTACTTAGGAATACGCGCTAACTCAGTTAGACGAATGAACGATTATATTGTAGCTTTCATATCAACTAATACCTTTGGTATTTTGATAAATTTTTGTGAGAAGCTTTAATGTAAATTTAAAAAAAAAAATGGGTAGACGTTGCAATTCCTATTAAGGCGTCTCGCAGCTTGGAGTATATAGATAAAAAAAAGTAAACGGATAGATTTGTAAGTGTATTGTGATTTTATTTTTATTTCTTTTTTTATTTTCAATTTTTTTTATAGAAATGTTCAGAATTGTAAACTGAGGCTGATTAGTAAGATTTATCTATTTTGATAAGAAAATTGCGACATTTGGCCAATAAATGCTTCTTACTTTCTTCATATTAACATTTGAATGATGTTTTTGTTACTATTATTGGCGCTGGTATGGTTAAATTAGTTTTGAACTTAAAAATGCGATTGTTATACCAAACTATATTTTTTTTAAACAAAAAAGGGGGGAGATCGCATAAAAGATAATTATTTTAAATGCTCCGTCTTTCTCATAAATGCAATTATTGTCTAAAGTCATTTTAGCCAGGATTGCATTAATTGTATCAATATATATTTATTAAATCGTCAAATTATTCCTTCTTTATGGGTCTTTAACATCCTGGATAAAGTGTAGGCTATTTGAAAATTGAGGCGTCTTTGGAGAGGTTTATTCGTAAGTAAAACTTAGTAAATTGTACCTTGTCTGCTATTAAATTTAGTTTTTATAAAATTGCATTTGTCATAAAGATCTAGGCTTTTCATGAAAAAAAAACGGAGATTAATGAATCTTTTGTAATTAAATTATGTTTTATGTTATATATAACAAAGTCATTTCTAACGCGTAATGAGATAAATTTCAGCACTCCCCAAAAAAATAGAGACAATTTGCTTGAGAACACTTGGAATCTTCTAATCCATATATTTATTTTATTTATTAACATAATTCAGTATAATCGTGCCATATATTATAAAAATAACGAAGACTAGAATTCGAAGGTGGCACGTTAACGTTGTGATCATGATAATTTTCGTATATAAACAATTGGTATTTAACTTACATTAATATTGGTCGTTTGTATAACAATTTTTAAAATGATTACAACAAATTATATTGGCTTTATTATAATTTTCTTTGAATTATTCAAAATATTTCGATTCGAGATTGTAAGTAAAAGTAGTTGCATTCTTGTTTTTACATTAAATATTTAATATTCGTTAATATAATTAAATAATGCACTAAAATTTGCCAATTAATTGATGGTTTCTGCTTCGAATTTCTTAGTCTTGAGTTCGTGTTAAGATTCAAAAACGTATCGTTCAGTTTAGTAAAATTTACAGCTGAAATATGCACCAGACAGTTTTAACTTTTACTTTGTCCTTGAAATTTCCAATGTTGTAAATTAATCAAACCAAAGTTTCTAAAAAAAGAAGAATACTTAAAAAACCAACTACTCTACTTCATAATAAAAATTTTGCAATTAGTGATAAACGAAAAGAGGGTGTTAAGTACATCTGCTGAAGCAGAATCAGACCTTAACCAATGCAATAAAGATATAAAAGACTAAATGACAACAGTAACTTTATAATTTACTAAGAGGAGACAACAATAAAACATGTATAGAAAAAATACAAACAATTTATGTTTTTGAGATATCCTTTTCATTTTTATTGTTTTAATATTGTTCTTGTTTGTTCACACACACACGGCACTGTTCCCAAGCGCGGGTATATTTGGATAAATCTAGCATTGTTAGCAAATGACGAAGACGCCTACAAAAAAAAAAAAAAAAAGAAGGGAAAGTCTTTTATTGATAAATAGAATGCTAAATATTGCTACAATTATTATTAAAGAAAAAAATAAAAAGAAAAAACTATGACACAAATAAAGTAAAAGTAATGATGGATGAAAATGAGAAATAGTAAAAAGTTTCCGTTCTCACGATCACAACTTTTCTCTTTGAACTGAAAGTTTATTTTTTTAGTTACTTTTTGATGAATTTTAAAATCGATCTCGAAAAAGCTCAGTTTTCTTAAGTGTACCATTAATTTTCAGGCAAAACAAAAAAATTAATTCGCAATGGTATTTTTGCGGAAATATTGTTATCTTTAAACATAAAAATAAAACTAATCTTGAACCATTTTTTATACCACTCTTTGTCATTTTCATACCAAAAATATAATGAAGTACATTGGAGCAAAGTTATTTGGTGTGGTCACTTTGTTTTCAACTTTTTTTCTTCTTGTTCTGTTATCCTTTTCGAATCCTACGAAGAAAGCTTATTCAAGATTTTAGTAAAAGTTCAAAAATGTATACTTTATGAAATTAAAAAGGTGCGAGTAAGTGAATCAGAATATATTAATTGTCCTGGGTGTATTTTTTTAAAACGTGAAGTGAAATAAATTTAATTTTGCACTAGAAAACAAAATTATCTAAATAACGGCTTTAAGAAAGCAGTTTTTTTAATGAACCATAACAGAATTGATCTGTAGCATATGACTGATTATTCATTATTTGGTCCGATGTTAGTAGACATGCGACCACAACCACCAAGCAGACTATTCTTTAGTGCATGCTTACTGATTCGAACATTAAACAAATCAGCATTAAATGTGAATTAATCTCAATAAGTTGGAAAAAGCTATAGTTATTTTTACCTAAGATTAAGCTCGTTCAATCTGAAAGTGAATTCGCTTTTAAGGGAAGCTGAGTCTATATTACAAATTAATAAAATTAGTGAACAAATACAATGTCTGCAATCTCCCGACGCTGGTGCAGAGAATGCATATCAAGGAGCCTCAGACGACCATTATAAGGAGAGAGAAGAAGTGGATTGCTCCAAGGTAAATCCTAAAGAGCGAATCTGACAAATTTCTTTTGCACAGATAGGACGATAATAGGACGACCAGACTTGACTCGCATATTCAAAAATTGGTCTAACAAAAGCAAAATAAAGCTGTTTGAAGACAGTCCTATTGGAAAATTCACGGGTCCATCTTTTGATAAAACCCAACATAAAGTTGGCTTTAGTCACCATAAAATTAATATGCTCAACAAAGTCCAATTTGCAATCCCAAATCACGGACAAAATGACCACGTCGTAGAGCATAATTTGATAAGGTATAATCGAAACGCAGGTGGTTGCGTCATCTACAGAAAATCGTGATTTCGCACTTACTAATATTCAGTTCCAAATTGTTGTGTGTACACCACAAGTGGAATATCTCTAAGTCCTTTTGAACCACGTTTTCATAATATCGTCTACGTAGATTAAGATTTTACAGATTTTAAGAAGTTGAGATGTCATCGCTAGATAAAATAAAAAGAAGCGGACCCAAGTGACTACCCTGCGGGACTCCTGATGTAGCTAATATCTTCTTCAAGATGGCACGACGAAAAGAAACCTGGTATGTTCAGCCCAGCAAATACGAACGAATCCAGTTAATAAGCAGAGATGGAAAACCTAGAGCTAATAATTTAAGGATTATTACGGAATTCGAAAGGTTAAGGAATCTTCAGCAACAAAGGTATTAAATTCAAGGCGATTCGTAGAAGTAGAGCGACTCTGAAGAAAACCTTGCTGGTTTGTTGAGGCAAGCCGCTTGCAAATAGTAGAAAATTGTGAGTATACAATTGATTCAACAAGTTTTGGGATACACTAAAGTTTCGCTATAGTTGCATACCTCATTTTTATTGCCTTTTTTATGAATCGGAATGATGAGGGAGTTTTCCGGTATTGAGCGACTTTTGGAAGATTAATGTAAGAGGCGTGACTAGCTCATTAGAACATGCCTAAGAATGGCAGGCGAAACACCATCGGGTCCTGATATAAAATCAAGTGGGAACTCGTTGATATGCTTAAGGACATTATTCGCAGTAATACAGATGGATAAATTAATAGAATCAGGGTTTTGGTTTAAGTGGTAAAAATTATAAGGACCGGGTTGAAAGTCATGGGAGAAATATTTTTCGAAAAAGGACGCAAACATATCGCATATTGCATATGGAGTGTCACTAGAGACCCCTTTATATTGCATATTAGCAGGGTAGCCGTCCGCTTTTCTTTTAGTGCTAATAAATTTATAAAGTGCGCGCGGATTGCTGTAGAATTCAGTCGTCCTATCCAAAAATTAAATCACCTTAAAAGGATTTATCTATAGACGTTCTAACAAACTTCTGTTTCTACAGCGAACTTCGCAATTCAGCCATTGCTCTTATTGCGCTGAATTAAGCAGGCGACTTCAGGAAACGGAATTTTTGGATCGAAATGAGCGATTATGGGTTGTTAGGGTTTTTGTAATTCATTTTAATTTAGGGTAAATTACTAAAATTGCGGATATTTGCGTCAAGAAAATATAGACGCACATACGAACGTTACCACTTAAAACTGGCAAAGTTTCTACGTATTCTTTTATTTTTCAAATTAATTTACAACGAAGCACTGGAGAAAACAAATGATTGAAATTATAAAACCGTGTTTTCCTCACATTTTATTTTTAAACTACAATAAAAATCACAAGTGAAAGCACTATAATTAGACTTTTTTCCTAGTCATGCGCCTTCTTCCACTAATGTTCAACAGGGTGATCCGAATGCCAAGAATAGGCTCCGTCTTGTCCAACAAGTGCTCCAAAATCAATAAAGTCATCTCCCATGGCATCCACTTCATAAAACTCCCCCGCGGGCTTTCCTTCTTTATTCACATTACCTAAATTTAGTAATACTTGACAAAAAAAGGAAAATACCTCACCTTCTTCAGCTCCTATTACTCCATTCAAGCAAATGGCAGCGAGAATAATTAGCACAATCTTTAAGAATTTCACTGGGCATTAAATTTCGTATCACTTTAAAATTTTAATGACTACTCACCGCTCGCATGAGAGTGTTCATGTTGTCCCTTTGTAAATAGGCAAAGTGGCTGAAAAGTTGAGCCGACAAAGGCTCTTTATAGTCTTTCTGGATTTCAAATGCGGAGGTAAATCATGCATGAAACCATTCTGGTCCAGCGGGGAAAGTGGAACACTTTTTTGCGAGAAAAATGAAGTACCTTCATCAAGTAGTTAAAAAAAAAAAAGTTGTTTACGAACTTTTTGTAGGGAAATCTCGCCTAGGTAATGGGAGCGTTCACGCTGTGGGATGATAAAGGAAATTGGGTGACGAAAATGTAATTAGATGTAAACTGAGTGAAAAATTAACTCTAATTTCTAATTCAAGTAATTTTGAATCAGAGTTGTAAATTTAATTTTATATTACTATCCAATCTTATTGTTACATCAGCTTTTCGAAAATTATAAAGTGCAAGGGGAGTTGGAAGTGTTGTCTTGATTTTTAGCAATACTGCAAATTTGAGACGGTGCTGTGGTAAGAAAAAAGCGCTTTCATATACCTGATCATTAATTAATCGAGAAATGACTCGTTTCAATTTTAAACCCGATATTATCACACACTTGGTTCAATTATTTACAGGAATAATAAATATAAACCCATTTTTGCTGAAATTCCCTAAAACGAGTAGTCGCTATTTTTATCCCTGCAACTCCTATGTAAAATATAACTAAAAATAAATTCAGCGCCCCGGAAATTGCTCATAATTGTGATTAATAACACTAGTTTACAAATTTTAATTTTTTTCTTGCCCTTCATACGAAATTTAATCAATTTTTTCCTTCCTTTAATGGAAACTAATCACTAATGTAAAATTGGTTTTTTCCATCACGTTAAGTTTTCAAGAATAATAGGGTTAACAAATGTAATTAACCATATTTTAGCCACTTTCGGACAAATTTTTAAAAACAACGGAAAGCTCGAAACGTAAGTCAAATCGAAGTTTGAATTCTAAACTCTAGCTTTATAATATTTTATAAGTAAATTTTATTAAGACATATTCAGGAAACGAGTTTTTCATGAATATTCCTTCTGCCATATAAATTAAATGAACCAACGATTTGTAGCTAATGAAAATCTTGTCTCTCCAGTAAACCTTGAAAAAGGTTTAAATTAACTAATATGTTATAACTATAGTATAGAATTTAAGCATTCATTTGAACTACGTTTGGGACCGCTACGACATCTCTCTGTTTTTAAAAGGGAATTCTAAAAATGGCTAAAATACGGATTTGTTAAATTTTATGCCCGATTTTTCTTGAAAATGTGACGGGTGGATTTTTTTTTTCTTGGAAATCAGAGAATCTTAATAATAACATACTTAGTAAATTTTTTAAGGGAACAAAAATCTTGTAAACTTATACCGCAATTCTCAGCAAACTATTTATAATAATTCACTGTTGTTTGACAGCATTTATTTTCTTGTACTGTACATATTAATGTCTTATAGCTAAATGCCTTAAATGCTATTGTCTTATATTTCTAGTTAGTACGTAAATCCTAAACAGATATTCAGAACTATACTATTTAATTTCTACTTCACTTTTCAGTCCCTGGTTTGTTCTTGCTTAAATTTATTATTTTTATTTTTAAGAAAAAATGCTTCAACAAAATTTAAAATCTAATATATTTTTATTTTATAAATAAGTAAAACCTAATTTTAAATCTAAAACCTACTCTAACTTAAACAAACCACCCTATCTAAAAATAACCTAACCTAATTTGATGCTGTCGCAAGTTCAATTCAGTTTATTTATTTGTTATGCTACTTTTTGTTTTTCAGGCTCACTACTCAATACAGCTTAAGCCACCAAAATTTGGAGAGAGCCTTAAGTAGTAGTAGTAGGTAGTAGGTAGTTTCAATAATGCATATAATTGAAGAATGTAGGGTAGGGGGAGGGATGCAATCATTTGCCCTGCTCTAAGGGGGTATAAAAGCAATCCTTTCGGTGAAAGGATATTCAATTTAAGTGGTGATAACGACAAAGTGGAAAAAGTGAAACAGCCGGAAAATACAAGCAGTTGTGCCGAGATAAAAAAGTAAAAATTTTTAAATTGGTAGATCAAGGTCTTTCGTATCGTCAGATAGCGGATACAATAGGGTGCAGCCATTCAACTATCGTTCGATTAATGAAGAAAAAAGAGAATTTTGATCCTCTGAAGAGGACTTCTAGAAGAAAACGGAAGACAAATTCAAGGACGGACAAGGCCTTACGACGGATGGCTTTGAAGAATCGCTTTAAAACCGATATCCGTATGAGGGCAGAGCTAAAGGACTATCATCAAGTTGATCTAAGCGCCGAAAAAATCCGTAGAAGGTTACGGGAGATAGGACTTTATGGAAGATGACCTGCGAAAAAACTCATGTTGACAAAGAAAATGATGACTGCTCGTCTAACATGGGCGAAGAAGTACGAAAATTGGACGAAGGAAGATTGGCGACATTACCATGTTTCCATGCACAGGGTTGAGTTGGAGTTGAGTTTTCGTCGAGTTAAGAAAATAGTCGCTAAACCTGAACTGTTTCCATGATCAACTTGGAGTTGAGTTGACAAAATAAACTGGAATGTCATTTGAATCTAACCCCAACTCAACCCGACTAGTTTCGTGGAGTTAATTTGGGTTTAACGAAACTCAACTCAACCCGAGTTTCCATGAACACTAACTCGAGTTCAACTCGAGTTGAACCCTGCATGGAAACACAGTAATTGAGTGACAACTCGCAATCCATTGAACTGAAAGTCGTGTTTGAAAGCTCAACGGTAATTTTTGCTGTTTGCGGTGAAACGGGACTGGATAGCTTGCTTGCGATCGCGCGGAGTTTGGAGTTTTAGAGATTTTAAAGATAAAGGTTGGCTGTGGTGATATTGTTTTTATAAACGAACGTTTTAACCGGCGAGATGACATCGTATAAAAAACTGAAGTGAGTACGAAATTGTTTTACAGCTCCCAATTAAACATTTCCAGTTTGCCGAACAAAAGTAATTTCCAAATTTTATTCAGTTGAAGGATTATTAACAATGATTTAACGCATCGTTAAAGTCGTACTCCTGCACTTGTTTGTTTTAACCTTAATTTGCAGATGAGAGCAGAAGGCCGCAGCCTCAAAAGTAAAATGCTGCGCCCTTCTGCTTTTATTATACGAATCAACTCCAGTGGAATGGCATTTTAATGGTTAAAACCAGTTATCTCACTGCTTACCTGGACCGTGGTTGGTAAATCTTCATTTGGAGAAGGAATACTTTAAAATATGCATAGTTTCTGTAAAGGAGGCTGCTTACCACTCGTTTTTTTTGCTGTTGTCTAATTTACCTGCCGATTCTACATAAAAGAGGTCTCAACCTCTCGTAATTTGTTTTTAAAAAAGTCACTTTATTTCAGAAGAAGGAACTCTATAGAAAAATTCATAATTGCGGTAGAATATTAATTGCTTTAAGAAGATCTTTGATAGCATTTAAGAGGTTAAGCGCTCTTAACTTTTATCCAGATTCGGAGGATAGTTTGACAAAATTGTGTCCATGTAGTAACCAACTTAGAACTAGCGAAATTATTTAATTTTAAATTTTTATGCAACTAACAGAGATGGAAAATGCTAAGGACCCAATATCAAATAAGAATCAGGACCACAACAATGAACCTGAATATGTTTTGTTCGCAATCCCTTTCCTTTGAAGTTGTGAATTTTATTTTAAATTAAACTAAGTAAAATGTTTAGTAAATTCTTGACTGATCAATTTTCACGCAATTTTCTGTATGATATGAATATTTTAAATAAAATGAAATCGATTACTTTATAGCTATGGAAAGTTTGGAAATTTGTGAATACAATTTTTATAGTGGAGTACAATTAATGTCCATTGAAATGAGAAATTTTTATTTAATTTTGCAGGGCTCGGGCTGCGAAGGAAATAGAATTATTGACGGAAGAATGTTTAAATCGATTAACCGATATTTGGGATGAAACATTTGAAACAGAGATTTGTGAAGACAATTTGAAAACAATAACAAAACATGTTTCGATTTTCTATGACGAAGTCATTGGTGAATCACTCACAAGGCAAGAATGCATCAAAGAAAAAATTGAAAGTAAATGACTTTCGGATGTATGTATTTCATCAATAATTACTTTGTATTATTTTTTAGAATTACGTGAGGAAGCCAATGATTTGCAAAGACTTTTAAAAGTTGAAATTAGTTTAAGTCCGCAAAAGGGAGTTGCTTTATATACTGCACAAATGAAATTAGACGAGAAATTACAAGCGCTTCGAGAATGTTTAAAGAGGCGAAAGCAACAAATCGACGAACTTTTATCAGAACAAGACACATTATGTGAGGAACTCGGCGAACCTCCACGACCTCTTCTATATGACCCCTTACCATCGGAAGAAGAACTAAACGATTTTCAGGTACATCTGAATAATCTCAAGGTAGAAAAGATGAATAGGCTTTCGGAAATATCGACTCTTCGTCGTGATATTAAACATTTTTTAACGGAGTTAGAGCTACAGCTTCAACATGAAGAAGAGCAAAGGTAACTATATTATAAAATTTATTATTCTGAAGTAATTTGATTATTCTTAGACTTTTGGATGACCGACATATTTCTCCTACGAAAGTGAACATAAATCGGTTAAAAGATCTTCGTGAAGAATATTTTAAGCAAGTAGAAGAAGTAAAGGAATCAATTGAGTCTATGAAAAAGAAGTTATTTAATTTATGGAACTGTTTGGAAACAAGTCCTTCTATTCGGGAGAAATTTGCTAAATACAAGGATTATTCACAGACAACGTATGATAAGTTTTACAGGGAATTGGATCGTTGTGAAACTCAAAAACGACAAAATATAAAGCGTTTTGTTGACAAGATAAGAAATGAAATAGTGATTTGGTGGGACAAAACGTTGAAGTCAGAGGTTGAACGATCTCGATTCTCTAGCTTCACTAATGATTGTTACACAGAGGATCTACTTGCCTTGCATGAAATGGAGTTGGAAGATTTAAAGATGTTTTACAGCGAAAATGAGTAAGTTGAATGAATAAGTTAATAATTTTGAGATTTTATTACTTTACTCGTTTAGGAAAATATTTGAATTGATATCGGAGAGAAATTTATTATGGGAGCGTATGGGTGCACTTGAGGCTAAAGCTTTGGAGCCGGGCAGGTATAACAATCGTGGAGGTCAGCTCCTAAAAGAAGAAAAAGAGAGAAAGACGATTGCCAATAAATTACCTAAAATTGAAACCCAGCTTAAAGAGCTAGTTTGTGTTCTATAACATTAAAAATACTTTAGTATTTTAATTTATAAAATTTTCTCAGGTTCAAGAGTACGAGATTCAACATCAGCGTAAATTTTTAGTTTACGGTGAAGATATCATTGAGTTAATTGAGCGAGATTGGGAGGAAAAACGCTCTGAAAAGGAGAAATTGATGAGTGCTCGAAAGAATGCCGTTACACCTCTGTCGAGAACAATTTCCAGAACACCATCCTCGAAGAATCAAGTATCTTCATCTATAAAAAAAGCTCCGTCCAGTACAAATTTGTAAGTGCATTGTTTTAAATATAATATACCATTTATTATTATATTTCTACTTGTGTGTATCATAACTTTTTTATTTATTTATTAGAATATTCGTATATTATTATTATATATAGTGTTTCAACGTTGGTTGGTTTGGCATCTTGACCTTTAAATACTTTTAAATACAGGTACCCTCGATTATCACGGTACTTGACCGATTAACCGTGCTATTCGAGGGATGCCTGTACTTAGAATGTTCATTTTGTAAGTTTTAATCCTTAGTGTTCCGTACCGAAATGTAACAAGATCTCTCTTTGGTGTCTGTCTGTCTGTCTGATTGTCGGTCACAGTCTTCTAAAATTCAAACTTTGTTATTTAGAAATTTGGTATGGTTATAAAGAATAGTGGTCCGAAACTATTGCCCAACAAAATATGTTAAGAGTTTTTTTGGGGGTTAATTGAATGAACAATTTTATATGCTAGTTGATACAATATAGAATTATTTTTAATATAAAATAAAAATTAGAAATATGATTACACTTTTTTTTTTTTTTTTAAATTTTGATTGCGTAAATAAAAATGTTCTATAAGCTCATGTTTTCGAAAAAATTAAAGTAATTATCATTTAATAATTAGTTTTGTAGATCATTTCTATTAAACTCACTACATACTTAGAAATACGAGCGCTAAGGAAGCTTATTTCTTTAGCACAACTAAATTTTAGAGTGACTTATAAAACATTGTCCGGTATACTTAATTTAAATAAAAATGTGGGTTACTGAATGACAAAATAAAGCTGATTGAATCATATTTTTATTTGTAACATAAATGTATATTTGAAGATCTTCAGTGCCTTCAACAACTAAAAGAAAACTGGGGAAGGATGCATATTTAGCACCGAATGCGAAGAGAAATCTGCTCACAGATCTTAACAGTCCAGGTACGTTTCGTATGCCAAATCCCATAAAGAAGACTCCTCACAAATCTCCTCTGAAAAAATCCAAGTTGATAGCGACCACAATCCGAAAAAGGGTAAGAAATAAATGGCAAATAATAGTAAAAATTTTTTTATCAATATATTCTATGCAATGTAGTCAGGACGTTTGAGCGGAACAAGAAACAAGAGAAAATCTAACAGGATGCGTAATATTGCGCCCAAGATCGTTGTAACTGATGAAAATTCCTTGGCTTCGGATAGCTTTTCATATGATAATTTTGAAGTAAGTCCAATTAGTGCATTACTGTACAAGAAATAAGTTCTGACTTTTAAATACTTCACAGGAGCACATTGAAAAGGATCCAGCCTGCCGTTCCTCTATACTTCATGAAAATGGACAAAGAGAGGTTCGTACAAGAAATCAGCACAAAACAGCTGGAACATTTCTTCCCAATCCTAGAAGCATTGTAATGACGCCATCAAAAATAAATCACAGTCAATTTTCAATTCGTAAATCGCCAGGATTAAGTAGGACGGGTTCACCAATGGCAGGGCCAAGTTCTCGCAAGCTGACTACGAAAAATCTTCCAATAATAATTTAGAATCCTTATAAAAGTGCATTAAGAAATAAGCCGTTGCGCTTGATATCCAGGAAAAACAAGTTGAATAAAGCAAGTGTTTTATAAATTAATAAGCAACTTATGATTGGTTAATATGTATGTTGCAAATGAGCACTTTTTCGCCAAATCTTGTCACAAGCGACTACAGTTTTCACCAACATTTTGAAAGCTACCATAGATTGCTTAAAATTATTTTGTAAGTGTTAAAGGAGCTGGTTTTCTACACATTGGGTTTGAGAAAAAATGACCTCTAATATCCGAATCTCATTTAGATCATCTTTCGCTTTAATCTCTTTAGAGATACTAACATATATATGCGTCGAATGTTTTCGAAGTTCTAGTTAAGCTGTGTAGCTACTACCTTGTGTGCACGAAATCAAGGGTAATTTTTGGAGTTGTTATGAATATTATTTACTATAATATAGTTCGAATTTGTGCATATGTTAATATATCTTAAAGTACTTAGGAATTTTTTAATAATTTTATAGATGCGGTTCCAGTTAAAATTTCAGGATCAATCGTAGGCGCTAGAGGTACGCTAAGGAAGATCAAGAAAAAAAAAGAGATTCAACTGCAACACCTGCATGGATTCGCATCTAAAAAATTATAAAAATTTATTTTTAAGTATTTTAAGATTTATTTTAAAATTTGGACAACACCGAATTACATTATATTAAACACAAACTTCAAAAATTATCCTTAATTTCGTGCACAAGGTAGTATTACTCCTTAACTGTTTCGTTAGAAATGTGAATTCCATTTTTTTAAATGAAAGTTTGGTAATCGGCCTATTCAAAGCTACACATTATTTATATTAATTAATAATGCGTATTCATTATTTGTGCAGTTTTCGATTATTCGAGGTACTTTCTGAAACAGGTTGGACTTTCGGGGTTTTAAAAATTGTATATTCCTAAAGAAGGTATTTTGCTTTTTTATTGATTATTAACATTTATGTTGCTGATTAATATTTTATGTAAACAGATCATATACAAAAGCTTATATTTTATATTAATTCTGTTTAAGTTCATAATACAGCTTATAGTAATTATTGTAATTCATTCTTTTGAAAGACACATCTGTTCCCTAAGTAACTTCAATGAGTATTTACGAGACAAATTTTGGTGATGGTACTTTATTTTAAATAAAAATGACTATGTGTATTACTATTCCGGACTTATTAAAGATTTAAAAAAAAAAATACTAGTTACTTTTTAATGTATATTCTATGTAAATATGAGATAAGCTTTTTATGTAAATATGTAGGGAGTTTTCGCAATGATTTTAGAATAAACATTTATTTTCATTAATTTATGTCTTTTATATTTAACCGTGGTATAGGACTGCTTATCAAATGTTTAATCAAAAATACCAAAAGAGCTTAAAATCCATTGAATTCGAGTAATATTGGTCGACATAATGGATCCGCCATCTTGAATTTCTAAATTTTCGCAGCGAATTTGAAATCAGCATCCCCCAAAACCCTTAAGTACCAACAAAGAACGTATAACATAAAGAACTCGCACTAGGAACAAACAAGCTGAGCTGAGAATTTTGTTCTAGGGTTCTGCCAGCAGAACCCTACAGTCGCCTACATTTCATTTCTCGCGGCAGCTCAGAACATCGTTTCGTTTGGCACGAACTTTTGCCCATGTGCCTTGCCTTTGGCTGTTACCGCTGCGTGAGTGGCTGATGTTTGTCGGAATTATTTCTCTTTTAGATTTCGATGAAAAACTGCTCGTGGGATGTTGGATGCTAATTTGATTTATATAAACATTTAAATATTTTACTTATTTCGTTAAGATACATACCGAATTTATATATACATACTTACTCTAAAATACTGAATACAATTTTTGCTTAAGAAGTTTCTGTTTATTTTTTAATAAAATACTGAAATTATTCTGTGAAAGATTGATTATTTTTGTTTATTTTTTGCTATCTTATATGCTAAAATGAGTCAAAAATCAGGTTTAAAATCTAGATTATTGGAGACTGAATATGCTGACCGTATGATAGAAGACATTTTTGGGTCTGAAAAGTTTGGAATTGAGCTTCTTTCTATGAGATATTTTGTAGGTTACGTAGTATTTAAAGTGCTTTTAAAAATAAAATGTGAAAGTTGTGAAGAAATAGTACGGAAAAAAGACGAAGTTTTAACTTGTCCTTCAGAGATAGGTATTCATATTTGCAAAAAATTATAATCCATCAATTTCAGATTTTGGTAATCTTTATGCTCCATCAAATGAATTTTTTATTGTGTGCAAAATACACATAACTGTCTTTGAGAAAATTTTTAAAAATACGTCAGAAATAGCAAGACTTCGACACAAGATTGGTTTAATAATAATAATAATAATAGATTTATATGACGCACTTCTCAGCATGCTGCTGGAAACACTCACCTAATTCTATACCTCCCTGGCGTTAGAATTTAGGCTCTGTGGATTCTTTCCTAAAATGCCTATATCACATCAAATTTAAAAAAAAGTTGATATATTACAAAACCGAATTGAACATATAATGGTTTCCGCAAAAAATTATTTTTATATGAAAAAATTAACTAAACCTACTTATTATTACAACCTAAGCATAAAATATTAATATATAACCTATACATACAATAGTATGAATAAAATTGCACCATATATTTATTTGATACTTAGTCCTTTTCTGACATAATCCATTATGGCTCTTGTGAATTTGCTTAAATCTCCTATCCTTTTTCATGGGCCGTAAAAAAAACTGAAAAGAAGGCAAACAGAAAACTAAATATTTTAACAAGTTAAAAATATCGCAGCAAGAGATATGCTTTGATTAAGGGGACCCTCTCTTTGAGAATTAAAAAAAAAAAACACACTTGTTCAAAGTTTTCTTGTGAAAAGACTATTATATTTATTCAAATAATTTCTTCTGGACATTATCAAGATTATGTAAAAAAAAATTTATCACTTTTAGTTGTTCTTGACAGCTGTAGCTGTCTTCCAAAAAACATCTTTTAATCGGTGGGATACTTTTCGGACTTCCTGTAACGGTCTAAGTAAAAATTTAAACGGGATTCTATTTACCTACTACGTGTGGAAAAGGCCAGAACGGAAAGGAATCGCACAGGACTCATCACCAGCGCAATCGAGATTTACAACAGACTACCAGAGGAAATAAAAAAAATAGACGATATAAAAAGGTTCACAAGTGCAATAAAAAAATATGTAAGAGCAGGTGCTGTAATAAACTAATAATAGGACGTATAATAATTGTAAATAAGGTATGAATGGTGACTTTTTGAATAAGATACAAAAATAAAAATTAAAAGCTTTGAGTGAATGGGTGCGCGCTTGGTAATTTAGGATTAAGTGTTAAAATATAATTTAAGTCAATTTATTGTTATTTTTGAAAGCTGGCTGAGCTGCTCTTATACCAGCATCAAGCTGATTGAGCGGCTCCGAAGAAATTTGTAATTGTTATATTCTTTTTTGAGATTTAGGTTCGACAGGATCCACAGAGCCCAAACTCCTGTACCGTAACGGTGAAGAGTTGGGTGAATGTTTCCAGCAATACGCTGTGAAGTGCGACAGAGAAAAAATCTATTATATATATTATATTTATAAAGCTTAAAACTAGACGATAGACCTGACAAAAATGTAATTCTTTGTATTTGCATTTGCATATTTCTACAAAAAAAAACGCCACATTTTTGGGTCCATCTACCTCTGTATAAAAAAACATAACCAACTTCTTTAGGTCTATTGTCTAGTATTAAGCCTATAGAATAGAATCCCTTTTGGATTTTTACTTAAATTGTTACAAGAAGTCCGCAAAGTGTCCCATCGATTAAAAAGTGCCTTTTGGAAGTAGACGCCATCTACAGCGGTCAAGAAGAAATAAAAGTGCTTACCATTTTTTACATTCTTCATCTAATATATAATAATGTTCAAAAGAAATTATTTCAATAAATATAATAGCCTTTTCACACAAAAAAAGTTTAAACAAGTGTATGGTTTTTTCCAATTCTAAAAGATAAGGCCCCTTAAATAAGCATTTTAATTATAACTAATTATTTAACGAAAACAATGCAGACATATTTTTTGTGTTATTATATTATATTGATTTTTCAATTAGAACATTTGTTGATTCCGAAAGACCAGCGTAAACAAAAATATTTAGAAAATATTCCGCATTGCTCGCTTTTTGTTAATTTTCAATATCAATTTATATATTTTTATTTACTTCCAAATTTCTAACTTTGAAGGGTTTTCTAAGGAACATTAAATATTTAATAAAAATCAATTGTTTTAAGAAGTATTATTGACTAGGTTTGAGTTCTTTTTAGGAATATTTAAAATTTGCTGTTTACAGATTTACAGAACAAATTTAAAAATAATATTCCACACCAACTCCTAATGTTTTCTAACTACCCTAACACATCCTAGTTTAATTATTTTATATAAAGCATTTGAATTTCCCATCACAATCAATAATTCTTTCTAAGCTTATCTCAGCCCTTAATTTCTTTTCCAAAAATCCAATCATACCATCAGGCAGAGAATTGCAGCACAACACAGTGCGGCGGCTCGAGAAGCAATTCGCTTGCGCTACCTATAGTCCAGTCAATTTAACCTCTGAAGCGGAAATTTGTAGTGGAGTGCTAATTTTTGGATATATTGTTGGGGACGGTGAGAAATGAAGCTATAATTTTTGTCACCCCTGAGGGGTGTTTGCGAAGGGGTGAAAAAGGGTGAAAAAGGGTGAAAAAGGTTTTTTGTTTATAACTTTGAATAAAAAAGTCAGCCTGGGTGCGAACGTTAGAGGGTGATATAATAAATGATTATTCATCTTGTATTAAAGTTTCCCCCGGTTTTGTTTATTGCAAAATTGTTTATTAACAATTTCACTCTCCCAAACCGAAAAAAATCACGGCTGATTTTTTTAAAAATACTTAAGCTCGTACGATGTCTTTCATTTTCACAATATCACTAGAAGACGCAATCCCCCATCATATACCAAAAATTCAAAGCGGTTCCATGCATTTCACCTGAGATAATCACCCACATACCTCACCTCTTTTACACCGAAAAATGCACAGTTTTAATCCAAGCCAAGATATCCCCCACGAATCGTCGCCCACCGACCAGATATCGCTGAGCAGCACACATTTTTCACATTTTTTCCCAGCCCACGGCGGGGAAGAAGAAGATTTGCGACTGATTGAAAAACGGAAATCGCTATAACTTTCGATGTATGTAACGGAACTTAATGTATGATGGCTTCAAAAATCACTTATTTTTTTCTCCATCTTTTTCTCATACACCACTTTCACCTAATATTTTTACTTTTTTTTATATTGAATTAAACTTAAAAAAAAAATAAAAATTAATTACATTTTATTCCTTTTCTCCCACAAAACTAAACTTTTTTGAAATATTCTTAATTTTGTAGTTATCTACAGATTCCACCCTTTATTCTCATAATTTTTATTATTTTCCACAAATCCCCCCCTGACCCCCCGAATGAATATATTACCCCTTAAATTTTACAAACAAAAAACCTGCCAAACATTTTATTTTTTTTCTCCCACAAAACTAAACTTTTTTGAAATATTCTTAATTTTGTAGTTATCTACAGATTCCACCCTTTATTCTCATAATTTTTATTATTCTCCTCAAATCCCCCTCTGACCCCCCGAATAAATATATTACCCCTTAAATTTTACAAACAAAAAACTTACCAAACATTTTATTTTTTTTCTCCCACAAAACTAAACTTTTTTGAAATATTCTTAATTTTGTAGTTATCTACAGATTCCAACCTTTATTCTCATAATTTTTATTATTTTCCTCAAATCCACCCTGACCCCCCGAATAAATATATTACCCCTTAAATTTTACAAACAAAAAACTTGCCAAACATTTTATTTTTTTTCTCCCACAAAATTAAACTTTTTTGAAATATTCTTAATTTTGTAGTTATCTACAGATTCCACCCTTTATTCTCATAATTTTTATTATTTTCCACAAATCCCCCCCTGACCCCCCCGAATAAATTTATTACCCCTTAAATTTTACAAACAAAAAACTTACCAAACATTTTATTTTTTTTTCTCCCACAAAACTAAACTTTTTTGAAATTTTAATAATTTTGTAGTTATCTACAGATTCCGCCCTTTATTCCCATAATTTTTATTATTTTCCAAACATCACCCCCTGACCCCCCCGAATAAATTTATACTATTTACCTTTTTTTTAAATTATTCCCCATTTTTACTATTCAATTTTTTCCACCAATTCTCAATTAATCTCATTTTTTTTTTCACCCACATCTACTTCAAGGTCTTCCGAAACTAAATCTACATCTTTTTCTCCATTATTGCTAATAGTTTGTCAACATTGAAGTCAGAGGTTGAACGATCGCGATTCTCTAGCTTCACTAATGATTGTTACACAGAGGATCTACTTGCCCTGCATGAAATGGAGTTGGAAGATTTAAAGATGTTTTACAGCGAAAATGAGTAAGTGTTGCATAAGTTCATAATTTTGAAATGTTATTACTTTACCCGTTTAGGAAAATATTTGAATTGATATCGGAGAGAAACTTATTATGGGAGCGTATGGGTGCACTTGAGGCTAAAGCTTTGGAGCCGGGCAGGTATAACAATCGTGGAGGTCAGCTCCTAAAAGAAGAAAAAGAGAGAAAGACGATTGCCAATAAATTACCTAAAATTGAAACCCAGCTTAAAGAGCTAGTTTGTGTTCTATAACATTAAAAATACTTTAGTATTTTAATTTATAAAAATTTCTCAGGTTCAAGAGTACGAGATTCAACATCAGCGTAAATTTTTAGTTTACGGTGAAGATATCCTTGAATTAATTGAGCGAGATTGGGAGAAAAAACGCTCTGAAAAGGAGATTTAAAGATTTTTATTAATATGTATTGGATTTAAATCATAAAATTTCTTACATTTTTGTTAACTAAATATTTAAATTCAAATATTCTTCAGCTATTCCGCATTAACAAAACCTGCGAAATCGGCTCATTTACGCTACGAAACTACCGGAGTGCAAGCTTGTAATTTTAAACATTTGTCTGCACCTTTAATGTAATATGATTTCAATTTTGAATGAGTAAAATAATAAATGGGAAAACTTTTTGAATATGTCGTAATTTTGGACTTGTTAGTTCTAGTGTTAACTTTGTGCCTGCGACTGTAGCAAGTGCATTCTTAAATTTTCGAACGTAGCCCTGAAGCGACTGCTATCGGCGGAAAACAAACATTTACCATGTTTCCATGCACAGGGTTGAGTTGGAGTTGAGTTTTCGTCGAGTTAAGAAAATAGTCGCTAAACCTGAACTGTTTCCATGATCAACTTGGAGTTGAGTTGACAAAATAAACTGGAATGTCATTTGAATCTAACCCCAACTCAACCCGACTAGTTTCGTGGAGTTAATTTGGGTTTAACGAAACTCAACTCAACCCGAGTTTCCATGAACACTAACTCGAGTTCAACTCGAGTTGAACCCTGCATGGAAACACAGTATTGAGTGACAACTCGCAATCCATTGAACTGAAAGTCGTGTTTGAAAGCTCAACGGTAATTTTTGCTGTTTGCGGTGAAACGGGACTGGATAGCTTGCTTGCGATCGCGCGGAGTTTGGAGTTTTAGAGATTTTAAAGATAAAGGTTGGCTGTGGTGATATTGTTTTTATAAACGAACGTTTTAACCGGCGAGATGACCTCGTATAAAAAACTGAAGTGAGTACGAAATTGTTTTACAGCTCCCAATTAAACATTTCCAGTTTGCCGAACAAAAGTAATTTCCAAATTTTATTCAGTTGAAGGATTATTAACAATGATTTAACGCATCGTTAAAGTCGTACTCCTGCACTTGTTTGTTTTAACCTTAATTTGCAGATGAGAGCAGAAGGCCGCAGCCTCAAAAGTAAAATGCTGCGCCCTTCTGCTTTTATTATACGAATCAACTCCAGTGGAATGGCATTTTAATGGTTAAAACCAGTTATCTCACTGCTTACCTGGACCGTGGTTGGTAAATCTTCATTTGGAGAAGGAATACTGTAAAATATGCATAGTTTCTGTAAAGGAGGCTGCTTACCACTCGTTTTTTTTGCTGTTGTCTAATTTACCTGCCGATTCTACATAAAAGAGGTCTCAACCTCTCGTAATTTGTTTTTAAAAAAGTCACTTTATTTCAGAAGAAGGAACTCTATAGAAAAATTCATAATTGCGGTAGAATATTAATTGCTTTAAGAAGATCTTTGATAGCATTTAAGAGGTTAAGCGCTCTTAACTTTTATCCAGATTCGGAGGATAGTTTGACAAAATTGTGTCCATGTAGTAACCAACTTAGAACTAGCGAAATTATTTAATTTTAAATTTTTATGCAACTAACAGAGATGGAAAATGCTAAGGACCCAATATCAAATAAGAATCAGGACCACAACAATGAACCTGAATATGTTTTGTTCGCAATCCCTTTCCTTTGAAGTTGTGAATTTTATTTTAAATTAAACTAAGTAAAATGTTTAGTAAATTCTTGACTGATCAATTTTCACGCAATTTTCTGTATGATATGAATATTTTAAATAAAATGAAATCGATTACTTTATAGCTATGGAAAGTTTGGAAATTTGTGAATACAATTTTTATAGTGGAGTACAATTAATGTCCATTGAAATGAGAAATTTTTATTTAATTTTGCAGGGCTCGGGCTGCGAAGGAAATAGAATTATTGACGGAAGAATGTTTAAATCGATTAACCGATATTTGGGATGAAACATTTGAAACAGAGATTTGTGAAGACAATTTGAAAACAATAACAAAACATGTTTCGATTTTCTATGACGAAGTCATTGGTGAATCACTCACAAGGCAAGAATGCATCAAAGAAAAAATTGAAAGTAAATGACTTTCGGATGTATGTATTTCATCAATAATTACTTTGTATTATTTTTTAGAATTACGTGAGGAAGCCAATGATTTGCAAAGACTTTTAAAAGTTGAAATTAGTTTAAGTCCGCAAAAGGGAGTTGCTTTATATACTGCACAAATGAAATTAGACGAGAAATTACAAGCGCTTCGAGAATGTTTAAAGAGGCGAAAGCAACAAATCGACGAACTTTTATCAGAACAAGACACATTATGTGAGGAACTCGGCGAACCTCCACGACCTCTTCTATATGACCCCTTACCATCGGAAGAAGAACTAAACGATTTTCAGGTACATCTGAATAATCTCAAGGTAGAAAAGATGAATAGGCTTTCGGAAATATCGACTCTTCGTCGTGATATTAAACATTTTTTAACGGAGTTAGAGCTACAGCTTCAACATGAAGAAGAGCAAAGGTAACTATATTATAAAATTTATTATTCTGAAGTAATTTGATTATTCTTAGACTTTTGGATGACCGACATATTTCTCCTACGAAAGTGAACATAAATCAGTTAAAAGATCTTCGTGAAGAATATTTTAAGCAAGTAGAAGAAGTAAAGGAATCAATTGAGTCTATGAAAAAGAAGTTATTTAATTTATGGAACTGTTTGGAAACAAGTCCTTCTATTCGGGAGAAATTTGCTAAATACAAGGATTATTCACAGACAACGTATGATAAGTTTTACAGGGAATTGGATCGTTGTGAAACTCAAAAACGACAAAATATAAAGCGTTTTGTTGACAAGATAAGAAATGAAATAGTGATTTGGTGGGACAAAACGTTGAAGTCAGAGGTTGAACGATCGCGATTCTCTAGCTTCACTAATGATTGTTACACAGAGGATCTACTTGCCTTGCATGAAATGGAGTTGGAAGATTTAAAGATGTTTTACAGCGAAAATGAGTAAGTTGAATGAATAAGTTAATAATTTTGAGATTTTATTACTTTACTCGTTTAGGAAAATATTTGAATTGATATCGGAGAGAAATTTATTATGGGAGCGTATGGGTGCACTTGAGGCTAAAGCTTTGGAGCCGGGCAGGTATAACAATCGTGGAGGTCAGCTCCTAAAAGAAGAAAAAGAGAGAAAGACGATTGCCAATAAATTACCTAAAATTGAAACCCAGCTTAAAGAGCTAGTTTGTGTTCTATAACATTAAAAATACTTTAGTATTTTAATTTATAAAATTTTCTCAGGTTCAAGAGTACGAGATTCAACATCAGCGTAAATTTTTAGTTTACGGTGAAGATATCATTGAGTTAATTGAGCGAGATTGGGAGGAAAAACGCTCTGAAAAGGAGAAATTGATGAGTGCTCGAAAGAATGCCGTTACACCTCTGTCGAGAACAATTTCCAGAACACCATCCTCGAAGAATCAAGTATCTTCATCTATAAAAAAAGCTCCGTCCAGTACAAATTTGTAAGTGCATTGTTTTAAATATAATATACCATTTATTATTATATTTCTACTTGTGTGTATCATAACTTTTTTATTTATTTATTAGAATATTCGTATATTATTATTATATATAGTGTTTCAACGTTGGTTGGTTTGGCATCTTGACCTTTAAATACTTTTAAATACAGGTACCCTCGATTATCACGGTACTTGACCGATTAACCGTGCTATTCGAGGGATGCCTGTACTTAGAATGTTCATTTTGTAAGTTTTAATCCTTAGTGTTCCGTACCGAAATGTAACAAGATCTCTCTTTGGTGTCTGTCTGTCTGTCTGATTGTCGGTCACAGTCTTCTAAAATTCAAACTTTGTTATTTAGAAATTTGGTATGGTTATAAAGAATAGTGGTCCGAAACTATTGCCCAACAAAATATGTTAAGAGTTTTTTTGGGGGTTAATTGAATGAACAATTTTATATGCTAGTTGATACAATATAGAATTATTTTTAATATAAAATAAAAATTAGAAATATGATTACACTTTTTTTTTTTTTTTTAAATTTTGATTGCGTAAATAAAAATGTTCTATAAGCTCATGTTTTCGAAAAAATTAAAGTAATTATCATTTAATAATTAGTTTTGTAGATCATTTCTATTAAACTCTTTACATACTTAGAAATACGAGCGCTAAGGAAGCTTATTTCTTTAGCACAACTAAATTTTAGAGTGACTTATAAACCATTGTCCGGTATACTTAATTTAAATAAAAATGTGGGTTACTGAATGACAAAATAAAGCTGATTGAATCATATTTTTATTTGTAACATAAATGTATATTTGAAGATCTTCAGTGCCTTCAACAACTAAAAGAAAACTGGGGAAGGATGCATATTTAGCACCGAATGCGAAGAGAAATCTGCTCACAGATCTTAACAGTCCAGGTACGTTTCGTATGCCAAATCCCATAAAGAAGACTCCTCACAAATCTCCTCTGAAAAAATCCAAGTTGATAGCGACCACCATCCGAAAAAGGGTAAGAAATAAATGGCAAATAATAGTAAAAATTTTTTTATCAATATATTCTATGCAATGTAGTCAGGACGTTTGAGCGGAACAAGAAACAAGAGAAAATCTAACAGGATGCGTAATATTGCGCCCAAGATCGTTGTAACTGATGAAAATTCCTTGGCTTCGGATAGCTTTTCATATGATAATTTTGAAGTAAGTCCAATTAGTGCATTACTGTACAAGAAATAAGTTCTGACTTTTAAATACTTCACAGGAGCACATTGAAAAGGATCCAGCCTGCCGTTCCTCTATACTTCATGAAAATGGACAAAGAGAGGTTCGTACAAGAAATCAGCACAAAACAGCTGGAACATTTCTTCCCAATCCTAGAAGCATTGTAATGACGCCATCAAAAATAAATCACAGTCAATTTTCAATTCGTAAATCGCCAGGATTAAGTAGGACGGGTTCACCAATGGCAGGGCCAAGTTCTCGCAAGCTGACTACGAAAAATCTTCCAATAATAATTTAGAATCCTTATAAAAGTGCATTAAGAAATAAGCCGTTGCGCTTGATATCCAGGAAAAACAAGTTGAATAAAGCAAGTGTTTTATAAATTAATAAGCAACTTATGATTGGTTAATATGTATGTTGCAAATGAGCACTTTTTCGCCAAATCTTGTCACAAGCGACTACAGTTTTCACCAACATTTTGAAAGCTACCATAGATTGCTTAAAATTATTTTGTAAGTGTTAAAGGAGCTGGTTTTCTACACATTGGGTTTGAGAAAAAATGACCTCTAATATCCGAATCTCATTTAGATCATCTTTCGCTTTAATCTCTTTAGAGATACTAACATATATATGCGTCGAATGTTTTCGAAGTTCTAGTTAAGCTGTGTAGCTACTACCTTGTGTGCACGAAATCAAGGGTAATTTTTGGAGTTGTTATGAATATTATTTACTATAATATAGTTCGAATTTGTGCATATGTTAATATATCTTAAAGTACTTAGGAATTTTTTAATAATTTTATAGATGCGGTTCCAGTTAAAATTTCAGGATCAATCGTAGGCGCTAGAGGTACGCTAAGGAAGATCAAGAAAAAAAAAGAGATTCAACTGCAACACCTGCATGGATTCGCATCTAAAAAATTATAAAAATTTATTTTTAAGTATTTTAAGATTTATTTTAAAATTTGGACAACACCGAATTACATTATATTAAACACAAACTTCAAAAATTATCCTTAATTTCGTGCACAAGGTAGTATTACTCCTTAACTGTTTCGTTAGAAATGTGAATTCCATTTTTTTAAATGAAAGTTTGGTAATCGGCCTATTCAAAGCTACACATTATTTATATTAATTAATAATGCGTATTCATTATTTGTGCAGTTTTCGATTATTCGAGGTACTTTCTGAAACAGGTTGGACTTTCGGGGTTTTAAAAATTGTATATTCCTAAAGAAGGTATTTTGCTTTTTTATTGATTATTAACATTTATGTTGCTGATTAATATTTTATGTAAACAGATCATATACAAAAGCTTATATTTTATATTAATTCTGTTTAAGTTCATAATACAGCTTATAGTAATTATTGTAATTCATTCTTTTGAAAGACACATCTGTTCCCTAAGTAACTTCAATGAGTATTTACGAGACAAATTTTGGTGATGGTACTTTATTTTAAATAAAAATGACTATGTGTATTACTATTCCGGACTTATTAAAGATTTAAAAAAAAAAATACTAGTTACTTTTTAATGTATATTCTATGTAAATATGAGATAAGCTTTTTATGTAAATATGTAGGGAGTTTTCGCAATGATTTTAGAATAAACATTTATTTTCATTAATTTATGTCTTTTATATTTAACCGTGGTATAGGACTGCTTATCAAATGTTTAATCAAAAATACCAAAAGAGCTTAAAATCCATTGAATTCGAGTAATATTGGTCGACATAATGGATCCGCCATCTTGAATTTCTAAATTTTCGCAGCGAATTTGAAATCAGCATCCCCCAAAACCCTTAAGTACCAACAAAGAACGTATAACATAAAGAACTCGCACTAGGAACAAACAAGCTGAGCTGAGAATTTTGTTCTAGGGTTCTGCCAGCAGAACCCTACAGTCGCCTACATTTCATTTCTCGCGGCAGCTCAGAACATCGTTTCGTTTGGCACGAACTTTTGCCCATGTGCCTTGCCTTTGGCTGTTACCGCTGCGTGAGTGGCTGATGTTTGTCGGAATTATTTCTCTTTTAGATTTCGATGAAAAACTGCTCGTGGGATGTTGGATGCTAATTTGATTTATATAAACATTTAAATATTTTACTTATTTCGTTAAGATACATACCGAATTTATATATACATACTTACTCTAAAATACTGAATACAATTTTTGCTTAAGAAGTTTCTGTTTATTTTTTAATAAAATACTGAAATTATTCTGTGAAAGATTGATTATTTTTGTTTATTTTTTGCTATCTTATATGCTAAAATGAGTCAAAAATCAGGTTTAAAATCTAGATTATTGGAGACTGAATATGCTGACCGTATGATAGAAGACATTTTTGGGTCTGAAAAGTTTGGAATTGAGCTTCTTTCTATGAGATATTTTGTAGGTTACGTAGTATTTAAAGTGCTTTTAAAAATAAAATGTGAAAGTTGTGAAGAAATAGTACGGAAAAAAGACGAAGTTTTAACTTGTCCTTCAGAGATAGGTATTCATATTTGCAAAAAATTATAATCCATCAATTTCAGATTTTGGTAATCTTTATGCTCCATCAAATGAATTTTTTATTGTGTGCAAAATACACATAACTGTCTTTGAGAAAATTTTTAAAAATACGTCAGAAATAGCAAGACTTCGACACAAGATTGGTTTAATAATAATAATAATAATAGATTTATATGACGCACTTCTCAGCATGCTGCTGGAAACACTCACCTAATTCTATACCTCCCTGGCGTTAGAATTTAGGCTCTGTGGATTCTTTCCTAAAATGCCTATATCACATCAAATTTAAAAAAAAGTTGATATATTACAAAACCGAATTGAACATATAATGGTTTCCGCAAAAAATTATTTTTATATGAAAAAATTAACTAAACCTACTTATTATTACAACCTAAGCATAAAATATTAATATATAACCTATACATACAATAGTATGAATAAAATTGCACCATATATTTATTTGATACTTAGTCCTTTTCTGACATAATCCATTATGGCTCTTGTGAATTTGCTTAAATCTCCTATCCTTTTTCATGGGCCGTAAAAAAAACTGAAAAGAAGGCAAACAGAAAACTAAATATTTTAACAAGTTAAAAATATCGCAGCAAGAGATATGCTTTGATTAAGGGGACCCTCTCTTTGAGAATTAAAAAAAAAAAAACACACTTGTTCAAAGTTTTCTTGTGAAAAGACTATTATATTTATTCAAATAATTTCTTCTGGACATTATCAAGATTATGTAAAAAAAAATTTATCACTTTTAGTTGTTCTTGACAGCTGTAGCTGTCTTCCAAAAAACATCTTTTAATCGGTGGGATACTTTTCGGACTTCCTGTAACGGTCTAAGTAAAAATTTAAACGGGATTCTATTTACCTACTACGTGTGGAAAAGGCCAGAACGGAAAGGAATCGCACAGGACTCATCACCAGCGCAATCGAGATTTACAACAGACTACCAGAGGAAATAAAAAAAATAGACGATATAAAAAGGTTCACAAGTGCAATAAAAAAATATGTAAGAGCAGGTGCTGTAATAAACTAATAATAGGACGTATAATAATTGTAAATAAGGTATGAATGGTGACTTTTTGAATAAGATACAAAAATAAAAATTAAAAGCTTTGAGTGAATGGGTGCGCGCTTGGTAATTTAGGATTAAGTGTTAAAATATAATTTAAGTCAATTTATTGTTATTTTTGAAAGCTGGCTGAGCTGCTCTTATACCAGCATCAAGCTGATTGAGCGGCTCCGAAGAAATTTGTAATTGTTATATTCTTTTTTGAGATTTAGGTTCGACAGGATCCACAGAGCCCAAACTCCTGTACCGTAACGGTGAAGAGTTGGGTGAATGTTTCCAGCAATACGCTGTGAAGTGCGACAGAGAAAAAATCTATTATATATATTATATTTATAAAGCTTAAAACTAGACGATAGACCTGACAAAAATGTAATTCTTTGTATTTGCATTTGCATATTTCTACAAAAAAAAACGCCACATTTTTGGGTCCATCTACCTCTGTATAAAAAAACATAACCAACTTCTTTAGGTCTATTGTCTAGTATTAAGCCTATAGAATAGAATCCCTTTTGGATTTTTACTTAAATTGTTACAAGAAGTCCGCAAAGTGTCCCATCGATTAAAAAGTGCCTTTTGGAAGTAGACGCCATCTACAGCGGTCAAGAAGAAATAAAAGTGCTTACCATTTTTTACATTCTTCATCTAATATATAATAATGTTCAAAAGAAATTATTTCAATAAATATAATAGCCTTTTCACACAAAAAAAGTTTAAACAAGTGTATGGTTTTTTCCAATTCTAAAAGATAAGGCCCCTTAAATAAGCATTTTAATTATAACTAATTATTTAACGAAAACAATGCAGACATATTTTTTGTGTTATTATATTATATTGATTTTTCAATTAGAACATTTGTTGATTCCGAAAGACCAGCGTAAACAAAAATATTTAGAAAATATTCCGCATTGCTCGCTTTTTGTTAATTTTCAATATCAATTTATATATTTTTATTTACTTCCAAATTTCTAACTTTGAAGGGTTTTCTAAGGAACATTAAATATTTAATAAAAATCAATTGTTTTAAGAAGTATTATTGACTAGGTTTGAGTTCTTTTTAGGAATATTTAAAATTTGCTGTTTACAGATTTACAGAACAAATTTAAAAATAATATTCCACACCAACTCCTAATGTTTTCTAACTACCCTAACACATCCTAGTTTAATTATTTTATATAAAGCATTTGAATTTCCCATCACAATCAATAATTCTTTCTAAGCTTATCTCAGCCCTTAACCCTTTCAGACACAAAAATCAGGCGTTTGAGATAAAAATCTGAATTTTTGCTTATACACAAATATGACACTAATAAACACGAATATGCAAAAACAATTAAGGTAGGATGCCTCACCTGGCCACCAGGTGATGTCCCATATATGGGACATGCCTTTTTTTTGCGCGTGGCGGCCAATAAAAACGTATTTTTTTACACTTTTCTGCATAAATTGTTTAAAAAATAGTTAAAGAGTACTTACCGATTTTTGTTAAAACTCGATCTTAAAAAAAAAAAAACAACCTTTATATGAGCACTAAGGACCACTTGTTTACTGCCGCACAATATAATTTCGCAAAAAAGGCACTGAACCATGTGAAATGGTCAGAGTTCGGTACAAAACTTATTTTTGTAAAGTTTAAAAGCTACTTTATTAACAGAGTTGCCAACCATTGCAGATTTAATATTGGTGTCTACGTTAAATAGCTTTAAAATCAGTGACAACTTTTGTCCAATATATTGGACATTGTGTCTGAAAGGGTTAATTTCTTTTCCAAAAATCCAATCATACCATCAGGCAGAGAATTGCAGCACAACACAGTGCGGCGGCTCGAGAAGCAATTCGCTTGCGCTACCTATAGTCCAGTCAATTTAACCTCTGAAGCGGAAATTTGTAGTGGAGTGCTAATTTTTGGATATATTGTTGGGGACGGTGAGAAATGAAGCTATAATTTTTGTCACCCCTGAGGGGTGTTTGCGAAGGGGTGAAAAAGGGTGAAAAAGGGTGAAAAAGGTTTTTTGTTTATAACTTTGAATAAAAAAGTCAGCCTGGGTGCGAACGTTAGAGGGTGATATAATAAATGATTATTCATCTTGTATTAAAGTTTCCCCCGGTTTTGTTTATTGCAAAATTGTTTATTAACAATTTCACTCTCCCAAACCGAAAAAAATCACGGCTGATTTTTTTAAAAATACTTAAGCTCGTACGATGTCTTTCATTTTCACAATATCACTAGAAGACGCAATCCCCCATCATATACCAAAAATTCAAAGCGGTTCCATGCATTTCACCTGAGATAATCACCCACATACCTCACCTCTTTTACACCGAAAAATGCACAGTTTTAATCCAAGCCAAGATATCCCCCACGAATCGTCGCCCACCGACCAGATATCACTGAGCAGCACACATTTTTCACATTTTTTCCCAGCCCACGGCGGGGAAGAAGAAGATTTGCGACTGATTGAAAAACGGAAATCGCTATAACTTTCGATGTATGTAACGGAACTTAATGTATGATGGCTTCAAAAATCACTTATTTTTTTCTCCATCTTTTTCTCATACACCACTTTCACCTAATATTTTTACTTTTTTTTATATTGAATTAAACTTAAAAAAAAAATAAAAATTAATTACATTTTATTCCTTTTCTCCCACAAAACTAAACTTTTTTGAAATATTCTTAATTTTGTAGTTATCTACAGATTCCACCCTTTATTCTCATAATTTTTATTATTTTCCACAAATCCCCCCCTGACCCCCCGAATGAATATATTACCCCTTAAATTTTACAAACAAAAAACCTGCCAAACATTTTATTTTTTTTCTCCCACAAAACTAAACTTTTTTGAAATATTCTTAATTTTGTAGTTATCTACAGATTCCACCCTTTATTCTCATAATTTTTATTATTCTCCTCAAATCCCCCTCTGACCCCCCGAATAAATATATTACCCCTTAAATTTTACAAACAAAAAACTTACCAAACATTTTATTTTTTTTCTCCCACAAAACTAAACTTTTTTGAAATATTCTTAATTTTGTAGTTATCTACAGATTCCAACCTTTATTCTCATAATTTTTATTATTTTCCTCAAATCCACCCTGACCCTCCGAATAAATATATTACCCCTTAAATTTTACAAACAAAAAACTTGCCAAACATTTTATTTTTTTTCTCCCACAAAATTAAACTTTTTTGAAATATTCTTAATTTTGTAGTTATCTACAGATTCCACCCTTTATTCTCATAATTTTTATTATTTTCCACAAATCCCCCCCTGACCCCCCCGAATAAATTTATTACCCCTTAAATTTTACAAACAAAAAACTTACCAAACATTTTATTTTTTTTTCTCCCACAAAACTAAACTTTTTTGAAATTTTAATAATTTTGTAGTTATCTACAGATTCCGCCCTTTATTCCCATAATTTTTATTATTTTCCAAACATCACCCCCTGACCCCCCCGAATAAATTTATACTATTTACCTTTTTTTTAAATTATTCCCCATTTTTACTATTCAATTTTTTCCACCAATTCTCAATTAATCTCATTTTTTTTTCACCCACATCTACTTCAAGGTCTTCCGAAACTAAATCTACATCTTTTTCTCCATTATTGCTAATAGTTTGTCAACATTGAAGTCAGAGGTTGAACGATCGCGATTCTCTAGCTTCACTAATGATTGTTACACAGAGGATCTACTTGCCCTGCATGAAATGGAGTTGGAAGATTTAAAGATGTTTTACAGCGAAAATGAGTAAGTGTTGCATAAGTTCATAATTTTGAAATGTTATTACTTTACCCGTTTAGGAAAATATTTGAATTGATATCGGAGAGAAACTTATTATGGGAGCGTATGGGTGCACTTGAGGCTAAAGCTTTGGAGCCGGGCAGGTATAACAATCGTGGAGGTCAGCTCCTAAAAGAAGAAAAAGAGAGAAAGACGATTGCCAATAAATTACCTAAAATTGAAACCCAGCTTAAAGAGCTAGTTTGTGTTCTATAACATTAAAAATACTTTAGTATTTTAATTTATAAAAATTTCTCAGGTTCAAGAGTACGAGATTCAACATCAGCGTAAATTTTTAGTTTACGGTGAAGATATCCTTGAATTAATTGAGCGAGATTGGGAGAAAAAACGCTCTGAAAAGGAGATTTAAAGATTTTTATTAATATGTATTGGATTTAAATCATAAAATTTCTTACATTTTTGTTAACTAAATATTTAAATTCAAATATTCTTCAGCTATTCCGCATTAACAAAACCTGCGAAATCGGCTCATTTACGCTACGAAACTACCGGAGTGCAAGCTTGTAATTTTAAACATTCAAGCGGAAAACAAACATTTACCATGTTTCCATGCACAGGGTTGAGTTGGAGTTGAGTTTTCGTCGAGTTAAGAAAATAGTCGCTAAACCTGAACTGTTTCCATGATCAACTTGGAGTTGAGTTGACAAAATAAACTGGAATGTCATTTGAATCTAACCCCAACTCAACCCGACTAGTTTCGTGGAGTTAATTTGGGTTTAACAAAACTCAACTCAACCCGAGTTTCCATGAACACTAACTCGAGTTCAACTCGAGTTGAACCCTGCATGGAAACACAGTATTGAGTGACAACTCGCAATCCATTGAACTGAAAGTCGTGTTTGAAAGCTCAACGGTAATTTTTGCTGTTTGCGGTGAAACGGGACTGGATAGCTTGCTTGCGATCGCGCGGAGTTTGGAGTTTTAGAGATTTTAAAGATAAAGGTTGGCTGTGGTGATATTGTTTTTATAAACGAACGTTTTAACCGGCGAGATGACATCGTATAAAAAACTGAAGTGAGTACGAAATTGTTTTACAGCTCCCAATTAAACATTTCCAGTTTGCCGAACAAAAGTAATTTCCAAATTTTATTCAGTTGAAGGATTATTAACAATGATTTAACGCATCGTTAAAGTCGTACTCCTGCACTTGTTTGTTTTAACCTTAATTTGCAGATGAGAGCAGAAGGCCGCAGCCTCAAAAGTAAAATGCTGCGCCCTTCTGCTTTTATTATACGAATCAACTCCAGTGGAATGGCATTTTAATGGTTAAAACCAGTTATCTCACTGCTTACCTGGACCGTGGTTGGTAAATCTTCATTTGGAGAAGGAATACTTTAAAATATGCATAGTTTCTGTAAAGGAGGCTGCTTACCACTCGTTTTTTTTGCTGTTGTCTAATTTACCTGCCGATTCTACATAAAAGAGGTCTCAACCTCTCGTAATTTGTTTTTAAAAAAGTCACTTTATTTCAGAAGAAGGAACTCTATAGAAAAATTCATAATTGCGGTAGAATATTAATTGCTTTAAGAAGATCTTTGATAGCATTTAAGAGGTTAAGCGCTCTTAACTTTTATCCAGATTCGGAGGATAGTTTGACAAAATTGTGTCCATGTAGTAACCAACTTAGAACTAGCGAAATTATTTAATTTTAAATTTTTATGCAACTAACAGAGATGGAAAATGCTAAGGACCCAATATCAAATAAGAATCAGGACCACAACAATGAACCTGAATATGTTTTGTTCGCAATCCCTTTCCTTTGAAGTTGTGAATTTTATTTTAAATTAAACTAAGTAAAATGTTTAGTAAATTCTTGACTGATCAATTTTCACGCAATTTTCTGTATGATATGAATATTTTAAATAAAATGAAATCGATTACTTTATAGCTATGGAAAGTTTGGAAATTTGTGAATACAATTTTTATAGTGGAGTACAATTAATGTCCATTGAAATGAGAAATTTTTATTTAATTTTGCAGGGCTCGGGCTGCGAAGGAAATAGAATTATTGACGGAAGAATGTTTAAATCGATTAACCGATATTTGGGATGAAACATTTGAAACAGAGATTTGTGAAGACAATTTGAAAACAATAACAAAACATGTTTCGATTTTCTATGACGAAGTCATTGGTGAATCACTCACAAGGCAAGAATGCATCAAAGAAAAAATTGAAAGTAAATGACTTTCGGATGTATGTATTTCATCAATAATTACTTTGTATTATTTTTTAGAATTACGTGAGGAAGCCAATGATTTGCAAAGACTTTTAAAAGTTGAAATTAGTTTAAGTCCGCAAAAGGGAGTTGCTTTATATACTGCACAAATGAAATTAGACGAGAAATTACAAGCGCTTCGAGAATGTTTAAAGAGGCGAAAGCAACAAATCGACGAACTTTTATCAGAACAAGACACATTATGTGAGGAACTCGGCGAACCTCCACGACCTCTTCTATATGACCCCTTACCATCGGAAGAAGAACTAAACGATTTTCAGGTACATCTGAATAATCTCAAGGTAGAAAAGATGAATAGGCTTTCGGAAATATCGACTCTTCGTCGTGATATTAAACATTTTTTAACGGAGTTAGAGCTACAGCTTCAACATGAAGAAGAGCAAAGGTAACTATATTATAAAATTTATTATTCTGAAGTAATTTGATTATTCTTAGACTTTTGGATGACCGACATATTTCTCCTACGAAAGTGAACATAAATCGGTTAAAAGATCTTCGTGAAGAATATTTTAAGCAAGTAGAAGAAGTAAAGGAATCAATTGAGTCTATGAAAAAGAAGTTATTTAATTTATGGAACTGTTTGGAAACAAGTCCTTCTATTCGGGAGAAATTTGCTAAATACAAGGATTATTCACAGACAACGTATGATAAGTTTTACAGGGAATTGGATCGTTGTGAAACTCAAAAACGACAAAATATAAAGCGTTTTGTTGACAAGATAAGAAATGAAATAGTGATTTGGTGGGACAAAACGTTGAAGTCAGAGGTTGAACGATCGCGATTCTCTAGCTTCACTAATGATTGTTACACAGAGGATCTACTTGCCTTGCATGAAATGGAGTTGGAAGATTTAAAGATGTTTTACAGCGAAAATGAGTAAGTTGAATGAATAAGTTAATAATTTTGAGATTTTATTACTTTACTCGTTTAGGAAAATATTTGAATTGATATCGGAGAGAAATTTATTATGGGAGCGTATGGGTGCACTTGAGGCTAAAGCTTTGGAGCCGGGCAGGTATAACAATCGTGGAGGTCAGCTCCTAAAAGAAGAAAAAGAGAGAAAGACGATTGCCAATAAATTACCTAAAATTGAAACCCAGCTTAAAGAGCTAGTTTGTGTTCTATAACATTAAAAATACTTTAGTATTTTAATTTATAAAATTTTCTCAGGTTCAAGAGTACGAGATTCAACATCAGCGTAAATTTTTAGTTTACGGTGAAGATATCATTGAGTTAATTGAGCGAGATTGGGAGGAAAAACGCTCTGAAAAGGAGAAATTGATGAGTGCTCGAAAGAATGCCGTTACACCTCTGTCGAGAACAATTTCCAGAACACCATCCTCGAAGAATCAAGTATCTTCATCTATAAAAAAAGCTCCGTCCAGTACAAATTTGTAAGTGCATTGTTTTAAATATAATATACCATTTATTATTATATTTCTACTTGTGTGTATCATAACTTTTTTATTTATTTATTAGAATATTCGTATATTATTATTATATATAGTGTTTCAACGTTGGTTGGTTTGGCATCTTGACCTTTAAATACTTTTAAATACAGGTACCCTCGATTATCACGGTACTTGACCGATTAACCGTGCTATTCGAGGGATGCCTGTACTTAGAATGTTCATTTTGTAAGTTTTAATCCTTAGTGTTCCGTACCGAAATGTAACAAGATCTCTCTTTGGTGTCTGTCTGTCTGTCTGATTGTCGGTCACAGTCTTCTAAAATTCAAACTTTGTTATTTAGAAATTTGGTATGGTTATAAAGAATAGTGGTCCGAAACTATTGCCCAACAAAATATGTTAAGAGTTTTTTTGGGGGTTAATTGAATGAACAATTTTATATGCTAGTTGATACAATATAGAATTATTTTTAATATAAAATAAAAATTAGAAATATGATTACACTTTTTTTTTTTTTTTTAAATTTTGATTGCGTAAATAAAAATGTTCTATAAGCTCATGTTTTCGAAAAAATTAAAGTAATTATCATTTAATAATTAGTTTTGTAGATCATTTCTATTAAACTCACTACATACTTAGAAATACGAGCGCTAAGGAAGCTTATTTCTTTAGCACAACTAAATTTTAGAGTGACTTATAAAACATTGTCCGGTATACTTAATTTAAATAAAAATGTGGGTTACTGAATGACAAAATAAAGCTGATTGAATCATATTTTTATTTGTAACATAAATGTATATTTGAAGATCTTCAGTGCCTTCAACAACTAAAAGAAAACTGGGGAAGGATGCATATTTAGCACCGAATGCGAAGAGAAATCTGCTCACAGATCTTAACAGTCCAGGTACGTTTCGTATGCCAAATCCCATAAAGAAGACTCCTCACAAATCTCCTCTGAAAAAATCCAAGTTGATAGCGACCACAATCCGAAAAAGGGTAAGAAATAAATGGCAAATAATAGTAAAAATTTTTTTATCAATATATTCTATGCAATGTAGTCAGGACGTTTGAGCGGAACAAGAAACAAGAGAAAATCTAACAGGATGCGTAATATTGCGCCCAAGATCGTTGTAACTGATGAAAATTCCTTGGCTTCGGATAGCTTTTCATATGATAATTTTGAAGTAAGTCCAATTAGTGCATTACTGTACAAGAAATAAGTTCTGACTTTTAAATACTTCACAGGAGCACATTGAAAAGGATCCAGCCTGCCGTTCCTCTATACTTCATGAAAATGGACAAAGAGAGGTTCGTACAAGAAATCAGCACAAAACAGCTGGAACATTTCTTCCCAATCCTAGAAGCATTGTAATGACGCCATCAAAAATAAATCACAGTCAATTTTCAATTCGTAAATCGCCAGGATTAAGTAGGACGGGTTCACCAATGGCAGGGCCAAGTTCTCGCAAGCTGACTACGAAAAATCTTCCAATAATAATTTAGAATCCTTATAAAAGTGCATTAAGAAATAAGCCGTTGCGCTTGATATCCAGGAAAAACAAGTTGAATAAAGCAAGTGTTTTATAAATTAATAAGCAACTTATGATTGGTTAATATGTATGTTGCAAATGAGCACTTTTTCGCCAAATCTTGTCACAAGCGACTACAGTTTTCACCAACATTTTGAAAGCTACCATAGATTGCTTAAAATTATTTTGTAAGTGTTAAAGGAGCTGGTTTTCTACACATTGGGTTTGAGAAAAAATGACCTCTAATATCCGAATCTCATTTAGATCATCTTTCGCTTTAATCTCTTTAGAGATACTAACATATATATGCGTCGAATGTTTTCGAAGTTCTAGTTAAGCTGTGTAGCTACTACCTTGTGTGCACGAAATCAAGGGTAATTTTTGGAGTTGTTATGAATATTATTTACTATAATATAGTTCGAATTTGTGCATATGTTAATATATCTTAAAGTACTTAGGAATTTTTTAATAATTTTATAGATGCGGTTCCAGTTAAAATTTCAGGATCAATCGTAGGCGCTAGAGGTACGCTAAGGAAGATCAAGAAAAAAAAAGAGATTCAACTGCAACACCTGCATGGATTCGCATCTAAAAAATTATAAAAATTTATTTTTAAGTATTTTAAGATTTATTTTAAAATTTGGACAACACCGAATTACATTATATTAAACACAAACTTCAAAAATTATCCTTAATTTCGTGCACAAGGTAGTATTACTCCTTAACTGTTTCGTTAGAAATGTGAATTCCATTTTTTTAAATGAAAGTTTGGTAATCGGCCTATTCAAAGCTACACATTATTTATAATAATTAATAATGCGTATTCATTATTTGTGCAGTTTTCGATTATTCGAGGTACTTTCTGAAACAGGTTGGACTTTCGGGGTTTTAAAAATTGTATATTCCTAAAGAAGGTATTTTGCTTTTTTATTGATTATTAACATTTATGTTGCTGATTAATATTTTATGTAAACAGATCATATACAAAAGCTTATATTTTATATTAATTCTGTTTAAGTTCATAATACAGCTTATAGTAATTATTGTAATTCATTCTTTTGAAAGACACATCTGTTCCCTAAGTAACTTCAATGAGTATTTACGAGACAAATTTTGGTGATGGTACTTTATTTTAAATAAAAATGACTATGTGTATTACTATTCCGGACTTATTAAAGATTTAAAAAAAAAAATACTAGTTACTTTTTAATGTATATTCTATGTAAATATGAGATAAGCTTTTTATGTAAATATGTAGGGAGTTTTCGCAATGATTTTAGAATAAACATTTATTTTCATTAATTTATGTCTTTTATATTTAACCGTGGTATAGGACTGCTTATCAAATGTTTAATCAAAAATACCAAAAGAGCTTAAAATCCATTGAATTCGAGTAATATTGGTCGACATAATGGATCCGCCATCTTGAATTTCTAAATTTTCGCAGCGAATTTGAAATCAGCATCCCCCAAAACCCTTAAGTACCAACAAAGAACGTATAACATAAAGAACTCGCACTAGGAACAAACAAGCTGAGCTGAAAATTTTGTTCTAGGGTTCTGCCAGCAGAACCCTACAGTCGCCTACATTTCATTTCTCGCGGCAGCTCAGAACATCGTTTCGTTTGGCACGAACTTTTGCCCATGTGCCTTGCCTTTGGCTGTTACCGCTGCGTGAGTGGCTGATGTTTGTCGGAATTATTTCTCTTTTAGATTTCGATGAAAAACTGCTCGTGGGATGTTGGATGCTAATTTGATTTATATAAACATTTAAATATTTTACTTATTTCGTTAAGATACATACCGAATTTATATATACATACTTACTCTAAAATACTGAATACAATTTTTGCTTAAGAAGTTTCTGTTTATTTTTTAATAAAATACTGAAATTATTCTGTGAAAGATTGATTATTTTTGTTTATTTTTTGCTATCTTATATGCTAAAATGAGTCAAAAATCAGGTTTAAAATCTAGATTATTGGAGACTGAATATGCTGACCGTATGATAGAAGACATTTTTGGGTCTGAAAAGTTTGGAATTGAGCTTCTTTCTATGAGATATTTTGTAGGTTACGTAGTATTTAAAGTGCTTTTAAAAATAAAATGTGAAAGTTGTGAAGAAATAGTACGGAAAAAAGACGAAGTTTTAACTTGTCCTTCAGAGATAGGTATTCATATTTGCAAAAAATTATAATCCATCAATTTCAGATTTTGGTAATCTTTATGCTCCATCAAATGAATTTTTTATTGTGTGCAAAATACACATAACTGTCTTTGAGAAAATTTTTAAAAATACGTCAGAAATAGCAAGACTTCGACACAAGATTGGTTTAATAATAATAATAATAATAGATTTATATGACGCACTTCTCAGCATGCTGCTGGAAACACTCACCTAATTCTATACCTCCCTGGCGTTAGAATTTAGGCTCTGTGGATTCTTTCCTAAAATGCCTATATCACATCAAATTTAAAAAAAAGTTGATATATTACAAAACCGAATTGAACATATAATGGTTTCCGCAAAAAATTATTTTTATATGAAAAAATTAACTAAACCTACTTATTATTACAACCTAAGCATAAAATATTAATATATAACCTATACATACAATAGTATGAATAAAATTGCACCATATATTTATTTGATACTTAGTCCTTTTCTGACATAATCCATTATGGCTCTTGTGAATTTGCTTAAATCTCCTATCCTTTTTCATGGGCCGTAAAAAAAACTGAAAAGAAGGCAAACAGAAAACTAAATATTTTAACAAGTTAAAAATATCGCAGCAAGAGATATGCTTTGATTAAGGGGACCCTCTCTTTGAGAATTAAAAAAAAAAAAACACACTTGTTCAAAGTTTTCTTGTGAAAAGACTATTATATTTATTCAAATAATTTCTTCTGGACATTATCAAGATTATGTAAAAAAAAATTTATCACTTTTAGTTGTTCTTGACAGCTGTAGCTGTCTTCCAAAAAACATCTTTTAATCGGTGGGATACTTTTCGGACTTCCTGTAACGGTCTAAGTAAAAATTTAAACGGGATTCTATTTACCTACTACGTGTGGAAAAGGCCAGAACGGAAAGGAATCGCACAGGACTCATCACCAGCGCAATCGAGATTTACAACAGACTACCAGAGGAAATAAAAAAAATAGACGATATAAAAAGGTTCACAAGTGCAATAAAAAAATATGTAAGAGCAGGTGCTGTAATAAACTAATAATAGGACGTATAATAATTGTAAATAAGGTATGAATGGTGACTTTTTGAATAAGATACAAAAATAAAAATTAAAAGCTTTGAGTGAATGGGTGCGCGCTTGGTAATTTAGGATTAAGTGTTAAAATATAATTTAAGTCAATTTATTGTTATTTTTGAAAGCTGGCTGAGCTGCTCTTATACCAGCATCAAGCTGATTGAGCGGCTCCGAAGAAATTTGTAATTGTTATATTCTTTTTTGAGATTTAGGTTCGACAGGATCCACAGAGCCCAAACTCCTGTACCGTAACGGTGAAGAGTTGGGTGAATGTTTCCAGCAATACGCTGTGAAGTGCGACAGAGAAAAAATCTATTATATATATTATATTTATAAAGCTTAAAACTAGACGATAGACCTGACAAAAATGTAATTCTTTGTATTTGCATTTGCATATTTCTACAAAAAAAAACGCCACATTTTTGGGTCCATCTACCTCTGTATAAAAAAACATAACCAACTTCTTTAGGTCTATTGTCTAGTATTAAGCCTATAGAATAGAATCCCTTTTGGATTTTTACTTAAATTGTTACAAGAAGTCCGCAAAGTGTCCCATCGATTAAAAAGTGCCTTTTGGAAGTAGACGCCATCTACAGCGGTCAAGAAGAAATAAAAGTGCTTACCATTTTTTACATTCTTCATCTAATATATAATAATGTTCAAAAGAAATTATTTCAATAAATATAATAGCCTTTTCACACAAAAAAAGTTTAAAAAAGTGTATGGTTTTTTCCAATTCTAAAAGATAAGGCCCCTTAAATAAGCATTTTAATTATAACTAATTATTTAACGAAAACAATGCAGACATATTTTTTGTGTTATTATATTATATTGATTTTTCAATTAGAACATTTGTTGATTCCGAAAGACCAGCGTAAACAAAAATATTTAGAAAATATTCCGCATTGCTCGCTTTTTGTTAATTTTCAATATCAATTTATATATTTTTATTTACTTCCAAATTTCTAACTTTGAAGGGTTTTCTAAGGAACATTAAATATTTAATAAAAATCAATTGTTTTAAGAAGTATTATTGACTAGGTTTGAGTTCTTTTTAGGAATATTTAAAATTTGCTGTTTACAGATTTACAGAACAAATTTAAAAATAATATTCCACACCAACTCCTAATGTTTTCTAACTACCCTAACACATCCTAGTTTAATTATTTTATATAAAGCATTTGAATTTCCCATCACAATCAATAATTCTTTCTAAGCTTATCTCAGCCCTTAATTTCTTTTCCAAAAATCCAATCATACCATCAGGCAGAGAATTGCAGCACAACACAGTGCGGCGGCTCGAGAAGCAATTCGCTTGCGCTACCTATAGTCCAGTCAATTTAACCTCTGAAGCGGAAATTTGTAGTGGAGTGCTAATTTTTGGATATATTGTTGGGGACGGTGAGAAATGAAGCTATAATTTTTGTCACCCCTGAGGGGTGTTTGCGAAGGGGTGAAAAAGGGTGAAAAAGGGTGAAAAAGGTTTTTTGTTTATAACTTTGAATAAAAAAGTCAGCCTGGGTGCGAACGTTAGAGGGTGATATAATAAATGATTATTCATCTTGTATTAAAGTTTCCCCCGGTTTTGTTTATTGCAAAATTGTTTATTAACAATTTCACTCTCCCAAACCGAAAAAAATCACGGCTGATTTTTTTAAAAATACTTAAGCTCGTACGATGTCTTTCATTTTCACAATATCACTAGAAGACGCAATCCCCCATCATATACCAAAAATTCAAAGCGGTTCCATGCATTTCACCTGAGATAATCACCCACATACCTCACCTCTTTTACACCGAAAAATGCACAGTTTTAATCCAAGCCAAGATATCCCCCACGAATCGTCGCCCACCGACCAGATATCACTGAGCAGCACACATTTTTCACATTTTTTCCCAGCCCACGGCGGGGAAGAAGAAGATTTGCGACTGATTGAAAAACGGAAATCGCTATAACTTTCGATGTATGTAACGGAACTTAATGTATGATGGCTTCAAAAATCACTTATTTTTTTCTCCATCTTTTTCTCATACACCACTTTCACCTAATATTTTTACTTTTTTTTATATTGAATTAAACTTAAAAAAAAAATAAAAATTAATTACATTTTATTCCTTTTCTCCCACAAAACTAAACTTTTTTGAAATATTCTTAATTTTGTAGTTATCTACAGATTCCACCCTTTATTCTCATAATTTTTATTATTTTCCACAAATCCCCCCCTGACCCCCCGAATGAATATATTACCCCTTAAATTTTACAAACAAAAAACCTGCCAAACATTTTATTTTTTTTCTCCCACAAAACTAAACTTTTTTGAAATATTCTTAATTTTGTAGTTATCTACAGATTCCACCCTTTATTCTCATAATTTTTATTATTCTCCTCAAATCCCCCTCTGACCCCCCGAATAAATATATTACCCCTTAAATTTTACAAACAAAAAACTTACCAAACATTTTATTTTTTTTCTCCCACAAAACTAAACTTTTTTGAAATATTCTTAATTTTGTAGTTATCTACAGATTCCAACCTTTATTCTCATAATTTTTATTATTTTCCTCAAATCCACCCTGACCCCTCGAATAAATATATTACCCCTTAAATTTTACAAACAAAAAACTTGCCAAACATTTTATTTTTTTTCTCCCACAAAATTAAACTTTTTTGAAATATTCTTAATTTTGTAGTTATCTACAGATTCCACCCTTTATTCTCATAATTTTTATTATTTTCCACAAATCCCCCCCTGACCCCCCCGAATAAATTTATTACCCCTTAAATTTTACAAACAAAAAACTTACCAAACATTTTATTTTTTTTTCTCCCACAAAACTAAACTTTTTTGAAATTTTAATAATTTTGTAGTTATCTACAGATTCCGCCCTTTATTCCCATAATTTTTATTATTTTCCAAACATCACCCCCTGACCCCCCCGAATAAATTTATACTATTTACCTTTTTTTTAAATTATTCCCCATTTTTACTATTCAATTTTTTCCACCAATTCTCAATTAATCTCATTTTTTTTTTCACCCACATCTACTTCAAGGTCTTCCGAAACTAAATCTACATCTTTTTCTCCATTATTGCTAATAGTTTGTCAACATTGAAGTCAGAGGTTGAACGATCGCGATTCTCTAGCTTCACTAATGATTGTTACACAGAGGATCTACTTGCCCTGCATGAAATGGAGTTGGAAGATTTAAAGATGTTTTACAGCGAAAATGAGTAAGTGTTGCATAAGTTCATAATTTTGAAATGTTATTACTTTACCCGTTTAGGAAAATATTTGAATTGATATCGGAGAGAAACTTATTATGGGAGCGTATGGGTGCACTTGAGGCTAAAGCTTTGGAGCCGGGCAGGTATAACAATCGTGGAGGTCAGCTCCTAAAAGAAGAAAAAGAGAGAAAGACGATTGCCAATAAATTACCTAAAATTGAAACCCAGCTTAAAGAGCTAGTTTGTGTTCTATAACATTAAAAATACTTTAGTATTTTAATTTATAAAAATTTCTCAGGTTCAAGAGTACGAGATTCAACATCAGCGTAAATTTTTAGTTTACGGTGAAGATATCCTTGAATTAATTGAGCGAGATTGGGAGAAAAAACGCTCTGAAAAGGAGATTTAAAGATTTTTATTAATATGTATTGGATTTAAATCATAAAATTTCTTACATTTTTGTTAACTAAATATTTAAATTCAAATATTCTTCAGCTATTCCGCATTAACAAAACCTGCGAAATCGGCTCATTTACGCTACGAAACTACCGGAGTGCAAGCTTGTAATTTTAAACATTTGTCTGCACCTTTAATGTAATATGATTTCAATTTTGAATGAGTAAAATAATAAATGGGAAAACTTTTTGAATATGTCGTAATTTTGGACTTGTTAGTTCTAGTGTTAACTTTGTGCCTGCGACTGTAGCAAGTGCATTCTTAAATTTTCGAACGTAGCCCTGAAGCGACTGCTATCGGCGGAAAACAAACATTTACCATGTTTCCATGCACAGGGTTGAGTTGGAGTTGAGTTTTCGTCGAGTTAAGAAAATAGTCGCTAAACCTGAACTGTTTCCATGATCAACTTGGAGTTGAGTTGACAAAATAAACTGGAATGTCATTTGAATCTAACCCCAACTCAACCCGACTAGTTTCGTGGAGTTAATTTGGGTTTAACGAAACTCAACTCAACCCGAGTTTCCATGAACACTAACTCGAGTTCAACTCGAGTTGAACCCTGCATGGAAACACAGTAATTGAGTGACAACTCGCAATCCATTGAACTGAAAGTCGTGTTTGAAAGCTCAACGGTAATTTTTGCTGTTTGCGGTGAAACGGGACTGGATAGCTTGCTTGCGATCGCGCGGAGTTTGGAGTTTTAGAGATTTTAAAGATAAAGGTTGGCTGTGGTGATATTGTTTTTATAAACGAACGTTTTAACCGGCGAGATGACATCGTATAAAAAACTGAAGTGAGTACGAAATTGTTTTACAGCTCCCAATTAAACATTTCCAGTTTGCCGAACAAAAGTAATTTCCAAATTTTATTCAGTTGAAGGATTATTAACAATGATTTAACGCATCGTTAAAGTCGTACTCCTGCACTTGTTTGTTTTAACCTTAATTTGCAGATGAGAGCAGAAGGCCGCAGCCTCAAAAGTAAAATGCTGCGCCCTTCTGCTTTTATTATACGAATCAACTCCAGTGGAATGGCATTTTAATGGTTAAAACCAGTTATCTCACTGCTTACCTGGACCGTGGTTGGTAAATCTTCATTTGGAGAAGGAATACTGTAAAATATGCATAGTTTCTGTAAAGGAGGCTGCTTACCACTCGTTTTTTTTGCTGTTGTCTAATTTACCTGCCGATTCTACATAAAAGAGGTCTCAACCTCTCGTAATTTGTTTTTAAAAAAGTCACTTTATTTCAGAAGAAGGAACTCTATAGAAAAATTCATAATTGCGGTAGAATATTAATTGCTTTAAGAAGATCTTTGATAGCATTTAAGAGGTTAAGCGCTCTTAACTTTTATCCAGATTCGGAGGATAGTTTGACAAAATTGTGTCCATGTAGTAACCAACTTAGAACTAGCGAAATTATTTAATTTTAAATTTTTATGCAACTAACAGAGATGGAAAATGCTAAGGACCCAATATCAAATAAGAATCAGGACCACAACAATGAACCTGAATATGTTTTGTTCGCAATCCCTTTCCTTTGAAGTTGTGAATTTTATTTTAAATTAAACTAAGTAAAATGTTTAGTAAATTCTTGACTGATCAATTTTCACGCAATTTTCTGTATGATATGAATATTTTAAATAAAATGAAATCGATTACTTTATAGCTATGGAAAGTTTGGAAATTTGTGAATACAATTTTTATAGTGGAGTACAATTAATGTCCATTGAAATGAGAAATTTTTATTTAATTTTGCAGGGCTCGGGCTGCGAAGGAAATAGAATTATTGACGGAAGAATGTTTAAATCGATTAACCGATATTTGGGATGAAACATTTGAAACAGAGATTTGTGAAGACAATTTGAAAACAATAACAAAACATGTTTCGATTTTCTATGACGAAGTCATTGGTGAATCACTCACAAGGCAAGAATGCATCAAAGAAAAAATTGAAAGTAAATGACTTTCGGATGTATGTATTTCATCAATAATTACTTTGTATTATTTTTTAGAATTACGTGAGGAAGCCAATGATTTGCAAAGACTTTTAAAAGTTGAAATTAGTTTAAGTCCGCAAAAGGGAGTTGCTTTATATACTGCACAAATGAAATTAGACGAGAAATTACAAGCGCTTCGAGAATGTTTAAAGAGGCGAAAGCAACAAATCGACGAACTTTTATCAGAACAAGACACATTATGTGAGGAACTCGGCGAACCTCCACGACCTCTTCTATATGACCCCTTACCATCGGAAGAAGAACTAAACGATTTTCAGGTACATCTGAATAATCTCAAGGTAGAAAAGATGAATAGGCTTTCGGAAATATCGACTCTTCGTCGTGATATTAAACATTTTTTAACGGAGTTAGAGCTACAGCTTCAACATGAAGAAGAGCAAAGGTAACTATATTATAAAATTTATTATTCTGAAGTAATTTGATTATTCTTAGACTTTTGGATGACCGACATATTTCTCCTACGAAAGTGAACATAAATCGGTTAAAAGATCTTCGTGAAGAATATTTTAAGCAAGTAGAAGAAGTAAAGGAATCAATTGAGTCTATGAAAAAGAAGTTATTTAATTTATGGAACTGTTTGGAAACAAGTCCTTCTATTCGGGAGAAATTTGCTAAATACAAGGATTATTCACAGACAACGTATGATAAGTTTTACAGGGAATTGGATCGTTGTGAAACTCAAAAACGACAAAATATAAAGCGTTTTGTTGACAAGATAAGAAATGAAATAGTGATTTGGTGGGACAAAACGTTGAAGTCAGAGGTTGAACGATCGCGATTCTCTAGCTTCACTAATGATTGTTACACAGAGGATCTACTTGCCTTGCATGAAATGGAGTTGGAAGATTTAAAGATGTTTTACAGCGAAAATGAGTAAGTTGAATGAATAAGTTAATAATTTTGAGATTTTATTACTTTACTCGTTTAGGAAAATATTTGAATTGATATCGGAGAGAAATTTATTATGGGAGCGTATGGGTGCACTTGAGGCTAAAGCTTTGGAGCCGGGCAGGTATAACAATCGTGGAGGTCAGCTCCTAAAAGAAGAAAAAGAGAGAAAGACGATTGCCAATAAATTACCTAAAATTGAAACCCAGCTTAAAGAGCTAGTTTGTGTTCTATAACATTAAAAATACTTTAGTATTTTAATTTATAAAATTTTCTCAGGTTCAAGAGTACGAGATTCAACATCAGCGTAAATTTTTAGTTTACGGTGAAGATATCATTGAGTTAATTGAGCGAGATTGGGAGGAAAAACGCTCTGAAAAGGAGAAATTGATGAGTGCTCGAAAGAATGCCGTTACACCTCTGTCGAGAACAATTTCCAGAACACCATCCTCGAAGAATCAAGTATCTTCATCTATAAAAAAAGCTCCGTCCAGTACAAATTTGTAAGTGCATTGTTTTAAATATAATATACCATTTATTATTATATTTCTACTTGTGTGTATCATAACTTTTTTATTTATTTATTAGAATATTCGTATATTATTATTATATATAGTGTTTCAACGTTGGTTGGTTTGGCATCTTGACCTTTAAATACTTTTAAATACAGGTACCCTCGATTATCACGGTACTTGACCGATTAACCGTGCTATTCGAGGGATGCCTGTACTTAGAATGTTCATTTTGTAAGTTTTAATCCTTAGTGTTCCGTACCGAAATGTAACAAGATCTCTCTTTGGTGTCTGTCTGTCTGTCTGATTGTCGGTCACAGTCTTCTAAAATTCAAACTTTGTTATTTAGAAATTTGGTATGGTTATAAAGAATAGTGGTCCGAAACTATTGCCCAACAAAATATGTTAAGAGTTTTTTTGGGGGTTAATTGAATGAACAATTTTATATGCTAGTTGATACAATATAGAATTATTTTTAATATAAAATAAAAATTAGAAATATGATTACACTTTTTTTTTTTTTTTTAAATTTTGATTGCGTAAATAAAAATGTTCTATAAGCTCATGTTTTCGAAAAAATTAAAGTAATTATCATTTAATAATTAGTTTTGTAGATCATTTCTATTAAACTCACTACATACTTAGAAATACGAGCGCTAAGGAAGCTTATTTCTTTAGCACAACTAAATTTTAGAGTGACTTATAAAACATTGTCCGGTATACTTAATTTAAATAAAAATGTGGGTTACTGAATGACAAAATAAAGCTGATTGAATCATATTTTTATTTGTAACATAAATGTATATTTGAAGATCTTCAGTGCCTTCAACAACTAAAAGAAAACTGGGGAAGGATGCATATTTAGCACCGAATGCGAAGAGAAATCTGCTCACAGATCTTAACAGTCCAGGTACGTTTCGTATGCCAAATCCCATAAAGAAGACTCCTCACAAATCTCCTCTGAAAAAATCCAAGTTGATAGCGACCACAATCCGAAAAAGGGTAAGAAATAAATGGCAAATAATAGTAAAAATTTTTTTATCAATATATTCTATGCAATGTAGTCAGGACGTTTGAGCGGAACAAGAAACAAGAGAAAATCTAACAGGATGCGTAATATTGCGCCCAAGATCGTTGTAACTGATGAAAATTCCTTGGCTTCGGATAGCTTTTCATATGATAATTTTGAAGTAAGTCCAATTAGTGCATTACTGTACAAGAAATAAGTTCTGACTTTTAAATACTTCACAGGAGCACATTGAAAAGGATCCAGCCTGCCGTTCCTCTATACTTCATGAAAATGGACAAAGAGAGGTTCGTACAAGAAATCAGCACAAAACAGCTGGAACATTTCTTCCCAATCCTAGAAGCATTGTAATGACGCCATCAAAAATAAATCACAGTCAATTTTCAATTCGTAAATCGCCAGGATTAAGTAGGACGGGTTCACCAATGGCAGGGCCAAGTTCTCGCAAGCTGACTACGAAAAATCTTCCAATAATAATTTAGAATCCTTATAAAAGTGCATTAAGAAATAAGCCGTTGCGCTTGATATCCAGGAAAAACAAGTTGAATAAAGCAAGTGTTTTATAAATTAATAAGCAACTTATGATTGGTTAATATGTATGTTGCAAATGAGCACTTTTTCGCCAAATCTTGTCACAAGCGACTACAGTTTTCACCAACATTTTGAAAGCTACCATAGATTGCTTAAAATTATTTTGTAAGTGTTAAAGGAGCTGGTTTTCTACACATTGGGTTTGAGAAAAAATGACCTCTAATATCCGAATCTCATTTAGATCATCTTTCGCTTTAATCTCTTTAGAGATACTAACATATATATGCGTCGAATGTTTTCGAAGTTCTAGTTAAGCTGTGTAGCTACTACCTTGTGTGCACGAAATCAAGGGTAATTTTTGGAGTTGTTATGAATATTATTTACTATAATATAGTTCGAATTTGTGCATATGTTAATATATCTTAAAGTACTTAGGAATTTTTTAATAATTTTATAGATGCGGTTCCAGTTAAAATTTCAGGATCAATCGTAGGCGCTAGAGGTACGCTAAGGAAGATCAAGAAAAAAAAAGAGATTCAACTGCAACACCTGCATGGATTCGCATCTAAAAAATTATAAAAATTTATTTTTAAGTATTTTAAGATTTATTTTAAAATTTGGACAACACCGAATTACATTATATTAAACACAAACTTCAAAAATTATCCTTAATTTCGTGCACAAGGTAGTATTACTCCTTAACTGTTTCGTTAGAAATGTGAATTCCATTTTTTTAAATGAAAGTTTGGTAATCGGCCTATTCAAAGCTACACATTATTTATATTAATTAATAATGCGTATTCATTATTTGTGCAGTTTTCGATTATTCGAGGTACTTTCTGAAACAGGTTGGACTTTCGGGGTTTTAAAAATTGTATATTCCTAAAGAAGGTATTTTGCTTTTTTATTGATTATTAACATTTATGTTGCTGATTAATATTTTATGTAAACAGATCATATACAAAAGCTTATATTTTATATTAATTCTGTTTAAGTTCATAATACAGCTTATAGTAATTATTGTAATTCATTCTTTTGAAAGACACATCTGTTCCCTAAGTAACTTCAATGAGTATTTACGAGACAAATTTTGGTGATGGTACTTTATTTTAAATAAAAATGACTATGTGTATTACTATTCCGGACTTATTAAAGATTTAAAAAAAAAAATACTAGTTACTTTTTAATGTATATTCTATGTAAATATGAGATAAGCTTTTTATGTAAATATGTAGGGAGTTTTCGCAATGATTTTAGAATAAACATTTATTTTCATTAATTTATGTCTTTTATATTTAACCGTGGTATAGGACTGCTTATCAAATGTTTAATCAAAAATACCAAAAGAGCTTAAAATCCATTGAATTCGAGTAATATTGGTCGACATAATGGATCCGCCATCTTGAATTTCTAAATTTTCGCAGCGAATTTGAAATCAGCATCCCCCAAAACCCTTAAGTACCAACAAAGAACGTATAACATAAAGAACTCGCACTAGGAACAAACAAGCTGAGCTGAGAATTTTGTTCTAGGGTTCTGCCAGCAGAACCCTACAGTCGCCTACATTTCATTTCTCGCGGCAGCTCAGAACATCGTTTCGTTTGGCACGAACTTTTGCCCATGTGCCTTGCCTTTGGCTGTTACCGCTGCGTGAGTGGCTGATGTTTGTCGGAATTATTTCTCTTTTAGATTTCGATGAAAAACTGCTCGTGGGATGTTGGATGCTAATTTGATTTATATAAACATTTAAATATTTTACTTATTTCGTTAAGATACATACCGAATTTATATATACATACTTACTCTAAAATACTGAATACAATTTTTGCTTAAGAAGTTTCTGTTTATTTTTTAATAAAATACTGAAATTATTCTGTGAAAGATTGATTATTTTTGTTTATTTTTTGCTATCTTATATGCTAAAATGAGTCAAAAATCAGGTTTAAAATCTAGATTATTGGAGACTGAATATGCTGACCGTATGATAGAAGACATTTTTGGGTCTGAAAAGTTTGGAATTGAGCTTCTTTCTATGAGATATTTTGTAGGTTACGTAGTATTTAAAGTGCTTTTAAAAATAAAATGTGAAAGTTGTGAAGAAATAGTACGGAAAAAAGACGAAGTTTTAACTTGTCCTTCAGAGATAGGTATTCATATTTGCAAAAAATTATAATCCATCAATTTCAGATTTTGGTAATCTTTATGCTCCATCAAATGAATTTTTTATTGTGTGCAAAATACACATAACTGTCTTTGAGAAAATTTTTAAAAATACGTCAGAAATAGCAAGACTTCGACACAAGATTGGTTTAATAATAATAATAATAATAGATTTATATGACGCACTTCTCAGCATGCTGCTGGAAACACTCACCTAATTCTATACCTCCCTGGCGTTAGAATTTAGGCTCTGTGGATTCTTTCCTAAAATGCCTATATCACATCAAATTTAAAAAAAAGTTGATATATTACAAAACCGAATTGAACATATAATGGTTTCCGCAAAAAATTATTTTTATATGAAAAAATTAACTAAACCTACTTATTATTACAACCTAAGCATAAAATATTAATATATAACCTATACATACAATAGTATGAATAAAATTGCACCATATATTTATTTGATACTTAGTCCTTTTCTGACATAATCCATTATGGCTCTTGTGAATTTGCTTAAATCTCCTATCCTTTTTCATGGGCCGTAAAAAAAACTGAAAAGAAGGCAAACAGAAAACTAAATATTTTAACAAGTTAAAAATATCGCAGCAAGAGATATGCTTTGATTAAGGGGACCCTCTCTTTGAGAATTAAAAAAAAAAAAACACACTTGTTCAAAGTTTTCTTGTGAAAAGACTATTATATTTATTCAAATAATTTCTTCTGGACATTATCAAGATTATGTAAAAAAAAATTTATCACTTTTAGTTGTTCTTGACAGCTGTAGCTGTCTTCCAAAAAACATCTTTTAATCGGTGGGATACTTTTCGGACTTCCTGTAACGGTCTAAGTAAAAATTTAAACGGGATTCTATTTACCTACTACGTGTGGAAAAGGCCAGAACGGAAAGGAATCGCACAGGACTCATCACCAGCGCAATCGAGATTTACAACAGACTACCAGAGGAAATAAAAAAAATAGACGATATAAAAAGGTTCACAAGTGCAATAAAAAAATATGTAAGAGCAGGTGCTGTAATAAACTAATAATAGGACGTATAATAATTGTAAATAAGGTATGAATGGTGACTTTTTGAATAAGATACAAAAATAAAAATTAAAAGCTTTGAGTGAATGGGTGCGCGCTTGGTAATTTAGGATTAAGTGTTAAAATATAATTTAAGTCAATTTATTGTTATTTTTGAAAGCTGGCTGAGCTGCTCTTATACCAGCATCAAGCTGATTGAGCGGCTCCGAAGAAATTTGTAATTGTTATATTCTTTTTTGAGATTTAGGTTCGACAGGATCCACAGAGCCCAAACTCCTGTACCGTAACGGTGAAGAGTTGGGTGAATGTTTCCAGCAATACGCTGTGAAGTGCGACAGAGAAAAAATCTATTATATATATTATATTTATAAAGCTTAAAACTAGACGATAGACCTGACAAAAATGTAATTCTTTGTATTTGCATTTGCATATTTCTACAAAAAAAAACGCCACATTTTTGGGTCCATCTACCTCTGTATAAAAAAACATAACCAACTTCTTTAGGTCTATTGTCTAGTATTAAGCCTATAGAATAGAATCCCTTTTGGATTTTTACTTAAATTGTTACAAGAAGTCCGCAAAGTGTCCCATCGATTAAAAAGTGCCTTTTGGAAGTAGACGCCATCTACAGCGGTCAAGAAGAAATAAAAGTGCTTACCATTTTTTACATTCTTCATCTAATATATAATAATGTTCAAAAGAAATTATTTCAATAAATATAATAGCCTTTTCACACAAAAAAAGTTTAAACAAGTGTATGGTTTTTTCCAATTCTAAAAGATAAGGCCCCTTAAATAAGCATTTTAATTATAACTAATTATTTAACGAAAACAATGCAGACATATTTTTTGTGTTATTATATTATATTGATTTTTCAATTAGAACATTTGTTGATTCCGAAAGACCAGCGTAAACAAAAATATTTAGAAAATATTCCGCATTGCTCGCTTTTTGTTAATTTTCAATATCAATTTATATATTTTTATTTACTTCCAAATTTCTAACTTTGAAGGGTTTTCTAAGGAACATTAAATATTTAATAAAAATCAATTGTTTTAAGAAGTATTATTGACTAGGTTTGAGTTCTTTTTAGGAATATTTAAAATTTGCTGTTTACAGATTTACAGAACAAATTTAAAAATAATATTCCACACCAACTCCTAATGTTTTCTAACTACCCTAACACATCCTAGTTTAATTATTTTATATAAAGCATTTGAATTTCCCATCACAATCAATAATTCTTTCTAAGCTTATCTCAGCCCTTAATTTCTTTTCCAAAAATCCAATCATACCATCAGGCAGAGAATTGCAGCACAACACAGTGCGGCGGCTCGAGAAGCAATTCGCTTGCGCTACCTATAGTCCAGTCAATTTAACCTCTGAAGCGGAAATTTGTAGTGGAGTGCTAATTTTTGGATATATTGTTGGGGACGGTGAGAAATGAAGCTATAATTTTTGTCACCCCTGAGGGGTGTTTGCGAAGGGGTGAAAAAGGGTGAAAAAGGGTGAAAAAGGTTTTTTGTTTATAACTTTGAATAAAAAAGTCAGCCTGGGTGCGAACGTTAGAGGGTGATATAATAAATGATTATTCATCTTGTATTAAAGTTTCCCCCGGTTTTGTTTATTGCAAAATTGTTTATTAACAATTTCACTCTCCCAAACCGAAAAAATCACGGCTGATTTTTTTAAAAATACTTAAGCTCGTACGATGTCTTTCATTTTCACAATATCACTAGAAGACGCAATCCCCCATCATATACCAAAAATTCAAAGCGGTTCCATGCATTTCACCTGAGATAATCACCCACATACCTCACCTCTTTTACACCGAAAAATGCACAGTTTTAATCCAAGCCAAGATATCCCCCACGAATCGTCGCCCACCGACCAGATATCGCTGAGCAGCACACATTTTTCACATTTTTTCCCAGCCCACGGCGGGGAAGAAGAAGATTTGCGACTGATTGAAAAACGGAAATCGCTATAACTTTCGATGTATGTAACGGAACTTAATGTATGATGGCTTCAAAAATCACTTATTTTTTTCTCCATCTTTTTCTCATACACCACTTTCACCTAATATTTTTACTTTTTTTTATATTGAATTAAACTTAAAAAAAAAATAAAAATTAATTACATTTTATTCCTTTTCTCCCACAAAACTAAACTTTTTTGAAATATTCTTAATTTTGTAGTTATCTACAGATTCCACCCTTTATTCTCATAATTTTTATTATTTTCCACAAATCCCCCCCTGACCCCCCGAATGAATATATTACCCCTTAAATTTTACAAACAAAAAACCTGCCAAACATTTTATTTTTTTTCTCCCACAAAACTAAACTTTTTTGAAATATTCTTAATTTTGTAGTTATCTACAGATTCCACCCTTTATTCTCATAATTTTTATTATTCTCCTCAAATCCCCCTCTGACCCCCCGAATAAATATATTACCCCTTAAATTTTACAAACAAAAAACTTACCAAACATTTTATTTTTTTTCTCCCACAAAACTAAACTTTTTTGAAATATTCTTAATTTTGTAGTTATCTACAGATTCCAACCTTTATTCTCATAATTTTTATTATTTTCCTCAAATCCACCCTGACCCCCCGAATAAATATATTACCCCTTAAATTTTACAAACAAAAAACTTGCCAAACATTTTATTTTTTTTCTCCCACAAAATTAAACTTTTTTGAAATATTCTTAATTTTGTAGTTATCTACAGATTCCACCCTTTATTCTCATAATTTTTATTATTTTCCACAAATCCCCCCCTGACCCCCCCGAATAAATTTATTACCCCTTAAATTTTACAAACAAAAAACTTACCAAACATTTTATTTTTTTTTCTCCCACAAAACTAAACTTTTTTGAAATTTTAATAATTTTGTAGTTATCTACAGATTCCGCCCTTTATTCCCATAATTTTTATTATTTTCCAAACATCACCCCCTGACCCCCCCGAATAAATTTATACTATTTACCTTTTTTTTAAATTATTCCCCATTTTTACTATTCAATTTTTTCCACCAATTCTCAATTAATCTCATTTTTTTTTTCACCCACATCTACTTCAAGGTCTTCCGAAACTAAATCTACATCTTTTTCTCCATTATTGCTAATAGTTTGTCAACATTGAAGTCAGAGGTTGAACGATCGCGATTCTCTAGCTTCACTAATGATTGTTACACAGAGGATCTACTTGCCCTGCATGAAATGGAGTTGGAAGATTTAAAGATGTTTTACAGCGAAAATGAGTAAGTGTTGCATAAGTTCATAATTTTGAAATGTTATTACTTTACCCGTTTAGGAAAATATTTGAATTGATATCGGAGAGAAACTTATTATGGGAGCGTATGGGTGCACTTGAGGCTAAAGCTTTGGAGCCGGGCAGGTATAACAATCGTGGAGGTCAGCTCCTAAAAGAAGAAAAAGAGAGAAAGACGATTGCCAATAAATTACCTAAAATTGAAACCCAGCTTAAAGAGCTAGTTTGTGTTCTATAACATTAAAAATACTTTAGTATTTTAATTTATAAAAATTTCTCAGGTTCAAGAGTACGAGATTCAACATCAGCGTAAATTTTTAGTTTACGGTGAAGATATCCTTGAATTAATTGAGCGAGATTGGGAGAAAAAACGCTCTGAAAAGGAGATTTAAAGATTTTTATTAATATGTATTGGATTTAAATCATAAAATTTCTTACATTTTTGTTAACTAAATATTTAAATTCAAATATTCTTCAGCTATTCCGCATTAACAAAACCTGCGAAATCGGCTCATTTACGCTACGAAACTACCGGAGTGCAAGCTTGTAATTTTAAACATTTGTCTGCACCTTTAATGTAATATGATTTCAATTTTGAATGAGTAAAATAATAAATGGGAAAACTTTTTGAATATGTCGTAATTTTGGACTTGTTAGTTCTAGTGTTAACTTTGTGCCTGCGACTGTAGCAAGTGCATTCTTAAATTTTCGAACGTAGCCCTGAAGCGACTGCTATCGGCGGAAAACAAACATTTACCATGTTTCCATGCACAGGGTTGAGTTGGAGTTGAGTTTTCGTCGAGTTAAGAAAATAGTCGCTAAACCTGAACTGTTTCCATGATCAACTTGGAGTTGAGTTGACAAAATAAACTGGAATGTCATTTGAATCTAACCCCAACTCAACCCGACTAGTTTCGTGGAGTTAATTTGGGTTTAACGAAACTCAACTCAACCCGAGTTTCCATGAACACTAACTCGAGTTCAACTCGAGTTGAACCCTGCATGGAAACACAGTAATTGAGTGACAACTCGCAATCCATTGAACTGAAAGTCGTGTTTGAAAGCTCAACGGTAATTTTTGCTGTTTGCGGTGAAACGGGACTGGATAGCTTGCTTGCGATCGCGCGGAGTTTGGAGTTTTAGAGATTTTAAAGATAAAGGTTGGCTGTGGTGATATTGTTTTTATAAACGAACGTTTTAACCGGCGAGATGACATCGTATAAAAAACTGAAGTGAGTACGAAATTGTTTTACAGCTCCCAATTAAACATTTCCAGTTTGCCGAACAAAAGTAATTTCCAAATTTTATTCAGTTGAAGGATTATTAACAATGATTTAACGCATCGTTAAAGTCGTACTCCTGCACTTGTTTGTTTTAACCTTAATTTGCAGATGAGAGCAGAAGGCCGCAGCCTCAAAAGTAAAATGCTGCGCCCTTCTGCTTTTATTATACGAATCAACTCCAGTGGAATGGCATTTTAATGGTTAAAACCAGTTATCTCACTGCTTACCTGGACCGTGGTTGGTAAATCTTCATTTGGAGAAGGAATACTGTAAAATATGCATAGTTTCTGTAAAGGAGGCTGCTTACCACTCGTTTTTTTTGCTGTTGTCTAATTTACCTGCCGATTCTACATAAAAGAGGTCTCAACCTCTCGTAATTTGTTTTTAAAAAAGTCACTTTATTTCAGAAGAAGGAACTCTATAGAAAAATTCATAATTGCGGTAGAATATTAATTGCTTTAAGAAGATCTTTGATAGCATTTAAGAGGTTAAGCGCTCTTAACTTTTATCCAGATTCGGAGGATAGTTTGACAAAATTGTGTCCATGTAGTAACCAACTTAGAACTAGCGAAATTATTTAATTTTAAATTTTTATGCAACTAACAGAGATGGAAAATGCTAAGGACCCAATATCAAATAAGAATCAGGACCACAACAATGAACCTGAATATGTTTTGTTCGCAATCCCTTTCCTTTGAAGTTGTGAATTTTATTTTAAATTAAACTAAGTAAAATGTTTAGTAAATTCTTGACTGATCAATTTTCACGCAATTTTCTGTATGATATGAATATTTTAAATAAAATGAAATCGATTACTTTATAGCTATGGAAAGTTTGGAAATTTGTGAATACAATTTTTATAGTGGAGTACAATTAATGTCCATTGAAATGAGAAATTTTTATTTAATTTTGCAGGGCTCGGGCTGCGAAGGAAATAGAATTATTGACGGAAGAATGTTTAAATCGATTAACCGATATTTGGGATGAAACATTTGAAACAGAGATTTGTGAAGACAATTTGAAAACAATAACAAAACATGTTTCGATTTTCTATGACGAAGTCATTGGTGAATCACTCACAAGGCAAGAATGCATCAAAGAAAAAATTGAAAGTAAATGACTTTCGGATGTATGTATTTCATCAATAATTACTTTGTATTATTTTTTAGAATTACGTGAGGAAGCCAATGATTTGCAAAGACTTTTAAAAGTTGAAATTAGTTTAAGTCCGCAAAAGGGAGTTGCTTTATATACTGCACAAATGAAATTAGACGAGAAATTACAAGCGCTTCGAGAATGTTTAAAGAGGCGAAAGCAACAAATCGACGAACTTTTATCAGAACAAGACACATTATGTGAGGAACTCGGCGAACCTCCACGACCTCTTCTATATGACCCCTTACCATCGGAAGAAGAACTAAACGATTTTCAGGTACATCTGAATAATCTCAAGGTAGAAAAGATGAATAGGCTTTCGGAAATATCGACTCTTCGTCGTGATATTAAACATTTTTTAACGGAGTTAGAGCTACAGCTTCAACATGAAGAAGAGCAAAGGTAACTATATTATAAAATTTATTATTCTGAAGTAATTTGATTATTCTTAGACTTTTGGATGACCGACATATTTCTCCTACGAAAGTGAACATAAATCAGTTAAAAGATCTTCGTGAAGAATATTTTAAGCAAGTAGAAGAAGTAAAGGAATCAATTGAGTCTATGAAAAAGAAGTTATTTAATTTATGGAACTGTTTGGAAACAAGTCCTTCTATTCGGGAGAAATTTGCTAAATACAAGGATTATTCACAGACAACGTATGATAAGTTTTACAGGGAATTGGATCGTTGTGAAACTCAAAAACGACAAAATATAAAGCGTTTTGTTGACAAGATAAGAAATGAAATAGTGATTTGGTGGGACAAAACGTTGAAGTCAGAGGTTGAACGATCGCGATTCTCTAGCTTCACTAATGATTGTTACACAGAGGATCTACTTGCCTTGCATGAAATGGAGTTGGAAGATTTAAAGATGTTTTACAGCGAAAATGAGTAAGTTGAATGAATAAGTTAATAATTTTGAGATTTTATTACTTTACTCGTTTAGGAAAATATTTGAATTGATATCGGAGAGAAATTTATTATGGGAGCGTATGGGTGCACTTGAGGCTAAAGCTTTGGAGCCGGGCAGGTATAACAATCGTGGAGGTCAGCTCCTAAAAGAAGAAAAAGAGAGAAAGACGATTGCCAATAAATTACCTAAAATTGAAACCCAGCTTAAAGAGCTAGTTTGTGTTCTATAACATTAAAAATACTTTAGTATTTTAATTTATAAAATTTTCTCAGGTTCAAGAGTACGAGATTCAACATCAGCGTAAATTTTTAGTTTACGGTGAAGATATCATTGAGTTAATTGAGCGAGATTGGGAGGAAAAACGCTCTGAAAAGGAGAAATTGATGAGTGCTCGAAAGAATGCCGTTACACCTCTGTCGAGAACAATTTCCAGAACACCATCCTCGAAGAATCAAGTATCTTCATCTATAAAAAAAGCTCCGTCCAGTACAAATTTGTAAGTGCATTGTTTTAAATATAATATACCATTTATTATTATATTTCTACTTGTGTGTATCATAACTTTTTTATTTATTTATTAGAATATTCGTATATTATTATTATATATAGTGTTTCAACGTTGGTTGGTTTGGCATCTTGACCTTTAAATACTTTTAAATACAGGTACCCTCGATTATCACGGTACTTGACCGATTAACCGTGCTATTCGAGGGATGCCTGTACTTAGAATGTTCATTTTGTAAGTTTTAATCCTTAGTGTTCCGTACCGAAATGTAACAAGATCTCTCTTTGGTGTCTGTCTGTCTGTCTGATTGTCGGTCACAGTCTTCTAAAATTCAAACTTTGTTATTTAGAAATTTGGTATGGTTATAAAGAATAGTGGTCCGAAACTATTGCCCAACAAAATATGTTAAGAGTTTTTTTGGGGGTTAATTGAATGAACAATTTTATATGCTAGTTGATACAATATAGAATTATTTTTAATATAAAATAAAAATTAGAAATATGATTACACTTTTTTTTTTTTTTTTAAATTTTGATTGCGTAAATAAAAATGTTCTATAAGCTCATGTTTTCGAAAAAATTAAAGTAATTATCATTTAATAATTAGTTTTGTAGATCATTTCTATTAAACTCACTACATACTTAGAAATACGAGCGCTAAGGAAGCTTATTTCTTTAGCACAACTAAATTTTAGAGTGACTTATAAACCATTGTCCGGTATACTTAATTTAAATAAAAATGTGGGTTACTGAATGACAAAATAAAGCTGATTGAATCATATTTTTATTTGTAACATAAATGTATATTTGAAGATCTTCAGTGCCTTCAACAACTAAAAGAAAACTGGGGAAGGATGCATATTTAGCACCGAATGCGAAGAGAAATCTGCTCACAGATCTTAACAGTCCAGGTACGTTTCGTATGCCAAATCCCATAAAGAAGACTCCTCACAAATCTCCTCTGAAAAAATCCAAGTTGATAGCGACCACCATCCGAAAAAGGGTAAGAAATAAATGGCAAATAATAGTAAAAATTTTTTTATCAATATATTCTATGCAATGTAGTCAGGACGTTTGAGCGGAACAAGAAACAAGAGAAAATCTAACAGGATGCGTAATATTGCGCCCAAGATCGTTGTAACTGATGAAAATTCCTTGGCTTCGGATAGCTTTTCATATGATAATTTTGAAGTAAGTCCAATTAGTGCATTACTGTACAAGAAATAAGTTCTGACTTTTAAATACTTCACAGGAGCACATTGAAAAGGATCCAGCCTGCCGTTCCTCTATACTTCATGAAAATGGACAAAGAGAGGTTCGTACAAGAAATCAGCACAAAACAGCTGGAACATTTCTTCCCAATCCTAGAAGCATTGTAATGACGCCATCAAAAATAAATCACAGTCAATTTTCAATTCGTAAATCGCCAGGATTAAGTAGGACGGGTTCACCAATGGCAGGGCCAAGTTCTCGCAAGCTGACTACGAAAAATCTTCCAATAATAATTTAGAATCCTTATAAAAGTGCATTAAGAAATAAGCCGTTGCGCTTGATATCCAGGAAAAACAAGTTGAATAAAGCAAGTGTTTTATAAATTAATAAGCAACTTATGATTGGTTAATATGTATGTTGCAAATGAGCACTTTTTCGCCAAATCTTGTCACAAGCGACTACAGTTTTCACCAACATTTTGAAAGCTACCATAGATTGCTTAAAATTATTTTGTAAGTGTTAAAGGAGCTGGTTTTCTACACATTGGGTTTGAGAAAAAATGACCTCTAATATCCGAATCTCATTTAGATCATCTTTCGCTTTAATCTCTTTAGAGATACTAACATATATATGCGTCGAATGTTTTCGAAGTTCTAGTTAAGCTGTGTAGCTACTACCTTGTGTGCACGAAATCAAGGGTAATTTTTGGAGTTGTTATGAATATTATTTACTATAATATAGTTCGAATTTGTGCATATGTTAATATATCTTAAAGTACTTAGGAATTTTTTAATAATTTTATAGATGCGGTTCCAGTTAAAATTTCAGGATCAATCGTAGGCGCTAGAGGTACGCTAAGGAAGATCAAGAAAAAAAAAGAGATTCAACTGCAACACCTGCATGGATTCGCATCTAAAAAATTATAAAAATTTATTTTTAAGTATTTTAAGATTTATTTTAAAATTTGGACAACACCGAATTACATTATATTAAACACAAACTTCAAAAATTATCCTTAATTTCGTGCACAAGGTAGTATTACTCCTTAACTGTTTCGTTAGAAATGTGAATTCCATTTTTTTAAATGAAAGTTTGGTAATCGGCCTATTCAAAGCTACACATTATTTATATTAATTAATAATGCGTATTCATTATTTGTGCAGTTTTCGATTATTCGAGGTACTTTCTGAAACAGGTTGGACTTTCGGGGTTTTAAAAATTGTATATTCCTAAAGAAGGTATTTTGCTTTTTTATTGATTATTAACATTTATGTTGCTGATTAATATTTTATGTAAACAGATCATATACAAAAGCTTATATTTTATATTAATTCTGTTTAAGTTCATAATACAGCTTATAGTAATTATTGTAATTCATTCTTTTGAAAGACACATCTGTTCCCTAAGTAACTTCAATGAGTATTTACGAGACAAATTTTGGTGATGGTACTTTATTTTAAATAAAAATGACTATGTGTATTACTATTCCGGACTTATTAAAGATTTAAAAAAAAAAATACTAGTTACTTTTTAATGTATATTCTATGTAAATATGAGATAAGCTTTTTATGTAAATATGTAGGGAGTTTTCGCAATGATTTTAGAATAAACATTTATTTTCATTAATTTATGTCTTTTATATTTAACCGTGGTATAGGACTGCTTATCAAATGTTTAATCAAAAATACCAAAAGAGCTTAAAATCCATTGAATTCGAGTAATATTGGTCGACATAATGGATCCGCCATCTTGAATTTCTAAATTTTCGCAGCGAATTTGAAATCAGCATCCCCCAAAACCCTTAAGTACCAACAAAGAACGTATAACATAAAGAACTCGCACTAGGAACAAACAAGCTGAGCTGAAAATTTTGTTCTAGGGTTCTGCCAGCAGAACCCTACAGTCGCCTACATTTCATTTCTCGCGGCAGCTCAGAACATCGTTTCGTTTGGCACGAACTTTTGCCCATGTGCCTTGCCTTTGGCTGTTACCGCTGCGTGAGTGGCTGATGTTTGTCGGAATTATTTCTCTTTTAGATTTCGATGAAAAACTGCTCGTGGGATGTTGGATGCTAATTTGATTTATATAAACATTTAAATATTTTACTTATTTCGTTAAGATACATACCGAATTTATATATACATACTTACTCTAAAATACTGAATACAATTTTTGCTTAAGAAGTTTCTGTTTATTTTTTAATAAAATACTGAAATTATTCTGTGAAAGATTGATTATTTTTGTTTATTTTTTGCTATCTTATATGCTAAAATGAGTCAAAAATCAGGTTTAAAATCTAGATTATTGGAGACTGAATATGCTGACCGTATGATAGAAGACATTTTTGGGTCTGAAAAGTTTGGAATTGAGCTTCTTTCTATGAGATATTTTGTAGGTTACGTAGTATTTAAAGTGCTTTTAAAAATAAAATGTGAAAGTTGTGAAGAAATAGTACGGAAAAAAGACGAAGTTTTAACTTGTCCTTCAGAGATAGGTATTCATATTTGCAAAAAATTATAATCCATCAATTTCAGATTTTGGTAATCTTTATGCTCCATCAAATGAATTTTTTATTGTGTGCAAAATACACATAACTGTCTTTGAGAAAATTTTTAAAAATACGTCAGAAATAGCAAGACTTCGACACAAGATTGGTTTAATAATAATAATAATAATAGATTTATATGACGCACTTCTCAGCATGCTGCTGGAAACACTCACCTAATTCTATACCTCCCTGGCGTTAGAATTTAGGCTCTGTGGATTCTTTCCTAAAATGCCTATATCACATCAAATTTAAAAAAAAGTTGATATATTACAAAACCGAATTGAACATATAATGGTTTCCGCAAAAAATTATTTTTATATGAAAAAATTAACTAAACCTACTTATTATTACAACCTAAGCATAAAATATTAATATATAACCTATACATACAATAGTATGAATAAAATTGCACCATATATTTATTTGATACTTAGTCCTTTTCTGACATAATCCATTATGGCTCTTGTGAATTTGCTTAAATCTCCTATCCTTTTTCATGGGCCGTAAAAAAAACTGAAAAGAAGGCAAACAGAAAACTAAATATTTTAACAAGTTAAAAATATCGCAGCAAGAGATATGCTTTGATTAAGGGGACCCTCTCTTTGAGAATTAAAAAAAAAAAACACACTTGTTCAAAGTTTTCTTGTGAAAAGACTATTATATTTATTCAAATAATTTCTTCTGGACATTATCAAGATTATGTAAAAAAAAATTTATCACTTTTAGTTGTTCTTGACAGCTGTAGCTGTCTTCCAAAAAACATCTTTTAATCGGTGGGATACTTTTCGGACTTCCTGTAACGGTCTAAGTAAAAATTTAAACGGGATTCTATTTACCTACTACGTGTGGAAAAGGCCAGAACGGAAAGGAATCGCACAGGACTCATCACCAGCGCAATCGAGATTTACAACAGACTACCAGAGGAAATAAAAAAAATAGACGATATAAAAAGGTTCACAAGTGCAATAAAAAAATATGTAAGAGCAGGTGCTGTAATAAACTAATAATAGGACGTATAATAATTGTAAATAAGGTATGAATGGTGACTTTTTGAATAAGATACAAAAATAAAAATTAAAAGCTTTGAGTGAATGGGTGCGCGCTTGGTAATTTAGGATTAAGTGTTAAAATATAATTTAAGTCAATTTATTGTTATTTTTGAAAGCTGGCTGAGCTGCTCTTATACCAGCATCAAGCTGATTGAGCGGCTCCGAAGAAATTTGTAATTGTTATATTCTTTTTTGAGATTTAGGTTCGACAGGATCCACAGAGCCCAAACTCCTGTACCGTAACGGTGAAGAGTTGGGTGAATGTTTCCAGCAATACGCTGTGAAGTGCGACAGAGAAAAAATCTATTATATATATTATATTTATAAAGCTTAAAACTAGACGATAGACCTGACAAAAATGTAATTCTTTGTATTTGCATTTGCATATTTCTACAAAAAAAAACGCCACATTTTTGGGTCCATCTACCTCTGTATAAAAAAACATAACCAACTTCTTTAGGTCTATTGTCTAGTATTAAGCCTATAGAATAGAATCCCTTTTGGATTTTTACTTAAATTGTTACAAGAAGTCCGCAAAGTGTCCCATCGATTAAAAAGTGCCTTTTGGAAGTAGACGCCATCTACAGCGGTCAAGAAGAAATAAAAGTGCTTACCATTTTTTACATTCTTCATCTAATATATAATAATGTTCAAAAGAAATTATTTCAATAAATATAATAGCCTTTTCACACAAAAAAAGTTTAAACAAGTGTATGGTTTTTTCCAATTCTAAAAGATAAGGCCCCTTAAATAAGCATTTTAATTATAACTAATTATTTAACGAAAACAATGCAGACATATTTTTTGTGTTATTATATTATATTGATTTTTCAATTAGAACATTTGTTGATTCCGAAAGACCAGCGTAAACAAAAATATTTAGAAAATATTCCGCATTGCTCGCTTTTTGTTAATTTTCAATATCAATTTATATATTTTTATTTACTTCCAAATTTCTAACTTTGAAGGGTTTTCTAAGGAACATTAAATATTTAATAAAAATCAATTGTTTTAAGAAGTATTATTGACTAGGTTTGAGTTCTTTTTAGGAATATTTAAAATTTGCTGTTTACAGATTTACAGAACAAATTTAAAAATAATATTCCACACCAACTCCTAATGTTTTCTAACTACCCTAACACATCCTAGTTTAATTATTTTATATAAAGCATTTGAATTTCCCATCACAATCAATAATTCTTTCTAAGCTTATCTCAGCCCTTAATTTCTTTTCCAAAAATCCAATCATACCATCAGGCAGAGAATTGCAGCACAACACAGTGCGGCGGCTCGAGAAGCAATTCGCTTGCGCTACCTATAGTCCAGTCAATTTAACCTCTGAAGCGGAAATTTGTAGTGGAGTGCTAATTTTTGGATATATTGTTGGGGACGGTGAGAAATGAAGCTATAATTTTTGTCACCCCTGAGGGGTGTTTGCGAAGGGGTGAAAAAGGGTGAAAAAGGGTGAAAAAGGTTTTTTGTTTATAACTTTGAATAAAAAAGTCAGCCTGGGTGCGAACGTTAGAGGGTGATATAATAAATGATTATTCATCTTGTATTAAAGTTTCCCCCGGTTTTGTTTATTGCAAAATTGTTTATTAACAATTTCACTCTCCCAAACCGAAAAAAATCACGGCTGATTTTTTTAAAAATACTTAAGCTCGTACGATGTCTTTCATTTTCACAATATCACTAGAAGACGCAATCCCCCATCATATACCAAAAATTCAAAGCGGTTCCATGCATTTCACCTGAGATAATCACCCACATACCTCACCTCTTTTACACCGAAAAATGCACAGTTTTAATCCAAGCCAAGATATCCCCCACGAATCGTCGCCCACCGACCAGATATCACTGAGCAGCACACATTTTTCACATTTTTTCCCAGCCCACGGCGGGGAAGAAGAAGATTTGCGACTGATTGAAAAACGGAAATCGCTATAACTTTCGATGTATGTAACGGAACTTAATGTATGATGGCTTCAAAAATCACTTATTTTTTTCTCCATCTTTTTCTCATACACCACTTTCACCTAATATTTTTACTTTTTTTTATATTGAATTAAACTTAAAAAAAAAATAAAAATTAATTACATTTTATTCCTTTTCTCCCACAAAACTAAACTTTTTTGAAATATTCTTAATTTTGTAGTTATCTACAGATTCCACCCTTTATTCTCATAATTTTTATTATTTTCCACAAATCCCCCCCTGACCCCCCGAATGAATATATTACCCCTTAAATTTTACAAACAAAAAACCTGCCAAACATTTTATTTTTTTTCTCCCACAAAACTAAACTTTTTTGAAATATTCTTAATTTTGTAGTTATCTACAGATTCCACCCTTTATTCTCATAATTTTTATTATTCTCCTCAAATCCCCCTCTGACCCCCCGAATAAATATATTACCCCTTAAATTTTACAAACAAAAAACTTACCAAACATTTTATTTTTTTTCTCCCACAAAACTAAACTTTTTTGAAATATTCTTAATTTTGTAGTTATCTACAGATTCCAACCTTTATTCTCATAATTTTTATTATTTTCCTCAAATCCACCCTGACCCTCCGAATAAATATATTACCCCTTAAATTTTACAAACAAAAAACTTGCCAAACATTTTATTTTTTTTCTCCCACAAAATTAAACTTTTTTGAAATATTCTTAATTTTGTAGTTATCTACAGATTCCACCCTTTATTCTCATAATTTTTATTATTTTCCACAAATCCCCCCCTGACCCCCCCGAATAAATTTATTACCCCTTAAATTTTACAAACAAAAAACTTACCAAACATTTTATTTTTTTTTCTCCCACAAAACTAAACTTTTTTGAAATTTTAATAATTTTGTAGTTATCTACAGATTCCGCCCTTTATTCCCATAATTTTTATTATTTTCCAAACATCACCCCCTGACCCCCCCGAATAAATTTATACTATTTACCTTTTTTTTAAATTATTCCCCATTTTTACTATTCAATTTTTTCCACCAATTCTCAATTAATCTCATTTTTTTTTTCACCCACATCTACTTCAAGGTCTTCCGAAACTAAATCTACATCTTTTTCTCCATTATTGCTAATAGTTTGTCAACATTGAAGTCACAGGTTGAACGATCGCGATTCTCTAGCTTCACTAATGATTGTTACACAGAGGATCTACTTGCCCTGCATGAAATGGAGTTGGAAGATTTAAAGATGTTTTACAGCGAAAATGAGTAAGTGTTGCATAAGTTCATAATTTTGAAATGTTATTACTTTACCCGTTTAGGAAAATATTTGAATTGATATCGGAGAGAAACTTATTATGGGAGCGTATGGGTGCACTTGAGGCTAAAGCTTTGGAGCCGGGCAGGTATAACAATCGTGGAGGTCAGCTCCTAAAAGAAGAAAAAGAGAGAAAGACGATTGCCAATAAATTACCTAAAATTGAAACCCAGCTTAAAGAGCTGAGCTAGTTTGTGTTCTATAACATTAAAAATACTTTAGTATTTTAATTTATAAAAATTTCTCAGGTTCAAGAGTACGAGATTCAACATCAGCGTAAATTTTTAGTTTACGGTGAAGATATCCTTGAATTAATTGAGCGAGATTGGGAGAAAAAACGCTCTGAAAAGGAGATTTAAAGATTTTTATTAATATGTATTGGATTTAAATCATAAAATTTCTTACATTTTTGTTAACTAAATATTTAAATTCAAATATTCTTCAGCTATTCCGCATTAACAAAACCTGCGAAATCGGCTCATTTACGCTACGAAACTACCGGAGTGCAAGCTTGTAATTTTAAACATTCAAGCGGAAAACAAACATTTACCATGTTTCCATGCACAGGGTTGAGTTGGAGTTGAGTTTTCGTCGAGTTAAGAAAATAGTCGCTAAACCTGAACTGTTTCCATGATCAACTTGGAGTTGAGTTGACAAAATAAACTGGAATGTCATTTGAATCTAACCCCAACTCAACCCGACTAGTTTCGTGGAGTTAATTTGGGTTTAACAAAACTCAACTCAACCCGAGTTTCCATGAACACTAACTCGAGTTCAACTCGAGTTGAACCCTGCATGGAAACACAGTATTGAGTGACAACTCGCAATCCATTGAACTGAAAGTCGTGTTTGAAAGCTCAACGGTAATTTTTGCTGTTTGCGGTGAAACGGGACTGGATAGCTTGCTTGCGATCGCGCGGAGTTTGGAGTTTTAGAGATTTTAAAGATAAAGGTTGGCTGTGGTGATATTGTTTTTATAAACGAACGTTTTAACCGGCGAGATGACATCGTATAAAAAACTGAAGTGAGTACGAAATTGTTTTACAGCTCCCAATTAAACATTTCCAGTTTGCCGAACAAAAGTAATTTCCAAATTTTATTCAGTTGAAGGATTATTAACAATGATTTAACGCATCGTTAAAGTCGTACTCCTGCACTTGTTTGTTTTAACCTTAATTTGCAGATGAGAGCAGAAGGCCGCAGCCTCAAAAGTAAAATGCTGCGCCCTTCTGCTTTTATTATACGAATCAACTCCAGTGGAATGGCATTTTAATGGTTAAAACCAGTTATCTCACTGCTTACCTGGACCGTGGTTGGTAAATCTTCATTTGGAGAAGGAATACTTTAAAATATGCATAGTTTCTGTAAAGGAGGCTGCTTACCACTCGTTTTTTTTGCTGTTGTCTAATTTACCTGCCGATTCTACATAAAAGAGGTCTCAACCTCTCGTAATTTGTTTTTAAAAAAGTCACTTTATTTCAGAAGAAGGAACTCTATAGAAAAATTCATAATTGCGGTAGAATATTAATTGCTTTAAGAAGATCTTTGATAGCATTTAAGAGGTTAAGCGCTCTTAACTTTTATCCAGATTCGGAGGATAGTTTGACAAAATTGTGTCCATGTAGTAACCAACTTAGAACTAGCGAAATTATTTAATTTTAAATTTTTATGCAACTAACAGAGATGGAAAATGCTAAGGACCCAATATCAAATAAGAATCAGGACCACAACAATGAACCTGAATATGTTTTGTTCGCAATCCCTTTCCTTTGAAGTTGTGAATTTTATTTTAAATTAAACTAAGTAAAATGTTTAGTAAATTCTTGACTGATCAATTTTCACGCAATTTTCTGTATGATATGAATATTTTAAATAAAATGAAATCGATTACTTTATAGCTATGGAAAGTTTGGAAATTTGTGAATACAATTTTTATAGTGGAGTACAATTAATGTCCATTGAAATGAGAAATTTTTATTTAATTTTGCAGGGCTCGGGCTGCGAAGGAAATAGAATTATTGACGGAAGAATGTTTAAATCGATTAACCGATATTTGGGATGAAACATTTGAAACAGAGATTTGTGAAGACAATTTGAAAACAATAACAAAACATGTTTCGATTTTCTATGACGAAGTCATTGGTGAATCACTCACAAGGCAAGAATGCATCAAAGAAAAAATTGAAAGTAAATGACTTTCGGATGTATGTATTTCATCAATAATTACTTTGTATTATTTTTTAGAATTACGTGAGGAAGCCAATGATTTGCAAAGACTTTTAAAAGTTGAAATTAGTTTAAGTCCGCAAAAGGGAGTTGCTTTATATACTGCACAAATGAAATTAGACGAGAAATTACAAGCGCTTCGAGAATGTTTAAAGAGGCGAAAGCAACAAATCGACGAACTTTTATCAGAACAAGACACATTATGTGAGGAACTCGGCGAACCTCCACGACCTCTTCTATATGACCCCTTACCATCGGAAGAAGAACTAAACGATTTTCAGGTACATCTGAATAATCTCAAGGTAGAAAAGATGAATAGGCTTTCGGAAATATCGACTCTTCGTCGTGATATTAAACATTTTTTAACGGAGTTAGAGCTACAGCTTCAACATGAAGAAGAGCAAAGGTAACTATATTATAAAATTTATTATTCTGAAGTAATTTGATTATTCTTAGACTTTTGGATGACCGACATATTTCTCCTACGAAAGTGAACATAAATCGGTTAAAAGATCTTCGTGAAGAATATTTTAAGCAAGTAGAAGAAGTAAAGGAATCAATTGAGTCTATGAAAAAGAAGTTATTTAATTTATGGAACTGTTTGGAAACAAGTCCTTCTATTCGGGAGAAATTTGCTAAATACAAGGATTATTCACAGACAACGTATGATAAGTTTTACAGGGAATTGGATCGTTGTGAAACTCAAAAACGACAAAATATAAAGCGTTTTGTTGACAAGATAAGAAATGAAATAGTGATTTGGTGGGACAAAACGTTGAAGTCAGAGGTTGAACGATCGCGATTCTCTAGCTTCACTAATGATTGTTACACAGAGGATCTACTTGCCTTGCATGAAATGGAGTTGGAAGATTTAAAGATGTTTTACAGCGAAAATGAGTAAGTTGAATGAATAAGTTAATAATTTTGAGATTTTATTACTTTACTCGTTTAGGAAAATATTTGAATTGATATCGGAGAGAAATTTATTATGGGAGCGTATGGGTGCACTTGAGGCTAAAGCTTTGGAGCCGGGCAGGTATAACAATCGTGGAGGTCAGCTCCTAAAAGAAGAAAAAGAGAGAAAGACGATTGCCAATAAATTACCTAAAATTGAAACCCAGCTTAAAGAGCTAGTTTGTGTTCTATAACATTAAAAATACTTTAGTATTTTAATTTATAAAATTTTCTCAGGTTCAAGAGTACGAGATTCAACATCAGCGTAAATTTTTAGTTTACGGTGAAGATATCATTGAGTTAATTGAGCGAGATTGGGAGGAAAAACGCTCTGAAAAGGAGAAATTGATGAGTGCTCGAAAGAATGCCGTTACACCTCTGTCGAGAACAATTTCCAGAACACCATCCTCGAAGAATCAAGTATCTTCATCTATAAAAAAAGCTCCGTCCAGTACAAATTTGTAAGTGCATTGTTTTAAATATAATATACCATTTATTATTATATTTCTACTTGTGTGTATCATAACTTTTTTATTTATTTATTAGAATATTCGTATATTATTATTATATATAGTGTTTCAACGTTGGTTGGTTTGGCATCTTGACCTTTAAATACTTTTAAATACAGGTACCCTCGATTATCACGGTACTTGACCGATTAACCGTGCTATTCGAGGGATGCCTGTACTTAGAATGTTCATTTTGTAAGTTTTAATCCTTAGTGTTCCGTACCGAAATGTAACAAGATCTCTCTTTGGTGTCTGTCTGTCTGTCTGATTGTCGGTCACAGTCTTCTAAAATTCAAACTTTGTTATTTAGAAATTTGGTATGGTTATAAAGAATAGTGGTCCGAAACTATTGCCCAACAAAATATGTTAAGAGTTTTTTTGGGGGTTAATTGAATGAACAATTTTATATGCTAGTTGATACAATATAGAATTATTTTTAATATAAAATAAAAATTAGAAATATGATTACACTTTTTTTTTTTTTTTTAAATTTTGATTGCGTAAATAAAAATGTTCTATAAGCTCATGTTTTCGAAAAAATTAAAGTAATTATCATTTAATAATTAGTTTTGTAGATCATTTCTATTAAACTCACTACATACTTAGAAATACGAGCGCTAAGGAAGCTTATTTCTTTAGCACAACTAAATTTTAGAGTGACTTATAAAACATTGTCCGGTATACTTAATTTAAATAAAAATGTGGGTTACTGAATGACAAAATAAAGCTGATTGAATCATATTTTTATTTGTAACATAAATGTATATTTGAAGATCTTCAGTGCCTTCAACAACTAAAAGAAAACTGGGGAAGGATGCATATTTAGCACCGAATGCGAAGAGAAATCTGCTCACAGATCTTAACAGTCCAGGTACGTTTCGTATGCCAAATCCCATAAAGAAGACTCCTCACAAATCTCCTCTGAAAAAATCCAAGTTGATAGCGACCACAATCCGAAAAAGGGTAAGAAATAAATGGCAAATAATAGTAAAAATTTTTTTATCAATATATTCTATGCAATGTAGTCAGGACGTTTGAGCGGAACAAGAAACAAGAGAAAATCTAACAGGATGCGTAATATTGCGCCCAAGATCGTTGTAACTGATGAAAATTCCTTGGCTTCGGATAGCTTTTCATATGATAATTTTGAAGTAAGTCCAATTAGTGCATTACTGTACAAGAAATAAGTTCTGACTTTTAAATACTTCACAGGAGCACATTGAAAAGGATCCAGCCTGCCGTTCCTCTATACTTCATGAAAATGGACAAAGAGAGGTTCGTACAAGAAATCAGCACAAAACAGCTGGAACATTTCTTCCCAATCCTAGAAGCATTGTAATGACGCCATCAAAAATAAATCACAGTCAATTTTCAATTCGTAAATCGCCAGGATTAAGTAGGACGGGTTCACCAATGGCAGGGCCAAGTTCTCGCAAGCTGACTACGAAAAATCTTCCAATAATAATTTAGAATCCTTATAAAAGTGCATTAAGAAATAAGCCGTTGCGCTTGATATCCAGGAAAAACAAGTTGAATAAAGCAAGTGTTTTATAAATTAATAAGCAACTTATGATTGGTTAATATGTATGTTGCAAATGAGCACTTTTTCGCCAAATCTTGTCACAAGCGACTACAGTTTTCACCAACATTTTGAAAGCTACCATAGATTGCTTAAAATTATTTTGTAAGTGTTAAAGGAGCTGGTTTTCTACACATTGGGTTTGAGAAAAAATGACCTCTAATATCCGAATCTCATTTAGATCATCTTTCGCTTTAATCTCTTTAGAGATACTAACATATATATGCGTCGAATGTTTTCGAAGTTCTAGTTAAGCTGTGTAGCTACTACCTTGTGTGCACGAAATCAAGGGTAATTTTTGGAGTTGTTATGAATATTATTTACTATAATATAGTTCGAATTTGTGCATATGTTAATATATCTTAAAGTACTTAGGAATTTTTTAATAATTTTATAGATGCGGTTCCAGTTAAAATTTCAGGATCAATCGTAGGCGCTAGAGGTACGCTAAGGAAGATCAAGAAAAAAAAAGAGATTCAACTGCAACACCTGCATGGATTCGCATCTAAAAAATTATAAAAATTTATTTTTAAGTATTTTAAGATTTATTTTAAAATTTGGACAACACCGAATTACATTATATTAAACACAAACTTCAAAAATTATCCTTAATTTCGTGCACAAGGTAGTATTACTCCTTAACTGTTTCGTTAGAAATGTGAATTCCATTTTTTTAAATGAAAGTTTGGTAATCGGCCTATTCAAAGCTACACATTATTTATAATAATTAATAATGCGTATTCATTATTTGTGCAGTTTTCGATTATTCGAGGTACTTTCTGAAACAGGTTGGACTTTCGGGGTTTTAAAAATTGTATATTCCTAAAGAAGGTATTTTGCTTTTTTATTGATTATTAACATTTATGTTGCTGATTAATATTTTATGTAAACAGATCATATACAAAAGCTTATATTTTATATTAATTCTGTTTAAGTTCATAATACAGCTTATAGTAATTATTGTAATTCATTCTTTTGAAAGACACATCTGTTCCCTAAGTAACTTCAATGAGTATTTACGAGACAAATTTTGGTGATGGTACTTTATTTTAAATAAAAATGACTATGTGTATTACTATTCCGGACTTATTAAAGATTTAAAAAAAAAAATACTAGTTACTTTTTAATGTATATTCTATGTAAATATGAGATAAGCTTTTTATGTAAATATGTAGGGAGTTTTCGCAATGATTTTAGAATAAACATTTATTTTCATTAATTTATGTCTTTTATATTTAACCGTGGTATAGGACTGCTTATCAAATGTTTAATCAAAAATACCAAAAGAGCTTAAAATCCATTGAATTCGAGTAATATTGGTCGACATAATGGATCCGCCATCTTGAATTTCTAAATTTTCGCAGCGAATTTGAAATCAGCATCCCCCAAAACCCTTAAGTACCAACAAAGAACGTATAACATAAAGAACTCGCACTAGGAACAAACAAGCTGAGCTGAAAATTTTGTTCTAGGGTTCTGCCAGCAGAACCCTACAGTCGCCTACATTTCATTTCTCGCGGCAGCTCAGAACATCGTTTCGTTTGGCACGAACTTTTGCCCATGTGCCTTGCCTTTGGCTGTTACCGCTGCGTGAGTGGCTGATGTTTGTCGGAATTATTTCTCTTTTAGATTTCGATGAAAAACTGCTCGTGGGATGTTGGATGCTAATTTGATTTATATAAACATTTAAATATTTTACTTATTTCGTTAAGATACATACCGAATTTATATATACATACTTACTCTAAAATACTGAATACAATTTTTGCTTAAGAAGTTTCTGTTTATTTTTTAATAAAATACTGAAATTATTCTGTGAAAGATTGATTATTTTTGTTTATTTTTTGCTATCTTATATGCTAAAATGAGTCAAAAATCAGGTTTAAAATCTAGATTATTGGAGACTGAATATGCTGACCGTATGATAGAAGACATTTTTGGGTCTGAAAAGTTTGGAATTGAGCTTCTTTCTATGAGATATTTTGTAGGTTACGTAGTATTTAAAGTGCTTTTAAAAATAAAATGTGAAAGTTGTGAAGAAATAGTACGGAAAAAAGACGAAGTTTTAACTTGTCCTTCAGAGATAGGTATTCATATTTGCAAAAAATTATAATCCATCAATTTCAGATTTTGGTAATCTTTATGCTCCATCAAATGAATTTTTTATTGTGTGCAAAATACACATAACTGTCTTTGAGAAAATTTTTAAAAATACGTCAGAAATAGCAAGACTTCGACACAAGATTGGTTTAATAATAATAATAATAATAGATTTATATGACGCACTTCTCAGCATGCTGCTGGAAACACTCACCTAATTCTATACCTCCCTGGCGTTAGAATTTAGGCTCTGTGGATTCTTTCCTAAAATGCCTATATCACATCAAATTTAAAAAAAAGTTGATATATTACAAAACCGAATTGAACATATAATGGTTTCCGCAAAAAATTATTTTTATATGAAAAAATTAACTAAACCTACTTATTATTACAACCTAAGCATAAAATATTAATATATAACCTATACATACAATAGTATGAATAAAATTGCACCATATATTTATTTGATACTTAGTCCTTTTCTGACATAATCCATTATGGCTCTTGTGAATTTGCTTAAATCTCCTATCCTTTTTCATGGGCCGTAAAAAAAACTGAAAAGAAGGCAAACAGAAAACTAAATATTTTAACAAGTTAAAAATATCGCAGCAAGAGATATGCTTTGATTAAGGGGACCCTCTCTTTGAGAATTAAAAAAAAAAAAACACACTTGTTCAAAGTTTTCTTGTGAAAAGACTATTATATTTATTCAAATAATTTCTTCTGGACATTATCAAGATTATGTAAAAAAAAATTTATCACTTTTAGTTGTTCTTGACAGCTGTAGCTGTCTTCCAAAAAACATCTTTTAATCGGTGGGATACTTTTCGGACTTCCTGTAACGGTCTAAGTAAAAATTTAAACGGGATTCTATTTACCTACTACGTGTGGAAAAGGCCAGAACGGAAAGGAATCGCACAGGACTCATCACCAGCGCAATCGAGATTTACAACAGACTACCAGAGGAAATAAAAAAAATAGACGATATAAAAAGGTTCACAAGTGCAATAAAAAAATATGTAAGAGCAGGTGCTGTAATAAACTAATAATAGGACGTATAATAATTGTAAATAAGGTATGAATGGTGACTTTTTGAATAAGATACAAAAATAAAAATTAAAAGCTTTGAGTGAATGGGTGCGCGCTTGGTAATTTAGGATTAAGTGTTAAAATATAATTTAAGTCAATTTATTGTTATTTTTGAAAGCTGGCTGAGCTGCTCTTATACCAGCATCAAGCTGATTGAGCGGCTCCGAAGAAATTTGTAATTGTTATATTCTTTTTTGAGATTTAGGTTCGACAGGATCCACAGAGCCCAAACTCCTGTACCGTAACGGTGAAGAGTTGGGTGAATGTTTCCAGCAATACGCTGTGAAGTGCGACAGAGAAAAAATCTATTATATATATTATATTTATAAAGCTTAAAACTAGACGATAGACCTGACAAAAATGTAATTCTTTGTATTTGCATTTGCATATTTCTACAAAAAAAAACGCCACATTTTTGGGTCCATCTACCTCTGTATAAAAAAACATAACCAACTTCTTTAGGTCTATTGTCTAGTATTAAGCCTATAGAATAGAATCCCTTTTGGATTTTTACTTAAATTGTTACAAGAAGTCCGCAAAGTGTCCCATCGATTAAAAAGTGCCTTTTGGAAGTAGACGCCATCTACAGCGGTCAAGAAGAAATAAAAGTGCTTACCATTTTTTACATTCTTCATCTAATATATAATAATGTTCAAAAGAAATTATTTCAATAAATATAATAGCCTTTTCACACAAAAAAAGTTTAAACAAGTGTATGGTTTTTTCCAATTCTAAAAGATAAGGCCCCTTAAATAAGCATTTTAATTATAACTAATTATTTAACGAAAACAATGCAGACATATTTTTTGTGTTATTATATTATATTGATTTTTCAATTAGAACATTTGTTGATTCCGAAAGACCAGCGTAAACAAAAATATTTAGAAAATATTCCGCATTGCTCGCTTTTTGTTAATTTTCAATATCAATTTATATATTTTTATTTACTTCCAAATTTCTAACTTTGAAGGGTTTTCTAAGGAACATTAAATATTTAATAAAAATCAATTGTTTTAAGAAGTATTATTGACTAGGTTTGAGTTCTTTTTAGGAATATTTAAAATTTGCTGTTTACAGATTTACAGAACAAATTTAAAAATAATATTCCACACCAACTCCTAATGTTTTCTAACTACCCTAACACATCCTAGTTTAATTATTTTATATAAAGCATTTGAATTTCCCATCACAATCAATAATTCTTTCTAAGCTTATCTCAGCCCTTAATTTCTTTTCCAAAAATCCAATCATACCATCAGGCAGAGAATTGCAGCACAACACAGTGCGGCGGCTCGAGAAGCAATTCGCTTGCGCTACCTATAGTCCAGTCAATTTAACCTCTGAAGCGGAAATTTGTAGTGGAGTGCTAATTTTTGGATATATTGTTGGGGACGGTGAGAAATGAAGCTATAATTTTTGTCACCCCTGAGGGGTGTTTGCGAAGGGGTGAAAAAGGGTGAAAAAGGGTGAAAAAGGTTTTTTGTTTATAACTTTGAATAAAAAAGTCAGCCTGGGTGCGAATGTTAGAGGGTGATATAATAAATGATTATTCATCTTGTATTAAAGTTTCCCCCGGTTTTGTTTATTGCAAAATTGTTTATTAACAATTTCACTCTCCCAAACCGAAAAAAATCACGGCTGATTTTTTTAAAAATACTTAAGCTCGTACGATGTCTTTCATTTTCACAATATCACTAGAAGACGCAATCCCCCATCATATACCAAAAATTCAAAGCGGTTCCATGCATTTCACCTGAGATAATCACCCACATACCTCACCTCTTTTACACCGAAAAATGCACAGTTTTAATCCAAGCCAAGATATCCCCCACGAATCGTCGCCCACCGACCAGATATCGCTGAGCAGCACACATTTTTCACATTTTTTCCCAGCCCACGGCGGGGAAGAAGAAGATTTGCGACTGATTGAAAAACGGAAATCGCTATAACTTTCGATGTATGTAACGGAACTTAATGTATGATGGCTTCAAAAATCACTTATTTTTTTCTCCATCTTTTTCTCATACACCACTTTCACCTAATATTTTTACTTTTTTTTATATTGAATTAAACTTAAAAAAAAAATAAAAATTAATTACATTTTATTCCTTTTCTCCCACAAAACTAAACTTTTTTGAAATATTCTTAATTTTGTAGTTATCTACAGATTCCACCCTTTATTCTCATAATTTTTATTATTTTCCACAAATCCCCCCCTGACCCCCCGAATGAATATATTACCCCTTAAATTTTACAAACAAAAAACCTGCCAAACATTTTATTTTTTTTCTCCCACAAAACTAAACTTTTTTGAAATATTCTTAATTTTGTAGTTATCTACAGATTCCACCCTTTATTCTCATAATTTTTATTATTCTCCTCAAATCCCCCTCTGACCCCCCGAATAAATATATTACCCCTTAAATTTTACAAACAAAAAACTTACCAAACATTTTATTTTTTTTCTCCCACAAAACTAAACTTTTTTGAAATATTCTTAATTTTGTAGTTATCTACAGATTCCAACCTTTATTCTCATAATTTTTATTATTTTCCTCAAATCCACCCTGACCCCTCGAATAAATATATTACCCCTTAAATTTTACAAACAAAAAACTTGCCAAACATTTTATTTTTTTTCTCCCACAAAATTAAACTTTTTTGAAATATTCTTAATTTTGTAGTTATCTACAGATTCCACCCTTTATTCTCATAATTTTTATTATTTTCCACAAATCCCCCCCTGACCCCCCCGAATAAATTTATTACCCCTTAAATTTTACAAACAAAAAACTTACCAAACATTTTATTTTTTTTTCTCCCACAAAACTAAACTTTTTTGAAATTTTAATAATTTTGTAGTTATCTACAGATTCCGCCCTTTATTCCCATAATTTTTATTATTTTCCAAACATCACCCCCTGACCCCCCCGAATAAATTTATACTATTTACCTTTTTTTTAAATTATTCCCCATTTTTACTATTCAATTTTTTCCACCAATTCTCAATTAATCTCATTTTTTTTTTCACCCACATCTACTTCAAGGTCTTCCGAAACTAAATCTACATCTTTTTCTCCATTATTGCTAATAGTTTGTCAACATTGAAGTCAGAGGTTGAACGATCGCGATTCTCTAGCTTCACTAATGATTGTTACACAGAGGATCTACTTGCCCTGCATGAAATGGAGTTGGAAGATTTAAAGATGTTTTACAGCGAAAATGAGTAAGTGTTGCATAAGTTCATAATTTTGAAATGTTATTACTTTACCCGTTTAGGAAAATATTTGAATTGATATCGGAGAGAAACTTATTATGGGAGCGTATGGGTGCACTTGAGGCTAAAGCTTTGGAGCCGGGCAGGTATAACAATCGTGGAGGTCAGCTCCTAAAAGAAGAAAAAGAGAGAAAGACGATTGCCAATAAATTACCTAAAATTGAAACCCAGCTTAAAGAGCTAGTTTGTGTTCTATAACATTAAAAATACTTTAGTATTTTAATTTATAAAAATTTCTCAGGTTCAAGAGTACGAGATTCAACATCAGCGTAAATTTTTAGTTTACGGTGAAGATATCCTTGAATTAATTGAGCGAGATTGGGAGAAAAAACGCTCTGAAAAGGAGATTTAAAGATTTTTATTAATATGTATTGGATTTAAATCATAAAATTTCTTACATTTTTGTTAACTAAATATTTAAATTCAAATATTCTTCAGCTATTCCGCATTAACAAAACCTGCGAAATCGGCTCATTTACGCTACGAAACTACCGGAGTGCAAGCTTGTAATTTTAAACATTTGTCTGCACCTTTAATGTAATATGATTTCAATTTTGAATGAGTAAAATAATAAATGGGAAAACTTTTTGAATATGTCGTAATTTTGGACTTGTTAGTTCTAGTGTTAACTTTGTGCCTGCGACTGTAGCAAGTGCATTCTTAAATTTTCGAACGTAGCCCTGAAGCGACTGCTATCGGCGGAAAACAAACATTTACCATGTTTCCATGCACAGGGTTGAGTTGGAGTTGAGTTTTCGTCGAGTTAAGAAAATAGTCGCTAAACCTGAACTGTTTCCATGATCAACTTGGAGTTGAGTTGACAAAATAAACTGGAATGTCATTTGAATCTAACCCCAACTCAACCCGACTAGTTTCGTGGAGTTAATTTGGGTTTAACGAAACTCAACTCAACCCGAGTTTCCATGAACACTAACTCGAGTTCAACTCGAGTTGAACCCTGCATGGAAACACAGTATTGAGTGACAACTCGCAATCCATTGAACTGAAAGTCGTGTTTGAAAGCTCAACGGTAATTTTTGCTGTTTGCGGTGAAACGGGACTGGATAGCTTGCTTGCGATCGCGCGGAGTTTGGAGTTTTAGAGATTTTAAAGATAAAGGTTGGCTGTGGTGATATTGTTTTTATAAACGAACGTTTTAACCGGCGAGATGACATCGTATAAAAAACTGAAGTGAGTACGAAATTGTTTTACAGCTCCCAATTAAACATTTCCAGTTTGCCGAACAAAAGTAATTTCCAAATTTTATTCAGTTGAAGGATTATTAACAATGATTTAACGCATCGTTAAAGTCGTACTCCTGCACTTGTTTGTTTTAACCTTAATTTGCAGATGAGAGCAGAAGGCCGCAGCCTCAAAAGTAAAATGCTGCGCCCTTCTGCTTTTATTATACGAATCAACTCCAGTGGAATGGCATTTTAATGGTTAAAACCAGTTATCTCACTGCTTACCTGGACCGTGGTTGGTAAATCTTCATTTGGAGAAGGAATACTGTAAAATATGCATAGTTTCTGTAAAGGAGGCTGCTTACCACTCGTTTTTTTTGCTGTTGTCTAATTTACCTGCCGATTCTACATAAAAGAGGTCTCAACCTCTCGTAATTTGTTTTTAAAAAAGTCACTTTATTTCAGAAGAAGGAACTCTATAGAAAAATTCATAATTGCGGTAGAATATTAATTGCTTTAAGAAGATCTTTGATAGCATTTAAGAGGTTAAGCGCTCTTAACTTTTATCCAGATTCGGAGGATAGTTTGACAAAATTGTGTCCATGTAGTAACCAACTTAGAACTAGCGAAATTATTTAATTTTAAATTTTTATGCAACTAACAGAGATGGAAAATGCTAAGGACCCAATATCAAATAAGAATCAGGACCACAACAATGAACCTGAATATGTTTTGTTCGCAATCCCTTTCCTTTGAAGTTGTGAATTTTATTTTAAATTAAACTAAGTAAAATGTTTAGTAAATTCTTGACTGATCAATTTTCACGCAATTTTCTGTATGATATGAATATTTTAAATAAAATGAAATCGATTACTTTATAGCTATGGAAAGTTTGGAAATTTGTGAATACAATTTTTATAGTGGAGTACAATTAATGTCCATTGAAATGAGAAATTTTTATTTAATTTTGCAGGGCTCGGGCTGCGAAGGAAATAGAATTATTGACGGAAGAATGTTTAAATCGATTAACCGATATTTGGGATGAAACATTTGAAACAGAGATTTGTGAAGACAATTTGAAAACAATAACAAAACATGTTTCGATTTTCTATGACGAAGTCATTGGTGAATCACTCACAAGGCAAGAATGCATCAAAGAAAAAATTGAAAGTAAATGACTTTCGGATGTATGTATTTCATCAATAATTACTTTGTATTATTTTTTAGAATTACGTGAGGAAGCCAATGATTTGCAAAGACTTTTAAAAGTTGAAATTAGTTTAAGTCCGCAAAAGGGAGTTGCTTTATATACTGCACAAATGAAATTAGACGAGAAATTACAAGCGCTTCGAGAATGTTTAAAGAGGCGAAAGCAACAAATCGACGAACTTTTATCAGAACAAGACACATTATGTGAGGAACTCGGCGAACCTCCACGACCTCTTCTATATGACCCCTTACCATCGGAAGAAGAACTAAACGATTTTCAGGTACATCTGAATAATCTCAAGGTAGAAAAGATGAATAGGCTTTCGGAAATATCGACTCTTCGTCGTGATATTAAACATTTTTTAACGGAGTTAGAGCTACAGCTTCAACATGAAGAAGAGCAAAGGTAACTATATTATAAAATTTATTATTCTGAAGTAATTTGATTATTCTTAGACTTTTGGATGACCGACATATTTCTCCTACGAAAGTGAACATAAATCGGTTAAAAGATCTTCGTGAAGAATATTTTAAGCAAGTAGAAGAAGTAAAGGAATCAATTGAGTCTATGAAAAAGAAGTTATTTAATTTATGGAACTGTTTGGAAACAAGTCCTTCTATTCGGGAGAAATTTGCTAAATACAAGGATTATTCACAGACAACGTATGATAAGTTTTACAGGGAATTGGATCGTTGTGAAACTCAAAAACGACAAAATATAAAGCGTTTTGTTGACAAGATAAGAAATGAAATAGTGATTTGGTGGGACAAAACGTTGAAGTCAGAGGTTGAACGATCGCGATTCTCTAGCTTCACTAATGATTGTTACACAGAGGATCTACTTGCCTTGCATGAAATGGAGTTGGAAGATTTAAAGATGTTTTACAGCGAAAATGAGTAAGTTGAATGAATAAGTTAATAATTTTGAGATTTTATTACTTTACTCGTTTAGGAAAATATTTGAATTGATATCGGAGAGAAATTTATTATGGGAGCGTATGGGTGCACTTGAGGCTAAAGCTTTGGAGCCGGGCAGGTATAACAATCGTGGAGGTCAGCTCCTAAAAGAAGAAAAAGAGAGAAAGACGATTGCCAATAAATTACCTAAAATTGAAACCCAGCTTAAAGAGCTAGTTTGTGTTCTATAACATTAAAAATACTTTAGTATTTTAATTTATAAAATTTTCTCAGGTTCAAGAGTACGAGATTCAACATCAGCGTAAATTTTTAGTTTACGGTGAAGATATCATTGAGTTAATTGAGCGAGATTGGGAGGAAAAACGCTCTGAAAAGGAGAAATTGATGAGTGCTCGAAAGAATGCCGTTACACCTCTGTCGAGAACAATTTCCAGAACACCATCCTCGAAGAATCAAGTATCTTCATCTATAAAAAAAGCTCCGTCCAGTACAAATTTGTAAGTGCATTGTTTTAAATATAATATACCATTTATTATTATATTTCTACTTGTGTGTATCATAACTTTTTTATTTATTTATTAGAATATTCGTATATTATTATTATATATAGTGTTTCAACGTTGGTTGGTTTGGCATCTTGACCTTTAAATACTTTTAAATACAGGTACCCTCGATTATCACGGTACTTGACCGATTAACCGTGCTATTCGAGGGATGCCTGTACTTAGAATGTTCATTTTGTAAGTTTTAATCCTTAGTGTTCCGTACCGAAATGTAACAAGATCTCTCTTTGGTGTCTGTCTGTCTGTCTGATTGTCGGTCACAGTCTTCTAAAATTCAAACTTTGTTATTTAGAAATTTGGTATGGTTATAAAGAATAGTGGTCCGAAACTATTGCCCAACAAAATATGTTAAGAGTTTTTTTGGGGGTTAATTGAATGAACAATTTTATATGCTAGTTGATACAATATAGAATTATTTTTAATATAAAATAAAAATTAGAAATATGATTACACTTTTTTTTTTTTTTTTAAATTTTGATTGCGTAAATAAAAATGTTCTATAAGCTCATGTTTTCGAAAAAATTAAAGTAATTATCATTTAATAATTAGTTTTGTAGATCATTTCTATTAAACTCTTTACATACTTAGAAATACGAGCGCTAAGGAAGCTTATTTCTTTAGCACAACTAAATTTTAGAGTGACTTATAAACCATTGTCCGGTATACTTAATTTAAATAAAAATGTGGGTTACTGAATGACAAAATAAAGCTGATTGAATCATATTTTTATTTGTAACATAAATGTATATTTGAAGATCTTCAGTGCCTTCAACAACTAAAAGAAAACTGGGGAAGGATGCATATTTAGCACCGAATGCGAAGAGAAATCTGCTCACAGATCTTAACAGTCCAGGTACGTTTCGTATGCCAAATCCCATAAAGAAGACTCCTCACAAATCTCCTCTGAAAAAATCCAAGTTGATAGCGACCACCATCCGAAAAAGGGTAAGAAATAAATGGCAAATAATAGTAAAAATTTTTTTATCAATATATTCTATGCAATGTAGTCAGGACGTTTGAGCGGAACAAGAAACAAGAGAAAATCTAACAGGATGCGTAATATTGCGCCCAAGATCGTTGTAACTGATGAAAATTCCTTGGCTTCGGATAGCTTTTCATATGATAATTTTGAAGTAAGTCCAATTAGTGCATTACTGTACAAGAAATAAGTTCTGACTTTTAAATACTTCACAGGAGCACATTGAAAAGGATCCAGCCTGCCGTTCCTCTATACTTCATGAAAATGGACAAAGAGAGGTTCGTACAAGAAATCAGCACAAAACAGCTGGAACATTTCTTCCCAATCCTAGAAGCATTGTAATGACGCCATCAAAAATAAATCACAGTCAATTTTCAATTCGTAAATCGCCAGGATTAAGTAGGACGGGTTCACCAATGGCAGGGCCAAGTTCTCGCAAGCTGACTACGAAAAATCTTCCAATAATAATTTAGAATCCTTATAAAAGTGCATTAAGAAATAAGCCGTTGCGCTTGATATCCAGGAAAAACAAGTTGAATAAAGCAAGTGTTTTATAAATTAATAAGCAACTTATGATTGGTTAATATGTATGTTGCAAATGAGCACTTTTTCGCCAAATCTTGTCACAAGCGACTACAGTTTTCACCAACATTTTGAAAGCTACCATAGATTGCTTAAAATTATTTTGTAAGTGTTAAAGGAGCTGGTTTTCTACACATTGGGTTTGAGAAAAAATGACCTCTAATATCCGAATCTCATTTAGATCATCTTTCGCTTTAATCTCTTTAGAGATACTAACATATATATGCGTCGAATGTTTTCGAAGTTCTAGTTAAGCTGTGTAGCTACTACCTTGTGTGCACGAAATCAAGGGTAATTTTTGGAGTTGTTATGAATATTATTTACTATAATATAGTTCGAATTTGTGCATATGTTAATATATCTTAAAGTACTTAGGAATTTTTTAATAATTTTATAGATGCGGTTCCAGTTAAAATTTCAGGATCAATCGTAGGCGCTAGAGGTACGCTAAGGAAGATCAAGAAAAAAAAAGAGATTCAACTGCAACACCTGCATGGATTCGCATCTAAAAAATTATAAAAATTTATTTTTAAGTATTTTAAGATTTATTTTAAAATTTGGACAACACCGAATTACATTATATTAAACACAAACTTCAAAAATTATCCTTAATTTCGTGCACAAGGTAGTATTACTCCTTAACTGTTTCGTTAGAAATGTGAATTCCATTTTTTTAAATGAAAGTTTGGTAATCGGCCTATTCAAAGCTACACATTATTTATATTAATTAATAATGCGTATTCATTATTTGTGCAGTTTTCGATTATTCGAGGTACTTTCTGAAACAGGTTGGACTTTCGGGGTTTTAAAAATTGTATATTCCTAAAGAAGGTATTTTGCTTTTTTATTGATTATTAACATTTATGTTGCTGATTAATATTTTATGTAAACAGATCATATACAAAAGCTTATATTTTATATTAATTCTGTTTAAGTTCATAATACAGCTTATAGTAATTATTGTAATTCATTCTTTTGAAAGACACATCTGTTCCCTAAGTAACTTCAATGAGTATTTACGAGACAAATTTTGGTGATGGTACTTTATTTTAAATAAAAATGACTATGTGTATTACTATTCCGGACTTATTAAAGATTTAAAAAAAAAAATACTAGTTACTTTTTAATGTATATTCTATGTAAATATGAGATAAGCTTTTTATGTAAATATGTAGGGAGTTTTCGCAATGATTTTAGAATAAACATTTATTTTCATTAATTTATGTCTTTTATATTTAACCGTGGTATAGGACTGCTTATCAAATGTTTAATCAAAAATACCAAAAGAGCTTAAAATCCATTGAATTCGAGTAATATTGGTCGACATAATGGATCCGCCATCTTGAATTTCTAAATTTTCGCAGCGAATTTGAAATCAGCATCCCCCAAAACCCTTAAGTACCAACAAAGAACGTATAACATAAAGAACTCGCACTAGGAACAAACAAGCTGAGCTGAAAATTTTGTTCTAGGGTTCTGCCAGCAGAACCCTACAGTCGCCTACATTTCATTTCTCGCGGCAGCTCAGAACATCGTTTCGTTTGGCACGAACTTTTGCCCATGTGCCTTGCCTTTGGCTGTTACCGCTGCGTGAGTGGCTGATGTTTGTCGGAATTATTTCTCTTTTAGATTTCGATGAAAAACTGCTCGTGGGATGTTGGATGCTAATTTGATTTATATAAACATTTAAATATTTTACTTATTTCGTTAAGATACATACCGAATTTATATATACATACTTACTCTAAAATACTGAATACAATTTTTGCTTAAGAAGTTTCTGTTTATTTTTTAATAAAATACTGAAATTATTCTGTGAAAGATTGATTATTTTTGTTTATTTTTTGCTATCTTATATGCTAAAATGAGTCAAAAATCAGGTTTAAAATCTAGATTATTGGAGACTGAATATGCTGACCGTATGATAGAAGACATTTTTGGGTCTGAAAAGTTTGGAATTGAGCTTCTTTCTATGAGATATTTTGTAGGTTACGTAGTATTTAAAGTGCTTTTAAAAATAAAATGTGAAAGTTGTGAAGAAATAGTACGGAAAAAAGACGAAGTTTTAACTTGTCCTTCAGAGATAGGTATTCATATTTGCAAAAAATTATAATCCATCAATTTCAGATTTTGGTAATCTTTATGCTCCATCAAATGAATTTTTTATTGTGTGCAAAATACACATAACTGTCTTTGAGAAAATTTTTAAAAATACGTCAGAAATAGCAAGACTTCGACACAAGATTGGTTTAATAATAATAATAATAATAGATTTATATGACGCACTTCTCAGCATGCTGCTGGAAACACTCACCTAATTCTATACCTCCCTGGCGTTAGAATTTAGGCTCTGTGGATTCTTTCCTAAAATGCCTATATCACATCAAATTTAAAAAAAAGTTGATATATTACAAAACCGAATTGAACATATAATGGTTTCCGCAAAAAATTATTTTTATATGAAAAAATTAACTAAACCTACTTATTATTACAACCTAAGCATAAAATATTAATATATAACCTATACATACAATAGTATGAATAAAATTGCACCATATATTTATTTGATACTTAGTCCTTTTCTGACATAATCCATTATGGCTCTTGTGAATTTGCTTAAATCTCCTATCCTTTTTCATGGGCCGTAAAAAAAACTGAAAAGAAGGCAAACAGAAAACTAAATATTTTAACAAGTTAAAAATATCGCAGCAAGAGATATGCTTTGATTAAGGGGACCCTCTCTTTGAGAATTAAAAAAAAAAAAACACACTTGTTCAAAGTTTTCTTGTGAAAAGACTATTATATTTATTCAAATAATTTCTTCTGGACATTATCAAGATTATGTAAAAAAAAATTTATCACTTTTAGTTGTTCTTGACAGCTGTAGCTGTCTTCCAAAAAACATCTTTTAATCGGTGGGATACTTTTCGGACTTCCTGTAACGGTCTAAGTAAAAATTTAAACGGGATTCTATTTACCTACTACGTGTGGAAAAGGCCAGAACGGAAAGGAATCGCACAGGACTCATCACCAGCGCAATCGAGATTTACAACAGACTACCAGAGGAAATAAAAAAAATAGACGATATAAAAAGGTTCACAAGTGCAATAAAAAAATATGTAAGAGCAGGTGCTGTAATAAACTAATAATAGGACGTATAATAATTGTAAATAAGGTATGAATGGTGACTTTTTGAATAAGATACAAAAATAAAAATTAAAAGCTTTGAGTGAATGGGTGCGCGCTTGGTAATTTAGGATTAAGTGTTAAAATATAATTTAAGTCAATTTATTGTTATTTTTGAAAGCTGGCTGAGCTGCTCTTATACCAGCATCAAGCTGATTGAGCGGCTCCGAAGAAATTTGTAATTGTTATATTCTTTTTTGAGATTTAGGTTCGACAGGATCCACAGAGCCCAAACTCCTGTACCGTAACGGTGAAGAGTTGGGTGAATGTTTCCAGCAATACGCTGTGAAGTGCGACAGAGAAAAAATCTATTATATATATTATATTTATAAAGCTTAAAACTAGACGATAGACCTGACAAAAATGTAATTCTTTGTATTTGCATTTGCATATTTCTACAAAAAAAACGCCACATTTTTGGGTCCATCTACCTCTGTATAAAAAAACATAACCAACTTCTTTAGGTCTATTGTCTAGTATTAAGCCTATAGAATAGAATCCCTTTTGGATTTTTACTTAAATTGTTACAAGAAGTCCGCAAAGTGTCCCATCGATTAAAAAGTGCCTTTTGGAAGTAGACGCCATCTACAGCGGTCAAGAAGAAATAAAAGTGCTTACCATTTTTTACATTCTTCATCTAATATATAATAATGTTCAAAAGAAATTATTTCCATAAATATAATAGCCTTTTCACACAAAAAAAGTTTAAACAAGTGTATGGTTTTTTCCAATTCTAAAAGATAAGGCCCCTTAAATAAGCATTTTAATTATAACTAATTATTTAACGAAAACAATGCAGACATATTTTTTGTGTTATTATATTATATTGATTTTTCAATTAGAACATTTGTTGATTCCGAAAGACCAGCGTAAACAAAAATATTTAGAAAATATTCCGCATTGCTCGCTTTTTGTTAATTTTCAATATCAATTTATATATTTTTATTTACTTCCAAATTTCTAACTTTGAAGGGTTTTCTAAGGAACATTAAATATTTAATAAAAATCAATTGTTTTAAGAAGTATTATTGACTAGGTTTGAGTTCTTTTTAGGAATATTTAAAATTTGCTGTTTACAGATTTACAGAACAAATTTAAAAATAATATTCCACACCAACTCCTAATGTTTTCTAACTACCCTAACACATCCTAGTTTAATTATTTTATATAAAGCATTTGAATTTCCCATCACAATCAATAATTCTTTCTAAGCTTATCTCAGCCCTTAATTTCTTTTCCAAAAATCCAATCATACCATCAGGCAGAGAATTGCAGCACAACACAGTGCGGCGGCTCGAGAAGCAATTCGCTTGCGCTACCTATAGTCCAGTCAATTTAACCTCTGAAGCGGAAATTTGTAGTGGAGTGCTAATTTTTGGATATATTGTTGGGGACGGTGAGAAATGAAGCTATAATTTTTGTCACCCCTGAGGGGTGTTTGCGAAGGGGTGAAAAAGGGTGAAAAAGGGTGAAAAAGGTTTTTTGTTTATAACTTTGAATAAAAAAGTCAGCCTGGGTGCGAACGTTAGAGGGTGATATAATAAATGATTATTCATCTTGTATTAAAGTTTCCCCCGGTTTTGTTTATTGCAAAATTGTTTATTAACAATTTCACTCTCCCAAACCGAAAAAAATCACGGCTGATTTTTTTAAAAATACTTAAGCTCGTACGATGTCTTTCATTTTCACAATATCACTAGAAGACGCAATCCCCCATCATATACCAAAAATTCAAAGCGGTTCCATGCATTTCACCTGAGATAATCACCCACATACCTCACCTCTTTTACACCGAAAAATGCACAGTTTTAATCCAAGCCAAGATATCCCCCACGAATCGTCGCCCACCGACCAGATATCACTGAGCAGCACACATTTTTCACATTTTTTCCCAGCCCACGGCGGGGAAGAAGAAGATTTGCGACTGATTGAAAAACGGAAATCGCTATAACTTTCGATGTATGTAACGGAACTTAATGTATGATGGCTTCAAAAATCACTTATTTTTTTCTCCATCTTTTTCTCATACACCACTTTCACCTAATATTTTTACTTTTTTTTATATTGAATTAAACTTAAAAAAAAAATAAAAATTAATTACATTTTATTCCTTTTCTCCCACAAAACTAAACTTTTTTGAAATATTCTTAATTTTGTAGTTATCTACAGATTCCACCCTTTATTCTCATAATTTTTATTATTTTCCACAAATCCCCCCCTGACCCCCCGAATGAATATATTACCCCTTAAATTTTACAAACAAAAAACCTGCCAAACATTTTATTTTTTTTCTCCCACAAAACTAAACTTTTTTGAAATATTCTTAATTTTGTAGTTATCTACAGATTCCACCCTTTATTCTCATAATTTTTATTATTCTCCTCAAATCCCCCTCTGACCCCCCGAATAAATATATTACCCCTTAAATTTTACAAACAAAAAACTTACCAAACATTTTATTTTTTTTCTCCCACAAAACTAAACTTTTTTGAAATATTCTTAATTTTGTAGTTATCTACAGATTCCAACCTTTATTCTCATAATTTTTATTATTTTCCTCAAATCCACCCTGACCCTCCGAATAAATATATTACCCCTTAAATTTTACAAACAAAAAACTTGCCAAACATTTTATTTTTTTTCTCCCACAAAATTAAACTTTTTTGAAATATTCTTAATTTTGTAGTTATCTACAGATTCCACCCTTTATTCTCATAATTTTTATTATTTTCCACAAATCCCCCCCTGACCCCCCCGAATAAATTTATTACCCCTTAAATTTTACAAACAAAAAACTTACCAAACATTTTATTTTTTTTTCTCCCACAAAACTAAACTTTTTTGAAATTTTAATAATTTTGTAGTTATCTACAGATTCCGCCCTTTATTCCCATAATTTTTATTATTTTCCAAACATCACCCCCTGACCCCCCCGAATAAATTTATACTATTTACCTTTTTTTTTAAATTATTCCCCATTTTTACTATTCAATTTTTTCCACCAATTCTCAATTAATCTCATTTTTTTTTTCACCCACATCTACTTCAAGGTCTTCCGAAACTAAATCTACATCTTTTTCTCCATTATTGCTAATAGTTTGTCAACATTGAAGTCAGAGGTTGAACGATCGCGATTCTCTAGCTTCACTAATGATTGTTACACAGAGGATCTACTTGCCCTGCATGAAATGGAGTTGGAAGATTTAAAGATGTTTTACAGCGAAAATGAGTAAGTGTTGCATAAGTTCATAATTTTGAAATGTTATTACTTTACCCGTTTAGGAAAATATTTGAATTGATATCGGAGAGAAACTTATTATGGGAGCGTATGGGTGCACTTGAGGCTAAAGCTTTGGAGCCGGGCAGGTACAACAATCGTGGAGGTCAGCTCCTAAAAGAAGAAAAAGAGAGAAAGACGATTGCCAATAAATTACCTAAAATTGAAACCCAGCTTAAAGAGCTAGTTTGTGTTCTATAACATTAAAAATACTTTAGTATTTTAATTTATAAAAATTTCTCAGGTTCAAGAGTACGAGATTCAACATCAGCGTAAATTTTTAGTTTACGGTGAAGATATCCTTGAATTAATTGAGCGAGATTGGGAGAAAAAACGCTCTGAAAAGGAGATTTAAAGATTTTTATTAATATGTATTGGATTTAAATCAGAAAATTTCTTACATTTTTGTTAACTAAATATTTAAATTCAAATATTCTTCAGCTATTCCGCATTAACAAAACCTGCGAAATCGGCTCATTTACGCTACGAAACTACCGGAGTGCAAGCTTGTAATTTTAAACATTTGTCTGCACCTTTAATGTAATATGATTTCAATTTTGAATGAGTAAAATAATAAATGGGAAAACTTTTTGAATATGTCGTAATTTTGAACTTGTTAGTTCTAGTGTTAACTTTGTGCCTGCGACTGTAGCAAGTGCATTCTTAGATTGTCGAACGTAGCCCTGAAGCGACAGCTATCGGTGGAAAACAAACATTGAGTGACAACTCGCAATCCATTGAACTGAAAGTCGTGTTTGAAAGCTCAACGGTAATTTTTGCTGTTTGCGGTGAAACGGGACTGGATAGCTTGCTTGCGATCGCGCGGAGTTTGGAGTTTTAGAGATTTTAAAGATAAAGGTTGGCTGTGGTGATATTGTTTTTATAAACGAACGTTTTAACCGGCGAGATGACATCGTATAAAAAACTGAAGTGAGTACGAAATTGTTTTACAGCTCCCAATTAAACATTTCCAGTTTGCCGAACAAAAGTAATTTCCAAATTTTATTCAGTTGAAGGATTATTAACAATGATTTAACGCATCGTTAAAGTCGTACTCCTGCACTTGTTTGTTTTAACCTTAATTTGCAGATGAGAGCAGAAGGCCGCAGCCTCAAAAGTAAAATGCTGCGCCCTTCTGCTTTTATTATACGAATCAACTCCAGTGGAATGGCATTTTAATGGTTAAAACCAGTTATCTCACTGCTTACCTGGACCGTGGTTGGTAAATCTTCATTTGGAGAAGGAATACTGTAAAATATGCATAGTTTCTGTAAAGGAGGCTGCTTACCACTCGTTTTTTTTGCTGTTGTCTAATTTACCTGCCGATTCTACATAAAAGAGGTCTCAACCTCTCGTAATTTGTTTTTAAAAAAATCACTTTATTTCAGAAGAAGGAACTCTATAGAAAAATTCATAATTGCGGTAGAATATTAATTGCTTTAAGAAGATCTTTGATAGCATTTAAGAGGTTAAGCGCTCTTAACTTTTATCCAGATTCGGAGGATAGTTTGACAAAATTGTGTCCATGTAGTAACCAACTTAGAACTAGCGAAATTATTTAATTTTAAATTTTTATGCAACTAACAGAGATGGAAAATGCTAAGGACCCAATATCAAATAAGAATCAGGACCACAACAATGAACCTGAATATGTTTTGTTCGCAATCCCTTTCCTTTGAAGTTGTGAATTTTATTTTAAATTAAACTAAGTAAAATGTTTAGTAAATTCTTGACTGATCAATTTTCACGCAATTTTCTGTATGATATGAATATTTTAAATAAAATGAAATCGATTTCTTTATAGCTATGGAATGTTTGGAAATTTGTGAATACAATTTTTACATTGGAGTACAATTAATGTCCATTGAAACGAGAAATTTTTGTTTAATTTTCCAGGGCTCGGGCTGCGAAAGAAATAGAATTATTGACGGAAGAATGTTTAAACCGATTAACCGATATTTGGGATGAAACATTTGAAACAGAGATTTGTGAAGACAATTTGAAAACAATAACAAAACATGTTTCGATTTGCTATGACGAAGTCATTGGTGAATCACTCACAAGGCAAGAATGTATCAAAGAAAAAATTGAAAGTAAATCACTTTCGGTTGGATGTATTTCAGCAATAATTACTTTATATTATTTTTTAGAATTACGTGAGGAAGCCAATGATTTGCAAAGACTATTAAAAGTTGAAATCAGTTTAAGTCCGCAAAAGGGTGTTGCTTTATATACTGCACAAATGAAATTAGACGAGAAATTACAAGCGCTTCGAGAATGTTTAAAGAGGCGAAAGCAACAAATCGACGAACTTTTATCAGAACAAGACACATTATGTGAGGAGCTCGGCGAACCTCCAAGACCTCTTCTATATGACCCCTTACCATCGGAAGAAGAACTAAACGATTTTCAGGTACATCTGAATAATCTCAAGGTAGAAAAGATGAATAGGCTTTCGGAAATATCGACTCTTCGTCGTGATATTAAACATTTTTTAACGGAGTTAGAGCTACAGCTTCAACATGAAGAAGAGCAAAGGTAACTATATTGTAAAATTTATTATTCTGAAGTAATTTGATTATTCTTAGACTTTTGGATGACCGACATATTTCTCCTACGAAAGTCAACATAAATCGGTTAAAAGATCTTCGTGAAGAATATTTTAAGCAATTAGAAGAAGTAAAGGAATCAATTGAGTCTATGAAGAAGAAGTTATTTAATTTATGGAACTGTTTGGAAACAAGTCCTTCTATTCGGGAGAAATTTGCAAAATATAAGGATTATTCACAGACAACGTATGATAAGTTTTACAGGGAATTGGATCGTTGTGAAACTCAAAAACGACAAAATATAAAGCGTTTTGTTGACAAGATAAGAAATGAAATAGTGATTTGGTGGGACAAAACATTGAAGTCAGAGGTTGAACGATCGCGATTCTCTAGCTTCACTAATGATTGTTACACAGAGGATCTACTTGCCCTGCATGAAATGGAGTTGGAAGATTTAAAGATGTTTTACAGCGAAAATGAGTAAGTGTTGCATAAGTTCATAATTTTGAAATGTTATTACTTTACCCGTTTAGGAAAATATTTGAATTGATATCGGAGAGAAACTTATTATGGGAGCGTATGGGTGCACTTGAGGCTAAAGCTTTGGAGCCGGGCAGGTACAACAATCGTGGAGGTCAGCTCCTAAAAGAAGAAAAAGAGAGAAAGACGATTGCCAATAAATTACCTAAAATTGAAACCCAGCTTAAAGAGCTAGTTTGTGTTCTATAACATTAAAAATACTTTAGTATTTTAATTTATAAAAATTTCTCAGGTTCAAGAGTACGAGATTCAACATCAGCGTAAATTTTTAGTTTACGGTGAAGATATCCTTGAATTAATTGAGCGAGATTGGGAGAAAAAACGCTCTGAAAAGGAGATTTAAAGATTTTTATTAATATGTATTGGATTTAAATCATAAAATTTCTTACATTTTTGTTAACTAAATATTTAAATTCAAATATTCTTCAGCTATTCCGCATTAACAAAACCTGCGAAATCGGCTCATTTACGCTACGAAACTACCGGAGTGCAAGCTTGTAATTTTAAACATTTGTCTGCACCTTTAATGTAATATGATTTCAATTTTGAATGAGTAAAATAATAAATGGGAAAACTTTTTGAATATGTCGTAATTTTGGACTTGTTAGTTCTAGTGTTAACTTTGTGCCTGCGACTGTAGCAAGTGCATTCTTAAATTTTCGAACGTAGCCCTGAAGCGACTGCTATCGGCGGAAAACAAACATTTACCATGTTTCCATGCACAGGGTTGAGTTGGAGTTGAGTTTTCGTCGAGTTAAGAAAATAGTCGCTAAACCTGAACTGTTTCCATGATCAACTTGGAGTTGAGTTGACAAAATAAACTGGAATGTCATTTGAATCTAACCCCAACTCAACCCGACTAGTTTCGTGGAGTTAATTTGGGTTTAACGAAACTCAACTCAACCCGAGTTTCCATGAACACTAACTCGAGTTCAACTCGAGTTGAACCCTGCATGGAAACACAGTACATGTGATTTGGTCCGATGAAAGCAAATTTAACTTCTTGTGCGCAGACAATTTACCATACGTGCGACGTTCAGCAGAGAAAGATTTAAGGAAGACTGCATGATCAAAACAGTAAGGTTTTCTCAAAGTCAAATGGTATGGGGATGCTTTTCTTTCTACATCCTAGGTCCTTTACACTACGTTGATTGGACAATGAATGCTCAGAATTATGGGCAAGTCATAAACGAATTTTTGGTACAAGCCATTGAGAAGCACTTTTCGTTTACTGACGAAGTATTTTTCCAAGATGATTCTGCGCCTTGCCATCGTGCCAAATCGGTAGTTATAGTATGGCATATGAAATGCAAAATGTCTATTTCATACACAATAAATAAAAAACTAATTTATCCTCTTACGTTATTTAATCAGCTTCAGCAAACATTTTCTGATCTTAGAATTCAGAAACTAGACCATCCAGTGAATTCACCCGATTTGAATCCTTTCGAACGTCTATAGCAAGTGATGAAACGAAAAGTAACAGATCATAAACCGGAGAGCAAAAGAAAGCTGAATCAAGTACTGGATCTTGTATGGAGGAACGAAATAACGGATGAATTCATTGTAGTATTGGTGGACCCAATGCCTTCTAGGATCGAAGCGGTTATTACAGCCAAAGGTAGGGCAACGCGGTACTGAACACTGTACATAAAATGTTAAATATATCTAATCTATGTTCAAATAAAAATATATCAAATTATCCACAAATTTCATAATTAATGTAATAAACAAGTAAATAATAATAAAGCATGAAAATCAATAGTCTAACTTTTTTTATTTATTTCTTCCAAAAAAAAAAAAGGCAGTAAACAAATGAATTTCTGCCAAACTGTTTATGAGTTACTATTGATTATTTTGAAAAAAAAATCATACCATTCGGGAAAGCAGGTATCATTTTATTCAATTTTTTCATATGAATTTCAAGTGGTGCGGTTTTTATGACCGCAGGTGTATATAATTCGAATACCTTCTAAGTTTTGTATCATGCCCGCGCTATCTAGGTGTATAAAAACCTTTGGAGGGATGAAGCAGTTTAATCTAGATCTTTCGTGGTATAACCTATTTGGGTAATATGCTTCCGAAATCAGATTATTTTCATTATCCATATCTCTTAGAGTGTGGCGTCGAATTAATTTTATGATGAAGTTATCGATCCTGTTTAGGTATGCCGTCTCGTAGATTTCCGAATTTGAATAAAACCATAGATATTCAGAATCCGGGGTTCGAAATTCCGGTTTTTCTTCAAAGTCGAATAAATCTTTCGCCTTTTACTAAAGACTATAATTCACTGCTGTTCACAAATTGGATCATATTTTACTCAGCTAATCGTTGATGCAGGTAGTAATGTTACAAATGGCCTTAGCTTTTTCTATATCTGTTAGTTGCTTCAGGTTAAATGTTTGCCTGTACTTTCATTCATAAAATTAATTAAACACTACTTTAATGGCTCTATTTAACAATATCGATATAATTTGGCAGATTCTTTACTGTGGTTTAGCTCCATATTATGAACCCATAAGTTACCAAAGGCAATATGTTGACATTGTAAATTATATTTGTAATTTTTGATAATATGTAGTTGTTTCTTTTTATGATTCCAATAAGTCCAGCTATTCTCCTCCTGATGGTGTCCACATTTTTAATCCAAGTAAGTTGATAATTTGCTGCCTTGATCATATTTTTTCGAGATCTTCATTTATGTTCATTTCAAAGAGTGACCGCAAAAATCGCTTAAAATTAGCCTGTTTTTGCACAGTTCATAGCAATCTCAAGAAACGAGTTAAAAAAAATCTAAAAATAGGTACATACTCGTCGTGAAAAATGCAGATGAGCATATTTTTTTGATTTTCAAAATTATTTAAAAAACTACCCCTTTCAGGGGGTGTAAATATCAAAAAATGGTAAAAATAACTACCTTTGAATAATCACAAAAACATTGATTCAGCCTCATTAATAATAAAATAATCTCATCAGAATTACAACAACTCATAGTATTGACCCACCTGTTGATTTTATGTGAATTTCTTCCAAAAACTCACCCCCTACAAGGGGTTGAACCACCCCCAACGCTATAATTGTGTCCAGTATTTTTAAAATCTGTTGAAAAAAAAAAAAACATATTGGAGGAGAAGCATCTCAGAGGCAATATCTTTGATATTACTGCAGAAAAAAACCCTGTATGGGGGTGAAACAACCCCTAATTTTCAAAATAACGACATGGTGATAAAACGAATTATTCAAAGGTAGTTATTTTTACCATTTTTTGATATTTACACCCCCTGAAAGGGGTAGTTTTTTAAATAATTTTGAAAATCGAAAAAATATGCTCATCTGCATTTTTCACGACAATTATGTACCTATTTTTAGATTTTTTTTAACTCGTTTCTTGAGATTGCTATGAACTGTGCAAAAACAGGCTAATTTTGCGGTCACTCTTTCCCGGTAGGTTTCCTGAATATATAAAAATTCAAAACAGATTAAAAGTGTTATTTAAAAAAAGAAGAACCCGAATTTTGTCTCAATAGGGAGTAGTATAAAATCACAAAAGTTGCAGTTTTAAAATAAAAATTTGTTTATTTTTTTCCAGTAAATTAAATTTACTGTTTTGATTAATATAAATCTTACAATAAACGACTACACAAAATAGATCTCTATGAAATAAATTATGTACAGTATGAGAAGGAACAGAAATTACGCACGTTTGATACCAATTCTCCTCAGTAGCATTTATCACTAGCATCTAGAAAGTAAGTATTCATATCCTTATGTAATCTAAGTGAATAAATATAAAAACGATACTTAAATTTAGCTCAACCACAGATGCTTAACATGCTCTTGTGACGTGATTGTGGGCTAAATGGATACGGGTGCTAACTAAAAACTATTGCAGTAGTAAACAACTTTAAATTTGTCCTGGGTCTGTTGTTTTATGTTATAATCTTGCATTTTTATTATTATTTGTAAAAATATATTTCAACTGATTTCCCTTGTGTTTTGTCAACTAATCTAAAGAAGGATTTTGGCAATATAATATTTTCTTCGCTATTGTACATTAAACATAACAAAATGTGAGCAGAGCCTTCTCGTTCTAAGAGCATTTTTGAGTAATAACAAATTGATCGGTGCAAATTTCAACAATGTTAGATTCATTTCATTTACAATTTATGCACAGAGGCGCCACTTTGCCGCAAAAGTATAATTAACTTCGTTTTTTGATCTACAATGATTTTAAATGTTTGTGACTATTTTATGTTTAAGCGCATGGAAATTACTAAAACACAGCCAGGTTTAAGAAACGCTAAAATCAAAAATACGTAATGATGACAAAAAAGAAATAAAAACCTCGACTACTTTTAATAATAATTTCAGTACTCTCGCGATTACATAAAAAACAAAATTCAAAAATAATACTCATTTCCAAGTTATTTGTTGTGACTTAAGTAATAAGAGAATTTATGCCGAAATTTTATTATTAAAGAGGCACACCATTCAGATAGTTTAAAAAATAACTTCCTTAAATTTTTGAATCTTCAATGAATCAAAAATATTCTTAAAGAGCATTACTTTAGCACAGTTAAACAATTTTTTCGAAGTTTCGAAAACTCCCAAATAATTCCAATATGGTATTTTTTTCTAATAATTCCCTTCAGTAGTATCCGCGATAATCTTTTAATCTTCTCTATTTTTAGAGGCCTTTAGGTTATATATCCTCTTAACGGCAGTAGAAATCAGAATATTCTCTTATTATTATTAAAGCTACAACTTTTTGTGATATAAAAGAGGTGTTCCGGCAAGATAAACAATAATAAATTAAAAAATAGCTCGACGACGGGATTTTGCAGTGCAATGTATAGTTTGAAAATGAAATCAATTCTCTAAACTTGTGCCAAACGTAACCTAATTACGAAGTCTCTAAAAATTCCGTTTGCATCCTATAATTTATCATACTTGTTCGTGAAGACATGGCTAGATTTGTATTATTAATTCAAAAGGTTAAGACTAACTTAAATATACAAACGTGGGAATTTTAAATTATCCACTCACTAGTGAAAATTCTTGTTAAAATATTTCAAAACCTACATAACTCTATTTTCCGGTATTAAGAAAAAAATTTATTCTGAAGAGAGTTCACAAGTCACTGGCTGGCAATTAGCCCTAATTGGAATAAAAACAAATTAAATTAAATTAGTATTTAATTTTGCGACAAAACGAAGCAATATTAGTTTGCTTCCGACAATTAAAATATTCATCTCAATTTACTTGTCCACTAGCAATATTAATATCTAAAATAAATTTAATCAAAATATGAACCTTTTCATTGATGAAATAAAGTAAAGTAAAATTTTAATGTTTTTAGCAGACACCACTGCAGCTAAATTTAAACCGTTCATTGTTTGTCATTGTTTTCAGTCAAGTTAATTTGCTCTAACCCTAGATTAAGTGACTATTCCTAAAAAATGAATACATTTCAAATAATAATATCCGCCCTCAACGACCGGAAATAATGTTTGTGCATGAAACATACTCATATAAATTTACAGAACGGCTCCACACACTTTACAATGGAAAATGAGATAAGGATGGCATACAATAAAAAAAAAAGGTATATAGTGCACACGTTAATGCATATTACCATGAACTTAACTCTGAATAAGATGATTCAGGTGATTGTGATTGACTATGTTTTTCGTGTCCTGTACAATATTTCCGTTGAGCTTTTCTGCTCGCAGGAATTCTTCAGAATTTGATTTTGAGTCGGTGCTTGATTCACTGTATCCATTATCGTATTGATTTTGATTTGAATGATTTGAATAGCTCAAATCACCATTCTTTTGAGATGTGTAGCCATTCGTGTCAGCATCGTGATTGCTATCCGTGGAGATATTTTCATTAGATGCATCGACTGATGTACGCTTATAATTGATTGGAAAATCTCCGCCGCCCAGACGAAGTACTGTATTAGCGCTGTTTCCTGGATAATCCGGGATAGCATATCCTTGTGAAATAAGTAGATGTGCAATATTCACCTCGTTCCCTAAATAACAGTAATTTTTAAATAAAATTCTTAAAGATATATTTTTTTTCTTAATAGTACCATCTGAAGTATCATACAACTCAACTCCGGGAACTGGTGATCCTTCTCTACGAACATGATTTCCTCCTTTGGGGCGTTCTTTATATGTAACTATCCGTGATACCAATTTTTTCCATGTTGCAACTAAAAAAATAAATATATTTTTTTAAAAATATTCTAATTTGTCTAGAATGTAATCATCATTTACCGTGCGTAATTTCTTCAAATTTAGCAATTGATTGCTGATCCCAAATTTCTGTATCATTCGATAGTGCTGGTTTAACGTGTGCAAGGTAACATTCAATGGCTTGAAATCTAAATTTAAGAAAAAGTATTTAAAAAATCAAAAATATATATTACAAATTTCGAACCCTACCGTAAAGTTAAGAAATCTGTTCTCAATTCGAAAACCTCGTGCGGTGCGACATATTCACTATCGCCGTAGTCGACAAAATACAAATCAAGAACCACATCTCGTGGATTATATTCGTTCGGTAAAATTCCAACAATTTCTGCTCTATACCATTTTCCATCGTACTTGAAGAGTGCAGCTACGATTTGACCCAAATATGGATCAGCAATTTTATGTAAAGCCTGATTTTCTTTATTCTCATAGTACTCAGTCATATTTTCCACCAGTTCATCCAATTTTCTCGACTGAGGTCCAACAAGTTGTAACCAAAATTTAGTTGGAGACGCAATCGCTGAAACATACACTTCCATAGGTTTTTCTGTATCGCTTAAATTCAACTTCTCCCTAGCCGGAAGGTATGATGTGCTTGAAGCGAGGGATGAATGATTGCTTGAAATACTGTTTGTAGGGCTCCGTCGAGGTTCACGTTTTTGTTCAGTTTCTTCCAGAGATTTTCGAAATAGTTCATCTTCTTTCACCTTTTCTTCTATAAGTTTCTTTGCAATATTGACTTGAGTACGATTTCCGCTTATCACAACCCGTCTATCATGATTTCTATCACCTGACTCTACAGAGACTTTAGCGAGCGATTTCCTACAGATTTCTTGCAATGATTCTCCACATCTACCTGTTAGCAATATTAACAAGATAATAATAAAAGTCACATATGGCAGTATAATATGAATACGTTTCGTACCATATAGCTGAAATGCATGATATAACTTTTTCATACAATTCAGCTACAAGAAACGCAGCCATCGAATTCATTCATGCTCCCAAATATGAATCCAGATAGAAAATATTTTACCTATTATCCGACCACAGGCACTTTGTGGAACAAACAATTCTTCTTTCACAGACGGATACCGTTCGATTTCCTTAACCAACATTTGTTTCGCTTTATCCACATTTTCCTTTAGGCCACGTATCTCACAGTATTGATGATTATCATCTTTTTCTCTATTTTTTTTTATTTTTTTTTTTATAATAAGGCAAATAAGTAAAACTACCAAAAGACTAATATAAATAAATACTTACCTAAATCTAATCACAGTACCAGTCTTCTCCTCAACAATTTTAAGATTTGCTCCGCCCCTTCCTAACAAGATCGGTACTATTTCGTTGTCCAAAACAATCTGAAGGCTGATATCCTGTTTCTTTTTAGCAGCTAATTTTCCATCAACTACGTCCAGTTCCTCGTCGTCATCTTTGTTTTTGAAGTAAATGTAGAGCATCGCCCCGCCAACACTACATAATCCAAGGCCTAATATTAAATTTAACGCTGGTGTCCGAAACATCCTTCTTGAAATCGCGTACCGTGAACTAATAAAAATGATGAGAAGATAATCAAAAGGTAGCTATTTTTTTCTATATTCTATAACTCCTACTTAGGAAAAAGCGCTTTACAATATATTCATCAGATCTATTCTTGATTATCACCAGAATTTTAAAGAAGAAGAAATAAACTAATGAATAACGAAGAATTGTAGTAAATAATAATTTTTCTGGTTTCATTGATTTTTCGGCAACAGAATAGAAAAACTGAGATGTTAATATGAATTTTGTATATTCCGACACAGTCCGGGCATCGATCTGCTTAGTTTAAAGTATGATTAACCGAATAATTGAGGGGATTTTATATTTTACAAAAACGTCTTTTGTCTATCTATACGTGGGTTCTCAGTTAAATGCAGATATATAAAAAGAAAAGATGGGTGACGACATATTGGCAGATAATAAATAAACTTAGGGGTGATAAATAGTTTCATTTAAACAAAAAATATGTTTCCTATACTAATAACATTGCTACGATCGTAAAATTCCTCGCAGAACGATTTATCTTGGAGTTTTGTCTTATTGTTGAACTTCTTCTATGGAAAATAAATAAACTATTGCTGGAAACGTTAAACTCACTTCTAATTTAATTTTAGTGGAAAAATCCATGAGTGCATTTTTCCGCAAAAAGTAATGAATTTTGGAAACAGGAAATGGCAAAAATTTGGTGTACGATCCAAATCAAGTTTACAAAAATCCGAATTATTTATAGAATGACTCATGAATACAACGCTGGATGAAAAACAAAGAGAAAATCAGGTAAACAAATCCGCACACGGTTTACATCTATCTGTATCTGGCCTTTACTTATTCTCGGTCTCCAGCTGGACTCAGATGGATTTTCCCATTTACTGCAATATCAGCATATTTTCTGAAAATGTGCAAGGCAATTTGGGATTTCTGAGAAGGGAATATCTCATGTTTAACACGTTCATAAAAACACGGAGAAAATTGCAAGTCAAACAATTTATGGACAGGCATTTTTTGGTGTATTTCTACGAAAACCTTAATAAAGTCGGTACAAGCACAAAACAATTAACGTTAATGCATATAACCCTAATACATCTGTTTGAAATTTCCACAATATTTATTTCATCCACATATATTATAAAATACAAAATAGTACTTTTAAAAGGAAAATCGTTAGTTCTTGATGTTGCTGGCATCCTTCTAAATAAATTATTTATTTACAAATCGTGAAAGGATGACTACTACAAAAATATGTACATCTGAATCAATTAAACCAAATTAGCCTTAACACAATTCTTGGTCAATCAATATGTTCGAAATGAGTGTTAATACAGCAAGACGTTGAAGTTACAGGCCCATGAAGACCGTAATTAGTCCTGTGGTTAGGAATCCTAAGAAACCGCGGGTGTCTCAGGAAGCGAGCCAGAACCAGAATATCGAAAGACTATAGCAGAACCGGAAAGTCAATAATTCCTTGCAGGTACTCGAATGCAAAAGCAGTCTTGGAGATTTCACTTCGAAGCTGGAGTAAGTCTAATTTGATTAATTTAAGCCTATCAATATAAGGAGGTAGAATGACTGGGTTGCTCCAATGAAGCTCCTGAAGAGCGAAACGTAAGAACCGACGTTGAACAGCTTCAGATTAATTACAGATTAATATGAAGGGAGTAAAATGGAGACCAGACACAAGAAGCATATTACAAGATTGGACGAACATAAGAACAATAAAGGAGCCGTGTTATTCCTTAGCCCATCAACTATTGAGTCGATATGAAACACAGACGGCTATCATACGAGACACCTAGGTCCTTAATTTTGTCCAGTCTTGCCAAAACACAGCCATTAATAGTATAGTCGAACACAATCGAAGTTATTTTACGAAAGACAAACATGTAAGTACATCAAAACGAAGAGAATTAATAGAACACCACTCGAAAAGGGCGACTAAGTCAATATTTAGAAAGTCAAAATCTTGACTATTAGAAGACATAAATCGAAAAATCTTAACATCGTCAGCATAGAATCAGATTTGAGAGTGAGAGGTAAATCATTGATATAAATGTTAAAAAGAAGTGGGCCAAGGTGGCTTCCTTGAGGTATACCACAAGAATTATAAATCTCCTCAGAGAGAGATCCACGGAACAATATTCGCTGAGTACGAAGGGACAAGTAAGACTTGACCCTGTTCACAAAGAGAGGGGGGAAAGCCAAGGGCCTTCTTTTTGTGAATTAGAACAGGATGATTGATTTTATCAAATGCTTTGCTAAAATCGGTGTAAATTCAGTGGATCTATGGAAAACAAATTCTTCTATAGCATTAAGGCAGAAATGCAAAAATTCGAAAAGGTTAGTTGTTGTAAATCTACCCTTCATGAAGCCATGTTGAGAGGGGCTAAGGAATGGCTTACAATAAAAATTAACATGAAATCTGGAAAATTATTTAACAGCGAAGAATGTGTTTATATTTTTTCTAATTTAAAAAACTTGCTTCGTAGAGCGATAGTCAATATCATGCCTAATAAGACCAAATCATATTTTTTGAGCACCCAGAAGCACCCAGAAAAAATTATAATTTTTATAGAGTTAAAACATTCGTGTTTGACTTGTTAAATGTTTTTTTAGAAAATTAAAAAAAAATTATTTACCCTTAAAGTTAAAGAGAATGATTCAGAATTTCAGAATGATCAAAATTTAGCTATTTTTTTCTCATCGCGTTTCATAAAGTTCATCAGATATATTCTTGATTAGTACCAGGATTTTAAGGAAGTATTCATCCAAAAAACTCAATTTTGTAATTAATAGTTATTATCTGGTTTAATTTATTTTTCGGGAACTTCGAAACTTTAAACGCGTTCTTCTCAAAACGAAATTTTTTTTTTTTTTTCAATTTGCGTACATAATTACTTAAAAACCTGATCGTTTCACATTTTTTAGTTTATTTATTCCATTGCCAAGAAAATCAACTAAAATGAACTACTAACAATTACGATTATATCACTTTTGTTTTTGGTATAAAATTACAAAAAAAAAGTATAAATTGATGCCTTTTTCTTTGAATAGTCATAAAACAATAAAATTTCAATTTTGTTGATCGCAGATTAGTTGATATTCTTGGAAAACATGTTAATAATACACCCAAATTTTGTTTTTGATTTCAAATAAAAATTCCGACTCCCGAGGATGCATGTAGGTATGCTAGAAAACCAGGTGAGAGTACTGATAATAAATCAGCGTTTTCTGGGTGAAATGATTTTAACATTTAATGAAATGTACATGGAAACATTAATAAAACATTCTCAAAGTTTAAAAACATTCAATTGAATTCTCCGCAGTAAAAAACCAATATCCCAAAAAATACTTCTAATATGGCCTTCTAATGTTGTTTTCTCCCTTAATCAAGAATTAATCAATAGTTTAAAAGGATGGTCGTAAATTATTTATTTTCATGTCCCCGTATTGCATAGAAGATATATAAAAGCTTTGTAATAGCAGTCGAGGATATCACAAAGCAAACCATAGAATAGTTTTCCAAGGCAGAAAAATGAGCAATAAGTCTGTAATTAGAAATATAATTTTTGTTCAAATGAATCGACCTTTATCTGGACTTGTGCATGAGTTTTAGCCGGTTAATAGCGCACATTTTCTTCGGGTGTAATTCTAAAGTTGTTAAGAATCAATTTAAGAAAGAATAAAAAAAAAAACCAAGAATGCATTCAGATGATAACCAAAGTGCAGTCGTTAAGTGGAGATGCAGTGACCAGTCTCAATCTCCAAATGACTTCATAATCATTGTGAAATCTTCGCAGTATCTCGCGCTTTATAAAAAAAAAGCTTAGATCACTTTAGAGTTTAGAATGAGCAAAGTACAATTCCTCTGCGCTTGTTGCTCTAAAGATGCGACTAATCACTTTTGTTCGTTACAATAAATCTTAAAAAGCGAGAGATCTGAACCATTTCTGCGAAATGAAAGACATAAAACCAGCAGGCTTCGCGCAATTTGCATAGTTGTATATCGCGCTCATGAGCATTTTTAATGTGGATTGGGATTGGCCCCTCCTCCTCAAGCTCTTGCTAGCCGTTGCGCCGGTAGGAAGGAATTTGAAATAGTCGTGAGTGAATTGTTTTTTGCGCTCAGCTTTCAATTCAACGTTATACCCCGAACGGATTAGGCTGCTGGTGGTCGTCGTCGTCGCTGAAGTTGAAGAAGCCGCTAAAATGCGAAATTGTTTGCAAACCTCTCAATTTGTTTCCAGTCTAAGCTAGAAAATCCGTCGTAAAGCCTTCGCGGCACATGTGACAAAAGCCGCAAGTTGGCTCTAATTTTAGTCAAATGACATAAGAGCCGCCTGTAGCACACGGGTGGTCTCCCTGTCTGCCGCATGTAAACAAAACAAATGCCCCCAAAACTCTCTTCAGCGGGGAGGTACCCATTCAATTTCTTATGCAACAAACAAACCCGACAACTCTCCGGCTAGCCGTATATAAAAATTCGCAAGTTTTTAACGAGAGATGACGGATGCTCTTTTAATCCATTTTACTTTTCATAAATTCTGTTAATTTTGGAGTCTTCAGTCATCGTCACATTGGCCTATTTTGAAACGCACCGGCTTGATGGTAACAACAGGCGGCAGGAATAGACCGCGAAAGCGACAGTTTCGTTGTAAAAATATCTAAAAAAATTTATTTTTACACCAACCAAAAAATTATTGGATGCGAAGGTCATGACGACGAATGGTTTAGGAGACAAGTCCAAGGCACGAAAGGTTTGAGTGCTAATTTGTGATGGGCACGCACTCTGTGACCTATAGGGTTTCACTTAATTCACACGTTCTGGACAAATTCGAATGTTGTCATTCGAGTAAAATTATGCAACAAGAGGAAAAAAATAAGCCGGAAAGACTTGCTTCTTTTGCGGCCACTTTTTGCGAGATCAACGAAATGTTCTCGAGGTATTTTTGTTGGGTTTCTCCCCAATTTCGTGGGGTTTTCGTCGCGATAAAAGCGCAAATATGACCGAATGATTATAAATTCTTAAGTGTTGATACAAATCTAACAAAACAGCATGATTAACTCACAATATTCAAACAAAATCTCGAACTTAAGCCACTAAATCCACAAAACACTAGAGAAGTTACAAGAGTGTGCGATGTGCAGATGTCATTTGGTGGAGAAATTTTTGGTCACCTCACTCTCAAGCTGCACAAGTGCCATCTAGGTCTGATTTTAAACAGCTTTATAAACTAAAGTCGATAACATTGTTCCCGGGCATTCTGATTTAAAACGTATTTTCCGGCGTTTATTATTTATTTTTTAACGAACTTTTAGCAAACTACCGGTTTTAAAACCCTAAAAATAAAAAAGTGAAAACGATAAAATGATTAAAACAGACTTCTCCACGTGATCAACTAACGCCGAAAAGTGGGTGGTAGAATCTCCCTAACGACCCCAACGCAAAGGGTTGTGGTGTGGTGGGTGCATTGCATCCCCCCAGAGGAGGGTTAAACGTCAAGTAGAGTAGAAGACGTGTTTTTTAAGTTTAGTTCCGCCAAAGGGCTCCGAGAGAAAATAATAAACACCGTGACGCCGTGACCAGAGCGATGCTCTTCAAGGAATTAATTCGATTCTCGACACAGCACAGAACGCTCTATTGTTACCTAATCCTGAGCGTTTGGATATTTCTGTTAATTGCGGGTAAGCGAGAGAGAACCGAAAATGTCCCCGATTTCGGCGGCTGTTTTGGTTATTTTGTTTGTCCCCTTAACCTAATTAGGAATGACCCGCAGGTATGTACAAGTACATCGGTACCGCAACGACCCCCAACACCTTTACCCTCTTGAACGCGAAGCAAATGTACCTTGCGAGCAATTCGGAGGAGCAGAGCGCCAAGCTGCGAAAGTACAAGCAACACTGCAGCCCCATCGAAAGTCTCACCAGAAAGGATGACGGGGGCCTCCTCGAGGGATGGAAACTGCAGGGAGTTCTTCTGGTCATTAGGCACGGAGATCGTGGACCAATGTCCCATGTTAGGGGGATATCCTCAGTGGACTGTGGCGTCGAAAGCGATAGTCTGCTAAACAAGTAAGTAGTCTTCTTCGAAATAAATCGAATGATAAATAAAATACATCAGGTCAGTCCTGAATATAGAATATTAATAGCGTAAATCAGACAAAATACAGTGTTTTATAATTTCAAAAAGAAATAACGCAAACGAGAAAGCGCATAATAAATAACGAAAGTATCGAAAGAGTAACAAGAGTTGCAAGGAAATAAGCTCACACTAAACATTAGAAAAAACAATTACATGATATTTAAGATAAAAAATGAACAGAATATAAATCTATCCATTAAGATAGAAGGAAGGAAGTTTGAAAGAGTTTCTCACATACAATATTTAGGCTTCAGGTTGGTCGAAAACTTAAATTGGAAGTTACATATATCGACGTTGATAAAGAAAATCACACCAATAATAGGAGCAATACGAAGGTCCGCATAGTCCATACTAGTATATAATGCTCACGTGTTGAGTCATGTAAAGTACCTAATAAACATCTGGTCACAAACTCCGCAGTACAATCTTGAACGTTTACAGAGATTAATGAACAAGGCTCTTAAAATATTGTTTCGTCTTCCGTGGGACATACCAACAAAAAATGTTTATAGTATCACGAATAATTTTAGCTTGAAGGAAATAATTTATATAGAAAAGGCAAAGTACATGCACAAGGTAATAAACAGAAACATAAAGAACAATATTGAGCTTACAAGAAGTAATGAGGTACACAGTTATAACACAAGAGAGAGAGAATTTATAAGAATGGTTAAGGCGAGAACGGAAAGGAATCGTAAAGGACTCATCAACAGCGCAAGTGATAATTATAATAAACTTCCGGAAGAAATAAAAAGGATAGGAGATCTAAACAAATTCACAAGAGCCTATAATGGATTATGTTAGAGAAGGACCAACTGTCAAATAAATCTATGGTGCAATTCTAATCATACTATTGTATGTATAGGTCATATATTAATATGTTATACTAATGATTAGGTTGTAATAATAAGTAGGATTAGGTAATTTTTCACATAAAATAATTTTTTGCGGAGACCATTATATGTTCAAACTGCTCTTATACCAGCCCAGCTGTCTCAGCGGCTTTGTGATAATTAACTTTTTTTTAAATTGATATGATATGGCATTTTAGCAAAGGATCCACAGAGCCTAAATTCTAACGTCAGGGATGTATAGAATTAGGTGAATGTTTCTAGCAGCATGCTGAGAAGTGCGTCAAAATATCCATTATTATTTAAGAAAAAAAACTAAGGTAAAATACTGGGGAAATCAATATAAAGCACTACTACAGACTATCCTTCAAGACGTGCGCCAGGAAGACAAAGAGTAACATGGCTAGAAAATATAAAAATATTGTGTAATTTGAGCTTAACAGAACTCTTTAAAGCTCTGCTAGACAAAAATATACTCAAAAGGATAATTTCTAACCTAAGAGAAGAGATATATATAACAGGAAAAAGAAGAATAAGTCTTCTGTTTTGGCATTTTCAAGGGTTTCGGCGGTCTAAATAATCTTCCATAGATAACCGGAGTTAAAACTACAAAAAATGAGTTATAACTTAGAAAAATAAAGACAAGTTTCATATAGAATAACAGAAATAAAATCCATTTTCGGAATGGTTGAAAATGCATACCAGTTTAGGACAAATCGCACAACAGCTTGATTATATACACTATAAATTGTACATGAGTATATTTAATTAATGCTCCCAGGCCGATGCTTTATTATTTAATAAAAAAGACGTTTCACTTTTGTAACATCTTTCCTCAACTTAAACTGCCCAAGGGTATGCAATTACAAAACATTTTTAATTTCGGAGGTATCGCATGGAAATGAGCTTTCAAAAATGCGTTTCACTTTTATTGTTCTAGATGAAAACTTCTTGTCTTTATTTTTCTATCTCATAATACAAAAAACCTTTTAGTCAAGTTCGAAAACCAAAAACTATTCCTCCAGCAGACACATTAATAATTTGTCACTTTTTTTTATCCTCCTGATGGGCGATCCATAAAATTTACGAAGTGTTTTATAATTTCAATAACTTAACCCTGATTTTGAAAATAAATTTCGGAATCGTTGCTGTGGTGTATATTCCACACTTATAATAGTTTAATAATCACGAAATATAGTCCTATTTTTCTAACAATTGAATTTATTGGGATATACATTTTTTCTTCAATCCGGCACTTTTATTTTATTTTATCTGCTGATATTTTCTCTTTGTTTGTTAGATACAAAGCATTTCTCCTCAATGCTTCGAATCCTTCTGGTACTAACCACATGTACTGGAATAAGATTGGTCCCTTCCACGGCTTCGCACTTTTGCCGCCAGCATCGAAATCATGCTTCTTAGGACAGTTAACGTACAAGTAAGTATGAGCTTTAATTTCTTATTAAGATAGAAAAGTCTGAGTCTTTTTTCTTTCGTTTGAATTGATAACAGCTGCCTTCCATTGGGATGTTTTTATTATTAAGAAGTTTACAAATAATCACCTAAACAATTTTCTTTTTAACTTGTTAAAAAACTGATTTAATTTCTCACAATATTTAACCCTTTTCACTCGACTGGTCTCTGGTCTCGACTGCCTCTGGGGCACCATTCAGCTATTGCTTACGCAAAATCTTCGAGTGCAAAAGGTTAATATATTTGTATCATGCGGGATCTAGTCCCAGAAAACTATCGTGAGGTTGAAAAAAGCTTGTTCCTCCAAGGTTAAGACCCACAACCTATAAATCCATTTTGATTAAAATAGCTTTAGCGCGAATATGGTTTAGCTATTTATGAAGCCTCCCAATGGAACGCAGGAAATTAAAAACAAAGTATTAGGATACATCCCATATGAATAATATGATTTAAATAATATTTTTCTTTTCTCTTGAAAAGAGGAATTGCCCAACTTTTACATATTGGAGAGATTTTACACCAAGTTTATGCCCATCCACTTGGTCTACTCTTAAAGCCGCCAGCGCATCGTATAAACATAAATTCTACACCACACACATTGCTCAACTCGGACGAAGTAATTGTGTACTCAACTCGATACCGTCGAACCTTCCAAAGTGCAATGGCCTTAATGTTTACATTTTTAACACCAGAAAAATGGATTGCGCTAAATATTCGCGAATCGCACAGCATGGCCTTCTGCTTTACTGATTGTGCATGTCCACAGGTCGATGTTCTTCGCAAAAAATTATCTTGGCTTAGCTCAGATCAGCTGGCCCAACATCCCGCCGTAGCAGCTGTAGTCCAATGGCTGGGTCAGTCTCTAATTCAGCACACTTCAAATTTTATCAGCAGCCCCCATGAAGTTATGGATGCGGTTCTAGCGCTGTTGTGCCACGATAAGCCATTGCCATGTAAAAAGACTGGGGAAAACGGCGGCAAGTCTTACGTAACCGTCTCTCCGCCTACAACAATAGACCTCAACGATGTTATTAACATCGATCAGGATGAGCTTATGACTAATTCAATCGATTCACCGATTGTCTTCGATCCCGAAGAGAATGATGCGCAACCAGAAGGATGCATAGAATTCAGCCATATCGCGGCATTAATGTCCTACACGAATTGGCAATCGTCAAAGGAGGCAAAACATGCTTTCTACCATCGCACAGGATTGCTACGGGCTTACGGACTCATTCGGAACATTGTGAGTTTTATGCTCAAAATGATTTCGGGTGATCGCACAAAATTCGTCCTCTATTCAGGCCATGATTGGACTATGCAGTACCTCACTGCCGCCCTTGGGATAGAAACAGAAACAGCATTTATTCCCTACGCATCCCGCATGGCCTTTGAAGTCTATCGCAGCGACATGCATACGGACTATTATTTTCGAGTTGTACATAATGGAAAAGATGTTACTCAACAGATCGATTTCTGTGAAGGAGGAAAAAGCCTGCGAGTGACTAGAGATAGTCGTGGAAATAAAGCGGACCTGTGCCCTATAGAAAATATTATTCGATTTATCCACGACGACTATTTTGCACCGCTCAATGCGACTAATTTTAAGGATGCCTGCACTATACAAAAATCGAGCGAATTCTAAGAATATTCCTTGAAGTCTTCGTAATATTCTAGTCGTAAATTCGAACTGTGATACAATTGAAAATATTTTAAAATTTTATCTTTATCCTTTATCAATTGTTAAAATTGAAAGCGAAATATTTAAGTGCTGAGATATGTATTTCCTAGTTAGTTCCAATAAGTTTTATTATTTTTCGATTTTGTTGTTGAAGCCCAGAGCTAAATAATTAAATCGATTTATAGTTGGCTGAATTCTTAAGTACGTAGGTTATCAGAAACATATCATGCAATTCAGCTATTAACGAAGGAAATAAACAAAATTTTTTGTTAATAGATAATTCTACAGTTGAATATTAGATCTTAAAATTTGATTAATATATACACAAAAGTTATTTAGCTCTGAGAAGAATTTTCTTAATCATGTAACTGCCCCTGCTATGGAGTAGGATTTATTTAAGAAATCAATTTTTTAAGTTATCTTCACAATACTTTTACTAAACTTAAATTGTGAATTCTGTTTGCTTCCTGAATAAGTTATGTATGTTATACACTGTTTTATGTAGGTTTAGGTTTACGAGAAATGTTATTGCATTTAGAACTTTCTTCTTACCGTCCAGTTATTATTTGTCTGTTTTAGCGAAATAGTTTAGTCAAAAGGATAATGTTTGTGTTTTTACCAGCATTTTGTTTGGAATATATCTTTTTTCCTCTCCTGATTTGAACTTCTATTTCAATTTTGTTATGCTTCTAATTGTTTGAAATATTTCACTTAGCTGGTGAAAACTCAGAAATTCTCTAACTTAGGAATAATTTAAAGGATCTATTTATTATAAAAGTAAATTTAAGCATCGCTCGTCAAAGAGTATCGAATCTTAGAAAAAGAAAGGAACATTTAAGAAAAATTAAAAACCTATCGAATTTTCAAAAACATATCATGAAAGGTAATCAATCCCTTGCAACGGAAAACCAAACATATCATTTTTGGGAATTTCTAGTTTAAGAGAATTTTATGAAATGAGATATTTAAAATTTCGATGAATAATGTTCTTCGATATTGTAAATATAATAAAAAGAAATATACTTGTCGGAATCGTAAAAGAGATTTTCAATTTTTTATTTTCAATATTTTACCGAACATTTTATTCATAAAACATAACACAATAAGTATAACACTAATAAAAATTCTAAGCTAAGCTAACTATTCAGCTAAAGTATTTTCATGATTTCTTCTAACAATTTATTATACTTTGGAAGTGTAAGTAGTATATTAATGTATTAGATATAAAATGTTATACTCAGTTTTAAGCTTATTATATTATTATTATTATTATGGTTGATAAAAAAAAAAAAAAAAAACAGTAATTTATCATTTACAACAAAGTCGTAAGCCAAAAATCCAGAGCAAAACAGTTCGTCTACTCTGAGTTTCTTCTAGCAGAACTGTTCTCATTACTTAAAATTAATTTTGTTTACAGTTACGGTTTATTTATTTATTTTTTTCGTTTCGCAAAAAATGGCTAATTTAAGTGAAGGCTTTAGGTAAAGTAATTTCAAATTTAATGGGTCGTGGCAAAACTATAAGTCAAAACATTAGGGAATTTATTGTTAATGTTTATCAAAAGGTGAAATCTGCATATCATATATCCGAAAGTTTAAGCATATCGCAGTCTATGGTTCGAAACATCATTGCAGTATTATATTTAAAACAAAAGGCTATATAAAAGTGAATAATAATCGTTACACAAATTAGGATATGGCTTTTATAAGTTACATATGATGTAACCGGCGGAAGTTAAAGGTAATGTTAAAATTAAATTCCCCTCGGGCAAAGGAGACGACTAGATTTCGCGAAAATCTACGAAAATTGGACAATAAGGCAATAGCAGTCCAGGTTTGATTTTTTCATAGGGTAAATGGACCAAAAGGTCATATGAAACCCGGAAGAAGCCTTTTCACCCAGATTGTTTGCGAAGAACGGTTAAGTTGCCGGCTTCACTTATAAACTACTCAAAAAAATTATGGCATAACAAAATGTTTGTAAAAAATTGCTCAAATTAGAAACACGATTACTCCGCGACAAATCAGCGCAACAGGGTATTTTTTTTAAATTAAAGGTTGATACCTTAACTTTTCGAAATCGTGACCTTGAATTTCACTAATTTTGTCAGTTTCAAAATTTGCAAAGTCGTTAATGCATGCGCACCTGGATTAAAGCTGTAAAATCCAGAAAACAAATCGTAGAGATTCTTTCGAAGAATAATCGTACTTTCTCATGCATTGATCAGAATTATCGGGAAAAAATTATCCAGGTCCGTATGCATTACCAAACTTTGCAAATCCGATCAACAAATCCATACCGATTTCAAAAAGTTAAGGTTTCAACCTATAATGTAAAAAAAAAATGCTCTGCGGTGCTGATTTGTCGCTCATTAAGAATCTTTCAAAGACCATTTTTTGACAAACATATTTTATGCCAGTTTCGGGATGTATGTGCGAACTACCAAAATATTAAAGAACTTTTATCTTCGATTCCTTTGTTGGAATATATTTTTCAGCATCCTGCCATACTGCTATTCCTTTTATGGCTTTATAGCTTTCAAATAGCCCAGAGCTGTACCCATTGAGTCATTATGGGGGAAAAATGAAAAAACCGATACGCCAACAATTTGTCAGTAATATAGAGGAATTGTGCTCTCAAATCCATAGAGCCAGAGAATTGTCGACAATTAGTAAATACTGTGCCAGATCGATTTAAAGCGTCAATGAAAAGGAAAGGTGTGAAGTGATAATCACCCCGTATCCAATATAAGCGAACTATTTTGCTTTGTTTGTGTTTATGGTTTATAACAAATTTTGTTGTAAATGATGAAATATTGTTGTTTTTTTATCAACCATCAAAAAGTATTGATAATAAGCTTAAAACTGAATAAACCTATCCCCCGATTTGCACGGTACTCTTTTTACACGATCTCGCTTTTACACGGTTTTTAAAGAAAAGGATTTATATAAAAAAATATATTGGTAAAAGTGAACATTTTAGCTACATACATATTGCTACTGCGCTTTTTGAATTTCGTCTAAGTAAAAGTTTATTTGGGATTGAAATTAGGTAATATTTTTTACTAAAATAGCCCCAATGTTGAACGAGCTCTTCGATTACATCAATAAATTAATAAATGCTTAACTCAATATGAGAAGGTCTATAAAGATTAAAACAAAAATCAAACCAATTGTTAAGGGGAGGGTAGGGAATTTTTTTTGCATTTATTTTTTTATTTTATATTTGAAAGTACAACTCTTCAAGAGCACCCAGTTGAAATGTAAGGTCGATTGGAGCAAAACTACCGGAGATACAATGCCTCGAATCTCCCGCCGTTCGAACAACTCGATATTAAAATTTTAAACGCGTTTTTCTCCCACTTCGAATGGTCAAAGTCGGTGGAAACTAACTCAAAATCTATTTGACCGATCTTCTTCAAATTTGACACACTCTTTAAGTACATAAAAGGTCTGTCTGGTAACTTTTGGGTAAAAATTTCTTGAGTAAAAATCTGGTAAAAAGTTTCATATGGTAGTGGGGATAAACATCAAAAACCAGACGACTTCAAGTAAAAATTGGGTAAATCTTACTTGTGTATGTAAATTGTCAAACATGATCAAGTTGTTAGAGGGAACACTTAGGGATTTATTTAATATTTTTGAAGATTTTGAAATATGTTTTTTATTTATTTAGACAATTTTTCAATAACTTCTTCTTCTATCTGAATCGCGACGCAAAATTGAAACACACAAATGACAGATTGCACAGTGACAAGCAATCGGTGATTTTACCCAAATTTACTCGGTCCTCACAGCGTGGGTAAAATCTGGTAAAATTGTGTAAGAGAAGAAGTGCTGTCAAGAGCTCAGTTTTTTCCCTCCGCGAGGTTAACAAATACTTTCAGGTAAAAATTTTACCCGCGAGTAAAAACTTTATAGTTACCAAGGCAGACCTAAAATATGAGGTAGTGACGTCGAGATAATTTTTATTTTTTTTGTATTATAATTAGTTTTACTATGGCAAATAGGCTGATTTTTACCGGTTTTTTCTTTCAAAATTGGTTTTTTTTTACTTTAAAATTATACCAAAAATTGAATAATCTTTAAAAAAAAAAAATCTTGACGTGATTACCTCGAGAAACTCATAAACTAACCAAATATATTCGACTTTTTGATTTCAGATAATCCAGTAATGAGTTCTGATTTCCACCGCAAACTGCTTTTTTTTAAGAGTATCCGAAGATTTGCTCTCAATGGCTTATTTCTTAATATTTTCATATTTCCTTACCAAGTCTCACCGATTCGAGATTTCCTCTTATTCCACTACCAACGAACCACAATCACCTTAAGTACTATCGAATAATAAAAGTTACATTATATCTAGAAAGAAAGGATATCTAGGCTATGAAAGTGATTACATAAATTCAAGTTTTGGTTAAATTTTTAAGGATATTTATTGATTTATATATGTAAAATGAATTAATTACATATTTATACCTTATATACGTAGGTCATAATAAAAACACACGCTGTAACTACTCCACTGGGACGAAATTTGGCCTTCCCGCTAAATATCTTGGTGTCAGAAATTACCACTGAAATTGATACATCGCTGTGTTTGCTATTTTGTATACCAAAATGCAACTTGAAAGGGGGTGATTTTCGAGCAATGATTTTCTATGACTTCAAAAAGGGCGTAAAGCAGAATGACCCGACCCATTCTATTTTCCCGGCCTAGCTCCCTGCGACTTTCTTTTGTTCCCAAAGATCAAGTTAAAAAGTTAACAGGCCACCAGTTTTCAGACGATAGTGAAACCAGAGCGGTATTAAGACGAAATTCGGGGACTTCCCAAGAAACGCTGGTCAAATGAATTTGATAAATGGTTTCATTGAATGCGCAAGTGTATAGAGTTTGGGAGGGAGTATATTGAAAAACTATAATAAAATAATTGAAAAATATCTTGTAGTTTTTTTATATTTACAAAATTTTATTTTTCATTTTATATATAGATTGCTACTTTTTTGTTTTTTTAAATGTAGTAACTTCTATCTTAGGTTGAAATAAATGAATGAATTATGCACATTTTACTCTGTTTTCGATTTACACGATTTTACGTATACGAAATCCCGATTTCGATTTACACGATTTTCTGAGGAACCTATCTACCGTGTAAATCGGTAGATAGATGTATAACATTTTTTTTTTAATTATTGCAGAAAAGACACCATGTTTTGTCTTCTTACAAGTACTCATTCAAAGAGCGGGTAGGCAAATTCGGGATAGTACTATTATATTATTACTAGATACGAGTTTGAGTGCATGAGAAACACTTGTGAAATCATCCGTCCTCCGGTTCAACTTTTGCCAGAACAGTGCACGCCCAGCTTCAGTTAATATTTGTGTTAGCCACACATTGTTCAGTAAACAGTGAGCATATTTCAAGGTGCTCTAATGGATAGTAAATACGCCTGCATGCCACGTAGCGTAATGCATTTTTTCGTCGACTCTCCCCATGATATGAGTATTTATGAGCACTCAGCGAAGCGTCTATCCACCTGGCCGTGTAACACTTTCAGGTACTTTGCGTGTGCCATCACATCTCGCGCGAATGTAAGCCCCGGACTGCTGTAACATGGGAGGGAGCTTGGGAAAAAATTATTTTATTCAAAGCGCGCAACTCCTGGTCGGAGGCACGGCGTGGGTTCGGTGCGGCTTGGCTCGGCTCGCTGACAACATGTAGATGTGGCGCGAGCACTCGTCGTCGTGTAAGCACATCATATAAGTAGTTGCGATTGCAATTGAAGTCAGGAGGCGTACTTGCTCGGAACAAGTACCTTCGGCGGCGGTACTGGGAGTGTAAATCGGCGTGCTGGCGGCGCTGGCAGCCTGGTACATCTCAGTACATTGTGTTACTTTGTTGCCGCTGACTTTTGCCCCCATACTTGCATACAACACGATTTCGCTACCACGTGAATGCAGGGAGAAGGGCGAGAGCTCCTGAATTTTTCAGTTTTACGAGGCAGAAGGCAGACGATGCGTACTTTCAGAAGATTGCTGATTGAGTGCGCACAGGTGGACCAAACAGGGAAAGTAAACCAGCCCTTTTCCACACGTGAGATTCGAGTAAATGCTTATTTAACATATATTATAGTATACACTTTTAAGCAGAATTTATGGCATGGGGTGTTGGGGCTCAGTAAACATTTTTCCCTGACACAGTAACAAAATATCGCTCACAGAACAGGACTCAAGGAGTGTAATACAATTTTCAGCACACGATATCAGACACAAAATTGCAGAAGGGAGAAGATAAGGGCAATTTTATGTACTTGGATACTTTTATCACTTAACAACCTGTAATTTTACTGTTCTTATAAAATAATACTAAAATACTATATCTTTATACTTCTTTCGTTTTAAGTACACCAAATCATCCCTCTACCCCTCTCCCAAGTCGAGTTTTGAAACTATTTTGAAGCGGGATGACAAAGTTCAAATTAAAGAGTGACCGCAAAAAAAGGGGTTTTTTAGCCTGTTTTTCAAACACCTGTAACTTTGTTTGGAATTAATAAAGTGTAACGTATAAGTGCTCAAAGTTTTTGTCTGGTCATGAACTTGTGCAAAAAGCAAAATTTATTGTTCTAGAAGTTAAACATCCCTTAATCAGAGGTATAACTACTCCCTTTATTTTTGCATAACGCACCTGCGAGAAAAAGATTAATTGTTTATAATTTTAGTAGTTCATATTGTTACTTATGTAAAAAACATTCATTGATTCTTTTCAAGTGATTGTAAAGTCGTAGACAAAACTACCCCTATAGAAGATTTGGAATCAAACCCTTTAAAGGGGTTACAAAAAAGAAAACACATGTTTCTGTTCTATGAAACATAAAAAACACGTAAAGGGGTGTCACCCTGGGATTTGATGTAAATCCATTCACACAAAGAGGGTTAAACTACCCCCAAGCACCAAAAAAGTTATAAATCTCAAGAAAAATCGACTTAAAGAGTTTTAGGTATGGCTGATTACTAAGTACTAGCTTAATACATGATGTATCGATCTTTAAGATTGATATCCATCTCTCCAAGGGGGTGTAATCCACATTACATGTTATTTACATAAGTACTACTAAAATAATAAACAATTAATCTTTTTCTCGCACGTGCGCGATTGCAAATAGTATAAGCGAGGTAGTTAAACCTTTGTTTAAGGGGTTGTTCATGACGTTACATTAAATTATTTCCAATCGAACTTATAGGTGTTTAAAAAACAGGCTTACTTTGCGGTCACTCTTTTCAAATATATACTTAGAGAAGTGAAACGGAAAGTAAAGATATTATCTAATGAAATCTTTTTGAGCTTCATAGGGTCTAATTTAAAAAACAAAAATTACTGCATTTATTATTATCTGCCACAATTTTAGATTTGATATAGAAATTTTACTTATAAAGCAGTGACATCCTGCGTGCCCTGGAATTTGGAAATGGTCGAGAGGTGTCGGATTACACGGCCTTTATACTTTATACAATGCTATTTCTGTAAATTACTTTGTCGTTAAATAGTGATTTCAGTGAATCGATTTATTTTGTTGTGTAACACGTAGCGCCATGCTGTTGAAATCACATCTCGCCAGGATTAATGTTATCCATATTTTCGAAGAAATATTCATTGATCATGATCCGGTACAGATCTCCATTGATCACAACGCGAGACCCTACTTCATTTTTAAGGAAATAAGGACCAATAATGCCACCAGCGTGCAAATCGCACCAAAGAGTGCATTTTTCTGGATGTAATGGGGTCTCTCGAGTCTCTTTTGAATTGGTCTCATTCCAGAAGCGATAATTTTAGTTATCCCTACAGCAAGTTCTATATAAGCTAAAAAAACACCCTTTATTTATTATATTATAAATAGCTGAAGAAGATTTAAGTTTCTAAAGTTCTTCTTTTTCTATGGACAATATTTAAGGGGGGTATTCTAGTCTAGAAATTAAAAAAAATCGTTTTTGTTTTTTTGCTATTTTCAAAGTTTAACTATTCAAGAATATGTCTACAAGAGGATTTTTCAAAATTCAAATTATTTTCGGAGTTATAGGTATTTTGCTGACCCGGCATTTCATGACTTAGACTGCAAAAAACTTTACGCGAAACTTTAAACGCGTTTTTCTCGAAACTGTCTTTTTCAAAACGATACCCACTATTTCTCAGGTTCTACTGGACCGATTTACTTGAAATTTTTAGAGAGCTTTCTTTATAGACTTGTCTATGGCTGGCCCCATCCCCAAATTTCAATTTTTACTATTTTTAAAAAATTCGAAACAATCCGAAAAGCTGGTCCAAAAAGTGTTTTTTTTTCAGGCAGTCGCAATTTCGTGAAAAAATTTTTTTCCAACTTTTCCGTAGTTCCAGCCATTGCGGCATTATTCTAGATTAATAATATAATTTTTTTTTTGCTTGGTTTCAGATTGCTAGGAGGGTTGAAATCGTGGGTATGGTCACGTGCCAATTTTTTGAGACCCCCCACTTCATCAGCTGCTAATTTGTGGAATTTTTTAATTTTTTTATTTTTTAATTTTTTTCTCTATTCTTATAATGTTAATAAATAACTTATTAAAAAATGGATACTAAAAATATTAATTGCCTTTTTTTTACGACACTTCAAAAATTACCTGAAATTCATGCCTCTAGACTAGAATACCCCCTTAATAAAACTGATAGCTTGTTCCATAGAAATTCAAAGATAAAATGTTTTTAATATGAATTAAAAGTACGAACAGTTATTTATTTACTTCAGTATTGATTAAGTAAATTTATGAATTTTATTCTTTAATTTTACTAATATGTGAATCACATTTTACAATTTTTGCTTACACATGTTGGGACCCCGTATTATTGCTACAAAATAAAAATTCGCAACACATTCTGGATAAATATCGTAGTATCTAGTGTTAAAAAGACAAGACAATCTCAAAGGCTTTACATAAATTGATCCACTGAAATTGGGTTCCGAATGATAAACCTTACGATACTCCGCTAATAAGTTTTCGCTTAAAGCTATTCAAACTAAAATCAGTTCTTAGTTTACAGTAAATTATTTTATTATTAACTTTAGTGAGTCATTTGGTTGCATATTGTGACTGCGAAGGTATGAGGTATGGTTTTAGACTTTTATAAGGACGACGCAGTAAATATAAAACTAAAAAATAGTAAAATAAATTATAGTTTGTAGGTATCAAATACAAGGAATGTGAACTTTTAAACTCTTGGCCATTATTCATTATTGGTGCTCTATTAACTGTTTACTCTTAAATATAAGTAAGTATGTCTTTTTCTCGTAAACGGTCACTTGTTAGTTTTTGTTATACCATATATACTTTTAACAACTCATCCTTATACCAACTTGACAAAAGGAATGAATTAGGTGTATTATTTAATTCCCGATTATCTTTCAACGATCACTACGATGTTATTATTGTCAAGGGTAACCCCGCTTTGGGTTTCGTTAACAGCAGAGCCGGATTATAGACCCATAGCGTAGGGAGGAAGATTTCTAAAAGTCGGCAAATTTTCGGGAAAAAATTTACAAAAACTTTAAAATGAAATATATTTTTGGGAAAGAGAAATAAAAAACTAATTACAAAAAATATTTATAAAGTAAAAAAAATTTTGCGGGTATATCTAAAATCAGGGAAAAGATGACAAACAAAATAGCCAGGAGGAAAATGAGTACTACACTTCTTAAACCTTATCAGGGAAATTTAAATTAAATAACGTAGATAAAAGGAAGTGACACACGGCTCCTTAAATCTTAGACTAGAAAATTTAATTCTATCATTCTTAATCCGTTGATTTTATAACCCGGAAAAAACGTGCACTTGTATTTTCATTAAAAGATAAAAACTCATTTCGTTGCATTTAACCTTTGCGGTCTAATATTCAAAGGAGTATAAAACTTGCTTTAGCCCATAGCCAAGTATACATACATATGTTGAAGAGTTTACTATGCGTTTTTTGAAAATCGAGTTTCGACCTATAATGTGAAAATTAATATTTTCTAAGAAGTGTTAGGTATTATATTTAGCCCAAATTCGGAGTTTACAGGGCGACAAAATATCGAAACTCCTTCTTTGCACTTTTGTTTGAATGGGAATAACATTTTACTTTTACTTGTAAGTATTTGCTGGGAAAATAAGTATTTACTGCCTATAGTTAATAAGAAATTGCTACCCTATTAGTGCTAAATATGTAAGCAAAAACTGAATTAATCAGTAAACTGCAGAATTTACATATGTATTTTGAAAAATCTTGGGTGCGTAATTAAAATCAAGCAATGAAGAGTATACACGAGGAATGCGTAGGGCAAATGCTCTAATTATTAATTTTAAGAAAAATCAAAGCAAAAGGATGAATGATTATGTTTTTTTACTTCTTACTAAAATTTGGAGTTTTTGTTGTAAACAGTAATTTTTTTTTTTTATATGACACGACAGCCGCACCGAAATAAAATTTTGGATTAATGTATATACTATATATGGTACTATACGGCGAACGTAGTTAACTGGCTAACAGCCTGTTTACTTTTTTTAGACGAATGTTTTGGTTCTGCTATAAATTTTATAGTTTGATTTTCGAGCATTTCTTCTAAATTATAGAGCAATGTTACGAATTTGTTATCAGTTTTTCTTCGTCAGATTAAAGTACACCCAAGTCCAGTAAAAAATAAGTTCAAGAAATCTTCAGAAATCTTTTTCATACTTTCATCGAAGATGATAATGAAATAATCCCCGTATAATTCAGTCGTTATAGTCCGCAGTACACCACCCTTTTTTTTGTTGATTACTATCAGGCTAAATTTTCGTGAGCAGCTTTCTTTCGCCGAGACGCCCAAATTTCTATCTGTGAAAATTTCTCGGTAGAGGTAGCTAACAAATTGCCGTTCATTTGACAACTTTCGCTCGTAGGACTGGACAAACATACCGCATTTGTAGGACAATGTCGTCATCTACATACATTCTTTAAGCGATGCCAAAAACATCAGGTGGTTAGTAGTCACTTTGTACTACTCATTATTTCGATATGTTGAGGGTGGGGGACTACCGCCGTCAACCCACGGGTTTTGTAGGACAAACGTTTTTTCGTGTTTGATATCACATTATCTCTAGATTCAATTTTAACAACTTTTCCAGATAAGTCTTAATGTGAAGATAGTCCTCATGCGATTTTTCAAAAAGGTGGACTTATACCACTTTCAAATATATCGGCTCAATTCATAAATTCAGTCATCACTCCTTTTAGATTAAGTTCAACCGCATTTAAGGTTGCTCTAATGCAAATTGAGAAAATTGCTAGTAAATGCTTGTTGTCATAAGCAAAAGCCACTGTTTACTCAAAATTTCAGTATTTACTAGGAAAACTAGTTAATGCTTCCAGTAAAAGCATTTGAGGCATTACAAAATAAAGATAAGATTTTTACTCACATAAATAGCCAGTATTTCCTACAAATATCAAGTGAAAAGCACTTGCTGGCATTTATTTGGCCCTATGTCTTTCGTGGTTTACATTGGGACAGTTCTTCCTATCTTCCGCCTAATGAAAATGGGCTTACACTTTTCCTTTTGTCCAATCTTGAGGACAGAATGCCAGAATTGCTTCTACTTTGGCTGCATTCATTTCTCCTCGGTCTTTTAAGAGCTTTGACTTTTTCCATGTTCCTCGATTGTTTGCTATTCGATAGTTTGCTATTGAAAAACTGAGATATTAAGGAGGTTAACATGTGCATCTTGTAATGTAGTAATATCTCGGTTTTACAATAGCAAACTCAATGTTATTTTAATTTAATTAAGCGGAATTTAAAAAATCAGTTTCGTTAAGGTTCGATTTATCTAACTAGTATTGTAATAGTCAGTTGTTGATGTAGTCTTGAATAAATATATAAATACAAAAATCTAGTTACATACCTAATTTAGATTTTATCAATATCGCAATGCTCGCACGTTTTCAAATTTGATTACCTATTTAAAGACCAATTTTATTTTATTTTTAACTTTTTAGTGCGCTACTCATAAAAGACTGTTTTTTAGTTTTTCAGACTATAATTTTTTGGTAGTTTACTCCCACATTCGTCGTCGCTTTCCAAGCTTCCGCGCCGGTCTGGTCAATTTCCAAACCAGAAGCGAACCTCTCCCACCTTCTTCCACTCTGCAATATGAGAATAATGTGTCGCGCAACTTTCACGCTGTGCCCAGGTCCGTCTACGGAGCCGGTCCGAGCCAGAGTTTGCGTCTTTCACTGTTTTCCTGCTGGGCGACCAGAGCCAGTAGCCAGGCATTTTTCCACCCGAAGTCTTCCTCATGCAGCGGCGCCTTAGTTCGCGTGGAAGGTGCTCCCGTCCCGACTGCTGCTAGAAATTATTAAATGAGAAGAATTTGCACCAACAGCAGAAATTGCGGCTCGAACCCTAAGGCGGCGAATTGCACAGGGGTCGCTTTGGCTTCCTGAAGCCGTAGAACGAAGGTGTCGTGTCGTGGCCGCCGCAGTCCTTATGTGGGGGAGAGATAAAAAATATATAATTTATTATTATTATATTCCACTTGCTTAAATGCACCAGGGGATCATGGGAGCTAGCAGCCAATGTGTGCCCGTCGTTGCCAGCTCTGGACTTGATGCGGAGCAAAAAATCCATGTTTTGCAGCTGAGGAATGAATGAATCGAAAATTATATGTATATGGCCAGAAAAGAATTTCAGACAGGCACGTCGCCCTACAATGCAAACAATTTTTAGTGAAATTTCGTGCTGGGCGAACATGAATTTTTCCCCACGGCCGGCACGGCGACGGAACACCCGCCAACGAACTTACTCAACAACATTCCACAGGTCGGCGAAATGTAATATCGTGCTACTATCGTTTTTTGCTTCTAATCGCAATCACAGCATTTCTTTCGTGCTACAGTTTTTTTAGAAAAAAAACCTCTCGTCAATGAACTGCGAGCCCGCCGTTTTTACTTTTAATTAAACAAAACCCCCATGTCGAAAAGTGTCCCAACCATCGAGAATAGTATAAAATGCGAAAATTTTAATAGGCCAGCATGAGTTGGTGGACAGAAGCGACCGCGGTGCCGATGTTTCGGCAACGATGACGAACGAATTTACCAGAGCGGAGTGGAGCCCCACACGGGAAAGCGTGCGACTGCTGTTCCACCCGGCGGCACTCGAATCGTTTTAAAATTTTCTCAGAACACGAATTGGAAGTTGTGCGCAAAACTCATGTTCACCTAGTAACTGTTTTAGTTAGCGAGAGTCCCCTGGAAATATTTTCTAGGACGCTGCAATTCGTCGGCCGGAACTGGAAGAAGAAACGACGAAGTGGGTTTCATTTAAAGTCGTTTTTGATGAACTCCCCCCCCGTGAAGCCAGACACGATTTGTTGTTTACTTGAAAATTCTCAACTTAAAACAACAACAACTGCAAACACGTTTGAAGAAATCAATTTCTTTAGTTTTGGCAGAATTTACATACAATTTTACGGTTTCTTGTAGCGGCTCATTTCCTTGAACACAAATCAGGTCAAGATTTTGCATTGGCACCAGTTTGCATAAGAACTTTTACACAATATGTTTTGTTTTAAAGGAATGTTTTTTTTTTTAATTAGCTAGATGGCTAAATAATAGGTTTCTAATTGAATGTAATTAATTTCCAAGTATTTAATATTCATAACCGATCAGTGGACTATTTTAACCATTTACTGATATTAAATTACGCTTGTACTTAACTTTTTAGTGATAGTAAATTTGCAGTGCACTATCACGTTACAATTGAAGTGAAATTTCAGTGCATTATAACACACTAATTTGGTGCATTGACGAAATAATAGTACACTACGTAGAACTCTGAATTTAAAGCAATTTTTAATTTATGCCTAATGATCACAACAGACGAATTCTTAATTAATATAAAGTCTAGAAAGTGTAACAAATTAAAAACAACGATAGTCATAAAATAAATGGAACCCTATGGATCTTAGTTCGATATATGTCTATCTGTCTTTATGTATTTTTAAAGTTATCGACATGAAAATTGTTACTATAGAACTTGCTAACCGGCACCAGAAAAAGGGAAAATATAGGAACCCTTATAAGATCATTTTTGTATCTGTCTGTTTGTCACAGAAAAATTTTGTTTTGAATTTTATATGTCATGTGGATATCATTTAAAAGGGCTTCTTATTATATGTATGAAATATATAAAATATTTTCTTCACATAATTTGAAACAGCATATTTAAAAATATATTCTTAAAATTATGCGAGAATAGATTATTCGTCCTCCTTATTTCCGAAATTTTAAAAATATTAGTGAATATAACACCTTACTTGAAGTTTACAGGAAAATTATAACGAAAGTCGTAGATCTTATAGATTTATAGAAATTCTAGAAAATATGGTATGGAACCCTCTGTGCGTGAGTCGAACTCGCACTTGACCGATTTTTATACATGATATATTGATTTGTTCACGTTGTTTTTGATTTGAGAAGCAATAAGGCTGTTAAAATTGTTTCACAAATTCACTTGAATTCAATTCATTTATTAAGCAATGTTAATAATATTTTTCAAGCTATCGCTAAAACTAATTTTATACATTAAGGGAAAAATATAAAAAAATGTCTTACCACTTTGATCTGGCATTCATCATTTGAGGAAAATTTCGGAAATCGTCATATCGATCAATCATATAAAGATTTAAAACTTATCTAAAATACGTAATTATTAAGGTTAAAATGTTGACTATTAAGGTCTAAATTCTGACTATTAACATATTTGGTTGTTTTTGTATCTATGATTTTAGAGCATATGTTATCGTTTGATTTTGTATTTGTACGGTCGCGTAATAATTTTGTTGAACAGTATTGAGGAAGTGTCATTATCCGTGCTGTGATGCAGCCGATGTATGGCCACTTGCAGCCGTCGTGTCGCCGCCGTCTGGAAAGCCTGTGGCCGTCGTGCGGCCGAGGTCCAGCCACAGATCTATTTGACTAATTTAAGTGCTGAAATTATTTTAATCATGATGCAGTCTAAAACGCACTTTGCTGAACTGTTTTGAGATCTGCCTAGAATAGCGCACGTATTCTTTAATTTAGAGTTTTCATGTATCTTCACTTCAAGTACCAAAAATAGATATCATATATCAACTGTAAAAGCCAAAAAGAAATTCAAATCAACTTTTCAAGTTTCATGTATTGTTTTGTTTTTCTTTATTATATATATGTAAACGCAAAAGTTGGAGCAATCAATCTCAAGCTTAGTTGAAGAAAGCTTCATGGCTTCAGCTTTTCGAAGAATAGCTTTGATTAAATAGGTTATCAGAAATTTTACTGCACGCATTTCTCCTTCTGAGATCTGATCCTAAAGACAAAAAGGTTAAAAAATTGCAACAGCAGCAACCACAACACGAACCATTCTGATTAATTGAAATATTCCCCTAATTGAGATCGAATCTTTTTCTATCCTCTGTACCAGTAACAAATTGAGAAAATCTTTGAAGTTGAAATCGTGAGATTTCTTGTTTTTGTCGTCAGTGTTTTAATTTTAAAAAAAATTAATTACAATTACATGGAATAACATTTTAAATTTCACCGATTGTAAAAATACTTTTTCGAGAAAAAGGCTTGAAAATTTTGAGAATTTCAATAAAAGCTAAAATAACACTGTCGACACCAATTTTGCCGTAGAATAAATGTTATATCATTTTTTTAGGAATTTTTCGTAGATTACGAATTCTCAAACGAAAATGTTCTATCACGTCACATTTTTGAAAAAAATAGGTTTGAAAAGTACAAAAGACCGTATTTTTGCCATTTTTGCAAATTAATTATAAAATAACGAATTCTTGTAGGAGCTTGTAAAGTAGCTCAAATAAAAGCATTAACCTTTACTTTTTATATTAAAAAACGAGAGGCTGTAATACTTTTCGAAATATTCCGTGGAATTCACTTTTCTCCATAAGCCGTTTACTTCATACAATAGATAAATGAATGAAGATCACTGCTTGCGCACGCTCATGAAAATCTTATTCCCGAAGACGCTTTATAAGTGCTATAGATTAGTGCTATTTTATATATATCGATAAGGATTCACGCTCTCTTTTGAGTCATGTTACAAGCTTTTTTCACGTTCCGTTATTTTGTAATGAATTTTTAACAATGGCCGAAATACGATATTTTGTATTTTTCAACCCTATTTTTTTTCAAAAAGTTGACATGATAGAATATTTTTGTTATATTTGTAATCTACGGAAAAAATCCTATAAAAATGATATATGACTTGTTGTCGGAAAAATTAAATATTAAATTTTGTCGACCAGTGTAATAGGTATTTTACATTGAAAATTTTGCAACATATTTTTGAAAATATCTGGAATTGATAAAATAAATACATGTTATAAAAAAAAAATTGCATTTTTTGGAAATTCATTATTTTCTTTCCGAAAGAATTTAACAACTCTTCTCAAGCATTTGTTTGGATTTTGAGAGTTTCAGTGCTTCGATCTTCTCTTGGGAACATTGTATCATTTCCTATAATTTTAAAAAACTGGTAAAAATAAACCTTTAGGCTACATACATATTTCTATGAGGTTCTACATACTTGTATGAGGAGTTGTATAAAGATTTAACTAAAAACCAAAGAATTGTTAATTATGGATTTTATTACTAAGTTCGTCGATCTAAAATTGTTTTTAATTCATCGATCATCGAACATTTTTTAAGGATTTTCTATTGTTTCTATAAAATTGAATATTTGTCATTTTGTGAATGGACTATTATTTATGTTTTTCAAAGTATCTTATTTTTACGTTGAAATAAATGACTGAATTATTAACATTTTGGTTTCCTTTCGTTTAAATTATAAATATCCACGATTTCGATTCACACAATTTTCTGATGAACCGATCTTCAGTGTAAATCGAAAAATAGGTAATATATAAAAACATAGTTTCGGTATTAAATTGGATCTGATGGAGTTATGAAATGTAAATTTCGATTTTATTTAATATCTGTAGATTATTGTTGAATTAAATAGAGTTTTTTTTTTCATTTTTAAAATCCACATCAATTTGAAGCTTAATATTTCGCAAATAGGATTTAAAAATTGATAAGTGATAAATGGAGCCCCAAATGATGCCTCGAGCTACAATACTTTAGAATTTTGTTGTTGTTGATATATGTTAATTGAGAATAAATGAAGTATTTACTTGAATTTCATACTCTAAAACTATAGAAACTGAGTGGATTTATTCGGTAGACAAATGGGCAGATATGCCAAAGTTATAAGGGTTTAATATACTATGGAACCCTAAAAACTACTTCACAAAATATTTTTTATAACAATTCGTCAGCTCATTCGTTTTCCTCAGGAGATAGACAGTTGGATGCCCTCTAAAATTGCTTTCCACTTTTCGTCCACTAAGACTACTTTCAATTTCACCTTACAATATCCGTAATTATTTTAAGTTGAAGTTTATGACTTTCTAATATATGGTAATATGTAGTATGGGACGGAGACAGACATCAGTTTCAAAGTTAGTGGTAAGACTTAGACTAGATACGTAAATTTCATTCTGATTATTTTTGTGTACATGTAAACTCCAAGATTGTTGTTTCTATAATAGATACTTGAGCATATGCACTATATATATTTAGGCAATAGTACGCCCTTCACATAAAGAGTAATTCTCTATTGCTGGGTTAAATTGGGAATTTTCTTTGTAGGAGGAATACATTTATGTAATGCATGCAATAGACCCTGCATTTAGCCAACGTAGAATGTAGGGAAGTTACTAAGCACAATATTTGCAATTTGCTGCATTATATTGAGTGAGAGAGAATTTGAAACAACAAACTTTTGAAATTAACTTTTGCCTGAAGAAGTTCTTGGCTTGAACTTGAAGAACTTAGCGCCTATAAAGCTAAATAAGGCTTTTGAAATCCACACCCGTAATCCGGTTTACCGGCTCCTGATAGAATAGTTAAATCTGAATGTTTTGTTATATTGCCGAAGAACAATGTTGGTTAAAATTGCACTCTGGGGTTTCTAATTTTGAATATTTTGAAAAATGATCTGTTTGATATTGTTGCTGTTGTCTTATTTATTAGATGCAGAGAGATTTTATGAGAAGAGAAAGCTCCAAAAGTTGTGGGGACAGATTGGCGGCCTGTAGTCAACTAGCATTTAAAAAGCACAATATAACTTGGAAGTGCAAAAAGCATTATACGCTGGCTGTCCGTACGGCAACCGCCAACCACCTGTCTGGCTTGCTTTTAAATTCTTAATATGCTTCGAAACAGAATAAAAGTTTTTGTAATAGGAGCTAAAAGTGAAACATCTCGATTCCTATCTGGGATCCTCAAAATCCCCAGTTTTGTTCGCTAGAGCAGTTTCGGCCAGGTCCCCACTAACGAGGAGAAACCAGAATCAGTTTCCAGCACTTCTTCCGTGCAATTTTAAAGCTCCTTTCTGGCAACTACATCGCCAGCAACACTGAAGTCGGTGTTGAAATTGTATAAAGCACCAGGCGAGCAGAACTCGCAGATGGGGCTTCTGTGGTCTTTTAGACATGCTCTAGCCGCAGCGAGTTGAATTGGAGGGCAACGCGACGACCATGGTCACCACGTGTGCTTTTGCTTTCAGTGAAATCCAGTCAAATCCAACAACAGTGGCGCTTCTTTCTGGATAATTCGATATTTTGTTATGCTGCTGAGCACCGCTTGCTTTGCTCGATTCAATTTCAGAGCGTTTGAGCATTTTGAGGCACCTTGGCCTTAAAAAACCACCTGTTTGCTGTTGACTTCACACGCTTCCGGGCACGGTGATATTATCGATACCACGAGGCGAAGGTGAAGGTTTTGGACAGGGTCAAGCCATTGAACGTCGCGTCGCGACTTTATCACCTCATTAAAGCCGACGGCATGTGTTGATTTCGTCTTGCCTCTCCCATTTACACGCTTAAGACAAGCCTCCTTTTCGGGTGACTGGTTTTTGTAGAAAAAACCTAAGTCTATTGCCTACTAGAGTTTTTATAGATATGCCCAGGAGGTGTGGCGGTGGCGCCACGTTTAACAAGACTGGAATTTTATTTAAAATGCATATTTAATTCATTTAACTGTCGTCATTTTACTTGAAAACTTGGTTGGCAACTTTGCGATAAAGTTAGAATTTCTGCAAACTCGTTTTGTATGAATGGAAGTTGTTGCTGCGCGCCCAGTTATGCTTGAAATAGTGCGCATTGTTTTTTCTTTTAAACTTGAGCAGTTTCAGCTAAAAATATAACATATTGGCCATACTCGACCCATTAAAAACGCGATTTTTCTAGCATTAATTTTATGTCTTCAGGAACATATGCATCATTATTTATGACCACCAGACAGCTGGTAGATATTTTAGTAAACATTTGTTTATTTTGGATCACTTGGCATTCTTCAGCAACTGAAGTCAGTTAACAGAAAATGTAAATATTTTTTTCCTAGAATCCTACGAGGGAAGGAATATTCTATTTGTATGATGCTAAAGTTCATCCTTAATAAATCAAACTTTCGCAGTATTTGTTTAGAATGACCCAAACCTTCTATGTTCAATTACAAGCCGTGAACTTACGATGTACAAAATACAAGGTATTATACTACATATATGATTAAGACAGGATTTTTATTCGCCAATTTGCGGTTCGGATATGCCAAAATACAACAACGAGGCAACTTTTTTTAAAGCGATATTATTTTAAGGGGTTTATCCATAATAATAAATTAAACTGATCGTTTTTTGCAATCAAAATTATAAAGTTTCCTTTTATGAATTGTAAAAACTTTTCAGGAAAAAAATCCACGCTGAAGAAAATTAAAAATGACGGTCTGAAATTGCAATATAAAAGCTTCTGAGGGAATTATTGATTTAATATTAAAACTGCGCAAATTAGTTCAGGGCATTTTTAAGAGCATAATTGTTGGATGCAAGGCATTCTTTGAAATACTACTGTTGTTAAAAAGTTCTTAAAAGCAAGCGTAGTGTCTGCGAGAAATATTTTATATTTCTTATAAATGATTGGCAGGGAAGAAGATAGCAGAAGAACCTGCAAAAACAATTTTAACACTAGGTTTACGGAATGCGTCAATTTAACGCAGTTCAGATTTCTTTACGAAATTTAGAGAAGTTGTATTTATCAATTTTTAGTGAAAATGTTTTATCTAATAACATAACGATATCTTCTTGTAAATTACTTACCTCTCAAGCTGTTTATTTCGAACCAAAATATATTTTAAACTTATTTTTTCGGCATCTCTACAAATCATACAATAAATGTCGGTAAACCTAGTGTTAATATCTTATGATTTAGGTCATATACAATAAAGGATATATTTTTGGTTCTTTTTAATTCTTATTGTCCTCATCTTTGAACACATTCACAAAAAATTCAAAAAATCGTTCACATTCTTGGAAAAATGAAAAACAAAGTGTGGTCTGGTAGTTCGAGATATTTGCATTGGCGCTAACATATGGCGGATCGCTGAAACTCGTTCAGAAATTCGCATTTATTCGCATTATTTCAATGTTAGGAAAAATAATGTATTCTAGAAAATTCAACCGCAGAAAGTTTTACTTCAAATAGCTAAAAAATTCCTAACGAAATTTCAGTGATTTTTCAGTTCTTCGGAGCAGAGTCTTCTTCCACCTGAAACAGTCGTTCCTTGCAAATGGTATGGGCCTTGTATTTTTCGTTAAGTTGAATATAAACTCAAACATTTTACATATTTTGTTTAACCCGTCAGTTCCCAGTGTCACCTGTAGGTGACAGCAGTTTATAATTTTTTTCCCCTATTAAATGATAACATAACTCAAGAAACTTTTTACTATTAGGATATTAGTGAATAGTAATATTTGGGTTTTTTTTTTCCACACTGATGTCATGTCAGCTGTCAAATAAATTAAATTATTTCTAACGGTATTATTATTATATTTCTAATTTTTTGGCGTGACAGTGACTTGCTCTGCAAAAATTGCAATAAAAAATGTCAAAAGTCTGAGTATTATATTTTTTCTTACTGCATGTCATTTTTTAATAAATATACTAATATAATCAGCGAATTTTGTGTGAAAAGGAAATTCCAAAATATGTGTTCAATTTTCAAGTGTCATCCGTAGGTGACACGTTTTTTATAAAAACCCTAAAAGATTTTTTTAGAATAATTTTACTATTCTTCTTGGGGATGTCTAAGGAATACATAACAGAAAAATAATATTATTTTTTCTATTGGAATTGAAGGGTTAACAAGGTGATCAAATGTCTAGTGGATTAAAAAACGAACTTCTTAGGGTAAATGTTAATGGAAATCATTTTTAAATAGGAGTTTTAGTTTTGATGCTACCGCCATAAGACCCAATGTATAAATTTTATTTTGACAGATCAGGTCACTTCACCTATCGCTGTGTGTATGCGCCAAAAAAAAAAAGGTTTTGTAATGACCCATATCATGTTCAATGGGATTTTATAAGTTTACTCTATTTTGCACTTTAATACAATATGTAGGACTTTGAACTAGATATTTGGGCGTAATTAAAAAAGGTATACTTGTAAATTATCTTAAAATTAAGAATTAGCCAAGCGTTCAGAAGCAATTTATTCCGTAAGAAAGGTTCAAAACTGAAGCAAATTGATTGGCATATCAAGTTACGAAGAAGTTCTTCATAAACGTGACATTTTGACACTTTTTACCCAAAATTTTGCGAATATGATATTACGTCCCTAAATGTTAAAAAAAAGAACAAGCTACAGAAGAGGTGAATGCAGCAATTTTCGCAAAGTTCAAAAAGAGCAAAAATATGTTTCATGCAAACTTTTCAACGTCCTTTTCTCTCCCGCATGGAAGACTAAGATTTTTAAGATTAAAATGTTCCATAAACCTAAAATTGGATCATGTATTATGCGTTCTTTTCTGTATACAAGTGTAGGAACACAACACTGACAAAATGTGATAAAAGAAGAAGCTCAAAATGAATATCGGGTTTAACACACCCACCACAATGCAGACCTATGTGGCGCCACAACAACTTGAGGCATTCATTATACAGCAGAATGCAATGAAAACAAGACTATTATTTCTTTTTTTTTCGTAAAACTTCCGCAAAGTTTACTTTACAGCCCCATAGTTAGGCGTATAAAACGAGATAAAAGAAATAAAATTTGAGTCGGCAGTCTCGCCATACGAAACTTAAAGTGTAAACAAATTTACAACTCAAATACTATTCCCACTAATAAAAATTACGTGCTCAACGTGCACTCGGTGCTCATTTGAATTGAAAATAACGCAAAAATGGCGCGTCGGAGTGATGCACTTCGTGGCACAACGATAAAACGAATGCACAATTTGTTCTGCAGCCGTAGTGTTTATTTCCAACGCAAAAATTGAAATACTACCACAAGTGTTTAATTTAAATTAGTTAGGGGGACAACTACGAAGCACACGTGTACTTTTCAGGCAAATAAAAAATATATGTATATTATTATTACTCATGAGCCGGCAACCGCAATTGCGCAACGCGATTATTACCATCTTACATAGTTGTGCATAATATGCGACTAAACAATAGGGCAATTGTTTTCTGGCGGACTATTTAATTCTGTTATTGTTTTTAGCGAATTCCTTGGATACTATGAGAGCGGTGTGCTATTGGCTGATCTAAGGAATTTACAGAGCTGTTCTTAGTAGCGTGTGTTAGACGCTTCCTTTACTACGCAGCGTGAAATAGCTTTGAAGCGATTTTAATTACATTTCACTTAGCAGATCTGTTCTCCACTTGCTGATAAAATTTTCAAACTGCGTACTGCCAATTGAAACGTTTCTAATGAAAGTTTATTATCGAAAGCTTGAAGTTATACGGAATGATGGATAAGAACATTTTATGCCCTTTGGCAGATAATTTTTCTTCCCAGATTTCTACTTTACATTTATGCAATGCAGATTTACGGTAATTTAAATCATTCTTCATAGAGAAAAATATTCATAGAACTTATTTAATGCATTTTACATATGTAATCGATGCAGCTTTGCTTAAAATAAACAAAATAACATTTACTAAAATTTATCTAAACGATGATTCATAAGACTCACCCTGCGTCGAATATGATATGATATATGAAGCACTTTCACTCTTATACACGTATACGTAATCGATAATATAAATAAATACTGTCTATTGATTAAGTTTCAGACGCTGTAAAAGTTTATGCCTGATGACGGCGGACCCAAATGCACTTCACGCATAGATGTGCACTCTTCTAATATATTCATGTATAAGCTGCATTCGAACGGCTGACCGGACCAAAAATTGTGAAACATAACTCTCATGTAGAACGGACCTATTGTCATTTTTCTGGTTGTTCCCGCGTTACCCTTTTTTTTTTTTGATTTGATTTGTTGTGGGGGGAGGCAAAGCACCCCGAACGCTCAGACTTCAAGTCCATTGCGCTCAAAACCCCCGCTCTATCTGAACTTCCCCGTTGTCCTAATGTACCGGAGAATCTCAAACAGAGATCGAGAATCGAAGTCCTCCATCCTCATGACATCGGCGCCAAACGCGTCCCTACGTGCACGAGAGAACGCAGGACAGTCACAGAGGAAATGCTCTGTGCTGTCGAGTTATCCAGTTCTTCAACGCCGCAGAGCTAATACCAATAATGGGCTCTGGACCTATGGGGTGGGAGTTAGCGCCTTCCCTCGCTAGGGAATCTGAAGACTCGTTGCCTTCTACTCCCTGGTGGCCAGGGACCCATATAAGAATGACTTGATTGCACTTTGCAACCGAATTCAATCGTTTCTTACAATCTCGGACTATTTTTGTCCGAGTATTGGGATTAAGGAGAGTGGCAAGAGCAGCTTTACTGTCGCTGCAGATACCTATTCTTCTACCTTGCCATCTCTGGGCAATTATCCAGTTGGCCACTTCTAGAATGGCGAAAACTTCAGCTTGGAAGACCGTCGCCATGTTTCCAAGTGAGTAACTGTATTTGATCTCCTCATTCAAATACCATCCAGCGCCCGTACCGTTTACGGTCTTCGAGCCGTCTGTATAGAAGATGTCGTTGAGTCCATTCAGTATTTTGTTTGGATCTTCCCATTCCTCCCTTTTTGGGAAGAGAATTTGAAATCTTCTTCCGAACATTAATATTGGGGTCATATCGTCCGCCGGCATATTGAATAAAATGCACTTTTCTTCAAGCCTTTGTGATATAACACCATGTCCGATAGCATGTTTACCGTGCCAAAGTCCGCACTTCTTTAGGCGGCACACGGTCTTCATTGCTTCTCCTTGGATAGCAATGTCCAAGGGTTGCATGTTAAGCATCGCGTTGAGAGCTGCACCAGGTGTCGAGCTCAAAGCTCCTGTTATCCCTATGCAGACCTCTCTCTGTACTCTGTCAAGAACAGAACGAGTCGATTTTATCTCCGTTCTGTTCCACCAGACCACTGACGCATATGTAATGATGGACCTAATGATGGCTATGTACATCCAGTGTACCACAGCGGGTTTTAGACCCCATGTCTTCCCAAAGGCTCTTCTGCATTGCCAAAAGGCATTTAATGCCCGAGACGCTTTGTGTTCGACATGAGCCTTCCAAGTCAGTTTGCTGTCTAGAGTCACCCCTAGGTATTTAACTTCCTTGGAGAGTTGAATGGTTTCACCTTTCAGAATTGGAAGCTTGAGATTATCCAGTTTTCTCTTCCTAGTGAACAGCACAAGTGTTGTCTTTCTAGGATTCACTGATAAACCATGCCTCTCACACCAGTTCTGGATCCTATCCAAGGTCCTCTGCATTTTAATACAGACATCCCTTAACGAGTCCCCACAAACGAGTGCACATACATCATCAGCGTAGGCCTGTGTATGTATATTTAGACTTTGCAATTCGCCTAAAAGCGAGTCTACTAAGAAGCACCACAGTAGAGGTGAGAGTACTCCGCCTTGCGGGCAGCCCTTCCCAACTTTCATAACAGTGTCGCTTCCGCTTTCTGTTAAAAGTAGTTTCTGTGACAGCATGGAATCGATCCATCGTATAAGCACAGGGTCCACTCCATACGCCTTGGCAGCATCACAAAGGGATGAGAACATTGCATTATCAAAGGCTCCCTCAATGTCCACAAAAACCCCAAGAGCAAAAGATCCACGATCCGCCGCACTTTCTATTTTATAGATTAGATCGTGCAGTGCGGATTCACAGGATCTTCCACTCCTATAGGCATGCTGGTGTTCACTGAGGGGCCTCCTTCTCAGCGTTTCCCCCCTGATGTGTTTTTCTACCAGTCGTTCCAGACATTTCAAAAGGAATGATGTCAAACTAATGGGTCTGAAACTTTTTGCCAGAGTGTAATCTTCTTTGCCCGGTTTAGGTATAAAAGCTACTCTGACTTTACGCCAGGCAGTTGGCACGTATCCCCAGATTAAGCAGGCCCTAAAGATTTTCTTTAGTGCCGGAACTAGAGACGTACTTCCTGTCTTTAGCATGGCTGGATATATACCATCCAGACCTGGGGTCTTAAAGTTTTCGAAAGAGGTCAAGGCCATCTCGATCCTTTCCTCAGTCACAACCTTGGATGCTATATATTTATCTTTCCTGGTGATATTTACTCTCTCTTGTAAATTCACTTGGGTTTCATCTAATTGAATTCTCTGACTGCCCGGAAAATGAGTCTCAAACAGGATTTCATATGCTTCCTGTTTGGAGCTCGTGTATCCTCCGTCCGCAGGCCTACGGAGAGTGTCCAGTTTGGCTGTATTGTCTTTCTGGAAGACTTTATGCAGCCTTGCAGCCTCTCTCATTCCCACCAGTTCCTCACAGTATTTCCTATAAGAGGAGACCTTGGCAGTTCTTATCTCTCTCTTATACTCACGCTGTAGAGTTTGATAGGTTAGCCAATCATCATCTTCTTGAGTTCTTAAGGCCCTCTTTAGAAGTTTTCTGGTTGTTTTCCTGAGCTTCTGCAGGTTGTTGTTCCACCAGGGGACATTCTTGCCACATCTGCTCTTTCTGAGAGGGCACGCTTCCTCAAAGGCATCCAATAATGTCCGACTCAATTTTTGGGTCTCGTCCTCAATATCCTTCGTGGAGTGGATTTTGCGTACATTAATTTCCTTCGATGAAAGAAGTTGTTTGTACCTTTCCCAATCAGTCTTCCTGGGATTCCGTCCGGCCGGGATATTTATGATATCGATGGCTATTCGGTATTCCAGGTATCTGTGGTCCGAAAGAGATTCCTCTTTTGAAACTCGCCAGTTGGTAATAAAGTTTGACATTTTCCTATTGGTGAGTGTCAGGTCTATTACTTCCTGTCGCCTACTCGTGACAAAAGTTGGGTTGTTTCCCTTATTGTTAACCACGAGATCGTACGACAGAATGAAATCTAATAATTTCTCTCCCCGGAGTTTGCATTTACTGCTACCCCAAAGAGTGTGCTGGGCGTTGGCATCGCATCCAACAACCAGACCTAAATTATTAGACTCTGCGTATCCTACAATATCCAGTAGCTCTTTTGAAGGAGGCGGGCTAATGGAGTCATATGGCAGATAAGCAGATACATTGTAGGATACTTTGACCGCAACGACGTCTTGACTGCAAAACTGTCTCAACATCGTGGCCTCGATTGTATTAGATACAATAACGCATGCCCGCGGTCGTTCCGTTCTTTCGTAATGAAAGAGTTGCCCCCAACTAATTGCACCGAAGCCACAGATTCTCCTCCTACAAACCCATGGTTCTTGTATTAGTATTATTTGGGGGAGTGTCCGCAGTTTTACCAACCTTCCACTTAAGATAGCAGTGGCCGATTTACTGTGCTGCAGGTTAATTTGAGTGATATACAAGTCAGCAGACATCATAATCAACTGCTCCCCATTACACTCTTTGTCCTCATTTATTTTCCGGAAACGTGAATTTTCACCCTTCCGAAACCCAAATGAGGACGGCATCCGTAAACGGAATCAAGGACTTTCAGAGACTCCTGATCTATGCCCAGTGCAAGAGTAGAGCCCTCAGGATCATTAGGATTCTTCCTCTTGCTACTGAACGCACGGATTCTCCAGTATTTGGTTTCCAGTCCCGGATTCTGAATGCGGAGTCGAGCAATTATGTCCCTGGGTGCCTTGGGGGGTCCAGGGATCCACATAACCGCTCGAACCAGCTTGGGCATGTCGCTACCTTTCGTAGCAGAAAACTTGATGCCATCGCAAGCTGGAATTTTGCTTACATTTGCAAGCAGCCATTTGAGAGAGTGCTCGTTCGTACACTGAACCTTTAACCTTTTAAGGACGGGGAAAATTACGTTAAAATTGACCTTTTATTAGATATGAATATTATAAATAAATTCAATGAACTTCTTATGTGTAGTCCCCCCCCCTCCTTGCTGGTCGATATATCGACCAGGCCCGTCCGCAACGGAAAGTCCCATGTAAAAAATTTGGCGCGACGATTTGAAAGTATTTTTCTAGGTAATTTGATGGGCTGAATACGGGAAAAATCCTGAACATTTCAATTTTTCACCTTGAATTCAGCTTGCAGATGAGTTTTGCGATTCATGGTATTATATTTTTCGTAATCAGTTCATAAAAAAAGGTAGCTATGCCAACTTTCAGGGCTAAATAGCAGAAAAAATGTGACTTTGAAATAGCAATTTTTAAGGTCAAGGATGCTTCCAGGAATTTTTACACTATTTTTCCCATATTTAGCGCATAACATTTTTCCTGAAAAACATCAAATATTATGTGTCCTCTGGCTGGTCCATATATCGACCACTCCCGTCCTTAAAAGGTTAAGGTTCCGTCACAAACGACCATTCCCTCAAACATGGGCGACTCTTTGGTCTCACCCAATAGCTTCCAAATGTAGCCTTCCACAAAGCTGACATGTCGCGTTACCCTTACACATAATAAAGCTATTATAAAGCAGAGTGCAATTGTTGTAAATCTTTAGCATTCAAAAAAATATTATATTGTAATATGATAAAATAACATCTAAAATTTTGCTTTTTCTATATAAATCACTATAAATATCATATCTTTTGTCGTTCTGTTAATTACTCACCCGTGTTATTAACTAATTAGACATATTTTTATTAGCTCGCTTTCTTGTCTGTTTGTTCGGTACAAATTTTGCAATCGATTTTAAACTAACTTTCCAATGAGCTAGATACTTGAAACTTTAAACAAAGCTCGAACCTGGATGACAATCATGGGCGGAATTAGAGATTATCCATTGGGGGGGCAGACTTTTATCAAATATAAGAAAAACGAACAGTAAACTAATTTCCCAATGTTCGCTCTGAAATCTTGGGGGGGCAGTGCCCCCCCATGCCCCCCCGTAACTCCGCCCATGATGACAATGCAATAATATGCAATAATATATACACAAGTAATATATATGTAAATAGGTATAACAATTTTCTATTTCAAAAATGATCACACAAGACTAATTAAAAAGCAGAAAATAATTATTTAAATAAAAACACAACTTTTTTAAAAGGTACTAAGTATAAAAAATAATTGCTCCTAGATCCATACAAATTTATAACCCCATACAGATTCAGAGAATTTGTGATTGTGAATTTGAATAACTATGAAAATACTTGTCATATTTATAGTGAAAAACATACAAGTATTTCAACTAAGTGCATTTATAAAAGTTTTCATTGAAATAATTGTTGATACTATATAACATAGTGATGAAAGATATAACATAATGCCATAATGCATAATATCAAATATAATATTTTCCCACTATCTCTATTTTTCTCGTGCTTTGACACTCTAATTGTATAAAAATTGACAGATGCGGTTAAAATTTCTCACTGTGTTTACATAAATCCACTTTTTAGAGCAGCTGAGTTAAATTTTATAAACAAGACTTACTATTTACTATTTATTTTATTTTATATTTTAACTAAATACCTTCACTCCTAATCGAGCTAGACATATTTTAGAAATTTTAGAGTTATTTATTTAAAGTAAATTTATAGCTTTAATCTCGGATTCTAGTTAAGTTAAACAAAAAATCAATATACTATATGTATATACATAAAAGATTATATTTACTACTATACAAACATTTAATTATAAATTTCAATAGGTTCAACTAATATTTTTTAAATTAATTTCCTGCTATCCCAATATTATCCCCATATTAGAAATGACCGATTGGAATATTGATTCAAAATTATATCCTACTGTTGTATAACTTAAATAGAATTAATTTTTTAAAGACTATTCCTTTATTTTTTTTTCTAATATACCTGGAATAACAAGTGGAAAATTGCTTTATTGATATGGTTTGAATTCTTAACTTTCAAAAGGATGCTGTCTTCTTTAAATATGCTTATATTATTGATAGGCTAATAATCATATTGAAATAATAGATGTGTGTTTTTAATAATTAAAAGTTTGTATGCTATGTTTTTCTAGTATATAGTAATTCCTATAAATTATGGACACATACAAATAATCACGCAAAAGCCAAGTCAGCTATATTGAGCAGATGTAAACATCAAATGTTGTTCGCTACAATCAAATATGATTAAATTGTTGTAAATGTAACAAACATATATGATAACATAGTTGACTATAAATATATATATATATATATATATATATATATATATATATTATTATACATCAAAATTAACAGTCTGGAAACTATTTAAAATGCTTAAAGACGATTTTATCAATAATCCTGAATATATATCCCCTCTTTTAGTAATTAATTCAATTAATTACCATGTCCCTGATAAGTGAAATTCTCTAGATCATCTCATCCGATCACGTGCGCGTGAAAGTAATAACGATAATACTGAAGAAAAATGTTTTCGTCTGATGTAATTCGCTATCGTTCTTAAATCATTGTGTGACGTATTTTATGTGAAATTTTCTAGCCACTCGTGCGCTTTTATTTATCAAACTGGCAGGCCGGGGCACCCTCGACTCTATATTTATACAGCGCATTAAGCGACTAATCCAAGCTAATCCGGGCGAACAGAGAGTGACCGAAAAGATGATCTACGCTGTGGGTCGTCTTTTCCTAGAAATATCTATGGTGGATACATTTATTTAAGAAGTAATCAAAATTATAGAAATACACTCCGTATATATTGAACTGATGATTTGGTTTAGAGTGTAAACTTAGCGAATTTCACGTGGATACAATTTGGAGGGAATTTTAAATTGGGAGTGGGTGGAGTACTAACTGCGTAAAATCTGGAAAAACATTATTTTCATAATAAACAAAAAATTATTACTACATTGCTAATGATAAGATGGAAAGTTCTGGTCTTACACAACATTAATCACTAATTTATGGGTTAATTAGCTTAGACGATGGCCTTATAAAAGATAACATTATCAATATTATGGTATTTTATTGGCAGTAAAGATCATTTAGAAAAAAATACGAAGTATTCAAGCTATTATAGTATAATTATAGTATAATAAAGCATAGGCCCAATGGCTCAATACAACCGATTACTTTTTTTTATTTTTTTTTTTTGTGGTGCCATCTCAGATATTCTATGAGAATTTTGAAATCGAAATTTATTTTGTTAAACCGCACGCATTCTATCATTTTAGGTAATGTATTTTTGAATTTATCATTTTTTATGCTATAAACTAAACTTGAATTAACAGAATTATAGCGGTTACCAGATTTTTATGCTATAAACTTAACTGGTTAAAATCGACTATACCTAGTTATGATTCACGACGTATGTTATTTGGGTTATCAATTTCAATATTGATGTGACTGTAGCTTACAGATTTATGTATGCTTTCAATAGACCTCTTTGTTCAAAGTTTTTGTTAATTGCTCCTTCACAAACAAATTGTGGATTTTGTGAATTAATGAATTTTTTCAATATTTACATAGATGTTACAATGTTTAGATTAGAATACAAAAGTAAGCTAGCATATTTGGAAAATGTAAAAAATTAAAATTTACTTCCAATAGTTTTTAGAATTATGGTTTCTTTTTTGTCTATAAAATTAGTAAGTAATTGTAATTGATAGACTGAAATTCTGAAAATCGTTTGCAAAAGGCATTCTGTTTGTTTTAAAAATTCGCTTTGGGAAACTCCCAGCTGCATTCCTATTTTAATTATAGGTATTTCCTAACTGATCTGGCATGTCTGGAAAATAATAGATACCATAACAAAACTATGGTGAAAATAAATATTTGTAGAGGGATACCCAACAATTCGCGGTAGGGTACCTACTCCACAGAAAATTCTTAGAAAACAGGCATTCTGTTTATTTAAAAATTCAAAACAGCCGCAGCTGCACCGCGATTTTTAATATTGGCACCTTGGTAGGTAAATAGGTCTGCTAGAGGGAAAACCTAGAAATTCTGGAGAAATAATAGAGCTAGACGAAGTTTTTTAACATTAAAAAATAAATATAAGATGTACTTAATAGAAATAAATTTTTATGAATCAACAACCCATGACGCTGAAGTATTATAAACTGTCCGATATTTAAGACTTCAAAATGTGTGTCGTCGTTTGATTAATACTTTCTTAATCTTAAACATCATTAAAACACGTGCTCTCATCACTGGTAAATAAAAAATAGGTTTTTGGAGGAAAAACACCAGTAAATAGTTATAGCAAATTTTGTTTTAGCAGATAAGTTTTGCGTGCAAAGATAAGGAATTGTTGTCTGTGAATTATCAGATGGTAAATGATTTAATTAAATACAGCGTGCGGCGATATTTAAAACTTTTTTTCGAGTACTCTTCCATTCAAATTAAAAATAGCATTCTTGTTTTTTAGGGAGGTGGGGTGTGAAAAATGAATTATTAAGAATAATTAATTAATAGACCTCGATTTCATCAATTATGTACTCTTGAAAAAACGTATAAAAGATTGCACACTGGTAATTCAGCATTTGCAACTCATTGTAATTTTTGTCGGGGTATTATTTCGAGGATGGTAAATAAAATAAGCAATTTACATTAATCCAGGTCGGAAGTATTGCAGCTACCCATAGTCACCCGAGCAACGGCACGTGCTTATGGATCAAATCCGATACATGACACTTCCTTACTAATAATATTATAGAAGAAAAAAAAATTAAAACTCATTTTTGATTCACAATGATCATTAAAAAGATAAAGTTATTTGTCTATGTTATCATTATATTAAAATTGCAAATAGCAGCTTAAAAAATTATATTTAATAAATTATTTGCGTTATGCTGTAAAAATATTTTCCCAAACATCTTTCAGCTAAAAGTGTTATTGAAAAATTAAAAAATTGCCCATTATGTGATTAATGCTGATAATTTTTCTTAAACACTATTGAACCAATTCAAACTCGTTTTTTCTAGACTCCATGTTCTTGAGAATCTTTCAAATTAATCTTCCACGTGTTCAGTCTAACGACCGTGATGAAAGGTGAAGCTTTTACCAAAACATTCCTTTTCGATGAATCGACACATCTGCAACAGAGACGCAGTTCATCTGGGTTAATTCCGACAGCTTAGAATCATACTAATTTACACAGCTGAACTAAGTTTTATCAATTCTAGAAAATATCGAGGTTAAAGTGAAGTTTTTTGTCAACAAAACATCACAGAAGCTTAAAAAGCAAAAACTTTTGATAAAATCTTTACCCTCTAGAAAGTAAATTGAAAAACATCCGAAATCTTTATTATTTTTGGTAATGTAACAAAGATTTTTGCAATACATATAAAATGCATTGAAAGATTCGAAAGATAAGAGCACCTTTTAGAGGTTATAAAATTAAAACAATAAGTATTGCATAAGAAATCATATGGTCATTAAAGTATAATTTTGATTATCTTATGGTTCATTCTTTTCTTTGCTTTCACGATAACGTCCTGAAGAGATTGTACAATCGCTGTAAAATATTTTTTTATAACTCATATCACTTCGATAGCCATTAAGGAAGCTACGGTTAGTAAAAGCAACGACGTAAAATGAAGCTGATAAATTTGGTGATTGTAGCTAGCAAATTATTTCTTTATTCCTCGTACGTTACGGCGTAGTATAGACTAGAAAAGAATTTATATGGTCGGATAAGATGTCCTGAATGTGAAGTGCATCACCTGACAATTTCCTCTAATAGCACTAGTATTTTTGTAACGGATATTGATAAAATAGCTATTTATATAAAGTGTAGTGAAATTATAAGTAAAGATGTTGTTCAATTACATACATTTAAACAGATATTTCCTCATTACAAGGAAAATCAAACATTTTCAGACATTCGAGCTGATATAAGTCTGGAAATGTTTGATTACAAAACAAATGAAAAATACTTACTTAAATATAATTTTAATTAAAGCGAAAATAAAAATCGACTATACTTCAAGTTTTACTGAATTGCATCAGACAACGACAAAATTCATGATATATTTTGAGTATTTAGGTATTGCCTTGAAAGTGCAAACACTTCTGACTATCGCACCAAATCTTGAATTTCATTTAAATATTTTCTTGAAAATATACAATTATAGATCAAAGGCTGTGCGGACTATACAAAACATCCAGGACAGATAGCTATTGCTCTTCGCAGGCTCTCCGTGACCTCAGGGGCAGTTCTTTTTCAAATCACAAACTTATGCTAATTCCTTGCCGCATACATATGTATTGGTCTTCCAAGACAAACTATACATTGCTGAGTCGGACAGGATTTGAATATTTCATTTTTAAAATTTTCCATCAAACCTTTCTGCTTCTTAAAACTGAAATTCTATGGAAATTGGAACGCTGAACGGACATAGATAGATGTCTGAGGTCTTGTCTGCCGTAGGTGATAACGAAAGTCATCTTGTGGCCTAATAAAGAAAATTTAGTGAGCCAAATCGACTAATTAATTTTAAAATTATTACATTATACTATTTTTATGATATTCATTAATATAATACCTCTTTATACAAAAAATTTAGGAAAATTTCATATTGTTTTCCTACATATATTTCTATACTATTTACTATAATTAGTTGCAATAGAGATTTCCCCTATATTTTTAGCAGTAAACTTACATACACTTTATATACTATTGTGATCAAAAAGTAAAGCCAATTTGTGTATAACTTTGAATATTTTTATTTATTCTTCCAAATCTATATCATCCCCTTGAAAGTAGTCCCCGCCCGATACAATACACCTATGCCAGTGATTTGTCCAATCCTCGAAACACTTCTGAAACTCGATGATTGGAATGGCCTTCAGTTCCTTCTTCGATTTTTCTTTTAGCTCATTAGTCGATTCAAAACGGTGTCTTCGAAGCGGTCTTTTGAGCTTAGAGAACAGCCAGAATTCACATAGAGCTAAATCGGGTGAATACGGTTGTTGTAAAACGACATGCATCAAATTTTTGATGAAAAATTCTAGAAGAACCAATGCAGTGCAGTGTAAGAAATTGAGTGTTTTTGGAACTAATCGAGATCTGACTCTTCTCAAGTACAAATATTCTTTCAAAATGGTTTTGACCGATCCAAATGAAATGTTTACAGTATCAGCAAGGATTCTAATTGTCAACTGACGATTTTTTAGCAACAAATCTTTGATTTCATTGACATGTGCTTCATTGATTGATGTTGATGGTCGTCCGGGACGCTCTTTGTCTTCAACGCTTTCTCTACCTTCTTTGAACTTTTTATATCACTTGTAATCATTTCTTTCAGACAAACTCTGATCGCCGAAGGTCTTCTGCAACATTCTAAACGTTTCTGCAACATTCTAAACGTTTCTGTAACAGAAATTCCATTCTGCAAACAAAATTTAATGCAACTTCTTTGCTCAATAAAATCACACATTGTAAAAATCGAAAAATTCAGTTTTAGTTGCTCAGAAAACACAACGAAACTAACCAAACAAATGATGTACTGGCGTGAAATTTTACACAAATATGAGTGACAGTGCTGCCAACCTAAAAACAAGAAGATTTGCTCGAATCGATATACCCGCGCAATTTAAATTGAAAATTGGCTTTACTTTTTGTTCACTGTAGGATACCTATATATTTTTTTCCGTGTTGCTTTTTTTCCGTGCTTCCTTGTTTAATCCCATTGAGCTAAATGACTTCAGTGAAACTTTGATTCAAATAAAACAATTTTAAGTAGGAACTTAAGACTTTTTTACTCAATTTTTAATGATTTTACAAATCGTTCCAAAAATATTTACTTTTCAGAATTTTCCACTTGATTTAAAAAATAAGTATATCTAATTAAATGAAGAATTCCTAGAATATAATATAACTCTTCAATCACTCAATTTAATGATTATGTCGGTACTGAATTTTAAAGTTGATACCAACAAATCATTATTTTTTCTAAAAACGTCTGCTTCGTAAGAAAACAAAATGGGCAAGGTTCGAAGTGAAAGTTGATAAGGTTTTTGTTTTAAAGTGATGTAATCGATTATACTTATGAATAATGTCAATGATATGATAAAGAAGTTAAAATATTTTCTTTTTGAAGTCTTATTAAAATCGCATAGGTCGTATTTATTTCATGAAATTTTCACAACAAGAAAATTGTTTGAAATTCACTATTTATGTTATTAATAGATAGAAAAATTTAGTAAATCTATTAGAAGTAAATTAGAATTTAGACTTGAACTTTGAGCACCCTTCCTGTTTTCATTCCGAATATAACATAGTGAACGTCAACAACTTCCCATTTCCGAAAATATTCGTCACAATCATTATACATACTAATTCTTATAATTCGTAAAACTGACAGAAATACCACCTTCAAATTGTTATCACTCATTGTCGTATAATACATTGTTAACACATCATCTGATACGATTTTCTCTAAATAAACATCATGCCTTTCATTCTTAAAATTTTCCCTACTTACAAAATATAATTTTGTTAATTTTAAATTTTGCCAGGAAGCAATGGAAAACTTTCCAATATCACTAAGCAGCTTTAACGTAGATTTACGTCGGTATATTAAAAATAAACAGGTTCAACGATCCATTTTATTTAAAACATCGCACATATTTATTTTTAGGCCTTTTTGATATCGCTGAACTTTTGATGTTGTCACTTAAGTCACGTAACGTTTTGCGACAATTTGATGCTGTGTAAAACTTGATTAGAAAAATATCTAATTTATACGTGCATTTTGTCACAAAATCAAAATCCTCTGACGATTTTCTGTATGTTTCATGTTACGTCCAGTCATGACAATATTATTCTATCGATAAGGAATATTAATTTTTATTATACTGATTCATTCAAAAACAAAACATTAATTTTGTTTAATGATTTGAAAATAGGTCTAGGACTTATGGTATGTATAACATAGAAACAAAACAAAACAAAATTTTCAATCACGTGTAGAGTGAGTGTCCTTCCAATTCTAATAAAATATGTTTTCCGCATTACACAAATCAGAAGAAATTTAGGTTAAATCAAAGTGACTTGTAACTTATTAGAATTATTTTGTTTTTTTCAAATATCCTACGCACCTCGCGAAAAAATTATAATGGTACAGGTGTTGATTCACATAAGCATCTTATGATTGCATCGAAAATGAAACTCATGTGATACACATTTTTCGATAGTCTAATTATATAAGAGCATTCAAGTGACCTCATTTAGAACATGCCTCCTCAAACTTTTCACGGTACAGCGCAGCGGCGTGTGTTTCCGCACGCACGTACGCACGCGTCTTGTGCATTAGAACCCAACTGAATTTGTGTGAAGAAATTGATCTGAAAGAACACTGAATGATCACCAATAGATCCTTTATAAAAATGTGTACAAAAACAACATCAATCCTAAATGCAAATGCAAAGCGTAAACACTTTTCCTGATCAACAATTTCTCCGATCGGTAAACAAACCATGCAAAAGCTTAATACGCAGCAAAATATTTTTTTACTCCTATATTTACAGATTTGTTACGTTATAAATGTTATCTGAAGAAAATACAAATGCAAAAGCCATTATCTTCTACAAGCGCAAGTATGCTGCGCCCGCGCAAACATCAATGCAGTGAGTAGTTTATAAGACGATCGCCGGCCAGCGTAAAGCTTAGTCTGAGCTTGACTAGCTTAATTGAGACGAGTGAATAAGATTTCTGCACGGAAAAGATCTCTTCAGCAAAATTCTTACTTAGGCTTTATTGTCTAGATAGTGTTGAAACTCTTGTGTGATTTCTTTATAAGAAATTTTAAAAAGTGTTCTTTTAAAAAGATATAATATTTGAATATTTTTTTGGGAATAAGTGGATTTTGTGCCCTGTGACTATCAAATTTATTTTAAACGAGCCAGTTTTAAAACAGTATTTGCAAAAATGTCCGCTTCACCAATGGCTAGACAAGCTTGCTCTCAGGCTCAACTTATCCCAACAAGAAAGGTGCTAATCACCGATGCATCGCAAATGCCTGATGTTTATTCGTCCACTCCTGGAGGCACTCTTTACTCTACAACACCTGGAGGTAATATTCGTTTTCATAAAAAATTCTAAAATTTAACAAATTTCATTTACTATTATATTATCAAATATTTCTCAAAGAGTGAAAGAAAAAAGTATGAAGAAATCTGAAATGTTGTATTTAAATTACAAATTTGGAAATTAGTCGTATATTAGATTAGATCTCATACAAAAGTATAATTTCTTATTCTTTATGTAACTTTTAGAGGAACTCTTTTACATATATCTCCGAAATAAACCACAAAAAGTGATATATAGTACTTTTAACGTTTTGAAACGCCTATTTAATTGACCACAAGAAAACGTTTACTATAGCGCAGCTCTTAACTCAATTTTTTTATATTTATTAGACTTCGATAAAAGAAAATTGTTTATCTTAAAATACCCTCACTTAAAGAGTAGACATTTTATATTTAATTAGTGTTTAATAAATAAAAAATAACCTTATAAAAAATGTCTTAAAACCTTAAACCCTTGAATGCATAAATTATTTACCGAATTGTATCATTCAACTCGTTTCTTAGACCGGTCATAGTTAAATGAGTCATTTGCACATTCCTTTAGTTTTGCTTTTGCTTGGTATTTATTGTTTTGATGATTAATTCATGATTTTGAAAACTGAAATAAGATTCAAACTGATCAAAAATTCACAATTTATGTTGGTAAATCATTGAAGGTGCCAGGTATAATATTATTTTAGTATTTATGATTACATACATATATCATAGTCTTTATAGTCAGCATTAATTTACTCTACTCGTAGAATAATACTGATAACCTTTTGGAATAATTGGTAGATTTCATACTAAAACTGCACTTTGAGTAATAAGTCATAATAGTATGTTAACTAATAATAATAATAATAAGATTGTGCAACTTAGTAATTTTGAATTTTTTTTTTACTGATAACCTAATACATAATATAAATATGTATGTAGGTTGTTAACTGAGGTTACATTTTGATAACCTTTTTGTTTATCTATATGACGCAGAGAATTGCGTTAATGATTTGATGAAAGGTCAGATTATAAATAATCTAAACGATCAAATTAAGGGTCATGATCATTAGAAAAGTGATGAAAGATCACACAATATGAAGCTTTTCCGAAAATAGAATTAGTTTTGTTAACTATTCTTTCACTCATAAAGGGTCTAATTTTATACACCTATTAGATAAAGAATAATAACTGACAAATTCTCTTCTTTTAATTTCTTCAATATAAATATCTTTAACTTTCACTGGGGCATTTGAGTGCCGGTTCAGTTGACTAAGAAAATTTATTAATATACGCAACAAGGCCGAAAAATGTGAAACACATTTTCACGCGATTATAATGACCCTGTCTTCAGGGCTATTGTAATATATGTATGTACGTAGGTGCAACGGATGAATCAAACGCATTTCAATAATAAACGGCCTTGGACCTGTTTTTTAAAAAAAAATAAGCAAATAAAACAATTGTCACATCACTGGGGCCCAACAGCAGAAATGTTCGATCTATTTTTAGAGATAGAAGAAGCTTCGATCTTGAAAGCATATTTTTATTTCTACTCTATTAAAACAATTGCTATTATATATTAATAAAACAAAAAGTTATTCAATTAAGTACATATTTTACAATACAGACCACAATAAAACAACTTTTCCCTTATTTTTTCAGGTACTCGCATAATCTACGAAAGATCATTCATGATCAATCTGAAAGCTTCTCCACTTAGTCAGACACCTCCAAAGAATATACCAAATTTCCTGCTCCGAGGCCAGCCAAATACGCCCAACACACTGAAGGCTCCTGCTCCTGTATCGAAATCACCACCGAAAGATGACCAGGAGCTATTTGAAATGGATCTGTAAATTGTCCACAGTTTTTGGAATTCCAGGTCAATGCATGCGACTACTTATTGCAAACTGCGGTTCACCGACTGAAAATCTTCGATTGGATTTAGAAGCGTAACGTCTCATGCTTCCTAGCTCTAAGTTTTTTTGATCTGGCTCTCTACTTGGTGTCGTGTCTGCGACAAGTTGTACAAAGCCATTAGGATATAAGTATACTAGTTTTCTACTCGTAAGGATTATTTGTTTATATCAGTCATATTGACTTGTATTACTTGTTATCTACGAAATGTCGCTAATTTGGACATCTTATTTTATTTACTTGAAAATGTTTTTTTTTTTTTGTAAAGAAAAAACAATTCAATATTATTTAGCGACAACATTTTGTGATATTCTGAAAATACATATTTAAATATTAAACTCTAATAAAATAAAATGTGTTTTTTTCCTTCAGGTTCTCAAAAACTTATAAATAATTGGATGAAATAAGAATCGAAACGTCGGGTGAAAATTATTCAAAATAGCAAATGATTTGTATTTTCACCGCGCTCATCAGGAATCACTCATTAGGAATAAAAATCTATTTGAAAGATGTCCTGTTTGACTCATCAACCACAATCTCAAATCGCGTATACGTATTTTTGAATACGCATCACAGCAAAAGCTACCGAACGGACTGTGATGGGATTTTCAGTGGATGATAGCTTGGGGTTCTGCTAGATTTTAGGCTATATTTTATTACGCTAAGCAATAATAGCAGTGTCACAAAATATCGTAAGCTTTAGAAGGCGCAGAATTGTATTCTGAATTATTCGCAGGGCAATGTTTGTCAAATTATGACAATTTTGAAGCAGATGAGCCCTTATATGAGACTTATGTTGTAGACCTGGATTAGTAATACATAGGTCCATAGATTAAGGGGGTATCCCACTCTAGAGGTCCTTTTATTGAACGTTTTTTTCAGGGAGTTGAACAAGAAAATACAACATTTAGAGTTAAACATAATAATCCTCTTATTATATGATCTTTAATGAATATTTTGAGAAATTTTTTTTTTTTTTTTATTGAGTGGTTGGGTCAGGGCAGGCCTGCTACTGGGACTCATACCTTAGGAACGGTGTGCACGATAACAGCCAAACAAATAATCTGAAAATTATGAGATTGCACATTAGTACTCTTTATATATGTGGCTATGGCATGAGTGTGGCATATTTTGAAAAAAAAAATTTTTATTCATTTTTTTAATTTTTTCTACTATAAGTTTTATTGTTTAGTTGATTTTTTAATGTTAAAATATGGGATACAAGCTATGTAAATGTAAAAATGCCTGATTTGCTCCACTTAGGTCATAGAGACAAAGCTAACACAGCTTGTACCAAAATCTGAAAATTTTTTCGGATGAATGGTTTTCTCAGAATGCTGTACACCATTCATAAAGACGGTGTTTTGAGAAAAACGGCATTTAAGTTGAAGTTAAGAGTGGTGGAGAGCGCGCAGCTGCGCACGGAATCGCCTGTAGCGGCGCAAGCTTTTAAAATTTCGCGGCAAGAGATAGCTTAAACGATTCAGGAAAGAACACAGAATTTTTCAAAACTAAAAACAAAAATGCATTTTTTGAACGTTCTAGAGTGGGATACCCCCTTAATCAAAACTTATTTCTTTTTTATAATTTAACTAATGAAAAATAATATCAAAAAATTATAATTCTAAAAAACTGAGCAAAAGGTAAGTCTGAATTTATTATAATTTTTTCAAAATAGAGACTGAGCTTTTGCTCAGTTTTTTAGAATATGATCAACAAAATTCCTCCGGATGATGCACTCGATATATCCGTGCTGGTGGTTGGTTCGAACAAACATATATATACAGGGTGTTCAGAGGTAAGAGGTCAATACTGCAGGGGGTGAAAGGTCAGACCGAGACAAGCAAAAAATCGTATGGGTGGGGGGGGGGGGGGGCATCTCGCACCGTTTGGCAGTTACAGGGTGATTCGTAAATCAGGATTTTTCCTTATATGGGAACCGCTCTTGTATTTTTATCTTTTTTTCTACGCATCGCAGCGGCCCCAAACTGATTTCAAAAAATCACTTTGTGGAAGCCCTTTCCAAAAAAGTTTACACAACCCCCCTATCCCCCCCCCCTATACCCCTTGGACACAATCCCCCCTGGAAGTTGAAAAAATTAACTTTTATTTCACGATTTTTCACCTCTCGCCCCACTTTTCTCCGAAATTCATGTTATTAACATACCTACTTTTTATTTTTTTTAAGTTGCCCATCTAATTACCTTTCCAAAAAGGTGCAACATGCCCAGGTAGAAAAGGGTTGCAAAAGTCCTGAAATTAAAACATCCTCACAGGTACCTAATTACTTTATTGCACCATAATGAAAAAAATCGTTAAGTAAACAATTTTTATGACAGTAAGTTCGGAAATGTTTGTTTAGGAAACAGAGGTAGTACATTTTTATTATTTCAGCAAAACAGTAATAAAATAATAAATGTAATCTCGTTAAATAGCGGTATTAGTTTATTATATCCAGTATTGGCTCCTAAGTATCCTGACGCTCCGTTTCTAATACCTCCTATGAATTATGGTATAAAAATGGGTAAATTTGAAAGGACATTGACCACAGTTGAAGAAACAAGCGAAAAGGATGGGTGTTTAATAGAAAAAATTAAGATAAAATGGCAGAATTCAGTGTTGACGAGTATGCCGATATAATTTACGTGTACGGTTTAGTAGAAGGAAATGATAGTGAGGCCGTACGAGAATACCAAAGGAGATTCCCGAATCGGCGGGTACCCAACAGAAGGGTATTTTCAAGGACTTTCAGAAGGTTAAAAGAAACCGGAAGTGTAACCGCCCCCAGAGCAGAAATGCGATCAGGAAAATCGGCCGATTCAGTGGAGCCCGACCAACAAATCCTCAACATCGTCAGGAACAGCCGTGTAATAAGCATCAGGCAGGTCGCACGAAGGTCAGGATTGTCTTCAGGGAGAGTTTGGACCGTTGTGAACCGAGAGGGACTACATCCATACCACCATATCCCGGTCCAAGCACTACAGGAAGGAGATTCCGAAGGACGATTGCAATTTGCACTTGGCTGCTCGAGTCTGACATCGAAAACAGAAGGTTTCTAGACCGAATTCTGTGAACGGATGAATCGCAATTCACCCGGGATGGCATCACAAACTTGCACAACCTCCACACCTGGTCAGATGTGAACCCACATAGGATCAGGTGTCGGTCCTTCCAGCAAAGATTTAGTGTCAATGTCTGGGCTGGCATCATCGGCAACCAGTTGATAGGACCCTTCATCTTGCCCCAAGTGCTGAATAGTCAGCTATACTCGGACTTTTTGGAGAATACCCTTCCGGATCTGTTGGAGGACATCCCCCTGGTCACCAGAAGCGCAATTTATTTACAGCTCGACGGAGCACCTGCGCATACTGGGAACATTGTTAGGGCAAGATTGAATGAGCATTACCCAGAGCGCTGGATTGGACGAGGTGGACCGATTCCTTGGCCTGCTAGGTCACCGGACCTTACTCCACTGGACTTTTTCTTATGGGGAATGATGAAAGATGAAGTTTACTGAAGACCAATCGACACAAGAGAAGAATTAGTTGCCAGGATTGGGACTGCAGCCACGAAAATACGGGAGAGACTGGCTACCATAGACCTCAAACGCGAAATAAGACGAAGGCTACTTGCATGCATCGAAACTGGGGGAGAACATTTTGAACAGCTTTTGTAGGACAAACGTTTTAATTGTAATTAGTTTTTAAGCAAACAAAATGTATTTTTTAGTTAACTTCAGTATAATTTCTTAAAAATTCAAATTATCATGATTTTCTGTAAAAGGATTTTTGTAAATAAATTTTCGTATCCTTTTCCTACCTGGGCATGTTGCACCTTTTTGGAAAGGTAATTAGATAGGCAACTTAAAAAAAATAAAAAGTAGGTATGTTAATAACATGAATTTCGGAGAAAAGTGGGGCGAAAGGTGAAAAATATTGAAATAAAAGTTAATTTTTTCAACTTCCAGGGGGGATTGTGGCCAAGGGGTTGGGGATAGGGGGTGGTGTAAACTTTTTTGGAACGGGCTTCCGCATAGTGATTTTTTGAAATCAGTTTGGGGCCGCTGCGATGCGTAGAAAAAAAGATAAAAATACAAGAGCGGTTCCCATATAAGGAAAAATCCTGATTTACGAATCACCCTGTAACTGCCAAACGGTGCGAGATGCCCCCCCCCCCCCCCCCCCCACCCGTACGATTTTTTGCTTGTCTCGGTCTGACCTTTCACCCCCTGCAGTATTGACCTCTTACCTCTGAACACCCTGTATATTGGGTGGGTGAAGAAGTTTTTTCGGTTTTATTTTATCCACTTCCATGTTTACCAAAAGAATGAGGCCCGGGACCGCACACTCGCCTTTTTATACATAGCTACTTATATGGAAGTTTCTCGAAACCAGTAGAATGCTCTGTAAGTTCAAAGAACAATTATTGACAGAATCGACAATTGTTGTAGGTACAAACCGAAAAGACATGCAGAGACCCAATATAAAATCGACTGTAACTATCGTTAAGCGTAGCCAGTTATATTTTTAGGGTTCCGTACCTCGAAAGGAAAAAACGGAACCCTTATAGGATCACTTTGTTGTCCGTCCGTCCGTCCGTCTGTCTGTCTGTCAAGACCCTTTTTCTCAGGAACGCGTGGAGGTATCAAGCTGGAATTTATATCAAATACTCACGTCTACTGTCCCTTGGAGCTGTGAAATCAAACTTCTAAGCCAACGCAATCAAAAGATACACTCGTTTATGCCGCCAATTTCCGCAAATTTTCGACACTCGCAAGGGAATCAAAACCTACAGGGTACTTCCCGTGAACTCAGAATCTTGAAATTTGATACGAAGCAACGTCTTATAGCACAGATAAAGGAAAAATTGCGAAAACCGTAAATTTTTAGTTACATCATATAATAAAAATATTTTTATACGGAACCCTCGGTGCGCGAGTCCGACTCGCACTTGGCCGGTTTTTTTTTTTTTTTAATTAGTTTATGAAAAACTGGCGCCCTTTTAACCCTTGGGAACGCGAGGTATCTAGTAGATACAAAGGGGGGACGTTTCCGCAAAATTTGGTTGTGAAAATTAATGTTTGTATTTCTTCCACAGAGATAAATGCTATTATTAAAATAAAAAAATATTATATTTGTTCAAAATAAACTGTTTTAATGAATGAGTACTTATTTATTGAACTTTAACCCCAGTTTTATCTCCCAGATACATCGCGCGCTCCTGTGTATGGGGAGGAGCGCGCGCTCCCGAGGGTTAAATGAAATTATCTCAAGGGAACTTAAAAAAATAGTGATTTAAAAAAAAAATAAAACTAGTCAGCACCAGTTTAGGTTCCCAACAAATGACAAATCATTTGGATAGGATTTTTTTCCGTAGATTACGTATTCGCAACCGAAAATGTTCATTTACCTCCTGTTTTCGAGAAAAATAGAGTTAAAAAGTGCAAAAGACCGTATTTCAGCTATTTTTAGAAAAAAATAACTGATCATAATAGAAACTTGTACCGTAGCTCAAATGAAGACTTGAACTTAAATTATAACATAAAAATATGAAACGCTTTCAAAATTTGTCCAAAACACACCGTTCAAAGTAATTTATTCTATGCATTGATTATTTCATACAATTGATAGGGAATGAAGACTTCACCTGGCGAATCAGTACGAAAAATGTAATCCTCAAGATGTTACGTAAAGTCTAAACATTAGTGCTTTTTCATATCCATATATTAGGATTCAGGCTTTCATTTAAGTCATATTATGACTTATCATTGATAAGTATTAAACTAGACTGCTATACATTTAATTCTATGAGCAATCTGTCTGGGTAGCACATTTAATTATAACTTTTGCAAATCATTAGGAATTACTGAATAAATATAGGGGAAATCGGAGTGTAATTGCCCATTGACAGCATCAGGTCAAGAATTATTTCAGGAATGTATAAAAGCCCAGAAATACCTCTTCCTTTGATTACTTTTGGTTTATCCTGTAGCTTAAGATTTACTCAAATTTACATAAAATTGTTGTTTAATACCACAGAAATACTGTCCTAAAACCGTTTTAAAAAATTTGTACAGGAAAAAAGTTATACCTATATTTGCAACGGTAGTTCTATGCGTTTTATATGCAAACAGTATATAGTATAACAAAAACTTTAAACGCGTTTTTCTCGAAACTACAATACAATTGTTAAATTGCCCGCATTTGTAACTCGAATCCTACTCAACGGATTTTAATAATTCGAAATACATTAAATTCGTTATAAAAAATACTAGTAACTAAACCTTTAGTAATATTATGTTACATACCCCTATTTTGTTATACAGGGGTCATTTACCCCCAAAAAAAATATATTTTTTTAGATTTTTCAGGAAAATGTTTATAAAATGATAAAAATATTAAAAATAAAATGTTTTTTAGGTTTAGTTACTATTATTTCGTCTTATGAATAGAATCAAGTTGGAATTTTTACTCTATATGTTACAGGAAATCCTAGAGAAATGCGGGCGTTTTAAAAGTGACTTTTTGAGGACGCCTTCTGCAGTGAACAAGACATACTAAAAATGAAATTTTTATATTGTCCATATGTTCTACTATAATATTTAAAAGGAATTAGTTTGATAAATATAAGTTTTTCAAACACAAAAAATTTAAAAGTGCATTATTTTCTCAAAAATGAAGTGAAAAGTCCGCTTAAGAAGGCAATTACAATCTGGTTTACCCTATAAATAAAAATATTGGGTAGATCGGAAGTTCTGGGCGTTAATTATATTTTTCTAGAAAGAATAGTCAGGAGGTTTCTAGAAAGTTAGTAAGATATATAAAAGGCAGTAAGTCAAATGCAAGGGCTGTATATAAACTACCAACCAATAGACTTTCCAGAAACTTCCTGACTATTGTTTCTAGGAAAATAACAGCAAGAACTTCCCGATCTACCCAATATATTATTATTATTAGTTTATTATATTCATGCCCGTAGTTCGTACAAAATATTTCTTTTTCTATTCATTTACGAATCGTTTGGTTTGTTGAGTTCTCTTTCGATACTCTGACACAGGGTACGGAGAATCAAAAAATTTGATTCGTTCGTTTGCGAATGGATCCCAAGCGAATTAAATTTTTTGATTCGCTCACGAATTTTATTATTCGATTCTTTTTCTAATAAAATTCGACTCGCGAATTGAATCGAAAATTTCAAGAACTGAAAATTTAATTCGTTCGCGAATTTATCGCAAATGAATGATTTGGGAATCAAATTAAATACAACCGAATGCAGATACCCAACAACATAATACGCATATACTTTTATTCATAAATTTTAAATTTATTATTAAATTTAAAAAAATCACGTATTCTATCGCAGTAAATTAAACTCTTTCACTCTGGTCAAAATAATTGCAAAAAATAAAATTTCAATTATCATAACAATATATTTCGAACTTAGCTGATCGGTTCCAAATCGTCGACGAGTATTCTGCATGCCGTAAAATGCGACTAAACAGCTAATGACACATGATGTGACATGCAACATGACATGTGACATGAAATTTTTTTTTGCACCATGTTGTAGAGCGGGTCCGATAACCCCCCTTAGAAACCCCGAAGGGGTCGAAAAAGCCCTAGGAGGCCAAAAAATAGGCCAAAACATCATTTTTGTTTTGTTTACGAATGCCAAATTAACGACGAGTCTATTGCAAGCCGTAAAATGTGGATTAACGGCTTATGACACATGATGTGACATGCAACATGACATGTGACATGAAATTTTTTTTTGCACCATGTTGTAGAGCGGGTCCGATAACCCCCCTTAGTAACCCCGAAGGGGTCGAAAAAGCCCTAGAAGGCCAAAAAATAGGCCAAAACATCATTTTTGTTTTGTTTACGAATGCCAAATTAACGACGAGTCTATTGCAAGCCGTAAAATGTGGATTAACGGCTTATGACACATGATGTGACATGTAACATGACATGTGACATGAATTTTTTTTTTTGCACCATGTTGTAGAGCGGGTCCGATAACCCCCCTTAGAAACCCCGAAGGGGTCGAAAAAGCCCTAGGAGGCCAAAAGATAGGCCAAAACATCATTTTTGTTTTGTTTACGAATGCCAAATTAACGACGAGTCTATTGCAAGCCGTAAAATGTGGATTAACGGCTTATGACACATGATGTGACATGTAACATGACATGTGACATGAAATTTTTTTTTTGCACCATGTTGTAGAGCGGGTCCGATAACCCCCCTTAGTAACCCCGAAGGGGTCGGAAAAGCCCTAGGAGGCCAAAAAATAAGCCAAAACATCATTTTTGTTTTGCTGGAATTTTTCAGAAAATTAGAATTTGAAAGTTTTTGAAATTGAAGATAGTAGTCAAATCATAAAACTTCAAATATTTTATTAAAAATTGCTGCGAGAGGGTTTTCAGGGTTGCTCATTCCGATTTTTCTTTTGAGAGTTTGGAACTCTAGATGTCGATTGAAATACAAAATTCTATGGATTTGAAAATTAGTATCTAGGGTTTTCTGTAGAAGACGAGGAGGGACATTTTTGAATCAAAGTCGGATGATCAAAAGTGGTGAGAAAAATAAGTAGGTCAAAAGATTTAAATGAAAGTTAATTCTAAAATAATAACAATAGAATTTGTTGTTGTTTCATATTGCCAGTTAATTGTCCTTTTAATTTTTTTTTTCCGCATTCTAAATACGTCGACGTCTTGCTATCCTTATCATAGCAGACGTATTTAGAAAATACAAAAACTTTAAGTCGACCCATTCTTAAAATTACAATTGGTTGCACCCTGAAGATGTATATATCAGTGGCTAAACAGCTCACAAGAGTGACTGGCCTACCTACTACACAGTCACAGCTGACGCATCGCCAACAAAGAACAGCAAAAAGAACGAGAAGAGAGCGAACCGAAAAGAATGATTCTTTTCCATTCATATTCGCTCGTGAACGAAATCTGAAAAAGTTCATTTGAATCATTCTCAGGGATGAATTGAAAGCTTTAAGTTCTTCTCAAAAAATTCGCTCACGAATTTTATAAATTTGATTCGATTCGCGAACGAATGGAAAGAGAGGAATTAAATTTTTTCGATTCGCGAACGGAATTTTTCCGTACCCTGCTGACAACACTGTTTTAGTGTGATTAGGTAGTGCCATGCCTGTGTAGAAATGATTTACTTCAGCAAAACCCGATAGGTGTCCGGCAAATATTTCCCAATCTCCCCGCTGGAAGTGATTTTTCCCCCTAAGTAAAGGCAGCTGTCAAGCAATCAGACGCCAATCTCACTGCTTCTTCCTGGCAAGGGTTAAAAGCGGCTTCGGGTGTTTTTATCAGCAGTTCGTGTTGGTGCAGAACAAGTTAAAGTCTTTATCTTCAGGAAAGATACAGCAATGGAGTCCGAATACGCGTACTGTCCGTTCAACAAAGCGCACCGGGTGCTGAGATTTCGGATGCCGGCGCACATAATTAAGTGCCAGAAAAATTACCAAGGGGAGCAGTTGGAGCGGTGTCCCTTCAACGGGACGCACATGGTGAAAAAAGGGAGTCTGCCCGCCCACCTGAAGGATTGCCCGGATTTCCATTTATCCCGAAGGGAGGAGTATGAGAACTTCTCGATTTCATGAGCGCATTTACTATTAATTATTAGTTCTTATGTTCGGAAGATAAATGTGATTTTGGCATTAAATAAAAGATTGTTTTTATCTAATAAGTAATTTTATTGTAGCATTCCCCCTCATCCCACGTGTGGCTTAGAATTACAAAAAGATAAACGTCCCGGAGAGGCAGATTCTTTGTTTACAGTCTCGACCCGAGCCCCTTTTGCAGCGGCATCTACCGAGAAAATCGCTGAGTCGCTCGTTTTCCAAAGATCAAATTTCCCAAAACATTTACCATTTGCTTTGTGTTGGTGCGGCGGGGAAAGTCAAAGGCGAGCAAAACCGAAGCCGCTGGAGGGGGGTGACAGTGGCTGGGAAGCGGCATGGGTGGTCTCTTGGGTGAGACGAAGTTGTTGCCTTGGGTTGTTTACAATTCCTTTTCTGTTGCGCCAGGAGATTGCGGTGGTTCTGTTGCGAGTGCGATTTTCACGTCCTCTTTAGTTTAATTGCAAAAATGCTGTGATAAAAGTGCGTTCGTACCAAGCGAAAAACATCACAGACCGCAGTTGTGGAATGCGAGGAGACCGTGGGCCGGAAGTTTTCTCTGCCCAAGATGCCTCCGAGAGGTTTCCTTCGTGCACAGTAGTAAAATAAATCTGTTCGCTGCCTTTTATTCACAAATTTGAGTTATTTTTGAGTTTGTTACGCTTAGAACTTTTTTCTTATAAAATGAGGTAAAACATCTTTGTCTCACTTTTTTTTTTGTGTTGTCCGCTCCGCCGCGCATCCACGAATCTTCAAAGTTTATTTTATTTATATTATTATTTCCCTCACAGTTCTTTATTTCACTTAATTTGCATCCTTGTGAGCATCCTTCACCTCTTAAATCTGTCGAATGGAATGCAAGCAACGTCCTTGGAAACCCCTGAAATGGAACGCATCAATGGGACCAAGAATTTCAGGATTTATGGTAAGAAAACTAGAAGATATTTATAAGAAATCTCTACTAACTATTATTATTTTGGTAGGAAAAAAGGGCAAGGACGAGAAGCCCTGGTTCGACGGTAGAGGAGACACTCGTCATATTCACTGTGTCCGTCCTGGACGGTGTGAAAAATTACAGATCTCAACTTGTCTAGGCGCCAAAATTCCCTACGAGTATACCAGTCTGGATTTAACCGACCACTTCAGCCAGGAGGAGACCCTAGAGAAACTGAGCAACTACCAAGCGCTGCAGCATGTCCCAAAGTGCTGGGCTGTTATCCAAGTATGTAAATCTGCAAATCGAATAGAACCTAACGATTAGAATTAGAATATTAGAAAGGAAAAAAGTATATGGGGATTCTATCATTTCTGTGATTCTTTGATTTGAGAACGACAAGATAAAATTTATTTTTATCAATATTTCGAAAATTATGCTAGTATTATTTTTCTCTTGTTACCTGCTACTTTAGATTTCGTTCTCAGAACTAATTGCTATTTATTAGTGGGCATAGTTCGCATGGGTAGATCCTAATAAAATTAATATCAAAGTTTACTGAAACAGTTATAATATATTGTATTCAATTTATTGTCTTAAAAGCTTTGTCGCGTAAATAGAGAAGGAAAAAAAAAACATATTTAGATATTTACAATCTCTGTCAGACAAGATTAATGTCTGTATGAGCTTCTCGCGCGCGACAAGCTTTTGCTGTGAGTAACGTGCAAGCACGAAAAGAGTATTATTGAGGATATAACAAATGGCATAAAACATGAGAAGTATTAGACGAAAGAATTACGAAAAAATATTTTTCGACTCGCAATTTTTATTCTATGGCTAACACGGGGAAAAACACTTTTCAGTCTCCCCACCAACCCTAAAAATCGAAAAATTGTTGTACTGTATGTCTGCAATTAGGCCACTACGTCCTACAATTTCAATTTTATATGCCAAACGGTCTCTAAGAAAAATGTCTATGATACGAGAAACAAGCACCTCAGTCTGCTCGATTTCATAAGTGTTATATTTTTCCAATTTTAGTGTAGAACACTAAAAATAAAGTGTGCAAAGTTGTAGGTATACTACAAAAGCTGATGAAATAATGGATTGTAGGTTGTCGCAGAGCAGTTCATTTAAAAAAAAGATTCAACTGCAAAAATTGTGATTTTAAAAATCGTTGACTTTTCACTTAAGCCAGGAATGCTGGAGATTCTATTTGAAGAAACATGTATCGCTCTTGTCTTTTATGAGGTCTAAAAAACGTGACCTAGCCTGTGCACAAATAATTAATTAGAAATATTATTACTTATAAACCGATTTTTTAAAAGTTCCCCATTTACCTTCATCATGTTAAACTAAATTTTACTTAATCGCCAATTCTCAACAGCCTTTCCTTTGTGCTGTTTTCACACCGAAATGTGAACACATCAACAACAAGGACATGGTTCACTTACCATCCTTAGAAATGTGCAAATTAACTCTGGAGCCGTGTAAAGTGCTGCACAACACCAGCTACTTCCCTGAGTTTCTTAAATGCAACGAAACTTTATTTCCATCGAAGTGCAACAACGACGTTCGTGAAATGAAATTTAACATCACAGGGAAATGTCTCGAGCCACTAGTACCAGCAGAATCGAGTTCAAGCAACTATCAAGGTATCGAGGGCTGTGGTATTCAATGCAAGGATCCACTTTACACCGAAGATGAGCACCGTCAAATTCATAAATTGATTGCATGGGGTGCGACTTTATGCTTCTTTTCAAATTTATTTGTAATAGCAACGTTTTTCATCGACTGGCAGAATGCCAACAAGTATCCGGCGCTAATTGTGTTCTATATTAATTTATGCTTTCTAATCTCATGTCTAGGGTATGTATTATCCTTGTTGCGGTGAAGAAATGACTTACTTTTATTAACTTATTTTAGCTGGCTGGCACAATTCACCCCTGGAAGCAGGGAAGATATTGTTTGCCGGAAGGACGGAACTTTGAGACATTCTGAACCAAGTGCTGGAGAGAATCTATCTTGTATAGTGGTTTTTGTTCTAGTTTATTACTTTTTAACCGCAGCAATGGTTTGGTTTGTCTTTTTATCGTATGCTTGGCATCTACGTGCTATTGGTAACGTACAGGATCGCATAGACAAAAAGGGTTCATACTTTCATCTTGTCGCTTGGTCACTACCTTTGGTTTTAACAATTACAACTATGGCACTGAGTGAGGTAGATGGGAACAGCACTGTCGGGATCTGCTTTGTGGGCTATGTGAACCATTCTATGAGGGCAGGACTCCTCTTAGGACCTTTGTGCGGAGTTGTACTTATAGGAGGATATTTTATAATTCGCGGCATGATAATGCTGTTTGGACTTAAGAATTTCGCGAATGATATTAAGTCAACGTCGGCTAGTAATAAGATACACTTGATCATTGTTAGGATGGGATTGTGTGCCCTTTTTACGTTTGTTTTCATCTTGGTCACCATCACTAGCCATGTGACGGAGTTTAGGCATTCGCACGTTTGGGCAGAAAGTTTAAGGACTTTTATAATGTAAGTTATTTCGTTCAATATTTCCACTTTCCAATGTTGATATATATATTTTTATATGTAGTTGCAAAATTTCATCTACATTCACTGATGAACAGAAGATTTGCAAAATTGAAAATCGACCAAGCGTAGCAATTCTTCAATTACATTTACTATGTCTATTTGGATCAGGACTCGTCATGTCCTCCTGGTGTTGGACCCCTTCTTCTATAGATACCTGGAAAAGATATTTCAGAAAGTATGTCCGTTTTCTTCCATGTATTTTAATTTTAATTGAAATCTACATTATATTCTACAGAAAGTGTGGAAAGGAGGTTAACGAAGACATTAAGATGCAAAAGCATAAAGTAATTGCTCAGACATGGGCAAAAAGGAAAGAATTTGAGGATAAGGGGAGGCTCTCTATAACGCTCTATAACACCCACACTGATCCAGTGGGACTAAATTTTGATGTAAATGATTTGAACTCGAGTGCAACTAACGAAATCAGTTCAACTTGGGCTAATTACTTACCTCAATTTGTGAAGCGGAGATTTGCCTTAACTGGAGCGCCCACAAACTCTTCCAGCCATGGACCTCGAAAGAGTTCTTTGGACTCGGAAATTAGCTTTAGCGTTCGACATGTTTCAGTGGAGTCCCGAAGGAATTCTGTTGATTCTCAGGTAAGGTTTACGACGTTTATATATTATTATTAAATTTTAAAAATTTCCAATAAAGGTTTCGGTTAAGATTGCTGAAATGAAAACGAAGGTAGCCAGTCGAAATCGATCGGGTGGTTCAAATTCAAAAGGTACAAAAAATAGGAATAGACGACGGGATTTCTTTGCTACAGGCAGAAAGTTCAGCAGTCGTCGTGAAAGTAGCACGTCAGTTGAGAGTCAAGTGATTGCTCTTAAGAAAACCACTTATCCCAACGCTAACCATAAAGTTGGAGTTTTCTCAAATTCTAAATCGGGAAAAAATATGAAACGACGAAGTGCCAGCGCTGGTCTAGACCCGCAGGATATCAACAATTTCCTCTCTAAAAACGGCAAGTTTATCTTTCCGTTTCTACAGAATCAGGGAATGACTACAACTTCAGATGAAGAGACTTCTCGTGCTTCTTTTAAAATTCAGGATTCACGTCTAGATGTGGTTTTTAGGCAACAAGAGCATAGCGATGATAACAATGAAAACACAGAAGTTAAACAATTTGTACAGCATGAAATTCTTAAAGGAATGCAAAAATCTTCATCGTTAGATAATGTCCTGGATCACATGAGTAAAGATCGATTCGATTCAGGCAGTCGAAATAGTAAATTAAGTTCTAAAAGTAAGAATAGCCGCAAATCTAATGCTAGCAGACGTACTCGGAGGAATACAAATAAATCTGCTAAAAAGGGAACTGACTTAAACATATCAGACCTTAATGAATCATTTTCATCGTTTTCTTCAGAACTTGATCTTCCATTAGGTGTGCACAGTTCCTATTCAGGGGTATCGGCTGGGAAGCCACATTCCCGCAACAGCAAAACAAGCTGTGATGTAGGAATTCAGGCTAATGCTCATGAGATTGCTACGCAAACGTTAGCCTCTTTCGAAGAGAAAGAATTACAAATGTTAACGAGGCAGCTAAACGGGAAGAATTCTCGATCTGTAACCGCTGATGATGATGACAATATCACTGAGAGTCATCAGCTCTTACCAAATCGGCACAAGGAAAGCATTTTAGCAATGAGCGAGTCTGAAAAGTTAAAAATGCTGCTGCTACCTTCAAAGTGAACTATCCAATTTGGAGTTTATCTGCTTTTTTACAGGACTACGTAACTTATTTTGATCTATGAATACTCAGAATATTTTTACCGAACTACTTCATACTAGCCGTGTATTTGACCGTAGTGTTATTTTATAAGATTGTTGAGTCATTTTTTACTCTTTTTATATTGTGCCTTTTAATAAGACGTTTTTATATCACCTTCAATTATTTTTATTTTCCTACCAAAAACACTCCTATACATAATAAAAATCCTTCAAGTGAGATGGGATAATAGAAAACGAATTTTTAACTTAGTGAATCGACTTTATTTTCATTATAATTAATTCAAATTGTCATAATACGCTCTAGAGGAAAATTGTCGTAGTTTTGTTCATTTACAAAATGATTATGACAAAGGAAATAGCCTTACTTTAGCTAAGTCAGGATAGCCCTAAAGTTTGATCCGATAATTTACACGATTGCTCTTCCCAACAAACATTTAAAATTCTCGGTAAATATGAAGCCATAATAAATTGTTTAATCGCAATCTAAACGCTATGACTAAATCGCGAAATTAATTTACTAAAACGTGTTGAATTGTTGCGGTTCCATCGCTGAATAGGTGTCACGCAGCCGTGCAAAACATACAAACAATTTAACGAAAGAAAAAAAAATAATCCGTATATCACTATAAGTAGGTAAAGAATCGAAAATTTTAAATTGTTTCGATATAATTTTCGAGGTTCGACTTAAAGCTATTTGTGTTTGCGCATCGCAAGTTTTAATTCTTTGGTCCAAATCTTGTTGTTGATGAACTCACCAGCGATATACACGCTAATGGTGAATAACAGCACCACGACAAAAAAGCCGATTCGTTGTGGTAGATCAAGCACATCGAGTACTGGGTAAACCCACACGCCAGACATATACTTAATAAAATGTAGCCAGACAAGATAGCTCAAAAGGAATAATAGAAGGCCCTGAAGACCCTTGCTGCGTTTTGGGTATATCCTGAATGATATGAACATCTCCAGCAGGATGAATACCATTATGTTGGTGTGCATCACATGATTTAGCCAACTGAAAAATATTTTATTAAATATGTGAATTGTTTAAACACTAAAGGCGGTCAATAATTTTACCTTGGGAAGAATAAATCAAGCACTTTAGGGAAGACCAATTCTCTGTCGATTGCCATAAGAGTCCAGAAGGAGATTCCTACATTAAAAGCCAGCGGAAATGCGAACGTTGCGAGCACAAAGTCTTTCATTTTTCGGATTGTCGGAACTGTTTTAGGTGCTACTTCGTTAGTACCAATAAAGTCGTTCGTCAAACTTATCGTAAAGTAGATGGCTTGAATAATCTGAAAATTAAAGAAAAAAAGTAGTTTAAATAATACTTTTATGAAATTTAATTCCCGAATATTCTTAAAACATGAAATTATTATTCAATCATATTTGACTAATTGTCTGTAGATAATTGTAAAAAGAAATACTTGCATTAAATACATCGATTTGGGTGAATCCAATCACATTCCAAATTTCAACTATGATTTTGATGATATAACATTTGTTTCGAAATCTATGAGGAAACCACTCTTAACCCTCAAACGGAGCACTGGGTTACGTTTATCCAGGGTAGAAATATATCTGTTAACCCCTAGTAAATGGTTTCGTGCGAGGAATTAGTTTTGTGTCGGGATTCAATTTTGTTATCCCCTCTACCAATCCCCACTTGGACGATCTCTAAATATGAATACTAACCGAACCATAAGCAAATAAACTTAGTCTATGGGTACCCGATACCCAACACTCCGCTAGTGTTATGATTGCATAGTGCTCGTAATAAATTTAGTGTAGTGAATTAAGTGATTTATTTGAACTTTACCAGTATTATATCATCAAGCTAAAAAAGATCAGTAAGTTTATATTATCATAACATTAAAATAAGCTTTATTTAATATTTGTATCATCGTTTTCCAGTTTGTCACTGTTCCGTTCTGGTGCTCGACTTGAAAAATTCTCTATAAGTCTAGACGTAGCTCTGTTCATTTTTTGTAAGTAAATCATTACCATTGAATTATTCAATAGTCGTTTCTTTACATTGTTTTCCATATTTTCATTAATATCGTAAAAACTCTTATTTTTCTTTTTTGGTTCATAAAATATTTTTATTCTACATTGTTCAACGAATCAATTGAAAAAAAAAACATTCAAAATTGATCAATTTTACAATGATTAAAGACGGCCAGGTAATCCCTACACATGCGCTCCAGTTATGTTAAACCGCGTTAGTGCTCCGCTTAAGGGTTCATAGAATTGTATAACCTTTAGGTCAACTAATGTGATTTGAGTTGATTTTCATATTCGTTCATCTGCACTTTTTGATAACCGAAAATCTTCCTTCAATGGCGGTATTTGATTTTTTGCAGGATAACTAATTTTTAAAGCGAATATTCAGAATTTTAAATACATTAATCTATGCTAATAAGTTTTACCTACTTCGCCGCATTTATAAACAAAAGAATCACCCTAGATAAATGCATTTTTAACGTATATTAATGGAATCTTGCATATTCTTTAGAAGTAATATTAAACTTGCTGCTGTTTGAATCCACAGCAAAAATATCGTCGTTTTATTAGAGCATAATAATAAGATAAGATGGTAAGATTTCAAATAAGTTCTCTTTACATTTTCTATGACTTAATATATTCCCTCGTGACTGAATAGCAAAAGAGGAAAAAAAAATAGAATTATGGAATTAATAAATTATTCAGTATCTCTGAACACAAAAGAGACGGAAAATGTTAAATAAGGTTTTATGGTTCAGCAAATTGAAATCATTAATAAAAAAAAGTAAAAATTTGATAAGAAATTTAAAAAAAAACTGCAGGAGCAAATGGATCTTCTGCTACTTCAGCCCAACTGCTCTAAATATTAGATAGGAAAATTACGAAAATGTGGCTATAAACAGTTTTGTATTACTTAAAAGAAACAGACAAAAATAATATGCATGTCGTAAAATGTAGAAACCTGTTTTCCTATATAATTTTTTATTGGTTCAGTAGATCAACCAAACCTGCTATTATTTGCCATATAATAATACTTAAACTAGCATGATCTTTGGTTTGCGTTCACGCAGGGTGGTGATAGATAGCTTAAGTCCCCTTAAGAGTTTCGAAAGCCAATTAAATTGCTGATAAAGGTCGCTCTTCCGCCAAAACAGTTGTGAAAAAAGCTTTCTGCAACTCATCCTGCTAAGAGAAGATTTAGATAACGATAGCGCCTCGTTAGACCGACTAGACCGGATTAGTTTTTTTTCGAATATCATTAGCTCTCCAGTGAGAGCAGAATGCTCTTCGTTTTGTTGGAGCCCTATTATTGAATTAATAAAAACAATAGATATAATATTTACCGCATCCAGAAACGTTAGATATTTAAATTTCCCCCCGAAGTTGTTGCCCATTCTGTGGTGCTTCTCCGGCACTTTGACGAATGAGAAATCATAGTAAACAGCATACCAAAATTGAACGGCAGCAATTAAATGAAAAATTGTCCTAAGTGCTGAGAAAACTCCGCGATTCCACGCATCGTTTGGTTTTGCCCGCGACTGATTCGACATTTTTATTTGTTGTGAGTTTCAAATTTAAAGAAAACTGGAACTAAATCCAGCGGACTGGACTGGAAATTAGAATCGTTCTTCTTAGTTGATCGGCACGAAACAGAGCACACACTCCCCCGTGGTTAACCAACGGTGCGACACTGACGGCAATGCTTTGCTTATTACAAAATCCTCAAATTTACAATTGCCTCTTCTGTTCCCATTATTTTTTGATTGACAAATCACCAGAGAATTGTCAGAGAGCTCTAACTTTTGTACAAGACTTCATTCAGCAGGTACAGTTACAAGCGAAATTAGTATTAACCCAAATGCTGAATAAAAGCTGTTGTTTTTCAAACGAGCTTTTTAGTCTCATTATTTTCTTAATTTTACTTAATTTCGAAGAATGTAATCATTATATCCCCTCTACGACGTTTTTAAATTTTTCCTCTATGAATTCGTTTTAGTTTTGAATACTGATGATTCTCCTGTACAAACCAACGAATTAACCCTTAATGGTCCGGAAATATAACAAGTTTAGTTAACGCCAGGTCCAAGTTATTTGTTCATATGTTGGTCTTCATATGTACTAAACATTTTTATATTAACACTTAACGGACGGGTCGAATCTGCTCTGTCTTTCCTAGTTTCCGGGAATTTTTCAGGGGAATTAAGGGGGTAACCCACTGTTGAAAAAAAAAATTTTCGATTTTTTTCTTTTTATATATTTCGATAGATTAGCACTTCAAGAATATCTGTGTAAAATTTCAGATCGATATCTAAATAATTGTTCTTTCTACAGCTCTCACAGTCCACCTCCGTTCAATTACGATTTCGGAGCGCGCGCGGCCTTGTAGCAGCTCAAACAGCTGCCGCGTGTATTACCTATTATAATACTTTCTAAATGTATATTACATAATACACTAATACATAGTTCCTTATACTATTATAATTAGAAGGTACCCACTATCACCTGGGATTCCCTGATTAAGGGTTAGTTGAAAATTTTTTTACTTATGTCACAAAATTTCTTTGAGAAAACTTTAAATGTGTTTTTCTCAAAACGCTCTTTTTCTGTGCGCGTCGTAAAACTATGAAAAAACTATTGGGCCGATTTACTTCAAATTTTGCATACACCTTTATTAAGTACTTAACTATAGAAATAACCTATTATTAGAGTAAAAAAACAAATTTTGTTGATTTAGGATCAACTTTTTCGTGTTAAAACATAGCGAAAATCGATACATCAATGTTCGAACGTGTACTAAATCATCAGATTTTTTTTTTTTGCTGTAAAAATAGGTTACTTCTATCCTTTATAACAAATATTGAAGGATTTTTCTTTGGTAGGTGTTTGCAAATGCATACTTTGGCCAGGATTTTATGAGGCCCAATTTGCATTTTTTTTTGGACTGCGTACGCGCTGCATCGTAACGGCCGCCATTTTGTAAATTTTTTTTTTTTTTATAATCAAAATGTAAACTTTAGTCCTCAGTAAAGAAGTATGGAAAAAATCGAAAAGATATCTCTGATAGTTTTTTTTTACCGATTTTTTAAAAAAAGTTCCATTTTCTGGGCTTCAACAGTGGGTTACCCCCTTAAATAAACATGAATGTATGGATTTAAAGCGTTGTAACTACAATAAAACTTTATTAAATCAATTATATTTCTTATAATATTTCATAACAGTATTTATTAAAGCGTTTAGTATTTTTTAAGCGTGTGATATTTTGTAAAACATTCACCTTTATGCAGTGGAATCTGACAAAAATGACAAACATATCTAGTTTCGCTCCTTTTTCCATTCACTCTCTGAAGAAGATAACCTACGTGCAATTTGTTTCCTGGGAGATAAAAATTCACTGTTGTCACTTTCTTCATCATTTTCTTCACCAAGGTTCTCAAACTCAGCATCACTTCCGGATAAGTTTTTTAAAAACTCTTTGCTGCTTGCCATTATTACCGTTATAAAATTATTTAGAAATATTTTCTAAAATCAAAACTACGCCATAGGAGCAACAGGCAGATAGTACTATAAACAATAGTATCAAGAAAAAATAACAGTGTGCATAAAAGAAAACCCCAAATGCAACATACTAAAACTTCATGCAAAAACGTAGATCTACGTGGCCCGTCCTAGGAAGTCAGAATGGAAAAACGTAAATCTACGGGGCCCGTCCGTTAAGTGTTAAGTATAGAAAAGACAATATATATTTTTTAGTAAACATTTATCAGGGTAACAGGATAATAAGATGATTTTGGTTTTATATTATTTTAAGGGGTGAACCACTGTTGAACAAAAATTTTTCGATAGATTAGCACTTCAAGAATATCTGTGTAAAATTTCAGATCGATATCTAAATAATTGTTCTTTCTACAGCTCTCACAGTCTCCCTCCGTTCAACTACGATTTCGGAACGCGCGCGGCTTTGTAGTCGCTTGTATTACCTATTATAATACGTTCTAAATGCATATTATATAATACACTATTATAATTACATAGAAGGTACCCACCCGGGATTCGCTGATTAAGGGTTACTTGAAAATTTTTTTTACTTATGTCGATGGGACGATTTACTTCAAATTTTGCATACACTTTTATTTAATATTTAACTATAGAAATAACCTATTATTAGAGTAAAAAAACAAATTTTGTTGGTTACGGACCAACTTTTCCGTGTTAAAAAATAACGGAAATCCATACATCAATGTTCGAATGTGCACTAAATCATCAGATTTTTTTTTTAGCCGTAACAATAGGTAATTTCTATCTTTTATAACATATGAGCCGTTTATTTTGAAAGTGGCTTAAGTCCAAATGATCATAAAGACTATTTTTCTATATTCTTGTAAAGTAAAATAGTCTTTATGATCATTTGGACTTAAGCCATTTTCAAAATAAACGGCTCATATATTGAAGGATTTTTCTTTGGTATATGTTTGTAGATGCATACTTTGGCCAGAATTTTACGAGGCGCAATTTGTATTTTTTTTAGGCCTGCGTGCGCGCTGCATCATGACGGCCGCCATTTTATTAAAAAAATTTTTTTTTATAATAGAAATGCAAACTCTAGTCCTCAGTCAAAAAGTATGGAAAAAATCAAAAAGATATCTCCAATAGGTTTTTTTTATCAATTTTTTAAAAAAAAAGTTCCATTTTTTGGATTTCAACAGTGGGTTACCCCCTTAAGATATTGTACCTTTCGAAGCAATCTGTAATATGTATCTCTGGTTTGCAGGTGCAATTATCGCAATAAAATTTAGTTTCTCGTCTTCCCCTTGGAATCTTTCGAACGAGTGTACTATGCAGTATTTTCACTGCGAAAGATGTGGAGCTTTTCGTGTAGTCTAAACTCAACTGTGAAATAACTTCGGAACGCGTACGTTTACTTGCAAAATCAAAACAAGACTGAGTTTGCATGCGAAGAGCATAGAAGTACATAGGTATAACCAAAAATGGCAAACGATAGATAACAAGCGGGTACAAAATCAGAGAAAGGACCTGGCATAATAGTTAACGCGTTAAAATTGTAAATATACCAATAACACTGAAAGAAATAATACAATGAGTTTTTCTCGCCATATACGCAGCATTGGACCTAATAAGTAAAAGTGCCATGCCGCTTATTTGGCGGCATTGGTCCGTTAAGGATTAATATTTGAGTGGTTCTTACAAATATCAAAATCGGCGTAGCTCAAGGATCAATATTAGGCCCTTTGCTTTATTTGTTATATGTAAACAATATTAAATTCAAAAATCTGAGCGTGAAATACATCATATATGCAGACGACATGTTATTACTATATTCACGAGACTCGCCGGGAGAATTAGAAAACAACATAAATAAAGATCTCAACAAATACGATGACTGGCTACAAGGCAACAAATTAACAACGAATATACAAAAAAAAAAAAACTTATATGATTATAAAGCAAAAAAATAAAAACGCCATTAAATTAATCACCTCAGCAGAATTTCGGAATACAAATACCAGGGAATGGTAACAGATGATCAACTTACTTGGACTACACATGTGGAAAACATCAAGAAAAGAATGGATGGACTTATTGGAGTCATAAATAGAAACAACTGTATATTACCAAAAATTAAAAATCTAATTTACAATGCGAATATATTGCCGTTAGTAACTTATGGGTCAATAATATGGAATCAAACAAAAGTGAAGAACATACAAATTATATCGAGATTGTTAAATAGGGCCATCAAAGCGGTGTTTAATCTTGCTCGGGATACGGTCACTACAATTTTGTATGAAAGTACAGACAAATTTAACCTGAAGCCATTTATAACATTACAAAGGGACATGCAAAATCATCTATTAACCTAGTTGTTAGAACAGAAATTTACGGATATAATACAAATAAAGCAATGATGGGAACTTATAATCTACCGGCATCAAGGACTAACCGACTAAAATATAATCCAATTTACTCTGCAATTAATTATTATAATATCTTATTAGAAAAAAATAAGAAATGCTCGCAGTATTGTGGAATTTAAAAGTCTTTTTAAAAATGTTGTTAAATCGAAAAATTAAGCAGCATTGAAGCGGAATAATTAATAATATTATATATTCATGTGTGAATCCTTATACCAAATACTATCTGTCTGGGGAGCACGAAATAGAATTAACTTATATTTTTAAAATTTGTTATTTATTTTGTAAGATTTTCAGAAAATGGATCCGCAGAGCCTAAATTCGAATGCCTAGGTAGCTCAGAATTAGGTGATTGTTTCCAGCAACATGCTGAGAAGTTCGATATAAAGTCTATTATTATTATTATTGATGAAATAAGTTCTGGTTTTCTGGTCATTATTTATTACCATTGACAGGATTTTCGCTTTTAATCGAAAAACATCTACTAGGTAAATGATCGAAGTAGTTATAATAGACCAATGCTACATCTAAATTAATGTGCTATTTAAGAAAAAATTCACATTTCTCTAATACAAAATTATATAGGAAAGAGGAAAAACTATTTTATTTATTAAATATTATCAGTACTGCAAAAATTTATATAAAATATGTAAGTAAAAGACACTCCAATAAGGTATATAATTTTTAGTATTCTTGTATTTCCCGCGATGTACTCTTTTCAAAATTTGCAAGTTCCTAAAAGTATAGATAAATCTAAAGATTTGGCAGTAAAATAATGAATATGTAAATGATATATATGAAAAAATTGTACGTTAAAAAATCCTATAAAGTTGGTTGGTTAATTTTAATATTATTAGCATATTTCCCATAATTGAAAAAGTTTTATCAGGGGCTGAAACATTGTACCATCCAGCACGTTCCTTTTCGTCATAAAGTTGTGTAAATCTTTAAATCTTTTTATATGTTGCATTTAATACCATTTGGTCCATTTCTTCATTAATTCAATTTAAACTAGAGGAAACAAGTAAAACACTAAAGATACAATGCTTTGACTGTTCAATTTATTGGAATATTATTTGAAAAGTAGTTCTACATAAAACATCGCTCTGGTATGAATAGTTTTTATGAAGTCGTATCTAAACTAATATTAGTCATTTCCTGTTCTTCCGGCATTGGAACGTCCTGTACTACTTCAATTGGCATCTTTTCCGCCTCTCCATTATCAGAAAACATGGGATTGTCGAAGGAGGTCGTTCCGCCACTTTCTGAGCGCCCAGCTTCAACTTCTTCGTAAGTAACATTCATAACAACATTGCCTCTAACTTCTTCCGCTTCAACCTCAGCTTGAGCATTTTCAAATCTAGCAAATACAAACGGCGATCCAGCAATTCGATACCTGCTGGGATACATCCAGGGAGGAATACTAATGTAGGGATTTTCGGGAACAAAATGTGCAAACATAACAACAAAGAATACTACAACTGCCAGGAGAGTCACAAAAATAAAGACCCAGACGGAGGCTCCACTTCCCGGCGAATAAGACATTCCTGAGCTGCGGAATGTTTGCTTGAATTGTTGATATGATATCGTTAGCAAAGTCTCATTCAAAGTCTTCATAAATTGAGTACTCCTCTCACTATAGCCGTTTTTATCTAATATCACTAATTGTGCATATTGTTCAAAACCTTGGTCTACCATTGAAACGTGGAAATCCAGTTGATCTTTAAATTCACTTGAGGCAATTTGATTCTTTACACGGGTCTTTAGCAAATCGATCTTGAAATTCTTGCAATCGGTTACGTCGTTAACATGCAACATTAAGACTGATCCACAGATTGGACAACAGTGGCCCGTGGGTACAACAGGGTCCAAACAATGCGGAATCTTACAGGTAACTTTTTCATAATTGCACACCTTCCACTGAATTTCGCCTGCTGATTCGGCACTGTGACATCCACACATGGGTTCATCATGGAATCTGACCAACGTTTCGTCTGAGTTTTTGAATATCATCTGGCCAAGCTCGGTTTTTAGGAAATGTTCAAATATGCTTGAAGGTAAATTGTCGCCGTTCAGCACCAAACTACCCAAGTATAAATACTCTGAATTTTCCAAATCGATAGACAAAGATCCAATTTGATCGATGAAAACTTCGTCATTAGAGCACGGAATTCGTTCGGCATGCGGAATCGCGGAATTATTCCCATCATGGTACCAATTTGCTGGATCGAACCAAGATTTTGCACTTGCTGGCTTCATCCTCGCCTGCCTGGTTCTATACTTGCAAACTTCATCTTTTTTCTGCTCTGTTCCGAAGTTTATATCAGAGAAACGATGGAGTAGCAAAGCCCCTTCCTTTGGTAGAATTAATCCGACTGTATCTAACGTTATCGGCAAAAATATCGTTGAGTATTCTTCGGGAAAAACGATCTTATCCAATGCACACGGCGGGAATCCTCCCACCCAATTGTCCGGTTTCATAAATTCGGGATCGCTTACTCGCCATGTTTTAAGTGCATTTCCCATATATTTTGAGGAAATTGCAGAAATCACGACTACCAAATAGATGCGAGTTAACATTTTAAAAGATACTCGGAAACTGAGTGAACGTCTCATTTTGGGGGCGTTTGCTACGGTCTCCAAAATCGTTCTTATCAAAGTGCCATTTGCATAGAGTAGTGATAAACGAATTATTTTATTGATTTTTCTAAACTGGTATATTATGGGCAAATAAGAAGTGGAATTTAAATAATGCATAACACATTTTTTCATCAACAAAGTAGGATTTTCAACATAGTTTTTGGCTTATTTCAAAAAATGTTTGAACCAAACTCTTATTTGTACATTCCATATATCATATTTATGTCTTACATTTCAAAAACAATATATTTATTTATATTTTTCGCGATTACGATGAAAGAAAGTATGAGTTGAAATATTTTTAATCAAGATGATTTTTGTTATCGCCCATATGTAGAATTATAAAATAAAGCCACTTAAAAAGATATGACAACAAACGTTCGAAGTACTTTTGCTTTAATTGCCCATAGACTTTAAAAAATTTATATTTTTCTTTTAAGGAGGACGGTATAATGAAACATCTAATGAAATATGCTGCTATTGATCAATATTATCTCCGTTTACTACATATATTCTTTTTTTTTTCACTCTCGTAAAATTTTAACGTTAATGTAAGGCACCTTAATAAACATTTTTTATTCACCTTCATCAAATTTATCACATCAATAGCACTTTATGTATGACAGATTTGTGTGCTTGGTTATGAGTTTTTGGAGTAAAAATATAAATTAGCACTACATTTATATAAAAATTTAAAAATGAAGGGCTAAGAAAATGTTTGAAGAAAGTAAGTCACTTTGCTAACAAAATCGGTCTATATGAGGGCAGCCGTGAACCACAACCAATTCTTAATATGTTTTAAATTAAGCAATAATTAATAAAATGTTAAAATCTCAGACAAAAAGTCAAAAATAACCGAAAACTAAAAAATTATGTTTGAGTACGAATTTTTTGTTTTAATATTAGTTTATTATATCAAAAAGGATCAATTATACGAATAAATTTTATATAACAAAAGGTGCTTATAATTAGCCAAAAAACATGTGTAAATTTTTTCAGAATTTTTTGGGACATTTTTTGGTTTTTAAAAAATTGGACAAATCCAAAAAACCAAAACTAGTCCAAAAAATTTCTGAAAAAATTCACACATGTTCTTTGGATAATTTTAAGCATTTTCTGTTCTATACACTTTTTTGTAAAGTTGATCCTTGTCGTGTAAGTTCAAAATTCAGAATTTTTTATTACATTGCTGCACAAAATGGCCATTTTGCAAAACCCAAAGCAGACAAAAATTTTCAAAACCACGGCTTGAAAAAGTTTAGGCATTCGGACCGCGATTTCTGGTGGTTGTATGATCATCCAATAGCAGAAAGGATAAGATAATCGACTTTGAAAAGAAAAATGACAAAAAAAAATCAGCACTTTTTTGAAAAAACTCAAAAAATAATAGGGTTTTTGAAGCTTTTTATGCAAAACAAATGCCAGATTCTGAAAGAGTATCTCCAAAAATGTACGAATTTGGAAGAAAATCGCCCCAATTTGCTATTCGAATCGTACAATTGAACTTGCGCGCACAAAATCGTCCTTTTGCATATTAATGGGTTAATTTAAAAAAGCCAATGTTCAGTAATATCTCAAATAATAATTTCACAAAATTTAAAATAAGTATAGTGAAATATACTTTTAATGAGTTTATTTAAGTTCTATAAACACAAAGATTATCGAGATAAGTAAGGCAACTATAACCGACAGATGAGTCCAATGTCGATATGTCGAAATTATAAAGAATCACTGTATAATAACTAAGAATCCCTTTAAATATTGTATACCCATATTAATTTAAAGATAATTAATTACCAAATAACTGACCCATTGCATTGAGTATATAAACCTCTTTAATTATAAATGTTAATCAGTTTTCCCTTTCCTGTTTTGCTGTGTACTCAGGAAGGAAGTTGAAGGAAATTCTTTCTCCCTTCATACACCCACACGACCGATATTTTCAAGTGCACCCAAGGTCAAAAAAAGGATTCGCTCCGAAGAAGAGGACAATCTGTTGCTCATCATTCATTACGCATCCCTTTACAAACAAAAAATTATAATAAAGAACTTAATTTCTGGCTAGCCTGGATTCTGAAAACTATAAATAAGAAAATTGAATTCTTACCAAACACCAATATGTTAAGTAAGCCGCCTTTCCTCCGAGACCCTTTGTAAATCCAGAATCTTTTGGTATTTTCACGTGACAGTGAAAATAATACATTGCGAAAAGGTACTGCACTAAAGCGATAAAATGAACCGAAGTCACGAATGGACGACTCTTGTACAACTCGACTTTAGTCATTTTTCACTGCACTACTATTAATTTAACCGATTCGGAAAATAATTTAATTACAAGAGGGTTTCTGTTTCAAGGACAACTCGAAATCATAAACAAATCATAGACCACTTTCTTCACTTTTGTCCACCGTTCTAGTTGACCTGGTACACCAAAGAGCACACCTGAATGGAACTGCGCGGGGAGACGGCACAGCATAAACAGCGCTTCAAAAAACACAATATGCTCCAAAAGTAGCACAGTCACTGGGGCACCTGCTCTTCTGTTTTTGGGGGGGCTGCACGATATCAAAGTGCAATTATTTTACCGTGCGCACGCCCCACTCCTCCTAGTGCTCCACTGTAATTATTTTATGTTCCAACACAAATGCGGGTTTTTTGGATTGACGACTACGACTATATAATATATATATAATACTACTTTTAATTATCTTATCAGAGCGGCACTATAGTGCGAAGCGCTGCTCCCCAATCATTGGAGTATCGGGGTAAAAACGTAAAAGAGAATAGAGTTTGCTGTGGCCAGAAGCTCTGCTGACTTGCACTTCCGCAGCGGAATGATGTGCGCTCTTTTTGCTAGTTCAAGGATCTTTGGAGTTTGCTATTCGGTCCAGAAAATTAAATAATGCTGAGATCGAAATAAAAAGCTCTCCAAAGTAGAGACCTATAAGCTCCATGGTCAGATAGATGAATAAGGAAGCCGGGGGGATAGAGTGAGTACAGATGCAGTATTCCAAAAAAGAAATTGAAAGCTTATCTGAAAAGTACTCCACCAGCGAAATGACCATGCCCAGAAAGTTACCTCATTGACGACTTTCACTTGGAGATGCTTTCGCCTTTTTCATCCCATCACAGTGTAACATCACCCCTTTCAAGCGTGTACGTCATCGCGACGTTCTATTTATCTACATCTATATTTTAATGTTCCGACTCATGGTAGCAGAGCTTTCATTCAAGTCCTATTCCCGAACTCCCCCACAGACAGTCCCCGAGACGGTGGAATTTTCTATACCCATCTTCAACCCTACCATTGCACCGTCGGGACAAATTATCCGCGATTGAGTTGGCTCAACTGTTGAGGAACAACTCCCACGAGGTGCTCCATACATACCTCCATAATTCATAGGTTTCGACATGAAAGAATGGAAAATTTATCTCCTTCTCCAGACCCATCGTTTATACCATTCTATAAACAATTAAATCTTTCAATAAACAAATTTGAAATTTTTATGATCTCTATTATTCAGCTTTTAAAATCGAAAACGGGCATCGTCGACTGCACGCAGTCCCAGAAGGCTAAAAACAATTAGTCAAGCAGTCGATTATACTCGAAATCATGGATTATATTTATTATTGTTTAATTTGAACTGTGGAGAGAATAGTTTTTATTAACTTAATTTATGAGATTCATATCCAAAAATAGGTTCATTAAACTTTTATTCGTTTCGAAAATACTTCCATCTAATGTATGAATAAAGAAAAACGCCTTTTCAATTTCCGTGAAAATCAATGCGAAATATTACAGACTGAATTATTAAACATTTTATATTTCGGAACGAACAATTTCCATATGTTTTGAACATTGCGTTAAGAATTAATCCGGAATGAAATGTGAAACATAGAGTGCATATTTCCGCACTGGGAGAATAGAAGCAATCGCGCCAACATATAAATAGAAATAATGAGTGCATTCGTTCAAGAAGATCGTAAATGCTTCAATCGTCAAAATGTATTATAAAGCCTTGTGCAGTCTGAACACAAATGTTTTGATCAGTTTGATGGACTAAAGCGCTATAAAGCTATTTAACAAACAAATTGAACCTAGTTTTGCTGCCAAGAATACATTGGATACTCTGGAAGGAATGCGTGGATTTCTAAAATTCTAAAATTTTAATTATTTCAGATTCTAAATACGTGCGTTGATTTTAAACATGGTAAACATCAGCTTTAAGTACTTTATTTAAGCTGTACGTCCGCTAGTGGCGCTAGTAACAGTTTATTTTTACAAGTTAGGTTTCTACTAGTACAAACATATGTGGAGATTACCTGCAATTAATAATACTAACAAATTTTCTCAAGTCTCTGGCTTGGGAGGGACGTTATACTACTTAAGGGGGTAAATACAATTACACGGGCAAAAATTACGCATTAGAAAACATTTTTTTTCACAAAGAAGGTTTAATGCAATCATTATAAAACTTTGTACACTTGTTAAGGTATAAATGAGGAATGTAAAAAAGGTCTTTTTTTTAATTTTTGAAAACAAAATGGCGGCTGTACGCAGGCGTGAAGTTGACCTACAAAAAAAACGGCAACCACTCTGGACGTCGTGTTATTGATCTGTAACAGCCCATAAAAAAAATTTTGTCGGTAAACCTCAAAAATTAAAAAAAAAAAAAAAAATTCTGCGTTTGGTAGAAGTTTTTGTAAAAAACCGATAATTTCCACTATTTCAGCCATTTTTGCATTAATAATTCAATTTTGCAACAAAAAATTCCAAAACAATTAGGCTCTCAGACAATCCTAAGGTATAAAGAAGAAACCCTAAAAATTTCAGCTAAATTGGACAAGTAGTTTTCGAGTAATCCTGGTTGCAAATTTTAAAAATGTTGTTTTGAGAAAAATGCGTTTAAAGTTTTGAAAACCTGCTATGCGCTGAACAAAGCGTTCTCGAAAAATGAAGGAAAAATATATAAGAGTTCGATTTTCGACCTGAAACTTTTTGGAGCGTATTCTAAGGGAAATTTCGTAACTTTTTAGAGGAACAAAAAAAAATCGATTTTTTTGACCTTCTAATTGTATTTACCCCCTTACGATTATCTCGATAACTTGCTCAGCTTAACTTTTAAATTTTTTATTAAGAAACAAGCTTTCAGATAAGCATTATTAATTGTTCCACTTATACAACCAACATAAAAATATTGTTAAGAAATTATTATTATTAAGCACAACTCTCAAATTGTCTGAACAAGTACTCAAATGTTTACGCACCAACAATAAAATAGAGTCTCACACGAAAACTTAGGAAAATCAAGACTTATTTGAATTTAAAATTTTTTAGGGCCCCCAATTTGGGATCTTTGTTCGTTCACTGTTTTCCTTCTAACACAAAACTATATTTTGTTATTTTAGAAAGATGAAAACGTCTGGCCAGAGAAATTTGTAAATAGAATATTCCAAAAGAGTGCTATTCTAAGGGAGTAAAACTCCACAAAAACGTATAGAATTCAAATCACTAAGAATAAGGATCCGTTAAATTTAAATTTTGTTGAGGCCCCAATTTTAGCGTACATACTTAAAAATCTTAAAGACATAAATCAATCCAAATTTGCTGATCCAGCTCAGATCAAAATAAATGCAAATATATAATAGCTTGCAAGACAAGACAAGTAGAGCTAAATGATTTTGGTCGATCATAAAACTCGGGGTAAAAAGGGCTGTGTACAAAAGACAGGGCTTGTTATTAGCGAAAACAGACGAATTTCCCAAAAATGTATGGAAAGAAACACACCTCGTTAGGTGCTCTTTTCAAAACACCATTTACCTACACGTAAAAGTGATAGTTTAGCAAATCTGCCGCGTGTATCGAAATGGGTGGGCTCTTCTCTCCCATAACAAGCAATGATATTTTGCACAAATTATCAGACTACGGCAGCCTATAGATATGGTAGTGTCAAGTCTTTTTTTTTCACGGCTTGTTATAGTTCCCGGCATTTGCGGAGGATTTTTCCTAGGGGGGCAGCCGTCCAACTGAACTAATCACAGTCATTTAATGATAAATCATAAATTACGCCTAGTGATAAATAATAATGCAGTTCATTCACTCTCCTTATTACTTGTGGCGTCTTTCTTAACTCCTTAGTAATGTTGAAAGTCGAATAGTGCAGCTAAATCCATAGTTCCATACTAATATTATAAATACGTTGTTCTTTAATTAGAATATTTGATATTTATAAAAACTTCTGCACCGTCTCAGTTTTTGGAGGATTTCCTTCAGATGTACTTGTTGATGCTTTAGGCTGTATAGAAAAACTATTGTAGAACTATTTATATTTCCCTTCTTTTCATTGTCATGTATCACCGACGAATCGGGGTTTTTAAAGAATGCTCTGATATCTTTAAATTATTTCATACTTTAAACCTAGAAATAAAAAACAGAGTGTGTATCAAAATCTATAACCAACTTAATGAAACAAAACATAACCGAATGAAATAATCAAAAATATACTTTGTCATTCAATTTATAGTTAGAATTTTAGACAGAAAGGATTTCCCGCCTTTCCTTTATGCTACTTAAAGTTTAAATATAATTATTGTAGTATTTGTAGTAGCAATTTAAAGGGAATCAATTTCATTTTCTGTTTACTATATTTAAAATAAAACTAGAAATTGATCAATAATTGTCAAACATTAAAAACAACCGACTTCAATCTTTTTTTTTTTCGTTTTTGTTCATTTTCTAAACCTACTACAACGTTTTTTATATAATTTGTATGAGACCAACCATAAAACATACCCTATCGAACAAAAGAAGAATCATCAAAACAATCGGCAAAGATATCGACGGAATACATACAAAAAAGAAAGAACATTCTACTTGAGAACCTCCTCTTTTTTTTTAAGTCGGTTAATTAATATTAATGTACTACTACGTGTAGGTACTAGATAATCTCACGGTAAACAAGTCTGTTTTTACCGTGTAAGTACTAAGTAGGTACGTAGGTACCTACTTTTCATTCAAGCTCAAACAAATAAAGAAACCTCTAAATGAGACGAGGTGATTGAGTCAATTTGATGCCAACATCCTAATTTACTAAATAACATACATTTGCTTTTATTGAACACCGTAGTCCAATGATTAGAAACACCTAGTAGCGCGCGCAATGACAATAACCGAACAAGTACACAGTCTCGGTTCCTTCTACGCCCATGGTTCCCGGGTATTTTGGTTATTCCCTTTTCCAACATTAATACTTAAAAACGAGTAGTAGTTTTTGTAAATGTATATTCTTAACCACTTCGGTACAGCGCTCACCGAATGCTTTGCTCTTTTGCAGAACTGTGATGAGGAAAGCACTGAAGCACTGAAAACTTGTTTTACATTACAGGCAGCCTTACTTGTAATGTAAATCAGCATAGCAGATAAAGTGACTGTCCACTAAAGTGTCGATGCTCGTACGGAAGTTGTTAAAAGCCTCCTTGTGCAAAACATTTGATTGTTCTCGAACAATTGCCTTTGTTGAAGATATTCCTTGTACAAAAATTTGTTTTACTGATCGTAGACGTGTCCATAATATTATATACATATTTTAATATTAATGTAATAATCCCCAAATTCCCATTTGATGAGTAATTCTAATCCGTCCCGGAGATTATTTGTAGATTTTGCGTTTGGGAATTTTGGGCTTGCATTGCATTTTCATTGCCTTTGGCGGATTGGCGCATTTGGAAATTATATGCATGGAGATTTCGTAAATAACTCAGTTAAACTACTCGCTCTAGTTACTTTTGGATAGATCTAGTGTGAATGGCTAAATATCGCATACGAATTTGGGAATTGCTTAAAGCAAATATTTCTTGTAGAAAAGCCTTTAATTACTTGATTTTTATTCAATCAATATCTTTACAGCATTCATATCTAAATTTAAACAAAAAAGAGATATTTAGTAGACGTTCCCAAAAGGGGCGTTGATCGTTAACAAAAAGCATTTTTTAACGACTCACGAGACATGGCAATGCTGTGTTGTGTATTTTAAGATATTTTTTCGCTTCACATCTAGTACTGCACAACATGCCGTGAACTGTCATTTTTAATGTTTTGGCGAGATTGTGCCGTCCGCCGAATGAATTATTTGCGAGAATTCCTCTAAAACGTTTTGTTAATATGTCTCTACCAGCAAAATTAACTCTTGGGGTGTCTTGTGCTATTTCTGCGGGAATTATAGGATATGTCCACTTAAAACAAGATAGCGACAGGTAAAAATACTTTGGGCAGCCGGATTTTTCTGCACCGTTAAAATTATTTGAAGAATTAAAGGACTGATTTATTATTTTCCAGACAGAAACTCCACGACGGAGTAATAAGGGATGTAGAGCGGCAACAGAGACGAAAAATGGAAAACACCTATATGCTGCAGCAGCAAATTGATCTTACGAAAAAATTGAAAAAGGAAATAAGTAGTGAAGAACAAAATCAAAGTAAATAAAAGTGATTGTGTAATTTTTGATTAAATGTTTTATAAGTTACATTGTGGAGCAAATTTGAATGGAGCAGGAGTCAACCCAATCTCCCATATGGTCTAGTGGCTAGGATACCTGGCTCTCACCCAGGAGGCCCGGGTTCGATTCCCGGTATGGGAAAAATTACCTTTTTTACTTTCCCCAGGGGTGTTTGGATTTTTAAATTTTGCGGCGGCTTCTAAGCACATGGCAATAAAATAAAAAATTTGTTTCACCAAATATACTCTACAGGCTTAACCCTAGATAACTAAACGTTCGTCTAATAGACTACAGATCATTGCAGGATTTTGTGATTTCAAGATGAGTCTGTACTGATCACACAACCTCACTCTCGCAGTACATTTATAACTAGTAAAATGACCCACCGGAAGGTATTAAGGACAAATGTACACTTATGCCCCGTTTTTACATAAAAAGTTAAAGAGCTCTTAACCCCTGAATTGTTTTAAAAAAATCACTTCATTTACAGAAGAATTCATAGATCATAAGAAATTAAATTTGATAGTAATTAAGAGGTTAAGTGCTCTTAACTTTTATCCAGAATCGGAGGGTTATTTTATTTACTAAAAGTGCGTTAAACAAACGCAAAAATTTGTATTTCCCTTCTATCTAAAAAACGCAAAATGACTACTGGAAAGGGGCTATTTATGAAGAGCGCACTTTTAACATCTGTCAAGATTGCAAAAGTTAATTTTTAGCACATTTCTATATTTTTAATTAAAACTCAATTTTTTTTCAAATAAATTATAAAAATACCATGCTTTTCAAACGTAATCGATGAGGCGAATGATTAGTTACAGTTTAACACTGCTTTTAGTTATCTAGGATTAAATGAAAAAATTCTTGCCGATCTAAATAAACCATTTAATTGAATTATTTAATCTGTTTACGGTACTTTTAATATAAAAAATAAAACCACACTCAGACTAATAGCGTCCTTTCCTGCCATCAGATCGGTCCCTGTAGTCGCGATCTCTACTGCGCGACCGGCGTCTTTCGTTAGAGCGGTTGCGTGGTCTTCTTGGGGATCGAGATCTTGAGCGTGATCGGCCACGCCGGCGGGAATACAAGTACCTGCAGCGGGGGAAGAGAGAGGGCATTATTTCATATATTAATTTTAATAAATGCTGGAATATCTATTCACCTTCTCAGCTCGCGCGAAATTGGTTTCAGGTGCATGAAGTTGCAGAATCCGGACCGTGTACATTCTCCCATCTCGTACTGGCGACAGCAGGCCTCGCGGAAATCTGTTACCGGCGACAGTTCTGCATACACTGGCCGTCCACCAAACCACCGATTGTTCAGGTCCTTAGCAGCCCGCTCAGCATCCTCCTCGTTGCGAAATTTGATGTAAACATTCCCGACCAAATGATCACCGAGATTGTCGCATACGTTCATCTCTTCGATTTCACCGTATTTATCTTCGCATTCGACGAAAACATCCTCGAAGAAATTGTCATAATGCTCTTGCATTTCCTCGTCCGAAACATTAGCGACCACTTGGAATAAGAAAAAGTTATAGGGCGGTGGCTCGTCGATTTTGTAAAAATACTATAAACGATTAAAAAACTTACAATGACTGCCATCCGCTGATTTGGCAGAATTCTGGGGATTCACGTACAAATTTTGTAGCAAAACAGTCTGCGAGAATGTGGGCTTATTGTGGATACGGGAACATCTATCCCCGTGGCGGCATGCTCCGATTTTAAAGTAAAACGAGCAGTTAACCCTGAAAATGGAATGTGTCAGTGGGTCGCCGCCATTTAGGAAAACAAACAAATTCTCCCTTACTTGTCCTTTTCTGTGCCAAAAATTGATGCCAAATATTCAGCCATCTTCCCTCCAGGCTGGAAAAATCAATAAAGCATTCAAATTCCGCACCGCTCTTAAAGGAAATCGGGAGGAAAATTATAACACACAAAATGAAGCCGACATAAACTATCAAAAATTATCTGGAAGATTTCCCTATGTTGGCTGCATTGAGTGCGGTGTGTATTTTATGGTGGGTACGTTTACACGGACGATTAGTCTCGAAGTGTTTTTACAAAATTAATGAAAATTATAGTTTATCACAATTATGAGACGTATTTATTAATTATAAAGTAATTTAAAATGTAGTTCTAAGCCAAAATAAAATTATTTCATTCATTTTCCCCGAAATAATGGTGTCGAACAAGTTCCTTTCGCTTGGGACAGCCCTGCACGCACTCAAAGCATACCAACCCGTGCACGCTAAATTGCAATGCGAAATCCTTTCTCATGTTTAGTTCTAGATTCTTCTTGAAGTTGTAAAAAGTCGAGTGCTGTACGGGAAGGCGTTGATACGGTGATTAGTGAGTGCATTAAATAGCTAATTATTCCCATAACCGAACCAACAGTTTTATCTTAAAGTGCTCGAAAACATGGATAAGGTAAGGGGGGATGAAAATGTTTGGTTAGTTCCGGGAAGCTTTAATGCGACCGACCCTCCGTCAAAAAAATTTAGGTGACCGCATTGAAGGAGAAGGGCAACAAGGCGCTCAACGAGAATAAATTCGATGAGGCGGTTGCCGCGTACACGGAAGCAATTGCGCTGGATGATAAAAATCACGTTCTATACAGCAACAGATCGGCAGCGTACGCGAAAGCCGGGAAATATGATCTCGCGCTCAAGGATGCCGAGGTGACGATATCGCTTAATCCTACGTGGCCCAAAGGTTATTCGCGGAAGGGTTCTGCGCTGGCTGGATTAAATCGATTCGAAGAAGCCTTTAAGGCTTATCAGGACGGTAAGCGGACTCCGCACACACAAGTTTTGTTATAATTTTTGCCTTACACAACAACAATTTACAGGTCTTACACTGAATCCTGGAAATGCTTCACTTCTTCAGTCACAGCAAGAAATTAAAGATCTTCTCATAGCACACTTGATGAGACAAACTCCAATGGATGTTGATCCGCAATCTCCGCCCCCAGCTTCACCTCAAACGACAAAAAAACCATCTCCTCCTCCAAAAGAGCCTGAGCCACAAAATCTAACCGAAGAAGAACGTAAAAAGTTGGCTGCTAAAAAAGAAAAGGAGTTAGGAAACGCGGCCTATAAGAAAAAAGATTTTGATGCGGCCTTGGAGCACTATACCAAAGCTCTTGAAGCAGATCCTACAGACATAACATTCTACAACAATGTTGCGGCTGTATATTTCGAACAGAAGGAGTTTGAAAAGTGCATTAAGGAGTGCGAAAAAGCTATTGAAATTGGTCGTGAAAATCGTGCTGATTTTAAGCTAATTGCTAAATCATTTGCACGAATTGGTAACGCGTACAGGAAGTTGGAAAATTGGAAATTAGCTAAAACAAACTACGAGAAAGCGATGTCCGAACATAGGACACCAGAGATTAAGACGCTATTGAGCGAGGTAGAGAAGCAAATTAAGGAGGAGGAACGAAGAGCTTACGTTGATCCTGCTAAAGCTGAAGAGGAGAAGGAGTTAGGTAATGAATTTTTCAAAAAAGGAGATTACAGCACTGCTATTAAGCACTATTCGGAGGCAATTAAACGTAACCCAGATGATCCAAAATTATACAGTAATAGAGCGGCTTGCTACACAAAATTAGCTGCTTTCGATTTAGGTCTTAAGGATTGCGACATGTGCATTAAACTAGATGACAAATTTATCAAGGGTTATATTAGGAAAGGAAAAATTCTACAGGTAAGGCGAATAAAGGGGCTGTGTTGATTAAAGAAGTCCTACAAAATTAACCCATCTTGGAGATATAATGCGATTTTTTTTCTATTTCAGGGTATGCAGCAGCGTTCAAAAGCAGCGACTGCCTACCAGAAAGCTTTAGAAATAGATCCAAACAACGCCGAAGCCTTAGAAGGATATCGTGCTTGCTCAATGGCATTCCATAGTAATCCGCAAGAAGTCTGGAAGAATGCCATGGCTGATCCGGAGGTTCAACAGATTCTGAAGGATCCTGCTATGAGACTAATCCTAGAACAAATGCAAAGTGATCCAAACGCAGTTAAAGAGTGAGTATTTAGTGCATAACTGAGAAAAAAGAATGTTACAATTAAAAATCATGGAATGAAACTAGGTTCCAAGTCTCAATATCCATATTATGCTTTACTAATTTTTAGTCTTAAAATTCACAATTAAGGGGCGTGTGTAGAAATTATCGAAGTTTTTATCATCGTATTACAATTCGTGGAAAATGAAATATTCATTCTATTACGTTCAGTTTTTTTTTTCAAAAAATAAGATTTTGATGGTATCATATACCTCGTTCTGTGCTTTGGCTAGTAACAGGGAGGAATGACTAACATTTTTTGTAGAAGAAGTGAGGGGTCAAAGATATTGAGTGCCTCCTAATAAGTCAAGGTCAATGCTCAATTAATTCGGTAATTTTTCCACGCACTCGTTTAATTAACCTATTTACGATTTATTTTTGTTAACAAGTCTTTAGCAAGCATCTAGTTCATGGTTTGAATTTGTACGAGATTTTTATCCACTATATAAATACAAAGAATCTAACTCATGCTAAACCTTTCAGGCATCTGAAAAATCCTGCAATCGCTGACAAGATAATGAAACTGTTCGAGTCCGGGATTATCCAAATCCACTAAGAGAGCATTCTCGGATCCTGCGTCCTACTATAGCATAGCCTAAGTTAGGTGTTTTTCCAGAAACATGTACAATTTTGCTGACCAAAAAGAAAAAAAGGAAAACTGAAAACTAAAAACAAACGCCGCCACACTTAACGCCAGGAACAACAATACAAACATCTTAGAAGCTGCCCGCGACCAATATACGCAAGAAAACTATTGCTCCTAGTTAAGTTGTTTTTTCTAAAAGAAATTTATTCCCATTCAAGTTATTTTAACCGCAGCCGTTCACATTATTTTTTTTCATATTTTTTGTTCTATCGCCGCGAAAATGGGCAGTTAAACTGTATATTAAATAAAGGAGATTGCAGCCTCGAAAAATGTTTGTTTTTATTTAATATATTGCCCGGGAAGTGGAGAGAACCGTGTGTATTCGGGAACATCACCTGCATGGCAGATCATTAAATGTTCGGTTATGGATATTGTAAACGTAAAATATTTGACGAAAGCTTTGCAGATAGAGCAGTACCATTTTTAATGCTGCAGATTTGACATTTAACTATGCAGCCGATATTGTGACATTTGCAATTTGAATCAATTTACGGGTTCATTGACTATCAATTCCGAAAGCACTCGAAGATTCCAATCCATCATCCAATTAAATCGCGCATGGTCCCCTAAAAGAAATAACTTGTGGACGGCACTGTACCTTTGTTTGCTGGTCAATTGCTCCCTCTGTCAGCGCACCCTAGAAACTTAATCATATGACATCTGTCAACGCTAATTATTGGAGGGTTGATGTCTTTAAATTTTTATCAAACAAGTCGTGTGTTCTTTGCTGGTTTTGCGACGGTTAACATAAAGTTGGGATCGTTCGCGTGATAATTCTCATTTAAAATTAATTCCATTCTCTAGTCATGTTGCTGAAATATCGAAAAGTTTCGGTAGTGGTTGCGGCTGCTGTGGCGATCCTTCTAATTGCCGAGCTCGGGTCCTGTGTTCAGGCTGAAAAGGAGATTCCTATGACGAAGTTTGGCCAAAACGTTGGAGGGCCAACATTGACCTTTCTTTATTGGTATTATGCTTACATTTTTTATTTATTATACTTGTTTTCATTTGTTGACCTAGAGGTGTTGACGTAGTTTATGTTTACTCAGCACTTTTTCGGTGTTTGTTTAGAAAATTTGACAAAAATTTTATATGATTAGGTCTGTGGTATCTTGAATGGGCTTATTTTAATGATTAACATAAGTCAGGTTGCAGTATAAGAACACCAGAAAATATGAAAGTCATTCCAATCGTGGCATGTTTTTTTTTTCTTCTAGAATAGCCACGATGGACATTGACTCCTTATCAGTGTAACATTCTTCCAAAATTTGTATACATCTTCACTAGCCTTGCTTACTAGCATTTGTAGAGCTTAAATCGTTTGCTAAATAGTTTTAATTGCTTCGATATATTTTATTAATTTAACTTTGATATATAGATCAACAAAGAAAATTTATTATTTTTTGGGTCTTTTGTGTAATCAAAAAAAACTTAGGACCTCTTAGAACCTCTGCGAACGAAGATCATAATTGCAATTTGGGTCCAGGCCCTTGTTTTACTCCATAGGAGCTTCAAGAGTTCCAATGCTGTCCCTATTTCGCTATTCGAACTGAATCTATCCGAGATAAAGGGGACTGTAGTTTTTAGAGATGTTCCAACAGCTTTATTTAGTAAGATACATTTCTGGGCAAAGAAAAACTATAAAACGTGTTGTCTTTACCTTGTTAAGAATTGGATTAGATAATAGAAACAATAATTTGTTTCACTATTAGGAATATAGTATACCAAAAATTATCGATAAAAAACTGAAATTATCGTGTATAATTTTCATATATGTTTTTCGAAATGACTGGTGGATAACTTTTATGAAAGTTTTATTAACCCCTTAACCTACAACATCGAGTCTCACTCGTGGTCGCTCGATTGGGCCAAAAACGAAAACATCGAGCCTCACTCGTGGTTGCTCGATTGGGCCAAACACGATAACATCGAGCCTCACTCGTGGTGAGTCAGGCCAGCCCGTATATAAGCACGGGACCAGACGAATAGCTCGCTAAACGTTGTGAGTAGAACAGAGAACTGAAACTAATACGCGAAGTATGCAAAAAATTAAGCTTAAGATACGTAAGGTACATATAAGTTTTATCCACGCACCCAGCAGGGGCGCATTTACTGTTTTTGTAACGAAATGATAGATAATAAAGAACTATAACTCTCTCTACGTGGTGAGTCGTTTAGGGCAAAAATTATAACATAGAGTTAGGCGCGTGGTGCTCGTAGGACAGAAGGGCAAACATTTTTTTTTTCTAATTTATGTGTTGTGATTAGTCCTATGCGCACACAGCTATATTTTATAAATAATTAAATTAAATATTTAAAAAACCAACAGATCAGACTTAGATTTGGATTCGACCCGAAAGGTAAATACAGAATATGCATTTGCATATAATCCGATGTCTACTTATAAACCATTTGTATGTTACACATGTCTTTGCATATCATAGGGCGCCCAATTTGGGGCCGATTTGTTGTCTACTGCATGGTTGAATTTGGCCTGCTCTGTTGGAAATTAAATCGTAGGTTAAGGGGTTAATCACCTAATGTAACTAATAAATAATACACCCAATGAACTTAATTAAGCATTGTTCAATAGTAGACGTTTTAACTCAAGTGCTCAACAACTCTTCTGTTGTAGAATAAAAAGATTTAAATTCTAAAATAGAAATATTTCATTGATGTTCTTTGTTTTTTTTTTTCAAGTCAGTGGTTTATTTAAAACACTATTAACCCTTAATTAGGCGCAGACAGTTTTAAATTACCTATACCAAAAACACGTAGAGGCATCAGATGTTGTTTTGCGTTTTTAATTGCTTAAAGTCATAGTTAGATTTTCTTTCTTTATTATGATTATAATAAAGCATTTAAATATTTTTGGTAATACATACTTCGTTTTATTTATTTATATATTTCACTCCATTTTTATTTATTTCTTTAGGGTCAGTAGTGACCCCATGCGAGCATTTCTGTGATTTTCTTAATGTTCCTAATTAAGGGTTAAGGTATATAGCTATAACAAACAATTTCTAAACCCTTAAAAATTTCCAAATTTGACCCGTGAAAATTAATATAAAAAAAAAGCGGCCAAGTGCGAGTCGGACTCGCCCATGAAGGGTTCCGTAGCAGCAAGTAACATAATATAAAAGTTCTTGTAGTTCGTTGTAACTTTGATCGATGTTTTAATAATAGTGTATTTTTTTAAAATTAAGTTATTGATAAGTAAACATTATAATTAGGTACCTAAATGATGGGACACACATTTTACCACTTTGGAAGTGTCTCTCGCGCAAACTATTCAGTTTAGAAAAAAATGATATTAGAAACCTCAATATCATTTTTGAAGACCTATCCATAGATACCCCACAAGTATGGGTTTGATGAAAAAAAAATTTTGAGTTTCAGTTCTAAGTATGGGGACTCGCACTTGGCCGCTTTTTCTTCTTCTATTTTTGTGTGAAAATCTTAATGCGGTTCATAGAGTACATCTACTTACCAAGTTTCAACAGTATAGTTCTTATAGTTTCGGAAAAAAGTGGCTGTGACATACGGACGGACAGACAGACAGACATGACGAATCCATAAGGGTTCCGTTTTTTGCCATTTGGCTACGGAACCCTAAAAAGCTAAACAACAACATTTTCCACATTTATATGAATGTAAATTACATTAAATATTTCTCTAGAGAGAGAAATAGAAACCATCTCAGTAATTTCTAGCTTTAATAAAAACTGCTAACTACTAATAAGTTATCAAGACATTAATCTTAGTTTTTGAAGTTTCAATGGACTTGGTAGAATTTGATAGTGACACGATAAACATTCAAATTGAATTTACATTTCTTCTTACTCCGAATTGTTGCTAGATATAGATGAAGAGATAATTTGAATTTATAAGTATGGGTCTTATGAAAAAAAGAAATGAATTGCTTCGTATCGTTAGTTAAAGCAGAATTGCAAGTAATACGTTTTAAAGGAAATTTTGTGCGCATTTCAGCGATAACACATTTTAGTATAATAATAATCTAATTATGCTTTAAACCCCGTAGCTACTCATGCGGATACAGAAAAGCTTTTGAAGACTACACAAACATCTTGCACGAAAGATATCCGCAGATATCGATTCGAGGAGCAACCTATGATCCTCCAGGATTCAATTTGTATTTCTCCAGAGGAATATTCATTATGAAACTTCTATTGATCGCAATAATTTTGCCCTCATTCGACATATTTGAAGCGTTCGGACAAGCAACTCCTAGCTGGTGGAGATTTTGCACAGAAAATAAATTGTATGCATGCATGATGATATTCTTTGTGGGAAATATGCTCGAGGCTCAGGTATGTTTTTTTTTTTTTTTTGGCTTTGGTTAAATTAAAAATTTACTAAAATAATAAATATTTGTAGTTGATATCGTCTGGTGCTTTTGAAATCTCATTGAATGATGTTCCCGTGTGGTCTAAATTACAAACAGGACGAATTCCGGCACCACAGGAGCTATTCGAAATCATAGATAGCCACCTCTTGTTTAGCGATAAAATTAAGGAAAATCCAGATTTTGTAAAATAAGTCCTCGCTCAGCGTCTAGTCTCCCTTTTCAACATCTAGTATATCTTGAGTTTATTAGTGAAAATTTTACCACGCATTGCAGGGAACAACAACTCATCGCATCTGTTAAATACATCCCTTCTTCTGGTTATTTAGGTAGTTTTTTCCATCGATTCTATTTGGGATAAATTTCAAAATCGCATGCATAAATGCATCATTGTCGAATTTAGTGTATTAATTTCTAAAACTGAATTAACATGAAGGCATTTTTGTTGCGTTTGTGAAATATTCCCAATGTGTTCAGTTTTAAGATTATCAGATTATACTTTTACCAATTTATTTAGCCGAATCGAAAACTGGTAGGCACAATCTGATTGTGTATAATTTGATTGATTCGCTAAGTTTAAATATTATCATTGTGAGGTACAAGTGGGGAATTTTGCAGGACGCAACTCTATCCCACACCTGTTTTCAGGGGAGGAGTAGGTAGCGGTTAAGTAATTATTGGTGAAATTGAAATTATGACCTATTTATATGTAAAATAATGTTTCCTAGCAAATAAATAAAATGTTTTTATTGAGAATTAATTTTTTTTTAATTTGCAAACAGCAAGACCTTTTTTATTTGGAACTAATTTAACATTTCAAACATTTTCGAGATCTGAAATACCCAGAATTTGAGACGTCCGGTGCGAGATTAAAAATAAGTTTTTTCAAACTAACGACGATTTCATCGAAAAGTTAATCCTCTTAGCTTGAAAAACCTTACAACACAAATTCTAAAAACAAGCATAGTTCGCCAGATATAGTAATTTGAAAATCTTCTGGGGTCAGCTTGACTTCGTGTGTGTTCGCAAGTTTTTTACGGAGGTGTGTAGTCCCAGGGTTAATTTGTGATACTCTAGGGAAGGGAAAAGGCTTAAAATTTTATTGGAGAAGTTTCGGTATAAAAACAATTGAGTTTTGTTTCAATATTTCTAATTTATTCTAAATAATTATCGCAATTACAACACCTCGTAATCGTTTGGTTTTCGATTTACATTTAAAATTGGCAGTAAAAGTATTTTATTAAACTAAACATGTAAAAAATTAAATTCAACACTATTTGTAGCAGTAGTAGGAGAATCTCAGTTAAGGGAGGATGATGCGAAATCTAATGCTAATCGGCTGGGACGATGCCCAATAACAAAATTCTTGCAAAAGGTTTAAGTCGAGCATATACACAAAATATTCATAGATTTAATTTAAAAATTTTTTTTTCGGATTCTGTTTTATAAAATTGAATATTTATCAACGACTTAGAAACAATTTGACATTTCGTATCACTGGTATGCAGCATAATTATAGTTTAACGGCTACCTATACGTGAACACACATACAGAACCGATTAGATCGGCTTCTTAGTGACTCTTCTTACATAATGTACTTCCTATAGTAAATTTATTTTTTTACAATATTTATAACAAAAAAAACTAGAATTCGTTCTTAAAACAGAAAATGGCAATGAAAAAATCTATCGAAGGAAAATGAACTTGCAGAAGAGCCAGAAGGATGTAGGTCTACCTGCGTTTCGAATGCGCTTGTTATGAATTCTTAATGCATACTTGGCACCGCGAGACCCTCGAAAGCAAGTTACCCGATTTTATTGTTTGCTGTTCGGGTCGTTTGAATTGATCAAATTCATCTACAGTCACAAGCCAAAAACTGGTCTGTGTCTCGTAGAAGTGGCAGTGACCCTTATCGCCGTTACATTCGATGAACGGCGTTGCTCGGAAGTCTTCAAGGCAGGAGCCAGTACCCGCAAGTGCTTGACCACCTCCACCATTGCCTACAGCTGTATGCTATAAAATAAATAATCAGGTAATCATAAGTATTTAAATAATTTGGTTATTCCATTTGAGATCATTAAAAATAAAAAGATTAGAAGCCGCACTACTTTTCGATGCAATTTTATATATTTTCTTGAGTGTTACTGCGTTGAATAAATAATAACAAGAAGAGCTTAACGAGTAAGGTATAAGTTTTCTGAACATTTTTGATTTTTATCTCGTACTCTGTTTCGAAGTTCAATAAAAATTTGTATTGTATGCGACCGTAAAAGATAGTAAAGTAATTTTTTTTCTCAATCTGTTGCGACTAAGCTCTCGACTCTTACTGAATTTCATTGAAATCAAAAATAGTGCGATTTCATTAATTTGATGATTTCATATGGAATGGCCCAACTAGCAATTCTTACCATAACGAAACTGTAGCCAATCCATAAACTTTCCCAGCCGTTCGGACATAGAGGAATGTCCAAGGATTGACTGTGCACTGTTATAACATTAGACGGTACTTCGCAGACTACACACCTAGATATATACTTCTTCATTTCGTAGTTCTCGACGGGCATCATTGGAATAGCGGCTGAGGTCGACAGCCAGAAGGTCCTATCATTACGAGAAGCGTAATTACAAACGTTATTTTGTCCACAAACGAGGACTGGCAGTGTTGAGAAGCGCCGGACGCAGGAGCCAGCTGATCCCAAATCTTGGTTATGTGGGTAGTCATTTCCGTCCACATACAGCAACGAATATCCATTCCACAATTCCACAAACTCCCTTCCGCAGGTCGGGACTTCTTCCGATTGACTGTGGCGAACCAAAAGATTTCCAGTGAGATAGTCTGCTGATGGTGAGCATCTCTCTCCTTGGTCACCTTTAGGTCCAGGCGCTCCAGGTACACCATCACGGCCTGGAGCACCAGACAAACCGATTTCACCTCTGTGTCCTTGTGGTCCGGGTGGACCCGGTGGTCCCCGCAGGCCGATATCACCCTTCTCGCCCCGTTCACCCTGCGGTCCAATTAACCCTGGTGGGCCAGGTAAGCCGCGATCTCCTTTTTCTCCATCTCGACCTGGTGGGCCAGGCTCTCCTTTCGGGCCTGGCGGTGGAACTAAGCCTGCTTCACCCTTTTGACCCTTTTCACCGTAAGCTCCATCACGACCATCGAGACCTTTCGGTCCAGGGAAACCTTTCTCTCCTGGGGGACCCATAGATCCAGGAAGCCCATTATTTCCAGGAGGACCTGGTTCACCCTTTGGGCCATTGAAACCGTTTTGACCAGGAGTTCCTGGAAGTCCCATTTCTCCTTTGTCACCTTTTTGTCCGGGGTATCCTGCTGGGCCGGTGTCACCTTTTTCACCTGGGAATCCCATCTCACCCTTCATGCCCCACGGCCCTGGAGCACCATCAACTCCATCTCTCCCAGGAACACCTGGAAGTCCTCTGTCTCCCTTCTCTCCTTGTCTCCCTTGCACTCCTGGTAGACCTATTAAACCTTGCTTACCTGGAAGTCCTGGCAGTCCTTTCTCACCCTTTTGTCCCGGAGCTCCAGGTTGTCCTTCTTTACCCATTTTTCCAGGCCTTCCAGGAAGACCCTTCTCTCCCTTGACTGCAACTCCTGGAGTACCTGGTTCGCCAGGGTATCCACGATCACCTTTTGCTCCACGCATTCCATCCATTCCAGGCTGTCCACGAGGTCCTGATGGACCCGTGTCGCCTTTAGGGCCCTCACGACCAGGTTCACCTCTTGGTCCGGGAGGTCCGTCTGGGCCTGGTGTTCCAGATAAGCCATATTCGCCTGGTTCGCCCTTGTCTCCTTTTACAGTAGCCGGTGTCGGGGAAACTCCTGGGGGTCCAGTAAGACCTCTGTCACCTTTAGGGCCAGGAGCGCCTGAAAGTCCTGGTCTGCCTTCATCTCCTTTTTCTCCTCTTAGTCCAGGCTGTCCAGTCAGGCCTCTATCACCTTTGTCACCCTTTGCTCCGTCATAACCACGTGGTCCTGGAGGTCCCATTTCCCCTGGCTTACCGTCCATACCAGGAGCTCCTGGTATTCCTGGAATTCCAGCATTTCCCTTGTCGCCTTTGGGTCCCGTTTGCCCTGTATAGCCTCTGTCGCCCTTCGGTCCCGGGTAGCCATCTTTTCCATCGATTCCGTCCAGGCCTCTGTCTCCCTTCTGTCCTGGAAGTCCTGGAGGTCCGTATCCGGGTATTCCAGCGTCTCCCTTTGGGCCAGATGCTCCTGGAAATCCGTCGGAACCATCTCGCCCGCGTAAGCCTGGTGGACCTGGTTCACCCTTTTGACCCTTATCAGCCGCTTGGCCTGGCTCTCCTTTAGGTCCGTAAGGTCCTGGTGCTCCAGCATCACCCTTTTCACCATCTAATCCTGGTCTACCATCTAGACCTTGTGCCCCCATAGGACCTCTGTCTCCCTTCGGACCAAAAGGTCCAGGAGGTCCCATTGGTCCTGGCGTACCAGGTCTTCCCACCATCCCGGTAAGACCACGTTCACCCTTCTCGCCCCTTTGTCCTGCGGGTCCTGGTGTTCCTGGAGTTCCTCGGCTTCCGGGATTACCTTTAGGACCCATGAAACCCTTCTGTCCGTCAATGCCAGGTTCACCGCGTTCTCCTTTTAATCCCGGCATGCCTACAAGACCAGGTGGTCCTGGTTCTCCCTTTTGACCATCAGAGCCTCTTACGCCATCCATGCCAGGTCTTCCAGGTGGACCAGGGGGTCCTGGAGGTCCTTTTGGTCCTATATCTCCTTTTGGTCCCACAGTTCCTGGATAGCCTGGTGAACCCGGCTCACCTGAATCCCCCTTGTCTCCGATATATCCTGGTGTACCGGGCATTCCACTTGGACCTGGGGTACCGCTTTCTCCCCTATCACCCTTTTCTCCTCTAGGTCCTTCATTACCCTTCGGTCCTGGGGGTCCAGCCATAGCAGGTCCGATTTCACCTTTGCTGCCTTTCTCGCCATGCTTTCCTGGCATACCTCTAACGCCGTCCTTTCCCATTAGTCCAGGGAAACCAATTGGTCCAGGTTCACCCTTATCTCCTCGAGGACCTGTTATACCTCTGGGACCTACTGGGCCCGGTGGACCTGTAATTCCAGGATAACCTTTTTGCCCTGCTCTACCTTGATCACCCTTGTCGCCCATTGGTCCCATGTATCCTTGTGATCCAGCCTCGCCTTTATCACCCTTACTTCCTTTTTCTGGTTGGGTAATATTTTGGGCCTCACAACGGCAGTCTTCACCTTGAGCTCCCATGATACCAGGAAATCCTCTATCTCCTTTAACACCATCAAGCCCAGGTCGACCGCGCTCTCCTTTTATAGTTAAACTTTGGCCCGGGGCTCCATTTATTCCGGGAGTACCAGGAATGCCATCGGCACCAGGCGGACCTTGGTAGCCGCGATCTCCTTTAGGTCCTGTTTGGCCCTTAGTTCCAGGGAAACCTGGCTGGCCTACATAGCCCCTTTCTCCCTTAGGTCCTATTCGTCCGGGGAAGCCCCGCTCTCCTTTATCACCTTTAATTGGGACAATTTGGCTTCTATCGATGAGTGCATCGGTACCGCGTTCTCCCTCCGGTCCAGGTAAGCCAGGTATACCGTCGAGACCCTTCTCCCCTGGAGGTCCCATAATTCCAGGTTGTCCGTCATCTCCTCTTTCACCAGGATAACCACGTTCACCTGGAGGTCCTCTTAAACCATCTGTGCCACGAAGACCATCGTTGCCCCGTTCACCCTTTTGACCTTTCTGACCTGGAGCACAATCTATGCAACTGCCACCTCTATCTCCTTTTTCGCCCAGGTCGCCCTTTATTCCGGCTGGTCCTGGTCGACCTGGCTCACCCTTGTCACCAATTCTTCCCGGTCTACCCGGTAGTCCAGGTTTCCCATCAACAGAGTCTCCAGGAACACCCATAACTCCCTTGTAACCTCGCTCTCCTTTTTGTCCTTTAGGGGCGGGATAACTACGAAACAAAGGCTTTTTAGGAAATATAGCTATAAAGAAGTAATACTTACGCTGGAATTCCGTCGTCTCCCTTGGGTCCCATTAGACCAATGCCAGGTTCGCCGGTGTCTCCTCGTGCTCCTTCGGGTCCAGGTGGGCCGGGATATCCTCGTGGTCCCATAGGACCTATGGGCCCAACAGGACCAGGTTCTCCCTTATCGCCTTTGTGTCCGGGGGGTCCTTCTAAACCTTGTCTGCCAGGAATTCCGGGACCACCTTTAGCTCCTACTGGTCCACGTTCTCCTTGCAAGCCAGGGAATCCGTCTAATCCTTTCGGACCAGGTGGTCCGCGGAATCCTCGAGGGCCCTTAGGACCAGGAGGACCAGGTTGCCCTCTACCACCTCCTGGAGGACCAGGTGGACCAGTCAAACCAGGTGATCCAGAGATACCTGGACGACCGGGCTCTCCCTTCTGACCGTCTTTTCCGTCTAATCCGCGTAGCCCTATCTCTCCACGGTCACCTTTTTGTCCGGATGGACCAGGGGGGCCGAAATTTCCTTGTCGTCCCTAAATTAAATTATTTCGTACAAAATGATGAATTAAGCTGTTTTAAATATTTCAGTTTTTACAGTCGACTGCATAATTCAAATGAACTGTACTGACCGGTTATAGAAATTAAATTCTTAATAACAGCCATAGAATCAAAATCTTACCCGCTCGCCTGTTGGTCCCTGCAAACCCTTTTCACCTTTCATGCCGTCACTTCCACGAGGTCCGGGCGGACCAAGCTCTCCTTTAAATCCCCTTTCACCCATTTCTCCCTTGGGTCCAGTATCGCCTTTCGGTCCAAGTACTGTTGTTGGACCCCCAACTGCTTCACTAACCGAATTTCCTTTTTCGCCTTTTTCACCCTTTTGACCCGTAACTGGCGGAGCCGTACAGGATGTACCTTTATCTCCCTTCGTTCCAGGCTCACCTCGCGGTCCCATTGGTCCTACTGGTCCTGGATCTCCACGTTCTCCTTTTGAACCAATCGGCCCGTCTTGACCAGCTAAGCCAGGCGCACCAGAAAATCCGGGCTCACCCTTTTCTCCCTTGTTATATGCTCCCATATCTCGAGCCGGTTCTCCTTTATCACCTTTATGACCTTTAGAACCAGGATAACCTCGAGGGCCTGGATTGCCGGGCAGACCAGCAACGCCGGGAAGTCCATCAGTACCGTTACAGCCGTCAACTCCAGGAATACCAGGTGAGCCTGGATTTCCCTGATATCCTTGTAGACCGGGCACACCAGGGAATCCCGGAATACCTTGTTTGCCACGATCGCCTTTTGGCCCTCTAGGACCAGATGGACCTGGATCACCCTTTTGTCCTTTCGATCCAGAAGGACCTTCCGGTCCGTGGAAACCAGATACACCTTTGGGGCCTGCATTACCAGGAACACCTGGTAAGCCTCTATTTCCTTTTTCGGCAAAACACTTTGGGCTACAGCAGTTCCCAGTGCAATTTTTCGTTGGTTCACCCGTTCTTATGGCGGTCGCAGTATCCAGGATATCGAAGCTAGCGTCAATCGGTCGCGCTGGTGGTTGGGTTCTGTACCGACTCGATTCATCATAATTAAACATCCCGACACCCCCTCCGTTGCTAGTATCACGCCAAAATTGCTGCACAAAAATTTAAATATAATATTGCCCCTTTTGTATATTATTCATACTTTACCGCATGTCCAGTGTATATCAGACTTAATGCGCATGCGGCAAATATAAGCCTGGAAACATTAAAACATAATAATACAATTAAAACAACGATTTGAAAATGATTTAAAAGCAATATTACTGATGTTAATCATGTAAATTATTTGTAGAATCACACGAATAAGAGTATGCATATTTTAAATAACTCTAAAGGAGATAAGTAATATAGAGACTAAGATTGACTATTCCTTAAAATTAAGGCGATGTAGATAACAAAAATCAATCCCGTAGAAAGGACATAAAAATGATAAAAATTAGTAAAAAATATGTACAAAATTAGCGAATACCAACAAGGTCAACACTTTCCGCCGGCTTCTCCTTAGCAAAGAATTAAATTACATACTATAGCACTCGATTCATAAGCTTACTTAGTTTCTTATATTTCTAGAATCAACGAACAAAAAATATTTTCAGAAAAACGTCTACATCAGCATTATTTATATTAGAGCTGCTTAGGAAAAATGAGAAACCTGTAGCTTCAAAGCAGTTATGGTATTATGAATTTTATAATCGATCAATAGTACGTCGTTAGAGGAAGAAAGATTATAATTTACTTAAAAAATCATTATTATTAGCATCCTAACCTAAGAACATATCTAGAATAGAATTTTATATCTAACAATATAATTAAAAGAATTAAATTTTGAATAGTAAGCTTGAAAAAAATTCGAAAATTGCAAATTTCGTGACCAAAGGAAAGAAATCATGTTTCTTTTTTCGAAGTGATTTTATTATGAAAAAATTATTGTCGATTTTAAAGTTTAGGGTTGTTGTATAGGAATTCTGACACGAAAATCGACTTTACGATATAAAATAGCTTTGTAAACTTTCTCAGCAGAACTTGTATCTAATTTCAGATTCTTTCGTCTGTCAGCTTATCGACAAATCTATTAAATTGTGCGGTTGTATTGTGAAAATTGCATTTAAAATCACAAAATTACACAGCGTAATTTGGGAAGTACGCAATTTAGTTTTGAGTGGAAATTTATTTTATTTTACACTTACTATTGCTGCATTATTCGGTTAAATTTTATATATATTTATGCCTGCAGAAATGTGATCAGCCTACTTGTTTATTACAAGTCCATATTAGAGAATACAATTTCTGCAGGCGCTTGCTCAATTCAGCTTCACAAGAGCAATTGCTGAATTGCGCAGTGGACTGCAGGAACTGAATTGTGGAAGATAGGGATCATTCCATCTAAGCTCACTTCCTTTGGAGCTTTTGAATGGGTAAAATTAGCAAAACATCTAGTGAATATTGCTTTTAAATAGTTATTTTGATGTTAATGTGAATGCTGCTGACTTAATAGATTAGAGACAGTATGTATTTAGTATGTTCGTAAGTAGGTCTATCGTATTGTATACAGTAAATTGGATCTATTGTAAAAGTCGAATTTATTTTAAGGTTACTACTGTGTTGAAATTAAGATTCCATTCAGTAGCCATAAAAACTGAAGGAATCATCTAATTTGACAATTTCAAAAAGATGGGATTTTGACCACCTGCATTAGCTGCAAGTAGGACTAAAATGACTAAGTAAGTATCTTTTAATATCAACTAAGATTCCCTTTGGTCTGTTGAAGGCTTAATTAAACGTACATATATGTAGTTTAATAGATACCATTAATTTAAAGCAAATATTTTAAACACAACATTGTCAGTTTAATTGAAACGGAAATATTTAGCACTACTTTTTTTTTTTAAATTTGATCAATATACACAAATTTCTGTATATAAGGTTGACATAAAACTTTTCATACATATTCCTAATTCCGCTGATAAAATATTTTCATAAAAGTATGTTTAAAGAAAATGTTTAAACCGTCAAATGGTCATAGTTCACAGCATATAGAATAATTTTAGATTAGGAAAGAATTAGGTCTAGAATTACCATAAAAATATATTAAGTATTTCCGTAATTTAATCATGTGTTCTGCTTAGCAACAGCTACAGACCTTTTGATGATGGTTCGTTCGAAAGTTCATATTTGGTTTATACAATGATAATACAATATTAAAGCTTTGTTTTAAAAATAATTAATATCAGCAGATATAATTTTTAATGTGTCTGCAAAAATATTGTACAGGTTATTTAATCGAGGACTGACCAATCGGAGCATCATCTTGCTTATTTGGGTTTTAATGCACTTAAAAGCAAATCGTTTATGATGGAAATGCATTGATAAATTGAGTCACTTAATGATGTAGTTAATATAAATGAAAAATTATTAAATAATAAAGATGCTATATTTCTAGTATTTTAGTTTACTCTCACTGAGCTATTTTAATGCCAAAGTACGGGACCTCTGGACAAAATAATATAGAATATTGAATAGTTTCGACTAAAAATAACGTTTTAATTCGTAAGTTCGTAGTTTGAATTAACATAATTTTCATTTGGTTTGCCTTTGAGAAATACTAGTTATATGCTATAATTATTAAGTAATTTCAGGACGCGGGAGTTAGAGTTTAAATTTTTTTTTCATTTTCATTCGATCTTCAAGGTGTTATAAACAGGTGTAAACCAAGCTCAAGAAAACCTACATACATATATATTATTAACCAAGTTTGAAAGTTTTCTTAAAGAAAAACAAATGCAAATCCTATTGTTAACAATATTAGAATTACAAAAATCCAAATAAGTAACGTTTTGCTACTTCTTGATGTATTATTAAAGTGAAAACAAGCAGATTTTGCCATTTGAATTTGCTATGAGTTGAGAAACTGAGCAAAGGGAGTTTTAACAAAATAAGAGTAAAATTTAAATAATTATCACATCGTCCAATTCTGTGTACCCAACTATTTTCTTTTTTGGATGTAATTTTAAAATTTCAGTTTAGTGGAAGTGCTTGCTCGTTTCATACTGATAAAGTGAAAAATGATCTATTAGGGGATTTAATTTAAGTTTCTATCTAAAAAGTGAGGAAAGAAAAACAAGTTTCACATTTCCGCTAGCTTGATAATATCGCAAAAGTATTTTTTATACGAATATTCCTTTACGGAACACTGTCTGACGAAACACAAATAGAGTAAACTTCTTCATAAAGAATAATTTAAAATAATTAAACTAAAACGTCGCGAAAATTGTTTGCCAATTTTTGATTGAATTGTGATCTAAGTGATATCTTATGACGAGAATCGATAAGAAAGGTCTCAGAGATATGGAAGATCGTAGTGATTAAAATTGATTTACCAGTAAGTGGAAATTATTACACTAGTTTAAAAATGTTAACATTTTTCTTGCTCTTTGTACGAAATGTATTTTATTCATTCTTTTTATTTATTAAAGCTAATCACTAATGCGACATTTTTGTGTACCCATCATGTTACGTTTTCGGAAAAAGTAGAGTTCAGAAATGAAAATAACCGAATTTTAGCCACTTTTTAATATTTTTTTAAAAATAACAGAATGTCATAGCAGCTCGTAAGTAACTTAAGTCCACTCAAAGCTTGAATCCTAAACTATAGATTTAAAATATCAGTTATTTATGAACTTTATTATTTATTTAGATGTATTAAGGGAGCGAGTTTCTTCATGAGTCTTTCCTTTACCATATATGTAAATCCGAAGAAGTCCGAACGTTATGTAGGAGTGGAACTCTAATGAGAAACTTATGAATGAGATTTCTTAATTAATTTTTTCTTTCGAAACAGAGATTCAAAGCTTTAGTACATTTTTTAAGGGTATAAAAACTTGTAAGCTAGTGTAGTGAAATGTGATAAATTTTACCAAAATCAATGTTAAAATAGGCGAAATTTCTAACGGGAAAATATCATACAACTAAAGTTTTGAAAATTTGGACCTATTTATAAAACTTCAAGTCTTATGAAGAAAGCGATTAATGTCGCATCATAAGGTATTATTTAGACCACAAATGAAACACAAAAATTGCGTATCTCTAAATGTACTAAAAAACTACAGGTTTTTTGAGGCACTCTTTGAATCTATATTTTGAGAGTCATGAAAAAAAGAATTTGTATTCTCTTAGAACATTTTAATTTTATAGAAGTGTTAAATTTAAAGTTATGATAGTTAGAATGAAAAATATAGTTAAAAAAAAATTTATAAACACTCATTTTTTCAAAACAATCACTTCAACATCGAAAGTAAAAATAAAAGTCGTATAATAAAACACAAGAAAAAATAGTCGCGAAAAATGCTTACCGCTTTAAAAGGGGCTCCATGTTTGGGTGCCCCAATCAGTTATGGGGTTTCAATTTCCACGTATTTCCAGAAACAATAAAATTTCTCAGAGAATTTCGAGCAACAGAGGTATTAAAAAACACAAAACCAGTTGTAACTTTCGCAGTTCTATGTCCTTCTGCCGAACATGGAATTTTACTTTCTCATCCACTTTTTCCTCCACCCACAAATCAATTTTCCTGTAAAAAAATTTTCAACGATCAAACTCACGCCAAATCAATTTCACTGACCCGCTTCCGGTGATATATATCACATCACTTCGATCTTGTGTCGATCGCGCGGTTCACACTTTCCGTTTCGTGTTCCGATTCCTTAAGCAGGCTTTTTGGATTTGGCTGTTTTATTTTTAGTTAAAGAAATATTCCTTAAGCCAAGAAGATTGAGACGAATTGCTCCAATTTGAGATGAATAAAAGCTAGCGGAAGGGATTGGTTCTCGAAAAAGAAAGATTTAATACACGAATGATAACGAATTTCTTCCATAAACGGGCAGTGATTCGATATAGACTTTTGATTTCATTCGGTCACAGTCACTTCGCGCTATGGTAAAACAATAAATAGAAAGAAAATTAAACGCGATCTGTGCCGAGAGAATCGATCTAGCCCCGATCATGGAAGATGTTGAAACCGACCGAGGATCAGAAGAATTTTTTTTTTTTTGTTTAAGGGTAAAAACGTACCGTTACAATATCAAGATCCCTATCCACCCTAGACGCAGGGAGCGACAGGCTGTTTCGATCTAACACCGCGGATCGACCAGAGCGTACTGATCATTTCCCGCAGAAATATAATGTGATCCTGGCCACTTTAGAAGCCCACTAATCAACTGAACTTCATACTAAAGCAGATAAAGTGTTCTATCTCGCAATGTGGGGGAGACGTCGCCCAAGAATTATGCCTGTGTGTGCTCGGGCGCCGTCATCTCGCCGCATATGTGGATCACTGGATCCCGCTGCAGCGATGGATCCGAGAATATACACATAAGTATTTAGCAAATTCTGAACTTGGTCACCGACCAGCATTTAGTATCGCCCCGAACGTGCGTCGATCTCCATGTAGGAGAGCTCATTCTTAATTCCTGGAGAGATTAGTTAAGTTACACTTTCGAAAGTTCTTAAGGATTTTCGAGATCGCTGGTTATTGTTTTTTTTTTTTTTAATTAACTCGCTGACATTACCTTCTGCCAGCGGATATCGATTTGGTTTGCCATTGACTATGTCCTGATTGTATTCCCGATTCCATGAGAAATTGCTAACACGAAAATTTTAAGTGATTTGTGCTCTCTAAAGATGAAGGGACCCGGAGGCCTCGGAGGTCTCCAGGGCTGCAAATTATCCATGCCCATGACGAGGACATTTTATGTAATTGGTGTCATCCTAGTGCTAATTGAATACGGTGTTCTTGTCGCCGATGCTAAGGTGAGCTTTTAATTCACTTTTATTTAGATTTTTTACTCACAACGACCCGAAGTGATTCCACCGGTTGAAGATTCAAATTATGTGCTTAATAGTGGTGAGATATTCATCACATTTTGTTTATTCTTTTCACTTTTCGGTTACAAAAAAAAAGTTGTTGTGTATATAAAACTGTTTTACTTTCAGAATTAAGAAAATTTTTATCGTTTTATTTCAAATTTTTATTTCTCATATGTATATGAACTCAGTAATTGACTATAATCTGTTTCGCATTACATAATATATCTTAATTTTATTCGAATTATTATTTAATTATATAGTATATCATTTTTATAGGACTTTTTTCGTAGATTACGAATTCGCCAACAAAAATGTTTTTTATCTAAATTGGGTTAAAAAGTACAAAATATCCTAAGTTCCTGAACGTGCGACAATTGTGATCCTCATTCACTATCTATTGTGTGAAGTAATCGGTTTATTGAAAAAAGTGAATTCCACAGAATATTTGGGATAGTATTAAAACCTCTCGTATTTTAATAAGATGGCTAAAAGCTCAAACATTTATTTGAGCTACTGTACAAGTTTCTGCGACAATCTCTTATTTTTTAATTACAGCTTACAAAAATTGCCAAAATACGGTATTTCATATTTATAAAACCTACTTTTGAAAAAAACGACGCGATAGGAAATTTTCGTATGCGAATTCGTTATCTACGGAATTTCATCCTATAGAAATGATACAAGACTTGTTCTGTACAAAATTGGTGTCGTCCAGTGAAACTATTTTAACTTTTACTATTGAATAGGGTGATCCCCCAACCAAATAAGTGTATAAAAATATAGAAAATATATATTACAGGAAATTTATCCATTTCAGTTAAATTGACTAAGTATTTTTTTTTCAATGAGATATTTTTTCAAAGGTATTTTTTGTTAAGAGAAGAATAGCCGAATATCTGTGTCTATAAGCTCAAAGAATAATCTAAATTAAATTTTGGTATTTGACATAGACTAAAAAAAAGGTCAAGTTCGAGGCGGATCTTTGGATCTTGCGCGATGATAACGATTCTGTGTGATGTTTTTAGTAAAAATATCATTTATGTATTTTTATCTGAAAAATATTTTAGAACAATGCACTTTAACTGTTGGGAACGTTTTCTATAATAATTTTATTTACGATTTGTCTCATTTCATATTTTGCAAACTCGTCAACCTTCTTCTTTACAAAAAAAATATTTCCATATTGTGTTTACAGATAGTTTTAATGTATATTATGCTTTTGTACTTTTTATTAAGGGGCACCACTAGTGTGTAATTTTGAAAAAATCGATTTTGCATATTTCGATAGTCTGTATCATTAAAAATAACATACTAAAATTTCAAGTCCATATCTCAAATAGTTTTTGAGTTACAGCCATCTGAAGAGCAGCCGCTCATCGTATCGAGGTATTGAGCAATGTATGAATTAATCTTTAAACACGTTTTTCTCGAAACTACTTTTTTCAAATTTGCTGCAGTTGTAACTCGAAGACAATTCTAGTTTAATGAACTTTTTGGTTTTTTTGAATTCACGCACTGTGAAGGTCGTTATCACTGCAGCAGTAGGGGACTTTTTTTTGAGCCTTGGAAAATTGCGAATAACTAGCTGAATTTTAAATTTGTTGGTCCAAAAATGTTATCATGTATTTAATATATATCCAAAAATATATCCTTATAATATTAAAACATTTCATGCAGTAGTTGTCTTTCAAAAAAATACCCAAAAATTACTTTTTTTTTTTGGGGGTCGCACTAGTGGTGCCCCTTAAGCAAATAGCTTTCATACCCGACTAGAATTTTGGAGGGGTACAGCAAGGGTCCCTATGAGGCTAGCCATACTGCCTCGTGTGGATCCCATGAGGCTGCCGTATAAGGCGCACGAAGGGCAAATAACGCCTTGCCTCATTCGCGCAAATAAATAAAATAATTGCTACCCGATTTAAACATTTTTCATGTAAATTGATACATAGGGGTTTTGCGGAATGCTGATTTCAAATCCGCTGTCCAAATTTAGAAATTCAAGATGGCGGATTCAATATTGCGACCAATAATTCTCGATTTCAACGGATTTTAATGAAAATTGGTACAATGATTATTCTGAGGCCACTATTTTTGAATTATATTAAGATTTGGAAATTCAAGATGGCGGATCCATAAAGGGGTTTTCGGGTTGAAACAAATTCTAGAATACAACAAACTAGCACATTTGAGAAGTATGAGCCTAGGTGTATATTTGATGTTTGCCTAATCGAACCCCCGTAATACCCCTGACAGACTGCAACGAAATTTAGAATTTCGAGCTTTCTAAATTTCAAAATAATCATATTGCTTTGAAATTAAAATGTCAACATGTTTTTCGATGGAATATTCGTTTGAATTTTGATTTTAATTGCAAGGCAATATGATAATTTTGAAATTGAGAACGCTCAAAATTCTAAATTTCATTGCAATTTGTCCAGGGTATAAGGCAAATGGTGGGATTGCCTATTTCATTGTAAGGTTATAAATGCATTAGGTTTGCCTCATAAGACCCTTGTGAGAAACTCATAAGGTAAACCTCACTTCAGTATCGCTGATTTTATTTTGTGAGGTCCTCATGAGGAATCTACGGGGAAATCCCTCTATCGGCATACCCCTCACCTGCAACACGAGGCCCACACGCTTCATGAGGTATGTCCCTATAAATTCTAGTCGGGTATTAAATGATAACGTCCACTTTTGGTCCATAAAAACACTTAATCTTTCAAAAAACGTAAGAAAAATGACCAGAGAAATCCTTGTACACATCCATGAAACTTCCCAATTATTAAAATTGTTTTATGGCTTAACTCATTGATGTTCGTTCTCAGGACCGTCTCAACGTACTAGGATACCCGGGGCAAAAAAAGTTTTAGGACTAAATTATGTTAATTTGCTTTCTTAATGTGTTCTTTGGTAATGCATCAGGAAGTGTGTCAAAATGGACACAAGGAAAAAATGCAGTTAAGTGTTTAGGAATGATACACCTGAAATTTATAATGATGTTCTTATGTTTAATATAAAAATGAGTATAAGTAGTTAAACACATCTCGTGAGTGATGAACAAAATATATTTCCTATGATAGGAAAATCACTTTCCTACTATAGGAAATCAGTTGTTGCTATAATAAGGTGATCATTTGCATATTAATAGTTTAATTTTTTTATTGTGGAATTGTACCCAAAATCCAGGCTTTTCAAAGTGCCCCTTTTCTTGTGCTGTTTTCCCAGCAGGCCCAGGGCAGCTTGCCCCACCCTTTCGATGGCCCTCTTTATTCTTACACTCCACACATAATATAAATTTAAGAGCAGTCTTAATATCAAAAACTTATATTTTTGCATACAACGAATTTGATACTGAAACTGATTACAAGTGATATGGTACCAAAAATGTACAACAAACATTTAAGCACTTTTATCATTTAGGTTATTGCACTTTAAGCATGCACTTCCAACACAAAATACATAGACAAATAAAACACGTTAAAAAGGAGTCAATTACAGAATAAATGACTGGTAACAAAGAGAATGTCTGAAGTAAATAATTTCTAATTGCAACGTAAGTAGGAAATCGATGGCATTGACACTGAATGATGAAAATATGAAAAACAAGCTTGTAAATGCTTGGGAAATGAATGGAGCAGACAGCTGAATCAGATATTTCTTGTCTTGACTGAAAAGAAAAAACAAAAAAAAATGTAAATGCAGCATAAAAGAAATTTAGTACATAATCTTGTATATTATACTATCAAGTTGTTTACCCATTCCTCTCATGATTTCTTCAATGCAGAGTATACTATGATGATTTTTATGTTGTAATTCATTTCCTCGCCATCTCTCATTCATTCAAGCGCTGATAGTAAATCAGTTGTGGCCCGTAGAAACTGACTGATACACTTATTTAAAAAAGGTAGAGTTTTTTTTCTACTATGTCTGCGGCGCGACGCATCTACAAAAGGCGGCACTAGCAAAAAGCTGAAAGAAACAATTACAAAGTAGTGTCCATCTCGATCAGTAAACTCGTGGGGCTCTGATATATTCAGTCATTTCCTTGTTCCTCTTTTGATACCCTCTCGAAGCTCTTTCGATTGAGATAAGACGTTTCCATGGAAAAAGGGCACTTATGATTGGAGCCCCACACCACACGCAATTTTATGTTACCAAAGGCTTTGAAAAAATGTCCAAGTCAACTCCCGAAATAGCCTCATCGGTGCCCATTGACAATAAACAGTCAATCATTTTATCTCACTGTCCAATTTGGCAATGATACTTTTGACCGAATAACCGAAAAATCAGTGCCTAAGAGAAGTAATTAAAATTTGAATGAGCAAAGTATAAGTAAAAAAAAAAGAAAAGAAAAAAAAATCAAGGAAAATTGGACTCATAAAAAACAGCGATATTGCGTCGACGGAAGAACTATAACCGACTTTTTCAAAATAGACCACCGACCAAGAATGATGTAGACAGGCTTAAAAGTTATCGGAAATTTTTATTCGCGACGACGGCCACCGGAAAATGTTGTTAAAATTCCTGAAGAGCCGAAATATATTTCAAAACGACAAAATATCGTAATATGGCCAAGCATAATCACTTGAAGGGGTCACAGGGGGTTGTGGCCTCGAGATGGCATAATTTGATTCAGCGAGGACGGAACGGTTGCTCTGTTTCTGGATTCTTAAAATCGAGCTCAAGTACTGGGTAAAGGCAAGATCAAGTTGCGAAACGAAAACTCCATTCAGACACAGGCAACCAATTCCAAAATGGCGCGATAAACACTTGCTCCGATCTCCCGATTGGAGCTGCTTTTATCAATCCCGTCCTCTGTGAGCGCGGACTGCGCGTGCTAAATTCCAATTCGTTATCTACAGCATCCTAGCTTCGCATGTTTTGTGCAGAATGCACCGCAAAATGCCTTTTTCAGTTCCATTTTGGACTATCCATATTCATTATTAATCTCGGGTTTTTAATTTTCCCCTATATGTATATATATTTTTTTATTTAACAACTTTCGAATTTATTTTCGAAGCATCATTCATTGGCACACATTTTTGCGACAGAATATGGGAAGCGAATTTTTATGACAATTTCAAAAATGATAAAGAGGTTATCAGGATGGGCTCAGACTTTTTTTTTTTTATATATATTCTTTATTCCAAAATAATTAAGATGCCTAACCGGAAATGGTATATGTCACTTTATGGCCTTCTTGATAATTTTGTTCTTTGCCCGACGATTTCTGTGAATTAAAAAAAAAATGTCGTTAAATGCCTTTCATATTAAAGTTATAAAACACTTTAATATGAAAGGCATTATTTTGGTTTTTTAAAAAAAAATTACAATATACTTTTAGTATCAAGATAGTCGTTATTGAATATCTGTTATTGCTAAAAATGGTATAGAAATCTATAAAACCTAGGACTTTCGTTATAAATTCCTGTAAACATTAAGTAATACTTATGACACTCATATCAATATTGTAATTTCGATATTATAATATCGGCAATATCATAATATCTTCACAACCTAGTTTATCATTTAAAATTTGGGGAAAAATGAAAATTTTAATGTAAATTGTTTAACATTTTCCTGTCAAAGATTTTTTCTTTCCATTTTCCTTTTTCCATTTTACTCCATAACATGTTCAAAATCAATGACATCTGTTTGCAATTGATTTTTTGGAAAAAATTGTTCAGCAGAAGCGCTATACACAGTAAAAGTTATGCATACTACGTTAATACCACCGAAATTTTGTAAATCTCAATACTACGCATATAAATAATATGATTGTCTAAATTGTATATTGTTAGTATTAGGAGACAGATATATGGTATATATGTAATATTTGGAATATTATAATATCAGTTCCATATGTACTTATGTCAGAAGTATAAAGGACGTTATATTCCCTAAATTTTTAAAATTTTTAAGTCCAGTGGTTTTGAGAAAAAGGGATGCTCTATCTTCGTATATTTTTCAGAATATTTTTAAATATCCTATTCAAAATTATGAAAAAAATATTTTTGTAATCCAAATATTAAGCCCCTTTTAAATCATATTCCACATGATATATAAAATTAAAAAACAAATATTTTTTTTCGAATACCCAATTTGCCAATTTTAATTATTATTATGCCAAAATTCAAATTTTTACATCGCATGGTTTCTGAGAAAATCAGCTGTAAAAGACGGACAGATACGCGAGTGATCTTACAAAGGCTCCGTTTTTATCCTTTGGAGATTCAGTGACTCAGAAAATACTGAGGTGAAGGTCTTCTTTTATTCCATTTTAAGGTATTCATAGAGATACCCCCCGATTCTGAACAAAAGTTAAGAGCTTTTATCTATCATCTAAACTCTAAACTGCTATAAAAAATCACTTTAAATATTGTATTTCATAATTTAAGATATGTTAAAAATGCTTTGTGGATACTTTTGTGAATAGATTTCCTTCTGAATAAAAGTGTTTATTAAATCAGTTAAGAGATTAAGAGCTCTTAACTTTTATTTAGAATCGGAGGCGATAATTGAATATTTGCATTAATTTTAAAGATTTACATTTTCAAAAAGGTAATACATTAAATTTGAACCAAAAAACCTCAAGAAATTCATAAATAAACCTTTCCTGAAAATTCCAATATAAAAAGTAAAAGCACCCAAAATTAGGGTTGTGTTATTCAAATTGTTTTTAAGAAATCTTCCGCACAAACTCAAAGGACTACTTTTTAAGATATTCAAGATTGACAACAACCACAGAATTTTCGTTTATAAAAATCGACTAGTTTTTATATTTATACTATATTTATACTATCTGTTTATATGTTTTTTTTTTATATTTGTACTATCTGTTTATTAGACTACACCTGGAAGGAAAATTTTAGAGAGTTTAAATTCGAAAACAAAAAAAATGCGAAAATTCCTTGAAATTTTTATTTTATACATGCATTTATATAGTATGTTAGAATGGTCTATCCAAAGCAAAGGGTTTCTAATTTCTCTCTGACCTCAATTTGAAATTGTTAAGTCAAAACAGGCTATTAAGTTTTCACATTCAAATTTGTAAACAATTCGAGGAATTTTCAAATAATTGGTTCTATTTTAGACCTTATGCGTTTTAAAAGCCAGCCAGTTCAGCAATATATAATACACATGTGCGAAGGTGTATCGACTCTTATTTTTTACGACTTCGATTCGTTGCAGCTGAACAGCACCTTCCTGCGCCTCACCAGCGCTCCCCCAGCCGAGACTTAAGGAGCAGGCAGAACGATCTTCGCAGGAACTTATCGCAAAATGATTTTTATAGTCGCACTCTCGTGCTGCGGCTTCACCCGACGAACAATGAAAAATTGTGCTCTGATGGTGGTCACGATGATAAGTGCAAGTGGAAGCAACGGATCTGACCGCATTATGTTCTTCCTGTCTACAAATGATTTCTTGCCAGAGTTCCACGGAATTTTATTTTCAGAATTTCTACAACACCGCCTCCTGGTCTCATTCATCTAGAGGGGTGTTACGATCGCAATTTAGGCCCTCAAATCACGATCCGCAGATGTCAGCAGCAAATGGAAATTACTCGCGAGTTGGCGTTTTTAATTCTTCCTATGCACACCAAGCGTAGGATGCTGATAACGCAATCAATTAAAAATAGCTCCAGTTATGTGCTTTATGCAACTTTGTTGCTAAATTTCTAAAAAAAAACATAAGCGCTATACTGCTACTAGTTCGTAACTGCACCAAAGATCACTAATCAGTATTGAACTTTGTGGCTTTTTTAAATCCTTGCCAATTATAATAGTAACACTAAAAAACGATAGAAACAGTAAACAATCCTTCAAATTTAACTGGGTTGCGTATCTCTGATTAGTTGTTAATCAAAGGTTAAGTGGGTTCGGATCAATTTGCAATGCCTTTCAAAAACAAAAAAAAAAAAAACAGAAAGAAAGAACAAAATCATAATAAGATGATAGAGGCACTAAGAAAATCTTTAGGTCGAGCGGCATCTCAATTAATCAATGAAAGATCACTTAGTTCGTGACTTATTAACTTGATATGAAAACGCATGTCGCTTATCAGAGTCCTAATTCCTCTGTTGGAAGGAAATTAAATGCAAAAACTGTCGGTGACTGTGTGATTTTACAGTCTAAAAATATTTCCTTCCATCAATGAACGCTATTCAGTACAGTACTAATGCTCTTCATGTGGTTTTCACGCCTTTCTGGCTTTCTCAGGAAAAAAGACAAATATCTTGGAATCTTTTCGTCCATCTGTTGAATGTGACTCACAAGAAGAAGAAAAGATTTGTTTTTTCTTTGACACGAAATGCCGGGGATTATGGAAAGCATAGAAAAAAAAAAAATAACATTCAGCGACATGTATGATGGAAGTTATGGTTGTGTGTTTGGTTTATGTAATTCTTGCTCCAAGGACAATTCGATGATGTTATATTTTTTGGAGTTTCTATTTTAAGAAATCGTATTTTTAAAAAATGGCTATGATGCACTCAATTTTTTTTTTTTTTTGATTCAATGTCAGTGTGCAGATGCAGAATTTCGTTGATTCTAGGGGAAAAAAAAGGCATACTAGTAAAATATCAAATTACATATTTAGCATTTTGTTTTCACCTCAGAAAGATCAGTCAAAAACCGATGAAGAGCGAATCGGGCTCGTGTGATTAAGGTTTCATAAAATGTTTTTTTGTTTTCAACAACTATAAGATTGACGAAAAAAGCGGCAGTTTTCTTGTTATCATTGACTCAACACCCACTAACCCTGATAATTTCAAAGTGTTAGCTTTAGGATCCTAGAAGATCGGGGTGAATGGTGTTTTTTCCGCACATTTTGGGCTATATCTCTCTCAGGAGCCCAATTCACCCACATTAAAGATTTAAAAAAAAGATTTTTCTTAATTTTTGACTATGTAACATTTTGCCAAACATTTTTGGGAAAACATCTGTGATAGACAGACGGATGGGCAGACGCAAAAGTGATCTCATAAGGGTTCCGTATTTGCCTTTTGAGGTACGGAACCCTAAAAATGGCAGATTGTAGACCAAAATATCTTTAAGCGACATTCACGGCGAAACATTACATACCATACTACCATGATCAAAAAGAAAGGAGACTTTTGACCGACCGTACAGTGCCATCTGTTGTCCGATTATAATACTTGTTCGGATTGGTAGAACCTTCGTTGACATTCTCTATAATTTGTGGCGTTATACATTGACGTTTGTAATAATCACCAAGTTTTGTTAATAGCATATTTTTGCCTCTCTTATGAATATGAAAATATCTTGCTTGTTGTGACATACTCACGTCTCATCCATGTCTCGTCACCAGTAATGATGAAGTTATCAGTTGTTGACGTCAATGGCCTGCCAGAACGATAATTATCGTCGACAGGCTCATCCTGCCAGAGAATCGTCACCAAAACACTTTTGCAGTATTTGCAACGTTTTAACAATCACAAAAAATCGTAGAGAGTTAAAAGGTGATGTTTACAAAATACTGCGATTACTACAAATGTTAATGTATGATACCACAAACTATAGAGAATATCAATGAATATTCTACCAATTCAACAAAAAAGAACTATTACAATCGGACAACAGATGGCACTGTACGGGCAAAAGTCCCTTTTCTTTTTGAACATAGTAGTATATATAAATGATAGGTATAACCTATTTGTATATAGGAAACAAACTGTATATACTTACTTATTTTACTAAAGCTTCTACTAAAACTCTCTATAATCGATTTTATAAAAATATTTCTGTTTTTTACAATAAGTGTGTACAATGCTCATATTTGTTTATTTTAATTTCTTTTGTGAAGAGTAAAACAATCGCACTTCCATAAATTTCATAAAAGAATCCTTTTTATTTACATACAAATTGTCCATATCTATCAGTTTATCAGCATATCACTTTTGCATTATTTTTCTGTTTATTCTAAAAATTACCAACTTTTTTACGAATTCAAAAAATAGTGTTGAATTAAATATACACGCTTGTATCAATTTCAGCTGAATACATTAAAAAAATGTATAATGCCTACACAGGCAGTGGTCTATCGACCTCCACGTGGATCTGGTTACTGTCCCCACAAAACATGCAAAATGGTCTATAATAATTTCCTCTAAGTGCACATTATGCTAGCCGAGCAAAAGTATATACTATACAACGCCATGCGTCGCGAAAGCCGGAAGTTGTGTAATAGCATCTTACAAGTGCAGAAGGTTTCTCAATGTAAATCTACAAATAGCAAAAGCATTTAAGAAAATTATAATAAAAGTAGAATGAGGTTGGGTGGGAGAAGGTTATGGTTAGAATCAGGATTCAGGATATTTCCCTAGAATTTTAACCTGCCACCTTCAAGCAAGCAAAAGGCAAAGCCTCGTGAGAGTTTCATTCTTCCGCTGGACTGAAGGAAAAAGTTGTCTGATAACAAAATTTCTTTGGGAACGAGGCAGGTCACGTGCCTCTGATGAATCGGGAACGTGGCTTATGTTTATGCAGGGTTAAAGTCAGCCTAGCAGGAATAGATTTATGCACTGTGCATAAGCAAGGTCTGCTGTAAAGCAATTTACATCAATCTGAGAAGATGTGTAGTTACGGGCGCCCAGTTTTCTTCCCTACTTTGCAATGCAATGGACCATGATATGGGGGGCATATGCAGCTTGCACTTTTCTGTTTCTGACTGTTATATTGGAGGATGAAGCGATGTTTACTTATTACGTGCATTACATAAAATTTTTATAGTAATCTGGTATCTGGTTGAACCTGTAGAAAATAGGACAACAATTTTATGTGATCTTGAGCTGGTGTACGGCCCTATTATAAGAGTGCAGAGACACAACAGCAGCCACCACCCAGTGTAGACTAAATAAAGTCCGCTGTTAGACGAGTCGGCTGGCATCAGCATCATCACATTCTGTTATTGTTTAGTTCATGCTTTATCGGCTCAGATATTCTTGCCATTTCCTCTTTTATGAATTTATGATATCACGAATATTGGGCTCCATCGTCGCAATTGGGAGCACTAGCGCTTTATAAGCCTCCTTCAGCTGAGGCATTATCGTCAAGGCTGAAACCGTCGTAAGAAGAGGATTAGCAGCAATTGGCGGGCGGGTGAATTTCTGCTCATTTCCTCCGCTGGACCATTCGGAGAGGTTGAGACAAATTGTTTGTAACACGCTTTTTTCATAAACATCAATCGCGCGGCGCGATCCATTCGACAGCGCGACCGACGGCCGTTGCAATCCCGCGCGAGTGCAAGTGCTCGCGTTTCGCTTAGATGCTGCAAGCGATGCGTGGGTGCCCGCGAGATATGCGGCCTCACTGAATTTTTTTTTTGTTCCTTCTTCTATTATATCTTAAAGAAGGGAGGCTGCGGGGGGACCTGACTTACTGCTCACGCGTCTAAAAACAAATTCGACACGAAATGAACTCATCTCTGTATCTAATGCAGCTGATGTCACTGCGGGATGACGCCGCTCTTGCCAGAATGCTGGAAAATTTATTCCCAAGATATAGTTTAAGGTTGCTGCGATTTTAGGATAATTAATCTATTGACCGAACACTTGCTTAAGTAAATGCAATGATTTTAATTGGGCCTGAAGTAGAAAATAGAGCAGTCGTCGCTTTACGGGGCCCCACAGAGGAGGCCACACCACTTTTGATGGGCTTGTAAGATATGCGGTTTACGACACGGCGCGGTGCAGCACTATGAGTGATTCTGATTGCCATCGCCAGGGGAAATATGCATTCGTGCAGAAGATGAGCAAAAGTACAAAAATAGGTTAAATATTAGATTTCTTTGCGGGTTTCTTCCTCGGTTTTTGTAATTATGATTTGTATGGATCCCTTCAGTTACATTTTGCATCTGCGAGTGCTCGCTGTCTGGTGTTTAAGGGACGCCACCAAACGAAACCTGAACTTAACCGGCAGAGTTCAGTAAAGAACTGGCATCTTGGCAGGGTATCATATAATATATGATGCAGAAAAATATGCTTGCAATTTTTATCATGATGGTATTGTCAAAGTAAGCAATCAAATCAGATATTGGAAGTGATCCAAGTCAACAAGCAGAATGTTATTGAAATTTTTAAGATATCACGGAAAACAATTTTCTTAACTCTTTAAAGTACGTATTTTTCTACCTATCGAATTTATGAAAATCGTTATATAGGGGTTTTCGGGATCGCTGTTAGGGAATTTACTATCAGATTTTTGGAATTCAAAACGTCGGATCCAATATATGGGATAAAAATGAAATTTTGTTCCTATTTTTATGACAAGTAGTATACTATAGAGGTTTTCGAGTCCACCATTTTAAATTTTGAAAATCTGCTAATGGATTCTTAATCAGCAATCCGGAAAACCCTTACATACAAGTTTCTAGCTAAATACTGCTAATCTTTGATCTTGTAATGAATATATTCTAAAAAAAAATTGTTTTTCGCTATTTATTTACTATTCACATTAATTATTTCAACACTTCATAAATTATTTATAATTATTATTATTATGAGTATTCGAATCTCAGTAAACTAGAAAATAAAAAACTGCTACAAAATCGATTATATATTGCTCATAAATAATAAAAACCCTCTACAGGACCTGCTGTGGTTCAGAGGATTGTATATCATACATTTTTTCTATCACTGAGAAAAATATCGTATTTTTGATTATCACGTTTTTAAAATTGGCTACAGATCGTTGTACATTTAATAATATTTTATTTGAAACAACTATTGAATGCATTAAATAAGATATTCAACAAAGTTAAATTTTAATGTTACAACAAATATAGGCAATAACGTAAATAAAGCACTTTATTTTTTGTTAAATTAACGATGGAAATTGTTAACTTCAAAGTTTTATGTGAAACGTACTTAAATTAATAATTTGGCGCCAAATTTGAAAATTATTGATTTAATGTTGTTCCCAATGTTTTTACAAGGTTTTGTTCCTCAGTGTAGATTAATAATATGAACGTTTAATGTTTTTATATAATATGCTTGACAAACTTCCGAAATAACAATAAAAGTTTTCTTGTATGAAATCTTTGTAAGATTGCCTCAAAAAATAATAAGCATAGAAATTTGGAAAAATTATAGGGAAGACATTTTTCACTTAAAAGGCATTTCCATGAAAATGTTTGCAAAGAAGCATTCAGTGTTGTTGATTTAAAGTCTATGTTCATATAATCAGAACTAGTAAATTAAGATAATATGTATAAAAATCTCTTCTGTAACAGGAAGAAGTTATTATGTTATTTTTAAAATTTACTTTTAATACATGTCTTCACATATTCTGAAAATTTCATAAAGATTTTCCGCAAACTCATTTTATATTAACGTTAGGGTCAAACTAATTTGTTTTATAAAGTTAATACTATACTATATTTTCATATGTTTAGCATTTCTTACCTCTATACCATATACTATATGTACGTCATTAGCGTACTTTATAGTTTTTTTTTCTAAATTTCCTTGCATTATATCAAAATTCCGTAAAATGCTGCGCGTTTTTCTGAAAGATGAAACGTAAAATAGAGAATCCTTGAACCTTCTGCTTAATAAGTTTTGCTTATTTTATAAATATTAATTTGATACACGCTTAATTCTCAAGAAATTGAAATTACTAAAATCAGTAAAACGGCAAAAAGAAAACGATAAGTTTCACAAAGTTGAGGTTATCAAGAAAGCGGCAAATTATGAAAGAAAACGGCTTTATCAGCGCCTCTCAGTTCCTACTAAATATTGCTGTTGAGCTGATGAATTATGTTGGTCGTTCTTTTTATAGCTTATGATGTAAGTCCAGTTGTTTTGCGATTCACACGATTCATTCAATTCATGAATCAATTGAATATGGACCGAAATAAACAAGGAGCAAAAATTTCTCCAAGTTTTTTAGGCATTCAGAAGTGGGATAGATTAAAAGATACAATGTATGGATAGGGGAGGAGTTAATCATTTCATCACAATTGAACTTTCATTCGGGAACATTTTAAAGATATAGGAAGACACTCAACTTTTATTTTGGATTTTCTTTTTATCCTGTTCGAAGCGCCTGCGTCTTATCAGGCGGAATGTGTTTGCGCCTGCACATTCTAAGCGTGCCCTATTCGAGTGCGCTTCAACTAAACATATGTTCATTGTTTGTGTCGTGGACGATATGCTCTATTTTTCTTCATTTCCTCAGACGAGTTAATTTTCTTCGATAATGAGCACAGCCGCTTGAGTGTGCTCTAAGTGTTCTTGCCATTGCCATTCAAATCTCTTCCTTATATAGTTAGAATCTCGTACATCGTGCTGACTGGTCTTATTCATTCGATTCCCGGCCTCTACTACCGGTATAAGCTATGGCTAAAACCCAGTGAGTGTGGGTCATTGAGAATTAACTAATGAGCTAGATCGTACTGAATGTAATTAAGATAGTAATATCGCCCCAAATTTTAAACATCCTCGTTGTACCACATTTTTTGCAAGTCAATAAATAAATGTATTTTACAGTTTCTAATATCATCATATTGATGCTTTACAGATATCTAAAGTACCAATATAAAGACCACCAGAGGACACGATCCCTACGATGCTGATCTTCTATAATTTCGTCAAGTGGACAAAAATCGCCCAGCCAAAGTGTAAAGATATTGCATAATTTTGCACATGGCAAGTGTCCATGCTCATTCAGTTTTGCCGCACTTAAAGAGTACGACTTAATGCAGATTAAGTGGAATCGGGGCTATGATGTCATTGAGCAAAATTGAAAATTGCTCGGGAAGCCTTTTAGCGCGAGAAACTGCATAATGAAACATAAGATAGCTAACAACTTCGAATTCTGGAGATTTTTTCGTCGTGGCTCGAGGCTTTCGTGCATATGTAAAAGTAGTATCGTTGCTAAGCTAAGTGCTACTATAATGACGATTTCTGTCGACTTCAGCAACTTTTATGTCTGCTGCTTCATTTGATTCCTCAGAAATGCAAAAATTGCTGGTCTGGTGTCTTTGACGATTTCACAGAGAAAAAGCCCCTCGGCTCAGGGAAGGTATTGATATGGAAGGTATTTGTTTAGGTTGCTAGGAGCATATATTTGGCTGCCAATTATTATCAAGTTTCCTCTATTCCACTTTAGATAAAAAAAAAAAAAAAATTATAGGTATGGTTTTGCACTGAGACTTGTGGTGCACGTTTTGTTCTAGAATAAATAGATCATTTTAAATTGCACGTTGGACAGACCCGCAGCGTATAATAAGAATTTAACTTCTCTTTTGGTCAGTAAACTAAATTGCTTAAGGCAAAAATCATCGTAAAACTTTGGAAAGAGACATCAGCTCATCCGGAAAAACATGAAATATTAAAGAAGTTCTTGAAAATCTTCCAAAATATTTGTCGTATTGTATTTAATATCTTCACTTAAAAGAAGAAGAGAACTTATCTAAATACTAAAATCTATTAATAAGTACAGACACCAGAACAAGGAAACAAAACAAAACGAGTCCAACCATTCTTTAAGGGGCACCACTAGTGTGACCGCCTGAAAAAAAGGTGATTTTTGGGATTTTTTTTAAAATAAAACAACTGCATGGAATGTTGTAATATTCTAAGGACATATTTGTGGATATATAATAAATACGTAATTCAATTTTTGGGCCAAAAATGTGAAAATGTAGCGAGTTATTCGCACTGATGCAGTGATAGCGACCTTCACAATGCCTACAATAAAAAAAAAACAAAAATTACCACGACCCTCGATCGAAAAAAAAAATTTAACTCAAAAACTATTTGAGATATCCACTTGAAATTGTAGTATGTTATTTTTAAAGGTACAGACTATCGAAATATGCAAAAACAAATTTATAGAAAGAAATCATAAATTAGATTTATAAAGGATAGTATTTGTTTATGATAGACTATCATTGTATCGACAAAAATTAGCGTATTAATTAGCTTTGACGAGAAAAATTCAGGCTTGGTAAAACATAACCAAAAAGAAGAAGAAGAAAATACCAAAACTTCGAAATATTTATAATTTTGACTTTTTTTTAGTTTTCAAACTTTTTGATAATCTTTATTAGAATAAAACGATTTGGGCAAGACGTCATAATAAATCAAAAGCAAATCACCTTTTTAATTTTTCCATTGTTGTGTTGGCTAGTGTCAAAATCTAAACTCTCAAAAATAAAAATATTTCTTAAATTAAGAATGGTCAGGCTATGGCTATTTTATATAGAATAATCTTTCCATAACATAAGGTACATAGATTTCAAATTTAAGGATCTTGGTATCCAACTGATTAATCAAAAATTTCACTCTAAACAAAACATGAGATGAAATCCTTTTTGCGATTTTTTCACCTAAATTCTATTTTCTGTTACAATGACCTCAAAATGATATCAATTTTGATAGTTCCGTTCCAAGATTACGCATATAGCCGCCTTCGGGTTCCCGGATGCAACAAGTATTTCGAAGATAACAAACATTACAACTGATGGATGTGTCACAGTCACAATTTATAAAGCTTGATTTCGGCTGATACATTCTGGGATCCGAGTACTTTTCTTTATTCATTCACATTCCCATGCACTGGTTTAATAAAAATCTTACAAGATAACAAACACAAATAAGAAACAACGCAAAAATTCATTATGCTTGCGAAAGTGTAGCACAATCCTTGTTCCAGATAAATTTTCCTGTGTGAATACAACGAATGAGGTAATGGTCGTTTAGAGACTTATCTTATTACAGTGGTAAAAAGGAAGTTGACTTACTTAAAATGAATGTGGGAATTTCTAAATCAAAGCACTACTTCAGATTGTGTATGTATAAAAAAAACTTCGAGTTCGAATACAGATTGTACTCGGTATAATTGGCAATAAAAAATATTTATGGACTTAACTATTTAATACTTGCATGACCTTCAAAAGATAGTTAAAGAAATGTTTACAAACATTTTAAATTTGTTGGACAATTTGAAAAACAATAATTATTTCATAAAAGTGATGATTTATTAATTAATATCATTAATCGAGCTTACATCAGACACATACTTCGCCCACTATTTATTGGAGGTAGATTTGTTGTCTGCGGTGTTCGAGACTGAGAGGCGAAATTTCATTCATAAGCCGTGTACTCCCCACACCTTACAACAATTGTGTCTGAGCTTTGGACACTTCTTAAATCAAACTTTTCTCTTACCGAAGTTGAACAGCGGTCATCCTACGCTAGTAAAACAGGTAATTTATTATTCAATTGCAATCTATGTGCTTTACCTGTCATCGATCTAAAATTAACAAATAAAATCAGCAAGACCTATGTTTGAAATTATTGTACTTGTAGTGTCGATCATATTTGGATTTTATTGTTGTTTGGTTTACATAAATGCAAAACAAATTAGAAATTAAGTGAAATATATCAATAGAATAGTTATTAAAAGTAGTAATTATTAATATTGACTGAATCAGTTCAAATTGTTATATTGGTTCTATATTTAGAATCGGAATGATTCAGAATATTGGAAATTCACACACAACAGCTTTAAAAACTTCAACCATTCGTAATTGTAACGATAGTTTATATCTATTAAAAATTAATTGTGTAAACATTAAAAAATAGTAAACAACACATAAAAATGTATGCAGTGAATAGCTCAGCTGTGAGCATTTAAATAAAATTGAATTTCCTTCTCTAAGCAAGGAAGCTACTTCTTATCTTATGTTATGCATTCAATTGGCTAAAAGCAATGAAGAATCATCTATTACAGTCGGAAAATATGTAAAGAAGATTAAATAAACGCTTGTTTGAGCTACACCTTGGCCACAAAGGAAGTGATCATAAACAGATCTGTAGATCAGTGATCCGCCTCGAAATGCACTAGGCACCTTTAGTTTCAAAGGAGCCACTCGAAAATTTTATCACTTCCCCGAAGTGAAGTCATTTCCTAAAATAAAGTTTTCAATTAGTCTCGGTCAGTACCATCAAATAATTTTGTAAATCGACCAACTTTGTTGTAATCTACGGACATGAACCTGTTCTATTTCTAGTTGGAGGGTTCGTGCCCGTTCATATCTAAGCATATCTGCATTCAGCCAAAATTGTTTACACATCAATGTATTCCATCAAAAGATTTTCTGGTTTTGATCACGCTCCGGCAGCGAATGCTGCGAGGTGTGCAACAAGCTTTAGTGCAAAATTTCACCAGGAAAATGCTTCACTGGCCGTCGTCGATGCGGTTGCATCCCAAATGGTGGCTATAGATTGTTTCCAGATTTTATGTATGAAACAAGTTATCATCGCATAGCATTCTAGACTGTCGGATCAGCATGAATCCTCTATGGGACGTAGAGCTGTAGAAAATAGTTCAGCTTAGTTTTATGTCTTTTCTAAAGTGTTTTATTTTTTATTTTTATTTTTCTATTATCGGACTGAATGCTTCTTCGTTGTTTCTTTGCAGTGTGACAATTGAAAGTATTTTGAAATGCATGCATTGGACTTCTCAATTTGAATATTCAATAAACGAGCTAATTGCAATTTATTTCTACTAATTTCTTATAAAATGCAAAATCTTTCCTTAACCCGAAAGGCCTCGGTACGAAGACCATAGAAAACGAAAAGCTCCAATACGCGGGCATGTAAAGAATTTAGTTTTGATTTCATTTATTTATCATTGCTGCAGTTTTCAAACATTGCAACTTATTACATTAGATAGTTAAGTCATACACTGACAAGAAATATTTAGTTATATATAGCGTTTTAAAACGTGAACAAAAAATGCCCTCAGCTTTTCCGACTGAGAAAATATATCTGCCTTATTTCAGTATGAATTCCGTCTTAACTATCTCGATGTAATAAGTTTGCAGTCCCTTTTCAGTCAGTTTTAGTGCAAATAATAATTTCCACCTTATTTCAGATTGGATTCTGTGTAAAATTCAATTTTCAGTCTCTTTTCATTCCTTTCTCGGTCTTATTTTTTCACCTGAGAAGCTATTAGAAGGCCCAAAAAAAATTCATTTGTTTTTACGTATAAATGGCTGTATAATTTGAATAAATTGTTTAAGAACTTGCCTCTAAATATGGAACAAACTTACTGAGAATATAACACTTTTTTGGATTTTTAATATTTACCATTTACAACCATGCAGAATAAGAATTCTAATTCTGTTATTTCTCGATAAGAAGGCAGCATTTTGTGATAAATAAAATTACTTTTTACCATTCAATTCATACATAAATATGTATTAAATCTTTTAAACAAATTCATTACATAACCTCTCTAAAAGTATTGCAAAGGCCATAGGGGGATAAGAAGAGTGCCTCCGATTTGGATGGGATTTTGACGCGTTATAGATGTCATTGATGGCTTATGGCCTTTAACCACTTTTTTGCTTTCTACACTTTTTGCTTCCCCTTAAAATATATTTGTTTCCCGGTAAATTGACAAACATAAAATATAAATGATATAATAAATAAACTAATGGATCGTGAGATATCATCAAAACTATACATTCGAACATAAACATACATCATCCCTATTTGTCGTACTTAATTTTGATTAACGACCTGATCAGATTACACGATTAAATTTCATTCGATTCAAAAGCAGACACGTCTGGTATGTGGGACAAGTGCAGCGTTCAAGATCGGATAAAAGCAAATATCAGATCATAACCACGGGCGTTTGCAGCATCAGACATCAAGTGGCAATTGCAGCGGAAATAAGCGTGCAAAAAAATGTACCAAAAACGTCTTTAGTAACCAGGTTTCTTCACAGGGCAGTAATTAGATCATCGCACGACAGCCAAAAGTGATTGAAGGCCGTCTCGATCAAAGAAATTCGTCTTCGTTTTGGGGCCCTTAAATCTTGAGCTAGAGCAAAGGTCTGACTTTGGTTCTGTACGTGTGTGTGGCTTGATTTAAGGTTGGTTGAGACGTCGGCAAAACTTGCAACACCCAAACTTTTTTGCAAGAATGGACCGATTATTTTCTGTTCCACCAGAACGAGAACCAGTTTCTAAGAACGTCTGTTTGTAACAAATCTCAACTTCAGGACACATGCCTTTTTTTTGTATTGTCCTTTTTTTTTTTTTTTTTTCTTTGCATTAATATACAACGTTAGAATTTTTATGCGACCGTTGGCGGGATTCTTTGTCTGCTGAAGGATTCATACATATATGTATGTATATTGTGTTTGCAAAAATCAGTTTGAGCTAAGACTAGAATTTATATAAAAATTTAATTTTTACATACCATAAAAAAGTATGTATTCATTTTTTGGATATTACCACTTCTTCTTATCTCAGAAAACAAATTGTGCATTTCATACTGGCACTTGACCGCAAATAATGTCTTCTAAAAATATTTACTTTGAATTCGAATACGCCTCAAAATAACTTTGTTGTGTAATTATAATTTATCAATCTGTTCTGCTTCTGATGATACTTTCTATTTCTAAAGAATTTTGGCTTTGTGCCACACGTGAAATGAATTCGCCAAGACCTAGTCAAGGAGAGCAACCTGCTTTGCTTGCATCAGCTGTATCAAAATGAATTTCTGGGGACCTACTCTACTCGCTCGACAGCAGTATCTTATTATGTTGTTTTCCTTTTAGCTTCTTAAATTAATTTTTAAGAAGATAGTCCAGATGTTTTGATTTCTTTGAATAATATATGATCTCTGTTGAACAGATGGACTGTGCATCTTTCATGATGCAAGTTGATTGTTTTGGAAAATTTACATACATACATAGTATAGATGAAGGCACGTTTTTGAGTTTTTTGTTATGACTTATGTTAATGATGATTGGGTATAAATATGTAATCTATATGTCTCTCAAAAGCTTCTTAAATCCAGAGGTTATTCGTTAAGGAATGGAGGTTTAAACAATGTTTTATTATTATACATATATCGAACTTTATAAACTACCGACTTGGTAATGTATTATTTATTACTCTGTTGTTATTATTTTCCATCTAAAGGATCTCTAGAATTTAATCTTCTTTTTCATACAATACAACCGGTAACACAATATTTTATTCCTTAACATTATTAAGAGAAAACACATTTAAAATAAGTAAGAGAAACAACAATTTTTTATTCCTAAATAAATACAAAATTATATAGAAAAAGTTTATAAATTTCATTACCTCGTTTGTCCAGCATTCTGATTTCTTCAAACCGAATATATTATTTTTTTTAAGCATGTGTAATATTAAAATCTGCATAGTTTTAAATTTAAAAAATGTTAGATGTACTTTAATCATTTATATATTTTAATAATTTTTATTGTCCACAATACATAAAACATTTTTGGCACAAAGACAAATAACGTAACTTGTGTGTACCTTTTCTTTATGAGGATCATTGGAATTTGGCCTTGTGTAGAGTAACCAACCATATTTCAATTTCTTCATTTATTTAAGAAATTTAACGCATTTCCTTGTAATCCCTGAACGAATGTTCCTTATAAATCAAGTTCAAGTGATTCCAGAATATCCTTTTATCTACTATACACTCAGAAAATTTAGAAAAAAACTATGCTAGTCAGATTGCACCCATTACTAGGATAAGAACTTTTAATTATTAAATAGACCTATTTATTATTTCAATATGATATCCTATTAAAAAAATAATATAGAGTAGAAATTTCAACATGCGCCCCATACCACGATTGTGTAATTTTGTGATATGGGGGGTTCACTAAACGTGCGGCTTTCAGTTCAAATTAGTTTGTGATGTCATAGTTTCAGTAAGATAAGTTCTAAAAGTGTCACAATATCTCATTACTGATGAATTAGAACTTATCAACAAGTATGATAGAAAAAACATGAACGAATAGTATTTAGAAAATTAATTCTATTTGGGTTGTACAACAAGATCCTAACATTTTTATAATAGGATATTATTTTTTTGTATCAGTATTCTAATCCGTCATTTCTAATATGGGGATAATATTTTTCTAACATGAAATTAATTTCAAAAGTGTTTGATGAACCTGTTGAAATATAATAATCGATAATATTAAATTGATAATTATGTCTTGTTTGTTTGATAGTGGATACAATCTTTTACGTTTAATATTATTTTAACTTCATATTAAAAACTAACGAAGTGATCAGATTATGTAATAATTTTTATATGATAACCAACTAAATATGTCCTATTGAGCAAAATTAATTTTAAGTGATTTTTCTACGTACCTGATTTCTTGCATTGCACCTTTATTGCACCGGACAAACTCTCTTCGGCCTACTAAATTCGGCCTTGGTGCAACAATTTCGCTACAGAGTTTTATGGTAATATGCATCAAAGTTCTTTGCCAAAGTCAATGAGATAATCACTTCCACATGCCCCTGCATGTGTCCCTTCAATTTTAGTCTGATTTTCGCTAGAGATCAGCATTCAGCTTCAGCATAGACCGCGTCATCCGGCAGCGATTTGATATAATCCGATGGGATCATATGCAGCGGTGCAAGCGATGCGCGCTCGAGGTCTATTTACATGATATTATTATTTTCTTTTTTTCAGCATCTGTTCTTCATGGGTGGGTCCGGGGAGCACCGGAGCTCCATAAGCCCAGATCGCGCATGTGATGGGGCTGTGTCGTGTGCTTCATGCGACCGCTGCGGCTGAATGTGACTTCTTTTTGGTGAAGGAGCTCCCCGGCCGGCATCATGCAGTTCCATTAAAGCCAATCACTTTGCCGAGAGGCGAAGTCATAACACCATTTGGGGCGATGAGCACATTGCGCATGCTTTCTGGAAAAGCGAACTTCTTCGGGAGGAGCACTAAATTGGTCTCAATTGAAGTGCTGGCCACTTTCCATCTTCGCTTATTACTAGTGGCACTCCGCTCGGGCGTGAGGCCCCTTGGGTTATCGGATATTTTTGGCAATTGGGAAGTTGACACAGTGTCACATCTTCGGTAGATTAATGCGAGTCTTAAGTGACTTGAATATTTCTCCTTGGATTGAATTTTTTTCCCAAATTTTTTTTGGTTGCTGGGTTGGGGTTAACTAGACCCACTTGCCTTAGCAACTCTAGTCTGGTTAGGATGGGAATCTGATTTGTCATTTCAAAAATTTCGTTTATATTTTCTGCTGCTCCATGCCTCAAAGATGTGACAATGGAAACTATTGATTTCATTCGTACATCCGTCCATCTATTACTGAAATTTAAACCTAGGAGTATAAAGAAATTTGGTACAAGGATAGAGAATAATTATTAATTGCACATAGTCTCATAATATAATTACATTTTTTAATATATTTTAAACAAAAATTCAAATAAAATTTTTAAGTTAAAATTTAATAAAGGTTTTGTAATAAATATGCCCAAGTCCAGAAAATTAACTTTAGGCCGGGTGATATGATAGCTGCGTTTTTTTAATTATTTTATTTGGAAATTTTGTATTGAATTGCAATTTTTGAATGGTAACTCATATGGCGCTACAGGAATATCATATTGAATTGACTTATGTCCATTTTGTGTCAAAAACTGAATGTAATAAGCTTTTCAGTTAAAAATTTGGATGGGTAAAAGTTATTGCAATAAATCACGGTTTAGAAAAAGACAACTGATAAATATGGGACCTAAGTGCGCGGCTCTGACTCCCATTTAACCGATTTTTTCTTGGCTTAAGTGGATAGCAGTGTCAGAGAATATACTCTTAAAGTTAGACGGAAAATCAAAATATTTCTGAAGTTAGACAGCGTGAGTTTGTCGTATTATAAGCCATGTAGCTCGTAAGCCTGAAACTTTAAATGTGATTTTCTATAAATAATGTACATAATTTGAATTGGCGGGAAAGAAAATTATTCGAAAAATTGATGGCCTTTGGTGTTTTTTAGTTAATAACTACCAACCATACTGTATGAAAAGTTTTTTTAAGAAATTAATTTAAGAATATTTTGCTTTTATAAAGAAATCGACATTGTTGATTCAAAGTCTATATTTTTACATAATATTGAAGAATTATATAACATTTTAAAATATTTTTGTTTTTTTGACACTCCTCGCCAATTTACAACTTAAAAAAAAGTATTTTATATTGTTTAGATGTAGAATTAGCTAACAATAAAATTTTAGAGAAATCACCTTCATAAATATATATTTTTTTTTTTTTTAAGAAGCAACATTTAAAATAACTTGAGAATTAGAATCACTTTTCTCAGATCTCTCATACATAGTATATTTACATATAATTTATGAATTTGGAATTTTTAAATTTCTTAGGTATGCAACCAAACAGCACTCTGCGACTGCAAAGGCTTAAAAGGGAGAATGGGTGCCCCAGGTTCAGCTGGAAGTCCTGGCCAAGAGGGACCTCCAGGTGACGTAGGACCTGAAGGACCACCTGGTAGACCTGGCGAACTTGGAGACCATGGAGAATATGGAGAAGTTGGCGAAAAGGGGCACAGGGTAATATTTTCACTTTCTTTTCATTTCAATTGTTTATTTTTTATTATTTAATAATTTAGGGTGATGCTGGTGATCCTGGTACCCCCGGACGACCAGGAGTTCGGGTAAGTTGAGCTATATTTTTTATTTTTTATTAAACATAACTTAATATTTTAATTTTTTTTACAAAAGGGTGCTCCTGGTGACGATGGTCCTCGTGGGCCATATGGCTTAGACGGTTGCAACGGAAAAGATGGTATAATGGGTATACCTGGAGCTCCCGGCTATCCGGGACCACGAGGTGTTGAGGGCGAAGATGGTCAGCAAGGGTCTCCGGGTGACGCGGGTGAGGGGGGAATAAACTCGAAAGGAACTAAAGGAGACCGCGGTATCCCTGGCATACCAGGCTACGATGGACCATATGGTTACCCTGGTCCAAGAGGTCTCAAAGGTGAAACAGGCCTTCCTGGATATCCTGGACTACCAGGTGAAGAGGGACCCAAGGGTCGTAGAGGCGAGGATGCTGATCAGCTGATTAATCTTTTGGGTACTGGAGAAAAAGGAGACAAGGGTGACCCTTGGTTTTACACTGCTGATGGAGAAGTCTATTTTAAAAATCCTGCAAAGGGTGAAATAGGAGATGTTGGCCCTAGAGGAGATCGTGGTTTTAGGGGATATCCAGGTGAAGAAGGTCCAAGGGGCTATCCAGGAAATAAAGGATACAGAGGTGATGAAGGGTCTCCGGGGCAGCGCGGTAAACCTGGAAAGATTGGCTTAGCTGGCCCAAGTGGAGATAAAGGACATAAGGGTGCTCCTGGTTATCCAGGTCCTGATGGGAGAGATGGTATAAAAGGTGGTGAGGGTGACGAAGGCTACGATGGTGTTCCCGGGCACCAGGGACCTCCTGGCCCTCCTGGAATTTATGATCCGAATTTAGATCAAATAAATCCCGGACCAGAAGGTATTCAAGGTGATATCGGAGAAGAAGGTCCACCAGGAATGGCTGGAAGGCCAGGGGATGAGGGAAGACGAGGGTATATGGGGATTCCAGGACCACCAGGTGATCCTGGTCAACCTGGTGCTCCAGGGCGGCAAGGTATTACATTCCGAGGGCAGTCAGGAGATCAAGGAGAATCAGGACCTGCTGGTCCAGTCGGACCTCCTGGCACTCCTGGCCCAACTGGTAGAAAAGGTCAGAAAGGTTTTCCTGGTCGGGATGTTATAGGCTTTAAGGGTACTCCAGGCAATCCAGGATTATCAGGAGTAACTGGGCTTAGAGGTGATCGTGGTGAGCCTGGTCTGCCCGGAGATAAAGGTCGCCCGGGTCCAGGTGTAAACATTACTGGACCACCTGGACCTGATGGTCTGCCTGGCCGCAGAGGCTATCCCGGTGATGACGGTTTATACGGATACAAAGGGCCAAAAGGAGAAAGAGGCTATCGAGGAGACGATTGCGGAATTTGTTCTCCAGGACGTCCAGGATTAAAAGGTGAAGTGGGTGACAGCGGATATGCAGGCGTACCTGGTAATCCAGGAAAGCAAGGTTTAACAGGACCGCGAGGTTTTAAAGGTGCTGCAGGAAGACCAGGTCTTACAGGTGCTAAAGGCTTCCCAGGTACTCCAGGTATTCCTGGTGATTCCGGCAAACCAGGTCCAAGAGGAAGACCTGGTATCGTCCTTAAAGTAGGGGCAGAAAAAGAGTCCGAAAAGGGCGATCCGGGTGACGATGGTGAGCCAGGAGCACAAGGTCCCGACGGTGATAGAGGCCTGAATGGATATCCGGGAGCTGCTGGTGAACCAGGAGAGAAGGGATTACAGGGTGACTATGGATTGGCTGGAATTCCTGGACGTGATGGAGCTCCAGGAAGAGATGGAATTGATGGTCGTCCTGCCCCACTTATAGATGTCGCTTTGATTTACCTCGTCGGGGATCCTGGCTACAACGGTGCCAAGTAAGTATTTAACTTTTTAAGGGGTAATTTTGGCTTAAAAATGCAAAAAAAAAAAAAAAATAATTTTTTTCGACGAAAGTAACATGGCAGAGCCGGTGATTTTTAAAGAAAACTAGTAGCATAAATTGTTCGCTCAATGCTATATATAATATTATCTTCAGTCTCCCTACCAGATTTTATTTTAAAAGTGGCCAAGAAAACTTGACAAATTGTTATACATTTTTAGATTAAATGGAACTACATATATGAATTACATATTCAAATAAAATAAAATCGACTACGAATTATGTTTCATGTTAAAATGGAATTTGTACGCTCAGAAAAAATATATTTTATTATTTGCAGCACATTTATAAAAATTTGTCACTTGATTTCCAAACGTATGCAAAATTTCAAAACTCTAGTTTACCAACAAGAAGAATAGAAATATTGATTATCATATTTGTTCCCAGACAACTGAGAAAGAGTTAATGAAAGCGTTGTTCAAATAAAATAACCGGTTTGAAATAATGAAATATTTCCTATTAGTTCATGTTTAATTCAATTTATTTTATTCGGAAATAGTTTTATGTAATGCCAATAAAAAAAATTGTTTTCTGCCTCAAAAATCATTTTCTCGGTTTCCAAATCAGAGTGACCCCTTAAGAATTTTGTTGAAATTTAATTTACAAAAAATATTTTCTTTTTTTCTTTTGCAGGGGTGTAAGAGGAGACCAGGGTCCTAAGGGCCGAAAGGGCGAAAGGGGGGTTTACTTTGGGGGGAGAGCAGTCTTAGGCAACAGAGGCGACAAGGGTGATGTAGGTGACCGCGGTCCAATGGGTCCTCGAGGTCCGCAGGGTCCAATGGGTGATGACGGCGTACCGGGATATCCTGGAGATATGGGTCTTCCGGGACCGAGCGTACAAGGACCACCTGGCGAAAAAGGATTCCCGGGAATTCCTGGAGATCATGGTCCAGCAGGACCTGCAGGTCAACCGGGCATAGATGGAACACCTGGAACGGATGGAATTCGCGGTTCGAAGGGTCAGCGCGGTGATCCTGGTCCCTACATCTTACCTGGTGACATAGGAATGGACGGCAACAGAGGCCAGAAAGGGATATTTGGCGAAAAAGGATTCCCGGGATACCCAGGTCAAAGAGGCCCACCTGGTTATAAAGGAGTCAAGGGTGTTAAAGGGGATTTCGGGCCAAGAGGACGACCGGGAATCACGGGCAATAAGGGTGAACGAGGTGACTATATTATTGGAGATATGGGATATCCAGGGGAACCAGGAAGAGACGGACGCATCGCTCCGTATGGCCGAAAGGGACAGAAGGGCGAAGCAGGTGACATGGGGCCAGCAGGTGGACAAGGTGCCAAGGGAGATATAGGATTTGCGGGAAGAATTGGTTTCCCTGGTGACAAGGGAGCTGTTGGTGATCGCGGACCATCCGGACTGTCCGGATATATGGGAATTAACGGAGATCAAGGTGACCGAGGCGATGTAGGTTTCGATGGAGCATGGGGTACTCCAGGACAGCCTGGTCCATATGGACCAATTGGGCCTAAAGGTGAACAGGGCTTTGTAGGATCCCCCGGAAGATCAGGCACTCCTGGCATTCCTGGAAGAAAGGGAATACGTGGCGATTACGGCTTCCGTGGAGGACAAGGAGAAAGGGGTGTTCCTGCTTTCAGTGGTCATAAAGGTGATATTGGTGATAGCGGAGCAGAAGGACAACCCGGACGAAATGGCTTACCGGGACGGCCTGGTCCAAAGGGAATTGAAGGAGATGCTGGAGGCGCTTTTGATGGACAGCCAGGAAATAAAGGAGAAATGGGCGAGTCAGGTAGATTCGGCTTAAATGGTATACCCGGAAGCAAAGGAGAGCGGGGAGACTACGGCGAAATGGGAGAACCTGGACTGCGTGGAGATGAAGGCATTGCTGGGTATGCAGGAAGACCCGGAAGAGACGGACTTAAAGGACGTCCTGGTGCTGCTGGTCCTTTCGGCGAATCTGGATATGTCGGATTTAAGGGAGACATAGGAGAAATTGGTTACATGGGCAGACATGGGGAAAAGGGTGAAACAGGAGATTACGGAATGCCAGGAATTGTTGGTAGAAAGGGTGAAATAGGTGACATGGGATGGCCCGGTGCACCGGGCAGATTCATTTATGTAAACGGAACGAAGGGAGATAAGGGCGTACAGGGAATTACAGGACGTCCTGGAAGTCCAGGCAAGCCGGGACGTGTTGGTCCCCCAGGCTATCCTGGTTTAAAGGGTCGGTTCGGCGATATGGGTTTTGTAGGAGAACCTGGAACAAACGGCCGTCCAGGGTTAAAGGGAGAGGTAGGTGACAGAGGCTTCCGTGGTGAACCGGGCACTGTGTCCAGTTATCTTATAGCTGGCGAAGAAGGTGATGCAGGGTATGATGGCATGCCTGGAAGACCCGGATATACAGGCCCCAAAGGTGCTCCAGGAGATGGAGGCGAGGATGGCAGAACTGGATTGATTGGACTACCAGGAATCAGCATACATGGAATTAAAGGTGTTCACGGTGACACTGGCTATGCAGGTCCTCCAGGAAGACCAGGACTAGGAGGCTTACCCGGTCCGAAGGGGTCTCCCGGCGATAGTGGGCGTAAAGGGATGCCAGGTGATCGTGGATATTCATATCCAGGCGAAAGAGGCGACAGAGGTGACATGGGCTTGCCAGGATATCGCGGACGAGACGGTGATAAGGGCCAAATGGGACAAGTAGGTCGACCAGGATTGCATGGTCCACGAGGTCCTAAGGGTATTCGTGGACCTATGGGCGATGCTGGGTGGAATGGTGTTGAGGGCTTGCCAGGACTGCCGGGTCCAAAGGGTAATCGGGGTGACTCATTCCCCTATGAAATGGTAGCGCCGGGGCTTAGAGGTGAGCCTGGTTTTCATGGGCGAAAAGGAATTATGGGAGATATGGGCTTCCAGGGTAACTACGGCAGTATAGGCTACCGTGGGCTAAAAGGCTTCCAAGGTGACATTGGCATGGAGGGCTTACCTGGCTTACAAGGCTATAAGGGGGAGAGAGGCTTGCCGGGACCTCCAGGTATTGGCGGATTAAACGGATATACCGGTGTTAAAGGAGGACGAGGTGATCCCGCACCGCCTCCGCCAGCTCCGAAAAGTCGAGGATTCGTTTTTACGCGTCACTCACAGACAGTGCATTTGCCCGAGTGCCCTCCGAATACCCACAAACTGTGGGAGGGTTATTCGATTGCTGGAAACATTGGAAGCAGTCGAACCGTCGGCCAGGATCTTGGATTGGCGGGCTCCTGCTTGAGACGTTTCTCGACCATGCCCTTTATGTTTTGTGACTTAAACAACGTCTGCAATTATGCTCAGAACAACGACGACAGTTTGTGGCTGTCGACAGCAGAACCAATGCCCATGACTATGGCGCCGATACAATCACGCGATGTGCTTAAATTCATTTCAAGGTACATATATTTTTTGCTTGTTATTTTTTGTATGCGACCTCATCTCATTAAAAAATAGATGTTCTGTTTGCGAGACGACAACCCGCCTAATCGCCCTGCACAGCCAAAGTATGTCTATCCCGGACTGCCCTGGTGGATGGGAGGAAATGTGGACAGGTTACAGTTATTTAATGGTAAGTATTCTTTAATTTACCCTAGACGGGTCGTGGTCTGCAAAAATGCTGCTCGGAAAAATAGGCCAACTTTATAGGTTTTTCCCGTGGATTACGAATCCAAAAATGAAAATGTTCCATCACATCGCGTTTTCGAGACAAATTTGTATTTTAGGAATTTTTTCGAAATTTCTACAAAATTAACGAGCTATTATAGGAGCTAGAAACATAATTCAAATAAAATATTAAATTCTTAACTATAGCTATTACATATAATATCAGGATTGGATAATATTGGAATGGAAAATTTATCTTTTAAAAATAACACACTTTTTACATATATGATAGTTAAGTATTTGAGCTTTCTTTCAAAAATAATGTTTCGAGCTTTTACAAAATCGTTTTATTATTTTAAAAAAATCCTAAAAGTGCTCAAAATCAATAACTTCGGCGCCAGTTATACCAAATAAAATCAGACAATTTTAAAGATTATTTCTGTAGCTTTACATTTATTAAAAATATCAAATTTGTATTTTAGTTTTTATGGAAACAGACGCCAAAATGAAGTATTTTGTCATCATTTTAGATAACTAGCATGGGCAAAATCGTAAAACGAAACTTTTAAAATACATTTCTTCATTGGAAATAATTAGTCTGACTATTTATCCCTTTTAATTTCGCTGAGGATTTCGGGTATTATTTTTTTTTTATCTAGGCCTATGATTTAAAAATATATTGATATTAATGTGTGCCTCCTGTACCTGTCGAATAGAAAATAAGCTTAAATAAATTATTTTTTGTGTACAGACTACAACTGACAACACCGGAGGAATTGGCCAGAGCCTGATCTCTCCAGGATCCTGTCTTGAGGAATTCCGCACGAATCCTGTAATTGAATGCCATGCTCACGGAAGATGTAACTATTATGATCCATTGGCTTCATTCTGGTTGTCGGTAATTGAGGAACACGAAATGTGGCAGAAACCATCCCAACTTACTCTGAAGGCAGATCAGACGACCAAGATCAGCAGGTAAGTTATTTTTACAAATTCACTAGTCAACAAATTTTATTTATTTCTTCTGCAACCGAACAAGTGATATATCATTTCTAAAGCATTTTTTTCGACGTTTTTGAGAAAAATAGGGTTAAAAGTATAAAATAATCGTATTTTGGGAATTTTAATAAATTGGGAAAAAACAATATCGGAACGTGTAAAGAGTTCGTTATATTACACAAAGCCTGAATCCGTATCTAGGTCTTATCTACTTTTCTATAGCATTTACTAATAATCCTGCGGAATCCACTTTTCTCAAAAACGTGATATGATATATTGTCTGGATATTTTGGCTTCCGAATTTGTAATCTATGGAGAAATCATTTAAAAATGATCTATCTCATATTCGGTTGCAAAGTTGGTGTTGTCCTGTGGTATCGTATAAACGGAGAAGAGCCCAATTATATTATAAATTTATTACAGGTGCTCGGTGTGTAGAAAACGCGATCATTCTCGACTGATACAACCTTCGCCATATCCCGGCTCCAGTTCTGTTGAACTGCGAGGCCGTGAGTTATACTATCCATTGTATAACACAACGCCGCAGCCACGACGATCTCGACCTAGACAACAGCGGCCAAGGCCTATTAGATATTAAGTTAGAATAGCAATAAAAATGTGAAATAGTCGGTGCCATTTTATTCCTTTGTTTGTATTCATTTTCACAGTGAAAAGGCATCCAGCAATAATTCTTATTTGCTGCACTACTATTTTATTCTTTGTAATACTTAAATTGACTCAAAGTCGAAGCAGGCTTTATTTTTTTAATTTTATTATTTTATTTGAGAGGCACTTTTATATTGAGCTATCGAAGCACAACGGCCCATACCGATTAACCAAAATAATTTAAAAGGTCACCATGATGGACCTAACAATTAAACAATATTTCTGAAAATGGCTAACCAGATTAAGAAAAAGTTCAGAAGGGGGACGTAATTATATCCACCCGAAAATTTGAATGAGCAAACAATATTTCAAACATCTGGAGCCGTTGGTTTTAAGATAATAAAATATAATATAAAAAAAGTGGTTTTCGGTTGTTGGGGAAAGTTTTTGCATGCCTTAAGCTCTAAATAAAATTGCTTGTCTCAAAATTCAAATTTAGTCAAAAACACTGCCAGTAATACAAAAATAATAATAATTACAAAGAATAAAATTTCAAGTTATTGCAGGTTAATTCTCAAATTTTGTTAGGTCTCTAACAACCAACTATCCCGACAATTGTTAGCTTCTTGCCTGCCATCCTCTCTAGACCTAGAGAGGTCAAAGAATAGATTTTATACTATACATAAATTTAGTTATATTTTTAATGTAATGTAAAAATGTAAAAGATGAATAATTGTTACATAAAGATTGTATCGTGTTTGATTGTAATTCCCTTGTCCTTCATAAGATGCACGTTTTTCCTAGAACAATAGCTATAAATTTACTCTATATCACTAAATGCTAATAAAAAGGCTATATATTCGTGTCTGTAAAGAAATTGAGATGTTTTTTTCATTTTCATTTTTATTTATTTATTATTGCTTTTAAAGTTCAATTCTTGTACACTATATAACATAAACAAATATTGATATGTATCTATATTGACGAGAACAGTTTTATTAAAATTCAGTAGCTAAAACCATATTCAATTTTAAAATATGTTGTAAGATACCTAATAACCATTTGGGACTATTTTATGTTGCCCAAATAAGAGAAACTGCAGCACGGTATTCAGTTACGATATAAAATAAACATATACTATATATGTGTGTGTACATAAATATATAGATGACAGTATATAACATCAATTAATTTTTTTTCACCCTATTTTTAGGGTGAACATTTTATAAATAAATTTTTAATACAGGCACGCGATACCGCACGTTTGGATGAATTTAGTGTAAAGATTCCATAAGACTTGTTTTGATATTTTCCTGCCAATCCTCATTTCTTAATGTGCTCTCTCTTGTTTGCGAAACCATATTTGAAGAATTTAACCCATTTAAAAAATAGATAGTAATACTTTTTATTGATATTAGTTTTCTGACGGTGCGTCGTGAATTCCATAATATTAAAAAAACAAAAGAGTTTAATGCCGATAATTGGGTTTTCAAATAGCCTTGCTTCTATGATGTTGATAGGGTGCATAATGCTGTGTTGTAGGGTAATTCAATTTTTGTTTTTTAAAACAGAAGTAGTGATGTTAAAATGATATATAAAATATGGTAAGATATAGTGTTAGAGGTAAGGATACTCTGAATGATTAGGGGTTTCAAAATTCTAATCCAATCCTTATTCATAATAGAACTGTCTGTTCCGTAATAATTTCCAAACCTCTAAGACTTAAGATAGGTTTGAGCCAGGATTATGTCGATGTGAGCTAAGTTTATTTGTCCGACTAAAGCCAAACTTGAACCAAGCTTGAACTTAGTTTGAAAACACTCGCAAGGGAATCAAAACCTACAGGGTACTTCCCATAAACTCAGAATCTTGAAATTTGGTACGAAGCAATGTCTTATAGCACAGATAAAGGAAAAATTGCGAAAACCGTAAATTTTTTGTTACATCATATAATAAAAATATTTTACGGAACCCTCGGTGCGCGAGTCCGACTCGCACTTGGCCGGTTTTTTTTAAAAGCAAGTCGAATAACATTTCTTGTCATGTAAATATTAAATACCTAGAATTACAGGTAAGAGGACGCGATCGTTCACTTAAGCTTAAAAGGTCCTAATTGAGCTTTCGTAATATTTATTTGGTTTTTTCATATTTGCTCCTTAGCTTGTACTTAATACCTGCCCATGTCTGTTTAAGACTAATGTTATATTTTCCCTTATTTTAAAAGAATGGTCTCTGGCACATGCATATTTTAGTATTCCATTTGCCAAATTGTGTTTCTACATAAAATTAGTTAGGTATCTTCTTATTGTAAATTACTATCATGATTTTCTGAAGTCTTATCATAACATTCATTTTAAGATGTTTCAAATATGAACATTTCTACATATTTTCACTTACAATTTTGAAATTATTCCTCAAGGTGATCAACCTAAACTTCTTTGAACTAAAATCAGTTTTTGCTCGATTCGAAAATTTGTGGCCGTTTTGAATTACATGACTATTCCCTGGGCCAAGATTGAGTATGTCATCCTGCTTTAATAGCGATAAAGCATTGTTCCCATACAAAAGAAAGACAAATATTTAACCAATTCTAGAAAAGAGTTTAACTAAACGTGTGGCGGATGTCGCCAGTGAGTATAGTAAAAGCCCAAATTAAAACAAAAATGCGAGCTCTAGGGACTGTTCTGCCGCCTCTAGTACGAATCTATCTATAAGGTAGTCATAATAAAAAATATGTTCCCAAAGATCTGCTATGCTAGAAAATTTCCGTCTACTACTTAAGAAGAAATTCATATCTATACATACCACCTCTCATTCAAATACTATCACCATTAGATGCGCCTGCTCAGATTCTAAGGGGTTGAAAGTGCTGGAAGTGAACCGATGTTAATCTAGCCATGGGGGAGGACTTCCAGCACAGTTTCGATGCCTTCCTGAATGAGCACATGATGCGTGCATGCCACCCCTATAGGAGTATTCGAACAACACAGAAGGCATGTACCTGTGCCCTGTGGAAATGCATTTGACTCATTTTTTGAGGGTGTTTCGGTTGGGGTTGTATAGTGGGTGAGAGACCTAAGAAGAATCCCCGACTGGAAGCACAAGAATGAAATAAAAGCCATTCGAAATATGGACGTTGAAAGGGAAATTCAGTTCACCGCAGTCGCTTGGAATCGGCCTATCGGGGTGTTTAGTCTGGGGGAACTTTTATAACAGTTGATATTGTTGCCCCAGAAAAAAAAAACCTTTTTTTTTATTATTATTATTAAAGATAAAGAAATATTAAAGCGATAACAGATTTTTTCCGATAAAACCAGTGCTAATCTGAAAATTCCTTACAGTCGAAAGGTGTTTTTTAATGTAGTAAGTTAGTTAAAAGGAAAATTTTTTTTGTTATCTACTTCCGCGAGTCGATTGAAGTGATTTATTTAGTGACTCTATTTTACTATTAATTTTTTTTAAATATGGATATGTAATATCAATAGAATTTTTGCTTTGTGAGAAAGGAAAGGAATAATTATTTTATGTTGAAAGTCAGTCAGGGATATAACGAGGAAATAGAAAGAAAATCACGGTAATTGATGCAAGGGAGACCGTCGTCAGCACCCTCGTCGGCATCGATCGATCGCAAGACGTTCTGATTGAGCAGGGAAAGTAGGGAAGAAGAAAGAAATCATCGAGTGTGCCAATGTAGTTGCTATAGAAATGCGATAACATCACCTTTCCCCAGGCCTTATCAATCTGACGGGAACACGCTATTAAGAAAAATATATATATATAAATGTATATTTCGCACTTACAACAACTATATTTTTGGTGCGTTATTTGGTGGCGTGTGATAACAAAAGTTGAAAAGGTTGTTCCCCCCACCAGATGCGGCTGGACATCGTTTTCATCATCAACATCATCATCACCATCATCGTCTTCGTCGACGTCGTCGTCAGTAGTAAGCAAATTGAAAATGCGCTCGCGAAAATCAATAGCGATTATTTACCATACTTGTTAAAAACCAGCCTTTACGGAAGTTGAAGTTACTTAAGCTGATTAAGGAGGTGCTGCGTGGGGTAAGTAGGTCAAAACGTTTCTTTTCTTTTCGGGAGGGAACGGAGGACAACAACGACAACGACGAATCGGAGTACGGAGATTCGTGTTGTTGTTAAAATAAAACCCAGTATGAGCCCGTGCGGGGTGCGATCATGTCCATGCAACAGTCCCATATTCCGGGATAAGACACTGGTCATTGAGGATGACGAAGAGGAGCCTCTTAAGCACGGTTGCGAAGATAATTGGACATGGATTCAACGTCAGCGTGCCAGAGAGGTTATACTATGCGGAAAACGTAATCGAACCGTTCACTTCCACCCCAATTGGAGTAAGGGTACGGCGGGTGCAATTGGTGAAAGAGTCCTCAACAACGGAAGATACTACTGGGAGTTGCATGTTAGTTCGAGAGTATTCGGTACCAGCATTATGTTCGGAATAGGAACAATAAGGGCTAGACTTGAATCGACCTCGTTCATCAATATGCTGGGGGAGAACAACCAGGGATGGGGGCTATCGCATAAGGGGGTCTTGTGGCACGACGGGATTCCTATGAGATATACGAAATGCTTCAGGGAGAATCGAGCGACCGTAATTGGTATTCTGTTCGATGGCATTCAAGGGACTCTAACATATTACAAAGACGGCAAATGTCTGGGGGTTGCTTTCAACGGGCTTCAAAAGGTAAATCAATAAAAGCTAGCTTAATTCCCCTACGTTTAGGGTCAATGACTACTATATGTTTTTTTTTAATCTGATCCCCATTCACCTGCCATCAGGTCAAACAACCACTTTATCCTATCGTTTGCTCTACCGCTGCGAAAACTGAGATGACCCTGACGACAACGCGAAGGGAATTCGTCAACCTTCAGGACAGGTGCCGGGCCGTGATAGTCAACCATATTAACAGGTACCACCTGAGGAACTACAAACTTCCCACCCTCATTAAGAGGTACCTAGCAGAGGCCTATAACGATTTAGCTGCGGTAAGGATCGTCGACTACTGTAGTTATATCGATGATTTTTAGGTAAGGAAGCTATTTACGTACGTACTCTCTGCTCTTTGTGATTTTGTCAAATGTCTCGATGTGGAGAATTCAAAGTTTTTATTATAATAAAACTAGGTCATGAATTTGTTGGGGTCATTAACTGAATAATCCTTATCAAAAAATTACCGAAATTTAACAATAATCAGTATATAAAAATTGCGATTAAAAATAAGCAACATATTTTTTTTTTCGAAATATTATGAGCATGCGTGTTATGAAATGGCAATATGCTATTTTTATAAATAAGTGCAAGTAAGCACTGATAAGAAAGAAATGGGGGCAATTTGTGGTGCTTTAAACAAAAAAAAGTAAACTTTTGAATTTGTCAACATTAAAACCCGATTTCACCATACTCTTTTAATTAGTTAATATCCTGTTAAAACTCATTGTTAAGGCTAAAGAGTATTTCACCACGTGCTGATGGACGATTAAATCAGGCATTCAATTTAATTGCCGCTCAGAGCATTCGTTAACCTCTTAACGGCCTATTATTGTTTTCAAAACTGAAAATGGAAGATGCATATAATTTTATTTTAGGAAATGAAGATGTTTTGGAAACGATAGATAATTTAGATAGTATAATATGACGTCAGTCCCAGTAACAGAGGGGGAGCTTAAGGGGTTATATACAGTCAGGAGGCCCAAAAAAGTCGATTTTTCAAGAATTTTTCTTGATATAACCTTTTAAGTTATTAATATAAAAATTTGTACACATATTATGGTAACTCTTGAGTGTATTTTAAAGTTTTTTATTTGTAAAAATAATTATTTTAAAAGCTGCTACAGCTGATCTCTGGGAGCAACTCTAAAAAAAGGCATGTTGCGGTGAGCACGATATCTGTGGACTGGATCATTCAAAATAAAAAAAACCAAAAATATTTCATTAATATATTGGTTTATCTTGTAATGAATCGAAGGAATAAGCAAAATAAGAATTTTTGACGAAATGGCGGCTTCTCAAAAAAAAAAAAAAAATCGATTTTTAACTAAAATTTTGGCCTTAACTTGTTTATAAAATGGAAAATATTTATCGGTTAGAAAGAACCTTAATTAATTACTAAAAAATATACTTAAAAACCTTGTGTTAAAATTTAAAACGGATCAGTCCAGCTGTGTCCGAGAATTCTTGCTCACCGACTTTAGAAACACAGTTTTTAGAAAAACGCGTTTAAAGTTTCAAAAGCACCTTACATATAGTACAATAATCATTACAAATATGCGTGTAATTTCGAGAATATTCACCGGATTAACATGAAATTTTCTGTGGGTGTACATAAATCGATAAAATAAATAAAAATAAATAAATAAAATAAATCAAAAAATCGGTTTTCTGAAAATCCTGACTGTATATAACCCCTTAAGAAAATATAAGTCGATTTTTATAATATACCACGTTTTCCCAAAGCATTGGATCTTCTAGATTCTAGGTATCGCTTTAATTTGACCGTTTCACTTTTAAATAATTTTTTTAAATATGAGTGCATATTGATTCTGCATGTTAATGAATGAACGTGGTATGAACTATATATGCGACATTTGATTTAGTATTAATAATTCTTGATGGATCGTCACTTTAACTTTAACAGCCGACTTTATAATGTCCGATTAGAAATAGTTTGGTTAAATCGGGTCAATATAACAATTTCATTGGATGCTTATAGCATTTTTGCTGTTGGCTGCACGACATATAAATTTTTATATGTACCGAAGTTTTTCTTAATCTGGTATATGAAAAGATGCTTTGAAAAGTTCTGATAAAAAAGAAGAGAACGTCATGAAGAACAAGAGGAAACAAATTTAATAACAAAATTAGAGCGGAATGATTTTATTCCGGCCAAATTGTATATTTTTTAAATTTTATTGGAAAGGTAATGTTTTGTTCAAATTCTTAGCAAGCAAAAGTCTCTCGCAAAAGAAAAGAACTTCGGCGAAAAGTTTTATTTATTTTAACAATTTGCTTGCTGTGAAAGAAATTTAAAAAATGCATAATTCATATAAAGTTTAAAAGACCTTTTCATATTAGATCTTTTCCTTTAATTTGCTTTACTATTTCTGTTTCTTTTTACGTTCTTAGAATACAAATAAAAAGACAAGAGTTACGATTTTACGGATATATTTTGTACGTTTCTGGGTTTTTCGTATGTTTGTACATATTCAATACCAAGGTTAAAGTTCCAAAACATGATGAAAAACTTTAGTTTTCGGAAATGGTCAAATACAGAAAAATTAACTATATGTAATCTACAAGTTATAAATATCAGTGGATCGTTTAAATTATAATATTTTTATGGTAGCGTGTAGTCATACAAAAATATCTATTTCTTTGCAAATTGCTTAAGGGTTTATATTCAGTCAGGAGGTCCAAAAAAGTCGATTTTTCAAGAATTTTTCTTGAGATGACCTTTTAAGTTATTAATGTAAAAATTTGTACACATATTATGGTAACTCTTGAGTGTATTTTAATGTTTTTTATTTGTCAAAATAATTATTTTAAAAGCTGCTACAGCTGATCTCCAGGAGCAACTCTAAAAAAGATGTCTTGCGGTGGCATGATATCTCTGGGCTGGATCATCCAAAATGAAAAAACCAAAAATATTTATTATTTGTTCTATCTTGTAATTAATCGAAGGAATAAGCAAAATAGGAATTTTTGACAAAATGGCGGCTTCTTAAAAAAAAATCGATTTTTAACAACAATTTTGGCTCTAAATTGTTCATAATATTTATAGGTGAGCGAAAAGCTTCGATTAATTACTAAAAAATATTCTTAAGAAGCTTGTGTTAAAATTTGAAACTGATCGGTTCAGCCGTTTCCGAGAAATCTTGCTCACCGACTTTAAGAACACCGTTTTGAGAAAAACGCGTTTGGGGTTATTCTCATGTAAACGCATTAATTTTTTCCTCTGTTTAGGGAATTTTTTTTATAAGACAATAAAATTCAATCACTTTAATTTTTTTATATGTTTTTATGTATATCTTAAACTGTATAAAAACATTTCTTCTTCTTCTTATTTTACATTTTTTATATATTTTTTTTAAATTAAATTATACACAAAAAAAAAAGCAGGTCACTGGTCAGTGTGATAGCGGCTGTTCATGTTGTATGAAATAAAAAAATCGAATGTATTATTGTTCAGTAGGTCTGTCGCTATCGTCCCTACCAGAATTAATCAATTTCATTGAAAAAAAAAAAAAAAAAAAAAAAAATGGCGGACTGTAGAAAAAAAAGTTACGAAAATCTTGGTTTTTTTTTGTTAAAAATTGTTTAAAAAAAATAAGAAAATATATTCGAAAATAAGCAATTCTGGTACGGACGATAACTATTAATGAGTAGAAGAACATATATAAATTTCAAAGCAATCGGTTGAATAGTTTTTTTGTTAGGACACTGACCGTTTTAGAAAATGATGTTTCGAGAAAAATGCGTTTAAAGTTTCAAGAGCAGAACAAGTCGCTTACGGCGCGTCGGCGACTATGAGACTCATAGTATGAGTTGTAACTTCTTTAATACTAGGAATTTAGGATAGGTTTTACTATCGAAATATGAAAAAAAAAATCGATTTTTCGAAGTAGTCACATGAGAATACCCCAAAAGCAAAAGCACTTTACATATATTACAAAAACTCGGACACGTCATTAGAAATATGCGTGTAACTTCGAGAATATTCACTGGATTGCCAAAAAATTTTCTGTGGGTTATAATGTATATATACGATATAATATATATATGTATATTACGACAATAAAATAAAAAAAAGTCGATTTTCTGAAAATCCTGACTGTATATAACCCCTTAAATTTGTTTTTAATAATATTCTATATATTCTATAATTATATATTACCTGCCGAATGAACTCTGAAATTTTCTAAGTGAAAATATTAGCTCGTATTTACTTATTAACAAATTATAATAATTCTATACTTTCTCTTTTGCAGTTTCCGAATCCAATGTAATCTCCCAGAGGATGTATCGTAAATAAATCTACGGACTATGCATGTTTTCTCGTGCAATGTGTAATATAATATTTAAAATGTTTTAATTAAAATTATGTTTTTTGTTCAACTATTCCCTTAAAGGATGCGTAGAACTTCCAAGTGAATGATTCTAGTCGTCAGATGAGTGCATCTAGTCATTGTATTATTGCCTAAGCGTATTATGATATTAAATTAAGAATCTATTTTAAATATGTATATTTAAGATTTTCGCGTCTTGCTAAATGCATTGTAAGATACAGGACCCAGTGCTGATTAGATATGGTCCTTGTAAGAATTTTTTTTTTATATATTATTACATTAACATCCATTAAAATTGATTGTGCATAACAAACATAAAATGTTAATTAAGTAAAATTCACTAGGGTATTAAAATGTTTCGGGAAACATTTGCCGTGGATTAAAAGGGTGCCATACGTATTTTTATATATTCGCAGACTCCGCCGTAAAGGGTTCATTCCAATGCATATGTAAATAAATGACTTTGAAAACATATAAATCATTGTCTTTTCGATATCATGTAAGTTGCACAGAATTGTAAGAAGTAAATAAAGAATTTCATATGTAACTTATATAAGGAAACGTAGGCATAGGAATAATTAAATATTTTTGTATTGGATTTATTGTACAAATTAACTTTCCCTTATTTCCCTTTTTAAAGTCGCTGTTTCTTTTTATATATATAGGATCGTAAACAGTTGTGTCAGCATATTCTTTCAAATTCATATTGTATCAATTAACGCATAGATATTAAGTTTCTTCTGCTTATTCTATATACAATACTTCGAAGACATTTGCTGTCTGTTCCTTAGTGTATGAAAGAATGTTTAAATCTTACAAATTCAAGAAATATGTGTTTTTGGATATTCTATCGAAATCACTAAATATTATTCTTAAAAAAGACAAAACGAATTATAACGTTCTCTTTGGCCAGCTTTGTGCAATATTGTGATAAACCACTTCTTTATTTTATGTGAAAGTTTTACCTAAATAGCAGAAAAAGAGCGACAAGTAAGAACTTTTTGTACGAACAAAAACTAACATAAATACGATATTTGTAATTTTAAGCAATATCAAGCCGCTGATTCTTTAAGTGTAATTTATATGATTTATGCTGTATTGTACAAATAAATAATTGAATTTTTTCTTCTCATATATATAATTTAATTTCATCAAATTATTTTTTAATGTAAAGAATTTAATTGCTGTTACCATGATTGGGGAAATTTTCCAAGGCTCGAGTTTATGGTCTATAGCATCGTTTATGGATTCCAAGATTCGACCTTTTATAATTGTGGCTAAAAATATTCGCAGGTGGGTCATGAAATATTAATTTTATTGTTGTAGTCCCAAGGCTAAATAATTCGTATATTGATATATGAATTACAAGTACAAAAGGATTAGTGTTTCAGGAAATTAAAAAGCAAATATTCGACTGCTTTGGAAAAACAAACCTTTGGGCATTTATTTGTTCACACAAATGATATTAAAATTGCAAACAATGGGAATAAATTATGGCGACATTACTACACTTTAATTTGTAAAATTGAAGTATATAACACAATCAGAAATTCAATTTCACAAACTAAATAATTGAAATCTAATTAACTAAAAAAAAAGGACTAATGAGAAAAATGTAATTTGCTTTTACAATTCATCCTCAAAATGATGAATATTGTGCAATTGATCTCCATAATCAGTTGCTTCGCTACCTACAAATACATCGTAGTTTTCTATTATTTCACTATATGAAAGGCGATCATCGTGGTCGTCATCCGCAGCTGCAAACAGATGATCAACCTCTTCTGAGGCGACGTCTTCGTTACTAGGCACAACCCAGGAAAGGATTTCATTACCATTGAGTACCCCATCCTTGTCCTTATCAAAATCATTGTCAAATTTCTCCTTTTCAACAATTAGCCACTCTTTATCATGATCCTTTGCGGTTTCTCCTATAAATTCCTTAAAATCTATTTTTCCATCTTTGTTCAAATCCTTATCTCTTAAAGTCTGTTCGAGAATTAGGGGCAACATTTGTGGATGCTCCTCGGGGCTTTGGAATAACACAAATTCTTGTGGATCTAAATTATTGTCGTGATTCAAATCAGCAGCGTAGAACATCGCTTTGTCGTCTTTTATTAGTTTTTCCTCTTCATCAACGTTGGGATTTGTTGGATCTCTTGTAACATTTTCATCATCGATACCATAAACATCTTGCAGGTATTCACCCCATGTTACTTTGCCATCTTGATCTTCGTCGATGTCATCGAAGCGTTCGTTAGCTTCCTCTTCTGAGAGCATTCTGAAGGTATATAAAAAAAACGATTTTATTTTAGTATGCTTAATTAAGGGAAAATGCTGAAAGTTAGTTCAGTTAAGGGTAATTCTGAAATAAATAGAAAATGAGCTTGTCTTCGACTTCAGGAGCCTAACACAGACTACGTCTATTGATTATTTGAGACCTTGAGCCTTATTCCGCAAAATGAATCTGAAGTCATTGTAAACTTTTAAACTGAGTGTTAGGGAGTAAAAATTTGACTTCCCTAGAAATTATCCCATTCTAGAACAAGGTCCCTGCTTATTGCTTATGATTCAATGGAACTAAGCTTTATGATGCTTCGACTTCATTTTACTCAAATTAAATTTTTGCGTTTAGTAACGGTTAAGAGCATAAATGATAAAACACCTAACAAATCCGCCAAATTGATTTTTTCTTCTATTCGACTGTTTTTTATCTAAATTGCTTTTACCCATTGCAATTTCTAATTATTATTAACCCATATCAGCGTATTAAATAGCCGTGCACGCATTATAAATCAATTGTTTCAGTTGCAGTCAGTCAGTTAGTTAATTAGAATTTTCACCAATAAACAAAACAAGAAAGAACGAAAGAACGTTAAATTTCAATTTTTTATTTATTAAGTGAAACTGCAAATGCTATCGACTTTAAATCTGATATATTTTGTTTAAGATTGTTTATTCTCCTCGTCTAATCCAAGAGTCAGAATAAAATAAATTTGTTCCCCTCTTTCTTGGGAGTCATAAATGAGGGATAGGTAAATGATTTCTCTTTAACCTCTTGCGCTGGAAGGACGTTCTATAGACGTCGGTTTATTATCTGCTTCTAAAGTGGGTATTGTTTGCTATGCACGTCTACTGAATTTATTGTTAAACAAGTCTGGGAACTAATTTAGACTAAAACCATAATAAAATTAATTTATTTTGCAACTAAGGAAAAATCTTACGAATTTTACAAAAGTATGAATTTCGCACACACTCGAAGAATACTTGCAGGAGGCTCCAAACGCCCCTATCTCAAAGTTGTCCCTTGAGGACTTGTTATTTCGGGGCTGTAGGGAAAAAGTCCCAAATGTTTTCAATCTCGTATGTATATATGAATCCTACCTCGAGAGATTGTAAGCACCCTTGCCTGTACTTTTCGACTGAACTCCAATGAACGCTTGTAATCCGCTTAACATTTTCGTAGAAATTATTCCAAATAAAACCTTGCTTGGAATTGCTTTGGACAAGTTCTGCCAATTAATTTCCAGCGCAAGAGTTTAAGTGAAGTTCATATGAAAGGACATTGTTTAACATATTAATCCTTTGCACTCCAAGCTTTCTTGCTATAGAGTTCACAACAACTTCGGAGTATTTCTAAAGAAAAACTCAAATAAGATTACACTTACTTAAATTGGAAATAAAGTTTTTATTTGAATGTTTTAAATATTTTTATTTTGGAAACATAATACACCCGTTCCTCATAAGTCAAACTTTTTTGTATGTACCTTTTTGTCGTAATAATGTTTAAAATTGATTGTATAAGTGAAAAAAAAACGTTTCCCTTTCCTTTTTCTCCTTTTAAATTTTACTAGTGCCAGGTTTAGCAATTTATGGTGATTGTGACACCGAATAAAATTAACTATTACTATTTTTTTTTAAGTTATTTTAAATAAATATGTGTTACTACGACATAGATTAGTTTATTTCCATAATTTTTTTCTTTTGTATTCACTTTTACGTGATTTTCAGTCGCGAAACACAAATCCACATGGAACGGATACCCCGCGTAAATTGAATGACCGGTGTATTTAAACCATTAAGCTTAATAATTCTATTTTGTGATATTTGTGTGATATTTTACAAAGCACTCTTCAAGGTGCAATTCAGGATTTACGGGACAAGTGTAACAAAAATATGTTTTTAAATAAAATCTCAGTTTAAGTTTTAATATTTCTCTTATTAATCTAAATTGAGTGTGACTCACCGTTGGAGTGTAAAGGGTTAAAGCTGTTTTGGTAGGACATTGGGATGGGGAAATTAAGTAATGTATAAATTATGTGTAGCGCCAACAACTTAAGAAGGAATAAATAAAAGTTTTAATTTTATTTTTACTTACTTAAAAGACCTTAAAATCCACGCTTTCAACTCATGCCTGTCCACAAATTGGTCCTGATTAAGATCCATTCTTTTCACCAAAACAGCAAGTCTCTTTTTCGACTCATCCGGGGACAGGGAATCAAATTCTTCAGCCTCCTTTACGCTTCCTGTTTTTTTTTTTTGTTTTCGAGAAATAGCAACTTAATCGCCGAGATCACCAGAAAAACGAAGCTCACTTACCCAAAATCGCCTCATGATCGAATTCTGTGTGGTGTTCGCCTCCTTCATGATGATGAGCATCTCTGGGAACATAGGCGCCGTCCTCCATCCGCTCCTTGTTGATTTGATGCCCATGTTTGTGGGTAGCTGCACCTTTTACAAAGTTACAACCGAAAATATTCAAGAGGAGCACGAACAGCACAAATTCCTTGAGCATTTTCTAGTGATTGGGAGGCAACTTTTAGCGAGTACCCTAGAGTGCGAAAAAACTGCTTACATTGAGCTTATTCGTGTTGTTTAGTCTTTCTCACCTGGAAAGCGCGTCGAAAGTGCACAATCAACGGAAATTCTGGCCTTTTTGCACCGATTTTCAGCCGGAACGTGATGTAAACAATAATGACAGGTCTTAAGTGGGGTTCGGTGACAATGCAGGGTTTTGATGAAATACCTCTTTAAAATACTAGAGCGAGTAAAGGAATTGTAAAAGAGGAATATCGATTAACGAAATATCGATGATTTTTAGAACTTTGCCTGTTGCTCTCCCTCTCTCCCATCGCCCCCTCCTTTTCGAATCATCTCACCTGGCTGTCAAAGGAGTGAGATGTCAAAAGTCTATCTTGAATTCCCGTGCACCGCAGTTGTGCCGTGCCGCGACGTGTGTGGAAAATTATTTTGAGAAGAGTCGCCTGTGCTCGGAATTGAAGTTGAGACCCCGCAGTGACCGAAATCGAGGAGGCGTTTATCCGAGTGAAAGCTGGTTACTATGTAAATTTGGCTGGGAAACGGCTGAGACATTGAAATTTGCGATCGAGGTAAACACAAAAATCCCGAACTTTGTTGCTCGCAAGCGCTGTGGCGTAGTGCTTCTCTGTGGTCGGTTGCGGCCCCACCGTTGCTCCGGCATCCACTGCATATTTTAATAATTTTTTTCATTACGCAAACACGACATTACGGCCGCCTCTAGGAATTTTGTTGTTCCCTCCTTAGTTGAGTTTCGTGCATTTTATGGGCGCCTCGTAAAAATTTTGATTTCATTCCGTGCGAACGTTTCCCATTTTTTTTCTCCAGGTGTATGGGGGACGCTCTAGGATTTTTCCCTGCTATACTTTTTTTCCACGTATATATTTTGCGCGAACTAATTTTATTGATTTACCCCCCACACACTGAAAACCGCTTTCTTGGCTGTTCTTTTGTCCCCCACAGTAGCTTAGCTTTCCTCTACTCAACATAAAATAAACGCAGCTTGTGGAGCATTTTGTTTTGCACCTCGGCCCCGCTAAATAGCTTCCTTGTGACACCTCGCTGTGCTGCTGTTTAGCTAGTAATTGGCTAATTTACTGCTTGTAATTGATTTCTAGAAAAGTTCTTCAATGCCTTACATCCTAGTCCGAGGAAACCTTGCTTCCTACAGCCATAAATATCCGTGGCGAGTGCTTGTCTCCGGACTCAGAGGTAACGTACTAAAAATTTCACACTTTTGCAGTTTTTCTTATTTTCTCGTTTTGCTTTCTTCAATATAAAATGTATACTTATTTAAAAAAGTAAATATCTCTTTTGTGTGTTAATTTACCCCCCGTTTCGTAACTAGTGTTTGATTTAATTCACCTGCGAGGTACGTGCGTGCTGATGTAATTTATTTTTTCCGCCCTGCTCCTCAGGGCGCCTAACAGTGTTACAATTAATCCAAAAGCTGGCCAAAACTCAAAATGCTGTCGGATATGCTTATAATTAAGTATACAGGGGTTTTTTAGTGTTGCTGATTTCAAATCTGTTATTAGAACTGAGAAATTCAATGTGGCGAACCAAAACTAATTTGATCGGATTTTCACAAAAATAGGCATGTGGGGTTATAGGGTCACTTATTTCAGTGCCGTTATCGAAATTTGAAAATTCAATATGGCCGAACCAAAATAGCGGATATGACATAGTACTTAGCTCAATCGAATAATTGAATAAAAGTTGGTACATCGGTGTTTTGGGGTCACTTATATCGACTCTTATATCAAAATTCAGTAGTTAAACAACGCGATTCCAATATTGTGGATAGTGTTTTACCAAATTTGGTCCCTAGTGGATCTATGAGGCACTTTATTCTCATATCAAAAATGTAAAATTAAAAATGAGGTTTATACATACCAGTTTCTATAAGAATTTGGTAAAGTTTAGCAATTTCAAACAGCCATATTTTATTTGCTATCTTGAATTTCAAAATGTATATAAAATATTTGAAGTCAGCAAGTTCTAAAACAGCTAGTTTCTCAATTTCGGTTCGCGATATTGGATCCGGCATTTTGAAATTCGAATCTAAAAGTTTTCTATATAAAGACTTGATGAATAGGCTATGTGACGGAAAAAGCCGCATCAAAATCAATGATGTTTTTCTATACAAAGCAATACCGATATAAAAGTGGCTTAAATGTGCAATTTGTGGCATTTTGTGGGAGCTGAGTTTTATACCCTATATTAATGGCCGATAAGAGAATATCTTCCTGTTGGAATTATCTCGTCAACTCGCTTCAATCGTTTTGTATTTAATAAGGTATTTTCTTTTCAATCGCGTGTTAAGTATAGCGTGATGTCACGCTTTAACCACTAAAATTTAAACATTATTTAAGTGTAATCGAAAGAGCAAAATATTGGCTATTGAATGCATTTTATATGTATGTACCTTATTGACGTTTAGGTGAATCAAACAGCTTGAAAGAGATTCAGACAAAATATTAAAATTCAACCTATGAAAATTATATCTACTTTAACAGTAAAAAAGATATAGTAAAATATAGTATCAGTGGAAAAAATTGATTATTATGTGAAGTATGAGATTGTCTTTAATAAAGTACGCTTTTATAGTTTTGCCCAGCTTTTTAACGATTTGGAACACTATATCAACAACAACCTGACCTTCTGCACTAGCCTCATATCAGCAATCTATAGAAGGAATCATTATAAATTCAAAACGAAAAACTGTAAAAGTGAATGAATGAAATGTCTGTAATCATTATCAGATTTCTACATTCAATGTGATAATTAAAATCGAAGTGAGGCTCTAAACGAAAGGAAATTTCCGTGACTATCTTATATAAGGAGGGTCATCGGCTAGTTTCTTTTTAAAAATTTTTTAAAATAAACACTGTTCAATATTTTTCAAAGTTTGTTAATTTATATAAAAGTTTGAACCTTCCGATTAGTTTTGGAATATGAAATTATTTAAATTGCTACTTTAGCGGCACTCCATAAACAGAAGTTCCAACGGCGTAATATTGCAGCTGAGCAGTGGTCATGGCACATCTCGTTCGAAAACTCTTTTAAAACTTCGCAGTTTCGACAGCACATCACTCACTTTGGAAATAAGTTCTCAATGCTTCCCAACGTTGTTCAAGTGTAAATCTATTCAATTCGTACCGCCGAGATATGACGCTGTATTTCTGTCAATTAATTTTTTGGTGCGCGAAAGAGCTGTCTGTGTCAAAACATGTAATTTACAAAGAAACCAGCAGATGGTCCACCTTTTATTACTTAAAAATTGAGTTTAGATATTTTAAAATTTATTTCTTTAATAAATATTCAAAGTTGAAAGAAATCGCCCAATTGCGTATCTTATTAAATAGTAATGTTAAACAATAATACTTTGAGAATTTTTCGAGAGTTAAAGAATACTTTTATTACAATATTAATATGAGGATTTTGTTATTAATTTATTTTAGTACAAAAGTATATTTTTTATAAATAGTTCGGGATCAAAATTGCGGCTTATTCTTTCCTGATTATATTTTCTTTAGCGCATTTGCATCACAAGGAAAAATGATAAATTGTGTCCTTTATCATTTAATTTTAATAACATTTTCTGCTCTGATGATAGTGACAAGGAAAATTGCTTATATATAATAACAAACTGTGGAAGTGCGTAGTCGTTTTTAAGTATTTACATTTGTTTCACAAAACAGTAGCTATAAAATTAAGTCAGTTAAGACTTCTTTTTGAAAAAAGCTTTATTTACCTATTACTTTTGACCGATAATAATTTGGAGTTAAGATAAAAAAGCTCGACAAGAATAACAAGTTGATTATTTAGATATAGTTTTCTGGTTTTAAGATAAAAACAATGAATCGGTAATCTTCTCTGAAAATAAATCAACATTTTTCAAAAATATAGCACTTCTTAGGAAAAAGAAGGCGGATTTGATACGGCTCCTCCTTTTAATTTAAAAACATATCAATCAAATTTGATGGTGGTTTTCTAGAAAAAAACGCTTTAATGTGACCTCGGTGTGGCCGATTTTCACATAGTTTCCGGATAATGTTTAGATTTATTCCACCATTATTGGCGCCTACTTGGCAGTCAGACCATCGTGCACTAGCCTCATGTCGATCTATGGGCCCCTGGTTCTTCCCAAACAAACATCTGCCCGAAAGAGCGCCGAAGTGGTCCTGCACAATTAGGACGAGTTTTACTACGCAGCACTGTTGCAACGAATTGCAGGCGTTATATAACATATTGGTCCAGCAACTGCCCTAAATTCAGTTAAGGTTTATTAGTCCCCAATAACTCTCGGAGCCATTGGGATGGAATTCCTGATTCCCTAGATTCTATGGCCAAGAGCACAACTTTTACCGGCCTGCGAATTTCGTCAAATTTTTGGCAACATTTCAAGTAGTTTCACGACCTTTTTGCCTGTGGTCGGGTTTTTCGCTTATCAGCTGTTTTCATCTACTTTAATCTGATCTGATGCATTCTGCAGATTTTCTATTTCGGGAAAGTTGCACTTCTTTTTTATATTAAAATTTATCTTCTCATCCGAAGTAAGCTTTATGAAAAGTGTTCTAAAAAACGTTATCTCATTTTTCAAATAAAATCTTTAACTACTTAAAACAATGAAAGAATTGCGATTTTATTCATAAGTTGAAAAGACGATTTATAGCACTGTGTTTGCTCTGTTTACTTTCAAATTAAATTTAGGTGTATACGACTTAATTTCCTACGCACTGATTCAACTTTAAATCCGTTTGGGATCTTTACAGTACAAAAATCTGATAAACTACGTTATCGTGCTGTTTATAACATTATAATCAAGCAGCTCAAAAACTCCAAAATAATACCAAAAAATATATACGCAGGAGTATAAGTACTAAACGTTTTGAAACTACTACATACTTTAGAAAGAGTTTTATAAGTTCAATAAATGTTAAACCCTCCACCGGAAATCATATTTTTATATTATGTTCGTTTAAGGCTACATAACTCATGTTATTTTAAATTCACTTCACTTAGATAAATTGAAAATAGTTGGAAATGTTAAATGCTATAACTAGTTTATTTATATTGACTCTAAAGAAACTCAAGGGAATTTCGACTATGTCTTGAAGTTACTGATGAAAACATAACTATTTGAAGCTAAATATGTTGGCGGCTTTCCCACTATATTTATAGACTTTATAGACCAGAGCAGATGAAACATAAATAATTTTATTATGTTGATTTGTAATTTTAATGAATTTTATTTGCATAACTTAGCCTCTGGATAAGTGCCCATTGTTGTGTTTGCCGAGAAATCGAAATATTGAGATGTTGCAGCGAATAGCAAAGCATATTTAAGACAATTTATTCCAAGCACCGTCTCAGTCTACGTTTGTTCTGGTATTTTTAGCGGTTGCATTCGATTTTAATTGGTTTGCATACAAATTCTAAGTAGCCTATTTTTGTTTAGTTTTGAAGAAAGATACCTGAGAGGATGAAATATTTTGGAATCATTAAAATCGAATATAGTTTTTAAATAGTATGAAATTTATGTTTATTAGTTTTAGAGTGGTTTCTTAGCTTGACTATATGTTTAGGAGTTTTAAAACAATTAACCTCTCATATTAATTTCTTGTTGTTAGCTTAGATAGATACGCAAGTTCAATGAAATTAATTTATTCGAGGTAGGAAAGAGCCTTCTATGATTAAAAATGAGATAATAGGGAACATGCATGGTAACATGGCCAAATATCGCAAATAACACGCAGCGGCTTTCGTGTTTCATAAAAATAAAAATTGTAAATAGCAAGTGCCTTGCTAATCTTACATTTGCTTCTGCATCTGGAAGCTCATTTAGTTGTTCCGTTTTTTTATTTGAAAGTGCTAATTTGACTAATAATATTTTTGTTGTAATTTTGAGCCTTTACACTATTTTGAAAAATATTAAATATTATTAAAAAAAAGAATTTCCAGCTGATGATATTGAGCAATTGAGTCGTTTCCCCTGTGGTGGGTACAGTGATGAGTCGACGTTGGTCTATCTAGTGCATCCATGTGTAGTTCTGACTGCTCTTGAGGTATGTACAATTTTCTAAATAATTATTTAGCTATTAAAAATATACATCTTAAAGGTGCTTGGATATCGGGTTGTTGCATCATCTTCAACAGCGGTGAAGCAAGATTACAACGAATATATGTGGACTATGCGGAAAGAGTTTAGCGAACCAGAGCCAGTTGAAACCGATTCGACCGTAGTACGGGAAAATCTATCGAACGTAGGGAAAGAGGCTCATCTTGAAAACTACAATAAGCTCGAAGTGCCTGAGTAAATCAATTTCATAAGAGATTAGAATTCTTTCATAAATTCACTGATTGTTCACTTCTCCTTGAAAATTTGAAAAAAAACCATTATTATTATAATGGAAACTTCAGGGACAAATACAAACACCAACACGTGCACAAACACTAGCGCTTCGAGCCCAAATGTCGTTACAATTCCGGTCCCCATAGTACCTCCTGAAGATGTTTACACCTATGTTGCTGTTAAGGGATCGCTTCATGCTCAGGATTGTTCTGTCTTTGGTCTGGATCAGGAGGAGGCTACTGCGGTGACTAAGCGCTTTCCGAATGGGGCCACACAGATTATAAACGGCATTATGATTAAAGCAGCACCTATAGATATAATAAATGCTTTGAGTAAACTCTCCTATAAAGTAATCTGCAGCTCCGGTGAGGCAGAGATTGTCTGGACGCTGCAGAGGGAAGTTTAATCGCTTTTTATTGGTTTAACGCTTGCAAATTAAAGATTATATAGAAATTTTTACTAATACTTTTTTGTTTTGTGTTATAAAATTGATGTTTTTCTTGGAGACTTTAGATAATTAACTCCTGTGTCTGTTTTTTTACCCTAAGCAATATCCACTGAAATTGTGTGAGAACTAAAGTGTATTTTAAAAGTGAAAAGAAAAAAAAATAGTAGTATTCTATAACAATTAGGAAAATAAGAGATAATTCTATCTATCCATGGATCACGAAGAAAATTGCTCCTGCCACCGCTGTCCTAATTCTGGTCTTGTACAAACACTTACTGAAATGGATTTTGAGCGAGGGATTTGGAACGCTGGTAGGTTTATTTTTATCTTTTTTTTAATTTTTAACATTAAATTTATTATTTTGTTAGTTATTTATGATGATATCGACCGGGTGAGGGAATTAATAGCCAAGGGCCACACTAACGACAGAGATAATTCGGGGTATACAGCTTTACATTATGCGGCTAGAAGTGGGAACAAGGATATTTGTCTTTTGTTGATTGAGAATGGTGCTGATGTTAATGCAAAAACAAATGGTGGAGCCACACCTTTGCACAGAGCCTCTATGATGGGTAAGAGTTTAATCTCTAATAATATTTTATTATTTATAAATTTTACTATCTTAACAGGGCACCTAGAAATTGTTAAAATTCTTATTGATTTGAAAGCAGATGTTATGGCACAGGATGAGGATGGACAAACTGCTTTACATAGATCGGCGGCTAAGAGTGATTTCTTCGTATCGCTATATTTAAGTACTAACTGTGAATGTCTTAAAAAGATATCTGATAATAGAGGTCGCATTCCATACGACTTAATACCTAAAGGGAATGAGCGTTTGGAGAAGCTGTTACAATCAAATGATTAAGGCTCCGACTTAAAAGTGCGCCAAAGGCTTATTTTCTCATTTAACGAGGGCTCATTTAATTTCGAACAAATTTTTTCTCAGAGCCTCTTTGTAAATATAGTCTTATACTGCGGATGGCAATTTAATACTAATAATGTCTTTATCTCAGAACAATTGAATGACTATCTAAATTTATTATTTTTATATCTTACAGTATCTCATTCAGAATAAAAAATATATAGAAAAAAAAAATTATGGATTTCGTCTTCACTTAATTTTAATTCTCTATCTTCTTTAATTGGACACCAATCGGTACCGAACCAATTTCCTGGAATAAAAAAGAGAATATTTCTAGAGTGAACATCAGTATTAAAAGGCAGTTACTTTAAACAAAGATAAAAAAAAATGATGCAAGATTGTCGGTGAGCTTTTATTTGGTTCGTGGTAATATTTTAACAAATAATTTACTATAAAATCGTACTAAATACAACCTTACAACTATGATTTAAATGCAATTAAGATAACTCCTACTCCATTTTAAAAGGGAGAAGGAAAAAAAAAAAGGATATGTGGCAAGGCGAGAAATATGTACGTATATATTAAAGCTATTAGACTTCTTCCATTTCTAACTCAGGGCTATCACTATCAAGAAGTTTCTCCCTATCATCTGTCCTGGTCTGAAAGGATCTAATTTTACCTAAGTTAACTACCGGGCTCTGCGAATACAAATAAATTGCAAATGAGACTATAGTAATTGCGAGGATCGTATTGAGGTAAATAGGAATTGAAAATAATAAATAGCTAAAAAGAGCAGTAAAGACAAGTTCTAATGCACTTGCAAAAGTTTTTAAAATTGAATTCATGTATTTAAGGAAAAAACTAGTAACGATTCCAATTGCAGCATTATTGATAATTATAATGATAACATTGAATCGGAATACAAATTTCAGATTGTCGATGGTTAAGGCTGAAATGAGATGGCCCTGTGCTAGAAGGATCACAGCATTGCATACTATTGAATCTAGGTACATGAATACGTTTTGGATAAAGATATCAACGTCTGAGCCCTTGTCTTTGAGTAAATACTCATTGTATACGCCTGCTAGACAAGAGCATATCGTTTGGGCGATTATAAAGATTGCGCTTATACTAAAATCAAAACCAGTCATATTTTTTGATAATATCCCAGTCTTTTCACTTGTTTGAGTGATATCTTTGGCGGGTTCTGGTCCTAGGTAAATCTGCTTCATCATACAGCCGATGGTTAGGAGAATTAATGATAGCCACTGTCGTTTGCTTAGATATTTTTTGAAGATTATCTAAAAAGAAAGAAAATATAAGTTAATTAGCAAGTATTCGAGAAATTTTCGGGAAAGGGTCATGATTAGAGTATAAACATCGATTCAACAGCCTGCAACACTATTAAGATTTTTAAATAAAGTTTCAAACCAGATTACTTCCTGCCTGCATTCTGGAGTAACCGAGACTTCTAATACATAATTGTTATATTTTTTGCTATTGTAGAAATTGGGAAATTAAATTAGGCAGAAAAAGACGCTTTGTAAAGAATCGTTCTGGGAAATTCGTTTAAAATTGGTCTTTGATGAATTGGAGGAATAGAAGTAGTGAAGAAATCGTGAATGTAATAAACGCTTTGAAGAAATTTCTTACCTGAAATAAAATACCTGTGACAACAACTCGTAGCTGGAGCAGTAAATAATATGTTGTGGGATCGAATGTTGAGAGATTTACAAAGGCCAAATTGTTGTAAAGACAATATAAGAAAGCCGGAACGAAATACAGCATCATCACCTTCGAGTCTTTCTTTATTCCTTTGAGTAATGATATGAAGCTATGTCTTAAAAGAGAAAACAAGTTTAAGAAATAGAATTGTGGCAAAATAAAGCAGGGAATAGACAGGTCATTTGAGTAATAGTGCGGATTTTCTGACTGGCGGTTTTTATAAGACTAAAGAATACGATTAAATTTATTTGGTAGAAGGCCGTTTTCTAAAAACCTGGTTCAGTCTCAAATTTCCTTTCTGTTCCTGCAAAAGAAATGGGGAAGACAAAAATTACTTTCGAATGTACAAGACTGAAGAAACCACCAATTTAAGAACTTCAGTGAGTAAAACCACAGTCACAGTGTTGTAATTATATGAATTATTCGATTCCTGAGATGCTGTGATCAGAATACCTAAAAATAATCGTTCAAATAAGGTAAATATCAAACAATTCTTAACGTGCCTTGAGCCACAAAGAGTGACATGTATCCAACGAAAATAAGCCCGCTCAGCTTGGTAGGGAACAGTTCCGTCCAGTTAATAGCCATTTTAACAAATAGCTTGCTTAATTTATATGATATTATTCCTAAAAAGAGTAAACTATCCGTTTTTCTTCCCAATTTTTATCCAAATAGTTTCCTGTCTAAATTTTCTTTGGTGCTCATTCTTAAGAACGCTTTCTATTGGTCGAAAGCTACTTTTGCTGATAAGCCTAAAAGCCCTCAACTGCCCGATAATCGGACATTAAGGGTGATAACGCATAGGTTTTTATCTTAAACGACTCTGACTTGTAAAATACACCAGAAAAATTCAACATTGCAAACGCCAACACTTCTGACAGTTGGAGAATAGGACGTCATACTCTAGACAAGCAAAGTGAAGTTGGTCGTGCTTGTCGAAATATCACCGGTTTAACGTACCCAGAAAAAGCAACTTCTACGAAAATCGCTATTTTTTGGTCAATACAGAAGAAAAATTAAAACAGGCATATCCTCTGCAATTCCTGTATTCTTTTTGCGTCCATTATGAACTGGATAAATCCACAAAAATTGTGTATACATTGAAATTAATTTAAGTTACAAAGTACGTTTAATGTGAGAACACAGCAAAATGCATCGAGAAATTTAGAAAATCATTTAAAAACTATTGTGTCGAGCATAGCACCCAAACACTGGACAATGTTGTTCTGCATGACCTTATCCACTTTCTCTTCCAAGTGCCGTTTGGGGTCTTGCTTGCCAACATTCTTGATGGCCAGTTGTTCTGGGGTCATCTTTTCTTCGTCCTCAAGAGCCTGGAAATTGTTAAATACATATAAGTATGGAGTTTTTAACAGATTTTTTTAGAATATGATTACCTTATTGTAGTTCTTGGCTAGATCTAGCATTTCAGCGACAGTGCTCTCATTAATGGTGCAGTGCTCATTGTAATCGGCCAGTGTAAGGCCATCCATCCATGATTTCTTGTGCAAATTGAGCAACATTTTTTGCTCCAGTTCGTTTTTCCTGTAGTTTATACTAATCGAGTAGTAGTGGCGATTTAATCCATGAATCAGGGCCTGCACCGAGGGTTTTTGCAGATGCCCCAAATTTGATGTGGTCTGTCTTGGCTCCTGGCCCAAAACCAGCATATTTGGATTGATCAACCTGAAGGCGTCTATGACCACTTTCCCTTTAACAGACTGAATAGGGTCTACGACAACAGCGACTGCTCTTTCACTTAGGGCCTCAAAGGACTGCTGCGTATTTATATCGACGCCGGATAACCAGCATCCGAATCCTGGATGGGAGTGATACCAACCAACGACCATTTCAGGCCTGCCCGTCTGCTTCAGCATGTCCAACATTTTCGCCTGGAAGACTGGATCCACAGCCTCGACTGAGACTCCTGTGCCTGTTTGTGGCATTGCGAACACGTCAATTACCTGTACGGTGTAATCATCGACAAATTCGCCGAGCATCAAGCCCATCACTTCCATAGGGACCCCAGCGCGGCCATGCTTAAGCATTTTGAGAAGCGCCAGGGACGAAATGTAGACTTGCTCGGCGGTGTCCACAACTGGGGCATCAGTTGGCGGAGGTGCCTGAGGCATTGCTCCTCCTAATCTCAGTAGCCGATCCATTTATTTACCTCTCACTTCCGTTCTGTTTAATTCAACTGCTCCAAATCCTGCTAGTAATTCTGTATTGCGATATTACTCACTTACAAACAGCCGCACAACAAAGCAGGAAAATGACAACTTCGAAAATGTGCAAGTAACAGCCTATCTGAAGTCACGTCAGATGGATCAGTGGATTGTGTATAGTACGTGAGAATAGATATTTTAGTACTGCCATATGCTACGTTTAAATTAGAACATTTTTGTAAATCGCAAAGTGAAATCACACGTCATCTTGAAGAATGTATTCTAAATTAATTCGTATCACATCTACAAAAGGAAATATGTACGGATTTAATTGCTTGCGGACTGCTCATAAATTCTGGGTCTTTTGCGAATAAAGGTGTGCTACATATATTTTTTTTTTCTATGAAAAGATTGTTCCTAAACAACCCGTACAGCATCATGTTGGCAAAAAGGTAATATTAATAGATTTTTTTTTAATAACAGATTTTATATCGCACTTCTCCGCATGTTGCTGGAAATATTCACCTAATTCTGGGCTGCCTAGGTATTCGAATTTAGGCTCTGCGGACCTGTTTTCTGAAAAATCTTAAAAACTAAATAACAAATTTTAAAAATATTAGTTAATTATATTTTGTGCTCCCCAGACAAATAGTATTTGGCATAAGGGGTCATACATGACTATATAATATTATTAATTATTCCACTTCAATTGTGCTTAATTTTTCGATTTAATGTAATACACTTTTCGAATTTTTATAATACCATCCATAAAGTAGATTGTTTCAATTGCAAACAGCTGTAGTTGACCCGTATAAAAGTATTTACAAGAGAAAATAAAATTATGATTTATTTGTTTTTAAATCAGTTTCAGTTAGTGTGCGCACGACTCAAGTAAATTTTACAACTTTGAAGCGTGATATCTATTTCTATTCAATATAAATTAAAATAGCTATTAAATTATACAATATAAAGAAAGATTGCATTGCTTATAAACGCAACGTAGGAGAGTGTACCAATGAATAGTTTTTTTATGGGTTTGAATTTAACAATATAACCTGTTACAAGCTATAAAGTATAATTTCACGAGTATTTTTGCTTACCTTACATAATAGTTTCAAAACTGGAAGAAGTTAAACCTTTTAGATTAACACTTGCGCAATTGTCGTAAAAATTACGACTCCAAAATTCAACATTTCAAAAATATTAAAAAATAATTACTCATAAATAAATATTAACTTTTGTGCTGATTTTTTTTCCTTGGTTATTTTATTACATAATATATTTTTATTTTTTATTATGATTGTTTAAAGACAAGGAGTTTCAAGTGCAATAAAAGCGTTGTAGATTTTTAATATTTATGGGTTTTTCAGTTTTACAAATATCATTATAATTTTATAAACTAACGAAACTTTCTTTGTAAAATTACTTTTATTCAAAATGTGTTATTACTTCGGGAAACTGATGGACAAAATGACTCTGAAGATTAAGGTTTAAAAATTGTTCAGAAAATAAATCCAACTTCTAATTATCGTACACTTGAATACAACTTTATTTATATGATTTAACTCATAGTAATATGATTATACAAACTGAAACTTTATACTAAGAGTAAAGAAAAATCAGTATAATTGCAGCAATTTTTCTTTTTTTTTAGAGAACCTTTAGAACTGCAACCGAGACGTTTTTTTAGGTAAAATGTAGTACTCGATATTTATCCAGAAGCTACAGAAAGTAGGTCGTTACTACTCCATTAGTTAAATAACTTTTACAGCAATAACTCTTTTAAGGAACTTGTCGTCTTGTGCGGAGTAATTTTTGCTCCCTTCACAAAAAGTACTGCTTTGAGCTGTTCTGGCTCGCAAGGATTAAATTGCTTTCAAACTTCTCATTAAAAACTTTTATCATACCGATGCTTGAATCAAACACGACTCTCTACACTTTGCGAAAGTAAGATAAAAAATTTAAAGGAACAGGAAAAAATCTTTGTTGCCTTGAAAACCTGGATAACATTGAGCGATTTTAGCGATCGAACAAAACTCTTTTTTTCGGTCAGGGATAATTGTGAGAAAGAAACACTGTATGAATATTATTAACAAATTTTTCTATGTGATAAACATTATTAAGAAAATATACAGAGCGAATTAAAAAACAGGAAACTTTCTCAGAGCTGAAAATTGGGATTTTTTAAACTGGAGTGGTGCTCTTACTATGAGAAATAGTCAAGTTATGACCTCTTAAAGTTAGCTAGTTTGTTTATTTTTCCAGAGAAATGAATGCACATCGACACAATCAATGCAGGCATGTCGTACATCGTTTCAGGATGTTAAATCCATTTCTGGCATAATTTTTATAGAGGGGCTAAACTAGGGAAAGGCATTCATCACAAATGACTAAACACAGGCATGTGGCACACCGTCTCACTTGTTTCTTAGGATGCCAAATTGATTTCTGATGTTACTTTCTATGTAGGGGTTAAAGGTAGGGGGTTAGTTGAAAATCGTTAAATGTGAGCATGTCGCACATCATTTCAGAGGTTTCTTGGGATAATAAATCCATTTTTGATGACTTTTTTTTTAACCAAGAGGTTATCGGTGTGAAAATGTGAATCGAAAATTGCTAAATTCGAACATATCGCACATTTCTTCAGATATTCCTATGGACACGAATCATCTCTGGTATTATTTATTATTTAGGGGTTAAAAAATAATGGTGAGGCTAATAAAACCACTGAAAACAACCATGTCGCATTTCGTTTCAGTTGTTTCTTAGATCGACAAATGCAAGAGAATACTCAAGAGGCCATAACTTAATAATTTTTAAATTTTTATTCGGGACGACTTTTTGGTTTTTTCTTTAGAGTGCGGTTTAATATGTCGTTTGCAGGGTATCTTAAAGATTGTCCAAAGCAAAGTCTATAATTCCAAAACGTTTAGTAAGTCAGGAGCGGAAGTTCACATTTCATTATTTCCACTGTCTATCTTTATGAGAAATTCGTCTTTTATTTCACCGGTTATCTGAATTTAGGTTTCTAGGTACCCGTCACATACTGCAGTTTGGTAATGATTTAGCTAGAAAATACTAAACTTGTATATTCCAAACAAGTTCGTCTTTTAACTGTTTTTCTTGAGTGTCGTCAAAGAAATCGAGACTATCACACTTGAAATTTAAGAAAGAAGTCTATCTTAGCGCAACAGGCAAACCACAAATTTATGACACTGCTCTTTGCTAAGCAGATTTCTGTAGTTTTCCTAAAACAAATGCAATTAACACAATTTCTAAATGCCAGATCAGCCGCAGAGTCAGATTTAGTGATTCTATAAGCTGATATTAGTTGATATTAGTTTAAGTTTTCGTCTGTTTCTGTCCGCGAGTATTTAAAATTGAGCTCGTCTGCGGGGATCCAATCTGGGAAATTAAATGTGGTCAGCCGAGCGCTCCGCGGCCGGTCTTTAGTTATGAAACAGCGGCTCTGGAGTCTTGCAGGCCCTTGCGAATCGATTGGCACCTGAAATTCTTCTGCAGAGATAGAGATTGCCGCACCGCACCGGTAATTCCACCTGATTCGCTCTGGCGTCGGACCTTTGTCTTGACAAAACTTTCTCAGGTGTGAAGCTCGATGAGCGCATTTATTCATTATTTTGAATTAGAAAAATTCCATTGAGCATTTTTTGCGGTTTTCCAGATGATAGTTGGATTTCAATTGGAATTTTGTTTCTTACTTGTGTTCCGGACTGATTTCGAATTGCATGCTTTTTGCAGACATGAAATGAAAATGGGCCCCTCTTTTACTCGACTTTGTGGATCAATAGCACAATTTTAGTGCTAATTATAATGCTGAAAAGTTTTTGGAATCAATAGATATTAAATATTCAATTAATGATCGATGTGCTAATGTTAAATACCTCTCACAATTTAACAAATAAAAAAAAAAAAAAGTTGAAATCGCTTTCAAAACTTTTCATTCTTATTGCAAACATTTGGCAATAAATCATTTGTTATGTGTTGCTCGACACACAGCATTTTTTGGTCTTCAACTATTTTTATAACTTTCACATTTTGGTTTCTCAATTATACTATATAGTAGTTCAGTTATTATAGGTTTTTATCTTAGTGTCTTAGTATCTTATTGTTAGAATCGAAGCGGCTCACCTGTTTTTTATAAATTTAAAATTTTTTTTAAAAAATGGGCGTAAAATTAAATTTAATAGAAAATTCTTTTTTCACTGGTAAAAATAAGTTAAAAATACGCCAAATAGTAAATTTGGTTTTTTGGAACAACGAAAAATAGTTAATCTCTTGATATAACGGAAAAAAGAAGAAAATTATTTACTAACCATTTCTTGATGAACTTACAATTTGAATGTTATATATGATATTTTTTAATCTTTATTACGGATTAAAGAAATCTTTTATACCACTGCAGATTAAATTTAAATGTTCCAAGATATTATTAAAACATTAAATAAATTTTGGGGTTAGAAATTCCTCTTTCAGATTCAGTTCAGTAAATTTTGATTTTAATAAATTTCACACTGATTTTAATTAAATTCTATTGAATCCCACATTTATTGAATTTTATGTGTGATTTGACACGTCTTTGTATTCTTCTAAATTGTTAATATTAATGTTTTAAATAATATCCTTACATATTAAAAAAACCAATCTATTAAGATTAGAACAGGTGCTGGAACAACATTGGATTAGCTCCCAATCTAATTGGTTTCGATTGTAGACGTGTGGATTAAAATGTAATCCAAAACATTTAAAAATGACTCATTATGGTCTAAACTTTAATACAAATTGATTTGATTCTGCAATAAACGATGAGAAAACTCCTAGAACAATTTGAATATATTGTCGTTTTCCTTATAAATGAGGTTTCTATGTCAGTCTGTAATTTAACACAAACTATTTATTCGAGGATAACCCATATACTCGTATACGTATTGCAAAACTATAGTATTAATTTTTATTACGTCACAATTTTAACAGATACAAGGTAAAAACTATATTCGTAAAGGCCATAGAAGGGGTAAAGTGCCCTCGCGCCGATTATGGCCGTTATAGTTTTTTATCGTCAAGACTAACACGAGCAACAATATGGCCAAGTTTCATCCCTTAATAATTAACTCCCAAGGGGTTTGAAAAAAATTAATATCTTCTTAACGCGTTGACCGATTTGGATGGAATGTTGATATGTTGTAGATGTCACTGAGGCGCATTACAGAAATCAGTGGAACTGAAAACTGGATATAACCTAAAAAAATTTGTTTTTTATTTTTTCAAAAAAAAATGTTCAGCCATTTTGAATTTTGGTACAATCACCAAAATGTTATAGCTTTCCTAACAGAGGTTTTTATAACATATATTTTTCCCAAATTTTTTTTCACCGGCGTGACACCTAAAAAAATAAAATGTTGGATTTTATTGGTTTTTTGTTGGTTATGATTGTACGGCAAAATCGCCAAAAATTGTTTGTGTGTTTCTGGCGTAGTTTTTTACCATGTATATTTTTTCCTGGGTCTTATTATTATTATTATTATTATTATAAGTTAGCGGGTCGTCTAAGGCACTCCCAGTGCCCACCGAGTAGCAGCGCGACCTATAAGATCTATTGTGCTAGTCCCTCCTATTTAAACCCCTTCCATGTCAAGCTCCTTAAAAAAGGCTATGGTGTGTTGGGGGGTCGCATTCGACACATCTTCAGGCGTTATGAGGGATGCTCCGAAGTGTGCCAGCCTTTGTCGACCTAAGGCTGGGCATTGGCAGAGTACGTGTTCCGCTGTTTCTTCTTCTTCAAGGCAGAAGCGACATATATCATCGTCCTCTACACCTATCTTTTTAAGGTGGTATTTTAGGGTACAGTGCCCCGTTAAGAGGTCGGTAATGATTTTTAAGTCCGGCTTGTTGAGCATTAGGAGTTTCATCGACCTCTGCTTGGAGGGGTAGATGAATCGTTTTGCTTGTCTTAGTCCGGTTTGATTTATCCAATGTGAGGCTTTACTATCTTCTTCCCATAGCCTAAGATAGGATCTATAGTAACTCCTGGCCAGGCCACAATAAGGCTCCGGTCCAATGAACGCGGATTTTGCACCAATTCTGGCGAGTTCATCCGCTTTTTCATTGCCAATTATTCCTTCGTGGCCTGGTACCCAAGCTAATGTAAGCTTATTTGTGTTAGCAAGTGTTTTTAACGTTGACAGGCAGCACCAGACCAGGTTCGACTCTATAGTATAACTGGAGAGCGCTCTAATCGCCGCTTGACTGTCCGTTAAAATCCATATTTTTGCACCTTTCATTCCCTTTTCTATGATAGTTCGGGCACAGGTATCAATAGCAATAATCTCAGCCTGAAATATCGTGGGAGACTTCCCTAAGGCTATTGAGATCTGACAGTTGGGCCCGTAGATTCCCGCACCGGAGAATCCATCGCACCTAGACCCGTCTGTATACCATGCAACAACCCCCAGTCGGGCGAGGTTTTCATTTTCCTTCCACCACTGTCGGTCTTTTATTATGGTTTTGAATGGTATTTCCAAATTTGGTTTTTTGATTATCAGGTCCGAAGGCCCCATGATCAGCGGGTCTTTTGAAAACACCCTCAGTATCTGTGAGTGCCCTCCGTTTTCATTTGCTTTGCAATGACCTGATATGCGAAGTTTTAGAGTACTGTTAGCCGCTTCTTTTTGTATGTAAAGGTGGAGCGGTAGAAGATCTAGCAGCACTTCTAAGGCAGCGGTTGGGCAAGTTTTCATGGCCCCTGTGATGCCGGTACAGGCGAGTCTCTGCACTTTGGTGAGTGTGGCTATTGCCTTAGACTGCTCTGTTTTATTCCACCATATGGCTGCTGCATAGGTGACAATGGGTCTTATAATCGCCTCATATGACCATAGTATCATTTTAGGCTTTAGCCCCCATTTTTTGCCAAACAACCGACGGCATGCCCATGTGGCTCGAATAGCCTTTTCTGCCGTATTATTTAAGTGGATGTTCCAAGTGAGTCGCTGATCCAGGGTGACCCCTAAATATTTCGTCTCAGTGGAGAATCCAATCGTAGTTTCATTCAAAGTAGGGGACGTCACGGTCAGTTTTCTCCTCCTAGTGAATGGTATTATTACTGTTTTATTGGGGTTTATTTTAAGGTTAACCTCCTGGCACCAGTCAGATACAAGGTTTAGAGCCTTCTGGGCTTTGCGCGATAGCACGCGATCCTCTTTGCTCCGGATAATAATGACAATATCATCCGCGTAACCCTGACATTCTATCCCAGCATTTGTTAGCTTTGCTAGGAGACCGTCAACAACAATTGACCACAGGAGCGGAGACAGGACCCCTCCCTGGGGGCAGCCCCTTGTGGCCCATGCCGTCACGGAGCTCCCACACAAGCTTGCCGTGATCTTTCGACAGCCTAGCATGGCTTTGATCCATTTCACCGTCTGGATGTCCACACCTTTTCCGACGGCCGCTTTTTCCATGGATTCGAAGGAGGTATTATCGAACGCTCCTTCTATATCAAGAAAAATACATAGGGCAGTTTCTTTCCCCTTGAGTGATTTTTCTATAATTTCAACCAGGCTATGAAGGGCAGTGATAGTTGATTTGCCCCCCTGATAAGCGTGCTGGTTTGGGTGTAGTGGAGCCTCACGTAACGCTGTGTTGCGTATATGATAGTCTAACACTTTCTCCATGGTTTTAAGAAGAAAGGAGGTTAGACTGATGGGTCTATATTTGGGCTGGGAGGGATTACGCCCCCCACCCTTCGGTATGAAAGCTACCCTTGTATCCCTCCACCCTTCGGGGATAATTCCTAGTGTGAAACTGGCTCTTGCAACTTTAATTATGGCTGGTATTAGTTCTTCTCTCGGGCCCTTTTGCAGTAGAGCTGGGAAGATGCCATCTCCTCCAGGAGATTTGAAGGCCTTGAATGAGTCGATTGCCCACTCAACTGTCCTCTGTGTAAAGATGTGACCGGAAAGGCTACTAGCTCTCATGGGGGTCTCAGGACTAAGTCCTAGTGAACCCCCAGGGGGTCCATCATCTTCCGTTTTCGAGTCAGGGAAGTGTGTTTGAATAAGAAGCTTCAATGTCTCCTTCCCATCCTCCGTGTAGGTACCGTCCGGCTTTTGTAAAAGTCCGATTCCGTTTGTGTGATCTTTAGAGAGGACTTTTTGGAGTCTGGCTGTGGTTGGCAGGTCGTTTACGCTCTCACAGAAGCCTCTCCATGTTTTCCTCTTGGATTTTCGTATTTCCTTGTTGTATAGGGTAAGGGCCTCTTTGTAGGCTTCTGTTGAGCCTCCCTTTTTGGCCTTGTTATAAAGCTTACGAGTTTTGGCTCTCAAGCTTTCTAGTTCCCTATTCCACCAGGGAACATCCCTGGATTGTTTCCTTGTCTTTAGCGGACAATTGTCCTCATAAGAAGAGAGGATCACGCGAGTAAGTTCGGACGAGAAGAGGTTTAGGTCTTCTTGGCACGTGATCGGTGAGCACGAGAGCTCTTTTAGATCTTGCCTGACCTGTTCCTGATAACAGATCCAATCTGTTTGTCGAGGAATTCTTCTCTCTTCCTGGCATGTATTTTCAGCCTTCACGTCAAATCGTATGTGACGATGGTCCGAAAGGGAGGCTTCGCTAGATACATGCCATTTGTTTATAGAACTAAGTAGAGAGGGGGTGGCTAAAGTTAAATCCAGTACCTCACTACGAAGAACATTTGAGAAGGTTGGTTCTGTACCCGTGTTGGCTATTTCTAGGTTGTTTACCATTAGGAAGTCCAGTAGGTACTCACCCCTTCGATTGATGTTGCTGCTGCCCCAGATAGTATGGTGCGCGTTCGCATCGCAGCCTATAATAACAGGCCTGCCCCTACGTCTGCAAAACGTCACTAATCGCTGGATCTCCGGTGGTGGAGCCGTCTCCGTGTCGCCTGGGAAGTACGCTGAGGCAATAATTGCCTCTTTACTTCCCGCGTTTGTTGGGACGTCGATAATTCCAGCTACTAGGTCACGCGAGATGAGCTCTGTAATGGGAATGAAGTTCATTTTTGAGCTGACCAGTATGGCAGCCCTAGGAGCTGGGTGCTCCTTGCTGTAAATCAACTTACTGTGGTTTATTGACGGTAGCCCTTTGATTATTCCTCCGCAGGACCAGGGCTCTTGGATCAGCCCTACGTCAATCTTTTCTTTTGTGAATCTCCGACTTAACACGTCTGACGCTGCCCTAGCGTGATGGAGATTCACTTGTAGGACCTTTAGGGCAGAGTCCATGCGGCTAGGCATTTTTGGGCAGGCTGTCTTTACCTGAGTCCCTCTCCGGGATCTTGGGTTTTTGAGCAGCCTGTCCTGATGCCTTATTGCCTTTGGTAGCGCTTTTACCAGCCTCTTTCCCCGTTATGTTCTTCCCCTTAACGTTTTTCTCCTGGTGTGGTGTGGGTTTGGTTTTGGGGGCTATGGGTTTCCTGCTGGCAGTCCGTCCCTTGGTTAAGCCAGTCTTAACCTGGCTTGGTAAAGGGGTCGAGGGGACATTAACAGCGCTGCTATTTCCAGCAGAGGGAACCACTGTTGCTGTTGGGGTTTGTTGCCCCACCGGTGCCTGAGCTTTCGCCTCCAACACAGAAGTTTCAGCCGGTTTAGTCTCGGCAGCGGCTGTCCTCGATGCGGTCTTTTCAGGGCCTCTAGCCCTGCCAGCAGATCGAGCTATTGGTTTGCGGGCCTGACCCGTCTCCTTTAGGAGGCTGCCTTTGGGCTTTAAGTTGATGTGCCCATATTTATAGCCGATCCTGAAAGATGTTTTCTTTAGTATCTCCGCGGAGCCGCAGTCCACTGAGAGCGTTAGCTGCTCTACCTCTTTCTCCGTCACCCTCCTGAGGACCTTCCACTCGGATACTTTTAGGTCGTGATTCTGCGCTTTCACAAAGCGCAGCATTTTCTCCGTTGGGTACTCCTTGCTTTCCGGGAAGTAGCCTACCAGGATCTTTGACCGGGGAATGTCTCCTTCATCCACTACCCGTAGCTTAGCACCCTCCCAGGGTTTGATATCCACTATCGTCAGCTTGAGCCATTTAACCGTCTCATCGTTGGCGCAGTGGATCATCAACCAGCCTGCTTTATGGGAAATCCCATTGAAGGTAGGCTTTAATTCCCCGTCCTCCTTCAATAAGATCGCCTCGAGTATCGCTTCTTGAAGAGCTTCTAACTGGCTGGTATTTAGAGTTTCCTCCGGGAAGTTTAGTGGGAGAATGCCCATCCTCGTCCCGGTCAGGACGTGTTTGTAGGATGGAGGTGCTGTAGGAGCTGTGGGCCCCTGCACCTTCCCAGTTATCACTTCCTCTTTTTTTACCAGCTTGTTTGCAACCCCGACTCTCCTTCTTTTGGTGCTGTCGGGCTCTGGAGGAGTCCCTTCCGACCGAGAGCGTTTAGTGCTTTCCTGCAACTCTTTCAGGGGTTTTTCTGCGAGTTTCTGAGCTTCCTCGCGGCTGTGGCCTTGGTTCAGAAGCCACTTAAATCTTTTTCTGGCCGCCCCGCTGTACTTCGCCCTCACTCTGTTAGGGCCTCTAGGGCCCTTATCGAGTGAAGGTTCAGGTTCGGGTTGAGTAAGCCGAAACTCATCCGACAGCGGAGATACACTGCCTTGTCTGATCTGACTCATTTGGGCGTCGCGCGCCTCTGTGTCCGCTGAGTCAGTCGTTTCTTCAGGAACTAGTGTGATGTCCGATTCACTAACCGGATCATCCACCTCCATTTCACAGGGCCTGAATAGGGCATCCAGATCCATCCCTGTTTGATCCAAGGAATCAGAGCTTCCTTCTTCATCTAGGGGCTTCGGAGCCTCCTGTTCTGGCATTTCAAAGGTAGTACCCACCTTGGTTTTTGACTGTGTCTCCATATAGATTCCCACGAGTACGGGAGTGAGTTAGGTCACCCGAGGGCAGAGATCCCGTTATGCCCCCGGGAAGGCTACTTGAAACCAGAGGGCGCCAGGTATCTGGAGTCCGCATACTAACGACTAAGCACCCCCTTAGCCACGCAGCCCTCGGCGTATGCTGTTTCACCTAGGCTTGGGGTATTTTATTTAAGAGAGTGTCCTTCTCTCCGCCCGACTACAATTTGCCAGCACTCCCGGCAGAGACTTGACCGTGCCGGGAGCCTGTTTCCAGCCGCCCCCACGAGGAGGGTATAGTCGCACTACCATCAGTGCACACAGTTACGGCACCTGCACACAGATACGGCACGTACAACAATGTGTTACATGTTGTTCCCCCTGTGTGCAGGTATAGGTCCCCCTGTGTACCTTATGGCTGACGGCCTTCCTTCCTGGGTCTTAAGTCAGACTGAAAATTGGTCACACACGGCTTACCCACGAATACTACCTACGGCGCAAAGACCAACCCCTTTGCCCACACTGTACACAACCCCTCACAGTTACCCACATTCTAACCTCCTGTCCTAATTTTTTTAGTTATATTTCTTCTCCAATCCTCACAATCCTATTTGATCCTAACTTCCTGGAACTCCTCAATCTTAAACTCCCCCCGTAAATTAGGTGGTTAGGGTATAACGGGCATGGAGTATAGTTCACCTTTATGTCTTAATATTTGAGTGCTTGTCGCGCATATTTTTTGAGGATTTGTTTTCGCCATTACGGATTTGATAATAATAAAGAAAAAAGAAGATAATTTAGGGGAGTTGAAGACTGAGGAGTCCCAGGAAGTTAGGAACAAATAGTATTGATTTTTTGTGACATCTACAACATATCAACATCCCATCCAAATCGGTCAACGCGTTCAAAAGATATTACTTTTTTTCAAAAATTTTAAAATTAATTCTCACCCCTTGGGGGTTAATTATTAAGGGATGAAACTTGGCCAAATTGTTACTTGTGTTAGTCCTGACGCTAAAAAAAGGGGCATTTTACCCCTTCTTATCCCCCTATGGCCTTTTTGCTGTTAACATATTAAAATATACACGCTCGTTTGTAATCTATAAAAATTACCATCATTCACTCATAATAATAAAATCAATTAAACCTAACCTTTGTTTCTACTTTTCCTTTTGTTATTTTTAAAGTATTTCAGTAGTGATTTATAAAGGGGTTCCTTTCTTTGTTTTTTATTATTTTGTATAGATTTTCATTTTATAATACAATCTGTTGTGCAAAATAGTAAATTTGTATCTATGTGTGTATTTATTTTAACAAATTTACAATGACTTTCTTTCAGTTTAGTATTGAATATCGAAGATTTCGTGGCGAAACTTACAGAAGTGGTATTTATCAATGTTTAGTGAAATGTTTTACACTTAATTGATGTAATAATACGACGATATTTTCTTATAAATTCCTTACCCCTCGAGACCTTTATTTACACTTATTTTTCCGGAATTCCTACAAATCATACAATAAATATCCATAAATCTAGTGTAATGTAATCATTTAACAATTTATTTTATTTAAATTGACCAACTTTATTTTTTTTAGTGTATTTTAGATAGTATAAAATATTTTAGAAAAAAGAAAAGTGTTTATTATTATTAAATCGAATTTTCATTACAACCGAGACGTGCCGTGCCGGCTTAATATCGAGATAAGATCAACAAGTCTCATTATTCAAATTGAATTTACCGACTTCAAGATTCGACCTTTTCATTAGATATAGCATCAGCCAGTTTCCATATTAATCAAAATTGATTGTTTCCTTCCTTTCTCCCAGATCAATCTCTGTAAAGTGTTAATACTAAATAAAAAAGGGGCATTACCCCGCCGCCGATCGAAGCTGCCCATGATGGTGCCATGAGAAAATTGAAAAGTGATAAAGGTGCATTGAGAGTGCAATAGTGTTGCAAATCTTTTCTTAAAAAGAAAAAAGCGATTGAAATTAATGAGATGGCAAAAATAACGGGTATCGGCATGCCCGGCAAACCTCATGATCTGCGGCTGTACTTACAACAGAAGAGGTTGCATAAGGCCCCAAGGCGCTAAGTCTGCAAAAATATACCTGGAGCCTTGCTAGCAGCCTTGCAGCTCTTTTGTATACCAAAGACGAAACGAATAAAAATTTAGCTAACCGGCGCGCGGCACCAACTCCAAGAGTATCTTCGATGTGAAGACCTTTCTTATTGTATGCAAAGTTGGCGCGAGAGATGGATAGCTCAACTCGCGCGAAGTGAGGAAAAGCTCTGCTCCAGGTAACCGAATCCGTTCACAGCTTAGCTCGACCCAGTCGACTTCAGTCTTTGCGAGAAACACGGCTGTGCAGGTCTAGGTCTAAGAGTTTATAAGACTTTTTCCTAAGGTGTAAGAAAATCGGCTTAAGGTTTCGTCCTCGGGTGCTGAACGAAAGTGGAGTTCGAACAGTGTGCTTAGTGACTTGAACGCCCTTTTTTGTGATTGAACTATCTAGCTATCGTCCGTGATCGAAGGTTTTTTGTGGATTAGTAACAAGAAAACACACACCAAAGGAAGGGAATCGAAGGTCAGTGCTGCATACTTTGAACTTGTTTTAAAGCGATCTTTGTATTTTCAATTAGTTTTACTCTTATTGTCTCCTATTAATTTTAATAATTAAACTATAAACTTTTTACTAGGTAAAGTAGAATATACCACAAACTAGAAAAACATGTTTTCTTAATTTGTGATGATATTTTATTCATTTTCATCTTGTACCTCCACTATACTAATAGTATCAGCATAAAATAAAAAAATCCACTTAAAATTGCTGACTTGTTTAAAATGCTCATTCGTCCCATTCTACCGGAAGATGACCTCTGAGCCATACAATGGAAAAATATATTTTGAATGCATCTGAAACTGTCGTATTGTGGGAATCGGCGATATTCATGCAAATTTTAGCGAAGGGGCTTTAGAGATTTTCAGCCTTCCTGTGGGCGAGTTGAATTAATGGTGACTGCCTCTTTAAGTGTATCTTTAAAGAAATGATTTAAATTGATGGTTTATTTACTTGACGACTTTCTCCAGGTCATTGTTCATATTATGTGAGGGAGGAAATCTGTTTCCTGTTTTCTATTTAAAGGAAAAATTAAGGTCATCTTGAGATCGTTAAGTGGCTGTTATCGTTTACTTGATCTTTTTCAACTTAATGAAATTTGAAACCACAGTAAACTAGAAATATTTAAAGAAGATTTCAAACAAGCGCTGTATTTTGTAGATCTGCTTGTTTGAAGAATATAAAATATTCCCCCAACAAAAGATATTGGAAATAAATTTGAATAGTTTCCAATTTTTGGAAGAAAGTTCGTAGTTTTTTGTTTAGATTTTATGAATTGATTTTATTTTATTTATGATGCTTTTATTGGTAAAAGTTGACACAAAGAGGCAACCCTATTGTATCGGAACCTATTTATTATTTCATGCATTATATTTTAAAAGGTCGAAAATATTAGCGATGAATTGATTTTAAAGCATAATAATAAAAAATATAAATTCCACTACAGATAATAAATTATATGTCCTTGAATCGATTTTAACCGGTTCGCTTTTTAGTTATTTGAAACCTCAGTGCCCTTTAGATATGGAAGCAAAAAAAGACTCAAATTTTGTTAATTTTATATACGATTTTTTATAAAATTCAAAATTTATTTTGCAATACAGCAAACATTTTTACAAAAGCTCTTATTTTTAAGTTTTCATATGCCCTAGATATAGAGTACATGCAAAAATAGAAAATAATATATTATTATAATTTCTCATACCATCCTAAATTTCAATTTGATTCATTATCTTGCTCCAAAGTTACCGAGATACTAAGGTCTAAAATATAGAGTTTCGAGATAAATGATTTTTAAGTCTGACCACTCAACGCAAGTGCATGTACAGCAAATTCAACATCTACTTTAATTATATGTTCATTTGAATCAAAAGATATTCATTAAGTGGTTAATTTCCATAAAAATAATTTGTGTTGCATGAGTCTGGAACGCATTAAACATACAATTTTTATCTTTGAAAGGAAGTATAATTTACTCGTTATTTATTCATACATGCATGGAAAATTTCGCTATTTCTTTTTAGGTATTCTTTAAAGAAATATCTGTGAATATGTATGTTCGGCTTCTGGAATATCGAAAATCGTTATGGTTAAAGGTATTTTTAGTAGTCCAACACTCAAAAGTCCGTCAATCTTGTATTAGTTAATTCCTAATATCCTATTAGCGTTACTATCAATCCATGTTGAAAAACAATGGTATTTACGTATAGTAGTTTAGGTACAAATTAAATTTGCATGGCTAAACGATACCTAGGCGCACGCAAAGTTAGAAAGGAATTTGAACAATAAAAATAGGAAATGGATGTGTTTTATACGGAAATAAACGTGGAGTTGCGCTCTAATGATTCTTCCTTCTATATTAACTTGTAGAAAATTATACTATAAGGAAGGAAGACTAAATGGAAGTGGATGTTTATTGTGTTCCCTCACGATATTGATGTTCTTTTAATCCATATAAGAATTGTCAATTTTATGAAACAAATATTTTACAGGTATGCAATTTTCCAAAGAGAAAAAAACAATGTAAAGAAACACCAATCTTTAATGAAAGCATGAATAACAAAAACAATACGTCCATTACATGTGTCCTACTATTTTCCTTCTGTACAAGTCGGTCACAGGTATTGTAATAGTTCTCATTTCTCATGAATTAACATAGCTGAAGCATTGTTTTAAAGAGTTTTGCTAAAACAAAGTTATTTTAGAGTACCAGCACTAATAAATGTGTTGCTTGCCATTTTCCCGGAAAAGTCGCTATTCAAAAGGAGCATGCCTAAATACCTTCTTTGATTGTTCGAGCAGAAAAAACATAACATAAGCCAACAATAGGAGCTTAATTATTCATGTAAGCAATGGACGAACATAACAATTACTACTCATGATACAGAGTTTGTAATTTTAAGCATACTACACTCTGCAAGGCGAAAAGCGGAAGAGTACCAGAGGTATTGAAGGCAATTAGTGAAATATCACAAAAGTGCCATTGCAACACTTCTTTTTTATTGAATGAAATATCCAATCACATATGTTTACCATAAAAAAAAATTCAATAAAATTGATCATTGCATAAAATTGACATCATGACTTTAAGCGCGATGATTGCGAACATGGCCAACATTCATTTTTGTTGTATAACGCCCATGATTTAGGAGAATTCGATAATTGCACAATATTTCACTACTTCAGTGATTAAAAAGACATTTATTTCACTTCTGCATGTATTTAAAGGTTATTATCTGAAGAAAGTTATTTAGCTATAACCATTTTTTCTAAAAAAATTATTGTATGAAGAGAGCACTCTTACTTTCATTTTCCTTAAACTGATGAAAAACGAAATAGAAACGTCGATTTGGGCGGATGTATGGTTTTTATTAAATTCTTCCCTATTTATTGGCAGTTTGTTGTATCTTTTGGCACTATCCCAAAAAAGAAAAACGTTTTGTTTTCATTTGGCAATAGTTTTTTTTTGTGGTGAAACGTACAAAAATTTCCATGTTTTTAAAGTTATATACCTGTGGGCTTGCACGGAAGCTAATTAACTTTATATGGAGATTTTGATATTCTCCTCAAGTCGAGTTGTGTGAAATGTGTTTTGCGCATTTTTTTCTTTATAGTCGCGCATTGATACGAACCATAAATTTTCGTACTTTTTAATTCTCAGACCAAAACAAGTGTGCTACAATAAATAACGTGAAATTTTTACCACTCTAGTTTTATTTACAATCATATGCACTTCAGTGGCGTGGGGTGAAATTTTTGAGAAGGTAAGCCGGTGCAAAAATCAGAAACTTAATAGCGAAAAAAAACTCACCAAATGAAGTCAGATATTACAAAATGTGTTCAACAGTGACTGCGTGTATTCTTGTCAAATTTAGTCGGCCACTTCTATCATACTTAAAGTCATTGGAAGTTAAGTGCTATATGAATATTATGAATAAATATGCACATACAATGAACTTCAAGAATAATATAAGTGGCTTTGAAAAAAACCGTTATAGTCGCGTGTATCGTGCAATCAAACTAAAGCGGTTAACAAAAACTGTGAAAAGTTGATATGAAATATAATTAATCTTACTTATACTCAAAAACTAATCTACGATTTTTTTTTATAAATTCGGCCAAAACATCATTGTAAAAATTCGACTGATTTCTAATTTGTAAAAGAAGGTGTTTTTCTATCGATAAGAGTGCTAAATTTGAGAGCCTTTCTTCGATTTGAGAATTTCTTAAATAAGTATGTATTCTCTTAAGGGCTGAAAAAGATCTTTCCGCGGAAGCAACTGTAATGGGAAGAGTTAAAAATATACAACACAAGTTTAAAATTTGAGGAAAAGTATCTTTTAAAATGCCACATTTAAGGGGGTAGTCCAGTGAAAACAACTGTTTTTTCAACGATTTTTTTTTTCATATTAGCAATTAATTTTTATTAAAAAACTTTTTGACATATGATAGTACAACTATTAAACTACACAAAAAAAAATTTTTTTTTTTTTCTTTTTATGAGTCATCCTGACAAAATGGCCGCTCCAAAAAAAAAATTTTTTGTTGGCGGACGTCGAATCTCTGCAACGGTTCATTTGAAACAAAAAATTCAAACGAGGTTTTAATCTGTAGAACATTGGCTATCGTCGGAACTAGAATTATTAATTTTCAATAAAAAATAACAAAATGGCGGCATTTTGAATTTTTCGGGTGTTTTTCGGGTGCTTAATTTGTTTATAACTTTGTAAATAAACAATGGATTTTAATAATTCTAGTTCCGACGATAGATACACAATCAAGAAATATACAGCTAAATTTTTAGATCAATCGGAGCAAAAGACTCTGAGATCTGACGTCCGCCGAGTCAAAAAATGCTGTTTTGAGAAAAACGCGTTTAAAGTTTTTGTTGCGGAAAAAAGCTAAAAAAAATTAATTTTACCTTAGTCAGCGATGCCTGCTCCATACATAACGCGATGCCTGCTCTATACATAACTAACCTTAAATACAAAGCAGAAGGACCTAGACCGTTATAAACCGAAAAGAAATGGGCGGAGTAAACAGAAATACAAGAGTCCTCCTTGCTCCGAAACACGCCAGGGGACCTTCGAGCGCTTGGATTACACGTCTCTCGAAAACTCTCTGTATCTTTAAAACTATTCAATATTTTGCTTAGATATTTTAAGGGAGTATTTTCGAGGTGTAGTAGAGTAGATTTAAGCAAAAAACAAAAAAATAAAAAAAAAAAATTTTTTTCACTGGACTACCCCCTTAATATGCGAGTAAAGCGCGAGAATATCAAATTGCCGTAATGAAGAAGTGGTATATAAAACGTTCAATTCATTTTTTAAAGCAGAAAACTGGAAAATTCCCGGGAAAACTGTAATTAAAAATGATATCTTTTCGTTAGGACTTCATTGAGCAAAATAATCATATTTTGATTTATTAAGTAAATCTAAAAATTTTAGTTGACTAAAGGAACTATACCGAGTTTTAGTCTGAGAAATGACGAGAAGCCGGATTCTATCGTGTTATCGAGAGGTAATAAAATAGCAGCACACCACACTCATAAGTCACAATCCGTTGAGCACCAAGGCAAAAAGAGACACAAGTTAACAATTTTTTTATTAAAATATAATAAACAAAACCACAACACCCCTCCCTTCCGAGAAGACGACTTCTGCCGTGTTCTTGTGAAATAAGGGAGCATTCACTCCTACAATTCACAGCCCCTTCAGTATCAAAGAGATTTAATAACCAAACCCACCCCAACCAACCCCACTCACCCGAGAAGCCGCTTTCTACCGTGTTATAGAGCACCACTACACTCACACCCGTTCATAGAGAAGACACGAATCAGCTGACATTCTAAGAAATAAACAACCACCCGCCGAAGTGATCCGAATTTCAACTTCTGCAAAACAAAAACAGCCGAGAAGCCGGTTTCTATCGTGTTATTTTCTTATAGGATTTGCCTTTAGTGAGCAAAGGATATCACACACGATTTCTTTGTTACTCGTGGAGAAAAGTGTGGGCTTGAGTAAGCCGTAAAATGACCGGCTTACAGAAGCAGCGAGCGAGCACTTCATACCCGATGCAACCCCTTGATAGAACCTGCTACGGTGCGAGGGAAGGTTCCATCGTAGTGCAACAACAGATTATGGTTGTTTTTGGTTGTAACACTTGTTTTGCCATGTTTTCTTTACGAGATGAATTTTGGGAGCGCTTTCCAGGAATTTTACAGGCATAGAACAAGTTTTAAATTTACGGGAATAGGATGAGTTCCCAAAAGGGAAGCCGGTAGGAATCGTGTTATATGGACCCCACACCACTGATGCACTTGTATAAATGCCTACATATTTTCCCTGGGTTAAATACAAAGCGCATTTTTACTAGGTATTTTATTAGGCAAGATAGGAATCACCGCAAAACATTGCGAGGAAAAGGTATACGAAGGTAACAAATCCGACTGGATAACGCTTCATCCGGTTTTTTCTCGAATTTTCATAATTAATAACTTGCTCGACTATATGTATTTATTACTTCTCTCCAGCTCGTGGTAAATTGTTTGCAATTGTGAACTTAACTAGCACAGTTTTTTTCAGTTGGGTTGTGTAATTAATATTACCACATAACGAAAAATTTTGTACTTCACTGCTCATGAAGAAGGTCGAAAAAGTAGAGTCACTCTAATGAGTTCGTTGACTTTAACTGATTGCAGACTCTTCTGCGGCTTAATCTTACCTTCCATAAATGAAGGAATATATATTTTATTTGGACAATTCTTGCGTATTTGCGCAGTACTTTTTCAATTTCTACAACTCGAATTAAAAGAGTCAGAAAAAATGTCCTTCAATTAATTTCACTTGGTTCCACTGATAGAGTTTTTCAAGCGTTAACTATATAAATAATTTAAAGTCATTTTTACTGATACATTGACGGTTGAAGCCCACAACTTCAGCTAAAGTTTTCAGATATATAATGGTTTTTATTAGAGTGGCAAGGCTTTGAGAATGGACGGTTGCCTCAACTATTGCATAAGTTGGAATCCTATGGTCTGACTAAGGCTCCACTCTAGCGGAAGTGTTAAGAGAAACTAGGTGAAATATTTTGTATTTATTATATCAAGGAAAAACTCAAGCAATATTTTGCATTTTAAATATTTCTAGTCATACATACAGTGTTTACAATTTTGATTGCCCCTATTTTTCATTAAAAATTTTCAGGTGAAATTTATAATGCTTAGACATGAACTTAATTTTTTTTTAACGGGTACCTACATTTTTCTTGCAAAGTCGTATTCAATCGAAAAAGGTGTCCTAACGTTTTCCTTTGCAATTTTAATTATTTTACTTTAAGAAAAAAATTAACTAGAAAACAAAAGACTTCCAGCAAAATTTGTTGAGACAAAAATGTTTGGGGTTAGATTTTATTAGAAAATATAGAGCTACAAAAGTTATTATTGTGAATGTGTGAAAACTAATGAGTCACTATTTTTTAACAAATGGAGAGATCGGTAAAATGTAAATACTTTTTAATAAAGGAAAGTCGTCCTTTTCATTTCAGGTCCATTTTATTATAAAAAAATTAAATCTATTTAATACAAACCATTAATTTAAAAATATAGTGAAGAACGTGAGTTATTAATGATATATATTTTCGATATTTAACCATTTGTTAAAAAATAGTGATTCATTAGTTTTCACACATTTCTATTGGATATTCTGTAATAAAAAAATAAATAAAGAGGAAGTAAAACATTTTATTAGACATGATGTGGAGAAGAACAAAGTCTAAACCACATTTTTTTCAAAACCAGAAGAGTGTGATTGTCGTTAAGACCTGCTTTATTATACAATACATATAAAAATACAAATGAAGCGTATAATTACTTTACAAAATTACTATAAAAACCAAATTGGTCACAGATTCGATTAACAAAAATTACATTAATTGCCATTTCATTTGCTTGCAAACCAGATGTGAGTTGGAAAAAGATGTTTCGCAAAACAACACGTGAATGAATGCAGCAAAAGTCTGGGTAAAGTAAAACGTGTTATTTTTTAGCTTAGTGTAGAACTTCCTATAACTTACAATCTGAGATCTCATTGTGACAGCTCTATATAGTACAATACTTATGTTTAATATATCATGAATAGACTCACGCTTGAGGAACGATTTAAGGAAAGAATTATCCAAATTTATTTTCAAAATCGGTAGACAGTTCGCAAGACTTCGACTACTTCGTGGTGCACCTAATCCTCCTTCTTTTTTGGCTTAATACGTTGGCTAATAAACAAAATTGTCACTTCTGTAGTGAGATCCAATCCAAAAGAGTTTATAGAAACCCCATTGCAACAGGGTGGCACTACTGCCATACAGCAATACAAACCATTGATTTATTGAAATCACTTCAATTTTACCAATTTTTGTATTAAATTTTGGTAGATATATTTTTCAAAAACATTTTCTTTATAGAAATGTGAACTTTTAAGACTAATTAAATAATTAAAACAATAGTAATTTAATAACTAGTAATGAAAACGACTTCCAACATAAGACTCTTAAGATTAAAGGTGAAATTAATTATTTTTATGGTATCACGATGATAAAATCCCATAATATATAACTTTGCAAAAAAATCCTTCAGTTTCTTATATTTATTGGTTAATTAATATTGCACTTTAACGTCACAGAAGTCTTAACAATTATTTAAAAAATAACAAATTAAATGCTTCTCAGAAAACTTGTTAAACACCTTCAGTGATACTGGTACATACATATATGTTTGACATTTTTCTGGAGTTTTTTGTTGATCTTTCAGTTAAAATAAACCAAAAATAACTTCATTAAGAAAACAAATAAATTTTTTAAATTTATTTTTAAAAACTCGTCCCTGAAGAGGTTAAATGTTATACCTAGATATAAAGAATAAAATTCTGTAAACAACATAAATGCATTTTCATTGTTTTTAATGTCTAATTTGAATTCATAATAAATATTTGCTCATTTAATGAGCTTATGTAAAGTTATGTATTTTTCCAAAACAATAATAAAAAGAATTTTAGCCTCATTTCCAGTCGTCAATTAACTTTGGATGGCTACGGTAATTAAAGGTAAACTTAAATGGGGTCAGGGGGGTCTTCGCAACGTAGCACTGAGCTTTTCCGTGCCTGATTACATCAGGTAAAAAAAAAAAAAATGGCCAGGGCTGAGTTGGACTAATCAGAGACATATCTACATGAACCTGTTATGTTTATATAATCACATTTTGATGATTTTCTTGAAGAATTTCCGACAACAAGCTGGTAAAAGTGAATGCAACCGAACGACCTTGAAAATTTAGGTATGGTCACGTTCGCAGTTGGAGCTTGAGTTTATTACCTAGTAACTTTAGTAATAATAGTAGCATGCGGATATTTTAAATTTAATGCTACTTTTCATATTCGATTTGTGATTAAACTAAACTTTTAAATGAGTGTTTCACTTCACTTGTCTTACTTCATATACCTAAAATGCAGTTTATCGATTTAACTTTACATTTCTCTTTTTATTAAAAGAGTGTTGCAGTATACCGTGTACAGTACGCAAGGTGAAAAGGGGCTGCTGTACCCCATCGCATTGAGTGCAGATACACGGGACAGGGTGGTTCATATTATATACATATAATATATGTATATACCGTAAACCCTTTAATGCAGTTGATTTCGTTCTTTCGAGATAAATGCTTCCTGCAGTAGACTTATGCTTGGATATTTTACGAGAGAAATTCGCTTGTATATTTTTTTCTTTATGCTGCGGGTGTTAATGCTTTAATATGCCGCGGAGGTTACTTTCTAATGATTCGAGCTGATGCGAGGCAGGCGGTTTAGTGCTGCGAATTTAATGTTCATATATCACGCGAACCCCCACTCTGAGACTTCGGTGAGCGCCTCAATTTCGGCCGAATCTACTGAAAATTAGTGTTATCACGTTATCAGTCAGGTCATATACACGTTTGTGCTTCGCAAGACGGTTGTAAAAGTTTTAAATTGGAAGCAGTATAGCTTTTTGGTGTTTTTCGTACACGTTGCTTATTATTACGCGTATAAGTCGCGGTTTTGCTGCTTCAGCAAGAAAATTAGGTTTTTTCTCTCTACACTCCTTCAGGTGTTTTCTTTACTATACTGCACTGGTATTATTAACGGAGAAATATATCACAGTGTGAAAAATTATTATTGTTCCGCTCATATTCCTTTCGTGTTTGTCTGTTTCATATGTCGACGCGCCACGTCTAATACCAGGTGTATTTGTTAAGCTCGTTTGAAGCCAAAGTTAGATCGATAGAGGGTTGGTGATAATAATTACAGACTTTCCACAACTCTAACGAATAATAGTGCATCAGTACAGTGTTTCAGTTACTTTCGAACGCGGTGCGATTAAAATCTCACAAAGTAAGTTCATTTATGTTGTTTTTAAGAAGCAATTCATAAAAGTAAGCTTAAATTACATGAAGTTAACGAGTGTAAAAAAATTGGTCCGAGTTGTTTGGAAGCAGCAATAAAATTACAGTGGCACATTTTATAGTATATTTTTCTAGAATGAAGGTATTTCAATTATTTCACGTTATGAATTCCACTTGAAGTGGTGTAATTAAAAATTTCACTCGACTGATAAAATACTTTTTTCTTTATCAATCTTTATTGATAAATATTATTTACCTTTTCGTACCACAATACTATCCATCAGGTATGTATGGGGTATGTCATTGAAAACGAAAGGAATATAGTTATAAAAAAAAAAATAAGAAGATAATCTTAGAGATTGATTATTTTCATGAATCAGGCGTAAAGGTGCAAATTAATGTAGTGAAACTAAAACAGACAAGTAGTGCGCGGCGCGATTGATTAAGGTGGCGCTGAGCGTGCCAGACGCCAGAAACGATTAATAGACTTTATGTGATTTATATATGTAAGATGCATACGATAATAAATTGAGTCGTTTACCGGCTGATTTGTTGTAACTGCAATTAAAGGTGGAAAGCGTGTCGTAATTTAGTTGTATGCATATTGTTCATAAATTCTGATAATTGCCTTTTAGATAGTTAAGGAAATGATGCTTTTCAGCTACCTATGCTATTTATTATATTTATTTGTGCAAGCACGATTTTAAGTGGATTTTAAAGAGTTGTATGGCTTTATGGCTTTCAAAATAGTTGTCAGACTTCATTAAATTCAATAAGGCAATCTTATGCGAATTTTACAATTTTAGAATGTGTCGAGAGTGGTGGAGTTTTCGTTATTTCGTAAAGATGTGACGTTTACAAAATTTACAATTTAAAAACTCGGTTTTACATTTTTTAAATAAAAAACGTTTTCGCTAACCAGTGGCTTAATTTCACTAGTTACACAGTAAACATTATTGTGATAAAGATCCAAAATAGTATGCATATAAATCCATACAAATTTCGTTTAAATTTTATAGAAGCGCAGTTTATAAAATGTTTAATCCTAATTTGAAATTACACGAGGAATAAAATTTATAATTCTTTAATTTCGTTCGATAAAATTTGTAAGAGAGTTTTTAATTTTATATAAAATCCTAATTCCTATAAGATTTTAAACAAAATTTGATAAATCTCTACCTTATTATTTTTGCATAAAATTCAGAATAGATAGAAATTATACAGCTTTTATAGGTTATAACAAAAATGGACCAATTACACAAAAATTTTGTTCATCGTGCGGTGTTTGAACTATATTTTCAATAAAATTTGATGCAAACATTTTTAAAGTACAATATAATATTTAAATTTATGCTAACCCACTTCAAAAACTTTCCATTTTTCGCGGGCTCTCCCAAGATTTCTAAAAAAGAAGTCTTTCTTTAAAGGAGTGTTCCTCTTTAAACTTTTGGAACAATTAGCACTTATTCGCAGAAACGATTTAAACGTCGTCGCCTTGAATGTCAACAGTTCTTAAGAATAAGCGCTTGTTATTATCTGGCAACCAAGCAAAACAAATTTCCTGTATAAACCTATTAAAAGATTTCTTTCCCGTCCTTGGCCGTTTTTATATTTCCTAAATTAGCTGAAACTTTCTTTTAGCCTCATTCAAGGTTTGTATACACGTCCACTCAAAGTGCCTAGCGCTTAATTGTTGTGCCCCAAAAACATCATTCTTTTAAGACAGCACGTGCTGTGATGTATTGCTTTTTTCAACAAATAACCATTTTATCTGTATCTTATCTTCCCGTTGAACAGATACTCAATTTTTCAAACAAGCCATAAAATAAAAATTCTTCATTTCTCTGCTATACCGCAAAAACCATTGAAAAATAATCGAACTCATTTTGAAGAAGTTCTTTTTTATTATAACTTCTTTCTCCAGCTTCGCTTCATTCCACTTCACTAACAATCTATCCGAAAACTGAACAGAAGTTCCGCTCTAAACCCTAAGCTCTGCTTAAAGCACAGCAGAAATTTATTATTTTTTTGGAAGATTTATGGTTCACAAGGTCTGAGTATGACCTCAATGTCAGAATGAAATTTTCTGTTATAAAAATGACTATAAAAAAGAGTAACTCGGTGAGAGTTTCTTTTAAACAGAATTCTGTTTATCTGTCTGGTGACAAACATTTTCGAAGTCTAAATGGTACAGTTTAAAGTGCTTCTATTTTTAGAGCATAAACCATGTCGAATTGTGATGCATTGGTGATAAATATTCAATCAGGGTTAAATGTGATAGACGAATATATTGCGTTATATATTTCGAATTTTTAGCTTTTTAGCTCAAATTTGCAAGAGACTGATGAATGATTCATAGTGGTGTGACCTTTTGTAGATTTTCTTTGAAGAAATTAAAATTTTATGCAATTTTTCGACAGGTTGTGCGATAGACAAATCGAAAGAGATAACATCTTTTAACAAAAAAAGTATTTGGACAAGTGTCCCGAAGATATAGGCATTAATTTTTATTTCACGATATCTACGCCAAATTGTGTTGAAATTAATAAAATTTCGATGCGCATTTCTTGACTTACAAGGTATCTTTGAATTTAAAATGAACTCCGCGATTAGGGAAGAAATGTTTGCTCAGAGTACATACCTATTGTTATCGTTTCTAGCTCAATTTCTTTAATCTGTCCGCAAATAAGTAGCTACAAAGTCTGCCAAGATGCAACTGATACCTCACGAATTTTGAAACAAACATCCGATTCATTAAATAAATACAATTTACAAAATATCAGCTACCGGAAGTTACAAAATCTTATATTCAAAATATTTACTCTTGACGCATTCCGGGATGATATCCAGTATTTAGCTAGACAATCGTATAAATATTAAACGAAGTAAATAGAGCGATAGTTGCAATCCAACTGGAGTTGCTACAAATCTTAAAACAAATAATTTAGTCAAATCTGGTGTAATACAATTTTAACTTTCTAGGGATTGATAGAATGCCTTTGTCATCTTTAAATACTTGCTGGAATTATCAAAACGCATCTTTTCGTATAAATGTTTCTCTTGTTTTTTCCCATATTTGTTAATTTTCTTCAGATTCCAAAAATGTATTATATCAATGCGTATTTATATCCCTTATAGTGAAATATATGTTGTCAACATTTATTATAAAGCGAGATAAGAAAAGTACAATGCTTAACCCATTAATGCCTGAATAACAAAAAAATTTACGGTAACTTCGAGGCCCTAACTTTTATCGAAGGGATGGTCAATTCTCATCGAGACCAACTTTTCTAGACGTATTTTGAGTCGCCCGACACGATCCAATCAAAGAAAAAAAGGGGGGGGGGGGGGGGGGGGGAAATACTGTTATTGTTTTTTTGCAATATGTATTATGTAAATAAATACCATTTTCACGTAATTTTTTTTCGAAAAACGACTGATTTATTGGGGAAAAAGCAACCTTTTACTGCAATAAAGTGCATAAAACGTGTTATTAGGACCTAAACTTCAAAAATATGCAAGCATTTTTTCGTTAAAAATATTAGGCTGCATAAAAATTGCAACATTGTAAATTAACTTCTACGCATATTGGCGTTACTTTAGATCACTTTTTTTATCTCACTATGTTCGACTTTTCCCAAAAATGTATACACACTAGTTTTGAGGGTCACTGATTACGAATTTGCTATCAGATTTTCATAATTAAAAATGGCGGATCCAAGATGGCGGACAATTTTTGCCAAATTTTCAATTTCTTCGAAAAAAATGTCAGTATCCGAGTTTTTGGGGTCACTGATTACTCATTAAATGCCTGCAGATTTTTTAAGTTTAAGTCCTAATAACACGTTTTATGCACTTTATTGCAGTTAAAAGTTGCTTTTTTCCCACTAAATCAGTCGTTTTTCGAAAAAAAAGTACGTAAAAAAAGTATTTATTTACATAATATTGCAAAAAAACAATAATAGTATTTTTTTTCACTTTTTTTTTTTTTGTTGGATCGTATCAGGAGACTCAAAAAAAGTCTAGAAAAGTTAGTCTCGATAAGAATTGACCACCCCTTCGATAAAAGTTAGGGTCTCGAAGTTACTGTAAAATTTTTTGTTATTGAGGCATTAATGGGTTAAATTACATCAGTTGTATGCCCGCTATAACACAACAATAATTTTATTTATGTGTACACGCTATAATTTTATTAATAAGTATTTACTTAATCAAATAATTTTCAAAATGTTATGGGTTTTAATTTGCTTAAGTTTAAAATAATAGGCCTTTTTGTTGAGCGAGAACTAAAAAATTGTCGCTGTATACTCGGTCCACCATTCCCGGGTGATATAATGAGACTGAAAAAGGAATGAAAAGAGACTAAAAATTGAATTTAAGACGGAATCCAATCTGAAATAATGCGGAAATTATTATTTGAACTCAAAACTGAGTGAAAAGAGACTGAAATTTTATTACATCGAGAACGTTAAGACGGAATTTATACTGAAATGATGCGGAAATATTTTCTCAGTCGGAAAAGAGGGTGAAGCCAGACTGAAATTTGTATATTATTCAGTATCGGAAAACAGACTGAATCAATATTGAAATATTATTTAGCTTTAATGAATGCCTGCAAGAAGCTGAAAAAAGACTGGTAAAACACTGAAACTTTCCAACCTTTGGACTTTCGCTACAGTATTTAGAAATTTTCCAAATGAAAATTTAAAATTTGTTCTCTTCGCTATTGAAAAAATCCAGGAGAGTGATGAATCAAAGCATTATGTAACTTATTGCTTTTTTCATTATCTTAATATGTTAAATGTATTTCAGTCTATTTCCCGCCTGATTTCAGTCCACATTTGTGTGTCGAATTTCAGTTTATTTTCTACAAATTTTCAGTTCATTGTCTTGTGTCTTGTAAATTTGTCATTCTATTTATTTTTTCATCCGGGTTAAATCCTCTTTATTATTTCATTTATTTCAAATTCTAACTACCAACACCTTTTTTTTAGGCACCTGGTATAATACTTATAATAGTAGATGTTTTTACTATGATTATTTTTTGTTAAGTTTTAATTAATTTTTCCTCTTATTATTAAAATCGTTACAAAATTTAATTTAGTGTGTTAAAAGATGTTAAGTAACCATACAATGCCTGTAATATAAGAAATAGTGGTCGTCCCTATACTATTTATGTTTAGATAGACTATAATTATCCTAATTGATATATTTCACTGCAACTGGTGTCCTTAGGCAAATGAATTTGATGAAACATGGATAAATTCATATTATTTCAGGACAGACTATAATGATTCGAATAAAGAGCAATAGGACTGATTGTCATTCGAGTGTTATAATTAACTGATCGATATTCACACCCATTAAATTGCCTATTTCTGATGGCATGTAACTACCGAATAAGACATTCATATATTTTTTTTTCCTTTCCAGGTTAATCAGGGCCGAATCTCTTCCGCAAATGTTGGTTAAATCCACGAAGGAGCGATGACGTCAAACGTAAACATCCCCTCGAATAGACGACGTAACAACTCCTCCTCAAACTATGACTACGAAGTGAGCTCACGTATTCCATTGCCCTCGCCTGGCTCGTTTCGTCGTTCGGTCTCACTGAGACTGCGCGGTAGCAAGGGATGTTTGACTACCCTCAACAGTGGGGGTCTAGGGAAATCTACAACATCTGATCTGTTGCCATCAACACAACAGCACTCCCCCGCAAAGGTGCTGCCCGGACTATTGAGTTCTGGCGGGGCTGGAGCCTATTACCCGACCAGTTTCAGTCGGAAGAAGGAACTAAGCAGCTCCTGTTCGCTCACAGCAATCACGGCCGATCAAAAGTCTTCAAGTGATAGGAGTCCCCAGCACGGGGATTCGCCCAAGAATCATAAATTATTTTTAAATAATAATAATAAAACAAGTGGTGAGGGCAGTGCCAAGAGATGCAGTCCTGACGGTCGAAGTGTGGCTGGAAAGCGTGATCCAAATGGAATGGTAAGTGTATACATATTTTTGCCAGCAAAAGAAAACTCGCTAAACCCTATATATTGATTTTTTGGGCTACGTACCCCACACCTGACACCACCCTTCTGCCACTGCATATCGTAGGTTTATTTCCTGGAGAGTCAACTTTTTGTGTTTCCGTTCGTGTATGCCACGTCTAGTGACAGCATGTGGTTCCGCCAATTGCGCTAGTTTCCTTTTGAGAAGTTCCAAGTGTACTCGGTGTCTGGTGGATGCATTTTTTCTTCTAGTATAGGCTCAAGTGGCTTACTTTGCTGTACTCTTAGAAGGTTGAGTAAGGATACCTCACAAAATATTGAGTTTTGCTTGTTCTTCAAGTGCTCTTGTGGTGGCATTTCTTAATTTTGATGGATTGTTTTCGGTTACATCAGACCAATAAACAGCACAACAGCGGCTAATTGAATAAATAAAAGTTCGGATCGATTTTTATACGGGGTCACGAGACCACTGGTGAGTTTACGATTCGTCGGTGCTTGAACCGATGCCGTACTACCAGAATGAACTTTTAATGGGTGTCAAACTTTCGTACGATTTAATGATTTATTTACCTAACAAAAAATTAATTTACTTACGACTATTTAATTACAAAAAAAAAGTAGTTCATTTGCAAAAGTATAGAATAATTATAATTATATTATTTCTGTAGCTTTTTCCGTACAGTCGATTCTAGAGTTTTCACAATTAAGCTAAATTGGAATTACGCCAAAGAAAAGGATAGTGCCAGCCAAGTGACCTTCTATTTGTGGGATAGTTCCAAGAATACTGAAACACAATAGCTCTTTTAATAAAAAAATATTAAAAAAGAGAAAGGTCTGCCTTCATTTAGAGCTATTGTTTCTCGAGATTACTTCTCCAGATTAGTCTGTCCTGTCGCTTGCTTAATGAGCTGTTCTAGAAATTCAAATTGTAGTAGAAGCTGGAACACGGTTTCTAGGTGAATGGAAGTTCACATTTGTAGTTAGGACCTTCATTCGTTGAAACGTTTTATCAATATGCTGCAGTAATAAAAGACAGTGTTTTGTCAGTTGTGAAAGGCTTTTGTGGCTAAGGACTAAAGAGATTGATTCGTTTTGTATCGCAGTGCTGAAGATTTTATTAGCATATGGTGATTAAGATTGTGTATTTTTGATATAATTAAGTATTTTCCGGTAATACGTAGGTACTTCTTAATGTAATATATACGAATACGAATTTTACCTTGATTTAGTAATTTTGTTTTTGTTTTAAACTGTGCTATTTTGTATACGCTTTTCGATTCAGGATTAATTGCAGCTCTTTAATAACAATATTTCGTATTGCAAATTACATGAAATAAAAGGTGTACTTATGAACTTTCTGTGATACATTTACATAAAAAATCCTTGATAAAAACAGTCACACTATTAATTTGTAATTGAATGGATTGGGGTTTTGCAATTAATATTTAATTATTCGTTTACAATTTTAATTCAACTTAATTAAAAATTTATTTTATGGTTAAAATACTACGCAGCGACACTAGGCCTGCATCCACTAAGAATTTAATGGACCCTCATTCAATCGACACAAATTTATCGGTGATCCATGCCGGATCAAATCGAACGAATATAAAAATTTAGAATCAAGAAGGAAAATTCAATAAAATCTCATTATTATTAATAATTTAGTAAAATAATATGAATTGGCCAATTTAATCAAAAAGCACTAAATTATTTCAGAGATCCCTTCAGAATTTACGGAGCACATGCGCTATGAATTCTTTATCGTAACCTGATGTTGAGAGAAGAAGTAGTAAATTATGGTTCTAATGATGTTATGTAATCCTTTTCAAGGGTGAGTTTTATTGGTACTTCCGGGTTCTAGTGCCTATTTCGGTTATATGCTGAAGAAAATATAACACGTACGAAGAAAACTCAGGATACCATGCTTCCTGTATTCCGAAAGAAAAAATATAAAGAAAACAGAAATATTGAGAAATTAAATTATTACAACTGTTGATAATTATAATCAATTTGTTTTTGGAAATTCTGAAATTCTTTCTATTTTTTATTAAGTGTCTTCTACAAGCCGTAGAAGGTTTTACTTTCAAACGACTTTTCATTTGTCTTTCAAAGTGTATGCATCTGTTTTGTAGTCCTAAGATATAATCTGTTAACTTTTATCTTTTAAAAAGTTTGTCAGTTTTTATCTTTTAAAAAATTGGTAGTAATCAGAAACTTCTGAAAAGCCTTGTCGTCTCTCAAAGTAAGAGGGAAAAGTTATAATTAAACCCTTTACAGTCTTCAGAGCCATTCTTTTTATATAATTAAAAAAAAAAAATTCTTAATTAAAGAACTTAAGGCATTGGAACACAAAACGTCCAACTGCTGCTTGAAGAATAATTTAGTTAATACAGTCAAGTCTCCTATAACGCGATTGATTCGTACCGCGTTATATGGAAACCGCGCTATGAGAGACTTCAAATAAATTCAAATCAGGATATGCGTTCTATGGAAACCGCGTTTTGAGAAACATAAAAATAAGATAAATCAAAATAATCTATACCGCGTTATATGGAAACCGCAATCGCGTTCTATGGAAACCGCGTTATAAGAAACTCAAAATTAATGCAAATTAATTGATTCGTACCGCGTTATATGGAATCTCAGAACACATTTAACACATTTAAAGACAATCTTAGAATAAATTAAAAGAGGGCAACGCTTTATTTTTAGCTCATTTTTAGGGAAATTCCCTATTAACTAGAATTGACAAACAGGGTAATACACCACAAATATTAACTATGTACATACAAAAATTTAACATATCGAATAAGTGTTGCCATAGATAAATTTTTCAAGCCATTTGAGTTGTTGGAATGTTCTTGTATCAAAAACGCGTTATAAAGAGACCGCGTTATAGGAGAACTTGTCGTACTTTTCACACCGCGTTATATGGGAATCGCGCTATAAAAACACCGCGTTATAGGAGACTTGACTGTATATTCAAAACAAATCAACCCCTAATTGGAGTTTGTAGGCCTCTTCTTTCAATATGTTGGTATCCTATTTCTATCAGATCCCCATAAAATTCAGGATGTTTTCAACTTAAGTATTATGAGACCTTTATGCCTCATTTCTCTAATCTAACCAAGAGCTACTCGACTTGCTTCCTAAATATATTGCCACTTAAAATTAATTGCCTTGTCCCAAGTTTACAATAAGACTTTACCTAATGAAATCACATTCTGACTAATTGGGCATCTGTATTTATAATTTCGAAGTAGGTAGACATCTCTATCAGTAATTTAGATATTGAATGAATGGCCATTAGGAGTGTATTAAGCAGATTAAGCTCTTATTATTTAAATGTTCTGGACTATTTGGCTAAAAGTTAATTTAACAAGAACAGTATGTTTGAAGCTAGCTAAAGAACAGTTTAGAGGACCAAACAGAAATTTGAATGGTTACGTTGAAGACTGACTATAGCAGAGTTATAGCATACATCGAGTAAAGCTCTTGGTTTTTAAAAGACATCACTACTTCTGCTTCTATACACAGGAACACGCACTTAGATTATTAGCCAGAATAGTATTTAAATATTTGTGATAAATCTAGTATAAGGTGCACTCGTCGATATACAGTCTCCTATCAACAAGAGCTCATTGATATACAGTCTTCTATTAACGAGCACACCAGTTTTCAATATCGAGTAAGTCGCGCTGAAAGATATCACAGTCATCATATCATTCAATCACTCTAAATATCTTGAGATCATTAGCGTATAAAAGGAAACTAGGTATAATATTCATCGTCAAGTCATTAATAAATAACAGGAAAACGAAGAGGACCAAGAATAGAACCCTTAGGAACACCGGAAACCGGGACGAACTCAAATGACGAACATCCAGCAAACAAAACATGCATTTTGCGGTCAAGCAAATAAGATGAGAACCAACTTAAAAGGGATCCTGATAAGCCATATTTTTCGATTTTATAGAGAAGAGTAGAATGGCATATGTGAACAAAGACCTTGCTAAAGTCGGTATAAATTGTGTCAACTTACTTTTAATTCAATGATGAACCAAATAGTGCGATACCAATTTTAACAGTGCTATAACATACATTTTTTTTACAACACTCATTGGGGGTCTGAAGAAAGCGTGCGTGCGCATTCACGGAATTCTGGTAACTTACCATAAATATGCCATGAGATATTCAGCAACAAGATATTGCCATGCATGTTGGTTTGGTCTGCAATAGACAATAGTTCATATGTACATATACATACATTCATATGTGAAATCAATCTAGTGCCTTACTGATTTGCCTAGCATGAACTGAATTGAGTTATTTTTCTAATGATAATTTTTACCACCACCGAGTGTCGGGGAATTGCTTTCATTTTTCATGGCGAAATTGGTTTTCTTCGGTTTGAGTTTTGCGCGTTATGCAACAACCCCTCCGACGAATGCAAGTGAATGGAAGTAAATTGATATAGCTGCCTTACACACTGTTCAAGTCCTCAACACTTTTATATGTATATCTGTTCCAATTACTAAACCATGTGTGAAAACTTGTAACAGCAGCAAAAATAATTGTAAAATACATTTTTTTTTCTTTCTTAATAAATCCAGCATCTGTTGATAGTCTCAACTAATATGTCTTTTTGGTATTTTGTTCATTACAGTCGTTGAACCTTAACGGACCGGTAGCAGGAAATAGTGTAGGATCAGCACCTAGAACACCTAAAACTCCACATACACCAAGAACACCATCAAGTAATATTCCGGCGAAAGTAACTCCAAAGACACCACCTGTCACGCCGGATTCTCCAAATACATATCTAGATGACGATCTAGATTCACTCTATAGCTACAGCTCTGCAACGTCCGGCCGTTCTACAATGTCCTGTGAGCATCCTTATGTAGCTCGGTGAGTAAAAATTTTGAATTTTATTCCTTATTATAATATTGTTGGCTCGAATTTGAATCATATGCCTGAATCAAAGTGCTATATTCCTTGTTACAATTATTATTAGTTCGAATTCGAATTATAAAGTTGAATCAATAACTTTTTTCTAACTTTGATTCAGCCACATTTTTAATATATACTCGTATTAGGAATATAGCCTAAAATTTAAATTTAAGATCTAAATCTAATGTAAAGTTATAGAATAATAATTATCATTGAATATCCGAATACCATCAGCTGTGTTCTGCATTTTTGTTTATTTGTGTTCCTTTAGCTGAAGGCATGATAAGTGATTTTGATAGGAATTATTTTCGTAGATTCGAAATCTGTAAAAACCGGGAATGAATATATTTAAAACACGCTTTTTTGCCATATTTAAAACTTCTTAAAAAATAATGGAATGCCATAAGATTTGCAATATAACCCAAACGAAAGCTAAAATCCTTCTTTATAAAATGTCACTTATTTGAGAAGACTATCAAGATTTATTAAAGGAACGAATTTTTCAGGAGACTTATCTTTCTATTCCACTTCATTAATTTAATAAGACCAAGGCTCATGAAAAATATTTTCTCTAAACTAATCTTAATTAGTAAATCAGCGCCTTCCTGAACATGCAAGCGTTTTCTAGGCGGAAGTGTTCGCGATCATGAACAAATGCTTCGTCTTAGAAAAATCCACAAACCAGAAACGTGTTGTTAACTGACACTCAGGCCGCTATCCGAGCTCTCGATTCGACTATAGTGTCATCAAAACTTGGAGAGAAGTTTCGCGATTGCCTGGCCAGGTTAGGTAGCAACCTTGTTATCACGGTACTCCGGGTTCCAGGACATAGGAACATAGGAGGAAATGAAGGGGCTGACTGCCTGGCTAGGCAGGGCGCTACTATGGAGGAAACTCAGGTGGAGCTAGTTCATACTCATCTAAGGTCGATTAAAAAGGGAATTCAGGCCCATTTTCGTTCTGTTGCCAACAAAAACTGGCACTTGTGCTATTTCTAGAATGACATGGACCTCCTATGATAGGAGGAAAACGCTAGAGCTTCTAAATCTGACTCGTGAGAAGGCCAGAGTTCTGGCGGTGTATACTGGTCACGGACCCATAGGTGAGCACGCAGCTAAGCAAGGGATCCCCTTCAACTCTCACTGCCGCAGTTGCAAGGACCCAATTGAGAAGGAGACGTCTGTCCATTTTCTGTGCAAATGCCCAACCCTCACTGGGGCTAAACATCGTGCACTGGGTGATTATATTATTGACGATCTCAGGGAGCTTTCCGGAAAGCAGATTGGTGACATTGTTCACTACCTCAATGCCACAGAAATTACAAACTTTACAAATAATTGATATTTTATAGTTATATGTACATACATAGCTTAAGATTCAAACTTTCATTTGAAATACGTTTCTAGTTCCTACAACATTTCATTGTTTTTTTAAGAAATTTCCAGAAATGTTATGATAGAACCTTTTTGTTTTAGAATCCTATAAAAATCATTATTTCCTCGAGGTAAAATTTTGATTCAGATGTATGATTATAGTTCTAGGTAACAATATTGCAATAGTGCATAGATATCCTTATCGTACACTCATCGATCGAGTATATTAAATTTAATTATTGTTTTTTTCCTCTTCATTTTTAGAAATGGAACCACATTTAGTGGACGAAAAATGAAATATGTCGTCCACTGCTCCACATATGCCGGACAAGTTGGAGAAGATTACCTAACCCCGACGCAGAGGGCTCAACGCCAGATACGTCGCCTTAAAGAATTACTGTCTCAGGCTCGCCACGAGCTAGAGCAGAAAGATAGTGAAATCCTCCGCCTAACCAGAGAAGTTGTCGAGCTACGGTTGTTTAAAGCATCTTTAAGCTCGCCGGAAGATCGATCAAATTCTAGTGATGCAGTTACCGTACGGGAGGCAACAACAGAATTAAAAACATCCCAAGATGTGTCCCCAATTGTGGACATGGTTGATGAGAGTGTTAAGGCGAGTCCAAGACATGCCCTACACACTCATGGAATTCATCAGGTGCAATTTATGGACAAGATGTCCAGCTCTGAAATGCAAAGCTCATTCGCAGATTCTGGCCATTTTGAGGACATGACAACATCCTCTGTACATTCAAAGGACTCCTTCTCGCATACACAGGATAAAGCTTGTGGCAGCAGCGACAGCGATGGAAGTCTTCTGGAGGAGCAGAGACAAGAACTCATTAGGATTTATGAAAAGAAAATTGAAGAATTAATTAAGAATCAGGATGCTGCCACAAGTGAAATAAAACGCTCTCATAATGATAAAGTTGAAGCTCTCCTACAAAAATTGGCTGAATGTAATACACGATACGCTGATATAGTACCAGATTATGAAACAGCCAAGGAGAGAATTCGAGAGCTCGAGAAGCAACTGGAGGACCTACAACGTAAATTACAGGAACAAGAGGATAAACATAATAAAATGTACCTCGCTATGTATACCAAAGGCCAGGAAGCCGAAAGGATAGCTCATGCGGAAAAAGTACTGTTTGATTTTAGCATACCTTAAGTTATGATTCGACTAATATTTCATTTGCCCTTTTCTCGCCCTCCCCCCTTTCTCTCTCTTTTTTTCGATAAGGTCTTAGAGCTAGCTCATCAGGCACCCAATAGAGTTTCAATACCAGAACTCCTGCAACAACTGCAGAGCACCCAGGATGAATTGGAAAACATTAGAGTAAGTGATCGATCTTCCTATTTCCTCGATTCCACGTATATCGAACTATTATTTTTTTCATTACTGTTTCTCCTCATAATCATTACATTGAGTCGCAGCTATGTACTGTGAAAGAAAAATGCTATACCATTACATATACTATATATATTTGTGTGATCCTCCTCATAAATGTTTCGTCTCTATGTCTAAAATTAGTAAGCATAAAGTTGTGCGACATTTTCTTGTTTCAGTTATTTTATGTGGACGCTTTTTTTTCAGGATCTTATTAACATACCATAGACACATTAAGGTATTAAGTAAAAGTATATTTCTAATCTGAACACGGTTTCTTTTAAAATTTATTTTGAGGTAGTACTAAGTTTGATTAAGATTAATCAACTCTGGCCGGATTCAAAGATGTTTTGTATCATTTTAGAATCTAGTCTATTTCGTTATCAATTAAGTGAAAACCAATGGTATTAATAAATTTTTTTTATAAATAATAGGGATTCGATGTAGTAAAACCTTATAAAAATGACTGAAAGTAGGAGGATTTTTATTATCATAGAACCGAGTTGAGACGAAATGAAAATAAAAAATTTCTTATAAATTCTTTTTATTTTGTAAATAATTTTTAATTTGTAATCATATCCACTGAATTGCATTGGTAAATAAGATAGTCACTCTTAAACTTACAAAAAAGAATTTTATTTATGTGGGTAAAGTTTTAACTACTTTTGGGAACAACTTAAGCACTAAATGCGAATTTCTGTGGGCGTTGCAATAAACGACTGATACTATACAAATCTTAAAAAAAGGATATTGGCAAAAATTCTCATCTTTAACACAAACCTCTAAAATACTTGTTTTATAAACAAAATTATTACCCTCGAAATTTATAAAGTAGTTCTTCGGATAAAAACAAATTATTCCTCATTTCTAGCATAGAAAAACTGAGAAAAAAGAGTATTAAACAACAACATTATATACTAATTTATTGCTACACTTAAGACGAATTTATCGCTAATTTTAAGTAGCATAAAATTTTTATTTTCCCTCAAGGATGCCCATTTTGAGTTTTCTATTTGAATTCTAAATTATACAACGTATTCTATAACAATTGTCGTACATAATAATAATAATAGAGTAAATTCCTAATGATTCCTAAGCTGTTTTTACAAAATTACAAACCTCTAAATACTTATAATAGTATATTAAAATATAAAGTTTTTGAAAATTTACTATCATCAATGTTTGTTTGCTGTTTTAATGCCCTCTATCACTACTCAACAGCGGTTAAATTTACTCTTAATTTGTTGAAGATCTCGTATTAATGTTGTTGTTGAAAAACCCCAAAGTCTTTAACATTTCTATAAAGCTAGTATACTTTCAAAAGCATGTGGATCAGTAAAAGCTTTAACATAGTTTGCAGTAGCATTACATCAGTAAAATTTCCGGTAACATACCTTCTTATATTATCCTTTCAAAAAAATTTCATTTTCAAAAACAAAACAAAAATTATCTTCGAAAAATTGTACAACTTTTTTAGGCAGCAAACTGTAGAACAGAATGTGGCAGCTCACAAGTCCTTTTAACTGCAAAGGAGGCTATTTCCTTATGGGTACTTGGCGCGAGGAAGGTTTGTACACTTTTAAAGATTTCTTTTTTGGAAGACAATCCAAAAAGACATGAATCTTTAATGAACTCTATATTTATTTGCTCTGGTTTTTGTTGAAAATTTGTTCAAAGTTTTTGTTTTTGGTTTCTAAAATTAGGTAAGCATGCAAACACCACAAATTTCGCCTCGCGTCAAAATACATGTTTGCTTTCTTTTTTAACTTTATATCATTTTATTTTTCTTCCAAGCTAGCTTCTTTGCATTATGGTTCTTGCTTTTGTTACTGCTGTAAATATGGCTTTTTTTTTTTGGGAATGGTGTTTCGTTGATTTTTTTAATAGTTTAACTAATTTCGGAGTACCCTTGAAGTTATTCCAATAGTTGAACATTTCTAAATTCATTTATTTTCAATTATAAGTAGAAAGAAAGAAAAAAGTATCGAATTGCTTTTTAGAAGAATAAATACAATCACAAATCACAAAAAACACGTAATGCACACTGATTCAGCTTAAGCAGGTTCGACTTACTACGATTTTTTTTTATATTTTTTGTTTCGCAGATAAAATATTTTTAAAAGATGAAAATAAATTAATTTCGATAGATATCGATTTTCTAATAAGAGCTGAAAAATTAGATCAAAAAATATGTTTAAAAGTGTGCTTTTTTAAACTCTACTCAATACTACGGATTCATACTTGGTTATTATATTCTGTGGTTATTTGGATTACTTTTGAGTATCCTATAAAATATGTGGTCAGTTTAAAATCAAATGAATATAGTGGATTTAAAACTCAAAAAAAAAGTTACCAATCAACAGATCTTGGAGAAATTCATGAAATCTGTTAAATTAAAAGAGAATTATTTTGAAGCTACAATTTGCTTTTAGATCTTGCTGAAAAAATTTGAAGATTTAAATTTTTGTTTGCGCTAAAGGAAAATAGGAAAAATTAATGTTTTTGTTTGTTTGTTCGGTTGTTAAAAACACAATTGTGTCGGAGATCGACAGGCTGAAAACAGCGCCAGCGTGTAATTGCCTTTAAATATAGTGAGTTGATTTCTTAGAATTTTTACTAGAAATCCACTCGGGGTACTAAGTTCTGTTTAAATTCTAAAAAAATGTATCACTTTCAACGCCTCACAAGGAAACGTCCCCAGGTGTGTCTCACCGATTTTAATGAAATTGAAATATGTTATAGAGTATCGAAAAATAAGAGACACATATTTTTTTTGTTATTTGCGGATACGCACATTAAGGAGGTGAAAACCACCCCTAAAATTTACCCCCAAAAACAGTTTTTCTTTTCCTAAATATTTCAAGATGTCTTATATATATACTAACCTTTTGTAAGTAAGCCAGTTCCCGGGGGTAGCAACTCTTATTTTTATTGTAGAAAAAGATTTTTTTTTTTGTATTTTTGCGTCACAAAAATAACAGTTTTAGTTAAAAATCATTGAAAAAAATTTTTTTAAATACGATTTTGAAAAATAAAGTTGACGTGTTTTTGGGTTTTCGTAAAAAATGCTCCTCAAGGGAGTAAACAACCCCTAGCACTAATACGTAAATGATGTATATTCTTTCAGACATCAGTTTTTTCGTGAAAACCAGTATTAAGGGGTTTTTAGAGTCGCTGATTACGAATCTAATGTTAAATTTAAAAAATTCGAAATGGTGGATTCAAGATGGCGGAACAATTTTTGAAAAATACACCAATTTTTATAAAAAAAACAATAAATAAAAGTACCCACTAAATGTGCGTATCCGCAGATAAAAAAAAATATATTTTAATGTCATCAAAACATATTTTAATTTCATCATATTCGGTGAGACACACCTGAGAACGTTTCCTTGTCAGATGAGAAACTGATTTTCTGGACAAAATAAAAAGCTAATTGTACATTTAAATACCAAATAATTTTTTTATTGATAAAAGTCTTTTTCTTTTACATTTATCCAAACACTCAGAAGCGAACATTTATTTACACGGCTATTTTCATAAATCAAAATTTCTGTTTCGAAAACATTTTGCATTCTAATTTGAGAAATAAACAATTGAAGAATTTGCAAATATGTTTGTTAATTACTGAAATAGTTGGGATACGTTTGGAAATATCTTAGACCAAAAACTATTATTATAAAATGTTGAATTAAAATATTGTTTAAAGAGAATTCTTATTATCAGAAACTATTTCCAATATTTAATAATTTTTATTTTAGATCAGATTTCCGAGCGCCAAAGTGGGTCGTACTATATTTTTTTTTTATAAATACAATATTTTAATAATGTAATTTAATAATAACAATAATAATAATTTTTATCCTAAGGTTTTTCCGAAAATTGGGCAATGTTTAATTTGTAAATTTGCCAATTGATTATTTCAAAAACGGGAAATGTCCAATTTTTTTTGCAAGAAATTGAGGTTTTAAATTTATTCGTTTGCTGAATTTGTCGCAGTTATTATAAATTGGCGTGAAAACCATTAGACGGTTTTTGGTTTTTGGACTGTAAAGAACTTGTAAAACTTGCATATACGGTATAAAAATATTTTATAGAAATTCAGAGTTAATAATATAATTAATGCCTTCATTTGCTTCAATTTACACATATTTCTGTGCACTCTTTTCTTATATTATTACTCCACCGAAATCAAGTGGTATAAAATTGTACAAGACTAAAATGTACTCATAAGTAAATCATATAACATGTGCCTTTGTGAAAGGTAAACTTATAAAACTTACACATAAAATGTAAAAAAATAATTTTTTGTATAATTTAGTTTTCTTAACTAATTCGATTTCTTAAGTTTCCTTACCACAACAAAAAAAGTGTATATTCAGTAACACGCAGACCTTCACTGAATAACAATTTTTTTCCGCAGAATAAAACTATTTTTAAAAATATCATTTAATTTTTGTTTTAATTGTTAATTGTTCCCTGCTTTGCACTATAGTCCGCTTTTTCTTTAACGTGCTTAAGCACTTCTAAAACCCACAAAAAATGGTATATATATGCACTAAATGTCCCAACCTTACAAGAAATTCTTTTTCGTGTTTCCTCCACAGACAATTTATCGGCGACTGATGGAGGCTCAGCAGAACCGTACTCGGGTGGACCCGGAGGTCACATTACAGTTCCTGAAGAGCGCCATCTACTACTTTCTGACGGACAAGGAGAACTCACAGGGGCACCTGAACGCTATAGAAAGTATTTTAGAATTCTCACAGCAAGAAAAGGAAAATATAAACAAGGCACGGTCTAGCAAATAGGAAACACTGATTTAGTATATCCCCCGCCCTCCCCATCATCATCCAGCCATGATCCCGGAAAATGTATTAATTTTTATTGTAAAGCGCTCCCTCATTTTGATATGTATGTAATAATGTAGTAAGTGATTATGTCGCGAGTATGATTTATGTGAATTTGCTGAAATTTTAACATATACTTAATACTGTAAGATACCTTTCAGCTTCTTAGAATTAATTGTGAACTTCTATAGATAGTAGCTAATTTGTGACCCGTCCAGTAAAAAAGTCTGCAAATTTTTTGAAAAGATAAATAGCTCCTTGAATGCTAGAAGCTTTGTAGAGAGGAAGAAATCAAAAAACACAAAAATTGTTTCAGGTAAAGCAACAGATAGTCTGATAGTAGATATCGTGAGCGATCTTCGTCTTTTGGTCGAGTTAGCATCATAAAAAAAAAAGTTCGTCCACAAATGCTTAATGGTTCTAAAAAAGCGCTTATAGAAAAAAGACTTTGTTAAAATATAAATTAATTTCGGTTGAGCTACAGGGGCTTTAATTTAACAAAAAAGAGCGATATAACGTTTAATAAAATCAAAAAAGTTAAATTTTCTTAACTTTAGCTAAACGCGCGGAACTAAAAGACATTTTATTCGATTAAGGAGATATTTGGATTAGGATAGCGCAGCGACAGGTCACAAGAGTTAGATTAAAGCAAAATAAATTCGTTGTTAATAGTGCCTCGGTGGGATATGAGATGAGTGTTGTGAAATAATCCTGTTTTTAATTTAATGCTATTTACATATGTATGCGAGCAAGTTTTAAGGTAATGTTGGCTAAGCAGATATTTTATAAAACAAAATAAAGTCAGATGTTATCACCGTGCAAAAAGATATTATTCGGCTGTTAAGGATAATTAAATAATTTAAATCATTTATCTATGGAGTTTCATTTATTTCCTATTAACCAATTTCCGGTTACTCCTAAATTTATGGAGCAAAAGTGTTCACATTTTATGGTGAGAATTTATTATTATGGTCTGCTAGTTTAAAAACTTCGTATTTTTAACTACGGTCCCTCTAATTTTCGGAATTTGGTAGTTTTCTAATTAGTTAATATGGTTTAATCTGCCACTGATTCTTTTAACCGAGTATCTGCCCATTTTAAGCACTGAACAGGTTGTTTAAGTACATCTGGAAAACAAAATTTGTCTTTTAAAGACATTAATTTATTAACTCATCGCTCAGTGGCTAAACAAGTGTAATTTTTCAACTTGATAAAATAAATTTCTCTTCCAAGTCTTATTCTGTTGTATTAAAAGGGCATTTTAGGTGTAATAAATTGTCTTGGTTAAAAGATAGTCTAATTTACGAGTTCCACATTTTTTCTTAGATTTTAACCTTTCTGTGAAGATTAACAAGGCTACAAAAAATTTCTTATCAAGTAAATCCGCGGAAGTCAAGTTTCATATATTTTTATCTTTCAGCAATTAGAAAATCGTTTTATGGTGAGGGAAATATTTCCCGTGAAGGCTTTAAAATTCACATCTTATCAGTTAAGAATTGATTATTTTACATCTGATGTTGATGAAGTTTTGAAATACTAAAAGCAAGATCTTTAGTTTGAGACCTAGGTCAACCAGAATCGTTCTTTTGATAGTACAGAATAATTACTGGAATGCTCATGACGACAGTCCTTTCAGCGAAGGAAAACCTGGATACCTAGAATTTGCCTAAAACCATCAAAAGATTACCTGCATCTATATTTCAAATTCTAGATTCTGTAGCTCAAATATTTCCTAGAGATGTACCCTGATTTTACACTTGAAAATACCTATTTGCTTAAAAGAAAAATTAGTTTTTTAAAAATTCAGTTATAAACTTACTTAATGAAGTACAAAGTTTTATTTTCGAATGCCAAATAATTATATAAGTATATATATAGTTCTCTCAATATTTATTGGAAATCTTTTAGTTTTTGTCCTCTCGTAATATGTTTTCAAGTTCTCATTTAAATTGTTTTCCAGCTCTCGCTCTTTCTTAGCCTTATGAATTAACATTGTATCGTCGGCACAAACTACATAAGTTCCATTTAGTTTCATATACCTAATACTATTAATGGAGAGCAAATATAAGATTGGGCCCAGAAAAGATCCCTGAGGCACTTCAGTTTGTCAAATTACTTCTCTCGTGACTTTAGATATTACCCACTTTTGCTACAACTGGTCTATTGTACTCAAATAGTCGCTGAGTTGCTTTTCCTCTTATGATGGAATGAGAAAGCTTATCGAAAGCTTTGCTAAAATCTGTATAAATACATCCCGTTTAAAAGCGCATTTGGAAGCCCTCAACAACATACGGAACGAATTCAAGAAGATTCGTGATTGTAGAGCGACCTTGGAGAAAGCCATGCTGGTTATTGGAAATAAGACGTTTACACTTCATTGAGATTTCCGAATAAATAATAGGTTCGAAAAGTTTTGGGATGCAAGAGAATTACGCGATTGGTAGGTAATTGCGCAAGTCGTTTTTACTATCCTTTTTGTGAATCGAGTTTTCCAAAGTGTGGGGAACTTCCCACTGTTTAGTGATTTCTGAACGAGCATCGTTAGTGGTGTTAGCAATGAAGTATTCCTAGAACATAGGTTTAAAATAGCAGGAGGAATACTATCTGGTTAAAGCGTAATCATCCGGCATCTCCTTGATATGTTTGGGGATAATATCCGACTTGTGAAGTTAGCGAAAAAAAATTTGAAAGTAATTACTTTTTTTTCTATCATGGCTTAAACCACTGACATATAAGAACTGGACTGCTGATCCCGTACAAAAACTCACATCAAAAGCAAGACCAAATTTTGACCGAATTCTAACTATCTCGCTCTTTCTTAAGCCCGCAGGCAGACAAATTTACAAAAAAAAATGGCCAATAGCCAAATGAAGGTGGCGCCATGTATGTGCACTTCTTTTGGTTTTTTCTAGTATCTTCGCGTGTGATACATCTTTTTGATACTCCCAATAGATAAATAAAAGTAAACACAAGCTTTTTGCACATCACTTTTACCCACGACAGCCTTTACAAGTTGCCCGCCAACTCATCATTTTCCGTTGCAATCAGCTGTTAGAATAGTTTAACGATGTCCAACAGATGGCTACTTCATTTTGTGATACAATTTTTAGCTTGGGTTGGTATAAACGAGAAATGTGAAGGTTAGACAAAGGCAGAAAAATAATTTGTATAGCTATCTTTGTCTTTCTTAAGACCGCAGCTGATTGCCGCGAGGAACATTTTTGTGAAAAAACTTAAAATTAAGCGTGATATAAAAGAAATCGGTTCATGACAGCTTAATTATTTTTTATTTGCTTCATTTTAAACATAATTGTGCGGTATTTTAGGGAATTTTTAATGGCATGATTTGCGCCATGTGGTTTGAGCTTGCGCTAAAAATGGTCTCGTTTTTCAGACGGCGGTTAGCAGTCCAGTTTCTCTATGTCAGTGGCTTAAACAAATCCCCTTTACTTGCGAATAAATTCCCTGACCTTATTTTCATTTGCGGAATTTGCGTTTTCGAGATACAGCGCATGGAAAAATCAAAATTTTCCCGCTGCGCTAAATTCAGTTTTCAGTTTTTCTCCGTCGAGAAAGCCTGTAGAATAATTTTCCAAGCGGCATTGAATTCTCCTTTACTTGCGGAATTTGGGGAAATTATAAAAAAATAGTATTATTATTAACTATAAAATTATTAAAATTAACTATAAAATGCAATATAATCTCAGCATCGGCAAACAGCGCTAACATTTAAAATTTTTAACAAACTTTATAAAGTGAATAAAACCCTATATATTTTTATTTAAAAATTTAAAAATTGTTGTCAGGGTTCTCTTTTTAACTATTAATTTTATTGCAATATTATTTTAATCGAATTTTGTTGTTAAAAGGGAGTTTTACAGAAAAAAGTGTAAACTAAGGTTAAGTTTTCAAATAGTTATTTTTATGGTTTTTTTGTCCTCGAGAACTGTAACATTGAGTTTTTATATAGTTTTTACTTGCTTAACATAACAATCTCAAAGTTGTAATGGTTAATTAAAAAAATAATATATTATGATTGTGTTTTACTATGACAAAGAAAAACTACTTTTTAAAACATTAATTTTAAAATTAAAAAAATATATATACTAATATTTGGTACAGAAGTTAGAAGGCCTATATACTCAGTATTATGTATAAAAAATTTCATAGAAATATGTCAACAAACAAAAAAATTACAGATTTATGACACGAAAAACTGTGGTGGTGTGTGGTTCCGCACAGTGGGCCCAGTAGGTTCAAAACCACCCACAAGTCGTAATTTTTAACAGAATTTGAAAATTCTTGTTTGAGGATACTCGTGATGAGGAAACGAAGAGACTCTCGAAGCCCTTTTTGCCAAAAATTAGTCGGGTGATTTTAAAAATTCAAAATACTTCACTTTGATCTCGAAAATTCAGCATCTTGAAAGTACAATCTTACGATCCAAGAATTTAAAGCAAAAATGAAAGTCTGGAAAAAACCAGAAGTAGGATTTCGAGGTTGCTGAAGCAAAATTAGGCATTTACTTGATCGTACAAGGTCTCCTGAAGGTCGTTTGAGTTCATGTGAAGGTCGAATTGAAAATAGACCATAAAACATCCGAAAAAAATCACCCTTACGTTTTTAAGGTAGCTGAATCCGAATTCAAGGTCCACTTGACCGTAGAGAGCGACCTCAAAAACCTAAGTGTGATTTTTTTCAAATGTTTTATGGAGGATTCTCAATTCTTCACATGACCTTCAAATGACCTTTAGGAGACCTTGTACGATCAAGTAAATGCCTAATTATGATTCAGCAACCTCGGATTCCTACTTCTGGTTTTTTCCAGATTTTCATTTTTGCTTTAAGTTCTTGGATCGTAAGATTGTACTTTCAATATGCTGAATTTTCGAGATCAAAGTGAAGTATTTTGAATTTTTAAAATGACCCAAGTAATTTTTGGCAAAAAGGGCTTCGAGAGTCTCTTCGTTTCCTTATCACGAGTATCCTCAAACAAGAATTTTCAAAGTCCGTTAACAATTACTACTTGTGGGTGGTTTTGAACCTACTGGGCCCACTGTGCGCGCGCCGGAAATATATAGAATTAGGTGAATGTTTCCAGCAGTATGCTAAGTGCGTCATAAAAATCTATTATTATTATTTTCGCCTAATATTTATTTATAAGTTTGATACTAAAAAGTTCTCGATAAGTCCAATTACTTTGAAATGCTCGATTTAAATCTAATCGCTGTTATTTTTAACGTCGTTCACTCGAATTGCGCCCCCAATGCAGCGCGACCGCTGTAAAGTGAAAGGAACGCAAGTTTTTTTCCCGCCAATCTACCCACTCCCAGATGGCTTAGCTGTCGTCTTCCAGTTTTGTTTTCAATAGTTGGCTGGCATGCGTCCAGCGCGACGTGTTGTCAATTACAGGTGTTGAAGCAGGTCACGGAGTGTAGTCGTGCGCTTTCTCGCGATTTTCTCCAGTTATCCTAAATATTTAATAGTTTTTGGCGGATAATCGAGGTCGTGGTGTGTGTCCTTCGCGACTATCAATAACGGCGTCCCGAAATCTGTGCAGTGAACACGTCCCGCGGAATGTTTATGTGATTCCCCTGTCCGCGGAGTGACAACAGCTTGTTTCTCGGAGCCCCCCGTCTGCAGTGAGTTTGCAGCGCCCGTGAGTTTTGCAAGTTTTTCGCATTTTTATGACAATAAGGGGACAAATGCGGGTGCTGTTCTGCACAGCATAATCCGTTCAAGAAGTTTATTTATTTCATTGCTTTTTCTGTCGGCTTAACATTGCCATTTTTGTAGCGAGAAGTGCACCTTCGCCGCACGAAGCTGCCGTTTGTCTATCATTACCTTTTCCTAATACTAATGACCTATTAAATGGATACTGTCTCAGCACCGGATATCTTCAAGATTATTTTCACGTCCCTAGCGCAAATGAATCTCCTGATCGAAACCGGTTTCCGCTGAAAATATAATTCACCGCAAACCAGGTGCATTCCTTCAGTTAAATATCTGGCCGTCTGTGCCATTACCTACATCATCAAATGCAGCTCCCCAGAGCCCAGTCCCCATGTGTGCAGAACTCCAGATTAAGCCGCGAGACGCCGCGGGCAGCATACCGCGAAGGCAGCGATGATGCTGCTGCTGATCTTATTGCATTCAAGAACTTCTTCTTCAGCATCTTCGAACCGTTACAATCTGTACAGAGCTCGCCGGGATATTCGCGAATTTTTTCCAGCAGAACGTGCACGGGGCCACCGTCCAGGGTATCCACTGAAACACGTCTAGTCTTCTTGTTCTTTTCGTGCGTCTCTACCTCTTTAGAAAGGCTGGCGGTGCTTTCGTAATGATATGGGGCTCAAGTTCTCCACCGCGATTTCGTCGTCGATCGCACTCACAACTAGGCGCAGTGGAACCTGTTTTTTATTTCCAGATCCACTTCAACGACGACTAATCAGCGAAAAATGCACTCCTTCGGCTCTGATTTAATCGGGGTGGGATGGACGCAATTAGAGCTCTGCTTAATTGAATAAATCGCATACCACGGACTCTAAATTAATTGCAGCTGATGTAGCGAAGACGCGACACTTGCAGCAACCCAAAGAAGAACTCATAATTTTGTTGGGGCTGGCGTACGACGAGTGGGAATCTCATCAATTCCACTTTAAACGGGGTGCTATTTTTTGCTACAAACGAAATACATTATCGATGCTTAATCGTACCCATATAATTCGATTTGCACTATTGCACTTTTCTAACTTTTTTTACTTTTACTTCCGCATAGTATGACTCTACTTTTTATTGTTTTTTTTTGTAAGAGTAAATTAAAGCTGCAATTATACCTCATTTTCACAGAATAATTACGAAGGCGAAACACCTGGTCGCAGATTGGTTAAATGAGTAAATTCCTGTGATTTTATGGTATATTGTTTTAATTTTCTGAAAAAGTTCAAACAAAAGATTTAAAACTAGTGAATTTTGTGCTACTCTTAAGAAAAAGGTTCTACTTATTTATTATCAAGATGGTTTTAAAATACGGATCAAACCAAGATCAAGTTATATGCAATCAGGAAATATAGAGAGGTTTGGGAATATATGCAACTAATTGAGAATTGTTGCCGTCGAGACAATGAGTGTCAGGTATCATAACTGAAAATAATAATAATTAAGGACTATTTATATATTTTCTTCTTGTAATTAATTAACTTCTGTTTGTCGTAAGAATTAAAACACCTTGCAAAATATGAAATTTATTGCCCTTGGCACCTTTTTTTCCGTTTTTTTTGTGAAAATGTAAGACGATTTCTATTCTAGTGATCAATTCCGGCCTTTTCTGTTTTAGTGAATCGTTCAATTTGTCCATTTGATGAGAGTAAACTTCAGAATTGATCGTGGTATTGTCCGGTAAAAGCTAAGAAAACTCCTTCTTTGAAATCTCACCAAACAGACAGTAGAACCTTTTTTGATGAATATCGGTTTTCGAAGTGCTCTTTTTTTCTGCATGATATCTTGTGTTTAACATTGTTGTAGACAACTCATTTCTAGTCCCCAGTGATGATTCGCTTAAAAAATGGATCATTTTCTTGACGTTTGAAAAGCGTATCACAGACATCAATGCGACCGAGCAAATTTCTTTTTGTAAGAACATGTGGAACCCATATGTCGAGTTTCGAAATAAAACCAAGGCGTTTCACGTGATCATGAATGGTAGAATTCGATCAATTTAATCTCTAAGCGATCTAACGAGTTGTTATTCGGCGTTTTGCATCAATTAATGCCTTTATTTTGTCATAATCAGCTTCAACTGGTCTTCCAGAACGTGCTGCATCTTCAACATCGAAATTGCCGGAACGAAATTTTAAAAACTAGTTTTGGCACTGGCGTTCTGTCAGTACATCTTCTCCGTAAGCATCGATTAATTTTTTTCTTGCTTGAACAACATTTTTATCTTTTCGATAGTAAAAAAGTAAAATATGCCAAAAGTGCTGTTTTCGACTCTCCATATTTGATAGGGCACCAAACAAAAACTATTGAACAGAATGAAACAAACATTTTCACAAACAAGCGTTGTCAAAATATATAATGACATTACAGCTTAAAGGGGTAAATACAATTAGAAGGTAAAAAAAATCGATTTTTTTTTTGTTCCTCTAAAAAGTTAGGAAATTTCCCGTAGAATACGCTCCAAAAAGTTTCAGGTCGAAAATCGAACTCCTTATATATTTTTTCTTAATTTTTCGAGAACGCTTTGTTCAGCGCATAGCAGGTTTTCAAAACTTTAAACGCGTTTTTCTCAAAACAACATTTTTAAAATTTGCAAACACGATTACTCGAAAACTACTTGTCCAATTTAGCTGAAATTTTTAAGGTTTCTTCTTTATACCTTAGGCTTGTCTGTAAGCCTAATTTTGTTGTTGCAAAATTGAATTGTTAATGCAAAAATGGCTGGAAAAGTAGTAAAAATTATCGATTTTTTCCAAAAACTTCTACCAAACGCAGAATTATTTTTTTTTTTAATTTTTGAGGCTTACCGACAAATTTTACGTATATTTAAGCCAAATTTTTTTTATGGGCTGTTATAGATCAATAACACGACGTCCAGAGTGGTTGCAGTTTTTTTGTAGGTCAACTTCACGCCAGCGTACAGCCGCCATTTTGTTTTCAAAAATTAAAAAAAAAATTTTTTACATTCCTCATTTATACCTTAACAAGTGTACAAAGTTTTATAATGATTGCATTAAACCTTCTTTGTGGAAAAAAATGTTTTCTAATGCGTAATTTTTGCCCGTGTAATTGTATTTAACCCCTTAAGTGTGATGTTGGCTGCGAAAGAATACAATTAAATCCTTTGTTGGGAAAAAACGAAATTACTTTCCGAACAACCCAATACTTTATTTTAGAGTTAGATAACTTAAGTGCGAACTTGAGATCCCATCAGAATTGAGTCGTTCCAGGCCTATATAGTTCCAAAAACCAAGTGTTTTTGTTTGCTTTTACTTTAACATGTTTACATAGCTCCGATTTCATTTCGAATCCACGATATCCAGTCAGCTGGGGGGATGAGAGCGTGTTTACAGCAAATCCATTGCATTTTTTATATCATATAATTCCAATTTCAGAATCCATTCTCACTATCAGACAGCTGCCTTTTTATTAAGAACAGAATTAAAGCTGTTACTTCGAATACCCCTATATTGTAAAGATTTGATATTTCTTCAAACTGATCAGTTACAAAAACCATTGCCTAAAGTATCAGTATCCGAATCTAGTTCTAAACATCATAAACATTTTTCGGATTTATACTTGAGTTAAACTAAAGGTAAAAGTTCAGTTTTGCTACTCGCTTCCTATGCAATGTATGTATGGTATATATTTTATTTACAAACATTTATTTTCTCCTATCGCTTTATTTCGGTCAAAAAGCTATACACAAATAAGAATCATCTCGTCATTACGTTCACATCAGAGATTGTAGCTTGCCGGTCCAATTTCAAGGCTAGCTCTCAATCCGCCATGAAACTGAAGAACGAAATAGTTAAGAAAAGTTCCATGTTCAATCCTTTTTTGGAACTATTTTGCGCAAGCCTACTCCATATGATTGAGTGGAATAAAATTAATTGTCTGTGTATTTTGTCTCAAGAAATTATTTCTTTATTCATTTATTCATTGTAGTTCCTAAATGAAAATAATCTAAATAAATTGACTTCAAATAATAATCCAGCAAAAAAAAAAAGGCAAATAAAAATGTTTATGCTTCGATCATGTTTTTATTTTCTTTTAGATATATTCAAATTCTCAATCAAAAAACTTTAAACCCCAACAGAGTTGGAATGTAGCAGTATTATTGAGAAATAAACGTTCAAATATTTCGTCCTTCATATATGGAAAGTTATAACTATCTGAGTTTTGTAAAAAAAAAAAAAAAAATAGGTTTTGCAGGAATATTTTCAAATTTTTAAATTATGAATACGGAAAATTGAAATAAATATATAATTATATAAACTATAGTTGTTACTATCTCAAAATCGTACAAAAAAAGTTATGTAGACTCAAAAATTGAGCAGCATATTTAAAAAATCTCTTGAAAACTTTTTTGGAATATAAATTTATGTTGTTTTTTTATTTCTGAAGAAACTACACATCCATAGCTATTTTATTTCATGGTTCTAAAGGTATAACAAATGACCATAAATTAACTTTTAGCGCTTCAACTTATTCAAGTTCAATTAATATGACGCCCCCGGGGCAACTAAATTACTTTGCGACTCTGCTGTTCGTCTGAAATCAATTATCGCAGTAATTGTGTCTAGCATCGTTAAAATAAATATGAGTTATGGACTTTTAATGTTAAATTAAAGCTATTTCTGGGGGACTCAAAATATAGAACTTTTTAACAGAGTGTAAAACTATACTACAAATTCCGAAAGCAAATCTTTCAATTTGTTCTTATCACTAAACTATAGTTTTTTTTTTTTTAATTGTAAAAACGTATACTTTTAAAACAATAAGAATCTAGTATTTTTAATGTATTACCTATAGCTTTATAAACAAAAGATTACTTCATCAATTCAAATAGAAAAGCGGATGTAGTGCTTTTGAATCATTTCCAGAAAAAAAATGTATACAATTTGTAAGTTTGTTTACCTAAGCGATGCTATGATCAGCAATGCAGTGAAGTGGTAGATAAAGTTGATAGAGCTCTGTAGATTACAAAAAAATAAAATGAGTCACTGCAAAAGAACAGATGTTTAACGCCCAAAATTTTCAAGTTATAAACATTATTTATCGATGATAAGATAAGCAGTGAAACACCTTGTGTGTTATATTGTTATTAATGATCGTTAAAATCTACTGTTTCATACAGCATTAGAAAAGATTGATTTTTTGATAATGTATTAAGAAACTTTTGTTCTTTTGATTAATTTTGTAGCAGTCTTTCTAAAAGATACAAAACGATCTCCAATAATGGGAGCAAAGTTTCACGCACTTTCAAGACCCGGACAGCGTAATTTATATATCTTAAAATGTTGTCTAGCCAGTTCAGCAATGAAAATGTTTCTTCCGCTGCAGAGGAAAAGTGGGAAAAATTTCATTGAGGCTATCTTTGATTGAACTCAAGATGCTCACGAGATCAAGCCAAGAGGGACTTCCACCAGTGGGGTCCGGGGCTTAATTAATGTAGTGAGTGGTTTCAGCGACTTTAGCGGGCTTTACGAGACCTAATTGGATGACAACAGATAGCTCAATTTCGAGTTCATTCATGTATCGTAGAACCTGTTTATGCTCACTTGAATCGGGCTCAGATTCAAGGCACCGCTCTGCGCACAGGGTGTCTGACATTGAATATGCACATTTGCTCCACTCTAGACTATAAACTAAACTAGATGTAGATCTACCGCTTTAGCCGGCCTATTAAAGGAATTTCACTTGCAGCTTGTGCTACAATTTCTCAAGGTGTTTTTATCTTTTTATATATATATATATTTTTTTTTTACTTGGTTCTCTTTAATCGTCACTACTCTACTCTGGCAGTTTTGCACTTGCCGATGAATAGCAATCGCATTATATCATTTTTTTTTACGCTCAGAAAACCCGACAAGACACGAACGCAAACGTGCATGGATTAGAAAACCATTTTTTTAACCCTCTTTCTGCTGCTGTTACTTTAGCTGGTACGGTTCAATTTCAACCTTTAACGGCTACGAAAATAGAAGCATTTCTCGCGAAAGAAACATTTTTATATTTGCACTTTATAACGTGAACTGTGTGGCGTTGTGCGCTGTAGTGAACGAAACGGAACCTCGGTACACAGGCTCGGTGGCTGATCGCTTCGGCTTCAGTTAAAATGATCAAACAGAATTAGCTCTGCATTTATGCAAGGCTGAATGAAGCCAATCATTTCACTATGGTGAGCACAATTCAGCAGATATCGCATCATTTATGTTGTCGTGAGATTTTTTAGATTAACCTTTTGTGAAATATCACTCATTGTCAGAAAGTTTAACATTTTCATGCCTTTTAAATGTCGTGTCACGTTATGCTTGCAGCTCGAGGATCATTAAGACAATTTTTATTTAAGACACGCTTCTTATGAAACCGGCGTTGACTTTAAACAAGTCGTTTACCTCTTTTTGAAATAAATAAATTTAAATAACGCGGTCGTGTTCCTCTTTTTCAGCCAGAATATTTCATTATTATATGCTTTTTTAAATAACGGTTGACACGGTGCGAAAGAGGATCGACCGCGTATTCTGTAGTTTTTGCATAATTTTCTCGACATGAAATAAATTAGCTTAAATTATGTAGGTACTTTGGTTTAAGGAGATATAAGAAAAGTTTTGAATCTGATGCACTTTTAGATGTTCAGGGCTAAAATTATATTAAGTTTCTTTAAGAAAGTTCGCTAGAAATTTGAGCGGACAATGGAATAATATGAATTTAAGCTTGCAAATTTGGAATTTAAAGTATTACGAACATTATTTTCTGGGTATATGTACACAATTTGCCTTGGATACTGAAGCAGACGAGGTGCTTTATCTGTATTTGTAAAAATGTACTAATGGAATTTAATCGTGGCAGTTTAACTTTTCTTGAAAATTCATCTTCGTAGCGTTCCAATGATTAGACAACAATGCGTTAATTTTTGCACGCATCACGGAAGCTATACTGGACGGATTTTAAGAAAACTGCGCATAGTTATAGCTTATGTCTTGAACTAATACTTAGGATATATTATTTTTTCAGATAAAATATGCTTCTAACTTTGAATCTATTATCAAAATTCAGGATATTTTAAATTACGCATCGAATTCTGTCTGTTTGTACACGCATCACGCAAAATTTACAGGACGGAATTTTATGAAACTTCATATAGTTGCTGCTTATACCCAGTGTTAACATATTGTATCATTGAAATTTCGATTTCAGCATGTGATATTATGCAAAAGTTACAAAATGATTGGATAGTGTAATTTTTCTGTAACATATTTTAAGCTATATTCAAGCAAATCTTCCAAAGTGAAGAAAGCCGAATATTAATTCGTTGGTTGGGTCCCCGTAGTTATATACTAGACTAGTTGTCAGTTTCTGTTGAGACGTCATAAAGAGAAATACGTGTACTTTAAAATGAGTAACCTTACAAACGAAGAAAAATCGAGTACTTTTATTCTAGAGGTAAAAACTATACTGAAGCATATAGAGGGTCTTCATACCAAGTGTGGTAGTAGAAATGTAGCCATCCAAAACATTCTTAGAAGGTAAGAATTAACAAAAAATTATGCACTATGTATCGTATGACCGCATTTATTAATAATATTTTCAAGCATTTATGTAAATAGCTATCCCCTGGCCGAATTTTGTCGATTTTTTTAAATCTCAATAAATATCTGTCAAAAATGTCTGATTCCACTCTAACTAATTTCAAATAAAAATGACATCTTTACTGAATTTATACGTATTTTTATTTTTATTTCCCTGCACTCATTTTAAAATTATGAATTATTAGTTTAGGCAACTTTCCATTTGTCACCCTGTATAATGTAGGAGACCTAGTGCTATGTTTAATCATTTTATAATCTATTCATATTTATGGTGAAGATTTCCTCAACCAGCTTTGTGTAAGTATGATCATGAAGCGTCGCGGTCGCCTTGTCGAGGGGAGGCTTGTAATAATTTTTAATATTTTATGTTGCTGTACTTGCAGTTTATTTTTATATGTTTTTTGCACAGTTTGACCATACCGGAGATGCATATATGAGGATAGGTTGAAAGATCATTTTATAAATTAGTAGCTTATTATCGGTGCACCACTAAACACCGATAATAAGCTACTAATAAGTGGATATAAAGTTATTATTAGTTTATTCGTTTTTTCTGTGCTCTTGTTTATATGGAGGCCATATGTTAAAGTTTTAACTCCTAGATATTTTATTTCATTGGACCAGAGCACATTTTGATTAATGAAGCTCAGTGGTTTGTTTGGTAAAAGGTTCTGGCTTCTCTTTCTAGTGAAATAGGTGCACAGATTTTGGCTGTGTTCGTTTTGATTTTCCACTTATAGAAATACGTTTGTAAGGAGCTCAAGTTTTTTTTTTTTTCCAAATTATGAACGATCTTTTCGGGTTTTCAGAGCAGAATGATAAAACGCTGTTTCATCGGCGAAAGGCTGATGTGACAGTCTAGATTTTTGTGATGTTAGAAGTGTAGATATGGTAGGGCTGAGTGCTGATCCTTGAGGATGATCTGCTACTATTTTAATAGTGTATATAGAAGTATCTGCCCGATAGAAAGCTTGTAGATCATTATATCTCGGGATTGAAGAGATCACGCTCCTCTTGTATTACTTCGAGCAAAACTAAAATATGTGGGCATCATTTTCGACAATAAATTAATTTTTGAACAACACAAACGATTAATAATTTAATAAAATTCTTTCATTCCCCCTTCAAATTAGAAAAAATAATTGATTAAATTACTATAATAAATTGTTTACATTATTATAAATATCATTTTAACAAATATTATTTTTATATATTTACAGAGAAAGCTTAAGCCGAACTCGAAAATTTTTTATAGTATTACTCGTCCAGTACAACGCAATGCCGCTAAATGAATCAGGAAAATACTTCCGTCAAAAGTGCAAAACGCACAGATTAACCAGTTGTTGTTTAGAAGGATTTCTTAAGTAAAATCCTGCATATCTCCAAAAAAAATGAAAAGAAGAGCAACGCCGCGAAATCACAAAAGAACTCTAGTGTACGCGAAATATCAAGTGCTTTTACATTCACACTAATATCTAAAGCCGCTGTGCAGTTTAGCAGTAGCCGCCGCATAATTCCTAACAATCCACTTTCTATAAGCATGAGTTTCATTAGCTAGCCTCGAGTGTTGTGGAACTGTGCGGATATTCGAACGATTTTATTTGATAGCGTGTTGTTTAATTTATAATTACTTGTTTCCACCTGCAATGACGAACATAAGCCTCTCGAGAATGTTCCGGGGAAAATTTCGGTCGAACACGTGCCGAATTGTGTTACTTACCTCGCTCGTTTGGGTTATTATAGACCTAATAATATTAACGCGGTACTCGGATTGTATTGGATCAGGTGGATGGCGGTGTAAAAGACCCGGAGAATATGATGTTGAGGTATGTATGATGTTATTATATTTGCCTTAAACATTTGATTTAAAAAATTTTTTTTTTCTTCAACATAACGAAGATCATTTTAATATGTCGGTTTAAAAAATAAATCTTCCTGGTCGGTCAGCTCCAAATAAACTATTTCATCTGTGGTCTTTAACTTTCAGTGTCTTCTATCTACTCACAGAATATTTAAACAATTAAAGCTTTAATATGAAAGCAACATCACTGCGAAAGAATTTTATTTGTATTTAATCTCTAATAGTATTTTTATATAAGAATTTTTATAACCTTTTCTAACAAAGTTCTCGACATTTCTAACCACTAATATATTTCAAAGGTGCATATTTTATGGTTTCGCTAGTTTTTATGCGTAATCGAGTTTTAAATTATTAGAAAAAATCACAGGCGAACATTTTATTTTTAATAATTTATTAATTCTATTATTTATTTATTTATTTATTTTCGTTTATCACAACATATGTATTTACAGAGTAGCATTTTATTATGTTTAAAGAGTTCAGATTTTTTCTATTTATCTCTACACCTTAGATATACAGTATATTAGATAAGGAAGTTACTATTTATTACACTTGACAATATATTCTTGTTTTTAATTTAAATTTCATTTGAAAATTATTGAAAAAGATATAGATCTTAATATGTAATAACATTTTCGATTTAAGAATCAATCAATAATATAATCGCCTGTTAATTTTTTTAAAAGCCTATTTTTAGAAGAAATTTAAATAAAAACGACCCCCACCAGTAAACGTAAATTGCGTTTTTTTTAATGATCTGATTTGGATCTGGAATTTTTAACTGAATTGATATTTTTGAACTTATATAGCAAACATTTTCAACTGCATTGGATTATGCCTATTTTGCGTCAAAAATTAATTATATAATTCTTTCAGTTAAAGATTTGATATTTGAATGGGTAAAAATATCAGGCAATTTAATGCGTTTATAGAAATTTTAAAATCTTTGCTATAGTTCACGGTTTAACAAATTCAGTTAAATGCAAAATTCCAGATCCAGATCAGATCATTAAAAAAACGGAGTTGTGAGTGCACGATAGAAGTATCAAAAAGAGCTATGTTAATTTGAAGAACATATAATTTCTCTTAGTAGTAATGAGGGCAAACGACTAAAAGGTGGAATTAGTGAAGTAGTTATTCAATTAATGATTAAAACACTTAGAAAAATGCAGATTTGATTTAAGAATAAAACCAATCTCTTTTGAAAGTTTATTTTTAGAATAAATTTAAATAAAAACGACCTCCGCCTACTTCATAACCTACCTCCATACGAAGCATATTTAAAATACTTTGCATCTATCAAAATTTAATGCCGGAGAGAGTTAAAAGAAATAAAAATAAATCCCAAATTTTTCGTCCCGTCACTCTGAGAAAGGTAAAGAAATTATGAAGATCAAAGAAATTCAATATATAACGACATGTGTAGCAATTACGAAAACAGATGTCTGAGAGTAATCAATCGATAGATCGTAAAAGATATCGAAATTGAGATGAAATCGCCAGCACGTGCAAATAAATTAGCATAATTGTATAATCGCCAATTCTAACCGAAATTTAATATCAAAGTTGACACTGAAACACTTTCTACGGCTGTTCTTTTTTTTTCTAATAAAAAAAAAAAAAAATCACAAGCATCCAGAATTTGCTGCTTTTTTTGTGTGATATATTCCACATTTGCAAGCCATTCTGTTGGAAATTCCGGAGAGGTACGAAACGAAGACAAAAGTGGATGATTTAGCAATCGAAATCATCGTATAAGTGAAAGTAATGAACCTTGAAGTGCCTTGAGGTATTTAGAGAGTCGTGTGAGGTTAGTCATTGCTATTCGGGCACTTTTATCCGCTTATAGGCTTCTTACCTCTGAAAAATTAATGGTGGAAAAAAAATTTCAATGATTTGCGGTCTTGGAGTTCGAGTTCTGCATGACTTTAAATTTTTGTAGTAACTGAACTTTCTGGTTCTTTGAGCTTACATTTTAAATCATCGACACGTCACTGGCAAATAACAATTAATCAAAGAAAGCTGTGAACGTTAGCTTTTCTGGAGAGCGATGTAAAAATTTGAATTAATAAGGTATACATATTCTTCAACTCAAGAGATGATGATCAGTGGTGAGAAAATCTTTTATTCCTTTCGAAAGCCGGTTCGATTCTGATTATATTATCTTTACTTAAATTGGTTCGCAACATTTTGTAATATAATTCTTAAAAAAGGTTTTCAAATATGAATCATTCCTCACAAATTTAAAGACTTTAGTATAAAAACCAATAATTTAATTTTTTTTTAATATTTCACGGGAGAAGCAAAAAATTGATTTGATATACCAATCTTTTACACTTTTTTTTACCATAAAAATACGTTTTACCGCACAAATACGTTTACACTATTTTATCATAATTTATGGAATTTCCATTTAAAAAAAAAAAAAACTTTATTTTACAAGCACAGACCGGTATTTGCAGATAATTTAAAAAATAAATTTTCGGAGATTCAATTTCATATTGGGAAACAAATTTCGAACTTTTTGTCATTGGGTAAACTCGGGAATTTATGTCTAAAGGTTCATGTGTTAAACACACAAATTTATTTCATTTCCACCCATCGAAAAAGCTAAGAACTATTTTTTCAACTTTTTAAAATAAAGAATAAATATAATTATGTATTGCTCTATTATATAAGATATTATTAGTTTGTTACTCACCTGCTGCAAAATACATCTCATCAAGCACGAAACAATGCCAGTTATTTACAATATTATCACGAGTTTTCCACTTAATAATCTCGCAATCATTATTTTACTCAGTTGTGTAATCTCGGCTTATCTTTTACCCTGATTTCACATTTTTAATTTCTTTTGTTTAATATTTAACTTAAACTTATGATAATTTTCATTGTATTAAAAATAGAGAGAATGTTTCCCGAAAAAAAGGAATATTTATGACATGACCTCGAAAGAATCTTTATAATCGCTCTGACCGATCTTGAGTGAGGTTCATCTGCGAAGACGTTTTATAATTGAGCTCTTTAATTCAAATTGAATTTGTTGATCCCACACATGAGAGCGGTCGTTTGTAATTTGATTTGTCCCATTCTATTTCGTTTGAGTAATTGTTGCTTTAGTTTGAACTAATTACTTTTATGATGCAAATTCATGTTTTTAAATAGTTTAGAAAATCGCAAAACACTTTCATTGTTCGTGTAATTAAAATGAACCGACTAATTTTCATCCCGTTCCATGAAACAACAAAAGTAATTAGTAGCGGTCATTAGAATCACTTTTATCCGCAATTACCTTAGTCAGTCTTTTGGAATCCCGTCTGCACTAGACCAGAGAATTTGAAATAGTAGAAAGTGTTTTTGTGCTGTCACAGATCATTCGGTTGTAATGAGTTATTATTTTTGTGGTTTTCTCTTTCAGTTGCCACGTGAGCCAGAACGGCTATCCGATGAAGATGGCATCGTTGACGATGCTGAAATTAATACAGGTAAAAATATGGATGGTGGGATCTCCGTTTCGCGAACATATCGCAGTGTGGCTCTCAAAAGGTGGAAACCTGCGCCCGTTGTAAAGGCGACCAAGGGAAAGCCCGGAGAATTGGGTATAAAAAAGCAGTTTGCTATCTATCTAGATCATCGATATTTATGAATTATTTTTAATCCTTTAGGCAAACCAGTCAAGTTGCCCACAGAAATGCAGGAGCTCATGAAAGAAAAATTTAAAGAAAATCAATTCAATCTTCTGGCCAGCGATATGATTTCGCTGAATAGATCATTAACAGACGTACGGCATGAGAAGTAAGTTTTAGAGTTATTTACGGTTCTTGTACAAATAATTAATTACTTCGGTTGTAAATAATAACAAAAAGTAGTTCAAATCATTTAACTAAAACGCGTTGTAGTAATTGCTCTAATTGGGGCACACTCATAAAATGTTTCATTGATTAATTTTATGCTGAATTTACAGCTGCAAGAATAAGTATTATGCACCGAAACTTCCTACGACCTCAATTGTGATAGTTTTTCACAATGAGGCATGGTCAACACTTCTTAGGACGGTCTGGAGTGTAATAAATAGATCGCCACGACCACTTTTAAAAGAAATTATTTTAGTTGATGATGCTAGTGAAAGAGGTAAGATATTAAATTATGCCGGCTACTCCGTAGAATATTAAATTCAACGAGCTCCACCTTTTTCAGATTACTTAGGTAAGAAATTAGAAGACTATGTGAGTACCCTTCCTGTTAAAACATTTGTGCTACGCACTGAGAAACGTTCTGGATTAATCCGGGCAAGACTGCTAGGAGCTAGTCATGTTACGGTAAGTTTCATGCTGAACTCGTATTTTTACCGATGATTAAATAAAAAATCTCTCATATTTCTTTTAAGGGTGATGTCATTACATTCTTAGACGCACATTGTGAATGTACAGAAGGTTGGCTAGAACCTTTGTTGGCACGTATCGTGCAGGACAGACGAACTGTTGTCTGCCCAATAATCGATGTCATATCAGACGAAACATTTGAATATGTGACTGCTTCCGACCAAACCTGGGGTGGTTTCAATTGGAAATTAAATTTTAGATGGTAATTAACAGGCATTGTAATTAACACTAGAACTACCAAGACCCATCAAATTGACACGAGTACTGAATTCTTTCCTTGAATTAATTATATTTTTACAAATTATCTCCTAAAGTTTATGCCAAAACTTATTCTTTCATTTATAATTCAAATTTGAAAGTATACATAACATTAAAGGTGCAGAAAATTGTTAAAATTACATTAAATTGCGCTCCGGTAGTTCTTGTGTTGAAAATAATTTGTGTAACACTTAAATAATATTGTTTATCAAAGGTATCGAGTTCCTCAAAGAGAAATGGAAAGACGTAATAATGATAGAACAGCTCCTCTACGAACTCCAACAATGGCTGGAGGTCTATTTTCTATAGATAAACAATTTTTCTATGAAATCGGATCCTACGATGAAGGCATGGACATTTGGGGTGGTGAAAATCTTGAAATGTCCTTCCGGGTAAGTGTTATTCTTTTATGATGATTAAAACAAATATTTTACATTGAAATAAAACACGATCTTTTGGTTCTATACAACTTGATTAAGTTTTTATTCGAAAATCAAAAAAAAAAAAAAATCATATTAACCAACCTTTCCAAAACTTTGAGTTTAGATTTGGCAATGCGGCGGTATTCTCGAAATAATTCCATGCTCTCATGTTGGGCATGTTTTTCGCGATAAATCCCCATATACATTCCCTGGTGGCGTCGCCAAAATTGTTTTACACAATGCAGCCCGTGTTGCCGAAGTATGGCTGGACGAATGGAGAGATTTTTATTATGCAATGAGCACAGGTTCGCTCTTATTTTCTTATTTTTTTAATATTCAGTAGAAATGTGGTGAATAAACAAAAAAAAAAAAGCTTCTATGGTGACTAAACCGAGTGATTTGCAGCTGTGATAATTATAGTAATAGCGCCGATTTTTACTAACTCGATTTAGAGTAATTTTGTGGACTAACAAAAAAAAAATTTTAGAGCACTGTCTGGAATGGCAGTCGGATTAAATCATCACTTTGCCGGGTAAAAAGTGCCTTTCATCACTAATCTTGCCTCATCGATATTTGCTTACTAAAATTATAATTTTTTTTTTTTCAAATTATTTTTTTTGCGCAGTCCGTAGCACTAATTTAAATGTAGTATAGTTTTAATCCGATTAACATTAATTGTTCTCATTGGTTTACTAGATTTCTTTACCGTTCGGAAAAAAACACATTCTTTAGTAATTTGTAGGCCTCATACATAAAGTAGGTTTAGGTTTTTCAAGGGTTAAGGGTTTTAGGTTTTTCAAGGGTTAAGGGTGGAAAGCTTTAAAATTTCTGATAACAAAAATCCGACATCTCATTAGGCCAGAAAATAAAGAAAAATTTAGAATTTGAACAACAGGATAAATTAGTAAAAACCTAAATGTTTTGTCTCAGAAGAAATTTATAGCAATTTTCATATTTCACATATGCATATATACTTTGGCTGTATAAGTAATTAGATCACAAAAATATTGTTAAATACATACATATACTTGTATTTTCGAAAATGATTTAAACGATTCGATTTTTCGCATATTAAGTTTTAAGTTTTTATTGCAGGAATAATTTTCAATTTTGAGTGCGAAGACTAACCCTTTCGTATTTTTCGCCTGATTTGGCTATTTTTCGGGAAAACCCATAAATGAACCAAAAAATATCTAGTTTTGGTACACTGAAATATCTTTGAATTAACACTTCGATTGCCGTGTCCGTCACATGAACGTGACACGCAATAGCTGAATTAAGTGGCTGAATTAAATTGGGCAGTGAACGTGATAAGCAACTCACAGCTTTCTGTTTTTAGGGTTCAGAAAACCCCTTTTCAAGAATAAGGTTCTTATTCCCGCCTTGCTTTGCCTTGCCTTATAGTATTATACCAAAATATTATTTTATCCCATTTCATTATAGTATAACTGTCAGTAACTGGTCACTAAATTTTATTTGTTTTCTTCCTAACACCGAAAACTCTCAATCGATCTAATGAAACACAATCGAAACTGTGTTGGCTGAATTTATCGCAAAATAAAAAAATATAAAAACGAATATGACTAAAAATTGCTAAACCTACTAAACAGATCTGGATGTGCGGAGGCACCCTCGAAATAATACCATGCTCTCGAGTTGGTCACGTATTTCGTAAATCGACGCCGTACACGTTCCCCGGCGGCACAACCGAAATCGTTAACCACAATAATGCGCGTTTGGTCGAAGTATGGCTCGACGATTGGAAAGAGTTTTACTACAGTTTTTATCCAGGTTTAGTTTAATTTTTAACACACCTTTAAGGTTTTGACTGCTTTCTCTGTTATCATTATTACTATAATTTATTTATTTTTTTTTGGGTGTATGCTTTAACATTCTGTCCTCAAAACTCTCTACTCTATCAGGCTTGTTTATTTCTATTTTCTCGGTGTACGAAGTTTTTTTTTTTATTTATTTTATTCCTTAATAATTAAATTAGCTTTGGTTAATTATGGTTTTCTGTTTGCTAGCTGCTGTGTAATTCGTTTTGTAAATATGTGGTCGTTTCATCACATAAGCACTATATTTTTTTGTTCGTCAATTCCATCATTTGCACGCTATAAAATTTAAACGAACAGAAAAGTTCCTATTTAAAATTGGGAAATGCTGTGTTCGTTTTAGAGTAATTTGAATATTTTTGATTAGCCTTTAATTATTATTAAATTTTTCGATATAGGCGCTAGAAAAGCATCAGCAGGTGATGTGAGTGAACGCAAAAGCCTCAGAGAAAGACTGAAATGCAAAAGTTTCCGGTGGTATTTAGAAAATATATACCCTGAGAGCTTGATGCCTCTAGACTATTATTACTTAGGAGAGGTATATATTTTATATAATCATTCAACAAAAATACCATTAATTTAACATAATTCTGTTATACTATTTTTTTCCAGATTCGAAATTCAGAGACACAGACTTGTTTAGACACGATGGGAAGAAAGTATGGTGAGAGAATCGGTGTGAGCTATTGTCATGGACTTGGAGGAAATCAAGTATTTGCTTATACGAAAAGACAGCAAATCATGTCAGATGATCTCTGTTTGGATGCGTCTAGTTCGCGCGGACCTGTAAATATGGTGCGATGCCACAATATGGGTGGCAATCAGGAATGGGTCTACGACGATGATGTAAGCAATTCATTCATTAAATTTTATAAAAAAAAAAAAAAAAAAAAACAAGTCCTAAGCTCTGTTTGTTAATATAAATATTTTAAAAACTTACTAATTTTTATAGGACAAGACAATCAAGCACACAAATACTGGCTACTGTCTGACACGGCCATCAAGGGACGAACCAACAACGCCCCTGTTGCGATCATGCGATCAATCAAGAGGACAGCAATGGCTTATGGAGTCGAAATTTAAGTGGCAAGCTCACTAACAGGCGGACCATTCAAAATGAAATTTTGATATGAGCGGGCAGCCAATACGGTTTTGTATATTTTGTAATAAGGAAAAAAAAAATCAGCAAGCAAATAAGACTTAACAACTCTCAAATACCTCTTTTGTCATACAAATCACATCAAAATACATACACTTAGCTCGTAGCCAGAGGAGGTAAGATTTTCGCTAAAAGAGAAAATAAAAATATATATATATATATATAAATTAAATAGGATACTAAAACTGAACTGATCTAAAATAGCAGGCGAGTTTCATAAATCGTGTAAATAGTATTTAGCTATTTTTTTTTTCCATTCCTTTCGCTGATGCCGTTTTAACATATTAAAACACATAAGTCTTCCTATTTGCTTTTATAAATAATTTGACTCCCGCGAAGGGGAGTTATAAAAATTCTGTTTTTTTATTTTTTTTATTTTTTTTATTCTGTGTAAGTGTCATAATTTTTTTTTCTAAAGAACTGTGATTCCACTTAGCAGTATGTGGTGGCAGAATCAAGATTATGTGGCGGTTATGAAAGTTGTAGTCTTCTATTTGATAATAATTCAATTCTTCCAAAGATTTACTAAGATCTAAAGTGCCAACATGTAGAAAACGTACACATAATAAGTTATTGAGGTTAAAGCTAATATATGCAAGTGAAAAATAAATTACATAAATATACAAACTCAGTAAAATCAAAAGGTTACAAACTTTCTCAGAACAATTACAAATCCTACATTATTTCACCTATTTTTTACATAAGTCCAATAATGTGGCACTATAAAAAATTCATTCAAAAAACAAATGAAAGAATTGAAAAGACCAATTTCTACCTGTTCTCTTTGGGCGTTTCTAGTAAATATTAATATTTACCACAGTATTATAAGCTCGTACGACGGCAGTTTGCATTAATATCACTAATCGTCATTAAACAAGTCATCCGAATATTCCAACAATTCAATCACTACATCAGCACAAGTTCTTAACATTTTCAACGTTAATTCTTCATAATAACTTGTGCCAAATTATAGAGCAGATTATTTGAAAACTAGTTGACTCCTTGGCTTGAAATTAACCCAAACATAACTGATGGCACTTCAGCTACATAAAGCTATAGGTGAATAACTATCGTTTGTATCGATGTTAGCAGAAATCACCAATTGCAAGAGAAACGAAACTTTTCAAACGCTTCAGGGAGATTTTCTGCTCTTATTAAAAACAGAAACCACCGACAGGAGCAGAGTAACAAACTATTATAAAATCTTTGACTTCTATTGTTGCCACTTTATTGTTATTGTTCAAATTTTGTTGTAGTTCTCAGCTCTATTGTAATACTACTTTTTAAAACCCCAACATTATTAATTCTGCTGCCACTTGAAAAGAAAAACAATCGAATCATCTATTTTACTCGAGTGCTTTTTGTGTATTTCGTTAAATTAGTTTAAAATTTAAGTGAGGTAGGAATATTTTGTAAAATGGAATTCAAATCTCATGCAAGTGGTTACATAGTCTTGTAGAATTGGCCAAAAGTAATTATGTAAATAAACGTAGTTTCCTCCCCTCAATATTATACACGCAAACAAAATAGCGAAAAGGGGGAAGAGTGACAACTGATTAAGATTTGATTTAAATGATTAGCGCATATCATTTCGGTGCAATCTAAAAATGTAAATAGCATAATTATAAGAAGAGAACATAATCATTATTGTAATGTATCTAGGAATATGATCTATTCAATAAGTCGGTCTATTTTTAGGCCTCTCTTTAGTTTTTTATTAGTCGAACCAAGCCAAGCGCCGAAACGGAATATGAATAATAATAATTTTCCTCCACCTATGAACTGTGCCGTTCCATTGGACAATATCTACACAATTTGCAATTTCCTTCCCCTCTGTATACTCTATACCATCCTGTAAATTTCTCAAAACTCATATTATTGGCTAATTTGACTAATTGTGTACTGCAAGAGAAGGACTAGTGGACCATAGCACAAGCGTATTTAGGACTAAACTGACTGTGTACATATAGAAGAGAAAAAAAAGAAGAAATTTATCGCTCATCAGCAGAATCGCCCTCTATATTTCCATATCCATAAGAGTTTAGCTAAGTTCCCAAAAGCGTAAGTTTAAGCGACTTGTTACTGATCGTTCTGCCAGGAATTGCGTGCATTTTTCGTCACAAAAACCAATTATATACGCGATCGACGGAATCGAAGCAATGTTTTTTCTACCAGAGCAAGAGATAAATATATACGTTCTGTTCCATGCTAAATACAATTCCAGACAATTTATCTTAGTTACGCGGTGATGGTGCAATTTTGTTATAACGTACGTAGTTTTTAAAACAAATTTGTAACAGCTGTTTTACAGAGGAATTTAAAGTGTTTTTAAGTTATTTTCCAATACCTAATAAAAATATTTAAAAACAAATTTCATTGTATTTTTATGGGAACATTATTTTTCATTTATTTTATATACATGTACATTTTACATTTTATCCAACCTTATAGATAATAATAACACAGGCCTGCGATGGTTTTCCTCTTACAAAACCCAGTAGTAATTTTGATAGGCGATCACGAATTCGCAAACGAAAAAGTTCTATTACATCAAGTTTTTGGATAAAACAGGTTTGAAAAGTACAAAGACTGTATTTTGGCCATTTTTGCAAATTAATTAAAAAATAACGAATTATCGCACGAGCTTGTAAAGTAGCTCAAATAAAAGTATGAATCTTTAGTTATTATATTAAAATACGAGAGGCTTTAATACTTTCCGAAATATTCCGTGTAATTCAATTCCCATAAGCCGATTACTTCATACAATAGATAGTGAATGAAGATTACTGTTTGCGTACGCTCATGAAAATCTTATTCCCAAATATGCTTCGTAAGTTCTATAGATTAATGAAATTTGATGTATCTAGGTAAGGGATTCAGGTTTTCTTTTGAGTCGTGTTATGAGTTTTCTTTACGTTCTGTTATTTTTTAATGAATTTTTAAAAATTGCCGTAATACGATACTTTGGACTTTTTAACACTATTTTGCTAAAAAACGAGACGTGGTAGAAAAAAACCGAGTTCAGATGCGTAAATAGGAGGTCCGAAACTCCCATAATCGGATACAAAAACCAAGTTTGCTGTTTTTAGTTACGATTTATTCAAATTTGTATCTGTCATTAAACAATTTCTTCAACGCATTTGTGATATGTGCGCTGTGCTTAACAATTTTATTTTAAACAGACTAGCGCATGAAAACATTGGCTGAGTTCACAAACGCATAAACTGCAAAATTAGATATTTTAACCTCAGTTTTTATGCATTTATGAACTCATATTTTGCCTTATTTTCAAACATCAATGATTTCGCTCATAACACTGTTGTACAGAATCGACTTTTAAATGTTACCTAAGCAAACCCTTTATAGCGTTTGTGAAGGACATCAAGAGGATTCATAATCCGAAATATTTAACAATTCTATAAAAAAATTAAAAAGTTATTAACAAAAAATTGTTAATATTGAAAATTAGATTTTTTTTTTTATGAGTGTATGCAGAATTTCTAGCTGATCATAGAAATGTATGATGTGCATAAAAAAATTTTTTGTTCGACAAACATTCTGCTTAATGAGCCGATTTATAACTTTTCTTTTCATTTTTCGAAAAATTTTCGTGTAAAAAACTTATATAATTAATTATTATAAAAAATTGTTGACAATGTAAACAGTTTTAATTAATTATTCTCAACTCGTATACCAAAAACCAAGTAAATTGGACAATATTTTTTTCGTCTCTTTTAAAACTTTAAACATTAATAACTTTTTAATTTTTTTATGAATTTGCATGAAACTTGGCGAAATGTCATATTTCAATACAATGAATCCATTCTGCTTAGTCTCGACCTTAGGTAAAACTCGGTGTACAACAGTGTAATTTGATCGGGATCAACTTTAACTTGATTTCACTCAAAAGCGATTCCAATCTTAGTTTGATCGGAGTCGCTGATATGAGTACCCATTGCATACTAGTATTCAAAATATTGGAGATATTGTACATTTCTTTTATAACCGCAAATCGACTTCTTTTTCGGAGCGTCAATTAAAAATTAATGTCAAAAACTCAATTTTCAATATTTTTTAATAAAATTTTTTTTTGAATACTCTTCAAAAGTTGTTCTTTAGTGTAGGCCTTCGCCCATTTACCTTACTTTTACCAGATCGATAAAAAAAATAATCTTAAAAATGGGTCCAAAAAATGCATGTTTGACTATACCCCCACCCCCCCCCCCCCCCCCCCCCCCCCCCCTCTCCCTGGTTTAAATTACAATAAGAAATAACACGAAATATAAATTTGTTTTATTATTATAAACAAACTACGAGAAAACAGTGGAAAGTAATGGTGGAATTTGTGGAGCAGCATCCAGACTTGATAAAAGGAGCACTTAAATGAAATGCAGGGAAAGAGAAAAGAAAGAGAAAAATTTAACTCTTTTGGTTCCCCTGTAAGAAAATATACAGAATGAAAAAATGTACAAAACTTCGATCATTCAGGCATTCTCAATTTTTAATTATTTTTAGATATGGCCCCAATATAAATTTAATATTAGGAGGAAAGTTATATTTAACAAAAAAGAGATCGCAAGCACTGCCGGTGGACCAAATGAGTGTCAATATTTCTTAAAGTTAGAAGAAAGTGTGATCGAACTTTTAGATTTAAGGAAAGACGTTGAAGGAATACGCAACAGCAAGAGTTTTGGTCATAATTTTTCTGATAGAGCAAACATATACGAGAGTGGAAATAGGAAACAAGTCACTATTAATCTGAATAAGCTTAGAAACCTAGGAAATATAGGCTCAAAATTATCTGAATATACAGGGTGTTCAGAGGTGGGTGGTCAATACTGAAGGGGGTGAAAGGTCAGACCGAGACAAGCAAAAAATCGTATGGGTGGGGGGGGGGGGGGGGGGGCATCTCGCACCGTTTGGCAGTTACAGGGTGATTCGTAAATCAGGATTTTGCCTTATATGGGAACCGCTCTTGTATTTTTATGTTTTTTTCTACGCATCGCAGCGGCCCCAAACTGATTTCAAAAAATCACTATTTGGAAGCCCTTTCCAAAAAAGTTTACACCACCCCCCTATCCCCAACCCCTTGGCCACAATCCCCCCTGGAAGTTGAAAAAATTAACTTTTATTTCACGATTTTTCACCTTTCGCCCCACTTTTCTCTGAAATTCATGTTATTAACATACCTACCTTTTATTTTTTTTAAGTTGCCTATCTAATTACCTTTCCAAAAAGGTGCAACATGCCCAGGTAGGAAAAGGATACGAAAATTTATTTACAAAAATCCTTTTACAGAATATCATGATAATTCGAATTTTTAAGAAATTGTACTTAAGTTAACTAAAAAATACATTTTGTTCGCTTAAAAACTAATTACAATTAAAACGTATGTCCTTCAAAAGCTGTTCAAAATGTTCTCCGCCAGTTTCGATGCATGCAAGTAGCCTTCGTTTTATTTCACGTTTGAGGTCTATGGTAGCCAGTCTCTCCCGTATTTTCGTGGCTGCAGTCACAATCCTGGCAACTAATTCTTCTCTGGTGTTGATTGGTCTTGTGTAAACTTCATCTTTCATCATTCCCTATAAGAAAAAGTCCAGTGGAGTAAGGTCCGGTGACCTAGCAGGCCAAGGAATCGGTCCACCTCGTCCAATCCAGCGCTCTGGGTAATTTTCATTTAACCTTGCCCTAACAATGTTCCCAGTATGCGCAGGTGCTCCGTCGAGCTGTAAATAAATTGCGGTTCTGGTGGCCAGGGGGATGTCCTCCAACAGATCCGGAAGGGTATTCTCCAAAAAGTCCGAGTATAGCTGACTATTCAGCACTTGGGGTAAGATGAAGGGTTCTATCAACTGGTTGCCGATGAGGCCAGCCCAGACATTGACACTAAATCTTTGCTGGAAGGACCGACACCTGGTCCTATGTGGGTTCACATCTGACCAGGTGTGGAGGTTGTGTAAGTTTGTGATGCCATCCCGGGTGAATTGCGATTCATCCGTCCACAGAATTCGGTCTAGAAACCTTCTGTTTTCGATGTCAGACTCGAACAGCCAAGTGCAGAATTGCAATCGTCCTTCGGAATCTCCTTCCCTAGTGCTTGGACCGGGATATGGTGGTATGGATGTAGTCCCTCTCGGTTCACAACGGTCCAAACTCTCCCTGAAGACAATCCTGACCTTCGTGCGACCTGCCTGATGCTTATTACAGGGCTGTTCCTGACGATGTTGAGGATTTGTTGGTCGGGCTCCGCTGAATCGGCCGATTTTCCTGGTCGCATTTCTGCTCTGGGGGCGGTTACACTTCCGGTTTCTTTTAACCTTCTAAAAGTCCTTGAAAATACCCTTCTGTTGGGTACCCGCCGATTCGGGAATCTCCTTTGGTATTCTCGTACGGCCTCACTATCATTTCCTTCTACTAAACCGTACACGTAAATTATATCGGCATACTCGTCAACACTGAATTCTGCCATTTTATCTTAATTTTTTCTATTAAACACCCATCCTTTTCGCTTGCTTCTTCAACTGTGGTCAATGTCCTTTCAAACTTACCCATTTTTATACCATAATTCATAGGAGGTATTAGAAACGGAGCGTCAGGATACTTAAGAGTCAATACTGGATATAATAAACTAATAACGCTATTTAACGAGGTTACATTTATTATTTTATTACTGTTTTGCTGAAATAATAAAAATGTACTACCTCTGTTTCCTAAACAAACATTTCCGAACTTGCTGTCATAAAAATTGTTTACTTAACGACTTTTTCCATTATGGTGCAATAAAGTAATTAGGTACCTGTGAGGATGTTTTAATTTCAGGACTTTTGCAACCCTTTTCTACCTGGGCATGTTGCACCTTTTTGGAAAGGTAATTAGATAGGCAACTTAAAAAAAATAAAAAGTAGGTATGTTAATAACGTGAATTTCGGAGAAAAGTGGGGCGAAAGGTGAAAAATCGTGAAATAAAAGTTAATTTTTTCAACTTCCAGGGGGCATTGCGGCCAAGGGGTTGGGGATAGGGGGGTGGTGTAAACTTTTTTGGAAAGGGCTTCCAAATAGTGATTTTTTGCAATCAGTTTGGGGCCGCTGCGATGCGTAGAAAAAAAGATAAAAATACAAGAGCGGTTCCCATATAAGGCAAAATCCTGATTTACGAATCACCCTGTAACTGCCAAACGGTGAGAGATGCCCCCCCCCCCCCACCCATACGATTTTTTGCTTGTCTCGGTCTGACCTTTCACCCCCTTCAGTATTGACCTCCCACCTCTGAACACCCTGTATATAGTTTCAACGGGTTCGCATTATCTCTTACATATTTCCTAATTATTGTGGGAATTAAAACATTTCGTTGGAACCGCTTTGCAAAACAAGGACGATAGAATCCATTACATTTATGCTGCAACAGCAATCAGTTTTTGAAAAATGTCAAATTTGAATCACCTCGCACATTTAACGAAGCACTCCACGAAGAAATCTGCCATTTTAAGCCAGTCAATTAAACCTCTGAAGCCGAAGATTTTTATGGAGTGCTCATTTTTGGATATATTGTTTGGGACGGTGAGAAATTAAGCTCTAATTTTTTTCCACCCTCAGGGGTGTTTGCGAAGGGGTGAAAAAGGTTTTTTGTTTATAACTTGGTAGCCTGGGTGGAAACGTTAGAGGGTGATATAATAAATGATTATTCATCTTGTATTAAAGTTTCCACCGGTTTTGTTTATTGCAAAATTGTGTATTAAAAAATACGAACGTTTCTTCCAAATACACTGGTAAAAATATTCTGGATGGGTGGTAAAGTTAATACAAAGTTGTTTATAACAGAATCAGTAAGATATTATAGTTTCCACCTTTTTTATCACCCTTTTGTTTAAACAAATTAGAATTTCAGGATCATAAATGTAAAAAAAAGAAAGAAATTGATGCAAAGTGTTAGACAACTTGGAAAATTGTTCTGAACATTAAAATTAATAAAATTTAATACTTTTTCGTCATTTTTTTTATTTGTTAATTAACAGATAATAAAAAATCGTTGATTTTAGTTAATAAATCTTCTTCAAAAGGACAAATCTATTTGAAACTTTTTACCAATTGTGAGATACAATTGAGCATGTATGCTAATGATTGTTTTAAAATTGCAACTTAAAAAAGTAAATAAACAATTACAACAATTAATAACAATTCAGAAATTCATCATTATATTCGTTGGAAAAGGCATGCATTTTCACATTTTATACTTAACAGAGAATCTTAACAGAAAAATTAAAGAAATAGCAATAAACAATTTTAATCATTAATAACAACAAATAAAGACATTTTATTCTTTAGAAAAAAATGCATTTTCACATTCCAGACTGTTTCGACTGAATGTTCGAATACGATTTGGAATGGAATGTTAGGAATGCATTTTCACCTTTTCGTCTTTTCTAACGGTACTTAGGTACCGCGCGTCCTACGTGTTCCCACTTTTGACAGCCTACCGATGTTAGCCGAATAAATAGGGCTGTCAAAGGGCATCATAGACAAAAAGTATCTATAACAAGAGGGGACACTCGAGCGGTTATTTTTTAAAATTTTTCGACCTTGGTACCGTTACAGGAACGAAATGGGAATTTATGCTAGAAATAGTTAGTAATAAAGAAAGCATAAGTGAGAGAAAGACAAAAATTTGGGGCGAAAAGTGGAACACTCCTGCAGGGTGCACCTCACAAAAATCTTTTATCACAAAACTTTTCTATGAGCACATTATACGCTGCCTTTTCCACAGCCACACACCAAACACATTATATCATGCTTACCCATCATTTATCTAAAGCACATTTTATTTGATTTAATTAATTCCGTCTAAAAAAGCACTTTTTTACTTAAAAACTTTTAAGCATCTTCACATTTCCGAACAAATCAAGACCACCCGGTACTTTCCGCAAAGCGACCGGAACACACAATAATCTAAAACCAGAACGCCTTTAAAAATGCACAATGAAAAAATGTAAACAATCTCGTCCGTATTCATGCTCGATGTGTGCTACCTGCCTCTTCTCCCTTCTCCGATTCGGCATTTCCCTATAACTTAACATTACGAGGGGAGGTAAACTTGAGCGATCTAGTGCTAGTGCAGCAAACTGGACCGCTTTTAAAAAAGCGTTCATAAAAAAAGCTTCAGTTTATAGCTTACGCTGTAAAAGCTATCTGTGAGAACTTTTTGGTGACTATTTCTCTCTCTACATTTCTTATAGGTATTTACAGAGGTGGTAGCCCTGAGCTGCTTTATCTAATGGGAAATTTTGCTGGGTGTATTTGCGAGTGCTTGCATATGAGTTGGGACTTTGAGAGCGTATTGAGAGTGTCCCTTCTTGCTGAATTCGATATTCTTTGTCATAGACCGGTCCCCCACTCGCAGCATCCGATTCTAGCCGAATCCTACAGGCTTTCTCGCGTCATCAAAGGGAAATACAGCGGTCATCGTTAGTCGCTGGAAAAATGGCAGGCGTGGAAGTGTGTGTTTTCTGTGACGTTTTGTTGTCCGAGTACCCAGTTAACACAGTGGGAAAACTAGGATTGGAAACAATCAGGAAGTGCTGCGTAAGGAGGAAAGATGGCAAAGATGCTTTGTTTGCGGGTCTGGAGAGTCTGACAGTTCATAAAAAATGTTGGAAAAGTTATACGAACGAGAAGAGCGTCAGTGCCGCAGAAAGAGGTACTTCCAGGGCGAGGGCGAATCCAGCACCAATCAACGTTCCAGTCGATGCGGTTCCGCAGGTTGCAAGGGTTGATTTTAGTTTTGAAGATCACTGTATTTTTTGTGACGAGGAAATAACAGACGCCTTCAAACAAAGTGAGAAGAAAAAACCAATAGAAAAGCGGATTGTGGTATCGACGGTAATCAGTGAACATACAAAAGCGAGCATCGAGCAGGTTGCTAGAAAATATCCCAGCGAATGGAGTACGAAGGTACGTTTTGAAACGTTTTGATGAAGCATGTTTAGAAAGTTTGCCTAATCTCCAATGCGGAGGAAAACCACGAACCCACCACTTATCAGTTGGCTGACAAAATGCGTTCGTACACATCTTTATCAATGTAGATGTGAGATGTAAAACATTCTGCTTGTTTTAATCGGGAGTGAAATGGAACAGGAAGAAATTTATATTTCGTAATTTATGAACAAGGATGTTTATACATTTCATCCTTTTTTACTTAACACTCCAAATAAATATCATTTCCACTTAAAAATGTTTCTTCACTTTTGGCGGCAATTTTTTTCTAACACTTAACCTCAATTATTTCTTAAGTAGTACTAAATATGTAGCTAGGCTCAGAACCACTACTAGAAATCGGCTGAATTTCATGTGGGCACTGACATAGAGGAACTGGACTGCTAACCGCCGTCTGAAAAACGAGACCATTTTTAGCGCAGGCTCAAACCACATGGCGCAAATCATGCTATTAAAAATTCCCTAAAATACCGCACAATTATGTTTAAAATGAAGCAAATAAAAAATAATTAAGCTGTCACGAACCGATTTCTTTTATATCACGCTTAATTTTAAGTTTTTTCACAAAAATGTTCCTCGCGGCAATCAGCTGCGGTCTTAAGAAAGACAAAGATAGCTATACAAATTATTTTTCTGCCTTTGTCTAACCTTCACATTTCTCGTTTATACCAACCCAAGCTAAAAGTTGTATTACAAAATGAAGTAGCCATCTGTTGGACATCGTTAAACTATTCTAACAGCTGATTGCAACGGAAAATGATGAGTTGGCGGGCAACTTGTAAAGGCTGTCGTGGGTAAAAGTGATGTGCAAAAAGCTTGTGTTTACTTTTATTTATCTATTGGGAGTATCAAAAAGATGTATCACACGCGAAGATACTAGAAAAAACCAAAAGAAGTGCACATACATGGCGCCACCTTCATTTGGCTATTGGCCATTTTTTTTTGTAAATTTGTCTGCCTGCGGGCTTAAGAAAGAGCGAGATAGTTAGAATTCGGTCAAAATTTGGTCTTACTTTTGATGTGAGTTTTTGTACGGGATCAGCAGTCCAGTTCTTATATGTCAGTGCATGTGGGAATTCAAATCTTTTAACTAATACGAACGAAAAGCTAGAGCATGTCCACCAAAACACGAGCGAGACGGGAAATTTATTTTACAATGAGAAGGAAAAGGTAGCAGCACTTTTTTTGGTTGTGTCGTGGTTGTCCTCCGTATTGGAGAGTAGCAAAACCCCCGGGAATAATAAACACAAGCCGTGAAATAGAAAATGCATACGTAGTGATGTAGTCCGAGAATCGCCGTGAAATAACATTGCTTCTTATGGCGGATGATCCAAAGTATGCCACTCAACTCGCCTGAACTGCTAAATTATAAGTTTTACGCGAAAATGATATTCTACTAACTATAACTATGGAGGAATACCTTTCTAGTGATCTAAAAAACTTTATAGTGACATGAACAAAATATTAGAGTTTTTTGCACTTAAACACAACTCTAACCATTTCCTCGAACAAAACAGCAGCGGCAGGTCGACTTGACAGCACGACTTTCCGTGGTAATTTGTTCGATGGGCAGTAAGAGTAACTTTTGAGCTCAAATATCTTTAATATTTTGTTCTTACACCTATAATGATTTTGGTACCATAAGAACGGTATTCCTCCCCAGTTACAGTCAGTAGAACATCACTTTTTCGTAAAAGCGATAGTTTAGCTGATTCGCCCTGTGGAGCGGAATGAATGGGCTATACCGCCATAAGAAGCAATGTTATTTCGGTGCAATCATCGGACTACATGACCCTATGCATGTGGTAGTGAACAGGTCTACTTCACGGCTTGTATTTATTATTCCCGGGGGTTTTGAGAGTAGGCATTAGGCAGTGCCAAAACCCCCGGGAATAATAAATACAAGCCGTGAAGTAGATCTGCTCACTACCACACCTATAGGGTCATGTAGTCCGATGATTGCACCGAAATAACATTGCTTCTTATGGCGGTATAGCCCATTCATTCCGCTCCAGAGGGCGAATCTGCTAAACTATCGCTTTTACGAAAAAGTGATGTTCTACTGACTGTAACTGGGGAGGAATACCGTTCTTATGATACCAAAATCATTATAGGGGTAAGAACAAAATATTAAAGATATTTGAGCTCAAAAGTTACTCTTACTGCCCATCGAACAAATTACCACGGAAAGTCGTGCTGTCAAGTCGACCTGCCGCTGCTGTTTTGTTTGGGGAAATGGTTAGAGTTGTGTTTAAGTGCAAAAAACTCTAAGATTTTGTTCTTGTCACTATAAAGATTTTCAGATCACTAGAAAGGTATTCCTCTATAGTTATAGTTAGTAGAATATCATTTTCGCGTAAAAGTTATTGTTTAGCAGTTCAGGCGAGTGGACCGGCATATTTCGGATCTTCCGCCATAAGAAGCAATGTTATTTCACCGCGATTCTCGGACTACATCACTACGTATGCATTTTCTACTTCACGGCTTGTGTTTATATGTATTCCCGGGGGTTTTGGCAGTGCGAACACGAGGCGTCCCTCGGTTACACGTGTTCAAGTTTGAAATCTGTCGTTGTATTGTTATGTCTGTGGCTTCCGGTAAAAACCAGACAAGCCAAAATAATAAACAAATTAAAAACAAACTGTTTATTTAAAACAAATATTAAAGAAATAGTTAAATTGAGAAAAAAATTTATGAACGTTAAAAATTAGACATTTATGTTTGTAATAAATTAACTGTTTCCATGCATTTAGAATCGTTTTTTTATTTATAAAATTTTTTCAAAATTTATTAAACGTTTTTATTTCGATGACTGAGTAGAAAATTATCTTAGTTAAACTTCTGTGAGTATCTTACTTCGAAGGGTCGGTCTGAAGAAAGGTCAGGTCACAATTTTTCAGGTATAAAAAGGGATCTCAGTCGAAAAACATCGTAGTTGAGATTCTTTCGGATGAAAATCTTATTTCGAATTTTCTACGAGAAATGCATGTGAATTGTGAATTTTTTTGTAAACAAAATTTTTAAATCATTTTCTAAACAATTTTGACTTTTCTAACAAATTTAAAATTTTACATTGATCGTCACATTGTTTGTCTGTAATTTACGATATGTTTAAAGTTACACATGTTTAATTTTACACTACTTTTTATCATTTGTCGTTTTTTAAACTGTTTGTTTTTACAGTGCTTGTTTTTGCTCCTCTTGTTAAAATTTACAATTGCAAATTTATTTAAAATAAAAAATAAATAAAAAATTATAAATGAAATAAAAAGTTCAAATTCGAAATAAGAAAATTGTTAACATATCAAAGTTAAAAACTACAATTTCAGTCTTCAAATTAACTAATTATTTTAAGCAGAACTTCACGAAAATTATATTCAATTGAAGTGACACGTAGATAACAACTTTTTTGCAATATAATTTGTTTGAAAAAAATCACTTTAGTTTTGAAAATAGTTTATATCAAATGATAACTCATTTTTTCATAAAGAATTAATTGTTGTAAACTAAAATTGATACCGATTATCTTCAATTAAAAAAATTACTTACTTTTTATACTTACATGAAAAATTGATTACAATTCAAAGTTTGCTGATTTTTTTATAACAATAAAAATAAATAATAATGATAGAAACCAGTTTTTAATCATTTAAAATAGAGAATGCATGTTTATATTTGCTTCGGTGGAAGAACAAGGGTCTTTAAGCATGCATATTTTCATCTCTTTCAAAAGCCTACAATGAAAATGCACGTTTTGTAGGTTCTGAATCGGATCGAGGGCGTTGATCTAGTGGCTTGCAAGGCTCAATATCACCGACCCTGCTATAAACGATTTGGTACAATTTCGAGGGGACACTGGAGTGGCCACATTGGTCGACCAAAGTCGGATGCTGTAGCTTCTAAAATGGCGCTCATCATAAAATACATAGAGGAAAATAAAGATCAGTGTCAATTCACGATTGCAGAACTCAGAAAAGTTATTGATGATCCGCCAAGTGATCCGACTATCAAGGATAAGTTGAAGGAGTATTTTGGAACAAAGAACGTTGTTATACAGAGTAAGACTGGCCATCATACACTCATTTGGATTCGAAATCATCAAGAGCTGCTGGATTCGTGGTATCATAATAAACTACCAGATACAAAACGCGAGCGTGCCCGTATAGTTGACCAAGCAGGAGCGATAATACTTGAGGACATCCAGACCGCACAGTATGATACAACTTACTACCCTAGTCCAGACAAGTTTTTGGATTCTGCAGAAAAGGACGTTCCAGACACTTTGAATCGCATATTAAACAAAATCATCTTGACGAACAAAAATAATTCTACTGACGTCTATGCGAAGCAGTGTACCGCTATTGCACATTGGATAATAGCTGCATGCAGGCCTCGGACATTCGCGTCTTGTTTGCAAATTGGATTGTCTGCATACCTTAATTCCAGGTTTGGTTCCAAAAATCTCATCCAAGTTCTGTCAACATTGGGTTGTTGCTCTTCGTACTCTGAAACGGAAATATTGGAGCTGTCTGCTATTTTACACCCTGAAGAAGAAGCTCCAAAGGGATTCCTGCAGTTTGTCGCTGACAACGCCGATGTTAACAGTTGCACACTAGATGGCCGAGGAACTTTCCATTCGATGGGCATGATCCAGTGCGTAACACCAACACCTGTCTCCAGCTTGTCAAAGAAAATTTCGCGCGTGACTGGAGTTTTTGGCAGACAAGTACTCCGAAATACTCCTCAAGTTCCTCTTCAAACGTTTGAACGAAACCACCGGGAAAAAGGGCTTGCAGCAGTGACAGTAGAAATGGTTGGAAATGATGATTCCATCTCTCTTCGTGTAGCAGACCTTCTTTTTATGTATGCTAAGTTCAAGGATATTCCACGGATACCTGGATGGAATGGATTTATGGAGAAATTAAAATCTTATAATTCTTATGCAGTATCAAATATTGTGACTTTGCCCTTCATCAACGCTCCTCCAAGCGATTACAATACGATCTTCACTACGTTACTCGCTGCCGCAGAACGAGCCCAAAAAGCAAATCAGAAGTCTTGCCTTGTGACATTTGATCAACCGCTGTTCCAGAAGGCTCGTGATATAGTCGCATCTTCGACGGATCCACGCCTGGAAAGTGTCATCGTCCGACTTGGAGGAATGCACTTACTGATGTCTTTTATGGGATGCATTGGATTCGTCATGGCTGGCAGTGGATTAAAAGAAGTCTTGTCACTCATTTATGCTCCAGTATCAGTGGACAAGATGATGAACGGACATGCTTACACACGAGCAGTTCGAGGCCATATGTTAACTCAATTGGCTTTGGGTCGCATTATTTTATCAAAACTTGATTTCTCCTTGGATGAAGAAATGGAGATTGAAGATCTACTGGAGCATTTCGACAGTGGCACTGCTGAAGAAAGGATGAAAGACGGGACGTTTGAGGTGATTTGTCAAAGGTTTGAAGATGAATTGCAGAAACAGGAAGCAAATGGACCGACCGCTGCTTTATGGATCCAGTATTTCCGGATGGTCATTCTAGTGAAGCAGTTTATTGAAGCTGAGCGTAGTGGTAACTGGCAATTGCATTTAACAACCATCGCTAAAATGTTGCCATTCTTCCATGCCGCTGGCCACAACAATTATGCACTATCAGCACATTTGTACCTGCAGGACATGAAAGACTTGAAGCAGAAAATGGGATTACGTAACTACCACGACTTTGTCTCTCGAGGATACTTCACCATCAGACGATCAGATAAATTTTGGTCTGGTATTTGGAGTGACATGACTATCAAACAAACTCTGATGAGATCAATGAAGTCCACGGGAGGTTTAACACGAGGGAGGGGTTTGACAGACAGCGTACTTACTAAATGGATCCTAGGAATGCCCGTCATGCAGAAAGTGTCCGAATCCATTGAAGATTTTGTCGGCATTAAATCTTCCAGCTCAGAGCAGCACGTTGACGCTAGGCCCACTCGTCAAAACAAGGACAACGCAGACGTTGATACGCTTCTAAAGTGGTTTGAAAATCATGACCCTTTCCCTGTTTCGAATAGGATCGTCTCTTTGAGCACAGGTGTAGTTGGAGGAGAAGAAATAAACTGTCACAAAGCACAGGCCATTGGAATGGAAGGACTGAAAGCAATCGTCGGAAAAAATTTCGCGGAGTTATCCTTCTCGCGTAAAAAACGTGTGCTCCCTTTATCAGCGGTAACATCATCTTTAAAAATTAATGATGCTGTTGTTCCAGTTGATCCAATGTTACTGTTCCAGCGGATTTCTTTTGCCAAGGAGTCTCAAGATCAATTTAAAGGTTTCTTCGCTTTTGAACTTGCTCCTTACCCTCTATCTCTTTTTGAGGAAAGTGGCATGCGTAAGAGCAAAAAATCTGCACTTTATGATCTGTTCAATCCTACCGACGACGATGTCACTTCAGGAGATGTAGGTTTTGTCATAGATGGAGGATACTTGCTACATAAAGTTGTATGGCAAAAAGGCGACACGTATAGTGAAATTTGCAAAAAATACGTCGATTACATTCGGTCACATTATGGCGATCATGTCACTGTTGTTTTCGACGGGTATCCAGAAAACGTCACAGACAGGAGTACAAAAACTGCAGAACGTCTACGTCGAGCAAAATCTCTCTCAGTTGATGTGTTCATCGTGGAGTCAACAAGCCAAGATAAGTTTCTGTCAAACGACAAGAACAAGGCGAGATTAATAACCTTGTTGATGTCGAAACTGCAACGTCAGGGGTACAAAGTTGTACAAAGCACCGAAGACGCCGATACTTTGATCGTTGACTCTGCTCTAAATCTGTCTTCAGACTACGAGAACGTGATCATCGTCGGAGAAGATGTCGACTTGCTCGTTATATTAACCGGCATGGAAGACCAGAGACGCGAAAATGTATATTTTATGAAGCCTGGAAAAGGAAAGACAAAGAAATTCGTATACTCCAGTGACAGTCTGAAAGACCAAACTTTAACTCCGTACATTCTGACGTGTCACGCGTTTACTGGATGTGATACAACTTCATCTCTTTTCAATCGAGGGAAAAAAGGATTGACATCCCTTGTTTCCAAACATCAAGACATACGTCTTGCCCTCGACTGCTTCAAAGTTGCCAATGCAGATCCACAAACCATCGCTGATGCCGGAGAAAAAATCTTAGTTAGGATGTATGGAGGAAAACCGCCGCAATGCCTGAACGACATGCGATACGAAGGATTTGCACGTTCTATAACAAAAAGCAAATTTAACATTGCTGGATTACCACCAACCAAAGCAGCTGCAGCACAACATTCGTATCGCGTTTATCATCAGGTGCAGCAATGGAGAAGTGAGTTGAAATTCAAATGAATATATATAGAAAAGATTTTCAAATAAACGGTTTATTAACGATATTTATTTAAATTAATGTTTTACAGGGCGGAACGTACCGGCTACATTATGGGGCTGGACACAAAGTCCTAATGGGTTGACTCCGACATTAACAACACAGGATCCTGCACCAGCCGAATTGCTGAAACTGGTATCTTGCAAATGCGAAAAAGGATGCGGGAAAGTATGCGGGTGCAGAAAAGCTGGATTAAAATGCTCTGAGATTTGCCAATCGTGTCATGGACAAAACTGTACCAACATCAAGACACTTGAAGTTGAAGAAATGGAAGATGATCTCGAGATAGATTCAGTTCAAGAGAGCCTGTTGAATGCCGAAACTGATCAATTTGGAGAACCGCAAGATGTTGTTCTTAACGCTGAAGATACGGAAGCAGAACCAGATGAAGAAGAATTTACAAACGACGAAACTAATGACGAACCACTTAGCGATCCCAGTTCACCCGGACCTTCTACTAGAAAAAAAAGGCGAATTAACCATCACGAAGAAGTTATGAATGGTAAGACTTTTGTACAAACTAAAATAAAACGAATAAAAATGTGCCTTTTTTTTAGGGATGCCTCGATACGCCTTTTTGCCGATACGATACCGATACCGATACTCTTATAAAAATATCGGCGATACTGATACCGATACCGATACCGATACGCTTATTGAAATCAAAAAGGAAGGTAGGATAAATAAAACACAATTAATTAATAGTTTTAGTAATCAAAATTAACATTTATAAGATTTTTATTTAAAAAACAAAGTATTCTTAAGTTTTGCGGGCAAAGGCGATTTCGCAAGTTTCGACGTTGAAGCGGTGTGCAATTCACTCGGATGGTGCCTCTTCATGTGGATCCACAAGTTTGATGTGTTATAACTTTTAGAATTGATGCCACGGGACACATTTTCTTTACAATACAAACATATTGCTTTGGAATTATCAATTGTCGAAATTTCAAAGTGATTCCATATAGCACTTTTGTGTTTTGAAGTTGACATGACTACTATTTATTTTATTTGACTCAAACGACTAGTTATAAATGATATACAATACACAAACAATTACGATATGTAATTCTTAATCTTATTTGCATGGAAAAATACTACGCGCAACAACATTCAACCTAGCGAAATGGGATAGATGTGCGAGTGCGAGGCCAAAGCAGGCGGGCGAAACAAAACACTGAATAAAGCGCGGGGTTTCCCCGAGCATAGTTAGTTCGTGCCTCGTTTGCAACGAAATAGATGGGACAACACGCGCGTTTACATTACATTTTTAAAGCGCAAAATTTGAAAAGTATCGTTGAATCTGCCATAAAAATATCGCCGATACCGATATATCGGCAAACCCGAAGTATTGCCGATATATCGGTATCGGTATCGGATGCATCCCTACTTTTTTTCTAAAAAAAATTACTTTGAAAAGATAATTCAAGTAATAATTTCTTATGACTTTCAGCTGACTGTAACGAGGAGGCAACATAAAAATGTGTAAGGAATGCCTTTGCGAGGAAGACGATGACCAAAAATGTATCATCTCATAGGATTATTATTTTAAATTAAATTAAATATTTTATATTAGTTTGTATAAATTCTGCTTCCAAGATTAATTGTAAAGTATTTATTAATTATTAATTGTAAAGTATTAATTGTAAAGTAAATTTTAGTATGACCAGATGTGACAACGACTTGACTTGTCTTTTAAAGTATACGTTAAATTGCGTACTGTTAAAATAATCAATAGATTGTATCCCACAATTGGTAAAAAGTTTCAAATAGATTTGTCTTTTTGAAGAAGATTTATTAACTAAAATCAACGATTTTTTATTATCTGTTAATTAACAAATAAAAAAAATGACGAAAAAGTATTAAATTTTATTAATTTTAATGTTCAGAACAATTTTCTATGGCACGCCGTTTTGCTATTTAATAGCGAGCAATCTGTTGTGGAAAAATTAAAATAAATGATTTATTTAAAATTAAAAACGGAATTCGTTCGTAACATTTTTATTTTGTTTTAACTAATAAAAATTAATTAAAATTATAACTATGATAAAATTAATTCCAAGTACATAGGAGAAGATAGGAAAAACCCTGAATTATTATTATTGTATAGACATATTATTTGTTAATTTCATTATGCATTGACATGATTGTAGCATATTATTTTATGTCATGACAAAATAATAATTCAATTGATTTATATTTTGATAGGTTACAATATTATCTTGTAGGTTTATAATTGTGTTCCGATGAAATAAAAGTGAAATGTGTATTGAAATAATTTAATTAACTTCAAGCCTGTCTAACAATAAAAGAATTTCATGAATTATTATGGGAATTTAGTAAAAATTCTAATCGCAATTTACATTATATTCGAATATTAAATCAAATCGTTGAATTACGATTATAACAAGAAGTAAATTTCACTTACCGAAATTGTATTATAGAATGATTTCAAATCCGATTGTTCATTATATCTTGCTACAAGAAAAATGTAACAAATATAATTCTGAACACAATTTTAATTCATGAATTATTATTATGTACATAATGTTAATTCGTGAATTTTTATTCTTGAATTAATATTATCTACATAATTTTAAATCAAGAATAAAAATTCACGAATTAAAATTCTTGAATTAAAATGATGTACTTTATTTTAATTGAAAATAAAATTTCACGAATTAGAATTCTTGAATTAAAATTATGTACATAATTTTAATTCGACAATAATAATTCACGAATTAAAATTCATGGGGATAAACATTTACGAGTTAAAATTCTTGCATTAAAATTATGTACATAATTTTAATTCAAGAATAAAAATTCTCGAATTAAAATTATGTACATAATTTTAATTCAAGAATAAAAATTTACGAATTAAAATTCTTGAATTAAAATTATGTACATAATTTTAATTCAAGAATAAAAATTCTCGAATTAAAATTATGTACATAATAGAAATACGGCAACACTGCAAATACGTAAAAAAGTACATTAAGTACGAAATTGCAACCTTACTGGTGTACGCACGAGCTAGTTGAGCTGGTTCTACAACCTCCCAATATGGCTCCTGAAATTTCTCGATTTCAACGGATTGTGTTGAAAATTGTTACAATGGTTGTTTTGAAGCCACTAATATCGAACATTATCTAAATCACAAATCCAAGATGGCGGATCCAATATGGCGTCTGAAATTTCTCGATTTCAACGGATTTTAATGAAATTTAGTACAATGGTTGTTCTGAAGCCACTCATCTCGAATATTATAAAAGATACAAATCCAAGATGGCGGATCCAATATGGCAACTGAAATTTCTCGATTTCAACGGATTTTAATGAAAATTAGTACAATGGTTGTTCTGAATCCACTAAACTTGAATATTATAAAAGTCACAAATCCAAGATGGCGGATCCAATATGGCGACCCAAATTTCTCGATTCCAACGGATTTTAATGAATATTGGTACAATGGTTGTTCTGAAGCCACTAATCTCGAATATTATAAAAGTTACAAATCCAAGATGGCGGATCCAATATGGCGACCCAAATTTCTCGATTTCAACGAATTTTAATGAAAATTGGTACAACGGTTGTTCTGAAGCCACTAATCTCGAATATTATAAAAGTCACAAATCCAAGATGGCGGATCCAATATGGCGACCCAAATTTCTCGATTTCAACGGATTTTAATGAAAATTGGTGCAATGGTTGTTCTGAAGCCACTAATCTCGAATATTATAAATGTCACAAATCCAATATGGCGACCCAAATTTCTCTATTTCAACGGATTTTAATGAAAATTGGTACAATGGTTGTTCTGAAGCCACTAATCTCAAATATTATAAAAGTCACAAATCCAATATGGCGACTGAAATTTCTCGATTTCAACGGATTTTAATGAAAGTTGGTACAATGGTTGTTTTGAAGCCACTAATCTCGAATGTTACAAAATTTACAAATGCAAGATGGCGGTTGCAATATGGCGACTGAAAGGACCCCGCACAAATTGTATAGAAATCGGGTCCCGGTCAAATTCGCTGAAACTTTGCAGAAAGGTAGTTCTCAACCTGCTGATCAAAAGTCTCCATTGGCCCGAAGTCATCCTATGATTAGTTGCGGAGATATAGAGGGGTGAAGTGTAAGACATTTGCTGTAGACGCAAGTACACTTCACGAAGTCTCTAGTCGCTTAACTCGGAAACCGAGACCCCTCACAGAAATCTATGAACACAAAGTTGTGGGTAGTTATCAAGACGTGTCATTACAACCATAAACATGTTCGATTGACCTCTACCATGGACCTTAACCCATTAATGCGCAAAACGAGAATTTTGTGCACCCAAATTCAGTTGTACTATTCGAATAGAAAATTGGGGCAATTTTCTTCCAAAATCGTATATAGGGGGTTTTTGGGGATGTTCTTTCAGAATCTGGCATTTATTTTGCATAAGAGCTTCTAAAACCCTATTATTTTTTGGGTTTATTAAAAAAATTGCTAATTTTTGTTGGTCTTTTTCCTTTTGAAAGTTGTTGTTGCTACTATTGAATGATCGTATCACCACCAGAAATCGCGGTCCGAATGTCTAAATATTATCAAAACATGGTTTTGAAAGTTCTGTTTTGCTTAAGTTTTTGCAAAATGGCCATTTTGTACAACAATGTAATAAGAAATTTTAAGATTTTTTTACACGAAAAGGATCAACTTTACAAAAAAATTGTATAGAACAGAAAATACTTAAAATTAGCCAAAGAACTCGCGTGATTTGTTTCAGAATTTTTTGGACTATTTTTGGTTTTTTGGATTTGGCCAATTTTTGAAAAATCCAAAAATGTCCTGACAAATTCTGCAAAAATTCACACGTGTTTTTCTGCCAACTATAAGCACTTTTTTTCCTATAACATTTGTTCGTAAAATTGATCCTTTTTAAGTAAAAATCAAAAAAGTATCATAAAAAACTATAAAAATATTTTTACTCAAAAAGGATCAATTTAACGAATAAATTTTATAGGACAAAAAGTGCTTATAGTTGGTCAAGGAACAAATGTGAATTTTTTTAGAATTTTTCGGGACATTTTTGGATTTATCAAAAATTGGCCAAATCCTAAAATCAAAAGTAGTCCAAAAAATTCTGAAACAAATCATGCGAGCTCTTTGGGTAATTTAAAGTATTTTCTGTTCTATAAAATTTTTTTGTAAAGTTGATCCTTTTCGTGTAAAAAAATTGCAACATTTTTTATTACATTACTGTACAAAATGGCCATTTTGCAAAAACTAAAGCAAAAAAGAACTTTCAAAACTATGTTTTGAGAATATTTAAACATTCGGACCGTGATCTGCTGGTTATATGATCATTCAATAGTAGCAACAACAAGATTATTGCTTTAAATAGAAAAAAAAAACAAGAAAAATTAGCAGTTTTTTTAAAAAAAACCCAAAAAATAACAAGGTCTTTGAAGCTTTTATTCAAAACAAATGCCAGATTCTAAAAGATCATCGCCAACAACCCCCTATATACGATTTTGGAAGAAAATTGCCCCAATTTTCTATTCGAATTGTACAATTGAACTTGGATGCGGAAAATTCTCGTTTGCGCATTAATGGGTTAAGGTCCATGGTCAAGGTCAACCGAACATGTTTATGGTTGTAATGACACGTCTTGATAACTACCCACAACTTTGTGTTCATAGATTTCTGTGAGGGGTCTCGGTTTCCGAGTTAAGCGACTAGAGACTTCGTGAAGTGTACTTGCGTCTACAGCAAATGTCTCACACTTCACCCCTCTATATCTCCGCAACTAATCATAGGATGACTTCGGGCCAATGGAGACTTTTGATCAGCAGGTTGAGAACTACCTTTCTGCAAAGTTTCAGCGAATTTGACCGGGACCCGATTTCCATACAATTTGTGCGGGGTCCTTTCAGTCGCCATATTGCAACCGCCATCTTGGATTTGTAAATTTTGTAACATTCGATATTAGTGGCTTCAAAACAACCATTGTACCAACTTTCATTAAAATCCGTTGAAATCGAGAAATTTCAGTCGCCCTATTGGATTTGTGACTTTTATAATATTTGAGATTAGTGGCTTCAGAACAACCATTGTACCAATTTTCATTAAAATCCGTTGAAATAGAGAAATTTGGGTCGCCATATTGGATTTGTGACTTTTATAATATTCGAGATTAGTGGCTTCAGAACAACCATTGCACCAATTTTCATTAAAATCCGTTGAAATCGAGAAATTTGGGTCGCCATATTGGATCCGCCATCTTGGATTTGTAACTTTTATAATATTCGAGATTAGTGGCTTCAGAACAACCGTTGTACCAATTATCATTAAAATCCGTTGAAATCGAGAAATTTGGGTCGCCATATTGGATCCGCCATCTTGGATTTGTATCTTTTATAATGTTCGATATTAGTGGCTTCAAAACAACCATTGTAACAATTTTCAACACAATCCGTTGAAATCGAGAAATTTCAGGGGCCATATTGGGAGGCTGTAGAACCAGCTCAACTAGCTCGTGCGTACACCAGTAAGGTTGCAATGCAATTTCGTACTTAATGTACTTTTTTACGTATTTGCAGTGTTGCCGTATTTCTATTATGTACATAATTTTAATTTGAGAATTTTTATTCTTGAATTAAAATTATGTACATAATTTTAATTCAAGAATTTTAATTCGTAAATTTTTATTCTTGAATTAAAATTATGTACATAATTTTAATTCGAGAATTTTTATTCTTGAATTAAAATTATGCACATAATTTTAATTCCAGAATTTTAATTCGTAAATTCTTATTCTTGAATTAAAATTATGTACATAATTTTAATTCGAGAATTTTTATTCTTGAATTAAAATTATGTACATAATTTTAATTCAAGAATTTTAATTCGTAAATTTTTATTCTTGAATTAAAATTATGTACATAATTTTAATTCGAGAATTTTTATTCTTGAATTAAAATTATGTACATAATTTTAATTCAAGAATTTTAACTCGTAAATGTTTATCCCTATTAATTTTAATTTGTGAATTATTATTGTCGAATTAAAATTATGTACATAATTTTAATTCAAGAATTTTAATTCGTGATTTTTTGTTTTAAGTTAAGTTTAAGTACACAATTTTAATTTAGGAATTTTATTTAGAAATCTTAATTCAAGAATTAATAATATGTACATAATTTTAATTCAAGAATAAAAATTCACGAATTAAAATGATGTATATTATTTTAATTCAAAAAAATAAAAAATAGGAATATAACTTTAATTTTCAGTTATTTTATAGCGTAGCATAACTAGAATAGTATGAATTTTAATGAATTTTAAATGAAATTTAAAATAATTTCAGTATCGAATGAATATGATTTTAAAATATAATAATAATTGACTGAATTTAAATTTTACTGTCAAACAATACAAATTTTTAATTTAAAATTTTTATATGCATGACTTTAAATTACTCAATTGAAATTATGGTTTAATATTATTGTAATTATTTTTTATGATCACTAATTTCCCTGCGGATAATTATTTTAAAAATATTTTCGATTGATAAATTATTTTTATGTTATTAAATAGCAAAACGGCGTGCCATAATTTTCCAAGTTGTCTAACACTTTGCATCAATTTCTTTCTTTTTTTTACATTTATGATCCTGAAATTCTAATTTGTTTAAACAAAAGGGTGACAAAAAAGGTGGAAACTATAATATCTTACTGATTCTGTTATAAACAACTTTGTATTAACTTTTCCACCCATCCAGAATATTTTTACCAGTGTATTTGGAAGAAACGTTCGTATTTTTTTATAAACAATTTTGCAATAAACAAAACCGGTGGAAACTTTAATACAAGATGAATAATCATTTATTATATCACCCTCTAACGTTTCCACCCAGGCTGCCTTTTTTATTCAAAGTTATAAACAGGGTGGAAAAAAATTAGCTTCATTTCTCACCGTCCCCAACAATATATCCAAAAATGAGCACTCCATCACAATCATCGGCTTCAGAGGTTTAATTGACTGGCCTATTTGTCGTATGGCAATACTACGATTTACACACACTCGTACTCCATGATACAAAATTTGCCTACGATCGTAAATGCAAATCGTATCGTAAATACAATCGTATCGTAATCCACGATACGGCTCCAGGTCTAACACAAAATCCAGCAATTGTACAACCAGACAACTGCAAAATCCCCAACGCGCTTTTGTTCAAGCTGTTTTTAAAAATCCGTAGTTTGCAATTCTGTCTCCAAAATTGAGCATTTTATTTTAATCCAATAAATGAAACCAACAAATGTTCTCTTCAATTCCCACTTTTTATTGCATCATGAGACATTTTGACTTTAGTGCACCTAATTAAATTGGCACTATAACACACCAAAAAGTAGGAAAAAAAAGACAAAATATTTTTTTTCTTATTTTGTGTAAAAACCTAAGAACTTAAAATAAATAATTTATTGTTCCTTGGTTTCACGGAGTCGTCGTACAGCTGATCGGACTGATGCAGCAGCTGTTGTGGAGTACACCCAGGCTCCTCCAGCTACGACACGCTTGCATCGCTTGCAGGACCAGATTCCAACACAGGCGCGCTTCATAGCATCCTGAAATGATTGAGATAAACAAATTTATTAGCTTATTGTATCTGGATAATAGAGAATTTAAGGAAATTTATTATTTCTCAGTGTGAGATTTGGTGAATCTATTTCATGTTCGATATGGAATTTTTAATTTAAAAGTAAATTATTAGCACATTCTTTGGATATATTAATCTCGGTTTAATTTGCTGTTTTTACTCAATCTAGACGATTTCATTTTTAGAGGTGCTTACTCTAGGAAAACGATTTCTCACATATAAACTTTGTGCCAAACATAAAAGAGATTTACTGCCCTTCAATCCACTTTGGGAGGGAAGCTAGCTTACTACAGCGATACATAGAAGTGTCTAATGTACGCTGAATCGAGGGTCACCTCATCAGCCTTTAAATTCAACGTTAACATAAGAAAACTAGAAAACTACCCATATGCCGGTTTCTACTTGTAAACAAATGCCCCAAAGACACTTTCTTCACTTTGGACTATTTCTGTCTTATTTGATAAGTTAAAAAAACACTGGAGTTATACAACCAACGAACACTACGATCAAACTGAGACTTAACTGGCATTTGCCAAGAACATAAACACAGCTCCGGAGCCCCGACCGCCAAAAAGGGATCCAACTCACCTTGCCGCAGAAAGTGCAGGTATATTTTGAATGTTGGGTGATTTCCATTTTCTTCACCATTTTACGCAGGGAGGCACCATAACGGGTACCATATTTTCCTACAATTCCAACCTTCTTGGTGCGTTTGGCCTGAAATTAGAAGAAAACATTTCCAACATTAGTGACAGCCACAAACACTTCCGTTTTTTAGTAGTAAAAAGCCACTTTCAAATTAATTTTGTAATTTTATCACACAACAACTGAGCGATGTCTCACAAAATATTGTTAATTTAAAGAAATAATATGCGATTATTTAGATTTTTGTCAAATATCCTCAGCGTACCATTTTTGAGGTGTTGATCTGTCAAATTTCAAACCGGAAAGAGACTTGACGTCTTATTTGACAAATGACGGCCACTGTAGGGATGAATGGAAATAGAACATGAGAAACGCAGAACTTTCCGACTCTAGAGGGCGAACAGCGGGAAATTTAAAATATTGTTTTTTTTCCTATTTCCATTTTTGTTTACCCCAATCTGTCGAAAAAATCATAAATTTTGCATTTGCTATATGTCTTGGCCTTAGCCTGAACTAAATTCTCAAGATTTAAGAAATATAAAACAATATGCTTATTTATTATCCTATTTATGATAACTAAGCGAAATGAACTAGTTCGTTGTACTGAGCACCATGGTATTTACATTTTTATAAATAAGAAGTTTTAGGCCTTGAGCCACTCAGAACTTCTCATAATTTTGTTCACCTAATTTTAAAACTACATATTAACTAAAATATAAAATAGAACCTTATTCCATGGCTTTAAATTGTAGAATAATGTGCAAAAATATAAATCGTTCCAATACTTTTCTACAGATCGTGTAAACAAAAAAATAAGCTTAGATTGCAGTGAAAGCGGGTCAACTGGCAGTTTTTAGAGAAAGTTTTGATTTTACTACATGTTATCAATTTGAAGTGTTTCAGATTACGTGGCAAAATTTACAGAAGTCGTATTTGTCAATTTTTAGTGAAATTAATTTATTATTTAATTGATGTAACAATGCGACGATATGTTCTTGTAAATTCCCTACCTCTCAAGATTTTTATTTCGAATAGGAATATTTTCTAAACATATTTTTCCGGAATCTCTACAAATCATAGAATAAATATCCGTAAACCTAGTGTAAAAAATTAATTATTATGAATATCATTTGAAGGAGGGTTATGTTTTTCGAGTGTATGTATGTATATTTCTTTGGCACGGCTTGATGGATTTTAGCTTGAGAGGCGTCGTTAGATTCGTCTAAATTGTGAGAGTGACACTGGGTATATCAAAATTATGTAAATTAAAACGTTCGATTTTTGGCGCCATATTATATATCTTCAAAAAATATTTTTTCTCAAAACCTATCGAGTGGGGTATCAAAGTAAAGGGTTTCATAAATAACTTGCAAAAATATATACAACTTGTATGTTTACATGGAATTTGGAATGAGAAATGCTAAAAAAAAAACAACAAAATATTCAACGTTACAAAATAAATTATATTTATGTGTGGAAAAGAGACATAACAATATTGTCTTACTAACAACTTTTGTTAATTCCTTCAGTTTTCTTATCAATAAATAATTCATATCACTGTATTTTTTTCGTGAGCAATGAATGAAAATTTTATTTTCAGGTTAGCCGAATAAGGCTGGATTTTAATACGTTAAACCGATCTAAGAAGATATAAATATCTAAATGAATTAAGTGTTCAGAAGGGCTGAATAAAAGCATTCGATTTATACTATAAACATTTTCTATAAACAAGATTGCAGATTTGATTTCAGTATCAGCCTATATAACCTAGTGAGTGTACTTAAAGGGTAATTAATTTTTAAAAACTAATGTAATCGTATGTATAATAAATTGTGAAATTTTTAAATCAACCATTACCCAAACTTTAAATGAAAGTATCTTTTGTTCCTTCTATTCGTTATTTTTTTCAGTATTCCTTAACTTACCTTATTGCATCTTCAACATTTAATTGACTTTGATCCACGTCTTTGAAAATTAGTTTAGTATTTAATGAAGTTACAACAGAAAGTAGCTGAAATGTTCACAACAGAATTGGAGAGTTTGAAAACTTATTATTCCATTATATTTGATAAGTACAAATACCTTTTCAAACATAACAAAATATTTACCTTAATAATCCCAAAAATGTTTGAAATGTTTCACGCTGATACAAAATGATTGTATTTACAAAAAAACATTTCTGGCCTTTTTTATTGCTGAAACATAAATTAAAGAATAAAACAAGATTGCTTTTTCCATATATGGATTTTATTAAAATAACAATTTTCCATAAAAACCAAAAAAAAGAAAGTTTCATAGTTTTGCATAATAAATAAACCATCTTAAAAATCTACAAGTATATGCGCGGGAAAAGGAAAAAAAGTGCAGTGCGCCTATTGTGCTTTAATAAAGTTTTAATAAGAAGAAAAATATTCTGCATGCCCATGTTCTTTATGCAAATAATCCACAAGTGTGGACGCAAAGAATAAGACATGTATATTAATTAAATACTCAATCGCCGTGACACGATCCTCTGAGCCACTTACAGTAAGATTTGTATATAAACAGGTAACAATTATAAGAGATGATTTTATTTATTTATTTTTTTTTTAATTTTCTGTTACTTTAAATATTCAGGCTTTTTGAACATTTTCTTTGTCCTGGGGTTATTTTAAAAATATATGAGTACACATTTTGTATATTTAGTACGATCTCCCTTACCTACAGATAAAGTATATTTTTTGTTTTTCGCTAAATATTTTTACACATTGTTTTGTATTTTAGTTGCGTATATGTATATAATAAATGCAAAATGTATAGAGGAATTACGTCTGATTCGAAATATATATGTAAAATGTTGAGCTGCCACCAAGGTCATTTGACACATTTTAATGTTGTCGTCAAATATGATCTACACAAAATTTTTTTTGAATATTAAATAAAATCAAAACATAAAAATAAAAATGATTGAAAAATTACAATTTCCACTTTCCCCCTACTCTAATCACTTCCCAAATGTCCACATTTTGTTTCTTTCAGTCGATTACAGAATTAATAGTTTCCTCTACAATCAATTCTTAAGTTAACATACATTCAACAAGAGATACATAAAACATTTTTAAATCATCTTACACTTATTGACAATTATACATACATATATTTAATAAGTTGACAATTTTGGCACACCCTGTATACGTTTAATGGATATTTCTTTCTTTCTTTCTTTCTTTTTTCTATTCAGAGTGTAACTCTTGAAACGTTTTAAATTAAAAATTGATTAAATATGTATTTCGCTTAGAAGTATTTTTGGTATCGTTTAGGTCCTTTTCCCAAATAATCCTGAGATCCGAGCCGTGGTGCCTCGTAAGAAAGGCTTGGGACAGAGACTGGTTCATTTAAAAAGTGTCCCAGAGAGCGCTTCCTTTTGGCTACCATATATCTTTTAGCGGGATAATCTATAAAATAAATAAATATTCTGTAAATATGTATGTGCTTTTCTATAGGCTATATGGTAATTGGAGACTAGTTTTTTAAATAAACGTGAGATTTACAGAGATTGCGAAAAACATTTTCTGCTCTGTTTAAAACTTTGACTATCATTTTTACTATCACTTTCTCATTCATGCGGAATTACTTTTATATTTTTAATAAGATTTAATTTACGTACATTAAACTGAAAGTGGTTTAATAATACTTACGGTTAGGAGAATATCTTTGATCCTTCATGACTTCGTATTTGGACAAATCGTCTAAATTGTAAGGCATTCCATAATAATCGGAGGGTTGATCTAGATATGAATTCATGAGATCATTTTCACTATCCATTTGTGAACCGTAAGGGGAAAAATAGGGTTTCACATAATCATTAGCTGCCTCTTCATTTTCAGCTTCTTGTCGGGATCTTTCGCCGGCTTCAACCAGTGCCAACAAGGCTAACATATCCGCTGGACTGAGTTTTGATTCTCGTTTCAAGCTGTAAATAAAGATATTTGTGAAATAATTAATTTGTAATGCATAAAACATGCTGAACTACCCGAGTCGAACTTTACCTACGGTTTAGATATTGAAAATACTTAAATAGACCTATATTAATTTTAGGCTTCTATAGGCTCATTAACTACTAAATTAACATATTTTTTGAACCTCAAAAAACAATCTATAGAGATTAGTAGGCCTAAAAATTCTCGTTTAAAATTAAATATTGGATTGGTAGGAAAATCTTGCGACACAAATAACACTTTCTTTAATAAACAACTACAACTCCTGCCCAACGCTCCGGTAAACTTAAAGCCCATCCATCAAAAAATCCTTTGGTTTTGAATCAAACTGTTTGGTCATCAAACTGTTTATCGCGTAAATAATTTTTTAAAACCCGAAACAAATGGTAATCAGACGGAGCTAAGTCTGGTGAGTATGATGGATGGGGTAGAACTTCCCAACTTAGCTCTGAAATAGTTTGTTTAACTAATTTAGCTATGTGGGGCCGAGCGTTATCGTGAAGAAGACGCTTTCGCCATTTTTGTTTAATAATTGCAGACAGATTTTGAAGTTGTGATGAGTAGGTTAGGTGGAAGAAGTTCATAAAACAGCATGCCCTCAGAATCCCACCAACAACAAAGTAAAACTTTTTTCTCAGCATGGGTTGGTTTGGGAGTTGGTTTTGGTTTCTCGTCTTGAGGTAGCAACTAACGCTTCCGTGTATGGTTAACATACAATACCCAGCTCTCATGTCCAGTAACTTTTTCGCTGAGAAAGTCCGTTCTGTGTGGATGAAGCAACAATGAAAGGCAAATAGACATTTGCGTCGCCTTGTTGGATTCGCTGAGTTCGTGGGGTATCCAAGATGATAAAACTTTTCTGTATCCATACTACTTAAAGTGTTCAAGGATGGTGAAATGACTACAGTCAAGTTCATCTGCTAACTGTCGTGACGATGCATTGGGTTTCATTCGTAGTAGAGATCGCAGTTCTTCGTCGTTAACAATTGTTGGCCAGCCGGACCTCGGTTTGTCTTTCGAAGGTTATGTCACCAGAAAGGAAACAGCACACTGCACATATTAGCAGCAGCAGATCTTGCGGAACGTCAATGTAGGAATTCGTAGTAGGCAATCGCTTGAAGCGCACTCTGATCTATCTTTTTTAACACTGCCTGATCGAAACAAACGGGCGCTTTATATACCCTTTGACATGGAAGCTTCTCGAATATTCTAACAGTTCTTGAGGTCGAATGATCTCGAACAGCTTTCCAATAAATAATATTTAGTTGAGCGCTAAAGTGTCGCAAGACTTTCCTACCAACCCAATATTTTGCATTTAAATAATTCTTAACGCCTAATTTAGTACTTTTTATACAATACAACCTCGAGAACTCCTAACGGTTCTATCAAAGTAAAAAATTTAGAAGTTATTTAAATCTACGGAAACTACCTCTATTATTAAACCTAAATTAAACCTAAATATTCAAAATTTAAATAATTGTGAACCCCTAATTTAGTACTTTTATATTCTTCACAAACTTAGTAACCTCTAGTGATTCTAGTGAAGAATTCATATTTTTATTATTAAACATATTAATTAATTAACTTCTACAATCTACATATTCTACATTTTAGAAGAAGGCAGAATAAATGGGATTTAATGAGTTTTTGTAATATATTTAGGTTTAGAGAAGGCGTTAATTATAAATTTTGAACATCTAAACAACTACAGAAGTGTCTCTTTTTTCCGGTAACCGAATATTCGAGGTCTTATGGGGAGGTTATTTTCATATAGAAAATAAATTATATTTATGTACTTTAAATTTTAGTTCTTCCTTAGGTTTTGAAAAGTAGCAAAAGTTCGGCTCGGGCATCCAGGATTAATTAAAGTCAGATAATCTGCAAGGAATGTGTTGAGCCAATTGCAGTAGAAAATCCACAATTTCACAAACTATGTAGATATAGTATTACAATAATCATACCCAACTATTGCATTTAAACAGATTAGACAGTTCTCTGTGGAATATTTTCATCCAATCAACATTTTGGGAAAATGCCCAATGTAATCTTAACTAGAGCAATTACAATCGTGCGACAATTAGCGTACGATATTCACTGCTTTCCACTTTATCCGTTTTCGAACGCTGTAAATTTTTTTTTTTTTCAAATCCACATAATAGAAAAATGCCAAAAAAAAATTTAATTTCAAAGTGATTGACTGTCAAAAGCTCTTACATACTATCTTTATATATCTTTATACAAAAATTTGGAAAGATTCGAGTAGGAAGTATGATATTGGGTGTACAAATTAATTCGGTCCGTTTTTTTGTTGTTAAAAATATATTTATTTTGAAACAAAATGAATTAACAGATTAATCAAAGTATTGTTCATCGTTGATTACTACTTTTTTCCCACCTCTCAGGCAAATTTCGAATCTTGAAAAAATGTTTTGTCTTTTGAGGCAATCCAACTTCTGATTCAATTTTCTATTTCTGCGAAAGAAGTGAACCGGTGACCTGCCAAGTCGTGCTGCATCCGTCGGAATAACCAGTAATCAGAAGGAGCAAGGTCTGGAGAATACGGCGGGTGCGGTAGAATGTCCCACTTGAGTGTTTCTAAATATTTTTTGACGACTTTTGCGACATGAGGCCGAGCATTATCGTGCAAAAGAATAACTTTATCATGTCTTCGTTCATATTCCGGCCGTTTTTCTCGTAATGCACGGCTCAAACGAGTCAATTGTAGCCTATACCGATCGCCCGTAATAGATTCACCAGGTTGTAGCACCTCATAATACACAACACCCTTTTGATCCGACCAAATACACAGCACGACTTTTGAACTTAAATTTTGCTTTGGTGTTGATGTCGAGGTTGATGGTAACGATTCACCAGGCTTAGCGTAATATTTTTTCTTCTTGGGATTATCGTAGAATATCCATTTCTCATCCCCAGTAACAATTCGATGTAAGAAACCCTTTCTTTTTTGCCTTTGAGTCAACTGCTCGCAAGTGAAAAATCGCCTCTCAACGTCTCTTGGTTTCAATTCATGAGGAACCCAGTTTCCTTGCTTTTGAATCATTCCTATGGACTTTAATCATACACAAACTGCTTGTTGAGTCACTCCCAATGTATCTGCAAGCTCCTCTTGCGTTTGACACGGATCTCCAATTCTTCGTCTTCGAATTTTTTGGGTTTTCCAGGGCGAGGTTTATCTTCAACGCTGAAATCACCATTCTTAAAACGTCGGAACCATTCCCTACATAATTTATCAGTTGGAGCATTATCACCATAAACTGCCCCAAACATTCGATGCGCTTCCGCTGCACTTTTCTTCCAATTAAAGCAAAAATTTAAAACCTCCCGCACATGCAGCTTAGTTAACACAAAATTTGACATATTCGACAAAATAAAAAACAAGGTTTTTTATGAAATTCAAAGTGATAGAAACTGAATGTTATTTACAGATGTCTAACCTCTCTGAAACCACCGAGATCAACTGTCACTGTGAAACATTCATAACAGCCAGAACCATCTTTTGAAAACGGACCGAACTAATTTGTATACTCAATATTATTCTAACAACTATAAAAATTGTTTCGTAAACATGTTTGCGTATATTAAAAAAAAATTAAAGTTAGAAATTGAATTGAAATAGAATTGTCGACAGGACATGGAACATTTTAAAGAATGAAAATAAGTAACTTTTTGAATCGAAGTAATTGTACGAAATTTCACTATTGACCTACAGGCACTCTGAACTTGGTTAATAAAGGAACGTCACAAGATTTCTGATTTCTGTATCCGGGTGTATAAAATATATTAAATAGACAAAATGTATGCTCTATCGATACTATAAACTATAAAACTCCAATTAAAAATTTTCAATTACCATTACAAATTAATTGCGTCATAAAAAATTTTGAAAAGTTTAATTAAAAGTTTTAGAAGAACACAAGTCAACATAAATATAAGCTAAGTGTAAAAAAACTTATTGTCGACATCTTGGACAACGTTCTCCCTCTTTAACAAAATAAAAAAGAGAAAAAAAAATTTTATAGTTCGCAAGAAATTCCTTAATTATCTGCAAAATTATAGAATTTTGTAATTACGCAGCCACTGGAGCGTGCAATGATATAAATTGAAAAAATAAAAAATAAAATAAAATAAGGCCAATTGCACCCTCCACTGATTATCATCACTGTGACCTTCCAGGGATAATTCCATCATTTCCAGGTAAATATTTAATTGGGACAATGGGTTGGCTTTTAATAAGATGTCTTGCAATATAATTTTCAACATTTGTGCGTTTAATTACTTTTCTTGGATTGTCGTAATTTTATTTTTTGCTTCTTGTACGACCCAATCATCTTCGAGTCAGGCTCTAAATATAACATCCTGCAGAATTGGAGATAACTAGAGTTTTCCTACTGTGGAGCAGTTCTACGTTCAGACTTTTAATAGCAACGTGAAGAAAATTTTCTTCTTGTATCTAATTATATTTTTCAGCGGAAAATGGAAGCAAAATCCTCTACGAGATGGATACGGATCTCGTTTAAATCCCCCATAAACTCACGGCATGAGGGTGAGTTTAAATAGCTATAAATAGCCAATATTATAGTATTGGAATAGAATAAATTTAAAAACAGGGAGATTCGTAACTAAATGTTCCAACATATACCGATCAATTCTATGAAGTGTTCTGATGATCATTTGTGAGAACAATCTAACTCTCAGATCAACACTTCATCTGCAAAATCACCATTGAAAATTTGAAAATTAGTTAGATGTTGTTTATCAATAATTTTTAATTTAGCCTATGAAGTTTAAAAGTGACATAATCAGAACAGATATTCGGGGATGTGGGTGGGTGTAGTACTCTAGTAAATGAATTACAAATATTCCTTAGTCCGTTTGAGTGAGTAAATTCCATCCAAAGCGCAGCGGATCTCATCAATTTCCATTAATTCGTAATGACCCCGCCTTTGAGTCCGTTGCCGAAGTTTGTTCGATTCGTATGCCGGATAACAAATAAGCTAGATCCATCCTCTTCCGTAAAGTAAATGTAAAAAGAGGGAAACATTTGCAAAGTTGAATTAATTCCCAGGGCATTGTAAATATTTGCTTACCATCTTCCCTCCCACCCCTGAAAATATATGTATACACTTCCCGCTAAAAAATATTGAAATGGAGCGATAAAAATCGATAGTTTGAGTTTACATACATGGGTCACTCCTTTTCCATGTGGAGGGGTAACTTGGATATTTTTTTATTTATTCGTGTTTCAATCAGACTCTTCAAAAATACAAGGTAAGGGAGGAGATTCAAGCATGTTTTCAAACGAATAAAACGCAATCAAGAGGCTTTTGCTGGTTCCCTTGATATTGAATTTGTGTCCTCGGGGGCAAAAACGCCCCCGACTTCCGTGCTATTTGATGGTCTTAACTAAATTGCTGGGAATCGAATAAGGACATGATCTTCCAGGTGTATACCAAAAAGGTATAAGATCTTTACAAATTGCCCGTATTTTATACGAGCGCTATTTATGGGAATGATGAAGTGGATCATTCCGCTTTCATCAGGCCATAAAGTGCAATTATGGGATAAAACGTGCCGTTGCCATAGTTTGACGACATCAAGTGGTATCGTCGAGCTCCTGCAATCTATTCGTTTCAATTATTTAAAAGAAGCCTTAGCCTTTCTTAAGAATCTTTTATTATCTTCATATCAATTACATTAAATTGCGCGATGTGTTATCCCAGCAGAGTTGATGATTAAGTGCTGTTGGGAAATGTCGTAAACAGCAGACTTGTCACCCTCTTATATAAATTTTAAAGGAATAAAATACAGAAGCATGACAAATTTCAAGGAGATTTTATTCCTTAAAAAGTGCAAACAGTAAACTTGAAGAAAAACTCAGAAAAAGTTTTCGCAATATTTTGTTAAAGTAACAAAGTTTGTTCGTAATTTTCTTTTACTCGTAGCTAGTTACGTCATATCTCAAGTTAAGCGAAGAAAAATGCGATACCTAATCAGAATTCGGATGTGTCGCAAACATTTTTCAGAAGTGAAACTTTTAATTGGAAATTAATTTTTTAGTAGAAAATGGAATAAACGTTGCTTTACCCAGGGAAAACAAATTTGTTGTGCTATAGCACTGCAAGTTAAATATAATCCAGTAATTGAGATAGTTTTGGACGGTTAATTTCGTGCTCGTAAAATCTTTATCTTTATATAAATATAAATCTCGTGTCACGATGTTTGTCCGGGATAAAATCTGAAACTACTCAACCGATCTTGATAAAATAAAAAAAGCTCATTGTGTGTGGTTTGGTCCAACTTAAAAGATAGCATATAAAAACTATGCTATTATCGATTATTGACCTCAATATTTTTTTATTGCACATTAATACTACGTATACATGGAGGATTGAGAGATCGAGAGATCGAAAGATCGAAATTCGATGTGTGTATAAGACCACACCGGATCGAAAGATTGATAGCTCGAAATATGATCGAAGTGACAGATAAAATAACCTGCAAATATGTGAATTGAATATCGAGAAGAGCAAGGGTCTCCACATGTCCCCACAAATTTCTCTTATTCATTGCTTGAAAATAAATAATAAATTAATATATTAAATCACAGATTACTTCTTGCGTCGACTTATTATTTCTAACCTCAAAGAACTTCAAAAACTTGAGCTGTCAAGTCGATCTTTCAATCTCTCGATCCGCATTTATATGAGATAATTTCGATTCGATCCAGGTCGAGAAGTTGGATCTCGTTTGGATTCGATCTACGTCTACATGACATTTAACTGGATTGAATCAGGATTGAATCCAGATTGAATACCCGCATGTATACGTAGTAAATAGGTCTGTCTGGTAACTTTTGGGTAAAAATTTCTTGAGTAAAAATCTGGTAAAAAGTTTCATATGGTAGTGGGGATAAACATCAAAAGTTACCAGACGACTTCAAGTAAAAACTGGGTAAATCTTACTTGTGTATGTAAATTGTCAAACGTGATCAAGATGTTAGAGGGAAAACATGGATTTATTTAATATTTTTGAAGAATTTGAAATATGTTTTTTATTTATTTAAACAATTTTTCAATAACTTCTTCTTCTATCTGACCGCAACGCAAAATTGAAACACACAAATGACAGATTACACAATGACAAGCAATAGGTGATTTTACCCAAATTTACTCGGTCTCAGCAGCGTGGGTAAAATCTGGTAAAATTGTGTAAGAGGAGAAGTGCTGTCAAGAGCTCAGTTTTTCCCCTCCGTGAGGTTAACAGACACTTTCAGGTAAAAATTTTACCCGCGAGTAAAAATTTTATAGCTACCAGACAGACCTATTATCTTTCGATATTTAGAGTGGGTAAGCATCCAGTAGATGGCATTGTGTGTCGACTTCTTGACATATTTGTTTATGTTTACGACATAAGCGTGCTTTTTCAATACTTCGTATATAATTTTTATAATTTTACTGTGTATTGTTTTATAATTATACTGTATACTGTTTGTATATTATTATTTTATACAAATCTTTGTATATAATTTGTTTTCGTTGATTTTCATAACATTCAAGAAAACGTTACGATAAATTCTCAAACGTGTAAGTATTTTTTGCTTGCTTTCCACTTTTTATTTGTATTTTATTCTTAATCTGTTAATTGTTAATCAATTAATTAATTAATTAATTGTTAGTTATTTTATTATGTGTTATTTAGTTTATTTATTATTTGTTATTTAATTTATTTATTAATTGTTTTTACTTTACTTTTAGTAAAATGCCGCGAAAAAAGTCTGACGTCAAAAAAAAAATGTAAATTATTATTAAAAATATCGTAGATATAAATTAACGTTATCTACCTCATTCATAAAATTCAATTTTTATATGTTATTTTATGTATATGTTTTTATATGTAGAACTTAATGAATAAATCATTAATGCATACTATAGTCAAATATGAGATGTATAAAATAAAAATATTAACTTTCCTAAATTCTTTACCGAACACTTTTAAATTTGCCGTAACGTTCCATTCTTAATCCTATAGGTTTTTAGATCAGCTAAAAGGTTTTTATCTTTATCAGTGAACATTGATTTGACTGTATTGAAAAGATTAGGATAAAATTAATTCAACGTATTATAGCTACTTAGCCACAGCAACGCGTAGCAGAGTCTGCTATAAATATTTAATATTCTAGAAAATATGTATAAATATAGTATAGAAATAATATTATGGAAACTAGAAAAATCTTTCCTTTTCAGTCACATAATTCAACAGTAATTAATTCTTCTTTACTTTCTTTTTAAATTAAAAAATAACCCTGGCCGAACACAAAATAGCCACTTACATCTGGAATAGATTTGTAGGTATAATGTAACTTTACTCACTTATTCAAATCCATTTAACTATGTTAAAAATATACTACTTTAACAATTTCTAAAAATGTTTCGGACTTTTAACTACTTTAAATCACTTCCTTGACTGCAACTTTATGCATTATGAAAATATTCTTTGCAACAATTTCCAAAAATGTGCGGATATTGGAATTACCATATATATTTTTAAGTGTTATACCTTTATTCAGTACATTTCATTAAAAACACATTAATAAACCCGAATATTTAAAATATTTTTACGGTTCCGTCTTTTTTTCCGCATAAATTTCTTCAGACATTTTGGATATCGATTTGGAATTTGGATTATGCAATGAATTCTAATAAGCCACACCTCGCTTCAAGTTATTTTATTTAAGGTGGATTATTGGAGGATTAGCACTTAAGGAAACAACAGGTTTTAGGATGGACGAGATACTCCCGGTGGGAGAATTATCTGACTAAAGAAATATTAAGGTGCGGCTTTGTGATCTATTTACAAACAATTCTTGACCTAAATTTTAAGATTTTTTTTTCTAGAAGGATTCTTTCTATTTTAAAAAATGAGAGATCCATTTCTATTATCCAAATATTGAAAGGGTATTTTTAGTATATGAAAATTGTCTGGAAATCTATAATATAAAATAAAAAGGATGTTTGGAAAACAAGTATAGCAGTTTGGAGTATACCATTTATTTCGAGTACCGAGATTTTTCAAATATGAAAGATATAACTTTTATACATACCTCTCTAAAATTATGCCATAAACTAAATGTACGTCCATAAACGAACACGAAAAGCCTGCGTTAACATTCTGCCAATCCCATATCAAATCTGAAATATGTATATTTTCGGATCTCCACAAAAATGGGTTCTGTTCCTAAAACCTATTAAATCAAATTTATCTCCTCCGTACCGCCGTATGTCGGAAATGCTTTGTAAATAAATTCGATATCCTCTAGAGTTTAACAAATCGGATTTAAGAGTTGTGTGACCTTTAAATATATATATTTTTGATGATATCCTCCGATTTCGTCAATTTACCTGCATGCAAAATGGACTGGAAATTATGCATAAAGTTGACAAGGGCCTTACGATATCAAAAAAGTACAATATGTGTATCAGGGTATCACTTTAACAAATGACTTGGAAAAAAGTGTGTGGAGGTGTGTGGAGGTGTTTGGAATTTGTTATCCCTCTGCGGGTCTTGTGGGCGAGGTCAGTAAGACCCTTTAACCTACCGCAACCGTAGGTCACATGTACCACCTACACTGATGATTTTCATAATTAAAAGTTTGCCTCTTGCATTAAATATTTTGCAAGAGAGAGATGTTGGACATTTGGTTACGCACAATAGTGTGTCTGAATTTTTATATTTTCTGCATCCCGAAAGTCACCGGAGCGTAATAAAGAAAAGAACGGCCAGATATAATTTTCCACATCAATTCCCCTGGTTGTAATCCCATTAACATAAATCCTATGGCAGCCTACTGGCGGATGAATAATTTAAAGGTTCTGGGGATTGAATGAGCAATTGTGTCACTGAATATGTAACAGCTTGCCACCGATGGCTGTGTGCCTTAATGCTTTTATTGTGTCAAATTAAGACTGGTGGAAAAATACGTCTGTTTTATGCTATATGCTATATGTATAATTAGCGGCTATGTGTACTGAAGTTAAACATTTTCTGTTTTTCCCTCTGCGCTCAAAAGTCTAATAATAATGGTACAAAATCTGCTAAAAACAAATTGTTCTGATATTAAGACCAATTTCACCAAGACAGCGTTGTACTCAATTTGCCGACTGTTAAAACACCCTTCCTTGCAAATTGAAGGCACTTTGCAGAAGAGAGAACTTCAAAGCATGCGAGTTTTTTCCAATTATGATTTAAAAGAATTTTTTATCATCGTCTTCTTTTTCATAGGCCTCTAATGTATACAGAAAATGGTGAATTTAACTTATTTTACATATTAAGTTAAATTGTAGATAGGTGAGACGCCGCTGCTGTCGTCTTTGAAGTCCTACGATTCAATTTAAATTATATCAACACCCTCAACCAGCCATTATTTTATGCTATAAAAGGTCCTTGTCCCAGGAGACTTTTATTGCAATTTAATTATTCTGCAAAAGGTATCAGATTTCCGAGCAGTCCGCAACTACTTAATTCTTAAGTGCAGCACTGAAAGCAAGAGCCCTCTGTCTCATGGAGAACCTTCTTGGGAATCATATTGATTTCGTTATTTTTCCATCTATATACGTCTTAAATCAACAACGTCCTTTTGATTTTGCGGTTTATGTTGGATTTTACTTATCAAAACAAGACTGGAGAAAAAGGACTTTTTTATAAGCCTTTCCAACTTTTTAGTTAGAAGTTTGTTATTATTTGTCGATCTTTTGTAAATATATTTCTGTTTACTTAATTCTCTGATTTGTTTTTCTCATTACCCATCTATATGTATTTATGATCCTTCCTTCCTTTTCATATGAACATTATATATTCTCTACACAAGTTTATTTTACCATGAAAATGATGTTTATTTAAATATAACGAAACCTGAACAAATATCTGATTTTTCAGATTTTTTAATGGTAAAATAAAGATTAATCCTTTCATTTTTATGGAAGCTTTACATTACAATTAGTTCGATTCATAACTCCATCAGGAATAATTATGTTATTAGCGTTAATTAGCCTATTTATTTGGGGTTCATTAATCAGTTCCAGTGAAAGGTAGGGTAAAATTTACTTTTGAAAAAGCAATTTTATTATAATAAAATCGGTGATTTCAATAATTTCATCGAAATTGAATGCACTGTGAAAATTAATTTCCATATGCCTCATCACCTCATTTATGGGCACCAATAATCCGAAAACACTATGTAGGTACACATTTCAGAAATAATTACTCGATAATAATTTAAGTTCTATTTGTTTACAGGTGGACAGTTTTGCCCATTGTTTTTTGCTATTTTTATGGTTTGGCTATAAATTAAAAATTGCGTATTAGATCTACTAAGCAATCGATAACATACATTTTCTATAGTGACAATAAGTACAAGAGTTAATTAAAAAAATACTTTTGGTATTTGTCTTCAGTTGCACTTAAAACCACCTACGTTTGTTCACAATTAGGACATTAAATAATAATTTTAAATATTATCATTTAAAATAGAAGATAGATAGATTATTTGATCTAGGATACTAATCTCCTTGAAATATTATAATATTATACTAATAAAATTAAGTAGTTGAAGCAGTCTAAAGCCCAAAACTAAGCAGTTTTTAAGAATTGGAGTCAATCCAAAAGTCATTCTGGTAGCTCTATTATGTTATTCATGTCTAACAAGTAATTATGAATAGACTCACGCTTGAGAAACGGTCAAAAATTATAAAATACTACTTTGAAAATCGGTTGTCGGTTCGTGATTTTGATGATGCACATAAGTTTCACTAATTTTTGGGTTAATGGGTTTGGTAATAAGTATAATTTTAATTTCTTGAGTGAGACCAATCAAAAAGAGTCTCTAGAGACCCCAATTAGATCCAGAAAAATGCGAAATTAGATGTGGTTTCAACAGGATGACGCTACGTGCCATACAGCGACACAAACCATCGATTTATAAGTGATTTCGAGAAATAGCCTCCAAGGTCGTGTGACCTCTCCACTATTTCCCATTGGGGTGGTTACGAGAAGTCAAGGGTTTATAAATGATAAAACAGCAACAATTGACCACTTGGAAGCCAACATTGTTCATGTTATTCGTGACACAGGGCCGACATTTCCCGAAAACGTAACTCAAAATTGAACTGACAGAATGCGCTTCGTCAAGAACAGTAACGATGGCCATATGCCCGAAGTCATTTTTAAATATTAATATCTTGAATTGGACTTTCGAATAAAATAAAATTTTTCATCAAAAGTTAACTCTGTGTTCTTTTTTTATAAATTGAAAATTTCATCGGGCAAAAAAAAAACCCTTTATAAGGACAAAGTCAAAAACAATCATAAGGCAAAATAAAAAAAATCAGATTCAATTAAATGTGCTTTTCGATTTGGCTTAAAGTCAACAAAGGCACCAAAGTCTCTTCGATTAAGCTTCCCAAAGCCAAAGTAAAATATAAACTCACATCGTAGAGGATTTCGCTCAATTTCACTTCAATCAGCCGTCGACAATCTTCAAGTAAATTACTCGTAACTCGGTAACTCGAGGCTCCGGAAATGTGTTAAAGCCTGGGCTGTGAAGGAATTTATTGATCCTTTAATTTCTCGTCATAAAAGTGATTTTCTCCATAGCCATCTTCGTAATCCCTCTGTCATCCAGGCGGACGGAATGCACACGATTGCCCGTGTTGAGAAGATTATCATATTATCGTCATTTTTCATGCTTACAAATTAACTTCAGACGCAAACTTGGTGCTCCGTCAGTTTTCCACCCGGAGAAAAAAAGGCTTCTCGGTTGTATGTTCTAACTATAGTGAGAGTATTGGCTGTATTTGTTGTATAATACACAAAAACAAAACAGAAACTATATATAGTATATATTTTAAGCCTAGTATTACATAAAATGCGTTGCAAGCCCATAACAAAAGAGACGACCGTGTAATTTTCTGCTTTTCCATTGTTGTCCTCGTTCGACCCCATAGTCACGCGGGGTCTCAACTTTCATTAGGGGGTTTGTTAAGGGCTTTATTCGAGAAAGTTTGCATGGCTTCAGTCAACAACGATGAACTCTACTAAAATGAAGTTAATTTCGACGGCAACATTAGCAATCTTACAAGGGAATGGTTCTTTGATCTTTTCTAAGTGGAGTGATTTATATAACTTAACCCTTTGCTTTTCATTCGTTACGATAACGAATCTTGTGATAAGAAATGCTTCATTTCACTTGGCAAGTTGAAATTCGAAAATTTTCTCTTGATGTTTTTCAACTTTATCGAGAGAAAAGGTAAAACGTGAAACAACTCTATAAAGCATGTGATTGGATTCAAACCGACTGTAAAAGGTTCTGATGGACATTTTATTTTCTTTGAAAGAGAAAAATTCTAAGGATATCTTATAAAAGGTCTTCTTTAAGTTATGAGCTTATCAACATTGCACAATATCCATTCAAATAAGACTATTAACAAAAATTGTACAATTCAAGGGATTGTTTTTAATTAACTATTGTGAGGGAGTGTTTTATGAATAATAAACTCAAGTTACAGTCCTTTTATTAGCCTCTTTGACTATTATTTTTCATCCCGTCAACCACAAATTCTCCCAGGACAGGTATATGATGAAAGGCAATGAACCTTCCTCCTAGTTAGCCTGGAACGCTCTCATGTCAGGTGTTTTATGATATCTACCACCCTTTTAATTCCCATAGCTTTTAGGAAAATCATACGTACGCACATACATGTGTATGGATATGTATTTAGAATGCCTTTCAAAGCCAGAGAGTCCTTTCTGTGTGTAGCGTTTGCATGTTTTAACTTTGCTAACTTGAGCTTAAGGAGCGATTACCCCAATGTGTCGAGGCGTCGAGTCGAAAAACAGAAAAGGGGTTTTGTCGTAAAAAGGTACAAGTATGTTATGTTATTTCACTTGAGTATTATTAACAAAAATTATGGCGGTTTTTAAAACTTCGCAATAAAGTCTTTAGAGTGTTGCGTATATCTAACAATAACTCTTCAAGAGCGCGCTTTTTGCATGATTTTATTAATTCTAGGCAATGATATTTAGTACTCAGGTGGTTGGTCTAATTTACTTTTATTTAAAACATATCAGGTAGGTCTAAATATTGTTAAGTATTTTAGAAAAAAAACTTATTTTACATTAAAAATACAGAAAATGCATCGCTATGTTTCACAACAATTCAGTGGGAAAATTTTAATCCCGAAAGCTCTATTATTGTTAATAGACAGGAATACAAAACACAGACAGAAGTTGACTGATATTTTAAAAGGACACTGCACTCTGATATTTTTTAAGGAACCGAAAATAATGATTATATTTCTGAAAATTATGCTAAAACAAAATAATCATCACTTTGTAATACGCTCAAATTAATTACTTCATTTGTAGTTTTACCTACTTACGAGGAAACGTTCTCAGGTGTGTCTCACCGATTTTGATGAAATTGAAATATGTTATAGAGTATCGAAAAATAAGAGACACATATTTTTTTTATCTGTGGATACGCACATTTCGGGGGTGAAAACTACCCCTACAGTTTCCCCCCAAAAACAGTTTTTTCAAAATATTTCAAATTCTAATGAATTTTTTCGAAAGAAACAAAATGGAAATGATGTCTAATAAATATACTAACCTTTTGTAAGCAATCAAGTTCCCGGGGGTGGCAACCCCTATTTTTTGTTGCAGAAAACGATTTTTTTTTTTATATATTTGCGTCACAAAAATAAAAGTTTTAGTTAGAAATCATTGACAAATATTTTTTTACATACAATTTTGAAAAATAAAGTTGACCTGTTTTCGCATTTTCGGTAAACAACCCCTAGCACTAATACGTAAATGATGTATATTCTTTCAGACATCAGTTTTTTCGTGAAAACTAGTATTAAGGGGTTTTTGGAGTCGCTGATTACGAATCTGATGTTAAATTTAAAAATTTCAAAATGGCGGAATTATAATCTAAGTTTGTTTTTAAAACAATTAAAAATCGTATTCGATTATATATTTAAATAAATTCTACATATACACCCAGTTCTGCTTTTACACGATTTTGATTTAACACGAATTATAAATCTAAATTCATTCCCTTTTTACATTAGTTGTTTTGATTTAATGCTAACTACTTCCCAATTCGTGGAGCTTTTACATATTACCACTTGATATTGATGAATTAGTGGCACTTTTTCTTTTCAAATGAAAATTTGCTTCATATTTTTATTTTATGCGCTATCTTTATAAAATAAAATAAGCAGCACGTAAAAACTATAAGGCTCTTAAAAATGTTTCCTTATGCTTTGTTCGTATTGTTTGTACTGATGATTACTTAATGTCCGGAACCAATCTTCTGTTTTTCCATACAATCCATCCAATGTATTTTTTTACACGTATTTCTCGGCAATGTATGAATCGTGTAAAAACAAACTTTTGGTGTAAATAGAAACTTGATTTAAAAAAGTAAATTTAATTTTATTTATTTTATACTTTTTAGTTGGAATTTGTTCCATAGTTTATCGTATTTTACTCATCAAACTCTTTTCCGGCCGCCATATTGGATTTAGAACAATATTAGATATATTATATTGTATTGTCACGAGACTTATGTGAGTCTACTAAATTTAATCAAAATCGAATAATAGGAAGTGAGTTAAAATTCGAGTACAAATTTTGAACCGGAAAGACATATGTAATATACATACGAAAGACTCAAGTTAAATAAAAGCTTATAAAAATTACTTGATAATCATTATTTTGTAATTTCAATTTTTTCTGATTATAATCATTACAGTCCCTGATTTTTTCCATAGTCAGATAATTTGCTCTTAACAAAAGACTGAAGGATTTCTTTGAAAAGAACTATTTCATTAAAATCCCTAACTATAAATTATGTCAAGAATGCCAGTGAAGTAAGTAATATAATTTTGGAGATTGAACATTTTAGCTTTAGAAACCAACGACTTTATGATTATGTTTATTTAATACACTTTTCAAGACTTTCAATGTATTATTTCTGCAACACCCTGTATATATGTAAATTTGTTATTTTCTCATATTTAACATATTCATTAACTTTTGATAAACTGCCAATCTAATGAAATGTCCTTGTCCCTGGATTTAGCCACAAAATGTGGATTACAGAAAGTGGGGAGTGTGAATCATGGTGAGTCATGAATTAATATTTAGACTCGATTTGGTTGAGAGAAAATCGCTTTTTTCATAAAGATCCACACTGAAATGCTTCTAACCGCATGCCAAAAAGGTTAAAAGGCGTAGAATAATTTACATTGCTTATAAAAAATTCCAATTTTTGAAGTATTTTGAGAAGTAAAAATGAAGGTGTGGTTACGACGCGCAATTATTGCAAAGTAAAACTTATTAATAAAAGCAATTTTGTGTTTAACAAGAATTCATAAAAATTCCTTCCTATTTCCCTAAAAAGTTCAAATTACAAAAATTTTCCAGTGAAGCCGCCAGTCGCTTACATAAATATAATATTAACATTTTCAATTCTGCAACTTTACCGCCAAAACTTCGTCTGTTAACAGTCCAACATTCAACCAAACTGCACAGAAAAAACGTTGAGAGAAGGAATACCATTTTTATTTGAGTTGGATAACCACGTCTATGCTATTTTTAGTATTGGTAAAGAATTTTAATTTCGAGAAAATTTGTAAACGAGCAAATGAGTCATTGGTTTTTATTGAACTTTTGGTGAATTTTCCTCCTTATTTCTGGCATTCGTCTGCAGGAGGGGTGAAAACTGCCCCTGGCTCGTTCACATGCAAATTTAATTTCTTCCCGAAATTTTGTAAAGGAATTGTGTGGGCGGGAGGTGACGGGGAACAGACCAAGAAGAAGATTTGTCTTTTACTTACCGCATGTCGTATAAGTTTTTGTTGGAGCGCTTCTTACGGTCCCCATAGTATCTATAGGGATATTGAAGAGGAAGTGCCACTGGCTCCGGATAACTTTCTGCATTTAAAATACTCTGGAGATTATCGTAGGATTTTGGACGGTAGGTGCCTGCGGTAGAAAAGGAAAATTTTATTCATTATATCGTTATTTCGTAATTAAAAGAATAGAATAACGAGCTCCGAGCAATGCCACCTCACCTCGGGGGTAGTCGTCGAAATCTTGCAAATCTGAATACATCACAGAGGGGTCGAGCTCCTCGCCCCAAACTCCGTTGGGTACGGGGCCCGTGGGTATAGTATTGAAAATGTCCCCATACATTAATTGCGAGTTGACACCTCTTTTTTGGGGGGCTGCTTTCATTTCGTATCCACTCCCGACTAGATTTGGGCTGTTGTCAAGTGGCTTCTCACTTTTAAATCCAGTGCTGGGCATGTCTGGGGCCGCTGTATTTTGGGTGGTCGCTCCCGATGATACCGTAGTGGATCGCTTTGCTGGGGAAAAAAAACATCAAATAAAAAAATATATATAAATAAAACGACAACCATGTAGCCGAGCTTTATTTACTTAAAACCATTTATACGCATCCAAGCGTGTTGTGGTCGGATTAACGACCGGCAGGGTTAAAGGAATACTGTCGAACAGAAACTTTTTTGGTCGATATTATCCGAATAAAGCCAGCTTTATAATACTCTCGTACTTTAAATTAATTAATTAAAATTGGGTACATTTTACTCTTTATACTAGTTTGCCTTCTAATATGAATTTAGAAGCTCTGTACCCATGTTGACCTTTTAAAATTTTTCATTATTAAATATTTCAACAATTCTAAATTCTCTGGCTTGGTATGTTTCAGCATAATTCAACTGGAAAATACCTACTTCGTCACTTAGCTCCTTTTGTATCCTCTCTCTCGTTCAAAACCCTCGGAAATATTCAAAGTGCTCTTTGAGGAGCTTTCCATTTATTTTATTGTCTTTAAAAATTCAGAATGCCAAAGAAAAAGTTTAATAGCTTTAAACATTCACGTTTAAGTTACACTGAGAAAAATATACCACATAAAATCTCAATAAGAAATGCACATTAAAAATTTTTATACTGAAATTTTATTAGAAAATAAAAAGACCTCCTTTAATCCTCATCTTAAAATTTAGCTTGCCATAAGAAATGGATTTTCTTTTTAAATTTATCAAACAATTCGTTTATCCATTTAATTTCCTGTTAAGTACAACAACCTTTTAGAACAAGAAGGTTTTCTATTTCTTTTTATATCATGTTTCTAATAAATGTACCTCGATTTAAGGCTTGTTTAAAATTTTTGCGTTGGATGATTATTTCGATACGAGCGTGAATATTCATGTTGATGCTTTTACCATTGCATTTAACTTTAAGAATTTAAAGGGCACCACTAGTGTGACATTTTCAAAATATTTCGATAGTCTATACCTTTAAAAATAACATAGGGGAGAGCAGGGTTCAACGTGTCGATTTTACTAAAACCCAAGATAGCACCTAAACTATGAATGTCATATTTATGCTAATACGAAGTATCTAATGTGAAATTTAATGTAGTTTTTATAACTATACGCTATTTTTAAGTATATTCAATATCAATTAATTTATAGGCTATATTATACAAAACGTCAGAGGGGCACGACTTACCCCAACAAGAGGCGAGTTGTGCCGATGGTGAGGTAAGATGTGCCGCTTATATTTAAAGTATATTGAAGTCAATTAAATGGGAATTAAAACAACAAAAAAACTTTTAATTTGCAAATAACGTGTATATATAGATAAGTTAACAATTTATATCTTACATTAGTTTATGTTCAGCATTTGTTCTTTGCAATGAGATCAACACAGTAACTTCTCGATTTAAAAAAAATAATTTACAAGTTAGAACAAAAAAGTCAACATTATCTACTAATTTAACCAAAATAATAATTTTCTTTTTAACGTTAATCACTTGTAGTAGGTAAACCTGGATACCTAAATTATTTCTCAGTCTGAAATAAGATTTTGCTAACATTATTTTTATTATTCGGTTGAGTGTGACATATTTCTAGCTCACGAGCTACTGTTTTTAATTTTTGGCCGTCTTTTATAACAGCTTCAGCGGCTTTTTGAAGTAATTCCTGGGAAGTGGTACCCCTTTTTGTTTTACTTTTGTAGACTCTCATCCTAAAAACAATATAAATAGTAATTAGAATTATATGGGTTTAGTTGTACCCTAAACGCCGCGGCACAATGAACCCCCGACCATCGGCACTTTTGACTCCGCTAGTAACATTATAACCTATACTTCGATTTTTAAAAACATATTGAACGCTGCGTTATTTTACACTGTCCTTATGATTGACTAATATATTGTCAACATTTTAATAAAACACTAAAAACAGTAAATTACAAAATGTAAGAAATAGACCAAAAAATATTAACACCAAAATATTTACTTACGTGGCATCGGCACAGCACGTGGTTAAGATCTACTCAGACCGCGGAGCTGACCCTGACGCAACTAAAATGGCCGCCGACTGTGCGCGTGGGTAAAGGATTTCTCGACGCAGCAACACAATGTATCTATCTCTTTTCCTCATTGAGATATTCTCATCGGCACAACCTACCCCCGGCACTTTGAACCCCGCTCTGCCCTACTAAAATTTCAAGTGCACATCTCAAGTAGTTTTTCAGTTATAGCCATCTGAAGAGTAGTTGCTCATCGTATCGAGGTACTGGGAAATGTATGAATAACTTTAAACGCGTTTTTCTCGAAACTACTTTTTTCAAAATTGCTGCAGTTTTAGCTCAAAGAATAATCCGATCGATTTGATTCTTATTGCAACTTCTTTCATACATGTTTCTCCGTGTCATAAACCTCCAGTTTTCCGAATCGAATAAAAAATTTAATTTTGGAGGCCAAAAATCATCAAATTTTTTTTTATCAAGGTTTATGGCACGGGCAATACCTTCTAGTTCTAGTTTAAGGGGGTAGTCCAGTGAAAAAAAAAATTTTCGTTTTTTTTTTTTTTGCTTAAATCTACCCTACTACACCTAGAAAATACTCCCTTAAAATATCTAAGCAAAATATTGAATAGTTTTAAAGATACAGAGAGTTTTCGAGAGACGTGTAATCCGAGCGCTCGAAGGTCCCCTGGCGTGTTTCGGAGCAAGGAGGACTCTTGTATTTCTGTTTGCTTCGCCCATTTTTTTTTCGGTTTATAACGGTCTAGATCCTTCTGCTTTGTATTTAAGGTTAGTTATGTATTTAGGAGGCACCGCGTTATGTATGGAGCAGGCATCGCTGACTAAGGTAAAATTAATTTTTTTAGCTTTTTTCCGCATAAAAAACTTTAAACGCGTTTTTCTGAAAACAGCATGTTTTGACTCGGCGGACGTCAGATCTCAGAGTCTTTTGCTCCGATTGATCTAAAAATTTAGCTGTATATTTCTTGATTGTGTATCTATCGTCGGAACTTCGTCGGAATTATTAAAATCCATTGTTTATTTACAAAGTTATAAACAAATTAAGCACCCGAAAAACACCCGAAAAATTCGAAATGCTGCCATTTTGTTATTTTTTATTGAAAATTAATAATTCTAGTTCCGATGCTAGCCAATGTTCTACAGATTAAAACCTCGTGTTTTTGTTTCAAATGAACCGTTGCAGAGATTCGACGTCCGCCAACAAACAATTTTTTTTTTTGGAGCGGCCATTTTGTCGGGATGACTCATTGAATCATTTTGTGTATTTTAATAGTTGTACTATCATATGTCAAAAAGTTTTTTAATAAAAATTGACTTCTTATATGAAAAAAAATCGTTGAAAAAACAGTCGTTTTCACTGGACTACCCCCTTAATAAACTATATGGGTTTTTTGATTGCACGCACTGTGAAGGTCGTTATAACTGCAGCAGTGGGGGCACTTGTTTTTTTTTTTGAGCCTTAGGAAATTACGAATAACTCACTGAATTTAGAATGTTTTGGTCCAATGTATTTTGGTCCAATCATGTATTTACTATATATCCACAAATATATCCTTAAAATATTAAAACATTCCAGTTAGTAGTTGTCTTTAAAAAAGTTCCCAAAAATCACCTTTTCTTCAGGCGGTCACACTAGTGGCTTATCCCTTAACACGCTCAACCCGACGAGTACCACCGGTGGTTCACATCACATCACATGTTTTTTTTTATTGAAAAATTGAAGAGCTTATGTTTACAGGTAGGTTATAATAAACTTAATGTATTTACATATTTATTTGTTTTTATGGGTTTTTTAAAAGCATTTTATGCAAGGCGCCGCCAGATAAAGCAAAATATGATTTGTACTGCCGCCCGATGTAGTGAAGTATAAAAAACTGCGCCGGTTTGAACATAGGTCCCATTATTTTTTCCGGGTATTGAAATAAATTCTACCGAAGCTGATGACGATTTTTTAAAATCTGCACTCATTTTCAAGCTTAGGTTATTGAAAGTGTTATGGAGCAACATTTATTATATAATATTAATCCTTTTTTATTTGATTTCCTCAGTGATGGAAGAAAAATAATTTGGTTAAAAAATCTTGAAAATCCTATGATTAATTTAAGTGAACCTCTAAGTAAGTAGTTATTTTTTAAATAAATTGTAATTTTCTATTCTCCTATGCAACAAGTTTCTATAGAAAAAGTTGTATATAAAAATACAATAAAGAATTAAAATTCATCACGTTTCATAGCACTCAGATTAATTCATTTCATTTCATGGAAAAAAAGAGTTATTGCCTAGAATTATTTTCCCCGCAATATAATGTGCTCCATTGAAGTCATGTACTTATTATTTTCAGTCACGTCTTAAGAAACTGAAGGCTCATTATGTGCCTACTTAAGGCACTTGTTATCCCAATCCACTGGAAATTCAGATGAAGTCAGCCTTTTTTCTTCAGACAGTAAAAAAAACGTCCTCCAAGTATATAGTTAAAAATAACAAAAGTTGAGTTGGGTCAACTTCTCAAAAACTACGGGTGGTCAAAACTGACACGTGTTTTCATTAATTTTTAAAATATGAGCTGGTGCTGTAAGGGGACTTTTCGTTTCATTAAAAAAAAAAAACTATTATATTTATCAAACTAATTCCTTTTAAATTTTATAGTAGAACATATGGAGAATATAAAAAAAAATTTTATTTTGCATTTTTAGTATGTCTTATTCGCTGCAGAGGGCGTCTTCCAAAAGTCTCTTTTAAAACGCCCGTATTTCTCTAGGACTTTCTGTAACATATAGAGTAAAAATTCCAACTTGATTCTATTCATAAGACGAAATAATAGTAACTAAACCTAAAAAACACTTTATTTTTATTATTGGAATATATAATACAATATTTTTAAAGATTTAGTTCGAATAATTAAAATCCCTTGAGTAGTTTTCGAGTGACAGATGCCGGCAATTTAACAAATGTAGTTTCGAGAAAAGCGTTTAAAGTTTCTGTTATATAATTAAAAATCGTTTTTTTTTTTCCAAAAATGAAACGAAAAGTCCCCTTAAAATGTTTCAGTGCAAAAAGTTCATTACAAATTTACAAAGTTCCTTAAAAAAGTGAAATTTTGTTTAATATAAACTTTGGTCAGGTTCAAATTTTAAGATTAGTTACACTTATCAGGTTTTCCTAAACATAAATATTTTTGGAGAGGGTGTCCAATTCGTTTGTATAAAAATCTAAACAGAATTAGCTTGAAATTTTTATTGTAGAAACCTGAAACTGACCGGATTTCGCTCCCGATCTATTGTTCTTCAAAAAACTAAACGTGTTAAACTTTTTGGAAGAAAAAATTGACAGAGGAAAATTGATATGGACCAAGAAATGTTTTCAAAGAAACTTTTCTCTCATAAATATATCAATAAACAGAGAAACGCACTTCTCTGATGAGGTCAATTTAAAAAGAAAAAAATTATAAAAAGAATCTATTTCTACTCCTACTCTCAAAAAAACATTGTCCGCTCTAAATACAAAAGTTGGACGTAAATCAGGAAAATGCTATCCATTTATAAGGAGAGCATAATGAAATCAATTCCTAAAAATTATCTTAATTGAACTCCTCTATCTAAATAAATATTTCAAACTATTCTAGAGTGCCTAAATGCGGTTGCAGAAAGTGTCGAACCTCTTATTTGCGGAGAACGCCGGCCGTATATAGTAAAGTATCAAAATTATAGCTTCACTTTCTCTAATTCCGGGTAAAACCACAGATAAGACAAAATATTCTAAGAAAAAGGGCACGAAACTACCTCTCCAAGGATACTAGAAATACATACTACCTAACTAAATAACTGCACCACTACCTTGTATAGATAACCTAATTTTATGACAAACATGTTTTGTCATAATATCAAATTTCCTCATTTTTATTTTGTGAGGCGTAGAAAGTTTCTAAATGTTCATGATATCAAATACCACAATGGCTAGGGGAAACTTTATTTGAAGTAGTGAAAGGAATAATATTAATTAGTGCTTTACTGGGGGATATATTCCCTTTTATTACAATATTACTGTTGGAGAATAAATATGTATAAATATAATTAAAATTCATTCCCATAACAATTTCCTTTGTTTGTCAAAAATAACTCGTTAAAATAATCACATGATTTAGTATTTAATGTTGTTTGCTCTGTTAACGTCATAAATTTAATCATCTTTATTAAAACATCCCGAATCCTTTTATGTTCCTTTTATCTTGGTCCCCTAATTTTCATATTTTTTCCTCCAACCCTCGTCCTCGAGCAGAACGTGATCTAATTCATGCCCACGTGTCTCAATTTGATTTATGTAATTAACCCATCAGACGTATTTCTTTATTGCCTAGGTGATGTTACAATAGCGCAGAATATTTGTTAAAAAGTTACAATGTCAAATGTCGCGCCTATGGCTTTTTTTTTTTTATATTGTTAGTCATTAGAGCACAACATCGTCGTTGCTGTGTCCAATTCATTCGACCTCTTCATCTTCACACCCCTCTAATATTTTGCTCATTACTTTGGCATGATTTTTATTGATCAGTGAGGCGTTTACATGAAAACAAGACACATATTGAATTTCATAAGACGCTATATCTTCTCCTCCGAACATTGTTTATATAAAAGCATTTATGAAGGCGCTAATTAGAAGGACGATGCTGATGGGAAATAATTCAAGGAATTGATTTATTTTTTGATTTTATTTTTATTAAAGGGATTTAATATCTTTTAACGTGTTGGAAAAACATTTTATCATCACGCTTCATAATTTTCAAGCCTATCAAAGGCTGTTGCCATAAGTTGAGGTTTTGATTTCTAGTCTAACCACAAAATGTGGTTGAAAGAAAATGACTACATTTTTTGTGTTCGACCTGAATGACTAAAAAGCGCTTATCTAAAAGGAGAATATCAAAGTAAGATAAAAAAAAAGAAGACCTTTCAAACGAAGCTTTTTTTACTGCCGAACCCAAAAATTGGCTGTAGTTGAAAGAACTCTTTCTATACTATTACTATAAAGCCTAAATTATTATGTTTTAAATCCTAGTCCAACCACATAATGTGGTTAACTGAACTTCCAGAAAAGGGCTCTTCTAGAAGAATTCTAAAAAAAGAAAGATACAAACGAAGTCAACACGTAGTCGTAGTTGGAGGCAAAATTTAACCAACTCTACGCTATTAAGTCCTTCAGGATGAAATTCCGTCCTCCTTTCCGAGTGTAAGCAATTTAGAGTTTACTTGAAGTCAGGAAATAATTTATTCAACTTATGATGTAGCAATTTTGCAGCAGCTTTAAGAGGCAAAACTTTCATATTCCTACTCCAGTGATCTCTCCACGAATACTCATGTACCTACACATATTATTAATCTCTCCGTCTGTGAATCGTAAACTTATTTAAACATTGCTAAATGCGTGGGGTCAGGAACAAATTACCCGAAGCAAATGAAAATTTAAGCCAACCCCACGCTAATTAAACAAAATGTATTGGAAGGGATATAAATAAGGATAAATTTTTTTTTAAAGGGGTGTTTATTATTACTCAATGGCAATGGCACGTGAAAATGTTCTCTCTGAGCAAAGAATACCCAAATAAATTTATGAGGGCCAATTAATGATGTCCGGGAATATGCAAATTATGGCGAATATTTCAGGATTTCGGAATACAATGACCCTAACTTTGAATAAAATAAAAATAAATAAAAAAAAACATACGTTGCAAAAACGCTTTATCCATGTAAATTAAAATCATCAATTAAGAATTTTAGAGAATATACTGGGTTATTCTTTTTTCGTGATTTGTACATTTTGGAGTAACATACATAAATCCGATTACCTATTAATAATCTCCGATTCATATTCCCATAAAAATTGTATGGTATTGAAACAATCCTGACCATTTCTGCAACTTCGTTAATCTATAATAGGTAATAAAATACCTCGAATTGATTTTATAGCAAGCAATTTCTGCTGCCAATCATTCTCAAACTCTCTAAGAAGCTTAAGTGATTTGAGACTAAAATGAAATTGCTCATAAATAATATACCAGCGATAATATTAATAGCATTTTGATAAATCTCAGCTTTAAGTAGATGTGCTAAAGCTTCTCTTAATGGAAAATTAATTAGGAGCACGTATAGGAGATTTATAGGTACTTAAATTTAGCATATACAACTGAAATATTTAATAGTATCTAAATTTCATAGAGAAAGTGTATACGCTAAATGTTTTTCAATTAGAATCTAGCTAAATTCCAACTAAAGTTGTCTAAATGAAATTTATCTACTTTAACTAGATTTATATCTAAGTTAACTAAAATCTGGGATTTATATAAACGATAGAATTCTACAGTCTTTGTTTTAACTAGAATGGAAGGCACTGGAATTTAGATTTAGATAAAAATTTCCAGGGATTTTAATACCTTTACTAAACCATCTAGATTTGTAACTTTTGTTGCTAGAAATATATAGTATATTTTTATCTAGGAGTTTCTAGTAGTTTACTACCTAAAATTTTACTACATGATTGAAGTAGGCGCGAAAATAAAATTGATTCTCTGTAATTTCTTAGTATTGGATTTCTATCACTGGGATTATTGCGCTAACTTCAAACATGTAGTTAAATCTTAAAATTATTTCACACTTTTAAGGGTTGCTGAAGTTTTAAGGGTTTTTCGATTTATTTGTTTAATTCTGAACATTTGTGATACATTAAATAAATTTAGAATATGGAGGTACTCATATTTGTAACATTTAAATAAATAATTAATGTTGAAAGCGCGCTATTTTTAATACAAAATTTTTTTAAATGCAACAATTCCTCTTATACCGATTTTTGTGGGTCATATGTTTGTTCCACCTTCCTGCTTGTAATGACTTTCAGAATCAAACAACAATTTAGAAGTTTATTTTCTTGTGAGGAACTCTAGAAACCTAAAGGAACTTCAATAAAAAAAAGATTTTTTAGTCTGTTTTTGTAACACCTGTAACCTTAATTAGAATTAATAAAATGTAACGTATAAGTGCTCAACATTTTTGTCTGGTTATGAACTTGTGCAGAATGCAAGATTTATTATTCTAGAAGCTAAACATCCCCTTAAACAATGAGTTTACTACCCCCCTTATTTTTGCATAACGCACTTGCGAGAAAAATATTAATTGTTTATTATTTTAGTAGTTAAAATTTTTACTTATGTAAATAACATTCATTCAATATTTTTAAGTGATTGTAAAGTCGTAGATAAAGCCACTCCTATAGAAGGGGTTTAATCAACCCCTTTAAAAGTAGTAAATCATAAAGTATCTCAAGAAAAATCGAGCTAAAGATTACTAAGTACTAGCTTAATACATGTATCGATCCTTAAGATTGATATTCATCCCTTCAAAGGGGTGAAAATCACCCCTGTAAAACTAATAATTCAAAGAATATTGTTAGACTATTGGAACATGTTACATGTTATTTATTCATGTTTGAAAAAATAAAGGGAGTAGTTAACCCTTTGTTTAAGGCGATGTTTAACTTCTAGAACAATAAAGCTTGCTGTTTGCACAAATCCATGACCAGCCAAACTTTTGAGCACTTATACCACTGTGATCAAAAAGTAAAGCCAATTTGTTTATAACTTTGAAAATTTGTATTTATTCTTCCAAATCTATATCATCCCCTTCAAAGTAGTCCCCGCCTGATACAATACACCTATGCCAGCGATTTTTCCAATCCTCGAAACACTTCTGAAACTCGATGATTGGAATGGCTTTCAGTTCTTTCTTCGATTTTTCTTTTATCTCATCAGTTGATTCAAAACTGTGTCCCCGAAGCGGTTTTTTGAGCTTAGAGAATGGCCAGAAGTCACATGGAGCTAAATCGGGCTAATAAGGTGGTTGTGGAACGACATGCATCGAATTTTTGATGAAAAATCTCGAAGAAATTGGGTGTTTTTGGAACCAATCGAGTACAAATGTTCTTTCAAAATGGTTTGGATCGATCCAATTGAAATGTTTATAGTATCAGCAAGGTTTCTAATTGTCAACCGACGATTTTCGAGCACAAACAAAATTTAATGCAACTTCTTTGCTTAATAAAATCACACATTGTAAAAATCGATAAATTCACATTTAGTTGCTCAGAAAATACAACGAAACTAACCAAACAAATGACGTACTGGCTTGAAATTTTACAGAGGTCTGAGTGACCTGTCAACCTAAAAACAAGAAGATTTGCTTGAATCGATGTACCCGCGTAAATTAAATTCAAAATTGGCTTTACTTTTCGATCACACTAATACGTTACATTTAACCTTTTAAGGACGGGAGTGGTCGATATATCGACCAGCTAGATAACACATAATATTTGATGTTTTTCAGGGAAAATGTTATGCGCTAAATATAGGAAAAATAGTACACAAATTCCTGGAAGCATCCTTGACTATCAAAATAGCGACTCCACATAAGAAGTTCATTGAATTTATTTATAATATTCATGTCTAATAAAAAGTCAATTTTAACGTAATTTTCCCCGTCCTTAAAAGGTTAATCAATTCCAATCGAAGTAACAGATGTGATGACGTTGCGGTCACTCTTTCACTAAGAAAAAAATTGCAGTGAGGCAGTACATTCCATATATAAAATCATCAAAGCAAAGTAAGTAAAATTAATTTAAATGAATTTCTATAGAACAGTAATCTGTTAAGAAATAATAAATTAACATCTATTTCACTGGGTTCAACACAAAATCATCATATTGAATTCTTACAGAAAAAAATTTTAATTACCAGACGGAGGGAAGCAAATAAGCAATTTCGTTTGATTTACATCTTTTGTCAGTTCATTTGAACTCGGGGGATTTTGTGTAAATGATGAGAGAAGCTCACCCACACAAAATCTCTCTAGCAAGAAGCAATATCTTGATATCAAGTAAGCTTCCAGGAAGCTTACCTATGTAGGAGTAATGTGAACCGGAATATGAGGGGACATACGAAGAAAAAAGTTCACACGCAACAGAATTTCTTGGAAAGCAACCCTTTTGATATATATACAGAGATGTATGAAGATCAAACGCCTCCGGGATCATATAAAATAATTACGCTCGGGATTTCAACAGGGAATTTCTTTTTCATATGAAAGAAATCGCTCACGTTTCACTCTAATTGTAGAGGTTTTGTTTGACTTTCAATGCGGTTTCCATAATGTATTATACCGCTACACTAATTAAAGAGAGCAACGTCTTAATACACTTTTTGTCCAAACGTTTTTGAAACATTTTTCAGAGAATTCTTTTTATCTAATTGCTAATATTAAAAATGTAAAATGGTATTTAGAAAAATTAAAAAGTAGTCTGAAGAAAAATTATTATTGACTACAGCTACTTTAACATTTTATAAGCCCCTGAAATTGTTCTTCCTTCTTCACAGAGACTTAAAATCATAGATATAGCAACCTTTATTATTCAGTCTTAAATGCGCGTAGATAAAACTGTTTTACACCTGTATTAAAAACAAGATTGAACATTTCGACGACGGGATTGGGAGCCATAAAAAGAGTTTTCACAAAATATCCTTAATTATTTATACATTGCTTGTGTTAAGTAATTGGACTATATTTTTTATATTATCATTTTACTATCTTAAAAACCGCTCTTCTTTAAGATCACGAAGGTCAACTAGTCATCTATCTTTTTCATTAAATTAATTAATTAGTTTGTCTTTTGACTTTTGTGGATTTTCTACAAACTTTCCTATTGCCTTGAAAACTTCTCATAAACTTTATTATTTAGAGTAGAGGAGTAGAAACTTTATTATTTCCTTGAATTAGAAAGTAGAGTTGAAGAAGGTTTGATAGAGAACACATAGTCAATATATGCCTTTTTGGGTTTTAATTTATTACGTGTGTATTGAAAGCTTATAAACTTTGTAAAATTAGACTCATTTACATACTACATGTACAATTCACTGATTTTAGTAGGTTTAATATACGCTAAAATGCTGAATAAATTTTGCGTAATTTTCATCCATGTATAATATGTATTTGTTACAAAATCGAACCCATCTAACGAATTAAATGTTGTTTTTAATCATATGTCTGGATGTCTGGACCTGAAGGCCTTTTCACGATTTAATACCTGTATATATATTAACCCATTAATGCCTGAATAACAAAAAATTTTACGGCAACTTCGAGGCGCTAACTTTTATCGAAGGGGTGGTCAATTCTCATTGAGACCAACTTTTCTAGACGTATTTTGAGTCGCCCGACACGATCCAACAACAAAAAAAAAAGTGAAAAAAAATTATTATTATTGTTTTTTTGCAATATTACGTAAATAAATACCTTTTTCACGTCATTTTTTTCGAAAAAACGACAAATTTAGTGGGGAAAAAGCAACTTTTTACTGCAATAAAGTGCATAAAACGTGTTATTAGTACTTAAACTTCAAAAATATGCAGGCATTTTTTTCGTTAAAAATATTAGGCTGCATAAAAATTGCAACATTGTAACGTATATTTGCATTACTTTTCGATCACTTTTTTTATCTCACTATATTCGACTATTCCCAAAAATTTACATACAATAGTTTTAAGGATCACTGATTACGAATTTGCTATCAGATTTTCGTAATTCAAAATGGCGGATCCAAGATGGCGAACAATTTTTGGCAAAATCCTCGATTTCTTCGAAAAAAAGGTGGGTATTCGGAGTTTTTGGGGTCACTGATTACTGATTAAATGCCTGCATATTTTTGAAGTTTAAGTCCTAATAACACGTTTTATGCACTTTATTGCAGTAAAAATTTGCTTTTTCCCGACTAAATCTGTCGTTTTTCGAAAAAAAATTACGTGAAAAAGGTATTTATTTACATAATATTGCAAAAAAACAATAATAATAATTTTTTTTCACTTTTTTTCACTTTTTTTCACTTTTTTTTTTGGTTGGATCGTGTCGGGCGACTCAAAATACGTCTAGAAAAGTTGGTCTCGATAAGAATTGACCACCCCTTCGATAAAAGTTAGAGCCTCGAAAGTGCTGTACAATTGTTTGTTATTCAGGCATTAATGGGTTAAAGTATAACTAATAAATTTTCAAATTCCACATTATAATTTGATATTCGATTTAACTTTCGTTGAGTGTGTAGACTACGGCTGAAATATTCGATTTAAAATTTTAGCCCGCTCTGGAAAAATAACATCAAATATTAAACAAAAAGTTAAAGCGTTTTAAAGTTATGTGCACTTAAAAAATAAAAATGTGATGAATCAAAAAAAGAGCATTTTTATAACAAACTTGCTGAATGATTGAATCTCGCCCTTTTGTAGCAAAACAGGTTTGAAAATTACATTTTATGATATATAATATAATAGCTAAAGGCTCAAACTTTTATTTGAGCTACTCTACAAATTCCTGTGACAATTCGTTATTTTTTAATTAATTTACAAACATTTCCAAAATACCGTCTTTTTTACTTTTCAAATCAATTTGTTGTTTTTCAAAAACGTGACATGATGGGGCATTTTCGTTTGCGAATTCGTAATCTATTGAATAAATCTCTATAGAAATGATATAAAATTTGTTGTGGCGACCAGTGTAATTGAAATTGAATTTTCATTGGGGAAAACGTAGAGTTTCCTGGAAAATAAAGAAAAAACCTGAATAATTACGATATTTTTATCTTCGGGAATTATAATCCTTTTCAATAGTTAATTTTCCTTAAAAACCAATTCTGCAGTAGAATTGGGTTTTTTATTCAAATCGACAGCCTACCGCCTTTTTTTTTTTTGTCAAACCTTTAAGAAAAAACATGGATTTATAAAGGTCATACAAAAAAAAAAAAGGCCTTTTGCACAATTTACTCCTGACCTTTTTCTTAGGATAATTCCGGTCTTAAAAATAAATCTAAAAATAGTCCTCCATAAGTCGCCCACTTGTTTTGCTTATACTTTCTGACTAGAGAGCATCCTTCAAAACCTCTGCAAGCTTACAAACATCATCCAAGGGGAAGAAAGGCATGGCTTGAGCAACTAAGCCGATAAATTACATCGCAATTTCAGTGAAGCGATAAACTCGAGTATATTTGCAGACTGTCGACTATCGAGCGTTCCACAGAGGTCCCCTTAACCCAAATGAATTTGGCCATCAGTAGCCAGCAATCATAAAAGAACCTACTGCTGTTCACCTAATGAAATTGAATCGTAAACATATTTTCTTGTCCCGAAATCCCAAGACAAATGATATATATATATATATACCAGGTCTCTCTGTGGGATAAGAAAGATCCAGGCAGCTTGTAATCGAATTCCCGAAAACTATAGTTTTCTTTTCATCCCTTCACCCAGAGGAAGTGTATATCTCCGTAAATTATTCCAATATTTGACTTATCCTCTTCATATTCATGGGGTGTTCTAGCAATGGAGAAAATTGGGATACTTCCGAGTGGATAGATAGAGCAACCTGTTGAAACGTAATCTTTCCGCCGCCGGTGGTTGATAGCCCTCTAGAAAAATTTTACTTTTTAACAGGACATCCGTCGCGCGACGCAAGAAAATCGATTTCCCCAAAAGAAAAAATTTTTGTTGCGTATATACATAGTATACAACAAGGAAACTTCTAAGTCACCCCAATTTCCTCGCGCCTTAAAAAGAAAATTGTAAATGAAAGGTTCCTTTTTTTTGGAAGAAAATCTGTAAAGTCAGGTCTGTCGGGATCACCTTAAGTAGAGGTCACAGGTGATTCTAAAAAAAAGGGAAGGGAGCGCGCTATAGCACGAAATAATTACAGAAATCGATGATGGAAAGCGCTCCTACCGCCCGATTGGGCGCTTTGAATTGAATAGCGCGCGCTAATGGGATGGAAGGGTTCCGGGAACATCCCTCATTTAATACGGTACAGTATATACTATATATTTTATTTTGCTTCACCTAAAAAAACGACAACAATCGCACCTACTTACCTTTTGAATTATTCAGCAATTCATCCTTCGTTTTAACGAGAACAGATGTAGGAACGCAGCTCCCTGCCGCAATCAATACGAGCAGGATGCCCGCGGACAGATTCAATTTAAGATGCGTCTTCATTTCTATATCAAGCCTCAGCCTCAGTCTGACACCTTTCTTCTATGTGCGAGAGAGCTTGTTGAACTTCTTTTTAATTAACGGCCACACAAGACACTCACTTTCTTCACACTATATAACAAGGACAGAGATAAAAACCAGCAGAAAAACTTTTCGATCGACCTGGTCTCAGGTGACTGAAGAGACCGTGAACATATTTTCCTGTTTTATAAAGGGTCAGGTTTTGTCCTCCCTCCTGTAGGCTAAAGCTTTGCAAACGGGGGAGAAAGTGGTGAGTTTGCGCGACGATAGAGACATGAATTTTCTCTACATAATTCTAATATAATTTTGTTAATAAAAAAAAAAAGCCACCAATCAGCTTTATCGCCCACTGCAAAGTAAATACTATTCAATTTAGGAGATGATCATATTTGTCAGGATTCATGAAAGATGTCCGTTCCACTGCAGACCTGTTGCAATATGGCCCCAATTCGGGAGTACTCTGCAGAAATCTCACCCCAACTTGTTGCACAACGAAAAGATATTTTCAATTTATCTCAGAGCAGAATTCCAATCCCGCTTCTGTTTGTATACACGCCTATGCCCTGTGACTTGCACAAAGCTATCTTTTGTACCCCTACAATACATCGAGGGGCAGGGCAGCAAGGGGAGGATATCATGATCTGGTTTCACAAAATCCAAGTTCTCCTTTTAACCCGCTCGCAATGGAGCTTGAGTATTAATAAACCTCCGCTGACGAACCAAGGGCAACATGGGTTCTATGGCCATTGGGGGATTACTTTTAGTGGCCAACATGTTAAATGTTACGACCGTAGAAGACAAAAAGGTGAAGGCTTTGAGGAAGGTATCTTGGGTAATTTCTCGTTTCCTCCTCTACATAATGCAATATTGCAATATAGAACTTTAGTGGGCTTTTTCATGATTATGCTTTCCCTAGAACAGGTAATTTATAACCCGTGAATAATAGAAAATCCAACATATTCTCTTTCTTTAGGGTTCTGCCTCCAAAGGGTACAAGCCTATTGTCTGTCTGTCCACTTGTCAGACCCTTCTATGTCGTTCCTAAACGGGAAAATGTACGACATTAAAACTTGTATTGTTTTGAATGTAAACTATAATTATGGGTTATTAATTAATTGCTTCGAATTTAAATGTAGAATACCTATCTGTTGTATGTGAGAGATTTTCAAAGTTCTTTAAAATTAATACAAAAACAAAAAAATACCTACGGAATTTTACGTCTGCATTTTCTATACATATACGATTTTTTAAATTATTATAATTTTTAATAATTTTTCCATGAATTTACTCGCGACAGATATAAGCTGTTCGTTATAATTGGGACTTAAACCCTGTGTAAATTTAAACTAAGCCACATTTATGTAAACCAAACTACACTTCTGAAATTCTAAAAAAAGCCATTAAATAGAATACTGCTTGGTTGAATTTAACTTACAAAATATAGTAGCAGATTTTAGTTTATTTTTAATGCATTTCCCACCTAGTCAGTAGAATTTAGTTATTAATAATACATAAAAGTTGACAGAACATAATGAAGATTAATCAGCTAGATTTAATATATGTAGGTACGTATAGCTTGAATTTAGTGAGAAAATATCGATATTAATTTGATTTTATTCAATTATATTTATTCGAGAAGGAGACAATTCGGTTCCTACATTGACCTTTATCCTACGCCTTCTCACGTTAATAGAAGCAATAAAGGGTACATTTATATCGGTGCGTGATTACTGATTGCACCCAGTTCTTCTGTCTGGCTCCTAAACAGGTAAATAGCTACAAATATTTACTTAACACAGTGAATCGATGAAGTTTATGTCTTAAAATAAACGAATTTCTTTTTATAATTTGTGTAGACTGGCTTATAAATAAAGGGCAAACTCGAATTCATTCACGTGATGATATTAAATAGGGTGTTTGGCTCCTAATCGAAGTAGTTACGAAAGTTATTATTATCTTTTTATGACAGACTAATAAAACGTAGTTCTACTCTGGGAGATTTTAAGTTTACATATTTTTACATTCGTATATATGTATAACATTTGATGAAATGAGGAACTAAAATTTTAAATTATTTAGAAATTTAAACGGCCGACAATTGAGGCCGGATTTTTAGAGTTTTATTTCATGGGCCGTATTTTTCTCTCAATTTTGCACCTATTGAAATCAAATTTCGTGCAAAGTCGTATATTATTAACCCAAAACTAAAAATTAAGAATATTGGAAAAAATTTGCGCTTTTTTGTACCCATCAAGTAGCGTATCGTCTTTTAAAATGCAATAAAAAATGTTTTAGAACTGAGGAATATAGCTCTTAATAAGTGCTTTCAGTTGAAACTAGAACGGACACTGAAGAACAGATCGATTCGAAAAAAATGGGACGAACAAATTTTTATCAAGATTACTATTTTCGTAGTTATTCTATCGAACATTACTTTTACGTGTTTTCACATGTACTTGACATTTTTCTCTCCTTCTGCAATATATAAAATAACCTCAAGGAAATTCTTAAAAAATTGCTCACTTTAGTCAAAGCGTTGTAAAATAACAGATTTAATCTGTAGAATCTCTTCTTCAATGCATGACTACTGAGACGAACATCAAACAATTAATAGGTTGAAAAAAGCTGTAGTTATTTTTACATAAAATATGTAGTTTGCAAAAGCTAAACAATCTTAAGATTGTGCTGGTTCACTCTAAAAGTGAATTCAGTTTTAACGGAAGCTGAATCTATATTACTACCTAATTAATAATTACTAACACAACACTGCAATCTCTCTGGTGGATCTCTTCAGACAATGATTGTTAGGAGGGAGAAGAACTACATTGCCCAAAAGATAAATCTTTAATAATGAATCTGACAAATTTCCTTTGCACAGATTGGACACAGTCAATATTAACGTGACAATAGGACAAGAATTGGTCTAACAAAAGGAAAATAAGCATAAACATAAACATACACTGGCCTTAGCCACCATACAATTGATATGCTCAATGAAGTCTAATTTGCAATACTAGACCATAATTTTATAAGGTATAATCGAAACGCAGGGAATTGCGGCCTTTATAGAATGCAATGATTTGGCATTTACTAATATTCAGTTCTAAATTATTACGTGTACACCACAAGTGGAATATATTTAAGCCTTTTTGAACCATGTGGCAATCATTAATATTTTTCGTACGAAAGAATATTTTCATATCGTCTGTTTAAATTAAGATTTTACAGATTTTAAAAAGTTGCTAGATGTCATCAATAGATAAAATAAAAAGAAGTGGACCTAAGTGACTACACTGCGGAACTCCTGACGTGTAACTAATATTTTGTTTCGAAGTGGCACGAGGAGTAAGTAAGAACGAATCCAAGTAAAAAGCAAAGGAAAGCCTAGGCGTGGATTTAAGGATTATTACAGAATTACGTTGTCCAAATTGTAAACACCCCCACTCTCCTATCTCCTGTTCCACCCTCGTTTTGACAATATTTCAAAGCGTACAAAAGTATCACAATTATCATCGATATTATGATACTTTATTATTATTGATTTTGATTGGCATTTTTTTATCAATATATGTATAAAAAAAGTGTCTTCTCCACCTTAAAACATCTTGTTCTACCCCAACAAATAATCTTCAATAGGTAGAACATTTTTGGAAGTGATTTTGGTCTGGAGCCCCAATAATTGCCCCAGAATCTTTAAAACAAAACATTTAAAAAATTCGTTAAAAAGAATAACAACATAATCGCCTGGATATGTTTTGTAAAATGAAAGTAACACTAGTTTACAAATTTTAATTTTTTTCTTGCCCTCCATACGAACTGTAATTGTTTTCTTTCTTTAATGGAAACTAATCACTAATGTAAAAACGGTTTTTTTCTATGACGTTAAGTTTTCGAGAAAAATGGGGTTAAAAAATTATAATAACCACATTTTAGCCACTTTTGGAATTTTTTTTAAAAACAACGGATTTTCGTAGCAGCTCGAAACGTAGGTCAAATCAAAGTTTGAATTCTAAACTATAGTTTTATAGTATGTTATTAGTAAATTTTATTAAGATTTATTTAGGAAACGAGTTTTTCATGAATCTTCCCTCTGCCATATAAATGAAATGAACCAACGGTATGTAGGAGTGGAACTCTAATGAAAATCTTGTCTCCCAACAAACCCTGAAAACGGTTTTAATTAACTGATATTTTATAACTATAGTATAGAATTTAAGCATTCATTTGAGCTAGGTTTGGGACCGCTACGACATCCCTTTATTTTTAAAAAAAAATTCTAAAAATGGCTAAAATACGGATTTTTTTAGAGGTTACTTGATTCCGCGTAACCAATCTGACTCGTGTTGTTCGTGAGAGGTTCGAAACTATATTTCTGTGAGTACAGTAGTCCGGAGAGAACATTACTTTCCTATTTTCCTACTTTCTTTATTATCAAAAATTGGATTGGCAACTTGCAATCAAATCCAAAGATTCGTAATTATCCGAAACCGATTGTACTCACTTCACATGTACGAGTAGTTCTCATCCTAAAAACACTCCTCTAAAAGGCGCTTTAGTCGCTTAAAGACATTTTTTCAGAAATTTGACGAAGCGAATGAACGAAACATTTGACACATTGGCAGAGAACTGTCAAATGTAAAATTAAGAAATCTGTCAGTGGCATTGATCCGTGTCGTTTTGTTCACAAATTCGGTACAATTAGAAATTGAGCCGTGCGTTAATTATGTAGCTAACTTTACCGCCGCACGAAGAAGCACAAAAGCAAGCAAATGGATAAAATTGACGATAATCTTTGGTGAGTGCATTTCGAACATTTTCTTGCCATTCAGCGAAATCTGTAAACAATGAGAGGAACTGTTTGTGCTCCAGCTTCTGGCCAGCTCGATTTTTATTTTTAATAACACTAGTGCATAACGAGCTATTTTTAGTTATATAAAAGTGTTTATTAAAATTATTAGTTGCGTAGATGGAAAATTCATATGAATGATGAATGTGGCTGAAGCGTCCTCAGAGCGATTCGTAGTTTCAAAAATTCCTTGAGGATGACTCAATAGATTCAATTCGATAAGGTGTTGACCTATCAATTAGCAGGAATGTTATCTGCGGTTTATTATCTGATTAAAGTCGTGACTGGTAGCCCTGGCTTAACCGATTTGGTGTGATTTATCCACTAATTGTGACCAAAAATCGCTTTTGTCCTCTCGTTTCAGGTTAATTGAGCTCGAATCGGCCCTGGTCGACGACTGCACGGTGAACGATATCTACTCAATATGCAGGGGGAAGGCTATTCCAGAAGCGCTCCGCCCGGATGTGTGGCAAGTCTGTCTCGATGTGCGCCACAAAAACGATCAGATGTCCCTGTTTAATGAGATTTTTGACCTACCCTTCCAGCAGCAATTGAGGGAGGACTGCCACCGTTTCGTCGATAAAATAGGAAATGATGATGAGGACAAAGTCTCTGTGGTGTCCGATTTGGAATCAATTCTCACGTTTTATTGTAAAAATCGGAATCTACAGTATGAGACAAATAATGGATGGGTAGAACTACTTCTGCCGCTGCTTTCGTTGAAGCTGAAACGGTCAGAAACTTACAATTTATTCGAAGCCATTCGCGATACTTATGTACCTAAAGGATGTGCCCCGAAAGGGAATGTATTCCACGTTTTTCGCCTTCTCATTCTTTATCATGATCCAGCACTTTGCTCAATGTTGGATACGAAAAAGATTTCACCAGATCTCTACTCCCTTCAATGGTTCCAGACTCTGTTCGCATCCTCCTGCAGCTTGTCGGTGGTTCTGTCCATGTGGGATTTATACTTCCAGCACAGCGATCCGTTTCTAGTTTTCTTCTTGAGTCTCATAATTCTGATCAACGGTCGCGATCAGATTCTAGCAATGAAGGATGAGCCCAAGGAGAACATCGTTAAATTTCTGGCTAATATGCCTTGCGCTTTAGAGACCGATGATGTAGTCGATTTTTGCACTTTAGCGAATTACTATGCATTGAAGACACCATCCTCCTTTAAGACGGATTTCCTAAAATCCCTCTTCGGATCTCAGTCTGAGGAGCGTGCCGAATGTCCAGTTTCACAGGCTCTGTGTCTTCCTGTTTCTGTTTATGAGCTCGTCGAGAATTCTACTATAGAACTAACAACGGCAGATACTGTAAGGTTCTTTTTAGTTGACTGTAGACCAGCCGAACAGTACAACGCTGGGCATTTATCTACTGCATTTCACTTAGATTCAAATTTAATGCTACAAGAACCTGCAGCATTTGCTACTGCGGTTCAGGGTTTACTCCGCGCCCAAAGACAGGCATTGGAGGCTAAATCTAATGCTGGAGGAGAGCATTTATGTTTCATGGGAAGTGGACGATTGGAGGAGGACCAGTACACGCATATGGTTGTTGCGTCGTTTTTGCAAAAGAACACTCAGTACGTATCCCTACTTACTGGTGGTTATAAAGCCATTCACGATAATTTCGGGGATGATATGGCTGATTGCCTGGAGGATCATGACCCGAAAAAATGTATCGTCTGCTCGAAGAACAACAACGCCCCCTCGAAGTCTTCTAACAACAATAACTACAAGGTCCGTGGAAAGGGCGGAGTAGAAACCGATGCAACCAAGGGCTCTACAGACTTATTCAGCAAGATATCCGCAGCTATGAAACTGAAATCGGCCGAAGTCAAAGGTAAGCTGTTTGATATAATCGTTAACCCTTCGGTGGCAAACCAGAACCAGATGGCTGTGGTGGAGAAGCACGTCTCGAGCAGCGAGAAGAATGGTAAGAGGTACAGAAATGTCGCTCCAGTCTTTAGTATAGACGAGGAGAACGATGATACTGTCGATGAGACAGACAACCTCGAACAGCCTAGCAATGGATCAGGAGATGATAAGGAAATCCTCTCACTGACCCAATACCTTAAGTCCCCGGACATAATTAATTCTTTCAAGTGCCAGGAGGTACACATGAACGGATTTATGTACGACAGCCATTTAATTATAACGAACACGCATCTCGTTGTCCTGAGGGATCTTCCTAAAGGAAATGCCCAGGTCATCGTTCGCAGACCCCTTGGAAGTATTGTGAAGATCACAGCGAAGAAGCGACATCGAGAGCTTATTACTTTTAAATATGGATTCCCTGATGGGGACGGCCTCTTCATCACCGACATGGATAGATTCTTAATTCCCAACGCCAGCGAGGCGACGGCTATCGTTTCCAAGCACATCGTACAGACCCTCGACGGATCTAAGCTGTCGTAATCGTGCTGGAATTCCTTGCAAAGCTACAAAATTTTGAAATTGCTTTACTTAACCCAAAACAACCAAATGGAAAATGTATTTTTGTTTATTTTTCTTCGTTTTTAGTCTTATGAATTTTTTTTTTCCAGTAGTTGTCGGAGGACGAATAGGCGTAGATCGCGACTATGACCGACGTGTACATTGTAACATATTTACTAGGCAAATTCTAGGCAGGAAAAGAAATTTTAAAAGTGATCATTCTGTAGAAGAGAGGATTTAATATATTCAAAAAGTATTTTAAAATGGCCTGTTTTTTATTAATTTCCTTAGATTTTGTTCACTAGATTCAAACTTCTTTTATTACATTTTATACCTTAACCCAAGTGCACCGAGTTTTTTAATGACAAACTAAATGAATGGCTACGTTTTATGTGATATAATTTAAAATGTCGAATCAAGAATAATATCATCAAACTCAGCTATAATAGACGGAACCAAGGGATTTGTTTTGTTTTTCATAATAAGATCTCTCATATATTTTTCTTATTTCTTCGAGTCGATGGCTATTAATGTTACGATGAATGTGTCTCATCGAAGATTTTACACCCCCTTTGAGCTTTTCGGTACTGCAAGAAAAATTCATTGTTCTTTGAATACGAAATAAATTTCTTTCTACATGTGGAAGACAATTTAAAAATTAGCTTTGACTAGAAATTCGTTTCAAATTTAAATGATAGGTTCTCGAAATTCAGTACTAAAATTTAAAGGGCTTGCAAAGTTTAATTAGAGCTCTCTTAAATAAGAACTGGTCACTGCCAATAGAAAGAAGTGTTGCATCATGAGAACCTATCGAGTGTATTATTTAAAAAAACTACCTGCTTTCAATGCTGCTCAAGTGCAAAAGAAGAAACAGAACACAACGAGCGGCACTATGTCTTCAAATATAGGATAAGTATCCTCATTGTTAATAATTTTAACATCTGTAAATAAAAGCATTATAAATGATGTAACATAATCTGAGATCTGACGAACTAGATGAAATTTATGGAATGAGGAATGACAAGTTTTGCACTTGTGGAACACATTTTATACCTTAAAAAATAATTTGCTTTTCCAGTACTTGTTAATTTTTTAGTTTCGTCCATATAGAATAAGAAAATATTCCTGAATTTTTTGGTGGTATTTAAGAGATTAGATTTTGGAAAACATTTATTTTTTTAGTAAATTAAAACATTAATAAAGTACATAAATTACATATACTATACATAGATAGCAGAGAAATCTATATATAAGTATCAATATTTAGCCTTGGATATCTGTTTAGAATTTAGAGGTTAGTTTAAGATTAGAAACACAGAATTTAAAGGATTTTATCTGTATATATTATATTTTTAAGAATTTAATAAATAAAACAGGGCCCGAGTTCGATATAACATACATTAACATGTTCAAGTCGGAGTGGACCAACGGTGGCCCAAAGGCGTTGCTTTTATCTGGCGGTGTGAACCACCGGTGGTCCACATCTAGTTTTCTCTACAAATAGAGTTTTATGTGCATCTGCTAACAATTTCATAAGACTAATGAGACAGTGATAATTTCAGCATTCACCTCTTGTAATATACTAAGCGCCTAGCTACTGATAACGCAAAAAAGCAGTGAACCGCCAAAAGAATAATCAACGCTTAATCTCGTGCTCTTTCCCATCACGTAGACTTTGAAAAAAGCGCGCCGGATTGAACATGTTAAAATATCCAATTGTAATGCATGTTTAAAAAGTTTCCTGCATTTTCAGTGTTAAATGAGTGCTAATTTTTAAAAAAAACACATGAATATTCTGTTTATAAATTTTAGTGTTCAAATCGAAAAAAAATACTCTTTCAATATCAAAATTAAGTACTCAAACTAATAGTAAATTAAAGTCGATTTTATTTATTAATTTTATTTTATTTCTACAGATAGTAAATCTTAAAGACTAGCATATAAACAAGAAGAAAGAACTACAACTTATAATTTTAAAGTAGTTCCTCACGTGCTGATATTTAAAAAAAAAGTATTTAAAAAAAAAAGATTAGCCGCCCATAGGAAAAAAACATGAAATGCAGCGCCCGCGTGAATGTGTTAAATTTCTTTCTTGACACAGTTAAATCTACGGATTCAGCTAAATGATTAAAATTTACTATACAATTAGAAATAGGTTCATGGCAACCATAATTATTCTTGTGTAAAGGAACATATAACAAGGGTCTCGATCGAATTTTAATTAACATTAATCAAAGGTCGGGGCATTTAATTCTGTACTATAGATATAGAGAGAATTTGAAGATATTTAATCAGAACTTTTTTTTTTTTAAATCATTGATAAAGCATTCTTGTTTCATAATTAACCATAACACTATTTTCTTTTTAATCGATACGAATCTATTATTTAATCACATAAGTTGATGGATTATACCTAATTGGAGGATATCACGTAAACAAAAAGTGTACCAAGCACTTTACCTCGAAGGTGGTGCGGAAAAGAGTGCATATTATGAAAAATATGAGTTTTGATATTTTTAAGGGGACTTGGCACACCCAAGTTTTCAAAAAAATCAATATTTTTTTATTATTCAGTTTGATAGGAAATACCTTCAAGGATAAGAATTTTATTATATTAACTTTCGGTTTCGGTGCAGGCATTGCAGAATGAATACAGGTAAGCTTTTCTTTTAAAAACTTTTAATGCGATTTTCTCAAAACCGCGTTTTTAGAGTTGTACACGATTTAAAAAAACTATTAGACCGATTGGTCTGAAATTTTGATATGTTATTTGACACATGACTTTTCAGGGATCGAACCAAGGAGAAAAAAGATTTTCCAATTTTCATCAGACTTTCTCTGAGCCAAAAATGGGAGTTTTTTAAGGGACTACTACCGGTTATAATTTTGAAAAATTCCATTTTTTTTAACATTTTTCAACTCAATCTAGCTTCAGAAATCACGTCTCAAAATTTTATTTGGATATTCCCAAAAATATAAAAGTTACAGCAGTTTAAGCGTGCCCGCCTATATATAATAATAAGTAAAAAAAAAACTTTAAACGTGATTTTCTTTTATCAAATGGCGGACACACTAACTCCGAATTGGCCCAACCGATTGGGCTCAAATTTGGAGTGCTTCTTTATTTGAGTATTCTGCACAGGAAAAAACCACAATATTAGTCAAAATTCAATCCAAAAAAATGTAGCAAGTGAAAACAAGTGAAAAAATAAGCGATTTTTTGAAAAAAAATTTCAAACGTCCGCCATTTTGTTTTTTTAATCATTTTTTGGCATATTCTGGTTTTTTCCTACGTAAGGGACATTCCTTAATAAAATGCCATTTGGTTTATTTGTTTCAGACCCTTCGTTTCTGAGATGAGTTGTCCGCCATGGGACGAGTCATTTTTTGAGCTATCAACTTCGGCGCCCTCTATAAACAAGGAAAAAAATGATAAAAAAAAAAAAAAATTTTTTTGTAATATTTGAAATAATTATTATCACCATGCAAAATTTGAAATTGATATATAATAAAGGAGCTGAGAAAAAAATTATTGAAAATTATGCTGTTTTTTTGCAATCTAACCGGTAGTAGTCCCTTAAAAAAATGCCGTCATGTTATTTTTCGATGAAAATGTTTCTTTTTGGTTCAATCCCTAGAGATTTTCGTACCAATAAAATACTTTTTTTTTAGACGTTCCAATGACTCAAAATAGCGGGCACCGTGATTTTTGGAGGTGTTTTTGAAGAAATTCCACCTGCCAAAAAACAAACTGGAAAAATCTAAAAAAAAATGTTTTGTAGTCTTTGAAGACTAAGAAATAAATATGAAAAGTTTCATTAATATTTCTTATATTATATTATTTTTCCCCTTCAATTTTCCAATTTTCAAAAAAAAAAAAAAAAATTAACTTTGGGTGTGTCAAGTCCTCTTAAATTGCGATAACTCACGAAAAATCAATCATTTATATGAAAAACTACTATTTTTACCAAAAAAAAAAAAACTCCCCGTTTAAGGGGGCTATTAGGTTACGATATAAAAAAAAAATATTGTTTTTCAATAATTTTTTTTTACAGAAAGAAAACAGATATCGTTTTGAAATTTTGCACAGATATTTATTTACACTTTAGATATACAAAAATATTTCTTTCAGATTATTGAAACCGGTTTTTGAATTCTTATGATTTTTGGAGAAAAAAAAAACATCAAAAAATGATGGCGGGCGTGATTTCAGGCGTCTGGATCGTCGGAAAAAAGACCAAATTAATCCTTGTCCAAATGGCAATCGTATGAACTGGAGAAACTTGTACTTTCGGTTTCGACCGGATGTTCGAGTTTTCAAACGAAAAACGCTTACCCTGTATTTAAATAAGCTAACCTAACAAAAAAACAATCCTTCTCTAAAATAGCAACTTTAACTTTAACTCTATTCTGTAAATTAAAAAACATGAAAGATTTAAACGCATAAAACATTTTAAATAATTAATTTCAATGGAGCATCAAAGTATGATCGCAAAAACATTTCAGGAAAATACATATGTATGTGGTATAGTGTAAGTAACGTTTATCTTAGATCTTTAAAATGAGCTCCTTGTTGTTGAATGCAAGGTGTAAATCTGTTTAGTAAAGAACCGGTAGCTTGAAGAATCTCTACAGCAGATAAAGATTGGATAGCTTCCCTGATTCTCTGCCTCATGTTTTCTCTTGTGGTAGGCCCCGTCTGGTACACAATATTTTTAATCCTGTGCCGTATTTACCAATTCAAGGTGAATAGGAAGGATACATTCCATTAAATACGTTTCGGGCAAGTCTCACATCCGAATCTGCTGTAAAAATATGCATATTCCATTTGAAAACCTTAACTTCCGGTCGTAATCGGAAGTTGGGAATATCGCCAATCGATAGAGCATATCGTCGTTGCGCGTGCAATACCGCGTATCTGCGTTTTCACGATTTTACAGGAAAAAGAAAAAACTCCAAGCAAGCAAGTGTAACGCGGTATTGTTTCTATGTAAAAAATGAGGTTTCTTATAGGCTAATTTAAATTCTGTGAGATCTATAAGGAGCGAAACCATGTTAAGAATCCGTAGGTGCGATATTTCAATTTTGCGCTTTTTGCTGTTACGCGGTATTGCACGCGCAACGACGATATGGCATTTACATATAAAGAAGGTTTACATTTTCGAAAAAAGAAACATATTTTATCGATTTAGAAGAGGTGGATGATTGATCTGAGACGCTCTGAATAGTATGGGTATTGAAGTTTGCTAATTTTTTTATCTATTTTGACTGGACTATGGTTTGATAGCTTAAAAATAAATCTTACCATTTCAATAAAAATCAACCTACAAGATTAGATCCAACGGTCGTTCGGAATGACGAACATTTAAATTTAAACTCCACATAATGCTACTCCTCGCCAGTTGGCAGCATAATCGCCTAATGGGCCGGACTGTTTGAAAATCGAAACACCGAGAAACCGCAACAGCTGTTCTGATGGTGTGTGTGGGAGAATTTTTATTGATTGCATTTTGCAAAAATTTGCATTCACTTCACATGTATGCGTGGAATCCGATTCGTCTGAATTTGTTTTTATCGCGCTTTTCTGACCAGTTCTAATTCTGAAAAAATTCCGTTGTGCTTTCGCGGTTTTCGACGAAAAGAATTTCGCGCTTCTAAATTAATAGGCGACTTCTGAGCGGTGCAAACGTTTCCGGACAGTGCTCCTGAGCATTCGCAGTGGGAAAGTTGGAAAAATCCTGAAGACTTTTTGTGTCATCACAGAAACGGACAGAAAATCCGTGCTTGAGGCGCTTATTTTTGTTATTAAGTTGCGAGCTTAGGCCGGTCGCAGTGATTTATCGCACCTGATTCACTTGCCCGAGTGAGCACCGTCGTGATTCGGCCAGAGTTCATTCACGCAATTCGACTTTTTTCTTCTGTTGCCCCCTCAGCCCAGTCGGGAAAGGTGAGTGACACTTTTGAGGTTAGGACGTTTGTATTCATTCGATTTTCAGCGCTTTTGTTTTTGTTGAATGGAATTTACCAGCTGCGGGTCGATTCTCTCACCTAAAGGTGTTCTGGCGTAAAAACAAATCCCCCGTTTCTTCTCCCCGTCGAGAAATTACAATGAACTCCAGCAGGCGCTTACCTTTCTAACCGAGTTACTGACCGCCGCCCCTTTGCGCACGCTGTGGCGCCCCAAATAAGTTAAACATTTGTAAAATTGTAGCTTAAGAGACCATTCCACAAGATTCTCCTCAAATTGAAGGCACATAAATCTTCGAAAACCAAAAATTGTTTGCCATATGGTCAATCTTGGTTCTATTGATTTTGTCTTCCAGGTTGGCGGGAGGGCTTAACTTAAGGCTTGGGAGCCTCCACTTTCAGGTACAACAAGTGCTCCACGCTTAATGCTTAGTAAGCAATGCTAATGTATTGTTCCACGAGCGTAATAATCCTCCAATTCGCGGGCTTTGCGGAGGTGGCGACTACTTCTCTAATATCCGCCACGTGCTGTTAATCTGCTGTTTCTGTTTGATGGAGACAGCCCGCGAAAGCAAACTCGGCGAATATGTAATTAACTAACTACTTTCCTATAGAATTCCGACCCGAACGTCTTACAATCTCGGTCTTCATTAACATAGAATTGTCCCCGGGCAGTGGTTGGAATACGGGAGACCGAGATCACAGCATAGCTCTGGTTCGGATTAGTTTAGTTTTAATAGGTCACAATTTGTTTGAAAAAGGAAAGCACGTTTCTTGGTTTGTTTGAGTAATGGTCCTGCTTATAGAAATGTGCCAATCTTCGTTGGAAATTCTATTTAGAATTTAATTTTTGCAAATTAATTCAGTATCACCTTTGTAATTTACATAGAAAATCTATTTGATCTATTTCATATTAAATAACACCACTTTGAATTTACATATTTTATAATTCAATGGCAAGGTAAGTTTCTTTGTAGGAGAAAGATTTAACTACTTGATATAAAATCTTTTGTTAATTGGCAGATTGACTTTGATCTTCATGTTCTAGAAATTTCAAATATTTATGAAGTGGACTTTAGTTGCTATCAGTAAATTTCTTCACTTTTTTATACAGTGAACGTGTAATAAGTAGGTACTTTTAATTCCATGGATTTATAAGTGCATGAACAATAAACAACATTTTCTTAAAAACTTTGAGTTTTCTAGAGATTTAATTTTTTCAGTATGAAATTTAAGTTTGCCCGTTTTTTTACCAACTCACAAAAAATCAACGTTTATTTCTATATATGATTTTGAGGAAATAAGTAGGATTTATAATTTGTATGTCAAAAAATATATTTTAAATTTGGCATAACTATAAAATTATTTATCCACATAAGGTAGGAGAAAATCGCGCACATTTTGATCTGCAGTTTTAAAATTAATTCATGGGAAACAAATTAAAAAAACGCACGCATTCTATTAGAAATAAACCGACTACTAATGAAGAGATTCCATTTTAAATGAATATCTAATGAATACCGGAAAATAATAAGTTCAATTTATACGAAGCCCAGGTTTCATAATAAATAGCAGTAAAGGCTCCATTAAAATTAATACTTAATCAGATAATGCTTTCGCGAACGAACCCATTAACAATCGAATTTTTATTTTATTTTTGAAATAACTATTTTAGTTAAGGATTTTAGATATTTATTTTCCTTGTCAGTCGAGTTTTTGGTTTATGTGTTTCATGTTTTAAATGTTGTTACCAGTTTTATTAGAATAAATATAACATGAACATTTGTCCTCCAACGTCCACTATAGTTTATTATCTAAGCAGAGAATTAGGTATTTATGATCGAATGCTTGTTTTCAAAAGATGGTTTAGCTAATAATAAACAAAGAAATGCCAGATGAGTATTAGTTTCAATATTAAAAGTAAAATTCAAACCCCATAAAGTGGCGTGACAATGTATTCTTTTTTTTAGTCTGACTTTTTAATAAAAATAGTAAATAGTCAAAATTCGTATTTCATTCAAATAATCTACCCGAACTTTAATAAATCAGTGTTATTTTTCAAAGGGCTTAAATGACTCGAATTTTTAATTGTAAAAAAATAAATGTGTATGGGCCAATGGATTGTCCTTATTTTGTTGTCATTATCCAAAAAACGCAAAAAAATGCTCGATCATTGTTGATCCGGCTGCTGACTGAACTTTGTTAAGCTAAGATAACGCAACACGCGTCCAGTTTCCAAAAAAAAAACCTGCATCATGTATGATAAGCACGCATCGCTTGGCACAAAGAGTATGCTTATATATATATTTGTATATATGTATTAACCTTTTCTCCTTGACTAGAGTAAACAATAAATAAAGTTTTATTAATTCTCAAAAATCACCTTGAATTACACTAACCCAAAAGTTCATTCGAGAATTTTGTGGTACCTTGTAAAAGCCATCGGGGGGATTTACGGATGATTATTATTATAATAATTCAAAAATGTTTAAAACGAAAAGTTAAGTTTACACATAGCAAACAATTTTTACCTTTGTTCGTATATCATCCTGTTTGTAATTTGTTTAATGCTATTTATCGTATCGTATTTTGAACCGGCGCATAAGTAAGTTGACTAATTGAGTATATCAGCCGGATATCGATCAAACCATGTTTTAATCACTTCGTTTGAAAGTCGCGCCGACATCATTTTTGAAAAATAGACCTTTGCCTCCACAACTTGTTGATTGAACAAGGTTATTTTAGTGCGCAATTTTCAATTCTCTCCTTTTTTTTTTTAAGAGGTTTAAATTAAGTTTTGCAAAAATATTCACATGCACAGTAGACGTTAACCTTCAAAATAATTATTCTTAAAGTTAAAAGGTGTAGGTTAGGTACAAGGTCTAAAAACTGATTTAATGGGAAACCCCTGACCATGGATAACAATCCAGGAATACTGGGGATTTACCTCAGCGAGAGATAAATATATTTAACACAGTTCTACGAAGATTGTAGAATTCTTAGAATAGCGCAGAATATGTAAAAATTGTATATAATATGTATATGATTAGTAATGGAAACAATACATTCATTAAACCCCTATATAAATCTGTTTCTGTTCTAAATTTTCAAACTGCTTTTTGTAGACGTGCGACAGATGTACTTACTTTTTACAACAATGCAAAGTTGTTCATTATAAATTAGATCTAGCACGTGAAAGCTAAAATATAAAATTTTTATAATATACATTTTTTATTGATATTGGGCCTCTCTTATTTTTGCAGATGAAGCTTGAAAACGGAAATCGTTCGGCTTCTGAATGGGAAGAGAACATTTTGTTTGACGCTGATGATCCTGATTTCAACAACACCACTGCTGTTGATGGCTCCAACGTTCTGCAATCTACTTCAACTGGTATGACATGCAAGGGTAAGTTTCTTACTCAATTTCGAGTTGCGATTTATAATGCATATTAACATGCTCAAATCGCGTGACAACCCGAGAATATGCAAATGTTATAATTCTTGAGATTTTTAGTTGATCCAAGATATTTTTGGTTCAGTGTAATTGTACGACTGATCCAGACAACAATAGAAATTCTGTTGGTCATAAATATGTCTTTAAATAACACCCTGTCAAGATATCACCCTTTCTATGACCAGCCTGTATATAGAGAAGGATGTGTCAGACAATATTATTATTCATAAACTAATTAATTTGATGAAATTAGTAAAACAAAGTCTATGAGTTCATAGTGAGAGAAAAAACAGCACGCGTTTCAGAATGATATTATAAAATACCGGAAACACAAATCAAGCTCAAAAATAAATTCATCATACAAATTCTACTCGCAATTTTAGCTAAGCGCGCTTCTGCGATTGCGTGGAATAAATATGATAGGCACGGTTTTAGTTGTTTTGCGAATAATTAAAATCGGGTGATACATTGGATGACACAACTTCGGCTGATAAGAACCGCCTTGACCGAGCTTCTTCTTTAAAAAACACTTCAAAGATGACCGAATTGTTTGAGGTCAAGAAAGTCTCATAACACGACATGCAATGAACTTTATAAAATTTCAATAGAACAGCATTAGCAGCGCAAGTGCTTCGGCTCGCTTATAGCAATAATATCCATTAAATTGAGCCACTAAAGAACAAATTTGAGTTGCTATAAAAATGAATTGCTAAAAGAAAGTGGTTGCCTAATAGCGCAAACGTGATGAAGCAATTTCACTAAAGAAAATCATTATTACGAAACATCGATTTTCAGGGCTGCAATCTCAGTACTGAAATTGTTCTTTTCCAATTTAAAAATGTAAGCAGAACGCGAAAAGGTAAGCTATTTACTATATACATTTTTTATTTCTGTAATGAAAGCTGACACTAATCGTTCTCCAATTTCGGACACACGAATTTGATTTGAGCCGGCAGCCGTCGAATAAAGTATGGAAATGAATTTGATATTTTAACCCACGTGAGTGTCGAAAGCGTCTCGACATATTCTGTTGACATTTTGAAAATTTTCCCATAATTTTTAGATTGACGATGGCAGGCATTCTGAACTAAATTTGAATTTGGTGCGTGTGCAACGCAACACGCCCAACTTGGGGCTGGTGTCATTTTACAATTTGACTTGATCGCATCGGAAAATTTTTTATCGCAACTGAATCGGTCTTACAGGTGTATTTATTAAGCTAGCTATAGTCAAGCTGTTAGTCACCATTAATAGTGGCTTAAATCTGCTTCAGTAATTGAAAAACCATTAAACAAAAAAAAACCAAACGGGGGCAATTTATGTCCGCGAAAACCATGACCCATTGAACTTAAGTGAGGAAACTTTTTGTTTGTTTTTAATGTATCCAATCCCTGCTTGTCTAGCCCGTGGTATATTTTAATATTGCATGAATGTGAAACATTTGAATTTTTCATTGAAGGATAATCAAAACATTGATTAACTTTTAAAAATTGTTTAACAATGAAAAACGATTGAACTTGTTGTTTTGGGAGAATTTATCTGCGATAAACGAGAACCAATGACCTTTTTATCCAACACTATATATTCATGTGTTTATATATTCGCAGTGAAGATAAAAACAACCCTCTTCTGACTTTCAGTTTTATTTAACAAAATTTATATCCGCTTTACACGGAAAGAAGCAGAAAAACAAAATATTTAACGACAATTATCAAGCAACCAGTTGGGGAAAATAATTTTAGTAAATATTTTGCTCGAGTTAATTCCAGTTTATATTTTTAACCTTATACTCGGGCAAGAATATGTAATCAGATCTCTGACAGATGATTTTGCTACATTTAGATATTCTTCGTGAAAAATCGTAACTTTTTTGCTATATTGACTCTCTACCCGCACTCATTTGCTTATTTATTTACCTTCAAAATTATATTTAGAGATTTCTTTGCAAATATTTGTCGAACAAGTCACATCAAAGAGGTGAAAATCCAATTATGTGTGTGGATCCATGAAGCTGCTGAGTTTCTAGGCTATTTAAAGTAAACTGGTTGCAAAGGGCAAAGTCTTGCAGTCAATGCGCCCTTTTTTTAAAGTGGAAACGTAGCATAAAGTATGAGAGGCGAGTTGCTGCGACCTAAAAGGCTCTTTTAGGAACAAAATTGGCATGTTGCCAGCCAAAGAGGCACAGTACAGTCGAGACCTTGTCGCGTTCCTTTATTTTGTCGTTTTCTAGCTCTTGTGGTTGGACTCTGCCGCAGCACTAGGGATTAAAATAAAAACGCTTAGACAAGTTGAATTCTTAATGTTTTATAGACTTTAATACTCGACGAGGAGATATCCTTAACTAAATAGATTTTCAAGGTCTTGTTTGAAGTTAGAATAAACGCGACGATTGATTTATTAACGAGTTTACGAACAGAAAAATTACAGGGAAATTTATTTTTTGTGTCTCCTTTAGTGATGAGCACAATCGGTCTTGATCTTGCAATCTTAGTCTTGGTCTTACGGAAAGTCCAAGATCGTGACCAAGACCAATGCTAATAATATTGTGGTACCAAGAACAAAGATTCGATTTGCATGACCGAGGCCATGTTTACGATATTTAACCAAGAACAAGACCGAACTGCGAGGTTTGAGGGTTGAGTGAAAAACATTTTTTTCTATTTATAGTATCTTTAAAGAGAGTCACCAGTTTTAAAAAAATTATCTTTTACATGGGATTTATTGAAAATGATCACAATGATGACTCAAAATTTAAAAGAGTTTTGTTCTACAGTTTTTGAGACATTGTAATTCAAAATTTGATTCTTATACACAAAAATAAGAACTAATTGTTCTTCAATGTTAAATTTTTAATTAATTCCTTTGTCATGAATGCTATGTACATCTCCTTAGACAGTAAAGTTAGATTTTTATAAGGGTACACTAGGGTAAATTAAAGTTCAAAAACTTTTTTATTTCTATCTACTTTGTTGATCCAAAGCAAGAAAGATTATTTTTTTTATTTATTTATTTATTTATTTATTTATTTATTCAACTTCGTCAAGTACTGATTACTACAGAATATGTACGGTCTCAACACGATCAATGTGGACGCTGTAAAAAGGGGTCCAGACAGGGCAAGCATACTCAAGAATGGGGCGAACGAAAGTACAATAAAGAACCTTTGTTATATGCGGATCATTGAATTCCTTTGACCATCTCTTGACAAATCCTAAAGTAGCATTGGCCTTAGCGACAATAGCGTTAATATGGTCATGAAATGACATAAAAGTATTAAGTACAACCCCCAAATCTTTGGCTTTGTCAAGACGAGATAATGAGCTACCAGCTAAACTATATAAAAAAAGAAAAGGGCTCTTTTTACGAGCAAACGTCATTGTGTTGCACTTCCCTACGTTAAGAGGGAGGCAGTTAATAGAGCACCAATTAAGGAATTTTAATCTAAATCAGAGTTTAAAATTTCGCAATCCCTTTCACCAGGAATCCGGCGAAATATTTTGGCATCGTCAGCATAACATAGGATCTTAGAGTTGTTTAAGATCAAAGATACATCCTTGATGTAAATTATAAATAAAAGAGGACCCAGATGGCTACCCTGAGGGACACCAGAAGTGTTATTTATTACGTCAGATAAAGCTCCGCGAAATTTAACTCGCTGCGTACGATCGGACAAGTAAGAACTTAGCTAATTCACAAAACTAGAGGGGAGTGGAGTTGTTTCTTTTATAAATAATGTTATCAAAAAAAAACGCAGTGCTTTGCTTACAGAACTCCTAATCTCAAGATGCCAAGAGTTCGTCGTCAACTCTAGGATTTTTTTTAGATACTATTGAAAAAAAGTTTCGACAAAATGCATTTCACATCGATTAATCTTCGAGAAAACAAGGAAGTAAGGAGATTACTTTAATAAATAGTTTAGTACAAAAAACTTTATCATTTCCCTCTGTTTTTAACTTGGTTGTAGTTGGATACTAAAACGGTGTAACCAGCTGAAGTCATTTAATCGCTTTAGTTTTAAAATCTACTAAATACGAGTAAATAACTTAAGTATTTGAATGTGGAAATATAAGACTGTAAGAGTCTTACAAACGAGACACTAAATCTATTGATGCAAAACCTAAACCAAGACCGAGTGTCCAAGACCAAGACTATCATAGTTTTGTTTTGGTCATCACTAGTCTCCGAATGGATAAATCATAAAATTAATTAAAATAGTAACATTTTGATGGAAAATCAAAAATTTTATAAAAAAACAGGATTATAAATAGAGTTTCTAAGGTGAGGAATTCCCCTAATTTTTTTAGTGCTACCAAATGCAGCGCAATTCGACGATTTTGTTCATAGTGAGCTCATGCGAAATTCACTTTTTTTCCCTTTGGTTGCAAATAAAAAAAATACAAATTTATCCGCTTCCGAACTCTGTTAAAAAAATTTAACCTTGTAAAAAACTCATATCCTTATTTCTATTATTGACTTAACATTGAGTTTTTAATAAAGATCAAAGTTTGATTCGCAAAAAAGTATTATTGAAATAAACAAAGTATGTCAACCTCGATATTTATTTTCCGCATTCGTAGTTCTATTGCCCCAGCTATAAATAGTGTAATAAAATTTGAAGTAAACATCGTGCGTTGCAATAAAATATAAGCTTAGTGAAACCAAAGCGCAAAATTACACACACTGCTAAAATTCAATCATTCGAGTGAAACGTCCATTTATGTATACATCATCCACTAATGCGAAAGCAAACCATCCTCAGTTCCAGGGATGACGACATTTTAATTTTATCAGGTTAAAATGTTCCCGGTAGCGAATCTTAAAACGATGAAATATTTATTTAAATAACACCTTTCCAAGTAGTAACAAAATCCTATTTTTGGTTGATTCTAATCAGCAGTGAGTACAGTGAAGGCGGAACGATAACAGCGGCTAGAGACCCCCAGCGCACTCTTTAAACAAATATTTTGATCCCCTTATTTCCTTATCAATTTGCGTAATGCTTTTGTCATTCTAAAGATTTTTAGCAAAAACGAAGCTATAACTTATCAAGTCACCTCATTGCGACCTTAACACTTAAATCTTATTGAGGAATAGCAGAGGGATGGTGCGCGCTGAATTCACGCCATGATCAGATGGTGCCCCTTACCTGCCATGCGAGCGTGATAAGGCGTATCAATCTAATTTCTGGGGCAATTAACGAAAGATGCAAAATGAAGAAAGAAACACTTTCTCAATGAGTGTTCTTCACGTTGTTATTACTAATGGTCTGATTAGAAACAAACAATATATATAAAAGTGCGTTGGTAACCAGGGGATAAGATTAAGTGTGCAATCTTAACAAGTTGAAGAATTTTGTTATATTATTTTATTTGTATATTATACTAACTATTTCGAGCAGTAAGCAACAGCAATCGTGACTGATAAATTAATTGTAAGCAAAACATTTTCAACATTGGTACATTTCCTCAGGAGAAGATGTTTTTTCACGTGCATCTCTCCAAATTATTCTTCAATTGACACATTGCTAATTTAAAAAGAAAATTACACGTGATTTTTGGTAGTCAAGCAAAAAATTCATCGCCTGATCTTATTTAAATAAAGTTTTAGGATTTTGTGAATATATTATATGATATACTAAAACACGGTGGTGTTGCCTGGTGACTCTTCTTAAAGAGGTTAAAGTTTTCTAGATTACTAGAGCAAACAGACCCTGGCGCCGACTGAGGGAAAATTTTTACTGTCGCAGGGGACTGACTAGGGAGATTACTTTTTATTTTTATTTTGTTTTTCAAGATCAAGTGATTTGTGAAATTGTTCTCAAGTACATCTGAAACTCTATATTAATCTCAGTGAAGAGAAGATGAAACTCTTTGACTTTGGACCAAATGCCAAAAGATGTAAATAGAACGTTACCCTATTTTAAATTTTCATAAAAGCATATTAAACATGCTCAAAGTGTAATACGTATATCGAATATCTCGTCTAAGATCAAAAGACTTTTGGACTTTCAATACTCAAAAGTATGACTTACATTTTCGATTGGATTGAATCATTTCTTAAGATTTATCAAAGTGTGATTCATGATTTATAGTAGTAATCAACCTCAAAGCTGATATCTTTGGTAATATTTCTTGTCTGAGCGATGAAATTCAGTACGTTCAAGTTTTGTTTATATTTATGCTGAAATACATGTGGGGGGCACGATAACGTCGGGTCTGATACTCTTTCTGGCGGAGTTGTTTAAAGAAATCACTTTTTTTTCTGCGCTTCTTTATTGCCTCCGTTTGTCGTTCTCATTTTACTGGTAAATTTCCATTTGCACAACCGCGTTGAAGAGATAGAAGATAAAATTTAACCTGTACACTTGCCTTCTATGCAACTCTCAGTAATATGATGAGAGTAATATTCCATTGGAATTCATTTTGTAATGTAAATGATGCAAAAAATTAATTATTACATCATTAAAATTTTTTGTTGTTATTAACCACCTTCTCAACTCAACTTCGCACTTCTTACTCTATATATGTGAGAAATGAATAAACATTTCATTTATTTCGATCGATATTTTAATTTTTTTCATTTCTAGAAATAGCTTTGATGAAATATCATTTTTTTTTAGTAATGTTGCTAAATTGAAATTTTGACTTCTCAAAAGCATTTGATAATGTCATGTTGACTATTGTAATCTTTTTTAAAGGCAAATTTGTCAACTTATTTTGGTAGCATTACGCAGATTTCGAAATAAAAATAGTTGCAGTATTTTTATTTCGAAATCTACGTAAGAGAAAAAATATGTCAGAAACTAGACATACACATTTAAACTTGACTTACTAACATAAATTTTTGAGTTTATGTTAACTGCAGTAAGGTTTATTAGTTTAAGCTTCATGCATTTGTTTGAATCGCAACATACGACTCTATAACAATATAATTTGTAGAAGAAAATGGTTAAATGTTGCTTAAAACACTAGGGGAGAGGGTGGCAAGATGGGGTACTTAAGGTTTGAAGATCAATAAAAGAAAACAACTAACAACTATTTATTACTCTTCTAATATTTGGTGAAATTAGGAACTATTAATTATACATTTTAGAAAAAAAAATCAAAAAGAAAATAAAGGTGTTTTGCCCCGTCTTGCCCCATGGTGCTGGTAAGATGGGGTACCCCCCTGAGGTAAGATGGGGTAATGAGAATTATCAGACAGAATGATGATTATTTCGACTGGCACAACTCGCAGACGTGGAAGGCTTCGTCATCATCATCGTCGATTCCTGCACAGCTATTATGTGCCCATTTTCCACAATTTGAGTATGATATCCACCCTTCGATGGAAGCAGAATATACTTCTATACAGTACATACATGGCGTGTAGTCATTACCCCATCTTGCCTACCGTGCCATTTTCTAATAATATTTAAAACAAAAAAGAAACAGCCGGCAATGTCAAGGAAACACAATGTTTACCTTATTATAGGTTAGTTTAAGCGTCAATAGCAGTCACACCTCACCAGCTAGTATTATTTAACAAACCACAGTCACGTGTCAAACTGGAACAAAATGTGATAAGCACTTTGCAGTAAAACAGTTTTTTTAGATTATTTCGCCACGCGTACACTTGCGAACAAATAACGGCCGGACAACTGACAGGTGTCATGGCGGCGCATCGAACGATGCATGAACGAGCGTGATTGGTCAGTTTAAACTGTGAATTTCGCTGGGTACCCCGTCTTACCCGCTACTCCGTCTTACCCCCATCTCCCATATACATTTTAATGCTATTGTGATTTCTCTTCTAATTTAAAAAAATTCGCCTGTTTTGGGACAAAATACGTGTATAATCAATCAATTTCCAAATTTGCATGTTCTTTTTAAAATCTAACAAAAATTAAAGAAATACTATTTGGATATAAACTGAATCCAAATTCCTTAAGGTACTATTACTGTCTAGAATTTAAAAAAAATCGATTTCATACCTCCAAAAATAGCCCCCTAAAGTATTTTTTAGAAATTCGTACGCCTTAGCTCCAAGCAGGAGTTTTTACTTTAAACGCAATTTTTTCAAAATGAGTTTTTACCAGGGTACGGAGAATCAAAAAATTTGATTCGTTCGTTTGCGAATGGATCCCAAGCGAATTAAATTTTTTGATTCGCTCACGAATTTTATTATTCGATTCTTTTTCTAAAAAAATTCGACTCGCGAATTGAATCGAAAATTTCAAGAACTGAAAATTTAATTCGTTCGCGAATTTATCGCAAATGAATGATTTGGGAATCAAATTAAATACAACCGATTGCAGATACCCAACAACATAATACGCATATACTTTTATTCATAAATTTTAAATTTATTATTAAATTTAAAATAATCACGTATTCTACCGCAATAAATTAAACTTTTTCACTCTGGTCAAAATAATTGCAAAAAATAAAATTTCAATTATCAACAATTAATGGTTGTAAATATATTTCGAACTTAGCTGATCGGTTCCAAATCGTCGACGAATATTCTGCATGCCGTAAAATGCGACTAAACAGCTAATGACACATGATGTGACATGCAACATGACATGTTTTTTTTTTGCACCATGTTGTAGAGCGGATCTAATAACCCCCTTTAGAAACTCCAAAGGGGTTGAAAAAGCCCTACGAAGCCAAAAATAGGCCAAAACATCGTTTTTGTTTTGTTTACGAATGCCAAATTAACGACGAGTCTATTGCAAGCCGTAAAATGTGGATTAACAGCTTATGACACATGATGTGACATGCAACATGACATGTGACATGAAATTTTTTTTTTGCACCATGTTGTAGAGCGGGTCCGATAACCCCCCTTAGGAACCCCAAAGGGGTCGAAAAAGCCCTAGGAGGCCAAAAAATAGGCTAAAAAATCATTTTTGTTTTGTTTACGCATGCCAAATTAACGACGAGTCTATTGTAAGCCGTAAAATGTGGATTAACGGCTTATGACACGTGATGTGACATGCAACATGACATGTGACACAAATTTTTTTTATTTCACTATGTTGTAAAGCGGGTCCGATAACCCCCCTTAGGAACCCCGAAGGGGTCGAAAAAGCCCTAGGAGGCCAAAAAATAGGCCAAAACATCATTTTTGTTTTGTTTACGCATGCCAAATTAACGACGAGTCTATTGTAAGCCGTAAAATGTGGATTAACGGCTTATGACACGTGATGTGACATGCAACATGACATGTGACACAAATTTTTTTTATTTCACTATGTTGTAAAGCGGGTCCGATAACCCCCCTTAGGAACCCCGAAGGGGTCGAAAAAGCCCTAGGAGGCCAAAAAATAGGCTAAAACATCATTTTTGTTTTGCTGGAATTTTTCAGATAATTAGAATTTGAAAATTTTTGAAATTGAAGATAGTAGTCAAATCATAAAACTTCAAATATTTTATTAAAAATTGCTACGAGAGGGTTTTCAGGGTTGCTCATTCCGATTTTTCTTTTGAGAGTTTGGAACTCTAGATGGCGATTGAAATACAAAATTCTATGGATTTGAAAATTAGTATCTAGGGTTTTCTGTAGAAGGCGAGGAGGGACATTTTTGAATCAAAGTCGGATGATCAAAAGTGGTGAGAAAAATAAGGAGGTCAAAGGATTTAAATGAAAGTTAATTCTAAAATAATAACAATAGTATTTTTTGTTGTTTAATATTGCTAGTTAATTGTCCTTTTAATTTTTTTCCGCATTCTAAATACGTCGATGTCTTGCTATCCTTATCATAGCAGACGCATTTAGAAAATTCAAAAACTTTAAGTCGACCCATTCTTAGCACGTTGACTGCCGCGTTTTATTCAGCTACACATTCAGCTAGTGGGTGCCGGTCACCGGTGACCCCCACGGCAGTCAACGTGTTAAAATTACAATTGGTTGCACCCTGAAGATGCATACATCAGCGGCTAAACAGCTCACAAGAGTGATTGGCCTACCTACTACACAGTCACAGCTGACGCATCGCCAACAAAGAACAGCAAAAAGCACGAGAAGAGAGCGAACCGAAAAGAATGATTCTTTTCCATTCATATTCGCTCGTGAACGAAATCTGAAAAAGTTCATTTGACTCATTCTCAGGGATGAATTGAAAGCTTTAAGTTCTTCTCAAAAAATTCGCTCACGAATTTTATAAATTTGATTCGATTCGCGAACGAATGGAAAGAGAGGAATTAAATTTTTTCGATTCGCGAACGGAATTTTTCCGTACCCTGGTTTTTACCACAATTTGGTAAAAAACGAAAAAAAAAAAAAATTAGCAAGGAAAGACTACGAAAAAAGTTCGTTTTTCACACTTTTTTCAAACATCCACATTTTTTTTCATAATTTTTAATTAATTATCCGAAACCTTCCTCTTTAAGAAACTTTTTGAATTTCTTTTTTCCAGACTTACCAATCCTGAGATTAACTGTCCGCAATGGCACAAGGATTTTTTGAGCACTCAAATTGACACCCCCTATAAATTAGAAAAAAAAAAAAAATTAAAAAAAAATTCTGTATTCTCAAACAATTAAATAATGTTTTGAAAAAAAATTTGTAAATTTCATAAAGGAGCTTACTGAACGTCTGTACTAGCCAGAGTTTCTGTCTTACCAGCTGTTCTGTCCAGAAATTGTCTAGTGGAGACCGCACATGTCATACGAGATTTTCTGGTAAGACAGAAATGGCAAGCCAGATTTGTAACAATCAAACCTACCAGAAATTTGACAGATGCATTGTAAAAAATGGCGGAATTTAAATTATCTAATTGACTTTATTAACAGTTTTCGTGAAAAAGAGGGCTTATGGAATATGAAGAGTAAGTTTTCTAAACGTTTAGACTTGAAGACCATGCATGGTCCGATATCGCCAAAGCACGACAGTTAATCAAAATATCTACAACTTGTTTCTTCCGCATTGCCAGTTTTCAAATGAAATGTCTTACCAGAATATTCCCACAAACTAGACATATCAGTGATGACGTTTAATCACTTACCAGAAAATCTAGCTAGTGCAGACGTAGGGTTAGGAAAAAAATTCTTGAAAATTTTTTTATTTTTGGCCTTCTAGACGGTAATAGTACCTTAAAATCAAAAATTTTCATATGTTCGTTCCAAAAGTGACTCATATTTCCCATATCATATTTCTAATATAGACTAAATTCTTTGGGGCGGTAAGTGTACATTTTCCGCTAGGAATTTGATTTATTTTCTTAGAGATTGTAGGTGACTTCAGTCAGCATTAATTATATGAAATGAATGTACTAAATATCTTATTCATTCTCTGTGATCCATAATTGAAACGCTGCCAAGCAATGCGGAAAATTTATATCCATATCTCAGCATGATACTACCTTAAAAGGAGGGCAATATCTATTTAACAGACGCCACATAATGAATTTATGTGTCTTTTCCAGTGCCCCTCTCTTTGACCCTTTGGCATTTTAAATTTCATTCAATTTATGCACCGTATGCTCTTCTAATTGCAAAAAATAGAATTGCAGGCGCCACAGATGGAAATACAAACGGGGGCAGGTATTCAGAAAAAAAAAGAAAAATTGAATACCTCAACAGTCACGTTTTTTAATACTTCGTCAACTGGCTATCTATAATTCTTAGTAAGGTACATAATGTAAGAAATTCTGTGCCTGATGTCTACAGTCTTATTCATTCTCAATCGCATTCTGTATCGATTACTGGCTGGTGCGCTCACGTGAAAGACGACAATTATTTACAAAAATCTCCGCAGTTAGGTAAAATGTCTGGAGAAACAATGTACAAATGGTAGAATTATGTCACAACAGTACTGCGCATTCGATACGAGCCTTTTAGACAGACAAAGGTCGTTTACGCGCCAAATCGGCTATTTGTAATTCGATTTATGCCCTGAATTATATAATTGTGTAATTATTTTATATTAACCTAGCATAGATTTCTAAATATATTCCTAGAATTAATTTTCTTCCATTGGAATCAGTTGTCGTGTTGCGAATAAATCTTTCAACTGTAGGTAACCAATTTAGTCATTTTACAAATTAAAATTAGAAAAACTGGCAGTCGTGTCGCCGTGTCTTTGGTGTGAAAAGCTGTCCATCCTTATAGACAAATTTTTCCATAAAAGAGCAGGTATCACGTTGGATGTATCGTGCTATAGTGATGGATGACATGACTTATATATAGTTCTGAAATAATAAAAAAAAATTTTTCGCACTACAGACACCTTGGGAATTATGCGCATCGCTGGATATTTCCATGAATGAAACTTCAGCGCACCAGACTTCAGTGGATTCATAAACAAGGGAAAATTACTTGACTTTGTCAACCGACCCCACTGATACCAGGGTAATACAAAAATCAGTCTACTTAAGGTATAAACTTTTAAACTCTATTTTTAATCTGCTTATGTAGCGCCACTTTGTGTTAGAAAATATAAAAGTAAACCGTCTAGGAGGCGTTGTACAAATGCACGTGCCGTCTGACCATTTCTGAAACCCTATACCATAGCTGAAGGTATCGAATTCCCTTAAAGAGTTCCAGTCCAGACGCCTTTCGATACCCGTTTGGTCCAGTTTCAAGATAAGAAAAGTAGATAAGACCTCAACATTTTGCACTTATCGAGCATATTGCGCAAGTCTTTTTATTTATTTGCTTTTATTTTATTTTATTGTTTTTTATTTGGTATGCAAAGTTTTGTTTTGACTGGGTCTCTAAAACTGGTACATGGTGGTCATTTTTTGAAATGAAACTTTTTCAAAACAAAGGAAGTGCGTTTTGCGGCTATAAATAATTCACTGTCTGAATGCTAAAATATCCGCTGTCGGTGAATTTTAAATTGCGTTTCCCTCCCTTCTTTTGAGACGTATGTTAACCACGAGGAAAAATTACGTCGATCGCGGAATTCCGGGACAATGGCTTTTTAATTTTAAGCTTAAATTAGCATTTTTTATACACCTTACAGTTTATGGAAAATAAATCGCATATCTGGTTTTTAAATGTGCTAAAGAAAGCAAAATGTGTGGATGTTTTTCAAAAATACACTGTTTTATATTTTTATTTATAAAAATTTAAACTACTGAATCGTAGCACACTAAAAATAATGTCTTGGTTTCATCGGTCTTTTAACCATTATGAAGAAAATCTTCAGGACCATTTTTATACAGATTTAAGAAAGTTATTCTGTGTATCTTAGCTTAAAATAATATTTTCCATAACTTTTTTAGAAAAGTTTTTTTTTCTTAAAATTTTGCTTTCACTACTTTCGGAAATAGGAGGGAAATTTTTCCAATATGTTCGGGTAAAATCTCAAAAATTACAGTATACACAACATTTTGAAAAAATAATTTTGAGATCCTTAAAAATTATATATTATATAAAATACTTATTATTATTATCAAAAGTTCAATATATTATTTATGTAATGTATGTACGCAAAACCTCACAGAAAATCATTAATCAGACAAAATTTTACTAGCAAATTGTAACCTTTAATGCTTACTCAGTTATTCATGAGCTACTTAATCACGCCATTACCCGGCATAAGCCTTAAGTAAGTCAAGTAGCATTGACACTCGACTATAATTAATATTATTATTTGTCTTTACAAGATTCTAGTTCACCTCTTGCAAAAAACAAAATTTATTTTGGACTTGTGGTGATCGTGATCAGGACGTGCCGCCCACATTCAAAAGCATGTGACTTATTCATGTTCTATCATTATGAAATTTATGATGAAACAGAGATTATTATTATTTGAGTGCTTCTTAAATTAATTGTTGATAAAGTTTATCACTTCGGGTCAAGATGTGGTGTATTTAACTCTCTGCGATTTTATGTAGCACGAAAAAGGTGCATGCTCAATTAGTGTTTTTTTTTTATATGAGTATTAAATATCTGATTATATTTTAATTAAATGCAAAGTAGCCCAATAATAGTGAGCAATAAAACAAGATTTGAACAACATCCAAAAGCTATTTCTCCAATTGGTTTTCAGGAAATTATCAGTTATATTTAGAACTTATATTTATTGTTTGCAGATTTTGAGATTTTATATGCAAATGAATTTTATAGTTGGATATGCTATCCCATTTGTTTTGATCTTTTGCGTTATAAAAAATTTTACAGGGTGACCAATAGGAACGTGTGAAAACTAATGAGTCACTATTTTTTTTCACAAATGGAGAGATCGGCAAAATGTAAATACTTTTTAATAAATGAAAGTCATCATTTCCATTACATGTCCATTTTATTATAAAAAATTAAACTTATTTAATACAAACTATTAATTTAAAAATATGTGAAGAACGTGGATTATCAATGATATATATATTTGAAATCGTTGCGTCATGCGAAAAAAAGAGGTTTCGTTAAATATTTTTATTTTATTCAAGACGTAGCAGCACCTCATCACACACAAGAAGTATTTGAAGCCATCAATAAAGCCTAGGTTACCCAAGCTTTGTGCTAGGGGAAAAGGAATACAATAGCCACCTTACTCGTCAAATCTCGCTCAATTTGATTTTGGGCTAAATTAAAGATCACTGCTATCAAAATAACCCAAAAACAATAGAGGATTTTATTAAAGACATCAGGAGGATCGTAATGGTATTTAATATGAAACGTTGGAACATGTTTTTAATAGTTTTAGAAAGTATTTGGATATTTGTGTCAATTTAAATGGTTAAAATATCGAAAATATATATCATTAATAACTCACGTTCTTCACTATATTTTTAAATTACTGGTTTTTATTATATAGATTTAATTTTTTTATAATAAATTGCACATGAAATGAAAATGGCGATTTTTTTTATTAAAAAGTATTTACATTTTCCCGATTTCTCAATTTATTAAAATATAGTGACTCATTAGTTTTGTATATTTCTGAAGTTTACGTGTTTGAAAAACGCATTTAAAATTAGAACAATGACTTATGAGCAAGGTGCTGGGATACATTTAGAATATTTATTGGTGTACCTTTTTTTTATCTTGGGACAATTGTTTTAAAAATTTAATTAGATCGTGTCACATTGCGAAAAACTGTATGTAAATTTTTTAAAACAACACGGGTTTAATAATTTTTTAAAGAAGATCAGAACAAAATTAGGCAAAGCTACGGCAAAGTAATTTCGGAGAACTATTTAGTAACTAAAAACGTCAGTAAATTACCTAAAAACACTAGCACAATATTATACAGAAAGCTAAGGAACACTAACTAAAACTTTTATACACTACCTAAAATTATCAGACTAATCTAATACAAGTAGCTTAGGTGAATTAACTAACAATGTTGGCAAATTACGTAAAAATACTAGAGCAATCTTATACAAACAGCTAAGGTAAAGGTACTATAAACATAATAATAGAAAATCATAAGGTCAAACTTACACTACATTACAATATACTTATAGGATTCTTATGAGCATCTTGTTTGTTTTGCCCACATAAAACAAATATTAAAAAAAAAATACTTGGTGAATTAATCAAATAATTTGTATAAATTACATCCCAATTAGTATGATAACTTAAGGGGTTACATGGGTCTTAAAGGTATAAAAAAAACGACTTCTTTAAAAAAATTTATTTCAAAAACGAAAAATCGTTTTTATTTAAAATTTAAACATATGAAAGTAAAGTACTTAAAGTACTTGTAAAAAAAATTTCAACCAAAAATATTGAAAATTTTCTATTTTCCAGCCGTTTTTCGCCGTCAACCTTTTTTTTTGCGGTGGACACGATTTCTCGAAAATAAATTGACCGATTTGGTTGAAACTTTGCACAGTTATTCTTTATAGTATTGTTTCGTGATTGAAAGGAAGGAATTTTCATTCGGTCAAGTCGTTCTTGTTTTATACGAAAAAGACCTTTTAAAAATGATGAGAATCGGAAAAACGTATAAAAATTTGAGACGAAAATTGATTCAAACTCATGTCAAAATGTCAAATTTAATTTTTTTTTTTCTATTCCTTCGTTCAATCACGAGCCAAGGGCATAAACTACAAGAAAATTTTTGAATTTTTGATTTCAGATGAATCCACACCGAAATATCATGTCCACCGCAAAAAAAAAGGTTGACGGCGAAAAACGGCTGGAAAATGGAAAATGTTCAATATTTTTGGCTGAAAATTTTTTTACAAGATAATCCGGATAATCGGGATTCTACTGTACTTTAAGTACATACTTTACTTTCATATGTTTAAATTTTAAATAAAAACGATTTTTCGTTTTTGAAATAAATTTTTTTAAAGAAGTCGTTTTTTTTATACCTTTAAGACCCATGTAACCCTTTAAGGGGACGTGACACAGCCAATTTTTTTATTTTTTATATTTGGAAAAATTGGAAAATTGAAGGGAAAAACAGTAGATACATTAATCAAACTTTGCATATTTATTAAACAGCGTTAAAATAATACAAAAAAATTTTTGTAATTCTTTTTTTTCTTTGTACAATTTTTTTTGCAAAAAACCACAAAAACTGACTGCGGGCACGATTGGGACCGAATGGAACGTCTGAAAAAAAAAAAAATATGGGGTTAATTTTTATCAAAATCCTCAGGGATTGAACCTAAATGGAACATTTTTCACGAAAAAATTACAAAATGGCGGCATTTTTCCGGGACAAAAAAATGCTGCCATTTTGTAATATTTTCGTGAAAAATGTTCCATTTAGGTTCAATCCCTGGGGATTTTGATAACAATTCACCCCATATTTTTTTTTTTCAGACGTTCCATTCGCTCCCAATCGTGCCCGCAGTCAATTTTTGTGGTTTTTTACAAAAAAATGTACAAAGAAAAAAACGAATTCAAAAAATGAAAAAAAATTGTTTTTGTATTATTTTAACGCTGTTTAATAAATATGCAAAGTTTGATTAATGTATCTACTGTTTTTCCCTTCAATTTTCCAATTTTTCCAAATATAAAAAATTAAAAATTGGGTGTGTCACGTCCCCTTAAAATACTAAAAACTGAATTTAATTTAACACCATCATGATGAAAATAAATATACTTTGGAAGATAATAAGTTTCTGAATAGACAATATAAAAATTTCAGTCATTTCTGGAAGATAAAAGTATTGAAATAAATAAGAAGGTAAATTTCATTTTATACAAATTTTTAAAATCTATAAATCTCTAAATAGTACAAAAAGACTAAATCATAAAGTAGGTAATATATTTATGTATAGCTTAAAAATTGAACGAATTAATTATTTTGAATTGTCTTGAACTCTATATTTTATGTGTGTGTTTCATGCACTGTCCAAATTACTTGAACATCATTATTCAGCTGGATTTTGATATTTACAACGTTTTAAACCAATGGACAAAGCATCGATTGCAAATTCCCTAATAATTGCCATACTTTGCCCAAATATTTATTTGCAACTTATTATACAGGGTGTTTGGCAGAAGTACCGACAAAATTTGTTGGTGGGTTGGTGGGTTCATTTCTAATTTTTTACCGATAAATAAAATAGTTAACATAAATAAATAGTTTTTTACGATCACCGCTTTTTTTTGTACGTAAACTGTATGTGCTTCTATAAAATTTTAACAAAAAATTATAGACAATTTACCCAAGTACCATTTCCAAAATTGTATATCAAGTAGTTGCGTATACTTATACAAAAACTTTCCAAAATTTTGGGGCAAATCAACAAAATTATTTTTATTTAGATTTATCAAATGTTAGGAAGCTTTAGTTTGGTATAAGATAAAACCATCGACACAAAATCAGCTGCGAGCGCTGTGCTTGTTTTTGAATTAATCAGTCTAATCGTCAGTTCTAATGAAGTAAAATGCTGTGTGTTACCACGTCATTAGAAGTAACATCATAATGACCACCTACTTCATAATGAAGTGTAGTGTGTCGATGGAATTACATAATACTAGTGAACTTTTTAACTAAATACAGTGCAACCTCGATATAAAAAATCGGAAGGGAACAAGTAAATATTCGTTATATCAAGTAATTCGTTGAACCGAGGTTTGTTATGTTGAGGTTAGGTTGGTCTAAAATTCGTTATAAAGAGGTAAAAAAATAGTTTTATTCACCTGAACATTACGTACTCATCTTGTTATAGCGAACAACTTCTACTAATAAATGATAACACATTTTTATCAAATTACTGTATGTATTTTCTATTTAAAAACAATTAGGTAGGTAACAAAATTTTTTTCTTACATTAATAATCAAAATTAAATGCAGTAAAATCCGTAAAAGTAGGTACATATCTTGGTGGGTACATACATTATGTAGGTAATTTAATGTTAATTTCAAAAATTCGCACAACAATTTTTTACAGTTGACACTGACGACGCGTACGACGTGCAAAATAGAATCGGATCTATTTCGCACGGCGCATAGCTCGTGTCCCGTCAATGTGTTTAGATGTGCATAGTACCCTATGCTCGATAAGCTTTGTCGTTGTGTCGTCGTACGCTAAGAGTCATTCATTGGTGGGAACTTTATATAAAGGTTTTGGGTTGACAAAATTCGTTAATTAGAGGTATTTATACTTTTTCTTGATAATCGAAAATTCGTTATAAAGAGGTTGTTCGCAAAAAATGTTCGCAATGTAAAGGTATATTTTACATTGACTCTTATGGACAATTCAAGGGGATTACGAAGAATTCGTTAAATCGAGGAATTCGTTATATTGAGGTACGTTATATTAAGGTTGCACTGTATCTATACAAAGTATTTCAAGCTAACTGCCCAGTTTCATACAAATTTTAACATATGATGTCTGCAGAAATAAGCACTTTCTTTGGGTTACATTTTAATACCTTTTAAATCACTTTGTTGGAAGCAGATTGATAGCACTTGATATTGGCTTATGGTTTAGGTGATTTTACAATATTTTTTTTCTCTCGGCGTACGTGTTCTGCATTCATAAATTGTGCTTTGTTTACAACATTTAATAAAAGTTGTCTACATGTTCTTCGAAGCGTTCCCGAATTCCTGAAACGTAAACTTTTGTGGTTAATAAAAATAAAAATATACATATGTATTTACATAACTCGGTAGGGTAGATACCCAAAAAAAATACCCCAAAATCCCTCAATGATTTTCAAATACCATAAAAATGAGGCAAAGAGATATATTGAGATTAGAGAGAATATGTGCGTCATAGCGCCATCCTCCATTCAAATATAATCATAATGTTTACGTAAAAGGGTACTGCGTAAACGCGGCGACGAATATTGTTAAAACACGAGTTCAAGTGAAAGTCACCATGGGCCTAGAGAAAATGCATACGTTAAAGCTTCGAAAAATCTATTCCTGTCGCATCAAATTTAAAACCCCCTTCGACAGACGGTCGAGAAACTTGACTTAATCGATTTATACGCTGATAACTTTCTTGAATTGACTTGAAGAGTAGACATAGTGTAAACAAAAAACCCACAAGTCCTGAAAATAACTTGGTTATCAGTTAAATTGGAGCTTACGGTTTACAAAGAAATGTCGCGTAATTTTCTTGAGCTAGTAAAAATAGACAAAAGAAAAGCTTATATTTTTCTACGGTTATATAAACCAGAATATTTAAATTATCTAATGGTTAGACAGTGAATTCATCATTCGTCGGTGACAACAAATGTGGGGAACTCCAGTCAAATTTACTTGAAAAGTAATTTGCATTATGAGCAGTAAAACCAAATTTCAGTTCAATTTTAAACGGACGCATATATGTATATGTATGTATACATAACTATGAGGCGAGAAATTATTAATGGCACCGCGGATAAATTTAAATCTTTCCACGTGAGCGCCGTCGTGACTGTAATTTTAAATGTAAGAATAAACCCCCGCAGTAGACATAGTAGTCGTTGGTTTTTTTAAATAGAAAATATTCGCAGCAGAGCTTAAAAATAGGGAGATAAATAAACATTTCCTAAAAACGGTTTTAGTGCTTTTTTCCGGAGGTTTGCCTCAATTTGTCATCATAAATTTAAGTAAAGCTTAAAATGTTTAACAAAAAGAATTCGACCTAGTAAAATGCAAGTCATACACAACACTTGCGATTAGGCGGGAAAATCTTATCGTACTATAGTATAAAAAAAAAATATTTGATAAAACTTGCAAATAAATACAACAAAGCATTTAACGAGGGAATGCATCTTTTAATTGATTTCATTTCAGTTAATTTATTGCTCCTCTTCACTTTGTCAATGAACTTGGCTTTTTCGTTTTTCTTCTCAAGAATTTGATTTTCGTCTGTGGCTAATACAATTGCCAAGAAAAAATGATTTTTAGACCCGGAGGCCGAATGACAGACTTGTTGCCAAAACGCATAAAACCATCACACAACAAAACGACTAAAATTAGCATTACTGTCTACATTCGCAGGATTACCGGAGATATAATTTTTCAACCAATTTGTGTTCAATGAAAATATTTAAAGACTGCATTTGCTCCTGGAGGACACTTCATTTTTGGCGGTAGTGCGTAAACAATGCTATGATTTATGCCAGAAATAATACTTCAAATCTGAAGGTGGTGAAGAAATTTTTTTTATTTTAATTTATTTTATTTTATTTTATTTTTCATTCAACGAAAATCACCTGACTGCGGGTGAAAATTGTTAGCGTGTGTTTTATTTTAGCTGCTTTTATTTCGGGCGGGCACTGTAGATCAACAGTGATTGATGTTTAGTATCGTGTTACGTCCGAGAGTAATAAAAATGAAATGTTACTAATTAATCAAATAGAGCCCATTAACTAGTGATTCATTAACGTTATTCAATAAGACATTCAAAACTGATTATCCTCACAACCAGATATCTATTTATGCTAATTAATGTCTGTAGGGTTCGCTATAAACGATATTTTGTGTCAAGATATAATGACGATTGATTTAATGGGCTCTTTCCGAGTGATGCTATAATAGTACGAAAGTTTCTGTTTAGTCCATTCAACTTTATTTCATTCATAAAGACGAGCTTTACTATTTTACAAATTTGTGGCGATAGTATTTTTAATATCTTGATTATTTGCTGAATTTGGTAGGAAGCAAAATACTATTCTAGATATTCTAGATACAAAGAATAGAATATAAATATTTATATAAGAAACATACAAGTTATTAGACCATGAAATTTCAGAATCACAGACCGGATTATATACATGCCATTGTTAGTCCGATTAACCTTGCTTTTAGCGATTAAATCGCAAGATTTACAACGAGTTCTGTAAAGTTCAACGACTTATTAGATTAAGTTCGCAATCTTAGGTATGTGAAATCTTAGATTTTGATAATAAAATAAATAAAATTCAGAAAATTAGTTAAAGACGCTGAAAGACAATTTTACATATCATTAAAATAAATTATTATTTTTTGTTTACGTAGGATTATTGTAAAAAATCTGTATGTCATGCGAAAGGTATGTGTTGAGGATAATCTCTGTAAATCTTATTCGGCATATTTGAATGAAATTATTATTTTTTTTACATTTTCACATATTACATAATTCGTTTAAGCTCTCGATTTTGTTCAGTTTTTTTTTTATCAACTGGTTGAAGACGCAGATATTGACTGAAAGTTTCAACATTTTAAAATATTATAAATTAATAATGAAGTTACATAACTTTTCGAAAAAATTAATACCTACGAGTTTTTCGCCTATCATGATTTGTATTGAACAGAAGTTTAGTAAGAGCTATCCAGAATAAAAACTGCGGTTTTCTTAATGATATGATTTGGATCTGGAATTTTGCATTGAATTGAAGTATTTTAATCAATTCAATTTGATCAAATTCCATTGACTTATGCCCAAACTTTGCATCAACAAATGAATCCAATAAATTAGTATAAATAAAGATTTGTAGTTTGCATAGCTAAAAATCATGATTATATGATGCATTTACTATAAATTTTAAAATCTTTGCTATATAGATCAATGTTTAAAATATTCAATTCAATGCAAAATTAAACTTCCAAATCAGGTCATTAAAAAAACGTATCCGGAGATTTGATATTTTTGGAAATGCTCATAAAAATGATTTTCTTCCATGCAAAACTGCAAATCTTGAACTTAACATTTTTCAGAGTGATTTTTAACTCAAAAGTGGTTGTACGTCATGGCAATTTGATTTTTTAAATCTCGGCTGTGTTACTCGTCAAGGGATAATTTCCTTATATTCTGGATAAACAAAAAAAACTTAGCTAATTACAAAAGTTCGTTATAAAACTTGCTTTGACTATGTTATGGCAAAATATTACAAATATGCCTTTGTTAATCGTAAATTACTTAAAAAGTGAACAAATAGAATTAGATTTCAAAATATGTATTTAACTCAATTGCTATTTTACATGCGCATAAGCAAAATATTTAATCATATCATACTATTCAAACAGACTGTAAATTTAATTTGACACCTTTTTACGGAAACTTTTGTTCTGATTCCTAGAATTCAATTCATTCCTCGTTTATCGACTGGTGGAAAAATCTGCTACAGAGTTGATTATTGAATAAGGCCATCAAACACCGGTCTGCTACATATTTTTTATTTACCTTTTAAGTTTATCTTCAAGTGGAAATTTTTTGCACGGTTTGCAAATTAGTGTGCTAATTTTTTTTCCCTTCCCAAATGGTGGAAAATGCCACTCTTGTGTCACATTACAACTGTGCCCATTTGCAACTTTAAAAGTTATTTTTAAGTCTTAAATTGTGTCTGTTGGGTTAATTTTAGATTTAGACCGTAAAGTATAAAATTTTCTAATTTTCCATCCCACAATGTTACCCATTTGAACAAACCATGCTATGGTATTTATATAATGCAAATGTGAGCCGCTTTGACGCGAATTTCAAATTTTCAAGCGTCAGAGCATAAAACCATTTCTCGTTACCCCAGTCCAACTGCATATTTTCCTAGCTAAACGAATATGTAACGAAATTTACAGTAATTAACGCCAGTAGAAATCGCGTTCTTTGGTTTAATTTAATGTGTTCACGCGGTGAATTTAAATGCGGATCCCCTTTGCCCCCTGATACTTAAGCAAAACATTTTATGTTTGTTGCTTTGTGGCCCCAAAAAGCTTTTGAACTGAAAATATCTTAGGTTCAATATATATAAATGGAAAGAGTCAGACTGCAACAGACACAAATTCATCCAGTTTATCGGCCCCTTTATAGACTGAATCGTGCTAGAAGTTAGACCTAAAATAGATTGTCTCCAACGATAAGTCGCCACTCGAGTGGCTTCTTCTTGAAGCAGAACAGTTTTGGAATGAAATTTTTCATCGTATACGACCGTGACCTCGGAAATATCAATCAATCAAATATTCAGAGATTGTTGAACTTTTATGATCAGGTAAAATGTTTTGGAATCGATTTCACAGGAAGTTTATTCGGGTATCCATCGCACGTGGAATTTTAATAGCGATGAGACAGAATTTCGATTGAGCTTTTTATAGAATGTCACTTTACCCCGGTTAAATGTCAATAAACAATAAATTTCTAGGGCTTTAAAAAATGTTGTGTATAGTATAGAGCCCGCAATAAGTAGGGCATTCTCTCCCTTTTCACCCACAATCCTCAGCAGGAAATAAACGCTTCTGAATTAGTTGAAGCGAACCCTCTTTCAGGCGACGAATGTCTTAGATATCAAGATTTATCTGTATTTCTTAAGACGAACGACTCTTGGAGGATGTTTATAGCTTCTCTTTGGCGTCTTCGTTATCGTTCGGCGTCAGTTTAATGACGAACGCGTGGACGCCAGATACTTCGTAATATTGTCGTCAACAAGTGCGGTTCGCGTCAGATTTATTCGGTTCGGAGCTCGTCAAACGAAATATGGCAAAGCAATTAGTTAAATAGATATCTTCTGCAGCATTACCATCTCGGTACTTAATGAACTATAATTAAAATATTTATTGGGTTCGTCGAATTTTATGCATTGCTGTCGCATAAAATTGTCGGATGTATTTCTGTATTTTAGAAACTTATTTTTCGAATCGCATTTTATTTTTATGCATCACAGGGAAATCTAGGAATCCAGCGTCATTGCAGTTTACTATATTTTATTTTTGAAGATTTTAAACATTTTTCAGCAGAAAACAAAATATCTGAGCAATATTATTTTGCTTTATATTTTCGTAGAATTGAATTAAAAATACAAATTTATAGGAAAAACCTAATTTTAGGATTCCGTATCTCAAAAGGAAAAAACGGAATCCTTATAAGATCACTCTTGCGTCCGTCCGTCCGTCTGTCTGTCTGTCACAGGCATTTTTCTCGAAAACGACGTAGCAAAGATCCAAAAGAAGACTCGTCAAAGATTATGAAATATTTTTCTTTTTTTTGTAATTTTTAAAGGAGGTGTGTTGAACCCTCTCAAAAAATTTGTATCATGTGGGGTATCATTTGAAAGGGATTTTCAAGGATTCCAAACAAGTTTTTTGATGGATTGGTTAAGATATAGCCCAAAATGTGCGAAAAACTCTCCTGCTAGATACGTTTTTTCTATCTATTCAGAATATAAGAAAATTATCTCTTGATGAGTAAATACAGCCAAGATTTAAAAAATCAAATTGCCATGACTTACACCCACTTTTGAGTCAAACATAATTCTGAAAAATTTCAGATCAAAATTTGAAGTTTTGCATGGATGAAAATCATGGAAAATTGATGAGCATTTCCAAAAATATCAAATCTTTATTCTGGGTAACTTTTAGTAAGTTTAGCGTTTAATACAAATTTTTTTATTTTATTTTTGTTGTTGCTTTTGAAGGATGAATTAGAGTTATTTAAAATCGTTTGTATTATAAAACAAAAACTTGCTTAAAATATATAAATTACACTCATTAAAAAAATGACAATACTAAAAACATTGGTTTTAAAAACATTAACACAAATAAACATGAACATAAATAATTCAGAAATTTCTTTGTAAATTTACTATCTTAAGCTTGAAATAAGCTACCTAAATTTTTTGCATTATAATTTAAAAGGATTTCTAGGTTAAGTTAAGGTGAAACGTCACTGGTACGGATCAGAAAATTGCCCTATGTTTGGGCATTTTTTCACAGGTATAACTAATTGTTTAAGGATCGGGTAAAGAATACTTTGTTAAGTATATATTCAACTTGTTCAGTACTAATTTTTATTGAAAAATATTGAAAATTTATGAAGTTATGAGCCTCAATGTGATGATCAATAAGAAAAATCTTCTCCATTGTCCCATCGAAATGTTGGTGAAGGATTATTTGAAAATAAAAAAGTATATATATCTAAATGAACGTAGCTATCGTTATGCCAAGTTTTTTTTTTTTTTTTTTTTTTTTTTTTTTTTTTTTAATGGCGGTATTTTGGAAATATATACATTTTTAATATCGATGTTTATTTCAAAAAGTATGTATAGTCATTACTATTAATATTAGATGCCTGCTCGCTCGAAAAATACTTTAACTGTAGAACAACCGTGGCCTAGAATGTAGAATCCTAGATTAATTTTTATAACATAGCTTAATTTTATTTATTTTCTCTATGTTTTTTGGTCACTTCTTAAGAATTAACCAGAAATTTTGCGTAGAAGCAATTCTCTCGCATCAAATGCATTTTCTGCCCTAAGTATCTTTTAAATTATATTTTGAATCTATAAATAGGCTTGCGGTAGGTAAAGTGTTAAGTCTACAGGTATCCGAATGAATATAGTGTCACAAAGTCAGAAAAAACCCAGGTTTTATATAATTTAGAGTAAATTACACTAGTTTACAAGATTTTTGTTCCCTTAAAAAATTTACTAAGTATCTTATTATTAAGATTCTTTGATTTCGAAAAAAATAATAAAAAAATCCCATCACGTAACATTTTCTAGAAAAATTGGGTTAAACATTTAAAAAATTCATATTTTAGCCATTTTTAGAATTATTTTTTTTTAAAAAATAAAGGGATGTCGTAGCGGTCCCAAATGTAGTTCAAATGAATGCTTAACTTCCACTTCGACATACCGTTGGTTCATTTCATTTATATAGCAGAGGAAAGATTCATGGAAAACTCGTTTCCTGAATAAATCTTAATAAAATTTACTAATAACATATTATAAAGCTATATTTTAGAATTCAAACTTTTATATGACTTACGTTTCGAGCTGCTACAAAATTCAGCTGTTTTTTAAAAAATTTCCAAAAGTGGCTAAAATATTATTATTTTCATTTTTTAACTCAATTTTTCTCGAAAACTTAACGTGATGGAAAAAAAACCGATTTTATATTGCTGATTAGTTTCCATTAAAGGAAGAAAAAAATTACATTTCGTATTTGAGCAAAACCAGAATATGTTTGAAAATAAGTTATTTTATTTTGTCAGCTAACTTATCTCAAAAGAGACTTTCGAAATAATATTTTAAATACCACATTTTTCATTTTAGACTATTTGAAACGAGTTTAACGGTGTACCATCTATTTAATTCGAAGAGATCTGCAAAAATGGTATGAATGAAATGGGAATTTATTAACATAATCTATGCCGATGAAAACGAAAGTGTGGTATCTTACGCCTACAATAATCTAGTAAATTGCAAATTTTAAAATCAGCCCTCTTTGCATAAATGTTATAGCAATCATTTGCGGCTAGTGTTGTACCTCTTCAGACAGTCAAGATAACATAGATTTATTGAGATTTATTGCTACTTTGAGTGGGTCGAAATTGTGAAAGTCCAAGAAAATTTACAATTTTAACAATACAATGCAAATTCAGCCAGGAAAACTAATTACACGGTGCACACTTCAAAGATAGTCGTTATCCTCACTTCCTACTTTGGTCTATCTCATCGCCTACACCTAATTGGACTCTTAGCTTCTGCAGCATATGTTATTTGCAGCCATAAAGTTGGAACATAGTTCAGGTGAATTTTACAGGTGCCCTGGGCATCAGCTTTCTGCAACACAGAGTTCAAATCAGTAATCCAATGAAAAAAGCAAAGAATAAAAAGAAGAAGTGATTTTATTCAGCAGCGTCTTGAGTTCAGTCACACGCCTGTTGAAATCTGCTACCACAAGAGTTTTTCGCACGATAACTTGACGTTGATAACACCGTCTTTAGGATTTGCACTTGTTGCCTGCCTCCCCGTCAAAAAAAAAATAAATACGCGGGGCCCCACAAAAGGTGTGAAATATTTTGTATTTGGCTGATTCTCAACGGATTCCGTAGAGAGGATCGTGTCTTACCCCTCCTTAGCTGAAAATAAAACATTCCCACTGCCGCGCCACCCACTTCCTCGAAGACGTTATTGTTTGGGGATTCCTCCAACTCCGAGCTTTTAAGCTGAGCTTATGCCCCAACGACGACGCCGACAACGACTTCTTGGGGCCCCCGACCGACGCCGCCGGTCGGTGCCAGGCCAGCGCCACAGTCTGAGTGAAGTTTATAAAAGTTCGCATTCGCCCCAAAATCGATTCAGTCAGTTGGCTCGGTTTGTCCCGGTTGGAACTCTGAATCTTCTTCGTCTTGTATGGAAGTTTTGATCAAATTCTCGACGATTTAAATAGTCCACAAACATCGCAAAGTTATAGTATACATATATATTAATAGTGGTGCATTTTTATTGTGAGATACAAAAATTCCGCATAGTGTGCTACGAGAATCTTAAGAAACACTACAAATTTTAGATCAAAAGAAATTTGTATAAAGAAATATTCGTGCAAAGTATCGCCTGTGGAATAAATGAAATTTGAATGTGAGTAAAAATATCTCTGTTGCCTCGCAGTGCTTTTTTTATATATATATATAAAATACGAGATATAGGCTGTGCATCCCCAGAGTTCAAAAAGATTCAATTGTAAAGTCATTTGAAGGATAGTGTGACACTATCTGGATTAGATTGGATAGTGCAAGTTTTATTGTGATTATGACTTTTCCAGGGTTGATACTATTCCCTCCTTCTACTTAAATTGTTATATGGGTTGTATTTCAGCTGAATAGGCCAAACAAAAAAAAAAACTGGCGACAGAGAGGCTGGAACTACTCCAAACGGCAACAACATAATTTTGGATGTGTCATCGAAAAACTATCATAAAACAGATATATACTTAATGTTTCGACTTCACAATCACAGTTGCCTGTTTTATGCAATCATCAAAGTTTTTCGTTTACGTTTGGCTTTTAGGTCTGCAGCTGTGAGTTTTCTAGGTCACCGCGCTGAGTGGAAAATCCATCCAAATTGAAATGGTTACCTCTTTAATCCAGCTAGATTTGGAATTTTCTAGAGAGTTCAACATTTATCTTGTTTACATTGTGTTTTGATCGAATTACTTTACTAAAGGGAGGGTCTTTTACATATATTCAGCACACAAGAAAACTATTTCCTTGTTAACGACTTCTAAGCGTATTAGCGGAGATTAACTCTTTAGGAAAACATCAAATAGATACAACTTTCGGGCCCTAAGTCTTTACAACTTTATTATGTCTTATTTCGGATTCCGGAAGTGATGTCCTACTTCACACTAGCAGATTATGAAATTATTTTTTCCCACCTTACATTGCACCTGAGTTTTATTATTACATTTGTTATTGAATTTTCTGTATGTATTATTTTTATTCGTCAACTACATTTTTTTTTTTTATTGTAGAGCGCCCCGCGCTATAATTAGGTATGTGGCTAAAGATGGCTCTGTTTATATTTTATTTTGAAAGTGCACTTAATTTTGGTTTAATTAGAGACTTGCAGTGTTGTTATGCAAAATAAATCCGATCATTCAATTAAGGGTCATGCACGCGACATTAGCACTTGACTGCTAAATGAAAATATTTTGCTCTTTGGACTGGTTTAGTATTTGCGGATTATGAAAATATATTTGTTTATTTTGAATCTTATCCTAACTGTGCTAAATTTCAGATACCTCTAATCATACAAACATCAAATTATTTGTTATTTATTTTTTAAATTATAACTTATTTTTATCTAAATATCAGTTTTAAACAAAAAACCAGGAAATTACGATAATTGTCGGAAGTATTTTGTAAATGATTTATAAAATGATTATCGAAGATTTTTGACTGATTAAGAATATGAAAGATATCATTTTTGTTACACGCTTACGACATCCATTTTTTTTTTAACGTTCACAGCTTATAATTTATTAAAGAAAACCTATTGATATTTAAATAATAAAGTTTAGTTACCTTGCGCAGAAGAGCTCTTGGTTTTTGATGAGGTAAGCATTGCCAACCAGAGGCATTTTTTATGTTATCAAAAAGCTTTACACTATTCAAATTAAATCAACTATATGTATTAAAGAAAAATGATTTTCAGAGTCAGTCATCGATAAAAATAATAATATTTTTAAATAGTCTCAAATAATAACTAATCTTCGATAAATGTTTTAATTACTAGAACTAATCAAAATAATTTTAATTTTTAGAATTAATTTAACATGATTAATTTTATTAGTTTGACCATTAAATTGAATTAGTGTCCATAAAATAATGAACTTAATTAAAATGCATCGTCAAAATGTTGAAGTTAGCTTTTATAGTACATAAAATGTTTTTCGAATTTTAATATATGTATAATAAAATATATAGATCGAACAATATCGTTAAAATAAATAATTAATTTCTTAATATAAAAAAATACTTGCCAACTTTTAAACTATGTCCCCTAGTAGAAGGAAAAGCAAATTATTAAGCTACGTTGAATAAAGCTACTAATATTATTCTTATTTTTTATTTAATACCTCATAAACATTTTAATTTCATTAATATTTACTTCTTGAACTCGAGAGAAACTCGTGCTCATCAATTTTTAATTTATCAAAAAAAAGTCCTGCTCAATATCCGGCTGTGACGTCAAAATAAAACCTTGTGCATTATACACACAATTACGAATATATACGCATATAAAACTAAAAACAAATTTTAATCAATCACTACAAACTAAAAGTTCTTGAGACTTTATCCACGTTTGCTAGAAGTGATTGAAGACGCAGATACAAAATTCCAGCGAAAACAGCCTAAGGGGGGGCACCATCTCATTAAGTAAGAGTATAATTATTTCGTCGCAGCACCGATCGGATACTAATTAAAATAAATTACATAAGTCAATTTCAGATACTTTCCAACGTGTGTTTCTGTAATAATGGCATTAACATGTAAATGGAGCACTCATTTCAAACTGGAGTTTAAACCACACTATCAGCAAAAACTGCAATTGAAATTGCTGGAATTTAAAAATCAATTTATATGTCATTTAGCTATACTATCGTTGGAGTAGAATATCAAATTAAAGAGAAGGCTGAATCATTTCTCTCATTAAATAATTTGCATATTTGTAACATTATTCTGGATTTTCTCAACCGTTGAAATGAATCACGTTTTTTTTTAATACTATATACCTACTTATAAGAAAAAGGTATGATAAAATATAATAAAAAAATCTGCGAATGGTCAGACATCATAAAATAAGTACAGCAATAATTCACGCAATGTTAATGAGCGGCAATTGCTTAATATGCCTCAATTAAATCTCATTCAATGGGGTAACACCATCCGTCCGTGGAGGCTCGCCAATAAATTAACAATGGAGCAAAAATTACTTAAACGTTCACCCAAACGTTTCTCAATTAATTATATACTCTTGAATGCCTTTACTATTTTTCACGGTATTAATCGCAATCTCAGAGAAAGTTTATCGTTCACTTTTCTTGTCAACCATCTCCCGAACAGCTAAGATACTTTGTATCTATGTATATTTCACTGTTGGACTTATTCCTCGTCTCTATAGTTTATAAGATACAGGAAATGAAAAAGTGCTTGAAAGTTGAAAGACGAGATCTTCCAGATCGACTGGATAAATTCTGTTGGGGATTTTTCTTGTATATTTGTTGCTACTTTAAAAAAAAAAAAAAAATTAAGAATTCTTAAAATTTTGTAAAGATATTATATACGACCACCCTGCGGGAACAACACTTAACCGGCTCCGTGCGTCAGTATTTTGTATATACGTAACAATAATGAATAAGATAAGGATATATAGTGTAATAAGTAAGATAAAGGGTGCTAAAGGTGCTTTAATTAAAGAGAATTGAGCTATATAATTAAACAAGTGTGACTCTGTTGATTTTTCTTTTTGATAAGACAAGATAGAGAGGTATTGTAAGGGAAATACCGCACTTTTATTACAACAATATATAAATAATCCATTTTCACCGATATGGCACCTACTCGTATAGGGATTATGCAGAACTGATTAAGTTTATTATGCTTTGATCACCTCAATAGAAGACCTCCTAAGTCTCTGTGTGTGAAATAAAATGAAATGAAATATCTCAGCACAACTTTAAGGCCATAGAGCCGTCGAGGCCAGGTTTGCTATGGTGAGTGGACAGGAATGTGGAATTCCACAAAATGAAAGTAAAACAAGCGTAGATGGACAAGCGCTTTCAAAATTCGCAATTTTAATAGTTTTTGTTACCTTTGTTTGTCGTTATTAATGACAAAAACTTACAAAGTTGTAAGTTGATGATACCATGGTATTGTAAATCCATTTTTTTTTTTCTTTTTAAAGGCAGGCACCAATGACCCCTCAATGTCTATAAAACCTACGTATTACATTATTAAATAAAAAAAAAAAAAAAAATTTGTACGACGTCAAAAATTTTAAACAGGTTTTATTAAAAATTTATCAAAATGCTGACAATAAATCTGTCCAAGTATTTCTCTGAGATGGATGTATACAAATATGACTATGTATCTAATTGGTTAAGATGAAAACAAATCTGCTAGACTATAGAGTGACATTGCATGCCAAGATACAATTGTTCTGCACCCATCCGTTGCAAAACAAGTCTTACACAAATATAAAGACACCGAGTTTGAGATTGTCACATAACAGACATTCACCGATTCGTCGCAATATCCAATTTTTATCTTTTGTTTTTCCTTCATTTTAATCACTGAATGGTATCTTTTTTGTTGTTTGTTATAAACCGATTACTCGTCTTTTCTCGATTGAAACCCAAAGGTCTCATAAAAATTTTACGCGAATGTTCTTAATAAATTGCTTGAATTGGAAAAATATCGAATTAAATTGAAATGGAAGTCATTAGAAACTTGTTCTTTTTCCTATTCTTTCTGTATAATTTACTTGAAATTACGCTAATACGTCACTGATGGCTAGTTATGATTAGTTTTTATAGTCTGACGGATTATGGCGCCGTAGTTTCATTTAAATCTTTCATGTCAGTGGCAATTAGTGGTGTAATTACAGTCGACTAGCTTTCATGATATAAAGGAGAATTGGGACCGGCTTTTACTAGTTTGAAAAAGATTGTAAAATAAACAGAACGGCAATGTTCTAAGTTCAGAGTTTAGAAACATAAACGATTTTGTTTTCAAAAATTTATTCAAGCTTTTGTTTTTAGTATTAAATATTGAAAAGAAACAACAACAAAAAAGAACTTTTATCTCTGAAAGTTGAATGTTTTCATTCATTCATTCATCAAAATACGAGTAATAGAACTTTATAAAAGACCTCGTCCGCTATGCCTTAAGGAAAAATCTCGAATATAGGCTTACTGTTTTGGATAATTCCATGACTGTGTTTTCGCGACATTTTTGTTGTGTTTACTCTTTCATTGCTTTCAGAAGGCGGGATTATATCAAAAAGAAAAAATAAGTTAATAAGTTTTATTTAAGGAATAGATTGGAATTTTAAAACGTTCCTATTTTTAGTCCATAGAATTGTATGGAAAATCCAACTTGTTTGTTTACGTCCCCTAAGAATGAAAGCCTTACTGTTTTGGATAATTCCATGACTGAGTTTTTGCTTTTACTATGTTTTATTTCTAAAAATATTTAATTTGAATCATATCTTCACTGATTTTTCTATTTTCAAATGATATTTCATTCAATTTGTAATTTAGCTCCTCCTTCGATGGGCTAATAATTTAGAATAGCAGAAAAAAACCTTCCAGTGATTTCTACCTTTTTCGTTGTACATAAACAGATAAATACGTTATCTGCTAAAACCTTCGTTTTTTAAAAGATAATTTTGAATTTTGAGGATAGTGCATCGATGGAAGAAGATCAAGAATGTTCCATAGTCCCAACTTGTCCAAAGGGAAAAGGTAAATAACCTGGAAAGGAAAGTACACCGCAATCCTAGGATAAGGATTTCGTTCATTACCCTTTAGTTTAAGATGTCAATGGTCCTTTTTCGGGTATAACCACAAACCGAGAAAAAGGAAAGACGTGTCTGCCTACCTTATTTGATCCATATTTTTATGGGAAACCCTTTGTGTCTAGAGACCGAAATTATTCTGTCATCATCCTTAAATTCTTTGACTGTGTGTTAAGATTCTCCAAAATTTCTTGTCTTTTATTAAATGATTAAAGACTGAGGAACTTCATATTTTCATAAATATTTCCTGGAATTTTCACAGGTATAACAAAGATTGACGTATATATCGTTCGTCGGGGCTCTTAAATTTATAATGAAGTTTCTATTTTATTTTTTAAAGCTTTACTCAGAAATGCGTCAATCAAAATGAAATTCCACAAACATGAGTACCAGGGGCTTTTGTAACATTATTTATTTGAGTTACTTTTTTATCTTTTCGTAGAAAATTCCCGGGACTTAGTGAATTTATTCGCTCTTTTATTGCACGGAATTTTGTAAACAGAAGCGATCTCCATGAAGTTCAAAAATCAATAAAAGCTCCAGTCTGTTTCTGCAATCTGCAGCCAGGTGTTAACCTACTTTAGAATGTTCCAGTTTATCCCTCAGTCCAAGGCAATATAATTTATTTTTTTTTTTAGAGTTTTTTCCTCTCAGTTTCAAAATGGTGTTTTCATCATTTAAATCACTATAAAGTTTATATTATGTAGATATTTTCTAGAACAAGAAAAAACTAATTAATATACATTCTCTATTCTGGTAATTGAATATGGTTGTAAGTTATACTTTCCACTCAGATTTATTATAGTTTACAACTTCATCTTTGTTAATTAATTCCTTGTAAATTATTGCAAATATTTGTTAATTGAGAAAGATTTAAGACAACTCATTGCATTCACTAGACTTAAGAAACACTTGGCAGAAACTTGAAGTATGGATTTGACCTAATTTTCGAGAAAATATAGTGGAAAGAAAACATTCAATGGTTGCATGGATGCATGCATCATGCAGATATTTCTCTTAAAAGTATAAATGTGTGAGTATAATTAATAATACTTCAATTTCACATATTGCATTTTCATTTTCCATGAAAATTAATATCCAACAAGCGTAGAAAATATGACATGAATGATTTTTAGTGTCAGAATGTTTGCACAGATAAATTTAAAAAAAAAAAAAAAAAAAACTGGGAAATTCTCTGAAATTTCAATTATATTTTTGTTTTTCAATGAATGAATGGAGTGTGAATTTTTCATTTCAGAAAATGATTAATGCGCTTCTGGTGATGAAATGCTAGCACGATTTTAGTTCGGGATCAAAAGAGCGTAAAATTAATTTGGTGATTATTCACAATCGTTTTCCGTTTTTCTTTTCCTAAATTATGCCAAAGCAAACGAAGTTTTCGCTAATTAAGTTGCATACGTTTTCTAGAAATAATTCAGATTTATTGCATGCGCCAAGATGCTGTTTTTGTTCGTCAGCACGAATGCTTTTGTTGCGCTATTAAGTAATTCAACTCAATTTGATGATATTATTCAGCCACAAAATGTAATCAAAGTTAGTGAGTCTTGCTATCTTGACCCTCTCCCTAAGTAAGTCAGTTAAGTTGCGGAAGGCTGTTTAAATTTAAAAAATTAGTATAAATCATTTGTTGGACAGCATCAGGCACCAGCCTCTAAAATCGAACGAAATTCCACCAATCGGAATGGTGAACAATTGATTTCACTTAAGTCGAATCACAATAGATCTTTAATATCGATTGTTTCAGAATTGTATGGTATTTCATTTCAAGCTTGTGGCAGGTCCACTTGCAGAGAAAACCGCTCCAGTCGAATGATGAAAAGATATCTCGAGCTGTGTGTGTGTTCGAAAGATGCTGCAATGTATCCCATAGAGTGTTTTGCCGGGGACTGGACCAAACTGGTCAGAATCAGAGTTTGCTGGTTGATTTTGCGTTTGTCGCATGGTCGCAAGTTTTAACGATTTTACGCTAGAGGAAGTATCCACGACATCGATCAACGCGGCATAGTCTGACGAAAGTTGAATATGAGAAATGACATGCAATTAAGAATGATGCTTTATGATCGCAGTTCAATTAAGCCATGGTTCGAGCGATGAATTATGATAAAAGACCTTCTAGTTTGATAGTTGGATGCCCCTTTATACGCCTTTAGGCGGTGGTCTTATCACAAAACCAAAGTCATTCTCATCATCAAGCCCGACACTCGTGTGATATTCTATGACATCGAATTCTACTCAAGCGAATCGTTTAATTTTTTCAATGAACTTTTTATCAAATTTATTGTACTATTGCGTCTTTCGTAAGTTCTCCGCTTCAAGTCCTCTACAACACAAAAAAAAAAAAAAATGAATTTATTTTTGTATCTAAGTGGGGCATGCACGACACTCCTTATCCTTGGTAATCTTCCGCGTTGTCCTTGATACAATTCTTTTTCCATTAAATATCAAATACAAATCGATTCCACTTTTATTGTATATCAGTGCGCCTCCGCAGAGTACAAAAATAGCAGGTTAAGTGGCATGCGGAGATGTCACCAGAGCTCTATCATTATTCAACTTTTTAAAGAGTTTTGTCCTCTTTGGAGTATATTAAATCGCATATTTTCGGGCAAATAAAAAAATCCCACATGTCCCAATAGATTGACAAAGTACGAAAGTTCAAAATGTAATCAGTACACGCGAGGAGCAATAAGTTTAAGCTTGAGCGTAATGAGTTTTTTAAAAATAAGTAAAATTGTCTGTGTCATGTTGTCGCATGTCGTTCAATTGCTTTGATCACTTGTTAGAGGAAATAGAAGCAATGCAGAAAAAATACGCTAAATTGTAAACAAATAATGAGTCTTTTAAGCGACATTGAGATATTAGTCAAACGGGTAGACGCTGATTCACGAGCACGCGTAAAATTCTTAAAATTCATTGATCACACCCGTACCGAAGCTTTGGAATATTTTCCTTGTCTTCTTCTTATTCGACATTTTTTTTTTTTTAACGATGATATTCAGGTGATTTAGTCAACGTATACTTTTTTTACATATTGTTCATTAATTTAAAAAACCCGCTCTGCCTAGGTCGATTTTGCTAATTTAAATATTTTTCGTTGTAGGTCAGTGATCATGTGATTCGTTTCGATGTTTAATTAAGTAGGAAGGTAAAACTAACGTTTTTTGCACAGTCGCCTCTATCATTTCATTTTGGGGGATTTCTCAATAACCTTTTTTCTTGTTTTTTTAAATATTATCAGGAATGTAAACATTGAATGGGGATTTCGATGGAATTTTGTTTAGTTTGTGGTTTTACTTGTTATAAACAAACAATTCATAAAACAGTCAGAAATATAAGAAATTTCGTTAAAATCAAACATTGGATTTTGGTAGATAGCATATCATATTTTTTATTATCACAGTCTTAAATTATTATTGATTTACTGCTTAAGACAGCGTTGCGTTTTTAACAAAAGGTGCTATATACAATAATTAATTCTTTTTATACCTTGTATCTTACATGAATTAATTACACAGTTAAATACCAATATTTCCATTCGAGCACCATTTAAAGACTGAGGCTACGAAAAAAAAATCTACTAGAGATATTTTAAAAGCATTTAAAAAATCACAAAGCAATTTCTCCTCGCAAGAAAACTGGAATGATGAATTAGCATTGATTAGCCACGATCTTGATATTTTAACGATCGTTTCTTCTACTGCATTTACTGGGGCTTTATTCGAAAAAGCGAAAAGAAGCAATTCCAATTCACCTTGGAAAATGCCTGTAAAACTAACGGTACATTTGATTAATTGTTTAAATTTGCAACAACAATAGACAGGAAATTAGACACAGATGGATCCAAGACGAAGATCTAAATTTGTTTTTACACACAGAATACTAGTTTTGTATATATACACAATGGGTATCTTCTGCCCACAAAAGTAATTTTCTTTTAAAATTTTCTCTTGTTATCGGTTGCATCGTGTGAAAGATGAAGAAATAAAAAAAAAAAAAATAAATAAAAGTTTTAAGTAGAAGTTACCCAGCTGCGGTTGTTCTATGTCGCAATTTTTCATGTGGGAAAGACGAAGACATCAAATGAGAAAGGAAATTACCATGAAAATTGATCTGCTGTGCATATACGCCTTCGTTAGATGCATTTTGTTGATAGTGCTGCAATATTCATGAGGGTGCCTTAAGATTGTTGCATAACTTACTATGGTTATGCTTGTGGTTGTTATATGTTGAAGATATATTAAAAAAAAAAAAAACAGCTTTGGTGTCACACTAAGACTACCGGTGAATATTCAATGAAATTTGAGGGGGACGGATTAATGAAACTCAAGAAGAAATGAGGCTGCGTGATTTAGTGATTCATGGCAGTCTGCGCCAGACGTTCTGACCTGTTTATCTATATTCCGGGGCGTCTATTGTTGGTCCCTGATGTTAAATCTTTTTCTTGCTGCACGGTAATAAATTTCGTGACGACCTCGAAGTTACCTACTTTAAGATAAGTTAATGTGGAACAACTTCCAGAAATAGGCTAGTTTACAACTGAACTCTGGTCGCACACAGATATTACTCCAGGAATTGTCGAACTAAGATTTAATCAAGTCGTAACTAAAAAGTAAATTTTCTCCTTCATTTCAGTGTCGTCCACAATGTCTCTTGCAAGCGTTCACGGGCCACAGTTGGCGGATATGTACACGCCTCTTGGGTAAGTCTCTTTTCTGTTTTTTTAATTTATAGTGCTTTATAAAGTTGACTTGATAAAATGATAAGAGATTTTCTACACTAATATATGACGTCTGGAACGTGATCTATACGTGTGGCTTTTTAATTACAGCCAGAATATTATGAATAATTTGTTTTAAGATTTGCGCATTTATTAACTGAGATAGCTGAGGAGCTTTAGGTTGATGGTGATCAGCATAAATATTGCATCAGATCTTAAAAATGTATTAGAATAAGTTTAAAACGTTATTTTGATTGATATGCATGCGCCACAGATTTCTATTTGAACATTCTGGAAAAATGAAACATCCACGAGCACTTTTATTGGGTCAGAGAAGTAGATCGATTAAATGCGTAAATTCATTATTGATGTTTTAAACTGGTAATTTCGATAAGATGTTAGACTCAAAAGGTCTTAATTAACAGTAATGCATATACAAAATTATAAACTCTTAAATTTATCACTAGTTCTAAATAAGTCTTCAAATTTTTACTTGTTTTTGCCAAAATGATTTTTACACACGCCATCATTTTCTATTTGAACAGTTTGTAAATGTTTCGAATACGATAGACGATTGTTTCAATAACTCCACGGGTATTTTTTGTCTTTTCTATTAAATAATGCTTTATCACTGAGATCTACTAGATAAAAAGTCAGACAAAGGTCGTGAAAATAATTCGATGAAATTTTGTTGTAGGCTTTATGGCCTAAGGGTCAAAATCGAGGCTAACAAGAGAATTTGGAAGTTTTCACTAACATATATAACTTTGAAATATTATGGCATGAACAAAAAACATTGCAAGGCTATAGTTTGCTGACCTTTTTTTGGATGTGTTATAAAAAATAAAAAAACTAATAAAAAGATATACAGTACTGGTTTTGGCGCTAATTTCATTTAGCCGTGATTTAGTTTTATCATCTAATCCAAGTTTTACATATTTATACTTTGAAAATTACAAGTTTTCATAACTAATTTTAAATTTGAGGAAGTGGAAGTATGTATAAATCAGGCTCGTAAAATCAAGATTTTATCCAAATTATAGAAGTAGAATAATATAACATTGCTTTCCCTAGGTCATATTATTCAGAGCGATGCAAAACTATTTCCTTGATTGAAATTAAGTGAGGGAAATTCGAAATCATCTCGCTTAATTGAGAGGCAATCGAAGAATTCATTGTCAGTGAGAATGTCATTATCAGGCAGTAATTATTACAATTTCCGGTGGTCATCACTCACCAGAAGTTCTCCCAACAATTAGGAAATTATTCCAAACAGCTTTGATACAATTGAAATGATGAAAATAATTGCACTTACGAATCAAAATTACCTCCTCCTTTTCTAGCACTTATTTATTAAAAAGTGTTTTGCAAAAAATTTAAATATCTTAAACAATAGAAAATAGGAGGCGCCAAACCATGCGAATTTTTTTGTTTTAAATTTTTTGCAAGCGACATTTGCAGGCATGTGTAAAATAAATCTCTTTGTTATATATTTTGTTAGTAAACAAAAGTATATATGTCAAAACAGATTTTTACGCCACACGTGTAAGAGCTCCGACATGCTTTATAGAATATTCTGAATAGCAGCTGTTAATACAATTTAAGTTTTAAAGGCGAAACGAAAGACGATTTTTCGATTTTTCAGTGGCAACAAGAACATATAATTTGTCGAGTGTTTAAAATCGAAGTATATTGGGATATGAGGGGAATGTATATTTTTAAGAAAATATTGAGCCCACGTTTTCCGTCGATATATTGTTAATTACTGATACTTGAAAAGTGTGGAGGACTAGTAGTTTTAAATAGATTTTTAAATTATAATTAATGAATTGATGATTTTGGGGGGTTGGAGGCCACGAGTTTCAATGCCAAGCTATGTTATAATGCGATTTAAATTTAAACTATGCACTGATAAAAAATAATTGCTTATAAGAATTTAATTGAGATTGAGTCAAACTAGTCGTGAGAGTAAATATGGGAAATTGAGTCAAGGCAGTGATTTAAATACTTTACGAGGTTGAAATGAATTCATTCAGGTAACGTAGTTAAAACAATCACATTTGAATTTGATAATAATCATTGACGTAACTCTATATATTTGATTTTTTGGATAAAAATTAATCGTTGAACGTAATAGTTTGGTGATTATGATATTATCAAATAAAACAAAAACTTAATTCAATCTTACCTGTTTTGATCTGATCTGATCTGGTTTTTAGCAATCTAGTTATTCCAGTAAAAAGAAAGAGCATTGTTCCAATCTGCTTTGGTCTGAAGCAGAATAACTCCTGCTTTTCTTGATGGAGATTTTACCTTGTGAAATTTTCTTGAAGTGTCTTATTGAAAGAGTCAGTTTTGCAATTGATTCATCATCTTAGATACTCATTGTTCGTATCTATTGGACTAGCCTCAAAGTCTAACCGACGCTTTCAGTCTGTTTAACGAACCAATGATCTGAAATGCTAGACACATTTATTCCTTAGCTACCAAGACGAATGAAAATTGACGCTAACAATAGTTCGCTTCATATATCTTTTCAAATTCTGTTGGCCTAAATTTTCTTTGTTAGCTATAAATTGTCACAAAGACTTGCCTTATCCTAAATAGCTTAGCCCAGTCAAGCAAAATCGGTAATTGGCCTTATTTAACGTTGGCAAATCGCCCTTTCATCCTCGATGAAACTGTTGCAGCCGCAACAATTTTGCGGTCCAAACTGGATCCAAATTGGCGACAGACATGCAAATTAATCGCCAGTTCATTGAATCCCGCCGCACATTGATCTCGTCCAGATATACATATGTAGTATATATATTTATGTCTGTAAATGCCCAGACATCAATCCTCCTTATCGAGGGCAATAATATTTTGTGGTATTTGTCTTGATTTTGTGTTACAATAAAAGCCCAAGACGTTGCTACGACCGTCAAGTAAAGAACTTGGCTAAGAAGTTAGACTATCTATTTCTCATTTTGCTAACAATTCAATATAATAACAATAGCCCCTCGATCCGCATGATTTGGCGCGGCCTCAATTAGTTCCTTAATTTGGAACCGGTTGAGTCAGGGGAGCCTTGAGACTGTGCCGCCGCGCGCACTCACTGCCGTCGTTTTGAGTCTTCGACTTTTTCTTAGCTGTGTGATGTGACTAACCCACCTCACATTGACCCATATGTATGTAATCAAAAAATAAAATTTTTGCGGCAAGTTGTGGCCGATGGAATTCCAATCGTACATCTTTCGAAACAAAACATAAAACAGAAAGTATATTCGACGGAGGACGCTAGAGCGCTAGAGGAATTTTGTCTTGTTCGCAGTCCAATTGCTGGCTGCAATGTTGTGGGGCCTTTGTGAGTCATGTTCAAACTATTTTCTGAACATATGTGGAGCGCCAGCCCCGTTTTATTGTTGCAAGTATGTCTAACTTCGATTGCACCACATACCAGCGTTAGTCTGGGGGCGCTGCGCTTTACAATGCAGCCGCCCCATTGGAGCACCTCTATATAGAAAAGTGGGAGTTGGCTGACTGCTGCCTCTGCTACTTCTATTCGTCATAAAAATACTTGCAGAAATAGATCGCCGCAGCTCTGACTCAACAGTCGTGAAATTTCACTTGGGATGAGCTCAGTATTGGCGTGAAAAAGCATTTCCAGGAAGAGATCAGTTTGCACGATCGATCACCGCCAATTTTACTACAGAGTGGATCGTGGGCAAAGTTCGCTAATTGCAAACAGGAAACAACTAGCCCAGGTACCTGCCTGCCCACGGTCCAAAAGTATTGACCATTCAAACGTGCTAAATATTTGAAAACGGACCGTGTACGGCTCTCTTATTAGCACCTGCATGACCACACCTGATCACGGTTGCCAGACTAAGTAGGGAATATTTAAAGTACTTATACGAGCCCCTCTCATCCGCTAGCAAAATTTGCATTAGCTAATTTATGTTATTTTTTCATTCATTTTTGCAGACGTAGCAGCATCAGCGTGTCTTCATCGCTATCCGATTTGGTTGGCAGTCCATTGGAAATTTCTATGGACAACGTGCTGACTATCGAGGAGCTTCGCGTCCAAATGGGGTCCTGTTTTACCTGCGGAGTGTCATGGACCGATGACCATGTCTCTCTAGACTGCGGAGAGTGTGGAGGGTATAGCCTTGAGCGACCATGCCCCCTTTGCGATGGACAATGCGGGGTCCAGTGGAAGCGTGACTTCACTATGGTAAGCAGATTTAATAGTTTTTCTTTTTTAACCAGAGCTACTTAATATGTGAATATCTCAGTAATTAATTACAATTATAACTTTTTATAATTGAAAATTCTTTGATACATCTTTTTTGAAGAATATATTTAAAAAAAAATCACAATTAACGATTAATTTGAGTACTTTACTTACTTGATACAGTGTAGCTTTTTTAATATAAACCCTATAAAGCTCAATAGGGTGTCGTCTGATAAAAAACCTTTCACCTGTACGAATGATTCCTCAATCACCTCTCAACTCTTGTCCATGATGAGTTAAAAATTATAAAAGTTCAAAAACTGGTGGAAAACTGTTTTATTTTCTACTTTAAAAAATAAAATAAAATTTGAACTTGAGTTGTTTAATACTCATCTCAGTGGACATGGGATTGCAAACTCATTCGGTCAGAAGAAAGCCTATTTAACTGACGATATCTTAATGAATTTTATAACGTGTTCCATTTAGGAATTTACAGGGTGTATACTGAATAAAATGCCCTAATAACTTTGTTGATTTTCGAAATAATCCGTAGACTTACTATTTTGATCCCATAGTAACTTTATTTCTTATAATTATCCTGTAAACATTCGTGTAGTTTTAATTATCATATTAACTATCATTTAACTATCATATTAACGAAGTTTCCAATTCTTTTAACACGTTCGCAACGGCGCTAAATGTTATACATATATTTTGATACAGATTGTCTACCACCGGTGGTGCACGCTGTCAGTTACGCGTTAATGACAATTTATAATTATTAATTCTGAGATATTCTTTTCGAAAATGAAATATGTTACATATCTTAATATGTACCAAAAAACTAATCGGCACCCTTTTCTTTTTGCAGTCTCACGCAAGTGGCAAAGCTCGTTGGCAAGGAGTGTGCCCCAGCTATCCGGAAGCTCTCCACATTCACCTGCCCTCATCGAATGCGGCCCCGGCGAATGTGAACGCCGCCCCGCCAGCTTCGTGCGCCGCAGCGAGTCAGCTGCTGGCCCAGGAGCTCTGTGCTCGGCTGGAGCAGCTTTCGGCCAGTGCGCAGACATGATTCTGATCTCTGGTGGACCTGTCTCAGCTTAAGCAGAAGAGGACTTGCGACGATTAGAACCAATAGCCTAGTTCTTAATTTGGTTGTTCTCTATGATAAGTTACGGTTTTAGTTTAAGGACTACTTTAAGATATTTCTTCGCTGCCGTCTTTGTAAAGAAAAAAAAATTTTATCACAAGCGGTAGCGTAATATTTCCTGCGAACTTTTGAAAACCATAAAACCCACGCAGGGAAGAAACTCATTTCTCCTCGTTCTTATTTTTGCATTTTTTGAATTTAATGAAATTTTCCGATTGTACATTTCGGTTGATTCGGATTCAATTCATCTAAATTATGAGACTCATTTTTTCATTATTATTATTATTATTATAACTCTCTTAAGGCTCACTTGATTTTTAGAGTATTTTTCGCCCAAGATGTATTTTCTGTGAAAATCATCTTTTATATTACATTAGCCATTACACCTTCGATATTTTGTAACACTTATTTAATGAATTAAATTTATTTCTATTCCAAATGTTGCTCTAATTAAAACCCTTACCCTTATTTCAGTTTAATGAACGATAACTCAACGGGCTTTTACTTTATACATTGTTACATTGAAATCTCGTTATGATCACCAGAAACTTAGGATTACTAATGACATAACAGCAATTAAGGGCCCTATTATGGAAGTCGATTTCGGTCGACTCGACTAGCGAAGACACTAATTTCCTTAGCATTTCAGGCTTGAAAATGTGTCCGCTAGTCGAGTCGACCGAAATCGACTTCCATAATAGGGCCCTAAATTAGAGAACGTTTTCGAAAATTCTGTCCTATACCCCAATATACTACTTTTGGTCTAAATAATAAACTGCGCCACATTAAGTGAACGACAGAAATTGATTCTTAAAATAAAAGATAAACAACGTTCAAATAAAAAATTCGACCAAAAATATTTTGAGCAAACTTACGATAGATAAAACTATACAAAAATACACAGATGATTTTTTGTATGGAATTTCAGTTATTAAATTAACTATAGCCTGAACAAATTCCCAACGCAAAGAAACATCAAATTTCCCTCATTTAGGGTGATTTATGCAATGATACCGCAGTACTGAGTGCATATTCAGCTTCTTAACGTCCAAGATCAAAATAGCAACAAACATCTAAGAAGCGAAACTTGCTGTCTACAACACCCTAAAAAAAAAAATATTTTTAAAATACAAAAGAAATATATTTTTACTTGCACAATTAAAGAATGATTGCCTTTCCTATTGTAATAACTGCTGGGGTTTATATAAGGCACTGAAATATTTACGTGCTCTCTATCAAACATTAGTCCGACTCCTTTAAAATTCTTCAACTGTACTGATTCACTGGTAGGGAATCTCGCTCTAAAATTTGCATATTGCTTTTATGGTTTTCCTTTGTATGATTTCCTCTTGTCCTGTTTTTGGTCCATACCATACTGCTTTTATCATCGCTACAAAGAAATAAATATTTAGAGCTTGGGTCGTATTGAGTTGGTTACCTGGAACGTTTTTCTTATTATTCTGAGATGTTCATAAAATATGTTGTCAGGATATTGCTGAATTTTTTGAAAAAGTTCTTTATATTTAGGAGTTTTTTTTCCCATAGCCTTGCGTGGACTATTACCCTGCTTTATTTTTTATTTTATTTATTTATTTAGCAAGAATTGTTTCGTATAGAAATATTTAAATAGTTCCCTATTACACAAAACAATAATAAAGTTTAGGATAAGAATAAATAAAAATGTACTAAAAATTAGCTAAGGTGGACATACAATGATTACAAACTAAGTTTGTTACAAACAGTTTGCTTAAATGAGCAGTTCAGAGGACCAATTTAGAGTCTGTCATGGTTTCTCTACAGACGAATCAACGGAGAGCTAAAATACACATCGAACAAAGCTTTAGGCGGTGCAAAGATGTTACAGTTTCTACTGGCAAATATGGGTTCGCGAATATTAAGTTCATCGAGTAAAGTAGTGCTTAAAAGCCCGTTAAATATACGATATAGAGCGCATTCGTCAAGATAAAGTCTTATCTCATCGAGTCTAGGCAAATTAAGGATAAGAAGTCTTTCAGCATAGGGAGTATACGATTTGTTGAATTTTCTTAAAATACTCTGGGAGAATTTTTTCTGTACATCTTCTATTTTGTCCGATTTATTTTGGTGGTGAGGTGACCAAACAGGTGAACAATACTCTAGAGTGCTACATACGATTGTCAAAAATAAAAGTCTAGCTGTCGAAAGTTGACCGAAGTTAGTACAGGTGCGAAGGATAAAACTAAAAGCCTAAGGGATCTGGAGCAAACGTTATCTATGTGACCGTCAACTTTAGTTTATTGTCAAATGTTACACCAAGATCCTTAAATTGGCTAACTTCAGTTAGTGACACAGAACAGAGGCAGTAGTCATGCATCACAGGAGATCTTTTAAAGCAATAGGTCATTGTAAAACATTTACTTACATTAAGGGTCAAGCAGTTAGTATTGCACCAATCTTGTAGAGCGATTAGGTCACCTTGAAGAATATCACAGTCATAATCACTTTCGATCACTCGGAAAATCTTGAGATCGTCAGCGTATAAGAGATAGTCAGAGATTATCTTAGTAGTCAAGTCATTAATAAATAACAAGAATAGTAGTGGACCGAGTATAGATCCTTGTGGAACACCGGAAGCTGGCACAAACTCAAAAGAGGAACACCCAGAAAAAACAACCTTAAGTCTACGATCAGACAGATAAGGCCCCTGCTATCCATATACTTTTAATTTGTGACAGAGTATGTCATTGACTAACATGGTCGAAGGCTTTGGAGAAATCTGTGTAGATGGTATCCACTTGTGGATGTTGCTCCAAAGCCTTTGAAACAAAGTGCTGGAACTCGAGTAAGTTGCTTGTTGTGGATTTACCCTTAATAAAACCGTGTTGTCTAGGTGACATTAAAGGATGAAGAACATCGGAAAGAGAGCCTCTCAAAAAGCTTACTAAAGCAATTGAGGATGCAGATAGGACGGTAGTTTACTGCTGCACATTTGTCACCTTTTTTGAAGATGGGAACAACATGAGCGTGTTTCCACAGTTCAAGAAATATACCCTCTTTGAGAGAGGAATTAAAAATTATTGTTAAGGGGTAACACAATGCATAAGCCAACTCTTTGACAAAAAAGTTTGGTATGCCATCAGATCCAGCAGAGGTTTTGGAATCAAGACCACTAATACAATTAAACACATCATCAACACTAAAAGACAGACTAGACATAGATATTGTACAAGATAAATTATCACAGTCTGGTATTATGCCTGACGAAGGTGGCGCTAAAAAATCTAGCAAACATATTGGTTTGTGGATCAGAGGCAATCTCATCATCAAGTTGAAGAGTTAAGGAAGGCACGTGTTGGAATCTGGATCCCTTAACGTAGTTCCAAAAAGGCTTGGTGTTGTTACAACGCAGCTGGGCTTCAACTTCATTCAGATAATTATTATAAGTCGTTTTTAATTTGCTTTGCTTTCGTTTTATTAGTAATTGAATTGCTTTAAGTAAATGCACATCCTCAGACCACTTTTTCCATGTCCCTGTTCTGAAAACAACCTTATTCAAGAAATACCAGTGTCATGGATTTGGATCATTTTTATATAAAGCAATTGATAAGTAATTTTTTTTTGCCAAAGTTATTCCATCTAACTTTATTCAGGATTTTTAAAATATTTGCAGGCGTACAAAAATAGAGACGATTATAATTTATTTATACAATTTGATTCAATTATCTCTAGCCGTTAGATACTTTCTCGTAATCACGTAAAGATTTTGATTCTCCCGCTGTAATATTATAATTTTAATTAATATTTAAGAATGAAATACTGTTTGCATTTTACCGCATAGAGAAGAGTATGTTTTACTTTTCTTTTTACAATCTGAAGCAGGTTCTCCAATTTTATAAACCGGCAGTCCAACAATAATGTTATTTGAATAACTGCATGCAATGTGAATCCGCCAGGTACCGTCCTCCGGGCAGTAAGTTAAAGCGCAACCAACTTGCTTTATTCTATCACTAACCATTAAAAAGAAACTAGACTTATCAGAATTCCTGTTAAAAGAAATAATATAATTATTAATTATAAAATTTAAGGAAAAGTAATAATTTTTTATTTTATATGTATAATAAGACTTTGAGAAGAGTTAAGGTGCAATGCCCAGACATAATTTCGGAATCTTGTAACCTAATAATTTTAAATCTATCCGAATCTTAACATTTTGATTCCGTTTTTCTCAAACCACGTTTTTGGTAATCGGTAATCACAGTATCTTGTGATTTTTTCGTAAATTAATATTTTTAAAAAATCTTCGTTCGAAGACGAAAGCTCGTCTCGATTTTTGTATCTTAGTTTATCCAAACGGCATCAAAAATCTCTAAAATTTTGGAGCTCCTTAACTCCTTAAGAGATCAGAAAATTTAACATAATAATTTTCATTCTTACAAGTAAAAATCAAGGAAATCGTATTCTTTATAAGTAAAATTTCCTATATCACTGATGTTGAGTATCAAACGTTTCTCAAACCAATCATCTATTTGTTCTTCCATATGAATAATTGGAATCATTTCTTCTTGGTCTTCAAATTGCATGGACAAGACTCCCTGATTTACACCAACATTTCTATATCTAAAGCTGTTATGGCATAGATATTCTACTTCATTGCAGCGTTGGGTCTTAACTCTTGCCAAATATTCTAATTCAAAGTCCCAGGTCTAATAAGCAAGAAAAAATAAAACAGCATCAAATTATAGAGGGTGGATGAATTAAATAGTGGATTTATACCAGCTCATGAATTTTCGTCGCTTGGGGAAATGTCTCGTTATATCCATTACATAAGCCTCCAGATGCGGTTCTATTTCGATAATAATTATGATTCTCTAGGATCTCTGCACGCAATTTTGAAGATATAATAGGGGTAATCATTTCAGGTTCGGATCCTTCTTTGTAGTGAATAACATCCTTACATGCGACATGTGGCTCCCCATTACACAATTCGTCTTCATATCCACAATATTGATACCCAAGCGAGGGATGTAGGTAAAGGATTAGAAATACAAGCGTATTATTTATACTGAACATTTTCCTACGTCGTAAGTTAGATCAATTTTGTATTAAGAACCTAGCGAAATCCTAAAGATATACGTTGACGTAATATAGAAGAAAACTTCAAAGCAATAGAAAAATTAAAAGAAATTTATCAACAGCCTACTAAATATATTCTGGAAGCAGAAGAACAACAATACCATTGCAATAATCAAGCATTTTAAGAGCCTTTGCGGGTAGGTTTACTGGGTTCTGCTTCTGCCCCTATATTTTGCTTCGAAATAAAATAAAAATCTATATATACAGGGTGTTCAGAAGTGGGAGGGAAATATTGCAGGGGGTGAAAGGTCAGACCGAGACAAGCACAAAATCGTATCTCGCACCGTTCGGCAGTTACAGGGTGATTCGTAAATCAGGATGTTGCTTTATATGGGAACCGCTCTTGTATTTTTATTTCTTTTTCTACGCATCTCAGCGGCCCCAAACCGATCTCAAAAAATTACTATTCCTTTCCTTTCCGAAGCCCTTTCCAAAACGGTCAACACTGCCCCCCTATCCCCAACCCCTTGGCCACAATCACCCCTGGAAGTTGAGAAAAATAACTTTTATTTCACGATTTTTCACCTTTCGGCCCGCTTTTCTCCGAAATTCACGTTATTAACATACTTACTTTTTTTTTAAGGTTACCTATCTATTTACCTTTCCAAAAAGGTGCAACATGCTCCGATCGGTTTGGGGTCGCTGCGATGCGTAGAAAAAAAAATAAAAATACAAGAGCGGTTCCCATATAAGGCAAAATCCTGATTTACGAATCACCCTGTAACTGCCGAACGGTGCGAGATACGCCTCCCCCTCCCCCCCACCCATACGATTGTTTGTCTCGGTCTGATCTTTCACCTCCTGCAATATTTCCCTCCCACCTCTGAACACCCTGTATAAAAATCTCGTGTCAGTGTTTTTTACCGAACTCCTCCGAAACGGCTTTACCGATTTTTATGAAATTTTTTGTGTATATTTGGTAGGTCTGAGAATAGGTCGTAGGCTACTTTTTATACCCCTAGGTGATATGGGTGACCCTCTCCAGAATTTTTTTTTTTATTTTTTTACGATTTGGCATCAAAAAATATTTATAACCCTAAATTTTCACCCTTCTACCACCAAGCCCTATTTTTTAATAGCTATATTAGTATTTTTACTTTCATCCACAGATGCGCAATTGCAAGATGGCAATTGATTAATCATTGCCATATGATAAATTTTTATGTATTTAACCCAGTGAAAAGAGAAATTGCGATTGTTATAATCGATTGCCGTCCAGTCGATATTGCAACTTTAAAGTTGAAATCTTCCTCTTTCAGTGGTCGATAACTGATCAATTATCAATCGATCAGTTATCCCCGCCAGGCGTATACAGGTGTCACTTCTCACCCAGCAAACAGCACGGAGTAGGGATGAGAAAGAAGCCGGTCTCCTCTCTTTCTTACACAATAAGCTTTCTCTCACTCCTTATACAGTTTTTGGCCGTTATTATTGTTTGTGCATCGATCGTAGCAGTGACGTTTTACTTTCTCAGTGCAACTCTCATGTTAATTATATTCTCATGGTAAAACTTTTTTAAATTTACATTTAACTTTTAAGAGATAAAACTTTAAATATGTAGGTTAAGTTAATGAAGTACATTGAATTAAGAAAATGAATAATGGTTGGTGTTTTGTTATTTTTATAGGCCGTCATTGTCCACAGCGCTCTATTCCTCTTTCAGTCGTAGACCCCATCCCCATATACTTACAATAAGTTAGTTATTTTTTATTTAACTACCGAAATATTCACTAGAAATAATTAATATGGCAAAACAACGTTTGCCGAGTCAGCTAGTATGAAATATAATAAGGAACTTATTCCTTAATACATATAATAATTACTGTTTCACGTTTCAATCGTGCTGTTGTACATATAATATTTTACACTGAATTAAACAAAATCAAGTGATGTTTATTTTTTTTTCTTCTGCTTACACTAGATATAACAATAAAGTAGGAATACATACATATATACAAAAAAGCGTGTACATTGACCCTATTAACCTTAAGAACGAATATGTTAAGTACCGAAAATATTTCCATATTGGTTTTCATTTCTAAGCCACGAATTTATAAATCAAGATTATTTTGGTAATAAATTAGTACAACATTTCTTTTGCTATTTATTGTTCAGTTCATCACAATCTGTTTTTTTTAATCAAAAATATCAATAAAAGACATATGGAAAGTGTTTTTTTAATACTCGCAATTTTTAATGTTTCATCATTGCCCGCCCAATTTTATTCAGCCACTTATTCAGCTATTGTATATCGCTCACATATGAGTCACGGTATTCAAAATGTTAAAAACAGCGATTATTTAAAGAACTTGCCACTGATAATCCGGTTTATAGAAAGTATAAAATAGATAGGTTATTCTAGTAGGCTGTGAGTCTAAATGACAGAGAGAATCCCAACTAAAAAAATAATAATATTATTTAATCAGTCAATTTTATAAATTAATTTTATCATGAGAATATTAATTTATTTACAACTTTTGGCAGGTCTTACTATCATCGATGTGCATTCTTACGAATATTGCAAAAATGAACAAGAGTTATGTTTTCCAAAAACCAAAAGGCATATTGTTTGCTATCCAGATCAATTAGTAAGTTAATTATAATGAAAAAAATTATTATTCACAAACTTGTTTCATTTTAGAACAATCCAGAAGTTACAGATTATAAACTTATTCCAATGACGAAAAAATTGCGAAAAATTATTGTTGATGCACATAACACGCATCGCAATGAACTGGCTTGTGGTGAAATTAAAGATAAAAACAATGTATCATATCCACAAGCCAGCAAGATGCAACAAGTGGTAGGTTTGAATTAATTTTTTTCAACATTAAGACCTTCGAATATTAAAATAAGAAAAGCAGAATCAAAATAACACAAGCACAAAAGCAAAACCGACTATATTTTAACAAGAAATCTCAAAAATTAGGTTATATTTTTTTCCTATTAAATTACATTTGGAATGAATTACAGGAGTGGGATTATGAGTTGGAGTATATTTCGAGAGTGCATGCCCTCCGCTGTACATTTGATCACGACCAATGCCGAAATACTCAGAGATTCCCTTTAAGTGGTCAAAATCTTGCAATTTTATATGCACATGAAGACGCCAAGTTGGATATTATCGATATCATACCAAATCAAATTAAAGCGTGGTATGAAGAATATAAAGTTGGTACAATTGATAATGTCCAAGGAAAGCCTCCTGAGTAAGTAGCTGCTGTAAAAAAAGTGATTTTATTCTTATTTGAAGAAATAATTAATTAGACAAGTTGTGGTTTACAAAATATTGTTAAATACTTCAAAATTCCTTTAAATAAGGTCTTATTTAATTATTTAATTCAATTTAATTTTTTTGGTTTTTAGAGACGGCGCCGTAGTAGGTCATTTCACAGTGCTTGTGAATGACAAAGTCGATAAAATTGGATGTTCCTATAATGTTTGCTATAAACCAAGATCTCATAAAGTAGACCACCTTCTAACCTGCAATTACGCTTACACCAACTACATAGGAGCTTCTTCTTATACGATCGGTGAAGCCACAAGCGCGTGTGATGAGATTAAAAAGAAACCCAGTTCAAAATATGAGTGCCTTTGTGGTAAAGAGTATTTTCTGTTTTATTAGAAAACGATTGAAAGAAAATTTCTTTTTTTTTTAGATTAACAATCAAATGAATAGAGGAGCAACAGTTTTGTGTTTTTAATTTTAAAACTGGTGTATTATTTTATTATTTAGATTTAATAAAACTGTTTTTAGTTATATAAATTCTTCTAAGGCGTTTGATCATTCTGACAGAATTTATTGTGATACACAAAAAATTTTCAGTGCTAGATAAGATGATGGGATTAAGCTGAAAATAGGACTACATTTTATATTTTAATGGATACTTGAAAATAACAATATGTTATTAACAAAAACAATAATATATATTAAAAAACTTTAATTAAAATAAAAACATATTCTAGTGGTTAAATAGGTACTTGCCTTTATGCGATATCAGGCATATGTTAGAAGGTCTGTGATGCAATTTAAAAAATGAATATCTCATGAAGTATTGGACTTAAAGAGCCAATTCTCTTCGTTTAACGATTGTCCAAAACTTGTTAACATTTTGTTTCGATAAATGAAGCTTATTTTTCGAGATATTCGAGTGAAAATGGTAAAAAAACAACACCTTTTTTTAAATAAGGTCAGTTTCATATTTATAAGGTCACATAATTTTTAAAAAAATGCGAGATGGTACTAAATATTTGTACACCACTTCTTGTCTAAAATGTTTCATGTAAGTGTACAAATAGTACAGAGTAAAAATGTGAAGTTACTAGCTAACGGTATTCTCCCTATGTCAACTAACAAAGTTTGTTCTTGTTTCATATTTATAAGGTCAAAAAAGTAATTTCTCTTTTATTTCATTTTTTTTTAACATAAACATAAATAATAAACGCCAAATTAGATAAAATCAACAAACACAATCGCCCCCCCTGCAACAACACATCATTTAATCTCTTTTGCATACTCCTATTGAGATTTGTGATAATTCTAGGCTCAGTTCTGCACCATTCCGTTTTTATTGCGCGAATAAGCTCTAGAATTGAATTAAATTGGCGGTTATTGGCATAAACCCTTTGCGATAAGATGTCCCATAGATTTTCTATGGGATTTAAGTCAGGTGAGCAGGCGGGCCATTCCATAACTTGAATCTCTTTAGCGGTAAACCAACGTTTTCTTTCACGGCTTACAGGGATTCTCGCATTATCCTGCTGAAATATCCATTCTTCTGAGTCCTGTTCATTTAAGAATAGTATTAAAGCCTTCTCTAAAATATCAATGTAGTTTGCACTCTTCATTCGAGAGGAAACGATCTGGATTTCTAAACATCCTTCAGCAGAAAATGTGGCCCATGTCCTCACATTACCGCCATCAAAATTCCTCTTTGTAAAAGTTAATGGTTCTTGTCGAATATCATAATAATATCCTCGAGAGCCATCAGGACCACCGAGATTCCACTTTTTCTCGTCTGAGAAAACGATCTTAAAATGATAGATTGCCATATTTGATTCAAGTTTTTACACTGATTTTTTTACGTACCCGATTCCAATTTGTGACAACGTTATTCCTTGCAAATTGTAACCTGGCCTCTTTGTGTTTAGCGGTCAATTTTGTCACCAGCTTTTTTTTTTGTATTGAATGAACCCCGTACGTTTTATGATTCTCTAAACAGTAGAACGCGATATTTTATTATCTACCATAGCTCTAAGCTGGTTTAGAGATATAGACGCATTGGAAGATGCGCGTACAATTCTCCTTTGAGCGGTTTGGTCCAGCTTTCTTTTTCTCCCAGATCTTTTTTGAGTGCCGTAGGAATCTGGAGAACTCAAATAATTTTGCACAACACACAAATTTCTCTTAATTTTACGCGAAATTTCTCTCAAACCATTGTTCTCCGCATGAAGAGCATTAATAAACCCCTTTTCTTCGCCAGTTAATACTTTCCCACGTGGCATTATAAGTTAATTGACAGCATTTGAAAAAATCAATTAAAAATCTAGCTTTTAATTATTGCGTTGTTATGACTTTGGCACTATTAACACAACTGACTTTATAAATGTGAAACAAAAAAAACTTTGTTAGTTGACATAGGGAGAATACCGTTAGCTAATAACTGCACATTTTTACTCTGTACTATTTGTACACTTACATGAAACATTTTAGACAAGCAGTGGTGTACAAATATTTAGTACCGTCTCATATTTTTTTAAAAATTATGTGACCTTATAAATATGAAACTGACCTTAAATATAAATTGCAACTAATGAAGATTTGCTTAGTGATTTAGCTCATCATTCTACGTATTATTTGAGAAAATTTTTTCATTGTTCAGATTTTAGTTAAAGGGAAATAGTACGGAATAAACGGGATTCATCCCCTAACTTTCCACCTTTAGAGGTGGGATATTTCCTTCAAATTTAAATGGGACCACACTCGAAATATAGCCTATTCAATAAAAAAAGAATCATTAAAATAGGCGAAGACACCGCATAACATACACAAAAGAAAAAGAAAGTACAGTCGAATTGAGAGCTCCCTCCTTTTTTTTTAAAAGTCGGTTAAAACACATTGAAATTTGTTAATTACTCAAGGATTTTAGACTCGGCTTCAACTTTTGAAGCGCACTTCCCCGAGAAGGAATAAAAAAGATATGTGGCGGAGTATTTTATTATTCATTCATTAGGGCTGGGCTTTTATCAATCTGACTTAAAAGTATGAACAATTATTTATTTATTTCAGTATTGATAAAGTATACTTATTGTTTTTTTAATTAAGTATCAACTTAATTTTATTCTTTCATTTTACTAATTTTTGCTTATACATATCCGGGCACCTCTAGTTCGGGAGACTTATATCATGGCTACGACTGCTACAGCGGTAGCTACGCCCCTGGTTTTAGTATAACTCAAAATATTAGTCTTGTAGGTTTACCCTGCAGTAAAAAATCTACTTCACACTTTTTCGTTTTGGAAGTTGCTGAAGACTCGAGGCGATTTCTTTGAAGGGCTTGGGTAAATCAACTGAGAATGATCTCCCGCCCAGCCCACTTAAATCCACTTCCTGCAAAAACCACTCTAAGTGGCTATTCCGCCATAAAGTTTGTCCCTTGTTTATTTAACCCAATTTCGTCCTTCGCAAATTAAAGTGACAAATTCGACGCGAATAAAAACGCCCCAGGACTTTGTGGGACCAAAGAATCAATTTCTGTTAACGCTCATTTTTATTTTATGTGATTTGTTTTGGAGTTTTCCATAATCGCAAAATAAATTAGAAAATGCCTGAATTCATGTTGAATGGTTTGTTTGAGAAACCGAAAGGGGATATCTTCCTTCCAGGATAGAAGGCAATGCCCTCCAGGAGTAACTTGGTTCAGTTAAAAGCTGTTGCATGTAAATATTTTGGGATTACGTTCCAAAACAAATTTATCGAACCTGATACCCCCCCAGGGCAGGTTCATTTGATGTGACAAATAGTTAAAGACAACGCTCATCCTCTGCTATAGGGTGACCAGTTCATTCACACACTATTTCCCTGGTTAACCCTAGAAGAAGGAGGTTTTTCGGGCTCCGGTAATGGCTTGGGTGCGGTCCACGTCATACATCACACCGGGGCTATTGTTATTCTGGCGGAATTTACATACATATTATATATATATATGTGAACCCTCCTTCGGCCTCCCCGAGGCTATTCACCTAGTGCGCAAGGGTTGTGCGCCGCCTTTTCGCCCCTTTTATAAATTGATCTCACCGAGAGATGATTGTCCACGAAAACTTATCACCCTGGACAAAACTGTGCAGGTGAAATTAATTATTCTGGAACGTTACTTTATTTTTCGTGGGTACACCCACCTTTCAGCAGGACTTTGAACTGCCTGCAAATAAATGAACTTGCCCGCCAGAGTCATTTACCCCGATATGAGTGGATTTTCTTCATATTTTATTCCCGAAAATGTAATCTTCCATACTGTGCAAATAAAGAAACTTTCCATTTGCGAAAATCATATCCATCCACACCATAAAGTCCGGCCATAATCGTGCACATATCAAATCGCTTCGACTGCAGCGATTGTCCCCAAGTCATTTTGGGGCTGCTGACATAAATGCAAGGGCAAGGGCGCACCCTTCAGTGGTCATGTCCTTTTGGTGCATTCAATTTGGCACCGGACGATCCGACCGAAACGAGAACTAAAGGACGAGTACCTTAACAAAGTCTCCGACTCACTTAAAGAACGTAACCGTCGGAACTCGGAAGTGTGCACCTCAGGAAGGGTCCTCCACACTGTCTAGTGCAGAACAGACCTCATCGATTTTTAATAAACTTCCCTTTTGGGGCCTGTGCCCTTCGCAGTCGCAATAGTTCCGCCGAGTGCTCCGGCGGCGGCGGCCGCAGGGCGATAAATCACGTTTTCAGAAAAGCCGCTCGAAAAGAGCTCCAACTGCTCACCGAAGTTTAATTGTTTGCTGTGCTCTACTGTTCGCTGAAATTGAAGAAATTGAAGCTCAGACGCGGAGTGTGTACAATCTGCACAAACTTACAATCGAATCAAGTGGATTCTTTTCCATTCTGAGGGAGTTAGACGTACCCCACGGGCATTTCGTCGCATTTTCACAATTCAATGCTACTGCAACTGCCGAAATGCAATTTTTATTAACCGAAGAACTTTCCCATTTTTCAGAAAGATTTATTTACTGACTTCAATTGAAGACTTCTCTCTTCTCTTCAGAAGGACACTCTACTTTACTAGATGAAATATTGTTGATTTTTAGTACTCTTTTTAACTTTCCAAATTTTTTATTTAATATTTAAACAATTTTAATATCAATTTTCACCAAAAATATTGAATTTATGATTATCTACATATAGTCTAGTATAGTATATACATTGTAGTACAGTAATTCTTGTAAAACTTTATCAATTCAAATTTATCGTCATTTAAATTAAAGTGTAATTGATATCAAAATCTTTGCTTGAGGGATATTTATCCAGGGTTTTTACTGAAATTCAAAGATGATAAGATACTTTTAAAACCAAGTATGCATGAAATATAAATTAAACAAGAAATTATATAAAACTCTAAGCCTAAGATAAAGACCGGGATGAAATGTTGGCTATGTTGAACAATTTTGAGTTTTTAGAGAAAAAACTACATGTTTGGACTTCTATTTTTAAAGTTTAGGTAACACTTATTTTACTGATTGGATAAAATTGTGAATTCTACTGAAATCTTCCAAAACGTTTTGCAATTTGTTTTGTTGTCTTTTTCAGAACTACAATTTTACAAGTACGAGTATTTTTTCAACAATAATCGGGCCGGTCTAAAGCAAATTTTAAAAATTATAAAAATGTTTCTTGCCATTGAAAGATTTTCTGAAAAATTTTAAAAAAAAGTAAGTTTCAGTTATCCAGAGAATTGAATATAATTGAATTTAACTTGAATAGAATTTACATAATACTCTAATGCCCGATTTTTATTTTATTTATTCGCAATGAGGCATACAATGTCTATTAGATACAAATGTAAAATTCAAAAAGGAAGTAAACAATTGAATTAAGTTAAGCTAAGGCAAAAAATATCTATTAAGTTAATAATAAGAAGTATTACCTTTACCATTAGTAATCACCACTAGTTTTAAAGAAATTCATAAGCTGATTTTTCAATTGAGAAATACATAAATCAAAGTCAACAATGTCTTGCAATGAGCGCAAATGGTTTATGTAAACTTTAGTTGGTTCGATGGTAGGGTACATGAAGAAGATTGCAATATCTGAGGCCAGGACGAAGAAAAGTTTTGTAATATACGAAACCCAACAATGAATTAGCCTTATTTATAATAATATTAATGTGATCGTCAAAAAGAAAGGGTCTAGCCGGTTAAGGAGGTGAAAAGTGCCCCCAGCGCTTTTGAAAAACAAAAAATATCCCCATGTAGTACATGAAAAAGTACATCTTTGCTGAAATTTTCAGACCCATAGACCCTCACATAACCTCAAAAAAAATTAAAACGTGATTTTCAGTGTTTTGGCGATATCTCGGCTTCTTGTAGACGTACAAAATTCTTTTTTTTTCTCAAATTATAGGGTCTTTTGTCAGCTACAAAATAATATTTTTTTCAAAATTTTTGGCGGGAAATTCAAATTTTTATACAAGTTCGAAATTTTCAAAATTCAATTAAAAAAAAAGAAAAAAAATAGAAACGACGAAAAAAAAATGTTATTCTCTGGATATCAAACTATATCCATGAATTATTTCAGATTTTTAGATTTGGTGCAACAGCGTCAAAATATCGAAAAACCATTTTTTTAGCATTTTTCGGTATTTTTACATCTTTTTTAAGTCTGAATATTCTTTAAGCATGCATTTTTTTTAAGTCATTTCCTACCTTGATAAATTCACAAAGAGATCATATTTTCAACCTGGCGTGACATCATGGCTGAATTACACTCACCCCACCGTTCATTCATATTTGTCATGCACACTGTTCATTCACGCATGTTTGAAACTGAGCGGAGTAATAACAATTCCAAATAATTGCAATATATTTCTTAATAAAAGACCTCACAAAGTAATAATATTGCTCCACTCTCTTCTACACTCACTTATAATATAAAACTGTATTATACAAATTAATAAGTATAAAAATAAATATAACCTGAAAAAGTAGAAAAGTCTGAAAACATAAGACATGTATTATACCGAACCTGAAAACATAAGACAATAGATAAAATTCCGTATTTTGTACGTCTACAAGAAGCCGAGATATCGCCAAAACACTGAAAATCACGTTTTAATTTTTTTTGAGGTTATGTGAGGGTCTATGGGTCTGAAAATTTCAGCAAAGATGTACTTTTTTATGTACTACATGAGGATATTTTTTGTTTTTAAAAAGCGCTGGGGGCACTTTTCACCTCCTTAACCGGCTAGACCCTTTAGAGTTGAATGTAACATCTAGATTCTTCACTGAATTAAGTCGAAATAATTCACTTCCATCCATTAAGTGACGAAAAATAATAGAATTCTTTTTACTTGAAAAAGATATAAGAGTAACAAGAAATTCAAAGAACACCATTCATTCATTAAGGGGGGGTTTCTGGTGGTTTAGGCTGTTTTTAATGTTTTTTATTTCACAATAGAACACGCTAAGCCTGAACCATGATTGAATGAAAAAATCTCTGATTGCAATTTTTCTTTCTGATTTTAAATAAACAATACAAATGAATCATTTTGAGATAAAAATTAAAATTTTCTGCGGAGGGCTTTTTTAAAAAATTGGCTTTTCATCTTTCTCCAAACTCACAATATCGCCAATTTGAAATATAAGTCCTTGTAAGATATTTCCTGATCTGAGAAAAGAAGGAATAAAACGGGGCTTTGTATATAAAACCATAAAACGTTTCAAAGAAACCTCGTCTGTTGAAAACCCTAAGAAGAGTGGACGTCACGCACTGTACTTACCAAGCTACGCTCTATTACAATTGCTTCCAGGCTGTAAAGAATTGTTTGGAGACGACTACCATTGTTTTCAGTAAGACCTTCGCATACCGCAAATTCAGTTCAGAAGTGGTGTGCTGAAAATTTAGTCGACTTTTTGCCATAGGATAAATGGCGTCCTAGTAGTACTGATTTTAATCCCTTGGATTTTTTTTGCCTGGGGTTACATGATATCAAAACTCAAGGACCAAAACATCAGTAATTTAGAGCATTTCAAGCAGGCAATAATTAAAATTTGGGACGAAATACCTATGCCAATAGTCCGTGCCGCTTGTAACTCTTTTGAAAAGAGATTATTATTAGTAAAAAAAAGCTAAAGGAGGTATAATCAAAAAAACATTTATTGTAAAATGTTCTTAATATATACTATATTAAATTCCATTAAAAATATTTAATAAAAATTAACTACGTGTTTTAATCTCGCAAATTCTTTTTGTATTCGAACTTATTAGATAAAAATCGATTTTTTAGAAAAGCCCTCCACAGAATATTTTAATTTTTATCTAAAAATGATTCATTTGTATTGTTTATTTAAAATCAGAAAGAAAAATTGCAATCAGAGATTTTTTCATTCAATCATGGTTCAGGCTCAGCGTGAGAAATGATATTTTATTATCAGATTTTTGAATAAATTTTTTTACATGATACATGTCAATAAACATCTGAAGTTTAAATAAAAAAATAAAAATTTCATGAGAATTTTTTCCAAAAAGGCGGCGTCAAACTTTTTTTTATTTTTGCTCTCCGCTGGTAATTTCTTGACTCATGATGATCTGAAAGCAAAAAACGAAATTGATTCCTATTAATTATTGTTTTGTCTATCGTGCGTACTAGAATCATTAATTTTTACAAAAAAAAAAAAAAAAAAAAAGAATGACGGGTTTTTGAATCTTACGTTTTTTGTTTTAACTTTAATGTTTTATAACTTTGATAAATAACAATAAAAATTAATGATTCTAGTACGGACGATAGCCAGAACAATAATAAATAAGAATCAATTTTGGTTTTTATAAAAAAAAAAATAAAAAAATTTTGACGCCACCTTTTTGGGGAAAAACACTCATGAAAAAGAAATTGTTGTTTTCTAAACTTCAAATGCTTATTTACATAATTTACATATATCATAAAATCTAATAATAAAATGTCATTTCTACTATGACATAAGAAATATTTAAAAAACAATCAAAACCAACAGAAACCCCAATTAAGTAGCAAGCACTCGTTTGAATTGTTAGTGATTCTATAGATTTTAGCATAGTCAGCATAAATAAAAATTTTCGAATAGAAAAGAACATAACTCACTTGATTAATAAGTGAAATAAAAAGAAGAGGACGTAAATGACTTCCCTGTGGAACCCCAACATATTATGGATAGATGAATACCATGCATTACAAACAATACAATTTACAGTCGATTAATCAAGTAGTACCAAGTGTAGATTAAGTGTGCTTAAACCTCTGATTTTGTTTGTCTTAAACATAAGTTTAAATTTGATCTAGAATTAGATTGAAATAACTACAAAAATTATGTTCACAATCCTACTTTTACAAAGAAAATATTGATTTACAAATTGATTGTTCGCCTTTTTTCTTTGTTTTTAAGATAAAACCCCACAAGTCAATTTTTTTTTCCAATTTGGTTCTCCCTTTAGTTAAAGAGAGCCTCATAAGCTGACATTTTGACTAATTATCGTTGAATAAACCAAATTAAACCATAACCCCAGGTCCCTAATCATAATAATCATCTCGTCAACAAGTAGCAACAAATCAATTCGAAATTTGCCCAGCCCCCGATAATTCGCAACTCCCCCAAAAACTCGGTCCCTTTTCCCATTTTGCCAGCCTTAAGGGATGCGTAAAGTGGAATTGTCGGGCAATTGCAATGATTTTATGACCACAATTGGTACGGAGGGGCTTTTTGCAGCAGAAGTAAGGAAGGATTCTGGCTCACATCGTATCAAGGCAGCAATGTGAGCCAGTCCTAATACTCATTCTTTGTAGGATATAATATGTCCCGGCAGAGACATCCTTCCGGCTGTGGGAGTCCTGCAGGACACCGTTTTGCATTCCTCTGAGTGAATTTTCACATTTCTCCACGCATCGAGGAAGCACTTTGCGATATTAAGAAATGGACTGTGCGAGCTGCTGGATCCCATGTGAATACAAATGTTTCATTATGCAGCTGCCGAGGTCCTGCGGCCCACTGAACGTGGACTGCCGCCAAGTCAATTATGTAAGAATACACAAAGTTATGTTATGTTGCAAGGCCTGCACTGATCCCACGGGAATTGGGGTCTATTAAAGGTTGGGAGCTGATGTGTAAATAGTGTGAAATTATGTAGGGTAAAGCAGAATGGAGAATTTTTATAGCATCATTTGTTTGGATTCTTAGTGTTTTCTTTCCATCGGGAGGGAAAAATAGTAGGAACTTGTCCGACTAGTGTTCCATTTCAAACTTTGTACTATAATAAATATGAAGTTTCGCAAATCCACGTCTTAATACCTTAAATATCAATATATTATTTATGTGGCTATTACTATTATTATTAGATTACTTATTGCTACAATATTTGCAGTTAAAAGGTTCAGAAGCTAAAAGGCTGTCACAGACAGACACACGGACTTAAGGACAGATATTAAATATAAATTATTTAGTGTTCTAAATAGAGTATGAAACATAAAAAAACACAGTAACAACATTTATGATTTATAAGAATTTTTTGCTTTGTAAAATATGGTAGTATTACTCACTACCCATAACACAGCAAACAATTTTACGAGGGTTCGTAAATTGCGTTTTTACGAAATATGGTATGCCAAGCTCTTTACGAATGTATGAAAAATGTTTCCTGGAAACTGATGTGCCTTTTGAGTGTTATGAATTAGACAGAGAGAAAAATGTTAAGTATTTTTATCTTTGGAATAAATTTTCATTTTAAGTATCGAATTTGAAAAAGTTAAATATGAAATAATATTAATTTACCATATCATATTTTCACTATTTCATAACAAATCAATAGGTTCACATTAATCGAAAATGAATCAGCTGTCGGACTATTTGTGCTTACGTAAAGGAATCGATTTAAAGGATTCTTTACCTGAAACTTTCGAGAAAAAAAAATGTAATTCTTCTTATATACTCACGAAAACTCAATCTAAATAAGTAAGTTAAACTTTCGTCCGTAAGTAATTCATTTACGATTTAGTTTTCGTGAGTAAGTAAGTGGAATTTATTTCGTTTTTCCAGAGAGTTTCACTATTAACCCTATATCCCTATAATATAATATATAAAAAAATAAAAGTTCCTCTGCTTGTTTGTTTGTCTATTGGTTGTTTGTTCAATCACCGTGAATGCTTGTATCGATATTTCTCATATTTTGTCCGAAGGCAGTACAACTAGTAGTTACAACTTAACATATAGGCTAATTTTTTTTCGGATAATATATAGGGTTTCAAAATGGCGGACTCAAGATGGCAGTTGAAAATTTCAAATTTAAAGCGATTTTCATGAAAATTTGTACTTAGGAGTTTTGTAGAATGTTGATTTAAAATCCGTCGTCCAAATTTAGGATCTGAAAATGGCGGATTTCATGTGGCGACCAAAATTTTTCGATTTGAGTGGATTTTCATGAAAATTGGTACAATGATTATTTTGAGTCCAGTAATTTTTAATATTATCAAAATTTTAAAATCCAAGATGGCGGATCAAATATGGCGACTTAAGTCTCCCGATTTCAACGGATTTGATTGAAAAATATCACAATGATTGTTTCGAGGCCATTAATTTTTAATATTATCAAAATTTGGAAATTCAAGATAGACAAAAATTTCTCGAAATTTGAAGGATTTTAATGAAAATTTGTTACAAAACGATAACGGGGCAGTTAATTTCGAATCTCCTATCGAAATTTGGAAATTCAAGATAGAGGTAAAAAAATTTCTATAATTCAAGGGAAATAGTACAAAAGAAATTTCGGATCCTCTGATTTCGAATCTTCTATGTTTACATCAATATTTTGAGTTTCAAGACGGCGGCTCCTGTATGGCAAAATAAAATTGCTATTTATGGGATTTTTGGTCGCTCATTTCGGTTTTGCTATTGGAATTTCGAAATATAAAATAATTCTTTTAATGTAGCGTCCAACATTTCCTAATTTTATAACAAGACTTTGCAATGATAATTAATACAAAGATGTTCCCAGAGTCATTTTTCGAATCTGTCGATAATCAGTTCAAATGGGGTTTCGGAGCTACTGCTTTCAAACCTTCTCTCAGAATTTGGAAATTGAAGGGGGCGGATTCAATATGATGAAGAATATTTCTACAATAATTTATAGAATTTCCATGAAAATTAGCATAAAGGTGTTTTCATGTTGAAACCATTTCTAGGTTATACCAAAATAGAACACAACGCCAACTCAGCTAGTACACTAAATAAAATCGTTTGAATATAGCTTAAATTAAAACCCTTTGGACGAAGCAAAAAAGCCTAAAAGCTTAAATAATCACAAAAGCTATTCTTGAAGGGCTGTATAAATTTAAATTCCTAAATTTTCCATTTTCTCGCCCTTTTCCTACATCACAAAAACTGCAATAATGGGCACTTTTGCATCTTCGCTTATGGTCCCATTTAATGACGAACATTTTCGCTTAATAGCCCTGATAATTGCGCGATACATGTTCCTCACACTCTGCTTCTTCAAATTTATAAGCAGCCTTGCAAAAGAAAAAAGATAGTCCCGTCCCCCGGCACCTTCCCCATATAATTAGAAAATTTTAATTGACACGTGTGATTGCTCCCCCGCCGCCTAAAAATCCATTCTAGAAGCCTAGAACATGGGCGCTAAATTTTATTGAATAATTGCGCGATTCGTGTCCTGAACTGAAGGCGTGAAAATGTTAAATGCACAAGAAGAGCTCAAAGAAAGGGTCCCCGTTTAGGGGAATCGGATCAGTCGTCGTGTCGGTCGCCTTTTAAAGGTGTTCCAGACTGAAAATTAAAAAGTCGTCTATCAGACTATCCAGACTATATGTGTGGGACCCCCTCGCCGAAAAGCGACATCAAAGAGATGCGATTCTACCCGAAAGGAATTTTACACGTGCCAGGCGATTATCCCGGGCATAAAGTTGAGTGGTTGCTGTTGGTCTCTGCCCGCTCAAGGATGAATAATCAGAACGCACAACGAGTGCTATTTGATGACAAAGAAATTAAGAGGATTTATGTATGAAAACAATTTTTTTTTTTTTTTTTTTTGTAAAACGAAAATCATCGTCAAATGTTTCAAATTAAAGAGAGCAGGTGTGAAAAGTTGTTGTATATCTCGAAGTTTATTTTATGGGGTGAAATTATGTTTACAAACAATCCAATTCGACAGGAACTCATAAAATCGTCGCTTAAAACACTTTACCACATCCTCATCCGTCGACGTCACTTGGCGGGACGGTATAAAATTTGCATAATCCCATGAATCGTAAAAAAGTGGTGCTTCACATGTTTATAAATGGCCTGGGCCTCCCCGCACAAAAATCATTTCTCGGGTGGCGATAAAACATCGCCGTCTGCTCAACGTCTCCGCGAATAGTCACATAAATCGCGGAGAAAGTTAAATCACTTAAAAAAGTCCAATGTACGACGAGTTTAAATACAGCGAAAAACATTCCACAAGGTCCCGTCTGCGACTAGACGAAACATTCGAAATCTGCAATCTGAATATGACTCAAAGGTTATCTCAAATAATGGGAGTTTAGATAGTATCCTGCATCCTTGAATCTGGATGGGATCCATGAGACATTGATAAAGTGGTTGAGGATGTGCCAAATGATTTTGTTCATTGGTCAGGTCAATTCCTGTGAAATATTTTGACCTTGACTTGGACAAAGTTTTTCAGCTTGTTGAATTCGCAAGAGGTCTGTGAAAATTCCTTGAGTGAATCAGACAAAATCCTCCTCCTCCTTTTTGGCTATAACTTTTAAGATGCGGATGCACTGGCGGGGATTTGCATTTCACAACGGATGCATAGTACTATGACCAAGTCTTGGCAAAACGCCCTTAAGGATATTGGTGCATTCTACGGAAGAGATACCTCCGCATGAGATGACTTAGTACGAAGTTATTGGAAAATTATTCACTAAATTTATTGGAATTGACGATCTAGAAAAATTTAGTCATTGAAATGGATCAACTTTCAAATTAAATGGAAGTTCCATTTAGCACAAATTGGTATAATAACGCATTTTTTAAGGTGGTATGCTTTTAGAAACATCTACACCAATTATACTTATATTAAGGTTAAAAGAAATCATTTTTGTTTGTGTAATTTTGATATCATGATATCGGCAATAAAATAATATCTTCACAATCTAACGCAAAGTAGTATATCATTTGAAATTTGGAGTGTTAGTAAGTGGAAAAGTGCAAATTGAAATGTGAAATACACTATTTGATAATGATTTGATAATTTTGAACTCCTTATCTTTTTTAAATGTTATTTCTTTGTGTCTTCTGACTATATTTTTTTCTGTAAAATGCTCAAAACTTGATTGCTATTACACCTGTTTTATAGAGGAAATTCAGAGGTAGGGGCGCTGTAAGAATCTGTTACCTCTAAAGTTTTTACTAATGGGTAAAACTTTTTACTTTAAGGGGGTAGTACCGGTTATAAAGGTAAAAAAAAAGCCTAATTTTCAATTTTTTTTCTCGGTTCCTTTATTATATAACATTTTCAAACTTCTCTTACACTTTTATTACATTTTCAAGGTAGTAAAAAAAATTATTATTTTTTTGCAATTTTTTTTATTTTGTAAACGCGTTTGTCTCAAAATGACGTTTTTTCAAATGGCGGACAGTTAATCTCAGGAATGAAGAATCTGAAACAGAAAAACCAAACGGCATTTTAAAGAGGAATGCTTTTTACGTGGTAATTCACCACAATATTTGAATAAATGATTAAAAACAAAAATAGCGGCTGTTTGAAAAACATTTTCGAAAAATCAGAAATTTTTTAACTTTCTTTCGCTTGCCAAATTTTTTTATATTGGCTTTTGGCCTATATTGTGGTGGATTACCACACAGGAGACTTGAATAAATAACCACACCAAATTTGACCCAAATCGGTTCAGCCAATCCGGAGATTAACTGTCCGCCATTTGAAAAAACGTCATTTTGAGAAAAACGCGTTTACAGAATAAAAAAAATTGCAAAAAAAATTATAATTTCTTTTACTACCTTGAAAATATAATAAAAGTGTAAGAGAAGTTTGAAAATGTTATATAATAAAGGAACCGAGAAAAAAAAAAGAACCGGGGAAAAACTAAGCTCTTGACAGCATTTCTCCTCTTACCAAATTTTTCCAGATTCTACTCGCTGTGAGACCAAGTAAATTTGGGTAAAATCACCGATTCCTTGTCACTGTGTAATCTGTCATTTTTGTGTTTATATTTTGCATTTCGATTCAGATAGAAGTAAGTTATTGAAGAAGGGTTAAATAAATAAAAAACATATTTCAAAATCTTCGAAAATATTAAATAAATCCATAAGTTTCTCCTCTAACATCTTGATCATGTTTGACAATTTAAATTCACAAGTAAGATTTTGAAAGTGTACCCAATTTTTACTTGAAGTCATTTGGTTACTTTTGATATTTGTCCTCACTACCATATAAAGCCTTTTACCAGATTTTTATTCAAGAAAATTGTATCCAAAAGTTACCAGACAGACTTTTACGTTGATACCACCGAAATTTTGCAAATCTCAATACTACGCATATATTATATTACCTTGTCCTAATCTATTGCTGGTATTATGTGACAGCCATATGTTATAAACGTATTACAGTGCAACCTCGATATAACAAAGCTGAAGGGAATTAGAAAATATTCGTTATACCAAATAATTTGTTACAATGACGTTTGTTATATAGAAGTTAGATTGGTATAAGATTCGTTTTAACAAAGTTGTTTCGTCTTTCGATTCGCTCCATGGCATTTTTATTCAGTCCGTGCGGTGCCTTTTCCATGCATTTCTTAGCAATCGCACTATCGTAGTCCGCAGAATCACAGTGCTCAGCTCAGCACAAGCACATTTCCCCTTTAAGAACCCCCTTTAAGAAGGTTATAAGTTGACAAAAATCGTTGAATAGAGGTAAATTATACTTTCTATTTATATTCTGCAATGATTGAAAATTCGTTATAAAGAGGTTTTTAACAAAATGTATTCGTAATGTAAAGGTATATTTTGCATTAACTCTTACGGGCAGTTCTAGGGGATTTCGAAGAATTTGTTATGCCATCAAAAACATAACTTGTAAAAAAACTAAGTCTCGCAACTCAGTTCTTCTACCATAAAAAGTTGTGAGATCCATGCAATACCAAGTCGGTTAATTTATTCAGTCCCTACTTAAGGGACTTTCTGTCTTAAGTTATTACGTAATTAGCTAACCTAACAACACCTTATAGTGACCATATCAATCTTAAAAATCTTTTATGTTTTAAATAAATAGATTGACTTGGCCATCGCATGAAAACACAATGTATCTCACAAGTAATACATATTGTATTAAATTACATTGTTTAGTGCGATTGCACTAATAAATTACTTAACCCATTATTTTTCTATAGAATTAGATTTATATAAAGATTATTTAAAATTGTATACCCATACTGTACTGACTGATACTTTTTGCGTAAGTTAAATAAAACGTGGATTGTGTGTATACCTAAGATATCGCAGTAAGACCCAAAGGTTGTCTGGCAGAAAGTGGCCGCCTTTTTGTGACGGACGGGATGCGAGGAAGCTGCGGCGCGGGCAAGCCACCTCCGCCGGCCGCGGTTATGATTATTAGTATTTTTTCTTTCATGGCAATTTCGGGCAATTTAGTCTACTTAATACTTTGCGGGATTTTGGTGCAACTTCATAAAACATGTCCCATTCTTGCTTTTTCATTCTGTTGATTTACCATTTTACAAGTTACCTTTGAACATAATTATATCTAGGTACCCATCTACACCTTTATTCCATTATATTATATTATACATATGGGGAGAATCACGTCAACTGTTCCAGCGCCGCGGTGGACGGCCCGCGCGGGCGTCAAACACGACGTTTTCAACTCGTCGTTTCGGTGTCAAAACTTTGATAAAAAAATTATCTAAAAACATATTCTTACGTATTTTTTCCTCAGCTTTCCAGTGGTGGCATCAGTTTTTCGAAAATTTGCTCCCATAACCTCGAAAAATGCACTTGTTTGAAAAACACGTTTTATCTCCATGATCTTCAACTTTTGGAATTTTTTTGATAGTCTAGATCGAAAGATGAGACATTTTTACGTAGATATCGACAATAAAAAAAGAGGGGTTTTTCGTTTTTATAACGTATTTAAACGACGAACGAGACGATGCGAGCCGCGGCGGCCGGGCCATGCGCGGCAGCAGCGCGCCGTCTGCTACCGTCTCTCTGACTGGATGTAAACAAATACACCTAACCGTGACGCCGCGGCTCGCATCGTCTCGTTCGTCGTTTAAATACGTTATAAAAACGAAAAACCCCTCTTTTTTTATTGTCGATATCTACGTAAAAATGTCTCATCTTTCGATCTAGACTATCAAAAAAATTCCAAAAGTTGAAGATCATGGAGATAAAACGTGTTTTTCAAACAAGTGCATTTTTCGAGGTTATGGGAGCAAATTTTCGAAAAACTGATGCCACCACTGGAAAGCTGAGGAAAAAATACGTAAGAATATGTTTTTAGATAATTTTTTTATCAAAGTTTTGACACCGAAACGACGAGTTGAAAACGTCGTGTTTGACGCCCGCGCGGGCCGTCCACCGCGGCGCTGGGACAGTTGACGTGATTCTCCCCATATACAGGTACACAGATTCAGTCACTGCAAATGTATTTTTTTGTTTTTTTGCGAAATTGCAAAATATTTTAGTTTTTCCTTGATTTATACACTAAACACTAATTGTATTCTAAATTTGAAGCTTCTATGTCTGCTAGAAGTGCCTTAGAGTTTTGATGATCGGTCAGTCAGTGAGTGACAAAATTAAGAAACTTTGACTAGTTATAATTCTTAAACTACTGGTTCAAATTGAATGAAATTTGAAATATACCGTGTTTATACAATGCCTGCTTGGTTACTGAAAATTTAGGCTTCTAGTTTTATCCACAGCGAAGTTATAGGGGGTCGAAAATGGCCTGAACTGTTTCGAGAAAAGGATGGTACGGCCGTGCCGCTTTCTTGCTCGACTTGGCGGGGGCACTGCCGTGCCCACAGATATCGAGGAAATCGTTATATTGAGGCTCGTTATATTGAGGTTGCACTATATTAGGAATATTATAATATCAATACCGCATGCGTATCAAATGTATTATTCGAAAATATATACGTCAAGAATATGTCCTTGAAATTTTAAGAAAAAATTTCAAATATTTTCACAGTTGTAGACCCTTAACATATATGCAACATTAAAATGCAAAAAACTTTATATGCGTTTTTCTCAAATCAAATTTTTAAATGTTTGTAATTTGAAATTGTTTACATAAACCCTTTCTCGGTGATTCATACAATAACGATTTATATTAGAATTAACATACCCTTTTATTTTTAGGATTCCGTACATCGAAATGAAAAAAAGTAACACTTATAGGATCCATTTCTTGTCCGTCTGTCTGTCCGTCAAGATCCTTTTTCTCAGGAATGGTTAGAGGTATCGAGTTGAAATTAATAACAAATACTAAAGTCTACAGCCTCACAGTACCGTCAATTCAATTCAAGTTTCTAACTCAATGCAATAAAAAGATACGGCTTTCAAAATGTATTTAAATACTGGCACACTAATTCACTGACTGACACATCAAAACCTATAAGGTACTTACCGTTGTCCTAAAACCTTAAAATTTGGCATGAAGGAAGGTCTCATAGCACAAGCAAAGGAAAAATCCGAGAATCATAAATTTCAAATTCTATGTGGAATTATGGCTTTTTTTGTAGTTTTTTCGTGAATTTCCAAAAGTTGTTCAGTTTCCGATACCGAGTAACCCCACAGTAACCCCCCAGTATTGTTATTAATAGATCATTCTGACGAACACAATCAGGTTCGTCACGAGTGGATATTTTAAAATGTTATGTTATGCATAATTTAAGGTCACTACAATATAAATAATATAGAATTTCAAATTGCTGCGGCATTAATTTCCCCTTAAAGAAAAAATTGTGGTAAGGAAAATGTTTTCGTTAAGAAAATATAATATCCCTTTAAATTAATTCTACTAGCTCAAAAAAAAAAAAACAATTTTTGTTAGTAATATCTTTTCATCACGATGAATACGCAAGAAGACAATCTACAAGGAAGCAAGGACGAAATTTACTTGGACGTGTGCCATTTATCTTGGTCCTTCCTGTTGCTGGATATCCCATTTCAAGGATCCATCTAAGGCGAGAGGAAAGTGGCAGATAATGGACCCAAGTGCTTTTAATTTGGACACATTCAATGGAGTTCGTCAAAAACATGCCAGTCTTGTAATGAGATCCTGACCAAACACTAAACAGGAAGACTGCCACATAAAGCCTTATCAAATGAAAGCATCCTACTGAGAGAATTACATTATTACAGGCATTATACTATCCGAAGGTCGCTTCCCACATAATATCTTTCGAGCTATAAAGGATATTACCTCACTAACAATAAGTGTATTTTTACAGGATAAAAGGTAAATGTAGCATGTTACTAACCTTTTTCTTATTTACTTGCTATCCGTAGTCAGTTTTATATTTTTCCAGTTCATCTATAAAGTAGGTCAATTTAATTCTAGTTAAAAAGGTTTTTATGTGTTAAACGCAAACAAGAAATATCCATAGCTCTACATCGAGGGAATGTTTAACCGCCATTAACGCACATTACAAATTCCTCAACTTATTCTCATTACAAACTGACAATTCTCAGAAGCGTGTGCAATTAAAAGTTGCTAAGAGTCGCGCGTTATCACGCGATTTAACAAAAGCGGTTACCCACTACCCAGTTAATTTACTTAGGGGCAGGATATATCGAAATTTGTGTAGGATATTCTTGGAAAGTTAAGCTATTATTGGAACACGCGTGATATGCAGAAAGCATACCTTAGTAGTATGCACTCTGGCTGTTAATTAGGGTTTGGTTACCTTTGAATGGAGCGACAAGTACCTCTACGTGCTAGAGTTAGTAATTAGCGCAATTGTAGACCATGCGTCTTTGAATAACGTGTCAACGGTGGATAATAAATTACAAACTTATGTACTATATGTCCTAGTTTTCAGGCAGTAGGTTTTATAATACTCGATTTTATAATTGATATGTATATTGAGATATAAGTTCTGCCTCTAAGTCTGTTTTTTTTCTTATTTATACTCAGCCTTACTAAATAAATTTACTTCCATTAAGTTGAAGATGGTTCTAATACAGCATAAATTCAAAAACATGTTCGTACGATACCAGTTGACAATTCAGCATACAAGTATTAGTTTTATGTTTTGCACCTTTAGGTATTAATGAAAATTTCGGAAAGCCAAAGTGATGGAGTAAGAATGAAATACTACAATAAAAAACGACGATTTCGAAGATATAAAAATCATACTGCAACTTAAGTGTAGAAATAAAAATCTAGAAGGCCTAAATACGTTTTTTTAAAGTCCGAGCCGCAGACTAATTTTAAAAATGGCTAGAAAAAACAATACATACAAAGTTGTTTGCAATATGTAACTTTTTATTTCTAGATAGTCCTATGAATGAAAAAATTACCTAATGTGAATTGGTAAAATGCCTCTTTAAAGGTCTTATGATGTGGAAAGTAATTTTATTTTATAGTTTCCTAAGATCTTAATAGTTATAAAATAATTATAATTATCTAAGAAATGTTGAAATAAATATCGTTAATAGTAAATAAATAACCATAAACATAAATTTTGTTTAAAAAATTCATATTTATCTAGAAACTTGTACATAAGGGTTTTCGGGGTCACTGATCACGAATGCGCTATCAGATTTTCAAAATTTAAAATAGCGGGTCCAATATGGCAAACATGAATTTAAAAAATCAGATAGTAAGTTCGTAGTCAGCGACCTCAAAAACCCTGTGTAACAATTATCATAAAACTTCGATGGTTAGAAAAAAATGTGTTTTAAAGGTCTTAAAAAAAAATTAATTATTAATTTTAACTTTACATTAATATGTAATTCGTGTAAGGTTTTCTTAGTATACAAAAGCTTCTCTTAATGCCACCAATGACGGCAATTCATATGTAGCTATAGCTGAGCACTCCAAAATATTAAGCTGAATTGCACAGTGTACTGCAGAAACTGAATTCTTTGCAGCCAAGCTTTCCTCAAGCTAGTATTATTATAAAAATGAAAAAGGGAAGGGAATCCTCTTGTAAAATATTAATTAGGTACTAAAGTTTGTCACAACACAAGCTCCAAAGTAGATCCCTCCCAATGGCTGTTGAGGCCGTTAAAAGTAGCTTAAACTATGTGTAATGAACTGAACTTTCTCACTTTCCCCTTTGCTAGGAACCATTGGTTATAGTATACAAATCCACGAGTTAGTCTAACGCCGAACTTCTACAGCAGAACTTTATTAATTAGGTTAATTTAACGGTCGAAATGAAGCGGCTGAGCGTCGGCTTTTGGGAAACAACTGAAAGTACCCGCGGCCAGCGGCGACATGACACAATAATTACTGAATTGACCGGCTAAAAGAAGGGTGTCACACAAACTCGTCCCCATAAAGAATCCCAAGTGGGCTCTTTGGGGCGCTAATCGGGACCATTTCACGGCGCGAGCTGGGCCATGGCTTAATTAAATTATTAAAATTGCGCCACGTTACCGCCATACATGTATTCTGTGTATATGTATTGTGTGTATATGTGAAAATGAAGCTAACGTAAGCTTTATCCAGGAACTAAAATGTCCTTCGTATATTTCATATTACATTTTACCTTACATTATGCCTTCCCGTGAGTTTTCGTCTAAGTTTAAGAATCTCACTGCTCTTCCTGTATGCAGGTAGTAATTTGAAGAAATTGTGCAGTCACTCAACCCATCTGGAGAGTTTCTACTGTACAAATGCTGGAGCACGAAGCACCCTGTAATTGTTGTTAATTGTGACCGCGTTCTTCTGTGCGCTCGGGCTCTCGAGAGCAAGTTGCCTTTCCGTCTGCTCCATTTGTCAGGCTTTTCCGCTTTGATTCTCCCCCAGGGGCGTATAAACTTTATCTGGAGCAAACGATTACGCGAAAATTGCTTCAAACAACGGATTTGAGAATTTGAGTCCATTAGCAAAATTTTTAGAATTTCGTGCGCTTACTGCGAAGATGAACATTTTTCAGTTTACTTCTTATACACATAAAACGAAGAGGAAGAATTTATTATAAAATAAATTAACAGCTTGCATTCATACTAAAATGAGATTTACAGAATGATATCCTGAATAAGAGTGGGGATCCTACAGTTAACCCAATTCCTCCCAGAGGGCATTCGAGCTGCTGAAGTCATAGCATGAAAACAATTATGTGGAAAATGTGAAATTTCATAACTGCGAGACAATGGTCTGTAAACGAGATGTAGGGGGTGGCTAAATGGGAATTTTTAAAGCTACATTCAGCCGGGTGGACTGCAATAAACTTAGCATCTAACGCGACAAGGAAGTCGCTTTTATTAAGGAATTCCACAAAACGACCGTATGAAGCTGGTTCTAGCAGATGACAGCGACTTGCAATACCTTCTTTTGTCAGAATGGGGCTCAAATAGATTATAGGGACTTATATTTAAGATGGAACCTTGGCAATGATCAGGGAGTTTAGTAATTTAATTAAATTTTTTATGTACATTAAAAAAAATAGCTTAATACGTACTGAGTTCAATCACTCCTTTTCCGGTCTTTGCAAAACTCATTTGGCTGACGCTATTTAATTTTGTGGGTTGGACTCGTTTGAACCTTTCGCTATTTCAGGGAAGGTGAAAGCCCAAGCAGTTGGCACATTTTGGGAGTTGTAGCAGACGAAATTTTGCCTACAGGGTGTAATTCCGGACACACCATTCGACTGTTCGAGTAATTAAAGCCAATGGAGGTGTTAATTAGAAAAGTGCTAAGTTGGACTTGTTTTCTAGAAAACCAGAAGGCATATCATTCCGGCAAGATTAATTGCAGTTTTTCTAGAGGTATTTAATTGATTTTCGTGGAATAAGTGGCAGGGTAATAATTTATTGTTAAATTTTGGGTTAAAAGGGAAAGGGGGTCGTAAATTAAAATATATCTGTGAATATTACAAAATTAACAATCCTTATTTCTGTAAAAGGGTAAATTTTATTTATTTTCTTTTGTTCTTTTACAAGACACTATGAGCTTTTAACCACTTAACTGCTATCAAAAATCATTTTAAAGAAAATGAATATGCTACAAGGTTAATAAATTTTCATTTTAATATTTGTGTATATGAAAATTTAGTTAATAAAACTTATTAGAAAATTGGGGAGAGTATTTATTGCAAGTTTTTTCAAATGTTTTTTTTTCATACGAAAATTTATTTTAATAAAACAATATTTTAAGAAGTGAAAATATACATATCGAACTTTCTAAAATAATTTAGGTCTCTTTAAAAAAAACGGTTGGCAGAAAATCTCAGCTGTGGAAAGTCTGAAACAAAAAATTTGAGCAACATATTAAAATATAAATCAGTCTCTATCGTGTGAACTAAAATAAAGTATTTTGGATTTTTTGTTTTTAGTAAAAAAAAATGGTTAAAAAATGGGTAAAATATTAACGGATATTTGTAATTCTAGTTCATACCATAGCCACATGTGTAGAATAATCCCTGAAAATTTGAGCCCAATTGGTTGATAAGTTTATTTTTCAAAAAATTGCCAACCAGGTAACCATGTATTATATTACGTTATATATATATATTTTTCGGCATTTTTAACTCATGTACCATATTGTACATATATTGATTTTACAGGTCTAAAGTTTATGTTTTTGATGTTTTTGAAAAATCGATTTTTTCAAAAAATAAATATATACTCCCCCCGCCCTTAATATCCGAACTAATAGTAACTTTGAAACTCATACATTTATAACAAGCCAATAAAAATATATTAAAAGTTAATACATAAATGCAGTTGAAATTTAATCAGCTAAGTCTTACAAGAAGAAGGCAACTAGTCATCATCACCGATTTCGCTCAAATTTATAGCACATGTGTGGTCACAGCACAAGTCTTTTGGTATGTGCTTTAACTACAATCCTATGCTGAAAAGTGCGCAATCCCAATTTTTTTCCTTATATATGCCTTTTGCGTATAAATAAATAAAAAAAAAAACAAAAATTTTATCACTTCACTTAATTGCGGACTCGAATCTTATAAAAATTGGAAAAAATTCGAAAAAAAAACTATCCCCACGCTGGGATTCGAACCCGTGACCTCTGAATCTCAAGTCCAAGTGTTCACCAGTGCACCATCCGCCACTTTGAGAATGTGCTACAATGAATGGGATTTAGAGCCGCGTGAAAATTTTTGTATATTATAATTTTGTAAACGCGTGGCCATCTGGAGTTCCCACTTCGGGTACTTTCATTTGTTGTCAAGCCCTACACGTGCTATAAATTCGAGCGAAATCGGTGATGACGACTAGGTGCCGTCTCCTTGTTAGAGACCTAATTTTTTAGGATTAAAAGCTAAGCTCAGCTGAGTACAATAATATACGAATACTTTTTTAATGCTAAGATGTAGTTTAACTAAAATTTTAAAATTAATTATTTTCTAAAATATTAACATTAACTAAATGAAGCACACAATTCAATAAATGCAGAATTCAAGAGAATTTTTACGTTAAATGTATTAAAATCTAATCTTACTTATTTAATACATTAATTTAAATATTGAAAACTCAATTTTTAACCCCAAATTTAATTAGTTAATTTAAATTTAATCTACAGCTAAAGATAAAAAAATATCCCCAAATTTTCGACTGTATACCGCATCATTCAGAAATGTTAGAAGTATCTTGATTTCTTATAATATGTGAAAACTTCTTTAAATAGAGCTACTTCTTCTGAATTAAAGTTAATTTTTTAAAAGAATTAAGAGGGTAAGAGCTTTTAACTTTTGTGTAAAATCGATGGGATAGCAGTTGTTATTTAAGTACTCTCTGTGACAAATTTATTTATTTCTTATAGTTTCGTTTAAAATAAAGATATGTCAACCCATAGGAGATTTTTAGAAATCAACGATCTAATTCAATTTGAAATTCTTCGAAGTCAGAGTTGGCTCATTGATAACATTTACTAAATTTACTACATTTTGTCAAGGAAATTGTTCTACAAAATCTAAAAGCCGAATACCCTTCACAAAACAAGTCATATGTTTTTGAGCAAAAATTCAATTTTGTTAAACTTCTATTTTTTCTATTTAAAAAATATAAAAATGTCCAAAAATTATATATTTCGTATGAAATTTCTGTTCATTGTTCGAAATGAAATTTAAGTTGATATTCAAATGTTCCATAATTGTTTTTTAGTATAGCTATAGTTAAAGAAATTTCAAGAATTCATTTCTCCAATGCAGAACAGTGGTGTATATTTTTTAAAATTAAATGACTTGTATAGCTTGTACCCTCCACGCTTTAAAATAATTTGAATATTAAAATCCCCAATAATATTTTCCACAAGATTTATGTCTATATCTATTCTTCCTCCTCGTGTTATTTCGCATAAATATATATATATCTCTCTTATCTCAGAACGACCCCCAAACACCCATACATTTTTGGGCCTGGCATTGCATTCCAAGTAATCAGAGCGACTAATAAAAGCCTATTAATATCCATCGCGTCGAAGTAACCCTCCTCAAACTATGTAATGTGATTGAGCAATAAATTTTCTGAATATGTCACTATTAGTGGCCAGAAAGATCCTTTTACATGCAACAAATTCCACATCCATTCGAAAGGGGTTTCCTTATCAGATGCATTAGAAGGAAGATTCTCCCCTATAAGCAGGATGTGTCTGGAATATATTTTAAGTCCATGCAATTATGAGGAGAAAAGCGAATTTTCTAATGTTCGAGAAATTAGTTAAGCCCACCCAAAAACTTTTGTGAGAATCTTATTAGCTTATTTATCGGATGGGTTCTTAACCAGTTAGCCAAACCTCAAAGTCTATAAGGAATTAAATAGTCGTTATTATGAGGGATGGGCTCGTAATAAAGTCCCTGTTTTGCAGATTGTAAAATATAAGGGTTCTAAGGTCTACAAATTCGCCGGTGATAGCTTTCTTACAATTCCGTCAAGAAAGCGCGCACAAGACATTCAGCGCCATCATCGCACGCCCATTGTAATAGTCAATAAAATTCCACAAAATTTCTACCTCGCCAGGTCGTAAAAAGGCAGATCGCCCAGACGAAATTTTAGTGGCCATTAACTATTCCGCTTATATAGGGAAATAATTAAGCGAATCTGCGACGAGATACGGTTTGGCAAAGGAGCCAACGTAAACTTTCACTTTTATGCCCATGATGCCCACGGACCGTACGACAATCTGTTGAGCTGGGGGTTGGTATCCGGTTGTACACTTCCAGCCATTTCCAGAGCTTTAAAAGCTTTTCTGGGTGGTCTAATCGATGGGTGGGTGAAGATGGTCTCTCTAGACTTCTAGCGCCGCTGTTAGAAAGGCATAACATTATCAAGTTCGCCGATAACCAACGACGTCCAAGTCCTCGCAGCAGAGTTAGCCAACGACGCGGTTCAATCCGCAGTAGCCCCGATAGGGTATCAGCTCACTCCCTTGAACCTGATAAGGGATGACGCCCGGCTTTCCTCGACGCAGAACAGAACGTGCCTGTGACGTGACGAGCTAGACTATCGCCGACTAACATATTTTAGAACTGGGAATCCCTCTATAGCTTTTTGAATTAGTCGAATTTCGGCACTCGCACGCGACGGTTGGCCATCGGAGGACTCTATTCATCCGTGTTTTGGATCTAGTTTTTTTCGTGATGAATGTGAGTGATGTGAAGTGAATCATCATCCCTTTCTAGAATCAGGATTAGTCCTAACTTGAGATAAAAAGTGTTTTTCGTCTTAAGTGATGATAATGAGCAAGATGTGTACTATTATTAATCTGCCTCACTAACAGTGACACAAAATTTCTTACATATTATAGTGGATATTTCCCAATTGTTCTCAGAATCAGATAACCGCGGATATAGTGTGCATTTCACGATGAGGGCACGAGGCATCATAGATACCACATGTCATGGATTACACCTCTTAATTATGTTGACTAGTGTCGTCACCTGCACAGGTAAGACCTTCTGCACGATGCATGTTTAATGCCTTAATACCGAATGTTCAGGCATTCAACTCTCATCTAGACTTGTTTTGGCGTGCGTCCTTTCGTCCTGACGCCAGCTGGTATAGAAAAGAACCCCAAGGGTCTTTTATATACCTTTTATAAAGGACGACCGCCGCGGAATATGCTTTTTTTTCTGGATAATTTTAAGGTGTGGACAAGATTTCACTTCCTTCCCTCGTTGGGCTTCAGCGAACTTTATTTATTCAGGGGAAGTTGGCTCACTGCTGGGGGTGAGATAGACGACGATAGACTCACTTACTGATTTTTACATGTCCATTTTTCGGGGGTGTAATAGAGCTCTTCACGGTTTTTAGACGGACTTTCGCGGATGGTGGGATAACAATTAATTATCCCGGTAATGGACTGCACTGCTTTCCCCCCTCCTCCATTTGGATGACCAGTACGAGGGATCGTGGACTATAAAAATTGTGGGAAGTAAATGACCTTTTGGATTTTAGATGGTCATTTACAAGCAGACAATGTTTTTCAATTATGGTATGGTTTTAGTGTCGAGAAAAGGTAGTGGCTGGTTATTACATTATTATAGCAAATTACTTGTGGTTGTAGAATTGTACTCATAACATATATGAGCTTGATTAGTAGTAAATTTTATGATATCTACTGATGCAGAAAGATTATGTTTCCTTTGCCTTTTACCTTGTTTATGCTATATAATAATAGCTAGTCATTATTCGTCCAAAAACGAGATTACAATTAATACAACTAGTACGAGTAAGTTTATTATTCTTTTTATGTTTGGTATGCTTAGATAGTATTAATTACGGTCTAAGACTAACATTTTCGTCAGATCAATTTAAAAATATAAAGTTGGTAAAATTAAGCAAAATTTTAAATCATTTTTATTGTTCAATATCAACTACCAAAAATAGTTAATTCGAAATTTTATTATTAAATAGACCTCACATCGCACTTATCGTTTTAAAACTTAGACTGTGTGTTTTTATGCAAACAATGTTTGACGAGCTTAAACATATTTAATTAATTATAAGCGATTTTAACTTCCCTAACCAATCTTTTGTTTAATCTCCCATCAAATTTAGTAAAACATGGTCAAAACTTACTATTTTTATAATTGTTAGGTCAATTTTACGAAATATTTAGTTAAACAACAATTTAGGCGGTGTTTCAGATCAAAACTTTGTGGAAGAAGGTTGGTTTTGCGTGCTTTTTTTTTTGTATGACTGGAAAAAGGGTTTTTTTACATTTTTTGCTCAGGCAATCATTTCACTTTTGAAATCAACCATTTTATAAAAAAAACAATTCTTTTCTAAATCCCTTCATTGAGCACTAGTTTTTCATATTTAGAAGATATTGAAAAAATTTCGTGTTGATCGCTTGAGAAAATTATTCATAAAAATTACAAGCAAATCAACATGCTGTACTTAAATAATAATAATAATAATAATAATCAGAAAAAGTGTCCTTTCTTAATCTACATTTAAATAGTCATCTCACAACGAGAAATGATGTACTTTTCGCATAGTAAGTTAACTAACAAAAAAGTTAGTTACATTCAAATTCTAAGTTAATCAAAAAATGGTTAGTAAGAAACTTTCTTGTTTAGCAGATTAACAATTTGTCGTTGTTAAAAAAACCAACTTTATTATTTGGAGCATTTTTAACCTACGATTTTGGTTATTTTTACCAATGGTTTTCTCTCAGCGAAACAAAAGGGTTTTGAATAAAAGAGTAAACTTTCTAAACAGACTCAATTGAGATAGAATTAATGAATGAAATGGATGTCTAAAATAAGTGTAATTTTGAAAATTTTATATAATAGTATATTGTGATTTGAAGCCAGTTTTGAAAAATTATATTTTCAAAAATATGGTAGGAACATTCATTTTGTATTTAAGATAAAGATTCCTCCCTTTCTATATAAACTAAACTTCTCCTAGATGGAAGTGAAAACGATATTCAGAATTTTATAACAATAAAGATTCGGAGTACATTCATCCCTCATTTTACACGGTAGATACGTTCCAAGAAAAATGCTAATACAAAATATCGAAAACGATACGGATAGGCACAAATAAGCTTTATACCGTGTAAAACGAATCAAAAAAACATAAAGAAAAGTTGTATATATGTACGTACATTCATAATAATGGTGCAAAGTGAACCGAAGATGTTATGAACTCTCATTTTTAACGCTACGTAATATTTAAATTAATTTATTAAAATTAAAAATAAATAAACATGAATAAGAAATATTCCATAACAAACAAAAAACAATAAAAACAAAATTATGTACATTAAATATACTCAATAACAAATATTAGAATAAAATAAATTGTTTTTCTTTTTTACTCATTTCTTTTCATTTACAATTTTGCGCGATAATATGTATGTAATAAAATTGTACCTATCTAGTGAAATTTTAAAAACATAAAATCACTCTTCTTGTTATTTATTTACCCATCTCCTCATTCTTCATAACGTCTGCGATTAATATACGATTTAAAAGGTGCCTTCAATAATATTATGTATCCAGATTATGAAAGCAGTACGTTTAATATATGTGTATATTGGGGTGTTTTTTTTTCACGATTATTTTTTTTTTAGTCCCACTTCGAAATTTTGTGGGAAATACCTAAACAAAAATTCCCTGAAAATTGGAGCCCTTAATATTAATATTAAGTACTAGACCAAGGCATATAAAGATTTTCCGTATAAAATACGCGTAAACTTTGATTTTTTTTTTCTTCAAAACTCTACAGCTCAGAGACATTTTATGGTATAATCTTGGTCAATGATAGGGTTTCTTCAGAATTGAATGATCTACAAAAGTGTATATTGCAGCGTAACCCTTACTCTCACCAGCGAGGTAGTACGGGTCACTAACCCTATTTTTTCATGAAATTCTCGTTTTTTTGCCCCTATCTTGTAAATAACAAGAGGTACAGAAAAAATGTACATGACAATCTTGTGGGAAATTCAATTTCCTCCAAAAAGTTCTATAACACCAAATCGCTAACATCGATATTTCTTGATATATTGGGCTTTGAAGTTGAGGTAGTGTTTCTACAATTTAGATCAATAATCCATGAAGATTCCACACTACCTCAACTACAAAGCCCAATATTTCAAGAAATATCGATGTTAGCGATTTGGTGTTCAAGAACTTTTTGGAGAAAATGAAATTTTCTACAAGATTGTCATTTACATTTTTTCTGTAGCTCTTGTTATTTACAAGATAGGGGCAAAAAAAACGAGAATTTCATGAAAAAGTTGGGTTAGTGACCCGTACTACCTCGCTGGTGGGAGTTCGAATTACGCCGCAATAGACACTTTTGTAGAGCATTCAATTCTGAAGAAACCCTATCATTGACCAAGATTATACCATAAAATGCCTCTGAGCTGTAGAGTTTTGAAGAACAAAAATCAAAGTTTACGTGTATTTTATATGGGAAATCTTTATACGCCTTGGTCGAGCACTTAATATTAATATTAAGTGCTCCAATTTTCAGGGAATTTTTTTTTAGGTATTTCCCACAAAATTTCGAGATGGGATTGAAAAAAAAAAAAATTGTCGCGAAAAAAAAGCACCCTAGTGTATATGTAAAATAATCGAATTAACTCGGAGAAATTTCCTTTTTTTTTTAATTTAAAACCGTGCAAAAAAGACCCCGCGTAAATTAAGTATTGTGCAAATCTTTTTTAAAAGCGCCTCAACAAGGTTTCAAAAACACATGGTACGAAGTTCCCATCTAACTTGAGTTAGTTATTCAAATTTATTCTAGAAGTCTAAAATTCATAATACATCCTTAAGGCAACTATAAAATTCACTGAACTTTATAAGGTTAAAAAAAAATTGTGTGAAGACACGTAATCCTCCCACAATTTCCGTATCCTTCATCAGTATTCACCCGAGCCATTCTATGTCTACGCGACCGCCTCATGTATTTTACAGTGGCTATTTGAATATTTACCATTTTGTGATTGCAATTTTATAAGGTTATATTAAAGGAAAATTGAAGTTTTCTCCCCCCTCTCCTGGCGGAAACGCACTCTAGCCTAACTACAAAAGCCCTCCCCGGGCGCCTCCTCAACGCTCTGTGGAAATGTTGTTTATTACACGCGGTGATCTAATTACTCTATCCAATCTTTATCGATCAATTTGTTCCCCAATCACAGATAGCTTAGCTTATCTGGCCATCGATACATCGACTCGCGACTAATTAAAGCCTCCAAGTGGATTTACGTCCGACAGGCGAAGGTCCTGTGATGGCGCTGTAAAATTTTTAGTACGCTCCAGCGATTATTAAAATGCTTCACAGCTCCCAGGAAGGACCATAAACTAGAGCAGAACTAGCGTCGTTTAAAAGAATGAGACTAAAGACTGAGAAACGCAATATTATAGAAAATGGATGTGTTTCACCACTAGGAAATGGACGCCTTAACATAGCGCCACTAATGAAAATTTTTGATGTACGTACGAGCCATAAATTGAGTAACGAAGCTGTTCGCTTTCAATTTAATTTGGAGATGAATAAGTGGACGATATTGTCCTGTTTAATGGACGGAAATTAAACGCATTTTGTCACTGTCTAGCGATTAACATCGGCAATGTAATTATTATCGAAGAAACGCAGCTGGAGACCGAATGCATTTTCTTGCAATGGGGAGCAGATAGATCGGAGAAATTCTACGGGAGAGTGTTTAGCTTTTAGTTAAAAGCATGCACTTTTCGCTACTAAATAACAATGACTTACATTTGCAATTGAAATGAAGACATTTCACAAATTTTATTTAGAACAATAAAACTTCATGTTCTGATGAAATGTATGTAGATATGAAAAACTACTATTGGAGGTTACATTCGAGAAATTAATTCAGCTAAACGAAATCAATTGCTGAATTGCGTAGTCGATCTGCACTCAGAGAAAAAACAATCTGAAATGCTACAAAATGCGATTGATTTCATATGTTTCACTTATAAAAAGGCGCCATTCGCATTTGCCGATTTTACATTGTAAAATGCAACGCGGATTTGTAATTGTAAAAGCAAAGTTTTTGCTGATAAAATGATATCTTTAGCGATATAAAATGCGTACATCGTCAAAATGTAAATTTAAGGCTAAAATTGTGAATTTTACATTATCTGAAGAATGAAATCATCGATATCAAATTTTACATATTTTACTTGTACTTTTATACTGCCAACAATATGAAATTAACATATCTCGGTTATTATTATATATGCTTTCTTTCGAATGTAAAATTTACCTCTTGTATGATATATGTATAACCATACGCAAAACAAAAATGCTTAAATTAAGCAGACACATTATAACGATTTCAGCCAGGCAAAGAAAGTTCTTATGCTAAATGATCTTTATGCTTAACTTAAGCTAAAATATTTAAATACTGAGTAATTTTAGCTTACTTTAAGCATAAAGATTCTTTAGTATAAAAACTCTCTTTGCCTGGCTGGAATCAATGTAATTTTTGCGCTTAACTTAAGCATTAATTTTCTGTATAATGATAATTTTTTTACATTTTTAATTAGGACTAATAAAACGCCAAATTGTTTTTATTTTTTATTTTTCTGCACATACATTAGGGTGTCCCTTATATGACAAAAAAATTTTTTTTTTCGTATTTGCTAGCGCATACCCCCTAATTTTTTTACAACTACTATGGTCTAGTCACATGCGAAATAATATTTGTTTACGATGATTACAACCCGTGCCGACGAGCTCCTAAAGTTTTTCATAATAAGCAAAATTCACTTCTTGTAGATATGATGCTAGTTCAAAATATTTTATTATTCTAATGCTACTAATTGATCGATGTCTCCGTTACTGATATGTTGTTTCACAAATTCGGGGCAAGTTTGAATGTTTGTAGAAACAATGTTCTCTCTGAATTGTTTGAAAAGTGGAATATCAGGGCTTTTAGTAACTTGAGATTTTTTAACACAAGCTTTTGTTCTATCAATACGCAAGCTCCACTAAAATGACCAGTATTAGAGGCTGTAGTGTCACAGTACATTATTTGCATCTGATCATCGAAGTTGCAATCATGAAACACATTGAAAACTGCCTCTGCTTGATCTTTACCAGAAGAACTGCATTATCTACATCAATGATGTATCTCTCATTTTGAAAAATTCCAAGATTCTCTGCTATGCTGATGACACCAAGATTTTCCGTCGCGTTTCTAATGCTGTTGACTGAACTTTGAATTCCGATTTAGACATATTTTATGAATGGTGCTCTATCAACCGTCTTCCTCTCAATATCAACAAATGCAATTCCATGACTTTTTCTCGCAAAAAGATTCCGTTGCACTTCTCTTACACCCTGTCCGGCTGTTTTTTAACGCGTGTTGATAAAATTAAGGACTTGGGTATTTGGCTCAACGTCCGTATGTTCTTTGATGACCACATCAATGCTATCGTTGCTAAGGCTAATGCTACCCTTGGCTTCGTTAAGCGCTGGTCCAAAAAATTTGAGGATCCGCACATCACGAAACTTTTGTATTGTACTTTCGTTCGTCCCATACTGGAGTATGCAAGTCCCGTTTGGTCGCCCTTTTATGCGGTTCATATTAACCGTATCGAGGCGGTCCAGCGTAGATTTGTTCGATTTGCTCTTCGCGGTCTCCATTGGGATAACCCCGTCATCCTCCCGCCCTATGAGGACAGGCTTAAGCTTTTTCCCCTTTCTTCTCTTGAGACTAGACGAAACAACGCCAGAATTGTTTTTGCGTTCGACAGCGTTCAAGGATCGATAAATTCTCCTGAATTGTTAAATATCTTTAATATTTCTGTCCCTGCTCGCTCCCTGAGGAATTATGACTTCTTCCATGTTCCTCAGCATAGTACCAATTATGGACTGAACGAGCCTACCTCATCTATGTCACGCCTTTTTAATTTGCATTATGACAATCTGGATTTTAACCTTTCAAAACACCAGATTAAAAATCTGCTCTGCTAAAGTTACTTTTTTTTTTTTTTTATTTGCTGTAGTAATCAGTAATTTGATGAATGTGTTGAATAAATAAAGAACTCTCTAGTATTGGGACAGCAAGAAATTGTTCTTTATCATCGAATGAAATCAACACAGGTAACCGCTCTTCTTTAGAACTCCTGACGTCTAACCCAGGAAGCAGTTTCCCATCCCAATGAACAGTGACTATATCAGTAACATGATCATGAGAATGCGTTTTTATCGACTCTGCCCTTTGTTTTCGTATTTGTGATCGAACTCTTTGAATGGACGACTTATTAATGTGATATTCGTCTATGCTAAGACCTAGCGTTTCCACGGTGGCCTGGAGAATACGGAGTCCTTAATACTCAGCTGGCATCTGTCTAAGGCCGCTACTAGTTTTGCTGAAATAAAATCCTTTTTCCTTCTTTTCCCTGACGATTTACGCGGTAGAGCAGTGGTTGGTGTCTCCACCAAAGTTTCCTTATCTGAACAGAAAGGAGTACTTCACATTTCGTTTTGTGAATTACTAAATTGACACTTTCCCTAACATTCAGTTTTACATCACGAATGATAAAAAACAACACCGCAAGAACTTGTCGAGTTTTGAGCCATTTATTTGGTGGTTTGCCTCCCTGACTAAGTATATACTTTTTCTAGCACTAGTTACGTGCACGAGCATGCACGTCAGCACAATTCACATCAGCACATCAGCATTCCTAGAAACCCAGTAAGAAGATACAACTAGCATTCCTGCAAACCCAGCAAGAAGACACGATTGGACTCCCCCGGGTGATTTTCGTGGTGGGACAACTGGCAGTCTGACAGAAGCTTCTGGACCATAATCATCTTCAACAATTATAACTTAGAAAATTATTCAAACATTTTATTCGTATCGTATCAATAAAACCAAAACTTAAAAGTAATTATCGAGTTTTCATTAAAACCCGTAACTGGCGCAGTCGAGTAACTTTGTCACGGAGATATCCATCGCGGACAGCTCTAACTATTTCTAATAGCTAAGTGGCACAATCGGACCGGGAAAAAAAAAAAATAAAAGTAGCGTGAGTGAATCGAGTGTGAACGGAAAAATTTGTTGTGGTCATACTTACTGTTCAAGCGCTATCAGGAAGGAAATATGGCAAATGAGAAGATTTTAATGTAAGTAGAATTTTTGCTCCATGTCAGACTCCTCTAGAACCCCTGCCTCCTTTAGCGAAAGCAGTAGTCTGGAGCCAAATATCGAAATTTTATGCTCTGAATTAAAAAATATCTCTGTGAGTGAGAGTGAAAATAAAATAGTTCAAACGGAAAATAGTGATATTTCAGAATTAAATAAAATGGCAGTTCCAACTTTCCTAAAAGTCCACGCGGAAACGATACCCGAGTTTGATGGGGATACAAACGAGTTGCAATTTTTCATCGAGAGTGTTGATAGTATAGTACAAAATTTTTATGATACCGCAAATGCAAGTAACTATCAAAACGTAGTCATATTTCGAACAGTGATTAGCAAGCTTAAAGGCTCAGCTCGCGAAGTGGTAAATATTAGTTGCGCGAATTCAATCGATGAGATAAAGAAAGAACTAATCGCAAATTTTAGCGATCCACGAAACGAAAACTGTCTGTCCTTCGATCTGAACAATTTGAGACAATTTTACAATGAAACACCCTTCCAATTTCATGATAGAGTAAGAAAACTTTTGAATACAATCTCGAATTACTTGGCCCTCCACGAATCAAACGCAGAAGTCCGAAAATTCAAACAAAATATGTATAATAATCAAGCACTTGAGGTTTTCCTGGCCGGCTTGAGAAATCCCTACGGAATTATGGTCCGAGTAAAGGAACCAAAGTCCATGTTAGAGGCAATAAATTTTATAAAAAAAGAAGAAAACATTAAGTACTTGCAAAACGCTAATAGCCGCTTCTTTCCAAACCAGCGAAATCAGGTTAAAAGTGACACGGGTAGGGTGAACCACGAAACTTACCGTTATATTCCAAGAGAAACTCATAATTTAAGCCAACAAGATCAACTTCGCACGAATAAACCCCATGCAGAAAATCTTAATGCTACTACTAAGCTACCCTTTCCAAGTAGACCGGTAAACTTTGCACCAAAACAAAACATTAAACCCCCTCAACTACCGACACATTCCCAAGTTTTCGGCAAACCGAAAAACGTTTGGAACCCGAGTCCAAATCACGTGAATAATCGGGACAAACCGGTTCCAATGAGTGTCACTACCAGATTAACTAATTCATCTCACAAACCTCAACCTTCCACGTCGAAAATGGAAGTAGAGGAACTATTTAATACAGAACAACTAGACACGCCGGAAGACAAATCCTCAGGTCTCGAAGACGAATATTCCGGCCACGAATACGAAGAATTAACAAATGACGAAGACTACCAAAATTTTTGTTCAGACCCACAGAACTCACCACCACCATAATCGATTTGAATCTTTCTTGTGACCAGAGACAACTACCCTTTATTAGTATACAAAAACCACCTTTAAAATTATTGGTTGATACAGGTTCAACAAAGTCCTTCCTCAACCCGGAACTTATTGAGAAATATTACCCTAATTGCGTAAAATTCGACCCTTTCGTAGTGTCCACTTCGTTCGCATCCTCAAAACATAATAATTCTGCTACAATACCAACTTTCGAGGAATTTAATGAAGATAAGATGCTTAAATTCTATGCATACAAATTTCATAATGTCTTTGATGGACTTGTCGGGTTAGACATCATAAAAACACTCAAAGCCAACCTAGATTTCTCAGAATCAAAGTTCAAAACGCCTAAGGCAGAAATAAAAATTAGCTTTCTGAACACACCCCCAAAGGTTTTACTGGAAAAAAAGCTCCCAGGAAACACAATATCACAGGTAAAAATACCCGTTACACCTAAAACCGGTGAAATAATTGTGCCCCTTCAGACCATTCAAAACTGCATAATACCGGAAACTCTCACAATGGCAGAAGATGGCTGGGCTAACGTTGAAGTCCACAATAATTCTGACAATGACGTCAACTTCACCATGCTATACCCGTTAAAAACCACTTCAGTAAAAAATAATTTCGAATTCTACTATATGAATATACGGGATGTTGAAACGGAAGACATAAAGGATGTTATCATAAATTCGTTAAGAACCGATCACATGAACGACGAAGAAAAATCACACATATTTCCACTCCTCAGACAATATTCAGATATCTTCTACGCAGACGACGGCCCCCTATCATTCACTAGTAAAGTCAAACATAGAATTAAAACAACAGATGAAATACCAGTTCACCAAAGAAATTACCGCTACCCTTTTGTGCACAGACAGGAGGTTAGTCAACAAATACAGAAAATGCTGGATCAAAATATAATAAGACCCAGTATTTCGCCCTGGTCTTCGCCCATTTGGGTGGTGCCCAAGAAGCCTGATGCCAATAGCAAAAGGAAGTGGCGCATAGTCATCGATTATAGGAAACTAAATCAAAAAACAATAGACGACCGTTATCCTATCCCTAACATAAACGACGTTCTTGATAAACTAGGAAAGTGTAACTACTTTTCCACCATCGACTTAACAAGCGGTTTTCATCAAATCGAAATGCATCCTGATGATATCGAAAAGACCGCATTCAATACTGAACATGGACACTTCGAATTCCTCAGAATGCCTTTCGGCTTAAAAAATTCCCCAGCGACGTTCCAAAGAGTTATGGACAATGTGCTTAAGGGGCTCCAGAACGAAATCTGCCTAGTCTACGTCGATGACATCATTGTCTACTCAACCTCCCTTCAGGAACACATTGTCAATTTAAAAAAGGTGTTCCATCGTCTTCGCGAGGCTAATCTCAAAATCCAAGTGACCAAATCAGAATTTTTAAAAAAGGAAACAATATATCTAGGTCATGTCATAACCCCTGAGGGCATCAAGCCCAACCCCGACAAAATAAAATGCATACAGAATTTTCCGCTGCCAAAAACCCCCAAAGAAATTAAAGGATTTCTGGGCCTGTTGGGGTATTACCGTAAATTCATCCCAGATTTCGCAAGAATTACTAAGCCTATGACCTGCTGCTTAAAGAAAGGACAAAAAATCATTTTTTCTCCTGAATATATTCGATGTTTCGAAATATGCAAGGAGCTACTGACAAACGAACCCATCCTTCAGTACCCTGACTTTACACGCCCCTTTAATCTTTCAACCGATGCCAGTGAATTTGCAATCGGCGCAGTTTTGTCTCAGGGACCTCCTGGTAGGGACAAACCCATAGCCTACGCGTCAAGAACTTTAAACGACACAGAACAGAAATACAGTACAATCGAGCGGGAACTACTCGCCATAGTGTGGGCAACAAAATACTTCCGCCCATACTTATACGGCCGCAAATTCTATATTTTCACAGACCATAAACCGTTGAACTGGCTCTTTTCTATTAAAGACCCAAGCGCAAAGCTTACAAGGTGGAGACTCAGGCTCGACGAGTTCGACTATGTCATAGTCTATAAAAAAGGGTCAGCGAACACCAATGCTGACGCATTGTCACGAGTAAAAATCGGCGAAGTAAACACTAACACAGTTACCTCGGAAGATCCGGATGGCGAAGACCTCGAAACTATCTCCATTTTAGCAAATGTCTCTGAAGGTCCCAACGTGAACGAAATTGAACCGAGTAACGATGGAGACGAAAACGATACAGTACACACCAGCGAAGAAAACCCTATATTCGGAGTACCGATTTCTGAAACCCCTATTAATTACTTCAAGAACCAGATTTTCCTAAAAATTGTTTCACTCCCTGTAAAGCCACCAAAACTTTATCGGTTGTTTCAAAATAAAACTAGAACAATCATTGAGATCCCACAAAGTGATTTCGAGAGGGACGTTATTAGTGTTTTCAAAGAATTTGCCGCGACACACAAAACGTTCGCATTAAATCTAGACCGAGAAGAATACATCCCCAGACTCTGTAATATCCTCAGTAGTACATTTAGAAATCCTGGATTCAAATTGGTCCTTTGTAAAAAGACATTAGAGGACATAAAAACTACGAACCAACAAGAGAATATCATCAAACTGTGTCACGAGGGTAGAACAAACCATCGCGGCATACACGAAACAGAAGCCCAAATAAAACAACGGTACTACTGGCCTAATATGAGGAACGGTATAGCCCGCTACATTAATAACTGTGATTTGTGTTTAAGAATGAAGTATGACCGCCATCCGCCAAAACAGAAATTTAGCATCACCCCCACACCCAGCAAACCTTTCGAAGTCGTGCATGCAGACACGTTTACGTTAAAAAAACAAAAATTCCTCACCATAATTGACAAATTTTCGAAGTATGGGCAAGCCTATCCTCTAGACGGGTTGACTGCGATTCATGTTGCAAAAGCTTTCATTAATTTCATGACCCATCACGGCACGCCCAAACTCTTGGTCCTCGACAACGGCTCTGAGTTAAAAAACAACATAGTAAAGGACTTGACTTCCCTACACAATATAGACGTCCACTACACAACCCCACTCAACCCCAACTCCAACAGCACAATTGAGAGATTCCACTCTACAATTATAGAGCACTCACGAATCCTAAGTGAGACAAGGAAAGACCTAAATATTATTGATCAAATCCCATATGCAGTCCTCGGTTATAATCATTCTATCCATTCTGCAACAATGCAACGACCAATAGATATAATAAATGGTCATTTAGGTAGCAATAGCCCATTCAACATAGATATCAATAAACTTCTGTACTCAAATTACATTAACCACCACAAAGAAAAAACTTTAGAAATATATAAACAATTACACCAACAAATGTTTAAACAAAAAAATGATGTTATCGAAAAAAGAAACAGGGATAGGGAAGAACCGCTACCATATCAGCCGAACACGTTGGTTTACCACAAAACGAGAGCTCGGGACAAAACAAGTCCTCGCTTTAGACCTCACGCCGTTAATAATGATAGAGATATTACAGTCGAAACCCCAGAAAACACGTACCACAAAAGTAATTTAAGACGACCCCCATCTAACAACCAAAATATATACTTACAGGAGCTTGCTCACCCTGGTGACGGCGGTGACCGCGGCGGAAATTAAGATAACAAACCTAGAGTCCAATCCTGGCATCCTGCCTTTCAAATTGGGTAAAGCAAAAATTAAGGCTACCTACCACACCTTTATACATTACTTCGACCTTGAACCAATAGGGAACGAGCTGAGCTCAATTTCTAAGCAATTCGAGACCGTTGAGTCAACTGATATCAAAAAGGAACCGTATGCCTCGGCACTGAAAACAATGAAGAATTCCATATCATTTCAACTTGAACTTTCAAGAGAGAAGCTAAATTCTCTCCATTATCCGGCTAATAGCAGGAAAAAGAGGGGTGTTTTCAACGGTTTGGGAACGATCTTCAAAAGTATTACGGGTAACTTAGATTCCGAAGATGGCAAGAGATTCGATGAGGCCATTAATGCTTTAAAGTCTAACCAGAATAATATCGCCACAACGTTGAACAGACAGATTTCGCTGACCACTAGAATACTAGAAGAGTACAATAGCACACTTAAACTAATTAAAGAAAACGAATATCGCTTAGCCGCTAAAATTAGCGATATCATAAAGTCAACACAACTAGATGAAAACAACTTCTTTCGAATTAAGGTTGCACTGGACGAAATAGGTGCAGTGACTAGTGTTATTTTGCAAACCCTTAATACACTAGAAAACGCGGTCACATTCGCGCGACTTGGAATTTTACACAGTAGCATCCTTGGACTGAAGGATTTGGAATTCGTCACCCAGATGATTCTGAAACATCACTCCCCGAATGAGCTGTTTTTCGAGGGTGGAATTCATAACACCCACAAATATTACGAGCTGCTAAGTGTCGAAGCATATTATTCAGACTACAGAATTGTTTTCATTATCCACTTCCCCATAATGCACCCCGAGATCTATTCCTTCTACCACTTATATCCAATACCTAATAAAAATAACGATATTATCATCCCCTCCAAACCATTTCTGGCAATGGGAGACAAGAACTACTACTACGACGACAAAGAATGCAGAAACATTGGTTCAATTTACTGCTGCGATGCCTACGAAGAGATGGAGCAGACCAAACAGGAAGATTGTATCCACGAGATACTCCAATTGAAAGCTAATACTTCAACTACTTGCAAAACAGTCCCAATTATCGTAAAAAACGAAATAATTGAACGAATAACTGATAGCCACTATATTGCCATTTTTCCCCAAGAAACGAAGATCAAAATAGATTGCACGACATCAGATTTCACCACACTAAGGGGAACCCATTTGATAGAACTCCCACTAAACTGCAGCTTCCAAACCACACAAAATCTTTACACAAACAATGAACACTCGACCATAGGACAACCCTTACTGCTACCAGCCATCAGAACACCAAAAACCACAACCAACGATCTTCAACATCTGATCCTAAACGACATCCCTTTGGACAAAATACATCAAATCTACAAAGAACAGCAGACCATCCAAGAAGTCAGCCTTAGAAGCACGTCAAGCGGGTTCGAGTACAACTGGATAACCTTTCCTTGTGTCATCGTGGCAATTATAATAATAACAACGAAGTACATCTGTAAGACCAGAAACTCAGTCACAAAACCAAAGCAACCAATTCCCGAGGCGGGACAACCAGCAAAAATAGACGAAGCATCGCCATCCATTCATCCTTCAAACCCAATAAGGCACTACGCAACAGAAATCGAAGACGAATAACTGATCCATCCTGTGCATGTATGGATCCTTCTAAGGAGGGAGGAGTTACGTGCACGAGCATGCACGTCAGCACAATTCACATCAGCACATCAGCATTCCTAGAAACCCAGTAAGAAGATACAACTAGCATTCCTGCAAACCCAGCAAGAAGACACGATTGGACTCCCCCGGGTGATTTTCGTGGTGGGACAACTGGCAGTCTGACAGAAGCTTCTGGACCATAATCATCTTCAACAATTATAACTTAGAAAATTATTCAAACATTTTATTCGTATCGTATCAATAAAACCAAAACTTAAAAGTAATTATCGAGTTTTCATTAAAACCCGTAACTCACTTCGTAATTGAATGGTCATTTTATTCAAATTAATAAAACCGTGTTGTTATAGCGACTTATTGCATTTGAATGACCACAATGGGAAGGCATGCCGCTCGCGCGCTTAGTATTCCATAGAAACCTGTACAAACGTCTTCGGATGCAAGTCGGCACGGGTTGTAGTGTACCAAATGAAACGAAATTTGCTGTGCGAGTGTTTTACACCAATACGAAAAAAAGTAGGCCCTATGCGTCGAAAAATAACAAAGTTGAAAAATAAGGGACACCCTAACATACATGCTTTCTTTTTCTCACTCCAAATTATTTATTTTTATTTCTTATGTAACATTTTCCATTGTTAGCTAAATACAAATGTAGAGGACTAGTAAACTCAAAAAGTTTTTTTATAGAAACATTAAGTAAAGTTTTACCTATTTGAAAAGTATGAAAATGTACATCAATACCAATTACTTCTATTTTATTACTGATTATAAAGACGTCTTCCTCATGAATGAATATTTTTTTTAATTTTAGACACTTTTATTGTATTATTATTATGGAAGATAGATAAATAAAAATAAGGTTTATACAAAAGTCCCCTGTAATTAATTTCAGGCAAACCTTTGATTAAATTAAAAGTTGTTGAACTATTTCCGGCAAATTCATCACTCATATCACTTCATATTTTTCGTAACTAAATTCTGATTCAAATCCGGAATGATATTTTTGTAAAAATTTTGCAAATTTGAGACCCTCTTTTATAGGAGCACTCAGATGAATTGAATTGTTCGCTGTCACTTCACGAGAGAGAATGACGAAATTACGTAACCAAGTGAACACGTATTGTCGAAATCATCAATGCTTAATGAAAATACATAACGTGACAATGTAAAATTTACAATGCAGTCTATTGCAAATATTTTTCCTTGATGATTTCAAAAGAAATATTGTACAGTTCAAATCGTCAGATGTTTCTACTGAAAAATCATATAAAATCGACACAAATTTACTAATCCTATATATGTTTTTACAAAAACAATGTAATTTTAACAATTTCTATATCATTTTATAATGAAAATTTTACTTAGAAACGAGAAGGGCCAAGTTTTTTGCATTGAACAAATTTACAATGTTTTTTGTCGATTTTACATTGCGATTTTTCTCTGAGTGTGCTGAAATCAAACATTTAGACATAGCAGCAGATTTTACTTGTTTGCTTTTGTTTATTTGTCTAGTAAGTGCTAGAACAAATTTAGGCCTGAAATGATTAATATACATAGGTCGCATTCAAAATTTCAATTCCTTCGTTGACTGTTCGATTCAATTTAAAAAGTTCGTAGTTCCGTAATTCAAAATGTAAAATGTAAACTCATTTAATGAAAATATTGAATTAGTATAACCCACTCAAAATTTAATTATTTTCATAATATCGCTATTCCAACATGAAAATATCCGATCACTATGTATTTATATAGAGAAAAAAGAAGACATAGAAAAATAAGGAGTAAAATTTGAGACTAATAAGGTCAACTTTTGAGTGAGCTATATTTACTTAGTTATCTATACATATAATACAACTGCATCACGCAAAATCTACATGCTAAATCTTTTTTCTAGTGAAATTTTATTAGTTCTAGTGTTCTCTAGAAAATAATTAACTTAAGATCTAGAGAAAATAAAATGTTCGCTAGGTGTTAATTGATCTAGCGTAAAAGGCTTGAAATCTACTGACAACACTGAAATTCCAGTAGACTACAAACATTTAGTAAAACTTTAAGATAAAAATATACTGAATTTTTAACAACAAAAATTAAAATCTAGGTAAAATCTAGTAAAGCTTGTAAAAACCTTGTGAATTTGGACGTAAATCTAATTAAAACAAGTCAACAAAATTTTGGCTCTTATATTCAGTGTATTTAAATATAAATCTAGTTTAGAGAAATTCACATTTCTAATACTTTTTCATATTCTAGTGATTTCTAGTTAAAAGAAAGGCTATAGAATTTTATCTATAGATTTATTTTATAACTTAGGGCGGCTTGCAGCAAAATTATACAAATCTCGATTTTATTAAAACTAGACTTAGCCCGTAACTCAACTTAACTTAAATCTCATCCAAGATGTATTGCACGCCATAAAATTTCTTGCGATTTAACTAAATCGAGATTTAGCCAATCATTCATTGTTATTTATTTGTCGTATTGTATTATTACAAAATGATGAAGAAATTCAGGGCACCCAATTTTACAACGACTGATTTGGAAAATTATGAACAATTTTATCAAGTGGAAACATTGCACTTTGGTTACTTAGGCGGAACCTTTTCAAGAATTCGTCATCTCGCAACGTGTTAAATAAATCACCTCTTACGAAGACTCTACGAGAGAAAAACGGAGTTTCTAAATATTGCAGTATTTCCTCGTCATCGTCTGATAACAAATCGTGATCAGTTTGCGAAAATAAATCCATTTTCACAAATATAAACAGAGAAATAATTCGACAATAACGCACCAGTCACTACCATCTCTCTACAAAATCGAGAATTTGTAACTTAAACCGACATAAGTGCCAGTTTAACTTTGACGTTTATTTAAATCGAGATTTAAGCTAAATCGATGATGTGCAAGACGTTAAATCGGGTTTAAGCTAAAATCGAGTTTTACTTCCACTAAACCTAGTTTTAAATCATAGCTGCAAGCCGCCCTTAATTTAGATACAAATCTAGTGGAAGTAAGTAAATAGAATTCTAGTGTCTACATTTTCACTAGATTTATAATGAAACTTGGCATAGTTATAGTTTATGCTCTGGGCTAACATTTATGATATTATTTATTCGGTTAAAATGTAGGGTTTCAAAAAGTTATCAACATTTTTCGAACCAACCAGATTTTAATGACATTTAATACTACAATTGTTTTGAAGCCACTGACTAAATGCATTTTGTGACCTCCTATTTGTAATCTACTATCAAAATTTGTTTGTACAGGCACACACACAAAAAAATACTACTGAAAGAATTTTTATCAAACTTGACATAGTTTTAGTTTTAGCTTATGCTCTGGATTAACATTTAGGATAGATTTTATCTACATCCGTTACAAAATTCCCAAACAGTGGAAACTTCGATTAAGGTATGCGATATTTTAGGAATTTGAAATTATCTTTAAATATATTTTAAGCTATTTTATTAATCTACTCAACAAAAAACTTGAAGTCTGCATAAAAAAAATCGCTGATACAATCATAAATAAAAAAATGTTCGGATAAAATTTGAAAATTAATTAAACTTTAATCATAAGGGATTTTTTGGATCAATGGTCTTAAAAAAACAGGAAACTTTTCTTTTTCAAATAAAAAAGAGTTTTTTGTTTTTAAAACTCAGATTCAGAAATTTGCTGAATTACGAAGTCATCATCTTAAATTGAATTCTCAAATAAAATCTCGATTGCAAATTCTTTCTTACATGTAATACCAAATGTGGCTAAATTTGAATAAACTATCTACTTTTCCTGTAATATGTGTATGAAAGAAACAAAATTTTAAGTCCTTATAAATATGTAACAATCGTTCAGCTCATTCACAAATTTCTTTTTCCTTTCAAATTTGAATTAAAATGCGATTTGAGCGTAGCATGAATATTATCGACTCAGAACATATTTTTAAATTCAGAGAAACAATTTTTCTTGTTTTTTTTTTTTTTTTTTGTAGTAATAAAAATATGCCTGAGGATTTCCGAGCTGAATTTCATTAACTACAAAAATTCCAAAAAAACTAGGAGTAGATGGTGAAAGATAAAAGAGAAATTTCAGTAGCCATTAAACACGTTGTCGAGACGATACCCCTGAAAAACCGGAAGACAACTTATTTTGAGTCATAGCATAGTTAGTAGAAAAACAAGAAAATTGAATTTGCAGGATTAGGAAATAGGCAAAAACCCCTATCTGAGTAAATGAGTCACATCTTTTAGTTTCTTCGCCGCAACAATCTGCCCACTTGGTGGCTGAAATGCGAAAGTTGATGCTTGCCATCGTCATCATCATCCCTTGTGTCGTTGTCATGTTTGAACATCCCCGGCCACATATCTCCCGGGTGGCTAAAGTCAGTGGAAGTAGCGCTGACAACGGCTGAATAATTGTGTGCTGAGGCTACAGGCAATTAGCCCTAGCGCTCCGCCGCCGACTAGAGGAGCTGGAAGTGCAAACATTCGTACCCTCGTAAGCCCCATCAAGGGACCACTGCAATTGCGTTGCGTACACTGTTTTTGCGATTATCTTATCATTAATTACACGAGACTTATCGCGACTGTACTCGTATATATATAGTAAAATAGTGTCGAGAATGTTCTGGAGGTTAATTAGTTGAGAAATTTTAAATTTTTTATGATAAATTTCCACAGTTGGATAAGCTGATTTTTTTAAAATATGCATAGAATTCTATCTCGTTATACAGACCCTTCTATTATGTTAACGAATAAAGACTTAATGTATAAATTTCAGTATTGACACAATCATATCAAAAATTCAAACTCCAGTAACAAAGCTTTATTTATCCATTTTACATACCCTTAACTATGCTATCTATTATGCTCAAGTATTCAAACATCTGTATGATAAACATTGTCTTACTCAAATACACTTTATCAAAAGAGACCCTCTTCATTGCAAGAACTATCAACAGAATGATAATCTTTATAATCCTCAGAGACACACGTTTCAGTGCAAGGTTCATTGAAACTTTGTAATTCGAAATTCGAAGTAAATTATCCAATGGCGCACTGTTGACACATTTTAATCTCACAGTCATAAGTAATTCGTAGCGATTGCTGAAAGATAGTCCCTAATCAACATAATTAGGTTATAAAATGACCGTCAGAAATCCCTGTCATGATGCCCTTTGCTGTTTATTTGCCACATTCTCTCATTCCAGGGGACTAAAAGCGTGACTTTTCGCTAACGCCATCGAATCAGAATATCGACCAGCTGGCTCTATTCAATGTCACTAGTGTCCTGGCTTTATCCAGAGTTCCTGTTTACGAGCCAATTAATCCGATTTTGGTCGTCCATTCGTATGCTATGCCAATCTCGCGTATTGGATTATACAGACTGAATTATCTCGGATTAATTAAATTCGATACCAATGGATTTGACTATTCGTTAAGTGAACTCTCTGTCCAAATTGGATTTTGAATTAATTTTGTATTATTGATAAGGCGGCAATTGGTCCTGACCACTCAAGTGTATTCGACTTGAAAAAACTTTACCAAAAAAATACTACCTTCCCCGGGGAAAGTGTTTACTGTGTCTGCTGCCCTTTTATTAATTTCTTGGCACTTTGCATAGGCTTTTATCTCAAAGGACCAATTTATCATGTTCTGTGTAAAAAAGGTAATTTAACTTCTTTTTTACCAATTTGCTAGGGTCGTTTTCAATATGGCCATGAGTAGGTATCTGAAGCTAATTCGATTCCCATGCGATTGTATGAATGGGCGACATAAGACCAATTTGGTTACATGAAAATTTATGAATTTTCGAAGCAGACGCGATCCACTGTTCTCCACCCCTAACATCAGATCGCATTGTCGGGCAGTAACTCTTATTTTGTATTTGTAATCCTTTTAAGCAAAACAGGAAAGTGTATATGTTACAGGAGAGCTGAAGCAATAGCGAAAAACTTCATTGAATTATGGGGATGCTCCCCGTTGAATCCCGGGATCCACCTCTCGGTATATCCCGGCGACTGAGATGAACATGAAGTGAGAAGAGTCCTATGACTCGATTATGACTCACCGTTCGTCTTCACCCCTAAAATATCTTTAGCTTTTGCCAAAAACGAAGTTTTACGACTGTATCCCAACTCCAGGACACGATGGGCGCGCCCCGCATCAATTGAATTATATGAAAATGCGAGATTGCCTCAAAACCACGACAATAGGACATAGAGGTCGTTTAAATTTTTGTTGAATTTGTTTAATGCGGGTTTTTTACCACTGTGTAAGCATGCACTTGCACAATGGGGCTGCATTTTGTTGTCGTGTTGACACGTTTTTTACTCTGGTAACAGCCATTAGAAGTCACGCCACTTGCACGATTGCAAAAAGTTATGAAAAGGATGTTAATGAACTCAGTGTTGTGCAAATAGTTTTTATAGCTCTGCAGGCATTTTTGCAAACGCGTGGTAATTAAGTGTAAAAAGGATAACGAAAAATCCAACATAGTATATAGTAAATAGTATCCAGACAATTTTGTTAGTTTTGGTTAAATTATATTATATTTTCAACGGGATTTTAATACTGGTCCTATTTAATTTATACCGCAGTTTACAAACAACTTCGCATTGGGCTCTATTAAATCGCTCTTTCAATATGAAATCCTTACTAGTGGAGTCTTTCTTCATAAAATTTCGGAAATTAGAGATATAAAAAGATTATAGTGATAAAAATTGTCGAATTGAGAAGTCGGAAACTATAAACTTTAATATTTCAAATGTTTTTTAATCTTCGTGCCGTGGTTGTTGTTGAATTTTGCTTTTGATTATGTGCATATTGTGTTTTAAGGTAATTTATTACAAAGGGAGAAATAATAAGAACAAAATTTAAAAAAGTTAAGCTTATTTTCTATTACACTTAGAGAAAAGTTATTTCTCAGGGCCGTAGCCAGCGGGGGAAGGGGGGGGGGGGGGGGGGGGGGGTCTACCAACCCAAATTTTGAAACTTAACTAGAAATTTATATGATTTTTTAAGAACGGAAAAGAATGCTGGAGCATGAAAGGGTCGAACAGTGAGATAGGTAATACTTTCGCTCTTGTTTTTTCTTTGAAAATGATGAAATATGTTAAAGACATGTTTGTATCTTAGGCAAATCATTTTTTATTCCAATTTTTTAATTTAATAAAATTAATTAATTTATTTTAATGAAAATATGTGCAACTGTTCGGCATATTAAGTTGCATTCAGTAGAGTTGAGTTTTATTTACATTTTTAATTTTGTAAAATTTATTTCTATAAAAGTATATTCTTATATATACAAAAGGTAATAATTGTAAATTTTTTTCTATTTTACATACAATATAAAAATTAGTATAATTTCTATATCGATGTAACTTTTTAAAAATAATCTCAATAATGAGAAAAACATCATACCACAAAGGTAGGTAGAAATTACCTTTTCAAGGGACATTTCCTTTCTAAATCGAAATATTTTCATAAATGTGTTCTAGAACATCACAGAAATATACTTCCAAAACCGTTTTGAGAAATTCAATATATAAAACGTTTAACTTAACATTATCAAATAAAAACGATTTGATAAAACCAAAAAGCATTCGGCTTTTTATACAAAATATTAGGGGATATACCTCTAAAAACTTATATACACATATATACAAATCCACCCCTATTACAGGGATAGTTCACCCCAAAAAAAGGTTGATTTTTAAACACTTTTTGGAAATCTTGAATAAAGTAACGAAAACAATTTTTGTTTAATCATTTTTTAGTTAAGATCCCCTAGTAAAATGTGTAAAGAAAATTTTTTTAAAATATTTCTTACTCTTTTTTCGCTGCGAAAAGTCGAAAATTAGATTTTGTTTTGTGAAATGTTTTTTTTTTTTTAAGTTTGTAAGATATCTTTTTCCAAAAATGTGTTTTTAAAAATTATAGCTTTTATTACGTATTTTTTTTAATAAGAGTTAATAATATAGATATTTTTAAAAATATTTATTTAAATATACATATATTGAAGATGTAACAATTTAACTTTATTTTAAATAAATATGTTTAAACTATTTAAAAAAATTGTTAATTTAGTTCAAAAATGTAAATTATCCCCTTCCCCCTTTTCTTCCACTTTTTACTTTGAGAACCTCCCCCCAAATCTGGCTACGGCCCTGATGAAATACTATAAAATAAAAAGAGGAAATGTAGAAACAAAAGTAGACCTATAATGATATTACATCCAGACAAATATTTGTTTCAAACAGCTGATTTCGTGGTTCATTTAACTATTTTAAAACATTCTTGTTATTTAAACTACATATCTTCAAACTTAATAAATAATTTATCCTAACTTACAAAATACCTGATTTTTTTCTAATTTTTTGTCATATTAATTCTCATATCTCTTCGCAATTAAGCTATTTTATAAAAATTATTTTAGCGTTCAACATTTTAGGCCACGGTTGTTCTAGTGTTAAACTAACTTTAGAACAAGCATCTAATAGTAATAGTAATGACTATACATACTTGATGAAAGAAACATCGACCCTGTTAAGTTATGAAGAACACGTGATCAATTTAAAATAGACTAAAAGTTAAATTTAATTTACTATTTTTATGTTATTTTTTTTCACTACAAAGATTAATACTATATACGAATACGAGGTACCCCCGAGAATCTCTGTGTACCATTAAATACGACAAATTATGACAAAATATGTGTTCGGGAACATCCAGTGTATAGTAAGTTGCATGTTCCGTCATAATTTTAAAAGATGCATTTAAAAATCTATATTTGTGATACTAGAATTTATCATTAAACATGATAAAGAGTACATGCGCGTTTGTAATTTAGAAATATTACAATATATAATCATTCACTTATCATAATATTTAAAAAATGAACACGAACACTGGGCAACAGGACGATTACACCTTAATACTTAGTTCAATGCAAATTTGTGCATGTTATTCTATGATTTTACATTTTACTTGTTAAAAATACATAGACAATTTTAGTTTCATAGATCTGAGAGGAAATTTGATATCTATGTTAAATGCATAATGAAATTTGGAAGATTAACTAATAATCGTAATTATATTTTCAAATGTAAATCTTATAAATTAATATTTTGGACGGTAACAAATCGAATATTTAAATTTAAATTGATTTATATGATTTTACATTATCATTTTTCTCTGATTGTATAAGAATGTACATATTTTATTCACAAGATACCAAAAATTAAGTAGTGAAGAATTTTATAGTGAAACGTTTACTTTTTAATTTATAGACGATTTAATTGAAGGTATTTTATACTTCATTAGAAATGTTTTAAAATATTTTAAAATTGTTTAATTAATTTTACATACCTACTATAATAATATGTAGTTCTACTAATTACTAATATACAGTACCCCGCCATAAAATTAGGAACACCATTTATTTTCAATGAATATTTCTCTTTAGGTTGTATTAAGAAATATTAAAATTAATAAACACATTTTTTTTTTTTTAATTTATAAGTATGATACTTTGTTGTGTAAATTCATTGGTTATTACATAAATCTAAAAGAATAACTAATATTTAGTAAGATTTCCTTTGCTTTTGATAAGGGCGTCGACTCGTTTTGACATGCAGATTTTAATCATTTTTTTTCAGAGCATTATCATTTTCCCAGATATCTTAAATATTTTGTTTTAGTATTTGCACTGTAGTATTCCTACGAGTACACACTTTTGACTTTACGTACGCCCCCCAAGTTTTATATGGGGTTTATATCCGGCGAATTTCCGGGCCATGGAAGAATATTGATTTTATGGTCATTTAAACATTTAACACTCTTTTTACATGTATGACATGGTGCCCCGTCCTGCATAAAAGTGTAGTCACTCACAGGACACTGTAGATCGTTCATATAAAGCAACAAAACATTATTCCGAACGTAAATGTACTGATCCCAGTTCATTGTCTTGTCCACAAAATAAATTGGTCGTGATTCTTCAGTAGTGTTCCTAATTTTATGGCGGGGTACTGTACGGTATGTATGTATGTAAAATAATCTACACACATACGAAAAAATATCTAAAAGCCAAGACGATGAGTATCAAATTGCTGAGTCCAGTCTGAACCAAAAATATTTGCGTTCATGAACTCCACCTCACAGAAGAAAATTTAATTGAATTTTTTTTTTTTTTTTTTTTTCTGTGAAACATCTGTCTGGGAGCAAAAGGAAAAAATTGAATTTTTGGAAAAACTACCTTTATCTAGACTCTAGAGTTTAAATTCGAAATGTGTGCCATAAAAATAAACCGAAGCTCCCCTCTCGGTACCATAACCATCCACAAGATTTTGTATCTCCAAAGATGCTTATTCTTCTCGCCTTTTGTTTCAACAGAAAAGAAAAGCGCTTACTTGCTGCAGATCTTAATCAACGAGCCACCATAAAAGTCTGGCATTGAAAATTGGTTGGTTGGTGTCTTTAAGAATAAGCAAATAATCAAGACGCGGCCAGCAATTTATACTCGGGTTCAGTTCAGCTGAGGAGAGAGACTCGTGTAAACAGACAGCATAAATCGGATCTAGAACCAGCGGCGACCGGCCGCCGGATTATGCGGTGAAGCAGATGCGGATTTTCGATCCTAAAACAAATTTCCATCTAGTCTAGAACCCAATCAGTTGTGTAATTCTGAGGGTCGACAGCATTTGAAAATTCGCGTAATTTTTTTTGGAAACGAGCGCGGTTGCGGCATAAAATGTTGCGTTCATCGATTGAATGGCAGCCAAGGTAATAAATCGCGAAGGAGGTGTCTGAGCGGTCTTACTTTTTTTTTCACCCCCACCCGGGAGGTGTCAGACAGACGGAAGCAGACTTTGTTTATAAAATCTCACTTGATGATCGATTTATTTACTAAAGCCGATTAGCTGATAATCTTTCGCGTGTTCACACGTTAACACGTTTTTATGAAAAATAAAAATATACAAAACTTATCGACGGTGTAACCTTCTATAGAACGTAAATTTATATAGTATAGTATAATAGTGGTCGTATAGAAAAATTAAGCTCTTACAGTGAGAATTAGTGGTAGTATTAAAATATAAAAAAGGCTCGTCTTAAGCTATCCACGTGAAATTTAAATAAGTAATCAATAACAAAATATGAGAATATGTACCTTGAAGGTCACAACGCTACACATAGATGGTGCGGGCATATAATATAAAAATAGATTTCTTAAGAGTATACCTCCATCAAAACAACCTAAAATGCCTATTTTTTCCATAATTATAGTATGGAAATAATTTCTCTCTTTGTTCCTACACCCAAAAAATATTTTGTTTAACCCATTAACCCATTAATGCGCAAAACGAGGATTTGCAAATTGGGGCGATTTTCTTCAAAATTAGTATATAAGGGGTTTTTGAAAATGCTCTTTCAGATTTTGGCATTTATTTTGCATAAATGCTTCAAAAACCCTATTATTTTTTTGGGTTTTTTCAAAAAAGTACTGATTTTTTTTGGTAATTTTTCCTTTCAAAGCCGATTATCTTGTCGGTGCTGCTATTGAATGATCATACAACCACCAGAAATCGCGGTCCGAATGTCTAAACTTTCTCAAACCATAGTTTTGAAATTTTTTTTTGCTTTGGTTTTTGCAAAATGGCCATTTTGTACAGTAATGTAACAAAAAACGTCGCAATTTTTATACACGAAAAGGATCAACTTTACAAAAAAAATTGTAAGAACAGAAAATACTTCAAATTAGCCAAGGAAAACATGTAAATGTTTTCAGAATTTTTTGGACTACTTTTGGTTTTTTGAATTTGGTCAATTTTTGAAAAATTCTGAAAAAAATTCACACGTGTTCTTTGGCTAATTATAAGCACTTTTTGTCATATAAAATTTATTCGAATTATTGATCCTTTTTGAGTAAAAATATCACCAATTTTTTTATGATGAAATTTTTTTTTTCGGGACATTTCTGGATTTTTCAAAAATTGACCAAATCCAAAAAACCAAAAATGTTTGCTTTCGATTGTCACTTAACAAGATTGTTGGTAACCATGACCAGAAAAATATATTTAAATGTTATAAAACCATGTTGTTAATTAAAATATATTAAAACGATCTGATGGAATTAATTCAGTCAACGAGACCATCTAACAAGATCAGAGTTTTGGTATTAAATACCTTTAAAGCAAGCAATCTTCACTAAGAGGGAAATGATAGGTATTCTAAAATAAAGAATGTTTAAATTAAATTGAGGTAGACAATTTTCAGTAAATTGAAGTTTTAAATATACCCTTATGAAAAAATATTCATAAACCAAAATCACAACTAGGAACTAGCAAAAACACTAATTAAAGCCGTAATGAAAAATTAATGAGTAAGCAATGTTTTCGTAACTTTAGTGTTTTTCCATAAAGGTTATTTCAATTTTTTCTTTAAACAGCCTTAAAAATATTTCAGGGATCATCACCTCAAATTCATATTACAAGAAGGTTTGATATTAATTCCACTCTGTTTTTTCTCAGTGTATTATAGTAAAATTGACACAAATTCCCTTTATTTAAAAAATTCAGTAGTAAAATTGACATTGAAATAATTAAATGAATTAGGATCTGGTAGACTGAAACAGAAAAATCATACCGCAGATGTATTAACAAGGTGTAATCAACTAAAAATATTTTTTTTTCTTAGTGTAATTCATGTAATAAAATTATAAATTCATGTTTTACAGCTTTCTTTGGCAGATAACAATTGAAAAACAATACCTACAATGATCTAAAATATATGTAGTATAATAAAGAAAACGAAAACGAAAATGAAGGACTGTTCTGATTTTCATAGTCGTACGAAACGCATTTTCGCAAGAAATTGATTGAAGTGTTTTTAATTTCTTTACAAAGCTCTAAATTTATAAGTTTTCGATTCAGTATGAGAATTAGAATTCGTCAAGAGAATTTATTTTCTAATCGACTAGATTTTCAATGATATTGAAGACGCATAGAAAATTTCACTTTCGTACAAAATTCAGAGCAAGGTCCTGAATCTAAAATTAGCAAAATTAGCGAATGAGCCCAAATCGAACTTTAATATTAAAATTTCTTAAGTCTGAGTGTGTTACTTTTTCTAATATAATGCACGTAATTATAAAATTCTTTAATGAAGATAATAATTTTATTTTTAACAGGGTACGATGTATTTCTACCACTCTCAGCAATTAACGTAACCATTCCGAAATCGGAGAACGCTCTAAAACTATTAACCAAAGTCCCTTTGGGGAAATTCCAAGTAGCCTCGCTGGATCCGACCATCAGCGCTTCAGATTACACTTATAAGCTTGACAGTGACAGAGGATACCTGCAAATTAATGGCCGCACTGGCGAAGTCTTCGTCGGCAGCAATTTCAGAGATTTGGGTAGGATAACGACTGTACCATGCGAACGTAATGTTGCTGAATATGTTATGCTTTTTCCACAGACAAAGCGTCTCGTTTCATAATTACCGCCCAGAATTCAAGGCGCACAAACAGCACCGAAGCTCACATGTCCATCGAGGTCCATCCCTACAGCGGTTCCGATTTTTGCTCGCAGCATGAAAAGTTATGCTTCTGGGACTCGGTCGCGTATGCTGTGGCAGAGGACGAGAAGTCGACGCAATTTCTGCCGAAGCGGGTTGGAGAGTTCGGTCCATACAGCTTCAAGCACCTTTGTCCGCAGACCAGCGTTGCATACAAGTTGGTCAATGGCTCCGAGCACCTGATGATCATCAACAACACGCTTTTCACGCGCGGGCAGCTCGACCACGACTCGTTCAACCCGGGCCCCACAATGGTCGCCACGGTGAAGTGCATTGTAACGACGAGTCCAAGTTCAGTACCCCTGGAAATTGAGAGAGTGCATCGCGTGTCTGTACTCGATGTGAATGACAATGGACTCGTCCTCCAGGACAAGGAGGAAGAGTTCTTAACGTTCGACTTGGAGGATCCGCATGTCTTGAAGGTAAGGACTGTTCAACTTTTACTCAAGTAATTCCTCAAAAAGGCAGCTCTATATACTCAATTCATTTATTTCGGTAGTTCTTCTCTTGTTACTTAGTTTTTCTGATTGTAGCCTTTTTGTAGCTTTTTGTATAATAATTTGAAGATTAGAAGCCTAAATGTAGAGCCAGCATAAGTTAATTAAATAATAACTCAAGAAATGTTCCAGGCAGTTTTTAAATAATTCTCTTGCATTAGTTCTATAAGAGAAAAATTGTAAGTAAGGCACTAATTCAGTTGAAAGATTGAAAGAAATTTTTCAAATCTTATTTAAAGCTTGTTATTAAGCTTAACATGTCAAATTTCAAACGATTAGTGATTTGAAATAAACTATACACTTTTCTAATTGTATTTCAGGAAACATGAATTTTAATTTTGCTCATTTTAAAATTGAGTTCTAACTTAGAGACTACTGTCGTTTTCCCTAACTATGGACCACTTTTCCGATACTTTTTGTTATAATTCTTTAAAACATTCACCTTATGTAATTTATCTTAGGCTTTGGGAACATGGATATCTTCTTTAAAGAAACACACACAGTTTTCTAGAATTTTTGTTGTTTTATTGAATATATTTAATAAAAACCGTGGATACAAATTTTCTAAAACAATTTTCAGAACTGTCGTTAATTTTTTTATAAATAACTTTTCAAAACTGGAAATTATACGTATATATATGTATAGTAATAAAAACATTTACAAATTTTTAATAAAATACAATTTCAAATTCCAAAATAAAATGTTATTAATTTTCAGCAACACAATAAAAAAACAAAATAGATACCTAATATATATAGTAAAACTGAATTTCAAAATTTTGGTATAATTTTCATAATAATATTGTCAATTTATTTGATTATATCCTTTTTTTATAAGTGTAATCCCTTCCGAATAAATAAGGCTTATGACGAAAAGAAGTTTTTTAGGAAAGCTTTGTTTTGTCTTAAGCTTTGTTTCATCGGAAAAAAATCACAGAGGTATATACCTATTTATTTAGTATTTCAGGGATTTTAAAAACCTTTCCTTTTATAATAAGGTCTATAATAGCTTAATTTTAGAATGCACCACATTTTGAAAGGCATTGTTAGATTCGCTTATGCAAATGGTTTTTTTTTAAGCAGAAATAAACATTTCAGCCTTAAAATCACCACTGAATATGTGCACATCGTGTAGCATGGTGTTTACCAATATGTTGGAACAACAATATCAAATTTCAGCATAATTCTTATCAATCAAATTTAAAAAGTTGAATTTCAGAAATAATTAAGAAATATTATTACCACTCTACCAACAATTATATTTATAATAGTTTCTAAATTACATTCAAACTTGTTTGAATAGCAGTCGTTAATATGAAATTTTAAATTTGGATACATTCAGAAATAGAATTGAATAAGTTGAATTCTACAACATATAGTTTCCCAAAAACATATAATGTATTAAACTGAACTACAATTAATGATTTTAGTGATTTGAATTACAACTGACCATTTCTAAAATACATTATTTTGTTTTCTGGAATACAATTGTCTTACTAGACGAATATGTAAAAATTGAATTTAAACTAAACCAGCGAATTTGAGGAAAGTGATTTTGAAGTTGGCACTTTCTTAAGGACCAACAGGTATAACAACTCCCTTCGAGACATATTGGCAAAATACGATAAATACACTGTGCAAATTCAAAAATGGGAAACTTTTTTAGAGCAGAAAAATTGCGTTTTTTAAACAAAGGGCATCATACTAAACTGCACCCTAAAAAAAAAAAAAAAAAAAAAAGTCGTCCCGAGATACAATCCTTTTAGGTTTAGGAACATCATTATAGAACTCTTCCCCACTAACCCTAGCAAAAGATGTGCCCATCTAAAGGATAGACTTTTTTAAATTACAAAAATTTAAAGTTTGGCGATCTGCACAGACAAAATATGCGTAATAAACGTTCAATTAAATAACATCCTCCAAACTTCATTTAATTTGCCTGAGAATGCAAGACAAAATCATGCTCTTACCAAGAAAAATAGCAAAATTATGGCCTCTTGAAGATTGTCATTTATCCACCTAAGGAACATCTGAAACAAAATGCGACACGGTTGTTTTCACTGATTTTCGTAATTTAAAAAAGTGTTCCCTTTAGGTCGGCGTATCTTTTGCAGTTTATGGCGGGGGGAAGTTCCAGAGTGATATTCTCAAACTAAAGGATTGTATCTCGAGACGATTTTTTTGGATTTTTTTTAGAATGCAGTTTAGCAGGAATATTCAGCTCTGAAAAAGTGTCTCGTTTTTTAATTACATCATAATTTAATTTCAATCATATTGGATTAAAAAATGATTCCATAACTTAAAGATTCCCTCTTTATGCTATAAACCACGTGTCTCATGGAAGAACAATATAATTCAATGTTGAAAATCAACGCCGCATGTTTCTGCGGTAATATGAATCGCACTCGGGATACGTTCGGAGGTTCTTCGAGCAGGTCGCTAAATTATTAAGGCCAGCGATCAAAGTGGCCGGAGATGGGTAATGTAATTACCTCACTTGGCAGGTCGTAAGCGGCATGTTCCCGGGGGACGAACATGAATTCATCCCGTAATTAATCATGAGCCGCAATAAGCTCGACTCGCACGAAACGAAGAACATTGTTATGTTGGACAGCGTGCGCCTCAAATGCTGATAAAGTTGAAATAGTTCAGCACCACCGAGCCGTATTATTCGGCGACGCAGCAACAACAAAAACTGCACTCCTTGCACAAAGGCGTCCTGTTTGCAAAAGTTACTAACTAGAGTCAAACCATTCAGCGGCTAATTCCCACTTTGTGCAATTTCATTGCAGCTCCTCCGTGAAACAGAGCCAGAGACAATGGTGGCGCGCTTTTGCGTGCTCCACGCTCGTTAATAATCATCGCCGCGAAGGAACAGTTTTCCAGCCCCATCAGACTCTGGGCAAATAGACACGCGACAAAACATACAGGCTTCGAGATCCAGCCCTTTAGAATCGAAATGCAGGGCTAGAAGATTATGCTCCTCCGGTCTGTGGTCACGAGGAGGAAAGAAGAATCGTCCTGGCTGCGGAGCACCCCGCACTCTCAAATTCAAAGCAAATCAATATGAGAATAGGAGCCTGTTGGACACTTGCTGTGGCCCTCGCACTTTTATCCTTGTCCTGTCTCTCTGGACTCCCGCAGCCACTCCGATGTGTATCTAGCAATCAGTGAAATTAAATCCGTCGCAGATATTTAGACATAAAACTCAATCGAGGATGGTTTCCTTTTTTTAGCCTCCTTCGAGGCAATCATTACTTCCACTTGGCTCGAGTGTGCCTGGGAGGTGAGACCGACCGGGGGCGGCTCTCTGATGAAGTGATAAAGTTTTAGCGTGCTAGCAACGTTCACTCAGAATTTTATTTCTGAGAAATTAACGCATTTTAACGGAGCTACTCTGCTGGCAGGTGGAAATTAATATAAAGAGGTAGCGCGCTTCGTATCGCATCGATATTTTGGGATTTTCAGGGCGTTGAACTTTGCATATTTTGTTTGATAACTTTATGACTTCGATGGGTGGTGATTTCTTTATTTTGCAAATCGATGGCTGCTTATTGTTGTAAGATAAGATATTTTACAGGCAACAAGTTGGATTTTCGACTTTACCCAGCATATGGTATAGTAATTCTTTAAGAAAGTCATCCTTGGGCGTATTGCACTAAATCTATAGTGCTTTATTACTTTACTATCACTATTCGGACCAATACTGATCTAAATTTAAATTTCTCTATCACCAAAACTCCAGGGAGTACATAAACAAAAGCCGTGAAGTAGAAAATACACATAGAGTGATGTAATCCGACAATTGCCCCGAAATAAAGTTGCTCCTTAAGGGGGTATCCCACTCTAGAGGCCCTTGAATTGAACTTTTTTTTTCAGCAAGAAAATACAAAACATTTAGAGTTAAACATAATAATCCTCTTATTATATGATCTTTAATGAACATTTTGAGAAAAAAAATTTTTTTTTTTATTGAGTGGTTAGGTCAGTACATAACTTAGGAACGGCAGCTCATGGTGTGCACTAGAGATGCCACGAATATTCGGCAACTATTCGGTATTCGGCTATTCGGCCACTTTTTTCGCTATTCGGTATTCGGCCGAATATGGTTAACTATTCGGCCGAATACCGAATAGCAATTTATTTATTATTTTTTTATTACTAGCAGTTTTCCCGCGACTTCGTCCGCGTAAATTATAGCCCATGTCCTTTCTAAGGCTCTAGAGTATCTGTGTACCAAATTTCATTTAAATCGGTTCAGCAGTTTTGGCCTGAAATCGTGATAAACAGATTTACTTTCGTATTTATGACAAAATATAGTAAGGATTACCAAATAAATCATGAAAAAAGAACTCAAAATATTACTCACAAAGATATATTTATTTAACCAAAAAAAAAAGAACTAACAAATTAATATTTAAAATCTACCAGTGGTAAGTTATGATGAATGAAAACAATTTTTTCAGCATTTGTTGATAGCAGACGATTGCGTTTTTCCTCATAAATTATACCTGCTTCCGAAAACAGCCGCTCACTATACACACTGCTACCGGGAGATGATAAATACATCTTAGAAAATTGTAAAAGGGTTGGATATTGTTTCGCGTTTGCTGACCACCACTTGTAAGGGTCTGCTGTCCGATCTAAACGAACAGATACCATATAAAAATCAAGTTCATTTGCAACAGAATTTTTCTGTTCCACACCTTCATCTGAACGAACATTTTCTGCAGCGACAGTTGTGACTTGTCGCCCGCGGAAAGTACTAAGTGTGGCCGAATATTCGGCTGCCGAATGTTCGGCGCTTCGGCCAAGAACCTTGCCGAATATTCGGTATTCGGTATTCGGCCAAATTACTATTCGTGGCATCTCTAGTGTGCACCATAGCAGCCAAACAAATAATCTGAAAATTATGAGATTGCACATTAGTACTCTTTATATATGTCGCTATGGCATGAGTGTAGCACATTTTTAAAAAAAAAAATTTATTCATTTTTTTTAATTTTTTGTACTATAAGTTTTAAATTTTAGTTGATTTTTTACTGTTAAAACATGGCTACAAGCTATGTAAATGTAAAAATGCCTGATTTGCTCCACTTAGGTCATAGAGACAAAGCTAATACAGCTTGTGCCAAAATCTGAAATTTTTCCGATGAACGGTTTTCTCAGAATGCTGCACACCATTCATCAAGACGGTGTTTTGAGAAAAACGGCATTTAAGTTAAAGTTTAGAGTGGTGGAGAGCGCGCACCTGCGCACGGAATCGCCTGTAGCGGCGCGAGCTTTTCGAATTTCGCGGCAAGAGATAGCTTAAACGATTCAGGAAAAAACACAGAATTTTTCAAAACTAAAAACAAAAAATGCATTTTTTGAACGTTCTAGAGTGGGATACCCCCTTAAGGCAGTAGACCGGAGGTATGTCGCTCCATGCACCTGAACTACTAAACCATAACTCTTCCACGAAAATGACGTCCTACTAATTATAACTAAGGAGAAATACCTTTAATATGATCCGAAAAACTTTATAGTTACATGAACAAAATATTTCAGTTTTTCGAACAAAACAGCAGTAAGAGTAATTGTTCAACGCAAAAATGTTTAATATTTTGTCCTCTGCCCTATAATAATTTTGTACCATAAGGACGGTATTACTCCCCAGTAACAATTAGTAGAATATCACTTTTACGTAAAAGTCTTCTGGAGTAAAATGAATGGGATATACCGCCATAAGAGCAATGTTATTTCACGGCAATTATCGGACATCATCACCCTATAAATGGTTCAGTGTGCAGGTCTACTACACGGCTCGTTATATACTAGTAGTTGTCCCAGGGGTTTTGCTATCATTGAACACTTAGTGATAGTGAAAATTCAATGTCACTACTACGGACTTAGCGACATTGCAAATTTCAGTTTCATTATCACTAATCAATGATAGTGAAAATTCAATTTCACTAACTAACACTAACTAACACTAACTAACTTAAAATTAATAGGTTTTTAATAGATTTTATATTAATGAGTTGGTTATCATATTAAAATTATGAAATAAAATGTCATTAGCTTTTAATATGAACCTTTTTAAGTTAAAATTATATAACATTAAACGTAAAGTATTATTTCTATTATGTATTATCCACTATTAAACAAACAAGAGATAATTATTAATTTAACACTCGATTTACGGACATTTATTGTACGTTTTGTAGAGATTTCGAAAAACTAAGTTTAGAATATATTTCTGTTCGAAATTAAGGACTGGAGAGGTAAGGAATTTACAAGGACATATGTATCTTCGTTTTATTACGTCAATTAAGTGAAGCATATATCGCTAAAAATTAATAAATGTTACTTCTGTAAGTTTTGCTACGAAATCTGAAACCCATCAAATTGATGGGTTCCGTAAATCTAGTGTTAAAATTATGGATGGTTAAATTTCAATAGGTTCATATAATATTTTTTAAATTAATTTCCTGTTATTCCTTTATATTTTGTTCTAATATACCCGGAATAAAAAGTAGAAATAAAACACTCATTGAACTAATGCGATAGTGTGCCACTTTTAGAAGTTAGACACCACACTATGGAACATTGAGTTGTTTTTAATAGGAAACTTGTCAAATTAATGTGTTTTCACATTATTTTGGTAATAGTCCACTCACATTCCCTATTGAATTAATATGGAATTACACGTTAATTTAATAGGTTTCTATTCTTACTAATTAAATTAACGCTCTCTTATTTAAATACGGCGTACACGATGAAATTTCTGTTATGTATGCTTATATTTTTAATGGGATTTTCTATTACTAATATGATAATCCATGAGACCTTTTTATTAAGGTACTAGTTGCCTGTAGAATACGAAAAAATATACATTTAAATTTTATTTTTTCTTTCAGCTCCTTTATAATAAATCTAACTACATCTCTTTTTACTTGAATATTTAAGTTTTAAAGTTGACAAAACCAAATTGTTTTTCGTTTTTTAGTACTTTATTATATATATAAATGGCTCTCAAAAATGAGCAGTCCAAAAAGAGAGGGTTCCATGGCAGACACTCAATCTCACAAACGGCAAGTCCGAAACAAAAAGCCAAAGCATGTTAAAAAACCAAAAAGCATGTTAAAAAAGAAGATATTTTATGAGGCAATATACCACAATTAGTAACAAAATCGGTAAAAAATCGCATTTTTTTTCGCTTTGTTCGGCTAGCAACTTTTTCGGAATTTTCTGGTGAATTGCCCTACAATAGACCTTAAAAAACAAAACGTTATAAGATTTATTCAAATCAGTTCAGCCAATCCGGAGATTGACTGTCCGCCGTTTTTAAAAATGTAGTTTCGAGAAATACGCCTTTAAATTTTTTTTTACTATATATTTATGTGTGTATAGTCAAAAATGCGCGCAAACTAAAATTGCTGTAGCTCTTCGATTTTTTCGAATTTCTTTGTAAAAATTTAGCAGAAGATTTCTGAAAGTATAAGGAATCACAAAGTGCAAAAAAACAAAAAACCGATTTTTTGGAGAATTTTGAGGGAACTAGTACCTTAATAAAAGTTTTTATCCTATTGCGATAATGTGTGTATAGTGTTTTTCTAGTTACTTATGTAGGAATTCTTATTAGTTTACGTTACATAAAAATAATCACGCAAAAGCCATTAATTTATTAAGGATAATTTTTCTGAGTATACATATTTTCAATAAAAGTATCTATTTAACTAGCTAAGTAAGTTATCTAGAATTAATCCTCTTTCTTTATTATTTTTGTTTCTTTATTTATTTAAAATTTTGTTATTACACTTTAATCCGTTTAAAAGGCAAAAAGGCAGCCTGCTTTCAGGCATTAAAAAATTATAAGAAATTTTTATAAGTCTGTTGTCCTGTCTAAAAAAATATAAAAATATAATAAATTTAATAAAATAACTTGCAGGATCAACCAGTTGGAAAGAAGATAATTTTTCTCGACAAAGACTCACTGGCAATGAATACGCATGTAACCTATGAAATTCATAATGATACCAAAGATATGCTTCGTCCTGAATGTAACGGCTATGACACCGATCACATGCAGAGTCTTATGAGCTCTGTGATCAGCTGTCGTAAGTAAAAACAATTAAAACCCAGAGAACAAAATTTCCCTAAATACAATAAAATTCCAGAACTTAAATTTTCTCGTCAAACGATCATGACAATTAGTCCATACTGCGTTATATTAGAAGCAAGTGATAACACTATCATTTCTAATTCAGCAAAATCGGTACTTAATTCGTATAATAATGTCTAAAATACGCTGTAATTTTGTTCTTTTAAGATAAAAGTTAATGTATGCATCAAGACCGACTTAAGTAAGATCCACGAGGCAGATCGACCTATCCCTGAAATGAATCAGCCAACAGCACTGGCTCTACAGTCTGGAAAACGTCGTAAAGGCTCCAGACAATTAATAATGACCTCCGAGCAACAACTTTCGTCCTCAAATGATTCAGGAATGAAAATCGCAAAGATCATTCCAGTGGTTTATCCAAGGGACGTCTATGTGTTTCGCACAGCTACGAATTTATCGAGAGTAACTCAGCCGGAAAAGATGAAGGAGCTGATGCACAGACCTGCTATTAAATTCAACTTAACCGAAGACCCTACAGAGGCTTTTGGGATTACGACCATTGGAGGGATTTTATACGTGCGAAATAAAACCGCCCTTGCAACAGCTGAAGAAACAATTTATTAGTAAAGAAAATATTAAATTCAAAACTAGAAGATCGTTTTATTTGATATCTTTTTAGCATAACCGTCGCATGGCAGACCTCAACATTTCATATAATAGTACATTTAGAAGACGGTCGTCCACCGGGAACCGAGTGCATTGAGCTACACGAAAGTGCTGCTTCGACCTCTTGCGCTCAAGTCGGTACCAAACATGATTGCAGCAAATTATGCGCTGATGGTACCGCGGGGGGAAATTGCCAGTGGCGAAGTTCTAGTGGAGTTTCTTATGGACCAGTCACAAACTATCCAACTTGCTCCTCAAATCTTACATACTGCCCAGACAATATTTGTGATCCTCTGGAAGATCTTGGGCAGAAAAATAGCGTATACGTTTGTCCTCAAGATTGCACATCAACTGTTTTTGGTTTCGTAACTACTAATAATAAAACACAAAGAGGAATTTCTGCAGCAACTGGAATTTGTACATGTGACCATTTTGGAAAATGTACTTGTGCTGTACATGAGACTTTTCCGGATAAACTGAAAAAACCTGGGAAACAAAGGTCTAGTGCTAAAAAGGCCAATATGACTGCTGCAGGTAATATAAATTTATTTGAAACAAAAACAATACATGTTGAACAATTTTGAAAAAGTAGTTTATTTAAAATGATTTTTATTTTACTATCTATAGTTCCCCCCGAAACTTACCCCGTCGGCACTGCTCTTTTCGATTGTGGTCCAGCATGCTTAGGCCTTGTGGTTCTGTGCCCATTTATTTTACTAATAATTGTGGTTGGATTGGTGATTTCTCGACGAAGATACTCCAAGCAGAAATGTAAAAGGAACAATTTAACAGAGAAAAGTGATGGTGATAATCGAAATGGTGATTTGCCTCTCGTTTCGCTCGATAATGAATTTAAATTTGACACCCATGTAAGTATTTGGTTTAGGATTGAAACTGTGATGACCCGCTCGGATAAAAAAAAAATATTTAGACTAGTAAAATTTCTTATAACAACATACATATAATTCAACTATTAGAAAAATTCAGTTATACTTGAAAACACTGCTATATCATGAAAACACATTTTTATTACCTGAAGCTGAATTTTAGTAATTATGTAGTTTCCATTCGGTTTTGCATTCGTTCAAATTTTATATGAATTTGTTTTATTAAAAAAACAAAAAAGTCAGGTTCGTCTAATCTTCTAGAGTACGACACGTGGGCTAGACTAGAGCAGCTCGATAAAATCCCAGCGGAGTTAGCCCAACTAGGTCATCAAAGTTTTTAAGCACGCAGTAAAACAAATAATTACAAAACAATAATTAAAAAACAATTCCAGTCTGACTCAAAGTGGGAATTCCCCCGTGACCAATTGGTCCTTGACATCACATTGGGTGAAGGTGAATTTGGGAAAGTCGTAAAAGGATATGCGACGAACATGAGCGATCGTCCTGAGGCTACTACCGTCGCCGTAAAAATGCTAAAAACAGGTGCAAACTCCGCAGAGCATTTAGCACTTCTTTCGGAGTTTCAGCTGCTTCAAGAAGTTTCCCATCCGAATGTTATAAGACTTTTGGGGGCTTGCACTAAAGGAGAAACCCCCTACTTAATTATAGAGTACGCCTGTTATGGATCTTTAAGAAGTTATTTGCGTCTGAGCCGAAAAATTGAGTGTTCTGGTATTGAATTTACAAATGGTGTAGAAGCGGTTACTGTAAAGGATATCCTTTCTTTTGCCTGGCAAATTTGTAAGGGTATGGCTTATCTCACAGAAATTAAGGTAGAAAATTGATTTTGTTTTATAAATAAATTGTCGCTCACCCTAATCTCATTTTTCTAGTTGGTCCACAGAGATCTTGCTGCTCGAAATGTTTTATTAGCAGAAGGGAAGATCTGTAAAATTTCAGATTTTGGGCTTACTCGAGATGTTTATGAGGATGACGCCTATTTGAAGAGAAGCAAAGATCGTGTACCAGTTAAGGTAAAAAACATAACATATTTAATAGATAAATTGAAAATAATTGAAAATATCTTTTTTTAAAGTGGATGGCACCAGAATCTTTGGCAGATCATGTTTATACAACAAAATCGGATGTATGGGCCTTCGGAGTCGTCGTTTGGGAATTAATAACCCTGGGAGCCTCCCCATACCCTGGAGTTCCACCGCAGAATTTGTATCATTTGCTTAAAACTGGCTATCGAATGGAACGACCAGAAAATTGTTCTGAAGAAATGTAAGAGATATTCATATCAAATTGTTAGAGTATATAGAATAATTTTTTCAAGCAAATAGAAACCCAAAAGTATCAAGTTTTGACGACTGTTGAAATTTTGTTGGTTAAAAGTTAGACAGTTTTGTGGCACTTTTCGTGTTTGACTTCACAGATAGGAAACTCTTTTTCTATATTCTATTTTATTTATATACTCATTTTTTGCAGATATTCTATTGTGCGAAAATGCTGGACTGATGATCCTTCTTCAAGGCCATCATTTAAATATCTTGCATCACAATGGGAAAAACTCTTAGGTAACAACGCCCAATATTTAGAGCTGGAAGCCAATGCTGTTTCCAATCCAATCTACTGTCAAGATGGCAAAGATACCGCCACAGAGACTACAAAATTGAACAACTTGGGAGAACCAGACTGTCTAGATCATCTTTGGCGACCACCTTCCCACAATGATTCTCCAGATCAGAGTCAAGATCACGGTGATGGTGAACAAGATCAGGCAAAAGTACCACCTGGATATGATATGCCGCGTCCATTGATTGAAGCGAAAACCGTAGAACAAAACCTTCGATATGAAAACGATGTCAGATTTCCTCTCAACATAAAAAATCCCCGGACAAGCCAAATTTTGAATCCAAACCACTATTCCATACCTGTTAAAAGGGGCAAATCTTACATGGATATGACCAACAAGAGTCTCATTAGTGATAATCTGGACAACGAAGATATCGAAAAGAAACTCTCGAAAAACATTTCATTCCGCTTTTCCAGCTTGCTCAATTTAAACGAGCAGGCCACCTCGGTTGTGTAAGGCCGAAATTGATTTACCAGAACCGAGCAATGTTGTATATTTCTCCGGTATTCTATGTGATTTTAAGTTAGCGCTATATCTAGTCCTTATTTATAACTTAACTACTATGTGTACATTCATATTATAGCTATTTTAGCGGTAAGTCTCGATACGATGTGATCTTTTGGTATGTGTAGTAAGTTCTAATGTAAGTGGGGGCGCAAGTTCTTATTGTAAATAATTATTCCTAGTAGTTCCAATAATAAAGCATATACCTGACTGTGACATATTATATTCTTACTATTTACAGATGGAAGAACATGTCTTTAGGACACCATAAAATTTGTATTTTTTGTATTTGCATTTTCTCAATTACAAAATTCGGTTAACTTAGGATCGATTTTATCAAACTGCAACTGCAAACTGCGAAAAAAGTAAAAAAATAGGTCTATTTTCCGTTTTTGGACAAATAAACATCATTAATTGTCATACCCTACCCATTATATTCATTTCAATTGTCTATTAAGGTCTATTAAATACAACAAAAAACTGAGAGAAATGTTTGTGCTACGACACCCCAAAAATCTGCTTACAAATAGAAATATGTATATTAAAGATTTTCCTGAAAAAAGGAATATTTGTTTTTTGATGCAACATCTCATTGAAATATCAGTATTTAGTTAGACTCTTATAATAACTTTATTCCTTATTATTTTACATAATGTTATAAAAACTCTTGCCATGATCCTAAACCACAGGATCAAACCTTACTCTTCTGGCACTAACAAATTAAGGTTCGCTGAGCTGTTCAAGCTCCCCAAAAAAGTCTCCTCATCCCCCCGAATAGAAAGACCTCGCGAAGGATCGTCCCTCTTCTCCCTCATCATAGCAGTCCTTTGCCATCGTGATCCCTTGCAATTTTTACAGCTGATTTTAGGAATTTTGTGCACCGTCACAGTGCGATTTCCGCAATCCTGGCACTTGAAGAACCTCTTCTCAGCGTCGACCACCCGCAAAGGATGTCTCTCCCGCTTGCACCGGTCAGCCGCTGAAAGTGCAACGTATTTGCAAGTCCTGCAGATGACCGCCTTGCAGTCGACCTTGAATGTGTTTAGCATCTTCTCCTCCATCGCTTCCTTCTTCTCAAGCTTATTGAAATACTTTTCTTGAGCCTCATCTTCCTTTTGCTGAATAAGATTTGTGTGCGATGATGTCGCCTCCATGATCCGCTGAATACGATCTTTTCGGTCTGCTTTGATCTGCTCGTCAAGTTTTTGTTTTTTGGGGTCAATTTCGAAGGAGTTGTCCAAGTCAACGAGAGCTCGTTTTTTACCTTCTACGGTTCCGCGGTATTTAAAAAAGTTCGGATCCCTTTTCTCTAGAGGTTTTTTCTTCAAAATTTGCAAGGCTTTGAGTTTTGCCACCTGTGCTTGTTTTGAAGTTACATTAACTTCAATCGAAAAATCTTCTTTACTTAATGTAGGAATATTTTTAGCAAAACTGAATTCTTTATTTTTAAACTTTTCTGGTATTAAGGAGGAAAATTGAGATGAGGCTTGAGATGATACACTTGATTGCGTTGGGTTTACTTGATCCATTTCTTCTGTAGTGCCTTCAACCTTCAGCTGCTTAAGACGCTCCAAATCTTTTAACCTCTGTTTCGTATTGCTTTCCACTACTGAAGCAACTTTTGAAGATGGTCCTCCGCGGGCAGCGTAAGGAATTTCTTTTTGAACTTTTGGGCTCGAAATGTGATTAACACTACCAGCGTTAGGCGATTGAAAGTAATCGGACAGAGTCATTAATCGTTTCTGATCCTTAGCAGTTTGCTTCGCGCTCTTTTTGGCTGGAATCGCTGTATAAGACTGACCCCCATAAAAAATCTCGCTCTTCCCCAAAATTTTGTTTCTCAGCTCATTAAGACCACGGCCAGCAGTAGATGATTGTAATTCCGATCTTTTAGACATTTTTCCATATTCCTGTTTCACATGATATATGCAAAAATCACAATCTCCTAAGTTGACTACAACCCCACAAGGTTCACCATTCTTTTTCTTAGCTCTGCAAGTACCCATATCTTTAGATTGTCCAAGAATCATAACTTTTTGGTGTGTGTCGATACATAAACAAGCAGCTTCATTCTTTTCAGCACGTTTCTCAAAAACTGTAGGGTTTAAAACTGCGACTACCATTCCGACCGCTGTTTTCCAAAGTTCCTTATGAGCAGTTTTGAAAAGAAACAGGGAACATGTCTTAATATCCCCTTTAAGATCTGATAGTTTCCAAATTGAATATGCAGCCCCATTTTTAGATGTTTTTACAGGGCTCTTGCTTAAGATAGCACCGGCTATCACCCAATCTTTGGACATATCACCGCATTGAGTATGATACTCCAAACTCGAAAAACCGATTGGTTTCCTTCCAGACATTCTTTCTGTTAGAACCGAACTCGAAATTAAAGGATTAACCAAACGCATCCCAAAAATGGGATCCGTGTATATGCTTAATAGATGTCTATTCTCTGTATTTTTTACAGGCGGAGCTACAGGCTTGGGCGGTTCAGGTGCCTTTTGAGTCGCATTTTCAAATGCTTCCCTTTTCTTATTTTTATTAAAAAGAGATGCAAAGGAATCAGATGGTTTACTACTATCTGTTTTGTTACTACTATTGTAATTATTTGATAGTCCCGTCATTGGAGTTCTATTCTTAAAACTTCTATCGATCTCCTTGTTGATTTGAGCATCTTTCTTCTCTTCGGATTGCTGCTTCAATTTTTTGTTTATATCTCGTCCATACTCGTTGTATTTTCTCTCAAGAAAATTTCGAACATCTTCATCGTCTGACGAATCGAGATCTTCTTCGTTGAGAAGTGACTCACTTGGCTTAGCTGATTCAATTTCTGGGATGCTGAAGGCTTTAGCAAATGTATCGTCTTCTTTTAACCGGGGCACTGCCACAGGTGCAGTTTTTGGCTGTTCCTCGGTGCCCTCTTCTTCTGTAAGTTGCAGAAGTTTCTCCAGGCTCTCAACAGTGAGGTCATCTTCAGCTTCGGTTGGGGCCATCTAACCTGTGAGAAAAAATATAAAAATAATGGAAATTAGTACTACATGAATCACTTAAGCATAATAGTTATAAATTAATAATTCGGTAACGGAAAGTTAAATTAAGATAAAAGAAATAAAACCAAGCTCAATAAAAAATCGGTATTATCATCTTTTAGATATAATAAGATTATTATACCAACTAATTTTTATTAATTTCAAGAAAAAATGCGTGCTTGTCAGCAAATTTTCATGCAGGCAAGCGTAATATTAAACTTCGAGATTTTTCCTTTCGGGAATTTGTTCTGGAAAGCATTTGTCTTCACTACCTTTTATACTTTCAAAGCCGTTTTTGAATGTTTAAAAACTAAAAAAGGGTATAAATAGACATTTATGATAACTTATAAAATAAAAAAAATCTTGCTGATCGTCAAAACTAAAGAATAAAAGTATAACCCTAAAAATGAGCTCAGAACCATTTTAAAAATAAAGTTTGAAATCATCAGCCTTCCAAACAACCAAACATTGTATCAAAAAAATATAGCAAAAATAGAAAATTTAACACAAAGATCAACTACTTTTAAAAAAATAAATATCTACGATCCAAATGGAATTATAAATAATACTGCAAAACTTATCTTTAACATCCTTTCGTAGTTTCTTTACTGGAACCAAATCAATTTTTAAACAACGTTATGTTTAGATTTTTAAATTTTATTACAGAATTTATATCAGCTCAGACGAATACAAAACTCGACATTAATTACTACTAAATTTTGCATCTACGACTTTTTGCCAACCATATCAATAATGTCCTTTAATTTGAGAGCCACCTGAGGGTCACTGTCGCACCTCAAGTCCCTCAAAGTCTCATCGATAGCCTGGAGATTCTGCAGATCATTAATCATCCTCTGATAGAGATTATGCTTAACATCGGCGACATTATCAGTAAGAGACGACGATTTCCCCCCTCCCGTCTTGTCGTTGGCGCCTGTATCCTCACACTTCGACGATTCTAGATTCGCGACGGTCGTCTGTAAGAGCTCCGCCATTGTGTCTTCATCTTCGGAAAGCATACTGTTTAGAATTATAGACGGGGATTCAACTCGTATTTCGGGAATGTTAAAATTTTTAGCTGGCTTAGGAAGAGTTTTATCTACAATCGGGCTTTCTTCTCCCCCCTCTTCACCACCGTCCTTTGTAGGTTTTGGCTCGCTTTGCATTCCTTTCTTTTCCTTGAAGACTTTTACAAAATCGGCGTATTCCTTACTACTGGTGTCAGCATTCAATCCTAGGGGCACTGGAAGTCGAGTTGACTCCAAATCATCATGATATTTTCGCTTTTCTACATCTTCCTCATTAATGGTTGCGCCCCTGTCCACGAGAGCCTGTTCTAAATCGTCGATTGCCATTCCAACATCTGCTATTTGGTGGTTGTTGCTATTGGGAGAAAATTATTTTAACCTATTTTTCCGATACATGCTGCTGCATTATTGCGCAATTCGGTGTGGCTCTCAATTTTGTCGCATACAATTTTCAGAGTGATGGAACTAAAACTAAATTATAAAAATTCACAGAGCATGAAATTGGTAAGTTTTGAATAGGAGATAGTCAAATTTGGACGATATGCATGGATGCATTGAAAACATCGATTTTTAAGAAACAATGCCGATTTTTTTAAGACCCTTGATCTATTCGATTTTTTACTTCTTTATTAAAGAAGGCGATTATTAAAATCTAATTAGACGTTAATCTTCAACAAAACTTTAACTAAAAATATGTATTCGTTAAAATTTATGTATAATCTTTTATGCAGCAACTTTAATCCAGGCTCATTGGTAAGGCTAAAGCAATATTTTATAATTTCCTTTTCTTTCAATCCCGCTCACTCTATTCTGCTGGTTAATTTTTAATGAAACGATGTATCGAAAAAAATTTATCTTTCTTTTCGATACATCATAAAATATCGATTATTTAGCGTGCATCGTGCGAAATGAAATATTGATATTATGAAGTTGTCCATTAAATTTCTTTCACCACCTGCCAATTTGGCAAAAAAAAAAAACATACGATGTCGATATACCGAAAAAAATCACCCCTATCGTGTCGATTGTCGTTTTATTATGAATGTCGATATCGAGTGATAAATGTCGATCAAATCGACGATATCTGTCGCTGGCATTTTTATTTACGAAGGCGAATTTCAAGGAATTGTGCGCATAAAATATGTAAGTTTTTAATCGTGAATTATTTAAATGTGTGTTTTAATTTAAATAGTTTGGGTTCTCCTACCCGTGATATTGATGGCTATATCGAGTGACAAATGTCGTTAAAATCGACGATTTCTGTCGCTGGCATTTTTATTTACGACAGGGGAATTTCAAGGAATTGTGCTCATAAAATATGTTAATTTTTTAGTGTTAGTTATTTAAATGTGTGTTTTAATTTAAATAGTTTGGGTTCCCCTACCCGTGATATTGATGGCTGGCTTTTATAAAATTTATAACTTGCAATACATAGTTTGTCTTAAGTTTGGACAGGATGCGGGGTTGCTAATTTATTAAACATGAGTATAGCGATAAACCCACCTGAACACGAATTCGGGTGCAATTCTATTAGTGATATCTAGGATTCAACAGATGAAATTGCATGAAATTAAGGAAAATATAGTAGAACGTTTATTTGTCAGTTCGATTTCAGATCGACACGACAATCGCAATAGGGGTGAATACTTTTAGTCGGTGCATCGTAAAACATCACATTACATGAAAAAAACATTCATGTTTATTTAAAGTGGACATCTTTAACCCTGACCTGATGCGTACATTAAAATTCTAGTAACTTCTAAAAGTAACAATATCCTCTTTAAAGGGTTATTCTATTGTTTAAAATGAATTTTTCGTTTTTTTTTTCTTTCGTTTTCTTTCTATAGGTATTTTTCGGAGCGCGCGCTACCGTCGAAATAGAGCGGTAGCTTTGAATCTCAAACAGTTTTGAACATGTGCTCTCTTATAATAACAATATATAAACACGTGCCTATTTTTCTAAAAGTAAATACTAATATACAAATATATTCAATTTTCAATCTGTACACATCGGAATAAAACTATAGTACTATAGTAATAGTAAAGGAAAAACAAAGTTATTGAAAACGAAAGCATAGTTTTACAGGTAAGCAGTTTGCATTTGTAGTGAAGGGTATTTACCCTTAGTTAAGATTATTGAAGTTATCGGAATGAATATCGGTCAAAATACATTTTGGATTTGGATTTGGTGATTGGATGTAAATTAAAGAATTTTCATTATATTTGATAAAAATCTCTTATGAAAACGTTAAACGCGTTTTTCTCAAGACGACTTTTTTTCCGTGCGCGGCACAGCACTGACAAAAAACTAATCAACCGATCCATTCCAAATTTTATACACATACTTATTAACTAATTTACGACTGCACACACCTAAATTTACACATAAATATTCAATTTTGAAATTTAGGAACACTATTTCCAATTAAAAATAAGGCCAAAATCTAGTGCACTAAGTTCGAACCTTTGTAAAGTTGCGAAAATTAAATATTTATGTCTAATTTTAAATGCGTGCAGTAGATTTATAACTAATGAAAATTTTTTAGTATATTTGTTTAAGATCACTTAGAAGACCTGGGTACTGTGCCGCACATTTTTCGTTCGCCGCAAACGGCCGCTGTATGATCTGTACATTTCAAACGCCATTTTGTTTTTTAATTTTTTTTTACTCAAAAAATGTTAACTTTATACCTTAATAAAAAAGCATGTAAAATTTGAAGTCGATTGCTTTTGTCATTTTTTCCTATAAAAATTTTAAATTGACAACTGATTTTTGGCCCGAGACAGTAGAATAATCGCTTAACTAAACTGACGAAAAACGCTCGGTAACCAAAAATCTTGAAATGGTTCAAATTGGTTAATAGACATATTGAAATTAAACACCCATATATAATTTCATTGTAGTCAACACTAGATATAGATTCTTCCAAAATCGTATACAGCGGGTTTTTGGGGGATGATCTAAAATTGATCCTTTTTGATTAAAAATATCATCAAGTTTGTTATTATAAAAAAAGTGATATTTTTACGCAAAAAGGACCAATTTAACGAATAAATTTTATAGGACAAAAAGTGCTAATAAACAAGTGTGAATTTTCTCAGAATTTTTCGGGATATTTTCGGATTTTTCAAAAATTGGCAATTTGGATTTTCTAAAAAATTTCACACATATTCTTTGGCTGATTTCAAGCATTTTCTGTTCTATACAAGTTTTTTGTAAAATTGATCCACTTCTTGTAAAAAAATCCCGAAATTTGTTATTACATTGCTGTACAAAATGGCCATTTTGCAAAAACCAAAGCAAAAAAAAAACTTTCAATTATATACGATTTTGGAAGAAAATCGACCCAATTTTCTATTTGAATGATACAATTGAACTTTCGTGCTCAAAATTCTTGCTTTGCGCATTAAGGGGTTACGTGAATTGAAAAAAACAAATGATAATTTATCGAATTTTTTTTTTGCGAAATTTATAAAAGTGATTTTTATATAAAAGTACATTACTTGAAGTTTTAAAACAAGTTTTAAAAATATTTTTTTTTAGTTTTAAAGGTAATTTTACTTTAAACGCGTTTTCTCAAATCTACATTTTTGAACCCGGTAAACATGATTTCTCAAAAACTAATAATCCAATCTTACTGAACTTTTCCACAATTCTTCTGCATAGTATTGACTTGTACTTGAACGAAGGATTTTTAATTTCGTTCATTACAAGTCACTTTACTACTAGAAAATCACCAAAATATATAATGGTCACAGAAATGTCAATTTTTCTTAAAAAACGTTGTCAAAAATTCAAATACCATTTTTTTTCCAAATCCTTCGTCCAAGTACAAGCCATATGAATCTACTAATAGAAAAAATTTTGTTTTTTGATTTCAGATAAGCCTATCTAGCTTTCACTTTTTTTTTTCATGAACATTTTTTTACAGCTTGTTCAAGGGATGTACTTTTTTTTTTATATTCTCATACTTGAAATAAATCACTGTTATAAAGTTCGTAAAAAAAATTTTTTTTGGGGAATTTAAAACCCACGTAACCCCTTAATGAGTTGAATTTTTAATCAATCGATTTTCTTGTAAGTTACAAATGCTAATTTTTGTTTTAATAGTGTCTAAAGGATGGATTTTACAACGAATAATGAAGTATTCTGATAGTTGTAAAGTTTGTTTTCTACAATATCAAAATAAACCGAAAATTTCATATTTTTGGAGAATGTTCGGTGCAAATTTGAAATACGGTACGAGAGAAAATCTTTTTCTAAAATTCAAATAGCTCGGTAACTAAATTTTCACTTTAAACATCTTTCTTAAAATATTTAATTTTAGGACTGAAATATACGATATTTATAACTTATCGTTGTTTTCCTTTTATTTAAGATGATTCAAATTTGGATCAGGAGTGGTCTTCGTAAAACCTATTTTTACAGGCAGCTATAAATAATGACAGTATCTTCGAAACTTTTTAAAAGTAATTTTTATGATGATGTGATGATGTTCATATTTCTAAATGAACTCATTAAAAAGAGACTTACAGTTTTGAAATAATTTCTTAGAATCAGGCGTTTTTTTGGAGTTAGAACTGAGTTATTACCCCCTTTGTTGCAGCTTTACCCTAGACCTAAAAAATGCCCAGTTGAGAAAAAACCCCATTCTTTAATGTTCAGACTAATTGAAGGTTTCAATTAAAGAAATAAGGGCTATTGAAATTGAAGAACTGAAGGAATCCTATTTCAAAACCGACCAAAATCTTAGCTCCGCTGAAGAAAGCAGTTTTCTATTAATATCATCGAAATTAAATTTTTAAACTTTAGCTAAGTATGCACAAATTTAGCATCCGACTCGATATAAGAGCGCAAAGGGCTAAGAAGTAGGAGGTTGCTCCGAATCGTAATTGCAGTTCTAAAACCCTAAAAAGTTGGACCCCTTTCACATCGAATTTTGCAATTTTTGCTAGTAACTGCCGAATGTTTGAACATGCCTATCTTTAAGACCTTCCATAAATTTAACCGCCCAATGAAGCTGAGCAGTGCCCAGTTTGTCGTGGCCCTTCCCCGAGTAGAAGCACCACAGGACAGCTACCAAATGGTCCACAAGAACGTGAAGCGGAGGGCACAAAATCCGCGAATTGTACAATTGATCGGCGGGTAAATGCAGCCTATTTCGGTGGACGTCTTTCAGAATGAAAGCATAGGGCATTGGATCAAAAACCTCCAATTCTTCATCACTATCAGAAAGTCCCGAAACATCACCAAGGGAATTAGTTTCGAATTTATCATTAAACTCTGGTTCCTCTTCTTCACCGTCAGTCATTGCAAATAATTTAAACTCTTGAATAGAAACTGAAATAAATTCTGTTGTTTACTTAAGCTAATTATTCACCTGATTTTGGGCAATTTACCTAGTCGAAAATATAACTTTTATTTCAATAATTATAAAAACAAATGATTTTCTCACTACGTCAAGGAAAACTGTTGACGTTTTGATATTCCCGCCAATTTGTGAATGAATTGCAGTCGGCTTTTGCTGTGGAGTTTCGCGGGGGAATATTTTAATTTTAGAAATTTAGAATAGGACAGTAATTTTGTAGTTTTGTGATATTAAGATTTATAATCAAATATTATAAGTGTTATTATCAAATTACTAACAATATTGAAATTTATGAAATCAGTTGTTAAAAGCGGTTATTGGACTGATAAAATAAAAGGAACATATTCAATAGAAAGCTTATAACTTATAAGTATCAGTTAAAGTGTTTTTGTACTGAAATTAGACAATTTTTAAGAATTATATTTAAAATAAAAATCGAGCAAAGTAAACGAACGCAACCTTTTATAAGCGGCCTCTGCAATTGCAATATTCTTTCGAAAATCGTTGCCACACCGAAGCTCGATAGAAGCGGGCTGAATGCAGCGGCGCACCGGTATGACATCGCCATTTTCGGTTTTCAGTTGTCATAGTGGTGTGTTGTTTCGTCCGTGTGATTTTGCAATCCCCGAGAAGAATTTTTACAAATTCTAGTCTAAATTCTGTTTCGCGCACGATTTTAAATGCAAATTAAAAGAGTCCCTTTGATGAACCATTGGGCGCACATACAGCAAAGCGGAAAGGCACACGGTTAAGGGGGATAAAATCCATTCCAATTATTTGCTTCGAGAGGAGGCGAAGTATTTTCTGCACATCGCGCTGCAAAAGGTAACGATTTTAATTTCTCTTATTTAATTTCCAATTGGATCGTGCCGGGCGGCAAATTATCGCATTTTTTTAGTGTTTTTGAGCGCGACAGGAAATTTTTTTTTTTTTTAATATGCTTTCATTGATCAATTTTTGTGTGAAGGAGGTATGGGTTATTTGCCTTTCAAAAAAAAAAAAAAAAAATTATTCGGATATGTGCACCGAGAGGAACACGCACGAAAAATATGCGTCAAACTGTTGATGTGTTACATTTTCGGCAAGTAGCCAGACAGCGGCCACCACTCCAAAATGCGGCTGATGTCTGTCCTGTCACAGAATTAAAGCCCCACAAAATTTGTAGGGCTGGGCGCAAATAAAAAAAAATTTTTTTTTTTGTTTAGGTGGTTTTACGCGTAGGACTGCTGAGTAGGATCTTCTGCACGCGCAGTAATACGATTTAACTCTGTAGGTTATTTCGTTGTTTTTGAATTCTTGTAATTTTCACTTAAAGGAACGCCCTTAAGCCAATGCAAGATTCCTAGTAGTGGCGCTAACTCGGCTTAATTCTTTGTTTACATTAAGCCCGCTAAGCACATTGCCCACACGTGATTAAATACCTGCGCGCGGTTGCATAGAGAGCGCCCCTAAAACCAGTTACCATGTGCTGGATATCTCATCGGTGGACACAACGAGTTACATAATTAAGCAGGTCTGGCTCGTTCGATTTTGAGGCAAATCTTTTCCACAGCAGGGCGCCAACAACTACTGAAACGAGACGAAAAAAAACATAAGTTCACATAAGCGATGATAACCTTTGCGGTCGGTGGCTGGATCCAAAATTTTGCAGGCGACTGTGGGGCTCATGCGGAGCTCGAATGCTTGCCAAGGGTGCTTGACAGCAGCAGCGGCGATGCCCCGGTGTGTGGATGGAGTCGGCCAGGCAGTGCTGCCGCACACAACCGCAGAGAGCCCCAAATCCATTTGATGGTGGTTGTGCGGTGTTGAGTAGTCGCGAAAAGTCAAATGAGAAACGAGTGCGAAACCGCGAGGGAGGGATTCTCAGAGCTTCTTCAAAAGTGTTTTTATTTATTTCTTTTTAATCGGGACTCTTTACTCGAGATTTCGGGAAGTGAGCTATTTGGGCAACGACGACAAGTTTGGCGAAAAGCCGCCACTGCCGCCGCCGCCGCCGCCAACGAGCAGTCGATCGCCGGAACGAAGAGTAATAATTACGCAAAGAAAGTGCGACTCACTGGCGAAGAAAGGTCGATGAGAAGGCCGACATACCGCGTTTTGAGTTAGCCGATATATATTATTATATATATACTATATATATAAAAGAGATTTATTGTTGTTTTTAACTTCACTCCCCCCGAAGAGCGCAACCCTTCTTGAGTGCAATAAAATAATTGTTTTTTGGATGTTCCTTCGAGTGATTTTTCGAGTTATACCGGTCCGTGCTCCAAGCCAACCCTCAACGTGTTTTATTTATTTATTTATTTTATAATAAGCCTCTTAGAGAATGTGCAATGTGTCAATTTTTTATACAAATTTGCCTCTCATATTTTTAATTTTCATAAGATTATTTTACTCTTTGCTTTTGGAAGAGTGGCGAAACCTCAAGAAGAAATTTTCCTTCTCGTATAAAAAAGAACGCAAGAACTGTCACACCCACCTGTCAAAAAAGTTCTTCTCCCCCAAGAAAGGAAAATATTTTGCTAATTTTTTTAATATTGTTTTTTCCGTCTCAACGATTCAACGCGTGACACGTCGAAGAGATAACTAAATGTCACAAGTCGGGACTTTTGTGTGTAGCTAAATTTGGACTGGAGATTCGCGAGTTTGGCTTGCCCAATTAACAAATAGTTAACTTGCTCTGGCTATCGCTCTAATTGTTCCGCAAAAAATAATATATATATATATATAAATCGTTGAGTTCCAGTGTTGTTTTTGTGTCGCATGAGCACCTCCTGGAGCCCCCGGAAAGGTGCCGTCCTCGTTCTTGCTGGTCAAAATTAAAATCTAAAAAACTGGAGCCCGCCGCCGCGTTTCTCGTGCATTCCTCCTCGATTTTGTCCCCTAACCTCAATCTGAACCCCACTTTCAGCCACCTTTTCCTGATTGTGCACCTTTTCTGGCAAAATTACAAATTACATGTGCAATAAATAATTTTGCTGTCCCCGGAGCTGCCTAAATGCTGTGTTTCTTTGGATGTGCTTGATGTAAAATCTTACTATTCTTTTAGTTGTGCTCACCCTTCAAATCGCTGTGGGTAAATTTTACACTTAATTTATTTTTTCTCTTTATTTTCGTATTGTTACAGTTTTAATCAGGAAAAATTTACATTACCGCATCTATAATACACTCAAAAATAATAAAAACAAAAACACCTTAGATATCACACACAAAAAAAAAACGTTTTAAACCGTGCTTGGAACACCCTAAAAGGGATTTTCGCTATGGTTAAGGACGAAAATGAGTCACGGGGCGCGCAAGAAAATAGAGTGCCTCTTCTAATGCCACGAGCAGGGACATCTCAAGGGAATCTTCTTTCCCTGCCCAAAACACTCGTGCCCCTGTGCTATGCTACTTCACCTGTAAAAATGTCTTTTTTATTTTTCCTCCTTTCCTTTAAGTTCAATAATTTTTTTTTTTTTTTTTTTTTTTTGAAAGACGTCTCTAATCACTGCAGCAATGAGATGATCCATAAATTTATTTTTAGTTCTAATTTGCGGAGAGTCGTTGATGAGAAAAAGAAGACTCTTTTGTCGGGCGCGAATCGCCTTGACTAGAAAACACTCGAGCACGATGTGTCTGTTTTTTTCCCGCTTTTTGCATAGTCACGTTGTAGTTTATCTATTTTATTTTATTTATACTTTGTAGATGTTTACTAAAGCAACAGTGATTTAACCAGGTGTTTTGATAATATCAGCATAGTAAATATATAAAAAAAGTCTGCCGTAAATTGATTTTTCTGTTTTAAATTCATTGCTGCGATCGTAACAAATATTAATTACTTTTAATTCTTACTCTTATGGAGTAGTCGTCTGATGCTTTTTTTACCTAATTGGAAATCTTTATTGAAGGCATCAGAACATTTTAACAAATAGCGAATTTACTCCTAACTGTACGAGTATAGTTTCATCTCTTATAGCTGAATTGCCTATAAGAATTACATGCAATATTGTTATTAGAATTTTATTTCTTAAAATTTTAATTATATCATATTATCTGATGTTCTAATTGTAATGGGAATTTAAGCTGCTCTTGCTTAGTCTTCTTGTCGGGTAATTAACCCTTATATTTTATTTCTGTTGTCAAAAATTAATTTTCTAAGGCTGACTGCACTTCAAAAATTAAATTTTCAAAGCTGAATAGAACGGACGATTTTATAAATTGATTTCTTAAAAGTTTAAGAATTAAATTTCGTATAAAAGTCTTATAGGAATCATATACACGGCACTCAGCTATTTAACCCTTAACCCTTTAACTGTTTAATTTTTTTTTAAGAACTTTTTCTGCCCGCAAACTAACGAATATTTTAAAATGTAAATTTTTTTAAATTTCTTTATTTGCCCTTTTTCAGAAATAAAAATTACTGTCGTTTCGTTGATTGATAATACAAATGCTATCTTTTTATCATTGTGGCGAATACAATCGACATTATGCGAAAAATCGTGGTTTGTTCATGACGAGTATACTTGACATAAACAGTTAAAGGGTTAAAAGGTATCATCAAAATAAATCACGTAAAGGGTAACATAGGTGAAATTTCACCCCAGAATATGCTTATATATCTTTTTAGTTTAATAAAGACATTTAAATGCAATTAAATATATTATTATCAATATTGAATGTTATATTTCATGATGACGTTACTTTAACAGTAACCTCATAAATTTATGAAAGAAAAAACACTTAAAAGTCATTAGGATATTCTAAAAATTTGAGAAGGTCGATTTGCCTGGGGTGAAATTTCACCCATGATACCATTTAAGGGTTAGTCATTTAACTCGTAATAATTAACAAGAGAAACGATTTTCCGCAATTCCCATTCGTCAGCAATTCAGCCGTAAAAATACAAAATTACAGAGATTTGAAACTATAACGAAAAAGCTTGATTTTTCCTAAACTCGAACAATTTTACAAATAATAAAGTTGTTTCCATTAATTCTTTAGGCAGTAGTTTTGTAACAATTATAATAAAGAAATAAAAATTTTGCTCGTTAATAACTCGAAACTTTTGTTACTTTTGTAATAATATTATTTGGTTTTATCTATGACGAATCGTCATCAAACTTATGTTATACGACCAAAATAATAAAAGCCGTGGACAAAATTACTATTTTAGTTTTGAAATGCTCTCTTTCCTTAATGTTTGGAGTTGTAAAAAGTTTGACATTATGAGGCACCTAAATCTAGTTTTACGGCTTCCTTGTCCAGTAGATGGTATTTTCACTATAGCATTCTTGTTTGGAATGTAATGGTATCAGTGTGTTGTTTTAATCACTTTTTTTATTTGCCACACTAAAACGCACTTCAATTGCTTCTCAGGGTTAATGCTTAAATTTAATTACCTTCCTTAGTTAGGTAAAACGAATCTTGTAAAGCTTTTAAGTGTGATTGGACGCTTTCTATGTCTCTTTTTTTTCCACCAGCTTTTATCCTTATTTTGATTGTTTAAAATATTTTGGGAGATGTTATGAAATGCGACGCATATTTAATTCTTTTAAGGGGCACTTTCTTAGAACTAATGTGCAATATTTTGAAGGATATCACCGTGAATTATTTTCCTCCCATTTATTACATTATCCCCAATTAATCCCTGGATTTTGGCACCAACTCAATTTCGTTCCTTTATATTGCTAATTTTTTTAAGGACGGATTTCCGGGCTGGGCTAGCTACTATTTGTAGCTAGAGTTTGAGAAATAATTGGATCGTTTCAATTATTATGTGTGGGAAATAATTAACTTGGGCTGCCACGCATAGTGCATGCATCGGGGTGTAGTGCGATTTATTTTTTTAATTTGTTAGATCATACATACTCAAAACACCGCGGTGCTCTCGTAAATCATAATAATGCGAAATATATGACTATTGTTATTGTTTACTACTTAGTAATTAGAGTCGGCAGATGTTTGTAATTCTGTAGATAACGAACAAACAATTTGGTCTACACATTAAAAACTGAAAAGTAAATAAAATAAAAAAGAATTTCGTATTTCTGAACGTGTTGCATTGGCTACCTTAGACATGTCAATAAAAAATGCGGCAGCTAAACAATTTTGGCGTTTTAAAAAATCCGTTCAAAATGTAAGATATTTTGGAAATTTCTATCTATTCATAGTTGTATTAAGTTCGTTAGAGATATTTCAAACGATTGCCATCATTTAAATTAACTGCTCGATCTCATCTATCTTTAAAATTAAGCAAGACTTTTACACATTTCACATGAATTTCGCACTTTCTCTAACTGTAAGATAATTCAATTTTTAATTTGAAGCGAGTAACTAAGGTTTATTGTTTTTTTTTCTTATTAATTTTCAGTGCTGCAAGGAACAAGAAATGAACCCTTCACAAAAGGCTTTATCTTTAGCAGAAAATGGTCTTAATCGAGATAAAATAGCAATTTTAGATGCAGGCTCGCAGTATGGAAAAGTAAGTAGAATTTTGTACATTCATTTAATATTGAAATTATATTTTAATATTATCAATACATTGGTAGTTTACGTTGTTCATATAAAAAATATGAAAGAGTTAATTTAATTGACTCTTAATTTTCTTATGTGAGTTTTATTTGCGGTTGATTTTGGTATATTGAAAATCCTATTTTTTTTTTCTTTTAACTCAGTTAAACGTGTAAAAATCGTTCACAATTCTAATTTGTTGTCGGCTTCGGTGATACTTTCCTTATGTGTTTTTTTAACATTAGCATTAAGATCTCATGTGACCTAAAATCTAAAATAAAATACTAATTGGGGGAACCATTTAAAATCGCCGTCAGATGTGGTCGTATATAAATAAAGTATTGTTTTCATTTACAGGTAATAGACAGAAAAATACGCGAACTACAGATTGAATCAGATATCTTGCCGCTGGAAACGTCTGCCTTAACACTCAAAGAAAGCGGCTACCGGGGTATCATAATATCCGGTGGGCCAAATTCTGTGTATGCAGAAGATGCACCAAGATACGATCCAGAAATATTTAAAGCAAAAATTCCTCTCTTAGGTAGGTTAAAATACATCATTTCTCTTTAAAAGGACAAAAAATCTATAAATAATCGTCCACAGGTATTTGTTACGGAATGCAATTAATAAATAAGGAATTCGGTGGTACTGTGCACAAAAAGGATGTCAGAGAAGACGGTCAAACAAATATTGACGTAGAAACATCTTGTCCACTTTTTAAGTAAGTCAATTCGAATTTTATTACTTAGGCCATTTGTATTTATGGAAGGAAAAGAAAGGGATTTATTGAATAGCTCTAAAAGATCTCTGATACAATCCTCCCAAATTAAAATTTTGCTGTGAACAATCTGAAATTGTGAGCAATTGATTTTAGGCTACACGTAGCAATACAGTTTATCTTTTAAGATAATTAATTTTTATGGTATTTCTATAAATGATTTGTTTTTTGTTAACAGCCGTTTGGGCCGAACACAGTCGGTTTTATTAACGCATGGCGATAGCATCGATAGAGTTGGCGATAGACTCAAAGTAGCTGCTTTTTCCACCAGCAATATTGTAGCTGCCATTTATAATGAACAGAATCGAATATATGGCGTTCAATTTCATCCAGAGGTAAGAATTTAAATCAGATATTTTTATTGAATAAGTTAATTAAAAAGAATAACAATTTCTTTGTTAGGTGGATTTGACTGTAAATGGCAAACAAATGCTCTCTAATTTCCTATTTGATGTGTGCGGCTTAACAGCCAATTATACGATGGGTAGCAGAAAGGAGGAATGCATCAAGTATATTAAGGAGAAAGTAGGCAATAATAGAGTCTTGGTAAGTTTTTAACAATTTCTTTATAATATTTAATTATAATTGAATGGGAGAAATGCTTTCGTGCAGAAAGAGAGGTGTCTCCTAGATTAAACTGCTTTTGGAAAAGTGTCGCTGAAACTTTGAGTTTAGCGGTCAGAATAAAACTGCAAATAAAAAATCAGTGATAAGTAATATGGTCTGATAGCGGATTTATTGGGATATTTTTTCAATTTTTCCAGTTGCTAGTAAGCGGCGGAGTTGATTCAACAGTTTGTGCAGCTCTGCTGAGGCATGCATTGCATCCCAATCAAATCATAGCAGTTCATGTAGACAATGGTAAGTATTTTATTATGTATAAATTCAATTATTACATTTCACATCCAAATAATCAAATTTCAAATGTTGCTTTGTAGTCTAAACCAATAAAACGTATAAGAGTAAATATGATTTAATTTTTTCTTATAAATAGGTTTCATGCGAAAAGATGAAAGTGAGAAGGTCGAGAAGTCTCTACGAGAGATAGGTATTGACTTAATTGTAAAAAAGGCATTTTACCAGTTCTTCAAGGGTTCAACGTCAATCAAAAAGCCCGGCTCATCATATAGCATTGAAACACCTATGCTCTGTTTTACTGTTAATCCAGAAGAGAAACGTAAAATAATCGGCGATGTATTCGTAAAAGTAACTAATGAGGTCATCAGTGACCTTAAATTAAACCCAGATGAAGTTTTCCTAGCACAAGGTACACTTAGACCAGATCTTATCGAATCAGCGTCGCGCACAGTAAGTTCGAATGCAGACGCGATCAAGACACATCACAATGACACCGATATGATTAGGTAAAATTTTGTAATATCAAAGAGAAATTTGAATCTATTAAGTAATTGCTTTAATTTTTGTATACTCAGGGAACTGAGGAATGCTGGGCGTGTAGTGGAACCATTAACCGATTTCCACAAAGACGAAGTTAGAGCTTTAGGTTATGATCTGGGCTTGCCTACACATTTAGTCGAACGTCATCCATTCCCCGGTCCAGGATTAGCGATTCGTATTATATGTGCAGAAGAGGCATACACCGAGAAAGATTTCTCAGAAACACAGGTAAACAAAATTTATTGTATACTCCCGCAGACAAAGTTCTAGACTAATAAAGGTGGAAAACTTTTCCAGGTTATAGCACGAGTGATAGTAGATTACAAAAATAAATTAGAAAAAAATCACGCTTTATTAAACCGAGTATCTGGCGCTACATCGAAAGAAGAGCAGGAGGAACTGTGTCGAATTTCTAGTAGTTATAAAATCACAGCTACGGTTTTGCCAATCAGAAGTGTTGGGGTACAAGGTAAGTAGTACATTTATAGGTTGTTTTTTTTTGTGTAAACTATTAATACATGTCTCTTTAAAAAATTTTAGGCGATGGTCGCACCTACAGTTACGTACTAGGACTGTCTACGGATTGTGATCCAAAGTGGAAAGATTTGATGTTCTTGGCTAAATTAATTCCTCGTATTTTACATAATATTAATAGAGTCTGTTATATATTCGGAGGACAAGTTAAACCCCAAGTCAATGATGTTACTTATACCCGCATTAGTCGGTACGCTTTAGCACAGTTACGCCAGGCAGATCACATAGCAAATGAGGTATAATAATTTTTGTTCTTTGCATAATTTCAGTAATTAAAAATCTTTTATTTTTAAGATTCTTCAACAACACGGTGTTACCAGGCGAATCTCCCAAATGCCAGTTGTGCTCATCCCAATACATTTTGACAGAGATCCAGCCAATCGAGAGCCCTCCTGTTTGCGCTCTGTGGTTCTAAGACCATTTATAACCAATGACTTTATGACTGGAGTACCGGCTATTCCAGGCGAAGAACTGCCAACAAATGTACGTTCCAATAATACTACAAATCGAAAAGATTTTACTAAGTAACAAATATTTATTTTTCCACAGACTCTCGATAGCATAGTAAGGGACATCTTAACAATTGAGGGTATCTCGCGGGTGCTTTACGATCTGACACCAAAACCACCAGGTACAACGGAATGGGAATGATTCCACTCAAAAACCTACCTGTTACGCATGCTACTGTTGCTCCTGCTATTCGGTACCATATGTTATAACGAAAGTATAACAAAACGCCCTGAATTTACTAAAAAACAGAGAAAATAAGTAAACAACAAAAGCAAAAAGCATAAAACCGAAGGATATTTAATGGCGCTCTGTACTGCATCAGTTAAATTAGAGATGAAATAAAGAACAGAAATTAAAAAAAAAAATAAAGAAATAAAAAAAGAGACACAAACCAAAATCATAAATTAAATTACGAAATAAACCTATGAGAAATGTTAAATGTAAATTAAAGAGCTGAAGAGTGAATGATCTAAAAAAAAAAAAAACATGCGAGAGATTGAAAATATTTCTATAAAAGGATATATTGTTAAAATATTGTGTTTTCGTTTTCCGTTGTGTATGATCAAAGTCAACATTTTATCTTTTTTTAAAAAAGAACAACCTCAAATTAATTTTATAATGTTGTTAAATTATTGCATTTCCCCCCTATTCTTTTTAAGTGCAGATTTCCGAGATATTGCTATTTAAAAAACAGAACAACAACAAACGAAACATGTGGGTAAAATCCGATTTTTATTTTTCATTTATTAAAAAATTCTCACTGTTAAAAGTGGCCCTGTGTATGCTTTACTTACCATAAAAACCAAACCATGATTTTCCTCTAATACCCTCCCCTTCCTGTCTTTTATTCCTTTGCGGAAATTATATGGCAGGAGAATTATGGTAAGTAAATTAGAATTAAAAATTGTTCTTGAATGCATGAAGGGCATTTTCTAAACGAAAACGAGCAGAGAAATTCAAATAGAGCATTTTGCGTTATATTTTAGCAATTCAGGAATTGTGCTAAATTGTGGTCACACGATACTGAATTGCCCGAAAAAAATAATTCTTCAAATTCTCGAAAAGAATGATTTGTAAGAGGTGACGATTTTATGTTCCAGAATCTAGGCACAGTTTTTCTAAAGCAATGATAAATGATAAGAGGAATATAAAGTAATTAAATGTAGACTATAATAATTTATTAAATCAAATTTTCGACCGTAGGAAAAACTGCTTTAATTCAATTAAACACACGCAATGATCAGTCGCGCACGACAAGATTTCAATCTTGCAGTGGAACGCACATAGAAGAAAAAAATTTCTTTCATACCAAGCGCAAACTAGCTTTAAATTGCCCGTGAATCTGAATCACCGTGCGCTCGCGGGGTAAAACGCATACGTTTCCATATATTTGAGTATTTAAAAGGCCTAACAATCTCTGATCTTCCTAGAGTTAGCGCACTAATTGCAGTTAAACAAGAAAATTGTCTTAATTTGCACTGATTTCAACGGCGGCCGTTTTGATGAACTCAAATTTGTCATGGATGCAAGTAAACCGATATTCTTTTTATAATTAGTCGCATACCACAAATAACTTGCAAAATTTCAATAATAAACTCCATTTACGCTGAAGTAATTTGCCTTGAAATTTGCAGAAGGTAAAAACAACTACGGCCTGTTAACTCCCAAAAGAAGACGCAAATTAGAAATTTTCTTGCTTCAGAGATATAATTAGAAAATTTAAAATCAATTGACTCCATACAGGGTGATCCAAAAGTATGGGAACGGCTAAATAACTTTCGAGGAATGCATTTTGGAGAAAAAAGTTTTAGGAATTTTCCTTGGCTATTAAATGATGGCCGTAGATTTGACCTTGATCTTAATCATGACCTCGAAGGTCATATGAAGGTCAAGATGGCTCTTTAAAGGGAAACCTGCATACTGCGGATTTGGAAAGAGTGGAAGTTTTGCGTCCAAATATGGTCAAGGTCAACTTGACCATGACCTCGAAGATCATATCAAGGTCAAGATGGTTTTTTGAAGGGCAAACCATATTTTTGGCCACGGAAATGGAAAGAGCGGAAAATTTTACGTTCCCCTTTAAAGAACCATCTTGACCCTGCTATGACCTTCGAGGTCATGGTGAAGGTCAGTCTTTCCATTTCCGTGGCCAAAAATATGGTTTCCCCTTCAAAACACCATCTTGACCTTGATGTGACCTTTGAGGTCGTGGTCATGCCCAAGATCAAGGTTGCGATCAAGGTTACATTCGGACGTAAAATTTCCACTCTTTACAAATCGGCAGCAACAATGCAGGTTCCCTTTTAAAGAGCCATCTTGACCTTCGAGGTCATTACTGCCAGTTTTTTGATTTAATAAGATTTATCAGAAAAGAATTTATGACGTATTTATTTTATCTATTGCTTTGCGAGTTGGGGATCTTCTTAGTAAACTTATATTGCATTTTTTTCAGAAATTATAGACAATAACGATGATGTGCGGATTTATCTAGGATCCCAAGGAATACACCCAGTTCTATTATACACGATTTTGATTTAACACGAGTTATAAAACAATTTTCATTCTCTTTTTACACTAGTTAATACGATAAATTCCCATCCTAAGAATTTTTGTTGTTCATATTAATAAGTTTTGGAATAAATCTTAAGAGATAACTTGGGAAAATATAATTGATTCAAGGAAAGCCTTGAGTAGCCGTCAGTTAAATAGGCCTTGGCAGTTTTAGTGTTAAAGTCCAAAACCAATCTTCTATTTTTCGTGTAAAAACAGAATAAGGTGAATTAACCCTTTGAAGTACAGCGGGTCACCCATAGACCCATAAACATCACGTTGGTTTTTTATTATTTATGGGTAATATATGATCGATTTCGGAGCCGTTTATTATTTTATAGTTCCCTAAGATGCTAATAATCTTAAAATAATTATTATTGTTTAAAGAATTTCAATTTTCATGAAAATTAGTATATGGGATTTTTTGAGATTGCTAATTACGAACAAACATTTTTGAAATTCAAAATGATGGATCCAATATGGCGGGCAAAAGTGTTAAGTTTGAATTTACTAAATGCTACTTGTCTTTCAAATTGGATCCGCTGTTTTGAGTTTCAAAAGTCTGACAATAAATTCGAAATCAGCAACCTCAAAAAAACCTGTACAACAATTTTCATAAAAATTCGATGTCTAGAAAAGGGTTCAAAGTTGCAAACTCACCTATAGAAAATTCAACAGTAGACTGGGTTGCACTAGTTTGCTTGTATCAAGGTAGTTTCATCTTCAATAACAATTCCGGCGTGTTATTAAATACCTATAAGCATTAATTTTATCTGAAATGGGAAAGGGTTTTGAGGGAATTGCGAAGAAATTATGAAATATACTCATTAAAATTTAATAATAGCTATCATTCTTTTATTCAAGATAAATTTTAGATATTCAAGTGACGTAGAATACCTTACTAGTTAAATCAATAATAAAATATGTACAATTGGTTTGAATTACTTTACCTAGTCATAACGGTAATGTTAAATTACTCAATTTGTTCTCATCGTCATATGATCATGTCGTAATCGTAATCATAATCATAATTCTCATCTTTAATAATTATGGCGCGATTTTTTTTATTTTTTATTTTTAAATATGTTCACTAATGTTACTTTTTACACTATTAAAACTTTTTATCGTATTTTAACATTTATGTTACATAAACACATCCTGGTGTGTCGCGTTAGCAGTTTTTATACTCAATATTCACATTTAAATTAAATTTTATTTACATATTGTCGCTTTTTATGTTATCGATGCTGTTCGTTATATAATTTTGCTATTAAAATATTAATGAAGCATTTTGCCTAGACAGTTCTTCTCCTTTTTTTTTGCTTGTTTTTTTTTGTAAGTTGTGTCCTTTTTACAAAATGTTACAGCTTTTTCCTCTTTATCCAAGAACAAATTTACTCTCTCTAAAAAGTTTATTTGTTTTTTACAAAAGTTTTTTTTTTTTTAATTGTTTCTCTCTGTTTTACGCTTACATTTTTCATTCATTAAAAACTGAACTGTGGACATATTTTGCTTTAAAGTCCTTATCCAAAAATTGTTTTTTTATTTCCCAGAAAATTTGAATATCGCTGAGTAAAACACGAGCGGTGTTTTCTAGAAGCCTTGGGGACTCGAGATATATTAAAAAGTGTGAAAAGAATCTATGAACAAGTCTCAATGCACAATCCTACGCCTTTTTTTAATGCTCTGCACAGTATAAAGAATTTCGTGTATCTACTTAGGACGCAATTTATTCATTTTTGTATCTCCTCCTCTGTGATAGGTAATCTTGTTTTTATTTAATTTATTTTTTTGTATTTTTTTTTAAATGTTTTTCTTAGTTATTTTTAATTTACATTAGCTACTTGTGGAGTTTCGTAAAAATATATAGATGCTCTTCACTACGAAGCAAATGATTGATGGACTTCTATTTTACATGCTTAATCTCGGAGAATCTATTGCAACATATTTACACAATACAATAGCACTCTAGTAGTTTTTTTTTCATTTTTTTCTTTGGGAACGGTTTTACTTGTGCGTTTAGTCAAAATGTGTTCAATGGTCTAAAGAAACATTTTTGAGTGGTTTTTAAATCTGAATGGGAATTTAAGTGGAAACTAACTTTGAAACATATTTTTTGACTTTGTTTATCTAAGAAATGTTTGATTAAACGCACCAGATTCGTAAGAAAATAGCAATAAAGGGAATTAAAACACACACAAGCATTATCTATGGGACATTTTTTTTCAAGCATTTTCATTTACTTTCACTCCTTACGATATAATTTTCATTCTACCGGGGAATCATTCGCAGGCCATATTTTTTCTGATTTTCTGCACTTGCTAAACTCTCAGCTTTACCTACACAAAGTTTTATTTGAGTTTTTTTTAGTAAGCTCTAATTTAAAATAAATATTTCTTCAAATTAGAATAGACGTCATTATTTATTTGGTCTAATGAAATCACTAAATGCAATTGATTTATGCTTAGAAAAATCAAAATATGATATGGTTAAATTTCTTTAATGGATGAGTTTGAATAATAGCTTTAAGATATTTGCAACTGCAAATCATTCTATTACTGTCCATATTATTTATAATTTAAAGAGGGGTCCTCATTTTCTTAGCAAAATCGGTCTAAAAATTGCGAATAAATGTAAGTCCATCTTGAAAATAGAGTATACAACTGATCCATTTAAATTGGTACAAACCATTGTCTTGTAGAAAATGTTATCCAAACATAGTTAATTTTGCAGTTTAAAAAAACAAACCGGGTATTTTGTAGTTTTTACGAGAGATTTTTAATTTATTATTTGTTTTTATTTTGCTATTTTTAATTTTTTCATTGTTACTTAATTTAAAACATATCAAAAATTGGTTGCGGTTCACGGCTTCACTTATATAGGCCGATTTTGTAAGGAAAGTGACACCCTTCCTTTAGAATCTCTAGTCCAGTTTAGAAGTTTACTCAATTAAATTATAGTATTAAGCAAATTAGTTGGAGAAAATATGAATAAAATTTTAAAAACTAAGGGCTTTGAAATTTTAGTAAGACTAAGGTGACATTCTTTTGGTTTGCGTTTAGAAATTGGGTTTTGCGGGCGCTTGCCAATTCAGCTTAACAAGATTAATTGCTAACGTATGTAAATTATACTATATAAGCAATAATATTCGTGAGGACAATTACATACACTATTACAAAAAACGGTCGCTATCTTTGTTCTGTTATTGCTTACATAAAGGAAATTCGATTGATGGCCTTTATTTTCATAATTTACATTTTATCCATTGTATGTATAATTTTAACTATATACCATTCAAATTTCTTTTCAAATACAGTGGAATTTGTGAACGTTGATCCCTTTAGGTACAGAATAAAATTAAGTGAAAACTATTATCGAGGTTATGAGAGTGACCAATATTTAAAAATGTTTAATTTCATACGTTTTAGTGTTAGTAACCAAATTTATATCGAGCCAGGGAAAAACAATATTACAATACAAATAAATCGTCCATTCCATTGCCAAAATGCAATTTAAAAGGCTTTAAATCTTCTAAGACATGCACTGTAATTAATTTGAAAAAAAAAAAAACGGGTACAACCCAAATGCCAAAAAAGGAATTATTACGTAATAGATGAAAAAAATTCCAAATATATGATTAATTGTACATCGTAAGTATTATCTAATTGCGAGTAAATTTTGTTTTGTTACTTTAATTTTACTTGAAACTAAGCTGTACATTTTACTCTTTAAGGTGAATATATGGCAGTGCTTTTGCTATATATAAAGTAAGCAATATTTAACAATTTACAGGCCCAAATCAGATAATTTTTAAGATGAATATTTCGAGAGATTGCAAACTTTAATTTTCGATTTATTGCAATAATTTTGCCTTATGCGTCGGTATAAAAACTAATTTGAGTATCGGCTGTCGCAGAGAATTTTTTTAAATTGTACTATGACTTTTGTATCGCTCAAAAAATAACTTGGAAGATGGATCATCAATTTAACGTAATATAAGCTAGATATTGGACGATGAACATTTGCTGAATACGTGGCTGAACAAAAATTAACAATCAACGTACTTAGTAGAATGTCGTGGATTGTATCATTTCTTGTTTTAAAATTGATATAAAGCTACATGGTTCATTAGGTGAACTTTCATCTTTTTAATAACTATCGTAACTAACTAAAACAATCCCTCGAAAATTAAACTTAATTTAGGATGAATTAAATCTTTTTTGAAATATAAAAAGTAAATAAAATAAAATATTTTGCATCACCGCAGTATTCCAAAAAGAAAGTGTAGAGGTGATTAACTATTAATAAAATAAGCCTTGTCTTGGTCTCTTAGAATTACAAATTTTCTTGACGACACTATGTAAACATTTGACAGTGATCATTATTCGAACATGAACTAGTTGCAATCTGACTTATGGCCTATAATTATCACCTATAAAGCACAGAAACTATGTGTATCATTTTCTTCTGAAGTCGTTAATAGAATTCTCTGTTTCCTCTATTTTCGTTTTGTATCTTCATAATTTGCTTAAGCCATGCTTCAATCTCACACTATCACAAGTAACATGTATTTTTCTTTTTTAAATAAAGTTAATAAATATGCGCGCTCTCCCGTTTTGTATTTTTAACTACATATTTTAATTTTCTTATCAAGCAACACTTTTAATATGTTTCATTTCCACTGTTCGTTATTCAAGCAATCAATTAAAAAAAAAGCACTGGCACAAGGAACAGAATAATTTAATAATGTTTTTTGTCCAAGTCCAAGATTATACAAATAAACGTAGAGTTAAATATAATGCTTTTTTTTTTTTTTTTTTTTGCTTATACTTCCACTTTCTATAATATTTACAATAAGCGGTGCTCATTTGAGATTTTAGTAATAGAAAATTCTCTATAAATTGATAGACATTCTTTTTTTTTCTTAGTAGCTTTTTAAAATGTTAACTTAAACAGATGATTTTTTTTTTTCGCTTACTTACATTTTGCATCTTATAAAACACCCTGTATTCAATTAGTTAAATGGTTCTAATCTCTCTACGATTATTCTTTTTTCTTTTGTTGCTGCTTGATTTTATTGTTCCTAAAAAATTTGGCAAACACGTTGTGAGATTTTATAAAGTGTAATATATTGTAAATATATTTAATTTTCTTTAAAAATCATAACAAAAGGAGTGGGTTTACTAAAATGTGAACTAAGGACTAGAAAGAAAAAGCTTCCTAGTTTCCATAAACACAGAAACTCAATAATGACCTTAACCCATTCGCTGCCGCAGTCATATTCAGCTTAAAATTCAGCTATAGCCAACGACGAGTTATCTCGTGTTTTGCAGCGAATGGGTTAAATTGGTTTTGGATTTCGAACTGCAAAAAAGATAAATGTTATAGGGAAGAAGGGAAGTGTACTAAATTTTGCTCAAATTTTAACTTGTAGGATTGATTTAAATTGAAATAAAATAAAGATAAATGTTACAGTATTTAAAAATGTTGCGAAGATCATCAAAACAAAATTTCTTAAGCGACATTAAATATATTTCACATTATACCATAAAATAATGCTTAACCAAATCAGTTAAGGCTTTATTAGCTTATAAGCATTTCAGTTTCAGCAGCTTTCATTGTAGTTATTGAATTTGTCCCGTATCCCAAAATGTTTCCACTTTATATAAAAACATAACAATTCAGATAAAAAATTATATTAATGGCGCATAACTTGAAAACAATAAATGTACTTAGAGATTTGATTAATTTAAAGTGTTATTATTGAAAATTTCTAATATTGTAGTAGATTCTATCTAACTTTTCACATTATTACCTTCATTTCGTTTCACTTAAGAAAAACAAGTAGTTATGAATTAAAGTTGTTTAACCATATAACAAGACGTGTCATAACAATAAGATCTCCTTTTCAAATAATCTAAGTATTGTGCCTTTTCATTTATATTACAAATTTTTATATTTCATTGTCAGCACGTCAAGAAAACACTTTCCAAACTATCAATTGCTAGTTTATTTTATCCATATTCTACTTAAGTCAGGAAGAAAATTCATTTACTTTCAAAAATAAATCAGAATTTCTAGTTACTTTTTAAATTAAAACAGGAAAATTACTTTTACTGTAGAAAGATGTTCAATGACAGATAAAAATAACAATAATAGATTTTTCAGATGATTAACAATGAGAAGAAATTCGAAAACTTAAATAAAATAAAAAACAGGCCATGCAGTTTACTAGTTCTTGTGAGACAAATATAATTGCAAGCACAGTCTTACTCTACACAGACTTATGACCTACCGCGTCCCATTTCAAAAATGCTTGTAAGCAGCGTATTTAATAACGAAAAAAAAAAAAACAATAAAAACAATTTAAAATATCAAATTGTGCCCTAATCGTATAAAAAGAAGTGTTTTGTCTTCAGCTGCTCCATAATTAAATTTGTTGAGATGTTAATCGCCTTAGATATTTCTAGAGATGATTTATGTACAAAGGTCTAGTAAACATTTCGTATTGTACAAGGTATCATTATCATTAGCATAACATAATTAGCCTAGTAACCAAATATGTATAACCGTTATATGTTACAGTGTAGGGTAGTTAATTACATATTATTTCCTTTTATCCACTATTCCTGCTGCATTCTTATTTTATTCTCATTCTTATATTTATCCTCTCTGGATTTGTGCAGTGTAGACAAATTGTTGTTTCGGTTTTCCGCCGTTTACGGGTATAATAGTAATTCATAGATTTTATTTACTTTAAGATTTTATAAATTGATTCTCTAAACATTTCATAATAATAACGAATCATCACATGTCAACCTTTTATTTGCTTAAGTTCTCTTCATATAAAAAATCTCGTAAATGCTCTCTCAACTTATTGTTAATTGCCATCTGTAACAAAATAGTTCTCTCACTACTTCTTCCCTTTCTTGCAATTTTTTTTTCTTCTCTTGTTCCACTGCGATGCTCGTAATAGAAGATTCCTAAAAGTTCAGTCTAAGGATTCAAAACGTAACGACTATTGCCTATCGCGCGTTTAATTTTTAACTGCTTATCTATTTGCTACAATGGATCTTTTTTGTTAACAAATTATAAATGAAATCCTCCTTTCTACTAAGAAGGCACGGGCGACTTCCAAAATGTATCAAAACCACGTCGATGCGCAATTCAGCTTCAGAGTTTACTGTGCTGAATAAGATATTAAGAGTTTTGATGCATTTTGAAAGTTGCTCTACCTTTTGGCAATTTGTATGTGTTTGATTACTTGTCCAAGCTTTTGTCACGATTATTACCCAGTAGGAGATGTAAAAAGAGCTTGCCCTAAGAAGGCCTGATTTAACTACTTCCAAGCATTTTCGATATTCCCTCTAGCATGGATCTACAGGTACCCCTTATATCCTTACTTCCTGAGAATCGATTGGGTAAGGAGTAAATGAGTTTTACTAAAAAACTTGTTTTGTTTTAAGGTTTCGTCATCGTGCGATGGGTTTGCAGCTACGCGTTTTCTTTTCACTCTGGAAGATAAAGTGCGCATGACAGGTAGTTTTAATTTTTTTTAATTAAATGAGTGCCTCATATTTTAATAAGCTGAGCAACATCTTTAGTCTCGATTTTTATTTAGATTCAGATCAAGTTTGGTTTTTTTATATAAAAGTTGAGACAGAGCTTTTGCTCAGTTTATTAGAATACGCCCTATTATTCCATTTATTTTGAATAACTTCTTCTATCCCTGGTTATTGGGGGAGCGAAAGTAGATGCGCTTACCTCACACTTCTTATAATAGTCATTCAGCATAAGCGATTATGCCACTGATTCAGAGTAACTTCTTCTATTCCTGGTTATTAGGGAAACGAAAGTCGAAGACTCCCGTCGTGGGTAAAAAAGAAGGAAAAGAATCGAATCGGAAAGGACTACTAGTTGCCCGAGAAGCAGTTATATCACTTCTTCTTAGCCCCTTCTTTTTCCTACTGGGTACTTCCGAAATACACCAAAACCAAAGGGCATAGGTGAGAGAAAGACAAAAATTTGGGGCGAAAAGTGGAACACTCCTGCAGGGTGCACCTCACAAAAATCTTTTATCACAAAACTTTTCTATGAAAACATTACACGCTGCCTTTTCCACAGCCACACACCAAAGACATTATATTATGCTTACCCATCACTTATCTAAAGCACATTTTATTTTATTTAATTAATTCCGTCTAAAAAAGCACTTTTTTACTTAAAAACGTTTAAGCTTGTTCACATTTACGAATAAATCAAGACCACCCGGTACTTTCCGCAAAGCGAGTGAAGCACACAATAATTTAAAACTAGGGCGCCTTTAAAAATGCTCAATGAAAAAATGTAATCAATCTCGTCCGTATTCATGCTCGGTGTGTGCTACCTGCCTCTTCTCCCTTCTCCGATTCGGTATTTCCACTGACATATAAGAACTGGACTGCTGATCCCGTACAAAAACTCACATCAAAAGTAAGACCAAATTTTGACCGAATTCTAACTATCTCGCTCTTTCTTAAGTCCCGCAGGCAGACAACTTTACAAAAAAAAATGTCCAAGGTGGCGCTATGTATGTGCACTTCTTTTGGTTTTTTCTAGTATCTTCGCGTGTGATACATCTTTTTGATATCCCCAATAGATAAATAAAAGTAAACACATGCTTTTTGCACATCACTTTTGCCCACGACAGCCTTTACAAGTTGCCCGCCAACTCATAATTTTCCGTTGCAATCAGAATAGTTTTACGATGTCCAACAGATGGCTACTTCATTTTGTGATACAACTTTTAGCTTTGGTTGGTATATATGAGAAATATGAAGGTTAGACGAAGGCATTATATATCTATCTCTGTTATTCATAAGTCCCCAGCTGATTGCCGCGAGGAACATTTTTATGAAAAAACTTAAAATTGAGCGTGATATGAAAGAAATCGGTTCGTGAAAGCTCAATTATTTTTAATTTGCGTCAGTTTAAACATAATTGTACGGTATTTTAGGGCATTTTTAATAGCATAATTTGCTCCATGAGGATTGAGCCTGTGCTAAAAATGGTCTCATTTTTCAGACGATGGTTAGCAGTCCAGTTCTTTCATGTCAGTGGGCATTTCCCTATAACTTGTGAGGGGAGGTAAAATTGGGAAACTGATACCAGTGCACCAAACCAGGGCGCCCTTAAAAAAGCGTTCATAAAAAAAGCTTCAGTTTATAGCTTACGCTGTAAAAGCTGTCTGTGAGAACTTTTTGGTGACTATTTTTCTCTCTATATTTCTTATAGGTATTTACAGAGGTAGTAGCCCTGAGCTGCTTTATCTAATGGGAAATTTTGCTGGGTGTATTTTCGAGAGCTTGCATATGAGTTGGAATTTTGAGAGGGTATTAAAGTGTCCCTTCTTGTTGAAATAGATATTCTTTGACCAAAACCCCATTGATTATGTATTCTGCTTAGTATATACTTTCTAAAGCTTTTTTTTTTTTTTTAAGCTGAATTAGACAACAAAACGGTTTTGATGAAATTAAAAAATCTACCATTCTCTCTCTATCAAGAAAAGTTAAAGCGCAAATTCTAAATAAAACTGTAGGGTTTGACCTAGTTAAATTTGTCAAAGTTAAAAATCGTTGTTAAAATTATATATGCCAACAAACAAGATCCATTGTAACAAATGACTTAAAATTAAATCTTTAAAAAAAAAAACAAAAATTTATTCTTCCACCAATCGCCCGGCTGAATACCTTAACGCAATAAAATAAAGATGAACCAAAGAAAACACTCAAATTGTTAACGATTTCGCGATAAATTGTCTAGAAAAAAAAAATGTTTTCTTTTTCGTATTTCTCTACTATTTCAATATTAATAAAATTATTACTTTTGTTACTATGTCAAACCTGATCTCCTTTATCGTTATTTTGACTACTACTTTTGGCCCCGCCCCCGCTGCGTCGTTCCCTGCATTTATCGAGGGATGTGTAACAGCACTTGAAGAAGGAGGAAGTTTTCGTGTTCTCCCCGCCCCCAAGTGCTGAATTGCTGTTGCTGCAGGAGGTCGAGACGGTCATATTATTAGTAGTCGCTAGATGGGTATGAATAATTTCGCCCGACATCCGGCTAGTAGTGCTGTAGACGACCGCTGGACCATGTTGATGGCTACTACTGCTGCTACTACTAGCAATATGTCGCGACATGCTACTGCTACCAGCGATGGCAGTTGTGATTGTGGTAGCGAAACCACTTTCATTTTCCAATGTATGGCAGGATTTTAGATGTTGTTGCTCTCTGCGCCGGTTAACCTGCTCCGTTTGCAAGTCAACAATCTCTATTTCTTCTATATCACTAAAGCTATTTAATTGTTTCAACAAATAATGCACATCATTTCGTTTCGTTTGATTATCGCTTGAAGAAGGAGGATGATTTTGTATATTCAACTTTGGCTGCACACATATATTACTAGGTTCATTAAAAGTGGCGGCTGAGAAGGTGGCTGTTGATGCTTTATTATTATAACTATTAGCCGGCGTAATAACGCTATCAATAGGTCTATGTAACTTATTCAATGCTGCTGGTGTTGCTGCTGTTGTTGTTGTTGTGTTGTTTGCTAGGGTTGATGTCACTGTTGCGGTCGTAGTACCTGTCGCTGTTACTAACGATTTATTGGCTAAGTTTTTAGTTAAAATTATTTTAGACGAAATGATGTCATTATTGTCGCTCCCCCGCGATTACCGACTATCGCGGGCGGAGCGAGGCCTTCCCTAACTGGATGTTGAAGCAATAGGTGATACTGGTGACAGTGGACTACGTGCTGAATCTCGCGGGCATCCAGATAATGTTATTACTAATTTTCTTGAGCCCGCATGGTCGCGATGCTCGCACAACCATACTCCTTGCCATGTACCTAATGATAGTTTTCCGTCTGTTATTGGGATTGTCAATGAACTTCCTAGAAAACATGCTTTCACATGGGCCGGCTGAAATATAATTTATTATTCAATATTTTAGATTATAAAATCAAAATCTGTTAAATTACCATATCATCAGGTCCTTCACAAGAATGCCTGTACGGCAAACCTTCTGGAACTATTTTATTTAACATCATTTCCATATCGTCCCTAAAATTAACGAAAGTTTTATTTGTGTATGAGTTTTTAAATTAACAAACAATTTAAACTTACCTCACATCTGGATCCCAGCTCTCATTTAATGCTAGACTCGCTGATGTGTGTAATACTGCAAAAAGAAAGAGTCCATTAATTTTGAGAAAATAGTTAAATTATATAAATATATATTTTTTAACTTTAAACTCTTATGAAAGAAGACGAAGGACTTCTCACCGTGAAGAAGAATGTAACGAACCATTCGATTAAGTACGTTGTAAAAAGGGGTTCGGTGTTTAACACGTTGACTGCCATGGGGGTCACCGGTGACAGGCACCCACTAGCTGAATGTGTAGCTGAATAAAACGCTGGCAGTCAACGTGTTAAAATAGACTCTAAAATCCCTAGAAAAAATTACTACGGCTAGACGTTCTTGCAACGCGATCTATCGCTGATGAAATGCAATAATCGTTAATATTGTTTTCATTACTATAATAATTTTGCCACCATAAGAAATCTATGCCTTCATTTTCTTGTAAACAGACATACATAAGTATATATATATTTAAAATTCAGTTCCAGCTATCGCCTGCTCAATTCAGCTTAACAAGAGTAATTGCTGAATGACGCAGTTGACTGCAGTTATTTTTTTTTTCTAAGAAAATTGCAGGGAAGTTAGCATTTCATCACAAAACTAGAAAAAAAAATAAATGAAACAAATCCAAAAAATTTACACTTCCTGTCGTGTTAGTAAAACATAGTGGAAGCTGTTAATCGATTAATTTATAGAAGTTCTTCCTGACAGAAAATCCATCCAAATTGCAAGAAATTTGTTGCTCCTCCGGGATGCAGGAGGAAGGATATCTAAAGAAGGAAAGGATACAAAAATGCCTGGAAAAAGACTACCCGTTGATGACGACGACGTGGAATGCATGCTGAGCAAGAACGATATCCAGATTGCATCCATCCAGGATTTACGATCGTTGCGAAGGCGACGCTTAATTGTATTAAATTCTTAAAAGGACGGGAGCAATGAAGCGCAAAATGTGCACGCATGCATCAGGTGATAAACGTTCGTTTGGGCTGTGATAGGGCCGATGCCGTACAAAAAATGCGCCACAGTCAGGCGATGTTTTCATGTTGCTAATAAAAGCATATCAACTACTACTTTATTCGCTTATCTTATCAAAATGGCAATGACCTATAATAGGATATTTTTTTCCGTCGAAGACATTGACTAGTTTTAATATTTAGAATAATAAGTACTTGATAAGGGAATTGTTTCATTGCTAATTCTTATCGTTAGGTATTAGTTTGTACATATTGTATGAATTTATATAAAAAAACATTGTATTTTTTTTAAATATACATTTCTTAAATATGTATATGCATATCTGACTAAATGTTCGCTAAAAAACGACTATAAAATCAAGGTATTTAAAAATACCAAATCATCGCTTATGGTTGTGGTGAAACAAATCTCATTGAATTTTTTAATAACGTAAAGTGGCCTAGTTTCAACCACCGAACTCGTTTCTTATCTATTTGTTTTTCTAAACTAAGCCATTTAATAAAATCAATCAAGATGAGCAGATCCTAAAATTAAACTAATGTAAAACTTAATAAATTAAGTTGTTATGGTTCTCCTTATTTTCAAAATATAATAAATTACAATTTTGACGTGATGAAAATAGGTTAGATGTGCCTATTTCCGACCACAAGTACTGTCGTTTCATAATACCGACCGGCGCTTAACCTAATTCCGACCGGATTAGAAATCAGACGTTTTCTTTATCAAATATTGTTAAAAAGTTGAAAATTTGGATGAATGAATATTAAAAACGAACGAAAAATTAGACAAGTGTAAACATCATCTTCAGAATAAATGACATTTATACAAATATTGCTTGCATTTCTGGCTAAATTAACTACGTTCAGAAACATTTTTCGGTAGGTCGAAATTAGGTAGCAAGACAATCTAACTAATGTCTTAAGTCATTTAGATTTCTACGACCATCGGTTGGTATTAGGACTTTGCTTACAACTCCGTTCTCCTATTTCCGACCACAATATTTTATTTATTTTTGTTAATAAATTAAAAGAATCCCTATGTATATATCTAAATTAAAGTTCGTTTGTTTGTTTGTTTGTTGCTCAATCACGCCTAAACACTTGAGTCGATATTTTTAATTTTTTGTCTGAAGGTAGTACATATTCCAACTTAACATATAGGCTAATTTTGGCGTTTGTGGAATGCTGATTTCGAATCCGCTGTCCAAATTAAGAAACTCAAGATGGCGGATCCAATATGGCGACCAATATTTCTAGATTTCAACGGTTTTGAGTGAAAATTAGTACAGCGATTGTTTTGAGGTCACTGATATCTAATATTATCAAAATTTTGACTAAAATGTCTCGATTTTAAGGGATTTTAATGAAAATTAGTATAATGATTATTCTGAGATCACTATTTTCGAATATTGTCAAAACTTCCAAATCCAAGATGGCGGATCCAATATGGTGACCAAAATTTCCCGACTTCAACAGATTTTTTTGGAGGCACTAATTTCGAATATTATAAAAACTTGCAAATCCAAAATGGATCCAATATGGCGACAAAAAGTTTTTCGATTTCAACGGATTTTAATGAAAATTGGTACAATGATTATTTAGAGGCCACTAATTTTGAATATTATTAAGATTTGGAGATTCAAGATGACGTATCCATAAAGCGGTTTTCAGTTTGATACAATTTCTAGGAGGAAAGTGTTTAATTAATAAGTATTTACCCAATGCCGGGAGAAACCGGGTAACCCAGCTAGTTTATAATAAATATTACTTTTTAGCTTCTGCTAACAGGTAAATATGTACGAAAAAGCATAACTATTGCAAAAACACTTAAAATCAATACTCAAGATTTAAGGATTTCCTCTAAAATTTTATACATGCATGGAATTTCTGCAGTAATCACTCTGATAAATTAACCAAATGGCAATCAATTTTTGGCAATTCTTGACAATTATAACGTAGGTTCATATTATAAGAATCATTGACTTGTTTACATGTATCGAAAAAAAGTTATTAGCAAAAATAGAAAGTGGTCGGAAATAGGCCACTTTACGTTATTGGCATTGTATATAGCTAATTATAATATTATTATGTAGATATTCTAAAATTAAATGTTTAAAAATGTTTGTATTTTTAGAATTTCATAATTTTAGTTTTATTTATGCTACCCCAACACATGGGGTATCAAATTAATAAAGAGGATAATGAGCCAAATGTTATAAAAAAATAACGTAGAAAATCACAGAGAAGACTATTTCGAAAACTTTCTATATTTTATTTAAATAAATATATTCTTTATTAAATATTTATATAAATAGGACAAAAATGTAAATGCAGAACTTGGAAAGTGGATTCCAAGTCGACAGTTTGTTCATTTCACAATTTTCTGAAAAAGTTTTCGAAATCGTTCATTTCAAATTTACTTTTGAAATTTCAAAACAAATCAGAATTTTAAACTTCGAGATTTCATGAAATTGATTACAGAATTTCAAAATATTTTTCTTGTAGATTTTGTCGATTCAGGTTTTAATTGAAAGAGCTTGTAGCAACATTTATCGGAAAATGATAAACAACTAATAAGCGATTTACTTACTAATAAATTTTCAGAAATTTTGTGAGAAAAGTCTGTACTCTTTGTTGACGATTCCTACAGATAGAGATTAACTTAAGGATAAAGATATGGATGAAAAGCATTAAAAAAGAATAAATCAAAAAATTTTGATTACTTTTTGAATAGGTATGCAATACACATTGTTCGTAATAAATCACACAGTCAGTCATGTATACTTTTAATTGGCGATGTATGCGAACAGCGGAGTATAAAAACCGCTGAATATGCTCGTGGATGCTTCCATTACGATTTTTCTGCATTGTAGTTCCAGGACCATTGAAGTAGTTCCTTCACAGCCTAACGCCGCCGGTCGTAGCCCTTTTTTTCAATAAGTGCTCGAAACCAGAGCTCTATACCGGAGCTGAGCGGGGCGTTATCGGGGAGGGACAGTCGCTCAGTCCCAATATCAGAAAACGGCATGGCTTGTAGCCACTCAATTGACTCATTTTTCCCTGTTTTCCCTATGCTCCAGAATATAGTCCCTGGATTCTATATGGGGCTTCGGTGACTTGAGCATGACCGCCCTCTGTCTGTAACTCCCATACCCATTCAGAGCAGTGGTTGCCTCAACTTCTGCAGCCTCCACTGCGTTCGGTGAATGATTATTATTACTTTTCGACATGCGGAAAGGAGAGGCAGCCGTGTGTTTATAATCCGCCGTGCAGGTTGCAGGAAAGATATTGGTTTAAACATGAAATTATATCGCACACACAGGCGGGTTAGGGATCCGCAAGACGACCGCAAGATGCTTCGCTTCCGGATTACGAAATGATGCCCCAGTGAGACAGTGAAAACGAGGCCACCCATTCTGAACCAGTCGAGCCTAAGAAGGCGCCGAGCATCAGAAAAACGACTTGAAACTGTGTGTATATTAATTTAATGGAATTCTTCCTTTTGTGTCACATATCGTCGTCCTCACGAGGACTTCCTTCCTGTCTGCAACACCGCTCTGAAGAGTCTTTTATGTCTGCAACTGCACACTGCACAATCTGCAACTTTAATAATTGCACAATTGAGCCGGAGAAAAGTTCGCAAAAAAAATAAAACTACATAAAACTATACTACCCTATATTTTAAATATTAAAAATAAGGCCCATCTTCTACCAGCAGTCCTAAATTTAAGATCTTTTTATAATCAAATTTAAAAGAAATCTGATTTAAGCCGTTTTAATATAATTATGACTGATCCATTGTAGTCATAAATTAATTATGATTGCGAACGATTAATCACAGCTTATTGTGACAATGAGAAAACCTAAAATATAAATGCTTTATAACTTTCTTAATAATAATCTTAAAGTTAAAGATTAAGAGTTCAGTGATTGTGAATGCACATTAATTTTAATTTTATGAAGTCAATTTGTTTAAAACCACTTGATAGAATATTAGGCCAAACAAATTACATACAAAGTTTTCTTAATATTAAAAGGGTTCCTAGCTATAAGCGTGTCCGCTTGGACCTAAGCAAGAAAATCCCATACCTATACCATACATGGATGTGTCCTTATGAGTTAAGTTTGGAGGTACCATATTTATTTCGTATATCAAAAAACAGGGGAACTAGAGAGCGAAAACCTTTTGAACATTAAGTCCTCCTAGTGTTCAACAGAGATTGAGTTTGGATTTTAGATTGCTGTAGTTGTATCATATACTAATGTACTTTGAAATGACAGTGAGAAAACATATATATGTAAATTGAAATGAGAAGTTTGGAAGCAGTGTGAATCTTCAAGGTCAGTAAGTAACAGCTTCCTTTGAGTGTCCAGAGCTGGAAATGAGATATATGATAAAGGGCGTCAAGATATACATGTATGCCAAAAATGATGAAAATCGAAGGAGTGGAAGGGTCTCATTTTTTTGAGCAATTATTCCATTGATTCACTTGGTTCGAGAGCTAAGGAATTCCAAATCAAAAGTTCAGGGATTGGTAAGACTCAATCGAAAAGTCTCATCATCAAAAATAATGGTCCCCGGTGGGAATTGAGCTTCCTGTTTCGTTTTCATCATTTCATATGATATTCAAGTGAAAATGAGCGATTGCTACCCATAAAGTGCAATAAAAATGAATGAAGTGAGATTCAAGCTAATTGCTCTGCAATGACTCACATACATGGTCTTAGACACAAGATGATTGTTGATTGACCCTCTATAAGGTCATAATTAATCATAATGAGCAATTATATTCAAGTATATGGAAGATTTGGTTTAGGTCCAAAAGTCAATGCTTATAGCTAGGAACCCTTTAATTCTAAACCATGTCTGAGAGTATTTTACTTTTCGTATAGGATACTTTCAATCTTTTGAGTTCGTTTCATAATCATGTAAAATATTTAATATATATATGCTATATAGTTAATAAAACGAATACAAAAACAACTTGACAGCGATCATTTGCTTTTATAATGTGTTAGACATTTTCCATATATTTGCGTACTGAAAAAAAAAACCATACAGTATCAAAATTCGAAAATTAGTGATAGAAAATTATTTCGGTAATTAAACAATAGTAATTTTTAGTTATATTACTGTTTCCGGGATCGCTGATTTTAAATTGGTACTAAAATTTTAGAATTCTGATGCTGGATTCAATATAGCAAATAAAGATTTTTTAAATTTTATGAAATTTCGTAAACATGTGCACAAGGGATAAAACTAGGATTGTTGAGAAAAATTCGGAGTCAAAAAAAGGCGGAACAAAATTATTAAGATTAAGAAAGCAACAGTATAATGTTTTATGGATATCACGTAAATTACGAAAATGTTGGAATTTTGAACCATCATATTTTTCATTTGTCTTTGATTCCGAAAATGTTGATACAATATTTTAAGTTGATATTTTGTGAAAACGCAATGAAATTTATAAATTGTTATCAGCCGTATTGAATTAGAAAACGTTGACAAGATATTCGAAATCAATATACCCGAAAACCTCTTCGTGCACTGTTTTATGGAAATTACAAAAAGTTTAAAATTTTCTTCATCTAAATTTAATTTGTTATTTTGAACTCCAACATTTGTACACCATATTTAAAACCAGTGATACCAAAAAGTCTTAAGTAAATCGTAATATTAGATATTCAACTTTTTTTTTTACACAGTAGATACGTTCCTCGAAAGACAGTGTAAAAAAGAACAGTGCGACCAAAGATACGATTCCTGTATTAAAATGGGGAATATGTTTCATACTAGAATAATAACAACACAGGCAACAACTTTTCGACGAGATCGCTAAAATCGTTGTCCTAACTAGAAAGATCTAGCAGAATGGACAAACTTGATTTGTTGCTAGTTAATTCTACATCAGTTAATATGTGTAGTTCAGTGGTAGAGAGTTTATCGTCTTGATAAATGAAAGGATAAACTTTTATTAAAAGCTTACTTTGTTAAAAACTATTGTTATATTCTTTACAAAGGTGATGCTTATTCTAGATGATGTTACCGCCATTAATACTCAAATTAATATTCGGTAGGAACCATGGACTTTTTCTCAGAGTAAGGAACATGGCTAAGGCTAGCGTTTTGTTAGGGTTAATTTTAATTTTAAAATTATTGAAATATTCTCCGAGGATATTTAAATCGTTAAATTCCTACAGATGGATATTGCGTTTCCATCCGAGATATTGATAAGTGACAATTGGTTATACTTGAAAAATTAGCTGTATAAAGGCTGTATAGTTTAGGACTCAAGACAGATCCTTGAGGAACACCAGAGATTGATATTGTTCAGTCGAAAATAATGTACCAATAAACAAGTTAAATGAACTATTTTGTAAACAATGTCTTACTAAAGAAGTTAATGCAAAAGAAAAGCCAAATTTTAACATTTAATGTACAAGATTTTATCAGAAAAACCGTCAAATTCGTTTTTACTTCCAAGTTTTTCATGAAATCTGCCAACCACGAACAAATTCAAAGAAAATGATTTTAAAATCATGTTAATTTATTATAAAATATAAGTAGAAAAAGAGAGACGGCCTTTTTTTGGACCGTGCTAGTTCAAAATCGTGTAAAAAAAGGGTTGGGTGTACCTAAAATGTATATTTTAATATTACATCCTGCAGGCTAAAAGTAAATTTCGGTAATTACCCTGCTTTTCGGTTTAATTAAAGGAACAAAATTATCTCGCAATTCTCTCGGGCGATTTATTAAAATGTTTTTCGTTATTTTAAGTGGCAGGATTAGTGTCGAGCAGCCGTTGTGTATTTTTCATCGTTCTCGACGAATTCAGCCCAAAATCGCCTCCTGTCCCCTTTATTATTAACTTGCAGTGTCGTTGAATTAATAAAGTGCAAATTGAGCTTTAATGGGGGGCTTCATTCAGCCAACGAGGGGACCCCGAACGTGTTTTAATTGTCTTCCCGAAGAACTCGGACAATCTCCCCCTCCCCGGAATCTGTAATCAGTTCGAAGGATGAATAAGATGACAATTTTAGTGTACGCGTGCCAAGCCGCCCAGCAGCTGTTCAAACTTGTGCAAAACATTGACGACACGTTCGGATGTCACCGGGCACCATAATGTTGCAGCATCGCCTCCGGACGAGTCCATCGAGGTTGCTTCACCCGCGTGAGGGGGAGGAGCCTGGCAGTATAGAACCATAAGTATAAGCAAAGCAAGGCTTCTTGGGGGAGGTCCGAGCCGAATATCACTCGCCTTGCAATGAATGCACTTTCCAAGAAAACCGAAATCAGGTCGAATTTGTTTTTTAATCAAAACATAAGCGGGGGCTCCCCCATTGAATGGACTCTCTGATGGTAGCAAAATGGAGCAACTAAAAATCCTTAAGAATCCCAACCCAAGACGTTGGGGAGGCGGCCACTGTTGTTCTCCAGGGGCCAGAGGAGCACCCAGCAGCGGTGCAATTTTCCTCATTCATCGAACTGGTTTTGTTTTGCCACATCCTTCCACGGAGACCTAATTAAAATTTTACTGCCGCATAAGGACATAAAAGGACGATGATTATGTAATTGATGATTCCTTGACGGGCCACCAGCTCGATAGTAGTTTGATTTTTTGCCAGGGCCCCATCGGCGCTAAGCGACACCAGAAGGACACTTGACTTAATTTAGATCCATTCAAGATATGAGCGTGTGTGTGCTTGTCCTCCGTAAACATCTGGGCTTTGATTATCTCGTAATGCTGTGTTCAGGGGGCTCCTTCCGGGAGGGCGGAGCGCTCTCTGCACAGTAGAAAATTAAATGTAAATCAAAGTCAGATTTAGCCATTATGTTCCTGTTTATTTATAGTTATTTATCTTATCCCTGTCCATCTTGGATAAGGCCCTCGTCGTCTTGGCGGTTAGTTACCCTGACATCTATTCGACGTCCACTCTAAAAAATTGACCGCTTTTCACTCACTTCATAGTGGTGCCTTTTTTCTACCTTTTTTAATAACTTCCCTGAAAGATAAACCAAATTCTACTCTACACCGCATTTCTGTAGTTTTGGAAAATTAGTCCATTTAAAAATATGCATGTTGTTACATTAAAACCGCCACTTAAGAGTAAAAAAAAGTAATAAAATGTTGTGCGAACAATTCGTTGTAGAGAATTCATTTCATTTCATCGTGTTGGGCAATTATTCCATAGCTTTAAGTTAAAATTTGCTTCATTCTTAATTTTCAAAATGCTTATATGCATACTTTCGAAATGCATAAACTTTCAAAAAATTCGGTTTTAAATGTGGTAATCTTAAAAAACTTCCAATCAATATTTGTCTGCAGCTCTGGCTTAACCCATTAACGCCCAAAGAACCTAATTTTTTTGTGCAGTTTGAAACCCTCATTCTTACAATTAAAGGAAAGTTTTCAGTTTTCAAAATGTTATGTTAAATTTGTGATTAGCGACTACCAAAACTCCTGTATACTGAATTTCATGAAAATCTGTGAGATTTTTAAAATTTGTTGTCCGCCATATTGTATTTGCCACTTTAAATTTTAAAAATCTGATTTTAATCTCATAATCACTGACGATAAAAACCCCTTGGTACAGAATTTCACGAAAATCTGTACGATTTTAAGAGTTTCAGATTTTCAGAATCTGCACTATAGAAAATCCGCCATTTTAAAAATGTTATGAGTGATTGCGATCAGCACAAAAACTTTTTTCTGTAAGTTCAAACATTCCGATCACCGTTGATCCCAATTGCATTGCAAAACTCTATTGACTTTAAAAAAAATTACAAAAAAAAAAAAAAAATCAAATTTTTTGATACTTTTTTCCAAAAAGTCCCCATATTTAATTTCCTATTGGAAAAAACTCAATTTTGACGACAGATTCTGAAAGAGCACACTCAAAACTAGTAAGATTCATGGTTTTTATTGGAAAATAAATGTACTTTAATTGTAAGAATGAGGTTTCAAACTGCACAAAAAAATTAGGTTCTTTGGGCGTTAATCGGTGAAGGTTTAAAAAATGAATTTCTTTAATTCGGCCCCTAGAGCTAGTTTTTGTGTGTTAAGTAACGTGATTTAATTTAATTAAGTATACAAATGCAAAAACACCGAGATAAACACAACTTTTCTACGATTTTTAACAATTTTTCAGTTCTGCAGCTCTGGCTTAATGATGTTAAAAAAATGAATTTCTTAAATTCTTTATTTTTGTGCGTTAAGTAGCATGGTTTAAGTTAATTAAATAGGCACACGCAAAAAACCTTGATAAATCCGACTTTTTTATAATGTTTAACAATTTTTTAATTCTGCAGCTCTGGATTACTGAAGATTAAAAAAATTATTTTCTTAAATTTGACCGTTTGTTAATAGAGGAATTTCAAGATAACTCTAAAACTACTCAACTTGAGAATTTTCTTACGTTCTCTACTTGGCCAATTACAAGAAGTTTGACGAAAAACGGTCCACTAAATCCCGAGCGTAATTCTTTGAAGTTGATTAAAAAGGAAAGTACTTATAGTAAAGCAAAAATTACTATTTTAATATACAATTTGTCAGGATGTGAGAAAGATACTTAATTGAAAATACTTTTATATTGATCACATTATGTGGTATACATAATATGGTTCCGGAAGTCGTATACTGTATGCTGAAAGAAGCATGACTTCGCAATAATTTCTTTTCTCCAACAACTGCAGAGCACACTCGATGGAGCAATTCTTATTCATTGCAATCAGACCATCAGGATGCATAGGTTCTAGTTGGAAAGTATCTTGAAAAATATTCATCAGGAATTTAAATAAAAAATAATTTGAAAAATGTAGAATACAGCACCTGAGGTAGGAAACATTTCCTGAATAAGTAAGAGTCGTGTCTCTAGCGCGTACCAGTTGAAAAAAATAATAATAATAAATGCAGTGCACAAAAGCCTCACACTAGAGCAGAATGAGCGAGAATGAAAAATCATTATTCGTCTAGGTCACATTATGTTTTAAACGTTATTAATGCACTAGAAAACCACTAAAGGTTTATGTTGGGTAAGAAAAAAAAAAAAAAGAGAGGAAGCGCTTTGAGAAAAATTACTGTGCCTATGCGAAAGGAAAGCACATCACTCGCGGATGCTGGGAAGGGATTCCACTAGACATAGGGCTCCACCGCCCTGCATAATTGATTCAACCGAAAAAGGATATATGTTCGCCGCACCGCACAGTACCGCACCGCACCCAGGTAGGCTCCTTCGCGAAGTGATGGGGTTTATGTATTTTTTAAGAGCAGCAGAGTGTAAAAAAATAAACCCGTCACCGCACGCCTGCCCGCTCCTTTCGAGATCCTTCCAACGCCAACTTCTGCTTTTGTTTAATTATTTAAAGCGACCTCTGACATGTCGCTGCAATTAAAGAAATCCTGCATAAACGGGCAAATTACGCGGTTTCGTTTCAATACGCTCATTGTGCGAATTAAAGGCACAGAGAAAGGTCCTTAGGAACGACAACGGCGACGGAGGCTCCATCTGCGACCCGGGCCCCTCTCTTGGGGGCTAATTTTGTGCGGTTGGTGCGCCAAGGAAGCGCCTGCCGGCCTCATTTCTATGCGGAGATTTTAAAAACAGGAGCACGGCGCGCAGTTGATTGTCCTTTGTACTCAAGCGATTCCGCGCGTAATTGAGTAATTGTGTCGGTCGAGTTATTTTCGTCCGGATAATGACAAATGGATTACACCTGTACAAGCACGGCACCTATTAATAGGTGTGACAACTTTCTTAAATAGCAATCGATATTCCGCCGTGTCTCCATACTCAAGGAATTCAATCAGCCCAACTAAAATGTTTCTGTGTATGGCTTTTTTCTTACCAATTGTTATCTAAGACGAACAATATGGCTCATATTCTAAAAAAAAACTAAGCAAAAAAATAAAAATCTCAAGACTAAGCTTTTACTCAGATACTCAATGTTTAGTTTGGGAAAAAATAATTTAGAATCAGATTTAGGGTAATTTTAAGGTTTCTAATATTTATAACAACATTATTAGACCTCAAACTCTTAAGCTTAAATTCTAGACAAATTTTCCAAAATTCTTAGAATTCAAACTGATAAACCTTGACCTGCTTGATATAAGATTTCAACAGGAAGTCGCAACATCGCACCCAGAAAAAAAAGTTTTCTAAATTTCTCAATTTGAATTAGCCCTGAAAGGCATCGTTTTTATTTTATCACACAAAAAAAGTGAATCTTTGGGACCATTTTCCATACATAGGGGAGAGTCGCCAGTCATGGGCCACCTAAGGTTAAATGCATTTAAAATTATTGTAAACGTTTCGTTTACATAATTAATAGCGCAATATTAAAATTTGGATGATAATTTACCTTTGTGGAAAGTTTAAGGCAAGTTTGACTTTCTTTTATAATAAAAAATAACGTTTGAAAAATACGTGCAAGTGGCCCAATTTAGGTGACGAGTCGCCTAATGTGGGCCACCTATTGAATAGCACGTAAAATATCTGAAAAACGCGAAAATGGTTCGACATATTGTTTAAAACACCGTTACTTATTATATTTAATGAAACAATGAATTGAAGTTAATTAATTCGTTGATCAGAAATATATTTGAAATTTAAATTCGCAATAAAGAGTTAATCATCATAAATTAAGTATTTACTCAATGACATGTAACATTTTATAATCTAAAATAATAACAATAGGCTTAATATACTAAATTTACTAAATATCTCATGTACACTTACCGTTTTAATGAAAAAAACATTTTTCCTTCAGATAGTGTTGCTTTGTTTACATCGCGTGAGTGACCCGTATTAGGCGCCCTTTCGAATTGCACAGTGGCCCAAATTAGGGGAAATGACATTTTTCCAGATTGTTTAAATTAATTAGTATTGTTATAGTTTTTAAATTGCAAATACACTATATACTATATAAACATATTATACACTTCGCATCAGAACAAATTTTAGATTCATTAGATGTATCAATTTGTTTTTATCGACGAGCAAAAATGTCAGATTTTTAAGTCGGCAGATACATTTTTACGAGATTGTTGTAACATTATTAATTTTGTATTAAAATTAGTATTTCTTTCATTATTTTGTTCTACATTCATTTTCAATCAAATTTTGACATTAATTAATTTTCAAAAACTCGGTAAAATTGAAAAAAATGGGTGGCCCGAAATAGGAGCCGGCCCAAATTAGGCAACTCTCCCCTAATGCCTTCTAAACATTTATTTTAGAAACATGTATGTAAGGAGAATACCAAAATATTTATAGTACAATTAAGATGTATTAATATAGAACCTTTGTTATTATCTTATTTATTAATGATGTTCAACATGTCATATATAACTCCGAGCTTCTTATTTACGCTGACGCCAAATATTTTATGATGTCACGAAAAATCATACCTATAGATTTCCATTTTATTAGATGGATCCTTAGGGCTTAGTACTTCACAGAAAACTGGACTTTAAATTGCATATTGACCACATTGTTAATAAAAGTAACTTCATTCTAGGTTCCATTAGGCGTAGGTCGAGGGAATTAAGAATCTTTATGTTCTCAAGACTTTGAATATGGAAGTATTATGTGATTTTCGTCTTATTCGGCACATAAATTAAGAATAGAATCAGTCCAGAAATGATTTCTCCATTTTGAATTTTACGACTTGCCGTGGCAAGTTCGAAATTATTGCGATAGTAAATTTACAATGAATTAGAATGTCGTCGTGAAATATCTAAAGTAGTTTTCATTCACTCGTTATTAACCGGCGAAATTAACTGTCCCGAACTTTTCTCTATGATAAATGTTAACGTATCAATAAGTAATCTTAGAAAATTTGATTACCTACAACCTGGTATGTAATGTTCCAATTAAAACACAGACTTAGTAATATTAAACCCTAGAATTATTTATAGTTTAACTTTCTACAGTCACGGCAGATACTATTTTAGCTGAAGGAATAAATAAATAAATAAAGTAATTGCCATAAAAACGTTATATGCAGACGATAAATTTAAAATATTATCTTATATAGTCTGAAAGCAGAAAAATAAAACTGAGTTAATTTAACCCATTAAGGGGAGGTTCTCATCTAGAACGTCAAAAAGTAGGTAAAGTTCGTGATTTTTTTGAAGGCAAATGACAAGACATAGGGAAATGATATTTGGCATTATATTTTATTGTACATTTATCTGTACGAAAAAATTTTTTTATTCAAAAAAAAAAAAACAAAATGGCGCCCGTTATTCAACTTCTCCGGAGGCATGTTTTTCGAAAATTGCCCAGCTGCGTACAATTTAGGGGTCGCAGATTGGTCTGAAATCAAATAATGATGACATTATTATAAACTAGAATAAATTTGTCTCAGAAAGAGTGGACGACTTTCAAAAAAAATTTAAAATTGACGGAATGGCGCGATTTTGAAATTTTAAGGCCGTTTTCGGCCGTTTTTTTTCATAGTTTATCACTTACAAAAAGGAGATAATTTTACAATTTTCAAAATGTGCTCCACTCTTTCTATGAAGAAAATTGTTTACTTTAATATGCACGTAACTAGAAGTTGATCGGTTGAACCGTTTTTGAGTTATCTTGTACGCAAATTGTACACAAACATGCCTCCGGAGAAGTTGAATAACGGGCGCCATTTTGTTTTTTTTTTGAATAAAAAAATTTTTTCGTACAGATAAATGTACAATAAAAGATAATGCCAAATATCATTTCCCTATGTCTTGTCATTTGCCTTAAAAAAAATCACGAACTTTACCTTTTTTTTTGACGTTCTAGATGAGAACCTCCCCTTAACGCCCAAAGAACCTAATTTTTTTGTGCAGTTTGAAACCTCATTCTTACAATTAAAGGACATTTATTTTCCAACAAAAACCATGAATCTTACTAGTTTTGAATATGCTCTTTCAGAATCTTTCGTCAAAATTGGGTTTTTTCCAAAAGGAAATTAAATATGGCGACTTTTTGGAAAAAAAGTATAAAAAAATTTGAAATTCTTTTTTTTGTAATTATTTTTCAAGTCAATAGAGTTTTGCAATGCAATTCTGATCAACGGTGATCGGAATGTTTGAACTTACAGAAAAAAGTTTTTTTCCTGATCGCAATCACTCATAACCTTTTCAAAATGGCGGATTTTCTATAGTGCTGATTCTGAAAATCTGAAACTCTGAAAATCGTACAGATTTTCGTGAAATTCTGTACCAAGGGGTTTTTATCGTCACTGATTATGAGATTAAAATCAGATTTTTAAAATTCAAAATGGCAACTTCAATATGGCGGACAACAAATTTTAAAAATCTCACAGATTTTCATAAAATTCAGTATACAGGAGTTTTGGTAGTCGCTAATCACAAATTTAACATTTATTTTTAAATGTGGTACCATAAAACTTATAATCGTCTATCTAAACAAATAAAAACATAATAATCTGGACTCATTCAAAACAATCCCAAGTCATAAAAGTGCGAAATAATTCTAATTTAAATTTAATTTAAAGAGAATTCTTGGATTAAAATTATTTAAGAGCTTAGCTCATTTTGAAGTTCGTTCCATTTTTCTGATGTTAAAAAATGTTATGGCTTATAGAATTCCGAACACTTATTTAATATAATGTTTTCAGAAGACGAAAAAAAAGGAATTTTCAAGTTTAATGCTCATAAAAGAATTCTACACTTCCTTTATTTTCGTCTGCAAACAACTAAAAGTTTACTGTCGCTGGTTTAATTCGTGGAATGCCAAATAAAAGTTTATCTAATATTAAAACTCTACATGAAAGCACTTCTATCTTCCGCAGGAAGAAGAAGATACTGAGATCAATTAACCCACGTCAAGTTGAAACCTTCAGACATCAAGCACTTTATGTTGGTCCCTATAAAAGAATCTCCAAATTGGACTAACGAAGAGGCAGTTACACTGAGCTATTTTAATAAAACTAAAGGGAGTTTTAAAAGTCCGAGCATTAACGACTTTTAGAGTCATACCTGACCTAAGTAAAAAAAAAAAAAAATGAGGGTGCCAGACAGAATTGTTTTTGTCCCAGAGGAACACAATGGCCCGGTCAGCGCTGGGCGAATCCATTTCACCAGGAATTTGGGGGACTCATTGTTCACATGTTGGAGTTCCCACAATCTGGCGAAAGAGCCTCCCGACGAGTGCGCCCCAGAGACTGGGGAACTGCTGCGACAAAACGAGACGACCCCGGTGCCTGGCCTGGACTGTGGCTGATATAATGTAATTCGGATAATTAAAAAGTCCTAATTGAGTCTGGTCGAGGAGTTATCAATGAAACATCCCGGCTCTGCAGAAGATCATATGTGCGATAGGAGCCGGGACCCAGAATCCGGAGGAGGAGTCGCATTTCCCGAAATAATTATTATTATTTCAGCCCACTTCTGCACTTACAATTAGAGGACCCGGACTGCTCCAACCGAATGGCAATTCACAATTGCGGTCATTTATCGACCGATAAAGGTGCCGCCGTCGTCGTAGTAACCTGAGGATTCCAGTTCGGGATCGGGAGCAGATCATCTGAAGGGAGTGTCTGCAGAGCGGTATCATGGATATCGATTCGCCGGCTCGTACGAAACGATTCAAATAATTGTAAGATATGAGATATACGACGCCGGAAGATGCCTGCAATCCCGGAATTAGGAGATTATGACGAGGGGCTGATGGGGCTCCTCTGTTGTGTCCTGTGGCAAATTCGACCTGGGGAGCATTCCCAGCCCTAACCGCATCCCGATGTGTCGCACAGTGGGCCACAAAGCTAAATTGGTTCTTGAAATTTAGAAAATGAATTATTATTTTTAAATAAATGAGTAAGGGTTTTTCTATATAAAAATGGAGACTAAGCTTTTGCTAAGATTTTTATACAAAATTTTAAGATTTCAAAACAAAATAACTAAAATAGCCTAAATCACAATTTAAGGAATTTAAACATCTTTATGAATTAAGTGATTTAAAAGCATTAAATTGTTATATCCTCACTAGTTTTTAGCTATTTTCCTTTCCCTGTACTTACATTAATCGGTATAGATTTTTCGTGATTTTCAAGAATTTTTAATCAGAATTTTATTAAATTGAATTACGAATATTTATAGATATGTGGGATTTTCGAACTTTTAAGTTACCTACCTATTAATATACACCTAGTTATATTCAACAGTATTATATTGGTAGTTTTTGTTCTATTGTTGTATCTTAAAAGATTAGAAATTCTTACAAATTAATCATTTACTTAATCACATAAACTCTTCTAACCAAATTTCTGAGGTTGTTTTAATTCAATATCATTAGTGATAAGTATATCTAATAATTTAATAATAGTTGTCGAGTAGAGACAAAACTAACAGACTCTTTAAACTTAAACAAAACACTAACACCTCTAGTTCAAAACGATGTTTTAAGAACAGAGTAGGTAAGTTTAACATGCTTTTGTTTTTGAAAATTTACCAATGATTGACAAAGACTGAGTTTAGTGTTCAACTTAAACATCATTTTAAAGGAAGCCGTGGACTAATTCTAATCTACACCTTTGTATTATTAGAACATCTAAATGAAGAATATGCAAAAGAAATAAAACAAAATATTGGGTTGTTCAGAAAGTAATTTCGTTGTTTTCCCAACAGAGGACTTAATTGTATTTTTCGCAGCCAGCTTCACACTTAAGCCGCAATGTCATTATATATATTGACAATAGATATAGCAAGGCTTGTTTGTGAAAACGTTTAGTTTTTGTTTGGTCCCCTATCAAATAAAGAGAGTCGAAAGCAAAATTGTCGGCATATTTTACTTTTTTACTATCAAAAGGTAAAAATGGTGTTCAAGCAAGAAAAAAATTAGTTTATGTGTATGGCGAAATTACGTATTGACAGAACGCACGTACCAAAACTGGTTTTCAAAATTTCGTTCTGGCAATTTTGCTGTTAAAGATACACCACGTTCTAGAAGGCCAGTTGAAGCTGATGAAGGCAAAATAAAGACATTGATTGATGCAAACCGCCGAATATCAACTCATTAGAACACTGAGAGATTAAATTTATCGAATTCTATCGTTCATGATCACGTGAAACGTTTTGGTTTTATTTCAAAACTCGACATATGGATTCAAGATGTTCTTACAGAAAGAAATTTGCTCCGTCGCGTTGACGTCTGTGATTCGCTTCTCAAACGTCAAGGAAATGATCCATTTTTGAAGCGAATCATCACTGGGGACAAGAAATGAGTTGTATACAATGTTAAACGCAAGGGATCATGGAGTAAAAGAGATAAACCGGCTCAAAGCACTTTAAAAACCGATATTCATCAAAAAAAGGTGGTACTGTCTGTTTCATGGGATTTCAAGAGAATTTTTTTTTTTTTTTAGCTTTTATCGGACAATACCACGATCGATTCTGAAGTGTACCGTCATCAGCTGCACAAATTTAATGATTCACTCAAACATAAAAGGTCAGAATTGATCAATATAAATGGTATAGTGTTCCACCAAGATAATGCGAAACCTCATACAAGTTTGGCAGCTCGCCAAAAGTTTTTACAGCATAGATGGGATGTACTAACATACCCACTATATTCCTCGGATCTGGAACCTTCAGATTATTATTTTATCCGGTCTCTACAAAAAATTGTATACGGCAAAACCTTTACTTCAAATGAGAACGTCAATAATGACTTGGATCAGTTTTTTTGCCAGCAAAGATCAGGACTTTTATGAGCGTGGAATCATGTTACTGGCAGAAAGATATTGGACCAAAATGGAGAATATATAATTGAATCTAATATTTATATACTATAAGAAAATCGCCTTTCATTTTCAAAAAAAAAACTCTAACAGCTTATCCAAAGACTCATATATTCTAAAAAGCTCAGTCTTGATTTTTACACAGAAAAACCGAGTTCGAGATCTCAATTTGAAACTTATTTTTCTATGTAAAAAGTAACATTCTAACGTTCTTGCATACATTTTATTTGTTTGTTTCAACAGTTTAACCACTTCGGTACGGCGTTCACCAGCCGTGAAAATTATCACACAGCCGACACTCACTCTTCACATGATATTTTGTGGAAATTGTACTAATTAATTTTATTTAAATGAATCACAAGTGTGCTATAATCATATCTCCTAGGATCTTGACAAAGGGTAAGGATTCGTAGTCAGCTGAACCTACCCATTAAAACTGCACAGCAGATAAACTGGATGTCGACTATAGTCGACGCTCGTACCGAAGTGGTTAAAGCAACTTTACTTCTAAATTACGATCAACATGATACTCCCTACTAGAATGGATCACACTCTTGATTCCGGCTGATTTGAAAAGGAGATTTCAAAACAAGTTTCCAACGGATTTGAATTCCTTTGGAATCAAGAATAGAGCCGTATAATTACAGTATAAACCTCTCTACAACGAAACTCAAGTAATGTCGTATTTTATTTCATTACTTATATAAAGTTTTCGTTATAGAGAACATAAAGAAAACAACAGAATTTTAAAAAATGAAAATTTGCAATGCTTGAAATAAATACAAAAAATTACTTTAATCACGTATATACCTAACTTTCATTTATGAAGTTGTTTAAACTTTCCCAGCCATCTCTCTGACGCCTTGTCTTTCAATATCTTAACAATAGCGTGTATTGTTTCGTTACAGAGAATGGACAACAACCAAGCTCAAGTAATGTTTATAGGGAGTTTTTCATTATAAAGAGTTTCGCTCTAGAGAGTTTACACCGTGTATAATGAAAAACTAATAATACAAATAATAAAACAACCTTAATACAATACTACGACATATGTTATACCCTCAGCTTATATGGTTATCCATTTTTTAAACTCTTTAGCATCATAGAAACTATTCTGCAACACTGGTTAATTATTAAACACCCTGTAAATTCGAAATTTTTGTTTCAAGTTGAAGCTACAAATGTTATCTTTCTACTATAAAAGTTCATTCAATTATCTCTAATGTTTAAGAAATGTTCGATGATTTTAGAGCGCCAAAATGGCACAGAGCAGTGCCTCGTCTCGCAGTGCCTCAACTTTTTGAGACCTCGGCCTATTTGTGTTGCGTCGCGTTTCGGTACCAATAAATCACTCAACTTTAAATCGTCACAATTAATTTTCCTGATTGTCGCGGAGGGAGCATTTCGTTCCGGCGCCACCGCTAGCCAGTTCCCCCTTTGGGGCGCAATGTAATTAATTCCACTAAACATTTGCCCCACGTTCTGTGCGCCTTTATTTTATTTTTTTAAATATTTTTTAAACCTGGCTCGCCACTCGGGCAATTAATGCGCTCTCATAGTTGAAGAGTTTCTACAAAAGTTTACCGGGGTAAAACCGAAAAAAAGGCGCGCACAAAATAAAAATGTTAATAATTCACGCTTGAGTCACCCTGTTTGTCCCCAGTCCATTAATTTAGCCGCAAATTTGACATCAGTGGAAGTGAAGACCCGGAATGAACTGGAGCACCAAACTCGACTGTGGCCCCACGCCGGGGAGCCGCAACAAAGGACGAGTCCTGGCGGAGTCCTCGGGATATTGTCGCCGGGATGCGGTGCGGCCAGGTGGAACTCCTTCGTTGCAGTTTATTTCCACCGCTGACGAGCTTAAGAGATTGCGCCTGATTGCGTGAAAGAATGAAATTACTTCGGATTACTTCGGACGAGCGCTCCGTCGCATGCAATGCACGTCTGCTGGTCATGGGTCTGGGCTTCATTTAGTGCAGCATTTCTGCAAAGCGGCTGCGAGGGGGAAGAAATTGCGTCTGCAATTCTGTTGTTTATGAATTTATAGAATTTGAAATTATTTGGTCGGACGCACGTCTGGAGAGATCTTGATCTACACTTGTTCACCCAGGCTTAAAGTTCTATACCCCAGTCTAATACGAATAACCAGAACAAACAAGTAAAAATGGTGAAAAAGGTTTTTGAATTAAACGCTTTTATTTTATATGACCAATTACATACTAAAACGTAGAAAAATTCTCCAATCTTTTCTATAGTAAGTTCAAGTTCACCAACCCTGGTTAACATTAAATGCATATTTTAACAGAAATAATTTTATTTAAAATTTTCGACACCACATTGACTTCGAAATAAGCGACCCCGAAAATCCCTGAGTGTCAATTTTCATGGCATTGCTTTATATTGCTAAAGCAGATAGCAAGCTCCTTTATCAAGGTTTGGAGACTCAGGTAAAAATTGGCGACTTGTTGTAATATTATAAAAGAGTCCAGTTCAGTGGAAGAACGAAAAAAATGAATTACTTACAAGATTCTAACTTTAAACCGGTTAAAAATCAATCGATTTACACGAATTAAAAGTTTAACGTTTTAAGTGTGGAGCGAAAAATTAAAATTGTGCATAAAGAGCCGAGTCAAATTTATATAATTACTTAAGTTTTATAAACGGATAATAAAAAATTAGTTTTAAAAGATAATTACAAAATTCCTAAAAGAACGTGTTAAAAACTAATGGTATTAAGATTGTATAAATAATGTCATAATATGTAAAAGAACTCTTTATCTCACGCACAACGATATCTCGTATTTGGCACTTTTCGCTAGTGTATTATATACTATAAAGGTTAAGAAAGGAGGACCACATTTTGACTAAATTTTTATGAATGTAGCAATAGTTCACCAACTAGAAAATAGCATATTTTTCGTTACTGAAGGTGAGAAACAGAAAAACTACATAGGTTTTAAAACAGGAAAAACTCATTTAGGAATAACTCAGTTTCCCAGATCTTAAACAAAAAACGCTTAATTTTGTACAAATGATTTGATATTCATTTTACAATAAAGGAAGAATTAAAACAATTTTGTTTATAATTTTGAATATAAAATCGGTAAAAGTTTTGTATTTATATGTTCGTTAGACAATACATTTCTTTTGGTTTCGTACTAACACACGAATTGACATTTTACAAAAATTCAACACTTTAAATTTGTTTACTACTGTGATCAAAAAGTAAAACCAATTTTGAATTTAAATTGCGCGGGTACATCGATTCTACTGATGAGATAAAAGAAAAATCGAAGAAGGAACTCAAGGCCATTCCAATCATCGAGTTTCAGAAGTGGTTCGAGGATGGGAAAAATCGCTGGCATAGGTGTATTGTATCGGGCGGGGACTACATTGAAAGGGATGATATAGATTTCGAAGAATAAATAAAAATTTTCAAAATTATAAGCAAATTGGCTTTACTTTTTGGTCACAGTAGTATATTGTAACGCTGATTTTTTTGTTATTGATATAACTTGACTGAGAAAAATATCGTATTGTAAGATTAAATATCCGCGTAGTTGATTATCTTATCACATTTTTAAAATTGGTTGTGAATCGTTGTACATTAAATTATTTATTTATCTTATTTGAAACAACTACAGAACGTATTAAATAAGATACAGTGGTACCTCGACATACGAGTTTAATTCGTTCCGTAACCTTGCTCGTATGTCAAATTGGTCGTAACTCAAAGCAATTTTCCCCATTGAAATTAATTGAAATGCCATTAATCCGTTCCAGCTCCCAAAACACCACCTCAGTTGTTTTTGTTAAGTGTTTTTGAATAAGAAAAATGTATTTACAAGAAGAAACATTATAAATAACAAATACATATTCTATAAAAACATAATAAAATAAAAAGTGAAGTGCTTACGGAAGCGCTTAATTTTCGTCACTGGTCTTCGCTCTTTTCGTCAAGCTTTGCTCATTTTCACCTGCAGATCGTTTAAAAAAACTGTCCAAGAAGGTTTGTTTCTTCCTCCTTTTCAGGATAGTCTGAGGTGGGAGAAACTTTTAGACGCTGCACACGACCACAACATGCGCCCCGCAAGTTGGGGTCGTGTGCAGCGGTGTAGTGTGCGATTCCTCGTATCTCAAATCTTGCTCTCATCTCAAAGCAAAATATCGCTCGCTCGGCGGCTCGTATCTCAAAACACTCGTATATTAGGGCACTCGTATATCGAGGTACCACTGTATTTAACAAAGGTTATTTGAATGGTACAACAAATATAGACAATAACGAAAATAAACCATTATTTGTTTTGAATACGATTATAATGTTGGTTCAAAATTCTTTTTTGTAAAATCAACATTGGGATCAAATCATATTTGAAAATTATTGATTTAATGTTGTGTCCATTGTTTTCACAACGTTTTTCTCTCAGTGTTGTATAAAGGAACTTGTAATTTTGTATAATATCAGATAATTATATTCAGTGAACTAGAATATATATTTATTTTACTAGTCAGTTCAAAAATAAGTACACAAGATTATCTCGTAAACGGTAGAAGGTATGGTAATATAATTTGAAATTAACTTAATTCTCTTGTAGAAAACAATTTCTTTAAAAATCAGTCAAATCGGTTTGTTTTCAGATTTGAAGGACTATTACCCTACTCAGTAAATAGGAGTAGAAAAGTTGTTGAACTCTGAATGCAAAACAGGGAGAGTCTACTACTCATAATTTTCAAACCGATTTAAGGGGGTAGTCCAGTGAAAAAAAAAATTTTTTTCGTTTTTTGTTGTTTTGCTCAAATCTACTCTACTACACCTAGAAAATACTCCCTTAAAATATCTAAGCAAAATATTGAATAGTTTTAAAGATACAGAGAGTTTTCGAGAGACGTGAATCCGAGCGCTCGAAGGTCCCCTGGCGTGTTTCGGAGCAAGGAGGACTCTTGTATTTCTGTTTGGTTCGCCCATTTTTCTTCGGTTTATAACGGTCTAGGTCCTTCTGCTTTGTATTTAAGGTTAGTTATGTATGGAGGAGGCATCGCGTTATGTATGGAGCAGGCATCGCTGATTAAGGTAAAATTAATTTTTTTAGCTTTTTTCCGCATAAAAAACTTTAAACGCGTTTTTCTCAAAACAGCATGTTTTGACTCGGCGGACGTCAGATCTCAGAGTCTTTTGCTCCGATTGATCTAAAAATTTAGCTGTATATTTCTTGATTGTGTATCTATCGTCGGAACTAGAATTATTAAAATCAATTGTTTATTTACAAAGTTATAAACAAATTAAGCACCCGAAAAACACCCGAAAAATTCGAAATGCCGCCATTTTGTTATTTTTTATTGAAAATTAATAGTTCTAGTTCCGACGATAGCCAATGTTCTACAGATTAAAACCTCATTTGAATTTTTTGTTTCAAATGAACCGTTGCAGAGATTCGACGTCCGCCAACAAAAAAAATTTTTTTTTTGAGCGGCCATTTTGTCGGGATGACTCATCGAAAACAAAAAAAAAAAATTTTTTTTGTGTATTTTAATAGTTGTACTATCATATGTCAAAAAGTTGTTTAATAAAAATAGACTTCTAATATGAAAAAAAAATCGTTGAAAAAACAGTCGTTTTCACTGGACTACCCCCTTAATAAGTTTTATTTTTTGTAAGTTACAGGGTGTTTAATAATGTCGTTATTCATTTTATGATTTCCTGCTTCTTTTAAAACGGCCCGTATTTGAGAACTCGAATACGATTTGTGTCGATATCAAGAATTTCGTATTTGGCAACACGATGTCCAAACCGAGCAATCGTTTGGATCGAGTTTTCACACGATATACTTAACTAGTTGCCATTTAGCGTAAAGTCGATTTGAAATAAAGCGTAAGTAAATTTGCTTTTTGTTATTATATTAAGGCCCCTATTATGGTTAGCGAGTCTCACAAATTTCATTCGTGTCGAAAGGAGCTTACGAAAGCCCTTTTTGGATAAAAATTCCTAATAAAGTTCCAAAATTTTTAGTAAATTCATTTCAGTAGCCTTTGACTTCAATTAATTTTTTCGTTCAAAGTGATTAAAATTACTCGATAGAAAAATAAATTTCACTTCTTTTGACGTTGTGTGAGGAAAAATTAATTGAAAGTCAAAGGTAACTGAAATGAATTTACTAAAAATTTAGGAATTTTGTGAGGAATTTTTATCCAAAAAGGGCTTTCGTAAGCTCCTTTCGACTCGAATGAAATTTGTGCGACTCGCTAACCATAATAGGGGCCTAAGCCTTTTTTTAATTAAGTAGTTAGTTTCCAAATATAAACGTAGCCATAAGTATAACAATTTGGATTGTTTATTTTTTTTTTTATGTAAAGATTATAACACTGCAACAATAAAGTCCTCTTGGTTTTTTCATGAAACTTAATTTAACATCCATGAAAGTGAATATTGGAGGCAAAATTCTATTTAATTTGATCAAATGCGAGCCCAGTTTTTGCCTTATAAGTGAAAATACAAAAAAATCGTTAAGGTAAACAAAACTGAGACAACACCAAAGATCACTGTGTAATCTTTTAAAATATGTTTAAAGAAATTTTTAATTATCTGCAACCCATTTAAATCTACATGAAAAATTCCAAAATTGTCTGACGAACGCCTGCTCGTTCATAAATTAAGAATAGAACCGAACCAATTCCAGGAAAGTAAAGGGGGCCAACCTAATTAGTGTCCAAAGCCTCAGAGGCTCTGTTGAAAGATTTCAAATAAAATATTCAATTGGATCACAGCGGACTTAGTTATATTAATAAGAAATCGATTTTGGGGGCAAGCAAAAGGAAGCCCCAAACATATTGAGCACATGCCTCGAATCCCAAAAACAGGGTAGAGCAGCCCAAGAAGCTGGACAATATTTGGGCAGGCAGCTAAAAGAAGTCGGTGCCGCCTATCGTCCGTTGTCGTCGGCGCCGCCACCGGAGCTGCAAAGTCGCACAATCACCGGTGGACTGAAGAAAAAAAAAAAAAAAAACAAAAAATTCGTCATAAAGTTTCACAGCTGATTCTCTGGGGCTGGATAAAACTTTACTCGTCCTTCCTGCAATCAGGAATTTGTGAATGGAATTACACGTACACAGGGCGCCGCTGCGGGTGTGTGGGGGGTGTAGGGAGAGACGGTTCGCAGGTGTGCAATATAAAGACGGGGGCCCCGCTATGCGTACTATGTCCCTTCGATGTAGTAAAACTCCCCAAAGGGCTCGGTTGGCTCCATCATTTCGAGGAGCCTCCCCGAGTATTGCTGCGATTCATGGGAGAACAGAGCGAAACTGCAAGTCCATTTAGATTAAGGATGGGGGGCCTAAGGGGGCCCCTCGGTCGTGGTAGGCAGCACCTGAAGAAACGCCAGATATCAGTTTCGACACCTGCAGCGGACAGGGGATGAGGGCGCCGCACAATATCCGTTAATAGTCGCGATGTGAGTGCCATCTCAACACCAGAGAAGCTCCCCCAAGTGTGGGGGGACTGAATGTGACTACAGTGTCGGGATGTGGCCCCAAACATGGCGCTGACACGAAACTCCAGCTGTATTAGTGCGCGAAGGGGTGGCTGTCATATGTCAAAAAATTTCCTCTTCTTTTCTACACCCGTGTGAAAAATTGATTTTCATTTTCCACGGCAAGAAGTCCTGCAATGTCTTAAAGAAAAATTTGATACTTTGAGACCGGCGGCTTAAGACAGAGGAGTCCAATTGGGCCCCACATTTCGGTGTGGATACACTTCCAACTTACTTTGCACATGACAGAGGCCAACGGAGAACTGCCCCAATTCGGGCATCTGTCGCAGAATTTCCTCGGTGACCAGATGCACACCGCGGTGCTGGGGGCGAAGATTAATTTTACGCTGAAACCACGCCGATCCAATTTGTATCCCACGATTCGACGAAGCCATTGTTTCTGCTGAGCTACTATTGCTGGCCGTCGCCGCCTCAGGTTCATAAATGCCGCCCGTCTTGAAGGATTTCCTAATTTTTTCAGCCAATTTCGCCGTCTTGATAGCGTTTCTCCCTGGGGGCACGTTTTGGGTAGCAAGAATAAAAACTTTCGTTTTTGACAATCTTCTTTTAAATCCGCCGCCGCAACACACCGCTTCTTCGTCTTCTATCTTCTTCAGATCCCCCCTTGGCTTCAAGAAATCACCTTACAAAAATGATGCAAAATAAACGCGAACTCGCAAATTACTATTATTTTTTTTGACACAACTCCTGACTGTTCGCCAGGAGGATCACCAGAACACACCAACACACCGGCACGGTCACACCACACAAAAATCGCGGAGCCCCAAAATTCACTGCTGCTGCTGCTGCTGTAGTCCTCCACAGTTCCGCCCGCACACGTCTTTCTCTCTTTCGCGTTTTTTGAGCACTTTCTTCCGGTTTTTGGGCCCCCCCTTCCCTAAAGAATGGTTGCCGCAATCAAAATCGAGTTCTGATCGTTTCCTGAATTGAATATTAATTTTTTTAATTTGCAAATATTCCCCGGCAGCGAGCAGATTAATTCGAGCGCACCGCAAATTTACAACTTTTCAGCGAGCCCACTTGTGAGAAAACTTGAAATTCTCATCCTGCACACGACCGCAATTATCTGCAAGCCCCCAAGAGGAGGGTGGTGACATACACACTTTGACACTTCGCTGACAGGGCAGTGGGGCGCACCACGGGCAGATCTCCGGCTGCTGCAGCCCTCCGCGCACACCAGGTGCCGAGAATTTCTAGTCCTCGGAGGAAGGAAAAAGGGCTTGAGGTAATTAATAATAATAATAATCTTAGCGCTTCCGGCTTAATCTGGACGCTATCATCCGCGACGAAAACCCGACAAATTGCCAAAAAATTCAGCTTGCATTTTGCTGCCGCTCGCTTAATCTGACACTCGACGACAGTGGTCCCATACAACACCAACACACAAGCACAGTGGCCGGGGGGGTTGTTACGAATCGAACACACGAAGAGGCGAAATTCCACCACGAACACAACTACAATCAACCGCAAGTTAATATCCTTTTAGATCGCCTGCCTCTCTCTCCACCTCGACCGTTCGGGTCCTTTTCGTCGCTCTCTGTCTCTGTCTCGCGCACCCGTTCTCTGCGCCACCTGTCACTTTACTTCATACGTGTGTGCGGCGGTTCGGTCGGCGGCCCGATTTCCCCTCAATTCGCCACCCTGTGCTCTCTCTGGAAGCGCACACCGCAGCGAGCGCACACACCCGACGACACGACGGCGTTTGTAGCGGAGAAGGACGACTCTCTTGGCCTACACACACACGCGCGTATCCTTGGCAGTGATCATCGCTTGAAGAATTTATGTCCTTTCGACGGGCGAGCTGCGATTCGCCGTTATCATGATTCTCGCCGCAATTCCATTACGTCAGTTGGTCGCTGGGGTTTTTTCCACTGTTTCGGCCGCACTCGGGGCAATTTCAGCGCGCTTCTCGCCGACCAAATTCGCGATTTCTGAGCTGACGGGGGTTACTCCACTTCACCTCTTTTCACACACACACGAAAGTCAGGGTGAGGTATTTTTCTAATACGAATTAGGACTGCCACATGAGACCGACGAGGGTGAACTGCATTTCCATACTTTCGCACAATTCGGGCTGGGACTTGGATGCGGAAATATACGGAAGAGACTTTTTCCCGTAAGATACTCTGGCGGTTTTAATATAAAACGAATTACGCCGAGTGGTGGACAATATAAATTGATATTTTATATAGAAAAACTTAACTTTATAATTGCAACGAATTCAGTCATCTTCTTTGGTGGTGAAATTCAGCGAAAAGCTATGAAAGATGGCAGCACCATCGATTCAATATAATTTTGTTATTTACTGGTTAAGTACAGTACGGATCAGAAATGCTGATTGAAGTGAAAATTGTTAGGACCTTGCAGTGAATCTTTAATTTTTACCGCTTTAATGAATGACTTTATTTTACATGTGGCATAACTTTTTAAAAGAAAACGAAGCTCTCAGTTACAGCTTGTTATTTTAAAATTAATTTTGAAAAAGCTTATAACTTATGCAATTACCTGTTTTTTGGATTTTGGAAGCTCCCATGTCCTTTTTTTTGTTAATAAACTGCATCAAATTTTGTTGTTTAGATGGAACACATAAATCAAACATGCAATTAAAAATAATTTCATGCTATTGTGACCACAAACAAAACAGTTATGAGGGTTTGAAGGGGGAATTTAGGGCATTTTTTTAAATAAACTGGAACAAGTAGTATATCAGTAACCGGATCACATACGACTTAGGTCTCATCGGTAAAAAATTAGAAATGAACCCACCAACAAATTTTGTCGGTCCTTTTGCCAAACGCCCTGTATTTACCTGAACTTCTTGAATACTTACTTAAATTGAAATATGTAGGAAAATTGACCATTGCTATTAAAAAAATCCTTACCTTTTTTAAGGTACTACTACCGTCTAGAATTTTAGAAAAATCATTTTTTTTTTTTTTTAAATTTTACGACTCCTCATAGTCTCAGAAAACATCTCATACATTTTTGTTGAGAAATGCGAAATAGAAAAAAAAAGTTATAGCGTTATACAGCGAAAGCGCGCGGTTGGGCTCCAAGTGACTCTCTAAACTTTAAACGCGTTTTTCCCGAAATGACATTTTGTGAGTCTGCCCAGAGATTATCTCCAGATCTACCGAACCGATTTAAATAAACCTTAGTGCGTTTTGTTTGTTTAAGTTGCCTCTATTGTAATTTACCACAATCTAGCCCAAAAATTAAAAAAGAAAAATTTTGGCAAGAGAAAAAGATGAAAAAAAAGGTTAATTTTTTCACATTTTTTTTCAAACTTTTATATTTTTTTTGTTTTTGCATTTTTTTTACTAAATGTGGTTAATTACAAGGTAAGGGACCTTTCTTTTTAAAATCCCGTTTGAATTTTTTGTTTCAGACATTTCAATCCTGAGATAATCTCTGGGCAATTGGACTAGCATATTTTCATGCTGCCGGCTTCAGCGCCCTCTATACAAATTTCTAAATACAAAAATTAAAATAAATAATTTTTTTTTGCAATCTACAAGGATCAAACTTATTGAGAAAAAAAATCATGAAAAAGTGTGATTTTCTTCATAATTGGGTCATTTTTAATTCTATGTGATCTGAATAAATATACTTGATTATTTTTATTTATTTTTTTAGCTTAGTTACCAATTTATGCGATTGAATAACAAGTAAATCGTGTTTATTGGAGAATATTAAATGTTTTTCTTAGAAATGAAATAAAATTTGAAATTGGATTTTTTTTTTCGTATAGTAAACCTGAAGTTAACTTTAAAAATTTAATTTTTTCCAACTTCGCATTTTTTCAAATTATTTTTTTTCCCCAAAAAATATAGCTTGTAGTATAAAAATATTATGCAAATAATTTTAGAATCGTATCTCGATCCGTTTAGAAGATATGAACTAAAAAATCAGCCTTCTAAACCATGTAGTATAGGAGTTATGAGCCTAAATAAGATAATTAAAATCGTAATAGTTACATTCATTTTTATTGAGTTTTATTAAATATATCACTATTACATTGTTATTAAACGATGATATATTTTATTATAGTATATATTATAATATATAATTTATAAAGACAAAAATATATAATAATAATATAATAATAAAAACCACCCGTCCACCCCTTCTAAATCAGGCAAAAACATTTGTTTCGCCAAGGCGATTACTCCATTTAAGTATCTATCGCTTTATCTTAAGTATCTGGCGCTTTTTTCAGCTTCCGATCTCGACCGGAAGTGCATTATTTAGATCGGAAGTATATTTTTTTAAATTGGATGGGTACATTTTGACCTTGAATTCGGATTCCATGATGAAAAATATACAACTTTCATTTGGAACATTTTGCAAAAAAATAACGTTTTCGCCCTGTAAATGACCTTTGAAGTTGTTCAAGCTGGAAGTAGATCTTTAACAGCGGAATTGCGTTTTTGCTGGGTTTAAATGGGGACTTTATCGTCTCCAACTCCTACCGGAAGTGGGTTTCCACGCTGGAAGTAGACTTTCAACTGGACATATTTATGACGTAGAATGTGAATTTGCTGCAATTCCGCTGTGAAGAGAATATTCCGGTCTGAATCACGTATCAACTATATACAAAGTTCATATCAAAGGGCGAGCCGATATATCCGCTCACCGGTCCGGTAAGGGATAGGAAAAATTTTGTAGTATTAAATTTTATGAAATTGCTAAAATTCGGTGAAAATGTGACTCTAGAGGTTTTCGGGGTCGCTGATTACAAATCCGGGGTCAGATTTGATCAATTTACATATCCCTACCCCTACTATAGCTCCTCCGCTACAATTACAATTTTATCTCGGGGAGGCATTTGAAGAGTAGGGGAGGGGGTAGTAGAGGGTAGGGTGAATGCATTTATCAAATCTGATCTCAGATTCGTGATCAGCAACCCCAAAATCGCCCTGGATATTGTTTATGACAAAAAATTATTGACTTTCCTCCAAAGCCGATATATCGATTTTCCGCTCCTCTAAAGGTTAATAAAGACAAATATACCTAAGCCAAATAAATTTTTTTAAATATGTAATTCACCAAAAAAAAGCCACTACACAAAATTCTCTTTAAAGGACCCACGTGTGAATTCTTACTACCTTTTTCAAAACTAATTTTCAAAGTGAAATGAGATGATTCAATATAAATAAAGTAATTACTTTATAAAAGGAACCTCTCATCCAGTTTTTCGTTTTATTTATTTATTTATTTGCACTCACTAATCGATAGGGATTTTTTCAAGTGAATATTATTTTAAGGAACTTAGCTTAATACAAATAGAAATTTAAGTCCAGAGAAGTACAAATTATAATATTTTATCTAAATTTGTGTATGCTCACTTTCATTAGCTATAAATAAATAAACAGCAATAGTAAAATGTTTGAATATTGCGAAAATTGCGTTGATGTGTCGAAAAATTAATCAAAAAATAACGCTTTTTAAATTTAGATACACAATTTTGATAAATACGAAATAGTTAATCATTTATCATAGGGAAATTACCCCTTGAATTTCATTAGTAACACTGCTATGATTTAAACATTATTTTAAAATAATATCAAATTGATATGAATTTCAAAAAATATCAAATCTTTATTCTGGGTAGCTATTTATTAATAACTAGCGGCCCGTCCCGGCTTCGCGCGAGTAGACATGATTTTTTTTATATTTTTACCTTTTATTTATATACATATGTACACACAAAAATACAAATCTTTCCTCTTTATAATATTAGTGTATATGTAGATTAAACACTTCTCAAATGTTTTAATTTGTTATATCCTAGAAATTGTTTCAACCCGAAAACCCCTTTATGGATTCGCCATCTTAGATTTCCAAATCTAAATAATATTCGAAATTAGTGACCTTAATATAATCATTGTACTAATTTTCATTAAAATTTGTTGAAATCGAGAAATTTTAGTCTCCATATTGGATTCGCCATCTTGAATTTGGAAGTTTTGCTAATATTCGAAATTAGTGGCTTCAGAATAATCATTGCACTACTTTTCATTAAAATCGGTTGAAATCGAGACATTTGGTCTCCATATTTTATCCGCCATCTTGGATTTGCAAATTTTGATAATATTCGAAATTAGTGGCCTCAGAACAATCATTGTATCAATTTTCATTAAAATCCGTCGAAATTGCAACATTCTGGTGGCCATGTTGGATCCGCCATCTTGGATTTGGAAATTTTGATAACATTCAAAATAAGTGTTCTCAGAATAATCATTGTACTAATTTTCATTAAAATCCGTTGAAATCGAGAAATATTTGTCGACATATTGGACCCGCCATCTTGGATTTGTAAATGTTGATAACATTCAAAATCAGTGACCTCAAAATAATCATTGTACTAATTTTCATTAAGATCCGTTGAAATCGAGAAATATAGGTCACCATATTGGATCCGCCATCTTGAATTTCTAAATTGGATATAGTCTATGTTACTCAGGGTGAATGTAGCTTTCTAATGGTGAAAGAATTTTTTAAATCGGCACAGTAGTTTTTGAGTTTATTCATTGCAAACATACACACAAAAATACAAATCTTTCCTCTTTATAATATTAGTGTAGATAATTAATTAATACTTAAAAAAGTTTAATTGTTCTGGATAAACGAAAAAAACGCACGTATTATAATAAAAATAATTTGTTTGAAACCATTTCTTCTATCTCTTTATCGGCTTTAAGTATATAATTTTTTTTAATCGAAATTAATTTTACACGAAAATTAAAACTTTATGCTACCTTAAAAAAAAACAAATTTCATTTAGTCAATGAATGTTTAGAGTTTAGAGACGATGTTGATATAAAATCATTATTTTGTTACTTCGAGCTCAACGCATCATTGCTGGTAATAAGTCTGTTATAAAATCCGTATAAAGATATTAAATTACAAGAAAGCAAACATGAAAGTTGAAATCAAACGAAGGGCTTTTAGTGAAACGGAATAAATACGAGTATAATACATAGTAAATCAGGTCAATCAGAGCGATTATCTCTGAAATTAGAAGTTAACAAAACTAACTAGTTGTAGTATAAGTTTCTCTATTTGCAGTATTGTATAAAAAGCTAATCAAAATACTGCCGAGTTCATTAAAAGTAGGAAGCACAAATCCACAATTACATGAATTAAGTAAGGAAATAGGATCATCAAAGAAAATACGCAAGAAGTTCAGAAGAAAAAACACTTTCTATACGCACCAGTCTCCGCTGAATGGTGGAAGCAGATTAATTCTTCTTAGCGGGAAGAACAAAAGTTTTGCGTGGAAAAGCCTTTTTCCTCCTTCCCGCAAAAGACGGTTTCATTTGGGAATCAGCAGGGAGTGCCATCGAGTCCTAGGAATCGTCCAACAGCCACCCGTAATAGCAAAGTCGGGAGGACACTCCCTGGTTAATCGACCCAGACTTCCCCGGGGAGGGCTCCACCGTTGGGGCCAAACGAATTCAGTGTGCGACTTAACGTGGCCCCTTGAACAACCGCTTGGGAAAAAATCTGTTTTCAAATACGAACCGGGTGGAAATCCAGCTGCTATGGAAGAAGACTACTTCGGAGTTGAGTCCGACGAAAATATTGAGGTCCAAACTGATCCGGAAACTGCATGGCTGGAGGAGATCACTATCGGGGACTTTCGAGTCTGGCATATTTTGGTCTTCTGTCTGGCGACTCTTCTCTCGTTCGGTAGGTGGAATTGTTTTTAAATGTTCCCTTCCATTTCAATGATTTTTAAATAAAATAATTCTAACTTTGAAAAGGATAATTTAAAATAACCCCAATTTTATATATTGCGGGCAAGTAGCATTTCTGGTGTAATTTCTATTTTATTAGTAACTATTTAACGCACAAAACTACGTTCAACTTAAAACTAAATGTTTTTAAAGTGCAAAATATCCTTTGTTGAAATTAATGATTTTAAAGTATAAACTATTAATTTCAAAGTCAGCATTAAACAAAATTGAAATTATTTTATATATATAGTGCGATTATATATGATTTTGTTAATTTCAAAAACTAGATCACAGTTTGTAAAGACTTATTCAAAACTTATTAATAAATTTTAATAGTAATATCTCTTCTTGCAGTGATTATGCTCTGCTGCTGTATGAAATTTCGGATACCAAGGACTAAACAGGAGATTGAGGCTGACTACCAAAGGAAGCAGATTGCCAAAAAGTTCCGGGAGAAGCTGTCCAACATCAAAAACTCGGAAATGGACGAAATGGATTTGCCAAAAGGTAAAAGACTTTTGAATGGGTTCGACGAGCCCACGGGTGATGTTAATGGGTTCGAATGATATCCGTGGTGATTTTTCTAGATACTCTTTTCTAGCGCAATACAAAAGCATAGGGCCGGTCGGCGAACATGTGCGTGCGTTAGGGCGTGAATTGCGTTGAGTGGCGATAAATTTCGAATATCAACAAGTTAAGCAAAATGCAGGAAGCTGCGGTTTTCTATTTTCGCCTCGTTCTAACTCACAGTACACCTGAAGTCTGAAGCTATTTTAGTAAGAGCCTGTTGTAGATAGTGCTGACAATTTCTGGGTAGGACGGTTAAAGAAAATTCATTAGCCAATGATAGGCGTGTATTGTTCGTGCATTACTCAGGATAATGACGCGACGGAAATTCCATGGCATTTCATTTTGTCCATTATATTTTTTGCCACTGTCCCGGTTTTAAGGTGGAGCTTGAATATAAGGTGCTTAACGATGAATGTGTGCAAATAAATGAGAATTGGGCGAATATGTGATTACATTTTACTTTGGATTGGATGTCCTCACCCAACCCTCGTGAAAGTTACATACAATTAATGAGGGGTGCGGTTCCGATTGGATCTAAGTTTATAAAATTACCAAGGAAGGGCCCGCCAATTTTAAAGAATTCTTCAGCTTTAGAAAAGTTCTATTGTGAGGAATTGTGAGAAACCTCAATTTAGGGAAGGAGAAACTTTGACTAGTTGGTGTTTTTAAGTATTTTACTTTTGACTTTAAGATTTCGTAGCGAACTCCTCAGTGATACATGTCCCTTTGTTTGATAACTCATTTATCCAGTTATAAAGGGTGTTTTTAAAAGCCGATAGAACTTTAAATTAAAAAAAAAAACAGTTAAATTTTGATGAGAATTTTTTTTCTTGACGCATTCTGTCTGGATCACTTTTTCGAGCAATGTTGGCCGAATGTCACGAAATATCAAGAGGTGTCGGATTACACGACCTTTATATTGAACATTTTTTTGCCAGTGATTTCAGTGAATCGATGTTTTGTGTTGCGTGGCATATAGCGCCATCCTGTTGAAACCACATATCGCCACGATCAATACCAACCATATTTCCGAAGAAATACTGATTGATCATGGACCGGTAATGATGTCCATTGACCATAACGAGAGCACCTGTAATGATGCCACCAGAGTGTAAACCGAACCAAACTGTGTTTTTCTGAATGTAATGTGATCTCTAGAGTATCTTTAGGATTGGTCTCCAGAATTACAATTTTGCTTATTAATAGTCATTAAAGCTAAAAATGAGCTTCATCACAGGAGACAATTTCGGATAAAATGACCGCGAATCAGCGACCGATTTTCAAAGTAAATTTGGATCACTTTTACCATTCCTCAAGAGTGAATTTATTCATGATAAATATCACATAGAAAGTTATATTTAAGTTTAAAAAACATCCTTTAGTTTATATCTACAGTTTTGAATCTTATTTAGGAACATTATTAATGTATTAATATGTAATACGCCCATTTCTTTTCTATTTTAGCATTTAAAAGCTCAAATTACTGGGGAGGCAAGTTGAAAGCTGACTGCGACTGGAAATATGTTTCTTAGTTTAGAAATAATCCCTTAAGGGGGTATCCCACTCTAGAGGCCCTTGAATTGAACGTTTTTTTCAGGGAGTTGAACAAGAAAATATAAAACATTTAGAGTTAAACATAATAATCCTCTTATTATATGATATTTAATGAATATTTTGAGAAAAACAAAAATTTTTTTTATTGAGTGGTTGGGTCAGGGCAGGCCTGCTACTGGGACTCATACCTTAGGAACGGTGTGCACGATAACAGCCAAACAAATAATCTGAAAATTATGAGATTGCACATTAGTACTCTTTATATATGTGGCTATGGCATGAGTGTGGCACATTTTGAAAGAAATTTATTCATTTTTTTAATTTTTTCTACTATAAGTTTTATTTTTTAGTTAAAATATGGGATACAAGCTATGTAAATGTAAAAATGCCTGATTTGCTCCACTTAGGTCATAGAGACAAAGCTAACACAGCTTGTACCAAAATTTGAAATTTTTCGGATGAATGGTTTTCTCAGAATGCTGCACACCATTCATCAAGACGGTGTTTTGAGAAAAACGGCATTTAAGTTCAAGTTAAGAGTGGTGGAGAGCGCGCAGCTGCGCACGGAATCGCCTGTAGCGGCGCGAGCTTTTCAAATTTCGCGGCAAGAGATAGCTTAAACGATTCAGGACAGAACACAGAATTTTTCAAAACTAAAAAAAAAAATGCATTTGTTGATCGTTCTAGAGTGGGATACCCCCTTAAGTCGCGCTAATTGAGAGCTCCACACAAACTTCCAAAAATATTCGAGCTTTTGTTAGATTCCAAATATTTGCCCACTATTCTCAAAAGATTAAATCTGTGCCAGTCAACCACAATTTACATAGCTTTACTTAACCTTCCGATAGCCTGGTGGTGCATAAACAGAAGATTCTATATTTTATAGCTTATTTTAAGAATTACGAATAGATATATAAACGTAATAAATGCAATATCATAAATAAAAAAGAAACTAACGACCTCAAGTTACTGTGAAGGTGAAATCGCAACCGTGTTTACTTCAAAAGTTACAGTAGAGTCCGGATATAACGACTTCGTTTATAACGACCAACCGGTTATAATGACGAAAATGCAAACTCAAGTTAGGTTTCATATAGACTTACTATGAAAACATGTCCGTTTAGTACGACTCCGGTTTAAGCGACCAACCGCTTATAGCGACCTATTTTGACAAGAAATCGTCCGCTTAGAACGACGCGCAGTGTTGTTTTCAATACCTACGCACAAGCAATACCTCACCGCCCCGCGTCCCGGCTTTCTCCCCTCTCCTACGTACGTATGCTGATTAGCGTGTGTAAATCAGCCAGTGTTTTTCATCTGATGTGCCAATGTCAAGGACTCATTAAGTGCGCTAAAATGAATTCCGAACCGGAGGAGACTAATTCGACTTCCAGCGCGTCTGAGGCTCTGAAGGCTGCAGAAGCGCTCAATGTGTTTGTTCAATCTAACTTTGACGATAATGTAATAAAAAGTTTGGTATTCACAATGCTCTACGTAATTCTTACTATCGAACAAAAGTCAGTCAAAAACAAACAAAAATTACAGACTTTCTACGTCAGTAAATCATATGAATTTACATGCATAGAATGTAGTGTGCAATGTTTAAGTTCCATTAAAGTTATTTTTTGTTTATTTTAATATGAATTTGTTTTATTCAAATATAAGTTAATCTAACTATGTATATTATTATTTCATAATTACGGTAATATTAATGCATAAAACAAGCTTAAATTCATTCTTCGGTGTTCGTTCGTTTTGTGCGACGTCCGGTTAGTACGACTAAGTGTTGCCGGTCCCTTGAGGGTCGTTATATCCGGATTCTACTGTATAAGGTTTTGAGAATGGTTTGGGCTATTGAGACCCCACCAGGCTCACCGAAGAATAAATATCTCAAAACAAATCTCAAGTTGTTTAAATTGTGGGTTTTTAGTTTTCCAACAAAATGTAATTTTTATTTACAATCATCCGAATTTTTCTTAATCATTACAGCACTTGAAAAAATACAAGCTGAGTTTTTATCGGAGGAAAATAGCTTGGAGAGCCCAAAAGACAACAGCAACAGTAGCCGCGAAAATAGTATGCATCCAGCAATTACAAACAGAGTAAACGTTCAGCAGAAATAAACACGTTTTAAATAAAATTTCGATTAGTATTTAATAAAAATGATCAAGTAGTTTCAAAATCACCTTAGTAGAATTTTAATAAAATGTAAAATTGCAATGGAAAGGTATCAAATCATTACGGATCAACGAATCATACAAAGACTGTTCATTCAGGGCAGATTTTTGGTGACGCTTGGTCATGACCCCTAGGATCCCCATTGTATACGCACCTGTGCTATAAAGTCTTTTAACCCATGGTTTTAGTAAAATGCCTAAACAAAGCCTTTCCCCTTTCCTTTCAAAATTATAGGGCCAAGAATCTAATAGAAAAACCTAAGTATTAAATAAACTGATAATTTTCAAGGGCTTTATTTAATGTCTTATTTTATAGAAATTTGTTGTTTCCTAATACCTTGATCTATTCATTTATCGAAGGATTTCCGTAAAAATTTTTTAAGTTGATTTTTCTAAAAGTTAGACGATTTTTCTTTATAAACTAGTCGATGTTTAATTTTCGGTCAATCTTGGTTGCGCAAATAAGGTCATAGCATTTTTTCTATTCTTTTTTATGGTTAGTTGGTCCATGGTATCATATTATTAAATAAAACCAAAAAAATTGACTGTTAGATATTTTCATTTTTATTTTGGGCATCTTTTATATAATTTATCTTTCAAAGTTTATTCTTTTTTTTATAACTTTAGGTTATACCCAATTATATGTGTAATTACAGGTTTCTCGATTACTAAGACCTTTTCTTGTTCACTTTTTCTTTATACTAAAACTTTTGTTACATATATATAATATAAAACAACTAGACTTCCACAAATCACTCTTTTCGAATAAAAGTCCTCCCCCTGAAATATGAAAAGAAAAATAAAGATTAATATTGGAATAATTGTTCCTTTGAAATTAAGTATTATCTGGCTCCGTATTTCTGGTATTAAGCCATAAAATAAATATTTTTGGCTCATACAACAGGCCTGGAGTCAAATTTTTTTTGGAGTATGTCACCAAGTGTCACTAGAAGAAGAATAGTAGTGCACTTAACCTACCACCTCCGGATTTTGTATTGTAATTGACGAGATACTTACGTTATTGTTTTCTTCTCGATATTTTTAGTTTCCGGTCTAGCTCTGTTTAGGACTTTCAGAAAATCTGAAGTTTTTGCTCGCATCCGTGAATGAATGTAGGCTTTTGAACACTGCAATGATTAAATTAAAAATTATTGGTAAGATATTTATTTAGGTAATTTTGAAACAAAAATTAGGAATGATAAAAAAAAAGGGATATGAGTGGTTACAATAATCGTGGATGAAGAAATTAGCTTATTTGCGGGATTTATTGCTTCTGAGTGAATTCGAATAATACAAAGAAAAGTTGAATAAAACTGCAAATGATAGTTGAAAAGAAGAATGATATAGTTAGAAACTCAACAATGAGATTAATTTTTACAGACACATGTTTTCAATCAAACCTACCTTAATGTGATAATGTAAATAGTCTCGGAACATATGAATTAAGTTAATAGTGTTATCTCTTGTCTCTTTGCATGTGTGTCGGGGAAACAGAACTGTAACAAAACATTAAAGTTTTTGTCAATAAAATCTTGTCTGTAGCTAACGATTCTGTAAATTACATTTTTATCCTATTTATAATAAAATAAATATTTTAACTTTTTTATTATTAATAAACTTTCATTTATATTTGTAACGATGGCCACATGCAATAACATTAATATTTTTTTAAAGTGAAAAAAAAAAAAATATATACATATATACTACAAATACATATTTTATTTACTTATATTTATTTATATATACTAGATAATAATTATTAAAAGAAAATTATAATAATATATCCAATAAGGGAAAATGACTCACTTTCAATTTAGAATTTACATAGTACAAGATGATCAATTGTTGGAAAGGTTTAATCACCAAAATAGGTGTATTTTGGTGTTTTGAATAACTTTTCTTCAATCTCGAAGTTGATAAAGATAAATAACCACTAATCCATCATTTATCTTGTGAACAACCCCTTACTTTATCCAGAAATATGGTTTTTATTTTTATTACTTTCTTCCTATAAATTCGAAGATCGTTTATTTTGAGATCACCAGTTTATATTCTGGTAGAACACAATGAAGTATTTCATAACATATTTAATTTGTGCCACCCAAATGATACTAGACAAAAAATATAACTTTTTTAGCTCTTAATATCTCAAAAAAAAATAAAAATTTATATTTGATAAAGTCAGACGGCTTACACTTTGCCTGAGACGTGGATAATTTTAATGCTAATTTTTCCGTCAAGAATTAAACACATTGCAAATAAAAACTAAACTGTTTGAAAGGCTTTAAATACCAAAATAAGGATTATTTTGATACCTATATTACTTTCTTTTTATTCTTGGAGTTGGTAAAGCTAAATGACTAGTAATCCATCATTTATCCTTTAGAACAACAACTCCTTACTTTATACAGAGCATCTGTTGTAAAGATATAAGTCCTCACAAGATACCATCCGCCTAAATTTATTTTGGAGAGTTTGAGAGACAAAACTTAAATATTAGTAACGTCCCAGTTTATACTCCTTTTTGGAGATTTACGAATATTCCAACAAAATTGAAATTCAAATTTGATAAAATTAGGCAGTGTGGCTTACACTAGACGTAGGTAATTTTAATTTTAGTTTTTCCAACAAAAATTAAATGCAAATAAAAATTCAACTGTTGGAAAGGCTTTAAATACCAAAATAAGGATTATTTTGATACCTATATTACTTTATCTTTAATCTTGGAGTTGGTAAAGCTAAATGACTAGTAATCCGTCATTTATCCTTTAGAACAACTCCTTTTCCCATGACTGTGATCCGAAAGAAAAATTGTAAGCGAATCATTAAAAAAAATTCGAATTTATATTTGATCAAATAACACGACTTTCACATTTTGTCTCAGACGTCGGTAATTTTAATCTTAGTTTTTGCAACAAAAATCAAATGCTAATAGAAATTCAACTGTTGGAAAGGGTACAAATACCAAAAAAAATGATTATTTTGATACCTATTTTACTTTCTCTTTAATCTTGGAGTTGGTATAGCTAAATGACTAGTAATTCATCATTTATACTTTAGGACTACTCCTTCCTCTATGACTTTTATCCAGAAGAAAAATCAATGAAATTGTAAGCGAATCATAGTCATCTGTTGTAAAATATAAGTCCACACAGGATGCCATCCGCCTAAATTTATTTCGGAGAGTTTGAGAGAAAATACTTAAATATTAGTAACGTCCCACTTTATACTCCTTTACATATATTACTTAAGAGACATAGGTTAAGTTAAATGTTGTATACTGACTTTTCCACCAACAATTATATAAATTTTGGGGAAATTATAATATTCTGCTTTAATCTGGGAGCTGTTAAAACTAAACGACTACTAAACGCCGTTTATCCTAAGATCAACTCCTTACACTTTGTATACTATAGAGCACAATGAAGCATTTCATACCAGCCAAAAAAATTCATTTTATAAGTTTTTAGTATATTCCAAAAAAATTCAAATTCTTATTTGATAAAATAAGGCAGTGTGGATTACATTTTGCCTCAGACGTAGGTTAATTTAATCTTAGTTGTTCCACCAAAAATTAAACACATTGCAAATAAAAACTTAACTGTTGGAAAGGCTTTAAATACCAAAATAAGGATTATTTTGATACCTATATAACTTTCTCTTTAATCTTGGAGTTGGTAAAGCTAAATGACTAGTAATCCATCATTTATCCTTAAGAACCACTCCTTCCTCTATGACTTTTATCCGGAAGAAAAATCAATGAAATTGTAAGCGAATCATAGTCATCTGTTGTAAAATATAAGTCCACACAGGATGCCATCCGCCTAAATTTATTTCGGAGAGTTTGAGAGACAATACTTAAATATTAGTAACGTCCCACTTTATACTCCTTTTTTGAGATTTACGGATATTCCAACAAAATTCAAATTCATATTTGATAAAATAGGGCAATGTGACTTACATTTTGCCTCAGAGGTAGGTAATTTTAATTTTAGTTTTTTCACTAAAAATTAAACACCTTTCAAATAAAAACTTAAATGTTGGAAAGGTTTTAAATACCAAAATAAGGATTATTTTGATACCTATTTTACTTTATCTTTAATCTTGGAGTTGATAAAGCTAAATGACTACTAGCTCATCATTTATCCTAAGAACAACTCCTTTCTCCATGACTTTGATCCGAAAGAACAATCAATTCAATTGTAAGCGAATCATTAAAAAAATTCAAATTTATATTTGATCAAATAAGACGGCTTACATTTTGCCTCAGACCTCGGTAATTTTAATCTTAGTTTTTCCACCAAAAATTAAATGCAAATAGAAATTCAACTGTTGGAAAGGTTTTAAATACCAAAAATATGATTATTTTGATACCTAATTTACTTTCTCTTTAGTCTTGGAGTTAGCAAAGCTAAATGACTAGTAATCCATCACTTATCCTTTAGAACAACTCCTTCCTCTATGACTTTTATCCGGAAGAAAAATCAATGAAATTGTAAGCGAATCATAGTCATCTGTTGTAAAATATAAGTCCACACAGGATGCCATCCGCCTAAATTTATTTCGGAGAGTTTGAGAGACAACACTTAAATATTAGTAACGTCCCACTTTATACTCCTTTTTTGAGATATACGAATATTCCAACAAAATTCAAATTCATATTTGATAAAGTAGGCCAATGTGACTTACATTTTGCTTCAGAGATAGGTAATTTTAATATTATTTTTTCCACCAAAAATTAAACACACTGCAAATAAAAATTCAATTGTTGGAAAGGCGAAAACACCAAAATAAGCATTATTTTGATGCTTATATAACTTTCGCTTTAATATTGGAGTTGGTAAAGCTAAATGAATACTAATCAATTAGTCATTTATCCTTAAAACAACTCCGCCCTATATAATTTTGATCCAGAAGAAAAATCAATAAGATTGTCAGCGAATCAAAGTTATATGTTGTAAAATATAAGTCTACACAGGATGCCATCCGCATAAATTTATTTCGAAGAGTTTGAGAGACTAAACTGAAATATTAGTAATATTCCACTTTATAATCCTTTTTCTTTCTTTGAGATTCACGAATATCCCAAACAAAATTTAATTCATATTTGATCAAATAAGTTTTTACACCAAAAATTAAACACAATGCAAAATCAAATTCAACTGTTGGAAAGGCTTTAAATACCAAAATAAGGATTATTTTGATACCTATTTTACTTTATCTTTAATCTTGGAGTTGGTAAAGCTAAATGATTACTAGCTCATCATTTATCCTAAGAACAACTCCTTACTTTATATAGAAATGATTTTTATTAATTTTTTGCTTAAAAATTAAATATCTGTACCCTGTTGTTAATATTTTTGTAAGCAAATCATAGTCATCTGTTGCAGAATATAAGTCCACCCAGGATGCCATTCGCTTGAATTTTTATTGGAGCTTTAGAGAGACAAAACATAAAATATCAGCAAAATCCCACTTTATACTCCATTTTGATAGATTGAGAAATAATTAAGTGTTTAATTGTTGTAATGGTTTATCCACGGAGAATTATTAAACACCTTGTTCTTATACCGGAGCAGTAAAAACACAATTGCAATTGCAAAACGTCGTTCTTCGTAATGGGAGTTCACTTCTTTATGATTTTCGGTGATAAATCGCTTGTGAGAAAAATATTTTATTGTTAATTATCATTCCCAACGCTTCGCTTTTTAAAAAAAATTATGATTAAAAAATCCTTACAGAGAACTGAGGAATAACAATTGTGCTCATGATTCCATTATTTGGCTTATTAAACTTCAAAAAATGTTCTTCAAATTTGGTTTTTAAAGTGCTTTCATAATTTATTTTTAATTTGAGCGCAATGCATTAACAAACTGATCTATATCTACAACATCCTACTTTGAAGTTAATGAATTTGATTTGACTGGCTTAATTCATAATTAATCTAATCCAGCCTGTAGTCTAATTTTCGATCAGTGTCACTCATTTATTCTGTTATAAAAAACTTATTATTAAACTTATTAAAAATTACTCAACTAAAGTTAACAATCGTGTTATAAGATGATCCCTATAAAACAAGAGTAGAAAAACTACTCGAGTTTTTCAAAAATCATCTATTTTTCTCGGGATACTATTATGGGACACTGATCTATGCTGGAATCAACATCCGAAAAGCCGCTCCCGTTTTTTCTAGCTTTTTGAATACTGATTTATGAAATTACTTAACTTTGTCTTAAAACGAATTATATAAATACTGGCCGTTTTCATAGATTTAGATGATACATTTTTGAATCCTCGAAGGATTCTAGTTGCATTCGATGAAAAGTTAAAATAATATTAAATAACTTACCAAATGTCACATATCCTATATTATCACCAACTCTAGCGTCTGTGTTAGCCAGTTCTAAAGGAGGTTCTCTATGTGAAAATAATACTTGAGGTGCTGTGTGTGACGCTCTCCTTCCTTCCCTCAATTCCTGCATAAAAACTTTACCTAAAACTACGTCATCCTCATCACGGAATATCGTACTAAATACAACTGTGACTCTATCTGATTTTGCTTCAACATACCTGTAATTATAAAAAGATAAATTTGTTAAAAATAAAATTATATTAGTTTTTAGTATACTTACAGTGTTTCATCACTTCGATAATTTATAACAGCCCGTTTTTGACCTTCTTCGCCCTGCTCTTGAAAATCAAAATATTTCTCAAAAACTGAAGCAAAGCAATTCCTTTTTAGAAGACCAATTTTTTGAGCAATTGCTTCCCAGTCTGGTGGAATATTTTCTAAGTTAATAAGTACTGAGACGTTGTAACCTGCAAATAAAATAATGAGATCCCATTAGAATACTGTTTTTTGAATTATTGATTTTCTTAAGTAAATAATATTTCTTCTATTCGACTGGCTTTATACGTAACGTAATCAAATAATTTAATTTTAACTAAAAAAGATTTCTCTAATAATTTCAACTCAAATTTGTTTTTTGAAATATAAAAGTTTTTATTACAATAAAAGTTTGTAACACCATTTATATTATACAAATTTTGGATACCTCCTCATGGTTTACACCTTTGTTGAAGATACTGCATTTATTAATTTTTAATCTAATTCAATTTTTTTAATCGGTCTCGAAAAAATGTACCTACCTACTATTTTCTTTTACTTCACTTTTGTAAAGTTATAAAAATGTAAAGGAAGTTGTTACCGTCTCATGCATATAGGACAATGAATAGGCTTTAAGCTTCCTCTTTTTTCTAGAAGGACAGCTAACTATCACGTAAGTAAAAATACGATGATAGATTAATGCTCACCTCCAAAGTGGAATACTAAATTAATTGTCGCGATATTACATAACCATCAAAACAGAAAACACTTTGATAGTTTAGTTGATATCACGTTTTTCTCAGAGTTTCTACTATAGTAAAATGTATAAATCACTACTTTTACTCGGTCAACTACTAAATTCAGAATTCATCTTTAACACATACACTGCCGCTATAATATTCAGCTTGAAATTCAGCCATAGCCCATTACGAGTTATCTCGTGTTTGACAGGGAATGGGTTAAGTTCTACCATTCAGACTTAAGTTTTAAAGATGGAAGTAGAAGAAATATAGAAATCCGTATGCAATATATCCGACATATTATTTTAGCTTTTGTTTTCACTGATTCCATATAACAAATCAATATAAAAAAAAAAGTGCTTTAATTTAGCTACAATTTTGTATGGTCTCTTTTATAAGTTTCTCATCTATAACTGTAACTCTTGGATTAGTTAACGTTGATTCAGCTATATCTTTTCATTTTTTATGTCTGATGCTACATTATCTCTTAGTATTAAGGAAATAAGAGACTTTTTCAACACATCAATTTTAATCTTGGAGGGTAACTACAAAACCGCATATAGCACATACGGTTTTTTTCCTGAGACCTCCAGTAATTCAATGCAGTATATATATTTTTATGTTCGTTGACTAAAATTGTTAAAAGAAATAATGAACTGGAATCTAAATCTATTATTAAATTTCAAATATTAATAAGATATATTTTATTGTATTTTTCAAAATTCCAATGCTTTCACCTATATGTACGACAAAAACAAGTTTAAAATGAAACTATTTTTAATGCATGAATGTACGTTGATTTTTTTATCTCCCAATTGGTTGAGTATTGAGAAACTTTCTAATACAAAGTATATTAATATCGGAGGTTTATCAAAAATCTTGCCAATATATACAGCAAAACCTTTACTTAGCTCCTCCTGGGGTATCATTAATTATTATTAACAATTAAGTGAATAAGAAAAAAAGGACTATAATGGGAAATACCTTTGCACAATTAGATGTTCGATTTAAAAAAACAAAAAATAAAAACAACTGTCTTCCAAAAAAAAAATTGGAAGAACACAATCACAAATAAACACGAGACGTGACATGCCATACAAATTTCTATTCTAATGGAACAGAATTTAAGAAAAGAAGCTGAAAGGTGAACGTTTTCAATTAAAATTGCACATTGGTGTTAAAATGTGGGATTATAGTTGCATTAACAAAACAGTATACAACAGAAAAATGTGACCACAAAATTTTATTGCGGCTGCACAAACTTCGATGGTACTACCCATTAAACAATGTTGCAAATATGTTTTAAAACAGAGTAGACAACAATTTCAGCCTAATTAAATAGATATTTTGGGCATTATGTATATTGACATATAAAAAATTTCTGTGCAACACGTATATTTAATTACCTTAGATTTTCTATGGTAACAAAAAATTGTTCGCCCAACTACTATTACAATGAATTTTTTGAGAAAATCCATTGATATGCTCAAGCAAAATTCATTTAGGAGGATAATCCTAGTGTAACTAATTGTACTACAGATACACTATAACAAGCCTCCAAACATTTCTTCTTTTAAATAGTTGTATACAGCAGTTTCGGTGCAAAGGTACAGAAAAAAGGTATATATTTAGGTTTGAATAATTTATAATTAGTTTAAACCTCTGTGAATTAATTCTTATCATTAAAAAATGTCTAATTTATTTCACATATTAAAACAAAGGAAAGGTTTAATTTGGAAGAATTTTATTAGTAATTTTCTGATTTTACAATGACTAATTACAATGTAAATGACGTTACAACCAAAAACCAATCTTATTTGCTTGTTATTAAAACAAATACTTGCTCTGGTGTGAAACATTCTCTCATCTTTCTTTGTACATATTTCCAGGATGTAATTTATTTATCTTTTTTGTTTTAAAATTGTCAGAATGTATTTTTACAAGAAGACTTTTTTTCATCTAACTCGCTAAAGGACATCTAGTTTATTCTTGGAGTCTTTATAGATAACTGACGACGATTTCGTCAGCTATTAAAGAAAAAAAACTCCTTATTACTACCTTATTATGATAAGTGTTAAGTTATATTATAAGTAAAAGACTCTAATAAGTACGTTTTAAAGGCAAGCTGTGCATTTTATATAAAGGCGTGTTAGTTAGCAACTAATATTTAAACAAAAAAAAAAAAAAAGATTTAATAAAACTTATGAGAATGTGTTTTCAGGTCAATAAAATTAAATTTATCCATCACCACATTAAAATTCAATACTGATTTGGAGAAAAACTTGGCTTATTTAAAGGTAACATTGGTGAACAGCGATTCATAGACTTTAAAAAATAATCTTCTAGGAATAATGTCTTCAGCAGTTTGTACAAACAAATTAGGTATTTCATTTGCTTGTTATATAAGACTGAAATTTTATCTTGGTGTATGCAGTTAATGATGACAGTATAAAATCTTCTTTCATCATTATTTGGATCATACTACCATTACTTAACAGAATGTCAGAACGCGCTATGTCAGAAAGACTATATTTTTCCTCTCTCAGTTTCTGAAGCATCTAATTTATCTTGGAGTTCAGAGTTAAATAACTGGTTAAATAATTTCACCAGCTACTTTATATAATACTCCTATTTATATGTTATTTTGCTTTTGAATTAGTAAATAAATAATGCACAGATCAAATGACATTTATATTATAGTTTAAAATATAATATAGATATCATGTTAAGGAATTTTTGGTGAATGTATAAGTGTAGCATGAAGTGTCAGCATGTTCTATAAACCAAATAAATTCTGAAGCGACATTTTTGGCAGTTATTCACACATTGTTATTATTGGAGCCTTTAAAAACATAAGATTAAATTAGAAAATCTTTTGTTCACGAAAGTCTCCGTTATATAGTGTCTCGTTATCTGAATGCGGTATAACAGAAATATATTTTAATTAGCTTTTATGTATAATCTTGCCATCAGTATTATTTTTTAATTAAAAATGTAAATGTGGACTATACAGTTAAATGTTTAAGCAAATTAACTGTTATATAACACAGGTTTCTTGTTATTGGAGAATTTATAAACAAAAGATTAAATTAGGAAAAATCTTTTGTACACCAAAATCTCCGTTATTTAGTGCCTCGTTATCTCAACAGCTATATAACAGAAAGATATTTTAATTAGCTTTTATGTATAATCTTGCCATCAGTATTATTTTTTAGTTAAAAATGTACATGTGGACTATACAGTTAAATGTTTAATCAAATTAACTGTTATATAACACAGATTTTTTATTATTGGAGATTTTATAAACAAAAGATTAAATTAGGAAATCTTTTGTACACCAAAATCTCCGTTGTATAGTGCATCGTTATTACCAAATATGTTCTAAAAAATATACGAATGCAGTATAACAGGAAGATGATTTAATTACTTTTAATTAATTTAATTAATTTATTTATTATGACTCTACCATCAGTATTACTTTTGAATTGATGTACCAGTGGGTATTTACAGCTAAAATTTGGAGAAAATTAACTGTTAATTAACACCGATTTTTTGTTATTGGAGAATTTATAAACAAAAGATTAAATTAGTAAATCTTTTGTACTCCAAAGTCTCCGTTATATAGTGCCTCGTTATCTGAATGCTGTATAACAGGAATATATTTTAATTATCTTTTATGTATAAAAAAGAGGCTAAAAGAGGTCAGATGTTGAGATTTTATTACGTTTTAGGTCCATTTCTTGTGAAAAAAGAAATTCATTATTCGACAGCCATACAAATTGTTGTCATGTAGTCTTAAGCCTGATTATTAAAGAAACTTATATAAAATATAACAAATAAGTTAATCGCTTTGGTGTGTGAATGGTTCATGTGTTTGTATGATATAAATGAATCGTACAACACGGGTTCATATAACGCGAAACGTATCTACCATGTTATAAGGGGGTCTTACTGTATGTTTTGAAGAATGTCCGAATGCTGTATAACTGGAAGATGTTTTAATAAGCTTCTACGTATAACTCTACCAAAAGTATTACTTTTGAATTATGTACCAGTGGGTATTTACAGCTAAAATTTTGAGCAAATTAACTGTTATTGAACACGGATTTTTTGTTATTGGAGAATTTATAAACAAAAGATTAAATCAGCGAATCTTTTGTACACCAAAGTCTCCGTTTTAGTGTGCCTCGTTATTACCAAATATGTTCTAAAAAATATACAAATGTTATATAACAGGAAGTTGATTTAATTAGGCTTCTATGTATAACTCTACCATCAGTATTACTTTTGAATTAAAAATGTACATGTGGAATATACAGCTGAATTTCGAAGCAAATCAACTGCTTATAACACAGATTTTTTTTATTATTGGAGCTTTTAATAAACAAAAGATTTAAATCAGCGAATCTATTGTACACCAAAGTCTCCGTTATATAGTGCCTCGTTATCTGAATACTGTATAACAGGAATATATTTTAATTAACTTTTATGTATAATCTAGCAATCAGTATTAATTTTGAATTAAAAATGTACCTGTGGGTAATACAGTTAAATCTTGAAGCAAATTAACTGTTATATAACACAGATTTTTGCTATTGGAACTTTACGAAATGAAAGATTCAACAAAACTTATCTTCCATTAGCTTCAACTCCGTTTATAATTTTCTTTAATCGAAAACATTTGTACGGCCTCCGATTATTATCCCATCAGATGTGGTTTCTTTATTTAACTAATTTATTATTACAATGTATGCGTAGAACAAAATAAAAATATTGCAATGACTAGTTCAATTTTTGTTGTTTAGTTTTAGATTGTGTTTGATGCAAAAAATATCTTAAGATAGTGTACCTAAATTGTAAACTGTGTTAAATACAGATAATCTTTAAAGCGATACTCTGCTATATATCACAGATCTTTTAGTATCGGAGCAAATACAATTAAATATTTAAAAAATACTTCAAATCTTTCATTAGCTTCTGACTCCTTTATAGTTTTATGAAGGGTTCAAAAATATATTTATTTATAGGTACATCAATCATCTGATATATAATCATCATACATACTTTTTTGAAGTTATTTAACCCTTAACTGTAGTCATGGGTTGTTAATTATTAAAAGAAGTGCCATTTATAGATAAGAATAAAAGTTTCTATTGTGGATTTTGTTTAATAGTACGATTGTTAATGTTTCAATGTAAAACAAAAGCATAGTGACAGAATATCTAATGTGAGTGTAGTATAAATTGTGAACTGAGCATATTTCCAAGCAAATTCTGAAGCGATTTACTGTTTATAAAACACAGATCTTTTCCTATTGGACTCATACTAATGAAAGTTTATAAAAATTGTCTTCCATGTACATCTATGACTCCATCAAGGGTACAAAAAACATATTTTAATTTTCTGTTTCTCGTTATTGTTTTTAATTTATAATATAGCCTTTATAAACTGATAAGAATCATATGTTATATTGGATAGTACATGCTTTTTAATTAAAAGACATATGATGATATATAACAAAAATGTAAAAAAACTAATTAGTGACCAAATATCTAATGTGAGTGTAGTTTAAATTGTGAACTGCGCGTACTCCCAAGTAAATTCTGTAGCGATTTAAAAGTTTCTATTGTGGATTTTGTTTAATAGTACGATTGTTAATGTTTCAATGTAAAACAAAAGCATAGTGACAGAATATCTAATGTGAGTGTAGTATAAATTGTGAACTGAGCATATTTCCAAGCAAATTCTGAAGCGATTTACTGTTTATAAAACACAGATCTTTTCCTATTGGACTCATACTAATGAAAGTTTATAAAAATTGTCTTCCATGTACATCTATGACTCCATCAAGGGTACAAAAAACATATTTTAATTTTCTGTTTCTCGTTATTGTTTTTAATTTATAATATAGCCTTTATAAACTGATAAGAATCATATGTTATATTGGATAGTACATGCTTTTTAATTAAAAGACATATGATGATATATAACAAAAATGTAAAAAAAACTAATTAGTGACCAAATATCTAATGTTAGTGTAGTTTAAATTGTGAACTGAGCATATTTCCAAGCAAATTCTGAAGCGATTTACTGTTTATAAAACACAGATCTTTTCCTATTGGATTCATACTAATGAAAGTTTATAAAAATTGTCTTCCATGTACATCTATGACTCCATCAAGGGTACAAAAAACATATTTTAATTTTCTGTTTCTCGTTATTGTTTTTAATTTATAATATAGCCTTTATAAACTGATAAGAATCATATGTTATATTGGATAGTACATGCTTTTTAATTAAAAGACATATGATGATATATAACAAAAATGTAAAAAAACTAATTAGTGACCAAATATCTAATGTGAGTGTAGTTTAAATTGTGAACTGCGCGTACTCCCAAGTAAATTCTGTAGCGATTTAAAAGTTTCTATTGTGGATTTTGTTTAATAGTACGATTGTTAATGTTTCAATGTAAAACAAAAGCATAGTGACAGAATATCTAATGTGAGTGTAGTATAAATTGTGAACTGAGCATATTTCCAAGCAAATTCTGAAGCGATTTACTGTTTATAAAACACAGATCTTTTCCTATTGGATTCATACTAATGAAAGTTTATAAAAATTGTCTTCCATGTACATCTATGACTCCATCAAGGGTACAAAAAACATATTTTAATTTTCTGTTTCTCGTTATTGTTTTTAATTTATAATATAGCCTTTATAAACTGATAAGAATCATATGTTATATTGGATAGTACATGCTTTTTAATTAAAAGACATATGATGATATATAACAAAAATGTAAAAAAAACTAATTAGTGACCAAATATCTAATGTTAGTGTAGTTTAAATTGTGAACTGAGCATATTTCCAAGCAAATTCTGAAGCGATTTACTGTTTATAAAACACAGATCTTTTCCTATTGGATTCATACTAATGAAAGTTTATAAAAATTGTCTTCCATGTACATCTATGACTCCATCAAGGGTACAAAAAACATATTTTAATTTTCTGTTTCTCGTTATTGTTTTTAATTTATAATATAGCCTTTATAAACTGATAAGAATCATATGTTATATTGGATAGTACATGCTTTTTAATTAAAAGACATATGATGATATATAACAAAAATGTAAAAAAACTAATTAGTGACCAAATATCTAATGTGAGTGTAGTTTAAATTGTGAACTGCGCGTACTCCCAAGTAAATTCTGTAGCGATTTAAAAGTTTCTATTGTGGATTTTGTTTAATAGTACGATTGTTAATGTTTCAATGTAAAACAAAAGCATAGTGACAGAATCTATACTATACTTATAATATTATAAAGCTGAAGAGTTTGTTTGTTTGAACGCGCTAATCTCAGGAACTACTGGTTCGAATTGAAAAATTCTTTTTGTGTTGGATAGTCCATTTATCGAGGAAGGCTTTAGGCTATATAACATCACGCTGCGACCAATAGGAGCGAAGAATCAGTGGAAAATCTATATATATAAAAGAAAATCGTGTTAGTTACACTATTTATAACTCAAGAACGGCTGAACCGATTTGGCTGAAAATTGGTGGAGAGGTAGCTTAAAACCAGGAAACGGACATAGGATACTTTGTAGGGTTTCAAAATGGCGGATCCAAGATGGCGGCTGAAAATTTTAAATTTGAAGCGATTTTCATGAAAATTGGTATATAGGGGTTTTTCGGGATGGGGATTTCAAATCCGCTGTCCAAATTTAGAAATTCAAGATGGCGGATTCAATAAGGCGACCAATATTTCTGATTTCAACGGATTTTAATGAAATGAATGTTTTGAGGTCACTGATTTTGAATATTATCAAAATTTAGAAATCCAAGATGGCGGACCCAATATGGCGACCAAGATTTCTAGATTTCAATGAATTTGAATGAAAATAAGTACAGTGATAATTTTGAGGGCACCAATTCTGAATATTAAAATGTCTTGATTACAATGGATTTTAATGAAAATTAGTACAATGATTATTCTTATTGAACTAACCCCCTAATTCTACAGAAAAGTTAAAAAAAATTATTGACCTATTATTATCTTAACCTCTTAATTGTTTTGAAAAATCCCTTTAACTCAAGAGATGGACCTCTTTTTGTAGAAGAATTCACAAATTATAAGAAATCAGTGTATTTCTAATGTTTGTTCAATAATATGGTAGCATATTAATTCCTTTAAAAGGATTTTTGATAATAGTTAAGACGCTAAGAGCTCTTAATTTTGATCCAGAATCGGGGGGGTAATTTAGAATATTACCATAATTTCCAAATCCAAGATGGCGGATCCAACATGGCGATTAAAATGTCTCAATTACAACGGATTTTAATGAAAATTAGTACAATGGTTATTCTGAGGCAACTAATTTAGAATATTATCGAGATTTCGAAATCCTAAATGGTGACCAACAATTTCTCAATTTCAACGGATTTTAATGGAAATTAGTACTATAATTATTCTGAGGCCACTAATTTAGAATATTATCGAGATTTCCAAATCCTAAATGGTGACCAACAATTTCTCAATTTCAACGGATTTTAATGGAAATTAGTACTATAATTATTCTGAGGCCACTAATTTGAATGTTATCAGAATTTCCAGATAGCGAATCCAACACGGCGACCAAAATGTCTCGATTTGGACGGATTTTAATGAAAATTGGTATAATGATTATTCTGAGGCCACTAATTTCGAATATTATTAAAATTTTGTAAATCCAAGATGGCGGGTCCAATAGGGAGACCATAATGCCTCGATTTCAATAAATTTTAATGAAAATTAATACAATGATTATTCTAATTTAAGTAATTTTAAATATTATCAAAATTTCCAAATCCAAGATGGCGGATCCAATATAGTGATGCAAATTTCTCGACTTCAAGGGATTTTCATGAAAATTAGTACGATTTTTTGTGGTGCCACTAATTTGATCATTATCGAATTATCAAAGTTTCTAGATCCAAGATGGCGGACCCAATATATAAAAAAAATTTCTAGATTTCAACGGGATTTAATTAAATTTGCTACAATAATTGTGTTAATGCCACTAATTTCAAATATTATCAAGATTTGGATATTCAAGATGGTGGATCCATAAAGGGGTTTTCGGGTTGAATCAATTTCTAGGATATAACAAACGAAGATTTGAGAAGTCTTTAATTAGTAAGTATTTACCCAACGCCGGGTGAAACCGGGTAATTTTCCAATATTTGTGAAGTGTAAAACGGTTTACTTAATATTAAACAACGTATAAGTTTGTTCAATAAATTAATTAGGGATATGAAACGGAAATACTGTTTTCTGTTTTCTTATATTAATGGTATTATTTATAGAAACATGCGAAAAGAAAGTACACGATCAAATATTGGTCGACGCACATGGCATAATGAAAATGTAGCAGAAAGGGCAGTACAACGTCTGCCGGGCCAGCTAGTATCTAATGTGAGTGTAGTATAAATTGTGAACTGAGCATATTTCCAAGCAAATTCTGAAGCGATTTACTGTTTATAAAACACAGATCTTTTCCTATTGGACTCATACTAATGAAAGTTTATAAAAATTGTCTTCCATGTACATCTATGACTCCATCAAGGGTACAAAAAACATATTTTAATTTTCTGTTTCTCGTTATTGTTTTTAATTTATAATATAGCCTTTATAAACTGATAAGAATCATATGTTATATTGGATAGTACATGCTTTTTAATTAAAAGACATATGATGATATATAACAAAAATGTAAAAAAAACTAATTAGTGACCAAATATCTAATGTTAGTGTAGTTTAAATTGTGAACTGAGCATATTTCCAAGCAAATTCTGAAGCGATTTACTGTTTATAAAACACAGATCTTTTCCTATTGGATTCATACTAATGAAACTTTATAAAAATTGTCTTCCATGTACATCTATGACTCCATCAAGGGTACAAAAAACATATTTTAATTTTCTGTTTCTCGTTATTGTTTTTAATTTATAATATAGCCTTTATAAACTGATAAGAATCATATGTTATATTGGATAGAACATGCTTTTTAATTAAAAGACATATGATGATATATAACAAAAATGTAAGAAAAACTAATTAGTGACCAAATATCTAATGTGAGTGTAGTATAAATTGTGAACTGAGCATATTTCCAAGCAAATTCTGAAGCGATTTACTGTTTATAAAACACAGATCTTTTCCTATTGGACTCATACTAATGAAAGTTTATAAAAATTGTCTTCCATGTACATCTATGACTCCATCAAGGGTACAAAAAACATATTTTAATTTTCTGTTTCTCGTTATTGTTTTTATATTATAATATAGCCTTTATAAACTGATAAGAATCATATGTTATATTGGATAGTACATGCTTTTTAATTAAAAGACATATGATGATATATAACAAAAATGTAAAAAAAACTAATTAGTGACCAAATATCTAATGTTAGTGTAGTTTAAATTGTGAACTGCGCGTACTCCCAAGTAAATTCTGAAGCGATTTACTGTTTATAAAACACAGATCTTTTGCTATTGGAGCAATCTAAATGAAAGTTTATAAAAATCGTCTTCCATGTACACCGATGACTGCATCAAGGGTACGAACAACATAATTTACTCCGCTTCTTATTATTGTTTTCAATTTATAACAGTCTTTAAAAACTGATCAGAATCATGTTATATTGGACAATACATGCTATTTGATTTACATATGTATGCATTAATGTTGGAACTTTTTTAGAAAAAATACTACTGTTGTCATTCAATAGCACCTTCCTTCCAAGTTCCTTCTTTTACTCGACATAAAAATCTGAATGTAATACGAAAATTATGAATAAAAAACAGATTTTTAAGCGCGCAGTTCTTGAAACATGAAAAACATGAAACATTATGTTTAAACAAACCAGTAGGTTAATACAACAAAATTATCTTTCAAGTGGACTCCATGGCAGTTTTATAAAAGATCAAGAGAAAACAACAAAAAATTGTATTAAGCCGATTTTAAATTGCATAACTAAAAAAAATTATATTATCAAGAATTAATTGTGTAATATGTACTTGATATTCCCTGAGTTTCATTTCATAAAAACGCAGGCAGAGTGAATGATACACAAAACTACCACATATAAATTCCAGTCAATTATGACTGAAAAATGAAAAAAAAAAACTTTACAATAAATCTTTTTCTACAATAAATGCTAAAGAGAATGAAATTCTGAATATATTTTATCATGCCTCACAATCTCATAAATACAGCATTGAATTTGTCTGAGCAAGTGGTTTTTCTATTCGGCATTGAAAGAATCAAGTAAATTGGCAAAAGTACGCGGCATAATTTGAATAATCTCAGCTTAACTAACTGAAGAGCCATCATCCCACGAAGATATATAAAATTTTGGACTAGATCATAAGTACATCATCAATCAAAGACAACAGTTCTCACGCAGACAGATTTAAGAATGCTTAATGGATTTTAAAGTGTTACATGGAGATTAGATAAATTACGATTTTCCATAACCTTGAAAAAGGTATGATAATAAAATAAATTCGGTTTATTTTCATGAAAGCAGTTGATATAACTGAATGAATACAATAAATGTGGCATTCGTTGATAAACAAGAAAAGCGAAAGTATATAGATTTCTTGTCATTAACGAGAAATTATGAAAATAAAAACATAAAGGCCTAATTGTAAGGGAAGTGAGTAATACCATTACTAGCAATGTAAGTCTGTAGATTGTGGAAGTAAATTCAAACTATCAAAGCTTTTTTGTTCAACGAGCAATAGATTTCAGTCTCATAATGAATTTATTCACTAACATATTTTTGCTTTTCGATTAATGAATTTATTCACTAACATATGTTTGCACAGAAATAATTAAAAAGTGGGTTATTGAACAAAATAAAAACATACACTCACAAAATGATATGCTATTTCCCAAGTAAATTTAAGAAATGACAATTTGTTTATTAAGTAGAGATATTTCAATTATAAAATCTACTAAGATCATCTATGTGGTATTTGTGAAAAATAAAAGAAAAATATATTGATGCATGCATATGAAACGACATTAAACTAATAAAACGACATTGAGCATTGCGGCATAAATTGTAGTACGGGAAACTTTTGCTTACAAAACAATATTACGAAAAGCCGACATCAAAATAAAATTTGGGCAGAACCCTATTTCTTTGATCACATGTCAGTGATAAGCTTAATTTATGGGTGTTTCGCTTTATTTTCAGGCATCACTTCAAGTACTTTATTAGACTTTAGTCAAATATTTACAGGAAATTAAAATCGGATTGAGTATTAACGAATTTAATGTAATTTCATTTTAAATTTATTTAAAAACGTACACATACAAAAAAAGTAATAATAAAGTGCACTTACCATCTTCAGTGTCTGTGAGCAAATCCCCATATTCCCTTTTCAGGAGTTCGTCTGCTCCGTGCTCTTGTAATTGTTTGTAGAATTTTAAAGCTATACTAGTCTGTAAATAAATACAAATAAGTGATAAGATAATCATTCAGAGTTTGAAAAAAAAAAACAGAAAGAAAGAAATGGATACAAAATTTTAAACCCTTACCCTAACTTTAGTCTTATCGCCATTAACATTGGAAATGTGAAATAGAACTCCATCAAAGTCTGCTATTGTGACATCAATTGACTCGGGTTTATGCCTTTAAAAAAATAAGGAGAAATAGTGATGATATATGTATATATATGTCTTTATTAGGGCAATATTTGTCGTATGAAGAAGTCTTTTATTTTAACTCTGCATTCTCTAAAAGCCAAATAAAATTTTGGTTTATGTAATTTCGGGCAACAACTTTACCCAATGTTTTAAATTTATATATTGGATTGTATAATGTGAAAATATATATGTAAGTATTTCCAGAAGCCCTCCTACAGATGTTTTTGCTCTAAAGAAAAATGGTTTTTTCCCATGCACAAAGAGAAAAAAAATCGGAGAAAAGAGAATAAACCATCACCCTTGAAATAAGGGATGAGGTCCTCGAAAATGTTTATTGAAGGACCAGACATTTCCTCCATAAGTCGAGCGTTGAGAAAACAAAAAAATTAAGGTTTTCCTGGGAAGGACGTATATTACATACAGCACACAAAATAAGAGAACTACAGTCAGTTCGAAAATCTTCATCATTAAAAGCCTTGAAGGTCTAGCGCACACACACATCATAATAATACGAGTAAATAATATAATAAAATTAAATATATTTTCGCTCACGTTTACCTTGAAGTTTTCTTTTAAATTCACTCGAGTTTTTATCACAAAGCATGTAAAATTATTGCAGAATAATAAAATCACTAGTTTCGTTAGGTATTAATCAGTATATTTGAGGTAAAACTTTCCAAGGCTTTTTCTAAAAAAATTTCTAAAATTTTACTTTTCCTGGAAGTCACATGATAAGGCTTAATACCTTATAAATTATATATTATTATTATTATGCTCAAACTTTGTAAAAATTTTGCATTATCCTTTGAATATTTAGTGTCTCATCTTGTGAGCACGTGTACACGAGTTTTGTACAAGTGCCTTTTTAGAATAGGTTAGGTAGATATTTCTTGGAAAATAGGAGCGATAATACACAAAAAAAAAAAAAAAAAATTCTACTCACTTTTCTCAGGCAGGTAACAAATTTCACATATTTCATACACTCATAAGTCTGGTGCTGTTTACCTGGGCAAATAAAATCGATAACACATTCCTCAGATGTTATAAAGCCTTTGCGATAAGATTTACTGTGATATCTTAAGATAAGAACCCTCATTATTTTGGGAAAAGCTGGAACAGAATTTTATTGTATTTACAACTTCAATTTTTTTTGGAAAAAGGTTCAAAGCAGCTGCAGAAAATATGACGAACATATCGTGATTCAACGATTTAATCATCGTCTCATCCACTGACCTTTTATAAAAAGGCCGAAGCACTGAGGAGTGGCGCTCGAGAGTGGGGTTGAGGAAAACGAGGTTAGGCCGGAGTTGTTCTAGAATTATGTATAGTTTTATATTGTGAAGATAATAGCTTCTATTGCGCCACTTACTCTGGTTGTCAGCAAATTTTCTCAAGAATGGAGAAAATGCCCTCTTTTTACTTAAATTAATGCGAAACAGCAGAAAATCAGAGAGTTGCTGCTGCATTACAATTACAAGCCTTCGCGTTTCGCGCCTTTACGGGTAAGCCGTTGCAACTGATCCATTTATGACCACAGCGGTACGGGGAGCGAATTATCCGGTGCATCGCAAGCGTTCCTCTACGATATTGGGCCGCTTCGCTAAGCTTGCCAAAAACGGCATCGAAGCGAAAAATCGCCGAAGGTGGTGGTGTCGACAAAGTAAAAACATTTTATCAATACTTAGACCACACCTAGCTGGACGACACGACGAAAATAGCTTGTGGTGTATCAGGGCCTCCGCCCGAGAGCTGACCGGGCCCCGGGACAGATAGGAAGTTTGCTGTTATCGGGCGTGCCGTGTCGGCCATGACGATCGTAGAAGGCGCGCTACTTAACAGATCTTTTTTATATTAATCACCCCATTGTCGAGGGAGCCTCATGTGAAGTAAACTCGCCGCTCGGCCGACTTGTAATTCACGCTCAATTTACGGCAGTTGCAGCGGACATTGCCTTCAGTGGAGGCTGGCATTTAATGTTTATAATGTCTGCGGAGCCCCCGTAAATGGTCACCCACTACGATTTTTCTATGACCTCATAGGTTGGCTCTTTATTATTAAATCATCTGTCCGGTGGGTAAAAGTGCGAACGAAACTAGTTTGCGGCCCGGCACATGGGAACGATTAGCGACTCGCCTCGCCGCCACTCACTTTCATCCCAGCCGCAAATTTTCCTCGATGCAGAAAGGGAGAGAAAAAAAAAAAAAAAAAGAAGAAATAATGTCTGGTTGCCGTGTTGGGTCCCATGTGGCCGGACTGGAATCGTTGAAACTTAATTTAGTAGGACTTACCCAGCGATCGCATTCCGGAATTTAACCAGTAGCGTTTCTTCCACAATCCGATTATTGATCTCGAGCAGAATCATTTTTTTTTCATGCACTTTCCCCCCCAAGCAACAATTGAAATTTTAGCACTTGGAGGCGAGCATCGGGGTCGAGCCGTCGAACGGATTAGCAGCGGCTCATAGCCCGGGACTATTCTCTTTACACGCACTGATTTTTACTTAATTTACAAACTAACTGGGAGGACTTTTTGATACTTTCTCGACTAGCAAATGACTCCTACCCGATTTCCTCTCATTTCTACTGTTCACTCGGCCTGCAACGAAAGAAGAGTGAAGACGCGCCGGATATGAAATGGCTGACTCATGCGTCAGACAATTTTCAAACCTTAAGTTGGCCGCAGTTGCCGGAAAGCCGCCATATTGATAAAGGAAGCGAATACTGGCTTAAGGCTGTTTTCCATTTAATGCATTTTATTTTATAAAGCGGTTTATTTATATTTTAAATATGATTGTTATTTTAAATCCTTGAATTGTAATGGAATTTATCAACAAACAAATTTTAATTTAATCTCTAATCGTTTAAAATTAATTACCGAAAAAATAACGAAGAGAAGAATCATAAAACAATGATATGCGGTTCTTGGGTGAATTTTACACACAAAATGTAATTAATAAAATTATTATATATAATAACAGGCATTGTTCAGGTATTTTAAATGGTTTTGAATCAATTCAAGTAGAAAAATTTGCTTTAAAACTTTTCTAAGACAAATTTTACTTGCTTTTTTGTTTCCAAATTGCGTTTTTACATTTCAGCTCATTTCCAAACCACCCAAGAGCAGAGCTGTAAATAAATACTACTGTTAACATTACAATTATCATTGTAAGTAGTAAAAGACAAATTACCAGTACCATTATCAGTATTGGTACTTCAAAAAATGTAATTACCATTACCAAGTAATGGTAATGGAGTTTCACCTTTACTTAACTTGAGAATCATTACTTTACATTGCCTGGCAATCCTCGGCATTACTTAGAAATATTCAGCATTACCTGCCCTGTGTAATGTCGAGTAATGCCAGGTGATGCTGAGTATTTTTAAGTAATGCTAGGTAGTGCTTCTGAAGTACGATAATGGTGAAGTACCAATACCATTACAGTATGAGTAATTACATTTTTTGAAGTACTAATACTGGTAATAGTACTGATAATTTGTCTTGCTTGCATTACTTGTAGTATGATAATGTATGCCAATAATAATGCATTATTTTGCAGCTCTGATCAAGAGGTATAGCTGTTAGCTCGTTTTTTTTAAAGTGGTATCCCCAGTAGGCCTAATCCACTAAATCAAATTTAATTCCATAAAATTGTTACCTTTATTTATCGAATGGTTATAAGTATAAGTTACATTTTTGTCCGTAAACTATTCAATAACTAATGCGTCCATAGAGCAACTCGGAACATATATTTATTTTAAAATACTAAAATTTACAAATAATTTCTCGTTTAGACACTTATTCTTAAAATTAATTATAATGCAGTTTACGTTTTTCAGTTTTAAATTCTTATAAATTTTAAATTTTAATTGTACATTTAAATTAACGCCTCTTTTTAATTGTCATTAACAAAATACTATATAAATCGATCACATTATTATTTCGAAAAAGAAGAAATTAAGATTTTTATCATTATGGACAGATACTAATTAAAAAGCTAAATTAAACTGGTATAATTTTTAAACAATTTTAAAAACTGAATAAAAATCAAGTATTGTCATGAAATGGTCCCTAACCAGAGATAATTTAAAGCCGGACTAATCTTTTTGCTTAAAGTGTAATTAAATAATTTTAAAATCGCGGTGCTACAAAAAATTAGTTCGGCAAGAAGAGAACGGAAGACCCAATCGCTTGGTAGGAGTCTCCTGGGCTCAACCAAACACACATTTCAAATAAAAAAAAATAAAAAAAATAATGATAAAAAAAAGTGTACTTACAGATTCGCAACTCACCTATAATTTTAAAAATTTATTAAGTTACAAGAAGAGAACGGAAGACCCAATCGCTTGGTAGGGGTCTCCGTAGCCCAATCAAACATTTTGGTATGTGTATAGGGAGAAATTGAAACGTACTCACCGACCAGCAACTCACCCAACTCGGATTAAAGTTACTGTTGGTTCCTGTAATTGAAGAAAAAATGGTATAAGGGCATGATTCAAAAGTAAATTGAAAAATTTGTTGATTGTCGTAAGAAATGAAGAACATTTTGTAAAGTAATTACTGCTAAAGAAAAGTTAGCTTACCTTAACGCAGGAACGAGCGTAGCCTCTAATTTCATTTCCTTCCTGAGATCTGAGCAAATATTTAAAATTCAAACACACTTCAACACACTACCGGCGCTAAATCGGGACGCACTTTTTATAATATAATAATTATATATATATATATATATAATAAGTATATTTTTATAACGCTCTTTCTCTTTTAACTACTTTCGCAGAAATCGGTTCTTTTTTTTAAGATTATTAATGTTTTTAAAGGATAGTTCTATAATCTAAAATAGTTAATTTTAGAAACAAATTCGGCTCTTTTTTTCGTTTTAGAGCACCAATTCACTTATACCGTTTTTTAATGGACGTTACGAAAATTGTGCGCCAAAAAGCCAACGTTAAAAAAAAATTTAAATATTTACAAATGTCGAAAAATTTGAAATATTTCTGAAATTGCGGAGACATTGCTTAAATGGTAAAATAAAGAAAATTATTTTAAAAACTTTGTTAGAAATTTTAATATGGAAAACAATAAAAATATAAATATTATGAAAAATTAATTGAGAAATTTGAAAAATTTAAAAAAATAAATCTATAAAATAAGAGAGAAAGATAAAATTTATAATGTAAAAATAGGAAATAAGAAAAATTAGTCTTAACAATTTTTAGAATATAATAAAATTACTTAAATTTAAAAATGTTTGGAGCAAGAAAAAAAAATAAAAGTTTAACTTATTAAAAATTTTGAAAACCAAAATTTTAAAAATGTACAGAATAAGTTTAAAACTTCCTGGAATAAAAAAAATGTAAATGTTAAAAAAGGGCAAAATTATAAATACAAATAAAAAAAATTAAATTTTTAAAAAGTGAAGAAATTAAAACCGTATAAAATTTATAAAAAAGTAATTAATGTTAAAAGAAAAGAAACAAATTATATAACTTTTAAAAAATTACTAAAAATAATAAGAAAAAAATAAATAAAAAAACATTTTAAAAGTAATAAAGTGGAAAAAACAAATTCATATGAGTCGCCGCACATTTCAGACCAACCTCACTCGACGAAGAACCTAGAACAACTGATTGCAGTGTAAACTCGCAGCTCGTATTTATATACTGAAGAGAAGAGACAAAAATACTCCGGAGAGCCCCCCTGCTCCAGCTAAGTAAACTCTCATATAAACTAGAGGTCCAGCTCGTGCTCCAGCATCTACTCCGTTATGTACTTGACCATCGTCAGCGATCGTAGGCACATAAGAAACCGCCGCTCGTCTATTTACTGAATAACTCTCAGCTCTCGAGACCGCGCACTCTCGGCATATTCCGGGATTTAGGAACTTTGCTCTGGGAAAGATGCTGGAGGACTGCTGGACGTGGTTCCTGCTCCCAGCTCCCCTGTGCGTTAGATCGGGAAAGTGAGAACTTTCACAACTACTCTAAATATTAATATATGGTATATAAAGAAAGTCTAATCTTGCATCAGTCACCAATTGTTTTTAAACTGAAATGCTGAAAAATATTCTAGAGCACTTTATTCATATATTTTACTTTTTTAGAACTTAATAATTGTGTTCAAAACCAAACGCGTTTTAACATGTGTGGAATGAGTTAAATTTTTCTTTCTAGAATGCGATTTTTGGCACAGTTTTATTTATTTTTCTATTTGTTATTAATTTGTTTTAAATAAAAGCATTATTAAAAGCAATTTATGAAACCTGTAAATTTGAAATTTAATTAATTTCCCTTCTTTACTCCTATGCCAAACAACTTTAGAATGAGTTTTGAGGTAGATAAAATATAAAAAAAATTTCTTTCGTTTTAGCTAAATTTATTGTGAGTAGAATTGAGAAGCTTTGGAAAAGTATTTAATATACACATTACTAAAATAACAATTTGTTTTATTGTGATGTGAAGAATTAAGATGAACAATTTCAAGGTAAATAGGTTATTCAAAAATGTTTCTTCCAAATATGCCTTTTAATCAAAGGTGCTAAACAACGAATTAGTAATTATAACTGAAAAAAAACTTTTTGATATCTCGTAATTCTGAACCTTAATAAGCTTTATCATAACTCTTAAAAAGATATACTTCAAAATATATAGTTAACACTAGAATTACCATTCATGCTAAAACTTATTAAGGTTTAAAATTAAAACATTTTTATAAAGCTTTTACATTTATAGTTAGTAATTCAAACTTCAAAACATATTATAATATGTACATTGCAGAAAAATTGTTAAAATTACAAACTTGTGCTTTTAGTTCTAGTTTAAAGGTAATATAAAAAAAAAATTCACATAGAAAGATCGGTAGGGGATGAAACAAAAAAAAAACTTAAATTTATAAGACATAAAATCTTGTTCGACATGAGCAGCACTTTTTAAATTATAAATATATAATACAGAGCCAAATTTTGTTTAATTCAAGATTATTTTTAGCCGTGCTTTAGTTTTTCGAAAACATTTGCATTGTATCAAATTAATGTCTATTTTTGGCAAATTGTACTAATAAAGGAAGTAAGATTTGCTTTGCATAATTATTTTATTTAGGTTTTGTTTTCTTACAAAGTAAAGAAAAAAAAATCTCAAACTTGACTTTACAAACTAAACAAATACAAGCTTAGGTTATTGCACGAAATTCCATATTTTATATAAAAAAACAAAACGAACAGTAATAATAGAAATTCCATCTATCTAAAAGTGTATTATAAAAAAGGTGTACTCCTACAATTAGTATTCCTTATATATATATAGTTAGAGCTATTCTATAAGCGTATGATCAGAAATGTACATAACATGCAAGATACATTATATAAAAATCTAAAAATATTTTTTTAAGCGCGATTTTCCTTATCAGCTTGTGTTTGTGCTTCTCTAATACATTTTTCCTTATTCTTGCGAATTCGTAACATTTTGTTTTCATCAGCGCACTTCAAAGTGATCACGCTGCGAACAGTTCGCGCATCAACGTTGCATTTTTTCGAAACGATATGGACAATATCTTCAACAATGTCGGGATCAAGACGTTTTTTAGTTGGTAAATTTCTGAATGCTGGAGATGGTTTTCCGGTTAAAGAATGCGAGGCCAGAACTTCGCGGGAAAAAGTCGCTGAAAGTAGCTTTCTTGTAGCTTCACGAACTGATGACCAATTTATAGAGTGATAAACATTTCCAGAAACAGTGGTGTTATTCGGACCAATTTGAATTCGACAGTTTTTAAATTCCTCATTTAGCAATTGCTTCGTCATGGGGGTGCGTTTTGGTGAAGAGCGCCTATTGTGATGGAATGGAGCAACTTCTGCTAATTGCTTTTGGAGTTTGGTCGGAGAGGTTTTTGCTGTAGTTGTTTCTTCAACTTCAACTTCCATCTCTGGTATGGACTGATCGGTTTTTGGGGTTGTAGGTTCAAGCACTGGCTGTTTTTTTGGAGTACTTTGATTTTGAACATTAGCCTCGTTTCTTATTATAACAGGAGGTCTATTTTGTGTAGATACCGAATAAGATTCCTCTGGGGGCAGTGTCTCAACTTCGGTAATATTCTGTATTTGAGTTTCATCCAATGCATATATTCCAGAAAGCTCACAGGGACTCGGATTTTCTCCAACTATCATCTCCTCGACTATGGTGTCATTGGTTTCATTTAATTCTTGCTCATTACCTTCAACTTTATAGTGAAAGGTTCCATCTTGGACTTTGACCAGTTTCACGATTTTTCCAACATCATCAAGACTTATTTCGTAGATTTCTTCGTATTCACAAACGGGCGGAGGAATGGCTGCGATTTTTTTTATCTTCAAAACTTCTGGATTGTCATTGAGATCTGCCGTATCGTAGGACAATTTAAATTGCTTTTTTAGGATCTGTTGATCCCAAGACTTGATGAATTCGAAGGCTGTGGATCGATTAAGTTCGATGGTGATTTCTCCTGATGTAGGCTGGCATACACATTTGCGGTTTTGTAAACTTTTTGTAGGCGGTTTAGGGCGGAGTTCCATCTTCATTTTAGACTTTGAATTTTTTACAACGAGACTTTCCTGTGAGGGAAAATAAGTGTTTTATTATTAAATATTGATACAAATATAAAAGATTCTTGAAATGTAACTTAGAATTATATTTTATTAAATTGTTGTATAAGAGAAAAATAATTAAGGGGATTGTATCATTTCCGTAGTCCTTCGATTTGAGAACGGTTTTTAGAGAACTTTGGAACAAGGGGAAAATAATGAAAAAAATCTATCTTGTATAGTTTTTGAGATATTGAAAAAAATACATTCGTCCCATATAAAAAATGCATTTTCTTTTCAAATCTGATGATTTCGTTTTTACACTGTCTGCTGTTTTCTTTAAAAAAGTGTCTATTGATTAAGCGATATATTTTCATTATTTTCCACTTGTTGCCAAACAAACAAACAAAATGCTTTAGAAGACATTCTCAAATCGAAGAAGCACGATAGACATAAAAAAATTAAGACCTGTCAATCTATAACTTCATCTATTATTAGATCGGAGCTAATTTTAATATAAAATAGGTATACCTCTGCTAGTATTAATTACTTTATATGAGTTTTGCTTTAATTTTCCAAAATCATAATAATTATATTCATTTTATTTCTTGGACAAGAAAATTTAGTATCTTTGCAATTTTATACTTTTAACTTTGTTTCAAAAGAAAGTATGACAACGAAACTAATTCTACGAAATATTAAATTTTAACACCAAAAATCTGTTAAACTCTTTTTTCCTTATCACGCTTATCGCTTCACACAAACTTTATTTTAAAGAGCAAATTTATTTGTAAAGGTTCGATTACAATCACGCTTTTTGGCACTTTAAAGTTTATTTGTATAATAAGTTTGATATCAAGTAAGGAAATAGTAATGGAAATGTTTGGGTTTGGCAAGAATTAAATCTGAAAATTTCTTAAGGTCTAAATTGACTCCGTTTAAGATTTATATTCGACGGGTAATTTTATATTCGAATTACTTTTTAAATGTTATTGTAATTGTAATATCACTTATAGAATAATATCCCCCAGTAAACCTACTTTTAATAAAGCAAGAACACTATAAAAATAAAACTGAACACACGCTTCTCTCTATGGCGAATAACTAAAGCAATCTCATAAATTTTCCACTATGCTGTTCTAAGAAATCAGTCTGACGGTATCCAGCTAAAATAACCGCCTTTTGAACGATTTAAAAAAAGCAAAAAGGTTGTACAAAAAGATCGATTATAATCTAATAGGAAGTATAACGAGAATTAAACTTAATAAATATTTTCTATCATGATTATCATGCATAATTATTTAATTTACTTACTTCTTGATGATTCATTTTTCTTTAGAAGTCCAAAATTCACAAGTAATGAAGATAGTAAGGCACTGATCACGGATTTAATTAAAAATACCACAAAAATATTTAAAATCTAGAGCTGTGTAGTCTTATCTGACTGATGTCTCGATGAAGAATGAATGTTCCTTCTTCCTGACGGTCCTAAATATTAACCAGAACAGGACCAGGTGGGGTGTTTTTGGCACGATACCACTACACGGAAAAAAGGGACTGTTATTGGAATTTTGAAGAAGCCATTAGGAAAGGTACCAGGAAGGGTACGAAATACGAATTCTCTTTTATTGCCCCTCAGGTAGTTGGATTTCAAATTGGACTGTCGAGGGTTCAAGTTTTCCCGGTCGCAGGCCGCGGCTGCGCTTGTTGATGATATTTCTGGATCTGTTGGACTCAGGCTCGGTGGTAACAAGAAATTCTTCCTTGGAAGGGTCGCGTGTTTTCCCAGCAAATAGAACTCAAGCGGAACCGACATGAAATGAATTGCAAGGATACTTTAAACTTTGAAGGGATGCATTGCTTTTGTATTGTACCTTTAAACTGGCACCTGAATTGAGGTACCGGCAGTTTTCATTTCGATGTATTGGAATCCATAATTAGTTTTTTAGGGTACCAAGTTAGATTAGAATTAGAACTATCAATTCTGATGGTATTGTAGGTAAGATGTTATCCTGGAAATTTCTAAATAGACAAAATCTTATATGATCACGGGATTTAGTTGAATCTCCGCAGAGAGCAAATTATCGATTTTACAAATTTGATTTAAATTATAGGAACGAGTAGAATAGCTGACCCACTGACATATACTCTGCCAAATCCACACAAATTTTATTTCGTATGGAAAGAAGAAACATCATTTTACATATGGTGAAGAGTAAAACACGTGTTTAGATAAGTTTTGTGATACAAAAATAATTCGGAAGGTAAAAAACTGGTTTGTTTTACGAAAAATTGTCTTCACAATATTTTAGAACTTAGTTAATTACTACCCTTAATTCATGGGAATTTAAAGTACGAACGCATTTCTTCTACCAATGACCTCATGTTAATGGTTTATGACCCTAAGGAGCAGGTATACATGACAAAAACAGGACCTTTTTGAAAGAGGATGACAGAAAAATATTTACTTGCAGTTTAAAAATGCTGAAAAGTGCAAATGTGTAATTAAGGAACTTTACTTTCAATTTTATTGCGGTCAGGTAATTATCATTTTTGTTAAGAACTTTTCTCTCTCAAAAAGGTAGGTATGTCGAAGACGAACAGGATCATGCTTAGAAATTTGAAATGTGTCATTTTTATTTATTTTATACTTTATGCACCGATAATAGCAAAGAACAGTATAGAGATCTCTGTATGCTTAAATATTTGATATACACAACATAATTTTTTTATTTTTTATTTATCTTAAAATATATTTTTGTAATATATCCAATTTATTATTTTTTTCTAGTTTTTGTATTCTAATTTTAGCTGCGTTTTTTAAATGATATATTACAGATTTCCCCATATAAAATGAAGATCCAGCTTTTAATTTAGATGTCTATCAAGATTAAGGGACATTTTAAAAATTTTCCACATATCAGAATGTTGCGAACTTCTTCAAAGCTAATGAATTTTCTTTTAAGATATTGCTACATCAACATTTTTGTGTTCTTATGATAAAGAAAGAATGTAATGTGTATCATTCTTTTCTAGGCATCTGTGATCTAGATCTATATATAGATCATTAAAAAAACGCAGCTTTTATTATTAGCTATTATTTAAATTTTTCAAATCACACTACTTTCTGTTAAAGGTTTATTTCAGTTTTTCTTTGGAACTGACTGTTAAAATTTTTTATGCGAATAAAATCTGAGAAGAATATCTAAAAAGAAATTTAATTATTTTTATTGTAACAGATAAATTCAATTTCAACATTGCATTTTGTTAAAGTTTTTCAGTTTCATAACACACGTAAGAGGTATTAGGGAAAAAATCAATACTATTTTCCCGATATTTAAAAAAAAGGAAATATAATGCGTTGAAATCTAGTTTTTGCAAATAAATAGAATATATAAAATAATGTAGATATTATATAAAAACCGAATATTTCTCAAAAATGTCTTCTTTATTTTTACAAATAAACAGTTTCCAACTGAACAAGTCATTTTAAAGTTTTTAAAAATTAATAATCGCAGTTTGCAATATCCTTAAGTGAAAGTATGTCTAATTGTAAGATCACATCGAGATCCTTTTCTTTACATTGGAATTGTCAATATTTCCCGGTTATTCGTCAACAATCTCTGAAAATGAATTTAAAAAATAAAATGAACAAGTTCTTAATGAAATAGAAGGTAAAAAATAATAATTCTACAGTGCCGTTAATCGTATAACTGCCATAGCCAAATATTTAAATTTTATGAAAAGTTAAAGCCATAAAAATAATAGAATTGTTGTAAGATAGCGAAAATAGTTTTGTTTGTTAATTGCTTAAGGATATACACTAGTAGATGAAAGTACAAGACAGGAATTTTGACTCCTTAGAATGCCTCTAATGAGAGCTATATCGTCTGGTGTTAAGCCCCAACCACTCAATTGACCGATGCTCTGGAGTTCTGGGCAACGTTCGATTAGCAGCTTTAAATAAAAATATTTATATTAGTTATATACATAGTTAAGGGTTATTGGGTTTTACCTCAACAGTCGCTAGAGTTAAATTAATTGCTGATGTGAACCAAATATCTTCAAGTTCATAAAAGTCGTGTTCGATGAAGATACTAAAATTAAATCAAAATAAGATAATGATAATTGAGAAGTTCTAATAATTATTACATACCTTGTTATATCATCATCTGTAAAGACCACTGTATCTATAGCCAATCTATTAAGGGTTGTTGAATTGCAAATAAAATTCCTCAAAGAACTTGAACTCATGGGACTGTTCAACATTTCTAATCCTTGTAGAAATTCAAATTTACGATTTATATTATAAGAAAGCATGTCCATCATGTAACAATCCAGATCTACAAGAGTCGAACAGAGCCGAGCTAATTGGCCTAACTCCATTACACCATTGCCCTTTATCATAGTTAGATGGACCAAATTTCTGCCCATTGTCTCTAGAAGTTGCATTAGTTCGTTACAAGAGAATTTATGTAATTTGAACTTCCTAATTGGAATATCTTTTAATTTGTATAAGATTCCTGCATTCGGTGTGTCTAAATATATACTCTCAATTAATGGACATGTTTTTACTATAATATCTAGTGTCTCAGCATCAGTTCGATTATCATGTAGATATTTCAGTTTGCTCTTAAAATTTTTATCAACATTATCGTGGACATATTTTAAAGCTTGTCCAACAAAAGAATATGTGGCCAAAGTCTCTAGACTGGGACATCGTTCCAAAAGCATGGCAATATCTGTATGGCAAATATTTTCCTCGCCGAGCATTCCAATATCGATAACTGCTAGAATGTTGGCTGATATTCCTTTACTTAAGTAGTCTACACCAATTTCTGTAATGTCTGTCTCTCCAGAAATGTCCAATACTTTTAGGTTAGGACTATGTTCAGCTATCACCTGAAGAAGATCATCGTTCGCTATGTGAGGGATGCATAATTTGGAAAGAAACGGGCATTTTTCGATAATATCAAACATATAGTTCATATGCTCCTCTTTAACCCAAACTCCTTTAAGATTAAGAGTCCTTAGTCCAGCACCTTGAGCGGCTATTACCTGTAAGATTTTCTCATAGTACGAAAAGGGAAAAACTTCTGTAACCAGGGTGTGAACACTGCCGTTCAAAAGCATTTGAAGACATGTAAAACGTATAGATGCCTCCAGGTAATCAGATGCGAGAATAACCGCCAGAAGATCCTGATAAATATCACTTGTTGCACCAGATGACTCCAAATACGTGTTCACTTCGACCATTGTGATCGTGATGTCGTGATCAAGGTCAGTGTGTAGCGCGAAACCAACTGCAGATACAGCAAGATTAGCCAGCTCTGCAAGTGAGCTATCACTTAGCGAACGGACTGGGCACTTTTTTGCCATGTTTAACTTCAACTTCTTCTCTTACATCACACACTTTTCATATTACGAATTTTCCACAGGTGATCTTGCAGGAAGTCAATCATCAGTATCAGATGCATTAAAACATTGTAAATAAATAAATACAGATAGGGTTCCGACAGTTGGCGCCGTGCCAACGCTGAATTTTCTAATCTATTCGTAGGTCAAGTATGCACCAAAAACATACGATACTATTTTCTCCCAGATTTGGCAATTTTAATAGGTTAATGATCCCATAAACTATAGAGTTCCTGAACTATGGGAGTGACGAAGTATTGCTCCTCCAAAATTTCGCAGGAAAATTGAATTATCTTAACGACAGAACAACGTACCCAAATCCACGACTCTTCGATATGAACTGATGCGAGAGATTTTTGGCAGCCGGACTATTTTTAAGTTCCCCCAGGTTCTATGAGAAGAGATGCCAAGTTGTGTTTTGTCATAAAGGCGAGAATTGCGCCTATGCCACTATCTGTTTACTTTTTTGATTCGCTCACGAACTCGCCGGGAACGATTTAAACGACCATATGAATTTTTGGCGGGATTATTTTTTTTCTTATTTCTTTTTATTGCGATTATTATACGATTTAATTTTCTTCTATAAATGCTTTAATTTTGCTTTATTAACAATGGTGCTTATTCAGCTATACCTATATATATATCTGAATAGGTGTTATTTTTGGTAGCGAGTTAAATTCAATATATCATCAAACTAGTATTTAATATTCATAACTAAGGCAGTAGAAAAAAAATCTGAGAAATCGCCTTGTATCTTATTCATGAAGACAACAATCTTAGACTTTCATAAGGTTTATTAAAATTTTTTAAACTACATATTCAGTTAAAATTAAACATTTATATTACAACAGGTTTGAACTAGAGATTTGGCACCAAAATGACTTATCTCTGGTATCATAATTTCCACATTGGCTCTCTGCATTTACAGTCTGAAGTTTTTTCGGTGGTTCGGTTTGAATACACATGTCCTTTGTACGTATAATATCTTCTCCTGTCCATGTAGATACATCACACTTCATATTATTTATTTCAACCTGAAAAATTATCAGTCTGTTAAAAATTTCTTTTTCGAATTTTAAAATTTACAGAGTTTAAATTACCTTAGCAGACATATTTACTTTGTTTTTAAATGTTCTGTCGACAAAATAAATAACGTTCAAGTACAGAATCCTGGAAAATAATGAATATAATGTAGTGATATCTCGCATATTTATTAGGATTACATTTACCTGACCAGCAGTAATTAAATTTATGGATTTTAACGTAAATTTGAACCTTGAATAATATTCTGCGAAATACGGAATAATAATTATTCCTTTTCTGGGTATTGCACTCTCTCTGTCGGGAAAAATAAGGTAGGTAAAATAATACTTTCCGGCAACATAATTTACCAACTACCTGCCATATATTACAGGTAAATCAACCCTTGGGCTACTCCAGAAATATTAAATTACGGCTACCACTGTTAAAATGTGATGCTAAAGGCTTTCAAAATATTGTCCTATTCACTTTTTTGTTTTAATTTAAAATCGAATGATTTCAATATTTAACTCCAATTCAAACTTTCAATTATTTTATTATTTAGTCTAGGCCACAAGCATTACAATGAAAAATGGACGCTTCCGTATTACATACATTTCTTTTAGCTGAATTACCAATGAAGCTTTGCATGAAAGCTTTTATATGCAATTCAGCTATTAAGAGTGTGGTAAATACCCATTAAGAAAGATGATTTAAACATTCACTACTCTGAATATAATTTTTATGATGGTCGTAGAATGTTGAGATTTAACAAAAATAGGTTTTTTAAATATTACTGGCATGTGTAATAATTTTTGTTTTTTTTTAAATATTTAAGAATTTAACTAGCTGAATGTTAAAGACGACCAGAAACTGAAACCATAATAAAGAGAAAAACTATGTCGTGAAAAGGGAATTACAAAAATTATTTAGGTATATGATACACCCGCGGACAAAATGTTCTCAACTTCTGATTCTAAGCTGCTTATTAAATACCACAACCGTAGGAATGCTTATTTGAGAATGTGAGCAATAAACTTTTTTAGGAAATCTGATGAGCTTATAAATAAGCTGAATTTCAGTTAAATTCTTCGTTGTACGGGTGATATTTAATAATTTCAAATAGTTCTGGGATAAAAAATTTAATTTTCTTGTTTAATGTAGAATGAGAAAAGTGGCAATATCTATTCTCAGCCAACTCAAATGCAAGGCTGGAAGAATGAATGAAGCTTATTTTGTGTCCTTTTATGTAATTCTGCTATTTAAGTTAATTTAATTAGTTTAATCAAAAATGTTGTTTAATTAGTTTAATCAAAAATTAAATTGCTGAAAAAATTTAATGCAACGGCTGAGATTTTTTAGATTAGACTATTTTTAAATTTACGTGGCTTTAATTGAATCGAATGTTGGTGATATTCTTGAGGTTAGGTTTAGACTAGATAATAATAAAGATAAGAATTCAATTTTGTTTAAAAAGTTATGTTTGGTTCAAAGAATTTTTTAAGGGGACTTTTACTTTCAAAATTTTCAAAAAATCGATTTTTTTTTTTTTTACGTAAAAATATTCCTTAGTATCATAGAAATACTGTCCTAAAATTTTATTAAGAAATTCGAAATAGAAACGAAGTTATAGCTGTATTTATAATCATGATATGACCATTTTATTCGATAAAATTACAGTAAAAATACTTTAAACGCGTTTTTCTCGAAATCACATTTTTCAAAACTGGGAGACGGTTTTCTCAAAATCTACTAAACCAATCTCAGTAAACCAATTTTTTTTTTGATACTTTATGTACACGACTACTAAATAAATCTTTAAAAAGTTAAAAAAACCACCCCACCTTTTTAGTACAGGGGTAAATTTACCCCCAAAACAGGCGTTTTTTGAACTTTTTATAAAATCGCGTATAAAGGCCATAAATATATAAAAAAATTAACTTTTTAAAGGTTTATTTATTAGTTTTAAGTTTCACGAATTGAATCCCGTTGGAATTTAAAAAAAATTTGTTACAGGAAGGCAGAAAAGTGTCTTCCAAATTAAAATGCATCTTTTGGAAGACGCCCTCTGCAGTGGTGAAAAACAACTAAAAGTGTAAAAAAATTTTTTTTTGTATACCTCAAAACCTTCTTAACAATGTATACAAGAAATTAGAATCATAAATATAATAGTTTTTTTATTTTTTTAATATTTAAAAATTGTCTTTTTTTCCAATTTAGAAAGTAAAAGTCCCCTTAAGATTGTAATTAATAAATGATTGAAAGTTTTACAAGTTCCAAAAATAGTCGAAAAGTATATCATAAGTTTATTAAGATAATATGTTGGATTTTTAAATTTAAAAGACATAATCCAAATAGACTAAATTTTGAAATGAAAACCATCGAAGAAAACTTGGTATAGCCTCGGTATTTTACAAGAAAATAAAACATACATACTATATCGTTTTAAATTTTAGAAATGTTTGCGTCAGCAGTAGCTTTTATTACTTTATAGAGGTCATATGATACCAATTTGTTTGAGATTGAGTTCCATTTTATTAAGGTCATATGTGATATGGGGGAATATTCTGTGCTTTATCCGAAAGTAAATCGTACAAAGGACAACAAAATCTTGTCGCCGTGCTGAATAAAAAATAAGATTGGATATAGAATCTGTTGGCTAACCTGTACGATTTCGATTTCCTTCCATTCTACTTCTTGGATTTGAAGCAATCCCCCGGCGACATAACTCAATCAGGCATTCTCACTGGGTAAAAAATTCACAATTTCCTCCAGACGAAAAGCAGTAGCGCCCCAATTTCGTGCAATGAATGGCACACTCAGTCCAAAAGAAGATTCATACAAGCAAATATTATTATTATTTTTTTTTCTTTTTTTTGATGTCACAAAGAAGAGACGAGGTAGAAGAAGTGAATGGGTGTCTGGGAGCTGCCAGAACTCAATATTCCATAACTTCTCATAAGGAGCCAACCAGCGACACTAGTTTGTATCGATTCAAACTCAATTTTGCCGGAGGGCGCCTCATAAGAATTTAAAGTGCCATTCCATACCATTTCGAAGCTCCTCAATTTCATGCGGCGTAAAACAAGGCTGGGACCCAAAAGAACGATTTTCACTGAAATTTATGTTTTTTCAACTCATGTCGGAAGGAGGGATGCTATGCCATATGCGTCGCGACACGACTGGAGCATACAACTTCCTCTGCATACCTCTATATAAGACATAGAAAGTTTAAATTTGCTCCGCATTCATCCAGTCTGGTGGCCCAGGAATCAGATTCTTAAAATTGAGAAAGGAAACATCCCGTGCAGGTCTTGTTCCTTCCGATTCTACATATGTACGAACAGAAGTTTGTACACCGAAAAAAGGCACGTACGATCTCCCCTGTTGGGGTTTATATAGGGTCTACAAGCGTCTCTCCCCCTCCGACCAGCGATATAGACCTGCTCAAGCTCACAATGTAGAAGCCATAAATAGGGCAATTTGGCACAAAATCACATACAGACCTGCCAAATCGCTATCTTTCGAAATAATTTACGAATATCTAAATAGAAAGTAATTTGACTTTTAAATAAAGGATAACGAATGTTCCCGCTTGGTCGGAGTCCAAAAGGAGCGAGATTCTGGCCCTTTATCTTTTTTTTTTTCTTCTCCAGCTACTTTAGGGGTACTTTCATTCAAATAAATATTTACCCGAGCGCACCGCCGCCACTGCTGCCCTACCGCTTTGTACCGCCTGTGGGCCTTCTTCGATCTCGTATTAATGCAAAAATATTCTCTAGGAATTGTGGAGAAAATTTACTTAGCTCAAAGGAAGCGAATTTATCGCGAAAATTACATAGAGGGCTCCTTTGACGTTGAATTTAGCCATAACTCAGCTGAATTTTAATATTTCATCAAGTGGCTCGCGAAGACAGATTTCTTGAGGAATGGTGGGCCCACAAAAGTGGTTGGAAAATTTTATTCCTTTAGAAGACTGGCAAGTGCCATTTTCAGCTTTTACCCACTGTGCAAAGATTTGCCTGATAATCTTTAGCATTTAGGGATGACCTACTTTACTTCAATTTTTCTCTGCAAGAGGATTATCGGACGAAGCTATTATCTAAAAAGAATGGAAAGTTTTCTTTAGAATTGATGTTGGATTTATTTTTCCTACATAAATTCAACTTTTATTTCGTAATTAATTGTTTTGAGATATGAACTTCTCATGAATATAGAGCATAACACAAAAATACTGCTGACACCAATGTTCGTTATTTTTTTTTGTAGAGCAAGGAGGAGAAGACAAAGCAAAATAAATACATTTTGGACAATTAAAGTGCTCACTTTCTTTTGTGGCCATCAGTCACCCCAAAACCAATTTACCTGTCCGAATATTACTTGGAGTCGCTGATCCGCCTCCTTCAGGACGATGGGATGTCTGGTTGAAGTCAGCTTGCTTCGCTTTCCATTAAAAGACGGGAGACGTTTCCCTTTTGGCTAATTATTTAAATTTAGCTACAAATTTCATAAGGCGAAATGCTCTAAAACAGGAAAGTCGCCCGTTTTAATGTGATTAAGTAAAAAGGGCCTGCAGGCGAGGCTCGAAGCGACGAGGGGTCCCTACAGGTATGAAAATTCACGACACGATGATTTTCTTGGTTAATGGAACACGCCGGCGAGACAGTTCGTCTTGAGGGAATTTTCGACTGTTGTATGCTCCTCGACTTCCGTTCATTAATTATACAATTATGCGAAATATGACACTGTAATTACTTTCAACTTTTGCCAATGTAGAAGACATAACACAGAATGTTTCGTCGTCATGTTTCAACTTTTGAAATGCATTTGTAAAGCCAAAAGTGCACATGGAAATGATGTTGAATTCAAATTACCAGGTGATTTCAAAAGCTAAACCATGGAGTTACGTCAGGAATTTGTTGGCTACAATTCAAAGAGAATCCAAAGCTTAAGAAATATATATTCAATTTTGTGAGGGCTAGTTCTAGGTCTAGTTAGTTCATATCTAGTTGTAACTTTTAAAATATCGATTTTTATCGAAATATCTCGAAAATAATATGCTCTTAAAATTTTAAGTTGATTCGAATAAAATTGTACCAAAATGCACTTCGTAAATTTTAATCGCGTTTTTCTCAAAAGTGTAATTTTCTAACCGGTGGCCGTAATTTTTCAAAAACTATCGTTCTGATTTCGGTTCAATTTTGTAGAATTCTTTTAAATGTTGCCATTGTTCGAAGGATTTTTATATTTTCCCCATTACTTTTTTTATTGTTAAAATAATAGCTACTTTTTATCGGAAAGCAAAACTACAATTTCAGAAACGTTTTGTGGGAACTTTGCTGAACTAATACTACTGAATATTTTCCAATAAAACAAATGTTTGTAAATTTTTAAAAGCAGTGAAAAGTGTGGAAATGCAGAATGCAAAAACGATAGACATTTTACACTTCAGTGTTCTTAAGGGGGGGGGGTACAGTTAATTTTGCATTTTTCAAGCCTATTTTTGAGGTCAAATTTTGGAGATCTATTAAAGGTAAACTAAATCGGATCGATTCTATCATAAAGAACAATACTTGAGGAGTATTCAGTTAAATTTTTATTGAAAAATATCAAGAAATAAGGCGTTGACATCATTTTTTAGTAGACGCTCCAAAAAAAAAGGTGATTTGCGGTGTACACGATATCTCGAGATCAAATCATCTGAAACATACAAACCAAAAATATTTTGTTAGTTTAAGAGTTCCTTGAGGTAGTGACGTCGAGTTTTTTTGATTAAATTGCGTCAAAAATTTTTTATTCGACTTGAAAGTAAAAAAAACGAAAAAAAAACGAAAAAAATTGTGTTCGGACATCGGAAAAATGTTTATAAAGTAAAAAGGACTCAAAATCTAAGCAAAAACTCAACGTCACTACCTGATAAACTAGTTTATTAAGAAGTCTGCGAAATTTCAGAAAGATCCGTTGATTAGTTTTTAAGTTATGATGTACACCGCCTCAAAAAAAGCTGTTTTTCAGGAAACGCGTATACGCACGAAAACGATGAAACTCCGGCACATGCGATAGGCGCGAAAATACGAACAAGAGGTACCGGTATAAAAATGACTATATCTCCGTCAATTTTGCTCGGATTAACTTGAAATTTTGAAGGGATATTCTTGAAGAGTTGTACAATCGAATAAGCCAATAAAAAAAAATGAAAAAAATCATCGAAAATACTGTACCCCCCCCTTAAGTAGAACCAAAAAGTGAACGATTTCTTAGAATTTAAAACTAAAATATACAAATCCAACAAAATTTGATTTATACATTTTTGGAATTTGGCAAGATCTTTAAACTATTGTAAATGAGAAGAATTTTTATTACTTATTATATTATTCTTAACTTATTTTCGAAACCCTATGCTTTAAGGAAATGTAAGAAAATTGAAATTTATTATTATTATTTGTCTGTCTACCGATCACATATATACTTATATCTTGAGATCTGTTGGATCGATTTCAGTGATAAAAATATTATTAAGATATATAGAAAAATCCTTGTAGACAGATTTAAAAACAATTGTTTGAAAACATCTAGCGCAAATACTATAAGGATATCACAAGAATTAAAAACTTTTTTTTTTTTGCAAATTAAATTATATTATGTAGTATCTATATACTACATATGTATATTCTCTTGTTTATATTATTAAGCTTCTTTTAAAATCATATTACAAATTATACATATTGCAACCATTTTTTTTTAATTTTGAAATTACTGAATAAACAATATTTGAAGAAATATTTAACACAAATATGTTCTTCAATAGTCATGCCTAGACCAATCATCATCAGATCGGAATTGACATTTGAGCGATATAAATTATAATTTGAGTAGTTTCTTTTTATTGGGGGATAGTTATGGTATGTATCTGCATTTCGACTGTTTTTAGTTGATAAAGTGAGTCGAAAGTCTTCTTCGTCATTCGCAGAGTTTATATATGGAATTTGGCTATTATTTTTCTATTATTCCTCTTACACTCACTTCCAATCCCGCTTCTGAAATGATGGAATTTTCAAGAGTTAGTTAATTTTATGCTGAAATGTTATTCTACTTCAGTTTTCGTAATATTTTCTTTCTTAATTTTCTCCTTAGTTTGTATCAAATATCTGTCCATGTGTGTTTTTTTAGCACTTCCTTTGCCAAATTATCTTTCTTCATAAAATCACGTAGGCACTTTTCTTGTTATTTGTTATTGTTTTGAATACGCTGAAAGATTAAACCATTTTAATTTACCATCTCTTGCAGATTGCAGGGTATTCTTTCTAAACTTGATATCAATATTCCTTCTGGAACATCTAGAGGTGCTCCTTGTTTTAGATTTCCTAGTTGCAGAACAAACTTAAAAGAAAAATGTCCTGTTTTTCAGATGCAGAAATCTTATAACATTAGCTTTGCCGCTTTAGATATTTTCAGCATCAGCCTTCTGACGTTCAAGAAACTTTTAATGCATGAGATCAGAGATTCCCATACTTAACCTATTTTCTTATGGTATTGTTTTTCGCTTTTATTTTCCTATTTTTCTTTTACTGTATTTGTTTTTTGTTTTTCTTTATTTATTTATTTTTTACTTTCAAACTTATATCAGCCTATAATATTTCTTCTTTAATAATATTTTATTCAATATTGTTATTATTGTTTAAACTTAAGCGGTATTAATATAATATGCTATTCATGGGTTTATAAGTATTATTCATACTTTATTTGATAGGAAAAAGTTCAACAAAATTATTAAAAGGCATCTACTTTGTTCTATATCATCCAATTATACCAAATCTATGTCAAGAGCCAAAGCAATCAGGAATCCAAATTCTATAGAGAATAGCACTGGTACAAAATCAATACATAATTCCATTGAAAATATCATCATCCAATTCCCAGTCACACACCCGCTTTAAATCATATAATTCTCAAAGATGTAGAAAAAGATGAACATCAATTTGCGTATTTTGGCAAATAATTTCAACGATAAGACGTATCAAATCAACAATCCAGAGAATTTCCAAATTTTACAAAAGGAGCCGCAGAAGACAAGAGAACAATGAGGATGGGGTCCCATAGAGACCCTTAGAAATCGATTTGCACTTCATGACATCGAGCAGGCACTCGTTAGGAACTCTTGAGAATTTTTTTTTTTTATCTGGGACTCGACATCATCATCATTCTCTTCCCCGAGGAGCTCCCAATTAAAACGAGAAGTATCCTAATCTTTATTTGCAGCCAAACACACATACACAAAAAAGGAGGAACCAGAGAAAATCTCGGGAGAGATTGCGAGGTTGCGAGGCTGCGACCTCATTCAAAAACACTTTTTGATGATGGAACTTTTCACAGGGATTTCGGAGCTGCTCGAGATAAGAATTGGGTTAACCACTTACAGAATTCAATCGAAGTTGACGGCCTATCTTTTCCCGGGATCGTCCCTCTGCCGTCACACCGGAGGCGGAGGCGGAGGCGGAGGCTCTTTGACCGAATTTCAATCTCCCCACTGTGCGAACTTTATTCATAAATGGGAAGATTTTTTGTATTTTAGTGCCCCGTCTACGGGTTTCAATATCCTCAGTCGGTGGCGGGCTTGCGAGTCCCTCTCAAGATGGCAAAGGGATTGGGTTTCGTAAAGCAGATGGCTTTGAAAAAGACCCGAGGAGATGCTCCCGCTTCTTCTTTATCTTCTTCTACTTATTCTTATGCTTTTATATTGTTTCGGATCCCTTTTTCTGAGGGCGTAAGTGGGTACGCGGGGCTGGATCGCCCTCGTCATCGTCTCAGGTCGGTCCCACCTTGGTGTTCTTCTTCCCACTGGAAGTATGTGAACCCCAAATATTTACCAGCCACCGTCGGGTATGAGGAATGGCTTTATTTGCCCGGGGGATCAAGTCGCATAGAAAGTGGGACAAAAGAAAGAGTTTCCTTCCACTTACACAGAGACGAAAGGGTCCCAGGAAGTGTCACGTGTTGGAATTGCATTGCTCTTGCAAGGGACATGTGTCAGGAGATGTTCCTGAACAATTTCTCCCTTTTACCCTTTTACCTTTTGGCAGGAGCTCTCGTTCGACTGAATCTGTTTTTGCTTGTTTTGTTCAGTCTAGTTGGAGATTTTAAAAATTTATTTCGACAGTACTTTTGATGAATTCGCCTTCTTTGTACCGTCGTTGAACTCAATTTCTTCAATATATGCAAAGTTGGCAGAAATAATGTAAAAGAGTGAGTAGCAGAATGTTTTAAGAAGAATAAAGCTGAAATCACACAATAAGACTAGGTTTCAATTCAGTATACTCGACATATTCATTAACATTATGTAAAAGATTTAAAAAAAACGACGATTCTCGCTATTATTACCCTATGCGGGTCGGGGTTAATTTCATTCCCCCTGTCGAGATGAATTTTCCTATTAAATCCTTTGAGAATGCGGGTGGGTTGTTTGCTTCAGATTGATTTATTTACCCCTTAAAATTTTCAATTCACAAAATTAAATATACTCATGAATTTTACCATTCAGGTCGATTCTATGAGCATATTTAGGAAAATTACCTAAAATTTTTAAAAATTATTTCGTTTATGCTTTAAAAAAAATAAAAAAACAAAATTAAAAATTCGATTTCTGAAATAAAACTTTTTCTGAGAGTATTTATATTTATGTTTCTTAGATTTTAGGTTTTTTAAGCTGTTTTAAGTGTTTGCTGCTTTTTTTTCTGTATATGCAGAACAATAAAACATTTTGTATTGAATTTTATTTTACTAACAGCCACTCAGAAAAAAGATTTGAAATTTTTTGAAAAGTGCATCAAATTGCCATGATTTTTATCTATGCAATTTTTGTTGTTAGTTAGTCATGATAAATTTCGAGAGGAGTAAAAAACAATAGATTTTTAAAATTTCGACATTAAAAATATCGAGATTTTTTTAAATAATTATAAATCACAAAATCTCGACTTGAAGAGTCTCGATGAGCAAAAACCTCCACCTGATACAATATCGATTAAAAATAGTTCGACTAATCTCGACAAATCCTTATACAAAATGTCTATGAACTGAAGATTTTTCTTATACAAAATGTTTATCGACTGAAATATTAATTTTACTTATTTTTCGTGTTTTTTTATGGTCAAAATTTTAATTTATCGAGATTTTGGTAAGTCTAGATTTTGATAAATCTATATTTTGGTTAGTCGAGAAGAAAAAAGACGAGATTTCGATAGGCGAAATTTTCGTGGTCGGTACTATAAAAATCACGATATAGTACCCAATTTTTTAATTTCTTTTTGTTCTGAACAGTCGAAAAAAACGCATATATAATACATGTTATATTATATATATACTATATATTTAAATAAGTAATTTTCTAAGTTGTATACATTTCAAGTTAAAAATGACCAAATATAAAACATTTACTACTATGTATATAAAAAAAATTAAGGCTATTTTGCAAAATTGAGAAAAATTAATAGTGTGACTGTGACCACTTAAAAAATTTTATGAAATGAAATAATCGCTAAAGTTAGACCACACATCAATACTCATTCTTAGGGACTTTATATCGAATCCAATACTTTATATACATCGCTACTTTTGCTTCGATTTTAGTACTTTGAATATCGATACTTTCAATCGATACTCAATCTTCATTCATTTGAGTACTTACAAGGAAACGTTCTCAGGTGTGTCTCACCGATTTTGATGAAATTGAAAAATGTTTCAGAGTATCGAAAAATAAGAGACACGTATTTTTTTATATCTGCGGATACGCACATTTAGGGGGTACTTTTATTTATTGTTTTTTTAATAAAAATTGGTATATTTTTCAAAATTTTGACCGCCATGTTGGATCCGCCATTTTGAATGTTTTAAATTTAACATCAGTTTCGTAATCAGCGATTCCAAAAACACCTTAATACTGGTTTTCACGAAAAAACTTATGTCCGAAAGAATATACATCATATACGTATTAGTGCTAGGGGTTGTTTACCCCCTTAAGGAGCTTTTTTTACGAAAAAGCAAAAACAGGTCAACTTTATTTTTCAAAATCGTAATGTAAAGAAATATTTTTCAATGATTTTTAACTGAAACTGAAACTTTTGTGACGCAAAAATATAAAAAAAAAAATCGTTCTTCTGCAATAAAAAATGAGGGATGCCACCCCCGGGAACCGGATTACTTACAAGAGGTTAGTATATTTATGAGACATCATTTCCATTTAGTATCATTCGAAAAAATTCATTAAAACTTGAAATATTTAGGAAAAACTGTTTTTGGGGGTAAATTTCAGGGGTGGTTTTCACTAAAGTAATTTTTGATGATCTACAGTCTACACATATAATAATTTGGTGATTTCTCTATTTGAGCTGGGAAAGTCAGAGTTCTACGCAAAATGCTATAAAAAGATATAACAAATTTTGCTATTTTCAGAATTCACGGAGGTCTCAATAATACCTTCTCAACGTCATAACAAAACATAAGAAACATACCTATAAAATGTGATCAGATGGAATGTTGACTTACGCAGCAACATTGGCTTAAATCGTAAAGCTAGCTAAAATCTAGTGAGTGGTTTTAGTTGATAGAGACAGACAGACAAATCACACAAATAAGCTAATAAATTCGTATCCCGGAATGTTTTGAACACTTTGATATCTCCATATCAATAAGAACTATCAACCATGGAAAATTCAATTTAAACGGAGATTTATTACTTTTCCTGCTTTATAACATTGCTTCTTTGTATGAGCATCGAACGACATATTCGACAGCATTTCTTGCAAAGATTAATTATAATACAAGTTCAAAGTGCTTGAGAAGAGCTCTAATAAATGCGAGAAAAGAACGCCAGCCATAAAAGGAACTTTTTCAGACGGCACAATAAAAAATAAAAAATATGCTGAAACTTTTAAGGGGAACATGACTATTAGAGGCTATTTTAGTTCCCTTGATATCCAAAAGCCCTACTCGAAGCCATAAGATTTCCGGCAGCTGTTTGAAAGAGGTTTTTATTAAATTCGAATATTTCACTGGTGCGATTGCAATTTAAACGTGATTTAGCGCGCATTCGTTTGTAATTTTGCTATATATTGAACTATAGTACATAGTCGTGCCATAAGTTCTGTCTCCCTCCCCTCCACTAAAAGGCTCACGACGCATCCCGATTACCTGTCGCGAATTAGCTTAAATACTTCCCGCTTTGTTAAAAAAATATCATTTTGTCATTGGATTTCGAACGAGCAACATGGAGTGGGGCATTAAAGAGAACAGGATCGCCGTTATTGCACTATTTAAGTGCAACAAGTCAGCAAAGGAGATATTTGAGCTTCTTCAGCCACTACAAATTACAATGAAATTTGTGCATCGTACTATCAAACGATACCGTGAGACTTCCTCTGTCGATGACAGGTCCAGGAGCGGGAGGCCTCGTACGTCTCGTATACCAGCAGCAGTAGAAGCGGTTCGTCACCGCATACTGAGAAATCCGCTCCGGAAACAAAAGGTGATGGCACGGGAGATGAAAATACCCAAAAGGACGATGTCTCGTATTATCAAGGAAGACCTTAAGCTTAGTGCTTATCGACGGTCAACAGGGCAGCGGCTTACGGACAAGCTTCGTGCGATACGAGAGATGCGATCTAAAAGTCTCTTGAAGAAGTACGCGGGAAAAAAATACCAACAAATACTTTTTTCAGACGAAAAACTTTTTACTATTGAAGAGAAGTTTAACCGACAGAATGACAGAGTGTACGCGCATAGCTCTAAGGAAGCGGCTGAGAAGATACCCAAGGTAGAGCGTGGCCATCATCCCGCCTCAGTCATGGTTTGGTGGGGAGTTGGGTATTACGGTGCTACGGAGCTGCATTTTTGTGAGCAAGGCGTGAAAACGAAGGCAAAGAACTATCAAAGTGACATCCTGGAGAAGATGGTGAAGCCGCTCAACACAACGATGTACCATGGTCAGCATTGGGTGTTTCAGCAAGACTCAGCACCAGCTCATAAAGCCAAGACAACTCAAAACTGGTTAAAATCGAATGTTCCTGACTTCATTTCTGCTGAAGATTGGCCTTCTGGTAGCCCAGACCTAAATCCTTTGGACTACCGCTTATGGAATATTTTAGAGGAGAAGGCCTGCTCTATTCAACATCAAAACATTGAGTCATTAAAAGCAAGTTTGATTAAAGCAGCTAAGGAAATATCACTAGATGTCTTGCGTACTGCGATTGATGAATGGCCGAAACGTTTAAAAAAATGTGTAGCTGCAAAGGGTGGGCATTTCGAATAATTGTGTGCATTACTGTAAATTAGAATAAGTATGTTACTAAACATAATAAATAAAATTTAATTATTTTTTTCTTATATGAGCTTTTTTTAAATTTTCCTTTGGGACAGAACTTATGGCACGACTATGTATATATGCAGTGCTCTCAATAGAAGATACATTGTACCGAGAGTTTCGCTGAGTTCCGGAAATGTTATTCTCTCCGACGGTGCATGAATTTTGTTGGCGACAACTAAACCCTTCACAACCCCACTGCTGACACCAGTTGCCTTGGCATTCAGGGGGAGCATTGAGCAACATTGTAAAGGCGTTCGAACGAATGTTCAGTGACGCCCGTCGAATGAAAGCAATCTTCATCTGTTACAATCCAGCCAAGAAGTTCTGAGCCTCATTACGGCAACCTTCTGCGAATAATCCGAAGAAGAAGGCAACGACGACGGAGCGAATTTTGCATTGGGTATGAGCATAATGGACGGTCTCCGAACAAGTGGCAATCTGCCGGGCGCTTCCCAATTACTTATATTTTCCTGGAAAATGAATTTATCCCTGGAACGGGGAGGTAGGGCGGAAAACTTTCACCACAGACACAACCAATGCAATGTCGGGCATTATATTCTACAGGCGACGAAGGAATTGTGTTCACTTCCGGTGAGGTCTTGGGCACCCTGTTTCGTCATCTGGTGGAGCAGAATCAGCAACTTCCTTCACGTAGTCGCCGGGCTTATTTCTCGGCTTGTTCATGGTCTTTAATAAATGCACGCTCATGAGGAGATATGATGGAATGAAATTCAGTATGTGGCGGTATTCCATCCCGTTCCCCGTCTCGACTACCAAGGACATGGGATGAACACGAATACACATGACTGTATGGGGATTTGGACTGGGGCTTTTATGCCCGGACAAATTAGATCCCGAACCAGGAGCTCCATGGCAATATCACTTGCATCCCAGCAAAGCCAGTCTTTGGAGCGATGATAGTTTTACGGAAAATTGGGTATAGAAAAATTGGAATGGCGCAGGTGGGAATTCGGAAGAAGCGAACTAGAAGAGCTCGGAAGCATGACTGTGGCGTATCTTGTACGAGGCGTGAATTCCAAAACATGAGACATTTAACTTCGGCTGGTTATACTGTATGTCGTTTTTCTTTCCAACCGTCATACTCGTGCACTTTTCCAAATCGAAGTACATTTTCTTGCAGTCGGAATGCGCCCCCCAAGACTCTTTGCATTAGTCAACTGCGGAATTGTGCTTTTTTTTACATTTATACCAACGAAGGATTCCCGATAGTCGCATTTGTCAGGAAAGCGGCCCCTTCAACGGATGTTGGCGATGTACCAAGAGCTATGCAACAAGAGAGGAACGAGGAAAAATTTCCATTCGAAAAGATTTCGAATATTCCTATGACGAGGATGAGCACTTGGGAAATGGTTTTGCACAGAGCCAGGATTTATGTTAGTTCTCAAAAAGCATCTGGGGATCATTTGGGAAATCATTCAATTTTTGTTAAGGCTTTTGAAACGTTGTTGTAAGGTTTATGTTTGAAAAAGCAGCAAATGACGTACGTAATGACGTAATAACACTGAGAGAAATAATTTTGTAAAATTAATAATACTCGTAGTAGTTTCTTGTTTGCATGAAAATTCGATATTTCTTTAAGGGGGTAGTCCAGTGAAAAAATTTTTTTTTAATTTTTTTTTTTTTTTTGCTTAAATCTACTCTACTACACCTCGAAAATACTCCCTTAAAATATCTAAACAAAATATTGAATAGTTTTAAAGATACAGAGAGTTTTCGAGAGACGTGTAATCCGAGCGCTCGAAGGTCCCCTGGCGTGCTTCGGAGCAAGGAGGACTCTTGTATTCCTGTTTGCTCCGCCCATTTTTTTTCGGTTTATAACGGTCTAGGTCCTTCTGCTTTGTATTTAAGGTTAGTTATGTATGGAGCAGGCATCGCGTTATGTATGGAGCAGGCAACGCTGACTAAGGTAAAATTAATTTTTTTAGCTTTTTTCCGCAACAAAAACTTTAAACGGGTTTTTCTCAAAACAGCATTTTTTGACTCGGCGGACGTCAGATCTCAGAGTCTTTTGCTCCGATTGATCTAAAAATTTAGCTGTATATTTCTTGATAGTGTGTCTATCGTCGGAACTAGAATTATTAAAATCCATTGTTTATTTACAAAGTTATAAACAAATCAAGCACCCGAAAAACACCCGAAAAATTCAAAATGCCGCCATTTTGTTATTTTTTATTGAAAATTAATAATTCTAGTTCCGACGATAGCCAATGTTCTACAGATTAAAACCTCGTTTGAATTTTTTGTTTCAAATGAACCGTTGCAGAGATTCGACGTCCGCCAACAAAAAAAATTTTTTTTTGGAGCGGCCATTTTGTCGGGATGACTCATCAAAAAAAAAAAATTTTTTTTTTGTATAGTTTATTAGTTGTACTATCATATGTCAAAAAGTCTTTTAATAAAAATTAATTTCTAATATGAAAAAAAAATCGTTGAAAAAACAGTCGTTTTCACTGGACTACCCCCTTAAATAAGATAGGTTCTCTTAAGGGGGGAAATAGGTGTAGGACGGCGTATTTTTAGTGATTTTCATGAATTTTTTTAACACATAAGGAATATATATATTTTATTTATACCCATTTTATACATATATTCAAGAGTATATTCTGAAATTTTCAAACATTTTCCTCGAAAAATAACGGAGATATCAGTTGCCGCTTATTGTAAGTCGCCATCCGGTTGGGCGATTTGTGTACATCCTAGAGGTCACAATTTTCATCTGAAATCAATTTTTCAAAAAACCCTACTTTTCTTTATAAGTGTCTCTTCTATTTGAATCTCAGTTCTCACAAATAAATCGAAAATTAAAATTTTTTACGGTATGTGAAAATTTAGTATGATTTTTGACCATTTTTTCGTTCCTTTTTTGTAATAAAAAATAGTTAAAATAAAGATATTGTTTAGGATTGAGGTTCAAATAGAGCGTATTTATATAAAGAAACTATGTGCTGAGTTTGATAACGATTAATCAAAAAATGTAGGAGCTAGAGTGTACACAAATTCGAAAAAAAGTAGTTTCGAGAAAAACGCGTTTAAAAATAAGAGTGGCAGTAAAGGTTCGACTGAGGGACACTAACTGAAACGCTTATAACTTTAGAACAGCGTGGAATTTTGTTTTGAAATTTTTAGAATATATGTTTGAATAGTTCTACAATCGATTTATGGAAAAAAATTGCATTTTTTGAAGCCTCTACATCTATTTCCTACCTTAAAAGGAGTAAAAGTGTTTTAAATTTAAATGAACTTCTCTTATTCAATTATATCTTAAAACAAAAACTAAATAGTCCCTTATTTCGATAAATAAATTGAAAGATTGAGAATTTTCTTGTATTAATATACAATTAAGGCCACCTTTATCTCCAATTTGAAGAACCTAAGTGCGCTTTATTTATTTAAATCTATTTTTCTCCTTCGTCAAGAAAGATTGTTTCTGAAATCAAGTACTACATATAAAGAAACATGGACTGGTGTTCTTACAAAAATTTTCGAAAATATATTTTATAAGCAAACTGAGTTTAAAAAAGGATAACTACTATTTCATTGAAAATCAAATACTTTTTAAAATCGAAGATATAATCCTATGTGACTACGAATAGCATATAGTATGATCATCACTTAAGGGCTCATGTATTGTTGGGAAATAAATCTTTGTTGAATTAAATGACACCTTTTAGCTTAAACCCTTCCAGAGACAGTAAAAGAAAACTTTAAATATGTTAATATATTTTAAAAATAAAGTATTTCCATAAACATTAATTTAAGTCTTTTAATTAAATCAGAAAGAGTAAGATTAGAAAGAATATACTAGTGTTATTTTTAAGAGAATATTTCACTCATTTTTAAAGTTCAAGAAACGTTCCTTTAGAATCAAGAAAGGTTTTGAAAAATTTTAGTTTTTCTAAGATTTATTCCCTTAGTTTTAACAATTCACTAACTCTTGGATAAAAGAAATATTTTTTGAAACAAGAGTTTGCAAGCAAGAAATTATGAATGTTTGAGCAAGTTCAAATAGATGAAAATCATTGCCTAAAATCTATTGATTCATTTATTTTAGAAACTTTTTCTTTCAGTGTACTTAAAGAATTCTAGAGGATTAGTTAGTTATTCGTCACCGGCGATATGCTCTACTACCTCTTATTTATTTTATTTATTTAAGTACTTATCACCTATTTGAGTCTAATTTTTCGGATGTCTAATGTTTAAAATTATGGCAGTTTGAAGCACTTTTCCAAAAATATCAAATATATTAAATAGTTATTTATTAAAAGTTATTTTCACTAGTTGAGTTTCAGTTTTTTAATTTTTGCTTATTTTCTAAAACAAAACCATGCGCAATCGCTATTTTTAATGTTTTATTTTGATACCTCACTCGATAGTTTAGTTGATTATTTAAATTAAGAGTTTGACCATAAATTGGTCATTTTGGATTTTGCAATTGTTTATACCTACTCTAGAAATTGCAATAAATTGAAAGACACTTAAATTTGATACAGATTTGAACAACTTTTATATGTTTAATATGCGGTTCATTGTATCGTCTTCATAATTTTCGTTTAGTAAATTAAACAGAATGACCGACACTACCGAGTCAATTAGTCTCTGAATTTAAAAACCAATTAAGGGGACATTCCACCTTCAGATTTCAAAAAAAAAAAATTATTTCATTGGGTTATTTTTAATAGAAAAAAAGGAGATATCTTAATGAAACTTTGCATACATGTTTTATTGATCTTTGAGTTTACAAAAAAAATTTTTTTTTTTTTTTTTTTTTTTCATTAATATCGTCGCGTCGCGTTTTTCTCGAAACAACGTTTTTCAAGTTGGCGTGCATGATTCCAGAAAAAGTTTTTATCCGATCATTCTGAAATTTTAATATGTTACACATGTTACTGCTTGGAATGAACTACGGATAAAAAAATTGGCATTAAAGTTTTTGAGTTACGACCCTTTTTCGGGCTAAAAAAAAAAAAAAAAATCTAAATTTTCGAAAAAGAGCCGCCATTTTGTTAATTTTCAATAAAATTTTTTTCTTTTAGTTCATTCCAAGGACGATTTGATGCTGATTAAAATCCTGTTTTTTTTTTTTTTGTCAGACTTTCCAAACTGGAGTTAGCGTGCACGCCGCCGTTTTTTGGACTTTTTTTCAAAAAATCATAGCAGACGATATTAATGAAAAAAAAAAAAAAAAAAATTTTTTTGTAAACTCAAAGATCAATAAAACATGTATGCAAAGTTTCATTAAGATATCTCCTTTTTTTCTATTAAAAATAACCCAATGAAATAATTTTTTTTTTTGAAATCTGAAGGTGGAATGTCCCCTTAATATCATGAAATAAAGTGCTATATCATGTTTTTAAATTATGTGTTCCAAAAAAAAAGCTTAGTTTAATTTTTTACATAGTAAAACCGAAGCTCGGTCTTAATTTGAAGACATAAAATTCGGTGTTTCTATAAAAAAAAATAGACACATAGACTTTTTGCTCAGTTTTTTAGTAGATTATGAGTCATTGTCTGTATTCTTGTAAAGTTATGACATATCTGAAGATTTATGAAATTTCGTATCAGGGCATAGTAAAAAGTTTTGTTTGTGACAAAACTACTGCAAAGCTACAAGAATTTAATCTAACCTTTTTTATGGATGCTGTGTGACATTATAATCGCACGGTAAGGCACACAGATTGCTTGGATCGTATAAACTTAATGATATTACGATGATTTTATCTTTCCAGCAATTCATTGTTTGTAAATTCTGTTTACTGTCCTTTTTACCCCCTTTCTGACTCCAAGCGATGGACGAAGAAAAGCATCCTTTGTGAATTATTTAAGCGCCGGCATTTTTGTTCCCGACAAGATGCTGTCGGTCCCCGAAATTGGACAATTCCATGAAGTTTAGATGCCAACTAACGATACTCGAGAGTGAGAAACCCGACGCTTCGAATCTGAGGACGGCGGATGATGATGTCTTCAACGTTTGCCATTATCGTCTCCGTCCCAAGCTCGGTCTTTTGTGCCAAGTGACTCCGAAACATTCGCCTTGCTCTCATGAAGCCATTAAATACTTCTTTCTTGGTCATTATGAGATCTCCACGATACCTCCAGACCAGGGGTTGAGTCTGGCAGGGCCGGCTAACACATATGCAAAGTGGAGGGCTTAATGGATTATGAATGAGTTATGTCGTCGCTAAAACAATTATGTACCTCTTTCGAGCATGGGTAGCACTAAGAAAAAAGGTAAATCGCCCGCATTTAGCAAATCTCCATCAGCACATTGTAGGAAGGTCTATTTTAGCCTCACAAATTTGCAACTTTTTTGAATTTTGATATATGTATTTACATGAAATTTTCCATAACATCTATCTATATTATAGTAACTAATAATTAAAATTGTAAAGGGAAGTTTTTGGATCATATTAATTTGTACCTAATTAATTAATAACACTGTAACCGAACAAGTGATAGGTCTCTATAGGATTTCCACTCTAGATTTGTGTCATGTTTGTGAGAAAAATAGGGTTTAAAAGTACAAAAAACTGGATGAAGCCAATTTCGGGAATCCAATATTGCAACCTAAGAATTTGGACTTCAAAGAATTTCCATGAAAACGGGTTCAAAGAAGCTTTTGGGATCGCCGTAAAATATTGTAATATGCTCTACAATTTTAAAATATTGGATTTTGTGTGGCAATCCGAACATTTTTAATTTTTAATGTGCCACTGGAATATAGAACTTGAAAGTAGCCTTAAGAAATATATTTATGAAAACAGATGATATATGCCTGTAGTAATTGAATATTTTGATATGAAACTCTGTATAGATGTCAAAGACAATACTACCAACCCACAAAAAAAAATTGTTTCATGATTTTATAGTAACAATGAAAAATTCACCTTATTTTTGGAGAACAGTAGTATATAAAGGTTTCCTACATTTTTTTTAAAATTTGAAAATTTCATATAACTGTTTTCATAAAAAGAAATATTTTCCTATATTATATTACATTATATAACATCGATAACCGCTTGATAGCATTTTATTATCAAACATTTATCACGGCAGTTTTTGCACCGCTCAGGGTTTTTATACCTCCTAACTGTGGGCTATTGGATGGTTTATTTTTAAAAATGCTATAAAATAACCACAGTTCAATATTTTTCAAAGTTTGTTGATGTATTGAAAAGAGTATACTTTACGATTAGTTATGGAATATGATGTCATTCAAATGGCTGCCTTGGCGGTTTGACAATAGTCCATCCTGTCAAACCAATTTTGCGGCACATTTTCAATGGGTTGGGAACCTATTTCACGAATAACTCGATTAATATTGGACTTAACTGCCTGAATTGTTTTTGGATTGTCAGGTGCGTACAAATTTGCGTACAGCAGTCGCGGTTGGGGTGCATTACTTCGACCGAAATTCCTTTTCAAAATTTGCACTATTACGGCAACACAGTACTTACTTTGTAATAATTTTTCAATAGTTTCCAACGTTGTTCAAGTGTAAATCTATTAATTTCAAACCGTGAAGATATGATACTGTATTTCTGTGAATATTTTGTGCGCAAAGAGCTGTCTATGTCGATATAAAATGTAATTTAAAAAGGAACCAACAGATGGTCCACCCTTTAGTATTTAATATTACATAGGCATATATGTACGTATATCAAAACACAAAAAATTTTCAGATTTATTAAACGAAAAGGCTTTGCCTTCCCAAAGTTCAGTGGTGGAATAAGATCAAACGTAAGTCTGGGCTGCTGATAAACAAAGTTATAAAGGAAAAGATACAATTTGAAAATAAATTTTTAACTTTATCTACCATTTCATAGCATGAGGATATTTCTGGGGGACGACATGTCGACTGCAGTCGAATCGTATCATTCGAAATGAATGAATCCCCACAGACGGGGAGACCGGATGAGGACCCAAGGACCGAATAAGCCCTTTGACAAAACGGCATATGAGCGGCTCAATGCTGAAATTGCATCCGCAGTTCTGGGATCAGATAAAGTTCATAAATCAAAACATTTACACCAGTTAACGGCTGCGATGCACCATGCAATTTTGGGGGGTTCCCCTCACTCCACACGCAATCCTACAGCCAGCCGCCCAGGAACTTTACTATCGGCTTTATGAAAAATTCCATTTTTTTTCGCAGAACATCTATCTAAACGAGCGGCACTGACTCAGGGTTTATCAGGAGTAAAAATGAACTTTCCACAGTCGGGAAATGGCACAAGATACGACTTTTATCGGAAATTGTTCAACATCCACTCTGAGGACTGCAGAGACTCCCCAAAAAACAAATAAGGGTGGAGGTTAAAAGCTCCATCAAATTTTATGTCCTACCGCCACAGTGGTACCGAGAGGGCGCGGGGATTTCGTAAAGGAAATAAAGGGCAAACTGACTACTTTAGACAATCTGCCTGCGCTGCGGAAGACCATATAAATGACTTTCCCCAATACTTCTTCCGCTTTAAGATCAACACTTTAATGGGTTTCGGGTCTAGCTTAATGGACTCTTCGCAATAAGCGCCACTCAAGGTATTTACCGGCGAAACTCTTGGAGCCAGTGAATTACTCTCAAATGCGAAAATATATATCTAATGGGACATTCCCTATGGCATTTCGGCAAATCTTGCCGCTGACAATTTCAGTAGATAAATTTCTTTGAATCCTTAAGTCCCCTCTTTGGGGAATTTCTACGACGGATATATGGGGAGCGGCGACAATCCAACTTGCGAGTGTTGCTGAATAAATGAAAGTGGACAGCTAAGAAGCATTGATTCGTTTTTTTGCAAATAAATCTGAGGTATATCTTAAGGTATTTTAATTTGCTTAATGTTTTTAGAATTTCATTGGAAATTGAAAAACGAACAAAATGCTTTAAAGCAAGCATCGATACCCCAATCCTCAAAATTTCTTAACAAAACTACTTAACTGCTTGAGGTAAAGAACAGAATATTCTACTTATTTTAGCGGATGCATATAGCGAAAAAATCATTTTTATGACCAAATTTCAGACTCAGATTTCGTATTTGTGAAAATCGATAGTTGAAGTCTTCTTTTTAACCTTCCTGCAAATTTTATATTTTCTGGAAAAAATATATTATTCGATTGTGAGTAAGCTAGTTTAAAAACCTAAACTAGGTTCGCGTAACTAAGAAAATAATTTATTAATTTTCAAATAGTATTAGTTTGATTTTCAACTATATGTAAGATAAGAGTTTATGAAAAATGTTTTGTGTTTAAATTATGTACATATTATTGTTTATTATATTATAGAAAGTCATTTCTATTTTTTCATTGGTGCAGCTTTTAATTTTCTAATTTCAGATAGGTACATTTGTAGCGATAAGGAAAATAAATATGATATATCTTTATTCAAAATGTTGAACAAAAGTAATTTAAGCTTTATTAACTTTACATAAAAATAAGTAGATATTTGAGGATTTTATTGTGGGTTATCAACGAAATCGTCACGCACATAATCCCCAAATGCAAAATCCCCAAACACAAAATCCCCAACTTAAAATATCAAAACACAAAATCCTCATGAATAAAATCGCGCGGACTAGAATTAAATGTTGGAAAAAGGAATAATCAGGAATCAGATCTGCTAAACTATCGCTTTTACTGGAAAATGGTTTTCTGAAAAAAGCAACGAGCGAGGCGTGCTTCTTACTATAAATTTGTTGGGGATTTTGTGATTGGGGATTTTGTGTTTGGGGATTTCGTGATTGGAGATTTTTTCTCATTTAGGAATTTTGTGGATGAGGATTTGTTAAGGGGGTATCCCACTTTAGAACGTTCAAAAAATGCATTTTTTTGAAAAATTCTGTGTTCTTTGCTGAATCGTTTAAGATATTTCTTGCCGCGAAATTTGAAAAGCTTGCGCCGCTACAGGCAATTCCGTGCGCAGCTGCGCGCTGCTTAGCACTCCTCGTTGCCTTTAACTTTAACTTAAAAGCCATTTTTTGTATCCCATGTTTTAACAGTAAAAAATCAACTAAAAAATATAACGAATAGTAGAAAAAATTAAAGAAATGAATAAACATGTTTTTTTCAAAATGTGACTCACTCATGCCATAGCCACATATAAAAAGAGTACTAATGTGCAATGTCGTAATTTTTAGATTATTTGTTTGGCTGTTATGGTGCACACCATGAGCTGCCGTTCCTAAGTTATGAGTCCCAGTAGCAGGCCTGCCCTGACCCAACCACTCAATAACAAAATTTTTTTTTTCTCAAAATATTCATTAAAGATCATATAAAAAGAGGATTGTTATGTTTAACTCTAAATATTTTGTATTTTCTTGTTCAACTCCCTGAAAAAAACGTTCAATTCAAGGGCCTCTAGAGTGTGATACCCCCTTAAGTTTCCCTTGTTTTGTTTATTTATAATATTAAATGTGACCGTGTTTCTAATTTTAAATTCAATGCGATTTTTTTAAAAATTGTTCTACATTTCAGGGTTCTACAGCGATGCAACTTTAAATAGAAATTAGAAATACAAAATGCACAATTTATAGATGTTATGAATTTTTTATTTTTGTTTTCAATTAAATATTTAATTTTTACTGATGAACTTATTTACGTAATATTTTCAAAATTTTATCAATTTTATATGATTTATGTTTTTGTGTTTATGACATCTTTAATATAAATACAATTTAATTCAATTTTAGATTAATGGCGTCAAGGTGGACAGAAGGTAGTTACGAATGAAAATTGCTTTCAGCTTGAATAACCATATAACATTATTTAAATGCAAGTAGACTAGGGTCAAGTATCTGTCACCCTTGATTCGTGAGTACCTATTTACGAATATTATTTCAAATTCGTGAAAGATATCCGTGGAAAATGACAACCACCAGCCAATATTTTAAGTGTTCAGAGCACCTTAACCAGAAGCTACACTAATCTGCAAAACGGTTTTTGGTCATCACATAAATTAATGTAAAAATATTGGATTAAAGGTCAACGACTAATAAAATTGTTTTTATTTTTATTTTTAAATAAATTGCACAAGGGAACCTCTCTTTGTTTGGGTACCGACTTGCGAATTATATCACTCGATGCCTTGTTATTGCCGCCTCACGTTGATAGACATCATAAACCTTGGCTCGGCAGCCGTGCCCAGGTGGGGTAATCTTATCTCAAACTTTAATCAGATGCAATTAATCGCATAAACTGTGAGTCATAAAAGTTTATATGCGCCCATAGATGCATAATCATAATAATTGTAGAGAGATCGGACCACGACGGCCAGTCTAATGGATGGTATCAGTTCTATATAGAGGCGCTCCTTTACTGACCATAAACTTTCGAATTGCAGGGTATTTTCGTTCCTGGGGAGGCTTTCATTAAAAGCGAAAAGGGTATCAAATATCTCAAAGCACAGTGTTATAATAAACCAAATTAATTAGACTCCTTCGCCTACTCCGGCCACTATACCAAAATCGGCTTGTTAAGGGATATTTATACAAAAGTCCGGAAGGGTTTTACTTGATTACAAACATTCGCAGTTTGTTAGTTGCTTGATACCATTTTCTGCTGTTTTGAAAGGAGTGACTATTCCAGTTTTTGGGTTGTTGTAACGTTCTACAAATATGTACTATATAATAGCGCAAAAGTAAGTCCAGCGTATGCGCTAAATCGCAAATTATAACCCAAGGGCGTAGAGTGAAAAGTATAAATTCCCACATAGCGCGTATTGCTGAGAATTTATGGGTCGCGCCCTTGCTTCTGAAGAGAAGTCCTTGGCTTAATAAAGTGTCGGGTTGCAGTAAGTGGCTCAGGGACTCATCCCATAATTCATATAACCCTTAAGACGTGCCTGTTTCTCCCTCCTTCGTGCTCCAGAATTACATTGGAGCCTTACACCGAGAACGGAAGGAAACTAATTGCCTCTAGTTAATCATCCGTGGAATGGAATGCTGCAGTTCAGTAGCATAAAAGAGCGAATACGGGTCGCCCTGTGTGTTATTATGGGCGTCTTATGTGCAACATATGTTGTACTACTTGTAAGTTGGCGTGCGTTTTAATGTTTCCACTCCGCTTCTAATTTGCTCCTCATTTTCTGATTTATCGAGCACATGCCTGCAACATCGATGCGGATCAATAGAAACGCTTTTGGGGCACGCACTATCTTCCAGTGTCATTTATGGGGCTATCCACAAACTGCCTGTTTACATATATGTATATATATTCCTTTAGATTGTCGATTCTTTTTGGGGAATCAATTAACGCACGTTATCACTTTGGGTGATTTAAGACTGGAATTGAGGCTGCCCGCTCCGCATGAATGGAATTATTGATACAAATGATGCTTTAGGGATTTATTTCGATTGAATGACTTTGTGTGATACTGAAATAGATAAATCTACTGGGCGCCGAAAATTGAGCTGAATTCTAGGGCCACTTGAAATAGAGCTTGTATTTTTGTATGGCGCAGAAGAACAACTGAAGTATTGACTGATTGAGAAACAAAACAATTGCGAATTGAAGTAGCCCCCCAATAAGTAGCAGGTTTTACCCAATTTACAAACACTTGTATTCTATTAATAAAATTGGTCGAGTGCAAGTCAAGTTTTAAGCGATAAGAATGTGCATGCTACGCTGAGAAAGCAAAAACACTTTTCAATTTCTTTTTATAATAATTGGAATAAAAATTGATTATCTTTTTGAGTCACTTTGTAATTAATAGAATTGATTTGTAATTTTACACTATCTGATAAATCATATAATTAAACATATGATCTTTTATTTGAGTTTTCAAAAATTGCCCTCACATCATGGCATTCTTTGTCAATTTTTCAAATACATTAGAAACAATTATAATTATCAAAAAGTCATATGATTACTCACATGATAAATAATATGAGGGATATGAGAGAGATTACACCATACAAGTATTGCTAGGGGTGATACCAAAACCCCCGGGAATAATAAATACAAGCCGTGAAGTAGACCTGTTCACTACCACATGTATAGGGTCATGTAGTCCGATGATTGCACCGAAATAACATTGCTTCTTATGGCGGTATAGCCCATTCATTCCGCTCCACAGGGCGAATCAGCTAAACTATCGTTTTTACGAAAAAGTGATGTTCTACTGACGGTAACTGGGGAGGAATACCGTTCTTATGGTACCAAAATCATTATAGGGGTAAGAACAAAATATTAAAGATATTGGAGCTCAAAAGTTACTCTTACTGCCCATCGAACAAATTACCACAGAAAGTCGTGCTGTCAAGTCGACCTGCCGCTGCTGTTTTGTTCGAGGAAATGGTTAGAGTTGTGTTTAAGTGCAAAAAACTCTAATATTTTGTTCATGTCACTATAAAGTTTTTTAGATCACTAGAAAGGTATTCCTCCATAGTTATAGTTAGTAGAACATCATTTTCGCGTAAAAGTTATAGTTTAGCAGTTCAGGCGAGTTGAGTGGCATACTTTGGATCATCCGCCATAAGAAGCAATGTTATTTCACGGCGATTCTCGGACTACATCACACGTATGCATTTTCTACTTCACGGCTTGTGTTTATATGTATTCCCGGGGGTTTTGGTGATACTGATTCAAAATTATATCCTGAGTATTATAAAAATTGAAGGATCGTGTTGTACAATTTAAATAGAGTTTAATAGAGTTAATAAATTTTAAAAAACGCCATTCTTTTATATTTTTTTTCTAGCATACCCAGAATAAAAAGTGAAAAAAACATACATTTTACTAATCTAATATAGATATTACAAACTAATTTAAATTGGAAGCTACACGTTATGGAAAAACTATTGATTTACCAAGGTTAATTAAGTACTCATTACTCCACAAATAAAGTAGTAAACTCAAGTACAGGAAATTTTTAAAGTCATTAAACGTTTAGTAAAATTTAGCTCGACAAAACCAACTAGAAATTACAGAGGATATTTGGAATTACAAAACATAATATTTGATATTACTAGTGACCACGTTTGAAATTTAAAAAAAAATTTAATTTGTTATTACTAAGCACCACGTTTGAAATTACAAAACGTCTTTGCTATTGCTAACCTACAGGTTTGGAATTACAAAGATAACTTACTTATAGTCCGGTCAAAATAGTCGAAAATATAGTGGTAGGTTTACAATAATTCGCATAGAGCTGAAAAATAGTACAGACCTTGGGGACATTATTACAAATAAAATACTAAAGGTCCCCATTGATCCCACATCTGCAAAAAAAATTATTCAAGGTCAAAGGTAAAAAAAATGGGTTTTTTCAATTTTTCCGGTAAACGGTAAGTTTTATCATAAAAATAGAACAGACACAAATTGTAGTTGTGATTCTTAAAAAAAAAGTATAAGAACAATTTTTGTAGATAATTTCATGATCTACAACTTTTGTCGGATTTATTTTTATGATAAAACTTACCGTTTACTAGAAAAATTGGAAAAACCCATTTTTCTTACTTTTGACCTTGCATAACTTTTTTTGCAGATGTGGGATAGATGGGGACTTTTAGTATTTTATTTGTAATAATGTTCCCAAAGTCTGTACCAATTTACAGCTCTATGCGAATTATTGTAAATTGAAATGTCTACTTTGACCGGACTATTAAATCCTTTTGTAACTTTTACAATACTTTTGTTGTCGCAGTTTAGTAATAATAATTGTTTTTTTATTATGTTTTCCTTTCAGTGATAAAAGAGACAAAGAGACCTATTATGAGTGTCGATTTTAATTGACTAGAACTGGACAATTAATAACGATTTAAGTAATTAAAAAATGTGTTTCCCTTCTAAATCAGTTTTCTAACAATTTTTTGTAAATAGTTAAATATTAATAATAATTATTTAATATTTGTAAGAGAGAAAAAATATTAAAGAAAGTGAATTTTAAATTTAAATGATAGGAAAAGAACAATTTTCGGTTCTAATTTCAGGCAGGACAACAATATATTTATGTTTGCATATATGTATCATTATATCTAAGATTATTTTTATAATTTCTGCGCAAATTCGGCTCCGAAAAACCTTCTTACGAGTGGTAGCTTAAAGAATAAAAGAATAAAACAATTTTTAGAGACCCTATCTTAAGGTTTTTCATATAGTACCTTTACTTGTCTTTGCCATTAAAATAATGTGCTTTTAATATCTTCATGCTGACTCTAAAAACAGGTAGCCATAAAAAATATTTAATCAATGGATCATCAGTCGAGCATGGAACTCTATCTCTGTCTTCTTTCTGTTATAATTTTGGAGATAAATCACAATGACAGGCACACAGATGGACGGACAGATAATTCAATCTTAATATCGAAAGATGTTTTCTCAAAACTGAAAATAAATTGCTTTTATACTTGACCTCTTTTCTTTGTATTACATAAAATCAATTTCAAGTAAAATGTATCGATTCAAAATTCCATAAATGAAGAGGTAACAGAACCCGACAAATATTCAACTGTTATGACCATTTATTAACCTTATAATGTGTATAGTAAAAGGTTTATTATTATATTTTATCTCGTTCCACAAGGAACTCCTGCAGTTTAAATTCCTTTTATGGTATGTACTGAAATAATCAGAAATATAATCCAGGTACTCTGTACGATTTGCGACTTTTTCATAATCTGTTTAGTGTATGGGTGATTAAACTTGATCTCATCCCCTTTCACCCCTTGGATGGAAATGGAAAAATTCAGTTCAATGCCTGGGGTGGCTATATATTAAATTTAAGCTTTTTAGATAAAGCAGTTTAAAGGTCTTGATGCTGTGACGCTACGTTAGACCGGATTTATTGTGTTCTTTCGACTGATTTCTATTTTTAGATTACTCGTTTTATTATGTCAAAAAACTATAACTTTTGAGTCATTTAGTAACTTCAGTGGAGTAAACAAGCAGTAATTTTTTGATTGTCGAACAAAAGGTTCAATTTTAAATAACTTTTTCAAGTATCAATTATAAGTGTAATATGCACACCTGGGCTGTATTAATTTTGAAGTACTTTTAACACTTCACCTCAGTCTCGTGACAATCCTTGTCGAATTAATCACATTTTGTGTGAATTGTGATAAGTTTTATCGGTGAACATTTTCCATCAAGTGTTAGATTTTGGTTCAGTCAAATTTTGAATAAATGGTTCGTTGCAATTTAAACCAAGTTTTAGTTGTTATAGGCAAAGCATTCGAAATGCTTTATGAAACGTTCCTGCTATTAGTATTTAATGTTCTATTTGGTTACGGATTGATTCAATACGAGCAGGTTTTGCATGAATATTCCAATGATTCGTCGGCTAATAATGTGGATGAAAATATTTTGCAAGATTCTGTTTTGCTAGTAGTAAGTGATTCAGATTTTTAAAAGTGTGGAAACAAATTTAAAAGTGAAATAAATTTTTGTAGCCAGATCTTATACGTAAATATGGATATCCGTGCGAGGCCCACAAAGTTGAAACGAAGGATGGATTTCTCTTGCAGATGCATAGAATTGCCCGACCAGGAGCTCAGCCAGTTTTGTTAATGCATGGTCTTCTAGATTCATCAAGTACTTGGGTTCTTATGGGTCCAGATAGAGGATTGGGTAAGGTTGTGGTTTTTTACAAGTAAAATAACTCTAATAATTCGTTTAATGTTTAAAACTGATTTTATTCCGTCTATCTGATCGATTCCATTGATATTTGACCTCAGTTTAAATATTGTTTCGTATTATATTTAATTAATCATATATTAATATACCGTCCTCGTTTATCATCACAGTACAAGACACATTTTATCTTCCTAAGAAAAATATTATAATAAAATTTCAATGGAAATTAGTAAGCGTATTTAAAATGATAACTTAATATTCTGCATGTTATGAGATTATAATAAACATATGATTATCTTATCGCATACGCAATGAATACCGGCCACTGAATGACGTAAAATACGTTCATTACTGAATGAAAATATCAAACTTGATGAACATATAAAAGATAGCCGGTTTAAAAATAAATAAAATAAACATTTAGAGTATTTTGTGTTTTTAGCATTGTGTGAGTTTATCAATCTTTGAACCTATAAGTCGTATAACAACAGACTATAATGTCACATGTATTGTAGTGATAAATTTTTAACAAATTGTTGTTTTTTACGTAAATATTACATTCCGATAGCTTTAATGATAATGTTTTATAAGTGGTTGATATATAGGAAACGTTCGCATAATCATCATCGTATTATTGTGAAATAAACAATATGCTATGAGTGGTGCAATTTTGTTATTACATTTCGAAGCGAGTTTCCATTTCATTTAAATGCGTTACTCTATTGACATACTACGTAAAAATTCTCATTCATTGAGTGTGTTTTGAAAATTTAAAACGAATATCTTATCTGGATCGATCGATGTTTTACAAACAGTGTGGTGTGGTTCACAGCTCGTGGCTAAAACTGATTGAAATTGATTACAGATTTGTGTGTTTATTTTTATGCAAATAATAAATAGGTCAATTGCGAATGTTTTTCAAAATAACGCGGCATTATTTACTTTTATGAATTATCTTGAAATTAATCCATTATGCGACAAAATAACGTGAGTGTGACCTTATTTGAAAGTAAATATAAAGAAAAATAATGACAAAAATCAATCATTTGGTAATTAATTGTTTTCTTCATTAACGAGAACTTTTTAAAAAGCCATATATCAGATTAAAAGCAGATAGATAGGTGCAAAGTTTAATAATAATAATTTTTTGATTTTCTTATTGAATAATGTATTTATTTTTGCGATATAAAAATTTCTGCTAACTTTTTGTGGGGGAAACATGTCTGCTTATTTTGGTATTCTTTTTCAGAATAGTTTATTATATACCGATTAATCTGTTTGTGATATATTGGGTAGATCGGTAAGTTCTTGCCGTTTTCAGGGCAAAAATAAAAAGACTAGTTTCATATTTCATAAAAGAATTTTTCCAATAAAATCCTGATTATTAATAGTTTTACTCTGAAGGACATTGCTTAGGGCCCTTAGAATCGGTCGGTGAAAAATCTGCTGTAGGCAAGGTGTGGCAGAATATTCCAGTGCAGTTCTAATAGTTTTTGTCTTGTTATAATTTCAACATGTGGCCTTGCATTATCGTGTAGAAAATGGACTTTAAGATTTTGAGGGCGTACTACTGGTAATTGACTGGAGTAAAATGTTTTTTGTTCACCTTACCATACACTTCCTGACTATTTCTTCTAGAAAAATATAAGCAACTACAAGAACTTTCCGATCTACCCAATAAATTCAGAACAGATTCAAGGGTCCTTGCTTTTACAAAATTTGTGAAAGGACTCTAAATAAAATTATATATTAATCTTATAATTGCTTCTTTTATATATATTTATTTTAAGGATACATGCTGTATGACCTTGGATACGATGTTTGGATGGGAAATGTCCGCGGGAATCGTTACTCTAGAAAGCATAAAAAATATTCACCAAAACAAAATCAATTTTGGGATTTCACTTTTAATGAAATAGCACAATTTGATCTTCCAGCCATAATAGACGCTGTTTTAAATCATACCGAATACAAACAATTGCACTATATCGGCCACTCACAGGTTTGAAATTTATCTGAAAAATTTCAATAACTTTCTTTTAAAAGACTACTTTTTTAGGGTTCTGCTATATTTTGGATTATGTGCTCTAAATTTCCGGAGTATAATGAGAAAATATTTTCTATGCAAGCAGTTGGTCCGATTGCGTATATAAGACATGCCAAAAGTCCTATTGTAATATTTGGGAGTACATTTTTAAATTCGTTTAAGGTGAGTTGTGATATTATTGTGACTTCGTTTGCGTACATCAGACTTATAAGATTGGATATCGATCCGAAAATTATTATATATTTCTGAATATCTATTTGAGAGTCATTATCCGTGAGATTTTATTCATCTTTACTTTCTGCAGTCTATTGTTTAGATGAGCTTCAGCATTGCATGTTACAAAACTAAGTCTAATGTTACAACATTTGGACCTTGAAAAGTTGAAAATGAAATTTTTTTGATTCGAATTGATTTGAATTGCAAAATCTAAAATCGTGAAAGCATTTATTTCTCTTTATTTTAAATAAAGACTTAAAATCTTGTGACAGATTAAAATTGTGTACAACTAATAAAAATCAGAGGATATTTTTTTTTGGTAGGATTTGTGCCTTGGTAAGACCTTAAAAAACTAACTTATATGCATTTATTGTTTTTAGACACTCACAAAATTAATAGGAATGAATGAATTTTTGCCGAGCACGGAGCTATTAACCATAATTGGCAACTTATTTTGCCCAGATGGAAAATTTACACAAAGTATATGTAAAAATATCATATTTTCAGTCGTGGGCTTTAATACACCTCAAATGAATACGGTAAGCGTTACAAAATATCAATAATAAAATTTAATAAAATTTGCAAATCAATTTTCTTTTTCTCCAGACAATGCTACCAGTAATGTTGGGTCACACACCAGCGGGAGCATCATCAAAGCAAGTTGTCCATTTTTTGCAATTGAAAAAATCGGGTCGTTTTCGGGAGTACGACTATGGGATCATTAAGAATAAAATAAAATACGGAACGTTTTCTCCGCCAGCTTACGAATTGTCTAGGGTTAAAGCGAAGGTTGCCCTACACTATTCCCTTAACGATTGGATGTCAGATCCAAGGGATGTAGAAAAATTGCATCAGCAACTTCCTAATTCAATTGGGAAATTTCTTGTGACCGACAAGAATTTTAACCATTTGGATTTCGTCTGGGGCATGAATGCAAAGGAGTATTTGTACTATCGAGTGGTGAAGATTATGAAACTTGTCGAAAATGGTGATATATGAAAGTATTGGAATTGACAGTCAGTAAGTTTTGTTGAATAAATTTAAGGATATTTGTTTTGTTATTTTATATCGTATAGTTTGTCCTTCTTAGAACCTAATCCTTATGCGAGGATTGTGGTACATGAACCATTTGTTTTGTATTTTTAAAAAACGCTTTGCTGTTTTTGATCAGAATACAGTCTGAGTGACTTACTGAAGGTTTAAAACGCAGCTCAGCTTAGAGACTTTGACCCTTCCGTAGTCTGGAAAATTTAAAATATCTGGACAGTCAAGTAGTGGTGATAATAGGGAGAGATTGTAACAAAAAAAAAAACATAAGAGGAAAAAAAAGGGGATCGTATATCCCGATAAAGTTTTCATGAAAAGTCTCCAGAAGAAAGTGGAAAAAATCTACCATCAAATTGCATTGTAATTCTGTCCTAGCATTCAAATGGGATTTCTGTTTGTGCGATTCCTGGCGACGAGAGAGGGAGAAAGAGAGTTCCTCTACAGGACCTTGGATTCTGAATCCTGTTCTGGGATGGGACACAAGGACGAGCTCCTCTTCTAAGTTTAACAAGGCTGTGTCCAGCATAATAAAGGACGTCCCCGGAGGCTGGACAATTTACAGACACCACGAAGGACGGTTTCTATGCGGCCGAACGGGGACTGAATCTTTGCATTTTATTAAAATTTCCCGCTTTGGTCGCCGGCTGGCTTGCACGGAGTAATGCCACTTCCCAATTAGAATGGGCCGGCTGATGAGGACCAGACCTGGGTCTCATAGTGATGCACTCTGGTCCCTTCGAGCGCAATGGGATAACGAATCTGGCTAAGTGGGTTCCCTGTATATTGTGCATTGTTCCCGGCGAATGTTCTTCGAGACTGCATAGGCCACTTAGGCCGGGGCTGCAGCAGGATTCAGGAACAGCAGCAAAATTCTCTATAAATTCAAATTAGATTACATCGATTTCTTCTCCTCCTTGACCCCAGCCAGACAAAGGGCATTCAGAGAAGGATTGCATTTGTTATGTCAGCAAAAGAGGGGAACACAACTGAAATTTCAAAATTGTCCTAGAAATTTGCCTGACATTCTCTATTCCAGAAATTTCTAATTAAAATTGGGTGTAGCCCAAATTATTTCGGATATCTCTCTTCAGTAACAATTCCAAGAAGTTTGCAATTTGAGCCAGAGCAATAGTGCAAAATATTCAATTCACAACTGTGTCACAGTCTCGCTTTCAAACATCTAATGAAATGGTTTTAATAATATAAATTCAATTAAAGCAAACCTTAGTACGATAAGAATAATATTATTAATTACATAAAAATATTCAACAGAAAGTGGCACAAATTCAATTCGGGTTTTACAAAAATGATCTACTTTAAAACGTGCCTTTTGGAGCAAAAAATTATTTTCATTATTATGTAGTTTTCGAAAGTTTTGATAAATGGTTTTAAGATTTCATCAAATTTTTCTTTTTTATTAATTTATAGTCAATAATTCTATGAACCAAAAAATGTATAATATAAAAAAAAAAGTTTTGAAAAAAATTGAAATTGTTTTCAGGAAAATCAATAATTTTGTTTATAAGTACAAAAAGTTTTGGTTTTCTCAGGCGAAATATTTTCAATTGTCAGATAAATTTACTCGTTGTATAAAATCATTCCAATAGTTAAACATGGATACTATTCTAAGTAATTATTTGATTTTAATGTATAATATTGACAAATAGACTAAACATTTTTCCCACAGCCAACGTAACTTTTTAGTTAAAGAATTAATGTATCTGCCTATTGAAAAATATATTTCCTTTTTTCTTAAATGCTCAATAACCATTACAATTTCCAATAAACAATAAAACATTATCGACGAGAAAGGGATTAAAAATTTTCCCGAAGACAGGTGTAGAAAGACGGGTCGGGTATTTATATATTTTGTGTTTTTGTTTTTAGGTACATTTATCCTCATTTAGTTAATAATTAGAATATGATCCTTCGTAGAAAAAAAATCGTTTCTTATCTTTTTATGATAGCTACTTTGTAATAAATACATTTCTAAAGAAATAAGATATAACATATTTTACCTCGTTTGTCGAAAAACAAGTACCTACTGAATTCTCACTAATGCCAGGTTTCGTTTGTGTTCTATGAGTCTGCTTGAATGTTCTCTCCAGTGCTACGAGAGGTTTTATCTACCAAATTCAAATTCACTGCATTGTTTCATTTTATTGTAGGTAAAACCGGAGCAAATATTTTATAGTCCCATTTTAAAAATGTAATTAAGAGGCAATAAAGTAATCCTTTCAATAAAATAATATTTCTAAACAATATTAAACTTTTCTCTTATTAGGTGAACTCTTAAAACCTTTAATAAAATTAAATTTGCCCATGTGGTACACTAAATGAATTAAATGAGGTTAAGGGGACCTTTACTTTCAAAATCGGGAAAAAACACACTTTTTAAAAGTTTTTTTTTGAATAGACTACTATATTTATGATTCTGAAACTTTTTGTACATTATTGGTAAGATTATGAAAAATATAAAAAGAATTTTTAAATGCAACTTTAGTTTATTTTAATGCCTGCAGATGGTGTCATCCAAAATGCACTTTTAAAACGGCCCCATTTCTGTAGGACTTCCTGTATTAGATAGAGTAAAAATCTTGTTTTCATAAGACACAAAAATTAGTACCTAAATCTAAAAAACCTTTTATTTTTAATAAATATATCATTTTATACGCATTTTTCTAAAAAAGTTAAAAAACGACTATAAGTTAGGGGTAAACTAACCTCCGCATAAAAAAGTGGGGGGGGGGGGGGGGGGGGGGTAAAATAATATTTTTAAAGGTTTAGTAACTAGTATATTTGATAACGAATCGAATGGCGTTTGGTTTGTTAAAATCGGTGGAATAGTTTTTGAGATACAGATGCGGCCATTTTCAAAAATGTGATTTCGAGAAAAACGCGTTCAAAGTTTTTGCTATATAATTTTTACATATAAAATGCGTAGAGCTGCCGTTACTAATATAGGTATAACTTTTTTTCTTTTACGAATTTCTTAAAACGGTTTTAGGAGAGTGTTTGTGTGATGTTAAGAAGCATTTTTATCAACAAAAAAAAAATTGATTTTTTTTCGATTTTGAAAGTAAAGGTCCCCTTAAGAACTATATGCTACCTATATTCCAAATTTCATTGAAATCCTACTATTAGTTTTGAAGATATTACTTGGTTTTTAAAAAGTGCTTTTTTTGATACTTTACTCATTTTCGCCCGCTAAATATGTGAGTTAAGCTCAAGCTGTTACCCGCAGATAGTTTGTTGACTGCCCAATTTTATTCAGCCACTTATTCAGCTATTGCGTGTCATTTACATTTGAGTGATATGATAGTTAGAATTTTGGAAAAATCCAATTTGTGAACTGAATTGAATTGACCTTAGTTCTTTTTTTTTTGTTTTTTGTTAAACAGTGATAAAAAGTTTTCTTCAATAATCAGAAAGGTTAAAAAAATCATTTTTTTAACCATAATAACTTGGAGCTGCAGAACTTTTTATTTATATTTTTATTTATGCTAAAATTATTTGTATTTTTATTTATGGTAAAATACGTTACTTAACGCAAGACAACCCACTCTACAACTACACTCTTGTTAAGACTGATAAAAATTTCGAATTTATTCCGGATTTCTTTTTTATTTGTATTTTTATTTATTTTTTATTTGTATTTTTATTTATAACTCACTCTACATAATTAAATAAATATACTTCCTACATTTTTTGAAAAATCGAATTTTTAATAGTATTTAGATCAAAAGATTTGAAACACAAAATAATAAGTTTCTATTCTATTCTACATTTTGTTTAAATGCAGGTTGAAAAGTGGCTGGTGCAATTGAGACCTGTTTTGCAAACTGCTTCTGTAATTAGTTTGTTATAAAGTTTGGGCACGTTGAGCACGTCTTGTTTTCGGAGCCATCGATGGGCTCACGTTCCTTGTTTCTTTGATAGCGTCACAGGCATGCAACAGGACGTGCTCTGCGCCCCTTGTGAAGCATCCTGACTCATCAGCAGCGCCAGGACTTCTTGCGGGCGGTTATTACTTCTTTTGGGACTGCACGTGCTGCACTGGACAGATCTAGCCGGGTGCGGAAGGGTTTGTTCATTAAATTTAGCAGATTTAATTTCCTCCTTTCGACTTTTGGAGCAATTACATCGCCGCGCCGCCTGCTGTATCTTTGTGCAACTATTTCCTCCGGCCGGATTCCACGGGACGTGGCTTAATAGAGGCGAGCACTATCCAACAGTGGTCCTAGACATTTCCCACTTTGCTAGCAATTCCAGAAAAATATTCATGAGGTGGCCTTGATATTAAACGCCCCAAAAAGTAATTTATTGTCCAGCGGAATCCTCAGATGACCAGCCAGAGGACCAGTTAAGCCCCACATTAAAGCGATGCGATTCCCAGACACCGAGGAGGAGGAGGCTAATGCAGGCTGAGTGAGGCACAGGGTGGTCAAGTGGTATGCTGTATTTTTGGGGTGCATACAGGGGGTGCTCTTCTCTGGTCCCTGTTCCCAGGTTACCAGGACCAGATCTTGTGTATCTGCCATTAACGAAGAGAAGGGCTAGATGTTGTTTATTAGGTCTGCTGGTCATGTCTAGTGCGTGCGGTGAAAAATAGCCTACGCTCCTAGTCCGTCCTCCAGATGACTTCTCTAGGGCCCGTTTATGAACTCAAATGAGATGTCGAAAAAATTGATATATGTCTGGCGGTGGCACCCCTCTGCTCAAAATGGGAAAACTCATATATGAGTATGATGTATGCTGGTGTACGTCATCGATGTAGCGAGCGGGCGGTGTGCAAGTTGGGAGTATTTTGCTGAGTGGTCAAACGCGGGATTGCTGCTGAATGAAATTGGCTTTAATTTTCTGTTTGCAGACGGCTTTTCTTTGTTTCACTTTTTTTTGTTTTGTCGATATAGGTTCTTCCGGGACCGCAATATTTTGGTGATAATTTTTGGCTTTGTTGCAGTGATTTATGGCAGTTAGTTTTCTATTTAGAGTGGGAGGTAATGGAAGAGATAACGCAGTACATTGTCTGGAAAATTGCAATTAGTGTAGGATTTTACTGAAGTAATGGTTTTCAGACTGCTCGTATTGAGGGTGGATGTTTAAAATTAAACAAATAATATAAATTATAAATACATAAATATAATTGGCCTTCAGACTATTAAATTCTTATAAAAATAGTTGACTTTACCATTTTTTGTCTACTATTTTTACCCGACGGTAACCAAAAATACCAAATAAATAGTGGGCCATCTGTTGGTTTCTTTTTAAATTACATATTATTTTGACACTCATAAAACTGATACGAACACATCATAATATTTTCGAGGTGCTTAAACAACGTTGAGAAATATTGAAAATTTATTTTCAAAATGACTACTTTGTTACGAATTTTGAAGCAAGTTTCTGAAGTAAGTACGTAACATTGGCATGCTAATTGATAATTCTCGTGTTCGCCCTGTGCATTTAGTTAAGAATATTGCTGTTCTTGCCGAAAATGTGCGCCTAACTCTGGAAACTTTAATTCGCTACAGATTTAAACAATTGAACATTAGCTGCATTAGCCTGAGGAGAATCTGCATAAAGAGCGCGAATTATTCCCATACAAGTACTTGGGGTAGCTCTGGTTCCATCACGATGGCACTACGTGCCGCACAAGCCATGCAACAATTAATATTTTGCACACTTAAGCACAATATTGATCGAGCTATTCGTGAAATAGGGCCCCAAACTATTGAAAATGTGCTACGTAATTTGGTTGACAGGGTAGGCTACAAGCCAGTCGATGCAGCTATTTAAATGAAATCTTATTCCCATAACTAATCGAAAGGTTTACTCTTTTCAATAATTCAAGAAACTTTTAAAAAACTATTGAACACTCCACCATTTTCACACATTTCTTTCTCAAAATTAAATTTAACCTTCAAAGGAAGTTTTCCATAATTCAATTTCAATAAAGTATTTGGAATCAGCAGGCTCGAAAGCTATTTCTACCAATTTTAATAAGAATTTCCAGTCAACGCGACAGAAAAATCAGCACATAAATTTAATTTTTTTCCATTGTAGCAAAGAAACAATAATTTATTCACTTATTAACAATTACGCAAAAATAAGTATTATATTATTGTAAAACAAAAAATAATATTTTTAATTCAAATTCACTAACTTATCAAACAGACTTCGTAGGTAGAATCTTCCAGGAAAACAGTTTTTATCAAGTGATCAGTCCTTGTTAATTTTATTCGACTGTTTTTAATGGCACAATTTGAATTTTATTACAATTCGAAATCGATTGTCTTTATTGCTTCAATTTTATCCGACATTATCATTTATTATGTGCTCCTAATTGCTTTAACGAGTTGTTTTTTACTACACATTTCATTGATAGAGCTTGTAATAAAAAAAACTCAAATCTTATACCTACTAAAATTGTAATTTAAGTGCCTCTATCTCAGTTCAATCAAAACATATTTCAGAAGGTTTATTTCTTCCCCCACTCTCCTTCTGCTATTCTCTACAGATACCTTAATTGTAACTAAAAGGGTTGTGAATTATATCACCTCTTACTTTATAACTGTAAGCAATTAAGTTTTCTGTACTATAAACCCAACTTAACCCAATTAAGTTTAATAGAGACTTTATTGAATAGTAAATCTTGATAGACTTTCTTCTTGAGTAGGGAAGGGCCGTTTCCATAAATCTATTGAAGCCTTTGCAAATACCTGCACCATACTTAAAATTTAATGAATCATTCCAATTGATGTAGAGTGTGAAGTAAAGATGCTTTGTTTGTGGCACTTATTTTGTAATTCCAGAACTTGAATAATGCTACATAGTGCGCTTTTGTAAGTTGCTTTGTGTAAGTTTAATGACAAAGAGCACTCTTATGAGTTAATAGACTTACATAAAATTGTAATGGATTTTAAAGTAACCAGTCATTGATGAAATTGTTAAGGTTTAAGAAAATTTATGCGTTGAAGTCTTTGTTTAGTTGTTTAAATTCATTTGATGCTATATATGTACGTTTACCCTAATGGACATGCAAATATTTCTTCACAAAAATAAAATTTTAAGAGTCTATGGGTTGCATACATTTCGAACAACAAATACTTCTTAATTTTTGTCTATTGGTTTTATTTTCGTGATAATTAGGTTTGTTTGAATCGCATGCTATAATAATGTTTTGTGCATTGAATTAAAATCCTAGGATAGAATATTTAAAACAGAAATTGAGAGTTTCAAAGTAAAATTCATTTTTTTTAAGATTATTGTATTTCTTATATATTGTTTTATGTTTATTTTAAGTGTTTGGATCTAACCATTTACCCGACTAGTCCCTGAGGTGTAAGACTAAAAACTAGGGCCCAATTAACTAGTCACATTGACGAGAAAAGTAGGGTTAAAAAGAGAGAAAACCCATATTATGATTATTTTTGAAAATTTATTAATTATTAACGGACTAGAATGCTAAGCTATAGCTGTAGAGAGTAATTTACTTGCAATTTTTAGTTTCTTTGGGAAAGCTCGAGCATTAGTTTTTTAACAGGTTAACTGTCACCAACGAGACAACTCATTTATGGGTATAGCTGAATTAAAGGGTAAATATTCCATGAAAATCTCGTTTTTTTGCCCCTATCTCGTAAATAACAAGAACTACAGAAAAAGTGAATATGACAAACTTGTGGGAGATTTCATTTCCTATAAAAACGTTCCGAACATCAAATCGCTAACATCGATATTTCTTGAGATATTGGGCTTTGAAGTTGAGGTAGTGTGGAATTTTCATGGATTATTGAGCTAAATTGTAACCCCAATATCTCAAGAAATATCCGTTAAATGTTAGCGATTTGATGTTCAAAACTTTTTTGTAGGAAATTGAATTTCCTACAAGTTTGTCATATTCATTTTTTCTGTAGCTCTTGTTATTTACGAGATAGGGGCAAAACAACGAGATTTTCATGGAATATTACAAAAATTTTTTTTTTTAAATTGATAGAATTATTTTTTGAATTTTTTATTTTTTAAACCATTTAAAGGGGTTGATTACACCCCTTCTCTAGGGGTAGTTTTGTCTACAAATTTACAATCAATTGAAAATAATCAATGAATGCTATTTACATAAGCAACAATATTAATTACTTTTAAACAATTAAAAAAAAAAAAACCGACTTCAAGACTTTGCCTGTATGCACAAACTTAAACTAAAAAGTTAAAAATAATATTTTTTATTACTGTAAAGAAAAGAGTATACAAGGAAATGATTGATAATTAAATATTTACAATATCCAATTAGCCGATTTGGAAATCGGTGCAGCCAAGGCAAGTTTATAAACCTACAGTAATTTGAGTTATAGTCTGTTCAATAAAAAAAAAAAGAATCATTAAAATCGGTTTACAATTCTGAAGTCAGTTAAAAATAATCGACAATTAATTTTTTTCTCGCACGTGCGTTATGCAAAAATAAGGGAGGTAGTTAACCTTTTGTTTAAGGGGATGTTTAGCTTCTAGAACAATAAATCTTGCTTGTGCACAAGTTTATGACCACAAAAAATTTTTGAGCACATACACGTTATATTTAATGCAGTCACTCTTTAGAGAACAAGAATCTTGTGAAATATCTTTGAAAAGATTCAATCCTATTGACATGGGTAGAATAATGTGGGGGCCATAACGCTTAAATTCAGCTCCTAATTCAGCCATATGAAGTTAATATAGACGAAGTAGTTGAGATTTTTTAAAAACGGAACCCAATTTTAATTCAAATTAGTTGACTTCACCACGGAAATAGATGAGCTTTTCCCGTCGTGCCATCTGCCTGCACCTAGGAATTTAGCCAGACCGGAACTAGACCATTCAGTAAACAGAGAATCGCCTCCCACAGGACAAGCGTGCAAACGCACGTGCAGACGATGAGAGCGACGAAACCCAGCGGGAGAGGTTCGTCCGAGGTTCGCTCCATGTTGAACCTAAACGAGCGGTTAACCAGCCGCCCACTTTTCGAGCCCGCCGAAAGCTTCCGCTGCGTTGCTTTTCTGAAGAAGAAGACTCCCAAGACGGGTGCCCCCTTTCGGAGGCTTTGCCTTTCCGCTTACTGTCTGCGTCCTCCAGCGGAGTCGCGCGGCTCTGCGACTGTGAACAATATTTCTGGGTTCTTCCCTTCATCGCTGGAACTCTAGCAGCCAGTCGGTGTGCAGCCTTCGGTTGAATCGTTTGTTGTTCTGTCCCGGACGTGCTTGTTCACATTCAGCCCAAGCCCTTTGGTGTATTCAGCGGATTTTGTCTCTAGGTTGATAGGTTCCCAGTGGAGGAGAGTGCAGTGGTCGGTCGTTGGGTTCGACAGTGGTTTTGGATTCCTCCGTTTGAATTACCTTAGAGTGGTAGAAAGAAGTGTGTCTTTGCAGATTTTCGACCCTAGGAGAAAGTCTCTGGATAGTGTGAGGTCATAGTGGCCATATAGTGGGCTTTATGCTCTATTGTGATCCGAGCGGTGGTGCGGTGTAAACTCTGTTCTCGGATTAGGAAGGATTAGAAGGAATTCCGGCGGTTATGATCCCGCCGCTTAGGTGTCTGACCTCGACTTAGTTCGAAAACCGTATATATATTATATATACATAGTGAGTTATTTAGTGTGGTCAAGTGCAAGACATATTGTATAGGTGATTTGTTTGTTGTTCTCGTGCATGCAAAGTAGGCGGCATACGCGGTCCAGTGAGCATGGAGGAAGAGCTTAGGTGCCCCATTTGCAAGCAACTGTTCGCGAATCCAGTGCTCTTGCCGTGCTATCATGCCCTCTGCTTGTCATGTGCCCTAGACATCCAGACGCCCTCGACAGCAACAGTTGGAGGGAGCACAGCGGCCCAGTTGCAGTTGCATCATCATCATCAACCGATTCATTCCCATCATCATCCATCATCGTCAGCGGCTAGCACGGCTAGCTCCACAGCTAGCGCGACCGAGAGCGTTTCTTCAGATCAAGATCAGGCCGACAAGGTCAGCATCTTAAGTGAGGCTGATTCGGGGGTGGTTTGCTGCACCTCAAGGCCAGGATCGTACGCAGGTACCCCAAATCTTCAGGCACTCCTATTCCCTCCCTCTGGGGGTGCAGTTTTTTCGCTAGTGTGCCCCGTCTGCAGAAAGATCATCTTCTTCGACGAGGGTGGGGCCCGGAATTTGCCCGCTTACCGTGCAATGGAGTCGATCGTCGACAGGTTCTGTGAACGGGAGGCACTCCGGTGCCAGATGTGTGAAACGGAGCCAAAAGTGGCCTCTTTGGTATGTGAACAGTGCGAAATTCGGTATTGTGACGCCTGCCGGGAGCTCTGCCATCCGGCCAGAGGACCACTGGCCAAGCATAATCTGGTGAAGCCTCGCGGAGCCTCCCAGATCCGAGAGTCGGTCTGCGCTGAGCACACGGAGCCCCTCAACATGTACTGTCTCGCGTGCAAGGTGGCCGCCTGTTCCCAGTGCATCAGCGATAGTCGCCATCAGTCACACGACATCCAGCAGATATCGTCTATGTGCAAGGCCCAAAAGGTAAACTCCATAGTCCAACTTTTCAGGCGTTAAATTTGTTGATCTGTCGGCGCTCCGGCGTCAGCGGAGGCTCTGTTTATTTTTCTAGGGTTCTGGGTTTAGTTTGCTTAGTTGGTCAGATGTCGATAAAATTCAAATCACTCGGCTGGCCGCAAACAGCATAGTCCATAACTATTTTAGCGTCTTGAGCAAATAAAGAAAAACTTAATTATGTGTTTATGAGGACCTTAACCTATTAACCCATTAATGCCTGAATAACAAAAAATTTTACGGCAACTTCGAGGCGTTAAATTTTATCGAAGGGGTGGTCAATTCTCATCGAGACCAACTTTTCTAGACGTATTTTGAGTCACCCGACATGATCCAACCAAAAAAAAAAGTGAAAAAAAAATTATTATTATTGTTTTTTTGCAATATTACGTAAATAAATACCTTTTTCACGTAATTTTTTTCAAAAAAACGACAGATTTAGTGGGGAAAAAGCAACTTTTTACTGCAATAAAATGCATAAAACGTGTTATTAGTACTTAAACTTCAAAAATATGCAGTCATTTAATCAGTAATCAGTGACCCCAAAAACTCCGAATACCCAATTTTTTTTCGAAAAAATTGAAAATGTTGCCAAAAATTATTGAATTACGAAAATCTGATAGCAAATTCGTAATCAGTGACCCTTAAAATTAGTGTATATACATTTTTGGGAATAGTTGAACATAGTGAGATAAAAAAAGTGATCGAAAGTAATGCAAATATGCGTTACATTGTTGCAATTTTATGCAGCCTAATATTTTTAACGAAAAAAATGCCTGTATATTTTTGAAGTTTAAGTACTAATAACACGTTTTATGCATTTTATTGCAGTAAAAAGTTGCTTTTTCCCCACTAAATCTGTCGTTTTTTCGAAAAAAAATTACGTGAAAAAGGTATTTATTTACGTAATATTGCAAAAAAACAATAATAATAATTTTTTTTCACTTTTATTTTTTGTTGGATCATGTCGGGTGACTCAAAATACGTCTAGAAAAGTTGGTCTCGATGAGAATTGACCACCCCTTCGATAAAAGTTAGCGCCTCGAAGTTTCCGTACAATTTTTTGTTATTCAGGCATTAATGGGTTAATGCGCAAAACGAGAATTTTGTGCACGCAAGTTCAATTGTAAGATTCGAATAGAAAATTGAGGAGGTTTTCTACCAAAATCATCGTGTATAAGGTTTTTGGGGATGCTCTTTAAGAATCTGGCATTTGTTTTGCATAAAAGCTTCAAAAACCCTATTATTTTTTGGGGTATTTAAAACAAGTGCTGATTTTTGTTGATTTTTTTTCCTTTCAAAGTCGATTATTTTGACGTTGCTGCTAATGATCATATAATCACTAGAAATCGCGGTCCGAATGTCTAAGCTTTCTCAAACCATGATTTTGAAAGTTTTTTTTTGTATTGTTTTTTGCAAAATGGCCATTTTGTACAGCAATATAATAAAAAACTTTGCGATTTTTTTACACGAAATAAATCAACTTTACAAAAAAATTTTATAGAACAGAAAATGCTTGAAATTAGCCAAAGAAAACGTGTGAATTTTTTCGACAATTTTTTGTTTTTTTGGAATTGGAACATTTTTTTAAAAATCCAAAAATGTCCCAAAAAATTCTGAAAAAATTCACACGTGTTCTGTGGCTTATTATAAGTACTTATTGTCCAACAAAATGTATACGTAAAATTGATCCTTTTTGAGTAAAAATATCACCAAGTATTTTATGACATTTTATTTAACGTTTCTTTATTAACTTAGAATTTGAACTTTTTTATTAGTTAACTTACTACATTTATCATTGTTAAGTGACTATTTAAATGTAGATTGACAGCATGTTGTTTTGTTGCAGCATGTTGTTTGGCTCATTTCCGTGAATAATTGAGTAACATTTCATGAAGATTTTGTGAAAATTTAATTCAGAAAGCCTAATACTTCTTTTCAAAAATATCTTCTAAATCTGAAAATTAGTGCTTAATTAAACAATTTAGAAAAAAAATAGTTTTTAGAAAATTCGTTCGTAAAAATTGACCTAACAATTGATGATGAATTATGAAAATGAGAAATTTTGACATCATTTTACTAAATTCGAAAACAAACTACTAATTAACTACATATTTTTGGTAGTTGGTATTGAACAACGAAAATGTTTAAAAATTTACAGAATTTCAGCAAAATATGTATGGTGTATGCAAATTTATTTTGTTTAAAAAAATAAAAATAATAATTTTTCAGATTCAAAGTTTGTGATAAGTCAAAATTAAATTAAAATTTTAAGTGTAGAATCATTGAAATTGAACACGCCCAGCTTTTATTGATTTTTCTATATTTATTGATAAAATAACTAATCCAACAAGTCTATCTGCAACCGTTGTTTAGCTGAGATAACGTTTAGTTAAATGAAATTCATCTATCTATCTAAAGCAAAGTACAAAATAGAACAATCATAAGAGTTGGAATAAATCATTTTAACTAATTCTGGAAAATAAAATTCAATTTAAGCAAATTGCGCATGTTTTGACGAATGAGAGCAAAAAATTTTAACAATTCCTGAAAAATTACTATTATTATTATAATTTCTTAATTTTAATTAATATTATCCTTCTCATTAAAAGCGATGGCGAATTTTGGTTTTTGGATTTACGGAGTTTTTAGATCTTGCATATTTTGGATTTTTTGTCGATCAATTTCAGTATAAATTTAAAATAACTTTAAATGAGAGTGTTAGTCATTATAATTATTTTTAGGGTTCCATACCTCCAAAGGAAAGAAGGCAGGTCATTTGCGTGTCTGTCCGTCTGTCATAGCCGATTTTAACAGAAACCACGCAGTATATTATATTAATATGTATTATTACTAACCCACATATTTTGCAATAGTTAATACTTTAAAATACTCATATAAGAATTAAATAGGGGGTATTAGGTACTCGAATTTGAATTTTATATATCATGTGGTGAATACAAAAATATTTTGTTCATAATTTTAGATAGCATATTAAAAGAGATATACTGAAAAATAAGTGAAAATAAAAAAATTTCCGAAACTACTGGACCCAAAATGTTAAGAAAATAAGGTAATATAATGCCTAAGCTTACAGGAAAATAATAACGAAAGCCCTAGATCTTATATATTTCTCGAAATTCTAGAAAATATGGTAAAATCCTGTGCGCATGAGTCGAACTCGCACTTGACCGGGTTTTCTTTTTTTGTGTGATCGGTGCCCCTAATTAAGAGCGCCTCATAATATGGAAGGGACCGCCTCTGACCATAAGCCTCTTTTTTGATAATGTTCACCGTCTGAATTAAGTACGCCACCTGATAAGGGGCCTCAAGGGCGGAGGCTCTTTCTCCAGGTAGTTCTTATTGGTGTCATAATTTACACGGTGTGCCTCCTCCTCCACTTGTTATATGGCAATTTGTCACCTCCACGGTCTGTTCTGCCGGTGACAAATTGGTCCTGAGGTATTTTCTTTTGTGCGCTCCGGGAACACTTGCAATTATTCAGAAGATGATAAAGGAGTAAAGTTGCGGCAACAGCGCCAACAACGGCAACAGCAGCAACAGGGAATCCTGCAGGTGAACGTCTCCTTTCCGAGTTTCGAGATCTTCAAGATGTTTAGCGGGCGGGGACGCGGCACTTTTTCCCTAGGATTAGAATGGAATTTTTTATATACGACTCTGATTTATTTCCGAGGGACTGCTTTGTCGTCTCACCTTTGAGATATGATCTGCAAAACTGTGATTTTTGTACGACGAGGAGTAAGAAGTTGATGGGTTCCTTTGAATGAAAGAGAACTTTGAGAAATTGCGAAAATTTTTCTAGCAATAAATTTTGCGAAATTACACGAGACAGCAATGAGGCGAAAATTTAACAAGATGTGAGAATGCTAAAGAATACCTTACCTTGCCTTGATTGATACGTTTTTCTTCAGGTTTTTAACAAATTTCGTTTGTTATGATTTCTGTCAAGGTACTACAATCGATGTAAAAAATTTACAAAAATGTACTTAAACTTTTTCAAAAAGAAAAATTGATTCTATGATTCATTTTAAATTTTAGATTTCTGTATTTAACACAGAAATAGAGGCAATTACACTCGTAATATCAAAGTAAAGTCTCATAAAACCTAAGAAAAATTCGGCATGATTTTGATCTGAAAAGATACTGTAATAAGGTTTAAGACAATTTTTTTATAAAATGTACGAGAAGGTTCAGAGCTCAGCTCAGGTTTCAGATTGATTTTGATGTAAATCGATAAAAGTGGGTACTACTAGAATTTATGAAGTTTTTTCATTAAAACTATGCATCTTTCATATAGAAATCGAGTCACTACATTGAGAGGACTCCACTTGTAGTGGAATTTCATAAGAGTCATCTTCCAACATGACACTTCAATAGAAATGATTTCTTATAGCTGAATTACGGGATTCATAGCTCGTAATTCAGCTATAAGAAATAATGTGGGTGAAGTGCCACGAGGAATGATGATTCCTTTTTCGTAATGTTTGCGATGGTGAACCTTTCCCTGTCAATCATAGCTTTTTAACTTCTGAAACGTTTGACCTACAATAGAATGCTGAAAGATATAGTAACACAGAAAATTACGTTATTGACTTTTAATCACTTTAGAGAGAACTAAAGCGGGTACAGAAAAAAATTCGTTTGAATCCCAGCTTTGCATCTTTTGGGAAAACTTGGTATAAGAAACAATTAAAATAGACAGAATAGTGACAAAATTTGAAAAATCGGAATGGACAATGGTGTCATCATTACAAAACTATCAGCAGCCCTAACTTGATAGACCAAAATTGCTTCCTTGCACTAATAGACTAATGGTCAAATGAAACCTTTACTTAGCTGCAGTGAAAATGTTGCCACTTATTAATGAAAAATTCGAAGACTGATATTATTTTACATTAATATAGTATTATAATACTGATGTACATTTTATGAAACTTAGTATTTAAAAGAAGTTAATATTTCTTCAACAAAAAGAGAAATCGTTTTGAATTCTAATTAAATAAATATGATAATTGTAAATTAAATTATACTTCAAAATATAAATCAAATATCTTAGATACTTTATGAAATTTAAGTGCTGTTATAATTTTAATAAACAGGATTATCATACTTCCTAAGAAATTTTATTAGCGATTAAAGTTTTCTTATTTTATAATTTCAAGAAATTTTCTATAAATTTCAATGAAAAAATATTTTCTTTGATTTTAGAATTATAATTTTTCTGAGTGTATTAAAAACACTTTGGGGCCTATACAAATCCTTATATTGAAAATACATAATTATAAATTGAAAAACTATTAATTTGAAGTAAAGACTTTTTAGTTTTCAATGGAAATAATTAATAATTATAAGGAATTCTTATTTTTTAATAAATTATATAAACGGCCTCCGAAGGTTTAAAATCGGTTCTGAGATTTAGAAAATTATCAAGAGTAAATTTCAAGAAATTTTTAATAGAAAGTTTGCTGAAGAGTAAAAATTCGCAATCACAAAGCGGATTTGTAAACATGTTTACAACGTTCGAATTTTTTAATATCTATTTGAGAACGAAAATAGATATTGGTACCTAATGACAAGGTTTGTAATGTGCTAGGGTAAACAAGTTCTTTACAAATTTGTTTTTCTCGAAGTCTGTTAAAAAAGTGGAGGAAACTCTTATTATCTACATTATACCTACTAAGAAGATGAAAACAAAAATGCTAAATTAAGACGCATGTGATCTCATGAAAATTACCAGGAATCACGAAAACTTTCAGTTGACTCACAGACAAAATTTTTATTTGTCTGAAATTTTAAGAGTTTGCAAATAAGGAACTCCTCTTTGTAGTCATAAAACCTCCCATACCGAATGTTTGTATTCCATCGATTTTTGCATTCATTGTAATATGTATTTATTTACAAAAAGTAACCATTCGTTCTATAATAATGAACTCTGATAAAAGTTCTGGTTAAATAGCACTTTATTTGAAGACGCCCACCGAGCCCAAGGTTGCAATTGAAGTCGACAATCAGACTCGCAACGTGCACATGCATTTCACCCGGTGGAAATTATACGTTGAGAAATTCATGGGTTTCTGGGAACACCCTGTGATTTGATAAAAACGCAATCGTCATATAAACAACTCGTATCTGGAAATGTGCAATTATTTGCTCTAGTGATTAGCAGCAATTTGCAACGGATACGCCCTGAGTCGCAGAGTTTTATTTATCTGGAGAAAACAGGGTGAGTGGTATCGTTTGTTTATTTTAATTGGGTGGCTGTGCTCAAAGTTTTACTCTTGAATGGCGGAAAACAAATATGAAACTTTAATGGTGTATTTCACCTGCTTGCGAAACCATATTCTGAAAGTTTTCAATGCGCGGCGCGGCAGCGGCGGTAGCGGGAAACCTCAAAAACCTTTTTGCGAAAGGTTTGAAATAAGAGTTCTCATAAATCTGAAAAGTTTGCATTTTATATACTCCTGTGTCTACTTCACTTTAGTAGTGTAATTAAAACATTTTGTTGAAGCGAAGCTAAATTAAATGAATTTTTATGCATGAACAATTTATGGGTAATATTAGGAGCCGATCGCCTTAAGGAGAAATGCCTGGTAATTGTTTGTTAATTAAGAAAGTTGCTTGTTCTATCCTAGAAGGTCTTCATGTTGTCCATTAAACATCTTAAAATCCAATAATCGCGAATCCCAATTTAAACGGCGCGGCTAATTGCAATATTAAGCCGAAAACGGAAGACACTTAAGATTCTCATTAAAAATGGAGATGAAAGGCAACACGACCGCAAAGGGCCTCCTGAATAGCCGTTTTGGGCTTAATCGTCATCACTTTCTGCTAAAAATGAAATTAAAATGTTTTCTTAGGGGTTCCCTTCCCTTTGGCGGACGCTGGAGAAATTCGACTACGGACGGCTCCTTTCTGCCAGTCCGAAAAATAAATCAATTAATCGGGGGCACCAGGAAGTAATTAGCCCTCTAACAACTTTGCCATTAATTTTCATTACTGCGAACTGAAAGAAGCGTGAATCCATTGGCCACTGTTGTCGCCGCTCTGGGCTTTGTTCTGCAACTTTTCTCTCTTCCCCCCTTTATCAGATTTTTCCGGAGTTAATAGCAAAAAATCTCCTTAAAATATTATCATGGTAATATCCAATGGGGTTTCAATAGGACCGAGGGATGAGGGGGGTTGGATAAGTTCCTTTTTTGTTTTGAGAGAGCGGATTTGCCCCACAAGATTAGGTCTAAGGGTTTTGTATTTGGGAAGGGTTGGCCATTTTTCTGAAAAAAGGGGTTAAATAAATCAACTTTTTGTTTTAGATAGAATTTGTTTTGCCTTTACGTTATTTTTTTTTAGAAATTTAGTAATCTTTAAGTCATAAAGTAATTAGCTACATTTGAATGCAGGTTCTATTAGAAGTAGGAGTTTGAATGTCCTATTAAACCATATTACGCGAGTTCTCATAAAATTTTAATTTATTTTCTATTTACTATATAATACAATTTTAAATTATGAGGTACATACTATCAAATAGCACACCGAAATCGATCTTTCAACGGTATGGGAACTTGAAATTTAAAATACGATGGATGGATATAAAATTTATCGAAAATATTAACAAAGGGCAACAACTATGTTAAGTTTCATAAAAATGAATTTGAGAAATTTTGACCGTTATATTATATCCTTCATCTTGAAATTGAAAATTTTGATAGTAGATTCAAAATCAGTTCCCTCAAAAACCAATTTTGCGTGATGCGCGCACAGATACAACTCTAGTTGCCATTTTATTATATACTATACAAAGATTGTTCTATGTGCAAAAAGGACTTCATAGCATAACATAAATATCATAAAATTTGGAAAATAAAAATGAGAAGTGAAAAGTTGATCCAGTTAAAGAGGAAAATATTGAAAAAAAATCTTATAGTTGATAATATTTTCTGAAAATCACCACTTTTTCATTTTAAGTGGCTGAGGTCCAGTAAAACGAAAAATTTCTTTCAGATTTATTCCTTTAAGCCACAGGAAATATTTCAGGGCTTTGGTAAACAATATATTATAAAAATTAAAATTTGATGCAATCGAAATCTGCACTCTGGTAAATCTCAGGCTTAAGATCGTAAACATAATAAATATATATGTTTTTGGGGTACCCCTGACAAGTGGGCAGATTTCGAAACCTTCTAATAATGAGTTAAGCTCGTACTTTACTTGGCTTTTAAATCATAAAATTTAACACATTACTATTGAAAATTTCAAGAAAATTCACAATATACGTATAAAAACGGAACATGAGATTTCATTCTACTCCTGCGCATAAACATTGCTATAACTTTTGGAAGACGTAACCGATTTTGATGAAATAAAACTTGTAGTACGACCCGGTAAACAAGTCATATTAAGGGGAGGTTCTCATCTAGAACGTCAAAAAGTAGGTAAAGTTCGTGATTTTTTTGAAGGCAAATGACAAGACATAGGGAAATGATATTTGGCATTATCTTTTATTGTATATTTATCTGTACGAAAAAATTTTTTTATTCAAAAAAAAAAACAAAATGGCGCCCGTTATTCAACTTCTCCGGAGGCATGTTTTTCGAAAATGGCCCAGCTGCGTACAATTTAGGGGTCGCAGATTGGTCTGAAATCCAATAATGATGACATTATTATAAACTAGAATAAATTTGTCTCAGAAAGAGCGGACGACTTTCAAAAAAAATTTAAAGTTGACGGAATGGCGCGATTTTGAAATTTTAAGGCCGTTTTCGGCCGTTTTTTTTCATAGTTTATCACTTACAAAAAGGAGATAATGTTACAATTTTCAAAATGTGCTCCGCTCTTTCTATGAAGAAAATTGTTTACTTTAATATGCACGGAACTAGAAGTTGATCGGTTGAACCGTTTTTGAGTTATCTTGTACGCAAATTTGAAAAATCTTGAAAAATAAAGTTCCGAGATAATCGTGATTGAACGGCACGGCACAGGCTGAGCGCCCCACTACGATCATGACACCGCCACAATCAATGGGCTGTAGAATCCGTTCCAGTGCTCGGATCAACTAAATATTTTAAAGCAACATTCTAGACATATTAAACTTTAATAATATGAAATAAAAAAAAAATCGAAAATTTCAAGATTCTAGATGAGAACCTCCCCTTAAAAAGAAAATTAAATGAGAATCGAATTAGCAGTTCTCGAGTTATAAATGAACAAACAGACATACAGACAGACATTCGGTTTTATACTATCTAGAGAAGAGATGGAGAAAAGGGGGGACAACGAAAAGAAGATATGTAATAGGGCTCTATTCGTCTCAAATGCAAAACGACTATCAGAATAGGGCTTGTCCCTATATTTCAGTTAGTAAAGTAATTAACTCATACCAAAATTCATCCTGAATTCTGAAGGCTGTGAAGATTCTTATGGAAATCAGCGTACGCTTAAACACTCTGCAGTCCTCTGTGAAATGAAGGGCGAAGGGCTCTTTGAAGTTCTCAAGGAATAATAACAATCCGCCACAGCACGAGCTTGTACTTTTCCGGCCGGCGAATTCATCTGATTTAATCTGAATGCCTCTGGTAGCGGTCTGCCCGGCAGGCCCTTAACTAAGAATCGAAGGTGCTCAACAAGGTGGAAAAATGTATTCAAAACCTTTTTTTATTTGAGGGAGGGCGAATCCACCTTCAATTAGTCGAAACAATTTCGGGGGAGAAAAAAGCGTGCTTAAAACAGGATCAAATCTTATCAAGCATAGCGAAGGAAAACAATCACATAAAAAGCGATCCAACCTGGTGCACTGGTTTTCTTCCCTCAAAGGCGAATTCGCCCGAAGGTTGAAGAAGAAGAAGCAGTAGAAAACGAAGCACATAATCGTCACCGAGGCGAAAGAAGCGAAGAGGGAAAAAATGGAGCGACACAACTCCCGGGGGCATCCACAGAAAATGTCCTTAAACAGGTCTCGATGATGTTTGTTTTACTCCGGCACCGGGCGGTTTACCCCCATCAGTCGCCGTCGCCCATGGAGCCTTTGGCCGCTCGACTGCTGTTTGTTGCTGGTGTGTTTCTGCCTAATTTAATTCAGCAACTACAGCAGTCGGGGGCTCGGCGGTTGTGTGGGTGGCCTGGCTTTACTTACACTACTGCTGAGATGGAGAGGCGTCCCACAAATCGATACGAAGGGGGGCACAGGCCATCCCGTTTCTTTTAACCATCCCCTGGCCATGGAGCGATAGTAAGATGAACGATAATTCCTGCAATAAAAAACGCCCCTACGCCCGGTTCGCCTGCTCGGTTTTGCTGTTTTTGCACGCAACCCGACCAGTAGCGTCGGCTGTACGGGGGGCCCTTTTAGGCCTGGAACCTAGGCAGCTCTTAGATAAGGAGGTGGTCGTAAACGACTTAAAGTAGGCAATTCCGTTCTTCTCCATATTTTTGTGTTTTGATTGCGGGTTAAGAAGCTCCCTTAAGGGCTGCTCTGCTCAGTGTGTGCGGCACGGTAATAGCATGTGTTCGCGCGCGGTTTGTTGCTCGTATTGTGCCATCATCGCAATGCGTTACATACCCCTGCCCTCTCACTTCAGAGCCCTTAAAGGACCCTCGTCGTACGAAATAATTACGATAATAAACCCTCAGACAGTACACGCCATGGGGCCCCTTGGCCACGGTAGGGTCTTTAGCACGCAGCGCGAATGGGATTCGCATCGGTTTCGGGGATCTCTCGTAATTCATTAAAAATGTTTGCACTCGGATAACATCGACTTGTTCAGACCTTCCTTTCCTTTATCACGGGGACAGGAGAGGAGCCCTCAAGTGGCCCCGGAGTTGGTACAATTCACGTGAGTGCCCCAGGCTTATGGGCCTCGTCGGCATTTGCGGCTGTGCTTGTGTTTTCCTCCCAATTATTACGATTCTTTTCGGATTTCATTATTCTCAGCTACGTAAGGGAAGCTTATTGTGCTGCGGAATAGGGTGAGAAAAATGCGCAACGCGTTCCCTTTTGTATCCTTGGAATCGAACAATACCCTTTCAACACTAATGCGGATGTTTCTAAAGATAATATTGTCTGATTGACATGGTTCGGCAGGAAAGCATTCTTTTCGATGGTATTTTATGCGATGTTCCTAATTCTCTGAGAACTCAAAGTCTGTTAAGTTACAAAAGATCAGACTGAACAGGTAGGTAGGTAGGTTCATAAATCATTAATATAAGATTCATACACCAAGTAGAATTATACGTTTCATACGCAGAAAATCAATACATATTTTTCTATTATAATTCTTCACCTAGTTTATATTCATCTTTTTCTAGTTTATAATTGCATACGCAAAAACAATATAACGCAGCGACCGAATTTATTTCCAAGTCTAAAACATAAGCCATCGGCTGGTATCTCTTTAAAAGTCCTATAAAATAAACACTGTTCAATATTTTTCAAAGTTTATTGATTTATTGAATAGAGTAAACCTTCCGATTAGTTATAGAATATGATTTAATTTAAATATCTCAGCTGGCCTGGCAGTAGCTCATCCAGTCAACCCAATTTTTAGAGCCCTATTTCACAAATAGCTCGATCAATATTGTGCTTGAGTGCATGAATCGTTTCTGAATTGTCAGCGTAATATCGATCTTTAACGGCATCCCACAAAAAAAGTGTAGCGGCATGGTGGCCATAGTACATTTCCAACCGAAATTTCTTTGAAATATTCATATATCTATTCATTTCGTACCGCGGAGATGTGATACTATGTCTCTGTAAACTTTTTGAGCATGAAAGAGCTGTCTGTGTCAAAATAATATGTAATTTAAAAAGAAACCAACAGATGGGTCCACCATGTATGTATATCTTATAATTTAAATGCTAACTTCTACGTTTCGTTGCCAACCACTACTATAGTCGATGGTTTGGTTTACTATGGCTGAATTAAAGGTTGAATAAAATCGAATCAACAAATGGGTAAAAATAATAAGTAATGACTTATTTCCTCTCTATTAAAATGTTGTACTTAATTTTTTTATTAATTGTTTTTTTATATATGTATATTTGATGTCCTAATGCATTTAGGTTTGAAAGAAATCAAATGTGATTTTAGAAAGTATTTATTTTAACGACAAAATATCATGCCCTTTATATGCTGAATTGGGCATTTGACTGACGAGTTGTTAAATGAGACTATCTTTGTCATTAAAATCATTATGTTATATTATATAGGTACATATGCTAAGTCTGCTCCTTTTTTGGGACCCCATAGACATTTTTTAAAAGTATTTGAATTGAACGGAATTCGTTTCATAGCTTGTTGCTTATAATAGAAAAATTGAACAATGAGCTCTCTTTTATTATACGTAATATATGGATATATTCCTTAATGGTTGAAGGTTTAAGTGAAATAGAATACCAAAGAGAAGAGCTCGGGCCGCACTTGCATAGATCACATAACAATGAGGCTGGCGGGGCAGGTCATCCATCTCGTCGTGCTAATGACAATCATTTTGGGCTAGCGCCCAGCAGGCACTTAAAAGGCTTAAAATGAATGGGGCCTCGTTCGCGCGAGTCCCTCGTCTTTTGGGGAGGAGGGGGCTGAACATAATTTCAATTTCTAGGCAATATCGTGACGGGTCTCGTCTCGTCCAGGGCCAGACAAGACAGACATCATCGGCAGCTGTCGTCACATTGGCGCTCATTCAATGGGTGGGAACAGAATTGCTTTATTAGGCGTGAAGAGTCGGTTGGTCGGTCGTCTTGCGCATTATTATCCAGGCCACTGGTAGTCTTCGTTCGTTCGGCCACTCCCAAGGAATTTCTTGGACTCCTCCGGTTCTTACAAAGGAAACCATCAGCCCAGGCCCATGTTATAATAATGCCATACTCGTGACTTTATTTCGAAAAGCATATTATTTTTCTTTTCCTCATCCAAACAACGAAAGTCAAATATAATGATAGACGATATCGCGACTTATCGTGAACCGGTGATGAAACTTAATCAAAACTCATTTGGGTCTTGACAAAGGATCCCGATCCCTCGGGTGTGAGATCGCATTATTCAAACACTTCCTCTTCTGAAAATCTGAAAATGGAAATTTAATTTGCGCTCTTTTTGTTAGGCTGTGAGTTGATCCGGTCCTAACGTTCTCTTCCCCTCAGGAACGATATTCCCGTGTCAGGGCAGGAGAGGCCGATAATTTTTCATTTTCAATTTAAAATCTCATTTTTCTACCATTAGACACCGCGTGCAGGGGGGAAACGATGCTGCAAGATTTGCTGATATTAAAGAAGGGGAGCAAATTATGTAGCCTATGCTGCGCTCATAAATTTCATCTGACGGGTTTCGATAACCAGAGCACATTTCATCAAGCATATAACTGGCTATGGTCCTCTCAATTGTGGGGCTGCTTCTTTGGCGACACCGAGTTGGGCCTCGAGAAGATGGCAAGGGAGACGACGGGGCACAGTGCAGCCTCTATCTAAGACAGCAGAAGAAGCCCCAAGCACCTTGGTAATCTGATTAAATCCGAATGCTCTTTGATTTTTTCCCCATCTCTACTTCAGTGCGAAACTTGTCTCGCAGCATCCATTCATCTTAGATCCGGAGCCCGACATCGGTTCTCGTCGTCGTCGTCTTCGTCTTCCTCGTTGTGATTGCTTCTTCCTGCACTTATGAGAAACCGGGCAAAAGTGGAGTGATTTATGGGCGGCAGTTTTTCATGTTTTCTGCTGGCGCATGAAGGAGTAAACAGCGACCGATAAAAATTAATCAGGCTGAACGGATCGACCATTACCAGCGACATAAAATGAATTTGATAAGCCCCAAAGAGACACGGTCTCTTGAGTCGTGTCTCGGCGAATAAATTGGTCCTCGGGGCGCGAGGAGCACGTTGTCCACGGGTGTCTCGCTGATTGCCAGCTGTGATTGTTTCTATGATCAATGATGCGGCCAGCGTGGTGCCCCAGACTCCAGAGGAGCCCGAGGGTGGCGAGATATTGGAAGCCATTTAAATTTGAGACAATTTAGATTAGTCAGGAGTACACCGCTAGAAGGCTACCACCACCCGGCCTCCTTCAAATTAATGAGCTTTAGCCGGGAAGAGATCGTTTATTTGCCTCAATTAGGCCTTCATTGATTTATGGCCACTTGGTCAAATTACGATACCGCCTGGGAGATTTACACGATAACTGGAAGATGATAACGTTCATATCTTTCCCGGACAGCATTCCTAAATTACATCATCTTAGGGAAGAGCATTAAGCATTAAGGTTGAGAAATGATTACAAGAGATTTCTAGGAATGAAAACTTAGTCAGCAATTGTTTGTCTTGCACAGAAGAAATTCTTATGATTCTTGACTTATGTATTGTACATATAAATGACCACTTGATGGTTCAAATATTCGATTCCACTTATCCAACCATCATTTATATTCACTTAGTAGTTCGAACTTAAAAAATCTAAAAATATCTTCTCACTATCAGTTCACTATTGATTTTTAAACAAACCAAAGGTTTTTTCGACTAACGAGAGCAAAAATTGAATTTCTATCAGGAATGTGGATCATTAAATTCTTTAATCTAATCGTATGAAATTATTATTATTTCATCCCAATTTAGCATTGGGCTTTGATACAATAGCGTCCATATGGTCATCAAACGTAATTCTCTAAATCTTTAGTTTTGTCAATTTGCAGTATAATTCGCAACAACTATTTAAAGTATAAATGAAGTGCAAAAGAATCTTTTTATGGGGAAAAAGACATTAAAATGTACTTACTAATGTTAAGAGGAAGACATAGAAGAACAATTATAAAAGAGGTCTAAATCCAAATTTACAATTTTACAATCCCTTTCAAACTAATCGGAATATTATGAGTTTCTGAAGATTAAAGATATAATATATGATTAATATAAATAATAAAAAGCAGAGGTCCAAGATGGCTACCCTGAGGAACGCCCGAGGTGTTACTTATTTCGTTAAAAAGAGCTTCATGAAATTTAACTCGTTGCGTACGATCAATCAAGTAAGAATGGAGAAAATTCACAATAACAATGGAAGAACCAAGTACAAAAATCTTATAAATAAGAATATTATGGTTGATCTTGTCAAGAGCTTTACTAAAGTTAATGAAAATGCTTCAAGTGTAAATATGCTAAAATTAGTAAACTAAACTAAATTAGTAGTGGATTTGCCTTTCATAAGGCCATGTTGAAAGGAACATAGAAAAGGTTTGCTATGCAAATACACGACATCACAAATTGACGCCTCGAAGACTCCAAGAACGCAACATAATTTAACAACTGTGCGATAGTTGGAAATATCGCACTTATTATGGTATATTTTTATATATAATAAAGTAGAGTATACCATCACGAGTACGGGAAGGTTTTACAAGTCTCCAATTATTATTATAACTACTTATTTACCATGCAAAGGGAATTTTTGCGCCTCCAGATCCCAAATGGGGATCATTTACGTCCAAGACTATCTTCATGAACTAAAAACATTTAGAACAATCTACAAAATTCGTGTATTAACTTTATTTGTATCTTTTTATTGATGTGATGTGCAGAATGATAATAGAATATTAATTAAATACATTGTTATAAAATAAACTTATATTCACTATAGACTTCAATTACACAGTGAAGCCAGTAACGGCTAGAGCTAGACTGTTCGTATACCCGAAATTTCTAGTTTATTGCTGACCAACTGTTGTACAAGGTGTTCTTCTACTGACATCTATTAATTCATGATTTAGGTATATTATTTATTTACAATTTGTCATATATTTATTTATTCATGATTTATCTGTTTATCATTAATTGAAGTAAATTATTAAATTATACTTATTCTACACGTGTGGAAACCTTAAACTCAATTTGAGTCGAAAATTTCGTTTTGTATTTTAAAAATTCGTTCGGGTCTTGACGTTTGACCTGTTAAAGGTTGTCTGCTTTATTAAGTGATTTTAAATCTAATAAATTACATAAAAAAATAGTCTTCATTACAGGCTGAAGGCCAAATTTCAAGAACATTTCGAGTGATTTTATTATCCCTTGTAATTCTCTTTGAAAGGCATTCGTATTAGGGTATAGACCTGGTTTGGTACTGAAGACTATTGTACATTTTAGGTAATATATATTAAATAAAGTTTTTGGATGCTATCATGTACTCTGGTGTATAACCAACCCAAAAGTTTTCCCGAAATGTTCTTCAATTAATTATCACTGAAATATATATCAAATAAGTCGACCATAAAACAAAAGTTGTGGTAACTACTAAATATAGCTTACCGAGTCGAGAATGTTGCGTAACACACATTCTAATTTTACCACCAGAAAGTGGCTTTTCAACATCTTTTCTGGGGATTTTGTGCGGATTTTCCAAGCGACAATCACTCCACATCAACCGTCAAAACTTTTCTTCCCAGTCCAATTTTAAAACAAATCCGAGTGAATTTCCCATTCAATTTGTCACCAAAGGATTGTTTTGGGCTTTGTGCTCGAAATAACTTTTCATTCAAGTTGCCGACAAGTTCGCAGCCAGAGCCTTTTGCGTATATTGTATATCTCTGGAATTCTTGGGCCTTTGCTATTTATCCTTCGTTTCGTTCGTTCAGAAACTGTCACTGCCGCAAAGCCTCCAGAAACCCTTCCATCGTATAATTGGTTTCTTCCCATCTCATCCCTCCCTTTTTTTTCCTCAGTCAGGTCATAGGGCTTTTTAGATGTTTAGAGCGATAATCAAAAACCCTTCCGGGTATAAAAATCGACATAGTCCTGGGACATTGGGCCTTTATGAGAAATTAAGGCCGAAACCGTCCATCAATGTCCTTCAAAGCGAAAGCAACAAGCAAAAGTTCTGAAGGACATCGGTGCCCGTATGTTCCATCACATCCAGAGGGATCGGATCGGAACAGCATAAATATGGATGAATTATTAGCGAGAAAAGTGGGGACAAAAAAAAGTTTAATGCTGTGTCGCAACCCTTTAATATCCGCCTCTAGGCGGTATAAACATTTTTCACAAACATGCGATGAGTTGGGCTAATTTAAATTGAAAGGCTCGATGAAATATCCTCCGCCCCTAAAACCAAAGCCCAAACCCCAACTCTTCCCCTTGTTTAGCAGCAAATATTTCTAGCAACAGAAATATGTCTATCGAGTAAGTAATTAAGTTTGAGGCCCCATGCTGCTTAATAGGGGGCGCGTGAAGGCTTTCCGCAGGCGTCAATATTTGACGACCTTACAACGACGCCGGGGAAACGTGAGATTTTTATTACATTTTAAATTGACGACTCGCGAGTGAATTGCGTTTGATGTCGTTTAAAATATAAGATTTACGTTCATTTCGCACCTATGAGTTATGGACGTAAAATGCCTTTTAGCCGGAAATTGCGGCTGTTTTCTGCACTTGGGGGGGTAGTTCTCACGAACATCCACCACTTACTCAGATGGGGCTATATGAGGACCCCCCAACCGATGTGTGGAGCCATTGACGTAGCCGCAGCTGGCATAAAGGGCGGTTTTATTGTCCGATCGCCTGGACGGCCGATGGGTAATTATAGCGAAAATAAAGTCATCACGTGCCAAACCGGACATTCAAAACAGAATTTCGAGAGAATTATGAATCCGGCCGGGGACCGCAAGTGGAGCCTCTCCAGGAATGGGGCCTCGACCATAACAAATTGCAGCAGCGAAGTACACGATCGGTCCGGTCTATCGCCCTGCTCCGCTGTGCCGAGCCGCCACTGGAACCGGATTTCTGGGGCCTTGGCCATAGGTCGAAAAACCAAACAAATGGTCTCATTTCCGAGTTGGGTCTAGGGCCATTTGGTCCATTTCTTGCATCCTTGCAGATATTCGCTTGTCCTCTCCTCCGGAGGGGGGAAATTTTCCCCGATTTCCCTCAGTCCTCGGGAATCGGGAATGTGTCCTCCTAGCGCGCCCTTATTGCCAATTTACTCTCCCTTATATTGTGTGTGATCCGAATACCGTCAATAAACCGCAGACAAATGGGCGGTGGACTGAAATAAGAAGTGAATGGGCATAAAGTGTGATTTGACCACCACAGGAAAAGGACCCATTCAATATGGTCCAGCAGGGGGATGATGGACACAGTCGACAATGGGCTCCTGCTGGACCCTGTGGGCTCTTTGTCTGGGCACCGATTCCCGGGGCCCAAGATGACTATCAATTTAGATAAGTAAGAGATTGTGGCGGAACGCAGGAGGGTTTTATTGCTCCCTGGGACAGACATTCTGCACGAAGGGTCTATGGGCTTGTATTTCATAATTTACATGCAAAATTGAGGTCGTAAAACATAAAATGTCACATTACTCGTTTCTCGTTTGCCTTTCGAACAGTTCAGGCGGTTAATGACGCGAAAGGGAAGTGCACAAGGGTTGCAACGAAACGAAATCATCTAATGTTGCGAAAACAGAGTATGGTTTTTAAAAGGATAACTTTTGGGACTATCCATCAGCAAAATGCTTATTTTATTTGATTCATCTGGGGGATGACATTTTTACGATATTTTACTCTATTCAGATAACAAAAAATACCTCTTCGGATGATATAATTTTTAGGAGGTATAATGGAAAAGTTTTAAAATTTTGACTTCATGTTTTACTATTAAGTGAATATTATATGCTCACGAATTTTTATGAGATTATTTATGATATTTACTTTCAATATAGTTCATAATATCGAACATAATTCCTGCTTGAAATTCGAGCCAAGGGAATGACGTGGTATTGTTTATAATTCCTCATTATACGTATAAATACCTGCGGCGGAAAGCAAACAAAGTTTCATACTGATTATACGTATATCAGAGTATTTTAGTATATTGGTCGGGTTAGTCACAAACTTATCTTACATAAACTTAAAAGGTTAGGCATTCAGTCTGCTTTTTTGGATTGAATCGCCTCATTTGCAAGTGATAGAAAATGGATGTTCGTTTCGACGTGTGGTCTCTGGTGTTCCTCAAGGAAGCTACCTAGGCCCGCTCTTATTTTGAATTGCTATTGATGATGTTGGTTGTTTTAAATATTCAAAATGTCACTTATATGCTGACGACCTGAAATTTGTAGGCCTAATTCTCTCCGATCTCTTGAAACGTTACATTTACAATCTGTTCCTATGATGTTTTAATAATAGCTTTCTGCTTAATATTAACAAATGTAAATGTGTGTAATGTTTTTCTCATAAGGTCAACACACTTCTCTTTTACTACAGAATATCGAATGATCTCATTCAATACTTATGTGGAAGAATTTAAGGATCTTGGTGTAGTCTTTGACACTAAATTGTCTTTTAACAACCACCTTGATTACATTATTCCTAAAGCTCTCGCTCTTCTTAAGGGCTTCTGTGATCCTTGCACATTAAAAACTTTATTTTGCTCTCTTGTTCGATTTGTTCTGGAATATGCTTTCATTATCTGGTTGCCTATATAAACAATAAATATAATTTTCCTGAGAGGTCGATTCGACGCTAGGAATATGTTATTTATGACTCACCATCGCATAAACTACGGCGGTTGTAACCCTATTAAGATTGCGTCCAAAGTTTTTAACAGTTCCTGTGAATTTACCAAATTTTGTGCTTCTAGAATCTTATTTGAAAAATAATTATCTGCTTTCTTTTCATTATTTTCTTGATTTTTGGTACTCTTTTCTAATCTTTTTATTTTATTTTGCTTGTCGTTGTGATTTTTTGTATGTATTTTTCTTTTGTTTTTGTTTTTTTTTAATAGTCTGTAATGGTTTATAACCTGTAGATGAAAAATAAATAAATAAATATTGCAATATTTTAGATGTTAGCTTTTTTTTACAAACTTATTTCTTTTCTTGTATTTACTTACAAGCCTTTGAAATTGAACGATTATAAGATTTGTTATCTTTTGTACTTTAACTTAAATATTCACCCAGAGAAATTTTTCTAGTCATTCGTAACTACTTTTCTAATCAATTTTAACTATTTCTTGAATTTCGTACAAATAATTCAACATTACTATCATAAATCCATTTATTAATAACTAGAAAATGCTCGTCAACAGTACCAATTAACTATTTAATTAAAATAGAAATAGAAGTTAACTATTTAATTAAAATAGAAATAGTTGAATAGTTGAAAATAGTTAATAATGATTATAAGTTAATATTACTTGCGTAGTTAAAAAAAATACTTTCGGCGAGAAAAGGTTTTATACATTTATTTTCTAATATTTTTTGAGAACAATTAGGAAATTATTTTTCATTGCAAATAATTATTTGTTAAAATATTTTGTATTTACTAAAAAAGTCAATATTTTGGCCATTACTAAAAACACAAAATAACTATATAATAAGTCAAAATTGTATAAATATGAAGTTTTTTGTGACCATAATTTTGGCCAAAATATTGATTGCAGCTATAGCAATAATTATAAATGATTATCTCAAATTACAGTGTTATTCATCACGATCTTATAAGTATTTTCATCTATTTCTAGTAGAAGGTAACAAAAAATATAGTCAAAATGACCAGAATAATAGTTATTTATTAACTATAATTGTGGTCAAGTGTAACTACATAAAGTTTTGCGAAAAATGACTATATTTATAGGTAATTAGACAGTTACCAGAATTAACTATACTTTATAATTACAATTGACTAAAATGTAACTATTTTTTCTAGTTATCCTAGAAAAATAGTTGCTAAATATTAATTTTCTATTATTATTACATATTATTATTGTAGCTTAGCTTTTCAATTTCAATGTCAATTTCAAAAGATAAAATATTTTACGGTCCATGTACATTAGATTTACAATCTATTAGACATAAATTTGAAATTTTCCCTATAATCTGTGGGATAACTCAGAAAGGCGTAATCTTACTATAATTTATATTTAATAGAAAAAAAAAACCAATGAAATTTTTAAAAAATAAAAATTTAAAAATTCTAAAGGAGGAGGGTCAATAAGGCCGGGTTTCGGCCTAAATATTTTGGCAGGAAGGACTTGAAATTTCGTGGGGGAGGCGGTATGGTGAGGGGAGGAAGGTATTTATGTTTGATTGGTTGTCTAGATGCATTATCCGTATTGTAAAATAAAAGATTTAGCTGAGGCATTTTCTATAAGCGTTAATGCACTAAATTATTTATTCATAACTTTGAGGGATGGCAGAGAGGTGGGGGAGGGGTAATTGGAAGTTTCATATTGGTTGAAATTGACTATATATTGATTATAGATAAAAACCCAAAATGAATTTTAAAGAAATTTCAAGTCCTTCCTGCCAAAAAAATTAGACCGAAAACCGGCCTTATTGACCCTCCTCCTTTAGAATTTTTAAATTTTTATTTTTATTTATAAATTTCATTGTATTTTTTTTTTTATAAATATGTAGTATAGAATTTAAATTTAGAATTTTTAAATGAAATTATTTCAAAACCGGTTTTGTCGAACTATGTGTTTTTGTTGTGTTTAATTTCCAAATTGATGACCTTATTTTATAATACATAAATATATTTTTTTTTATACGTTGGAAATTTTTAAAATTAATGTTCTAATAAAAAATTGGGGATCTTTCGAATTCAAATTTCTATGTTTAACACAACATTTCTAGCTTTGATTTAAAGGTTTTATTTTTTAATGCATTTGCAATCGCAATTATATTCAGCCTTAAATTCAGCTATATATATGTAACTGGGGGTTATCTCTAAAGTTAGGTATATGAATTCTACATAAAATTTAATTTCTAAAAATCCTTGCTGCTTTTATACTGGCAAACTCACATACATACGCATACTTTGAGAGTTTTTGCAGTCGACTACTCAATTCAGCTTAAGAAATGTAATAGCTGAATTGAATCGAGTACAATGGCAGTCTGAGAAAATTGAATTTAAAGTAATTTAATTTATTTTCTGATTTTAGAAAAACTTACGAGTTCAAACCTTACTTAATGAAATGCAAAAATTTGTAGTTAAATTGTGCACCATCGCGTTTCTCCTGAAGATTCCTCAAAATACATCTCTTCAAAGATGATTTCTAAATTCAAATCTGCTTAGAGGTACATTTATATTTATGTGTGAATTATGTTTTCGCAACTGTCGAACTGTCGTTATCCAAGGGGAAAAAACGAATTTACTTCCGTCTGTGTTATATAAAAAAAAGCGTTTAAAATGAATGAAATACACCTATTCGCTGTGTCCTCAAGAGAAAATTTAGATATACGACTCCCATAACAATAAAAGGAATTTCCGTCTTTTCATAAAAAACAAAAAAAAAAAAAAAACGTGAGAAAGCAATTCTTCTTTTCCATAAATTTTATTTCCTCCTAAAAAAAAAGACGTCTCAATTCACATAAGTGTCCTCTGGAGAGCTCTTACACGAGCTCGGTAACATTTTTCCGTTTTATTTATTGAAACTTGAGCGTTTTTAAGGTGTGCCGCATCGCATTCCCGGAATGCCTATAAAACTATATGTAGGTGGCTGGCCGTGCGGTCTTGAATTGCCGTGGAAATTTTGCACAACTCATCTGATCACCGAATGACCACTCGCAGTAATTAAATAAAGTGAGTCTCGTAGCTGTCGATCGGACGTGTCAGGTGCCATCAAATTATGTGGCGGAGCCTTTGCGCAGTAAATTCGCTAATTAATTTCTATTGGCTCAACTATTGACGCAAATCACCACCTGTCTAGACCAACGTATATTGTTTGAGGTACGAATTTGGCGCGGAACAGAACGTAACGTCTGCACAGGTACGATAGGGTCACAAAATGCAATTTGCATGTCATTTCGCGGGCGATATACTGCCAATAAATAACATCGGTTGGGTTAAATTGAGATTGATGGGGCTTGGGGTTCTGGCGCTATCTTTCCCGCCGACGCAGTCCCCAGGGATTGGAAGCGCAGCAGTTCTCGGGAAAATTGACGAGCAGATGGTGATAATGTTCCATGCGCGAGGGTCCCCGGATTCATCATTTAATCCTGCGAATGCAATTCTTTGTGCGAATGAAGCCTTTGTTGAATGAGAACTGCTGAGGCAATCTGGGAGTCAAATGATTTTTATCGCTTGAAAATTACATTTGCAATCTGCACCCAAGCTAAGGTTGAATGCGCCACAAGACGTAAAAGACTGTCTTTGGGGTGATTGAGTAGATAAATGAGCCGTGTAATATCGCCTGAGTTGGCACTCGAATAAACGACTCAATTTTGCAGGATCGCTTAATTCACTCAGTCGACGATGACGAAGACGACGACAAAGTCTGTGGACTGTAGCTGAATTCCCTTCTCATACAGCCCTCATTTTTCAGAAGTGTAAACACGTGCAAGTGCAATCAATAATCCCGGGCTTAATAACGAATTTTATTAAAAACCACGTGGCCCGAGAAGGTAAGCCTTCGAGAGAGACAAACTGGCGACTAACTCTGATCTACGTGATCCAATTCGTGGGTCATCAATCAGACCGCTTCTGTGCGGAACCGTCTGGATTTCCCGGGTGCCATTTAACACGCACATTTTCCCGGGTATCCGTTTGCCAAGTGAAATTTCAATTAAATTTCCTCTAATCGCCCTCAGACCCCGCGCAGCCCGAGGTCTTTGGTCGATTCGATGTGTGCTACGGACCGACGACGGCGGCAGTGGTGGGGCCCCAAACCAGGAGGGAAACCTAACCCTCTGAGGACTGGAGAATTTTGCCGGGTCGTCAGCCCGGGAGCCTCCCCCTAATGCGCTGGAAACATTGTTTTCGGGGCGGCACGGTGTGATGACTGGATAAATAGATGCATGGAAAATAATTTTGGTAATATTCTCTCCCTCACGTGCGGCACCGGTGCACTGAGCACACGTGCATTGGTCGAGCGAAGATTTTTCTGCATGGGCAATTTTAAGATATTATTTCGTGCGAGCCACGATTCTCGGATTAGTGGCGAGAAGAGCACGCAGAATATCGAATATGTAAATTAATTTAATTGGGGGCTTTGGTCGTTAGAAGTATCCCCCACTAAAAATGGGTAAGAAAACGCTGGATCATGGAGTTCACTTAAATTATACAAGCTTTCTTATTTTTTATCAGATTTTAATATAGCAAGTCTCACATAACTCCTTATGAAATTCCACAGGGATAGTCATTGACATTAGAATTGACAAACTATCAAAGTTAAATTTGCAAAGTTGCAGATTACAGACAAAGTTTTATATTACTAACATTTACCTATAATTTTGAAGGCTTTGATATAATTTTTCAATTATGACATCAATGATTCCCTCTAAAATTGAAAAGGATCAAAGTGAGTCTTGTTATGAGTAGCAAAACTCAATATCTGTTGAAAAATCACAAAGATTAGATTTTAGACTTTGCGGTACGTTTTTCTGAAACAACTGCTATATACAGTGCTGCGTAAAAGTTTAGGACCACCGAAGAATTTGTAGTAAACTCATATTTCCAAAACCTTTTATTCAAATGTTCCTTAACATGGATCTAAAATTCATCATTATAATAAAATTAGGTACTCTTTAATTTATAAAAAACAACTTTATTTGGTTCTCAGTTTTAAACAATACCAGAAATAGACAATTTCTCAATTTAATACCTGCGTAAAAACATAGGACCAACAATTTTTTTCTTGAAATTTACAAAATTCTGCTATGGCAACACAGTTTCCAAGTCCGTTATGTTAATAAATTTTTTGAGAAACATTGTAAATATTTTTATTACAAGTAGTGCATTGTCATAGAAGAAGCAGTTGCAAAGTTTTCTGTATATTATTGAGACTTCCTATACCTATGCTAAAATGGTAAAAAAATCGTTTGATTTCGGAAAATTATGTGAGGTAAGTTAGACAAATGACGTTAAAAATGAAAATTATAGCGATCCCGATTAAAATTAGGTCATTGCGCTATACAAATCCGGCAAATCAGAAAGGCAAATATGCGACCTGATTGGGTTAAGTAAGAGCTGTGTTCATCATGCTATACAAAGATATAGGGAAACTGGGTCCGTTGCGCACAAAAATCCGTAGGGGCGAAGCAAACTAGTAACTCAGAGGATTAGAAGAAGTCTTCTTAAGATAAAAAAAAAATCAGGCCGCGATTAGTGCTGAAATTTCTCATCAGCTGATGTAAACTAGTGGTATTGAAATTTAGCCGGACATTTTCAAAGAATATTGGGCGAGAAAAATATGAGGAAAAGATCTACGACAAAAAAAACCACTCCTTACGAAGAGTCATACAAAAGCAAGACTGGAATGGTGTATGGCTCGACGATATTGGACCGTTGATAATTGGAAGAAGGTCCTTTTTTTTAGATGAAAGGTCTTTCCAACTTATGCAAAACAAAAGGCTAACAGTTCGCTGACTACCAAATGAACAGTTCCTTCCTTCCTGTATCAATTCTCAGAAACAATATGGGGGTGGAAAGGTCACAGTGTGGGCGGAATATCATGGAATGGGTATACTGATTTGGAATTGGTCACAGGATCTATAAATCAATTCACATATGTGAGCATCCTGAGAAATAAACTTATTCCATTTATTGAATGGCATATGCCTTTAAGGGGAGCTATATTCCAACAGGATAATGCCCGTCCTCATGTCGCTACGATCACTTTAAATTGGTTTAATGATCACAACATAACCATATTACCATGGCCAGCTTGCAGTCCAGATCTGAATATAATCGAAAATGTCTGGAAAGTCCTAGGCAAAAGAGTTTCAAAGAGAAGATCAAAGACAGTAGAAGAATTGAAGAGTCTACTACTTGAAGAATGGGGAAATTTCCCAAACTTATTATTATTAAGCAAATGCTTAAAAATTTATTTGAATCTTTGCCTCGCAGAATTGTTGCTTGTATGCGACCTAAAGGATATTATTTTAAAGTTTAAATTAATATCTTGAAGAAAAATCTTTTTGTGGTCCTATGTTTTTACGCAGGTATTAAATTGAGAAATTGTCCATTTCTGGTAATGTTTACAACTGAGAACCAAATAAAGTTGTTTTTTATAAATTAAAGAGTACCTAATTTCAGTATAATGATGAATTTTAGATCCATGTTAAGGAACATTTGAATAAAAGGTTTTGGAAATATGAGTTTACTACAAATTCTTTGGTGGTCCTAAACTTTTACGCAGCACTGTATTTCCCATTTCAAAAATGTAATATTGTTAAAAATATTTTTGCATTAATTCAAATTGCAGTTTTTGAAGCAATCAAAAAATACCTAAATATTATCCTAGTTTCGAAAAGTAAAGCAGTAATGTAATATTTAAACATACATATAGATATATTTTTTTTCATACCGCGGCAGGAAATAGGATTTTCCTTCCCGCTGGTATATAAAAAATGCTACTTTCCGACAAAATTTTTAAAAAACCGCGTCATGTCAACTTTTCAGAAAGCATTTATGGTTATGAAAATTCTTATAATTATTAAAAATTCCTATAGATCAATAATACATTATTTTCCCAAATCTTAAGTAGAAAATGATATTTTTGTAACCATCAACTGTAGGAAAATTACAGCTCTCTGTCATAGTTTAAGGAAAAAAAAGAGGATTTTGGGGTTTACTGCCTCCTACCTCTATAACACGAATAGAACTCATTTTCCCCCGATCATTTAGGGTTTACGACTTTTCTACAAGGGGAGTCATCACCCCCGCCACGTATACATATAAGGGCTAGTGTAGAAGGAGGCATTTTTATTGTTGGCATCCGTAATAAGAAAATCCTGCGCACGCCACTGCTTACAGCAAAAACCCATTAAAAAGTATAGCTTAATGAGAGTAGCCGTTAAAAGCTTCACACGCTCTCACAAAACTCCTCACCAAATTTAAAATCTAAAGTCACGCAAAGCATTAGTAGGAGATACAAATCTGCAGGATAAGTGGCGCAACGTTTTACCAAGGCTAAACAAAAATTAAAATAGATTGCTTTGGATTATTGCTGGCACTCTGTACGATAATATATCATGAAAGCACTTTAATTTTTCGTCTGAATAATTAAACACAGAGTTGTAAGCACCAGACTGTTGGCATACGCCGCAGAGGTTCGCGGCAATGAAAAATTGCAATCGATTTATCTTCGAACAGAGACCTCTTCTCTCCGCTCTTCCGTATACTCGACGTCATTCAGGGCTAGGTTCGGAGCCCCTCAACATATTGGAGTCGTTGGAGCCTGCCGCCGCCACCACCGCCGAGTGCCAGTGGCAGTTTTCGCGCAATTCTCGCCATTTTCACCTGATTACTTATGCAGGATTCGATTCGACCGAGTACAGAGCGCTCGCTGGCTGGTGTTATCCTTCGGCGGTACGGAGCACGGGGCTTACACCCGGCCGCTTTCCGGATACACTGTCATTAAAAACGTCTCATAAATCACCGAAACATGTTCAACATAACCTCATTTCATGGTCCATGAACCCCCTGAATGGGATCTGCATTCTTTCGACGTACTTTTTGGTACATGGTCTATGGTGTGAATACATAACTTCGGGAGGGGAGGGGAGGGGAGTTGATGGGGTGGTTTGAGCACATGTCATGGGATTCAGATCTTTTGTGCTCCATGCTTAGGCACTATGCGGGAAGATTGGGAAAGGATCTGGTGCCTCTTTTGCCCTCTAGCACACTATCTCCCCAAAGCGTGGAGTACACTTGAATGCCCTCGGAGGTGACGAATGAGCTCCTTGTGATTGCACTCGAAGCCGGCATGCAATCAGGCGCACTTTGTTGCCTGCGGTCCCTTTTCCAACTCCCGATGGCACAATCTGTTATATTCGTCTTCTTGTGCGGCACTATGCCGTCTTTAAAATGTCTTGTCGAAGAAATCTTTTGCGATGTCCCCCCAGACTTCGGACCACTGTTGCAATGCCGCCGCAGCCGCCGCCGTTGCTGCAGCAGCATCTCGGGTTTGGCCCTCTGTCTGGGATGTGGTCATTAATTTCATCTAGGAGGCGACAAGTTAAGTAACGACTGGCCCACTTCGTATAGACTGTCGCCTCGGGTCTGCAGCAAACTGACTATCGCCCTGAATTAGGGCCTTAATTGCTCAGCTCGGCTTTGATGGTCGGCCGTAGCATAAAATGAGAGTTCATTGGCAATTTACGTCCATTCAAACCCATCCTCTAGCCTCTAGAGGCGACAGATTCCACCTTTTTGGGCTGCTATAAAATCAGGAATCAAGAAGCTCAAGAGGTGTTACATGTGTAGCACTAAGCGTACGTGACTGTTTTCTAGCCCTTTCCCTGCGCCCCCCCAGGGCTCCTCCTCGCATCACTTCAGCCTCCTTCTGGATATAGCCTGTGATGCTGCAGGGTGTCAGCGCTAAATAAATCTCGTATCGTCTATCCATTGACGTAAATCCGTCGAGAATCAAAAGAGAAAAAAAACTCCTCTAGATATTCGAAGGAATCTCCATTGATCTTCATTTACTGGAATGAGACGTGATTTGACTGCGAATCGTCCCCCCGAAACGAGGAGACGGATTGATGTCTGTGCGAAGGTTAAGGAAGTTATGCCATTTGTACGACGAGTGACTGCTCCCTGGGATTTTCGGGACCAGCAGAGCACAATTTTGAATGTTTAGAAATTGGCAGGGTTCATGGGTTAAGCTTTATTGGACTCCAACGAAATGGTTTTATATCGAATTTTCTAGGAATGTCGGTTCATTCTTCTCGAGCTGTACGGACCGACGAAAAGACCGGATGAAGGTGTTAACGCCCTTTTAGAGGCAATTAGGATTTTCGAAAGGATTCGTGAACACAGAAAATGGGTTTTTATAGCTTAATGGTTTCACACTTTTCTAATTTCTTATTCAACTTGTTTCGTGAGGATAATCTATAAATTATATTTTTTTATAAATACTGCATTGAGGTTTTTCAAAACTCAAAAGCTACTCACGACTGGATTTTAAAAGCACTAGTGGAATTACAATCTGTAAACTTAGGTATTTCTTTAGGAATCATATTAAAAAATATCTATCTATTTACATAAACAGCGGTGAAATTTTTTTTTAAAAATATTTTACCGGGTACCTCAAATTTGGTCTCTATTTAATCTTTTCTCTCCATGGCTCAAATATAAGGATAATAGGGTAAAAAAAGATGGCGGGAATTGAACAAAATGTTTTTTTTATAGCAACAATTATCTAATAACCGAAATTTTGAATACTTATTTTGCTCCCAAATATTAAAGAGCAATAAAATTTCCGAACTATGTATTTTCACTACAGCTTCAATAACAAATTGCTCTAGTAAAAATGAACGGTGGCTGCATCTCTGCCTCACCAATGTACAATTTCTAGAATGTCCCAAATTGCTAAACTTTACTAAATTATTATAGAAATTGTAATATATAGTATATCAATCTTAACTTTACATTTTTGACATTAGAATTCAATAAATTGCCTTATAGAGTCACTAGAAACCAATTTTTGCGAAAGACCATCCACCATATTGGTTCCACAGTATTTAACTACTCCATTTTGATATCAGAATCTATACAAGTGACTCCAAAACACCGATGTATCAAATTTAATTTAAATTCGAGTGAATTTAGTGGCTCTTGTCCAATATTGAAACTTTAAATTTTGATATCGGAACTGAAATAAGTGACCCGTAAAACCCCCACATACCAATTTTTGTGAAAATTCAATCAAATTGAATACACTTGGTTTGTCATATTGAATTATGAATTTGGACAACACTTAAATTCAAGTATATCCGAGAACATTTTGAGTTTTGGTCAGTTTTTTGATGATTTGGAACACTACGTGGCGGCAGTATGTCAAAATTTTTACTCTAATGGATTGGTCTAGGCATATTTTCAACTATAGATTTTATTTATTTTTATTTATTTAACAAACAGTGACAAAACAGACAGACTTCTAATTGGCCAATTCGTTTTAGTTAAGATCATGTTAGACGTTATTACAGCCGAGTGTTCCAGAAATTCCTGGATAATTGCAAAAGTTAGGATTTTTTGTTCCAGTTAGCTTAATTTAATGTAATTTTTATTTTAGAAAATAAATCAATAAGTAATACAAAATTTTCAATTACTTTATAATACAATAGTTCTATAATAAGACTATAGATTTTCTACGTTTTGATTTTCAGAAACATTAAACTAAGGTCATTCTGAAATATACAAGTGATTTTTGGACTCAACAAAGTACGTGAAGTTCTTTATCTTTTCGTATCTTTTGTATATGCGTGAGAAAATGTTTTATTTTTTCAGAGATATTTTCAGGCATTTATAAGAAAGAAGAAAATTAAATTTTTGTGGTTCAGAATTGTTTTGCTTACAACCTTCGGTACAATTTAGGAAAAAACTCATTTATCAAATCAACAAAAAACTTGAAGAACTTTTGTTTAGCGAATTTTGTATTATGCATGGCAGAGTCAAGAACTTTTGTGGCTTTTCATTTCTCAAACAAGATCATCATGAGAAGTCCGAAACCTTTTTCATGTCGAAATAGACTTTGAATTGTTTTTTTTTTTGTCCGCTTCCTGAGATGATAATTTAGTTCATCATGTGATGTATTTTCGGAATTCGATAAAATCGCCAACGGGCAGAAAAGGGCATAATTCCCCAGAATCCAATTAAAACGAGAAATCGAAGGGTTCTCGGGCATTTCCGATTCCAGGCCAAAACTAAATTAGGCCTGTTTGTGAGCTCCATGTAAGGGCAACAATGCCGAGCAGCGCGAGGCGGATCTCCAGGTCATTGTGATACAAATGCGGAGCACCCGTCCCGAAGGCCCCCGGAGGCTGTGCTGTAGAGAATTGGGTGCGCGCATTCATCAGAATTTTATTTAACTGGCAATTGTCCTCCTGCGGAGCGACATTGCCAATGCACAAAAGAAGGATTAAGGCCGGGAGATCTGAAGGCGCCAGGCCATGTTTATGGCGCTGCGTTCGCCAAGGAGATTAAACCTGAGCCGGGGGCATGTGTTGCTATAAACAACCGGACTGAGAAAGGCTGCGTCCCGGGGCGCTCCAGGGAGGAATCGTGTCGTATCGCAGTGGTAATATGCATCCGAATGGGATTCCGGAAGGCTGCAGACACTGCTCCCGAGTCCCGAGTCCCGAGACGAATCAAACAGTGTTTTGAGCCGGAGTCCCGGGCGAAAGAATGGCTCCCGGCAGGGGGTGAAATTTGTGTTTCATGTAACGAGGGGGAGAGTTAAATCAACTGCTGGGGTGCCATATGCCCGTGGGGTGATTCCCGGGGTTCCCCAATTTACTGATTTTACTAAATGGAACCATATTGCACTGCAACTGTCGAGCTGTTGCCCTTTTATTGAGGCTCTCCAGTCTTCTGTTCTTCTTGCTCCTCGAATGCTGTGCATTTTCAAAAGGTCGGTGGCCCTGGCCCCACAAAACCCCACGGGGCTCCTGCTTGCTTACAGGGTCTTTCACAAGTGCTGCTGCAAGTACTGAAATTCGGTGAATTATTGTTCTCGGATATCCTCAAGGGATGCTAAAATCCTTTCAGTGCCCCTTTCCTGAGCTCGTTCGCTCGTGAAATTGAATTGAAGCAAAGCTGTAAACTTTTTAATGAAATACTTTCATTAGGCTTAGCTAGGGCTTCTGTGATTCCCGATTTTGAAGGGATTCATTTAAATTTATCAACGGACTTGTCTCGCTCTAGTGTGAGATTTGATTGTGCTGTAAACAAGCGAACAAACTATTGGGGGAGAATTTTGTGCTTGGTTTACATTTTATTTACAGAACATTTATGACTTGTTTCTATTGGAACAAGGAGCAAGATAACAATAGTTTAATTTGTAACAAAAAAAAATCAGATTGTCTTTAAACCCAGAAAAATCTCCTAAAATTTTTTTATTATGTGTCTAGTTCTGTTTTGGTCTTTAAAATCGATCTTAATCCAAAGGCACAATTGCAAAGTTATTCTTATTTTGTTTTTCTGTACAAAAATAAATAGGAGCAGATTTAAAATAAGAGAATATATTATACTATCATTTCATACTATCGTTTCATTAAAAAGTTTGATGCAGTAGTAAATATACATAAAACATTTTTACAATTTCTAAAGGCGCTTGCAAATTGTCTATGATTTTAAAAATAAAACCTATATTAACTTTAGGTACATACATGTGCTACCAAGCAAAGAAAAGTGTCACTTTCCTAACAAAATCGGCCTATCTGAGCGCAGGCGTAACCACAATCCATACAAAATTAAGTAATAATAAAAAAATAGCAAAATAAAACTGATTCAAGCCTGAGCTCTGTGTTAAAATATCAAAAAAACAAGTAAAAAGTGCCAGTTTTTAAGAAAATACCAAAATTAACTTTTTTTTTGTACTATTTTCTACAAGTAATGATTTTACCAATTTTTTGTTTTAAAAGGACCTTTACTTTCAAAATCGAAAAAATCAATTTTTTTTTGTTCATAAAAGTGCTTCTTAACATCACACAAACACTCTCCTAAAACCGTTTTAAGAAATTCGTATAAGAAAAAAAGTTATACCTATATTTGTAACGGCAGCTCTACGCGTTTTATATGTAAAAATTATATAGCAAAAACTTTGAACGCGTTTTTCTCGAAATCACATTTTTGAAAATGGCCGCATCTGTATCTCAAAAACTATTCAACCGATTTTAACAAACCAAACGCCATTCGATTCGTTATTAAATATACTAGTAACTAAACCTTTAAAAATATTATTTTACCCCCCCACTTTTTTATGCGGAGGTTAGTTTACCCCTAACTTATAGTCGTTTTTTAACTTTTTTAGAAAAATGTGAATAAAATGATATATGTATTAAAAATAAAAGGTTTTTTAGGTTTAGGTACTAGTTTTGTGTCTTATGAAAACAATCCACTAAAGATTTTTACTCTATCTGTTACAGGAAGTCCTACAGAAATGGGGCCGTTTTAAGAGTGCATTTTGGATGACGCCATCTGCAGGCATTAAAATAAACTAAAGTTTCATTTAAAAATTCTTTTTATATTTTTCATAATCTTACCAATAATGTACAAAAGGTTTCAGAATCATAAATATAATAGTCTTTTCAAAAAAAAACTTTTAAAAAGTGTGTTTTTTCCCGATTTTGAAAGTAAAGGTCCCCTTAATATTAAATAGATCACTGGTATACAGTCAACCCTCCTATAACGCGGCATTCTTATAACACGTTTTTCATACAAGAACATTCTAACAACTTAAATGGCTTAACAAGTTTATCTATGACATTACTTTTAAGAGGTATTCAATTTCTGCCTTTGAAATTTCTTTTTTTCAGTGAGTTCGGATCGTTTTAGTTATCAGGGGAAAAAATGAATTGAAAATGAACAAACTACAAAGCATTGGTTTCTTTTAATTCAGTATAAGATTGTTTTGAAATGTATTCAGACGTATGTGTAATATACAGGGTGTCCCAGAAATCAACGTCAAGCCGAAATCGAGCATTAGGCCAAGTCGTAACAGTTATCAGAAAAATATGAAAAAAAATCTTGGTCATGTACTTTTCAAATTATAAGGATTCAAAAATAAATCTTAAAAACTGACACCATGTGATGATCTTTCAAGTCCTGTGACTGCGAATATTAACTTTTCTTCAGTTTTTTTTCTGTAATGTAACTACGAACAACCTTTCTATCAATTACAGTTAAAAGTTAAAACATGACTGCCTCAGTTTCAAAGAAAATCTTAGATTTTTACCCAACATTGAATTCAAAATAATTACATCACCCAACTTTAACCGACTGTACTGTAAAAAAAATGTACTACACTATTTTGGCAAGTAACATTAAAAGATGGCGCGTTTAGTCTGGATTCCAAAATGGTATGACACTTACTAATTGCTACTTCTTAATAAAAAAAAATAAAAAAAAACTTTTGAATAAAGTCGGATTTCATACAATGTCGACCGAGATGAATGCTGCTTACAGACGTCGCAAGTTGAGTTGATAGATTGCAGCGTGATTAGCGACCAGAAGAGGGACGTTATTTTGACTAGTGTGAGCGAGACAGATGGTGACGCTACTTTATCAAGTGTGAGCGAGACAGATGGTGACGCTACTTCTATCTAAGAGCGAGACGTATTGATACATTATTTCGTATGTGTAAGTGAAACAGATAGAGACGCTAATCTGGCAAAACAGGGATGCGTAGACACATTGTGCAATACTGCAGTACGTTACGCTCTTTCGTTTACTGCGCATCTTTCTGTATTCGTATTGACTGAATTGTTTTAATCGTGATCCCGTGTTTGTGTAGTGTATTATCATGCCATCTCGATATACCGCACGGGAATACGCCAACATGCATCTCATTTATGGAGAATGCTTATGCAATGCCAATGCTGCAGCTAGAATGTATCGTGAGAGATACCCAAACGCTGAGCGTTATCCCGATCATCGGGTTTTTATTAATTTGCATCGGTCATTATCAGAGGGTCGATTCCCTACTCAAATGGTAAGCGAGGGAAGACCCGTCATGCCCTACGAGGACGAAGTCTTGCAAGCAGTTGAAGAAGACCCAACTATCTCAGTACGTGGAATTCAACAGAGCATTGGAGTCCCCAAAAGTACTGCTCATCGTATTTTTAAAAAAAACGAGTTTCATCCATACCATGTACAACGAGTACAAAGTCTGCTACCCCAAGACCACCCAGAGAGAGTGCGATTTTGTCGAACGATGTTGCAGAAGTACCGAGAGGATCCGCGATTCTTTGAAAAAATTCTATGGTCCGATGAATCAACATTTAAAAAGGACGGTTACATGAACCTCCACAATTTGCACGAATGGCACGTGGAAAATCCAAATTTGATGCGGGAGGACAGATCGCAGTACCGGTTTAAAGTAAACATGTGGACGGGAATTTTAAATGGTAAAGTTATTGGTCCAATCGAGCTGCCGGAGAACTTAAATGCCCAGGCTTATTTGGACTTCTTACAGAACCAATTACCAGATTTATTGGAAGAAGTGCCACTGAACATTTACGGCAACATGTGGTATCAACAAGATGGCTGCCCAGCGCATTATGCTCTCACAGTACGAGAGTTTCTCAATCGAGAATACCCCGATAGGTGGATTGGGCGGGGCGGTACAATTTCGTGGCCGGCCCGTTCACCAGACTTAAACCCCATAGATTTCTTTTACTGGGGTACGATAAAGGAGAAAGTGTACTGTAAACCTATCCAAGATTTAGATGAACTGCGCGAAAGAATTTCAGAAGCCGCTGAATACATCAACTCGAAAAGATACGCCCGTCTTATCACGCGATCATTTTTAAAGAGGTGTAGAGCTTGCATTGCAGCTGAAGGCAAACAGTTTGAACATTTGTTACATTGAACATTAAATCTGATTGAATAAAAATCATAAGGAAACCCAACGACTAAATTTTATTTCAAATGCACCTAAAACTAACAAATTACTTTTTTAAGTAGTGGTACCCTTTGATCAAGGTACCGTCACTATCCTCGCTCACTCTTATTAAAGCAGTAAGTCACGTCACATTCATAAAAATTTTTTTTTCCTTAATTATGAAGAAGCAATTAGTAAGTGTCATACCATTTTGGAATCCAGACTAAACGCGCCATCTTTTAATGTTACTTGCCAAAATAGTGTAGTACATTTTTTTTACAGTACAGTCGGTTAAAGTTGAGTAATGTAATTATTTTGCATTCAATGTTGGGCAAAAATCTAACTTTTTATTTGAAACTGAGGCAGTTATATTCTAACTTTTAACTGTGTTTGACAGAAGGGTTATTCATAGTTATACGGTAGAAAAAAAATGACGAAAAGTTAATATTTGCAGTCACAGGACTTGAAAGATCATCACAGGGTGTCAGTTTTTAAGATTTATTTTTGAATCCTTATAATTTGAAAAGTACATGACCAAGATTTTTTTTCATATTTTTCTGATAACTGTTACGACTTGGCCTAATGCTCGATTTCGGCTTGACGTTGATTTCTGGGACACCCTGTATATTATATATTCAATAAAGTATACAAAAACCATTTGTACTGGATTAATTAATCATATCCATCAAAACTTGGTGCTTTGAGAATGCAATTTTTATATATGTATATTAGGGTGCTTTTTTTTTCGCGACTATTTTTTTTTTTTCAGTCCCACCTCGAAATTTTGTGGCTAATACCTAAACAAACATTCCCTGAAAATTGGAGCCCTTAAAAATAATATTTAGTACTAGACCAAGACGCATAAAGATTTCCCATATAAAATACACGTGAACTTTGATTATTTTTCTTCAAATCTCTACAACTCAGAGGCATTTTATGGCACAATCTTGGGCAATGGTAGGGTTTCTTCAGAATTGAATGCTCTACAACAGTGTCCATTGCGGTGTAACCCTTACTCCCACCAGCGAGGTAGTACGGGTCAGTAACCCAAATTTGTCCATGAAATTCTCGCTTTTTACCCCTATCTCGTAAACAACAAGAGGTACAGAAAAAGTGAATATGACAAACTAGTAGCAAATTCAATTTCCTCCAAAAAGTTCTTGAACACCAAATCGGTAACATCGATATTTCTGGGCTTTGAAGTTGAGGTAGTGTGGAATTGTCATGGATTATTGAGCTAAATTGTAGAAACACTACCTCAACGTCAAAACCCAATATCTCAAGAAATATTGATGTTAGCGATTTGGTGTTCAAGAACTTTTTGGAGGAAATTGAATTTGCTACAAGTTTGTCATATTCACTTTTTCTGTAACTCTTGTTGTTTACGAGATAGGGACAAAAAGCGAGAATTTCATGGAAAAATTGGGGTTAATGACCCGTACTACCTCGCTGGTGGGAGTTAGGGTTACACCGCAATGGACACTTTTGTAGAGCATTCAATTCTGAAGAAACCCTACCATTGCCCAAGATTGTGCCATAAAATGCCTCTGAGTTGTAGAGATTTGAAGAAAAATAATCAAAGTTCACGTGTATTTTATATGGGAAATATTTATGCGTCTTGGTCTAGTACTAAATATTATTTTTAAGGGCTCCAATTTTCAGGGAATGTTTGCTTAGGTATTAGCCACAAAATTTCGAGGTGGGACTGAAAAAAAAAAAAATAGTCGCGAAAAAAAAGCACCCTAATGTATTTACTATTAACTATAGTATCAAATTGGTTTGATTTATGTACTATTTATTATTTATTTCTAAGATTGACTAAAACCATTTTAGATGGTAACATATAACGCGGTACAAATTAATTTGATTTGTATATTAATTTTGGGTTTCTTATAGCGCTGTTCCATACAACGCGGTACGAATCAGTTTCGTTATAGGATGGTTGGCTGTAGTATATTTCCAAAACCAATGTATACCTGGACAGACTATGAACGAAATTTAGAATTTCGAGCGTATTCAATTTCAAAATTATTATATTGGTTTGAAATTAAATGCAATTTGTGTCAAAATCCTCGTTTCACGGGATTTTCGTCTGAATTTTCATAAGAAATTCAAAGACGTTATATTTTTAAAATAGTGTACGTACGAAATCCTAAATTTCGTTCGTTATCTGTTCAGGATATTGCACTTTTTTCGCCATTTTTAGACCGATTTTGTTAGAAAAATGGAAATCTTTGTTTGAACACAGAAATAAATACATATTGCTCTGAGAAACTTTGAATTGCAATTACAAAATTACCTGAATATACATTGTTCTTTAAAAGTAAATATGTGCTCTTAGGAAAATGTCAGAAAAATTTAAAAATGTTTACTACTACGTATACAGTCTAATGGAAATGAAATACATTACCTTAATAAAAAAGAAACGATGAGTAACAATTTGTTTACGAAATAGGTTTAAAGAGTTTTTGTACAAAGATAGGGATGAGTATTTTATGTGCAAGTCTCAAAATTGAAGAGTCTGATGAGTAACCAATTCTTAAATCTTAAATTTTCATTTTAAATAAAGAGTGTATTATATTTTTAAATGTTTGATATCGATGAAAACGATTGTAGATTAGCACTTTTTCTATATATGAAAACTAATTAAAAGTCAGTTTTGATACTTTTGGCTTCTTTGGATTACCCTGTAGTAACGTGTGTTTGTACTTTAAAAGGGAAATTTTCTGTAGTTTTCTTTGTTGATATTAAATCTTTTTTCTCATGGTGATTCCAACCCTTATCACACGAAATGAAAATTCACCCTCTCTGCCATTAAAAGTAAATAACATTCCGCAAAAAGGCAACCCAGTGAGTGGTAGTGCACATGGCATCCAGATCTAAGGCCTAGCTAATTCGTTTGGAATGAGCCTCGAGATCAGAGGGCGACTTTCATTTTTCAAAATCACATTTCCACCCCCATGCGAAACGACCTCGATAGTGCGCCAACAGCCAAGAGGAAATGACGGACCTGTCAGCCATAAATCTTTGCCCCGAAGGAAAATAATTGAACTGCTCCCAGGAATTGCTTTTGCAGCCATCCATTACCTGATGGGCTGTCATAAAAGGAACCCCTGCCCAGAGATTATCAAATGAAAAATTGCATAAAGGACGACAAATCGGTAGGGTACTTTTTCCGATAAAACCTTCGACAGCTGCCAAACTGCAGTCGTAAAATGCATACCGATTCCTGTCCCGTCCCGACGGCTGCTGCTGCTACTGCAGCGTTGTTGTGGCAAACTCATTTATTCAGTCAAAGCGAATTCCTCTTAATCGAGATGATTTTCTAAGGATTTTGATCCGCGGGACTCGTGCCATATTACCGCCGAGTGGCTGTAGCAAGCGCCAACCACGTGCCTAGGGTATTAAGGGCCATAGAAAGTTCTGTCGATCCTTTCACCCGGACTCCTTCCGTATTCAGAAGAATTCCCGAGTCTTCGGCCGAAAGATTTATCTGTACGCTTCCAGCTTCTATCCGAGGAGCTGAGGAGCGGCTCCGTGGACTCTTCGAACAAACAAAACATCTGCTCTGCTCGTTTTTGTGCCAAAAAGAGGGATTGGCTACGTAAACAAACGCTTTTCCGTTTGATTTCCCATGAAAGGGAGACATCCTCTGGATAAACGTTCCTGGGGGTAAACACAAGAGCCCTGTGGACCCCCTCTTCTGTTTTTTGGCTTTGACTCGTGCTTTTGTTTGCCATGCCAATGTTATGCCAAGATTTCACGTGTTCCTCAATGATTACATAAATGAACATCTTCAAAGCGTAGATAGCGAAGATAGAATCGTTCGAACAAGGATTTGATACCTCCCTTGATCATCTCGATTCTCGCTCTGGGGGAAAAGAGGGCGTCTCTTGTAAACCAGGGCAATTACAAAAGGAGATGCTTTAATAGCCCCAATCAGCGTTGATCTGATCATCTTCCACCAGAAATACCACCTTGAAAGAGATAATTTGACCACTTTAGGAATGATTTTTAATTTCAAGCAATTTGCTGTGTTCACCAAAACGATTCAGCAAATTCGCTAACATTTCAGACGGGCAGTTTAACAGTCTCCTGTCCAAACAATTCAGGAAGTGTAAACCTGCTTTGGACAGCTCTTGACTGCAGAGTCTGGATGCGTCACTGTCGCAGCATCCTCTCCTGAGGTCATCGCGGTTATCTGCCACTTCCCCGGTATTCTCTGCCAATAAACATTCGCAAATTATCGGGCCCTTATGCACAAGGTGCGAAGAATAACCATCGAATTTGCACCTGGCCTACGCAGATGGAAATTTTTTTTTATATTTCTCGGTATATCGTTTTGAGTGGGCTCTTATCACTTTTTCTGCGAGAACATAAAGGTTTTACGATAATTACCCGATCGTCGGTTATGCGTTTACATTTACGTGACACTTTTCAAGTTACGGTGCAGGGTCGATTGGAATTCTAAATAATAAAAAGACAATGGGGCAATCAATTTTATTTGGTATCTGCCTGATCCGTATGTTTGTAGGTGGTCTTTGGGTTTGTTGGAATGAAGACTTTGAAAAAGAATATTTCACGACCTTATAGTCAGAACGAAATTTTTTATAATAGCCGGTTGCACCTATTTCATTCTTAAATAAAATTATTTCTGCTTAATTTCTATTGTATAATTTCAATTGATATGAAGTCCCTTCATTAATTATTTAATTTTAACAAGTACATCTGAGAACTAATACGACTTAAAAAATCTTCGAGAGCTCAAACATGAATTAATCTTTGATCTTGATTTTTTTTCGAAATATTTCTTTTGGTTCGTCAAATAGGCAAATTTATTTATTTTCTAAATGAAATATAGGGTATTTCATACAGTGCATACCAAAATAAGTGTGGTGAAAGATCTCGTTGAGCCAAACAAAAAATTGGCAATCTCAACCGCTTGGGGGTTACGCAGCGATTCATAAATTGGAAGTTTTCACGATTATTATTTTAGTTTTATCTTTTGATCTATTCAGCGCAGTAGCATCAAGAAACTACTATCCTAATACCCTTTCGAAAAATGTTAACAATGTTGATCTATCTCCTACCATTGCAGGTATACTCACTTGGAAAACTCAAAAAATGTTTTGCGATTTCCTAAAATATAGGATTTTCACAAATTTTTTTCCGAAATTCATGTTCTTAATACACCTTTTTTTTATTTTTAGTAAATTGTCCATTTTATTAATTTAAAAAAAAAAGGTATAACATGTGCCTGTATATAATATACTTTTTTCAAATAAATCCTATGAATATACTAAACTACATATGTAAAATATTGGACCTGGAATTTTGGTATTTTATTGTAACAGACGTTACCACAATTCGGAAATCTTGTATAAGTTATTTACGATCATTATTTAAGGGGACCTTTACTTTCAAAATTGAAAAAAAACACTTTTTAAATGTTTTTTTTTTTTAAAGGACTATTATATTTATTATTTTGAAACCTTTTGTACATTATTGGTAAGATTATGAAAAATATAAAAAAATTTTTTAAATGCAACTTTAGTTTATTTTAATGCCTGCAGAGGGCGTCATCCAAAATGCACTTTTAAAACGGCCGCATTTCTCTAGGACTTCCTGTAACAGATAGAGTAAAAATCTTTAGTGGATTGTTTTCATAAGACACAAAACTAGTAGCTAAACCTAAAAAACCTTTTATTTTTAATAGGTATATCATTTTATACACATTTTTCTAAAAAAGCTAAAAAACGACTATAAGTTAGGGGTAAATTCCCCTCCGCATAAAAAAGTGGGGGGGGGGGGGGGGTAAAATAATATTTTTAAAGGTTTAGTTACTAGTATATTTGATAACGAATCGAATGGCGTTTGGTTTGTTAAAATCGGTTGAATCGTTTTTGAGATACAGATGCGGCCATTTTCAAAAATGTGATTTCGAGAAAAACGCGTTCAAAGTTTTTGTTATATAATTTTTACATATAAAACGCGTAGAGCTGCCGTTACAAATATAGGTATAATTTTTTTTCTTATACGAATTTCTTAAAATGGTTTTAGGAGAGTGTTTGTGTGATGTTAAGAAGCATTTTTATGAAAAAAAAAAAAAAAAAAAATGATTTTTTTTCGATTTTGAAAGTAAAGGTCACCTTAAAAAAAAATTTATAGTTAACTTAACCTCTTCAAGTATATTGGTATATATGTGTGCGAAGATAAACTAACTTCTAATTATTCAATTATTTCTTAAGTATTATCTAATCTCTTTTCAAATTTCGCAAAAAAAACATTGGATCTTACATTAACAAAAACCCAATAACAATAACGAATTATGGAAATTCGTCCCTGAAGAGGTTAAAGTTAAATTAAAGAATTGCGTTCGTATTTCAAATCACAAATCACACCCCATTTATCTAGATAAAATTTTGTGTTGATTAAAGTTTGTATTCAAAAATGTATTTTAATTTAAAAAAAAAAAAAAAAAAAATAAGAAAATTAATTATTTCCCTAAACTTATGTGTGAAAAATATATTTTGAAGTAATCAACATAAATAGAAATTGTTATTAAGACTAATTTGCTTAATACCTTAAGAAATTTTGACTTATAAAATATTACATACGTTTTCGTTGGCGTTGGAATCATATTTGAGTCAATATTTGATAATCGGTCGAAAACGACTACAAAAAAAAAAAATATATTTTTTGTCGTATTTTATACATAATTGATGTCTAAGTAATAGAGCCAAGTTAAATCTATATAATAACTATCAAATCGATACACTTTATTCGATTTTAGGGATTTTTGAGCAATATTTTTTTTCTTTTCCCTATATTTTGCTGTATTTTTTCGCCACTCTTTTCTTTTGGCTCTTTTACACCGAGGAATTAATTCAGCAATGTTTTTAATTTTACCCTCCGCTTTTCTTTTTAAATAGTATTCTTTCTTCTTTTGTTTCAATGCGTTTCTTTGTTCATCATCGTTCTTAATTCGTTGCTATCTCATTTTCTCCAATTCTCGCTTTCTTTCTAACACTTCTTCTCGGGTTTTTTTTCTTTTGAGCCATAATTATTGCACACTGAAACAAAATTACAATAAATTAATAACATTACTTACCTTGTGTTGTCATTTTCCTGCCACGGAGTCATTTTCCTGTCAAGAAAATAACAGGAAAATGACCACAGGAAAATGACAAAAATGCACATTATATTTCTCATACATTCTAATAACTAATATAACAGCAAAATCATCAGGTGATACGAATTCGTGAAATTCGTGAAATTCGTGAAAGTTTATTACAAAAAGCAGAATAATTTACTTACGATTCACCTCCTAATTGCCTCACAGGTAAATGACAAAGTGTATCAACTATACGCACGCACATGCCATAATCAGTTTGCAACGCCGAAGCAACGGCCGACACCGCGTCTCTCTTCTCACCAATCACAAACATGGACACCGCGTCCATTTAGAATGCGCTCATTCGTTGTCCGCGACATTATAAAACGCGGTAAATTCAAATTTAAATTTCGGCAGCCTAATGACGCCGTGACCATTCGCTTAGATTTTTTATGATTTTTTTTTTAGTTTAATATCATATTATCTGAAATAAAATATTGAACAGTTTTAGATTAATGTGCATACAATGTAAATATAATCAAGCTTTTATAATTTATTTTTAATTCTCCATGTTATTATTAAAAAATGTCACCAAAAAGGAAAGTTCCACCGACAGGAAATATGACATCTAGCACTTTTTGTTTATTTTTACTATATGAAAACCAAACATATACTCACCAAAGTGTTTGGATATGTAAACAAAGTATTGCACTACATTATGAAAATACTATTAAGTTTAAATATTACATTAAAATTACAAAATAGTTATGGGGACCTGTTTTGGCCAATTATCAAATATTGACCCATTTGAGTTCTCCAATTTTGTCATATTTTGGTGTTTCCTAAATTTTGCGGTTATATCAAAATTTCGGATTCTTTTTTATATACCCTTTTAATTTTTTTTTCTAAATTGTTTATCTGCATCTCTATAAAAAAAAAAAAAAAGTTGTTTAAAATATGACTAGTATAATCAAACCAATTGGTCACTTGATTACAGCTTGATTTTCAGCATTTCGATCATTCGCTGCTGTTTAAGTGATTGACGTTTTTTTCATAAAGATTTAGACTATACATCTTAGCATATGCTAATTATTAATAATAATTATTTGCATATTTTGCAAGTTTCCTTTTTCTTAACATTTCTTGAAGGTTATTTTCTAAAAATAGATTGGGGATCCATTTCTGGATACATCTTGGTCATCTGTATTTGATCCTTAAATAGAAAATTAAATTAACACTTAGATTGAGAACTTGAACAATTATTTTTTTCATATCAAAATAAATAAATGAATACTAAACTTGGATACGTAATAAAGATACAAGATAATGAAATTTAGAATTTACGATGATAGCGTTGTATTTGAGAGGGTCAAAAGTGTCGACTTAGTGTTATAGCGCATTTGTCGAAATTGAGGCAATATTAAATTCAATCTGTTAGATCTTTTTTGCGAAATGAAAATATATGAAACATAAAACACACAAGCAGTAAAAGGAAATAATGAAATCCATGAGACACCCTTAAGCAGAAATTGGCTGTTGATTTTCTTACATAAACTCTGAAATTAGTGTCTCCTCAGCGCCCCTCGAAAAGTAAAAGAAGAATAATATCGCGAAAGAGGGGCTCCTTCTGTTCCAGGTTTCATTGTTGCTACTTCATAGTGTCGTAAATTACGACGACATCTGTCCTCTCGAGTGGAGCACTCCGGGGGCGAATAATAGGGAAATTATGTCATCTCCAACAAATCCAGTCTACTTTTAAGACAACAGAGTTCCTTGACTAAAAGTCGCTGAGGAGTAATTCGCCCCGTGCCCGAGCATAAGATATGAAACACCCTGCCAGATGCCGTTGTCGTCGTCGTCGCCAGGAGGAGCGGACACCAAGTGAGCCCCGAGCCCCCTTAAGGAAAAACAACTAAGGAGCTCTAGCTCTTAATAGCCCAAACAAAACAGAACTGAAGTGAGTAACTGAAATGGCTAAATCCCAAAGTCATGAGGAAATGGTGAAAACCTCAAATTGTCTCCTTACCGCATGCAAGTTATCACAAACTTAACCTGTCAAGAACTTTTATCCGCTATTATATATCCAGTGGAAAGTATCTAACATTTCCCTGATGCGAACAACTGAATCGGGAGACGGCTGAGACAGCGGTTGCGGGCGGGTTCGGGACTGGGATCAGGGCTGCATAATGCCCGGACTGGAGCCCATTAGTCCCGACTGTCTGGATGCATTCAATTGTTCCGGAACACCCCGGCTTCTATAGACTCTATAGAGGATTCGCCTCCCCCAATGTTTGCTTTACATTTGACATCTTATTTTCATTATGTGGCGACACGATATTTTCCACACGGAGCTCCCTGGAGCCCTCAAACTCAAACCCAAACCCCCGCAATCTCACCAGAGACTCTTCCTCTTTATTTTTACAGACGGAATTGTCGCACAATCTGCAGCAATTGTCGGAGAAGGCCCGCTCAACGACAGAATTTATCCAGAGATTAAAGGGGATGAGCGATAAAGTGACGGTAAGATGTTCCAGACTTTTGGACAAGTCTTTTGGCCGATACTCCGCCAAAAAGGTGGAAATTATTTTTAACAAATTTCCCCCTTTCATTTTACGTCCAGGAGTCCTGCATTGAATTCGAAAGGTTGGTGACGGCACAGTGTGAGGCCCTTATTCAAGCCATCCACGAACGTCGGGAATATCTCCTCGAGGCAATTCGAATGGACAGAGACACCAAAATTAGGATATTAAAGGTAAGTCGTCTGGATGATGGAAAATTATGAAAGGCTCTAATTGAAAATCCCCTTCTTCTACCTCAATTCTCCCTGCTCGGCGAACAGGATCAACAGTCTAGTTGTACAGGAAAACTCCAGCAGACCACAGGACTAATTCAGTTTTGTATAGAAGCACTTAAAGAGACTGATAGCGCTGCCTTTTTGCAAGTAAGATATTATACTATTATTATATATATATTATACACTTTTATCATTATCACTCAGACGAAAGATTTGATTACATTAAGAAGACATTAATAATTTCTCTCATTATTTTTGATTAACAGACTTTAAAAGTTACGAAAATTAATGTATTTTAATTTATAATTTTGCGTTACTATTGTTAGTAGTAAGTCGTATTTAATATTATATGAATAGTTATTAATTTTAATAAATCAAATTTAATTTGCAAATGACTTTGCAATTATTAAACAACTACAATTATTATAAACGTAATGGATTTTTAGTACAGGTGCTTTTGTACTAATATCATTAATATTTTGTTGATTTTACAAATACTTTATTGAACCTTAATATACAGAAGCATAAACTTAAATTCCCCACATGTTGTGATCTATTTTTTAAACTATATATTAAGTTTAAATTGTCATCAATCGCAAACTAACTTCTCAAGATCGTTATGTTAATATTGATGTGCCCCAAAAGTCCTTGCCACTATCAACGAGTTAAAAATTTAATTTAAAAATAAGTAACACAACATACTTAGTCAATGATATATTCACCAACGTTATCTACAACATTCATCCATCTGCTAGGCAAAGTTAGGATACCTTTCTCCCAAAAAGAGGAAGGCTGAGATTCAAAAAAATCGCCAATAGAATTTTTGAGGTTGTCATAATTTTCGAATTTTTAGCCTAACAGATGACGTTTAAGCGCTCTAAATAAATGATAGTTTGAAGGCGCCAGGTCCGAACTGTAAGATGGATGGGGTACAGTTGCCCATTCAAGTTTTTCCAACTCGTCGTGAGTCAACTTAGCGTTGTGAGGTCGAGCGTTGTCATGCAGAAGCTGGATACCAAGTCTTTTCGGTCGTTTTTTTTTCACAGCTTCAGCCAACTTGCAGAACTGGGTAACGTAATATTCAGCGTTGACTGTCTGGTTTTGTTCTAAAAGTTCCCAGTAGATCATTCCTTGTCAGTCCCAAAAGACAGATAACATTAACTTGTAACCATGTGGATTATGCTTTGGTTGAGTTGGTGGTTGTTCGCCGCGAGGAACCCAAAATGCGTGACGTGTATCATTTTCATAACGTACCCAGCTCTCATCACCAGTGATGATTTCTTTTAAAAAGTCTTTCCGGTGCAGGCGTAAAAGCAGACTTTGACATACACTTACCCGAGCGGTAACATAATGGCTCGTAGTTGACGTTGACCCATTTTCATTCAAACTAACCTCCTTGATGCGCTTGCGCCTATTTATACCCCACGCTTAAGAAGTTTCTAGAACATACTTTTGTATTCTACAAATGTCTATAAGAAACTTTGATTTTAAAACGCGAATGTTTCCGAAATGTTGTACCCAGCAAGAACTTTTGGGATAACCTGATAATATGAAATTTTGACTATCTTTTGTATTGTGATTTCAGTTTCACAGTCCACAACAACAAAAACTGAATATAATTCAAATTCACTTATTGCTCATCATCAGAAATTTTTCGAACATAGCATTATTTTTGTCTTCTATTTCGAAAATAAAGATTAGTTGCTCCTTTCAAAATTTCAGTCGATTCTAAAGTATTATTCTATTTCATATTTATTTATTCTTTGGAATTTATGTACAAAAGACATTCAATGATGGTAAAAATAATGCAAGTAAATTAACGATAACTAAAGATAAAGGAAACTATTAAATTAAATTATTCGTAAATTTAAAATGCAAGAGAAAGAAATAATTAGCAATAGTGAGAAAATTAACATAACTAAGCATTATACATGATAGTTAAATTTAAATGAATAATCCTTTAGGAAGTACAATATATCTGCTATAAACGAAAAGATGTCTTGGACTACTATTATAAATTTACTATTGCGTTAATTATAATTTCTATTGTTTTCACAATTCTTTTCAAACAAAAATGAAATCATTTTATTGAATTTAATGAGAGTCTTATTAATATTTATAAATCGATTTTGCTCTGAGTGTATGATTTCTCTGAGTGAATTCAGATATAAAATTGTTATTTTTTTAATCTTCCTTCCACAGGTAGGTTCTATGCTTATTAACAGAGTAGCTAATACGGACATGACGTGGCATCAAGAAGTGACCAACGCCGCTCCAAGAGTTTCACCAATAGTCGATTTAACTCTAGATGATGCACCTCTTATCAGGGCAATAGACAATCTCAACTTTATTCAAATGAAACGTGAGTACTTTAAATTGATTATTAAATACTAAACAATATAACTGCGTAAGTTGATTTATACTAGTCTATATACATAAAATTCTCTTAGTGCGCAGTTTAGTTATGGGACTGTCGCTTTGCTTAACCACTTCAGGAATATTGGAACATTTGAGTTGAGCATTTTATTAACACTTGAAAATAAACAAAAATAATTACATAAAATAATATAATTTTTTATAACCTCAAAAAAAAAAAAAAAAAACTAACCCTAAAAAATGTGTAAATGTATAGGTACAACTCACTGTTATTGAATTTCTCTCTATTGATTTTTTTTTTGCTTTTCATTAAATTAAAGGACATAAATAAGTGCAACCCCTTGGGGCCTTTATTTTTCTAAACCTGGCAAGTGCCGGTCTCAATTGGTATATTTGAGTGCTTCGGAAAAGTGCCGTGCCGCCTTCTATTTCTCCGACTTGGGTTTTTTTTTTATATAACTCGTAGATTTTTGTCGTTGTTTATGCTTCAATAAATTTAATAGGGTTGTCGTCTAAAAGGGGACAATCTCAATTCAGCTAACAATAACGTCTTATATATGTACTTGTTAATATTTATCAAAGTGGCCATATGGCGATCCAAACATTTGAATAATCTATTGGAAATAAATTGAAAGAAAAAATCATTTATAGGGAAAAGGCAGTATTATTTTTCCTTAGGGTTCTTGAGTACTCTTTTGATTCAAAAGACAACAAAATTTGAACACTGCTTATTGTATTTTCTGCGTTAATAATCATTAATTTAAAAAAAAAAATACTAAAACGTATGATTTGAAAAATTCGCAAAACAGATTAGAAAAAGTAGAATCACATTAATATTGATTTTTATTATGTTTTGAAAGTATCATCTATTTTTTACCACATATGCACACTTGATGTTAAATTACTGAACATGTGAAATGCTGAATTCTGAAATTTTGATTTTTGTGAAATTCAAAAATTTTTTCTTTCTTAAAAATAATCCAAAAATCAAAATTTTTTTTGGAAAATTAAAAATCCTTTGTCGATGAATACAGGCAAAATACCAGTAATAGTTTATAAGTAATAGTAATCAAATTTAAAATGTATATACTATAGATCGGGTACGTACGTATAAAATATATACTTCTATAAAGTTAAGTTTTTAATAGAAATAAAATCCGGAAAATGTACGAGAAGCTATTTTATTTTAAAGGTTTTATTAATATTCTTTCACGAAATTAATTTTAGAATTTTTGTGTATGATAGATAGTACCTACATACATATATTAGAGAATTAGAGCCTTTGAAGTAAGTTATACAAATTAATTTCTTTGCTCTTAAAGCTACAGATTCCAAAATATTGGCATGATGAATAAGATAAAAGTAACCAATTATCAGAATTATTAGCTTTACAAGGCGTATGTAGCTTCAAATATTCAGGGTTTTATAGCCGGTCCACACCAGGGGCTAATCCTTAGGGGAGCGGTGGGGACGATCGGCACTTTAAGAGCGGGAAAAATATAAAAAAATATTAAAAATATTGTTCGAGAAATATTTTTAAAAAAAGTAAAAACAACCATGACTACCTAGAGTTGAATCAACTAACTCGTTGATTGACGTAGCTAAATTTCGAAGGCTTGGCTTCATATGAAATTGAATCATAGATATGGAGAAATCGGATGCTATAAGACTTCATTATAAAAGTATCTTATACGGGTATGCAAAAATCTGCGCATTAGTGCATTAAAAGCACGACACTAATGTTAAACCATCATTGATCAAGGACAATTTAGAATTATTTTTTTACCTTATTTTTAGACTTAAACCTCTCCAACTTAAATTGTGTGGAGGCACAATAGGATTTTTTAGTTTATAGCGTTTGTAAAATGTGAGAAAATCAAAACTTTAAAATTTTTATAACGTAAAATAAAAAATAAATTTTCTCGCAGATTATTTCTTATCCAACTAACAAACATTTTATGAGAAATAATTATAGGTGAAATCCAAATTTTAAAATTTTTGTTACTAAAATGAGTTTTCGGCGTAATTCTTAAAATTTAAAAATTCGTTTTTCACCCAAAAAAGTTTTGCCTTCGTATTTATCGCCCAAATTACACTGATAGAGAAGAACCACATAATATACAATTTAAGAAAACTTTTTTATGGTGAACTAGTCAGTGTAAATGTTTCACGATATAAAAAACAGCCAGCTATGTAATGCTTAATTAAAATATAATTTGCAATATTAAATTTAGAAATTAGTGGCGCTCAGAATTCTTGGAATTATACAGGGTGTCCCAAAAATACCAGGTCAGAGTGACACGGAAGATAGGTTAGCTTTAGATCTGTCAGATAAAATAAACATGACCTTAGTAAAAGTTTCTTAGTTTTCGAGATATTATCACTTTTTTAATTTTGTTTAAAATCTCGACTTTTAGTTAGAATTTCAAACACCATTGCTTAAAATAACTTCAAGTTGTTTACTTTTTTATTTTTCAGGTATCTTGAATAGTTGTTTCAGGCCTTAAAATGAGGAAATTTAGTGTACCTTTCAAGAAAAATAACTCATTTTTGTTACTTTTTAACTATGTCAAAATTTTAACTTTTACTTTGACAATCAGTCGTGGAAAAAAAATGTACTAAAAGAAACTGGCAAATTATCTTAAAAACTACTTAGTTTAATGCAGATTCAGAAATGGTATGATACTTGGGGAATTATTTTACAAAAACTTAGAAATTGCTATCATTAAGGGTTGTGCTAAGGCCGGACTCTATTCTGAAAAATTGTTATTATGCACAAAGTTATTTTTAGCAATGGTGGTTGAAATTGTAACTAAAAGTCGAGATTTTAAACAAAATTAAAAAAGTGACAATATCTCGAAAACTAAGGAACTTTTACTAATGTCATGTTTATTTTATCTGACAGATCTAAGGCTAACCTATCTTCCGTATCACTCTGACCTGGTATTTTTGGGACACCCCGTATATACGCTTAACGTCTTTATGGAAAATAACATCAACCACTTTGGCCGTTTTTTTCAGCTTATTTTCCTAATTGCAATGTAAATAGCTTCTGCTGCTATTAATAATAATTGTCGTCGTCGAAATTGCTCCAGTTCTTGTCGAAGTTGTAGCCAAAAGAATCAAATGATATTGCGTCAACGTGTGGACGAAACACGATATTCAAACTTTTGTCTGCACGATGCGAAAGTCTGTGTCGTGTGGACCGGCTATTTAGCTATATTTATCTCTAAAACAGAGGATGTAAATTAAGTTATATCTAATTAAGTTTGAAGTACTAATTTTGTGGTTGTATTCAGCTTGTTCATATTTATTAAGCAACTTTTTTAAAATTCGTTTAATTGTCCGAATTTCAAAATTCGTTCGTACAAGCTTAATTCTGTTATGTGTATGTATGCTTCGTGGTTGTGTGGGTTAATTAGCGCGCAAACTTTAACGCCAGCCACACACTGTGGTCTATGCTTTTTCCTTAGAGACAAGCTCATAAAATTATTCTAAAAAGTTATACCTACGATATGCACTCTTTGAAGGCACAAAGAAATGAATATATATCCTGGAAAAGTTGCTCCCCCTAATCCATAATCCCTAGCCCCCCGTCGCCCTCCTTGTTCCTTCTGTTCCAGAAAATTAAAGTCGATTTTGTTTTCCGCCATCTAAATTACCTCTTCCATCATCTTACGAACACAAAACACGAAAACACATTTGAGATTTTCTGAGACGACTAAATTTTTTCCTTTCTTCCGTCCGCGCAACAGCAGCCAAAGAGGGGGACGAGCGATTGCCAGCAGGTGAGAAAGAAAGAAATAAACCTTTTTTTTTTCCTCCCCCCCAACCTATACTATAAGTTTATTTTTGTTCTGCGATCCTGGAGTTAAATAATTTAGCCTGAAGCGCGATTTTATTTATGGCACGTCTTATCCTTGCAAGGTGTCAAGTTTTAAGGAGTGTGCCTTTTCAGTTTTCTTGTGTTCTTCATCTAGATGGATATTTACAGAGCTCCACCTCATTGATTTATTAGCAATCCTCACTTTCTGGGGGTGGTGGAAGTTTACTGTATGAAATTTGATTTTTTTTCCTTTCTTACTACTTTTCTTGTAGCACCCCTGGCTCCATCCATAATACCGGAGGACTGCTCTGCTGAAAATAATTCAGTGACGGTAGCCTGGCAAGCTCCAAACCACTCATTCGTGGAGGGCTACGTTCTGGAGCTGGACGACGGCAGTGGTGGCGAGTTCAGGGTAAGGACTGAGGTGGTCTCTTCACTTTCTTCTTATATTATATTATATACCTATATTATTTATTATATATGACTGAAAGTCGATTAATCGTGTATGATTTTTGTTGGGCGCAGGAAGTCTATTGCGGGAAGGAAACAATTTGCACTGTGGACGGACTGCACTTCAACTCGATGTACAATGCCCGGGTGAAGGCTTTCAACAGCACCGGGGAGGGAGAATATTCGGAGCTAATTGGACTCCAGACTGCCGAAGGTAAGTCTCTTTCAGAACTCACCCATGTCCCAGTCCACAAAAGTTGAAGAGTCAACTTTGCGACTTTGTTGTTTCCCGGTTACGTGCCCTACCGTATGTACTATATGCGGGGGTTCGTGTGCACTGGGCATTAGGTGGATGATATACTATATATACTGTATGGTGTTTTTGTAGTTGAAACTCAATTTCCGGCTATCAACGAGCGAGGCGGGAAGCCGGGAAATCGGAAAGACCCAAGCCTCGCTTCCCGCATATCGGACGAGATTTATTTATGATTCGCCTTTTCTTTTGCAGTCGCCTGGTTCACTTTTGATCCACAATTGAGCGGTGGACCTGGTTCCGGTTTAATTTTCTCGAATAACAACTCGACGGTGTCTGTTGAAGGCTGGGAGCATCGCGTTGCGTTGGGCTCCGTCGGTTTTTCCAGGGGCGTGCATTACTGGGAGTTTACCATCGACAACTATACAGCCGACACTGACCCGGCTTTTGGCGTCGCCAGGATTGATGTCAACAGGAATAAAATGCTCGGTGAGTTCGACAATCTACACAACTCACTACTCTACGTCCAACTCTGGCCGGAATAATCCCTTTTTGTTTGGCCAAAACGATTCGATTTGAAAGTTCAAACAGTCTGAAATTGAGTTCGGCAACTGCGCTTATGGTCCTTTTGCTGGGGCTCCTTTAGTGGAGCCCCCCCGTCGTCATTTTGTCAGAGTTTTACTTGTTAGACGTGTCCTTTGACTTCTCAGCGGGTGGCGGGAAGCACAAAATACCCCCAGAAATCGAATCTCTCGGGGGAATTCTTGTTGTTGGACGACGACAGCAGGACTCTTTTGATTTCGCTTTTTGATGGACGATGTTGGGCCATTGTTGGCGAGTAATTCAATATCCTCTCAATCAGCAGCTTGCTCGGCTCTTTTTTATGAGTTGTTAGAAAAGGACGTGACCTTTCAATTCGCAAAAGTTTTATAACTTCCTTTAACTGCCAACATTAAAAACAGATTTCTACTTCGCATCAAGGAAGAGTCGTTGAATTTAATCATATTTTAACTGTTTGGATAGGTTCAAGAAGTAATTTGTTTTTTTCCAATACAATAAACACTGCAAATTATTGATTAAAAAAAATTTTAAGCAGTTTTAGTGAATATCATAAAACTTTGTTTTTCAATAATTTGCTCTAAAAGGACTCCGACAATTTGCTCAATAATAAAGTTGATTGCTTAGATTACTAAATTTCCTAGATTTTGATTTAACGCGAATTATAAAAAAATGTTCATTCTCTTTTTACACTAGTTGTTTTTATTTAATACGATCCATTCCCATTCTAACAAGCAAACTTTCTCAGGTGTGTCGCACCGATTTTGATGAAATTGAAAATGTTATAGAGTGTCGAAAAATAAGAGACCCGTATTTTTTTTTTTATCTGCGGATACGCACATTTAGGGGGTGAAAACCACCCCTAAAGTTACCCCCAAAAACAGTTCTTCCTAAATATTTCAAGTTCTAATGAATTTTTTCGAATGAAACAAAATGGAAATGATGTTTCATAAATATACTAACCTTTTGTAAGTAATCTGGTTCCCGGGGGTGACAACCCTTATTTTTTATTGCAGAAAAACGATTTTTTTTATATTTTTGCGTCACAAAAATAACAGTTTTGTTAAAAATAATTGAAAAATATTTTTTTACATACTATTTTGAAAAATAAAGTTGGCTGTTTTGCGTTTTCTTAAAAAAAGCTAATCAAGGGGGTAAACAACCCCTAGCACTAATACGTAAATTATGTACATATATTCTTTCAGACATCAGTTTTTTCGTGAAAACCAGTATTAATGGGTTTTTGGAGTGGCTGATTACGAATCTGATGTTAAATTTAAAAAATTCAAAATGGTGGATCCAACATGGCGGACAAACTTTTGAAAAATACATCAGTTTTTATTAAAAAAGACAATAAATAAAAGTACCCCCTAAATGTGCGTATCCGCAGATGAAAAAAAATACATGTCTCTTATTTTTCGATACTCTATAACAGTGATGGCGAACCTTTTTGAGAAGTGGGTCAAATTTTGTGCTATATTTCTTTTAGTATTAGCTCGTGGGTCACTAAACCAGTGGCGTCATTCGCGGAAAGGGGGGGGGGGGGGGGGGGAGGAGAGGATGGTTCAAAACTACTTTTTTGGTTATCACTTTTAAAATCCAGAAATCCAGGTGATTGCACTGAGTATTAGAATAAACAAGGAATAAGGAAAATCATATATACATCATGAAATATATATTAATATATATAGTTACAGGTATGCATAAGTATTATAAAGTGCTGTTGTTTAGTTTCAGATAGTTTCTTAATATTATGTTCATATTCCGTATTCATTAGTTTAACGCATTTGGCAGTCAATTCATTTCCAAGTTTATTTCTATCGGTAGATTTTACAACATTTCTTGAAGAAAACAATTTTTCACACGAATATGTGGACCCAAACATAATTATAAGAGCATTGGTAAGTTTCTTCATTGATACAAAATTATTTGGTAAAGAATCTCATACGATTAATACAGTATTTTCAATTTTTAGTGTTAGGTCATTATTATCTGCACTAGTTTCTAACATTTTTCCTTTGACTTCGGAAATCAAGTTTTCAAATTTATTTCTCCACACTATGCTGCTTTGAAATTCAACTAATTCCATTTCTAAATTATGGATACCTAGCCACATAAATTCGGTTATTGTTTCGTATTTTATTTTGTATGGATATAAAATAAAGTGAAATGTATTTTCCAAACTTTTAAATTTATTAAATCTCTCCTCAAAAGCTTGTTTTATTTCCCGTATAATCATTTAATATTTTTTAATTGCATTTAATTATGTAATACCCACCTTTTGGGTGCGATATCATTAAAATCAGAAAGTTAGAAATATTTGACCGAGTGTATGAACCACTTTTGCTCGTCAGGTACGTCAGACACAGTTTAGTATGCAGATATCAATCAGCTAGTCAATGTCTATATGGAAATATTTTTTTATAAATTCGAGATTAGTTATATCGTCGTTGCGCGTGCAATACCGCGAAAGAGCAGTTTGTAAATACCGCGTAACAGCAAAAGGCGCAAAATTGAAATATTGCGCCTACGCATTCTTAACATAGTTTCGCTCCTTATAGATCTCACAGAATTTAAATTAGCCTATAAAAACCTCATTTTTGACATAAAAAAATTCAATTCTATATGTATTAAAATTCATTTCAAACCCGCGTATCTGCTAATTCTAAACTACTTTTTCTGTAATTTGTTGTAACAAAACCGCGTAAGTGACTTTAAACAGAATCTAAGCAAGATATTAAAGTGATTTTATATGGAATCTAAGCAAGTCATTAGTAAGCTAACGTTATTTTCCTATAAAATAGGTCGCAAAGAAGTAGCCTTAGAGTTCAGTCCATAAAATATAGTTAAATGGCTAAGATATTAAGTTTTTTCTTCCTCCTGTAAAATCGTGAAAACGCAGATACGCGGTATTTACAAACTGCTCTTTCGCGGTATTGCACGCGCAATGACGATATATATTTTATTTTTTAAATATTTTTGATTCTCTGTTCCCTCTTTTATGATATAAAAAATAAGTTTAGAACAATCAAAGCGTGGGTCATTTAAAAAGCCTGCGTGGGTCAGTGTCTGACCCGCGGGTCATAGGTTCGCCACCATTGCTCTATAACATATTTCAATTTCATCAAAATCGGTGAGACACACCTGAGAACGTTTCCTTGTAAGTATTCATGAATTACTGAAATTGTTTTCTTTTCAAATGAAAATTTGCTTCATATAATACATTTTTATTTTATGTGTAAGCTTTATAAAATAAAATATGCACTGCGTAAAAATTATAGTTCTTAAAAAAATTCCCATATGGTTTTTGTACTGATTACTTAAAACGAACGGGTTGTTTTTCCTCTACTTTCCATCTGTTCCAGGCATTTTTGAAGGAATGAAAAAGATCGGTGAAATTTAACAGACCTTTTTTTTAAAATAAAAGCAAACCTAAGATCAAAAGCTGTTTACGACACCAACCCTTCTTCATTAGAAACGCCTGCTGCTCTAACCATCTTCTGAAATGATCATTACAAAAGGGTAAACAAATTCTTTTTCAGAAAATTCTTCTCTTAAATAGATCTTCAAAGAAGGTTTACATTTAATTAAGACAGATTCAATTAAAATTACAGGCATTTTGTTTATGTGAGGAGAATCAAAAGAATCAAAAAATAACACTGTTAGGAACAATATAAAAATATTACAATAATAAAACGAAGAGCATTTGTAATGGGTACTTAAAAAAATGTCCGACTTTTAAAGAGAGGTTTAAAAATATAAATATAACTCATTAATGTGTTTTCTAACAAATCCTCACGTGGAAATTTTTTAACGAAAATTATGTTTTCTTCAGACACAACTGGCGTTTTTCAATCGCTAAAATAAAATAATTTTTGAGGCTACAATTTCACTAAAAATTATCCAATTTTGATAGAGTTTTATGTAATAGTTATTGAGTAAAGTGAATTTGAAAAAACGGATATTTAAAGTGAATTTGAAAAAAAACGGGTATTTAATTGTTTAATAATTTCCTATATTTTAATTTTTACTAGAATGTTGTACCTGGACATTTCTTTAATATATTTGGTTCTTTCCTCGATGTTTCTGTAGTTGTTAATTTTTATTCATAATTTTTTTCTGGATTCATTTCACAGGAAAAGACGAAAAGTCATTTGCGATGTACATCGATCGGCAGCGATCATGGTTCCAACATAATTCAGTGCATGAGCGACGCGTAGAGGGCGGAATTTCGACGGGTAGCACAATAGGGGTTTTACTTGACCTCGAAAGACACATCCTGAGTTTTCTGGTTAATGAAATGCCCCAAGGATCTGTCGCGTTCAGAGACCTCTACGGCGTTTTTTATCCAGCGGTGAGTATTAATCGTGGGGTCACACTGACCCTTCACACTGCTCTGGATGCTCCTCATATGGATTATCACTAGAAAAAAGAAAAACAAAAACGCACATCGACGTAACAGGAATTTACAACTTGTAAATAATTTGTAATTAATTGTAAATAAATCCGAGCGGACCCGCCAACATATTCCAATTTTTCAAAAGACGCTTAGGTAGTCATAGACGAAATGTTTTTACCTGTTTTATGAAGTGAGAAAAAGGGAAAGGGAGCCAGAGTAACACATATCTCAAAGATCGGGTTTCCAAATTGGAGCACCCTTCCCAGGATTGGAGGGAAAATAAATGCAACTGAAGGAATGTAATAAACTGCCAGGAAGTTTTATTTTGATTTTATAAAGCCAAGAAGTAGTGTTTTTGAATAGGATTTTTGAAAAATGAAAAAAAAAAACAAATATAAGAGGTTTAGGCTTCTAAGGAAAAGAACTAAATGTCAATCACGTTTTTCTAGGGACGTAGATATTATCTGAAAGATGCAAAAGATACCGAAGGTTTTTTGTAAGGTCTATTTATATATGAGCCGAATGTCAACGTAAATTATTGATATTTAAGGAGTCTGTAAATTAAAATTCAGCTGTACAAACTAATCTATTTCCGTCAACTATTTAATTTTTACTTAATTTAGTAAATTTACCAATTACCGATCTTCTGGCATTAATAAAAATTTAAAAGAAATATATTTTAAAGCGTTTTCATTTCTTCATTCAATTCATCAATTAGCAGCGTTGGATTAAGGAACGATTTATTCAGAGGTAAGACATTTTTAAAATTTTTTGCTTATTGTGAAAAAGTGTGAAGTTGCTGATTTAAAAAATATGTAATTTCATAAAAGAAGTACAGAGAGTTTCACAACTTAACTTTTATGAAAATGCAGGTATCACAATAAGGCGGGGGCGTATTTTCGTCCAACCCATTTTCTTCTCTAGGATTTTTTGCATTTTCTGTTCTCTTTAAAAAATCGTTTAATCTGTTTGCTAGTCTTTACGAGGTCTTTGTAAATTTCAGTATATAAAAATCGTGTTGTTTAGTATTACACGAGGGTTTCCGCAATTTTCTTATCGTGTAAGAGCGAAATATAAGCGATAGATATTTTGAATCATCACTAGTTTTTGTCTTTTTTTCAAAAATTAGATTCCTTATTTTCATAAATGAGAACATTAATTTTCAAGCAATATTTTTAAGAAGATATCGAAAACTATAGATTAACAAATTCTGAAAAAAATATCCCGAAATCCTGAAATAAAGCCCTTTTAAATGATATTTCACGTCGGAAAACGAACTGAAAGTATGCTGAGGTAATGAACAAGAGACTGAAAGTGATGCACGGAAAAGAAACTGAAAACTTACAGAAAACGAACTGAAATTCGACTGAAAAATGTGGACTGAATCAGGCGGAAAACAGACTGAAATATATTTTGATCTTAAATTTAGTACTTTCTTTTCAGTTCACCCCCTGATTAATTAAATTGAATAGTCTGGTATTATAAATAAACGTATTTCTTATATTTAAAATACAGTCTTCTCACTACATAATACTTAACTGATTGAGTAATGAATCAGTTACTCTTTGCACCTAAAAAATTCTTCAATAACAAAAAGAAAAAAATTTAAGTTTAGTAGTTGAAAATTTTCTAAGTCCAATATTTCTAACAAGGATAGGTCACACTGTGTGGATCACCGATTTGACCGAGTCTCCATGTATTTAAAGAGGTTCACTAGTGTAGTAAATCCCCAAAGCCCTAGGGTGCAACGTTCGGAAATAAGGGAGAAATTTCTCTCGAAAGTTTTAGGCTTACCATTAGTAGAAGTACCAAAAATTCGAACTTATGAAAGTTGTCTTGACGAAGTGAGCAGCGTATATGTTTCTTCTACCTTTCTTCATAATACATATTTATTTGCTTACATAATTCGGATTATAAATAACATACATGGAATTGCGCTTTTTATCAATGATACCTCGCCATGACAGCTTTCATAAGATCGAATTTACTATTTACATTTATACATACAATTAGTGAGCCTAACATTCCTTATTTCCGCGTGTTGCACCCAAGGACTTTGGGGGTTTACTACACTAGTGAACCTCTTTAAATATACGGGGACTCGGCCAAATCGGTGACCCACACAGTGTGACCTATCCTGGTAAGTGAAAAAAATTCGATGAAAAATTCTGGTCTCGTTTCAGTTTCTTGCTGATAGTCATCAAAGGTAACTGATATTTGAGTCTTGATTCTGATTGTTTTCCGGTATAACTATGCTAATATAAAATTTACAGTCTGGTTTCATTTTCTTTTCAGAGTAAACAAATATTTCCGCTTCATTTGAGTCTGAATTCCGTCTTAACTTTCCCGATGTAATATGTTTTTAGTCGAGTGCAAATAATATTTTCCGTGTTATTTCAAATTAAGGGGGTAGTACACTTCTTTTTTTTTGAAAAATCGATTTTTTTTTATTTCATAAATGTGCTCTAATATATCACAGAAATGTTCTCCCAAAACCGTTTTGAGAAATTCGATATATAAAAAAAGTTATAGACACATTTGTAGCGGTGCCTTACTCTTATCGCACCTTAAAATTATCGAATAAAAACTTTAAATGCGTTTTTCTCAAAACCACGTTTTTTGACCTGGCCGACATGATTTTGAAAAAACTATTGGTCTGATCGGGCTCAAATTTTTATGGGATACTCTATACATGTGTAGTTCTCGCCCGAACTAGGAATTTGAAAATCGTTTAATGTTTAACCCTTTTTTTAAACAATTTTTTGCAAAAAAAATGACAGAAAAATTAAAAAGTCCGCCATTTTCTTTTTTTTTACCAAAATTTTTTATCCTAGTTCGAGCGATAGCGACTGATCTATATTTTAATATGCACTTTGAATTGTTTGTTTCAGACGTTCCATAGTCGAGATATCATGTCGGCCAGATTAAAAAGGGGTCACCTTCAGGCAGCCATATTATTTTATATTCTTGAATGTTAGTTGTATCATCTATAAAAAGTTTGCAAGATCAAAATAAAGTTAACTATAAAAAACAAAATCTTTAAAAAAAGGCCTTAAGAAGTGTACTACCCCCTTAAATTCCGTCTAAAATTCAATTTCCAGTCTGTTTTCATTTGGGTTTTGGGGAGTACAAAACTTTAGCGGCATAGGAAAATATTCTTGCATTTTGAATTTTTGTTTAAGGTGCTATATAACGCAAATGTCAGGTATATGTTCCTAAATATTTTTTTTATATTACAAAACGATGACATACCCAATAAAAAACTAGGTTGTATTATTGTATATAATATAAAATTCTATAATTTCGTAGTTTTCTAGATATGGCAAGTGATTTCCTTCAAGGAAATACAATTGCAAAATACATCAGATAGTTAATGTAAGTTTATAAAACCTATAAATCAACATAGTATAAAGTTATAGTTTTTAAGAAATTAATAGAATTTTGTGGACGCTGTTAAATTGTGTTGTATAAGTGCTGTGTTATTCACCTTGATACCTCTATTCATTCTAGAGAAATTAAATTGTGATAAATCTTTAAAGGTTTCATAATTTGCTTAAAACGAAAAAAAAATCCCTCCGACATCGTTGAGCATAATTTTCACGACTCCGGAGACATTCAATCGACGCGAAGACTTGATTGAATCTTGAAAATTCCTCAAGCCCAAAGCAATAAATCCCAGGAGCGTGAAACGCGGGCAATTAAGCGAGTTATCACTGCGGGGAACTTAATTATCGAGATTCGCTTAAGACGCTAATGGTCGCTAGAGCGCAACTGATTCCGTCGCTTCAAAAACACTCCACAGCTTAATTTGTGTCTTGAGCAGTGTCGCTGGGTGTGTCGTCAATCCTTTAAGAATGTAATTTCACGCGTCATTAAGGAGGACCAATTACTCTGTGACGTGACACCGAGGAGCGTCTTCGCGGTCGTACGATTCAAAATTATAGTTTTTAATTACCGAACAAGTCGTACTCAGATCCCGTGACGATGACTTCATTAATCACCCGCCATCGTCTGACCTGAACTGAATCTGGGTGGACTCGCTTAATACGTAAATCGTCGCAGTAAGATATTTTATAGAAAGTTTGATTAAAGCAGGCACTTTTGCCAACTTTCTTAAACTTTTCTCATTTTGTTCGACTGCAGTTTTTGTGGGGTCGGGACACTTATAACTGGCTGTTCGTGCTGGCATTCTTAGGGTTCACGTTGCGATTCCCCGATTCCCGGGGTATGGAACCTCTCTCCCCGGGCAGATGGTATCTAAATGTGTTCGTGTCTCCAAATTAGTTTCTTGGCATCACTTTAGAGTATGCTGCCTCTAAAAAAGTGTCTTTTACCTCATAGAGGTAATCACTGGCGCCAATTTCCACGCACGTGACTCGGGGTCACGACTTCCTCCAGTCACGGTGATCGGTATCTAATTACGATAATGGTGCGACACACCGACGCGACGCGAGTCCGTTTTCACTGAAAATTGCTTTTATTAATTCCCTTTGTTCGAGATTCAATGGCCAGTGATAATCGTCCGGTAAAGGAGGCGCAGCTCGCGTTTCATGCGACACTTCCTTCCTTTCCGACTCCGGCTGCAACTCGATGGCCGCAATCAACACCCAAATCGAGGTGGACGCGTGTGTCACCATTTCGATGAGTGGTGAATAATGAACAATACCATTCCATCTGTTGCGCATATCGACGCCGAAACGATAAGAAATCATTTAAAAAGTCTGCATGTCGCTTTAAGAGCTTACATAACTTTACATACCTATTATGATTTATCTTTCTTTTTAACAGACTTTCATCATTTATCAATGAAAACGATTTTTTTTTTCATTTATCCTTAGTACCTGCTTTAAGGGGACCTTTACTTTCAAAATCGGAAAAAAATAAAATTTTTTTTTTTTCATAAAAATGCTTCTTTACATTACACAAATCTTATCCTAAAACGGTTTTAAGAAATTCGTAAAAGAAAAAAAGTTATACCTATATTTGTTACGCTACTTCTACGCATTTTATATGCAAAAATTATATAGCAAAAACTTTGAACGCGTTTTTCTCGAAATCACGTTTTTGAAAATGGCCGCATCTGTATCTCAAAAACTATTCAACCGATTTTAACAAACCAAACGCCATTCGATTCGTTATCAAATATACTAGAAACTAAACCTTTAAAAATATTATTTTACCCCCCCACTTTTTTATGCGGAGGTTAGTTTACCCCTAACTTATAGTCATTTTGTAACTTTTTTAGAAAAATGTGTATAAAATGATATATTCATTAAAAATAAAAGGTTTTTTAGGTTTAGGTACTAGTTTTGTGTCTTATGAAAACAATCCACTAAAAAATTTTAATCTATCTGTTACAGGAAGTCCTGGAGAAATGGGGCCGTTTTAAAAGTGCCTTTTGGTTGACGCCATCTGCAGGCATTAAAATAAACTAAAGTTGCATTTAAAAATTCTTTTTATATTATTCATAATCTTACCAATAATGTAAAAAAGGTTTCAGGATCATAAATATAATAGTCTTTTCAAAAAAAAAACTTTTAAAAAGTGTGTTTTTTCCCGATTTTGAAAGTAAAGGTCCCCTTAAATACTGAAATGAAAATAAACCTGTAGGATCAACTATTGCAAATACATGTTTTCAAAATAATGTCCAGAAGCGGTCTTGGACTTGCAGAAAGTCTAAGATCAATACTATACCTGTGGTATCAAGATCAAGACTAGACTTGCAAGACCGAGAACAAAACTAAGATCACGTTTGCGAGACTTGACCAAGAACAAGACCGAACTACGAGATTTTTAACTAACTCAAAACACAATTTTATGTTTTTAATTACTTTTAAAAAATATGATCCTATCTTTAATACGGAGTTTAGTGAAATTGATCTGAAATTTATGAAATTTTAACAAAATATTTATTGGTTTTTTATTAATTGAACTTATACTCCAAATTTTATAGTTGAGAGAGAGAAAAACACTGAAATTTAAAATTTGTATCTTACACATGGGTAAGATCGTTATTATAGTTGCTAATTTGATTAAATATATTAGGTTGATAAAAACGTTTTGCGGGAAAATTTTTAAATTTTTTTTTATTACGTTTTGACGCAATATGACATGGAGCGATTTCGAAAATATTCTAGAATGTTTTCTATTCTTCCACGTGACAGGGTATAAAAGGGCGGGCATACGTTCTAGTGGACAGAAATGACTTCGATCACGCAGGAGCAACTTCGGGCGATCATGTTCTACAAGTGGCAGCTTTTATACGAACGCAAGTACAACTGCTAAAAATATACATAATGCATTCAGCGACCACGTCGTTTCTTATCGAACAGTCCAGTGTTGGTGCACACGTTTTAAATTTTGATACTCAAGTCTTGAATATAAGGAACGTTTTGGACGACCCTCGTCCATCGATGATGAAGCATTATTCCGCTGCATCAAAGCGAATCTTGAGGCAAGTACGCACGAGCTAGCAAGAGAACTTGGCTGCACACAACCATCAATAGTAAACCACTTAAACAACTTGGGATACAGGAAACTTCTAGCTCGATGGATACCACACAGTCTCACCGACGAAAATAAGAACTGCCGCGTGAGGATCTGTCAGTCTCTCCTACTTCGTCATCATTGCAAGGAGTTTTTAGAGGATCTTGTGACGGGGGATGAAAGATGGATCTTTTATGATAACAGCACGCGTCTAGCATATTGGCTTCCTATCGGAGAAAAGCCGCCCCAGCAACCGAAATCTGATCCCCACTCACGAAAGATTTTGTTGTGCTGTTTCAGGGACGCAAAGGGAATGCTCTTTTACAATTTTCCCCCTACAGACAAGACGATCTGCTCTACACGATACATCGAGAATCTCCAGGAATTGGCAAAAGCTATAAGAGAAAAACGGCCAAGACACGCGACTGTCCACCTTCTCCACGATAACGCGAGACCGCATGTAGCAAAGGAAACCTACAAAACAATCACTGAGCTTCACTGGAATACCGTTCCTCAGCCACCGTACTCTCCCGACATCGCGCCGTCTGGCTATCATTTGCTCAAACATTTGAAGTCATATTTGAGGAACAAAATTTTCAACAACATCGACGATCTTACGGAGAATGTGTCCAATTTTTTCGAGTCACAGCCGCCGCAGTTTTGGACAAAATGAATTAACGACTTGCCTGCTAGATGGTTGAGTGTTATAGAATTAGATGGCGAATATATTGTTGATTAGAAATGTTTTGCATAAGATATATGAATAAATAAATTCTACTGAAATTATTGCGACAAAACTTTTTTATCAACCTAATAGTATAACTTGAAAACACTAGAACAAATATCACTGAAATTTAGAGCATAAGTGTAATTAATACATTTTATCATTTTCTTCTTTTTATAATTTTTTCATTGTTGACTACTTAAACAGTGTAAGCAGCTGAAGTCATTTAGGTACTCGAATAAAAAACTTATCTAAAATATTTGTTGTAGAAATACAATACAAAATGTAATTATATTATCTTAATACTTTAGCAAGTCAATTATGCTTGATTACAGATTTTAGGAAATTCTGAATTTTTCATCTTGATATACCGTAGTGTCAACTTTTAAATTTCGAAATTTAGAATATTTGAATTTATGATATTGATTTTATATAAAGTGAAGCCCAGAACTTACTTTTAGAATGGTACTACAGTTTGATACCTCAGACTCGATACTCTGAATGTTGGTTGCTTTGGCCAATATCACGAATCCTGATACTTGTATTTTGGTATCTGAGTCTCTCAATTTGGCTCGGCCATTAGGATTGATTTTGCTATTTTATTTAATAGTACTAATAGTACTAGAATTTAATGAACAACTGTAGGAAAGGTAAAGTAGGATTCTTGGGTACACAGGTTGATAGTTTTTAATTGTAGAAATTGCCAAAATTCAGAGTGACTTGAAGAATAGGTCATAGTTTTACGTTGTATGTAATGTTCTCAAAAAAAAAAAAAAAAAACTATTTTCTTCTAATTTATCACATTGAAAGAGTCGTTTTCTTATGAGAATGTTTCAAATAATTTTTTTAAGATTATTTTTCTTGAAAATACCTATTGCGGAAATTTTGAGAATATCTTAATTAAAAAATACATACGAGTATTGTGATATTTTAATCTATTAAAGTGTATACGATCAAAACTATAAGAATTCTTCTTCGACAGAGATAAAAAGAAAAGAAAAGAATTTTGGGAAGACATTCAGCTCCTTAAAATTCCATTTCTTTATACCTATTAGTTTTAGCGTAGTAAGCCCTACAAAATTGATTAATTTCGGTTGGAAATTGATTTTGAAGAGCACATAGCTTCGTTTATGAAAAATGAGGGGGAATGTTCGATTGAAAGGTTTTCATCTACTTACGGATATAGATGGAATTTCGGTGATTCTATTGAATTTACATAATAAATAACAAAATATCGAAACATCTACCACTGTGCAAAGCTACAGATTATTTTTCAATCATATTTATTTGAGCGTTTCAATTGCTCATTGTCCGAGGGATGCAATCAGAATTTGAATGATATGAATGATTTTCCAAACAAAGAACCAGAAGACCATTAAAAATCCATTAAATTAGGTCAAACTCCAGGCGAGTGGAAATCAACGAATAGAGAACTGTCGCCCCAAATCAATTACTCCAAGCAATCAATCAAAACATTCGTCACGGAGGGAGAGACTGAGACTGAGGCTTTAAGTTTATGCTGCCCCATTCACTTTTCACAATATTTCCTAGGCACTTGAAGCACTCAATCAAAAATTTTAAAATTCAATCCGTCCAAGTAAACATAAATTATATAAATCCGACTGTGCGGATGAACATGGAAGGGAAAAGTGTAGATGGCATAAAAAAAATATACATATACATAACATAAAATCGGATTGACCAGAGATGGACAACCGCGCCGAATTGGGCAAACTTCCCAAATTGATTTTATCAATTAAACGGGGACAGATGGTGACGATGCGATGTCAACCCAATTCCAAAATTAAATTTGATTCATTAGGGTAGACTCGTTGGCATTTCAAGAATATTGTTTGTATGTTTGTCCAGTAGCTTATATTTACTTATCTCATAAAAATTCGACCCGGACTGGCCATTTGCGGGAATTTATGGATGCTTCATCAACTCTGATTGAACATCAAATTTGTGTCCAAATTGCCACTTATGTCGTTGTAAAACACTAAAATTTCTGAACCTATTGTTTTTGAAATTGAATTTGTGGAATATTTGCAATCATACACGTACGTGAAAAATTTATTTCCTTCATAAAAGGTTTAATAAAATTTTTAAATCCATGTCGTCTTAACTGAAACTATTAAAACTCCACGTACAGACGACTGTCCAAAATTAAATAAGAGGTAGATATACTCAAAACCAACTAATTAGGAGTGATCTGTGCTTTAAAGTACATTCATGAAACCAACTTCAGACACCTCTCTCCTCGAGTTGACTTGAACAAATTACAGAAAACCCCAGGAGAAATTAAGACGCGCGTTCAAAAGTGGAGGTGTCGGCAGATTATTTATGGCCACCTCGGGATATACTCAAAAATTCATTTCGTATAGAAACCGGCCCCTTGCCTGCTTTTGCCACGATTTAATGGGTATTCATTTCAGCCGTAAATTATTTAGATGACTAGTCCAATTCAAGCGTAAGGCGATTCGTTTGTTGTCTAGGCACATCTCTTCTCGTCGCATCGAAGCAGCGTGTTTTGTATTACTTTTATCGCTCTTGTTTTCATTTGATTAGTTTAATTGAGTTAATGCCTCTTACTGTCAGTGCCCAGTTATTACTTTTGGTTGCAAATATAAGATTAGCCCCAAGAGTACTGCATTTATTAAAAACCATGTATAAAATGAGGGTTTCAAGAATATTTAGTTACATATATAGCATATTAACCTTGGTACTTTAGATTGCATAAATTACTTTTTTCTATCTAATTGACAAAGTACTTAATCGTTCTGTTTCATGATCTGATTTGGGTAAAATAACCAATTTTGCATTGAGTTGAGCACATCAAATCAATATCCAAACCTAATTCAATTTACATAAATGTTGGTGAAACTTTATATCACAATATATATCCAAAAAAATATATCTTGTTCGAATTACTAATTTTGTGGTTATTTTGACTATTTGAACTTTTGATTTTCACCTAACTAGATTGCTTGTACGTATGATTATAAAACTATATTATTTAAACATATAAACTGTGACCCCTATAATTCCACATGTTCTTTCAATTAAACTAGTCTCTGAAGTTCTATATGTCTTAAATGTTTTGATAAAAGGTTAGTCTAAACAAAAACCTACAGGGAAAATAAATTGCGATTTTCTTGAAACAGCATTTCGTTCAGTAAGAATTAGAAAATCCCAAAGTCCAACACTAGTAATGGCCATACAATAGAAGTTTGTTAAAATAACCACTGACCATGTTAAGCTATGAAGAATATCTGTTCAAATTAACGTGGACTAAAAGTTAAATCATATGCATTCTCTTTATTTCAATAAGTATTATCTAGTGAAATTGACATTAACCCTCAGTCACACAAGGCCTTTTCCATTTAGAATTCACAAAGTCGGGTATGGTCTACCCGTCCAGAGTTTGGACGTGAATACCGTATAGTGAAAGTATTCGTTAGCAATTTCGATGCTACTTTTTCATTTGTTTGGGATATTAACCTTTCGTTCCCAACATAAAAAATTATTAATTGTAAAAATTACACAGCAATAAACAAAAAAAAAAGAAAGCAAAATTTCAGAAAAACATTTTTTTTCAAAAAATTATAAAACATATCAAGTACGATTTTTAAAAAGTATAAACCATCAATCCTTGTAAACAAATGTTCGAACTATCATAAAAACAGCACGACTTAGTATTTTACTCCAAAAACCATATTTTTTTTGTAATTTGAAAATGAGCAATTTTCCAAAAAAGTGGAAGAGCAAATTACAAGGCAATTTCAACCGCATTCCTTCGTGCACGGGTTTCCATACTAAAAGCAAGGATTTATTATAGTTTAATAGTTCAAGAAACACCAACTTAAATTGTTTTACATAAAAAATTATGTCTTCATACTTTAGAAATAGGCCTCCATATACGAATTTACTATCCTTAAACTGTCACAGAAAACACGCATCTTGCTCATTTTTTGATCGCTAGAAAGAAAAAAAATGATAAAATATTATTTGTATACTAAAAATATACATCAAAAGTTGATGTAATTGCTCTTTTGTACGCATTTTTACTTACTTGTCAAATTTTGATTATCGACGTTTTCTAACGAATTCACACATGGCGGGTAGAAAATACCCAGACCAATATTCGGACAAATTAAACAGTATGCTAGGTGACACTAATAACTTTGACGAAGCACTAATTAGGTACTTTGGTACCTCTACTTTTTTTACGCATGCGCTTTAGACATGTACCCCTTCCCCCTGGAAAATGCTACGCGTTTCTAAAAGGCTCTGGGTATGGTATACCCGACCTTTGTGACTGAGGGTTAACATAGTTATTGTAGATGAACTCCGATCTAGTTGCTTGAAACAAAATACCAGATGAATTAACAAGGCCTCATTGGTGAGCTTTACATACTTTTTCAGTGTATGTTCATGAATCACGCCTTATGTTCTTACTTTGTACATATAAAAATTTAAAATATTCAAAAATTGAGTTCGTTTCAAATTTCTACAAAATTGTGTGGAAAATTGTGGAAAGTCGTTAGAGATTTTGACATTTTGGTCGTCGGTATTGAAATTTAATGTCTATCTGGTAACTATAAAGTTTTTACTCGCGGGCAAAATTTTTACCTGAAAGTGTCTGTTCCTCACGGAGGGGAAAAACTGAGCTCTTGACAGCACTTCTCCTCTTACACAATTTTACCAGATTTTTCCCACGCTGCGGAGACCGAGTAAATTTGGGTAAAATCACCGATTGCTTGTCACTGTGTAATCTGTCATTTGTGTGTTTCAATTTTGTGTTGCGATTCAGATAAAAGAAGAAGTTATTGAAAAATTGTTTAAATAAATAAAAAACATATTTCAAAATCTTCAAAAATATTAAATAAATCCATAAGTTTTCTCTCTAACATCTTGATCACCTTTGACAATTTACATACACAAGTAAGATTTACCCAATTTTTACTTGAAGTCGTCTGAAGTCGTCTACATCAAAAGGTTTATCCCCACTACTATATGAAACTTTTTACCAGATTTTTACTCAAGAAATTTTTACCCAAAAGTTACCAGACAGACCTTTAATCTTGAAATTTCATGGCAAGTCTGTGAAATTCGAAATTTTCGGTTGCTACATTGGATTTCTAGTTTTATGTTATTTTTTTTTTTGAAGTGAAAACTTCTTTAGCATCGTTGTGATTTGAAACTCGATGAAACGAAAAAGCGACAGTAAAAAGAGATAAACACATACATCTATAGGATTAAACGTGCGAGAGAATGCGATAGAAGGCATTATACAGTAGAATCCCGATTATCCGGATCAAATAAAACCAGGGGTATTCCGTATAATCGAAAATCCGGATAATCGATTTCAAAGCAAATCAAACAATATTTAAATTTTAATACATATTTTTTTATTATGTATGTAATGGGTTTTACGTGCGTCGTTTATATAATACGATATATAAAAAACGAGCTATAACGATAGATAATGAATTACATAATACCTATGTAATTTAAAATTTTGGTTGGAAATAACTTGTTATTGATCTTTGACGTAATGAATCATATCTTTTTATTGCGGCCAAGTCCCTGATGCGCTTCAGTTGTAACAACTGTATGGGATCCGATTCGTCCTGTCTTTCAAACCACTTAAAAGCAACATCTAGAGCTTCAAAAGCTTCTGCGTGAGATGGTATTTGACATACATCCCTAGTTTCAATCTCTTCTTCATCTTCTCTTTCGTTACTCAATGATTTATTCATCAGTTAATATTTGGAATCCAGGGTCTTCACTATCGCAGTTCAGCCACTCCTTAATATTCTCTTCATCGCACCCTTCACCAATGCTAAGAATTTTCATTATTTCTGTTATTTCTTTAAAATCGTCGCCCGGTTTAATTGAAGAATTAGATAGAGTTAATTTTAATAATTTATTCCATGCGCTTTTTAATGTTTGCAGTTCCACAGAGTTCCACGCTTCTACCAGCATATAACAACAATTTTTTAAATTAATTTCCTTAAAAAACTTTAACATCGTTTCTATTTCACTGTCGTCTGTTGACAAAAGACGACGCAGTAGCTGCTTTCTTTCTTTATACTCTCAATTATCTTCAATTTGTCTTGAAGAGACAACACTACTCTTTTTCGCTTGGATTTTTTAAATTTCCAATATAAAACGTAAACAACGCTGTCAAAATATTTTTAAATTGACAATTAGAACCGAGATCAATGAGTCCGGATAATCGGATGTTCGGATAATCGAGGTTCGGATAATCGGAATTCTACTGTACAGTGTTTCTTATATTTCTGATCTCCTCTTTGTGCGCTGTCCGTACCCTCTCCCATCTTCATACGTTCGGGAATATTCGTAAGTCTTCGTAGATTGTCGGTACTGCTCTGGGCGCCTTCAAGCAGAAACCTAATACGCTGGTAGTGGTGGTACGTGCTACGCACGACGCTTGGGTCCGAGCGTTGTACGTGGCTTAGTGTGAGCGCCTGCGTATTACGAAGCTTGGGTAAAGGCATTATAACAACCGTAGTGTATTGTACACGTGTATCGTTTACATAAATATTTCTTTATTTTAATAAAGTGATTTTCCAAGTATGCCGAAAACGAATGCAGAATATTGTCGTGATTATCGGAGAAAAAATAAAGAAAAAGAAAACAAGACTAAAAAGACCCCAAAAACTGAAATTCTACATTCATCTCATTATCTTGAAGTTAACATTTTTGAAGATTTCACTTCTATCGCGTGTGAACTGCACACATGTTTTTTTTTTTTTTAATAGAGTGATGGTATATAAAAGTTTAATTAAAATAGGTCCAGTAGTTTTGGAGATTTACAGACAAATGAAAAACTTGAATAAATTGATTTGAAAATATAACAACTCTGATTCAGGATTTTATTTTAAAAATTGTGTTAGATATCATCTTTTTCAAACGAGCCCTTGACCTTAAAAATCGGTTAAGGTTTTATAAAGTTATGTGCTTAGTAGTAGTCTGCTAAACAACTTGAATAGCTTTTTCTAACTATAGAAATTGTACCGATTCGCAACATTTCTGTATTGTTAGATGAGCCCTTTAAACACTACAAGCACAATAGGTGCAGTACAGTTCAAGTACAATTGGATTAACTAAATTGCTGCATTGTCATTGTCCCGCAAATCCCGGTGAGTTTGCCACCTTGCAAAAAAGTCGCATTCACAGCATATCCAGTGGCAGGACCATGACCAGGGACTGCTAATCAGCATTCTGCCCAACCGGGAGACAAAGAGTAAACGTCCTGAGACGAATGAATATTAAGCAGCTGTTTACCGAACCCGAATCTCCGGCATCCAGGACGCGTATGCAAACAGCCGTGCTATCACACAAGTGGCAAAACAGAATGGCCCTCGTCCAATAATTGCATTGTGCTGCACAAGCCAGTTTAATTGCCATTCGAGGGTGCTTCCCCCGGGAACTCCGGCGATATGGGTTTCGTATAAACATCACACGCCTTTATAAACTTTGATACTTCCCTTAACTACTTAAGGGGCCAGACGAGAGCCTTGATGGTCACCACTTCTCTGGAGCAGGGTGGTCCTTTCCTGACTCCTGGCGAACAGATGCTGTGAATTTATATAATCTATTATATAGTATATATACTTAATCCTTGACCATCAAAATTTAATGCCGTTTTGTCAGTAGAGAATTGAAACGGGAATCAATGCTTAATCCAATTCTAATTGTCGAAGGTTTTCAGTCGTTTTGCGAATGAAGCACGAAGCAAATTATCTATCAAGGATGCTCGGAGGAAATTGCCAAGGAAATTGAGTGCTGTCAATGGCAATAAAAGATAACAGCTGCTTAGCCGTCTTATCAATTTCTTTAAACTTCTCCAAACTTTTAAGGATATTATTTTAAAAATAATACTTGAAAATAGTCTTGAAAATTTTGTTTCGAAAACACTGATGACCTCACTAAGTTTATTTTGATAAAAGAAGTAGATGGTTCTTTTTTCTACTTTGATTGCTTCCAATTTTGCAATTGCTACAATTTGGGCGGATATAAGTCCATAAGATCTAACTCAAAATTTAACGAACTTGTCATTAATTTTCGTCGCATTTTTAGCATTTATGGTTGCTACATTGGTTGGTATAAACCTTATATTTGCAGCCCTGAAAATCTTCATATTATTAAAATTTACATGGAAATTCCACAATTCCACAATTCGAAATTTTGAAATTTTGTACTTTCATTGGAAATGTTGTGTGTTTGTTTCAACACACGTGTATTTTTCATGTAGTAATTTTTGTAATTTTTGCAATAACACAGTAATGCTCTAGACAGACAGCAAACATAAATTACTAATTAGTGCTAATTACTAATTAAGGTGATGTCTGCCATGGGTTTTTCATCATTAATGGCCGCTAAATGACGAAAAACTTCATCATTTATGACTTGCTAAATGACCATAATTTATTGATCATTTATACCTCAATAATAAAAAGTGAAATCAGCTGAATTCTAGGATTTTGTACTTCTGTACCAGTTGTAACATAGCTTTGCGCTATCCATTACAAAGAACAAGAAGAATAAAATCACGAGGACGATGGAATGACTGACAGCTGATAAATGATGATTAAGAAGTTGCTGTCTGTCACCACTTCATTAATTACTAATTAGTGTCAAATGAGTAATTAATTTAGTGAGTCTTGGGCATAATATGCTTGTTAAAAATATTTCATCAAACTAAAGACAATTTACACATTTACTTGTGTTAAAATAATACTTAGCATTTGCAGTGTTGTAATTATGCCAAATATCAAACCATTATAAAAAGACCAAATTCCTTTTAAATACTACGTATGTGTGCAAAAATTTTGCGCGAAGGCCACTTATGTTAAATGAAATGAACATAGGTTCAACCTCCATTTAATATGGTTAAAATGCGGCTTTCCGGTCCATATCTCTGGAGTAATCAGGTTTTTATTTTTGTTAATGGTCAATGGCATTCAGGAACCAGGAAGAGGGCAAATATTTGACGGAAAAAGTGCCAGAATTTATGTTCGTCGGGGATTAATTAAAAATCATGCAGCATTGTTGTTTCAGCAAGCAAACAAGGCAATTTTTTCCTGTCAAGTTGTAATTTTTAAATTATTATCTGAGTCTATTTAGCAATGCACGCTTTATTTACCATTCAAATATAAACTGAGTACTGCTCAAAAATTTATTTACCGAAAATTTATATTTGGATGCCCACCTGAATAAATTAAGCAAACAAAGGGCAAAACCGGGTATGGGGCCAAAATATATAACAATAGAGCGATGAGGTCGAAGTCGGTATTTTTTCCATATAATACATTATCCAGAATTTACACAAATCGCACCCATCCTGGAACCTTTAACCCTTTTGTATGTTGCCAAACTTTAATAAATTGCCACAATTTGAATCTGGAAGCCCTCCGGAATAGCCGGGAGATTAGTTGACTTCCGGGCGGGCGAAGCGGGGGTGGCGGACGATGAATGGACAACTATGTGTTCTCCGTTGACACGCCACAATTGAGGCTAATGCAAATATGTGCCCAACTAAATGACTTTGGGAACTTCTGCAAATCCCACAAAGGCTGAATTTGAATAAATTCTGGGATTTGCTAGGCAGTTAATTTTGTGTGTTCTTAAATGTAATTAAACGTCGATCTCCGAGGAATTGCCTCGTGCTGGACCGCCCAGATTAATGTAATCTTCCTGTCAGGATGGACACACCATTTTGGATGGAAGCTGGAAGTAACAGGATGGTTATACGGGGCACAAGGTTACACTGAACGTTCAAATTTCCAGACAAAAATAATGTGCTTGGGACTAAGGGTTTCCCTCGATTCATTCGACCATTTACAGTCAGTCCTCCGGTGGGACAAATTTATATGTTTTCGGGTTATAAATCACTATCAACAGTTTGACAAGGAACATTTACGATTTAAACAGGGAGATTTCAATGCAGTTTCAAGCTGGAAGGTCTCTTTTTTTGAGAAGTTTTATTGAATAAAAGAAATCGTTACTCGAAAATGGCGTACCCAAAATGACGGCTAAGATATTTTAATTCAGTTGTTACACAACAACGAAATAATAATAAAAAGGATATACATAATGTATACCTGTCTACGGATATTTTAGTGTAATGAAATTTTTAAAATAGCGAAAATATGAAACTGAAATACATATTTTCTCTATTTTAAAACTTTCATTACACTAAAATATCCGTGGACTTTTCATCACTTTTTGTTTTGTTTTAAAACGGCATAATTTAAATGAAGATATTTCCAAAACTGAATTTCAGTTGATTATACCCAAATTACTATCAAATGTTCATCGACCGCTAGCATGATAAAAATTTCTTCTCAGAAGTGTAAACGAAAAAAATTAAAGTATTCTGTAAAAATCTAAATTATTCTAATTTGAACAAATCTTTAAAAGCGAATGTAAAATGTTTTTATAAATTCTTTTAAATTTACTTCGATACGAGATTTTATTTTAAGTTTGTCGATGGAATAGATTTAATGCTTTCACATTTATTTAAACCAAGAAAGTATGCTCCTTAAATCAAGTAAATGTTTACTTAATTCAATAATAACTTATCTTTGCATCAATGTAGTGTTTGTTTTTTAATTTCAATATGCCTAAACTGCGAACAAGAAAGCATACCCATTAAATCAAGTAAATGCTTCTTCTGATTCAAAGGAATTTGTTCCTTAATTTAAATACACCAAATTTATCCAGAATCATTTTTGCATTGAAATAAATTTTTTACTTAATTTGAGGAAATCTTTTCCGAAAGTGTCCTAACATTATCTTAATTACACACCGATCTTAGTTATTTTAAAGACATTGGATTTTTTTAATAATTAGTAAAATGATATCTTTAATTTAAGGATGCATTTATAAATCCAGATTTTTTAAAGGTTTAAAAATAAGTAAAATAATCTTGAATTTTAAGAAATATTATAAGATTTAAGAAAATTTTTCTTTAAAAATAGGAAATCCGATTTTTTTCCTTGGTTTCTTCTTTTTTTAAGTACATAATTACCTTATATGATCCTTAATAAATTAATTTGAAAAGGACTTTTTTTTACCAAAATTCCATTTTTTTTAAATAATATATTCAATTTAAGGTTATTATTTTGAATTTGTATAAGTTTACGTTGCAATTTTTGAAAATGTTCAGAAGTGAATAAGTTTTTATAGCAAAAGGAAGATAGAATTTAATTTTGTGGTTTGATACGATCCATACGTTCGCAATTTCGAAGGCTTTAGCATTGCCTAGAACTAAAAGTCCAAAACCACTACTACAATATGTTTGTAAAAACAGTTTGAGGCATTGTTAAGCTTCAAACCTGGCTTAAATTGAGCTTTAGATCTCCCAACGGATTTTGATGAAAATTTGAACAAACGTTCTCTCTTTTGTTTTAAATTGCTAAACATAATAGAAAATTAACTGCTTAATTTATTTATTGTTTTAAATTTGAACAAGTTATGGTCAATCAAAGCTTTGGTATCATGTATAAAAATCATTTTGAAAAAAATGCCTGCAATCTTTAAAAAAATATTTTATAACTTGCTTAAAGCATGCAACTAATTGTAATTTCAAGCTGAAATTTCAACAGTGCGTTATTGGGACAATAAACTATGGAATAATGAAATTAAACGTTTATAGTTTTGCATAATCTAACAGTAGAGATCAGTGGCGTGGGGTCCATATAACACGATTCCTACCGGCTTCCCTTTTGGGAACTCATCCTATTCCCGTAAATTTAAAACTTGTTCTATGCCTGTAAAATTCCTGGAAAGCGCTCCCAAAATTCATCTCGTAAAGAAAACATGGCAAAACAAGTGTTACAACCAAAAACAACCATAATCTGTTGTTGCACTACGATGGAACCTTCCCTCGCACCGTAGCAGGTTCTATCAAGGGGTTGCATCGGGTATGAAGTGCTCGCTCGCTGTTTCTGTAAGCCGGTCATTTTACGGCTTACTAGAGCCCACACTTTTCTCCACGAGTAACAAGGAAATCGTGTGTGATATCCTTTGCTCCCTGAAAGCAAATCCTATAAGCAAATAACACGATAGAAACCGGCTTCTCGGCTGTTTTTGTTTTGCAGAAGTTGAAATTCGGATCACTTCGGCGGGTGGTTGTTTATTTCTTAGAATGTCAGCTGATTCGTGTCTTCTCTATGAACGGGTGTGAGTGTAGTGGTGCTCTATAACACGGTAGAAAGCGGCTTCTCGGGTGAGTGGGGTTGGTTGGGGTGGGTTTGGTTATTAAATCTCTTTGATACTAAAGGGGCTGTGAATTGTAGGAGTGAATGCTCCCTTATTTCACAAGAACACGGCAGAAGTCGTCTTCTCGGAAGGGAGGGGTGTTGTGGTTTTGTTTATTATATTTTAATAAAAAAATTGTTAACTTGTGTCTCTTTTTGCCTTGGTGCTCAACGGATTGTGACTTATGAGTGTGGTGTGGTGCTATTTTATTACCTCTCGATAACACGATAGAATCCGGCTTCTCGTCATTTCTCAGATTAAAACTCGGTATAGTTCCTTTAGTCAACTAAAATTTTTAGATTTACTTAATAAATCAAAATATGATTATTTTGCTCAATCAAGTCCTAACGAAAAGATATCATTTTTAATTACAGTTTTCCCGGGAATTTTCCAGTTTTCTGCTTTAAAAAATGAATTGAACGTTTTATATACCACTTCTTCATTACGGCAATTTGATATTCTCGCGCTTTACTCGCATATTAAATGTGGCATTTTAAAAGATACTTTTCCTCAAATTTTAAACTTGTGTTGCATATTTTTAACTCTTCCCATTACAGTTGCTTCCGCGGAAAGATCTTTTTCAGCCCTTAAGAGAATACATAATTATTTAAGAAATTCTCAAACCGAAGAAAGGCTCTCAAATTTAGCACTCTTATCGATAGAAAAACACCTTCTTTTACAAATTAGAAATCAGTCTAATTTTTACAATGATGTTTTGGTCGAATTTATAAAAAAAAATCGTAGATTAGTTTTGGAGTATAAGTAAGATTAATTATATTTCATATCAACTTTTCACAGTTTTTGTTAACCGCTTTAGTTTGATTGCACGATACACGCGACTATAACGGTTTTTTTCAAAGCCACTTATATTATTCTTGAAGTTCATTGTATATATGTCCATATTTATTCATAATATTCATATAGCACTTAACTTCCAATGACTTTAAGTATGATAGAAGTGGCCGACTAAATTCGACAAGAATACACGCAGTCACTGTTGAACACATTTTGTAATATCTGACTTCATTTGGTGAGTTTTTTTTCGCTATTAAGTTTCTGATTTTTGCACCGGCTTACCTTCTCAAAAATTTCACCCCACGCCACTGGTAGAGATAGATAAATATTTTAATATTTCTGTTCCACAAAATGTTCTGACCAACATATCCGCTCACAAGAAGATACCTAACACTACATGTAAATACTGAGGTCAAATATAAATATAAAATATTTCGAAAATTGGCTAAAATCACTGACGATGTAAATATAAATAATTAGAGGACAACAATATCGTTGGTTCGGTGACCATGATGCCATCCCGATCCAGGATCCCAGGCAAGGGTTCAACAAAGGGCCCTGGCTAATCAGGCGGAAGATGCACAGGTCATCCAGTCCATTCATCACTTTTATACACAATTGGCTGGTGACTGGGATTTTCCTGGTGGAGCTGCTAACTACAACACGACCAGGAATCCTGGCTGACCGCCATTCATGGGGATAAACTTTTTGGGGCTCAATAGAGTGGAAGGGTTCCTCTGACAACGGACAAGTTTTGGTTATTCAGAGGTCAAAAGCTTAATTCCCTGGAACAACTGGTCCCCAGCCAGTGGAGCCCCCCGGGGGAGCTATCGGAGGGTGTTGGCGCTTTGTGCGTGGCTGCGAAGAATTTTATCGCATCGTAACCTTTTTTTGAATCCACTTATGCTGTGCTGATGGTATTTAAAGTACCCAAATTATTTGAATGGATTATTGTATCAATACGATGTGGGGAGAGATGATATTTGGATTTTTGGGCGAATATCTTTGACTTTTGGAGGTTCGGGTTAAAGAATTCTAACCTTCTGAGAAGTTTAAATACAATAAATTTCCATAAGAACATCTGAAACTTATCTTTAGTGAGAGATATGCGTCTTAGTTTCTTATAAATACGAAATTCTAGTTAATCGTTTATATGAGGAGAACGTCCAATTTTGGATTTGCTTCCATGAATGAACATAGATTAAATATGAATAGAAGAATTTAAGATGATAATTTCTTTCAATTACGATAGATTATAAACACACATCGTGTTATACATTTTCAATTTATTAAATGTGATGAGTAAAATTCCCTTGATAAATTCATCCCAAATTTGCAATTGAGTCAATTTCTTTTCATTGAAAAAGAACAATTTATATAATCAAAATCATCAGTCGTAAATAAATAGTAGGGGAGACCGGGGATGGTTGACCAAATTTCAGTTTAGATGTTTATATGTTTTTTGTTTTAGTGTATATTATTGTAAAAACCAATAAATTTGATAGGTACACTATTAAGCTATAAAAACAAATGACAAAAGTCTCGCAATCAGTTATAATATAGAGTACAAGCATGATCTGGTGGAATATGAAATTTGAATCAACCTACCCCAGACATGGGGTAGGTTGACTTGTCACTGGGAGTAAGTTGACCTACAAATTAAATAGTGCAAGATCTACGGATATATAAAATTAAAATAACAAGAAGTAATTGAAATAACATTTTCTTCATTCAAACAAATAATTATCAATTCTATGACAATTTTGTTAATTTTAATTATTTGGTAACAGTCTTAACTGGTATAATTATTATAATTATATGATTTAAAGGAATAGATACATCATTTATGAGATCAGATTATGAAACCAGTCTTCTAAATCAGAGCTGCAATATTTACATTAAACAAACAATAGATTGCCATTTACACATTTTGTATGGGACTAGGTAGTCAACCAGCCCCGGATCACTTTGCAATTTTTACACACGTGTCATAACCTCAAAACTGCAGCGAAATTAAAAAGAATGATATGTAACATAAAGATTAACAATCAAACTTTTATTTTAAATTATTTGCAAATGAACAATAACAAGTATATAGGCGTCATTACAAATAATATAACAAGGAAAAAAATTACTTAAGTGTATTTCTTTTCAATATTATGCTCCTTCTCCCGAACTACGTGCGTACGCAATGCCGCATTCGAGACGACTGAGGGGGAGGAGGTAACGGTTTCTCACGCCTAGTTTGATGATGCAACACTTTTGAACTAGTCGAATTTTTCACAATTAGTCAACCTACCCCTATGGTCAACTATCCCCGGTCTCCCCTACCACAGAAAGTGAAGTGTGGAAGACAAAGTTTTCACGAATTTAATTCTCAAATTGGATTGAATGGATCGAAGAAGAAAACTTGGTAATCGAAGCAGCCTAAGACCTTCATAAATTTTCTGCAACGCTGAATTTACATGGTCGTAATATTCCATTCTCATGTCGAAATAAACTTTGTTGTTTTTCACCTTATCACAGCATATACACAGATGTACATAAATTAACTTTATTTGCCGTAGATCAGACCTAACTAGATAGATCTCTTCTATACAAAACTATGCTGGTAGATTTATTTGGATTTAGTAGAAGATAGTTGCCAGATAAGACGCATGATATCTCTTTCTGTAAATTAAGTCGAAGTTAATTCGGTTAACGCAGTCTTCAATTAAACCTGTAAGACAGGAAATTTTGACATCGTCAGCATACATCTTTTATGATATTTTGAAGATCACTAATAAACAAACAAAAAAGTAGGGTTCCAAGTATGGAACCCTGAGGAACACCACTCGAACCAATTATAACCAGCCTTCACCTGCTGAGAACGGTTTGATAGAAAATCGGAGATAATTTTAATGGCGCTAGTAGACAATTTTTAAATGTTATGTAATTTAGACAAGAGTAGGCTGTTGTCAACAGATTCAAAAGTGTTGAAGAAATCCAGGAGTACCATAAGAGTCACGAATATTTGTAAGTGTCCTCAATAGGTATAACTCAATAAGGATGGGGATATTAAGATAGTGTTGTTAAACATCGACTACTAACACCGCTTATACACAATATTATTTTTAAAATAAAAACCATAACATTATATAGTCTGCGATTGTTCTGTTCTGTTTCCGTTGTCGGAATCTTTAATAAATAATTTTATTTTCTAATTAAATTATTTTTTCTTCCAGTTTAAAATTTTTGTATTTTATTTTATTTTAAAAAAGAAATATGTTTAACCAAAAGAGGGTTTAGAAATCGTTAATCATAATATTTTAAAAGTTTGAGTGCCTTCCATAAAAGCCCACTTTGCAAATTTAATGAGCAAGTTGGAAGAATTTATATATTTTATTAAATCCCCCTTATGTCACCTACCTCCCTAATAGAATAAAATATTATTATTATGTTAAGCTTAATTTAAGTGTAATTTATTTAGTGATTGCTAGCTTTAAAGTGTAAGAAATATATGGATTTTACGACCAGAAATATGCTTATTTCATAATTCTAGGAACATTAAGCCTCAAATTAAGTTTAAAGTTAGTTCCATTATGGTTTTACAGTACAACTATAGGCTTTCGTTTCGTGCACAGATTAATAAATTACCATCGCGCCGTAGACGACCCAGACTGTAGACTGCAATTGCAATTAAAGCCGATTCTTTGCAAATTGCAAGTGAATTGAAAGAGTTTAGAGACCTCGCAGACGACTGCAAACTTATTTGAATGGGGGCTCTGAATTGAGTGAAAGCCTTTCGCCGAGTACTTTAACTTCTTTTCTGTTGAAGCAATTTTTTTCTGCACCTTGAGTATATATCCAATTAAACTCGGGGATGTTGATGGGGACCCCCAGAGCAGAGGGTCCTGGACTCCGTCGCCATTCAGGCAAAATATATATCACATAGGCTGGCAGCACTTCACTTCTTTTTCAGTTCTTTGGCCGGGCACGCAACGGCTGTGTATTTCATTGGAAACCTTTGGAGTATTGCTTCACATCCCGACTCTACGGCTCCCCCAAGCCCCATACTCGCTTTTATTATGCAGCATTGTTTGCCTACCGGCTCCACTACGAAAGGGGCTTTCTATGCGTGTGTTAGGATTTACGAATTGAGCTTCACACCCCGATCCGGGGGAATGATAAGTGGATTACTTAATAATAGCCGCGATCGATGCTGCAGAGCAATAATTCAGGTAAGCTTATCGCACTTCAGACCAAAGGTGGAGCGTTGAGCTGAAGAGCGCGCCTGTAATGTGGGTCTTGGCTTTCGGTGCGAATAGGCCCGTATATTCAATGAATGAGTGTAATCATAGAAATTTTGACCTAACTCCACTTGAATGGGGGTTTTGGGAGGGAGAAAATTAAATGTGGCGACATTTGTGGGACTAAATGACCCGAGTGCAGCCCTCAAAAGGAGAGTTGGGTGCCTACTAATTGGTATTTTTTCGGGAGTGTGCCTCTAGGGCTTTTAGGGTGATATTCAGCTGATAATAATTAATTAATTAGCTTTTATTTTAGGTCACAAAACGAAAAAAATAATAGCCTACTCAATATCGTACTTTTTTTTTTTTTTTAATTAGAATGAGTGTTGTTTTTAATCCATATAAAAATTATTTTGATTAAAGACAAATTTTAATTTGATGCATATATATTTTTTATAATTTCTGAAATCGTGAACGCAAAAATGTAATTCCCATTACATGCGATAATTCTCGATTATATGAATAATGGGATTTAACAAAAAATAAAAACAACAGATAAGCGAGCCGGATAGTAAAAAAAAAACTTTGAAGTGAAATGGTTTTATTTTAAATCATCAGCTAGAAAATAATTAGGACACAGATCTTCTCGGGTCGTATGCCAGGAGCACTTTGTGTTGCTACGTCAGCGGCATTAGTAATAATCTGGGACCTTTAATACACTAATATTAAAACGTGGGGCGCATTTGAAATATTTCTTTTGGTGGGCTTAGAAACACATTTTCCTGGACAAGTCGTTCTTATTTAATTACAACCGCCTCGCGTTTTTATTTATTTTAGGCCCCAGATTATTACTTATCCCACTGACGTAGCAACACAAAGTGCTCCTGGCATACGACACGCGAAGACCTGTGTCTTAATTATTTTCTAGTTTTTGGTACAACTGATGATTCAAAATAAAACCGTTTAAATTAAAAGGTTTTTTTTTACTTTTTTTATTTTCAACTTTTTAATTTGATTTTTATTTTTTCCCCTCTAACCCGTGAAACGACCATTCTGAAGTATTCGCGTTTTTTTTTTTTTTTTTTTTTATATATTAATATTGTATTTTCATCGGGATTTTATCTAATACCTATACATCAAATTTCAGCTTGATAGGAAGTTTTTTCTAATTTGTAGGGCGACCATTTTGAATTCCGCCATATTGGTTTTTTGTTTTATAAGATTGCATTTTAATCGGGACTGTATCTTTTATGTATGTAGTAAATTTCAGCTTGATCAGTTTTTTCTCCTCTAGTGTATATGACGACTATTTTGAAAACCGCCATTGGTTTTTTTTTTATAATATTGCATTTTCATCGGGATTTTATCCATTACCTATCAAATTTCAGCTTGAGCGGAATTTATTTTCTAATTTGTATGGCGATCATTTTTAAATTCGCCATTTTTTTTTTTTTTTTTATTATTATTATCATGTATTGTCCAAATGTGGGTGTAAAGTTTCGTAAGAATCGATCTAGTAGAAGTAGTAGAAAAAGCTGTCGCAAGATTTGAAACGAATATACGGAGTCAAGCTAAATAAAAGCGTTTAAAAAACATAGCTATTATGACGTTATAGATATTATTTTTGCAATTACTTGCACCAGTTGAAAAAAAAAAGTTGGGGAAATTATCTTTAAATTGGTGTACACTTTCTTTAATACTTTATTAGATAAATGATATCGAGACATACAGGGTGAACGCATAGGAATGTGTGAAAACTTATGATCCACTATTTTTTAACAAATGAAAGGATATGCAAAGTACGAATGTTTTTTTATAAAACAATGTTGTCATTTTTATTTCATGTCTATTTTATTTCAAAATGTTTAGTCTATCTGATACAAAAAAATAATTTGGAAAAATACAGTGAAAAATGTGAGTCAGTAATGATATAGGTTCATTAAAGATCATTGTTATGAAAAGAATCCGAAAACAGTAGAGGACCGTATTAAAGAAATTAAGAAGATCGTCAATGGCAATTCACATGAACCATTAGACGTGTTTTTAATAGTTTCAGAAAGCGTTTGGATATTTGTGCTAGTTCAAACGGCTCTCATTTTGAATACATATATCATTACTGACTCACATTTTTCACTGTGCCTATTTTTCCAAATTATTTTTTTGTATCAGATAGACTAAAGTTTTTGAAATAAAATGGACAAAAACATTCATACTTTGCCTATCCTTTCATTTGTTAAAAAATAGTGGCTCATAAGTTTTCACACATTCCTATGGGACACCCTGTATTTAGAATTTGGAATTGAATATTCGGAGATTTTGTGAGTAAGCTAATGCTATAGGCAATTCAACCGAAAAGGCTATCCGATATCCTCAACAAATCCTGGTCTTAGTTATTGATTTCATTCAATGATTTTCAATTATCCGTTTATCACGTTTATTCATCCTGTATTAGAATATGCCAGTTCGTGGTGGTCGTTCAAAAGCAATTTCTACGATTCGCTCTTGGAAGTTTTCCTTGTTTTAATCCCTTATTCCTACTACCTTATAGAGATCGCTTAAAATTGATTTTTATTGTTTTCATAATTGTTGAGTAAATCTTTGCCTCGTCCTGGCCTCGGATATTGCAATCTTCTTTATTTATCCCACCATCGAACCAACTAAGGTTTATATGAACCAACTGGGAACATTGCAAGACTATTTAATTTGCATCGTAACTTTGTTGACTTTGATTTGTCTATTCCTCAGTTGAAAAACCAGCCTAACAATTTCTTTAAAAACTATAGGTAATGCTTATTATTATTAACTTAATAGATATTTGTTGGCTTAGCTTAACCTAATTCAATTGTTTACTTTCTTTTTGTACTTTAAATTTGTATCTAATAGACATTTCATGTCTCATTGCGAATAAATAAATGAATAAATAAATATTAAAAAAGAGGTATTAAATGTTTTCTCGTAAATAGGAGACGCAACTGTTAAATTGGACTATACTATCGTTTCTGGGTGATTAAATTAAAAAATTGATTTTTATTAATATGGGTATACGGAATATCATAAATCTTAACGTAAACTTTTCGGACTTAACGCTGCAACTTCAAACAAATTATAAAGCAAATGTAACTACCCATTGTCAAATAAAAATCTTTAGAATCTTTTCAAAAACTATCCAACTGTCTACCTTAATTAATAACTAGAGAGAATTTTAGCGAATGTACTGAGATCTTTTGATTCATCCAGGAACCAATTAAGTGTCATTATATCAGGAAAATCAAAAAATTCGAACGTGCACAGAATCATAATCCTTTTATCTTCGAGAAATTGTCCATTTAAGTTACCATCCCTTTTCATGAGGCCCACCCACCGTGCGACCTAGCGTCAACAACATGTTCTGGGCGTCATTGTTTTTTTCGCTTGCTATCCAAAATTAACTCTTGCCCTTCGAGAAGGGTTGGCGCACCTTTGAAGGGGCGGGCCGATGCAGAGGAGTTGGTACAGCAGTCGCCAAGTAGGTAGACATCGTATGGCATCGCTAATTGCCACTCGAGTTCAACCTGTTGTTGTAATGAGAGAATTAAATGACGTCGAATAGCAACAACCCCCCGAGGCAGTTTGCAGTACAGATAATTAGCTCAGTGACAATGACAACGAATTTTGCCCTACACTCTATTGTCCTGGTACCAAACTGATGCTGCCAGTGGCGGAGATTATGGGGAAAGGGACGCTGGGGTTTTGGCAGGGGTATGCGGGACGTCTTTTGAAATCTGTCTGCTGCACTCAACGGAAGCCAGTAAGGCAAGTATCATACCGTCTCGCCTAACTACGAAGGGATTAAACCGATTTATGAACATTTCAACTTCAACTGCAATTACATTCACCTAGGGTAGATTTGGTCAACAGCAGATTGGACTCTAGCCAAATTGCATCTCAAGCAAACTCATGGATTGTGCTACAAGATCCGATGAATTCGAAAGACTTTCAAATGGACTCATAGGAACAACGTGGACTTTCAGTTGGGAAAGGCAAGTCAATAAATTGTATTCGCCAAATTGGGGTCGAATTGGTTTTTGGCGAATTGGATTCCCAATCGGTAGCATACCTTTTCGTCCATTTGAAAGGCTTTTCCTATTAACAGTCGTACGGATTGGATTTTTATTGTCCATTTTCGTTGTTTTCCCAAACAAGTACAATTTTTAGGAGAAGAAGCACGTTTTATTTCAAATTTGCTTGGTATTGTATATGTTAGTTGTTCCAAATTTGGAACAATAACATAATTTGAATTAAAACAGAAATTTCAGGAAGTAACATTTTTTTAAATGTTCAAAATACGTGAAATAACACAGCACGGTAGCGTCTACTAAAAAATGAAAACGAAGGACCAAAATGGAAAGAAGAAAATATGTCGCTTAATTGAATTGCTAAATAATGCTGTACGGGAAACAACAAAGGGCCACCAACTATATTTGATTGCATCCATTTAGCTCCATTGGTTATTTAGTGGAGCCAGCTGCCCCGACGTGACCCAATTGTCTCTCTGGGGGATCAGGTGTTTGATGGTCCAAGCGAAAAATACGGGTGTGGAGCGCCGCCAGACATAAATGAATTACCGCAAGGGGGCCACCTAGGGCCTAGGGGTTTTATAACATTAAGCACACCCACTGCAGAGTATTAATTCTCATTACACCTGAGAAATAATTAGGGATTCACCTCGGCAAATGCGGCAAATTGAAATTATCCCCGGCATTTTACTTGCGCTGAATGGGTGAACCGGGAGAAGGGGGAGAAGAAGAGGGCGAGTCCGTGTCAAGGCTTTGAAGAGTTATTGACTCGATTACAGGGTGGTATGGCGAATTAGCGTGCCACTTGCACATTTGTATGTGCGGATGTGCGCTAATTACTTGGAAAAGTTTCTACCTTGTAAAAGTCGAGAGTGTACTTTGCTAATGATTTTCACACGAAACGAACCCTGCACACACTTCAATCAATAATCCCTGTCGAAAGAAAATCTCAAATCAGTGTACTTGTTAACTTTTCTGTACCTTGTCAGATGTCTTACAAAATACAATACATCAACTTTTCTCTTTGATATTACTTTATACTTATTTAAGACATTTAAATTTTCTTAAAAGTTTAATGAAAAACAAAACTTTTAAGCCAGATTATCACGTTAGTTATAAATAAATTGTGTTTTCTTTTGTACGCAATTTTTTAAAAAATCTGTTTATATAGATTTTGAAGCATTTTCTGCCTAATGATCCTTTAAGACTTTTTCTTTTTAGTTCATACTTTTTTTTATTGGCATTTTCTATTTGGTCGATAAAGCTAGAGAAAAATCTTGGTAAAATCAACAAAAAGTTGTTATTAGATTAAATCAAATTTTTTTGCATTTGAAAATGCGCTGCAATCGAAAATGTTTATTTCAAACATATAGTCGGATTTAATTTAAACACGGTCTTAGTTAAATTATAATAATTTGAAATGAATATACAAATGTTGGATTAAAGTTTGCAAATGTTTACTTAAAAAATCTTTTACTTCTAAGTTAAGGCCTAAAAGTGTTTAATTGAAATGCGTTTAGCTTTTAGGTTAAGCTTAAACATTTTTGGATTCAAACACGTTCAATTTTTGGGTTAAAGATAAGTTTGTGTTTAATTTTAATACGTTAGATTTTTTAATTATAACTTAAAAGCGTTTGATTCTGTTCTCGCTATTTTCAAGCATGCGTGCGTTTAGCGCGTTTAAAACAAAATGTTTGATCAAAATTGAAAATATTTAGAAAAACGGTATTGCTTTTAAATTAATTGAAAATCATTTGATTTAAACAAATTTCTGTTCGAGTTTAAATTAAATGTTTACCATGTTTGTGTCAAACGCAGGGATTTTTCTCGGTGTATGTTTTCATCGTTTACTAAATTTTCAATGTTTTAATGTTTATTTATTGTGTAATTTTTACGAAATTTTTAATTAATAATAAATTAATAAATTAGTGAAAATATAAGTAAATGAAAGTCATACGTTTTCCATACTTCAAAAGAGTTTGTGTGTTAAACTAAACTTTAAAGCTTAATTTATTTTTGCCATTTACTATTTACAAAGATGATAGCTAATACCTTTAATATCTGCATAAATGTTAAGGTACCATCCACCAATCTAAAAATATTATTCGTTTTTCAAAAAAGTTTTAAAGCTTTTTTAAAAATAATAAAATGTTAGTCTCTGTGGCAACACTAGTTAAAATTGAAATGATTTTACTTAACATAAAAATGTCTCAATTACTTTAAATGGTGCTTTTCTAACACTCCCGAGTTTTAAAACAATGTGCTTATTTTAACGACAATAAGAAAGTAGCTTAATACGAATAACAGGTGTCTTAAAGCACATAAAAGTTTAAATTTGCGATAACAGTCTGCAGTAAACGAGTGAAATTAGCGACTTTAATGGTTCTCGTAATGCGCGCCAAACTGCGCAAGCGATAAATCACGAAGGGTCAGGTGAATGTTACCATTATCGCGATAAATATGTATACACAGCGAGTGTGGCAGATAAAATGCGACCCTTGGCAGCAACAGGAAGATTTATAGTACATTAATAAAATATATTTGTAACTTTGACTCGATGACGTCGCAAAAAGCCTTGTCAATCAAGGAAATTGAAGACAATCCCCAAGAGGATTCTTGTCGACAATCGAGAAGCATCTGAGCAAATTGACAAATTGATAAATGATCGAAATTTTGTCAATATTTGAATGCCAGTTAGTTTGCTCTCGATGCCGGTGGCCACATTCTGAAATTGATTGTTTCGTTTGAGGCTCCTCCTGTGGTTTTGCCAAAAGACCCCCACCCAATGCTGCACTTTGAGAAACCCTATTTTTGCCTGTTTGGCCTCGCTCAGGGCATGTTTGCATCCGACTCCCAGCGCAAGGAGATTATACTATGTGCGTTCCCCAAAGATTTGCGGCACGTGTCCTTTAAGTGATTAACTTTGTTAATACTTTAATACCCCGGCTGGATGTCGGCAAGCGTCCCAAAACGCATACTTAATGCGCACAGGGGCAGCAGGTGTGGGTGAGTTGCGACGACATGTTTCCGGGAGATTACAAGTGCACGCAGACCCTGTCGCACTGGATGAGCTCGAGTGGAGTGCTCAGGGTCTCAGGACTAGGGCTTAGGCGATGTGACAAACACACAAAGTGGCTGCCGGAAAATTGTCGGTTTGAGGTTAATTTTAAAGGTGTCTACCTTCCGGTCTTAAAGTTGCTAAGGGAGAAGCATGAAAAGAGGTCCATCTACTGCAATACATAAACTTGGACTATAAACACGGTTCAAGGAACTTGCATGCAATTAAATCAACAATGGACCTTGAAGTCAAAAGGGCTTTTGGAGCCAAAACGCATTGTTTGGCGTAGTGTGTTAATCCAAAATCATTGTTTTGAGGTTGATCGTTAACTTCATGTTCATATGAGCAATTGTTTTGTTTTGATTGCTTGTTAACAAAACAAGGAGTGGTTAATTGCATTGCATCATATGACGAAGAAAATATGCTGTAACAGTGTTAAAGATAAAGTAAATTTCATAATTTATAAGTAAAATATCAGAGAAAAGTTATATAGTAGATATCTTAAAGACGGTAGAGGAATTGGGAATTAGAGGGATGTTTGAATTTTTTAATTCTCATCTTAAAAATTTAAACAAGTAAAATACAAAATTTGTGCAAATATTTTAAGACAATTGGATTATAACAATAATTCTTAAACAACTGACGACAAATTTTGAAAGGCCCACTTGTTGTTTATGTATACTAATATAAAGTATGACATAAAATATTAAATTTTTTTATCTTTACATAAAAGAAAGAAAAAAAAATTAATATTTTGATAATGTACCCATATTGTACTTTTAAGGAACTTCGCACCAAATAAAAAGTTAAAAGTTCTGTAACTTTGAGAAATGGTAGTCCTTGTTGTCCTGATAAAACGTTTAATTGCAACTGGGGTCTGAAAATCCCTACTTTTGGAGTTATGGGCAATTCAAAGTGTGCAAAGGGCATTTTCTGGTTTCTACCAAATGACTAGATTGGCTGGTATTAGTGATGAGCAAAACAAGACTAAGACTGGCCCATAAGAGCCCGTACAATGTGTCAAAAACTGTAGAACTAAACACTTTCAAATTTGGAGTATCAGTTTAGTTAATAAAAGTTCACTAACCCGCTTGTTACAGATAGATAATTTTCTTAAAACTAGCGACTAAAGTAGAAGGAAATATTTTTCAATCAGCAAGTCTTGGTGAAGTCTTGCAAACATGGTCTTGGTATTGCAAATCGAGTCTAGGTAATGCTACCGCAGGTATATGTAGTACTGGTCTTGATCTTAGAATTTTTGCAAGACCAAGACCAAGAGCGATTTTGCTCATCTCTAAATTCAAGACCAAAACTAACTGTGCAAGACCAAGATTTGGTATTAATATTCGTATCGATTATCATAGTCTTGCTCTTGGTTTTGGTCTTGTTATGCTCATCGCTAGCTGGTATGAGCAAGAGTAAAAAAAATGATTATATAATAAGAAAAAAGAAAACAACAACAACAACAATAACAGCAATTAAAATAAAAATAACAACTAAAACAGAATAGTTTCATTTATAATCATAGTCCAATATCAAAATCAATAATACTATCAGGAAATCGTTAGTGCATTTGGAATCATTCCTATAAGTTTCTAATATCTGTTGGAGTTATTTAAAGAATGGATGTCAATTAATAAAGATTACTGAATAAAATTGGGTTTATTAATTCGAAAAGACGTACTTTAATTGCCCATAACTCCAAAACTGTGGATTTTTAGATCTAAGTTGCATTTGAGAGTTTTATCAGGATAATAAGGACTGGATTCAAAGAATAACATTAATTTCCCATTAAAGCAATCAATCAATTTATTTCTACTCAACATTATAAAATAAATAAATCTTGACGAAATTTTAATTTTGTTGTTTTTATGTGGGTTTGATGCAAGCTTGCTATAAAAAGGGGTGAAATTTTAAATTTCTTTAAGATTTTCATTTTTCAAGAAAACATCTACGCAATCTTCTGGTATACGTCTTTCTTAAAATAGCAATAACAACAAAGTCCTTTTTGTGTCTAATTCGACAGACACTTGACATGTAATAAAAAATTCATATGATGCAGAACCACTTTAAGAGATTAAATGGAAAGAGTTTGTTAAACTAAAGAACTCTACATGAAATGTTTTGAGTTTAGTGCTGTTTTACAATTTGCTTCTGCTGGAATTTGAGAACAGGAAGATCTCCTTTTTGATAATATGATTTAAAAGTTATAAGATTTTCTATCGTTATCACTATCAACGTGGACATCAAAGGCAATGTTTTTTCCCGCAATCTTGTTTTTTACTCCTTCATCCCTATCCCTAATCAAGTTTTAAATTTCCAAACTACTAAAATTGGTAAATACTTCAGTTAATTTTCATACGGGATGACAAAATCATACAAACTTTTGAATTTTCACAAGTTGAAACTTTTGATGGAAAAGGGTTAGAGTGATGAATTAGGATTCATTGAATATATTTCCAGCCAGGAAGAAAGAAAACTATAGGGAGTTAAGAGTTCACTGTCTAAATTTCTAAACTTCTATAAGAATAGAACATCACAGTCTGTCATCTTGATTTTATATATTTTGATAACCTTATTTAACCCTTTTTAAAATTAAATAAGGGTACAGCCAAATTTATGTAATTTTTTGAGTTTTAAGACTAAAAATAAGTAATATAAATTATTTTCAAAAGGATAATAACAAAATTCAGAAAGGAACATGTTAAGAACTAAAGGGACAAAGAATTACTGACTAGAGTATATCAATCTAAAATAATTTTATAACGTGTAAAAATGCCTTTTAACTCTAATCGCATATTGATTCACGCACAACGATATATGAGCTGTTGTTATTGAAAGTGGGTAGTATATGATTAAAAAATAAGGTGAATTTGTTTATAAAATAAAAAATCTTTTTCTATTCTTCCAAATCAATTTGATCCCCTTCAAAGTAATCCCCTCCGGATACAATACACTTATGACAAATTTTTTTCTAGTCTTCGAAACAGTTGTTGAAGTTGATTTCCGGAATGGCCTTCAAAACCTTATTCGATTCAGCTTGTATCTCTTCAAGCGAATCAAAACGATGTGCTCGGAGCGGTTTTTTGAGTTTCGGAAATAGCCAGAAGTCAGACGGAGCTAAATCAGGCAAATAGGTCATTTGATGACGTAATGGTAGTCCGAAATCATTGTTTCACAGATCTCAACGCGACGCTTTTTTTTTGTTTTTTTTACATTGAGTATTTTTGGAACCAAGCGAGATTTTACGCGTTTGAGGCACAAAACATATTTTAGAATGGTTTGGGTTGATCCAAATGAAATGCCCACAGCATCAGGAAGGTCTCTAATTGTCAGTTGACAATTTTCAAGCACCAAAAATTCACAATTGCAGCAATTGAATATATCGACATGAAACTCTGCATAGATGTCAAAGACAGTACTACCAACCCAAAAAACAAATTATTTCATGATTTCATAGTACCCGCGGTATGAAAAATTCACTATATTTTTTTATCACAGTTGTAAGTCTTTTTTTTTCATGAATTGAGATATTTAAAGGTTTATATTTGTATCAACTTAAAAATATTACCGAACCTTTCGGGTAATGTTTTTAAAACTATATACTTGTGAAATTTTATTATACAGTAATAATTAATAAAAATGTTAAAGTTTTTCTGACGACAAGTGGATTTATATAATTTTCAGTAATAAGAAATTATGAAAAATATAACAGTGTAATTTTTAATTTATATTTTAATCGTAGTCGTATTTTTTATTTAATGAGTAAAATGTCTTCTCATAACTCTAGGGGCAGTGCACTCTGAAGTCGTAGTAAGAAAAGGATATCTATATCTGACTAAAACTACCATTAACTAATTTTATTTCCAAAAATGGACTTACACCACTTTCAAATACAAAGGCCCATCTCGCACTCAACGATGATATATCGTTGTTCGGCACTATGAGAATAAAATCAGCGTTCCCGAAAATTCCATAATTTTATAATTTTAGATTTTAATTAAGAGAACTATAATCAACAACATTTACTGTCCAAATTGTCCAGTCCATTCTCCTTTACTATGTATGTTTTACCATTAATTGTACTTTTAGACAGCCTTTAAATATATGTATATCCCATTGGGTCTTTGCTATATTTTGATAAAAGCTTTAGATTAAAAAACATCGTAAGAGACACAATGAAACAAGGGAAGAATTTACCTTTAATCTTTTAACATGCATGTCTACTAAACCACCAATAAGATGTAGAATTGCTTTTCTCATAATTCCTCAGTTGCATTCTGCCGTAAAGTAAAGTCTGCTAAACGTTCGACAGTCCCATTGCATCCTAGAGATATTAGCTCACCACAGTCAAAGCCGTTTACCAATCGTCGCCATCTGCAGCTCGGAGCGGTGGATCCACGTGGGTTCATGCAGTCCCCCACCGAAGCCCCAATGGGGCCATGCTGTGAAAACATGTTCGGCCTCTGTACTCCATTTGCACCTTCCACATCCCCCGGCCCCTCCGCTTTAAAGTATTGTCTGCAGTTAAAATCGCCCGAAAGTTCCCATAAGCTGCTGCTTCCCACGATAGCACCTCTTCGGATCGAGGGAGTTGGGAGAGCGCTCCAAAGTGGGGCTTCGGTATCTAGTCCCTCACCCACGTCCTCATCGGGACTAAGGAGCTAACACAAAAAGCTGCAATGCGCTGCTATGGAAAATACTCCGGCAGTAACGCGCGACGCGACGGGAGCAAAAAGCTGCACCCAGCCAAGTGGAAAAAAAGCCTTCAACAGTTGCATTTGATTTATGATTTGCGGCTCCGGAAGACGGGACGAGGCGGTGGCGACGGGGCCCCATTGATGGGGAGTACACTGCGAAGTGCATCATATAAAAGCTAGTCGATGGCAGTGCCACCTGCAGTTTTTTTCCTGGAGTAATTAAAAAGTTAACGAGCTAGTTAGCCCGTCGAGGATTGGTGTGAATGGCATCCGTCAGGATTCCAAAACTTTGGTCATTAAAACTGATGAAACGTTTCATTCCGCCCGTTTCGCCCCCAAGAGGCTTAAGGGTTTTTTTTTAAGGTGGATTGAGGGTCGTTTAAAGCACTCCATGGGTTTTCTTCCGGCACAACCTTGACTCCATCGCTTTTCAAACGACGATTATGTTGCCACCAGGATCCCGAATTTACATTAACCTCCACAGCACGAAAAGTCGCCTACATACACCAACAGTACCAAACTCGAATGTCGACCGGCCAATAAAAGTTGCTAGGAACTTTGTTCCCTTGTCGGTGAACTTTATTCAACTCACGTCTCCCGGGGGAATATGAAAATAAAAAAAAATAAAAAAAGTAAAAAATACAGGCTGTCTCTATTCCCGGAATCCCATTGGGTGTGTTATTTTAAATAAGAGCGGGCCAGTGGATGAAATATCACCAAAGTACGTGGCTTACTTGGCCCCAACTTATTACAAAGCAATTTCTGGCTAGCCGGGAACACCAATCCTTTCGGGGTAGTGTTTCACGCCACGCCGACAGTAGCGGCGGATGGCTGCGGGGACACACCGCGGAACCCCACTTCTGATCCCCGGGGTGAGACGCGAGTTTTACTTCATATTAAAGCCTCTCCCCCGCCTCCTGATTAATTGGACGCTGAAGCTTTTTACGGAAAACACGCCACAGTTTTTCAGGGTGAATGAATTGCAGCATGATTCCCATGGGGAATTTTTAGGCATGAAATGTTCCAGCTCAAATTTATTCGGGGATTGAAATTTTTTTTGAAGAAAATTTATAAAAAAAAAAACCGACTATGGTAGCCAACAGATGTGAGCAGAGTTTCAAGGGAAATATTTTTTGTGGAAAAGGAAGAACGAGAAATTTCCAATGTAGTGATCGAAGATTTCCCCATGGACCTAGAACATTTTCATATCTTATCAGGTGTAAGATTAAAAGAAGAACATTCGCTTGCTTCGTGATTAAGTTTGTTGGTGGAGACTTGTGAATTGTGAGCAGCATGTAAAAACATGGTAGTTTGAATTTTACCATAAATCTAGGCTATGTAGAAGTAGGGCTAACGAAATATTCCCTCTTACATTAAAAATTTAATCAAGTTATATAATAAAAAATTTTGAAATATTTGAAGACGATCAGATCAGTGTCCCAGAGCAATTGAAGTACATATACAAGTATAAAAATGTACATTTGAAACTCGGCACAGTTGTTTTACATATCTATGTATAATATGAATTTCTTTTATATTTGAAATTTTGCTTTGCCACAGTAATATCAATTTTGGAAAAAAAAATGTGAAAAGATTGTATTCATGTTTATCTCGAATATTTGTTTTTTTAAAAAAAAAAATAGCTGAGTTATTCTGCGTTGCTTTAAAGCGAGGCCCAAAATCCAAATTTTATTTTATTTCAATCACAATCCTCATTTTGTTCCATGTCATGTGTCATGTCCTATGTCATGTGCCATGTCATATGTCATATCATACATCATGGCTAACAGTGAAAGCATTATTCAAATCGGTTCTGTAGTTTCTGAGATTACAATTGACATATAAACAAAAACAAATTCACTTTCTTTAGATATTAGTTTAGATTAGATAAAAAATCTATTATTATTAACTTTGAAACAAATATATTTTTTCTTTTTAGTATGCCTTAAAGTAGGAAATAGTACACATGTGGTTAAATTCATTTTTCTCACGATGTGTAGGTATTAATACTTATAATTCTCCTGTAATTTGTTCAAAACTCCAAATTATGTGTTCTTTAACATAGCAAGTAGAATAAAATTACTAACAATGCGTAAAACAAAACTGTCTCAAATACACTAGAATTTATTGTTTTAAATGTGGTACGTACTTTTTATAATATTTTCTTCCTGGATTATGAGTTATTACAGGTTTATAAAGGGTTCCTAGCTATAAGCGTGTCCGCTTGGACCTAAGCAAGAAAATTCCATACCTATACCATACATGGATGTGTCCTTATGAGTTAAGTTTGGAGGTACCATATTTATTTCGTATATCGAAAAACAGGGGAACTAGAGGGCGAAAACCTTTTGAACATTAGGTCCTCCTAGTGTCCAACAGAGATTGAGTTTGGATTTTAGATTGCCGTAGTTATATCATATACTAATGTACTTTGAAATGACAGTGAGAAAACATATATATGTAAATTGAAATGAGAAGTTTGGAAGCAGTGTGAATCTTCAAGGCCAGTAAGTAACAGCTTCCTTTGAGTGTCCAGAGCTGGAAATGAGATATATGATAAAGGGCGTCAAGATATACATGTATGCCAAAAATGATGAAAATCGAAGGAGTGGAAGGGTCTCATTTTTTTGAGCAATTATTCGTATATTCATTATTCCATTGATTCACTTGGTTCGAGAGCTAAGGAATTCCAATTCAAAAGTTGAGGGATTGGTAAGACTCAATCGAAAAGTCTCATCATCAAAAATAATGGTCCCCGGTGGGAATTGAGCTTCCTGTTTCGTTTTCATCATTTCATATGATATTCAAGTGAAAATGACCGATTGCTACCCATAAAGTGCAATCAAAATGAATGAAGTGAGATTCAAGCTAATTGCTGTGCAATGACTCACATACATGCTCTTAGACACAAGATGATTGTTGATTGACCCTCTATAAGGTCATAATTAATCATAATGAGCAATTATATTCAAGTATATGGAAGATTTGGTTTAGGTCCAAAAGTCAATGCTTATAGCTAGGAACCCTTTTAGTGTCAAATGATAGATGATTTATGTATATTTTCTACAATTTACTTTATGGCCAAAAATACATCAAGTATTGCCTACGACAACATTTGACAATTTTCAAAATAAACATTTTAATTTGTGTATTTGTGTATTGCAGTCCATGGGAAAATGAATTTTCACTTTAAAATTGTACCAAGAATATTCCGAAAAAATGTACCTCTACGTATAATAAAGGTATCACGTAATTTATACTTTCTACTAAAATAACTTGAATAAAATAATCGTCAAGAAAAACTTTAACGTTCAATTTTGAATACTATTTTCGTAACGTGTAAATGGTTTTGAAATCAAGAATATTTAATTTGAATTTTAGTATACTTAGTATACTCATACTCTGCCTATCTATCTTTTGATCTTTCTGTCTGTCTGTACATCATTTTGCTTGTTGGACAATTTGTCAGTCTGTCTATTTATTTGCTAATTTATGTGTCTAGTCGTGCCACCCTTGTTAACTAAGTATTTGTCTGACCATCTGTCTATTTCTCTTTGCCTATAAATCGTGAAATCTGTCTGCCTATCTGATTGTGTATCTATTTGCAAGATATTTAAGATTTTGTTTGTCTGTCTGGTATGGCTATAATTGAAAAAAAAAAAAAAATCTTTTATTACTTTTGTTATAATGAAAAACCTCGCTCATTTCATATTAATATTCTGCTACGGTTTAACTCGCTGCTCGATTCCATTGACTGATTAATGAAAATAAAGGAAATGCGGAACAAAAGCGACAACAACGCCGCGATTTAATTACAAAATATTGATGGATCCTTTGCGTCCTTGTATTCGATTTTTTCCACTGATTTCCGTGAAAATAACTCACAATGAACGGCTCCGCGGTGCTCCAACCATTGCCCATCGGCTGAATTCAACTTTAATCAAATTTATTGCTTTCGCAATGGAACTTCACCACCTTGGGCGCATCGCGCGGGCTCCTCGAGGTAAATATGACTGGTGGAATAAATTTAAGGCCGCATGACTTTGCATACATTAAACTCGCTATCACTGCCGAACAACTGAGCAGCTGAGGTGTGGCTGCTCGGGGCCAAATAAATTTTCCTTAGCGTCTTTTGAGGCCGCAGGATAATGGTAAGTATAAGGAAAAATGTAACCAAATTCCGGCGGTTCAGGTTTTCTCAGTCATCGCCTTTCACGATAAAGAAGAAAGAAAATTTTTTGATGAGCCAATTTAGACTTGTGAGAGTCAGTGAATTGTGTGGGGCGGACCACATAAAGTATTTAGGCATCATCTTTTGCAAAGTTCTTACCTTCAATAAACAGGTATCGTTAGCCATTAAGAAGATATATATCATAATTAAGAGGTCAATCCTAAGACAGGAAAATTGATATTTCAATGTTAAGTTGCATATAATAAAGTTTTAAAACTGACTTTTCTAAAAATTAATTTTTGCAAAATGGGAGCACTAAGAAAACCATTTTTGCAATAATTTACGTCTATTGTAAGGGCTTAAAAAATAATATTGGTATTTATGCATTGCTGCAACTTTGTGCTACGTACACTTTTCCTACGCTTGTTTGTAATGGATAGTGAACACTTTCTATCGTGATGCATTACAGAATAACGAACATATTTTACCTTAAAAAATCAACTGTCACATTAAAATTTCAAAAAATTTGTTTGAAATTTTATACAGAATAACAACAAACAAACAAAATCATTTAATTGATAAGTTAATGTGAGATGCTGCCGCATTTGGATGATGAATGAATTTGGTGTACCATAAAAATTCGAATTCTAATTTCTTTGATAGCCGATATTATTTTGCAATATGTCTGGAAATCTTGCAAATTGAGAAAAGTTTTACAGATTCATGTTGTCCTTTAAAGGCTACAAATTCATCATTTTAACGAATTTGCATTTATAAATCGACTGGTATCTGACTTAATCTCATAATTGAAAAATGTCAAGAGTTCCAAGAGATATAAAAAACTATTTTAATCGAAAACGCGAGACCAAATTATGATTCTTCTTTATGGGGTGCACACATTTGGACCTTTTTATTGAGATTAGGTTCTAATTTTTATCGAATAGATATCGCCGACTGTATTAAAGGTATTATATACCGCCTCTACTTCTTTGAACAGTGGGGATTACATTACTGCCATTTGCAGGAACTTAGTTAATTTTTTTATGTATAATCTCCAAAAGTATTGGATATCCAGTAGAAAAACGCTAAAATTCATAAGAGTAGAGAGAAAATGCAGAAAAAATATAAAACCTTTAAGATGCCCAGTGTTTTCTGCAGACCTTAAGCCCGCTTGTGAAATTATGGTTTGGCGAATCTATGCGGATCATTGTCCATTTACTATACACACCACTTTTGAAAAATTGGGAAAAGTGGATGTACAATTAAATTATTTTAAGTATGAACAAAAAAAGAATAATTGAAATGGTAAAGGTTAAATAAAGTTGAAAAAATTATTAAGAAATAAAATCAAGTGTATTTTCATGTAGTTAACACGGCTCTGACTTATTAATGCAGTTGCCACAAAAAATTATTGAGATAAGGTGCGGACAAATGAGCCGAGGTGTTGTTTCATGATAATGCTCCAATCCACACTGCTTCACTTTCCAAGGCTACTGTTCGCGACTGTGGCTTAACAGAGATTGAACATCCCCCATATAGTCCTAACTTGGCTCCGTTTGACTATTTTTTGTTCTCAAACTCAACCCACTCTTTCTTCTCATAAATTACGAGGTAACACTGTAGATTTTTTTTCTTTTTTTTAAACTTATTTTAAAATAACAAAATATTGGTTTTTTTGTGTGCCGTCACACGAGTGGTGCTCCTTAACCATACCCCTCCCTTAGTCAGACGTTCTTAAAAGTGTGTGGAAATAAGGGGGGAATATATTGAAAAATAAAACAATTTTTTCCTATTTATAACCTTAGTTTCTATGTTTCTACCGCATACGTGAATGCAAAATAATAAAAATTTCTAATTTTCATGCCCCAAAAATACCACTCTAGACTGGAAGTAGCCAGCCGGAAGAGGAATGAATTCCACGGGAAATGTACCGTCTGTTCCGGGGTGAGTGCATTTTAATTAGGCTAAATGAGCATATTCGAAACAAAAAAAAAAGCCACGGGAAATGCTAAAGGCTGGCAACTGACTTGGGCGGGGGTGGTGTCAGAGTGCACCCCTTTTCGCGCATCCCGAGCGAACTGCATCATTTCCGCAGGGCGCTAACCTGCCAACTGTTAGCGGTGGCCGGGGGCGGTATTGTGACGGGGGGAGCGATGTCACACACCGAGCCTGGTTCAGTCGTGGCAAAAATAAAAAATAGAAATCAGCTCCCGCTGCGGTGAAGAACTTTTTCCCCGGTTTTTCCTCACCCAGCAGAGCCCGGGTAAAATTTCCGTCACAGCCAACGGCCCCCCGGGCGACTGGGACGCAGCGAAAACTTTGTGACACGTTCAACTTACATCTGTCAAGTGCATCTACGCCTCATCTACTTTTGTGGAGTTTTTGGCGTGAAAGCGTTTCTTTATGAAAACTTCTCGCAGGGAGGCGACAATCGTCTGCATTCTGAACAGTGCAGTTTAACGATTGTCATAAGCACTTTGTACCCCAGCTCGTCACCCCGGGCGCGCACTGCCGTCCTAGCTGAATTTCGTTCAAAAACTCCACAACTCCTCCTCCTCAACCGGGGGTACTATGTAATACGAAGTGCAACTTCAAAAATTGTCTTCGGGTGACGCCCAAAAGGAACCATATGACGTGAGCGGTTACACTTTAGCCCCATCTCGGGAAACAAACAAAATATTGAAGACCAATCTTCATTTCTCCTCCCTCATAAAAACTGGGGAGGAGCACTTTGAATGAAAAGTTGTCCAACTTTCAAAATGTGGGGTTCGGTCGTTCGGTTGATTTTAGTTGGATGATTCCGAAAATTCTTCCGCTGGAGTTACAAACGCTTTTAAAACTAATAAATTCCAATCAGACACGGTCTAGTTAAGGCAAATGTTTGTCTCGAAAATGGATTGCATCAGAGCAAAAGACTCAATCAACGCAAATTTCAGGGCATTTTTGGGCGTTCCAGTTTAGTAAGGGATGAGTTCCTGTTGGGGAGGACATAGTTGGAATATTTTATTACCACAAGAGAACATATTCGCTTTTTGAAAATAAATATTTGAATACGATGAAAATATCTGGCGAGCATATCATTGGTTAAATTGAAAAAAACATTTTTAAATCAATAAGAGTTCTAGGCTTTTTTCCCTTAAAAAAACTATGTTAAAAAGTTTTACGACTAGACCAAACTCTCTTTTTAAGTAATATTTGCTTTTTAAACAATTCTTGAAGCATCTACTCAGCGTAAAAGTAAGTAGCCTAGCAAGGACCGCTCTACCATATAGGCCAGTTAGGCGGCTGCCTAGGGCGCTGCAACAGGGCCGTAGCCAGGATTTTTTTTCGGGGGGGGGGGGGGTTTCAAAATAAAAAGTGGAAGAGGGGGAGGGGGGTTGGTAATTTACATTTTTGAACTAAATTGAAATTTTTTTAAATAACGTTAAAATATTAATTTAAAATAAAGTTTAATTTTTACATCTTCAATATATATTTAATTAAATATTTTTAAAAATATCTATACTATGCTACTCTTGTTAAGGTGTTACACCACCCTGACGCTTGAAAAAATAGGCATAAAAATAAACTTTTTTTTTTTGGCTCGGTCATTAAAAATATGAATTATTCTTTATTTTACGTATTATACATATAATAGATTTATAAACAATTTCCAATACTGAAATACTGAAAACATTAAAAATTGGTGAGATATGAGTCGCTCAGTGGGAGTGCTTCTTCAGAAGTATAATAGCTAAGGCGGGACGGAGGGAAAAAATTAAAAAAAATTTTTTTTGGAGAAAAGACAGCTGTTCTACAAGAACTCGAATTTCCATCAACATTTTGAGGTTAAAAATATATAACTTTTGAATACGGAGCTCAATCGAAAAATTCACATCACGCTTTAGGTAATATTATAAAAAATAAGTGGTGCAAATTACAGTCAAATCGGTTCAGTAGATTTTGAAATATCGTGTACACCAATTTGAAAAAAGTAAATTCGAGAAAAACGTGAAAGAAAAAAAGTTCGAAGTTAACGCCATAACATAACAGTAATTTTTTTTTAATTACTTTTAATCTGCGATTCCTGGACCATACATAAGGTTTACTGCTGATTTTGCGATGTCCTCCGTTACCTGAGTTACTGTTAGTTTAATCTTTCCAAAGGAATTATCTTATTGTTAAAGATAGATAGATACGTAACGGTCCGAACTCTACTGAGTTTTGGGTCGGCTCCTTGACGCGCTCACTTCTAATTGCTATAACTTTGGTAATAATTTGAATTTTGGAATGTTTGAACGCTTAAAATATTCTTAAAAGTATAAGCAATTTATTTAGCCAAAAAAAACTATTTTTTGAAGATTTCATGGTGTTGTAACCCCTTAAAAAAATTCAAAATAAAATTTCTAATTTTTTAAAACACTTAATTTTTCTAAAAAGATAGCTTAGAAACGTAAAAAAGAAGGATTTTACAAAAGAAAATCTAGTTTTCGACTTTTCGCAGCGAAAGAAAGAGTAAGAACTATTTAAAAAAATATATGAACTTCTTCAGTTATCAGTTACAACCTGAGTAATCAATAAGTGCTAAAGATGTTTTGATCGCATCTAAAATGTACTACTTTTATATTCCACTACTTTCAAATTGAGTAAAGGCGTCAATATTTATTGCCTAGTGGAGAGGACCTATTATTTTGTTACCTTTATTAATGAATTTTGCGATACCTCTGAAGTATTCTATTTTTTCATTCCGGGGGTATTTTTTTCATATATAAATTTTTTTGATGGAAATAGCGTTTTTTTTAAAAGACCCTTGAAAAGGTAAATGCTACCTACCTTTGTGGTATGATAAAAACATCACTGATTATTTTAAAAAGTTACATCGATATACAAATTATACTAATTTTTATATTGTAGGTATAAAGAGAAGAAGTTTACAATTATTACCTTTTGTTTATATAAGAATATACTTTTATAGTATTAAGTATTACAAAATTAAAAATGTAAATAAAACCCAACTCAACTCAACTCAATGTAACTGAATATGTCGAACAGTTGCACATATTTTCATTAAAATAAAATTAATTAATTTTATTAAATTAAAAAATTGAAATAAAAAATGATTTGCCTAAGACACAAAACATGTCTTTAACATATTTTATCATTGTCAAAGAAAAAAGAAGAGCGGAAGTTTTACTCATTCGACTGTTCAACCCTTGTTCTGTTCTTAAAAAATCATGTAAATTTATAGTTAATTTTCAAAATTTCGGGGGGGGGTTTTAACCCCTGACCCCCCCCCCCCCCCCCCCCCCCCCCCCCCGCTGGCTACGGCCCTGCGCTGCAAGACGAAGAAAAAATTGTACATATAATTTTTAAAAATTTTACTTATCAAATATTTTGGAAGCCACAATTGAAAAAATTGTTAAAGTTATTTAAAAAAAATTGAGGATTAACTTGGTTGAAAATAAAAGTCTAATTAATAGTATATATGAGAAATAAATAAGTAATGTAAATTGTTTACTTTTAAATAATAGACAAGTGACCCTAAAATGTTTAGGCCGAGGTAAAGTAGTTGCTGTAACATATAAGCCATAGACAGGTAATCTCTAAACCCAATAGACTGAGGGAAAGTGAGTGCATTCTATTTTCCTTACTTTTCACTCCAGTTTATAAACAAAGGATTTTATTATGTTTTTCTTTCAGCTGAACAATTTTTATTGCTCTGTAGATAATTTTAAAATAATATTTACAGAAAGAAAATCATTTTTAAAACCTTAAACAGTAATAACCTATTAAACCGATAAAAATTCGTTCTTATATTTCTGACCACTTTTTAATTTTATACCTTTATTGGTTATACCTCTCCACTGTTTAAGTTTATAGAACTTAAACCAAACCGATGCTAAACAAAATTGTAAAAATTATTTCACGAAATAAAATTATTATATCATACAAACATACTGATCTAGGCGAACCAAATTTTGGTGGCGCTTTTATTGATTTTGCCTAGGGAGCTAATTTCACTAGAGCGGGCGCTGATCTTAGCTGACTGTCCACCAAAGTATTAAGATGTATTTTTCATAATTTCTTAAAATTAAACAAGAAAATATGCTCTTTTCGTAAAAATGAATTCAATTTTATTTAGCAAACCATTGGTTTTATAGTTTACCATCTATTTCTGAAAAGTATATAGTATATTTTCTCTGGTTTGTATGAAATTTCAATCTTCGAAAATTTAAAAATGCCGAGGTTTGGCCAATAGATTTGTATTATATTTTCGTAATCGAATTTTAAGCCAAAAGTAGTCTGAGTTAATTCGACTGATTTTCGTCCCGTTTCTATGATGATAAAGTAATATCCATTAGTAGAAATTTGAACCAGAGTTAATTTTTATTTTATGGAAGTAAAATTGAATTTTTTTTCTATAAGATTAAAACTACTTAACTTCTTTTATCTATACCATTAATTCTTAAGTTTTACTCATCCCTAATAAGTTAATATTCAATTCGACATTCGACAAATTCACGTATATACAGGGTGTCCAGGAAATAGTGCGCCAAAATTAAGGGGATGGTAGCTTGGGTCATGACCTACCAGAATATCAAAATATGATCTTAGTGAAAACCTCACCGTTTTCGAGATATTTGGGTTTTTATGAAAAATTAAATTTTAGATTATTGACTAGTTGGTGCATATAAAATGACATGTTCTCACTTTTTTTTTCCTAAAATATTCTAGATAAGTTGCCCTTATATTTGTCCCATATTTTGATATTCTGGTAGGTCATGACCCAAGCTACCATCCCCTTAATTTTGGCGCACTACTTCCTGGACACCCTCTATGTATAAAATATATGAAATATATATTTAAGTTTCAGAAATTTGATCTTTATGGGATTTTATAATTATATTATCCATAACTTACAATTTGAACATTTAAACATTTAAAATACGCAAATTTGCTAATTCAAATTTCCGAATGTTAGCCTTTTGATACAGTTGAAAGAAAGAGGTCTACGTAAAATAGCCAATTAGCAACCAGAAATCAACATCAGTATCCTGGCAGAAATTGGAGCTTTACAGTCAGAATCCTTATTATTCATTATTTAATCCATTGAGAAAGTTATGCATCAACGTGACCTAATCGCTCTACTAGCTGCTTGACCATTAATTGTAAGTAAGTGTATTTCAAAAAGAGCTTTAGCTTTAAGAAAATTCCTGTGATGTGTGACTATTATTTCTATTCTGTGATACTGAAGTTAAAGCCGTTTTTAAGAATTTATATGTATGCTTTGACATTAAATTAAGGTTTAACGCTCATATAAATGACGTTTCCTCCAGATCCCCTAGGCTAACTGATTTTATTCTACGCATCTGTACTATCTTCCGTCATTTTAACATCTAGACTTTTATTTTTCACAATTGTATTATACTATTTATAATAAACTTAATCGATGACATTATAAATAAAAAAACAAACATGCACAAAAATACAATATATATAGATTAGTATGAGACAGGGTGTCCAAACTGTTGCCTGTTCGATTCTAAGGTCGTTTGTTAGATAGATATACAGACATAATAATGCAGACAGTCTAATAGACAGACAGACAAATGCTCGTATACATATAACTTACTCATTTTAGGGTTCCGTACCTCGAAATGAAAAAAAGTGAACTCTTATAGCATCACTTTGTTGTCTGTATGTCTGTCTGTCTGTCTGTTCGTCAATACTCTTTTCCTCAGGAACGGCGTGAGGTATCGAGTTAAAATTAATACCAAATGCTAAATAGCCTCATAGTACTGTATCAATGTAAGTTTCTAACTCAATGCAATAAAAAGATACGATCTTTCAAAATGTATTTTCATACTGAATGACACATCAAAACCTATGGAGTACTTCCCTAGAATCTTGAAAATTGGCACGAAAGAAGGTCTCTTAGCGTAAAGGAAGAAATCCGAAAAGCATTTATTTCTAATCCTATGTGGGATTATTGGGATTATTACATTTTTTGCTTTTTTATTTTTACAAATTTCCAAAAGTTGTTCATATTTCGATACCGAATAACTTTACAAAATTCTTAGAGCTAATTTTATAACATCCTGCATAACAGTACGAAAACCACAGGGCGCGAGTCCTACTCGCACTTGTCCGTCTTTTTTCACAATCTTTTTTATTTTCTCACCATAAGGTCAAAAAATGCTCATTTGTACCACACCTCCGTGAATATCCGAAGCTTATCAGGAACTGAATGCGGATGCGGGTCCTAATCAACAAATAAAGAGGTGTCTAACTAACGATCAGCATATGTAGAGATATGACCTTAGGCTGGGTGCTGATAGCGGTTATAAGAAAACCGCTGTCGTGGCTTAATCGGAAGCTGGAGAATCAAAACAAGCGCTGTACCAGCGCCATCGTCTCGCTCCAGTGGCCATTTATCTGCTAACGAGCTCATTATTTACGTGTTCGGGAGCCAGCGCCCAGGCTGTCTGCCATCAGCCGATTAGAAAGAAGAACGGCGGTGTAAAAAAGTTGCGGCAATAAATAAAAAATTTCAATTTCGCGGACCGCGAACGAGCAGAGTCTGCATATTGTGGCCTACACGGCGGAATCGACCATCTTTTGCCTGCGGCACCAAAATCCACAGTCCTTCTTCTTGAGCTTGTTCTGCACAACATAAATATTTGGCGCCCGGCCTGGAATTATGGGGCCTGGCCTCAGGAGCGCGTCTTGCCCCGTGCCGGAGGAGGATTTGTCGTAATATGAACCCAACTAATGAGACTATCGATAAAGAACACTCGCAGAGTCGTCTTGAGGAAGGCGCTCGAAGATTTATGGGGCCCCGGCGGTTTAATCTTGCGGCGAGATGGTGTAAAAACAACAGAAGCCGAGAGATGTCCTTTGACGGCCGGGGACTTTGGCTTATCTGCGCCAGCCGGGCGGGCGGAACCCGTCGAGCTCCAGATGTTATTCCCGGCCAGGAACAAATTGTCCCCCCTTTTTATCTCTGGCCTCGACTCGGGATATATTTGGCAGCTATTTTTGGAGATTTCTGTTAATGGTTCGTCGGTGGTGGATGATGACGTTGTTAATTACAGCGAGTGCTCCTTTCTCCCCGCCGCCGCCGCCGCCGTCACCGTCGCCGGCACACTGTCGTCCCCTGATCCTAGTTCCCTGATTCCTGTGTTTCCCAGTGCTGAAGTTAATTGCCCTTCCTGCTTCGTCTGCCAAGATAAAATTGTGTACGTTTTCCTTTGATATTTTTTTCTCTTGTCTAATTATAATCAAGAAAGGACCCAGATCACATCCCCTCTCCGGCCCTCTCTCCTGATGGATTAAATCTACCGGAGTGGCATTCGGAAGCTGCAGGCATCCGAGTGCCATCTGGAGTTAATTTGTTGATAGTCAACCAAATTTATGACGAGTGGAAAATAAACGGGCAATAAAAATTCAAAACAGTCATCATCACGCACCAATTCGAAGGGTACAATTAAAGAATTAATGAGCCTCTGAATTTAAGTACAATATATGTCTTTTAAGGTATTTTCACATAAAAAAAGGCAGGTTAAAGGTTAGAAATTCTTTAAAAAAAGAGTATTAAAATCTCATAAAAGTTTATGCAATTCTAAAAGTTTACACAATCATCTTTTTATATGAACTAAATTAAGGAATTTGTTAATTTTTAAAGTTTTAGTTTAAAAACACAAAGAAGAACATTTATAAAAGTGTATAAAATTTATAGTTTATATCATGATAATATTACAATATATAAAGGAATTTCAGATAGATATAAATAAATGACATATAAATGAATTCATAATTAATGCTATCCACTTTATCTTTCTTCGTATAAATTAGTTGATAAGAATCAGCACGAAACCTGACTGATGTTAATCCGATACTCAGTAATGAAGACAATTAGTTTGTCTTGAAGCCTTAGTATTGGATTCATATTAGTTAGGTTTTCGTGATGACTAACATCTAGGCAAATCTTAGGATCAATATTGAAATTATGTTGTAACAGAAGGGATTTGGGACATTTTGGAGGCAGTTCTACTTTTGTTAAGTTCTTTGATATACTACTGTAATAAAAAAAATAAGTTGAATTTTTCATTTAAACTTCGCGGGTACTATGAAATCACGAAATGATTTTGTTTGTGGGTTGGTAGCACTGTCTTTGGAATCTATGCACGGTTTCATGTCAATATATTCAATTGCTGCAATTGTTTTGTAAACATACAGAAGTGAGTGTTTCGATTATTAAATTTTGTTTGCAGAATGAATATTCTGCCGCGGAAACGTTGAGGATGTTGCAGAAGACCTTTGGTGATGAGGTTATATCACAAAAAATTTTTTACAAGTGGTGCAAAAACTTCAAAGAAGGGCGAGAACGAGTTTGAGACGAACAGCGCCCAGGACGACTATGAACATCTACCGACGAAAGTCACGTCAAGGAAATCAAAGATTTGGTGCTCGAAAATCGTAGACTAACAACTAGAGACCTTGCTGATGTTGTGGGCATTTCATTTGGACAAACCCAAACCATTTAAAAGATGTTTTGTGACTCAAACGCGTCAAATCTCGGTTGTTTCCAAAAATATTCAATTTTTTTTTGAAAAAATCGCGTTGAGATCTGTGAAACAATGATTTCGGACTACCATAACGTCATCAATCGCCCTATTCGCCTGATTAAGCTCCGTTTGACTTCTGGCTATTTCCGAAAATCAAAAAACCGCTACGAGCACATCGTTTTGACACATTTGAAGACATACAAGCTGAATCGAAAAAGGTTTTGAAGGCCATTCCGGAAATCGACTTCAACAACTGTTTCGAAGACTGGAAAAAAATTTGTCATAAGTGTATTGTATCCAGAGGGGATTATTTTGAAGGGGATTAAATCGATTTGGAAGAATAGATGAAGATTTTTCATTTTATAAATAAATTCACCTTATTTTTTGATCACAGTAGTATAATTAGACCACATCAGTTTATTATATTCGTATGAGCTTTATATGTCATGGATAACAAATTTATAAGAATCCACTATTATGCCCATATTCATCAAATATATTTAAATTATATCAAGATTCTTGATTTAAGTAATACCTCTTATTTTATTGAAATATACCAACATTTTTTACTGCGAAGTAAAGTTTAATTTTCGTTTGTATAAATAAGAAGAATAATTGTAGATGATTTAAATTAATAAAAAAAAAAATCCTAATCATTACTTTTGCTATTACTTATGATAAATTTCATTTTATTAACATTGATTCAATAGTTCCTAAAAAAAATAGTTAAAGTAGTGCATACGATCTAATACGAATTTATATTTTCAAAACAATTCTTAACCTTTGAACAAGAATTCGACAAGCACTCATGTGGTATTGGATTGCTGTGAAATTTAGTGCTTGAGGGTTTTTGCGGGTGATGATCTAAAAATTTTGGTTTTGAATTGGTTTAAAAATTTGTGAACATATAAAACACTTTTGAATCACAGTATTCTTCATATTATACACGGGTAGCAGCACACTACGAAAAATGTATACCATAGGTAGAACTTGAACATTTTATTTCGAGGCTGCTATGGCATCAATTAAATTTGTTTTTTAAGGGAATATAATATATAGTAGCTTATGTACTTTATAATCTACATACATTTTTGTTAGAATATCTTTAATTAATCTGTGGTAATTAGTAAACAATAAGATCCTTTCTACTTGGCCTTCCCGGTAGTCTTCAATTACTCATTCATTATTATTCTAAAAAAGTGTTTTCACTACAGAAGCGAACAATTTATGCCCTCAGGCTGCAGAAGACTCTCTCACCGAACCGTTCTTTATCTCACACCACAATTTGTTACAGAAAATAGCGAAGTGCTGGAAGGTAATAATTAATGAAATTATCAGAAGTACTCTTCAACAACAGACATTGTTTCTCAATAAAGCCACCAAGGACTCCCAGCTGGAGGAGAAAACAAACGAATTATTGCTTCTTTTCCAGCGCGCTCTATCGCACAGACTGTCAAGTGAATTTGCGATGGAAATAATAAAAAAAAGAGGAAATTTCAAATAAAACGCTTCGGCGAAAACTTCTCAGTCTATGGTACAAGGGAAAACTTGAGTTTTTTAACGTTCTCTTTCCCTAAGTGCACTTGAGGAGGAAACATTTTGCCATTTATGAATATTTCACGTCCTTAAAAATTTTGAGAAATTCTTAATTTTTTTTTCGTTTTCCTCCTTTGAGCTATGCTGTGTAGCAAAGTTTATCATGTTTCACTTGTTGAAGACTCCCATGAAGACACGGGCAGTTTTATATTTTATAAGCGGAAAACTGGAGTGTAGAGTTTTATGTTTTTTTCGCCAAAATTTCAGAGTTGCGAAGCTAGGTAAAGCTATGATTGGTTAGAACAGAATAAACTTTGGTACCTCTTACTTAGAAATTTCCTTTGAGAATTTTGCGGAGAGGTTAGCTTGTAATGAAAATTAAGTTAATATTGAATCAAGTATCTCTGACTGGTTTTTGCGATTATTTATTTAATAAAACCGTGCAAACATTGTTATTAAATATTCAAGATGGTTTGGCTTTGAACCGAACATCTTACTAAATGATCATAATTAAGCTACCAAATATTTTTTTAACATTAAAATTGCTATTGTGGAAAAAAGTAGTGCCCTATGTATCTATTTGAAGATTTAATTATTTTTAAAGAGTTTTTTAAGAGGGACAAAGGAATATTATACTATATTTTGTTGTGTATTAAACTCGTCAATACCTACCGTTTAATTATAGAACGATATGCGCTTCAATAACGTCTTGGACCTACGTGCTTATAAGATCGCCTTAATCTAAGAACTGAAGCCGCACGATCATATACTGAGACGTAACTTCTCTGATTGGGTTCTAAATAAACTTGACGAAGATCCTGATTTCATTTCAAAATCATTCTGAGAGATGAAAATCATTTTTAGTTTAACAGCTTTGTTAATAAACAAGATTGTCGCATTTGGTTAAGCGAACAACCTGAAATGCCACTTCATCTGTAAAAAATTATTTTGTAAACGTATATGAACAATGCTGACTATTTTATTATGGGATAAATTAGAAGAACTAGACTTGGGTGAGATGTGATTTCAGCAAGATGGCGCAACATGCCACACATCAAAGAATGTAATTATTGAAATCGAAGTTTAGTGAACGCGTTGTATCCAGAAATAATGCCAGATCCCTTTAGACTTTTTTCTTTTGGGACTATGTAAAGTGAATGATCTATTCCAATAAGCCACAAACTTTAGAAGCTCTCAGAGTCAATATAGAAAACGAAATTGCTGGATTATCTGACGATTTACCTAAAAAAAAGTAATGAAAAATTGGATTTAACGATTCTCTCGTGCAATCGTTTCCGTGGAGGACACTTGAATGATTTTACGTTCCATAATTACAACAATTGTAACCAGTTTGAAACATTTATGGTTATTTTGTTCTGAGAAGAAAAGCGATAATCACAGATTAACAAACACAAATATCCAAGATTGCATGAAGGTAAAAGGGCATTATGTGTATTATAGAAATATAAATCGAACTTTCCTAAAAATAATTTCATTCATGTTAAAGTGATTGAATTCTACAATAAATATATCAAGTTTCTATTCGAAATTAAAGTAGAAACCTCCGTCCTTTGCTATTTATAATCATATTTCAGCAATTCCTACGAAAAATAATCTCAAAAATAAATCTTGCTTCGGGCTTTAATGTTACAAATATGAACACCACAAAGTTGCTAGTTGTTGCTTGTGGTAGTCTTAAAATTAAGCAAGAAGTATGAATTTGAAATTTTACAGAGAATTAATTTCGTGGATAAAAATTAATTTTCTTTACGTTTTTCCTACAAAACTCAGGTGCTACTTCAATTAAACCAAGCTACAAAACAAAACACCTTGTTGTGAAAAATTTTTTACAAACTCACATAAAGCTGTGCTAAGTGTATGAATTTGCATAAATTAATTGGCTTAAGCACGGAGGCAGTTTCTGACATGGTTGCAGGCAGCAAATGTGATCCCTCAATTATAAGGGCTCAGTGGGATTGTGATCAAGCCCGGGAGCAGCAACTGCGTTCCACAAAAGCCCTCTGGTAATGGAACTAGTTAGCCTCCGTCCCTATCCCGGTTTTCTGTTGAGAGCGTAAGGCTAAAATCCCATTTTACAACGTTCTTATCCGCAAATATTTAAACACGAAAATCTGGGACGTTACTCCCAGGAAAGACGAGCTCTCGACGTTGCCCAAAACGAATTTTCGGTTTTTAAATTATAAAAAACGAGCTAGTATGGCAGTCGGAAACACCACCAGCCGCTGCTGCCCGTCGACCGTACTGCAGACGAATTTTAATTAAAAAGCATATTAGCCCGGGGGTGCATTGAAATTACACTTTTTGCGGGCGAATATACCGCGGCCAGGGATTTCTACAACTATACGTATACTATTCTACTATCTATTGCCCCATCTGACCATGTATTAGGTGTCAAAGAACTCAAAAAGCCCGGCCGGGGGAGCATTAGCGCGAGTCCCATTTTATCGGGCGACAAAAAAGGAAGGATCTCTGTCATAACGCTGGGGGCGTCTCACAGATTTTCTGGAGTAATTTCCTCCGCTTGCTGGCATTTTTCCATCCGGGGGGTTTTTTTTTTTCAAGCCCCAGCTTGAAAATGCACTTAGGCTTTACATGTTGAATTTGCATGTGCTCAGACTGAATAAAGATGCGGTGTCTGGACTACCGGTCCCTGTCTCGATCCCGGTCTTAGTCCTCCACTGAGGAACTGAACTACTCAAAGTCTAGAGCTAGAGAGATTGTCCGTCCCGGGAATATACATGCTAATGCAATTTAACCGGGAGAACCGAGAAAAATCTGCAAAAATGACACCAAACTAGGGCTTTGGGAAGACTTCTGCTGACATGCCGGGATGTTTGCGGTTGGGGCTAAAACATAGAACGACGGCGGGCGGCTCGACTATGTTGGGGTTGTTAAACTGAAGCATGTATGATGGCGGCGGGACCGGGAAGAGATAATTTTCGCTGGCAGCTTAACTTTAAATTGCACAGACCGGCAATTTACGCGATAATCACACAAATTAAGCTCTACGTAAACACTCCCGCAACTCTTGAGCTTCCATTTCTGCAGTGGACCATTATTTGCCGAGATAATTCCCTTAATGTGAGCTCCCCTTTTTCCCGGTGTGTGGAGTAACTACTGCTGTTCGGAGCCCTCAGGCAAGGGTATTAAATTTCGAGGGTCTTTTCAATTTTAAGCACTAAAAAGGATATACCATATTCTACAAGCATAGTCTATAGAACACACTGACAGTATTTAGATACATACATATTAATTAAATCCTGTTTTCTAAAGTTATCTCCAAAATATGAATCTGAACTTAGTATAGTATATAACAGATATCTAGATCACTGATCTTTGACAAGTACAGAGAAAAATGAAAATTATTCATAGTTTTTAATTTAATAGCGCTGAAAGAAAATAAAAAGTTTTTAATATTAGATATTCTCAAAAATTTTTAATTTTTGTTCAACCTTCTTTTTTTTTAAATTTTCTTCACGAATTTAATTTTTACAACATTATTCACCGAGAATTGGTTATGTGATTAAACATACAAATTCGATTTTACAATTTTACAGTAGACTGAAGCAAAGTCAATTTTGTGGTTAGGTTGATGAATTCATAAAAGCTAAAAAAATTAATATTCTTTATGTTGCTGTTCCAACAATACAATTTACTTAAAAACTATATTTCTTGTGATGCTTCTTATAAAACTATTTACCTTTAAAAATCATTTGTGGAGCTGCACTGTCGCCTGTTTTTGTACATTTCACAGCGAACTAACGAAAAGACATAAAAAGTGTATCAGGTAAAAAATCAAGAGAGGCATTAGTTTTACTTTTTTGAAAATATTAAAAAATCACCTCTTTTTGAGGGTTAAAATCACCCCAAAAGATTAATTTGATCAAAAAATTATCATTTAGTACAATGATGTTTATTAGATTATTTATTACAAATCAATCTCCAAAATGCATGTGATGCGTTTTCAACAAAGAAGGGCTAAAAATCCACCTATAGGAGCTAAAAAGGGGTGTAATCATCCCCCAAATATTGGAATAATGTAACAAGTTTTTGTGCTGCGAGTGATAAAAAACACTTGATTGGCAATTCTTGCCAGTTTTGAGGGAAAAGTGAACCTCAGCCTAATACTTTCTAACGGAAATCATTCCCTAAACATAAAAATACTATTAAATATTTTGAAAATTCTGAATATGAATTTGAGTAAGGAAGAAACATAGTACAAACAGTTCTTATGCGTTTGAAAAATTTTAGACATTCGGACCGCGATTTCTAGTGGTTATATGATCATTCAATAGCAGCAACGACAAGATAATCGACTTTGAAAAGAAAAATGACCAAAATAAATCAGCACTTTTTTGAAAAAAACCCAAAAAATAAAAGGGTTTTTTAAGTTTTTATGCAAAACAAATACCAGATTCTAAAAGAGCATCCCCAAAAATCCCTTATATACGAATTTGGAACAAAATCGCTCAAAATTGTTATTCGAATCGTTTAATTGAACTTGCATTCACAAAATCCTCGTTTTGAGCATTAACGGGTTAACCTAGATATTTATCCAGATCAAGATCAAAGAACCAGAAGAGTAGTTGATTATGGTATTTAATAAGAAACAAAACTTTACCTTTTTTAAATTTTCTCTAATGAAAGTTAAATCTTATTAAATTAGGAAAAACTGGAATGTTTGCTTATCAAATCCAAAATCTTTAACCCGGTGATTAATCTGGATCGTTTTTTTTTTTTTTTTTTTTTTTTTTTATTATTTAGTAATATTCCAGACCGAGAATGAATTAAAAAAAACTAGACTTATGAAAAGCATTTAGAATACTCGAAAAAGGTTTATTCAAAAAATACATAAAGCTAATTAAAAAAAATTAATACATTTATTTGTCTGGCTCATAATTTCTTATTTATTTTTTTCTTTCTTTCTTATCATTCAAATAATCCTAAGCTTTAGTTTTATAAAATATTTATAGGGAAATTTGCAGTAAGAGATTACTCAGAAATATATATATTGTAAATAAGTTTTTCGTTAGATTCATTACATAAAATAAAATATAATTCTTAAAATATTTATTCTGAATTATATTTCCTTTGTTTGTTATCAAAATAAACTCATTAACGAAAAGCTATCAGTCAATTTATAAACAGAAAATGTACCTACAATAGATAGATAAGCGCAAAACCTGTTTCGTTTCGCATAATTCGTGACACTTCAGCGCAAATATGAAGTGCAAAAATTATAGCATACCGAATGCAGCAGCTCGTTATTCACTTCATCAAATAGATTGTGAAAACTAATTGAAATTGCTGAAATGCTGCCACACTCGCACTCGTGAGAGCACATCGGAAAATCAGCACCGCTGAATTCATTTCATTACGGTTCCGAATTCCGATTGCTAATTTAAATTTGGCACAGCTCGTTCCTGTTGTGTGCTAGAGTACCAGTGTCCAGCCCCGGGACTCAGGAGCACCCGCTCACATTCCCGGAAAACGTGAGTGCTCCAGAGTCCACCTCTAATTTATCACGATAATGACCCCATACGCAACCAGGGGCGAATAATTACAGGCGATTCAGTGAAATCATAGGCGTTAAACCTACAAAATTAATACGAAAACGTGAGAATCCCACCGATGTACATTGATAAGGCCTCGTGAATGTAGGGGGCGAAAGGATTCGCTGCGCTGCTCGCCACAAGACTTGATAAATTGCTTTCAAGATTTATTTACACAATTTTATCTGCAGATAAAACGCATACGAACCACTTAAACGGTCGATTTTTCAGCTCGCAATTTGTATTACAATAAAACAATTTGTGTACCGCATCACGACCACCACTCATTGATTCCAATTATCGCGGCGGGGCTCAGGCTTTTGCTGCTCTGATTTTTATCACTTCTTAAATAAAAATGCCATTATTCTTTCTGAGAGTTAGCAATATCGCGATTTTGGGCATTAAAGAAAATATGAACCGATTATTTGGTATTTATGAAGTCACAAGGCCATCGCCGACTTAGCGACAAAACTGTCGTAATTTAGACGCATGCTTTAACATTTTATTTAGTTAGTGCAGATAAAGAAGTTAAAATTTTCAGAACTGCCACTCTAATAGTAGATATCATGGATAAGGCAAAAATCAATCATATAGTCAAACATAATTTACGTTTGAAGATTATCTCACACATACACACTTTCAGTACCCAAATTTCGGGAATTTTAGATTACATATTTTGGAAATTATTTTCAAAAATTTCTTTGCTACAACTGAAAGATGATATGCAAGGTAAGTAGAATTTGTATTTAGATTATCAAACATTATTTTTGAAATATTCAAATTCATATGTAGAACAATAAATCAAAACGTGTTTCTTTTGAAAAACTTATAACATTTACATTGCAGGAATTAATTAATTTAATAATATAAATTTAAATCCCATACCTATTTTCTAAAATTGAAAGTATACACACAATTACAATTATACACAATTTTTAAACGTGTCCAACAATTTTTTAAAGTATCTAACGATTAATTTAAATTATTTGTTTTAAATAAATAATATATACATGTTGCATCTTTTTGGAAAGGTAATTAGATAGGCAACTTAAAAAAAATAAAAAGTAGGTATGTTAATAACATGAATTTCGGAGAAAAGTGGGGCGAAAGGTGAAAAATCGTGAAATAAAAAATAAAAGTTAATTTTTTCAATTTCCAGGGGGGATTGTGGCCAAGGGGTTAGGGATAGCAGGGTGGTATTGACTGTTTTGGAAAGGGCTTCGAAATAGTAATTTTTTGAGACCGGTTTGGGGCCGCTGCGATGCGTAGAAAAAAATATAAAATTACAAGAGAGGTTCCCATATAAGGCAAAATCCTGATTTACGAATCACCCTGGAACTGCCTGAATGGTGTTAGATACCCCCCCCCCCCCCCCCCCCCCCCTCACCCATACGATTGCTTGTCTCGTTTTGACCTTTCACCCCCTGCAATATTTCCCTCCCACCTCTGAACACCCTGTATAATTTTTTAATAAATTTAATTTCGTTGTTAATTTTTTTTTACATACAATATCCCTGTAAAAATCACCCCTAAATGAGGGTTGAATCCACACTAAAAGATTAATTTTATCAAAAAATTATCATTTAGTACAAAGATGTTTCTTATTAGATTATTTATATTCAATCTGAAAAATTGCAATATAATGTGTTTTCAACAAAGAAGGATTAAAAATCCACCTATAGGCGCTAAAAAGGCCCCAAATATTGGAATAATCTAGAATATTCTTCAAAATTTTAAATATAATTTTGTGCTTCGAATGATGAAAAATACGTGATTGGCAATTCTTGCCAGTTTTGAGGGAAAAATGAACTTCAGTCTAGTACACCTACTTTTTAAGGGGGTAAAGTCAACCCCTAAATATTGAAATACGCTAAAATATTTTTAAAATTCTGAATATGAAATACTTTTACGTTTACGTTTCAGTTCATGTGATACTTGAAAAAAAGAACCCTCAGCAGGATACAAATGCTTTTAAAGGGGTAGAAGCATCCCCCAAATCTTATTTGTATATTAAAGCAAAGAAAATACAGAATAGACACTTTTTGAATTTTTTTCAGGATAATAAGTAGTTTAACGTACTTCAATGTTAAGGGGATGATTTCACCCCTTTAGAGAGCATTTGTACACTGCTGAGGGTTCTTTTTTTTTCAAAACGCATAAGAACTGTTTGTACTATGTTTTTCCTTACTCAAAAAGCAAAAATATTTTATATTCAGAATTTTCAAAAAATTTTATAGTATTTTGTATTTCCTACGTTTGAGCTAAAAATTCCGATAACGTTCCTTTATTTCTTAATTATTTTTAAAAAAAGACAACATAAGATCTCTTGTACTTTTTAACCCTATTTTTCCCGAAAACCGGAACCAATTAAGCTTTTTCGATTGCAAATTCGTATTTCACGGGAAAAAGCTTATAGAAATGATATACCTATCACTTGTTCAGAAGCAAAAAAACCAATTTAATTTTGTTGACTAGTGTTATATATCGAATGTAAGAATTCTTTTGGATTTTCGAGCATATTTCTTGAAATTTCAAGAAATTGAATTAGTCGAAAATCCCCTAAACCAGAAAACTAGAATATCTAATTAAATGGGCTTGACGACTTTTAGACAACATCCGGTTTGGGATGAGTTTCTTTATGTCTATTGTCCTTTTCGAATTGACCACCATACCTACAACAATTTCTTGAAGTCAGTTTGGTCATGCAGAAGATTAATTTCCGTGACATATCCCTTCATGGAGTGTAAATCCCTTTTCTTATCCTTAACCCACTGCAGCACACATCATGGGTGGTGACATGTTCCTGCGGGAGATGGGAAGGGCACCTTTCTCCTTTCCTCTCCGGTTTCATCCGTTCAACAAATCTTTAGCCGGGTGAGTTCGCACAAAGGAATGTCGCCTGAAATATGCATGTGTGTCACAAAGTTGGAGAATTTACTTATTGAAATGACGTGAACTGAGTCGAAAGGAAACACATTGTCACATAAAACTTTTGCTAAAGTCCAGGACTCCATCAGTCCAAGGGCGGGGGAAGGAGAGGGGCTCAAATATGGGGACGGGTTGTGCCGTGTCAGGAGCGAATAAAATTCGCCGGAAATGTGTAAGTCGTAAAGCGAAAACACACGTAAAAGGGACATTGTGCGATAATGTAATCTTATCCCCGGACCGCGGGTCAGGGGCATCTATCAAAAAGGGGGGAGTGTTTCACGAAAATTCATGTTTTCCCCCCTCGACCTGAGCCCCCCCGTCGCACGGTCCTCGAATGTGCGTGCGCTAATGATTTTCTAGGGGTATGTTTGAACAGTGCTCCCAGGGGAGCTCTTTCGCCTGGCTGGATTAAAAGCGGTTGCTGGGACCTGGAGTAAAAATTATTAAGCAGCTCCCCAAGGGCGGGGGTGAGGGTCTCTCGAGCATCTACAGCTTGGTCATTCATACGTAATAAAGTCGCTAGACGCCATTAATTCTCAGGTTTCTAGTGCCGTGCCGTGCCCGAGGCGGAAATTCGCTTTAATGATAATGTCACGGGCACCACCTGAAAATTAAGATGCTAGCTTTTTCGTTAGATCGTTATGTGCAGAGGAGCATATATGCGTTGTTTACCTGTCTTTTTACCTGTTCTTAGACGAAAGGTGATACGCTCCGAAGAACCTTTAGGTGCCGGTGTTGGGTGACAATCGTTTTTTTCTTTTTAAATTCCCCATCACAGTGGCCCAGATTCGCCCCCTGGGTTACGTAAACTGCTACCGCCGTTGGGTGACCTGAGCAATGACACAATTTCCATTACAAACAGCTCTTATTTCACGGGTCTCTGGAACCGCAGTAGAAAATAAGCAATTGTTTATTTTATGAGGTAAAATCCGTGGCGGCAGCGACAATTTATGGTAATGCTCCCCAGTCCTGAATAAGAAAGGAGCCTCTCCTTCTCCTCTAGCCGGGTACTTTTGTTGCCCCACAAAGCACAACTGCACAGCGAAGTCTCGAGGGACACGGGGCTCCAGTGGCTCGGATTTACATCAGAAAAGAGAAGAACGAGGTCGAAAACCTCAGCCTGAGATGCGTACCATTCGGAATCGTATTGACGTCTTTGTGCATTTGCATTGAGACGCGACACGGTGCGGCGTCGGGCGTCCTAGAAGGAAAGGAGGCATTTCATCATTGAGCCCCAGCTTAAGGGATGCAAACTACAGAACCTTTTGTACTTATGAAAGATTATAAGACAATCACAATTTCTTTTCTCGGTTTCATAAAAGCCCTGGTGTGGATCGCTTGTTTCTTTGAAGTTACGTTTAATGTTAATCCCACATTTGCTTAGTTGCACTTTTAACCCTAATCGTGCCACGTCTTTTTATAACGAATCACATATCACGATGTGATTCTCAATCACTTATGAGAAACATGGGAATAATTAAAATGTTATTGTTTTTGTTTATAGTTTAAATTCGTTTATTTATCCAAACAAGCTATATATGTATAAACATAACATTATACACAGGCCATATATTTTTTAATTTCGAATTACATATATTAAAAAAAATACATTCACAGGTTGTCCACTACATTCTTAAAAAACAATTCCATGACTATTGCAGGTTTTTATGTAATTTTGCATGATTAAATATAAACAGTTTTTATGTGAAAACCGAATATAAAAAAGAACTTTACAATATATGTATACTATACATTATCAATTCACATTTTTTTTAAATTAAGTACATATTTCTATTTCTAATTTAGCACTTTCTATTCCTGCTTTTGCCATAATTTATACTTTTTTTCATCTAATTCTTTGTTTCTTTCTTTCATTCATTTTTCTGATTGTTTATTTTTCTTAACCGACTTCAAAAAAAGCAGGAGGATCTCAATTGAACCGTATGTTTTTTTTTGTGTATGTTACGCGATGTCTTCGCCGATTGTGAACCTAGTTTAATGATTCTTTTTTTTTTATTGAATAGGCTATAAATATTAATTTAATTTTGTGTATTGTCCTTGAATGCTCTTTTCTTTAAAGTAATAAAAAATATTATGTTTAAGTTTTTAGTTTAAGTTTTTACACACAGGCAAAATGTTCAAGTCGGTTTTTAATTTTTCTTTTAAAAGATTATTTTTCTTGATCTTTTTTCTCTCTTTCTAAATAATCTTTATAACGTTTACTAGAAAATTTCACCTGTTCAATTACCGTCACAAATATTTTGAGCTATAAAAGATGGCTCTTTTTATGTCCGCGAAGTTGGCCCCGCCATTTTTAAAAAAGCAACAAAAAGAACGTTGTGCGGTATTGTGCTAGAGTTGTGCTATGTTGTGCTGATTTGCAAAATTCATTAGCACCGATAGAAAAAAAAATGTACACACTAATATAATTTTTGGGGTGAAAGTTGGCCCCAATATTTTGAAAAAAAAATACGGTAAAAATACTAAGGCGTTGTACTTGAGTTGTGCTATGTTTTGCCGTATTTAATAATTCTGTATTTCGAAAACAAAATCTTTGGGACGCTATTTTGTATTTTTTGGGTGGGAAGTTGGCCTCGCCATTTTAAAACATAAGTACGGTAAAAGTACTTAAGCATAGCGCTTGAGTTGTGCTATGTTGTGCCGTATCTAAAAATCCTATACTACCAACACAAAAAAATTGGGACGCTAATTTGTATTTTTGGGGATGGAAGTTGACCCAAAAAATACAAAATAGCGTCCCAAATTTTTTGTTCTCGAAATACAGAATTTTTAAATACGGCGCAACATAGCACAACTCAAGCACAACGCCTTAGTATCTTTACCGTAGTTTTTTTTTCCAAAATGGTGGGTGCAACTTCCACTCCAAAAATTATATTAGGGTGTACATTTTTTTCTATCGGTGCTAATGAATTTTGCAAATCAGCACAACATAGCACAACTCTAGCACAATACAGCACAATTTTTTTTTTTTTTTTTACTTTTTCAAAAATGGCGGGCCAACTTCGCGGACATCTCTTTTTGATTTACAATTATCATTTATAGAAAAACCACTTTCAACTGCTGCATTTCCATGAGAAATTATTAAAACAATTAGAATAAATTCGAAGAAATTTTCATATTTGTCTATCCCAAGGGTTTGCAAAATACTGGCCCAAAAATTATCTTATCTCGTTTTATTTCTTTTGAAAACCTTCAAGTTTTCCTTGGTTAAATGAAGAGATATAACTTCTTGGAATTCTTATTAATTACTTTAAAAAATAACTTATCAAATACTAAAATTCAAGGTTCCTAAAAAAATTCCATATTTCCAGGGTTTTCCATGAAAAAGAAAAAAAAATTATTCATGACTTTTCCATGATTTCCCAGATTTCCAGATTTAGTGGACACCCTGATTCAAAAAATAAGAAAACATTTATTTGTTGAAGCAATTTCTGCATATGATTGTCTTTGTCGAGTGTCCAGTGCATATATTTTTTGGCATAAGCTACAACACTTTGTACTTCCATGCTGGTGGATGCGTGGTGAAGCAGTTCATTTATGCCCGCAACAACAGACTTATTGAAGTATTAAGTGCTATGGCGCTATATGTGTGGACCAAATTTTTTAGGTCGCAGTTTTTCAGATAGATATTTAGCCATTTTTCAGATAGATATTTAGCACACACATCAACTAAATTATAAAATAGGGCAATTGGCTACCTATTTGTTTTACGTCTTACATAAAATGAATGCATTTGATTCAAAATATCAACTCCTCCTTTGTCGAGTTATAAAATATTTTAATTTGAGATTTGTTGTGATTTATAATGTATATATTCCACACTTTAAGGTAATAATGTACTGTGTGTCTGTGAGTCACATTTTGGTATAATAATACATATTTTGTGAAAAAGATTAATTTTGATATCATGACTAGCTCCAAATTGACAAATATTTATTTTTTTAGTGTTAATTTAAACAAAAGCCCAAAACAATTTTTGAAAATGGTTAGGATTAATATGCCTTTTTTCAAGAAAAAAATATTTTAATATAAGTGCATACGATGCACCTTGCACCAGGCCCGCAAAGATTCATCATTTAAGTGTCTCTCCTCAAAATTTTATTGCTTGAGATGACCGCTTTATTGTTTTGAAGGATAAGGCCGAAATTGTTCTTATCCTTTCCCACGAATTTTGTTACTGTTATTCGAAGATTAGCCGACGGACAAGAATCCCGAAATATCTTTATAGCTAAATATTTTTTAGTTACCTGAAATGCGTGAGCTTCGTCCTAAATATACAAGGAAGAATTTTTTAAGGGGAAATATGTGTTCGAACCATTTTTGCTTCGCGGCGTTAATATTTATCCATTATGTCATTGACTCGCAACGAAATGTATGAAAAAAGATCCCAGGTTCGGAACATTTTAGGAAAATATTTGCATTGTCGTCTGTGAGGAAAAGAGGCCTGAGGCAGTGTGAAACGGGCCATTAAAAATGTTTCTTTTGCAGGAGTGTCAACACTGTGCAAAGCTCTCAAATTCAAATTCGTTTTGCGACCAGGGGAGCATTTATCCCCTATATATAACATTTACATCTTATCACTCAATGATTGACCTTGTTGGGATTTTGTGTTTTTTGGGGTATTATGACAAGCCATTTCGTTTGGTTTGAACAATGAATCAACAGAATCCGAGAATGTTTGTAGATTTAAAAATTTTTTTAATTATTTTTGTTTTGGATTTTGTTGATTATGCAATAGGAAGCAGAATTAAAGGGGTTAGGGCAATATCCGTGGAATTAGGCAAAATATTTTCAAATCATTTCGTATTTTTAAATTTAAAGTTCTTGGGCTGAGAGTGCGCCTTAATTTGATGCTAGTTGCAAATATTTAGAAAAGTTTATAGCGCAGTTTTTAAAATTCGATTATTTTTTAATTTTTAAAGAAATCTTTCGATCGTAGCTTTCAAGTGGAATACCAGACGTATGACCTGTGTAAAAGTAATAATCTCATAACTTATCCTAGTAGAAAACGCATGCAAATTTTAATAAAAAATTATTATTCATAAGATTTCATCACTTTCACTATCTGGTCATAGACAGCATCTTTTGCACTTATGCCAAATAGGAAATCCATGTGGTTGAATTTTGGTATGCTAACAAGATACCTTCCGTTGAGATTGGGCAATTCATCTGAAAGCCGCATAACATCTTTAGTGCCAGCCAACCAATCGTTCATTGAATAGTGCAGAGCTACGGGCGCAGTCACTTTCGACAGGCTATAGGAGGGTGGTCTAAGTGAACCGTATTTAGACCAATTCTTAATCCAACCATGGTCAAAAAATCTGAACGTTCCACTTTTAACAAGTTGCCCGAAATGGACAAGTTGTTTAACAGACGCTCCAGCAGGAACATGGCTAAGAATTGCAGGTAGCATCGTCTGTAAAATATATGAACCCATTAAAAAAAAAAAAACACAAAAACAAAAAAAAAATATTACCTTATTCAGCTGTTCAGTATTAAATCCACAAATCAAAAACAAAATATTTGTGCATAATGGTTGAGTTATAGCTTCTTTTTTGCATACAAGCTGTGACGCAGATATCATGAACTCATTGTTTGGTAAAAATTCTTTCATTCCAAAAATTTTCGCGAGAAACTGCAAAATAGATATCATTGAAATTTATCTAATCGAAATTAGAACAATAGTTATTCACATTTTACCTCAAATTGATCAACAAAAGTGGCCACAAGCTTTATCACAGGGCTAGTCACATGTTTCAAGTATGCAGCTGGAGCCATAGCGTTAACAGAAAGAATTTTATCACAATAGCCAGGTCTTTGATCACACATAACGAATAAAGCAGTCGCACCCTTAAGAGAAAAATAAATGTATTTTAAAAATGCTTATCACAATTAAGTAAGATGTCTTACTTGAGAATGTGCGATGTAGTGCACTTTTGGGAAGCCGGTGTTAAGTAGAACATAATCGACCATTGCAGGAATGTCTAAAGTCCCAAGCTCGTGGAATGAAAAATCCCAGAAAGCTTGTCGGGATGGACTAAGGAAAATGTGCTTCTTTGAATATTTGTTACCTCTGCAATTTGCCAACCAAACATCGTAGCCAAGGTCTGAGAGGATGTATGCTATCGAATATATTTCCTTTAAACAATTTTCTTTCTTTTTAAATATTTATTAAAGTACCTAAACCCTTATTCGGACCGCTTACAACGAAACCAGCTGATGAATCTAATATGCCATGGACTAGTAAAACTGGTTTACCACCTTTCTTTGGTATTCGGTGCATCTCAAGGATGTATCCATCTGGAGTTTGTACTGGATGAACTTCAATTGGGTATCCATATTTTTTGAGCAGTTGAGGCTTTAGTAATTAGAAAAATATAAATTTTTCTAGTCAGAAATAGAAAAAACAGACCACTGCATACCACTGTAAGTAATCCATCGACAATAATTCGTGTAGAATAATTTGCAGGATCTAAAAGTTCCAAATCCTTAAGAATCTCTTCGCCATGAAGCGGAGTAGATTGCACACTAAAAACTAAGAAAAGAACTCCCAATAGCAGCACCTTCATTGTTAAATTGAGCTAAAAAGACTGATTGCGCGCAATTGCAAGCAACCTCTTTATATGAAGTGTGATAGATAACATTGCTTTTGAAGTGTATAAGCCCCCTTTGGGTATCTTTAAATCTTTCTCCGATATCGGTCAAATAAATCCCTTTAATCTGTCGAGATTATTTCCTCAGTAGTTTAAACCACCTGGCCACTATGAAGTATCCGAAATTTGTTCTGTGAATATCTGAAACAAGTTGGCAGGGGATATAATTGAAAAAATATATATACACCTTCTTGTATATTTCTTGCCAAATGTTCAAAGATAATAATAAAGCTTTTAAGAAGTTTATTGTCTTAAGGAATGTTTTTCGTTAAAACGGCGTACTTGCGAAATTTAAAAAAATTATTTTTGTTTGAAAATAAGGAGATAAAATTTCTTTTTCCATAATACCATTGAGCATAATGTTATTTGAACTTCTTCAGACTTTAGACATGCCTTTTTGAATAAATAAAGCATACTTAAAGTTGAGCCACATCAACTTGCATTTTAGCCTTAAAAATGGTACTAGGCTGTCAGGTTCTCTAAATATAGATAATAATAATTATACTAGGCCGCTGAATAAGGAAAATTGTAAAAAATTACTTTCAATATCTGGAAAAAACACACTTTTTAAAAGTTTTTTTTTGAAAAGACTATTATATTTATGATTCTGAAACCTTTTGTACACTATTGGTAAGATTATGAAAAATATAAAAAGAATCTTTAAATGCAACTTTAGTTTATTTTAATGCCTGCAGATGGCGTCATCCAAAATGCACTTTTAAAACGGCCCCATTTCTCTAGGACTTCCTGTAACAGATAGAGTAAAAATCTTTAGTGGATTCTTTTCATAAGACACAAAACTAGTACCTAAACCTAAAAAACCTTTTATTTTTAATAAATATATAATTTTGTACAAATTTTCCTAAAAAAGTTAAAAAACGACTATAAGTAAACTAACCTCCGCATAAAAAAGTGGGTGGGGGGGGGGGGGGGGGGTAAAATTATATTTTTAAAGGTTTAGTTACTAGTATATTTGATAACGAATGGAATGGCGTTTGGTTTGTTAAGGGGACGTGACACACCCAATTTTTTTTATTTCTTATATTTGAAAAAATTGGAAAATTGAAGGGAAAAACAGTAGATACATTAATCAAACTTTGCATATTTATTAAATAGCGTTAAAGTAATACAAAAAAAATTTTTTTTAATTTTTTGAATTCGTGTTTTTCTTTGTAAATTTTTTTGTAAAAAAAACCACAAAAACTGACTGCGGGCACGATTGGGAGCGAATGGAACGGAACGTCTGAAAAAAAAAAAATATGGGGTTAATTGTTATCAAAATCCCCAGGGATTGAACCTAAATGGAACATTTTTCACGAAAAAATTACAAAATGGCGGCATTTTTCCGGGACAAAAAAAAAGTGAATTTTTGAGAAAATGCCGCCATTTTGTAATTTTTTCGTGAAAAATGTTCCATTTAGGTTCAATTCCTGGGGATTTTGATAACAATTAACCCCATATTTTTTTTTTTTTTCAAACGTTCCATTCGCCCCCAATCGTGCCCGCAGTCAGTTTTTGTGGTTTTTTACAAAAAAATGTACAAAGCAAAAACCGAATTCAAAAAATTAAAAAAACATATTTTTGTATTATTTTAACCCTGTTTAATAAATATGCAAAGTTTGATTAATGTATCTACTGTTTTTCCCTTCAATTTTCCAATTTTTCCAAATAGCAAAAATAAAAAATCGGGTGTGTCACGTCCCCTTAAAATGGTTGAATAATTTTTGAGATACAGATGCGGCCATTTTCAAAAATGTGATTTCGAGAAAAACGCGTTCAAAGTTTTTGCTATATAATTTTTGTATATAAAATGCGCAGAGGTAGCGTTACAAATATAGGTATAACTTTTTTTTCTCTTACAAATTTCTTAAAACGGTTTTAGGAGAATGTTTGTGTGATGTTAAGAAGCATTTTTATGAAAAAAAAAAAAAAAAAAAAAAACAAATTGATTTTTTTTCGATGTTAAAAGTAAAGGTCCCCTTAAGGTACTATAACAGGTCATTGAAATCTCTTCCGGAATTTTATTCGGATGTCTTCTAAAGCATTTTAAAATCTTTAAAACCTTATCAAGCCAAACATGGGGAAAAATACCAAGATGAAGGAAGCATTTACTACAGAATTGCGACCGATAACTATGAGATTTCTGATATAGGCGAATTCTCTTTTAAAGAAGATAAAGAAGTATTTGGTTCACGTTTCGAAGTAGACAATATTTGATATAAGTTATAATAGTGCGGAAGTTACATAAACAATTATCTCATCTTTAAAAAATATGTCAAAGTGATAACAAACGAGAGGATCAACAACATTTTTGTTTTAAAACAACGTGTGTCTTCTTAGAAACTAAAAAATTCCCACACTAATTTAAATAGCCAAATATAGTAACATTTCAGGTTTTTTTTAAAAAGTGAGCACATGTGCTGAAAATTTGTTAGGTTTAAATGCTCATATTACTAAACTTTACTAAACATAAAAAATAGGTACTTAAAACATAAAAATAGCCCATAATTTAAAAGAGAAGTATTTTAATGTAATGGGTATTATTAAAAATAAAAATAAAACGCATGCATATTCAATAAAATAATTATTATTCATAAGATTGCATAATTTTAACAATCTGGTCATAGACAGCATCTTTTGCACTTACGCCAAATAGAAAATCCATGTGGTTGAATTTTGGTATACTAACAATATACCTTCCGTTGAGATTGGGCAACAATTTCGAGAGTTCCATAACACCTCTGGCACCAACTAACCAATCATTCATAGAATAATGTAAAGCTACAGGTGCAGTAACCTTCGTTAGATTATACGAAGGTGGTTTAAGTGATCCATATTTAGACCAATTTTTAAACCAGCCAAGATCAAAAAAGTTAAAGCTTTCACTCTTTACAAGTTGTTCTAAATGAACAAATTGCTTTGTAGAACCTCCAGCAGGTATATGACTAAGAATTGCAGGTACCATAGTCTGTTAAATAAATCCATGTTAAATTGCAAAAATTCTAAAATGACTATATAAAAAAGTAATCCCACCTTATTCAGCTCATCATTGTTAAATCCGGTAAACAAAAACATAAAATTTGTACAAATTGGCTGAGTAATCGCTTCTTTTTTGCATACAAGTTGTGCGGCAGTAGTCATGATGTCATTATTTGGTAAGAATTCTTTCATTTTAAATACTTTTGCGAAGAACTGAAAAGAAGACACCATTTATCTTATCGTAAACGACAACAATAACCGACTCGTACTTACTTCAAATTGATCGATAAAAGTAGACATCAGTTTGATCACCGGACTTTTCACATCCTTCAAATAAGCAATTGGAGACATGAGATTAGCAGATAAAATTTTATCACAGTAGCCAGGTCTTTGATCGCACATAACGAATAAGGCAGAAGTTCCCTACAAAATAATATGAATTTTAGGTATAAATGCGTGCTTGTCAGCTTTGTGCAAAATGCCTTACTTGTGAATGAGCGATGTAGTGTACTTTCGGAAATCCGGTCTCAAGTAGAACATAATCGACAATTGCAGGAACGTCTAAAGTACCCAGTTCATGGAATGAAAAGTCCCAGAAAGATTCAGCTGATGGAGTGCGAAAAAGGTGTTTCCTTGAATATCTGTTACCTCTGCAATTGGCCAACCAAACATCGTAACCGAGGTCTGAGAGGATGTATGCTGTGAAATTTTAATTTTTATATAGTCTGAATTTCTTCAAAATGCTTCTGAAAATACCTAAAGCCTTATTGGGGCCGGTTACAACAAATCCACCTGATGAATCTAAGAAACCGTGGACTAGTAAAACTGGTTTACCACCCTTCTTTGGTATTCGGTGCATCTCAAGAATGTATCCATCTGGAGTTTGTACTTGATGTACTTCTACCGGATATCCATATTTTTTAAATAGTTGAGGCTTTATTAAATAAAAAATAAAAAATAAAAAATTAGCTGTTTTGTTATAAACAAAATAAATTAGAGTAATATACCACTGTAAGAAGTCCATCGACAAGAGGTCCTGTATTAAATTCAACAGACGAATTTAAAGGATCTAACAGCTCTAATTCTTTGGTATACAGTGGAGTAGATTTTACACTAAAAACTAAGAAAAAAACACCCAAAACTACCCTCATTGTTAAGCTGAGTTAAAAGAACTGATTGCGTGCAATTAGAAGTACCTCTTTATATGAAGTGTGATAACTTTCATTTCGATTATCTTTAAGTCTTGTTCTGATATATCCACAATCTGTGGAGATTATTTCCCGTATGGGTTAAAACACCTGGCAATTTTTAGTATTCTGAGCTGTTCTCTAAATTTCTGGCAGGGTATGAATCTAAAAATATATCTTGTAGAATGACCACTTTGCCCAGAGATAACGACAAAGCTCTTTAGGAAATTTACTATACCTCAAGGAATGTTTTTCGTTACAACGAGGGTACTTGTGGAATTAAACGAACAAAAAAAAAGGTTTTTTTGCTTAAAAGTAAGGACCGAAAATTACCACCTCCACAATTGAACTTAATTTATAGTATGTTGCCGTCGTATCATTTTGGAATGAGTGTAAAAACTACATTGTGTCTGAATGTTGTTGCACTTCTCCAGAAACACTGGGAAAACATCTAGAATGCTTACCCACTGCCTTGAGGCCCATGAATTTTACATGAGAGGAAATTGTTACCTTGAACTATGTTTCACTTTTTGTCGCTCTATTCTACCATCCCTCGAGCTTAGTAGAACTCGACATGAAAGTGCACTCCGCTGCACTGGGAAAGGATATTAAAGGGCTGAGAAGGTGTAAAAGATGCTCAGGGCAAGGGTTGTATAAAGGACATTTATTTAAGACGATGCTCGATTCATTACACGGATAATTTGTCAGAAGACTGACGGTGAATGCGAATTTTGTTTGAGATATCGTTTGGCTTCTTTGTAATTTAAATTTCTTATGTAGATAGATTGTTTCTGAGTGTACTTGAAAGCAGAATAAAGTTCTTTATTATATTGGGTGAACAAATTAATTCGGTCCGTTTTTTTGTTGTTAAAAATATATTTATTTTGAAATAAAATGAATTAACAGATTAATCAAAGTATTGTCCATCGTTGATTACTACTTTTTTCCCACCTCTCAGGCAATTTTCGAATTCCATCTTGAAAAAATGTTTTGTCTTTTCCAACTTCCGATCCGATCCGGTAGAATATCCCACTTGAGTGGTTCTAAATATTTTTTAACGACTTTGGCGACATGAGGTGGAGCGTTATCGTGTAAAAGAATAACTTTATCATGTCTTCGTTCATATTCCGGCCGTTTTCTCGTAATGTACAGCTCAAACGAGTCAATTGTAGCCTATACCGATCGCCCGTAATAGATTCACCAGGTTGTAGCAGCTCATAATACACAACACCATTTTGGTCCCACCAAATACACAGCAAGACTTTTGAACTTAAATTTTGCTTTGGTGTTGATGTTGAGGTCGATGGTAACGATTCGCTAGGCTTAGCGTAATATTTTTTCTTCTTGGAATTATCTTAGAATATCCATTTCTCATCCCCAGTAACAATCCGATGTAAATAAAAATCTTTTCTTTTTTGCCTTTGAATCAACTGCTCGCAAATGAAAAATCGCCTTTCAACGTCTCTTGGTTTCAGTTCATGAAGAAACCAGTTTCCTTGCTTTTGAATCATTCCTATGGACTTTAATCGTACAGAAACTGCTTGTTGAGTCACTCCCAATGTATATGCGAGCTCCTCTTGCGTTTGACACAGATCTTCATCGAGTAATGCCTCCCATTCTTCGTCTTCGAATTTTTTGGGTTGTCCAGGGCGAGGCTTATCTTCAACGCTGAAATCACCATTCTTAAAACATCGGAATCATTCCCTACATGATTTATCAAATGGAGCATTATAATCATAAACTTCCACAAGCATTCGATGCGCTTTCACTGCACTTTTCTTGTAATAAAAGCAAAAAATTAAAACATCCCGCACATGCAGCTTAGTTAACACAAAATTTGACAAAATAAAAAACAAGGTTTTTTATTAAATTCAAAGTGACTGAATGTTATTGACAGATTTCTAACCTATCTGAAACCACCGAGATCAACTGTCATTGTGAAACATTCATAACAGCCAGAACCATCTTTTGAAAACGGACCCAGAGCTGTAAAATATTGCATTACTTTGGACTGCATTAACGTAGGCGTTACCATTACAAGTAATGAAGTTTAATGATGCTAACCAGTACCATTACTAGTAATGATAATGCAAGAATACCGAATTACCATTACAGTTACTGGTACTGGTACTTCACCATTACTGTAATCACATTAGCATTACTTAGCATTGCTTGGCATTACTAACATTACTCGGAATTACGTAGCATTACATGGCAGTACTTTGCATTACTCAGACTTATACAGCAGTACTCAGCATTACTCATAATAAGAAATGTCAATTTGAAAGTTTTTTAAATTTTAATATTCATTACAACATGTTTATTGTAACAGTTTTAAGTAATGCTGAGTACTACTGCTATACTGAGCAGTAGGTAAGTAATGCTGGCAATGGTAAGTAATGTTAAATAATGCTCATGTGAATAAGTAATGCTAGTAATGTCGTGTAATGCTTAGTAATGCTCATGTGATTACAGTAATGGTGAAGTATCAGTACCAGTAACTGTAATTCGATTTTTTGCATTACCATTACTAGTAATGAAACAGTCCTTACTATCTAGTAAAAATTGAGCGACCGAGGTACATTTTTTATAATCCTGGAAATTATAATTCGAATCATAATTATGTATTTATTTTCAATAAAAATTGATAAATACCATTTTTTTTATTTATTAGAATTTATTATTTTATTATTTCTTTCTTTAAACAACAATTTAAGAATTAAGTCGATCACGTCCTCTCTCGTCAGCGTCTCCTCACAAAGTGAAAGTTCCTCTGACTTGTATGTTCAGCAACACTATGATGGCGCCCTCATCACCTATATATATAAACAAAATACATAAAGCTCTCAAAGCTCTGTCTAACACTCCCTCCGCTTTGAGGGCCTTTGTTACCACATTTTAATTAGTACACTTCAATTTCATTATTAATTCAACTTTATTAATAAACACAACTGAAAGCTCCAATAAAAAAAATAAAAAAAACAAAAACAAAATTTGTTTCAAACAGGAGAAATCAAAAATCAAAGTCGAAGTTATTCTTTTGGTTTACTCTGATCTACAGCCGTGGATGTATTTGGATCTATAACAAAATGAAACAAAAAAAATATCATTACTTCCACTTATACACACATATACATATATTTTTTTCTCTTTTTTTTTTTTGTAAACATACTTGATTTTATTACTACTTTAAATTCATTATTTTATTTCTGAGATAGTTATGTGCCCTTTGAGGAAGTGGTTTAGTCATAATATCTGCTTCGTTTTCATTCGAAGCTACCCATTTTACTATGACCTTCCCTTGTTTCACACAATCTTTTACAAAGTCTCCGTGTTTCTTTGACATTGGTATTTTTCTACCAGTATTTTCTCTTTCATTTAGTCTACTTTCAATTTCATCCAAATTATAATCAAAACTTTTAAGTCTGTGATTGCCTTCCATGTAAGTGCAATCTTTTGCAGATTTATTATCAGTCCATATAACGACAGGATACATTGTTCTTCCAGTAATGTCCCTTATAGCTTTGTCCAAAGATATAATGTCTTGACAAACTTCACTCATGGCGATGTATTCCGCATGACAAGTGGATACGGATGTCAATCTCTGTTTATGACTCTTCCAAGTTATGCTATCTCCAAATAGTTTGATAACATAACCACCTGTTGTACCTGATTGTTCACAATCTTGAAAACTAGAGTCTGTTATAGCCTCCATTTTATCAGTTTCACCTCGAAAGATCAATCCAATATCTATAGTACCTTTAAGGTATCTAAAAATCCTTTTTACATCTTCCCAGTCTTCGACTGTAGGTTCCATTTGTTTTCTCGCTAATCTATTTACTGCATATGCTATATCAGGCCTAGTTGCTCCGGCTAAATATAACAGACTTCCAATTGCAGCTCTGTATGGTGCATTTGTTGACTTTCTAATTTCATCTTTCTTTTGATTGCTTTTATTCTTAGCCTGTCTCGTTACCATTGGTGTCTCTTTAGGATTACTTTCTAACATGTTGAATTTGGCGAGTATCTTTTCAATATATTCACTTTGTTGCAATTTAATTGTTTTAGATGACCTATCTCTTATTATTTTCATACCTAAGTATGTATCTGGTTCACCTAAATCTTTCATTTTGAATGCTTTGCAAAGATTTGTTTTTACTTCATGCAACTTCTCTTCTTCATTTCCAGTCAGTAAAATATCATCAACGTAAACTACTGCAATTACACATTTTCCATTTTTCCTCCAAGTAAATAAGCAAGGCTCATGCAAATCATTTTCTAATCCTAATTTTATCATTTCCTTTTTGAGTGTTTCATTCCATCTTTTCGGGCTTATTTTAAGTCCATACAATGTTCTTTTCAGTTTGCATACTCTGTTTTTCTTTAAGTTGGGATCATAGTACATACCATCTGGTATTTCCATATATATTTCTTCATCCAAGTGACCGTTTAAGAATGCTGTTTTCACATCCATCTGATGAACATCCATATCATATTTATTTGCAACAGCAAAAACAGATCTGACTAAAGCTAAGCTAGAAACTGGAGCGTAGGTTTCTTTGAGTTCATATTCTCTTATATCTTTGAAACCTCTGATAACTAATCGTGCTTTATGTAATGTATGACCATTTTCATCTATTTTTCGTTTGAAAACCCATTTTGAATCTATGATATTTGCTTTACCTCCAGACTTAGAACATGTAGGTCTATCTACTATTTCCCAAACATTATTCTCTTCCATAGATCTTAATTCCTCGTTAATCGCTTGTTCCCATTGATTTTTATGTTCTGACTCCAGAGCTTCCTTGAACGAAGTTGGATCCTTGTTTATATTTGCTAAAAGAGCAAATCTGATTTCATCTTTAACTAGATTTCCTTCTAACTGAGTTTCACATCCAATTTTATTTTCAGTTATATTTAAACTGCTATTAGAGAGAAAGTTTAAGCTTGTATCATTCAAAGGTTGAGCTACATATGTTATTGGCGTAACTTTATGGTTTCTTTTGGCGTCTCTTCTAGGTTGTTTTCTAGGAGGGCACGCAGGTTCGTCTTCCATTTTTCTTTTTGTTATTTCTTTCACCTTTGGCTTAGTTTTATTTTCAATCTTTGAAGTTTCATCCACTAACTTATTTTCATTAATTGATTCGTTCGTCTCAATTTTTCTTTGAGGTTCAGAATTTTTATTTATAATTTCAAACAATCCTTCCTTTTGTGTACCATAAATATCTTTGTACACGATTTTTTCATTAAATCGTATATGCCTAGAAGTTAAAAATCTTCCAGATTGAGGATGCCACAAAATGTACCCAGTATTTGTAAAGCCTACCAAAACTGTTTTTAATGCTCTTTCTGAAAACTTTGATTTTGGTTTAGGGATTTTTGCATAAGCTATACATCCAAATCTTTTGATAGCTTCTATTTTATCTTTGGTATTTGGTACCAATTTACTCAACGGGCTTACAAAATTATTTGATTTATGAGGTGTCAAATTGTAAACATAACTGGCTGCTTCTACTGCCAAAATCCACATGCTAGCTGGAATTCCCGAATCTAGCATAAAAGTTCTGGCCTTAATTTGAATGGTTTTATTAAACCGTTCTGCTGTACCATTCAATTGTGGCGTGTAAGGTGGGGAAAAATCATCATCAACCTTTTCGTTTTGCATTACCTCAGCGAATTTACCTCCAACAAATTCTTTTGCATTATCTGCTCTGATATAGCATACTTTGGCTTCAAATCCGATCTTATTTCTGACATGTTTAATAAATTTGTCCAAGCCATCCCCAGCATCGCCCTTACTTTGTAAATAGTACGTTTTACCGTACCTTGAAAAATCATCTATTACCGAAAGGATGAATTTATTATTCCCAGGGTGTGAAAGTGGTTTAATTGGTCCCATAATATCTGCATGGACAATCTGAAGTGGATTTGATGCTCTCGATCTGTGATTATCGAAAGGTAAATTTTCCATCTTTGCTAATATACATATTTCACAATCTTTTATTGACGAATCAAATTTAACCCCTTTCAATTTTTCATTTGACTTTTGTAAATGATAAAGGTAGTCAAGAGACGTATGCCCTAACCTATAATGCCAAAGATTGCCATTATCCAATTTATTTGACTTACAGTCTATATTTTTGTCATAATCAAATTTAAGATTTTTAATTTCATTCGTTGAGTTTAGATCATCCAAGTCTAAAATATTTCTATTCAAAAACTTATAATCAACTTCCAATTCAGTGTTTTTATTAGGATTTGCTACCTTCAAGTTTTCCCGGGTGAGCCCCTGACCATTCTCCCTCCCAATCTCAGACGGTGTATTTTCAGTTACTTTATGCATGTTTTCACTTAATTTTTGAACATCCGTCTGCGATTGTGACAAGAATTCACCCAAGGAAACCAACCTAGCTTGACAAGAATAGGCATCATAACATTCGTCATTATCTTCGTTATTTCTTACGTTAAAAGATACAATCCAATTAGGTTTTACATATTTTCCAGTTATATAAGTACAGTCAGTATTTTTATCAAAAATTTCTAATTTTGTATCATCCAAATAGATGCCAAACCCTGATTCAGCAAAACGTCTAAGTGAAATGAGGTTGTTTGAGATATCTTTTGCTGCTATAACATTTGTTAAATATATTTTGTCATTTTCATTAGTTTTGGAGAATAACATCAAATTTCCTCTCCCATCTATTTTAATATCTGTGCTAGTATTTTTGTTTGCACTTTTTATAACCTCATCAGGGCATTTTTCAAAGTTATGTAAAATTAACCCTTTATTAACTATATGCTCAGTCGCCCCTGAGTCTGCTATGAATGATATATCATTTTTATCATTATGTAAATTGGAAAACTCACCTGCAACATAAGCTCTCACATACTTATATTGATTTTGTTGTTGATCACTTCTTGGTGGATCGTATGGTCTGACCCTGGAGTTCCAGTTCCTTCCTGTGCTGTTACCTCTATTATTAGCCCTGTAATTTCCTCTATTGCCTCCTTTATTAACATTGTTACTGTTACCTCTGTTGCCGTTGTTGTTATAACCTCTGTTATTGTTGTTTCCTCTGTTGTTATAACCTCTATTATTGTTGTTACCTCTATTGTTACCTTGATTAGCTTTGTTTGTGTTAATGTTGTAATTGTTTTGTGTTCTTTTGTTAGGATTTTGAGGACAAAAATCACCAACATGATCGGTGTCTTGTCTGCAATGGTAGCACCTAAATAGGCCTAAAGGTTTCAAAGGACATGCATTTTGTTTGTGACCACCTTCGGTACACCGGAAACAGTTTCCGTGTGGACCTTTCTGCCAATTTGGATTTCTAAAGTTAATTATATTAGCTCTAGGCTCATCTGATTTTTTTTGAGAGTTTTCTGCTTCTAAGTGAAGCATAAATGATTTTATCTCGTCCACTGACAATTCTGTTTTGTTTTGATGTCTGTGATATAATGATACTGCTTTAAGTTCGCTACAGTTTGCTGCAACGGCATTATAAAATGCTGAGCGAATCTCGACTTCTGACAATGGAGCCCCCGACTCACAACTTTCATGCTTCCTTACTATGGTGTCGAATCTGTCTGTAAAGGCATCAATTTTTTCTGTTTTACCCATTTTTAAGCTATATAATTCTGCACGCACAGTTGCATCAGTAGCGTTCATCTCAATTTTTTTATATTCTTTTAGTTTTCTTATAATTTCTTTACTGTCTTTTATATTTAAGATTCTTTTATGATAGCGGGCTTCAACGCGGTTAATTATTATGTCTCGTACGAGATTGTTTCTTTTACCGATTTGATCTGGAGTAAGGTGTGACGGTGGTGCCGCTGACTCATTAATCACGTCCAAAAGATCGTTTGACATTAACTCCGACGTAAGATAGTCCAGCCAAATATTTAATGGAGCTTTGTAGATTAGTTTGTAGTCTCTTTTAATATTAACCTTACTTGAACTTCCATTTGTAGTAAGCGTGTTATTTAGTTGTTTAAGAGTTTGATTCATTCCTTCCATGAATGTAGATTGTTGGTCATCGTAAATTGTGGAATTGACAGGAGGGGAGAAAATGGGAGTAACAACTGTGTTGTTTTCTTTGTTTTGGTGTACTTGTGCTAGAGTTTGTATGTGATTTATAGAGTTAGATTGTATGTCGTGTGTATTGGCATTGCTGTTTCTTCCATTAACAGAACCATTGTCTTTTGATTTTACCGTAGTTTTTGTGTTAATAGTGTTGGTTAACAGATTTTGTTTTTGTGTCTCCATGGCTTTTAATTTCATTCTCTCAATTTCAAGTTGACATGAGGTATTTTTAAGAGAGGTTTCAATCAAATTTTGATGTGCTGCAATGAGTGCTTTCTGACTATTTAAAGTGTCTTCAGCCTTTGAAAAGGCTTGCATAAGCTGAATAATGTAATCCTGGGATGGAAGTGCTACATAGGCTGTACCATCAAGAGTTTTATTGGCAGATGGATCATGGTGGGCCTCTGTGAAACACCGGTCTAATTAATGTTTGGCTTTTATATTTCTCTTGCCATTCTTCATTATTTTATTAATCAAAAAAAAATAGCAAAAAGAAAATATCCTTCCAATAAAATTAATATACATGTATATATAGAAAAAAAATGAGTCCATACTTTTTTTTTGTTTGAAAAAAAATTCACAGCCACGATCCAATTCATTTAAGTTCAATAAACATTATTTTTAATCATTTATCTTTAAAAAAAACATGCGTATGTTATTTAAAAAAATACCTGTTACACCATCGGAGCTTCCATTTTGCCCTACCCCACTTGTTTCGACATCTATTGGACTAATTTCGTCATATGAAGCAGAATTCGATGTTATTGAAGCTGCATTTTCGTTCTTATTTTCATCCATATTAAAAGAATGTCGAATTATACTTCCAAAATAACCTTAAATATCGCTGGAATATAAAAGGTACCAAACATTTCAAACTACTGATCTCAATTGCACAGCAAACTAAGATAAGCTAAAAAACTTTATTACTCGCATACAACCAGAGACGACACATGCGCTCCCTCCCAAAGTGATTAAACGCACTGCAACTTAACCAACTATATGGTAAGGGTTGGCCTAGCACAAGTATCAGTCCCCAAATCGCACTTAAGTTTCAGTTCAATGAATACATTAGAGAAAGCACAGCATTTCATAGTTATATTTTTAAAAAAAACGGCTCTACATATGCATATTTTTTTTTGATTTATTCTCCATCCTTCCAATCCCAAAAACATATATTTCTTTGGTTTTGTAAAAAAATACAAGTAATTGAAAAGAAATTTTTAGACAATTGTTTATTAAGCATACTAATATGTACGTTTACTGCACAGCTGCAAACAGTACATAAGGAATGCATTTACTTTAAAAAAAACTCAAGAAGTTAAAAAGAAATATTCTTAAACGTACACTTCGTAAAAACAAATATTCTTAAACGTACACTTTTTGTACATGTATACCTCTAAAATATGTTGAGAAAGAATTTAAAAAAAAAAATCACTCGCTCCAAACACCTATAAACTAATAAAAACTTGTAACCATCCATACATTTCAATCACTGTCATTTCAAACAGCATACATATTCACACATGTATGCTGTGTCCCCTTCCGAGAAGGAAAAAAAAACTCTATCCTTCATACAAAACCAAAGAGCGAAGGAAAAATAATCACGAGAAGAAGAGCGAGAGACTTACTTTTAAACACTAATACGTGGAACTAAAACAAAATTTATTTGCGTAGTGGGCCTATAACCTATTAGAATTTATTATTTTATTATTTCTTTCTTTAAACAACAATTTAAGAATTAAGTCGATCACGTCCTCTCTCGTCAGCGTCTCCTCACAAAGTGAAAGTTCCTCTGACTTGTATGTTCAGCAACACTATGATGGCGCCCTCATCACCTATATATATAAACAAAATACATAAAGCTCTCAAAGCTCTGTCTAACATTATTCTTATAAATCATTGCCCCTACAGGTAATTTTGAAATAAATAAAAAATTAACAAACAAAAGTGCAAGTTTTCATTATACAAACAAACCAACGTATTAACAACCTGTCTGTTTCGTATTTAAACAAATATACGATTAAATTTTGAATATCGAAGAAAACGTCAACATTTATAGAGTTTTAAATTTTGATAACACAATAATATTTTTTATTAACTACACTGTCATTGCTCTACTCTACAACATAAACCAAAGTACTCTCTTCAAAATGTCTTATAATGTTCAATAATTTTTGATTAACCAAATCTTTTACATTAATACTCCAAGTAAAATCAACATGATTAAATTTTTTCAATTTAACTCTATAAACTCCTTTAACGTTCTTCAATTCTTTATAAAGTATATGTACATCAACAGGATCAATTAAATAGTCATTATCACTATAATGTAAAACAATTGGCGCTGTTATAGTTGAAAGGTTATACTTCGGGGGTTTGTCAGTGCCATACCTTTTAAGATTTTCATTCGGCCCATAGTCGTACTCAGAAAATTTTCCAGAATGTTTGAACTGAAAAAAATGTCGAAATGCTTTCACAGATGAACCGGCTGGTGCATGCATAGAAAGGAACATCGGAGCCAGTGTCTATATATAAAGGAAAAATATTCAATTAAATAAAAAAATCTATTGAAATCCTTACTGTGTTAAACTGGTCTGTATGCCCAAAAAATAAATATAAACATTCTATGCATAAAGGAATAACATAGTTTCCAATAAAGCAAGGTATTTGCTTTAGGAATTGGGAAGGAAAAACTTCTCCCTTGTATGATTGAAATAATACCTAGAATAAAAGAGTGAATTAGATTTAAACTACACTGCCGTGGTATGAACACCTTACATTTAAAATGAACTCTATCGAGGAAAATAAAGGGCTTCTGAGATGTGATAAATAAACTGCAGGAGCCATTGCTTGCATTAAAATTATTTTCTCATTATAACTTGGTTTTCTGGCGCACATTACGAAAAACATTGCTGTGCCCTGGGAAATTGAAATAAAAAAATTAAATAATTCAAAATAAATCTAAATCAACTATGATTATATACCTGCGAATGTCCAATATAATGAAGTTGTGTAAATCCGGTGTTGAAGAGAATATAATCGATTACTGCTGGTACGTCATAAATCCCCATTTCATGCAAACTGAAATCCCAAAATAGTTCACTTTCTAGGCTTAGTGTTGTATGATTTTTAGAGTATCGATTTCCTCTTGAATTTCCCAACCATACATCAAATCCGTTGTGCCATAACATATAACCTAGAAGCAGATTGAATTTATATACATATAGTAGGGTGCTCTTTTTTTCACGATTGTTGTTTTTTTTTTTTTTTTTTTTTCAGTCCCACCTCGAAATTTTGTGGGAAATACCTAAAAGAAAATTCCCTGAAAATTTAAGCCCTTAATATTAATATTAAGTGCTCGACCAAGGCGTATAAAGATTTCCCCTTTAAGGGGAGGTTCTCATCTAGAACGTCAAAAAGTAGGTAAAGTTCGTGATTTTTTTGAAGGCAAATGACAAGACATAGGGAAATGATATTTGGCATTATCTTTTATTGTATATTTATCTGTACGAAAAAATTTTTTTATTAAAAAAAAAAACAAAATGGCGCCCGTTATTCAACTTCTCCGGAGGCATGTTTTTTGAAAATGGCCCAGCTGCGTACAATTTAGGGGTCGCAGATTGGTCTGAAATCAAATAATGATGACATTATTATAAACTAGAATAAATTTGTCTCAGAAAGAGCGGACGACTTTCAAAAAAAATTTAAAATTGACGGAATGGCGCGATTTTGAAATTTTAAGGCCGTTTTCGGCCGTTTTTTTTCATAGTTTATCACTTACAAAAAGGAGATAATGTTACATTTTTCAAAATGTGCTCCGCTCTTTCTATGAAGAAAATTGTTTACTTTAATATGCACGGAACTAGAAGTTGATCGGTTGAACCGTTTTTGAGTTATCTTGTACGCAAATTTGAAAAATCTTGAAAAACAAAGTTCCGAGATAATCGTGATTGAACGGCACGGCACAGGCTGAGCGCCCCACTACGATCATGACACCGCCACAATCAATGGGCTGTAGAATCCGTTCCAGTGCTCGGATCAACTAAATATTTTAAAGCAACATTCTAGACATATTAAACTTTAATAATATGAAATAAAAAAAAAAATCGAAAATTTCAAGATTCTAGATGAGAACCTCCCCTTAAAATACACGTAAACTTTGATTTTTTTTCTTCAAAACTCTACAGCTCAGAGGCATTTTATGGTATAATCTTGGTCAATGATAGGATGTCTTCAGAATTGAATGCTCTACAAAAGTGTATATTGCGGCGTAACCCTAACTCCCACCAGCGAGGTAGTACGGGTCCCTAAACCCAATTTTTCCATGAAATTCTCGTTTTTTTACCCTATCAGGTAAATAACAAGAGCTACAGAAAAAGTGAATATGACAAACTTGTAGGAAATTCAATTTTCTATAAAAAAGGTCAGCAACATCAAATCGCTAACATCGATATTTATTGAGATATTGGGCTTTGAAGTTGAGGTAGTGTGGAATTTTCATGAATTATTGAGCTGAATTGTAGAAACACTACCTCAACTTCAAAACCCAATATCTCAAGAAATATTGATGTTAGCGATTTGGTGTTCAAGAACTTTTTGGAGGAAATTGAATTTACTACAAGTTTGTCATATTCACTTTTTCTGTACCTCTTGTTGTTTACGAGATAGGGGTAAAAAGCGAGAATTTCATGGACAAATTGGGGTTACTGACCCGTACTACCTCGCTGGTAGGAGTTAGGGTTACACCGCAATGGACACTTTTGTAGAGCATTCAATTCTGAAGAAACCCTACCATTGCCCAAGATTGTGCCATAAAATGCCTCTGAGTTGTAGAGATTTGAAGAAAAATAATCAAAGTTCACGTGTATTTTATATGGGAAATCCTTATGCGTCTTGGTCTAGTACTAAATATTATTTTTAAGGGCTCCAATTTTCAGGGAATGTTTGTTTAGGTATTAACCACAAAATTTCGAGGTGGGACTGAACAAAAAAAAATAGTCGCGAAAAAAAAGCACCCTAATATACATACATATATATGTGTTTATGTAGTCTGATAAAATTGCTGATTGAGAGACAACACAAATTTTGTTGAGACAATTATTTTCAAACTTTAATGACTTCATAAACCTAATGACTCCAGACAAGCAATTAATATGTAGTTACTTAAATGTCGCTTAATTTACCTAAACTATTTTCGGGACCCATTATGATGTAGGTAGCTGAAGAATCAATCAGACCATGAAAAAGTAAAACTGGTTGTCGGTTTGGATTCGGTATTCTATGGACACACAAAATATATCCATCTTCGGTTGTTACATAATGTTTTTCAGCACTGTAATTATTTTTTAAAATCAATTGATCCTGGAAGAATGCAATTCATCCCACTTTACACATAAGACACAACAACAAAATTCATTTAAATACCGTCGTAAGTTCAGCGTCTTCCAAGTAACTAGGTAAATTGTTATCTTTGTCATTTGCACCACGGAAGCGAAACTTTTCTTTTGAAAATTGGTAACTGGGTAATATTATTTGTGAAGTTAACACAATGCAGTGAATTATAACAACTGACTTTCGCATGGCAAAATATGTGAACTGACTAACTAAAAGATAATGTCATGATTGAACTAACTCAGAAAAATAATGAATGAAGATATTATTTAATGACAACAATTCGAATTTATATCAATTTTATCTTGGTGAGGATCTGAAATTCTCATTAGCGAGATATATCCGGTGACTACTAGTGATGATTACATTTAAAAAGTAATTTTTATATTCACAAACATAAAACGAAAATTGTTTGGTTTACATTGTTTAAATTTTTAATTTTTACACATACATGCAAGTATCATAGTTGTACATTTTCGTCTCAAACCAAAGGTCAATAACATGTCTCTTGTTGATGACTAAGATTTCTATTTGGGAATTATTTTAAGTATCACGGTATTTCTAAATTGTAAAAAGTACAAAGTTTAATGGGTAATTTTGAAGAAACATTAATAAATCAGATTATAACATTGCTCAAGTAATATCAGATTAAATTCTGCGCCAAGTAGGCAGTTATTTCTATCGACAGACAATATTTATTCAATGACATAAACTAAAGTACCCTGTTCAAATTTTCTTATTATACTCAACAACTGTTGATTTACCAGACTGCTTATATTAATGCCCCAAACAAAATCAGCATGACCAAATCTTTGCACTTTAGATCTGTAGACTCCTTGGACATTTTTTAATTCTTTATATAGTTGATTTACATCGATAGGATTGACTAAGTAATCGTTGGCGCCAAAATGCAGAATAATTGGTGTTGTAACATCTGCAAGATTGTACTCGGGTGGTTGATCAGTTCCATACCTTTTAAGATTTTCACTTTGTCCGTAGTCATACTCAAGAAATTTTCCTGAATCTTTTAATTGGACAAAGTGTCGAATTGATTTTACAGAGGCACCAGCTGGTGAATGAGAAAAAATTACAGGAGCAAGTGTCTAGAAAAGAAAAATGTTAGTCATGTTTAAAAAGCAAATATCTTCAAAACTAAACTGTATTGAATTGTTCGGGATTATGCCCTGAAAGAAAATAAAATAATTGCATGCATAGAAAAGTTACATCATTTCTTTTAAAACAAGGCGATCGCTTCAAATACTGATTAGGAAACATTTCTCCTTTATATTGCTTCATTACATTCTAAAATTAAAAAGTAAAACTTTAAATAGTGCTATATATGTATGTAAAAATATCTTACTGTAAGATAAAAAATCAAAGGTGGAATGAGCGGACTTTTCACATGAGACACATAAACTGCAGGAGCCATTGCTTGCATTAAAATAATTTTATTATTGTAACTTGGTCGTTTCGAACACATGACGAAAAATATTGTTGTACCCTGTAAAATAAGGAAACACCACAAGAAAATTGGATATAAATTTAAATCCTTTTTATACCTGTGAATGCCCAATATAATACAATTGAGTAAATCCTGTGGTTAACAAAATATAATCGATTATTGCTGGCAGATCATAAATCCCCATTTCATGAAAACTAAAATCCCAGAATGTTTCATTTTGTGGGCTTAAAGATGTATGATTTTTGGAGTATCGATTTCCTCTTGAATTTCCTAGCCAAACATCGAATCCGTTGTGCCATAATGTATAACCTGGAATAAAATAAGAGTTTTGTTATCTGTCATAAAAAACTTGGTAATATTTTTACTCAAAAAGTATCAATTTTATGATTCACGTGTAAATTGTTTCAGAATTTTTCGGGACATCGTTAGATTTTTCAGAAATTCGTCAAAACGAAAAGTAGTCACGTGTTCTTTGGCTAATTTCAAGCATTTTCTCTTCTATACAATTTTTTTATAAAGTTGATCCTTTTCGTGTATATCAGCATTTTTTTTTTCGAAAACCCAAAAAATAATAGGGTTTTTGAAACTTTTACGCAAAATAAATGCCAAATTCGGAAAGAGCATCCCCAAAAAACCCCTATATACGATTTTGGAAGAAAATCGCCCCAATTTTCTATTCGAAACATACAATTGAACTTGCATGCACAAAATTCTTGTTTTGCGCATTAATGGGTTAAAATGTTATGATATATTCTTTTTGCAACAGTGCAATAGTAATATTTACAGAAACAAACAAAAACATAATACAGACGCAAAGATGAATTGCAAATATTACTTTTTTTTAGCATTATATTTTACTATCTAATTTAAATATTTCTGTAACTTCACTTCTGGCACCAAATTATATAGAAATACTTTTTTATTTTTATATAGGGATTTTTAATTATTTTGTCTTTTTTCATTATTATTTTTCTTTAACCTTTAACTTACAACATAGTGCAACTACAATAGTAATAACTGAATGGCTTTACAAAAAAATTTAAGTAATCCTTTGCAATGTACTCAAATAGTAAATTTTAATTTTAATGATTTCAGATACGTTGAAATGTCTTCAAAGGAAAACTCTAATAAAGTTAGGTTATACCGGTTAATGTAAAAAGTGTATCACTGCTCCACTGATAAAAGCTCACCTAAACTATTTTCGGGCCCCATTATGACAAAAGTTGCAGATGAATCAAGCAGACCATGAAAAAGTAACACAGGTTGTCGGCCTGGATTTGTTATTCTATGTACACCTAAAATATATCCGTCTTCGGTAGTAACATAATGTGTCTCAGCATTATAATTGTATTTTAAAATCAATTGATCCTACAGAAAGAGAAATTATTAAAGTAGGAAATTAAATATATCAGATATAAATACCGTCGTAAGATCAGCATCGTCCAAGTAACTGGGCAAATTTTTCCTCTTCTCATTACTACCGCGAAAAAAGTATTTCTCTTTCGAAAACTGGTTCACGGATGGAGTTATTTTTGAAGTTAAAATAATCCATTGAATTATAAGAACTGCCCTTCTCATGACAAATTAAAATCAAACTTAGAAACATGGTTTAACTAAACTGAACGCTAATATGGAGCTACTGTCAATTTTTATAGTGGCATTTCAAATTGTATAAAACGTTTATCAAGGCGAAGATCTAAATGTTTCATTAGACCGTAATATGTGGACAGTGCGAGTAATGATGCTGGAAATGTACATTACATTAAAAAAATAGCATTCATTTAGTTTTTTTATCTAATGTGGTAATGGTTTTATGCAAATATTAGTCATGTAAATTAAATTAATAGTGAAAAATTAACTTAGGAAATGGTATCGTTTAAATTAAATTTATTTCGTTGATACGTAACATTTTCCAACTATCCGAAACGAAATATTTATGTTCATATATTTTTTAAAATTATTTTGTACAGAGCGCAAATAAAGTAGTAGTAGAGATCTAATAATTTTATTTTTATCGATACTAAGATCACATTTCAAAGGTATAGAATTTGTCTACTATCAAGTCTTGCATTGAAACCGCTTTACATTAAGTTTAGAATATGAAATTTTGTTTAATACATACATATATGGCTTTATCTAGATCAACTTGAAGAAAATAAAGAATTAAACGATTTCTGACTTCCATTTCTTTCAACTATATTTACAACGATTTGAACTTAGTAAGAAATTTCAGGAAAGAAGTAATTCAGGTACCTAATCTTAGATTCATTAAAAGCCGCACAAACATAGGCTTTAATTTGTATGTAAGGATTTGTTTAAACAAATAAGAAAATATACAATATTTTTCTAGGTATTTCAATAAGAAGCTATAATTCGTATCTTTTGTGTTCACTTAAAATAACCGAAACGCCTAAAGTTATGTAAACAATTCGAAAAGTACTTTCTTGCAAAAAATTCTTCAAAAGCTTTGTGGTTTTTCGTAGAAAGTTGTTATTAAATTATTTGTTTATGTTTATTATTAAAATACAAATTTACAAAACCATCAAGTACTTTTAATTGGTAAAAATATGTAAATGTTTTCGATAGTCAATATTGGTTTTTTTTCTTTTACAAAATTATAAACCAAATATAACACCAAAATAGGTATATGACGGTAAGTATTGTATTGGTATAAAAAAAGTAAATGATTTTAGAATGCAAGTTTCCACCTTTAATAGCTATCTTTTATATTGAAACTGCGGCCCCTTAGCAACTAGCAAATCTCAAAAACTGATACATACATATATCGATTAGTTGTTTATTTATTTTTCAAGAGGTTTGTAGTGATATATTAGATATGAATTTCAAATTAAAATATTTTTACCATTTAATTAATCCGAAGAAATTTCTGTGATTTGTGATTACCTTGTGATATGTAAAGTAAAGCTTTAATTTTGCAAGTTCTTCTTAAGATTAAGTGAAATATTAAGTATTAATTGTTAAATTTTATCAATGAATGTAGGTATTAGTGATTTGAAATTATTAAAAGAAATATTTAAGATGTCCTATTGATTCAAATCATCAACGTTTCTCTATCTTGTGGTTTTAAGGATTTGTACTTGTTGGAATATATTAAATAAAAATGAATTACCAATTATACTAGTCTGCATTTTTAATTCTTATCGCTCTCCCTTAATGTTTTTAATAGATTGTTACATGTTTCAAAAGAAAGCTTAAATACTAAATTATATATGCATATATATAATTAGCTGGATTACCCGGTTTCACCCGGCGTTGGGTAAATACTTACTAATTAAACACTTCTCAAATGTTCTAATTTGTTATATGCTAGAAATTGTTTCAACCCGAAAACCCCTTTATGGATCCGCCATCTTGGATTTTCAAATCTTAATAATAGTCAAAATTAGTAGCCTTAAAATAATCATTGTACCAATTTTCATTAAAGTCCGTTGAAATCGAGAAATTTTGATCGCCATATTGGGTCCGCCATCTAGGATTTGTAAATTTTGCCAACATTCAAAATCAGTGACCTCAAGATAATCATTGTACTAATTTTCATTAAAATCCCTTGAAATCGAGAAATATTGGTCGCCATATTGGATCCGCCATCTTGAATTTCTAAATTTGGTCAGCAGATTTGAAATCAGTATTCCGCAAAACCCCTATGCACTAATTATCATGAAAATCACTTCAAATTTAAAATTTTCAGCCGCCATTTTGGATCCGCCATTTCGAAACCCTATGTATTATCTAAAAAAAAAATTAGCCTATATGTTAAGTTGGAATATGTACTATCTTCGAACAAAAAATTAAAAATATCGATGAAAGAGTTGAGGCGTGATTGAGCAAAAAACAAACAAACAAACAAACAAACAAACAAACAAACAAACAAATAAACAAACAAGCAAACTTTCATTTTTATATATATATAGGGATTATCAGTATTTGTAACATTTCTCAAAGTTATTCGAGGGACAAATTATTCATTATATCCCAAGTAATTAATTTCAAAAGTCATAGGGAGAGGCTAATGAAATACTTATTCCCTAACAAATTTTCATAACGATAAAAAATAACTAATATTGTATACATAGCTATAATTAGGGACCTTATACTTCATTTTTTAAGAAATTTCTTTAAATAATACGATTTTTTCAACTTAGAAACCTATTTTCATGAAAACACGATATGATGATGGAACATAATCTACGGAAAAAAATTCTATAAAGTTATGCTATCAGTTGTTGGGGTTAAAATGTTTGCAGAGCAGTGTTATTGTATTTAGGTAGGCTGTTATCAAAAATATTTGATTAATCCATGATGGATTATGTATTTGGGTCATCAAAAATATTGGATCGATTATTATTGGGGCAATAGAAAACGTCTGACCACTCAATATTTATTATTTAAGTAAAGGGGAATGTTTAGTCAATCCATTATCTATTATTTGTGTAATGGAAAATTCTATATGAAAGGGTTTATTTGAGATCGTAGCCTCTTTCATAAATTGAAATCTTTGCAGATTCATAATGCAGAAGACTAACACAGATTTATATTTTTGCATACTTCCGTTTACAGACCAGATTAAATAAATTTTACTTCTGAATCTACCGCAAAAGGTATAGTACGTATATTTTAGATCTGTCGGAGTATACTTTTTAAATTCAAATACCAAAGAATCTGCATAATCCTCACTGTGGCCCTTCTCAATTTTAGCCTGAGGTTTGTTTAATAGAACTTCAGCTTACCTTCTAAAAATATTTCTAGCTTTCATTAAAACGTCCGGAAAGAAGATCCTTTGAGGGGCAGCTAAACTAAAGAGCCTCAAGGGTCGTGAAATGCAATAGCACTGACCGAGGAGCGAAACGATGTTATTGGAGGGAGCGTTTTACACACCCCACTTGGCACGCATTCACGTGCGGACTCACCCAAATTCTTGTCGGTTTTGATACGGAGCACTTTTCACCCACCCTGTGGGGTATACAGAGCAAATTTTCCGTTTGCAATAATTTCCTCTTTTACGAGCAGTCTGTTAGGTAGGGCTGTTTTTCGGTTCAAGCGTTTTTCAGTTCCTAGAAAACGATATGCATTTCGATTCGATACCGACTGAATTGAAAATTCTTTTTATCTTTTCTTCGAAATTAAAAGTAAATCGTAAAACTCCCCGAGGGACTGTCGTTCGTTCGTTACCTCGCCCTGCATTTACTACCCCCTGGAAATTCAAATTGCACGCGCTATCGATCCGTGTCATACTTTTACTTTCGCAGAAGACATAGTACAGGAAAATTGCTCCACACCCTCCCCTAATTTCAGACCCAAATTGCTGTAAAAGCAGAAAAGGGCCACAAATTCCAGGGGGAGAGTCGGCTGACGTAAATGCGTTTTTCATCTTTCCCACGTCCGTGGCTTTTCATGCGTGCAAACCGCTTTTACTGCCGCAAAGCTCTGCTCAACGTTTCGAATTGCCGACGTTACTCCTCATTTAGAAGTCGTTCACCTCATATCAAACTGGGGCCCCAACCCCGCTGCAAGAGCAGCCCCAAACGACTTCTTCCTCAGAGCGACACGCCCGGTGTCTATAAATTTCGCTAGAATAAATAATTTCGAGCAATTTTTGTTTTTAAACGTATTTCTAAGAATAATTGTATGGAACTGTTGGTTTAGGACTGGCAACAAGAAAATTCGGGCTCACTAATTTTATTAATGTCATCACTGGGGCTCTGGGTATCTGTGTGCGGAGCGCATAAGTAGCCCCATTTGGATTGTAGCTGGGCGTTTATTTTCTAGGTCCTTTGAAAATGTTTAAAATTAATGTATGGAAGGACTAACAATTTCAGGCTGATGTTAGAACTCTGTAAATAAAAAATTTCACAGAATTTCTATTAAATTTGATCTTAAAAAAAAAATTTTAATAGAAAAATTTAGAACAAGATAAGTTTGTGTACCTAGAATAAGGGCTAGGGATGTCTTGATAGACTTTGAGGGGTTTTTTTAATTTTATCAGAGCACTATCAGATAAAAAAACTTTTTCATATAAAATTAACCCGACGAAAAAAGAAACTGGAAAACGAAAAATAAAATAAACCTCTTTAGTCTTAATAACTAAGCTCTTAAACTAATATAAGTAACTAATTTTGAGTTGGCTCTGTTATTATTTATGGCTGGAGAATTCACGTTGCATTTTTATGTTATTTTGTTTTGATTATTTCTTTAAAGTAATTTAATGATCTCCGTTGATTGTTTGTTTGGTGCCGAATCAAAATTAGTTACTTGCATTAGTTTAGGAGTTTAGTTATTAATATGTATTTTATTTTCGCTTTTTAGTTGTTTTTTTCGTCGGTTTAAGTATTTGTTAAATTAAATTAAATTTTTGTTGCTAAAATCTATTAATTATTATTTAGGAGTGGAATATTTTTCAAAATCAAATGTAACCGACTTCGAGGTATACCATATTCAATAAAAAAAGAATTATCAAAATCGGACTATTCTTTAAAAAGTTATGCGTGGTGATATATATATGTATATACAGGGTGTCCCAAAAATACCAGGTTAGAGTGACATGGAAGATTGGCTAGCCTTAGATCTGTCAGATAAAATAAACATGACCTTAGTAAAAGTTTCTTAGTTTTCAAGATATTGTCACTTTTTTAATTTTGTTTTCAGGTATCTTAAATAGTTGTTTCAGGCGTTAAAAGTAAAATTTTGCCGAAATTTATTGTACCTTCCAAGAAAAATAACTCATTTGTGTTACCTTTTAACTCTGTCAAAATTGTAACTTTAACTTTGACAATCAGTCGTGGAAAAACAATGTACTAAAAGAAACTGGCAAATTATCTTAAAAACTACTAAATTTAATGCAGATTCAGAAATAGTATGATACTTGGGGAATTATTATACAAAAACTTAGAAATTGCTATTTTTATCATTAAGGGTTGTGCTAAAGCTGTCACCGCAAAAAATACCTCTTTGCATGGCAAACAGTTAATCTCAGGAATGAAGAATCTAAAACAGAAAAACCAAACGGCATTTTAAAGAGGAATGCTTCTTACGTGGTAATTCACCACAATATTTGAATAAATGATTTAAAAAAAAAAAAAAAAAAAAAAAAAAATGGCGGCTGTGTGAAGATTTTTTTCGAAAATCAGCTATTTTTTCAATTTATCTAGCTTGCAAACTGTTTTTATATCGTCTTTTGGCCTATATTGTGGTGGATTACCTCACAGAACACTTTAATAAATAATCACACCAAATTTGACCTAAATCGGTTCAGCCAATCCGGAGTTTAACAATTTATTATATAGCCGAACTTACCACCAGAGAGCGACAAAGGTGCGCACGCTTAAACTGCTGTAACTATTTTTCTTTTTGTAATTTCTAAATAAAATTTTGAGAGTTAATTTCTGAAGGTATAAGGAATTGAAAAATGCAAAAAAAGAAAAAAAAAATTTGAATTTTAGAAAATTATAAACTCCATTTACTTTCAAAATCGAAAAAAAAATGATTTTTTTTTTTTCATAAAAATGCTTCTTAACATCACATAAACACTCTCCTAAAACCGTTTTAAGAAATTCTTAAAAGAAAAAAAGTTATACCTCTATTTGTAACGGTACCTCTACGCATTTTATATGCAAAAATAATATAACAAAAACTTTGAACGCGTTTTTCTCGAAATCACATTTTTGAAAATGGCCGCATCTATATCTCAAAAACTATTCAACCGATTTTAACAAACTAAACGCCATTCTATTCGTTATCAAATATACTAGTAACTAAATCTTTAAATTATTATTATTTTACCCCCCATTTTTATGCGGAGGGGAGTTTACCCCTTACTTGTAGTCGTTTTTTAACTTTTTTAGAAAAATGTGTATAAAATGATATATTTATTAAAAACAAAAAGGTTTTTTAGGTTTATGTACTAGTTTTGTGTCTTATGAAAAGAATCCACTAAAGATTTTTAATCTATCTGTTACAAGAAGTCCTAGAGAAATGCGGCCGTTTTAAAAGTGCATTTTGGAAGACGCCCTCTGCAGGCATTAAAATAAACTAAAGTTGCATTTAAAAATTTTTTTTTTATATTTTTCATAATCTTACCAATAATTTACAAAAGGTTTCAGACTTTTTAATCACCACTTTTAAAATGAATTTTTTACAGGTTTGTTGAAGTTATGCTTCATGACATCAACGATAATGTTTTAAAATTCCTTGCTAAATGGGAGGGAGGGATTTGATTTGTTGCATTACTGCAAAACCGCTCCGCAAAGAGTTAAGATTTGTTCAATAATAAATCCTCCAAACTTTTCAAACACACCTCTATTCTAATTATAAATTCCTAAATCTCAAAAATCTCTACATCAGAATACGTCAGAATATAATTTCAATAAAATAAAGGCCCAAGTAAAAAATATTGCGTAATCAAGAGAAAAAACAGCTAGAACTTTACTCTTACGTTTGTGAGATTTTGTGTCTATTGAAATCGAAAGAAATATCTCCTCGATTTGAAATGCGTCTAAACCTGAAATAATAAGATAAAAATATCGTAAAAAATACGATCGTCATCCGACATGTCACTCTTATCGATTATAGCCACTGTGCGTTTGCACCAGCCGGCGATCAGATAAAGTGGCATGCGTCGTTTATTGGCAGCTAACAATAAACGAGTTCTCACCATCGTGCAATTGAGCCCCATCGCGCTCCGTGAATCATTCCCATTCAGCAATTGGCGATTGAGGAGCAGCCCCAAGACGGGCACCAGCAGCAACATGTATGAGGTCAAGGGGTCAGCGATTTACACAAAGCCCCGCGATATCACACGACTTAATTAAATACGGGAGAAAAAGCCACTGGGATTTTTGCATCAGTTGATTAGCACAAGTTGGACGAGATGGTTCCCGATAGACTGGTGTTTTGGCTAATCATCGGTTTGGTTTGTCACACGACTAGAACCGCCTCGATTTTTGATACCGCGCTGTACCATAATATAACCGCGTTTTTTCTAGACGCACTCCGGGATGATTCGGTCAATCAATCAGTTTGGGCTAATTTGCAGCCAGATCCAAGTATAGTTGAAGATGCATCATTGCTCACTGTAAGAGATGATTCGGTCTGATTTAATCCATGATTTTATTGATGTGTGTTTTGTTTTTTGCTTCTATAAACAGCCCCAGTTGATAGAGAAGTATGGATACCCGGCAGAAACACACGTGGTAACAACCCAGGATGGGTATATTCTGGAAATGCACAGAATACCTAAAAAAGGAGCCCCAGCTGTTCTGCTTATGCACGGTATTCTAGACACGTCGGCAACTTGGATTTTAATGGGCCCTAACTTTGGATTAGGTGAGACTCATATTCTACAAAGAAGAGCACACAACACATATAACTAAAAAAAAATAAAAAATCGTTATTAATTTACAGGATACCTCCTATCGGATCTCGGATACGATGTCTGGATGGGGAATGCTCGTGGCAACAGATATTCTCGAAAGCATGTCATACTAGAGAATGAGGATAAGAAATTCTGGGATTTCTCGTTCCATGAGATGGGTGTGTACGATTTGCCCAAGATGATTGACCACATCCTGGAGGAAACCAATCAGGAGAAGATACATTATATTGGCCATTCTCAGGTGAGCTGTTCTATCGGAAACCTTAAAGGGAAATATATTTAGGGTAGGCTTTTCGCATCTCTTCCAGGGTACATCAATGTTTTGGGTTATGTGCTCCGAAAAATCCCAATACGTCAGTAGGATATTTTCGATGCACGCTTTGGCACCTGTGGCTTACCTCTCGGACATGTGGAACCCATTTGTCAAGACCCTCACCATTGCCATGGATTTTCTTGATGTAAGTAGACATGATTGGATCGTTTGCAGATTAGTTAAGGGTCTATTCAGTTTTTCATTCATATGTGTATAATGGATGGGAGATAATTCATTAATATATGAAAAAAAGTGTTATTCTGAACCACAGAAATTTGCTATTAAGGGGAAACTTTTGGAAGTCCAGTTATTGGTTTATGCCACTTAACCTTTTAAATTTATTAATTGCTCCTTTAGAAGAACAGTGCACATATTTTTTAGAATGTTTGACTTATCAGCGGTTGTTGGTTTAAATAAAAACCACGACTATCTCTTATTAGTTGTTAGATTACGGAAGCTGAAAGATTTGCTTATAATATTTTTTATTTAATGATGACCCACTTTTGGTGGAGATCAAGTTATTTTTAAAAGTTAATACTTTGGAAATTTTTCCGAGTATTTTTGCTATTTTGTACAAGATTATACAGACGAAACTCTTTAAAAATGTTATTTTTGTACAATTATTTAAGTCTATTGCTTAATCAACAAGTATAAACATTTTTAAAGTTTAATACAGAAAAAAATAGTACTTGTTGTTGAACTTAAATCATTTGAAATATTTTCCGCCTGTTTCGGCTTATCACATACTATTTGTATCAACAAAACCCCCTTACAAATTAGTTAAAGATTTATTTCAATATCTCTAGCAGACAGTGCGTACAATCCCAGAAAATTTATTGTTTTGTAAATAATTAATAAACAATAAAAAATATATTTTGCTCAATATAATCATGTTATAATTAATCGTGGGTCAAGAATTTTTATTACGTATTTAACTACTGATAACCTGTCTACAAAATATTTATTGAATTTTTATGCAAATTCGTCGTAGCCGGGTTCTCGTAGTAGATTAATTATGAAAAAAGCTTTAATTTATTGCATATCAGATCATTTGATTGTTTACTATTAACTGCTAAGTGATATTACATAACATGTTTCTTTTTGTTTCAAATTCATCTTTTTTTGTATGCATAGGCAGCGACAAGTTTTTTGAACATCAACGAGTTTTTGCCAAATACTGAATTAATGGTACATAGTGCACAAAAGGTTTGCCACGATAAGGCCATAACGCAGGAGGTTTGTTCCAACGTTCTTTTTTTAATAGCAGGATTTAATTCCCAACAGCTGAACAAGGTATTTAACATTTAACTTATTATTCATAAGTAATAAGCTCTTTATCTACTATCAAGTAAATTGTGGAATAGTGTTTTGATCAAAAAAAATGAGAGCAAAGTCCAGCTTAGAATTTACAAAGAATATTTATTTCAGTCATATTGTTTGACATGAAGATTTGAAATTTTACTTGCTTTGATAGTGGACAATTTTATTATTTTTAACATCGTCTAACAAAAATTAATTTTTATCCCGCCTTCTAGACAATGCTACCAGTAATTCTCAGCCATACTCCATCAGGGGCTTCAGCTAAACAATTCATTCATTTTGGGCAATTAATCCGTTCAGGAGCCTTCAAGAAGTACAACTATGGATTTTTAAAGAACTATATGGAATACGGCGAACTAACTCCACCAAACTACAACTTGCGCGAAATTGGAGCACCTACAGCTTTATATTATGCGAACAATGATTGGCTGGTTGCAACGTCCAGCGTTGAAATATTATACGAAGAATTGCCCAATGTGTTTGATACGTATTTAGTGGAGGACCCCAATTTTAATCATTTAGATTTTGTATGGGCAGTTGATGCTAAGAAGTTGCTCTATAATAGAATAATTGACAATATGAGACGTATGGAATTTTAGATTCTGCAGTATTTTTACAACTCTACTTAGTTTTAAGAAATTTTTGAACTTTGTGAAAATTCTAGTTTAAATATAAGTAGTTAAGGCTTTTGTGAGAAATAATGTTCTGTTATATTGAGAACTTTTACTTTTACCATTTATTATTAATTGATTAGATAAACGCTCTAAGCTTGAATGTGTTTAAAGAAATTTTGTGCTTTAACCAAATCCATTAGAGGAAATAAAGAAAAATAATTTTAAAATGAGGTTTTTATTCTGTATTTTCGCATAGTCTACACTCCGCGACAAAAGTATAACCCACCATCCTAATTTCGTAATATTATAGTTATATTAATGCATTACTAATACAAAATTTTAGGTATTGGTCAGTATATTTTACATTTATTGATTAAATGCAATATTAACCAAATACAGATGATATTAAGTTTTACGGTGCGACAAAAGTATAACCCTGGTAATTAAATATAAATAAAACTCAAGAGAAATACAACAAAGAGCAATTATTTATTTAATTTAATATTTAGTAGATCCACCACTTTTACTTATTACTTCAATCATTCGATCTGGTAAACTGTCATACAACTTTTTAATTGTGTCTTGATTCATATTTTGCCATTCGTCAATTATAACTGTTTGCAAACTCTTCAACTGTGGTAAATTGTCTTGATCCGCAATAGACAGCTCGAGATAAATTTCCCCAACAATTTTCAATTATATTCAAGTCAGGAGAATAAGCTGGCCATTCAAGAACTTGAATATTTTTTTCAGTAAAATAGTTTGTAACTATTTGTGCACGGTGAATACCAGCATTATCGTGCTGAAATATAAAATCAGGACCAGCAATTCGCGTTGCATGAGAAGTAATCTGTACATTTATTATGTCTAAGTACCGTTTACTATCCATTATTCCAGTATAGAACTTGATATCCATTTTTCCTGAGAATCCAATTCCAGACCAAATCATTATACTACCACCCCCGGCTTGTCGTCGACTCAATACACATTTTTCTTTTCTTAAATCGTGAAAGTAGTAATTAAAACCATCAGATCCATCTAAATTAAACTTTTTTTCATCAGTGAAAATAACTTTTCTCCACTTTTTCTTCCATTGAACATGATCTTTTGCAAATTTCACTCTATCCAGTTTATGTTTATCAGACAACACTGGTTTTCTTTGTAATTTCTGAAGTTTTAGATATCGACACTCATGTATAATGCGTTGGACATTCCTTATGTTAGTACTAACACCAGTCTCCACTGCAACTTGTCTTGCTGTAAGACCAGAATTGGATGCGACCCTCAAAATTGACCTTCTTTCACGTGCTGTTGTTGCCCTTGGTAGACCAGTCCTCTTTCGTTTGCCATAATTTTCGGGATCTTTTAAAAAATTTCGCACAACACGATAAGTTTTGCAATGCCTTAGACCAATTCTCAGGATACAATTTCTTAATTAAATTAATTTCACTTTCACATATTAGGGTGCTTTTTTTCGCGCCTTTTTTTTTTTTTTCAGTCCCACCTCGAAATTTTGTGGCAAATACCTAAACAAAAATTCCCTGAAAATTGGAGCCCTTAATATTAATATTAAGTGCTCGACCAAGCCGTATAAAGATTTCCCATATAAAATACACGTAAACTTTGATTATTTTTCTTCAAAACTCTACAGCTCATAGGCATTTTATGGTATAATCTTGGTCAATGGTAGGGTTTCTTCAGAATTGAATGCTCTACAAAAGTGTCCATTGCGGCGTAACCCTAACTCCCACCAGCGAGGTAGTACGGGTCACTAAACCCAATTTTCCCATGAAATTCTATTTTGTTTCCCCTATATTTATGTTATTAACGAGATAACAAGAGCTACAGAAAAAGTAAATATTACAAAGTTGTAGGAAATTCAATTTCCTACAAAAAAGTTCTGACCACTAAATCGCTTACATCCATATTTCTTGAGATATTGGGCTTTGAAGTTGAGGTAGTGTGGAATTTTCATGGATTATTGAGCTAAATTGTAGAAACAATACCTCAACTTCAAAGCCAAATATCTCAAGAAATATCGATGTTAGCGATTTGGTGTTCAGAACTTTTTTGTAGGAAATTGATTTTCCTACAAGTTTGTTTTATTCACTTTTTCTGTACCTCTTGTTGTTTACGAGGTAGGGGTAAAAAGCGAGAATTTCATGGAAAAATTGGGGTTAGTGACCCGTACTACCTCGCTGGTGGGAGTTAAGGTTACACCGCAATAGACACTTTTGTAGAGCATTAAATTCTGAAGAAACCCTACCATTGACTAAGATTATACCATAAAATGCCTATGAGCTGTAGAGTTTTGAAGAAAAATAATCAAAGTTTACGTGTATTTTATATGGGAAATCTTTATACGCCTTGGTCTAGCACTTAATATTAATATTAAGGGCTCCAATTTTCAGGGAATTTTTGTTTAGGTATTTGCCACAAAATTTCGAGGTGGGACTGAAAAAAAAAAATAGTCGCTAAAAAAAAGCACCCTAATACATATATTTATAATACTATAAACAAATAAACAATGTCAATGCGAAAGTAATACCTCAAGGTATAAATATAGTTTCATATTGGATATTAAAAATTAGGGGGGTGGGTTATACTTTTGTCGCGGAGTGTAAATTATGTATTTTGCAAAATTTGAGAGATCTAAAAATCCATACAGATTACCTTAAAAATTCATTTGCACAAATTCTATGCTTATTAGAAAATTTTGCATTTAGTAAACTACTGCATACATTTCGAGCTTTATTTAGTAATTTCATGATAATAGCAAATTCAAGTTTATAAAATAAAGAAATTCTTATTTTAAATGTTTTTGTTTTGCTTAGGCACAAGCTAGCAATAAAAAGATTGGTTTAAAAATTTCAGATTCCACAAATGCTCACAAACACGAGACGTTTGTTGAAACAAAAAAATTAGATTTAATACTTTTTGTTTAATAGCTTAAAGTCCCAAAAAGGGGCATGTTTAATTCCATTTATTAGTCGCAAAAATTCAAACATTCCTTTGAATCTACTTTTAAAACTTAAGGGAGTTAATGATTGTATTAATTCCAATAGTCACGATTTCCGCTTCAAATTGCTTTCGCAGATTCTAAATTTGAAGCCTCTACTAATCCTATATAATTTCCTAAATTACTTGAATTACTTGTTACTTATCAGTCCCCTTAGAGAGCTATAAAATTGCCACACGTTACAAATATTTCTTTAAAGTTTTTCAAATATCTTTAAAAACATTTTTAATGTTGGAATGCTATCATGAATTTTTTTTTGATAGATATATACTACGCAGTAATAAATAATAATAATAAATATATGTGTGTTTATAAATCTCTCATTCTTCTACTCGATCAAGTAGCTAATTTAATTTTTTTTTTTTTTTAATTACTAGCACATGTCTTTGAGAAGTACTTTAATTAAAAATATAAAAATTTGTAAAAAGGTTCAAGAAATTCAAGTGTACAGAGCAAACTCTTAGCTGCATTTCTGGTGTTGTTAACTTATCAATACCCCCTATATTGATAACAAAAATCACCAAACCTATATAAATAGCGAACGGAATTGCAATTCTATTAGTCCCAAAGTGAACTCCAATTCAACAGAATGGAAATAAAATTTGTAGTAATTTTTGTGTTCATTCAAATCTCGTTGGGTTTAGCCCTCGAATCTGTTGGATTGGGACGGGTACAAACTTTTGCCGATTTTGAAAGTTATGGATTCAATTTGAGTGAAATTGATCCTTACGCCGCTTCGGATGCATTTTTAACGACAGTAAATTGATTAACTAAGAAATTTGTTCTTTCAAATATATAAAATTAATTATTTTTTCAAATTAGCCCCAACTTCTTACAAAATACGGATACCCTGCAGAAGTTCATAAAGTTCCAACTCCAGATGGATATATTTTAGAAATGCATCGCATTCCTAAACCTGGTGGAATACCAGTTTATTTGCAACATGGTATATTGGATTCATCCGCTGGTTGGGTGATTATGGGACCCCGAAGTGCTTTTGGTATATCACTATAAATTCATTAAACATAGACGTACTAAATTATAATTTCATTTAGCCTACTTATTAGCCGATGAAGGGTACGATGTTTGGATGGGCAACATCCGTGGTAATCGATACTCACAAAAACATGTCTATTTGGATAAGAAATCAAAGGCCTTCTGGGATTATTCTTTCAATGAAATTGGTACTTATGATGTTCCTGCAATGGTTGATTATATTCTTAAAACTACTGGTAAACAAAAATTACACTATGTCGGCCATTCACAGGTAAGATAAGAATTTTATCTGCTCTAACTTTACTAAAGAACTAAAAACAATATTTTAAATAGGGAACTACAGCATTTTGGGTAATGTGTACCCAAAGACCTGGTTATTGTGATAAAATCATATCAATGCAAGCTTTGGCACCAATTGCATTCTTGGATCGAGTTAGAAGCCCACCGATTAGACTTATTGCTCCTTTTGTGAATCAATTGGAATTCCTTTTTAATCTTATAGGAGCCCATGAATTCTTACCAAACAATGATTTCTTCAAAATGGGTGGACAGGTTTTGTGCAACGAACAGGCCGTAACCCAAGTTCTCTGTTCCAACATTATTTTCTTGATAACCGGCTATAATTCGGAGCAACTTAATAAAACAATGCTTCCCGCAATTTTTGGACATCTTCCCGCTGGATCTTCTACTAAACAATTCGTACATTATGGACAAATTATTCAATCTGGACGCTTCCGCAATTTTGACTATGGATTGCTTAAAAACAGGAAAAAATATGGCACATTCAGCCCACCATCATATGATTTGAAGAAAGTTACTGCTCCAGTTGCTCTTCACTACTCCAGCAATGATTGGCTAGCTGATGTCAGGGATGTAAAGAAGTTGCAAAGCAAACTACCAAATGTTATCAAGCAGTATCTTGTACCATCGCCGAAATTTAATCATTTAGACTTTTTGATGGCGATGAACAGCCGAGAAATGGTGCTGAATGAAGTTATTGGAGTTATGAGAAATGTTGAGAAAAAGACTAACGTTAATAAAAATATGTGATATATGTATAGAAATAAAGCTTTTTTATATTATTTATTATATTTTGATTTTGAAGACATTCTGTAAAATCATTATACTTGGTAAACTACCTCTCAAATGCTGTTTTCTACAATATATTATACAGCTGTACATTTATCAACTCAGATACCTAATTTCAGTAAGAAAATATAATAAATGAATAAAATACAAGAAATTATTATATTTTTAAATTTTGAAGGTCAAGGTTACCACGTAATTTTAAAGTGATTGATTAACCGATTATAAATTACAAGATAAAGGGTATTAGTAATTTTGAAAAAAATAAAACCGTGAAATTACAAGCGAGGCGTCACTTTATTACGAAATTTCCTTTATAAGTGCGTACACCTATGTTTTATCTTATTTACACATAATGCACTTGACTATATCAAGCGATACTTTACAGATATTATTTTTAGCGTTAGGCCGATTGACGCATTCTGTTGTCATACAAATGTACATATATAAAGTAAAACAATATATGGTATAGACAGAAAATTGCACAATAAACCAGTCATAGAGTGAAAAAATATATAAGCAAAAAACTGCACAATAAACCAGGCCTCAAATATTTTGATGTGGAAGAAAACTTTCTTGTTTTTCGTAATTTAGGGGTGGAATTTTTCTTTCAAATTTAAATGGGACTAACTTCGAGGTATACCCAATCCAATAAAAAAATAATATTCAAAATCGGACTACTCTTTAGAAAGTTATGCATGGTTATACATATACATTTAAAAAAAGTATGTACGGCGATGACCTCAGAACTTCCCCCTTTTTGTCGTCTGTTACAAATAAATTACCATTGAAAGCAGCAATATAAGTTATGATACTTTCTAGAATTTCAACAAATCTATAGGACCTAGTACGATCGTTATAATTTTCCTGTAAACTTGAAGTAAGGTGTTATATTCTCTGATTTTTAAAAATGTTAAATCCAGTAGTTATGGAAATTCTGTTTTCGTATATTTTTCAGAATATTTAAAAATAAATATAATTAATTATTATTATGTTATTTAAAATTATTAAGGAAATATTTTTGTTTACACATAACAAGCTCTTTTAAATTATATATAAAATTCTAATTCGAATACCTAATTTGGTCCCTCTTTAATTCTTATAAGAATATTGTAAAGTGTTAACTAGTGCAAAATATGCCAAATTTCAAGATTCTACAATGCTTGATTTCTGAGATAATCGGCTGTGACAGACGGACAGACACGCGGTTTTTGTACTTTGGTGGTGCGGAACCCTAAAAAATAATGCTACTTATTCAAAATTTTGCAAAAATGTTCTAATAACATCTAAAAATTTTTGCAATTAAATTAAATCTATAAACAATATCTAAAATATATTTAAGATGAATCACTAAAAAATCGAGTTTGTCAACCACTACAAAATAAATATATCGCAATTTGTTGACTAATCATTTTGAGGCTTGTCGAAAAAAATTATAATAATTCCATTTTGGTTTACGTTCATCATAAACTAGATAAATTTAAATTTCCAAGAAATGTTCACTAAACTACGCCTATCTAAATGTAAATTTTATATTTTTCATTCAATAGTCACACTAAAAACAACAAATTTTATTTTAAATCTGGTACATATTATAAAATTGTTAACTCTTTTGTACTATCAACATTGATGACTTTATCTTCATGTAAATAGATTCATGTAAACATTTAAAATCATCCATTAATAAACGATATTCTGTAGATTGACTAACAAGGAAACGTTCTCAGGTGTGTCTCACCGATTTTGATGAAATTGAAATATGTTATAGAGTATCGAAAAATAAGAGACACGGATTTTTAGGGTTCCGTAGCCAAATGGCAAAAAACGAAACCCTTATGGATTCGTCATGTCTGTCTGTCTGTCCGTCCGTATGTCACAGCCACTTTTTTCCGAAACTATAAGAACTATACTGTTGAAACTTGATAAGTAGATGTATTATGTGAACCGCATTAAGATTTTCACACAAAAATAGAAAAAAAACAATAAATTTTGGAGGTTGCCCATGCTTAGAACTGAAACTCAAAAAATTTTTTTCATCAAACCCATACGTGTGGGGTATCTATGGATAGGTCTTCAAAACTGATATTGAGATTTCTAATATCATTTTTTTCTAAACTGAATAGTTTGCGCGAGAGACACTTCCAAAGTGGTAAAATGTGTGTCCCCCCCCTGTAACTTCTAAAATAAGAGAATGATAAAACTAAAAAAAATATATGATGTACATTACCATGCAAACTTCCACCGAAAATTGGTTTGAACGAGATCTAGTGCGTAGTTTTTTTTTTAATACGTCATAAATCGTAAACCGCAATTTACCTTTCATTCAATCAACTCAAATATAAAAATAAAAAAAAAACATTTAATTTCATAAACATAACCGTGAACCATTAATTTCTAATAATAACAAGAACTTTTATATTATGTTACTTGCTGCTACGGAACCCTTCATGGACGAGTCCGACTCGCACTTGGCCGCTTTTTTTTTTATCTGCGGATACGCTCATTTAGGGATACTTTTATTTATTGTTTTTTTTTATAAAAATTTGTTTTTTTTCAAAAGTTTGTCCACCATGTTGGATCCGCCATTTTTAATTTTTTTTAATTTAACATCAGATTCGTAATCAGCGACTCCAAAAACCCCTTAATTCTGATTTTCACGAAAAAACTGATGTCCGAAAGAATATGTCATCATCATCATTACGTGTTAGTGCTAGGGATTGTTTACCCCCTTGAGGAGATTTTTTTACGAAAACGAAAAAACAGGTCAACTTTATTTTTCAAAATCGTATGTAAAAAAATATTTTTCAATGATTTTTAACTAAAATTGTTATTTTTGTGACGCAAACATATAAAAAAAAAAATCGATTTTCTGCAATAAAAAATAAAGGTTGCCACCCCCGGGAACCGGATTACTTACAAAAGGTTAGTATATTTATGAGACATCATTTCCAATTTGTTTCATTCGAAAAAATTGATTAGAACTTGAAATATTTAGGAGAAACTGTTTTTGGGGGGTAAACTTTAGGGCTGGTTTTCACCCCATTAATGTGCGTATCCGCACATAAAAAAAATCGTGTCTCTTACTTTTCGATACTCTATAACATATTTCAATTTCATTAAAATCGGTGTGACACACCTGAGAACGTTTCCTTGTAAGTGATAGACTGTTAAGATGGTAATTTGCCACTGATTTTATTAAATATGTGTACTATTTTATATTTGTCAATTATTTGAAATTATGGGATTTAAACATTTCTATATAAGCTTTCATTGATTTCTCTGTAACCAAACCGATACACGTAAACTACTATTGATTAACCCTTTGCGAAGCAAATTTCAACTGGTTTACAATTAATATAATATTAACAATATAAAAAATATTTTTAAGAATTCAATACATTTATTTTGAAAAAAAAAAAAAACCTTTTAATAACCAAAATTGATAACGTATCAATTTTTTTTTGGTCGGTAAATACTTTCTCTTTTTACAAAAAATAAATTACAGATTTTTCGAATATGACAAATTTTTTGATAGTTTAAATTGGATTAATTAAGTGACACAAGTGTAACATTTCAAGATACCTACGTATAAACTAATTTCTACGAAAGCACAGACATTGTAATCAAAAGTTTTGACATGAATTTTATACGAAAGCTTGTTGCGGCTATGCTACATGTCTGCAAAGATAATGTTTTAAATTTTCTTAGTAAATGAGAGGGAGGAATTTAGTGTGTTGTATCACTGCAACAAGGTTGCGCAAATGGTTCAATCACTCCTCTATTGTTTTTTATTTTATAAGCTCCTAAATCTCGAAAATCTCTATATCTACTTAGTTAGAATAAAATCTCAATTCAATAAATGCCTAAGTAACACCTTTTGCGTAATCAAGAGACAAAACAGCGAGAAATTTATTATTACGTGTGAGAAATGTTATGTCTATTGAAATCGAAGGATATAATACTATATTGTATATACTATATATCTGCGTCTTTTCTTCGTTTCTAATTTTCTCGAAAATTGTAATGTTAAAATAAATAAAATAAAATAAAATTAAAAAATCGTAAAAAATACAAATAGCAAAATGTATGAGGTCAAGGGGTCAGCGATTTGCACAAAAAACCCGCGATATCACACGACTTAATGAAATACGGTAGAAAAAACCCCTGGGATTTTTGCATCAGTTGATTAGCACAAGTTGGACGAGATGGTTCCCGATAGACTGGTGTTTTGGCTAATCATCGGTTTGGTTTGTCACACGACTAGAACTGCCTCGATTTTTGATACCGCGCTATACCATAATATAACCGCGTTGTTTTTAGACGCACTCCGGGTTGATTCGATCAATCAATCGGTTTGGGCTAATTTGCAACCAGATCCAAGTATAGTTGAAGATGCATCATTGGTCACTGTAAGAGATGATTCGGTCTGATTTAATCCAGGATTTTATTGATGTGTGTTTTGTTTTTTGCTTCTATAAACAGCCCCAGTTGATAGAGAAGTATGGATACCCGGCAGAAACACACGTGGTAACAACCCAGGATGGGTATATTCTGGAAATGCACAGAATACCTAAAAAAGGAGCCCGAGCTGTTCTGCTTATGCACGGAATCCTAGACACGTCGGCAACTTGGATTTTAATGGGCCCTAACTTTGGATTAGGTGAGACTCATCTTTTACGAAGAAGGGCACACAACACATAAAGCTAAAAAAAATAAAGTCGGTTTTAATTTACAGGATACCTCCTATCGGATCTCGGATACGATGTCTGGATGGGCAATGTTCGTGGCAACAGATATTCTCGAAAGCATGTCATACTAGAGAATGAGGATAAGAAATTCTGGGATTTCTCATTCCATGAGATGGGTGTGTACGATTTGCCCAAGATGATTGACCACATCCTGGAGGAAACCAATCAGGAGAAGATACATTATATTGGCCATTCTCAGGTGAGCTGATCTATCAGAAACCTTGAAGGGAAATATATTTAGGATAGGCTTTTCGCACCTCTTCCAGGGTACAACAATGTTTTGGGTTATGTGCTCCGAAAAACCCCAATACATCAGTAGGATATTTTCGATGCATGCTTTGGAACCTGTGGCTTACCTCTCGGACATATGGAACCCATATATCCAGACCCTCACCATTGTCATGGATTTCCTTGATGTAAGTAGACATGATTGGATCGTTTGCAGATTAGTTAAGGGTCTATTCAGTTATATAATAGATTGGAGTTAATTCATTAATACATGAAAGATGGGCAGAAAATAAGTTTTTTCCTGACCCATAGAAATTTGTTATTAAGGAGAAACTTCTGGTAATTTTACCTGCCAGGTCAAAACAAGCAGTTAGAATGCGTCGTTTGGGGTCTTATTATTTAGCGAACCTCTCGTGGGATATAAAAGGACTACTTTCAATATCCCAGTGAATCAGAGTGAATAAGATGGCAGTAGATAAAATTCATTTAAGAGCATTCTCTATGAGTTCCAGAAAGGAAGCAACGCATCGGTTGCATGTAAAAACGTATGTGACATGTTGGGAAGTGACGTTATAAATGTTCGGATCTGCCAAAGATGGTTTGTCAAATTTCGTTCAGGAGATCTCAAAGAAGATCGTCATTCTGGGCGGCCATCCAAGGTCGATAATGCGGAGAGCAACCCACATCCAACCTCTAGAGCAATTGCAAAGGAATTAGACATCCATCATTCGACTCATCGTAAAAAGTCACAGAAAATTTTAATGTTTTTTTAAATATTTAATTAACAATAACAATTATATTTTGTGCAATATAATCATGGGTCACGAATTTTTACTACGTATTAAACAACTGATAACCTTTCTACAAAATATTCCTTGAATTTTATTAAAATTCGTCGTAGCCACGTTCTCGTAGTAGATTAATTGTGGAAAAAGCTTTAAGTGATTGCATATCAGATCATTTGATTGTTTACTATTAACTGCTAAGTGATATTTTATAATTTGTTTGTTTTTGTTTGAAATTAATCTTTTATTTTTTTATATATAGACAGCAACAAGTTTTCTGAACATCTACGAAATTTTGCCAAATACTGAATTAATGGTACATAGTGCTCAAATGGTTTGCCATGACAAGGCCATAACGCAGGAGGTTTGTTCCAACGTTCTTTTTTTAATAGCAGGATATAATTCCCAACAGCTGAACAAGGTACTTAAAATTCAACTTATTATTAGTGAGTAATAAGCTCTGTATCCACTATCAAGTAAATTGTGGAATAGTTTTTTTGATAAAAAAAAAGAGAGTATATCTTAAAATTTCCATAAGAATATTTACTTCAGTCATATTGTTTGACATGAACATTCGAAATTTTACTTGCTTGATAGTGTACCATTTTTTTATTGACATCATCTAACAAAAATTATTTTTTCCCGCCTTCTAGACAATGCTTCCAGTAATTCTCAGCCATACTCCATCAGGGGCTTCAGCTAAACAATTCATTCATTTTGGGCAATTAATCCGTTCAGGAGCATTCAAGAAGTACAACTATGGATCTTTAAAGAACTATATGGAATACGGCGAACTAACTCCACCAAACTACAACTTGCGTGAAATTAGAGTTCCTACGGCTTTATATTATGCGAACAATGGTTGGCTGGTTTCAACGTCCAGCGTTGAAAAATTGTCCCAAGATTTGCCCAGTGTGTTTGATACGTATTTGGTGGAGGACCCCAATTTTAATCATTTAGATTTTGTATGGGGAGTTGATGCTAAGAAGTTGCTCTACAATAGAGTAGTTGACAATATGAGACGTATGGAATTTTAGGTTCTGCAGTATTTTTACAACTCTACTTAGTTTTAAGTTGTTTTTTTAAGAAATTTTTGAACTTTGTAAAAATTCTAGTTTAAATGTAAGTAGTTAAGGCTTTGGTGAGAAATAATGTTCTGTTATATTGAGAAGTTTTACTTGATCTTACTGAGGTCCGCCATCTTGAATTTCGCAACTCAGATTCGTGATCAGTGACCCCTAAAACTCCCACACACCGAATTTGGCGTAAATCGGTTGACTTTTAGAAATCGATATTTCTGACCTGGTTTTTTGAGGTTAGGAAAAAAACATGACGTACCACCTCAACTCTGATGGTGGATTTGGATTCACGGGATTTTTTTACATAAAAATATACATCTGGATATGAAAAAAAGAAATTCCTGTATTTTGTTTTGTACATTTATCCGGATTTTTGCTACTTTTACCTGTTTTTTGAGGTTAGGAATTAACTGTGATGTGATGGCTCAGTTCTGACTCCAGATTCGTGCTCAGCGTGCGAAAATACATCGAAAACCATATATCGCATGTAAAGTACAGACCACTTTTCTTTTTTTGTGTGGCTGTATTATTAATGGATTAGATAAACGCTCTAAGCTTGAATGTGTTTATAGAAAACATGTGCTTTAGGCAAATGCAGGAAATAAAGAAAAATAAATTTAAAATTAAGGTTTTTATTTTGTATTTTTCCATAGTATAAACTAGGTATTTTGCAAAATTTGAGAGATCTCAAAATCCATACAGATTTCCTTATTATTCAAACGATTTTCTAACTTAAGTTTCTTTAAAAATTCGTTTGCATAAATTCTATGCTTATTACAAAATTTTGCACGAGGTCTTATTTTGTCTGTTTGCATCAAATAGTAAATGAAAAAAATATAAAATTTACAATACACAATCATACACAAAATTATTATATACTTCAACTTTGAAGGTCAAGGTTACCACGTAATTTTAAAGTGATTGATTAACCGATTATAAATTACAAGATAAAGGGTATTAGTAATTTTGTAAAAAAATAAAACCGTGAAATTACAAGCGAGGCGTCACTTTGTTACGAAATTTCCTTTATAAGTGCGTACACCTATGTTTTATCTTATTTACACATAATGCACTTGACTATATCAAGTTATACTTTAGAGGTATTATGTTTGACTTAAGGCCGATTGACGCATTCTCTTGTCATAAAAACGTTCATAAAAAAAAGTAAAAAAATATATAGTATAAGCAGAAAACTGCACAATAAACCAGGCCTCAAATATTTTGATTTGGATGAAAATTTTCTTGTTTTTCGTAATAATTTTGAATTATACAAAAATCCAATTTTTATTTATTTCTCGCTTTTCTTTTAACTTTAACAGGCCACTTGTCACCAAACATTGATCCACTGTCAGAAGAGGTTAATTTCAGACAATTTTTTTTCAGGAGAAGTGATTTAAGCTTGTAAAATTATTAACCTGTGGTTCTTCCATAGGTCATTTTAAGAAGGCATTTAAGTTAAGCTCGTAACGATCATTTAAACCAACGTTACGACTACCTAAAAATTGAAATAATTTTCGCTATCTCTTTATTTATTTATTTATTCTTTGACTTGTGATTTTCAATAGAACTTGAATTCATGCTAAGAAGTATCATAAAATAAAATACAAAGCAATTTAAAATATAAAGGGGATTTTTATACCAAAATAAAAATACACTTTAAAGGAATAACCGGAAATCGTTAATCAATCTCAAAACAATCTCATAATTCTATTGTTGATGATAATAATTGATTTTCTAATGTGCAAATAATAGAACGGAGTATGCCAATAAAACCATTTATCATACGTTGTTCTCATAAAATTTCTCAAGTGCCACTCGATATTCAACTGCTTTAGTTGTGTAAATAAGATAAAAGATAAGTTGTATTGTAATAATTATTTCGTAATGAATTATTGACGTCTCATTCATACCTAGTTTTATTGATGTTTCTTTTGCAAAAATCTTATTATCTTGGTGTAATAGATAAGAAACATTTTGCTCCACTTAATTATGATAAAGAAACTTGCAGACCTTGACCTTGTAAGGTATTATAATATTAGTGTCGATCCGTCTATAGTTTTATTAAATTTATTATTTTTAATTTTGTTCTACAATTATTTTATACCAGGTTATTTTATCTGGCAGTCAATAATTGAATATTTTGTTAATAATTTAACTTTAAAATCACAAACTATTTGTTATATGTCTCAAATTTTATTAACTTTAACTTGGTTTCTCTATAGCTCTCATGGTTTTAACTATTTCACGCTGAACTATTTCTCGACTATTCATCGCAACCAAAAAGTCTAAATGATTGAATGTCGGCGAAGGCACAAGATAGTCCTTGACTACATTGGGCAGAGCATCTCTCAACTTCTTTACATCCCTGACATCAGCTAGCCAATCATTACTGGAGTAGTAAAGAGCAACTGGAGCAGTAACTCTGTTTAATTTATAAGACGGTGGTTCCAATGCGCCGTACTTTTGCCCATTTTTAAATCCATAGTCAAACATTCGGAAGTGAGGAGTCCCCACAAGTTGTCCATAATGTATAAATTGTTTAGTAGAAGATCCTGCGGGAAGATGTCCCAAAATTGCGGGAAGCATTGTTTTATTAAGTTGCTCCGAATTATAGCCAGTTATTAAGAAAATAATGTTGGAACAGAGAACTTGGGTTATGGCCTGTTCGTTGCACAAAGCCTGTCCAGCCATTTTGAAGAAATCATTGTTTGGTAAGAATTCATGGGCTCCCATTATCTTAAATAGAAATTCCAACTGGTTTATAAATGGTGCAAGTGCCAAAACTATTGGACTCTTAACATATTCCAGGAATGCAATTGGCGCTAAAGCCTGCATGGATATAATTTTGTCAGAATAACTAGGTCTTTGGGAACACATTGCCCAAAAAGCTGTAGTTCCCTACAAAAAAAAATTTGTAATCGAATTTGAAATAATCACATTTAATTAACTCTCACTTGTGAATGACCGATATAGTGCAATTTTTGTTTCCCAGTTACTTTCAGTACGTAGTCAATCATTGAAGGAATATCAAAAGTTCCAATTTCATCAAAAGAATAGTCCCAGAAGGCTCTTTTTTTCGGATTTATAAAAAGGTGCTTTCTTGAGTATCGATTACCACGGATATTACCCATCCAAACATCGTAACCTACATTGGCCAGTAGATAGGCTGAACAAAATAACAATTATATCAATGTTTTAAACAAATTTAAGAGTTCTACCAAAGGAATTATGGGGTCCCATTATGACCCACCCAGCGGATGAGTCCATTAAACCATGTTGCAAATAAACTGGTATTCCACCAGGTTTGGGGATGCGATGCATTTCTAAAATATATCCATCTGGAGTTTGGACTTTGTGAATCTCAGCTGGGTATCCGTACTTCTTGAGGAGTTGAGGCTGATTAAAATAAATTAATTCAAAACGGTCTTTTTATATAGCAGTCTTTGTGAAATTCAATTACTGTTGTTAAGTACGCATCTTTAGTAGCTTCTGGATCAACTTCGCTCCGATTAACTCCGTATCGTTCGAAAACAGCGAAAGTTTGTACGCGTCCCAAACCAACAGCTTCGTTCACATTCAATTTAGATCCGAGCGCGGAACTGAACACGAAAATGATTAGAAATTGAAATTTCATTTTATTAGATCGGAAATTAATATCGAACTAATTGAAATTGCAGTTTTGTACATTATTTATATCTGAAAAGATATTGTTGTTATCAAGTTATTGATAAATTGTTGTAAGTATTTCAGATGTGTAGCTGAGATTTATACTTTTCAGAGAAGTGGTTGAAGAGTGCTTTGAGACAAATTTGCACAATTAAAGGAAATTTTACTCAGAAAAGAGTTAAAATTTAAACTAATATTATTATAAAAAAATAAATATAAAATAATTAAAGGTTTTTTAATTAAAAAACTAACTTAAGATACGAAAAATGAATATTTAGGATTAGGAATAATGATTAACTCGAAAAGAACCCAATGTCCATAAAACAAAAATGTTTTTTAGTATATTAATTTTTACAATTCTTTATTTATTAATTTGGTAAAAAAAATATTTAGAGTATTTTTATCAAAGTGTAAGCTTTATAACAAAATAAGATATGCAAAAAAAAACGGAAGTATTTACTGAGACAAAGACAACATCAAAATTTTAGGATTTATACATTTAGCCGCTGGGGCCTCAATAGCCCGGTTGGTAACGCGACATGTTTACTGCGAGCCAGCAGGACGCTAGAGGTTGTGGGTTCGATTCCCACGAGAAACCCTGGTCACAAAAAAGTGGTATCACAATGGGCCTGTAATGGCCTAAGTGTGTCTTCGGACAGCCACAACAATCTACATCTACAATCTACATCTAGCTGCTGGAAAATTGAATAAATTATTAAAATGGTAAATATATTAACTAGAAAGCTTTATTGGTGAAATGATACAAAAACCTATTGATAAATGTCTTACGAGTTATCTAATTCTAAATTTTGATCACCACGTGTTGTTCTTAATGTCCTGTAGAAGTTGTGTTTAATGGGAAGTATATATTTTAATAAATTCAAAAATTCTTTTCTAGTTTCTTTTTAAATTTTTAACCCATTTTGTATCCTGATGGTGATACATTATTGATTTGTATTTTTTAAGAATGCCATGTACCTATTTTTGTTTTTTTATCTCAATTACGTGAAACGTAGAATTCTCGTTAAAATTATATTTGAATTTAATGCTGTAAAAATCTGTATCTTGAATAATTCTAAATAGCAGAAGTAAGGTTTTCATGATTATTCAAAAAATATATTAAAATTCAAAATCGATTACCAACAAATATAGAAATAAGGAGAAGAATTTAGTTTTTATTTCAAAATTTATGTGACAAAATATTTATAAAAAGTGGACTTATTGACAATGTTTTCTGAAATTATTATACAACATATTCAGAAGCCATAATATTGTAAAATGTTTTCTGTTATATAGGGTGATCCAAAAGTATGGTAACGGCTAAATAACTTTCGAGGAATGCATTTTGGAGAAAAAAGTTTAAGACAAAAGTTATAGGAATTTTCCCTGGCTATTCAATGGTGGGCGTAGATTTGGCCTTGACTATGACCTTGAAGGTCATTTCAAGGTCAAGTTATTTTTTTACAATTGGACCACAACCTTGATCTTGGCTATGAACTTGCCCATGACCTCCAAGGTCATATCATGGTCAAGATGTTTTTTTGAAAGGCAAACCATATTTTCGGCCATGGAAATGGAAAGAGCGGAAAATTTTACGTTTTTATCTAAAGAACCATCTCGACCCTGATATGACCTTCGAGGTCATAGTCTTTCCATTTCCGTTGCCAAAAATATGATTTCCCCTTCAAAAAACCACCTTGACCTTCATGCGACCTTCGAGGTCATGATCAGGGTCATGGCCAAGATCAAGGTTGTGGTCAAGATCACATTCGGACGTAAAACTTCCAATCTTTCCAAATCCGTAGTAACAATGCAGGTTGCCTTTAAAGAGCCATATTGACCTTGATATGACCTTCGAGGTCATGGTTAAGACCATAGTCGGATGTAAAATGTTCCGATCTTTACATTTCCGTGGTCAAAAATATGGATTTCAATTTAAAAAAGTCAACTTGACCTTGAAATGACCTTCAGGGCCATGGTCAAGGTCAAATCTACGGCCACCATTGAATAGCCAGGGAAAATTCCTAAAACTTTTGTCTAAAACGTTTTTCTCCAAAATGCATTCCTCGAAAGTTATTTAGCCGTTTCCATACTTTTGAATCACTCTGTAGAAAAAACGAAGCAATGTGTAAAACTCTTTAATAACTAAAAAGAATATTATTTATTCAATGGATAAATGGACTTAATCACATTAGCTTCTGGGCAGCTCAAAAACGAGTATATTAATTTTTCGTACAAACCGCTCATGGATCATTCAGCGCATACAAAAGAGTTTTCAAATGTTTAAGCGGTTTTATTACTTATGGAAAAAAGGTTTGAATTTAGGGCAGTTTGTTGAAATTAAAAATATTATACATAACAAACTCATAAATCCTTATTCAAATAACCCTTTTCAAAGAGGATGTGTTATTCCCATGATCGTATTTTTTCCCATCTTATTTAGTAAACATAAATAAATCTAGATAATTTACAATTGCACGTTTTTCGATTAGATTGTCTTTAGCGTATTTTCCGCAGCCACGACCGGAATTTATTTCGAAACGCCATAAATAATATCAAAATATTTCAAGATGCAATATCAGTTAGTGATAGTACCACAATAAGATCCGATTGCCACTATGTATCAAAAGGAAATTGAAGAATTCTAGAAAAAACTAATGTATAAGTGTAAAGGTCAATTCTGTAAGTACTAACTTGAATGCAAAGGTGAACCGGAATTATAAAGATAAAAAGTTTTTACATAACATAAGAAATTACGTCTGTATACCATTGATAAGCTACTTTCACCTAAAAATTATTGCTAATCTTACTTAAATTCCACGCGATAACTTCACAAACCTCTTAAAAATCCTCTTGATTATTCGATAAAGCAATTTTCTGAATTTATACCACACGGAATTTATGGGTTTTTCTTTTGCTAAATTACTATGACTGCTTGATATAACCAGTTCGCATTTGCTTTCTACCAAAGGTTGCTTTCATGCGATTAATTGATTTAATCCTATTGTCTGGCGGATTTTTATTTCGCCACCTGTTAAAAGTCGCAGTAGTACTTATTATTATTATTAGGCTATGTTGGTGGCTATCTGAAAATTGGCACCCGGTAGCTCTGTTGGAGGGTTTATCACTCATGTACACGGTTATGATAATTTTTTAATTTTTTATTGTATTTTGTAGATAATGCGCGTACTTTATGATGTCTTCAGGTATTTTGCTTTTTATTGTATTTGTCGTAATATTTTAAGTCTTTGACTTTGTTTGTTTGCATTGCCCTACCTGGAGAAAGGTAATTCGATGATAATTGCAAATTATCACTTAATATATAATGAGCTATAAACAGTAAAAATGACTTGAAACTGCTTGTGGCATTTTTGAATGCTTTTTGACAGTTTATTTTCGGTTTAGTATGGATTTGATTAAATTGGAAATTATATGTCACATCTATTTTACTTAAAATTTTCCAATATGTCCTATGCTTCCACCTGCATATGCTAAAAAAATAGTTTCATGTGTATGTACGTACACAAGAAAAATATCTATGAAACAATAGCAAGTAAAATTCATCGAAATATTCTTTAATTTAGATTATAAGTCTTCGTTTGGATAGTTAATTTTTTAATCAAAAACTTATTGATTTAAAGCGCTAATAACAAAAGGAAATTCATTTATTTCATTTATTGAACGTTTTGCTAATCAACAAAGTGTTTAGCTTTGTTGCTATCAATATCAAAATAAAATTGAATGAGCGTTTTGGACTTTCCACTGCATTGGGGTCCTCCTTTGCCACCTGTGTGACACTTCTTATCAAATTTGACCATATGAGTGGGTTTTTATTAGTACTTTTATTATCATCTATCATATCACAGGGGTCTATAAATGAATATTTTAATTCAGGTTGAATAACCAATGCCAATCTACTGCGTATTGTTTATCGTATTGTAGATTAACTGCTAAAAATATGGGAAACCACATTTTTAATAAATTCACGATTCAACAATTTATGTGGGAGGATTAAATGCTTCAGTGCAAATAAGTTATCTCAAAATATTTCACAACACGAAGAATAAACAGGAAATATTTTAGTCAACAAACAAATTAAGTTTAAATTAAGCAAAATTTCGAACTTATGTTTAGCCTCATAGTAAAATGGGGTAAGTAAATAATTACATGCCATATATAAGTGAAATATAAATAGTTTTCTTAGGTCTGCAGTTTTATTCTCTGAGCTTTATTCGTATCTTAAGAAGTTTCACGTTTAAACAATAAAATGTACGAGTTAAGTATTAATATTTTTGTAGTTTGTATTGAGACTAAATACCTACTTAATTTTCAGATTAAAACAAAAACCAATTGTTACGACTATAGAGCAGTACTTCTGTATATTTTTAGAAAAGGTTTTCTTTTTCGGTAAAAAGGATTTTATTTTTTTGATATTTGCAACAATATTCTAAAAACTAAAAACTGAAAATTAAATAACAACATATTTTTTGCTAAATTAATCAGTTTTTTAAATTTGAATTCAAATTTTAAATTGTTTCATATATTCATAATTTTTCTCCCAATAAGATCAAAGTAAAAACACTTACCAAATAAATTTTTTGGGTGGTAAAGTTTCGAAAGCTCTGTTTTATTATCATCTACATATCCTTAGAATAGGCATTGTGCTCATCAGGAAACCAATGTTATTAATATGAGTATTAGGAATTATTAATTTATTTTCCATGTAATGATGCATTATTGGTTTCGATTTTATGAAAGACATCCTATAAAAGAAATTAATAATATTGAATAGGAGTGTTCTCTTTTATTTTCAAAAATTGTTTACCTGTTTCTTTTATGCAATAATTTTATTTAGACACTTATTTAATCCAAGAGGATAGAAATTAGGGTCTTTTGTGAAATATTTTTGACGGTAAGGTGTGCAATGAATCCCTACTGTTCGCGCATCTGAAATATGAAAGAAACATTTTCTCAATCAATAAAAGAATATCCTTTATCGTTGCTTTTAGAAATTAAAATTGTGCAGAGCTGTAAGACTACGATTTCTTAAGGAATCATGGTTACTATGTTCCTTATATTTCTGAAGATAAAACAATTTTAACCCTCTATAGGCCGAATTTATTTGTTATATATAAGAAAAATTATACGACGGAAAATCAACAATTATAAACCTATATATGCAGACTAAAAAAAGTGCACCAGTTTAAACAATTTTATTATAATGAATTTTGTAATTTTGAAGTAACAACGGCTTACAGTGTGCACAAAAACTGAAGTTTGAAATTCCAAAAAAATAGTTTGCACTTAGCTTTAAACATACATTGAGGATTGGCATGATTGAATAAAATAAATAACCTTCTTTCTTATTGTTTTCACTTATTCGCTTTATTACATTTCAAGATACTAGAATAATTTAACTTCATTGAATTCGTGATATGTATTTGTGCATTGTTACACTTTTGCATTGCATTGTTACACTTTTGCACTCTAAAGATGAGACCTGTTATTCTTAGAAAAACAGCGTGATAACACACTTGAATGACAATTTTCATTTCCTTATCAATCATTGAATGCTTTCCGGTCTTATAACAATTGCTTGGATATTTAAGAATCTAAAAATAAAAAATATAAGGGTAACAATTACATACTCAGTGATAAGCTGTTTAAAAAACATTTTAAGTAATTTAAAAAAATTGTAAATAAGCTTAGATTTAGTCACCAAACTGTCAAAAATTAAGATTTGATTTTGGACTAGAAATCCTAAAGAATATCACCCGAATAAAGTTAAAGAAACCATGAAGGTGGCGGTAACGTCTTGGTATGGAATTGTATAAGAAGTAGTGGAGTCGAACTGTTTTTTAAAATTGAGGGGATAATGAAAAACGAGCAGTATTTAGATATTCTCCAGAAGAACATCCCGGATAGTATTCATCAAGCAAAAATTAAGAACAAAAATGTAAATTTTCAACAAGACGGTGATCCAAAACATGCCGCAATTTTAATAAACAACAAGAAAGTGCTGATTTATGTTGCAGCTAAAAGTCCGGATATAAATCCGATAGAAAATGTGTGGGCTTACAAGAGAAAAAGGCTGACAAAGGAATGAATGAGCTATGGAGAATGTGTATTATAGTATTTACTTCACAAATTATTGAGAATTCATACCACAGTATATCCACAAGGATATCAAAGAAACAAGGATAATCGATTGATTATTAAATTATTAACCAAGAATTCCAGGTGCAAAAGTATAATAATGCACTTAATAGAGCACTTTTTAAAATTCAAATATCCCAAATTCAATGAATTTAAGTTATTTTAGTTTCTTGAAGTGTAATATGGCGAATAAGTGAACAAAATAAGAAAGAAGTATTTTTATTTTTAAAATATATGAGCATTTTATTTAACCATACCATATTCTGTTACAGTTTTGTTCCTCACTACAGATGTACGTTGCATTTAGAATATTTTATTTTTGGAACTCCTTTGAAACCTAGATTTTTGCAACGTGTTAGTCTGAAAAGATTAGCCAATGCGCTGCTTGACCTCTTTGCACGTTTTGTACTATATTTGATAATTTTAACATCATTTGCAAATAATTGAATAACAAACAACACTCTTTTAGATCTTAATAAATTTATACTTAATTAAATCACAATAAACAACCAATTTAAAATTCGAATATAATATTTTAAAAAATTAGGTATTGTAAGGTAAGTATATCACGCAATCTTGAAAGTACCACGTTCACTACAAAAATGTTTTGAAATTATTTTGCTCCCCATCGATACCCCATGCGCAGTATTTTTTTCTGATTAAAGAATTTAATCTATTTACGATCAATAAAGAATTTTTCAATATTTTCTTCAGGTAGCATGACAAACATGAAGCTTTATGGGGGGTATAAACCGCATAAACGGAAATTGTAATGCACTATCAAATCAGCACTCCCGGGGGTCGATAAGACATGAAGTTTGTATAAAAGGGGATGACAGTCAAGACAAAGCAAAATTGTCTATCATTTCATTAACATGAAAGTCTTAATAGTGATAATACTTACTCTAGTAACAAGTCCTTTTTGTTGGGCTTTACAAAATATAAGTAGAAGCGAAGATAAAATTTTTGTGGAAGGTGCTAAAACTATCGAGGACTTGAGACAATATGGACTTGATGTGGACAATATTGATCCAATATTTTTGGAAGATGCCTTTTTAACAACTGTAAGGATTTTTTTAATTATTTTTAAAAATGCGAATTGCTTAGAGAGAAATTTACATTTGCAGCCTCAACTTATTGAGAAATATGGTTATCCGGTAGAAGTTCATTCAGTCCAAACACCTGATGGATACATTTTGGAAATTCATCGAATACCAAAGGAAGGTGGAATTCCAGTGTATTTACAACATGGAATAACAGACTCATCCGCGGCATGGGTATATATGGGACCAGACGTTGCTTTCGGTAATTTTATTTAAAACTTATTTTAATAATTCAAATTTCGTAAATAAAAAAATAATTTCTTCGATAAACAGCATATTATCTTTCTGATATGGGATACGATGTTTGGATGGGTAACATCCGTGGAAATCGTTATTCCAAAAAGCATGTATATCTCAATACAAAAGGCAGAGAATTCTGGGATTTCTCTGTTAGTGAATTTGGAATGTACGATATTCCTGCCATGATTGACTACGTTTTAGGAGTCACAAAATTTCCAAAACTTCACTATGTCGGACATTCTCAAGTAAGATAATATAAGAGTTTTTAAATTTGTTGAGATACCCTAATTTGAATTTATATATTTTAGGGTACAACATCATTTTGGGTGATGTGTTCACGTAGGCCAGGATATTGTAACCGAATAATATCGATGCATGCATTTGCTCCAATTGCTTTTCTGAAGAATTTGAAGAGTCCGCTAATTAGAGCAATAGTACCATTTATGAATCAAATTGATTTTCTCCTTAAAATAATGGGAAATGGAGAATTCTTACCAACGAATGATTTCTTCAAATTAGTTTCAAACGTAGCCTGTCATAAAGAATCAATCTTTCGACCTTTGTGCTACAATGTGGTCTTCCTACTTTGTGGCTACGATTCACAACAGCTAGATAAAGATAGGTTGCCAGCTATTCTCGGACACTATCCAGCTGGATCATCCACGAAACAATTTATCCACCTTGGACAACTTATTAAATCTGGACGTTTCCGTATGTACGATTATGGTTCGTTTAAGAACTTGAAAAAATATGGAACATTTAGTCCTCCGTCGTATGACCTTAAAACAGTCACAGCTCCTGTTGTACTCCATTACTCGAAGAATGATTGGTTGTCTGATGTCAGGGATGTTCAGAAGCTGGAAAAGAGCTTACCAAATGTGAAAACAAGATTAGTACCCCATCCGAAATTCAATCATTTGGACTATTTGGCAGCAAAAGATCTTCGAGAATTATTACTTATTGATACTGTAAAGATAATGAAGGAATACGAACAAAATGAGAAAAATATTAGACTACTGTGATATAAAAAATTGTGTTTTACTTCTTTTATTTTACTATACCAGAAATTGATTACATTTTTTTCTATAAAGGTTTAAACGAACGGTTAGTGAGCTATGGTCATTTTAATAAGAAAATCATTTAAAAGGTATAATACATGATTTGAGCACTATATAATTTAAAAAGTATAATACATGATTTATTGAGGTATATAGAAATTAATTGTACTATTTTAAAAGCAAACATTTCAAAATTCAATATGCATCAATGTTTTAATTAAAAATAGGAAAACAGGTACGGGCATCTCCAATTTCATTAGGATGGGTGACAATACTTCAACCGATTTGGCTTCCTCTTGTGATCTATTTGCCAATTTTTTTGAGTCTGTGTATACTTCTGCCAGTTCTAATATTCAACTTGATAATCAAGATTTCAGCAATGCTCCTTTAGATATTGGAATATTGCAATTCGATATTTGTGAAGTGTTGGATAAATTAAAATCTATTGATATAGGTTCCAATGCTTGTCCCGGTCGGAATTCACCCACTTATCCTAAGAAATTGCTCGGATTCCCTAGCTTTTCCTTTATGTACCATCTTAAATTTATTCTTAAGTAAGGGTATCTTTCTTGATTTATGGAAAGTCTCCTAAGTTGTCCCAATCTTCAAGAACGGAGACAGGATTGATTCTCCAATTACAGAGGAATATCTAAATCGAATTTAATTTCTAAACTTTTTGAAGGGCTTGTTAATGACAAATTATTTCTACTAGTTAAGGAACATATATCTCAGGCACAGCATGGGTTTTTCTCAAGTAGATCCACTACTACTAATTTAGTTCTAACTTCCGACTTCCTTGGTACGTACATGGAAGATAAATATCAAGTGGATACCGTTTATTGATCGGGTTAATCATAAACTTATCTTACGTAAACTTAAAATGTTAGGCATTCAATCTGCTTTTTTGGACTGGATCGCATCATTCTTGAAGGATAGAAAAGTTATGTTAGGCATTCAATCTGCTTTTTTGGACTGGATCGCATCATTCTTGAAGAATAGAAAAGTTTACGTAAAGCTCGACATATTTAATTCAAGGATGTTTCGTGTCGTCTTTGGCGTTCCTTAAGGAAGCCATCTAGGCCCGCTATTATTTTTAATTGCTATTGATGATGTTGTTGGTTGTTTTAAACATTCATTCAGTCATTAAGCTGACGACTTTAAATTGTTGGTCCAAATTCGTTCCACCGAAGATTGTCATCTCTTGCAACGTGAAATTGACAGTCTTGTCAAATGGTATGTTAATAATGTAAATGCATCTCTTTTTCTTGCAAGGTCAATACGACTCTTTTTCACAACAGAATCTCGAAGGATCCCATTCAACGTGTTGAGGAATTTAAGGATCTTGATGTAGTCTGCGACTCTAAGTTGTCTTTTAACAACCTTCTCGGATATAACATTCCTAAAGCCTGAACTGCTATCATTATTTGAGCTTTATGCTACTGACAGATCGATTCGTGCTTAACTGTGGCGGACGTAACCCTGTTAAGATTTCGTCTACTTTGTTTAATTGTTGCATTGAATCTGCAGATTTTTGTGTTTCTAGAATTCCATTTAAAAAAGAATTATCTGCCTTTTTTGCATCAACTTCTTGATCTTTGCTACTCTTTACTAAGCTCTCATTTTATTCTGTTTATTTCTTGTATTTTTATTTTGTATCTTTCCAATGTTTTTTTATTTTAGTAGTCTGGTGTGTAACCTGTATATGTGAAAATGGTTTGTAATAACCTGTAAATGTGAAAATAAATAAATAAATAAATAAAAAACGAAAACTGATCTGAATAAAAACACAACTCAGGATTTATTATAGTTATCGTTCTTTCCAGTTTGACTGGTGAATGAATATTCCAGAATCTCGTTATTTAAAAAACTTGAAAAATGTTTCAATTTCTTTTGGGTTTTATTAAAGGACACAATAAATTATTTACTTTTTATAATAAAGTATAATCGGTCAAAAGACCCATACCTTAAAAAATCCTCCTCAGCAGCGCAGGTGAAAGCTTATGAAACAAAAAAGACATAAACGTATTTGTTAATCAGTCTCGGTTCGGGCATTAAATGATTTTAATCAAAATTTGACGAAATGGTGCCGATTTAAACATATATAACATTTTTCTATTTCTTTAAGGTGTCTCTAGTTGGGTCTTATGTTGCGCCCATTGAAAAAGAATATGGGTGAGAAAGGGCTGTAAAATATAAACTATTGAGAATTCGATTAAGACACTTTAACGTTATATTGTCTAAAGTTTAAACTACCCGAAAATACAAATTATTTTAAATCTGAGATATATTATCTCTTTTAAGCAAAACTTTAGCAAAAATTCGGCATTTGTAAGAGCAATTTGACAACAGTCTCGTGTTTCAAACTTCTGAAAATATACCCTACCAATTGATACCACATATTTTATTATTTTCCTGAGTTGTGGAGATCTTGTATAATTTATTAGCATTTTCATCTTTTGCAGATTATTGATGTTAATACATACTTCAACTGATTAAAAATGATTGCAAAATGTGAAAATTCACAATAGTGCTACCATATACCATTTGAACAACCTTTGAAGTGAACGATTTAATTGCTTGCAATTTACGAAGGATCATAAAGATTATTACGATATTCGTCGAAACCTCAAATATATAAGTATTTATAATCGGTGCTACTTGTCCAGATAAAGATCCACTGGATTAAAAGTACATATAAAATGACATAGCAGCTAAATAGAACAGAATCAGTTCCTGTGCAACTTTCTCGGAGGCAATATGAGGATTGCTGCAGTTTTTGGATTACTTGTGTTTTTAGGGTTAAGCCCAAATACTCTTGGATCAGATTATGATCAGTCAACAGTGGCTGTTGATCGTGCAGAATGTCTTGAAGATCTTGAAAATTATGGTTTCAATATAACCGCAATTGAGCCAAGAATCGCAGCTGATGCTTTTTTGACGACGGTAAAAAATATTATAAATATCGTTGAAATATAAATTTAAAATTGGATATTTCATATAATATAGCCGGAACTACTGAAGAAGTATGGATACCCTTCTGAGACACATGTAGTTCAAACTGCAGATGGTTATTTGCTTGAGTTGCACAGAATTGCAAAACCTGGTGGCATACCAGTTTTCTTGCAACATGGAATTATGGACTCTTCTGGTGGATGGATTATGATGGGACCCCACAAGTCTTTAGGTAATATACAAAATAACAATATTCATTGTCAGTTTGTTTTAACGAGAATTTTTTTTAAAAAGGTTACTTTTTGGCTGATTTGGGTTACGATGTCTGGATGGGCAATATTCGAGGAAATAGATATTCTAGAAAACACGTATCCATGAGTCCTAAAGATAAGGCATTTTGGGACTTTTCATTCCATGAAGTTGGAATCTACGATGTCCCTGCTTCTATAGACTATGTCCTACGATACACTGGATTTTCTAAACTTCACTACGTTGGACATTCTCAAGTAATTGATATTACTATATTTACGTAGGTATTAAATTAACTCTTATTTTAACTTTTAGGGAACAACAGTATTTTGGGTGATGTGCTCTCAGAAGCCCGAATATTGCGATAAAATACTTTCGATGCAAGCTTTGGCTCCAATCGCTTACTTGGAACATGTAAAAAGTCCCTTAATTCGAGCTATCGTACCATTTTTGAATCAGGCAGAACGTCTTTTGAAGCTACTTGGAATGCATGAATTTCTGCCCAACAGTGCTTTCTTCAGACTGGCAGGAGATTTATTCTGTAAAGAACAGGCTGCAACGCAAGAGATGTGCATGAATGCAATTTTCTTGATAACTGGTTTCAACAGTGAACAAATTAATAGAACCATGCTGCCTGTGGTTTTTGGTCATATTCCAGCAGGATCTTCAGCTAAACAATTCATCCATTTTGGACAACTTGTTAAATCTGGACAATTTAGAGCTTTCGATTATGGAACTACTAAAAATATTTTAAGGTATGGCTCATTCCGTCCACCAACCTACAACCTGAGGAAGGTTACTGCACCAGTTGCTCTGCATTTCTCGAGAAATGATTGGCTAGCAGATCTTTTGGATGTTCAAAAGCTTCAAAAAGTACTTCCAAATATTGTCAAGGAATATTTAGTACCAAATCCGAAGTTCAATCATCTTGATTATTTAATTGCTATCGATGGCAGAGAGATCCTACATTATGAAATTCTCAATGTTATGAAACAAATTGAAGTTAAGAATTATTTGTAATAAAATGCGTACTACGAAAATTATATTTCCTTTTTTTTATTCCTAAAGAAATTAATTTCAACTTTAGACTCAAATAATTATTTCCATTTCCTCTAATTTTTATAGTCTAGCAATTAGTTTTTAAGTACATCGGACACCACGGAAGATATGAAATCTTGTTTCCGTTGGCAGTTTTAAATTGTCGAGAAACTAGATTCAATCTCAATTGCACCTGTGTTTTGTTCTTTTTCCCCGAAAACTTTCAACTGATAGAGTATCAACTGTAAGATTATCATAATCAAAACGACAATTAGTATCCTCACAACGTACAGAAGACAAGTATGTCTGCTCGACAATATTCTGCACATGCTTATGTATAAAGGTGAATCCCTCAGGGGAGGCAAGGAAATGCTTGTTAACTAAAAAATATTTCAAGTAATTTGCATCTTGTGTCTTTCATGCGGGAACAGCAATCTGTTTCCCCTTACCAATTTTCTATAATGTCTCAACCACTTAGGAAACTTCTAGAACTAAAATCCCGTCAGCAGGAGCGTCGTCGAGAGCTGAGGTTCGAGTTATCGAAAATCCAATTAACCCACCTTCTCCTTGGTTTAACTCTCGACACGCTCAACACTTGTCTTTCATCGCATTTTCGATTCCCTAAGTGTACAGGAGTTTGAGCCATCTTATCTTCCCGGATGGTGCTAGAGAGTAACTTTGTCCAGATCATATCAGCTGGAAGCTGGGAAGCCTCCTTCAAAAGTTTCTTTATCTCCTAGATACTTTAATACAATTGTGGCCAGAGAATCCCTCTCGTCTCCTAGTCCCAAAACAGCAAATTAAATCAAATTGTAGTTCAGGGGGAGCACATAAAACAGAAGTGGGATCAACTTCTCAACCCTTTGATTATATTGGAAATGCACCACGGGACTTCGATAGTATACTCCGTGAAATTTTTGCGGTTGAACTGTACTTGAGACTTGCTTTGAAACTTCAAAGATAATTGAAAATTTTATGGTAAAATAAAGTCGGACGCAGTTGGCCATTAATTGGGATCCCACTGCTCCGGCATCTAAACTTGATTGCTTCGGATAAGTCTGATAATTTTGTTATGTCTGGCAGCAAACGTAGACGATATGCACTCTGTACATTTCTGTTTCGAAATAGATCTGATGGTTTTGGATCGATTTGAATTTGAAAAGTTTCTGGACTTTGAAGATTAAACTGATTAAATCGATGCACTTCCAATTGGGAAGATTTGATAGTTAAAGTCAACGTAAACCGGCTAGATTGGATTTATGCTGAAACTTGTGTAATTACTACAATTTAATTTTCGCTAATTGGTCATACCCGTTCGCAATATTGCTTTGTTTCGAGGTAGGAACTGATTCAATTGATTCGGTACGATTATAAGGAGCAGGTAAACATCTTTTCAATATGGTTTTTGTATTTCCAATTAACATTGCAAATTAGAATATTAAGAGGGTATAAGCTTAAGCTTACTTAAATCATAATTTAAAAAAAAAATATTTTTTTAACAACTGCTGTGTATTGAGGTCTTATATTTGTATACTAATATTTAAATATTTAAAGACAAGCATTTGTTGTGGTAACCAACATTTCGCAGAAACTACTGAACCGATTAATTCACTTCAAATTTTAATAACTTCAAAACTTAAAGTTTTTAAAAGGAATTATAAATCCATGAAAATAAAAGTAAAAGAAAGAGAAACCGTAGATTAAAAAACCAAATATAAACGAAAGAATAATGGAAGTTTGTTGATTTAAAGCTTAGTTTAATCTTCACAGTTCAAACCGAATAAATGATATAATGTTTTAATAGTGACATTCTTAAATATTTGAGACCAAATTTGATATACTACTATATATGTAGGGGAGAGTGGGGTTCAACGTGCCGATTTTACTAAAACGCAAGATAGCACCTACACTATGAATGTTATATTTATGCTATATGAAGTATCTAATGTGAAATTTAATGTAGTTTTTATAACCATACGCTATTTTTAAGTACATTCAATATAAATTTATTTATAGGCTATATTATACAAAAATTCAGAGGGGCACAATTTACCCCATCAAGGGGCGGCTTGTGCCGATGGTGAGGTAAGATGTGCCGCTTATATTTAAAGTATGTTGAAGTCAATTAAATGGGAATTAAAACAACAAATAAACTTTGTATTTATTGACAAGTTAACAATTTGTATCTAACATTAGTTTATATATATTACGTTCGGCATTTGTTTTTTGTAATGAGATCAACACAGTAACTTCTCTATTTGAAACAATAATTTAAAAATTAGAACATAAAATTCAACATTACGAGTAACTACTAATTTAACGAAATACCTAATCATCATGGTATTCTTTTAATAAACATTTGCTTATACAGTAAAACCCGTTTAAATGCAACCCGCTTTACTGCACAATTCCTTTTATTGCACACGATGCGAATGCACCGAATTTTTTGCCTTATTAATGTGTAGAAACAAAGACCGCATTATTGCACACCTCTTAAATACACAAACCTCTTATTTGCACATTAATTTCAGGCACGAATTTTCTATTTGAATTAAAAAATAACCGGATAAATGCAATATACATATTTTAAATGAACAGATCTGTAGAAGTGTAGTACTTTTACATTGTCCCCTCGGTGGTTACCATTTAAAGGCAAAGAAGAAGAAGAACACTTTCTCTTTTTGAGTTGGCGGGTGGACCTTGTAAATTGTCGATTGTAATTGTTTAATTTTGGTAAAATTTGTAAATTAAAGACGAAAACGGAACGCTATGTAATTACCAAACTGAAAAAAAGTAATCCGAGCTCTCTTAAATGCACAATATGTGCATTTATCTTAAAAACGTTTAAATGCACAAACCGTTTAAATGCACGAACTTTTCTGACAAATTGGATGTGCATTTAAGCGGGTTTTACTGTATAAGGTTGTTATTTGTAATATATCAACAGTGTTACCTGTTTACCTTATTTGAAATAAAACTTTACAAGTTAGAACATTAAACTTAACATTTTACACTAGTTAAACAAAACAAAATAATAATTTTCTTCTTAATCAGTCGTAGTAGGTAAACCTAGATACCTAAATGATTCCTCAGTCTGAAATAAGATATTACCAGCATTATTTTTATTATTCGGTTGAGTGTGACACTGCTTTGAATTTTCGGCCATCTTTTATAACAGCTTCAGCGGCTTTTTGAATTAATTCCTGGGAAGTAGTACCCCTTTTCGTCTTCCTTTTGTAGACTCTCATTCTAAAAACAATATAAATAGTAATTAGAATTATATGGGTTTAGTTGTGCGCTAAACGCCGCGGTACAAAGAACCCTTGTTCATGGGCATTTTTGACCCCCTTGGTAACATGATAACCTATACTTCGATTTTTAAAAACATGTTGAACTCTGCGTTTTTCTCCACTGTCCTTACGATTCACTAATAAATTGTCAACATTTTAATAAAAAAGTCAAAACAGTAGCTTACAAAATGTAAGAAATAGACCAACAAATATTAACACAAAAATATTTATTTACGTGGCACCGGCACAGCACATGGCTACGATCTACTCAGACCGCTGCGCTGACGCAACTAAAATGGCCGCCGACTGTGCGCGTGGGTAAAGCATTTCTCGACGTAGCAACAGAATGTGTCTATCTCTTTTCCTCGTTTAGATATTCTCATCGGCACAACCTACCTACCCCCGGCACTTTGAACCCCGCCCTCTCCTATGATGAAAAATAATCTTGCGTTCTTCCCCGTATTTATTTTCATTCTTCTTCGCCATTACGTTCTATTGATAGGTATTACAAATGTGGGTTTAATTTACACAAAAACTTGCTCGATTGCACGTTTAACAATTAAAACTATACTAATTTAATATTCACCAGAAAATTTCGCAATTTATAAAATTGGAATATTAGAAGAGAACAGATAAGATTACAGTCACATATAGTAGATTGAACTAGAACAGGAAATGAAACCTATTGATGTAATTCACTATATGTTTACGATTACAAGATATGATATAAATTTAATGATGACAAAGCTCTTTTTATTATTTTCCAAATAGAGGAAACGCCCCCCAAAAACACAAATGTTTTTTTCTTAAGGTGTAATATAACGCGTAAAAATGTTTTCATGAATCATATATTGTTTATAACGTACAATCCATCTTTTATCAAAAAAGAATTCCTTTTAGCACGCGCATCATCCGATTTCGGTGATCCAAATATTTTTGATATCGCACTATTCAAGTGCCACTAGTGGGGAGTAGTAGTTCCTGATGTATGACATTGATATGAAAAAAAAAATAAACTTCGCAGTTGGTCCACATATTTCTATTATTTTTTTTCATAAAGGATGTCAATGAGAAATATAAGGAAATAACTGATTAACCTATCAAGTTAGGAATACTTTTGTATCGCAATCTTCAATTCATAATTAAAAAAAAAAAGGAGGGAACATATATCGGAAATTTGCAGAGAAGTATCAATGAAAATTTGTTATCAACAATTAAAAAAAAAAAAAAACAATGAACTTTATCAGTCATTGGTAGACAACCTGGGGCTCTGATGGAGGTACTTGTCTAATATAATTACAGCATGTTTAGATAGAGGTGCTAAACTCCCCTTGTATCAGACAATAGGCTCATAATCAAAAGGTTATCCAAATTCAATCAAATTATTTCTGATGGTAGCTGAGTGGAAGCCGATATTTTCTTATCACTTTCAGTTTCAATTAACTCTTGACTCTTGGGAAATAAAAAGAGATTGATAGTCGTATGTGAAAAAAAAAAAAAATATTTATTTTGTATAACTCTTAATCAGTAGGTGGTCAAAAAAGAATTTTTATTATGCATATTTATTGTATTTCAATCCCAAAAGTTAGTGGTGTAAGTTAACAAGGACATCAGAACATCAAAATATATAAGAAAACTGCTTGTTTCAATTAAATACAAAATAATTTAATAGAGGCTTAAAATCATTAGGTGTATATACAAAAAGATGTCCTTATAAGTAGTTGATCGAAATAAATGAAAAACAATTTCTGCCTTCAAAATCAGTCTTCAGGTCTTCTTCACTGCGACATTCTAGTATGCTCCACATGTTTCATAACTCTGATGACTTCGTTTTGTACCATTTCTCTGCTATTTATCGCTATCAAAAAGTCCAAATGATTGAATTTTGGTGATGGTACAAGATACTCCTTAACAATATCTGGCAGAGCATCTTGCAATTTCTTAACGTCTCTCAGATCAGCTAGCCAATCGTTCATTGAATAATGAAGACCAACAGGAGCGGTTACTTTCTTAAGATCATACGATGGAGGGCTGAAAGTTCCATATTTTTTTAAATTTTGGAACAATCCATAGTCGAACATCCTGAATCGACCCGATTTTACAATTTGTCCATAGTGTATGAATTGTTTTGTAGACGAACCGGCAGGTACATGTCCAAGAATTGCAGGTAACATCGTTTTATTCAACTGTTCTGAATTGTATCCAGTAACTAAGAAAATTGCATTGGAGCAAAGAACTTGTGTAACAGCCTCCTCATTGCAAAGTGCTTGTCCAGCTATTTTGAAAAGGTCACTATTTGGAAGAAATTCGCTTGTACCCAGGATTTTAAGGATATATTCAAATTGATCGACAAAAGGTGCAACTGCTTTAATTAAGGGGCTTTTTACGTGTCTTAAAAATGCAATCGGAGCTAAAGCTTGCATTGAAAGAACTTTATCGCAGTAACCTGGTCTTTGGGAGCACATTACGAAGAATGATGAAGTTCCCTAAAAGAATTTTGAAATCAGTATTTGTAGAATTTTAAGCAGAAAAATAATCATACTTGAGAATGTCCAACATAGTGAAGTTTTGTATTGTTAGTAGAATGTAGTATGTAATCAAGCATTGCAGGTACGTCGTACGTTCCAATTTCATGGAATGAGAAGTCCCAGAAAGCACTGCTTTCTGTACTTAAGAACATATGCTTCCTGGAGTAACGATTTCCTCGGATGTTTCCCATCCAGACATCATATCCAAGATCAGCAAGCATATAAGCTTGAATAAGAAGATTTTTGTTAAACATGGTACTTTACTCCAAAATTATTTTTTTTCTTACCAAATGCCTTTTTGGGTCCCATAATCACCCAACCAGCAGACGAGTCCATAATTCCGTGCTGTAAGTACACAGGAATACCTCCAGGTTTTGGGATTCTGTGCATTTCCAAAATATAGCCGTCAGGAGTGTGGACAGTATGAATTTCATTTTTATATTTATACTTCGTAAGAAGTTCAGGCTGTTGAAAAAATGTTGTTAGAATTTGTTATAAAGAATTCTGCAGCAATTTACAGTAGTCAAAAAAGCGTCCTCAGCTACTCCAGCATTAATACTCAACGGCTCAATATCGTATTCAGCAAAATCCTTCATATCCTTAACCCGTCCACTGAACTGATTAACTTCACCGGCCATTAAACCATTTTTAACTAGAAATCCATTCGAATGCCCCACAAGAGCCAAAGCAAAAATAATACTAACAACAACGGAAATTCTCATGATGCTGCTTTGAAAGGCGATTTGGGACTAATCGTTTCTCAACACCGTTTCCCATTTATACACCTGAATTATTGGTTTATCTCCCGAAAGATTCTGATAACACATTAAGATATCCATGGTGCAAAATTCTGCACAAAACACGAGTGTTCACACGACAGAGAGATATGGGCAAGTTTATCCGTTTCAGAATTCCTTCTTTTGTCAATCACCAGGAGGTGTTTACTTTAATAATAGAAAAGTAATAACGATACAAAATTCCGACAGTGGAATTTGATAAGCCCCCCAAAAGATACCGCCATTGTGCTAATGATGTGGGTGTTTTCAGCCCTCTCTTGGCCAGTCGACCGATATTGAGAACGTACTTTTGATAGTGTCAAGTCAATATCATTTTATCTGCACTGTAATAAAGAGGCGGTCGCTTTGCGTATTAGTGGATATGATAATAGATTGCAGTTTTCTTAGACGGAGGAATTTTTGAATAAGTTATCTTTTCAACCTTGGGATACAATATCTGATCGTTTTTTTTTTTTTTGATTTGATAGTGCAACTAAGGAAGAGATATGTAGTCTGTAAAACAATGTAGGAAGATAGAAAAGACGGATATTAACATTTTATAAATATAAATCAAACAATATCGAATTAACCAGATAGTTATCGTAGACAGTGCAAATGAGAGTAATGTACAAGGATCAATTGTAATTTCTTACGAAAATTAAAGATTACAATAATTCATAAGAAATCGGATTAGTGGAACACCCTCAAGATTGTAAAATAATGTAAAATATTGTAAGAAAATAGAAAAGACGGATATTAACACTTTATAAATATATAGTATATCAAACAATATCGAATTAACCAGATAGTTATCGTAGACAGTACGAATGAGACTAATGTACAAAGATCAATTCTTACAAAAATTAAAGATTACAATAATTCATAAGAAATCGGATTAGTGAAACACTCTCAAGATGGTATCGTTGGAGAAATTGAAATTGAATCTCAGCGATTAAGGCACAGGCTGTAGTGTTTAAGTGTTTTTTATGTACGAAATTTCTGATAGTAGTTTAAAGTGGTAAATATATAACCTTATTCAAAATAAGTACGTTAATCTCCCATCTTTATATTATCTCCATTGTTCATATTACTACCACACCTCTTTTTTAATTTGCATGGTTTCTGCTCTATTTTATTTTTCTTTATTTATTGTATTAATGTAAGCAAACATAAGCACTAGTGTTGCTTCATTTTTAAAATTTCAAATATTACGAGTATATTGCGACTTTAAAAAGAACAACCATAAAAATCACAATTTTCTATAAATAAAATTAAAATATTAAAACTGACACACCTTGCAAAAATCTTATCAGATATTTTGTCTACCGATATAAAGTTAATGAAATTCCTTATTTTAAATACGAAAATATATTTAACAACACTGGTGTCAATTGTCACTCTAAAAACGCCATAAATACGAGCATAGCAGACCTCTTGAAACTTTCAAAAATCAAAGCAAAGCGGAAACCTACATATTTTTTTTCTTGACTTTCGAGTACTTTACTACAGACATTTGCTATATTTTTTATTTGTTAACATTTAATACTTCTTTTTTTATTTTTTAAATTTAATTTCTTTTGATTTTTGCAGAGATTGTCATTTCAATGTATTTTATTGAGCACTTATCAATCAACATGTGATTTCAATTTAACAAATTGTTGCATTCCAATAATATTTAAGATTTTCAAAACAATGTTCAAGTTGTTAATCAGTTACAGTTTGCTTTGATTTTTATACAGAACGGTTAATTTAATATAACTTTGCGTGGATTCCACAGGATGTCTTTTTCAGCGATATTATTAATCTTTAACGTAGAGTAGCCAGTCTCAATTTGTGCTCCTTTGTTTCACTATGGCAAAGATTTTTAATAAGTTTGACCTTGTTTTTAAAACAATCATTTTTAATTTTAAAATTGAACTCAGATTCGTAATCAGCGACCCCAAAAACCCCTTAGTGCAAATTTTTGCTCACATCCATGTGATTTTAATTTTCTAGTTCGCCATCTTGGATCCGCCATTTTTATATTTTCAAATCTGACCTCAGATTCGCAATCAGCGACCCCGAAAACCCCCTAGAGCTATTTTATGTTCAGATTTATAAAATTTGAATGACTTTGTCCGCCATTTTGAGCCCGCCATTTTGAATTTCTTAATTTCTACCTCAGATCCGCAATCAGCGAACTCAAAAACGTCCCTGTATAAGTTTCTAAATAAATTCATTAAGAACTTCTTCTTTAATAGTCATAATGTTATATGTCATTGAATTTTCGACTTTAAAACGCCATTTTGGATATCTCCATTTTGAATTTCAAAGCGTACGCATCTGCAAATTAAGGAACAGGGCCCATGGACACATGGATATTATTGCTTTTCCACCAAATTTTTCATTGGTTTCGAGCTATAAATAATAATTTTCTAAAAAAAAATTTTGAAAAAACACGATTTTTGTTTAAAAAAAGCGAACATAACCTCTGTAGTTCCAATTTTAATTAAAAATCATTATCATATTCTCAAAGTACATGAAATTTTATATCAGTATTGACCAATTCAGAATTTTTATGTGAAGGTTTCATTAGAATTTAGGGCGGCTGAAAAAACTTATGAAAATGCGTCCGTTTGGGACTTAATGGGTTAAACCGATGAAAAATATTACCGGTAACGTGAAACAGCATTTAGTATTTTGTCGGTATTGTATATAATAACCAAGCATTTTAAGTAAAATTATCTTTAACTTCACTACAATGAATATTTGCGTTGGTTTAGAGAACCTTTAAACTTTTCTGCGAGAAATGGATATAATTTGAAAAATATTTAAAATTAAATAATTTCTTGTGTACAACAAAAATTTTAATAAATTGGGAACTATTTCAATTATCGTTATTCAATAGACTATGTAGGAATCCGAGCCGGAAAGTGCATAAAATTCTAGCTTTGCACTGGTAATAGACACCATTGGGTTTTTAAGTTAATAACGTCTCATTATCAAAACCTATTGTGAAAGAAAATCTACTTTATATTAAAAACTAATGCCAATTTTTGTCATTTGAAAGATTTCCTTTAAAACTGTGTAGATAATTATGGTTATAGTCTTTGAAAAACTTGTATACCTACGTATATCTACAATTGGCATTTAACAAGATTTTTGGGAAAGTCGATAATAAAATAAATAATAATAGTACTCCACCTAATGTGCATATAGACGTTTTAGTATCTCATACATCAATTTGATGAGTAAAACAGATGTGTCACTTTTCTAACAAAATCGGCCTAAATATTGAGGAATAATATGTCTATTTGGAAAATTGATACAACCATTTCTTGTAGAACATGATACTCTTATTTAATTTTTCGATTTTCTAAAAAAAAACTGCCACTTTTTACTTTTCGCGTGAGATTTTAACTTAGAGTCCAGGCTTGAACCAGTTTTATTTTGCTATTATTTTAATAATTATTACTTAATTGAAAAAATATTAAGAATTCGCTGTGTTTAATGACTGTTCTCATATAGGCCGATTTTGTCAGGAAAGGTACATTCTTCCTGTCGCTTTAAAAAAATTAAACTAGTAAACTACAATCAACTTCTCTCTCGACATCAGTAAAATATTGACTAATAAAAATATATAAGTTCTTCCAACACAATTATGTATAACAAGGAAACGTTCTCAGATGTGTCTCACCGGTTTAGATGAAATTGAAATATGTTATAGAGTATCGCAAAATAAGAGACACGTATTTTTTTTTTATCTGCGGATACGCACATTTAGGGGGTACTTTTATTTATTGTTTTTTTCTTATAAAAATTGGTGTATTTTTCAAAAGTTTGTCCGCCATGTTGGATCCGCCATTTTGAATTTTTTAAATTTAACGTCAGATTCGTAATCGGCGACTCCAAAAACCCCTTAATACTGGTTTTCACGAAAAAAAACTGATGTCTGAAAGAATATACATCATTTACGTATTAGTGCTAGGAGTTGTTTACCCCCTTGAGGAGCTTTTTTTTCGAAAACCCAAAAACAAGTCAACTTTATTTTTCAAAATCGTATGTAAAAAAAATATTTTTCAGTGATTTTTAACTAAAACTGTTATTTTTGTGACGCAAAAATATAAAAAAAATTGTTTTTCTGCAATAAAAAATAAGGCTTGCCACCCCCGGGACTCGGATTACTTACAAAAGGTTAGTATATTTATGAGACATCATTTCCATTTTTTTTCATTCGAAAAAATTCATTAGAACTTGAAATATTTAGGAAAAACTGTTTTTTGAGAACGTTTCCTTGTCAGATAATTCTAAACACTTATATTTAGAAGTATTTTTTACTCTCTAAACATTGATGTTATGGTACTAATATTCAAAGATTTAAATGGAAAATACATACAGAACTTGAATACTCTGAAATGAATATTTTCAATTTTCTCATTCCAAATCTAACTAAACTTCATTCTACCCTTAAAATTTGCAATTTTCCCCCGATACGTTAATCAAAATATTGACATATGTATATTGGTATTCCTCCCCTGCAATTGTTCTCACTAATTCACAATTTCACTACAGTACGACTTTTACGCAAAATTTCAGCTCCCTCTAAAAGAACGCACAAAAAATAGAAAAATAATTCTTCATCCTGAGCATTTTCATGTCGAAAAATGTTTTTTCCCCCGAAAATATGGCTGTAGAAGGGAAAGAACATGGATTTTCACTGTGCTGTATCGTTTTTCCCCATTTATACGGTCTGTTCACCGCGTCCGCGAAATAAATTCAGTGAAAGTTTATCTTCGGCAATTTCAATCATCCGGACTGGCCAAGTGTAGAGAGCCGTAGCATCAGCAATCCTCATCCCCGTCGCAGTCATGTTTTGGGTTAATTGACGGTCTTTTTTCTACCGAGAGACGAGCAAAACTTTGTTAGTTTTCGAGGGTTAGCTTTCACCACTTCTGTCGCTGAAGGTATTCTTTTTTCCGAGTTTTTCATGTTTTCGATGTTTCGGATATGTCGAGGGATGTTAAGAGCACTCGAAAGGAAACAGATGACAGTTTAGGCGGGATATTGATGGTAACTAATTTCTCAGTAAATTGAACAGTATTTGGAAATTCGAGCACGCTCTTAAGATTAGATTAATTATTGTTACGTGTAGTTTAGTACTTTTCATTAAATTTTATTTAAGATTCAAAACCATTTTTTTTGTATTATGATAGCCTGTACCCTTTACCTTAAATGTGTAAATGGATTTATTCGATACTCAAATTTCCTAGTTTCTGGTTAAGATGGTCCAAGAAAATGCGACAAAAATTATTTCAGTTTAATACGTTCAACAATTAGAAATTTCCTAATCCCTATATATATATAAAAATGAAAGTTTGTTTGTTTGTTGGTTTGTTTGTTTGTTGGTTTGTTTGTTTGTTTGTTTGTTGCTCAATCACGCCTAAACGTTTGCATCGATATTTTTCATTTTTTGTCAGAAGGTAGTACATATTTTTTCGGATAATACATAGGGTTTCAAAATGGCGGATCCAAGATGGCGTCTGAAAATTTCAAATTTGAAGCAATTTTCATGAAAATTGGTACATTGGGGTTTTGCGGAATGCCGATTTCAAATTCGCTGTGGAAATTTAGAAATTCAAGATGGCGGATCCAATATGGCGACCAAGATTTTTCGATTTCAACGGATTTTAATGAAAATTGGTACAATAAATATTCTGAGGCCACTTATTTCGAATATTATCAAAATTTCCAAATCCAACATGACGACCAGAATGTCTCAGTTTCGACGGATTTTAATGAAAATAGGTAGGGGAGAGGGTGGCAAGATGGGGTACTTAAGGTTTGAAGATCAATAAAAGAAAACTTTACGTAGTGAGACATTCATATTAATGTTTTAATTAACAACTCTTTATTACTCTTCTAATATTTGGTAAAATTAGAAACTTTTAATTATACATTTTAGAAAATAAAAATAAAAATAAAAATAAAGGTGTTTTGCCCCGTCTTGCCCCATGGTGCTGGTAAGATGGGGTACCCCCCTGAGGTAAGATGGGGTAATGAGAATTATCAGACAGAACGATGATTATTTCGACTGGCACAACTCGCAGACGTGGAAGGCTTTGTCATCATCATCGTCGATTCCTGCGCAGCTATTATGTGCCCATTTTCCTCAATTTGAGCATGATATCCACCCTTCAATGGAAGCGGAATATACTTCTATACAATACATACATGGCGTGTAGTCATTACCCCATCTTGCCTACCGTGCCATTTTCTAATAATAATTAAAACAAAAAAGAAACAGTCGGCAATCTCAAGGAAACACAATGTTTACCTTATTGTAGGTTAGTTTAAGCGTCAATAGCAGTCACACCTCACCAGCTAGTATTATTTAGTAAACCACAGTCACGTGTCAAACTGGAAGAAAATGTGATAAGCACTTTGCAGTAAAACAGTTTTTTTAAATTATTTCGCCACGCGTACACTTGCGAACAAATAATGGCCGGACAACTGACAGGTGTCATGACGGCGCATCGAACGATGCATGAACGAGCGTGATTGGTCAGTTTAAACTGTGAATTTCGCTGGGTACCCCATCTTACCCGCTACCCCGTCTTACCCCCATCTCCCCTACAATGATTATTCTGAGGATACAAGTTTCGAATATTATCAAAATTTGTAAATCCAAGATGGCGGATCCAATATGGAAACCAAATGACTCGATTTCAACGGATTTTAATTAAAATTAGTACAATGATTATTTTAAAGCTACTCATTTTGAATATTATTAAAATTTGGAAATTCAAGATGGCTGATCCATAAAGGGGTTTTCGGGTTGAAACAATTTCTAGGATAAAACAAACTAGAACATTTGAGAAGTGTTTAAGTATTTACCGAACGCCGGGTGAAACCGGGTAACCCAGCTAGTACAATATATAATCAACAATTTTTATTTTTAAATTAACACCTGCTTCCAGAGTTCTGAACTTGAATTATTTGATTTCAATTTACACAGTACTTTTGATAAACCAATCGACCGTTTCTAAATCGCTTTTTTCTTGAAACACATTTCGTTTTAATCTGTACAAAATATTTTAAAACAAATCAGACAAAATTCAAAAGGTATATGTATTTTTGCACACTATTATACATAAGTGCTTAGCAACATTAATTTAAAACCTAACCGAACTAATTCGATTTAAATAATTTTTATCTAGAAAGCTGAAATTTCCGTATATCAGCACTTAAGAAAAATTATCAAGAACACCTAACAAAATAAATATAAAGCATAGATTGATGAAAATTGCACTATTAAAAAAAAAAATTATATTGTATTCGTCACTACCACAATTAACATATACCACTTATCTCACAAAACACTTGTTTTCTCTTCATACATATTTAGACTTTTCCAAGGAAAATTTAAATTAAAAAATCAATTTTTTTCCCAGTACTTTATAATTAGTATAAATTATGAATGTTTGCTCTTGCATATTTATTTTAAGAATAATAAGAAGATTCAGCACCCGTATAATATGTTAAACTCGTGCATTTAAGGGAGTATCCCACTCTAGAACGTTCAAAAAATGCATTTTTTTTTTTTAGTTGTGAAAAATTCGGTGTTCATTCCTGAATCGTTTAAGCTATCTCTTGCCGCGAAATTTGAAAAGCTCGCGCCGCTACAGGCGATTCCGTGCGCAGCTGCGCGCTCTCCACCACTCTTAACTTTAACTTAAATGCCGTTTTTCTCAAAACACCGTCTTGACGAATGGTGTGCAGCATTCTAAGAAAACCATTCATCCGAAAAATTTTAGATTTTGGTACAAGCTGTGTTAGTTTTGTCTCTATGACCTAAGTGGAGCAAATCAGGCATTTTTACGTTTACATAGCTTGTATCCCATATTTTAACAGTAAAAAATCAACTAAATTATAAAACTTATAGTAGAAAAAATTAAAAAAATGAATAAAATTTTTTATTTCAAAATGTGCCACACTCATGCCATAGCCACATATATAAAGAGTACTAATGTGCAATCTCATAATTTTCAGATTATTTGTTTGGCTATTATCGTGCACACCGTTCCTAAGGTATGAGTCCCAGTAGCAGGCCTGCCCTGACCCAACCGCTCAATAAATTTTTTTTTTTTCTCAAAATATTCATTAAAGATCATATAATAAGAGGATTATTATGTTTAACTTTAAATGTTTTGTACTTTCTTGTTCAACTCCCTGAAAAAAACGTTCAATTCAAGGGCCTCTAGAGTGGGATACTCCCTTAATGAGCTACTAAATTGTTTTTGCTCTTACCTTGTTGACGTTTTCAGTTAAAAAATACCAAAGTCATATTTTTATCAACAACAATCAATGCAATTAGTGTTTCAGTTTTTACTATTCATTTCCCCCATGCGATTTGCGGTGACGAAAAGCTAGATAATCAATTTATCATGCAAAATTTTTCCTATTTTGCTCCAATACGGCAAAAGTGAGTGCAACTGCAGCTTTTCTTTTATTCAATATGAAGAAGTTAACGTTAAGAATAGTGTTGGTTTTTTTGTTTGTAGAATTAATAAATCCTGAAATATATAATGATAATTATGACAGTTTTCTTCAAGCTCTTAATAATAATAGTGAGACAAAAATAAAATTGGACATTTCAAAGAAATCTCTAGAGGATGCTTTTTTACCGACAGTGTGTATGTGAAATTTTGTGAGATGTTAATTAATAACACTGATTTGTTTTAAAGGATAGATTAATAAAAAAATATGGATACCCGGTCGAAACACACTTTGTAACTACAGAAGATGGATACATACTTCAATTACATAGAATTCCACGATATGGTGGAAAACCGATTTTGTTACAACATGGATTATTGGATAGTTCAGCTACATTAATTATTACAGGACCCAAAATAGCTCCTGGTGAGTGATAATTTTTTTTTCTGTAAACTCTTCAAGAAATTTTCATTTTCAACTATATTCAAGCTTACTATTTGTGGGACCAAGGCTATGATGTGTGGCTAGGAAATATTAGAGGAAACACATATTCCAGAAGTCATGAATCACTTAATCCAAACAAAAGACCATTTTGGGATTTTACTTTTCATGAAATGGGAATCTATGATTTGCCTGCTATGATTGATTATATTTTGAATACATCTCAGTACACTAAACTGACATATGTAGGGCATTCACAAGTAAAATATATATTTACATTCTTTACTAAAATTAATACTAATATGTAAATTTTTAATTTAAAAGGGAACTGCAATATTTTTCTTAATGTGCTCAAAACGTCCAGAATATAACGAAAAAGTGAGTGATATGCACGCGTTGGCACCAATAGCTTTCATCGGTCATACGACTTCTCCAATAATACCAATAGTGACTCTCTTTCTAAAAGTACAAACGTTAAATCTTCCTTTCTTGAAGACATTAATAATTTTATTAATTACCAGTCAGCACTATCAAACTTCATATATGAGCTGAATCTTCAAAAGAAATTATTGCAAAGTTACTGCATTACTTATGATCAGGTGTGTTTGAATTTGATATTCAACGCAGTCGGTCAGGATTCAAAACATTTCGACTTGGTATTTATTATTACAATATAATTATTAAATTTTTTCTTTTATTTAAATTTACTATTGTAGCACCAACTGCCAGTAGTACTTGGACACTATCCTGCAGGAACATCGCTTAAAAATGTTCGTCACTTTAATCAGTTGATTATGTCTGATAAATTTCGTGAGTACGATTATGGGACGATGAGAAATTTAATAAAATATGGTCAAAGGTCCCCACCTGATTATGATCTATCCAACATTAGAGTTCCAATTTCACTGTATAATGGCGATTATGACAAGCTTTCGGTACCTATTGATGTAAAACGGCTCGAAATAGCACTAGGACCTAATGTTGCTGGAAAGTTTACATTCAAATACAATCATCTTGATTTCATTTGGGCAACAGATGTTAGAGAAGCTATATATGATAAGATTTTGTCTGCACATAAAGAATGATGAATAATATTATTTTGTTTTATTTAATTATAGGGTTGATGATTTTTATTATGAGTTTTAAATTCGAATCGCTCGATTTAAATTTACACGGTATTTTTATTTCATTTTATTTTAGTAAAACTTTACATAAATATTTATAATGATTTAATAAATAAACCACAAATTAATAAGCCGGAGAAAAAAAAGTAAATTGATTTTTTGATGTGAATTTGAAATTTAATTTAATTTACGCTAACACTGTAGAAGTTTGTATTCCCCTTTTATTAACACATTGACAGCCGGCCTCGTGAAAGCGCGGGTTTCTGAGTCTGTCGCTTGAGCGCCAGCCCCGCGAAAACGCGGATTTCTGAATCTGTCGCTTGAGTAACTGCCTTCCGATGATGTGGATTTTTTTTTGCGCTCAGGCTTTAAATATCTCTTAGGTCGCCGGTTGTTAATGTGTTAAATAAAGACATCATTCAAAAAACTGTGAAGCCTATAATAGTAATCTGTCGTAATTAAATTATCACATGGTTAATTTTCGTCACTAGCACAATTAACATATACCACTTATCTCACAAAACACTTGTTTTCTGTTCATATATATTTAGACTTTTCCATGGAAAATTTAAATTAAAAAATCAATTTTTTTCCCAGTATACTTTATAATTAGTATAAATTATGAATGTTTGCTCTTGCATATTTATTTTAAGAATAATAAGAAGATTCAGCACCCGTATAATATGTTAAACTCGTGAATTTAATGAGCTACTAAATTGTTTTTCGCTCTTACCTTGTTGACGTTGTCAGTTAAAAAATACCAAAGTCATATTTTTATCAACAACAATCAATGCAATTAGTTTTTCAGTTTTACTATTCATTTCCCCCATACGATTTGCGGTGACGAAAAGCTAGATAATCAATTTATCATGCAAAATTTTTCCTATTTTGCTCAAATACGGCAATAGTGAGTGCAACTGCAGCTTTTCTTTTATTCAATATGAAGAAGTTAACGTTAAGAATAGTGCTGGTTTTTTTGTCTGTAGCATTAATAAATTCTGAAATATATAATGATAATTATGATAGTTTTCTTCAAGCTCTTAAAAATAATAGTGAGACAAATATAAAATTGGACATTTCAAAGAAATCTCTGGAGGATGCTTTTTTACCGACAGTGTGTATGTGAAATTTTGTGAGGAGTTAATTAATAACACTGATTTGTTTTAAAGGATAGATTAATAAAGAAATATGGATACCCGGTCGAAACACACTTTGTAACTACAGAAGATGGATATATACTTCAGTTACATAGAATTCCACGATATGGTGGAAAACCAATTTTGTTACAACATGGTATATTGGATAGTTCAGCTACATTTGTTATTACAGGACCCAAAATAGCTCCTGGTGAGTGATAATTTATTTTTTTTTCTGTAAACTCTTCAACAAATTTTCATTTTCAACTATTTCAAGCTTACTATTTGTGGGACAAAGGCTATGATGTGTGGCTAGGAAATATTAGAGGAAACACATATTCCAGAAGTCATGAATCACTTAATCCAAACAAAAGACCATTTTGGGATTTTACTTTTCATGAAATGGGAATCTATGACTTGCCTGCTATGATCGATTATATTTTGAATACATCTCAGTACACTAAACTGACATATGTAGGGCATTCACAAGTAAAATATATATTTACATTCTTTACTAAAATTAATACTCATATCTAAATTTTTAATTTAAAAGGGTACTGCAATATTTTTCTTAATGTGCTCAAAACGTCCAGAATATAACGAAAAAGTGAGTGATATGCACGCGTTGGCACCAATAGCTTTCATCGGTCATACGACTTCTCCAATAACACCAATAGTGACTCTCTTTCTAAAAGTACAAACGTTAAATCTTCCTTTTTTAAAGACATTAATAATTTTATTAATTACTAGTCACCACTATCAAACCTAATATATGAGGTGAATATTCGAAAGCATTTATTGCAAATTTACTGCATTACTTATGATCAGGTGTGTTTGAATTTGATATTCAATGCAGTCGGTCAGGATTCAAAACATTTCGACTTGGTATTTATTATTAAAATATAATTATTAAATTTTTTTGTTTTATTTAAATTTACTATTGTAGCACCAACTGCCAGTAGTACTTGGACACTATCCTGCAGGAACATCGCTTAAAAATGTTCGTCACTTTAATCAGTTGACTATGTCTGATAAATTTCGTGAGTACGATTATGGGACGATGAGAAATTTAATAAAATATGGTCAAAGGTCCCCACCTGATTATGATCTATCCAACATTAGAGTTCCAATTTCACTGTATAATGGCGATTATGACAAGCTTTCGGTACCTATTGATGTAAAACGGCTCGAAATAGCACTAGGACCTAATGTTGCTGGAAAGTTTACATTCAAATACAATCATCTTGATTTCATTTGGGCAACAGATGTTAGAGAAGCTATATATGATAAGATTTTGTCTGCACATAAAGAATGATGAATAATATTATTTTGTTTTATTTAATTATAGGGTTGATGATTTTTATTATGAGTTTTAAATTCGAATCGCTCGATTTAAATTTACACGGTATTTTTATTTCTTTTTATTTTAGTAAAACTACACAAATATTTTCAATGATTTAATAAATAACCCACAAATTAATAAGCCGGAGAAAAAAAAGTAAATTGATTTTTTTATGTGAATTTGAAATTTAATTTAAGTTACGCTAACACTGTAGAAGTTTGTATTCCCCTTTTATTAACACATTGACAGCCGGCCCCGCGAAAACGCGGATTTCTGAATCTGTCGCTTGAGTAGCTGCCTTCCGATGATGTGGATTTTTTTTTACGCTCAGGCTTTAAATGTCTCTTAGGTCGCCGGCTGTCAATGTGTTAAATAAAGACATCATTCCAAAAAACTGTGAAGCCTAAATAGTAATTTTTCGTAATTAAATTATCACATAATCGAATTGCACTCAATTCCAAATTCCTTATCTTACTACATAATTTTAACAATAATATAACAAAAGTAAATTATATCATTGGCTAATTCATTTGGAAATCAAATTATAAGTGTTTTTTGGGAAGAACTCAATTGGATATTTTCCAACTTCGAGGATGTTTTATTCACGTTTCCATGTACATGTCATGGAAATTTTGAAATCATTTCAGCCAATTCTCCACAGCAGGGTTTTACCCGATTTTCTAGCTTGTGCGCATCTGCGGGGTCGTAATTTTTTTTTGAAAACAAAACAAACATTTTTTTACATTATTAAAATATTTTCCAAACATTTGAACTAATCTGCGGTACAAAAATTAGCAAATTGAATGTTTTATGACTTTTTAAAGTAAAATGTATCAATTTTTACCCTTTTTTTGTAGTTTTAGTACTTTTTTAGAAAAATTAAAATCATTAAGATCAAATTGACCATTGAAGAGGCGTAACATCGAACAAATCGGCTCATGCATTCCGTAGTTGGTACTGTGTTGAGCAACATGGAAGAAATTATAGCCTCTCAAAGAGCCGGAACGGAAATATTAAATAAGAGTGCAATAAAGCAGTTATCTTATGTGAGGATCGACAAACTCTTTTGACCATCTTTTGACGAAGCCTAGAGTAACGTTAACTTTAGGAACAATAGCGTCGACATGGTCGTCAAAAAACATTTTAGAATTAAGTATGACTCCCAAAACTTTTATTTTAACAAGGCGGATTAATAAAGTATGTGAAGTTCAAAGGGATTTGTTTTCACAAAAAGGGAATTAAAGTTCACTTGCGTATGTTAAGAGGGAGGTAGTTGATAGAATACCATCTAAAAAAGATGTCTAAGCCAGAGTTAATGATTTCGCAGTCCTGTTTATTAGTCAAAAATTTTTGGTGTCATCAGCATAGCACAGGATTTTCGAATTATTCAAAATCAGAGGAACTTCGTTGATGTAAATTATAAAAAGAAGAGGTCAAAAATGGCTGCCTAGTGGAACACTGGAAGTGTTATTTATTTCAGTAGATGCGGTCAGAGAAGTAGGAGCAAATCCAATTAATGCAAACAATGGGAAAGATAAGAACAGGGAGCTTGTAAATAAGAACATTGTTATTAATTCTATCGAAAGCGTTACTTACTATAACATTTTGATTAATTCTGTCGAAAGCTTTACTTACTTTAGTCCACTTGCATACCAAAAAATTAGTAAATTCCAAAAGGTTGATAGTAGTAAATTTACGTTTCACAAATCCATGTTGGATTTCCTCCCTTAATGATTTTTTTTATATTGTATTCACACCATAGATAATCTTTTCTTCTCTTTTATGCAATTTGAAGGAATTTTATTTTATTTTGTGAATAAAACAAATTTTAAAAAATGTATACATAAATTAAAAAATTCGTAAAAATTATATATGTATTCTGGTCTAGTCATTGACAAAAATAATATTTCTGTTTTATGTTTTTTTAACATTTTATATTTAACACTTTAATATTTAACGCTTTATATTTAACACTTTAAAAAATTAAATAAATCGTTGAACTTCAACTATATATTGAACATTTAAAAAAATTAATTCAATTGCTCTTAATCGAAACAATTTATTCATACTTCTTGCTATTCATTTCCCCCATACGATTATTTTAATGACCATCTCAATAATCAATTTACCATAAAAAATCAGTATCGCGTTAAGTTTTCTGTGAATAGGTGTTATTAATCGGCATGGAAAATATTAAGTTTAAATTTGTGCATATTTTAATGGATTTAACTCTGAACAATTTCGTAATTGTTACATACTTCAGTTATATCAAATTCCACGTCCGGGAGGAAAGTCGTTTTTATTACAACACTCATTGGTGAATAGCTCCATGTAAATATATAGTTTTTGTGAAATATTAGACAACTTTAGATATTTATATCATTTACTGAAGCTTATTACTTGTGGAACAACGGATATGATGTCTGTTTAGGAAATAATCGAAGAAAAACAAATTCTAGAAATCACACATCGTTTGATCTTAATAAAAGACAATTTTGGGGTTTCAGTTTTCATAAAGTTTGCCTGCTACGATAGATTATATTTTGGATATAACAAGTCACTCGAAGTTGTCTTATGTGGGATATTCAGTGGTAAGAAATATTTAGGACAAACAAAAAAGTAATTTTATTAATTTCATTAATTTCCAGACTCCCCTATTTTACTTAATGTACGAACTGTTGCCCTTTTTAAAATTTTAAGTTCTAATGGGCAAGAAACTCAATTGTATTAATGAAAATATGATAGGATTCCAAGTATTTTAAGTAATTAAATAATTTTTAAAATTTATAAATTTTTATTGCAGATAAAAATGCCAATATTATTTGGGCACATTCCTGCAGGAACAGCTACAAAAGTCGTTCGACATTATATTCAAATGATAAATTCGAATAGATTTTGTGAGTTTGACTATGGAAAACGTGGACATTTTTTGCATTATGGACAAGGAAAGCCTTTTTATTACGATTTTTCAAAAATCAGAGTTCCAATCGCATTGTATTGGAGTTCTATTGATATGTTGTCGATATCTACTGATGTTGAAAGACTTGACCGGACATTAGGAACTAAATGTAATGTTAGAATGAAAATCTCAGGCTGGGTTTATTTTCATTTTTTATGAGCAACAGACATAAGAGAAGTTATATGTAATAAAATTTTTAATATTAATAGAAAAATAAAAATGGTAGCAATTTACAAACTGTATTGTATAGTGTTAATTTCTTCTTGACTAATACTGCGTACGTATACTACGTCTATGTAAGAAGAAGTAATAATTCCATGTAGGAATGTACAAACTGCAAAAAAATAATTTAAGAAGAATTTACAAAATTTAGTTAAGGAAAATTTTTGTTCTGAGTATGTGAAAAGAAATTCAGTTCTTATCGGTAGGTTGCTATAACTGATAAAAAAAATATTTATTTTTTACAACTAAAAAATATGATTAAAAGTAAACTGCTTAAAGATAAAACCAATATGATTTTTGAAACTTTGTAATATATTACAATACCAATTTTAAAGTAATTAACTGGTGCCATACCTGCATATTAAATATAATATAAAAAAAATTAATATCTCAGTTACTGCCGTTTTGAAGCGCCAAATTAGGAATTTATCAATAAACGTGACCACTTGTTTATATTTTTTGCTATTAACTTCCCCCATACGATTATTTTAATAACCACCAGAGTAAACAATTTACTATAAAAAGCAGTACTGCGACGAGTAGTCGATAGGTAGGTGCTAATAATCAGTATGGAAATTATCAAATTTAAAGTTATGCATATTATGATAGTTTTAGCTATCACCAGTTTCGTTCCTTCTAAGGGAAATTTTGGAAAAATGTTTGAATTGTTTGGAAATACCGTAAAAACAATGAATTCAGTCAATCCTTTGGAATATTTTGATAATAACTTAAACAGAATAAAATCAAACAATCCTTTTTTCAAGCAATCACTGACTTTAAATATTGAACATTTTTTTGAATATTTTGATAATAGCTTAAACACAATAGTAAAAGTGCCTTTTTCAAAGGATTCATCGACATTAGAAGATGCTTTTTTACCGATAGTGAGTGAATAATTTTATTTGGAAACCATTCAAACTAAGTTAAATAAAATAATTTATTCCCATTAAAGGATGAAATTATAAGTAATCATGGATACCCTGTTGAGAATCATTATGTCACTACAGAAGACGGTTACATACTTACTATACAGCGAATTCCAAATCCAGGAAAAAAACCAATTTTATTACAACACGGATTGTTTTGTAGTTCCGCAGTATTTGTTATTAATGAAACAGCAAAAATATCGCCAGGTAAAATATATAGTTTTTGTAAATTATATTATAAATGTAAATGTTTAAATCTCTTAAAGCCTATTACTTGTGGGAGAATGGCTACGATGTTTGGCTAGGAAATATTCGAGGAAACACATATGGTAGAAATCACACCACGCTTAATCCCAATAAAAAAAAATTTTGGGATTTCAGTTTTCATGAAATGGGTGTGTACGATTTGCCTGCTATGATAAATTATATTTTAAGTATTTCTGATTATTCCAAAATAATATACGCTGGACATTCCCAGGTAAGAATTATGTCTCAATTTAAAATATTTAAAAAATTTTAATATTTTCTTTAAATCAAAAAGGGTACAACAATGTTTTTCATAATGTGTTCAAAACGTCCAGAGTACAACGAAAAAATAGAAGTAATGCACGCATTAGCACCAATTGCTTTCCTCAATCACTTGTATTCTTTGACACGACCAATATTGGAACTACTCCTGCATGTATGAACGGTCAAAATTCGTATTTTTTAAAAGTACTAATAATTCAATTATTTTCCAGTCACCACTCCCTAATTTCATATACGAATTTCTTCCCTCAATTCAAACATATCGACGTTTATGTTCCACTGGACAAGAAACTCAATTGCCATGCTTAAACCCAATGTTCATGAAAACAGGACATTACTTAAAAAAATTTCATTTGGTAATTCATAATGCAATTCAATTAATTTAAAAATTTATAAAATTTTTCTATAGACAAACCCGTTAAGAATATTTGGACACATTCCTGCAGGAGTATCGATAAAAACTTTGCAACATTTTCATCAACTCATAAATTCGCCTAGATTTTCTGAGTTTGACTACGGCAGGGATGGAAATTTGGCGCATTATGGACAAGAATGGCCACCTAGTTATAATATTTCAAAGATAACAGCTCGAATTGCAATATTTAATAGTCATGGGGATACGTTCTCGGTACCTGTTGATGTTAACAAACTCGTCCACAAATTAGGGAATAATGTAATTGCAAAAATTACGATCAGGAAACTCTGGACGCATACTGATTTTTTGTGGGCAACAGATATAAAAGAAGTTATATTTGATAAGATTTTAACTATTAATAGTATGATAGAAAGAGGTTGTTATTGTGAAAATTAAATACTGATGTACACATTCGGAAAAATCCCAATTGTTTAAATTAGGTCAAAACTGACATAACATTCGTTCAATTCAGATGTGTTAATTGACATATTATTTTATGGAAACTGACATAGATGATTCGATCTTTAGTATATTCTCTCACATAACTTACAATACAGAACCGAGTATTGTAAGTTATGTGAGAGAATATACTAAAGATCGAATCATCTATGTCAGTTTTCAAAAAATAATATGTCAATTAGCACATCTGAATTGAACGAATGTTATAGATAACAAGTTAAATAAATATATATGAAACTTAAAACTCCTACAAAAAATGTAGTAAATTATAAATATCTGGCATTTGAATACAAATCCTCGAAAATGAGAAATTCTTAAAAATCTCTACGGAATTTTCTTTCCTGAAAGGAAGAACTGTAGTAAGACTACATTTTGGGTCAAGACGTTTATTTGAGGGGATTATTAAAAAATTAAATACAAGTAGAATTAAATGGGGGTTACTGAATGTAGACGGAGCACCACTTGTCTTCTATAGCTCAATCGATCGGTTCTTACACTGGCAGAACACTCCTCGACTCATTTGGGTATGTCAGGAAACTAACGAGCAAAATTCTTGAATAGTTGAAGATTTTTCTGATTTTCAATTGAATGGGAATTTTTCTCTATACAAACGCACTTCCAACACACTTCAATTCTTCGAAATCTTCTACCGAACGATGCGGCTGTATCGATAACCGAACCTTTTATTTTCCTAAATACATCTCTGGATGTTTTTAACTACATAGATATTCAACTCATGATTGAATTGATTTCCACTGAAAAAAAAAAAAATGTTCCCTTCTAACTCTCTGTCGAGTGGAGGACGGAGTTTTCAATTAAATTTTCACTGCTACCTGAAAGCTTCCCTTTTGTTGTCCTACAATTTAATCGAAGGAAACCTTTTTCCCTGGATGAACTCTCTTCGCTTATTTTACCTTTGTCAATTGTCCTCACTCGTTTGCTATTTATTATTTACTTCAAAACACTTCGTTTCAATAAGTTTTCGCGGAAAGAAAAAGAAAATCCTCGCTCTATGCTTGCACACGTTGCTAAGCAAAAAATATATTGAGGTAGTTCGGTGCTGACGATAAAACTCGGGTGGTTCGGGTTTTATCTATCTGTCTGGTCATAAAAAATTGATGCTGCACCAGACAGAAGCAAAATAAACATTTTACACGCTTTGGTAACATAAAAGTTGACTGGTAGTTAAGGACTTGTGGAAGAAGATAGCGTTCGCGGTCCTAATGAGACACAGTCATTTTACGAGTTTCGAACTCTTTAACTCCCCACGTTATGGGGCGTTTTTCCTGGAGTTAGGACGGATCAGTGGAAGAGGAATATGATTCCTTCATAAAGGACGAGTATCCCGATAGTAAAATCATATAAATTCTATAGATACAGTTCAAAAGGAATTTTTATAATTCCATGAAAATGTTGTAAATTCCATGATAATGTTGTAATTATTTAATGATTCATATATACGTTGTAATTATTTTATGATACATATGAAATATTATGTCCTTAATTTGCGGACCATTGGAATTTTTATATCACATGTTGTTTCCAAGGTCCAGACTCATTCACTTGTTGTTTGCAATTAGTTAAAAAAAAAAAAACTTGAAATCCCCACATGAACATTTGCACTCTGTCTGTCTGTTCGCTCAATCAGACACAACCGATCACAATGCATGACGAATCATTAAATAATTAATGAAAAAATCATATGCAAATTGCTTTTCAACCTCAATCAAAAATGCACAAAAACAAAGTGCTCTCCGAATGGGTAGCTTAGTGGTTAAACGAGCTTCTGAATTTCGCATACCGAAAAAAGCCCCAAAAATTTCATTTTCAACGTTTGCATTAACCACAGAGTGCTAAACGGCCGACCAGTAATTATAAAGTGTCGCGACGCCCCCTATAATTAGTGAGTGGTGTATGCTAAATGGTGAAACTTTTTCACCATTGTAAATTATATTGGAAAATTTTCCCGGATGGGTTGTGGAAACTGATTTAATTTATAATCGACCAGACAAAAAGGGCCGCACAATTTTTTGCGGATTTGAAAATTTGAATTCGAGATCGTGGACATTTCTAGTTAATTACCAATTTGATTGAGGCCTTGTTTGCGGGCTTATGCTATAACAATGGCTCATCGATCTGGAACAATGAATTAACATTAATGTTGAACTTGGAATTATATTCGTGTTATCTGAATGGGTCAGTGTTGTTGGTTGCAATTTGAAAAATTATACCCGCATTAATTCTTGATGCAGTTCTGATGATCATGACATTTTTAATTCCAACCATTAGACCAATTAGTGATATGTATTTACATAGGAAATTATTTAACCTTTTCAATAATTATGTGGTGTTCTAAAAATTAGTCACAAATCTTAGAAAGTAATTCTGGGTAAGATTATTGCCAATTAAATAAGACATAAAGCAACTTGACTTTGAATCTTAATTAAAATAGTTTTTTTTATTTGAGAAGTCACATTTTTATTTCATTCCTATATAATATATTCCAAATGTTTGTCTTATATAAGTTATGTAAGTTAAATAAAAAATATGTAGCGTTTAAAATGTTTAATATAATACACTTATTTAGTGTATCTTTCGAGAAAATACTGAAATTTCCAGTAAAACAAATCAGAAAAACATTTTTTGATCTTCATAAATTTCCAACAGTCAAAGCTGGAGTGGAAATTTTGATAGATTTCCAATAATCACTGAATGAAGATCCAGCAGGGATTATCATCGGCTGTACCGTGTATCGGCTGTGGATTAAGTTTGAATCTTCATTCATAACTGCATTCGAAGGCTACTCGATGAAGTTCCAAAAACTTAATTCAGAGCGGATGAAAATGGAAGTCCTGGAAAAATCAGCTGATTTCCAGTGTCAATTATACAAAAACATGAATTCACTCCGCTCTTTGCACTTTGAACTGTCAAAACGAAATATCATCGACTCCTATGCCCGTGTGTCTTGCATTGAATGAATTAAAATCCGAGTGAATTTTTATTCATAGGATCTTCATTCAGCCGTGTCCGTGTATCTTGGGTATAATGTACTAGTTCCCTGTAGAATAGGAAAAAATAGACATTTAAACTTGATTTTCTTTTTCAGCTCCTTTATTATAAATCACTTGGTGAGTGACTCTCGTAGTACCTAGACGTGTTTTGATCTTTTGAATTTGAATTGTGATTTATAGTAGTGCACTAAATCTCTGAACCATTAAACGCGATCGAGAATCCAACTCCAGTGATGTTGACTCTGATGGGTCTGTAATAAACTCGAATGGAAGAATTAATAATATCACCATGAGTGAAAAAACTAAAAATGCAACTCGGCTTGCAAAGAGGCGCGCCACAAGCAGTAGCCGGAACCGCGATACCGCTGCTGCCCAGCGCTCGAACTACTTTGCACCATTGCAAACTATGATGAACAGTGATGAGGCTAATACCTCTGAAGTGAGTGAGCAAAAAGCTGCACCAAAACCTCCACCCATTACGGTGATTAAAGCAAATAGTCAATCCGTTCTCCAGACGCTGAAGGAAGGAAATATTGAAGACTATGCTATTAAACGTTTGTCCATCGGCATCAAAATCATTGCCAAATCTATGGAAACATATGAAATTATATGCGAAAAACTGAAGACATCGAACTGTGAGTATTATACCCATAGTATCAAATCGCAGTTACCATTCAAGGTAATGCTTTCCGGCCTAGAGACCTCTGAATTGAATGCTCTTAAGTCATATTTGACTACATCTGGAGTTAAATGTACGGATATCAAACCAATAAGCAGGAAAACAAATGCAGGCCAACTAGACTTGTTCCTTGTCTATATTACCCGGGGTTCGATAACTCTTAGGGAGCTGCGGGAAAAATTTGGAATAATAAACAAAACCATCGTTAAATGGAACTTCTACAGGCGACTTCCTAAGAAAATCACCCAATGTCATAACTGCCAAATGTTTGGCCATGGGTCTAATCACTGCAATATTAAGACCTTCTGCGCAAACTGCTCTGGTCCACATGCTACTAGTCAATGCAACAACTTAAATATTGCAAAATGCGCGAATTGCCACGGTACACACAAATCCACGGATGCAAACTGCCCTAGTCGAATTAATTATGTCCAGTTTCGCGAAAAATTTGCCAATCGAAGACCCAACAAATATTCGTCATCAGCTCGAGGTTACAGCCCAGGCATGAAAGATTTTCCACCGCTACCCACCGTTAGCAATAATCAACCCACTCCACCCAACGTTACTTGGTCCTCATTTAGATTTAAAAATAATGCTGGAATAAATGTTGAAAATAGTACGAGTAGTAATGATAATCTCTTTACTCCACAACAAATTCAAGTGATTATGAATGAATTAATTTCTAAATTAAGATTATGTAAAGATAAGTACGAACAATTCAATATAATTACAGGATTAGCTCTTAAATATCTCAGTTATGGTCCGTAATAATGCAAAAATAATTACATGGAATGCAAGAGGCATCCGAACAAAAATGATAGAATTTTTCAATTTCATGAGTAATCAAAATATTGATATAGCCCTTATAACTGAAACAGGATTAAATCCATCTATTGCTTTCACGAATAACCAATATAATTGCTTCAGACTAGATAGGGAGAATTCCAGAGGTGGAGGAGTTGCCATTGTTGTTAAGAAAAAATACAAAGTTGACCTTATCCCATTAATAAAAACTAAAGTAATTGAAACTATTGGAGCTGAATTACATTTAGAGCAGGGATATACTATAAAAGTTATTTGCGCTTATTTTCCTGGTGCAGTTAAAAACCAATATAATAAAAATCTCTTAAGAGCTGATTTGCGTAAACTAACACAATCACAAGGACACTTTCTTATAGGTGGAGACTTTAATTGTAGGCATCGAGCTTGGGGTTGTAGTCGGGCAAACTGTTGGGGGAACATTCTACATGAATTAAACTCCAATTATCCCTTCACCTTGCTTTATCCATCTGATCCCACATACATTCCTAGTCAGGCAAGAGTAACCCCGTCTGTTCTTGATATGTTTATAACAAATTGTCCGCAATTGTTTTCTCAACCAATTACAATAAGTGATCTATCGTCTGATCACTTGCCTGTCGTCACTGAACTCCATATTCAGCCTACTAAACATAGCACACTCCGACCACTTTTTAAACATGCTAATTGGCTCAAATATCGTCATGTACTTAAACAGAAATTACCAAAACTGACCAATCTCTCGCTGAATGCTATACACCATACCGATGACATTGATAATATGATAAATTCTTTTTATAATGCCCTAAACGAAAGTATTAAAGCCTCAGTCCCGCATGTGCCTACTTATTTAACGCAAAATAAATTACCTAAAAACATAACGGATATGATAGCGCAAAGAAATAGAATACGTAGACTGTGGATTCGTTACAGACTACCGTGGTACAAAACCGAGCTTTCTAAGCTCAATCACCTCATAAAAAACGCGGTTATGAACTACAGGAATAAAAAATGGAGCACTCTTCTGCAGGGTCTAGAAAAGTGCTCAAAGCCCTTTTGGAAGGTTACAAAAATAGTGAAAAACAAGCGCAAAACCTGTCCTGTACTGAAGCATCAGGGTGCGTTGTACTTTACTAGCAACGAAAAAGCGATGCTACTATCCCAACATTTTTCCAACAACTTTACTGTTTCTGCCAATCTCAGCAACACTGCTACAATTCAGCAAGTTGCAGCTTCCATGTCAGTCCTTGATTCGACATGTCCCCGTATTGAAAATTCATGGTACGTTAGACCTAAAACAATCGAAAACATAATAAAATGCTCGCGATCTAATAAAACGCCTGGCTTTGATGGTATACCAAATATTTGCCTAAAGTTACTTCCCAAACCAGGTCTTGTGTACTTAACTTTTATTATAAATTCATGCCTTAAGTTGCAATATTTTCCGCGGAGATGGAAGATTGCTAAGGTTATTTCAATATTGAAACCTGGTAAACAGCCAGAAGATCCATCTAGTTACCGACCTATTAGTCTCCTAAGCAATATTGCCAAAATATTGGAGAAAATTATAAAAATGAAAATCATGGATTTTATTGATAATCATAGTATATTACCAAATCAACAGTTTGGATTTAGACCAGAACACAACACATACCATCCCCTATTAAGGTTGTCTAGGCATATCAAATCTCAACTTGCCATTAAAAAATCGACCGGTCTAATTCTCCTTGATGTGCAGTCTGCTTTCGATTCCGTTTGGCATGATGCGTTAATTCATAAAATGATGTGCTTTGGTTTCCCCATTGAACTAACCAAGCTAGTTAAAGATTTTCTATTTGAGCGATCCTTCAAAGTACAACTTGGAACTGGGTCTTCCAATCAACTCCCAATTACTGCGGGAGTTCCCCAAGGATCGGTTCTTGGTCCGGTACTCTACAACATCTACACGGCAGATTATCCGCAAATAGAAAATTGTGCATCATTAATTTTTGCAGATGACACTGCCATCTATTGTTCACATGAGAATGGTCCTTATATTTGCTCGAAATTGCAACTAGGGCTTAACAGAGTGCATGAGTACTTTCACCAATGGAAAATTAAACTCAATCCGAGCAAAACCCAAGCTATGTTTTTTACGCGCAGACGAAACGAGCGATACCTGCCAAATGCCAAACTAAAACTAAACGGGTCAGAAATTGAGTGGTGTGATCATGTTAAATACCTTGGTATCACCCTCGACAAAACACTTACCTTTAATAAACATATAACTACCGTGACCCATAAAACTAACTTGTTGATAAGAACAATGTATCCGTTTATCAACAGAAGATCTACGTTAAACCAGGAAAATAAGCTCATAATTTATAAAGTAATTTTTCAAGCTTTTATGCTCTATGCTGCTCCAATTTGGTCTCAATGCGCAAAAACACACTTAAATAAATTACAAATATTACAAAATAAAATTTTAAAAATGGTATTAAACCTACCGTGGCACTTTTCTACCACTGAGCTACATGTTAAGGCCAATGTAGAATTAATAGCAGACAAAATAAAACGCATTGTTGATAAATTTTTTGAGAAATGTGCATGGTCTGAAAATCCCTTAATCAGGGAATTATGTTTATGATAGGTTAGTATAAGCTTTAATTAGTATGTAAGAGTAGTTTTTATTTTTTATTTTTATTTTCTTATTATTTTTTTTTTTTTTTTTTTTTAATTTACTCTCACTGGGTTTATTGTAATTAGTTTTTCTCCCAAAATTAAATATCAAAATCTTCTATTTACTTTAATGGTTAGGCCAAATTAAAAATATTATAGATGAATGAATTGTTAATTCTAGCACTAAGTCAATAAATTGTATTGTATACATTTATATATCAAACTTACAATAAATAATAATAAATAATAATAAAAAATTATTATAAATCTAACTATACATCTTTTTTTATTTGAATATTTAAGTCTTGAAGTTGACAAAAAATAGTTTTTCTTTTTTTAGTACTATATTATGTACATATATAGAGGGCTCTCAAAACTGAGCAATCCAAAAAAAGAGGGTTCCATGGCGGACACTCAATCTCAGAAACGGCAAGTCCGAAACAAAAAAACTAAAAAGGATGTTAAAAAGGAAGATATTTTATAATAGTCCAGTCAAATAAGCAAAAAAAATGGGTCAACCTCGGAATGAGAGATAATAAGCTGGAAACTTGTACACACCTTCATTTTGGCATTCTAATTGTTGTGTCAAAAGTCTCATAAAATCTCGTGTCTGCGTCGTAAGTTATTGAAGGTCAAAGGTCACAAAAATCGGTTTTCCGGGATTATCTCTGTTTCTACAGCTCCAATGATGTTAACACCTATTATAAAAATTGTAGAGCGTAAAATTTGCAACAATTTTTGTTTCAAACATTTTTTCATGCGCTCAACCCTTTTTGAGATAAAGGGCGGAGAGCGCGCAGTGTTCAGCCATACATAATACATATAATACAAGGTCAATAGTGAATCTCGGTGACTTTTGACACAACATTTAGAATGCCAAAATCAAGGTGTACACAAGTTTTCAGCTTATTATCTCTCATTTCAAGGTGAAACCCCTAATTTGACTGGACTATAAGGCAATTCACTACAATTAGTAAAAAAAATCGTTAAAAAAAAATGACGGATGTTTGAAAAAAAAATTTGAAAAAATTGCATTTTTTTTTCGCTTTGTTCGGTTTGCAAATATGTTTTCTATCAACCTTTTCGGAATTTTCTGGTGAATTGCCCTACAATAGATCTTAACAAACAAAACGCTATAAGGTTTATTCAAATCGGTTCAGCCAATCCCGAGATTGAGTGTCCGCCGTTTTGAAAACCTTGTTTCAAGAGAAACGCGTTTAAATTTTTTTACGATATATTTATGTGTGTATATTCAAAAATGCGCGCACTAAAACTGCTGTAGTTCTACGATTTTTCCGAATTTCTTTGTAAAAATTTAGCAGATGATTTCTGAAGATATAAGGAATCATAAAATGCAAAAAAAAAAAAAAGAAGTCAATTTTTCGAAAAATTTTGAGGGAACTAACATAGTACCTTAAGGGGGGATATACATTTTGAACGAGAAAAAAAACTCATTTTTGAAAATTTTTTTTCAAGGGGAAGTTTTTATTCAAATCAATCGAAACTTTTTTACAATTATAAGTGTATCCAGTAGTATACAAAAAAAAATTTTTTTAATTTTTTTCAACAAAATGGCGGCCGTTAGATGGTGTTGAAAAAGTCGTTGTATTTTGCTTGTGACGGTTCTCCTGGTCGCAATTTTGATCAGAAATCAAAAAATCAAAAAAATTTACATTAATTCCATTCACAGTTAGTAGATGAATTACAAAAAAAGTGAAAAAAAAATTGCACTTTTGGCGTAACTTTTTCGAAAAAATCAACAATTTCTCCGCCATTTTATCACATTTTTCCATATTTAGTAATAAAATATTACAATAATTTTTAATTCATATAGAAGGTAATACTATAATAAAGAAATCCTATAAGTTTCAGCTCAATCGGATAATTAGTTTTCGAGTTATTACCGTCATAAACTCCGAAAATGCTGTTTTGAGAAAAACGCGTTGAAGTTTTACTTATCGAAAAATCGTACTTACATTTTAATCAGCAATCCCGGGAACGATGAAAAAAAAACACTTGGAGTTCGAATTTCGAAAAAAGGGTTTCAGGAGCGTATTCTACGGGAAATTTACTAACTTTTTATGCAAAAAAAAAAAAAAATTGAATTTTTTGGTCATTCAAAATGTATATCCCCCTTAAGGGGACCCGGTGGTGTAGCGCCCGAAAATTTGAGGTATTTTTAGAATTTTTTTAAGGTTAAATTAATGAACAATGATATTGAAAGTTTTTAGGTATATTATACTACTAATACAAAAAAGATACAAAAACATTTTTTTTAATTAAAAAACAAATTTAGTTATGTAAAAATAGCGCTAAAATTGACCTCCTCAAAAAATTGGACCTGGGTGGTATGGTCGATTTTGACTATTTGGCTATTTTGTATTTTTTGGGTGGGAAGTTGGTCCCGCCATTTTGGAAAAAAAAATACGGTAAAAATACTAATGCATCGCACTTGCGTTGTGCTATATTGTGCCTTATTTAAAAATTCTGTATTTTCAAAACTAAAAATTTGGCGCCCTATTTTGTGTTTTTGGGTGGGAAGTTGGTTCCACCATTTTGGAAAGAAATACGGTAAAAATACTAATGCGTTGTACTTCAGTTGTGGTATGTTGTGCCGTATTTAAAAATTCTGTATTTCGATAACATGTATTTTTTGAGTGGGAAGTTAGCCCCGCTACCTACATACGTGTAGTTTCGATCGCCCTACGCACTATTCGGAGTTTTTAGGAGCACATTTAGTGGGAAAAGTAGAGATAAGGGCAAGTTCATGTGAATTCGAAAACGACCTTAGAGTGTACATTGTACCAAAATTCCCTTTTAAGTTATCCTAATAAAGTAAAGTAAAGAAGCGCTATTTAAATATTTTTTTGCAACTTACCCACATGCATTGTTCAAACATTAAAATTCTTTTTAAAAATTTGTTTATCTAACATGACAAATTCAAAATAGCAAATCCAATTCAACGTGTCTGAACTTTAAAAATTTGTAGCTTTCAATATCACCGATTTAAAATATGTTCGCATACATGATAAAACTTTTCATTATGATAAAACTTTTCTCCTGATGTTATCCTTTCATTGCCCTCAGGAATTTCAAATAAGTTTTTACAAATCGCTAGAAGTCTGTTAACTTTTTCCCATTTTTACTGAAATTGCTTTTCATTTGAATTGAAAAGTCTGGTTTTGCAGTGAATAAGAAAGCAACATTATAAAATATGTATTAGAAATTAAAAAATATGTAAATTGCACCAAAACTAATTGAATGTAAAGATTTTTTGGTTTCAAATTTTTATGAATATACATATGCATATAAGAGAGCTTTTGAAAAATAAGCGCTATGTTGGAACTCGCTCTATAACAAAGGTGCTAAATGAATCGGACAACTATCACCAAAGGTGAAACGAAATTGTCTAAAGAAGAAGAACATCAGTTGGTGTTTAAACAAGCTAAACAATGGTTTTCGGATGTATGGACTGATGGGTCTCGAAACTCACTGGACCTTATTCCGATTGAGCACTAGCGGGTTCGACCTCAAAATTTAGTATTTAGACATCCAAGACCAACCAACAGAATAAGCCTTTACATGTAACAAAGTATGTATGTAACGTATACTTTTAAGAATCGAATTAAAGAATGTCTAGAAAAAGAAGAACTACATACCAAATATTAATTAGATTAATAATCTCAACACGTGCTTAATTGCGCTACCTCAAAACTGCATTCAAAAATTAAACATTTAAAATAACAAAAAAGCTTTCCGTCCACTCTGTATATGCCATATAGTATGTATAAAAATCCACCCTATACTAACTACTTTCAGTTCTAATAAATTTAAGCTTGTTTTTATTCATTAAGCTGACGATAAATCCTCAACAGCTGGTGGAGTCCCAAAATGTAATTTTGCAATACCAGAAACAATAAAAATGGCAAACAAAGTGTAACAATTTAAAGCTAAAGAGAACACAACGGTATAACCAACGCCTTTCACTGGCTTCTACCACAAAAATTGTAATCGAAGGGATTTACTCTTCCGCTCAGGCGGTTTTGGCCCCTAATAAGTAGATAACAGCTAAAAATCGCTCTAAATCAGCACAAATCCGGAATTAACACCCCCTCCCATAAAGGACACACACAGGTCTAGGAGAGGGTGAAATCAAACCGCTTTGTTTCAGGAGTTAAATGAATATCACCACTGATCGTTGTATTGTTTTTCGCAATCCCCTAAAATACGATTGGTCCGAATAAAAAAGAGTTTTTCCTTGTGTCGGAATTGGAAATCAACCCCAAAAAGTGGGGACTTATACGAGGTTGGGGGGGCGTTGATTCTAATTCTCCATTTTACACCCACACTTGAGAGTTTTGTATTGATTTCCGTTCGAACGATTTTGGGGAAACTTGTTACATGTTGTTCGAGTAAAAAGTTTCCCATTTTCATCGAGTGTGTCGTGTCAGTTTCCGCAGCAGTTGTGGCATTAATCCACTTTTCATCTCCCTTGTCAAGGGGATTTGATTGTAATTTCCGTTGATTAAGGAGGAAATTACGAGCGGTTTTATCACCTTTTCAGCACTGATTCGAGCAGACTGCTCTTAAACTCATGGGAATGGGATCCTTTCCTGGATGTGCTGCGTCGTCACATAGAATTCCTTTAGTGTACTCGAGGGAAGGGTATAGAGAGCACAGGGTGGTACACCATACACACAGCCCTTTTCGAGTAACTCTTGCGGAATTGGTTTTTTTATTTTTATTTTTTATTTTTTTGTGTTTAGATAAAATGCAAAGTTGCACAATATTTCTTAATCGCGAATAGAAGCAGAAGGACTGAAAGGCGCGCTGCAGGAGCTCTCTGCATGCCATTAAACAAAAAGCCAATCAGAGTTACCTGCCTCGACTGATATACCTGCTCCTGGATATTTCGCCTAACTCCTTAAGTGGCTCCTTGCATGTCGCATGAACTCCTCCGGACGGGGGTTGATGTCACGCGATCTCCTCGTAAAGTTCCTCGGTATGACTTCTTAGAACTGATTAATCTAGATCCCTTTTTTTTTCCATAACGTGGGCAATATTTCAGGCTTTTGCTGTGGACTTTTTGACCCCCCATTCCCGAAGTACGTAAGTAAAAAGGACGTGTCTCGTAGATGTTGCTGAAATTGCTTGATTTGCGATTTCGTGACAGATTTTGGAAGCATTTCCTTTGCCGGTTCGGTGAAGGTAAATCGAAATCGCTTCCGACAGAAGAATTAATAGCGGTAATTACTGTAATAAATAAAAGTAGTCAAAAAAATTACAGTAAAACCCGTTTAAATGCAACCCGCTTTAATGCACAATTCCTTTTATTGCACACAATGCGAATGCACCGAATTTTTTGCCTTATTAATATGAAGAAACAAAGACCGCATTATTGCACACCTCTTAAATACACAAACCTCTTATTTGCACATTAATTTCAGGCACGAATTTTCTATTTGAATTAAAAAATAACCGGATAAATGCAATATACATATTTTAAATGAACAGATCTGTAGAAGTGTAGTACTTTTACATTGTCCCCTCGGTGGTTACAATTTGAAGGCAAAGAATAAGAAGAACACTTTCTTGTTAGTCTTTGCTTTGACATTTCAGTCTTTTTGAGTTGGCGGGTGGACCTTGCAAATTGCGGATTGTAATTGTTTAATTTTGGTAAAATTTGTAAAGTAAAGACGAAAACAGAACGCTATGTAATTAACCAAACTGAAAAAAAGTAATCCGAGCTCTCTCAAATGCACAACATGTGCATTTATCTTAAAAACGTTTAAATGCACAAACCGTTTAAATGCACGAAATTTTCTGACAAATTGGATGTGCATTTAAGCGGGTTTTACTGTACTAAGAATAAGTGGTAAAATACAGTATTGGAACTCCACCTGAAGAAGAGAAATTAAATCGATTTAATATTGTAGGGTAATGAGCCATAACTTTAAGGGGGCAGTACACTTCAATTTTTTTGAAAAAATCGATGTTTTCAAAAACATCAAATTTGTATACTATATACCCTCCTTCGACTGGTACCCTCACCTTGTCGTGGTGAAGGAGCTTGCGTGCGTCGATGATTGACTGAGCTATGTCGGCGGTAGCAATTTGCTACCGGAAGGGACACCCATGTCGAACAGGTCAGTCCTGAGGCGTCAGACTAAGAAGGGAACCACATAACACAATGGAAGGCAAGCCTTTAGGTACTCTCTCTGCACGGGGTAACCAGCTTGAGACTGGGAATCCTCCCGCTCTAGAAGCGGCCGGGGCTAGGAATGTGCAGGTCCCACTTCCATTGATGACCGAGGTGGCGGGTCCAGGCCAAGGAGGAAGCCCTCTACTGGACTCCGATGATAGAATGTCGCAAGACGGACTATCATCGATTGGCACATTGACTCAGTCAATGGAGAGCCTACTCTTCGAACAGGAGAGGACCGAAAAGCAGCCTGCTGTGACTACGGTTAATCCTGTTCCACTGGACATTCCTAAAATCCCTCCGGTTATCACCAACCAACCCGAGGGATTGTCCAAAAGACAGCTGCGACGGCTGAGGAGCAAGAGGAACAAGGCTAAGGCGCAAGAAGCGGGAGCTGACGGCGTCAAGGGCCCCACCACTTTCTCCTCAACTCCACTGGCGACTGTCACTAAAAGAGGAAGGTCGGAAGGGGATTCACCTAATCCGGCTTCCTCGGCTAGTGCCGGTTGCTCTGGGGAGTCTACAGCCAAGCCTAGTAAGAACAAGCGGAGGAAAGTCGTCAAGACCGGTCTCCAAAGTTCTTCGAAGCCAGACGAGGTAAAGGGGAAACCCGATCCTCGTACTGCAGCGCACGAGAGGATCAGTGAAAAAGATTTAAAGGAAGCTGGCCCCTCAAGTGCATTGCCGAGCTCAAAGACAACGGGCAGGGGGGACGGAAAAAGCTTCGCGGAGGCTGCTTCCCAAGCCCTGGTCGTTGTGATTGAGGCCGGCAACCCACAAAGGGAGATGTCGCAGCGACATGTCAACTTTGTGGAAGGCTACATTTGGAAGCTATTGGGTGAGACCAAAGAGTCGCCCATGTTTGAGGGAATGGTCGTTTGTGACGGAACCTTAAAGGTTCAGTGTACGAACGAGCACTCTCTCAAATGGCTGCTTGCAAATGTAAGCAAAATTCCAGCTTGCGATGGCATCAAGTTTTCTGCTACGAAAGGTAGCGACATGCCCAAGCTGGTTCGAGCGGTTATGTGGATCCCTGGACCCCCCAAGGCACCCAGGGATATAATTGCTCGACTCCGCATTCAGAATCCGGGACTGGAAACCAAATACTGGAGAATCCGTGCGTTCAGTAGCAAGAGGAAGAATCCTAATGATCCTGAGGGCTCTACTCTTGCACTGGGCATAGATCAGGAGTCTCTGAAAGTCCTTGATTCCGTTTACGGATACCGTCCTCATTTGGGTTTCGGAAGGGTGAAAATTCACGTTTCCGGAAAATAAATGAGGACAAAGAGTGTAATGGGGAGCAGTTGATTATGACGTCTGCTGACTTGAATATCACTCAAATTAACCTGCAGCACAGTAAATCGGCCACTGCTATCTTAAGTGGAAGGTTGGTAAAACTGCGGACATTCCCCCAAATAATACTTATACAAGAACCATGGGTTTGTAGGAGGAGAATCTGTGGCTTCGGTGCAATTAGTTGGGGGCAACTCTTTCATTACGAAAGAACGGAACGACCGCGGGCATGCGTTATTGTATCTAATACAATCGAGGCCACGATGTTGAGACAGTTTTGCAGTCAAGACGTCGTTGCGGTCAAAGTATCCTACAATGTATCGGGAGCTAAGCAGGATGCAATCTTCGTATCTGCTTATCTGCCATATGACTCCATTAGCCCGCCTCCTTCAAAAGAGCTACTGGATATTGTGGGATACGCAGAGTCTAATAATTTAGGTCTGGTAATTGGATGCGATGCCAACGCCCAGCACACTCTTTGGGGTAGCAGTAAATGCAATCTCCGGGGAGAGAAATTATTAGATTTCATTCTGTCGTACGATCTCGTGGTTAACAATAAGGGAAACAACCCAACTTTTGTCACGAGTAGACGACAGGAAGTAATAGACCTGACACTCACCAATAGGAAAATGTCAAACTTTATTACCAACTGGCGAGTTTCAAAAGAGGAATCTCTTTCGGACCACAGATACCTGGAATACCGAATAGCCATCGATATCATAAATATCCCGGCCGGACGGAATCCCAGGAAGACTGATTGGGAAAGGTACAAACAACTTCTTTCATCGAAGGAAATTAATGTACGCAAAATCCACTCCACGAAGGATATTGAGGACGAGACCCAAAAATTGAGTCGGACCTTATTGGATGCCTTTGAGGAAGCGTGCCCTCCCAGAAAGAGCAGATGTGGCAAGAATGTCCCCTGGTGGAACAACAACCTGCAGAAGCTCAGGAAAACAACCAGAAAACTTCTAAAGAGGGCCTTAAGAACTCAAGAAGATGATGATTGGCTAACCTATCAAACTCTACAGCGTGAGTATAAGAGAGAGATAAGAACTGCCAAGGTCTCCTCTTATAGGAAATACTGTGAGGAACTGGTAGGAATGAGAGAGGCTGCAAGGCTGCATAAAGTCTTCCAGAAAGACAATACAGCCAAACTGGACACTCTCCGTAGGCCTGCGGACGGAGGATACACGAGCTCCAAACAGGAAGCATATGAAATCCTGTTTGAGACTCATTTTCCGGGCAGTCAGAGAATTCAATTAGTTGAAACCCAAGTGAATTTACAAGAGAGAGTAAATATCACCAGGAAAGACAAATATATAGCATCCAAGGTTGTGACTGAGGAAAGGATCGAGATGGCCTTGACCTCTTTCGAAAACTTTAAGACCCCAGGTCTGGATGGTATATATCCAGCCATGCTAAAGACAGGAAGTACGTCTCTAGTTCCGGCACTAAAGAAAATCTTTAGAGCCTGCTTAATCTGGGGATACGTGCCAACTGCCTGGCGTAAAGTCAGAGTAGCTTTTATACCTAAACCGGGCAAAGAAGATTACACTCTGGCAAAAAGTTTCAGACCCATTAGTTTGACATCATTCCTTTTGAAATGTCTGGAACGACTGGTAGAAAAAAACATCAGGGGGGAAACGCTGAGAAGGAGGCCCCTCAGTGAACACCAGCATGCCTATAGGAGTGGAAGATCCTGTGAATCCGCACTGCACGATCTAATCTATAAAATAGAAAGTGCGGCGGATCGTGGATCTTTTGCTCTTGGGGTTTTTGTGGACATTGAGGGAGCCTTTGATAATGCAATGTTCTCATCCCTTTGTGATGCTGCCAAGGCGTATGGAGTGGACCCTGTGCTTATACGATGGATCCATTCCATGCTGTCACAGAGACTACTTTTAACAGAAAGCGGAAGCGACACTGTTATGAAAGTTGGGAAGGGCTGCCCGCAAGGGGGAGTACTCTCACCTCTACTGTGGTGCTTCTTAGTAGACTCGCTTTTAGGCGAATTGCAAAGCCTAAATATACATACACAGGCCTACGCTGATGACGTATGTGCACTCGTTTGTGGGGACTCGTTAAGGGATGTCTGTATTAAAATGCAGAGGACCTTGGATAGGATCCAGAACTGGTGTGAGAGGCATGGTTTATCAGTGAATCCTAGAAAGACAACACTTGTGCTGTTCACTAGGAAGAGAAAACTGGATAACCTCAAGCTTCCAATTCTGAAGGGTGAAACCATTCAACTCTCCAAGGAAGTTAAATACCTAGGGGTGACTCTAGACAGCAAACTGACTTGGAAGGCTCATGTCGAACACAAAGCATCTCGGGCATTAAATGCCTTTTGGCAATGCAGAAGAGCCTTTGGGAAGACATGGGGTCTAAAACCCGCTGTGGTACACTGGATGTACATAGCCATCATTAGGCCCATCATTACATATGCGTCAGTGGTCTGGTGGAACAGAACGGAGATAAAATCGACTCGTTCTGTTCTTGACAGAGTACAGAGAGAGGTCTGCATAGGGATAACAGGAGCTTTTAGCTCGACACCTGGTGCAGCTCTCAACGCGATGCTTAACATGCAACCCTTGGACATTGCTATCCAAGAAGAAGCAATGAAGACCGTGTGCCGCCTAAAGAAGTGCGGACTTTGGCACGGTAAACATGCTATCGGACATGGTGTTATATCACAAAGGCTTGAAGAAAAGTGCATTTTATTCAATATGCCGGCGGACGATATGACCCCAATATTAATGTTCGGAAGAAGATTTCAAATTCTCTTCCCAAAAAGGGAGGAATGGGAAGATCCAAACAAAATACTGAATGGACTCAACGACATCTTCTATACAGACGGCTCGAAGACCGTAAACGGTACGGGCGCTGGATGGTATTTGAATGAGGAGATCAAATACAGTTACTCACTTGGAAACATGGCGACGGTCTTCCAAGCTGAAGTTTTCGCCATTCTAGAAGTGGCCAACTGGATAATTGCCCAGAGATGGCAAGGTAGAAGAATAGGTATCTGCAGCGACAGTAAAGCTGCTCTTGCCACTCTCCTTAATCCCAATACTCGGACAAAAATAGTCCGAGATTGTAAGAAACGATTGAATTCGGTTGCAAAGTGCAATCAAGTCATTCTTATATGGGTCCCTGGCCACCAGGGAGTAGAAGGCAACGAGTCTTCAGATTCCCTAGCGAGGGAAGGCGCTAACTCCCATCCCATAGGTCCAGAGCCCATTATTGGTATTAGCTCTGCGGCGTTGAAGAACTGGATAACTCGACACGTTGACTTAGTTCACGGAGACAGATGGTCCAGCCTAAGTACCTGCAGACGTACCAAGTACTTTATAGGTAGTCCGAACAAGAATACTGCGAAATTCTTACTTAGCTTAGGTAGGAAAGATTGCAGGGCTCTAGTAGGGACAATTACAGGGCATAACACACTTGGCAAACACTTGAATACCCTGGGAATCATCGACGACCCTGCGTGCCCCTCGTGTGGGGAGGAGGAGGACAGCACAGAGCATTTCCTCTGTGACTGTCCTGCGTTCTCTCGTGCACGTAGGGACGCGTTTGGCGCCGATGTCATGAGGATGGAGGACTTCGATTCTCGATCTCTGTTTGAGATTCTCCGGTACATTAGGACAACGGGGAAGTTCAAATAGAGCGGGGGTTTTGAGCGCAATGGACTTGAAGTCTGAGCGTTCGGGGTGCTTTGCCTCCCCCCACAACAAATCAAATCAAATCAAATCAATACTATATACCTCCAAAAGTAGTTTACAATATGTTAAATCGATTGAAAAGGCATTGCCGAATAAGCGTAAGATACTTTTTTTCAGAATTATCTGCGAATTGAATAAAAAAAACTTTAAACGCGTTTTTCTCGAAACTACGTTTTTTGACCTGGTTGGCAGTTTTTTGGAAAAACTACTGGTCCGATTGGGCTCAAATTTTGCGGACTTATTCCATATATGCTTGCTTATGGTGTGTACCATTATTATAAATATAGGCTAATATTGAACCCTTTTTTTTATAAATATTTTAATAAAAAATAAATAAAATTTAACGTTACAAAATTAAAAATTCCGCCATTTTGCTGTTTTCTTGCCAAAATACTTCATCGTGGTTCACACGATAGCAGCTGACTTATATTTTAATATGTGCGTGTTTTTGTTTCAGACGTTCCAGAGCTGAGATTTCTTACCAACCAGTTTAAAAGGGTTTTTTTAGGCAGCCATATTACTGCCGTACAAACGCCAGAAATTTCGAAAAAATTATTTTTGTTTTTTTTGATACATATATTTTAATGTGTAAAATTTTCAAATGATTCAATAAATTTTTCTATAAAAAAAAGCACTTTTAAAAAGTGCAAAAAAGAAGTGTACTGCCCCCTTAAGAATCTCATTTGCTGAATTACTTTAGCAATGCTTTTGCTAGATAGAATTTTTGAATTTCGTAAATATTTTTTTTTAAACTACAAAATTTTAATTTTTATAAATCAGTGACTTGAAAAAATTCAAACATTTAATTACATAAATTACGATACAATTCTATACATAAAATATCAAGAAAATTTGCTCAATAGAAAAATTTGAACATGATTCGGAAGTTAGAAATTTTCGATAGAGCTTTTCAAAATCAAAAAGTTTATTTTCTTTTCAACACTTTTAACTCAAATAGGTCCATTTTCCAATTCAAATTAATTCTTCCAACAAAATTTAATATATTAACTAATACAATAGAAGAATTAATACAGAAAATTGAAAGTTATTTATACGTTCATTTAGAACTATTTTTAAATGAAAAATTTTACCTATTTGAGTTAAATATTTCGATATCTTTGAAATGAAATTGTATTTTGATTTTAAAAACAGCTTTATTGAATTGAAGTGTGACCTCTGTGATTTGAAATTAGTCTCTTTTGAAGTTAAGAAAGTATATATTCAACACGTTCACGGACAGTAAAAATTTTATGGAACTGCAAAAAAAGAGAGGTGATTTATTTTTAAAATAATTGTGATATCCAAATTTTTATTATTCACATATTTCCCATCTGTACCGATTTTTTCCAATTTCTGAAGTCTAACCAGAAGTGTTTTCTTTTAAAGAAATAATCAATTAAATCAAAGTTATAGAACTTTTGAAAAATTGTTAACTATCAATAATTTTAATAAGTCTTAAAAAAAATCGAGTCTTTTATTTGGACAGGTAAAAAATATATGTTTTATGAAACACGAAAATTATGATAAAATTTGTCGAGCTAAAAAACAACTACGTCGAGCGAAAAAAAATACCTTTGCTGTTTTAAAATTTACACGTTTTATTCATTTTTCTCATAAAATAATATAAAAGGTAAATAGTGAATCAGTGTGTGAAAGGGCGAAATTTTTAATTTATTGTTATGCATCATGTTCCTGATAGCTCATTAATATAAAATTGCCCTAAGCCTTCCTACAATATTATAATTCGTTTAAATGAATTTCAAATAAAAGAGGATTTTTCACAAAAATTCAATCCCAATTTATGTTTATTCATCATAAAAAATTTCAAAATGATCCCACAAATTGATTCAGTGCAGTTTTCCATTTAATAACCATATTCTCAGTGTACACCGAATTCAGCTTATTTTACATCCTGTGCAGGCACTATGCTCCCGGGAGAGAAAAAATAATAGTTAAAATTTTTAGTCACGTATTTATCACCTGGCCATTAAAACTAGCGGAAAAAGGGGTGCGCATATTTCATAGAATTGTAAACTAAAATCTGTAAAATTCCAGACGGTGGTCATTGTACATTTTGCCATTTGAATTCAGTCCAAATTGCTTCCGCTCATGCATGAGTTGTTAACTGACGCCGAAACATCAAATGGCGATTTGCACAGAATAGAAATAATCACAGCTTCTCACTTTTATACCCATTGTAGTAGAAAATCTGCACTAGCCAAAATTATAGTGTTTTTCGCCATGATTTTGACTAAAGGACGGGGAGATAAATACAACAATAAAAAAATTTAATGACTATAGCCGGTGTCACCGAGAATTCTGGTTTAAATCTGATATCAGGGGGGAATTTAACAGGGCGGATTAAGGGCATCATATGCTCTTCCTGCCAAAGGCCCTGTACGAAATATTTTTTTTTCCATCTCTGCCCTCATGAATATTTATAAAATTTTCAAACAAAATTTCACAGAAGGTACAAAGAGGGTCATTTTGGGCGGAATGAAATGTTCATAAATGCGTTTCGATTACAAAAGCCGAAAAGGGAGCTTTGATTTTACTGCAAATGGATGCATAAATTCATAAATAATATAGACAATTTAAATTACTTTTAAAAAGAGAAAATTATGAAAATCTCGTTATAGGGGAAAAAAGAACTTACCATATAATAGGCTACTGCATCAGATAAAAAACGTAAATCAAAATTACATTCCTTCAAATATGCCGAAAGAAGTTCCATTTCTTCAAGGGACCTCCAGAAGCCAAAGGTCTATTGAGTGTTTTTTTCGGCTCTACGAAAAATGTCTTCATTTCAGAGAGAAATGACCCGAAATAGCAATATTGATGGAATCCTTCAAGGATGGCTGAATTGAAAGGCCAAGGGACACCTTCTGTGCTGGCCTTTTTGAATAATTCACTTCCTATGTTGCGCACCCTCACGAAATCACCGCAACTGAATGATTTTTGCCGAATCAGCCCCTCGGGTGGGCTTGCATTAAATCCCCGGGATAATACAAATCTCTGTCATTACTTCTGCATGTGGCATTATTTTGTTGTGAACAGCAGCAGCCAACACACAATCTTTCAATTTAAGAAGAGCTGCCTTCGCCTTTTTTTCGCATAACAAAATATAATACAAAATTTCACTTCATATCTTGGAGAGTTTTAGTTAAAAATATTTAAGGATATTTTTAGGGGTACTTTATTTTATGCCGTCAAATTCACTAGTACCTTTTTGGTAAAGAAATCTTGAGCTATAAGCGCTTTAGTGTTTTTGGAATATATGTACAGTACATGAAAACTATTAGAAACCAAATCTTCTTTAATATAAACAAAGAATAAGTAGAAAGTACAATGACCTCAAACAAACGAATCCTTAAAAAGATGATACAGAAAATTTACAATTACCATGCTTAATTTCATTTAATAATTGATTATTTTCGTGTGTCACGCTTCAATTAAAATAATTGCCAACTGCAAAAGCATAAAATGTAACTTTTCTAATTATAATGATTGCGTGTTTTTGCTTCGGGATAATTGGCAAAACGAATATCTTTTATTTATAATGAAATTGTGAGACTTTTGTGCAAACAATAAAGCAATTAAAAGACATTTTTTCAAAAGCATTATACGCATACAGTGGGGTCAAAATAAGAGTGGATAGTTGCCAGGTAAAAATGGAATCTTGCCTATAGAAGCATTTGCCTGAAATTTTTTTTTTATTAGTCTTCCGGTAAAAAACACTTTAAATATTAGAAGAGGAAAATTGTTTTGAAATCTATATACAGGGTGTTCAGAGGTAAGAGGTCAATACTGCAGGGGGTGAAAGGTCAGACCGAGACAAGCAAAAAATCGTATGGGTGGGGGGGGGGGGGGCATCTCGCACCGTTTGGCAGTTACAGGGTGATTCGTAAATCAGGATTTTGCCTTATATGGGAACCGCTCTTGTATTTTTATCTTTTTTTCTACGCATCGCAGCGGCCCCAAACTGATTTCAAAAAATCACTATGTGGAAGCCCTTTCCAAAAAAGTTTACACCACCCCCCTATCCCCAACCCCTTGGCCACAATCCCCCCTGGAACTTGAAAAAATTAACTTTTATTTCACGATTTTTCACCTTTCGCCCCACTTTTCTCCGAAATTCATGTTATTAACATACCTACTTTTTATTTTTTTTAAGTTGCCTATCTAATTACCTTTCCAAAAAGGTGCAACATGCCCAGGTAGAAAAGGGTTGCAAAAGTCCTGAAATTAAAACATCCTCACAGGTACCTAATTACTTTATTGCACCATAATAGAAAATGTCGTTAAGTAAACAATTTTTATGACAGCAAGTTCGGAAATGTTTGTTTAGGAAACAGAGGTAGTACATTTTTATTATTTCAGCAAAACAGTAATAAAATAATAAATGTAATCTCGTTAAATAGCGTTATTAGTTTATTATATCCAGTATTGACTCTTAAGTATCCTGACGCTCCGTTTCTAATACCTCCTATGAATTATGGTATAAAAATGAGTAAGTTTGAAAGGACATTGACCACAGTTGAAGAAGCAATCGATAAAAACGGGTGTTTAATAGAAAAAATTAAGATAAAATGGCAGAATTCAGTGTGGAAGAGTCTGCCGATATAATTTACGTGTACGGTTTAGTAGACGGAAATGATAGTGAGACCGTACGACAATACCAAAGGAGATTCCCGAATCGACGTGTACCCGACAGAAGGGTATTTTCAAGGACTTTCAGAAGGTTAAAAGAAACCGGAAGTGTAACCGCCCCCAGAGCAGAAACGCGGTCAGGAACATCGGCCGATTCAGCGGACCCCGACCAACAAATCCTCAACATCGTCAGGAACAGCCCTGTAATAAGCATCAGGCAGGTCGCACGAAGGTCAGGATTGTCTTCAGGGAGAGTTTGGACCGTTGTGAACCGAGAGGGACTACATCCATACCACCATATCCCGGTCCAAGCACTACAGGAAGGAGATTCCGAAGGACGATTGCAATTTGCACTTGGCTGTTCGAATCTGACATCGAAAACAGAAGGTTTCTAGACCGAATTCTGTGGACGGATGAATCGCAATTCACCCGGGATGGCATCACAAACTTCCACAACCACCACACCTGGTCAGATGTGAACCCACATAGGACAAGGTGTCGGTCTTTCCAACAAAGATTTAGTGTCAATGTCTGGGCTGGCATCATGGGCATCCAGTTGATAGGACCCTTCATCTTGCCCCAAGTGCTGAATAGTCAGCTATACTCGGACTTTTTGGAGAATACCCTTCCGGATCTGTTGGAGGACATCCCCCTGGCCACCAGAAGCGCAATTTATTTACAGCTCGACGGAGCACCTGCGCATACTGGGAACATTGTTAGGGCAAGGTTGAATGAGCATTACCCAGAGCGCTGGATTGGACGAGGTGGACCGATTCCTTGGCCTGCTAGGTCACCGGACCTTACTCCACTGGACTTTTTCTTATGGGGAATGATGAAAGATGAAGTTTACTCAAGACCAATCAACACCAGAGAAGAATTAGTTACCAGGATTGGGACTGCAGCCACGAAAATACGGGAGAGACTGGCTACCATAGACCTCAAACGTGAAATAAAACGAAGGCTACTTGCATGAATCGAAACTAGCGGAGAACATTTTGAACAGCTTTTAAAGGACATACGTTTTAATTGTAATTAGTTTTTAAGCGAACAAAATGTATTTTTTAGTAAACTTAAGTATAATTTCCTAAAAATTCGAATTATCATGATATTCTGTAAAAGGATTTTTGTAAATAAATTCTCGTATCCTTTTCCTACCTGGGCATGTTGCACCTTTTTGGTAAGGTAATTAGATAGGCAACTTAAAAAAAATAAAAAGTAGGTATGTTAATAACATGAATTTCGGAGAAAAGTGGGGCGAAAGGTGAAAAATCGTGAAATAAAAGTTAATTTTTTCAACTTCCAGGGGGGATTGTGGCCAAACTTTTTTGGAAAGGGCTTCCAAATAGTGATTTTTTTAAATCAGTTTGGGGCCGCTGCGATGCGTAGAAAAAAAGATAAAAATACAAGAGCGGTTCCCATATAAGGCAAAATCCTGATTTACGAATCACCCTGTAACTGCCAAACGGTGCGAGATAACCCCCCCCCCCCCCCCCCCCCCCACCCATACGATTTTTTGCTTGTCTCGGTCTGACCTTTCACCCCCTGCAGTATTGACCTCTTACCTCTGAACACCCTGTATATAAAAATGAATCCCTGTTTCCCTTGGTCACGCCATAACTTGAGAACGACTTTACCGATTTCATTCATCTCTTTATTTAAGTTTGCTAATACTTTGTAGAAGGTTCTTACGGAAAGAAGAGTTCAGAAAAATTGCGCAGAAAATTGGATAATTTCAGAAAATTAACGACTATTTTAACTTCGCGAGTTTGACAGTTCGCGCGTTTGGTGAATGTGAATTTAGCAGACAGCTGTTTTATTTCTTTGTAACAAAATAATTGTCTATGAAAGTTCGTTTGTTTGTTTGTTTGTTTATTTGTTTGTTTGTTTGTTGCTCAATCAGGACTAAATGCTTGCATCGATATTTTTCATTTTTTATCCGAAGGTAGTACATATTCCAACTTAACATATAGGATAATTTTTGTTTCAAAATGGCGGATCCAAGATGACGGTTGAAAATTTTAAATTTGTAGCGATTTTCATGAAAATTGGCACTTAGGGGTTTTGCGCAATGCTCATTCCAAATTTAGAAATTAAAGATGGCGGATCTAATATGGCGACCAAGATTTCTAGATTTCAATGGATTTTAATGAAAATTAGTATAATGATTTTTTTGAGGTCACTGATTTTGAATATTATCAAAATTTCTAAATCCAAGATGGCGGATCCAACATGGCGAATAAAATGTCTCGTTTACAACGGATTTTAATGAAAATGAGTACAGTAGAACGCCGATTATCCGAATGCCGATTAACCGAATCGCCAATTATCCGAATCGGTCCTAAGCGTAATATAAAAAATTAAAACCAAGTAATTTTTCAATAAAAACAAGTTTTGTGGGGACGCAAGAATACAAAAATTCGAGTGGCAATTGCCGTGTTCAATATTGGTAGTCTGAGAGTGCCAGTTTTTAGGTGGTGACAATTGCCATGTTCAATATTGGTAGTTAGAGAGTGCCAGTTTTTAGGTGAGCTCGAAGTTCCAGCCAAACAAACATATATAGATATACTTCTCATCATATACCTACCAAGCTATATATTCAACAAGCTCAAAACTGGTAGTCTCTGGTTGCCAACTTTGAACCTACCAGTCTATGTCCGATTATCCGAATATTCGATTATCCGAATCGACCCCGGTCCCAAGTGATTCGGATTATCGGCGTTCTACTGTACAATGATTTTTTTGAGGCAACTAATTTCGAATATTATCAAAAGTTGTAGATCCAAGATGACGACCAACAATTTCTGAATTTCAACGGATTTTAATGGGAATCAGTACTATAACTATTCTGAGGCCACTAATTTGAATGCTATCAAAATTTCCAAATTCAAGATGGATACAACACGGCGACCAAAATATCTCGATTTGGACGGATTTTAATGAAAATTGGTATAATGATTATTCTGATACCACTGTTTTTAAATATTAGCAGAATTTCCAAATCCAAGATGGCGGATCCAATATGGTGATCAAAATTTCTCGACTTCAACGGATTTTCATGAAAATTAGTACGGTTTTTTGGAGGCCACTAATTTTGAATATTATCAACGTTTCTATATTCAAGATGGCCAACCCAATATGGCGACCAAAATTTCTCGATTTCAACGGGTTTTAATGAAATATTGTACAATAATTGTGTTAAGGCCACTAATTTTGAATATGATTAAGATTTGGATATTCAAAATTGCGGATCCATAAAGGCGTTTTCGGGTTGAATCAATTTCTAGGATATAACAAACTAGAACATTTGAGAAGTGTTTAATTAGTAAGTATTTACCCAATGCCGGGGGAACCGGTTAACCCAAGTTGGTAAGAAATATATGTAGAAATCATTATTTTATTTTTTCAGTTAAGGAAAAATGGTTTTTTCTATGTATATTTATCTGTTGGTTATCAGCTCACAATTTTCGAAAATATGCACAACAAAGTTTTTCTTTAAATTAACCATTTTATCTCAGTAAGGTGATGTTAGGTTTTCAATTACGGACGAATATGTATAGTTCAGGAAACTTTAATATTTTAAAATCAAACTTTCGAATCTTTCAATGTTATAATAATGTTTATTTTCAAAAATTTAAGTTATCAGTAACTATTAGGTCGAAATTTAGCTTAAAAAAAACTTCAACGTTTCGCTATACCTACGTAGAAATTTTGATCAGCGATTATTAATTCAAATTTAAACAAAACTTTTACATTACAGTGAATCCCAAAAGACGATATAATTTCGTTAGATTTAGAAACCACTTTGTCCCTTCGAATTTTTTTTAATTACTAAAAGCATGAACGTAATTGCAGTAAGTTTTAATTAGTTTGCATAGGTTTAATCCGTGACGGAGCTAAACAAAAAAAAAAAAAAAAAAACTAATGGTAACTTTAAGAATGGAATAAAACTGAAAATCCTCCATTAATTCAACAAAAACCCTCGTAGCTTTTGATCCAACAGGCAAAGTACACAATCAGAGCAGAACAAATTCAGAAGGCGTTTACATCATAAAATGTTACGCCTCCACTTTTTCGCTTTTGTTTTTCTGAGATTTAACCTTTTTCCGTTTTTTCCCTATTGGTAAAGGGAATTTATTTTAAGCAAGTCCCCTTTGAGGGTTTTTTTTTTTTGTTAATTTCTCCTTCTATTTTTTTGTATTTTAAAAGAAGTATTCCAAAGATGAGGGTCATAAACAGGAAAAAAGTCCTGGCAACTGCCACCCATCCTCAGACGATCGATAATTACAGACTGGTTTAAAAAAAAAAAAAAAGGAGTCGTCGTAGAAGAAGCACCAACCAAAAGAGCGCTTCCAATTTACTCACTTTTTTCAAACAAGTATTACGCGATGGGCTTTAGGCGGAAAGTAATAGGCCGGCGCTAAGAGTTGGTCAATTTGTGAAAGTCAAGTCTACGACTATATCTGTGGGCATTTTTACATCGGTTAAGTCTGTCAAGAGTGGAAAACATTTGCTGCCATTAGCTAATAGGCTTTTGTGGGATTTATAAATTCTTAGCCCAAATTACCGTCCCCTTCTATATCTTCTGTAGTGCCTTTCTGAACTTGGTTGTGGCCCCTATTAAAGGGCAAATTTCGCTTTAATAAGTAGGCTTTTAAAGATGCCACCTACCGACAAATTACCCGAAGCAGTTTGCGGATTCTGAGGGTATGTCCTAAACATTACTAGAGCATAACAACGGAACGAAGGGGAGGAAGTATGAAAATTATTCATGAAATGAAAATTTCGTAAATTTTTTATCACCTGTCGATCTTCGCCGTGAGTTTAAGGTGGAATCGCTGACATATTATGCAGGGGAACATGTCAGACGGAAGACCTTAAAATATTCATGGAGCCTCTTTGTTCCTGCCTGTACACATTTCGGATATCGTTAAAACTCCCACCATGAAAATTCATTCAAAGATTTTAGGTAAACGTATGTAAGCTGTGGCCCGTGAGTCTGCCGCTGATCGGATCAAATCTATATTCCGTGTTAGGCGGGGATATGTTGGGCCTTATCTCCTTACCCTCGTGTGTATCCTGGCGCGCCCCAAAAGCCGCACGTTTCACACACACACACACCTAGAGCACCTGTGAGCAAGTAATTACACAGGACGTATATCCCGATGTTCCCACTTAAGTCTCTTAGCATAATTCCCGGTGAGCAAGGAAAGATGTTTGCCGAGCATTATGGCAGGCCAAATAAAATATTTTTTTTTTCGTTTGTTTATTTTCTGCTTTTTAAAGAGCATGCTGAGCCCAAGCTTTTTATTATCCTTTCAAAGGCAACAGAAGGGATGGAGGGCTAGGTAAAAATTGCGATTTTACCAGAATAATCCCACCAAAGCGGCATTAGCTTAAGATATGTAAAATTCTTATATTTGAGAATGAGCTATGATCTTAGGGTGGGGATTTTACGATAGAGACCGTACACATGAGATTTATTCTTAAATGTTTAAAGGAAACTTTAAAAACTTGGAAATATTTCCGAGGGGATGTCCTTACATGTTTTTCTAATTTAACTTCTAGAAGAAAAGTGTATAGAATTAGCTGTTATTTTTCTTTCGACCTCTTAAACATTGTAATTAATTTCGCCTAAAAGTGTACCATAAGTAAATGAAAAGGACAAATTATAAAATTGTTATTTCGAAGCATATAAATCTGTTAAAGTAATACAATGAAAGTATGTATAGATTGACGGTAAAAACTCACTCTCCTTGCAAATCATTGGTACAAACTGATTATAAAAATACCAATGCTAAATTTAAAAACAATATTATTTTTCGAAAATATTAGTTAAATTTATTTGTTTCATTCTCTTATTAATCTTTTACTAATAACTAAATTCTTAATTTTTTACTTACAAAATAGTGTGGCATCTTTTCATACGTTTGTGTAGATTAACACTTTGACGGCCGGAGTCACATATACGTGACTTGAGTTTACAGGCGGTTATCGGCCGGAGTCACGCATACGTGATTTCAATTTGCTAGCGATTTTTTCCTAAATGTACTTGCAAAAAGGGTAGCAACCAGCATGTCAAATAAAAGTATAGACATTAGCCTTTCTAATAGTACAGTATAAAGGTAAAATTAATTTACAGAGTGACGCTCACAGGGTGTCTAATTAATTAATGTTTGAATTGAACTACAAAGAAATGCTATTAAATGTTACGGGCCTCATGCATACCATATTCATCTTATTTATTTATTTATTTATTTATTTATTTTTTTATTTATTTATTTATTTATTTATTTATTTATACGATAGAATACAGACACAGTCCAATTACAATCTACCGTTGAGTGTAGTACTAATAGTCCGGGAGCCACCAATCCTGAAAGTACCGTGATCGCGGATTTGAAAATTTTTGGTGGAAATGAAAAGTTTTCACTCAGACGAATAAGATGGGCTTGGTCGGCGTTGATTTAATTAGCCGAAAACATGTTTAATTAAATTTTGTATTATTCAATGGCCACAATGTTTTACCGTCATCGCGGATTTTGATCAATCTTAAGATAATTTGTGCGAAATTTTATACAGATTTAGGAAAAAGCCGGCCGACTACTACTTTTTGGCCGGAAAGGTCCGGCATACCTATTTGAATGGTGTGATAAGGGGTAAAATTTCTCTATTATCACGGAAACATTTTGCTTTTTTGTTTCGTTTTACGCATTTTAATGCCAGATTCGAAAATATCTTGGTATGCGGGCTTAGAAAATGCGGAAAGTATCGCGCATACCAATTCTTATTACATGGTTGAGATTTCTACTATTACACATTGTACTTCGTTGAAGAAATTTTTTTGAATGAATGAATATGAAATCTACCTGCCTCAACAGTATGACATACACCTCGCAGAAAAGTTAGGTTCATCAGTCTGTCGAGCTCTACCGGGCTTCCATGCCCTTACAGGTTGTGATTATACAGCAGCTTTTGTTCGTAAAGAAAAAATTAAAGCCTCCTATTACAAAATGAAGAATATCAATATATGTTCGAGCATTTGACGGATACAAAAGACGTTAATACGAACCAACGGAATGCGAATGGCAATTAAATGAATCCAGTAAACTTGAAACATTGTGGTACATTGGCCCATCTGCACCGTTGAAAGTTGAAGAAATTCTCAGTAATCAACAAAATGAGGAAGAAAGCGAAGAACCAGAAGAGGAAAGAAATTATAATTTTGATGGTAATGATTTGGATGATTATCAATAAATAATCTTAAATTAAATATAAAATTCTGTATCAACCTTAATTTATTGTATGATCAACTTCAATTAAAATTTTCCTATAATCCCTTTTTCCATACTAATCTGCATATAACTTAAAATCTAAGAAAGAAACCGGAGTTAGAGAAATTACATTTATTCCCAACAAATGACTACCGGCATTTTCTAAGCCCGCATACCAAGATATTTTCGAATCTGGCATTAAAATGCATAAAACGAAAAAAAAAAAATAACAAAGAAATTTTACCCCTTGTCACACCATTCAAATAGGTATGCCGGACCTTTCCGGCTCAAAAATATCGGTCGGCCGGGTTTTTTCTAAATCTGTAGAAAATTTCGCACAAATTAACTTAAGATTGATCAAAATCCGCGATGACGGTAAAACATTGGCCATTGGATATGCGGCATCCTTAAAAATTGTTTTTTTTTTATAACTGTGAGAGCAAATGGAGAGCGGAAATTATTTAATCCCTTATTTTCGTGATATCAGATCACTGTGCGGCGACAAAGTGTTAAGGAAATAATTCAGAGCTCAGACTTCTTCACTTTACATGTACTAATTTATACGTATATCTATAATGATTGGATAATTTTTCTTATCTTTAGTTTGTATGTATTTCTTTAACCCTTCAATTCCCATGACGAGAGTGATAGAAATTTATTTTTTATTTTTCTGTAATGTGTCCCTTAGAAATCCCCAAAAAGAATAGTAAAATTTTTATAAAAAATCTAAAAACATAAAAATGACAGATTAAATAGTGACAAGCAATCGGTGATTTTACCCAAATTTACTCGGTCTGCCCAGCGTGGGTAAATCTGGTAAAAATTATGTAAGAGGGGAAGTGCTGTCAAGAGTTCAGTTTTTCCCCTCCGTGAGGTTAACAGACACTTTCGGGTAAAAATTTTACGCGAAAGTAAAAACTTTATAGTTACCAGACAGACCTAATGCACTGATTATATTAGTATATTTATTAAAAAATGATATGCAATAAGAAAAAATATAATACTCACGCTTTTAACATTTTTTACTGCAATTTTCGCAAAGCAAGTAACTACTACGCCAGAAAATTAGTAAGATAGTAATTAATTAACATAAATAAAAAAATAATTGAATTTATTTGACAGATGACATGTCATCAATGTTGCCACAAATACTACTATTAACTAATATTCTAATAGTAAAAAGTTTCTTGAGTTATGTTATCATGTAATAGGGGAAAAATAAATAAATAAACTGATGACACCTACAGGTGACACTGGGAACTGACAGGTTAAGGAAAGCATACTATTGAAGCCTTTCTGTCTTTTCTTGTTTGATATAAAATCTAATTACCTATTTATTTAAGTCTATCTTATCTTAACTATGCGGCTTCTCTGCAGAATAGCTTTAGTATATTCAGGTTGTTTACTGAGACAATTTTGTTCCTGCTTGTTGATGTATGTAGTAGTCCTGTTGATGTGTCCCACGGTTTGTTTAACAATATTTTTAGGTATTTTTTACTACAATATTTGAAGCGTTTTTATGTGTCGCAAAATTACACCATATTTTATCTGTCGCAATATTACACCATATTACAAAATACATATTCATTTATTAAATTACATAACCTTGAATAATAAACTTGATATATTTGATACGTTTAACGGGAAAAAAAATGGATGGTAAAAATCACCAACCAATTAACGAACGTTTTCGCCATAAAATTTAACCAAAATCGCACATTTGATCAAAAGTTGTAGTTTATCGCTTGTCATTTAAAAATCGTATTTATTCCAAACAATACCAAAATTGTACACTATCTAAAAATGCATGAGAAAATTCAGAGAAATTGCCAGAAAAGACGCGATATTTACTGGAATTTTCTTTCCGTGTTTTTTTTTTATAAAATAAATTTTTTGTTTCCTTTATTTTAAGGACTAATCAGAGAGAAAGAATTTTAGGAAATTCTATTTTCTATATGCTCTCTCCATCTTTTGTAAAAATAAATCCTGCCATTATCAAGATTATTCCAAAAATACAATGTACCAAATGAAGAGAAATCCCATTGAAGCAAAATTCGCATTATATATTTTCGCAAATGAATTACTTCCTACAAAGATATTTTTGCGAAAAAATCTCAACTTTTGCTGGCTTTTCTGTGGAAGATTCAAGGCAATCTTCTTTATGGACGCATCTAATTACGAGTAATGAAGCACGTGTCCTTGCTCACTGAATTGCGAAAGCATTACAGAAAAACTCTATTACAGCAGATTAGCTTTTGGTTGGCAGGGAAAAACATCTTGAAAACACCACTAGAAGATGAAGTCAAGGCCTTTGTTTGCGGTATAGAAATGCCCAAGAATAAGAAAGAGAAAAGAAGAAAAAAAAATTAGGACGCGTTCCAGTAACTACAGCATCAATCACTAATCTCTTGGCATTCTTAGTGAGAACCTCCTGAAGGAGCCTAATCCGCTCCACTCCAAAGTGATGAAGATCCCCGGCCAGCTAACCGAGAATATCTCCGTCGAAGCTGTGGAAACGTATTCAAAGCTTACGATTATGTCAGGAGATTATGATTATGCTGCCATCAAAAAAGCTGATTGGAGACGTCACGACATTGTCGACGACTCCTTTCGACTGATGAAAGTGCTTCAATGCAGCAACCGGGGATTATCCCTTCTGTCGCTGGAGAAAGGAAATTATATCTTCCTCGACAAATATAGCGACAAAAATACGTGAAGATATCATCGAGCTGGAATATGAAAAATAAACTCTCGAGAGCGCTGATATCGATTTCTGGGGCTCGACAATTCCCGAAGACCTTTTGGATTATTAAATCCGGAAAAGTCTCACTGTGGGTGGGAGGAAATTTTATACAGGGCCAGAGATCGTATTATTGGTCGCAAGGTTTCAGGGCATTGGATTAACATTCCATAATAATTGGGCAAAAATATTGTGAAATATTTTGCGACCAACACACTGCCCTAGAGGAGGGAAACAGGATACTCCTCTGCATGGGAGGCCCGGGTCCGAATTGAATCTGTAAAATTATTTTTGGAATGTCTCACGGCAAAATCCTATGTCAACTGTCAGTAACTAAAGAAACAGCCTCTGTCGAATGGAAGGCCAAAGGCCAGTCCTTTGGGATTCGCTTTCACTCCCTTTCATTGCAGATAAGTTTCCAGGTCATCAGGTTGATGGACAAGGGGATTTATTTTTCGACTCAAAAAGTTCCCTGTTTTTATTCGTTCCCTTCAAAACTTTTATTTGTTTTAAAAGTTAATTTCCGTACAAATGTATCACAGCACCCTTGGTGAACAACGGGGAACGGGGACCGGAGAAGCGGTCATCCGCACAACAAACCCAACCCGTGTCATCATCGTCGCCAGGCAACCTCCGAGAAGTTTCGTGTCACCCTGTCTGAGCCAAATTAATTTAATTAAATCGAGCTTAAGTAAACATCAGAATTGATTGAGCGCGCCCGCCGCCTTTGAGCGACGCCCGACTAATCCCGCCTGATTACTATTGACATGAAATTTATATTAACAATGCGACGAATGCCGTCATCGATTTAACTTTATTGGACGGAAATCAGTCAATTCGTAAGCAGCCTCTGACTCTGACGGGACGGCATAGAGCCACTCTCGGCGAATTGAAGTAGCACCAACGAGTGGATGTCGTTATAACAAATACTCGGCGGGGTGCTGCCATCCCGTGACCCCAAATATCGAGAAATGCTGACCTTGCGGATATTCAGCCATCGCTTTTTGAAACAAACAGTCAACTTATTATGGAAACAGCTCTCAGATTGCAGCTATCACATTCGTTCGCCCTACGTATTTATACTATATGATGAGTATGTCGATGGCACATTCCCCCCTGTTCACTGACGTGGCTACTTCTATCCCCATTCCCTGGCCGGGTATTATCCCAAACAAGTAAGCAATTAGTATAATTTGATAGGGCTAATGACAATCCATCGATAGTTTCTTCAAATTAAACCAATCAGCCAATTGAAAGCAATCCAGAAGATGTGATCATTATCGTTTTGAAAATTAGTTTGACTGCACTGTGCATTTTAATTTCATATCTTTTCCTGAAAAAAATTAACCAACCTTCTAAACCAGAAACCAGACTATACTTTTCCAAATGTTTTTGATGCACTGAATCCAAATCCGTAGATTCGGTCACGAGTTTTGTCGAGAAAAATTATTTGCAAATATGTATATGGAGAAAAAAAACGTTTTTCCACTTTTAGGTTAGAATATCTCGAAAACGTGAATGAAGCGTTTATGAGGTCGAAAAAAAAGTCGAATTCGGATTCAGCGCGTCGAAAACCTTTGGAAAAGTATAGTCTAGTTTCTGGTTTAAAAATTTGTCGGCCTGTTTTATGTTTGATTTTCATGGAAATGACACAAAAAAGTGAGAAACCTTGCACCTTTGTATGGAATTTGTACTTATTTTTTCTTCCAGCGAAATGAAACCACAATGATTATATTTGAATTGAAATCTTAGAATGAGATATATTTAGTTAACCTTACATAAATTCAGCCCTTTAAAGAGTAGAACTCTTAATATTTTGGGGTGTTTAGAATAAGCACCTAATATCATATTTCTATTCAATTTCCCAGAAATTTCAAATAAACATCCAATCCTTAAAAAACCACCAAATTCCAACTCAATTAGAGATTACTAAAATAAAAATCTGAAAATATGTAATCGATTCCCATAATTTAAAAGTTCTGTGGCTTAAAAATTGACAGTTCTAGCTAGATAAAGCTGTATATGAAATATAAGTTAAAGAAAGTACCACCGTAAGGGATAGATGTAGTCTGAGGTAAAACAAGTTATGCTAGAATTTTAATTTTTGGGATTTTCATCTACTACGTCTACGTCGCACTATGGGCTAAACGGCACTTTTTGTGTTTAAAACCTAATATCTCGGAAAAAAACGAAGATATTAACGTAAATTTTTTTTTAAATTGAAGCTGAGACTATGTAGATTACTGGAAAATTAACCAGAATGGCTGAAATGAAAATAAACACTATGTAACATAACCTCAAAGTTGCATTTTTTTCTGAAAAATTGAATAGGCTCACACCAACAAAAAACTTGGTCTTTATTTTAAATGTCATATATGCTATCCGATGAACTTTAACCTGCTGATCACGAATCCGAGGTCAGAATTGCCCCCCACCCTACAGTTTTCAGAAAAATAAAGAATTTCCGTGCCTAGTATAAGCCTTTTTAACTCTTTGAGTTACAAAAGACAAGCTTAAATTAATTTTTACTATAACATACTAACTGAAGGTTTTTGGGGTCGCTGATCACGAATCTGAAGTCAGATTTTGAAAATTCAAAATGGCGGATCCAATATGGCGGACCAAAATTTTTATATTTGATCGAATTTGGACTATAAATTGAATACATGGGTTTTTGGAGTCGCTAATTACGAATCTGAAGTCAGATTTTGAAAATTCAAAATGGCGGATCCAATATGGCGGACCGAAAATTTAATATTTGACCGAATTTCGACTCAAAACCGTATACATGGGTTTTTGGGGTCGCTGATCACGAATCTGAAGTCAGATTTTGAAAATTCAAAATGGCGGATGCAATATGGCGGACCGAAAATTTAATATTTGACCGAATTTCGACTCAAAACTGTATACATGGGTTTTTGGGGTCGCTGATCACGAATCTGAAGTCAGATTTTGAAAATTCAAAATGGCGGATGCAATATGGCGGACCGAAAATTTAATATTTGACCGCCATATTGGATCCGCCATATTGGATCCGCCATTTTGAATTTTCAAAATCTGACTTCAGATTCGTGATCAGCGACCTCAAAAACCCATGTATGGGTCATTCTAAGTTAAGAGGTATTAAGTTATTAGGAGAGGCGGCACGACAAAAATAATAGAATGTTAATATGATTGCAGTATGTTTTTATCGAAACACTTATTATCTTCATATGCGGAAAGCAGCCAGTCAATTTATTTATTTTTTATTATTTTATAACTGACCAGGGGAGATACTAGATACAGGGGAGAGACAAGACGTACAGGGTAGAATACTTTATGAACAGGGGAGAGATATTTATGTTATTTTATGAAACAAATCACAGTAGTAGTTTAAGGATCAACTTTATTTTTATTGTTAATTAATAATAATCAGATGTTTTATTGTACAACAGCCATCAGTAATTTATAAAAGTAACTTAAAAACTTAAATTCTTATTTGAGTATGCAAAATACAAATGGGCCCATATAGCTGGAGGTGAGTGCGACAAATTTTTGGACAAAGTGCAGAAACATGTGCCTTTTATGTCTTGTCCAACTTCTTTGGTATAAACTATAACTGTGTGCATACTGATTTGTTGCCTTGAACCCCCGAAATGGAAGGACTGCACTTCTTCAGAATATTTGGTAAAATAGTTTTCGCTGAATCCATGCGTATGATAGCATCTTCATCATTTAGGGTTTCCTTCTTCGTTTTCAATGCTTGATATTGGTGTACTATATTGAACTCATGACCCAAAAATACTGGTATACAAAAACAAATAAAAAGTTCCCGAGGATCTGCGATAACTAATTGACTAATCTTGCTTTGATAAAATAAATCCACTCATAAACACTCAGACAATCGGCATTCAAAATAAAACATTGTTTCATTAAGTACCTAAGTTTAAAAGTGAAATGAGCACGATAATAAAATATGGTTGTACTGACTGAATTATGAACAACAGCACATTCAAGTCTCCTATAACGAGATTGATTCGTACAGCGTTATACGGAAACCGCGCTATGAGAGACTTCAAATTAATTCAAATCAGGATATGCGTTCTATGGAACCGCGTTTTGAGAAACATAGAAATACGATAAATCAGAATAATCTATACCGCGTTATATGGAAACCACTGCCGCGTTCTATGGAAACTGCGTTGTAAGAAACTCAGAATTAATACAAATTAAATGATTTGTACCGCGTTATATGGAATCTCAGAAATAAATAAATTCTATATAAATCAGACCTATATAAAAACTACATTCTCAAAGTAACAAGTTGTGACTGATACGGTTAATAAATGAAATTTTATAATAGAAATGACAATGAATATGTAGATTTTTACATATTTAAATTTTGGTTTAATGAAAACTAGAATTGTTAAACAGGGGAATACACCACAAATGTTAACTATGTACATACAAAAATTTAACACATCGAATAAGTGTTTCCATAGATAAATTTTTCAAACCATTTGAGTTGTTGGAATGTTCTTGTATCAAAAACGCGTTATAAAGAGACCGCGTTATAGGAAAACTTGTCGCATTTTTCACACCGCGTTGTATTGGAATCGCGCTATAAAAACACCGCGTTATAGGGGATTTGACTGTACACGTATTGGCTGTAAAAATACTCCAACACGACATATTTTTATCTCCCCTGGACAGTAAGTATCTCCCCTGGCACCTTAGAAGGCAGGGGAGAGAAGACAGGGGAGATACTTTTCTGTTAAAAAATTGGTATAAACGTCAAAGTTTTTGTAATACGTAATTAACAAAGAAGAATATGATTCTATGCATAATTTACAGTAATTATATAAAGAAAACAAGTTATTTAGGCTTATAATTGCGCTAAAAAACTTACCAGGGGAGAGAACGCATTCACGGATTCACAACTACTTCCAGTAAGTAGCGTCACTGAAATGGCGAGCAAAATGGCCGTACGCTTGTGTCGTGAAGGCTTGCTGCTAACTTCACGTGGAGTGCTTTATATTTATAGTAGCAATTTACGCGATAAATTTAAACATTTGTGATTTTTAAACGAATACAAAACGCCAGGGGAAGAGACGCTAAATATGAAGGACAAATGTAGACATAATAGTATTTATGAAAAAGAAAATGTTAGTAATTGTTTTTTCTAAGATTACATTAATTTAATTAGTCTAGTTTATAAATTATATGAAATATAGTTTATAACATAATTTCAAGTTAGTTAAAACTACTGATTGACTAACATAATCTGTTGGGGGACAAAGCAGGGGAGATACATTTTTCATGTTTTAGGCTCTTTTGTGACAAAATTAAATACACTTAATTCTTGAATTTAAGTGACCATAAAGAAGATGGTAACTTTTAAGATATAACAGGCTTATTTCAAATAATTTAAATATGTATATATGATTTTTTATCATTGCCGTTGAAAATACCTCATAACTTAGAATTACCCGTATACAGTTTTGAGTCGAAATTCGGTCAAATATTAAATTTTCAGTCCGCCATATTGCATCCGCCATTTTGAATTTTCAAAATCTGACTTCAGATTCGTGATCAGCGACCCCAAAAACCCATGTATACGGTTTTGAGTCGAAATTCGAAGTAAAAAATGTGGGTTCCTATTGGAAAAAGTCTTTGACCTTGAACTAACATTGACTTGAAGGTCAAGGTCATAGCACGAAGTGAAGGTCAAAATTTAAATTTACTCCCCTCTTCTGCTTTGGTTTAAAATATGGGCTGCCATTGGAAAAAGAATTTAATGAAATGACCTTGACCTTGAGGTCGAGGTGTTACTTGGTTGTCAAATTCCCCTCTCTTTCCATTTCCGGGATCAAAGATGGGGATTCCCATTTAAATTTCTGAAGTTACTTTCAAATAACCTTGAAGGTCGATGTCAAGGTCAAGTTCAAGGTAACCATTATTTGACCCCCTCGAAACCTTAAAACTTTTGTCTGAAACTTCTTTTGAAGTAATGTGATCCAATCAAGATAAAAAACTCACCCTGTATATTAGATAGAGTTTTATTTATTTTTTTTTAAATCCATTCTTAAAATATTTAACGTATAAATTTTAAATTTGTAAGATCTAAAAGTAACAAATATTTTTATAAAGTTTGGGATCTTTGAGAGTTGATTACTACTTTCATTAGTGAATATTGCTATACAAATTAATTATTTATATTGTATAGAATAAAGTGTAATTTACTAATATACCCAAAATGTTTTATAGCGCTAATACCATAAACCTCTTATTGCTTTCAAATAGCACTTTCGCAATTATGAAATGAATTCCCTCGGGCTTCGCTACTCATTTCATTTACCTTCAAAATATTAATTAAGAACACGTGTATCATTTCAATTCCCAAACATCGTAACACGATATTTACACAATGACTTCATATGCATGTGAAGTAGGCATAGGCTATCGGCGTTTTTGCGTATATCAAATATTCCATGGACAGATAGAGGGATACATATCTCAATACCACACCGGTGTCCAATTAATTTTAGAAAAACATACAGGCAGTACCTACTTTTTTTGATTACATTTGATATTGTCAGATAAATTTTATTCCTGCCGGTGAAATTTCACCATATCTCACCTATCGGACGGGTATATCGGAACTCATTCATTATCTAGCAAACGCAATACAGCAAAATACATTCAGATTGGGCCTAATTCAAATTATTTTCGTATTTACATTTGCCCGCCAAATGTATAAAAGTGATATACATTCGCCCGCCAAATGTAGAAAAGTAAAATATTTAAAGGTTCGACTCAACTATATAGATTTTGGAGGTGGCGGTGGGCTTCTACGAACCAAAGGTATTTGAAATTTTCAAGCCCCGAAGAGAATGGTGATGGGGCCTTAATTATCGTTCCAGCCTGCTTTATGGGTATAATAATTAATCACGAGGCTGTGCATACCGACGATGTATTGAAAATCATTTATTGGTTCATTACGAGTAAATTATTTTAACATGTATCAATATGAGCGTGATATTAATTGCACTGAAGGCAAATTAAATTTTATAATTTAAACCCGTTTCGCTTTTATGTATAATGAACAGTTGCCGCAGACTGTCGGTTTATATCATCTCTTTTTTCGAAATGTGAACATGCATGTGTAGATTTTATTCCATTCCATTCAATACACTGCTTACTGTACGCTGATTTTTATTGAATTTTAATATCGCAAATCTCATTTATTGAAGCGATTTACAAGAGGAATTTATAATTTTTAATTTTGCAATACAAAGAGTATTTTATGTTTACTTATATGAGTAATATTGCGTTATTATATACCTGTAAGCGTAATATTAATTCCTGATTCTCCTTTTAATTTTATTAATATTGGGACGGCAACTAAATGATTGAATCCGTTTCATAAATGCGTAAATATGGAAGAATTTTCATCGATTCAAATTATAGACTTCATACAATTTGTTTTCCTTTTATTTTAGTATAGTAAAAAATAATATCATATAATAATAATAATATAAAAATAAATAATCCGTGAAATATTCCATACATACTTTATCATAACCTGGAGAAAACCTTATGACACTTTTATACAAAACATTCAGAATTTATGGCATGTACCTTTCCTAATAAATTTTTATTTTTAACAAAGGTTACCCCTGGGAAGAATTTGCGTCACAATATGCTGAGAACACTTCCAGTACAAAATTTATACCCATATCACTCGACAAACTGAATTTTCGAGGAAAGCTTTAAAATCCATAAAATATGAATAATCGTGTATTTGTTTTCCTTCCTGAGAAAAGAGAGAGAGTCGTCCTTTCCTCAGGAAACCCTAAATAAATTATTAAAATCCCCATCCTAGATACGTTTCACTTCAGTTCGCGGAAAATTTTCAATTGAATTCAACTAAATCCAGGAGAAATGGGTTCGAACTTTTTCGGGGTGTCGGCTTAGGTTTTTCGGAAGAAATTCTTATAATTATCGGCATGAAGCAAATTGGACTGCCTTAGAGGTCTTAAAGTCCTTTAAGATTTATGTTCTTGAGGTTAAGATATAATTTGAAGTTTTCTCAGAATTTATCTCTGCTTGCCCGTCGAGAAAAGTTTTAATGTTGATTTAGATTGCGCAAATTGAACTCGTTAAAGAAATATTTTGAATTTATGATCATTTTGGACGGGAACAAATGTTTTGAAATTGGAGTGAGAGTTTGTATTAAATCTATAGTCTATTTGCTTCTAATTTCATGAAGAAGCCAACAACAAATATTTGCAATTAATTGAAGGAAGTAACAAAAAGTGGATAATTATTTAATAATTCAAAAATTACTTCTACAAAGCTTTGTGAATCAAGAATGAGGTATTCAAGAAGTTTATACAATTATGTAATACGAAACAAATAAGTTTATTAGGTTATTACGATTTTTATAATTCATGTGGTTCAAAAGTTTAGATAAAGTAAGCATTTCAAATAATTCAGAAATTCATACGTTTAAAATTTAGAGATTTTAAATTTTTTTATCTCTTAACATTTTGTTTAAAAATAAGAAAGTAAAATACAAATTTTAAATAACTGAAAAGTAGAAGAAAGGCTTGAAAAAAAAATAAAAATGTGAATTTCATGTCTGTCTGAATGTTCAAGTTTAACTTTTAGTTTCTTTTTATATTTTTTTAATTCAACCAGAAAGTTCAGATGAAATTCAGAAATGAAAAGCATTATCTTAAAAACGAGCTACTTTTTCACCGAGAATTCTAATCTGAAAAAAGAAACATCTGAATTCAAAATGTAATCAAACTTGAAATTCAAAATATGTTTAGTACGAAAATTCGGTATTCAAACTAGCACCTCATGGTGTATATTTCGTACCTGAAGTGTTCAACATACACCAAATAGACCTACTTCCAATACTTCTCTCTCTATCTCTCTCTCTCTCTGAACTTGTTAAATTCTTCCGCACGCAGAAATTCCCATCAAAGGAGAATTTATTATCCGCGAAAATAACTTTCTACACACGGGAAATATTTTCCCCAAAATTCTCGTCTGCTTTTATCAGGTTATATAATTTATGTGACAGGGACTGTTCGGGCCCTTCTCCAGAGGGCTAGATAATTGAACCTGATTTATGTAGGTAACCGATCCAGGCCTGTGGAAGTGTGTTTTAATTAGGAAGTCCCAAAATCATCGGGACGTGGTAGGAGAGAGAACGCGACCGGGCCCAATTTTCATCCAGGAACATAACTTTTACAAATTAGCTGGCAAAATTAGGCAGCTAGAGCATTCATTTAATTTGTAATTGCTTAATGCGGTTATTTAATTTGCGCAAGATGTAATTAAGTCACACCCGCATGGAGTTGAGCCCTTTTTTGATGTCCCCATTCTCCCTGGTGGGAAGAATCTGCCTTCCGAATTCGGTGAATTTTCGTAAGTTGACACAGAAGGGTACCGGGAGGAATTCCTTAATTTTGGAATTGGCATAATTTCGAGGCACTTAAGGATGCCGCGTTTTATTTAATTCGATTTCATTTCATTTAAAGAGCTGTATGTTTTTGTTGCGAATTTCCACTTCATTTAGAGGAAAATTAACATAAGAAGCTGGAGACGAGCAGTGAATTAATTTTGATTTGGGGAAGAACTTTTCTGTTATTTAATTTTTAATTGAATCCCTTTAAAAAAACATTTGAAAGATGAGAAAAAAGTTGAAACTGTTTAGTTTATTTGGGAAAAAATTGTAAGATATAAATGTTTAATTTTAAAAACAAAAAATTACTATTCAAATCAAAAAGTCAAAATATTTAACTATAGGTCCAATTTTTTAATTCAATTCAAGAACCAAATGTTACTTTTTTTTACAGGCATAGTATATGAATCGTTTCAAGTTAACAAACTGGGAAGTGTTTGAAGTGATTTTTGATTTGTTGAATTGAAAAGTTAGACCTGTTTAAATAAAATTAGACTTTTTAATTTTAAGAAAACGAATTTATTGAAATTGAAAAGTAACCATTTCATTTCAATTTCCAAAAATGTTGAATTGTTTTTATCCTAAGTATGGGTTCCATCATAAAGCATTTCTATTTGATGATATTTTTGATATTCACCAATCGCACAATTATGCTTTTCTCGCACACCATTCGAAATCAGTAACCATCAAAAACCTTAGAATCTTGTAATTTAGCTCGAAGGAAGATCTCATGGTACTAGTAAAGGAAAACATCCGATAACACAAGTCGACACGATTTTTGATTCTGATTAATATGCGGTCATTCCTCATTGCTTTCGTCTCACAATTGAAGAAAATCAACATGATTATTAAAAAAATTTGCTTTTGTGCCCAGGACAGCAAATTTAAAATGACCAATCATCAAAATTGTTATGTTTTCATTTCCTTATATATCTTTTGGGGGCGGACATTTTTTAAATTTTCGGTTGCTATATTAGATCCGCCATCTTTAATATATATTTTGGTAACAGATTAAGTTTCAGCGACCCTAAAACCTCTTTGATTCATTTTGATAAAAAACCCCATAAAATTGCAAATGTTCGGACACCATATTTAATTCACCACTTTGGAACCCAATACAAAAATGTACCTATACTGTTTTCTCTAGTATAACGTACTTTTTGGCAAAAAATCAAAAATATCGCATAACGCATTTAGTTGTAATTGAGGTTCAAACTATCCAAACGAATGTCAAATTTTCCTTCACAAAAGCAAAGTTTTAACAAAATTATGACAATTTTGCCTTCCTTTTGGACACAAGCAATAAGAAAATAGCATTCATAACTCACACTCAAAAAAAAAGTTTAGTTTTGTTGACCTGTGTAATCATTAATTTCTAATTCTATGTGGAATTATTACTTTTTTGTGATTTTTTCTCGAATTTCCAAAGGGTCTAGCCGGTTAAGAAGGTGAAAAGTGTCGCCAGCGCTTTCGAAAAACAAAAAATATCTTTATATGAAAAAGTACATCTTTGCTGAAATTATCAGAACCATAGACGCTCACATAACCTCAAACAAATTAAAACGTGATTTTCAGTGTTTTTGTGATATCTCGGCTTCGTGTTGATGTAAAAAAAAAAAAATCATACTTAAAGAATATTCAGACTTAAAAAAGAGGTAAAAATACCGAAAAATTCTGAAAAAACGGTTTTTCGATATTTTGACTCTGTTGCACAAAATCTAAAAATCTGAAATAATTCATGGATATAGCTTGACATCATATTTTTTTTTTCGTCGTTTCTATTTTGTTTTTTGTTTTTTTATTTTAATTGAATTTTAAAAATTTCCAACTTGTATACAAATTTGAATTTCTCGCCAAAAATTTCGAAAAGAATATTGTGTTGTAGCTGACAAAAGACCCTATAATTTGAGAAAAAAAAATAATTTTCTACATCCACACGAAGCCGAGATATCTCCAAAACACTGAAAATCAAGTTTTAATTTTTTTTTAGGTTATGTAAGGATCTATGTGTCTGAAAATTTCAGCAAAGATGTACTTTTTCATGTACTATATAAGGATATTTGTTGTTTTTCAAAAGCGCTGGGGGCATTTTTCACCTTCTTAACCGGTTAGACCCTTTGTTCAACAACAGCATACTATACATATATAACGGTCGGAACCCCTTAGGGGTTCTAAGCTCTATCGTATAATTTCTTTGTATTCTGAATTTTGTATAAAAAAAATAAGCTAACAAAATTTATACGAAAAAATTTTGAATTTTAGCTTAATATAAGAATTTACGTTTTATATGAAAAACAATAAAATCAATTTTGCGAATCTTATCGGAAGAATAATAATTAATTTTGTTCTAAATTAGTGTAAATTCTTCTTATAATTTTAATCTAGGGCATTAAAATTTTTATAAGTGGTCTTTCTATAAAATTTATACCAAATTTGTATGGATTTATAAATATATACTATTTTAAATCAAATTAACACCTAAATTTTTTACCGCGTATCGCCGTGAATTTTCAATTTTAGTAGAAGATTCAAAATCAATTAGTAAAATCATTCATTTTCTTAGCATTTCAGCTTCCATAATAGGGCTCTAAATGTTCATTCTCCATATTGGACCCAACCATTTTAATTTATAAAAATATACCTATATTTTAATCAGAAAACTAACCTATATTTTAATCAGAATTAATTTAGGGATTATCATATGATACTCAAACAAACTGACACAATTTTTAAAAATCGGTTGCCTTTAAAAATTCCAAACAATTACACTAATTTCGGATCTGTTCGGAAATTTCAAGATCAGAATTGTTATGTTGAAACTTTAAATACAAATTCATTTAACATCTAAAATATGTGAAATTATGAGAAAATACCACTAAATTTGGAAATGTAAAGTAAAATTCCTACAAAATATACAAATTGCTAATTTTCTCATTTGTAAATGTGCAAATATTTATTACGAATTTTCAATAAAGGCTTCAGCTATCTATCGAGCTGATTACCGTGTAATTATTTCGGCCGCTTAACGATTATTGCGGTAATTCGTCCATAATCATTTGAGGTTATCGGCCCAATAAATATTCTCCAACTATTTCGATACTGACACCATTTACGTAATTGTTTAATTGTTTGGTTAATTAATTTTGTGCCTCACCAGCTTAATAATATAAATTTAAAAATAATTTTCCCTGCTTACATTTTCATCGATTTGACTGAAGCTAATTTGGCCTAATTATGGAGAAAAATCGGAAATTGAATCCCTTGTATAACGGATTATCCTGACTGAATTGCTGATGATTAATTGTTTCATATTTATGAAATAATTATTCGTGAATAATTGTTTTAAAAAATATCCCTCCGTTCATTTCCGGGCATTTCGAGTTGTAATATATTTTATATGTAATATAATAGAGCGGAATGCGGCACGACCTGGCTCAGGATTTAGCAGGTCAGTGATTCTGCTTGAGGGTAGGACAGAATATGTCACGGCAAGAAAGGAAAGCTAATTTATCAATATTTACCTGGAAATAACTTTTTAATTACATTCAGATTGTTTACAGGTCTGCTTTTAATCTCGCTACCTTTGCCCGCCGGGATCAGAAAAGCTCTGGAAAATCTGCGCTAGCCGGCGAGAGACAGTAAAAAAAAAATGAAGTAAAGAGGAGATTTAAGTGGATGGAACATTCACGGGAATTGCGACAGCGGCGAAATTAAATTTCGTCAATCCTTCAGGCGTCCAATATTTTTTAATGAATTTCGCTCTGTGTGCCTTCGCTAGTCAACATGAAAGAATGTTTTTGCACACTTGACGCTGGGACTACGCGCGGGCCGGGGCCGGGCCCCGGTGCTTTGGCAAATGAAATACCTTTGCAGCTTCTATGGAGACATTGCTTGCGGCGGGCCTGGGAATTAAAAAATATAAGTGGGGTGGGCTCGGCTCCCAAAAACAAGCAATTTCATCTGTTTGACCTTCTGGGCGAGTTGGCAATCCCTGGAATGGAAGACCGGGGTACCCTCTACCCATTGCTGCAGAGCGGCACAAATATTTGCTCTGACGTAAAAGTAATTAATTATCTGCGGGAGATGAGGTAAATTACATTCGGAGAAACAACGAAATTGTAAATACAGCATTTACATACCAAAAATTGCAAAACAACATAAAATGAAAATAACAAGTTAAATTCACGTAAGCATACCACAAGTCCGGAAATAACTACAAAAATATAAAAGGAATTAAATTTTAATTTGTCTAGCACCTAGCACTAGTTTTAATCCATCTATAGATAAAACCCATATTAGAGAGTGAGACAAGATTTTTCATTTTATCAGAATTCAAGTATCATAGATATGATTTAAAATTTTCCTTATATATAATAATAATAACAGAGGTCATCACCAATTTTGCAACCGAAAAAGCGATGCATCATTTTTAAATGATTTTTTCCGTAGATTGCGAATTCATAAAAAAATAGGGTTAAAAAGTACAAAAGAGCGTATTTTAACCATTGTTTAAAAGCCATTAGAATCATAGGAGCTTATAACGCGGCTTAAATAAAAGCTTAAACCTATATCTACTGTAAAAAACTATGAGAGACTTTTCAAAATATTTCATGAAATTCACTTTTTTCCATAAAGTTATTATTTCATACAATAAATAGTGAATAAAAATCGAAACTGGTGCACGTTCTTGAAAAACATATTTCCTAGGAGACTTAGTAAGTGCTATAGAAAGGTGGTGTTTTATATATTTAGATAAGAACTGAGGCTTTATTTTGAGTCGTGATACGAGCTGTTATCATACTCCATTATTTTTTTAAGAAATTGTCGAAAATGGTCAAAATATAATATTTTGTACTTTTCAATTATTTTGCTCAAAAATCCAACCTGATGAGACATTTTCGTTAAAGAATTCGTAATCTATGAAAAAACTCCTATATAAATTATATATCACTTGTTCCGCTGGAGAAAACAATATAAAATTTGTTGCCTAGTGTAATAATAATTACTTTATTTATGTATTTTGTATATATATTAATTTGTATTTATAATTCAACATTTTCAGAGCGATAAAATAGATTTAAAAGTTAAGAGATAAGATTTAATTCCAAAAAATAAGAAGTTTGTACTAAAATTAATGATATATCGTAAAGGCGGTATTTAGGATATATGTATATTGAAAAGGAGAAGAAAAATGGGAAGAAATTAGGTAAGAACACAGAGAAAAATATCACATTGTAAGATTAAATATGCGAGTATTAAAATTGGTTGCAAATCGTTGTACACTCAACAACATTTTATTTGTAACTATGGAACTAAATAAGACACTCAACAAAGTACAATTTTAATGTGCTACAATAAATATGGGCATTAATGAATAAAGAACTTTGTTTTGAATATGTTTTTTTTGTAAAGACCTGATTTGGATCTGAAATTTAGCAATGAATTGATTGAGTTTTGATTAGTAATTTTTAGTAAAATTTTTTAATTTTGTTCAAAAAATCATTAAATGGGTGTTTCTCTACTAATTGGAAACTGCCCCATATAACACTGTCCCAAGCATATTTTTATTAAATATTAAGAAAATATATAAATACAATGAAAGGCATTAATAAATGAAATATGTGTTTACAAAAAGCTCACACATTATCCTCTTAATTTGTGGGTTATGGCCAAATTTTGAAAAATCATGACAAGGAACTGTTATATAATCCAATTTTTATATGAAAGAAAAAAACTTAATTAAAAATATTTAACTTTTTATAATAACTATAATTTTCAATCTAGTCAAATTGAAGAGGCAGACATGATAACATACTCGCTAAGTAATTATTTAAGAAAATATATTATAATTATCAGTTAACCTCCTGAGACCCAAGACTAAAGTATATAACCCGCAATTAAGATTGCTACTTTTTATAGCTAGGTACTACATATTATTAATAAAACACAAGAGAAAAAAAATCCTTCCCCTCCCCTTTTGGCATAAGGGATGGTACCACAGGTGATACCTTGGGACTGCATTAGTTTAAAACAAGGTTATTATTCATATTACAATTATTTTCAATTTACATCTAAAAATGGCACATTAATCAGACTTTATGTTAAAAAAAAGCTACTGGGAAGTGTGATAATTAAGAAAGCAGTTCCTATTCACATTAAAGCAAAGAAAAATATTACATTCGGAACATTTTACAAGCGTCAAGTTTCGACATTTTGATCTGTTGTTTTGAGCTCCCTTAGCACAAGTTGGCAGATGTTTTGCTTCTTTCGTCCTTTTTGCAATGTGAGGTATTGGTTCAATGAGTCTGTGTTTTCTAGTTGAAGTAGGAGGTCTTTCATATAGTATGGGACCAGGACTGTCACGAATGCTTGGACTGGAACGAAGGCTTTGCTGTGGGGTATTGCGTGTCACGGGTGCAAATTGTGGGTTCAAAATTTGTGTTTTGCCAAATTCAGCTTGAAATTTAAGTATTAGTCTATATCTTTCTTCTGGCGTCCAGATTTTGCAGCATCGTCTCGATATTGCACCCAACCAGCTTACCAGTTCTTTCTCTCATGGGATATTTGCCAATAATACGATCGAGTAAGTCAATGCCTCCCATATACTTGTTATAATTTTTTATAGCTACAGGTTGTGGCACTTCGATATACTTCTCATTCTGCTTGCTCCAGGGACGACATGTTCCTAATGGCTGGACAGCCGCAACGTATCCACTAGTTTTAACACGAAACGCCCGCCAAGATCAAGTTTTTCAGGTGATGGATACAGTGCTGATTCAATTGTTGTGCCCTTCCCCTGATATAAATATAAATCAAGCGGAATACCATTATGATTGGCCATTAGAAAAACTTTTAAACAACCCTTTTCTACGGCAGAAACAATAGGACGTACTTTCCAAAACTTGTCATTCTGTCTGGCGTTTTGAGTAATTAGTTCATAATTTGTAACCTTTAAATTTGATCTAAGTTGAAAATACCGATTACGAGTAATTGTGTTTGCTATGTAGTAGACTTTTGTTTCCAATGCCCAGTACATTCTAATTCGTGGGAGACCAAGCACACTCATTGCCATTGAACATCCAAAGAACTGTCTAAGTTCATCAGGCGTCGTATTCAGACATTTTCCCGTCCTTGATACGCTGCAAACATTTGTACATTCGGCCATAATTTCAAATAAACGGTCATCAATATTTTACTCATCATAAATGAGCTCTTTTATGATATCTATTTCAGATTAAGCTTACATGTAAAGGAAACCAAATATAAGACTAAAATGCCCGAGGTATCACGTATGATACTCGTAGAAAAACGTAAAATTTAGAAATAATTATTAAACTTTTGTATGAAATATTTGTATTAAAAGTAAAATTACAATGTATTTTATAAGATTATGGTATAAAAACACTAAGATAATAACAAAAAATAATATTTACCTTTACGCGACTCCGCCATTTCGGTTAACGCAAAATTGTCAAACTTGCACTGATCGTGAATGATCCAAATTTTGACAAGTAACGGTTGAACGGTGAATGAAAAAACAAAAGAAAGTTCGTGCTAACAGTTGAACGACGAATTACTTTAGGACTCCGATAGATGGCGTGGGAAAAAATTTTCAACTAAAGTTATCACTGGTGATACCGGGGGTCTCAGGAGGTTAAACTATAAAAAAAATGCTTACCAGGGGACTGTTTCAACTAGCGGCCCAGACACGTGGTTCATTTACAAACGCAGTGGTGGCAGTGCACAAAATGGCGTCAATCCGCTTATTTCTACAACCGAACTAACTTCACACCGATTGCGTTCCGTTTCACGATATAAATCATAGCGCCAATGCATAGTGTGATTTTAGCGCAATTTTTAACTGTTCCAGAAAAGTGAGGACAGCATTTGATTACTGTTTTTTTTAATTAATTTGTTATTTTAAAAATACGATTGTGTTTTTTATAGATGCTTACTGTACTCTAGTATTATTTATTTAATTTTTATTCTGGAAATAATCATATTGAAAATAAATATTTGTTATAAGACTTGTAATTTTGGAAATGGGACACAACAGGGGACTGTTAATTGAGGTGTTTGAAGTGTATTTAATTGAATATTCTAATATTATATTACTATTTTGTGCTATGCCGTGTCAAGAATAGCTAATATATTGTCGTTATTAATACACTGAACTCAGCAATAATAAGATCTATTTTAAAATATATGCCTGGGACAGCGATTTTCCAATTAGTGAAGAAATGCCCAAATACCATTGAATTATGCCCATTTTGCGTCAAAAAGTAAATCCAATCATTTTCTATGTTAAAAATTTGAAATTAAGATGAGGAAAAATCATAGCAATTTGATGTGTTTATTGCATCCGAAACGTAGTTAAATTAATAACTTTCGGCAGAGGAGCAAATCATATTTTTTTTTTTTTTTGAAACTGCACATATATAATGTTTTGTTACTTTTAATATTAAACTATCTTTAGAATGATCATGGGATGCTAATTTTAACTGAGTTGCGATGAAGAAAATTTCAAGGCACAATGTTTTGAAACTATCAGGGGACCGAACTAATCTAATATTGTAGGATAGATTATTCTAAATGGAAACGCCACGGATCAGGAAGGAACAGGCGAATAAACGAACGAATAAAAGCAAGGGTGTCTGGTTTCAATTCATATAAACGTCTAATATTAGAATTAATAATATTTTTAAATTACTGTCGATTAACTAAATTCGAATTATTGGGTTAAGATAGGGTATACATTATTAGAGTACTATAATTAACTAAATAATTAATAACTTAATCTTATGTATGGCCATTTATCATTTAGAAAACAATAGTGAAACCATTGAAGAATATTCAATATTATTATTATTCATATTTTAACTAGTGAATGTCAATATTCTTAATAACTTATTAATTATTTATAAGAATCAAGCACAGAATTATAAATTCACTAGTCTCTTGTGTTAGATTTATTTATAATTTTAAAAAAAGAAATTAATATGTAAATTAAATATTCCATCTTACCCAACTTACGGGCCAGGCCAAGGCAAACATATATTTTGTTTTGTTTTAATTATTTCAGCAATAATTAAGGACTACTTTGTTTTTTCGTTTTAAATCATAAATAATAATTTTTAAAAACCTAGCTTGGAATTTCATTTTAAAGTTAGGACTGCTTTCAATGTCCATCCAGAAACTCAAACTGTTTGAATAATTCCCCAATAATTTCGAACGAACTACGGCATATCAAAATATTTGTATTACTTCTAAACTTACATTACAACAGTTTTTGCTTTTCTTTCATTTTAATTTTTTATTTCAACTTGTTAAGGCCAAATATTCTGAAACGAAATGAATTCGTTCCTTACAAACTTAATTCTGGAAATGTTGTAAAGTATCTTTCATGCATTGCCCCTTAAGCTGAATATTGTTATCCTGAACGACTTTCTTAATGGTGATACGCTGCGGCACTGTTCAAAAGACTTCCAGAACATCGCCCGTCCAAAGAATACAAAACAGCTTCGGGGAACATCTTTTAAATTTCCCGTACACAAAACACCGAGAATTTATGTTTGAAAACATAAATATCTCGGTCTGAATGGAAGGAGGCACAAGTATTTTCTCATGCAAATTCCGAAGAGAGAATCTCGAGTTTTCTTGCAGGAAGCAATCCATATTAAACGCGTCCTTTCACCAGCTATCCGGGAGTGTTTTTAAGCAGATTGAAGTCGCAATATTTTTATTCCGGGCCGTATATCACACGGCAATGCAATTTTTGCACTCGTCGATATTGTGAAATTCGCCCTCTGTATCTTTTAGAAGACGACAGCTTTATCTGGGATTGGAGCTCCTAATGCGACGGTAAACATTAGTCTTTCCAGTTCCATTATTTTTCCTAAAAATTCTCGTCAGATGAGCTGCTCGTTTAAGACGGGGCACAAAAAGGGCGCTGAGCCGGATGTCTTCTGCTCCTATTGTTTGTCGTCTGAAACCGATTAAGCGATAAGAGAGCAGAGCCATAGAATTTCACCAGTAGCGATTAAGGAATCCCATCTGATAGGATTATTCTGTAGGCTGCCGTGAAAGCAAAACCTCTTTCCATTCCGAAATAAAAGGGAATTTTTAAGGATAGAAATGGCAAGTCGAACAGCAGCAATGCAATCAGAATCTTTCAACCGAGTAGTAGATATATCTTCATTTTGTATGAGTACGTGATCCGAGTTTGAAATTGCTCAGAAATATATATTGACTAAATCTCAAAAAAGACTGGAGAAAAACAAAAACGATGAAACCCCAGTAAGGGATAAAACGTAAAAATCTACGGAATTATTTAAAAAATTGGTATCTATACGGATTTTTTCTCAGAAATTCGAGATAGTGACTCAAAATGTTAACTAAACGTTTCTCAACTATTTCAATGGATTTTAATATTTCCCTAGTCAACACTTTTAATAGACCAAATCAAATCAGTCTTACAATTGGAGTTAAACTGATTACTGATAATCTTTATACCTATTTGAATTAAGTGTAATTATTATAATCAGTTCCAGAAAAAATAACACATGATCTCATATTAAAAATTCCAGCTGGTTTTACACCTTAATAAAGTGTACGTTCATTTTTGAAATAGAGCTTTCTTAGACCCAACAGAATATATTATTTTGTTCGTATCCGGGATATAAAATTTATTGAACGATTACTTTATCTTCTCAAAATTTAAATCTCAGAAAATTCGGATCTACATCAGCCGAATTGTATAGCAATTTTACATAATACACAAAATATTTTGAGAACAAATTCAGCCTCTTTTTGCAGTTTGATTTAAATTACCACAATATCAAGAGCAAAAAAAATCAATGAACATTTATTTCCAAAATATATTGCTTCAATAATTTTTAAACTTTTTATTTTTAAGACTATTGATAAGTTAACGTGGTAGAAACTGAGCAAAATACCATAAATATTTAATCAATTACCAGTTAATGTATATGTGTATGTTCTTACTTATGAAAAGAGGTTTCATAACACCATTTGTTCCCCATACTTAATCAAATTTTATGCTTCAACTTGATGATTTTTGAGAAAGTATTTATTTTGCTTTATGTATTTCTTTAGGAAAGTAACGAAAACAGCTTGCAACATCTGCTATCATACTACAGCAATAAATTTTAAATGTTCGTCTTTTACAAACGAAAGAGATCACGACGTAAACAATGTGTAAATCAAATATTTAACCAGTTGCCAGTTAGTGTAAATGTGCCCACATTTAAAAAGGCTATATAAGAAGAAATGTTCTTAACATTACATTGAAGTTACTTTATGGCCTTTGATCTGGTGATTTGTGGAAAAGTAATAATTTGGTTTTATATATTTCTTCAAAAGTCATTTTAATTTATTTTTTTATTAAAGATGAAATATATATTTTTGCTTATGGTGTTGTATGCTCCATTGGAAATAAATTCAGTTGGCTACAATGACGAGGGCCGAACGTTTGTGGCTGGAATTACTCGTGGTCATCGAGTTCCGGGTGATGTACTTATATATAAAAAACCTATTATGAATCAATTTCCTGCATCCTGGAGTATAGTTGTTCCTACAACCGTAAGTGCCGAGTGAAACCATACTGAATATATCAAAAAATGTTTTTCAATAATTTCTATTCTAATTTATCAGTATCAGTCATTAAAAGTTCTATAAATCTCGAAAAAGTCGGATATTGCTTGATTATTGATTTTGAAGAAAATTAAAATACATTTTTATATCTTTGAACATTATAACAAGTTCATGCAGATTTTGAGATTGTTTTTACCTTAATAACTTTCAATTTAAGGACTATGACAGACTATTTAATGTGACCAAGGTTGAAATACACGACTACAATCCGTACGTGGCCTACAAAACAGTTAAATTTAATGATGACCGAACTCATGTTGTTGTGGAAACCTCTAGTCCAGACTTCAAAGGACTTGATGTGGTAATTCATGTATGGGGATTATATACCGGCAAATGTTAAAGTATTATTTAAGAAAAATTAAAAGTAATTATGAAGTGTTTGTGTGTTATTTTAATTATGCTATCGATATACATATTTTATTAAAACAGGAAAAGTTTGAACCTATCAAAAACCTACTTTATTACAAATTTATTAGGTTTGTTTCTGTACTTTCCTGGCGATTTTTTCTAGCGAAAACTGAAAATAAGATAAGAGATAAAATCTACACAAGCCCAAGAAGTTAAGAAATGCTTCGTTGGCAACATTCAGAAAACATCTGTTTTTGAGTTTGAATGTTGTCGCCGACAGCTATGACTTTTGTGACTCGCCAATAAGTGCCAACAAAAACTCCGTCGCCTAGTTTGGCAAAAAAGTGCGGAGACGATTTTTGGACAGATTTGGGCAGAATTGGGCAGATTTGGGAAATATTCGTTCACGTGAGCCTAATTAAGAGAAAAGAAAGAAATCTATTATAGTATTATCAGATTGACTGTGTGAGACGCTGTTTCGTTTCTTTTTTACATATTTCAATTTGATGTACGTCATTTAGTCACTGCATAAAATAGTGTTTATGATGTGATTCGAAATGTTAATTAAACGTTTCTCAACTATTTCAATGGATTCTAATACTTTCCTAGTCGATACTTTTAATCGACCAATTCAAATCAAAAATAAGTAGTCTTACAATTGGAGTTAAGCTCATTACTGATAATCTTTATTCCAATTTGAATTAAATGTAATTATAATAATCAGTGCGAAGGAATCATTCCAGAAAAAACATCACATGATCTCATATTAAAAATTCCAAATGTTGTTACACCTTAATAAAGTGTACGTTCATTTTTGAAATAGACTTTTCTTAGACCCAAGAGAATATATTATTTTGTTCGTATCCGGGATATGAAATTTATTGAACGATTACTTTATGTTCTCAAAATTTAAATCTCAGACCATTCGGATCTACATCAGCCGAATTGTATAGCAATTTTACAAAATACACAAAATATTTTGAGAACAAATTCAGCCTCTTTTGAAGTTTATTTTAAATTACCACAATATCAAGAGCAAAAAAAATCAATGAAAATTTATTTCCAGAATATACGGCTTCAATAATTTTAATTTTTTTATTTTTAAGACTATTGATAAGCTAATGTCATAGAAACTAAGCAAAATACCATACATATTTAAGCAATTACCAGTTAATGCATACATATGAAAAGAGCTTTCATAAGACCATTTGTTCCCCATACTTAATCAATTTTTATCCTTCAACTTGATGATTTTTGAGAAAGTATTTATTTTGCTTTATGTATTTCTTCAGGAAAGTAACGAAAACAGCTTGCAGCATCTGCTATCATACTAAATCAATAAATTTTAAATGTTCGTCTTTTACAAACGAAAGAGATCACGACATAAAGAGTGTGTAAATTAAATATTTAACCAGTTGCCAGTTAGTGTAAATGTGCCAACATTTAAAGAGGCTATATAAGAAGAAATGTTCTTAACATTACATTGAAGTTACTTTATGGCCTTTGATCTGGTGATTTGTGAAAAAGTAATAATTTGGTTTTTAATATTTCTTCAAAAGTGATTTTAATTTATTCTTTCATTTAAGATGAAATACATATTTTTGCTTATGGTGTTGTATGCCCCATTGGAAATAAATTCAGTTGGCTACAATGACGAGGGCCGAACGTTTGTGGCTGGAATTACTCGTGGTCATCGAGTTCCGGGTGATGTACTTATATATAAAAAACCTATTATGAATCAATTTCCTGCATCCTGGAGGATAATTGTTCCTACATCCGTAAGTGCCGAATGAAACCATACTGAATACATCAAGAAATGTTTTTCAATAATTTCTATTCTAATTTATCAGTATCAATCATTAAACGTTCTCAACATTTCGAAAAATTCGGATATGGCAATTTATAATAAGATTATTAGACATTTTGAAGAAATTTATTAAAATACATTTTTAGATCTTTGAACATTATTCATGAATATTTTGAGATTGTTTTTACATTAATAACTTTTAAGGATTACGACAAACTATTTAATGTGACCCAGGTTGAAATAAACGACTACAATCCGTACATCTCCAACAAAACGGTTAAATTTAGTAGTGATCGAACTCATGTTGTTATGGAAGTCTCTAGTCCATACTTCAGAGGACTTGATGTAGAAATTTATGTATGGGGATTATATACCGGCAAATGTTAAAATGTTAATTAATAAAACTTAAAAAGTAATTATGAAGTTTGTATGTTTTTTTAACTATGCTATCGATTCAAAATGCTTTTAAAACAGGAAAAGTTTGAACCTATTAAAAACCTACTTTATTACAACTTTATTAGGTTTTTTCTGTACTCTCTTGACGATTTTTTCTGAGCTAAGATTGGAGATAAGATTGGAGATAAGATTGGAGATTGGAGTATCTGCTCAAGCCCCAGAAGTTAAGAAATGCTTCGTTGGCAACATCGGAAAACATCTGTTTTTGAGTTTGAATGTTGTCGCAGGCAGCTATAACTTTTGTGACTCACCAATAAGTGCCCAAAAAATCTCCGTCGTCTAGTTTGGCAAAAAAGTGCGGAGACGATTTTTGGACAAATTTGGGCAGATTTGGGCAGATTTGGGAAATGTTCGCTCACGTGCACCCAATTACGAGAAAAGAAACAAACCTATTATAGTATTATCAGATTGGCTGTGTGAGACGCTGTTTCGTTTCTTTTTTACATATTTAAATTTGATGTGCGTCATTTAGTCACTGCATCAAATAGTGTTTATGATATGATTCGAAATATTATTTATGTTTTCAAAATTTATTAATTCGGATCTACATCAGCCGAATTGTATAGCAATTTTACACAATAAACAAATATTTTGCGAACAAATTCAGCCTCTTTTGCAGTTTGATTTAAATTACTACAATATCAAGAGCAAAAAAATCAACGAAAACTATACTACGTCAATAATTTTTAAATTTTTTATTTTTAAGACTATTGATAAGTTAACGTGGTAGATACTGAGCAAAATACCATAAATATTTAATCAATTGCCAGTTAATGCATACATGTATGTACTTACGTATGAATGACGAGGTTTTATAAGACCATTTGTTCCCCATACTTAGTCAATTTTTATCCTTCAACTTGATGATTTGTGAGAAAGTATCTTTTTGCTTTATATATTTCTTCAGGAGTAATTTTAATTTTTACTTAATTTAAATATCATATATAAAATATACGTTTTACTATTTGTGGTGTTATATGCCATGCTTTGAAAATAAATTCACATGACGAAAACATAATGATTTCAAAGCTTGCAACATCTGCTATCACACTACAGCAATAAATTTTAAATGTTCGTCTTTTACAAACGTGTTGAAATTAAATATTTAAGCAGTTGCCAGTTAATGCAAATGCTCCCACGTTTAAAGACGCTATATAAGAGAAAATGTTCTTAACATTATTGTATAGTTATTCTTGAAGTTACTTTATGACCTTTGATCTGGTGATTTGTAAAAAAGTAATAACTTGGTTTTATATATATTATTTCTTCAAAAGTGATTTTAATTTATTTTTCATTAAAGATGAAATATATATTTTTGCTTATGGTATTGTATGCTCCCTTGGAAATAAATTCAGTTGGGTACAATGACGAGGGCCGAGGGTATGTGTCTGGATGGACTAGGGGTAATCGAGTTAAGGGTGATGTACTTATATATAAAAAACCTATTATCAATCAATTTCCTGCATCCTGGAAGATAGTTGTTCCTACAACCGTAAGTGCCGAATGAAACCATACTGAATACATCAGAAAATGTTTTTCAATAATTTCTATTCTAATTTATCAGTATCAGTCATTAAAAGTTCTATAAATTTCGAAATATTTGGATATTGCTATTTATAATAACATCATTGCTTTAAACATTTTGAAGAAATTTATTAAAATACATTTTTATATCTTATATTATAACAAGTTCATGCAAATTTTGAGATTGTTTTTACATTAATAACTTTTAATTTAAGGACTATGACAGACTATTTAATGTGACCCAGGTTAAAATAGACGACTACAATCCTTACAGCGCCTCCAAAACAGTTAAATTTAGTGATGATCGAACTCATGTTGTTGTGGAAATCTCTAGTCCAGACCACAGAGGACTTGATGTGGTATTTAAGGTATGGGGATTATATACCGGCAAATGTTAAAGTGTTATTTAAAAAAAAAATTAAAAAGTAATTACGAAGTGTTTGCGTGTTGTTTTAATTATGCTATTGATATCCAAAATGGGAAAAGTTTGAACCTATCAAAAACCTACTTTATTACAACTATATTAGGTTTGTTGTACTTTCCTGGCAATTTTTTCTGAGCGAAAACTGAAAATAAGATTGGAGATAAAAGCTGCTCAAGCCCAAGAAGTTAAGAAATGCTTTGTTGGCAACATTCGGAAAACATCTGTTTTTGAGTTTGAATGTTGTCGCAGACAGCTATGACTTTTGTGACTCACCAATAAGTGCAAAAAAAAAAACTCCGTCGTCTAATTTGGCAAAAAAGTTCGGAGACCATTTTTGGGTAGATTTACTTACATAGGGGAGAGGGTGGCAAGATGGGGTACTTAAGGTTTGAAGATCAATAAAAGAAAACTTTACGTAGTGAGACATTCATATTTATGTTTTAATTAACAACTATTTATTACTCTTCTAATATTTGGTGAAATTAGGAACTTTTAATTATACATTTTGGAAAAAAAAATCAAAATAAAAATAAAGGTGTTTTGCCCCGTCTTGCCCCATGGTGCTGGTAAGATGGGGTACCCCCCTGAGGTAAGATGGGGTAATGAGAATTATCAGACAGAATGATGATTATTTCGACTGGCACAACTCGCAGACGTGGAAGGCTTCGTCATCATCATCGTCGATTCTTGCACAGCTATTATGTTCCCATTTTCCACAATTTGAGCATGATATTCACCCTTCAATGGAAGTGGAATATACTTCTATACAATACATACATGGCGTGTAGTCATTACCCCATCTTGCCTACAGTGCCATTTTCTAATAATAATTAAAACAAAAAATAAACAGTCGGCAATCTCAAGGAAACACTATGTTTACCTTATTGTAGGTTAGTTTAAGCGTCAATAGCAGTCATACCTCACCAGCTAGTATTATTTAACAAACCACAGTCACGTGTTAAACTGGAAGAAAATGTGATAAGCACTTTGCAATAAAACAGTTTTTTTAGATTATTTCGCCACGCGTAAACTTGCGAACAAATAATGGCCGGACAACTGACAGGTGTCATGGCGGCGCATCGAACGACGCATTAACGAGCATGATTGGTCAGTTTAAACTGTGAATTTCGCTGGGTACCCCGTCTTACCCGCTACCCCGTCTTACCCCCATCTCCCCTACCTATACGATAAATGTAAGCTTTCAACTATACGCAAACAATTTCCAACTTTTGACCGTATTTCACAATTATTATAAATATGCTAAATAAAAAATGTTGAATTGACTAACTATTTGAACTTTTCAGACTTCAAATAAAAGTCCAATGAGAACAATATTTTAATAAAATTAGTATAATATATATAATTAATACTTTTTATAAATATGGAGTATTTTTTTAATAATAATACATATGGCGTAGTATTTTTCCAGTAAAAGCGAAAATTTATTGAATCTCCAAAAATCAAAATAAAATAATTATAACAATATTTTTATAAAAATAGTTAATAGATGTAATTTTTTCGTTATTTTAAAAGTTGATTAAATAATTTTACAGATTATAGTTTACATGTGATTTGTACTTTATACAGTTCTTTACTTATTGTATTGAATGTCGTAACTTTAACTATGATAAAGTCACGAATTATTTCTACATTATTGTTAAATCAGCTTTAAAGAATAGTATAAGAATAGAAATGATATGTTATTTTTACTGATGACTAGGACAGTTAAATAGTTAATAATACAATACTATTTTTTATTTTACTTATTTCAATAGTATCACTAAAATGTTTCAATAAAATATTATCACTAAATTTTTTCTCAGTGTATACAGGGTGTCCAGGAAATAGTGCGCCAAAATTAAGGAGATGGTAGCTTGGGTCATGACCTACTAGAATATCAAAATATGACCTTAGTGAAAACCTTACCGTTTTCGAGATATTTCGGTTTTTATGAAAAATTAAATTTCAGTTTATTGACTAGTTGGTGCACATAAAAAGACATGTTCTCATTTTTCTTTTATTCTAGATAAGTTGCCCTACCTGATAAGCATGTCATTTTTTATTATTAACAAAAGACCGTCGAGAAAAAAAATAATCAAAATTTTTTTTTTGCTGTTCAAAATTATTTGACTCTCCTTTGACCTTAACTGGTGAATAAAAATGTACTAGGCAGTGATGGGAAAGCAATTCAAAAAATTGCTTAATTAATGCAGATTTCAGAATCACCCATTTTATTCATGAATAACAAGATATTGCCATGTTCATTTTAAATCAAATTTAATTTTTCATAAAAACCCAAATATCTCGAAAACGGTGAGGTTTTCACTAAGGTCATATTTTGATATTCTGGTAGGTCATGACCCAAGCTACCATCCCCTTAATTTTGGCGCACTACTTCCCGGACACCCTGTATAATAATAATTCTTAAAAAGGGAAAACAATTGAAATGCTATCAAAATTATTATAAAATCTTACCCAGAATAAGATCGTCAGCCGATCGATCAAGGGGTTGTGTAAGAAATTGACTTGAAAATTAAAAGCATGAAAATATAAAAAATGTAATTATACTTTTGACTATATAGAAAAACCAGTTAGATTGGTCAATCATAAAAAATAGAAGAAATATGCTTGCCAGATCAAGACAAGAAGATATACTTATGTATTTACATTAATCATCCTTCCCTTTTTATACTTAAAAAGTTATATTAAATTAAATTTGTATAAAGAGCTGTCTGCAGCTTAAAAAGGCCAAATTTTCCAACATTTTTAACGAAAGGTTTTAAAAGTCCTTTGGAAAAGTGCCTTTATGTATAACACCTCAAACTCAAGTAAAGAAACTTTTCTATTTTAACCTGAAATTACTAAATTACTGAATTCTACTTGAACTCCAAAATATTTTGCAGACATAGCCACCACCATCAAAAAGGAGGCGAAACCTTTGAACTCGTGAACCCTAAAGCTTTAGCTGAAAGTGTGTGCATCTGTCGAAGCCATTCATGCAGCAATCAAATTGCACTCTACACCTTACTTGGCTGCTAAATAGTAATCGATTGCTAAACTGGAGCAAAAATCCCTCAGATGCCTTATGGTAAAAAATATCAAAACTATGGCATTGATGCGAACGAATTTCAACTTGTTTTAAATACGCCCTTGTATTGCAAAAAAAAAAATATTTTTTCAATGTAAAGGAATGGAGTTCCTGAGTGCCAGAGGAGAGTGATGAATGCAGCAAAAATTAGCCGAATGGAAATGCTTAAAAGCATGAATATTCGTGAAAAGGAGAAGGATCCTTCAGGATGGAGTACACTGTGCTCCCGCTCACAGCTGGCTGGTGGGAAATTTTTATAATAAAACAAGATAAAAGGGCAAATTGGCGCTGAATCATTTTGTATATTAAGAGAATTTCTATTATGAGAGTATACAGAAGTGGGGTTTTCATATGAATGAAAGCATCCTGTTCGGGCTATTTTTTTTTTTTTATACAATACCAAGATAATGGAATCGTGATAATGAAAATCAAACATGCAGTCGTATTATTCAAAACCGGAGCAATGCCATATTATTAAAATTAATAAAAGATAAACCATGCAGGCACGCAGCACACAGCACCCAGCCTAATTATTGCATTTCCTCTACAATCACAGCTGCTGGAAATGGACGAAGGAGCACCGGGGACAGTTGAAATTCTGACACACCAAGCAAAAGCAGGTGGTATCCACCTGGGGTAGAGTTAATGCATATTTGTCAAAATTTAACAGAATAGTCCTAAAGTTGAGTGGTTAATGCATTCGGCATTAAATTTGCCCAACTTCTGTTTGTAGTTGACTTAATAGACCCTAGAAATTTCGTTAGAAATTTGGCCAGTCCTTGGCACACAATTCATATTAAAGCAATTTCCCCATTTAATCCTGGTACCAGGAATAATTAGGCTAAACCAACTAATTAAGGGGATACCAGAAATTGTAGCTGTGATTGCAAGGAGTGCAAACACGGGAAGGACATTTAAATATTCAGGGATGGCCAAAAGAGACCGAGGTATCTTCTGGCCCGGTGATTTAAGTTTCCTTTAAAATTCATAAGACATTACCCACTAATGCGGTTGTCGGTGGTCTCAGCGAAACTTTTGGTCATAAATCAATAAATTCATTCCCTCGACTAGATGATGGTGGTGCTGCTCCTGCACCATTAACCCAAACTTTGAGTTTTTGGGGTGTTTTCTTTTGGTAGAAAAAGTTAATGGGTAAATTCCGACAACATCTGTTCAGCATAGAGCTGCGCAATCCTGATAAGCGAAATAGATCAACTTCTATGGAGGAATGTAAGGCACAAGAGTGCCTCTGAAAAAAAAAAAAAATAAATAGAAGGGAGTGTCAGTGTACTTTATCTAAATTTTATCCTATTAGGAGCTCCACCCTGTCACCACCAGGGGGAGACACAGATTCTATTCGATATCTTGTTGACACAAATCCGGTTAGCTGCAACAGTAACGCGGGGAATCCCCGAGATAGCTGATATAGTGAGGAGTGGCGCTGCGATATGAATACTTAAGGGGTTATTCTACTGTTAAACGGGTAAAAAGCAGTATCTTTTTAAAAGTGTTGTAAAAAAATAACTATAAGAGATATCAATTTGAAATTTTGCATGCATCTTTATTAATGAAAAGAATATATAATGGCATAGTTGATTAAAAAAAAAAAACAAAATGGCGGCTTCAGTTTATGATTGATGTAGCGCGCGCTGACGGCCAGAGTCGTTTGCGCGGTACATTGCCCAGGTCGTCCAGGTGATCTGCAATCAATTTAACGATGAAATTTTATTAGTTTAGCTAAAAACACACAGACTGAACCTAAATTGAGCCATAAATATTAAATTTTCGCGATTTGACAAGCGTTGGAAAATAGCATGCTCGATTTTGGACGTTTTTTCGATGAAAAAAGTGCTCCCAAATAACCAAATTTCAATTTTTATGGCTCAATTTAGGTTCAGTCTGTGTAAAATTGATATATAACTATGCAAAAAATTTTTTAGCTAAATCGCTTCATTAGTTTTTTCTCTACGATGTACCGCGCACCAAAACAACACGTTTTGAGTAAATCGCGTTTAAAGTTTTTCTAACCGATTTTTTTTTTTAATCAACTATGCCATTATATATTTTTTTCATTAATAAAGATGCATGCAAAATTTCAAATTGATATCTCTAATAGTTTTTTTTTTACAACACTTTTAAAAAGATACTGCTTCTTACCCGTTTAACAGTAGAATAACCCCTTAAGTTGGACACATTCCCGGACGCGCTTCTTGGACTACTTTATACACCTCCACACCCTATGAAATATTTATATATATGTATTTATGTTATTCCAAAGATGCACTAGTCTTCCTTCGTGGAGATAGTTGCGGTTATTTGCATGCCAGCTTCCCGGCTTCTTAACGTCTTCGAGGAATAGACCGCGCCCCAAAACCCAAACTATCCGGAAAAATATCACAAAGTGGAAAGGGATGTTTCTTGAGTATGTTTTTTCTCCAGGACAAGCTGGAAAATGTCGCCTATTATAGACACAAAAACAGCATCACCACCCAGTGGCGCACGATGCATTCCCCAGTTTTATTGAAATGTTTTTCCTGTGTTTGCTTCAAAAAGTTTCTTGTGTTTTTTTCGTGTTAGTCAAGTCGAGCGCAAGCAACATCGTTGTCGTGTCTGTGCTATGTGCTGCATGATGAGCGGAAAACATCATCCTTAACTGGTGCACTCCGCCGACGATGAAACGCATCCTGGGGGTGGTTGTGGTAGTGGATGCAGTGCATATCGTTCTGGTCGCGAAAACTTTTCCTCCCCGGTGAATGGAATTCCTGGAGCACAAAGAAGACCTAAATTGGCTCGAAACTTCAATTTTTTAGCAGTTACACACCGGAGATATAAAGTCAGAGTATGATATTATGAGCTATAGTAGATGCATCGTCTATTTTTCCAATGTTCTCTCCGTATTTTCCGCCCTGAGAATTCCTTTAGTAATTTTCTAGATTATCTCTTGCAAGGTATATTGTTCGCAGAGGAGCGTTCCCCGACAAAAGGGGCTTCCGTCTGTCTGTTTGTCTGTCTGCAGCGATTCAAGGTAACAGCAAGCCCTATGACGGCACAGTTTGTTTACTTAGAAAGTAACGTAGTTACCCTACGACCAGAAAATCGATATAGTCGCCACCTAAAAGCAGGGAAAGGTCTTTTAAACCAGCAGCAGCGCCAGCAGAGGGGTGCTCCGCACTAATATGGAACATTGAGGGAGTCCACAGTATGACCAGAAATAAGCTTTTAACGAATATGTTGCCAGGTATGATAGCATGCAAATGCGAAAATGACTGCATTCAGAGTCCGCGAAAGGTGTCGCTTTGTGGCCCCTTCAGGTACACTCGCACGTAATGCGATTTAAATGGATTTTCTCACTTTTCGTATAGCCAGAACCGATTTCAGTAAGGTAAAACTGCCTGCCGGACGAAGAATTTAGGTTTATTTTATTTTATTTCTAAGGCTTTTTGTTTTCAGATGAGTGCGGCAGTTGGCATGACAATTTAATGAACTTGGGAAACCAACTCACTTTGTATGGTTGGTTTAAAAATGCCTCGAGCGTTTTCTATGGTCGTTTACAGCTTCATTTTTTCAGAACGTGTAACCACAACAGAAGATTTAAAAATATATATATTTACCAGGAAAGCTTTTCCACGATTTACCAGAAAGATAAAAGATTTTGTTTACCAGAATTTATCTTGCGTGCTATTTGGCTTGAGTTATGATAAATACGAAAGTAAGCAGCATTGTTAAGAGACAGGGTGTTATTGAGACAATATGCTCCGGGCTCCATAAGGTTATAAATTCCAAATCAAAAGTCAAGATATTAAAAACTGTTCAATTAAGGGGGTATCCCACTCTAGAGGCCCTTGAATTGAACGTTTTTTTCAGGGAGTTGAACAAGAAAATACAAAACATTTAGAATTAAACATAATAATCCTCTATTTTGAGAAAAAAAATTTTTTTTATTGAGTGGTTGGGTCAGGGCAGGCCTGCTACTGGAAGTCATACTTTAGGAACGGTGTGCACGATAACAACCAAACAAATAATCTGAAAATTATGAGATTGCACATTAGTACTCTTTACATATGTGGCTATGGCATGAGTGTGGCACATTTTGAAAAAAAAAAATTATTCATTTTTTTAATTTTTTCTACCATAAGTTTTATATTTTAGTTGATTTTTTACTGTTAAAATATGGGATACAAGTTATGTAAATGTAAAAATTCCTGATTTGCTCCACTTAGGTCATAGAGACAAAGCTAACACAGCTTGTACCAAAATCTGAATGAAATCGGATGAATGGTTTTCTCAGAATGCTGCACACCATTCATCAAGACGGTGTTTTGAGAAAAACGGCATTTAAGTTAAAGTTAAGAGTGGTGGAGAGCACGCAGCTGCGCACGGAATCGCCTGTAGCGGCGCGAGCTTTTCAAATTTCGCGGCAAGAGATAGCTTAAACGATTCAGGAAAGAACACAGAATTTTTCAAAACTAAAAAAAAAAAAAATGCATTTTTTGAACGTTCTAGAGTGGGATACCCCCTTAATCCAATCTTTCTTGAGCAAAATACAGGGTGGGCCATTTAAGATTTGGAATTTGAATCGGCTATAAAAAAAAACAAATAAACATTTTTCCAAAGTTATGAGTTTATTAGAAAGATTGAACCTTTCCATTTAGGAATGGAAGACAACATCATTCAAATGACTGCTAGCCTTACAATACCCCATTCGATCAGTACAATTTTTCAGTACATTTTCGATTGTTTGGGCCTCTATTTCGTCAATGGCAACTTCGATTTCACGTTTCAAGTCGTCAATCGTCTCTGGATAGTTAGCGTAAACCTTGTCTTTAACGGCTCCCCACAAAAAAAAGTCAAAAAGTCTAACGGAGTCAAATCGCAGCTTCGAGGTGGCGAAAACAGTGCGCAAAAGTCGATTTTTACGTTGGCTGTGTGGCACGTTGCGCCATCCTGTTGAAACCAAATGTCGTCTATGTCATACTCTTCAATTTTGGGAAACAAAAAATCACTTAGCATGGCGCGGTAGCGATCGCCATTCACTGTAACGGCGTTTCCTTGCTCATTTTCGAAGAAAAATGGCCCAATAATGCCGCCAGACCAAAATCCCCACCAGACAGTCACTCGTTGTGGATGTATTGGTTTCTCCACGATGACGTGTGGATTTTATGAGCCCCAGATACGACAATTTTGTTTATTGACGTATCCTCCGAGGTGGAAATGAGCTTCATCTGAAAAGATGATTTTTCGGTAAAAATGCCCATCTTCGATCAAGCGGTCTTCGCCCCCCCCCCCCCCCCCCCCCCGATTCTAATAACAAATTATGGCGAATTTCCTCCAAATTCGTATATAAGGGGTTTACGGGGGTGCTCTTTCAGAATCTGGCATTTGTTTTCATAAAAACTTCAAAAACCCTATTATTTTTTGGGTTTTTTCAAAAAAGAGCCGATTTTTTTTGGTCATTTTTCGTCTCAAAGTCGATTATCTTGTCGTTGGGGCTATTGAATGATAATATAACTACCAGAAATCGCGGTCCGAATGTCTACACTTTCTCAAACCATGGTTTTGATTTTTTTTTTTGCTTTGGTTTTTGCAAAATGGCCATTTTGTACAGCAATGTAATAATAAATTTCGCGATTTTTTTACACGAAAAGGATCAACTTTACAAAAAATATGTATATGACAAAAAGTGCTTATAACTAGCCAAAGAAAAAATGTAAATTTTTTCAGAATTTTTTGATTATTTTTGGTTTTTTGGATTTGGCAAATTTTTCAAAAATCCAAAAATCTTCCGAAAAATTCTGAGAAAATTCACACGTGTTTTGTCATCTAAAATTTATTCGTATAATTCGTCCTTTTTGAGTAAAAATATCACCAAATTTCATCATAAAAGAACTTGGTGATATTTTTACTCAAAAAGGATCAATTATACGAATAAATTTGATGGTTAAGCTTTTATAAACATATTCATCCAATTTTGACCTTTGGCATAGCCTACATGCAAACTTCGACACACTCCAAATCGCAATTATACTCAAATTAAAATTTCATCGAAATAAAGCTTATGATTATCCTTTTTAAAATCTTATCGTTAATGTTTCTTAAGGGGGTAGTCCAGTGAAAAAAAAAAAAATTTTCGTTTTTTTGTTTTTTGCTTAAATCTACTCTACTACACCTAGAAAATACTCCCTTAAAATATCTAAGCAAAATATTGAATAGTTTTAAAGATACAGAGAGTTTTCGAGAGACGTGTAACCCGAGCGCTCGAAGGTCCCCTGGCGTGTATCGGAGCAAGGAGGACTCTTGTATTTCTGTTTTCTTCGCCCATTTTTTTTCGGTTTATAACGGTCTAGGTCCTTCTGCTTTGTATTTAAGGTTAGTTATGTATTTAGGAGGCATCGCGTTATGTATGGAACAGGCATCGCTGACTAAGGTAAAATTAATTTTTTTAGCTTTTTTCCGCATAAAAAACTTTAAACGCGTTTTTCTGAAAACAGCATGTTTTGACTCGGCGGACGTCAGATCTCAGAGTCTTTTGCTCCGATTGATCTAAAAATTTAGCTGTATATTTCTTGATTGTGTATCTATCGTCGGAACTAGAATTATTAAAATCCATTGTTTATTTACAGAGTTATAAACAAATTAAGCACCCGAAAAACACCCGAAAAATTCGAAATGCCGCCATTTTGTTATTTTTTATTGAAAGTTAATAATTCTAGTTCCGACGATAGCCAATGTTCTACAGATTAAAACCTCGTTTGAATTTTTTGTTTCAAATGGACCGTTGCAGAGATTCGACGTCCGCCAACAAAAAAAATTTTTTTTTGGAGCGGCCATTTTGTCGGGATGACTCATCGAAAACAGAAAAAAAAATTTTTTTTGTGTATTTTAATAGTTGTACTATGATATGACAAAAAGTGTTTTAATAAAAATTGACTTCTAATATGAAAAAAAAATCGTTGAAAAAACAGTCGTTTTCACTGGACTACCCCCTTAAATTATGTGTAACATGATATATAGTATTATTTCTGCTGAATCCCAGCGATTGTTCTTCTGTATATTTTTTTGTAAAAATTTCATTGACATTTTCAATGTAACGGACAGACATTTTTTGCGACGGAACCCAAAAAAGGTCATATTATTTAAATCCAGACAACAAATTTGGAGAGTTTCGCTTGGAGTTCCCTACGATTAAGCACCAACCTTTTTGGTAACGTCGAAATTACCAGAGATATGATCGTTAAACTGAAATGCAAATTTTTTTACACTCTTGATTCCAGAACCCCTTCGTTATCACCTGGAGACACCACTTCAAATGTGTCTGCAGCTCTGGTGCCTTCCCTAGTCTTTTACAGCCCCATATTTGGACTCATGTGACCGCAGCAGCACAGGAGGAAAAAGAATTACTTTAAGTAAACTTTGGAATGACTTTTCAGAAGAGCAAAAGGTGCTGTTTACCAACTTTTATCTTCCCAAAAATTCCACTTTGCTCTTATATTTAGAGGAAAGTCGTATGGTAATAACAATTTACTGAGGTGTGTTCACTACTGCGGAAACCGAATTTCTTCCCTTTTCCAGCACTTAAACAAATAGATCCCATCCCAGTAAAGCCGTTGGCAGTTTTCTTTGAGGTGCCACAGCCGTGAAAATTGTTTATTCGAACAATATAAGCAGCAGAGACTCATCAGCTCGTTAGGAATGCCACAAGGCGTCTTTTGCTGCAGACGTATTTTTAAATTGGCCCATTTCGTCACATGTCGCCTAATGTGATCTCACTAATGAGATGCAAAGCTACATAGCACCCGTTTTTGCCTTCTCCTCATTAGGGTGCGACACCAGCCAGTGTGCTTTCGTCGTCGTTAAACTGATTTAAATTTGTCGACGACGGAACCAAGATTTCCTTAAGCTCTGTAATTTGTTCAGGGATCTTTAACTCAGATTTAACGAGTTGTTTGCTCACACATTTCCCCTCACATCTTCCTGATTTTCAGGAATCTTCGGAAGCTTCCTCGAAGGTGAAACACGGTTCTCGACGTGATCCCTGTAAAATACCATTGGTTCAATCTGAATTCACCTAACTAACTGCAACGAATAATTAAATTACCTGCAGTCGAAATATTCCATTAAAAGAAGATTTTAAGCTCCTTTAGTTTTCACTTAATTTCCCCACTTCACGGAAGTGAAACGACAAAGTGAGCATGTTCTCAAGACGATAAACTTTTTGGAGGTGATTCATTCGCATGTGGCATGTGACAAATTTTCCAAATTTTATATGGCATTGCTTCGACACCGTGAATCCTTTATATATGCAACCCGAAGCGCGGTTATCTGTTTCTAAATTATTTTCACTATTTACCAACTTTTGAGTTAGAGCAGAAATTCATCAATTTTGACAAGGTTCGAACTTATATAAAAATGCTGTGACATCTCCACTCCCCAAAAGAGTTGAACTATATAGACGTTTTATGAGATTTTCTTGTTTCTATAATACAAAACTAAAAGAAGCCACAAACGATTCATTTTTGCACAGCATGAAGACTCTTTATTTGACATCCGTTTCGCTCTAATTGTCCCAAAATTATTTACCTTCATGACGAAATCCCTTTTAGATATCGTCAGGAAAAAGCAGGAGCTATCCCCAAAATTATTTGCACAACGTTAGTCACACTCGGGAGCGTTTCAATCACCTTGTGGCCCCGGGTATCGATCTGGGGGTATGGTGTTTTACCATTGGCGATGGTGGTTGCTCCCGGTAGCATCTCTGTGAATTATTTCAATGGATACACCTAAATGTTCGACACAGAGGAGTCTCGATGGTGCTCCTCCGCAAAATCGGGAGCTCCAACGCCGCCGTCGTCGTCCGCCACCACGGCAACATTCTATTCGAACAAGAGCCCCATACCCCCTTGCTGGAAAATGAAAGGTCGTAAGCTACGGGCATTAAGGGATGTTCTGCCACTGCGGAGTGAATAATGAAATGTTATCTTATGAAGTAGAATAAATATTTGAGCTTATTTGATGAGAAAACCGAGCCGGGAGGCTGACTGGGTGCGCCCCAGCGCGCTTTCGATGTGCTCCCCAATCGGTCGGAGCAGCAGCACCCCATTGATTGGGGAAGATTTTCGCATGATTTAGAATGGGATTTATCGAGTGATTGTCAACGGCGACATGTACTTGCATGTCATTGTGAAAAATTTATGGATGATAGGTTTCGTGTCTTGTTACTCACCTGCATAATTTATGAGACTCCCATCGCCGATTTGATGTACTTTACTTTACCCGACCGATGGCAGAGGTAAGTTCATTTGCGAGAACATCACAATTGTCTACTTTATTGATTTCGGAGAGCAGGCCAATCGTTTCTCATTAATAACCATTAATCCCATTTTAATGGATAAAAGCCAATTGTACTTTTAAATATGTATATCTTTTATCATCTACCGTCCATAATAAAAGGTTGGGTACTGCGGGATACTAAAATGAAATCAAAACCCCTTTTTTTTAAATCCTTCTTGTGAAATCTCATAATCATTGATGTATTTTAATTCTAAAAACAAGTTCTATCAATGATTTTCGAAATATTCGGATATCAAAATTTAAATATTTTCTAGATGATGTCTTAAAGTTAGAAAACGGCCAAATTGCTTTTTATAAATATTTTTTTCTTTAAATACGTGTAATCTAGGACAAAATTCTAAACCCATCTATTACTTCCAGTATGCTTGAGCCAAATTTAAACTTAAACAATTGGTTTAGAAAATATATTTTTCACCAGTATAGCTTGAATGCTTAAAGTGATTTTTAAAGAATATTTCGAAAACCGTGAAATTTTGGATAATACTAGGTTTATTAGTTTAAATAATTGTAAATTACCTCCTTTATATCCTTTATCGTATTCAAGAACCAAGAAATATTTAGGACCAAATTAAATATATTTATCAACCGAGTTCAATTAATTTACGTACACATTTGACTTGTCTTAAACATTTTCATTCTCTCAGAACTTCAGTTTCGCTTCAAATTATATTTTATGGTCAGATAAACTTAATTCATTTTGATAAAAAGCTTTCGAAAATACAATTTCACTGTGGTTGATGAAATACCATTACATTAATATAGCAGAAATATTTGGGATTAAAAATATATATCCTTTGGATAATGGCGGCTTTTGAATTAGACTAATTCTAAATTATAAATTGATATTGACGCTCAGCAATGTTTACCTTTTATTCATAATCTGCCCTTTATTAGCATCTAAACCATCAAATCATAAGCTTAAAAGTTTCAATTCACAAAATCAGGAAATGCAAGACGACTTTCTTATTTTATTCAATAACATAAATTTTCCACTTTAGTCCAATACCTTTTGCCATCTTTCTGGCAGTAGCATGATTCCACGCTCATAAAACTTCTGATCTTTGCTGACAAAAAACAGATCCCAATCATTTTTGACGTCCTCATTTGAAATAAGGTTTTGCCATTTAAAATTTTTTGTAGAGATCTGGAGAATATGGTGGGTGTGGTAATACATCCCATCCAAGCTGTAACAACTTTTGGTGAGTTACCAAACTTGTATGAAGTCTCGCATTTTCTTGGTGGAACACTATACCTTTTCTATTGATCAATTCTGGCCTTTTCTGTTTGAGTAAGTCATTAAATTTGTCCAGTTGATGACAGGTTACTTCAGAATTGATTATGGTATTGCCTGCTAGAAGCTAGAAAAAAAACGCTGTCTTTGAAATCTTACCAAACAGACAGCAGCACCTTTTTTGATGAATATCGGTTTTCGGAGTGTTTTGAGCCGATTATCTCTTTTTCTCAATGATCTCTTGTGCTTAACATTGTTGTAGGCAACCCATTTCTCGTCCCCAGTGATGATTCGCTTCAAAAATGGATCATTTCCTTGACGTTTGAGAAGGGAATCACAGACGTCAACGCGACGGAGCACATTTCTGTAAAACATGTGGAACACATATGTATGTCGTTTTGAAATTAAACCAAGGCGTTTCACGTGATCATGAACGTTCGCATTGGATTAATTTAATCTCTCAGCGGTTCAACGAGTTGTTATTCGGCGATTTGCATCAATCAATGTCTTTATTTTACCTTCAGCAGATTCAACTGACTTTCTAGAGCGTGGTGCATCTTTAACATTACATTTGCCAGAACAATATTTTAAAAACCAGTTTTGACACTAGCGTTCTGTCAACACACATTCTTCATACACATCAACTAATTTGTTTCTTACTTGAACAGCATTTTTACCTTTTCGATAGTAAAATATACCGAAAATGCTGCTTTAGACTTTCCGTATTTAATAGGGCACCAAACAAAAACTATTGCGCAGAATCAAACAAACTTTGTCATAATAAAGCCGAACAACCCAATAGTTTCAGTACTTATTTCAATTTAAACGCTTCTCTCCCGCTGTACTCTAATAAAAAATTATTTAAAAATGCACACAGCTGTTATTGTTATTCTTCAAACGTGAAATATATAAAACTTGTTTTACATTCATTTCAAATTAATTTAAATTTTGATTTAATTTTCAGTTTAAGTCGTATTTATTTTACAACGTAACGTGAATGAAAGTTTAACTTGACTCGCTTTTCTGGTTCATGAATAAAGTAAACATATATCTTGCAGACATGCAATTAAATTCTATTAACAAGCATAAGTCGAGATAACAACAGCAAAGAGCGCGCCGTAGTTTGTTTTCTTTTGGATTGAAACTAGTTGAAAATGCAAATTGTAAAATAATAATTACTAAAATGAACCGCATTAAGGAATGCATTGTGTATAATTTGATGGAGCAATTTAATTAGAAAACAGAGAGAGAGAATATAATTTTCAGTTGTGGTGTAAAAAAATCCCCTAAGAAACAGCCAATTACCATATTTTCGCTAGTCAAGTACGCCTCTGGAGCGTCCGGCAGAGGTATTACGAACAGAGCCTTAGCATCCTTTTTGCATGGGGCTGGGGAACGTTCGGTAAGCATTTTAGCAAGACCCAGTCGGGTAAAATATGCAAACAACGAATGCAAATTGCAGCTGCTTTAACATGTCACTTGTTCCATCAGAACCAACTGGAGCAATAAACAAGGAAACGGAGCTCCGGAGCCCGAGAACACAGTCGGCCGCAACGACAAGCATTTCTGGTGCCAGAGCCACTGTTTGGTGGGATGTCGGAAATTAGCAAGTTCAAAGTTTTCTATGCAGAGAAATAATTATTTTGAACCAGCCCAAATTATCTTTAATTTCGATGTTTTGCATTTTATCGCTGCCATAACAAGTCATATGCATGCAAAATCATTCTTGAGGAATTAACCTAGTCAGCAAATCTAAAAAGATGTATTTTTTGAGACGGAAAAGTGTTTGATATTTTTATTTCTTCGATTTGTTACTATAATATATATCTATCCAAGTTTTCATAATTTTTTTCAATTCAAAATATTGAGAAATTTAAACACAACAATTTGAATACATTACCATAATCAATAGTAATACAAGTAATGCAAGCAAGACAAATTACCAGTACTGGCAATTCAAAAAATTTAATTACCATTACCAAGTACTTCAGAAGCATTATTCAGCATTACATGACATTACTTAGAAATACTCATCATTACCTAGCATTGCTTAAGGGGTTACTTGGGTTTCAAATTTTGAAAAAATCGATTTTTTCTTTTTTCATTATTTAATGGTAAAAAAAATTACTTTTACACTCAAATTTTTCAGTATCAAAAAGAGTAGCATTTGAACTATATTCTGTGAAAAAATTTCCACCTTTTTATTCATACTTTAAACTTTAAACGCGTTTTTCTCAAAACTAATTTTTTAAAGTCGGTGGATGCGATTACTCAAAAACGAATGCACCGATCTTATTCAAATTTTGCGAACTTCTTCTAAATAGCATTGATTAGGGAGTGAACGAAGGATTTTCTTTTTCGTTCATCACAACTTAAGTACTTTACATGGCAATATGCATTGTGAATTTTTCGTACGCAACGCCGCCAAAAATTCAGATTTCAATATTTTTACAAATCCTTCGTTCATTCCGACCTGAACTCATATACTAACATACAAAATTTGATCTCTTGGTTTCAGATAAATCTAGTTATGATGTCTACCGCATTTTTAAAAGGTTTTCGAAAACCAACTTTCAGCGGGCCATTTTTCATTATTTTTCAATAAAAATTTCATAGAATATAGTTCAAATGCTACTCTTTTCGATACTTAAAAGTTTGAATGTAATAGTATATTACTTTTTTTTACTATTAAAAGACGAAAAACAAACAATCGATTTTTTTTTTAAACACACGTAACCCCTTAACAGTATTCAACATTACCTAGCATTACTCGACATAACGCACCGTAGCATGATCCAATAGTATCACAGCATTACTTAATAATTCTCCAGCACTAGCATTAATCGATAATATCCGTATATACTTATATCTATAAAAATTAAAGTTTGTTTGTTCCTCACTCACGCCTAAACGCTTGCATTGATATTTTCCATTTTTTGTCAGAAGGTAGTAAATATCCCAACTTAACATATAGGTTAAATTTTTTTCGGATAATATATAGGGTTTCAAAATAGCGGATCCAAAATAGCGGTTGAAGATTTAAAATTTGAAGCGATTTTCATGAAAATTGGTACTTAGGGATTTTGTGGAATGCTGATTTCAAATTCACTGTCCAAATTTAGAAATTCAAGCTGGCAGACCCAATATAGCGAACAAGATTTCTCGATTTCAACGGATTTTAATGAAAATTAGTAAAATGATTGTTTTGATTGATTTTGAGTATTACCAAAATCTCCAAATCCAAGATGGCGGATCCAATATGGCGACCAAAATATTTCAATTTCGACGGATTTTAATGAATTGGTACAATGATTATTCTGAGGCCACTAATTTCGAATATTAGCAAAATTTCCAAATCCAAGATGGCGGATCCAATATGAAGACCAAAATGTCTCGATTTCAATGGATTTTAATGAAAATTAGTACAATGATTATTCTAAGGCCACTTATTTCGAATATTAGCAAAATTTCCAAATCCAATATGGTGATCAAAATTTCTCGACTTCAACGAATTTTAATGAAAATTAGTCAGAGTTTTTGGGGGCCACTAACTTTGAATATTGTCAAAATTTCTAGACCCAAAATGGACTTCAACAGTTTTTAATGAAAATGGGTACAATGATTATTTTAAGGCCACTCATTTTGAATATTATAAAGATTTGGATATTCAAGATGGCGCATACAGAAAGGGGTTTTCGGGTTGAAACAATTTCTATTGAGAAGTGTTTAATTAGTAAGTATTTACCCAACTCCGGGTGAAACTGGGTAACCCAGCATGTAGTTGTATATATTTTTGCTATTTTGAGCAAGTATGCAAAGTTTCATGCAAATCGGAGCAGCAGTTCTCAAAAAATCATGCTCATCGATTAGCAGTTTTTGAAAAAACGTGATTTCGAGAATAACATATTTAAAGTTGCTCACAGTACATATGAATGAATATAACGCGTCAATTCTGCTCAGATCAACATTGAATTTTAAACAAATATTTTCGAGACATTGTAGGCTATGTAAATGATAAAAACAAAAAGCAGATTATTCAAAATTCATCACTAAGTACATACTTTTTGGGATTTGGTAGAATTCCTAAAGCCAAGCAAAACCTTTAAAAGCGTCTTTCCCCAACTCACCCTCTAAAATCGGGAAAAAATCGATCTTACTTTAAAGGTAAACACTGTTTTTTTTTTTTATATGTAACGTCTTTCCATTAGACCAACCCTCGTTTCTGTTCAAAAATAAAGAAGGGAAAAGTTTATGATTATTTCCACAAAGAAACGAAGCGTTACAATTCGTTACCGGTTGAAAATTTGCAATATCTCCGAACGCTACATACCGGGGGTAATTTATCGCAACAAAAGCGACAAAATTAAGTTTGGCAACAATCGAAGCGGAACGCATAGATCCCTTTGCCGGAGTACTTTTTATACTTCATATATGTAAATCACGCCCCCCATCCTGCCCTATATTTATATCTCGGAAGAATTGAGAGTGAATCTTTTCCCCCTTTTCTTGGAGAACGGTGTAGGTATCATCATTCCCGTTTCCCCCAAAAAGCATCAGAGTGCTTTCTTGTGCTTCTGATTTATTTTCACATTTATTAAACGAAAATTTGAAGGTAATTGCTCATGTAGACCTGGGGAAGATTTTGGGGGCCTAATAACGCGAAATTTATGTATGCAGCAATTTTACAGCCAGATAACGAACATATTTGCATATCCTTTTCGTACAGGGTGTAAAATTTTCCAGTATGCCTACTGTCGAGCAGGATGTACGCTAAGATAGAGAGAGGGTGTACTCGCAAACGAGACAATTTTGTATTCACACACGGCGCGAAATTTGTTCAGATTTCACGGAGCAATCATTGTCCCTGTTCATCCAGAATTTGAGATAGGGAGTACACTGAATGGCTTTGAAAGGGGATGGAAGGTCTTAAGTCAATTTTATATAGCACCTTGTGAGTTAATAATAAAATGGAAGTTGCTTTGAATACTCCCTTGTATGCATACCAATTCGATTGATCTTTTTGGAAATGTAAATCAAATAAACCACAAGTAATGGGAATACAATGCCAGCTTTAGCTTTCAAGTCTACAATTGCGAGTAAACTCATTCAGTTAATCTAGTATTATAGGGTAATGGGCTCAATTTTGGCCAGTTTAAAATTTTTAGATATGAATGAAAAGAATTAGCTGAATATGTGGCTGAATAAAATCTGACAATCTGACTGGAAACGTTCTCAGGTATGTTCACCAATTTTGATGAAATTCAAATATGTTATAGAGTATCGAAAAATAAGAGACACGTATTTTTTTTATCTGCGGATACGCACATTTGGGGGTACTTTAATGTATTGTTTTTTTTTTTAATAAAGATTGGTGTATTTTTCAAAAGTTTGTCCGCCATGTTGGATCCACCATTTTGAATTTTTTAAATGTAACATCAGATTTGTAATCAGCGATCCCAAAAAATACTGGTTTTCACGAAAAAACTGATGTCTGAAAAAATATAGATCATTTACGTATTAATGCTAGGGGTTGCCCCCTTGAGGTGCTTTTTTTTACGAAAAACCAAAAACACGTCAACTTTATTTTTCAAAATCGTATGTAAAAAAATATATTTCAATGATTTTTAACTAAACTTGTTATTTTTGTGACGCAAAAATATAAAAAAAAATCGTTTTCTGCAATAAAAAATAGGGGTTGCCACCTCCGGGAACCGGATTACTTACAAAAGGTTAGTATATTTATGAGACATCATTTCCATTTTGTTTCATTAAAGAAAATTCATTAGAACTTGAAATATTTAGGATAAACTGTTTTTGGGATAAACTTTAGGGGTGGTTTTCACCCCCTAAATGTGCGTATCCGCTTATAAAGGTCCTTAATCAACATCTGATTGATCAAGGATCTGATTGATCAACAAAAACTCAACATCTAAATTAATTTCTTTTATTTTCAAAAAAATAGGTGCTTTCTTTAGTCAGAAAATACTATCGTATATGGTTATTATACTTTCTTAATTACAAAACTGACCATTTTCAAATCACTCAGTAGTTCCAATGGGACCTAATTGAATTAAATATTTCGACTTGTTTGAAATTAAAATAGGTTGCTTGTTTTTAAAAATAATTATGATTTGAAAATTACCTTTGTAAATTTGGAAAATGTTTCTCCAAAGCTATTAAACAACGTTAACATTATAATCCCTTAGAAATAATAAAACACAAACACTTAAATCCCCGACAAAGTTAAACATCTTAAAAAAATTTCGGGTAGCTTGTTCCAATTAACCTCGAGGAACTTGGAAGGCCGAAAAAAAAAGGAAAAAATTTTGATGTTGTCGTGTTTCCTTAAGACCGCCCACCGCTCTTTTATATCCTGAGTGAAAAATGGTAATGGCCAAGAGTGACAAGTGTGATGATATCACTCCATAAAGTAATGACTAGACAGAAAAATCCCCCGATGAGGGGCCGTCGGACTAATTTAAACATTTTCGTAATGCATGGTGCTCCTTTGCATGCTAAATGAGGTTTTTGGGAGGCTTCTCAGCACCCAAGATCCGGGCGAAAAGTGAAAGTCTATGCAAATTTATTCGCGTTTTTGCGGCCAAACGACCAACTAAAGTAAAGAGCGTGCCAGGGAGAAAGGACTATTCATTTTGTAATTTCATTGCCTCACCATAGTGAGGATGAATTTTTATTGGACAGAGATGGTGGTCCTTCGAAATCAACTTTTCATGGCTTCGCCTGAATAACAATTACCAGATGGTGTGGTAAAAAGCCACCAATGCGGAAAAGGAATTCCTTTTTTTTCTATTTTTAGCTGAATTTTCATTTTGTGGAAAAGTTGAAGATTTTTATACTCTTCAAATAAGTTAACGAGCGCATCTGCAATGAATATTTACGTAGTTTTATATACTATACATGGCATGCATATTCAATTCGACATAAAAGTCACACAACTAATCCATTCTGTCCGTTAAAGAAATATTGAATTAGACTGTACAATATATTCAGGTTATTGCATAAACAAAACTGAGCTAAAAATTCAAGAAATTTACTAGTAAAATTACATTTCCCTGTCACTTAATATAACCAGTGCTGGAAGTAAATCCGTCTTTCTGTTGGATGATATAAGGGAGTGTGGAAGCTCATCTTCCTTTATCCTTTCAGTCACATAATACCCTTGGGATACGTTGTCGTATTGTGTGCGCGCCCTGCCCTAGATATAAACGAATTCAGAAACTATGAAAATTTTCATAAAAATTCATCTCCATAAATTCCATTTTAACATTGTATGAGGAAAGCTGGAAAACATGTTTTGATTTAGTAAGACTCCTCTCGTGGCCAGGACTTGTTTATTCCTTTAAGTAAGCACTTCCAGTTATTCATTCCTCCCTCTTAAGGGGGCATAAGGCTTTGGTTATCTGTAGTGGAAAAATTTCATCATTTTCCACAGTATAAACTATGCAAAATGGTTTTTCCACTAGATCTTAAGGGAAAACTTAAATGAAACCCGGTTATTTATAGGAACAAAATAGCTTCGTGTCCTGATGGTGTGCAATGATTACATTTTATCTGTTTGTCGGAAAAGAATTTTATGGAACGCGGTCAAACGATTTACAAAAATGTATATAGTCTTCGTGAATTATGTTTTAAGCTGTTTTTCAAAGCAGAGACCAGAAATATTGCAGTATTTTTTATATCTGATGGGATTCCATTAAAATATTTTACATTCTTATATTATATATTTACATATTTTATGAACTCGTACCATTCTTACACACACACAAAATTTAGAATTCCCAAGATGATACAGAACAAATATAAAAACTAATGATAAAAAAAGTATTTTCTTCACTTCATTATATGAAGTTCCGCCAGGATCAACAATAGGACCCCTATTGCTTAATGTTTGTGCTCCTGATTTCAAACATGCGGATGGATGAAAAAACCTTTATAGAGCTGATGAACCAATTTTGGACGTGTTTAAGTACTTGCACATAAAATGTTTTTCAATCAGAATAAAAATTCCTAGTAAAAACATATACACTAGAATTCTATTTCCCTAATTTGACAAGATTTATATCTAAATCTAAGTTAGCTAAAATTCCAGGTATAAACGATAAAATTCTATAGTCTTTGTTGTAACTAGTAAAAGCACTAAAAATGCAATGAATCTTTCTTAACTAGATTTATATTTAAATTCACTATTGAGTTTTTAAAATCCTTTATAGAAAATCTTTATTTATAATTTTTATAGGTAAAGAAGTAGTATATTTTTACCTGGATTAATAGTTTTTGTCTCCTAACATTTTACTAGATGTTTGAAGTCGGCGGGAAAATAAAACTGTTTTTTCTATAATTTCCTAGTATTCAGAATCAAACAACTAGACTTTCAATGAATTAGAACAGAAAAGATGCTAAGTGTAAGGAGTTTTAATTTTGTCAATAGATTTAAAGTTTTTTTCGCTAGATCAATTAAAATCTAGCTAAAATGTTGTTTTCTAAGTAGAAGTAGCTTATTTCCTAGTGAGGGGGCACTAGAAACCTAGAGATACTCAACACTACACACTATTGAGTGTACTAAAAGCCATTACATCAAAAGTTTTATAAACTAATAATATAAACTAATGTACATATAGCATATAGCATATAGGGAACTGCCAAAAGGGTAGTTATTTTTTAATAAAATATAGATGTTTAAGTCTTCTTCAAAATAGTATCCCTTTAACCTAAAATACTACTACTAAGATTTTTCTTCTTATAAATGCAGTTTCATTGCCGAAGTTGTTTAAAAATAAATTATTTTCCCCGTATCATATAAAATTCGTCTGGAACATGAATCCTACTGATCTAAATTTATAACCGCCCTCCCAAAAGGTTTGAATTTAGGGTATAAATTTCGAAACGACTCCAATGTTCATCAGAGCCGCCCACAAATGAAGAGCTTGGTGGGGCATTTTCATTTTCGTGTCAATTAATGTCAAGAGAGAGGCTTCATAAATTCAAAGTCACGTCCCGAAGCTTCACTGAGAGGACAATTTTGTGCTTTATCACTGCGCTTTATCAGGACTTTTTGCATGTTTTGCTTCAGGCATTCATACGCTTATATATTTTTCCTCAATTTTATGTTTTTTTATATTTTCTCTTGTGTATTAAACAGTCGACAAAGGAGGAAAAGCTCAAAATATGTCACCATAGCACCAAAAATAATGAAAGAATTCCCTCAAAAGAGGGGTGAAAATATTTTTATCAGTTCGTACAGTTTATGCTTGTTTCCTCCCTACGATCACCCATCCAGTACATATATATATATATATATATATATGTATATGTGTGAAGGGAAATGATTCGCGAGCTATAAATTATCTGAAGAAGATAAAACCGTCGTGTCATCATAAATTTAAAGCTTTTTTTATGGTTGATTTAACTTGTAACTAGTTTCGGATGTTCGGCTCGATACTTCTTCAAGCAGTCAACTGCACAACGATATTGACTTCTACGAGTGGAGTATAAAAGATTATGGCGGAAGTCGAACGAAACAGGTCATAAAATCGTCGGATATAAAATGAAATTCTTTTTTGAATAAGCTTCACTTGATTTTGAGAAGATTGGCTTTACTTTTTGTTTGGAAAAAATATATCCATGAAAAATAAATGCGTTTATGAATTTTTCCCTCATACATAAAACTCAATCTTCAAAATTAATTAACTTCTAACTGAATTTCAAACATTTTTCATGGGGAGGTGGGATGTTAATTAACCCTAGAGCTGAAAAAAACCCCAGCTAAATGCGTTGTTACATCTTATAGCTCAAAGCGGAGAAATCTTTGGCAAAGATCCTTTTCTGACGAAGGTGTGCTCTAAGCTAGGGAAGTGCAGGATTAAGGAAAAAGGATTATATACTTGCCAAAAACATTGCCTCTGCACTTGCAGGAGTTAATTTGTCTAAGGAGCTCTGCCTGAGTGGAAGCATCCTGGCAGGGGCGCCCCCCGTAAATTTACTTCAATGGATTACAGCCCTTCCCTCCAGCACTCTTTTCTGTCCTATCTTACTGATACACACCAGAAACGACGACGACGTGGTGGTAAAAGAGCATGAAGAAGGAAGCTCTAATTAATTTTACTTCCTTACATCTTTACTTGCCAGTGCCGGCTGCCAGAGGAGGGGCATCAAGTAGACCTGAACACTTTAACACGCATGTAATGTGCTCCCAGAGGCGTGCGGCTGAGAAGGGGCTAAAGGAAGGGATAGGCCACCCGGCCCCGAAGGATTTGGGCTATGAAAATAACAGAAACATATACTGCCTAGAGAGAGCATAGGGGCATATATTTCTAGGGCTGGAAAGAAACAAGGCGTGGTGCAAACGAGTTAATCATTTCGGCATCAACAAATGACACGTGCTTCGCATCCTAAAAGTGGGTCCTGACGTGCCGAAGGAATTCCCGAGCGTCTGCATTATTTATAAGTTTCTCTGGGCCTCTCGCAGAGCACACCGCAAAGAGGTAACGTAACGAGGCCCTAAGTAGACAGCCGAAATATCCAGCTGAAGGCATTTTCGTGCTTAGCAAGATAGTGGGTGTGGGGGCTCCGGAGGCCCAGTACACCAAATAATTTATGAAGTGGCGAAATAGTTAAGGGCGAGCACCCTATTGAATCATTCACCAAAAATTTCTTCTCGGGCAAAGTCAGAATGAAGACGCCTATGAATTTCTTATAATGATCTTCTCTCTGTATGGTGGTGTGAATGTGGCGAAGAAAGGGACAAGTTTTACACTTCGTTTAGAATATTACTATATATTATTATTATGAATACCAGTCCCGCGCAAATTTAGGCGACAAAATACAATTAATTATTGAGAAAATGCGTTTTAATTCTGTTATTGTTTGTTTAAAATATTGTTCCCACTTCCCATATGAAATGACTTTGATTCAAGCAAACGTGAATCCAGAACTCAAATTTGAGGGGATGAAAATGCCCAACCATCTAACACACCAAATATAAGAAAAGACGTTGAAACCAGTCAATAGCAAGTAGTAAAACATTTATGTATTTATTTATTTTTTGATGGAGGTGAGTTGGGTGTTTTGGTGAATTTTTTTTTAAAACATAGCACAAAATATGCGAAAAAACACCGCTCTATTTTCGGATATTTTTCAAAATATTTTTTTTAATATGTTATTTAAAATTATGAAAAACATATACTTGTGTTCCACATAACAATAATGCATTTCTATAAACAGGAATTATTTTGGTGGATTTCTTTATTTAATTTCTACTGCCTTCGTTAAATTTGTATATGTCCTATGGGAATGTGTGAAAACTAATGAATCACTATTTTTTTTTACAAATGGAGAGATCGGGAAAATTTAAATACTTTTTAATAATTTTTAATTATTTAAAACATGTTCTAACGTTTCATTTTAAATGCGATTGACGATCCTCCTGATGTCTTTAATAAAATCCTCTATTGTTTTTGGGTTATTTTCATAGCAGTGATCTTTAATGTAGTCCCACAAAAAGAAATCATATTGAGTGAGATCTGACGAGTAAGCTAGCCATATATTCCTTTTCCCCTAGCAAAGCGTGGGTACCCTAGGCCAATAACTCGATCGCCATAAAATGTACTGATGGTTTCAAATACTTCTTGTGTGCGACGAGGTGCTGCTCCGTCTTGAATAAAATAAAAATATTTAACGAGACCTCTCTTTTTCGCATGACGAAGGGATTTGGTCTCTAACATCTCTTTGTACGTCTCTTCGGCGACAGATGATTCAAATAAATGTAGGTAAATATATATTATGTAGATGGTTCACATTTCAAAAATATATATCATTTACAATTCACGTTCTTCACTATATTTTTAAATTAATGGTTTGTATTAAAATCTCCATATGATAAAAAATAGTGAACTCATTAGCTCTCACACATTCCTATTTGACATCCTATACATAATAATATGTTTGTGGCAATGTTTTGATGAACAAGATATGTTGTTCCTTCGTTTTGATGGAACGTAAACAGTGGTAATATATATTTAAAATGCAGAATTTTCACCGCTTCAAAATAAAGTCGTTTATTGTAGTCAGAGCAATGCAAAGTACATATGTAGAAAAAAAAGACGTCTGTAAGAATTGTCCTAATTTTTGTACATAACTAGATAAAAAAAAATTTGGAATATCCGACAGCATGGAAAGTGAACTAAAATTAACTAAGCCCAGCTTACTTGGTTTTTTGTGTTTATAAAACCACTTTGTTTAAAATTCAAATTCTCTAGTTGAGGCAAGATCCATATTGTTAAATATGATTCATAATTTTAATTTTCTTTTTTTGTAGCGTATATGTCACAATTCCAAATCAGGAATAAAAAAAATTTGTAGACCAAAATGAGGCAGATTTTTTTTTAAAATCATTTCTAATAGCATATTTATTTATATTTTTTCCTCCCAAAGAATTCATTTTTCTATTACTTTTAAAGGCATATTCGCGGAGAATTCACTCTTGGTTGAAAACCTTAGAAGTAATATTGAATTTTTGGAAGACTTCTTATTCTAATTACTGTCTTACAATAACTTTGTTGTAGGGGTTTATAAGAAAAGTAAGAACACATTCTTGTGAAAGTTTTACTTAAAACTTTTTAAGACCAAATTTTGGAAATTCGATCTTATAGAATCATTATTAAAAATCTATTTTAAAAACATTACGAATTCTTGACTTTATCCGGATTCAATCCAGTTAAATGTCATGTAGATGCAGATCGAATCCAAACGAGATCGACTCTATCCGATCCAACTTCTCAACCTCGATCGAATCGAAATTTTAGCATGTAGACGCCGGTCAAGGGATCGAAAGATCGAAATTACTCCGACAGATCAAATTCGTTGAGGCTGTGCAGTTCCATAGGTAGTACATCAACGTAATAAGTAATCTGTGATTTAATTTATTATTTATTAAAAGGCAATGAGTAAGACGAATTTGTGGAAGCATGAGGAGACCCTTGCTCTTCTCAAAATTATGTAAGAGACAAATTTTATTGCCTTATTTGACGAGAAACGTTATAAAAATAGAGAATTGTACCAAAAAATTTAAACCGAACTTGTGATAAAAAAAGGTATAATACCAAAAATTGCAACCAAATTTAAATAAGGTGCAAGAATTTCAAGCGTTATGTGTCACTTCGATCACATTTCGAGCTTTCAATCTTTCGATCCGGTGTATGTATACGCACATAGAATTTCGATCTTTCGATACGTACTCGCTCTTAATTTTGCTTTTGACAATTCTTAGAAGTGATTTGAAGAACTCTTCAGGAAATTTTCTCACGCCTTAACAGATTCATTTCATAAGCCACTTCTTAGCTAGTAATGATCTTTAAAAATTCTTAAGGAGTTATTTTCTGAAGATATTATCTTAGATAAAGCCCATTTCAATTCTCATATATCTCTTGTAGGGCTTTTTAAGAAAAATATTGTTTGTTGGGATGTTTACTATATAACTATCTAAATGCAATGTAGTTCACAAAATTGATTTTTATTCAACAAAATTAAATTATCAGTCTACTGTATTGCATCCATTTCAAAATTATATCAATAACAATTTTTAGACATTTTTTAAAAAACCGAAATAAAAGTACAATAGAAAGAAATAATCTTTTTTATAATGTCAACAGTTAGATAACCTGAAATGTCATTTGTATCAAAGGTTTTTATTAGATTATACCCGATTTCTATATCCAATTACAGTGAGTTGGACTCGACTGTACACTAAGCGAGCAGCTATTCTGGAGCACTGCCTTCTAATTAAATCTAAAGCAGTCACTTTACCCATTTCATTTTCTTTAATAATCATTACCAAGAAGTCTTTTACGCTTTAATCCCTTCATGTCTGGTAAAAGTCGCTAGCATAAAAATTACAGCCAAGAGAACACCTCATTACTCTAGGAAAGGATGAAGGAATCAAAAGAAAGGCGAAAGGGAGGCGTATGAAATTTAATGAGCAGACAGCATAGCTCTTATGCAGGGCTCCAAAGATCGTTCAGCATGCCTACATCCTGCCCAGAGCAACACTGTCGTCATCGTGAAAACGTAACGTCGCACATTAACACGTTTAAAAATCCGCGTAGATGCTGTGCGCGAATTAAAACATTATTCTGTAGATTATTTTTTACAAGTGGTTACACATTTGACGGTGCTTTCAAAATAATTAAACAAGTTGTTTCCTTCTTCGGGCGTATCATTTCATTTTCCTCTGACTGTCTCATAGCTTCCGCGTAGAAGTTATTTTGATTTATACAGAAAGAAGAGAGTAGAAACTGAAAAACAATGAAGAAAAGTGTTATTTATACTGGGTATTAATAAAATTTATAAAAGTTACCAGCTAGCTGGACGTTATTATTCACGGCCCTAATCTGGGCAACTATTATTCCATTATAAAAGTTAAATGACTTTCAGGTGACTCGTTCCCTGGCTATTAATTACACGGGTAAAAGGTATAAAGAGCAGAAAACAGACGCCCCCCAATTGTGCCCGAAGATCTCTCTCTCTGGCGGCACATCTGAACTTCTTCTTAAGCTCCAAGAAGTCATAAAGGAGTTGGTTGGACCGCCAGCTTTACTTTTCCTGAAAGGAAGGCAGGTTTTTTTATGCCATGCCGGCCAGACGATGAATTTCATGCAATTAAAAAAGCACTGCAGAAATGAAATCCTCGCGAATTTTAAGGTCCAGAACGGTGGTGCGGCAAGAGAGATTTATTATGACTTTGCCCCGAAGTTAACTTTATTAAGAAACTGCGCTCATCGCGGAGTGGTTTAATCTCCTCACTTCACTCCGCAGCATTGGAGCAGGGGATATAATGGTCTCACAAAAAAAAAAAGGACTGTAAAGAATAAAAAGTAAAATATAAAAGTTGAACAGAAAGAACAAGGGCGATCCCACCGCACTAACCCTCGCCGGCCATCCATCTTGGAAATTAACTCATTCGTCTTTTTTATGGCGCTCTACAAATTCGTTTTATCGCTCAGACATAACGTACGGAATCCTTTTGAATAAATCAACAGGCGATTAGTCCGGCTCCGAACGGGTACATACCACCCCCCAATATGGCCCCTTTTCGGGCTATGAGAAAAAAAACCTGCCTCCGCCAATGCACATTATTTAGTACAGGGTCTGTATAGATAGAAGATGTAAACGAATTCGTGAAAGGAGGGCTTTTCTCCTAATTAACAGAAATCGGCCCTGTCCATTTTGCCAGGGCTATTTGTTCAAGGGAAAATAAAGTAAAGGAAAAACAATACACAACGACCGCGCACAAACACTGTGTATGTAGTAATGTTCGACCACCGAGCAAAGTTACAACTAAGAAAAATGAATGCTAATCCAATGTAAGCCCACTGTTGCTCCCAGCTTCGGCCTCGAAGGTTAATGGCATTGAAGCAATAGCTTTGGGTCTTTATTGGTGTTACGATAACAAGTCAGATATGTACATATTTTTTTTTGGGTACACATATTCTCCGAATAAAACGTATATGTAATATAAATACTAAAAAAGGTAAAATATTTAAAAGTATCCTAAAATAAAAATATCCACAGAATATCGAACAACCTGCCTTTGTCGTTTTATCTAAAAATTTGGGTGCCTCTGACCTGTCTACTTGCCTCTCTGTGAACCTTTTTATTTTACCCGATTCTAATTTTTGAACCCTTTAACTTAAACAGAGAATGGACCCGAAATAATGCGTCGACAAATAAAAATTCTGGAGAGGATTATTTTTAAAACCGTAAATACATGAAAAATAATTGGAATATTTTGTTTCGCCCTTTTTCTATAAACTAAATATGATTAAGGATAAACATTTTCAAATTACGAAGACATCAACTTCAAATTTTAGTCTTTAAATTTCCTGGAATTTTGGCAATTGATTAAGTAATACACTAAAAAAATATATTTTTCTGATATGAATTTTCTGTTTCAATCAACCAGATTCTTTAAGGGGTTAGGTGGGTTTTAAAAATAAAATAAAACATTATTTTTTGGATTTTTTTTATAACAAAATAATTAAATGTGGTTTATACTAAGATTGGGCATATAAACGTAAATCATTTCAAAAATTTCACGAGAAAAAAATAGAAATTAAGCCATTCATAACTGGTTTCTCAAAAACACATTTTTTAAGACGGTAGGCACGATTTCTCAAAAACTAACATTCCGATCTAACTGAAATTTTGCACACATTTTCTACATAGTATTGAATTGTACTTGAACGAAGGATTTTTGTTTTCGTTCACTACATCTCATTTTACAAGTAGAAAATTACCAAAATATAAAAAAAATTTCACCAAAAATCATAATTTTTTGGTAAAACAATGTCAAAAATTTTACCTTTAACTGGTGACGTGCGGTCTCACAGGCCGAGCGGCGTAAGCGAAACATCATATCATCCCCTTCCCCGCACTTCCCGTGTTTGAGCGCCTGAGTAGCTTCGATTAGGATAACCTACCATCTTTTAATATACATATGTATTATAGACCAGTTATGGCAGCGGCCTGTCAGGCCGCTCGTCACCAGTTATGTTACAAAAAAACCATGTCACCAGTTAAAGGTTAAATATCATTTTTTTCTAAAATCCTTCGTTCAAGTACATGCCAAATGTATCTACTAACAGAAGAAATTTTGCTTTTTGATTTCATATAAGCATATGGGTATTTCTCATTAAATTTCGAAATTTGATTCCCGAGTCATTAGTGCCGAGTCATATGCATTAACTACATAAGTCTTTTTTTTTATTTCAATGCACGCTGTCTACACCACTATTGTTTAAAAAGAAAACGTATTACCTCTAAAGAAAAAAAAAGATATGGCTACTTTTTTACCGTGAAAGTCATTCCCTCACCTTGTCCCTTAGTTCAAAAACATTACTAAAATGCCTATTCATCTCAAATATATCAATATTCTTAACCACTTCGGTACGAGCGTCGACTATAGTCGACATCCAGTTTATCTGCTGTGCAGTTTTAATGGGTTGGTTCAGCTGACTACGAATCCTTACCCTTTGTCAAGATCCTAGGAGATATGATTATAGCACACTTGTGATTCATTTAAATAAAATTAATTAGTACAATTTCCACAAAATATCATTTGGAGAGTGAGTGTCGGCTGTGTGATAATTTTCACGGCTGGTGAACGCCGTACCGAAGTGATTAATAATAAAATTATTCTAATATATTAGAAAGATGTTTGTTATTGTCTATAAAAGCTTCCATCTTACAACAACGAATTTATAAAAACGGTAATTCGATTTTAAATATGTCCCGCCAAATAAAATCATTCCCTCACCCTATTACGAATATTCGATTTCTGAACGTATCGAACGATAACCTTAAGTTTCTAGTACCCGGCAACACTCTCAAATGATTCAAAATGGCGATTTCTTCTCAACCGTAGGTGAGTTTGTGCAAAAACATATTATGTGAAAAATTGTTAAGAGTTACATTTATGGCGATCATTCCCTCACGTTACATGAATGTATTAAGCATTTTAATATATATACTATATAAAACTTGTTGTTTTTATGCGTTTTTGGGAGCAAAATGCATATTCGAAATGTAACAAGCAAATTGAGGTAATGTGCCGGTGTTTTTTGTAGCTTTAGTTAAAATTCGTCATTCCCTCACTGCATTTAGGAGTTTATATATATACATATATATTATATACAAAAATATGGAAGACCAACACTCCTAAATAGATCTCTTAAAGCAACTTTTTTGATCTCTGCAAAAAAAAATCTAAGTTTATAAAAAAACAAATTTCAATAATATCTCAAATTTTGAAATTTTATAAGAAATACCCATATCACAAGTTATTCTATTTACTGTAAAAAAAACATTGGTTTCGTGGAATTTTTTTTTATAATATGTTCAAATGGTTTACTTTTATATCCCAGATCTTAGAATAAACCACATTTATTTATTTTGTTAAAAAAAATTCCAAAAAATAGTGTTTTACATATTTTATTTTTAAAACTCACGTAACCCCTTAATGTCGATTTTACTGAAATGCGTTAATTTTTAAACAGTGTCTATTTAACTTTTAATTCACGTTAAAATGACCAAGTCATTCTTATAAGTTAACAAAGTCAATGCTTGTTAAACTGAGAAAAAACAACAGACTAATAATAATATACCATATAATATTAGCCTTCTTGTAACAAGAACTTTCAAATATGAGTTTGAGGTGATCCCTGAAGTTTGTTTGATGTAGGTCAAAGAACAGATTGAATTTATACTTCATTGAGAAAAAAATAATTAAATCTCGAAAACAATTTTATTAGTATTTTTGCTGATTTCCATTAGTTGGGATTTGTGTTTATTAATATTATTTCATAAGGGCAACTCACTGATAATTCTCGATCTCCATTTAATTTTAATTATTCTTTATTTTAGAATATCTATTTTCAGTTAGTGAAGATTGGTTGGTTGGTTGCTTATATAATATCAAAAGCTGATCGCCCAGCCATCTAAATTCGTCATATCGTTTTAAACAGATACATAGTTTAAATAACAAGACGGATTTACAGTGAAGAGCAAAAGTGGAAAAATGATTCCACTTTTACTTTTAAATATTTACTACCAAGAAACGGTAAGGCTGACGGAAATGAAAAGAATATTGTTATTAACCCTTTTAGCTGTATATTCAAAATATATTGTTTTTATTTTTTATTTCACTTAAGTACTAAGAAAAAATTACATTAATATCGGAAAAGTCCACTTTTCCACTTTTGCACCCTCAATATTTGGTCCAATATTCTTTTGATTTTTCAACTGCCTGTATTCGGGAAGGCATGGATTCGTGCAGCTTAGAAATAAATGACAAGGGAATGGATGTCCAGACGTCCTGCACGCATTCGCAGAGGTCGTTTATTCCTAACGGTGGTACACTGTACTCGGCCAGTTTCCTTTTCATGTAAGCCCAGACGTGCTCTAACCTGGGCTCAAGGCCACTTCAAAATTTAAAAGGATTGGTTCTCGAGCCAATGCCGCACAATTTTGGCAGTGTGTTTGGGGTCTCCGTCTTGTTGGAAAATTACCTTCGAGGTGCGAATTCCACTCAAACGCATGGCCGAACCAAGATTTTCTTGCAAAATTTGCAAATATTGCTCCTTGCGCATAATTCCTTTGACTCTAACCAAAGGCCCAGCACCCTTAGGAGTTATACAACCCCAAACCATTAATGAACCACCGCCATGTTTCATTGTTGCCTTCACACTTGCCGGATTAAAGTTTTCGTTTGGACGGCTCCAGTACCACGATCTTCCTTCTGATTCGTACCGGCAGAACTTTGACTCGTTGGACCAAATTACTTGAAAGTGAACTATTAGAAATAATTACAAGACCTATTTTTTAAGAACTATCTTGATTCCAATCCTCCAGAGTCCAGTTATTATGAGCTTCAGCAAACCTCTTATGTGCTAAAATATTTTTAGGAGAGAGAGCAGGCTTCTTCTTTTTTTCCTTAGGCTCTAGGCCAATTCTTTTTAATGCTCTACGACAGGTCCATTTACTGGCTTCATTACCTGTCTGTTGAGCAGCTTGTTGAGGAGTTTTGGCTATTCCAGCTACCACACATCGAGCCATTTCCCGGGCAGTTCGAACAGAAATTTTCACGGGGCGATCATTTTTAGGTTTTGGAAATTGCTCGCTCGCACTTTTTTGAATTTTTTGTACTGTAATATGCGATATTTTACATTTCTCAGCAATATCTCTTGAAGATTTGCCTTTACGAGAAAGTTCAAGGACCTTTTCCTTAATGTGCACTGTAATTGGCTTCATGGTAAGTTTTGAATGAAAACTCTTATTAAGGTGCAGATTTTCGCAATTTTTTTTCACCTTCTTTGAAAGACTACTTATCGCACTCGATTGGCTTGCACACAGCTTTCTGAGATAGCGGTAAATAAGAAACGATGACGTACGCCGAGTGTGGTGCAAAAGTGGAAAAGTGGACTTTGTCGATATTAGTGTATTTTTTCCTAGTATTTAAATGAAGTAAAAAGTAAAAACAATATATTTTGAATATACAGCTATAAGTGTTAATAACAATATTCTTTTCATTTCCGTCAGCCTTACCGTTTCTTGGTAATGAATATTTAAAAGCAAAAATGGAATCATGTTTCCACTTTTGCTCTTCACTGTATAACTTTTCGACAGAATTCTCTGATCATGCTTACCAACAATTTTGTTAGACGAAATTCAAAAGGAAAAATAATTAAATTAGCCGTTTGATCAAGATATTTTTTTGGGTGTAGATGATTTCGATTGGTTTCTTCCCGCATATTAGGTTTTCAGAAACATTGTTAGAATTTTGGAGAAGAAAAAGGATCAAAGTGTAAAAAAAGCGACATATTTTTCAAATGAAGTTAACTTGATTTATTATTATTTAGAATTTCGATTTTTTATGGTTTCTTAATTTAATAAAGAAATTCAGAACTACGTTTTTATCAAAAACAAACTCGAATTTATAAAATCCTAAAATAGCGCAAAAGTTTCAACCTTTTCGAATTAAGACACGACGTATGCTTGTTCTCTAATCTGTAACTTTAACAATACCTGGATTTTCGCTCTAAAACTTTATGGGTATATTCTCTGAAAGTACTTCTATCGATTTTATCTCACAAAACAGAAAATTAGTTCCAGGTTCCTACTTAAGTTTTGTAGTACAACACACTTCGAAATCTGAGCTGATTTGAAATAATTTCTGCTCAATACAGACAGAGAACACTCGTTCTGTGGTTCGTTGATTACGCAATTCCAAGAGTCGATTCACCACCATAAATATTGTCAAGATACAAGACACTATGCATAATGACAAAATTATACTATGCCGGGCTAACGTTCAAATGCGTCACCTTGGTCACATTTTAGTCTAAAAGCATATTCTTTTGAATTAAGAAGGAAACTGACTGAATTCGATTTGATTGAATTCGATTCTTACACGATACAAGTCCTTTAATGTCTGATATGCTGGACTCTGAAAACTGCCTCCTCTGACGGGGTATATATTTTGCATGGAAAGGTGAAAAATATGATATAGTTATACTAAAGTGGATTAAAGCAATACGCCCTCTATTTAAAAATTGTTATATTTGGGGTCTGCAAAACTATCGTTTTTTTTTTTTTTTTGAGTAGGTTAAAATTCCTTCTTAAAGGTTAGAGATTCGTTTAGGTTATTTGAAAAAATACAATACAGGATTACATGCACCAAAAATTATTGTGAAACATCTTTTTTTTTTATTGATTTTAACAATCCCGTTAACAACCCCCTTCTAGGTTCAGGTTCTGGTTTGGGTTCTGGATTTGGTAATCCCATCGCCCAACAAAAGGCACCCAGGAATACTGAAATATATAAAAAAAATTTTAATTTTGGCATAATAAAAAATAAAAAGAATCAAACCGTAAAGAGCAAGAATAACTGATACTTCGCATAACTTCATTTTCTCCAATGTAGGATTTTCTTTACAACTATGCATATTTATACATTTCAAAATGCTTTCGCCCTGCTTAGCAAGTATGACATGAAAATAAATCCAAGTCACTTTCCTTATCTATATTATGCCACTGTTAATAATATTTTAAAACCATAACGTGACCTATTAAGCCAAAGTGAAATTGGAAATAAAGAATCAACAATGTGGTTTACTTGTAATAAAAGTTAGCAAAATATTTACTACTTTAACATTAACACAAGTAAAAGTTAAACGTTGCACGTACATAAAATTAAATACTGCGTGACGGTTTATGAAATTATCAACTAATAATTTTCTGTAATAACTTGATTTAGCGTTACATAAGCAGGGTTTCAGCAAAATTTCACGAGCAGGAAAATCTTTTTAATAGCAAAGGAATTTTTGTAGAAAAATAGATATTTCAAATTTGGAAAAAATAAGGCCTATTTAATAAGACTTCGTACATTATAAAATAAATGTAAAATTATGATTATGACCCCCAAGAATATAAAGTTACAGAATTTATATAAGATTAATAAAGATTTTATTTTATTACATAATTTTAAGCTTTAACTATTTTGCTGATAAACATACTTTCTTTTAACCCTAATTTCGCGTTTAGTATAAAATTCTGAAAATTAGTCCAAAACTAATTTTCTATGGGTTAATGGTTTGTTTGACTTGACCTAAATGATTTATTCTGTTTGTAGTCTGTTTGATGGTCGTACTCGTATGTATCAAATTATTCACGAAAGATTGCTTTCCATTTATCTTCATAAAGGCCACTCAGTGTTCAAAAGAGGTATGTATAAATGAAAAAAAGGGATTACGTCAATACCGGAAAGGGAGTAGTTCCCTTTGAGTTCAATGCCATTTTCATTTTCCCTTTTATATGTTTAAAAAATTGGCGTGAGCTGGGGACTAGAATTAATTACAATATTTTCAAAAGGTCCTGAAGCCGCGCTATTAGTACAGGCAAAGTATGGAGAAGGGAGAGCCTGGAAAATATGAATTAAATCTGGTTGTGATTTGAAATGGCATTTTTCTCGGTGTGCCCGTGGAAACTCATTTTTTTCTAAAGTCCTCGTTACGAGCTGCAAATTGCCCACGGGAGGGTACGGAGGAAACTATTGCATGCGCCGTGAAGCTAGGCTAAAGCTGCAGACTTTGTGAAGTTTCACATAAATGCCTCCGTGTCATGCTACGTGCCCTTTGCTTCGCGACTCGGGCCCATTTCAATGGCGAAATCTTGTCATTCGCCCTGAAAGGGTTCTCTGATAGTCTCCGGGCTCCACGTTATCACATAGCGCACAAAGAGCAGTATATATTTTATTTATTTACTAGTTTTTTTCAACCCCCCATGGCACGTAGTGGAAATTCATTTGGTAATTGCCATGTCTTGGGATTAAGCCGACCATGAAATTGTAATAGGCGCAGGCAAGCCGAGCAAAGCAAAGCAGGCAATTCATCATTAAGTTAAAGCCACAGCCGACCGGATGGTAATTAAAATTTAATCGATACATCACTGGCTCTGGACAGTGGGCCTTTCATGCAGCAATACAGTACTGGCCCTGCGGTTTTATTTAATTCCTCCCATCCACACGGAATCGATGCTTTTAGAGCTTAGGTCCAATTAACTTTATACAGACAGAATAGACAATCTTTAAAATACGCTCTACAGTAACCTCGATTCTTCATTAAAGCAATATTATAGGGCAGCTGCTTCTCCGTAGGACTGTATAAACTTTTCGGATTCACGAGGAATTTTCAAAAAAATTGTTCCACAATGGAAGAAAACACCCAAAAATACCTCCTGCAGGAGTTTTACAGTCCTCTTTAGAAAGTTGGGCAAAAAGTTGAAACAAAAGAAACCGAAATTCCCCAAAAACTTTGTCCATACCATCCCTCTGGTTTTTTTTTTTTTTTTTTGCTGCTTAAAGCATTCTTTCGATTCCAATTATTGAAAATACAAAATCTCTCCCGAAGAGTCCTGAATAAAACGAATTTGCAAGGGCGTTGCTAGCTCCGCCCGGAAACTTTTAAGTACTTCCTGAGATCGAATTGTTGCGACTCAATAGAATTGTAGAACGCGCAAGAAGCTGCTGCTACCCTGTACCCACTGTCTGGGAAATTAAAGAAAAGAAGGGAATAAATAAAAAAAGAAAAGTATATTCACCTGCAAGAAGGCAAAAACCTCGACCATGAGAAGTATACTATACAATAAATTCCGACTCTCTCGAGGCTGAAGGGAAATCCACTTACAGCAAATTTTCTTGTTCGGCGGGGGGAAAAGTGCAGACTTTTTCAAGCAGGAAATGCACAAGGGCACACAGCGTCCAGGGCATACCATACTCGGGTGGGAAATTTCACTTGGCGGTGGTGTAGCACAAATCATCCGAAGATAAAGCAACAGATGCCAGACGGGCATAAATCAAAGATTTTCCATTTGAAATGCCAAAACGGGCTGTTGTCTTGATAAATGCTGGCTAAACTTATGCGCAGTCACGTACAATTTTGCTTAGGGCCTGGCCCAGTGAAGGTACCTGTTACTTTGGTGCTAAGTAAATTTGCACTATAAAAATTCAATTGGTGATATTATGAAAATGACAGTGGGGATTTGAATAAAGGACCCTCGGGAAGTTTGCGAAGTTAAATTAGTTTTATAAAAGAAATTCAAGCAAAACTGCAACTGAGTTATTTTTGTCTAGTAGTCTCAACTCCCATGGCACAAAGAACACCTATAATTTAAAAGGTGAAAATGGGTGAAATATACGTTACGTTACGCTTGCCAGATTAGTAAAGATTGATATTTTATTAAATTTTTTAAATTAACTGAAAAAAATTAATTTACTTTTCAAAATACCTGCTTGAAATTTAAATAATTTATGGTGAATAATGTATCATTTTCGAGAAAAATTGTCAAATTGTTAATTAATATTTGAAAGACTTTTTTTTTATAAATTATTATCTTTAATAATAGTACATTTCGTAAGTCAAATATTTAAACATAAGGGAAGATGAAAATAGCATTGAACTCAAAGGAAACTACTCCCTTTCCGGTATTAACGTAATCCCTTTTTTTCATTTATACAGAATACTGTGTGGCGTTATGAAGATAAATGGAAAGCAATCTTTCGTGATACATATGACCATTAACCCATTAATGCGCAAAACAAGGATTTTGTGCACGCAAATTCAATTGTACGATTCGAATAGCAAATTGGGGCGATTTTGTTCCAAATTCGTATATAAGGGGTTTTTGGGGATGCTCTTTCAGAATCTGGCATTTGTTTTGCATAAAAGCTTCAAAAACCCTATTATTTTTTGGGTTTTTTAAAAAAAGGGCTGATTTTTTTTTGGTCATTTTTCTTTTCAAAGTCGATTATCTTGTCGTTGTTGCTATTGAACGATCATATAACCATCAGAAATCGCAGTCCGAATGTCTAAACTTTCTCAAACCATGGTTTTGAAAGTTTTTTTTGGCTTTGGTTTTTGCAAAATGGCCATTTTGTACAGCAATGTAATAAAAAACCTTGGATTTTTTTACACGAAAAGGAGAAATTTTACAAAACAAAACTGTAAAACAAAAAATGCTTAAAATTAGCCAAAGAAAATGTGTGAATTTTTTCGACTATTTTTGGTTTTTTGGATTTGGGCAATTTTTCAAAAATCCAAAAATGTCCCAAAAAAATTCGCACATATTCCTTGACTAATTGTAAGCACTTTTTGTCATATAAAATTTATTCGTATAATTGATCCTTTTTGAGTAATAATATCACCAAATTTCATCATAAAAAAAAGTAGTCCAAAAAACCAAAAGTAGTCCAAAAAAATCTGAAAAAATTACATGTATTCCTTTGCTAATTTGAAGCATTTTCTGTTCTATAATTTTTTTGGAAAGTTGATAATTTTCGTGTAAAAAGTCGGGAGTTTTTTATTACATTACTGTACAAAATGGCCATTTTGCAAAAACCAAAGCAAAAAAAAAACTTTCAAAACCATGGTTTGAGAAAGTTTACATATTCGGACCGCGATTTCTGATGGTTATATGATCATTCAATAGCAACAACGACAAGATAATCGACTTTGAGAAGAAAAATGACCAAAAAAAATGAACACTTTTTTGAAAAAAAAATAATAGGGTTTTGAAGATTTCCCCAAAAACCCCTTATATACGAATTTGGAAGAAAATCGCCCCAATGTGCTATTCGAATCGTACAATTGAACTTGCGTGCACAAAATCCTCGTTTTGCGCATTAATGGGTTAAGCAGGCTACAAACAGAATAAGTCATTTAGGTCAAGTCAAACAAAGCATAACCCATTCAAAATTAGTTTTAGACTAATTCCCAAAATTGTATACAAAATGCGAAATTAGGCTTTAAAGGAAATGTATTAATCAGCAAACAATTAAATTTGTAAAAAATGTAATATAAATCAAGTCCTCAGTTATCTTATATATATTCTGTAACTTTATATTTTTGGGAGTCATAATCATAGTTTTACGTTTATTTTATAATCTACGAAGTCTTATTAAATTGGCCTTATTTTTCCCAAATTTGAAATATCTAATATCTATTTTTTTACATAAATTCCTTTGCTATTAAAATGATTTTCCTGCTCGTGAAATTTTGCTGAAACCGTGCTTATGTAACGCTAAGTCAAGTTATTACACAAAATGATTAGTTGATGATTTCATAAACCGTCACGCAGTCATTAATTTTATGTGCAGTGTTTAACTTTTACTTCTGTTAATGTTAAAGTGGTAATTATTTTGATAACTTTTATTACAAGTAAACCACATTGTTGATTCTTTATTTCCAATTTCATTTTGGCTTAATAAAAGAGGTCACGTTATGGTTTTAAAATATTATTAACAGTGGCATAATATAGATAAGGAAAGTCACTTAAATGCATTTTAATGTCATACTTGCTAAGCAGGGCGAAAGCATTTTGAAATGTATAAATATGCACAGGTGTAAAGAAAAACCAACATTGGAGAAAATGAAGTTATCCGAAGTATCAGTTATTCTTGCTCTTGACGGTTTGATTCTTTTTATATTTTATTATGCCAAAATTAAACTTTTTTTATATATTTCAGTATTCCTGGGTGCCTTTTGTTGGGCGATGGGATTACCAAATCCAGAACCTAAACCAGAACCCGAACCACTTCTAGGGGGAATGGTATAATTAATAAAAAGATTGTAATTTACAATAAATTTTTCTGCATGTAATCCTGTATTGTATTTTTTCAAATAACCTAAACGAATCTGTAACCTTTTAGAAGAAATTACTACAAATTGTCGTTTTATTAGGAAAAAACGGAATAGTTTTGCTAAAAATCAACTATTTTATTTTTTTATTTATCTTACCCCCTGAAAAGATATAGTACATGGATAAAGAAACTAATTCTCTAAACAAATTAACTCCACAACTAAACTTTTAAGGATGGCTGAAGAATAAAAACATCAAATTCACAGAACTCATCAGAAATAAAATTCATTAATTATCGGGGATGTTTTAAGAATTATAAAAGATTAATTTTTCATTCATTAAATTTCCCCCATACTATAGGTTTTGAAACGTGAATATCTCTGTTGAAGTCCGCTTAAGTTAATTTTTGACAGAATCTAATATTTTTTCCCAATTTTTTGTTCGGAAGAGGATGATGGAGTATTATTTGCTCAAAAGTAATTTTACAATTAACAGCATGTTTATAACAAAATTCACATTCTATAAATCTTTAAAAAATCCCCTATAATTAATGACGATAATTAATCTTGATTGAGTCAGCTTTAAAAATTGAGCTATGGGGTTAATTTTTTGAGAGATCCAGTTTCTCAACATATACTACCTCCTTATGGGATAAAACCTAATATAACATCTGTACAATATATTTATATATATATAATAACGTATATATTTCAGTATGTTTGTTTTTTTAATTTGTGCTCACAGTAGCCGAAAATATAAACAATAATAATAACATTGTCAAATTTAGACTCTATACTGTACTACATATGACAACAAATATGTTCCATTGTGATTTCTCAAATTATTTAGGAGAAGTCATTAATTGCTACTAATATTATTTGCTGGAGCCTCAATAGCTCGGTTGGTAACATGTCGCGTTGACTGCGACCCAGCAGAGCGTTAGAGGCTGTGGGTTCAATTCCCACCACGAACCCTGGTCACAATAAGTGGTATCACAATGGGCCTATAGTGGCCTAAGTATCTCAAAGATTAATTAAGGAAGTCTCTTATTAAATTTTATAAAATATAGTTAAAGCAAGAAAAAAATTTATTGCTAGCAGGGACGACTATAATAATCTTAAAGATATTTTAGTTTAACCACACGAATGAAAGAAGTAAATAAAATTTATATTTTTAAGATTTAAATTGTTAAAGTTTTGGATGTCAAGTATATAATTTAAATTAACAATATGAATAATATTCATCGCTTTTGTCTACGATAAACTTAAAACAAACAAAAAAAAACCTTCGGATAACTCAAACTCATTCCATTGAAATAAATACAGACACTTCCCTTTAATTAAGAAGCCGACCAACCCTACTCTGTCCTGTCTGTCCACTAGAAGCATTTGATCTGTTATGCAATTTTTCAAGTAAAAAACTTCCAACAATTACCGAGAGAACAAAGTTTACTTTACAAATGTTTTTGCCAAGTAGTGCGAATTAAAACTTGAATCGATTAAAAGTTTCCGCAGAGACAAGATGTAAAGTAAGAGAGAGAGAGACAGACTGAAAAGGGGTGAATTTACCCCATTACCTATCTCATTACGTTCTTATTTTGTGAAAACAATTTTTCAGGAATTTGATCATTCTCACGATAGAGGAGGGCACTCTCGGTGCAAAATGATTAATTCACCTGAAATTTTCACAGTGATGATAAGAGCAAATGGAAACAATTAAAAGGACTTCGTGACTGAAATAAACAAAAGAAGAAGGAGAGATTCGTCCCTGATGGGAATATTTTCGAGGGCAGAAAAGGTGTACCAATTTACTTTAAGTTAAGGTGCCTTTTGGGCGGCATTTGACTTTTATTACTGCCGCTAAAAATGCTATAAAGCGACAAGATAACTTTTTGGGAGTAATTTCTTATATCTAAATAGTCGAAGGGTAGACCTAGGCATGAGTTACTCACTTAATTTGTGTTTTAGACTGAAAAGGGGACACGAATTTTGAAACTTATTCTATGCACAAAGCTGAGGTTAATTGAACTTTTAAGGTTAAAGTTTACAATAGATATACAACCTAGTCCCTGACTTACGTTATTAATTCGTTCTAAAGTCAAAATTAATTTATAATATACATACAAAATAACGCATTTGTATATATTTATCAAATTGACCATAAATTGAGTCCTCTACTTTGAAAGTGGAGTAAGTCCATTTTTTTAATATAATCGTTTTATCTGTGAGCAAAAAAAAAAGACATGAAGTTAACTCTGAGGAGAACAAGAGTAAGACTAAATTTATAGCCCCTTATTTCAAGGACTCAGAATGCAAACACCAATCACAACGACAAGTAATAAACTGATTTCCCCATGGCATTCGGGATCTGCCACTAAATTAAAATTCCCACCGACATATTTACGTAATTGCCTTGCATACGTGGCGCAAAGTGGCAAATAGTGTAGAAGGCTATCCCAGCCAAGTGCATTCCAGCAGGCTGCAAATATTTGCAACAATCCTAACACGTCGAGTAGATGCACTTCGCTTCATTAAAAACCATTTGCGGCCTCGTTCTAATTATCCTCGAGGAATTCATTTAACCTAGGGAAATGCGAATCGGGAAAACAATTAAACGCTGAATCCATCGAATGAAATGAGTAGAAATGTTGAACAATCAGATATACAGGGTGGCTATGAAATGATTTGCAGATTTCATAATTGAATATCTTTGGAATCATTGGTTGAATTTTAATTTTTAGTTGATGATAAGGAGGATATAGAGTTATTTTCAATTTTCTATTTCTGATGATGTCTTTTAACTATCTAGCAACAAATTAAAAAATTAGACGGTGAATTTTTGAAATAGCGCAATGTTGTTGAAATTTTGTAAGTAGCTAAATATTTTAGAATTTTGTTTTTGTAATAATCTTTTAAAAACTTGAGGCATAATAGATTCTCTTTTTTTGATTTTTATATGCGGATATCTTCTAAATTTCCAATCCAATTTTCCAATAATCTATAGAATTACACAGCTTATATCGGAAAAAATATAATTTTCCGTGTTGCCCTACAAACCTTTTTTCGTGAATTTTCCAAAAAAATTCTAGGGAATGTAGGGAATTCGAATTTTTTTTGATTTTTCTAAAAGATACCGAATGTAACAAATATTTTCTTCTTTATTAAATTATTCGAAATCGCGAAATTTTGCTCTATTTTCAAAATATGCCGTTTAATTTTAAAAGTTGTTATTTTTCTAAAACATGAAAAATGTTTATTAAGCACCCAGCAAAGAATTTAAAAACTTGGATATGGAGAAAGAGGAATTTTTGTACCGTGAACAGTGCGTCAATTTTATTCATTATCACCCTGTATAAGAAATCCGTTAATCATTCCAACTAATTCAGTTTGCGGGGTGAAATTTGAAAATTACATTTGTTTTCAGGTTTATAATAAAAACCTTTATCGCGTTAAATTTATAATCTGTGGTGCTCAAGGAAGCGCAAAATGGCTAATAAATGTCCATCGTTGTTCCCCAGGTTCCAATCCAATTTTCCAATAATCTATAGAATTACACAGCTTATATCGGAAAAAATATAATTTTCCGTGTTGCCCTACAAACCTTTTTTCGTGAATTTTCCAAAAAAATTCTAGGGAATGTAGGGAATTCGAATTTTTTTTGATTTTTCTAAAAGATACCGAATGTAACAAATATTTTCTTCTTTATTAAATTATTCGAAATCGCAAAATTTTGCTCTATTTTCAAAATATGCCGTTTAATTTTAAAAGTTGTTATTTTTCTAAAACATGAAAAATGTTTATTAAGCACCCAGCAAAGAATTTAAAAACTTGGATATGGAGAAAGAGGAATTTTTGTACCGTGAACAGTGCGTCAATTTTATTCATTATCACCCTGTATAAGAAATCCGTTAATCATTCCAACTAATTCAGTTTGCGGGGTGAAATTTGAAAATTACATTTGTTTTCAGGTTTATAATAAAAACCTTTATCGCGTTAAATTTATAATCTGTGGTGCTCAAGGAAGCGCAAAATGGCTAATAAATGTCCATCGTTGTTCCCCAGGTTGGTATAAGCTATTAATCAGAGAAACAATACCAAGAGTCGATAGGGCGGTACATGAAGAGTCTAAAGATTTCGTGCAACAATATCCCACCTAATCGATTGTTCACGCTCACCCGTTCAGGTAAGTAATTAATGTAAGCGCTTAGACGACGCCCTTCAAAGGGAATTCCAGTGGCGTCAAGCCCCTAAGTGGGGGAGATATTAGAAGATTAATTACAGCAACCGTAGGTGGATGCACACATGTGTGTGACTTTCTTACTGGTTCAATCTCGAGAGCTCACTCCGATGATTGATTACACCGTAGAATGCTGTCGGTTTTCGGATGACGCTTAATCAAGCACACCTGAGAACCCCCCAGACAGCGATCAAAGCCAGAGGGCTATTAATACCACTGTCTACCGTCTATTATACAACTTTGTCGAATTTACACGAAAATTTTATCATGTTAGATTTTAACATAAAACTTTTGCAGTCCACGCAATTTTCCCATTTACCACAAAATCAACGAAAAATATCTTTTTCCCAAAAAAACTTTTTCCGTCACCGTCAAATTCCTTCCCTTCGCTGCTGGTTTGAATATATTTCAAAATTGCCCGTCTGGTGCAGTGCAACGCAAAGTTTGTGATCGAGTTAAATCTAGCTACAAACTAACTAAACTTGCCCATTTAACTAGCGGAAATTTGATGCAGGGAAATATGACGAAGTTTAAGCAAACTATAATCAGAGCCACCGGACCATGTTTTCATAATAATAATTTTCAAATTATTTTCCATAAGGTCCTGTCCCAACGACCGGGATAGTGTCCGGGACCACCATCGAAGTCATAGTCTCTGGAAAAAATCGTTTTTCCTCGTTAAGGTTGCGCGACTCTGGCAGCAAGAACGCTGCAACACGATGTAACCTTGCAGGTGTAATTGGCGACCGATGTACTCGTGATACCAAAACGACAGAGGTGCCGAGTGGAATGGGTTAAAAACGTGAAGTTATTGGATTTATGCGATTTGGGAAAATTCGTAATTTATGTAAATGCCAGATTTTGTTGACCTCTCGCTGGTATTGTGCTACATACATACCTAGAATAAAGGGATTTATATGATTTTGGACGTTTTATCATATCGGGCAAACCGTAGCAATGCTTCAGGTATTCAGGAAAATTTTAAAATTAATTATATTGCAGATCAGTTGTTTATTATTCTCATGTGATTTGTAGAATCAAAAACAAAATTCAGCTTGTGGAGCTAAATAGAATTCCTATTTTAGAACACTTTTTAAATCCTACTGTCGAAATAGCTCAAACTTTAAGAGAGTGTTCTCATTAGTGAAAAAATTGGTTTCTAGGTTAAAAAATTTCGGTTTTTACGACATATTTATTGAAATGTTAAGAAAGATTGTCCAAAATTTTATAAAACAAAAAAAAATCATTCTCAGATATATTGAAATTTTGGTAGTACGGGATCCAATAAGGGTTCGGTAAACCTTTTTTTTTCAGTAACTATAAAACTGCGAAACTGAAGAAGCGGCAGTTTTTCTGTTATATATAACTCAATACCTACTATCACTGATAATATAAAAATTTTAACTTTAGGAACCTAGAAGATTAGGGGGAACAATGTTTTTTCACACATTTTAGGCTATATCTTTATGACCAATTCACATAAAAAAATGTTTTGTTGGAATCCTTGACACTAGCCCTTTCAAACGAAACCCCACACGATACAACGATACAACTTACGAAGAACTAACATTATGCCAAAATTCAAATTTTTACGTCATGTCTTATAAAGCTTCCGTTTTCACCTTTTGAGGCACGGTACGGAACCCTAAAAAAAAGAAAAAACACTATACTCAGGAAAGCTGATGGTAGCGTTGGAACCAGAATAATTAAAAATAATAATAATTAGAAACAAGGTGACAACTTTTTGAAAAAAAAAAAAAAATTAAAATTTTGGCTTATTTTTTGCCTTTGGGGTGGATGAAAATATCAACCAATCTTAAAAATTGTAATTCGAACAATAGAAAGAGGCATTACGAAGAGAATAAACGTTGGCACAGTCAAATCAGTTAAATAGTTTTGGAGTTATCATGTGCACAATTTTGAAAGAAGTGATTTTTCAGGAAAAGTGGTCAAAGTTAAATAAGTATTAGGTTGTAACATAATAATCTGATAATTTTTTCGGAAACGTTCTGGAAATTTTTTACAACTTCGAGAAAGTTCTGTGACTATGAGTATAAATACGCCGGTTGAGGTTGATGTCGACCGACTAGCGCAGCTCATCGAGGAAGATCCAAGGAGGAAGATCCAAGAAGGACTACTTGTCAACTTGAAGAAGAACTCGGATGCTCCCATACTACTATCGCTCGACATTTGAAAGTGATGGGTAAAGTGTACAGGCACAGTTAATGGGTACCCCACGAATTGACGGATGGTCAACGGATGATGCGAGTGGCGGTTTGTACGCAATTACTCACTTCACATCGTACTTTTGTTTGGCTTCGTAATTTGGTTACCGGGGATGAGAAGTGGATGCTTTATGTTAACCATAACAATAAGCGACAATGGCTTAGCGCGGATCAAAGAGGAGTACAGACAGTTAAATGTAAAATTACTATACACAAGGTTATGTTGAGTGTTTGGTGGAATGTGCACGGCATTCTCTACTGGGAACTATTACCACAAGCAACAACTATAAATAGTGAACGCTACTATGATATGCTGGATAAGGTAGCCGTGAATTTTATACCTCCTCCACGACAATGCCCGCCCTCACACCGCTTCGATGACATGTAAAAATATTATGGAGCTAGGCTGGATTTCCTTAGCCCATCCTGCCTACTCGTTGGATATGTCTCCTTCTGACTACCACTTGTTCCGATCGTTGCAGGCTCACATTAGCGGAAAATCTTTTGATGACCGAGATGCATTGGAACAGTGGTTATCGGAATGTTTTAACTCTCGTAAGCCCAAGTTTTACGAGAATGGAATAATGTCGCTTCCCCAACGTTGGCAGGAGATCATTGATAATGATGGACTATATCTTCAATAAAATGTTAAGCTAAATTGTACAAAAATATCAAAATAAAGTTTCTTAAAAAATACATTGTTATAACTCTTAGAATTTCCAAGCTTAATAAAATTCTTTTGTGGGAAATCATTAAGAAAGGATTGTATAATAAAAAACTCAATTTTATGAAAACAATTAATGGGAACATCATCTTAAAAATTTTTTATTAATACTGATTAAATCGATATAATGTATACAATGAATTCGAAAAAGTATGTACAGCAGTTAGAATCCTAGTTCTTTACAATCTGAGGTGTAAAATTGTACTTTTATTTATTTATTATAAATTATTACAAAATGAAGGGATTAAGGAATTTAAAAAAAACCCCTTACCTATTTAATCGATATACCATATATTCCAAATTTTTCGTTTTGTTAAATTATTATTATATCGAGGAAAACATTTTAAATTAAAGGATTATCCGAAATAAAGGTACCTTGAATAAAGTTGCTAACTACTCATTTACTTGATTCGTCTGTAACAAGATCTATGTTTACTTTTTGATATAATTCGCTTTTAGGGAAAAACCTAGACAGGTTAAACCTCATTTTTAGTATTTTGGGTCTTTTGCAGTTTGTTTATATAACTTTTGGCACAGTCAACCCAGATAAGGGCGCCATAAGTTAAAACAGCTCTGAAGGTGATCTTGTAAATTAATTAATTTGTTTACTCACATTTTCGATTTATGAACGGAGAAGGGGTTTTTATTAGATTACTTGTTTTTTGGACTTATATTAATATGTATTTTCAAAATAGTAATTTTTTATCAAAGTTAATTCCTAGATCTTTTAAATCTATTCAATATTCAATATGGGTTTATTACTGCACATATTTAACTTTAAGGAGCTATGCTGTCTAATAATTTAATTTTAGTCTCCATATTTCGGTCATATGTTTTGTAGTTAAAAAAGAATAATATTGCTAATATAGCATGTGAAATAGTTTGTAAGTTTTGCTAAATCCAAGATAGTGGAGGAAAGGATTCGAGGTCATTCAAATTCTCTTCTAAAAATTTATATTTAGTGTTAGGGTCTTAGTATGTTCGAAAAATCAAAACAAAACTGTGTTTAAAAAAATTCCTAAAAATTATGATACAGAAAATTCACTAATGTTACGTGTGACCCCATAAAAGGGGAAGAAACTATAAAATTAAAAACATTTTCACAAAATATCTTTTTAATGGTGGGGGCTGAATAATAAAAATTTCACCCATCGCCTGCCTTAAAAGCACTTCGAAATTTGGGAAGACAATAGAAACGTAAAATAGCCGTAAACTGGGAGGAAATAGGGTGACCTTTCAAAATCACTCGAATGGTAGTCATAATTTCGGGAGGCAAAAGTGAAACTAGCAAGAGCCAGCCACAGTAGCAGATTTGTTGGCGGATGGTATGGTTGGGAATTTTGAAAACAATTAGCATAAAATCTTATTTGAACGTCGCCGGTGGCACGACGGACGGAGGGGCAAAGAGGAATAAAAAATTTATTAGAGGTCCATTTGCATTAAGAGCTACTAAAAAGCGAACATTAAGCACATCCAGCCGGCACAAAGGAGAAATTTGTTGAACGTTGGCCAAAAAACAATTTCAGAGATTTTATAGGCCTTTTTCGCCTCCAGTTTTGTGGGATAATTTGCAATCATTTCGGCCATAAATTGAACAATAAACTCAGGGAAAGGATGGAGTATAAGAGGATTTGTATCCGCATAAATGTTTATATATTATACACTAAATCCTGGAATGGGCTGTGCGTGCTTAGGCACATTTAAGAAGTTTACCAAAATCTCTGTTGTATGTCCTGCTTGTTGTAATAATAATAACTCCCCGCCCTTCCACATAAAACCCTTCGAAATAATTTCTACCTGCCTAAATTTCTTTTCCTGCTGTTCCTGAACGAGGAGGCCTGGTTCACGTCTAATGCGTAATTTTGTAATTTTCTTTATGGAGGCCATATCGCTCACAAAAAATTCGTTACGGTGTGGCAGCTTTTTGTTATCTTTCAGGGCCCCACTTTCTTGAATAGAAGAATTGAATTTTCCTCGAGAACTCTCCAGAAGATCGATTGATTACCGAGTCTACAAGATTAAGTCCTTAAAAGTCCCAGTAGACCACAATAGACTTAGGTCTCCTTAATTCTGTAGATTCATTGCTCCGGAACGGAATTTAGTATAAAAAAATTTCCTCTCGGTACTCCCGGGAACTCTTAATTACACTAACATACTGTCGTTAGCGAAAACGTAATGCTATTTTTCTGCAATAAGTTTCTCCGCTAAAAGTTGGCAGCATTAATCCTCTAGACGCGTTAAAATCAACATGCCAGCCACTGCCCGGCTCTGACTGATTTCCGGGACAAAGTTTTTCATGCTTTTTCCCTATGAATGGGTGGAAAACTAATGAAAAGGTTTCGCTGTTACCCGCCAAAAGAAAATGCTGAAACTCCTTACTCTCAGTCGAGGAAGTTTTATTAATATAATTATAACACTACTGGCCCTAGTTAAGAGCGGAGCCTACACTACGACTACCAACATAACAGCACTACGGCTCAGCTTCATCAGCAGCGTGGCGCTGTTTCCATTTGAATGAGACTTTGTACGGAAGGAAAGTTTCCTTGGCGATGTCGACTTAATTTGCGGGGGAACTTTTGCGAAAAATGAAAGCAGCAAAAAATAAGAAAAGGAGTTAAAAAAAAAAATTTAACTAAAAAAAAAATACAATTCTTTTTGCACGGACGAAACCACTTTGAATTGCGCTGAAATGCTTGTGGCTATATATACTCACAAACCAACAAACAAACATTCCGAATAACTTTCAATTGAAGCGGCATTTTAAAGCTTTGCACGGTTTGTTTACAGCTCCGGCAGAATAACTCCTTCTTAGTGACTCTGAGGAGTTACCTACGACGGTAGATTTAATTAAACAAACTTTCAGAGTGAAATGGTATGTGATTTCAATTACATAAATTACACGAACATGCTCTTTAATTAAAATTATTTAATGTAGTGGGTCCTCCTCAAAACTAGGACCTTTTTAAAGGAGTTTTTCTTACATTCATTACTTGATATATTTGCTTCTTAAAAAATAATGCTTAAAAAACTTTAAAGTGTCCGCCAACTTGAATTTAAAAGAGTGAACCTCATATATAAAGACATTCTTCTTATAAAGGGATTTTTATGATTCTCCATAACTTTAAGAATTCTTTTTTGTAAGGTTTTAGGAAACAGCCAGTTTGTGTTTTAATAATTGCCATTAAATTTTAATACACCAACTTGGTTGCCGAAAAAATGACAAATCATAATAAAAATCGAGCGTGTTTCAAAAACTTTTGAAAAATCATTATAAAGTAACGAATTGTCTTGGAAATTTGTAACGTAGCTCTAATAAAAATTTTAACTTTATGTTATGATATAAAAGTACGAAAAGCTTTCAACCTTTTCGAAATATTCCATTAAAATTCACTTTTCTTCATAAACCGATTATTTTATACAAAGACGAATGAAAATTATATTTCCAAGATGTTTAGTAAAGTCTATAGATTAGTGCCCCTTCATATCTCTAGATCAAGGCTTATGCCTACATTTAAGTCATATTTCGAACTCCTATGAAAATACGTTATTTTTTAATGATTATTCAAAAATAGCTAAAATACAATCATTTACACTTTTTTACTATATTTTTCTCAGAAACTAAAGCTAATTGAACAATTCGTTTGAGAATCCATAATCCATATATGAAAAAAATCCTACAAAAATGAATCTGAATTTATTCGGCAAAAAAAAAAAAAATATTTGTTGCCCTCTGTGGTAATTAAAAGAATTTCCATTAACAAATTTTTGTTTGATTTGTACCCAAGTTGGTTACAAAATCGATTCCATTTTTACTTTTGAAAACTTGATTTGATTGATATTATATTATAAGAATACAGCGACCGAATATTAAAAGAATATTAATATAATCTTGAGTATGATTTTTATATTACAGTTACACAAATATTACTAAACTATTCCATATTTTGTGGTTTTCGAAGGAAAACTTTCAATCTCATCTCTTTTCGGGCGACTTTCAGATAGAGCGGACAGTTGAAGCACTTTAATTATATCTTTATATTTTCATATGCTATGCAGTCTAAAGCATGTTAAGAAATTATAGTACCCTACTTCCAAATGGGGCGAAAATGTTTAATATGTTGAAAAGCTGGCACAGATTATGCATGTAGTGATTTATATTTATTTTATACGATAAAGCTTCTACTTTTTAAATTAAAATATATTGTACTGTAAAAGTAATCCATTTATATTATAATTTCAGAGATACATATGATATACGAAAGAATCAAATTATGATCTATCTCTCTTCATATGCCTTTTTTATAAATCGACAAAAAATTGACTCGTATAGAAAACCTCAACCTAGATTTTTTTTTAGATTTTAAGAACCACTTCAAACAGATGGGGCACTCTTTTCCCATTCCTTCATAAATTTCAAGTATCAATTTCAAAAACTGCAAAACGTTAATATTTTTGTAGAATCAATCCTTTTCCCACTGCTTCGAATAATAAGCTCCAAGTCACGTTTGCGACATGCCACGAATAAGCCAGCCGAGCCAAGTTCGAGTTCCAATTCCAGTCCAGAATTGGCGAATGCCTCCCTTTTGGTGGTGTGTCTGGGAAGTTTTTTATTGGAGGCAGGGACCGATGAATTATTGTGGAATCCCATCGTCATAATAATATCGATAAAGGCTCATAAAAGCCCGCCATTACATCATATGAAGCTCTATTGTGATTTACACCAGTTCTTATGCGACAAAAGTTGTTTTTTTTTTATAAAGAAAATTTTTCAGTGTAGCTTAAGCCAAATTCGGGTTATCGCACACCGGGCTTTTGCCGAAAGTCATCCTGGAAAAAGTTTTCACCAGAGAAACAAAAAAAAAACTTTTCCCGGAGTGAAATAGTTCCGAATTTTTCTTGTATAAAAGAATGAAGGACTTTTCCAATTTACAAAGAATTGAGGTATTTAGGTGATATATGACTCAGGTAACAGCAGTGATTTTTAGAGTTTGGAATATAAATGGCATAAAAACGAACAGAATAAAATTGGATGAGGTAGTATGGTCCACTCAAAGAAAAGAGAAAAATAAACTTTTGTCGCTATCTTTTAAAATATTATATATATAATTTATAATTTACTTCCTCAATGCATAATAATCTTTGAAAGTAATGAATTATGAATTTTTAAGTTATTTGTAACTCAGCGAGCGATAAAATGCGATAAAATTGAACAATAATTTAGTAATTAGAGAGGATTTGAGTAATTCCAAAAAAATTATCCAGAGACAATTTTAATTCCTTTAAATGAAAATGATGTCAATATTGCTTTGATCTTATATGATCTTGTGCTGGAACCGCTTATAAAGACATAAGCTAAGTAGTTTTTTAAATAAAGTTTAAATAAAAAGGGAAATATAATCAGCAGCAGCCCCCGGCAGGTCTACGGCAGTCGATTTAAGGGGTTATATAGTTAGGAGGCCCAAAAAAGTCGATTTTTCAAGAATTTTTCTTGAGATGACATTTTAAGTTATTAATGTAAAAATTTGTACACATATTTTGGTAACTCTTGAGTGTATTTTAATGTTTTTTATTTGTAAAAATAATTATTTTAAAAGCTGCTTGGACAGGGGCCCCAAAAATTGAAAAATTTTGAAAATACATTCGGAAATTTGAAAAAAAAAATAAATAAAAAATGCAAAATGAAAAAATCCATGTAAACAATATCGATTATTCATTGTCCTCAAACGAATTTAAATTTGTTCAAAACTGTATTTCGCGCGTATAGTTGGCGCTTCGGTCGCTCGTGTTTCGTGTTTTCCATGGAGGTTAGAGAGAAGGAGAACCATCGCTACGTGCTAAAGCATTAGGCCGCCTGTCCCTGTAAATTTATAGTTCATTTTTCAGCCACCAGCCGCGCTGTCATGACAAGTAGTATCTGCGAAGTTAGCTGTTTATGAGTACAATTAGATGAAGTTAGTCGCATAATGTACAAATTTTCTTCGCGGCATTGGCTTTGACAAAAAGAAACATTACAAAATGGTGAAATATTGTATTGTGCGTGGATGTACAAGTGGTTTAGCATCTGATCGGAAAAATAGACTGAAAAACAATTTGCGTCAATCATCGTTATTTAAAGTACCCGCTTTTATTGAGACAACGTCGCGATCGCAGCGCCTCACTTATTTTGTCCATATTTCTGGGACACAATTTTCTACGGCGATGGTTGTCCTTCTCTCTAACCTCCATGGTGTCTTCGTTGGAACAGCTGTAATTCTAAAAGCATCATCGTCTCTAACTCACAGAGTGATAGGTAATTATATTGTATCTCAGATTTCAATAACACAGAAAAACTCACTTCAATTTTAAATCAAAACAAGTTGAACGACCAGAATTGTACTACAATTGATTAAAAAATAAAAACACTTTTATTTCATTATCACATAACCTCCATGATTTAACAATATTTATGTTTTTGCAGACAAGTGAACAGGCGAGTTTTTCATCTCACTGAAATCTCTTTGACTAACTAGGGACTAAATTATATTATGTCTTTTCTTCTTCTTTATAAGTAAACTGAATAATATATTGATTTTGCAAAATTAACTGGTTATTTATTATTTTAAAAAATGGGGGGGGGGGGGGGTTAATTTTATAATGAGGGCCCCGAAAACCTGAGGTTGCTTGGGGCCCCGTCATAGGTAAATCCGGCACTGTGCTCACCAACTTTCAAAACACAGTTTTGAGAAAAACGCGTTTAAAGTTACAAGTTTCAGACCTTACATAAAGTAAAAAAATCATTACAAATATGCGGGTAACGAGAATATTCAGCGGATTGTCATGAAATTGTCTGTGGGTGTACTTAAATATATGTACATTACGAAAATAAAAATATCGATTTCTGAAAATTCTGACTGTATATAACCCCTTAACCCATTAACGCCCAAGCGACCATTTTTGAGTCGATTTGAAATTCACTTGAAAGAACCGATCAAATATCGAAAGTGGTATATTAAAATATGGTTTTTTGCTTAAAATTGTTTGCTTTTTCATAATCTGCAACCAGAATTTTAATATTACGCACTCAAAAATTACTATGGCGGCTCAAAGATGGCGCAAATATTGCAAATATTTCTTTATTGAATTGCTTGGTAATATCGAAAATCAAACTTTAAATTCTGCACTAGAATATTTCAATCGATTTTTAGGATATAAACAGCATAAAGTTGGATGCTGGTTATATCCTCAAAGTTGGATGCTGTTTATATCCTAAAAATCGATTGAAATATTCTAGTGCAGAATTTAAAGTTTGATTTTCGATATTACCAAGCAATTCAATAAAGAAAAATTTGCAATATTTGCGCCATCTTTGAGCCGCCATAGTAATTTTTGAGTGCGTAATATTAAAATTCTGGTTGCAGATTATGAAAGAGCAAACAATTTTAAGCAAAAAACCATATTTTAATATACCACTTTCGATATTTGATCGGTTCTTTCAAGTGAATTTCAAATCGACTCAAAAATGGTCGCTTGGGCGTTAATGGGTTAAGGGAAATTTATTGCAAAGAACATATGAAAATACTTATTATGAGATATTTATATGCTATAGACATGTTACCGTGACATTCCTTGAAGATAATGTAAAATTAAATATTTCTTGTCTTCGAAATATATATTCGAAAACCTAACACTTAACTCGATTCCTACCTGGGATCGTATTGTTATGATATGTAGCCTGTGTTACTCCTAAGATTTTAAATCATTCATTAGTTCCCGAGATTACCGAGACCAAACACCCAGTGGCGTAGCTACCTAGGGGCTAGGCGGGGCAGTGCCCCGGGGCCCTCAAGCTCAGGGGGCCCTCGAATCCTTACCAGAAAATCTCAATCGAACTGAACTTTTGAAAATTTCTCCCATTTTCAAAATAAATATGACAGGTTGCAACCCGCCTTTAATCATGGCAACTCAGTTGAGAGAAATTCGAAAGTTATACCTAGGGAATTCCCCCAAATTCTTTCTGTGGGTTGGCAGTGTTGTCAATTTGACGGATAGCGATATGTGCGTTTTATTATTCATCGATGTGCATTTTATTGTGAATTCGAGTCAGAATTTTTTTTTCGAGAACGGTTAAAAAATTAATGCTGTATCAGGAGTAAGTAAGCTAATGTCAATAAACTTTTTAGTACTGGTTAATATAGTGGTTCAATTTTATTGTCATTGATACTTTTGCGAAAACTAAAGCTAAGAAAATATTGTAAATATAATTGTTATTTAGTCAGTTGGTAGGTCCGACCTTTATATAATAAACCCTTGAATCTTTTCTATTTCGTTTTATTGCACAATACCTACACCAAGTATTCATTGTAATTTATGTTGTTACTGTTTAATATTTTTATTACCTGCCCTGCAATGCACGAAAAAGAGCTGATGATAAAGTAGCTTCGCATTTTTAAAGTATTTGTATATTTAATATGTTTACTTGATAAAACCTAACCAGTTTAGATAGCAGTGGGGCCCCATTTTTTTGATTTGCCCCAGGGCCCTTGGTTACCTAGCTACGCCACTGCAAACACCAGATATAGTTTTGGCATTTACATAATAGTATAGATGAAGTATTTTTACGACTTTCTTTACATTCTGCTTTTTTACTTTCATTTTAAAAACTTTTATGACTTCGATAGTCATTATTAATCATTATTTTGCAGCTTCATAGAAGTTAAATTAAGAGTTAAAAACTACTGATAAAAACAATGAGCTCTCATAAAATACATGGATAACTAAACTATACATGGTTGAAATTACATCGAATTTTTCATTCTGGCTGCTTCTTGTTTAATTTTAAACTTTCTAACCTCAAAATATGATACACGAACCCTTCTAAATGCACAATTCATTTCGTTGTTTATTGTAAAAATTGCACAGGGAAAAAACCTTTTAATATAATTTCCAACATAAGTTGGACCTGAACGAAAGTACTTAAATCCAATTTCACGAAATTATGAAAGCACATCATTACTCTAAAACCCACTCGACATTGGCCCCTATAAGAAGCTCTAACACCACGACCACCACCACATCCTTCTCCTACCGATTTTGCCTGAAGCTGCAACATCGAGATGCAAATTCCGAGAGCTGGAAATTCTCTCGAAATAATACGGCACTCGTCAAACAAACATAATTGGATTAAATAATTTGCCTAATTAATAATTTCCTGAGGAAGTACCGTTGAGTGCTGTTTGCCAAAGAAATACCCAGGAATAGAAACGAAAGGAAATGAAGGAGGAAGGTGCGGATTTGACTGTTTCTTCAAATGGAGTATTTGTTGTGAGCTTATTGTCGAGGAATTATGCACACTTGAGGGAGTTCGTAATATTTCTGACTTCAGAAATGCAGCAGCTATCTTTCGGCACCAGCAGCTCCCGGTTGCACGAATACCCTTCTTCCCAGAGAATCCTTTAGCTAGTGAAGGAAGGAAATATTGTTAATGTTCCGAAAATTTAATATCAGTTTAATTTCGCAAACACCATGCATCAAACATTGTTGGAAATTCGCTTTTTTAAGGAAACATTTTCCATTTAATATTCTGCAGCAGTTTCTAATTTAATTTGTAGATAAAAAAAAATTACATGTACTCACTGTGGTGGGTATACTGATTTTTATGAATTCCCTAAAAATTGGGTCTAATTGAAAAATTCCTTATATCTGTTTTTGTATCTCTGCCGCAAAGTGGTCACATCTGGTGAATTATTATCAGTTGAATATCTGCGTCGTTTCATTGCTGGTTGCAGGCAGCTTCACCTCCTAAATTATGCAAAGGGTTCCATCAGGAGAAAGAGAAAAGTGGAAAAATTGATTAAATTTTGCATAATTGATTAAAAATTGATTGTAAACCTCAGCTGAATTATTGAAGCCATTCGTAGAAAGTGAACTGATTTCTCGAGCTATTTGCAAAGAGCCCACTCAACCTGGAAGGGGCGGGGGCTTTAAAAGCATCAGGCAAGAAGAAGAAAACTGGAGAGAAAAAAAGAAGAAAAAATCTGGATTTGAAAAGAGCAAGCTAATTTAAAGAAAATGAGAAAATTTAGAAAATTCACAGAAGTGCAGATTTCTCATTCGGACGTTTCTTTCTTCGTTGGTAGATATCCAGCCGGTAAGAGTCAGGTGCCCTCTCAAGGTTATTCGATTACCATTCACCGTTCGAAAGGAGCCGACCTAACGAAGATTCCCAACTGCCCTTTTTTGAACCTTCTCCTTCTTGTGAGTCTTTGTGCAATTTTTCACCTGAAATAAATGGAGGGCAAATACCTTTTGATTCCGGGTCTGGTCGATGGAACTTGCATGAATAAATAATGGTGAATGGCTCTGTACTCCTCCCCACTCCTTTCATCCCTTCAAGCTCTTCCACTGCAATTTGGTTAAATAAAGCAATTAAAACTTTCACCCAATTCAATGGCTAAACGGCCAAGTTCGGAAAACACGCAGCACTCAAAGGTGCGGTCGAGGTATAAAAAGTCCATTTGGGTTTTATGTTGCTAAGACTTTAATAGAAGGACTCCCCGAGGTGAACTTTTCGACTAAGACGTTTTATGGTATACTGCTTTTATTGCGCTCGAGATGCATAGCGTCGCGAAAAGGGGGAAAATTGACTGGTAGACAAGAAGGATAAACATATAATGTATAAGTCCAGTGTACTTGCCAGTTGGCCATAAAATAAATATGCTTTCTGCACTTGCATTAAGGCTTATGCGCCTCTTGACGACGGATCGTGATATAAAACCATTGAGGTTAGGGTTTCATTTTCATAATAGTCACGTACCACTGTCTTTTCGATAAGTTGATTAATAACTTAAAGTTTTGACGGAAAAACCACCAGCAGGAAAAGTCTTCATATCAGCAGACTAGGTTTCTAAAATTCTTTGAGAAAAGATGTCTTTTATGAACTTCTTCCTCTTCCATAAATGAAAATATATTGGATAATATTATTAGGCAAAAATTATGCGTAATAATACATGTTATTCACCCACATGTTTTGTATTAATATTGTTAAACATTTACGCTCGGATGTCCCCTCTGGGGCGCCATTCAGCTATTGCCTACGCAAGGTCGCCGAGTGCAAAGGGTTAAAAAATGCATATAAGAATTAGGTACTCGAATTCGCACTTGGTGAGTTTCTTTTCTATAACAAAGCTTTTATGTCACTACAAGTAACATGAAATCTATAATAGAATCAAATTTTTATTTACGAATCCTACAGAAAAATTCCTATACCTTTTAATAAAAATGACATAACAACTTATAGCTGAATTAGGCGCTATATTGCAATTCAGCTATAATTGAATGCTTATGTGATAATTAACTTTAAATTAGTTAAGAACGCTGTTTATTTAATTATATCTGAATAAATAGAAAAATTATATAAATAAGTAATAAACCTCTAGAAGCAATGCAGCAAATGGCGGGTATTCAGCTACATAAAGTATAGCTGAATAGCCGTCATCTGTTGCTTGTGGCAAAGTGTGTTAACAAAGATTCGTTATTGAGTTGTACAAAACCCCCAACACTATATAACAATCCATAACACATTTACACAACATAGTGACGTAGTCCGATGATTGCCAAGAAAACACAGTTCTTCTTATGACTATTTACTCCATTCATTCCATTGCACATGGCGAATATTCTGAATTATTGCTTTTACGGAAAAATGATAATTATAATTAGGGATCCTTTTTTTTTTTGGAATCATTTCTTAGAAGTTGGAATTTAATTCCTCGAATAGTAATTGATTACACGTTGACAGAAATTCCCTTTTTTCCCAAATACTTTCTGAATTCCTTTTTAGAAAAGAGAAAAACTAAATTACAAACCCGATTCCTTGTAAAGAAATGGAAGAATAATTCAAGTCAATTACTAAGTAGTTGACCATTACCAATTCATCATTACAATTATTCCTTTTTGAAGTCCACTACTAAGGAATTCAATATATCAATTACAAATTTCAATATAATTTAATTCCTAAAGAATTGGATCCGACTCAGCTCTGTTTTTGTTTATACCAACATGTATGTATACCAGGGATTTTTGAATTGTCTACCTACGTAAACCCACGAAATGTAAGTATAATATACTGTATGTACTTCTGAATAGTTTATTTTACTTAGTACCTACTATAAAATGTAAGCAAAGCAGTCATTACGCTATTCTGCGACACCTCTCATAAAACACGCATGTAACTACTTTCACTCTTGTGTAAGGGAGCCACTTTAGTAATTTTACGGTTGGGTACCTCCAACCCCAGATATCTGAATGTGGTTCCCTTCTGCACCCACTTTATTGCACAGTTGTATAGATATTGCGCTAGATTTTCCCAGGGATTGCCACCTGCTAACCAGGAACAGGATAATGGAAAAAGTTATTTCGCGAACAAGAGCCAAACTCGCTCTGGACCATCACAGTCTGTAGCTATCTCATTGGTATTTCATTGAAGGCAAACTTATTAAAGATGAATGCTCTTTTATTGCAAACAAACACAAATCCCTACATATAGGAGTCATAAATCGATTCTTGGGATTTGTTAATCCGCCAAATATCCCGATGGTAATAACAACTTTTGGTGGCTTCATTCCCGGAAGCGGGCTATAGTGAGAAAAACTAAATATACCATCACGCTGTACAGTGGGGCAAGAGAGATGAATTCTGGACCGCAATTTTCCATCATGTGTGAATAATTCTCTAACCAAAATTGTTATCAAACGGAGTGTAAAGCCCCCCAAAGCAGGACTCCGCCGCCATGCAATCGTAATGAAAGCCTCACGTTCATGAGCGGGGTGGATGATGTGCTCCCTCCCGAACACTCGTCTGGGAGGCTGAACTGTCGAGTGGTCCAGATCCGACCTTGGCTCCGAGCAGAGATGAAACTTCAAAGATTCTGGAGCATGGGGAGCAGCATCAAGTGCGGACAAAGAGGGCACAGAAAAGAATTAACATTGTTTTCGGGATGAATAACAACCCCTCGGTTGTTTCGCTGCTTCGGAACGCGCTCACCTGGCCGGATAATTTTGCAATCATTTTAAAGGGCCCAAGGCTGGGGTTTAGGGTGATGGTAGATTCATAGGAATGGAACTAGGTGGTGGCGCAAGGTTTTATCTCTAGACGGCAGAGCTTCCGTTCACTTAGCAAAACGAAGAAAAATATAGAAAAAATGGGGACTATCATGAGGCCTTCTCAAGTAGGCCTCGGTTCCCGGATTCCTGGATTTCTCTACTATCTTATGCTCTCTGATTCTAGATTTTCAGTATCAGCCGCGAATTTAGGGGAGGAAAAAGCATCTAGCCACCCAGACAGCCAGGGTTCAGGAGGGCAAAATGTTTTAATGATGTGGCTTTAAAGAAGCGAAAAAAAAAAAACATTTTTTCTTTGTAGACGAGCGATTACATTCGGAGGGGCTGCCACAAGGACATAGTACCGTTATCTCGTGGACCCAAACAAACAGACCCCGCGCTATTGTAGAACTCCTCCTGGCAAGACACTGTAAACAGCGTCTGCCCCCGGGGGCTCCAGCATCAGGAGCCCTCTATGTCGTTGTCGTTTGAAAAATCCCATTGATATCAGCGCGCCTCGGCGCTCAGACAGTTTTATTTCGTTCCCGATCCGCCACACAGCTCCACAGCGATATTTGCTAGAAGCAGTGACGCACCCACAGAGAACAGAACTGGAGAGGGGCAAAGTCAAGCTTGCGAAGAAATATTTTTATTGACAAAAGTTTTGCCGGAGCGCTCACATGCCGGGTTCTTCGAGGACTCGGGACTCACACAGGATAGAAGAACCCAAACCCACCACCCACCCTCTATAGTATAGTCCCATTCCCTCTCCCCCGCTCGTTGTTTATTTACAGACCGAAATATCTGTCAGCTTTATTGTGTGTTTTACTTAATTGAAGCTTGTAATGGTAGCGGGGAAATTAAAACCCACGTCTGCTGTGCCCTGCCCTGAGCGCCCTCCCAAATAGCTGAATAGCTGACGACTGCACTGGCAGCTAATAATGTTAATGCAGTCGTGGGTGGCGTCGCGACGGAGACTCTCTGTCTTTCAGCCACTTAATGAGGAATTTTTGTTTTATTGACCCTTTAATTGCTTTATTTACCCCTATGTGTATGATGCTTCCACAACCGATTCGGAGGGAGAGGAACCACTGCCCCCCACAATGACGGCGGAGGCTCCCCGGATCGAAAAATACGCGCGACAAGGAATTCCTTTTGGTGTTTTCATGTTCCCGGTGGGGCCCTTCTGCGGGGGACGGAGAGTGTTGTTTTTGCCCATTCAATTGTATCTATCCCTACAACAGATATCTCAAACAAAGGATGCTGTGTCAGATGTAATTTTATGGGCTCCTGCCTTTCTTGATGTTGTACGTTTTCGGAATAATAGACTAAAAAAACAGGACAGACTCTTTTAGATCAATGTTATCTTTTTATTGAGATTTTCAAATTGTACTTTAAAGTTTATTTTTGGGTATTGAAAAGCGAAGGATATTTAAATGTAAGTCTTCTCTTTAAGCATATCTACTAATATTACTAATTTTTAGATAAACTCAATAACTCATATTTTTAAAAAACTGAGAAAAAGCTTAGACTTTATTTTTATAGTATATACAAACTAAGTTTCAAATTAAGGCTGAGCTCAAATTTTCTATATAAAAGTTGAAATTAGACTTTTACTTGGTTTTTGACCATAAGAGGCAATTTCCTATTTTAATATGAGAAGAATTAAAATTTAGAATTAGAATTTGATGCAGAGCTATAAAACTTATAACAATATCGAACTTATTCAAATAATTCAATTAATAGAATTTTTACAGTCCTACACAGAGAAAAAACTATTGCAAAATCACCTAAACCAGCTAGGGTAAAATATGTTGCATAGAAATTTATAATTAGGTAAAGATTTCACTAGTACTTTATTATTTTGTATCAAGCTAAGGCTTCCTAAAATTTGCTAAAATACCTAAAAGAATTTTGTTGATTTGCCCTAGAATACTTGATATAAAATTTTGGAAAAAGAACTAAGGTAAATTGTCCAAAATCTGTTGGTAACAACAAGGCTAAGGAAATTTTCCTAAGCACATACGTATATATAATTTGTAATTGTACGCATCAATAATATAATATAATATATAATTTCCCTGAATTTTCAAGACTGATATCTTGGAGTTTTTAATGATGGGCTAATCAAATGTATAAGTATAGAAATTTAAGTTAAAATTAGTAGAAATTACAAAATTATAGCATTCGATGAATGAGCATGGGAAGTTGAACCTTTAATTGTGTCGTTTTCGAAACAACTTTTTTCGAGCTAGCGGGCAACAAAATTCGAGCACTAACAGTCGAATAGAAAAGTTTTTTTTCACGGAAATTGCTCTATCAGATATCATCATTATTGGTATCAGTAATCGTAGTTGGTTTTGAAATTATTACTTTTTAGACACGTTGACTACAGAACGAATTAAGTAAAAATAAGACGATTTTACAAAAATAGTCGCTATTTTGTCAAAAATTAAAAAAGGAAAAAACGGCTGGCTACACTTAACAATAACTACGATTTTTTGCTTTCAGGAAATATTTTATTTTTTGTTTTGAGATCATCCGAAACAATAAAATCAAGCCCGCCGTTGAGGAAGAAACTTTATGTTGGTCCAAACTTTCTTCCAAATATATTTATTAATATTATACATTTTTTAAGAATAAAAATTGTGTAAACATGGATCAACGAAATTTTTAATCCTTTGAACTCGGGGATAATTTTCACATTGCCTTCCACCAACTCGATAAAATAAAACGCTCTGTCTCTATCTTTTTTATGCCAACTGTCTGCAATTCGAGTTGCCGGAATAAATGCTCATGCCAGCAGTGCTGGTATTCCGAGTCGCCAGAACAAAACTTCATGCCAGCAGTGCTGGCATTCCGAGTGCAAAGGGTTATTAATATAATCACCGCACAATCCTTGAATAGTAGGTTAAATTCAAGAAAAAATCGCAAAAAGGGCTTCATTTTGGACCGTCACAGTGGTGGTTTATTTAATGTATGCTCAAACTGCTAATTTTAATTTAATTTAACACAAAGACAAACCACATTTCAAAGGATTAATTGGAAATGTTTGATGTTTGGAATTAATGTTGAATTAAATTAATCTGCCGAGAAAATGCCATGAAATACTGAAAGTTATCTAGAGAAAAGCTACGTTATATGTATAATTAAGTATTGTTATCGATTGATAACAAACGTGAACTAATTTTAAGCTGCTACAGGCAGCATAAAAGTTAATAAGTCATAAGAAAATGACAACTTTAAGAATCTCGTCATTTCTAATGCGAGTACGCACTTTGATCAGACGCTCTCAGAAAGATAGTTTTGCTTTGGTCTGTAAACCAAATTATCCAAAAAAATTTACGTGCACCATCTCAACTGAGCAACCGAATTGTGAAATTAATTTCAATTCATGTTATTACACGCTACACAAGTAAAACAAAGAGACAAGTTTTACTTACCAAGAAAATCTCAATTCAAATTAAAAAGTTCGGCACAAATGACGCGCAACGAAGATTTATGCAGGAAATTGATTTCTATGGCAGAATGCTCTTATACTTAAAGGATCAGTGATCAAGGATGAAACTTTTGCAATTTCAAGCAAATTTAAATAGTTGAATTACTTATGCTGAATTGCAGTTAGAATCTCGTTTACAATTCAACTATTAAGAAAGTCTAATTTAGTTAACCCGAGTAGTGTCATAGAAGTCGCAGAATTTATTTTCTCGTGATTTAGATTTTCAGACTGACATAATTAAGAAATTTAAATATTTTCAAGATGTAAATTTTTACCTTATTGTTTTGTTGCGTTTGATACTGTTTCAGCTTGGAGACGAAGTAAGTAAACAAACGACATAAATTCACAATAGGCGACGTAAAAGCCTTATATGAAAGAAAGATAAAAAGATAGCAATCCATTGAATGACAATTAAATATATTGAACAATTTGTTGATGATGATTACAATTTTCATAAATCGCGAATGTGTGCTGTGAATCCAGAATTCAGGAGTTTTTGCAACCCCAATCCCAATTTTAGATAAATTTGTATCGACTTAAATTATTCATGATTCATATGATTTCGCCCTACAGCTTTGTAATCGTTTCGGGCTTATTGGCATAGACTTTCCACCTAGCCCCAGTAAAAAAAAAGTCCAAAGATGTCAAATTACAAGATCTGACAATTTTGTTCTCAATAGGACCATTGTTTCGCGCGCTGTGTGACAAGTGGCATCATCCTGTTGAAACCACATATTGTCCAAATCCATGTCATCTAATTCGGGCCGAACCAGATGACCGGTTATGTTGACCGAAAAAATCACTCATGCTTTTTTGCAGAATTAAAAGATCATTCTTGTTGCTAACAATTCTTCATTTTATTTGTTTAAAAATAAATATATATAAAAATGTAATAAATTCTATTCAATAGTTACTATAAAATATTATTAATATGATAAAGTGATAATCCTAAATTAAATTAAATGTTTTGAGTCGTTTGTGCATTACGTTGCAAGCTTGGTCAATATTGCTTTGGAAAATATTCTTTTTTACTTTTATTTATCCATTGTTTTACCTTATAATTTTTTATTGTTTTCTATTACAGGATAAGGATTTAAATTCCCACTTTGTTTGCTTAAGTACACCAAAAATATGTACTTTTACGATAGTAATCAATTTGAAGACAGAACAAAATGTAAAATTGCTCTTAAGATCAGTGTGAATTGACATTCAGTTTTTCGAGTGTATGCTTATTTATTAGCATAGGTTTTTGGATTTCTTCCACAAATTCTCTATTATTGAATCTTCTGTCGACTTTAATAAATATTTGGGATTATACGAATTTAATCGAAAAAAATAGGTTTCCTTTGTACTACCCTCTGTTTTCTGTGTTGACATTCTTCATCTAGTAAACACTGGGGATTGACCACAACACAAAGATACCCTATGAAGGTATAAAAGGGAACAGGGATAAATCAGGAGTCTCCTTAGCTGAAACCCGGAGGCAAATCGTTGCTGACAGCGGCCAGTGAGGCGAGCTAATAAACACAAATAAATCAATATTAAAGCTGAGCTCCACGGCAATTTATCTCGTTATTGTTCCCTGTCAATTCTAAATTACTGGCACTGGTCCTAGAATGCTCTGCTGGGTCCAAGATTCTCCCAATGTAATACACAAATTTATCTGAAAGGTCCGGGGAGGAGAAAAGGACGAAGGACGATAGTGGCGGCGACGGCAGGCAGTTCGATGGTCTGGGATTTATCGATACAATCCATTTCCGAAGAGCACTGCAGTCTGCTCGGCTCTAAATGAATTTTTGGGGGATTTTTCATATATGTATTAGCGGCAACGACTACTATATATTTATAATAAAATTTGTTCACATTCAGCGAAATTGAAATTAATATTCGCATCCCGGAAGTGGTAATTAATTTTCCGTTTTCCCCTTCAAGCGGAAATAGTGTGCCATTGAGGGTTGCTGGAGGGTTATGGAATAGGGTTTGATGAAGAGGTCGTCAACATATATCATTATTTTATAGGGAACAGAATTATTCCATTGAACATTCTCTATCTTTCTATGCCGCGGGGTGCTGCCATTAAAAGCCAATTAAGTGAGAAGTAATCCCAGAACAATCCCATCAAGGTAATAGTTTCACTGGCGAAATTGACAGGGATGGCTTTCGAATAGGATTTCAGCCTCCTCTCTGGTGAACCCTATCCGCTGCCGTTCCGCAACTTTTACCTCCCATACCATCGATGTTGTCGTTTAATTTCGAATTCAATTTGCCAGTTTTTTTTACACAGAACAGCGTTCATGCCTTCTCTTTAGGTGAGGACAGTTTTGTATCGACATTCTCTTTTCAATTCCCGAGCAATCGTCCCGACAATCGACAACGAAAGGTTCTAATTTCATACCCACCCTATACCCTACACCTTGCCCTTTTTTCCTTCTTCCGGGAGTTAGCAATCGCTTTGTAATTTGATTTGTCGGACGGGGATTTACTTATTCCCGGCACTTTGTCTCGGCCGTGTTTTTGGTACCTCTACCAGAGTATGTTTGGATACCTCGGATAATCCTATTTAAGTTTTCTTGTCCCAACTAGGAGAGAGAGAGATATTATGTGATCCCAGGACTCCTCCATACATCGGCTTGGGGATGGTTCAGTATACACGTACCTTCTCAGCCTTATCTTCGTCTTATTTCGGACGTGCCCTGCCTTTCTTATGCAATTCGTCGTAGATTTCGAATTGCACATTGGATTTTTGGATTCCTTCCAAAGCTACCATGTGTTTCTACCGCATTCATCTGGGTTCAGGGATTATTTTTTTAAGATAAATAAAGAAAAACAAAAATTGGAAATTTCAAATAAAGCTGAATGATTATGCCCGTGATTCACATCGCTTAGTGATTCGATTTAAGCGTTCGTTTGGGTATTGGTCTTCGTCTTTCTGGGTATCTTGAGCTCAATATTCCAATCCGTGCAGTAAATTGAAAGTGATGGCATGTCGTTATTGCTACCGCACTCTGCAGCAATATAACGCCCTTAATGGATTCCATGAAACGTTATTTTGTAGTTAGGGACGGATTGATTTTTTAAAAAAACATTAAGCTCAGCTCTAGGGGAGATGGAGGTAAGACGGGGTAGCGGGTAAGACGGGGTACCCAGCGAAATTCACAGTTTAAACTGACCAATCACGCTCGTTCATGCATCGTTCGATGCGCCGCTATGATACCTGTCAGTTGTCCGGCCATTATTTATTCGCAAGTGTACGCGTGGCGAAATAATCTAAAAAAACTGTTTTACTGCAAAGTGCTTATCACATTTTCTTCCAGTTTGACACGTGACTGTCGTTTATTAAATAATACTAGCTGGTGAGGTGTGACTGCTTTTGACGCTTAAACTAACCTACAATAAGGTAAACATTGCGTTTCCTTGAGATTGCCGGCTGTTTCTTTTTTGTTTTAATTATTATTAGAAAATGGCACGGTAGGCAAGATGGGGTAATGACTACACACCATGTATGTATTGTATAGAAGTATATTCCGCTTCCATTGAAGGGTGGATATCATCCTCAAATTGTGGAAAATGGGCACATAATAGATGTGCAGGTATCGACGATGATGATGAAGAAGCCTTCCACGTCTGCGAGTTGTGCCAGTCGAAATAATCATCATTCTGTCTAATAATTCTCATTACCCCATCTTACCTCAGGGGGGTACCCCATCTTACCAGCACCATGGGGCAAGACGGGGCAAAACACCTTTATTTTGATTTTGATTTTTTTTTCTAAAATGTATAATTAAAAGTTCCTAATTTCACCAAATATTAGAAGAGTAATAAATAGTTGTTAATTAAAACATAAATATGAATGTCTCACTACGTAAAGTTTTCTTTTATTGATCTTCAAACCTTAAGTACCCCATCTTGCCACCCTCTCCCCTAATACTATTTAGCTAAATCGAGTATCTTCGAACGAAGTGAATATAAACCCTTCTGAAGCTTAAGCTTATCTGGGGCCAGTGCCTGGGAAAAAATGGGACTGCCACAATAAAAATATAATATAAGAAGACCCTCAACATTCACTTAGCTAACATGCTAGGTACATCATAGTATTTAGGTACCTAATATACACAATAAATTATAAATACCAAGTAATTTTTATAGTTTGTGATTTAAATCAACTTAATTCAATCAAATTGTAGTTAACATTAAAGTTGTGGCTTATTCTATTTATTGGCTCGTAATATCCATAGTTTATACGATGCTGTAGCAAATAAAACAAGCTGGCAGAACTTGTTGGTCAAAAAATAATACTACTTATTTCAAGGTAAATCAATCTCACCCCTCACAACTTGATAAATGTCCGACATCTTTCTGCAGACATGAAGTGTGGTTAAATAAATTAAATTTAGTCGTTCTTATGGCAATTGCCGAGCATAGGTTATTGACTAAACAAGACTAGCATATTCCAGGTTGGTCGAGCAACTATCACAAATAAGGTTTTAGTTATGAAAGAGTCACACAGTTTTTTAACCCATCGTTTTTGGGATTGAATACCACACTCAAGTCAAGTTCAAGTAGTTTGTCAGTTATATACATTTGTATATCGATAAACACAGATTTATTGCTTTTAAATCAAACAGTGAGTATGTATCACAAAAATGTACAAAAATTACTTTCCTCACTTTGCAAATACATAAACTTTTATAGTACACTATTTTTAAATAAAGCTGTGCGTAAATGTTACTAATATTTGAAATGGCAGTGGCCATCAACTTTCCTACTCTCTTTATAATATTGTTTTTCAGTTTTCTAGTATACAACTTTTTAAATATAATATAATACTATTTTCATAAATAGCAATACTTTCAACAAAAAAGAAAACAAAAAATAGTAGAATGCGCAGTACATACTTTAAAAACTGAGTAAGAAATTATGTTAAAGTTCCGGGAAGGTTTCGAGGTAGTTTTCTTAATTTTACTAGACATTAAGAATATTTTCTTATTCAAATAATTTAATTAAAATCAGTTCAACAGCATGATCTGCTACTTGATAATATCAAGTGAGACTATTACTACGTATGCATGGAGGATTGAGGGATCGAGATCGAAATTCGATGTTCGAAAGATCGAAAGCTCGAAATGTGATCGAAGTGATAGATAAAATAACCTGCAAATATGTGAAGTGAATATCGAGGAGAGCAAGGGTCTCCTCATGTCCCCACAAATTTCTCTTACTCATTGCCTGAAAATAAATTTATTTGCGGCTGTCACTACACAACCTCAAAGAACTTCAAAAACTTGAGCTGTCAAAGCTATTTCGATCTTTCAACCTCTCGATCCGCGTTTATAGGGGATAATTTCGATTCGATCCAGGTCAAGAAGTTGGATCGGATCGAGTCGATCTCGTTTGGATTCGATCTGCGTCTACATGACATTTAAATGGATTGAATCCGGATTCAATCCCCGCATGTATACGTAGTATATGTCTGTCATCGTCATCAGTGAATCTCGGTATACTATGTATGATAATAATGATTAGAAATTATGAATTATGAACTATTAGAAATTTCTGTTTGTAAGTACAAATTTAACAATATATTCTGGAAGGTATATATATTTTGGAAATATAGAAATAATCAATTTTTCCTTATTTTACCGAGCAGACTGCTCCTTAATAACAAAACATATTTATATTGTATTTATTTATTCTTTTAATTTTGACAAGAAAGAAATTTTTAAATGATATTCTTCATAATTAATATTAGGTTGTAACATAGTAATCTGATAATTTTTTAAGAAACTTCATTTTGATATTTTTGTACAATTAAGCTTAACATTTTATTGAACATATAGTCCATCATTATCTATGATCTCCTGCCAACGTTGGGGAAGCGACATTATTCCATTCTCGTAAAACTTGGGCTCACGAGAGTTAAAAAATTCCGACAACCACTGTTCCAATGCATCTCGGTCATCAAAAGATTTTCCGCTAATGTGAGCCTGCAACGATCGGAACAATTGGTAGACAGAAGGAGACATATCCGACGAGTATGCAGGATGGACTAAGGAAATCCAGCCTAGCTCCATAATTTTTTTACATATCATCGAAACGGTGTGAGGCCGGGCATTGTCGTGGAGGAGGTATACATTGCCTTGTTCTCCTTTAAGATTCACGGGTACCGTATCCAGCATATCACAGTAGCGTTCACTATTTATAGTCGTTCCTTGTGGTAATAGTTCCCAGTAGATAATGCCGTGCACATTCCACAAAACACTCAATATAACCTTGTGTATAGTAATTTTACATTTAACAGATAGTATACGATTACGCTGATAATTTTAGGTAGTTTATCGAAGTTTTAATTAGTTTTCCTTAGCTTCCTGTGCAATTTTGTTCTTTTAGTGTTTTAAGCTAATTTACCAAAGTTTTAGATAGTTCTCTGAAGCTATTTTCCTTTAGCTTTACCTAATTGTTTTTTGTTTGTTTTTTTTTGTCTTGTTTAAAAACCCAAAAATGCATTAGCATTTTATAGATTCATTTGGTAATAATGATTCACAGTTGCTTCTAGATTATAGGATACTGGGTCATTTTTCATGAAAATTCTGTAATATATTATACTGTAATTCAGATTTGTGAACATGTTAATATAAGTCTAAAAATGCTTAAAAAAATATTTATAACAATTTTTTAGATGCTAATCCAGAGTGCGGTAAGTGTCACAGTTGATTCTCTTTTTTTCGAGAATTTCCTTAGCGTACTACTAGCGCTTATAATTTTTTAATAGAATATCATTTAATTTGAATTGTCAAAATATTTATTAAAAACAAAACGGCGTTAGTTTGAAGGTAAATCTTTATTTTTGTTTTATACGAAAATCGGTATTAGATCGTTAATAGAATTGGTGAATTTTAATCAATGAAAAAATCCTACCTAGTTCACTAGACAATATTATTATTACGCTACAGTTAAAATTTCAGATCAATTGGTACAAAATTGCAAGGTACGCTAAGGAAGATCACGAAAAAAAACTGCGACACCTGACGCACTGTGGATTTACATCTAAAAAATTGTAATAAAATGTTTTTAAGTACTTTAAGGTTTTTATTAACATGTGCGTAAAACCGAAATATATTATATTAAACAATTTTCATAAAAACAAATTCCAAAAATGACCCCTTCGGCCTTCACTCACAACTCTACATCGCTTTTATATAGATCGTTTTAAATTAATGGAATTTCTCACATCTGCTCCTATTCGCCAATTCTCAAGCGAATTAAGACCGTAATCACTTCTCAAAAGCAATTCTTTAATTACCGCTGACATTGCACGACTCCCTCCCGCTGGATTGTCTGGGAATTAGCCAACTCCAGTTCTTACGCAAAGTTCGACATAACGTGTAGGAGTTCCCAGGGCTAGGAATGAATGAAGGAACCATTTCCCCCTCCCCTGGGAGGGTGGAATATCAAAATTCGCACATATAAACACACATTCCGTGAATAATTCCGCTGCCATTGTCCTGGAAAACGAAATAATCCCGAGGCAGTTGCCCGTCGAGGGACGTGTCTAGTCTCACGCCGTGGAATCATATTAAAATTCCATCCGCCGATATATGCAGGCGAATGTCTAAAATTACATTTTAAGCAAAGCTCTGCGGTTGGCTGGACTAGCGTGCATCAACAACCCCCAGTAGCCGCATGACAAACCCTCAGAACCCCCGGCGCTTCCCTACGGAAGCTTTTTGCCTGCTAATGTAGCCCCAGCCGATGATGCCATACAGTCTGCATTCGTCTCCGCTAATTTTGCCTGCAGCCCGGGTTCCCTGTGTAAATACCGGGAGCCTCCGGGACTCGGGAGCCCCGGCGTGGACCAGGACCCATGCCCTCCCAGGAATGATGTGGCACAATAGCAGACGAGGTAGCTTCTTCTATTTATTTTGGATGCAGTCTGGTGATCCCCGAACAAGTAATTTACCAATTTTAATTGCTTGTTTGAACTTGGGGCCCCACCATCGCCGCGCCTCAGCCAATCTCCTGAATTAAAAATGTTTGAGGCTACCGATGTGCGTAAAGTAGTTTCCATCGATTTTATCCATCCGATCTGTGAAATTTGTCCAATATTGCTTTAATTTTAGAGCTTTGGTATGTACTAACTAGATTAAATATTTTAGAAAACGATAGAAGGGGACATTGTAGAAAAGGTTAAAGAAAGATATCTTCTAAATACAATCTACGAGTACATAATATCAATATCGACATAATATATTAGTAATATGTAAGAAACCCTAGAAATCTCAATTCTACAAAATACGATTAGTTAGTGAGATAATCACCTACATTTAGAGGTATGTATCTTGTGTCATGTGTTATATCACGTGTAATGTGCTATGTCACATGTCATGTAAATACACCACCGATTCATTGAATAGATCGATGATACTCTACACAATATGAGCTAAAAACAAAAATCGCTCATGTATCACACTTTACCGACTAAATCAATATCCGAGAAAAAGTCGAAAATAAATAAAGGATTAAAATCAAAATCCGACCATGCCCTTTAACTTCTTCCAAGAGCTATTCACTTTTGTTACAATGACCAGTTATATTAAGTGTAAGTATTAAATTTATTTGGGGCCTTGGTTTGAAGGATTTTTCAGGACGAAACTTTCCTTCATATGAGTTTTAGAGCGTTCTTTTACCCTCCCGGTTAGTTAGAAGAATAATTGAAACCGGGCAACGCCGAGTAACTCGATTAGTTGAGAAAATAAAGTAGGTTCTTACAAATTAAGGGTGAGTTGATGTTTTAATATGATATTCTTTAAGCCTACACTGTGCATTGAACAGTTTACCATTTATATGATCGAATACTACTCATTCAAAACCATAATTTGATACTCAATAAGACCTGGAAAAATATCAAAATTTATCAATTCTATTGAAATTGTCTGAAAATATTTCAATTTTTTTGGATTTTTGCCTTAATAAGATGGGAAAATTGTAACAAGCAAATATTTAATTAGTTTTGTGAATTCCAAAGATTTAAGGAGGAACACCGCTGTCAAGGGTCAAGATATTAAATTTTTTTCATAGTACACATATTTAAAAATATGTGAAAAGAGCATATTTCACAAAAATTGGCAATTTTTTGATCTGTCACAGTGGTGTTACCTTTTAAATTAAGAACAATCTAATCAAAGTTATCACTAGTTTACAAATTTTAACTATTTTCTTGTTCTTTAGACGAAATGTAATTTTCTCCTTCCTTTAATGGAAACTAATCACTAATATAAAATTGGTTTTTTCCCATCACGTTAAGTTTTCGAAAAATATAGGGTTCAAAAATGAAAATAACCATATTTTAGTAACTTTGGAAATTATTTTTAAAAAAAACCGAATTTCGCATTTCCAAAAATGGTTAAAATATGGTTATTTTCATCTTTTAGCTCTATTGTTTTCGAAAATTTTACGTGATGGAATTTTTTTATTATTTTTTTATTTGTATATGTATATAGTAAATTTTTTAAGAGTATAAAAACCTTGTAAACTAGTGATTTATGAATTTGTGAATTCAAATCAGAATCCTTATTTTCATGAAACAATTAGTTTTTTTTAAGCTTTCCCTAACTTTAACTCAAGTAGTGATTTTTTTCTCAATAATTTTAAAAACATTTTTTCGGTCGAAATAGCTCTAGACATTTTTATAATACTTCAACCTTGTTTTTCAGGGAGGGCCAATCAAAGAAACAAAAATAACATTTCTGCATGATTTTACATTTTTATCATTCCTTTGGGTGTTTTATTTCCATCTTCTCTTTTCATATGTACATACGAAATGTCGTCAGCTAAAAAGTAAAAGGTTCTATATCAATACAGAATGTTTAGAAGGTAGACATTATTTCCGGTGGGATGATGCGTTGAAGCAAGAATGCGTATTTTTAAAAGAATACAGAATTCCATTTTTAGAAACATTATAAATGGCAAAATATACACTTGCAAGGTTTTTGTATATTGCCATGGTCTTAATTGAACACAAAACCTCCTATCAATAAAATAAATGTGATAAAGATAAATCTTAAAACGAAAGATTCCAAATTTGAAATTCTGTAAATGAGCAAATTTATTTAACCCAAGTCTTTTTTAAAGGATTTCTTTATTTATTATTAATGTTTTATGAGTGTAAATAATATGCCTTTGTTTATAATTTCATGATATTTTCTAATCCATAGACTAACATCTATTAAAATTCATATAATTTGCACAGCAATTTAATTCAAGCGTAGACAATATCTGAAATCCAAACAACTATTACCGGGAAGTAGTTCCTTTTCCCCTATTCCCTGCTCCATTAATGAGCCCCATATAAATCACACCCGTGCGTTGTCGCTGTCTAAAATCATCCACCAAATCTCAGGAGCACCTTGACGAAGCTAAAACCATTTCCGGGCGGAATTCCTCCTGATCACGAGAATGCGAGGGATGTGTGCTTGTTGCGAAATAATTTGCTAATCTCAAAGAGATCCTAATCGATGTCAAAAACAAGGCATGCGGGGAAGTTTCGCTAGTTCACTCGTAGGAGCCCTCCATTTATTTCGAGTCCTCTCAGCAGTTTATTATAACGATGAGGCGAACGAAACGAGCACAGGAGCCCCAGAAGCTCCAGAAGCACCAGAAGTTTCAGAATTCTTCGGATGCCCACCCACCTGGGGCTCGCCTAGACCGTAGCCCTAGACTGATTAAGATATTTCGATAAGATACTGAATGTAGTGGTATCCTTCCACCTCCCTTGGTGCCCGCCGGCTCCATCCCTTTATGGCATTTATCTAATGCGGCTGAGAGTTATGAAGTCTTAGATTTAGCCCTGCTCCAGTTAAAGGATTAGTGCCTTCCTGGCGGTTTTGCTCTCCTCAATCCTGGAGCCACTGCCGGAGCTAAGAGGAAATTGTTTTAACTTCTGATACATAGCAGGCCGCCTTCGCAGTATATTTTCGTATAGTGGCTTCGAGTGTACTCCTGACAATTGGGACGTCCCGGACTTTAATAAATTCCCGTCTATAGAGACGATTTGTTGGTAATCATTTGTCTAATGCCCTTTAAGGAAGAATCTTTTGGACAAAGTCCCCAAAGGGTACGGGGCAATTCTAATGACCAGAGACTTGGGAGTGGATCTTCTGGGAGGAAGGATTTTCAAGGACCCAAGAAAGCATGGTTCGACGTGTTGCAGCATACGGAAATTTATAATACCAAGAAAGGTGAAATATGGGAGAGTGTATGAAAAGCGGATTAATTCAGTTCAGTTTCTGAATCACAGAAAATCTTCTTTACTATCACATAAATGGTAATTTCTTAAAATAATAATTTTTCATGAGCAGCTTGTAGCTTGATAAGCGGTCAAGTGAGATACATTAAGATAAAAGTACTTTGAAATGAAAGCAGCAGACTGTAACAAAATCGCCACGATTATGGATTAAAATTTTATGATGATAGTTTCGTCATAATTCTGCTTCTATTACTTTGAAGATGTATGTATGTACTTAACCTTAGCCTTAACCCTTTCCTACCGGGTAGAGGAATAATTTAGAATTTCAACATTTTAACTTTAAATATTCGAAATAGTATTGTTAACGAAACACATAGATTTTTTTACAGATTTCTGAGTAATATTTACTAAACCTTATCTCTGTATTACAACGTTAAAAACTAGGACGAAATGCTGGATGTGGTAGGAGTTCAATACCAAGTTCTTCGATCTTATTCCGCGTAACTTTCGCAGTATGTGGTTTAGCATTGTCTTGTTGTAAGAGAACCCGCTGGATATTTCTCCGATAAAACCTCATACATTCGCATCAGCTGTCCACTATATACCTCGGCATTGATAGCTCGACCATCTGGAATGATTTCAAAGTACACTAAATCTTCATAATTCCACCAGATACACAACAAGACTTTCCGCTCGAATCGACCTCTCCTTGCGATGGGTTCTGGTAATTGTCCTTTGTCTTTATACCACTGATTTTCCATGTTCGGGTTGTTTAGATAAATCCATTTTTCATCGCAAGTAACAATGCGTCTAATAAAAAGATCATCTTTCGGCAGGGCAAGGTGCTGTTTACACACCTCTACTCGACGTTTCGCGTGAATCTCGGTTAATTTGTGTGGTGTGACAACTTTTATAGATCTTACCTAATGATTTTAAATGGCGATGTATGGTATCTTTAGAAGGTCCAAGGCAGTCCGACATTCGGCGAGTGCTGGTACTAGGTTATTTTTCTACTGCTTCCCTTGTAACCTCAATATCCCACGCAGGTGGACGACCTGAGCGCGAACGATCTTCAAGCGTTAAATCTCCACTATTAAAACGATTAAACCAACGCTGTGCCGTTCGCTCATTAACTGTGTCTTCCCCTTCAATTTCACATATATTCCTTGCTGCCGCGGCTGCTTTAAACCTTTGTTTCCAATAATGTCTTAACAATACACGAATTTCATATTTATCGCACTCCATACTATTTATTATAAAAACGTACTACGTCGTCAATAAACAAAGAGAGAATGATTAAAAGTGTACTCTTCATAGAATTAGAGACTAGTCTTAACAAGTTACGACATGTTTGAATTGAGGCGTAGAAATTTTCACATATGAAAACCGACATTACTTATGAGACACCCTTTGTAATTAAGCAATATTGAAATTCAATACTTCCAAGTAAATTATATTTATAAATAGTATTTGAAATTGTAGCAAATGAAGACAGTAAGTGTAGAGCACTGACGAGATCAAATTTAAATTGTTCACTGATTAGTTTCGAATAAAAATGCTTAAAAATAGCGTATATATAAAGGTAAGCGTTCAAAGGTTTGCGCTTGTATCTAAAATTTTAAACACGATTTTCTTAAAATATCAATTTCGAAACTGATTGTCATAACAGAAAAAAAAAAAACGATTGTATCAATTTTTTTGAAATTTTTACTGCATATTCAGAAAGGGTTCTATTTTTTCTTATTTTAAAAAATTCCACCACTTAATCGAACTTTTGACTTCGAACTGATTTCATTTCTCTGAAAAAATCTTTTTTTATTCCTTATTAAGAAAATCTTATTGTAAAAATTTGCATAAACGCATAAAAATATATAAAAAACATATAAAATATTACAAATTCATAGTTTTTAATTTAAAAAATTTAAGGAATCTCTTTTTAATGATCTGATTCAGATTCTAAAATTTGCAATAAACGTATCAAATTGCCATCAAATTGTTGAATTTATTTTTGCACACAAGATGGGCATAAGTCAATGCAGTTTGATGTTATTTTAGTAAAATTAAAAAGTTTTGCTATGAGTAACTTTCAACATTATTAAATCAATGCAAAGTTCCAGATTAAGATGAGATCATTAAAAGCACTCATCTTTATAAGTAATCCAAAGTTTTTTTTTTCTTTTTTCTTTTTCGAAAAGGTATTAGACACTAATTTCAGATATTATACCTAATAAAAATATTTTTATACCATATTCATCGTTAATTTTATAAGTCTAATAGCATTTGAATTACTTAACAGATCTTGAAGGAGTTTTTTTCTACATTACGTCTACATTTATGTATAAAGTGTGTCTCAAAACTGGCTTCAATTTTATTTATTTAACAAAACAAACATTAAACATTTTGAATTGAACCAAGAAGCTAAAATTTATTGATTAAATTCACCACAGCGGACCGAAATAGTGCCTGATTATGAAAAATGTGCAGCATTTTCTTACCGTCTCTGCAAAAATCTCACCATTTCGGTAGTGAATTTTCATGATGTCTACTTAACACAACGAAAATGATTCCAAATTCAAAATGAAAGTCGGTTTTCAGACACTCTTTACATCTCCCAGCATAGTATGATTTAATCTTCTAGGAAAAAAATCTGTAAGTAAATTAAATTTAGCTTTTAGCAGATTAAATTAATACTATATTCAATTTCAGAGCCCAACCGTCCAACTATCTTTTGTGAAGTGAGTAATTCCTTGATAGTATTTAAAACTAAAGCTAGTTCAAAAGACTACGAGCATTCATAGTGACGGTAATATTTCCCCGAGAAATTCTTGAATTTACCTAAAAGACTTTTACTTTATTACATAACCATTGTTCTAAAAATTTTCAGAATTCTCTGAGCGGAAAAGCTTCCTAATTGCGTCCCAGATTTAATCACAATAATTTTTGTAATTGTGGCAATTCTCATTCCCGAGTGTCCCAGATTTGTGTGACTTTGTCTAACATCTCCAGGAGACCACCTTGCGCGACACTATTCTGCAGTGCTATATGATAGCGTTACATTAGTAGCTCCTCCCCTCCCTGCTGCTGTGTTTTATGCTATATCCTCGCAATAACACAAAACATTTAAAATTGGAACAAAAGTTGCTGTTGAGTCTTTAGAGTAGCACTGTTGCAGCACGTAATATCCTCCACAGATGCTCCTGAAGTTTTCTTTTCATGAAAATTCGCTTTTAGCCGCATCTATCTATCTCTGAGATTCTGTAGAGCGGGAAAAGGGAGGCGACTCTCTGTGTGCACATCTCAAAGCGCACTGAGACTTATTAAGGAGCAGTTCCCTCCTAATGTGGAAAGTTTGCCGGGGTGCTCATCTTCTTGCTTCCGACGAAAGGCAAATATGTGCGTCCGGGAGCCAGAAAATGGCCAAATGGCCCTAATGTGCCCTTTATTCCTTCTTATCGTAATAGAAATGGGTGCAGTTGAAATATCCCCAAAACACAGCCCCTTCGCGCCATCTAAATCCTTAGATTAGAACAGTGGCGGAAATTACTGCTGACCTGTGTGCTAATCTGTGTGTTTCCAAAATTGGTCGGGTGTTAAGTCCTTTTCCTCATGGATAACGAAATAGAAATGAAAATTTCTTACTTGGTCTGGTTAAGCAGACGACAAACAAAGATATACTATATCTTGATGAAAGGGGAACGATGTAAATGTTGGAAAAATATTTTACTTCTTTTCGTCGCAAAGCAATTTTCAATACAAATGAGAAATTATTTTTGGAATTTTAAGGGTATGTAAGAAAATAGATTTTGTATAGAGCTGAGAAATCAAATTAGCATCAATGGATATTTGAAATTTGTTGCTAGGAAAATATCTTCCATTCCATCAAGAATTAATTTTGCGGTGGAAGTCGTTTGTTCAGTCGAATTGAAATATTGAAATAACTTAGTTGCAAAGCTGGGAATTTAATTAATGAAATTCAGATGTTTTGTTTTTCCAAGAGTAAGAAAGGTACAGCTTCATTTCATGGTGCAGATATGTTAAATAGAAATGCTATACAACAATGTATAGAGGCATTTTAAATATTGCATTATTAAATTCTTCTTATTAAAGGAAGAAGAGTAGGAGGAATACTACCCAGGTAATTTAAAATTATTTCTTAAAATATTCATTACAACCGCAAACTGTAAGACGTATTGTCTACCTTTTTGCTTGTACTTTTCTATAAAAGAGCATCCATATTTCAATTGTTATTAATAATTCCTTGTCGTTACAAGTTTTGGTTTTAAAAGGTTTCGTACCGGAAGATCTAATTAAATATTTAAACCTGCAACCCTCTTACAACTATGTCACTTATAATTTAACTTTGTACGAAAAGGACTTTTCAGTTCTTTAAGGACAATTTTAGAAGAATACGAAAATATTCATTATGGAGTGAAAATTTGAGATTTTCGAATTTATAAGAAAATTGAATAATCTTTTTCGATTATATTGTTTTAACAATTTTGAAAAAAAAGAACGAATACTTCGTAATTCGTTAGTGGTTCTTGACTCTGACTAGATCTAAAGGCCGAATAGCAGATACGAAAGAAAACATAATTTAACCTTTAGACGGCCGGGATTTGAGAGCTAACATCGCCCTTGAAAAGTGCCCTTTGTATGTGGTATCACGTATCAACTATATACAAAGTTCATCATCACAGGGCGAGCCAATATATCGGCTCTCCAGTCCGGTAAGGGATAGGAAAAATTTTGTAGTATTAAATTGTATGAAATTGGTAAAATTCGGTGAAAATGTGAATCTAGGGGTTTTCGCGGTCGCTGATTACGAATCCGGGATCAGATTTGATCAATTTACATATCCCTACCCCCACTCTAGCTCCTCCGCTACAATTACAATTTCATCTCGGGGAGGCATTTGAAGAGTAGGGGCGGGGGTAGTAAGGGATGTGGTAGTAGGGGAGGGGGTAGTAGGGGAGGGGGTAGTAGGGGAGGGGGTAGTAGGGGGGGGGGGGGGGGGGTAGTAGGGGAGGGGGTAGTAGGGGAGGGGGTAGTAGGGGAGGGAGTAGTAGGGGAGGGGGTAGTAGGGGAGGGAGTAGTAGGGGAGGGAGTAGTAGGGGAGGGGGTAGTAGGGGAGGGGGTAGTAGGGGAAGGGGTAGTAGGGGAGGGGGTAGTAGGGGAGGGGGTAGTAGGGGGTAGAGTGAACGCATGAAAATTAGACCCCAGATTCGTGATCAGCAACCCCAAAGACGCCCTGGATCTTGTTTATGACAAAAAATTATTGATTTTCCTCCAAAGCCAATATATCGGTTTTCCGGTCCTCTAAAGGTTAAGACTTTTTTATTTATTTATTTATTTATTCCACACATTCATCAAATTACTGATTACTATAGCAAAAATAAAAAAAGAAAGTAACTTTAGCAAAGCAGATTTTTAATCTGGTGTTTTGAAAGATTAAAATCTAGATTGTCATAATGCAAATTAAAAAGGCGTGACATAGATGAGGTAGGCTCGTTCAGTCCATAATTGGTACTATGCTGAGGAACATGGAAGAAGTCATAATTCCTCAGGGAGCGAGCGTTGTTTCGTCTAGTCTCAAGAGAAGAAAGGGGAAAAGCTTAAGCCTGTCCTCATAGACTTTGAGCAGTTGCATTGGGAGGCTTCTCAAAATATTACTATGGTTTATTATTATATTTTCCTACTAAACTAAACTGGCACTGTTATTTTAGGTACATTACGCCACTTTTTTCGAATCCACCAAAAGCTGGACAGTGTGCACTTTTTTAATATGTTTAATATACATCATTTAAAAAAAAACACAAGCTCTACGTCGAGTTAACATAGGTACATTAAAAAAAACCGATTATCCATTCGATTTTATAGTAATTGTTACTTAAAAATTAACATCTCTAAAGTGAACATTCGACCCATTTCAGTCCTTTTTAGTAGTAACAGACCACAAACATTCAATGCGGAGCACCCTCTAAAACCTCAACTGGAGCGATGCTAATGAAAAGCGCAAAAAAAGGCAACAGGAGCAGGAACAGGAAAACCACAACACTCCCGAAGGACTCAATCCATTAACCCAGCAGGCTTCATCGTTATTCACCGATTGTGTCCAGCCCCGGAATTGATTTTAACCCTTTCTCATGGAAATTAGATGGCGGCGGAAGGAAGTTTTTAAGTTCCTCCCGCTTCAAGTAATTAAAAAATTTAATTGAAATTTTCAGTGATCTAGGGTCTTGATGGCGGAGGGCTTGTCCGCATCCATTGTTCGGCTTTCGTCCTCCATCCTAAATTTATCTAACCACCTGGGGAGCCCCAGATGATGGTGCCGATAGACACGACCGAACGGCTCCCGGATGCAGTCTGCACCATCTATAGGGCTTGTAGCTTATGCGTCTTTAAGGGAAACTTTATAATTTAATTCCTTTTCCTTTGTTTGACTTTTTAAGGCGCTTCTCCAGTGGCGAAACCTCGAATAAAATAGGATCCTATAGGATGATGCTCTATAGAGTCCGGGGCGAATGCATGCGGAACTCAAGCATACTGTTTGAAAACTCATTTGCATTAAATTAAGAGGAATCCACTCCATTCAGACAGAGGCCCCAAAATTAGCTAAGTCCTATTGAGCATTTATTCGAATCTCGGAATCATCAAAAGCAATGGAGACCACTTCGAAGCTGGTTGCACATGAAAGGCGGTTAATTTTTAACTTTTGCTAACAACCTAGAATTCAGCAAAATGTGCCACAGACGCACTGGCGGGTGCTTCGCCTGAATATCGATCAGAGTTTTAATTACGAACCAGACGACCTGTGGACTTAACAAAATGAGAAATTAGGGAGAGGAAATCCTGTTCATTTTCATTTAATGGAAGATTTGCCCCTAAATAGCCTACAGAACTCCGGTTGGAGTAGGCCTTTTTGGAGTAAGGGTCTCCATAGTCCAAAGTGCACCCTGCCAAATGCATTGAGAGCCTCTGCCATCAGGGTAGGGCGGATAATTTGTTTTCCATGTTTGGTTGTGCCCCCCACAAGTAATAAAGCAAATGAAATTTACTTAATCCATGAGCCACTGGGTGAAAGCATTCCGCCCTCTGTCGAACCACTCCAGGTGGATGTGTGGGTCCCTTTTGGAAATTTATATGCGATTTTCTGGCAGTTACATAGTAGTCGCACTTTCCAAGAGGGCGCAAAAATTCTTAACTACACAGGTCGTCTCCACCAAATTCGGTGCAGGATGTCGGTTTTAAAATTCCGGAAAACCTGGCAGATTCAGGAGGTGAAACCGTGTCGAGGTGCAGACAGAGGCGGTTCCGGTGGATAAAAACCTGGCGGCTTTTCCTCCACCACCGAATTGAACCAAGCCGACTTCGCCAACCTCGAGGGTGAATCTTGAAATTACTCGAAATTGAGTTTTTGCGGGTGACAACGCTTAAATGTGCCCGACACCTCCAGATAATTTGCAAGGGCGGCTTAATTTGGTTAAAGCCTGTGATAAGAACGGACTCATGGCCGCTGGCAGGGCGCACTGACTCCCATTAAACGAGTGCTCAGTTCTGCCGTTTTGGGTCTCGGTCTGGAGGAGCAAAAGGATTGAGTTTCTCGGCTGTATCTGCAAACAATTCGGATTTTGGAAGACGAAAGGGCAGGGACCTTAATGGGAGTTTATAATGATATTCAGCTATAAAGAGCTATAGCTGAATAACTATAATTTACTTAAAGTAATTGAGCTGTTGTAGATGGTTGAATTCGCTTAAGTTGCTTCGGTTCTAAATATTTTGCTCTTAACACTAAACCTACCAATTTAGCAGATTTAGAATTTTAAATTTGTAATAGCTTTTTTCGGTTTTTATCAAAAATCCAAAGAATTATTTTGTTTTATTATTATCCAAAGTTATTTAGTGTATTGCTTTCAATGTTAAATTGATAATCGGCTCTTAAACAACTAGTTTTAAAGATGATCTTTATTTTGAAGAGATTTTTCACTGGTAACTCTAGTACCTATATTTAGAATAATGGAAACTATTTGTACTGAACTTTATTTTGGAAGAAATACAATTTGGTTCTGAATATATATATAAGCATTAATATGATTGTTCCAGTGATTATGAATTATAAATTTTCAAAGTCAAGAATCTAAAAAAGTGACTAATCTTAAGATTTATGTTGTATCTAAATTGACCTATTGGGTTCTTTATTTTGAAAGCCAAAAAGTTAATTTATATCGAAATAACAACTTCGACGTTAACTGCATTAAATTTTTAAGAACAATGACTTTATATTAAAAAAACAGATTTACAGAAAAAAAATTCATTCTTGTCAAAAATACCATAAGTAGTTTTTTTTTTTTAATTAAATAAACTATATTTTTCTCATTATATTGTGGTATTAATATTAGTGTTTTTTAACATATTTAATAATATTTAAATTATCGTTCTGACTCTAAAATTTTGAGATAAATAAATAGTTGAAACAATTTATGATTTGATTAAGGAAATAAATAATAACATAATTAAAAATTATGAGCTTCTTTCCATGCTGAGGCTTTAGAGTCCATTTTTTATTTGTAAATCGATGCCTAACCCCTGATTGAGAAAATATAGAAAGACCGAAATCGATCTCAATTTCGATTTTTCTGAATGAAACTTAACACTGAGTTTCTTTTTTAGGCTTCGATACCTCGAAAGAAAAAAATTTAACTTCTATATGATTATTTTGTTGTCCGTATGTCTACCCGTAAAGACTCTTTCCCTCAGGAACAGCTAGAGGTATCAAGTTGAAAATAATACCAGACACTAAAATGTACAGCCTCATAGTCATGAAAAATTTAAAATTCTAACTCAATGCAATAAAAAATACGGCCTTTTAAAGTGTATTTTTATACTACCCGACTAACTCAATGACTGGCACATCAAAAACTAAAGGGTACTTTCCGTTGACCTAGAAGTAAAGGGAAAAATCCGAAAATGATTAATTACTAATTCTACATATGTGGAACTATTATGTGACAAACTTAAGCGGTCTTTTTACCTTGAAAATGAATAGCTATAGCGATTCAACTGTTCCAGACGGCCGACATCATGTCAATCGTCATTTTTCATGCTTTTCTGAAAAAATGTGATCAATGTAAAAATCCAAAAAAAAAAAAAATATGTTTGTACTCTTAAAGTGTGAATAAATTATACCTGCAAAATTTCGAAACACTATCCTTCTGTAAGAAGTTTTTTTAAGGTAGCAAGACGTCTTAATTACTGTGTTTCCATGCAGAGCTAACTCAAGTTTGAGTCCATGGAAACAAGGATTCAGTTCCATCAATTTTAGCTAAACATAACGAACGAGGTTGGATTTAGCTGAGTTATGCACATGTATTGATAGATTGTTTACCTTTTTGAAATGTCATCTCGCAGGATTTTTTTTGAGCAGTAAAGAAATTAAATTACTCTTAAATGGAAAAGAAAGAAAGAAAGATATTTTAAAACTAATAAGTGGAAAGAAGTACCGGAAAAAATAAATATCGGGTTGGCACCAAAGAAATGAGACAGTTTGTTTTTACATTTTAAATTCTAACATTTTTATTTTACTTTACATTTAGTCAATCAAATACTCGCCGTGAGCATCTATAACTTCTTGCCAATGTATAGGCAAGGACTGGATGCCTGTTGCCCAGAACTCAGCGGGCCGTGAGTTGAAGAAGATGGCTACGTAGGTTTCAACTTCATTAAAAGTGTTAAAGCGTTTATCACGCAAATCATTTTTCATGGCTCTGAATAAATGATAGTCTGAAGGGGCAATGTCTGGGGAATATGGTGGATGAGGTACCGTCTCCCAGCCTAAGCCCTGCAGTTGTTGGCGGGTGGTGGATGCAGTGTGCGGGCGAGCGTTGTCACGAAGTAAAATGACATTGGCTCTTCTTCGTCTTTTTTCTTTGATAGCTGTGGCTAGTTTATCGAGCTGCGTCGCATATGTGTTAGCATTAACTGTTTCATTATGTAATAATTCATAAAACAGCATGCCCTGAGAATCCCAAAAGCAGCACAATAGAACTTTTTCGCCGCGGTTTTGATATTGCTTTGGTTGAGTTGGTGGGTCTTCCTTTCGTGGCAGCCAGAAGGCACGGCGCGTATTGTTTTCGTAGAGAACCCACGACTCGTCCCCTGTGACCAAATACTCCAAAGTATCCAAAGTCCTTCCAGCGCGGTCGAAGTAGTAGTCGGGATAAAACTCTCCTATATCCGAGCTCGTGCAGGTGATGTTCTATAGCGTGATGGCTGCAGTGGAGTTTTGTCGCTAATTCACGAGTGCTTGCATCCGGCTTCTGTTGCAGTTCACGGCGCAAATCATCATTGTCGAAAGCTGGTGGTCGTCCCGAGCGAGGCTGATTTTCGAGTCTTCGGTCTCCTGTACTGAAGCGTTTGAACCAACGAGACACTGTTGCGTGACTTGTAGTATCTGAGCCAAATGCAGTGTTGATGTTGTCTGCCGCAGCTCGCGCACTATGGCCTAACAAATACTCGTAAAGGTATAAAGTTCGAACTTGTCGCTCATCCATTTTTCTTCAAACTCACTGAATTAATCGTGCGTGCGCTTTTATATACCCCTAGGACTGAAGCACCTAGAATGTTCTATAACATACTAGAATATGGTCGAAAACAATTGATTGGAAAAACAACATGAGTAGATTTTTCTAGAGTGTCTCATTACTTTCGTGCCAACACAATATATCAAGTAGGTGAAACAGAGTTTAATGAAAGAGAATTTTCCGGTAAATGTTGCGCATATATAGGAAATAAATACAAATTTTATAACAGCTGCAGAAAACTGCTTTAGACATCTACATACAGATTATTTGTTACACCGAACTGATTCGCTACAACTCTGTTATCAGCACAAGAAACTAATTTCTAAAGAACAATAGCAATCTTAATTTCAACAGTGAGGGGTATGCGGGCGTAATCAGGAAGCGTCAAGACGCAAATGTAAATAAAATTCAGAACTGTATATTGTATAGTTTCTTTAAAAAATTCTTAAAAATCGTCACTTTACAGCCAGAAAAGAATGCAAAAGAATTCATTGAATTCAAATGAATGCAAGTGTATTCACGAAGGTTTCAACGAATGCCTTGAATTCTTAAGGAATGCATTCGAATTAATGCATTCTCTTTACAGAATGAATATAGAATGCAATCCTTATTATTTTTTTGAGGAATGGGAATTCATGTTTGAATTCATAATTCTTCAGAGAAATAAAAGAATGGAAAATACGAATTCATCATACCTTCAAAGTAAAATTCAAAAAAGCAGCATTCTTTAACAACTCTGCCCAATGCCAATTGGTCACATTATTAGAAAAATTCCCGTGGTCTGTACCACTAGAATTTTTTCGTGGGTTCCGGTTGCGAACGTGTTAGGGAATTAAGATTTTTCCTTAACATTTAAGAAATGCTGTAAATTACATAAGCCCCTCATTATTTGCGGATATTTCTATAAATGTCCTCTATTTTCTGCATAAGTGATTTTTTTAAAACAAGAAGCTAATAGATTTTATCTTTTATTCAGAATTGTGAGGTTAACCTAAGAACATTTTTAAAAGAAATCGCCAACCTCCCTTCCGTATCTTTAATAAAACGTTTAATCCGCGGCTTAAAATTATTAAATAGATAAATAAACGGTCGTTTTGGTTAACGCGCACCCACTTAAAGCCATTCGCCATCTGCAGGCGAGTAGCGAAACCGCCGGAAACTCACCACAGCGTGACAACTGCTGTCTAAAAGTGTTTGGTTACTTCATTCGAAAGAAGAAAGCAAGCGGATTGGAGTCGTTTCGTCCAAGTGCACCTGTGAAAGTTTATTGTTGCTCCCGGTGATTTGCCCGCGTTTCAATACGTTCCTCCTTAATTCCGCATCCACTTAAAGTGTTTTTACTGTCCGCTGCAAAGTTAAAGCGTGGGAAATGTCGGGAACATCGCAAAAACATAAGAATTTCGTCGCCGAGCCCATGGGCGAAAAGCCAGTCACAGAGCTCGCCGGAGTTGGTGAAACGCTGGGAGGCAGATTGCGATCAGCCGGATTTGATAAGGTAATTTCCCTAGTTCAGTGGTTCATGAGGATTCGCGGGGATAGTTTTTGTTTCTATGCGGTGACGCGCTCTTGCGAAATGTCAGAATCAAGAAGCGCCTTATCACCGGTGCTGCCACATGAGCTCCACATAAAGTTGAGGGAGGCGGTTAAATTTGAATCTTATCTGATTTTCGTTTTGCAGGCGTACACCGTTCTGGGTCAGTACCTGATTTTGAAAAAGGACGAAGAACTGTTCAAGGAGTGGATGAAGGATGTCTGCAACGCCAGCTCAAAACAGGCTGCGGACTGTTATCAATGTTTGAACGACTGGTGCGAGGAGTTCTTGTAAATGCTTTAAATCTTTCTCGAATTTTAGGATAATGTCTGTTTACTTTTAAAGAACACAACCTAGCCACCAGAATAAATATAAAAATAATGTAAATGTATGTATTTTAATATTTTGTAAAACAGTGTCGCTAATAAAGAAGAGTTTTGTCATATTAATGATGTATTTTCTTTTTATAGATTGTGCTATTTATAGTTTTGGGTTGACAACAGAAATCGAAGTTTTTGATTAAAATTAAATAGTTTAAATTTTAAATCAGAAATCGAAGAATTATTGAAATCTAAATACTAAATTTTTATTATGAAAAAAACGGAATGATTCAGTGCAAAATTTCTTCTCAGAATTCTAAAACAATTCGTAAACATTTATTTTGATATCACAGAAGTTGTAAACACACACTGAATTGAGTGTTAAAACCACGTAAAGAAATCAAATTTAGTTTCTTGTAAGCTAGAATTATTGGAAAATGTTTTTGGATCATTTAGTTATACATCCAGTTTTTGGAGGAAAAACCTTTATTCATACTATTGTTACGTTTTTCCATTCTATAAAAATTCCGAAGAAGGTACATTTTTCAGCCAACAAAGTGAAATCGTTGCACAAAAAATTTACTTTGCTATAATTACGTATTTTCAATTTAAGGAGTTATACCATCCTGACGCTCGAAAAAACAGGCATACAAATAAACTTTTTTTTTTGACTCGGCCATTAAAAATATGAATTATTCTTTATTTTACGTATACATATAGTAGATTTATAAACAATTTTCAATATTGAAAAAAATACATTAAAAATGGCGGAGATTTGAGTCGCTCAGTGGGACCCTCTTTTTAAAATCCTTGCTGACTGTACATGATTTCTCCGTCCAGCATTGTCCGAAAAAAAAAATTGCTTAGTCAGTAGTATAATAGCTAAGGCGTAGGAAAAACAATTTTTTTTTTTTTTTTGGGAAAATGACAGCTGTTTGAAAAAAAAACTCGAATTTCCATCAAAATTTTGAGTTTAAAAAATGTATAACTTTTGAATACGGAACCCAATCGAAAAAATCAATCACGCTTTAGGTAATATTATAAAAAATAAGTGGTGCAAATTTCAGCCAAATCGGTACATCAGTTTGAAAAAAGGAATTTCGAGAAAAACGTGAAAGAAAAAAAAGATCGAAGTTAACGCCTTAAAAGCAAATATTTTTTTTTGTAATCTCCCATTCCTGGACCGTATATAAGGTTTTCTGCTGCTTTTGCGATGTCCTCCGTTACCTGAGTTACTGTTAGTTTAATCTTTCCAAAGGAATTATATTATTGTTAAATATAGATAGATACGTAACGGTCCGAAGGCTACCTGAGTTTCGGGTCGGCTCCCCGACGCGCTCATTTCTAATTGCTATAACTTCGGTAATAATTTGAACTTTGCCCTTAAGAGCACTCTTAGACAATAGTGACATGAAACACGTTTTTGTAATACCTTTAAAATTATGACCCGTGTTTTGACTTTCATACGAAAATGAAAGTCCTAAAACCATTGGAAAATTATTCGATTAGAAAATTTGCAAAATTAAAACCCTGCACTCTACAAAAAAGTTAAAAATGAATTTTGTGAAGAGTTTTTATATGAAATTATTGTCTTTAAAATGCGTTTTTCTTGAAAGTACTTTTTTAGCATTGGATTGCTGTTGTTATAACAATTCTTTAATCTGTTTATTAAAAAAAAGTCCCTATTGTTAGGTTTAATTAAGCCAAAACATGCAAAAAGAAATGTTTTTGTTATTTCTAAAAAACGATGAACATGAAGAAAAGTGGACTCTTTTTAACTTTAAGGGCATTTTAATGAATTCGTTTAGTGATTTATTGTTAAATTAGGTAAATATATGCCATTTTAATTGATTCTATATCTTCTTGCTGGTGACAGAATGAATATATTGCAGAAATCCCAACGCTGTGTGACTAAAACGAGGCTGATATCGGAAATTACTGCAATATTTTAATTCTAGCACTTTTTCTTCATTGCCATTAACATTTTATTTTACAGGGTGTCCAATAGGAAATTGCGAAAACTAATAGGACACAATTTTTTAACAAATGGAGAGATCGGTAAAATGTAAATACTTTTTAATAAAGGACAGTCGCCATTTTTATTTCATGTCCATTTTATTATAAAAAAATTAAATCAATTTAATACAAACAATTAATTTAAAAACATAGTGAAAAACGTGAATTATTAATAATATATATTTGTGAAATGTGAACCATCTACATAAAAGGTATCTACCTGCATTTCTTTGAATCTTCTGTCGCCGGAGAGAAGTACAAAGGGATGTTAGAGACCAAATCCTTTCTCATGCGGAAAAGAGGAGCTGCGTTTAATATTTTTTTTTTTTTTATTCAAGACGGAGCAGCACCTCATCGCACACAAGAAGTATCATCAATAAATTTTATGGTGATCGAGTTATTGGCCTAGGGTACCCACGCTTTGCTAGGGGAAAAGGAATAGAGGAGCCACCTTACTAGTCAGATCTCACTTAATGTGATTTCTTTTTATGGGGCTACATTAAAGATCTCTCCTATGAAAATAACCAAAAAAAAAAAATACGAGTGTGCTTTAGACCACACGACTGAGGTAAAACTTCATTAGCTCCATCTATATGTATATATTAGGGTGTCCCTTATTTTTCAACTTTGTTATTTTTCGACGCATAGGGCCTACTTTTTTTCGTATTGGTGTAAAACACTCGCACAGCAAATTTCGTTTCATTTGGTACACTACAACCCGTGCCGACTTGCATCCGAAGACGTTTGTACAGGTTTCTATGGAATACTAAGCGCGCGAGCGGAATGCCTTCCCATTGTGGTCATTCAAATGCAATAAGTCGCTATAACAACACGGTTTTATTAATTTGAATAAAATGACCATTCAATTACGAAGTGCTAGAAAAAGTATATACTTAGTCAGGGAGGCAAACCACCAAATAACAGGCTCAAAACTCGACAAGTTCTTGCGGTGTTGTTTTTTATCATTCGTGATGTAAAACTGAGGTGCTTATTCTCACAGTCGTCCCACCTAGTGAGATTTCTCACATTGATTGTCACATGAAACTCATTCGCCTATTCCAGCAGTCGGGTGATGTGACAAAGCAGGCATTTGAACAAATAAAAATCTAAACGGTAACACTTGAGTGTGATTTCATATTTCAATGATATTTTTATATTTGAGGTTCCTGCGACCCTGTTAAGTTTGTGTTCTATTAGAGCATAAATCGTTATAATAATAATAGTAAAATGAATAAATAGTAGTGAGTTGTGGGTGGTTCACTAGCAGTAACGAGGAAAAAGAGAAGACCAAGAAGAGGTATGCTTAAGACCAAGAAGAGGTATATTTAAGGATACGGGATAATTCCAATCCGCTGGAATTGAGTAACATAATGTAAGTTTGGAAGAATATGTTTCACAACAGGAACAAAGTAGGGCATGAAGATAACGCACAAGATGAAGATGCTGATATAAGACCAAGCAGTAAGAATTAGAGACGAGATTATGTTATTTCACAAGGATAATTGCAGAAAATCTTTTAAATAAAAATTATTATTGAAAATTATGTTATTATTTTATTTAAAAAACAACATTTCTCTAACTATAATACTAGGAACATAAATAATTTCTTTTTGGTCTCTATAGCAGGACTCCTTGCTCTATTGCTACGAACACAAATGGTTGCTTATTGAGTCCTATTATGGAAGTCGAGTTTGGTCGACTGCGATACTAAAAACAGTGTCTTCGCTAGTTGAGTCAACCAAACTCGACTTCCATAATAGGGCCCCCCATTGATTCTTATAACACAAATCCTTACTTCATTACTGGAACTGGCTACTTTTTCGAGAGTAAGGACATGTATCTCCCTCTTCTACCATTGAAAATTGTGGAGATTATTTGGTCCACTCCCCGTGGCATTTTGTTCTTTTTTATTGGCTTGTAATTTTCTCTTTACCTTTAACTGCCAGTAATTACATACTTGAAAATGTAAGCAGTGTAATATTTTGGTAATTTAAGAAGTTTTTACTTTTACTTTTTGCCATTCTAAATTTTTCTGACTGGAGGATCTATGCTATTTAGCTTCCGACTTATTTGGCTCTACTCATCCTGATATTTTGCTTTAGGAATAAAAAAATTTACAGCAAATTTTAACCATTTCGCAAGATTTTGATTTTGGTTCATGAATTCTATTAATTGCTCGAACTGTTTCTTGTTCGTGACTCTAACCCTAAAAGAATACGTTGTAATAACTGAAAAACATATTTATAAATATTTTGGGCCCCCTTTTCATTTCAGGCAGGTCCGATTTTAGTTTCGGAAAAATCGATGTAAAAACAAGTCATTAAACTGACCTTTTATCTGCCATGTGGCCAAATTTTTCAGTATTCGCCCTTTGTCACCTGAAAAAAGCGTTCGACAAGATTCGTCACTTCACAACGACGTTTGTCGTAAAAATCGACTCCTAGAATAACCAAAAATGTGAGGTTTGGCGATTTTTACGACATTTGTCACGTAATAGCATATCAGAATAGGAAAAGCTGAAAGTGACAAATCTCACTAGGTAAGACAACTGCCAGAATAAGCACCTGAATGTTAGGGAAAGTGTCAATTTAGTAATTCACAAAACGAAATGTGAAGTACTCCTTTCTGTTCAGATAAGGAAACTTTGGTGGAGACACCAACCACTGCTCTACCGCGTAAATCGTCAGGGAAAAGAAGGAAAAAGGATTTTATTTCAGCAAAACTAGTAGCGGCCTTAGTATTAAGGACTCCGTCTTCTCCAGGCCACCGTGGAAACGCTAGGTCTTAGCATAGACGAATATCACATTAATAAGTCGTCCATTCAAAGAGTTCGATCACAAATACGAAAACAAAGAGCAGAGTCGATAAAAACGCATTCTCATGATCATGTTACTGATGTAGTCACTGTTCATTGGGATGGGAAACTGCTTCCTGGGTTAGACGTCAGGAGTTCTAAAGAAGAGCGGTTACCTGTGTTGATTTCATTCGATGATAAAGAACAATTTCTTGCTATCCCAATACTAGAGAGTTCTTCCGGTAAAGATCAAGCAGAGGCAGTTTTCAATGTGTTTCATGATTGCAACTTCGATGATCAGATGCAAATAATGTACTGTGACACTACAGCCTCTAATACTGGTCATTTTAGTGGAGCTTGCGTATTGATAGAACAAAAGCTTGTGTTAAAAAATCTCAAGTTACTAAAAGCCCTGATATTCCACAATTCAAACATTGTTTCTACAAACATTCAAACTTGCCCCGAATTTGTGAAACAACATATCAGTAACGGAGACATCGATCAATTAGTAGCATTAGAATAATAAAATATTTTGAACTAGCATCATATCTACAAGAAGTGAATTTTGCTTATTATGAAAAACTTTAGGAGCTCGTCGGCACGGGTTGTAATCATCGTAAACAAATATTATTTCGCATGTGACTAGTGTTATGTAAAACATGCATGCCTACGGATTCAGACCTCTTCAGTAAGAAGAAGAAGTCGCACTGGCTTGAACATGAAGGTCAGCTTTCGAAGACTTTCGAAGGCAGTGAACTGAAAACTCATCCTATGTTCATACATAATCAAAAGAAAATTTATATATGTGGGGCCTGCATGGGAACCAGCACTACGGGGCTCTTGCGCGCCTAGCTGAACAGCACGTGCATAGCTCGTCGATTTGGGGGGGGTTCGTGAGCCTAGAGGCAAGTTCCATTTACCACAATCTAAACGCGCGCTAGTAGTTTTTTTCTTTTTTTTTTTCAAAATAAAAGTAGAATTAAGAAAAATATTTGCGAAATATGGGGAACAGAAAAAGGGCCGAGTGTCCGTTTAGGACGAGGGCGAAGAAGGGGCTCTCACCATTGCCCAGGGGACATCCTGAGAGACGGGTCCATATAAAAAAAAATCTTCCCCTGACGGAGGCCTCCCAGCTTCCCACCACTAGCGATCAGACTCCCCTATGATGTCTGACCGCCCCTACCTAAAAGGAAAAAGAGAGAGAGGGGACTAGGTCCGGTCAGTCGACTTGTATAAGATCAGGTTACCAGTTCATTCTAAACATTTATTCTTGTAAATTCAAGTAATTCGAACATAAAGTAAGTGACTTAAGCATAAACAGGAAAAGCTTTCCGATGGTGACGATAAGAGGTCGAAAATTAAGCAATGCAAGGTAAGAAACGATCGCAAGATATAATTACTACTACTACAGATAGGAATGGAATTTCCTCTTTTTTTTTCTGAAAAGTAAATGATAATATGTTATCGCGTGGCACAGGCCATATCCCCAGCGGTAAAATGACAGATCAGGTCAAAATTATGAGTATATGCAATAAGATTTGCGGCGTGTGGGGTGAGGTAGCTCTGCTCCACCCGTCCAGTGAAGAAAAAAAAACTTCCAAAAGATAGTAGGAAATTTACATACCTGTGTTCCCACGGGGGCCGGTGCTCCTGTCGATCGATCGATAGTGAGGCCGTTCCTAGGGGCTGGTCACGAAAGGTGATTTTAACAAGGCTGGACGAATGTCTCTGAGCTTTGGGGTTAAGCACCCTACGCTCTAAGACTTGGGCCAGACGGGGATGTGCCCTGTTTACACGTACGCGAGAGGAAAAGAATATGTAGAGCAAAATAAAAAAAGCAAAATAAAATACAAGAGATATACACTTAGTGTTAGGCTTATATAAACCAGATGTAGATGGCATCTAGCAGAAGACGTCGCTGTAGCGAGGCTGGGGCTCCGTGCCCTGCGGGCGGAGGAGGTATCCGGGGCTTCAGGTAAGGGCTGACAGCGGCTTCGCAGTCCCACGGCGAAAGGCGGACGTAGCTTGGGGCCAAGTAATAACTTGCACTTCCTAGAGGTGTGGGTGCTGTTATGTGCGGTGGAGGGCCAGGTAAGTTCCAAGCGGCGGCGGTGACGGCACGTGAGCAAAGGGCTTCTCCTTCCGATGAATTCCCGTTTCGGTTGTTTCACTGCGGGAGGGGGCAATCTTTGATGCTCCTGCTTGGAGGAGCGCACGGCTACGGGGACCTCGGCCGAAGATAGCAAGAAAAATGATAGCGCTCCTCGGGTGAGGACTAACTGGAGGGCCGGGGACCGAGCTGAGTCATTCTGGCGGCCGGACAAAAGAAAGCGGTCCTCTGCAGTTTTTCGTTTTTTTTTTTTTTTTTTTTTTATTTCACCGACGGGTCACAGGTAGAGGGGGGAGCCGTACGACTCGAGGTTAACTGGAGCCTCGTGGCGTCCTGATCCCTCGAAGAGTTTTCCCTTCTCGCTTCTGGGCCGACTCAAATAATACTGCGGGGGAAGATCGTAGATGTCTCAGCGACAGGAATTTAATGAGCAGTCCGTGGGGAGGAAGATCACTACTGCACCGTTATACCCTGCGAAATTCACTCGCGCTGCACGTCGTCACTCTTCCACGGCTGAAGTAAAAATGGGGAGATGGCCGCGCTCAGGCCGGCACGACTTCCGTCACGCGGTTGACTGACAGTCATCGAAGTGCATAGTGGAGCGAGCACAAGGCTTCGTTCACATTTCGTGTTCGGGGAGCCACTCTACCTTTGCACCAGACGTGTACACCACAAGGCTGGCTAATTGTGCAGGGTCCTCCCCAAGAATTAGTCAGAGAAAATGTACACGTTAGGGATTCTATTGACGCAGGTCCTTTGCGTGGTAAACTCCCAAGGATCGTCCATTCAGGTCTTCCAATTCGTAACGACTACTGCCTAATACTTTGGTGACTCGTCCCTTAGCATATTTTTTTCCAAGCTTTGCACTTCGGCCCTGGGGCATATTACTAAGGGGCCACAGACGTCGGTACACTTCTTGTCCGACCACATAGGTTACATCTCGGCACCGAGTGTTGTAAGTCCTCTCACTGCGAGCATGGGCGTCTTCTAAATGCTGCAGGACTCGATTCCGGATGAGATTCAGCTTATCTGAGGTGGGCAATACTTGTACATCTTCTCCTAACTTTCGAAGCTTCTGAAGAAGAGGGTATACTGAGCCATGCAACGCCATGTGTTGACCAAATAACACATAATATGGATCGCTGTTAATGGCTTGATGTACAGTGCTGCGCAAGGCACAAGCAATTTTAGGTAGTTGCGCATCCCAGTGGTGGTGATCATCTTGGAGATAGGCTCTGATCGCGGCTAGAACTGATCGGTTGACTCTCTCGGAGGCATTAGGGTGCGGAGAATGTTTGGCAGTTTTAAGATGTTTGATCCCGTAGTCTGATAAAAGTTTCTGAAATGTTCGAGAAATGAATTGGGTCCCGTTATCGGAAAATATGGTTTCAGGTACTCCAAAAGTATTGAACAACTCGTTCTCCAAATATTGAACAGTGAGTTCCGCCGACTCAGACCTCATGGCCTTCAGAAATACAAATTTACTAAAGCTGTCAAGGACAACTAGGATGCAGGTATTACCGCGCGGTGAGCGGGGGTAAGGCCCCATAAAATCGATATACAATAATTGAAATGGTCGATATACGTTGATTGATTTACCCATGGGAGGTCGTTGTATTTGAGTACAGTCCTTGGTTTCTTTACATACCTCGCATGCGCTAACATAATTTCTAACTTGTGCTACCATTCCTGGCCAGTAATATTTTAGTCTTAACCTGTAGAGGGTTTTATGGAATCCTCCGTGTCCGCTCTGTGGAGGGTTGTGAGCAGAAGCTATCAGAGATTGGGTAAGTTCGCGGGGAATCCATAATCTCCAGCAGGTTTCGTCTTCTTCGAGATCACCCTGACGTGGTTTCGTACGGACATATACATACCCATCAGAAACTTGTAAGTCGGGCAGACGACTACTACTTGATTGGATGGTTTCCTTTAACTCGGCGTATTCCTCCGATGTGAAATACGGAGAATCTAACTCTGCTTCACATGGGATAGATTCTGCATCTAAAAGTTCCGCCATGTGCACACGCGAGAGTGCGTCCGGTACTACGCATTGACTGCCTTTTCGGTGTTCAATGTTAAAATCATATCCTTGGAGCTTCAGGCTCCATCTAGCCAATCGTCCGTTTAAGTCCGTTTGATTCATCAACCACCGCAAACTAGCGTGGTCTGTAATTATAGTGAAGGGGTGGCCTTCTACGTAGGCTCGGAATTTCTTGACGCTAAGTACGGCCGCATAACATTCCAACTCGGTAATACTATACTTGCTCTGTGTAGGATTCAGTTTTTTCGACATAAAAGCAATCGGGCGTTCATTGCCATCATCATCTTGTTGGAATAATACGCTACCGACCCCTGAAGTACTTGCATCACATTGAATGAAGAAGGGCTTGCGATAGTCAGGTGTAACCAACTCGGTTGCGTTGATTAGAGACGTTTTCAAATTCTCGAAAGCCTGCCGGGCTTCGACGGTTATTTCAAAGGATGTTGACTTTTTTAAGCAGTTAGTGAGAGGAGCAGCTACCGTTGCGTAGTTCCTAATAAATCGCTGATACCAACCGGTCATTCCTAAAAAGCGACGTAACTGTTTAGGGGATTTCGGTTCAGGAAAATTTCTGATTGCTTCGATCTTATCAGGGTCCTTTTTTAAGGTGCCATCGCCTACTATAAAACCTAAATATCGTACCTCACGGACGCAAAAATTGCTTTTACTGACATTAATTGTCAATCCAGCAGCTTTCAGGTGACTTGCTACTTCTTTCAAAATTTTTAAATGTGATGGGAAATCGGGTGTGACTACGAGTAAATCGTCTAAATAAACGAATACATTTTCCCTCAGGTGTCCGGGGATCACTTTGTCCATTAGGCGACACATTCGTTGTGGGGCATTACACAGCCCAAATGGCATGACTGTAAACTGGTAATGCGGGCGGCCTGGCACTGTAAAAGCTGTTTTCAACCGGCTACTGGCTTCCAATGGAATCTGCCAGAAAGCATCTTTTAAGTCAATCCCACTAATAAATCGGGTGTCTTGTAGTCTACCCAACAGGCCATCTATATGTGGTAAGGGATATGCATCTTTGACGGTCACTAAATTTACTTTCCTCGAGTCTAAACATAAACGATTCTTCCCTGGTTTCCGGACAAGAATGACAGGAGAGTTCCAAGGGCTGTTTGATTCCTCAATGACGCCTAGTGCCAACATACGGTCCAATTCTTCATACATGGATTTCTGAATGGCTGGGGAGACGGGATAATGCCGTTGCTTGATGGGAAGAGCTTCTCCAGTATCAATAACGTGTTCCTCCAAGTGAGTTTTACCTAATCCATGGACAGCGTAGTTTGGGAATTTAGCTACGACCTGATCCAGTTGCCATTGCTCTTCAGGATTCAGATGACATTTTACCATATTCTCCTGGCCAGACAGGGTGGACAGTTCGGAGATGATATGAGGGGCTAATCGAAACTCTCGCCAAAAATCAATCCCGAGGTATAATTGTTGGGTCAATCCCGGTACAAGATATATAATCAAGGACCTTGTGAGACCGCGGTAAGTAATCAGGGCTCTCACAAATCCTTTGATAGAAGTTTTCCCGCCATTGGCAGTTTGGACAAATTTTTGGGACTGAAGTGGGGACAAATTCGCAGATTGTAAAATAGATTCGAAACCTTTTCCGAGGCAGGTGACGCTAGCGCCACTGTCTAGGAGTCCTAATATAGGTATTCCATTTAAATGGACCTTTAGGTAGGGACGGTCATCGCCAGAAAGAGCTGTAATAGCCGATAGGTCTGGTGATGAAATGTTTTTTCTTTCGCGAGCGAGCCTTCGTACTCTCAATAGTGCTTTGTATTTGTGGTTGGGAAGAGAGGCAGTAATACTAGAGTTGAAAATACGATCACGTACCTTCTGATAGTTTAACCAGCGTTCGTGGAATGAAGAAAATCGGGGAAAGTTCCTTTTTCCTTGATCGGATCCTCGACTGGGTAATGTGCGTTCAGCGGTTTCATAGCAGGTAGAAGTAGGTGTTGAAATATTTTCGAAAGTGTGCTTAGAGTAAAGTTGAGTGTTTGGTGAGTGTAGATTATTATCGACTTTTACTTCGATGAAGTTCCCGGAGGAGAGACGTTTGGGCGACACGTTCCGGTGGCCGCGTGACCCGTAAATCGGTTTCCCGAGCAGTTAGGGCAACGTGGTGTGGTGGTATTGGTCTTACCACATTTGTAACAAAATAGGTGGCGTTGCTCGTCGGGGCACATTTGAAAATGGTGGCCTGGACGTCGACAATTCCAACATTGAGCTTGTGTGTCCAATTGCGAGACGGCTTCCACTGGTTCGACCAAGCGACTGCCAGTGTTTGTGGTTGGATTGAACTCTAACTCGTGTATCTTGCTCTGACGCTGCGAGGCTATAGCTTGTTGATGAGCTTGTAATCGTTCCGCCTGAAAACAGAACATTCGTAACTCTTCGAGGTTGCGGGTTGGTTGGACATATACTAACTGTGCTAAATGTGGAGCTAGACCATCTTTAAGTACACTGATCAACTCCGACTCAGACAAAGGTGTAGCGAGCTTGTATTGTAAGGACAACACTCGTTGCTCATAGTCCTTATAAGCTTCCTCCGGCAATTGTTTTGCCGTCATTAGGGCTTGCAACACCATATGATTGGTTTGTAAGGATTGGAATCGGCTGTTAATACTGGCCTTAAAGGTGGGCCAAGTGAATACTCGATTTTCCTTTCGGAATACTGACCAAAACCATCTCTCGGCTTTGTCCTTAACCGTCCGGTCAATGACCGGGTACCCGGGTATCCATTTCAGTTTCGCAGGTAGAATTTATTAACTTTTTCTCAAAATAATTTTAAGACCGTCCGGATCCCCAACATTTAAGTAGTTTGATACCCAATTTTCGTAAAAGTTTTTTATAATTAATTATTTAATAATAGTTATTAACTATCAAACTTTATACCCCCTTCGTTCAATAACCGGGCACCCGGGTACCCACTACAGTTATTATGTATAAATAGCGGGTTTATGCACACTAAAGAGACTGTTTATTAAAGTATTGAGGTAATTTGACTTTTAAATAAATAATAAACAATGTCGTTTGTAATTTCTTTTATTTAAACAATTCTTATTACAAACAATAGCAAAGATAGTAGGTAAGAAAAACGTAATTCTGTTTATATTTATTTTAGTAAGAATTTTTTGTTCCCAATTATTTTTATATTTATATTGTTTAATTTTTATAATAATGCAATGCCACACAAGAATAAAAGTACATTTAATTATTTCGCACAGTCCTTACATTTCGTGGTTGTAATACAATGTTCATCACAAATAGGATTTTTACACACCGAACATATTTTCCTAGTTTTACGACGTTTTTTAAATTCACTTTGAAGACAAGTATAGCATACACCAGTAATCCTTTTCCTTCCGGTTGAATCGAGCTGTGTCTGGGGTGTTGATGATCCAGATGTTGTTGGCTGCGCATATGGATTGATAGCTCGACCAAGAAAAGATTCAACCGCCACTTTTGTTGTGAAATGCCTCATGATTTGTGCATTCTGCGAACGACTTTCAATGAATGTAGTACACAGTTCTCTGCCCAATTGCCGATAAAATAATCGCCGTTCATACGACTTTTTAGCAAGCATTTTATTATTCTCATAATACAGAATATATGCTGCAAAGCAGTCGACATCGAGGATATTATAGACAAATGCTAGAGGCCATCTTTGAGTAGATCTTTTTGTAGTATATCTACCAAGCATTTTATCCATTGTGTCCACTCCAGCTTTTGACAAGTTATAAAACTCAATAATTTTGGGTTTTTTCTTTGCACTATCACTAACTTTTGCTTCATGATGCATTGATGATAGCATAATTACTGCCTTTTTTTGGCACATAACTGCACATGGTTACTTTCTCATAATATAAAATCATTTACTCGAAAATAAAACAAGTAAATCTCTCCTTACCGTTGAAAACTCGATGAATCATCCATCGTATTTATTTTCAATACTATTATTTATTAATAATATAAATTTTACACTTTCACTGTAAATTTATTTTATTTTTCCTTGCACTTATTTCAATTTGAACCTTCACTCTGTCCTGCCTAACTCAAGAGTGAGATATTTCTGTCCTGACACAGTACCTGCGCGACTACCTACTTTTATTGCAGTGCAACCCTTCCGTGCCTCAAAGGAACCCGAGAGATAGGATATTGGCGCACATGCTTTACTACCCTTTGTCTCATCCCAAAGCGCAACACACTAAGCTAAAATAGGCTCCTTGTTTGATCGTTTCGCCTGTTCTCGGACTCGCTAAATTCTTAAAATAATGAAATATTATTACTTTACCTCATCGTGTAACAATTGAGTCCTATTCTTCTATTGTTCGGGGTGAAGGGGCAGGGCATCCCAAATACTAGAATATTAGAGGAACAATAGGGTCTCCCTATTACCATAGTTATTTCACATGCACACAGTCTACTAATAACTTTTCTACCTGACACACTATACGTGGGTACCCGGGTACCCGGTTATTGAACGAAAGGTGAAAATTTGGTCATTGACCGGACGGTTAAGTAAAAAATGCAAGTTTGAACATAATTCAGCATCGCTCACGCCGTTAGCTTGCGCGACGCATTCGGTACGGTACAAGAAATCTTCAACGGCCGTTCCTTGGGGATCGCCGTTAAAATGAAAATTCCAGGTGGATATCACTGACTTTTTTGCTGGCGTATAGGTTGCGGAACTCCTAGAGGGAGTGTTAGGAAGAGCATGTGAGGTATCTCTACTCTGAGACGCAGAAGAAGACGCTGCAAATGTATTAATCGCGGCCGAAGGCGGTGGCCAATCAAGAGGAGCCTCTCTCGAGCCAGAAGGCGCTACTCTCTGATCGGAGGGAATTGTTACTCGAGATATCGAAGGTCGAGGTATGTCGCTATCAGCTACGGGACCCTGACTTCGTAATCCGGTACGGTTTCCTCTTTGTCGGTTCCTCTGACTTCGTCGTTTGGATTGTCTGTCAATAACCTCTGCTACTTGCATAGCGTTAATGCTTTCCCTGATGCTTTCTAAATCCGCTCTCAAGGTGTCAATAGACTCATTCAGTCGATCCTCGTTTCCTACCCTTGCTCTCGCTGGAAGTTGGGCGTCGGTGCTCCCGCCGGCTACACCTTGGTTATCCGTAGGGGAACGTTCAAGAGGCATGATATACGGTGTAGAAATGGTTGATGGTGGTCAAGAGAACTCAATGATAATATACGAAAAAGATACTAGCTTACTACGAGGGATGTACGTAAGTAATTCAAAATAACGTGTTCAATATAGGCACAGAGAAAAAAAAATTTTTGTGTTTCGAAAACACGATACTTTTTATCGATGAGCTTCCCGACCAAAAAAAAAAATTTTTATAGCTTAGCAAAAAAAGAATAAGTGTAACTTCTTATATACGACTGACCCTTCCTCTCCCTCTCCTCACTAATTAAATTCTTTCGAATCGAAGAACGGGGAAGTAAGTTTAAAACGGATAATTAAAAGGAATGGGAGGGGATAGGTAAAAACTGGTGAGTATTAGCGCGACTGTGGCTTAACCGAAAGCCGATGGTCATGCGGGCTGACAAATCGAGAACCAGGCTAGTGACTCAGGCTGGGCCTTAAGATCACCGTTCTCTGTGTTCACTCATTTCAAGCTCTCACACCATACTGGAATAACCTGCGCCCCTCCGAGTCCTTCGGGCTCAGTGAGGTAGGTAAACCCACCACCACTGGTTCTCCGTAAGAACCGGAATCAGCCAGATACGTCCGGACAATCAGGTGTCCACTCACGTGTATGTTTCGCACCCCTGAGCAGGGGAGATCACTGCAACATCCAGGAGGCTGAGCCCCTTGGATGTGTCCTAGAGAGTCCCCTTACTCAAACCTGCGAAACCCATGCATAGACTACCACAGAATAGGATACAGCTAGGAAAGGTAAAATTATACTATAGGGTACAGGAAAAATGAAAGGTGAAAATTGCATACGCCTCACCGCTGCTGTAGTGAAGCGAATGGTTGCTCCAATTGAATGGGCGAAGAGAAAGACAACAGATTCCGACCGTGCAGGTCGAATAGCAAACGATTGCTAATATCGTTATACTCGATCATCGTCGGGCCCCACGTTGGGCGCCATTTTTTTTATGTAAAACATGCATGCCTACGGATTCAGACCTCTTCAGTAAGAAGAAGAAGTCGCACTGGCTTGAACATGAAGGTCAGCTTTCGAAGACTTTCGAAGGCAGTGAACTGAAAACTCATCCTATGTTCATACATAATCAAAAGAAAATTTATATATGTGGGGCCTGCATGGGAACCAGCACTACGGGGCTCTTGCGCGCCTAGCTGAACAGCACGTGCATAGCTCGTCGATTTGGGGGGGGGTTCGTGAGCCTAGAGGCAAGTTCCATTTACCACAATCTAAACGCGCGCTAGTAGTTTTTTTCTTTTTTTTTTCAAAATAAAAGTAGAATTAAGAAAAATATTTCCGAAATATGGGGAACAGAAAAAGGGCCGAGTGTCCGTTTAGGACGAGGGCGAAGAAGGGGCTCTCACCATTGCCCAGGGGACATCCTGAGAGACGGGTCCATATAAAAAAAAATCTTCCCCTGACGGAGGCCTCCCAGCTTCCCACCACTAGCGATCAGACTCCCCTATGATGTCTGACCGCCCCTACCTAAAAGGAAAAAGAGAGAGAGGGGACTAGGTCCGGTCAGTCGACTTGTATAAGATCAGGTTACCAGTTCATTCTAAACATTTATTCTTGTAAATTCAAGTAATTCGAACATAAAGTAAGTGACTTAAGCATAAACAGGAAAAGCTTTCCGATGGTGACGATAAGAGGTCGAAAATTAAGCAATGCAAGGTAAGAAACGATCGCAAGATATAATTACTACTACTACAGATAGGAATGGAATTTCCTCTTTTTTTTTCTGAAAAGTAAATGATAATATGTTATCGCGTGGCACAGGCCATATCCCCAGCGGTAAAATGACAGATCAGGTCAAAATTATGAGTATATGCAATAAGATTTGCGGCGTGTGGGGTGAGGTAGCTCTGCTCCACCCGTCCAGTGAAGAAAAAAAAACTTCCAAAAGATAGTAGGAAATTTACATACCTGTGTTCCCACGGGGGCCGGTGCTCCTGTCGATCGATCGATAGTGAGGCCGTTCCTAGGGGCTGGTCACGAAAGGTGATTTTAACAAGGCTGGACGAATGTCTCTGAGCTTTGGGGTTAAGCACCCTACGCTCTAAGACTTGGGCCAGACGGGGATGTGCCCTGTTTACACGTACGCGAGAGGAAAAGAATATGTAGAGCAAAATAAAAAAAGCAAAATAAAATACAAGAGATATACACTTAGTGTTAGGCTTATATAAACCAGATGTAGATGGCATCTAGCAGAAGACGTCGCTGTAGCGAGGCTGGGGCTCCGTGCCCTGCGGGCGGAGGAGGTATCCGGGGCTTCAGGTAAGGGCTGACAGCGGCTTCGCAGTCCCACGGCGAAAGGCGGACGTAGCGGGGGGCCAAGTAATAACTTGCACTTCCTAGAGGTGTGGGTGCTGTTATGTGCGGTGGAGGGCCAGGTAAGTTCCAAGCGGCGGCGGTGACGGCACGTGAGCAAAGGGCTTCTCCTTCCGATGAATTCCCGTTTCGGTTGTTTCACTGCGGGAGGGGGCAATCTTTGATGCTCCTGCTTGGAGGAGCGCACGGCTACGGGGACCTCGGCCGAAGATAGCAAGAAAAATGATAGCGCTCCTCGGGTGAGGACTAACTGGAGGGCCGGGGGCCGAGCTGAGTCATTCTGGCGGCCGGACAAAAGAAAGCGGTCCTCTGCAGTTTTTCGTTTTTTTTTTTTTTTTTTATTTCACCGACGGGTCACAGGTAGAGGGGGGAGCCGTACGACTCGAGGTTAACTGGAGCCTCGTGGCGTCCTGATCCCTCGAAGAGTTTTCCCTTCTCGCTTCTTGGCCGACTCAAATAATACTGCGGGGGAAGATCGTAGATGTCTCAGCGACAGGAATTTAATGAGCAGTCCGTGGGGAGGAAGATCACTACTGCACCGTTATACCCTGCGAAATTCACTCGCGCTGCACGTCGTCACTCTTCCACGGCTGAAGTAAAAATGGGGAGATGGCCGCGCTCAGGCCGGCACGACTTCCGTCACGCGGTTGACTGACAGTCATCGAAGTGCATAGTGGAGCGAGCACAAGGCTTCGTTCACATTTCGTGTTCGGGGAGCCACTCTACCTTTGCACCAGACGTGTACACCACACTAGACCATAGTAGTTGTAAAAAAATTAGGGGGTATGCGCTAGCAAATACGAAAAAAAAATTTTTTTTGTCATATAAGGGACACCCTAGTATATATATATGTTTATATATGTATATATGTATAATATATACATGTATATAATATACATATACAGTAGAACGCCGATTATCCGAATCACTTGCGACAGGGGTCGATTCGGATAATCGGACATAGACTGGTAGGTTCAAAGTTGGCAACCAGAGACTACCAGTTTTGAGCTTGTTGAATATATAGCTTGGTAGGTATATGGTGAGAAGTATATCTATTTATGTTTGTTTGGCTGGAGCATCGAGCTCACCTCAAAACTGGCACTCTCTGACTACCAATATTGAACACGGCAATTGTCACTCGCATTTTTGTATTCTTGCGTCCCCACAAAACTTGTTTTTATTGAAAAATTACTTGGTTTTAATTTTTTATATTTATTTAAATTTATTACCGGTTTTCATTGATAAATTAGTGCTCGCCCTCTCTCTCTTTCTTCTACAGTAATATACGAAACGTAACTCTCTTCTCTTTCTATCTTCACTAACTTATATCTACTTCCGTTCGCCTCGGCCCGATCACACTTTTCCTAACGCTCTCGTCATGCATTTACCAGCTTACTCCCCAAAGTCAAGCGTGCGTAAAGAAGTTTTACTTCAAAAACAGTTGAGGATTGTATTAAAGACATTGGGAAGATCGTCAATGGCATTTCAAATGAAACGTTAGAACATGTTTTTAATAGTTTTAGAAAGCATATGGATATTTGTGGCAAATTAGATGGTTAAAATATCGAAAATATATAGAGCATTAGTAACTAACGTTTTTCACTATATTTTTAAGTTAATTGTTTTGTATTAAATAGATTTAATTTTTTTATAATAAAATTAACATGAAATAAAAATGACGACTGTCATTTATTAAAAAGTATCTACATTTTACCGATCTCTCCATTTGTTAAAAAATTGTGACCCATTAGTTTTCGCAATTTTCTATTGGACACCCTGTATGTCTTGCTGACTATTATGATGACTACAAAGGGATGAAGTTGTAAACGCTAGTGAAAATTGTATGACCGTGCAGATCCGAATAAATATATCATACTGAATTTTTAGTTAGGGTGCAGTTTTCGAAAATCAGTACTAAAATACAAAGGGCTTACAAAGTTTAATTGCAACTCTCTTAAATAAGGTCTGGTCACTGTTAACAGAAGTACTACTCGAGTATCATCGTTAAAAATGTGAACATCTGTAAATAACAACATCATAAATTATATCATATCAGATCTGATCGGCATTATGTTAAACAATTAAATCTTTTACAATGACAAATTCAAATCTTCACCTTTGGAACATGTCACACATTAGTAAATATTTTGCTTTTTTAATACTTGTTAAATTTTCAGTTTTATCTCTATAGAATAAGAATATACCTGACCTTTTTTCCTGATATCTGAGAGAATGAGCTAGATCAGGGATCAGTGTTGGAATAAAGAAAACGACCCTGATTTAAATTCCTTACTATTATTATTTAAGAAGTAATATGGATTTCAATAGGTAATTTGAATTATATATATCACATTAAAATATCTAGTTGTAATGTGTTATGTGGATGTTTAAAACAGTTTTGCCCTAACGTGTTATTTGAAAGAAGAAAAAAGAAATTATTATCGGGGAAAATTATTTCTCAAAATTTCATTTTCAGTTCTAAATTAGAAAACTTCTGGAAATATATGTTTACTCAGTATTCTGTTTATAAACTTGAATTTTCAAACTGAATACTCTTTGAGTATCAAAATTAAGTACTCAAGTAATAGTAAATTAAAGTCGATTTCCGAGTCATTAGTTAGAATAAAATTTTAAGGACTGTATAAATTCACGATACAGAGAATACAAGATGTGACTAATTGTAAGAGAGAACTTTAATTTAGCTTTATAAATAACACTAGTTGACAAAATTTTAAGTCCTTTTTAAAAGGACTTAAAAGATATCCTGAATCCTTATCTATATATATGAAATACACCACCAATCTGTAGCACTTACGAAGCATCTTCAAAATAAAATAATCAATGATCTTCATTTACTATCTATTATATGATGCCATCGGCTTATGGAAAAAGTGAATTCCACAGAATATTTCGGAAAGTATTAAAGCCTCTCGTATTTTAATATAATAACTAAAGATTCATACTTTTATTTGAGTTACTTTAGGAGCTCCTACAACAATTATTACAATAGTTTATACTTTTCAAACTTACTTTTTTCGTGAACTGATAGGATATTTTTGTTTGCGAATTCGTAATCTTGGGAAAAAAATCCTATAGAAATGACATAACGCTTATTCTGTGGCAAAATTGGTGTCGATCAGTGTAATTATAAATTAAACTCATCGGCATTTACAATAAAAATGATAAAGTTTTCTTTCTATGAAATATAAAAACTTTTCAAGCCAAAAATCCGTGCTGAAGAAAATTAAAAATTATGATCTTAAATTGCAAAGTAAAAGTCCGTGAGGGAATTATTAAATTAAAACTGCTTGAGTTTTTATAAATATCAAATATTCTAATTAAAAAACAACATATTAAATTTTCGCTTGGAAATTAGATATTTCCCCGCTGTAAAAAGTACCCTATATCCTTCTCCAGGATACTATTATATCTACTTGTCTAATTTTATCGAACTCTGTTCAGTCGTTTAAGCGTGAAAAAGTAAAAAACAGACAGATAGAGTTACTTTCGCATTTATAATATTGGTATAGAAGTATGGATTTAGCTGTACCATTAGACTTTCAATTTTACTAAGGAGTTAAGAAAGACGCTATATGGTAATAAGGAGAGGAAAATCCCTAGCTACGCCAATGGTGCTACCATAAACCATGGGGGTGGATCAGTAATGGTTTTGGGCTGCATGTCCAGTGCTGGGGTGGGCAATTTGCATTTTATTGAATGGACAGATTTGTCTACGTAAACATTCTAAAAAAAAAAGTAAAAGTACAGAGAAATTAGGGATTCTTAACAACTTTGCGTACTATCAAGATAATGATCCTAAACACAAATGTAGCATGGTAGTCAATAAGTTGCAAGCGATACTACTAATTCTCCAGCTCATTGGAATCCAAAAGTAGAAGAGGGTAGGAAAGCCCTAACCTCTACGCATGAACTAACAGAATCCGCAAGAGAGCGACTAGACTAGGTGGGGTATGATGCGCAGAATGCTGGTTCGCAAGTCATTCACTCAGAAAAGGGCATCTAGGGTAGTCAGTTCGAGTACCAGGATATTAAACTAACACAAATCGGAATTTGTCAGGCTATAGCTTATCCACAAATGCCCCAATTTCTATATTATATTATATTAATAGCCATCCCCACAGTCCATGGGCGGAGTTAGAGATTATCTATTGGGGGGCAGACACTTTTATCAAGTATATGGAAAAAATTTCAAAAAATTAAGACATAATAAAAAGGAAATTTTGTGCGATTTTATTACGATTATAGTCAAATGAAAATTCTTTTTTTTAAGCGTATTGTAGATTAGTAAACAAAATTTTTTTTTTAAAATGATTTTACGAAATTTCTAAAATTTCCCCACAGGCGAAAGTCTGTTACAAACGCGAAGAAATATTAAAAAATTTAACAAATTTTATATTTGAACTTAAATTAATCTTCAATAAATATCCGTTTTTTTTTTTTTTTTTTATTGCAAATGAGGACGTTGTAGATCAAAGATAGACTATTATAAAACTTTAAGTTGTTAACGATTTATATATAACGTTGACCTATAAGACTCTATAAGACGCGAGCAGTGTTTCAAACACTTTTTAAACGATAAGAGTTTGTCTAGTACAGTGAATTCTTTAAATGCAGCTGAAAATAAAGGGTTTTTTTTTTTAAATATTAGATTTCTTGGAAAATAGATGCATAAATAAATTATGGGGATATAGGTTGTGCGTGATCCATTTGAAATAGTATTTATACTAACATGTTATACATTTTTTTTTTACAAATTTTACTCTGCTGAATCGTGCAATTCCAAGCAAAAATGTAAGAGGAATTCTTATTTATCGAAATTTCAAGGATATTTTTACGGGAGTTTGAAGATGCAATTAAATTTACACGTTGAATCAAACTAATATTTCGGTTGTTTCAAATGCGCGAATTGCGCTTGAATTAATCGCATTTTGTGGTTGATTCAATGCCCACAGAATGGTTGAATCAAATAATTTCGAAAAGTTGAACCAATTATTAGAAAATAATTGAAATAGGGGTCGGTATTTTTTTAGTGTACGTGTGTGTAAAAATAAAATGTTATATTTAAAACAGTAATAATAAATTTTATTAGCATGATAGTAGGTGGCTGTGGAATTATGGATTTTTGATAAAGAATTTGAAAAACGAACGGTTAACTAATTTTCATATTTCCGCTCTGAAATTGGAGGGGCGGGGGTCAATGCCCGATATTTTTCCCGATTTAAGTGCTGATAGAGTCCTAAACTGATTATTTGGGGAGCTTCTGTAAAAATGGCTACCCCTCTTGATATTATATTGAAATTTTGAAGTGGAAATCGCTTGCAGAAAATAAGTTTGGATTCCTCTAGAATTTCATTGCGGCAACTAAATCAAGCCTTTTTACTGAGAGTTACTGAAATTTAAACTTCACACACTTCAAAATGAGAAAAGGAAAACCATCATTACACTTAATTTTTAGTTCTTCTCTTATAAATTCCCCAAAATCAAATAGAACTCCAAAAATAATAATTTTACAGGGTTGCGATAAAAAATTTTAAATAGCGCGCGATTTCACATAATTCGAGTAGCCGTGACACACATTCGACAGCCGAAAACATTTCGAAATCGAACATCGCAGAGGGAGCGAATTGAGCGACCATTTCTTCAATATCCCTGACACAAAGGCGAATTTCTACGGGGGGTAGTAGAAAGTTTTGTGATTCTCTCGCACCGTTTCACTGAAAAAGGCGATTAAATCGCGTCAGACCAGCGCAAAGTGATGGAATATTCGCTGTTTTAGTCGCCGGATATCCGCTACAAGTGTTATTTAGTGGGAAATCGGCGTATTTTGTCTCGTCGTTGTCGGGCCAACCAACAGCCAGGCGGCAGGTCCGAGGAGCCAGCCGTTCGTTTCTTCGATTCGAACAAGAAAGTTGTATAATAAAATTGCAATTTGCCAACCACCCGCACCAATTAGCCGAGAGGCGGCAACAAATATGAGCTGACACCCGATCGAGCGGGCAGATTAAAGCCGGAATTCCTTCCTGCAAAAATGGAATAGAAGAAAACCAGGGAAAAAAGAAATTTCTTTGCTCCATCATCGCCGAATTTGATTGATTTTCTCTGGAGAAGAAGGAAACTACTGGGAACAAGAAGAAGGCACTCAGTTCGGACTTCTTTCTTTTTTGTGTGGCAGTCGTTTTTTCTTCCTGCTTATTATATATATATTGTTTTTTTCTTCGCGTAACGTGTATTCGCGTGTGTTTGAGGGTGAAATTTACATTATTTTTATATAAATAGTGCACGTAGAACAAGGATTAACCGATTCAACTCGCCCAGCCTTACTCTTAGCAGGCGGTTGAGTGAGCGAGATAGAGAATTCGATTTTGACGGCTGATTTTCTGTGGCTTGTGTGTGTGCAGTGTGTAATGTGATTTTACTTGAAGCCTTTGTGTGTGTTCCTAGTCCGCGAAATTTGTACGATTCACTTTAAGGGTGTATATGTGCCGGATTGGTGAAAAATTTACGAATTTTGCGAATGAGACAGACATATCTATATATCGTCGGTGTGGCAGTACACCACAAACACATTCATATGATTTTCGATTTCGGGAAAATTTTTTAGAGTGCGTGTAGTAGTAAAGATGGTGGACATGTCATGAGAGGAGGAAAAAGTTCCGATCTTAATAAAAATATTGAAAACACTGAAAAATCCGTGAAAATCGAACCTATTCGAACCGTCACAATTGGAAAAGGAATCAAAAGTGTGCCAGCGAAAAGATTATTAAGAAATTACGTTCAATGGATTTGCATTTTTATCGATTTACACCACCGTGCTATTGAGAGCCACCACCAAAAGTTGATTTCCTTGCTGTAGTAATATAAAAAAAAAATAAAAATAAAACCGAAAATACAAGAAAAAGGAAGTAATAATAATCCTCAGCCTCGTTTCCGTTTCTATTCATTCATTTATTTTAAAAACGTTCTTGGAGGGCTGCTTTGTTTTCTAAACGCATTTTATATACGATAAACGAAATTCCAGTTGCGTTACACGCCAGTTGCTTTCGAAAAATTCTCTTTTTTTTTTAAATATAAAACAAACTATGGATGATAATTCCTCAGTAAATTTGTCACATCAAAACGGTGGTAGCAGTTCTGGTGGACTGAGTGGTGTGAGTGTATCGTTAAGTGGCGGTGGTAGTGGCAACGGAGGACTAATTGGGGCCGCAACAGCGACAACATCACAAATCCAACAGCAGCAGCAACAACAGCAAAATATGGGAACGAACACTGCAACGACGACCGGGATAAATAATAAGCCAGCGACCGGTGGCGGCGGCGGCGGTGGAATTGTCGGAACCGGGGGAGATGACCCCAACGGCGGGGGTGGCTCCAATAATCAACAGACCACTCCGCAGTACACAATACCCGGGATACTGCACTTTATCCAGCACGAGTGGTCCAGGTTCGAGCTGGAACGATCCCAATGGGACGTCGACAGAGCCGAACTTCAGGTCAGTATACGAGATACATCAAGTTTTCTAATAAAACCCACCACCCCAGCATTAAAGGTCTCGGTGTTGTGCGACTACAAGTGATATTAAAAAAGTTCCCGAAGATGTGTCATATCTAAATTTACCCCGCAACACAAGTCTCTGATCCCGACACTCTTCCAATAACTCCCATTTGAACGAGTTGTGGTCGAAAAAAAACAAACATAACAGAAAAAAAAAATGCACTTGTCCGCGCCTCTTAGAGGCCAGGAGGAGAATCCCACATTTTTCCAGAGAATTGTTTGTTTGCATAAATAATGAGCGCGTGTCAATTACGCGGAGGCTTCGGCCGTCATGACTTATTAATTTCCTTAGTTTTCAGAAAATCTTAAAAGAGTTTTTCGCCCTGATAGATCCGGTTAACAATTTCTGCGGTGTCTGTGCGGCTGGCTAATCAAGGGGTCATCCATAAAAGGGGTGAATGCATTATGATTTTATTTCACACCTGTACTGCTCGCTGGAACAAAAAAGAAAATCAAATTCCAAATACTTCGCCTATTTTAGCAAATAGTTCAACAAACAATAGAAGCTTTAAATCTGATTCATAGATTTCCTATTAAAAATCTATTTATCATTCAGAAGCAGTAGACGTTCGCTGTCGATTGGATGTATTTAGCTTCTGAGATCTTGAATTGCATCGCTTTTATTGGTACTTTTAAGTCAGTAAATTGACGTTGTTCTGTGGGTCCATTCTACAACATTTAAATCATCTATTCTTCCCCCCCGAGTCAAAATCAGGAATCTTAAACCATGAATGGAAACCAGAAATGTACACAACAAACAGACAATGCGGTCCGAATTTCAAAACAAATTTTATTGCCTCTTTAAGGGAATGAATCACAAATTGAAGGAAAATTCGTATTTTGTTCCACTTCTTTTCTCAAAATAGCTTCTAATAAATTAACAACAAATTTTTGAAAATCATAGCCACTAAGAACGACGTACGGTCGCTTGAACACATTTGTTTTTTAGAATTGTATGGATATCTACAGCTTATATAAAACCAAAATCTATCGGATTTAGTTGTTTAGAATATTAGTTGTATGTACTATGTAATGCCTGTCCAACAAATAAACCCAACAGCTCGATCAGGTTTTGTTATTAATGTTAATAATTGGCCCTGTTTATGTGCTTGATACCTAAGTTTGCAAATTTAGTACGGAGGAAATATTGGTTTTCCTGCATTTTATCAAATCCTATTACATCTAGACTTGTTTGCATTTAGAATCAAGAACAAAAATGAATGTAAAAGAAATAATTATATTATATTATTTTATTCGCCAAAATGTTTTTTGTGAAATTTTTCCTGTAGTTTATGTGCTTGCTAAATTAACATGTTTCAGCTAAAGTAGTTACCACTGTTATTTTCAGCCAAGTTTATGAGCTCAAATTAAGCTCTTGCAAATGCGTGTAATCTATAAGTTTAAATCGTTGTGTTTGAAAATTTACTTTCTCCACCCGACTACTCAATTCAGCAATAACTTTTGTAAAACTGAATTGCGCCAGAATTGTAACGTCCGTATTTGGGAATTCGACAATCGAATTGAATATCGACTTGATTGGATTGTTATACTTATTTTTATATTAGGAAAGAAACTAATTAAAACAAGCTCAGTCTAATAACAAAGATCACATTAACTTACATTTTGTGTCGCTTTATTTCTAATCGACTTTAAACTCGATGACATCAACTTTATCTCGACTCAAATCAGTGTTCTGTTTCGAAATCGTGTTGCTAAATACAAAGTTCTTAATATCGACTCAAATCGTAATCAAATCGAGTTCCCTAATACAGGTCCAATTTAATTCTCCAACATGGCCTAATTCTTAACTTTCCTTTCATTTTGAATCCTTCCTTCTCAGAGTGTTTTTTGATTTGACCCATTCTTTAACTTCAAAACAATAAACAAATTAAGGTTCTATTTCTATGACTAGTATTTAATTTATTTATTCACAATTAAATTATCTGGTAGCTTGTAAATGAGACTCAGTTCATACAGACTTTAGCATAGACACAGAGCCTTAAGATATTTATTCTCTTAAAATTTACTTAGGCCCACAACTTCATCGAAGCCGTCCATTCACAGTAAATTAGGATGGTCACTATTTAATTATGCAATCCCCCGAGACCATCCGAAACGATATGTTTCAGACAATATTATCGCAAAGAGCCGCCCATTCATTTAGACTTTCTCTCAGAAAACTAAATACTACGTAAAAGCTACATAGTTGAACCAATTTTAGGAGTTCTCAGAAAAACCACGGAATAACCTCTCAGGCGATTAAAGGTAAGAGCGAGTTAGTGAGTTTCTGTTTATTTTCTATGGCTAAGTGATTTATTTCTTCTGGTTGAAGTCAGCGGAGGAGAACGGGTACTTGGTTTGGAAAACTTGGTTTGTTTCCTAAACAACCCGTTGGAATATTTATCATTTCCTTAAATGGTCGACTATTGGCAGCCTATTCTTAGGGACACATCATTCGAATGGATTTACCTTCTTATTTATTCCAATTACGTGAGACAGTTCTTTTTTTCTTCAATTTTCGCACGTAATTCAGCGACGAGCAAAAGAATTGATTCGAGTTACGTGGTCCCCAAAAAAAGATATTTATTGCGAAGAAAATATACTTAGAAGCAGCTTCATCATAAACTAGGGTTGCTATAATAAATTTTAGGCATTGAATTAACTATTTTTAATAAAATAACGATTCCTGTAAGCATTTAAGTTAGCATTTTTATTCAAATTTAATTTACAACATACCTAATAACAGTTCAGTACAGCCGGAGAAGATTTCTTGATTTTGGTACTTAGCATAAGCTATTTTATTCATAAAAATTAACAGACATTTTCTTCTCATGTGCTCATTAAAATTGTATCTGACATCAATTTAGGGAAAAGCAGAACTAATTTGCGTGAATGGAGGCAAATTCGAATGGACATAAAATATGAATGGACGCAAATGTGAGATCCGTCAATACCACACAAATCCTTCTCCATTCCAAGAAATGCGTTGTAAAGATTAACATTAGCAAGGACGAGTTAAAGGTAAAATCCGGCTCTTGCTATAGATTCAAAGTAAAATCAGATTTGCAAAGGTCGGGCAATTTGAACGTATGTGGAGGTAATTAGTAGGCAAAGGTCTCAACGGGGAGAAGGAGTTTACTAAGAAATAAAGGGTATAAAGAAATCATGTACCATTTTCACAAAGAGACATAGGAAATTAAAGCAGAGCTGGGCAAACAAGGCTCTCCAGGGGAACTTTGGGAGCTCTCCGGAGTCAAAATAACCGACTCCAGGAGCTCCTAGAATCTACCTGGAGAAAAAAAAATATTTCGTTTTCTTAAAATTATATTTTAATATATTTCACATTATGGATACTTAAATAAGAAGAATTAAAAATCGTCTGAAAACATTTACAAATTTCCACTTTCTGAAAACGTGCCTAAATCCAAAACAAGAATTCTTTTTTAATTGTTGGAACTAATAATGCAGTGGATAATACGTGTAGATATGAGATGAACAAGTTTGTTGTAGGTATTTGTACTATAAAGAAATGTATTTAATTATTTAAATCACAAATCGTGCTTATTAGCAATTCAATCTTTTGTGATGTTTTATCAAGCTGTGTGGATTTCTGCCAAGCACGGTTTTGAGCTATAAAAATAAATGAACGTCTTGAGAAACGATTTCTTTTTGAAAGTAAGATTAAAATATTTTTCACGCTGTTAGATTTTTAGAATTAATTCAGTTTCAACAAAAAACCAATTCATTAGCACACAATATATTTGTTAGTTTCCCTGAAGAGGTTAAGTACTTATTAAAGGTAAATAATTAATGAATCGATAACAAGCATAAAAAGAGGCAGAGAAGACCTTATGCTATTATACATGAGTAAAATTACGTCTGTCGCATATTAAAATTTATTTTCCTCGTTAATCTAAGCTATTAATGCACTATAAACTTTACAATATGTAATTCCATGTTTATATGACATATCTCAAGATTACGCATAAATTGAAAACCGGCGATCTAGTTTAATATATATATATCTAACGTGCTCAGCAATAAACCGTCATCAATAAGCAGGCTCTCCTGGCGACCTGCCAATATCCAACAGAGATGAATATGCATCAAAGGCTATTTGAGTGCCCCATTACCACTCCAGAATATCCTTTAATAGCCACACAAATTCTGATTCAGTTTTCTCAAACCGATGCCGACGCTGAGGGATGTGATAAAAATCGATTCAAGTTATTTTATCTCAATATATTCTTATTACCAATCGAATTGGAATTTTAAAGTAGGGACATTGTGGCAATTTGTGATTATTTGAGAAGTATAAACTGAACGTGTTAGATTTACATTGTTGCAAACTTTTCTATATAACTCTATCTAATTTGCACATAAGCTATAGCTGAATAGTTGGCATACTACTCTATTCTTTAGTTTATTATCAATTCTTATATCTTGCTGTGTGAATAGCTTGAATATTGTCCAAAATTTTAAGGGACGCTCAAATATTAAACCTTTTAGCGTTTTTGCAACAATGTTCGTGAAAGGAGCTCCAAACTTTAATAAGCGTTTCATTTTTATGAAAAGCCCTTGGTACTTTGATTTTTATTCTTTAATAGTTCAATAGAATTCCAGCTGAATTTTAATATTGCCATCTACTTTGTGCATTAAAAATATCGATTATATGCTCATAAAAGGTAGAATTGAGGAAACACGTTGACTTTCTTTCGTTTTATTAATAAAGAAAAGTTAAGCTAACTAAACAACGGCCTGAAAAAATGCCTACTCATCACATCGCTGGAAGAGAAATTTCGCGGAAACGAGGAAAATATAAAAAGGCATTAAAATTAAAATGAACAAATGAAATAAATGCTCACAATGAAAATAAACACGAGCCATTATCGCTTTTTGCCCGCGGGGCCGTAACTCAATCGTTTGTTGTTTTCACTCCCTTTTTTTTGCGTTCAATTGTTTTCTACATATGAATGAGTTCGTGAATAAGTTGCCGAAATTTTCCTTTTGTATATCTCTGGAGGCCCGGTCTCTGGAGCGCCTTTTTCACAACTACTGGGCATGCGTTTGATTGAATTAAAATGGAAATGTAAACAGACCAAGGAGACACCTTTTATGCATTTATGCATTGTAAGACCGAAATTAAATTAAAATTCCAGCGATTCTTTCTGAGCGGGGGGAACAGGAGCTATTTGCATCCTTGCATGTGAATAGTCACCAAATTTCGAATTTTACATATGTAACTACAAAATACAAAAGCAGAAAAACGGTCCAGCCCGCATAAACAGAAGTTGAAATCAATTAAACCCAAGCCCCATTGGATAGACTATTTCAATTGGGAAGTGGCGCCAAATAAAATCGTAAGGCCAAGCAGCTTGAAAAACATTCGCTACAACACAGGCAGTGGAGCTGTCCATTGGCTAATGGCCCTAATGTAATGAAGTCATCCCCATTTCAATTTATATTAATTCATACTTGTAACTCTTTACTCTTCCCAGACCCACAAAGTATGGAGCGGCTCGAAAAGGCAAAGCGGGCAAAAAGCGAACCCATGTGTGTATGTCAGTAAGTGCAAAAATCGCTTCTGTCCTACTATCAACTATCGAACCAACAACAATTAGTCCGGGCGACACGAACGATCGGGACGCGGGTGCTGCTGCTCCGCGGGGCGAACGAAACGCACAGCAGCGACATTACTTAGCAGCGAGGGTCAACGGCCAGCATAATTTCGGAAGAGAAATTCATAAGTCGTTGTATTGCTCATAAACTAAGTGCCTCGCATGGCTGGTCGCGGCTCGATTAAATCTATACTGCGACCGGAGGCCGAATGGATTCATTAAAATCGTATTAATCACCCTTTGGGGCTATCGGCGGCCACTGCTTACTGCGGAACTGTTGAACGCTTCAGTTCCTCGTAATTAGCGTTCGTTTCATGGTTACGGCCTATGGGGTCTTAATGTTGGTCCTTATCACACCTAATTTGTCGCCCTGAACTGGATTGATTTAGCTTGAAGGTCGAGGTCATATTTGCGCCCTTTCGGCGAATTTAATTTAATTCAATAGTTTTGTTGCTTACAACTGAATATTGCATAATCTTTGGCAAACTTCAAAATGTATTAAAAACGCCTTGATGCACAAATTCAGCTTAAGAGACTATAACGCTGAATAAAGCAATTGATGCGGTTTTGATGAATTTTGGAGGCCGCCTTTTCTTACACGAATTTTACAAACAATTCAGTTAAAAGAGATGAAACACGATAACTTTTGAAAAAAATTTGCCGCTATTATGAGCCCTAAATTCTCGCAAAATTCACCAAAACTGTCGTAGAACATTGAACGACAAACATGCATACAGTCCCCTAGCAATTCTATGCTGTCGAAACAGCTCCCCCGGATGTTTCATAAATTGCGAAATCAGAACGCGATCGAGGCGAGAAAGAATCTCATGCATTTAATTTCGAATAAAATTGGTGAAAATAAAGCACTTTTTCTCAATAGCAATGGAGAAACATTGTATATTCTGGGCATGTTATATATTTTACATAATCCAATTCTCTTCGCGAAACACTCCAGGATGGAATTAATGAAGCACGTGCCTTTTTCTTTCAATGCATTTCACCCCGAATTTGATCAATCTTGGCTGGGACTGGGAAGCTCATTACATTTTTTTTTTTAAAGATATTTTGGAACTTATTCAAGGTTGGCGGTTGTATAAGAACGGGAAGAAATCGGGAACTTTGCGTGGGATTGTCTCGACGTTGGACCTTGAGATGAAGAAAAAGGAAGTTATAAAGGTTTTTAGATACGGGAGCACATTTTTATCACACATATGTTTTGTGTGGCTCCTTGAGGGTGGAAATAAATAATGCATTATTCTGAGAAGATGAAATAAGATTGTAACTCAGGCGAGCCGAGTTGGCAATAAATACAGAGTGTCTCGCAAGCTGGCGCTGTGCTGTAAAAAGAATCATTATGAAAGGGGTAATCTTGGGAAACTTTTTGTTTTGGAAATGTATTTACCATATATATTTTGAATAATATTTTCACCAGAGATGCAAAGTAATCGTTTGTTTCAGCGATTTAAATTTGTTTTCCAATAAACTATTTCTCTCAACTTAAATAAAATACTCGTGCTAAATATACTTTATGTTACTGACAAGAACTGAGTTGAGTTATTCTCTTCCGGCAAATATGCTGAAATCCAATTATGAACTCTCTATCTACCTGTGTATTTTCTGAACACATTTGTGCTGAGGTTGCTAGAAATCAAAGAAAACTATGATGATGACTTCCAGTAAATGAAATCTTATCGAATCGTGTCCTCAGAATGTTAGGAAAGCTTCTCCATGTGTCCTGCCCTAAGAGACCAAGGAATCGATAAAGCAATAAAAAGACGGTCACCGGTAGCAACAAACTTAAAAATATAGTTAAGGAGCTTGCCACGTCCTTAAAGCGAAAAAAAAGACTATATCACTAAAATAAGATAGTAAAATTTGATTGTACACTTGCTGAATTAGCAACAGCAAGGTTTTCCTTTTAAATAACCAAACTTTGATATATCCTTTCTGAATAAGAAAACATTTTCTGTTGGAAGATAAGAAAAAAAAAGCTCTGTATCAGAGAGAAAAATCAAGAATATCTGAACGATAATAATTTTTTCAAGTCACGAATCTTCTATAACCACATCCTGCCCAGAAGAGGTTCTTTTCAATATCCAGATTATTGAGGATCTCTTATTGCTCCCAGACATGAAGGGTGGTGAGCTTAAAATTTTGTGCCTTGGCAAGACAATCGATCCAAGGAAATTCCTAAAATCCGGTTTTTCTTTACATAAAGGACTTTGAGATACTCAAGATCTTGGCCTGGATTTTCTTTAAGATGGGTATGTACCTTTTAATGTTTTTCAAACACGCGTACATGTATCAGGTGAATTTTGTGAATTTACCTTTAATGTTATTTTGATGGAAAATATTTTATCGATTTTGTTGTGAACTACTCAGGAAACTGTTAAAGTTCGTGCAAAAATAGGCTTATCTTGATTGAACAGCTTCCGGAGAGGACATTTATGGTAAATATTTTTAGCAGCCGTATTTTTAGGGCTTTCGGCGAACTGTGACTTTTTCGATAGTCGATAAATAAAGAATCGATACTTTATGACTTTTGCCTGCGTAATGCACATACATAAATTGTTAGGAAGTTTATTACTCAAGATCAATACTTGATCCCACAATAAATATCAGGAATTTATAGTTTTGTTTTCAGGAAATTCGATGTTCGATTCGATTTTATGGTTGACGAGTTACTTTAAGTGACATGACTTCACTTCTTATAGCTGAATTGCGTGCTGTGATTCCTATACGAAATATTCTTCGTCATTTAACTAAAAGAAATCTGCTGAATTATTTACTATGATTTCTCTAGGAATTTTTTTTTCGTAGTACAAATCAGGAGATAATCTGTTTACTAACTAACCCTACAGCAATTCGTTCATACCTAACTATTGATTGAAGTTGTTTAAAGGTTTTATCGTTGGCAATAAAGAATAGAATCAATATGTCCTTTCAGTTCGCTTCCGGGCATGGGAACAGAGTAGAAAATAAAATTTTGCTAAAGTTTTTCAAGTTTCCCTGTCGTCTGCGGAACACAATAAAAACAGGATAAGTTTTAAAGACTCAAGTGGCGGGCCCATATTTTACAATATTGCCGTATCTACAAGTTTATTTAACTTAAACGACTTCTTTTATATATACCCTTGAAAACTCTTCATGCTGCGGGGGCTTCGTGTGCCACTTTTGCGATAAAGGAAAACTGTGGGATTTCCTCGAAACGTTATGATGATTCATCGGAAAATTTTCTTCCACCAGCTGCCGTATTTTATAATTTAAAAGTTTACGCTCTCCCCAACATCCTCGAGACATTAATATAAAATGTTTTTTAATATTTTTCCCCCTCTTTTATATATTTCAGGCAAGAATCGCTATGCTTCTTGGGGAACGAAAGGGCCAAGAAAGTCTTAAGTCTGATCTAATTAGGCGTATAAAAATGCTCGAATATGCTTTAAAACAGGAGCGAGTAAAATTTCATCGCTTAAAATATGGATGTGATCCGCCTCAAATAAATGAAATCAAACCGCCAGCCGATGAGCCTGGAATTGGTAACGATGTCGCCCCAGACTCAGAAGTACCATATAGTTCGGTATCAAATACCACCTGGCGGCAGGGTAGACAAATGCTTAGGCAATATCTCCAAGAAATAGGATACACAGATACAATTATCGATGTACGTTCAAACCGTGTACGATCCCTGCTGGGTATGAATAACAATGCGGAGCAAGAGGAGAACGTTAATCCAAACGTGAATGGGAATGAAAATAATAAAAGGGCTAGTGAATCACAAGGTAAGGGATATTATAAGGTTATATAGATAATTGATGATTTTCTTGTGTAACAATAATAATTGATTTAATCCTACTCCTCTTCCAAAAATAAAAACAGGACGAAGGACTCCCGCAAAGAAACAGCAGCAAATGAGTGATGCCATGATTCTGGACACAGAGGCCGCCGTTATGGCTAACTTTGAATTTCTCGCTCAGACCGATGTAGAAATGTCCGATGATGATGAAATATCAGACGATATGGATATGGTTGGACCTGAAGTCGATGAGTCTGATGTAAAGACAGCCAAACGGAGCAAGGGCAAGGATGTGATGATGAATGACGGAAACAAAGGTAAATCCTAATTTGTGTAGGATTCCTCCTACAGTTTTAGTAATTTTTTAATTTGGGCTTTCTTTCAGATGTCGATGCAGAAGCCGAAGAACTGTTAAATGATTTAAATTTGTTGACGGAAGGTATGTACCTTTACAGATAAATGGCGAAAAAGTAGTTTGAAGTCTTCCTATCAACTAATTTCAGTACTAAACTCATACCAAAAGAACTTTTTAATATTTACAAACTTGCGCCTTTTATTAAATCGTTACGATACATTTCTAAAATTATATACATTAGAATATTTCTGTAATTTTATCTCTTATAAAGAGCGGCGCAAAAACTCATATTTATAAAAATAAAACACATTTCAAAACATGTATTTATTGTTCTTCAATTACTTATTTTACTTATCAAACGCGGTACACTTTACGCAAACTATTTCCTAGAGTTTCTGAGTGCCAATTTTCACTCATAATAAACTCTGGTTAACAAGCAAGCAAGGAATTTTTGTTCTTGAATTTATAACAGAGTACGACAATTTCTAAAGCTACATCCCAGATAATTCGTCAGTCATTTGTGTACTAAAATAGTTAATTATTTTAGAAAATTAACATACCTTTCATCCTTTCCTACCAATTGTGGGGTTACATGGGAATTTTTTGGTCTTTAAAAAAAATCTTAATAAAATCACACTTGGTTATCTCATTACAGGGTTTTCAAATTCAGACGTATCCAGACGGAATCTAATTACGGCCGATGAAGAAGTTGATACATCCCTAGGTCTTGGCGAATTAGCACAACTCACAGTGAATAATGAAGCTGAAACAACGTATGATGTAGCGAATACAAAAGAATCTGCATATCGGAAAACATGGAACGCTAAATATACTCTACGGTCACATTTCGATGGTGTCCGAGCGCTTGCATTTCATCCAGAGGAGCCAGTCCTGATAACTGCATCAGAAGATCATACCCTTAAGCTGTGGAATTTACAAAAAACTGTCCCAGCCAAAAAGTCAGCTAGTCTTGATGTTGAGCCACTATACACGTTCCGAGCACATTCTGGACCCGTTCTATGTTTGGCCATGTCAACGACGGGAGAAAATTGCTACTCAGGCGGATTAGATGGGCAAATCCATTGCTGGAAATTACCAAGCTCTAACATTGACCCATATGATTGTTATGATCCAAGTGTGCTACGGAACACATTAGAGGGACACTTTGATGCCGTCTGGGGACTAGCAGTGAATCACACGAAAGGTCACTTAGTCTCATGTTCTGCTGATGGTACAGTGAAATTGTGGTCCCCGAATACGAAAGTGCCACTATTGAACACATACTCATCGGAAGCCGAAGGTGTTCCGAGTTCCGTAGATTTTGTACGTGATCAGCTGGATGATCGTATTGTAGTCGCTTATTATAGCGCGCACTGTATCATATATGACACAGAGACCGGTAAGCAAGTTGTTAAACTTGAGGCGGCCCAAGAAATGTCTGGTAATCTCGGAAAATTCATAAATAAAGTTGTCAGCCATCCGACTCTACCGATAACAATAACGGCGCACGAGGATCGCCATATAAGATTCTGGGACAATTCAACTGGATCACTGCTTCATTCAATGGTTGCCCATTTAGAACCTGTTACTAGTTTAGCAATTGACTCTCACGGTCTATACTTGCTGTCTGGCTCTCATGACTGTTCGATACGCCTGTGGAATCTAGATAATAAGACGTGTGTGCAAGAGATTACGGCGCACCGTAAAAAATTCGACGAAAGCATATTTGATGTCGCCTTCCACCCTTCGAAACCTTATATAGCCAGTGCAGGCGCCGATGGTCTAGCGAAAGTCTTTGTTTAGATTTTTTTAATAATTATTTATTTAGGCAAAATCAATGCGCGGCGCACGGCGATGGGACCGGCACCCCAAACATCAGCATATTACACTGTATAATTTTAAAGCAGACATTTCGACGTTTTTATTCTTTTTAAAATTTATACACAATACGATTTAAATATACTTTATACACGTAACTTTATTTAAACGTAAGGTAACCAAGTTGATACCTAGATGCGCTTTATTTAAATTGGATTTAAGAACAAAATTTTTTGGAAGGCGAGAGGCGCGCAGAAGTTGCATGTAATCAGCAGAATTTATGTATGAGTTAAAAAAACAAAAAAATAAGCAAATATATCTAGAACATTGCAGTAAAAAAAAAAAGTAATAATAATAATTTTACACTTTTCGGCACCTTTTACTTTGCTCTCCCCGCTTCTTAAAAATTACGTCGGTCCAAGTGATCAAAATCGCGGATATTCCAGGTGTTGAAATTTTTTTTGTTTTTTATTTAGAAATTTATTAAATCGTCAACTGGTTTTTTTTTTTCTTTCTGCATACACACTGTCTTCCTCAATTTATTTTTGAAGAATTTGGATAGATTTTTGTTTGGTAAGGTTTACATCCGTATCAGTTGAGACGAATGCGACCAATCGATAGTTCTTCTTTTAAAAAGTAATCTGATTATATGAACATTTGTACTGAGATATGTTTTCTAGCTCTGTCTATATTAAAAAATAAAAAATTTTGTACAGCTTTTTTTGTTAAAGTAAACATTTTGAAGAAACGATATTGCACTTTCTGATTTCAGTTAAACAAATTGCTCATTCGGCTGGGGCTTGATTAGCAAAGGTGTGGCAATAAAAATAAGGCATTTTTAGTACATTACAAGTTATAACATCCAATTTTTCAATGACATCGGACCTAATAAAATCGCGAAGAATGTTGCCTTTATGAATGTCAAATAATTGTAAAACATGTGTGACTCCATAAATAATCCAAGATATTTAATTTAAAATGACTTCTCACTGTTGAAGTTGTACTCCTTTCCAGAATGGTTTTACAAAGTTATTTTCGTGATAGTCGTTAAGATAAAAATAAATGAAGTAAATAAATCCAACCAGCAAAGTCCATTACTATCATAAAAGACATCTCATAAAATTTTCTTTATTTCCGTGCAGTTGAAACTTTCGCATATAATTCGGGGGAATTTTTTTTACGATTATGCTTGATAGCATCAAAGGGTGGTACACCCTACTGCTTTGGATATATCATAAAAAAATCACTTTTATTTCATTGCGTGCATTTTGGAGGTGTTCCTTTATATAAAAAATGGGTAATTTAAATCGATAACTCTCATTTACTGAAGAGATTGGCTTGGCATATCCGATCAAAGTAAATTTTTAACGCTGCACCCTTTCAAAGGATCATCTTTCTGTGGTCGTAAAAATAATTTCTCATGAGTGGGGTGCATAAAGATATTCGAGTAATTTTAGTTAGCATTAAAATATGATAGTGCCCCAAATTGATACGGTTTTTTTAAATATAAATTTTTATATTACTGACTACCACATCCATTATTACATGTAATTCTGCATTTTTGGAGTCTTCATCCTACCAAATTGCACTTTTATCTTTGTTCCATCCAACTGACATAGTTAAAGTGCTTAAAATAATGGCAAAAAGCAAACGGAATGGATTCTGAAACCTTAGCCTTAAAACAAAATAGTCTAAGATCCAATGCTTTTTGCAAATAGATTGAAAGGAAAATTAAAAAAATAATAATAAAGAAACAATAAACAACTTCAACATTACTTTAACATAATTGTACATATGGATTTTGTGATCCCTTAATTATTGAATTATTATATTTTCCCAAATTTAGTTTCTACGAAATTATGTGATGGTAAAAAAAATATAATGAGATTTTAAAGCGTAATTAATGGTAGTTTTTTAAACGAATATATAAATAAAAGTAAAGTAAATGCAACTTGAAATGATTGGAAAGGAAGTGCAAGAGAGAATAATGTGAAATGATAGTGTTTCTAAGGTATAATTGTAAATACAAAAAGTCCTAGGCGTAATTTAAGTGAATAAGCGAACAATAAATGTAGATACATCATAAAAATAAAAAATAATAAAATTACAAAAAAAATAAAAAATAAATAAAACAAGCAAAATAAAAAATTAAAAAAAAGTATTCTACACATACATTTGCAAAGTAATGTATAAACGAAGCGCTTAGAATTCATATTTAAAGGAAAAACCAAAAATATACCAGTTTTTGTGTGTGTTTTCAGTCAATATGTATATTATAATGAGAAAATTAACTTGAAACAAAAATAATGCATTTGTAGATAAACACAAATAAAAAAAAAATAAGTTAAAGAAACGAAAGAAGCGTAGATGGAAGGACATATTGATAGTGATATCTTGCAAAATCTTACAAATAATTAATTTCAGTTTTTCTAATTTATTTTTCGAAATTTCAAAAATAAAAAACCATTAGACGAAACTCATTGAAAGTAGGAAAACGTGAAAAACTATGCAAGAGGTTTTTCTACTATATTTTTGTATTTGTATTTCCTAAATCGATTAAGTTCACACAAAAATAAAAAATTCGCTTAATATTTCTAAATAAATTTGGCTGTATACGTAGAGGAAAGAAAAATTCAATTTAAAGGTGATTCTACAATATTTATGACTGAGGTTCTCAATTTTCAACATTTTGGGCGTATAGACGAACAAATTTCATTATAATCGGTGTTAATTTGTTCAAGTTCATCATAATTGTGTTAGAAAAATGTCCCATGTTATTCGGATAACCCTTTTACAAAATTTCAGAAGGCGTAATTTATAGAAATACGCGTCTAAAGGTCGACAACTTTAAACTCAAGTGTTGTTTTCTCCTTTCCACTTTATTTTTCTAGAACCAAGCTTATATTGAATGAAGCCTCCTCTTGGATTTTTTCCCCGAATTCATTTTATGATTATCATTTCGAAGCTGTTATTTCTATTAAAAGACGATTTATTTGCCTTCTTCTATACATAGAGTGCAAACCAATCATTAGGCGGCATGCGTAAAATTGCGGCTGATTTACCTTTACCATGGTTCTTCGTTTTTCTAGCCCAAACAAAAGTATTTTGTTTAGATTTAATACCTCTGTTGCAAAAATACAAATTAAGAAAATTGCATTTCGAATGGACGAATAAATTAATATTTTTCTTTCCTTTACATTTACAACAAAACTACATCACTTAAGTTAGTTTTAAGAAAAAGTAAAAGTAATTTAAAAAAAAAAAATTGAAGGAAAGGCTTTTAGCAGCGCATTTCCCTTAAACGCTTATTGGCAATATATAGGTCGCTTGGTAAGATAAAGGATAAGGAGGTTTTAAATCGCAGTGGCTGGTCCACAGCATTGATTTTTAAAACCGAAAGACATAACTGCCAGAAACCGACGATCCTGCATGCAAGTTCCATAGCACCCGCTTTCCCAAACTCTATATTTCTCTATTAAAAAAAAGAAAAGAAGGAACCCTCTAATAATCGGACAGCGACAAAACCCTCTATTTCTTTCACAGTTTTCTGTTATATTTCCTACAGAAAAAATAGCAGAGAGCAAATATAGCCCAGCATAGAAAAATTGTATAGTCTCATTGATAGGTGTATTTTATAAGTGAATTCATTGAAATCACAGTGATATTGCTAACATTTCTAGTTTCACTTTTAGTGTAAGTAGGCCATCGTTTGTTCACTCACTACTGAAAATTCAGATAAATAATGAAAAAAATGAAATTGTTTCACCATTAGCCACATACTCCATTTTTATAGAGTCATCGTGCTGAAGATTGTTTATATCATAAGCTTACTAAAAAAATGATGAAAACAATACAAAAAAACTGCAAACAAACTTGTAAATTTCATATTAAACGCAAACTTTAAAGGCCAAACATTTTGTACTTTTCAATATGCGACTTAGAACGATTTTGTAATAAAGAAAAAATCTAAATATAAATGCGACTTTCCAGAACCAAAAAGGCTATTTACGAGCAAACCGTTCACTGTTGAGTCTGACTATTCATCTACTACTCATATTAGCTGCAGGCAAAACTACTCAATTTACTTGCGTATATATTACCGTATGGAATAATTATATACATATTGTTAATTACTACAGAGCAGTAGGCGCATATATTAAAAATGAAGAAAAAAAAAAGAAAAATGATTATCTCATAGTGCACCACGTTAATAGTAATAGAGCTAAACATAGTCATTAACGTAAAAAAAAAAATCCTTCTGATTAAGTGCTGCTGCGGCGAGCGAGTGGGAAGATCGAGACACAATAAAAAAGAAAAATAACACTTTTTTTATTAATTTATATATAAATTGTTAAAAAAACCAAATGGTTAATGTATATGAGGACAATGGAAACATTCGTTCTGGCGTATATTAAAATTAAAAGACCATCCCTTGCAAACAAACCGCAGAAGATGTAGCCGAGGTGAAGAGATACTTTAAGATTAGGTTGACGATTTAAGTAAGACAAACAAAAAAAAAATAATAATAAAAATTATTATATACAGAAGGCAGATAAACTGATAAACAATGTTGAACATAGAGAAAGCTCTGTATAAGTAAGATGTAATAGGTATCAAGTTTAATTAACTCTGAACTTATAAAGTACATAAATAAATGAAAAAGGAACATAAAACAAATGATATCGATTTAATTATGCCTTTCATTGTTCACTTATTCTTCCTTCGTCCTATTTTTTCCCTACATATAATAAACTCCAAATTTCAGACATCTACGTAACTATCATTTTGGAATACTTCGAAGGAGTTGAAGAGTCTTCAAACATTTCCAAATAATAAAGGATTTGTTTTTAGAACGATGGATTTCTAATAACTGAACTAATGAAGTAGCGGATGCGTGAGCAAAACGGCACATGAATATAAAATGGACCAGGCTCTATTATTAAATTACTGAAGCCATTAAATAAAAGCTCCACAAATTTATCAACTAATTTGGGCAGTGCCTTCTGAGCTCTACAGGCAGAGTGTTTCTGAAAGGAAAGATTTATTTTTTTGGTTTTTTTAGTTTACCTTTTTCCATAATTTGGGTAAGTCTACAATTGATTTAATTAAAGTGAGTTCATCTTTCAGATATTACAATTTACATAGTTTCTGAACTAATCGCTAAAGAACTTTTGCTTATCTTTACTTCTCTTTATTTTAAAGAGATACTTAAGAAAAAAGAAAACTCCATTAAAAGAACTTTATAGTCTTATAAAAGTTCCCGATGTTTGCGAGATTTGTTAAAAACTACTTCAACATTGTTATTTTGTTAATAACCTTTTCAATTTTTGTTAATAACCTTTTACATTTGAGGTTATGAAGTCATATTTAGGCTTAATGCATTTGTATAAGCATAGCGGACCCTTGCAAACTCCTTAGATCTGGAAATCTAATAGAAGAATGGACAGAATTCAATATATCAAGAACTCTTAAAGCTATTCTACGAAATTCAGTTAATATAACCTTAAAATTCTGAATTTTTTTAGATTTTAGAAACTCCTAAAGTATTTTCAACAATACGTGTGGGTTAAGATTCGAGATTTTGATTACTGTCTTAGTTCAAAATACCAGGAATAACGAGAAATTTAGTTATGCAAAAAAAAGTCTAGAAGGATCTTTTAAAAACAGTTTGAAACGAATTTTCCGTCATCCAAAAGAACATTTAAAAAAATAGATGGACATAGCGAATTTATTGAATTTTGTTATATTTTCGTTTTTAAATTTAGTCAGTTTAATTAATTAAAATAAATTGGAATTCCGCAATATTCATTCTCCTGTCTCTAAATTATAGTGGAGCAAGGGAATTTTAATTATTTAAATCGTCGCTATTTTTAAGTGGCACCACTAATATAAAATTTTGAAAAAACCAATTTTTTTTTTTGCATATTTCGATAGTCCTGTACTTTTAAATATAAGATACTTTTACATATTTCAAGTGCATATCTCAAATAGTTTTTGAGTTACACCCATCTGAAGAGCAGCCGCTCATATTATCGATCTATTGAGAAATGAATGAATTAAATTTCAAACGCGTTTTTCTCGAAACTACTTTTTTCAAATTTGATGCAGTTGTAACTCGAAGATAAATCTTCCGATCAATTTGATTCTTATTGGAGCTTCTTTTATACACTCCCGGCAAAAAAAAAAAAGCCGAGGAAATAAATTCCCAATTTTTCTACGATAACTTCTTTTCTTCGCAAACTGGTGACAGTTTTACCAAAAATTCTTACAATACGCATTTTACTATTATGTTCTTATGGTAAATCAAGCAGGTCGTGTTTTAAATAGCCGCAAATTTCCTACCTACACTCAGGGTAATTAAACGAGTTATAAAATCTTACGAAGCAATAAATTTCTACACTCTTGGGAAAATCCATAAAAAAGCTATAAAATTAACTAAATAAAGGAAGTTATAAAACTAATTATTAGGGTTAACATTACTATTAATACTTTATTTTACAGTAGCATAACAGTACATTATGATTTTATTTTATAGTAAGAATACACTTTTATTTTTCTTAGTATCGCGTACTACCTATTTTCGCTTTTATAACTTCAGAAATTCGACGAGGCATTGACTCGTAAAGATTTGATAGAAAATCCTGGTCTATGTCGTTGTACCATACCTCCTCAAGTAGCATTTTGAGTTCCCTTATATTTTGTGGCCTTTTATCGGTAAGTTGTTTTACCATTTCCGACCACACATTTTCAATTTAATTCAAGTCCGAGCAATTAGATGGCCAAGGAAGAGACTTTATGCCCAAAGTGTCTTTCAAATCAGTAATCTGTATTGAATGAATATTAAATTGAATGGTTATTATAATTATGATGTTTATAAAAATGTACCGTCTTTGCTTGATGGCAAGGTGCTGAATAGTCTTGAAAAACAGTATTCTTTAATATTTTCGGATAATTCTTCTATTGTCGGTAAAACGCCGTCGTTGATGATTTCTTTGTATTTTGCGGCATTGACAGACCCCTCAAGAATAATTAGACGGCCTACATCGTAGGCTGTGATGCATCCCCAAACCATAACGTAGGGAGAAAATTTCACAGTGTGAGTAATGCATTAATCGCTATATCTTTCCCCAACTTTGCGAGGAACAACTTGCCTTCCATCTGGTTCTATTAGGTTGAATTTAGATTCATCTGAAAAAATGACAGTTCTCCAATCCCCAACAGTAAAATTTTCGTGCTGCTTCGCTGTTTTCTTTTCATATTCTGCGTGTAAGGAGCGGTTTCTTTGCCGGTCTTCTGGCAACTAATCCAACTTCAGTGAGCCTCCTGCGTATCGTCCTGCTTGATACCGCTGTTCCTGTTTCCTCCACAAACACCCTTCTCAGTTGGCCTGAGTTTGAGAAACGACTTCGTAAACCGCTCCAGTAGCCTATCTTCTCTTAGGGTAGTTTTTCGTTTTCTTCCACTTCCTTTTTTCCAGGTTAATTCCTCAGTTTCCCTAATTTTTTTCTAAAAACGCCTAACGGATGATTCGTTACACTTTATCCGTTTAGCTATATCCACATTTGATAATCATGCGTCCGAAAAACGCAATATTTTAAACTTTTCCTGCTCACTTAAAACCATTTTTATTTCAAAATTGCTGCTCCGTTTATGAGATACCACCCTTTCAACTGCCACCGCTCAACAAACATCAATTGAAAATTTGACACCCTTTTATATTCACGTAGGTAGACAGTCTTATAATTATTTTAAATGTTTTACAATGCTTCATCATTATCTATTTATGAGGAGTACAATCATTTCTGAGAAAACAGGTAAATATTTCAAATCGGCTTCTTGTTTTGGCCAGGGGTGTATATGTTTCTTCATGTCTTGAACCTCCAGTTTTCCGATCGAATAAAAAATGTATTTTTGGCAGGAAATAATCATCAAATTTTCGCGCGAAATTTGAATTTTTTTTAAAAATTCCGCCATTTTGTTAAATTTTAATGTTTTTTCTTTCGATCGAGGTTCATGGTACGGGTAATACCTTCTAGTTTAATAAACTTTTTTGTTTGTTTTTTTATTTCACGCACTGTGAGGGTCGCTATCACTGCAGCAGTGGGCTGAATTTGGGATATTGCAAATAACTCACTGAATTTTCAATATTTTGGTCCAATCAATTTTATCATGTATTTACTATTTTTAAACGCAGCACAGCACATAATTAAATTATTTCAAATAAATTCGTTAATGCCTCCAAAAGACGTAAGTTCCTGTTTCTTTAAAACGATAACAGCGCCATTAGCGGAAAATGTTAAAATTTCGTTATTTTTACAGGAAATGTCAGTTTAACAGCCATTGAAAGTTAAAATCCCCTTTTTCCAATTTCCGTTCTTTTACACCTCTGTATTTAAAAGTTTTCCAGTTATTATTTTTGTAGAAATGTTTTACGACGTTCATATATTTGGAATTCACAAAAATGGGACCTTCTCGAAATGCTGGTTGGCAGCAACAAATCCGAAACTTTTCAAAAGTTTTGTTCAGCGCGAAGAGATGGATAAAATTGGAATTTCCACTCTATGGTAATAAACATTTCCGTCTCCTGCTAGATTTAACAAATCTGTCCGTCCGCAGCGATGAAATGCGGGAAGAATTAAATGCAGGACTGTCGCGGTCTAACAGCAGGATGCCACTTTATTTTGCTGCCCAGTTGGTCTTCGGGGCCGTGAGGATTTATCAACAGCAGGTCCAAATCCTCTACGGTAAGTTCTTTCTTATTTTATGTAGATTTAAATAATAAATAATTCGTAAGTGTTCTAAATACCCAATTTTAAATTTTATAATGCTGCTGGGCACATCAGGAAGCAATTAGTTAAGGAGTAAGTCTTGTCCATCTTTTCACGGGATTTAGGTTTTTAACTATTTAAAATAATTAGAAAACTTCTTTTTAAAGCTCTTCTGTACGCAATTAACTTTAAGTTATATTCTCTCCCAATAATTTTGATTGCTAAATTTAAGATATCAAAACCACATATCAAAATAATTGAAAGATTTGTTGTGTGTTCCCATGGAAACCGTTTCATATTTAAACTCAAATGAACCCCGCATAACAATTTGAATCGAATATTTTATTTCAAACTATTAAGAGCTGCATTTCCACTTTTCTGGGTTCAGTTTCTTCATTCTTCGTCGGGTAATTTTTCTCAACATCATAGTATAATAAAAAACTACAATTTCCATCGAGGAGAACGAAACTTTACTTCTAAAAGAATCACCATTCGTAAAAAAATTATATTTATTTTATTTGCACTCCCTGACAACAAGAGACTAACTTGAATTTTTTTTTATCTTTTTATGTTGTTATAGAAGGTATAGATAGCAATTAAAATCCACCCAGATTCCACATTCATCTTTTAGTCCAATGCTTGTGGGATCACTTTTACGAATGGTCTGGCGAAATTGTCCCCAATTTTATTGTATAATAAATAAACCTCTGCAGCTTATGGAATCAGCAAGAACAAAATAAAGCTGGTTGACCTAATTTCTACTTAGGGATTTGATGACAATAACAAAATTGGGCAAATTTAATTTAATTGAACAACAAAATTGAGTTTTGGCTTCAGAAAATTAAAGAAGTTTACTGAAAACAAATGGTTAATTATAAAAAAATTCATAAAAGCTATGCGATCTGTAGATCATTCATTTTAAAAATTTAGCGAACGTTGAGACTCTAATTTAATTAATTATCTTCAGTTTTATCAAGAATTCTAGAACAAAATAAATATAAATAATAAATAAAAAAAATTAGAGATGTATTTTTGTAATATTTTAAATTTTTAATTTCACAAAACACCTTTTCTTTAGAAAAGACAAATCAACTGTTCTTTTTCCAAAACGCAACTGCACGGGAGCTTAAAAGATCCAGGTAATAACATATTTTTCTATTAAAAAAAAAAACTCTTAATCCCAATTACGAATAAAAATCGCACCAAAAGAAGCTCTGATGAAACTTCCCATGGCAAGAAGCAAAAGCTACCACTTGATTTAGCAGAAGATGCAAAACAATATGAAATTTGCTTATCTAATACTAAAGGCGAAGATGTAAATTTTGGATAACTTTTTTGAAACCTATATTAATTGATCTTTGCATTCGATAGGTTTGTGAGATTCTATGTCGTGACGCACAGGCCGGCAAACCTCAAGATTTTCTAATTCATGAGGAAGTAAAGGAGGAAATTCTAATTGATGCCGAAGATGAGGGTTTCGGAATCATGAATGAGGTAGAAATGCTGAATTTATTGGAAACTTGGAAAAGTCCAAAAGGTTGAATACGAGCAAATTATAACTGAAATTAATTTATAATATCATATACATTTCTTTAGATAAGTCTAGGAAAAAATCGCAACAAAAAAATTCGGTTTGTGAAGATATCACAGAAGACAAGGTAAAACACTACATGAATTTCATTCCTAAAAATTTATTAATACGAAAACTTAACAGAATAAAGCACAAGATATTTCCGAAGGTATCCTTAATAAAAATCAGAACAATTGTGGTATAATCTTTTGTAATAAACAAAATATAGCTCAAATCTACTCTTTTCTCTTTTCCTAAAAGATAATGAACTCCCCCAAGAAGTGGATATGATTCGTGAAGCATTTCGAGAGGAAGAACCAATCCCGTCGATGTTGTAAAAATATATCAATAATTAATATATATTGCTATGTTTCATTTACTATATTTTTCAGAAACTTCCAAGACGTACTAGATACAAATAGTTCGATCCAGTTTGATGAAAGGTAAGGGAAAGTACAAATTGATAACACTACTTTTAAAGTAGCCTGAAATAAGTTAAATAAATTTATAATATTTTTAGTACTATCGAAAATATGAGATCATTTGGTCTACAGCCGCCATTAATGGAGAACATCGATGCTGGAGGCAATCAAGTACTATTTATTCTTTTTACAAAATTTCTTAATTGTACGCTAAGTTGTTTTGCAGCCGACTTCACTTGTTGTGCCGAACCAACCAGAACAATTAGACGATTTATCATTAATAGAATTAGTTCGATCAAAGCGTAAACGAAAAAGTGTAAAGTTAAAAATTGATACATGCATAAAAATTACATATGATGATTTCATAGAACAAATGGATTACAATAAAACTTTGCGGTGTTTTGTAAGGCGTATTGCTTCGGGGAAAACGAGTAATTTTTTAACTGATTTTTGTTTTTGTAGGATCCGAGAATGGACGTTGTTCCCCCCTACAAAATGAATTTTAAAGAAAGCAACAAACTGTTTCAGATGCCATCTTCCAAGTGCGTATTTTAATATTTTTAAGGGCTTAACAGTATTTTATTTTAAATTGGGTGCGCTAAAGTGCAATTTTGAAATTTAATTTATTATTCCAAAACGCAAGAAAATGGTTTTTCTTGATTTAAATTCTCAAATTTCTTCTTAATCAGTTTATCCTCAAAAGAACTTCTGAAAGCTTTTAAGAGGAATATTAAAACGAAGGAAACTGAAATCGATGTTAGTATCCTTGGCGATATTTTAGGCAAAAAATCCGCTAATTTCGAAGAAATTTTTCCTGTGGTACGTCATAATATCCCAAAAGTGGCTTCATGTCCTCAAAATGACTTAAATCGACTAAATCAAGCTAATGAACCATTCCCAACACTTCTACCTCCATTCGAAATTACAAATGCTTTAGAAACAACAAACCAACTGGATATAATTCAGAAGAATTCTCTTCTTAGCGAGTCTGAAAATTCAGTGGAGGATCCTTTGTACCTAGTAAAAACCTTTAAAACTTCTTAAAATGTGTAAAATCACTTTATTTTATTTGCAAGCGTTTGAAAGACGATCTTCTTAGAGATTTCGAAGGAACAGTGGAACTGAAAGAGGACTCCGTTTCGACGACTGAATTAAATTCTACAGAATTTAATCGGTGAGGAAATAAAACGCGTATTTTCTATTTACTCTAACTTAAAAATTATATGTATTATAGTTCTCTATTGGGGAAGAATCTAGTTATCAAAAGACTGGTGTACTTGTGGAAAAACAAAATTGAAGCTATAACGATGAAATTACTTTGCGAAGGTGTCCGCCGTAAAGATGCAGCGTACACTTTTCTTTGTCTTATGGGTAATTTAATTTTGAAAGTTCGTAATTGCAGTATTACTAACATTTTTAATAGGTCATATTTTTTTAATTTCCACTAATATCATCTTTCCCAATAGAATTAAGAATGCTAGAATACGTAGAACTTAAAACAGACATCGAAACAAACGAAATCAGCAACATCGAAATGGGAGTTAAGGTCTTAGACAGGCTCAACGGGACCTTAAAATAAAACCAAATTTTGTTCAAACAAATAAAATTTTAATTGTTAAACCTTTTCCAAATGTTGAATTAATTTATTGTAATAGAATTACACTTTGTATAAAGAAATTAAGAGTTATTTTCTTAAATGCCTATGGTCTGAGCGAGCCCCGCGTAGATATGTAGTGAAACAAAGCCAATTAAGATGGATGCGAACGCTTTAAAAGCTAAAGTCGTCCAAGCACCAACGGAGAGTATGTTTAAAACTCCGTCGAGCCAAACTCCTTTGTAGGTGGTGGCAACAAGCAGGAATGTGACAAATGGGACGAATTTTTTGTTCAAATCGTGGCGAGTAAAGAGCCAGAGAAGTGTCGCTGTTGTGATGTGTTGGACCTGGAATGGAAAAGAGTTAAAGTAAGCAATTAATGAAAAGGAGCAATTCCAATATCTTTATTTTTTTAAATGATATTTCCGGTTATTTTACACGTTTACCTCAACCGGGTGATCAAATCAAAACATTAATTAATAAATAGCAAACTATATTGTCTGTTACATACAAAAGTCCACAAAAAATGTTCAAACGATTTTCTTCAAATTTTGTTTACTCGGTAACTTACAAATTTACTAATATCAAAAATATGATTTTATAAGAATTGTTATACCACATTTTTGATTTCTGTGGGTTCGGCTAACAACGTTTAATAGTTACAAAGTCTTACCAATAAAATATTTGATTCCAAACACTTCTGAATGTAGATCCAACTGAACTCTGCGCCCCTCGCTCCGAACCAGAGCATGAGACCTCTTGAAAGAATTACTTCAGCAGCTGCCCATCCAAGTCCAGCCGTGATTAGCTTACTGTGCCCCTTCCCCGGTATCCGAGAAAGTATGAAAGCCAATCCTAAAAGATCTGCCACATCTACGCTGCTCCGAAGAAATTCCTGGTGAAATAAATGTATATTAGTTATATAAAATTTAAGGTAACACCGAAATCATCGAGACTTTCCAAAGGGTTCTCTTAAAACATTTTTACTGTAGATCATAGGATCTTGAATGTTTGAATACGAGGAAAGGCGAATGACCTACTTAACGACTATTTGAGCAATAAACCAGTCATAACAAAAATGAGCAATATCAATAGTGACGAACTAATTTGCCAAACTGGAGTGTTGCAGGGGTCAGTTCTCGGCCCAACCTTATATTTATTCTACATTAAAAGTATGAGGTATGTGAAACTAAATGGAATATCTGTAGTTTATGCCGACGATATGATATAAATACATAAGGCTAAGGAAGAGCGCAACCTGGAAAACGACTTAAAAACAATACGAGTAGAGAAACGTCAAAGTACTTTCAATTGGTGAGAAAACTAATTACATAATATTCATACAAAAAAAAAAAAAAAAAAAACCACTTGTTGGAATAAATGTTAACATAGATGGGAAAGAATGGAAACTGAACTGAGTCGCATATATCGAGTAAATCAAACTTCTTGCCAAGAGTCTTAAGGTGATATACAAATTTCTCCAGACTACGCCAAAAGAGTTTATCTTTCAAGCTGCGGACATAATGAACATTGGCAAATGACAATATATGCAAAGTGCTTTGGGCATACAAAAGTATACACAAGTTACAAAAAGCAAACAAACTAAATATAGAGCTAAAATCTAAAGAGCACTTCAATGAAAATACCACAAGGGAAAAAAAATACATTACGAACAGATAACCCAAGAACTAACGAACTCGACTAGGACTTGTATAAATAAGTTTAAAACTGAATCAAAAAAGGTAATTTTTCAAGAACTGATAGTACTAAGATATCCGTCTTATAACTTAAAAAATATTTTATTATGCATGAGGGGATATCTTATGGTATATACTGTAATAAGTCAATATTATATTAAGACTTTGAATAAGTTCTCTTGGTTTTTTTTTTTGTAAAAATCAATGTTTTATTTAAAGTATGTGGTAATGAACATGTCACTCAAAGTATTGCCCATCACTTTCCACTACTTTCTCCCATCTTTCTGGCAGTATCTGAATTCCACGTTGGAAAAACGACACGTCTTTCGAAGTTATCCAAGAATCGACCCATTTTTTGATATGTTCATAAGAATTGAAATGCTGCTCAGCCAGGCCATGTGCCATTGAACAGAATAGATGATACTTAGTCCGAGGGGGTTATGTCCGGTGAATACGGCGGGTGGGATAGGACTTCCCATTTCAGCCCCTCCAAAGTTTCCTTAACAACTTTTGAAACATAGGGCCGTGCGTTGTCATGTAACAAAATTACTTTGTCGTGTCTCTGCTCGTATAGCGGCCGTTTTTCCTTTAGAGCTTGGCTCAGACACAGTAATTGTTGTCGATAGCGTTCTCCCGTCTGAGCAGTTCATAATGAATTACACCCTGCTGATCCCTCCAAATACAAAGAAGAAGCTTCGAACCATGAGCATTTGGTTTCGCGGATGATGTTGAAGCATGGCCGGGCTTACTCCATGATTTTTTAAGCTTAGGGTTATCATACTGTATCCATTGTTCATCGCCAGTCACGATACGATGCAAAAAACCTTTCCTTCTTTGCCGTTCAAGCAACAGTTCACACGTAAGAAAACTTCGTTCGACGTCTCTCGGCTTTAACTCATGCGGCACTCAGTGCCTTTTCTTCTGGATCATTTCGAAAGCTTTCAAACGTTTCGAAACTGTTGTGTCATCTACTTGTAATGTTTTTGCAACTTCAGTTAGCGTCTGACATGAGTCTTCATTAAGTAATTCAAACCAATTCTTTGTCTTCAAAGTTTGCCAAAGCGGTTTTAATCTTCAATGCCAAAATCATTATTTTTCAAGCGACGAAACCAGTCTCTGCATGTCGTTTCCGACAGAGCATACTCATCGTAAGTCTCAATAAGAATTTTGTGTGCTTCAACTGCAGATTTCTTTTGAATAAAGTAGTGTAATATAATACCCCGAAAATACTCTTTACTAGGTACAAAACTCGACATTATCAGAACTCGGGAAAAAAACATTGTTTACACTGTGACGAACATTCATACACTGAAATTCAAGCTTATCGACAGTACTTTCTTGTAGATGCATTACCTATCTGTTAGGAAACAGCGAGAACTTATTCAAGGTCCTTATAAATTGTTATATATTTATGTAAATTTTAAGTGAATAAAGTTGTATGCTCTTAGCCTTTTACTATGATTCTGCTAAGTAGGTTCTTCAGATTTTGCTTAGTTTATTTTTGGGGGCCAATAGAATTCAGACGTCCACCGTAAAAATACCATCTTCATAGAGTCATCTCTCAGATTATAGTTTTTGAAAATAGAAAATATCACACTCAGCTCATTACCCATAGTTGTTCTTCTAAAACCCTCAGAATATTTTTCTTAATATCAATTATTGGCCGTTAAAATGAAGTGATTTTGCGACGCTAATTTCAAAACGATTTTTCTATGGTAATAATTTCTTCGTGGAATTTTTATGTATACTATCTTAAAGATTATTGTTATTATATATTATATCTATACAAAATATTTCTATAAATTTCCACTCAAATTAAGTAGTTTTAAAGTTATAGCGGTTTGAAAATTGCTTCTACACTAGCGAGTAATTTCCGGAGGTCTGCCCTTGAAGAGCTGAACATTTAAATAATTATATTATTTATAACATCCAAGCTTCCTACTCGATAGGCATAACTTCAGTCTTCCTGCAGCTTAAAAACAGATAAATTTAAGGCCTAAATTAGCCCCAAAAAACTTACAGAAAGCAGGTTAAAGTCTCCCGAGCTGGACAAATTCTCCGAGTCAAAGAACGTTGCTAAAACGAGCATTTTGCATAATTGTGTAAAGATGTAAATGCCGCCAGCTTGAATGCATTTCCAGAATGCCCCATATTCTGATCTGAAATAAGATAAATCGGCCGCAAAAGTTACTGGAAGGTGTTCCGGTGCTCTTCAAAAAATATATAAAGAAAACTCACAAGCCGGAGTATTTGTATGTCATATAATATGGCACATAAACCAGCGCTACACAGTTTCCAAAGTGATAAAGAGTCATTTTAGCTGTTTTAATTCAAGTTTTCATGAAAAATTGATTTAAGAATTTACTCAGGCCGCCCGGGATGACTTTTGTCATGTGGATGTGGAAATGTCAAAAAATTAACTGTCATTGAGTTGTATTTTTTAGGGGTTTTAAGGCTTTTCAAAATGTTTAGTTTATTTTAGATTGATTGTTAAGTGGAAAATCGTTATTTAAAGTCTTGTTAATTTGGATAAAGTGGATAAATTCCAGTTTTTCGTTTTCTTCTAATTGGAATACATTGAATTAAATTAAATCTCTGGCGTTGCTCGCGCCACCTACAAATTGTTAAAATTTGCGACAAGTTTTGACAAGAGGGCCGTATTTCGAGTTTTGATGTTACTTTTACACGTATAGCTTCTATGTCACGTCACGTTTGAGTTTTTCTGCAGTTGATTGGTCAAAAATCGCATTTATCCGTGGCGAATTGCGCAAATTAGTGTCTCCGAATTGTGGCCCCTGCATGCGCCGTTGAAAGCACGACAATTCGATCGAGGAGCTGCTCAGGGGAATGCAGGAAACGCAGCCGAGTCGGTTTGACATTTGTTTTCTGATTATGAAATGCAAGCGAGACGTCGCATCGCTGGTTCGGAATCGGACGAGGCAAATCTAACAACGATTGTTGTTGGTGACGAGTCCAAGGACACCGACGACAAGTACGCGAAGGGCTGGAATTTGCGGAGCCTTTCGAATCGCATCACAATCTCCTCGGGGAACGCACTGAGAGCGCTGTTGCCCGCCGCCAACCAGACGCCTGCAGTCTTTGTCGAGAGCAACGGGAGCGCCCCCACGGGTGACAGGGAGCCACTTCTTGGTGGCAGCGAACAGACCGACGAATTTGATTTTCAGGAGGACTTCGCCAAGGACGCCGTCGTCGTCATGACCTGCCGCGACAGGACGGGCGAGTTCGGGAACGCGATCCGCTCCCTCCAGAGCAGGAACATATCACGCGCTGTTAACATCCGGGACCCCAGGAAGGCGAAGCAGGTCCAGAGCTACTCCGAGTTCATGATGATCGCCAAGTACATCGGGAAGAATATCGCCAGCACTTACGCCAAGCTGGAGAAGCTCACGCTTCGTAAGTACAAGAAAATATGCCTTAAGGGCCGTAGGCACCAAACTAGCTTAACACTTTGCAGGCGGGAGATTGTGATCAAAGAATATCGATAATAACAAGAAGGGACACTTTAATACCCTCTCGAAATTCCAACCCATATGCAAGCTCTCCAAAATACACCCAGCAAAATTTCCCATTAGATAAAGCAGCTCAGGGCTACTACCTCTGTAAATTCCTATAAGAAATATATAGAGAGAAATAGTCACCAAAAAATTCTCACAGACAGCAACTGAATTTGCTCGCTCCACGGCCAAAAGCGTGGAAAAGCGCACCCGCATGCAAAGTGTTAAGACTTTAGACTGGCTTAACTTATGTTTGAATAATCGTATGCATCAATCGGTCTTAAAAAAAACTTGCATAAATGTCACGAAGCATTTTCGTAATGCCATTGAATTTGGGATTAACACTTCAGGGACGTTTCAGTCGGATTTTGACAAAAAAATCTACTTTTTTTTTTGTTACCTTTCAAAGCTCTTATGAAAAATAATTACTAAAACCACCCTCTTAAATCAGCTAATTTTCCTGTACGAACTTAAAACGAAAGAATATCTATAACAAGAGGGAACACTTTAAAACGCTTGTAAAATTCCAACCCATAGGCAAGCCCACAAAAATAGATCTAGCAAAATTTCCTCTTAAACCAAATAGGTCAGGTTCTGTAAATTCTTATAAGACATATAGAGAGAGTCTCCAAAATATTCTCACAGACAGCATTTACAGTGTAAGCTATAAAGTAACGCATTTTTTTTTATAATGAATTTTTAAAGGCGACCTGGAAAGTACAGGGTGGTGTTAATATGAACGATTTAAAAAGTATAACTGGAAATACAATTAATTAAATAACATTTAATTTATTGTAGATAAATAATGGGTAAACATGGCACAACGTGTATGGTGCGTGGCTCTGGAAAAGGCAATATGTAATGGGTTTATAGAAAAGTTCTGTAGTAAAACGTTTTGTAGAAGTTCGAATTTTCAACTCAAATTTTTGTCTTATGGCGGGTCGGTGAAACTCACTCGGAAATTCTCATTAATTCCGAATGACATAATTTTTAGGCAAAATAATGTTCAAGAAAATTTAATCTTCGGAATTTTTACTTTAAATAGTCTACAAATAATTATTGCAATTATTTATTATTTTTATTTATTTTCTGCAGCCGAGTTTTCCTCCACCTGTTAAGAATCGTTTCTTGTGCATGGTCTGGGGCTCGTTTTTTTCATTAAGATTTAAAAAAGGTGATCAAATGTCTAGTGGATTGAAAAGTGAACTTAGGGTAACTATTTGTGATTAAATGGAAGCTTAGTCAACTTGATGCATAATCCCTCAATCAATATTGTCAACAAGTGTCGTATTTAAAAACATTCCTTCTAGAGCCCTTTTTATTTTTCCTGGACAATCTAACATGCCTACTTTAGACCTGTCCAGACTACTTACTACCTGATCCCTTCAAAGTGTCGGGATTTTCTGATCAGCCCAATATGATTTGTGTTACCTAAAGTAAAGTTTCAAAATATGAGCATAATACTGAAACTATGGATTTTAAAACCTAAAGATATTCCAATTTTTTCGCTATCTAGCCCATTCAAAATGCCGTGGTTCTTCTGCGGCTTCCCAATTCTTATTTTTATTTAATAACTTCTCACGTTTTCAGTAGTCACAAACAAAATTCCAAAAAAAGGTCTCCAGTTATGATCTCTACAGATATTTAATCTGAAGTGATTATAATTTTCTTATATTATCCCACAGTTCCCTACATTCCATGTATTGTTGTTTAAATATATTCTTCTAGGGCACCACAGATTTTGTTTCATTTGTACCTGGTGAATTTTCAGTTGCTTCAGAGTTAATTCCAGAAAAAAAGTCTTGTCTTGGGACTAATGCAGATTTAGAAAATAAATTTGTTTCCATTTTGCCCACTCAAAGTTCCGCACCATAAATAATTTCTTCGGAGGCTGTTCAATTTTTATTTTTATTTAATAGCTTGTCATATTTTTAGAAAATTAAGCTTCTATTGACTCTACAGATTTCTAATTTAAATTAACAATTTTCTCACATTTTTCGACGTTTCACCACATTTAAAATATTGCAGTTCAACAAATTTCTTCTAGGACAGAACAATTTTTAATTTGTTTTAATAGCCTGACATGTTTTCAGTAGCTTCAGAGAAAGTTCCAGAAAATTGGTCTCCTATTGGGATTCGTGGTGATTTTTAATCTAAATAGATGCCAGTTTTCTTACAGTCATTCATTCTGAGTACCCGTTTTGGAAGATATCTCATAGAGTTAACTATTTTGTTACTTTCTGTTCTAGAACGACATGAATACTAATTTTTAATTCAATTTAAATGAAAAATAGTAATACAAAATAATTAATTTTTCCTCCACCACAGTGGCCAAAAGGAAGAGTCTTTTCGATGATCGACCACAAGAAATCCAAGAACTGACTTACATAATAAAAGGTGATTTGAATGCGCTCAATCAGCAAATTGCTCGACTCCAGGACGTTTCTAAGGAGCAGCGACGGACCACAAACGGTAGACATTTACTTTCACATTCCTCCAACATGGTGCTCGCCCTCCAATCGAAGTTGGCCAACATGAGCACCGATTTCAAGCAGATCCTCGAGGTGAGGACGGAAAATTTGAAGCAGCAGAAAACGCGACGTGACCAATTCAGCCAGGGCGGAATTGCGCCTGGAATTCCGCCAGCATCGAAACAGGGAAGCCTGCTGCTCAGCGAGGAGAATCAGGTGAGCATCGATATACCGCACGATGACGCCAGCCGAGGCCAGCTCGTTCACAGGACGCAGACCCAGCAGATGCTCATGTACGATGAATCCGATAGCTACCTGCAGCAGAGGGCGGAGACTATGCAAAATATCGAAAGCACGATTGTTGAGCTCGGTGGAATATTCCAGCAGCTTGCCCACATGGTCAAGGAACAGGAGGAGATTGTGGAAAGGATCGACACGAATATACAAGACGCAGAGCTGAATATTGAGGCTGCTCACTCGGAGATCCTCAAGTACTTCCAGTCGGTGACGAAGAACAGGTGGCTCATGATCAAGATCTTTGGGGTTCTTATGTTCTTCTTCATATTTTTTGTCGTGTTTTTGGCTTAAGGGTGAATTGAGGTTTACCCCTCGTGCAACATACATCGTCTAGGGAGATCTTAGGGTTAAAATTAACGGACACTTTTTCTATCCAACTGTGACTTGTAAATAGCCCCGAAGAGCAATATTCGAAATACACAAAAAAAAAAAAAGGAAACTTGGGCATGGCGAAGTGGTTTGGACGAATTATTGCTTGGCTGAGGTTTTATTCGAACGAACCAGTTTTATTTAAAAAGAAAAGAAAATCTAATTGTTTACAATAAAGCGCATTATATTTATTACGAGCGTATTTTGCATGTTAATATTATTTAAATTTCCCCCCTTAATGCGCCTCGATCTCATCCAGGAATTTTCGACATTTTTTCTTTAGTACTTTGACGGCTTCTATGAAGATTACGTGTGGTTTTAGAGCCCCGACAGATTCTACTGTGAAAATGTAGTGGTCCCTCACTCTCGAAAGTGTTACAGCATCGCTTAATTGGGGGTATCTGTAAACATTTCTGCTGCAAGTATCATACCTGGAATCCTTCACATAAGCGCAGTCGTTGTCATCGATTCCTATCACACCCGGCGAGAAGCATTTTTGTAGCAGGAACGCCTCCTTCCCCGACACAACTCTGTTCATCTTAATTTCGGGTAAAAGTCGATAAAATGCAGTTGCTACCGGTGAGAATTTTGCATGATCCTTCCCTAAGCCTTTAACTGCAATCAGTTTGAGATCAAATTCATGTCCAGGACGCATCTGACTAATTAAAATATCATCATGAATCGGTCCAATGTCCTGTTCACTGTAAATCGAACTTTGCCTGCCTTTCGGGAGCCATTTTATCTGGCCGGAATATATCTTGTGGTTTTTGTAGATCGTATCAAAGTTAGAAGAGTCCTTAACATCTTTTTTCCTAGTGCATTTCACCTTCAGCTCGAACTCGAGTGTGTCGTGCTCCGTGCCCTGTTCACTTTCTTCGCTCTTGTACTCGAACAGTCGAGGGTCGGCTTTAAGTGGGATAAGACCTAAGCGGTGGGCGAGAACTTCGTCTTGGATTATTGAGGTGTTATTGTAGATATAAACTTTTTCAATAGCCATGCTCGGGACTTCGCTTAGCATGAGGCGCCGGTAGGCGTTTGCTATGCTCGGGTGTACACCGATTATATCGAATTCCATTTCGTTGTTATCATATCTAGGGGAATATTTATGTTTTCTGGACTTAGGAAAACCTAACAATTTTATTTACCTGACGATAATTATTTGAAATTTTCGTTTAAACGCTTCAAAATCCCAAAGATCGTCTGCTAGGCCGTAATCGTGCGGGTCCTGCCGGATTTTGTGCTCGTCCAAGTAGAGCAATGGTTTTCCCATTTTTTCTATGCCGAAATATTTCTCTGTTTTATTTATTTCGGGACAAATTTGTCTACTTTTCTCAACTCAAAAACTGAATCGAACAACCAAAACAACACGTGCGATAAATGTCACTTTTATAAATCTTCTTCTTGATTTAGCGTAATAACCGCACATTCCAGGTTTTAATATTGAAGCATATTTTCTAAATTAATTGTTTTCTTTTAAATACGGCCCAAAAAATAATAAAAACGTTTTCAATTTAATTGATAATTATTTTAAACATATCATTTTCCAAGAAAAATCCATTAAAACATCACAAAAACCCCCAAAACCCCATCTCAGCAGGAGATGCATTTTTCGACCAATTCTCCATCTGTCATCTAGTTCATCATTTCAAGTTGCTTAAAGAAGTTCAGCATGGCATCGATTTTACGGTCTGGAAAGTTTGTGCGATATTTTGCGAGTTTAACTCGAAGTTTTGCATTTAATTCACTACGAGAAGGTGAAATAAATTTTGTACAAAATACACAATGCATTTGCAGCAGTTTCACACAGTAAGTAGCTTGAATTTTTGCAATTTCCGTCGGGTGGTCCAACCCCGGCCGGGTCTTACGCAACTGTGGAGGATTTCACTGGAATTTTCTTATTTGGTTATTGCACAATTCTCAAGGGTTATATATATCATTTTAAAATTTTAAAATGACCTCAAAGAAGCTCAAATCTGATTCCTTCTTAAGTATAACCTCTAACCAGATCGTGTTATCTCACCGAAAGCCTTCTTTCCTTGCAGAGGCTTCGCAACTGCTGCCCCGAAAATCGATCACAACTTGGACAGATCCTTGAAACGACTTGATCAGGACGTGCGCCGCATTGGACGGATTTCTCGACGAGATATTGAAGAAGTTCTCGAAGAGATCCGGCATCAGCGGTCGGCGACGAGCTCACAATCGTTGCTAGTCATTCGATGCTGTGGGAATTTAGTCCCAGAAGAGCTCCCGGAAGTGCGAACCGCCCTGGTGCAGGAGATATGGAAGACTCTAAATGCCCTCAACGTTCCCATGGACATTTCGCACTACAACGCCCTGCTGAGAGTTTACTTGGAAAACGAGCACCAGTTCTCCCCGGCCGACTTTCTTGCCGAACTGGAGGCCAAAGGAATCGAACCAAATCGCGTCACATACCAAAGATTAATTGCTCGTTATTGCCAGCAGGGTGATATCGAGGGAGCTACTCGGATTTTGGAGTATATGAGGGAAAAGGAATTGCCGGTGAATGAAAATGTCTTCAATGCCCTTATTGTGGGGCACTCTCAGGTAAAAATACGTTTTAAAATTACTTGTCTAACTTACAAGCGCCTCATATTATTCCTGTTGTGGTAATATTATCACTTGGACAGCCGGAGTCTCGTATACGTGATTTATGTTTATTGGCTGTTTTAAGGCATTTTTTCTTAAATAGTATAGTTAAAAAGGGTATCAACCAGCATATCAAATAAAAGTATAGACAATAGTCTTTCTAATATAACAGTACAAAGGTGAAACCGATATCCAAGGTGACTGAGTCTCGTTAGCCAATGTTTGAATTGAGCGTTATCAAACGCTTTGGACCTCCGTATCATATGCATCTTGTTACTAGTTTAGAAAAAACTATCCATTCTTCACCTCTTCAATCCCAATGCAAAAAATAACATGAGAAATGAGCTTTGCTTTCTCGAAAACGTATGAATCTTGGAACTTTTGATAACCTGGAAAAATCAACCCTTAAGTAAAAAATAATCCCAAAAATAGATGTGGCATCCTCAAAAACTTAAATTTTTTTTTTTTATAACTGCGAAAATGGAGCGCGGTGTGTTATGTTAAACGTGCGACCGTCGTTATGTTAAGACAACTCTCCATTTCTGGAGATTTGTTATGACAAAAGAAATTCTGATCCGATCTTCTTTTTCCTTGGGCTCTATGTGTTCCTGCTTGTTTTTTAAAGAGATGCGGTCCAATGTTCGTCCACGTCCTCTGTTATTTATTTAATTTGTCCTTGTCTTGTGGCTATTTCCCTATGTTATGGAAATGCTCCGTAATTCGTCCTCTACATAAAAAAGGTGATAAATCAGACATAACTAACTATAGACCTGTAGCCAACTTAAATCACCTAGCTAAAATCTTTGAGACACTGGTTAACGACGTATTACGCTTTTATTGTAAATCTATAATGGGCTCGTTCCAGCATGGTTTTACTAAGGGTAAATCAACCACAACAAACTTGCTGGAATTCGTCCATTACTGCATACCTACAATTGAAGCGGGTTGCCAGGTCGACTGCATCTTTACTGATTTCAGTAAGGCTTTCGACCGTATTGACCATAAAATTTTACTACATAAACTTTCGTTGCTCGGCTTCCCCCCTATTTTCGTTGACTGGCTGTCATCTTACTTAACTGACCGTACACAGCAAGTGCTGTTCCGTGGGGCCCTTTCTGCACAGATTAATAATACTTCCGGTGTGCCACAGGGAAGTATTCTCGGTCCTCTTCTTTTTATAATATATATTAATGACGTATCTTTGCTCCTGTCTTCGTCTAGAATTCTTTGTTATGCAGATGATGCAAAGATATTTCGTGCTGTCTCTCACGTTTCCGACTGTCATCTTTTACAATCTGACTTAGCCACTTTCTACAAGTGGTGCTCTATTAATCGTTTGCCGTTAAATGTTGATAAGTGCACAGTTATGTCATTCTCTAGAAAAAGGTCTCCTCTTAATTTTAATTACTCAGTGGATGGTTGTGGATTGCATAGACTTGACAAAGCCAAAGACTTAGGCGTTTTAGTGAACTCTGTTCTCTCCTTTGATGACCATATTAACTCGATTATAAGTAAAGCCAATTCAACCCTTGGCTTTATAAAAAGATGGTCCAAAGAATTCGACGACCCATACATTACCAAACTTCTTTACTGCACTTTCGTCAGACCTATTTTGGAGTATGCTTCTCCTGTTTGGGCACCATTCTATGCATTATACGTAAACCGCATAGAAGCAATCCAGCGGAGATTTCTCAGGTTCGCACTCCGTGGCCTACCCTGGCTTGATAGCTCACATCTCCCTCCTTACGCTGAAAGACTGAAGTTGATCTCCCTGGATTCACTCGAAAAGAGGCGTAATATATCCAGAATTATTATGATGTCTGATATCCTGAACGGTTCAATCAATTCCCCTGAGTTGCTGTCGTCAACTCATATTTCTATTCCTTCTCGCTCTTTACGATCTCGGGACCTTCTCCATCTTCCGCATCACCGTACAAACTACGCTATGCATGAGCCTTTGATGTCAATGTCTCGTCTCTTCAATAAGCACTCCAACATTATTGATTTTAATGCACCTAGGTCCGGGTTGAAGAGTCGGCTTATGGCTACGTTACACTAATTTATCATTATGTACATCTTGTAGTAATCAGTATTTGATGAATTGTTGAAATAAATATAAAAAGCCAGAAATAATTTTCTTATTATTCTACGAGGTGTAGAATCTGGTGCACAACTCTTTCTTATACATCTTTATATCTTCAGGTGTATTCCAAGGTAGTCATTTTGGACCTTTATTGTTATGTAGATGATGACAAAATTTTTCGTATAATATCTAACGATTATTGCTGTGATATTTTAAATTCTGACTAAATAAAATGAATAAAAAAACCCACCTTCCAGGCAAACGACATGGTATCAGCGGCTGGAATCATTTCAGTAATGAAGCAGGCTAGTTTAGAGCCAAGTGCGGACACTTACACGACCCTTCTCTGCTGTTACGCCCGCCACGGAGACATGGATGGCATTACAAAAACTCTGGAAGAATGTGAAAAAAATGAGGTATACCTCTTGGACAAGGATCTTCTTGACGTTGTATACTCCCTTACTATTCACGGACATGGCGATAAGGTAGATTCAATAATTTCGAAAATTAGAAAGTCAGCTGGATACAACCAGGACGCTGTTAATGTGATCCTCCGTCTCACGAACAAAGGGTACGAGGACATTGCCTTCAAAATTCTTAAAACAATGCCCAGGGGGACTAAGGCTGATGGTACTCTCGCAGACACTGGAAATTTCTTCATTCGCCAGTTGGTAAAGGCGAACAGGCCAGTGGATAAGATCGTAAAAATTTGTAAAGAGCTTGAAGCGGAAGGCTTGAATAATAAGGCAATTTTGATTGCAACTGAAACCAGTCTTACAAGTGGTGCAGGTTATTCAGCAATTCCACTCCTCAGAGAGCTGAAAGAGGCTGGTAAACCTATTCGACAGCACTACTTCTGGCCCCTTATTTGTACGGCTGAATCGAATCAAATTCTCGAAATTCTAAGGCAGATGAACGATGAATTCGATATCTCTCCAAATAATGAGACTGTTCGGGAGTATGTAGTTCCCAATTTGAAGGAGAAGAACGTTGATAAACTTGTTACTGTCTTAAAATCCGCTGGAGTTCCTCCAAGCAATACCTGTACAGCCCTAGCCTACAATGCACTTCAGGCAAATAAATTGAAGGAAGCAGCTGATATTGCGTCCGCTTACAATGCTTATTACTCTCCAGGACTGTTTAGGAAGCCCCTCATCACTGCTTTGGGCAAGACTTACGACTACGAATCCTACATTAAATTTGTACGTCGTTTGTACGACAATATTCCACGTTTGGATCGAATTCGTCATGCGCAGGCTGAAGATGATGAGGTTGATTTAGCTGTTGAGACTCCCGCTGAGGTAGCAACTGAGGAGCAAGCAAATCAAGCTGAGATCCTTGGGCAAATTGTTTACGATGCTGTCCTGTATTTTAAAACAAGTAGAGTGGAGGTTCTAGAGAGGATCTTATCTGGATTAGTCGAGCAGGGTCTTAGCGTTAGTAATAACCAAGCTGAGCGAATTCAAGACCGATTGGGATCTGAGATGACCACAACAATTTCTGAACTTCTCGGAAAATTAAGTGCTGGAGAGTTAGAACCAATTCCTATCGAAAGGTCTGAACGTCTACGAAGAGGAATTGAAACGATGTCTCCCCAGGAACTGGAGAAATTAATTGAAAACAACATCGCTAGAGGAGAGAATGCCAATGGTCTTAAACGACAATTGATCAGTGCCTGCTTTAAATCTAAAGACTTGCAAAAGACTGTTGAGGTAATAAACCAACTCGAGCAGGAGGGATTCGTCCTTACGAATGGGGTCTATGCTCAGCTCATTGACCTCTATTGCCATCACGAGCAGCTAGATTCTGCCCTGCAGGTTTACGAAAAACTAAAAGCTAGAGAGTCGGACGTTGTCATAGACAACTTGAAGAGCATTAAGATCGCTACCTTGATGGTTAAGGCGAATAGGATTGAAGAAGCTATTAGCTTCCTTGAGACGAACAAAAAGGAAGAACCCAAAATGGACAGTAGTTTCAACTACAACACAACTTGCTGGAGGCTCTTAAATTCTCTAGCTGAATCAGGAAATGCTGCTGATTTACAGCGCATTTTCGATACCCTATTAATTTGCAATTACGTTGATGTTAACAATATTCTTTTGGGACCTCTCGTAAAAGTGCACCTTGTGAACAATGATCTTGGGAAGGCAGTGGACACTTTTGAAGAGATTTGCAGTAAGTACCAATGCACACCCTGGAAAAATGAATTGGCCTGCCGATTGATTCAAGCTGAGGATGCAGAAAAGCTTCAGAAGGTCACAGATTTGAGCACAAATATTCACGGAGAGGTGAATAGTTTGTATGATTTGGTCTTCTCTTTTGTGGAATGTGGAAGGATTCGGCAAGCGCGGAAAATTCTTGAGACCCCTGGTTTGAGGAGTAGACCCCAGAGAATTAATTCAGCTTGTGAGCGATACAGACAAGAAGGACTTGTCCAACCTTTGGAGGGACTGATTGAAGTTACTAAAGATTTAAATCACATTGACCGCAGCGATATATTTTACAATCTCTTGCTTAGTTATTGCAAGGAAGACCAGCCGGAGAAAGCGCTTGGGCTATGGACTAAAATGCAAGAAGAGGATATTGCTCCTTCAGATTTGTTCTTAATAAAACTGGGCGAGTATCTCAAGTCGAAGAATCTTGAGGTGCCTTTTGTCGTTCCAGCAGAGCTTCCAATCGAGCCTGCAACGGAAGCGCGAAAACCCAGTCAAAAAACCGAATCTTCAGCTACCCTACCCAGGAGGGAAGAGTCAGACCAAAAGAAGCTCTTTAGAAAAGCCCTGCGAGATGGAGACGTAGACAAAGCGCTCTCTATTAAAAAGAAGCAGTTAATCGGACAAGAAAATTCCTTCACAGTCACTGACAAATCAGGGTTGATTGAGGAGCTGGTTAAGGCGGGACGAATTACAGAAGCGACTAAGAACATTTTGGAAATTCTTGAGGAGAAGATCCATCCCATTCCGAGGGTATTCAGATTTTACTTAAATAAGATTTCAATAAGTGGAGATGTGGCAACATTGGAAGAAATCGGTAAGCAGATCAGTCCACAGGTAAAGAAGATGGTGTCCTTCGATAATAAGCTGTGCCATGCCTACACGGTTTCTGGGAAGGCGGAGCCCTACCTGAAAAAGCTTAAAGAGGAAATAGAAAATGCAAAGACGGACGAAGAGTTTAAAGCCATTACAGAAAAGTTTCCACGTGGAGGTATCCTGGGTATTTTGGAAAAACATCCGGAACTGATAGAGAAATGTAAGTGAATTTTTTTAATATTTCTTTTATAAATTTGTTAGTCCAATCCAATTTTTGTTCTAATGTAATTTGACCTATGGGTAAAAGTGGAACCAGGCGGATTGGTTTGGAGGATTTCTAATTCTTTGAGTGGCCTAAGTGCTGATTGAGCTAATCTTTTAAGTGATTTACGAAAGTATATAATAGTAATGGATAATATTTTTACTTGGAATTAGTTTTTTTTAGTAGTTTTCGGGGAAATCCCAATAAAAGTTTGATAGAATGGATTGATTTAGAGGACTTTGGCTTTTTGACCCATCCCGGGATTTAGAAGCGTTTGCTATGAGAAAGGGAATCGTTCTGAGTAATCCTTGATATCAGTTTTTTTTGTGTGCAGGAAAAGGCATGCAAAATTTCAACAAGTTTTCCGAAAAACTAGAAAAAGCGCAAATTTTTATTGTCGTGGGCGATTTCGGCCTGAATTAAAATTGTCTGTGTTGAATGACCTAAATAACGACACTGAGCTAAAAAGGAGTGAGAGTTATTTAATTACGAGTTTTCAAAATTTATTAGAAAATTTACTCTATTACATAAATTAGGGGCTAATATTTTATTCCATCCATGAAAACATCTATCCTTAAGAAAAGGATGAATTAGGTTACATCCACAGGATAATTTTCGAGTTACGTAGATTCCGAAAAAAGAGCAACAAATTTGTAAAAAATGAACCTTTCACCAAATTTCGTAAGCGAATTCTTAGAGCTTCACCAAAAACGTTGTTTCCCTGAGTAGCGCTTGTTGCCAAATGTAAAGTTGGAATTAGGCATATTTTAATATTTGAAAAAATGTATGTTTTTATTTGTACCGTGTTTTTTTTCCAGTCCAAGAAATTGCTGAGAAATGCGCCGCCCGCGGATATGTTGCCCCAATGAACGTCTTATGGGTCCATCACTTCTCCAGCGGAAATGAGGAAACAAGCAAAGCAATTTGGGATAAGTACCTGCACGAATGCCCGCGTTTAATGTTCCAAAAAGTTCTCCAAACTGCCAGGGATAAACAGGACGAGAATCTTGCACGGAAACTGGTTGAACAACTAAAGACCACAAAGATCACTGAAGGAGCTCTAGGCAACGCCTACAGCTGTTGGTTGGATGTACTCTGCACTAAAGAAAAATTCGATGAGGGATTGGAAGTACTGAAGAAGGCCATTGACGATGTTTGTCTAGAAAATCTGAACAGAACGGCGCTGAATAGACTGAAGACTGGAGTTGAGGCAGTTGGAAAACCCTTCCCTTACAAAGTACCCGCACCTAGAGCCGGAAACGACACATCCTCCAGCAGTAGTAGCAGTAGCAGCAGTGACGATGAGAAACCGCAGGGAGATGGTGATGTCCCGAATAAATAAACCAGGAAAGTTGTTTCTTCATAAATTGCTTTCGTTATGTTACAGTCAGAGACAGTATAAAATTTAATTTAAGTCAGATAATATTATGTTTAATTTCATCCTAAACCTCCTCTCTAGCTCACGTTTTAGGAAGAAAGGTCAGTTGCCGAATTGTGGTGAGGGGGATTTCGATATCAACTGGAACAGTTTTATCTATCGATTGAATTTTATGCGTCTTCTTGTGCACTTGAAGAGTACTCTTCTGTCTGAAGGATCTCTGACAAATTTCGCAAACGTGGGGCCGCTCTCCGGTGTGAGTTAATCGATGCTGTTTTAGAACTTTATTGTGGGCAAAGCTCAGAGGGCAGAGATCACAGGAAAACGGTCTAGCTCCAGTATGAGATCTCTTGTGCACGGAAAGATGACTCTTCGTTTTGTACCTCTTCTCGCAAAGGTTACAACCGAAGGGTTTAATTCCCGAATGAGTTCTACTGTGGATGACTAATTCCGCTGAAGTTGCGACCATTTTCCCGCATTCAGAACAACTGAACTTTTTATTTACATCGTGCCGGATTTGATGGTTCTTAAGCATCACTTTACTTTTGAATTGCTTCTCGCAAATATCACAGGGAAAGGGTGTTTCTGTTGAGTGCGTGAGAAGGTGGCTCTGTAGTCCGTGCGCTCGATAGAATGATTTGCCGCAGAAGTCGCATACAAATCCCGGTAATTTCTCATGAACTTTTTTATGGAGGCGTAAAGAGTTCGCGTATTTGTAAGTTTTTCCACACTCCTTACAGGTGTGGAGCTTGGAGGTTTCGTGCATTGTTTTATGCCTGCGAAGCGCTCGGGGGTTGTCGAATTCTTTACTACAAACGCTACAGACTTCTGGCTTTAGCCCGGAATGGAGACGATTGTGGGCAACTAGACGGTCCACGCTGCTACAGAACTTCTCACAAGTGGGGCATGTGATTCGCTTTTTGTTAAGTTTTTGTCCCGATCCTTCGGTGATTTGTTCCTGTCTTCTATCTTCATCGTCACTCACTTGTTCGTGATGAATTTCTTCGTTAATCGGGTTAATCGCCTTGTCCTCTTCTTCACAATCTTTTGGAACTTCCTGATGGTCAATATCGTACTGTTTTTTCACGATATTCCGCAGAATGCTATCCGACTCCTCGCATTGTTGTTTGAAGGAAAGCCATGAAAGGCATTGGTTCAAGCACCTTTTGCAGAAGTTAAGTGGTAGCTGGTCGTCATCTGTAACCTTTAACATTTAAAAATAAAAATATTATTGATAGGAAAAGTGTTAAAATAAATGGAATTTACCTTCAAATTGGTGCAGTCTGTAAACATAAGCCGAATATCCTCTTCTAGTAGCGTTTGTTTGTCGATTTCCTCTGTAGATAAACATCCTCTGCATACGTTTGTTATATCTGCAAAATTACCAGTCATTGGAATTGTAAGAACTCGCTAATTTCCACCTGAACAAGAAAAAGTTAATAAAATGCAAACATTCCAAGGAATTTTGACAAATCAAAACAGATGATAGAGTGTTTGCAATTATTGCCGTTTGATGGCGCACGCGTCTTTTAAGGTTTTTTAAATTTGGTGTAATTTTTATTTAAAAATGGAAATCGAGGAAAAGCGGATTTATATTGGAATTTCTGCTTTTATGACTGAAAAAAATTCACTTAAGATGAAAAAACTTGCAATAAAAGCCGTTTTAATGAAAAACAAAATATAATCTTTGATTTAAAAATCACGGAAAACTAAAAATATTTAGAATTTTTCCCGCATTAAGCGCTAGCATCGATAAAATTCTGGGTTTGTCACTTGGGTGCGGCTAATCAGTGTCACTCGACAGCTGTCATTTTCGAGGTTCCTTACAGTTTTTGCAGTTGGGTCATTCGGTTGCTTTAAGTAGCGATTAAACGTTTTAAAAGGTTTTTTTAGTCGCATTTCATTAAACCGAGCTGTCTCGCCTTGTCCTGCAAAAATGTCTTCACGAAGTTTGACCAGGCTTGTGTCATCCTGTAGAAATTTGCTCTCCCAACGGAGCACCCCTGCTCGAAAAGTTCTCGTCCAGGCAGTGAGACAACAGGTCACAGCACCAGATCCATCGAAAGGAAAGGGCCCCATATCGTGGAAGAGTTTGTCTGTGATTGCAGCAGGCGGTGCTGGAGCCTTGGCCTTCATGTACTACGTGAAAGGTGAAAAGGAGGACGCAATTATGAGGGAGCGGAAAAGGCAACTCGGCAAAGCAGCGATTGGAGGCAAATGGGAACTTATAGACCCTCAGGGGAATGTTAGGAAATCGGAAGAATTTCATGGAAAGTGGGTTTTGATCTATTTTGGGTTCACGCACTGTCCAGACATCTGTCCGGATGAGCTGGAGAAAATGTCACTTGTTGTGGACGCACTTGGTAAGTGTCTCTCTTTTCACGAAAAAGCATATAATAATATGATATGAATGCAGAAAAGTCCCCAAACAGTCCACCCATTCAGCCAATTTTCATCACAGTCGATCCGGAAAGGGATTCGAAAGAAATCGTCGGGAAATACGTGAAGGAATTTTCACCAAAGCTGCTCGGTCTCACCGGAACTATGGATCAAATCAAGTCCGTCTGCAAGTCATATCGAGTGTATTTCAGTGCTGGACGTAAAGATACGGATAACGACTATATTGTAAGTTTTTTACACGTTATTTTATATTCTAAAAATACTAGAAGTATACTAGCTATCAGATTCTTGAATTGACTTCCTCTTTCAGGTCGATCACACAATAATTATGTATTTGGTTAACCCAGACGGTGAATTCGTTGACTATTACGGACAGAACAAAAATAAGGATCAAGTTGTCGAATCAATTCTATTCAACATTGCCAAATGGAATCAGTTGAACAAAAAATCTTGGTTTAGCTAGGAAAAGTTTTTACTTACAGTTTTCTTTAAGTCCTAGTGTATTTTTTAGCTGTGGATAGCGGACACTTGTTATTTAGTATTAAATAAAGTAAATCGCTTCATTTGCTACTTATTTATGATTATTTATTTAATTGTTTGCGATATTGATAATATAAATTTTGAGGGTGAGGAAGTTCTTTCTAGGAGTTACTTGAGAAGATTATCATTAATTGATGTATGCAGTGTAACTCCACAAGTAAGTAAATGTTCAGAAGTTTTACTTAGTCGTATTTTTGGAATGGTGAATCATCCTGTTGATAGTTTTACACTAATCAATTGGAATTTATATTATTTTCTGTTAACTTTTGTAGCATTGTTGTAGCATAAAACAGAAAGATTAAACAATTCAATTTTGTTTTAACAAGCAGAAAGCACTCAACTTTATTTTACGCCATAGAGAAAAACCAGTCATTAAAATTGAGAAGAACTAGAGGATAAATTAGAAGATTTTCAAAAAACTCGTGATATATGTAAATTTTATAATTGTGAGACAAATTGGAATTATTGGCTTTTAATAAAAGTGCTCTCCGTTGAAAATTATTTTATTATTGAGGCGTGTACAGTGGAGGAAATAGCTTTAAAGCCACTCACTTAAATAGACATTTTTTTAAACTAAAAGCAAACAAACATATAAAGTATAGTGTGTTGGTTATATATTCTTATGATACATGTAATTACGCATAAAAAATTAAAAATAGTTCAAACATTTTACAGTTATTGAAAAAAAGTATTAATGAATTCATATTTAAGATGAAATAGCTATAGAGCCACTTTCTTTTTCCTCAACAATAGTACGGTAAATATATATATATATTTTTTCTAATATATTGTGGACCCACCTTTATTTGAAATTACTTCAAAAATACGGTCTGGCATTGAATTTACGTGGACTTGAAGGGTTTCTACAGGAATGATGTTCCAAACTTCTCGAATGGCTGCTTTAAGCTCAAACACATTGTTGAATTGACGTCCTTGCTCGTAGACTCGACGGGTTAGGATCCCCTACAAGTTTTCAATGGGATTTAAGTCGGGACTACACGCTGGCCATTCAAGTATTTCAATGTCCCGACTTTTTAACCACTCCATGGTATGGTGCGAGCGATGTACTGCCGCGTTGTCCTGCTGAAATATAAATTTTCCTTCTATGACGTCATCTGTAAATGGCATCAACACTCCATTCAGGAAGATCGGTGTAGTTGTTGGAATTCATTTTGGTCGAAATCCAACACATTGGGGTTTTTCCAACATAACAAACCTCCTTATGCTTGCTTAAATCATGCCAATAAAATTGGAAACCGTCAGGTCCGTCCAAATTAAACTTTTTTTCATCACTAAAAAGGACATGACGCCATTCATCTTTCCACGACATGTACTTTTTAGCGAAAATTAAACGAGTTTTCTTGTGTTTGTCAGTAAGTTTGGGTTTTGGCAATCGTTTTGTCCACTTAACTTTCTGGAAACAATGTAGAATTTGTCGAATACGTCTAACGGTAATTGGTAAATTTAATTCGGCTTTAATTTTCGACGCTGTCAGATTTTCCTGCGTAGCTTTTTGAATAATTTTGTTTTTAGTTCTTTCACTAATTTTTGATTTCGGTCCTGGATGTCTTTGTTTTCCGTATTGACTTTTTAAATTTATATAATTGTTGACAACTGATCGTGACCTTCCTATTTCATGCGCGATCTGTCTATTGGACATTCTCAATTTAGATAATGCCTCAATTTTTCTGATCTCTTGTTCAGAGAGCTTAGATCCTCTAGGCATTTTTATTTTTTTATTTTTTTTTCTCTTAAAATTATTTTGCTATGTTAAATCAATGTATTTTATTCACTAAATCCGTATTTTTACTTACTTATAGTGCAAAAAGTCACACTGGCTTTATATCTATTTGCTTCGAAATTCGGTTCACAAATGCTTTTTCTCCGTATACTTCCTAACTTGTAATAATTTGTGTAACGGTATATCGGTATCAAGAACAAACATGCTTCAGTAGGCAATCGATCGCTGTCGTAATGTGCATTGAAAATTCGTTTTACAAATAAAATCAAGTGGCTTTATAACTATTTCCTCCACTGTATGTTTATTCCTAAAAGTGCCCCAGATTATTCTGAAAAACAGAATAATCATCATAATATCGATTTTGTATATAGATTTATCATTGTCTTTAATTTGCAGAATGTTTGGTCAGTACACAAATTAACTATTTAAAACAAATGCTGTAAAAATTGAAGATTTCCAAGAACAAGCTAACTATATTTTTTAACCACTACACAATTAGGTGAATTTTAAAACTCTAAATTGAGTTTCTGAGTTTCAAATTGAACAGTTTTTTTTTCTGTAAAACACGGAAAATCTGCAGGCTACAGTACCTTAGCAACCCTTGATATCACCTCCTGTAATTTTAGCAAAACTATCCAACAAACTGGATGAGTACTTAAAATTTAAAAATGTACTAGTACTTTTTGCCCAGTTTTCATTCCAAAGACTCTTCAGTTGAATTTTTCAGAAGCTCTCTCATGCAGAAATGCAGAATTTGCTTATCTACAAACATCAAGGTGTAGCAAAATAGCTTCTGAAAAGTGCATATTTTCTGTATTTTCTGGCACTGGGCTTTTTTTCGTTATTTGTTAACTTTCGGGAATTATTATTTTTACACATTTTTACAAAATTTTTGTAACATCGGAAAAGGTTTCAAAGCGGCTCCTCTTTTGTTCACTCGAGCTCTATCGCTCCAAGCTGAACTTTACCATAAAAAAGGTGAAAAACTGGATGAAATTTTGTTTATGAAATCCAATTAAATCGCTGTTCGGGCGAATGTATCGCCTTCAGCTACGGGGCTACAAATGATATTATTCGTAATTGAATTTGTTTGTTGAAGCAAATTAACTACTCTAGTGCACCAAGTGGAGCTGAGATCGATTAATTAAATAAATATTTTTTCTTTTCTTCCTTTGAAATGGACAATAATAAATGCTCCTGCTGATTGTGAAAGGCAGCGAATTGGAAATGCCTCGAGTGTTGTTTTTATGAAAAAAATTAAATAGGAAACTGCTTTTCCTTGACTTTGTATTATCTAAAATCCGGGTAATCTATGGGGATAAAAAGAATTTCATAGAAAGCGTTGCTTCTTTGTTCCTTTATTAATTTTGTTTTTTTTTAAGGTAAACTGCGCTGCGTTTATTAAGTATTCTTATGAGTGGCGATGACGGAATTAGGTAAGTTATATGGTATGTTCGATAAATCATAAAATATAACAAATGTTAGAGATAGGCCATTATGTTAAATCAGTAATAAGTCGGAAAATACGGTGGCTAGTCGTAGGAGCTGTTATCTGCACTCTATACGAATACTAATATATAAAAGGAGTGACTTAATTAATAAGTTAATAATATTAAGTTAGGCAAAGTGCATTTGAATATTCAGAGGTTGCCCGGGAGCAAAGCAACGCCGAATAATTCAGCTAGTTAGCTCTCTTATACAGCGGCGGATTTAAGGGGGGACTATAAGCGCTGCAGCCTAGGGCGGCAAATTTTGGCAGACAATTTTGTAATTCTACTTAAAATCTACAAAATCCATAACTGATTTGGCAAAGTGCCTTTTAAAAAAATTCGCAATATTCAAAATTATTTTAAAACCTTATTATTAAAAATCATTTCCGAATTCACTTAAGGGGGGAAATAGGTGTAGATTTTTTCATAAATCGATTGTAGAACTATTCAAAAATATATTCTGAAAATTTCAAAACAAAATTCCACGCCGTTTAAAAGTTATAAGCGTTTCAGTGAGTGTCCCTCAGTCGAACGGTTGGAGCGCGTGGCATGCTTAAACGCGTTTTTCACGAAACTAATTTTTTTCGAATTTGTGTAAACTCTAGCTGCTACAGTTTTTGATCAATCGTTATCAAACTCAGCATATAGTTTCTTTACATAAATACGCTCTATTTGAACCTCAATCCTAAACAATATATTTATTTTAACTATATTTTTATTGCAAAAAAAGAACGAACAAATGGTAAAAAATCATACTAAATTTTCACATTCCTTAAAAAAAAAATATCAATTTTCGATTTATTTGTGAGGTTCAAATAGAAGAGACACTTTAAAAAAAGTAAATTTTGTTGAAAAATTGATTTCAGATGAAAATTGTGACCTTCAGGATGTACACAAATCGCCCAGCCGGATGGCAACTTATATTGCGCGGCAGCTGATATCTCTGTTATTTTTCGAGGAAAATGTTTGAAAATTTCAGAATATACTCTTGAATATATGTATAAAATGATCCCAGCGTATAAATAAAATATATATATTCCCTATGTGTTAAAAAAATTCATGAAAATCACTAAAAATACGCCATCCTACACCTGCACTGTTTTAGAAGGTATAAAATCTAGTTAAGAATTATAAATATATAAATGGCGACACACATGTAATTAATGTAAAAATATGATCTCGCTAAAAATCAGTAGTGAGTTTTTCATTTTGAACAAAAGCATGTTTGTATGAAGTTAGAACTCTATATACTTTTGAGGATAAAGTGACGAACATAATTCAAATAATCGTTACATAAAAAAATTGTAGTTTTATCCATATCTGTTATATTACTATTTCATATTTGTAAATATTTAATAACATTCTTTGATGATTGCCGCAAATGATTTGTAGTCCTTAAACCATAAGAGAGTAAATCCGCCTCTGCTCTTATATAAATATAAAGCAATTTCAATAAAAATGTTCAGCTGGCCGAATTTAGTAAATACACTGCCTCCAGAGAACCTGTGATCTGAAAGATATTTTTAAACCGATCTTAATCTCAAAATCTCCACAGAAGAGTTTAGGCAAAGAGTATCTATAACAAGAGGGGACACTCGAGCGGTTATTTTTTAAAATTTTTCGACCTTGGTACCGTTACAGGAACGAAATGGGAATTTATGCTAGAAATAGTTAGTAATAAAGAAAGCATAAGTGAGAGAAAGACGAAAATTGGGGGCGAAAAGTAGAACACTCCTGCAGGGTGCACCTCACAAAAATCTTTTATCACAAAACGTTTCTATGAGCACATTATACGCTGCCTTTTCCACAGCCACACACCAAACACATTATATTATGCTTACCCATCATTTATCTAAAGCACATTTTATTTTATTTAATTAATTGCTTCTAAGAAAGCACTTTTTTACTCAAAAACTTTTAAGCTTCTTCACATTCCCAAACAAATCAAGCCCACCCGGTACTTTTCGTAAGCGAGCAGCACACAAAAGAAATTCCGCTGGGGACCGCTTTTAAAAACGCACAATGAAAAAATGTAAACAGTCTCGTCCGTATTCATGCTCGGTGTGTGCTGCCTGCCTCTTCTCCCTTCTCCGATTCGGCATTTCCCTATAACTTAACATTGCGAGGAGAGGTAAACTTGAGCGGCCTAGTACTGGTGCCCGGCTCGGGACCGCCTTTAAAAAAGCGTTCATAAAAAAAGCTTCAGTTTATAGCTTACGCTGTAAAAGCTATCTATGAGAACTTTTTAGTGACTATTTCTCTCTCTACATTTCTTATAGGTATTTACAGAGGTGGTAGCCCTGAGCTGCTTTATCTAATGGGAAATTTTGCTGGGTGTATTTGCGAGAGCTTGCATATGAGTTGGGACTTTGAGAGCGTATTGAGAGTGTCCCTTCTTGTTGAATTCGATATTCTTTGGTTTAGGTACACAACAAATCTCAGTTACTGCGGTATTTATGATTTATGGGCGCTCGCCCTTCATAAAAAATATTTATAAATTGTTTTGCGCTCTTATTGCTCTCAGTTGCACTGATCATATTGATTTGTGAGGTCATTCTTGAGATATAAGTAACCGGAGTCGCCTAAATTATTTTTAGTTTTGGTGAATTTAAGAACTTCCAACTTAGTTATTTTGCAAGAATTCTCAATTGCCTTTATGGCGGCTTTGTTTTGGATAAGTAATTAGCATTTTACGTCGTCGGTCACAGTAGGTAGAAGAGTCGCGCTACCTGCAATTGCGATTTTTAAAATAATAGAAAAGCAACTAGAATAATTGTTTTTTATAAAATACCCGGGTCGCGAGTGACCATAAATCGGGTAGTAACAAAAGACCACCTGAAATGTTTTTTTTAAAAACCGATTTTTTTATGGTAAATAAATATTTAATAATAAAATAAACATATCGTATATATTGTATATATTTTTTCAAATATAATAGAATACGTTTTTAAATAGCATAGCATGTTATAAAACAGCTCTTTTGTTGCATATCATCTTATTTATTTATTATTTGAATCAATGCATTTTTTGGTAAGTCTTATTGAATATATAAAACTTAATCAGATATTTTGGATTTTTAATTACCAGAAAATTTAATAGTTTCGGTTTTTATTGTACATATATACACAATAGTCGGTCTGTTGTGGGATCTAAAAAAGTTAAACATCTACTTAAAGATTTTAAAAACTTTCAAATTCTTAAAGACAAATACGAATTAAAATGAAAAGATAAAGCCGTCGGCAGATTATGAAATTTTTGACTCGTATTGAATGGACTTTGTCAAGTTGAAATAGACTACCAAAAATCAAAGAACCAAATGCTATATTATTAAGAAATAAGAGCAGATTTTAAAAATAAAAAATAAAAAGATATTTTTACGTAATAAAGTATTTGAGTATTAACTCCTAAGAAACGCACTGTCGCGGCTTCCCAATTCAGCTGCACATGGGTATGTCATACCTATTTTTCTTTAATCATTTATATCTTTCCATTGAATTGATCGACTTTCAACATTTTCTTTTTTTTTTAAATCGATACCACAGACTTCTATATCGTCTGAAGGAGAATGTTTATGAAAGAAAAAATAAGCGTGTTCGTGATAAAATAAATCTCCTCCACTTTACCATTTACAAAGAGACAAACAGATTTAATTCACCCTCGGGAACGCCTCTTAAATATATTGAGCGTATTTTTCTTGTAAATTTCAAAAAGGAGTTTACAAAATTTAGTCTTAGTAGGCAGAAAGCAGTGTTGAAGCGTTGTTTTATTCTTCTCTGCTATTCGCGCGGATTGTGTGTAAACTTTAAATTGCCTATAATCACATACATTTTGATATCAATAAAAATGTCAAGCTTTAATGTCTAAAGTCTATATTTTTACACATCATTTAATTACGCAAAAAGATATGTTTCTCTGGATGTAAAACAAATTAATTTTCTAAACCTTAAATGGTTTAACAATTATCTTAAAAATATTATAGTTTTTTCACTAGATTAGATTTGGTAAAAAAAAAGTCACTTTAGCCCATGGAGACTTCTAGATGTGATGCAAGATTTTTAAAAGTATTTCGGCTCTTTATTAAAAGAAAGTGATATAGACTAGTTAAAATAAATTAACTAGAACTTATAAATTATATAGTAGAAAGTAGCCAGCCACTCAAAATATCCAAACAACTTGGAAAACTTTGTGATTTCATAATTTTATCGCCTCACAATAAAAAATCAAAATATGTAGGTTAGGGTGCTTTTTTTTTTGAAATATTTCGATATTTCTTGAGATATTGGGGTTTGAATTTGAGGTAGTGTGGAATTTTCATAGATTATTGAGCTAAATTGTAGAAACACTACCTCAACTTCAAACCCCCATATCTCAAGAAATACTGATGTTAGCGATTTGATGTTCTAGAACTTTTTGGAGGAAATTGAATTTCCTACAAGTTTGTTATTTACATTTTTTCTGTAGCTCATTTTATTTACGAGATAGGGGCAAAAAAACGAGAATTTCATGAAAAAATTGGGTTAGTGACCCGTACTACCTCGCTGGTGGGAGTTAGGGTTACGCCGCAATAGACACTTTTGTAGAGCATTCAATTATGAAGAAACGCTATCATTGACCAAGATTATACCATAAAATGCATCTGAGCTGTAGAGTTTTGAAAAAAAAAAATCAAAGTTTACGTGTATTTTATACGGGAAATCTTTATACGCCTCGGTGGAGCACTTAATATTAATATTAAGGACTCCAATTTCCAGGGAATTTTTGTATAGGTATTTCCCTCAAAATTTCGAGATGGGACTGAAAAAACAAAAATAGTCGCAAAAAAAAAAGCACCCTAATGTAGGTATATTATTAAGACAAACTATATAAATAGAGCTGTAATTAGATATGTTTCTCTCTTTTGTAATATTGTAAGTCTTTATGCGATATTTTCAAACAGTTGATTTATACCACTTTCAAAATTAACGCTTCACTTCTTAACTATATACCTAACTATTGTTAAATTTAGAGAGTGCATTACTGAAATTTGTTTATACTTTTAAATTACCCATGTAATAAAATTCAAAATCGCTTTTTTATGCTTCCACATCTTAACGAGCTCTGCTAAAGGTACAACGCCATTAGCGGTTGACGGTTGTGTTTATGTAGGTAAGTAGGCATGCTTTGTTATACAATGCCCTTTGACCAAAAGAACTTAAGGCCATGACCTCATTGTGTGAAAGGTTGGTGTTTTCGAACATTTCCCTGCACCTACTTGTTTATACATAATTCAGACCTCCCCAGCCCCGGTGAAGGCAATTTAAACTTTAATGACCAACAGTGAACACATTCCTGAGCAGCAACTGCAAGCAGGAGGCTATAAAAAATGATTTGTTAGCTTAAGGAGCACCCAGACCCAGCCAAGGCACCCCAGTACCTACGCAGCCTTCTGCCGGGCACCAGCTATTTACGTTTCTAAGTATTTTTGGCTAAATTCAGCAAAATTTGTAGCTGAGATGCAGTGGAAAGTCCTGAAATACGGGGAGCTTAGCCGCCCCGGGGTCTAACCATTAATTCCAGTCCGTTCTTTAGACGAGGTGGTGCTCTAGCCCGAAGGGGGCGTCGAAGAGGTGGGAGCTCCGTATTCAGCGCCCGTTCGGCCCCCTACGTACGTACAGTTCACAATGGCAGCATAAAAATTTCACACTCACTTGACTGTTTAAGCAACTCTAGAGCTTCCGCAGCGAGCTGAACAGAAAACTCGTTTCTTTTGAGCCCCATGCCCTAGATCTAGTTGCAGCTCTAAAATTGCTATACTCCTTTTATGAATAATTGTGCCCCTCTGTGCAATGAGGAAATGAATAAGTAAAGCCGCGCGCTTCCCCAGTAGTACAGGGTAGCTGCGATATCCATAAGAATACCATATTTCGCTATGGTACTCTTTTTTCAGCCCTATACTAAGCACCATGCCAACTGGAGCCTTCCCTGACCATTTCGGAAGCCCCAACACCTATTTCATAATTGAAAGACATAAAGCACAACTGTAATGCTTTTAGTTGCCTGAAATGAAATTTCTACAGCGACAGTGGATTAAAATTATTTAATGTCAGTTTTAATTAGTGCGGGAATAGTTGTACGGGTCCCTTCTCCCCGTTTAAAAGCTACTTCCACCAGGTGCTCCACTGTCCACTAAATTGCTTCTTGCGGCTCCATGGTGTTCCAAAATTTTTTTGTTAATTTGTGAATTGCGGCCACGACAACTTTTGACGATGTACAGATGAATTACGGGGAATTAGTAGTGCCATCTACCGCCCACTCGTTGAACCCATAACATGCAATGGAGCAACAAAGGTCTGGAGCATATTTTCTACCAAAATACATACCCACTCACCACTGGAGTTTCGCTTTGTACGACTAAAAGTACAAATTAAAAATTAGGACAATCACACAGTATTCATTATTTGGTCTTTCATTTGCGCTATTACCTAGTAGCAAAGAACCTCTAAACATTTTGTGGTTTAAAACTAGGACAGGACATAGAACTGCCCCTTTTGGAACATCAGACGAAATTACAATATATAAAATTAATTTACCTGTTCTGAAGTATTCGAAAAACGAGGTCGGCACTCAACGATAGGAATGTTGAAAACTACGCCCTAGAATTACGAATAGAAGAAAGATTTTCTTTGTTTTAAATTTTCTATTTTAGAGATAGCACACATATCTATTAATTAAACCTCTTTTTCCGAAGCGCCAACTACACAACTTCAACAACTCGGTTCGATTTTAGTGTGTTTTATATATGTAAATTCAGATATAGTGCAATTTGTTGCGACCCAAAATTAAATCGAATCTATGGCATGGGAGGAAATTAGAATTTAGAAATAACAAATTTGATCTGGCCTCAGCGAGTTGGTTTGCAAAATACAACAAAACAAAGTGGGAGAAGGTGTCCACTTTAGTGGATTTAATTGAATTCGCTGACGGGTAACAAAACTCCCTAGAGTTATTGCGGTCATTGTGATTACACGACCAAATTCAGTTGATATTGTTGAGGCGAACGGACATGATGTCGCGGGCTTTAGGACATGTTCTAATTTGAAATAGAAGTTTATGGGTTTAAAGGTTTGTTTGTTGAAAGGTGGATTGTTTTTGAATAATTGTAAATATTTTATAAGAAATTATTATAATTTTATGCAGTTTAGGCAGCGAGCATTCCTGAAAGTACAAAAAAAAATGTACTGTCCCATAAAATAATAAAATTGAGAAGCAATTTAAATATAATTTGCAACATAAAATAAAAGCTAAGGTATAAGCCATTATTTTTCAAAAGAGGTGCAAAAATCTGTAGTTAATAATTTCGTAGTTTGATTTTGAAATTTAAAATTTGAAAGTTTGCTTCCGAGATATGTCTAAAATTCAAATAAAATTAATGAGTATATTTACTTATGTTAGGACTTAATAGCAATTTTATCTCAGGGCTGTTATGTTTTTTGTTAAATTGAGATAATTAAATAACTTTTTTTTTTTTGGTAAATTTTAAAACGCTTAATAAGTACTATACCAGATATATATTTTGTAGATATTTCCGAAGTTGTTGGAATTGCCTACAAGGTGCAAAATCAAATTCAATAAACCTGCTTTCAAGATTAAACATAATTACAAAAAAAGTTATAAATCAAATTAAATTAGAACAAACTATGTAATATTTCTTCTCTTTAAAGCAAAAGTTTAAAAGCCATTACTTAATCATTTGGGGGATTAACTGCGAATAGTTTTGCATGTTTAAGAGTGAAGTTATTTCAAGCACACGGACTATCTAAATAGAGGTCTTCAAGCAAAGCCAACTAAACGTAACGTGTCCATTTTGTGTATCTATTCAATATTCAAAGTCCACTCAGCATTGCCATAATATCATTTACTTAACCTGCATAATATTTTAATTAAATTGAGAACTTTTAGTTATGCACATATACAAGGCGTTTTGTATGGTTCACCAAAATGTTATATTATTGCATAAGGAACAACTCCTTTATAGTTCTTCAGAAGGATGTGCAATTTCAAGGAGCACTTCCTTTTTGAGTTATGTTTGCATTTCAGTTATGAAAATTTACAGATGTTATGTTTTATTTGATTCTTAACATGCTAGCTCAGATTTCACTGGAGTCAAAGGCATTGCATTATGGACAGCACTTCCTTTTACAGTGCTTCATATTTACATATGCTAAATGTTCGCTTATGTTTCAGACTTTAGCACTTTCTTGTGTAAACGTTGCAAGTGATAAATTGTCTAGAAAATTGAAAATTTATTATAATGCATTTGTTTCTGTACTTCTAAGAGGTTTATATCAAAGTTATAATTTTGGGAATTGTTAAAATTTTTGTGTTTTAATTTAACTGATCACTGATCAATACCAATTTTTATACCGAACCACTTACATACATAGTATACTCGTTCTGTAGGATTTCTTCCGTAGACTACGAGTTATCAAATGAAATTGTACCATCACGTCGCATTAAAAAAAAAAAAAAAAAAAAAAAACAGGTTTTAAATGCATAAAATACCATATTTTGGCCATGTTTGCAAATTAATTTAAAAATAATGAATTATAATGGACCAGCTCATACGTATACAGTAGATAGTGGATGAACATCACAATTGGCGTAAGGTCATGAAAAACTTCAAATTTTTAAATAAGGATTCTGACTTTCATTTGAGACATATTACGAAGCTCTTTTCATGTTTACCTAATTTTTTAATGAACTTTTGAAAATGAGTCAAAAACGGTCTTTAGTACTTTTCAAAAATACTTTGATTTATAAGATAGATATTGGCGAAACTAGGGATTATTCTTAGGGTTCAGCTGAACAATCAATCATTTAAGGAGAAATCAGTTCATTCACTCTCCTTATTACTATCTGGCATCTTTCTTAACTACTTAATAAAGTTGAAAGTCTAATGGTGCAACTATATCCATACTTCTATACTAATATTATAAATGCGAAAGTAACTCTGTCTGTCTGTCTGTCTGTCTGTTACCTTTTCACGCTTAAACGGCTGAACGGATTTCTATAAAATTTGGTAAGAAGATGTAATAGTATCCTAGGGAAGGACATAGGCTACTTTTTACCGCGGGAAAATGTATCATTCCCAAGCGAAAATCTAATACGTTGTTTTTAAACTAGAATAGTTGATATTTATAAACCATCGCCTACCACAGTTTTTGGACCATTTTCTTTAGATGTACTTGTTGATGCTTTAGGTTGTATAGAAGAATTAGAATTACTTGTATTTCCCATCTTTTCATTATCGTGTATCACCGACGATTCGGGTTTTTTAAAGAATGTTTTGACATCTTTAAATTTGTTCATACTTTATAACTAGAAATAAAAAAAAATGTGTTGTTGAAAAACCTATAACCAACTTAATAAAACAAAACATTTAAACAAACAACAATTTAAAGAAAATCAATTTCGTTTCCCGTTTACTATTTAAAATAAAACTAAAAAAATGATCAATAATTGACTACGTTAAAAACGCTAGAAACAACTGACTTCAATCACAACAATCATAATTTTTTTTTTTTTGTTAAGTTTCTAAAAAAGTACTGCACCGATTTTCACATAATTAAAATTAAAACATACCCTATCAATTAGACAGTATAGTAATACTTCAACACTGTCGATTTTTCTAGGGTGGGCATTGTCCACCCTTGCCTCCCCACTAGCTACGCGCATGAAGATAGATAGAAAATAAAATGTGCTTATTTTAAATTAAATAGATAACCTAAAAATACATTCAGAATTCTTTTGAAATGTATAAAATAAAATAGATTTAAAGATTTACAAAATAATTTTGAAGTGTGATTGCACCCCGTCAGAAACAAAAAGATGAATTGTGCTCTTTTACCTAGATGTATCTAGTATTTTAATCCACTTTTCTATTCTTTAGGGTTGCATTTTGAAAAATTAGTTTTTAACTATAGAAACATCAAAAAAATTTTAGTTTTCTACAATAGATGAATCCGTTTCAGCTTAGTTTTTATAATGTTGCTTTTTTCTTTAAGGGGTTACGTGGGTTTTAAATTCCAAAAAAATCACAATTTTTCGGATTTTTCTTTAAGAAATTTATAAAAGTGATTTATTTCAACTATTACGATATAAAAGTACTTACATCATTTGAAAAAGTTGTAAACAAATTTTCATGAAAAAAAAAAATTAAAATTGAGCCATTGACAGCTGGTTTACGAAAATCGATAATTTTTACCGTAGGACGATTTCTCAAAAACTAATAATACAATCTTACTCAAAATTTTCACACTTCTTCTACATAGTATTGACTTTCGATCATTACAAGTCGTTTTACTAGTAGAAGATCACCAAAATATAAAAAAATGTTCACAAAAAAATCAATTTTTCGTAACCAGCTGTCAATGGCTCAATTTTCATATTTTTTTCTTGAGAAATTTTTTACAACTTGTTCAAGTGATGTACTTTTATACATATCTTAATAGTTGAAATAAATCACTTTTATGAATTTCGTAATCAAAAATTCGAAAAATTGTAATTTTTTTTGGAGTTCAAAACTCACGTAACCCCTTAAATTAAGTTTCATCTTACTTAAAAATGATATACGTTAAAATATAGATTGTGATTGTATTAGCTGTAATTTAATTTTTTATCTGGGTTAAAGTCTAACTCGTGAAATTTTACATAAAATCTTAAAGTCGCAATTTTTCTAAAATATTTTTACTACATATGTATGTATTTGAATTGGTGTGGCTATAACTCAATTCAAATCATATAAAAAAGAAAAATGCAGATGAATGAAAAGCACCTCCTTAAGACCACCTAAATAATTCATTGCCATGCCTTGAAAAGAAAGAAACCAAAAAATGTAGACATTCTAAAGGTCGGATATATTGTGAAGGTTGCCAACGATTGTGAAGGTGGCAAAGATTCTGGAGGCTGTGGGGCTTGTAGGATATCGATAAAAACACCTGGAGTCCGTATAAAATATGTACAGTTTTATTTTATCCACTTTACAAAAGGTCCGAACGAAAAAAAGTCCTATAAATAAAATAATCGTTGAGTATCCTTTTTGGCGGCTATATCGTGTAAAAACTGCGCTATTCGGGCGGGGAGAGGGCGTGACCCTATGTCAAATCGTACATCAACTTTTCAGCATTTGTAGGCTCCTCGCATTCAAAAGACGCCATCATAAGATCTGAAAGGATAGAAGGAAAAAAATAGACATCAGTGAGTTGCATACTTTCTCTGGGGCTATATGCAAATAGCAAATACTTGAGGATATAAAACAAAGGGCTGGAAACAAAGAACAGATAAACACAAGATATGGTGTAGGTGAGGGAATGCAGGACAAAAACAAAAAAAGGGAAGAAAACCTCTGACCTGCATTTGGGAGGCTTTTAGTGTGAAAACATGGAGCAAAAAGGGAGTTTAAGCGCTTGCAGTCGGGTTCGGGGTCGAGGTCGGTCAGGATTTGATCCTAACACGAGCTGCTGAATTTGGATTCCTCGCCAGAGAGCGTTTGAATGGTGGCTTAGAAAAAAAAATAAATGCAAATAATCTCTGGATGGGCTGGCAAAGAACTATTTCCCCAGCAGTGTCATCCAGGTGAAATCGGAGAGTTAGCGAGTTTTGCTGGCCGTTTCCCGATCCTATCAGAGGATAGTGCCAGTTGCAGATATTTTGCAGCTTGAGCTGCTTTGGATTTTTATTTCCCAATTCCCAGAGCAGAGTCTCGTTTTTCCATGGCAATATTGGAAACCAATCCTTTATTAGCACAACACTTTATTGGAGGAGATTACCTGGGCAAGTCGATTGAAAAGCAGATTAGTGATGCGAGAGCGGAATCTGTCTTTTTAGAGCGGCGGGCAGTGGGTTGGTCCAAGTTCGCTGATTCAATGCAGTCAGATTTAGATCCAGCAAAACCTCTCAAAAAGGGTCTCAGTAAATCTGCTAATTGATTCCTCAGTTGATTTTATGCAAATCCAAGGTAGATGGATTAAACAAGTAGCAATGGTGCTGTCTAGCTAATTCTGTACGATTTGCAACATTTGCCGGCGGCATGCATGCTCGATTCTACCGAAATCGGATCCCTTCGCATATATTGACTATGTTTTTGGTTAATTATTCTCTGTTTCAAGTACGCAATTTAGACTATTCCCAGGGAATGAATATAACCACTTTCGCTCTTGTGCCTTTCCTAATTCATCATCCTCGGGGCACTGAAATTAATGAACTTCTCGCTGGAGAGGATGCGTCGAGTTTACTAAGTTCCTCTTCAAGCGGCTCGTTTCATCTTTCTGTCGCGAATCGCACAAGAGCCCTTCGACGTGAAATTTTCGGTTCTGAATCTTGGCAGAAGCTTCCATAACTCCATTGGGAATATTTCCCGGTTTTTGAAAGTATTTTGGTGACTGATTCCCGTGATCTTTGTGGCTTTATTAGAAAAGAGATTGTGTTTTCATAACTTTTGTATTTATTTTGCTTTTTAATTTCCCATGAGAAATTGCGCATAGGTTGGCGTTGAAAAGCCGCGCAGATTCATGTGATTCGCATCCAAACAGATTTCTGGTATCAACTAAATATACAACGTAGGTTTAATCAAAAAATTTAAGTAATTAAAGTGCTTCTGGCAAATATAGCCTCAATTTCATTCATTCATTCTGTAGATATTTAAGCGCTAGAAATACCTGCAAAATCCATTTTATTCTTAATAGTAAAAAAGGATGTTAACATTTCAAAATTTGTAGAGAATGAAAAACAATGACGAAGGAGAAATTTTCATCAAAAACTAATTTTGACGACATACATATATTATCCTTTCGGTTCACCAGTTTTAGATCAATTAGATAAATTACAAGTAGAGCTGATATTTCATAATGACAACAGCGTAAGAAAAGAATCACGCTGCATCAAAAAACATATAGAAAAACGCATTTGAAATTGCCAAAGTAAATTATAAAATTTACTTTTTTTTTGGTGTTTTCCTTTTTGTTCAGTTTTTGGAAAAAATCGTTTTTTTTTAATATAAAAGTGTTCTTTAACACAACAGAAATACTGTCTTTAAACCATTTTAAGAACTTCGTACAGGAAAAAAAGTTATACCTTTATTTCTAACGGTACCTCTACGCGTTTTACATATATGCAAAAATTATATAACAAAAACCTTATATCGAAACTACATTTGTTAAATTGCCCGCATCTGTAACTCGAAAACTACTCCACGGATTTTAATAATTCAAAATACATTCGATTCGTTATGAAAAATACTAGTAACTAAACATTTAAAAATATTATGTTACATATCCCTATTTTTATACAGTTTACCCCCAAGAATATGTTTTTTTTTTTTTATTTTTCGAACAAATGTTTATAAAATGATAAAAATATTAAAAATTAAATGTTTTTTAGGTTTAGTTACGAGTATTTTATTAAAGCCCAATATCTCAAGAAATATCGATGTTAGCGATTTGGTGTTCAAGAACTCTTTGGAGGAAATTGAATTTGCTACAAGTTTGTAATATTCACTTTTTCTGTACCTCTTGTTGTTTACGAGATAGGGGCAAAAAGCGAGAATTTCATGGAAAAATTGGGGTTAGTGCCCCGTACTACCTATCTGGTGGGAGTTAGGGTTACACTGCAATGGACACTTTTTTAGAGCATTCAATTCTGAAGAAACCCTATCATTGATCAAGATTATACCATAAAATGCCTCTGAGCTGTAGAGTTTTGAAGAAAAATAATGAAAGTTTACGTTTATTTTATATGGGAAATCTTTATACGCCTTGGTCTTGTACTTAATGTTAATATTGAGGGCTCTAATTTTCAGGGAATTTTTGCTTAGGTATTTGCCACAAAATTTCGAGGTGGGACTGAAAAAAAAAAATAGTCGCAAAAAAAAAAGCACCCTAATATACAGGGTGTTCAGAGGTGGGAGGTCAATACTGAAGGGGGTGAAAGGTCAGACCGAGACAAGCAAAAAATCGTATGGGTGGGGGGGGGGGGGGGGGGCATCTCGCACCGTTTGGCAGTTACAGGGTGATTCGTAAATCAGGATTTTGCCTTATATGGGAACCGCTCTTGTATTTTTATCTTTTTTTCTACGCATCGCAGCGGCCCCAAACTGATTTCAAAAAATCACTATTTGGAAGCCCTTTCCAAAAAAGTTTACACCACTCCCCCATCCCCAACCCCTTGGCCGCAATCCCCCCTGGAAGTTGAAAAAATTAACTTTTATTTCACGATTTTTCACCTTTCGCCCCACTTTTCTCTGAAATTCATGTTATTAACATAGCTACTTTTTATTTTTTTTAAGTTGCCTATCTAATTACCTTTCCAAAAAAGTGCAACATGCCCAGGTAGGAAAAGGATACGAAAATTTATTTACAAAAATCCTTTTACAGAATATCATGATAATTCGAATTTTTAAGAAATTATACTTAAGTTAACTAAAAAATACATTTTGTTCGCTTAAAAACTAATTACAATTAAAACGTATGTCCTATAAAAGCTGTTCAAAATGTTCCCCGCCAGTTTCGATGCATGCAAGTAGCCTTCGTTTTATTTCACGTTTGAGGTCTATGGTAGCCAGCCTCTCCCGTATTTTCGTGGCTGCAGTCCCAATCCTGGTAACTAATTCTTGTCTGGTGTTGATTTTTCTTGAGTAAACATCATCTTTCATCATTCCCTATAAGAAAAAGTCCAGTGGAGTAAGGTCCGATGACCTAGCAGGCCAAGGAATCGGTCCACCTCGTCCAATCCAGCGCTCTGGGTAAAGTTCATTCAACGTTGCCCTAACAATGTTCCCAGTATGCGCAGGTGCTCCGTCGAGCTGTAAATAAATTGCGCTTCTGGTGGCCAGGGGGATGTCCTTCAACAGATCCGGAAGGGTATTCTCCAAAAAGTCCGAATATAGCTGACTATTCAGCACTTGGGGCAAGATGAAGGGTCCTATCAACTGGTTGCCGATGATGCCAGCCCAGACATTGACACTAAATCTTTGCTGGAAGGACCGACACATGGTCCTGTGTGGGTTCACATCTGACCAGGTGTGGAGGTTGTGGAAGTTTGTGATGCCATCCCGGGTGAATTGCGATTCATCCGTCCTCAGAATTCGGTCTAGAAACCTTCTGTTTTCGATGTCAGACTCGAACAGCCAAGTGCAAACTGCAATCGTCTTTCGGAATCTCCTTCCTGTAGTGCTTGGACCGGGATATGGTGATATGGATGTAGTCCCTCTCGGTTCACAACGGTCCAAACTCTCCCTGAAGACAATCCTGACCTTCGTGCGACCTGCCTGATGCTTATTACAGGGCTGTTCCTGACGATGTTGAGGATTTGTTGGTCGGGGTCCGCTGAATCGGCCGATTTTCCTGCGCGCGTTTCTGCTCTGGGGGCGGTTACACTTCCGGTTTCTTTTGACCTTCTGAAAGTCCTTCAAAATACCCTTCTGTCGGGTACACGTCGATTCGGGAATCTCCTTTGGTATTGTCGTAAGGCCTCACTATCATTTCCTTCTACTAAACCGTACCCGTAAATTATATCGGCATACTCGTCAACACTGAATTCTGCCATTTTATCTTAATTTTTTCTATTAAACACCCGGTTTTATCGCTTGCTTCTTCAACTGTGGTCAATGTCCTTTCAAACTTACCCATTTTTATACCATAATTCATAGGAGGTATTAGAAACGGAGCGTCAGGATACTTAAGAGTCAATACTGGATATAATAAACTAATAACGCTATTTAACCAGATTACATTTATTATTTTATTACTGTTTTGCTGAAATAATAAAAATGTACTACCTCTGTTTCCTAAACAAACATTTCCGAACTTGCTGTCATAAAAATTGTTTACTTAACGACTTTTTTCATTATGGTGCAATAAAGTAACCTCACACCTGTGAGGATGTTTTAATTTCAGGACTTTTGCAACCCTTTTCTACCTGGGCATGTTGCACCTTTTTGGAAAGGTAATTAGATAGGCAACTTAAAAAAAATAAAAAGTAGGTATGTTAATAACATGAATTTCGGAGAAATGTGGGACGAGAGGTGAAAAATCGTGAAATAAAAGTTAATTTTTTCAACTTCCAGGGGGGATTGTGGCCAAGGGGTTGGGGTTAGTGATTTTTTGCAATCAGTTTGGGGCCGCTGCGATGCGTAGAAAAAAAGATAAAAATACAAGAGCGGTTCCCATATAAGGAAAAATCCTGATTTACGAATCACCCTGTAACTGCCAAACGGTGCGAGATGCCCCCCCCCCCCCCACCCATACGATTTTTTGCTTGTCTCGGTCTGACCTTTCACCCCCTTCAGTATTGACCACCCACCTCTGAACACCCTGTATATTAAAATGCTTAATACATTCATGTAACGTGAGGTAATGATCGCCATAAATGTAACTCTTAACAATTTTTCACATAATATGTTTTTGCACAAACTCATCTACGGTTGCGAAGAAATCGCCATCTTGAATCATTTGAGAGTGTTGCCAGGTACTAAAAAATTAAGGTTGCGTTCCTAAATATCGTTCGATACGTTCAGAAATCGAATATTCCTCATAATAGGGTGAGGGAATGATTTTATTTGGCGGGACATATTTAAAATCGAATTATCGTTTTTATAAATTCGTTGTTATAAGATCGAAGCTTTTATAGACAATAAAAAAAATCTTTCTAATATATTAGCATAATTTTATTATTAAGAATATTGATATATTTGAGATGAATAGGCATTTTAGTAATGTTTTTGAACTAAGGGACAAGGTGATGGAATGACTTTCACGGTAAAAAAGTAGCTATATCTTTCTTTTCTTTAGAGGTAATACGTTTTCTTTTTAAACAATAGTGGTATAGACAGCGTGCATTGAAATAAAAAAAAAACTTATGTAGTTAATGCATATGACTCGGCACTAATGACTCGGGAATCAAATTTCGAAATTTGATGAGAAATACCCATATGCAAAAGAATGCCGAAGTTTGAGTGAGTAAACACATTAAAAACAAATTTTATTTAGTCTTATTCACTTTTTCAATCACTACTAAAAATTAGAATTTTAGGTATGATGCCACAGAAACAACTAAATTTATAGGTTAAATACCCAATGAAATGAAGAAGTTTTTAGGTTTGGGTGACAAAATTTATGCTAGTTTTTTTTTTTAATCTCCCTCAGAGATTTTGGTAAATTTTATTTTTGTGAACTTCATGAGATTTAAAATTTTTTTTGTCGCAAAGGTAAGGGGTATTGAATCAAATCTTTTCGTGCAGTTACACCTAAATTGGGGAAAACGTGACTATGACCAAAAATTGCTCTACCTCTTTATATTATATTTATTGTTAAAATATTAGATTGTTCGGAGTTACGGATTATATGATTTTAATACCCTGTATATTTCTGGAATCGTCATTTTTTTTTTTAAAGTGGACATTGGTTTTTCCTGTGAATTCAATTCGTGTTATTTTTCTTTAAAAAATTCTTTCTTGAATAATTGTTTTCTTTAATTTATTAAAAACCCATTATAGTACTAATTTTAGCCTTCTCTTTTTCAGTACGATCAATTTAAGTATTGCAGGATTTCGTTATCGTCCTTCTGGGTATGTAATTTCACGAAAATTAGCTCATTCGCAATCCAACAGTCCTACAGTTTGCTACATCCATGTCCCTTCCACTTAATTTGCATATTTTATTTCACCGGACGGACTTCGAGCCCAATTCGTTTATTGCATTTTAACTCCTCGTCGTTGCGGTGCAATCGGCGAAAGTTCGCCTGCACCAGTGGATTTCATGGCCCTAAAAGTACAAATTAAATAGGCATAATGATTTCACTAGAATTTAAAATGAAAAAATGCTGGCTGCAACCGCCAGCGGCACGACGACGGCGGCGGCATGGCTTACAAATCGAGCGAACGCATCCTTAATGCAATTTCCAGAATTTAAATTAAAAGCGTATTTATTCGAGGGCCGGCTGTTTGTCGATCGTGCTCGGACTGCGGACTTATCACTCACCTCTTTATTTCCTGGCGCCAAGTGGCCCCATTCTCCCTTGAGCCTCCTCATATAGGGCCGGCCCATTGGCGTAGCTAGGGATTTTCCCTAGGGTGGGCAGCCGTCCAGCTGAACAATCATTTAATGAGAAATTAGTTCATTCACTCTCCTTATTACTATCTGGCGTCTTTCTTAACTACTTAATAAAGTTGAAAGTCTAATGGTGCAATTAAATCCATAGTTCTATACTAATATTATAACTAGTGAAAGTAAATCTGTCTGTCTGTCTGTCTGTTACCTTTTCACGCTTAAACGGCTGAACGGATTTCGATAAAATTTGGCAAGAAGATGTAATAGTATCCTGGGGAAGGACATAGGCTAATTTTTACCGCGGGAAAATATATCATTCCCAAGCGAAAATCTAATACGTTGTTTTTAAACTAGAATAGTTGATATTTATAAACCATCGCCTACCACAGTTCGTGGGTCATTTTCTTTAGATGTACTTGTTGATGCTTTAGGTTGTATAGAAGAACTAGAATTACTTGTATTTCCCATCTTTTCATTATCATGTATCACCGACTATTCGGGTTTTTTAAAAAATGTTTTCATATCTTTAAATACGAGGGGCGTTCAATGCATTTTCGGTGTAGGTATGAAAGAATAAGCAGAAAATTTTGAATAACATTTATTTTTCAATGTAGTTCACCATCACCTCAAAACACTTATTTGAGCGGGAAAGTAACTTTTCTATAGCCCCTAAAAAATATTTTTCTTCCTTGTCTGAAAAATATTCATCAATTGCCGCCTTCAACTCTTCATCGTCGAAAAAATGCTTACCTCGAAGATCTTTCTTAAGATTTGGGAACAGAAAGTAATCACTAGGGGCCAGATCCGGGCTGTAGGGTGCATGATTGATTTCTTCAAATCCGCATTCCCGCACAGCAGACTTGGCAACGCGCCCTGTGTGAACCGGCGCGTTGTCGTGATGAAGCAAGACACCGGCGGTCAATTTTCCATGTCTTTTTGCTTTTATAGTCTCATGAAGGATAGTGTGAATGGTACCCACGGATAGGTTAGTCCTTTCTGCTAATGTTTTCACTCTTACAAGACCATCTTTAAGTACAAGTTTCTCAACGATTTTGACGTTTTCTTCAGTAGTGGCACTAACCGGTCATCTTCAATGCTCTCTCTACCCCGTTTGAATTCACTAGACCACTTCTGAATAGTTGTGAATGATGGAGCAGAATCTTGGTAAACAGTCACCATTTCTTCGTGAATAACTTTTTGAGTCTTTCCTTGTTTTGTAAGGAATTTTATCACAGCGCGCTGCTCGATTTTTTTCAAAATTATCGCATCAGTCATCGTAGTTGCCTTTTCTTAATGATATATTGAATACTAATGGTGACAATTAAATAAAATTTTATATTTATACCCTCAAAAAGTGTCTTTAACTAATGAGATAATTTAATTACCCTCATCATACTAAAAACTTAGTAAAACCAAAAACATAACCTACCTTTACGTGTTTTCGATTAACTTTTATTAATTAGCTTTTATTGAATACTGTAATCCAAATATTGGAAACACCTAATACCGCGCGCAATAACAATAACCGAACAAGTGCACACCAACACTATTTTCTAGGTAGGGTTCGTATTGAATCTTAAAATAAAAAGCAATTAGACAGTATAGTAATTCTTCAACACTGTCGATTTTTCTAGGGTGGGCAAAGAGGTTTCTAGGGTGGTTATTGCCCACCCTTGCCCCCCCCTAGCTACGCGCATGGGCCGGCCAGGTATTCAATTATTCCTCGGAATTGGCATTTATTCATTGACATTATTTTGGTCCGATAAAACATTTACTGAGAAAAATACGTCCTCATTGGAGACAGATGTGGATCCGCCTCGACAACATTCGAATTCTTTTTTTTTTTTTTTTTGTGCTTTTTTATTCAGAAGCAACTCTGCTTAAATTGGCACTTCAGTGGATTTTGTAGGCAGAAAATACTTTTACAAATTAATTTTAATTCAATTTACAGTGAAATTTGTACAGTTGGAAAAAGAAGAAATAAAATAGCCATTGATCTGATATGATGGTAATAAAAGATTATTGGTACTTTTGAACATTTATAATAGATTCAATATTTCAAAGTACTTCTGATAATATAGCCTGAGAAAGAAACTCATCTACGTTTGGCCGCCGTAGATAGATCCATACTTTAAACGTGTTTTTTTTCAGAACTATATTTTTCAAATAACTAAAGAACTTTGTGTAAAATTAAAATTTTTTTTTAAAAGTACATGTACATACATGTATGTTAATAATATTACAAAATTTTCCTGTTTGTTCTCATCAATACAGTAGAGACTAGAGCTTGCGTTGTTTTACAACTCGCACCAAAGCCTCCCCGACAGACAAGTGCCATAACACTACAATTTTTAATTACTTTGTAAAAAAAAATACGTTATGATTTTTAAAAGTAAACATAAAAAATATTTAAAGTTTTACAAATATTCAAGAAATCATCCTTTAACAAAATTTCATTAAAATTGATTTATTTTCAAGAGTCTAAAGGTATTTCTGTAGTTTTTAAGGATGGTCACAAGGGTAACTTCCATCCTATAACTGAATAAGTAAATATTTTACTTGTCCGCATTAATTCCCAACAAATGTACAATAAAACAGATCAAAGACTAAAGTTGGTACGGAAAACAATATCAGGAATGAAAAGATTAAGGATTTTGGCTACCAGTTGTCTACAAAATGATTTTTCTTTAGAATTTTAGGCCAAACATTTTCAACCTTTTTTTTAGCAATGATTATGAAAAGAATATGTCAAGACTTTTTATACTTCAGTATATTTGTATTTCCATAGTTTTAATGAGCTATAAATTTGAATCTGAATGAAAAATTCTTGCTTTTAAACTTCCTGTAATTTTCATGCGTAAAAGGTGGTTACTAAACCCCTTAAGATAACATTCTTCAAAGAAAAGTACATTTTTCAAAGTTCTAATTGTTACTGTGCAAGAAAACTGGTTTGTATGTTGTTAATAAATTTTTACAACATTAAGATAACATTTTCGCCCTTTGGGCTCAAGGTTTTCGGCCCCCCTTTACTATTAGACACATTATGGCCTCCACCACGTCGGCAGACATAGCTAGAGCGATCCATAACCTCCTCTCCCTAGGAAATATCAATATTTAAAAAATATAATGTAATGCTCGAAACTACTGTAGTCCCCCTGCCCCATTTTGTGTAACAACAAAAGGCATGAAAAAATTTAAAAAAAAAAAAAAAAAAAAAAAAAAAAAGATAACATTTTAAAAGTGTTTTTCTCAAAATAATATTTTGGTCTGTGCAAAAAATATATTGCTATTAGAGCTATTTATTTGAGATTTTGCAAACCATATTTGTGCCTATTTTACGAGTATACAGGGTGATCCAAAAGTATGGAAACGGCTGAATAACTTCCGAGGAATGCATTTTGGAGAAAAAAGTTTCGGACAAAAGTTTTAGGAATTTTCCCTGGCTATTCAATGGTGGCCATAGATTTGACCTTGACCATGGCCTTGAAGGTCATTTCAAGGTCAAGTTGACTTTTTTAAATGGGAACCCACATTTTTGACCACGGAAATGGAAAGAGCGGAAAACTATCAGGGTCAAGATGGCTCTTTAAAGGGATACCTGCATTGTTACTGCGGATTTGGAAAGAGTGGAAGTTTTGCGTCTAAATGTGACCTTGACCATGACCTCGAAGGTCATATCAAGGTCAAGATGGCTTTTTGAAGGGCGAACCATATTTTTGGCCACGGAAATGAAAAGAGTGGAAAATTTTACGTTCCTTTTTAAAGAATCATCTTAACCCTGGTGTGACCTTCGAGGTCATGGTCAAGGTCATGGCCAAGATCAAGGTTGCGGTCAACGTCACATTCGGACGTAAAACTTCTACTCTTTACAAATTCGCAGTAACAATGCAGGTTCCCTTTTAAAAAGCCATCTTGACCTTGATATGACCTTCGAGGTCATGATTAAGATCATGGTCGGACGTTAAATTTTCCGCTCTTTCCATTTCCGTGGTCAAAAATATGGGTTCCAATTTAAAAAAGTCAACTTGACCTTGAAATTACCTTCAGGCCATGGTCAAGGTCAAATCTACGGTCACCATTGAATAGCCAGGGAAAATTCCTAAGACTTTTGTCTAAAACTTTTTTCTCCAAAATGCATTCCTCGAAAGTTATTTAGCCGTTTCCATACTTTTGGATCACTCTGTATAGGGCAACTTTAAATCGGTGCAATTGGAGCTTATTACTTTCGAAGGTAATGTTTTTGTTATCCACTGAAAGTTAAATTATACAAGGAAATAATTTATGAATGTATTGCCAAAATACTATAAAATAATTCGTGTACCATTAAATACCATTTATCACAAACTATTTTTTCGGGAACACCCAGTGTATATAGTATGGAAGATGTTGTATGTTACATCATAATTTTAAAAGCTGTATTTAATATTTGTGATACTAGAATTTATCACTAAAAATAATAAAGAGTAGAAAGAACGATTACACCTTAATAGTTCAATGCAAATTTGTGTATGTCGTTCTGTGACTTTACATTTCACATTTTAAAAATACATAGAAAATTATAGTTTCATAGAACTGAGAAGTGGAACTTTAAATCCATGTTAAATGCATAACGAAATTAGCGAGATTAACATGTAGCTTTCAATTTAAAATGTCGTAATGATAATTTCAAATGTAATCTTATAAATTAGTAATTTGCCATTGTAACAAATCTAATGTTTAAATTTACATTGATTTAGTATGATTTTACAAAGTCATTTATTTCTGGGTGTGTAAGTTTGAAATTCATTTATTCATATTCACATTTATATTAGTATCTATTACTGATCTACTCCTAAAATAGTATACAATAGTATAAAGTGCTAAACAGCGTCGAAGAATAACAAAGCGTTCGTGACATGATACCATTTCCAATTTTACTTCAGCAAAATAGATGGATAGATCTGAATGATTTTCAATTTAACTTTAGTACATAGTTAGAAGTTGATGACTTTGAAATTATATCAATGATACTGATTTTGTTGAAGTAGCAGAAAGCTATAAATTACACTGCTGTAAGGTGAAATATTTGAAAAGATTTGATTCCTTTACAGAAAGTACGAAACGTTTTCAATGGCAAACGATTTGACATCTTTTCTTGTATCTCTAAGCGACCATTAAAGGAATTACAATTTTCTTGGTTTCGTCGTGCTAAAGAAGAAGTGAAACGAAGCAGTTTGCTTGCTGGCTTTTAGCAGTTTTCCTTTGAAATTCTGAAAACAATCACCCTTATTCAGTGACACACAATAGTGAGATGAAGCCTTTTCGTCGGTGCTTATAACCAGCGATTAAGACGCGTCACGCAAGCAAAAGAAAGGGCGACACTTTGGCACAAAAGACTATAACAGCGGCATAATCTTTAGTTTTTCTCCTCGTCCTCCGTGTGTCTATTACCAGAGCACTAGAAGAAGTACTTAAGATTTCTTCTAAGTTATGTAGAGGGAGCATCTTAAGCAGCACATGTCTACCAACAAAATGCGTCCGCTAAGTGATGGTTTTTCTCCATATTTTCAATTTTCCTGGTGAAGCAATTATTTCACAAAGAAACGTACTTTGAAAGTGCTTCTTTGAATTTCTTAGGGAGATATATACAAAAATTTTCCTTCTGTTTCACACAGTGATATAGTGGTCTGATATCATGTCACGTCCTTTACGGATCTTTTATGGTACAGCATTGGAATAAGAAATAAAAATAAAATTAAAATGTTTCGTCGTCTCCAGCGCGCGTAAATCCAATCAGTAAAAAGGACGAGTATCGGATGGCAGGAAATCAGCTTTGCTATTTTCCCCAGTTTTCCGCGAAATAGAGTGGTGCAAGTTGATTCTGGCGGAAACCAAGGGCATTTCGCTTATAGCATTTAATACCATTTCAATTTCTGTCACTCGCCTAGCTCCATCGTCCCTCCCACATTTTAAGTGTCTTTATAAATTCATCTTCGAAACATAAAACTTAATGATGTGATTATGTTTAGGCAGAGCTTTCTAGCAAATTAAACTTCCCTCGTTGTCTCAATTACGAGCTCTGGAAAATTTTCGTTTATGCAGCGCGCCGATCCAGTGAACCAGGTTCCAACCAGCCCTCCAGAGAAATCGTAGCATCCCCTTAACTGTGCCCTGCAGAAGGCACACAAAGATCCGCGTCGTCCTTTCTGTTCGCGTCCCATAGAATTACACGTCAAATTTCATGAAAATTTTAAAACAAGAAATTCTAGGACATCAGTGATTGTACTTTAGTTCCTTTCCTTTCGGCGATGTCCGTTTTGTCACAGTAGTGTCCCTTATTGCTTTAGGACATTTTATTCTCGGCAGACTGAACACTTAGAAGAAGGGGCGAAAAAATGACGAAGACCAACCCCCAGTTTCCCTTTTTTCATGCGAAATGTGAAAAAGTTGGAGAATACTTGTGAACAAGTTGAAAAAGTCCAGTGCCAAGTTCCCTAGGAAGGGAAAAAACCGCCAGATTACTATCTATTCCCTATCAACCAATTTGAATCCCTTCATCTACAGTCGTCGTCGGCATTGAAGTCGCTTTACAGCACTCGTGAAATTAAAACAGATCAGCAGCTCGAATAAGTGAAGCATTTAATTGCTCTCCGAGTTGCGAAAGAAGCATAATTAGTCAGGAAAGTAAGTGCACTTTCATTTTCGAGTTGCCACGGCAACAAATGGCCATGTCGACATTTAAGATGTTTAGCGATGCAGTGGGAAAATGAAATGACGTACTAAGTATCTACATCTGATTTTGAATGGAATGATTTTTAATGACCCTGTCTGCGTTCTATGCCCTATGCAAATCCATGAAAGGGAAGGAATGGACCGGACCACACCCAATGCACATTACTATAATGTGTGTCACGCGCAGACTGATTTCAACAATTAAATCGCCATTTAATTTTCGAAGCGTCCTTTACACTCGAAGTCCAGTCCTCGAGTTCTATATTTCTGTTCATATTTTATCATTTCAATTGTATTTTGGGATATTTATATCTATTTTTGGTAATTTAAAATGCATTTTCACTAATTTATGCTAAATCAGGTACGTCTTAAGCCATATAAGGACCTCTGATTACATTGAGTTTGGGAGCCCTTTTAGAAAGCCAAAAATTTAGTTGAAAACATTAAACCACAAAAGAATTTGTGTAAGTATGTTTGACGACTTTATTTAAGAAGTTTACGTGGTTATGCCAACACAAGGTTTCCGATTCTGAGGTTTTTGATCTTGATATGATGAGATCGAAGAATCAGTTTATTTGATGATATGATGAGATCGAAGAATCAGTTTATCTGTTATAACTTCATAATAAATAAGAGTAGGGTAATATTTGAGCATTGACATGAAACAAAAATTTGTTAAAGCAATTCTATACAATTAAAGTATGTGTAAAGTAAAATCCTCAATCCTAAAATTGGGAATATCCAACTAATCCTTGTCATTTTAGTTGAAATAGGCAATTAAAAAGTATAACACTACGAATTGATTTGCTGAATCTGCCGCATGACTGAAATTGCGATACAGGTTCAAACTTCACAAACAACTCTAAAGATTTTTCGTACTCAGATTCATGGAATTTTCCCTTGCCGAACCGTTTCGTAACTTGTTCATTGTCCTAGTGATTGAAAAATCTTAAATTTCGGTTCGTTAGGAAAAAGCACGTTTTTTTCCACCATGCTGTCAGGAGTCAGTTTCGGGAATTCTTTGGACGCTCTTTTGATTGACTTTGCACATTTGTAGCTTAAGGGTTCACGGGCTGTTAGGATTCTCAAAAAATATTTTTTGCATTTTCTTAAAGTATGATGTTTCGAAAATATTATCTGAATATTTTAAGTAAATGGAATGAATAGTTTTCGAGATATCCTACAATTGTAGACCCAATGCTCATCAGTACGCTGAAAAAAATAATTCTGAGCGTGAAAATGTGGCAGACAAACACGCTAATGATAACACTCGGGAAGGCTGCGACGTTGTCAACAGCAAATCGATATCCTAGAAGCTTTCACGTCGGCAAAAGAACTATTATGTAGCCTAGGAATCGATTACTTGGTGAAAGTAATTAAATAATTAGTATTTCTATACATACATGTGTAAAACTTTAAATGAGTTTGTCTGGAAACTAGGTTTTTTCAAAGTTGGTGTCCACTGTAATTCAAAAACCACTCAACGGATTTGAATGAAATGTCTGATCGAAGGATTTTTTAAAAATTAAAGCTTATATTTCTTATAAACAATAAACTAGCCTTTTTTCCTTGAAAATCCACGATTAAACTATCAGAGGCTGCCACTGCCAACTTCGATCAGGCACTAGACTAACTATTAAACTAATGATTTTTTGATTTTTGTTTCTAGATTTTAGATGAACCAGTAAAATGGTATGATGGGCATCGCAAAGCACGACTTGTGGAACGGGTTCCAATAAATATGGCGATAACTTCTAACGATTTTGATGAAACTGAAATATGTTATAGAGTATCGAAAAATAAAAGACGCGTATTTTTTTTTATATGCGGATACGCACATTTAGTGGGTACTTTTATTTATTGTTCTTTGTTTTTTTTGTATTTTTCAAACCTTGTCCGCCATGTTGGATCCGCCATTTTGAATTTTTTAAATTTAACGTCAGATTCGTAATCAGCGACTCCAAAAACCCCTTGATACTGGTTTTCACTAAAAAACTGTTGTCTGAAAGAATCATCATTTACGTATTAGTGCTAGGGGTTTTTTACTCCTGGAGGAGCTTTTTTTAAGCAAACTCAAAAACACGTCAAATTTATTTTTCAAAATTGTATGTAAAAAAATATTTTTGAATGATTTTTAACTTAAACTGTTTTTTTGTGACGCAAAAACATAACAAAAAAAAAACGTTTTTCTGCAATCAAAAATAAGGTTTGCCGCCCCCGGGAACCGGATTACTTACAAAAGGTTAGTATATTTATGAGACATCATTTCCATTTTGTTTCATTCGAAAAAATTCATTAGAACTTGAAATATTTAGGAAAAACTCTTTTTGGGGTTGAACTTTAGGGGTGGTTTTCACCCCCTAAATGTGCATAAAAAAAAATACGTGTTTCTTATTTTTCGATACTCTATAACTCACTCAATTTCATCAAAATCGGTGAGACACACCTGAGAACGTTTCCTTGTTAGTCTACAATAAATCATTTGTCTTAAAATATTTGTAAAATAAAATTGAAACAGAAGATAATAATTTTGTATTATTTGATTTATAAAAATTATTTAAAATACACCTTTTTGTCACCCCGCTGACTATCCCTAACCCCTTAAATTGGTATTGAAACTTTGTTGCAAATGTATAAGGGTTTAGGTTTTTTCTTTTAAATAATGAATTTTAAAACAGCAGAGAAATATTTGTTTTATAACTAAATGATAAGTTAGTTATGGTGGGATGAAACTTTTTTAAGAAAATACTTTTACAAAAATTTTTGATTTGCGTTTTCTTTTAGGCGGTAAACAAAATTTCAAGTAGATCTCTGAAGTAGAAGAAAATTTCTTTCTTTTCTACAATGGAAAATTTTACAGAGTTCCAGAAATCTTTCTTTTTAGAAGACTTAATAAAGTTGGAAAGTTATTGTGTAAAGTGTATTGAGAATGTTGAATAATCCGATATCGCCTTCGACTTATGATCCATCAATATCACAGCATTTCAGTTTAATGCATAAATTACCTTAACTCCTCCGTGGCAAGTTATCTACCTTTTTAAATGTTTTTCTTTCCAAAACTATCAAACTAGAAAATCGTCAACTCAACTTTGTAGTGAGGGCATGAAAACCACTTACCCTCTAGATACTTTTACCCTACCATCAGTTACACGAGAAAAACTGACATCAAATTGCATAACTTTCCCCTATCGCTTCGAAATTCTTCGGAAAATTCGTTCTTTTTACTTCTACATTCATTAATTTTTTAGATTGTAGGGTACGAAAAAGTAAGAATACTTCTGTGGATCTCAAGAGCGGCACAAAAACTCATGAAAACTCGACCAAAACTGTATTTTATTGTCTCAAAAGAAGGAAACTATCATCAGTTTTAGTCCCCCCCCCCCCCCCCCCCCCCCCCCCCCCCCCCTGCAATTTATCATCCAAATTGCGTCGCAAAAGTTTATGATTAAAAAGTGCAACTTTTTTGGCGGCTCCCTTGCAAAATGGAAGATTTTTTTTTTTTTTTTTGTATCCGCTTATTCAGTAAATCCTTAGCCTTAGCTCAGAGCGAGCTCTTGTAGATGTTGCGTAACAGGTTGTGGTGAAAAGCCGCTTATAAAGTTTGAACGGTGTTAAATTAAAAAAAAATATATAAGGATAACTTTTTGTCACTGAGTTTATACAAGTTGGTCCTCTGAAGTGAAGGAATGTCTCCTACCACGGTGTCTTTTTCTTAAACTTTCTATCTTAAGAAAATTTAAAGTTCGTCTCAACAACCGATTTGAAAAGGTATCTTCAGTGATGGAAGAGAAACTGAAAAGTTCTCTAAGAAAAAAGAAAATCTTTCGATAGAAAAACGCTTTCAATAACTGCATTGGTTCTCTATTGGCGCTTCTGCGGGAGATGTGCAGATATATGTAGACTAGCGTGTATGATTTTTTACTATTTTCAATTTTTTCTTTATTTTTGTTGAGGGCCTCTGAAAGTATGTGACGCTAAAATAACTTTCCGAACTAAAAGTCGGATTTTGCATATACTAGCACAGACGCCCTTAAGTCAGAACTCTTTCAGTCGAGACACTTTAAAAGTTTTCTCGAAAGAGGATTGCGATAATCGAAAGTGGTTGCATACCACTTTGGCAAAACTTTATACTACCAAGAGAGTTGCAGTTTGGGATGCGATAATGCAGGCGCCTCGGAAAAGTAAACATTCTAAAAGGATGAATTGACTCATGAAAAACAGGAAACTTCCCCAAAATGTTTATTATATCTCCCCCATCGGAGCACACACTCACGTTTGAAGTGTACAATTGTCGGTAGTTCAACCGCAGCGTCGTCTTTGATTAAAATTTGTTCTTGAGCCAGAAGCAGCACCAAGGTGAGTTCCGCCACAGTAAATACAAGAAAATGAATTTTCCGGCACAACAAGACAAGAAACCCAAAAGAATCTTCTGGGTAAATTCAAAAATGAGAGTACTCAAGCCAAATATCTGAAGATATATATATATATATCCTTTGTTGTCACATGTTCTCCTTTCCGTCCTTGGGAGCAAGGAAAGCTTATAGACGTTTTTTTCTTCCTTTTCTTTAGCTTTTGGGTCTTTAATAAATGCGCGTTTTCCATCAACGACAGCAAATATTAAACCCTTCAAAAGACGCATTATTACTATATATTGCAGAGAAATTTCAATAAGGAAAGAAAAGCAAACAGGAAAAATTATAAATAGGTGAGTGGTTTACAATGTAATAAAAGAGAGACCTCATTCCGTCAGGATGGCTGCATATAAATTTTGCCTTCAAAAGGAATAAGTAAATCGATTTAATTTCCTCCCAGAAGAGAAGACCAAACTGCAACGAAAATTTCGTCTACAGAAGGATGAGGGCTTAAAATCGAAAAGGAAAACGAACTCTATATCTTATGTCAGTTTCATGTTAACTGACTCAAAAGAAAAACTTGAAAAATTATTAAAATTTATGACATGGACGGCACAAGGGAAAAGGCACGCCTAATGGACAGTATGAACTTTCGAGTGCTCCGGGCAGTTCAAGAGTGTTCTTCCATTTCTACTTTTGTCGCCCATTCAACCATAAGTCCAATTAGAATTTAAAGTTGTTGACGGAGGGTCTTCTGTCGTTTCTGGGGGATACTTATGTTTGGACTTATGTATGTTGGACAGACAACTCTTTGGTGCAATGTACGAACGATATTGGACAGTGGTCTATTTGAAAAATATCTTCAAAAAGAGTTTTACGTATCTCTTGTAATGCAACTCCTTTTAAGATAGTTTCAAAATGTATATACACCCAACTCTTTTCTTACGTCGTCTTTTTTTACACGATTTTGAAATAATATGGTCCAAGCAAAAACCCTCATTCTAACACAGTTTCAAAATTATTTTCTCCCAATTTGTTCTTGGATCTTAATCCATCTATTCCATCTATTATATTCATAATATCATTACTGGAAGAAAATCTTCATTCAATTTAGGGTCGGTCTTCCTAGTAATGACAGCGATATTGAGTGATCTCGTCGAAAAAATATGCCCTTTTATTTTATTTTTATTATATTATTCTACGACCAGAATTTTCAATTTAAAGTTCTTTATTCTTGTTTGCAATATGTTAATCAAATTATATTTGTTGATACGGCTAATTGCATTCCTATATTCTACACATATAGACATAGAACATATGTATTTATCAGACAGAAAGTTCCTTTATTTGATTTAACATGGTTTTTTGGAACAAGGAACATAGTCCTCATTTTACTATAGGAATTGCATATATTTTTGAATGGTGTCTTGATTGAAATTAATTCAAAATACTTGTTATTCTAACTGAATTTAATTCAAAATACTTGTAATTGCACAAATTCGAAAAAGGTAAAGGTGAGGTAGTAAGTTAGTTATTTTTTGTTTAAAGAACAAATGCTGGATAATTTCGATTAATTTCATCTTCGTGGATTTTCGACAAACATTTTATATTGAAATTAAAAGATAGACAAAGGTTTCAATTGCAATTTAGATCATTCCCAATTGTTTTAATTTCATTAATATATTACCTCTTAATGATTATGGAACCTTCTATAAATATAAAAGGATATTTGATCATTTAAATAGATCAAAATAGAAATAATGGAAAACGTCGTTTTTCTATGGATGCTATTGATCGCTGATAACTTCAATAGGCTCCAGTTCTAGATTTTTGTTATTAAAATGTGCATGATTTTACCTAAAAACACATTACACAACAGGAACTTGTGTAAAACTTACATTTTGGGTCCTTTCTTTTTACATACATTTGGAGAGTTACAAAATAAAAATCATTTGAAATTAGAATAACGTTTAGGTCTTCACGTTTCTAGACAGCATATACTATGAGTAATTTAATATTTAAACTTAAAAAATATATTAACATTCATTTCTAGATTTATATTTTAAAATTTAATTTTGGATTTATAAGATATATAAACACACATCTAGGAACTTGTTTCTCATATAAATGCCTACTTACATATTACGGCACAGTGTTTCTCTGCAGATTGACGATTTTTTATGTTATAAATAAATAATTAAACACGAAAAGAAAATGACACGCACACAAACGTGAGATTAAATAATATCAAGGGCTAAGAAGTCGCTCATAACTCCTATTAAATTTTCTCGCTAATTTGCCTGCATAATTGCACCACGGTAAAGTTGTTCTTAAAATGTTAGAGCTACGGAATTTCCATGGAATCGCTTTAAATTAAAACCTAAATTCATGATATTTAACAGCAAAACAATTAAAGTATTCGCCTTTTTACCTTTTCTACAATAATTCCCTATAAATAGCACATAATTTTCATAATATGTAATTGTTTTACGACTAACAAAAAAAGTGAGCTAATTTACACTTACATTAAAGCGCGAAAATCGTTGCAATTAAAGTCACGCTCTACTCAACATTTACCACCTAATGCGACACTACTGAGTTTTAATAAAGCAATTAATATGATTTATAGAGCAGCCTGAAAATGGAATATTTTTAATTATTTCGTTCGGCCTTATTAAACAATTTGCATGCTCTCGTATGTTTCAGTGAGCTGATGGGTTGCAAACTCTGCCCCAAAATAATATTTAACTAAATATACATACCAATGTAATTAATGTTTACCCAATCAATCGTATCCGTTCACCAAACTTGTCTTTATTAAATAAAATTAACAACTTCATTATCCCTTGTAAATGGGCTAAATTCTAGATTAGGGAGGTGTGGCCGAGTAATTCAATATGCAAATTATACATGAAATCGTTTTTCACCTATTTGAATCCATACGATTCGGTAGCAAATAAATTTCCAATGTTATTACCTTATACCAAGCTAATTAAGACTATTTACTATCAATGGGTCAATGGAAATTTTAATTTTTGGTGGGTAATTGTTGGAAGCTTTTTATCACTGGTTTTTCATTAATTTCACAATTTACTGATCATCCTTTTGATTGACGACAACGCACTAACAATACAATTATTTTTTATTTGTTAAGGAATATGGTGTTAACAATTTCAATAGTATTCATTTTACGCTTACAAAATTTATATAAATGGATTAATATTTTAATTGTGAAAACAATATAAAAATGTGCCAGAAAAATTATTTATCGCATGCGATTTTCCTTCCGTATTTACCCAAACTATAAATTAATACCCTTGGTTAACTCTTTTTGGGAATAAATTTCAGTTTATTATTTTTTATTTTAAGTTTACGAGGATGACTAATGTCATTTATAAAAAAATTTTAATAAATATTAAAGTAACCGAAAAAGATGTACTTCCATAATTTTCAAATCCTCATGTACAATATTGCAACTAATATTCAATCAATATTAAATTAATTGTAGATATATTTTTGGAAAGGAAAATCATTAAATTTGTTTTTTTCGGTAAGCCTCATAATTCCTACATTTTTATATATCTTAGTTCTACTTTTAGTTAAGTTATTTTACATGACCTATTCAAGATATATATAAGATTTGAATTAAGCTTTGGGTTATATTTTGTTTGTTATGTAAATTCTCTCTTGAATAAAAAAAATATACTTTGCTTGGTATTAAAAAGCTAACAAAAGTGAAGATAGTTGGCACTATGGGTGGTAAAGAGTTGCATCGATTGTAATTTTGTACGCGTGTCTCACAGATTTTTCGTTTATCAGAGAAAAAAATTATCCCATTTACTGTTTACTGGAAGAAAAAGTAGAAAACTCACTTAAGCTGAATTCTCGATGGATAATCGACCTCCGCTCTCCGGCAGGCGGCAATAAAACCTTCCGTAAAAACTTTTAATCTGGTTTTCTTATCGCCTTGTCTTCCTCTTGATGATAAATGGATTAATCCTTCCGGGAAGTCAATCGAATGGAGTCAATCAAGCAAATCAGTGAAATGTAATTAGCGACCTTATCGATTCTCAGGTGTCTCTTAACGACCTTTTTGAGAATACGGCTAACCCATTAATTTTATTCGATTAGAAAGGAACAACCTAGGAGAATTACATTCCAATATGAATTTTGAATAATTTCCATGATTTGAAACAATGGAATTTTTAAAATAATTCATATTCTGTGAATTTGTTTAAAGAAAGCCACACAAGGTGAAATTTTGAGTTATTTACCTCTGCACGTATCCAGCAATTATTCATCATATCCTTACAAATTTGGTCCATGATAATTTCATGAGCCATTTTTATGGCCATAGCAATAAAAGCAGCACATAACAATGGATCTTGCAAATTGCACCTTTTTTCCCCATTAATTTTCCGTAAAATTCTAAAATAACTGAGGAAATGAAAATTTGCCCTTTTCTGAAGCCCGACTGTGAAAAGGGGCAAATGTAATTAATGTGCTTTCTTTGTTTTCTTAACAGAAAACAAAATTTCAAAATTATTGTAGATTTTAGCGTTATTATTTCCGGGTAGTGAATTTTATTTTCTTATCGCTGATGGAATAAAGCATTTCATGGAAACATTGAACATATGTTTAATGTATTGTTATTTTTCATATGGGTGCGATATTAGCGGAAGCTGCAACATACGAAAATTAAAAGGTAAAGGGTATTTCTGAGTGAAAATAAAACGGTTCTGTTTTCTGCATATTCTCTATGGGATTGGCAAGGAATGATTTTCTGGGAACTGCTCGAAACTAATCAGACTATCAACGCCAATCTGTGTACGGAAGAGCTTCGCAAAAAAGCAGTGGTGTTAAAAACTAAGGGGCCAAAATGACTTGGAGTCCAACTTTTGCAAGACAACGCAAGACCTCATTGCGCCAATTTAACATATAAACAGCTGGAGGAGCTAGGATGGCTGACTGTCCCACATCCACTGTATAGCCTGGACCTTGCGCCTTCAGATTTCAATTTATTTCTAGCACGCAGATGTCTGGGCAAAAAAGTTCGCAAATTCTGTGAGTATTAAAATTGAACTTAAACAATTTTTTGAGTGCCAGTCTTTCTAGTTTTGGGAGAAGGGTATTCAAATTAATAGAATAAATGTAGTTTTATTAATAAAAAAGATATTAAATATTAAATTTCTTTTGACTGACAAGGATTTATAAACTCTCTTATTTAAAAGTACATGTATAAAATACGGCCGGGTACATTTTGCTTTATTTCTCGCTCAAGAATTTTAGAAACTTTTAATTGTCGCTGACACTAAGTTCTGAAGTTGGTGGAACAAAAATTTCATGACCTATTTAATTTGCGCTATGGTAGAAAGTTTCCTTTTAAAGGCGATTAAATAAACAATTTAAACTCATGTGAGATTGTTAACAGGAGGTCAAGTTGAAAGTTGTTGTTCTTCTGCTGTGATTCAATGAGAAAAATATAAAAAAAATATTAGTCAATGCTATTAGTTATTACATTTTCCACTTAATTTTTATGATGATGGTATTTTTGATTTAATTTGATTTCTAAATAAATCAATTTTTCCTACAGAATGTTTAAAGAATTTTAAATATAAGTTTAAATTGTGTGTAACAAAATTCATACTTATAATACTCGTGGATAAAAAGCTTACGGATCAGAGTTCATTATGCATAAATGATTAACAATAGAGTTACAAATTGAGGAATTTTCTCGTATTATCCTAAATCCCTGCTGAAACATTTGTAATTAATATGGGAGGTAGATCATAATTATAACATAATCAAGAGAATTACAAGTCCATCAGGATACATTGAGAGTTACAAAGAATTAAGTTTTAATTATTTTTGTCTGTTTTTGGCTTAATTTAGGTTTAAATTGTCAGCTACTATAATACTTGTTTATTATCAGACTCTATAATTTATATTGGGTTTAAGGTTTAAAACTTTGTAAGTATGTTAATTTTTGTAATTTCTTAGCCCCGAGTAAAAATATTTAAAAGTTGATGTTTTCATATATTTCCAAGATATTTAACTTTGAAAGCTTTAACAAGAATACTTTTCTTCGCAATTTTCTGCAAATTTTTATTAAAAATCGAGGAAAATTCTTGCATTAATTATATTTTTATTCTTTTTCCTTAAACTTGGACCGTTGACCTGGGATCATAGTTTAAGATAACATTTTTACTTGTGTCTAATTTGAGTAAAAAAAGAAATTACTTTCATAAGTAAAGTAGAATTCAAGTTAAGAATTTTATGTAAGAAAGTCTTTAGTCTTACTGTCAGTGTTCTTGCTATATAAATTGAAGAGAACTGTTGAAAGTATACTTTTCGGTATTTCTTAAAACGTCTTAACATTTTATTTATTGATTTATATCTTAGCTCACAAACTATCCCCCACTATCCCTTGCTGTGATATTAAAACCTTGAGTAATGAATTTTGTTCGTGCAAATATGTCGCAGTTGAAAAGCTTCAGGTACTTGGGAAAGCTCTTAAACGCCGTAAAAGTGTTTTCATAGTTAATAACCTTCAGGTTTTGTGTCAGGGCACTTCCTCCAGAGGGTCCGATTTGACTGCTTTATGCGATCATAAAACTTCTTTGCCTTGATATGTTGCGGCCATAACTCCCCCAACTTCTTAGCGCTTCGCAGTATGCTTCAGCATCATTAAGTTTTGTACGATTCTATTTATTTATGGCGGCGTTTGGAGGAGTTTTCTTCTATGTGTATATATTTATTTTCCTTTTTTAAGTGTGACCATGTACTTACTGCTCGTCCTTGAAGGAGCCATTGAGTTTGGGAAAACTTAAAAATTCCCTATTTTTTTTCCCCTCCTCGCGTAATTTATAGGTTTGTTGTTTTGGGAGAAAAAGGAAGATTTTTTTTTTCTGTTGGAGGACGTGCCACGGCCGCATCCATTTACGTTTTCTCGACTGCTGTTAGCGCCCCGTAGGCAATCTGCAGCACGCGCATAAATCACAAGCGATTCCAACCGTCGTTTTTTTTTTTGCTCGAAAAATAAAGAGGAAAAGATGGAAAAAGGGTCCTTCTCTTTTGGAGGGTAATGAGACCAAGATACCCTGCCGAGTATGTCCTCATAATTTTTTTTTTTGCAAATTTTATGAATATCATCTACTTTGCGTAGTAGTTTTAAGGGAGGAAACTGTCCAGCCCCACCGGTAGTTGTTAAAGTTAATTAAGCTCACATTATGGGCAATTACGCGTAGATAACTTCCGGGAAAATGGACCACAGCCTTGGTTCCGTGATGCTGTTGAAAGATTTCTTGATCGGATTACTGGTCCCGCTTGGAGCTTGTTTATAGACGGATTCCCGGGCATTATGCCAGTTTAAGTGAGCTCTGTGCTGAGAAATAGCATTTTTTATTAGTCCATGGGAGGAGATAATGCCCGCGTAATCCGAAGCTGAAAACAGAAAAGGAGCTGATTTTCTACTATCCCGCCTCTATTATGCTAAATTGACTTGAGCTGCGGATTTCGTTTATTACAGCGACGGAGGCTGACAGCGGATGCAATTTTGCAAAAATCCCAACAACGAACATTGTTGCTTGCTTCTTCTGTCTGGTGGTGCACCAGAAAATGTGTTTCTAATATAAAACAGCTTGTGCGACGCGACGGCTTAATTTTTCCTCATTAATGTGTGGATAATGTGATTAAAATATGAAACCCTTGAAACGTTCCCAGGCAACAAGAGGCTCACAACTACCCTAATAATAATTCCAAGAAGATTTTCAAAGTAATATAATTCTCCGATGTTTGCTTATGGGATAGTGTGAATTATAGCTGCGTTTTGTTGACGTGAATAACGTCGATCGCGATTGATCGGGTGATCTTAAAGTGATTTTTGGTCGATCGCACACGACAATTTCAACACACAAACGCAAGAGTAAGATAAAAAATGTGCAAATTTAAATGATGAAATTTGGCTCAGTAATTTCTCATTTGGCTCAGCATTTCTCACAGATTTAATATCGATTTAAATTTAAAATTGCAAGGAAAAAACAAGACAACAATTGAAATGATCAGTGGCACTAATGCATACAAAAGACTTCAACAAAAGAATTTAAATTAAGTTCCAAATATATCCGATCACTTACAAAAACATCAACATTTTAATATTAATATGCATTGAACAAATTTAAAAGCTGATTGAAGTCTTTGAGTCAGATTTCATGATCTTGAAAAAGCTAAAGTTATTGTGCAGTATCTGTCTTTTCCTTTCCAAAATTTAAATGTAAAACACATTACTGCAAAAATTTCAGAGACATTATATCAAAAAAAAACGTTGATCTAATCTTACAAGCCAGAGAATTTAAAGAAGATTTTTGGAAATACGGCAATCGAGAAAAGTATCCCAAAACCACCAAATGTAGAGTATGTTTATTAACTCTTATTTTGGATCTACATACTTATGTAAATCGACTTTTTCATATTTAAAGTTCACGAAGACTAAATATCCTACTTTCCTGAATTATTTGGTTGGAGATATGTAGACATGCAGACCTTCCATTAATTATAAGGTAATAAATTTATTCAATATATTTTTTGTAGCTTTTTTTCAAATAATAAATAATAATAATAAAATATTATGTTGGTTTAATACCTCCACCTCCATTGCTACTTATTAGTATGCAAGCCACAACTTTGAATGTGTTGAATGCCTTGATTTTAGTTGGTAGATCGCGGTAAATTTTTAAGAAAAAAAGTCGATCTTATATTTATATTAGGGTGCTTTTTTTCGCGACTATTTTTTTTTTTCAGTCCCACCTCGAAATTTTGTGGCTAATACCTAAACAAACATTCCCTGAAAATTGGAGCCCTTAAAAAAATATTTAGTACTAGACCAAGACGCATAAAGATTTCCCATATAAAATACACGTGAACTTTGATTATTTTTCTTCAAATCTCTACAACTCAGAGGCATTTTATGGACCAATCTTGGGAAATGGTAGGGTTTCTTCAGAATTGAATGCTCTACAAAAGTGTCCAATGCGGTGTAACCCTAACTCCCATCAGCGAGGTAGTACGGGTCAGTAACCCCAATTTGTCCATGAAATTCTCGCTTTTTACCCCTATCTCGTAAACAACAAGAGGTACAGAAAAAGTGAATATGACAAACTTGTAGCAAATTCAATTTCCTCCAAAAAGTTCTTGAACACCAAATCGCTAACATCAATATTTCTTGAGATATTGGGTTTTGAAGTTGAAGTAGTGTTTCTACAATTTAGCTCAATAATCCATGACAATTCCACACTACCTCAACTTCAAAGTCAATATCTCAAGAAATATCGATGTTAGCGATTTGGTGTTCAAGAACTTTTTGGAGGAAATTAAATTTCCTACAAGTTTGTAATATTCACTTTTTCTGTACCTCTTGTTGTTTACGAGATAGGGGCAAAAAGCGAGAATTTCGTGGAAAAATTGGGGTCAATGACCCGTACTACCTCGCTGGTGGGAGTTAGGGTTACACCGCAATGGACACTTTTGTAGAGCATTCAATTCTGAAGAAACCCTACCATTGCCATAAAATGCCTATGAGTTGTAGAGATTTGAAGAAAAATAATCAAAGTTCACGTGTATTTTATATGGGAAATCTTTATGCGTCTTGGTCTAGTACTAAATATTATTTTTAAGGGCTCCAATTTTCAGGGAATGTTTGTTTAGGTATTAGCCACAAAATTTCGAGGTGGGACTGAAAAAAAAAATATTGTCGCGAAAAAAAAAAGCACCATAATTTATATACATATTTAGAAGTTGACCACCCCTGAAGTATATGAGTAGGATCTGAGAGGGTCAGGAGGCACAGGACATGTGAAAGTTGATGTCGAAGAGATATCATTTGGAGGGAGCGGGGTTTTAGTCGGTAGGCCTGGGCAGCCTGGGGAGTCTGGCACACGGGTGGCTTCGGACAAACCAAAATTATATTTTAATATTATATTTTTACTCATATTAAGCATCAGATGGTGTGCATAAGCGGTTTAGCATACATATTATTGTTTTCGGTGATTTAGAATCGCAATATCTCAGGAATGGTGATTCTTAAAAAAAAAGTATAAGAACAATTTTTGTAGATAATTTTATGATCTACAACTTTTGTCTGACCTATTTTTATAATAAAACTTACCGTTTACCGGAAAAAAATGGAAAACCCATTTTTTAGACCTTTGACCTTGAATAACTTTTTTGCAGATGTAGGATCGAAGGGGACTTTTAGTATTTTATTTGTAATAATGTCCCCAAGGTCTGCACCAGTTTTCAGCTCTATGCGAATTCTTGTAAACCTACCACCATTTTTCGTCTATTTTGACCGGACTAATATTGCACAATACTAGGTGTATATTTCTTTAAATTAAGTTTACGGCAACGCTTTATACTTATTTATTTTACCAATGTGTAAACAATGCTTCTGTGTAACAATAAATGTAACAATCTATGAGTCTGACATCCTCGACTGTGAACCCCGATACACCCACATTTTTCGTCTATTCAAAACATAGGGAAATTAAAACAAGACTTAAAATTTTTTTAAAATAAAACCAAATTGCCATGACTTGCAACCACTTTTGAATAAAAATGTCTCCGAAAAATGTTCAGTTCAAGATTTAAAGTTTTCTATGGATGAAAATCATGGCAATTTGATGTACATTTCCAAAAATATCAATTCTTTAGTCTGAGACGTTTGCGTTCAATACAAAATGTTCTATTGTTCTGGATAGATGAAAAAATCACAGTTTTTTGATGAGCAGGCAGAGATTTTATATACATGGCGACATTGTTTTCTTGCACATGTTGAGCGCACTCTGGGTAATTACGAGGCTTTTGGACCACCCATAAAATTGATTAAAAAGAAATTGTCAACTGAATCGTACACAGTTTTTATTTTAAAAACCCTGACGAACCGATGCTCGTTTAAAAAAAAAAATATATGTGTATATATATAATATGTCGGTGGGGCCTTGGAAACACGCTTAATTTGAATATTCTGGACGATAAGAATTTTAATTCATATACATATATTAATTTAATAAAAAGTTGTATGTGCTGAATAAGTTTTTAATGTTTGTACAAATTATATAGGATGATTAATATAGGGCAGGATATGTTAATTTATTATCATAAATTACGCCATTTATTATTCTGTGTAAAAAAATCATTATTTGCGTTTTTAATTAACGTATCTGAAAATAATATAATATCATATGAATATTATTATCTTCTGCCTTTTGACGACGTTTTAGCTCTTTAGCTGCGGTGAAGTCAACATTAATCAGCGATTAATAGGCTAATATTTTTCTTTACGTTTGTGTGTACATATTTCCAAATGATAGCTTTTTTGAAAATAAGGAAAAATTGCGCTTGGTCCTAATTGGGTTTGAATATGGAATAACCTATTAGATTAGATTAGGTCATGATCAGACCTGGATTCAATATTCCCATCTTTCCTTCCAGGCCCTGATATCATCATCTGATTCTAACATTTTCAGGATCAGCCCTCTTAGGGTCAGTTTGTTTCATCCGGCCCTGATGTGATCTACTGGGCGGTTTAAATTTTATTCGGTTCTGATATAATTGTCCGATTGTCCAAATATATTTTTTTTATTAGGACATAATACGGTAGTCTGGGAAGGACCTTTTTCTAGTCTGGTAAGCAACTTACTATTACTATATTTTACTTAACCTACATTTTGAGTTTTCAATTGATTTTTAGCAATGGTTCTTCGAATAGTGCCCTAATTTTTCTACATCATGAAATATTACTTGTTATGGAATTGTATAATCATCATGAAATATTTGTTACTATTACAAATTCTCTATTTGTGAGCAAATCTTAGCCACATAAGTAAAATTTATTTCAGTACCTCAGTTCGAAGCCAGTGAAATTAATTTCTAAAATATAGGAACATTTTTAACACTTTTGATAAAAATGGTTCCTTAAATAAGCTTTTGTCGATTGGATTTGGACTGAATCCAGAATAAAGGTAAACCTTTATGTAATTTCATACACATATGTTTGCAAAGCAAATATAATTACTATTCTTAGATAAACAATTGTAGAATTATTCAATTCTGTATAATATATGCTAATATACTAATAATGAAGTTCATTAAAGGATCATTTAAAATAAAATTCTGGTTTTTGTAAAATGTTCATCAGACGTTTAAAAATAAAGATAAAATTGTGGAAAAATGTGTACAAATCATGTGAAAGAAAATAATCGAAAAATCATTCATTTGATGAAATAACACAAGGTTTCATTTATATACGAATCACCTTCGATAAATTCATTGAACCGGAGCAAAAACGGCAGGTTTCATCGATAGATAGCTTCTCCATAGAGACGGACATTGGGCTGGTCATTTCGAAAAACTGTCAAATCTTCTGATTTGCACTCGAAAGGACTTCCAAACAAAAGACAAATAGCGCGTGAAATTTATCGAGAGAGTAAGTAAACATACAAAGAGGCTCTATTCTTTTGTATCCGATACATAGAGTCCCTATGATCGTCAATCTCGCCTAATCGGACAATGTTGCCACAGAGTCCATTTAGTTAGATAATCCATCATTACACTCTGACCAAAGTCCATGTCGTCAAGATCCACACGGTCCGGTGGGTGAATAAATTGTGAACATATTTATTGAATGAAACGCTATTTGTTCTGGATTTTGGGGCAACCTACACCGGGACTGTATATGAATGCGAGTTAATTAATGTCTATCACTTAGCCCTCTGCTCTCCCACCCCGTCTCTACCGTCCTGGTGCACTGTTGGTTATCATTTCCAGTGTTAGATAATTTATTGGCGCCGAACTGTCGATAAACAACACAATCAATTCCCGGGGAGGGATTAAGGTGCTAATGACTTATTTGCTGATAGTAGTTCTTGACCTGTGTCACATCGTTCGTTTGTGATTTTCAGCTGCCCCAAACAATGGTTATTTGCTTCAGATTTTGCACGCATTTCAGCTTATTTCACGGTACCTAATTAATTATAAATTGACTCGATTTAAGTAGAAGCCATCTTAATCCAATGAAATTCCAAAATTTGAATGCACATCAGAAGTTCTGTTGTTTGTCGTTCAATTATGGCAACAAATTCCGAAACATTGTAACAAAACTCATTGAGGAAAACGAATTGAGTTTTTCCTGTTTTGGATGTTCAGGAATTCGTTAAAATGAAAATGCTATAGTCTGCAGACTATACCTTGAAAACAAATACCGCGTTCGTTGGGGGGAGAAAAAGACTCATTTCAAGACGAGAATGGACAACATAGTTTTCCAGATGTCTGGCGAGAATAAAGTGTTGAATTATGTAGAGAATTTAGTACGGCCATCTCTGAGCAAGAACTCGTCCGCACCGAGCTGGATATATGTGATGAAAAGCATTTTATTCCAGCAGCTTTTTCCCTTTACGCTTTTTGTGACAAGAAATGCAATACGAGGAAGATCCTCGAGACTCCAGTTCAAACTTTAGATCCAATTCTAACTCCAACTCCAGCCTCGACAGCTCATCGTGCGATGAATGTAGTCGAGCACAGTGCAAAAAAGGTGGAGGCGAGCCAATGAGTCTAAAAGCACTTCACATACAATTATTATTGTCTAAGTCATTTCATCTCGGGTGCTCCGCTCCTAATGAAGTCTTTTGCTGGAGGAAGAGCGTTTTCCGGCGATTAAACCCCATTCTCACTTTTTACACCTTCTCATGCTGCTCTACCGCTTTTAATTTCGAGCTCAATTCTGCTTTTTCTTAGGACCCCAAACTGCTTGCTTTTTTCCACTCGAGGTAAAGTATAATGAAATGGACCGCTCTGTCATTGCAATTTAAGAGAACGATTAACAGAAACCTTGAAAGGCTGTACACCGCTTGAACTAGTTCTTTTTGGTGTAATTTACCAATACTGTTTTTTTATATAATAGTTACTCATATTCTGTAACACAAAAAAATATGTCCATACAAAAACTTTTATAGTATTTTGAGTTCAAAGAGGATTTCGTTTTGTAAATTCTCTTCATGAAATATTCAATATTATATACTTTTTATTTATAGGTATGTATGCATATATTGATTTTATCATTCGAATGGTGTCACGAAAATTCATCGGGTTTTCCGTTTTACATTCTGAACGCTTTTATTTGTTTTTGGATCTTTCAACAATGCTATCGTACGGAAAGCCACCGAAAACGTTTTTACATAAAAACTGCCATGAACAAACACATGTTGCTAATGAAATACTTGAAATTTTAAACATAGGCTTTATTCGCGATTCATAAACTTTAGGTTTAATAATACTTTTAGGCGCAGCTTTACTATCAGAAAATATTTTTCTTTTCGTTTTGCAATGTGGATTTATAAACTTTCACAAACAAACTTTATTTCCTTTAGGCATGAATTTTACTAACCGTCATGAAAATATTTCTATACAAAACGGAAAACATTATTTTTTGTTTCAATATAAGAGTCGAGTTGGTTCTTAGTTCTTCAGGAAACAAATCTTGTATTTTAACTTTCGACTAGACGCACCATATGGGTGATATAGGTAAGCATCGCAAGGGTCACATAGGTTACAGATTTTTTTACACAGAATGTATTTTGACTGTAAATTTTCCTTATACAAAATGTCTATTGACTGTATGAGGAATACGTAAATAAATAGACAATTTGTATAAGGAAACTGTTTGCCAATAGCCAATTTGTATAAGGAAAATCCTCAGTCAAAAGACATTTTTTATAAAAGACAATTTGTATAACGAAAAGTCAATAGACAATTTGTATAAGGAACATCCTCAATCATTTTATATATGGAAAATGTGTAACTCGTGTAACCCGTGTGATCCATACCCATGTCATCCATATGGTGCGTCTAGTCACTCCGTTTAAATTTAGACTAAAGAGTGTGTTTTTAAATTTCTCATTGATTGAGGAATAAAATAAGAAATCGGCAATTTATTTGAGAAAAATTAAATAGTTTTTAAAAATTTATCTATAGTATTTAGTTTCGTTTCTCTAAATTATAAGTTAATAGACAAATTCGAGAAATCGTTTATTCAGATTTTGAAATCAATATTTTAAGAAATAATACAGTTTTACAATTGAGGTGGTAACATGCAAAAGAATACAAGTCCACAAATATCAAAAATCAAAATTTCAGTTGGATATCATTCTTTGTTCTCATCTGCTTCGAATAAAAAATACGGTTCGATGTAAAAAAAATACATTTTCTATCATTTAGTGGTTAGAGCAGGAAAATACATGTCTATATATTCAACATAAGTTCAATTTAAAATTCTTTTTATAAAGTAGAATTTATATGTTCAATTTAAGATACATTGGTTTATAATATTGAGTTTGCAATTTTCTAATAAAACTATTCTTTGAAATTGATCTGCTTAATCATGCCCTGTTAGGTTTGAGTAAAGAGGTACATGTGCTGGTGTGTTCAAGCAAAACGATATCCTGACCAGTTCGAATAAAATGTTACATGTCCATATTTTAAATCGAAATAACTCTTTAAAGAAATAAGAATGATTTGAATTACTTTTATATCTTTGTTGCTTTTGGTTTTACAATTAATATTAATATAAGAGGAAGTCATTGTAGTTGTCATAATTTTAATGAGAAGTATTTCGCAAATTCTTATGATACTTTATAGATATTAAACTTTTAGAAGTATTTTCGTATATTTATGACTTTATACTTTAGAGGTACTAGGAAGAGTGTACCAGGAAATCATTAGGATTGCCTTTTTCTCCCTTAATTAAATGTTTACTTTGTGCATGTGTCTGTTACACATTAATTATAAAATCGAGGGAAATGAAATAAGCATTTAGACTGACTAATGAAAATAATTTCTGAACATAAGAGAGCCCTTTTTACCTCAGATTGCAGTTGCATACAGTGCAATATTATTCAGGCCATGAATAGAGCAACAAAGTAACTCATTTTTAGGGAAAACGAGGACGATGCAGCACAGTGGATAAGCAGTGTATTTTGGCTCATCGTAAAATCAAACAAAGACAAAATCTCCGCAACAACTCCGGATGAAGTGCACCTTAAACCGACATTCGGCAAAATATAAACACAAAATTGCAGTACATCCTGCAATTTGAGCAGTGTCGGGTCGGGCGGGATAGATGCAGCTGGGGGTTAAGGTGGGTCGATGCGAAAAACAAATTTCAACTTTGATACTTGGGGGAAAAACAAGAAATTACAGCGTGCTGCAGTGGGGTGACAATGTAAACCTCAAAGGGTTAATGAGAGCAGGAGGCACTAAGTCTCCGACTCCGACTGCACAAATATAGAAACAACTATGGCAACAAGTTCGCAGGATTTGTGCAACAATCGGGCTAACTAGTAGAGAAAGATGTCCTTCCACAAAGCCATTAACAATTCGTTGCTACCCACAAAAGGAGCTGGTGCCAGATGCGGGGAATCGTGTCGTTTGTTTTTTGCTGTATCTTGGCAACACGGCACGTTTGACAAACTTTTCACCAATTAGACAGGCGAGATTGCCGCAGTTCGACGACACTCACAGAACGAGGTTGGAAGGCTAACAAACAGGCAAGATGCAGTGGACTGATTTCACTTGAAGGACCTCTGGACATGTGTCGCTTCAAAAATATATTCAGCCTACTTTTGAAGGAGCATGCGGATCGAATTTAAATACTCGAAAAATAAAAGAGTTAAAAATGCATATTTACTCTTTTCTTTTCTGCAGTACGAAATTGTTGTGGTATGCAAACTAAAATATCATATCGAGAGGAAATAGCTAAAAGTAAATATTTTCATTAATAACGTTTACCCAAAAATGTATACTAAATTACTTAAAAAATACAACAAATTGAAAAATATAGAAAGTGTTTAAAGTAATAGTTACAAATTATAAACCACTTTCTTAGGCCTTGTCCAAAATCTGTCAAATTGAGCTCTTTAAAATCAAAATGTTTTCTGCGCTACTTTCCTTGTGATTAAAATATTTTTTCTCCCTTTCGATAACATTTGATACTTTTTGAAAATAATATTCATTTTGAATTTTTTTATGAAAAAAGGAAATATTTGTAACATATGATTATAAACGATTTTTTCCGTAGACTAAGAATCCGAAAACGATAATCTACCATCACACCACGTTCTCGAGAAAAATAGGGTTAAAAAGTAAAAAGAAAAACCCTATTATGATCATTTTGAAGAATTTAATGAAAAAGAACGTAGCTTCGCAGAATCTCAAAAACGATCAAATGAAAGCTAGAGAAAGAAGTGAATTTTGGGGAATGTTTTGTAGAACTTGTGAAGGTTTTTGTACATATTTTCATTTAATAGTTTTACATTGAAATTTTCATTTAAGCCAAGAAACAAATTCCTACAACATTATAAAACATTTACAAAAATGGCTAAAATATCGTTTATTTCACATTTTAGAGTTATTTTCCGCAAAAACCCTACGTAATAAAAAATACTGGTTTTCAGATTCGTAATTAGCATCCAAAATAACATCAAAAACAGTTTTTAAAACTTAAAAATTTTTTAATTATCCGAATTTCTACTTCTTTAGGTTTTTTTTGAGAAAAGCAAGAAAAAGTAAGTAAAATTGGGTATTTTTCAATTCCTTTAAATAAAATCTTAATTCTGAAACTACACATTTCTATAAAATTCGATAAAGTTTAATGAAGATTTTAATAGAATCGGGTGTAGTTAGTGTACTTTTTATGAAAATGGGTAGAATTTCTAGCTGATAATTTTTACTAGGTTTATTACCAAGGTAGTCCTTGATTTTGAAAAATTGTATTTGGAGACTATGAAGAATAAAAAAGGGCGAATATCTGCAAACCTGAAAAGCAAAAAAATTAAGTGAAAACTTTTCAAAGGATACGAAACTTTTACCTGTTTTACCATGTCCATCAAAATTATAAATTTTGTTTATAATGTTTTAAAATTTATACGTGTTTTTGTTTCTTGTTGCTTGCTTCGTTTTCATTTTAAGTTACAAGTTAAAAATTTTCGTTTTTGGATTTATTTAAATAAATTAATAATAAAATTAAATAAATAAACTCTATATTATTCTTGTCAGGGAATATCTCTTTCATTCAGGGAGCATCCAACCGCAAAAATTTCATTTAACGCCGAAATTACGAGGCCCATGTGGGACCTCTGTCACTGTAATTAAATTGCCAATAAATTAAGCCTAACAAAGCGCTAATAAAGTTTGCATGATAAACTAGAGCTCGCAGGCAGGCTAGAACTTTTTGGTGGTAGCAAGCATGAGGCATTTTTTGTATTTGGTTCTCCCAGCGAAAAGTTCGCATGAATTTTTGAAGCGGTGTCCTAGTTTAATCTTAAATCATGTAGAAGCCCAGTTGGAAGCGTGCTTTCAAGGCAGGATACGGGGTGGTGCGCCCCTAGGTTTTTTGGGGTACATCCTTGTGTTTTTTTTTTTTGTCGAGGATAATTTTTCTGCACACGGTGCAGCATGTAGCTGCCGTGTCTGCGCTTGTTAGCCCCGGCAGTTCCAGGATTAATATCCGAAAGGAAGAAAAAGGGGGTAGAGCATGGGGGAAATGTAGAGTTAGGGACTTAAAAACCAAGGGAACATCTATCTTCTGCAGAATACCTGAGTCATTTAGCAGCGTGGCGTTCTGCATGTGCCGGCAGAAGGACTCATACTCCCCGGGGACAGGAGTCGGAGTTTTCACTTCGCACATATGCTTCGTAAAGGCCCCAACAATGGCTGCCAGGCGATCGAAGGCAGTTACGTTGATGTGTCCGTTTGGTAGCCTGCAAAGAAAGAGAAAATTTCAGTTCAAGTTGGTCAGCTTTCACAAAATGCTGGATTAGTATGAGGTCCCACTCTGGGTGCAGGACACCCCGGGACAGGGTGTCTATATAGTAACTAAATGGACTCGGAACCATCCCCTGGGATGTGGTTACGGTGGCCACTCATCTGGGGCACGAAGAAAGAAAATGAAAAGGAATCTCTCCGAACGTGATCAGAATTTTTTTTCAGCTTTTTCATCACTAACTTCCATGTCAACCTTTCGCGGGGTACACGTCGGATGTTGGAGGGATACACACATGTGACTAAAATTAATATGTTGCGCCCTTTTTCGAGGTATCCCTGAGGTTTTTTCTGCCTTCTTTAAATATAACCTCTCATCCCAAAATTCTGGGCGCTTTAATTAAGACTTGACGGCTGATATATAGTATCTAAGTAAAATAAACAAACGCTCGTTATTGCAGGCCGCAGTGCGCCACTCAAGTCTCGCAGGATGAGAGAAGGTCTCAAAAACGCGCTCAACGACTGAATTTTTTATATAATGTCGAGGACGAGAGCAGCTCCCTCTAGTGGAAATGGAAATGTAAATTTTTTATGACTATTTACGAGAGGGCATTACTTTTTTTTGAGAGGGTTCCATGTAGGACTAGTCATTGAAAAATCGTTTGAGCATCATTAATATTTCATCTAGCGCCTAATCTAATTACATCGATTTTATGCTCTTTCTATTTTATTTTTTACATCATAAATTTAATAAATTGTCGTTCCGCACAATTGCGTGGTACACTGTGGGGTAGGATAAAACACGGAAAGGATTTGTGGATTTAAATTGATTTTATTTTCGTGAACGGAATGAGGTTTTGACCTTAATTTAGACTGTATCGCCAATGAAAGCGGGTGGATAATTTTTTTCTTTTGTTTTGGATAGTATTTTTATTAAGTAATGTTCTGGCGTTGGACTGATGTCGGTTCGATAATTAGAAAAAAAATATATTAACAAAATATTAAAGTGTCTTCTACCAAAAATTTGAATTTAATAATCACCCTATAACTCAGAATCAGTTCACATTGGGCTATTTTTCTATGTGAGTTTTACTACCCCCTTTTTTTGGCCCATCATAAAGGAAACACCCTCTATATCAAAATATTGACAATATTCAATTTTCTATCACAATATTGGGGTCATTTTAATATTGTTACAGAATTTGCCTTCGCTTATACTTCACACTTGAAGTTGCGATCGGGCAGATATAGGGATTAGCTTTCGATCCCTCCTTTGTGAGTGTCTATGGCAGAGAAGCCAAGCGCCATACTGAAGAGATCAGCTTGGCTTCTCGGATCGAAACACTCATCGATTTTTTTGGCTCGTCTACTTCGGTGGACGAGTAATATTCTTAATAAAAATGTCCCTAAGTCCGTCCGTCAGTCCGTTCGTCGGCAAATTCGCCAAATCATAAGCGAAGGCAGATGGTGTAATTTTGCCGGCCAGCCGCTCGGCGGGCAAAATTGTAACAATATGTTTTTATTTTAATGGGGAGACTTTCACCTTTACAATTTCATTTTTACCTTTCTTTGAGCTATTAACTCAGTCAAAACATTATAGGAAAAAAATAAAGCAATATGAATTTTTACCACTACATTTTGTGGAGGCTTTTAGCTTCCAAATATATAAAAATTGTTTTTTTAAGAAGCGCCCGATTTTCAATATGGATAATTGCCAAATGGGCTGTAATTTGTCAATGTAAGCGTCAATGTCAATTTTATTCGGTATGGTCTATCAAATTATCATAAAAGATATACACCGCAGTAACAATTCCAAATCGTGAAAGTTTATTTCCGAAATCAATGTTCAGTTAAAATAGAGTTATAGAGCACTTCGTGAATTTTCATAAGAAGTTGCTATTTGCTGTGTTATTGAAAATTTTGTTTCTAAAATTCCACATTGATGTTGATGACTTGTGATTTCAACAGCATGGCGCTACGTGCTACATAGCGACCGAAACAATCCATTTATTGAGAGGACAACTTGGCGAAAATCTTATGTCAAGAAATGAATCTGTCAATGGTTTTCTTTGAATTTCTGAGTTAAGATGAAATTTCGAACTTTTAATGAATTTATTAATTTTCTTAATGTGTACGGTTATTAATGAAAGAGCAAGAAAATGAAGCAGTCATGTGTAGAGTTTAACTAAAAAGCTACAAATTTGTAAAAAGACGTAGACTATATGTCAAACACAGTAACTTGACAGAAAATTATAATGTTAACAATCCGCAAATGCCTTTTTATAGGAAAATTATTTTTACAACCAATAGAAAACATTATAGGAAAAAGATCTGACTCTTATGTACATAATTTTTTATCCAACAATAAATGTTTTACGATTTTTTTAGTATCTCATAAAATTTTAATTTCGAAAGTTCCGCAGTGACAATAAAGTTTTCCTTTTGAAATAACCGATGTGGTAGCGCATGTTATTCATAATATGTTTAAATTATCATCAGAATTTAAAGGATATTATTTCAGCATGGTATGGTACGAAAATAAAATACCTTACAGATTCTAAGCATTCAAAGTTTTATGTCTTCAGCAATACAAATACAATACTTAAGTAGTAAAAATAAATAGTTCGTTTTTTACTCCTGTCAGGAATGATATAAAATTTATATAATGCAATAAAAATGCATAAAAGGAAACACTTTAACATTCCCGGCAACGAATTCTCTTAGCATGCAAGAGCTAGAACAATCCAATTTTTTATATTGGGCTAAATTTGAAATGGAAGTTTTTTTCCGAAAAGCTTTTCCAGAGGAGAATGCATTTAAAATTTAAACATTAATAAGGTAAAAAGGGTTCGGGTCAAATTTATCTGCCAATTTTCAGTGAAATTGAAAAGAAATCAGCTTTACAGAAATATACTGAGGATTTTGATAGATTGAAAATTGCTCATAAATATTTTATTTGTGCTGAAATTATTGCCTTTAAAAAATGAATCGTAGAAGTACTGAAGTTTAAGATCAAAAGGGTTATTAACGTATACCCAAGGCTGTTTCATAATTTAGTGATTTCGATTTATTTTTCGACTTAGTCTCCTTGAAGCTGGATACAGAAAAATCTAAATCTATCAAATAGAAAATTTTTAAAAGCTTTCGAAAGTGGATAAATGGACAATTTTATAAAATCTGTTTAATGTAAATCGCATGGAGTTTGTTAAATTTAAATTCTCTATTTTACACTCCAAAATTAGGACATTATTAGATTTTCAACTTCCATTCCTAATCTTTTTTTATAGAACTAAAATTCATTTATGTTTTAACTTTTCAGTATGATCATGACGACACCGCATTAACCAGGTAAACTTTGGGCAAAATAACAACGTGTTGGAGACATCGCAAAGATTATCTCCATTATCCCTTCATTGGACCTAAGATTAACAAGGTACAGAGGCATTAAATGCTACTATTTACGGGTCCCATTGGACTAATGAAATTTGGTTTCCTTCTATAAAAGCATTTTCTTTCTCATCCCTGTCAAATTTCTATAAGCGTTTTTGCACAACGAAATTTTCAAACAGACATAAAAACAGGAAGGGTAACACCGGATTTAAACATTTCGGAAATGCGAGACATTTACAAGCCTCGAGAAGCCTTTACATATGTCAAGCGGTGGTACGAATAAACCTCTGCCCCTTTAAAAATCTCTCTCCTTTTGAGCAAACAAAAAAATCAATTTTCGCCAGGGATTCATGTAAATAATTTTTAGAATATCGTGCTGAAGCCGCAAATATGTGGTGGGACGTCAAATGTTTGGGGCATTTCCCTTAACAATTTTCAAGTTTTTCCCACAGGACATAAGTTCCTTTATGATAACGAGCCAGCAAAAAGCTCCATTCAACTTTTATGACTTTCAACAGAGGGAATCCCCTTTTGTGGCATGGGGTTTAATTGTAACCCTTTTTGAGGAAAGTTTTTGGCTTTTTCATCCCCACGTTAGAACTATTCCAAATTACAGGTGGGTCCAAGTGGCTTTAAGGGGTATAGATTAATTACCGTATGCTTAGCTTATATTACACCAGGATGTTCCTGGCGGTGGTTTTATTACCCACAGTGACACACCTTAAGCGTGGAAGGTTCGGATCGGATGACAGCAGGTTACGATGTTTTAATGCCCTAAAACAATAATAAACGACACCTGGACAGGATGCTGGTATGTAGGGAACCATTTAAATTTTGCCCATAATCTACGTTAAGTGCTCGACTGGACCTTTTTGAAGTGGAGATGACTTCCTTATTTATTTAAGAAAGTCCCTAGCGGCTGATTCTGTACTTCCCTTTGCCAAAGTTTACCACTCCGATTATGAAGGGTCTATTTTAATTCATATTTCATTTTCCGAGGGAAATAACGCAGGGTTAGCAGATAGCACCTAATCAATTGGAGGTGACTGAGGGTGGAATCTGGTTGTGGCAGTCAACTTGTTTTACATCCAAATGAACAAGGGTGATCCGGTGCTTCGAAGGAGTTTATTGGAGTGTTAACATCGCCTTAACACGGTTTTGTCGATTTCCCGATGTCTGCTCTTCCTTTGGTTTAATTGGGATTTTGATTTAAGAGCCAGGTCGTCTACAAGTAATGGCCTCAATCGTTTTCTAAAATAAAGAGAGATTGTTTGATAAGTGGCTACGAAATGAATTTATCTTTATCTATCTTTGTCTTTCGACCATTTTCATTAAAAAAAAAAAAAAAACAAATTACTTTCCGAACAACCCAATATATAAAATAGATTCTTTCAACGATACGATAATAATCACTCTTATCATTTATTAACCTCAAATATTCTTATATAATATATTATATAAGCGTTTTTTCCCTGGCTATTCAATGGTGGCCGTAGATTTGACTTTGATCATGGCCTTGAAGGTCATGTCAAGGTCAAGTTGACTTTTTTAAAATGGAAAGAGCGGAAAATTTTACGTCCGACTATGACCTTCACCATGACCTCGAAGGTCATATCAGGGTCAAGATGGCACTTTAAAGGGGAACCTGCATTGTTGCTACGGATTTCAAAAGAGCAGAAGTCTTGCGTCCAAATGTGACCTTAACCACAACCTTGACCTTAGTCATGGTGAAGGTCATAGTCGGACATAAAATTGTCCGCTCTTTCCACTTCCGTGGTCAGAAATATGGGTTCCCATTTAAAAAAATCAACCTGACCTTGAAATGACCTCCAAGGCCATGGTCAAGGTCAAATCTAAGGTCACTATTGAATAGCCAGGGAAAATTCCTAAAACTTTTGTTTAAAATTTTTTCTCTAAAATGCATTCCTCGAAAGTTATTTTGCCATTTCAATACTTTTGGATCACTCTGTATATGGAGACTGTATTCAGAAAAATTTTTATTAATTTTTATTCGATGCTTTAAAAAATAAAAATCCTCAACAATTTTTAAGGACGGTTTACACGAGGCAAATTACGGGATAAGGCAAGTAACTTGCTTCAAGTGTCTACAGGCAAGTACCGGGCAAGAAGCATTCACACGTATGGCTGGTCAGTTGCAAGTGGAGCAATTTCAAAAAACCATTAAGAATTTTTCACAAATGTTTCTCTCTCACATTATATAATAGAAGAAGTCGAATAGCTAGGAGAAGAGGCAAAAAGATCGAGGTTATGTACGAAAAATTTGATAGCGAGGAAAAGCTTACATGATGGGTCAGTTTCGCTTTTGAAAGAACGACGTAAAGAACATTGTGTTGAGTATCTGGCTTTTATGAGAATGTCATTTGCAGTGATATACAAAGGAGAGATACTCTTATGAGGGACGCAATACCTTCAAGAGTTAAATTTGAACTTTATCGATTTTAGCTACATGAAATAGCTACAGATCTCTTTAACATTATTTCCGTGTATCTTAAACTGTAATATCAAAATTCATCCCAGAAGTGTGCGATAACATTTGGATGAAATTCCAAAACAAATTAAAGATAAGAAACGAACTTGCCTGAAAAATAGAATTCCGGCCAATTTAATTGCCTTGTTTGCCAATTTGCCAAGTAGTTTGACTTGCTTACAAAAACCACGCAAGTGAGTGTTCACAAACATCAAGTAACTTGCCTAAACCGGCCTTTACTGAGCCAACTTAGAATAAAAGCCTTCAATATTTGCGTTTTATTAATGATCTGATTAGGATCAGGAATTTTGGATTGAATTGAAATTTTTGAATAGTTGTTCGTTGGAAAACTTTTTGAATTTTATTAAAAGAACATCAAATTGCATTGAATTATGACCATTTTGCGTCAATTTGCAATTTGATGCATTTATTTAAAATCAAAATCGTTGCTACAGGTCACTATTTAAAAAATCCAATTCAATATAAAATTCCATAATTCAAAATTCCATATAAAAAAACGCAGAGCTTATTGAGCTAATTGAAAATAAAAATCATCTAGGGAATTTTATTTTCGGACTTAAAACAAAACATTAAAGCACAGACAGTGATAAAAGTATCCGTGTGTTATACATGATGTATAAAAACAATCGGATTTTAACTTTTACAATATGATTTCCTGTGCACGATTCGGATTAGTTAAGATTTTTATTATATACGTTATAACTCTTTGGGTCCCTGAAAAAGATTATTAATCTTTTAAATAAGCATTAAAAGCAAGAAGTCGAAGAATAATAAAACTGCCGTAAAAGTTTAGCTTTTTAAATGCTTTCTGTTTGTTTTTACAGCAGTTTTATTATATGTACATACTTTTGCGTTTGCAGTCGTTTTCTACTTTGATAAGACCAAAACGTGCGATTAATTTAGGTAATATGTGTTCATTTACATGTTTTTGAATTTTGTTTTTACTGTGAATTTTGTTCATTTTATCTAAGTTGTTAAAAAAACACTATGATGAAAACAAATTCACTCATAATATGTAATAGATAAAATGAATATGAATTTTAGTAATGGGAATTTTTTTTTCTTAGAGATGATACAGTGGGGAGTTTTTAAAGAAGAAACCATGAACAAAACACAATATTTAAACTAAAATTCTCTCCATAATTAGTTAAATGAGCCATACTTTTTAATAAAACTCATAACAAAATTTTCCTTTATTACTTATTATTCAATTACAAAAGGAAATATGGCTCCATTCAAAATTTGGAGGTATCTAAAACGTACGCCTCATCAAATTTCATGAGTTGTACACTCGCTGATAATTGAAAAGGCAGTTTCCTTCAAAGCACAGCATGCGTGAAATGAAAATGTCCCCCTAAAAATTAGAGAGATTCGCAGAAATTGCCAATAAGCAAGCAATCTCATCAGCGAAAAGCGTCATCAGAAGCGAAAACGACCAATAGCCTGAGGTGATTATCCATGAACAGGACGAGATCATCCTGGAGACACGGGATGAAATTCCCCTGCACCCCGTATCCATAATTTCCGTCAAGGATAGTGTGCTTCCGACCATTAGTATGTGTGGTACGCCCGCACACTCTCCGCAAATTATTCCATAAATCTTAATGATTCAACTATCGGGGAGCCTCCTCGGGCCTAGCCTAGACCCTGTGCCGTGGTGTTCCAGTCTTTGCCTTCACCTGGAAAGCAGGCCGACTCCGCTCTCCACTCCGCTCTTTAGGGCTTTAATTAGCAGCGAGGAGGTTATAATTTTCGCCATACTTTTTTTTTTTTTAATTTTAAATTAGACACGCTTTAGTGCCACGTCCGCTGTAACGACCGCCTTTGTAAATGGTAACGTTTCAAGGTACACGTAATTTTGAACTTTAATTGCAGTGACCTATATCCGGGGGCCTTTTGCATTTTAGCCCTGGGGACTGGGGCTGCTGTTTGCGCAGCACTGAAGGGACCTCGTTCTCGGTAAATACTACCTTGTCATGCAAAAAGGATACTTAATCAGATTGCAGTGATTGAACCGAAAGTTTACACAAACGGAATATCAGAGCGCATGATGGGCATCTGGAAGAAATTAAACAATAGTAGAAAAAAGTTATTTACATAAATCTAAAAGTATCTATCTATTTGAGAAGTCATCTTTTGATTTTACAATATGATTTTTTATTGTTTTTTTAAATTCTGGCAACGAAATCGATCAATTTTTAAAGCGGGCCGTTATAGGTGATGGAAAATGGGTTGTGTATAACAATGTTAAGAGTAAGAGATCATGGTCTAAACGTGGAGATCCTCACTCAATCAAGGCAAAAGCCAGTTTAAATCTAAAGAAGGTTATGCTATGCATTTGGTGGGACTGGAAGGGAATCGTTTATTACCATTACTTTAGAAAAATACTGTTCTCAACTAAGTGGATGACCTACGGGATGAGCAAAAGCGCCCTGAATTAGCCAACAGAAATGAAGTTGCGTTCCATCACGACAATGCTAGACCACACGTTACCACGTTACACGGTTACCCGACAGAAACTTAGACGTAATATTTTATTGAATTTATCGACATTAAGACTGTAATGAACGACTTGTATTATTTGGAAATCAAAGAAAGGAATAGCTAAAATTAATTAATAACATTAAGAAGCGAAAACTGCATGGTTTAGCACTATTTTCTAAATAAAGGAAGAAATGAGTACGATTACATCATCATTTAACCTCTATTCCGTCCTCGGGATAATATTATTCGGATCCTTAATATTTTTACTATAACTACATTTCTGCCCGACTGGGGGAAGGGTAATCCTTTTCAGCAGCTCCCCTAAAGCTCCACATAAATGGATTATAATTGAACAAAAGTTTACCTTAGTTATGCCCGGAATAACTTCGCTCTCGGTAAGCGGTGAAAGACCGCCCAATCTTCTTCGAAGTGCACTTCTTCTTCTAAGACGCAAGCGATGTTCTCGCAGAGGTAACAAAAGCAATCCGAAAGCAATTAAAAGTCTGTTCAATGTTGGAAGACTTATTACTTACCGAAAATTTACAACTTTTTACAAATTCTCAGCGGAGAAGATTTTCGAAGGTTGGAGCGTTTCAAGTAATTAACGAAAAGTCCATAAGGAAATCACAGGTAAGCAAATAATAATCTCGCAGTTTAAGTTGTCTTTTAAGTTTATGCTATATACGACGCGACGGTGTTTAGTTTGTTTAATAATTCCTTACTTACTGAGTTAAGGGAATGATGTGGCGGGACGTGGCATGGGACGAAATAAGGGACTCATCGTAAGCAACGACTATGGGAAAAGTGTTGATTTAACTTATAATGATGCAAGTTTTATGCAGCTTGCTAAAGTTTTTCGTTGTTAATGAGATCATTAGAGTTTTCGCATTTCGGAGAAGTTCGTTTCCAGCAATTTTTCTTTCCCAAAAAAAGTGAAGCATTGGAAAATTTTTAACCCAATTTTCGCAAAGAAAAGAGATTAGCTTTTAACTCAATCCCAGGGGAGATCTGGACATTTTCGAAACACAGAAGCACTATTGCGGCTAATAGAAGGCTACTGAAAATATACTATATATTCTTTGAAGCTGGTGTGCACAATGGAGTTTCCGGCTCCACTTTATAAAGCACCAACGACCTCCGAGTCCTTAACTCAGTTAAGAGGAGACTAATTGTCGTACAGCATGGGATTAAGTTTTCCCTGCATCCCCGACAGTCGAGCGGCTGTAATTCGTTTCATGGGGCATTCCTATCCAGCATCCCCTGCATCTGTTTTTTGGGGAGGATACGAATTACCACACTAAAAGTACTCTCGCAAAAGTCCCATAATTAGTGGGAAGTTACACCCTCATTAAGTCGATGACTTGCACACACACGGCGAGTGCTTCAATTCTATTCGGCGAAGTGCCACCAGAGCCGAGAGCACTTACACTTAGCGATAAATTATATTAGCAACAAGCTTGAACAAATGCGATTATGAATTTCATATGTTGCACCCTGTGCCATACCATCCAAAGGGGATGCTATTAAGACGCGCTTCAATGGTTTTTCGAGCGGAGAATGCAAATTCCATGAGCCTGCAAGTGGTAGGTCTCAACAAATTTGATATAAAGCCAGGCAAGAACCCATACATTTAATAAGGAACTGGGTCGCTCCTGCTGGGAATTATAATAAATAAATGAATTTAGAATAGATTGCATTTCTGTTCCAGGAAAACGGAAGCATTTCCTGTTTTTTCTTTTGTCTTCTACTTTTGAGTTTCTTTTACAAAAGGGGGTTAAAGTTTATGCTGCCGACAAAAGCGACAAAAGTTATGCCTTCGACTAAAATACCTATAATTTCTACACGGTTTTTTATTATATATAAGAAAGTAAATTTCCCTAAACGTCTGTAAATCAGATTTTGATATTTACCCGCTATCTTGATTAAGCAAAATGAAATTCTCTAAAAAAATTCTGATTACAGTTAAATTAAAAACAGAAAGAAATGCTGTAAAAACAATGGAAACAACATTAAAACAATAATATTTAAATACGATTTGGCGCCAATGCCGAAAATTATTAATTTAACTATGTAGCGCATTCATCTTAGGAGTTAACAATTTCCATCATTAATTTGACAAAAAAACTACACCGAATTCTGATTTACACCATAAATACGTTCCTAAAAAATTCGCGTAAAAAGTGATACGAGTAGGGGATTTGTTCGACATTTGAAGAATCAACTAAAATAATTTTATTAAAGTATGCGAATTCAACGTTTTTAATGTGCTTCGTTCGCGTAAAAGACGAATGAGGTGTATTTTGGAACATTTATTTCTGTTATTGCCTATATTTGTTATAGCAATTTAACTGTGTTGAATATCATACTTAATGAATTCTATAAAAATTTATAAATTTCGAATAAAATATTATTAAATGTACAATGATCAGTAACCAATTTTAAAAATGTGTTAATTAAAAACGCGCATATTTTATCTTAAAATGTGATATTTTTGTCAGTGTAGTCCAAAACATAAAACTGGAACAAAATCGATTCAAAACTGACCTGAGTAATAAATTTTCAATTGAGAAGATACGAAATTTACATATGGAAAAAAAAGAAAGCGCTTTATACCAAAAAATTTCCTCCTGGCCCTAAAACAATTTCCTAACTATTGAATTTCTCAGGATAAGAAAACGTATCTACCCTTAAAAAAAGCGTAAAATCAGAATGCATAGAGGGAATATTTTGAGTTACGAACTCTAAAATTCGAAGAATTATACAAAAAAAATTTTTTTTTTTCTTCTGAATATTTTTCCAGAAAAATTAAGACGGTTTTGGACTATTCCGCACGGAAAGAGCTATTGTCTTTTGCCCTACATGCAAGATATAATTTTTTATATAAAAAAAAAAAACCGGCCAAGTGCGAGTCGGTGTCGCGCACCGAGGGTTCCGTAAAATATTTTTATTATATGATGTAACTAAAAATTTACGGTTTTCGCAATTTTTCTTTTATCTGTGCTATAAGACGTTGCTTCGTACCAAATTTCAAGATTCTGAGTTCACGGGGTACCCTGTAGGTTTTGATTCCCTTGCGAGTGTCGAAAATTTGCGGAAATTTGCGGCATAAACGGCTGTATCTTTTGATTGCGTTGGCTTAGAAGTTTGATTTTTTCACAGCTCCAAGGGACAGTAGACCTGAATATTTGATATAAATTCCAGCTTGATACTTCCACGCGTTCCTGAGAAAAAGGGTCTTCACAGACAGACAGACGGACGGACGGACGGACAACAAAGTGATCCTATAAGGGTTCCGTTTTTTCCTTTCGAGGTACGGAACCCTACAAAAATAAGAATGTGAATAACAATTCAATTAAACATACATCGTAAATGAAAATGTAAAATAAAATTATAAAATAACGATTAAAAACCTCGACTCAAGTAGTTTAAATAGCATAGAACTTTCCATTTTACGTCACTAATTTTTTCTAAGACTACATCCAGAAAAATATTTTGTTCCAGCCAATAAATTTCGTGGCTCATTTAACTATTTTTGCTTATGATTTTCACCTAACAAGATTGTTGGTAAGCATAATCAGAGCAATTTATTTGTAAATTATAAAACTATGTTTTCATTTAAACCATATATCTAGTTAAACGATATGACGGAATTAGTTCAGATAATTCACAATTACATTCGAATGATCAAATTGACGGATCTAATATTAATATTAAATAATTTATCCTAACTTATAATACATAAAACCAGATTTTTGCTGATTTTGTGAAATTATATTGATTCTTATAATCTAGAATTCAATATTTTAGGCTACGGTTGTTCTAGTGTTAAACTAACTTTTCAGTAGGCATCCAATTGTAAAGTTTGTTGAAACATACATTGACCAAATTAAATAATGAAGAATACCTAATCAATTTAACGTGTACTAAAAGTTAAATTGAAATGATTTCTTTTTAAAAATTATCAAATGTATAATAGTAAAATTGACCTTTAGTAAAATTGATATTAAAATAGTTAGGATCTAGTTAAATAAAATAGAAAATGTGTACCAGATATGAATTAAAAAGCCCTGATTTTTGAATTAACTAGAAATATATTTTTCATTGTTCTGTGTTGCGTTTATATAATTTGATTTCATATTTTCTTGTCGCCTTAATAATATTTCTAAAATTTTTGGTAGAAGGACTTTTGAAACTTTTACTAATTTCTTATTAATGTTAAAATAATAGGCCTTTTAATCTGAAAAATTTTAATGTTAAAAGATTTTTCAGATTAAGAATGACTGCCTATTTATTTGAAAGCTTAGAATCTATATTAAATGAAATAATGTTTTAACCATGTTTACCTGTGTACAGTGGTGGATTTACCAACAGGCTGAGTAGGCTGGAGCCTAGGGCGGCAGATTTTAGGGGCGGCAAATTTGGGGCCAAAAAATTTTTTTTTATATCTTACAAAAATTAAAAAGATTCAAATTTATATACCGAAACTAGTAATCCGCGTTCTCGGGATCAAACGCCCTCATCCTATCAGTAGATATAAATTATATATAAGTGTAAGAGATAATGAATCGAAAGACTATTACGAGTGAGTAGACTTCACAATTTGTTTTTTTTTTTTTTTTTTTTTTTTTTTTTTTTACAGACCATCAGCTTAGTCTAAGCTTTAAGGCAACAAAAATTAATTTGCTGCATAAGACTCGTCATCATTTGGTCCGCTGTTAGTAGAGACATGACAAACAAGCAAGTTCTTTTTTAACACATGCTTACCAACACGGACATCAAACAAATCGGCATTCTTATTTACGCTTAACCTCATGCGGTTAATAGGTTGAAAGAAACTATAGTTAGTTTTACACAGATCAGTTTGCAGAAGCGGGACATGCCTAAGGTTTCGCTCATTCGCTCTGAACGTGAATCTTGTCTTAAGAGAAGGTGAATTAATATTACCAACTAGAAGTTGGTGTACAAATACAACGTCCGCGATTTCCCGACGTTTTTGCAGAGAATGCATCTCAAGAAGTTTCAAACGGTCCTTGTATGGAGGGAGGATAACTGGATTGCTCCATGGCAATTCTCTAAGGGCGAAACGGACAAATTTCCGTTGGACAGATTCGATGCTGTCTATGTGAACTTGGTAATAGGGAGACCAGACTTGACTTGTATATTCAAGAATTGGCCGGACAAAGGAAGAATAAAGCTGTTTGTACACAGTGACGTTAGAAAATTCACGGGACCATCTTTTAATAAAACCCAGCATAATACTGGCCCTTGTCACCATGGAATTTATGTGTTCAACAAAATCCAGTTTACAATCCAGGAAAACGCCTAAATCACGGGCAGAGTGGACTCGCCTAAGAATAACGTTCGAAATATTATAATCAAAACTTAGGGGATTGCGGCCTCTACAAAAAGATAAAACTTCACATTTATTAATGTTCAATTCTAAATCATTGTGAACACACCACGTTTGGAAAGTGTTCAGATCTCTTTGAACCGTGTGGCAGTCGTTAATATTATTTGTATAACGGAAAAGTTTCATGTCATCAGCATAAATCAGAATTTTACATCCTTTGAGCAGATATGTAATGTCGTCAATAGCCAAAATGAATAAGAGCGGGCCCAGATGACTACCCTGCGGTACACCTGACGTGGCAAATATTTTTCTGGAAATTTCATGTCGAAAAGTAATCTGGTAAGTCCTGCTGGACAGGTATGAGCGTATCCAATTGATAAACAATGGAGAGAAGCCTAGATTTTCTAGTTTGAGTATTATAATCGAATGAGACAGTTTATCAAAAGCCTTGCTAAAGTCAGTATAAATGCAATCGGTTTGCAGACCCTTCTGGAAACCCTCAATGACAAAAGGGACAAATTCAAGAAGGTTCGTGGAAGTGGAACGACCTTGAAGAAAGCCGTGCTGATTTGTGGAGACAAGGTGCCGACAAATGCCTGACAATTGTGAATATATAATTGACTCAAAAAGTTTTGGAATACATGAAAGCTTTGCTATGGGCCGATAGTTACACACCTCAGTCTTTTTACCCTTTTTGTGGAGGGGAATAATAAAAGCATTCTTCCAGAGCATAGGAAACGTTCCGGTGCTGACCGATTTTTGAAAGAGTAATGTTAAGGGTAACATTAGCTCATTAGAGCAGCATTTAAGGATAGCTGGGGGGATACCATCTGGACCCGACGTGAAATCCATGGGAAGCTCATTGATATGTTTGAGAACATCGGGGGGAGAAATGTAAATGGAAAAATTTAGAGGAAAAGGATTAAAGTTTAAGTGCGAAAAGTTATTAGGGTTGGGTTGAAAAGCGGGGGAGAACGATTTTTCGAAATATGAGGCAAACATATCACAAATTGAAGATGGAATATCATCAGAGATTCCCTCGTATTGTAAGCTAGTTGGATAATTGTCCGTCTTCCTTTTGGTGTTAATAAATTTATAAAATGCCCTTGGATTGCTATACATTTCAGACTTCATTTGACAGACATAGTCATTATATAATTGTTTGGAGTAGTCTTGAAATTTATTGTAACATTCAACGAATGCATTATAGGAAACATTATTCCTTTCTAAAAGGTATGCCTTCCACAATTTAGTTTTCTTGTTTCTAAGGCTACGAAGATCGCTGTTGAACCAAGGAGGTGAAGAAGTTAAGGGACGTCGACGTTCATATGGAACGCAAGATTCAAAAATTTTGAAAAGAAGGGAGTAGAATTCGGATAAAGCATTGTCAATATTTTCATCGGACAATAGTGTAGTAAAATCAGCGGAGGATATCCTTCTAGAAAGTTCGTCAAAATCCGCCTTTCTGAAGTTGTATGCGTAGGCGCCATCATCAGTATGCTGTTTAGTGTCCTCTAGATTATAAAAGTAATCAATTTGAAGAGGCGGATGAAATGTGTCCAAAGTAGAAAGAACGATTGGACTGTGATCAACAATTGTGTTGTTACAGTCGGAAGAAAAAACAAGATCTAGCTGCCTCCCCATGTCATTCTTTATGGAACTCATTTGACTGAGACCGAAAGAGAAAACCGAACCCAGAAATGAGGACTCTTTAGTATTTATTTTGTTTAAGGGGTGGCAGCAATCGTCATCAGAATTAAATACCCATTGTACCTTGTTTAAGTAACAACAAAAAATTAAAACCAAAAGGAATAAAGAAGTGTATAAAAAATAAATACAAAAATATTTGAAATTAAAATTGTAACACATCTCACAATTCCCAAAGAAAGTCATGTAATTTGCAGCAAAGCAAATATACAGAATAGAAAATCGCGCAAAAAGGTATTGTAAAACTTTTATAACTTAATTAATTGAATCTCATCGTTATCATCAGCCGGATTGTTACCAGATAATGGAATATATTGTTTTTAAACTGTAAGTTAACGCAATACTAATTAGTTAATTACTAACTAGTTAACCGATTGTACATTATTTTGTAAGTAGTATTAAGGCTTTATTATTAGTACATGATTGAGCTTGTATTAGCTCAGAAATATACCCAAAAACTATTTCTTGTGCAATCTTAACTAAATCGTTGGGTTGTAGAAATAATCTTGGACCTTACACATCGATCCCCTAGTTCACAATAATACTAATTACGGGAAAAAGGTGGTGTAATTAGAACGATAGTGCACAAATCATAAAGTTACAAATTCATTAACAAAAAATTTTTATTAATATGATTGTGAACTAGGGTATCGAATTGTAGAGTTCGGATTGGGCGGCAAAATTCAAATAGCCTACTGGCGGCAAATGTGTAAATCCGCCGCTGCCTGTGTATATCTGTTATAGTATAGGGTACTCCATAAAATCCTACAATGCGGCCTACAAACTGAACTCTTCTTTAAAATATTCATATCACAATTTCAATTTTGAATTTCACACTGGTCGTAAGATAAGCGCCATATGCATAAAGGTTAAAGTTATCCTACTTGACTTAGGTAGTACCGCTGTAAGTGTAACTCACTTCACAGTTTTTCTCAACTTGACTCGGGCCCATTATATAGTATAAGTAGTTAATCAAACATCAGTCGCAAGATTGAGCTTCTAGACTACCCACCTAGATGCAAAAGGGAATTGAACTTTCAATCTGACAAGCTTACTTCTCTTACAAGGGTATTGAGCTGAAGTCCCACACACAGTTGATATATTGAGTTAATTCGTATAGTGTACTGAGCTACCTTTTCCTACGTTAACGTACTGAGTTAAATAAAAATTTCTCCAACTAGGGTAGTGAACTAACCAATTCTCAGACCTTTGTCAAACACTCAGCGACATCTACTCAATCTCAAATTTTTGTTAACTTATTCTTTCGAATTTTGTTAATATTATTTGTTAGCATTAAGAGATTTGAAATACATAATTTTTTTTAACTGATTTCGACTTTGGTCTGGCATTTTTTCTCAATTAAGCTGCTAAAGTAGCCTTAACCCCTTGCCTTATGAATCAAACGACGATTGTGTGTGCCACTTTTGATGAAAGCTTTTCTGATGCGTGGTGACCAGAAGCAGTCATCACGTGTCTGATACGAGATTCCCATCTTAGGCACAGAAGTGGGATCACGTCTCCCACACGTTGTTTTAAGGCAAAGGGTTAATACCCATCTAAAACCACTTAAGTCACGATATAAAAAAAAATTAGTTTGAAGTGAAAGTATTATGAATCGTAAAATTCAGCTTCTTATATTAAGTGACATAATTGCATTTGTGTTTGTGGGCGCAAACAGCCACAATAAAATCAAACATTTCTCGTTTTAATATTTTTTGAAATAAAATACTTTTTATGCCTAAGATTGTTATAACTAGTTATTTAACAAATTTACAATTTAGGAGGCAGCTGTTTTTCTGGGTTCAACCTAGTTTATGCTAATTGTACTTTGTTCTTTTGTTCTCGTAGGCTTTAATGAATCCGGGGAAAGTATAGAGATAAAACACACTAAGGTCTAAACATGATTGACATATAAAAGTTACCTCTGGAGACAGTCGTCACGTGCGGCAACGGCCAGTTTCACGATATCGGCGAATACAGGAATGACGACCCAATCGTTCGGCTTCGCTTTGGCACCAGGGATAACAGCCGGATTCCTCTTATCGTTTTCATTTAGGACAATTGCTTGTTTGCTCCACAAATCGCCGCAGCCCTCGGCGTGTCGTTGCATGCAGTCCAGTTGTTGACATGTCGATGATAATTTGCTCCACTGTAAAAATAAATTGGGTAAATAAGAAGCAGTGTTGTTGTCGTGGGGAATGAGCGAGTCGAGGTCGGCGCGTGGTCCGATAATAAGGAGCTTAGGGATAAAAAGGGACTGGGATCGGGATCTGGGGGGGCGCCCAGTTATTTACAACTTGCTCCACTTTGTTCACTAAGCGAGCTCTAATCTCCTTCCCGGAGGTCATTCACGGCGTCCAGGCCAGGAGATTTTATTAATCGCAGGACATTGGGGCTGTTCTAGTACTTGACACCGAAATATCGGAATAATTCACGCTCTGGGGCGTTCTTCGTTTCGTCCGAATCGACCCAAACGAATAGAACTGGGGTTTGAGGGGGGTAAAAATTGCAAATAACTTTTCCTACTTTATTAGGGCAAAATGATATCCATCCTCCGATACTGGAGCTCATTGCGCCAGGACCCCCTCGACACAGATTCCAACGAATAGGAAATGGAAAAAATTTGTTGTCAGCCGGGCCATGCGTCGTCCTTAATTCAGGACCAGTATTTTGTTGTCGCATTCTATTTTTGTTCCTTTTCTTTTTTAATAAAAATCTACACAAGCCCCAGGTTTAATTTAAATTCTTCCGATTTCCAATTCAAAGTTCAATTGGATTTTATTTGATGTGCCCATGCATGGCAAGGACCAAAAAATCCTAACATTCAGACATTTTAGGACACGGGGGCTCCTTCCGGCACACTCATTACAAAGAGACGGTAGGGAACAATATATGTATAGCATGTTGTAAAAAATCTACTATTCTAAAAAAAAAAAAAAAAAAATGGTTCGTGCTCCTTGATTTCGTCTAAATCAGACGGAAATTGACAAACTTGTTAGCCAGCGACTCGGAAAATAATTTTCTCTACGTCAGCGATTAAATTGAGTTTGAAAGGTTGTAAATAGGTTTTTGTTGCTATTTTTCAACAAGAATTAATTGTGATGGAGCAATATTCGCATGTAGTCAGTGTGCTGGCGAATTCTTTGAAAACCAACATACCATCGAGGCGATATTGTCAGCAACAATTATGGTTTTTTGAACAATAACAACCTTTGAAAGTTTGTTAAGGGTGCTGTGGATTTTGTTGAGGTTTCGCTTGGAATAAAGGACGTATTAGAAAATTTGAACGTATTACATTTTGAATGGGAGTTTGACATTTAATATTTATGAAAAATGGGTGCGTATAATTGAATTTATTTTTTTTATATGTAGTAAAGGATATCATTGGAAAGTGTTCTACACATTTTTTAGAAAATAATGTTTATATATGATCAAATATTTTAAATTGTTTTTAATATATCTAACTTTCATACCTGTGAGAGAAATAATTAGGAAAAGTTAATTAATTTCTTATATCTCATTGAAATGGCTGGATTTGAATAGGATATATAAATTACTTATTATTCCTATTTTTAGACGATAAGATTGACTGTGGGTATTTTATTTGTATGCTTTGAGTTGATTTGATAGATTAGTTTTCTAATGTGCTTGTTGCAGGAAACTTTTCGTTTAAAGGACAACCAAAATGTTTTATTCGTTTTTTGGTTTTTTATATTCATTTTATTTACTAAAAATAAGTGATTTAGTGGTGCATGACTCTCGCCAAAAACAGGTCATCAATTATTCTCACCTATAAAACTAAAATAGTAGTTATGTGCCTCTAATTCAGCATGAGTGATTGAATAAAATTAATCAAAAATGTGATGAAGTACAGGTAATATATTTAGATGGTTGCAAGTAATACAAAATAAAAAAAAAACAAAAACTACAAAACGGCTACCAACAATTTTAATCCTTTTAGTGTCGATCCAAATTTATATAATTTGTTGAGTTTTAAGAAAAGGGAAATAAAAATCAGGTTTACAAAAAAAAAAAAAGTTGATGTTCTTTTGACCAGACCATCTCATTTTTATGTAAATCAACGCCCTGAATCCGAATCCGAGGTCCGTTAACCTCCTTCAGGTCAGGTTCAAGGTCATTTCAAGGTCAAATTGACAAAAACCCACTAAATAGGTCTGAAAAAGAGGACTTATGGGTTTCTGGGGCCGCTGAATCCGAATTCGTGATTTGTTTAACTCCCAAAGATCAGCCAGAGGTTATTTCAAGGGCATTTCAAGGTGAAATTGACAAAAACCCACTAAATAGGTCTGAAAAAGAAGATGTATAGGTTTTTGGGGTCACTGAACCCGAATCCGTGATTTGCTTAAGCCCCCAAGGTCAACCAGAGGTCGTTTCAAGGGCATTTCAAGGTAAAACTGAGAAAAAATCAACTAAATAAGTCTGAAAAAGAAGATGTATACGTTTTTGGGGTCGCTGAATCCGAATTCGTGGTTTACTTAATCCCCAAGGTCAGCCTGAGGTCGTTTCGAAGTCATTCCAAGTTCAAATATAGAAAATACGAGATTTTTTCCCAGTTTCACCTTGAACTGCCCTTGAAACGACCTCTGGTTGACCTTGGGGGCTTAAGCAAATCACGGATTTGGGTTCAGTGACCCCAAAAACCTATACATCTTCTTTTTCAGACCTATTTAGTGGGTTTTTCCCAATTTCACCTTGAAATAACCTCTGGCTGACCTTTGGGAGTTAAACAAATCACGAATTCGGATTCAGCGGCCCCAAAAACCTATAAGTCCTCTTTTTCAGACCTATTTAGTGGGTTTTTGTCAATTTGACATTGAAATGACCTTGAACCTGACGTGATGGAGGTTAACAGACCTCGGATTCAGATTCAGGGCGTCGATTTACATAAAAATGAGATGATCTGGTCAAAATGCCTTGAAATGCCCTTGAAATAACCTCTGGGAGTTAAACAAATCACGAATTCGGATTCAGCGGCCCCAGAAACCCATAAGTCCTCTTTTTCAGACCTATTTAGTGGGTTTTTGTCAATTTGACTTTGAAATGACCTTGAACCTGACGTGATGGAGGTTAACGGACCTCGGATTCGGATTCAGGGCGTCTATTTACATAAAAATGAGATGGTCTGGTCAAAAGAACATCAACTTTTTCCGCTTAGTGGATTTTTCCCAATTTCACCTTGAAATGCCCTTAAAACGACCTTTGGCTGACCTTGGGGGTTAAGCAAATCACGAATTCGGATTCAGTGACTCCAAAATCCTATACATCTTCTTTTTCAGACCTATTTAGTGGATTTTTCTCAATTTCACCTTGAAATGCCCTTGAAATAACCTCTGGCTGATCTTTGGGAGTTAAACAAATCACGAATTCGGATTCAGCGGCCCCAGAAACCTATAAGTCCTCTTATTCAGACCTATTTAGTGGGTTTTTCTCAATTTGACCTTGAAATGACCTTGAACCTGACCTGATGGAGGTTAACGGACCTCGGATTCGGATTCAGGGCGTCGATTTACATAAAAATGAGATGGTCTGGTCAAAAGAACATCAACTTTTTTTTTTTTTGTAAACCTGTGTTATATTTAAAAAATAATTACAAAATTCAGATAGGAACAGGGTAAGAATTTTTGGTTCATATCCTAAAAAATTTAGCAAAAGCTCAGATTCGACATTTTTATAGAAAACCGAATTTAATCTTATTTAAATTGAGATCGAGTTCAGTTTTTTCTATTAAAAAATTGAAACTGAGCTTTTGCTGACTGGGATATTTCAATATTCATAATGTATAAAAATACTTTTTAACTCTAATCGCTTACTGAATACTGATTCACGCACAATGATATATCGTTGTTGGCACTTTTCGCAAGTGTACTCAACGACGTTATATCGTTGTTCGGTGCTTTAAGGGTTGAACTTCTTGGGATTACTCTGAAAATTGGTACTTGGTGGTTTTCGAAGGCATTGATTTGGAATCTACTGAGTTTTTTGAATTTCAAAATAGCGAATTCAATATCATGACCAAAATTTAAAGGGAATTTAGTTTAATGAAAATTAGTGCAAAAGGCATTTCGGAGTTTCTGATTTGGAATTCATTATCGACATTTACAAATTTCAAATGTAGGATCAAATTCTGTTTGTCTGTTTTTTTACACATCACGCTAAAGTTTTGGGATGCAATTTTATGAAACTTAATGTTGTTGTAGGTTATACCCGGTGTTATTTATGATAAATTTTATCTCTATCCACGATGTTCCAAATTCCAAGTTTCTGTATTACTGAAAGTTCGATTCGGTATGCAATATTATGCAACATTTATAAGAATGATTCCATATCAGTGGTGGATTTACCAGCAGGCTGAGTAGGCTGGAGCCTAGAGCGGCAGATTTTAAGGGCGGCAAATTTGGGGGCAATATTTTCTTTTAATGTCTTATAGAAATTAAAAATTTTCATATTTATATACCTAAATTAGTAGTCCGTGATTTCGCAAGCGCACTCATTCTACCAATAGATATAAATCTATATATATAAACATATTTATAAATAAAAGAGATAATAAATCGTAAGAATATTAGACTGCACAATTTATTTTAAATAACAACAAATAATGAAAACGAAAAAGAATAAAGAAGTATATAAAGAATAAATAGAAAAATATTTGAAATTAAAATTGTAACACACTTTACAAATCACGCAAAAAGGTATTTGAAAACTTTCCTAATTTCTGAGGAAATCAAGTTAAAAAAGTGTACAACATTTATAAAAGTCTTGAATGGACGCAGTAACAATTTTAGAAAACCCATAGTTCGTTCTATGTTCAGGAGTATACAACAAATTTCTCATATGCAACATTCGTTCCGGGGCATACATATTGATTATGGCTAATTGTTCAGGACGTCAATATGGCTAGTCAAAATATCTCTTATGAATAAGACACGCCAATAAGTTCGTCTACTATGCAACATTTGTAACCCTAACAGTGGACATTGAGTTTCTTAAGATGGAACTGTATTACCTAATATCTTGTATTATTTGAATAAAAACCGAGTAAAACTTCTTTGCACCGATTCTATTCGGGTTATCCAGAGATCATGCTGAGGACTTCATATAACTGCCGCATATTCCGAAACAGATCTGATCAAGGAGATAAAAATAAACCTAATTGTAATTTCTAAGTAAATTATGTTGTGTACCTTTTCATAAAACCTAAAAGTTTAAGTGTTTCATTGATGGTGTAATCAATGTGGTATGAAAATGTGAGTTTGGAGTCGTAGATAACACCCAAGTCTTTATATTTGTTTTAATTCTTCTTAATTTTATAATCCCATCTTACAGGGTTATCGCATCTGTGGAAGGTCATGATTTTGCAATTAGTAACGTTCAGAGAAAGATCATTAATACTACACCAGTTAGCTAACGTATCCAAATCATTTTGAAGCTTAGCACAATCTTCTGAGAATCTAACTGAGGTGAACATATTTAAATCATCAGCGTAAATTAAGCACTTAGCAAAAGAGAATATTTCAACAATATCATTAATAAATAATATGAATAATAGAGGCCCAAATTGACTTCCTTGTGGTACTCCGGATGAGGCAATAAAATCCTTACAATAAAAGTCGCCTATTTTTACCTGTTGTATACGATTGGTAAGATACTACTGAAAACCCTTCAAAATTGATCCATTGAATCCAAAATATTTTATTTTATCCAATAAAATCGGAATTGTTACTTTATCAAACATTTTAGAAAAGTCGTTATACGTATCCAGTTGAATTACATTTTCTATATTCGGAACACAGAAGTTTGTAAATATTGCTAGATTCGAAATAGTGGATCTACCAGCGAAAACTCCATGCTGCTCATTCACAATAATATACTAAACCAATGAAACTGTTTTGGAAGCAGCCAGAGCATCTAATAGCTGAAGGATAGTATTCATAATTAGGACGATAGTGCACAAATCATAAAGTTACAATTTCGTTCACAAAAAAATTGTAATTAATATGGTTGTAACGAATTTTAGAGGTCGATAGGAGCGGCAAAATTTCAATAGCCTACTGGCGGTAAATTTGTAAATCCGCCACTGTTCCATATTGTAATTTTTCTGTAACATATTTTAACACATTCTCGGACAGTAAAAATTGAGCAGGAAAAAATGGGTTATTTATTTTTAAACTAATTGAAATATTTATTAGTCACATTTTGTCCGAGTTTCAAATAATTAGATAAAAATAAAAAAATAAAGAATTGAATGCCTATGCATTATGAGTTTAAATGTGATTACGAAAATGAATTCTATAGCATTCCCGTCCGCGAAAGCGAAAGCAAATCTTCACAAAGTCGTGAGTACAGCGTAATAAATATATATCTTATAATTTCTATCCAAATACATCTATCTAAGGTTTCATATCGTCAAAATAGAGTGCGCGTTTAACTAGGATCGTGCTTGTTTTGAAGTCATGCATTATTTAAACTCTGACTTATCAGTATCAAAAGGTACTTTATTTTCTTTTGAAACATGGAAGTAAAAACAAAGCCAATGTTCATTCAAAAATACCCCAGACTCTTTCCGTTCCCATAGAATATATAAAGAGATTTATACGAGAGAGAACCCTTTCAAGGATCAACTTATACTAAAAAATGAATCGATAGTGAAGTAATGCATAACGTTACTGAAACATGGTTTGAGCAAGTGAAGGCATCATGCACTTAAGTCCCTATCGTGCATCGCATCAATCCTAAATTTAATACGTTTCCTCGGAATTGCCCCATTTTGAGTCATGTTACGTTACGTTCCCATCGATATCCAGATTCGTCTATATCGCAATTTTTTAGCGCTCGAAGCACGTCACTCATCCGCGGCGAGAACTGCTTCAGTCATATCACACGTCACGGGCCATTTGAAACACTCCATTAATCTCTATGAATTTTTGAACAAATAGAGGTCGTCAGAAATGTATAAAAATTCCAAATAGATGCATTTTTTTCGGCTCTTGCTCGGTGCAAGGAGTGGGATCATTGGGTGCATCGAGCGCAGACGCTTTTTTACAACGTAGTCCGACTGTCCGGCGGCAATTGTAATCAATTCTTCATCAAAATTTTAAAGCTGGCGAGCGTGCGGCTCATCGATCAGTCGGAAAACGACTGCGACTGCCATTTGATGACTTTGACGCGGGTGCCCTTAATTTGGGATGAAAAATGGCTTTAATTATGTAGGGGAAGTCGTACGGCTGGAAACCCTAGAACTTCGCCCTCTGTCTGAATCGAAAATGTTTAATCGTTCCAGCGTTCTTCATAGCGCTTTAAGCTGATTGGGCGCTTTAATGGAGTCGGTCGCGTACCGAAAGGGTTCCGGTTTCGATGCATACATATTTATAAATTGTCGGAGGGCTCGAAGGGCTCCGTCGTTGTCGTCGTCGTCGCCGCCCAGCAGCACTAGAACAATTTTAATTAATGGTCGCTGGTCGGAGTAGAACCCGCAAAATATTTGGCTGGAGCAAGCTCAGCCGCGAAAGAGGAGTCAATTACGCGGGAGCGTGCTCCGGTCGGTCCTCAACGCGTTCCGCATAATAAATTTAACACTTTATTTAAGAATATTGTTTACATGGTTTGCGGAAGGGACCATCTGGAAATCTATTAGGGCCTTATAGTCGACAATTGCTCGAAACAGCCGACGGTGGCAGGACCGTATGTTAGCTACTATACTTAAGAGGAGTCGTCTGGTTATGAAGAGAATGTCGCTTAGCAAACTCTGTGCATCGCCCCAAAGTTTGGGGGATCCTAATTTATGGCCTCCATTAGGCAATTTATAACATGATGTCTGGCCCGGCAGCACTGGGTTAAATAATCTTCTTGCGGAGAATTGCAATGTGAAACTTTGGTTTTCCGGGGAACAATGCTGCGAATCAGGCGATGAAATATGAGCCCTTCACCCTGAGCTGTCTCAATGGAGTACGTAATGCATAAACTTTCAGCATCATGTAAGCATTTTTGCCTCCCAACGTCTGTGCGGATTCTCAGATCCTCGAAATCCTCTTGGGGGTACACTGCCTCGGATGAATGGAAGAACGAACGTAAATTTGCCATTAGGGAGGAAAAGTGGGTTCCATTTCACGCATTGAATTTCCATATACCTTCTCTTCATGCATCTTTCAGGGAACTGGAGAAACTTATGCTTCCTGTTTTATAAATTTGCAAACCATCAATGCGCCCCCAAAAGAGCTCCAATGAAGACTCTGAGGGATATGAAACTTTCTTATTCCGCGAACGAACGATTTAATCCCTAATTGAAGTAGTTCGGCTGAAAAGATTCTTTCACGGAAATGTGAAATTTACATTCCCGTGATTTTGTATTAGATGCAATTTAGAAACCAAGAAGTAGACGTAAATCTATTGAGATTTGTGAGGTTTGTCTTCGAAATAAGCTTAGAATATTATATCAAGAAATAATTTCAGTCATACTTAGTATTTTCTTTATTCCTCTTTAAATCAGTTGGATGAAATATATTCAAGAAGTGCATTTATTTTTTTATTATTTATTAGTACAGAAATAATATAATTTCCAATTACACCAAGCAACTGAGAATGAATACAATTACAAAAGAACCAAGAGTTTAATTTAACACGAACAGTATGTTTGAAGCTAGCTAAAGAGCATTTTAGAGGACCAAACTAAAATTTGTCATAGTTATATTGAAGCCTGACTACAGGAGAGTTATACTGTACTAAACCTTTAAGTCTAGGTGCTGAAAAACATCACTACTTCTGCTTTCATATGCAGGAACACAGAAATTTAGATCATTTACTAGAGTAGTATTTAGATATTTATGATAGATATAATATAAGGTGCACTCGTCGGTATACAGTCTCTCCCAATAAGTATGGATAGTCTATCAGGATAAGGAACTTATCGGATTTTCTTAAGAGAATTTACTAAAGAGCTTGTATCCTAAGTTCTTTGCTGAAACTATTCATTTTTTAAGTGCCAAATGATGAGTGTTGCTCATTTATGTACTTTTAACCGAATTAAAAAAAACAGCAACATATGTATGAATGTCTATGATTTTTTCCAAAATCACTATACCGATTTGAGTAAATATTTTTAGTTATAAATGAATATTATTCTTCCATGTCTCATTTGAGAAAACAATTAAAGATAATCAAATACCGATGCCGATTTGTGAAATATTAAACTTAAAAAATTTGTAACATTTTCAAAAATAAAATTACGCATAAAACAAAAAAAAAAAATGAGTTGTCAAATAAAATACTTAATTTTAATTATCAAAATGTTTTTGTTTTTAGGACTTCATCTCTTTATTTTTTTTCTCAATCAGAGATAAATGTTTTATTTGCATGTAAATTACATCTTTTGATGACCTGAAACCCCGAAGAACTAGTTTAAATCGAGAATTTACTTCATTTACTATACTCAAGGTACAATTACATTTCTCATTGTAAGATGACTATTTAGATTGGCATTTTATTCAAATAAGGGGTCAAGGGTACTCAGAAAATACACTTTTTCAAATTTTTTTTTGAAATGCAGCATGTTATTTTATAGCAGTGTGTTTTGCTCGTTGTTTAAATGAATAATTGAGTAACGTTTCATGAATATCTTGTGAAAATTTCATTTGAAAATACTAATACTTCTTTCAAACACTGCTCAAGCGATCAATACGGAATTTTTTCAATATCTTCAAAATATGAAAAACCAATGTTTAATCAAAGGGTTTACAAAAAAAAAAATTGTGTTTTACAAAATGGCAGACTTCACAATCCGCAATCCGCAATTTTCAATTTTCAAAATTTGATGTTAAATTTGTGATTAGCGACCAAACCTCCTGTATATTGAATTTCATGAAAGTCTGTGAGATTTTTAAAATTTGTTGTCCGCCATATTGAATATGCCATTTTGAATTTTAAAAATCTGATTTTAATCTCGTAATCAGCGACGATAAAAACCCCGTGGTACAGAATTTCACGAAAATCTGTACGATTTTCAGAGTTTCAGATTTTCAGAATCTGCACTATAGAAAATCCGCCATTTTGAAAAGGTTATGAGTCAGTGCGATCAGCAAAAAACTTTCTTCTGTAAGTTCAAACATTCCGATCACCGTTGATCATAGTAAGAATTGCATTGTAAAACTCTATTGCTTTGAAAAAAAATTACAAAAAAAAAAAATTTCAAATTTTTTGATACTTTTCTTCCAAAAAGTCGCTATATTTAATTTCCTATTAGAAAAAACTCAATTTCGACGACAGATTCTGAAAGAGCACACTCAAAACTAGTAAGATTCATGGTTTTAATTGGAAAATAAATGTCCTTTAATTGTAAGAATGAGGTTTCAAACTGTACAAAAAAATTAGGTTCTTTGGGTGTTAGTGGGTTAATGAATTATGAAAAAAGTAAGTTTTTTTTACGTTTTACCAAATTCGATAAACACACAATCGCTTATAACCATTTAAACATGTTTAAATTCGTCGAGCAATGTTTGTAAATGGACTTAATTTAAAAGTTTTATTTTTATTATTATTATATGATTTTTTGGAAATTGCAAAATTTGCTTATTGTTTGGAAAATCTTTAAACTTTTTCGTTATGTAACTCACCTTTAAAAACAAATTGCAGACAGAATGTCTTCTTCAATTGTTTCCAAATCGAATTGCAAAGTATTCAAAAGCTTTGTATAAATCGCTTTGAAATCCGCATCATCCCGAACAATTTGAGTATCTATGGCGAATGCTTGAGATGGGATTGCAGACTTCGTTAAAGTAAAAAAAAAAAACAAAACCATCAAAAATGCAAAGTGCTCCTGAGATATAGAAGAGTTCTGAAAGTTTCCATCTATATTTGATATGATATTTTTCTGCGATTCAGCACGGTTACCAAGGTGAAGTACCGTGAAGGTCTCTGAACCTGTCATGCTTTTGAAGGGCACCTGCCGCGCACCGCAAGTGTACTTGGTTTCAATTTGATTCTAGAAAATTTCCCTTTTTCTCCGGATAATCCTTTTCTAGGGCATATATTTTGTATATGTATATATAGGGGCGTCGCACTTACGCCTACAATTGAAGTTAATGCATCCCCCTTCGCGTTCCACCAGAGCGACCCTTTCCGGGAAAAATCTAATCTCGTTATCCATCTCGCGGATAAGACCTTGAGTTCTGCATATCAGTGCCTGGCTTTGCCGTTGCTAAAAGCAATCAGTTGGGATCCAACATTCAGATCTGAGGTACCACTGAAGTAATTTTTTATTAAATTAGCATAATCAGTTTACCAACTGAATGGGGGGGAGGAGTTGGTAAAATTTCCACATGTCCTTTGAAATTATATCTAAAGATTTCTAAGCCTGCAAATTGCTTGCGTCGTCGGTTTTCTGAATGGGAAACTGCATTTTCAGGATAAAAAGGCACTGAAAGAAACGAAAAATTTTATTAAAGCATCCACAACTAAATCTTCTGGTCGGAATGTTATAAAATGGAACATTTGCATGCGTTGTGGCTCCTAAATAAAATGATAGGTACTGGGATTTTGTTTTATAACTGCAGTAAAAGCGCCCCTCATTTTTCGTCCGTCTTTGCACTATAGCTGCAATGATGGCGTATTCGCGGATGAGCGGCGTCGTCGAGTCAGAAAATCCATTCTGAAGCCCCTTAGAAACTGCCAGCTCTAAATATGTATGTAAAACATTTGAAGATATTTTTCGTTGGGAGAAAAAAAAATGGAATAATCGCACCATGAGAGCTGGAGCGGTTTAGTTCAAATGTTGCGATATTCTATTCCCCCAGCTCTGGTCCTAGATTTTGTGGAAGCCGACCCTTTATATTTTTCTTACTTGGAATTTTTAGCACGATAATGTCACTGTAGAGTCCCGGCTGGTGGTTTATTTTTATGAAAATATATATGTGTATTTTTTAAGAAATTACCCTAAGGACACAGTACAGAGACGTAGACTCGGGGACAAGACAACTTCATAAAAATTTGTTATGCAACTGAGAACTTTAAGATTTTATTAGTCCTCTTTCAAGGTAGGCTCAAATGGATACCAAAAGAGTTGTAAAAAGTTAGTGTTATTACAGCCTTGCTGGCTATTTTCTCTAAAATTTATTGAGTGATTTTTACCCAAAAACCACTTAAACGTAACATTTACCTTTTATTACTAAAATATGTGAATGATTCTGTAATTTCACTATTTTCATTTATAACTGAATGGTTTTGATTTCAATTTTACATATCCTTTACCAAAAATATGTGAATGGAAATCACATTTCATTTCATTTAATAATTATTATTTGGGCTTTTGTACTTCGATGAATATCGATCGCATTAACCCGATTAAGGGATTAATAATAAATTTTAAATTGACTACATACAAATTGGCATACAGGCTAATTCAATTTTCAGTGACCCGTTTTGCATATTGTGTATACAGAATAGTTTTATGCAGTATTTATCCGCATGCCCATTTTCACATAATTCTTTCATTTTATCTTTTCCTGGTTAACCCAATTTTACAATTTAATACTGTGGCTCCGAAATATTCATCTACTCTGTTTTTGGTATAAACAACAATGCTGTTCGATACCTGGAGATTATGATGAATTAAAAGGGATAGACAATTTTGGTAATTTTTTGATACTGACAATTTATATTGGGCTATTTATTGGACAAAATTCTAAAAAGTATAGCACTGGCGAAAACTTTTCAAATTCAATTTTAAATTATTTTCGAACTTATGAATGCAATGGGGCGAATGAGGTTTGGTTTGACGCATTTACTCTGCGGATTGTTTTTAGAAGTCATAAATCAATTTTGCAAAATTGTTAGTAAGACATAGTCAATGTATTTTATTTGGCTATTCAAAATTTGGATATTAAAATCCTACGTTTTTGGAAGGGCCTTATTTTGATCGTTATCTCATTTGCGGACGAGATCCCAAATCTCTTATTCTATCCAAATCATAATATAGTTTTTGATTAAAATCCACTAAATAAGAGGAGAGTAATAATAATAAAAACCTGGAAAAACTTTCGCCCTCATCTCACCTTAAGCCAAAAGGTAAGATACTCTAAATTTCGATTTACTTAAGGGAAAAAATGTAAATGACCTGGTTTACCTCCAAAAGATAATACCAAGTAAAACTCCCATTATGGCATTTATAAGCCCTTGCAAACGAAATTTTATTCCTCATTTTTATCGTTTCCTACGTGTTTTTTTTCCCATTTTTCCCCATTTTAAGCAGCTCTCACATCAGACCAGGGCCGTCTGCCCTACATTTTGTGCCGTATATTTCTGCCACCACTTGTTTCCCTTTGTAAGGGCTGCCAAAGCAAATAATACTCCACTGTGGTGTTGTATACAGTGGAGGTTGCCTCTGAGCTCTGATATGAGCAAAGAATGGATTTTTGGTGTGGAGAAGGTAAACTGAAATTAGTTTTTGCTCATTTCTTCTTTTCTCTGTACGCAGCATATTTTATGAGAAGTGGCAGAATTGTGTACTATGTTGATAAAGGTACACGTTGAATGGAAACAAAAATTTCACTGTGCATAGATCTGATACACTCTTTGTGGGCCTTTGGGTAAAAAGGTTTCTTGATTTACCTTCCCTTTTAGAGATGCTTAAGAATATACCTCACATTATTGTTTATTCTTTTTTTTGTTGTTCTACAAAAAGGAGGTCAAGTCGGTTTTTCACATTCTGAGCTAAAGATACTTTTTAACTTGACCTTAACTCGGCTGTTTTATTTGCTTTTAAGTTTAAGCCGCTATGAAGTTCACAAAGTAAAAGCAAAATCTACTCAGAAGCAGCGAAAATGGTGTTCTACTTAAGCTGGATTTATTAATGGATTAAGATATTAAGGAAAAATACATTTTATAACCCTTTTATAATCCTATCAGTTAAGCCAGACAATTATTTTGCCCGAACAACATTTTTCACTTTATTTTTAATGGTTTACCATTAGGTCATGTTTAAAGTAAGACTTATTATTTAAGACTATGAAAGGTTTTCATTACTAAAATTAGTTTTTGATTAAATACAATTAAATTGTATCGACTTTTATCAGAAAAACGTAATGTGAAGTAGTAGAACTTGGAATCAAAATTTAGATAATTTCAAAGTAAAATTTTATTGTAGTTTCATATGTAAACAAACTTTTAAAGTCGTATTATTATATTTTCAAGTAGAATTAAAGGATTATTGAACATCTGTCGGTTTTAATTATACATAAATTTTAGCCTAAAAGCCTAATTCAGAATTGCATTAGGTCTATTTAATTCAAATCTGAACAATTTAGTTGGTTTATATACATTAAATCCGAAACTAAATTGCTGATGAAATTCAAATATCCACTCAACTATTTCAGTTACCTTCGAACAAATTCAGAATTAAATACGATTACTGATTTTGAACTTATAGGGTCCTTAAAATGTTCAATGTACCGAAACAGATTATATTTATCATTTTGAATTATTGCAAACCGGAATAATCCTGAAAACATATTTCACCGGACGTAATTGAATTGCCTCCGAATGATAAATCGCTTATCTTATTTATCATTGTACACAGTGATAGTGCAAGCTACATAACTTCTGACGCGCTTGGTCACCCTGTACCGCCCCAGATTGACCTTTATCTCGAACCAGAGTTGTGTTGCCCCACATATAGTATATATTTAATATAGGATTGAGGTGGTTGCACAAAATTGAATAATCGATTGAGTGCCCCCAAAAACAAATCACTTTTAATAAGATAGAGCCCGAGGGTAATTGCATTATTTTTAAGAGGATTAACAGCTCAGTTACATAATAACTATAAAATTAATGAATTTGAATAACAAAATCGGTCCAGTGGCGCCGATTCATCAATCACGTGTGAGAGGAGGCGCGTGCAATTACGTTTTACTGGTCCCTTCGCGCCCTCTAAATGAAATTTTCGGATGAATTCCACGAGACATTAGTGAGAGAATTAACAGAATTAAGCAACATTGAAACGTGGCACCATCCCTGGGACACCCCCAACTGTGGTGAGTAATTAAAATCAAAGTTAATGGAGTAATGTCGTAAACAGTTGATGGGAATGGGTCTCCATTGTCGCATTTAAGGTGTATTTCCTGTGAAATGACGCAGCGATAGAAAATTTGTCTAAGGTACTCGTCTGTAACACCTCAATTATTTTCACGAAGACATTTAATATGCCCAAGTGATTTCGCATAAGGGAATGAAAATCTTAGCCCCGCGACACACGTCGACATCGACCGTTTGTCGAATGAAATATAGTTGGTGGGTACGCGTCGACGACGACACCCCAGAAATGAATGTCTCATGCAGCCCCTAACCAAATGTTCCACGTATCTCACATAAAAGTTCATGCATGAATCCTAAAAATCCACTTCACCTTGCCGTAAGTCACAAAATTAATAATTTAGATGCGAGTGCTCGACGTGATTCTGCTCGATCGGCAGGCTCTAAATATAGGGAGCGCTTTTATGGGGCGCACTTGAGCCGAATTGCCGGAGGAGGGGAGCGCCTCCAGTGCGCTGGAGATGGTGCACACCATTAGGGGCTGATATCAGATTATTTACAGAATCACTGTCGGTACGAGCGAAATCAATAAGGACTCTAGTCGCTGTGTTTTTTTTTTGCGGAGTTCCCACGTTTCCCACGGAGTTTTTTCCTCGAACTCTTTCAAGTTTTCGACAAGTTTGCTGCACGTTCAGATAAAACATGATGCGAACTTCTCTACGGACTGGATGCTCCGACATAACCGTGCCATATCTATCCTCAAGGTATGCTCGCACTTCGTTATGTCGAACGTCCAACTTTCGCATAACTTTGAATTTTATTCCGAACACCAAATTTTCCAGTAGAACTTTCAAAACATTTTTCCTTACCCCCCTCCACCCCTAAGTCCTTAGACGAACTATATTGAGGGGTCTGTGCATCCTCATTTACATCTAAATGCCAATTTTCTCTATATGTAATCATATTGAGTTTGTTACTGACATCATTTCTAGGAAAATAGTGCACACAAACTTGTGCGGAATTTTAAAAATGATTTCTATTATCTACTGTTTTCTTAAAGAAGAAAGAAAACACGCGGGAAGAGTAAGTTCAGACACCACTGCACGTGTGTAAACTATTCAAATATTTTTGGTGACAGCTATTTACATATGATAATATATCTTTTACGATTATTTTCTACTACCTACTTATTGTATATGTGGAAGAATGGCTTTATTTTTAACATCCAGTTATAAAGTCCCAAAATCAAAAATTTTTTTTTATATGTTCATAAAGTATAAAGTCACGAAAGTATGTGTTTAAAATGTTATGTTAATAGATGAAATTACAAACGTTTATATGTATGTACCACATGAAATTTCAAATGCGTTTTTTTAAAAACATTTTTGCCAAAATGCGGCCTTATCTACCCTCCTCCTTTTAAACTTCAAAGGATTTGCTTAAATTTTACTTTTGTGAAGGAAAAATGGATATTCGTTTGGATAGTTTGACCCTCAATTACAACTAAATGCATGATGTGATATTTCTTCTTTTTTGCCAAACCTTATGTAATACTTCAAAATACAGTATAGAATTATTTTTGGTTGAGTTCCAAAGTGGTGAATCAAATATGGCGTCCGAACAGTTGCAATTTCATGGGACTTTTTATTAAAATGAATCAAAGCACTTTTAAGGCCACTGATATTAAGCCAGTAATTAAAAGATATAAATTAAAGATGGCGGAGCTAATATAACTGTCGAAAATTTAAAAAATGTCCGCCCGCAAAAGGTTTATAAGGAAATGAAATCATAAAGATTTTGGGGGTTGGTAATTTTAATTTTACGATCCTGGGTACAAAAGAAAAGTTTTTTAAAAATGATGTCGATTTTATTCACTTGTAAGCAATGAGAAATGACAACACATTAATCAGAACCAAAAATCGTGACGAGTTGTGTTATTATCATCATTCGATCCGATGTTAGTAAACATGCGACCACAACCAGACTTTTCCTCAGTGCATGTTTACTGACACTAACAAAAAATAAATCAGCATTCTTATTTACATTTATTAATTATCCGATTAATAGGTTGAAAAAAAAGCTGTAGTTAGTTTTACATAAATTAGTTTATAGAAGCGACACAACCCTAAGATTACGCCCGTTCGTTCTGAAAGTGAATTCGGTTTTAAGGGAAGGTGAATTAATAATTGGTGAACAAATAAAATGTCTGTAAGCTCCCGACTTCCTGCAGAGTACGTATCAATGAGGCTCACTATCATTGTAACGATGGAGACGAATTGGATTCCCTTAAGAGCGAATCTGACAAATTTTCTTTGCAAATATTCGAAACGATGGAAATACGGCGACCAAACGTGGCTCACGTATTCAAGAATTGATTTAACAAACTAAGTTTGACGGCAGCCCTATTGGAAAATTCACGAGACCATCTTTTGATGAATCCCAACGGAGCTCTGGCCTCAACCACCATACAGTTGATATGCTCAATGAAGTATAATTTGCCATCCAGGATAACTCCCAAATCACGGGCAGAATGAACACGTTACAGAGTATAATTTGATAAGGTATAATCGGAACGCAGGTGATTGTGGCCTTTATAGAAAGTTATGATTTCGCATTTACCAATATTAAGTTATAAATTGTTGCGTGTACACCATATGTAGAATATGTTTAAGTCCTATTGAACCGCGTGGCGTAAATTAAGATTTTACAGATTTTAAGAAGTTGTGAGATGTCATCCATGGATAAAATAAATAGAAGTGAACCTAAGTGACTACCTTGCGGAACTCCAACCTGATATATTCTATAGCGTAAGTAAGAGCCGATCCAGTTAATAAGCAGAGGTAGAGAGCCTAGACTTAGCAATTGTATGATTATTAAAGAAATCCTGAAATCAGTATATAACAATAAATAAATAACAACTACTGACCAGCTCAACTTTATAGTTTGCAGTTCTTTTTTACGTAATTATTCACAGACTGAATGAAGGATGTTATTTTTCAGTGTATTGTTTTATTTATTTTTTATTTAGAAAAACAAGGAACGCCCGAAAAAAGTGTCGTGGTATCGACCATTACTTAAAGTATTATTAAATATTTTTGTAACTAAAATACAAGAATAAATTTAAGACTATGTGTTAACGAAAAAATAGCGCAAACAATATAAAAATTTATCTGCAGCGTGTAGGATTATATGCTAGCATTGACTTTTTAAAAAAGTATAAAAATTCGAATATTAACTTTTTCAAGAATATGTAATTTGTTAAAACAATTATAATTAGAAAAAATACAAAACTAGTAATCAACCGACGTGGTGCGGTTAATGAAAAAAATTTAGATTTAATCCAGAAATACAATTTACTAGTTAATTTGATTTTGATTACGAAGAATTTAATAAGTACAATAATAAACTTACTTCTTATTACATTGACTTTTGAGCCCCAAAAATTAATTTTCCTGAACTTTGTTATTGGAAGGTAATGTAAATTTAATGTTCAGTGAAGTGACAAAAATCTTACTGAAATTTATTAATTTTGCCTATTGATTAAGCATTAATTTTACAGATTGAAATACATACATACATACATACATACATACCCTAACCGAAATAAAATATAAATTATATCTGTTTTCCAGATATAATAATTTGTTTTTTAATTCAGATCTAGATAGCGTGAAATTTATGCTCTCTTTTAAAAAATTAAATTTATTAATATTTCTGGTGAGTACTTCTTGAGAATTGTAATTGGTTCTGTTTGAGAAAGCATCCAACAAGTTTCTCAAACGAAACGAATTTTCCGATGCATATACCATATATTAATCATAGAAAGCAATTCAGGACAAATGATATCATTACACAACAAATCTTTAATGAAGCACAACTAACATCGCGTTTATAATGAAGCGTTGGTAAGCCAAATAAAAGGCGGCGTGTTTCATATGAAGGCATATGCAATTTCTGCCAGTTTAATCTGCAATATAAAAATTTTGTGAGAGATCTTTGTACTGTTTCAAAAGAGATATTAGAGAGACCTTACAAAGGAGAATATAGTTTTACGGTCACCTGGTTTTTTGGCCGTAAAAAATCGGAAAATCTACTTTTATTTTTTTAATTGTTTGTTTTGAGGGCAGATTTATGATAGAAATCACAGAAATAAGAAAAAAAGAAGAAGAAAAATGAAAAAAAGGGAAAAAAAGAAAAAAAACCGGCCAAGTGCGAGTCGTGCTCGCGCACCGAGGGTTCCGTACAAACCTGTAGGTATATAAGTAAAAGTTCACCCAAAAAATATATGATGTAACTAAAAATTTAAGGTTTTCGGAATTTTTCCTTTATATGTGCTATAAAACATTGCTTCATGCCAAATTTCAATATTCTAGGTGGACTGGAAGTACCCTTTAGGTTTTGATTCCCTTGCGAGTAGTTGCGAGTTTGAAAATATGCGGCTTAAATTGCTGTTTCTTTTGATTGCGTTGACATAGAAGTTTAATTTTGTTACAGCTTAAAGGTATTATAGACCTGAGTATTTGATATGAATTTAATACCTCTACGCGTTCATGAGGAAAGGGGTAGTACGTTTAAAATTATTAAAAATATTTTTATTATATGATGTAATTAAAAATTTACGGTTTTCGCAATTTTTCCTTTATCTGTGCTAGAAGACGTTGCTTCGTACCAAATTTCAAGATTCTGAGTTCACGGGAAGTACCCTGTAGGTTTTGATTCCTTTGCGAGTGTCGAAAATTTGCGGCATAAACGGCTGTATCTTTTGATTTCGTTGGCTTAGAAGTTTGATTTTCACAAGCTCCAAGGGACAGTCGACCTGAGTATTTGATATAAATTCCAGCTTGATACCTCCACGCGGTCCTGAGAAAAAGGGTCTTGACAGACAGACAGACGGACGGACAACAAAGTGATCCTATAAAGGTTCCGTTTTTTCCTTTCGAGGTACGGAACCCTAAAAAGAAAAAAAAAAGCAAATAACTTTGAATGCTCAATTTCTTATTATCAGGACGATTTGAGGAAATCTCCAATGAAAATATGTATAATAATAAACACATTCTGTTTATCTATGTGAATGCTTAGTTAGGCAGGAAATACCTAAAAATATAGGACAAAATTAGGAAACTCATAAATTGTTTAATGTGTGTAGATAATTACAAAAATGTTTACCTCATTGGATTCTGTAGGAGCTTTGCTTAATCTCCAGTGACTGATTTATATTCGTTAATGAAATTAAAAAATTTCGCTACCAAGTGTAGAAGCGAATACTCGTCCATTTTCTCGCCATTTAGCTGCGGACGGCAATTCATCAGTCACCAATTATGGTAGAACATGAAAAATCCTTTAAGAGCCATTTTCAAGCTAATTGCTTAAAAAAAATATGAAAAAGAAATGAATAAAAACAAAAACCTCCATGGAGCTAAAAATAGATTGAAGATGGGGTCGATAACTATAACATCGTTAGGCCAGGTCCCGGAAGACAGAGATCTCCTGGGACTCCGTACTGGGTCTGACCTACAGGGGACGAGGCGCTCCTCTGGCAGGCCACGGAGAATTTATAGATCCCATTCACCGTTCCGCTACAAATCAAAACTGACAATATTGAATTATGCGGAGGCTCGTCCCTGTGTGAGTGAGATAACAAAATTTAAGCTGCGATGTTTTTAGTGCTTTAGGGCCTCCATCCAGACTTCGATTATACTCGAACATAGGGGTCGATTGGGGAGGAGTGGAGTTTTCGGAGATGGTACTCCTCTAGGAAGAGTCTCTTATGGCCTGCACTTACCGTCACTTTTAGCCTGGCGATGGGGGCCGATTCCAGAGACTCCAGAATTGCTGTGGCACTGTTGTAATTCCCGACGAGGAGGCAATATTGCGCCACTCCGCTCCAGAGCTCCACCACCTTGCTACGTTCCCAGATCCCATTGCTCTGTGCTCGAGGAAGTTTTGTTGCAGCAGCATCAAGAAGTTGTCGAGAAAAAAAGTAAAATAAAGGGAAAAAATTAGTTGTTTTCTGAGGAAAATTCCAGCTCTATTAAGATATTGATATTTCAAAGTTATTCCCTCTGAGCTGGATGCAGTTCGTGCCAGTTAAGGTCTTTAATTGATTTCTTTATTTCTGCTCCCTATGGGTTTGGTTCTAGGAAGTTAAGGGATCCGAAGATATTGAAGGAAACATGGAAAAGATGTTTTGTTATTTGTACCCTTTGAAATGGACTTTTATATACTTCGAAGTTCGAATAATAGGAAAGAGGTTAGATTACAGAGCTATTACTATACATACTATAGACTGAAGTATAAAATAATCCTGACGTATATTCCACACTTTTCTTAAGACCTCTTTAAAAGCAAAAAAAGAAAAGTGTATTTAAGTCCAACGTAGTAAAAATCGTTCGTACTCGTAAAATGTCTGAAACAAGATTCTGTGCAACAGACATTTCGATAGGGATAAAAACAGGATGTTGTTGCACTTAAATCTACTCTATAGAGTTTTCTGGATCCTGGAATCTCTGTGGGTGTTTGTTCGAGTTATTGTAAACAAACGAACCGAAGTTTGTCCGAACAGTGGACCGTAAACTATGCACGTATCATATATGTGTTGGACATACAAGGTGCTCCTCGAAAATGGAGTATACGGCTGTACATTGAGTTTTGTGGATTTAAAGGAAATTAAATTGCATGAGAGTTGCCCAGCTAAATACACATGCACTGGTGTAATCTGGAAAATGGATTATCGTGCTAATTGTAGATGGCGAGAAGATCTCCTCGACTGAGTTTGGAGTTAGTGTCCAGTCCCAGTTCATCTATCTCCTCCTGTGTGAAATATTGGACTGTGCCACTATCGTTTTTATGGAATATCCACAGTATTGTACTTTAACCGAAAATTAGAACAACGAGTGGTGTATTATGTGCAACTTGTCAGAGATTATTCTCAATTGCCTTTGCTTGGATATGGTAGAAAAAGATATGATATACAGGACTAAGTTAAGACTGGAGTTAAAATAGAGCATGGCATTGTTTTCCAGTCATCTTTATGTGTTCTATTAAGCATGCAAGCCGGATTGGGAAGATTAAGTAAAAACTATCTTACTGTATGAGGAACAATAGGAGAGCAAGCATCTCTAATGCTCAAGTTTTTGAGGAAAAAATTCATTTTTCCAGTGTTCTGTGAAATATTTTGTCTGTAACTTCATAAAGTTGAGCTATTTTTTTCGGAATTAATTCGTTATATATATTTGAGAGCAGAAAGGAAAACATATTTATTCATTTCTAAACTATATGTTTTTTTTTCTTTCTTATTAATTCTTAAACTGGCTTGACATAGACTTCAGATTTGATTGCTTTATGAATATTTTATCGGATTGGGACTAGACTGTGATTGGGATGATATCGTGAATCAAGCTTAAATAACCCTATTTTTTGCGTAATTGCAATGAATAAAAGATTATTTGTTGAGGAAGATTCGTTTTAAATGGCATTTTAATTATGTTCGCAGAAAGATATTTTGTTAAAAAAAAGAAAAAAAAATATTATGGATAAGCTTGAGGAGTTCAAAAGAATTTTGAGATTTTGGATATCTATAATTTATTAAAGAGTATCATTAAGCCCCATCAGAGACCTTATTATGTAATTTGATAACGATAGAATTTTGTATTTTAAACTTTTAAACAGTGTTACACAATTTTGTAATAGATATTTTGTCAAAAATCAAAAAATAAGAAAAAAAAGGTCTCTGGAAAAAAAATCGCACTAATTGTATATTCGATATTTCGTAAAAGGGCGTGGATATTAAAGTTTATAATCATCTGCTCCAAAACTTTAAATTAACATAATTATAATTAGTTAATCCCTCAGGATGTAGAGGCACAAGAATGGTCTTTATTCAAATGATGATGGAATTATGTGCTTGTACATAAAATAGTCTTAAGCTTTGTACAATAAGATTGTTTTGATTAATGATTTGGTAGACAATAATCCCTTTATATTTTCGGGTATTATAATCACTGTTTAAAGTTTCTGAATAATACCTTTTTAAAGTTGAAATACATTAATTTGAAAATGTAAAGGAAAAGGAAGGGAGCACTATTAAAAAAAGGGGTTTGAAATTGGAAAAGGGATGACATAAATCTTAATTTCATCTTCAATTTCCACAAAATCAAGCGCGAAATACAGAATTTAAATTAGAATAATTGTTTTCAAGTCAAAGTATATTAAAAACTATTCCGAGACCACGGGGTATGGAAATTTCAATCATACCTTTGCGGTTCGAATGTTCAGCAGGAAAGATTAATAGCTAGCTTGATCGAACCCACGGGTAAAATCTGCAATGTCAACTGCCAAAAATCAAAGCGAATGCAAAGACAAAGGTTTATTTTTGTGCAATCTGAGCAATTCGCAGAATATTCTACTGCGATTCGATTCGGAAGTGCTATGTGGCTTCTGTTTGTTTGATGTTTCAAAATTCAACAAAACGCTAACAATGTTTGGTGAACCGTCTTACCTCTTTGATCGAAAAGATATTTATTTGGTGAATCGTTCAAAAACGAAAGAAATTGATAGATCGATTGGAAAATCCTGTGGCACGGTGAAATGCTTCTTTTCAGCATGAAGCCTTTTTAAAGCTGTTCGATTCGATTAAGCATAAAACTGGAGATACACTGGAGTATAATTATGGACATTTAAGAACACATGCACCCATCATTCCATTAGCAGTAGGAGGGATGGAAGGCATGATCCCTATGTATTTCGTTTCGATTTTTCCATTTCTGGATACTCTTGCTGTATGGTGAAAATAAATTAATGAGCGAAATTGAATGGAAAAAACTGAAAAAGCTGGAAGCTCTCAGACAGCTGGATTTATTGAATTTTTTTTTGTAGGTCGCGACTGGTGCACGTTTGCCCATGACTACTGGAGCTCTGAGGCCTCTGGAAGAGAGTCTATAATTAAATTGGATATAATAATAAATCAATGGGCTTTCTGTACACTCCACTGGTCATCGGCACAAGATGAAGCACCCTCCTTAAAACCTTAAGATTCCCTTCAATAACTCGGGGAACCATTCAAAATTTTGTTTGCCATTCGCCAGGAGTATTGTACTGTGTATCTTTACGACGTGCCTATATAATATCCGTAATACCGTGTAACCGAGGGAGCTCCTGCTGGACCCCGTGCGGGCATTCACAACATCCAGATCAAACATCCCATTCCTATTCCCTGTTTGTCTTGGCAGTTCGAGTCGAACGGACGGACTCTGGTTTAATTTACCTGGAGGATTTCGTTGCATACAAATAACCGTAGACGAGCTGACCACTCAAGATATGTCTCGAGATTGCATGTTTTCTTCGGATCCTGGATTCCTGGCGGGCCACTCGATGTCGATGGCTGATCCCATTTCTTTGACTGCAAATAAATGGAAATGTAAACATGGTTAATTTGTGAACGTGAACGGATTTAATAAAAATGTTTATTCGCCCGGAAAGGTGGCGAAAATGGTTCAGGCTTTTCGATCGTTCGTAAATTGAAATTCTTGAAATTCGACTGGGTAACGCTCGAATTATTCTAGGAGAATTGCGGAAAATTAACAGGTCTAAGATAAAACCTTTTTTTTTTTTTACTTGGTTTTATACATTCGATTTCCCTTATCTCAAGAGTAGAGTTTAGGGTCAGTGGATCCATCTGTTGCGTAAATATTTAAATACTTCCCCCCGAACTTTGAGAAAAGCAAGATTGTCACTTAAGTTTGAATATTGATTTTAATGTAAAGGAACCTGTTTACACTGTTTGTTTCTTGTGAAAACTAAAAATAGAAGATTTTCTATTGTATTTGTAATTGAAAATATGTTTGGATTCAGAAATCTAGAACTTTGTGAAGAAGTATACGTACTCGATACTTTTCATGATACAAATAAACGACCTTTTCAGCTATAGTCCCAAACTCAAGTGTTTGAGAAATATGGAGGCTTGGGCTTTAAGTTAAGGGAAGGTTGAAAATCTAAAAAACTCAAATCCATTTATTGGTTTTTATATTTACTATGTGAAAATCTCTTAAATTCGAGATTTTTTTTTTCGTATAAGGTACTTATTATCAGAAAATCAATCCGTACAGCATACTCTGAACTTCAGTAGTACTAAAAGTCAATATTTTAAAAGGAGCTAATTTGAATTTTTTGTAATATTTAATATATTTATACATTACAAAATTGGCTAAAAGTTCAATATTTTTTATAGCAAATTTTAACGCGATTTTGTAGTACAAACATCATTTTGTGTAAAAATACTATAAGAAATTTGTAAAACTAAATTTTCTTGTTGACTTAATTGAGAAACCCACAACTATTTAAAGACTGACTGTAACTGGGGAAGAATACTGTTCTTATGGTACCAAAATCATTATAGGGGTAAGAACAAAATATTTATTTACACACTTCATCAATGACTGATTACTTGCAATAAAGGAACAAAAAGTAGAGTGACATACAAATCAGCAAAGTCTAGCCCTAATACATCTTTTAGATAAATTAAAATCCAAATAAACAAAGCTATCATTGAAAGAACGAGACATCGATGTGATAGGCTCTTTGTAACCATAATTAGTGCGATGTTGAGGAACGTGGAGAAAAACTCTGTATCTCAGCGAACGAGAGGGAACCGAAATATTAAAAGAGGACAGCAAAACCGAAGAATCTATGTTGCCTAGTAGGCAATCAAAAGCGAAAACGGTTTTGGAGGTTTTACGTCGACTTTCCAAAGAATCAAGATTGATAAGTAAATAAGGAGGCAAAATAATTGGATCATTCCATGGAAGCCCACGGAGTGCAAAACGGATAAACCGTCGCTGCACAGCTTCAATGCGATTTATGTGACTAGTTTAGAAAGGTGACCAAACATAACTAGCATATTCTAGAATGGGCCTCACAAAGGTGCAATACAACAGACGAGTTATGTAAGGGTCGTTGAACTCCTTGGACCACCTCTTGATGAAGCCTAAAGTAGCATTGGCTTTATTGCATATAGCATTAATATGATCGTCAAATGTAAAAGAACGATTTAACCACACACCCAGGTCTTTGGTCTTATCAAGTTGGGACAGTACACAGTTATTTATGTTATAGACGAAATTAATAGGGAGTCTTTTCTTTGAGAAGGACATAGACGTACACTTGCTTACGTTGAGGGGGAGACAGTTTACAGAGCACCATTTATAGAGAGCGTCCAGGTCAGAATTCAAAAGGAAGCAATCGTTTGGAGAAGACACAACACGAAAAATCTTTGCATCGTCAGCATAGCACAAAATGTTTGAGTGTTTTAAACACAGAGACAAGTCATTTACATAAATTATGAATAAGAGTGGTCCAAGATGGCTACCTTGAGGTACCCCAGAGGTATTAACTATCTCGTCAGACAAGGATCCGCGAAAATACACTCTCTGAGTGCGACCCAACACATGGGAACCAACCCAGTTTACAAACAACTGAGGAAACCCGAGGGCAGTGAGCTTATGAAGCAGAATGACGTGACTAATTCGGCCAAATGCTTTGCTAAAGTCGGTAAAAATACAGTCAACTTGTTTACCAGTCTCCAAGGCTGCCAAACAGAAATTTGAGAACTCTAGGAGGTTAGTAGATGTTGATTTGCCTTTCCTAAAACCGTGCTGAAAAGAGCCTAAGAATGGCTTGCAGTGGGGGCACAAGACATCGTAAATAAGAGCCTCAAATATTTTAGCAACAGCGCACAATTTTGCAACTGGTCTGTAGTTTGAAATGTCATTCCTGTTGCCCTTTTTGTGCAATGGAATAATAAATGAAGACCTCCATATTATTATTAAAGATATTTGAGCTTAAAAGTTACTCTTACTGTCCATCGAACAAATTACCACGGAAAGTCGTGCTGTCAAGTCGACCTGCCGCTGCTGTTTTCTTCGAGGAAATGGTTAGAGTTGTGTTTAAGTGCAAAAAACTCTAATATTTTGTTCTTGTCACTATAAAGTTTTTTAGATCACTAGAAAGGTATTCCTCTATAGTTATAGTTATTAGAATATCATTTTCGCGTAAAAGTTATTGTTTAGCAGTTCAGGCGAGTGGAGCGGCACACTTCGGATGTTCCGCCATAAGAAGCAATGTTATTTCGCGGCGATTCTCGGACTACATCACTACGTATGCATTTTCTACTTCACGGCTTGTGTTTATATGTATTCCCGGGGGTTTTGGTGTAGCAAAGTTCTATCCATCAAATTATAATACATTTAATTATTATTGTACTCGAATTCATTATTAACATCATCAACGTTAAAAATTTTCAATAGTTTTCTGTTATACATAATATAATAACACTATACATATTGTATACATATATGTTTAGATACTACAAGAACCCATATTCTGTAAGAATTACTATAATATGTATACAAAGTTAGGTAACTTGCTAATGTCGAAAACTTTAAATAATTCCCTTATATAATTGTTACACATAATAATTATCATTATTTGAATATAAATTGAATTGTTTTGTACACTGAGAGAAAATTCTAATAAAAATTACGGTGCTATCCCCTGTAATCCGGACTTAAGTGACAAGTACCTAGAAAATTAACGAGAGAATAACAGATAAAATACGGTTGATATAGTATTTTTTACTATTCATCCAAGAATTTTTCCGAAACGTCATAGGAACTTTTACTGTACAGCACAGTAAATTTTTATGCTAAGAAAAATTTCCTGTTGATTCAAGGAAAATTTACTTAGTCTTCATGAAATTGTACTAGTTCATAAAGGAATTTTTACGGTGCCACAACGTAATTTTCTACTGAATTTAGAAGCCGAAGTACATCGGGTGTACGATTGGATTTTTTCGGAAATTGGTACGGCTTACGAGTGTTGTTCATAGTAAATTTGCTCGCTGCGTGGTCGCTTACGGAAAGTCTGTAAGTATGACATTTTTGTTATTACTGCTAAGCATGTGTTTCATGGAATCTTCAAATCGGAGTGCAGTCGGACAGGTCAGTTATCCGAAAGTCTTCGAAAGAGTTAGATCATATGCATTTTTTTCACCGCAAAAGTCTTTCACAGAGAGGGTTTATATGCTTTATTATATCTTCGATTGGAATTTCTTTACAATATAAATATTTGTAGTTAATATCTTATCCTACTTTCTAATGCATTAAAATATCTACATCAAAATTTACCCAACCGTGCTTTTTTTTTCCTAGACGGAAATTTTACGGTGCCACAGCGTAATTTTATCTTGTGCACATAGTACTTTTACCTATGCCTGTCACTTAAGTCCAGTTTACGGGAGAGCACCGTAATTTTTCTTTGAAAAAATCGTAAAAATTATTAGAATTTTCTCTCAGTGTACGAACTTAAAAATATTTTTTCATAGAGTAAACAATTTTTTTGAGAAAAAACGATTTTCATAAATTCGTTTTTTTAATCACACAGCCTTAGTGTACGAAAATTTATTATGTACATATGGTATATCCTAACTATATATTTTACACTTAAATCACTACACAAAAATTTAGTTTAGTCTTTAATTAGCCAGTTTTGGTACTATATTCGAAAATCTTCATAAGAGGGAGAGAATATAGAATTTATATTTAAAAAGTAACCAACATAAAGAGAAACTATTTGAATATGCAATTTCGAAAAGGGCACAAATACGTTTTTTCATATCAATGTGTCCTAAATCCTGTATCTATTATGTTCGAAGAGGGAACATCTCTGGTATTTGTTCTACTGTCGACAAAATGTGACTCTAAAATATTTTTTTTAAATATTATATTTCTTTAGAAAATAATTAGTTTTTTCATTCCCTGAAAAGTTTCAATATTCAAATATGTGCCCTTTTCGAAATTACATATTCAATTCAAAAGCATGTACAAACAAATCAAAAATAATTTCAACTTTTTGAGAAATTTAATAACTTTTGCAAAGACGATAACAACTTTTAATTTCAGTTTCAATTTCTATAATTATATACTATATTGAAATTGAATTGGTTATTATTGTGTTTGATAAAATTGTTAAATCTTGTATTAAAGTATTAAAGTTAACCCTTTATAGCCCAAGATCATAAAACATTAAAATTATGTTAAAAATGGACAGGTTTAGAGAAATAAAAAATACATATTTCTCAGAAATTAAAAAAATATGTATTATTAATTATTTATTTCACATTTAAGGGAGTGTAACATTACTGTAAAATTGAGTTAAACGTAAACAAAAAAAACTAATTTTTTATGGAAGGAACATATTCATTCACTTATCTATAGGTTTCCAAGAAAATAACACAATTTTACACACTTTTTGTATTTTTTTTGTAAAATTTAAAATTTGCTCGAATTTCAATTTGTCACTTTCAATTACGGGCGAAATTCTAATCGATTAACTGTTAACAGTTTACGCTGTCTATGATGATTTCCGTGGATATTACGTTGTTCAATAATGTGTGACAGCAAAGTGGCGCCGATTTGAATGAACTAAATACATTCGGTGCGTATTCTAGCGGGATTTTTGAGGTTTGTTACAGAAATGTCACATGGGGCTATAAAGGGTTAATTCGAAGAAGAAAAATGTAAAATTTTATCCACTGCGAAAAATTGAAATTAATTTAGTTGTAATAACCAAGTAAATTTTCAGATCATATAACGACGTGTAGCTTCCGTGGTATTATGAAAGACATATTCCTATATTTTATTTTATGCAAAAAAGAGTAGGTACCGATATTACATACCTGCAAAAAATCCTGACATATGCAGAATATGCAGAGCCAAATAAATGAATATATGAAATATATTGAATTGTAATTTGTATATCAATATCCGTGTGAAATTGAAATGTGCTATTTTTCAAATTGAATATTGTGAATATGTAAGAAAAAAAAAGTTATCTGGTGTAACAACAAAGTATGACCCTCTTTTTATGGAAATCTTTCTTTGAATGAAATAGTATACATCGAAAATAAAGAAATACGTATCAGATATTTTACCAATAGCTCTTTTTTAAAGTGTTATTGAGTTAAAAGCATATTTCAGACTTAATTATAAAGTACAAAGTGCCAGCTTTACAGAAAGGCTATTTGATGAATACGCCCCCTTGCTACTCACAGACAAGTTCACAATTTAAATGGAAGTTCTGAAATACCACTTTTTGAATTTCCAAAAACGAGATCCCACGTGGAATGTATGTCGGTCATTGTTTTTTTTTTTTTTTTTTTCACAGTCTAATTACCCGAAAAGCATGTTCCCAGTTGCATATGTTACGAAAACTTCAATACACCTCCTACAACCCCTCGAAAAATGTTTTTTTCCTCCACTCAGAGCAAACATTTTGCACGATGGGTAGCTATTGGAAAAAGAGCTCTGCTCCACTGTGTTATACCATCTCCAAGGATATCACAACTTTTTAATTAGCACCGTGAGGCAGCCAGGGAAGCACAAAGGTGAGTGGAGCAGAAGACTAAAAAAAAAAAAAAGTACAGACCCCAAAAATGTGAATTTTTTCCTCGAATAATAAAAAAATAATAGTGCAAACGAGAGCACAAACAGCATACTTCATGCAGAACGGTGGGCCAAGTGGAGTAAATGAACCTGGAAAACAAAGCAATCAATTTTTCTTTTGCATATACGGGTCGCGCATGTTTGTTCTCTACCGCGGACAATTAAGGCCCCCCAAGGCCGACCCACTAAGCGTGTGATTTTTGCGGATATAACAAGTTAACTATCCTTGGAGCAAACAAAGATAGTGGTTGCCGGGGCCAACCAATGCACCCGGGGTTTCTGTTTATACATTTTCCCCCGTGCAGCACTACGTTCCACCCGGGCCAGGAATGTATCAGCAGTTGCAGTTCCGTCTGGGACGATGTGTTTTTGTTTTTTTCTAGGATTTAATTTCATTTCTTCCGGGGTTTTAAATTCCCCCGAACTCGGTTTGAATCCCTTCCATTTGGGATTTACATTCACTTTGGTGGGTTGTTACAGGGGGTGCAATATTGGATTACCTGACTCGGTTCCATTGAGTGAACCCACAGCTTTGTGTTGTACCTTTTTTCCCATCTCTCGCCCCACAAAAAGGATTTGGGATTTAATTGAAGATACATTAACTCATAAAAGACTATACTTTCATGCACTGCGCTGATGTCGAAATTATATCGGAGAGATGGAGGGGAGGGCACATGCTGCCAATCAGCATCAAATCATAATTAACATCAGAATCCAGTTTCATCAGTCGGATTTGCTTTGCTTAGATTTGGGATTTACGTTTAAATTCGATTTCGCTTTGTTTACCATGGTGCAACTAGCGCCACTAACGAGTGCTTAGTGCCCTGCAAAATTTTAGGGTCTGCGGTCTCTTTGTTTACTTCGCCAATTGTTGCGCTGAAAATCCAACAAATTGAGTAGATATTCTGCGGAGATATTATTTTTGCAACACACCTGGGATATTCGGTGCAGTCGAATTGAAATTGCACTTTTTATGCAGCAGTCTTTCATAAATAAAATAACGACATTTCTATTTCCCGTAGGGATGTATCTTTTTGAAATATCTTTAGCGGAGTCAGTGGAACAGCACATTTGACTTTAGGTATAACTTTATACTTTATTAAAATTGGAAAACGAAGCATGCACATGAGTTTAATATGGATCTATGACCAGATTATATCTTTTAACGAATTCTTTTGATTAAGAGAGCTAAAATTGTCAGAAAACTGTGGAATAATATTGACAAAAAGTTTTTAGAAATAAATTGGTTCGACTGGAGAAATAAATTGGTTTGGTGTATAACAGACGAAAGAATAAACTTCCACTTAAATTTGAGATACTACATAGAAAAAAGTAAAACAAGAAATAGGTGATTTTGATTCCAAAAATCGCAAAGCATGTTTCAAATCTATTATAGAATACTGAATTTGAAGTATTTTAATATTATCCAATTTCTTTCTTCTCAACTCTCCAAGAAATTCTTTAAAGCTAATTCAAAGACAGGGAATTCCTCGAATTCGAAGGTATATTAAGAAAGTTCAACAACTTATTTCAATCAACCTCCGTTGTTCAATAGGCAATCAGTCCAAGTTTGATTCCCATTTGGGACTGACTAAATGTTCTAGCAATGAGCACAAACGTTAGAGAAAACAAATCCAAGGGGAAGACAAATTCTCATTGAGAGCATTGTAAAAATATTTACTTTTTTTAATTAAATCCTTTATTGCGTTATTTCAATTCTCTTGTGCAATTAAAGTGTGATTGATATTAAGGGGTTATTCTACTGTTAAACGGGTAAAAAGCAGTATCTTTTTAAAAGTGTTGTAAAAAAAAAACTATTAGAGATATCAATTTGAAATTTTGCATGCATCTTTATTAATTAAAATATTATATAATGGCATAGTTGATTAAAAAAAAAAAACAAAATGGCGGCTTCGGTTTATGATTGATGTAGCGCGCGCTGACGGCCAGAGTCGTTTGCGCGGTACATTGCCCAGGTCGTCCAGGTGATCTGCAATCAATTTAACGATGAAATTTTATTAGTTTAGCTAAAAACACACAGACTGAACCTAAATTGAGCCATAAATATTAAATTTTCGCGATTTGACAAGTGTTGGAAAATAGCATGCTCGATTTTGGACGTTTTTTCGATGAAAAAAGTGCTCCCAAATAACCAAATTTCAATTTTTATGGCTCAATTTAGGTTCAGTCTGTGTAAAATTGATATATAACTATGCAAAAAAATTTTTAGCTAAATCGCTTCATTAGTTTTTTCTCTACGATGTACCGCGCACCAAAACAATACATTTTGAGTAAATCGCGTTTAAAGTTTTTTTAACCGATTTTTTTTTTTAATCAACTATGCCATTATATATTTTTTTCATTAATAAAGATGCATGCAAAATTTCAAATTGATATCTCTAATAGTTTTTTTTTTACAACACTTTTAAAAAGATACTGCTTCTTACCTGTTTAACAGTAGAATAACCCCTTAATGTGATATATTTCTTATAAAATAATAAACCTATCTTCCTTTAAAAATTATATATTTTTCTATTAACGTGATAGTGATGGGAATTGAAAAGAAGTCGAAGAGGAATCCCCATATTATATATTATTTCTAGATCTTGTGTATTTAATTGTTTATACAACTTAAAAAATTAACTTGTGCACAACCATATTTTATTGGATCTTATAAAATACATAACAAGTAAATTCCAATTTTCGCAATATTGATTTTAATGATCTGATTTTTATATTGAATTAAATTTTATAAACAGTGATTTACAGTAGATTTAAAAATTTGCAATAAATGCATCAAATTGCTATGATTTTTAATCATCAAAACTTTAAATCCTTAAATGGAAAAATTATTGGTTTCACTTTTTAGTACAAAAGCGGTATAATTCCCCAATTCTACATAAAAGTTAAGAACTCTTAACCTCTTAATTGTTTTAAAAAAAGCGGCCAAGTGCGAGTCGGACTCGCCCATGAAGGGTTCCGTAGCAGCAAGTAACATAATATAAAAGTTCTTGTTATTATTAGAAAATAATGGTTCACGGTTATGTTTATGAAATTAAATGTTTTTTTTATTTTTATATTTGAATTGATTGAATGAAAGGTAAATTGCGGTTTACGATTTATGACGTATTAAAAAAAAACTACGCACTAGATCTCGTTCAAACCAATTTTCGGTGGAAGTTTGCATGGTAATGTACATCATATATTTTTTTTAGTTTTATCATTCTCTTATTTTAGAAGTTACAGGGGGGGGGGGGAGGGGGGGCACATTTTACCACTGTGGAAGTGTCTCTCGCGCAAACTATACAGTTTAGAAAAAAAATGATATTAGAAACCTCAATATAATTTTTGAAGACCTATCCATAGATACCCCACACGTATGGGTTTGATGAAAAAAAATTTTTGAGTTTCAGTTCTAAGTATGGGGAACCCCCAAAATTTATTGTTTTTTTTTTTTATTTTTGTGTGAAAATCTTAATGCGGTTCACAGAATACATCTACTTACCAAGTTTTAACAGTATAGTTCTTATAGTTTCGGAAAAAAGTGGCTGTGACATACGGACGGACAGACAGGTAGACAGACATGACGAATCCATAAGGGTTCCGTTTTTTGCCATTTGGCTACGGAACCCTAAAAATCCCTTTAGTTCAAGAGATGGACCTCTTTTTGTAGAAGAATTCACAAATTATAAGAAATCAGTGTATTTCTAATGTTTGTTCAATAATGTGATAGCATATTAATTCCTTTAAAAGGATTTTTGATAGTAGTTAAGAGGTTAAGAGCTCTTAATTTTTATCCAGAATCGGGAGATAAGTCAATACAATTTGATGTTCTTTTAATAAAAACCAAAAAGTTTTGCTATGAGTAACAATTCAAAAATTTCAATTCAGTCAAAAATTCCCGATCCAAATCAGCTCATTAAAAAAACGTGCGTAAGGCCGCTGATCCCGCATATTTTTATGTACAAGTGGCCGCTATTTTTTATGAAAATAATTTAATTTGTGAAACCTTATGTAAGATTGCTAAAGCTTTTGAAGTAGTCACTCTGATTACTCATTATCAGAATCTATATGGAATTATCGATATCAGCTTTCTTGATACAATATTACGAATAGACAATTTAAGGGGGTATTCTCATGTGACAACTTCGAAAAATAGATTTTTTTTCATATTTCGATAGTAAAACCTATCGAAAATATGCTGTGAAAAATTCGGACCAAAATTCCTTGTATTACATAAGTTACAGCTCATAGTCGCCGACTTAAGTAAGCGACTTGTTCTGCTCTTGAAACTTTAAACGCATTTTTCTCCAAACATCATTTTTTAAAACAGTCAGTGTCCTAACAAAAAAACTATTCAACCGATTGCTTTGAAATTTATATATGTTCTTCTACACATTAATAGTTATCGTCCGTACCAGAATTACTTATTTTCGAAAATATTTTCTTATTTTTTTTAAACGATTTTTAACAACAAAAACCGAGATTTTCGTAGTTTTTTTTTCTACAGTCCGCCATTTTTTTTTTTTTTTCAATGAAATTGATTAATTCTGGTAGGGACGACAGCGACAGACCTACTGAACAATAATCCAATCGATTTTTTTTATTTCGGACAGCATGAACAGCCGCTATCACACTGACCAGTGACCTGCTTTTTTTTTTTTGTGTCTAATTTAATTTAAAAAAAAATATATAAAAAATGTAAAATAAGAAAAAAAAATGTTTTTATACAGTTTAAGATATAAATAAAAACATATAAAAAAATTAAAGTGATTGAATTTTATTGTCTTATAAAAAAAAAATTCCCTAAAAACAGGTAAAATTTATGCGTTTACATGAGAATAACTCCTTAATTGATTTAATATTTGTTTTCGGTCTCGTTGTATAAGCTCTTTTAAGGTAAGCATATATTCGATGTTAATACTTAAGGTACAGTCGCCAAATTTCGTCCCCAACCCTAATATCGTCCCCTTCATTATCTACTCTATTAAAACCCGCCATCTATTATCAGTGACCCGAACCGACAGCTAGTTGCATCAATCGGCCATTGTGTAGAAGTGAGTTCGTACCGACAGAAATTCGAAAATCAAAAAAAGTGTTCAAGGTGAGTTTTTCATTGAAATATTCTCGGATACCATAAAATATTGAGATACCTGACTTATTGATAAAATTTTTTTGTCAAACTAACTATTAATATCTCAGATGTTAATCGATTAAGTAAAATTTTCAGGTTTATGACACGTTTTTTGCTTAAATGGATGCGACAAAATAAATAGAAATTTCCTAATATCGTCCCCTTACGTGAACCTTATATCGTAACATGTAACTTTAGAATGTTTTTTATTTTATTTTTTAGATGCCGAAAAAATGATTAAAATAATTAAGAAAGGACTGTTTAGATATTAATATGATAGTTAGGTTCAATTTTATATAATAGAAAAGGAGTAAGTACAACTCCAGTTCACGTACTGATTATTGTGATCTCAATATCGTCCCCGGGACGAAATTAGAGCCTAAAAATATATTTTCATAATTTGAGTATTTTTGTTAAAGCTATTTTATAACTTTTTCTAACAATGTTAACGCGTTTTTGATTATTTTTAAGAATAAAGGAATATTGAACCTAATGTTTGACGTTTCATTTATTACTGTGGCATTTTTTTCTATTTTTTTAGATTTGTTTTACAAAAAGGGGACGATATTTGGCGACTCTACCTTATTGTGACGAAAACAAATATTTCTCATGAAAGCGCCCATAACTAATTTTGTATGTAATGTATGTAAGTTATTATTAATAAATAAATTATAAACCGTGTTTCAATCGTTTTTTACGAAGAAGTTATTATAACTAAGATTTTTTAAATATTTTAGATTCTGTAATAAATAGCGTAAAACTTATAAGTACTATAAAAAAAAAAATTTAAAATTGTAAGGTGGAACTAATAGTCGATCATTATAATAGTGTATTTGAATAATAGCTATAAGTTCTATATTTCATCACTACATCGGCTACATTTTAAAGGTCAAATTAATATTGTTTGGACATTTTCTCTTGGTGTATTTATTTATTTTCCAAAGATATATTTTATAAGCAAATTACACAGTTTATTTCTGTAAGTAGAACTTTTGTTTGACAAACACAATTTAAAGTTGCTGATATTATTTTGATGCAGATATCAATTTTTCTTAAACAGTTTTATTAATTCTAAGCGTACGACTTATTTCAATTGATTTTTCCCTTTATGTATTAAATATTTGCTTCTCTGCAGAAAAAACATTTTATTTCGAAATAAATCTCAAAAAATATTTTATGTCTTTGATTACTTGAAATATTTGCAAAAGAAGTTATCGAAACAAAATATTTCTTTTAGTGTATACTTCAGGAAAGATTGCAGCCGATTTCCTGTTTCAGAGGAAGTATCGTTAATCTTGAAAGTAGAGCAATTTCTAGTAACCCTAACGAGAGAATGACCCTTAGCTCAGCCATTTCCTGCATAAAGTGTGCTTGCATTTTCGATCGAACTTCATGTCTGCAATGTAATCCATCTCGAAAACAAACCAAAATCTCAACCTAACTTCCTGATTGAATGCCGAACTAAAATGCACAAGACTTGTGCACTTTTCCTTCCTCTCGAAAGTGGGCGGTGATGTTGGTCTGATTCCGATTTTCGCAGTGCAGAGTATCGTTTTCTTTTAAGGTTTGCAATTGGACTTCTGGAAAAAATTGTACTATTTATATAGATACCGAGGCGGAGAAGCGAAAAGTTTTCATTTTGTTGAAGCGCAAACAATTTCCAGACTAAATCCAGGGAAATTTTATGTAGTAATTGCATTGGACTAAGTTTGAGACCATTTTAAATTTTCAAACAAAATGTTGCTCTTGTTGTGTTAACGATACCAGAAGTGAACTGCAGCAATCTAGAGAGAGTTCCTAACCCTACAGGAAAAAAAGTTTCTCTTCCTCCGCAGGGTTCTCGTATAACGTGAAACCCTAACAGAGTTGTTAGAGCGTTACGCTTGAAATTTTTTGTTCGAAGTAAATTTATATTTAGATTAAAAAAGATAGCTGGATGGTATTGAAGATCTTGAAATGATTCCAATCAGAACTGATGATTTTCTCAACATGAAAAAGGTTAAGGTTTCAAATAGGGGAATAAAATAACAATTTTTTTTATGAAAAATAAGAAAAAGTAAAAATAATAATAAAATAAAAAAAAAATCGTCTTTCCTCTACAAGGTTTTATCTTCATTAAAACTTTATATCCCAGGAATATCGCAGGATATCGAATGCGTTTCAAAGAAAATTGAAAAGAGTGGGTAAAAAACTAAAACTTCTTAACCCACATTTATCCGATTTTCTTTCCGAAGAAAGCTACCATCGTCCGACTAACTTTTGTAAGAACTTTAATAAGAGCTTATTTCGGTCTAGAATCAAATAGACTTCGAAGCCGAAAACTCCTTATGCTATTGTATAGCAGAATGAAACATGCTATAAAATCAGCGCCAGTAGAACTTTTCAATAATTTACCAACACCCGGAAGGGGAATCGCGGTGGTGAATGGAACGGACGGAGGATAAAAACAACAAATGTTTAAGATAAAAGTTTTCGTTGAAGGGGCAATAAAAAATTTATCAGATCAACTGTTTAGTTCCTCTTGGAGGAGGACTTCCTTTAAGTTAAAACTTTCCAACTTATCGCGCCCGGGTACTCCGCCCTTTGGGCTCCCGTGCAAGTCTTCGGCTATTATCATTCCCTGGGCAACAATGGACCCAAATTTGCCCTGTTCTGCTCCTCGACAGATCGCATCCTTACCGCCGTTAATTTCGCAATTTCACGTTTCGAACGTGCCCTAATATAATACTATATATATATAGTATATTTTTTCTGGAATACCATTCCTTTCCCTTTTTTCCTGTGGGAAAGAGGTGAAAGCGCGAAGATTGCCGGAGCGTTTTCGGGTGCTCATTTCCTTTGTACTCCGCGGCTTGTTTGAAGGGAAACTTTCTTCATTTTTGCTAAGTTGTACATTTACTTGGCGTAAATAGCTTCTTTTAGAATGCATATTCACAGTGGTCTGCCCCAACTGCTCTGCCCTTCCTCTTCCCTTCCAGAAAGTTTTCAGGTTTTGAACTACATGACTCAAAGGACGAGATTTCACGTATGGAACCCTCAAGGTTTTAGCGCAAGGACTACTACAAAGGGGAATTAAGCTCAAGAACTTATATTATACTTAACGAGAATTTCCATCAGAATATATTACCTTAAGGGGAGGATGGTTCGGTGCGAGAGCTAAGAAATTCTCTTCCACAAGGCTAAAGGACTAGACAATAAAATATTGTTGGAAGATATTGTTGCCCTAACGAGGTTGACCCCCTGTCTTCTTGCTTTTTTACGGCACCGAGAGAGGAAAAAAAAACAAAACTAAATGTATACAGAATATTTTAAGGCAAATAAAGAAAGTGTAACATGGTAGAAAGACAATAAAGATCCATCTTACCTGCTTATCCAAAAGTACGTTGTTGCTGCACTGAACGAACTCCTCCGGACCGACGTGTTTCGCCAGCTTCCTTTCGACACGGCAAAGGATTTGGGCAAATTGTGAAGGTGTTGGACACTGTATGGAATCTATCTATTAAAAATTTTAAGATTTCAGTTTCTGTGACAGTGGACATATATTTAGGGATAATGATTTTCAAGTATTACCTTCTCGGTGCTGCTCTGACATGCTCTTAAGTCTTCTTCATGTTTCTCTAAATCAGTCAAACGGTTTAACAAGGCACTCAACATTTCGGAAACTAAATCTTCTAATCCTGTATTTGAACATCTGGAAAAGAGAAATGGAATGTAATTTGTACATTGGACATATGTACACCATCAGCACGACTGAAATATTCTAGAATTACTTTAAGTTTTAATGATGGTTTATGGACTTTGGACTTGGGGGAAACGTGTCGAGCTGTGGTAGTTGTTGTCAATTGTTTAATGCAAGTGGGAACCATTGTACAAAATGTGGAAGTCTTCAAGCAATTTTGAAGACTACTTATGACTGTGGGTATAAGGCAAATGGTTTGTAAATGTTTAAATGACCTTTTGGTATAGTATTAGGTCTGTTCGTTGGCAATCCTGTGTCACCCCAGTGCGCACCAGTGCGCCCTAGCTGCACTGGTTTTTAAACGTCAAATGCCAGTTCTGTGTTTTTTGAGAAACCTGGGGCGCCCTGGTGCACCCTGGTTTTACCCCCGATAAAAACTCAGGGTTAATGACGGTTATCAGTTTAATTGTTAACAGATACGGTATTTAAAGTGGAATTAATTCTTGTTGTGGGCACAGGAACTTAATTTTAGCATTTCGATGTGAACATTATGAAAAAGTAGTGGTTTTATTTTATAATTTTTGTGTAAAAGGCCAGTTGATAGTTCTCCTTTTTAATAAGCTGTTCGCTGGAGTGAAAAGCACTGGGATGCCCCGTGTATTTTGACAGTTCTCAGGGCGCACCATGGCGTCCTGGGGTGCCACAGGTTTTCAAGCCAACGAACAAACCTATTGTTTAACTTTTCTTATTATTTCAATGCTGTCTTTTTGTATGTTTGTTGATTTGCTATTTACATATATGTATATTATATTCTTTTATTTTTTGGGGATTAAAACTGAGTTTAAATTTTTTTTTATAAGCCGTAAATTTGGTTGTCATAAATTCAAATTCACTTCTAAAATCGATATATCCTAGAAATTGTTTCAAACAATACCATTGGGATGTTGGCACGTTACTTAAATCTAAACTTTAAATTCTCATATTTTCTGATTGAGTGATCCGATTGCGATTAAATAAAAACTAAGTCTTATTTCAAGTTAAGCCCTCTGTCTGTCTGTAGCCCATCGTAATTGGGTTAGTTTTTACTTGACGCCTGTTCAAACAAACTAAAAAAATAAATTCTAAAATCGATCTTATTACTACTTAATCTCCATTTTCATAATGACACCATACTATGATAGTTTTTTAAGAATTTAAAAAGAATTGAGGAGCATAAAACCATTCTCAGATTTGGAAAGTAATTCAAATTGTAACTGGGGAGTTTTTGACAGTTTCTTACTTTTTGGATCATCTTTAAATATGTTTAAAGAGGAAAAAACAAAAAAACGGGGTAATATGGGTTTAAACACAAAATTAAATTGCATTAACCCATTAAGTCCCAAATGTCAGCTTTTTCGCCGCTGCGTTCGGCCGCTATATTTTTAGTGAAAATAGTGTCTGAAAAATATGTGACACACTAATTCCGACGCAAAATTTAATGATCTTTCAGAATCTGACCTCAAAATTTGCAACAAATGTGTGGTTCAAAAGTTGTAAACTAATTTATGCAAAAAAACGTGATTTTGAAAAAAAAAATTTCTGGTTTTTCCAATTTTCCACAACGAAATCATTTGAAATTTCATTGTTTTCGTGCAAATATCGTGGTCTCGACTCCCAAAGTATAAGCTCCCGTTGTTTAAATGAAGGATTTTAATGTTTAAGCACACAAAATGGCGGTCGGGACACGAAAAGATGAGAAAAAGCTTTCGGAATTTTTTACTCGAAAACAAAGGGTTTTAGAGAAAAATTTTATTGAACAAAAAGTGCTTAGAATTGATTGAGAAACCCGTGAGTCAAATTTTCTAACTTATTTTATAATTCAAGATATTTTTTCGCTTGAGAGGGTTTTAGAGAAAAATAATATAGAACAAGTGCTTAGAATTGATTGTGGAACACGTGTGAATTTTTTCAGAATTTTTGATGAGATTTTTGGATTTTTCAAAAAATGATCAAATCCAAAAATCCAAAAATTGCTTGAAAAATTCTGAAAAAATTCACACGGGCTTCTCAATCAATTCTAAGCACTTTTTGTTCAATAAAATTTTTCTCTAAAACCCTTTGTTTTCGAGTAAAAAATTCCGAAAGCTTTTTCTCATCTTTTCGTGTCCCGACCGCCATTTTGTGTGCTTAAACATTAAAATCCTTCATTTAAACAACGGGAGCTTATACTTTGGGAGTCGAGACCACGATATTTGCACGAAAACAATGAAATTTCAAATGATTTCCTCGTGGAAAATTGGAAAAACCAGAAATTTTTTTTTTCAAAATCACGTTTTTTTGCATAAATTAGTTTACAACTTTTGAACCACACATTTGTTGCAAATTTTGAGGTCAGATTCTGAAAGATCATTAAATTTTGCGTCGGAATTAGTGTGTCACATATTTTTCAGACACTATTTTCACTAAAAATATAGCGGCCGAACGCAGCGGCGAAAAAGCTGACATTTGGGACTTAATGGGTTAAAACGGAAGTAAAAACGTTACATCTTATGTATTTTTTAAAATTTCAGATGGGAATTCTGTGAATAGTGCAAAATTCCGCAGAATATGTAGCGTGTAGTGGTGCGAGGTATGTGGTAATCATAAAAAATTTATAAAAACAAAACAATTTATAAATCCATCCTCGTTATTTCATAGCGACAACATTAAGTAATTTTTTATTCGAGGAAGCTATAAGCCTTTGAATGGTTAATCCTTTATAAATTAATAAATTAAAATTCCTTTATGTTGAAAATGTAACAATTTGCAAGAATTATGTCTGTAGAATTGTGTTTATAAAAAAACCGGTTAAGTGCGAGTTCGACAGAGGGTTCTGTAGCATATTTTCTAGAATTTCTAGAAATCTATAAGACGTAAGACTTGCGTTAGAATTTTCCTGTAAACTTCAAGCAAGGTGTTATATGTCCTGATTTTGTTAAAAGTTTTGGTTCAGTAATTCCGGAAATCAGCAGGGGTAGTTCTATTTTCGGATTTTTTTGAGAATATCTTTTTAAATATGTTATTTAAAATTTAGTGTTTTTATATATGATATACTAAACGATACATATAAAATTCCAAAAAGAAAATTTTCGACTACCTAAATTCCAAATTTTTACAACGCATGTTTTCTGAAAAAATCGGCTGTGACAAAAGATCAGACACGTGAGTGATCTTAAAAGGGTTGTTGCAGTGGTGGATTTACCAGCAGGCTGAGTAGGCTGGAGCCTAGAGCGGTAGATTTTAAGGGCGGCAAATTTGGGGCCAATATTTTCTTTTAATGTCTTATAGAAATTAAAAGGATTCATATTTATATACCTAAACTAGTAGTCCGTGATTTCGCAAGCGCACTCATTCTACCAATAGATATAAATCTATATATATAAACATATTTATAAATAAAAGAGATAATAAATCGTAAGAATATTAGACTGCACAATTTATTTTAAATAACAACAAATAATGAAAACGAAAAAGAATAAAGAAGTATATAAAGAATAAATAGAAAAATATTTGAAATTAAAATTGTAACACACTTTACAAATCACGCAAAAAGGTATTTGAAAACTTTCCTAATTTCTGAGGAAATCAAGTTAAAAAAGTGTACAACATTTATAAAAGTCTTGAATGGACGCAGTAACAATTTTAGAAAACCCATAGTTCGTTCTATGTTCAGGAGTATACAACAAATTTCTCATATGCAACATTCGTTCAGGGGCATACATATTGATTACGTCAATATGGCTAGTCAAAATATCTCTTATGAATAAGACACGCCAATAAGTTCGTCTACTATGCAACATTTGTAACCCTAACAGTGGACATTGAGTTTCTTAAGATGGAACTGTATTACCTAATATCTTGTATTATTTGAATAAAAACCGAGTAAAACTTCTTTGCACCGATTCTATTCGGGTTATCCAGAGATCATGCTGAGGACTTCATATAACTGCCGCATATTCCGAACCAGATCTGATCAAGGAGATAAAAATAAACCTAATTGTAATTTCTAGGTAAATTATTTTGTGTACCTTTTCATAAAACCTAAAAGTTTAAGTGTTTCATTGATGGTGTAATCAATGTGGTATGAAAATGTGAGTTTGGAGTCGTAGATAACACCCAAGTCTTTATATTTGTTTTAATTCTTCTTAATTTTATAATCCCATCTTACAGGGTTATCGCATCTGTGGTAGGTCATGATTTTGCACTTAGTAACGTTCAGAGAAAGATCATTAATACTATACCAGTTAGCTAACGTATCCAAATCATTTTGAAGCTTAGCACAATCTTCTGAGAATCTAACTGAGGTGAACATATTTAAATCATCAGCGTAAATTAAGCACTTAGTAAAAGAGAATATTTCAACAATATCATTAATAAATAATATGAATAATAGAGGCCCAAATTGACTTCCTTGTGGTACTCCGGATGAGGCAATAAAATCCTTACAATAAAAGTCGCATATTTTTACCTGTTGTATACGATTGGTAAGATACTACTGAAAACCCTTCAAAATTGATCCATTGAATCCAAAATATTTTATTTTATCCAATAAAATCGGAATTGTTACTTTATCAAACATTTTAGAAAAGTCGTTATACGTATCCAGTTGAATTACATTTTCTATATTCGGAACACAGAAGTTTGTAAATATTGCTAGATTCGAAATAGTGGATCTACCAGCGAAAACTCCATGCTGCTCATTCACAATAATATACTAAACCAATGAAACTGTTTTGGAAGCAGCCAGAGCATCTAATAGCTGAAGGATACTATTCATAATTAGGACGATAGTGCACAAATCATAAAGTTACAATTTCGTTCACAAAAAAATTGTAATTAATATGGTTGTAACGAATTTTAGAGGTCGGTAGGAGCGGCAAAATTTCAATAGCCTACTGGCGGTAAATTTGTAAATCCGCCACTGGGTTGTTGTTTTTTCCTTTGGAGGTACGAAACCCTAAAAATGGTTAATTAAAAAGACAAACTGCCAACGAAATATCATCTTTGAATTTCTTATGAAAATACAAACGAATATTCCGTCAAACAAGGATTTTGACACAAATTACAGTTTATAATCAAGCTAATATGATAATTTTGTAATTGAGAACGCTCATTTATTTTAATTTGCATTTGTTGGCTTTTTGCCAAAAAAAGGTTGCACAATAGTACGATAAACGATTGATAGTCATCTCTAAAATAACATTAGTAGGGTTAGTGAGCGGGGAAGGAGTCAAAATCTTATATTATTTATTCGTGGGAAGGCTATGTCTGGGGCTCCTAGTATTAGGGGTACTAGTCAGTTTCCAAAGCCACCGATTATAATAAAAATAGGCGAATAAGCTTTTGAGATATGTCAATTTAAAAACTGTAAATTAAAAAAAGGGTTTTTTTTAATTATTTTTGTTAAAACATTTGCTTTAATGAAGAAGTAGATAAAATTATTTATTATAAAAGCATTGTTTAAACATTAAACTACTTAAAGTCTATTCCTCGCCCATATTTTATTGTAATTGTGCCAAGTGTCTATTCAAGTCTCATTTCTATTGACAACGGACAAAAAATGATCGACTTCCCGCAGTTAATCAAATAAATCAGAGGACAATCGAAAACAATTTTGCCAATTAAGCTAAGCAAACAATTTTCATGGCAGCCAGGACGGTGAAAATATGAAAACAAAAATATATACTGACTGAAAGTAAGCAAAATCCCTGAGGGTGCGCGGTGCTAATTTTCCGGTGGGACTTTCGAAAAATATCGCTGCTTTTTGTGCGTCCTCATAGTGCGGCAATAAGTCACAATATTTTCCGCTTTAACTTCCAATTAAGTCAACACATAGAGCAAATTACTCCCGGGGGCGATAAACCTTCTACCCGGTTTCGGGATAACTTATGTGCGATGTGTCTGAAATTTAGCTCCAACAATGATTTTGTCCCGAAAACATACCTGAACGGATTTTTTTATATCCCGATTTCTTGCTTTTGCGTTTGCTAAATTTATAGGATAAGAGTGGATGGGAAAAGATACTACCGCGTGCACCTTTCTGTAGCCTTTGGCAACAGCTAATTTTGTGCTTTTTTTTTAATGAACGTCCTTTTTGCATTTTTTCGGGATGTAGATGGAAGTCATTGGACCCCAGTTTCTGAAAAAAATGTGATCTGGAAAAAAAACTAATTAGGGTTTTTGTGAATGGGAAATGTGGGAGTAAGGGATGAATAAAAAAGTTAATTAGAATCTGTAGAAGAGTCGTTAATCAGAGCAGAGCTGTTCATGAGTGGTGCAGTTAATTTGAATTTAGGAAGGATTTAGTGGGACCAATGAACTTTTTTTTTTTTTTAATTATTATAATTTTCTGAATACGCGGCCAAAAGTTTTGGAATATTTCGTAACTTTTTCTGTATTCCATTAGTATCTCTACATACAACAAAAAATAAATAATTAGTTAGAACACTTTCCAATTATTGAAAAAAAGTTCATACTACCGTCTTTATAAAAATTAATTTTCATTAATTAAAAATATATTTCTGAAAAAAACTAGGTATAAAACAGTCTTTGTTCTGAAAAGGGCTTCAAATCAACTCAAAATTCAAATTCAATTTCACTACTTGTCAGCTGTTATTTTTGAATATGGTATAAGTAAACTTTTTTAATATACTATTTTTTGTATGGTAGTTAGTCCTCATGCATACTATTCCATTTCTGTTAATAAGGGCTCATTTAACATAACTGGTCACGTGTAACAAATGTAATTTGAAATTACAGAACGTTACTTTTTATTTTAATAATATAATAATAGAATTTCACTGTATTCATTTTCTTCCATGTCTTGTGTTATGTTCTATAACATGTCATGTATTATGTGTCATATGTTGTCATGTACCATATCAAAGCAACGCCGAGTCAAAGAGAAATAATATTTCTGTCATAAAAAAGTAGTGTATTGTATAGTTGTTCATTCGTATATATTTATAGCTCATATTCACCGGAAAGACATAAGCTTATCACTGGGGAAAGAATTATTCAAATCGGTTCAGTAGTTTCTGAGATACCCACGCTGTGCCTGAACAATGATTGAATGAAAAAATCTATGATTGCAATTTTTCTTTCTGATTTTAAATATACAATACAAATGAATTATTTCGAGATAAAAATGAAAATATTCTGTGGAGGGCTTTTTAAAAAAACTTTTCATCTTTTTCCAAAGTCACAATATCATCAATTTCAAATATTTACAAGGCCTGAGAAAAGAAGGAATAAAACGGGACTTTGTATATAAGACCATAAAACGATTCAAAGAAACCTCGTCAGTTGAAACCCGTAAGAAAAGTGGACGTTCACGCACTGTACTTACTAAGCAAAGCATTAAAGTCGTAAGAGAGAAAATTCGAAGAAAAAAATGTTCGGTAAGAAAACTCGCTGGAAAATTAGGAATCGACACATTTGATACTCACCCAAAATCTTGGATTAAATGCTTATAAAACAAAACAAAAAATTCATGGAGTTTCGACATCATCCAAAGAAAAAAGAGCTGCAAGAGTTTCCAATATTCTTGCTTGGCACGCTGGAGAAAAGTTTGTGTTTTCCGATTAAAAACTCTTTGTTTTGCAGCAACCAGACAACCTTCAAAATGATCGCGTGTGGTCAGTAAAAATTCAAGACATTCCAGAAATCGAGCATTATGTGTCTAGGTATCAAAATGCTTCATTTATTATTGTTTGAGGAGTTTTTGTGAAAGGGGTAGGGGAGACCGGGGATGGTTGACCAATTTTCAGTTTAGATGCTTATATGTTTTTTGTTTTAGTGTATATTATTGTAAAAACCAATAAATTTGATAGGTACACTATTAAGCTATAAAAACAAATGACAAAAGTCTCGCAATTAGTTATAATATAGAGTACAAGCATGATTTGGTGGAATATGAAATTTGAGTCAACCTACCCCAGACATGGGGTAGGTTGACTTGTCACTGGGAGTAAGTTGACCTACAAATTAAATAGTGCAAGATCTACAGATATATAAAATTAAAATAACAAGAAGTAATTGAAATAACATTTTCTTCATTCAAACAAATAATTATCAATTCTATGACAATTTTGTTAATTTTAATTATTTGGTAACAGTCTTAACTGGTATAATTATTATAATTATATGATTTAAAGGAATAGATACATCATTTATGAGATCAGATTATGAAACCAGTCTTCTAAATCAGAGGTGCAATATTTACATTAAACAAACAATAGATTGCCATTTACACATTTTGTATGGGACTAGGTAGTCAACCAGCCCCGGATCACTTTGCAATTTTTACACACGTGTCATAACCTCAAAACTGCAGCGAAATTAAAAAGAATGATATGTAACATAAAGATTAACAATCAAACTTTTATTTTAAATTATTTGCAAATGAACAATAACAAGTATATAGGCGTCATTACAAATAATATAACAAGGAAAAAAATTACTTAAGTGTATTCTTTTTCAATATTATGCTCCTTCTCCCGAACTACGTGCGTACGCGATGCCGCATACGAAACGACTGAGGGGGAGGAGGTAACGGTTTCTCACGCCTAGTTGGATGATGCAACACTTTTGAACTAGTCGAGTTTTTCACAATTAGTCAACCTACCCCTATGGTCAACTATCCCCGGTCTCCCCTAAGCTCCCTCTGGTTGTCAAGAAGGGTGTCAAGATCAACACTGAATAGAGAATGAGACGACTACTATTGCTTTCAGTAAGACGGAGCTCCTCCGCATACCGCAAATTCAGTTCGGATGTGGTATGCTGAAAATTTAGTTGACTTTTTGCGATAGGATGAATTGCCTCCTAGTAGTCCTGATTTTAATCCCTTGGATTTTTTTGCCTGGGGTTACATGATGTCAAAACTCAAGGACAACATCAGTAATTTAGAGCATTTCAAGCGGGCAATAACTAAAATTTGGGACGAAATACCTATGCCAATAGTCCGTGCCACTTGTAACTCTTTTGAAAAGAGATTATTATTAGTAAAAAAAGCAAAAGGAGGTATAATCAAAAAACATTTATTGTGAAATGTTCCATTAAAAATATTTAATAAAATTTAACTAGGTGTTTCGATCTCGCAAATTCTTTTTGTATTCGAATTTATTGGGCACCGTGTATGTAACTATGTTATCATGTTCGTTTATTTAGTTCTATTAAAAATTAAATACATATTTACCGCAATACTTTTCAGATTAATTATTAATGATACTTGTATTTCAAATTGGCGATATTGTGATTTTGGAGAAAGATTAAACATCAATTTTTTAAACAAGCCCTCCACAGAATATTTTCATTTTTATCTCAAAATGATTCATTTGTATTGTATATTTAAAATCAGAAAGAAAAATTGCAATTAGAGATTTTTTCATTCAATCATGGTTCAGGATCAGCGTGTTACATAGATTTATTAGAATTGTATTAGATTTCAATTCCATCCAAAAATCCAAAAATACTTTCCATTCTTATGGTTCATAATTTAACACTATACATTTTAAAAGGTATTATGGGGTTATTAAATTCTCCAAATTTGTAATAATTTTTATAGTAAACTTGATTAATTCGAGAAAGGGTACATTTTATTCAAGGACTGTAAGTATAATAGTTAAATTTTACAATAAAATTTCGAGATCAGATTGTTGTTTCTCTAGAATTTGTTTTATTTGAAAAATACAAAATGATGCTTATTTTTGATCCCTAATTTTAATCTCAAAATTTTAAATCATTATTCGTTAAATAATTTGAAAATATAATATTTTATATATTAGCTATTTTTTTTTTTTTAAGAGTTTTTAAGAATTAGGATTGGAATATGAAATTTTTAACTGTGTATGTATAATATGAGAGTTAGGATATATAAATAAATAGACTTACCTAGAAACGATATGTTTAACATGGCTCATAATCCTCTCATCTCGAAAATCGTAGGGAAAAGTCTTTGTCCAGACTCCTAGCAAACCAACCAATGGTTCTAGAGATCCACTTTCAGGTACTGAAGAAATTAGTTTTCCTAATAGCTCATGGGGCCGTATGAAAAGGCGTGATGACAACAAAAACGAGAAAACAAATTCCTGGAAAAAGGAAAGAAACAATTAAATCGTATTTAAATCACCGTCGTCGGTGCGACTGTATAATAAACAATTTTACTCGGGGGCACGCCTCTCGCCATCCAGCCAGCCATATGTATTCCATCAGACCCAAATATTTCAATTAGGGCTTCAAAAACTTCCTCTCGAAATTCAAGGAAAAGTTTTCAGGGGGCCAGGGGTGGAGCACCACTTGGTAAGTGGGTCAGTCCCCGAAAACTATAAATACAGCTCGCTCGAATTTTGGGTGCGGCGACGGGGTGAAACTTTTCAATTGAAATCCCCTACAAATCCCGACAGTATATCGACGAGGGTTTGCTTATTTTCATACAGAGCGAATTTATGGAAATTTTTCTTGCCCCAGACATTTTAAATATTCTTGGAATTTTTTAATCTACAGATATAAGCAACAAAAATAATGCGCTTGAACCGCCCGAAATTTCACTTGGCCAAAGTTAACTTGAAATTTTCCCCGTACCCGCCCTACTTTCAACCCAGGACCGCCCTTTTCCTACACCGGGAAAAGTGTCGAGGACGGCAGAAGGAGCAAGAAAAATTGTCGCAATTTGGAAGTTGTTTCTCAAGTCTTTCTGTCAGGGCTTTCAATTTTCCTCCTCGGCGACTTGGAGATTTGTTTACTTTTTGGTTAATTTGTATGCATTAACATGCTCTTAACGGCGGGAATTTCTCACTTGACATTTACTTAGAAGGGCACGGTCTACTGCTTGAAAGGACTACGAAAAAGGGGTTCGCCCGCTGGAAGAAGTTCACAGGAGCCCTGAGGAATGAGCCCCTTTGAACAGAATTTTGTTTTGTTTTTTGTACACCTAAATACGAGGCAGAGAATTTTTTTTTTGAAAAAATAAGCAGATAGCGTCTTTTCATATTTACTTTATGTTTTGATATGGAATTAAGCTAGTTTAATATGATTGATACTTTACATCGTACTTTTGATATTGGCTTAAATAAATAATCTTAGAAGTAAAATAATAAATATTACCATGTTACATGTATCTGTATTTTTATTTTCGAAAATGTTTCGTAAAAAATACAAAGGCCCATTTATAAAGTAAATTTCGCACGACTCGTCTAGCGAAGACACATTTCCGAAGTTTAAAAAATGAATATACATATATAATGAGCTACTGCCAATTTGTGTATGAGAATTTGCTTTAGGTATTCATATAGCTCTATCCATATGTAGCGATATTTGACATTTATACTATAGCTTATCTTATCCGCGCGGTACGCTACACGTTTTATTATTGTAATTTAAGTTTTCGAAATTTGATATTTGTGTAGATCAAGTCCCATTTCTGTTTAGGGAATAAAAATCAAAATATACATATTAAACTCGTAAAAACCTATATATAACTGAAGTTTCTTAAGCACATATACAAACTACAAAGTGGGTGTAATTTTGATTTACAAAAATTACTATGCTATAAATTTTAAAGTGAACTCAAGAACTAATATAAGTTAATCTAAATCCAATTTGAATGAATGCAGGTTGCCAGTGCCGGAACAAAGTTACGAATATATATTTCTTTTAACGCCTTTAGTTCCAGACACTGCCCAGAGCTGCAGTAAAGTGCATGAAAGTGCAGGGTACTGGTCTCCGCCCGTTAAAGTGCTTTTATTATTGTTTTATAGTTCCTGTTCAAGCGGCCAACTTTATCCTGTCTTCCGGGGCGCCGCCAACTATCGTAAGCATACATACATACATACTATATGTATCAGAACGCAGAAATTCACTAACTAATTTCTGCAAAACTTCTTGGATTGCACTTTTATTGTCCCAACGGAAGTTTTCTGGACGTTATTTGTATGACCCTAGGTTTTACATCCGGACCGATGCATTTCCAAAAATATATGGCAATTTAGTTAGGATCTGCTTTTGTGCAAAACTTTCCCAGGTGATGTAGCCTGCATAAATTGCTTGCATTCATTGCCTACATGCCCTTCGTCCAGGCGTTTTCAAATCACCTAATCCCATTGATACCCTATAAAATATATAGAACGCTGCGGGTGCAGGAGTTTTTCATTGGCTCTGGACGTGATAGTTCATTTATTACCTTTTGTCCTTTACCCCCAGCGGGGGTCGATCGAAGGGGGATTTGGCCGACGCTATAGTTTCCTGTCGGCAGGGTACTGCGCTCTGCAATTTTGAGGTGGTTTTGCATGCAGCTCTTGATTTATTTATGGTTTGCATTCGTTTCACCGAGGCGTAACGTAGGGTAGTTTTTCACATAGTTTGTGCAACTCCGGTGCGGTACGTACGTTTCGGTTTGCCTGTCAGGTGATTGTTGCCCTATAAACGTTCGCAAATTGGATTTAAATGTTTAACTTTTAACGCAATACAGTCTGACGCAATCACTGAAAATAACTATGCAAGGGAAAAGGCTATTTTCCGGCTGATTTTAGTTTTATAAAAAAAAAAATTTATATACATATATAGGCCATATCGATTTTCTCACTGTCAGATAAGAAGAAGATTGATTATCTACAATCTAGATAAATTGAATTTGATTTCATACAAATTTTTTTGTATTTTGAAAACTTTCTACTAGGCTTGGTTATATTTGTTTTTACCTAAAATAAACCCTATATAACCACAAGATAGACGAATAAGCTCAAACCTGAAAATTATAACAGTCGAATAAACTGGTCCGTAGATAATTTAATAATATACTTAATATAATTTATTTCTGAATTCTTGTATTCAAAACTTTGAAGCACGTAAACAACAAACTTTTATTAATTTAGTTGAGTATTCTAAAATTGTTACTATCTTACTTTTGTGTAAATTATGAAATTCTATATATTTTTTGTTTACATTTTTGAATCCAAGATATATTGCTAAGAAATTTTTGAGTTTGTAAAACTTTGCGATATAAGAAAAAAAAAAAAATCGTACAGTGTTGCGAGAAAACTCCGTATACAATTGATTTTTTTATAAACAATAATATTTTTCAATTTTGGTTATATACAGAGTGGGCGATCTGTTAGTTTCTTTTTAAATTAAATGTTATTTTGACACAGAGAGATTTTATGCTCTCAAAAATTTGACACAATTACAGTATCATAACTCCGCGATACGAAATGAATGGATTTACGCTTCATCCACGCAAAAGAATAAACTTCTTTCTAAAGTGAGTGTTTGAGTGCTGTGTTGCCTAAACACTGTAAATTCTGAAAATAAATTTCGTTCGGATATGTGTGCTGGCCTCAGCGGAGCTGCGACGGGGGAATCTGCTAAAGATCGATTTTATTACTACAATCTAGGAACGATTGGCATATAATCACAATATTGATCAAGCTATTCGTGAAATAGGGCTTCAAACCGTCGAAAAGGGTCTAGCCGGTTAAGGAGGTGAAAAGTGCCCCCAGCGCTTTTGAAAAACAAAAAATATCCTCATGTAGTACATGAAAAAGTACATCTTTGCTGAAATTTTCAGACCCATAGACCCTCACATAACCTCAAAAAAAATTAAAACGTGATTTTTAGTGTTTTGGCGATATCTCGGCTTATTGTAGATGTAGAAAATTCTTTTTTTTATCAAATTATAGAGTCTTTTGTCAGCTACAAAATAATATTTTTTTCGAAATTTTTGGCGGGAAATTCAAATTTTTATACAAGTTCGAAATTTTCAAAATTCAATTAAAAAAAAAACAAAAAAAATAGAAACGACGAAAAAAAAAATGTTATTCCCTGGATGTCAAGCTATATCCATGAATTATTTCAGATTTTTAGATTTGGTGCAACAGTGTCAAAATATCGAAAAATCGTTTTTTCAGCATTTTTCGGTAATTTTACCTCTTTATTAAGTCTGAATATTCTTTAAGAATGCATTTTTTTTAAGTCATTTCCTATCTTGATATCATCCAAGCAGTTTTTGAAATTCACAAAGAGATCATATTTTCAACCTGGCGTGACATCATGGCTGAATTACACTCACCCACCGTTCATTCATATTTGTCATGCACACTGTTCATTCACGCATGTTTGAAACTGAGCGGAGTAATAACAATTCCAAATAATTGCAATATATTTCTTAATAAAAGACCTCACAAAGTAATAATATTGCTCCACTCTCTTCTGCACTTACTTATAATATAAAACTGTACTATACGAATTAATACGTATAAAAATAAATATATGATCACCTGAAAAAGAAGAAAAGTCTGAAAACATACATGTATTATACCGAACCTGAAAACATAAGACAATAGATAAAATCCCGTATTTGAGATATAAATAGGACAATTAATCTTCATCATTATCTTCTTCAATAACTGGTTCAACACCTTCGGTTTCAAATATTTTCTTCAATTTAAATTTTTTAGTTATATATCATGCATGAGATAAGTAATATATTACAGCTGCTACATGCGAACAGGAACTGAGGGGGTATCTTATTCTAGAGGCCCTTGAATTGAACGTTTTTTTCAGGGAGTTGAACAAGAATAGTTATACATAATAATCCTTTTATTATCTGATCTTTAATGAACATTTTGAGAAAAATTTTTTTTTTTTATTGAGTGGTTGGGTCAGGGCAGGCCTGCTACTGGAACTCATAACTTAGGTACGGCAGCTCATGGTGTGCACCATAGCAGCCAAACAAATAATCCGAAAAAATTGAGATTGCACATTAGTACTCTTTATATATGTGGCTATGGCAAGAGTGTGTCACATTTAGAAAAAAAATTTTTTATTCATTTCTTTAATTTTTCCTACTTATTCGTTATATTTTTTAGTTGATTTTTACTGTTAAAACATGGGATATAAGCTATGTAGATGTAAAAATGCCTGATTTGCTCCAGTTAGGTTATAGAAGCAAAGCTAACACAGCTTTTACCAAAATCTGAATTTTTACGGATGAATGGTTTTCTCAGAATGCTGCACACGATTCATCAAAACGGTATTTTGAGAAAACCGGCATTTAAGTTAAAGATAAAGGCAACGAGGAGTGGTGTGGAGCGCCAGCTGCGCACGGAATCGCCTGTAGCAGCGCGGGCTTTTCAAATTTCGCGACAAGAGATAGCTTAAACGACGCAGAAAAGAACACAGAATTTTTCAAAACTAAAAAAAAATGCATTTTTTTTTTAACATTCTAAGGTTGGATACCCCCTTAAGCCATTTACTGTAATCGTTGCAATCAAACGGGTGAATAAAGATTTTCTTCTGCTCCAATAGCTATTTTGTGATTCTACAGCTACACAAAAAGTTTTGAAAATATTTCTCATTGGTACGTATCAAATGCAATAGGCGATTTTGTATTTAGCAGAAATGCTAGATGAAAATGATGAAGTCAATCCACAGTATTTAAAAAAATCAAAAGATATAATTAAGATACAAGTTCGTTCCGGGCACATTAGCAGTAAAACTTACAATTGTTATATGCATTATAAACCGGAATCAATAGGTTATAAAATTATTCGCAGATACTAATGGGAATATGCAAATGGCTTAAGAACAGTCTGTTCCCGTAAGCTGTAATATATTACTATTTTTCCATAGATTATGAATTCGTAAATGAAAATGATCAATCAGCTCCCGTTTTCAAAGAATAGGTGAGTGAAAAAGTCAAAAGAACTTATTTTGACCATATTTGAAAAATCGTTCAAATATAACGGATTATTATAGAAGCTTGTAACGTGGCTAAAACCAAAATTAGAACCTTGAGCTATTATCTCAAAATAGTAAAGGTCCCATTATATCATACAACAGATGCTGAAAGAAGACTATAATAAATACACACTCATGAAAAACTTTTTCGCGAGTATGTTTAGAAAAGCTATAGAAATTAGTGGTATTCGATTTTTAGAATAAGTTTCAGATTTTGATTTGAGCCATGTTACAAGTTCCAGTGACCATCTGTTATTTTTTGATGATTTTTCAAAAATGGCAAAAATATATTATGATATTTTGAATTTTCCACTCAATTTTTCTCGAAAACGGCAGCTGATTGAGAATTTTAATTTAAGAATTCGTAATATGTATACGGAAAAAATTCTGTAGAAATGATCTGGTGCTCTTTCGGAAGATTGTTGATGTTATTGAAGAATATAGTGATGCAGACTAATTGTCCTATTTATATCTCAAATACGGGATTTTATCTATTGTCTTATGTTTTCAGGTTCGGTATAATACATGTATGTTTTCAGACTTTTCTTCTTTTTCAGGTGATCATATATTTATTTTTATACGTATTAATTCGTATAGTACAGTTTTATATTATAAGTAAGTGCAGAAGAGAGTGGAGCAATATTATTACTTTGTGAGGTCTTTTATTAAGAAATATATTGCAATTATTTGGAATTGTTATTACTCCGCTCAGTTTCAAACATGCGTGAATGAACAGTGTGTATGACAAATATGAATGAACGGTGGGTGAGTGTAATTCAGCCATGATGTCACGCCAGGTTGAAAATATGATCTCTTTGTGCATTTCAAAAACTGCTTGGATGATATCAAGATAGGAAATGACTTAAAAAAATGCATTCTTAAAGAATATTCAGACTTAATAAAGAGGTAAAATTACCGAAAAATGCTGAAAAAACGATTTTTCGATATTTTGACACTGTTGCACCAAATCTAAAAATCTGAAATAATTCATGGATACCTATAGCTTGACATCCAGGGAATAACATATTTTTTTTTCGTCGTTTCTATTTTTTTTGTTTTTTTTTTAATTGAATTTTGAAAATTTCGAACTTGTATAAAAATTTGAATTTCCCGCCAAAAATTTCGAAAAAAATATTATTTTGTAGCTGACAAAAGACTCTATAATTTGATAAAAAAAAGAATTTTCTACATCTACAATAAGCCGAGATATCGCCATAACACTAAAAATCACGTTTTAATTTTTTTTGAGGTTATGTGAGGGTCTATGGGTCTGAAAATTTCAGCAAAGATGTACTTTTTCATGTACTACATGAGGATATTTTTTGTTTTTCAAAAGCGCTGGGGGCACTTTTCACCTCCTTAACCGGCTAGACCCTTTGTTGCAAAATTGGATTGAGAGGATTAGTTACTGCGAAGTCAGCCGAGGCAGCAATTTAAATAAAGTCGAACTACATAACTAGTCGAAAGGGAAGGGAAACTTTGAAAAATATTGAACAGTGTTTATTTTATAGTACTTTTAAAAAGAAACCAGCTGATGGCGCACTCTTCATTTAATGGTCGTTCGCATGTCAAATTGAAACTACATTTTTATCATTTTCAAATAAACTTTGGAACTCTAATATGACACAACGTAGAAATATAACATCGATTTTCATTGATAGAAATTCAAAAGATATGTATTTACAAATAGTTATAATGCGGCAATTAGGGGTAACTTATTAACATTTCAGGAAAATTTTCCTCATTATACGAGTATGTCTCAAATTGCCTTGAGCTCGTTTTAAGACTCTTACCTTTGAATTTTATTTTTAACCCTTTGAGTGGAAATGACGGGTCTCGCCCGCAAACATCTTCTGTGCCAAATTCAATTTTGACGGGTGACACCCGCCTTATATGTAAAGGTTTAAAAACCATATAAATTTCTTCTAACTTCTAAAAAAACATTATTATGACATTTATTATTATCATTATTTTATAATTCCACATATAGATTTACGCTAAATTGAATTGTGTGCACTCGTACAATTCTTCGAAAGTTAATAGTGAGAAAGAAAAAGGGTTAATATCTACAGTAATGACACTATCTAATTGAGCAATTTTCGAGTTCATATTCCAGGATGAAATTCCCCTTATGTTCGTGAATTTCTAAAGTGCACTCAATATACGCCTGCAATGCATACAAACAGAGGGCGTGCTGGGCGGTTGTGTAGTTCAAATAAATATCTCGGTCTGAACAGGTCCATTGAAAAGCAATCTTCCGTGAAACTTTATTAACCTACTTTTGCTTATCAATGGAGCAGAGAAAAAGAAAACCTCTTTTAGCTCAATATTGATGGCAAAGGAGGTGGCGCGTGGTGGTGGCGTTACCCACGAAGCACATTATGTCCTCTACTACTACCATAAATGATTCAATGCATTTCATTTCACGTCTCCCCTTACGCCCTTTGGAGCCCTATGGGGAACTCCTTCCATCGGTAACCGCATGATTTGCAGGTGCTAGCCGCAAATTCATCTTGGCTAACTGATAAGACCGATTGGCCCATAAATAACGAAGGTTCGGTGATATTTTGATTTGGTGCTGACTGGCAAGGTAAGGTGACCCCCTCCCCCTCCCCACGTTCCATTGCTAGACTAAATCCTGACGACATCCCTTAAGACCACAAAGGGACCAAGATTAACGCGTGTTACATGTAAAACAGTGAAATTAATTACGGCTAGTAAATAATTAGTAAAGGATGTAAAACGTTACCTTATCTAGCTCCGCCAGGGTCTTCGGCATGAGGACATCAACAAGGGACTCCAGTGGCCCAGATACGATCCTGCCGTTCACGTACATGATCCCACCTGTGCCGAGCGCAGAGCACTGTAACAAATGTAATTTAGCAATTCATGTCGTTTGTCTTTCTCAAGGAGCAGGACGTCGTCGTCGTCGTTGTCGTCGTCGTCCTCGTCGACGTCGTCTCGTCTATGTCGGAGGAAGGAAACTTTGTTCGGCTACACCCATGTCTAGGGGTAGTCATAAATCTTGGAGTATGTTTGCATGCCGCTCTGTTCTACGTTACAGGAACTTAGGTATCTAAGTATCTTATACTATCTACATATACATTGGGCGCTGCTGCGTGCCCAAAACTCCCCGGGATAGAACCTTTCTGTCGTCCTTCGGCTCAAATGGTTTTGCCATAGAAAGTGACGATCCAGTGCAGTCGAGAAGTGAAATTTCGCTCCACTGCATCCTTCCCCGTTCCGTAGAAGATTAAAGCACACCTTCACAACCCGGTAACCGGGTACGCGGAAAAATTAAAACTTCGGATCCCCACTGACAACGTTAAAGTTATGCTAGATATTTAGAGAAAAAAAAATTATTATATCATCTACCTCTTCTGTGCAGCTGCACTTTTTCAGATGAGTGCACGGCTGCAAAATGCTCCTTTTATGCTTTAAAAAACATCTGGAAAATTATCCCTCAGAATAATTATTGTCATTTGAGCTATACGCGGGGGATATCGCGAGAAGGATTTCCGGATGAGTAAACGCGCCGTCGAGTTCCCGCCGTTTGGTTTACACACAGATGAGCGCGCAAAGTAATTTGCATGTCATCCAATTCATCATCATCTTCGTCGACGACGAACACTTTGTAGCTGTGTGATGAAGATGACGGCGGCGTTGACGGTGTCAACGCTGCAGTTTAAATGTTTTTAATGAAATTCGATTTGTTTTGCATATTCGAAATGGGACCTGCTTAGTTCTTCCGGGTTGAGAGTTTTCTGGTCATGGCCCGGATCGATGGCTAATTTGAAATATACTGCAATTGGAATTGAGATTTTAGAGAATTTTACGCCTTGTTGGTGTATCGCTTTGCGAAATTTATAATTAAGCAAAACTGAAAATTTCAAATTTAATACTTTAAGCCTGTTTACTCTTTAAATTTTATTGAATTTTATAGTGGGAAAGTGGACTTATCTAGCCCATGATAATATACAAACATTGGTGTTTATTTTAATGAATTAATTAAGTTCTACCTCTGTTTTCCCATTTCAATGAAATTATAAAAGTACTCTTGAAATATGTTAGTAAAAGCTTAAAAATTGTTCACAGATACTTATTCAGGCATTATTAAATAAATTAACAGCCTCTATGCAATGAAAATAATTTTTTTGTATGGAATCTTTTAAATGATTTCAATGTTTAATAAAAGAAATGTTTAGAAATTAATTTAGACTATATCATCTTACAAGAAGATACAAATATGCTCGGATGTATATTCCGCATTATTTTCAAATAATGCTGAAATAAGTTAAACATATGTAGGTCCTTTGATATTCTGAAAATTTTCAATTTTATTGAAGGTATAGTGAACAGAGCCCAGTGTCTGTATAAAGTAGAGGTTTTATGGATTATTTTCATCCTCAGAAAAGGTAAAAACAAAATATGGAAATTTAGTTTAAGAAATGATTCCTTTTTATTTTTTAACAAAAAACATTGTTTCATTGTAAAATAACTATCAAGTATCTTAAAATTGTTATTTTAAAACAAACAAATTATCGAAAATCAGTCGTAGAGTTTTGAAAAGGGACTTTTTCTTTATACATATTTTTTAATATCATTCATATATATCATAACATTTGTTTTGAATACTGAAAATAAGAAGTATACTCTTTATTTCTTTTTAAATCAAAAAAATCTGTAAAGATAAAATACCAAAGGAATTAAGGGGGTATTGTAGTGTAGAAATTCGAAAAAATCGAATTTTTTTTTTCATATTTATAAAGTATGAACATTCAAGAATATGCCTTCAAAGGAATTTTTCAAAATTTCATTTATTTACCGAGTAATAGCGATTTTTGTGAAGCGACAACTAAACTGGTCCGACCGGAATGAACTTTACTCTAAACTTTAAACGTGTTTGTCTCGAAACTACTTTTTTCAAGTTGGCGGTAAGGATATCTCGAGATCTACTAAACCGATTTACTTGAAATTTGGTGTGAACGTTCTTTACATATATATTCCTCTATCGTAAAATCCTCAAAAAAGTTGAAAATTTTGTTGTCAAAAAAATTTTTTTTTTCAACCGGCCGCCATTTTGTGAAAAAAATTTTTTTTTTACTTTTTTGAGGATGATTCCCTAGCGACAACATTACTAATTAAGAATCCGTTGGATATTTTTGTTTCAGGTGACTAGAACGGTTGTAATTTTGACCGCAGTCACACCCCCTTTTTTTTGGATCCCCCACTCTGCCAGCCGATAACTTTTGGAATTTTTGGTTTTTTTTTCATTTAATTTTTAGGTATTCTTAAAATATCAATAAACAAATAAGTATAATAAAAATATATTTTGTTCTTTTTTTACGAAACTTGAAAAAACGGCAGAAATTCTTGCCTCTACACTAGAATACCTCCTTAAGAACAAATGCATAAAATTTTAAAAGACATTGAATGAATGAAATGTTCAAAGCCTTTCAGACTTTGTTAATTTTTTATTGACCAAAAGGAAGAATTGAATGAATGTTTTCGACTCCACGAAAACATTTTGCAGAAATAGAGGTTAACATTTTCCACAAATAAAAGAATCGCTGAACTTTGCTTACAACACTGTTAAGCGTTAAATAAATAAAATTTCGCTATTTTTATCCGAAATTTATTTAGCTATTTATTTTTTGATTGGCTTGCATCGAATTTTATTGTTTGAGGTATAAAAATTATTTATTAGCATTAAAATATTATGTGGATAAGATTCAAAAATTTCAGATATGTAGAGCTGAACCTGTCTTTTATCTTTACATAATTCTTCGACCTAGCTCAAGGATAACTATATCTGAGCATATTTTGCATTAATGCTGCAAGTGATAATAATTAATCGCTCTCAATCACCCCTTATTGAATATGAAAACGCTTTCGTCCGTTGCTTATCACCATGAATTCTTATAACTTTTATAATTTTACTAATTAAGAAATTATCGAGCTAGTTTATTAAATTACAACTTCATAAATTGACTTGGACAATTTAAGGACCTCTGTTCGATATTCTCAATTTGGATGGACTATTCTATTATATGGTGAAAATCGCATTCAAATCAATTCTATTTGTGATAAATAGTGGACTTAGAAATATAATATACAGAAAACGTCCCTGCATTTTTTTTAAGTCCCCTAGTAATCGAATGATGATGAATCATCTTTAACTTTCCAAATGTCTAAATAGAACGTCCATTTACGTTTTCATAAATTCTACTAAAATAAATTACCTCAATCTTGAATAATTGTCTACTTGATTGACATATCTGCAAATACACTTTGAATATTACGAGGTTCAACAACCTGATAGCCCTCGTCCTCAGTGAGGTGCCTAGCGCTAAATGCAGCGCAATATTCCATCAATATTCGATGATGCAAGTAATCCTCTTAAATGCGAAAATTTGTTCGCATGTTAGACAGTTTGCACAACGTTCGAGCATCGTTGCAACAGATTTCAAATTACATTTACGTGCTACCCGAAGCTGTATGGAACAAAATCCCCTGCATTTCTCTCTTGGATTCATGTCTTATAAAGATATCCTGCAGTTCAAGAGAATGTAATATACTATTTGACATCGATAGCTTTAAACTGCCTGCCCTTTCACTTTGTTCCGGGTATGTGAACATTTTGCTTTCGTGAACAGATATTTTTGTGATAGAGAGTTTCATCCTGAAATGTTGAAATGTTTCAGTAATAACACCTTTTGAAATGTTTTCAGCTATTTCAACTTTAATTTTTAATTTCACTCTTTTCTTTATAACGAGGAAATATAATTTAATTTTATTTTTAAATAAGGCATTTTTGACAAGATAGTGAGTTTGAAATGAGATTGCGATTGAATCACTAGTTTAATTTTTGAAAATCGACCAAATATCAATTTTTAACAGCGTTCGAAAACGGATAAATTAGAGATTTTTCCTTCCTATGAATGAAAAAAAATTAATAGTGAATTAGTTGAGTTGAAGAAGGTCTTTAACTAAATATAGAAAAACTGTTAAAGTTAACAATTTTTTTTATAAATAAAAATAATATTTTTCAGGGACTGAAAAGTGAAATAGAAATTAAAGTATAGTTCTGAATATCTGTTTAGGATTTAAGTACTAACTAAAAATTTAAGAAAGTAAATGATATCAAACAACAACAACATTGTAATTCTCGCATAAGTTTTACTATAACGATAAATACCTTTAAATTTTACCTCTGGGCATTTTCTCACTGTGAGTAACCTGAATTATGGTGGTATTATGTATTTAACCAACCCACAGAAAGTTAACACAAGCTAAATATAAAGTGCCTTTTGGCAATTAAACTTGAGTTTTAGAAATGAAAACAGTAATTAAATTTCCATGTGTAAAAAGCCGAAATTCTGAAATGGTTTGAACAAATTTTCATATTATATTGTCATTGCGGCATGTAACGTCAGCTGTATAAAATGTCTCATTCATGTAGTAATTTTCAGCAAGTTTCCTAACGATCTATTTTTCTATTAAGCGACGGAATAGTTTCCAAAAACATTCCTCTGTCTATTCATTCCCTCTGGCTGTAGGTAACTAAAGTTTCGCGAAATTGCGTAAATATATTTCTAGCGATATATAAACATTTATACATGATAATTTCATTATTACCATATAGAAGGATATGTGAAATATACACAGCTTATTTTATATGTTGTTAGTGGTGAAAATTAAATTAAAACTTGTGAAATTAAGGAAAGTTATATGGCAGATGTAGTGTGGTATAAATGTGGTATGTGTAGGTGCTCTTCAAGAGGTTTTCATTAATTTTCGTCTCAAAACTTAAAACTTTAAGCATACTAAAAAGCATAAAGCTAATTATTCCTGAGCACGAAAATTTGTTTAGCAATCAGAAATGCTGTTCCTTGTGGACTTTGCTGTGTCATAATCGTCCATGTATACACCTTGTTCAATGCACTTCATTTGTCCCACTAGCATAATCCTCCAGGATACTCTCTGCTGTGTGCATTTCTGAGTGCAAATAAGGTAATGTTGACTCTAATGAGATTATCATAACGAGTCAATTACACCACCTATAAGGATGCAGTATTAGCGAACTTAATTAAATAATTTAAATACATGGAAATCCGAATTGTTTCCTTCCTCCGACATGGCGCTACAAAAGTTTTCGAGTATCTGTATCTATTCTATAGGATCAGGATCAGGATTAGGATTGAGATACTCACCTCCATGCTAATATCCTTATTGGCGGCGAAAGTACCTTTCTCGCCGAGCTTATCGCAATTGGTCCCATTACAGCTATTTTCAGGCGATTTCGATTTAATTGGAGATGAAACCTGCAATTAACGAGTAATTTATGAAATTAACTTGTACACTGGTTCTTTACCAATATTTGCATATGCACTTAATTCCCAAACAAACAAACACAATCGTACAAATCCAGTAGGGGTGTTCAGATTAAGCAAATAAATGTAAATAGTGTCATCCTGTTACCGGGCTTTATGGTAAATTGAAAAGGGACCGTATTTTCCTATCTGTCTCTCCACCTCCTTTCATATTAATTTTAATTAATATTCCGGAACACTATTCATAATTCAAAAAGTTTTTCAACAAAAGGCACAACGACAGAGTGGACTGCTATAAGTCCTTGATACAATATCATCCACATCGCCCTAGAGATTTCTACATCCGCAGAAAATTCAACTTAATTCTTAATCAACACTAATTAGGTCCCAGAGTGTAGTCGCAAATTTTAAGGGAGGATCTAATTAGACCATTCTAAATATTTCAGTATGTGGACCGTGATCTCGAGAAAAATGGAGGGACTCTTCAATTTTTCTCAACTTCTGGTTCCGTCAGCTATTTAAAGGATTCTCAGCGGAAACGAGGATCCAAGATAAGTAGGCTCTAGAAGTAATGTCGGGCATAGGATTAGTTTCCAGGCTTCTTGGAATATTGTCTTTAATTTATTGGATGAATAGAACAATTTATTTTTAAAAGGATTTTTCATGAGTTTTCAGGCCCCTTCAAAAAGTAATAAACTTCGAATATCGGTTGCGCGTTACTATGGTGTAATTCTTTTGAAATTTTTATTAAAGTTATCTCGGTCTTATCATGTTTTTTAGAAAACTAAGTTATTTTAATATATACAAGCTTTACATCATTTTAAACGTCAGGTTCCACTAGTTACTCAAGATATTTTACAAATATTGAAGATTTGTGTATGCGTAAATAAATGCTTGCAAAAAGACTTTTAAACCTCAAACTCAAGTTTAAATATGTATATGTAATAGGTTAAATTTGCCACCTCGAAACGAAACAAATACGCGAAAATAAAATTTGAATTTAAATTTTACTATATAGGTGTCATGTGTGGGATGCTTAAAGATTTTTAAAAGAGAGAAGTGCCAAATATGAAACATTGTTTATACTAAAATGATTCATTCCTTATCTGTTTTTGTTGTTGTTTTTTTGAAAATATATGTATTCTACTATCATAATTATCTAAATATCCTCTGAGTTTAAAGTCAATTTCCCTACGATACATTCCTAGTCGTAAATGGTCTAAAAGTATTGAGCATGAGCCAAATTTGCGGATATCCAAAGAACCACTTACATAATATAATGATAAATGAAACCCCACTCATGTTTGCATATGAGCCACAAAATCATTTTTTATCCAGTCTCTCACAAGACGATGTTATGAGGATATTTCGTTAAAATGTATTCCCAGAGATAATATGACAATTGGATATCGTAATAACCATTCTGCGGCGACACGAATATTGTGTGTACTTCATCGAAAGGGACTAGACACGTTATAAGCCCTTTCATATACTCGTGCGTCATAAAAATCAGTCAACATATAGGGTATATTTATTATGTGTTTTCAGCGAGGGCCAAAGTAGATTGTAATTAAATACCTACTTGAAATGGCATCGGTTATCGATCCTTTTTAACCCTCTTACATACCCATCAAATTTATGAGGATATCACTAGAATAAATGCAAAAAAATAAAATATTTTTGATATTAGTGAAAGAATAAATGCTGAAAGTATTGATTTCACAGTTCTCGTAACTTTAATTTTGAACTCAATGAAAAATAAATGAGAAATATCTTTGGGATTAAAATGGCTTGTATCGTAATATTGAGTCGTTGAAAAATTCTTTTACATTGCGGGTCTTTTGCAAAAAATTGGCATTCATTCAATAGGTTTGGATTATAAAAGGTGGTAGAAGAACTGGTATGCGAAATATGTGTAATATGTGCACCGGTTGAGAAAAGTCCGGAATTTTTCATTATATTTAATTTACGATTATATGAATCAAATATTTAAAAAAAGGATAACCCTTTTTCAGAAACGATTTGTATTAGTTTTTGTCCTACATTACATAACCTATGATAATAAAAGCAAGGAATACCACGTTTCAACCCTTTGCTTTCCAGGTGTATAAACATCTCTGGGAAGATTTCGTTCTGTGGTACGGATTCAGCATTGTTCTGGTGGGGATTAGATGATGTATTATTTGATCCCAATGGTACCCGAAGCAAGGAAGTCTAAGGATGTAATCTGATATGATATGAGGTGACATTTGTTTCAAAACTTTTGACGTGATATTACCATCAGGAGCTTTAAGGAATATAATGAAACTGTGTTTTAGTCTAATTGGTAGCTGTACAAACAAAATAAAATTCTACAAATTGTTGCAACAACAACTTTTAGGTATTTTCTTAATTGTCGTTTAATAATATGTCAGTTTCTGTAAAGATAAATTTCCAGAAAATTAGTTTAAATTTACTATTCAATGTTATGTATCCATAGAGATTCTTTCTACAAGAAGATTTTCCATGTGGTGTGATAAATAAAAGTGAGCCTTCAGATAAAACAAGTTTTACTCAAACATATTTGGAATATTTGATATAACAAAATGAAGGTATTATTAATGGACTGGGAGATGAATTCGGTGAAAATTTGTGTAAGAGACATTTTCATAATTGAGAGTATGTATAAAAGTATAGAAAATCAATTAGTCCGTCGTCGTAATTTTATTCATTTCTATAAAGTTATAAGATTTTAAAAGTAAAAAACTTATTGTGGCAAAACATATTTTTTAACCTACATATTTGGAAACGTTTCATAGATAAGTGTTTCATAATATCGCAGTTAATATAGTTTAAAACTAATAATTTTTTCTCTGGCTGTGTTAGGTATAAAATTTCATCCGAATCTTTTATTCAATTTTATAAATTTCAGTCGGACACAAAATTGATTTCGTGAGCACTTCAGGGTACAAATTATTAAAAGTATCTAAGGACCAGAGAAGAGAACAGAACTTTAAAAACTCAAGATTTTTATAGATACGAACAACAAATTTTGATAGAATATCTTATTTTTTTAATGTATTGGGGAAAAAAAAAACTGCAAAAAAAAAAAATCAAAGCGATGGAACATAATGAAAATGGAATCTGTTAATAAAACGTGAATTTCTCTTGAATATTTAATTTGAGGAAAAGGAAGTAGTATAAATAGCCATTCAAGATATAATAGAAACGCAGTACAAAAGATATTTTTCTTCTACTTTTGTAATTCTCGACTATGAACTGTGCGAGGGTATTCAACTTTTTTGCTTAAAGGGTTTAATTCTAATGGACCCATTCCATTTTATCAAGACCCGGTCAACCCGTTCTTTTAGTATGCGACTTAAAGGGTCTTAAGATTACTTAAGGAATACAATTTGGCTTAGCAACTCTCTCCTGGTCACGAACCCTAGGATCTTATCCATTGTTATCGCCTCGCCCAACATCCAGTCTAGCTCTCTATCTATGGCAACAAATTATTCCCATCTTTTGCCTTTCTATTTGCTTTTCTACGTCTCGGTTATAGCGTTTTAAAGCAAACATCTTTGGAATGAATAATCACGAGCGAAGCAGTGACGGCGCGGCGGCGGGCAGAGGCGGAGCAGCAGTGGCGGCATTCGCCCGGGGCACGCGTATGATATTTTATATTTTACCCAGTGTTTGCCTTTGTCTGGCGGGCTTAACAACATTTTTAATTGAAATTCATAGCCTTGACTGGGCCGGGCTTACACTCGAGCAGAAAATTAGGTGAATGAAGTTGTTCCAATTTCTCCAGTGCGCGCTAATTGAAATGGGACACGCCAGCGGAGATGTCAACACGGCAGAACGAAAACTTTTGCTCGGCACGGCTAAAATATTCAGCTGGGAGCATCGACAAAAAAGGGGTTGGCGGAAAATCTAGATCTGTGGAGGGGGCGGGACACTAATGCTCCAAGCTCGTCGATTTCTAATGAAAAATCTCAGTCAATGTCGGAAAATTGATGAAACGGAAAATTGAAATTGTCCAAACTTACGCACAAAAGGTGCCGTTCCCCGGGAACGAAGACTTATAGACGTCCTGATCCTTGTCCAGGCACAGGCATACCATGCTCTTGCTGCCTCCAAGTCTAATCCTTCACCAGAGAATCGCAATCAAAAGTTTGTTAAGCGCGAATTTTCCCATGAAAATCATGAAGTTGTTGTAGCTTTACAATGATTTGTCGGTGCGAGGTTTTTGGAAAGCGCCTCCATTCAGTGGAAAAGTAATTTCGAGTGAATTAAGTCGTTTAAATAAAGCGCCAAGGAGAAGAAAACTCACCTTAGGCTGCAAGTTTTACTTCATTTCCATTTTCAACTATGAGACGAGAGATTTTCACTTTTTGCCAGCGACTCAGGATTACGCCCTAAATGAGTTGTTTGCTTTTCAGAAATTGTGTTTTTTCAACTTTGACCCTCTTAAACACTAATAGTTGACGAGGGTGGCTACTTTAAGTTATGAAATTTAAATAAAATTTAGGAACACTATAAAAAGTTTTATATTTTGAAAAAACTAATTTTGATTTTTTCATACTCTGGGTTATTGCGCTCTCCTTAGATAGTAAATTTATTTTGGCATGAGTGCGATACTCCAAGCAAAATGCTGTCGCGAATTGTTTTTATTACGTAAAATATTAACAAAGATAAATTCAATGACTGAACTACTATATATAGTTATAAATTCCGATATTTTAACTAATATCTCATGTATGTATGATTTCTATTATACAGGGTGGGCCATCTAACGTTTGGAATTGGAAATAAATGTCAAACATAAAACTAACTTTCTGTCACATCGGAAATGTCATCAAACCTTCCAACCTCAAAATAACCTATATTTTGAGGTTGGAAGGTTTGATGACATTTCCGATGTGACAGAAAGTTAGTTTTATGTTTGAAATTTATGAAATGGGTCGCTTTGCGCTTGAACAAAGTTGGGAAATATTAAAAACTTATTTCCAAAGTGGTGAGTCTTGTACTCAAACTGTAAGAAATTTACGGAAAAAATTTGATAAAAAGATGTGCCAAAAACGCAGTTTGTGGATCAATTTGTGAAGCGACTTCGTGAAACTGGATCGTTGTTGGATAAAACAACCCGTGTACGTACTCGTCCAGTGCGGTCAACCGAAAACATTGCTGCTGTTGCTCAGAGTGTGCGTGAACAACCATCAACATCAACTCGTCATCGTTCTCAAGAATTGACCATTTCACGCACTTCTTTGAGAAGAATTTTGCATAAAGATCTCGGTATGAATGCGTACAAAGTTCAATTAGTGCAAGAGCTGAGGCCGCATGACCATCCGATGCGTTTTCGGTTTGCTCAATGGGCCGAAGACCGCTTGATCGTAGATGGGCATTTTTACCGAAAAATCATCTTTTCAGATGAAGCTCATTTCCACCTCGGAGGACATGTCAATAAACAAAATTGTCGTATCTGGGGCTCAGAAAATCCACACGTCCTCGTGGAGAAACCAATGCATCCACAACGAGTGACTGTCTGGTGCGGATTTTGGTCTGGCGGCATTATTGAGCCATTTATCTTCGAAAATGAGCAAGGAAACGCTGTTACAGTGAATGGCGATCGCTACCGCGCCATGCTAAACGATTTTTTGTTTCCCAAAATTGAAGAGTATGACATAGACGACATTTGGTTTCAACAGGACGGCGCAACGTGCCACACAGCCAACGTAACAATCGCTTTTTTGCGCACTGTTTTCGGAAATCGCATAATCAGCCGAAATGCTGATGTCAATTGGCCACCTCGAAGCTGCGATTTTACTCCGTTAGACTTTTTTTTTTTGTGGGGAGCCGTTAAGGACAAGTGTTACGCTAACCATCCAGAGACGATTGACGACTTGAAACGTGAAATCGAAGTTGCCATTGACGAAATAGAGGCCCAAACAATCGAAAATGTACTAAAAAATTGGACTGATCGAATGGGGTATTGTAAGGCTAGCCGTGGCAGTCATTTGAATGATGTTGTCTTCTATTCCTAAATGGAAAGGTTCAATCTTTCTAATAAACTCATAACTTTAAAAAAATATTCATTTGTTTTTTTTTTTTTATAGCCGATTCAAATTCCAAATCTTAAATGGTCCACCCTGTACATACTACGGTGAAATATACTATTTTTGTGTAGTAATAAATATAATTTTTTAAATCGTAGTAAACGTTAATAATTTTTTATAAACATGGAATTTTTTATAAATATAGTATAACATCGCATATGGCATGGTATTATTTCATTAAAAGCGACAATGTACTGAATCTCCAAAAATTTAAAAAAGTTAATTATAACAATATTTTTTATAAAAATAGTAAATATATTTCATTTTTTCATAATGTTAATAGTTAATTACATAAATTTACGGATTATAGTGTATATGATTTATACCTGGTACAGTTTTTCTATTTGCTGTATTGAAAGTCGTAACTTTAACTATGATAAATTCACGAATTATATTTCTATATTATTGTTAAATCAATTTTGGAAAATAGTAAAAGAATAAAAATTATTTTACTTATGACTAGAAGTTCATGTAAATGAATTTAAATAGTTAGAGGTAATAAGAAGAACATTAGTAACATATAATCATTTTTATTTTACTTTTGTCCATAGTAAAGCCAACTATTCTGAAGTATAAAAATGCTATTTTTTTTTTCATATTGCAGTAAATTTTACTAAAACAATAATTGTTGTACCTATTTCAGTTTTTACTGAAGAAAATAGTTATAGTTACCACTCACTTTTTTCTCAGTGAATATTTTTGGAGAAGTTATTTAGAGGTAAACTTGTTTTTTTCCTACAGAGTTTTGTCTTCTCATAATACCATTTATTTCGAAACACTATTTTTGGATTTTATTGGAAATTCAAAATCAACAAATTAGCTTTGAATTTTATGTGGTACTATCTTACAATAATATATCATAGATTATTTTCTAAACAGCCTGAAAAAAAAAACAAATCAACTGCAAAAATTATATTATCTAAACAAATTCTGTAAAATGACACTAGTGTTAAATGACCCCGATAAGATATTTGAAATTCTATCTAACATTGAAAATACAGAATGTAAATTATTGAACTAATATAAAATCTGTATTTATTTATATAAAAGATAATTCGGCCGTAGACCAGCAGGTAATTATTCACCACAAATGTATGATAAAATACGAATGAAAATCTTAAAATCTCCAAAAATTTCTAGAAGCAAAAAGTCTTAATTTTAATTTAAAGTTCTGAGATTTCCATTTGCCAGCTGTTAAAAGAAGGAAGTGGAGGGGATGAACCAATTTTGAGGGAGCGATAATTTCGTTTATCTCTTGAAAATCTCGAACAGTGCTGTGGACGTTCCCTAATGAAATCCATTATGGAGCCAAGAACGTTTCATGGTCCTTCCATCGGAGTTCCCATGTTCTACGGGTTGGTCGGTCCGATAAAAGCTGATAAAAGCGCTGATCTAATTATGCCAAATTGTATGCACTTTAATGGAACAAAATTCATCACGAACGAGAGTTTTATCTTTTTTTTTTTGACAAATAAAAATAGATTGAAAAAAAAGGCGAAGCGACGTCGCTTTTAGGAGATTAAAAGCCTTCGCCAGCGAAAAATAGCGCACTTTTATTCAGTGCATCCATTCTTTTCATTCACCATTTTGGTTTGAGGTCAATTCAAAGTGAAAATATAATAAAAAAAAATATTCTTTTGAGGAAAGAGCTCTTATGATTATTAAAAGCTTTTCCAGACTATCCGGAAGCTTTGGATATTTGGTGAATAGATAAATGAAGAAGTGCGGACTTTGAGCGCCTTTAAGGAGTCGCCGGACAACATTTCAACATCTTTTCAAGCCGGCTCCGCCAGTGATTAAGAAAAAAGATAAAAATAGAATTCCTCCAACATCTCTATTTATTAGCAATTTAAATTCCAGCCGGCGGGATCAAAGAGCGTCTCGGGGAGATTTTTTACCTCATCCTGGTCGGTTTGTATTTTTTGTAGGCCGCAGATACACGTGAAATCATCGGAGGCGGATCAAATCTCCTCGACAATCGTAGAAGTCCGAGTAATCAGGACGATAGTCTGTTTATCATGCATTCATTAAATTTAGGTCTCTAATGTACTCAACGTCCATTCCAGACCCCAGCCGGCCATGCAATTAACCAGGAACTGGGATGCACAAAGCGGCAGCAAGAGGTATTATAATCGGGAAGAATCCGACAAAGGACATAAAGTTTTGTATTTTCAAACTTATCTACGTTGCATAAACTTCGGCCAGACAACATTATTTTGCGATAGAGTCATCGAAGTTTTGCATAGTTGAGGGCGGAAAGTCACCTTTAGGATCCCCATATGTACTTCCTCCCTCCATCATCCAACCCCCTAGTCACATTTCCACACTTGATTAAACTTTAGCTGTTGTTGGGGCGAATTAAAAACTGAATTCTATATTACACCCCCTTCGTCTTCATTGGAGCTTGAAGCATCGTGCAGACTGCAGAGCCCAATACAGTGCACAACATCCTCCACTATGCGATATGTTTACTTATGTAACCCTTTGGCTGCACGAACTCTGAACGTAATGGGAAATCACTTTACTCTCAAATTGTTTAGAACCCCCTAGATTTAGACTTCCTTCGATTTGCAAATTTGAAGCCATTACTTCAATGTTTATAGATACTAGATACTCCCTTCATTCCCCCTTTATCCCTCCGGGGTTGTTTTCTTTTGCTGATTGTTTCTGGGACGGATTTGGGGCAATTATTGCGATGCGACAGCCTAAATTACTTATTCGGTGGGGAATGGAACAAGAGCGTAATTAGCTCATTGTAAAGATCTTCATAATTTACAAAAAAAAAGACGTTTTCAATTAGCTACTCTTCTTCCTCTTATTAACATTAAGTGGGGGAAGCAGCTTTTAGGGAATACTCCTAATAATATCTTTAAGATGTTGAAGTTCTTAACTCGTTCTAAGTAAAATTAAAACAAATTTTCAAGATAACTTGATGTAATCATCAAGTTATCTTGAAAATTTGTTTTAATTTTACTTAAAACGAGTTAAGAACTTCAACATCTTAAAGATTTGAAAGAGATTTAAGGGTTCTATTTTGGAATTCGACTTCAAACAGCTTCAAAACCAAGATCCTGAGAAAATTAGTGTCTTTGCTAGTCGAGCTGAAATGAAATCAACTTCCATAATAGGGTCATAAGTTCTACTCTTCAATTGTATGGAATGCAAAAATTCGGATTTTATATGGAAACAAATCGCTTACCATATATAACAAATGTTCACTTGGTCCTAAAAAAATCCCTAATTACTGAAATTGCCCAGACTAATAAATCGTATATATCTACCCTTGCATAAAGCATAAAATTGAAGAAATACATATTTTGAAGCATACAGTAGAGTCTAGAACTTGAAATATAAAATATTTTTTCTTAGTTATTTTTTAGGTAAACTTCTATAATTCCAGACTGTATCATCTAATTTCTAGACTATATCATCTAATTTTCATCTATTTATTCTAACATTAGATATTTTCTTTTTTTAACAATTGTGTTGCATTCGGTCTTTAGATGATGTAGGCGCTTTTTAATTTTTAATTAATAATGCTAAAGTTAACAAACAGCTTGGAAAAGTATCTACACCAAAACTATTTTTATTTTGGAAATAATATTCCATCCATATGTGCCATCTTGAAATAAAATTATTTTCCTTAACTAATCAATTGTTAAAATATATTTAAGTGCAGTTTAGATATGTTGATAATATATTTTACATTTGGACGGGCTCAGACCGACAATTAGGTATTTTTAGGCATGTAAAAATTGTAAAAAATGGGTCACGTAGTATGGGCACGTTCCCTTAGATGACTGCATAAAGTTTAGAATAGATTCTGGAAGCAATGAAATTATTTTTATTTTATTTATTTTTTATTATATAGACAAAAGAAGGTTTCAGACTCTATAATTCCATATTCTTCCAAGCATCCATGGAATATAAAAATTTAAATTTTTCATTCCATAATACAAAAGTAAAAAATTTAGAATCCCAAGCAAGAATATGGGAAAAAATCCCATTCATGAAAACAAAACAAAACTGAGAGGGACATTACAAAAAATTTTAAAATCCAAAAATATGGGGTATACTGAATTACGAAACCTCAGTATGTTTTTTTAAAACACTTACAAAATATAAATGCAAACAGCATAAAATTACTGCAAAACTTAGATGGAGGCAAAATTTTGAATAGAGCAAATATTTTTGAAATAAAGAAAGCTAAATACATAAGACCAAACATAGTTAATAGCCCTTAGATTTCATGAACAATAGTTCATTACTTATTTGTATTGTATTTGTACATATGATAACAAGTGTTTTCAATAACCCGTGGTAAAATCTAAGCAACTATTAATCAAGAAACTCCATTAATGAACAGCATTAAGGAAATGAACCAACAAAATTCATTACTATCAGTGTAAAGTGTAAAGGGCAAAAAGGCATTCTTGAGAACTTTAAGACTTAATAATTCCTTCATTTCTTTTAGCAATACAAAACGTATGAAAAATGGACGTCCGAGGCAAAAGTAATGAAGTATGTATTTAAATTCGTCTTATAGTTACATGGTTTAATAACCAATAAACAAATATTCTGATAAAACCCACAGAGAATTTTAAACATTTGAAGTAATATAGATATTAATTTGATTAAATGCTAACTTTGTAACTCTCCTTCCTATAATTTATTAAACCTCTTAATCTTTTTATCATTAATTGGAAAGTGATGTTTAAATACATATATACTTAACAACTTTGAAGCCGAAATTGTGTAAACTTGGCAGGCAAATGTACTTACATACTTAATTATGAGAGATAATTCCCCAAACGATGTGAATGTGGCTTCTGTTCAATAAACATTTGACTAACGTTTATTTATTATTGACGAGATATGATTAAAACGTTGTCAAGCAGAATATTAAGAAATGTAGCTTTCCTGTCTTCGCTGACTTCGACTCTTACCTCTGATTTGCTCAAATATCTGTGGCTATTTCTCACCAAATTCAGAAATTTCAGTTTGGGTTACATGTAAATTTTTTGTGTTCAGAAAATCATTTTTTATAGCAGAAATCTAAAGTTTTACTATGTGAGGTCCTTTTGAGAGTAATGGTCTTCCATATTTTTGTTCATAACATTATAAAAAATGAGTTTAAAAAAAATACAAAATGAGGGAACTTCTTTCGTCATGCCATTTCTTATCGCTCGAAATATCTGTTTAAAATTAAAAGTCATGCAATACCAGTTGAAACTAAGCAGTAAAGAAGTCCAAAAACACATTTTTTTATATAGGGAGTTTATTATAATATTGTATGTTTATTCCTGATACAATCGTCATTCCCTTTACTTTTTTAAATAATGAGGGAATGACAGTGAGGGAATGACGAATTCAGACAAAAGCTAAGAAAACACAGACACATAACCTCAATATGATTTAGCATTTTGAATAATGCACTTTACTCACCAAAACCTATTGAAAAGAATTAAAACATTTATTTACACTAACTTTATCGTCTATATACGTGCAGTGAGTTAATGATACAGAGAAATGTAATATTTAAATAATTTTAACCAAATGCATTCTTGCACAAACGCGCAGCGAAGTTGAACAAGAAATCGCCATATTGACATATTAACAGTGTTGCTAAGTTTCAAAAACTGAAGGTTGCGTTCAAAAATGTCGTTCCGAACGACCATAAGTCGAATATTCGTAACACAGTGAGGGAATGATTTTATTTTAAAGGACGGGTAATTAAGATCCTTTTATGATAAATGTATTTGTCGTTGCGTAAAAAAAAAAAACTGAAATACATAAACACTATCTTTCAAATATTTTAGCAATATTTAATTAATGAGAAAGAACATTGCTTTATTTGAGAAAGGCAGCTTTTTTATAAATTAACTCGGACTGAGGGACAACGTGAGGGAATGATTTTCATAACATTAAATTGACCATAACTATTTTTTTTATTGAATGACGTCTCGTTTTTTGAAATAATAGTAATATATAGTTATCTTGCTTTGAATAAAAATATTAAATCAACAATAAGTGCATGTGACTCAGCACTAATAGCTCAGGACTTTAATTTCGGAATTTGGTAAGAAATACCCCTATGCTGTTTTACATATAATGAATTTGTTTTCTTTTACATATATCCTTCCATTCGAGCCAAAATAAATTAACCTCAGTAAAATTATGGCAAAATAGACATTTTAATTAACAAAATTTCAACACATTTCTTCTCAATAAAAATTAAAATAAATTCATTTTACCGGTCCATTAAAATAATAAATATACGCAGATTTATTGAATATTTTCTGTAAAATGACACCCGTTTTTAACAACATATGATTTATTTACAAAACCACCTCATCGAAAGGTTTGTGATTCTTTTAATAGAACTAACCAAAATTTATAGCGACAAATTAAATGACCTAAAAATTTGTTTACCCACAAAATTCAACAAATTACCTCGTATAAGCATATAGGCTGTAAATTAAAAATCTAATGAAATGCTGCCACAGATTCATTAATTAAACCATATTTTTTAGAAATCATTGACAGTAGGGTTTGCTTTATACCATATATATAGGTGGGATTGTGATTTATAATGACCTATGAACCCGCACAGTAATGAAGTTGTTTATTGCCATCGCATAAAAGTGCCCATTTTGTATTTAGTTGCAGTTTTAATAATTCACCTGAAAATGTATCAAAATTAGACATTGGAGAATCGTAAATTCTATATCCGGAGGAGCCCCCGTAAAACTCACATAATTTTAGTCTATGATGCCAGAGAAAAAAGTGATGCTGTGGTGGTGTGATGCTCAAATTCGCCACATTTTATTACAAAGGCATAAATTAAGCTTATCTTGAATCGTTGGCTACTGTAGTGACCCTATACATTTCCAGCTAGAAATTTTATCGGGGGACTCTGTCGGAATGAAATCGCAGCGCAGCGCTTTTATGATCGTAATGGCACCGATAAAAATCCTTTCGAAGCCGTTTTGGGATCTCGCTTTTCTCGACTTTACTGTGTGTAGAGAGGAGAGTTTTTCGAATTTTCGGAGGGGGAGAAAGCAACCGAATATGGCTTTCCGAAACGGAATTAATTCATAAAAGCAATAAAGAGAATAAAGTTCCGATAAGGGCACGGGGGAGGCGCTTTATTTTAAACTCCCCTAACCGGCCTTTGTCTGGGGCTGTTGGTAACAAAAAATGATCCACGCCAAAAAAAGTGACGGCCCAATATGTCGCTACTTTCGGGTGAAATAAATCAAATCAATGTCACCGCCCGGAATAATTTACAGACAAGATCTCTCGTAATTGTTTCAATGTCTCGAGTATTAATCGCGCCAATAAACAATGAATTATTTCCTGTGAGATGGAGCGGGTCCTCGAAAGGGTGCACCTGGTCCATTAATTTGCGCTCACCCAACGCCCCCGATAAACCTGTTCGCTGGGACTAAGAAGTGTGATAAAGGGATGTATAAATTACGTTTATGGCTCCTGATAACATTTTTATTCCCTTCACCCCCTCCCATAATTTTTCACTCCGGCAACTATTCCCGGATTTAAAGCCCGGACGGACCTCATTTGCGACTCTGAGCTGTGCAAATTTAGGGCGTAATAAAGCCACCATGATAAACGTGCGACCAAACTCTGATGGAGTCCCCGAAAGCTGGACTGTAGCTTCTTCCCGGAAAATTTTCGGGACGTCCGCAGCTTATGCTATAGTCATTTATATTGCGCAGCATTGACTCGATGCGGGCCGAGCAGTTTATTTGGCCACTTCGGAAAATTCTTATGAGAGGTTTATGGGAGTCTAGCTGCATTATGGGGCCGTCGAGTGATGCCCAGATTGTTTACCGCAGTAAACACTGAATGGTCCTGTAATTTCGGACGTTATTTACGAGCGCGCACGAGACATGAATAAATTATTGGCACACGTCCGAGCAGTGGAGAGCTCTTGTATACCGGACGGGGGGAAAATGCATAATAGATGAACTCGCCGAACAAGAAATATTGGGAAATAAATTGTTTTCAAAATGTGGCCCCACAATTTTTTGGTGGGGCCAACGCAAGCCTTAAAAGTTCCCACTATTGACAGGGTGATTGATGAGCTCGTCCACAACACTTATGTTGACGAGTATACAACTTCGTGTTCGACGATGTTTTGACTTTCCCCATCTTAAGCAAAAACTTTTCCCACAAATTTTTGTTTAAGCAATTCATCTCTGCCTTGCTACAGAAATTGTGTTTTGCATGAAGAAATTGGTCTATAAGTCTGCTTAAGAAGTGTTTATCTTCGGCTTCTAAAACAGCACTTAATTAAAATATTATTCATGTATACTATATACAGGCTGTTTAATTTATGGTGTCCAAAAAGAGGTGATGGTAGAACACAACTAGAAAAAAAAAAAAAATGTCAACAGTTTCAGAGTTACAGGGTGATTATTAAATTCAAATTTTTTGTGGAGGCCACCTTCATATCTTGTTAATATATTTTTTTCTTATTATCATAGCGACATCTGTCCAACCCCAAAGCATTACTAATAATATACCCTGTTCAAAATAGAAGAGAAAATTTATCTAATTGGTATCACTGGAGATGCAGCCGTCTACAACATTTAAACTTTCATTTTTTCTAATTTTAACAAAATTTCGGTTTATCCCGATTTACGTTAGTAAATTTTTTTTTTTTTTTTATTGGATTTATTATTTTACTACCTTTCAAACAAGCTATAATTCGTGATAGCAAGTAGCTAAATTTCCTCTCTTGTTTTGGATAAGGTATTTTGTTAGTAATAGTAGTAATTAGTAGTAACCAAAGGAAACATCCTATATATACTTTCTTAACTAAAAAAAATGGAATGGGACCCTTTCAATTCAATGCAGTAATTTTTAAAATTAACACGTTCATTTTCAGTTCAAACAGGTCGAAAGATAGTTTGAAAAAATAATACTTCATTGAAATGAAGTAGTAGGTCCAAGCTACTTGTTTGAAATAAAACTAGATTTCAAAAACAATTTTATTGAACTTAAATCGACCCCAGGGATTTAAAATACTCTTTTTTTAAGTTAATAAATATTTTTATGATAACAATGAAAAATGATAACTTTTTTGTAATCATCAGTTTTCAGTTTTGACTCTATTTTGAAATTGATAGTTTACACTTATAAACAAACAATAATTTGAATTATAAGTATAGAGTTTTGTGTGTTAAATATCTACCAATGTTTTTATATGTTTATCTAAATAACAATTACACCAAAAATTCGTGCTTGTTCGCAATACATAAAGCTGGTGCCATCGTTAACATTATCATTTTTAAAGTAAATGTAATATATATATTAGGGTGCTTTTTTTTCGCGACTATTTTTTTTTTCAGTCCCACCTCGAAGTTTTGTGGCAAATACCTAAACATAAATTCCCTGAAAATTGGAGCCATTAATATTAATATTAAGTACTAAACCAAGGCGTATAAAGATTTCCCATATAAAATACACGTAAACTTTGATTATTTTTCTTCAAAACTCTACAACTCAGAGGCATTTTATGGTATAATCTTGGTCAATGGTAGGGTTTCTTCAGAATTCAATGCTCTACAAAAGTGTCCATTGCGGTGTAACCCTAACTCCCACCAGCGATGTAGTACGGGTCACTAACCCCAATTTTTCCATGAAATTCTCACTTTTTGCCCCTATCTCGTAAACAATAAAAGGTATAGAAAAAGTGAATATGACAAACTTGTAGCAAATTCAATTTCCTACAAAAAAGTTCTGAACACCAAATTGCTAACATCGATATTTCTTGAGATATTGATATACAATGGGAGGTACATTTTCAAAAATCAGTGATCGTACAGGGGCAAAACCCTACTTTCCAAGCTCGCTGGACCCTTCAGATCGCTATAAATCAAGTTGGGCCCATGAGCACATTTGATCAGCATCATTCAGAGAGCATAAATCCGAAGTTTGGAGAAAATCCACGGTACTTTTTTTTCCGAACATTTTGTGCGTGGTCCTTTGTAAACTTTATTTTACAGGAGACGCATTTGATTACGTAAGTATAAAACTCTATAACTTCGTGAATTTTCGAAATTTCAGGAAAATTCTTGTGCAAAGAAGAACGAAAATTTTTGACTCCGAGTCCAAGTAAAAATTAAAAAAATATTGTTTTTCTATTTAAGGGAACATTTACTTTCTAAATTGGAAAAAAATCACATTCTTAAAACTTTTATAAAAAAAAAATATATAGTATTTATTGACAAACTATTTTTTGATTGTATAAATATATCTATTAAACTACATAAAAAAATTTGTTTTGAACATTTTTTACTCTTTGTAGTGACGGTAGAGGGCGCATTCCAAAAGGCTCGTTTTTGACCATAGGACAATTTTTGAGCTTTCTAAAAAAAATTAAGACAAAATTCAAAATAGGTTATGTTCCTAAGACATTTCCTTGGGGTTATACCTATAAAATTATGAAAAACATTTTTTTTCCTTATTTTACAGATGATTTTCAAAAAGTGTTGAAAAATCGACGAATTTTTTTGGTAAACTACCCTCGTAAAAGGGGTGGATTTATATAAATATAAGTTTTTAGAGGTATAACTGCTAGTATATTGTATAAAGAATCGAATACTTTTTGGTTTTTGTAAATCGGATGATTAGAACCTGAGAAAATTGTCTTACGGAGTTCGAAAAATGTAGTTTCGAGAAAAACGAGTTTAAAGTTTTTATTCGATAATTTTAAGGTACGATAAGCGTAAGGCACCGCTACAAATGTGTCTATAACTTTTTTTATATATTGAATTTGTCAAAACCGTTTTGGGAGAACATTTCTGTGATATATGTATTAGAACCCATTTAAGAAATAAAAAAATAAAAAAAAATTGATTTTTTTCAAATTTAGAAAGTAAATGTCCCATTAATAAATAAATAAAAAAAAAAAATTTTTTTTCACTGTGCAAAATGTAAGTTGAGTACAAGAAATTAATATGGATTTGATCATTTTCTATAAAACATATTTAAAATATTTGACTATAATGCCATACAATGGAAATTATTTTTAAAGTATAATTTTTTTAATATTTAACAAAATATAGCCCTCCTTGCGCTCTCCTAAAAGTTAGAAAGTAAAACGTCGATTGTTAAATATATTAAACTTTTAGAAAATATAATAGAAGCCATAAAATCCACTACATATTACGTAAAGTTTATTTTATCAGGAAGGAAAGACAGCATGATTCTCTATTCAAAAGCATTTATATTGTGAGACTAAGATGCAAGATTGTAATTATGTACAAGATATCAAGTGCTGCAAAGTCAGAGGTCTTGATTAAAGATGCACTTTGACTCAGAGCTGCTCAGGTACCGTGCAATGGTAAGAATGTTTTGTCTTCGGTATCTATGCACTTGGATAGTTTTCAGTATATACCAAATAATTTACAGATCCATTGGAGTTATCTTCAGCAGAAGGATTCTATTAAATTAATCTCAGGGAACAGCTCACAGTTTATTAAAGTTGCTGCATGATTTTTTCCTCTTTCGGTTCTGTATAAAATTACCATTTCAAAATTATGAAATGTATTTAAATAAAGTCCAATTTCAGATAATTTTAGTGAAGTTCCCTGTGAAGATAATTTCGTTTCAAAAATTGATGTAATTCAAAAGCTTTAAAATGAGCACACGTGGACAAACCTCACGCAGAATTGCGTAAGGAAGACTGATCACACGTAATCTTCCTTTTACAGGAAAATCTCCAGAAATATTTGAGAGATATGAGGAATCGATTCCTTCTACGTCTTAAGATGGGAAGTGCTCCACGAGCTAAAGGAGTATCGATTACCTAAACAAGTCGGTTGACAAGGGCATAAATCCAATCCGATTGAGGAACATACTGTTTCTGTCGTAATAATCTTTCTATAGAGACTTGAGAAATCTTCGAGATCCCTTTCTGCGGATAATCTGGTCATTACAATCCATTCTTGTAATTCTTCGAATGAATTAGTTTGTTTTCCATTATCCAATGAAAATTTTGGGCCGGAAACATTTTCTAGAATATCTATAGAATTTGTGTGAAATCGCCAAGGATCTGGCATATATTTAATTTATGAGGCTATGTATCCTTTGCCAACGGGCGAATTTTCCACTTTTTTTCCACATTTATCGCAGCTTTAACAAGAAAAGGAAAAAAAAAGAAGATATAAACAAAAATATACAACTTTTCAAGGGAAAAAAGAAGGTGAACGTAAACAAAGTGAAATAAAAGGATTTGATGATAGTATCTCTAAAGCTTGCCATTGTACCTTCCTTACAGCAACCACTTGCATCGTTGCCGGTGTGCAGAAGAAACTAAGGAAATCTAGCACGTTCTAGTTTTTTTCCGCCTCCTCCGCTCCGGCCCCAAGTGCGTCCTCTTAAACCATTTTCCGTGGAAAACATTTGCTTAACTCGTTATATATCCAGGGAGACACTTTCCCACTATAAAAGCGCCGCAGGGCGAATGTCGCTGTGTACGTGCTGAATATGCGATGACGGACAAAAATATCGCGCCCGAGATCTCTTTATGTGCTGCAAACTTAATTGGCTGATATATCTGCGGCGGCGGAGATGACAGACGGCGGCAAACAGCCCCCGTGCACAGGCCTATGGGGTGTTGAATCTCTCTGCAGAAATTGGAAGATAGCCAGCCTTGCGCAAACATTGATTCGGATAACGCCCGGAATGGAGGTATATTTTCAAAATTTCATTTTGGGGCCTCGGTGGAGGCGGCGCGGCGGTGACTCGGTCTAAATGCTTCCTGGCCCCGAGGGATTCCCATCAACGGAAGGTAAATTTGCTGAAACCTCGAGCATGACATACGGCGGAAAATATTGCGCTCATTTTCGGCGACAAGCAATTATTAATTTTAGGCGGCAACTGATGGTTACTTTGCGCCTTTAGTCCAGTTGTTTGGGGATTTTGGAGAGATTTATAACTAACAGAATTATTGGTGGACGCAATAAACGTAGGATTGTTGATTTGTAGATTTGAAAAATATCAAAAATGAGTTTACATTTTGATGCTATACATATAGTATAAGCTACTATCTATACGCTAAACAATTTTTGGGTAAATTGGATCCAAAATAGGATACATATAAATCCATACAAATGCTGTAGCAGGAGTAGGAGTGGTTGGGCTGCCCCGCATGTATCTTACCCATTTTAATGTTGTAAGTTGCTATGGTAATGGGATTAATTTATGCCAAATATCAATTTCAAAAAATGTTTTTTACACTAGTTATAACGAATTTTTGACAAATTGAAAAAAATGAATTTTCTCGAAAAGGGTTGTTATTGCAATTATTAATTTTAGGCGGCAACTGATGGTTACTTTGCGCCTTTAGTCCAGTTGTTTGGGGATTTTGGAGAGATTTATAACTAACAGAATTATTGGTGGACGCAATAAACGTAGGATTGTTGATTTGTAGATTTGAAAAATATCAAAAATGAGTTTACATTTTGATGCTATACATATAGTATAAGCTATTATCTATACGCTAAACAATTTTTGGGTAAATTGGATCCAAAATAGGATACATATAAATCCATACAAATGCTGTAGCATGAGTAGGAGTGGGTGGGCTGCCCCCGCATGTATCTTACCCATTTTAATGTTGTAAGTTGCTATGGTAATGGGATTAATTTATGCCAAATATCAATTTCAAAAAAAATTTTTTTACACTAGTTATAACGAATTTTTGACAAATTGAAAAAAATGAATTTTCTCGAAAAGGGTTGAACCGATCTTGATGGCTAAAATATATATTATAAAGGCTATCAAAGCAGTATTGGAAATAAAAAAAATGAAAATTAATTTTGTTAATTAAAAGGGGGTAAACAATTATATTTAAATTCTCAAAAAATAATTTTGTATGTAATCCGTTTTGTACCCCCGCCAGTAGTGTACTTACACTCAAAGCTATAACATATGTTTTTTTGGAAATTAGGGTATTTCATTGTTAAAAAACAAGATAACTTTTTTTGTTTCTACCATATTCAAGTTTTTAGTTGTGATTTTTGATAAAATAAACACACTTTAAAGAAATTAAAACCTTATTGGATTTTGAGTAAATATTTTACAATTTTAATTAAACTAATTGTGAAGAGTTGCATAGTTAAAAAAGAAGAAAATAAATGTTTATTTATGATTTATGCGATACCTTCATTTAATTGTGAATAAACACAAGTACAGTTACATTGATTAAACTAATTATTACTACTAATTACAATTACATTCATTAAACTAATTATGGAAAATAAAGACTAATTTGTAACTAATTTTGTGCTTATCCAAAATACGGGAAACATCTGAATTTAAGTTGACATAATTAGTCGTCGTCGCTGTTTTCACCTATGACACGATTTATATTTCCTTCCTTAAAAAGCTCGCTTAAAATTACAAGTATCTTATCAAATAATCGATAATCGCTGCTTTGATACCCTGTATAACTAAATATATGTTGCCATCAAGATCGGTTCAGCTATTTTCGACAAAATTCATTTTTTCAAGATTCCAAAAATTCGTTATAACTAGTGTAAAAAATATTTTTTAAAATTGATATTTGGCATAAATTAATCCCAGCACCGTAGCAACTTACCACATTAAAATGGATAAGATACATGCGGGGGCAGCCCACCCACTCTTATCTTGTTACGGCCTTTGTTGTAAATTTTATAGAAATTTTATACAAATTATAAAGCCCCAGATTAAAATTATACGAAGTCAAAATTACACTAACTTAGAAAAAAATTAATAACTCCTTGCCTTAATTTGATAGGATTTGTAAGATTGATTTTCATATAATAAAGCAAACTCTGACAAGATTTTAATCTAAATTACAAATTTTCTTCTATAAATTGTTTCGATAAATCTCTGCCCTTACTATTTTTATATAAAATTCACAATATATAGAAATTATTAGCTTATAAAAATATGGTGATGAAAGATATTTAGGCAATGCGGTAAATAAATAATAAAAAACATACAAAACAACAAATAACTCCATATTTCAAGTCAAACAAATAATCGAACAAACTGGAAACAAGTGGTGGCATTTGTCAGAATAATGGATAATTATTACATAGTATAGAAAAACCATTTCAAAACAGCTATAGAATTGACAATTTTTTTATACAAAATATGTTAGGAAGAAACGATTAACATGGAAAAATTGCAAGAAACGAGCAATTTAAAAGCCCCCAAAGTATAAAAATTCGACTAAAATTTGAGAACGAATATTTGCCGAAAAACGAAGAATTTTGGAAAACGTTAGGATTTTTTTTAGGCTTTAATGTTTTCAATTATAATATTTCGTAATATAAAATAGTTTAACCAAGCCTTACAAAATGAATAAGCTAATATTGGAGCTGCAGTTAAATTAGTAAAATCGATGCCTAATCAATTTGAGCCTCTTATTTAATCAATAAGATTTGCAACTTAGTACTTACATAAAATATTAAAAGTTAATAATTTTTACCATCTTTCATGTTTGCCGAATTATTTATTTGACTTGAAAAATTGAGTTAAATCTTGTTTTGTATGATTTGTTCTTGAATGTATTGAAAATGTGAAATTTTTCGAATGTATTTTAAAAACGTAACAAATAACAAAAAAAAAAAAGGCTTCATATCAATAATATTGTGCAATCATGTCGCTATATGTGCATGAATCATACTTTGTTACTACCTTTGTTCGATTATATTAGTTTGAGTCAGGGTAGGCAGGTAAAAACTAAGCACGTTGATTTCGTAAAACTTGTATATATCATTTTCTAGAATCTTTTCATACTTTTCAACACAACAATATAACTTCTTAATAAACTCGTTTCAATATTCATTTTAAAAATATCAGTTTTTAATGCAATGGTATAAACTTCCATTAAATTCAAATTCAAATTTAAAACGTTGACTGCCACGCTTCACTCAGCTTCACATTCAGCTACTCGGCGTCAGCCACGGGTGACTGATGTGGCAGTCAAAGTGCTAATGTTGATGCAAATTTGACACTACTAAATTAGAAATAAATACTTTATATAATAAAACGAAACGAAAAATGATATGAATGATATAAATAAAATTTGGTACTATTGTGTTAACAAATTTAAGACTCTCTCGAAAGAGTTATAAATATAAGGTCATTATTAGAGAAATTAATTAACCACAATTTTGACGGACGTTCTTATTCAAAAAAGTTTTTCCGGTCTGGAAATTTTTGATTTAAAAAAAAAAATGTATTTTTTTTATGAAAGTCAGACTTACAATTTAGAGTTAATTATAAAATCAGGTAAACACAGATTTCGCAAGACGATAAAGTACAGTTAGATTTCTTTCTCTATAAATACGTAGTCTAGACAGGGTTTAACTATTTTAACTCGCAAGTTTTTTAGGGCCGAAGTGTTGCGGTTGAATGCTTTGGACTACTAAAAAAAACCTACTTATTTAATAAGAAACTATAAGTCCTAGTAAAACTAGTAAACTTGGTGTAAATTAATCGTTTATGATCTTGGATATCTAGAACCCATAAATTGCAAAACGGTTGTTTGAAACTGTCTTTGGTATCAAAACAAGATATATGTATATTAGGGTGCTTTTTTTTTCGCGACTATTTTTTTTTTTTCAGTCCCACCTCGAAATTTTGTGGCTAATACCTAAACAAACATTCCCTGAAAATTGGAGCCCTTAAAAATAATATTTAGTACTAGACCAAGACGCATAAAGATTTCCCATATAAAATACACGTGAACTTTGATTATTTTTCTTCAAATCTCTACAACTCAGAGGCATTTTGTGGCATAATAAAAGGCAATGGTAGGGTTTCTTCAGAATTGAATGCTCTACAAAAGTGTCCATTGCGGTGTAACCCTAACTCCCACCAAAGAGGTAGTACGGATCAGTAACCCCAATTTGTCCATGAAATTCTCGCTTTTTACCCCTATCTCGTAAACAACAAGAGGTACAGAAAAAGTGAATATGACAAACTTGTAGCAAATTCAATTTCCTCCAAAAAGTTCTTGAACACCAAATCGCTACCATCAATATTTCTTGAGATATTGGGCTTTGAAGTTGAGGTAGTGTGGAATTGTAATGGATTATTGAGCTAAATTAACGTATTAACCACAAAAGTTCGAGGTGGGACTAAAAAAAAAAAAAAAATAGTCGCGAAAAAAAGCACCCTAATGTATATATAATGTATATATTTCCAAATCTCGAGTCAATAGCTAGTAAAATATTTCTAATTTTGTAAGTAAGAGACTGATTTTCGGTCTTGTCTGTTGAATTTTTTTGGCTAAGGTTCTTACTTTTGATAGTTGCATTGTTCAAAAACAAAAAATTTTTTTACATGCTTACTTCAGTTGTTCCAATGTTCAATATACATATGTTTACTTTTTAGATTCTAGTCAATTTAATCGTAAGAGTCTAAAAATAAAAATACAAAAATAATAAAATTTAAAATAATGGTTAAGACTAACAATTTACGAAACTGACCTAAAACTCCAAAAGCCCTGTATGTTTTATTCCTAAGTGGTTCCAAAATCCAACAGGACGTTGTCGTTTATTAGCGCCTTTATTGCAGCTTAATTAATAAACTTCTTCTGGGTACGAAAAAAAAAATTCTTCCTCTTGGTCCGCCATAAAAGCCGAGTAATTTTTATTTTCAATGGTTGCCTTTTGTTGTCTGCTCATAACCGCAGGGCAACATGAGGGCCATATGGCAAACGATGGACTTATCATGCATAATATTCTCCTTTATGGCGAGTAGCACTCTGGGGAGGCTAAGGGTGGGTTCACTTGTGGTAGGATTTTATGTGTCCGAGTAACACGCTTCCGTCGACTGAAATTCGTATAGCACTTATATATACCTATATGTAGAAAAGAAGAAAAAAAATGACTTGGGGTTTTGCTTGTTGAATTTTAACAAAAAAAAAAAAAAATATATGATGTCATTCTGTCGTATTTTAGTGGTTAGGGAAAAATAGTTTTTCTGGCTTTATAAAAATTTTAAATCCATATTGCGATTAGTCCCTACCTTTTGAATTCAAATATTACCCATATTTTAGTTTATCAATTTCAATGCAGTTGGAATTTTCATCCAATAAAAGCTGTGTGGGGCCTCTTACAGCTTCACGTAATCCCTTTAGAATATTTCATTTTGAATTTAATCTCTAGTCGTATAATATCCGCGTAATTGAGATAGGTATGGAATATGATTCAAAAGCGCTTTGAGCTAATACCATTGTACTGATGATGGAACATGGAACAAAACTCAGGAACCTTCGGTACGGTCACGGATCACGTTCTGCTCAGGCAGAACAGAGAACCTTCATCATAACGAAGGGTCTAATTTAGTGTCATCAATTCGTGATATTTGGGGTATGACACGTCTCGCGGTTGGGGCTCCTTTCTGTGTTATCTTTGCCCCTATTCCGGAGGGCTCATTCAGGTAGCAAAGCAAATCGGGACGTGTCCATGCCACAGCCAATTTCGCCAGGTTTGATGGAATTTACTAGATACTAGAGGAACAGGAACCGCCAAATTTCCAGCCCTCTCCTCTCTCACTTTAACGTCTACCTGTAATTTGCTAGACGCGGCACCCTGTTCTGAATGGAACGTTATTTTGGGCTGTTACGTGCTTCCTGATGAATGGTTATTTCCTGCTGTCTCCATCTGGCGAGCACTGGCGGCAATGAATAAACCTCTTAATCGAAAGTTAAAAATAGCCTGGAAATAGGCTGGCTTCTGTAGCACCAGCATTCATTTCACACTCATTAAGAGCGAGTGGAACCACCGATGCATAGCCCTCGAATAATTTCAAACCCTACAAATTTGTGGGGCCTTTATGACGGTGTATTGAGTACCAATTTCCTATAAGATGTTTCCTGCAATTTTAGCGGGTACTCTCTCTAGGGACAAAATTTAGCGAGCATTATTCGAGAAAACATCGAAGTGGGATGGCCCATCTCCAATACCTGTTCCTCGATATATCAGGCGTAATTCTATTTTATGTCGAGTTAAACAGGCCGATATTGGTCCTCGAAAAAAGAAGAAAAAAAAAACAAAATAAATAGCGAAGTCTGCCCGATAAAAGTTGCCTGCCAGAGAGGAAAAGGGCAAGTTCGGTAACGAGTTTTTTGGGGTGTAAAGTTTAAGGCGGGAAATTTAAGGAATACCAAATGAAGACAGAGCCTCATTCATAGAGGCAGCAGTGAGTACGTGGCACTGTTAAGCCGTGCAACATTACAGCGCGCTAAACGTCTTAGCCTTAAAGTGTTCAAAGAGTTTACCGCCGCGGCATACTGATGCGCTTGAAAGAAGCGTCGGGACGCTCCCAAGGGGGAGGGGCCTCCACTACCCGACAGGATTGGAATTTTAATAGCGCATTTGACATAATCGATTTCCTCAGAGCCGTCGATGCCTCGAATGCCTCCAATGTTTCCAATGTTCCAATGCCGCTGTTTATTCTGTTTATGCTCGGCAGAACAAAATAAAAGGAGCCCATCCCCTCCCCAATTCTCCGAAATTCTCTCCAGCGAAATTTCGGACGCAAAGTGAAAATCACTTTTCTCCGATTTTTTTTTTTTGTTTTCGCTACACATTTTTGTATTTCATTGCTTTTCTTGATGATCAGGATTACGCGGTCCTCTGCGCCCTTATTTTCACATAATTCAAGGCGAATAAAGTGCCCTCCTCTGTCCGGAGCATCCAGAAGTCCAGAAAGAAGAAGGAGAACATAATCTCCATGAATAGGATACACTTTCAGGTGAGGCAGAAGGTACTAGAGCAGAGCTATGGAGATTTAGAATTTCAGCCAAAATAAAAGACAGATGGAAGATGATGATGTCGACAAACACAAACAACAACAGATTTCTAGCTTATATTGATAGAAAATCGATAGCAAACAATAAATGCAAACAGCCGACGACAGATTGCAGACAATAGATAAGAATCCGTTTTTTTTTGTTTGGGTTCAAGGATATCGTGTTAAAACTTTTAAAACTATGGGAGATTTTCCAGATTACGATACAGAAACATATTAAGGGGTTTTGTTTTTTTTTTTTTTTTTTTTGGTTAAAGCGTTAAAGTTATCAATTTTTGTATCAGTGTTTAAAACGAAAAGTATTTTGCCACGGAATCTAATGAAATAAGTTGAATTAAAGTTCTGAACTACACTTCCAGAAAAGTTGGGAACTTTTTAAAATTTTTCAAAACCTTAATATAAAAGCAAGAGTTCTAGTCATGAGTTTCTACCAAATTACATAGATATTTTAAAGAACTTTTAAAACGAGAATGATAATTTTTTATGGGAGTTTAGGCCTATTACAACTTTCATCAGACTAGTGGTGAGTGGAAGCATACGTAGCTCTGAACAAAACGGATTACACCAAATCTCTAGATATTGAAAATTCAGAGAAACAGGATGATTAATTTAAAAGAAAATCGCTCTTTTAAGGAAAAATATGAAAACGAACAACCTGTATCTTCTGATTCCCAACTCTAGAGCTTTGGTGTTGTACAATTTTTTGTTCAGAATTACATGTTTTTTTCATTTAAAACTAATTTAAAGAGTGTTGATAGAAAATAAAAATTAAGCTGGAAATCAGCATCTCTTTGACCACAGGAGAAATTTTTTTCAAAAAGCAAAAACATTTTTGTTGTCAGGTTCATAATCTCAAAAAAAAAAAAAAAAAAAAAAACATTCTACTCAGTCTTTTAAGGTAGGTGTCTAGTCTAGAATTTTCAGAAATTCGTTTTTTTTTCTTTTTTTTTTCATTTTCCAACGACTTGTAGTGTCAATAATCACCTCTCGAAAATTGGTGACGAAATTAATTAAGCTATTGTAAGTATTAAAACTCGATTATTCTGAAAATATTAACACCTAAATCGAAAAAAAAAAACTTTAAAAGCGTTTTCCTCGAAATAACTTTTTTTCAACTGGCGGACAGATAATCACCGCAACCGCTCGATCGATTTTGATAAAATTTTGTACGATCCTTTATTAAGGTGTCTTGTGTGGTAATTCACCACATAAACAAAAAATTCGCAATATCAAAATTTACAGGACATGAACGGTGCAAAAATAGGTCAATTTTTGAACAATATTTTTCCAAAGTCGCCATTTTTTTTTTTTATTATCGATTTTTGTCAAACGGTGGTGAATTACCACGTGGCAAATCTTCCTCTATAAAATGACGTTTTTTGTTTTTGTTTCAGACTCGCAGATCCGGAGATTAACTGTCCGCCATGGAGACATTTTTTTTCTACAGCCTCGACTTTGACGCCTTCTACAAATTTTTTTTAAAATGCTGGAGAAAATTAAAAAAAACGTTCCTATTCTATATGCTTAACATAATGGTTAAAAATTTATTGTTTATCTAGCATAGAAGCCGAGAAATAAATGTTTGAAAATGAGCTCATTTATCTCTCTCTAGACTAGACACCTACCTTAAGGACCGATTTTGGAGTATCTTTCGCGTGTCCAAAATAATAAAATATTTATTCGGCAGAATAAAGACATGAAATGTTTTAAAAAGTGCATCACTTTGATTTTTATCGATGCAAAACTTCAAATCTTGAACGGTAAATTTTTAACACTAATTTTTAACTTAAAGGAAGTTATAAGTCATGCACTGAATGTAAAACATTGGTAAAAATAACTAAAAATGTAGGCTTAAAATGCTCCAAACAATAAAGTTGGTTATTTTGAACAACGTAAAATAGTTGATCTGCTCATATAAACTTTTCACTTTGATTTTTTTTCTTCAAAACTCTACAGCTCAGAGGTATTTTATGGTATAATCTAGGTCAATGATAGGGTTTCTTCAGAATTGAATGCTCTACAAAAGTGTACAGTGCGGCGTAACCCTAACTTCCACCAGCGAGGTAGTACTGGTCACTAAACACAATTGTTTCATGAAATTCTTGTTTTTTTGCCCCTATCTCGTAAATAACCAGATCTACAGAAAAAATGTAAACGACAAATTTGTAGGAAATTCAGTTTCCTACAAAAAAGTTCTGAACACCAAATCGCTAACATCGATATTTCTTGAGATATTGGGCTTTGAAGTTGAGGTAGTGTGGAATTTTCATGGATTATTGAGCTAAATTGTAGAAATTTCATAGGGGAAATTTTTATACGCCTTGGTCGAGCACTTAATATTAATATTAAGGGCTCCAATTTTGAGGGTATTTTTGTTTAGTTATTTCCTACAAAATTTCTAGGTGGGACTGAAAAAAAAAAGCGCCCTAATGATACATACATACAATTTGAATGTTAAGTAACATTTTTGTTAGTTAATTTACTATTTGCAAGATTTTACAACATTTCTTGTTGTCGAGTATTTCAATGTAAATTAACATTTCTCTAATTAAGGTGTTAAGTTTTTAATTCATTAAAAAATATTAAAATTCTTTCTCTTAAAAACTGTTCCGGCGATCAGTATGGAATGTTGCCATAACTTCTAGATACGAAAGTCGAAGGATTTAACAAAATGGCAGACTGTAAAAGTAAAATGATCATAAAATCTCATTCTAAAATGCCGACTGAATTGTTCTTAAACTGCAAATTTCGTATACAAATGTCCTCACAATTGTTAATGAACTATGAATATAGTAAGTTTTGACCACATTTTACTAAATTCGATAGCAGATTATACAAAAAATTATGCAACAATATGTTAAAATATCTACTTAAACGTGTTTAAGTTCATCAGTTGCTGCATTCTAACCCGAATAGTGTTGGGAATGCTTAACAATATAACTTGGAATTAACCCTTTGCGCTCCGATGTCTCCTCTGGGGCATCACGCACAACGAAATGTGAACAACGAAAATGTTAAAAAATTCATAAACGTTCAGTAATATGTATAGAATGATCTTTTAACAATTTATTTTGTTTAAATTTGTCTGAATGTGGCAATTTGATGCTATTATTAGGAATTTTTAATTCTTTGTTGTGTATTATTCAGTATAACTTTCATTTCAAGGTTTAAAGTAGGTAGGATCACTTCCTTTAAAATTTATTCGTCCATTCTTACGACGAAACGTATGTAGGTCATACTTTCATATTGTGGTTTTTATCTTGGAAATTTATCGTGTCTAGAAAGAAAGATATTCATAAAAAAATCCGCAAAATCTGTTCTGAATCGAAAAAAGGAAATTTTGTAAGTTGTTCGGTATTAAAACAGCTTCTTTTTTTTCCCAAAACGAGTTGCGTTTTCCCTTTTTTTCGCCCGTATTCACGACGGACGGTTTGCCACCGCGAAAATATGTGCTCAAAAACATGGCGTAATTCATCTAACTATACATTACGGTGGCCAAACTTCGTTGGCACAGTGACAAGAAGTTTGCTCATTTTTCGCAGTGCAACGTCCACGGAGATTTGCGGAGTGGTCTCCTTGGCTTTTATACAACAAAATGAAATGCTCCTCCTAATGCCTGTTGGGTGCAAGAACAGGAATTATTTCCGGGCCAGGAATAAAAAAAAAAAAAAAAAACACATCTCAAAAAAGAAGCCTGTTTCTTCCTGGATCGCGTGCCGAGGCTGCACCATCATCATCCAGGCAATTCATCAAATTGAAAGAAAATGTTTTTTGGTCCTGAAATTAAAGTCTCCGTCAGATTTTGTAGTTCTTTAAGTCGATCCGGGGAGAAGTCCTGGGTCCTCCTAAATCGCACCATTCATGTACCACCATCTGGCATCCTGGCTTCCTTTCTCAAGCGCAAAAACTGGCTCGTTCCAGATTTTGGATCGATACCGCATTTCGAGCATGCTTCGCCCGACACAACACCTTTTTTTTATGCCCGACACGGGGACAATCTCCGCGCGTTGCACGATTATTATGTCGTAACGATTTTGCAAATTTTCGAGAGCAGAGCTTATTCATGCGACGGGTATTTACTTTGCATTTTGGCTAAGTACTTATCACCTGATTTGGGGCTCCGCCCCCAGCAGCTTCGGTCACACCTGGCCGAGTCCTGTTCAGAGGAGATGTTGTCCTTCTTTCCTGGGTAGCTGCTAGGTGGCGCTGCCAAGTGAAAAAGGGCACTTTATTTCCCGGGAATTATAAGGGAGAATAAGGGCGCAGAGGACCGTGTAATCCTGATTCAAGAAAAGCGACTGAAAACAAAAGGACTAGCGGAAAGAAATTGATAAAGTGATTTTCACTTTTTATCCAAAATTTCGACGGCGAGAATTTCGATCGATAGATGAGTGGAATGAGGTGAAACCACGTTTTAAGAAAATCACCTAAAAATATAACTTTAAGATATAAAAAGTTTGAAAGAATTTTTGCAAAATATACCTAATCATAACTTCTTAAGAATAAACTTTTTATTTTCTTTAAGTACAACACCTCGAAAATACTTTCTCAAAAATTTTAATTCGTTCTGAGAAAGTTGAGGAAGGAAAAAATTTCTGAACCCATTTGTATCATGAGGAAGAATGAGAAAAAGGCACTTATCACAACATTTTTTAATAATTATATTTATGTAGCAAAAGTACAACAAGTCAAATACTTCACATTTCAACATTCTGTACATATTTAATTAATTACAGGGTGTCCAATAGGAAATTGCGAAAACTAATGGGTCACAATTTTTTAACAAATGGAGAGATCGGTAAAATGTAAATACTTTTTAATAAAGGAAAGTCGTCATTTTTATTTCATCTCCATTTTATTATAAAAAAATTAAATCTATTTAATACAAAACAATTTAATTTAAAAAAGTAGTGAATAACGTTAGTTACTAATGATATATATTTTCGATATTTTAACCATCTAATTTGCCACAAATATCCATATGCTTTCTAAAACTATTAAAAACATGTTCTAACGTTTCATTTGAAATGCCATTGACGATCTTCCCAATGTCTTTAATAAAATCCTCAACTGTTTTTTGGTTATTTTCATAGCAGAGATCTTTAATGTAGCCCCATAAAAAGAAATCACATTAAGTGAGATCTGACGAGTAAGGTGGCTATTCTATTCCTTTTCCCCTAGCAAAGCGTGGGTACCCTAGACCAAAACTCGATCGCCATAAAATTTATTGATGATACTTCTTGTGTGCGATGAGGTGCTGCTCCGTCTTGAATAAAAAAAAAGGATTTAACGCGGCTCCTCTTTTTCGCATGAGAAAGGATTTGGTCTCTAACATCCCTTTGTACTTCTCTCCGGCGACAGAAGATTCAATGAAATACAGGGAGATACCTTTTATGTAGATGGTTCACATTTCAAAAATATATATTAGTAATTCACGTTTTTCACTATATTTTTAAATTAATGGTTTGTAATAAATAGGTTTAATTTTTTTATAATAAAATGGACATGAAATAAAAATGACGACTTTCCTTTATTAAAAAGTATTTACATTTTACCGATCTCTCCATTTGTTAAAAAATTGTGACCCATTAGTTTTCGCAATTTCCTATTGGACACCCTGTATTATATTCTTTTTGAGAGTCCCAAATCGGTTTGTTTGGAAATGCATCTTCGTTTTAGTGGTCTAATTTCTTCTTCACTTTCATTTCTAAGAATATCCTCCATTTTCATTCTTTATTTTCCTGTAGGAATTTTTATTAATTAATTATATAAAATGAAGAACAAGCCCAAAAGTTCATATTCCTTTAGCTAACGAGAAATGTTATGACACACAGTCAAAGCTTGTGATGTATCGCAATCGTAGCAATTGAAATAGTGAAGAGATATTATTTCTTCAATGAGTGTAACGAGAAAACATCGGTTTCTGTTAAAAAAGTTTAAAGAAAATTAGAAAAGGATCTTTATCAATCAAGACAAACCCCAACATCAATTACCAAATATTTTGTATGGCAATAATTTGATGTAATAATCATATTTTTTTTTAATATACATTCTGTTAAGAATTACATCGTTAAATATATTAATGCATTCTATCTCTATCTGAGTTTGTAAATGTGTGTTTATATAATATATTAAAGAAATACCTGAAGACAATAATAATTTCTTTAATTTTAGGATGCACATTAGTCCAGTAGATTTCGTAGAATACCTAGAAAAAACTGAAATAATTGTTGCGTCAAACTTGAGATTAAGGGCTTCAGGATGATTTATTTACGTTACAAACCGTCTTAGAGATATTCATTAATTTATTAACATAGATTTTTGACAACCAAAAAATTTGAACAATTATTGGTTTTATTATAATAAAAAATAAAAATATACCTGTTTGTAATAAATACTATATTAAGCTAAAGTTAAAATACTTCGATAAGTTATTTAAGTTAAGAATAGGTATTTCATCTTCTATGCTCATTTAATTGTCCTGAAATGTTAGAAAATATCAGATTTTTTATTTGTCCCTATTTTAAAATAAAATCCACAAAAAATCACCTTTTTTATAAAGCTCTCCATTTTAAACATGTAAATCAAAAATTTGGGGATCGCAAAGTACTAAGAGTTTATTAAATTACGTAAATTGAATGAAAGCTCATTTAACTAAATTTCAGCTATCATTGCATTATGAAGTTGTCTTGCTCAACATATAAATCATTGATTAAACTTTCACCTCTTGTACGCAGTCAACAGAGCGTAGCATTTAATGTACCACCCATCGTCCTTTAAGGTGATAATAAATTGACAATAATTTAAAATACAGAACATGACATGCAATTTAATTCCCTTATAGAAGTGTCCGTTCCGCCTGAACGAACACTTCATATTCTAATTAAGTTCTGCATAATCCCAAAGAGGTGTGTAGAATTAATAGAAGTTGTTAATAATAAATAATGTCCGGCCATACACCATGTGCCATGTCAGAGGGCAGGAGTAGTAAGATTTATCAAAGAAACTTCACACGTCAAAAGGTAGGACCCACAGTTTATTAATTATTGAATAGACCACAACCCGACACCTTACTCTGATTGTTCTGTATGTTGGGACATGTCAACTTCCGCAGGGCTTGCGGCGAAGGTTCAGGGAATTATCATCCATATTTTGAGTGAATTTCAAACAGGAAGTCTACCATATTGAGTGATGTATACTTAAATCCACTCATAGTTGAGGTGAGCATGAAGGTGGCAATTTTGCGGGAAATAATGGAAACCTTACGTACCGTATACCGCAGGGAACCATCCCGGGCCAATATTCTTCCATTAAACCAAAAACCACACTACCGTCCTGAAGTTTGGCTGGTTAGAGTTCAGATTGGTGATGTTTTCGACAGTAGCGTTGCTTATAATTATCGCAATTGCACCATTCGGTGGGTTCATTTGAAGGTGCTCTTACGAAAGGGTTGTAGCAATTTAACACCTTCACAACTCGTTTTGTGGAGGTAAGTGCCCATGCCTTGGCTATTGGCACTTTCTAGTCGTCTTACCTGACAGAGATCTGGCATTTTCACGGAAATTCTTAAATACCTTCCCGGATCCCGTGGAGAATTCGAACAATCTGATTTTCAACAGCCCGAAGCAGCACCTGCTCGCCGACGGCAGAAGCTTATTCCACCCCCTCCTTGTTCCAGATGGATTCCCCAAATTCCATCAGAGATTATTCAGTGTGCAAACTTCCCGACAATCAAGGTGGAGCAACATTTCTGAAGTTGTCCGGGAAGGTGCCACTTAACTTAAACTTCCATTGATTATAAAAGACAGAGGAATGCTCATTGCCCTCAGCTTCCCCCCTGCCCTCGAGTTGACTTTATACAATCCAAATGACGTGAATTCCATCTCCAAGGGCTGTCTCGTCACATTTTTGTGGGAGGTAGGCTGGGATTTCAACAGTGGCCAGAAAAGGAGCGAAAAATTGGGAACCACTTCGATTTTCACAGCCTGAAGAACGGGGAAGGGGAGTTTTTGTGGCTCTTGAAGCCACTTAAGGGGAAAAGCGAAGGACCTTTTCAGAGCTCAAGGACTTTAATTCTTTGGTAAAGTAGGCAAAGGCTGAAATGAATTCGATTTTATCTTTTATAAATGCATTTCCACTTAAAAATTGTTGATTTTTGCTAATGGTATAATGATTTTTAAAGATTTCTAAATTGGCGCCATAAACCCTCGACTGTATGAAATGAACTAACGTTGGACAAAAGCCACATTAACTCAGGAATTGATTTTCCTTTTAAGGTGCGGGTTTCTATTTTATTTTAAGATAAAAACTTGGCTTTCGTTTTTATACAAAATCTTAAACTTTTTAGGAATGTTTGTTAATCTAGTCAAAATTCTTTAAATTCCAGCAGTAAGAGGGGTAACCGAACTTTTAACTTTAAATGAGTTTTTTTTCGAAACTGCATTTTTGAAGCTGGTTCAGACGATTATACTAAATAATTTTATTGCTTCAAAGGATTTGAAAGTTGGTTTCTTAAAGAAAAATCAAATTTTGGATCGAGTCGAAGAATTTTTAAGTGATGTTATAATCTGTGAAGAATTATTTTTAAATTAAGGCATTGCATTTAATATCAATCAATCAATTCTACGTATCCAAATTAGTATAGATTTGTATAAACCTCATCAATAACTCAAAATCTGACAGAGTATTAGTAATTTAAAACGACCTCTGCCTTGTAAATATTTTATGAAATGCTTTAGAAAAGATTCATGTTGTTTTTAAGTTGTAGTTAAGTGGCCGACAGGTTGACTACATTTTTACAGATTTTAGTAAGGCATTTGACAGAATCAGCTACGACATTTTAATACATAAACTTACAGCCCTTGGGTTTCCACATTTGTTTGTTAATTGGGTTTGCTCTTATTTGTCAGTACGCACTCAGCGGATGTCGTTCTGTGGATCCCTGTCCAAAGAAATATTTAATACTTCTGGAGTTCCTCAGGAAAGTCACCTGGGACCACTTTTGTTCATCATTTTTGTAAATGACTTCTGTGTGTGCTTAAAACACTCTACAATTCTGTGCTATGCTGAACAAAACTGTGTTCGTTATGGACTGCTTACAAGGCAACATCGACTCCTTGAGGTTGCTGTCTTCTTTTAATGTGTTATTACACTCTCGCTCGATTTTCTCTTTTTCCTTTAATTTACTTGTTCTTTTTTTCTTAAAATAAATAAATAAAAAGTTTAAAATATGCTGAAATTCTGCTGAAATGTTAGGCAAATGTTATCTTAAAAACATTGAAAGAATTGAGTTCTAAATCTTTCAAATTATTCCTAAAATTTATGAAGTGATAATAAATTAAATTGCATTCTCAATTACTTCCCACTTCAAGATATTTTCTCCCAATTGTTGACCATTTTATGGATAAAAGAGCACACCTATCAATTTAATCTTACAAAATAATTTTTCGCCAAATTCCAATAAGAATAGATTTGCATTAATGAATTACAAAATAATTTTAGAACTTTCTTGTTTCTTTTCCTCAGAATACTAAATTTAAAACTTTGAACGTGTTTTACTCAAAAATTACGGTTTATATGTCCCTTTTCCAAGTTTTCATTTAACTTAAGGCATTCGTATGTATGCCTTTTCGGTTCAAAATTTATACTCGAATTAGAACTCACTTCCTATTATCAGATTTTGATGAAATTTGACAGACTTACGTAAGTTTTGTGGCAATACTATATAGCATATCTAATATCGTTCTAAATCCAATATGGCGGACGCCCCAAGACAGAAAATTATCTTTTTTTATACTAAGAAGTATAACTTTTTTTTTTCTTTGAGGAGGTAAAACTACAACAACAACAAAACGTCAAAATTGCAAATAGATTGCTTTCAAAAATAATGTATATAAAACAAAGAGAATACTCTCTTAAATATTTAAATGGGATATGGCTAACACAAGCTATTCTCTTATAGCTAATACAATTTACCAATTTAATTGAAATAATAAATTAATAATGTTTTCTGTTTCTGCACCCTCAAATGAATTAAACAAAACAGACAGTTTTCTTGCGGGCGCGAACCAACAGGGTGGAATTAAAATGTGGAATAACCCGCGCCATTGTCCTGATTCGAAAACCCTTTTAATGGCATTAACTGCTATTCAAATTATATCGGGCGTGTGTAAATTAAAATCTCTCCATTGTTCAAAAATAACACTGTTTATCTTCGGGCGGCTTTCGTTGGCTGTAACAATGTTAAATAGAAAGGAATTTGGGGATGCCATGAAATTTCATTTTCCGCCCCGAAACTGCTAAAACTCCGTTCTGGGGCTTATTTAAACACAGCACCGGCACCAGCCACCGATCTATGGAGCGCAGCTGGGGCTCCTGAAAACCCGCACAGGTGTGCTGGGATTAATTTATATTAACCTGATTTTGAAATACGAGTAAATAGCACCTCTGCATGAATATGCCGCCCGGGCAAATATTACCGGGCCAAAAGAAACAATCGCAATAAAATCACGGTCGGGGTACCAGTGCGATGTTTATTTTCGAATTAATTCGCAGGTGGTCCCCGCGGAGTTCCATGGGACTGCTTGGGTCCATTGGAGCAATTTTGTGCCCGAAATACCTGCGATTTTAGCTTTGCTCGGTTCTCCATAAAATCAGAGCTGTAATCATTTCTCCGTGTGTCACGTATATTTTTTTTTATTAATTAAAATTGACGTAGAGGGAATTGTGATAAGTTCGAAGTCCCGAACGTTGTTGGGAAGAATTTTAAATTAATTTTACCACGAATTAAATATTCCCTTTTTTTTTGTTTTGCTTCTCGTGAAATTTTATAATAAGAAGGATTTTGGGCGAAATACAAAATTGGAAAGAAACAAAAAGGTCACGAAACAAGGGTTTTTATTATTGGAGTTTCCCTGTGACACGAATTAATTCAACAATTTTATGGTGGCAAAGTTTACATACATCTAGACAATTTTTAATTGAAAATTGTTGCTCCCATCCTTTTTTGGGGATTAATTGGAACAAATATTAAAACATAGTGTTTATTTTATTTTTACTGGGACAAATTGATTTGTATTTTGATTTTTTTTATACTTTGTTAAATATGCGCAATGTAAACATTGTGTCAATGGTTTATCGAAATCAATTTGATAAAAATGAACATAGAATTCAAACAAATAATGAATGTTTGATTACATATTTATCAGAAGTCGAGAAATCAGGAATCTTTGGGTTGTGAATTTGAGTAAATATGAAAATTATTATAATGAAGTAATCTTTAAATTCGTTTGAAAGTTTCGAATTCGAAAAACAAAAAAGCCCTATAACGTCACGCTTTTTAGCAAAATAGGGTTGAAAAGTAAAAAATGTCGTATTTTTTTAAAAAATTTAATAAAATGAAAAGAAATTGTAATACAACTCAAAAGAGATGAATCCTTATATACAGGGTAGCGTATAAGTGATAGCCCTACAGGAATTTGTTGTGGTTTTTGCAAATGACGTCTCCTGCTATTGTGATGTTGACAGTTGTGTAATAATAAACATATTCGAAATACACAATAGTAAACAATGGACCACTGTGCTCGTCAAGAACTAGGAATAATTCTGATGGTCATTTTCCAGGTCATATTATATTTTGATAAATTGCATTGCAAGAAGACAAAATTCGACAAGAAATGGAGATTATAATTCAAAAGTGATAGAAATTCTATAAAAAGGGGTCTAATTTGTATCAAACTAGAGGACACCATTTGAACGATATCATCTTCAGTACTTAATGGAACAAAATTCAAAGGTCTAAGTAAAATTAATAATAAGAAAGAAAATAATCGGTTTTTAATTTAGAAAAAAATTATAGGTATATCATATTGGTTTATTAATTTTACATCATCTTGTATGAAATACTACTAATCTATAACACTTAGTAAACTTCTTCGGGGATAAGATTTTCATTCTCTATCTATGAAGTAAATTGCATGAAGTAAACGATTTATGGAAGAATATTTCGGAAAAAATCTTAAAGCCTCCCGTATTTTAACCTTTTGCCTTACGATTTAATTTCGAAGAATCGTGCGCGTGTACACAATTAAATTTAGCGCAAATCTATGCGTGGATAATTATTATAAAGCAATGATAATAACATTGTAAAATAATGTTTTATTATAAGTTAGTTATGTTATATCGTTTTAAATTTTTAAATATGAGGCGGGTGTAATCTGTCAAATTCGAATTTGGTATAGAAGGTCTTTGCGGGCGCGAAAAATTGCCAAAACAGTCTTTTGTACTTTTTAAACCTACAAAAACGTAACGTGATAATACATTTTCGTTTGCAAATTCGTAGTCTGCGGAAAATTCCTATAGAAATGATATAAGACGTGTTCTATACAATTGGTGTCGACCACCGTTGTTTTTTAGATCATGATTTTAGATCTGATCTATTATGATTTTATTGAAATCAATTTTATTCGACTCGATTAGTGAAGACACATTTTTAAAATTGGAATGATAAGAAAACTAGTTGTGCCGAGCAAAATCGACTTTTGGACTTAAGTGTTCTGTTGAAATTACGAGTATTTTTAATTAAAAAAAAAATTTAAAACGTATTTAATAAAGTCTTTTTGTTGACGGCTATGTTTTGCACATCTTTCTTCTCATTATTATATTTAGGTAAGGCATTTGACATTTATTTATAATATTAACATAGCATAGGGAAATGATATACATGTGAAAATAATACGCAAAAAGTAGTCGTTGTAAGGCAAAACATCCTCAAAGTACTTTAATGATAATAAGCCTCATCAACATTATTTTAAATTACACTTTTCTGTATGGTGAAAGCTCTTTCTTAAAACTTCTTTACTACCCATTAACTACCACAACAAATTTAGATGCAATTACGCCAGTTCGTATTTTGTATATCAGGAGCAATTTTTGCTCTGCTAAATTTCAACTAAATTGCACCTGCATTTATTTTTTTCTCCTCTGTCAGGTTTTATACTTGTCTGTGAAGGTAGAACCATAAAGTGAAGGTTTCTTTGAGTTTTCTCAGAATCTCTGCTACATCAAGCAAAAAATTCATCACAGCTTCCAAAGGAGGTGAACACCTCCTTTTTTCAAATTAAAAATTAAGTTGGTAAGATGTATGCGGAAATTTTACAAAGCACCGGTGGTAATAACCTGAAAGAATACCTTCATCATATTTTAAGAACGTTTAAACGTCTTAAGTAGCGTGGATTTAAAAGAAAAAATTCTCTTTTCGCGGAACGTCTTAAAATTACAAAATCCCCTTAAACAAAAGCGCCAATTTGGTAAGAGGGAAGCAGAATTCCTCATTTTTTGTTGAAAATAAAGAAGGATTCGCTTTTGTTTTAACCAGGGTTATAATTCAAAAGCATAAATTCACTCCGTACTTGGGGGTCGCAATAAAAGGAGGAGCTGCATTCGAGAACTTTATTGCATTAGAGTGATTTAAGTGTCCAAAGGCTATTCATTTGGCAGCACGGCACGCAAAAGGAGCAGACATCCCGAGCTTCATCTACTTTGAATGCAGTGTGAGAAAAGGCGCCGGGAATCGCACAATTTAAATGCAAATGTTGGAACGACGTAATCAATTCGGGCTAACAGTTTTGCAATCGTAGAACGTGCTCCACTTCTTAAAATTTGATCTTTGATTGTGACCGCAAAGTCTCCCTCAATCGCTGAAATTAAGGGGGCAAAAGAGTCCCAGTATTTTGTCGCTTATGTGGCTGCGCATATTTTAACGTTTTATTGTCGTCAGACACTTAAATTATTCAAAAATTGGGGGACGGAAGTGACGCAGAGATTCCCTATTTGGAAGAGTGTAAATCTGGGAATGAATCGCGGAGACGCGATGATTCTGAAGTGTTTTAGTGGGGACTGCCCCAGAAATCCGTAAACGACTGAGAAATCTTTAATTGTACTGTATGCTTGTGGATTTTCAAATTTCGGGCTCTAACTCTTGCGTTCTGAATCGTTAAAAGGATTCATTGCGGGTCGAGTGGTTTCAGCACATTCCGTTTTTTTTATGGAAGATTGTACTAAAATCGTAGAGCGTTTTAATTTTTTATGGAGCCTAACGATGACGAATTGAGTTTGTTTGATGATTCATCGCAATTACGATCCTAGAAAGTCACGGCCTAGAATTTATAATATTTTGCCTTCCAGAAATAATCCAAAAATACAAAAATATTCAGACCGAAATGTAGTTTAATTTTTAAAATAGAAAAAGTAATTTAATTTTCAAAACGGAGCAGCATTTTATGCCAAGCAATTTTTAATTAAGAAAGAACCAAAATATAATATTAAAGAAAATACATTCATGGTTTTGTGCTGATTATACAATCTTCAAAACATTTTCGTTAATAAATTAAATTGTATTAAAGAAAACAAACGACGATATGAAAATCGTTGTCACTCTTCGTGATTTGGGTGATTGTTACAGGTCGTAGGAGGAGACTGATACATTTGAGCCTTGGGCTTGAATTAAGTTCTTCGAAATGCAAGGCGTTTTCCTTTGACAAGTTAATTAATCATTTTTCTTTCCAATATTTGATCCAAAATTGTGTTCTAGATCTACCCAATATTATGCATGATCTCGGTGTGTACGAGTAATTTGATTGTATTATGGGTTGCGCTTATCATATCGATTATATCGATATCGGCTGGTTTCTTTTTAAAAATGCTATAAAATAAAAACTTTCAATATTTTTCAAAATTTGTTGATCTATTATAAAGAATTAACCTTTTGATTGGTTATGGAAAATGGCTTCATTTAAATTGCTGCCTTGGCAGTAGCCCATTCTGTCAACACAATTTTCTAGCACATTTTCGATGGTTTGGGGCTCTATTTCACTAGCTCGATGAATACTGTGCTTAAGTGCCTAAATCCTTTCTTGATTGTCAGTATGACATCGATCTTTAACGAAGCTTTAAAAAAAAAAAAAAGCCCAACGGTGTCTAATTTTAGCAACACTCATTTTGTTAATAAGTTTTCTATATTCCCCAGCGTTGTTAAAGCGCAAATCTATTCATTTCACACAGAGGAGATATGATACTGTGTTTCTATGAATTTTTTGAGCTCGAAAGAGCTGCTGTGTGCAAATAGTACGTAATTTAAAAAGAAACCAACAGAAGGCTCACCGGTTTATATTATTAATTCAATAGTTTTTATCATGTAAGGCTTTATTAAGAGGAACACGAAGGATTTTTGTGATGTTTTCACCTTAAAATCTCTATACACCTCTTTGGCTCTTTCCATTCTTGAGTATGATTCGATTGTATGGTCTCCTTAAGGGGCCTCAATAGCATGGTTGGTAACGCGACGCGTTGATTGCGAGCCAGAAGGGCGCTAGAGGTTATGGGTTCAATTCCCACGAGAAAACCTGATCACAAAAAGTGGTATCACAATGGGCCTTATAATGGCCTAAGTGTGTCTTCGGACAGCCACATTAATCTACATCTCCTTATTCAGATTTTTCATTCCTTGCCTGCGGAGTCAATACAAAAGTTTGCACTAAGAAAATTGTAAAGGGAAATTTCCATCAAGGAGCCTTCTTCTCGGCGTTGAAACTTTGGAATTCAGAAGGAAAATCGTGTCATTTTTATTTATAAGAGATATCTAATGTTATAAGCATTATGTCTCCTGACCTTCTTACTACATATATTGCTAAATATTTATTTTCCAGAAAATTTTCTAAGGACTAGAGGTATTTTTCTGAAAATCCAATTTAATATGAACAAAGTTACTTTTTATAGGATGTACTTTGCCCTGCTGCTGATACATAATAGCCAACTAAAATACAACAAATTGTATTTTGCATTGTCACCCTTTATGCAAAGCCTTGTTATTGCCTATTAGGTATCATTTTGTTTTTTCTTTCCTTCTTAAATAATTAGTATTATGTATTTTAATTAGTTTTCTTATTGTGAGTCTGTGAAACTGAAGTTTGTAACTCAAATATTAGGTAAACAAATTATTGGTCTATTTGGAGCCGAAGTAGTTTCAATGTTAATTAGAAAGAACAGATTTAAAAGGTTTAGTCATAGAAAATTGCAATAACAAGTGCAGTTCTACAATAAGTGCTGCATGAAAAGAATTAATTAAGAAAGAACATTTTTCTTCCCATGTACACTTAATTAAACTTAATGACAATTTTTTTACGAGTTTTCCGGAAGTACTTTCACAATTTAATTTAAAAAATTAAACTTCAACAGCCGAACAAGATTTTAGCATCCCCTCCCGGTTACCTTGGTGGTGTAAAATTGTGTACAAATTAACAAACTCCTCAATTTATTCTCTCCAAAAGTCCGCGGAATTCAACGATAATCGTCGTCGTCATTTCGCGATGGTATAAAACAAAAATTCATCAAAATTTTCCGTGTTGGCAGACTGTTTCCGGCCAAAAAGGAAAACTGCCATTTTTTCCCATGAAATAAAGGGGACTTGGAATATTTCTTGTTTTGATCCGTCCGGGCAGTCGGCAGTTATAATTTATTAAATCCACCCCAGTTGAGGAACGCGACGCGGACGAAGTTGCTTACCCTAAATTAATTTAATCAAGCAGATCCTAATTGCAGCATAATATCACGTTGCCAGCCGAGCACTAGGTACCCTCAATGGTGTGCTTTTTATTTGAGGTGAATGAAAAATTGCCCATCCCGCGAATCGGTGGGACTCTGCAAAGTGATAAACTTTGGCGTTTGTACTGGATCTGGTCCGTCAGCAAGTCTCGGCCCGGGTTCACTAGTTTCCCAGATTTCCGGGAAAGTTGGGAAAATTCATATGAAAGGAGCGTGTTTATAAGGCCACTGATTTTTCTCTGTAAATATTTTTGCACGTTGGGGCCACGGCCGCAGCACGTATCTAGCCCGGTTGGGAAGCTCTTCCGGGTTAGAACCGGGTAGGTGCCCCTCAACGCCTCAGCTCTGCCGTGAAAAGCGACTGTGTTGTGCCGCACGAATGTTACGGAAGGCTAGAAAAAAAATCGGAACGAATGTTTTGTGTGGTCACAGGGTGAACGAGAATTTTTTATTTGGGTCGTTCTGCCTCTGGGCAGCGCTCTCGGAACTTTTAACAAGGTTTTATTGTTATTAAATTTCAGGTCAGCTCACATTATTGGGGGCGCGGCGAACAGTGTGCGCCTCAGTCCTCAAATTGTTTTCACACTGTAATGGGCACTCCGTTCTCACCCATGCAAATGTCTAGTGCAATCCACGCACAGCTCATGCGGATTTCTGCCCTTAATTACTTTCCAGGGCAGTCTCAAGTGTGCTGAGTGATTTAGTGGATTTTAATTTAGCCCACAACCCTATATTAAAGCCGCTGCAATACGGCCGGGCGTAAAAATCCCACAAAGGCAATATGTTTCCACTGTTTTTACCACTTTCATTTTGAACTTATCAAATATTTGAAAGGCAATGTAACATTTTTGGAGTGCCGCAGGGTACCCAGTTAGACTAGCCAGTGGTCACTAAGAGATTGCACGGTGAGTAGCAAATTAATTACAAATACTGTGGAGCCATCATAATTAAAGTAGGACTTTATTATAGACGCAGTAGGTTATTTTCTTCTTCCTTTTCCAAGTCTTCGTTATTCAAGTAAAATTTTTAGGAAGTTGCACAGTCCAAAAATGTTCATGTTTATTTCTTTTTCGGTTTTGTTTCAGCAGATAATTTCACTTAAAGTCTAAAGAAAAATTAATTTTAAGTTTTTCAATTTGCAAAAATGTTAAAAATGCTTAAATCTTATTGTTTAAAAGTTATCCAGTGATCAACAATTAATTCCAATTTGAATTTCGGAATGCAGCAAATAAATAAAACAAGTTTGAAAATTGAATTGCTCCCTTGGTTAACCAACTTTAGATACACATCGTAAGATTTTTATTTTCACATCTTAAGATTTAAGGTGTTACATATTGACATTAATCAGGTTTTCGTGCGAATTTTAGAAAGCAATTAAAAGTTTTGAGACAAAATATTGCTAACAGAAAGTGTAGAATCTGAATTTTTGAAATATTGAAATTTCTATTTAATAATTAATTTAATAATTAATAAATATAATATATATATATAATAACGGATATTATTTTTTATACTTAAAATAGTTTTAGTAACACTTTACGAGGAAGTTTTCCACGTGAGTGGTTGCAAAGAGCTTTTAATTAATGTGGACTTTCAATTATTTCAAGCGGTGATCGCACCCACAGATTTTTCCGTGAATGACGACTTTAGGCGGAGGTCGTATCCAGAAAATATTGAAAAAGAGTTAAAATTGATTTACAAAATATTTTATACAAATTTATTTAAGTTTCCAAGAAAATAAATTGGGATTACCACAAAACTACTCAATTCATTTCGATAATTGTTATTCCACTTTATTCATAAGACATTTGTAATGTAAATACATACAAACAATCCACTTCGAACTTTTCTTTTTTAAGTCGGCAAAAAATGAGATGTTATTCAAAAAGTCTCAAAATGTAATTAGAAAAGGAAAAACCCATAACGTACTTAGAAGTGAAATGAATAAGAATGAATGAAGGGAGTAGGTACCATCACGGGTTAGTACCTAGAGAAATATCCTAGATAAAACTGGTCAAATTAAATTATTCATGGAAGCATAAAAGGCTCCAAAAACTTCTCTTTCTATTCCACTATATAAACAAAACGTTTCAAAAAATTCACGAAGTTTAACTACAGCTGCATGTATAAAATAAATAAAAATACAATCAAAAAGCTGGGGTATAAATTGGTTTTTTTTTCCAACTCCACTCTCCCCGGTAATTATTATGTATATGAGAGCAGGGCACTCCGTTCAAAATAAATAACAACCCTCTTTCTGTCCTCAACCATCCGGAAAATGTTTTCATTTCCGACTGTCGTATGCGCGCCATATTATAAAAATATGAAAGAGGACCTATTTCGTCCTTCATAGGGGAGAGAAGTGTCCTTACGATTTCTGGATTTGGACCCACAGTCATCCAAGTCACATACTCAGCAGCCGTACAGGACCAACTTATTTACATTCGCATTATGGAAATATGGTCGAGGGTTGTACTCACCTCTTGGCTGCAACTAATTTCGATTTTGTCGTTGAAGTCCTTCATCCTGACGAATTGTTGGTGTTTGTCACGGTCTCGCTGGCCGCGGGCCTTCTGGAGGACGCTCTGTTTGCAGCGTGTGCCACATGCAATCGCTGAAATTTTACTAGCGTAATAGTACATCGCCATGCGTCACGATTTGTTTTTAGTCCTTGTCATTTGTTATGCGAAAAAGAATCCTATAAGTCTACTTACACTAGCAGCAACAAATTCACGCGACATTGGAAGCTCCCTCGGGAACTGGATGGGGGTCCTTGTCATGATAACATGTTCATCATTGCACTGAACCACACCACCCAACACTATATGCACTATATGCGATATAATTTGCCTCGTCACTATCTCCGGTCGTGTCGCATCCTTCGGGAGCAGCACCTGCAGAATCCCACTCGACTCAGGGATTGTCTGGAAGAAAAATGGAAAAGTGTTTTAGCAAGATATTCACGGTAAATATTTTCTGTAAAATTACATGAAAATCTTACATTTTTCTATGTGAAAATCATGGAGGATTTTAATGTAAAGAATAATAGTCGTTTTTGTACAATATGCATAGTATAGTATGTTTAAAAAAAGCACTGAAATATTAAATTCGATTATAATTTTATGATTTCATTATTCATTATTTTTATTATTATTATTCATATTATTATTAAAATCTGATAGCAAATACGTAATTAGTGACCCTCAAAACTAGTGTATATACATTTTTGAGAATAGTCAAAAATAGTGAGATTAGAAAAGTGATCTAAAGTAACACAAATGTGCGTAGAAGATCATTTACAATGTTGCAATTTTTATGCAGCCTAATAATTTTAATGAAAAAAATGTCTATGCATTTTGAAAATTTTCGACATGTATTAAAATGCGACAATTAATTATTAGATAAATTAGAATTAATGTGTTTTGGTATAATGTAAAGTATGGTGTACGATCAGGACAACGGGGAAGTTCAGATAGAGCGGGGGTTTTGAGCGCAATGGACTAATAAAGTCTGAGCGTTCGAGGTGTTTTGCCTCCCTCCCAATAAATCAATCAATCAATCAAAATGGTGTACTTTTTATATGTCCTTTTAACATAAAAGGAGCTGGGCTGATAATGCCTATTTTTGACTTATTTCAGAATCGAATAAAACATTTTATTGTACATTTGTTTTGACCTTTTTTTTTTGCTGAAATAATTCAGGATGTGTATTTTTTTACAACATTCTCATTTATTTTGGAAATGACGATATGTACCAACAATAATATTACTAATATTGAACAAAAGTGATTTTTGGCACTTGTTACCCTATTTTCTGAGATACATCATTTTCTTTAAGCATGAAGTGCACAGGGTACCATTTTCAATTTTACATATATTAATATTTTATTTATATGTTAACAAATAAAAAAAAATCAAGGTGGTAATATGTGAGAAAAAATAATGTTTCTTAAAAATTAGGATAACAATAGCCAAAAATAAGCCTATATTAGTGATATTATTTTTGGTGCATATCATAATTTTCAAAATAATATGAGTAATGAGTATGTAGTTAAGAAATGCATATTCCCAATTATTTATAAACAAGATCAAAACAGACCTACAATAAAATGTTGTTTTTTCGGTTTGGATCCTTTAGAATGAATTTCACTTTAATATTCAGCATAAAATGTGATACAAATAGTGCTTTGATACTAATTAATTTACGGGAAATTTAATGTAAATACTGTTTACATTATTTTTGCGTCCACATTAAAAAAAAAAAAAAAATAAAAAATAACGGGATATATAAAGGTGCCAACTTAATTTTTTTTTTATATTAAGAATTAGTATCAGTTGGGGGTACAAAAGGGATTTTAATTCTCGTATAGAAGATTTATTTATTCTACAAAGTATTAAATATTCCTTTTGAGCGTTAAGTGCTAAAATATTCGTATGCCTTAAGAGTAAATTTTAATATAAAATAGGTTGGATGGTTTGTTGGATCATTGTGGCAAATAAAAATTATCACAGCTTTTCTTTAGAAAGTTTTTTTCACGTGTTGTTATCCCTGGTTAAAGAATATATGGTACTTAGAAGGTCCTGGATAGGGCAAGTTGTCTGTGTCTATTCCGAGGAGCACACACTCGCCCCATTTAGAAGACAATTTCTGTGGGGCCCGGTAGGGTTCTTCTACGGAGGATTTGGAGGAACCTACTCTTAAGGAATAACTTCCGACAATATTGCACTTTTTTGTTACCCTGTGTGCTTGGGGTCCCTTGACATCAGTATGCGAGGGATGTGACTACGACTCTACGACTCTCGGGGATCTGAGAGCCTCCCTGAGTGGCTGATGGACATAAAAAGGGAAAAAACAAGGAGCCGTGCTGAGTGCGAGATCAGCTCTTTTACATATTCAGCCGTGTAATATGCAAATAGGATTCGTTCCTGGCCCCACATAACCTGCACATCGCCGGGCGATCCTCTGAGCACCGGCAGCTTACCCATCTTACGCCCGGTGGCGTTTCGCCCCGCCCGGAGGTGAGTTACACGGGGCCCCAGATATTACTTGTTTTGCGTTATGTTGTGCTTTATGCGCCGCCGACGGTTATAATTTAAGGCTACATTTGCATTTATATGGAGTGCCGTGGCGCAATTGTTACTTTCCATTTACTTACGCCCTCCCATTAGACGTGCCCCCGTATCCCCGACATTGCTGATGACGCCTTCAACGAATTTTGTCGAATTTGAATGGGCGCCGTGACGCACCACGACGACGGCACACATTTTGGCACCCTTTCCTCTCCGCTCGACATGCTGGAGCATACGGCAGGAGGCTGGGATAGATTAAATTCTAGAACCGGAGGAACCCTAATAAGGGACCAACAGGCTGACTCTCTGGTAAACCCTTCGAAAGGTGCGACATATTCAAATATTCATCTTTTGTTATGCGCCACCCGAAATCGACCCCCGGAGATGGGTCAAATTATTTTCTTGTCGCTTGTGGCAAATGCTTCCTCGTTCTGGGGCTGCCAAAATCACTGTTTGGCTTAAATTTTAGGGGGTGCCTGTACCTATTCATCCTGTGATTCAATGGTGTGAAATTCAAATGTAATGGGAGTATAAAGACAATATGTGTGGTATTTTAGCTTAAAGTACAAAATTATTAGCTTCTTTTATGAGTTTTCTTTTTGCAATTTCAGTAGAAGAAATACTTCAAAAAGTTTCAACTTTTATGATGTTATTTCTTCCCCAAGTTTGTCATTTGGAATTTTTCTTTTTGTATTTAACCGCTCCAGAGAGGACTATTCTTTTAAAGTTATAAACGAATTATATACTTTTTTTTTTCAAAAGGGAGTTAACAAGTTAGACGCATCCATAGGTTGTTCACTTAATCAATTTTTTTAATATCATGCTCTGCAGTCTTAAATCTATACAAAGGAAGAAGAAATTTTAAACAACATTTAAATTCGTACTACAGTCACTCGATCAATTCGGAAAGAAATTTCTTCTTGTCTATACAAATAAAAAATTTGTTGTGTATCAAACCTCACGGAGATTTTTATGGCATCTATCGCAAGGAAACACCTGCTAAATTTATATTATGTTTTTTTGTTTAAAAATAATGTTTAACACGTTAAGTTTCGGTCCCTCGCTAGCGCGGGTTTGTATGACAAATAGTTGAATTTAATGCCATCTCTTAGATAAAATAAAATATGTATTTATTTGGAGGAAATACATTTATTCCACTCTAATTGATTTCAGTTAACGCTAACAATCGTTTCCAAAAATCGTAATCCCACTTCTAAATGATTTTGCAATTAGACTCAATCTCGCTATTCTCATTGCACATCTTTAGTATCCGTGCAACTTATCGATGCTGTTATCGGATTTTTCGGACATGCAGTCCTAATAGTATATTTCTTATAGAATTTAATAGCGGTCGTTAAGGTGTTAATAGACAAATAAATAATCCGTATATACCATTGTGATAAAAAAATAGTAAGACTTTTCCTATTTGAATCGCGTGGGCTTATACAAACGAGTAAGTTTTTTTTCCTTAGGTATATATAAAAATTAAAGTTTGTTTCAATTGTTTGTTTCTTCCCTTTGTTACTTAATCACGTATAAACCCATCATTTTTTGTCCAAAGGTATTACATATTTCCAAACATTCCAACCTAACATATAATTCTTTTTCGAATAATATACAGGGTTTCAAAATGGCGAATCCAAGATGGTGATTTTAACTTTGAAGGAAAAATTGGTGCTTGAGGGTTTTGGGAAATTCTGACTTCAAATCTGTAGTCCAAATTAAGGAATTAAATATAGTGTATCCAATACGGCGACTAAAGTATCTCGAAATTTGAAGGATTTGCAATTATTCATCGAAATTGGGCGGAATAAAATTTCTATAATTCAAAAGAATTAGTACAAAAGAGATTTCGGAACCTCTGATTTCGAATCTACTATGTTTACAACAAATCAGTTAATAGGATTTTTGGGACTTTAAAAATGGCGAATTCAATATGGCGAATTCAATATGGCGAAGAATATTTCTACAATAATTCAAAAGATTTCGATGAAAATAATCATAAAAGGGTATTCAGGTTGAGATCATTTCTAAGATATACCAAACTAGAGCATTTGAGAAATGTTTAATTAATAAATATTTACGCAAATCTAGGCGAAACCGGGTAACTTAGCTAATATATATTAAATACAAATACAAATTAAATTCATCATACATCAATTAAGGGGGTAACCCACTGTTGAAAAAAAAAAATTTCGATTTTTTTCTTTTTATATATTTGGATAGATTAGCACTTCAAGAATATGTGTGTAAGATTTCAGATCGATATCTAAATAATTGTTCTTTCTACAGCTCTCACAGTCCACCTCCGTTCAATTACGATTTCGGAGCGCGCGCGGCCTTGTAGCAGCTCAAACAGTTGCCGCGTGTATTACCTATTATAATACTTTCTAAATGTATATTACATAATACACTAATACATAGTTCCTTATACTATTATAATTAGAAGGTACCCACTATCACCTGGAATTCGCTGATTAAGGGTTAGTTGAAAATTTGTTGTCTTATGTCACAAAATTTCTTTGAGAAAACTTTAAATGCGTTTTTCTCAAAACGCTCTTTTTCTGTGCGCGTCGTAAAATTGTGAAAAAACTATTGGGCCGATTTATTTCAAATTTTGCATACACCTTTATCAAGTACTTAACTATAGAAGTAACCTATTATTAGAGTAAAAAAACAAATTTTGTTGATTTAGGATCAACTTTTTCGTGTTAAAACATAACGAAAATCGATACATCAATGTCCGAACGTGCACTAAATCATCAGATTTTTTTTTTTTTGCTGTAAAAATAGGTTACTTCTATCCTTTGTAACAAATATTGAAGGATTTTTCTTTGGTAGGTGTTTGCAAATGCATACTTTGGCCAGGATTTTATGAGGCCCAATTTGCATTTTTTTTTTCGGACTGCGTGCGCGCTGCATCGTAACGGCCGCCAATTTGTAAATTTTTTTTTTTTTATAATCAAAATGTAAACTTTAGTCCTCAGTAAAGAAGTATGGAAAAAATCGAAAAGATATCTCTGATAGTTTTTTTTTACCGATTTTTTAAAAAAAGTTCCATTTTCTGGGCTTCAACAGTGGGTTACCCCCTTAAATGAAAACCTTTTAAAATTGTCAATAGAAGTAAATTTTAATTCCTTCAAAATTAAAGCAACTTTTGATGTAGAAAAAGATCCCTTTAAATTATAAATCATTAATTTTATATAAAAGAAAGGAAAGTTACGTTATCCCTAATTCCTTTGATAAATTCTCATTTGCTAACCCTTTCGCCACAAATGTGCCTATCTTCATCTTTTAAAATATATACATTGCATATGTATCTATTATACCATTGGGTGTCGATTACGTAAAGTTTCCGAAACGAGATAAAAGATTTATTTTAACCCAATTGAAGATGTAGATTAATTATTTATTTAAAAGGATAGTTTTTCATTAGCTTAATTACCTAAAATAAGGGATAAAGTGATTATTTGTTTCTTATATTATTTTTACATATATGGTATACATATTATTGGTATACACGAGTTTGTACTATTTGATAAATTCATTTGGAAATTAAAGATTTTGTTTTTTAAATAAAATTCGGTTTATTCTTTGTTCGATATGACATTTTTCCCTCATCATCATCTCTCTCCTGCTTTTTGTAAAGATGAAGAAATTACGAAGAGTAAAATGTGGAGAACAGAGTACATGAAAAGCGTAATTTTACTACTTTGATTATTCAATTCTTTCACTAAAAATTATATATTTTTTCGAGAAGAATTTTGTGTGGGGAAATTTTGAATTCTCCAAAATGTCAGATGCATTTTTATACTATAATTTGTTCTTGAGTTATTTAGGGCAAATTAAGGGATTAAAGGAAAAATAAATTTTTTGAATGTTGATCCCTCAAATTTTTTGAGAAGTGTATTTGACATTTTATGGGTTTACCTTAAAATTATGGTAAAAATTCAAGATAAAATTACACTAGCTATTTGCATTATCTTATCAAAATTCTTGACTTATGACTCTGTAGTAAGAGTAATTAAGGGTTTTAATCATTCATTTACAAATTAACGTCTGTACTTTGGATCTAAGTTAGGCAAAGGGAGAAAACTACTTCAATAAGTCTTCTTAACAAATGTTCTATACAATATCCTTTCTACCGTGCAATGCATTCACAATTCGAAAAGGTAACCTAAATTTACTTCCTTGAAAATCGGGGAGCAGATAAGTTCTCGAGCATACAAGTTTGCCTTCATAATACATCTGAGAGGATTCCATCTAATCTGAATACAAAAGATTAAATACATATAGTATAATGAAAGGGCAAAGAGGATTCGTCCTCCTCGAGTTCCATTAATTAAATAGACGACTTGACTGTTCCCTGGCAACTCGAAGATGCCTTTCTGGAAGCCCTTTGGAACACGTGAGTGCTCCACGAGGTTCGTGTATTGGTCCATTAACCTGGAAGTCGACAAGTCAATTGTTACGTGTGAATTCCATTAAAATTGCAGGGGGAGCACAATCAAAAGTTACGAGTCATGTAAGACACCGGATATCCGGCAGACTGGCGTCACTCCCGCCCGGGGCGGTCGGGTGGACATGGAGCAATAAGCACAGAGGGGATAATTAATCACTTCGCCAGGAGGACGCACTATCGAGCAGGACTGGCTGGAGATCCATTCCAATTAAATCGCGGTCGAAAGCGCCTTTGAGCTCTCCTCAATTAGAATTCATTTGCGGCTAATGAGGAGCATGGGCGGCTGTGAAACAAAGATATGAGAGGCCACGCAGCCGCCGGGGGTGGACCGGATTAATAAAAGGATAACGCTGGTCCATCTATCTTCATTGCGGGCCTCATTCAGAGTATGACTCCCCCCCAAAATGCGATTCTTTCGCCCTGGGGGTGAGTGCCCCTTCCCGTCCGGCAATTATCCGCCTCCACTGCGACTCCTCATCATACACGAAGAAAAGGTCAAAAGAATCATTTTGCTCGAGCCGAGGTTGCTTAGGCCTCCGCTGGCGGTCGGATCATATTTTGACTTCTGGAGGGGGCTCTTGTTGCTTGTTCTTTTCAAAGTCATTAGTTCACCATCCTTCCGAATTAGTCAATGCCACGGGCACGGCAGGGGAGCCCCAGTGGGACTCCTGGACGCCATCGCCGCCGACGACGATGACGGCAGCATATTTTTTTGATTTCTACTAATCGAGAAATTAATTTTCTTGAAAAACGAGATGTACAATGAAACGAATGGCTTGCATAAATCTTTATGAGTTTCGGCGGGTTGAGAAGATTTCAGAAACATTTTCAAAAGATTTAAAGGCCCTTTAAGTTAAATTAAATTTATCGCTTAATTAGCCACTTCAGAGGGCTTGAAATTTCCTCTAAAAGCGTTGCGTTCTCAGGGTGCTCATGATGTGAGATGTTTTTCCCCTTGAATTTAGTTCCTTCGAATTTGGAGGGATTCCTGCAAAAGTCAAGCGAAGGAAAACATTTCTCTCATCAATTTTCTAAAAGACACATTGTAAATCTCTCCCCTGAAATCGTCATGAAAGATATCCCAGATATCGACAGTTTCTTTCCTTGCAATTACTTTAGCTGCCTGCTCCGGGTTTAAATCCTGGCGAAGGGATTTCATCTGGTTTCATGAAAAATTTGAATCGGTGCCAAGAGCACACGCTAAACGAAACGTTCGCTCCTTGTAATTTTTAAGGGCGAAAAGGAAAGGTTAGGGCTAAATGGAATAGGTAAAAAAATGTTTTTTCGAGCAGGTTTGGCGCTGAAATCAGTGGTGACATGTGTATTCGACTGTATACCCTTTCTGGCTAATTTTTAGGGGAAAAAAAACGGTAGAATGGTAGCTTAAATTAAACGATGAGATTTAAATATATAAGGGGAAAACAATTTTTTTATCCACTTGATTAAATTGAAGACTTTTCATTTTGAACAAATATTCTTTTACGTATTAAAGTCGTGATGCTAATATTTAAAAAACAATATATTATAGAAACGGCGTTCGAATGAGATATTTAAAAAAAAACTTAGTAAATAACAAATTTTCTCGTGTCCAAATCATCTAAAAAAAAACAAAGGTTGCATTTAGTTATAGTAGTAAATATATATAAATATACATATACTAAGTTAATGTCCCAACTAAAAGAAATGAACAAATTTGGATATATAAAGGGATATGTTGTGAACATTCTGATAATTTTCATGATTGATTCATTCTTTTTAATCCAGTTGAAAAAACACTGTTTCGAGAAAAATGTTTTAAAGATTAAAGAATTTAATAATATTGACCTGATATTTTGTATTACATATATGTTCTTTAGACATTGAAGGAGAATTGTTGTCATACTTTTGTAATTGCTGTAATTGTTGTCGTAAAATATAAACTTTCAGAAGAAAAATATTAAGACACTTTTCAGACTTATTAATGGTACATTGTCAACACGAGTCTAAAAAAATGTGCTTTTTGGAGAAGATCTGAAGAATTGTTGGTAAGAATTTAAGATTTAAACTGTTATGCTGAAAACAATCATTTTTGTTTTTGTTTTTAAAGATCAACTATAAAGCTCGTTTAAACAAAAGTATCAAGGCGATGAAAATTTCGTGACTCCTATTTTGCTCTTCACCTTAAGGACCTAAGGATTAAATTCCCCAAATTAGTAAAAGTCCCATCATTGAAGAACTTTTTCAGCATGACGTATTAAACATAAAATTCTTATCAACAATTTTCATTAATTTCAAATATAAGTACCACTATCTCCGTCATTTATTAATGGATCACATTTAAGATATTGTTGGAAAGTGAAAAAAAAAAATATATCTATTTTCTAACGCACCTTTCTTTATTATCCTGTAATATCCTTGAAAAAAGTAATAATGATTTATGTGAGCGTACCTCCATTCAAAAACATAGAATTTTCAATCGCGATTTTGTGAGTGAATTGTTGATCTGAGAGGGTTGTAATTATAAATTTTTATTAGGACATTTCATAGAGTCGATCGGCAAACGTTGGAACACTTAATTACGAATCACCCTGTATACGAAAAAAATACTTTAACTGAGTATTACACAAAGTTTTTAGTTGAAATATAAATAAACTAGGAAATCATCAGAAAATACGCGTTTTATGGTTATCATGGCTGTTTTGATTTGAATCATTTAAAATAAAAAATTTATATATATTTACTTGCAATAACCGAAGGTTTATAAAAATATAAAAATAAAATATAAATGGCCAAACGTCCAAAGAAGACACTACTAAAATTTCGCTCAGTTAATTGGATTGAAAAAGTTTATGTTTGGTATTTTATATTATCGTAAAGCCTAGTACTATATTAATAAAATGCATATATGAATTTAATCTGATAAAAGTTCTTAGAAATACAAAAACTTTTCTTAAGGGGGTATTCTCATGTAAACGCATAAATTTTACCTCTTTTTAGGGAATTTTTTTTAATAAGACAATAAAATTCAATCACTTTAATTTTTTTATATTATTTTATTTGTATCTTAAACTGTATAAAAAAATTTTGTTTTTTCCTTATTTTACATTTTTTATATATTTTTTTTAAATTAAATTAGACACAAAAGAAAGAAGCAGGTCATTGGTCAGGGTAATAGCGGCTGTTCGTGTTGTCCGAAATAAAAAAATCGACTAGATTATTGTTCAGTAGGTCTGTCGCTGTCGTCCCTACCAGAATTAATCAATTTCATTGAAAACAAAAAAAAAATGGCGGACTGTAGAAAAAAAAGTTACGAAAATCTTGGTTTTTTTTGTTAAAGATCATTTAAAAAAAATAAGAAAATATTTTCGAAAATAAACAATTCTGGTACGGACGATAACTATTAAAGTGTAGAAGAACATATATAAATTTCAAAGCAATCGGGTGAATAGTTTTTTTGTTAGGACACTGACCGTTTTAAAAAATGATGTTTCGAGGAAAATGCGTTTAAAGTTTCAAGAGCAGAACAAGTCGCTTACGGCGCGTCGGTGATTATGAGTAGTAACTTATGTAATACTAGGAATTTCGGTATGAATTTTTCACAGCATATTTTCGATAGGTTTTACTATTTACTATAAAAAAAAAATCGATTTTTTGCTTTCCAATGGCTAAATAAAAAGAAAATCCGTGGCAAATTTTAAATTAATTATAGAAAACACAACGGAACACAAATTTTATTCGTTGCTTTGCAGCATAAAATTTAAATACTCAATGTAAATCATTTTTGAAACTTTAATTTTAGCAATAGTTAATACTTTTTCAACGAATAGTACTATTAAAAATACTTTTCAGTATGAAGGGGATGTTATAAAAGTCACATACGGAGTTAGTTCTACTTTTTCTTGTGTGAACTTTACAAACTACAATATTTTAAAGGATAATTTGGTAAAAATTCCATTTTAATTTATTTGAATTTAAAAAAAAATACAAGAATCATATACTGACAAACCTAATTGAATTTTCACCATTTAGCTGCCGAAAATGCTGAAATAAAATATTTAGAATACTCTAAAACTTGTATCAATAAGTTAATTTAATATAGTAATCGGATTTTTTGACAATTTTGTTGTTCGACTAAAAGTATCTAATTTAAAAGGAAAGAAGAAATATAAAAAATAAAACTTTTAATGCTTTCTTTGATGGTAAACAATACTGGAGAAATATAGTCCCTTTCTCAGAAGCTAAATTTCGTCGAACTTTTCAGAAAAGTCCGTAGGTGTATCATCTTAAAGATATTTCCAAGCATTTTACCTGTATCGAAAACACTTAAACTAATGAAAAGGGGTGTGTTAACCTTAATAATTCCCAAAGGAAAAACGAATATCTTGTTTTCCATTTGAGCAAGTTTTTACTTTATTGGCACATCGTGGGACGATAAAGTTTTTACAGTCCTTCAATAAACATTAAAATCGAGCTCCGGTTCTCATAAAAGTGTTTTTCCCCATCACAACAATCTTCGGGGAGTGGCCCCTGAGAATCAATGCGGGCCCCATTATGCTTCCCCGAATATTCAAAAAGGAGCAAACAACTCTCCTCTGCCCCAATGCAAATTTTATTCAATACTCAGCGGTTCTGTTATTGCCAGCTCGATGGCTGTTTCCAATCCATTTTGGAGCGTACAAGGACTCAACCGCAAAACATATCATCCAGGACCAGCCTACCACCACCCGAAAATACAACCCTTATGACGATGACGACGTGGGTGGTGGTGGTGGTGGATGCCCTTTCGAGAAGGGCCCCATCTGAATGAAATGTCTCAGGCAGCACACCGTCACTTGCAGGGGGCATAAGAGGAGGAGATTAATTTATATCCTTCAATCAACAGGATCACGAAAAACCAACACGATTACATCTAACAACTTAATATATATCCTTCGGGGCAATTTCTGGCGTTGTCTATCGAATCAAATCGATTCGATTTATATAGTATACGTGTGTATATATTTGGAAAACCTTAGGTTGGATGTGGGAGCGAGTGGCATTTGCCATAACCAGCCGTCGCTACGAATCATGATTGACGTGCATTTCCAAATCCCATGTTCCTACGCCCATATTGCCAGCAGGCAATTTTTCAAAATACAAAAAAAAAAAAAATGAAATGAAAAAAAATCGCGGAAAAGTAGAGGCTGGAGGGAAATTGGCATTTTCGAATTTCATTTTTTTTGGGGTGACTAAATAAATTTTAGCCATGGATGCCAACGGCAAGGGAACAAGGATTTGCGCCCCTGCGGTTACCCTTTATTTTTTTCTTTGGCACACTCCAGCAGAAGCTGAAGCAGACGAACTTTTCCCAGAGACAATTTGCAAAGCATTAAGTGAGTGCCTCAAGGAGCTGGCTAATTTCTGCGGAACTTCTTCAATCCGATCGTAAACTTGTCGCATGGATTTGAGAGTTTGGGGGTTCGGATGGCCGCTGCCAAAAGAAAATGAAATGGGATTTAAAGCGCAATTTAATTACAATTTTCGCTGTTCGTTGGGCGTTTTCGCTAATAATTAAGCATCCCAGCCCAGAGCTGATGGATATACAGATTTAATGAGTCGGCTTTCCTACAATATATACAGCGATCATCGCGATTTTATTCAGATACAGGAATGCGGATGCTGGAAGACTATCGCTCTTGCCTTAATGGAATTGTTCCGTCGAACGAGTTAATGCGAATTGTTTGGTATTTTGCCGATGAATTATATATGAAATTGAGTGTTATTTGTGATTCAGCTTAAGTGGCTCCCTCTGGTGAGTGAATATTTCCCGGGGATTTGTGAATCAATTATTATTTTACAGCGAACAAGTTGTAAAAGGGCCTTTTTGGTTGAGGGAAATTGTGAAATTGTTACGGGCACATCAATTATCCCGCTTTAATAAAAATGCAAATTCATATACACCTAAAGCAAAAAGGATTTTGTTTGACAGTATAATGACAATTTGACAGGCTTTTTTGTTCAACAACAACTGAATTCTTTATATTTTAATCAATTCGCCAGCCATAATATTACGTTTTAATAAATACAACGGATGCCATATGAGCAATAAAATATTCATGTGTATTATTGTGTGGAAAAATTAGGCATTTCAATATATTTTTGTTAAAATTAAATATTTATTGGTTTATTTTTGTTAAAAAAGATATAGTTGGATTTTAGCCATTAAACTGTAATCATGAAAAATGATATTACACTTTACATGGATTAATTTATAAATAAATTGTCTGTAAAGGTTTAAAATTGAATGAACATTTTGATTGATAGTGAGTATTATAAGCTTAAAACTTGAATTTGAAAGGCGAATGGGAAATTGGAATATTAACCCGGCGTGAGTGAGGTCGGGTATGTCATACACGAGAAGTTTTTAAACGCAGATTATTTAATGTTACTGTTGTCATGCGAGTCCTGTCGTTTTAGTAGCTGGAGGTAAGGGTGCGAGGGGCGAGGTACAGTATCGAGTTTAGTGTTGCGCCGGCGGCGATGGTAGATACACATGCGTACACACAATCATAGTATCAAAAATTGAACATCAAAATTTTGGGTATCTCCTATCCGCCTCATAGCTGGTGTAACAATTTCTCACCTCATTCACACCGGGTTAAACGTTTAATATCTCAGATATAGAAAATATTTTAAATTTGGATACGTATGGTTTAAAGTTAAAATATAAAATTATACAACAACAATTTTCCAATTTCTCTAGGTAAAAATAATAACATTATTATTGGGTCTTGATTACATTAAAATTCTGTTAAAAAATCTTTCTATACATTATTAACTACAGACCGATTTCACTAACATCAAATATTGCTCAAATTTTTGAAAAAATTATCTATAAAAGATTCTATAAATTTTTACTACTTAATAAGATTATTTCAGATAAGCAATATGGATTTCTTAAAAATATTGAAACTAAGGATGCCCTTACCTACATCTCAAATCTATTATATAATGCATTGGGAGACAGCAAACCAGCTATTGTTACTCTCCTTGACTTAGCAAAGGCATTTGACACAGTCGATCATGACATATTGATACAAAAATTATACTTCATAGGATTCAGAGGTAAACCATTAGACTTAATACGAAGTTATCTGAGCAATAGAATGCAAAAAGTCAAAATTGGTGAAGTTTTTAGTGACTTTAAATTGATAAATACGGGAGTCCCTCAAGGAACTGTATTGGGACCATTATTCTTTTTACTCTATGTCAACGATTTGCTGATTCGAATGCCCAAAAACTCATTTTCTTTTGCTGATGATACTGCAGTACTTTCAATCGAAAAAGACTGAATCACAGCTCAGAATAATATGAACAAACACCTCTCTGAAATATCAGAGTGGCTTGCTCTAAATAGACTGTCTCTCAATATTAGTAAAACAGTATATATGACTTTTGGCAATTACTGTGACAGCGTACCTGATAACAGTAACATTGATATTAATATTAATAATAAGGCTATTAAAGGAGTATATGAGCATAAATATCTTGGTATAATTTTTGATTATGGACTTACTTGGGAGAGTCACATTAATTATATTGTAAACAAAACAAATTATTTTTTATCATACGTTTTTCATAGACTAAAATTTTATATGAATACTTCTACACTAAGAATAATTGACTATGCTTTTTTTCATAGTATAATTAGTTATGGTATATTAGCATGGGGTGGAGCTTATACCCTTGATACACGGGCACGACTGAATGAAGATCCAGCAGGGATTATTATCGGCTGTACCGTATATCACTGTGGATTAAGTTTGAATTTTCATTCGTAACTGCGTTCGAAGGCTACTCGATGAAGTTCCAAAAACTTAATTCAGAGTGGATGAAAATGGAAGTCCTGGAAAAATCAGCTGATTTTCAGTGTCAATTATTCAAAAACATGAATTCACTCCGCTCTTTGCACTTTGAACTGTGAAAACGAAATATCATCAACTCCTATGCCCGTGTGTTGCATTGAATGAATAAAAATCCGAGTGAATTTTCATTCATGGGATCTTCATTCAGCCGTGTCCGTGTATCTTGGGTATTACAATAATGTTTTAAAACTTTTACAAGCTGCTCAAAATAAGATCATTAAAATAATTAATAAAAATAATTCTTCTACCGGTAGAAACGCACCCAATTTAGACCAGTTATTTACTATTGAATCTCTGGATTATCATTATCAAAAACTAAGTCGAAAATATTTATACTCTAATATTACAACTACATATAAATTAATTCTACTACCAAAAATTAGTAAAGAAGTAACTAAAGAAGATAGCTATATTAAAGCAATAAAAACTTTTAATTTATTACTAAATAACGTAAAAAATTTGACTTGTAGTATAAAAACAAGAAAAAGAAAATTGTGCGACTGGGTTATGGATTTATAACTCCTAAAAACTACATTAGAGCTAGCTGATTTTTATTAATATTTATATAAATTTTGATAATTTTTATTTCTTATATATTTTAGTTGATAAGTCAGTTTTTAAGTTACGCCAGCCTGCGAACAGGGATTTGTTTCCCTCTGTGGGATTTTCATTGTATATTATATTATATACACTGTAAATTATGTAAATACTGGTTGAATAAATAAATAAATAAAAATAAAAATAAAATATTTTGTTATTGTTCGAAATGTTTATCATAATTTTTTTTTTTTTCGCACTGAGATGAAATTAAATAATTTTAATTGTGATTGTAATTATGCCAAAAATTACATGCAATTTTCCATTTATTATATTCATAATCAGATAATTTTGAAATAATAATAAATAGTGGAAAAATGTTACACACCAGAGAAATTAAAATTCAATTGTTGTTGTCGTTAAGATCGTTGCTACTTTTTGCTAATAAAACTTATTACGGAAGGTTAATATTTCTTTAATCATAAGTAGTAGGGCTTTGCCATTACTTTGTAACACGAGACTGCCATTTTAAAGGGGTATTCTGCACTAAGGCTTAAAAGATTATTCTTATATTGCGGTTCGGCGTATATTTGAACCATCATAACTTTTTTTTTTGATAATACTTCAGATCTCAAATTTTCAGGATAGGATGAAGTCAACAAGGCTTATGGAATGTACTAAATATGAATTTTGATTTCTCTTCTCTAATACACAGTCGGGGTATATGGGTATAATAATTTTTGTAAAATTATGGGATTTTGACTATTAAAATTAGTCAAGACTCATGTCTATTCTGATTAGACTATAGGCAATTATCAACTAGACTCTGAAATAACTTTTCGAAATGTTAATGATCTATTTGTATTTAGATAAAATTAAAATTTTATTTTTTCCTGTTTAGAATGAATAGAATAGAAATGCAACAATGGGAAGAATCTATAATATGTAGATAGATTATGACGTTTTTATATATTTTATATTTTTTTATTCCCAAAAACAGGGATGTTTTTTTTTTCATGGGAGGAAAACAATAAAATAACTCCAGAGCAAAAAGAATTGAAATCCCATCAAAAACGATATGACGATAATGCACAACGTTGTTGTTTTCATGTTTAAATCTATTAATAAATTATCTGTATGCACATAATATTTATAACAACAATTTCGAACTATTTATCTATATATGAAGTGAATAGAAGTATAGGAGTAATGTCTATTGATATATGTAGTGAACTTAAGTCTACATAAAATTGTGGGATTTAATAACACCGTGCTGCGTAATGGCTAAGTCTCAAAAATTTTTTAAACTAAAATATAGAGACTTAAAGCGATTAAAGAATGAAAGAAGAAGACTTAGCTACATTTTTTACAAGAAGAGTTATTGATGGGATTTAAATTTTTTAAATCATAATCATCATAAGTTAACATTTTTTCTAAAATTCAAATTCAAAGTACGATTCGTTTAAAAATCAAGAAGTTAAACTAATTTTTGTTTCGATTTCAATGGATTTTAAAGTAACAAGATATACATTGAAACATTTTCATGATAAATATTACACAATTTGATCTTATTAACAACTAATTACAAAAACAACTCGTTATCACAATCAACAAGATTGAGTTTTGAGCAAACTTTATTTTTTCATTTCTTGGAAAAACGAATTAATTTGGTTAACTTGAACGAAAAATATCAGCGTTGTCATACCATCATAATATACAATAATTAGAAAAATGTATGAACTTTTGTCATAAAAATATTAAAGAGCCAGTAAAGTAAGATTTCCATAAAATTATTTAAAGTTGCTTCACAAATGTTAGGAATTAACGAGATCAGTTCTTATTTGAAACATTGTATAAGTTAGAGCGTTTTGAAAATTGTTTTATGAAAATTCGAAAATTCGATTTTTTTTCAAAATTTCAATAGATTTAAAAAAATTCATTACGTGCAGAATTTTTATATTTTATACTAACAAATTTGTCACAAAGAGTGAACAAATCAAGCTTTTCAATAAAAAATAATTAACTGCATACATATGTAGATATATTTAATTATGAAAAGATTATTTTTAAAAACTTCGTTATACATAAATAAATAATTTTATTCGGTTTTACAAGTGTTTATCCACAACATGTCTCCCACTGCTATAAAAAGGAACATATAATTTTTTAAAAAACACTTCAGCTCTATAGAATTAATTAATTAAGTTCTTAAAATCACAATATATACATAAGCCCTCAACATATTAATTAATGTAATATATTGCGGACACTGCACTTGAAAGCAAAATAAATCGATATTAATATCGCTGTCATAGCAACAACAAAATAGCATTTATTCCTGAGCGGAAAACCTAATGACCTCAAAAATTTCGACGCATGTAACAATTCCCACTGGACCATAAGCCTTCAAGAGGATTTATGGATGATATTAATTGCTATGGGGACTATGATACTCGAAAATTCCCCCACACAAATTAGGATCGTTGTTTAGTAGTTGGCTTGCCGATGGGGTTTATGGGCATATTTTCTGTGTAAATTAGTTTTTATAAAATTATCAAAATATCATAGTAATTATAAAAAATGGGAATAAATTAAAGATTCCTCAAATCGAATTGGTGGTAATAGGTAACGTTGGCTCAAATTTTGATATAATTTTGGACATATTCTGATAGTTCCAATACTGAATCTCTCCAACTTGATTAAGCCTCTATTGAAATATTGGAAGCATCCCGTCCACTGAGGGTTATTATTACAGGAATTTCAAATATTTACATCAATATCATTCATATGGACGGGGCATGGGTAAAAGCATAAAGCCCGCTTTACATCAAATCCAGACGGTCGGGCAGTATTGTGCCAAGTTGTCCGCAAACAACTCGATCTTTAAACTTTAAGCGAACACCCGTCGCACGCTGCCGCAGAGCAGCAGATTTGCTGCTGATGCACTTTAAACGAGAGTTGAGTCAGGTTCCGCCCGGATGGATAAATATCCTGGGCCTGGGATCAGATAAGCTCTGAAAAGGTCCTTTCAACCGAGCAGCGAACGAAACGTCTCAATGAATTTAGGAACAAACATATCCTCTTAGTTGATCCAGCAAATTCCGGGCGTGGAGTTGGGAGTTGCCTGTATCTGGATATCTGAGTATATCTTGGTATCTGAGACGGCCAGGAGGCCCACTTCTCTCTTGTGGGTATGGGTGCGCATAGAGCATCTTTATAGAAAAGGCGCCTTAATCTTGATTCAAAGGGAGGGGGCTCCTTCACAAAGGCATTATTCAATGGATTGCGAAGAAAAAAAAAAGTGTGAGAGTTTTCTACGAATTTCAAGATTCAGAGAAGTACGACGATGTCGGTTGGTAGTAGTATCCCTTCCGGCGGATTAAGTTTATAAAAAAAAAAAAAAATGCAAACCTTCTCAGAAGGAAAAGTCCGAAATTCACACCAAACTTCGCAGCATCCCTGAATTTATCTGGTGGACCGCTCAACCGATATAAATCACATGGGAAAATAAGGGCGGTTATTCTGAATTCCCGATTCAAGTGTCTAGTTTTGTGAAACAAGATAGAAAGACTCCTTCAATCAGTAAGGACATACACAAACACATAAATCTGAGGCATACCTCATTTCCTGCGAAGAGATTTATTCCATCGCTGATTCCATTGATGCTGCAGCATGGATCAAATTCATTAACCAGATGATAAACAAGAAACAATCGCTTTTATATGCACTTTCCCAGAGTCACAAACAATCGCAAACAACACACAGCACGGGCCACAGCACTCGGGGAAATCGCTCTCACTATTTTACCCTGAAAAACCCTCCAACCGAAACCTTTCGCGACCCCACAATTCATAATCGAAATACCCGCCGGCATTAAAATTCGTTAGACCCATTCGAGGTGGAGGTTCGTATCATAGAGCATAATAATTGGAACCTACACTCGCGCATTAATTGCACTATCGACCGCAGGACACTATCGGAACCAGCTCAAAACTGCCAGATCCTAAACTCGCTTTTCATATTCGAATAGAGTCGGGTTTTATTTTTGGGAGACTATATGCCAACCAGATTGGGCAAAAAGGTTTTAGAGATGGTTCCGTGACACAGCCCGACACGCTCGAAATCTCGGTAAGAACTGTTTGAATTTATGCTAGGACTCACCAAATACCCGTTAATAAACAATTTCGCCTCAGTCGCATACGGAGCCAAACCTCAGATCATCGCCCGATACGAGATAAAGGATGCCGCCGATGAATCCTGGAACCTAAGTTGGGACAGTCCCCAACGTGGGGCCGTTCTGCGCATGATCTGGGGTGAAAATTCATCCAATTTTAGGTTCTGAGGCCAGAAACTGGAAACATGTTGCTCCCACTGCCTGTTCACACAACTAAAATACCTTCAGAAAGGACCTTTTTTTTTGTATAGTCCTGGCCTCAGTCAAGGACGGCTGTCTAGCAGCAGCACCATCTGGAGGAGTTTTCATTGAATAGAAAAAATAATTTCGCGGCTTTTGGGAATCTTCTCTCACAGTAAAATTGATTCATATTGTCCTCGAGTTGTATCTTCTGAACCTAACCTAACCAAGGATTTATCGATCGCGCAGTTGCGACGCGATGCGATTCGATGAAATGTCCTCGCAGATTAGTTCGCGCCAGGAGTGATATGATTTATGCGACAAAACCGGTCCTATTTTTCCTATCTGATGTGGAAGGCATGTCGTTCCGGGTATTTATTGAATGATTTATTTTATTATCGCGTAATGGCCCTCCCCTCTAATGGGGTAATTACACTCGCGAAATTGACTCTTGAGTTGGAGCGGGAACCGGTGGCCCAGATGGGTTCCCAGTTATTTTGTTATCTTAATAGAGCTCATAATGGGGCTTGATTTTACTTTCAAAGTAATGTTAAAATTTTAATATCACAATTTATGCGTGTAATCATAGTGGCATATTATTAATGCAGCTGTACTGCAAGGTATTAAGTTTCGTTGCGGTAAGGTATATAAAATTAATTTAATTGGGGCATCAGGGAAAACAGCAAGATTAAAAAGCTTGCTGTATTTATATTTTCAGTATGTAGTAAAATTCGATTTGAACTAATAAATAATATAATTTTACACAGTTATATAAATCTTCAAAATAGAAGTCGAAAGAAGTTTCAAATATCGATAATTTTAAAATTAGCATTTTTTATAAAATTAATTTTCCGTTTTTGTTTTTACTTTGGAAATAATAGTCTTTCAAGAATATACTGTACAATTTTGTAAAGATAGTGAGAGTATTTCAGGTTCTACACAGTCTGATAAGCAGGTAACGAACAGTCGCACAATGGGCCCACTAGGTTCAAAACCACCCACAAGTTGTAATTTTTAACGGAATTTGAAAATTCTTGTTTGAGGATACTCGTGATGAGGAAACAAAGAGACGGAGCTCTTTTTGCCAAAAATTGCTTCGGTGATTTTAAAAATTCTCACTTCGACCTTCACATGACCTTAAGGAGACCTTGTACGATCAAGTAAATGACTAATTTTGGTTCAGCAATCCTACTTGCAGTTTTTGTCCAGATTTTCATTTTTGCCTTTAAGTTCTTGGATCATAAGATTGCACTTTCAATAAGCTGAATTTTCGAGATCAAAGTGGGGTTTTTTGAATTTTTAAAATCACCGAGGCAATTTTTGGCAAAAATTTTCAAATTCCGTTAAAAATTACGACTTGTGGGTGGTTTTGAACCAATTTAGCAATATAGCCCCAATGTGAGTCGGCCCGCTCCCATACTTAAAATTTAGAATACAAAATCTTTAAACTCATTTATCTCGAAACTACTTTTTGCATTGTGTTGTGAAAAAAGGAAAAACTATTCAGCCGAATAATTTGAAATTTTGATATGTGGCTATTGCTGGAACTAGAAATAATTTTATTTCAAAAACTTTTTTTTTACATTTAAAAATTGGTAAGAAAAAGGCCTGTTTTCAGAGCTTCAATTTCAAAAGCTCGTCCTTCTTACAATTTTCAATGGTGTTTGTTTGTTCTAGTTGCGGCCATAACTGCACTCATATTGATTTCCCTGGTTTTTATTTTTCAGATAAATAGAAGAGTCAAAATCGACCATACCACCTAGGTCAATTTTTTTGAGGGGCCAGTGCCATTTTTAACATAATTAAAAATTTTTTTTAATTTAAAAAAATATGTTTTTGTAGGCAGCATCCGTATCATAATACACCTAAAAAGTTGAATATCGTTGTTCATTATTTTAACCTTTAAAAAAATATCCTATAAATAGGTACCATAAATTTTCGGGTGCTAGATTACTCCTTAAGATTCAATAAGGGTTTTACATTTCATTAATTTCTTCTTCTACTTCGTTAAATAATAAATAAATAAAAGTATGAAGTTTCCTAATATAAAGCTAAATCCCGAATTGTAAAGAACTAGGATTCTAACAACTATGCACAGTTTTTCAATTAAATAAATTTTAATAATAGTAATAATAATAAATTGAATTTGACTTAACATGTTTTATTAGAAATGGTTCCAGAAAATTGTATGTAAAGTTTAATTTTTAAGAAAAAATTAAAAGTGTGTTTTTCTTGCAGTAGCTTAGTTGGTTCCTAAACCTATCGTTAGAAATTTTTTCTTCATTGGTCGTATTCTAAACTTAAATATGTATTCTTTTCACATTGAAAAAAAAACAAAAAAAAACACTTAAATTAGGCTTTTATTAATTTTAAAATTGAAATACCATTATTCATCTTGAGGTAAAAGCTTTTCATAAGCATTCGCCACTGTGATGTTCATTTGCTGTTTGCTGTATGAAGTGATCGGTTGATGGAAAAAAGTGAATTCCATGGAAAATTTCGGAAAGTATTAATACTTTTCGTATGGTCATACAATAACTAAAGATTTAAACTTTTATTTGAGCTACGTCACAAGTTCGTACGACAATCCTTTATTTTTTTGATAATTTTCAAAATTAGTTGAAATCCTGGGTATTGGTTTTTTCACAAACGTGATGGAATATTTTCATTTGAAAATTCGTAATACATACTATTTTAATAATTTTAATTTTTTTCTTGCAATTAGTACGAAATGTATTTTTTCGTTCCTTTAGTGGAAACTAATCAATAATGTAAAATTGGTTTTTTTTTCTTCAAGTTTGAGTTATCGAGAAAAATCGGGTTAACAAAAGAAAATATCCGCTTTAGCCACTTTTGAAAATTTGTTTAAAAACAACAAAATTTCGCAGCAGCTCAAATGTAAGTAACATTGATGTTCGAGTTTTTCATGAATCTTCCCTCTGCCATATAATTAAAATAAACCAACAGTATGTAGGAGTGGAACCCTAATGAAGAACTTGTCTAATGAAATGGTAAACAATTTAATTAACTGATAAACTATCATTAAACCTACATTCACTATTATATCCTGTTATTTTCAAAAATTAAATTCGAAAAATGGCTAAAATAAGGATTTTTAAAAATTTTAACCCAATTTTGCTCGAAATCAAAAAATCTTAATAATTGTACATTTTGTAAGGGCATAAAATGTAATGTAGGGACATTTTTTTTTTTTATATAAATTATATATTAGTTGTTGGGTACAAAATTAGTGTTGGCCACTGTTCTATTGATTAGATCTAAGAAATAAAAAACATAAGGATCATAGTATTCTCTAAAAATAGATGTTTAATTTTATGTTAGAAGCATTAGGTAATAATATGAAATTCTATACACTGAATATAAGATTTCAAAGATACAATTCAGGTGTGAGATGATTTTGTAAATGAATCATTTTCTATCAGAACGTAAATAAGCCTTACGGTGTGCGATTACATTTAAGAACGAAGACAATAACCTACAAGATATATTGAAAGGATAATTGAAATAATATGATAGAGTTGGAAAGTTCGAAATTAAAATCATCATAGCTATGAAATATGAGCTTAATTAAATTTCCTTTCAATTGATAACTACAATGGATTTAAAAAGATATCATGAGTACTGATAAGTTCTTTAGAGACAGAATCTGACTAGCTCAACTCGCTTATCACAGCAGCTATTTTAAGTCTTCGGGTTCCCCTCGGTAAGTTATCGCCGAAACTATAATACTAGTTTTCCTCAAATTCATTAGTTCACACCAGAAACTTGGAAGTAGTCCAACATTTTACCAAATTTATTCTGAAAACGTTTCATTGAGCTAACACTAACCGAACATACCCCCGGGATTTTGTTGCAAATTAAAGTATTAACTACTCTGTGAAGTTTGGCGCCGTAAATGATATCAAATGCAATAACTTTCGCAATTTCATAAAAACGAGAGGGTGCCATTGATTTTGAATACGTTTTTGGTACTTGGCCAATCCGCTTGTCTTAATATAGGGCACTTTATTTTTGCACGTAGTTTGGATCTATGTAGTAGAGCAGCTGTTGGAAAATGTTGGAATAAATTCATGAGGTAAAAGGAGAATCTTTGGAGGTGGTCTTTGGTAAAAATAAATTTTTTGTGTTTACACGCTTTAGGTGGTATGTTCTTAGAAAGAACGTGGTCAATCAAGTGAGTAAATAAAAAGATTTTGATTATAAATTGCAATTCAACACTTGAGAATATAATGGGTTTAGTGGATTTTATTACAATTTTAGTAATTGAACTTTTTCACAGAACTAATTTTATCAAAGTTCACGCTTGACTAATTTTTTGTCTTCATATTTTCTGGTTTGCGTTTGCTTCATTTAATATCATTTTAAGCTGATTATGCTGTTTTCTAAAAATTTTTATAAAAGAAATTCAACCGAGCCATAAAATTGCTGTATGCATAATAATTGAAAATTTAATCGACTATATAACTGATAAAGGTAACATAATCTCATAGTATTTGTTCTATAAAATCAGATGTTGGTTTCCCAGCGACTATTACATCATACATTAATAGGAGAATTATGTGATACCGAAATATCTAAAATCAATGACTGAGAACTTTTCAAGCGAAACATTGTTCGAATTTCCCATAAATGAAATATCCCAATTTCGTCGGAATAATCGTGGAAAATTAATTACAGGAAGCAGTGTAGGTGGTCATCGAAATTTAAATTTCTAGTAGTAATGTCCGGATTTGGTCTCCACTCTGAAATAAACTAATGAGAACCGAAGCAAATGATTTAATTTGCAGCAATAATTACACAGTGATACCGGCCGGAAAAACATGTGAAATTTTGTAACGAGAATTAACTTAAAGGTGGGAATGTTTCGAAAGAAGGGAAAGGGCCGAAAGTCATCATGTCGGACTTTAATCAATATATTCGATTTGATTTTTATCTAAATTAATTGAAGTTTTCTTCCCCTAAAATGTTTATATATTTTTAATTTCGGTAGAGTGAGATCCGTTGAAAGTGATAATGACTTTTTCCGTATTTTAGTCTACACACAGCGACCATAGAATTTGTGCTGTGATGGTACTAAAACAAAATACAAAAACCTTTTAAACTTTATAAATGCAATTAGAGTAATGTGATTTCCAATGTTAAAATTTATCAAATTTACTTGTACTTTAAGCGGCGATGAGAACAATGTCACTTCGTTTTTTGGATAAGCACATCAAAGTCCCACTCCGAGATGGCTGTATGATTTGAGGTTGTCCTAGATCAATCCAATTTGTATTGGAAAAAAAAAAAAAAAAAAAAAAAAAATAGAACGTTTGATCTGCTCGATATTCGCCAACAATATATAAGAAATGGATACAACGACTTACAGTCGGATATAATCAAAATTGCCATCGATTTCAAGCTCTTGTCTCCGAGTTCTTTGAGATCGACAGATTTCTCGTCTTGTACACACGAGTGCTCTCAATGCAATGCTAAAAATTTGATAAGAAGGACATAACATGATTACATATCATTTCTTTGAAGTGTCCTCATAATTTGAGGAGACAAAGTTCCTTCTACCAAAAATGACGGGAATTTTTCACGTCGTTCGTAGCTTTCATCTGTAGACGAAGCATTTTCAGTTTCGGGGGAGAGTGATGACGAATCTTGGGGCATTATAGAAATTTATGGCTTCCGTTTAAAAGAATCAGAGATCATTTTAGCATATCCGATGGGTTTGGATGAACAACGAGAATTTTTCAATTGTTTAAGACCACGCAGATACGAGACAAGACGACATGGCGATAAATGTGAAGAAATAAATAAGATTGAACACGAAAACAGCTGCTGTTAGCGAGAGATATAAAAATTCGCTATTATTCAGTAGCGACTAATATTAAGTGCAAGGGTGGGGAATTTTTTCGGTATTTTATATTTTAGCGTAGTGTGGAAATCATTGATTATGATGGTCCAATTAAGATTTACCACTGAAACAATAGACTGGCATGTTTTGGGATTCGAATACTGAACAATAACCTTTGTCTTGTTACTAATCTAGAAAGCTTATTATCATTACCTATTCGATAATTAGTAAAATTAGTACGTTTGTTTTGTTACATTCCTAGAGAATATGAATTTAAAATTAAAGTACTATAGAACACTTCTTGGGACTACTTTATTATTAAATTTCTTTTTTATTGGTACCTATAACTATACAACAAGCAGATATATCTATATAAGTATATATATATAACAATGAATTCTTGTTTCCCTTGGTCACACCATAACTTGAGAACGACTTCACCTATTTCATTCATCTTTTTTTTTTTTTTTTAAGTTTTCTTATACTTTGTAGAAGGTTCTTACGAAAAGAAAAGTTTAGAAATTAGCGCAGAAAATTGGATATTTTCAGAAAACTTAACGACTACTTTAACTTCGCGAGTTTGACAGTTCGAGCGTTTGATGAATATGAATTTAGCAGAAAGCTGTTTTATTTTTTTGTAACAAAAGAATTGTCTATGAAAGTTCGTTTGTTTGTTTGTTGCTCAATCACGTCTAAAAGCTTGCATCGATATTTTTAATTTTTCGTTCGTTATTCTGAGGCCACTAATTTTGAATGTTATCAAAATGTCCAAATTCAAGATGGCGGATCCAACACGGCGACCAAAATGTCTTGATTTGGATGGATTTTAATGAAAATTGGTATAATGATTATTCTGAGGCCACTAATTTCGAATATTATCAAAATTTGTAAATCTAAGATGGCGGGTTCAATATGGAGGCCATTATGTCTCGATTTCAACAGATTTCAACAGATCTTAATGAAGATATGAAGATTAATATAATGATTATTCTGATAACACTAATTTTAAATATTATCAAAATTTCCAAATCCAAGATGGCGTATCTAATATGGTGATCAACATTTCTGGGCTTCAACGGATTTTCATGAAAATTAGTACTATTAGTATTATTTTTTTGGGTCACTAATTTTGAATATCATCAAAGTTTCTAGATCCAAGATGGCGGATTTTAATTAAATTTGGTACAATAATTGTGTTAATGCCACTAATTTTGAATATTTTAAGATTTGGATATTCAAGATGGCGGATCCATAAAGAGGTTTTCGGGTTGAATCAATTTCTAGGATATAACAAACTAGAAATTAGTCTTTAAAAAAAAAAAAAAAAAAAAAAAAACTGGCAGCTAGCAGAAAAGAAAAGAAAAATGTTTAGAGCCAAGGAAAAAACCTCTTGATAATCTTTGATTTCGAGCTACACATGAATTTCAATTATATAACATATAGATTATATTTCAGAAACTATTTTTAAAAAAGTGAAATTGGTGTGTAATTCAAAACCGAAGGTCATCAGGGTCGTTTAATATTATTAAAAGATTTGCCACTCCTCTCAACTTTTATGTGGTTTTCTGCTATCTGCCTTAGTTAAATAAATAAAATCCATCACCCTGTATCTTAGCACTCCCAACTTCTAAAGTTTTGATGTGTGACAATATTTTGTTCGGAATTACGTGTCCTTTCATCTAAAACTAGTTTGAAGGGTATTGGTGGAAAATTTCCTCTTTAGTTTTTAAAAGATGTTGACGAGATTATTGGAAAACTTCGCCTAAGCAGTGCAGTCAAGCTTACTTAAATCGATAACGTTTTTCCAACCAGACTAAATTTTAGACTTTTAGCTTCACGGAAATTCCATAAAAATTGATTAAACAAGTGTTTAAAATGTAGTCATTGATTTGCAAGCTTCGAAAAAATTAGCCAGTAGCTAAATTTTAGTTACAATTTGCACAAGCAAGAAAGAATAAATTTTAAATCAGAATCAGGACAAAACATAAAATATAGTGAATTTATTTGATGTTATTCATTGGAGATTTCGCTTTTAACAGATTTATCGTGCCATAAGTCCTTTAAGAGATTTATGAAAAATCAGTCTTTTTATTGACTTGTTCAAATATTAAGAAGTAATATAATAAAGTATAACATACTATATTTTGGACTAGTTTCAATTCAGTTTTATATTAATAAAAGTTCAATATTATGAAGTTATTAACAGTCAAATGAAGGTCCTTTGGAAAAAGTGGTCCTTACGGTTCACTCGAAATTTAAGCTTTAGAGTTTTTATTTTTTAAATTTTTGAAAAAACTGTATTAATTTAAAGATAGTACAGTTTTGGCTCAATATTTTTGAATGCAAAAAATTAAAAAAAATATATACAGGTTGACAAATGGAAAACTAAACTAATCATTCATAATTTTAAAATGAGTCCAAGGAAAAAAAAAATACATATAAATTTAGTAAAGATGTTATTTTTATTTGAAATTAGTTTCAGTTGAATCAGACATTTTTGAAAGATATTTATTGAGATTTAAAAAAATCTACAAAATTAGACCAGATTATTATATTTACATAAATGCTTGAAAACACTGTTAATAAATGCGGTCATACGATGAAATCAGATAGTTTTTTTTTTAAATCTTACCTTCTGAGAATGTTTTGGCTGGCTACATTTTTAATTCCAAACTTGGTATGGTGGCGTCTGTATGCTTCAGTATAGTTTTTACCTCTAGAAAAAAGCACTTGATTTTTCTTCGTTTGTGAGGTCACTCATTTTAAAGTATACACTTATTTCTCTTTATGACGCCTTAACAGCAACTAACAACACTCTTGTATATAACTACAAGGGTCCAATCTTCTAAGACATATTAGAGGGGAAAAGACATAGGTATACTTTAGGTAACTTCCCATTTGTCACCCTGTATGTTAGGTTTAAATTCAGTCTTTTATTTAGGATAAAAATTGTTGTTCAGACAGTTTACATTTAAAAATTTTGGATTCATGGAAGTGAGTATCCTCCTTAGATATGATTTAATACCAAACCTTCCAAGATTTCTAAATCAAAATTAAATTGAGAATTTTTGTGTTTTTAGGAGTTTAACAATTAACCTGATAAAGTGTATCAAAAACTTAAAAAATTAGAGGTTGTTGTTTAACTTCAGATTTAAAATTATCCATATATTCGTATGGTAAACAACATTCTATTATATTATATAGATTTCCAAAAATATACCTAATGACCACAGAAGGAAGTTTTATTAAATTTAAACAAGCCCTAAAACCAAAATTATCCTTAAGTTACTAAAACCATAATGATGTTAATATATGTAGAAAGTCTTCAATTTAATAACCAAAGTACATGAAATAAGGATAAATACTGTCGCTGTCCCACAATTACAGCTCCCTTACAACTTCAATGGGTCCAACTCGGAAGTAGGATGTACTACATATCTAAAGTATTATACAGTGTAAGATCCCAACAAGTGAAAGATTATCATAATTTAATTAGAAAGACCGAATCTAGAAAGCTACAAGGAACAAAAGAAACGAGTGGCCATAACCAGCAGATGCCTGTAAATTGTTCTTGAGAAACTTCTTCTCCGACTGGAAGCCATAGACTGTAGAGGCCTCTATAGTTCGTTCCGATAAAGTGCTAATCCCTACCGCTGTTACTGGGAACCACATGAGAAAATTAAACTAGTGCAGTTCCTCGACTTAATTAAAATATGAGCAATATCCGGGGCCGTAATGTATCTGGTTAATATCCCGGCCTTGGTGAGGGGCACTGAAATGTATCATTTAATTAACAAGAAATTAGCATATATTTACCCGTTCGTCCTGGCTCTAGGAGCAGTATACAGCTGCACGCCTCATTAGTAGTAATTTGCATTTTCTTTGGGCCCTGTGGCTGTTATGGGCTCGTTTTAATTTCCTCCCCGCGGGAGCCCTTCTGTGCCCTGATATGGCCTTTATTGTTTTCTCCCATAGGGTTAAATTCTGTACCTACAACAGCCCGACACTCGGTCTTAATCAGTTTTCATAAACTTTCGACCAATTTACCCACATCATAGTGTCCTGGAACTTAAATTGCCCGGAGATCTGCTCAGATCTTTGGTATACTCTATCACTATAGCTCCCGTTTGGAGCCCCACCATTTCTAAATAGTTACAGCCCGGGCCCGGACTAATTCACCAGGGTTGACTGCTTTATTTTAGAGCTCTAGGGCCCGACTATAGTCATTTCTATTCGCCGTCGTCGTCGTTTAAATGAAGTTAGTCCCAACTAACTAAGTGGTGGTACAACTTAGTTTCGATTTAAAGAAAAAGTTCTTAGTTCCTCAAGAATGCACGCCAGAGGAATACAATATTGTATTTGTGAAAGCTTCGGACATCGTGGATGAGCTCTGATTAGTTTTGGTCTGCATAGATCGCGCACCTGCTCCCCGCTGTTCAGTGACCATTTCCTGGATCCTTTCTGCACTCCGAAGTTTCTCTATCCTATCTTGTTGAGCTCCGCACAAATCCCTGAAAACGTTTCTGGGACTGAAATCAGAAATTCCAGAATTTTTCCATGACCTAACCACTGCTGCCGGAGAGACCGCCAAGAATTCAAGGGAATTACTTAAAGAACTTGGGCAGCAATTTCTGTGGGAGTGACCCTTCCTGGGGTTCGGGCTGGACTGGGCTACTACCCTTTCAGGTGGATCCCCCAATAGAAAATTTAATCACATTTATCTGGATCTTCGCGCAGTTCAATGACTTCCGCTGGCATTTCAGCGAATGCTCCCGCTTATGTTGGAATTCCCCAGGATAAAGTGCAATATCTTCAACGTCCAGGCGAAAGTGTTCGTTTCTTTCTCATACATAATTCCGAAATTTTTTCTCCTTCATCTTTTTTTCTCTGGAATCGGAGCGAACTACTGTGCAGCCAGGCATGCATGTATGGATATAGTTGGGCGGGACCAGACCCTAGATCCTACAGAACCTATGGCACGGAGCACAGAAGGGTTTGATTACTTCGGCAGAAGGCCACCATACAGGCTCCGGGAGAGGGAGACGATTTTAGAGGTATTATGGAGGGATAGTTCCATTTTACTTTCATATCGTTGGAATGCAGATGATATACCGTCTGGGGATTTGCAGCGCCTTGCCTTGGTATACCCCAGGACGGAAATCTGCTGCTACCATAAACTGCTTAGTCAAACAAGCGGGCATTCAATTTGGACACAAGTTACTGCTCCTCTTGCTCTACCTTCGACAGAAAAACGACTTGCTGCAGTCAATTTTTTTCAATTCAAGGCGGACAAAATTATGGTTTGGCTTTGCAATTATATTTAGATTTTAGTAAAAATAATTTCATATGATTATATTATACTTCAGTTTATTTAAAACTTATGTTTTAAATTAACAATTTCTTCAACACGATCCAATTTCAATGTAGGAGGTTTTCTGAGAAACCCTAGATGTTCAAAGATATTTTTTGAATATTTTTCTAATTATTATTTATTTCCTTGCCGGAAATATCAAATATAAAAAAGTTTAAAAACAAAAATAACTAATTGCAGAATTCCCGAGGTATATTAAAAAAAAAATAGCGCATTCAGATATTTTGTTCTCTAAAAAATCTAGCCAAACAGTGCATCATGCAGTACTGCAAATGCGATAAGCCTGACTTATTCATACCATAAGATATAAATATAATATCAGAAAAATAAGCTTGGTAAATTTAATCAAAATAAATTGTAAAAATACCACCCCAAATAGAATATGTATGGCTGAAACTTTATAAATGTTTAAATAAGCAATTTTAGCTGCTTATATTTTTTCCTGATCAATATGTATTTTGTTTAATCTGCTATAATTTAGTATAACGTGTTCAAAACTTACTACTTTTATAGTTCATCATAAGAAAGTTTGTTTTTGCAAGTATCTTTTAAGTATGTGTTATATGTACGTGGAAATAGCGTTTTGAAATTCGTTTTTTTAAGCGATCATCTCGCTTTTGTATTCTGCCATTTTGTAAAAAAACAATTTTTTTCTAAATCCTTTCATTAAACACTTATTTTTCACATTAAGAAGATATTGACAGAATTCCGTGTTGATCGCCTGAGCAGTTTTTGAAAAGATGTATTCATATGTTGGAATAAAATTTTTACAAAATGTTCATGAAATGTAACTCAGTTATTCGTAGAAACAACGAAAACGAAAAGTTAATCAAGAAATAGTAAAAAATGTTCTTGTTTAAAGGTTGATATCAGTAAATTAACTATTCGTCATTATTTAAAAAAGCCAACTTCATTGTTTGTAGCATATTTAACCTAACGATTTTGGTTATTTTAACCAATATTTTTCTTTTAGTGTAGTGTAGGTATTTTTGGATCTGACTCACATTATGCAAAAAAACTGTATTATGAGATTTTTGGGTATATTTTCATTCAGCACTCTGTAACTTAACCTCATTTGTGTAAATACATATTTATTATACATATTTTTTTTTTTTGGTTTTAGTTTTTAATAAACCTAACATAGATTTTTTAAATTTTGTAAACCATCTTTTATAATTCACAGATAAACTTTTAATTAGAATCTGAGTAAAACTTTAATCCTAAATAGACATATTGTGGCTCTAATCGTAAGGTTGTTTAAGCTATGTATAAAATTGTTGATCATTATTGAAGATGTTGATGTTTTTGAAAGAAATTTATTACACTTTTAAGTTTAAAAAAATGTTTACGTTTTATGCATAATAGCATAGTGATGTATGTACAGCAGTAAAATATTTAGTTGTTTTTTATGATAGCTATAGTATGGTCAGTGCTTTATTGTAACAGATTTCGTTCGACTGAGAAAGAAACATTAAAAATGAGTAGGAGAATAATAGAATTAAGATTAATGAATGAATACTGTTAGTTGTAAGTTGTGCCCGTCAAGCTGATAATATCCATGCACAACGCGTGATCTCAACAGACAACCTCCCATGCACGTTCCAAGTAGACATTTTAGGTATCATCTTTCGTGCCAATTTTATTCGAGAGAGGAAAATTCACGAGGAAACTATATACATTTTCTTAGACAACCAGACAGCTCTAAAAGTCGAATGTAATAACCTCAAAACTCCTAAGTGAATGTAGAGGCTCGCTAGATTATATCGCTGCAGATAACAATGTAGTGATTTCTTGGATCCCAGTTCACTGAGATATTAAAAGCAACGAAATTGCTGATACTCTGGCCAGGAAATAATCAAGATCTCCTACGACTGGCCGAGAGCTTCACACGCACGAGTAGTACCCTCTTTCACTGATTAGTGGGCTATAAACAGTGGCGTGCGCACAGTGGGTGCCGTGGCACCCACAACAAATTTGGATACGCATCATAATTCGGATGAAATAAAAATTCGAAAGCAAACAAGTCTTCCTGAAAAATTAAAAAAAAAAGGCAATCAGAAATTCTTCAAAGATTTTTCATCTAATACCGGTATTTTTTTCCACAAAAATTCTCAATTTTACGTTTTAAGGCGTAACCTTCACTTCTGAGTGGAGTACTTCTGAACCTACATGATTTTCATTTATAAGTTTTTATAATAACTTATTAGCGCTTTAATATCGTAAAAATATTGTTAGTTGAATTAACATTCCTAGAATTAACATAAAGCATTCTTTTAACAAGATTTGAATTCTGTAATGGGAGTGAAATATAGACATTTAAGAAAAAGCTGGATCATGGAGTTGAATTATATAAGCTTTCTTATTTTTTAACATATTTTAATACAGCAAATCACACCTAGCTCCTTATGAAATTCCATAGGGAGAGTCATTGACATTAGAATTGACAGACTATCAAAGTTTAGATTACAGACAAATTTTTATATTACTAACATTTACCTACAATATTGAAGGTTTTGAACATTTTTCAGAAAGAATTTATCGCTATGAAAATACTTATAATTATTAAAAATTTCTATAGACCCATATGTCTGAAGTAGGAAGTGTAAGCATCAACTGTAGGAAAATTACAGCTCTCTGTCGTAGTTTAAGGAAAAAAGAGCATTTATGGTTTACTGCCTTCTGCCTCTGGTATAACACTCGTAGAACTTGCTTACCCCCGAGCATTTAGGGTTTATGGCTTTTCTACAGGGTGGAGTCTTCACCCACAGGACCCCTTCCTTGTATCCGCCACATATATGTACATATAAAGGCAAGGAGAAAAGGTGACATTTTTATAGTTGGCACCCATAATAAGAAAATCTTGCGCCCGCCACTGGCTATAAATGAGCATAATTAAAGATCGCATGCAAGGCAAGACTGCAGATAGTCAAAAATGTTCCTAAAAAAAGTCGATCACAGCTTAAGCAATTGGTTGATAAACAGCAACAGAAGCTGCATCAAATTAACACTAGGTCTCCTCATGGGGCACTGCAAGCTGAAGAAGCACCTGCATACCATGCGCTTGGTTGACTCGCCCCAATGTAAATACGAGGATGAGGAAAAGACCATGGCACACTTTCTGTGCCGCTGTCCATTCTATTCTAGTGCGAAGACCGAAATTTTCAGAACTTTCACAGTAGATTCTACTGAACTACACAAACTGATGCTACCAAAAATATTGAGCTTCGTTAGACGGACCAAATGTCTCCCGGCTTATAACGGGCAACGAGATTAACACTTTGACGACCGGAGTGACATATACGTGACTTCAGTTTACTGGCGGTTATCGGCCGGAGTCACGCATACGTGATTTCAATTTGTAGCGATTTTTTCCTAAATGTACTTGCAAAAAGGGTAGCAACCAGCATGTCAAATAAAAGTATAGACATTAGCCTTTCTAATAGTACAGTATAAAGGTAAAATTAATTTACAGAGTGACGCTGACAGGGTGTCTAATTAATTAATGTTTGAATTGAGCTACAAAGAAGTGCTATTAAACGTTATGGGCCTCATGCATACCATATTCATCTTATTACTAGGTATAGTTTAGAAAAGACTACCCCTTCAACTCCAATATAAAAAATAACTTCAGAAATGAGCGTTGCGTTCTCGAAAACGTATGAGATAGTATGTATTTTGTTATTTTAGATAATTTGGAAAAATTGCCCTCTCTATCTTCGCCCCTTCAACCCTTAATTAAAATATAACCCTAAAAATAGATGGGGCATCCTTAAATTTTGTTTATTTTTATAACTGTGAGCGGCAATTATTTAATCCCTTTTTTTCGTGATATCACACCACTGTGCGGCGGCAAGTGCAAAGCATTTTGTGAAAAATGTGGTCATCAAAGTGTTAAGTAAAGTGATGGCATTCTTCTGAGATATGTGCAATGGACCACATAGTCTAAGTACAGAGCTTGTTTGTTCGCCTCCTGAAATCTACATCAGCATCTACAAACCGCAGGACTTGAATTGAGATGGAGCGTCTGAAGAAGTAAAATCTCCCATTCATACCACTTGAGCTACCGGAATTTATCAAACAAGTTTAAGATAAATTTCAAGATTATAAATACAATTAGCAACAAAAACCCAAACAAGCAATAGTCCCAAAAGGCTCCTTAATCACCATGCAAAAATATCGATCATATCGCTCCTCAGAATCTTAATAAAAAATTCCCTCTAAATCTACTGTAAAAGGCAGTCTGCTTCGCTTTTTATCAGGCTATCTCTGAGCACAAAAAAGCCTTCTTAACTTCAATTAGAAAAGAAAAAAAAAAAAAAAAAACGTGGGAGGTGCACCCCCTTAATCTGAATAAATATAACTCTCTTAAAGGTAAAATTCAAATGCTCCTGGGAATTATTATTATCATTCTTGCCGGGCACAACACCCAACAGATAAAATCGTATTTAGAATGACGTGACGAGCACCTTAAACCTCAAGAGGCATTCACATAATCATAATACTTAAAAAATGTATGAGATTTTATGGCTGGTAAAACCCCCTTCTGATGGTATCAGAGGTAGCATACAAAAAGGGTATGCGGGGCGGGCCAGCAACAACAGGCATTTTGGCAATTTTACGACTTTATTGAAACTCATCACGGTCGGAGGAACTGATGGGAATTTATTGCGATAACCGCACACAAAAAGGGTTCGTCATTAATCATATCACCGTCTTACTTTCATTGCTCCCTCATATCCGACGTGAATTATGAGGGATTCCGGACCTGCGAAGGCGGACGGACAGAAGAATACCTTTTGAATTCCTCAAACCGGTGAGGGATGTTCCAGAACAGATTCATTTTGTGAAGAGCCAGATTTGATAAAGTGCATTTTTACCTTGAACAGGTAGAAAAGGTAGAGGGAGAAGCGTCCCACTAGCCCCATTCTACGTGACTTTCTTAGACATTGAGGAACGAGAGTTTTCAGAAGTTTTGTTTGGGAGAGAATGTCTTTAAGAAAATTCCGTCGTTAGAGTTCATCTTTCGAAGGGAATAGTTTTGAGATACTACTGAAGACATTGGGGAAAGTTTTAATGCGACAACATGAACGTGAATTGATCCTTTGTTTACTTCCCACTAATGGCGTATTTAATTTAAAATTTGTTGGTAGTCCCTGTATTTTTTTTTTTTCGAAAGTGTGTTTCGTAATAAATTATACGAAATAAGTCCCGCATTTTTGTTTTTGTTTATGAAAAGGTTTCGGTATCATTCCAGGGTGAGGAGATGTCTGAGTTAATCAAAGCGAGTCCAAAGAAAAGAGACTATAAAAAAAAAAAAAGCGGCTCTTTTGAGTCGAATGGGTCCAATTCATTCAGGGATTCGAACTTTTCTAATACATTTCCAGGCCATTGATACGATTGGTTTTAAAGAAATAATAAACGGTTAAATTATCCCATTGGCGGGCTACATTTAAAAGCCTTTCTAGGTCCTCACTGGGGTGATTTTTTTTTTTTTTTTCTGGTAAACACTCAACAAAAGAAGTGGCGGCGAAAAGGAACAATTTCTCAAAGGGGCTTCTTCTCCCACTCAAATGACAATTCATCCCCAAATTTGATCCATTCAGAACGAACCAATCCAATCATTCGGGTTTCATTTCGTCCTATATCCTTGTCCTTCGATCACCATAAATTGATTCCCAATTTTATGTCATTGTGTCCAGGCTGTGTATCAGGACTTCACACAGAGAGCACAATCGACGACAAAACAATCAGCTTTGCCGGGGCTTTAATCCGGCCATCAACTTTTAGACAATGCCGACCAGAACTCATCAATTTCATTTCCCATGCCGCAGTTTTTTAACGTCACATCCACCCTCTTCCGTTGTGAGTATCTAGAGTAAAAAGATAGTAGTATGTCTGGATAATTTTAATTCGACGCCCGATTGGATGGGCCCGGCTGGCTAGCCATAGATACGATTCCCTTGGACACGCTTTAATTTTTCTTACCATAATTCGACATGACACGAATCAGAAAAACTCATCCGCTTTAACATGGCACGTCTCGGACGTTGGTTGGGGAGGGGTCCGCCCCCTTTTTTTTCTGAGAACCTCATTTCTGGTGGGATGGAGTAATTGTCTGGACTCCCAGAAGACAAAACTGAATTCAAGTTGAAAACTTGTGTCACATGTGGCAGCAGGGAAATAAATCAAATGAGTCGCAAGCCCACAGAACAGAACAGTCCCTCTTCTTTGGCCTGCGCTGGGGTTTGGTTGTCTCGTCTCGTCTGGGGCTCCTCTGCTCCTTCGGCATGAAGTCAGGAACTTGTGAATTCTGACTGCGGACCTCTACCAAATTATCTTGAATGGTATTTGCTGGAGCAACTGTTGACTTTCTGGCAACTACCCGGAATTATCTTGGAGACTTCCTTATTGTACTATGGGACTAATTATTCGGGAAAAATTTCCTCGGTGAATTTGCTAAGTAGTCTCTCTTGCCTTGTCGAGTAGTGTTGTACTAATTAGGAGCTTAGAATGAAGGAAAAGAATCAAGAATTATATATTGCAATTACTTTGTAGTAATATGAACAAATTGAGATTAATATAAACTTCATGTTGGAATAATTCTTCAGTGTGAAAATATATTTTCACAATAAAAGTCCTCAAAGACAGATATTAGCAAATCCAACTAGTAGATGAAACAAAGAATCTAACTAAATTTTACCAGGCAATAAATTTTATATTTTTTTCTACAAATTAACAATTGCTATATCATTTCTATAGGATTTTTCCATAAATTACGAATTCATAAACGTAAATTTTCCATTAAGTCACGTATTTGAGCAAAATAGGCTTGAAAAGTACAAAAAACCGTATTTTGCCCACTTTTTGAAATTTCTTTAAAACTAACGGACCGTGATAAAAGCTCTTAACATGGCTCAGAAGAAAACCTGAATCCTTATCTAGATATATGAAATCCCACGTTTGCATAGCACTTACTAAGCATCCTGCAGAATATGTTTTTCAAAAACTTGCGCTTTTTGCACTCTTTTATAATAGATACAAGTTTTAGCTTTTATTCAAACCGAGTTACAAGTTCCTATGAGGCTCGCTATTATTTATTAATAATTACTTCGGAACCCGACTAGAATTTTGGAGGGGTACAGCTAGGGTCCCTATGAGGTTAGCGATATTGCCTCGTGTGGGTCCCATTAGGCTGCCGTATAAGGCGCACGAAGGGCAAATAACGCCTTGCCTCATTCGCGCATCATTATGAATACCGCATGTGGTCCTCGTGAGGCAAAATAATTGCTACTCGATTTAAAAATTTTTCATGAAAATTGGTACATAGGGGATTTGCAGAATTCTGATTTCAAATCCGCTGTCCAAATTTAGAAATTCAAGATGGCGGATTCAATATGACGACCAAGATTTCTCGATTTCAACGGATTTTAATGAAAACTGGCACAATGATTATTCTGAGGCCACTAATTTAGAATTATATTAAGATTTGGAGATTCAAGATCGCGGATCCATAAAAGGATTTTCGGGTTGAAAAAAATTCTAGAATATAACAAACTAGCACATTTGAGAAGTATGAGCCTAGGTGTATATTTGATGTTTGCCTAATCGAACCCCCGTAAGGCAAATGGTGGGATTGCCTATTTCATTGTAAGGTTATAAATGCATTAGGTTTGCCTCATAAGACCCTTGTGAGAAATTCATAAGGAAAACCTCACTTCAGTATCGCTGATTTTATTTTGTGAGGTCCTCATGAGGAATCTACGAGGAAATCCCTCTATCGACATACCCCTCACCTGCCACATGAGGCCCACACGCTTCATGAGGCATGCCCCGGCAAAGTTTCTAACTCAATACAGTAAAAATATACGGTCTTTCAAAAAGTATCATACTAAAGACTAACTCATTGACTGACATCGAAACTTATAGGATACTTCCCACTGACCTAGAGAATCTTGAAATTTGGGACCAAGAAAGGTCTCATTGCACAAGTACATAAAGGAGAAAATCCGGAAATCACTAATTTCTAATTCTATGAAGAACTACTTTTTTTCGGTTTATTATGCGAATTTCCAAAAGTTGTTCAATTTCTGATACCGAGTTATGAGGGTTAAGAGAGCTAATTTTCTAACACCCTACACAAAAATATGGAACCCTCTGGGAGCTAGTCCTAGTTGCGCTTCTCCGTCTTTTTCCAAAAATGGCTAAAATTTGGTACTTTTAACCTTTTTTTTTCAAAACAGTGATGTTATGGGGTAATATCGTTTATGAATTCTTAATTTACGGCAAAAATCCTTTAGAAATGATGTATTGGTTTTTCAATTGCGAGATTAAGACTTCGTAAAGAAAGTTGAGTTAAGGGGCTACATACACCTAAAAGGCTTGAATGAGCATGATTTCAAAAAGTCATGTCTTATTTATAATAGCTTTCAGTATTTATTGCTTATTGTTAGATCTTATATTTGCCTGAAAAGTCGAAAACCGGTAGGATAAAAACTTGATCTTGCTGTTGTCTTGTGGATCACAAAACTATGAATTCAATTGGAGTTGTTTGCGAGCTATTCTGGTTACTGCACAAAACATCCATCTTTAACTGATGATATGCTGCTGCATACACAACTTTATCCAATCTAAATACTAAATATAGTAAAGATACTCACTTTCCAGGCAAATATGAGACCTAAGTGGTGATAGCTACTGTAAACTAGATATTATTTTTTGCAAATGTGCTAATTTTCAAGCCAAAAAACGGCTTAAATTGAGTTTGAGGTGACCTTGCGAATTTTGAGCGACCACTTGCACTGTCTCAGACACTTTGTCAATGTGAATTTGATAAATTTAGTAAATATGTCGAGAAGTACAAACGACTGGCAAAACCTATATTCATCACTTTTGAACTCAAATGAGATTTTTACAAAGTTGTATAGAAATCCACGAGGAGGCCTCAAACTCAATCTGTTTCCAATGTATTTTTGATGGCTAAATGATAGCAAGGCAATTAGACTTACAAGAAAGTGTTCTCAGGTGTGTCTCACCGATTTTGATGAAATTGAAATATGTTATAGAGTATCGAAAAATAAGAGACAGTATTTTTTTTATCTGCGGAAACGCATATTTAGTGGATATGTTTATTTATTGTGTTTTTTTGTTATAAAAATTGGTGTATTTTTCAAAAGTTTGTCCGCCATGTTGGATCCGCCATTTTTAATTTTTTTAATTTAACAACTTTGATTTGACCCAGTGACTCCAAAAATACCTTAATACTGGTTTTCACGAAAATACTGATGTCCGTAAGAATATATATTACATCATTTACCTATTAGTGCTAGGGGTTGTTTACCCCCTTGAGGAGCTTTTTTTTACGAAAACTCAAAAATACGCCAACTTTATTTTTCAAAATCGTATGTAAAAAAATATTTTTCAATAATTTTTAACTGAAACTGTTATTCTTGTGATGTAAAAATATAAAAAAAATCGTTTTTCTGCAATAAAAAATAAATGATGCCACCCCCGGGAACCGGATTACTTACAAAAGGTTAGTATATTTATGGGACATCATTTCCAATTTGTTTCATTCGAAAAAATTCATTAGTACTTGACATATTTAAGGAAAACTGTTTTTGGGGGTAAACTTTAGGGGTGGTTTTCACCCCCCAAAATGTGCGTATCCGCAGATAAAAATAAATACGTATCTCTTATTTTTTGATACTCTATAACATTTTTCAATTTCATCAAAATCGGTGAGACACACCTGAGAACGTTTCCTTGTTAGACCTAAGAATTTCTTTTCGGAGTACCCTGATTTTATATTTCCTTAAATTGGGCAATATTTTAACTATTATAAGGGAGCATTTTCCGTGAAAAGAGTGCTTATTTTCATATTTCTATGTAAAATTTGAACCTTATCTATTGAAAATTGATTACTTGTGTTTTGGGGTATAATGAGGACATGTGCTTTTGTTTGACCCAATATCCGGGAAAAAGGCTCACAAGATGTCTGAATAATTTAGAAATCTTTGGAATCAGCGGCTGAAAATAATTCTGAAATTTTCCAATGAATTTTATAGTACCTAAAGAACCCATATCCTTTTTTGCTACATTTATCATTTTTCAAACACAATTTGTATTGTTATATGTAGAAAAACGAATGATTCATCCTTATTCCACTTAACTCTATTGTCGTTCTAAGTTAAAAGTGAAATGTTAAAGAACTCTTCCCCGAATGGAATATTCGTAGAAATTCGATTCAGAAAGCAATAAAATGGCTTCACTCAACAAATACCTGGCGAAAATCTGCTTCAAGCAATAACGTCAATGGAAATGATACACGAATCTTGCAGAATCCATATTTTACCATTTCTCCAGAAATAGAAATTTGGCCCTTTGCAGGAAAAAAAAAATAAAGTAAAATAAAATGCAAAAAAAGGAGTACGAACATTTAATGGCCTGCTAAAGAAATAAGCTCGGTCGTTGTGGAGTTCAATGCGTCAATGGCTCCATTTTGTGAATCGACAGAAATTTTTCCAATTTACTTTTCAACGTGCCTGTGGGGAAAATTCTATGCAAACGAGAAGCTTGCGGTATGAGAGAAAAATCATAAATATATTTACGGCGCCGTAAAATGAAACTTTTATTGCTCGCAAAAAATGCAAAATGTCGCGAAATACACGTGAACACATCCTAAAAGTGCCCCCATAAAATGAATTGCTTTGGGAGATCAGGGACACCACTGTGATGGCCCTGTTCCAGCAGCATCGGCGGGACCCATTGAGAGGAGTCCGTAAGGACCTCATTAAAATTCGAAAATTGCATTTTAATTAGCACACAAATGCGAAAAATAATTTAGATCGATCAAAAGAGGAAGGACATCCACAGCGTTCGATACGAATGCAGTTGAGCACCCCAGAAATTTACTTCGGTCTTCCCGACAACTAGGAAGTTTCAGTGGCCCCAACTCGAACTCGAACTCTGCAGGGGGGAGTGCTCATAACGATTTAATTTGCTCGGAAGACTACCCAGCTCTGATGAAATTAGGGGCTGAATTGATGAATATAGATTGGGGATTAGGCGGGGTCGGTCAACCGAACGCCGATTCAGTGTAAGTATATGCTTCCGGGGGTGGTGCGGACGGGGATAAGTTTCCAGGGCGAGTTTAATTGAAATTCTTTTGAGTGCACCGCACCACCGACGACGAAAGCAACCGCCGACGGTGCCAGGGATGATATATTCCCTGGACATCGGGCTGCCACTTAAGAAAATTCATAAGCCGGTCACGTATCCGCCTAACTCTAAACAAATAGAGAGAGATTTTTCACAGGCAATTGACTTTCTGCAGAAGCATATTTGCTTAATGGCCTGATGGACGGTCGGTCCGATCCGGTTGGCAACAGTTCCCCGCCCCAGCCGAGGAGGAGCCAATATTGTCTTCATCTTCAAAACTTTCTCAAGACGTTTTGATTACATATCTATATCTAGGGCAACCGTATCAAACGAAACAAACTCGAGGGAATCCAATTTGCAAGGATAAAGTAACGAGGCGAAGGGGTTTTCATCGGGAAAGTGGAAACGACAGGAGCATAAGCTGTCTTCATAAATTTTCTTTTCTTACTCCTTTTATTGCATTTTGTTTTATGAGTTTCTAGCTTATAATAAAACAAAGTATTCCGCAAAATCTTCATTGTCAGATTTTATCCAGCCACATATTCAGCTAATGACAGTGCAAACTTTAAGCGTAAAATACAAAAATCAGAAATATCCAGACTTATTATAATACACAGGTCAAAAACATTTTTGTCTCGGATCATTGCTTTATGATTTGGTTCGTTTATTGTGAATCCGAAAACGAAAATGTTTTATTATATCATGCTTTCGAGAAAATTTGGGTTGAATCATAAGAAAACGCGTATTTTGATATGTTAAAATTTGTTTAAAAATACTAGAGCGTCGAAATTACTCAAAATAAGGTTCAAATTAAAACTTGAACCTTCAGGTATAGCCAGTGGCGTGCGCAGGATTTTCTGATTATGGGTGCCAACAATAAAAATGCCGCCTTTTGCACTTGCCCTTATATGTACATATACATACTTGGCTGATACAAGGGAGAGGTCCAGCAGGTGAAGACTCCCTCCTGTAGAAAAGCCGTAAACCTTAAATGATCGGGGGAAAGCAAGTTTTATTCGTACCGGAGGCAGTAAGCAGTAAACCCTAAATGCTCTTTTTTACCTTAAACTATGAAAGAGAGTTGTAATTTTCCTACAGTTGATGGTTACAAAAATATCACTTTCTACTTAAGATTTAGGAAAATAATGAATTATGGGTCTACAGGAATTTTTAAGAATTATAAGTATTTTCATAGCAATAATTGCTTTATGAAAAACATACTCAGTTGACATGACAGCGGTTTTTTATAATTTCGTCGGAAAGTAGCATTTTTTAAAAATCAGCGGGAAGGAAAATCCTACTTTCAGCCAGGTTATGAAAAAAAATAAAATTATATACATAACATACCTATATGTATATATATCACATTACTGCTTTACTTTTCGATACTAAGATAATATACATTTTTTAATTGCTTCAAAAACTGCAATTAAATATTAAAAATTTGTTAATTTTCATAAAACTTCTTTATAAGTTAATTATTTACTTTTTGTTTAATAAAAGAAGAGTATATAGCAGTTTGAATAATGGGAAAGAAAATTAGATTAAAAATGACACAGCCCCACAAAAAAACAAAAATGCCTGTGCAACGGACTGGACTACCACATCTTTATGTTTCTGATTTCGCTGAATACGAATCCCCCATCAGGTCAGGTTCAAGGTCATTTGAAGGTTAAATTTACAAAGAAACTGTTAAGTCAAAATAAGAGATATATCTTCGAGGTCGCTGAATCCGAATCCGGAGTCGGTTTGACCCCATCAGATCAGGGTCAAGGTTATTTCAAGGTCAAAGTGAGTGAAAATAAGTAAATCTGAGAGGATATAATAACTATGCGTTTTTCGGGCCACGATTTCGAACCCGAGGTCCATTTGATCCCATCAATCCAGAGTCAAGGTCATTTCAAGTTTAAAATGAGTAAACCAGAGACAAATACATATGATAACAATACGTTCATTTGGCAGCTGAGCTTGAATCCAATCATTTGATCTATCAAGTTAGATCCAAGGTTATTTCAAGTTCAAAATAATTAAAAATTAGTAAATCGGGGAGAAATATTATAACTACATGTTTTGTATCAAAAGTCTATCCAATGATAAATGTTGCACTGGAACGAATTTTTTTAAACCTACTATTACTTTTTTAACCTCCGAATTTCTAAAATTTTCCCGTATTCATTGTTTTTTATGATATCTAACTCTTTTTTCCTCAAAAGATTTCAAAAGTGGTTTTCTTTTACGATTCACTCCTCTCTTATCACATCTTTAATGACCAACAGTAATCAGCCATCATGTTTTCATCCCATCGGCCCTGACATCTTTTTTCCATAGTTTTAATATCTTGGTGGAACCTTTCCCCTTGCTCTTCACTGAAATCCCCTACAATCATTGGGAAATAATCTGAATGTGAATCCAAGAAATGCCGCTTAAGATTCATTAAACATCCTAATTTCTCATAGTTTTCTACCATTCTAGCCACTATTTCTTAGTAGTTTTCATTTTTATTATTTCCAAAGAAAACGAGAACGCTTTCTATTCCTGCATTTCTAAACATGTTCGGCTGAATAACGAGAGCAGCGAGGTGTCAGGGCTCAGGACTCAGCACACGAGAACAGCGAGGAGTCTGTTAGCGCCGAAATGAATGAAAGTAAGCCGTGAGGGAATTTTAATGTTGCAAACCTCCCATATATACACCCATTCTGTTTCAGTACACACTGAAGCAACGAAATGGGAAAGAGAATGCGCATTCGGATTATTTCCGTATGTAGTAAAGCGAACGGAGAAGGGCGGCAAGGAGTTGAATGTAATCATCACTGCAATTTAGGAATAAGCTGCTTCCTTTTAAGACTTGTTTGCCTTCAAATTTGTATTCCATCCGCATTCCGGCGCTTAGCCAAAGTCCTTTGTGGGTGCTAAGGCACCCACGGCACCCACTGTGCGCACGCCTATGGGTATAGCTACACTATTGTATAATAAGAAATCTACTATAATCTTGTATAATAAGAATTATCTACTACTCCCATTAAGGTTTTTGATACTGATTCATGTATGCAATAAATTCGTTTATATAAATTATTTTTAAAGACTTTAAGGGGGTATTCTCATATGACCACTTCGAAAAATCGATTTTTTTTTCATATTTCGATAGTAAAACCTATCGAAAATATGCTGTGAAAAATTCGGACCGAAATTCCTAGTATTACATAAGTTACAACTCATAGTCGCCGACGCGCCGTAAGCGACTTGTTCTACTCTTGAAACTTTAAACGCATTTTTCTCGAAACATCATTTTTTAAAACGGTCAGTGTCCTAACAAAAAAACTATTCAACCGATTGCTTTGAAATTTATATATGTTCTTCTACATATTAATAGTTATCGTCCGTACCAGAATTGTTTATTTTCGAAAATATTTTCTTTTTTCTTTTAAACGATTTTTAACAAAAAAAACCAAGATTGTTTTTCAATGAAATTGATTAATTCTGGTAGGGACGATAGCGACAAACCTACTGAATAATAATCCATTCGACTTTTTTATTTCACACAACATGAACAGCCGCTATTACACTGACCAGTGATCTGCTTTTTGTTTTTAGGTGTCTAATTTAATTTAAAAAAAAATTTATAAAAAATGTAAAATAAGAAAAAAAAAATTTTTTTTATACAGTTTAAGATATACATAAAAACATATAACAAAATTAAAGTGATTGAATTTTAATGTCTTATAAAAAAAAATCCCTAAAAAGAGGTAAAATTTATGCGTTTACTTATTTAGTTATTTATTTATTCAACTTCATCAAGTACTGATTACTACAGAATATGATTACAATCCAGAATAAAAGGCGAAAGTAACCTTAACTAGAATCGGCTTAGTTATTATTATTATTTGTTTTTTAGAAAGGTTAAAGTCAATATTAGAATAGTTCCGATTAAAGAGACGTGACATTGACGAAGTCGGCTCATGCATACCATAATTTGTGCTATGATGTGTTACATGGAAGAAGTTGTGATTCCTCAAAGAGCGGGAAGGAACAGAGACCTTAAACATATCAAGCAATTCAGGGGAATTTTTTGTGCCCTGTATGCAGTCAAAAGCCAAGACAGTTCTGGAGACATCACGCCTAGCCTCGAGGGAAAGGAGAGGAAATAGCTTTAGCCTGTCAGCGAAGGGCAAAAGGATCAATCCAGTTAAGACCTCGAAGAGCGAAGCGTATAAATCTTCGCTGGACGGTCTCAACACGATCAATGTGGACGGTGTAAAAAGGGGACCAGATAGCTCTGTCTTATACTCAAGGATGGGGCGAACGAAGGTTCAATAAAGAACCTTTGTTATATGCGGATCATTGAATTCCTTTGACCATCTCTTGACAAATCCCAAGGTAGCATTGGCCTTAGCGACAATAGCGTTAATATGATCGTCAAATGACATAACAGTATTAAGTACAACCCCCAAATCTTTGGCTTTGTCAAGACGAGATAATGAGCTACCAGCTAAACTATATAAAAAAAGAAGAGGGCTCTTTTTACGAGCAAACGTCATTGTGGTGCACTTCCCTACGTTAAGAGGGAGGCAGTTAATAGAGCACCAATTAAAGAAGTTATCTAAATCAGAGTTTAAAATTTCACAATCCCTTTCACCAGAAATCAGGCGAAATATTTTGGCATCGTCAGCATAACATAGGATCTTAGAGTTATTTAAGATCAAAGATATATCATTGATGTAAATTATAAATAGAAGAGGACCCAGATGGCTACCCTGAGGGACACCAGAAGTGGTATTTATTACGTCAGATAAAGCTCCGCGAAATTTAACTCGCTGCGTACGATCGGACAAGTAAGAACTTAGCCAATTCACAAAACTAGAGGGGAAGCCCAGAACAAATAACTTATAAATAAGAATATTGTGATTTATTTTGTCGAACGCTTTACTAAAATCAGTGAAAATGCAATCAACCTGCATACCTGCTTCAATAGCAGATATGCAAAAATTAGTAAACTCCAACAAATTAGTGGTGGTAGATTTCCCCTCCATAAAACCATGTTGAAATGAGCCGAGGAAAGGTTTACATGAGAATAACCCCTTAAGCAGCTCGTATTTTTACGTACTAGCTTAAGGTCGGAACTTTCATTTGAGGAACGTTACAATCTTCTATGACACTTCATTAGTTTTTTTTTTTTTTAAAGAAATTGTAAAATATTGCTAAAATTTGTTTTATTTTTATTTTAAATTCTACTTTCCTCAATAGCCTTACGTTCACATTCGTAATCAGCAGCTCAAAAAACCTTTCAAACAGCTACATAATCCGAAGGAGTGAATCAAATATCCAATTTGCAAATCGCTTTAATTAATGTTACATTAATTACGCTAATAATCAAGAATGAAAACTAACTATAACAAAAGTACCTTCCGTAATGCCGAAGAAAAATAGGAGGATTTTTGTCCTGATCTTGCCGCTTAAGCAACAGAAAACACTCAAGGGCTTAAATAATAACATAAACAAAAATTAGTTTAGACCAAAAATTGTATGCTGCAATATCCTAATTTAATATGTTATTAATAGTAATAGATTGGGAAGAAAATGTTTACAAATAGATACTATCTTTTAGCTGAGAGGTATATACAGGGTGTTCAGAGGTGGGAGGTCAATACTGAAGGGGGTGAAAGGTCAGACCGAGACAAGCAAAAAATCGTATGGGTGGGGGGGGGGCATCTCGCACCGTTTGGCAGTTACAGGGTGATTCGTAAATCAGGATTTTGCCTTATATGGGAACCGCTCTTGTATTTTTATCTTTTTTTCTACGCATCGCAGCGGCCCCAAACTGATTTCAAAAAATCACTATTTGGAAGCCTTTTCCAAAAAAGTTTACACCACCCCCCTATCCCCAACCCCTTGGCCACAATCCCCCCTACAAGTTGAAAAAATTAACTTTTATTTCACGATTTTTCACCTCTCGCCCCACTTTTCTCTGAAATTCATGTTATTAACATACCTACTTTTTATTTTTTTTAAGTTGCCTATCTAATTACCTTTCCAAAAAGGTGCAACATGCCCAGGTAGGAAAAGGATACGAAAATTTATTTACAAAAATCCTTTTACAGAATATCATGATAATTCGAATTTTTAAGAAATTATACTAAAGTTAACTAAAAAATACATTTTGTTCGCTTAAAAACTAATTACAATTAAAACGTTTGTCCTTTAAAAGCTGTTCAAAATGTTCTCCGCTAGTTTCGATGCATGCAAGTAGCCTTCGTTTTATTTCACGTTTGAGGTCTATGGTAGCCAGCCTCTCCCGTATTTTCGTGGCTGCAGTCCCAATCCTGGTAACTAATTCTTGTCTGGTGTTGATTTTTCTTGAGTAAACATCATCTTTCATCATTCCCTATAAGAAAAAGTCCAGTCGAGTAAGGTCCGGTGACCTAGCAGGCCAAGGAATCGGTCCACCTCGTCCAATCCAGCGTTCTGGGTAAAGTTCATTCAACGTTGCCCTAACAATGTTCCCAGTATGCGCAGGTGCTCCGTCGAGCTGTAAATAAATTGCGCTTCTGGTGGCCAGGGGGATGTCCTCCAACAGATCCGGAAGGGTATTCTCCAAAAAGTCCGAGTATAGCTGACTATTCAGCACTTGGGGCAAGATGAAGGGTCCTATCAACTAGTTGCCGATGATGCCAGCCCAGATATTGACACTAAATCTTTGCTGGAAGGACCGACACCTGGTCCTATGTGGGTTCACCTATGACCAGGTGTGGAGGTTGTGTAAGTTTATGATGCCATACCGGGTAAATTGCGATTCATCCGTCCATAGAATTCGGTCTAGAAACCTTCTGTTTTCGATGTCAGACTCGAACAGCCAAGTGCAAATTCCAATCGTCTTTCGGAATCTCCTTCCTGTAGTGCTTGGACCGGGATATGGTGGTATGGATGTAGTCCCTCTCGGTTCACAACGGTCCAAACTCTCCCTGAAGACAATCCTGACCTTCGTGCGACCTGCCTGATGCTTATTACAGGGCTGTTCCTGACGATGTTGAGGATTTGTTGGTCCGGGTCCGCTGAATCGGCCGATTTTCCTGCTCGCGTTTCTGCTCTGGGGGCGGTTACACTTCCGGTTTCTTTTAACCTTCTGAAAGTCCTTGAAAATACCCTTCTGTTGAGTACCCGCCGATTCGGGAATCTCCTTTGGTATTCTCGTACGGCCTCACTATCATTTCCTTCTACTAAACCATACACGTAAATTATATCGGCATACTCGTCAACACTGAATTCTGCCATTTTATCTTAATTTTTTCTATTAAACACCCGTTCTTTTCGCTTGCTTCTTCAACTGTGGTCAATGTCCTTTCAAACTCACCCATTTTTATACCATAATTCATAGGAGGTATTAGAAACGGAGCGTAAGGATACTTAGGAGTCAATACTGGATATAATAATCTAATAACGCTATTTAACGAGATTAAATTTATTATTTTATTACTGTTTTGCTGAAAAAATAAAAATGTATTACTTGTGTTTCCTAAACAAACATTTCCGAACTTGCTGTCATAAAAATTGTATACTTAACGATTTTTTTCATTATGGTGCAATAAAGTAATTAGGTACCTGTGAGGATGTTTTAATTTCAGGACTTTTGCAACCCTTTTCTACCTGGGCATGTTGCACCTTTTTGGAAAGGTAATTAGATAGGCAACTTAAAAAAAATAAAAAGTAGGTATGTTAATAACATGAATTTCAGAGAAAAGTGGGACGAAATGTGAAAAATCGTGAAATAAAAGTTAATTTTTTCAACTTGCAGGGGGGATTGTGGCCAAGGGGTTGGGGATAGGGGGGTGGTGTAAACTTTTTTGGAAAGGGCTTCCAAATAGTGATTTTTTGAAATCAGTTTGGGGCCGCTGCGATGCGTAGAAAAAAAGATAAAAATACAAGAGCGGTTCCCATATAAGGCAAAATCCTGATTTACGAATCACCCTGTAACTGCCAAACGGTGAGAGATGCCCCCCCCCCCCACCCATACGATTTTTTGCTTGTCTCGGTCTGACCTTTCACCCCCTTCAGTATTGACCTCCCACCTCTGAACACCCTGTATACATTACATAGTAAGAACATTTTTCCTGAAGTAAATATTTTATACTGCATTAAAAATTACGTTAAATTAGAGCCTCCAGTTTAAGATAATTACTTCAAATTTATTGATTTAATTCAACATTTCATTCAAAACTTTGAAGAAAAATTATTTCGGAGGATTCCCATACAATGGAATCGAAAAAAAACTGGTAAATCATTTAGAACTCGCGACGCTCGAAAGTAGTTTTCTTTAGAATTTATTTTAAAATGAAAATTAGTAGATAAGTACCTTAAATTCAGTGATTAAGCACAATTTATGATTAAAGGTATATTCAAGAAACTGTGTATTATTACATATTAAATTAACTTTCGTAGTCTCCTAACAAATCAGTACATATATATATATATTTTTTTTTTCTAAACCATGAATACCCTTTGAAAAATATTCGCAATGTTGATCCTTTCACAATTGTTCTATAGCGGCCATCTCCTCTCTATCGTCTTCTATTTTCATTCCTCTGAAATGTTTTTTTTAGCTGATAATAAAGGAGATAGAAGCGAAATTTGGTTTTGTGAGCGAGGTCGTTGTCCTGGTAGAACAGGACTACTGCCCACAATTTCCCCTGGCTGTTCGTATTCAAATGAATGTATCTCTCACAATATGATGCGCTAATAGGTTTGTTCGTTGACCCAAAAATCTGGAGTGCCCTGAGAATTGTCAAAAAACATGGAGCGCCCCAGTGCTTGTCAGTATAATGAACCCAAATAAGTTTTTTTCTTTTCATTCTTTGAATTAAAAATAAATGTTTATCATTATTTTTAGATTACCCTTCGTATCATGTAATAAAACAATTGTTGTCGGTGCAAATTTCAAGAAACAACGTAAAGAAAAAAAACTGAAATTCAAACAAGTAGTACAGATTTCAAGCTGGTCCTATTCATAAATGTTAGTATAATTTAACCAATTTCGAAAAAATTAAAAATGATAGAATGTCTGCATAACGCAGCTACACGTAAGATCGTCGCATTAAAAATTGGCGGCTCTCACGTTTTAAGTGAGCAGACAGACGTATTTTATGATAGATATAGATGCAAACTTGTCACCTGAATTCAGGTGAAAAGTTCCATGCTTACAAAACCCGAGGACATGACAATTTCAAACAAATCATCCTTAGGAAGTATGTTAGCATGAAGGCTCCCGACCCGGCCCCATTAGAGGAGGTAGGGTAAAATTTTGATTGATAGTCGTAGCCAGTCAGACTGCTAGTCGAGGTCAGCAGTTCTGAATATTTTGATAACCTCTCGCAAAACACCATTCGTTTACCGTGAAAGGTACTTGGGCGGATATCACTTCCTCAAAAGTCGGGCAATCATTCGGTGTCTGAGGCGAAGTGCGCTTATGAATAATATTTCATGGGGGCCTTCGCGCCGGTGAGGCTCCCACAAAGATTTCCCATGCAAACGTTAGATCCAGCATTCCCAAGGATGCTATCCATCATGGATGGAAACATTTTGTTTTGTAATAGCATAAATTCTCTTGTCATGAATTATTCGTTTTGAAAAACATCTCCCCGGCCATTACGAGAGCCCCTGGCCGTGGTAATTGTTTGTTAAAGTGGAGCGATAATAACTGGTAAACAGCATTTTAATTATGAGGAAGGGCAGCTTCTCTCCGCGCCCTGTACCAATCAAGTTCCAGATTATTTCCACTTCCCTGCTCGCGGATCTTTTACGTGCAAGGGATGACATGAATTATGTCAGGTGGTGTAGGGGATGAAGTAGGGTCGTAAATTATTTACTCCGCATGTACGCTTTTCTTTCACTAGAATATTCTCGGTATTTTTTTTTTTTCTTCCCTCCATGCGTGGCTGAGCGTTTTACGGAACATGACGGCTTTGAGCGTTTTAATAATTTTTATTTTTGCAAGCAACGAATTTATCTTCAGTGAAAACCTGTCCTTTTTCTGAAGGTTGTACTACATATAAATGCGGTTACCGGGCATCAGTTTAAAGAGCTGAATTTCATTAGAACTTTTTATAGAATCATTTAGATGCGTATTTTATCTTGAACGGGTTTGTTGATAATTTTATTAAAGTAATGCATTTTTTCAGGTCGTTATTTCATGCTTTCGTCATCAGTTTAATGAGAAGGAGAAAATATAATAAAGCTTTTTTCTTTTTCTCTTTATGAAGTTCTTTTTTTAAGTAAATTTAATTTTGTTAGAGAATTTTATAAGTATTATTATATCTAATTCACTTACCAGTATGATTATGAGTTCGCTGGTTGCATAATTTATTAATGTTACTTCATATTATATTCTGCTTTTAACTGACTTGCAAGTTAAGACTTTTGAATTTCGCTTTTTGTAGATAATGTTTTCATCTTACTTTTCTTTATTTTTCCTCATTTAGTAAGTTAACAATTTTTACTTTTCCTGTACCTAAAAAGCAAACAAAAAAGATTAATAAAGTGCTCATTCTTTATTTCGATTGGAACAGTAATTACCAAATTAAGCGAGTTCAGTTCAAACGACCAACATTCTATTCAGCATCATTATTTTTTATCTTTTTTAACTTAAGTTCCTTGCAGATTTTTAACTCAAGTTTCTTGGACGATTGCAATAATCAACATTTAGGCATATTTTTTCTCTTGATTCTCTTGATTAAAAATAATTCCAAAACTGTACGGTTAAGAAACGTATTAGTTGACTCTTATTAGCCATCTTTCATTTATCTTATACTGCAATTTGAAGATCTGAAAATAAGTAACATATAAAACTGGTATACAAACACAACATTACCAGAGTTTTAGCAAAATAGGGTAGAGTGAGAGTACATTAAACTTAAATCGAACTAAACATGTATTTTCGTAGTCAAAACTGTTCAGTATCAAGATGTATGCATAAAGGAGTAGAATTAGAACTTAAGTGGAATCTTGAAATCATTCCACCCATGAGCTTACATATATCTTGAAAAATAACACAGGCACACAAAAAAAAAAAAAGTTGTCGTTTCCACCGACCAGACCACCAACTTTTTATGTTTTTGGCGTCGCTGATTCCGGCCATTCAAGGTCATTTTAAAGTCAAATTGAGGCAAATCGAAAATAGTATGTACGGTGATCGGAACTATTTGCACTGATTTTCCTCAATTTAACCTTGAGATGACCTTGAACGCGATCTCATGTGGACCTCGGATTCGGAATCAGCGACCACAAAAACCTACATGTACGGTAATTGTGGTTATTTGGAATGTTTTTAGTCAATTTAACCTTGAAATGACCTTGAATATGATCTTATACCGACAAACAGACCTTGGAATCGGAATCAGCAGCCCCAAAAACATTAAACGTTGGTGGCCTGGTCGTTGGAAACGACAACTTTTTTTGTGTGTGCCTGTGTAATGGTTAAAAAATCGAGAAAAATGGAAATATGTAGAACGTTGATCATACTATTAGTTGCATTTTATTCGTCTATCCAGAACAACAAAACATTTTGTATTGTACTGTATTCTTCAGAGTAATTTTTAATTTTAAAACAAATTTTAAATCCTGGCTGTTGTTACCTACGCATGAGAAATTTCAATTTAGGGAGTAATTTCCTTATGTTCTGATTAGACGAAGAAAATGCAACAATTAATAATTTCTCAAAACAAAATTTAAAATGTTTCATACAAAATTGCAAAATCAGTTGTTTTGATTAGATCAAGCAATTTTTGTATCCGACAGTATATTTTTGGAATTTGTAGGACTGTATGTTGAAACACTTGTTTTCATTTAATTAATTTTTATATACAAGTCTACAGAAAGAGGTGAATTCACTTTATGGAGCATGCTTTAAAATTTAAATTTTTCGGTATAAGGAAGTAAATTGAAAGGAAATATCGATAAAAAACTGGAACCTGCACTTTTTCCACAGTCAGTGAATTATCCGTTAAAACTGATTCACAAAATTGTTCCCACAAAAAAACAATCAAAAATACAATACATGACTTTAAAGCTATGATAAAATAATAAATTAAATATGCATATGCTACACGCTAACGATAAAAGACAACGTTTAGAAAATGTGAATCAAATTGGGCTTTCATATTTGCACCACTTGAATAAATGGTTATCCAAGATACTTATTTCTCATTTTCTGGATTATACAGGGTGTTCAGAGGTGGGAGGGAAATATTGCAGGGGGTGAAAGATCAGACCGAGGCAAGCAAAAAATCGTATGGGTGGGGGGGCGGACAGTTACAGGGTGATTCGTAAATCAGGATTTTACCTTATATGGGAACCGCACTTGTATTTTTATCATTTTCTACGCATCGCAGCGGCTCTCAAAAAATTACTATTTCGAAGCCCTTTCCAAAACGGTCAACACCACCCCCCTATCCCCAACCCCTTGGCCACAATCCCCCCTGGAAGTTGAAAAAATTAACTTTTATTTCACGATTTTTCTCCTTTCGCCCCACTTTTTCATGTTATTAACATACCTACTTTTTATTTTTTTTTAATTGCCTATCTAATTACCTTTCCAAAAAGGTGCAACATGCCTAGGTAGGAAAAGGATACGAAAATTTATTTACAAAAATCCTCTTACAGAATATCATGACAATTCGAATTTTTAAGAAATTATACTTAAGTTAACTAAAAAATACATTTTGTTCGCTTAAAAACTAATTACAATTAAAACTTATGTCCTTCAAAAGCTGTTCAAAATGTTCTAGCGATTTTCGATGCATGCAAGTAGCCTTCGTCTTATTTCGCGTTTGAGGTCTATGGTAACCAGTCTCTCCCGTATTTTCGTGGCTGCAGTCCCAGTGCTGGTAACTAATTCTTCTCTGGTGTTGATTGGTCTTGAGTAAACTTCATCTTTCATCATTCCCCATAAGCAAAAGGCCAGTGGAGTAAGGTCCGGTGACCTAGCAGGCCAAGGAATCGGTCCACCTCGTCCAATCCAGCGCTCTGGGTAATGCTCATTCAACCTTGCCCTAACAATGTTCCCAGTATGCGCAGGTGCTCCGTCGTGCTGTAAATAAATTACACTTCTGGTGGCCAGGGGGATGTCCTCCAACAGATCCAGAAGGGTATTATCCAAAAAGTTCGAATATAGCTGACTATTCAGCACTTGGGGCAAGATGAAGGGTTCTATCAACTGGTTGCCGATGATGCCAGCCCAGACATTGACACTAAATCTTTGCTGGAAGGACCGACACCTTGTCCTATGTGGGTTCACATCTGACCAGGTATGGAGGTTGTGCAAGTTTGTGATGCCATCCCGGGTGAATTGCGATTCATCCGTCCACAGAATTCGGTCTAGAAACCTTCTGTTTTCGATGTCAGACTCGAACAGCCAAGTGCAAATTGCAATCGTCTTTCGGAATCTCCTTCCTGTAGTGCTTGGACCGGGATATGGTGGTATGGATGTAGTCCCTCTCGGTTCACAACGGTCCAAACTCTCCCTGAAGACAATCCTGACCTTCGTGTGACCTGCCTGGTGCTTATTATAGGGCTGTTCCTGACGATGTTGAGGATTTGTTGGTCGGGGTCCGCTGAATCGGCCGATTTTCCTGCTCGCGTTTCTGCTCTGGGGACGCTTACACTTCCGGTTTCTTTTAACCTTCTGAAAGTCCTTGAAAATACCCTTCTGTTGGGTACCCGCCGATTCGGGAATCTCCTTTGGTATTCTCGTACGGCCTCACTATCATTTCCTTCTACTAAACCGTACACGTAAATTATATCGGCATACTCGTCAACACTGAATTCTGCCATTTTATCTTAATTTTTTCTATTAAATACCCGTTCTTATCGCTTGCTTCTTCAACTGTGGTCAATGTCCTTTCAAACTTGCCCATTTTTATACCATAATTCATAGGAGGTATTAGAAACGGAGCGTCAGGATACTTAAGAGTCAATACTGGATATAATAAACTAATAACGCTATTTAACGAGATTACATTTATTATTTTATTCCTGTTTTGCTGAAAAAATAAAAATGTATTACTTGTGTTTCCTAAACAAACATTTCCGAACTTGCTGTCATAATAATTGTTTACTTAACGACTTTTTTCATTATGGTGCAATAAAGTAATTAGGTACCTGTGAGGATGTTTTAATTTCAGGACTTTTGCAACCCTTTTCTACCTGGGCATGTTGCACCTTTTTGGAAAGGTAATTAGATAGGCAACTTAAAAAAAATAAAAATTGGGTATGTTAATAACATGAATTTCGGAGAAAAGTGGGGCGAAAGGTGAAAAATCGTGAAATAAAAGTTAATTTTTCGAAGTTCCAGGGGGGATTGTGGCCAAGGGGTTGGGGATAGGGGGTTGGTGTTAACCGTTTTGAAAAGGGCTTCGAAATAGTGATTTTTTGAGATCGGTTTGAGGTCGCTACGATGCGTAGAAAAAAGATAAAAATACAAGAGCGGTTCCCATATAAGGCAAAATCCTGATTTACGAATCACCCTGTAACTGCCGAACGGTGCGAGATGCCCCCCCCCACCCCACCCATACGATTTTTTGCTTGGCTCGGTCTGACCTTTCACCCCCTGCAATATTTCCCTCCCACCTCTGAACACCCTGTATATTTAGTGAAAATATAGGCACTCTAACTAAAATTCTAGGTTTAAACAACAGAGTTCTATAGCCTTTGTTTTAACTAGAATTCACTAGAATTTGAATTAAAAGCATAAGATACCTAATGAATTTCTCTTATTCAAAGTTATGTCTAAATTCACTGTATATCTGAATATAAAAGTCACAATTCTATTGGATTGTTTTAACTAGACCTTTACTAGAACATCTAGATTTGTATTTCTTTTGCTAGCATTGCTGTATATTTTTATCGACATAGATTAGTAGTTTATGTCCTAAAATTTTACTACATGTTTGAAGTTTGCGCAAAAACAAAACTGATTGTCTATGATTTCTTAGTATGTGATTCATGATCTTCGATCATCGAACCAAATAAATAATTTAAATTTGTTCATACTTTTTAGGGCTTCTGAAGTTTTTAGGGATGTTCAATTCGTTTTTTAAAAATGTTTAATTTAATTCTTTGTATTTGTGATATATTAAATAAATTTAGAATACGGAAGTTTCCATTCTTGATGCTGTGTACCTACTCATAAGATTTTAATTATTTAATTATTATGTAATTATCAATATTAAAGGCCCGTAATTTTATTGAATTTTTCAAAATGCACAAATGTTTTTGAAACGATTGTTTTCTTTAGATTTTAAGTAAAGTTTGGAGGAATATCTGTAGAAGTAGCTTATTTTCTAGTGAAGAACACTAGAAACCTAGAGAAACTCAAACTAGACACTATCTAGTAAAATTTCACTAGAATAAAGATTTATAGTACAGATACGAGTACGTATGTTAACAAAGTGTGATATTCATTTAAACTAATCTCTATAGCTTTACAGATATCATGAATATTTATTTAACTGTTATACCACTGAACAAAAAAAAAAAAAAAAAAAAAATATGGTATTTAAGTTAAACAAAATGCTACTCGTTGAATACTTTAATTCTTAGCAAATCTCCTGCAAATCCCTTTCCCTGTATATATATTTTTTTAAAATTTATTTAAGAATCTTACGTGTAAATTTCAAACCTGACGAGGTAGAAAATTTGCATTTTACTAGACGGATTCTTCAAAATTCATGCTTCATCCTTGCAGGTTGCCTCGTCTAAATTCCTAAATAATGCTTAAAGCTGACATCCCTCCATTCCTGCATGAATTTTACATCCTCATAGTTCTGGGGTAGTCAAAAATCATATTTATGCTCGCTTACTCCATAACTACTAAAAGTCAGAATTCCGACATTGTCAGGCGAGCATGTCTGATTGTTTGCCTCTACGATTTGCAAGCTCCACGTGTGCACTACTCTCCGTAGAAAGTTTAGTACGACAAACGCGTCGTTTGAGACGCCTCTAAATGGGATTCATTCGTTCTTCTCATAGGGCGACATATTACACGCAAATAAAACGAAATGTTTTTCGATGCGACTGTCGAAGTGATAAAAATAAAATTTAATATTTCCACCAGCCATTGGTTTCCAGTGGCAGCGGAAGGCGCAACGATTGGATTTTAATTCCCAATCCCTGCTGCAGCATCATCATCATCACAATGTTGCGATTCTGCAGATTTTCAAAACAAAGCTCCTGCAAAATGCAAAATTGCAAATCCTTCGCTGGACATTTGTTAAATATCGCGGAAATTTTCGCATCCACACATGTCATCTGGCGTTAAATTACCGAATCTGAATTAAAAGCGGATGGAATTTAGCGTGCTGCGATAATGTTCATGTAGCATGTAGATCGCTAATGTTTTTGGTGCTGTTCGCATAATAGACACGTGTGTCAAAATGAAAGGTACTGCATGCCCCTTCACCTCATCTACCCCATGGTAGTAAAGCTTTTGCCACGTCATAAGGTTTGGGATAGGTGCGAATGATAAAAAAAAACCGCCCATCGTGAGAATACTCGCGCGATTGCGAGGGCGGGGCTTGTCCCAAACAAAGTTAATACGCGTGAAATTTAGTTCCTGCGGATGTTTAGGAATCATGGACTTTATGAGCCGTTAAATTTGCACTTTATGATTAAAACAGCTCGCCCAGGTGGAGCCATTGTCGTCTTTAAGTCATTAAGCCCCAAGGGTCGATTGTCGCTAGTCAGAGGGGACCCACAAGAATATCAAAAAGATGAAGAGATGAGAGGATGAATCTCGTCGCTCGCTGGGGGTGGCTAGTGGGGAGGGAATCAGTCCTCCAGGCAAATGGAGTCATAAAGCAGGTCTCGCCCGTTTATCTCATCCAAGTGTCCTCAGAAGGGCAATAAAAATGCAAAACATGATTACACACATCCTTATCCGCGCAGTTAGTTAACTTTAGCTGCCGTCGACCTTTACTTATTTTTTTGTGTTTTTCTTAGACTTAGTCGACCTTACTCTTAGCTTTCTGGATCCGCAACATTCCTGGGGTACGAGGGCGGTGTAGGCGAGGTCACATTGTAGCCAACTCACGCGTAAATCAGAGTCTGTATTTGCGAGAGGATGAGATTGTCACTTGCCAGAGCAGAATGATGTCTCAGAATTGATTTATGAATTTTCCCAGGGAGTCGGGCGTGGGGGGCATGTGACAAGTGTTTGCAAACATTACCGCACCGGGGAACCTGTCACCCGCCCGCCCGGGACCCATACATAATATAACATTAACATCGTGTTAACATCCGGCGAGCTTTTGTCGCCATCTACCGGCCACTGCCAAAAGCTACACTATAGAGCATGATGACTTTCTGCCTTTCTGCACCAACCGTCGTCGTCGTCGTCACATGTCGCCGGAGATGCGCGCAAATGAATAGCTTTAATTTCGCGGGGGAGAGAGGGAGTTGTGAAAGCGGCTCAAAACTAATTCCATTAAGCCCCAGGAAGTCACCAAGAAAGCACCTCCGACTGCTGGGTAATTGAAAACGTGATAAGAGCACTGTTGGGCGGACCTAACTCCACGGGTCCGGCCCGGCCCGGCCCCGACACGGCCTCACTCCGGCTTGAGGTGCCGGACAAAGTTTGCGGGGACAATCGTCTGCCGGTTAATTTTACGGGCTCTCTTCCTTGTGGCAATTAATTTTAATTGGCCCGGGCATAAACCAATGGCTATCTGTGAGAAATCTTAATGACAGAGCCGGACAGATTGGGCCCCGGATCCGGCACGGCACGACACGGAATGGCACGGTACAGTGCGGTATTTTGAAGTGTCGGGGACTAGTAAAATTCAACAAATTGCCTTCCTGCAGGGAGAAGTGAGACCGGCGGGCAGGCCGGCTAATTCGACAGGTCGAATGACTTAATCGAGTTCGGGAGCCTCCTGTCGATGAGCCACTTACAATTTGGGAACAAAGTGAGAAAGTGCAGTCGTTTTGGGGTAGATATTTTGCCCAAAGACTTCAAGTTAGTAATGACACAATTTCTTGGATTAATCTGGGAATTGGTAGATTACTAGAAGGATGCGAAACGTATATTGCTTTAATCATTCAGGCGAAAGAGTTTAGCTGGAGTTAGAGTCTAGTTTTGTTGGGAAATGAACTTTCCGAAGTTATTTTGTCTCTGTTCATTAATTGAATATGCAATTTCGAAAAGGACACATCTCGCATATTATGATAAATACGTTTTTCCATATCAATGTGTCCTAAATGCTTCCCTGTAGCTATTTTGGTCGAAAAGGGAACATCTCTGGTATTTGTTCTACTCTCAACAAAATGTGGTCCAAACATTTTTCTTTTTAAATATTATACTTCATTAGAAAATAATTAGGTTTTTTCATTTCTTAAAAAGTTTAAATATTCAGACCTGTGCCCTTTCCGAAATTACCTATTCAATTATACTCGAGTTTCTTTAGTATTAAAATGTTAAGCACATTATCTTTTCTCTATGGTTAACTCTTGAATTAGTAACGAAGACGTATTTTCGTCAATCTGATAGTATCATTAAAAAATTGGCTTTATTTTAACAGTAGAACTACCAAGACCCGTCAAATTGGCGGCTACTAATTATTTGAATTAAATTGTAGTTTTTAAAGTTATCTCTTAAGATTTATGCCAACTTACTTATTAAGGTTTAAAATTACGACATATTCAAAAAGCTTTTAGATTTATAATTATCAATTCAGAGTGCGAAGCATATTACATTAAAGGTGCAGAATAATTGTTAAAATTACAAGCTTGTGCTCCGGTAGTTCTAGTGTTAAAGCTATGGACAGTTTTATATTTCTTTTTCAATATAACGCGTTCCTCAAATGTAGTATAAAAGTAGTGCCTTAAGATTTATATATTAAATCATGTGTGGCGCCTGAATCAGTACTTATCACATATCCGGCCGGACAATTCATCATTTGAGTTTAGGAGTACATGATTGATTTTTGTGTTTTTAACCCTTAAAAGTTACCATATCCCATATAAAATATATCACGTAAGAGTATTTTGTGTGAAATATCAGCCTAGAATCAATTTTCCTGGGATGAAATTTCAGTGTGTTTATTTTATCAAAAATCATAACTCAAAACTTGAATTAAAAAAAAAAAAAGTTGTTCTGTTGTTTAACTATAAAGTACCCTTTTGCCAATTTCCAAAAACATATATGTTGTAACTTTGGGTCTAAGTATACTATAAGAAAAAAATTGGTGGTGGTACAAAAATTAAGTCATAAAAAAATTTTAGAAAATTGAAATGTTTTTTTTTAAAGCTTTCTAATTAACGAAATTAATTTTCGACTTTTTTCAAGATTGTTTTGGTATTTTGTATAACATAATATATATTTTAGCCAACAAGATCAGTTCAACCAATTTCAAGAAAATTTATTTTTTCAATTTTTTAAAAATTTGTAAATGTAAAAACAATTTTTTGAAATTGATAGAATTAATTAATCTCATCACAGTAGCAACTTACCACATTAAAATGGGCAACATACAAACGGGGCAGTCCACTCACTCTTATCCTACTACGGCCTATAATATTATAATAATTATAATTAGTAAGCTTTCAAAATTGTTTCCATGATATGTATATTAATTACTTAGCTTAGGGCTACTGTTGTTTTGCCTGATGCCGATTAGTTTAGAGTTTTGGTCTTTAGTTGTAATCATTAGATCATTTTAAAATCTGTACAGAATGTGCTGAGTATTTTGTTGTACTAAATTCGCATGGTAATATTGCAGTTCCAAGAGCTTGAGATTCATTCTGGAAAAAAAGAGAGATCTATCAATTAATGAAATATGCATTAATTGATAAATAATTAATTACACTAGAAGGAATTGTCGCAGCTTCGACATGCTAAAAAGATAATACATTAATTAGAAAAAGAAAGGGTAAACAAACTTGCTTTATCCAATCGAAATGTCATATTAAACAGGTGACATTTTGCAATCAGCTGTCTTGATATTTAGGACCACCAAACTATAAAGCATTTTGATATTTAGGACCACCAAACTATAAAGCATTTACTCCTCGAGCGCCATCTGCGTTTCGTGAAGAAACGTAAAGAATTAAGGTTCAGTGTAGGAAAGGAACCACACCCATCCCAGTACAGCTCTATTTTGCTATATAAGCAGGCTGGGGTGCGTAGAAAATTCAGTCTGAACTCAGGTTTATGCCGAGACGACCAGACCAATTGCAGGTATATGCCGCAAAAACAAGATTAAGTACGAACAAGTTAGCAAGTATAGGTATATGCCGTGGTTGCTAGCTGGTTTATTCCCTTAAGCATAAAAATTCAGTAATATTGTTGGGTATACGCCGATAATATTGCTGAATATACTTCGTCAAATAGAATCACGTCGAAAACGAACAAGCGGTCATAGGTATATGCCGTGAGTGCTTCTTAGTTAAAATAAATAGCCCCTTCGATAATATTGTTAGGTATATGCCGACAATATTATTGGATATAATACGTCGCGAACACCGAATAATTTTGAATGAATTAATTGAGCCAATTTCGTTTCTTTTATTTACAGAGAGAAGCAGATTTGGTAATTTTAAGGAAAATTTATTTCGTTATTGTTTATTTTGTATGAATTATTGAGTTTTTGTTTGTATCGTTAAAAGAATATAAGAAACTGAATATTTTGTTTAGCATAAGAAAAAAAAGTTAATAAAATATATATTTACTTAAATCAGCGTGTTTCAAGCCGTAGGATTTTGACCCAACATCTTTTCTTATCCGAACACTCATAAAAAAATATCGTGCTACAGAATCGCTTTAACAGGAATCTTCGCGGGCTGAAAAATGTCAAGGCCTCTTTATATTTTTACACTGAGAAACGTTTAGTTTATACAACTCATACCACATTTGATATCTGATAGTCTTGACAACTCATACCACATTTGATATCTGATTGTTATATATTGGATTTCTAGATCATAATCTTACATTACTTAGAATAGCTTGTTAATTCTTCCAAGCTTAGTTAGTTACTTTGCAAACGTAGAAAAAATAACGAAAATTTTAAATCCACCATTCGCCATAAACGAATATTACGTGCAATACAATCGAAACTTTATATATGCACTCCAGGGCATTACTCTTAAATTTGTGTCAATGTGCGATTTTTATATGCAACTTTATTTAGAAGAAAACCCAATTCCTCACGAACAAATTGAATTCCAATCGACCAGCAAAACGCGAGACGGTTCAAATTTCTTCTCTCGATTGAATTTTGGAATTGTGGCGGAAGGTACACGGTCCTAGACAGGAACAGTGCACCACAGGACAAAAACAATAGAAACTCCAAAATGTGAACGAATCGTGAGGAGGAGTCTATTCAAAATATTTTTATAAATAAACTTCGATTAGACATCTCCTGTTCTGTTGATCCACGATATGGGTTGCCGTTCTGGTTCTCGGGACTACTTGAATTCAAATGTACAAGTTCCGGAACAATGCTCACGTATAAGGATCCCAAGGAGCGGAAGTGCAGTGATGTTGTGAGCTGCACCACTGCACCAAGATGACCTGGAGAAGCTCAGCGGAGAAATCTTTGAACGATAGATTCCCTCGGAAAAAACATGTCAGTCGTGCAATGAATAGAAAATTTTTTCTCCTTGACTGCAGACAAGAGCTTTTTTCTTTTCTCTATTGTTCTCCTCCAGGTTGGACCTGATGGAACCCAATCAGACTCCTTTGCAAACATCACGGTCCCTGCTGGTACTCGTGCGGCGCCGAAGTAAATGGGGCGTTGGAGTTCTATTCCTCAAGGATTTATAGTTCTCGGACATTTGGACATTTGGTGGGAGCGTTTTCTGTCAGAGTCCGCAGTATTTAAAATTAGTTCGGTTGAATTATGGCCGTGGGAGCCCCAAAGATGTTGGAATCATCTGTACGATGCAATTTAGACGAACAAATCCCATCCAGTGGAGGAATTAAGAGACGGACACTATCCTGTCGTCTGGATTTCCCCACATTTATAATTCTCTAGATTCTAGAAGGTCGGGTGCTGCTCCTGATTAAATAATTCTAATGTTGCGGTGAGTGCATCTCTGCGCCAAATTAATGAAAACTGAGTGTAGCCATAATAGTAGTTACTGTTACAGTGACTCTGCCGGGGCTCAAGAGACAGTAATAAGATTCGCTAGCGAGATAAAGAAAATCCAGCAGGATAACCGGGCACCAACAGTACTCCTACAGATGACTTCTCGTAAATATTGCAAACCGCTTACTTAATTCCAGGCCGGTCTTTAAGTTACAAGGAATCTTAAAGTCTTCTCGGTTTGCACCGCTCGTTCCAGTCAGGCAGTCAAACCAGCCCTTTTGTGGCATCCCGAAGGAGTAGAAAGGGATACGGGTGGGGTGCCGTTGAAGCCTTCTGTTTCAGCACTTGAACAAATTGCTAAGCGGGCCCTCCGCTCCTAAGAAATTGATGCAATTTAGTGATTAAATTTGCAGCACAGCATCTTTGACTGTACCATCTCCTATGTTCTGGAGAGGCTCCTCCGATATTTCAGCAATGTGTGCACCTTAATAAGTGCATTGTTTACCTTTACAATTGAGCTGGGTCCCATTTTCCTACAGGATATTGCGTCAGTATTGCATACAACTCTCTGTTACCTTGGTAAATAGGAAAATTTCATTGGGAGCCCGGTGATATTTATTGGTTTGCTTCAGGGTACGAATAGAATTAGGATTTTATCTGTTTATTTATTGGAGGACTCGTGTGCAAATTACTCAGTGAGATAGAAATTATCACTATGCTGAAAAGGGCTAATTGTGGAGGATTAATCGATTTCTAGCTAGAGGATATTGCAAAAGCTCCATGTTTTCGGTTTGGATTATGGAATATGGGCCATTTCAAAAATTACCAAAATTTGTTGTGTGAAACTTGTGTTCATTTATGGACATTAGAATATTGGGATCCTTGCAATATGGTACTCGTATATGTATGTGCATACCTATTTGAATATTGTCGTTATTGGTACAACTAGTCCTTTGTAGATGGATCAAATTTTCAACTTCACTTACGTAGGTACTCAAAGGCTCAAATTCAAGGAATGTCGAAATACAAGAAATGCGAAGGGGATTAATTGCAATATGATATCACTTATCCGTTGAACTAAGAAATTGCATTGCCACTGATAAATTTCATCTTCCTTGAGACACATTTTGTCGGGTAGTAATAAAAAGGTTCTATATACCATATTATCTAAATACAAATTGTGTATAGTACACATAAACAATTTGATTAAAAGGGAGTTACCTACTTTAGTAAGAAAACCTTTGCTACTTTAAATTGTAATTGTGCCTTAAGAGAGACAAAAATGCAATATGACACAACGAAAAATATTTTAGCACCATTCGTCTTTTTCGGGGATTTTAAAAATATTTAAATATATACAAAAAAAAAAAAAAAACACTTTAAACATACTCTATATGAAAAAGAGAAAAACAGCACCGATGTTCTAATAATGAGAATCTTAGAACTTAAATAGGTAAGTATCGGTATTACTAGTTAACTCTTAATTAACCTATTTCAGGTATAACCCCTTTTTATGGGCACCAATATATGGGAATCTTTATTTAAGTATTTAATTCAAATAACCCTAATAATACTATTATAATATGAATTTATTGCTGTTTTTTTTTTGTATTCTTGAAGCGATAATTTTTAACAGATATGTATACATATATGAAATTTCTTAGAAAAGTGTCAGCAATGAGACTCTTAAAGTGCAAATTTACTAAAAATTAATTCCTTGTTTTGGAGGAATTCTGCGTAAGTTCAAACTTTTAAAACGAATCAGGTTGCCAAATTATCTTAGTATTGGGTTGAGTAATAAGTTCCCGCGCTTTTTTATTAATAACTCTATTGGACAAAATAAAAATAGAATAGAACCCCCCCCCCCCCCCCCCCCCCCCGAAATTTTGAAACTTAACTAAAAATTTACATGATTTTTTAAGAACAGAACAAGGGTTGAATAGTCAGATGAGTAAAACTTCCGCTCGTCTTTTTCCTTTGACAATGATAAAATATGTTAAAGACATGTTTTGTATCTCAGGCAAATCATTTTTTATTCCAATTTTTTAATTTAATAAAATTAATTAATTTATTTTAAGGAAAATATGTGCAACTGTTCGATATATTCAGTTGCATTCAGTTGAGTTGAGTTTTATTTACATCTTTAATTTTGTAATATTTAATTCTATAAAAGTATATTCTTATACATACAAAATGTAATAATTGTAAATTTCTGCTCTTTTACATACAATATAAAAATTAGTATAATTTCTATATCGATGTAAATTTTTAAAAATAATCAGTGATGTCTTCTCATACCACAAAGATAGGTAGAATTTACCTTTTCAAGGGTCTTTTAAAAAAACTCTCTGTCCATAAAAAAATTTATGTATGAAGAAACTGCCCTCGGAATGAAAAAATAGAATACTTCAGATACCTCATCGCAAAATTCCACAGGTAACAAAATAATAGGTTTTCTCCACTAGGAAATAAATATTGGCGTTTTTAGTCAATTTGAAAGTAGTGGAATATAATAAGTAGTACATTTTAGATGCGATCAACTCAGGTTGTAACTGATAACTGAAGAAGTTCAAACATATTTTTTAAAATATTTCTTATTCTTTCTTTCGCTGCGAAAAGTCTAAAACTAGATTTTCTTTTGTGAAATCCGTATTTTACGTTTGTAAGATGTCTTTTTCGAAAAATTAAGTGTTTTAAAAAATTAGAGCTTTTATTTTGTATTTTTTAAGGGGTTACAACACCATGAAATTTAAAAAAAAATAGTTTTAACAATATTTAAGTGTTTTAACTCAGGTAACGGAGGATATCGCAAAAGCAGCAGAAAACCTTATGTACGGTCCAGGAATCGCAGATTAAAAGTAATTAAAAAAAAACAAAAAAAAATTACTTTTAAGGCGTTAACTTCGACCTTTTTTTCTTTCTCGTTTTTCTCGAAATTACTTTTTTTTAAACTGGTGTACACGATATCTCAAAATTTACTGGACCGATTTGACGAAAATTTACACCACTTATTTTTTATAATATGTGACGAAGGATTTTATCGATTGGGTTCCGTATTCAAAAGTTATATATTTTTTAAACTCAAAATTTCGATGGCAATTCGAGTCTTTTTCGAACAGTTGTCATTTCTCCCAAAAAAATTGTTTATTTTTTTCCTTTCGTCACACCTTAGCTATTACACTTCTGAGGAAGCAATTTTTTTTTTTTTTGACAATGTTGGACGAAGAAATCATGTACACCGTCACACTGAGCGACTCATATCTCCACCATTTTTAATGTTTTTTGTATATATATAATATAGAATAATTCATATTTTTAATGGCGGAGCCAAAAAAAAAAGTTTATTTTTATGCCTATTTTTTCTAGCGTCAGGGTGTTGTAACACCTTAATAAGAGTAACATAGTACATAGTAAAGGTATTTAAAAAAATATTTAATTAAATATATATTGAAGATGTAAAAATTAAACTTTATTTTAAATTGACATTTTAACGTTATTTAAAAAAAATTTCAATTGAGGTCAAAAATGTAAATTATCCACCCTCCCTTCGCCCTCTTCCACTTTTTATTTTGAAAACCCCTCCCGAAAAAAAATTCTGGCTACGGCCCTGAAGTTCAGCATTATACGATGTCATTGGCAGGAGTAGTAATAATACTATATATGAAACTGGCCTAAATATAGGACCATTTTATCTCAAAATCATTCATCTAGTTTGCTAGGAAAATTCTTTAGTTATATTCTATATACATTAGAGTGATTCAAATTCTTTTTCGTTTTCTTCAAACAGGGTCAACCGTTACTAGGACAGGAAAGAAAAGTCCTTGCCCAACCCCAGCTCATAATATCAATATTTACTGGTGGCTCATCGAACTTTTTTGTTTGCCATAAGAAAGACATGGGAAAGAATGCATCACTAGACGTTTTTGTCTGTACCTCGTGAAAAAATGATCATACATGAATGGGACCAATTTCATTAGAAGGAGTATATAATTTTCTACGAAAAAGTATTCTTGCATTTTTTTCGTAAAGTTAACACAATATTGGTTTATTAGCATTCAAACTCGAGGCATAAATTCAAGATTGAACCTATTGAACCTATGCTCTTTCTAATGAAATTGGTCCCATTCGTGTATGATCATTTGTTCTCGAGATACAGACAAAAAAGTCTAGTGATGCATTCTTTCCCATGTTATTTTTATGGAAAACAAAAAAGTTCGATGAGCTATCAGTAAATATTGATATTATGAGTTGGGATTGGGCCAGGACATTTCTCTCCTGTCCTAGCAACGATTGAACCTGTTTGAAAAAGAAAAAAAAAAAAAAAACAAATAAATTTGAATCACCCTAATATGCATATTATATAATAGAATCGCCTCCTGAATTAGTTTTTTAAACAAACAATGTATAAACATATTTAAAAAAAATGGAAGAACGTCTCTATATTAAAATATATATAATAATCCATATTTTTGAGTACAAAATTAAAGGATCTATTACGAGTGTCTATTTTCAGTAGATTCGGAAGCCAGGATGTTAAAGAATACTTCATTTTAGCCATCCTGCCCAGTCGAATGGAGAATTTTTAAAAGTCATTAATAATGTACTGAAACATAAAATAATTGAATACGATAGAAATAAGAGCACATATTACTTTTCTTTGAGCAGCTAAAATAAAGTACCAATGTCAATTTCTAAATTTTTTGTATATTGAAATGATTATTGTTTCGAAAAATATCAATGAGTAAATCCTGCTATGAAAATCCAAATCCGAGGAGACTAGAGTCATTACATTATAGGTTCATCCCTCTTAAAGTAGTTTGAGGTGATTGTCGTACGATTCCTTTTAGGATGTTTATTTACGAAAATCGTCAGTTCCCAATTCGAGGTTCTGGAGTTCTGAACTCCTCAGGGTAATCATGGGATAGAAAAAAAAAAGTTTTCCAAAGCCCCACACTCAACAGTATTGGGGGGCACAAAAGATTCGTCCTCCATTTAAATAAATATTTCATTTTACCCTTTTGCCACAGCTTTAGTCCCTTCCTGGTCCTGTTTGAATTGGCGCTATGGTTTCGGTCAGTCCAGGGATTTACTTTTATGGACTGTCAAAACATCACCCATTGCATAGGTCCCGGCCAAAGTGTAGGGTGACTAAGAAGTGTATCTTGTCAATAGCAGCCGTCGAGGTATCTAGAACCCCACTGGTTCTTTATGTCCCATTTTAAGCCGAAAATAGCTCCGGGTTAAGCTTTTATTAAATTTTTACGATTACTTCTGGATGAACCTAGGTGTAGAGGAAATCTTTCGAAAAGAATTTTATGGGAGCATTACGTGGCCAATTAGAAGTGTAAGAGGATTGGATCAGTATATAAGTCCTCTCTTCGGGCCAGGTATAATCCAATGGGGGTCCCGTAAAATGTGTTGATCTCATTAAATTAGAAAGGGTTGCTACCCACCGTTCTATATTCTGGCCTAGGGCTTCTCTCTTCTTCCTCCTTGAAGTTCAAGCTTCAACGTCAGTTTTTGAAGGGGCCAAAACCTTAACTCGTAGTTCGCGAATTTGATTATATTTCGATTTCTGAAATAACTCAATTTTATTATGGATATAAAATTCGTTTTATTGCCACTCCAAATTTTACACTGGTGGCTATATCGATAAAACTAGAAATTTCCCTAAATTTTCCTAGGTATTTACGAGGTTAGGTCTTCTTCCTTCTTGTTAAAAATGACTCTAGAAAACGTTGTTTTCACGGAATGCCTCAAATGAGCTCGTAAGAAAACTAATGAACTGTCGGGGGAGGGCGCTGTGAATCGACAAAAATACCAGATTCTTATTCTCTGTGGCTACGGAAACAAGAAAATTTCTTTCTATCACGCAGTGTTAGGCGAAAATTCGTATACCTGAAAATTTATTGGAAATTCGTTTTCAAACCAACCATATCACTGAGAATTTCTAGTCTTTCTAAATGTCAATCATGCCCGTACCGGATGAGCGCAAGACGGCGTCAGAAACCGCTGATTCATTTTATGGGAAACTTCAAGAAAATTGGATTTCCTAACAAGTTCCGTATATAAGAAACTTTCTATACGTGGAGGAGAAAGTTAATTAGAGTCCTACCCAAAGTTCTGATATTATGAAAGACTGCGAACACGACCCCAAAACTTTATTGCAGCTTCGAACTATAAAGCCGCTTTGATGTCAACTTTTCAAATCATACAACTGCCGCCGACTCGAGCCCAATTAGTGGCTGAATCGATTGTTAAAAATTGACGCGAAAAAACCTGACATATTTTGCGCGGTTCAAGGCGTCGAATATGCGACACCAATTTATGAAATACTTCTCGTCTGAAAAGGGAGTCTTCAAGTTGTATATCTTGGAACTCCCAGAGAAGCGCACTGTGGGTTTTGTTTCATTTCAGTTAAAAGTTTTAATTAATTTAATAAAATAGCTGCATCATGCAGGAAAATTCCCGCCTCCGTACCGATATTCCCCGGGCAGCACTCGACAGTAGTTAGCTTGGGGTCTTAGTCTCTTATTTTCTAGAGTGCCGAAATTTGCATATGATGTGTTCCTGTTTAAGCAGCGCAATTGTATTGATTTAAATTCGCACATCCCAGTTTGAAAGTTTTCGAATGTAATTTCGCAATTCCGGCAATTCTACAATTTACATATGTATATGCTTGCTCCCGTGGCGTGTTTCAGCAAAAGATTCTAATTCGGTTAATGCTACAGAAGCGCGCAACTTATGCAAAACTTCTAGATGGCACCTCGGGATTTCTGTTGGCAACATTAAGAAGATGAAACTTCTCTTCTTCTTCTTCGAATTATATGGTAAAGGAGATGGAATTATATGGTAAAGGAGATGGACTAAATTAAATTATTTAATTTTTTCATTAGAGGGGGAGTTCCGCATATCTTATAAACTATTTTCAAGAACATACCTACTTATTTAATAAGTTCGTCAGACGATTGTATTTTTGCTTCAAATGTTAAACAATTTATAAAGTACTTGTTATGAAAAGAGATAAATTCTGTTCAAAATGAAATAAATAAATATGTGAGAACCTACTCAAACACTTTGAAAAATTCTACGTTCAATCCCGAAAATCTGAACTTGTTTGATAAGCAAAAAGCTGTTTACTTTTGACCAAATAACCTATACCCTAATTATCAAATTTGTAATTTTCTAAGTTTTTATTTTAATATCAGCTATATAAAATAAATATAAAATAACAAATTTGAGAATAATCCGAATGTTTAATTGTTGTTTGGATGAGTTACTTTAAAATTGAGTAACATTTTTGGTGAGACAAAATTTATATGTATAATTCACGAAATAATTAATTTGGCACATGCTAATGGAATTTATGAAAATACCTAATACTCTGGACAAATTATGAATTAAATTTAGAATTCCCAGGTTATTAAATTTCAAAATTGTCATATTACCTTGAAATTAATACGCAATTTATGTCAAAATCTTTGTTTGATGGAATATAATAATATTTTTAAAATTGATTAGTATTTAGAACTTAGTCTTATATATTTGATTTAATGCATTAAGCCATTAGATAGCTAACATAAAAAGAAAAGCCTAGCGTAATTATACATATAATTATGAAAATTTGTTTATTCAACAAATTAAAAAATAACTTTTAGAAAATTACTGTCAAACTTAGCGCCCTTTATGGGCGATTTCTACATAGAGCGCAGAGCAATTTTAAATTATTTGTATATTGTTATCTGTTATGAAATACATATTAAAAATTCATAATGCTTCAACTCAGCAAATTATTTTACGAAGGGTTGTAAATTTTGAATAAAGGCGAACTTTTTAAAGATGAGTGGCAATATGCTTATACAGAGAAAAAGTACGCATCTAAGCATTGTTCACTTCTTACGACATATGGCAAGATTTTTACGAATATATGGAAAATGTTTCGTGGAAAATTATGCGTCCTCTGAGTATTATGAATAACTTAGAAAGATTGGGTTTTTGTTTATTTTCATGTAAAGGACAAGTCGGCAGCACGTGGCTTCAAATGCGCAACAGAATTCATTTTGCACTAACTTCAGAGGAGTTAAGTCTTTCTATTGTGGAATATATTTTCGTTCAAATATCAAATGTAAAAAAGTTAAATATGAAATAAGATTAATTTAGCATATGTTATTTTCATCATACTTTTTAACCTGAAAAAAGACCATTTTCAAATGAGAGAATTATGACTACAATTAACAAAAAATCGTTTTTAAAATCAAGGGATAATTATATTTTCGTTTTAAACAAGTCGAAATATTAAACTCAAATAGGTTCAATTTTTCAATTGAAATATCTACCAATTTCATTTTCAAACAATTTTTTTTATTAATGAACCATACACTAATCACATTCGTTCCTTTTATTTTATTAATATATTAACCTCGTCTTGAGAAATTCATTTGAAGAAAAATAAGACTTGTTTGAATTGAAGAATTGGAGCAAGTTGAGCTAAATATTTCGATTTTTTTTAAATTGATTTATTGAAGAGAAATTTGATCTCCGTAATTTTAAAATAGTCTAGTTTCAAGTTTAGAAAGTATATTTCATACCAAATATTTGAATTGAAAGTAATTCTTTAGGAAACAAGAAATTAATATGTTCACATTATTAAAAACATCAGAAAAAAATCAAAAATAAATCAATTTTTGAAATTTCGCAAGTCAGTTTTTACTAAGTCGTGAAATTTTCGAGAAGAACGAACTTAATTCTTCTTACAAGGAAACGTTCTCAGGTGTGCCTCACCGATTTTGATGAAATTGAAATATGTTATAGAGTATCGTATGAAATATGTTATCGAGTATAGAGTATAAGAGACACGTATTTTTTTTATCTGCGGATACGCACATTTAGGGGGTAGTTTTATTTATTGTTTATTTTTATAAAATTTGGTGTATTTTTCAAAAGTTTGTCCGCCATGTTTGAGCCGCCATATTGAATTTTTTAAATTTAACTTCAGATTCCGAATCAGCGACTCCAAAAACCCCTTAATACTGGTTTTCACGAAAAAACTGATGTCTGAAAAAATCTATATCATTTACGTATTAGTGCTAGGGGTTGTTTACCCCCTTGAGGAGCTTTTTTTAAGAAAACCCAAAAACAGGTCAACTTTATTTTTCAAAATCGTATGTAAAAAAATATTTTTTAATGATTTTTAATTAAAACTGTTATTTTTGTGACGCAAGAATAAAAAAAAAAAGTCGTTTTTCTGCAATAAATAATAAGGGTTGCCACCCCCGGGAACCGGATTACTTACAAAAGGTTAGTATATTTATGACACATTTCCATTGAAATATTTAGGAAAAACTGTTTTTTGGGATAAACTTTAGGGATGGTTTTCACCACCTAAATGTGCGTATACGCAAATAATAATATTTTTCGATACTCTATAACATATTTCAATTTCATCAAAATCGATGAAGCACACCTGAGAACGTTTCCTTGTTAGGTACTCACAAACTAAATCTTAAGTGAGTTAAACATTAATCCGTAAGAAATTCATTTTCGATTTAGTTTTTGCGAGTAAATAATGAGAATTCACTTCTTTTTTCCTGAGAGTTTCACGATTTAGTAAAGAATCATTTAAAATGATTTACTAGTGAAAGTCCAAATAGCTCGACAGTTGATTCGTTTTCGATTCATTTTTGATTTTTTTTCTCGATTCATTTATAAATCGACTGATTTGCTGGGAAGGATGTGTTAATTCCATCTCTGGAAGGCTGTTTCGATGTATAAAAAAAATTTCTTGAGTGAACTGAAGAATTATTATCGTGAAAAATCTTTGATTACGCAGAATCCTCTTTATATATAAATACTGTAGCGGTTGGTTAATACCTTAGCAATTCTAAGATCAATAATTTCTGAGAACATCTCTTTTGCTTTGCCAAACATGCAAAAATAAGTAGCATTTAAGCAGTTGGACACTGTTTGGACGGAGTCAAGGTTACGACAAATGAAAGCCTCCAAATTGAATGGCATGTCTGGGTATAATTCAAGTCGTTCTATTTATCAGTGTCCTCGAGTAATTTCGGTGCAAGCTCGCCCCAACAGATAAATCTCCTTGGTAACAACTTTTAAGAGATAAACTCAGCTGAATGCACAAGTTCGGTGAAAAATCATTATTACTTTCGGCCAATGGTGTGCCCACTCCGACAAATCCTAATCCCAGAGTTGGGAGAAAAGTCGGTTCCCTTGGGAATGGCAGTTTGCACTTTGCATGCAAATGGCTCTCGGGCCCGCAGCCCGGGCACAGCACAGACAAACTGCATGCATTTATCAAAGCATTCCACTTCATAATGAATAACTAAAATTATCTGATGATAAACGCATCGTGCGGGTCCGGAGTATTAAACGTCCACAGGACCGAGACATGACCCAGGTGACTCGTATAAAGGCCCCCATAAACTTCCCAGAGATGGAAGATGAACAGCCAAATTTAATTATCCGGAAGACCAGAAGCCTTCTCAGAGCTTGGAACCCGGCCACATGCATTAAATAGTAATTACGAGTTTCGAATTTTGGGCATACCATCAGCCATAAATTTACACTCCCCGAGTTTTGACTTAAACACTTAATACTTAAGGTCAGTCTTGCATGCGCAGTTTAACGAGCTTGAGCGTCATAATCACGTATTCTTCCGGATTGGGTTGTGCCAAAATCCCGCAGCATTTTGGAAATGATTTTAATCTACCCCAGAGAGCAACAATTTGGTAAAGTAAATCTTTCGGGCTTAAAATTGTCAACGTAAAACAGAAATTACTTTCATTTGATATAATAGAAATTATAGACAAAGAAGCAATTATGTAAAATTAATTGGGCTTGTACTCTTCTTGCTTTTATCTTTATCTATTTAATCAAATTCTACTCTCAGACCTTACTTTAAAAACATCAATTTTTATTTTGCCTATAATGTATAACTATTGTAGAACTTAAAGTAATCCCAATTTCCACATATTTTGTCATGGGTACTGGTTGACAGACATACCTATCCTCTATAAAAATCTAAATTTTTATATTATTTGATATTCCAAGACATGCTGAAGTCTTAAGAGAAATTCAGAATTGCTACAATAACACTGAATTTAGAGTCCTATAAAAAACTTAAGCTTAAAGAAACCATAATTTACATACATTTTTAAATGTATTTATCCACTAGTGCTACTCTTCAAATAGTTTTTTGCTCGATGTATAGTCTGCTGCAATATTTTTCGAATATAGATTAATAACAATATTTTTTTTATTAAAATTGTTAATCGTCCAATTATCGAGATAACTGAATAATAATTAACTAATGAAATGCTAGGGAATGGCAATTTTTTAATTTTTGCTTACTTTATAGCTTTGATCAAAGATTTAATACACTAACTAATATAGAGATATATGTGCTTTTCGGGAAAAATTTAATGGCTTTAAAAGTCTAATTTTGTGAAAGAAAATTTTCAAATTCCACAATTTTTTCAAAAAATACATGATATAGTGGGTTTCTTTCAATTGAAGGTTGCAAATTACAAGAAAAGTTAAGAGCTCTTAATCCCTTAACTCGTATCAAAAGTCATGTTAATATTCTATCATTAATTAATATTTTATCATACAAGGAATGTTAGAAATGCGCTGATTTCTTATAATTTTTGAATTCTTCTGTAAACAGAGCTCCTTCTTCTAAATTAAAGAAATTTTTTAAAACAATTAAGAGATTAAGGTCTCTTAACTTTTATCAGGGGATTAATTCGTAATTCAGATTTAGGATAGATATCGTTTTGATGTTATTGGGTGTACAAATTAGTTCGATCCGTTTTCAAAAGATGGTTCTGACTTTTATGATTGTTTCACAGTGACAGCTGATCTCGGTGGTTTCAGATAGGTTAGATATCTGTCAATAACATTCAGTTTCTATCACTTTGAATTTCATAAAAAAACCTTGTTTTTTATTTTGTCGTATATGTCAAATTTTGTGTTAACAAGCTGCATGTGCGGCAGGTTTTAATTTGTTGCTTTAATTGGAAGAAAAATGCAGCGGAAGCGCATCGAATGCCTGTGGAAGTTTATGGTGATAATGATCCAACTGATAAATCATGTAGGGAATGGTTCCGACGTTTTAAGAATGGTGATTTCAGCGTTGAAGGTAAGCCTCGCCCTGGACAACTCAAAAAATTCGAAGACGAAGAATTGGAGGCATTACTCGATGAAGATCCGTGTCAAACGCAAGAGGAGCTTGCAGATACATTGGGAGTGACTCAACAAGCAGTTTCTGTACGATTAAAGTCCATAGGAATGATTCAAAAGCAAGGAAACTGGGTTTCTCATGAATTGAAACCAAGAGACGTTGAAAGGCGATTTTTCACTTGCGAGCAGTTGATTCAAAGGCAAAAATGAAAGGGTTTTTTACATCGGATTGTTACCGGGGATGAGAAATGGATATTCTACGATAATCCCAAGAAGAAAAAATATTACGCTTAACCTGGTGAATCGTTGCCATCGACTTGAAGATCAACACCAAAGCAAAATTTAAGTTCAAAAGTCTTGCTGTGTATTTGGTGGGACCAAAAGGGTGTTGTGTATTATGAGCTGCTACAAACTGGTGAATCTATTACGGGCGATCGGTATAGGCTACAATTGACTCGTTTGAGCCGTGCATTACGAGAAAAACTGCCGGAATATAAACGAAGACATGATAAAGTTATTGTTTGAGAATCTTATTTTAGTTTGCTATTCTCTTGTTTCATTAACTTTGTAACTGGTAACACTCCTTGTTTCACTCACCACATTCACGCTTATATACTATATGTAATCATCACAGATTTGCTCGCAGTCTTAGCTTACCGTTAGGCGCACTGTTAATTTTAATTTCACGCATCCTCGTGCTCATCATTCTGGGTTCAAGTTTTGTGAGCGTCACACGCATTTTGTACAATAAAACATTCAAGCACAATCCATAGTTTTAATTCTACTAGTTTCTACCTCATTATTTTTGGTGCCGAAACCCGGGACATTAGAATCAGAAAACAATTTAATCCTAAGAACAGTTTAGAAAGTGCATTCATTATCATCAAGTGAATCAACGAATTACAGCGCAGTGATCATCTAGATTCATCGAATAATCAGCCAGTTGAGCACACGGAGACGGATGAGTACCTCTTTTGCATTATATTGATTAAATTCCTCAATTATTATAATAAATTATTCGAACTAATATTTCACATGTGCAATCATTACGCAGTGCGAATTATGAACATTTTCGCGAGATTAATTGTTAAAAGCTCATTTAAAGGGGCAATTGTATCGGCTATCGGACATTAAATAGTAAAAGGGGAAGATTTATAAGATGTAAAATATTGAGTGAACTATTAAAAGATACAGTTACAGGATACTAATTATCGCCTCAAAAGTGAATAATAACGGCAATTAAAGTTAGAATTCTAGCGGTATACTGGAACGGAATCTTTAATCTATATAGGGAACTCTTAATATACCTTACATACATTGAAAGATTTATCCTCTCGTGTGATTGTGTGAAGTTGATACATCTCATATACAGTGAACTATTTGCGCGTGTTTGATCAAATCCGTGAAAATGTCTGACATTGCACTGTTAAAGGTAGAAAGAGGTAGAATTAAAGGCTCGTTAACTAAATTAAAAAACTTTGCTGATAATATTACGGAAGAAAAGACTGTCGAAGAGATTAGTGCACGGCTTGAAAAGTTAGAATCGCTTGAAAAGGAATTTAAACTCGTAGATGATAAACTAGTATTAGAGGACGTGGATTCCGAATACAGCGCGTTTGAAGATAAATACCTAGATATTAAAGTGTCTCTGCGTAGACACATTGCCGCCCGATCAATTGATAATGGGATGAAATCTCCAAAGCAACAGGATGAGTTGAATACAACGATGAAATGTTTAATTGAACAACAACAAACATTTTTTGACGGTTTTCCTTCAACATCCCACTCACAGGTCAAACTCCCTAAGGTCAATATTCCAAGCTTTAGTGGAGACTATAAGGACTGGCCGTCCTTTAAGGACTTGTTTGAAACATGCATTGATTCGAAAAGGGACTTGTCTGCAGTACATAAGCTACAATATTTAAAAGGATTGTTGCAAGGTGAAGCGTCATCTCTCATTAAACATCTTCCCATTACGCAAACAAGTTATCCAGAAGCTTGGTCCAAGCTTGTTAAGCGATATGACAAAAAGAAGCAAATTTTAACTGCTTACATGACTGCATTTATCGGCCAATCAAGCTGCTCACAACCCTCTGCTGCAGCGCTAAGACGCTTATCTGATACTTCCGATGAGTTGATTCGTGGCGTAAAAGCCTTGGGAAGGGAAGCGTCTAGTCGTGACCCCTGGCTTATACATTTGATGCTGAACAAAACCGACCCAGAAACACGTCGAATTTGGGCTGAGGAGACAACCAGTGAAGATTTTCCGTCATTCGATCAGTTTCTTGAATTCCTCAACAAACGTTGTGACGCGTTAGAAGCGTGTGAACCAGTTAGTAAAAAACAGAACTCCACTCAGCCAATTCGCAACTTGCATCTAGATACAACACCTCGATGTATAAAATGCCTTCAAGCGCATCAACTATTTAAATGTCCACAGTTCAAAGGCCTGGACATAGCAGCAAGAAGAAGCTATGTAAATCAGAAATCACTATGCTTTAATTGCCTTAGTAAGGGACACTCAGCTCGCAATTGCAAGTCGAAAATACGATGTCACTTTTGTAAGCAACCACATCACTCGAGTTTACATCTTGGGGAAGCTGGAATTAGTCATCATCCTCCGCAATCAGAAGCAACCACTTCTGATACATCACAACCAGTTACACGCAGTCTAAATCCAGTCACTCCGGCTTTCACACCTCCCCTTACTAATCAACAATTAAACACTTATACAAGCTTCAAAAATCAATCAAGTAACATTACGTTATTACCAACTGCGCTAGTCTACGTTCGCAATTCAGCTGGCGCACTGCAACTATGTACACTTCTACTGGATTCAGGCTCTCAAGCATCTTTTATTTCAGAAGATTGCTTTCAACGGTTAAACCTGCCAAGGGAGAGGGCAAGGATAATAGTCAGCGGACTAGCAGCTATAAAAACATGTACTACAAGAGGAAGGGTACAACTTTCTCTTATTTCGCGGCACAATTCGCAAAACGAAATATCTGTTCAGGCATTCATACTTGATAAACTTACTGCACCTCAACCAGCATCCAGTTTCACAGTAAAGGACTGGACCTTTCTCAATGGTTATACCTTGGCTGATCCATCTTTTAATAATTCGCGGAAAATCGATATTCTTCTGGGCGCAGACCATTTCATGAGCATATTGAAGGATGGTCATCATTTCGTGTCTCCTGAATACCCAGTACTCCAAAACACCATCTTTGGTTATGTTGTCTCAGGAATCGTATCAACAAGCCAAGAACCACATACCGCTGTATCTCTGCATTCCAATATTGCCGAAATTGACTCCACTTTGCGCAAATTTTGGGAGTTAGAAGAATTACCGCCAATTACACAGAATTATACAGAAGAGGAAAGCTTCTGTGAGAACTTATTTTCATCCACTACCCTCGTTGACTCAACAACTAACCGCTATTTGGTAAGACTTCCATTCAAGGACTCCACTCATGTTTTAGGCTCCTCAATTGAACTCGCAACTTCTTGTCTCAAGTCATTGGAAAGAAGATTTGAAAACAATAAATACCTCCGAGATGAATACTTACAGTTTATGAAGGAATATGGAGAGTTAGGACATCTCGAAAATGCCTCTGATAGTATGTCAAAGGAAGAACATGCATACCTACCTCATCATGCGGTTCTTAAGCCATCAAGTACCACAACTAAAGTGAGAGTGGTATTTAATGGGTCCGCAGTAACATCTTCAGGCATCTCACTAGATGACAGGCAACTAATAGGACCGAAGGTGCAACGGGACATTCTCCCTATCCTATTGTCATTTAGAGCATTTAAGATTGCAATCATAGCGGATATTGAGAAGATGTTCCGACAAATTCTTGTTCACCCGGAGGATAGAAGATACCAAAAAATACTTTGGAGAGAAAACCCACACCAGCCTATTCAACATTTGCAATTGACAACAGTCACCTACGGAACCAGAGCAGCACCATTTCTTGCAACGCGGGCCTTAAAACAAACCACAGTTGAATTCCAAGGGCAATACCCTCTAGCTGAAAGTGCTATAAAGAACAACTTTTACGTGGATGACTTGATGGGGGGAGCTGCCACAGAAACTGAAGCATTAGATCTATATCAACAACTAAATAAATTACTTCAGTTGAGAGGTTTTGCGCTGCGGAAATGGTCATCAAGTTCGGGACAGTTTCTTGATGCCATATCGTCACAGAACTCTTCTATAGCTTTGACGATAGATGAACATACTGAGAGCGTAAAGGTACTTGGATTGAAGTGGTTGCCAGACACTGACTGCTTCACGTATGAGGTAAATCTCTCAAAATCGCAGCTTGCAACTAAGCGAACTATTTTGTCGGAGTCAAGTCGTATATTCGACCCCTTAGGACTCATCTCACCCATCACGATCACCTTCAAAATTCTTCTCCAGAAATTGTGGCTTCAAAGATGTGACTGGGATGACACCTGCGATGGTATCGAAAATGCATGGTTTAAGCTGCGAAATGATCTACATCATCTTCAGAGTCTGCGCATACCTCGATGGATTTCACTTCACGGAGAACAACTAGAGTTGCACGGGTTCTCAGATGCATCCGATGACGCTTACGCTGCCGTAATCTATTGTCGGAACATAAATCAGGATCAAAGCGTTTTTATCAACATCGTAGCTTCGAAGACAAGAGTTTCACCCATTAAGCAGATTTCTACTCCACGACTAGAATTATGCGGAGCTACTCTGCTGGCCAATCTTATGGCCTTCGTAAAATCTGAATTAAATGTACCTGATTGTAACTGCTTTGCATGGACTGACTCAACGGTTGTGTTATCATGGTTGTCATCACATCCTCGCAAATGGAAAAGCTTCGTAGGAAATCGAACATCGACTATTCTGACAATACTTCCAAGATCCCAGTGGAATCATGTACGCTCTGCTCAAAATCCTGCGGATCTTGCGTCCCGAGGTTTACTATCATCAGAACTGGTGCAATCTTCATTATGGTGGGATGGCCCGACATTTCTGAGAACCGACTGGAAAAACGAAGTAAGGGAGTCATTTGCAGCAGATCAGAATATTATAAATGAAGAACAAAGGAAGAGCCATGTAGAAGTTTTATTTTGCGAAGCCAGCAATGACACACTTACGGAATTATTTCAAAATTATTCCTCTTTAGGCAGGATCATTCGCATTTTGGCTAGGTGTTTTCAGTTTTGTCAAAATTGCAGGAGGTCTGGGCAAAGGGACAGCAGATCTGAAGTCAATGCAGCTGCTATGAAGTCAGCCTTTCAAAGCTGTATTTTATGGGTCCAGAGGGATTCCTTTTCTGCGGAGATCGCGGCCTTGAGATCCAAGTCGAAAATACATACATCAAGCCGACTCTTAACCCTCAGCCCCTTTCTGGATACCAGTGGCATCCTTCGAGTTGGTGGACGCCTACATAATTCTACCCTACCATTCACATCAAAACATCCGGCAATATTGCCGAAGGACCACATCTTTGTTCGACGTTTGATTGAGCATCTTCATGAGAAACATCTGCATGCCGGTACATCATTGTTAATGAACATAATTCGTCAAGAATATTGGATTCTTTCCTGTCGGAACATGGTGAAGTCTCACATCAATAAATGTTTTATTTGCGTCAAAAACCGAGCCGCTACATCAACTCAGCTGATGGCGAATCTTCCTTCCAAACGGGTAGGAGCGTATAGAGCCTTCGAAAATGTCGGCGTGGACTGTGCTGGTCCCTTTACATTGCTCTCGCGTAGAGGAAGAGGAGCACCTACTACAAAGGCATATCTGGTGGTTTTTGTATGCTTCAGCACCCGAGCACTTCACCTTGAGCTCATTGGAGACCTGACTTCTGAAACTTTTATAGCGTCACTCAAGCGCTTTACTTCACGAAGAGGGATCCCAGCTAATATGTACAGTGACAATGGTACCAACTTTATTGGTGCTAACAGACAGCTGAAAGAAATATACCAACAATTACAAGCTATTTATCAAGATACACTAACCTGTCATTTCCTCTCATTTAGGAAAATCTCGTGGCATTTCAATCCCCCTGCAGCTCCTCACTTTGGAGGAATTTGGGAGTCTGGCGTCCGATCAGTCAAGAGCCTTCTCAAGGGAATCATAGGCGAGACAAGACTTACCTACGAGGAGATGAACACCTTGCTAGTACAAATTGAAGGGCTCCTTAATTCACGGCCCTTGACACCGCTCAATGATGACCCCAGCTGTTTAGATGCCCTAACTCCAGCTCACTTTTTAGTGAGCCAACCTTTAACAACGCTGCCTGAAGTCCCAACAGGCGACGAAAAGGTACCCTTGCAGAGGCGCTGGCGCTTGTTACAACATTTTCACCAACATTTTTGGAAGCGATGGCACCTCGAATACCTCTCCACCCTACAGAGACGACCTAAGTGGCAAAAGGTAGATGACAATTTGAAGATAAACGACATGGTGGTTATCAAGGACAATAACCTCCCTCCATCGCAATGGCGATTGGGGCGAGTTACCGCAGCACATCCTGGCCAAGATGGATTGGTACGCGTGGTTACGCTCAGAACTACTCATGGTGCAATTAAAAGACCTATACATAAATTATGTAAACTGCCGGCAAACGTTAGTTAAGAGTCCTCTTAACGGGGGGAGTATGTTTGAGAATCTTATTTTAGTTTGCTATTCTCTTGTTTCATTAACTTTGTAACTGGTAACACTCCTTGTTTCACTCACCACATTCACGCTTATATACTATATGTAATCATCACAGATTTGCTCGCAGTCTTAGCTTACCGTTAGGCGCACTGTTAATTTTAATTTCACGCATCCTCGTGCTCATCATTCTGGGTTCAAGTTTTGTGAGCGTCACACGCATTTTGTACAATAAAACATTCAAGCACAATCCATAGTTTTAATTCTACTAGTTTCTACCTCAGTTATTCTTTTGCACAATAACGCTCGACCTCATATCGCAAAAGACGTCAAAAAATATTTAGAAACACTCAAATGGGATATTCTACCGCACCCGCCATATTCTCCGGACCTTGCTCCTTCTGATTACTGGTTATTCCGAAGGATTCACTTCTTTCGCAGAAATAGAAAATTGTATCGGAAGTTGGATTGCCTCAAAAGACAAAACATTTCTTCAAGATGGAATTCGAAAATTGCCTGAAAGGTGGGAAAAAGTAGTAATCAACGATGTACAATACTTTGATTAATCTGTTAATTCATTTTGTTTCAAAATAAATATATTTTTAACAACAAAAAAACGGACCGAATTAATTTGTACACCCAATAGAATTTTAAGATCTGAGTCGAATATACATATACAGGGTGTTCAGAGGTGGGAGGTCAATACTGCAGGGGGTGAAAGGTCAGACCGAGACAAGCAAAAAATCGTATGGGTGGGGGGGGGGCATCTCGCACCGTTTGGCAGTTACAGGGTGATTCGTAAATCAGGATTTTGCCTTATATGGGAACCGCTCTTGTATTTTTATCTTTTTTTCTACGCATCGCAGCGGCCCCAAACTGATTTCAAAAAATCACTATTTGGAAGCCCTTTCCAAAAAAGTTTACACCACCCCCCTATCCCCAACTCCTTTGCCACAATCCCCCCTGGAAGTTGAAAAAATTAACTTTTATTTCACGATTTTTCACTTTTCGCCCCACTTTTCTCCCAAATTCATGTTATTAACATACCTACTTTTTATTTTTTTTAAGTTGCCTATCTAATTACCTTTCCAAAAAGGTGCAACATGCCCAGGTAGAAAAGGGTTGCAAAAGTCCCGAAATTAAAACATCCTGACAGGTACCTAATTACTTCATTGCACCATAATGGAAAAAGTCGTTAAGTAAACAATTTTTATGACAGCAAGTTCGGAAATGTTTGTTTAGGAAACAGAGGTAGTACATTTTTATTATTTCGGCAAAACAGTAATAAAATAATAAATGTAATCTCGTTAAATAGCGTTATTAGTTTATTATATCCAGTATTGACTCCTAAGTATCCTGACGCTCCGTTTCTAATACCTCCTATGAATTATGGTATAAAAATGGTTGAGTTTGAAAGGACATTGACCACAGTTGAAGAAGGAAGTGAAAAGAACGGGTGTTTAATAGAAAAAATTAAGATAAAATGGCAGAATTCAGTGTTGACGAGTATGCCGATATAATTTACGTGCACGGTTTAGTAGAAGGAAATGATAATGAGGCCGTACGAGAATACCAAAGGAGATTCCCGAATCGGCGGGTACCCAACAGAAGGGTATTTTCAAGGACTTTCATAAGGTTAACAGAAACCGGAAGTGTAACCGCCCCCAGAGCAGAAACGCGAGCAGGAAAATCGGCCGATTCAGCGGACCCCGACCAACAAATCCTCAACATCGTCAGGAACAGCCCTGTAATAAGCATCAGGCAGGTCGCACGAAGGTCAGGATTGTCTTCAGGGAGAGTTTGGACCGTTGTGAACCGAGAGGGACTACATCCATACCACCATATCCCGGTCCAAGCACTAGGGAAGGAGATTCCGAAGGACGATTGCAATTCTGCACTTGGCTGTTCGAGTCTGACATTGAAAACAGAAGGTTTCTAGACCGAATTCTGTGGACGGATGAATCGCAATTCACCCGGGATGGCATCACAAACTTGCACAACCTCCACACCTGGTTAGATGTGAACCCACATAGGACCAGGTGTCGGTCCTTCCAGCAAAGATTTAGTGTCAATGTCTGGGCTGGCATCATCGGCAACCAGTTGATAGGACCCTTCATCTTGCCCCAAGTGCTGAATAGTCAGCTATACTCGGACTTTTTGGAGAATACCCTTCCGGATCTGTTGGAGGACATCCCCCTGGCCACCAGAAGCGCAATTTATTTACAGCTCGACGGAGCACCTGCGCATACTGGGAACATTGTTAGGGCAAGGTTAAATGAAAATTACCCAGAGCGCTGGATTGGACGAGGTGGACCGATTCCTTGGCCTGCTAGGTCACCGAACCTTACTCCACTGGACTTTTTCTTATGGGGAATGATGAAAGATGAAGTTTACTCAAGTCTAATCAACACTAGAGAAGAATTAGTTACCAGGATTGGGACTGCAGCCACGAAAATACGGGAGAGACTGGTTACCATAGACCTGAAACGTGAAATAAGACCAAGACTACTTGCATGCATCGAAACTGGCGGAGAACATTTTGAACAGCTTTTAAAGGACAAACGTTTTAATTGTAATTAGTTTTTAAGCAAACAAAATGTATTTTTTAGTTAACTTCAGTATAATTTCTTAAAAATTCAAATTATCATGATTTTCTGTAAAAGGATTTTTGTAAATAAATTGTCGTATCCTTTTCCTACCTGGGCATGTTGCACCTTTTTGGAAAGGTAATTAGATAGGCAACTTAAAAAAAATAAAAAGTGGGTATGTTAATAACATGAATTTCAGAGAAAAGTGGGGCGAAAGGTGAAAAATCGTGAAATAAAAGTTAATTTTTTCAACTTCCAGGGGGGATTGTGGCCAAGGGGTTGGGGATAGAGGGGTGGTGTAAACTTTTTTGGAAAGGGCTTCCAAATAGTGATTTTTTGAAATCAGTTTGGGGCCGCTGCGATGCGTAGAAAAAAAGATAAAAATACAAGAGCGGTTCCCATATAAGGCAAAATCCTGATTTACGAATCACCCTGTAACTGCCACACGGTGCGAGATGCCCCCCCCCCCCCCCCCCCACCCATACGATTTTTTGCTTGTCTCGGTCTGACCTTTCGCCCCCTGCAGTATTGACCACCCACCTCTGAACACCCTGTATAAGGTAGGGTCGCCAAATATCGTCCCCTTTTTGTAAAACAAATCTAAAAAAATAAAAAAAAATACCACAGTAATAAATGAAACGTCAAACACTAGGTTCAATACTCCTTTATTCATAAAAATAATCAAAAACCCGTTAACATTGTCAGAAAAAATTATAAAATAGCTTTAACAAAAATACTCAAATTATGAAAATATATTTTTGGGCTCCTAATTTCGTCCCGGGGACGATATTTGGATCACGTGAACTGGAGTTGTACTTACTCCTTTTCTATTATATAAAATTGAACCTAACTATCATATTAATATCTAATCAGCCCTTTCTTAAATATTTTAATCATTTTTTCGGCATCTAAAAAATAAAAAAAAAAACATTCTAAAGTTACATGTTACGATATAAGGTTCACGTAAGGGGACGATATTAGGAAATTTCTATTTATTTTGTCGCATCCATTTAAGCAAAAAACGTGTCATAAACTTGAAAATTTTACTTAATCGATTAACATCTGAGATATTAATAGTTAGTTTGACAAAGAAATTTTATCAATAAGTCAGGTATCTCAATATTTTATGTAATCCGAGAATATTTCAATGAAAAACTCACCTTGAACACTTTTTTTGATTTTCGAATTTCTGCCGGTACGAACGTCGTGACGCACTCACTTCTACACAATGGCCGATTGACGCAACTAGCTGTCGGTTCGGGTCACTGATAATAGATGGCGGTTTTTAAAAGAGTAGATATTGAAGGGGACGATATTAGGGTAGGGGACGATATTTGGCGACTCTACCTTATGCTATGCTTTCATATGACGCGACTGATTTGCATTACTTTTCGCCTCTTAGTATATAAAGGGCATATTGGGATAATTATATTCAACGGAATCTTAAATATCGAATATAGGAGCTTATAAGGAATGCTGATTTTCAATCGATCTATATACGACATCCAAGAGTATTTCAGCTCTACAAAATTTATCTTGGCTGTCGCGTCCACTGAACATCGACACTTTCAATAGCATTTGAGAATTGAAATGCAAGGCACATTAGTCCCTTTTCTGTCGTGTCGAAAAAGAAAATATCCTAACAACAGTTCTCTATTATTATAATAATAAAAAGGGTACTAGCCAGGTATGTCCAGTCCATGTCTTAAGACATTGTCGTTTTTCGCAGCTCAACTGATTCAGCCACCTACTGATGTAATTGGATTCGTTGGTTCTCCTATAAATTTTTCATGTCCATTCCCGGTGCCGAAGCTCTGCCGCCTACATCACAGGAGGGCATTGTTTCATCGAGATGTTATGATATGTGACACTTAAAGTTTATCATGGCTCGACGAACTCCAGAGGAGTCTCAGTCGGGCGGCGAACTGTAGCCACTTTGTGGGCTCCAACAGAAATAAAACGTGACAAGAAAAGAGATATCATTCCGTGGAGCCTTCGGAGCCACTTCAGAGTCTGAAGCTTGCTTGTTAAGCGCTCCGATTTATGATGTTTTGTTTATATCAAACTGACAAAGACTCGTTCTTATTCGATTTGCCGCCCTGCGAATATGCAGCACACTGACATTTGCCGCACTCAATTTTATCTCGAGAAAACTTAGTTATGGCTTCAACTATCTTCGAGTGAATGGCTTTTCGACACGCTCGATATGTGCGAAAGTGCTTTCCATCCGAAAATAGAATCTGAACGCTTCTTACGTGAGCTGGGACATAAAGCGGGGAGGCGCATGAGACACCAGCTGGGGGTGTGCTTCGATAAAAGATAAATTCAAATGTGATGATTGAAATGAGAAATGGAATTAGGGAAGACTTGCCTCTGCATACGGAAGCTTTTCGGGGTTGAAGGAGCATCCTCCGATTGAATATCTTCAGTCTAGGGGGGTGCATTTTGTATTGAGCGACGATGAAAGTTCCCACCTTTCGCTTTAAATGATAAACAGCAAAAATACAGAGACAAGTCCGATTTAAAGCGATCCAGACATGAGTCTGAGAGTGCAAAATTCCCATTCTGATGCGGGGAGGTGCAACAGAGGGTGAAAATTAGTTTTATCTTCTGCTATAAGCACATAATGGTGAGCTATCAGCACGGTTTTTGCTGCACTTGCCAAACACCCCCGCGCACCATCGGTCGTTGTCGTCGTCGGCATGGGGCCGAAATGTTTCAACGGGAGGACGTTTGTCTTATCTGGAGCACTAGTGCTCCTACTGCTGCTGCTGTTGTCGTTGTTGCTATTATTGTTGTTTTTCACAGGTTTCCCACCTCCAGCGAAAGCAGATGTCACAGATAAGTCACCTGTGCATCTCTCACCGCTCGAAAAAGGGATGCTGCTCCTGCATCATAAATATTCTGAAATATTATCCCTTGTTTACTCCTCTCGTCAGGATGTGTTGTGTACCCTTCCTGATAACGGCCGCGAATGAATGCTCGTTTACTGCAATTGCTCCGTATTCATACCTGCTGCAGGTTCTAGGTTTCAGGTATCTTCCAGTTGATCCTTTTGTCGGTCAGGACGAGTTGTTTAATGAAATTGGGAGTTCGTAAATTTAAATGATACGAGTCGAATTTATTTAACAAAGGAGTTGTCGGCATGACTCATTGCTGGATCTCGATATTCTGTGCTTCTTTAGGTCATCACAGCAAACCAATTCTCATGTAAAAATTGTCTTCCTAATAATATATAGCAAAAAGGAAAAGCATAAGATTGGAATCGAATTCGAAAATATATCAAAATTTATTAAATACGTGTCCTAAAGGTTGTATGAATTAGTTTTGTTTAGGAAGAGGGTATAATATGTTAATTAAAATGTCTGAACTATGTTTCCTAGAATGAAAGTAGGTACGTATAATATGTACTTAAAAAATTATACAATACACACTGCAATATAGCAACTTTTAAGTTGAGTTCTAATTTTACCTACGTATTATTATTTTAATTTTTGTAAGGGTACCCTGTCTATTTAATTAAATACGTATCCTATTTTCAGCTTATGTTTTGTATAAAAGAAATCTCTTTGTTATCGATGAGTTTTTTTTTTCCAGCGCTAAGAAAAATATCGCATTATAATATCAAATATGCGAATTTTAGATTATCACGTTTTTAAAATTGGTTGAGGATCGTTATCAATTTTATAATAATTTATTTCAAACAATTATGGAACTCAATAAATAAGATATCCACAGAGGAAAATTTTCAAGCTACAACAATAATTATTAATTCAACAATGTCTCGGGACAAACGTTGATCCAGACACTCTATTGAATTGATTGGTTTATGTTGGAACACACTTATACCCTGTATAAACCTATTGGCGCCAATGCCAAAAATTATTAATTTAACTATATTAAACTTAAACTACATTTAGCGATCTTGATTGTTAAGTTTCAACTTTTTAATATAAATTCGGTTTTTTGTAGTCTAAGAACTTATTTGTTAAATAAATGTTCATAATTGTACATTTAAGTATGCCGGTGTAGACCACAATAACAAATTTAGAGGTTTTTTTAGTTTTCGATTAAAAATTATTGATTTAATATTATTTCCATTGTTTTTCCAAACTTGTTTTTCTTAGTGAAGAGTAGCTGTTTTGAGGTTAAAGTTATTTTCTAGAACGACCTCTATAAAACTATATAAACGCGCAATTAATCGAAAATACTATATAATATTCTTTCAAATATCGTCGCCATCACAAAATTTGAGGTATGTGTGTTTTTGACAAAATAGGTAAAGGTTATTATTAAGTGTAAAGGAATGTAAAAAAACATATTTTGGCAAAAACAATTAAAAATTCAAATACTTAAAATTTTGAAGGCGCAACGAGGATATGTTATTTTTTATAGTGTGAAATTATATTCAAAATACGAAAATTAATTTGCCGAAATATATTTTGTCTGAATTAAAAACTGCCAAATATTAATAATAAAACACAGACACATTTCTTCGCTTTCTGCTATGTAAAATGCCGTTATCATCGCTATCACAACATCTGGAGGGTAAAATTTAACAATAATGAACTAATTTTCTGGCTAATTATTATACTTATTATTTTGATAAAAGGAAAACAGGTAAAAAATCAAAGCAAACGATTTCCTTATTAGTATCACATTGTTACAACAAACCAGAAATTATTAAAGACCTTCATAGTACGCGCAACTTATTTATATTATTGCTATTGTTATTTTGGAATCTGTTGTTACACAGTAAAGTAAAAAAAAACAATACAATGCATACCCGATGCACTGGAGAAAATAAATATACAATAATGTAAACAGCAATGTATCGTATTATGCTCGTATGAGCTCAGTACCAGAGAATTTAACCTATGTTTTATAAATTTATAGAAAGTTTACTATTACTGAAATTTTGAGTCTTTATATCGAGGGGTTATTTTTTATTTTCCACGACGTGTGCAGGGTGTCCAAAACCACCCGTCCACCACTTCTAAATTGGCCAAAAACTTTTTTTCCCCAAGGCGATTACTCCATTTCAGTAAATTGGGTACGCTCTATCGACTGGTGCTATTTTCAGTTTCCGGTCTGGACCGGAAGTACGTTATTTAGACCGGAAGTATATTTGTTTAAATTGGATGGGTACATTATGACTTCGAATTCGGATTCCACGATGAAAATTACACACTTTCATCCGGAACATTCTTCAAAAAAATAACGTTTCGCCCTCTAAATGACCTTTGAAATTGTTTAAACCGGAAGTAGACCTTTAACTCCGGAATTGCAATATTTTACAGCAAATTCACATTCGACAACACGACAACGGCACCACAATAGAGCTTTGGATTGACGTGTATACATGTCAAACGCAGTTATTAACTGGTTAAAGAATGTTCTGTCGAAATCACCACCTTTTCGATTAAACATACAAAATCCCAATGACATACAATTTCTTAAATGATCCTTCATATTTGGGATAGATACATTGATTTAAAAATTTGTAAGAAGCAGATATGACATTTTTGTTTTAAATATGCATTTTGTTCCATGTATGTAAATTATGGATTCCAGATGCAAAAAATGCAAATGAAAAGCGTCATAAAATTGCAAAATTGTTCATCTGAACCGCAAAAGCTATAAAATTATTCCTCAATTCGTCACTCCTCTTTACTGGACAGAATTTGAAATGACTTTAATAGCAGATAACTTGCAAAAGAATTTAAAATTTATGACTCCTCTCCACATCTGCAGCTTTCGGAAATATTCAGATTTGTTCCAAAGTAGTTCATACATTTCTCGTCCATTATTATTTTTTACAACGTTTCCAACTTTCTCCCCACCTTGAGGTGATATAAATTTTGTAAAGAACCATTTCCCGGGTGGCCAGATCCCCACCAATCATCATAAATGCAGCTTTCTTTCCGCAGGAAAATCAAAGGTGCAACACACACCCTGTGCTGCCGAATGCCACCGCGATGAACGACAAAGTTACAGGGTGGTCGAACCACCGTCGGATTAAAACTCCAGAAAAACTCTACTCGGAAACTGAACGCCAGAAAAGCAGAAAACTTAGTGCCCTGAATTATTGACGAAAATAATTCACCTCTCGGTGCGATATGCTTCTGACGCATAGGGACGCTTCCGTCTAAGGGCTGCAATTCTGCAATGCACCTCTCCTGTGCTCTAGCCCTTTTGAAAGAAACTTGTTCTGGGAACTCTTTGATCAATTTGAAAGCAATTATACCGCCGGCGGCGTCGCGGCGGTCTGCGAAGATCTGCTCTAAACCCGCACCCGGAAATAATTTAAGAAAATTTGCAAAATTTGTCAAACTCATAAATTCGCGTAGGGCATTTACACCTCTCAGGAGTTTTGAGCAAAAAAGCCACCTTAAGTCACGGTGCAAGCATTCCGGTATCTGGAAGTTTTGTCAATAAATTTCCCGGGAAAAAATAAAAGTTTTCCGGGTCGGCCGGAAGTGTCGGGCTTTAAATTAATGCAAACTTTTCTCGTTGAGAAGCTCTCCCATTTGCATATCGACGACTGAGGATCCTGCTGATTGCACCGCATCGGTTCGGGATTGTAAATCAAATGGAGTCAGTTCGGAAAGGTGTTTTATTTAATACGTGAAACACCGTCGCATCCGGGATCCGGGATCCGAATCGCACTTTGTTCACGTCTCGCGCTATTTATCATTTCTCCAATGGAATCTGAGGCGGAATTTAGAAATTGTTGTGCTCTTTAGTCACCGCATGGCTGACGTGCTCTTAGAAATCTTGAAAATGAATGCAAATTTTCAGAATAACTTTGAAATTGGATGGGGTCTTGTTTTGAAATGTGAAAATTAGCTTTACAGTGTTTAGAAAGTTATTTGCAAATTCAACTATATATTTGGACATAAACTACTCCAGAAATTATAAATTGCCTAGTAACCCACATATTTGCTATGAAAAATAAAGTTTAGCATATTTCGCCTATATTAGATTAGTTAGAACTATATTGCATATGCATATCTAATTTGTTAATTCAATATAATTATTAAGTATGTTTCGATGCTTCCGTATTTATACTATTATAGGAAAAGGTACAGTCTGCGAGTTTTGTTGGTTGTCAGAGGAAATTCCTAGAACAACTGATCCGATTAAAAAAATTCTTCGAACGTTGGCAAGCTTATGTCTTCATTCTTATACTAATTTCTAACAGGTACACTAGTAATTATATTTCGCATATAACTTTTTCTAGTCTAAGTTAGAACTAACAATAAATTTAGTTAAAACGAACAAAATTCTTTTTATTTTTGAGCCGCTTATTTTGAAAGTGGTCCATGTAGTTTATAATCGAGATATTTAAGCGTTTGTGTTTTAATATATTTAAAAATGTTGGGAACCGATAATGTGCGAGTATAATGTTTTTGTGTTTCTAAGGCTGTATAATTTAATAACCCACTTAGCAAAATAAAAATTGTTTAAAAAATAATATGTTTTAAATTAATAAAATGACTTTTTTAATTTTTAGTATAGTCCATGGAAAAAATAAATAAATTTATGTTAAAAAAATAGAGACAACTTTATGTTATAAAGTTTAAAAAAAAATCCAACTTTTATTGACTATTATTAGTCCAGTCAATCTAACCTCTGAAGCGGAAGTTTGTGATGGGAAGCTAATTTTTGGATATATTGTTGGGGACGGTGAGAAATGAAGCTCTTACTTTTTTCCACACTCAGGGGTGTTTGCGAAGGGGTGAAAAAGGGTGAAAAAGGGTGAAAAAGGTTTTTTGTTTATAACTTTGAATAAAAAAGTCAGCCTGGATGGAAACGTTAGAGGGTGATATAATAAATGATTATTCATCTTGTATTAAAGTTTCCACAGGTTTTGTTTATTGCAAAATTGTTTATTAACAATTTCACTCTCCCAAACCGAAAAAAATCACGGCTGATTTTTTTAAAAATACTTAAGCTCGTACGATGTCTTTCATTTTCACAATATCACTAGAAGACGCAATCCCCCATCATATACCAAAAATTCAAAGCGGTTCCATGCATTTCACCTGAGATAATCACCCACATACCTCACCTCTTTTACACCGAAAAATGCACAGTTTTAATCCAAGCCAAGATATCCCCCACGAATCGTCGCCCACCGACCAGATATCGCTGAGCAGCACACATTTTTCACATTTTTTCCCAGCCCACGGTGGGGAAGAAGAAGATTTGCGACTGATTCAAAAACGGAAATCGCTATAACTTTCGATGTATGTAACGGAACTTAATGTATGATGGCTTCAAAATTCACTTATTTTTTTCTCCATCTTTTTCTCATACACCACTTTCACCTAATATTTTTACTTTTTTTTATATTGAATTAAACTTAAAAAAAAAATAAAAATTAATTACATTTTATTCCTTTTCTCCCACAAAACTAAACTTTTTTGAAATATTCTTAATTTTGTAGTTATCTACAGATTCCACCCCTTATTCTCATAATTTTTATTATTTTCCACAAATCCCCCCCTGACCCCCCGAATGAATATATTACCCCTTAAATTTTACAAACAAAAAACCTGCCAAACATTTTATTTTTTTTCTCCCACAAAACTAAACTTTTTTGAAATATTCTTAATTTTGTAGCTATCTACAGATTCCACCCTTTATTCTCATAATTTTTATTATTCTCCTCAAATCCCCCTCTGACCCCCCGAATAAATATATTACCCCTTAAATTTTACAAACAAAAAACTTACCAAACATTTTATTTTTTTTCTCCCACAAAACTAAACTTTTTTGAAATATTCTTAATTTTGTAGTTATCTACAGATTCCAACCTTTATTCTCATAATTTTTATTATTTTCCTCAAATCCACCCTGACCCCCCGAATAAATATATTACCCCTTAAATTTTACAAACAAAAAACTTGCCAAACATTTTATTTTTTTTCTCCCACAAAATTAAACTTTTTTGAAATATTCTTAATTTTGTAGTTATCTACAGATTCCACCCTTTATTCTCATAATTTTTAATATTTTCCACAAATCCCCCCTGACCCCCCCGAATAAATTTATTACCCCTTAAATTTTACAAACAAAAAACTTACCAAACATTTTATTTTTTTTTCTCCCACAAAACTAAACTTTTTTGAAATTTTAATAATTTTGTAGTTATCTACAGATTCCGCCCTTTATTCCCATAATTTTTATTATTTTACAAACATCACCCCCTGACCCCCCCGAATAAATTTATACTATTTACCTTTTTTTTAAATTATTCCCCATTTTTACTATTCAATTTTTTCCACCAATTCTCAATTAATCTCATTTTTTTTTTCACCCACATCTACTTCAAGGTCTTCCGAAACTAAATCTACATCTTTTTCTCCATTATTGCTAATAGTTTGTCCCCAATTGGAGTAGGTCTTTATGCAATAATCGTAAATCGAAACTGGGGAGAAATTAATATTTTGGCCGAAAAATGATCCGCTACGGGGGCAGATTGGGGACAAACTATTAGCAATAATGGAGAAAAAGATGTAGATTTAGTTTCGGAAGACCTTGAAGTAGATGTGGGTGAAAAAAAAAATGAGATTAATTGAGAATTGGTGGAAAAAATTGAATAGTAAAAATGGGGAATAATTTAAAAAAAGGTAAATAGTATAAATTTATTCGGGGGGGTCAGGGGGTGATGTTTGTAAAATAATAAAAATTATGGGAATAAAGGGCGGAATCTGTAGATAACTACAAAATTATTAAAATTTCAAAAAAGTTTAGTTTTGTGGGAGAAAAAAAAATAAAATGTTTGGTAAGTTTTTTGTTTGTAAAATTTAAGGGGTAATAAATTTATTCGGGGGGGTCAGGGGGGATTTGTGGAAAATATTAAAAATTATGAGAATAAAGGGTGGAATCTGTAGATAACTACAAAATTAAGAATATTTCAAAAAAGTTTAATTTTGTGGGAGAAAAAAAATAAAATGTTTGGCAAGTTTTTTGTTTGTAAAATTTAAGGGGTAATATATTTATTCGGGGGGTCAGGGTGGATTTGAGGAAAATAATAAAAATTATGAGAATAAAGGTTGGAATCTGTAGATAACTACAAAATTAAGAATATTTCAAAAAAGTTTAGTTTTGTGGGAGAAAAAAAATAAAATGTTTGGTAAGTTTTTTGTTTGTAAAATTTAAGGGGTAATATATTTATTCGGGGGGTCAGAGGGGGATTTGAGGAGAATAATAAAAATTATGAGAATAAAGGGTGGAATCTGTAGATAGCTACAAAATTAAGAATATTTCAAAAAAGTTTAGTTTTGTGGGAGAAAAAAAATAAAATGTTTGGCAGGTTTTTTGTTTGTAAAATTTAAGGGGTAATATATTCATTCGGGGGGTCAGGGGGGGATTTGTGGAAAATAATAAAAATTATGAGAATAAGGGGTGGAATCTGTAGATAACTACAAAATTAAGAATATTTCAAAAAAGTTTAGTTTTGTGGGAGAAAAGGAATAAAATGTAATTAATTTTTATTTTTTTTTTAAGTTTAATTCAATATAAAAAAAAGTAAAAATATTAGGTGAAAGTGGTGTATGAGAAAAAGATGGAGAAAAAAATAAGTGAATTTTGAAGCCATCATACATTAAGTTCCGTTACATACATCGAAAGTTATAGCGATTTCCGTTTTTGAATCAGTCGCAAATCTTCTTCTTCCCCGCCGTGGGCTGGGAAAAAATGTGAAAAATGTGCGCTGCTCAGCGATATCTGGTCGGAGGGCGACGATTCGTGGGGGATATCTTGACTTGGATTAAAACTGTACATTTTTCGGTGTAAAACAGGTGAGGTATCTGGGTGATTATCTCAGGTGAAATGCATGGAACCGTTTTGAATTTTTGGTATATGATGGGGGATTGCGTCTTCTAGTGATATTGTGAAAATGAAAGACATCGTACGAGCTTAAGTATTTTTAAAAAAATCAGCCGTGATTTTTTTCGGTTTGGGAGAGTGAAATTGTTAATAAACAATTTTGCAATAAACAAAACCTGTGGAAACTTTAATACAAGATGAATAATCATTTATTATATCACCCTCTAACGTTTCCATCCAGGCTGACTTTTTTATTCAAAGTTATAAACAAAAAACCTTTTTCACCCTTTTTCACCCTTTTTCACCCCTTCGCAAACACCCCTGAGTGTGGAAAAAAGTAAGAGCTTCATTTCTCACCGTCCTCAACAATATATCCAAAAATTAGCTTCCCATCACAAACTTCCGCTTCAGAGGTTAGATTGACTGGACTATATAATGAAATTATTGATATAAGCTAATCGAGCAATAATACTTTAATAATAAAACACAAAACTCTTATCTCATAAATTTTTAAAACTCTCAAAAAGGTACTTAAGCCACTTTCAAAATAAAAATTTTAATCATTTTATTAACCAGCTAATTCTCTTTTTACTTAATCTTAGTGATTTTAAATATATTAGTTACAATTTGCTTCAAAATGAAAAGATAAACTAGAAATGTAAATTTTAAAATATTTAGCTTAAATTTTTGGAAAATGGAATTAGGCCAGTTTCAAAATAAACGACTCATTTTATATTCTACCTTCCTCAAAACCTTGATTTGCTCGTTCTAAAATTGATCGATACAGAAATGATGAAGGTAAATTAATTAAATTTCAAATTAAAGATAATATGACCAGTTCCATAAACTGCTTTCAGTAATGCTTTTATTAAAAAATAAATAATAATAAAATAAATAAACCTGTTCCGAAAAATCGCATTTAGGAAGAAAAATTCGAGACATGTTAAAACGCGGTTTGTTTTGAATACAAATGCTAAGTTCTAAAATAGAAAAAATTTATGAAGAAAGTGCTCCAGAGGATTTCAGCATTTCAGTTTAAAAACAATTGGTGGCTGGTGCAAGATCGCACTTTCTTTATTCATATAATATTTAGAGCAGTTGTGAAAATCCTCACTTTTCCGATCTGAGAGCAGGAACCACGTCCAGCAGTCCTGTAGCATCTTTCGCAGAGCAAAGTACCTAAATCCCGGAATATGCCGACAGTGCGCGATCTCCAGAGCTGAGAGTTACTCAGTAAATAAGCAAGCGCTGATCTCATATGTGCCTACGATCGCTACCGGTGGTCAAGTAACTAACCGAGCGGATGCTGGAGCACGAGCTGGACCTGGAGCAGTGGGACTCTCCGAGGTATTTTTGTTTCTTATCTTCAGTATGTAAATACAAACTGCGAATGTACACTGCGGTCAGCTGTTCTAGATTCTTCGTCGAGTGAAGTTGGTCTGAAGAAGTGCGGCAGATCATGAAAAAATTATTTTTTCCTTTTTATTATTTTTAAAATATTTTATGTTTTTTCCCACCGAATTTTAAACTAATTTTTAAATTTCAATCGTTTCCTTTTTTATTAACACTAATTTTTTTTAAATTCTACACTTTTATAACTACATATTTCATTTTTTAAAAATTTAAATCTTTTCAGAATTCCTATAAAATTTAACACTTAAATGTTTTTTTATGTCAGACATTTTTTTTAAAACTTTTGGTTCTTAAAAATCCATTTTTTTTAACTTTTTCTAAATATATTTCTAACTGCTCATAATTTTTACATTTTTATTTATTACACGTGACCAGTAATATTAAATGTAAGATAGGGATAGGGGCAACGCCGGGTAACTCAACTGGTTCCGAATAAAATAAAAAATCATTAGACTATTGATTCAGAAATTCTTCAGACAACTTGTGCTTATTCGATTACAAAATGAATAATAATATTTAAGGGCTAAATGAAGGATTAAACAATTTGGGCAAACAAAAAATAATTAGCTGTTAAGTTAAAGTGTACTAACAAACATTCAGTCAGAATAACTGTATATATTTAAAAAATGTAATATCATAATTTTAATCAAGAATTTAAATCTCGAGAAATACCATCACAAAAATACAATTACAGTTTTATTCTTGAGAATACCGTTCCCAGAATGAGTAGTTTTGTAAAAAAATTTCCAATACTGTCACAGAAGTTTTATAAGTGGTAATAAATTTCTAAATATTTTTATTACAATAAAGGATAATTAATATTTCTTTAAAAAAAATTGTATCACAACATTTTAAATTGTTCACAAAATTGAGAAAATTTAAAAAATTAATGCAGTGTTCCAGTAGAACAATTTCGAAAGAACCCACAAAATTTATTGCAACTTAATCACCCGTATCAAAGAACCTGGGCGGAATTCAATTCAATTCGTAGGAAATTTTATATAAGCTGGGTTCTTTTAGAAAGGAAAGCAGGCGTCGTCCTGTAGATTATATGATACGGGTAAATAACTTACTTTGTGAAATAATTTGACGATAGTACATTCACATAAACATACAATTTTAGCAATTCCACTAACATAAAAGAACTAGAAACTTAAGCTAATTAATTTTATACCTTAAATTCAGTAGTCCATTCGCATCATTTCTTGTTTTTTCTGAATAAGTTGGACGTTCCAAGATTTTAATTACATTGCGACTGACTACTTGAATTTTAAATTTCAATGCAATTTTACATCTGAAAGTTTCAAATTCAAAATTATGCAAAATTCCATTGATATTTTTATTTCACACCGTCATTCACAATGCAAGAAGTCACAAATGGCTTTTACAATCGTGCGAATGTATCAATTTGCACTTTAAATTTGGAGATGTAAAATTACATTCGAAATTTCATTTTACACTTTGAAGGTAATTCTTTTAAAAACCGGTGTAACTTTATAATTAACGGGTTAAATGAGTTCCAAAGTTTGATTTCGAACTATAATTGAATTGTTCTTTAACATGTTTTTTTTCCATTTCCAATTTAATATTAAATTTAACATATAATTTTGTCACAATTTTGCAACATTGGTTGTTGTAAAATTTTTTTAATGTGTGTTTAATGTTCTTAAACGTTGATCGGTCAAACTTAATATTTCAGTCTGCCGTAAAGACAGTACAATTGTGGTAGTTTGAACATGGGTTGTTTTGTATTTGATAGATGAAAATTTTCTTAAAAAAAAATTTGTTTTAATAATTTCTCGAAGAATTATTCTGCTTTTACTTTATACAGTATTTTATATTAAAACTGAATTACAACCATGCTCAAACTCGCGCTATACTTTAAAAAAATAATTTGTTTACATGTTAATAAATTGCGAATGTATCTCCAGTGTTTTGCTTAACTTCTAAATTGGTTCAAAATTGATAAAGAATAAAATCAATAAACTTTTAGCTGCAGCTGCAAAAACTAGTCAACCAAACGACCTGAAAACAAACTACGAATGAATTAACAATTGTTTTCAGGCAAACAACAAGAGTGTAAAATAATGTAAAAGTTTCAAATTCCCTCCGAATGGAAAGGACACCAAGCAACACTAACAAAAAAAAAAAAATAGTTTTTTTTTTGCAATCCGACACTGATGGCATTACAAATTTCCAATGTCGTCGGGGCGAAGCAAACATATGCAAACTTCTATAAAATTTGTAAACTTTCCGGCCATTTGTTGGCCGTTCCGCCCTGCATGTGACTTAATAAATTCCGCACCGTGTTAGAGTACAGGGTGCTGGCTACAGGGTGCCGACTTCTAGGACTCTAAGAGTTCCCCATATGGTGCAAGTAGACGTTCTAAAAGCGAATTATAAACTTTCACGCCGAGTTCGAGTGCTCCTGGGGCTCAGCTGATTTTCCTTTTTCAGGCGAAAATCGATATGGTCCCATGCTCCCAGCGAGGAAGTGTGTAGGAAATTAATTAAAAACTTTCATTGTCTTTAAGAAGTGGACCTTCAAAAAACTTTCATTAAGTAGAGGCAGCGACAATTTTGATTAATAGAGCGAATGGCGCGCTTCGGTACACTTTGCTATTAACAGCTCATTCGAAACGATAGACATCTTTTCCGCCCCCTTGACAGGGGGTAACTTCTGCGAAATAACAAATTAATTAGTAGCGTGCTTGAATGAATGCTTAATTACATCGGGCCCAGCTTGCACCAACTGCGTGACGTCAGTCCAGCCGAAGGGCCGGGTCATGCTCGGCTGCTAAATAGGGTAGAGCGGCGCGTGAAAACTCGCCTCACCCCTTGGTTCCGGTGAGCTCATCTACTTTAGTGCGTAATTTAGTTGCGTATCCAATCAACCATTCACCGGCACAAACACAAATCGAATTGATCTGGTCAGGGAGGTGAAGAAGACCAAGTAATCTTGTCTGAATTATTTATGTCATTATTTCAGGTAATTTCAACGCCCGGGTCGACGAAGGGTATATGTGTGTGCGCCTGTGGGGGAGCATTCCATAGATTTTCATGCACAACCGACGACCCCACACCTGACACCAAAGCAATGGGCGTCCCCAAGGATCCGGGGTGGGACCAACTTATCTTGATAATTTCGGTTTCTGTTCCTTTTTATGACTTCTCCGTTTTTATTGCGACTCTATTTGTTCTCGACAAATTACGGCTTCCGTCAGCTAGACACGTGTAAAGCAATCGGTAAGCCATGAGTTATGCTCCGTGTGATAACATGGGCCACTAGAGGTCCTCAAAAAGAGCCTACATTGTGAGGGGACGCAGTGGAGCAAGAAGATATACGAATTCTCCTATTATTTGGGAAAACGAGGAAAACACACGTTACAATGGAGTGTGCCGATTTACCGAGGATCTGTGAAATGAGCGTGTTAATACGTATGTATGCGTTACTCTTTTAGAAATCAGTTAATATTAAGATTAACACTTTCGTATAGTATATCATTAGCTTTATTAAAATTGTTATAAGCCGGGTAAGCCGAAGCTTGAATATCATATTTCTCAGGTTTTTAAATTGGAGTGTATACCACAATATTAAAGAAAAATATTTTAGGAAAGGATCTTTGTACAATCATAAAATAGAGTACATATTGTATTTCTTTAAAATTTCAAATAAAAATTCCTAAAAGCATACTAAACGTTCAGAGACTTTGTACTTGTACTTAAAACGCGAAACTTCATTTTCGAAACTAGTTGTCATTGCATCCATTTACTTGAAATTTTAATGTCAAAATGACATTTCATATATATATTTATATATATATTTTTTAATTTTTTTTAATAATATTAAAATTCCGCATTTTAAGGCGAAATATAGTTTTTTTAATCCGCGGAGTCATAATTTTTTTTAAAGGGCTTTTTGATTTGGCTTATTTAAACCTATTCAAGCTCTGCTTGCAACCCAGGTGGCTCTTCGAGGACTCAACGGTTATATTTAATTAATTTATTTTATTACTTTGCGTTCCTGCCTCCTTTATTATTCAATATATCTACCCTTTATTCCCAATTCCAAGAAACTTGACCTAAAGAAGAAACACTTTTTTTAATACTATTAGCCTAGTCCTAATCCTACTTACTAGAACTGGGCTACCTAGTCCTACCTACCCTAGTATCATACAATGTGGAATTATGAAAATAAGAAGAATACCCCTATTATTCTTTCTTTTATTTTTATTGTACAGTAGGCCTCTCCTAAAACACGGGTTCATATAACACGGATTCGTATAACACGGCAGAAAAATTCTAACCGTGTTCGTATAACACGGCAAAAGAATGAGACAGATATTGTGATTTTATTACGTTTTAGTTCTATTTCTTGTGAAAAAAAATTTGTTGTCATGTAGTGTCTTAAGCCTGATTAATAAAGATAGTTATTTTAAATATAACAAATAAGTTAATAAGTGACTCATACAACACGGGTACATATAACACGGAACGAATCTAACGCGTTATAAGGGGTCTACTGTAATATATATTTTATGTCTTTCCCATCTGTGCTCATTTCTTAACCACCAAAATATGGAGGAGACCTTTATAGTTTCCGCTCTCTCTTTTGGATGCTGCTGTGCTGAACCGTAGCATCTCTTGAGGGGCGCCGCCTGCGTCTATGTTGGTTAGTGTTTTGTTCCTCGCATTCCTATGCACGCGATAAAGTAGATGATCCCGACTGAATTTTATATCTCTCCCTTATGTCGTTTATTCTAGTCCTTTAGTGGTACAACTCATTTGGGTAGTAAGCTCCCGAAATGAGATTGTTTTCATTATCTATGTCCCGTAATATCCGACTTTGAATCAATTTTATGATAAAGTAATGTAAGCGCTCGCCTCCTCATAGAGAACCTCATTGGTTCTAGGAACTCTGAATCCGGTGTACAATTTTTATAGATACAAGCACGTATGCATCGCCTCTAAAATCATATTGTATTAATTTTTATAATAACTTGAAAGTAATAAATTTAGAGCTTTCATAGTTTTTATTAACTAAAAATTAAAAATAATTGATTTTTCAGTTAAAAAAAAAAAAAAATTAATATCTTTCTAAAATTAAAAAATAAAACAAATCTTTTTTTTTTTTTTTTCATCTATACCCCCTACGAAGCTCAAAAGCAGCTAAACATTTATGTTTCAACCCCTAACAATACCCATTCAGATTGGGGCCGTCAGGTATAAACCGATTTTAATTGTGCTATATTCCACAACATCACTTTTGGCGAAAAATAAAAGTATAAGCTCACTTCAAGTGGAAGATACGCTTATATTTAAGGGTTCATAGCGAATTGTAATTTTCAAAAATCGATTTTTTTATTACATTTTTGGAAACTATATATATATAGAAATATCATATTAAAATTTTATAAAGATCGGAGCACTCTAACTATGTTTTTGGCACTCTAACTATATTACTGGGCGTCAAAATCGGCCCGGTCGCCATACAATTTGCTGATGACCGTGACCGACAGCGCGTACGAGATGCTGACGCGCATCAGCACTATTGCCTCTAAGAAAGCCAGAATCATCCGCAGAAACGCTGTTTTGGATGAACACGTTAATTATGAACATACAGAAGGCATACTGTATGGTGCAGGCATCGCTGATTAAGCGCAGGTGAGATTTTTTTACGATTTTTCATTAAAAAAAACTTTGATCGCGTTTTTCTCGAAACAACGTTTTCCGGCACCTTGTTGATAAAATCTCAAATTTTTACCAAATGTTCTCTATAACTATAGCTATGGCATGAATAGACAGTTTTTTTTTGAAATTTTGTTTTTAAGTATTTTTTTAAGGGCAAAAACGGGGAAAAAAATTATGATTTTTGGAATTTTTTCGAAAAATGTCCGCCATTTTGTCAATTTTCAAAAAATCAAAAATCTGTCTATTCATGCCATAACCCTTATCATACTGAATCTAAAACTTTTTCATTTTTTAGTTTCAGACCATCCGTCTCGGAGATACCATCAACAGGGCGAAGCCCTCTTTTTTTTCACTTTTTTTCAACCGCCTGTGTCATCAACAAAAAATCAGAAAAATAAACAAAAAAAATTGTTTTCATGTATTTCGACACTATATTTATTGAAGTAAAACCCCCCCATATTTATATTTATAATTGAACCTACTAAAAAATTATTGAAAAATAGTCTGTTTTTCATGGGTCTAATTCGCAATGAACCCTTAAGTAACAGTGGTCAACACCAATTATTTTTAAGGAACAAGTTATATACGATTCCTGTAAGATTTCTTTCGTAGATTACTAGTTTTCAAAATAAAATGCATCATCACGTCACCTGGTAGAGAAAAAAGCGGCCAAGTGCGAGTCGGACTCGCCCATGAAGGGTTCCATAGCAGCAAGTAACATAATATAAAAGTTCTTGTTATTATTAGAAAATAATGGTTCACGGTTATGTTTATGAAATTAAATGTCTTTTTTTTATTTTTATATTTGAGTTGATTGAATGAAAGGTAAATTGCTTTTTACGATTTATGACGTATTAAAAAAAAACTACGCACTAGATCTCGTTCAAACCAATTTTCGGTGGAAGTTTGCATGGTAATGTACATCATATATTTTTTTTAGTTTTATCATTCTCTTATTATTTTAGAAGTTACAGGGGGGGGGGGGGTGTGGACACAAATTTTATTATTTTCTTATAGTTTCGGAAAAAAGTGGCTGTGACATACGAACGGACAGACAGACAGACATGACGAATCTATAAGGGTTCCGTTTTTTGCCATTTGGCTACGGAACCCTAAAAAGGGGGTCATTTAGCCATTTTTTATGATGAATTTAAAAATAATGGATTATTATAGGAACTTATAACTTAAGCTTAAATAAAAGTGTGATCATTTATCTATTATACGACTATTATATGAGAGGTTTTTTTTTTTTCAAAATTATCCATACAATACATACTGAATGAAAATCAGAATTGGGATGAAGTCATGAAGAACGCGTAAGAACAATGGTATTTTAAGTTTTTAGATAAGGATTCAGACATATTACGAGCTTGTTTTCGTTCCCTTATTTTATAATGTATTTTTGCAAATGAGTCAAAAACGGTCTTTTGTACCTTTCAAAAATGCTCTTCTCATAAATATGGCGTGATGGGACACTTTCGTTTGCGAATTCTTAATCTACGGAGGAAATTCTGAGGTGTTTCCTAAAACAAGCCAATATCGTTAAAGTTGTAATAATAATAATTGTAACGACTTTAGATTAAGGATATTAAAATAAACTATTTTCTGGAATTGGTTGGAATTAAATCCTCATGAATTTTAAAATGAATCCAAAGGCTAATTAACAATAATGTTAAGTGAATTTAAGTTACTATAAATGTTGAGACAACCAAAAAATAGGTTATTTCCTTATAAAAATGTTCGTACTAAGTAATAGTCTACAATTCATTAATTTTAATTTATTTTATTATTTACCACCTTTGAATAGGTGGATTTTGGCCAACTTTAAAGAGGTGTGTTATGTATAATTTTTTTTATTACAATTTAAATAAATTAAAATGTTGATATTGGAAAAGTTAATTGCTTTGCCAAATTTTTAGAATTATGAGTAGGAATGATTTTCTTGGAGTAGGTTACTTTTTTTATTGATCCTAGAAGAGTTTTGTATATTGTATGACTTTAATCTACTATTAAAATAAATTCTTTATCAAATTGTTTAATAAAAACTTCTTGCAAAAACAACAGTATAGTATCTTTCAAGTTTACTCTGGCCCTATTTGTGTTTTTAAGTTCAGTGTTTTCTTTATAATATTGAGTTTAATATCGTGGTCCGCGTATTTGTGCTTTAAAACTAAAAATTAACATTATAAGGAAAACTGCTCTTTTAACTTGTTTAATATTTGGAACCTTATGTAAAAAAATGTTGAAATTGTTCCTTAACAAATTTTCGGAATTATTTTCAGTAAATAAAATGAAGGTAAAAAATATCCTTAGCAAAAGGATGAAAATTGTATAACCTAATTTAGAAAATTTCGACAGAAACTTCTCCGTTTAAAAAGAGAAAATAAACCGCGTGGTTTTATAATAGCTGGAAACGAGCTGGTAGAATTTGTAAAATAATTATCATTTCTCTCAAACTCTTTCAAAGTCAAATTGACTCTGGAGTGAAAGCAATGCAATTAGGCATTTAATTAAAAAATATTTTCGGAATCACGGAACCGGCAACAATTTTCGTGTGCTTGCAGTTCTGCGGCTTAATTTTATTAGCATAAAGATCAGTCAAGCCTAAGTTGGTTTTTAACTTTTTTAAAATTTCGTGTAGATAGGCTACAAGTTGTTCACCAGGGAAATGCGCCTTTTTTTTCTCAGATGCCAGGGAATTTCTACAATCAATAAAACAGCGCTCATGGCATGAAGAGCATTTGATGTGATCAAATTCTTTACGTGCCTCTGTTTCGAATCTAAATCCCCTCTGGGTTTGATTAATCGTCTCATTATTTTCTACTGAAGACGTGACCTATACTAACTAAAAGGAACCTTCTTCGGTCACTGGGTAAATGTGAGGCAAAAACCTTCTCCAATTTCATTTATTCTGCCTTAGGTGTAAAAATTCACTCGCGCAGATTGGCCCCTCATTCGACCGACCGAGTCCCACAATTCATTCGGTCTTCCCCTGAGCGAAGTCTACGAGCGATTTGCAGTTTTCCCAATTTCCGCCCTTTTAGCGAACCAGACGAAAGCTTAATTTTCTTTCAGGATTTTCTTTTTAAATTTGCAATAACTCCATTTTCTGCAGTGTATTGCACCTGTCACGAACATTCCCCGATCGCACCCACTTTTTATAAAGTATTCTCTCGACGCTTTTATTTTCTTCGCCTTGAGTTGAGCAATTCGGAGGGTTCGTATTTCAGAGTTCAGAAAGACTTTGAGGGGGTGAAACCGCAAAATTTTTATCAGCACCATATAAGCGTTTTTCAGCGTTCTACAGCAGAAATTTTCGGGGTGTAATGATTGGCTCATTTGTAAAATTCAATATTTTATGGGGGCGGTATTAATTTTGATTCTGATGTATGTAGGAGATTTCACATGAAAAGATTCTTTAAATTTGTGGAGTTTAAAGCTTTCTCTTCTTAGTGAAATTTGTACTTTGTTCCGTTTAATATTTTAAAGTACCTAGATAATAATTAGATTTCGAAAATATTATGATAAAGTTGATGGAAGATTAGTTGGTTTTATTCAATTGAATTTTTATATTATACTGGGTTTTTAGTTTCGTGTCTGTCACAGCCGATTTTCTCAGGGACTATTAGACATATAAACTTGAAATTTTGCATAGTAACACATATTATTAACCCACATATTTTGAACTATTCATGTAAGAATTAAAGAGGAGGGAAAGAAGGTATTTTATAAAATTGTATGTAATATATCATTTGGCTTGTTATGTAGAATACACAAATATTTTTTGTTCATAATTTAAAATGGCATATTTAAGAAGATATTCTGAAAAATATGTAAATATAAAACATTCCGTTCCCTTCTGATTTCCGAACTTACTGGACCTAAAATTTTAAAACAATCAGGGAAAGTCCTGTAGTCGGAGAGCGGGTCGCCACTTCGATTAAGGGGGTAAATACAATTAGAAGTCAAAAAATCGATTTTTTTTTGTTCCTCTAAAAAGTTAGGAAATTTCCGATAGAATACGCTCCAGAAAGTTTCAGGTCGAAAATCGAACTCCTTATATATATTTTTTTTTCATTTTTCGAGAACGCTTTCTTCAGCGCGTAGCAGGTTTTCAAAACTTTAAACGCGTTTTTCTCAAAACAACATTTTTAAAATTTGCAACCACGATTACTCGAAAACTACTTGTCCAATTTAGCTGAACCAAACGCAGAATTATTATTTTTTTTTTTTAAATTTTTGAGGCTTACCGGCAAATTACATGTATATTTAAACCAAAATTTTTTTATGGGTTGTTCCAGATCTATAACATGACGTCCAGAGTGGTTGCAGTTTTTTTTGTAGGTCAACTTCACGCCAGCGTACAGCCGCCATTTTGTTTTCAAAAATAAAAATAAAATATTTTTACATTCCTCATTTATACCTTAACAAGTGTACACAATTTTATAATGATTGCATTAAACCTTCTTTGTGAAAAAAAAATGTTTTCTAATGCGTAATTTTTGCCCGTCTAATTGTATTTACCCCCTTAAGGGGAGGTTCTCATCTAGAACGTCAAAAAGTAGGTAAAGTTCGTGATTTTTTTGAAGGCAAATGACAAGACATAGGGAAATGATATTTGGCATTATCTTTTATTGTATATTTGTCTGTACGAAAAAATTTTTTTATTAAAAAAAAAAACAAAATGGCGCCCGTTATTCAACTTCTCCGGAGGCATGTTTTTCGAAAATGGCCCAGCTGCGTACAATTTAGGGGTCGCAGATTGGTCTGAAATCAAATAATGATGACATTATTATAAACTAGACTAAATTTGTCTCAGAAAGAGTGGACGACTTTCAAAAAAAATTTAAAATTGACGGAATGGCGCGATTTTGAAATTTTAAGGCCGTTTTCGGCCGTTTTTTTTCATAGTTTATCACTTACAAAAAGGAGATAATGTTACAATTTTCAAAATGTGCTCCACTCTTTCTATGAAGAAAATTGTTTACTTTAATATGCACGAAACTAGAAGTTGATCGGTTGAACCGTTTTTGAGTTATCTTGTACGCAAATTTGAAAAATCTTGAAAAACAAAGTTCCGAGATAATCGTGATTGAACGGCACGGCACAGGCTGAGCGCCCCACTACGATCATGACACCGCCACAATCAATGGGCTGTAGAATCCGTTCTAGTGCTCGGATCGACTAAATATTTTAAAGCAACATTCTAGACATATTAAACTTTAATAATATGAAATAAAAAAAAAATCGAAAATTTCAAGATTCTAGATGAGAACCTCCCCTTAAGGGGTTATACACAGTCAGGATTTTTAGAAAATCGATTTCTTTATTATTTTATTTTCGTAATGTACATATATTAAAGTACACTCACAAAAAATTTCATGTCAATCCGGTGAATATTCTCGAAGTTACACGCATATTTATAATGACATGTCCGAGTTTTTTCACTATATGTAAAGTGCTTTTGAAACTTTAAACGCGTTTTTCTCAAAACTGTGTTCTTAAAGTCGGTGAGTAAGATTTCTCGGAAATGGCTGAACCAATCAGTTTCAAATTTTAACACAAGCTTCTTAAGTATATTTTTTAGTAATTAATCGAAGGTTTTTGCTCACCGATAAATACTTTCCATTTTATAAACAATTTAAGGCCAAAATTTTTGTTAAAAATCGATTTTTTTATTTAAGAAGCCGCCATTTTGTCAAAAATCCTTATTTTGCTTATTCCTTCGATTAATTACAAGATAAAACAATATATTAACGAAATATTTTTGGTTTTTTCATTTTGGATGATCCAGTCCAGAGATATCGTTTTCACCGCAAGATGACTTTTTTTAGAGTTGCTCCCGGAGATCAGCTGTAGCAGCTTTTAAAATAATTATTTTTACAAATAAAAAACTTTAAAATACACCCAAGAGTTACCATAATATGTGTGCACATTTTTACATTAGCTTCCCAGATGAATATATTGTTCACCATATGTAGTGGAAATGCAGGTAAGATCAACTAATGTAAGAACGAGAAAGTATATTTCCTAGAATATTTTATAGAACAATTTCAGTAAAAGTCAGCTTTAGAAAAATACAGTGTTACCCATCTTAGCATCTTTAGACCCATCTGACAGGTATTTTTAACCGAGGAAATCGTCTGGCATATTTTTTTTTGTATTCTAAATAGTTTAAATTAAGATATACTCAGATGCTAGACTTTGGTTGTATATTTTTTTAAATTATAATTTGGAAATTTGTAAAAATAATCGGTAGTTTGCAGCCGCGCTAATCCTGCCAGTAGTGCATTTTATTACTCCAATTACATTAAATAGTATGCATAAAAAGTTTCAGCTTTGTGGCTGTACCTTAGTCGAAGTGGTGACCAGCTGTTAGACTACTAGAAGTCTAAAAATTCTACAAAACATAGTATGAAACCTTCTTCGCGCGAGTTGAACTCGTACTTGATTGGTTTTTAAATTAAATCTTCATTTACAGACTTTTTATTGTTCATTTTCAATTTATTCCTTTTCGTAACGAAGGGTAACGACACCAACTAAAGTCTTAATTACTTTCGATGCTTATGATTTTTTTTTTTTAGGTTAGGCAAATTTATTTATTTATTTATTTATTAATTCATTTTAGCGATAACAAACAGCACAATGTTTGCCTATTACATGACACCGCTTTTCTATTTAATAACAATATTGTTCAAAAAAAAAAAAAAATAATTTTAAATTCATTAAATTTGACGTTCATTGATGGCATTTTTAAAATTATCCTTAAAAGCAAAATGACTCAAAAAGAAGATGTCAATATGATTAAATAACTCATTATGATGTTTTTGCAGTCGTATTAAAGGCGACTTATGTCTTAAATTAGTTCGCAATACTCCAATATGTGTAGCTAAACCGCGTGGATCTACTAGGGACATGAAAGCAAGTTGAATTAACGAATTCTGTAGAGTTTACATGCCCGTTTACAATTTTATAGAGAAACATTTCATCAAGATAAGTTCGACGATCCTCAAGAGACCACATTGAAAGTTTATTTAATCTTTCAGGATACTCAAAATAATTACTTTCAGTTTTATATATTAGAAAGCGCGTAAATCTCCTTTGAACCGTTTCAAGTTTTTGTTTATAGATATCATAAATAGGATTCCAATTAGTTGATGCATATTCTAATATACTTCTAACTAAAGATGTGGGTATATAATGTCAAATGAGATGATAAAGATTTAAATGATTATACACTCTCAATATAAAACCGACCCATACGATGGGCCTTGCTCGTTATACTACTAATATGAAAGTCAAATAATAATTTAGAATCAAAAATCACCCCCAAATCACGGATACTATTTTGCCTTTTTAAAGTTTCATCTCCTACAGAATAATTAGCTTTTAATGTATCAAATTTTCTAGAAAAGGAAATACAACAGCATTTGCTGACATTTAAGGAAAGGTTGTTATTTTTACACCAGTTTTGTAGTACATTAATGTCATTTTGTAGTACCTCACAATTAGTAACTTGTTCAATAATTCTATATAGTTTTAAATCATCAGCATACAGAAGACAGGCGGAGTTTAAAAGTGGAGGGAGGTCATTTATATACAGAGAGAAGGTAAAAGGTCCTAAAATAGTCCCCTGCGGTACACAATATTTATTATAATAATAATTGGTAGTTTTCTCAGATATATTTTGTGTTCTAATAGTTTAAAAAAAAAACTTGGCCTTAAAATGTACATGGAAGATTCCTTGACAAATCAAACAAGATCTGCAAGTATAAATTGAATAGTTTTCGATAAAGGTCTTTTCAAATATCTTCGATTTCACAGAGTTTGGCAGGGAAGTATTCTCAAGCAAATTAAAAACATTAGAAACTATTAAGTTCTAGACCAGCAATGTTAAAAATATTGCGAAAATGTTGCCAAATTTCAAAATGTAGCTTTGTGAATATAACACAACATTTTGCTTTTTAAAATATTTAAACAGTCTTAGAAACGATATCGTAAAATTTATTCTTATTATTTATTAGAAAAGAAATACTGGAACAAATATGTCCTGTAAACTGAAAATATGATCTTTTGGAGCAGTAAATATTTCAGATATTTTAGGGGTCTTATTGGCTGATATATATCTTGTGAAAAAAGAAAATCCCTACCTGAAAAAGCTATTTCCACCTTGGAAATCGCCAAAAACTTCCCTGTTATATGTATGTTAAAAATTGATGTTCTGAACCGAAAGAGAGTTATTTAAAATAAAACCCAATTTTCAGCAAAAGTATTCAAATATAGATTCACCCTATACATAATTTTCGTTACATAAAATTGGTTACAACATAATTAACTCTTTTATTCAGCTCTTTAATTAGCAGAATAAATTATATTGTAACCAAATTCATAAGGGAACATTTAAAGTATAATATTAAGCTTGCAATTTAATAAAGTAAATATAATAAATAAAAAGCAGTGACGATATGTTTAAAAAGCCGCAATTTTCAATAAATTACAAGAATTCGCTGCATGCTCATGAGAGTCAAAATATATATTTAATTGCTTTGAGCTTTTCTGTGTAATTAATTGCGAAAACTAATTGAATTACGAAGCGTCAGAACCATTTGTTGGGTGCAGACACAACCCCACGTTACTTGACGACTTGTGGAAGAGCAACAACCAAACTAAAACACGAAATGGATTTTCCTAAAAGGAATCCAGCAGATTTTGTTTATTTAAATTTTGTGCACTATACGCATCACCATTAAGTCGTCTTGTCGGAAGTGTGACTTCTTCACCAGTAATCCAATTTTAATTAAAAATTTATCGTTACCGAGCTGAGCTAAGATCCTGGAAGAAGTTCGGATCCGTTGTAAGGTTTACTTTTCGGCAGCAAACAGTGTCTTAAAAGAGGGAGAGTTTTTTTTTTTTTTTATAAAAACGACAGTGTTTTCATACCGTCGGGAAAGTTTAAAAGTTTTGACAGGATAATTAAAACCTTTTTGGTACCCGGTGTGTATTTAAAGCTCCACCAAAATCGTTTATAAGCCGCAGGAAACCCGCAAGGAATTTTTCGAAAAATTTGCATTTGAATTGGAATTAGTGTGCCCCCAAAAGGTGCGAATTCGAAATTCAAATAAATCTGGATCATTGACCTGGAGAATTTACTACTACAAGTTCATTTTGCAACCCTATGAAGATTTTCTTTGCCAAAATCACAGTGCAGTATGCAGATCGAATATCTCTCCTCACCCACTCACTAACCGTTGAGATATTTCGCGGTTAATTTTCGTTTGATATGATATCTGATTGGTGAGTGATCTATGCTATTTTCGAACGGTTGCATGAAACCGATTGCCCCAATCCACGATAACATGAATTATGTACGAAAATAAACTTACTGACTTATTGCCGCACAAATTGCACCTCATTCGCGGTATACTTTACACAATTTCATTTTCGATTCCTGTTGCTTTCGGGATTGGTATAATATCGATGATAATTTTGTCCGGACCACCCGAAATGTTGAGTCCAGGTGAATCTGCATGCAACGGATGCAATTCACAAAATGCAATCATGGCCTGGTAATCCGGTGGCTTTTCTGTGTAATAACTATTGCATTTTTAAACTCCATTCGGTCCGTTGAGCTTAAACTCCACCTGACTATGTGCCCTCTTTGGGACCTAACTTAATGAATTTCATAGTGCAAAATTTGCCCTGAGATGGAGAAGAGTTGGAGCAAAAGTGGACGTAGATAAAACTATTTATAAAGCAACTGTAGTGGAAGCTTGATAAAGCTTGAATCCCGGCCTGGAATTGCCTCGGAAATTGGTCGAAGTTGTAGGGATTATATTTTCATGAGTGGTAAGTGGCTGCTGCATCAAGTAATTGGCTGAAGGACCAGCAAACGGTCTGGGCTGGCATGGACCCTTTAAATACCCTTTTTTTTTAACCCAATAAACTCGAAATCACTGCAAATGTAGTATGAAGACAGGTCTCAGAAAATTTTTCACTTTACGGTCGAAAAGTTGTAAAAATGTTTGGCGGCTTCATTTAAAGTCGGGAGTTTCGGAAGTTTATAGCTTATCGATCAGTTTTTTTATTAGCCGGTGGTAACTGATGTTTTTCAAAGTAGTTAGGTGAGAGGTTTGAACCTACCAAACGAACTCAAAAGATTTTAATAATTTTTATATTATAATAAGATATGGTATTTTGAAATTTATTTAAAATATAATATACTATGAAATCGTTGAATCGTTTTACGCTCATGTAATTATATCTTAATTTTTCTAATTTTTAAAAAATTTAAAAAAAAAGGCTAACTCTTGGAAATGTTTTAAAGGGTCTAGCCGGTTAAGGAGGTGAAAAGTGCCCCCAGCGCTTTTGAAAAACAAAAAATATCCTCATGTAGTACATAAAAAAGTACATCTTTGCTGAAATTTTCAGACCCATAGACACTCACATAACCTCAAAAGAAATTAAAACGTGATTTTCAGTGTTTTGGCGATATCTCGGTTTCTTGTAGACGTACAAAATTCTTAATAAATAATATTTTTTTCAAAATTTTTGGCGGGAAATTCAAATTTTTATACAAGTTCGAAATTTTCAAAATTCAATTAAAAAAAAACAAAAAAAATAGAAACGACGAAAAAAAAATATGTTATTCTCTGGATGTCAAGCTATATTCATGAATTATTTCAGATTTTTAGATTTGGTGCAACAGCGTCAAAATATCGAAAAACCGTTTTTTTTAGCATTTTTCAGTATTTTTACATCTTTTTTAAGTCTGAATATTCTTTAAGTATGCATTTTTTTCAAGTCATTTCCTACCTTGATAAATTCACAAAGAGATCATATTTTCAACCTGGCGTGACATCATGGCTGAATTACACTCACCTCACCGTTCATTCATATTTGTCATGCACACTGTTCATTCACGCATGTTTGAAACTGAGCGGAGTAATAACAATTCCAAATAATTGCAATATATTTCTTAATAAAAGACCTCACAAAGTAACAATATTGCCCCACTCTCTTCTGCACTCACTTATAATATAAAACTGTATTATACAAATTAATACGTCTAAAAATAAATATAGGATCACCTGAAAAAGAAGAAAAGTGTGAAAACTTACATGTATTATACCGAACCTGAAAACATAAGACAATAGATAAAATCCCGAATTTGAGATATGAATAGGACAATTAGTCTGCATCACTATATTCTTCAATAACATCAACAATCTTCCGAAAGAATACCAGATCATTTCTACAGGATTTTTTCCGTATATTAAGAATTCTTAAATGAAAATTCTCAAGCAGCTCCCGTTTTCGAGAAAAATTGAGTGGAAAATTCAAAATATCGTATTTTTGCCATTTTTGAAAAATCATCAAAAAATAACAGATGGTCACTGGAACTTGTAACATGGCTCAAATCAAAGTCTGAAACTTATTCTAAAAAATATCGAATACCACTAATTTCTATAGCTTGTATAAACATTCTCGCGAAAACATTTTTCATGAGCGTGTATTTATTATAGTCTTCTTTCAGCATCTCTTGTATTATATGATATAATGGGTTTGGTCAAACATTTGATTTTCAAGGCATTTTTCGAACATTTTTAAGACCTTTACTATTTTGAGTTAATAGCTCAAGGTTCTAATTTTGGTTTTAGCCACGTTACAAGCTTCTATAATAATCCGTTATATTTGAACGAGTTTTCAAATATGGTCAAAATAAGTTCTTTTGACTTTTTCACTCACCTATTCCTTGAAAACGGGAGCTGATTCAACATTTTCATTTACGAATTCATAATCTACGGAAAAAATCGTAATATATTACAGCTTACGGGAACAGACTGTTCTTAAGCCATTTGCACATTCCCAATAGTATCTGAGAATATTTTTATAAACTATTGATTCCGGTTTATAATGGATATAAGAACAAAGTTTTACTGCTAATGTGCCCGGAACGAACTTGTATCTTAATTATATCTTTTGATTTTTTTAAATACTGTGGATTGACTTCATCATTTTCATCTAGCATTTCTGCTAAATACAAAATCGCCTATTGCGTTTGATACGTACCAGTGAGAAATATTTTCAAAACTTTTTCTGTAGCTGTAGAATCACAAAATAGCAATTAGAGCAGAAGAAAATCTTTACTTTACTCGTTTGACTTCAACATACGTTTTAGATTTTCCCGAGCTTACAGTAAATGGCTTAAGGGGGTATCCCACCCTAGAACGTTAAAAAAATGATTTTTTTTTTTTAGTTTTGAAAAATTCTGTGTTCTTTTCTGAATAAAAAAATATAACGAATAGTAGGAAAAATTAAAGAAATGAAAAATTTGTTTTTTTCAAAATGTGATACACTCTTGCCTTAGCCACATATATAAAGAGTACTAATGTGCAACCTCATTGTTTTCGGATTATTTGTTTGGCTGTTATGGCGCATACCATGAGCTGCCATTCCTAAGGTATGAGTCCCAGTAGCAGGCCTGCCCTGACCCAACTACTCAATAAAAAAAAAAAAAATTTTTCTCAAAATGTTCATTAAAGATCAAATAATAAAATGATTATTATGTATAACTATAAATGTTTTATATTTTCTTGTTCAACTCCCTGAAAAAAACGTTCAATTCAAGGGCCTTAGAATGGTATACCCCCTCAGTTCCTGTTCGCATGTAGCAGCTGAAATATATTACTTATCTCATGCATGATATATAACTAAAAAATTTAAATTGAAGAAAATATTTGAAACCGAAGGTGTTGAATCAGTTATTGAAGAAGATAATGATGAAGACTAATTGTCCTATTCATATCTCAAATTCGGGATTTTATCTATTGTCTTATGTTTTCAGGTTCGGTATAATACATGTAAGTTTTCACACTTTTCTTCTTTTTCAGGTGATCCTATATTTATTTTTATACGTATTAATTTGTATAATACAGTTTTATATTATAAGTGAGTGCAGAAGAGAGTGGGGCAATATTGTTACTTTGTGAGGTCTTTTATTAAGAAATATATTGCAATTATTTGGAATTGTTATTACTCCGCTCAGTTTCAAACATGCGTGAATGAACAGTGTGCATGACAAATATGAATGAACGGTGAGGTGAGTGTAATTCAGCCATGATGTCACGCCAGGTTGAAAATATGATCTCTTTGTGAATTTATCAAGGTAGGAAATGACTTGAAAAAAATGCATACTTAAAGAATATTCAGACTTAAAAAAGATGTAAAAATACTGAAAAATGCTAAAAAAACGGTTTTTCGATATTTTGACGCTGTTGCACCAAATCTAAAAATCTGAAATAATTCATGAATATAGCTTGACATCCAGAGAATAACATATTTTTTTTTCGTCGTTTCTATTTTTTTTGTTTTTTTTTAATTGAATTTTGAAAATTTCGAACTTGTATAAAAATTTGAATTTCCCGCCAAAAATTTTGAAAAAAATATTATTTTGTAGCTGACGAAAGCCCCTATAATTTGAGAAAAAAAAGAATTTTGTACGTCTACAAGAAGCCGAGATATCGCCAAAACACTGAAAATCACGTTTTAATTTTTTTTGAGGTTATGTGAGTGTCTATGGGTCTGAAAATTTCAGCAAAGATGTACTTTTTTATGTACTACATGAGGATATTTTTTGTTTTTCAAAAGCGCTGGGGGCACTTTTCACCTCCTAAACCGGCTAGACCCTTTCCTTAAGGGGTTACATGGGTCTTAAAGGTGTAAAAAAAACGACTTCTTTAAAAAATTTTATTTCAAAAACAAAAAATCTTTGTTATTTAAAATTTAAACATATGAAAGTAAAGTACTTAAAGTACTTGTAAACAAATTTTCAGCCAAAAATATTGAAAATTTTCCATTTTCCAGCCGTTTTTCGCCGTCAACCTTTTTTTTTTGCGGTGGACATGATATTTCGGTGTGGATTCATCTGAAATCAAAAATTCAAAAATGTTCTTGTAGTTTATGCCCTTGGCTCGTGATTGAACGTAGGAATTAAAAAAAAATGAAATTTGACATTTTGACATGAGTTTGAATCAATTTTCGTCTCAAATTATTATGCGTTTTTCCGATTCTCATCATTTTTAAAAGTTATTTTTCGTATAAAACAAGAACGACTTGACCGAATGAAGATTCCTTCGTTCAATCACGAAACAATACTATAAAGAATAACAGTGCAAAGTTTCAACCAAATCGGTCAATTTATTTTCGAGAAATCGTGTCCACCGCAAAAAAAAAGGTTGACGGCGAAAAACGGCTGGAAAATCGAAAATTTTCAATATTTTTGGCTGAAAATTTTTTTACAAGTACTTTAAGTACTTTACTTTCATATGTTTAAATTTTAAATAAAACAGATTTTTCGTTTTTGAAATAAAATTTTTTAAAGAAGTTGTTCTTTTTATACCTTTAAGACCCATGTAACCCCTTAATATGAATTTGAAGCAAGCAAGATCCAGTGGTTTTGTCATGTTGGCGATGAACAGCAACACACATAAATAAACTTGTCGTTTTCAATCAGAATTTAAAATTTAGTCACTTCTATTTTTATTTTTGTTTTAATGTTGGTAGAATCAATACGGTCTAGAACTACAACATTTACCATATTTTTCAAAGAATATGCTGTAATTTTTTAACATGTGTAAGTTCTACATATTTTTGATGTGACAGATTCCGAAACATAGGAACTAATGCTTCAAACTTCAAATAACCTTCTTTTAAACGCAACTTTCTCAATTTCTGCAAAAAAATGATTAAATATTTATTTTATATATAAAACATGATGCTCTATCAAATGGAATGGAATATTTTATGTAAATACTAATGTTGTAACATCACATGGTTTTGAATTAAAATTTCTTAAATCTGCAGTTGATTTAAATGTTAAACTTCTTCTACCCTACATATCTCATTCAGTTTAAGAACATAATTTTCCTTCGAAATTCCTTAATATTAAACGCCTTAATTTGGAACACGAGATGAAATAAGACGACTTATGGCTTACTTACTCCAAAAATTGTTACAAGACATTTTGTAATTTTGGGGTAGTATAAAGTTTAGTCCAGAAATGTATTATTTATTTCTTTTATCTTTGAACTATAAATGCCAACCAAGCAACTTTGCTCCGCTGTAAATCTTAAACAAATGTCAACCGGGGTATTATACTATAATAATATTTGGACCATGTTGGCTCTCAATGAAATTTTCTATCTGAGATTTAATGTTGAAGAATTACTAAAGACATTTATTTTGTGTTAGATAAGTTGTCTAAAACATTCAGAAAGATGCCTCAAAAATATAAAAAAAAAAAGTACGAACTAGGTATCTCGGAATGGTATTGACAACGTCGTGGGTTTGAATTAAATCTTGAAATTTTGAAGCTGGATTAAAATAGAGAATTTACTGCACAACATTTTAAAATGTTCATAGTCGCAAATGTTGGTGTTATTTATCAATTTTTTTATAAGCTCTCTCTTATAATATCTATGTATTCTAATTCCACATAAAAATAATTCATACTAGAAAATTTTTAGTTTAGCTTTAAACCTTTTAAATTTTTTACATAACTTTATTTAACTTTTCTAAAGTATAAAAACAAAACTTTTTTTGTTTTTCCTTCCAAAATGGCGGTTCAGGATAATTTTTTGTCCGTCGTCTCCGACGCGAGGTCCAAAAGTGCTCCAGTTGTCATACATTAACCATTGATCGGAAACAGAAAAATTAAATTGTTTTCTTTTTTTAACATATTAGCGAGAAGGATAGACCTATAAAACTAAAAAAAACAATTAATTCAATATAAAATAAGCTTTTGAAAAATATATCAGAATTTTGGGCTATTTTTTCGACATATTTGACCCCCAAAAAGTATGTTATGAACGCGAAATATCTGAAATTTTATCCTTCCGGTAATATTGTAGAGAAAAACTTCTCAAAATTTCAGGCAAATCAGTCAATAACATTTTGAGTTACGACACGAGCAGTTTTTAAAAATAGTTATAAAATTTTAATCATCCTGAGCCGCCACTTTGGAAGGAAAAAAAAATTTTTTTTTTTATATATTACTTTAGAAAAGTTAAATAAAGTTATGTGAAAAATTGAAAACAATAAAATTATTTTATCACCTTCCAAAAACATTTTTGAAATATGACTCTCAAAATCAGTCGTTTACATGGACTTCCTCCCTTAAGGTCCTACTTTTTATTATCTAATTGAAGCTGTACCCAATAACGCATAAAATAAATGACAATGAATCTTTTGTATCCACAATTCTAGTCAAAAAGCTAGTCTTATTTCTTATAATAAAACATATAATACTTTGTTACAGTATCACAGAAGACTATAAGGCATAATACATCTTACAGTATTTAAAGTACTGGACAATGAATCGTCACTCAACAACATTATTCCATTTAACAAGTGAACAAGATCACTTGATGCACCTTAGAAAACCTAATTTACGTCTTTTGTTCGAACATTTAATCAGAAATTGGGTTTGTTTTCCGATTTTGTCCGATATCCGAATTTCACATTTGAACACCGAACAAAAAAAACCTCATACTTGTAAATCCTGTCCACTGGCTTAAATTCCCATCCCTAAAACGAGAACTCGGAAAAGTAAGAGTTGGCAGAGAAACGGGAGGAAATGTGATTGAAAACCGTCCCAGCAACTTGAGTCATAATCCCGAACTACTCGACAGGGAGTCGCTCCAGAGAACTCCTAGAAACAAATCTAGCAAAGTGCCTTAATCGAATCAATTACGCAATTGAAGTCCTTGGGAATATATCTAGGAGTATTTGAGTATCGCATTGCTTTTGCTCCCGTAGATATTTCACTAAAAACCAATTGGTAGAAGTTTTCCTGTGGGTCTGTGCGCTTCATTTTCCTGGCTCGAACTGAGATATCGACGGACAGAGGAGACATCAAAGCCACAAAATTTTCAGAATGTAGGGCGGAGGTACTAAGAACAGTCAATCTCTAAAGGGAAATAACAAAAAAAAAATATACCTACTATATATAATACATACATACTTATATATCACGAGCACAATGACTATGGTCGAAATTCAATTTGTGAATTTCTAGAGTTGGGCTCGAAATTGTTATTTATTAGAGGAGCGCCCGTTCAGTAATATTAAGTTGAGTTCCCGGCTGAAAAGTGGGCCTTCCGTCTGGCTTCGGGGCCTAATCCTGGAATCGACCGAAACCTCCATTTTTATCACCATTCAGCGCTTTGTGCCTTCTGAATTTGAACAAATTTCCTCAACTCCACGGACCCAGATGTGATCTTTTGATAGACCCGGGTCCAACGATGGAGATGAACGCGGTGCGGTTCGGTGCGATGTAGTGGTAGCTCTGTGCCATGCCTCAACGCATTGACAGGGAAAAGCAAAGGCAAGCTAAGTGAAAAAAAAAAACAATTCAATTTGGAACTTTAATGCAAGGAGCGAAAAGTCCATTTAGATGGTGCCGGTACTTTGATAAAGAATCCGTCACCAGGTGACGAGATCAGAGGGAAATTATTTTATCATGCTGAAAATTCATGGGGTCGTAGCACCATTTTGGTTTGCTTTTATACGGTTCAAGTGCGAAACGACCGGAGACAGGTGAATAATTCTCCACTTTAAGCTCTAAGAAGGTCATTGTGCTCAAAGATTCCCTTAAAACTTTAAGCAATTTCCTTAAACGCGCCCCCGAAAAGTGTTTCAGGATATTGCCTTATTAGCACTGTTTTCAATTTATCTCGGCCGAGGAGGTCTTAATTCCCTGGTACATCCGGGTACAAGAACCTAAAGGCCCGAGGTACTCAATTTATAAGGAACACGCTAAGGGCTAAAAACATTTCGGTACGAATATCTCCCAGACCAGACAAATAGACAGAAAACGTTCGGTCTGAACCCTCCCCAAAAATAAGCAGAAGCCAATGCTGAAGAAAAAAAAGAGCGGTCCAGAATTTATCACTTTTTGCAGCAATAAATTTGCAACCTCTCGAAAGGGTAATGGGCGACCTATTCATCTTTTGATTTGGACGAGGCCAATCCGCCCCAGATGGAGGGAAAGGGAATATGGACGTCTTTATAATCTTGGTGAATCCATCATTTATTCATTCAAGGGCTGATTCCCTTTACCTTTTTTTCATTTTATCATTTTTTTTTTTTTTTTTTGCCGGACGTGGAATGAATTTTATGCGTTTTTTCCCACTCGGATACTTCTAACCAGGGAAAAGGAAAATTCGCAATCATGGCATCGACTCTGAGGAAGTAATCGAAGATGGATTGCCTGCCGCAATTGATTGGGTACAAAGTAAAAGAGTTAGCGCACGTGGAATCCAGGAACATTGTTTGATATCAGATTTGCCCCATTAATACTTCATAACTTTAGAATCGAGAACGACGGCGGCGGCAGGCGGGGCGCCCGGAAAAAAGTGTTCAATCAAAGGAAAGTGGTACATGCTTCCGTTCTTCCTTTACTCAGTGTCGGTGCAAAAATCCGTGCAGATTGTGCACAAGCGTAAGTACACGAGAAAAGCTATGCGATTTATATCCTTTTGAATTTATAATAATATACATATATACATAACTCAAAGATATTGCGGCCAGTGAACCGTGAAGAGGGCGGAATTAATCAGTGGAAAGAGTTACAAAGAAAAAATAATAAACCATCCAAGAAAATTGGGGATGCATTGCAATTTCTTTGTTTTGAATATTTGATAATCGGAAAAGTTTTCCCAATTTCAGAAGCTTTAGTAGAGAATTCCACCAAAGTGTTCTCTGATTGCTTAAAAAATCGTTTTTCAGCTGGAAAATAAAAAAAATATGCTAGAGCTATTTCAAAGGGGCACAGTATCCAACAAGCACTCCTCCCCTTTCCCCCTTTGCAATCTCACGTTCAATTTCTTGATGTCTGACAACGCTTGAAAACGATATCCTGAGATATTTTCGGTCGCCTGTCTAAAAGTAACATTACAGAGTAATGGAATTCTCTACTCAAGGAGTTCTGTAGAAGTTTTTGAAACTGTCAGAAATTTCACGTAGTCTATGTCAAAATACCTTACCCGAAGACCTAGATTTATATCCCTGGAATGGGCGGGAATTTTGTCGCTTTTCCTCGTTTTAGGATTCTGTTTTTTTATATTTTGGACAAAGTATCTCCCAACCAGAAAATATACAGAACTTTAAAATTGAGCTTATCATCGTGAGCAATTTTCAAGTTCAGACAGGATATAATAAAATTCCACCGTTGAGTTGTAAGTAATTGGTAGTCTGAAATAAAAATGAGTTCACTGGTGAGCTCAATTTATTTTTATGAGATTTGAGATGATTTTGAGAATTGTGTCGGTTCTGTCTAAGCATGTTACTCAGGTATCGCCTCTTTGTGCATTGAATGGATAATTTATTTAATATTTTTGCCATTTATTTATTTTTACTTTTAAATTTTGAATGCGTAGAAACTGATGTGAATTCAATCAAGTGATTGTTGATGTGATCAACATTAAACAACCTCTGAGATTTAGGAATGAGGCAACTGTATACATAATTTTTGAGTTTTGAAATTATAACTTACCTAAAATGAACTTGCTGTTATTAATGCTTCAAACAGTTTAAATACCAAATGAATATAATAAAGACCCACCTTTATAAGAAATTATAGATATAATTATTCCAATGTAAACACAATATTCAAAAACAAAACAATTATTAATTGTTTTCATTAAAGTCGGTTTAAATCGAGCAATTTTGGCCGCCATCTTGGATTTGGCAATTTTGGTAATATTCAAAATGAGTGACCTCAAAATAATCATTGTATTTATTTTCATTAGAATCCGTTTAAAATGGGGAAACTTTGATCGAAAGTTTGAATCCGCCATCTTGAATTTCTAAAGTACCAATTTTTAAGAAAATCGGTTTAAATTTAAGATTTTCAGTCGCACTCTTCGATCTGCCATTTTGCAACCTTATATAAAAAAAAAATTGGCAGTCATAGGGACTGCCGATAGAAGTGAAAACTTAGAACTTTTAATATTAAAACTAGTATTTTTGGTATGGCTGGCTTCGCCTGACCGACGCTCGGGCTTCGCCCTCATCATAACAGGAGATAGTACACATGGAGGGGCTTTTATACAGAATTTCAATGGAGAAAATCGGTTATTATTTAGAGGAGTTCTGAGCTAGAATGCAGAAAAGTAATTTTTCTAGAGATTGGCACCATAAGAAATCATTTGAGGGGAAAGGGGTGAACGGAGAAAATAAATATAAATATGCAGAGATGTCACCGGGGGGGGGGGGGGGGGGGGGGGGGGGGCTTTCATAAGAAATTTAAATGAAGAAAATCGGTTATGATTTGGAGGAGTTGTGAGCCAGAATGTAGAAACATAATTTTTTAGAGATGGCCACCTTAAGAAATCATTGGAGGAGAAAGAGGTGAACGAAAAAAATAAATATAAATACACGAAGATGGCACACAAGGGGGGCTTGCATACAAAATTTAAATGGAGAAAATCGGTTATTATTTCGAGGAGTTCTGAACCAGAATGCAGAAAAGTAATTTTTCTAGAGATTTGAACCTTTAGAAATTATTTGAGGGGAAAGGGGTGAACGGGTAAAATAAATGTAAATATGCTGAGTTGGCAGCCGCAGGGGGCTTTCATATGAAATTTAAATGAAGAAAATCGGTTAAGATTTGGAGGAGTTGTGAGCAAAATTAACTTTTCTAGAGATGGCCTAATTTGGAAGCGATTTGCGGGGAAAGGGGTCAAGGGAAAAGATAAGTGTTAGTATGCAGAGATGGCGCCGACGGGGGGCTTTCATACAAAATTAGAATGAAGAAAATCGGTCATCATCTGGAGGAGTTCTGAGCCAGAATGTGGAAAGGTACCTTTTCTGGAGATGTCCTCCTTCAGAAGCGATTTGCGGGGAAAGGGGTGAAGGGAAAATGTAAGTGTTAATATGCGGAGATGGCAATGATTATGAGCTATCATCCAAAATTTGCTACAGATGTACTGCTATAAGCATGTCGGTGACGCGAACGCACGAGATTTCACCCATCGTCTCACGCGCACAGCACACGGCCGCTGCGCATGCGCCAGTCATGAGCATGTCGGTGACGCGAACCCATAACATTTCCCCCTACCAAAAACTGCCCAACGCCGCTAAAGAAGTTTTCACTTCAATAAAAAATATGGCAATATGTTAAGTTGGAATATGTCCTATTTTCAGACAAATATTCGACTACTATATCGATACAAATATAGATACAAGCGTTTAGGAGTTAACAAACAAATGAACTTCAATTTTAATATATAGTATATAGGGATTTCAAATTTAAGAATAAAAATATATGTGTATCAATCGGTTGTAGTTAATTTGATTCCCAAATCATTCATTTAATATAAATTCGCTAACGAATTAACTTTTCAGTTCTTGAAATCTCCTGATTTGATTCGCGAATCGAATTTTACCAGAAAAAGAATCAACTAATCAAATTCGTGAGTGAATCAAAAAATTGAATTCCATTCGCAAACAAACGAATCAAGTTTTTTTTATTCTCCGTACCCTGGGTAGAAATAAACTTCTATTATATGTTTATATTGAATTTCATTTGATATTTCATGGACGACTGCGAAGATAATCCAAACTGCCATATACAGGGTGATGAATAACGAAGTGTTCTAACGCATACCGATCGATTCTGTGAAGTATCTTGATAAATATTTGGGAGAACAATTAATCGTGATTTAAAATTTTATGTTCTTGGGAAATGCGTTCACATAAATTATTATAACTTTTTTCAAGGATAATGCAGGATAATAAAGAAAGGTGCTACAGAAAGTAAGGAGTTTTCAATTTCTAATGCCTTACATACGATGATCCGTTGATAAATGACTGAATTAATGATATTGGTGGGATTTGGAATTAAGGAAATTTAGTGGTAAGAATTTTATATTTAGCATGTTATGCTTAAAACAATTGAATTTTTTTTTATTTTTAAGATAAGCACTACCTGAGCGACTTCATTCAGTTAGTTACGAAAAAGTAAGGGCTACTTCTAAGTCTCTTATAATCTTCAGGAGTTGTTATTTAGTATTTAAGTTTTGATTTTAATTTTAATAATTAACTACACATCTCCAAATGTTTTTGAACAAATAAATGATTTTTATAAAAAAAACCTTATATATATTTTGATTTTGTTTATACAAATTATTTTTTTATAAAATTGTTACGTTGAAAGTGAGTGACAATTATTCAACAAACTCAAATTCTAGTTGAAAGTGTGATCACCTTTATTTATCTTATTCTTATATCTTAAGAGATTTTTAGCTTTAAAAAAACTTAAAACTTTACTATGCAGTTATATTTCTATTACTGTGTGATATAAAAAAATATTTATTTATGATGATTAGATGAAACTGCAATCAAATTAAGTAGATATGTACTATATATATATATCTCAGCGTGTATGATAACACTAGTTAACAAATTTCACCTTTTTTTGCCCTTATTATGAAATGCCTTTTTTTAAAGGAATACATGGAAGTTAATCACTAATATAAAACTATTGTGTTTTCATCACGTTAAGTTTTCGAGAAAAATAGTATTAAAAAATAAAAATATCCATATGTTACCCACTTTTGGAGATTAAAAAAAAAAAATACTGAAATGCCGTAGCAGCTCAAAACGTCAATCATATCAAAGCTTGGATTCTAAGCTATAACTTTAAAATATCCATTATTTATAAACCTTATTAAAATTTGTTTAGGGAGCGAGTTCTTCATGAGTCTATCTTCTGCGGTATAAATGTAATGACCAAACGTTATATAGTAATGAATGAAATATGTAGTAATGCAAAAATTTATAAAGGTTTTAGTTCTACAACTATAGTGTAGAATTTACACTTTCATTAAAACTTAGGTTATTTTTTTAAAAATTTACAAAAATGACTTAAATACGCAAAATTTCTCGAAAATATGGCGTGATGGAATTTTTTTTTTATGAATATTTTTTTCGAAATTAAAAAATCTCAATAATAAAAGTTTTAATGGTATACAAATTTATAAACTGTTGTAATGGGATCCAGAAGCCCAAGAAGCAATTGATTGAGTTAATTTATCATTACCGAAATGGAAGAACAGAGGATAAGTATTTTATTTAAAATAAAAATAGACATCATTAAAAAGAGCCGAATTTAATTTTGCAGACGTACCCATTTATAAATTGGATGCTTAAACATTTTAATAGGACTTTAAAAATGTAAAGTAGATTGGATTCTTACGACAAATAGTCATAAAAATTTATATCGCTATTTAACTAGCACGCAGACATTATTCGCCGCAAACGAGCCATAGAGCTTCCAATATACCTACCTTTTACAATAAAAGAGAAAATCTTACACAAAAGTAGAAGCTCGCCATAAAACGTTGCGTCACAGCAATGGCTTGAAAACTGTTTCCGTAAAATCCCCCCATTGGGCAAGTAATAATAGGCTAGAAAACTTCAATGCACTCATTAGGCGACTTAATCGCTTAGTACCCCGAATGCGAGTGCGCTTAATTACATGATCGTTATCCCTCAAGAAAATAGCGAAATTATGCTGGGGAACTAATTACGAGAAGATTCCCAGTCCCCAGTGGCAGCATTTGTAGTCCCCATTTGAATTCCTCTATAGTGTAAAAGTGCGTGTTGTAGATGGAAGAAAACATGACCACAAGTTGACACACAGGTCGTCTTCGGACAACATAAGAGGAATCGATGGGGGGCCCTCAAGGGTCAGAAACAAGAGAAACTAAATGGAGAGGAATTCTGGTAATTTCCTTCCTCCGCTTCCATTCCCCGTCAACACAACACACTAAAAGGGAAATGAATCAGAAATTTCGTCAAAGGAATTGACCTAACGTGTTATGACTTCTTCCTAAGGGCTGCTGTGAGTAATCGAATTAGAAAAGTGTCAAGGAAGGCTCGCTGCCTGAGTGGACTTATTTATATTCTGGCGGTGACGCAGCCTTTCCTCAAGGAAATTATCTTAGACGCCACAAGTTTTGTATTCACTCCATGACACCGACTGACATGTGGCCGAGCACAAGCTATGACCACACATTTTAGGAGGACCGGTAGTTTATTATTACCCTTAGTTGGCCTAAAGCGTCCAAGTGGCTACTACTGGACTCCTGCAGCAAATTAATGTTGCCGTAAGTTGTTCAACGCAATCAATAAAGAAAGAATGAAAAGACGTGCCGCATACGACACACAACACCCAAACAACACCAGATCGAGCTAACTCATATTTTATTGAGATAAAAATCGGAGATGGAACTTGGTGCCAGAAGTTTTCTTCGTTTGCTTTTGGCCGACTTTGTGCAATTAACAGACTTTTAAAAGGATCGAAACCATCAGCTCCCTTTTTTTTCAGGGATTAACCGAACATGAGCTATTGATCCTAATGCTGGAAAAATTACCCGTCATCGATTATCTGTCAGGATAATAAATTTGAGAGTTAATACGCTTGCGATACTGTGAGGATGTCTGGATGCGTAGGCTAAAGTCCGAACCCAAATAAATTATGGTCTATAGCGGCCAGTGGGTATTTTTGGTACTCGCCTTCACCCACACATATCGTCGCTTTATTGCATTTAATTCAGTCCAGAATTAACGTCAGGGGATTATTGATCCTTTTGGCTTTAAATTTAATCCAAATATACTCGTTTCGTCCACAGCGAAATTCACACTATTATAACGCTACGTTGGGAAACATAATTAGGAGAAATTCTCAATTTCAGAACTGAAAGACTAAATTGCATTCGGTGAAGACTTAAGGTATATAATTTGCTATAAACGATACCCACAAACATAAGATGTGTACAGTATAGATACCAAAAGTGGCAAGGTTATATCTGAGCTTAGACTGTACTATCATGAGATACTCTATGTAATAGATGAAATCCTAGACGACGAATCCTGTCAAGCAAATCGATGTATAATTGCAATGCAGAGATTGCATATAATGTAAATGCAGATGAAAATTTCTGGTTTTAACGAGCACCAGGCCAATATACGATGAAATTCCAAAGATTTCAGCCGGAACCTAAATTCGGTATCACAGCCAGCCACCCAACCACCCAATCAGACAGACAGACAGACAAATAGACAGATCCTCAAGAGCGATGCTCTCGAAGAATCCAGGTTATGTAAAACAGAAGATATGCCTGTCGCATCTGTAACAAGAGATACGGAATCAAACCGCGGAACTTCATTCCCATGCAGTGTTACATTCAAAACTATCTGGGAAAATCGAGAATTGGAAATTTTCCAGGCACTCTCATTTCTATCGAATTTAAAGTTCTTCCGGAATATTTAAATGGAATTTTAAAGCTCTGATAGAAAATGTTTTGAGAGGAATTTAAAAATTGTTTAGGTAAAATCCCAACACGCCTTCACGATAGAATCCGTAACATATGCCATATATGAGAAAAAAACAACAGGAAGAAAGTTTTGTCATCAAAATCGTTGTAGTCCTTCTCAATTTCGCAGGGTTTTTGGTGGGATGGAAAACAAACAAGCCCTAAATAAAGTACATTGTGCCTGGCACCCTTAAACAGGATGAGTTTTTCTCCTGACCGAAAGCTATCTTATATATGTATATGGGCGATGTAAGAAAACGGTCACCCTTTTATAGTAAAACTATCAACTCATGTTAACAGGCTTCCAGATCCCATCCACAAGCATGACGCACCCAAATCATGTCCTATAATCCTCCTCCGCACTAACTGACAGATTCGTTTCAGTGTGGTGACATTTGTAACAAAATATTTACAAAACTCCCCCCCTCAACGTTGAGGCTTTGCGTTTATTTAAGGAGACAGAGTGTACATTTGGTCCGATGAGGAAAATTTTAGATTGGGATATTTGCTGCCACGTGTTTTTCAAAATTGAAAAATGACCTTGGTTAGAATTTCATAATTCTACGAAATTCTTGAACATAAATTACATCAAATTGAGTTCGAGAATTCTCTTGAGATTTTTAAGTATAGCATGTGTCGTTGTTGTTGGCATATGGGAAAATACTTTTTCCCTGAAAGATCTTGAAGGACATAATTTTCACAGCGATTCATAATAATTGTATTTTACAAATTTCAAAAACTCGATGTTTTCTTCATTTGTAACATTTTTAAGTTTTTATTCCCAAGAATTCTAAATATTTAAGATTCTGCAGTCCTTTGAATGGACGTCCTTTCTATGGATACATATGGTATACAAAATTTGTACTAAAATAAACATAACTCCTTAAGCGTTTCTGTCGAGTATACTCGTCATCAAAAGATGGGATTTTTTTATTTAATGTCGAGTATATTTGACATTTAGAGAGAAAAATTCGCTTTTATTATTTATTGTAGATAACTCAATTTTTCAGCCCACGCATTTACTCTATTTTCGTCGATTATACTCGTATGGCTCAGACCAGTGCACATTCTCAAAATAAAACAAAACACTTAAGGGGGACCACTAGTGTGACAATTTTAAAAATTTTTTTTTTTTGTTTTGCATATTTCGATAGTCTATACCTTTGAAAATAACACACTAAAATTTCAAGTGCATATCTCAAATAATTTTTGAGTTACAGCCATCACAAGAGCAACCGCTCATGGTATCGAGGTACTGAGAAATGTATGAATTAAACTTTAAACGCGTTTTTCTCGAAACTACTTTTTTCAAATTTGCTGCAGTTGTAGCTCGAAGACAAATTATCCGATCGATTTGATTCTTTTTGCAACTTCTTTTATACATGTTTCTCCGTGCCATAAACCTCCAATATTCCGGATCGAATAAAAAATGTAATTTTGGCAGGCCAAAAATCACGAAATTTTCGCACGAAATTTGAATTTTTTTTTTAAAACTCCGACATTTTTTTAAATTTTAATTTTCTTGTTTTTTTCGAGGTTTGTGGCACGGGAAATATCTTCTAGTTTAATAAACTTTTTGGTTTTTTTGATTTCACGCAATGTGAACGTCTCTATAACTGCAGCAGTGGGGGCACTTTTTTTTTTGGAGCCTTGGGAAATTGCGAATAATTTGCTAAATTTTCAAATTTTTGGTCCAAAAATTTTATCATGTATTTACTATATATCCACAAATATATCCTTAAAATATTAAAACGTTCCATGCAGTAGTTATCTTTAAAAAAAATTCCAAAAATCACCTTTTTTTGAGGCGCTCACACTAGTGGTCCCCCTTAAGGGGATAACAATTTTTAAAGGAATTTAAATTACATCTATTTAAAATTACACATATGTACCTTAATTACATATTATTTTTGGAAATTTCAACCAGATATAAAAAAACCCTTAAAAGGAAAATAAAATTAATATTTCAAAAATCTTCATTGCGAAACATACGCAGACAATAGCAACATAAACGAATTAGCTATTTGAATAAATAAATTTCGTTTTGACAATGTACAATCTTAGGGCCTGTCCGAATTCAAGTGTTCGCCCTGTTATAACAGTTCGTGACGACTGAGCTAAGTACTGTTCGAATTCATGTTTGTGTTTCAGTTAAGTTCACAAATATTTATTACAATATAACAGTTAATTCAATTGCTTAGCTTGACGGGTCAAGGATTAGGTTGTCTTCATGAGGTGGATTGTATGAAATTTATTGGTTTAACAAATTCGCGACGACGCTAACTGTTATACATAAGTTTTTATACAGATTGTGTACCACCGGTGGTACACGCCGTCATCAGCATGTTACCACTAGAACTAGCAGCGCGCAAGCTTGTAAATTTGATAATTGTTAATGTTAATAAGAAGTTGTGTGATTGACAATATCGGCTAAAATATTTAAGTAATATTAATTGTAATTCTTATAGGGGCTAAAGAAATTGTTTGGAAATTAATCGAACCGAGCAAAAAAATTTGGTGACAGTGGTACCTGTAGAAATTTATGAATTTTTTGATTGTTATTATCATTTCAATTGTTTTTTGTTCACTATAGAATTTTCAGGTACTTCATCCTGATCAAGGAGTTGCAGTTTAGTCCTCCACTTAAGTAAATCCAAAAGTTCAAGCGAAGCCAATGAGTTCGAACAGCTTAGATTTGCTGTCTTAATGGTTATAATAGTTCAGTTTGATTGCTGACGTCATAAACTGTTATAACAAGACGAATACGAAGAATTCATAAACTATCATAACAAGACGAATACGAAGAATTGAATTCGGATAGGTCCTTAGAATAAATACCTTTCATAACTCTATTTCTCTAAACAATCGTCCATACTTTTTTTAAATTTGCAATTTCGTTATTCGTAAAGTTACAAGGTATTAAAATTGAGTTAAAAATATTCACAAAACTTTTTATTAATTTATTAACACTTTTTAAACTTTATATATACTTTCGCAGTAAAATACAATACCTGTCCCTTAAATAATATAAAATCGTTGAATTTAAATTCAAGCAGAAAAATACCAATTCAATTATCCCCCTATACTCCATAAAAAACAGTTTTTCACTTTTCGAATTGGTCCAAATTTCGGAAAGTAATTCCTTAAATTGCCCATATTTTATGAGCATCATCCCTTAAAACCCGAATACCTAAAATTCCGACATCTACCTCAAGAGATACCAGCCTCATTGAATGAAAGAATTTTTGAAATTTCAATTATCGTAAATTGCCGTCTCTAGACATTTTTATGACAAGTCATCTCAAATGACATCGAAACGAAATGATGAGGAGGATAAAGGAAGAAAGATGATGGTCTGGTCTGTCGCCTCCTTATGCTCGTTCTGGGCGGCTATCCAGTAAAAAAAACTTCTTTAAGACTTTCTTCACTGCACCGAACGAAGGGTGAAGTTATCTTCCAATATTTTTTTTTTCTTATACTCAATCCCAAAGGAGTAGTAGCTGCATTTCTTCTCTCAGTCAAAGATAAAATCCGACTTGATTTTCATAGGATTATATTTGGGAGTTGAAAATTTCTTAGATTAATCTGGGGAAACTTATTTCACTCAGCACGGCTGATTGGATTCAATAAGGCTGGTTTCGAAAGAGTTTTAAACTGCGAAACAAATTTTGCATTCAAATGAATTCTTCTAAGCTTAATGCAAATTTATCCTTAAGCCACATACTCCTCTCGTGGCTCATCAGCTGAAGTTACACAGATAAGCTAAGGGCGCTGCCGTGATCGCGGTTCTTTAATATTCCCGTCATCGTCTTAAGGTGTTATCCTTGTTAAGCATTGTGTTTGCTTTCCTGAATAAATTTCATAACTTTACCGCAACAATACTCAGCCAATCTGTGCTACATGCGGCCCAATGTCTAAGACCGCAGGTTTAAAAAGTTTGCAGGCTGGTACCCGTTGTTATCGTCGTCGAGGTGGGAAACAAATTTCACTTCTAGCAAAAATGTTAAATACAAGAAAAAATTTGTTTTTTTTATTTTTTAAAGAAGCAAAACCTATGAAATTGAATTCTGCCAAAGTGCTATCATTCTTATTCTTGAGACATCCTTGTTTACTTGAGCACGTCCTGAGAGCGCCGTACGAACAGAGTTTATCCGATTTGCATACCCATACACGTTAATCGACAGCCGGTGTGTGTACCATAGTTTGTTTGTCGGAAGTCCACGATTCGATTTCGTCTGATATTTGATTTAAAAAATTTAAAAGTGCATGAAGGCTCTAAGGACGTTTCGCATGTTCATGCAAATTCCTTGGATTTTTTATTATTCCATTTCTTATCGGCTAAGAGGAGCTCAAGTCGTTTTGGTATGACAATCTCATCAAGTCTAGTTGAATAGCTTCGGGATCAATTTGATATGTCGCACAAGATGTAAGATAGTCTGGCATTTCTAAGGAAAAAAAAAACAACCAAACTGTCGAGTATACTTTTAAATATCTTACTGTTATAGCATTTTACAATAAATCAGTTTCGAAGACTATTGAGCAACTATTGGACATTGTTTAAGGTAACTCTGTGAACACTATGAACGGATTAACAAAATTCACAGGTTGCCTACCAAATTTTAATTTTTTTATTCAGCTAATGTGTTTAAGAGAAATCTAGGTGATAAACCAGAGTTAATACCCCTTTGCACTCGGAGATTTTGCGTAAGCAATAGCTAAATGGTGCCCGAGCAGGTTAGCCGAGTGTAAAAGGTTAAAAATTTCGATATATTTCATATTCGTAAACATACATACATATTCCTACCCACATTCAAAATTTATATATATATCATCCATATTTATTTTTATACAAATAAAATGGTATTTTTTTTTTTTCATCAATAAAAATCCTCCTTAGCCGAAAATAAATATTGTATGCCAAGTTTAAGAAATTTAAAAAGCAGCGTATTTTTAACAATTTTGTCTCTTTATTGTAGGACAATTTCTAGGAATTCTATTCGTGGGTCTAGTTGATTTTATTTTAAGAGCATTTATTTTTTGGGCTTTTTTTTTGCAGTAAGTCTCTTATAATTTGTCAATGGCCAAAATGCTTATAATTTGTTAACACCAAATGCCTTTGTCATCAGGCAAGTTGAACGGAGGAATAGCACTTTATTTCTAAAATTAAAATAGGCTATCGTTGCAAAATACACAAAAGTAAAAGTTCCGCCACGGACAACAAACATTGTTATGTGTTTACAAAAGTTGCTGTAGGTACATATGTATACATTATAAAGTGACTTGGTATATTATATGCTATCTATTTGGTGAGTCTAAATTGGGATCTGCAAAAGTCGTAGTTTAAAATTTTAAAACAAATTGGCTGGAGACGAATTCTTAATAATTACAATTAGAATCAAGAAATGTATTATTTTCATACATCTTACAAGGAGGGAGCACCACCTTGGGGAAACGGATTTGAATGAAATTTTGCCTAGTAGTAGTATTTCATGACGGTATACTAGCCATAAAATATTTCCGTCCAATGCCACCAAAACGCACCCAAAGTTCACCGTATACGTTGAATATCAATTGAGCGCATCGTATAGTATATGGTAACGTTCCCGACTCGTACTCTTGGCACGATTATACAGTACCGCATTATATGGAAACCGCGCTATGAGAGACTTCAAATAAATAAATTCTATATAAATCAGACCTATATAAAAACTGCATTCTCAAAGTAACAAGTTATGACTGATACGGTTAATAAATAAAAGTTTATATTAGAAATGACAATGAATATGTAGATTTTTACATATTTAAATTTTGATTTAATGAATACAAGAATTGACAAACAGGGGAATACACCACAAATTTTAACTATGTACATATAAAAATTTAACACATCGAATAAGTGTTGCCATAGATAAACTTTTCAAGCCATTTGAGTTGTTGGAATGTTCTGATACCAAAAACGCGTTATAACTAGACCGCGTTATAGGAGAACTTGTCGCATTTTTCACACCGCGTTATATGGGAATCGCGCTATAAAAACACCGCGTTATAGGAGACTTGACCGTATCCCTAATTTTGTTTCTAATGCAGAAATGAACAAACTTCTCACTTAAGAGCTCCTACCCTTCATATGGTTCATAAGAGTGAAAAAGACTAAACCCATGCCCAAACTCTACATAAGTAGCTCTGGCTCAACTTTCGGGAGGCGCATTTTTCCGGCCTTTTTCGACCCTCCTATTGTCCAGAGCAGGTAGATATTCTGCGTTATATTCGACAGTTTAGAGTACATTTTGAAGATATATATAAAATCATAGCGTATGGAAATAATAATGAAAAAAGGACATGAGTTAATGAATAAATAAATAGTCTGTTCACTTTTATAATTAACTAAATAATTAAAAACGATTGAAAAATGAATCAATCAAGTAGGCTCGAACTCGTGCATGCAAGAGTACGAGCCGGGAACGTTACCATATACGATACGATGCGCTCAATTGAAATTCAACGTAACTTATATACTTATATAGTATACGGTGAACTTTGGACATTGGACGGTAATATTTTATGGCTAGTATACCGACATGAAATACTACTACTAGGCAAAATTGCATGCAAATCCGTTTCCCCAAGGTCGTGCCCTCTCCTTGTTAAATTTAAATAAACCCACTTTGTACTTATAATTAGGCTTAATCCTAATTAAGGGGTTACGTGGCTTTTGAATTCCAAAAAAATCACAATTTTTCGGATTTTTTTTAACGAAATTAAATAATAGTTGAAATAAAAGTGATTTATTTCAACTATTAGTATATAAAAGCACATTACTTGAACAAGTTGAAAAACAATTTTCATGAAAAAGTAATGCAAATTGACCCATTGACAGCTGGTTTACGAAAATCGATGATTTTTTACCGTAGGCAGAATATCTCGAGATAGGCTAATCTGAAATCCAAAAGCAAATTTTTTTTCTATTAGTAGATGCATATGGCTTGTATTTGGACGAAGGATTTGAAAAGAAAAAAATTATATTTGAATTTTTGACAACATTTTTTAACAAAACATTGATTTTTTTTTAAATTTCTGTGAAGATTTTTTTATACTTATTTTGGTGATTTTCTACTAGTAAATCGAGTTGTAATGAACCAAATTAAAAATCCTTCGTTCAAGTACAAGTCAATACTTTGTAGAAGAAGTGTGGAAAATTTAAGTAAGATTGGAATATTAGTTTTTGAGAAATCATGCCTACCGGATTCAAAAATGTAGTTGTGAGAAAAACGCGTTTAAAGTAAAATTACTTTTAAAACTAAGAAAACAATTTTTTTTTACAACTTTTATATCCTAATAGTTGAAATAAATCACTTTTATAAATTTCGTAAAAATAATCCGAAAAATTGTCATTTAGATAATTTTTTTGTTATACAGACTAGACTGAATTGGAAAGAATTTTTACGTGTTTTATGTTTAGTCAAGAAATGAGTTGTAATTGTACATAGTAATTATGACTTGTCAATTAAAAACACTACAAATAGTATCTGTACACTTCATTCAAATTTATAGATATATTTTAATTATTGAAAAAAAAAGAATGGCTAACTATAAAAATATTTTAATTAAAAAATTCTACGACATACGTCCACATTGTTGGAATCATTTTATCCGTGCGGAGGGCACGACTGATTCATAATTAAAAGAGCTTCGACCGCTGTTATCCATAAATTTCGGTCATGGTGGTAGAAACTGGCATTTGTCCAGATAGAGCTTTGATTAATTTGTTTTTCGCTGGGGACGAGATAACTCTTGCGATTAATCTGAGTTATGCGCGGTCTACTCATGGAAAACGCGTGAAAATATGTGCAATTAAAAGTAAACGCAATGAGATGGTATTTTTAGGGATCACTCCAAAAATCAGTTGTAGAAGTCCCTGTCATGGAAAAACGAAAAATACTATATACAGGGTGACAGACAGATAATAAAAAAAAAAGGGGAAAAGGAGTACAGGATGTGGGAGCATTCTGTCGCGATAAAGTTTTATGGACGAGCTCAGGCATTTCATGACAACGTGTATGAAATTGGAAAAGTTGAAACAATTCTGGAGGATATCGTTCCTAATAGAAACATGGCCTGATACAGCGTTCCTATTTCGGGAGGGGGCTCGTTCGGATTAAACCGACAAGTGAAATAGATTCCTCCTTCTCAGAGAGAAAGAGATCCAGAATCTGGAAGAGGGATCCTGAACTGGAGTCGGGCATCAACAAACAAATATTTCAACACGTTTCCGTAAGTGATAAAAACGGACGCTGCTGCTCCACGTATCCTTTGCTTTGCACGTAAACAGGAGTTCGGAACGTTCGCTGTTTGCGCTCCGTTCCAACGTTCGTCTGGAAGAGGATAAATATCCCGGAGGCTAAGTGCTCCCACTGTTTATTGAACCCGGGTTCTTCCTGCAATTATATCCGGGAATGGGGCGTGTACATATATGTATAAGAGGGAACAAAAAACCGAACGACCTCACCTCGTCCCGCCACCGTTTCGGGAATCGTAAGCAAACAAGGATTATGCCTAAGTTATACCTTTAATGTGAGACATGTGTCTTCCCATGATTTAGCGCTTGATGACGCACCTAAACAACGAGACAGGGAATCATTTTGAGTGTTTGCTAAATGGAAATTTTCTGCTCCTCTTGGAGGCTTAGGCGCAATTACTCTGAGTGCCATCTAAGTGCAGTCTTAAGAAGATCTATGTTCTCGACTAATTACAGGCATTCACGCAAGCCATTTATTGGGTCTCCTCTAGCGGCTTGAGACTTCTCCAAGATACTTTGGTATTGTCGTCTGTATAACAAAGACATCATAGTAATTTTTTTTATAGAATATTGCAAGATTAAATATGAAGAATATTAAATTTAATTCATTTATTTAGCAGAGTTAACAATATTTCACGAATTGTTAATACCAATTTCGTACATTAAGGCAAAATGAAATATGGGCTAATTTCTTACCACTTAAGTCTTAATACATAAGAGGGAAATTTTGAAAAACCTCATAGCAGCAATTTTAAATTTTTTAGTATTAAAAAAAAAATAGAACCGTCTCCAAAAAAGTATTAAAGTGTTACATACCTCCACAATTTATTTAACAGAAGAGAACGAAACGCTTAAAAACTTTGATTGTTTCGACAAATACTTTTGTTATTTATTTTCTTTTACCTTAAAGAAGAGTCAATCATACAGCGTGTCAATTAAGTACCGGGACGGCAGAATAACTTGGAAAGTAGGCATCACAGGGAAAAATAACTTAGAAAAAAGTTGTAGGATTTTTCCCTGGCAATTAAACGGTGACCTTAGATTTGACCTTGACTTTGGTCTTCACGGAAGGATACCCGAGTTGTTGTGGTTTGACCTTGTGGAGGACCTCCAAGGCCAAAGGAGGAGATTATTCAAGGCCACACCTGAACGAAACATCTTCCTTCCTATATATTTCGGGCGACAAAACTATGCATTTCCACGTGAAAAAACGAACTTGAACTTGAATGTCAAGTTCAAACCTAAGGCTACCATCAGATAGCCAGGGAATAATTCTACAAATTCTGTTTGGAAAATGCTTGCCGAAAACCCACTTTTGACGAGTTATTCTGCAGTTCCCGTACTTCAATCTTTGTCTGATATGACCTTCAGAGGTAAAATTTTCAAAGCGGTCAAGGTCATACTAGAACGTAAAGTGTCCTGCTTTTTTAATTTCCGGGGTCAAAAGTAGGGGTTGCAATAAAAAAAATCGAGTTGACCTTGAAATGGCCTTGAAGACCGAAATCAAGGTCAAATCTAAAATCACCGTGTAATTGTCAGGGAAAAATCCTTCAACTTTTGTCTAACAAGGAAACATTCTCAGGTGTGTCTCACCGATTTTGATGAAATTGAAATATGTTATAGAGTATCGAATAATAAGAGGGTGAAAACCACCCCTAAAGTTTACCCCCAAAAACAGTTTTTCCTAAATATTTCGAGTTCTAATGAATTTTTTCGAGTGAAACAAAATGCAAATGATGTCTCATAATTATACTAAGCTTTTGTAAGTAATCCGGTTTCCGGGGGTGGAAACCCTTATTTTTTATTGCAGAAAAACGATTTTTCTTTTTGATTTTTTTGCGTCACAAAAATAACAGTTTTAGTTAAAAATCATTGCAAAATATTTTTTACATACGATTTTTAAAAATAAAGTAGACCTGCTGCGCTCCTCAAGGGGGTAAACTACCATTAGCACTAATACGTAAATGATGTATATTCTTTCAGACATCAGTTTTTTCGTGAAAACCAGTATTAAGGGGTATTGGGAGTCGCTGATTACGAATCTGATGTTATATTCCAAAAATTAAAAATGGCGGATCCAACATGGCGGAAAACCTTTTGAAAAATACATAAATTTTTATTAAAAAAAAAAAAATAATAAATAAAATTACCCCCTAAACATGCGTAACCGCAGATAAAAAAAAATACGTGGTTCTTACTTTTCGATACTCTATAACATATTTCAATTTCATCAAAATCGGTGAGACACACCTGAGAACGTTTCCTTGTCTTTTCTCTGTGATGCCTACTTTTCAAGTTATTCTGCCGTCCCGATGCTTAATAGACACGGTGTATAGTATTAACATTTTTTAATTATGTAATGTATGTATATGTAAACAAAACAAAAATATATATTATTATTAAAAAATACTTATTACTGGCCATTGTATGATATGTAACTTTTACAGGTATGTAACTTGTTAAATAATTTTATTTAAAAATATTCTGTTAATACTTTCAGTAATGCATACTACGATTTTTCCAGATGTCTGAAGACATCGCAAAAACCAATACTCAATAATTAAGACAATCAGTTTATAAACGGCGAAAACATCGAATATTTTAAAATTTTAAAGTATTTATAAATGATTTTGCTCTGCACGTCTCTCAAAGTCTTTTTTGACTTTGTGAATTGCAAATGACTGTTTGAAATTTAAATTACAATGTAATGTACAATTTAACATTTAATCTTTCACACTGTCATTCATAATGCAAGAAGTTTGTAAAAGTTAGTTGTCTTCGTGTGTAAGTGTATCAGTTTCCACTTTAGAAATGTATTATGGACATGGAAAACTTTTATAATATGCTCTGAAAGAAATTCTTTTATAATTAATTTTTCTCTTGTTTCCCTGCTACCAAATGCTTAGAACCCGTTTTTAAATTGAAGAACCTCGGAAATGATAGACGTGACTTTACATGTAATTTTGTCATAATTTTTTAACTGTGATCCTTTTATTAGATATTTTAAGAATTCAAGTCGAATCTTAAGATTAATTTGATTAAACCCTCCATCATTGAGCCAAAATGACGTCTAAATCTGTGGCAGCGAAAATGTAAGCAAAAAACAGAGCAAGAAACTTTAGCCTGGACCTTCTACTTCCTCCCACTGTAAGAGTTTTTTTTTTGTGCAGGTTTCATACCCAACCTCAGCAGATTTGCCCTCGGGATTGTCTCAGCTGCAGACGTTACATAAATGACATATGAACGTGTTTTCTCCGGCTACGCGACCCCAGCGTTATCCTAAAATTATCTTAATCCCTGCTTTACTCGGCGGATCGTATAACGTATTCTATCCAAGTTACATAACGAATGAGGCTTTAACAGTCCTTTAAGATATCCTTAGCTAAAGGCACCTTGGACGATGTAGAGAGCCCCTTTAAGGATCAAATTAAAAGGGAATTAAATTAAAACAGCTGGTGTCCTTCCTATATCAGCCGGCGTCGTTTCGACCCAAAATTTGTTTTATACCCCGAAATGATGTCTATAAAAACGTGCCCGGTCAATGGTCATATTGCAAAAAAAAAAAAAAACGCCTACAGAGATTTAAGATCATCGTAAACACGGGAAAGTATCCTTGCAATGCTACGAAAACTTGAGCTTAGGAACCCTTAACGATTGTTTTATGTTTTGGCTCGGATGCCTTAATCGAATCCCTGAAGCACCCAACACACTTTATAGGAAGCGATAACAGAGAAAACGCAGAACAAGTCAATCAGCGAATTTAATGAGCCACCCAAGACCGCAAGCCAATTGCAATTTTTAAGTAAGATCCAAGAAAAAAAAAATAAGGTTATTGTTCTTACTAAAAATGTGCAAATGGTGGTAATTAACATAAAAAATTGTTCGCATCTGAAAGAAAGTAGATGTAAAGCTTTAACTTCCTTAAGACTTTCCCCTTTCTTTATTTCTGAAACCATCTCATCAGAAAAATGAAGAAAGACAATCCAAATGGACGATTTTATGAGTTCCTCCCCTCGGTCATTATTGCGGCCATATTTTAATAACGACACAAAAAAAGGAATGGTAATAAAGTTGGCAAATTGTTTGCAGCGCCCTTAATTATTCAAATGAATTTTAGTACTTTTCAGGAATCTATGGAACGGAGAGCGGACGCCCTCGCAGCACAGGGAAACTTTTAATCAACTTTAATGCGAGAATTAATTCGTGGAAGTAGAACAGGTGGGATGTGAGAGAACTTGCGGTGACTTGAATTTAATCGTTATTGTTTCTAAGAAACAATTACTTGAGTACTTTTTTAATAATGGCCTAAGTAGAGTTTTTTGTGTTTAAAATGTGTTTTTTATGTAAGTTTTCAAAAGATTTTTTGATTATTAGATTTGATTAAGAATTTGTAATGTTTTCTAAATTGTTTTATAAAGAAAAACTTAAGAGAAATTTACTCAATTTAAGCTTAAGTTAGAATTTAACTTTGGGAGAAAAACAAATTTCAAAAATTTTCCAAACTCAAAAGCATTTTTCTCTAAACTGCTTTTTTTGTAAGCGATTTTGTGTAAGCGATTACTACACTCAGAAAAATCATCCTTGTGAATCAATGATTTTTTACGTGATTATTTTTATATGCAGTAAATTAATGAGAATTCGAAATAAATTGAAAAACATTTTACTAATAGCCAAAATTTCATAGTGTACCCAATAATGAAATAAGAAAATGTTACTTTGAAAATTAGGAATTGAAACCTATTAAATGAATTCCATATTAAGTCAATAGCATCTTTATTTAATATGTGAAACCACATTAATTTAGCAAGTTTTCTATTAAAAACAATTCAATATTCAATAATGCGGTCTCATATAGCTTTAATATGACACATAACTTTGCTGTCAATGGAATACTCTTTATATTATATGTAAGTATTTTGAAAATAAATTTTAAAAATACATAATAATTGATTCTACAAACAGGTTTAATTTTGTGACATGCGGGCTTCAATTAATATGTGGCTTCCAATTTAAGGGGGTATTCTAGTGTAGAAATTCGAAAAAAACGATTTATTTTTTTTTTCATATTTATAAAGCCTAAACATTCAAGAATATGCCTTCAAAGGGATTTTTCAAAATTTCAATTACTGACCGAGTTATAGCGATTTCGGTGAAGCGACAACTAAACTGGTCCGACCGGAATGAATTGAACAATAGACGGTAGGCGCGGTCCGAATACCTGCGGATAAATTCCCCCATGAAACTTCTTTTGTATTTTATACCTATATATTGAAGATTTTGAACGGGAGGAAAGTCCCTTGCATGGAGCAGGGATCGCCGATTAAAAATATTTAAGTATACCGTACGATTGTATGAGCGCAACTGCTTCAAACTTTACTCTAAACTTTAAACGCGTTTTTCTCGAAACTATTTTTTTCAAGTTGGCGGTAAGGATATCTCGAGATCTACTAAACCGATTTACTTGAAATTTGGTGTGAACGTTCTTTATATATCCCTCTATCGTAACAACCTCAAAAAAGTTGAACTTTGATTTTTAATATTTTAAAAAAATTTAAAACTGTTGAAAATATCGCAAAAAAAACATTTTTTTTTCAACCGGCCGCCATTTTGTGAAATTTTTTTATTTTTTACTTTTTTGAGGTTGATTCCATAGAGACAACATTACTAATTAAGAATCCGTTGGATTTTTTTTTTTTCAGTTGACTAAATCGGTTGTAATTTTGACCGCCGTCACACCCCTTCTGGAATTTTTGGTTTTTTTTTCATTTAATTTTTATGTATTCTTAAAATATCAATAAACAAATAAGAAAAAAATGAATACTAAAAATATTTTTTGTTCTTTTTTACGAAACTTGAAAAAACGGCCGAAATTCGTGCCTCTACACTAGAAAATTAGTTTGTGAAGTCTTTAGTTTCAGTATGATAACTTCAAAAGATACAATATCACATTAGTTCGATAAAAAAATATATTTAAAACATTAATTCTATTTAGATTGTAAAGCATGATCTTATCATTTTTAATATGGGGATAATATTGAAGTAACAAAATATTAATTTAGAAAATATTACTTGAAGCTGCAGAAATGTAATAATTCATAAAATTAAATTAATAACTATGTTTTCTTTGTTAAATAACCTTTTACGTTCAATGTTATATCGTTTTAAATGTTCATATTAAAAACTAATAATAGGATATATTATGTTAATGTCGAGATTTCACAATTTTTATATGATAACCAACTCATTAATGTAATACAAAAAGTATTACTAATTAATAGGACCAACACCCAAAATTAAATGGAAAAACTATTAAAAAGTGATTTTTCTCTGAATATAGACCTTTAGTTATCTAATTTCTGAAATTTTTGTACGAAGATTTACGTAATCGCAACTATTCATAAGTGTGCTATTTTTTATTTTTAATTTATTTTTAAATATTCAATTTTTTCTTAAATTCATAAAATTAAAAAAACCCATGTTTTTCTGGTAATTTATTTAGTTCCCAAAACAGCCTTATTTTCCTCCTTCAAAGTGTGTACTTCCTTACCAAACTGAGCTTTTTGCGAATATGAAAATTAGAATAATTACAATATTACTCTGATATTTAAGGGGTTACATGGGTCTTAAAAAAAAACGACTCCTTTAAAAAATTTTATTTCAAAAACGAAAAATCTTTTTTATTTAAAATTTAAACATATGAAAGTAAAAGCCAAAAATATTGAAAATTTTCCATTTTCCAGCCGTTTTTCGCCGTCAACCTTTTTTTTTGCGGTGGACATGATATTTCGGTGTGGATTCATCTGAAATCAAAAATTCAAAAATTTTCTTGTAGTTTATGCCCTTGGCTCGTGATTGAACGAAGCAATTGAAGAAAAAATGAAATTTGACATTTTGACATGTGTTTGAATCAATTTTCGTCTGAAATTTTTATGTGTTTTTCCGATTCTCATCATTTTTAAAAGGTCTTTTTCGTATAAAACAAGAACGACTTGACCGAATGAAAATTCCTTCGTTCAATTGTTTGGTTATTATATAGCAAATAAAATATTGAAAGGAGTTGTTACGAGGTTTTTTATATCGTGTGCGCCAATAGTTTTATTAAAAAGTACAAACTTATGAAATAAAGAAAATTTATGAGTTTCCCTTTAAACAGATCAGCGCACATTGTGTAAATAATTATAAAAGCAAAATTTCAAGCAACAAAAATTGATATATCGAATAATTTCCAATTTCAAAACTTGAAGGAATTTCTCGGCAAAATGAGAAAACTTAAAGTTTTGGAATTTACACAAGTACCCGAAAACTTTACACCCCAACGAAACTTATGAGTCTAATTTTGAATGTTACAACAGTGTGCAAGAGTTAAGAACGAGCAAGTGTTGCAATATCTCATTTCCCATTTACTCCATTTGAATTTTGTTTCATTTATAAGTTCCAATCTGTTCTCCAATTACGAAAAAGGGGTGGGGGATATATCTCGGTCCTACCCCCGCCACCCAAAAGTCAACGAACAGTTCCTCGATCTGAAGACTGCTAGCAAAGGTGAATTTAAGGTGGAAAAGGAATGCAACAAACTTTTGAAGAAGTTTTGAATTATTTTAAAATTGCTTTCCAAGTTGGCTCAGGTAATGGTCCTGTCTCGAGAGGGTTTCGCATTCAAACGAGGTCCGACAACAAATATTTTGTTTTTCAAAGAGTCCGACTGTTCGAATCCCTCAGGTTGTAGCGAGGACTGTTTCAAGCAGCTGGTTATCTAATCGACGACACTGATTAGGTGTGTCTAACTAACAAGGCATGCTTCTGGCAACTAACCAATCGGCTTAATCTATTTCGATCTCGAAGGCAATTTCTAGGACTGCGCTTTAATTGGACCTTAATTACGGGCAGCGCCCAGGAGCCTTCTATTGGATTTCATTAAATCTGGGCATAGCTCCCCGTATCGGATCGCAGATGGTCGGCTCCTTTCCCCGATAGACTTAAGTCGAATTTCATTCAAATCATGATCCGAAATTAATTCCAGCGAAGCCCATCCAGAAGGCAAAATTAATTAGGGCGTAATTGAATGCCCCGAAGCTGGGTGCCTTTTGCACCGAGACATTTTTGCACATTTATTGTCGCATTTACATGCATTGGAGCTAGTCCGGCATTTTCACAGGCCAGCAGAAAATGGAAGAGATCTGGTCTCTGTCGGTTCCTTCCTCTTCGCTTTTTGCCCTGGGAAAATAAATTCTTTTTAATTAAACTGTGAATGTGTGCGACGGCGGGGTATCCCCATCGGCTGTCTTGCTGACATTTTTATATGGATGGGAACTCGGAGATTTACAACGCCTTTGAATGCATTCACGCTGAGAAGGAAGCGTTAATGAAAAAAAAGAAGGCGCCTTTGAAATTTTCCCGGGAATTTTATAATTGAAATATTCATTGTACTTTCTGTTAAAATCAAAATCCCTCTTAATTTTGAATGAGAATTACTTTGGAAAAACTGCTTGGTTCATGATAATTAAAAAATTAATTTTTAACGACTTGAGATGTATATCAGTGTTGTAACCTTAAAATATAAAACAAGTTGACACGATTTTTGGTTCTGATTAATGTTTGGTCATTTCTCATTGCTTTCACCATACAAGTGAAGAAAATCTATATGATTTTTAAAAATGTTTACTTTTGTGCCCAAATTTAAAAATACCAACCCGCCAAATCTTGATGTTTTCATTTCCTTGTAAATCTTTTGCAGGTGGACATTTTTAAAGTTTTCAGCAGTTATATTAGATCCGCCACCTTTAATTTATATATTTTGATAACAGACTTAATATCAGCGACCCTAAAAGCTTTTTGATTCATTTTAATAAAAAGTCCCGTGAAATTGTAACTGTTCGGACGCCATATTTGATTCAACACTTTGGACCAAACCAAAAAAAAAAAATGCTATACTGTATTTTGAGATATGACATATGTTTTGGCAAAAAATAAGAAATATCGCACTATGCATTTAGTTGTAATTGAGGGTTAAACTATCCAAACGAATGGCCATTTTTCCTTCACAAAAGCAAAGTTTACAAAAAATAAGATGCACGTTTTCCTTCCTTTTGCAAGCAACAAGAAAACTCTATTGACAACTCGAACTCAAAAAAAAATATTTAAATTTGTTTAATGTGTAATTGCTGTTAAGCGATTAGTTTATTTTAAAATAACGATTTTTTTTTTATTTGGGGGTATGAAAACAGCAAATATGAAAATTATCTTTATTTTATACATTAAAAATACTACTTCACAACATTTTGTCTCCGAAAAACTAATAGGTTAAATTTATAGGATTCTTTCCGTAGATTGTGAATCCGAAAATGAAAATGTTTTATTACACTCTTCGAGAAAAATGGGCTTAAATTGTGGAACAAAAAGTAATGGCAAAAATATTTTTATTTTCACATTTTATATCAATTTTTTAAACTTATAGCTATATAATATCAAATATTTGTAAATTTTATTCTGTATTTTTTAGGGAGCAAATATTGTTCACGAGTCTTCGCTATCTTTAAGTTTTTAAGTTGGGTATAAGTTTTTTTTTCACATTTAAGGGGGTAGTCCAGTGAAAAAAAAATTTTTTTTCGCTTTTTTTATTTTTGCTTAAATCTACTCTACTACACCTAGAAAATACTCCCTTAAAATATCTAAGCAAAATATTGAATAGTTTTAAAGATACAGAGAGTTTTCGAGAGACGTGTAATCCGATCGCTCGAAGGTCCCCTGGCGTGTTTCGGAGCAAGGAGGACTCTTTTATTTCTGTTTGCTTCGCCCATTTTTTTCGGTTTATAACGGTCTAGGTCCTTCTGCTTTGCATTTAAGGTTAGTTATGTATGGAGGAGGCATTGCGTTATGTATGGAGCAGGCATCGCTGACTAAGGTCAAATTAATTTTTTTAGCTTTTTTCCGCATAAAAAACTTTAAACGCGTTTTTCTGAAAACAGCATGTTTTGACTCGGCGGACGTCAGATCTCAGAGTCTTTTGCTTCGATTGATCTAAAAATTTAGCTGTATATTTCTTGATTGTGTATCTATCGTCGGAACTAGAATTATTAAAATCCATTGTTTATTTACAAAGTTATAAACAAATTAAGCACCCGAAAAACACCCGAAAAATTCGAAATGCCGCCATTTTGTTATTTTTTATTGAAAATTAATAATTCTAGTTCGGACGATAGCCAATGTTTTACAGATTAAAACCTCATTTGAATTTTTTGTTTCAAATGAACTGTTGCAGAGATTCGACGTCCGCCAACAAAAAATTTTTTTTTTTGGAGCGGCCATTTTGTCGAGATGACTCATCGAAAACAAAAAAAAAAAATTTTTTTGTGTATTTTAATAGTTGTACTATCATATGTCAAAAAGTTTTTTAATAAAAATTGACTTCTAATATGAAAAAAAAATCGTTGAAAAAACAGTCGTTTTCACTGGACTACCCCCTTAAACGAATTTTTATAAAGACAGAAAAATACAAGAAAAATGTAGGGCAATATAATCGGACTTTCAAAAATTATAATAAACAAATCTTGTATCTTACTAAATAATGTAACATTGGCCCTGTTTATTTGTTTGCTACGTAACTTTTAGAAAGAACGAATAACACAAGTCGACACGATTTTTGATTCTGATTAATATGCAGTCATTCCTCATTGCTTTCGTCTCACAATTGAAGAAAATCAACATGATTTTTAAAAAAAATTTGCTTTTGTGCCCAGGACAGCAAATATAAAATGACCAATCATCAAAATTGTTATGTTTTCATTTCCTTATAAATCTGTTGGGGGCGGACATTTTTTAAATTTTCGGTTGCTATATTAGATCCTCCATCTTTAATATATAATTTAGTAACAGATTAAGTTTCAGCAACTCTAAGACCACTTTGATTAATTTTGATAAAAAATCCCATAAAATTGTAAATGTTCAGACGCCATATTTAATTCACCACTTTGGAACCCAATACAAAAATGTACCTATACCTACTGTTTTCTCTAGTATAACGTACTTTTTGGCAAAAATTCAGAAATATCGCACAACACATTTAGTTGTAATTGAGGTTCAAACTATCCAAACGAATGTCAAATTTTCCTTCACAAAAGCAAAGTTTTAACAAAATTATGACACTTTTGCCTTCTTTTTGGACACAAGCAATAAGAAAATAACATTCACAACTCAGACTCAAAAAAAAAGTTTAATTTTGTTGACCTGTGTAATCTTTGGTTTTTCACCATTTTTCCAAACCGTGTAACATTTAAATTTGTATGCTTTTAGAGTCAGGGAAATAATGCATTTAGAAATAATTATAGCAAAACAATATAGTATGTGCGACAAAACGTGGTGTGATATTTTGAGTGTAGTTTATGTGTCTGCTAAATGAAAATTTTTTATCTAAAGTAGTAATCAACTTTGAGAAGAAAAATGACCAAAAAAATCAGCACTTTTTTTAAAAAAAACCCAAAAATAATAGAGTTTTTGAAGCTTTTATGCAAAACAAATGCCAAATTCTGAAAGAGCATCCCCAAAAACCCTTTATATACGAATTTGGAAAAAAATCGCCCCAATTTGCTATTCGAAACATACAATTGAACTTGCGTGCACAAAATCCTCGTTTTGCGCATTAATGGGTTAAGTCGAGGTTATATGTATCGAACAGCGGCATTATGGAACATTTTTTAAAAGAATGTCATTGTTTTTTAAAATGCATAAAAACACAAAATTCAAATGTGTGAAATGCACTTAGTCATAAAAAGTTTCAAACAGAAATGTTACAAGGCGTTTTTAATTAGTCACTTATACTACAAAATATCGTCTGTTTCCTTAGAAGTACAATAAAATCACTTCACAAATATCCTTTTACTATCTATCATTTTGTCCCGCGCTTCTTCTATCTTTTGTAACTGCCTGTCGGTTGACATTTGATCGTTGCACTTAGTCAAAGGAACAAAGCAACAATTTCTAACTCCTTTGAGGGTCCAAGGAAAGGGCGTTTAGTACTTTGTGACTGTATATCCTTTTGAGGGTATCTCTCTCACAAATCCCATCCCTTCGTCCATTGGATTGAAGGGCGCTTTGTTGTGATTGCAGCAGCTTTACAATGTCCTGCGGGCTCGAGTTATACAATAATTCGCTTTTGTGACTGCAGTCACCGTCGTGATTGAAAGCCTTTTAGTTTTGCTTTTGACTTTAGTTTCTTCTGTCGGGTTCTGAAAGGGGTTTTTAGTTCCATCCAGACACACTTAATGAATGGCTGGTAATTCTGTCGCCAGATAAAGCGCTTCTAAATGAACGGACGAATTTACTGCCCTTAATGACACACTCTGAATTGATGTAAAAATCAAGAAAAATATATTTGAGATTTTCAACTCCGAGATCGGTTTTCACACTTTTTACTTCGATATCGACAGCTGGGAGCAATGAGAAAAACATCAGAAAGCATTTTGCTTGGTGGCAAACCAATCTATTTCACCTGAAACGATGCTTAACATCGCTTCAGTGGAGGTGGGGTTAAATTTGCTCGAAAAACTCCCTTCGACGCCATATGGGGCCCTGTCACTACGGGAAAAGGAATTGCATCCCCTTATATAATCCTGACAACGATGAATGCATCTCGTCGCATTACGGTCGACTTCGTACTTGCAAATCCCCGAATATACCATTCTTCAAAATTTAGAAGTGATCCCTGCTATCCCTTTTACAGGAAGAGACAGCCCTCGTCCTGACTTAGCATCTACTATACTTCTAGTCCATATCTGTTCCAGATATGTTCGGCACTGTTTATGGAATTCCGGAATAACTTCCGGGGCAATCACATTGCCAGTGCAATGGGAGTAGGAAATTTAGTTTCGGGATCGAATGTGTTGACGTTCCTGCACACAGTTCCCGGAACGGAAAGATGTGCTCCTTGGGTGGGAATAAAGAAAAGATAAATTGCACTCAGCGGGATACTTTTGATTGCATGCTTATTGAGCCCGGTAATTGATTTGATACCCATCCTTGGGCTGTTTTCTACTGTATGAGAATATATACTATATATACAATATATATTCGAAGGCAGGAGAGTTAAAGGAGCCCCGGGATTTTGCGGTTCTACAGTTAAAAGGAACCGATAAATTTAAAGAGAAAATTTCTATATGAAGCAAACAGAAGAGTCGCATTAAGGCTCTCAGCATCGTAGAAAGGGAAGTTTGTGAAAAGGTTCGAGTGCTGGTTTAGGCATTAATGACACTTTTCGTAATTCAATATGAAACATAAGCTGAACACGACTCGGAAACATGAAATCCCTGTGGAATCTGGAGCCCTCCAATGCCATTATGATTTTACCCGAATTACTCCCAAGTCGTTTCCCTTTTCGGTTTAGAGCGGTTATTTAGTGAGTCGAGCAGAGTTAAATTTCCACTGGGTTTTCACTTAATGACTGAAGTTGGAACTTTTTTCCAACACCGCGCAACCTCGCTCACCCCCGCAGGGTAATCTCAATTTGCCGAAATCCATCAGGCGAATTCAGTCACTGGGGAATATGGAAAATGATTTTAATCTGAAATAATGCAGTGAACAGCAGGTTTTCGATAATCGGATGAATACCGCGAAATATGAAAATATAGTGGAAAATCGAACACACAGACAAATAAAGCCATAATAATATCTCACTTCGCTTCAGTGGTCGCGACATCATAAAATATGTAAACCATGACAGACATGGGGTCAGACATTGATCCTCTTTTATCAAAAAATCGTACATGAGTGAATTACATAAAAATTTATCACCCGAAACAGAAGGTCGTAAAACAAATTTAAGTTCCTATTAGCATACGACAATGAAATCGGGATGCACCCGATGGCGTTCGGGCACGAGACAAGCCCTAGATCGTTTGTTCACTTCATAATTTGCACTCCTTGAATGGACCAACCATCGAGGGAAACATTTCGCCGCCATTCCATTCCGGAGATGGAGAAACGTTTCGTCTGAAAAGTTTGACTTTTGGGACCCATTTCATTTTTCAAATAAAAATTTCATAGTTCTGCGAATGGATTTTGGGTGGACATAAAAAGTTATATTGTTGCATTCTTTGTTTTTAGCATCTACTTTATTCGCACCTATTACTTCTTAATTGGTGAACGTAAAGAAATCAATTAAATAATGCAGCTGATTTTTAATGGTACTTGTGTAGATATTCGCTATTTGGTTTTCTTGATATAGATACAGTGCAAATCGGATAACGCGAAATTAAAGGGACGAGCAAAAAATTTCGCCTTATCAGAATTTCGTGTTAAGCAAACAGCGTAATTGTACAAATATGTATGCACATATGTACATACATTTAGTCTCTGTAGAATTTATAACACAGAAGAAACGATTAAACATTAAAAGTAGATTTTATTTCTCAAAATCTGAATAACTCATAAATAAATTAACAGCATTTTATTTAGATATTTGTCATAAAGTAAATGTTGATAAATTCCGGTGAATTCCCGGCTATCAAAAAAGAGAAATTCTCCGAAAAATTAAAGTAGTGCAGTGTTACCGTTTGCAAATAATACATTTTTCGTAGATTGTTTTTCATTTTCTCTCAGTAGTTATACACTTTTATATAATGAGCGGCAACACTTTCATTGACTAAACAAAAGAGAAAAGAGAAAAGTCGCATTTCGAGGTAAGCGAATTATTTTACATATATTTCAAACTCAGGGTTGCAAAAAATGTTTCTTGTTAAGCGATATTTCGAATTATCCGTTTCGTCTTAAACGAAAACTTAGTACCATAATTGGTGCATTTTACATGACCCGACAACGTGTGGATGGCAGCTTAGCGAAAACAATAGACTTGAACCATTATGGTATACTGGCCAAGCAGCTCCTCTAACCGTGGAGGAAATTACTAAAAATTCTGAAGATGATGACGAAAATGAAGAAGAAGCCACAAATCAACATTATGATTGTGATGATTCTGATGATTTCGAATAAACAAAATATAACATTATATTGATATTCATTTTTTTAAATAATAAATTAAGATTTTTTATGTAATCTAGACTTAAATTAACCTATTTTTACATTATATTAATAAATGGTATTTCAATAATAAATAAAGATTAATTACCTAACCTACACTTTTTTTACCTTATACTTGTCAAGATGTCTTTTATTGAGAATAAAGTTGAAAATAAAACGAAAACAAATATATATATTTATACAGTGCAACCTCGATATAACAAATCGGAAGGGAACAAGTAAATATTCGTTATATCAAGTAATTCGTTAAACCGAGGTTTGTTATGTTGAGGTTAGGTTGGCCTAAAATTCGTTATAAAGAGGTAAAAAAATAGTTTTATTCACCTCAACATTACGTACTCATCTTGTTAAAGCGAACAACTTCTACTAATAAATGATAACACATTTTTATCAAATTACTGTGTGTATTTTCTATTTAAAAACAATTAGGTAGGTAACAAAATGATTTTCTTACATTAATAATCAAAATTAAATGCAGTAAAATCCGTAAAAGTAGGTACATATCTTGGTGGGGACATACATTATGTAGGTAATTTAATGTTGATTTCAAAAATTCGCACAACAATTTTTTACAGTTGGCACTGACGACGCGTACGAAGTGCAAAATAGAATCGGATCTATTTTGCACGGCGTGTAGCTCGTGTCGCGTCAATGTGTTTAGATGTGCATAGTACCCTATGTCGCTCGCCGGTCGTCGGTATCATTGTGTTTCTTGCCTAAGAGTCATACATTGGTGGGAACTTTATATAAAGGTTTTGGGTTGACAAAATTCGTTAATTAGAGGTATTTATACTTTTTCTTGATAGTCGAAAATTCGTTATAAAGAGGTTGTTCGCAAAAAATGTTCGCAATGTAAAGGTATATTTTACATTGACTCTTATGGACAATTCAAGGGGATTACGAAGAATTCGTTAAATCGAGGAATTCGTTATATTGAGGTACGTTATATTAAGGTTGCACTGTATTTGTATTCCAAAAAACGTCATTAAAATGCTTCATTTATTGATAAGAAATGATAGAAAATAATAGTCTAGAAGTGGCCCGGGTAATATATTAGCTATTGCACGAATCTACGCCCCTACTTCGCTTGTTTGAACTGGTATGACAGATGTTTTTGTCAAGTTTTGAGCCGTCATACTGAAATAATATGAAAGTAGACAAAAAAAGGAACAAATAAAAAAAAAAAAAAAGTTATTCAGTGATAAGGGTAAAACTTTATCACTAATATCTTTTTAAAGTAGGTATGACAGACATTTTTGCCACAATAGCAGCTGTCATACCATTTTTTTCTGAAAGTACATTAAATTTAGAATAAAATGCACTGGTAGAAATTAATTTCCCCGATAAGTGCAAATTATAAATGTTTATTAATAATAAAAAAATGTGTAAAAAATATTGGTGCCAGGATAGACCTCTTCATACCGGGCTTATTTTATTCGTATTTCTATGGACTATCTCTTCATATAAAAAATATTGAAATCCGTGTAAGTGCACTTTCAGGATTGTGGGCTCCCGGACTATTTAGATAGATTAGTAAACTTAATTACACATTCCAGGGAATTGCATAGCATTCAAATTCTTGGTAATTATATACTTTAACTTGCAACTCTAATATGACCTTGACCTTGAAATATGTCATCTTTAGGGTCACTCTCAACACATTGATACAGATATATAGGGCATGGAAATGCCTCCTTCATATTTTTTTTTTTTTTTTATTTAGAAAAAACACATTTTGCCCTACACGACAGCCTATCACACCGCCCAACTTTTACATCTTCGTCGACTTTCCTCATTATTATATACAATTTAGGGTGCTTTTTTTTCGCGACTATTTTTTTTTTTTTCAGTCCCACCTCGAAATTTTGTGGCAAATACCTAAACAAAAATTCCCTGAAAATCGGAGGCCTTAATATTAATATTAAGTACTAGACCAAGGCGTATAAAGATTTCCCATATAAAATACACGTAAACTTTTATTATTTTTTTTCAAAACTCTACAGCTCAGAGGCACTTTATGGTATAATCTTGGTCAATGGTAGGATTTCTTCAGAATTGAATGCTCTACAAAAGTGTCCATTGCGGTGTAACCCTAACTCCCACCATCGAGGTAGTACGGGTCACTAACCCCAATTTTTCCATGAATTTCTCGGTTTTTGCCCCTATCTCGTAAACAACAAGAGCTACAGAAAAATGAATATGACAAACTTGTAGGAAATTCAATTTCCTACAAAAAAGTTCTGAACACCAAATCGCTAACATCGATATTTCTTGAAATATTGGGCTTTGAAGTTGAGGTAGTGTGGAACTTTCATGGATTATTGAGCTAAATTGTAGAAACACTACCTCAACTTCAAAACACAATATCTCAAGAAATATCGATGTTAGCGATTTGGTGTTCTAGAACTTTTTGGAGGAAATTGAATTTCCTACAAGTTTGTCATTCACATTTTTAATGTAGCTCTTGTTATTTACAAGATAGGGGCAAAAAAATAAGAATTTCATGAAAAAATAGGGTTAGTGACCCGTACTACCTCGTTGGTGGGAGTTACGATTACACCGCAATGGCACTTTTTTAGAGCATTGAATTCTGAAGAAACCCTACCATTGACCAAGATTATACCATAAAGTGCCTCTGAGCTGTAGAGTTTTGAAGAAAAATAATCAAAGTTTACGTGTATTTTATATGGGAAATCTTTATACGCCTTGGTCTAGTACTTAATATTAATAAGAAGGGCTCCAATTTTCAGGGAATTTTTGTTTAGGTATTTGCCACAAAATTTCGAGGTGGGACTGAAAAAAAAAAAAAATAGTCGCGAAAAAAAAGCACCCTAATACATATTAATTTTCTTCACTCAAGTATAAAATCTGGGGTGATCCCCTCACTCCAAATTCATGACTTGTTACACATTGAATAAATTTAATTCATAATCAATTTCTTGTGTTTCATTCATTCACACATCGCTTTTCCTTACTCTCCCGCTAGCATTCCGCGCCACAAAACCCCTTGGGTACACCTCATTTGATATCCACGTCAACATAATCAAAGCTCAAGGTCATTTTAATTTTCACATGAGAATAATTAAATTTGGTGAAAATAAGCGCATTTGTAACTTTTGGTCGAGGGTTATTAGAAAAATGTTTTTAAATTATTAAAAGTATGTAAAATTTTTACAACTACGCACCATCCCTCAGGCTTCAACAAATTATATGAAAAAAATTATGTTATAAAAGTAGCTACTAAATAAATTTGATTAAAAAAAGAAAGAAAAAAAAAATTATAAATAAATTGAGAAAGATTTCAATGACAAGATTTAAGGGAATAAAAATCGACGCTTAATTCTACTTTAATTACTTTAACACTAGGCTTACCGGGGGGTCATTATAACCTGTTACCTGTATCAGTTTATTTTAAATTTATTCTTTCAAAAAAAAGTTATTCCGTACTTTTCATACATTTCTTAATTAATCGTTAGTTATACATGGCTTATAAAAATGAATCAAAATATTTTCAAAAAATACAGCATGCATTGTACTGGAGAAAATAAATTCAAATTAAACTACAATGGGTCAAAATGACCACTTGGTTGGTTGTTAAATTCTGATAGATAGTATCAGGAATTATAAGTATAGCTTATTCCGTCCGACAATAATTAGGTGTAGGAATTAATTCCAAAATGAATGCATAGGTACTTTACAACAATGAGATATAGTGGTAATACTATAATTTAAATTTTAGGTTGTGATATTTGGTACTCAATAAAAATTTAGAACCAACTACTTTTCTTATAATGTACACAAATTCTTCAAATCTTCTTTATACACAATTTGTATATTTCCCCTGTCTCTTGCAGATGCTCTGTTTACCTTAAGTTTTAATTAAAGCTCATCTGCATAACATTTTAATTAAAACTTTCGCTTGTTGAATCGAAGGAGGAGTCCAAGAAATGGGTTCGGTCGGAGGTCGGACAAAAGTATGAAAATCGGAAGTATTCCTAAAATAATGGTTTCACTCCCTGAAGAAAGGGCCACCCTGTGGTTTGTGTGCGTTAGATAGGTTTCTGCTAAACGAGGAACCTTATTAAGTCACAAGATACTCCTCTACCATAAATTGGACAAGTTTACTTTCGCAGAATTTGTGAGTTAGTTCCACCTGGGCATACACCCGGCAGCCAATTTGATGCCTCCCATTTGTTTGATGAGCATGGGACCCGTTCAATAGTCAGTGGAGTGACGATTACGATTATACCCATGACCAGGATCGTCTGGAACAATCAACCGATTCGGGAACCGGGACCCGGGAAATATAGTCCCTGAGCCCTTGCCCCTCGGTCGGTTAGATACTGAATTTTGTGCACGGTTCTGCGTATGTGGGAGGGTAGATGTGTATATTTTCCGCCCAATAGCTTTTCCAATAGTTACCAATAAATAAGAACCGAGTTTCCTATGGATGAAAATGTCACTATCGGACGCGAACAAACGCCTCATATTACTTGAAGCATGATTTTATCATATGTCACCGCTGTCAAGCGTGTGAGCCCGTCTCTCTGCGCGCAAAACGGATGGATGTATCTCACTATCTGAGTGCCAATTTTCATGAAGAAATGAAACCAATTATGTCGCCATTCGATTGGAAACTGTTCAGAACTGGTGCATCATATGCCCTAGGGTTGTTGTGGTCTGTTCTGGTATTATTTCGCATTGAACCCGAACCCTTTCACGTTATATATTTTCTCAGTTTTATTTTTGTGAATGGGGACGATTGGGTTTTTATGGAGCAGCATAAAGCCCTATATACGAGGTAATTGGCCGTGAACCCTTAAACACTTCGGTTGCACTCTAAAAGTTTCTACTTAGAGGATCCAATTTGAGGGCAATCAACCATATTCTGGCCGATTTGGAAAATATTTGCAATTTAATACTATACGAACTAAAATTACCTTCACATATAGAAGTATGACAGGAGAATTGGGTTCTGTCGAGACAGACTTATAATATTTTGATTATTAGAGTAATGACTGGCAATTGCTTAAATTATTGTATCCATTTCCTACCTTAAATATTTAATGTCGTATTTGAGTTAAAAATTCCTAAAGTAGTTCTCACTCGAGTTTTCGACTTTTATAATATTTTCTATTTTTCTAAATTTATATTTGTTTAAAAATTAAAGTATAAAAATAGTCGGGGTGCCAGAGGTTCAAAAAATGGGTTATTTCGTTGTTGGACGGAATTTGATGAAAAATGGCAGAAAGGGAAGGTCATTGCCCGTACAGTGACCCATTAAAAAAGTTAGAATGAGCGAGGTCGGGAAGGTACTTTGTTATTGCAAAATAACTTTGATAACCCGTTATTTTTCAGTTTTCTTGGAATAACTCGAAAACGAAGCGTTTCAGCGAAAAATATTAAATACAAAAGTTGTTCAGCTGATGATTTTACGTAGGAATACGGTTTTTTCATTAATTAAAAAATTGTTTTTCCGACCGAAAACCAGCAGAAAAGTACCAAAAATGCAAAAACAATAAGCATTAAAAAATAAAGGAAAAAAACGATTTCCATCGTTGATATTTGGGTTATTGATAGGTATTGGTATTGTTAACCAAATGCACCCGGTCCGGTTTTTCAAAAACAATATGGCGACCTATTGCAACATTGTTAAGTTAAAACTTTGGAACGCTGTAAATTCTGCATGAACAAACGGATCTTGATGAAACAAATTGGAATCGGTAGGTATTAACGGCATCTTTGAGTGTGCCAAATTTCAAAATTTTTCAACAATTACTTTTTTTGTTATTAACCAAAAACCATTTGCTGTGCTTCGTAATTTCGTCAATTTACAACATTACAACAATAACAAAATGCATTTGATTACTCTTAACATCCTACAGTGGTGACTAAAAACGCGAAAATAGCGAGTTTTGATGATTTGATGCATTTTGTTGCAAAGCTTAATGTTGTAAATTGACGAAATTACGAATACACATTGGTTAATAACAAAAAAAGTAATTGTTGAAAAATTTTGAAATTTGGCACACTCAAAGATGCCGTTAATACCTACCGATTCCAATTTGTTTCATCAAGATCCGTTTGTTCATGCAGAATTTACAGCGTTCCAAAGTTTTAACTTAACAATTTTGCTATAGGTCGCCATATTGTTTTTGAAAAACCGGACCGGGTGCATTTGGTTAACAATACCAATACCTATCAATAACCCAAATATCAACGATGGAAATCGTTTTTTTCCTTTATTTTTTAATGCTTATTGTTTTTGCATTTTTGTTACTTTTCTGCTGGTTTTCGGTCGGAAAAACAATTTTTTAATTAATCAAAAAACCGTATTCCTACGTAAAATCATCAGCTGAACAACTTTTGTATTCAATATTTTTCGCTGAAACGCTTCGTTTTCGAGTTATTCCAAGAAAACTGAAAAATAACGGGTTATCAAAGTTATTTTGCAATAACAAAGTACCTTCCCGACCTCGCTCATTCTAACTTTTTTAATGGGTCACTGTACGGGCAATGACCTTCCCTTTCTGCCATTTTTCATCAAATTCCGTCCAACAACGAAATGAAAACCTCTGGCACCCCGACTAAAAGGCTTGCAAATCTTGAAATATTTTAATAATAATTAAGTAATTTTAATATTTTTACAAAATTTTGAATAAAGTATAAAGTCGTTGCGCGTGCAATACCGCGAAAGAGTAGTTTGTAAATACCGCGTATCTGCGTTTTCACGATTTTACAGGAGGAAGAAAAAACTTAATATCTTAGCCATTTAACTATATTTTATGGACTGAACTCTAAGGCTACTTCTTTGCGGCCTAATTTATAGGAAAATAACGTTAGCTTACTAATAACTTGCTTAGATTCTGTATAAAGTCACTTACGCGGTTTTGTTACAACAAATTACAGAAAAAGTAGTTTACAATTAGCAGGTACGCGGGTTTGAAATGAAACATTTTAATATAGAATTGAATTTTTTTATGTCAAAAATGAGGTTTCTTATAGGCTAATTTAAATTCTGTGAGACCTACGGGAGCGAAACTATGTTAAGGATCCGTAGGCGCAATATTTCAATTTTGCGCCTTTTGCTGTTACGCGGTATTTACAAACTGCGGTATTGCACGCGCAACGACGATATCATGTTTTGAAAAAAATCGTCGTCTCTTTGTATGTTTCCGATAACACAAGAATTTTCATTAATTTCCGCATAGTGAAAAATAATCGTTATATTAAAAACCATATCATTTAATAAATAAATATCTTGTTTTTTTTGCAGTAATAATTTTCGTTTCCCAAAAACTTTTGTTTTAGATAATTTTTCTGACCAATGATTAAGTAGTTGTACAAAGCAAAAACAACCACATTAAAATGTGTTTTAAAGTTTAACACTAGAATTACTGGACTTCTACTACTACTTATAAATGGAAAAGCTTTTTAAATATATTTAAATTTATGATATTTACACACCTCTCCTCAACCAACTTTTAGTTTGACAAAAATGGTTGAGAAAACTGATTATATATATGTACAATATATCTATGTATGTGATGCATATATATGGCAACTTATTTCAAGTTCAGTATTGAAATTGAAGTTCATAAATTATTTTTTGTTTCTTTAATTGTTCACTAAACATATAAAAGGGTCATTGATATTTGTTTTAAAGCGCTCCCAAGTTTTGAGAAAGCTGATTCACATGCCTGTTCCGACCAGATTCCTAATCCAGCTCCCGATAAGAAATCGAGGCACTGCTGTATATGAATAGTTATCATATGTATTTTCAAGGTTTCTGAAATCTCTGTATCAAGGAATGCTTAACGAACCTCAGTTATATTTGAACCAGGTTTTTTGATGAAAAATAATGTCAACCAACATGTTCATAGCTCCAAATGCCGAGATAAAAGGTACTAATTTTAAGAACCTAACTTCTGTATAAATTTCTTCATCGTTCAACATACCTATCTGCATTCTTCAACAATTTGCAACATGCATCGCCTTCAAATATATCATCATGGTAACTTTTTGAAACAAATATCAATGACCCCTTATATAGTGAACAATTAAAGAAAGCTGTAGTTGACTTTTCTTCAAGACGTCTATAATATTGCTTACGTATTTGTTAATATGATTCATATTTGAATCATATATGCTTATTTGTTATTGTTTTCAAAGACGTATATTATAATTAGTAACATTTTTATATTTCAAACATGCAGTAGTGCAGTTAATCTGCGTATTTATGATATACAATTTATTATATTTTGTTTAGTATTCATGAAATGAAACATTAAAAGAAAATTTATTTTTGTTGACAATATTTTGTAAAATTGTAAAAGTAAATGAAAAAAATTTTTATACATATATGTTTAAACACAATTCGTATAATAGGTATTTTTTTTTACTCGATGAGATTACTTGATTCTAAACTAGAAAAACAAAAAATTATTTATGAATTTCAATTTCAATATTGAACGTGAAATAAGTTGACATATATATACATACATAAATAGATATATTGTACATATATATAATAAAAAATAAAACTAAAGTTTGATTTTAAAAATTAAATTCGCAACTTAATTTAATAATTTTTAAAATAAAATTTTTTTTTTAAAAAAATTGCCATATATTCGCCAAATTAGCAAATTCGATTTTGTGCCAACGTTTTTTGATTCGTAGTCATTCTGAACAAACGACTTTATTCAGTTTTCCGAACCATTTTTGTCAAACTTAAAGTTGGTTGAGAGGTGTGTTTAATAAGTTTAAGCATAAATTTCAAGAGATAATTTTCAAAATTAATGCAATGAGGGAATACCTGTCAATTATCAATGATGGGACTTGGCAGGTCTAGAGTTAATTGACAATATTTTGATCCATTATCGAGATGTTAAGACCCTAAATTTACCTAAAATTATCTTGTAGTGTACACTTAAACTAACATTAACCCATTAATGCGCAAAACGAGAATTCGCAATTTCAATTGTACGATTCTGTACGATGATACGAATAGAAAATTGGAGCGATTTTCTTCCAAAGTCGTATATAGGGATTTTTGAGAATGTTCCTTCAGAATCTAGTATTTGTTTTGCATAAAAGCTTGAAAAACCCTATTACTTTTCGGTATTTTTTTTTAAACTGATGATTTGTTTTGATCTCCTTTCTTTCTAAAGTCGATTATCTTGTCGTTGCTGTTATTGAATGATCACATAACCACCAGAAATCGCGGTTCGAATGTCTAAAATTATTGATGTTTTTACACGAAAACACCTTTACAAAAAAAAAAAATATTGTATAGAACAGAAAATGCTTGAAATTAGCCAGAGAACACGTGTATGTGCCCCAAATTTCTATTCGAATCGTACAATTGAACTTGCGTGCACAAAATTCTCGTTTTGCGTATTAATGGGTTAATATACCATAACAAGCCAATTTTTGTTCTAGCCTTGTTGCTTATGCTGTACGAAACATTTTGTCTATTATTATTTTTTACAATATTAATGTCAGAAATTAAAATATAAATGATGAAAATAGTTTTTAAAAGGAATCTCTCTTATGTTTCTCTATTTCGAAAAATCTTGAATAAATAAGTTTTCAAAAAAATACTAAGATTAAAGTATTACAACAAATTTACTCACAGTAACTGCATAAATGAAAAGAAAAACGATTTTACGCCCTTCAGTATGAGTTGTTGTGGTCATTCAGAAAACGATTCTACGAATGATTTGCCTTAAACAGCTTTCACCAAATTAAATATAATGAAAGTACGGACTGTTGCCTTCCAATTCCCCCTATTCTCCCTATTCCCTAATTAATTCTCACTCCTTGGCCTGTGCTCGTCAAGCATGTTTACCCTTAATTGATGATACTGCCAATTTCCCAGGGCCCCTCTTCCGGGCTTGTGCTAGTCACTCTACTATGCTCTGTAGTGCATGCTAATCCTGCTTAAAGCTTATCGAACGAGCCCTTCGCCTTCTTCGACGATGCACAATTTATACCAGAGCTATCTACTGGTGTGTAATATTTGGCAATAAATGAACAGGATATGAGCGAATTTTCACTCCACGGGCAGGAAGATATAATGCAGATTATTAATGGGTATGAAACGAGAACAATTGCTGGGGATTTGTTTAATATAGAATGCATTTCCTTGCACAGCTTTGCTGACAGTTGACACATTATATATTTTACAAATTGCTTTCAAACAATAACTCTTGCAAATCAGACTGCAGGTGAGGTATGACAAAGTTTTCGATTGTTTTGAAAGTTCTCACCTTTTGAGAGAATGTTAGACTTATATGAAATTTTCTGAAATATCGAATAAACTGATTTTATGTAGTCAAAGAAGAGCTGCAAAATTTTTTGTTGGTAACGAATTTCGAATATTGAACTCTGACGAATTTTGTTATTATTTGGTTCAACTTATAAAATTATATATTACTTTTTTTTAAATACTATCACTAGTTGTATAATACAAGATTTGTGCAAAACAATTATTAAATTCCACCACACTATCCGCTTGGTCTAAAACTATAATCCTGTTGTTGAATGCTTGGTTTGGTGGACCACTTCCAAAACTAATTGGCTTAATAAAGTGATTCAAGTGATTGATATCCACTGGTGTGGAAATATTAATAAACGACAATTAAATTATGCTTGAGATGACACTACCCAGGATTAAATAATTTACGTGCAATGCAATGTGAGCATGATAGTTAATGGTAGGTTATTTCATATTAATTAATTAATTTAATTTAAATGCTGTATCATTTTAATTACTTGAAGTGTACAATTAATTTTTATACCTGAATGCTTACTTATAAATAATTTAATGACAAATTGCTCAAATAAATAAATCCCACAACACGATTTTTTTAGAGCGTCTACTTAAAATTATATCTCAGGATACCGACCTAAAATGACCTCTATCAATACGTATCGATCATTTTTAAACTATCCTTGAAATGCTTTTCGAATAAAATTAATAGTTAAGATAGAAGGCCTTAAATTAATGCCTAGTCCTTGAAGTGAACCAGAAAATATTCCCAACTGTTCAATATCCAGCCGATATGAATTAATTTAACCCTCAAAATTTAAACTAGACCAATCGACAACAAATTCATAATTCGTTCAAGGGATTTGGGTTTCGGACTGTGCAAGTTGTTTTGAAGGCCCTTTTCACTAGGAAAATATCCACGAATCACAGCAGTTCAACCTCAATACAGGTGAACTTTTTCGACCCGCCTAATTTACTTACTTTGTTTCTTTAACCGTAGTTTAATTGCGAATGAAAGTATTATGCATTTAAAAGGAATCTGCACGAGCGTCGAGCATGCATTACTTTTTTATTCTTTAACTAGAAAGAATTAATGAGTTTTTTCTTATATTATAAAAATTGATTAATAATTGAGTATTAAGAATTCAATTTAAGAAACAAGTAATTAAACATATTAAAATTTTCCTGTAATAAAGCAATTATAATATGTGCTCAGTTTCGGATTCCCTGTACCTCTGTGGATTGTGCTTCTGACTAAATTTTTGTTTTAGCGCCATCTCCTTGTAAGATATTTTCTATCCACAAAATATTTCCCTTATTTTAAGTTCCACAAAAGCATCCATCCTTCCGAAAAACATAGAAAATGTTGTGGGCCTTCCTTTGTTCCCCTAATTCCAGAAGCACTTTTCGGGCGCTGGAAGAGCTTTCGGATAGAATGAATTTTCACCACACGAATGTTTGAGCTAAAAGTGAATGGAAAGAATTAGGCCACTTTTCATGGTTGGGTATTATGTGGTATTATCCTAAAGAGATCTGTGTAACATAATTTATAAAATCATGTTTACCGAAATTTATGACATACGTATTGTAATCTTGGGAATTCAAAGACCAGGGTTCGGAGAACTGAAAAAATTAAATTCGTTCGCGAACGAATTATAAACGAAGAATTTTATTTATAATTCGCTCGGGAATTTTATAAAATGAGTTTTATTTTTTAAATTCTCCATTCGCGAGCGAAATTTATTTTTATGAAATTGAAAAATATTTTTCGCTCGCGAATAATTCGTAAAAGAATCGTTCGCGAATCAAATTAAAAATAACAAGTTATCAATAAAATTGTTATACTTACTTATTATAAATTAGAAAAAATTATTATAGGCTTCAATATCTTGCTGAGGTCATATAAATGAAAGAATGACTAGAAAGGTTCAGTACTTATTTTGGTTCAGTTTTATGATCAAAATATTATTTGAAAAACACTTCTATCACTCTTTTGAAACGTAGATTGTTGTCATAATTTAAATTCACTTTATGTACGGTAGCATGATGTCTTTTTATATTCCCTATACGATGTTCTTTCAATATTTGTCTACACTCTAAACACTTTGATATTTCGAATTCTCATCATAAATAAATTACTTAGAAATATCAAAAACTTTTCGGCTACCCATCAACCTACAAATTTTATACAGAGTGATCCAAAAGTATGGAAACGGCAAAATAACTTTCGAGGAATGCATTTTGGAGAAAAAAGTTTTAAACAAAAGTTTTAGGAAATTTCCCTGGCTATTCAATGGTGACCTTATATTTTACTTTGACCATGGCCTTGAAGGTAATTGCAGGGTTAAGTTGATATTTTTAAACGGGAGCCTATATTTTTAACCACGAAAATGGAAAGAGCGGAACATTTTACGTTCGACTGTGACCTTCACTATGACCTCGAAGGCCATATCAACTGAAGATGGCTCTTTAAAGGAGAACCTGCATTGTTGATGCGGGTTTGGAAAGAGCAGAAGTCATGCGTCCGAATGTGACCTTGACCAGAACCTTGATCTTGATCATGACCTTGACCATGACCTCGAAGGTCATATCAAGGTCAAGATGGTTCTTTAAAGGGGAACGTAAAATTTTCCGCTCTTTCCATTTCCGTGGCCAAAAAATGGTTTCCCCTTCAAAAAACCACCTTGACCTTGATATGACATTCGAGGTCATTTACAAGGTCATGGTCAAGGTCACATTTGGACGCACAACTTCCACTCTTTCCAAATCCGCAGTAACAATGCAGGTTCCCCTTTAAAGAGCCATCTTGACCTTTATATGATCTTCGAAGTCATAGCTAACATCATATCGGACGTAGAATTTTCCGCTCTTTCCATTTCCGTGGTCAAAAATATGGGTTCCCATTTTAAAAAGTCAGCTTGACCTTGAAATGATATTCAAGGTCACTGTCAAGATCAAATCTACGACCACAATTGAATAGCCAGGGAAAATTCCTAAAACTTTTTTCCGAAACTATTTTCTCCAAAATGCATTCCTCGAAAGTTATTTAGCCGTTTCCATACTTTTGAATCGCCCTGTATGTTATTCTGCGGCGGAATAAGTATTGTTTGATTTCTTTAGAATTTTTTCCGTAGATTACAAATTCACAAACGAAAATTTTCAATTATGTAGCTCCCATTTTCGAGATAAATAGAGTTAAAAAGTGCAAAAGACCGTATTTCAGCAATTTTTGAATGATCATTAAAAAATAATATGACTAAAATAGAAGCCTGAAATCTAATCTAAGCATATATAAAAGCACAAATCTCTAGACTTTACTTAATATCTTGGGGAGCACATTTTTCGTAAGGATTCGCCAGATGGAATCTTCATTCCCTATCTTAGTCCAGTCAATTTAACCTCTGAAGCGGAAGTTTGTGATGGAGTGCTAATTTTTGGATATATTGTTGGGGACGGTGAGAAATGAAGCTATAATTTCTTTCACCCCTGAGGGGTGTTTGCGAAGGGGTGAAAAAGGGTGAAAAAGGGTGAAAACGGTTTTTTGTTTATAACTTTGAATAAAAAAGTCAGCCTGGGTGGGAACGTTAGAGGGTGATATAATAAATGATTATTCATCTTGTATTAAAGTTTCCCCCGGTTTTGTTTATTGCAAAATTGTTTATTAACAATTTCACTCTCCCAAACCGAAAAAAATCACGGCTGATTTTTTTAAAAATACTTAAGCTCGTACGATGTCTTTCATTTTCACAATATCACTAGAAGACGCAATCCCCCATCATATACCAAAAATTCAAAACGGTTCCATGCATTTCACCTGAGATAATCACCCAGATACCTCACCTGTTTTACACCGAAAAATGTACAGTTTTAATCCAAGTCAAGATATCCCCCACGAATCGTCGCCCTCCGACCAGATATCGCTGAGCAGCACACATTTTGCACATTTTTTCCCAGCCCACGGTGGGGAAGAAGAAGATTTGCGACTGATTCAAAAACGGAAATCGCTATAACTTTCGATGTATGTAACGGAACTTAATGTATGATGGCTTCAAAAATCACTTATTTCTTTCTCCATCTTTTTCTCATACACCACTTTCACCTAATATTTTTACTTTTTTTTATATTGAATTAAACTTAAAAAAAAAATAAAAATTAATTACATTTTATTCCTTTTCTCCCACAAAACTAAACTTTTTTGAAATATTCTTAATTTTGTAGTTGTCTACAGATTCCACCCTTTATTCTTATAATTTTTATTATTTTCCACAAATCCCCCCTGACCCCCCGAATAAATATATTACCCCTTAAATTTTACAAACAAAAAACTTGCCAAACATTTTATTTTTTTTCTCCCACAAAACTAAACTTTTTTGAAATATTCTTAATTTTGTAGTTATCTACAGATTCCAGCCTTTATTCTCATAATTTTTATTATTTTCCACAAATCCCCCCCTGACCCCCCGAATAAATATATTACCCCTTAAATTTTACAAACAAAAAACTTACCAAACATTTTATTTTTTTTCTCCCACAAAACTAAACTTTTTTGAAATTTTAATAATTTTGTAGTTATCTACAGATTCCACCCTTTATTCCCATAATTTTTATTATTTTCCACACATCACTCCCTGACCCCCCCGAATACATTTATACTATTTACCTTTTTTTTAAATTATTCCCCATTTTTACTATTCAATTTTTTCCACCAATTCTCAATTAATCTCACTTTTTTTTTCACCCACCTCTACTTCAAGGTCTTCCGAAACTAAATCTACATTTTTTTCTCCATTATTGCTAATAGTTTGTCCCCAATCTGCCCCCGTGTGTGCTAGCGGATCATTTTTCGCCCAAAATATTAATTTCTCCCCAGTTTCGATTTACGATTATTGCATAAAGACCTACTCCAATTGGGGACAAACTATTAGCAATAATGGAGAAAAAAATGTAGATTTAGCTTCGGAAGACCTTGAAGTAGAGGTGGGTGAAAAAAAAAGTGAGATTAATTGAGAATTGGTGGAAAAAATTGAATAGTAAAAATGGGGAATAATTTAAAAAAAAGGTAAATAGTATAAATGTATTCGGGGGGGTCAGGGAGTGATGTGTGGAAAATAATAAAAATTATGGGAATAAAGGGTGGAATCTGTAGATAACTACAAAATTAAGAATATTTCAAAAAAGTTTAGTTTTGTGGGAGAAAAAAAATAAAATGTTCGGCGAATTTTTTGTTTGTAAAATTTAAGGGGTAATATATTTATTCGGGGGGTCAGGGGGGGATTTGTGGAAAATAATAAAAATTATGAGAATAAAGGGTGGAATCTGTAGATAACTACAAAATTAAGAATATTTCAAAAAAGTTTAGTTTTGTGGGAGAAAAAAAATAAAATGTTTGGCAAGTTTTTTGTTTGTAAAATTTAAGGGGTAATATATTTATTCGGGGGGTCAGGGGGGATTTGTGGAAAATACTAAAAATTATGAGAATAAAGGGTGGAATCTGTAGACAACTACAAAATTAAGAATATTTCAAAAAAGTTTAGTTTTGTGGGAGAAAAAAAATAAAATGTTCGGCGAATTTTTTGTTTGTAAAATTTAAGGGGTAATATATTTATTCGGGGGGTCAGGGGGGGATTTGTGGAAAATAATAAAAATTATGAGAATAAAGGGTGGAATCTGTAGATAACTACAAAATTAAGAATATTTCAAAAAAGTTTAGTTTTGTGGGAGAAAAAAAATAAAATGTTTGGCAAGTTTTTTGTTTGTAAAATTTAAGGGGTAATATATTTATTCGGGGTGTCAGAGGGGATTTGTGGAAAATAATAAAAATTATAAGAATAAAGGGTGGAATCTGTAGACAACTACAAAATTAAGAATATTTCAAAAAAGTTTAGTTTTGTGGGAGAAAAGGAATAAAATGTAATTAATTTTTATTTTTTTTTAAGTTTAATTCAATATAAAAAAAAGTAAAAATATTAGGTGAAAGTGGTGTATGAGAAAAAGATGGAGAAAGAAATAAGTGATTTTTGAAGCCATCATACATTAAGTTCCGTTACATACATCGAAAGTTATAGCGATTTCCGTTTTTGAATCAGTCGCAAATCTTCTTCTTCCCCACCGTGGGCTGGGAAAAAATGTGCAAAATGTGTGCTGCTCAGCGATATCTGGTCGGAGGGCGACGATTCGTGGGGGATATCTTGACTTGGATTAAAACTGTACATTTTTCGGTGTAAAACAGGTGAGGTATCTGGGTGATTATCTCAGGTGAAATGCATGGAACCGTTTTGAATTTTTGGTATATGATGGGGGATTGCGTCTTCTAGTGATATTGTGAAAATGAAAGACATCGTACGAGCTTAAGTATTTTTAAAAAAATCAGCCGTGATTTTTTTCGGTTTGGGAGAGTGAAATTGTTAATAAACAATTTTGCAATAAACAAAACCGGGGGAAACTTTAATACAAGATGAATAATCATTTATTATATCACCCTCTAACGTTCCCACCCAGGCTGACTTTTTTATTCAAAGTTATAAACAAAAAACCGTTTTCACCCTTTTTCACCCTTTTTCACCCCTTCGCAAACACCCCTCAGGGGTGAAAGAAATTATAGCTTCATTTCTCACCGTCCCCAACAATATATCCAAAAATTAGCACTCCATCACAAACTTCCGCTTCAGAGGTTAAATTGACTGGACTATCTGTTGTATGAAATAATCAGTGCATAGAAAAGAATACTTTGAACAGTGTGTTTTGGGCAAATTTTGCTATGGTACAAATTGCTATCACGATCCGTTATTTTTTAATGATTTTTCAAAGATAGCCAAAATACGGTCTTTTGCACTTTTTAACTGTATTTTTCTCAAAAACGAGAGTTAATTGAATATTTTCGGTTGAGAATTCGCAATCTACGGAAAAAAATTTCTATAGAAATGATTTGTCATTTGTTGGGCACCTAAATTGGTGTTGACCAACGTAAGTGCTGCTTTTACTTTTAACCACTATCTGAGCGCATGCACCACGAACTCAAGTCAAAGAATGCGAAAGAATCGTTCGTTCCGGTTTTATTTTTTCAGTCCCGAGAGAATAATTGAATTCTCTTCATTTCAACTCGTTCTCATGAACCAGATGTCTTTGATATGAAGTGATTACATTCGCTCTCGTTGAGTGAATAAAATTTATAAAATTCTTCTCAAAATTAAAGTTCGCGAATTGAAAATTAAAATTCGGTTCGCGAGCGAAAAAAATAAGCGAATTTTATACTTTTTCGTTCGCAAGCAATATTTTACGTACTCTGCGCATAATAATGTAAAAGTAACTAAAGCTTACTAAAATTTTAATAAATAATTTTTCTTACATCTTTTAATATATAATTTGATAGTTTGATTCTTATTATGTAAGCGTACATACATTTTACGCAGTGAATGTTGGAAAAAGGCAAATAAGGGGCCAAGAAGGATTTAACAAATAATATCGAGAATTTCTACCATAGGTGCTTTAAAATGACATACACAAAAAAAGCTGAATGTACCTGTTCGGAACAAAACTTAGAAGCTTTATAGGGTTTAAGTCAAAATGAAGTTCTTTCGACAAGTTTTAGCAACATAGTTTTCTTACTAACAATGAAACCCGAGGACACTTCACATTCTAAGAATGTTTGAACTTATTTGAGAAATGCTTTTCACGATTTTCATATCTGGGAAAACATTTTCTGATTTTGTTTGACTTTTCAATCTTCAATTTTCAATTTTCTTCCCGAAAGACAAACTCTTTAATCAGCAATTTCAGAGAATTTCATATAGTAAAATACTAACTATATATACAGGGTGTCCAATGGGAATGTGTGAAAACTAATGAGTCACTATTTTTTTACAAATGGAGAGATCGGTAAAATGTAAATACTTTTTGATAAAGGAAAGTCGTCACTTTCACTTCATGTTCACTTTATTATAAAAAAATTAAACACGAACCATTAATTTCAAAATATAGTGTAGAACGTGAATTATTAATGATATATATTTTTGATATGTGAAACATCTACATAAAATTTATCTACCTGCATTTCTTTGAATCTTCCGTCGCCGGAGAGACGTCCAAAGGGATGTTAGAGACAAACTCCTTTCGTCATGCAAAAAAGAGAGGTCTCGTTGAATATTTTTATTTTATTCAAGACGGAGCAGTACCTCATCGCACACAAGACGTATTTGAAGCCATCAATAAAATGTATGGCGATTGAGTTATTGGCCTAGGGAACCCTAGGGGAAAAGGAATAGAATAGCCACCTCTGGCACCTTTAGCATTTCGATATTTGTATCAATTTAGATGGTTAACACTAGAAGCGCTGAACATACCGACACCTCTAGAAGCGCGGATGGGTCAATTTTGGCCATTTTATTTTTTTTACAGTAATATGAAGTGTATACAAATAAAAAACTTGTAATTACGATAGAATGTTTTTATTACATATATAAAAATGACAGTGCAATTATTACTCTTCGTAATCGCATAATGAGCAAATGGAAAACTCTTTCGATGTGCACTTCTTGCAAACCGTTTTTTACAAGCTTGGCAATTCACACACGATTTGCTACCGGCACAAGAAGACTTTACCTGACAACGAGTACGTTTGTCTTGACGTCCAGGTATTTCGTTTGGTATACTGATACGAGTATTAGACGTTTTGCTTCTATTTGCATATGGCTCAGCTAGTTCTTCTCCTAACTGTAAGAAAAACTCCCTTCTGCTGATCTTTTTTCCATTTAGGTCACGATACAATATCCAAGAGTTTATTGCTGCTAAGTCTAGCAAATTGTAAAAAGTGTGAACTGGCCAACGCCTAAATGGAGCTTTGACAGAGTATTTGCGAGCCATTTGATCCACAACATCTACCCCATACTTTGAACTATTGTAAAATGATACTACATCCGGTTTTTTTTTTGTAATATGTAGTTTCTATTTGAATATCTGGGTGCATAGTGCTAAGAAGAACAACATTTTTTTTGTGCTTTCCTTGATATACTGTCAAAGTGATATCGTCTTTTTTCAGTACCACTGTACTGTATAACTCTTCTTCTGCTTGTTTGACGCAAGCAGGTATTTGCTGACGAGCTTTATTTATTGTACCAACAATACTTGTTCCGTTTCATTTTGAGATTTGAACAAGGGATAGAGACGTGAAAAAGTTGTCACAAGTGATATTTCTTCCTTTCTTTAGGTATGGCTGCATCAATTTTTTTACTCATTTGATCTTACGTCGTCCTTACCTAGGTACGGAAATGCGGTTACTATATATTTAGAGTCCTTATCTACAGCCAACCAGAACTTTTGTCCGTATTTGTCAGGTTTTGAACCCATAAACTGAGTAAACCTGCATCGACATTTAGAAGGGAAAAGTTGTTCATCAATTGTTATGTAGGGTCCTGGCGTATAACAACTTTGAGCGTTGGAAAGAAAATTGTACCACACTTCAGATACCAATCCAAACTTGTCAGTTGTCAGTCTTTGCGTTCTTGTAGATCTCACGTCGAATTTCAAAAACTTCATAATTTCCCGAAATCTATCCCGAGACATGGTGGCTCGTTACCCCATTTGACTGACCACAGTGCATCTAGATCTAAACATTTTGCGCCTATTGCCCCACGTACATAAATAATAGCTAGAAAAGCTTCGAGTTCTTCGATTGTTATGACCCAGTCAGGAGAGTGAGTTCGTGGGGATTCTGCTATGGTGCAAGATAAATAAAGTGTCCCTTCTTGTTGAAATAGATATTCTTTGGTCACACCGCCCCCCTTCCCACATCTCTCACCGCTTCGCCGCGAATGTTTAGTACCTACATTGACACCAATCAACGACATTTTGATTAACTTAGAAGAAAGATAAAGTTAAATTCAGACATCCATGGCTGGGTCAAAATTGACCCAACCGCGCTTTGAGGTAAATTTGGATAAAAAAATATGTATGTATATTGCATTTACGTGGTTGAAGTCTCGTATAAATAATAATCATAATATTTAATCAAAAGTCATAAAAAGTTACGATTATATGCATAATAAAATATTAAATAGAGCAGGAAGAACATCGAAATGGGTCAAATTTGGGACGCCCGCACTTCTAGTGTTAAAATATCGAAAATATATATTTTTATTAACTAAAGTTCTTCATTATATTTTTAAATTAATGGTTTGTATTAAATAGATTTAAACTGTTTTATAATAAAGTGGACATGAAGTGAAAATGACGACTTTCTTTTATTAAAAAGTGTTTACATTTCACCGATCTCTTCATTTGTTCAAAAATAGTGACTCATGAGTTTTCACACATTACTACTGAACACACTGTATTATTTAATAAAATCATAGTTTGTTTTTAAAGATGAATTATTAAATATACATATGAAATGAAAATACGGAAATTTTCAATAAAATAGAATACAAATTGATAAAAAGCAATTTTAAAAACAGAATTGAATAATTTTTTCTTACTTTGGGTCACATACCTACACCCAAAAAAATATCTGGCTCAAACAACTAATTTTGTGGTTCATTTAACTATTTTTGGTTATTTTTTTCACCTAACCAGCAAGTAAGCATAACTAGAGAAATCTATTTAAAATTTATATAACTACATATCTTATTATTTCAATTACACATCTAGTTGAAACAATGTGACGAAATTAGTTCAGACAACGAGGCTCGTTGTTAAAATAACTTACGAGCTGGTTAAATCATCATGAAAATGCGGTTGTTGAATCAACATGAATCTATTAGTTTAAATAACGAGACAAATCATTTTGTAAGTAAAATTATGAGCTTGTTGAATATACGTCGAACTAGTAGTTCACACAACGAGGTCCACTGTTGAAATATCTCATAAGCTTATTGAATGGACGTGTAGCTACTGTTTCAGACAACGATACTTATTGTGAAAACAATTTATGAGCTTGATGAATAGATATGAAGCTAGTAGTTCAGGGAACAAGGTCCATTGTTGAAACAACTTGGGAGTTTCTAAGTTATACAACAACACCCAATAGAATAAAACAACTTATAAACGTGAGACATTTTTTTCATAATTGAATACTAAATAATCTCAAGATATTCCAATTTTTATATCTTCATTAATTTAAAACTTAACACTTAAAAAATTTCTCTGACACCATGCAGAAAAAAAAGATTCCATTTGCGTTCTATCACATGTATGGACATAAATCTTGTGAGAGACTTTAGGTTAATATAATATGTTATTTGTAATCCAATAGTTTTTAAATTTCAAAATGGTGAAAATATGAGAAGAAAACAAAGTCAAAAATTTTGACTTTTTTCACAAAGAAAATTCATAAACATTTTAATTTTTACAATATGGAAAAAGAACGAACATAAAATTTTCTTAAAAGAGAGTAAGTTGTGTGTTTTTCACTGTACTGAAACCACCAAGAAAATCTTTTAACTCGATATATAAATGTTGTGCGTTTTGATCCATTTCAACTAGCTATTATGAAATACAGCTCAAACAGAATGAAGTAACTAGCGCATCTAGTTCAGTCGACTAGGTTTCTGGTTGACCAACAAGAATTCGCGTTTTAATAACTATAAATGTAATACATCTAGAAGACCAGCCGATCATAGTATTGGTTTTTAAGCATTTAAAGCAAACAGACATCTAGTAGCAATGATTTTATATACTTGTTAAAAAAATATTGATCATGCTAAGTTATGAAAAATACCTAGTCAATTTAACATGAATTAAAAGTAAAATTGACAGGATTTTTGCTTAAACATTTTTATTTATTTTAACTACTCTTTAGTAAAATTGATATTAAAATAGTTAGATGAATTAGGAGCTAATTGATTGAAACAGAAATTGCGGACCAGATGAAATTAATAAGGCCTCATTTTTGTATCTACTAGAACTACTTACATATTTTTCCGTTTTGTAGTCACATGATAACAATATGTTAATTTCTCAATTTCAAGTTCTTGGTTACCGATATTTAACAATTTTGATACAATTTTTTTCTCGTTTCATATAATAAACATAAACGTTCTGCTCCCTATCTGCCTGTATATGTTGAAGATTCATATATTATTTAACATATTTATATAGAGATATTTGATAGTTACACGAAAAAAGTGTAGACATTTTTATGAAATATACAATTTTCTAGAAAAAGTATAAATTTCCACTAATATTCTTTTTTTTTTGTAAACTCAAGATTGTATGAAAATGGGACAAGAGAATTAATATAAATTTTGTACATTTCGTATTAACAATTTATCTAATAAATGTTCACAAGTTGCGTATTCTACTGTAAAAGAGCTGATAAAAGCCCTTTAAAGCTTCTTGCTATGAATCGTCCTTCGGTAGATGTCGTGAGGTGAACTCAGCTTTAGATGTGATGATTTCAAGGCCCGCAGGATCCCCCGATGAAAGCCCCAAATCTGTTCATAGCTAAGTCCCGCCGATGTCTGTCTGTCCGTTGCGCCGCAATTAAGACGAAATTTTCCATTAGTCACCGTCTGAACTCATTCATTCAGCTCAGGACTGTCTCGCAGGCCCCGTCAACTATAAAATTAGGAGAAGCCCGATGTATGAAGATGACCCATTTGATTCGTAAGCAGTTGGGTAAATACAGCTGACGTAGAGAAATGGCGTCCCGGTCCCGGTCCCATTCCGAGTCACCCTGCTGGAAAATGGAGCACCAGCCGGATAATCGTCACTCAAATGAGAATGGTGGTTAATTTAAGACGGGAAGCGATTGCTAAGCGCCCTGCTATCTGGGGCTCCGCTCCGGGCAGTCTCGGGCTTCGGGTTCGGGTGAGGGCACTCCAAAGCCTGGCAGCTGAGTTTCCAGCAGCGGGCCAGATTTTACAGGGTTTACCTAAAGTGCATTCCCCTGTTTGTCTTTACCCATTTGCGCTGGTGGCGGGCACTGGTGGCCAAGTTATTGGCGAAACGAATCCCAAATGAGCCAATTCTAATTTCTTGGCCTGGCCGGCGATGCTGAGCTGATCCTGGGGGATGACGCCGAGCTGATCCAGGGTGGCATTTACATATCTCTTGGCTGCATGCATGCGGCGGAATCCAATCTACTGCAGCCTGCGAGCATGGCCATTTGTCTGCCGCTGACCCAGTTGTCACTTGCATTCTTTCCCTGTTCAGCACCGAAGTAAGTTTAATTGATTTTCTGGTTGCATCTCATCTGAGGCCATTTACTTTGTGCCACTAGGCGACGGGCTCCGGGGTGATGCATTGCCGTGCAGCGCTGCACTGCGCCGGAGATGCACGACTCGCAACGAATTGAATTTGTTTAATTGCTCAAGTGGAGAGGCCAGGTGCAGTTAATCATTCGATTTAATGGGGACCTGAGTACCAAAGGGTTTGGATCTGTTCGAATCGAATCCATCCACCCGTCCTGAATGTCCTTTGCGGGGATAAAACTGAAACTGTCGCTACGTTTTTCGGACGAGTAAGCTCTCCAATAAACACAAATAAAATCGTGCTCCATGAATCTTTTGAAGATAATTTGTAAAGTGGATTACAAGTGCTTTCCTTTATATTCCATTTATTATACACTTTAATCAAACATTAAAGTCCTGTAAATAAATACTGTAACACTACATTCAATTTTCCGATAACCAATAGAATATCTACGAAACATTTTTTAATCTAAAATAAGCACATAATTTTATAATTAATATTAAATTTTTCTACTAACACTTTAAATATGTCCTTATTAATATATTTTATGTTTTTTCATATTTTAGGGCTTATCTTCTTTAGATTATGAATCCAAAAGCAAAAATGTTGTAGCATATCACTTCATAAAAAAAAAAAAGAAAAAAAAATATTTTAATAAAATATATTTTTCAGATTTTACAGAATTTTAGTAGTAGTTTAGTAACTTCAACTTTAACTTCTATAGCAACTCTCACTCATTATATGAGAATGGGTAAGCTAAAACTTTCTATTAGTTTACATTTTGGAGAAAAAATATTTTAAGTTCAAAAATATGTATATCAATGTTTTAAGGTACTACTACCGTCTAGAGAGCCAAAAAATGATACTTTTTCATAATTTTTTTTTTTCTCAGCTCCTTTATTAGTTATTAAAACCAAATTTGTTTTTAAATAAATTTGATCCTTGTAGATTGTAAAAAAAATTATTTAATTTAATTGTTGTATTTAGAAATTTGTACAGACGGCGCTGAAGCCGGCAGCTCGGAAATATGTTAGTCTCATTGCCCAGAGATTATCTCAGGATTGAGATGTCTGAAACAAAAAATTCAAACGGGATTTTAAAAAGGTCCCTTAACTTGTAATTTGCCACATTTAGTCGAAAAATGCAAAAAACAAAAATTACAAAAGTTTGAAAAAATATGTCAAAAAATTGACATTTTTTCATCTTGTTCTCTTGTCAACATTTTTCTTTTTTAATTTTTGGGCTAAATTGTGGTAAATTACAATAGAGGCAAACCAAACAAACAAAACGCACCAAGGGTTATTCAAATCGGTTCGGTAGATCTGGAGATAATCTCTGGGCAGATTCACAAAATGTCATTTCGAGAAAAACGCGTTCGCTGTATAAGGCTATAACTTGTTATCTATTACGAATTTCTGAACAAAAATTTAGGAGATGATTTCTGACACTATGGAGAGTCGAAAAATGAAAAGAACAAATAAAATGATTTTTTGAAAATTCTATACGGTAGTATTTAGTACCTTAAAACAAAAAACATTAATGAATTATATACATACTTATAACTTCAAAAAACACAATTTTAAAATTTACGTAACTAAGCATATTTTTAAATTCAACAAACTCGTTTTTAAATTTAAAAGGTATATATTTATTTCAAACAAGTCGATCTGTTGACCTCAAATAGATCCAATTTTTCAATTCAAACAATTGTTATTTTGCCAGATTAATATAAATATCATATGTTATGCTTTCATGCAGTGCAGTATACAAATCATTTAAAAGTAAAAAATTGGAACTTGTTTGAAGTGAAAAGAAGGACCTCCTTGAACTGAAAATATGGATATTAATTTAATCTTGAAATGAAAATAGATCTTTTGATTTGAAAAACGATTTTATTGAATTGAAATGTGAACTATGTGATATATCCTAAACTATCAATTTTTCAAAAATTGAGAACTAAATTTTCAAAATGTGTTACACTTTGAGCAATATGATTAACTTTTAATACTTCACTAATTTCATGTTTTGCGCATATAATTACATACCTACGAACTACTTATGTATAATATACAGGGTCCGCCAAATAACTTTTTTTTTTTGAAAATGCTATAAAAAAAAAAAAGCTACTGAATATTTTTTCAAATTTCTTTTTTTATTTCAAATTACAATCCTTCCGGTTAATGATGGAATATAATTTCATTCAAATGGCTGCCTCGGCTGGCCATGCAGTAGCCTACACGATCGGTCCAATTTTTAAGTACATTATCGATTGTGTGCAGCTGTATTTCACCAATGGCTTCACGAATATTGTCCTTTAAAGCGTCAATTGTCTCTGGCTTGTCGGCGTAACACTTATCTTTGACGGCACCCCACAAATAATAGTCTAACGGTGTCAAATCGCAGCTCCGAGGTGCCCAAACGACTGCGATTTTCAAAAACAGGGCGCAAAACATCAAGTGTAGCGTCGGCTGTGTGGCACGTAGCCGATCGTGTAGGCTACTGCATGGCCAGCCGAGGCAGCCATTTGAATGAAATTATTTTCCATCATTAACCGGAAGGATTGTAATTTGAAATAAAAAAAGAAATTTGAAAAAATATTCAGTAGTTTTTTTTTTTTATAGCATTTTCAAAAAAAAAAGTTATTTGGCGGACCCGTTATATGTAAGAACACAGTTTTTAAACTTTCACACTTTATAAAAGAGAACTTAACTAACATAACCCATTTAAGTTAAGCCATTTGTTCAATTTATCAGATTACAAATGCTCTTCTGTCAGATAATCTACCTGAATAATTTTTGGAACCACATAAGAATGACAATAATTATTGAAACCATTTTTCTGCACCTCTCTTTGTGGTCTCATTATATTCTCAGGTATCGTTCCTTATTGCAATCCGTACCTTAGAGATATTTTTAGCTCAACTTATTAGTGATATTTTTTATTACATATTTCTTATATATACATATTTTCCCATCCAAAAGATTGCTTTATCTTTTTTTTTAATGGATACGATCTAAACGGAAAAAATGTGGATGGCAAAAATCTGCAACAAAATCACCAACGTTTTCAGCATAAAATTTAACCACATACGTATTTTTCAAAAATCATACCAACATTTTGCACTATCCCAAAATGCATCAGAAAATTCAGGGATATTTGATAAGAAAACTCTTTCGGAACTTCAAGAAATTATAAAAGCTATTTGGTATCATCTTCACATGTATCATAATACTGAGTTTTTTGGGTTATTTACCTTTTTGATTTTAATTACGTAAATGGAAAATTCAATCAAATTAATTAATTACTAATAGCTGCCAGCAAACAATTCAATGGGATGAAATTCGATTAAATTACCTACAACGTTGAGTGTCTGTGTCATTTTTATCGAGTACCGGCAGTGAAATACAATATATAATTATGGTATTTATTTATACTGAAAACAAAAAAAGATTTTCGATCATCAGGTGAACAGTTTATCATGTAAAGAAACCTACTTTTTTACCCCTCTTCAGCAAAAATTTCACTGTACGCCACTGTTCGAACTTTAGTATGAAAATTTAATGGTGTGGCATATCACATTTATCATTTCTCGTCATGTATTTTATTACCGGCTCATATCGATTTTAGCCCCCTTCTGCGGTTGATGCGGTGCATTCGGGCTATTTTAGACAAATTGAAAAATGTTCCTTGACGGCATCAATCAATATAATCAGAAGCGGTTTATAGGTGAATTCGGTTTACCTGAATTTTTTTCGCCAGATTCGCGACAGATATAAATAGCGTAATAATTCAAATTTAATGGATCTCTTTGAGGGGATCCCAGTGGAAGGTCAATTGGGAATTTAGGGTTGAGTGTCCTGATACCGCCTAGGGAATGGGTTCGGTTTTTTTTTACCTTAAATGGGTATTTAATAAGTTACCATTGAGCATTGATATTCCTGCATTTATTAATTTTCAAAATTATTTGAATAAACAGAAAAGTGAAATACGTTTTTATTAAACATGCAACAATTATGCGAAAATATGCTAATAAAAAGGCAAATTACCACACAATTGAACTCTGACTAATTGAAATTATTAAAAAGCAACAAATTAAGTGCAAAACGCGAGTAAAAGGTATGAAATATTTAAAAGGACTCGATTCATTTTATTACACGACTGCAACACAGGTTACTGAAAGTGCATACTATATAATTTTTTGGTTGGATAGAGGTCATGGAAAAGTGCAGGTTTGTCCTTGCTCGCAGCGGATTTAAAATAAAGGTTTTTGTTAGTACTCATGCACATCGCAAATTCAGATAAGGTCGGTTAGATAGTGCGCAAAAGGGTTTTCTGGCAAACATTTAAGTTTGCCCCGAAAGCAGGTTTCCTCTATCGGCGAGTGATTAATAGGTCACGTCCCTCGTATTTCTTCCTGGAACCCACCCTTCTCTCTCCTGCAGTCCTACAGGAGTGGCATCCCTTTATTTTGTGTGCCGGAGGGCCCGAATTATCTTCCATTGTCTCGGTCTTTGTTTGCGAGCGGTCAAACAGTGGATATTCGCACTTGAAACATTATCGAACCTCTTTACATCTCTGCAGTCCATTTGTAGTGGTAAATACCTAATTAAGGTATCATTATACCCTTGTCATGTCCAGAGGATCATTTTGTTAGTTACGTGAATGACAGACCAAATGGAGTTGTTTTAACTATTTTGCTTGGGTAGGGGCGCCAACCGCCCCCTTCGCCCTTCGGCCCTGTCCGTTGCTTCGTCTGTTAGCTGAAAATGTTCGTGATAAGAAGCTCAACGTCACAACCATTTTCCCTTCCCAACTTGTCGGGATGGGGTACCTGCGGTGGGATGTGCATTAAGCTGGAATTTTGGGGGTAAACGAGTTGGGAATTTGCTGCAAGAAAGACTTCGATTTAAGGAATATATTCGTCGTCGCCCTCTTCTAACTTCGGGATGACTGCAAAGGGTCTCTGGTTGATGGGGAATTCGTCAGGATTAGAGTTATGGAACTGGGGAAAAACCCTTTTAAAACAAAAGGATTTCACACAATCTCTCGAGTTGACTTTGACTTTATCAAGGATTTTTGGGTTTGGGGTATATCTTGACTTTAAGATATGTGTACATATTAAGCATATTTTGACTTATTTTTATTGAACTATTATTTCATTTCGAAAAAAATTTTCGAAAAAAAAAATTAATAAATAACTATGGGTTTTGAGAGTCAATTTAAATGGTAATTTTGGGACAGCTCGCTTTTTAGGGTAAATCAGTAAATACATCTTGTTAATCCACATATTTTTCACTAGTTAACACTTTAAAATATTCATTTAAGGATTAAAGAGGAGGTAAATTATGCACTTTTTTTTTTGTAGTTTTATAATACATGTTTTTTATCATTATTTACCTGACCTGTTATTTGGAATACAAAAATATTTTTCCCGTAATTTTAAATAGCATATTTAAAAAGATATTCTGAAAAATATGCGAAAATATAGGATTTGCCCCTATTTCTGAGGATCCAAAATTTAAAAACAAATAGGGAATATTACGTTTATAGAAAAATTATAAAGCAAGTTCTAGATCTTATAGATTTCTAGAAATTCTAGAAAATACTGCTTTGAATTTTGAAAAATAGAAGCCAAAGTTATGTGTGAAAATATAAAAAGAAAATTTTTGTAACATGTATTTATTTAAACGATAAGTATAGAAATTAAAATTAACATGAGAGCTAAATTGTAAGTTATTACAATAGAATTTTGAGGAAATAAAAAAAAAAAAAATTATGCATTTGAATACTTAATACACATAATACCCCACATCTTTTTTAAAACTCACTCTATAAAATTTAGTAAGGTGTTGTCAGTTTTTCCCTACATCTATTTAAATAAGCTCTGAATTTGACTATATGGGTAATTCTTTTACAAACCGAACACCTTTTTGACTGACATATCTCCGATTTGGCTGAAACTTTTTTTACGGATTCTATATCGAAAAATAATAGATACGTGTCCGAGGATTTTGTTTTGTTCCGCATATTGTCGATAATACTAGTGATTGAAAATGTGAGAATAATGAATTTTTTGGCTTAGAGACTCATTTTCAAAAATGTATAGCTCTGGTTTTATTTGAGCTACAAACTTCTTTTTTTCATTTTAAATCTAAAGGACTGAGTTTTGAGAAAAAAATATTTTTAATACAAATTATTAACAAATTCATATTGTTATTAACAATTTAATTGTTTAAATCAATTTTTAACAATGGCCCCCACCTCGTAGCAAGTTTTTAGTATTTTTATTGTATTCTCCGTCAAATTGTACATAAAAAACATGTTTTCAAAATATGGTACCTTTATTATTTCTATTTTTAAAACATTAATTTATATAGCGCGCCACGTCAAAAAAAACGGTTTTTTGTTTATAAAAAGAAAATTATAGCTCGGATCAAAAAAAGGTAAATATAAAAGTTGTAGATAATAAAAAGATCTACAATTCTTGTCTGAACTACTTTTCGACATAACCTCAAACTTTTCGAATAAATTGAAAAAAAAATGTTAAAAATCACCTTTTTCAAATTTATTTGCCACATTTTTTGCCTCATGTCGTTTCTTTCTTTTAATATAAGTAATTATTATGTTCTTCTTAACAAATTATATTTATTAGCAATCAATACAATAGAAAAAACATAAATTAATAATAAATTATAGAACATTATTTTATCGCATAAAAAAAAGTTTATTTTGGTTTCAATACTTATTATTGGTTAATATGTAGTTCGTTTGATGGTTAGTTGAGAAACATATTAAAACACAAAAATTATATGTTAATTTCTTTTTTAATTTTTTATAGTCTTTCTATCAATAAATAATGTTTCAAAAAGGAGATTTTTAACATTTTTTGCATTTTATTCGATAAGTTTGAGGTTATGTCGAAAAATAGTTAAGACAAAAATTGTAAGTCTTTTTATTATCTGCACCTTTTATATGTATCTTTTTTTGATCCGAGCTATAGTTTTCTTTAAAAAAAAAAAAAACCCGTTTTTTTGACGTGTCGCGCTATATAAATTAATGTTTTAAAAATATAAATAATAAAGGTACCATATTTTGAAAACATGTTTGTTATGTACAATTTGACGGAGAATACAATAAAAATACTAAAAACTTGCTACGAGGTGGGGGTCATTGTTAAAAATTGATTTAAACAATTAAATTGTTAATAACAATATGAATTTGTTAATAATATTTTTTTCTCAAAAATCAGTCCTTTAGATTTAAAATGAAAAAAAGAGGTTTTTATCTCAAATAAAACCAGAGTTATAAATTTTTGAAAATGAGTCTCCAAGCCAAAAAATTCATTGTTCTCACATTTTCGATCACTAGTATTATCGAAAATATGCGGAACAAAACAAAATCCTCGGACACGTATCTCTTATTTCTCGATATAGAATCCGTAAAAAAAGTTTCAGCCAAATCGGAGACAAGTCGGTCAATTTTTATCAAAATCCGTACGGTTTGTAAAAGAATTACCCATATACATATAAAAAAAATTTCATAATTAATTGGGTTTTTTTAATGATCTGATCTGGATTTGGAGTTTTAAATTGAATTGAAATTGTTCAATAGTTATTCATAGCAGCATTTTTTAATTTTACTAAAAGGACATAAAATGTCATTGACTTATGTTCGTTTTGCTTCAAATAATTAATCCAGTAATTTTTTCAGTTAAAGATTTAAGTTCAGTTTATCTGGGTAAAAATCGAATATAGAATTTAACGTATTTCTTTGAAATTTGTGCTATAGGACACGTCATTTTTAAGACTATTAAATGCAAAATTCCAGTTCATTAAAAAAATAGGCTACTATGTATTTTCAGTCATACATATTTTAAATTCTAATTTCTTGGTTGCGAAATTACTGAAATTTGGTGCTTGTGTTAATTTTTATTCAGAACACAAACCAATAAAATTTGTAACACAACCATGTCGTATTAGGAAACCCAACACAACATACAAGAACCCAAAATTATTATTAATTTTTTAAATTGTTCAATCATTCTATTACAAAGTACAATTGAAATTTGAGACACAAAGAGACCCTTCAGTCTTCAGTAAATTTTTTGTTTTTAAAGTTTTCCCTTTCTCTCAAAGATTCGTGATTCAACAGCCAATTGTTGGTTTTCGGTTGGGTTTTTCGTTCTAAATCTGAATCGAGTAAAGCACAAAAAAAGTAGAATTCTTATAGGTACATAATTCAAAAGATAAAATTTCAGTTTTATTGGTCCAGTAGTTTTAATTAAACAAATGGACAAAACCTTCTGCTAATAGGGTTTTCGTTTTGAAATGAAGGTTCCCTCAAACGTTCACAATTATGTATATCAAACACTGTAGAGATATGTTGGCACTTTATAGCTCATATAAATCCGTCAAACATTCATATCCCAGCAGCTAATTGAATTTATTGCATTGAGTCCCCATTTGAATTAAAATCCAGCACCCTGCTAAGGTACTGCGCAAATACGGCCTGGGCTCAGGAGCCCTCATAAGCGAATTAATTCATTTCACAATTTGCATTTCAAGGTGAGTCAATATAAATTTCCGCAACGGACATCACTCATTAGCAGTTGCGGAGATCAAAGAAACTTTGCATAGCGTGATGCGAGTGCAAAGTCATGTCAAAACAGGTGAAATTGGAATCAGGACTGTCGGTCTCCCGGTTCCCGGACCAGGTAGACTGGACTGACAACAGCTAGATCCAGGCTTAACACGACTGGCATGCTTTAATTACCAGAAGCTGCTCACAAATGCTGCATTACACTCTCCATTCTGCCCTTCGAACCCGAAATCCTAGCATCTATGCGAGTCGTGGCAACAGCGCGAACAGGAGATGCATCTGAATCTGACGAGAATCGTCCTGCAGGCACATATTACGTCACTAGAGCCTAAATTAATGGATCGCCGCCATCCGGGCGAGAGATATGGTAAAAGCGCTGCACATTTCGTTAATTACAATCTAATTGCATGAACCATTGCTAAAAGCTCATTTCGACTGCAAACAAACCGTCCCCACCTTTTTACACTATATTTTTTATTTCTTTTATTTTATATAAAACAAAAATCCGATAAATATTCCGTTCACTCTCCCATGCTTCTGCCTCGACCAGATGAATTATTAAAATTAGCTCAGGTCGAGTGGCGATGTAAAAAGCAGCCGCAATAACATTGTGGCCGAAAATAAATTCGCCTCCACTGATAATCATTAGTTGCTGCGATAAATGGCGATGCCGCGCTGCCTTCAACTGCTCAATGCGCAATTAATGGCTGGATGTCCTTAATGGCTGCCGCTTAATTAATTAGCTTTTCAACTGATCCACTTTTAAAGAGAGCTAACAGAAAAAAACCAGAATCTCGGATGATTCCTGAATATTACATGAAAAGGATATGTAGGTCATGTAGTCAACTTATAGTATAGTATAGTATGAAATCTCCAAATTAAAATTACAAAAAAAATTAAAACGCTTTACTGACAAGCACGCATTTTTGTGTGTGTATGAAATTTTAGTGATTGACTTTCAGCATTTGGCGGTTTCAAAATCAACATTTTTAACAGGCTCTTTAAAGTTTCGGAGGCTTAAACTGTTTTCCATATATGGTCTTGGAAGCATTTTAAAATCATCATTAATGCACAGCAGTTTTCGCTACGATAATAACGTCAAAAATTGTTTCTTAAAAATTCCTAAAGACCATTAATAAAGAGGTTTGATTAGTTAGGAGAATGTGTCAAAAGGACACATATGAGAAGCACCAACAAATGAACTTTACATAAGATTGAGTACGTTTTGTTAGACGCTTGATTTGATTTTCATGTTTTATTAGTTATAAGTTCTTGTAAAATTCTCTAAGATCCTAATTCATTTTCCGATTGTTCTTCATTACGACTACTTTTCTTTTCAATGAAAAAAGCCTTTGCAAGAATACCTTTAAAACGTTATATTTCTTAAAGACCTTATTTTTATAACAATCTTAGTTTGACTTCGTATAAAGCCATGAGCTCATCATCCTTTATAAAAGATCTTTATTAGATTTAACTCATGTTGATCTTATAAGAGCGTAGTCCTAGAGTTTAATCATTTGTTCTTAAAAAAGTTTGAACTGAAACTCATAAACATTTTTAGGGTTGCGTAGCCAAATGGCAAAAAACGGAACTCTTATGGATTCGTCATGTCTGTCTGTCTGTCTGTCCGTCCGTATGTCACAGCCACTTTTTTTCCGAAACTATAAGAACTACACTGTTGAAACTTGGTAAGTAGATGTATTCTGTGAACCACATTAAGATTTTCACACAAAAATAGAAAAAAAAAACAATAAATTTTGGAGGTTCCCCATAGTTAGAACTGAAACTCAAAAAAATTGTTTCATCAAACCCATACGTGAGGGGTATCTGTGGATAGGTCTTCAAAAATGATATTGAGGTTTCTAATATCATTTTTTACACTGAATAGTTTGCGCGAGAGACACTTCCAAAGTGGTAAAATGTCCCCCCCCCCCCCCCCCCCCCCCCTGTAACTTCTAAAATAAGAGAATGATAAAACTAAAAAAAATATATGATGTACATTAACATGCAAACTTACACCGAAAATTGGTTTGAACGAGATCTAGCGCGTAGTTTTTTTTTTAATACGTCATAAATCGTAAACCGCAATTTACCTTTCATTCAATCAACTCAAATATAAAAATAAAAATAAAACATTTAATTTCATAAACATAACCGTGAACCATTATTTTCTAATAATAACAAGAACTTTTATATTATATTACTTGCTGCTACGGAACCCTTCATGGGCGAGTCCGACTCGCACTTGGACGCTTTTTTCTTACCTTATTATTACTTAATATAAATATAAACCAAGTACTTACTAACAAAAAATTATTGTAATACAATCTTTTGAAAATTCAATCTTACTATCAAGGACGAACTCTGCGGTTGCTTTTAAAGAACATATTCTTAAAGAGGTAAAATATATATACGCCATTAGAAATGATTTTTAGGAAAATTATTTATAAGGCTTTTAAACCAAATAGTATTTTATGAACAAATTAATAAGAGCTTTATAAGTCGATTTCAAATGTCTATGGGAATTTTCCCTTGTAAATTATAGTGCTCCATAAGTGTGAATGAATCCAAGCAATTTCCGGGATTTAGCTGTTGATAAATTGTCTACAGAAATATTTTCAAGATCCAAAAATAATATAGTAGCGCCAATTCGAAAAAAACGACATGCTGAGTTCAGAAAATTACCACGAATGCACAAATTCCCATTCATTTTTCAGAAAGTGTCCAGGAAGAGGGCGAAGTCATGTAGCATTACCATACATTAAATCCAGTGTTTATCGATGCGACAAAAAATCGCTGCGGGCAGAGCACGCTCGAAATGCTCCAACTTCCGTCCTCCGTCCTCCAGCATCTTAAATATATAGATCTAAGTATGTTGAGCAGAAGAAAGCAGCATCCTTGCTTCTCGTCACAGATGTTTACGGAGATGACGACGCGAAGACCCCAGAATGTGCTAAACTTTAACAACTTAACGTCTAAGGAAAAATAAGGCCACAACGCCTCTGGTTAAGGTGGCAAAAGACAGGTGAACGGAAGCCACTTTAACTCACAGTTGAGTTCCCGCCAAGTTAACGTACTTATAATGGAAAAGATGCTCTCGATAAGTTTCCTTCCCGGCCTAAGATTCGCGCCGCACCTTAAATGTGTCTTAGCGAGCATGGTTTTACCTTCGAGCTAATAAGCTTGGATTGGCATACTTGAAAAGTTTAAGATATTTTAGCTTTATCATCTTAAGTATTTTATAAGAAAAAGGGGAGCCCAACGGCAAACCGAACTGCTACTGCTTTTTCGCTGACTGTTTAAGAAATTTTCTTGAAGAATTACTGAACCAATTAAAATATTTTGGGGAGGTAAGAAAAATATTTTGTAAAAGCATTAGGTATTCCTTTTATGATGAGATTCAAATTACGAAAGGTGCTCGATTATCAAAATTATATATTATTTTCGCTAATATTTTAAATATTTGATAAAATCTTACTATATAATATTGTAAATAGACACAATATAGGAAGTATTGGTTCTTAAATTAAAATTATTTAATATTTTTTAAGACATTGGACATTTCGAAGGTAGTATCCTTTTTCTTTACGTCAATCTTTTGCAATAACATGATTCGGCAACATCAAAAACTACATAACATTATGTTAGAAAATTACAAAATATTTTTCATACCCTTAGTACCAATTTATTGTAATCTATAACCATTTTCAATGAAATCCCTATAACCTTTCCAGTCCAACATCGAGTCTGGCTCGACATAGTTTTTAAATTTAGGAATTATAATTATTTTAATTATTTTTGTACGCCAATGAGCGATTGTCGGATTTATGAGCAATCAATAAAAATCTTTAATTGTTCTTCAGCTTATTTTTTACTTCATCCGCAGAATTTGGTATTCTCCTAGTCGATTTAAACGAGTATGGGCGAAAAGTGACAACAAGTGGTATTCTGGTTGTCGTTCATTTACGACAAAAGTATAGTTACAAATTACGATTTGTATCGTGACAATTTGCGTTAACGACAATTTCAAAGAGAAAGGGAAAGAAATAAATTATAGGTAATTTTTATACCTAAATATATTTGATTTTAATAATTTGATATATATTATTATATCATTAAAGGTACAAATAACAAATAGAAGGAATCCATATGCTTCGTTTTCTTTGCTTTTTGCAAATGACTTGATATGAAATGATATTTTCATCTATTTCTGGGGCCTTGTTATGGGAAAAAAATGAATAATTTCGTTTTGTTGAATTTCAAATAAGAAATTTAATATGTAATTCAGCTGTAATAAACAAACGAATAGTTTCGTTTTTCGTGAGGCCTGTGAGTTTTTTAAAGGGGTTTGTAAGTCTGGAACGGTTCCTAAAATGTGATTTTCGAGATAAATATATATAGCTGTATCTCATTACGTATTCATACAATTAATTGTTTTTTGCATTATCTTGTAGAACGGACCCGAGAACCTCTAATAATAGGCTCAGGTATCTTTACCTTAAATGATGTATTATTGTAAATTATTAAAATAAAACTCGTTTAGTACAAAAATTCCCTATCTTTATCACTTCACCCAAATTGATGAGTATGACTTTTACTATGCAAAACAGATTTCTCAATTTCACGACACGACCAAGTAACGCGATTCGACAAAAGACACGACTATCACAATGCGAGTGATATAATAAATTAATAAAAGTCAAAAATTAATTCGGGTCGGACTATTGGGATTAATAAAAATTCGAACTGCAAATGGTTAAAATTTGATTGCCGTCATTTAGGATTCAGCATTTTGAATATCTAAACTTTGATAACGAATTTGTATCCACTTCGAATTCTTATATGTACCTTTTAACTTTCATATCTGCAATTTATAGAATGAAAATAGATATCGTACTTTGAAAATAACCAAAGCGCAAAGGGTAAACTTGTTTTATGTCAAACTTTCCCCAAGTTCCCAAAAATCAAATTTTCTGGATATGCGCAATTTCCATAGTAACTTCATTTAATATTTTTTTCTCATTTTAAGAAGGTGCTAAATAGGATTCGAAACAACAAATATTACGAGTTACAGTTTGTATTATTTCTTATTATAACTTCTTCATACAATTCAGCTATAAGAAGGAAATCCAGATGCACATTCAGAAGTAGGATATCCTGTGAGCAAATAGTAAATTTTCCGGCTATTTCTCACGTAGAAATTGGAAAATCAATGATATCGAAGCAATAATAACACAATTAGTATACATTTATAATTAATCTGTATCTTCGACGACTTGGTAACTTGGACCTTGGTGACTCATTGCTCATTTTATGCTAGTACTGAAGAAAAGGATATTAACCTAACTTCACAACATAAACACAAAAACTTAAATTACTCACGATTTTATGTAAAATTAATTCTGCAACTTGAACTGATCCGACTGCGTTGTGCGCGTCACTTTGCATAAAGTCACTTTTCGAATTTTCGTGCAACTCAAGACATATTTTCGAAGATATTTCGAATTAGAAAACTGCTTAAACATGTCCACTAGATGGCACAAATCGCAATATAAACCAAAGAATATCTATTTCAACAAGAAGGGATACTTTAATACCCTCTCAAAATTCCAACCCATATGCAAGCTCTCGAAAATACACCCATAAAAATTTCCCATTAGATAAAGCAGCTCAGGGCTACTACCTCTGTAAATAAGAAATGTAGAGAGAGAAATAGTCACCAAAAAGTTCTCACAGATAGCTTTTACAGCGTAAGCTATAAACTGAAGCTTTGTTTATGAACGCTTTTTTAAAGGCGCCCTGGAGCGGTGCACTAGTACTAGGTCGCTCAAGTTTACCTCCCCTCGCAATGTTAAGTTATAGGGAAATGCCGAATCGGAGAAGGGAGAAGAGACAGGTAGCACACACCGAGCATGAATACGGACGAGATTGTTTACATTTTTTCATTGTGCGTTTTTAAAGGCGCCCTGGAGCGGAATTTCTTTTGTGTGCTGCTCGCTTATGAAAAGTACCGGGTGGTCTTGATTTGTTTGGAAATGTGAAGAAGCTTAAAAGTTTTTGAGTAAAAAAGTGCTTTCTTAGAAGCAATTAATTAAATTAAATAAAATGTGCTTTAGATAATTGATGGGTAAGCATAATATAATGTGTTTGGTGTGTGGGTGTGGAAAAGGTAGCGTGTAATGTGTTCATAGAAAAGTTTTGTGATAAAAGATTTTTGTGAGGTGCACCCTGCAGGAGTGTTCCACTTTTCCTCCCAAATTTTTGTCTTTCTCTCACCTATTCCTTCTTTATTACTAACTATTTCTAGCATAAATTCCCATTTCATTCCTGTAACGGTACCAAGGTCGAAAAAAGGTAAGGAAAAACGTCACGGGTGTCCCCTCTTGTTAATAGATACTCTTTGATATAAACGTAATAAAAACGGGGTCAGAAAATTTGCTTTCTTCTTGTTTTATGCTGCGAACATAGCCACATTTTGTGACAATTTCTTGTTTTTATTGGATGACGTCTTTGATTCTGTTTGTCTAAAATTATTTTTAATTTATTGTCAGCTCATCGATTCAAATCTTTGCAATAATGCACCGAAAATATTTAAAATTAAAAACAGCGCAGGAGACGAATTTTTCGGCAGGAATTTTATGTTTTCCGAATCTCATACGAGAATTGATCACTGAAAAACGAGAGAAATTGTGGAAATAACATCAGAGCAGGAAAATTGATGTTATGGATTTTTTGCTCCAGTAAGTCCTTAGGTTAGGAAATAGGAAATAGGAAAAGATCCCGTTGGACTGCGACTTAGTTTTGCTCTTGAGTATTTTCGCAGGAATTTCTGGTGCAGGTCTCCCTAAATCTACCTGAAGATCCTATCAACTGAAAACAGAATGGGCTCATTGGTATGATAACTTTCATGAGATTCCTGGGAACATATTTGGATTATTTTGTCCTGGGGCTCTATTCTGAAGAATTCCAATACGAATCAATATTAGTGCTTCAGATTTGTTTATAGTAATTGCAAATCAAAGTCGAACGGGATATAGTTTAGGGCTAAATCCAAATGTTAATTGAGTATAAAGTAGTTTTAACGATTTCGCAAATTTGTAGCTCTTAAATAAACAAGTTCTGTTTTGTAGGCCCCGAGCGTTATTCAAGTTACGTAAACGCATAATAATTCAGATTATGCAGTAGCACTTCCTGCGGGTGCAATTATATTGAGTATTTGTATTTCAGAAGGTTGGTTTAAGATTTCGAATTTAAAAATATGTACTTTTGTTTGGTCTCTTAATTTTAATTCAAGTTTAATACCACTCATTATCGGAACCTTTTGGGATTATGTGTTCCATTTCAAGGAGTATAGAAAGAGCTGGTAAAAGTTTTAAGCTGTTACCGAATCGTTTCGTTCCGTCTTTTATAAGCTGTCTAACATCTAATGAATTTTATAACAATTTTTGGTAATTATTTACTTTAAGAATGTCCTTGTGCTTGAAATATGTCACTCTTATGGTCATTCTGAAAAAGAGTACGTATATATATACATGAGGTGCACATTTGCCTCCATCATATTTTTTTTAGATTATTTAAATGTTTCATTATCCTAGTGGTGCCTCCAAATATAAAGATGTTTTAAAACTGCATATCATAGGGCAGTTTAAGTTGAAGGAAAATGTTATAAGCAGCAGCAGAAGCCTGGGCCCATTATTTAAATATAATCAATGTATATAATCAGTGCTTTATCAGCAAAGCTGTTATACATTTGTTATAAACTGCGATATGGTATGAAATTTTAAAACATTTTTAAGTTTGGAAGTATCGCTAGTAGAACGAATTATTTAAATTTCAACCAAAAAAAATATGAATATATTACTTGTTCAGAATGACATTTTGAGTGACATATTTCAAGCACAGGGTCATCGAAGAGTTGGACCTTAAAGTAAATAATTACCCAATTTTTGTTATCGATTTCGCTATAAAAGATGGGATTTTATTTAAAACGTATACACCAATATAGGTCCTTATCTTTTTATCTCTTTCTTTTGATTTTACCAGTGTAAATATAGCTTAAATGAAACGCTGAGGAATTTCCATTGTATAATGCGAAGTAATTAAAACTATTTTAATTATGTTATGAATGTGCAAACAGCCGCATAAACTATAAACTCGTTTATAAACAGAACTTTTCGCTACCTGAGCTGTATTTCTTTGAGAGCACTCAGATAATTAAAACTATTTGTGTCTGTTTTTTAGGATCTCATTAAGCTCACATATGTTTCCCTGTTTATTGTAATCTAACAGGAAGTTATATTTAAAAGAAAATGCATTATTCATTTTCTGTTATTCCCGAGGTGTCCCTTTTTATGGTTTTGACATTTTTGCCGCCATAATTCCGAGAAAGGATTTTATATTTGTTTTTTATTGTTGAATAATCCTTCAATTTTAATTACTGATTTTTTTTATAAGTATTTCATTTATTCTCGTTTGAGGATAAAATAGACGATTCACAGAAGTACTATTCTCATTAATCGTAAAAATGTTTTAAAAACTACAATGAAAATAAAAATTTGTATAACAATTTTTAGTTTATTATAAAATTCGGACCAAGATATTTTCATTCACGAATTTTGCATTAAATTATAATTCTGTACATAATCCAGTATTCTGATTGGTCAGAAATACTAAAATAGAAAAAGTTTTTAATTAGCTTTAGAAAACGAGAAGTTCCTCAATTCGGGGCGTATACATTTTTAATGAGTATATGTATGTATGTGCACCGATTACTACGAGAATCCGTGGTTAATTTGCGTAATTCTTTTTTTTTTAGTTGAAAGGAGATGCTCTCAAATTGGTTCCATTTAAATTTCATCAAAATCGGTTCAGTAGTTTTTAGTAAACCAAAAATTTTTCAGTGACGCTTCCATATGTGGCCTCAGATTTATATAGGTACTTAGTATGAGATGATATAAAGGGTTTCAAAAGAATATCCACATACAGGGTGTCATATATGTATGAGTATTGGCAAATAAAAAAACCACTGAATCCAACTTAAAACAAAATAATTGCTGTAGGTATTTACAAAAGGATGTCAATACACACACAAAATTACACTCAGTCTGTAATTCAGCTTAATAGGGAATTAAATGCCTAAAAACCATATTTTGTTATAAAACAATAGTATGTAGAATTCACAGTCTATTATGCTATAAAGGAATCGATATTTACACGTAAACTACTAAAAAGTGAACAATAACAACTTTATAATAGAAAAAACGAATTCAATAAGATACCACACAAAAATCTAAATATTGAGAAAGCCACTAAAAAGTGAAAAATAATGTTTCTGAAACCCTCGTAATTATCAATAGATTATAATAACACTAGTCAACAAAAACAAATGATATGTGATTTCTAAAGGATTTTTTCCGTAAATTACGAATTTGTAAATGAAAATGCTTAATTGGGCCCGGTTTACGAGAAAAATAGGGTTAAATAGTACAAAAGACCTTATTTGGATTTTTTTGGACAAATCATTAAAAAATAACGAAATGTCATAGGAACTTGTAATGTATTCCAAATGAAAGCTTGTGTGCAAATAAAAATACAAATACATATTATGTAAAAAGTGGATTATTCACAATATTTCGAATAGTTTTAACGGCTGTTGTATTTTAATATAAAAACGTACGGATCAAACTTTCATTTTAGCTCAGTAAAAAGCTCCTCCAAGAACTCAATATTTTTTAATAATTTTCCAAAAAAGTCCAAAATAAGTCCTTTTGTACTTTATAACCCCACTTTTCTCGAAAGTTCGAGCTAATAGGGGATTTTCATTTACTAATTTATAATATACGGAAAAAGTGCGTAATTAGACTACTCAGTTTTATTATTATTATATTTCTATTATTATTATTACCAACAACTAATTTATTATGATTTCTTTGTGAACAGATTACTTTTGAGGTCGACGCCAATGTGCCATATTTTATTGATTACTTCTACAGAAAAGATTGGCGCCGACATTATTTTTATTATCGAATTGTTCGTTAGAAAAACATATTATATTTTGTAAATAATTTTTTTAATTTTCCAACAAAATCGGTTATCATACCATAATTACTTGTCCTCTGAACGTGTGACATTTCTAAGTAGATTAGTAGTTTAAAAAATTCTATCCGTTCCAAGTCTCATAAGTAAATTTTAATCGTTTAGTATTTTTTAAAGCTTAAAAACAACAATTTGCAACATATTTTTCTCTATGGGAATTAATATTCTAAAAGGAATGATTACAATTCTGCCTGAGACTTACTTAGCTATAGAAGTCCCACTCCAAAGACAGTGAAGTGAACTTCCTTTTAGTAGGGAGGAGTGATTCCTTTTTGCAAGGTGTTGCTTACTTGACCCCAACCTCCTGAATTCTACTTCTCTGAGCCTTTCGCCGAAATTTCGTTCATTAGTTGTTGCTAACGAAAAAAAAGGTTCGACCATCAATTCACCACAAAATCCTCCCATCCCAGGGATCCCCCCGAAAAAAATAAAAGGAACGTGCCCGACGAAAAATCTCGCGGTGTATTTTGTTGTCATGATGAAGGGCGAAGCCAAAAACTCAAGAGAAAGTTGTCAGGTATCCAAGGTACCCAGCTGCCGCTAAGGTGAATTTAAGGAGGCAAACACTTTAAGCCCATTAAAGTTCCATTCGCAAGCCATTTTGCATTCTGCCCGGAGATTTTCTCTGTTTTTCCCTCCCAAGAAAGCTTCTCAAGTATCCATTACTTGGAGAAACTTCAAACCCTATAAGCTGTCGGGGCTTCCTTCAAATGGTCGTTGAACTGAAAATTCAATCCGCCATTAAGAGCTCAGCGGTTTCGTTTTCCCCGGAGAGGATGGTCCATCCCTATTCCCGACACCCGTCCTCCTCGATCGTATCCAAGGAATCCCGGGGGATATCCCATTCCATTCGTAGTGCCTCACGCCTCCCTTTTAAAACCATTGCAGCGATCATCCCCGCCGCGCATTATATTATTTGGCAAATTATGAAATTTTGAATCCGTCTGGTGGTTTTTGCACTTCATCGCCAGACTGTTTGGATTGCCGACAAACATTTAGGATTGATTAGGGCTAAAAGGGCACACGCTGCAAGAAAGTTTGCTCCGCTGATAGATAAGTAGTTTTACTCAAGTCTCCGTCAGACGGTAGAGCTTTGTTTTGTGGAGTAATTCTGGTAACTCCATGATTTCTGGGAACTTTTTTAAGCTGCTGAGAATTATAATTGCTGGCGAATTATACTTTCTTATTTTTTGAGGGTTCCCTTCCATTTTTCATTGTTTTAAGAATGCTGTGTTCAAATTTCAAGTCAAAATTCTCAAATGTAGCATATTCAATTTTTGAATTATTTGCCTGAATCTTGCGGAGTTCAAAATTTTTTATAAACAATTTTATACGCATTTATTGACTTATTTACAAAAATTTCAAAGTTTGTGTAAAATAAAAAGCTTAAATTTGGATAAGTTGAGGCCTATACTCACATACTACAAGAATTAATTTGGAGGTTTTATTTTAAGTTATCCCTGTTACGAGTTCTTATAAAAACAATGGAAACAACATTAAATCAGTAATTTTTAGGGTTCCGTTGCCAAATGGCAAAAAACGAAACCCTTATGGATTCGTCATGTCTGTCTGTCTGTCAGTCCGTCCGTATGTCACAGCCACTTTTTTCCGAAACTATAAGAGCTATACTGAAACTTGGTAAGTAGATGTATTCTGTGAACCGCATTAAGATTTTCACACAAAAATAGAAAGAAAACAATAAATTTGGGGGTTCCCCATACTTAGAACTGAAACTCAAACATTGTTTTTCATCAAACCCATACGTGTGGGGTATCTATGGATAGGTCTTCAAAAATGATATAGAGGTTTCTAATATAATTTTTTTCTAAACTGAACAGTTTGCGCGAGAGACACTTCCAAAGTGGTAAAATGTGTGCCCCCCCCCCTGTAACTTCTAAAATAAGAATAATGATGAAACTAAAAAAAATATATGATGTACATTAACATGCAAACTTCCACCGAAAATTGGTTTGAACGAGATCTAGTGCGTAGTTTTTTTTTAATACGTCATAAATCGTAAATTACCGCAATTACCTTTCATTCAATCAACTCAAATATAAAAAAAAAAAACATTTAATTTCATAAACATAACCGTGAACCATTATTTTCTAATAAAAACAAGAACTTTTATATTATGTTACTTGCTGCTACGGAACCCTTCATGGGCGAGTCCAACTCGCACTTCGCCGCTTTTTTTAATATGATTTGGCACCAATGCCGAAAATTATTGTTTTAATAATTCTATCGTTAATTTGACAAAAAACACGTTTGAAATAATAGTGTAACGCATTCAAGACAAAGTGCTTTATTTTCATTATTGCATATGTCTGTTGTAGCATTAAAATTGAATTTGATTGTATGTCTTACTTAACCCATTAACGACTAAAATCGTGTTTTTGACCCAACATTTTATGTATGTATCAAAGTAGGGTCATTCCATACAAAATCATCAAAAATTAAAAAAAATTGAAGCCGCACTATTTTTGATTTGGACGAAACTTGGTGGGTATCTTTGTTTAGATGTCAGAAGAGAAAATTCACCATCATTTAATTTTTCTGATGTCTCAGCTTCGGTGCGCGACCGCTAGAGCACTCAAAAAGTGTGATTTTTACGCTCTACTACTATGCGCTGTCAAAATTGTTCTATTAGAGATATTTGAACATTTGTGGTCGCAGTTGAAAGCTAAAATATAGTAGTTTTAGGAAAAAAATAAGGAAATAGAAAAATATTTTTATTCGAAGTATACTAGCATCATGAAAATACGATTTTTTTCACATTTTTATATGATTTTCAAATGGCTGTAGTATCTTTCCTGGTAAATAAAAAAAATTTACTTTTTGTGTACATCATGTCCATATATTAAACAAACCAACAGTTCATTATAGACTCGTTCGACAAATGTTTTATATTAAAAAAATAAGCTTGAAATTTGAAAATTTCTGAAAATTGCATATTTCGAGCTTCAAAATGAAAATGTGGGACAGGAGATAGAGAACTGAAATTCTCAGGAAATTTAGGTGTAACCTTGAACTTTAAAGACCCGTTGAGTTTGCTTTGTTTTTTGCATCCCTCTAGTAATTACAGCCATTTCAATACAGCTAGTAATGCAGATTTTCCTTTTTAATTAGTTTCTTTTGTATGATCCTTTTTCTCGAAAATAATTCCGGGAAAGGCTTTTATATTAGTCACGGAGAGATAATGTGCGAATAAGGCCTAAAGAGGTTTTTTCAATATGTAATATAGAGCGACTTCCAAAATGCATCAAAACACTATCAATACTTTATTCAGCGTATACTGTCTTAAGGTGAATTGTGCATCGGACGAGTTTGTTGTATGTTGTTGAGAGTCGTCCGTAATATTTATAAAAAAACAAAATCTCAAAAATACCCTAAAAGAAACACCATGCGATTCGCCTCTTTAATCGGGCTCCAAAAGGGGATAGGGGGCTGAGTAACCCCAAAAACTCCTTTTCAATAACTACAGTGGTGACGATTTGTGAGGTGCACATGAAACGTGTCTTCGCCGCTAAAGGAAAACGTTTTCCTCGAAATGCACAGGCTTAAAGCTGGTCACGTTCGCTAGAGGAATCTCATGCATCCTTGCAGACCTCGCTATTTTACGCTTCCGTCTTCAATCTTTCCGCTTGACGGCGGCCGCGAGCGCATTCATGTGACAATTTTTTTTATTAATAAAAAATAAAATCTCAGTGCTGCCCTAAGACGGGTAGGTCCGCAACACCGGAACTCCATTTGTCCTTGGGAGTTGTGTGATTTCGCTCCAGGATCCTGATTCTACTGTTCCCTGTTCGGAATCCCTTCGGAGAGGCGAGGCGAGGCGGGGAATTGCTTTTACTATCTTTTAACGCTCCTGTAAATTGATTACCGACGCATTTGTGCTGGCCATCGTGTGTTCCTCTAATTTGTGCCGCTCCTTTACGAGTTTTCCAGGCCAGAACGGATATATAACAATATTTAGCAAAGTTTGGGTGCAGAGTTGTGTGTATGTGTGTGTGGGGATGATTGCCGGGTTCTTTGGGTTTTACAATCCCGAGGAAATGTTCCGCGAAATGGGAACTTTTGTTGGCTGCTTGAGGTAATTTAGTTTGGGGCTGCTGAGCGGAGTGGAGCTCGGTATCGCCCTTTTTGAACGTCCTTCGGAGGAAGTCCGTACATTTTCCGCTTTGTAATAAAAGATATTGCACTGAAATCTAATACAGTGCAAAGAAGAGGAAATGTGAATTTCCAAGAATGTCGTCTTTATTTTTTTAGTTTTTATTTATATTGGGGTTTTTATTGATATTTTGTTGTTTATACTTTATCACAGATTGAAATTATATTTGGAATTCTTTACAGTGATACAAAATAATCACAAATAACAAACCCTGAAATTTATACTATTAGTGTTGCGTCTATAGTCTTTAGGTTCCATTTCAGGTTCTTAAACTTAGGCCCATGTAAACTTTGTAGATTAATTTTAGTCCATTTACTATCTTTTCGGTCTCTTCTTGGTAAATAAAATTACAGAAATTTTACTACTGCTTTATTCTATCTGTAGATAATACGGTTTTCTATGAATAAAGGTAAGGAATTTTTGAAATTATCACGCAAAGAAACAATTAAATAACAATTTCAAAAAAGTTCCATTTGTAAAAGAAATATCTTTAAATGGCTTAATATTTTGTAAAAACTTAAAGTATCTCTGCCGAAAAATTGATATTTCCATCTATAATTTTCAGCCGACAAGAAATATGTGACTTTTTAATATATCTTAACATTAAGAGCTGGGAATAACATCAATTTAATAGTAAAAAATTTAATTTAACATCTTTAATATTATCGTAATCTTAAATAATATTAATTTGAGCTTTAAAATGTAGTCGATAATTTAATAATGTATGTTTATAATGTATTAGCTAGCCCAGCAGACGTTGTACTGCCATTCCCGGTATATTTTTATTATGCCATGTTAGTCAACCAATATGTGATCGTGTTCTTTCTTTTCGCATGTTTCTACAAATAATACCATTAATATAAGAAAACAGTGTTTCCTTTTTATATCCCTAATTAATTTATTGAACAAACTTACACGTTGTTCAATATAAAGTAAACCGTTTTACACTGCACAAATATTGGAAAATTACCCGGTTTCATCCGACGTTGGGTAAATACTTACTAATTAAAGACTTCTCAAAGCACCAAAAAAATCGTACTAATTTTCATGAAAATCCGATGAAGTCGAGAAATTTGCATCACCATACTGGATCCGCCATCTTGGATTTGGAAATTTTGATAATACTTACTTAGTGGTATCAGAATAATCATTGTATTAATTTTCATTAAAATCTATTAAAATTGAGAAATTGTTGGTCACAATCTTGGATTTGGAAATCTCGATAATATTATAAATTAGTTGCCTCAGAATAACCATTGTACTAATTTTCATTAAAATCCGTTGTAATTGAGACATTTTAATCGCCATGTTGGATCCGCCATCTTGGATTTGGAAATTTTGGTAATGTTCTAAATTATTTCAATAAGAATAATCATTGTTATCATTTTCATTAAAATCCGTTGTAATCAAGACATTTTAGTCACCATGTTTTATCCGCCATCTTGGATTTGGAAATTTTGATAATATTCAAAATCAGTGACCCAAAAACTATCATTGTACTAATTTTCATTAAAAGCCGTTGGAATTGAGAAGTCTTGGTCGCCATATTGGGTCCGTCATCTTGGTTTTGTAAATTGTGATAATATTCAAAATCAGTGACCTCAAAATAATAATTGTACTAATTTTCATTAAAATCCGTTGAAATCGAGAACGAGCGAACGGTCAAACTCGCGAAGTTAAAATAATCGTTAAGTTTTCTGAAATTATCCAATTTTCTGCGCAATTTTCTAAACTTTTCTTTACGTAAGAACCTTCTACAAAGTATTAGAAAACGTTTAAAAAAAAATGAATAAAATCGGTAAAGTCGTTCTCAAGTTATTGCGTGACCAACGGAAATAGGGGTTCATTTTTATATATATAGATATCATATTAAGAATTCATAATATCAATTTATCATCTAAACCTTTTAAAATCTGATACAATTTACAATGTAGTAAATAATGTAAAATTTATAAGTAAAATATCAAAATTAAACATTCACGATTGTAATAGCGTCATATGCTTCGCTTTGCAATTATGAATATTGTAATTTCATAGTACTTATCAATTTTGCACTATTTTTTACATTACACAGTATAAAATATATAAAAATTTTAGTTGTAATAACTTCATCGTAAAAAAACAATTGGAACACTGTTTACATTTATTAATTAATAATAGACTACATACATACATATATTTCTATGCAAAATAACATGTATTACATAAAACTTTGTCTACAGGTCATAAATCAGAAGATTTTAATTATATCAGAGCTGTAAAATAATGCATTATTCTTGAATACATTACCATACTCAGTACTACTGCAAGTAATGCAAACAAGACAAATTACCAGTAACATCACCAGTATTGGTACTTCAAAAAATTTAAATACCATTACCAAGTAATGCTATTGTTACTTCCCTAGTTGCTAGGTAATGCTGAGTACTGTTAGGCAATGCTAAGTTATGCTAAGTAAAGATTAAGAAGTTCGGTAATGGTGAAGTATCAATATCACTATTTGGTAATGGTTATTGCATTTTTTGTAATACCAATACTGGTAATGGTACTGGTAATTTGTGTTGCTTGCAGTTCTTTCACTAGTAATTGTAATGGTTTTGCTAGTACTTTTTCCACAGCTCCGTAGAACCCATTGGACTGACACAAAACACTGTGAGTAACAATAGCATAGCTAGACGTTATCTTAACTGGGTATAACAATTAATTTCCTTGGCATTCTTCCCTTCAGATGGTTTAGCTAAATTTCAATTCTTATACCATGTATTCTAAAATTATAAATGTCATTGTAAAACTTTTCATATTGAAATAAGCGCCAAATTATGTAAATTTAATATTTTTACATTTCTCTTCGAAGGTGATTAATGCTAAATTATATAAAGAACGTTTAAAAATCTTAATTATTAAATAGGTCTGCTAAATATAGACATTTTTTTTGACATTTTAAATTGATATTACCGCTGCGAAAAAATTATCGCAATTTCAAAGTAAATCTAACACGAAAAATGTTAGTATTACATTTTATTTGTAAAATGACAGTTAGGTTGTAGGTGAACTAAAATTTTATTGAAAATGAGATGAAATTGCTTTTGATATGAAAAACATTTCAAATTAACACTGGATATTTTTCTCAGTGTACTGCTTATATTTTATTAGAGTTATTCTCGATCTCACGAATTGAGTTTTGTTTGCAAAAGAATATAAATTGAGTTAAAGGTTAATACTGCTTTGGGCTTATTTTACTTTTAGGTTTTTCGAAATCTTATAAGATCTTTTTTGTACCAAAATAGTTACCTTCACTTTTAGTTACTTACGATGCCTATTTTTAAATTAATTAATCAAAGGTAATGGAAATCCTCCGTACGAATAAAAGAAATAATTTACAGATTTATAGGGAACGAGTTAAGGGCAGTCCGTTTGTGAATAGTTTTCTTAAATAGTAAAAGCATATTTATTTAAAACTTTAGCGTACGTTAGAGTAATAGTTTTAGATAAAATAATAATTTTTTCATTAAGGGGACCTTTACTTTCAAAATCGACAAAACACACACTTTTTAAAAGTTTTTTTTTGAAAAGACTATTATATTTATTATTCTAAAACCTTTTGTACATTATTGCAAAGATTATGAAAAATATAAAAAAAATTTTTTAAATGCAACTTTAGTTTATTTTAATGCCTGTAGAGGGCGTCATCCAAAGTGCACTTTTAAAACGGCCGCATTTCTCTAGGACTTCCTGTAACAGATAGAATAAAAATCTTTAGTGGATTGTTTTCATAAGACACAAAACTAGTACCTAAACCTAAAAAACCTTTTATTTTTAATAAATATATCATTTATACACATTTTGCTAAAAAAGTTAAAAAACTACTATAAGTTAGGGGTAAACTACCCCTCCGCATAAAAAAGTGGGGAGGTAAAATAATATTTTTAAAGGTTTAGTTACTAGTATATTTGATAACGAATCGAATGGCGTTTGGTTTGTTAAAATCGGTTGAATAGTTCTTGAGATACAGATGCGGCCATTTTCAAAAATGTGATTTCGAGAAAAACGCGTTCAAAGTTTTTGTTATATAATTTTTACATATAAAACGCGTAGAGCTGCCGTTACAAATATAGGTATAACTTTTTTTCTTTTACGAATTTCTTAAAACGGTTTTAGGAGTGTTAGTGTGATGTTAAGAAGCATTTTTATGGAAAAAAAAAATTATTTTTTTCCGATTTTGAAAGTAAAGGTCCCCTTAAAAAACGACAAAGCAGCTCATGGGGGAATCTTCTAAAAGAATAGCGTAACTCATGTTAGAGTTATCTGGCATAAAAAGCTATGCGGATTTTGATTTATATTTTTTTTAAATGTACAACATTTCCTTAATATCCCGTGCAATAGTTTTTGAGATATCGTGACTCCAACTTTTAAATTGCAGTTTTGCATTTAAAGTTTTAAGTGCATAAAACGGGGCAGGAAGGGTCGTAAGAATCAATATTTTCGTGATATAATATAATATAATATATAATATAATATTAATCGGATCAACTTGGAACCATCACAGAATATTTCTAAGATGTTCTACTTTTACATTAATATTTTTCCAAAAAATCGATTTTTTGAGATTTATGCCTGTAACCCTTTAAACTGAAGGTGTGGAGGAGATAAAAATATTTAAGACGATTTACTGAAGTCGATCGTTAATCTCAAATTATAATTAAGACGTATCACATTTTATTATTATGTTGAAAGATATCCAAGGTTGAGAGAGTAGAAAATATCTCATTCCATTTTCTCGTCTAGATAATGGAAAAGATACGAGAGGGCAAAAAGTGGACGTTTTCGTCCGGATAAAATCGATTACCCGGCACATGGCATTGGACGAGATTAATTACGATTGCTAGCTACTTTTTATTTAATTATATATTAAGGTCGGTTTTAACGGCCTTTTGATCCCAGGTCCAAGCCTGTAAGCTCATTGTGATTTATTTGTTTTGATAATCTTAGAGACATTATATGATAATTCTGCAGTAAGTAAGGTGAAATTTGTTTACCAGAAAATTTTCGGTGATGGCTACATTAATCCGAGCTGAGCCGAGGATCTGATTAATGACGATTCTAAGTCATGGGGCAATTTAAAAAAATTTTCAACGATTACCAATTGATGAATAGTATCAGTACTGACGTGAAATTATTGGAAAAAAAGAAGGACCCTTAAACAAGTGAAAAAGGATCCGCATTAATTTTTAATCAGCTCTTTCTTCAGTAAATAGAAATTAAGAGAAAAATTACCCCGAAAAAGGCAAAAAGCCTCTTCAAATATTGAATCCGGCAATTAAGGTTCCATCCATTGCGGATCGATAAAAAAAACACCCATTCACAGGCCGTGCATAACAGCGCACAAACTAAATGGAAATGAAGAAAACGCCGCGAACCTGCGAAATATCTGATGAATATTTAAATGAAACTGACGGATTTATTTTATTCGCGTGGAAGCACTTGAAGTCGTGTTTCATTCGAGCTATATTTATTATATTTACACAGAAAACTCAGAGAAAAATATATGGCCGCGTTGTGGCCGCGGACTCTTTTGTCCTGATGCGCTGCGCTTTGTTTGCATTCGTTTTTAACGATCAGTTTTTTCGGAAGAGACACACTGGTCCAAAATGAATATGATACTCACATAAATGTGTGCTTAATGGGGTTTACTGCAGTCATAAAATAATTTTTAGAGTCACAGGCATGTTTAAGTAAAGGCGCAGTCGACAAAATAAATATCTTGAATATACTACAGCTGCATCATACGAGCTTGATGCACTTTTTCGCCAATTTGTCGTACTCAGAAGTCTCATCGGGGAATTGCGCATATAATAGTATCTGCATGATAAATTTTTATAGTCGTGAAATGGAATTGAGATGATCACATTATAAAATATATTTTTATTTTTTGGGTTGACAATTTGAAGTAGACACAAAGTATTCGTTTGCTCCAGTTAAGGGGTGACATACACCTAGCGACAAAAAAATACACTTAATTTTGAGAATTTTATATTCCATATAAAAAATGTTACTCAAAAACTAATATTTGTTATATACAATGCTGTAAAATAATGCATTATTCTTGGAATACATTACCATAGTCAGTAATACTCAAAGCGATACAAGAGATATAAATTACCAGTATTAGTAATTCAAAAAATTTAATTACCACTACTAAGTAGTGCTTCGTTTTTATAGCTCTGATAACACATAAAATATTGGGTTGGCACATAAATAATGACCGATTATGACAAAATGAAAAAGACCATATATTTATAGCTTATGTTATTTATTTTTCAATAAACTAAGCACCGTCGGAATCAACAACACATCTCCACCTGTCTGGCAAAGATTGGTTTTGATTTAAAGAATTGTCGTAGGTGGACCTCATCATCGAAGTTTTTTTCAGAAAGCGCATTACTCAGGGACCTGAATACACAATAATCTGCCGGTGCCAAGTCTGGCGAGTACGGTGGATGAACAATTATCTTCCAAGCAAACTCCAATAATTTTTGTTGTACTGTTTTTCTGATATGTGGTCGAGCGTTGTCATGTAAAAAGAAAATTGTATCGTGTTGTGGACGTTTACGTTCGATGTCAGTTTTCAACTTGTCAAGATGGTTACAGTAGACACTGGCGGTCATGGTAGTATTACTAGGAAGGACGTCCCAATATATGATTCCATGAATATCCCACCAGACGCACAACATAACTTTTTAAGAGTGAACGTCTGCTTTTAGGGTTGGTTTTCCGGGTTCCTTTGGACCTAACCATTGGCGCTTGCGAGTATGGTTAATATACAGAACCCACTTTTCATCCCCAGTAATAAGGTGATCCAACCAGTTGAATGTGCGGCGAAAAGACAGAAGTTGTGTACAGACGTGTATGCGATATTTAAGTTGACACGGACTTAACTGATGCGGTAACCAAACACCGTATATGTACCTTTTCTTTTCGAGAAGTATAGCCAAAGTACGCGATGAAAGCCTGGGGAATTTCCACTGGTCGGCCAGACCTGGGTTGATCACCCAGCGTGTAATCGCCACTACGAAATCGCTGGAAACATCTTTTTGCTGTAGCCTCTGATACGGTAGAGCAAGCAATGTCTAACGTGAGTTTTGATTTCGTCCATTTTTATGTGCTGTTTACACTTCGATGCCAAAATTATGACTAAGATGAACAAGCACCGCTCGTTGTTTATATACCCTAGACCGTAGAATGTTCTAAAAAAACTTTTTACTAAACGCTCATTATTTATGTGCCAACCCAATATTTCACAAAATGTTCACTAATAAATATTAAAAATCACACCGTATGGAGATGATCTTGTCAAGGGCTGTGGAGGATGAGAGTTTTTACGATACCCACTTTATCTTCTATATTTTTTATCTGAAAAAATATAATGTTCCTAAAGAACACTACAAAAAAGAAAAGAAAAAGAAAATAGTTTTTGTCGACCGAAAGTTTTAAAAATTTTAATTTTTCAAAAATGGCCACCGTTTGAAGGTGAAGGCACGATTTTTGATGATGAAAATGGACACTTCGTTATTTATAAAAAGAAAAATAGGTTGTTTAGAAAAAAAAAAAAACCGGTCGATAATAGTATAAAGCAGCAGTGTACAAAACTAAAACTAAATCTGTTGATATTCAAGATATTTTGTGTATTAGTTTTGAATACGATTATGTTACGATGCGAGCACGTGTCTTTACAAGTTTGTAACTTCACCAATTTTTGGAAATTTTTAAAACCATTTTCAGGGTATACAATATATAGGTTAAATAATCAGAAAACTCAAATTGTTTACCCATTTAGTTGTATGTAACTCCATAATACTGATAATAGAAGCTCCAAGGGTCGAAAAACTAAATTTGTGAAATAAGGACACTAAGATTTTTGTTTAATAAAATTCGGGGAGGCCCAAATATATTTACGAGGGCAGATTAGTTATCGATAGTAAATTTAAAATTAAATATTTTATTTTTCGAAACTAAATTGAATTGAATTTTCGATATAGTCTAACTAGGTACACACAATTTCGGAATAGTTTGAGTTTGAAGACGGATTTTGATGAAACGTTGTTAATTCCTGGTTAAAAGTGATAAGGATATTATATATAAAATAATGTGATCATTTGTAATTCCCAAGGTTTTCTCTTTGCATTGTAAAATAATCTAAAAGAATTCTTTATATTAACAAATATCAAGAAAATATCTTCTTTTACTTTGTAATGTTGGAATCAATAATTGAGAAATTGTTTTATTTTCAGAATTTTTATGAAATTATTTATAGAATTCGCGTAAACTTCGGGAAATATGCAGAAAATTATGGATTCCACTTTTCGTAATTTGTTCATATTCATATCTAAAATCACCGTTCCTGTAAAGTATCAGTAAAAATCTCAAGTAGATCTGAAAAACGAAAATTGTTGAAATCATTCAACTTCGGATAAGTTTGTATTTTTTGGCTACATTGGAAAAAGTGCTAATTACCACAAATTCTCCTTCCATAATCCGAACAAGTCTCCTGATTTGGAAATTTGTTAAACAGAAATTTAAAAAAATTCGACTATATTATAGTAGAAGTATACTTTGGTTCATATATTCTTATACTAATGAAGATTTACATATATAGATATATATATAGACCATAATTCCAATTTATAAATCTCCTTCTAATTACATCAACATCAATTGCTCAAATCTTTTTTATTAAATGCGGTGTTTATTTTTGTATCAATTACTGAAATTAGAAGAGACATAAGTACACAAGAACAAAATTAAATTTACTTTCCTTAATAATGAGGGCATGTAAATTGATCCACAAAACAAAACTGACCATCAGAGACCAACTTTAGATTATTGTGGACGGAAAGAAAATAGCACAAAAACGACTACTGGAAATAGTCAAAATATCCCCAAACATTTCAGCGTAAATTAATTTGGACTTTTCCGTTTTTCCCCCCAAAAGTACATTGCAGCATTTCTCTCAATTTGAAGAAGCACTTTGGAGAAATGTTCGTTCGGTATGATGTCGTCTGTGCAATGTGCATCGTCCGAGGCAAAGAAATAAAACCTTTGTTTTTCGAATACGACCAATAAGCTTTTGCTTTTGCTAGAAGGGCTCCCTTTATTAACGAATACTATACATAGGGCAAAAACCGCCGGAGTGAATGCGCCTGCAAAATGCGAACAGAGCAACTCTCCGGTCTGCACAACACAACGAACTGACCGCAGAGACAATTTTCGTGCAGACAGGGCATAACGTTAAAAGCACTTCCTTAATTCCGTTCAGCCATTCAGCATGTGGCGTGAGCAAAAATAGATATAAATCAGAGCAATTCTAAGACCAGACCAGCAGAAAAATCCCCGGCAAGAAAATTGCAACACGCCACAAAACATTTCCCGCCATTCAACTCGGGGCCGCAGTCTGGACGTTACAAAGTTGGAGGGATTTGCGCCGCACCCCGTAAAAACGCAGTCGACATCAATTACCCCGGAGCCATCTGGGACGTAACGACGACGTTACGGGGGTTGCAGCAACCCCAGCCCCATTCCCAGATCCAGAACAGCACCCCAACAGCCCCACACTACGCCGGAGTGGAGCTCCCTCGCCTTGTTTGTACCCTTTCAACAATGTTGCAATTCATTATGTTCGTAATTTGTTTACGGGGTAGTGCAGCAAACACCGGCATTGTTTTTGAGCTCCAACTTTACTGCTCCGTAGCACTGCTGATTTGGTAAGTTATGGCGCTCCCAGGGGGCGGGGCGAAGGTCGTCCTATGGTTAATTTTCGCCCGCCGAGACATCTTATCGTAGTACTGAATTTGAACACTTATTTTTAGTATACAGCATTAACTGTCTGCTGCCTGCAGGATAGAACAATTTTACTTTCCAAAATCCTTCACACTTATAAGGTTTTTTTAAGATCAGATAATTTGTACCACTTTGTAAAAAAGGATTTTGTCTTATTATAAAAATGTATTAACAAAGGATCGGAAAGATGTACCACTAGTGTGAAATTTTGAAAAAGTCGATTTTTTGTTTTTTACATTTTTCGATAGTTTATACCTTTAAAAATAAATTTTCAAGTGCATATCTCAAATAGTTTTTGTGAAATGAATAAATTAAACTTTAAACGCGTTTTTCTCGAAACTACTTTTTTCAAATTTGGTACAGTTGTAACTCGAAGACAAATCATCCGATCGATTTGATCCTTATTGCAGCTTCTTTAATATATGTTTCTCCATGCCGTGAACCTCCAGTTTTCTGATCCAAGAAAAAATGTAATTTTGGCATACCAAAAATCATCAAATTTCGCGCGAAATTAGATTTTTTTTTAAAAAATTTCACCATTTTGTTAAATTTCAATTTTTGTTTTCGATCGAGGGTCATGGTAGGGGCAATACCTTCTAGTTTAATAAACTTTTTGGTTTTTTTGATTTCACGTACTGTGAAGGTGGGGGGACTTTGTTTTTTTTGAGCCTTGGGGAAGTGAAAATGACTCACTGAATTATTAAAGTTTTTGATCCAAATATTTAATCATGCATTTACTATATATTCACAAATATATCCTTAAAATATTAAAACATTCCATACAGTAGTCGTTTTTAAAAAAAGTCCCAAAAATCATCTTTTTTCAGGCTATCACACTAGTCTAGAATTTGAAAAAAATCGATATTTTGTTTTTTTACATTTTCCAATTCCTTAGACCTTGAAAAGTAGCTTCTTAAAATATTTTTAAGAAATTTCAGGATTACGGTTTTCAGCGTGACAAAAAAAAAAAAAAAACGCTTTTTTTGCGATTTTTTTTTTAATATGGATTGAGCAAATTATTTAGTATGATTTCAACAATACTCAGTAATTTTTTTATGTGAAAATATCGACAAACAAGCCGGTGACGAAGCTTTTCCAAGAACGTCTTTGGAAATACACGAGTTGCGGTGTGCACTGTATCTCAGCTGGAAATTATCTGAAATTAAAAACCTTTAAAATTATGTTAAAGTATCATTATCTGAAATCATGAAATGTACAAAAGGTTTGAATAATTTTGCTCAAACCATATTTCTAAAAAAAAAATCGCAAAAAAAATTTTTTTTTTTCATGCTGAAAACCTTGAAACTTTTTATTAGATTAACTGTCCGCCATGGGACTACAGTCCCTACTCATTGAATTAGACGCGCCGAAAAAAATGGCAATTATGAATTGACGCCAAATTTTTATTACCTAGACAAGTTTTATGGACCTACGTTTTCCGAAATTAGGAATCTTGGGGTAGTTTCCAAGAATTTTAAATTTGGAAAAATTTGTTCAATAGCCGGTTATCGGGTAGAACTATAAAAAACGATACTCAACCTCTTTTAGTCTTATTGCGACCTTAGTGGAGTGAAAGTAAAGTTGACTGGTATTGTTTAAAAAAGTTGTGTTTTGTTTACAAAAAAGTGTTCTATATCAAAATTGTAAGTATGAGCAGACCATATTTAAAAAAATAAAGTCATTAAAAACAGTTAATATAGTATTTATTACATTTTATTTTGAAATGTTAACAGATCGAGAAGATTTTAAAATGGGGCGTAAAAAGGATATCGGAAGTGAAGAGAGCAGTTATTGTAGCCTTATTGAAAACTGGACAATTTTCCAATAAGGATATAGCAAGAAAGGAAAACGTGTCGGCTTCGACTGTAGACAGGGAGGCGAGAAAGTTAAGGGAAAGTGGTTCTGGTAGAATGAGTAGTCGTCAAAACTGCCGTCGAAATCCCAAAACTACTCCAAGGGATAATAGGAAAATAAGGAATATTGCTTTGCAACATCGTAGAGCACCAGCTCATACATTGGTAGAGTACCTATCGGAGGAAGGAATCAATATATCCCTTAGTACATTTCGACGAAGAATGTATGATGAATATTTAAAATGTAGACGTCCTGCGAAAAAGCCTAAATTAACAGAGAGAATGAAAGAACGACGTCTTATTTGGGCCCAAATGCATCAACACTATACTACTGATGATTGGAAAAGGGTAAGTTTAGATTTTATTTTTATTCAAGATTTCTTTTTTTATGAAGTTAGCTATTTCTAAATAAAATTGAAAAATTGAAAAATTTTAGGTGATATTTAGCGACGAGTGCCGCTTAGACGCTGTGACGGAAATGTCTCAATTTGTGAGAAGGAGACCAGGAGAACGATATAAAGAAGATTGTGTACTTCAAACTGTTAAACATCCTCCATCTGTAATGGTATGGGGCTGCATCAGTGGAAATGGCCTTGGCCCCTTACATTTTGTTGAAGGGACATTGAGACAAGATCAATATAAAAGCATATTGGCAAATGTGTTATTGCCTTACATAAATTCCCTTCCTTATGTAAGATCTCATTACACCTTTGTGCAAGATGGGGCACCTTGCCATTCTTCAAAATTAATTACAGCTTTCTTGAAGGAGGAAGATATCAATATCCTCCTATGGCCCGGCAATTCTCCGGATCAAAATCCGATTGAAAATTGTTGGACTTTCCTTAAAACCAAAGTATATAGTGTTCCCAACCCTACAATAGCTATTTTAAAAGAAAATATCGAGAAAGTTTGGTACAACGACGACGAATTTAAAAATATGATTTGTTCTTGTATTAGTAGTATGCCAACACGTCTGCAAAAATTAATTAAAGAAAAAGGAGGCTTAACTGATTTTTAAGTGAAGTACATAAAATATTGTAATCAACATTATAAACAAATATAATAAAATATATTTTTGTTAAAAAGGTGGTTTTAATAGCTAATATTTACTTCGCACACAAAATGTTCTTATTATTCGGCCGCGCGTCTAATTCAATGAGTAGGGACTGTAGTTATCTCAGAATGCAAAATAATTTTTGACTAGAAATTTCTCTGGATGTAGTTAACAATAACTGAGTTGAGCTACCATAAACTTTACTTATTTTACTTATCAATTTAACTTAGGTTAGGTTAGGTTAGGTTATTGCGGCTGCCTCAAAAGAGGCACACTTAGGCCAACGCAAGGCCCATTGTGATACCACACGGGACGACCCCGATTTAACTAACCGTCGAACCACTTCGAGACTTTGATGAAACGTTCGATGTCCCTGACGTTCTTCACACTCAGGTCTGACAGGTCATCAAAGAAGGTGGCGCCCAGGTGCTGGTACCTATGTCGCGCAAGCGCTGGGCAGTGACAGAGGAGGTAGCTGATACTTTCCTCTTCCTCCTCATTCTGGCAACTTCTGCAGAAGTCATTTGCTGAAACGCCTAGCCTTCTGGCATGTCTCCCTATAAGACAATGCCCAGTTATCGCAGCTATGACGTTGCTAATGGACACTCTTTTGAGTGAAATAAGGCTCTTTGACCTGTTTCGGTCGAGAGTTGGCCAGATAAGCTTGGTGGTCGCACATGTGCATTCTTTCCTCCACCTATTCTTTGCGATACTCGCATACACTTGCGAGATCTCCTTCTTACGATAGGCGAGCGGTGCCCCTATATCCCGGATGATATCCTCCTCCGGTAGGGTTGTACCCTTCCTGGCGAGCTCATCCCCCCTAGTATTGCCCGGGATGTCATTATGTCCCGGTACCCATATAATAATAATCTTGACCCTCTCTGCTACTTCGTTTAGCAGAGAGCGGCAGTCTGCTACTACCTTTGAGGTCGTAAAGACGCCCGTGAGGGACTTGATTGCAGCCTGGCTGTCCGTGAAGATGGAAATGTCCTCAGAACTTGACATATTCCTTCGCAGCCATTGTAAGGCCTCAGTGATAGCCATAACCTCAGCTTGGAAAACGCTGCAGTGGTCTGGCAAACGAAACGACGTTTCAAGGCCTAGGTGCTCGGAGTAAATTCCGCCACCAGTTTTGCCTTCCATTTTCGAGCCATCGGTATAAATCTTTATCGAGTTTATACGATTAAGCAGGTCCTCACCCCATTCATGCCTAGTCGGTATGAGTGATTCGAATTTCTTATCGAAGCAGGGTCTTGGAACTATGTAATCCAACCTAGGGACACGAGTATTGAGGATTCTGGAGTGCCCATAGTCCACTCTTGTCCATGGGTGTGTTGAGTTAAGCCTGACGGCTGTGGAGGCTGCGGTTTGCTTGCCAAAGAGTTCTATTGGGAGGAGGTCTAAGATAACATTCAGGGCCTTGGTGGGAGTAGTCCTGAGGGCTCCGGTGATTAGAATCGAAGCCATTCTTTGGACCCTCCCCGACGCATTTTGATGGCAAGCCTTGTCCAGAGCAGGCCACCACACAAGCACCCCGTAGAACAGGATCGGTCTGATCACCGTCACGAAGAGCCAGTGAACGATGCGTGGCTCAAGGCCCCATTTCTTGCCAATCGCGTTCCTGCAGGAGTATAGGGCCGTCGTGGCCTTCCGTACTCTCTCTGCAACGTTGGCCCTCCAATTCAGTTTCTTATCTATAATGAGACCCAGATATTTGACTTGGTCTGAAAGCCTTAGACTCACTCCGTTAAGGAGTGGTGTAGTAAAGGAAGGAATCTTGTGCTTTCTTGTAAACAGCACTAGTTCCGTTTTATTCGGGTTAACTCCTAGGCCACATTTTTCACTCCATGATGTGAGTTTAATTAGGGCCGTTTGTAACACCTCAGAGAGCGTGCTCAGGTACTTGCCTGAGGCCGCGATCACTATATCATCTGCATAGGCAACCACGCAGCACCCCGAGCGGTCGAAATCACGGAGCAAACCGTTCAGAGTCAAATTCCACAGAAGAGGCGACAGGACCCCACCCTGAGGTGTACCCCTGTCGACAAATCTCCTAATGGAAGATGCTCCAAGATCTGAGCTGATAACCCTGCTGCGTAGCATTCGCCTTATCAGCTCAATCAGCGGTTCGTCCAGTCCCAGGTCCCTCATGGACCCTACAATCGCATCTGGCCTGACATAGTTAAAAGCCCCCTCGATGTCCAGGAAGGCCGCGAGTGTGTACTCTTTGTACAGCAAGGACCTCTCTATACGGTCAACGAGGGTATGCAGAGCTGTTTCTATAGATTTGCCCTTCGTATAGGCATGCTGCGAGGGTGAGAATTTTTCCGGGTGGATAGACCCTCTTATGTGGACGTCGATCAATCTCTCCAGCGTCTTAAGGAGGAAAGAAGAAAGACTAATAGGCCTGAAGTCCTTAGGTTTGCAATGCGAAGTTTTACCTCCCTTAGGGATGAAAACAACCCTGACTTCAGTCCAGGACTTAGGTATGTAAGTAAAGTCCAGGCAGGCTTTGAAGATAGCCTCTAGCCATGGCATGATTAAGTCCGTAGCCCTCTGTAGCTCGGCAGGTATGATACCATCCATGCCTGGGGCTTTAAACGGCTTAAAACTATTTATGGCCCACATCAGTTTATTCTTATTAAGAATTTCGTGGGCTAGATTGTTAGGGCTGGTAGCGACTGTCGATTCACTCGTCTGCTCCACAGAGCAGCCCGGAAAGTGAGTTTCGGTCAGTAGCTCCAGAGTTTCCAGGCAAGAAGAAGTCCATTCCCCATTATCTTTCATCAGAAGACTAGGGGTGACCGGACAGGTCGAGAGGATTTTACGTAATCGTGTAGCCTCAGAGGCATCCTCTATTCTATTACAGAAACTCTCCCAGGAGGATCGTTTGGCTGTCCTAACTAATTTTTTGAAATCTTTGAGGCTAGCCCTGTAAAGTGACCAATCATTGGTCCGCTTAGCCTCATTGAATTTTCTGCGGCATTCCTTCCTCGCGGCTACAATTTCCTTTGTCCACCATGGAGGTCTAGGTTTCCCCTTAGGTCTCCTGGTGGGACACGAGGTCCGAGTTGCCTTGTTGCAAGCCTTAGTAAGTGTTTCCACCATGTTATCCAAATCCTGTACGGATTGAATTGTGGGTGGCCCTCCCTCAGGCAGTGTACGACCTAGGACCTTATTGTATATGTCCCAGTTAGTGTTTTTTCTATTCATAAAAGGAGAACAGACCGGTTTTCGCATATCAAGAGTAAACTCGATATACCGGTGATCAGATAGTGAGGGTTCATTGGATACTCTCCAATTTTTAACCAGGTGGGCGGCATGTTCAGTGACAATAGTAATGTCAAGAACTTCCCGCCTCACTGAATTGATAAACGTAGGTTCATCACCTACATTACAAATCCAAAGGCCAAAACCCATAATAAATTCCAAAAGAGACTCACCTCTCTCGTTGATATCCGAACTTCCCCAGATCGTATGGTGCGCATTGGCGTCTGCGCCGATGATCGTCGTGATCCTCCGTTTGTTCGCTTCCTCAAGGGTCGTGCGTACAAGATGATGCGGAGGAGGTTCATCGTGGTCATGCGCCATATAGCTGGAAACCAGCCATATGGGTTGGGATAAAAGATCCAGCATGACCACTACATTGTCCTTGTCACTAAAATTAGTAAGGAGAAATGCGTTGAGATAACTACGAACGAGAATACAGGACCTGGGTTTACCTGCGCCTAGTACATAGAACGCCTTATAACCGGCTATGTTAAGTCCACAGATCCGGTCCCGAACAACCCAGGGCTCCTGGACTAAAACGACGTCCTCCCCTTTCTGGGAGAGACGCAAAAGAAGCGCAGCTGAGGCTGCCCTGGAGTGGTGTAGATTAATCTGCACCACTCCCACCATGGCTGCTGCTAGGGGGGGTCACCTCGATGACCGTCATCTCCGCATCCTCTGTATCGGAGTGGAGAAGGAGAAGGTCATCTTCCAGGTCTACATCAGGAGATTCCTCATCATCCTGATGTAGTACAAGATTCCCCAGCATCCCTAAAGCCGAGGGGATGCTATCGCCATCGCTGTCGTCGATGAGGGGGGATGGTGACGCTGCTTTTGGAGCTGCGGAAGCTTCAGTCTCGGAGGCCTTCTCGGCTACTTCCTCGGCGGCTTTCTCAGCTACTTCCTCGGTCTCGAAGGGGATGACCGCCTTATTACCCTTAAGATCCTTACGGTACACCGTCAGAGTAATAGAGTCGAAACCGTAGCTGATAACGCCTTTCGACTCGACAAGCGGGGCTAAAGATTCCTCATTGAGGATCACCACCGCTTGTCTCATTTTCCCCTTTGGTTCGCTGACCTGGGCAACCTTCCAGTCATGAGTGGGGAGACTGGAGTTGCACATCCTGATCAGCTTCAGGATGTCCTCTGGGTTCGATGGCTCCGCTGGGATCCACGTCCTAGATCGAGGTCTGTTCGGGATTTGCTCCCTTTTAACAGCCTCGAGTCTAGCTCCCGGCCATACTTCCCCTAAGGAGGCTATTGCCTGCTTATACAGATCAGACGATCGCTGATCTGCGCATGCAATAAGCTTGATGCGGCCTTGATACCAGCCGGCATCGCGACAAACTGGTGCGGGTCCAGGGCTCTTTTGCAGTATATCCCCGTATACCTTTAGCAACTCAATACGGACCGATTTCCAGTCATCCTGGGAGATGGCACCGTCTGGGTTGCTGCGGTCTACGACCGCCCAGATTAGGTGATCCTTCGCTACCTCGCTGAAGGGTCGAATGGGTTGAGGGGGTCTAGAAGGCGGACCGGCTTTGGCCCTCTTAGAGGCAGAGGGCTCCTGCTCGTCTTGCGAGCGTTGCCTTTTCAGCGCCGCGTCCTTGGATTTTGCCTCATGAAGGGCAACAACCTTCCTAGCCCAACTCAGAGAGGACTTATCCTTCTCTGAGAGCTCCGAATCCGGGATGGTGCCAAGCTTCCGGAAAAGCTTGAAGGCTGCACGCTTTTCCCGGTGGGCCGCCGCAGAGGGCCTAGTGCGCCGCTTGGGGTTAGGAGGGGGGTTAGCGGACTTAGTAGTCCTAAGAGGCGCCTTAGCATGGCTTGGTCCTGGCTTGGGAGCCGAAGACGCACTGCTTTGCGCAATTTTTGCGGGCGACGGGGGAGCAACAGTACCGCATCCTGACTTAAAGCCGGACTTCGCGGACTGCGTCCCCGAAATGGGAGCACCCGACCCTGATTTGGGAACAGCAGGGCCGGCGCTGGCCGATGGAGCCTTAGAGCGGGTATTTCCCGCTGAAGGGGTAGTTGCGGTACCCTTTACGGGTGCCTTGGCTTTAGCAGCCTTGCGTGGCTCTTTCCGAGCAGACGCAGATTTGGTTGTCTCGGTTTTATCCGAGGCAGAAGTTTTTGAATCCATGAATCATCCGGTTCGTACGACCACTTTCGCGACAAGGCACTACTCATGGTCTCGGGTAGAAAAAGGGGAAAAGAAGTCCACCCATGCAGCGCCCCTTACATGGGTAAGTCCAAATTACGACCTGAGGTGGACAGGTATCAGGAAGGCTCCGTACGAATACAGCCCGATGTAACCCCCTGGCTGCAAACGACCCAATGGGCACGGAAACGCGTTACACCCTGGGTTAGGGGGGGAATTTAACTTAACGATCTTTTAGATTTTGTAATAAAAATTATAATAATAAATTAATTAAAATTAATTAATTAATTAAAATTAATTAATTAATTAAAATTAATTAATTAATTAAAATTAATTAATTAATTAAAATTAATTAATTAATTAAAATTAATTAATTTATTAAAATTAATAAATTCATCATTTATCGTCCCTCGGAAAGTAATATAATTGAACAAAGAAACACAAATCAATTACCTTTCTACTGCTTTTCTTATCTTTTCATTAAAGCGCCAAGAAATCTTCTTAAATTGTTAAGCTTTGGTGGCCTTCAATTGTCCATGATAAGAGTAAAAATTATAGTTCTTATAGTTGAGCACATATAAATGGCACTTTGATTTCAACGCAATATGATAATTTTGAAATTGAGTTCGTTGATTCTTAATTTCGTTCATAGTTTCACTAGTACAGAAATCAATTTCAAGATCACTGGTCGAAACATACTGTATATAAATCTCAACCTTGACATCTTTCCAATTAATTCTATAGCATTTTTATTTAATAATTTTAGCATATTTTATTTAATTATAATATATATATAATTTTTTCTTTCTTTTCTTGTAAAATCGAATTAGAACGATTCTTGAAAAACTATATAAAGGGTGGGCCATTTGTTGGTTTGTTTTTAAATTGCATGTTATTTTGACATAGAGAGCTCTTTCGCACTCTAAAAATTGACATTAACACAGTATCATACCTCCGCGATACAAAAAGAATAGACTAAAGCTTGAACAACGTTAAGAAATATTGAAAACTTATTTCCAAAGTGAGTTCTGTGTTGCAACGCGAATTTTGAGAAGAAGGATGTACACAGCTGCCATTTAACATCGTTGGCCTTTTTTTGTGGGGTGTCATTAAAGATCGATGTTATGCTGACAATGATTCAGACACTTAAGTACATTATTTATCGAGAAACAGAGTCCGAAACAACTGAAAGTCATTGAATATATATTTTATAACTAATCGGAGATAATACCCTTTTCAATAAATCAACAAATTCTGAAATATGTTGAACAGTTTTTATTTAATAGCAACTTTAAAAAGAAACCAGCAAATAGTACATTCTCTAAATATTTTTTCATTCTGATCTACAAAAGTTATATATTAATTTTGGGCAGAAAGTCTCCCCAAAAAATGGTTAAAAATTATGACTTAAACAAGTACAACATTAAAATCTTTATTTCAAAATTGTTCTACGACTTCTTTTTTCGGTATTGTAGGGCTCGCTGAAATCGTTTCTTTTCAAACACTTGTAAAATATATTTTTAATGATTCTAAAAATATAATTTTCTATAAGTACTTCATATTAAATGCTTTGAATTTAACACGTTGAATGCCGTGGGGGTCACCGGTGACCGGCATCCAATAGCTGAATGTGAAGCTGAGTAAAACTTGGCAGTCAACGTGTTAAGATCGGATTAGTAACTTAGTAACTCCAAAAACCAGGAAAAAGTTTTCATTAGTTTCGAAAAATTCATTACCTATCGCTTATATCGTTCTAGAATCTTATAGCAATTATATTAAAGATAAGAAAAATAATAAATTAATTATAAAATGTATTTTTTTTTTCTTAGATACTCTACATTTTTCGATTCGGAGATAATAATTTTGTGGAATCCACGGCCTATATTAGTAAATTTGACATAGCGTCTTATTCAGCTGTCGGATAATTTCGCAATCGACGTCGGCGGCGGTGCGAATATTTCCTGCGATATCTTCAGACGCTGGGTGCAAAAGAACCCCCAAGATAAAGTCACTTGAGCAGGCAGCCCCACGTCAGAGGAAGATGAACTTCCGGAGCCGTTCGGAGCTCCTTCGACTGCTATCAGCTCGCTTCCTTCCCTTTGCGATTTTCGGTTCCAATTCGGTGGCTTCCTTATTCATGTCTGTCGCATCTACGCCCATCGTATGCCCCCTACAGTGTGCGTCGGGGAGCTTCAATTTCCTGGTCCCCTTCGTATAGGGGGCTCCGCCAACGACTCCCCATTATTCGCCCCGTAAGCGCACCAGCCCTATGATTAATGGTTGTGTCGAACATGCTACGAAAAGACAAATGATCTTTCGCCAGACCGAGGAAATAAGGTTACACGCCCGATAACAAAGGGCCCGCCTGCTCGTGGGGCTCCTCCCGAGTTCTGGGGCTCCGCTGGCGTCTTCCATTCCGAGGAGATTTTAAGTTGTGCAGAAGCGTGAAAGCGAACGCCCAAAGTTGTCTTCACCTGGAGGCGTACGTCGGGGAACATATTCGTCTTGAGAATATCGGCTAAAATATAGAGACCCCCGGCGCGATAAATCACCCCCACGGTACATGATCTGCGAAATAAATTGTTTTTTAATTCTGCAGTAATAGGGGGGCATTATTAACGCAATTCGGTGCTCCTGGCAAATTATTGCTTCATTAATATCGGGCCTGCTGAGCTCTCCCCCAGCCCTCATATATTTCGTCACAGCGACGTAAATCTTGAAGTAATTTGTCTTCGTCGATGAGACCTTGAACATTAACTCGATTTCAGCTCCTTTCTCAGCCCAAAGAAGGTTAGAAAAAGCACTCAAAATGAGTCCTCGTTTAGTTCAAACGAGGCACCTTTTTCAAAATATAATGTCTAATTTTTGAATCTTTCTAGATATATAGCCATAATAATTTTTTAAATAAGCGCATAATATGGCAACCTCCGAAGGATATTTTCATCCATGGTCACAACAACAAAGTCGTCAACAAACAGCACCATTCGATCAAATATTCACTAACTACAAAATTAAGTTAGTAAATGGAATATTGTGATTTTCTCATAACTCTCATAACAGAATTATAACTATTGCTATAATTTTCGTGTAAACTTTAGGTAAACTTTCACCAATCATTTTTTTCGTAAGTTTAGCTAGAAGATGGACGAATATACCTTTGACGCACTTTTTTTTTATATAATATAACATATATCTTCATTTAGAAGATGCCTCACATGATCAAAATTGGGAATTCAACAATGCTAAATTTTATTTTAATATAGAACATGAACATGAACGATTTCATGGAATTTTTCGTTTTTCAAGGAAATGGTTTTTAAAAAGAATGGGTCTTAAAAGGAATGCACCATAATATCTCATTACCTTCAAATTTTAGATGAAATCTGACAACAAATTACAGAAATTTACGCCATATCCAAAAGACAATGTGAAGTGCACGGATCAAGAATTCATCAGTGATCTTCATAAAACATGAAATGAAGGCAAGAAGCTTAAACCAAACCTCAAGGAAACGTGCAACCTGCAAGAAGGATAGTAATAATTTGAGTTGCGTTAATAAACTTGAAGTAAAGCCGCCTTTCTCATAAAACGACACACGCCATCAACCATAAAATCTTCACGAACCTTCTGCATACCTTTTCAAAGGAGTAGAGTTCATGCGGGAAATATTTAAGAGCTTGTGCTCATCCGCCGTACAAGGGTACTAATTGAGTGCTACTTCTTGTAAATTTGAAAGAGGTCGTCATTAAAATGATTTATACCAAACTCGGCGAATATAATGCGAAAATTTACAGCAGCCAATTTCTCACGTTGGAACACCTTCAAATTGGAGCGAAGCGCAGCGCATTTTGATTTGTATAATTCTTGCACCCGCCTGAACCAGCTATATAACACCCGGAGCACAGGGTGTGCAATTCAGGTGAAAAAGAGCGCGGAAAGTGGAGCACAGGGGTATCAAATAAGGGAAAATTCATCGTGGAGCATTCAGCATCCAAAAGTACTTCTTCATGGAGAGATCAATTCTCATTCTGAGGGGGGAGGGGGAGGGATTTACAATAAATTTTCGAAAATTGGCAGACGGTACGCTAAGTCATTGCGGGGGTTAGGTGGGGGGGATATTATCCAACTTTTCTCATAGAAACACAATTACCTCGCCTTGGCGTATCTTTGATAGAAAGAAGACGGTGGCGGGTGGCGGCGTGTACATGTGAGGATTCTTAGACTGGTTGCTGCGCGATCCAGATCCCGCCTCCAATTCTGCTGTATATGCAAATTGTCAAAGTTGGTCTGTAATGGGTTTTGCTTGTAAGTTTTCAGAGTTCGGAGCGCTGCCGGAGGAAACTTACCGGGCCCCACGTTGTCGTTTTAAATGCAAAACATTTCTGGCATGAGCACTTCATTAACGTTGTTTCATCCCTCTAATCCATGTTGCCGAAGTGATTATTTGTAAATACCAATTTGTGCAGACGAGGCTCTTCTACATAGCACCAACTCCAAGATCGGAGTGTGCTCCAAACCCGGACAGAGAGACCCGGAATGCGAATAGTACCATAATTTTCAGATTTTATTAAAGTTTGCTCAGCAATTGTGTCAGGACGAACGCAATTTCACCAAATATGAGCTGCACCGAGAAATTGGAGAATTTAACTTGATTAAGATACACAGCTTCTGCGAAGAAACAGACAGAAGACGGGAATTAGTATGGACGATTTCAACAAAATGTTCAGTTGACAATATCTTACACTATAACTCACCGGGTGATGGGTTTCAAAGTTGCAATCACCATCCGTGTGAGCATCAACAGAGCAATGAGATTGCAGGATGAACCCAGGGTCCTAAAACCTATAAAATCACGTAATTTTCGTAGCTACATGCAAAGGGTGGTGGAAATAACGCTCTTTATCTGGCTAATGCGCACATTTCGTCCAGGCAGTAACGTAAAGTTTGAATCATCCAATTCGGGGGTGCGGGCTCTATCCTCTAGGGCTCCACACGACAGTAGGACTATTACATGCAATTTTCATGCTAACGTAAAATATGGAAAAAATTTCGAGTAGATTTAGGCCATATGCCCGCACTCGAAGACCAGGCGGTACAGTGGCGGTGCAGGGAAAATGCAGCTTTTGTGCAGCTATTAGAAAAATATGTGTACTCTGAAAACTGGGCAATAATTGATTAGGGGCCGCGCGTGTCCGAATGAAATATTATAAAGTGACTGGGGACATGGAAGTCATGGACGTGATGGAAGTCCAGTCCACTGTCTACGGGCATAGGTCAAATTTATGGGCTCCATCGTAGTCCCGATGGGTTTTTGGGAGAATATCCGCTGTATTACCACGCGTACTCTGCATATTCTGGGGATGCTATGATGAGAAATATGAACTATTTCGGAAAGGGATTTCCGGGTATACTTTGAGCGAGCACTCTAGTTATGTACGATGAATGCATTTTATGATCTGAGTATAATTAAACCTCATTTTGATACTTCGTATCTGGCGGTATAGCGGGTCACTGGTTCAGTGTAATGGTTTGGCCTTATAATGTGTTACTTTTTGATACATTGTAGTATTTTCGAAATTTCGCATAGTCCTTGCTATAGGTATACGTATACTTCTCAGAATTAGTTGTTAAATTCACTAAATTTTTATATTGCATTCATTATAGGCAGAATATTAGTTATGCTTTGTTGCTTAAAGATTTGTGGTTGCCAGAGTTATTATTAAATTTAATTTTTTCAATGATATCATAGATTTGACGCTATGTAGATCTGAGTTCTAAAATAATTAAATGTATCTGGACAACTGAATAGAGTAGTTTAGATTTTCTCTAGGTTAAGGGGACAGTCTCATTCGAAATGAAAAAAAAATCGATTTTTTTTGTTTTACATAAAAGTATTCCTTAACATAATACAAAATGCTGTCCTCAAACCGTTGTGAGAAATTCGAAACAAAACGAAAGTTAAAGCTATATATACGTAACGATATATACCGGTTTCTATAGATTTGGAGCGTCGCAAAACAACTTTAAACGCGTTTTTCTCGAAACTACTTTTTTTCACCTGGTACCAGTTATATCTCAAACTCTGCTCGATAGATTTAAAAAAAGCAAAAAGCATTCGACTCATTAACATAAATACTAGCACATAGACCTTTAAAAATGCATAAAAGTACCCCACCCTCTTTTTTATACACGTACTTTCCTCCCAAAAAATGGCAAATTTTTAAAATTGTTAGAAAAACAGTCCTAAAAAATTTAAAAAAATTAAAAGTACCATTTTTAAAGGTCTATGTTCTAGAAAAAAGTCTAAAGAACAAAACCCATTTTGAATTTTGTCTTTATCTTCTCCAGGAAGACCGAAAAAAAGGTGGTTTTTTGCCCATTTCAAATGAGAGTTGATTTTTTGAATTTCATATGTAGGATTAATGTATAATCGATAGGCTAAATAAATAAATAGCTTTTATCTCGATACATAAGACATAAAGTAGATCTGTTAAATAGAACTTTTTTTAAAACATTCAAAAGCGAATTACTTTGTGATATTTTTTTTCTTACAATAGAAACTAAATTAACTTTTTTTACGGATATTATTAACATATTACAGAATAAATATAATTTTCATTTATAGGTTAACTTGGGGATTTACGTATATATATACTTTTCAACTGAGTTTATTCTTGCTTCGTTCGAACTTATGAATTACTATCCAAGGCATGTGCTATACAATTCCTGGTCCATCTTAAATGGTTGACAAATTTAGTTATGCTCTTTCAATATTCTTAATTCCTTTAAAACTGAATTTTTGACTAGGTTATATATACATTTTCCAATTCAAAACGATACTAAACACGATTTTATTATAAAGCAATCATTACCAATTTTTATAACAAGATCTTTTAATTTTAACGTTGGTGAATTCAATCGTACTTACTTATGTCGAAAACTATTTCTCCGAACATGATAGTACAAATTTAAATCAATGCATTTTTATAAATATTTTCTATACTGTTTTTATAATGTAGTTTCTAGGAAAACACTTTTGAAATCTTCAAAAGCAGAAAACTAATTAGAGAAATTTCTCGAGTTTTTTTCCGATTCATTTGGATAACCTGCCAGTTTTGTGGTAAAATGCCAGAAAGAATAAACGAAAAATACAAAATACATACATTTTTCTTACTTTTATTTATTTTATGTCTTTTAGTCTGGATTTGTTGCATAGCTTATTGGATTTTAATCGTCAACCCCTTTCATTTGATATCCATGCTAAAGGGTTTGTGACGAAAAAAGATAATTCGCAATGTATGGCAGGTGCCACATTGGAGTTAGAATGGTATTAGATATACTATATTATATTGTCACGAGACTTGCGTAATTCTATCATATTTCATCAAAATCGGATAATAGGAAGTGAGTTTAAATTAGAGTAAAAAATTTGAACCGGAAAGACGTACATACGAATAATTAAATTTAAATAAAATCTTGTAAAATACATAAAAATTTTCAAACTTATGCTTTGCTAAATTAAAAAGTTTGTTTCATATATTTATTATATTTTAACCCGTTTTGAAATTATAAAATTTGGTTCATTTTGAATAAGATAAAACTTGGTTTTTTTGTATAAACATCGAGACTAAACTTTTGCTCAGTTTTGAAGAAAATGAGCCATTGAGCTTATAATTTGTTATTTTTTATACTAAAGGGTGGGTTATCTGTTGGTTTTTTATTTAAATCACATGTTATTTTGACACATACAGCTCTTTTGTATTCAAGGATTGACAAAAACACAGCATCATATCTCCGATACGAAAAGAATAGATCTAAGCTTTAGCAACGTTGGGTAATATTGAAAACTTATTTCCAAAGTGAGACATATATTTGTATTATAAAATATTCTCTCAGCTTAAGGTTTGGGTTGGTATAAAAAAAAACTCACATTTTACCCGGTTTTTTTTTTCGAAAGCATACTTATTGTTAAACCGTACAGGAGGGGTGAGGACTTCCGAAACCTCTTAATCTGAAGTCGAATTGATTTGGAGTAGCAATATATGCTGAAGCGTATATGGGGAAATTTTCGAAACAGCAATCTCAGCTGGATATTTGTATAAAGAATGGCGCGCGCGAAGTTGGCTATCTGCCTGCCCGTGCCGTTTCTAATAATGTGGAAATGTGGAAATACACTTGTTTACAGTATCCCTTACAATTTTTATTTTCTTTTTTCATTTGCGCCCTATATTTATCCTGTGCCGATTATATGACGTGCACGGGAAAATTGCGAATCCAGAGGAGTGCACACATCCATAGTTACATGTGCCAAACGAGCAGACGTTCAGAATAACTTGAAGGCATTGCGCTAACACGGCAATAATGGCTGCCCCCGTCGAACACATTTTTTAATTTCAATTCTGTTTACCATCTCTATAAAAGTGTTTCTCCCGCCCAATGAATGGGGCTGCCCCATGGAATATAGGGAAGAGATATGGAGCACATATTCCCGCGAAAAAGCAATAGCATTCATTACACACAAGCCTTTAAAAAATGTACGAGTGGAATGCTGATCCGGTGAAAAACAGCACAGGGTGAGACAAGGGAGCCTATTTAATATCCTGCCTGGTAAGAGTTCTAGAAATGTTTTATTAGCGGATCCCCGGCTATGCTCGCTTTGTTTGGGGCCTTTCCAATTCATTTTTATATAAGAAATTAAAAACAAAAGAGGACGTAAACCCGGGGTAACATAGAATTGGAATTTTATTCGTTGGACGTACGAAATTCTGTGAAATTCGTTTTAATTAAAAACCTGCGCCTGAGAAGAATATATCTAGACGAGAAGGGTGTACCTACAATAGCTATTTTTTTTTATATTTGCACTCACCTTGGATGCTTACTACCTTTATGGCACTACCAAACTCTTAATGGACCCTCATTTCTCTTCTTCCCATTCTTTTCTTTTGATCTATGATGTTCATATCGGCGTTATGAAACGTTAAAAACTTTCAGAAGCATTAAGATTTGACTTTTCTGTTAGAATGGTAAGGGGAAATAATATAAAATTATGTTCTTCGATAAATGGTAACTGCAAGTTGATGGCATTTTGTAAAATTATATTTTGAAATTTCATAGATTTATGGTTTTTATACGAATTTAGTTATGTTGGAAGGAAAATGCATAACAGCCACATTACGAGTTTTTCGATTTGAAATAAAAAAATTTTCCATCAGTTTATTTTTATTCTTTAAGGTGTAGCCAATGTTTTGGTATCGTAACTATTATTACCGCCATCTAGCGAGAAGTATTAGGAGAATATAAAAAGCATCTGCTTTAAAACCCTTTTCGGTAATAAAACTGACATCTAAAGGAATTTACTGCTCTTATATTGTCGTCATTTGAACTTTTATGAATTTTTTGTTTTACATCCAAACATTTTCGACCAAGAAGAATTTTACTTTAGCTCCATTTCTCCCAGTTGTAGATAGTTAGGTATAGTGTAAAATTTCAACAGTACTTCTCGTAAAAGTGAAATAATCCACCCTCATTCATTCTCTTGTCACGGAATTTTATATTTTCATTATTTTCCCTATTTGTTTGTGCCCTTGTTTCGAGAAAAAAAAAAAAAACAATACAACTATAATACCAGACAGAGTTCCTGGGAATCACATCTAGATGTCCACGTACGAGGACCGTAACTCCATCTTCCTGTTCTGCAGCAGGGAATTTCTCATCCGGCTGTCAGCTGAAAATTCTAATGGTTCTTATTCTACCTGGTTTGCCCCTAAATAATAGTCACGCTCTAAAGCAACCCATAAGATGAATTTTACGGTAGGGAGCATACTAAAATTTTATGCGAGAAAGAGTGGCAGACAGGTGGCAAAAGCATGGTGTGACGTCATCGCCCTATACCACCATGTAAAACGTGTTGTTTGCTTTTCATAAAATTCCCAAAAAAAACTTCGGTAAACTCTGCTAAAGTTGCAAGGCAATTTCAAAAATTGAGTTATTGTGCCAGGCTATGTCAGTGAGGCTATCATTTTTCCGATGAGATGGAAGTTTGCTAATTTTACGAGAACGATTCAGGGCAGGGCCAAGCATGTGCCAGGCTTCTGTATAAAACAGAACAACCCGGGTTCTGGAATATTATCCAACTGGAACATGCTCTGGCTTACTTATCACGCAATTAAAAATTGCCCAGCTCCTTTCAGGCACGCAATCTGAAAAAAAATCTAATATATGTATATTGTATAGCTGAGTAAGAAGGCTTAGGATTTCAGCTGAGCAAATAGAAGAGCCTTTTTCATAAGCAGGGAGTTACTCTCTAATGACATGACATAAATTCTTGTCAGAGGATATGCCTAACAATCCAAAAAGTTGTTTGCACCCGAAACAGTCTAAATAAATGGGACTGTCAGGCGACACTGAACAATGTAACAGAAAAAAATATATATATAAATATATTTCCCAATCTCAGAGGTGGTATTGATAAATTTCCCAAATAATGAAATATTACACATTCTGGAGCACAGGGTACCTGTGTTTATGCCTAGTAAGCGCTCCTTGATTCTGCTTGGTATACTATATTGCATAAACAACGCCTTGCAAAATAAACAGAGGTGGCCAGACAAAACTCCGGCAGTTTAAGGAGCCAAAAAGCAAAAGAACAAATACGGGGATGAAACTCGGAATAAACAAAGTGAGTAAAGGATTCACCTGAGATCGCTCCTTTACACCAGACCCCTTAAAAGATTCGGCTCAGCTCTATACCCTGTGTTTTTCGGGGGAGAATTTATTGCGAAACTTTCCTCACTCGTTTAGTTTAAAGCAGAGCAGATGTATTTCATCAATTTCGTATCCACCTCCGATTTATATCCTTCACTAGATTACATGCTTTTGGTGGCAGGTGTGGGGTTGGACAGAGGATGGTAACTTCTTCGTCAGTCAAACATAACAGATATTTGCATGTGTTCTCCTTTAGAAATTTTCCGCCCACAGCAAAGTGTTCAGCCACTTCCTCTTTCACTTTGACGTGTATTTGCAAATTTCAAGGAAAAGTTATGTTCTGTGTTATGCTACCCTTTTGTAATGTAATTTGAATAGAGTAGGTTGGACCGCCCTTACTCTGGTCCGAGGCATTCGGAAAAAAATTGTTAAACCCATCCGGGTCACCATCACCACCGAACCCCGCCCCATTCTGAAAAATGTTGCAAAAGTTTTCCTCCGATTTTTCAATATTTGGTCCCCTCCTGTCTTTTGGCCATGGAATATTTGCATACATCCAAAGTTATCAATCCGTGCTCTAGCTGCGGATAATGTTGAAAGTTGCTCGAACTGCTGGTGTCAACAGCAGGGGTGGGGTAAAATGATAAACAGATTCCTTGAGACCTGCCTCTTCTATTTTTTTTTTTTTATTTTTTCTTTTTTGTGGAAAACCAGGTCAAGGATTATCCCTTTATTGTTTATGCACAACAATGGTAGACTGGCGAAAGGGACCAGTAATCATCGTAATAAAAAAGGGATAAAACCTTACAAACTCGGGATGGGCTTCTAATCAACAGTGGAAAATATCGGCTGAACTTTTTATTTTTGCGGGTATGTAGTTAGAAATTATTCAAATGCTGCAAAGTCTTAACCAAATTGTAGAAAGATGAAAGGGTGATGTTTTTAAGTAACAATTTTATTATTGAATAGTTGAGGAAGAAATAAGTCTTAATATACTATTCTAATTTAATGTTATACAAATAATAGCTTTATGATTGCTTTGCGAAAAAAAATAGGATAAAAAAAAGTCCGATAAGTGAAATTAATAAATAGTTATTTGAGGACAAGTGAAGAAAACGTTTAAAAGATTTTGTCACTCAGAAAGATAATGAGATTCTTTTGTTAAGTTCAAAAATTTATTAAAGACTTGAACTCTGTAGCCAAGGAGGATTATTAAATTCCTAGTTCTAGTTAATATCTAGAAATCTTGAAAACTATGCAAACTTTTTGTTTTGTGCCTTTAAAAAAAATTACTAATAATTACCAGTGTTGATTTTTTTTTATCTTGGTTCTCCCTTCTATAAAAACGGTACAGTGCGAGTTTACGCTACGCAATTTGCACTGCTAATTACTTCTTGGTGACTATGCTAATTTTATGATTTTTGTAGTTTTTAAGTAGACACATTATACAATTTTTCTGAAATCAGACTCTTTTCTGACTCTGAACATCTTTAAGTATTCATTTTCATAACATTTCTTATTTATTTATATTTGTATTATTTGACTTTTACATATAATATATTCGATCCCATTTAAACCATCTTAGTTACTAAATATATTAAAACCTGTTTAGAAGTTCAGGTGTCTCTGACTCCAGTTTGGAGTTTTGTGTTGGGGAAATTCTCAGAAATGAATGCAATAAATTTTAGCAACATTACTTCAAATTGATCCAATTTTGAAAATACCTCATATTGAATGTAAGTAAAACTATAAAGGCACATGTACTTAATTTAACGAAAATCATTTGAGCAGAAATAAATGCAACAAAACAATAATTAAATGTCCCTACAGGACGTTATTCAAAGAACATCGCCAACATAAAGTTGGAAAAAAAGATCTCATTTATCAAGCAACTGATTCGGAACATGAATATTAAGGAAATTCGTTTTTGGTTATGCTGTGCTTAAAAAGGGAAAATAGTTAAAATAGAAATTCAGTTCAGTCAGTTTTCTTTTTTTGGTATAAGAAGCATCATCAAAGTGACGAATTATGCCTTCACTTAATTCGACCTATTTATCTGTAAAGAAATTTGGACTAAAATGTCAGGAAATCAATATGGGAATAAGCCATTCAGGGAAAAGGAGAATATGAAAGTGCTTATTATGAGTTATCTATATGCTATAGATATGTTACACCCTGCTTTCCTTGCAGATTATATAAAATTCAATATTTTTCCCATACATGAAAATAGCATATGTATCTCTTATAGTTTTAGTGCCAGCCTTATCGAAAAACTGTGATCTCGTACCCCTTTTTCTTGACTTTCTCTAACTCGATTACTAAGCTACCTGGTATCGTATTGTTATGATATGTATCCTATGTGACTGCTGAGATTTTAAAGAAGATAATGAGGCAGATTTCTTTAAAATCGGTTCATTGGTTCTTGAGATTATCGAGATCAAACATGAGATACAGTTTGTCATTTATATAATAGCATTGATTTCTCGTTGACTGTCAGCTCTTATTCAGCCACGTATTCAACTAATGGGTGTAACCGTTATTTAGGTGATATGTCAGACAAAGTTTTCAAACTTTTTTCTGTGATTCTTCATCAGTAAATCAAATCTCAATAAATTTTATGTTTCAGCACTTTTAACATAATATAAAATTTCAGCACGTTGTCATACTTAATTAAATAGTTAATTTCAGTGTAATGTTAGTTTCTTAAAACGTATGTTATGTACCTACCTGGGGTAAAAACAAAAATCTCTGATTTGCATGTCTATCATCCGGCACAATCTTAATTGTATCACATTAAAAGCAAATTAAACCAGCTAAAGCCACCCTGTTGCGAATCACGAAAATTAAAAGCTAATAGCACGTAATACCTGCTCATGAGCTGCACCCACATTACGCTGGTAAAAGCAGCCAATTCCAATATGCACTTCAGATTGCATTTTGGCAGAGTTTGTTCTCCAATAATGCGACTGGAGCGCATCCGAGCCGCACAGAAGGATAAAGGGTTTCAGGTTTTTGGGATTTTCGGCGATGACGGGAGCGCTTTTCGTACATATCAGCCCGATTCGACTAAAGCAAATATTTGATGCAGTTTCGGACAGGTAAGTCGCATTTAATTTAAAATGGCTTGCGACGCCGACAAATTCGGTTTTTGTAAAATCAGGCTAAATTCGTAAATGTGTCTCTAAATTTTATATCCTGTATAGTTCGATGGTTGCATTAATAAGATCACCAGGATGATGTCACGAGTAGCCCTAAATCAAATGGGACACACTCTGGAAGCGGCATGTTCCCGATATATTGTCGGCTCTGTATCCAGGAAAAGGTCCCGCTGGGAGCTATACAAAAGACACTTGCCGACGGGCCGCAGCGGCATTTATCAGGCGGCAGAAAGGGGCGGCTGTGACAAAACTAAATCAAAATATATTTATAAACGACAACGATCAGCGTCCCCCGGGTACTTGTAAATCCATTAGCGCAAATCCCACGACGGCAGATAGACCAGGATTTATGAACCCCGTACGCTTCGAATGGCACCGGAGATCCTTCTGGATGGAAGACAGCTCCAGTCCCAATCCCAGCCCCAGACAGGCGCTTCGCCTCCTTCTGGTGCTGGGGAGCTCTCACTACCGCACCGCATGATACTCCGCCGGGGTCCTGGATCCCGGAGCTCGGACAAACATTTTGCCAATGTGTTAAAAGGGAGCAAGCTACAAAGTGCCCTGCTCTTTAGGAATTTTTCCCAGAGGCTTTTTACATAACGCCAAGAAAATTGGGCCCCTCAGGACCAAGAAGGAGTGACGACGGCAACGGTGGCGGCGGACGCACACGAGAAGAGAAGTCCCTCTTTTCCTGGATTCCTGGATGTACAAAGTGGGTTTGGGGGCACCCGGAAGAAACGTAGACAGACACGGGCGAGGAAATTAAGTCTGTAAATGCAGAAGTGGAAAGATGCAGCGCCAACCTCAATTGTAGCACAATCGACAAAGGTGCTCAGTCGAACAGGTGTTCTAATTCCCACTTGCTCTTCCCGTAACGATCCAATTTCTTGCTCAGCAACTTGAAAGAAATTCACCAGACTGCGTTTTTTCCTCTGTTGCAGAGAAAGTGGAAATCATCAATTATTTTTCGTGAAGGAATAAGTTAGTTTGCACTTTTAAAGTTTTATAGGGCCACGAGAAATCACCGCGTGTTTTACTATATTTTAACTTAATTTGTCATTACTTAAATAAATTCACAAACTCTTCAAACCTAGAAACAAATTTTAAAAGTTTATATTCAAAAATTTATAAAATATAAAAAATGTAAGTAGTTATTTTTGCCGTGATTTTAGTCCAAATCTGTTTTTTATAACATTGAGAAAACAAATACTGGTTAATGGTACCAAGAACTTGGCAAGTTTTCAGCTTTTTCGAGATTTTGGTCGTTACAATCCAAATTTTGTTGATTTTTGTTCTAACCAAGTTTTGTATAAGTATTATTTTAACACAAAAAAAAAAAAAAAAAAAAAAAACCCAAAAATGTGTTTAAGGGGGCAGTACACCTCTATTTTCTGGAAAAATCGATGTTTTCAAAACATCTAATTTGTATAATATGTATGTATATACCTCCAAAAGTAGTTTACAATATGTTAAATCGATTGAAAAGGCATTGCCGAATAAGCGTAAGATACTTTTTTCAGAATTATCTGCGAATTGAATAAAAAAAACTTTAAACGCGTTTTTCTCGAAATTACGTTTTTTGACTTGGTTGGCAGTTTTTTGAAAAAACGACTGGTCCGATTGGGCTCATATTTTGCGGACTTATTCCATATATGTTTGCTTATGGTGCTAACCATTATTATTAATATAGGTTAATATTGAACCCTTTTTTTTATAAATATTTTAATAAAAAAAAAAAATAAAAATTTACCTTAAAAAATTAAAAATTCCGCCATTTTGTTGTTTTCTTGCCAAAATACTTCATCGTGGTTCACAAGATAGCAGCTGACTTATATTTTAATATGTGCTTTGAAGTTTTTGTTTCAGACGTTCCAGAGCTGAGATTTCTTACCAACCAGTTAGAAAAGGGTTTTTTTTTAGGCAGCCATAATACTGCCATACAAACGCCAGAAATTTCGAAAAAATTATTTTTGTTTTCTTTGATACATATATTTTAATGTGTAAAATTTTCAAATGATTCAATAAATTTTTCTATAAAAAAAAAACTCTTAAAAAATGCAAAAAAGAAGTAAAAAAAATTTGGGTAAAGTCATAAAATTTTACTATATTGTGTTTTTTATATATCGAAACAATACTTATTTGTTTGTCTCCTTGGTTGGTCCCATTTAATCCTAGTTGGTTCGAACTACATTTTTGCTACATAAATTAACTAAGCCAGTTTTTTTACATCTATATGTATTATTTTGTATATGCATTGATATATATATCGTTGAAAGGCTCTAATTCACCAATTTAAACTCGTTTTTGTTGTTTATGTCACGCCAAACGAGAACTGAAATGGAACCTTAAACCATGAAAAGGAAAGTCTTCTTAAATTATGGAACCGATTTTGCAATAATTCTAATGAACGTACGCGTGAAAATATGTGGACATAAATTGTCTTAAAATTAATTAAACTTCTCATTTAGAATCAGTTAAAAATTAAGCTCACAATAGGAATTCCAAACTACCACTATAGCGCTTTAATTAAATAGATATTCTAAATTATGTTCCTTAAAAAAGTAAAAAGCATAAATGATAAATTTCTTAAAATTTTCAGAAACCTGTGTTTTTTCAAACTAGGAAAATTTACTTTAAATATTTTATGAGAATTTTTAATTACAAAATTGTAGATAAAATATTTTTTGGATCATTTAAGAAATAGGCAATTTTGGAATTAAATCCGCTTCGAGGTTTTTATAAAGCAAACAGAATTGACCACGTCTTTTTTTTAAAGTTTTAATGCAATGGCTGTGCATAAAGTGTCTTTCTTTAAAGTTTTGAAAGTGATGTATTAATCGCGCAAAAAACGTAATTTAATGTAATCTATTTTTCTTTAGCGATCATTGAACCAGAGATCGGCAACAAAATAATATTTCTTTTTTCCTTATTTCAAATTGTTAACAAATTCTAATTACAACATTGTGATTATTAACTATTGCGAAATTAATAATCATCGTTCTGCAATTTTCCATTGCCCAAATCATCAGTACTTGGTCATTCAAACATTTATGAGTACCCAAATACTGAAATCTGTCCTCCAAAAGTATTGATTAATTATAACAATTGGTAAGTCATTCTTCAGAAATTTGAAAATACTTGAATACCCAAACAATCAGGTAATGGAAAATGTATTTTTGGCTTATTGCCAGATATTTGAATAATTGGAAATTGTTTAATTATTTCATTGAACATTTCTATAATCATAAATCATAGAAAACAAAATGCAATTTCTATGGTATTGCTTATAATTATCGAAAATATTTACGAAAATAATATTTTTGCCGATCTCTGCATTAAACAATGATATATGATTTTTTTTTTTTTATGGACGTGGTAACGAATTTTGAAGTGAATTTTTGAATTTTAATGTTGAGCAGCTCTTCGATCAGGTGCAGGCATTTTTTTTATGTATCTCACTTCCTTCATTAACTTTTTCTAACCACTATTGCACGGGTCACCGCTTAAATCCGACAGTTGAAATGATACTGATGATCCTTTACCCCGAAATCCCACAGAACTTTTTATATGGGTCTCATCCATGACGGATGCTCTGCGTGGGATCTCTGTATCTCCATCTGTATTTATATCTGAATCTGGCTTTTGACTTAAATTCGCGCAGACCGTCGAACAATTGCTAAAGCACTTTAGTATCGCGACGAAGTTACATTTATTCACGAGAACGATAAAATGAATTTTTTGTTATTGTTTTTTCGTCAGAATTTTCCCAATCACATTCTGCATTCAAGTGCCAGATGAGGCTTCCCTGCACGGTGGTATGGTGCCCCAGAGATGAAGTTAGGTCCCTTAAAATCGTTTACTGATAGGAAGAGTTTGTTCGCTTTTTTACCAAACTTTATGTGCATGTCGAAAAAAAAAAACATTTTTTTTTTTTGTTCGGAAGAAAAAATAATCAGACTCTGTATTCTGGCCGGGGGATAGATCACACATTTTAAAAATGCCCTTCACATTCCATTAATTTCTTTCTCGAAGGGTGAAATTGCTTGGAAATATTGAAAAATTTTGTTTATCACCTCCATCGATTGTCGAGACGAATTTTTGGTGAATATACGTCGGAAAAATTTTTTTTTTTCCAATCGAAAACCGGATGGACGTAAAGTGTCTTTGTGCAACGTCCAAAAAGTTTGCACATCAAAGTATCAAAAAACAGGAAGATGTGGCAGCAGCTTTTTCTGTGATGGTGAGGTGATAAAATCACTGTGGCTTGAGAAGAGGAAAATCTAAAGAATTTTTATCCACTCCTTTTAGAGGTCTCAGATTTTTTTTTTTTCGTTATTTGAAAGATAAATTATGAAAACATCCCAACGGGTAGTTTACTTTATCCAGGCATTTTAAGAATGCCACAGTAGCTCCTGGCAGTTTTATAGAGTTCCGGCTTTCACCCTCGAGGCATAATGCAGAATAATTTACCGTCGAAGTGAAAAGTATCCTGAGAAAATTTTTTTCTTGGTGCATTTCAATACCAAGAGCCGTATACATATATCGCTTTAGGGACGTGAACAGGTATCTTTTTCTAGCTGGGAAGTGATAGCTTCAAATTCCTTCCTTCATCACTTCCTATACTATTATATGTATATAGTTCGAAGCGGAGCAGCGACTAATGGTCTCGGAATCGAATTTCTAATTAATGATTCATATCGGCTAAAGAAGAGGTCTGAATAAGTGACCATTGAGACGGGATTTTCTCTCAGATATTGGAAAAAAGTCCTTTCTTTAAGTTTCATCAACTAAAACGTAGAGCTCTTTGCGGTAGTGTGGGATCAGAAAAGCTTTCATTTCTTAATAGCCTTTTGATACCCTCTTTGTGCTTGTGTACTTTAACACCTTACTTTCTATACTTTCAGAAGATGACATTTTCACCCCTTGAAGGTCCTTTATACTTCCCAGCGTAATACAAGGCTAGAAATCGTCTGTTCGTGACACCTCAAACAGGATATATACACCTCTGCTATATATAAGTTGTTTCCAAGTACTCTGGGATTTTATATTTAAAAAAAGGTATGTCTACAACAAAAACAATCGTTGAATTTTCAGTTCCAAAAAAGACGACGCGCACTTTAACGATCTATTAAACGCTTAAGGTACATTTCACTTTACTAAGTTTTAAAGGGTAAAGATGAACTCTCTTCCCATTTCTCTCGGGCAATTTTAATTTGTATGCTGACCGCAGGGTAAGCTAATTATCCTTCTTCAGTATTTTTTATGACGCAGTTATATAGAGTCTCTACTACGGAAAATTCTTCCCCAGTAATTCTATAGGGGTCAAGCCTCGAGCATCATTGGGACGCTTAAAGATTTCATTACCAACCGAGATAAAAATGGGACAACATTTATACCCATACCACTACCACAAGTCCAGTGTTCGTGAACTCAAGCTTTTCTGTTTTTTATTAAGTTGGAGAAAAAAAAAAATGAAAAATATACAAGAGAAAAAAAATTATTATTTTCCCTCTGGAATTTTTGCGTTTATTTGCCTTCTAATACATCACCTCTGGGTGGTGGCTTCATGAAACTTCAGGCAGCATCCTTTTCGTATGGAAAGAGGGAAATTTAATTTGCTTGGACATCCTTTTGTGATATTCTTTCTAGTATCTAACGTCTCCAGTTGCTAGGCTTCTTTAACCTTTGCTTCATAAAATAAAGTGGGTATGCGCGTGTTTTCGTCCTACATGACGTTGTAATAAACATTTTTTTCCTCATTCCCTTAAAAAATGTTGTTACTTTGAAGAAAATTGCATGGAACCTTTTGAATCCCCCAGTGGATGGAAGTGTGCATGCAATTAAACGTGCCTAGAGACGAACTGTGGAGGGATCAAAGCTTTATCTTTGTTGCACTTTACCTTTGCAAGTTGAGCAGTTTCCGGATGCCCTGTAATTGCTTTACCACACATTGTCTATTGGATTGTCAAAGGAACTTAACTATGGAAGTAAAAACGTCCAAAGATATTGCTAGTACTGAAACAATGTAAAGAATTTAAATTTTTTGCAAAAATCACCAATAGCTTATACAAAATTTTTAGGGTGAAGAATTTTGGTAAGATTTTGAGTCTGTAAGTTTGTCTATTAGAGTAAAAATGTCGGTGGTTTGGAAATTAAAAAAAAAATATAAGAAAACCAAAAACTGTGGAAAATTTAGTAGTCCATTAGCCGTATATCAGACATTATTATTTATTATTATTATTATTGTTGGGAGTGACCCTTATGGTGGGCACTGCGACCAGGGGCCTATAACACAACCTCTACAAGTCCAACAAGTGTACAAATAAATTATACAAGTGTAGATTTTCTGTAACACAAAGTAATTTGTAGTTACTAGCGGGGCACTTGTAATTATTGAAATTTTTCTACAGTTGTAGCTTCTTTCCATAACACAACGACCACACTTGTACAACTGGGTTACGAAATTTTCAACAATTGTAAGCAATTTTCTACCTATCTTGAACGCTGAGTAGATTCAGTGTAGTGAAGTCTTTCACCGAGAACGAATCATATTACTATCAATATGTGGTCAAGTGATTCTGAAAGTTACAACGAAAATGCTACAGTGTTTCTCTGGCATAGGTCCAGTCTTTGTTTTTCTTTTGTTTGGCATAATTTTGAAGTAAAAAAACCGAATTTAAAAAGAAAAAACCGATAAAACAGCCTATTTTTCATAGTAAAACTAATTATAATGCACAACAAAAAATTATCTCGATATCACTACCTCATATTTTATGTACTTAAAGAGTATGTGAAATTGTACATTTTGAGTACACCGACTTTGAACATGCTAACTGGGAGAAAAACGCGTTTAAAGTCTAAACACTGAATTTATAAGGCACAGGAATAGCTCGAAGCCGGATCGGAGCGGCGGAGACTTACAACTCCATATCTCCGTTAGTTTTACTCCAATTGACTTCAAATTTTAACACAATAATCTTGAGATGTTGTACATTTATATGAGAAAATTAAAAAAAAAAATCGCAAAATAATACCCTACCCTCCACTTAAACAAACGCTCTTTGCTAAATTTGCCAATTCCTTCCATTTCTCAAAATTGCCCGTTTTCTTTAATCTATCGGAAAAGGCACCGAACAGAATTTCTTTATTTTCTTTAACTTTTTCTAAAAAATGCATCTTCCTCTCAAATATTATTTGTTTGCCAGCCATAGCTACCAATATTATTTTGCTTTGCTTACACGCACGATGTAAACAAAAACAAGTTAATCTCTAAATTATCCCGTAGCGTAATAACGACATGTACATTGTACAAGTGTAGAATATTTCACTGATAACTACAAGTGTATGAAATAATATTGTGTTACAGGAAATCGGGGTACTTGTAGGTACAAGCGAATTACTAATAACTTGTAGACTTGTTACAATTGTAAGCATTGTGTTATAGGCCCCAGAAGGTCTTTTGTGTCGAAGCCTCTTTACAGTAAAATACGGTCTGCTACCCTAAGGAACACCAGAAGGTCTTTTACAGAAGATGAACGAGCTTCAGCCAAGGTCAAGAATTCCTGACCATAGATCTTTCTTCTTAACTGTGCTAAAGCAGGACAAGCACACAAAATTTGTGATGTAGTTTCGTCGTCTTCAAGACACAAATGACATTCCGTCTCATTTGACAGACCTTTTTTATATAGGTGGTATCTTAGCCTATGGTGGCCAGTTAGGTAATATCAGACATACCTATAATGGACACTAATACTAGAACTACCACACTACTCCTTGAATTAATTATATTTGTCATAGTTATTTCTTAAGAATTATTATTAAAAAAATTATTAACGTTCACAATTACGATATGTATATCGAAAACCATTTCCATTTATAATTACTAATTTAAATACGAAGGCATATCACTTTAAAGGTGTGACAATTATTAAAATTTTAAGCTTGCGCGCCGGTAAATCTAGTATTAAATTCAGACCCCCAAAATTGTGGAAAGAGCACATTTTTGGAGTTCTTAGAATCAGTGGCGGATTTACACATTTGCCGCCAGTAGGCTATTTTGCCGCCCTTCCGTACTCTACATTTCGAGACCCTAGTTCACAATCTTATTAATTAACGATTTAGATAAGATTGCGCAAGAAATAGGTTTTGGGTATATTTCTAAGCTAATACAAGCTCAATTATGTAGTACTAATAAGGCGTGGTAAGGTATGTCTTAATACTACTTACAAAACAATGTACAATCGGTAAAAGTAATTAAATAATTTGTATTGCGTTTACTTACAGTTTAAAAACAATATATTCCATTATCTGGTAACAATCCGGCTGATGATGAAGATGAAATTCAATTAATTAAAATATGAAAGTTTTACAATACCTTTTTGCGCGATTTTCTATTCTGTATATTTGCTTTGCTGCAAATTACATCACTTTCTTTGGGAATTGTGAGATGTGTTACAATTTTAATTTAAAATATTTTTCTATTTATTCTTTATACACTTCTTTATTCCTTTTGGTTTTCATTTTTTGTTGTTATTTACAACAAAGTGTGCAGTCTACTCGTAGCAGCCTACTCAGCCTGCTGGTAAATCCACCACTGCTTAGAATTAACATCTTTTGCAGGATTTGGGCATCCAAGTATCTAAAAAGAATGAGTACCTTTTGTTAACCTCCGATTAAAAAAACGATTGTTATAAGTTTGATGACATAGTCTGTCTGTCTGTTTGTTTACCTGGCCATGGTAACTCTAGGAGGTATAACTCAGTTTGATTTTCGATTATTTTATCGAAAGCGTGTTACATTTTAAATTTAATTTTTAAATAATTATTTATAGCTTCGTAGATTTAAATCTAAATTTTATTTTTAAATCATCTGCCCAAAATTACCACGGATACTTTTCCAATAATTTTCTTGAAATGTAACCTACATATTTAATTTCCTTTCTTCCTCTTTTAAGGGCATAACACATTTTACCTATGGGAAATATGGCTGCTTTTAAAAAGAATATAATATTAAGGTTATGAAATAAGTAATCGTTTATTTTTCCAATGTGAAAAGCGAGTGCAAGCAATTTTCATTTTTGAAGATATTTTTTTATTTCTTATTTTTTTCATATAAATGGTTGAACGCGAATTTATCTGGATCTTTGGCAAAAAATAAATTAGTCGTAAGGCTAAAAATAAGTATTATAGGGTTGGGCTATCAGCTAGTTTCTATTTACAAGTGCTATCAAATAAACACTGTCCAATATTATTCAAAGTTTTTTAATTTTTTGAAGAGAGTAAGGCTTCCGATTAGTTACGGAATATAATTTTATTTAAATAGTTGCATCGGTTAGGTTGGTAGAATCAATCAAATTTTGTAGCACATTTTTGATGATTCAGGGCGCTATTTGGTCAATAGTTTAATCGGTATTTTGCTTAAGTGCCTGAATCATTACTGGATTGTGAGCATTATATAAATATTAAATGTAATAATACTTTTCTGTTACCTAAAATTTCTATCATTCCCTTAAGCGAGGCGCTCAAGCAGGAAAACGAGCGTCCCTGAAAGTTGCTAATTACTTCGGAACTATAAAATACCCGAGCAATAGAAGCGGTGACTTTTCGCATTCATTGAACAAAAGGGGAAGGAATTTATTAACTACTTAGCCATTAAGGTTTCCCTAATAGTTGGCCCCAAAATTATGTAAGCTCTCTCTCGGGCTCCATAGCAGCCGATTTGGCATCGTTAACACCCTTCGAAACGGTCCTCTGGGGCGCAGCCATTGACAATGACAAATCTTCCGGCAAAAGTCCACCAAATTACAAAATACTCAAAGGCACCGATTTCATCTAATTAAGCCCTATGCCATTGGAGAGCTAAGAGGGTTCGTCGGAGGAGGACTGGCTCCAGAACAGAGCCTCTAGCCGCCCGAGACCCCAACCCTCGGACTAGAGACCGAAGAAGACAGTGGACTCGATTTTATTGTGTAGTCAGCTATATCGTCTTCGGGGCTCATTCCTCCGGGGGGAAGGGCTCCCAGGAAGGGTGCAGATAACGAACAAGGGATCTCCTAATGAAATAAAATGATCATAATCTGAGTAATATGGTGTCATCCCATTTGGGCTGCCACATCATGCTTTTGCGGTCTTCTTCCAGTTCCCCGATGGTATGACACTCAATCCTGGCAAGGAGGGGGTATACTGGGGCGGCAGCGCTATATAAGAAAAATAAAGACGATTTCGCCGCTCCCCCGCCGGAACTAGGGCGCCTGGGATAGGGAAAAACTACCGAATAAATGAGGAAAATTAGGGAGCAAGCACCGAGACAACGAGCTCCTTGTTTCACATAATCCCGCGTTAGACCCATTAAAATCCCTCCCGGCTCGCGGCACGATACGACGGGATTAACACTGCTTCATAAGCATATTATTGAGATCTCTGCCATCGGAGCATTTCGTCCTTTCATCTTGAAAGCAATAAACAGGGAACAATTGCAACTTTAAGGAAACGAGGTCCTTTTGTCTATGGGGTACAAAAGGATTCGCGGATCTAAGGTAACTTGCCCTCAGCCTCAAATAACCCGTGTTAGTTTTCTTTAAGATTTCATAATTTAGCCGTAATGAGCCGTTCATTTCGACTATTTTGGATCCTTTGTAAGATAGACAAAAGTCCTGAAGGAAGTCTTCTTAAGGTCCCTTATCTTCTGTATGCGATTATTAGTCGGAAGCTTGCGGGCGTGTGCATCTGCCTCGAAAAATGACCTACTTCCCGCGCAATTCGAGAGGAAATTAATTCGAAGCTCCGAGGCATAGTGAAATATATCAATCCAATTTAATTCCGTAGTGTTCTTAAGTATTTCACCGGAGCTCTAGGTCCGAATACAATTTGCATGAATCTAAATTTTCTGCCCCGAGGGCTGTTTATTGTTTGCCGAAGGTCCATCCAGACTATGGTCGAACATGACATCTATATCGTATCCCTCTTATTAGCAATAATCGAACAAAGCCCATTGTATCGAACTAGACCATGGGGTTTTCGATGGGCGGGGCTCTGGCCAAGGGTTGGTCACCCGCTCGTCCCCGCCCCCTGAGCCCAACTGATCTGAAATAGTTCGATTACGATTTGCCTGAAATTTACGTTTGCCTCAAAAGTGATTTTAAGCTTAGTCTATCTCTCGAGCTCAAGGACGAAGCCCGGGGGGAAGATGCTCTGGATGCAGACAGCATCTGTGTTTTATCTCCCGGATTTGCAATGCTTCGCTAGTGATAAGATTGGTAACGGGTCTGTTTAGATTAGGAACGTGTTGGGACGCTTTCGGCCCGATTGATGATTACATTTTGTTGGCATTCGCTTCGACCCTAAGGGAGGAGGATTAGGACCAGGAATCATTGTCAATTGCCGTTGATTGGAGCTGTGCACCAGCGCGAAATTGCTTATGTTTGTGCACACCCTAGCGGGCAAGTGTAAACGATGACTTCTAAGTGATAATAAATTTGCTACAATGCCTAAAATTAATTTACAACATTATCGACACTGAATATATGTCCTCCTTTTGCATTTGTGAACTCGAGCTTAAGTTTCTGATAACATAGAAATACAATACCGAAGTATTGTGAATGCTGCTCCAATTTGTTGTTCTGAATGTCCATTGTCCTTTTATCGATGCTTTCTTTGCCTTTTATAACAGTGGACACAAAAAATAATTAATAATAAAGTTTGAAATTTTGACGGCGACTTTTGTTGTTTCAAAAAGAATTCGTGTTTTGGCATGGATATCGCAGAAAAGATATGGTCTCTTATTGACGAGAAAATTCTATAAATACATTTGAATATTTATCGTTTCGTTCTTTTAAATTTCATGTCCTCTCGAATAACGATTAATGAAATTTTTTTTTTAGGTACTGGAAGTTGACTGCAGAGAAAAACAACTTTAAGGCATAAGTTTCAAAATAGTAGTTTCTGATTTTCTATGACTGGCGACAAAAGGTCAGACAAGACCCTCTTACGTATTTTACGGAAATGAAGATAAATGCGAAAGTTCCAATTCAAGATATATTTTATTGGTACGTATTTATTTTCAAGGAATTAATAAAATAATTTTTCAGGATTTTTTTGGATTGTTCACATATTTTGCACATATGCACAGATATACTATTCATATTCATATACTGCTCAAAAAGAAAGTGCCATCTTTTGTCCGACTGTAATATTTTTTCTTGCTGAATTCATTTCAATTTCATTTTTAACACAAAATTTAAGGCAAATCGTGTTCTCAGTTTTCATATGCATTTTAAAAATCGCAAAAAAAAAAATCGAAGGGAGGCAAAAAGAAAATAATGTAATTACTACAAATAATAATGTATGATGCTGATACAAATTATAGAGAATTGCAATGAAGGTTCTACCAATTAAAAAAAAAAAAAAGACATATCACAATCGGACAACAGATGCCACTGTACGGTGAAAAGTTCCCTTTCTTTTTGATCATGATTGGATATATTTTATTCACATATGTATATTTCTGTGTTGGTATTGGTTCCTATATTCTTATCACATATCGCATTTGATTGTTATTTTGTCATTGCGTTTAATAATATTGAATTTTCAATACAGGAAATTTCAGCTATACCAGTGGAGCATTAACAAATTTATTTTAATATTTTTCTGTGGAAACAAAAAAAAAATCTTATGAGACTAATGTTGATACCCACTTTAACCTATTAAAAGTATTATTTGCCATGTCGCAACCTTGAAATTATCAAATATTTTAGTAAGTAATAAGTAATATTCTAGTTTTGATCGAAAAACTATAGAAAGATTATTTCAGATATTAGTCTAATAACTTTCCCGTTTTTATAAATCAAAATTACCATGTTATGAAATTCTAAAAAAATATCTCTCTCTCTCTATAAAAACTCTAGCTGTGCTGAAAGAGACAACTATATTGTGGTAGATGTAACTTTGTCTAAAATAAATAAAATAATATATAATATGATATACACTTTCACGCATATACGTATAAGCAATCGATAATATGAATACTGTCTATCAATCGAAAATCTGATTAACCTATTTAATACTCGGATTTCTCAGTTTTAAGCACATTCTCAATTATTAGGTAAAATACTATAATTACTAATCACTATATGCAGAATACAAGATATAGTAATTATGACAAATTTTGCTTGAAATTGGGGAAAATTATTTAAATTAATTTTTCAAAATAGCTTCGGTAAATTACTGCAGGTGTACTTATAGCAATGTAAATTTTCCATATTCTCATATTTCCAAGGTTTTGTTGTAAGCGCGGAATTAAGAGTATTGAAATAAGGAAATATTTCTTCCGTGAGGAAAATGTAAACGGTTTAAAATATTTGAATAAATGATTTAAAATTATTATTATCCAAATGTAGTTGAACGTTTAATCAACTAATACGCAACAAGTATAATTTTAGCCTTCCCCAAGAATGTAAACGATTTTTTGAATTTGCTGTAAATGTGTTAAAAGATGATAACTATAAGAATGAATCAAAAATATGTCTTTTATTTTATATGATCTAACTCATAAGAAATTATTGGGTTGGCACGAAAGTAATGAGACACTCTAGAAAACTCTACTCATGTTGTTTTTCTAATCAATTGTTTTCGACCATATTCTAGTATGTTATAGAACATTCGAGGTGCTTCAGTCCTAGGGGTATATAAAAGCGCACGCACGATTAATTCAGTCAGTTTGAAGAAAAATGGATGAGCGACAAGTTCGAACTCTATACCTTTACGAGTATTTGTTAGGCCATAGTGCGCGAGCTGCGGCAGACAACATCAACACTGCATTTGGCTCAGATACTACAAGTCACGCAACAGTGTCTCGTTGGTTCGAACGCTTCAGTACAGGAGGCCGAAGCCTCGCTCGGGGAGACCACCAGCTTTCGACAACGATGATTTGCGCCGTGAACTGCAACAGAAGCTGGATGCAAGCATTCGTGAATTAGCGACAAAACTCCACTGCAGCCATCACGCTATAGAACATCACCTGCACGAGCTCGGATATAGGAGAGTTTTATCCCGATGGACACCTCATGCCCTCACAGACGCCATTCGTGCTGCTCGGGTCGCCGTCTGCCAATCGCTACTACTTCGGCCGCGCCGGAAGGAGTTTTTGGAGGATTTGGTCACAGGTCGAGTCGTGGGTTCTCTACGAAAACAATACGCGCCGTGCCTTCTGGCTGCCACGAAAGGAAGACCCACCAACTCAACCAAAGCAATATCAAAACCGCGGCGAAAAAAAAAGTCATTTTACTTCATGACAACGCTCGCCCGCACACTGCATCCACCACCCGCCAACAACTGCAGGGCTTAGGCTGGGAGACGGTACCTCATCCACCATATTCCCCAGACATTGCCCCTTCAGACTATCATTTATTCAGAGCCATGAGAAATGATTTGCGTGATAAACGCTTTAACACTTTTAATGAAGTTGAAACCTACGTAGCCACCTTCTTCAACTCACGGCCCGCTGAGTTCTGGGCAACAGGCATCCAGTCCTTGCCTATACGTTGGCAAGAAGTCATAGATGCTCACGGCGCGTATTTGATTGACTAAATGTATAGTAAAATAAAAATGTTAGAATTTAAAATGCAAAAACAAACTGTCTCATTTCTTTCGTGCCAACCGGATAGAATTGTTTTTGAACGCACTTTTGCTGCCTTCTTCTCTGCCAATACTGACGGACATACATTTCGTGGGACTATGGTAAGTTTTAAGAATTTTTTAACCATAGAACTGTTTAAAAAAATAATTTGTATTCAAGAATCACTCTCTTAAAAATGCTCTGAACTAATTTGAGCAGTATTAATATAAATTAAATAATTTCATTAGCAGTTTTTATTTTGCTATTTCATACCGCAATTTTATTGAGGACAGATTTTTTTACAAATCATAAAAGAGAAAACGATAAGTTTACTTTATTATTGTTGATAAAACCTTTGTATTCTCTATTAATAACGATGATATTCCAAAAATTAGTAGCTTCCTCGTAATATTTATTTGACATATTTTAATAGTAGCCTTGTTAAAAAGATATAAATGGCGAGTGTTACTGCAACGCTTGCATTTATTGTTATATAAATTCAAAGTGTGTATACAAAAATGTTGTTTCAATCTTAAGAAGCTTCAGAAAAAATCCCACAGAATCACGTAATCTTTATAGCTAGGTAGTTACGGATCTACAACAAAGATTCGAGAAAAAATCGTTTTACCTGAATATCTCCAGTGTAATTAGGACCCGTCATTGAAAGACCTCCCCGGCTGGTGTAATTAACATCCAGCTGTAAATAAGCGCAGCTCAAGACCTGGGTATTAAACGAAAACAAAAGGGGGAAAAAATTAAGACGTCCATCAGCATTAGCACTGTCCTCGTGATGAATCCCCCTAAGCCGGGAGTGATGCGTCCGAAGGCCCAGTGTCATTTTCCGAAGGCGAAAAAATAATTAAACTCCTCTCCTAACGAGTGTTCACTTCCGCTGGGGATGGACATTAAGATATCAATTAATTTTAATCCCAGAAACAGAGCAAAGATCCCCCGCTGCGACTCGAAGACGCTCAGCTCGAATTATATTACTGTTGGGGTGGGGGGGAGGCTCTGGAGGAACAAAAGTGAAAAAATAAAAATAAAAAATAAAACAAAAATCTGCTCGTGGTTTTGAAATAAGGCCACGAAACCCAGAAAGTATTTTCGCCCGAGCTGTCTTAAGACCCTATAGTCATCCCCTTCCCTCCTCAGCGGGCGGATGAGTCATCTAATAAGGCAGAGGTGAATTATTGAGGCCGAGATGGGCCGGATAAGCCGAGTCTTTTTAATCCTAGTTGAATTTAATTAAGCAGAAAAAGAATTTCAGGGATTTAATGAAATGAGTAGCTCGCTCGTCTATGTACAAACAAATGGATTTCTTGCGCCCTTACTGGGATTAGGCGGGAAGGGTATTTCGCCTTGAGAAATTCTCTTGTTTTTCTATGAGCTACAAATTCAAGTTGTGAATTTAATTCAATTTTTACAATCTCTATCTTTACCCTCTTGGGATCTAGGCTCAAAAAATGAGGAGCAAAATTTTTTTCAGGCTTACGTCAATTATATTAGTACAAAAAAATATATATTTAAGCAGAAAAGCAGAAATGAAGCAATGCAATTCAGGCCATTATCAAAAAGAATATTATATTTCAGAACATATTATTCATAAAAAAGTTCAAACATTTCACAAACCTAAACGACAAACAAGCAGCATTAATACTATATGTATATAAAAAAAGAATTAAATAAACCGGTGATCTTGATTTTAAATCTTGAAAAAAAGCTTAGTATAAGGACAAATTAAAGGTTTTCGATTAAAATATCCCTATGATACATAGTTAAATTTTACATATGTCAGAAAATCAAGGCAATTTGATGCACATTTCTAATAATATCAAATTTTTATTCGATTTTATAATGGACTATTAGCTCTAATTTGATCCTGAGGATCTTAAAAATAAAACCCAATATGGATCCTTTAACATTACAATTTATTACATGGACATTTTAATTATTAGTTTATTTGTCCTTTTTAACATAAATTTTATTTATTTATTTTATTTATTTATTTATTTCCCAGTATAAAATATACAAATATGCAGATTACAATTAATTACTTCTGCATATCGCTACAGAGACACTGAAGTCTGTCCGTAGACTGGTTAAACCTAAAAAATAATTACAAACTAATTAACTTACATACTAAAAAAGAAAAATTATAAACGATGTTGGATATAAAATATGTAATATTGACATGGTTATTTGATATTATATCCAATTTTTTACTTTTTTGTTTTTTGTTTTTTTAACTTCATATTTCTACATATTCCAGGATAGAAACAGCAATTTTTAGTTTTTTTTGTAATTTTTTGTTTCAATCATCTTTGTATCATTATTCAATTTATTGAAATAATAATAGGCAGCATATTGATGCGATCTTTTCCCTACTACTTTTAAACATTCAGGTACAGATAGACTTTTATTTCTAGTGTTTTTTGTACATTGAGTAAATTCATTTTTCAATTTTTCATAGTATTGCTTGATACATTCGAAAATATATTTTTTCTTATATCAAGAGGTAAATTCAACTCTTGTTGTTTCTCAACAAATAATTTAATAATTTTTTTATGTATAGTTGTTATACTCTTTATATGTGTTTTTACAGCAGACCCCCAAGCAATTATTCCATAAGTTGCAATACTATAATATAATCCATACATCACGGTCATAAGGTTTCGATAATAAAATGCTGATCAATTATTATTCCTAAATATTTAATATTATCAGTCCTTGATATAAATTCAGAATTTAGCTGCAATTGAAAATCATTAGGTATGCTATCTATATAATTACCAAATGTGATACATTTGGTTTTTCCTATATTTAAAGTTAAGATATTCTCATCTAACCATTTTTTAACTCTGGTCATTAGTTCTTGTTATGTAATACCGAAGACCATGAAATACCATTACACATAACAACTGTGTCATCTGCATAAGATATAATAATGCTATCAGTTTCTATAAGCTCAAAAATATCATTAATGTAAAGTGTAAATAGCAAGGGGCCCAAAATTGTACCTTGAGGTACTCCAATATTAACTGATTTAAATTCACTTTTAGTACTATTGATTTTAACACATTGTTTTCGGTCACTTAAATAATCTATTATAATATTCAAAGTTATTCCTCTAATCCCGAGTGCAAAAAGTGTATTCTTTAATAATAAAGATAATATTTTAATAAATGTCTATAACAATAAAAACTATATTCTAATAAAATAAATAATACTAAATATGTAGTATTGTTTGTCATTAACAGTACCAGTAAAATAATAGTTACTATTAGCAGTACAATTACTATTCCAATTATTTTGTCATTATCATACCGATACTGCTGATACTATTGCTGAAGCTGATGTTTCAGATCTTATACGAGTATATGTCATCCTAGGAAAATTGGATATTGCTTATATGTAGCTGTGCTAGTAAACACTCTAAGGATTCCGAATAGTATGAGTTTTTATCTGAATGAAACCATGAATTTTATTATTCAGAACAATTTTATTTTACTTGATTGCAAACAATATATTATTATTAAATACAATATTATTACAATAATTATCTGAAAGCTCAAACGAGAATTAATAAATCACCATTAAACTGTATTTTGATCCTTCGAAATTATTTTGGGGATCTAAAAGGTCACATAAGAGTTAAAAGGTAGTCAATGAATTCTATTTTGATCATTCAGATCTCTTTCGGGGATCCAAAGGTTCAAATAAAAATTTAGAATTTACTAATAAGCTCTATTTTTCTATTTTCTATTAAAACATTTTCAGGGATCAAAAGTAGAGTTAAATTTTGACCGAATACAAAAGAAAATAACAAATATTATTGTATTTTGATTATTATTATAACACTTATTGTAAAATATTAAAGCCAAAACTTTTCCAGCTGTTATTTTTTTGATTAATTTACAAAAATTGCCAAAATACTGTATATTTTAATTTTGTAATCAATTTTTATCAATAACAAGACATGATGAGAAATTTTTGTTTGCGAATTCGTAAAAAAAAGATATTGGTGAAACATTATTTTTAGGTAGTTATCGAAACACTTTCCTTGCATAAAATCATCTAAAAGAGCCCAAGTTCCAGACTAATTTCACCTGCTGCAGAGTTAAGTCGTGTGAGGGAGGTAATTTCCTAATTAAGTGATCCCCATGGGATTTTGGCTAATAGAAGGTTGATTTTAAATAGGCGGCTCTATCTGAGTCTGAAATTTTTATGAATCGTGTCTGGGGCCGCCTTTTATAGCATGGCTAAAATTCGCATTTAAACTTTTCGAGCCGAACTTTTCAGTTCCTACTAATTGAGGGTTTTTAATTAATTTTTCAGATGAAAGGAACATTTTCCGGTAACAAAAGGAAATTTTGATTTTGAATGTCTGATGCCTTCGCTTCTGTAAGAGAATTCTGTTTGCCAGAAACCCGAAGAGGACCAGCACCAGGCCGGGACCATGCAGGGAGTTACAGGACCCAAGGCAGGCTGCATCGTTAGTGATCGCTTCGATGACCTTGTCTGGACCCGACGGACGGGAGCAATCCCTAGTGCAAACTTTACCTCTGGATCATATAATCCGGTCCCTGGTCCGGGAAGGGTGGCTGCGGAACAAATTTGCGCTCCTTGACATCTCCTCCCGGGCAGAGCAAGTTTGAGTTGAGTTCATGACAACTTTGGTCCTAATTCGATTTGGCCCTAACTTGTTAATGATATCACCGAGCATTTGGCCCGACCGATTTTCCTGGGGCACTTTTTGTGTTTCACAGTCCGTGCCGGTGGTCCTGCAGGCTCGAATCGGATCTGGGGCCCCCGTGTCGAAAGATAACAGCCTCAAAGGAGTTGTCTCAAAGCAGTAAACTAAGAAGCGAACGCACAAAAGAGGTTTTTTTCCCCCGGACAGAGGCTGGATTTACTGGGAACCAGGACCCGGAATTCGGGGAAAGCATCAACGACGTTGAGACTTTGACTCATGTGTGCCTTTTTGTGTGTATGTTTTTTTTTCCCCAACTAAATCTGGGCATTACCCGGAGGAACCCGGCCGGACCCGCACGAGAGCCGGAGACCAGAAAAACGAGCGGCCGATACTTTGGGAAATAAACATTTCATGCAGGACAAGCGACGTGTTTGGGGTCGCTTCGGTGCGAAGCGACGGCGATGCAAAATTGCGGCCAATTAATCATCCCGGAGCGAGAGCATGAAACCGTTTCCCTGTAACACTTGCAAACAAATCGCTCGCCATTAGGATAAATGACAGAAACTTAACTGCGGGGGATTTATTTCCTTCCAGTCAATTCCGCTCCCCAATTGCTCCGCCCGGGACCCCAAGCGACGGGCTCTGATGAAAATTGCTGAGTGCGCTACGTTGTAAAAATCTTAATTAGAGGAAAACTCATTTCTAAACCACATACGGCCCCCGCCGCACTGTCCCGCCGACTAGATATATTGCTTCGAGCGAACTGTCGGAAAGGGCAATAACATGATTCATTCGAGCACCCTTTCCTTTTACTGAAGGTTATTAATTTCACTCGGTCGAAAAATTGACTATTTTTCAGAATATTGCAAGCTTTTCGGCTTTATTGCAAAAAATTAAACTTTAAGGGGACCTGGTGGGCTAGAGCCCGAAAACTTGAGGTATTTTTATGATTTTTTTACAGGTTAAAATAATGAACAACGATACTGAATCTTTTTAGGTATATATAGGCCCGAAAACTTGAGGTATTTTTATGATTTTTTTACAGGTTAAAATAATGAACAACGATACTGAATCTTTTTAGGAATCATGCTGCGTACAAAAACATTTTTTTTTTTAAATTAAAAAAATCTTTAGTTATCCCCCCAATTCTACATAAAAGTTAACAACTCTTAACCTCTTAGTTGTTTTGAAAAATCCCTTTAATTGAAGAGATAGACCTCTTTTCAAAACAAAAACTTTGATATTGTTTCAGTATGAACAAAACTAGTCTATTTTTCTTGAGGGTATTTATGCATGGGTTCCAATTAAAGAGATAGTTACAAGATTAATTGGTTCAGTGTCTAGACTCAGATTTAGTGCAAAGTAAAAGATTACGTACCGTGCGACACGAAACTACAAATTTAAACAAAAAATTATAGGTATCGAGTGCGAATGTATGAGAAAACCTTATTGCTTTGTCTTTTTTATAAAAATTGATATAAAATCGGGTAACTAGAGAGAATACTGGAATTTTTGTCCGTGTAGCTCAAAAATCGTGTTTTTATTATTATTCATCATTGGTTTTTTATTTTTTGCTATTACTATTAATTTTTATTATTATTTTATAATTATCAATCACATACTTTGAAATTTTTTTTATTCATTATTGTAAGTTATCAATGTTATTATCGATATATTCATTTGTTTAGGGTTCCGTACTTCAAAATGAAAAAAAAAAAACAGAACCCTTATAGGACCACTTTGTCGTCTGTTTTTCTGTCTGTCTCTCAGCACCCTTTTCCTTAGGGACATCTGGAGGCTGAAGGTTGAAATTAATACCAAAATTTAAGTTACTGACAGACTAATTCACTGATTGACACATCAAAACCTATAGCGTACTTCCCGTTGACCTAGAATCTTGAAATTTGACATGAAGTAAGGTCTCATCTCATTTAAAAAAAAGGAGAAATTCCGAAAATCATTAATTTCTAATTCTTTGCGGAATTATTACTTGACAAACTTAATTTGGAGGTTTCTTTCAGTAATATAAGGTGATCAAAAAATGAGGTCTAAGAATTTTGAGGGGTTATTCGGTATCGAAAATCGAACAACTTTATTAGAATAACTTTTGAATTTTGTTAACACCCTATATAACGGTATAGAATGCTAAGAACGTGAAAAAATGTTCATGATAATATTGTTTCATATATTTTTATCAATAGATTTTAATTACTGGGATAAGCAAATTGTTGACATCATCAATCTGAAGTTAGACGTTTTCGGAACTCCAGCCCAAATTTTAATGCGAAACGTAGTTAAATTAATAATTTTCGGCATTTTGCGCCAAATCATATTTGAAAATAATTGATTTAATTGCTGTTTCCATTGTTTTTACAACGTTTTTTGTCTCAATGTACTCCTGCCAATATGTAACGCGGAAATTGTCTCTGATTCGAAAGGAAAGCATTTTTTCTAATGTCTGTTTTAATTAGATATTAATTTTTTAAGCTACCATTGTAAAATATGTCAAAAAATTGTTTTCCTTAATATTGAACGATTTAGTTGATGAAAAGGTTATTTTGGAATTAAGCTGTACTCTGACCAATTGTTGTAAATAGTAAATAACAATTTGTATTGTATAACTTTAATAAGCCATTAACGATACTTAAATTCCTTCGTTCCTTCGTTTGTAAAACATAAACTCTTTCTCCGCGGTTGACTTTCAAAAGAACTTTTTACATTTGTAATCTTGTTTTAATTTGCTTTTATTCGATCTGGCTCGACTGCAGCGCGAATGAATTTCCCCTACAGCTCAATCGAGTAATATTATTCTAAAAAACATAGAACCTTCACCATCTCGGCACGTGGATCTGCGCCAGCTGCAAATTTCCTAGAGTCCTTTGAATATCGGATGTTGACAGAGTTCTAAAAGGTCGTTTGCACAGAAAGAGCAGGAATCTAAATGAGTTCACCTCACCGACTTAATTCAAAGGGCTTGTCAGGAAATGTGAAGCTTACCAGATTCACAAAGAAAAGTACTTTTTGGCTTTTTGCTCTTTTGCAGCAGTACACCTACCAAGAGAATCAATTTCAGCTACAACGGATGCCAGCTGCGAAAGAAATTATTCAAAGTGGAAGAAATAATGAAATCCAACGATTCTCAGCTCATTACCCTGAAAATCGTTGGTATTTAACGCAATTTTGGGGAAAACCTTTACGATGTTTCGCAAATGTTCACCGATTTCCGGGAGTTGAATTCATGAGGACCCCATCGGGTGCCGTCATGCCGAGCCCTAGCTTACTACCACTAATTATCCTTGTTGTAAATTCAACGAAAAATATGTTCATTTCGGCCCAATCACTGGGCTTGAGGGTGTAATCAAAGATTTCACAAATGGTGTACCCTCTAATTTCATTCCCTTCCCAAAAATTTGAATGTGTCCGTCAGCTGGGACCAGGAAATAGAAATCAATTCAGATTCCATAATCACATCCGGGGCAGAGTTATTGTTCATCCAATTTTCCGCCATTAAACAACCGGAAACCGATGCGAAAAAATCAATTCGTCGATCCACCCTGTAATCAGCAGGGACCACTCTTGTGCTCAGGCCCAGGCTGAGAAAACACAATTTGCACAAATTATCAAGTTTATTACACAAATGAACCGAGGGGGCTGGGGAAGGGGCGCAGGGCGGAATTAATTGGGGAGGAGTTTTAATTAAGGCGCTCTTATCAAAGAAATATTACAGCCGCGATGGCGTCGGAATTATTTAATTATGAAAAAGCTGTCGGGTGAGCCTAGCCTTTATTTCTCCCCTTTCCCCCCTTTTCATCAATCTCTGCGAAAAAAAAATATATATAGGGTATATATAGCCGGTAAAATCCAAAAATCCACGCTAGTCGGGGCCGATGCGCCCGGAATTCGGTTTAATCTTACAAAAAGCGCCGTCGAGGCGAGCCCAAGGGAGCGTGTTTCCATTACTTTTAATTTTCCGAATGCGGTTTCCAGTGGCGGGCCCGCATCCATCGATCAGGGTCTGGCGCACCCCAAATAGCCGTGGAATTAATAATTCTCCCCGGCGCAATCCTCCGAGTGCAATTTCCCATCTGTTTTGACTTTTGCCACTTTTAATATGGGCGACGGTAGTAGTTTTGTCGGACGCCGGCTATTTGTCTGTTTGAATGGCGGGGGCCCGGCTTGGAGCCCCAGCCTTTTCGCTTAGTTCGATCCGCCACCGATGGGATGGGGTTTGGGGCGGAACACCCCGGGCTAGGTAGTGATTGCACGGTGGCTTATGGTTTGTGAATATTCAACCTGCTGTTTTCAGACCAATGATTCAGTCTTTTGAAGAGACCTAGACAATTCCTCTTTCATCGGAAATTCTTTTAATAATATCCAACTTGTATGGATTCATACAAGTCCAGATCCGCTTGGAAGGGTTCCATTTTCATTTTAGGGGAATTTCCCGGAACTCAATTTCTGAAGAAGATTTTCCCGCTTAAACGCTTGATATAATGAAATATTTAACAAACTTTATACTTTTCTTATTATTGTAGCAGCAAGGCGTTTTGAATTTAAAAAAGAAATTTTATAACTAGTAAGGAGACGTAAATATTAAAAACGGAAAAGAGTCCACTTTGAAAAAATTTTGTTTAGTGTATTTTCAATTCGTGAAACGGGATTAAAATCAATTAAATTAAAACAAATGGAAAAGCTGAGGAATCAAAAGATAGCGTCCAGTTATAGCTATATGCGCTATGTTATGATTTTTCATCTTGTCCATTTGTTTTAATTTAATTGGTTGTTTTAAGGGGGTATTCTCATGAGACCACTTCGAAAAATCGATTTTTTTTCCATATTTCGATAGTAAAACCTATCGAAAATATGCTGTGAAAAATTCATACCGAAATTCCTAGTATTAAATAAGTTACAACTCATAGTCGCCGACGCGCCGTAAGCGACTTGTTCTGCTCTTGAAACTTTAAACGCATTTTTCTCGAAACATCATTTTCTAAAACGGTCAGCGTCCTAACAAAAAAACTATTCAACCGATTGCTTTGTAATTTATATATGTCCTTCTACACATTAATAGTTATCGTCCGTACCACAATTGTTTATTTTCGAAAATATTTTCTTATTTTTTTTAAACAATTTTTAACAAAAAAAACCAAGATTTTCGTAACTTTTTTTTCTACAGTCCGCCATTTTTTTGTTTTTCAATGAAATTGATTAATTCTGGTAGGGACGATAGCGACAGACCTACTGAACAATAATCCATTCGATTTTTTTATTTCGTACAAAATGAACAGCCTCTATCACACTGACCAGTGACCTGCTTTTTTTTGTGTCTAATTTAATTAAAAAAAAATATATAAAAAATTTAAAATAAGAAAAAAAAATGTTTTTATACAGTTTAAGATATATATAAAAACATATAAAAAAATGAAAGTGATTGAATTTTATTGTCTTATAAAAAAAAAATTCCCTAAAAAGAGGTAAAATTAATGCGTTTACATGAGAATACCCCCTTAAAAATCAATTTTCTTTTTTTTCAAAAACCTGCCTGTTCGTTTCCCTAACAATCTGCCCCAACACTATTTATTACTATAGAAATACAAAGGAAAAGTGGCTGTTGAAAAATAGAAACTCAAGGGTGCCAGTTATATAGCGAAACTATCACTCCAAATTTTGACGAATTTTTGGGCATTTTAGACCGAATATCCGCAATTACACGTCTTATGTTGATTTCCAATGCGTAAATCGGAGCTGGTTTATCACCACAGACCAGAGACTTCACATATCCCCACAAAAAGTAGTACAGCGGTGTCAGATCAAACGTTTTTGGCCCACTTCTTGAAAAAAGATGTTTAGATGCCATGTTGTTTTTTCAATTAATGGATTGTTTCGGCCGCTGTGTAGCATTTAGCGCCATCCTGTTGACACCATCAATGTCTCGAAGTTTTGGAAACATATCGTGGATCATACTCTGTGGCGCTTACCATTGACGATTACACGTTGTCCTGCCGCATTTTTGAAGAAATATGCCCAAACCAGTGCATCAAACCAAATACGACAATTCTGCTTATTTGCGTAACCATTAATCCAGAAATGAGCTTTAAATTATTTTTTTTAATTATTAAAGGGACAATTTACAATTAATTGTAAGCTCATTTAGCAAATATTCGATGCAAACGATGGTCACGCGGCTTCAATTCTTGCACCAATTGAATCTTGTAAGCCGTAAGACCAAGATCCTTGTGCAAAATTGTCCGAATCGTTACACCGGTATATCTTCCCATTATCATTTTCTAGACCTTACCGAATAAAAATGACATTGACACTTTAACAAATGACAACTTTTATAAAGAAATATACTTTTTGTGGTGTGGCTCAAAAATTCAAATATTTCTAGCTAATCTATCAACACTTGTGTACGAGATAACGAGAATTAATAAGTTTAAGATAACTTTATTACTCACCCTGTAAATATCAACTCTAAAAACATAGTTTGAGCATTATTCAACAGTATGTAAATAGCGTTCCGAAGCCTATATTTTATGACCGATTTTTTCTAAAACAAAGAAAGCTTAAAAAATTTAACGTTTTTTTTAAAATTGGATAGTAAATAACTAATGCAAAATACATTCCACTTATAATTTTTACTACTCATTTTTGTTTTATGTGTGCTACAATAATAATTTTCACATTTGAAAAGAAAATAAAGGCTTTTATTAGTAATCTCTTTTCAAAACTGCCACCAGACATTTTAATACATTATATAATCCGTAAAGGATTAAATTTTTTTCAAAATTTATTTCACACTATTAATATTTCGTTTCGAAAATTTCAAATCTTTTGTATAATTTGTGTGGGAGAAAGTATGTCGAATATTAAATCTTTATTAAAACTGAAATAACAATCATTTTTATGAGAGTGCAACTCATTTAACTTAGTGAGCTGTATAATATAAGGGTTAGGAAAATTACTAATTTGCAACAATGCACGTTAAGCACGAGTATAAATATGTAATTCCGAAAGTTTTGTTACACAGTGTTATTTATCGTTCAGTTGTCTAATATCGTCGCAAATTTCTCGCCAGTGGAATGAGCAATGAGTGTAATTTTAGACAATTCTGGGAAAACTGGGGCATATGGTTTTCACTCAAGCTGTAAGGAGTTGTCCAGAGGAATTTTCAATTAAATCATTCCACAGTTTAATCAAATACAGTTGCCGGAGGATACAAAACTGGAAGTATGTGTGTATGCAAATGAAGCTAATCTGCGATGAGAAGCTTATTGGCAGGCGGCGGGATTGAGGTCATTTAGATATTAAAGAAATAGGACCAAATTTGAAGGAAGTGCTTCCTTCCAAGTACCTCCTAAAATATGTCGGTACTACCCACAGGCCATTAAAGACGAACGCAGAAATGCTGGTCGTTAATTTTTAAGATGGATAACTTCATGTGTCTAAGTCGAAAGTGCTGCTGGCATATTCCTCATAACTTTTATGAAAGTCTGCAAACATATAAACGTCCGCGGACTGTCTGAGGATTTATTTCGTTGGAATAAAATGGGACTGCTCGCGCTTTCGACAGGGTTGGGAGTTCGAGGTATCAGGAAAATGGGACCCTAGTCCTGGTGATGGTGGTGGTGGTGGTGAAGGCCTAGTCTTGTTGCGGCGCCAAGACTGTAACCAGGACATCGTTGTTTGTGTCATTTCGTGCTCGCCTCCTTAAATAACTGCGAGTGCTAGAATGGTTTTGTAAACATCCTTTCAAAGTGAAATTGAAGTCATGAATGAAGGCGCGCGTTTTGAGGAGTTGCGCGAGATAAGAGAATCACTTGCCAACTTGACAATTTGTCATGGTGTCGCATCTTGAAAGTTGTTATCTCCCCAAAAATGCCCCAGGCACTTTGCGTACTCTCGCGCAGTATACTATATACCTATTATATGTATTTATGTAGCTCACGAATGTTGAGAATGAGGTTGTCTACTTAATGGCGTTATTCGACAAAATTTTAGAGGGCTTTTCCTGGAAAACTTTTCAAATTTAGAGCACTCTCCTGCAATTGAAGGTTCGAGATGTGGTAGTATATAAAACTGAGTTTCGCTGTTCCCATTTGTCTCTTTCAGAACTCGTGGAATGGGCATCTACAACGAGAAAAATACCTTTTTTGAAATTAGTAAGATTATCTTATTCAGATAAATCGTATAATATCAACCGTATGAAACTAAGAAATTTTATTATCTTTAAATAAAAAAATCTTGTTTTTCGTTACTACCTTTATTGCATCCATTTAGTTAATTAGTTGTGTTCCAGCAAGTTTTCTTTGATCGACTTTCCAAAGAATGTCTTCTTAAGCCATAATAATTGAATAATAGTTATGTTGTTTTTGATAAAGTACAAAGTATAAGGATTATTTATGTTTATTCTACATTTCTTGTCTTACAATTAACTATACAAATATTTCAAATGAATAAATTCACAACAACTAACTAACAACTTATAATAATAAGATCGTGTAATAAAACAAAAAGTTTTACGTAAAACATGATAAAAATGTATTTATTATTGCTAATACAAGCTTTTAAGCTGGCTTGAGTTTTAAACCAATGAAACTCAATACGGCACATAGTGGTCAGAAATCACGAAAATGCGAGATTTAGAAATTTTTCGAAAGTAGTCCTGTGTATCCAAAAGGTATATTTTCTTATTCCTAAGAGTCCGTCTGTCCGAAATTTTACCTTTCCCTCATGTGCAAGGTCATGGTACACCCTCAAAGTTAGTCCATTTGCAGCAGTAACACATTTCATTTCATTATGATGTAGTTAATTTGTTTGTTTGTTTGGAGGTTTTTCCTAAGTCTACTTAGCGAAAGGGTAGCAACTAGAATATTAAATGAAAGTAGTGAAATTGGTCTTTCAAATAGTATAGTATAAAGGTAAAACCGATTTGCAGGGTGACGATTACAGGGTGTCAAATTATCGCTAACAAAATTAAAGCTGATACTCGTGAGTCAATGTTTGAACTGAGCTGCAAAAAAAAAAAAAAAAATGCTCACAATAATTTAATAGCTCAATATATGTACTTATAGGGACAATCTTTTTTTTTGCCCCAACGTGCCCCTAAGCATTTTTTTGGCAAAAATGTTTAAGGGATTGGAAAGCTCATTGACGCGAACAAAACTAATAACACTGTCTTTTCTACAAAAAGTTACTTAAACCTTTAATTTTAACGTTGTTAGGGGTAGAGAAACCATTTCTGGGGTTAATTATCACATCCGGGGTGAAGGAGCTAATTTTGAGGGTGTAGTTTATGCTTAATTATCACAAATTACGAGATGGATATAATAGCAAATTCAATAATAATTTCACATATTTTAGAAACCGCTAGATCAAATTTTGGGGTTATTTTTTACCTAAAGCACTGAATATAGGAGAAGTATTTTTTCCTCTGTTATTGAAAATAACAAGATGCATACCGTTTCATACATTTTCGAAGACGCAAAGCTCATTTCTGGAGTTACTTTTTACATTGTGGTTGAAGGGGTGAAGATAGAGAGGATAGTTTTCTCCCTGTTATCAAAAATAACAAGATGCATATAGTTTCATACGTGTTCTTGTTATTCGTTGTAATTTGCGCTGAAGCTGAAGCTGGCTGATGTCATTTCTGACAGCTATCTGTTAGAAGTGAGAAGTGGCAGCTGAGTATTTGTTTAAGTTGGGTAATTTTTCTTCAAAAAAGTTCACTTAAATTTATAAAAGTTTCAAGTTTGGCTTGAAATGAAATCCGCGGTCGTTTGATTTTCGGAGCGCAGACATCAGACTTCTGTTTTTGGCGTACCAATTTAAAAATAAATTTTTTATTTTTATTTAATTACCATGCGCCACACTATCATAGTTGGAAATTAGATCGCCGAAATATGCTCCGTGGCTTTTAGCTTGTATTAAGCGAAATAAATAAATAAATAAGTAAATCGAAACGACGTAACTCGCTAATATTCGGTTCTACGAAGTCTTTTACTATAAATAACTGCATTTAATTATTCAGTCTTTTATTGATAATTTGTATATACTACAATAATTGGCAATTATTTGCATTACTAATGAAATACAAGGAAACTTAATAAAAACTAAACATTTAGTTTAACCCGTTCACTACCAGCCGTCACATATGTATGACAGCTTATACACAATTTCACGAGGCCTGCTAGCGAACGAGTTAAAATACGTATCAATTCGAGTTTGTTTAGTTCCTTTTTCTACTTTTCATGCATGCTTTGATAACATTGATAGACAGCAACAATTTTATTAACTTCAATAATTCGTTCGAAATTCAAATCAGATAAAAGCTCGTAGCTCGAGGACTGTCTGTATTTGAATCTAATTGCAATCAATTGGTTGCAGTGCATCAATTACCTCGAATGGCTTGTTGACATTGAAACTTTCGAAATTTTGCATCAAAGTATATACAGATTTAATGGAAATGTTTGAACGTGTGTATGCATTTGTCGACTTCAGAGTTTTTGCTAGACTTTTGATTGTGCAGACTTTCCCCTCATAAGTTTTGGTTTGTGTAGCCCGATTTAGAGAACATTTTTGAAGTGAAATTTCTTAGGTGTAATGCTACGAAAATAAGTTACGGCTTGGAATGTATTCCCTCTTTTTTTGCGTACATATCAAAACCTGGCGTTCAGATAATCTTCCTTTTTCTGGTTTTACCCATTTGCATCATAAGGAAGAAGGAAACAAAGGCTCTTATCACCAAATTCTTTTATAATTATGTTTAAGTATAAAAAGTACAACAGATAATTAGAACTTCGTATTTCAGCAATCTTTAAACATTTCATAAATAAATCATTTTATACTCCCCACTCGAATTCATCCCCACTTTGGTTATTATCAGAATCATCACTATCGGATCTTATTTCAATAATTCGTCTTCGTTTTAGTATTCTAATTTCTTCTTCATTTTCATTTCTAAGAGCACCCTGGTTTCCTTTAGGTATGGTTTTTATATCTAAAGTGAGAACAGCAATAAACCCAAAAAACGGAAAATATTATGTCATACTCAATACTCTTTCTTGTTATAACGAATTTAATGATGCAAATGGGTTAACACGCGTTTTCTCCCTAGTTTATTGGATGTTGTTGAGACCTAAAATTGGTGGGGGCCAGTACGTAAATTTGTTATTCGTTAACACGAAGCCATACAAAAGAAGTTTCACTTCGGTCGTACATCCCGCAATACCTTTTTTTTATTTTAGCATAATTTTTTCTCGTTGTACGCCTAAAGTAGTGAGGTACCCAGTTTTAATAATAATCCAACAAAATCGGTAGTCCGCAGCAAGAGCAGTTATCTGGGCAAACTGACCGAAAGACCAGGGGTTTTCAAAATAAGAAGTGGAAGAGGGCGGGCGGGGAGGGGGGGGGGGTGGATAATTTACATTTTCGACCTCAATTCAATTTTTTTTTAAATAGCGTTAAAATATTAATTTAAAATAAAGTTTAGTTTTTACATCTTCAATATATATTTAATAAAATATTTTTAAAAATATTTATGCTATGTACTATGCTACTCTTATTAAGGTGTTACACCACTCTGACGCTCGAAAACATAGGCATAAAAATAAACTCTTTTTTTTTTTACTTTGCCATTAAAAATATGAATTATTCTTTTTATTTTACGTATACATATAATAGATTTATAAACAATTTCCAATACTGAAAAAAAAAAACATTAAAAATGGTGCAGATATGAGTCGCTTAGTGGAACCTTAATTTTCAAATCCTTGCTGACGGTGTACATGATTTCTCCGTCCAACATTGTCCGAAAAAATTGCTTCTTCAGAAGTGTAATAGCTAAGGCGTGATGAAGGAAAAAAATTAAAAAATTTTTTTTGGAGAAATGACAGCTTTTAGAAAAAAACTCGAATTTCCATCAAAATTTTGAGTTTAAAAAATATATAACTTTTGAATACGGAACCCAATCGAAAAAATCCTTCGTCACGCTTTAGGTAATATTATAAAAAATAAGTGGTGAGATATCGTGTAAACCAGTTTGAAACAGTAATTTAGAGAAAAACTTGAAAGAAAAAAAAGGTCGAAGTTAACGCCTTAAAAGTAAATTTTTTTTAAAAATTACTTTTAATCTGCGATTCCTGGACCGTACATAAGGTTTTCTGCTGCTTTTGCGATGTCCTCCGTTACCTGAGTTACTGTTAGTTTAATCTTTCCAAAGGAATTATAACTCTACCTGAGTTTTGGGTAGGTTCCCTGGCGCGCTCATTTCTAATTGCTATAACTTCCGTAATAATTTGAATTTTGGAATATTTAAACGCTTAAATATTATTAAAAGTATAAACAATTTATTTAGTAAAAAAAAACCATTTTTTTGCAAATTTCATGGTGTTGTAACCCCTTAAAAAATACAAAATAAAAGCTCTAATTTTTTAAAACACTTAATTTTTCGAAAAAAAATATCTCTCAAGCGTAAAAAAAAGGATTTTACAAAAGAAAATCTAGTATGCGACTTTTCGCAGCGAAAGAAAGAGTAAGAAATATTTTAAAAAATATGTTTTTAACTTCTTCAGTTGTCAGTTACAACAAACTCAACTCAACTGAATGCAACTGAATATATCGAACACATATTTTCATTAAAATAAATTAATTAATTTTATTAAATTAAAAAATTGGAATAAAAAATGATTTGCCTAAGATACAAAATATGTCTTTAACATATTTTATCATTGTCAAAGCAAAAAGAAGAGCGGAAGTTTTACTCATCTGACTATTCAACCCTTGTTTTATTCTTAAAAAATCATGTAAATTCTTAGTTAAGTTTCAAAATTTCGGGGGGGGTTCTAACCCCCTGACCCCCCCCCCCCCCCTGGCTACGGCCCTGCGAAAGACTGATAATTTTTTTTTATTTTTTTTAAATGTTGGTTAACTCTTTTGCGCCAAAAAGGCGTTGCGATTAATTACCACCATAATATTCGGGTAACTGCACCCTGCAACATGCAGACAGTAATTTACAAAAGTTGCAAAGCCCTGGGGCTCAGTAAAGCGGCCGAGAGTAGTGCACTTTTAGCTCCAGTGCAATTTAAAAGTTTTCCCCGGCTCGCAACTACGATTACTGCGGGAGGGGCGAATTGAAAACAAATAAAGGGCCCAGTGCGGGGCTGCCAGGTGGATTTTAGGAGCCCTGCCCAGTACCATTTCATCCCTGCCAGCCCCGCCGCATCAGCCGGGCGTGGGCTTGTCGGTTGCCGAAACGCTTTAATTAGGGCTGAATTGGTCAATTAAGGGAAATAAATGGTCGGTGCAGGATCGTGCCGCCCAGAGTAGGACCCGCCTTCAGATTTCTTATTCATCCCTGCAATTAACTGCTCACCGGCGCACAGTGGGCTGAAAAACTTCGCTAGTGGACTTAGGGATTTGGAAAAAAAAATGTTAGATCTCCATAAACTATTACGATTTTTGAGTTCTATCATCAAATACAACACAAAAATACTAATTGCAATTTTTTGATTTAACTCGTATTTTTCGAGTTATTTAATTTTAAAGTTTTTTTTGTATGGAAGAAAACCAAAATATGAGAATTTCTCGTAAATCTCAAACTATCTCAAGAAAAAGGTAAAAGTTTATGATAGTACATATTTTTTGACTATTTATGCATTATATCTCTAACTGCGCTTTTTTGCGCTAAGGCGGAAAAAAATTGTTTTTATATATTTTTTTATCTTTTATTTCACACCACCCAGAGAGGTTAAAGACTAGGCGCTTTTTTTTCAGTGGTATCCCCAGTAGGCCTAGTCCACTTGCATAAAGTCATCTGACCAAAGTTATTATGTTATGTAGGTATGTATTGTAATTTCGTGACAAAACAAAATTTCTAAAAATAAAAAAATAAAAAAATAAAAAAAAAATATGTACACAGCGCTGTAGAAAGAACAATTATTTAGATATCGATCTGAAATTTTACACAGATATTCTTGAAGTGCTAATCTATCGAAATCTATAAAAAAAAAAAATTCAAAATTTTTTTTTTTCAACAGTGAGTTACCCCCTTAATGACAAAAATTCGTAACTGTAATTATATAACTACTGCTTTAGACTAAATTCCAAGAGAGGATGAAATATCATGAAATGTCATGGGTGGTGTGGACATATTGAATACCGTTTCATTTTTGTTGTTTGGACTTATTAACAGTGGTGGGCTTTAAAAAATAACGGCTTTGTTTTTAGTTTACATGCGTTTCATACAAATTTCAAACCATTTTATCTCGGTAAGTTAAAACTTAATCAAAAAAAGTCAAAGTATAAAAGCAATTTGTTTTCATTGGTAGAACTCAAAAATATGGTTTTTAGCCCCTAAGTCCACAATTTGATTTTTCAGCCCACTGTGCGGCGGCGCCGCCGCCGCCGCCACCGCCGCCAAGCCCTTCGCCAAGTATCACATATTTAAATCCGCTCCTTCGTCGGCTAATGGGCCGCCTTGCCTTGTCTCGCCCTGCCTCGTCTTGTAGGCAGCATTCGATAAAATCGCCCCCGAGGGCATAAATAAATTACAGGTGAGGGCGAGTCGCCGCCGACAGCTCTTGAATAGGACTTTAACCCTGGTAATCTCGGTGTTATCGGAATTAAATGAGCTTTCGCCATATCTCCGCAGTTGACCGTTTATGAATCCAATTTTCCATCCCCCTAGAACTAGGGTGTGTTCGGAAGTGTTTATTTATGAATGTAAATATTTTCAAAATTTATGCACACCGCGTGGGCATGCGATTCCATGGAATTTTCCGTCGTATACCAAATCGGTCGTGGGTCTACCCTTTCCCCGCCCTTCGAGGAGTTTTTAAAGGTGATAATCAGGCGGAGGACGTCCGGGGACCAAGGTAGACAGTCTTAATTGCCCCAGCCTCCGCTGAATGTAACATGTGCTGGCAATTTCACGTATTCCAAGGGATCGTAATTTTAATTGTATGAAACATGCCTCCAGCACTTATTGCGACTTCTGCAGGGTACTTTTGGAGCGAGTTTGGAGCGCCAGGCGATAGAAATGAGCTCGCACAAAATGGTTTCCATATGCCTGCAGTGGCTCCAGGTTTTTCACATTTTTAATTTGCTTTAATTAGTCTCGAAGTTTATTTCTATTTTGTATCTAGAAATCAGGTGCTTCAAATCGATTTTAATTTCAGTAGATTGCAGACGACATAAATATTAATAACTTTTGCTTGAATGGATGCTTCTTACATATTATGATTTCATTTATCATCCAAAAGTGATTATATATATTACTAGCTGGGTTACCCGGTTTCACCCGGCGTTGGATAAATACTTACTAAATAAACCCTTCTCAAATGTTCTAGTTTGTTATATCCTAGAAATTGTTTCAACCCGAAAACCCCTTTATGGATCCGCTATCTTCAAATTCCAAATCTTAATAATGTTCAAAATTATTAGCCTTAAAATAATCATTGTACCAATTTTCATTCAAATCCGTTGAAATCGAGAAATGTTGGTCGCCATATTGGATCTGCCATCTTGAGTTTAGAAATTTGGCTAATAATCGAAATTAGTGGCCTCAGAATAATCATTGTACTAATTTTCAGTAAAATCCGTTGAAATCAAGAAATTTGGTCTCATATTGGACCCGCCATCTTGGATTTACAAATTTTGATAATATTCGAAATTTGTAGCTTCAGAATAATCATTGTACCAATTTTCATTAAAATCCGTCGAAATCAAGACATTCTGGACGCCATGTTGGGTCCGCCATCTTGCATTTAGAAATTTTAAAAATATACAAAATTAGTGGTCTCAGAATAATCACTGTACTAATTTCTATTACAATCCGTTGAAATCGAGAAATTTTGGTCGCCATGTTGGATATGGAAATTTTGATAATATTCGAAATTAGTTGCTCCGGAATAATCATTGTACTAATTTTAATTAAAATCCGTTAAAATCGAGATATTCGGTTGCCATATTGGATCTGCCATCTTGGATTTACAACTTTTGATAATATTCGGAACTTGTATCCTCAGAATAATCATTGTACCAATTTTCATTCAAATCCGTTGAAATCGAGACATTCTGGTCGCCATGCTGGATCCGCCATGTTGGATTTGGAAATTTTGCTAATATTCAAAATTAGTGGCCTCAGAATAATCATTGTATCAATTTTCATTCAAATCCGTTGAAATCGAGAAATCTTGGTCACCATATTGGGTCCGCCATCTTAGATTTGTAAATTTTGATAATATTCAAAATCAGTGACCTCAAGATAATCATTGTACTAATTTTCATTAAAATCCCTTGAAATCGAGAAATATGGTCGCCATTTTGGATCCGCCATCTTGGATTTCTAAATTTTCATAATATTCAAAATCAGTGACCTCAAAACATTCATCGTACTAATTTTCATTAAAATCCGTTGAAATCTTGGTCGCCATATAGGATCCGCCATCTTGAATTTCTACATTTGGACAGCGGATTTGAAATCCCCATCCCGCAAAACCCCTATATACCAATCCGCCATTTTCGAACGGGATAAAAAGAATTCTATAGCCGTTTCCTGGTTCTAAGTTACCTCCCCAACAATTTTCAGCCAAATCGGTTCAGCCGATCTTGAGTTATAAATAGTGTAACTAACACGACTTTCTTTTATATATATAGATATTCAATTCTTAAATTTTGTCTTTTCCAGATTATACTGAACATTATAAACAATTTTAATACTACTGACTTAAGGTAAATAGTAATTCAAAAGAACTCTTACTACAAAAAAGGCCAAATATGTACAACAGAAATTTGCATCGAAATCGGACAAATTTTGGAGAAATTGAAATTTCAACAAAATACTTAATGAATTATAGTATAAAAAAAAATATAAAAAAAAGAAAATCTGTCCTTTCGTCTTGAGTGATGTTACCGAACATAACTAAAGGGTGTCTTTTTAAGCACGTCCGGACTTTGAATTTAAATAAAATACTTACCAATTTAGCAAGTTACCATAAATCGGTTATTATTCGAAAGATACATTTTTAAATATTTAATATTAAAATTAAATTTATCAAAAAATAATCCAGCGGTGTCAAATCCAATATCGTTTGATGGTTAATTTACAGGTATATATCTTGAAATAATTCGGCCAATTATCCTTTCAATAAATTTTTTGTTTCGGCCACTGTATGTTACGTAGCGCTGTCCTGTTGAAACCACAAGTTATCATCATCAATGCCCAGAAGTTTTGGAAACATTTTCAATAGAACGACGAACATATACATTCTGAATTCACACAATTTATAGCTTATAGAGTCCTGATTTTGGAAATAAATTTGCACGGTGTATATCCTTCCATGATGACTTGTTAGACCTTACCGAATAATAATAACTTTGACATTTACAATAAATCACAACTCATTTGGCAGCTATGTCTATAGGAAATTCGGCACCTCTTAAAAAAACACACTTTAAAAATTTTGATTTCCATCAACGGGTATGACTTACATTATTTGAATCCAAACCAAAAATTGAATCGTTTGTTACCCTATTGAAGCAGACAAGGTAATATAAAATGATACACAAAAGAGTTTAAGTTGTTATCAAATACCTAAGAATGCTTGTACTTTTCAACAATATTTTATATATTATTATTTATTATATTTTGAAAAATATAATCTGTCATTTTAACGACTTTTTGAATTACCATAGGCGAATTCGATTCGATTCGCTTAATTGTTTTTTCTTATGGCTGAATTACCTGTAAAAATACGTATCAGGAAAATTACATACAATTAAGCTAAATAAAATAATAAACAATATGATTTAAATTGAACATACCGAAACGGGCTTTGATTAATGTTTTTTTTTAATGTATCACACTTTAATATGTAAAAGTTTGAATAAAAAATAAATTGAAACCCCTTGAACTCCAGTGGCGTCGCTGTGTCGCATTATTCGGCTATTGCTTGCAAAGAAATCTTCGAGCACAAATTGTTAAATAGATTTTTGATATAATGACAAACATTTTACATTAATTTTGTTATTACCTCTTGCTAAAGTAAGTGTTAAGGGTAGCGATGTAATACGGTTTGAGATAAATTAAACTAAGTAACTTTGAATAGCTGAATATCGTCGGCTTCTTGTTCGAATTTTATGAATGTATTCAGCTATTTAAACTTGTTTAAAGTTGAAACTAGTACCTTAACAATTCTTCAGTGTTCCGCAGATCTCAGAAACTGAATATTTTGATTACTAGACATTTGATAATTTTTGTTTTTTAAAATTTAAAATGTGAAATCCGATATTAGTATTTTTAAAAATAAGAAAAAATTTGGTTCTTTTTATAGCAAGTCTTGTTCTACCCAAAAACTCATCAATTTGTCAATAAGTCTGCCTATCGCGCCATTACAGCTAATTATTTAATGGAGAAGTTTCAAATAAAACCTCCTACCAAATTAATTTCGAAGAAAAAGGACTTATAATAAGACGTTCTATTGAACTCTTTCTCTCAAATTACCCCTTTAAGCCCTGAGTTTTATTAAAGCCCCAATTTGCTGATATATTTCCAATTATGCGGTGAGTCCTTTGTGCCCTTCGCCAAAGTCCCAGCGTGAGGGCTAAAACGTGGCCTTCTTCGCAGCGCCTCACTTTGACGTACCGGAAAGCAACTCAATAGAAGTGTTTTTATTGGCTTCAGCACTCAAAGATATGAAGAGGGCACGGTTCGGTGCCTGACGGATGTATCTAAGTGGCTGCCGAAGTGCACTGCCCGTTCCCGGGGGTTCTGGGCGGCTCATGCGGGAGCTCCGGGATCTCCAGGCTCTACCGCTCCATCGTAAACGGCTGTCTAATGAATAAGCTACTCGCTTGTCAGGATCAGATTCCAAATGACTGATTTCGTTTACATTCTGCCTGATATACGATTTTGGGGGTTTCTCGTGAGGTGATTGACAAGTTTGCTGAGCGATAAGGACGAGTCTGGTTTGGGGCTCAGGGGTTTCATCGAAGAGGCTGCTGATGCTGTCTTGGCATGAATTGGCTGTTTGTCGAGGGCAAATGGCTGCAAGGTGGATTTTTATTACGTATGTCTGGAAAAACGTTTCGAATCGGCAGAGCTTTCGCTAAATCCATTTAACGAGGATAGAAAGTCTGTTGGCATTTCTGATCTTCTATACCTCTTCCCTGTTTTAATCCCACATCTCGGCGGTGGTGGTGTACCCTAACGGGTTTTGATGGTCTTAATCAAGGATAATTTCATGCACCACCAGAGCTAGGGCCCTGCAATAACAGGACCTGATTGATAGGGCAAACGCATGGCCATCACCGAGCAAGCAAGGTTCTGTTCGTTGAGCACTTGTCGCTCTGATGATTAACTAATGAATCCATCACAGTTGGGAACTTGGGAAATAATTTCCGCCACCATATCCCCGCAACTTCAATTACCAATATAAAGGGCTGAATAAACAGTGCATTATTGCCACAGGGTGGCGTTGTTGTCGCATCAGGCTCAGGAACCCTATATATATAGGGTCCCAGTTGGTGCAGTATGTTTTAAAGTCGCATTTCCTCAGCACTCTACTTGAATATAGCTGAGAAAGGGACTGAAAAGTGAAGAAGACGAGACACTCGCCTGCAGGCACACCCTGTGTTCATTTAATTAATGTTCTTTCTGCTTTTCCCAGCATCTTTACCCGCGTTGAGTGTCGAGTTAGATTCTCTTGGAACGGAAGCGAATCTGTTGGGGAATTATTTCATATGCTCGACGCGGGACCATCTTAAGGGTTGGCTTGTATAAGCAGATACAAACGACTTCTTTAGTTAATTTCCGATTTAATTGTCACAGTTGGATTCGCTCGGTTCGTGCTGATTTTAACACGTTCCGTCGGAAGAAGTCGGGTGCTTCTGCTTCACGCGTAAAAGGGTAAAAAGTGAAGAGGTTGCCAAGGAGCTGCTCACTCTGTCGAGGAAGTCGCATCCATCGCAAAAACACACACACACACACACACACATCTCGTTTCGTTTCGAAAGCGAGAAAATTGTGGGAGAAGCGAAAGAAATTCGGCGATGCGCGACGGTGGCGGCATCTGTTTTGCTGTTTTGAAAAACGGTGAACATACAAAATTACAAAACTCCCCGGGTTCCGTGCCGAATTTTCCATTTGTTTTCGTCATTTCTCCGGCCTTCATGGGAACCCATCCCGACGATGTTTCTGGATCTACCCTCGTAATTGGCACTTCATGGACGTTGGAATCTTGAAACACCGTCGACACGATTTCACGTCTTTCCGCTTTTCGGAAGTACTTTTCCTTCTGAAGGATGCGCGCCCTTCTTTAAATGAGATCGAAAACGTCGTTTCGTTCAGGCAGGGCTTGATTCAGAAGGATGTTTGAAAGGATCGAGGCACGGAAGCATTTTGTATTCTTTTGAATACAAGTTGATATCCTACAAGCAGGAACGAAACTCTTCCCAGGTTAAGATGACCCAATTTTGTTGAAAAGATACATTCAACAGATTTTTACATTCAACAAGAAAGGAAGATATATCGAATTTTTCAAAATATTTTATCTAGGTATCTATTTTCAGGAGTACTTCTGTATATATTGTAAATATTGAATGTTGAAATATGTTTTTTAATTGCGTGTAATGAAAATTAAAAACAAAATCCTTAATTTAAGTATCAGATGGAACGCTAGATACTTAATAAAACTATCACAATTCATAAGTTATAGTCTTATAACATGTCTTTTCTCCACAAAACTAAATATTTTACTGTCTCTACGCCTTAAATTTAACAGATAATTTATTTACAAGAAAAATTACACTGACAAAAAAATTGTCGGTTTATCAAAATCAGGATTTACGGCGCCACCCAAAAAAAATTGTCATAAATGATTTCCTTAAGGGCCAATTTTTCAAATAATTAGGATAAAGGAGACTTAATTATAAGTTACTTAATGCATAATCCAGCCTTAAGTTATCGACATAATTTTTTGCAAACTAATGGCGGCTTTATAAGGTAATAATTAGGCTGTCTATATTTCGGTTTGCCTTAGTGTTTCGCCACTAGGCCCACATATGTATTTAGGACTATCTATATAGAATTTTAGTCGGGATTAGGAATCCTAAAAATAATAGACAATTTTATGAGTTATGATAGATACAATAGACACACTCAATTATGTCTTATGTATAAATGTAAGGGCGACTTTCAAAATACATTAAAACTGCATCGATACCTTTTTCAGCGTAGTCATCTTTGAAGCTGAATTGTGAATCAGGGCGATTTTTATGCATTTCGTAAGTAGCACTGCACTAACAATCTTACCTACTTTTATTATTTACAAATAGTTCAGTATTGGGTGGTTGTATTAAAAGTCGCTGTTTTTTATGTTTTTTAACGTTTATTTCTATGATATAAATTGTAGTGATTTTTAATCAAAATAAGTGCCTTCGGCAGCTACAACCTTCTCCCTTTTCTGGCAACAATTGAATTCCGCGGCGAAAGAAAGCTCTATCCTTTGAGGCTATCCAATCAGCAATCCATTTTTGGACTTCTTCATAATTTTTGAAATGCATGTCTTCTAAATCATGCTGCATCGACCAAAACAGATGATAGTCTGATGTAGCCAGGTCTGGAGAATACGTTGGGTGCGGAAGGGTTTCCCATTAAAACTCCATTAGTTTTTGTTTGACCTTCAAAGCAACATGAGGCCGAGCATTATCATGAAGAAGAATCATTTTTCGTCGATTCGATGAACTTGATGGTCTGTTTTTCATCAAATTTTTGTACATATTATCCAACTGTTGTTCATAACGCTCAGAGGTGATTGTTTCATTCGGCTTTAACAACTCGTAATAGACAACTCCTTCCATATCGCACCAAGTAGAGAGAATTATCTTATTAACGGGGATGTTTCGCTTTGGAGTCGATGTTGTCGGTTGGCCAGGATCAACCAATGATTTTTTCGTTGTGGATTCTCAAAATAGATACATTTTTCATCTCCGGTCACAATACGAAATAAGAAACTTTTCTTTCTTTGCTTCGCAAGTAATGAAATGCGGATGTTTAGCCGATTCACAATAGCACTGTCGGTCAATCGATGTGGCAGCCATTTTCCTTCTTTTTGTATCTTCCCAATGGCATGCAAACGTCGCGATACAGTTGATTTATCGACTCCAAGTTGTTGAGCTAATTCTCTAAGCGATTGGGCGGGATTATCGTCCAATAAAGCTTTAAATTCCTCATCTTCAAATTTTTTCGGTTGGCCTGGCCATTCTTTGTCATATACATCACAATCACAGCTTTAAATCTTCTAAACCAATCTCTGCATAGGTACTGTTTCGGATGGAGCACATTCCCCATAAGTTTCCATGAGTAATCGGTGCGGTTCAGCCGCACTTTTTTTCAAATCGAAATAATGCAGAAATACACATCGGAAAAACAACTTATCGCGATCCATTTTTCACTGTATATTAATTATCACTTAAAGAATATAAAAATTCCGACTGTCTCAACTGGATTTTATTAAGACACCTTCAAGTTTCAAAAATGTACATGTCACAGTAATAATTATAGTTCAGTGTAAAAATTGCTACCCACATCTATATGTGAACAGCGGGAATTAATGCAACCACCCAATATATATCTAAAAATAAGTTTGTATTTACTAAGTACCATACATATAAGTATATGTATTCCGCAAAAGTGGGAATGAATATAAATTACCTTAAAAAAAGCTAGTGCATGGTTGCATGAATTTCCCGGATGCCCTAAATAGGAATCTTAGATTAATTCAGCTGAGTGGGATATACCCTCAATTTCCCATGAGTGGCCGAGTCGTTACAATTCCCCAAGTCACAATACTTTCCTTTCTAGTCTGAAGGCCCCAAGATGAAATAGTGGCCCCATAATCCCACGTATGGTTGCCCCAAGAGCCATTGTTGGCCGCATTTGTAAGAATTAACGAGGCAAACCCGATCATTATTTGGACTTAAGAGCATCCCGAAAAAGTGCACCCATTTGAAAAAGTTTAAAAAGCGCTTCCTTTTGCATTAGGAAAATGCTCTCCTTCTGCGAATTTATTTATATTTGAGCATGACCCGCCCGAGGGACCTGAGTTCGAGTTCGAGTTCGAGTTCATAAAGCCATTCAGGCTTGTGTGAGAGGGGTCCCTGCATTCGTGGAAGCATATCGGTTAGTAGGTTAGTAGTAGTCCAGATAAACACACATATCCAAAGTTTTCATGAATATAAATGAAGTCATTATGAGCAGCGTGAAAGTTTCACCGCCACGAGACGGCGTCTATTCGAGTCAGCATTGGTGGCGCAGTCTAAAAATGTATTCAAATAAGTGCCTCCCCCCATATGCAAAACGTAAGAAAGACGTGTGCTTTGGACACAAAATTACGTTAAATTCCCCTCATAGAGGCTATTAAAAAGAGTCGCCGCCTTATAGGCGATTTCGGAAAATTCATTGAGCCCAGGACGTCGGTATTATGGTTCTACCTTCCCACAAAGCTGTCCAGGGCGTCCACCTCAAAGTGTAGACGAACGTGGGCCCTATAAAAAAAGAATAACTAACAAATGTCTGGCGGGTTGATTACGCACGAGCTAGGTCCTTAAGCTTCACGTCTTTATGATAATCCGGATACATAATAGAAGTCCGGGGCGGCTCGTAGCTCAACATTTTATTTGGCCATATAAGTCCCCATAATAATTTGCATAATTTCAGCTTTTAGCACAGATTATGGTAACGTTCGAGATTTATCACTTCGCATCCCCAACCTATGGGAAGCTTCTTGAATTAACGTTTTACGTTCGAATGCATACAACTTGCTTCATTTGGGGATTGCTTGATGGTGCAGTGGTGGGTGTTAAAATTTTCATACTATACGTCATGGATTCTCCGCAACTCTCTAGTATCCTCTCTACGTTATGTTGCAAATTATGGTTAATCAATTCTGGGTTTAATCCCAGAGGCGCATTAAACGAACCAACTATTCTTAATTAAGGGATGATGTTCGAAGTAATAATTCAATTTTAATATGACACTATGTATAGCTTTATGTAGTCTCTACAAATTCTAATATTCTAATAATCCAAATTTGTGTATCTTCATTAAAATATCTCATAATATTTATTTTTTATTTTTATGCATTTTTAGCTTTTTTAACACAATATTATGCTGATCTGAAATAAAAACAAAAACGATCGCTCGACATTTGAAAGTGATGGGTAAAGTGTACAGGCTCAGTCAATGGGTACCCTACGAATTGACGGATGATCAACGGATGATGCGAGTGGCGGTTTGTACGCAATTACTCACTTCACATCGTACTTGTGGTTGGCTTCGTAATTTGCTTACCGGGGATGAGAAGTGGATGCTTTATATTAACCATTACAATAAGCGACAATGGCTAAGCGCAGGTCAAAGAGGAGTACCGACAGTTAAATGTAAAATTACTATACACAAGGTTATGTTGAGTGTTTGGTGGAATGTGCACGGCATTATCTACTGGGAACTATTACCACAAGGAACGACTATAATTAGTGAATGCTACTGTGATATGCTGGATAAGGTAGCCGTGAATCTTAAAGGAGAACAAGGCAATGTATACCTTCTCCACGATAATGCCCGCCCTCACACCGCTTCGATGACATGTAAAAAAATTATGGAGCTAGGCTGGATTTCCTTAGCCCATCCTGCATACTCGCCGGATATGTCTCCTTCTGACTACCACTTGTTCCGATCGTTGCAGGCTCACATTAGCGGAAAATCTTTTGATGACCGAGATGCATTGTAACAGTGGTTGTCGGAATTTTTTAACTCTCGTGAGCCCAAGTTTTACGAGGATGGAATAATGTCGCTTCGCCAACGTTGGCAGGAGATCATTGATAATGATGGACTATATGTTCAATAAAATCTAAAGCTAAATTGTACAAAAATATCAAAATAAAGTTTCTTAAAAAACTATTATGTTACAACTTAATATATTTTTGGTGTGGTTATATACATAGACAAAAGTGTTAAATTTATGCCAACATTTTCGAACTTGTAGTTTGGAGAAAACAGGAATACCGAAATTAACAAAAAATAGCTATCTCAAGCCACTATACATCAAAGATTGTTTGTTGATAGTGATACGAAAAAAAGCTTAACGCTCTTTAACAATGTAAATTGGAAGCTACCAAAATGCAGTAGGATTTTGATTCGAAAATAAATTATTTAAGGTAAACGCACTAGTAGTGGCCATATTAAGAACGTTTTTCGAGGTTTTTCTTGATTACGTGGTCAGCTTTAGACTTTGAATCTTTTTGTGCGAAGATTGATGTAAAGTATTCTTTTCTGTATATAGCAAAGATTTCACATTTCGGTTTCTATTAATTTTTATGTCATAAAAACATCGATTTTGAAACATCGAAAATGCATTAGTAGTGGCCAGGGCAAAATCTAGTAGTGGCCACCTTCATGTATCAGTAGTGGCCACCCCAATTTTTTTGACAAAAACGGAATAAAACTCATGCTTTCCAAAAAATCAAATAAAATTTATATTCCAAAAAAGCAATAAGAGAAGTTAAAAAACGCATACAAATTTTGTGTATTGCCTAGAATGAAAGCAAGGAATTGGTAACGCACTGAAAATAAGACAAAATCAATCAATACATTTGGGCTGTATTCATTTAAGTTATCTTCATGTGTAAGGTCATGGTACATCCTCAAAGTTCTTCCATTTGCAGCAGTAACACATTTAATTATGATGTACTTAATATTTGTCTCTGCGATTAAGGCGGTTTTTCCTACATTGGCCTTTCCACTAATATAATATAAATGCAAAACCTACTATACAGGTTGTCCAGGAAAGAGAGCGCCGAAATTAAGGGGATTGTAGCTTGGGTCATGACCTACCAGAATATCAAAATATGACCTTAGTGAAAACCTCACCGTTTTCGAGATACATATTTGGGTTTTTATGAAAAATTAAATTTCAGATTATTGACTAGTTGGTGCACATAGAAAGACATGTTCTCATATTTTTTTTTTGCTAAAATATTCTAGATAAGTTGCCCTACCTGGTAAGCATGTCATTTTTTATTACTAACACAAGACCGTCGAGAAAAAAAATAATCAAATTTTTTTTTTTTTTTTGTTCAAAATTATTTGACTCTACTTTGAACTTCACTGGTGAAAAAAAATGTACTAGGCAGTGATGGCAAAGCAATTCAAAAAATTGCTTAATTAATGCAGATTTCAGAATCACCCATTTTGTTCATGAATAACAAGATATTGCCATGTTCATTTTAAATCAAATTTAATTTTTCATCAAAACCCAAATATCTCGAAAACCGTGAGGTTTTCACTAAGGTCATATTTTGATATTCTGGTAGGTCATGACCCAAGCTACAATCCCCTTAATTTTGGCGCACTACTTCCTGGACACCCTGTATATACTATACCTACTTTTTACCTAAAGGTTGAAGGGCTGAAGATAGGAGCTCATTTCTGGAGTTAAATTTTACCTAGAAGGGATGATGATAGACGGAGGTAGTTTTTATTTCTAATTTATAGCTAGTAGCAAGATGCGGGGGCCTTAATAGCTCGGTTGGTACCGCGACGTATTAGCTGCGAACGAGCAGGTCGTTAGAGACTGGTGGGTTTAATTTCTACCAGAAACCCTGGTAAAAAAAATTGGGCCTATAATATTTTTTTTTATTGCATCTATCTTCAATTGTAGATCGAAGATAGACTACTTATTATAAGTCTTTAAGCTGTTAACGACTTATATCTTTAAAGTTGTTAACGATTTATACAGGGTGATTCACATAGCGTATGCTAAAATGATTGGGGTGAAAGATCTCACCTAGCCAAACAAAAAATTGTATGACAGGGGGCGGGAGGGGGCGACAATCTCAACCGTTTGAGAGGTACAGGGTGATTCATAAATTCGGAATTATCATTGTACGCACATCATTAGTTTATTTTTACCTTTTGATCTACTCAACGCACCGACAATCTTCTTTCGGAATCTCCTTCCAGTAGTCCTTGGAGTAGGATATGATGATATGGACGCAATCCCTCTCGATAAGAAACCCTACAAACTTTAGCTGAAGACTCTACTAATCGTGTTGTGACTCATTTCGTGCTCATTTCAAGGCTTTTTCTGACGAGGGTGTTTATTTGTTGCTCAACATCGATAAAATCTTCCAATGTTACAGATCGCGATTCCTTGCTGTTTAAAGTTACAGTTCCGGTTTCTCCTACTTTCCGGAAAGTCCATGAAAATACCTTTCATTGAGGTATTCATCGATTAAGAAATCTCCTTTTATATTCCTATACAGGCTCTCCTTCGTTTCTTATATCCGCGTATTCCGCAAAATTACATTTTTTAAACATTTTAGCCTAAGAACATCGATAGTTATCGATTTGTTTTTCAACTATGATCGATATTCTTTGTGACTGACTGTCATTTATAAAAAAATCTCCATCAGGTATTAGTAATAGAGCGTCAGGATACTTGAGTGTAAACACTAACTAACACAAGCTAATAACGACAATAAAATAAATTACACTAACTTTTTATAGCTTTTTTGCATCAGGAATTAAAAATAATTAATTAATTAATTAATTAATAATAAAACCTGTGCACAAACAATTTCGACCATTTTTCATAAAAATTTTGTTTATTTTACGAATTTCCTAGCTACAATGCAATAAAATAATAAGGTACCAGTCAGGTTTCCTAAGGAACAGGTTTTTCTACCCATTTTTTACCTGGACATGTTGTAACTTTTTGGAAAGGTAATAAGATGGGAAATTTTATAAAAATGAAAAACAGGTGTATTAATTACATGAATTACGGAGAATTCTGAATTTTAGGAAATTGCTGAACATTTTTTTTGGTTTTGCAGGTGACTATAGCTACAGTGGTAGGAAATAGATCAACATGGTTGACATTTTTGGAACGGACATTAGTAGTTTTTTAGTGTGAGTTTGATGTTGGTGCGTTGAGTAGATCAAAAGATATAAATAAAATGGTGATGTGTATACCATAAAAATTCCGAATTTATGAATCACCCTGTAAGTCTCAAACGGTTGAGATTGTCCTCCCCGCTGTCATACAATTTTTTTTTGTCTAGGTGAGTTCTTCTACCCCACTCATTTTGGTGTACGCTATGTGAAACACCCTATATTTTACAAATGTTACTCTGCCGCAGTGCTCTGCTGAATCGTAAATATGTATCAAGAATATTTTTACAGGAGCGTGAATATTCAACTGAATTTAGAGGTTGAATCAACCTAATATTGCGGTTGTTTCAAATGCCCGAATTGCGCTTAAATCAATCGCATTCTGTGGTTAATTCAATGCCCAAAGAATGGTTGAATCAAATAATTTCGAAAAGTTAAACCAATTATTAGAAAATAATTGAAAGAGGGGTCGGTAATTTTTTAGTGTACATGTGTATAAAAATAAAATGCTATATTTAAATCAACAATAATTACCTTAAACTTGATCAAGTTAACAGCGGGCTTGGTTAACATGTTAACCAAAGCTTCGTTGAACTAACCAATAATTCTGTTGATAAATTCCTTAAAGCTTTATTGAAACTTTCTAAATTCAACCAAATGTTTTGGTTAATAAAAATCTTGAACAAAACTTGGTTAATTTTGCTAGTGCAATTTGTTGAGCAAAAATCAACAGAATTCATTTGTTTGTAACAACCAAAACCACTCTTGGCTGAAAACCTGCAAAGTTTTAGGTTAGGATAAACTCGGTTTTTAGTACTATTCAACAGTGTTTTTTGTTTCAGTGCGTGTTTACAGACTGATATCCTACAAAGCAAAAACAAAGCATTGCAACGGGCAATTCACTTCAAGTCCCCATATAACGTTAACTAAAATATAACTCTAAACTGCGTACTTCAAAAACGTGTGTATGATAAATTCACTTCAACATACAGACCCTGGCCACTACTAGTTCCCGTGCTTGAAATCTAATGAGACCAAGACCGATTGTTATTATTAATCAGAACAAGTAAGATTATCAATTAAACGAAAGAATTCAACAATAATGCCAATGTTTTAGTAGTGGCCATCAAGTGGCCACTACTAAATTCCTAAACTATTTTTGCATTAGTAGTGGCCACGGTCAAATTCACCCGTAAAACACTGTTTTGTTTTCAAAACAACACTTAAGTAAATTAAACATTCCATTTATTTGTTATAGCTCTTTGACGATATACCCCAGCAAAATTTTACAGTCTGAAGAATTTGTTTTTTGAAACTAATCTCCTTAGTCGAATTCACTAGCAAAACGGCATCCGGCGATCCGTACGGTAGTTTGTGTTTTATCAAGTGAAATTCCTCCGAAACAACTAATGAGCTAAACAGGTGTTTCGGGTCTAATGCCACCAGAGGGTACAGGTAGTGTCCCGTCGCGATTTCAAACTTCTGCGCGCCTTAATAATCTTATTATGGACACAAAAAGTACAAAGTGGCCACTACTGGTGCAGTGGCCACTACTAGTGCATTTACTTTACTAAATGTAATAATTTTGTAGTTATTATGAAAACCTTTTTTTTTTTTAAAGATCCTAGTAAAGCTCAAATTTATTCTTAGGGCCTGTCCGAATCCAAGTCTTCGTCTTCATCTTCGTCTTGTTATGACACTTCATGACGTCACACTGAGCTAAGCTCTGTCCGAATTCATGTCTATGTCAGTGAGCTTAGCTACTCAGTATAACAGTTAAGTCACTTGGTTAGCTTGATGAGCGAGTCAAGGTTTGCGTTGACTTTCTGGTGCAATATGAGTATTTTGTTTGAAAATGTCAGCTAAAAAGTGTAAGTAATTATCGTACATTTTTACAATTACTCGGAGACTAGTTTAGTGAAAACTGTTTTATATTTCAGGGCCTAAAGACAAAGTGTTGAGATTAATTGAGCTACGCGGAAGAGTTCACAAACAACTTTTTAAAGGCAAAACCTTCAACAACCAAATAGCTTGGCAGTAAGGGTTACTTAAAAATTAATTTATTTGCAAAATTTAATTTCCCGTGTTTTTTACTTGACAAATGACAAGCTAAGCCAACGAATTCGTACATCTTATCTTTGTCTTTGCCTTATTTGCTATAATAGCTTAGCTTGTTTGTTGACGTCACAAACTGTCATAACGAGACGAAGACAAAGACGAAGACATGAATTCGGACAGGCCCTTAGAATGAAATCGTATTAATTTTTGGCATTTCTACCCTTTTTAGAAAATAAAAAAGCGCAAATTAATAGACAGATAGAGATACTTGAGTTTCCATAAAATAGCCCAAAGTATTTATTTCACAATAATCTATTTTTTTATTATTCCAGAATGTTCTTCAAAAAACTTAGAATGATTTTGGAAAGTCAAATTTACTCAGAAGAAAAGCAATCTTAAATGTATAACAGAAGAGCGAAAGTTTCAGAAGTTGAACATTTTAAGAAGGATTGCCTAGAACTAAACTACTGGAGTGACCTTGTTCAGGAGAAAACAGAAACCTTGAAAGTAAGTGAATTGAAACAAAATGCAAATTGCTAAGACTGAATGAGAAATTTGTTTTCAATTTAGTAGTGAACGGAAGTAGTTCTACTTCTTCTTTTATGATTAGTTTTGAAGATTTTGTTGAATAAAAAAAAAAAACTTTATCAATTGCACAACTAAAAACTTCTATAAATCGATTGAGCTTTCAACAAAGTTCCCATGAAATTAAGTTGAAAGTACTCATTACATATTCCGATCTAAATGAGGTCCCAAATCGTTTCTGGTCCCACAATCGAAATAACCAACAAAGGTCCCCAGAGGGGTTATGGTGGAGTCTCTATAGATCACCATATCTATTTGCTAGTAAATTAAAAATTCAAATTTCCGCATATCAACTTTATTGGGAAGCTGCGGTAAATCAATTAGGCACCTTTTGCATATTTCGCATAATTCTCACAATCTCTCATTGACAAATATTCTGTTAAAAATTGGATTTCAGTTGGTGGTGCGGCGCTCGCATTATCCGGTGCAACCAATGGAAAAATAATTTTAGTTAAATATGTTCGCGGATAAGAGCATTAAGCGGGGGTGGAAGGGTGGGGTTACGCCCTCCATCCCTTCAACAGTGCCCTTTTGCCGCGCCCAAGCCACTCGAGGGCGGGCAAAATTTATTACCATATAAATTGCGATTTTATGACTTTATCCTGTACGCAGTTCGTAGGAAGAAAAAGGAATTTTGATGGCGCGGCTCCATTAGGGACATTGCGGGCATATAAGGAAAAAGCGGGAAAGTGTGGATGGGACTCTCGGCTCTGGAATTTATATCGGTTAATTACACCGACGACGACGATGACGGCAGGCCCTCGTATCGCCTCCTCTACCATCATGGCAAGAGTTGGTGGAGTAATGATTTCATTCTATATCCCTAAATGCTCTTAAAAGGGTTGAAGGTTGGGCCAAGATTAAATTTAAGACGATTAACTGTCTGAAGAAAGGAAATCACTTATTTTGTTCGGATTTTATCTTCCGAGCGAGGGAGTAGGGCGGACGTATTGCGGGATTACGTCCTTTATCCGAAGCAATCGGTTATAAGGACTTCATACCGACACTTATGCACACATTCAAAAATTTATGGAGTGAGAAAGAGCTTTTTTCACTTTTCCCATCGAAACTACTTAAAAACGTAAATCCATAAAAAGATTTATTACGTGATGATGCACTAAGGTGCGGATTTCTCCTGAAAATACAACCCGAGGGCCAGACAGCAATAACGAGTGCCGAGAGCAATTACTTACCCTACTCCATGCTCAGAGTAGTTGCCCCGACGTTACGTGAACCCTTTTCGACGGAACAATGCCGGAGAGTCCTTTGGGGCCTTAAAATTTTGGTTAAAAAAAAAGGAATAGAAGCGTCAATGCCTCCACCGGGTAACAAAGGCACGTGAGGTGCATATGCCCCTGCATGCAGTTGTAGTTTCATATTCATGAGTTCATAATGCAAGCTAATTTAGCCCCCTTCCAAATCCCGAACTATTCGCAAGTCCCGGGCCAAAATATTCATGTCGACAGTCGGATAACTTGGCGCCCGAGAAGTAATTGTACGATTCGTGTCGTTCCCGGTTATTTTATGCAACTGTGGACGGGGATCGTTTGAAAGTCCTGGAGCGTCTGCAACAACACCGTACTATACCAAACTATACCATTTTCCACCGCAGGCTGTGCATAAGCCCCGACAGTGCAGCTTCCACCGTCGAACGTTCAGTTTTGGCCATTTCGAAAACTTCAATCCGTGAAATTTATGCAGAAAGGGCAATTCTCATAATCCAAAAACCTTCTGCTTCACTTCTAAGCATTAAAAATTGACTAAAAGCCAACTGAAGTTTGTATCCTTGTCCAGGAGCTCCAGGAGTATTCAGGGAAATCGCTTTGAAGTGCGGACATGGCTAAGAGTCGCTCCCCACGGTCCCAACTCTGAAGTTGTTGTTCGAGAATTCCTCTAAGCTGGATCGGGCTCCTGCAGTGGCCTCAGGAGGAGCTTTAGCTAAATTTGTTTTGATTACTTTTCGAAATTCTCCCTAACAGTGATAAATGCAACTGAGACGACGGAGTTGGGCTTTTCCCGTTTTTGGGTTCTGCCTATAAACGAGCAGATTAGCAAAAGACTTTTGCAGATTAAAACTAAAGCGACTATATTCTTGGACATATTCATAAAATACTTTAGTAGGGTTGCTTTTCAGCAACGATCTTTTCATTTACGGTACGATATTTTTTTTCGAAATTTGGTAGTAGACATTTCTGGAGCTGTAGATTAATATGTATATTCGTGTTTTTAACAAAAATATTGAGGTTCATAACCTCAAAGTATGTTGACGTTATACTGCTTTGAATAATGAGATTTAAAAGCAGACGCAGCATATTTTGAAGCAATTTTCCAGCAATTAATGTTAGTAAAGTGTTTTTACAGCAATATTCAATTTTATTTCTACACAAAATCAAGTGATTACGAACCCTTTTATTAAGAGTCAAGGACATAAATTGTAAAATACAGTACTTAAGACGGTATGATACTTTTTCGTTATTTTACCTTCTAATAATAGGGTGGATTATCGGGTGATTTCTTTTCTAAAATTATATAAAATAAACACTGTTCAATATTTTTCAAAGTTTGTTCATTTATTGAAAAGAGTAAACCTTCCGATAGAGCAGAGGTTTTGGTCGCAAAGAGCTAACGAAAGTCTGAGCACTTAAGGTGCCTCCCCCTCCTACAAATCAAAATCAGGCATTCCGATTAGTTTTGGAATATGATTTTTCGGTTGACTTGTCAGTAGCGCATGCTGTGTCACAATAACATGTTATTTAAAAAAAAAAAACTACGAATGGTCCATCACCGTATTCAGCACAGTTTTCTAATAAAAAATCATTTTTAACCGACTTAAAAAAAAGGAGGAGGTTTTCAAATCGAATGTATTTTTTTTTTAATATATTACGCAATATCTTCGCCAATTGTGAATCTATTTTAATGTTTGGAAAATATTTTTTCAATTTTATAGTTGAGTACGACTGTATATTTAAAACAAAATCCCTTCCAAAAATTGGTTCAATATTTCTCTTTTAGTGATATAATGCGAGAAGAAAAATGAAATCAAAAATTTTCCAAAACAATTCGTTTTGATTTTAATTTAAATAACCAATTTTGAAATAAAAGTTTTGGAAAGGATCGAACAAAATATCAAACAAGTACGGCTAAGGAAAAGTACTTACATGGGTTACGTATTACATATACGTTATACTATATACCATATATAATTTCTGTAGCAATCACTTTCTTTCATTATTTAAAAAAAAAAATAGTAGACAAATTTATAATATACCTATATATAAAAGGTTAATTTTGCAATTGATGGAATAAAATAGGACACCTTTTTCGTCGATATTTGGCATAAAAAGTTATTATGGATTACGGTTGTACCACAGGGACAGACAAAAGCATTTTATAGCTATTTTTAAATTTTTAAATGGCAGGAATGTAAAAATACGTGCAGGGAAGTGAATAGTTTTATTAAGGTGTAATTTTAAGTAGCCATATTACGGACGAAATATATTTCATAAATCAATCCGAAATGTTAAAAAAAAAATTATATTTTCTCATTATGGCTGCCAGGAAAATGATAATTTAACTAGGGAACTGAGATCAACACACAAAATAATTTATAATGATTAATTATTGTTAATTTCACCACAAAACCAAGAATTGTACCTCACATTTAATCCTTAAAGACACTTCGGGTGAAAAAATAAAATTGAAAACAGACTAAAAAATTTACCAAATCGGAAAATGTACTGAAAGTAGAGGAGACTGAAAACGAACGTAAATGAACCGAAATTCGACTGAAAAAAGGGGACTGAAATCAGTCAGAAAACAGACAGTTTCTTTAAAGTCCACTTATCCTTAAGCAAAGGTCAAACTGAAAATACACTGAAAATAGTCTAAATAAAATAGTAATGAATTTATTAATCTCCAGTCTGTTTCCATTTCTTTGCTGATATTCATAACTGATATTTCAATCTTGATTCAGTCTGTTTTCCAATATACCTATGCTAAATAATAATAAAAATAAATCAAATTTCCAGTCTGCAATACCGTCTGAACTTTCTCGATGTAATTTTTTTTCAGTCTATTTTTGGACAGTTTTCAGTGAAAATAATAATTTTCACCTAATTTTAGATTGGAGTCCGGTCAAAATTCAATTTTCAGTCTCCTTTCGTCTTTCAATTTTCAGGCTTCTTTTTAAATTGAGCAAAGAAAGTAATAATTTTGATATCTTCTGTACGTGCTCCTCAGGGAATTTGGACTATTTGGAAGTATTTCTGTTTAAGAAATATATTTTTAAGCAAAATGATTTCCAATGCTCAAGTAGAAATAGATTTAAACCCTACTGGAAATTTAGAATAAATTACTACCATTGAAAAATTAATTATCCAAAAAAGAAAAGTAATTAAAAGTGTTTTTCAAAGATCTAAATGAGACGTCGCGTCGTCACATTTGACGCTGTCTGTTTGTCTGTAATCACAGATTGAAATTAATGCGCATATATAACTACGTGAACTGTGTATGCTTTTGCATCGCGGATTCAATGCATTTAAGAAAAAAAAATACCAATAACCATCATCTATCCTGGAATATACAGTGGCGTGCAAAAAACATATTTTTTCCCAATTCCCCGGCACCACAGCTCCCCTTGAACAGTGTCAGGAACAAAAACATGCTGCCTCATACCACCGGATAAATGCTCCTATTTGAGGATGCGGCAAGGATATAAAAGCTGTGAAAAACATGATTCCACCTAGACGCCCTCTGCTAGAAAAAAGGCGGATGATGGAGAGGTATGTGAAAATATTGAAAATATGTAAACTATGAACTCTTCGGTAATATCTAAGTATATATAGTATTCGCCCAAATTCCCGAGGGAATGTGTTTCTTGGGGGCTGTAGAAGAAACTTCTTGATGGAGCTTCCTTCTCACAGCATGCCTCTAAAAACGAATGTCTGATGGATCAAGCCCGCTTAGTGTGGGAGGAGCATATGCTTCAGATGACCTTGTTTCATCAAAGACCTCAAAGCCCCGCGGGATGATGATGCTATGCTTCTGATGCAGCTGCAGCATTACAGAGGAGGAAAATGATATGAAGATCCGCCGCCGCACATCTGTGGGGCTTACCCGCAAAATTGAGTCAACTGAAAATGCAATGAATCCCACATTTAACCCAAAAAACAAGAATATTTTTATATTTGGATTCATTCCTAGCACGTATGGAATTTTAAAAAAGCTCATTTTGGCTCAGATCATTGGGCAGAGAGAGGATGAAGGACTTAATGCAATCAACTTCACTGATGACCTGATTCCACCTGATGAGGTTTTCATAATTATTATTTTTATTTTTTTGTTTTTTTGGGTGAATGGGACAATTTCGTATTCATTATAATTTAATGTGAACTGAACACCACCATGTATTATACAGGTGGAATTTGATGTTGGCGGATTGTTGTTAAAAACGATATTATTCGAATTTTCTCGCCGTGTATTATGAAAACTTCTTACGACTTTCTTAATACTTTAATTAGCGAAAAACTCTTTCGAGAACCGCAATTATATCGAAGAGCTTTTGCGGAACGCAATTTTACCCCCTCCCCTGGGTTTTTAATTAGCCCTAAAGTTCAACACTGTAATTATAGAATAACTTCACAATAAAAACTTCCAAAGTGCTGCAACTGTGGAGGCCATGATGATGTTCTTTTCTCCACGCCAGACATAATTAGTTTCCAACAATATGTCTTGCCACAATCTTCGAGCGGGGGAGGGACGCGAGGTGCCACGGATGTGGGGCAATTCTAATTTAACTTAACCGGTTAAGGATTCTAGCATTCGCCAAGTCTATCCTGCAACACGAACATCTCATTAGGTGAAAATGAGGAATTGTGAGGACAATGGAGCTCGCTCACAGTTGCACCCTTATTAACTAAAAAGTCAGCAAAGTGGACGGGACGGGGGTCCGTGCGGGGTAGTGTTATGCTAGAGCTGGTTGGCCCTGATAATCGCATTCAGGGACCACCGTCCCGGCGCCAACCGACGCCCGTAAAATAGACGTCTCCTCGCTGCTTTCAGCAATAATGCAACAAGTGGACATAAGCTTTATATTATGTTGCAACGTCCTTCCGGGGATTAGCTGCGGCTAGATATATTGCAGTGCCCCATATAACTAAATTAATGCTATGAAACGCTTTCAGGAAACTTTTGAAGCAGCTTAGTATTCGACGCTTTTGCACTACTTCACGAATATATTGTAGGGAAATTTCTGCTCTAATTTTTGAAATTATTCAGCATAATGATAGCTTTATGCTACTCTATGTAAGCTGGATGCTATTCGCCCATCTGAATTTTGTTGAGTGCGGCTCGGATGGGGATTAATTCAAATTTGTGAAACTAATTAATTTACGTAACTAATAGCTGATTCCGAGGCAAATATTTTGGTTCTTGCATTTTAGAGGTTTGCAATAGTTTTAGATTAATTCAGATAAATGTTTTCTGGAAAATTATGCAAACATTTTTGGAAGTTTACATAAATAATTTAAGTCGCAAAATATCTCTACGGTAAATTATCGAACATACCTGACAAATTTCTTAGAGAAATTTGAAATAGACTTTTAAAGATCTTATTAGCTTTTTCATAAAGAAATCCTTTGTTTAAAAAAAAGAAGATTTTTCTAAAATTCATTTCTAATAGCGTATTTACATATTTTTTCCATAAGAATTGATTTTTATATTACTTTTAAAGGCATTCGCGGAGAAATCTTGGTTGAAACCTTTAGAAATAACATTGACTTTTCAGACCACTTGTTATTCTGATTACTTTCTTACAATAATTTTGTGTTAGCGTTTAGCAAAAGAATTTTTACTTAATAAAAGCATAGAAATTATAGAAAACAAAAACTCAAAAATATTACCATATCGGTAAAGTGTTCGGGGTCTTCATTTGTGATGCCCTCAGTTTTAATCGTAAGCCCCTATTGCGCGTCTTCCAACAAGGTTTCCTAAAGGAGCAAACCTACACCCACTAATTTTTTAGAGTTCTCCTCGTATTGCATTCCGGTCATTGAAGCCAATAAACAAGTCGATTGTATCTTCACTGACTTTAGCAAGGCCTTCGAGAATTCTTATTATAAAATTATATGTATTCTTGAATTCTTGCTTTTATTTGACGTTCGGCTTCAATTTTATTTGTCTAATCGCATGCAGCGTATTGCTTTTCCTGAAGTTTTATGTGAGTGTATTTAAAATACTTCTGGAGTGCCATAGAGCAGTCATCTGGGACCTTTACTCATTATCATTTTCATAATTGTTGGCGAAGCTAATTCCACCCTTGGCTTTGTTAAACTTTGGTCCAAAGAATTCAATGATCTTTATATTACCAAAATACGTTTTCGTTCATTTGTTAAGCCTATTCTGGAATATGCCAGTCGGGTTTGGTTTCTGAATTACGCTAGACAATAATTGTATTGAGTCGGTTCAGCGCAGATTAATACAAAATTTATGAATCTGCGCTGAATTGACTCAATACGATTATTTTCTATTTTTTATTTTTTGTAGTGTAAGGCTTAAAGAAAAAAAAAATTGAACTGAAATATAAATCTGAAATTTTTAAGAAAGAAATTTGGTTTCAATGCATTTTATTTTCCCCTAAGATCTGTGGCTTGCATGAATTTTATGGCCTTGCCCGGCTCGGGTATGATGCGAGGATGAGAATGCGTACCCTTTTTGCGCAGTGCCTAGATTTTGTTGAGCGACCTGCGCTGCGGAGAAAAAGGGTAAAGCTAAAAATAGATTTGGGTCCGGATGCACATGCAAGGAAATTTTGACCTGATGCGCCTCGGCAAGGCATATCCTAGCGATAAGGCTTGGAGGGGCATCGGTTTGTTTATTTTTCAGGGATCATTTGAGAATTGGGGGAGAGTTCGTTTGTAGCTAAATTTGAAGGAAAAGGTCATTTCTAGTTGAAATTTCAGAGTGGTGAGGTGTAGTAAGTAGAGTAACGATTTAGATAAGTTTTAAAAGTGAGAAGAAGTGGCTGGAATAAGGAAAATTGCGGTGAGTTCACTAAGTGTTTTATCTTTCTTGTTGATTGCGTTTTTAAATAAATTAGATTAAATATCCCGCGCGTGGTAGATCGGACAAGGGTTGTGTGTCTTAAGACACTTGGTTCTCCCTTGACCTGAGTGGACACAAGACGTGCTAGGTTTAGGGGTTGGGAAACGTGGATACGGTGTCTCCCTTGGGTTGGGTGTTTTGGACACGGTTTCTCCCAGGGGTTGTGTATCCTGGTTTTTGTGTTGCTCCCCTATTAGAACGCATGTCGGGGTTCGTGCGAGCGATCACTGGATTTGGTGTTCTGCCAGTGACTAGTTCGTAACGCGCAGGCGCCTAAGTCAGTTATTTTAAATTTAAATGTATCCGCTTATAAATCAGATTTGAGACGGACGATGTGATCGGCTTGAGGGTTGTGTGTCCTAGTGACGGTGTTTCTCCCTTAGTTTGATGCATATCGGGATCCGGGAGAATGATCACTGGATTTGGTGTACTGCTAGTGATTGGTTTATAAGTCGGTGGCGCCTAGATCTATAGCGAATATCTAGATATTTCTTAGAACGGTCTTTTGAGAAAATAAGATTGTTTTACGCGGTAGAATCAGTAGGAGGATGAAACGCTTATAGATTGCTTTTCTTTCAGAAGAGCAACAGAACGAGATTGATGTTCGGCACCTTACGCTCGGGATCCTGTGGCCCATGGTATACTAGGAATCTGGCCCTAGATATTAAAAAAAAAAAAGAAAAAAAAAAATTTAGCCCTACATATTTATCAGAAGTGGGATTAACCGAGCGTGGTGCGGCACACTGGTCTCCAGGTTGTTTATTAGGTTCTCTTGGGGGGAGAATAAACTCACCACCGTTAGTTGGTTTTGTTTGAGTAAAGGGAATAACTTTTAAATAGTTGTTATTTTAGTAATTTCTTTTTTTTTGAATACTGTAGTTATGGTTATTTATATTTACAATATAGCAACATTTTTGGAGAATAAGAATGGGAAAAAGACGCCATCGTAAGTCGTCACGACATCACCATCGGTCTCAAAGCCGTCGTAGCGAGAGGAGTGATAGGGGTAGTCCAGCAAGATCACCGGTGGCAAAACGCCAAACCCAATCTAAAAATGAATCAGAGGCAACCAGTACTCTCGAATCGATAAACCAATTTACACAGGCAATAACCGCGCTGGTCGAGAGAACATCGTCTCGCTCAAATGATGTTAGCCTGAAAGGAGATTGTATCCCCTGTTTTAATCCGGAGGATCCAAATCAGACAGCTAAGAGCTGGTGTAAAAAAGTGGATGAGTTGCGACGAATGTGTAATTGGAACGAAACGCAGACCATTTATTACGCCGTAGCTAAATTAAGAGGATATGCTGAAATTTGGTACAAGGGATTAGGAACAGTTGAGTATGACTGGAATGGCTGGAAGCAGAAAATTAAAAGTGCTTTTCCAGAGGAGAAGGAATACAACGATCTTCTTGGTGAGATGATGAAAAGAAGGAAAAAGCCAGATGAGTCATATTCAAAATATTACCATGAAAAAGTAGCTTTACTTAATGCATGCGAAATTTATGGTAAAAACGCGGTATCATGCATCATAGGAGGTATAGATGATTACGTGATTAAAACAGGTGCGAAAGCAGGACAGCATTATAATCCTGAATCTTTATTAAGGTTTTTGGGAGCCTTCAACACTCCTTCAAGTTTGGTTCGAACATTTAGAGGCAGTCAGCATCGTTGGAAAAATCCTTATAAAAAGGATCCCCGACACGAAAGGACGAGGGGAAAGGGAAACCACATCCACTTAAGTGGAGTTGTGTGCTTTAAATGTGGACAGAAGGGCCACTATTCCAACAAATGCGAAGCAAAAGCAATGCAGGTTCGATGTAAATTATGCAATAATAAATATCACGACGCGGCCAACTGTCTAAAAAAGAAAGAGGAGAAAAAAAAACCAGTGGCCTGACTGGAAATAATAGACTCGGATACAGCAAACTGTAAATATTACAAGGATATTTTAATCAACGATACACCGTCCAAAGCCTATGTAGATTTTGGGAGTTCTTGCACATTAATTATTCTCAAGGAAGCGAAGAAATTAAATTTAGGGATAGATTTTCAAGAAAAGATAAAATTACGAGGTTACGGCAACGGAATTACGTGTAGCATAGGATCCACAAATTTTAAATTAAAAATTGATGAAGTCGAAGCAGAAATAAAGGCAATTGTTGTGAACGACAAAGAACAAGAAGTTCCTGTATTAATTGGAAGATCGTTCACGGAATTACCACATATAGTTGTGGTAAAGGATGCTAAAAATTTGAAATTTATTCAAAACGAATGTAATTTAATTGAAAACAATCAGGACATGAAAAAAATAACAATGAGAATCGAAGACAATACTATTATTCCTTCGAAGTATATGAAGTTTTTGAAAAGTCGGACAGATGGATATATAGGTGACATTTTTATAGAGACCAGCATCAGACCACAGGAAGGACAAGAATCGTGCGTACCGCAAACATTAATAAAAGCAGATCCACATTGTCAGGTAATGGTCCCTTTGATCAATTTATCTGACCAAGATATAATAATTAAAAAAGGACAAGTCATCGCTAGAGGATGGCCCTGCATAGAAGATCCAAAAGAACCAGTCCACATGCTTAACATAAAAGACAAGCCCAATGCTAATTTGAAGCTTGAAGATATAGTCGTTGGAAATGTTGATGATCATCATAAGGAGGAGTTATTCGAATTACTAAAGGAATACAGGGATTGCATAGCCCTAAAAATGAATGAACTCGGTTGTGCAAAATCGACTGAAATGAAAATCGTATTAAACGATGATACACCATGTGTATGCCGACCCTACAGAATGTCACGTACGGAACAAGAGACTACAAAGGAGATAGTAAATGAATTGTTAGAAAATGCAATAATCAGAGAATCCGACTCTCCTTATGCGTCACCTGTTGTGCTAGTCAAAAAGAAAAATGGGGAAGCACGAATGTGTGTCGATTTTCGAAAATTGAATTCGTTGACCGTTCGTGATAACTATCCTCTTCCCCGAATTGATGACCAGGTTGATAGATTGCAAGCCGGGACATACTTCACCAGTTTAGACTTGAGAGCAGGATACCATCAGATTCCGATAGCAGAAGAAGCAAAACGTTTTACAGCATTTGTGATTCCAACTGGACAATATGAATACAACAGGATGCCATTTGGATTGTGCAATGCACCAAGAACTTTTCAGCGATTTATGAATAAAGTATTAACACCGATTGACGATATTGCGGCAGTTTATCTGGATGATGTTCTGTTACACGCCAAAACCATTCCAGAAGCACTAGCGGGTATACGAAAAGTGTTTGAAATATTTCGACAGGAAGGAATCACAATAAATTTGAAAAAATGTTCATTTTTAATGACAACAGTCACTTTTCTTGGATTTGAAATCACAAAAGGACACATAAAACCGGGACAAGACAAGATATCTGCCGTTGAAAAGTTCGCAGCACCAAAAACTATCCGTCAAATTAGACAATTTCTGGGATTGACTGGATACTTCCGACAATTTGTCAAGGACTATGCGATAATCGCAAAACCATTGACGACTTTGATTCGCAAGTCAGTACAGTGGCAATGGACAGATAAGGAAGAAAAGGCGTTCCAGGAACTTAAGAACATTTTGATCAAACGGCCTGTACTTGCGTTGTTTAACCCGGAAGCAACAACTGAAGTCCACACAGATGCAAGTGCAATAGGACTGGCTGGAATTTTACTTCAGACCCAAGAAGACAACCGACTGCATCCAGTTGCTTATTTCAGCAGGCAAACAAAAGAGTCTGAAAATAAGTTACATTCATACGAACTAGAAACGTTGGCTGTGGTGGAAGCATTACGAAAATTTCGAGCATATCTATTGGGTATGAAATTCACTGTAGTCACAGATTGTAACGCTTTAAAGGCTACCAAGGATAAGAAACCCCTAATACCGAAGATAGCTCGATGGTGGCTACAACTACAAGAATTTACGTTCGACGTTAAGTATCGTTCAGGTGACCGTATGAAACATGTGGATGCACTGAGCAGAAATCCACCAACGAATGAGGAAGTGATTATGAGTATCACGGAAGCGGATTGGGTCTTAGCAGGTCAGCTAACTGACAAAAAAATTCGTGAGATACGAAAAGTACTTATGGAGCCACCCAAAACAGAATACGAAAAAGGAATCTATAAAAATTACGCATTGAGGGATGGACGCGTCTACAGAATTACAGCTCGTGGTATACAGTGGGTAGTACCCCGAGGAATGCGTCAACAAGTAGTGAGAGCGGCTCACGATGAGCTAGGACACTTTGCTGTGGAAAAGACCTTATATAGGCTGTGTGAACACTATTGGTTCCCGAGAATGCGGCAATATGTGGAAAGGTATATTTCCTGTTGTATAAGGTGTTTATACAATAAAAAATCTGCAGGGAAAAAAGAGGGATACCTACATCCTATTCCAAAGGAATCGGAACCTATGGGCGTTGTACATGTAGATCATCTAGGACCGTTTCCAAAAAGCCGTAAGAAAAATTGCTACCTAATAGCTATTATTGATGCTTTCACGAAATTTGCGTTTTTACGAGCCGTGAGAACGACAAAGACGGATTCTGTCCTCCAAGCCTTTAAAGACATATTTGCTACATTTGGTGCGCCTAAAATAATTATATCTGATCAGGGGAGTTCGTTCACTTCAAAAAAGTTCAAAAGTTTCTGTGAACAAAACAACATAAAACACATTAAAAATGCAGTAGCTACACCTAGGGCCAATGGTCAGGTTGAACGGCTTAATCGATCCATTTTGAGTGTGTTGATGACAACTACCCTGGAAGAGGAGTTATGGGATGAAAATATCAAAAAAGTTCAATTTGCCATCAACAATGTTGTAAATAAAAGTACAAATAAGACACCAAGCCAGCTTTTGTTTGGATATACACCAAGGGGAGGCAGTGATACGCTTTTAAGCGATGAAATATCAACCACCTCTGAACTAATCACTGATCTACTGGCGGAAAGAGAGAAGGCAGCAAAAAGAATTAAGGAAGCCCAACAAATACAAAAAAGGAATTTTGACAAAAGACGTAAACGACCACGGAAATACAAGGAAGGAGACGTAGTATTAATCGAAAAGGCTGAACCAGCATTTAATACTAGTAGAAAATTACTTCCTCCTTATAGCGGACCTATGGTTATTAAGGGCGTGTTACCTAACGATCGGTACATCGTGCAAGATATGGAGGGTACTCATCGTACGTCAAGAAAAGGGACATATGATCGCGTAATCGCGGTTGACCGGATTAAACCCTTTCAAATAAGTGGAGCATGTTCGGACGACACCGCTAGCGAAAGTGGAGAAGATGGAGTGGTGGTCTCCGATCCCGAATAGAGTTAATAGCATTAAACAGAATAAACTCGAGACGAGTTTTGTACAGGATGGCCGAATCTGTAAGGCTTAAAGAAAAAAAAAATTGAACTGAAATATAAATCTGAAATTTTTAAGAAAGAAATTTGGTTTCAATGCATTTTATTTTCCCCTAAGATCTGTGGCTTGCATGAATTTTATGGCCTTGCCCGGCTCGGGTATGATGCGAGGATGAGAATGCGTACCCTTTTTGCGCAGTGCCTAGATTTTGTTGAGCGACCTGCGCTGCGGAGAAAAAGGGTAAAGCTAAAAATAGATTTGGGTCCGGATGCACATGCAAGGAAATTTTGACCTGATGCGCCTCGGCAAGGCATATCCTAGCGATAAGGCTTGGAGGGGCATCGGTTTGTTTATTTTTCAGGGATCATTTGAGAATTGGGGGAGAGTTCGTTTGTAGCTAAATTTGAAGGAAAAGGTCATTTCTAGTTGAAATTTCAGAGTGGTGAGGTGTAGTAAGTAGAGTAACGATTTAGATAAGTTTTAAAAGTGAGAAGAAGTGGCTGGAATAAGGAAAATTGCGGTGAGTTCACTAAGTGTTTTATCTTTCTTGTTGATTGCGTTTTTAAATAAATTAGATTAAATATCCCGCGCGTGGTAGATCGGACAAGGGTTGTGTGTCTTAAGGGGTTATATACAGTCAGGAGGCCCAAAAAAGGCGAATTTTCAAGAATTTTTCTTGGGATGATCTTTTAAGTTATTAATGTAAAATTCTGTACACGTATAATGGTAACTCTTGAGTGTATTTTAATGTTTTTTATTTGTAAAAATAATTATTTTAAAAGCTGCTACAGCTGATCTCCGGGAGCAATTCTAAAAAAAAGCGTTTTGCGGTGTGCACGATATCTCTACACTGGATCATCCAAAATGGAAAAACCAAAAATATTTCGTTAGTATATAGTTTTATCTCGTAATTAATCGAAGGAATAAGCAAAATAAGAATTTTTGACAAAATGGCGGCTTATTAAAAAAAAAAATTGATTTTTAACAACAATTTTCGCTCTAAATTGTTTATAAAATGGAAAATATTTATCGGTGAGCAAAAAGCTTCGATTAATTACTAAAAAATATACTTAAGAAGCTTATGTTAAAATTTGAAACTAATCGGTTCAGCCGTTTCCGAGAAATCTTGCTCACCGACTATAAGAACACAGTTTTGAGAAAAACGCGTTTAAAGTTTCAAAAGCATTTTACATTTAGTACAAAAACTCGAACACGTCATTACAAATATGCGTGTAACTTCGAGGATATTCACCGGATTGACATGAAATTTTCTGTGGCTGTACTTTAATATATGTACATTATAAAAATAAAATAATAAAAATATCGATTTTCTAAAAATCCTGACTGTATATAACCCCTTAAGACACTTGGTTCTCCCTTGACCTGAGTGGACACAAGACGTGCTAGGTTTAGGGGTTGGGAAACGTGGATACGGTGTCTCCCTTGGGTTGGGTGTTTTGGACACGGTTTCTCCCAGGGGTTGTGTATCCTGGTTTTTGTGTTGCTCCCCTATTAGAACGCATGTCGGGGTTCGTGCGAGCGATCACTGGATTTGGTGTTCTGCCAGTGACTAGTTCGTAACGCGCAGGCGCCTAAGTCAGTTATTTTAAATTTAAATGTATCCGCTTATAAATCAGATTTGAGACGGACGATGTGATCGGCTTGAGGGTTGTGTGTCCTAGTGACGGTGTTTCTCCCTTAGTTTGATGCATATCGGGATCCGGGAGAATGATCACTGGATTTGGTGTACTGCTAGTGATTGGTTTATAAGTCGGTGGCGCCTAGATCTATAGCGAATATCTAGATATTTCTTAGAACGGTCTTTTGAGAAAATAAGATTGTTTTACGCGGTAGAATCAGTAGGAGGATGAAACGCTTATAGATTGCTTTTCTTTCAGAAGAGCAACAGAACGAGATTGATGTTCGGCACCTTACGCTCGGGATCCTGTGGCCCATGGTATACTAGGAATCTGGCCCTAGATATTAAAAAAAAAAAAGAAAAAAAAAAATTTAGCCCTACATATTTATCAGAAGTGGGATTAACCGAGCGTGGTGCGGCACACTGGTCTCCAGGTTGTTTATTAGGTTCTCTTGGGGGGAGAATAAACTCACCACCGTTAGTTGGTTTTGTTTGAGTAAAGGGAATAACTTTTAAATAGTTGTTATTTTAGTAATTTCTTTTTTTTTGAATACTGTAGTTATGGTTATTTATATTTACAATATAGCAACATTTTTGGAGAATAAGAATGGGAAAAAGACGCCATCGTAAGTCGTCACGACATCACCATCGGTCTCAAAGCCGTCGTAGCGAGAGGAGTGATAGGGGTAGTCCAGCAAGATCACCGGTGGCAAAACGCCAAACCCAATCTAAAAATGAATCAGAGGCAACCAGTACTCTCGAATCGATAAACCAATTTACACAGGCAATAACCGCGCTGGTCGAGAGAACATCGTCTCGCTCAAATGATGTTAGCCTGAAAGGAGATTGTATCCCCTGTTTTAATCCGGAGGATCCAAATCAGACAGCTAAGAGCTGGTGTAAAAAAGTGGATGAGTTGCGACGAATGTGTAATTGGAACGAAACGCAGACCATTTATTACGCCGTAGCTAAATTAAGAGGATATGCTGAAATTTGGTACAAGGGATTAGGAACAGTTGAGTATGACTGGAATGGCTGGAAGCAGAAAATTAAAAGTGCTTTTCCAGAGGAGAAGGAATACAACGATCTTCTTGGTGAGATGATGAAAAGAAGGAAAAAGCCAGATGAGTCATATTCAAAATATTACCATGAAAAAGTAGCTTTACTTAATGCATGCGAAATTTATGGTAAAAACGCGGTATCATGCATCATAGGAGGTATAGATGATTACGTGATTAAAACAGGTGCGAAAGCAGGACAGCATTATAATCCTGAATCTTTATTAAGGTTTTTGGGAGCCTTCAACACTCCTTCAAGTTTGGTTCGAACATTTAGAGGCAGTCAGCATCGTTGGAAAAATCCTTATAAAAAGGATCCCCGACACGAAAGGACGAGGGGAAAGGGAAACCACATCCACTTAAGTGGAGTTGTGTGCTTTAAATGTGGACAGAAGGGCCACTATTCCAACAAATGCGAAGCAAAAGCAATGCAGGTTCGATGTAAATTATGCAATAATAAATATCACGACGCGGCCAACTGTCTAAAAAAGAAAGAGGAGAAAAAAAAACCAGTGGCCTGACTGGAAATAATAGACTCGGATACAGCAAACTGTAAATATTACAAGGATATTTTAATCAACGATACACCGTCCAAAGCCTATGTAGATTTTGGGAGTTCTTGCACATTAATTATTCTCAAGGAAGCGAAGAAATTAAATTTAGGGATAGATTTTCAAGAAAAGATAAAATTACGAGGTTACGGCAACGGAATTACGTGTAGCATAGGATCCACAAATTTTAAATTAAAAATTGATGAAGTCGAAGCAGAAATAAAGGCAATTGTTGTGAACGACAAAGAACAAGAAGTTCCTGTATTAATTGGAAGATCGTTCACGGAATTACCACATATAGTTGTGGTAAAGGATGCTAAAAATTTGAAATTTATTCAAAACGAATGTAATTTAATTGAAAACAATCAGGACATGAAAAAAATAACAATGAGAATCGAAGACAATACTATTATTCCTTCGAAGTATATGAAGTTTTTGAAAAGTCGGACAGATGGATATATAGGTGACATTTTTATAGAGACCAGCATCAGACCACAGGAAGGACAAGAATCGTGCGTACCGCAAACATTAATAAAAGCAGATCCACATTGTCAGGTAATGGTCCCTTTGATCAATTTATCTGACCAAGATATAATAATTAAAAAAGGACAAGTCATCGCTAGAGGATGGCCCTGCATAGAAGATCCAAAAGAACCAGTCCACATGCTTAACATAAAAGACAAGCCCAATGCTAATTTGAAGCTTGAAGATATAGTCGTTGGAAATGTTGATGATCATCATAAGGAGGAGTTATTCGAATTACTAAAGGAATACAGGGATTGCATAGCCCTAAAAATGAATGAACTCGGTTGTGCAAAATCGACTGAAATGAAAATCGTATTAAACGATGATACACCATGTGTATGCCGACCCTACAGAATGTCACGTACGGAACAAGAGACTACAAAGGAGATAGTAAATGAATTGTTAGAAAATGCAATAATCAGAGAATCCGACTCTCCTTATGCGTCACCTGTTGTGCTAGTCAAAAAGAAAAATGGGGAAGCACGAATGTGTGTCGATTTTCGAAAATTGAATTCGTTGACCGTTCGTGATAACTATCCTCTTCCCCGAATTGATGACCAGGTTGATAGATTGCAAGCCGGGACATACTTCACCAGTTTAGACTTGAGAGCAGGATACCATCAGATTCCGATAGCAGAAGAAGCAAAACGTTTTACAGCATTTGTGATTCCAACTGGACAATATGAATACAACAGGATGCCATTTGGATTGTGCAATGCACCAAGAACTTTTCAGCGATTTATGAATAAAGTATTAACACCGATTGACGATATTGCGGCAGTTTATCTGGATGATGTTCTGTTACACGCCAAAACCATTCCAGAAGCACTAGCGGGTATACGAAAAGTGTTTGAAATATTTCGACAGGAAGGAATCACAATAAATTTGAAAAAATGTTCATTTTTAATGACAACAGTCACTTTTCTTGGATTTGAAATCACAAAAGGACACATAAAACCGGGACAAGACAAGATATCTGCCGTTGAAAAGTTCGCAGCACCAAAAACTATCCGTCAAATTAGACAATTTCTGGGATTGACTGGATACTTCCGACAATTTGTCAAGGACTATGCGATAATCGCAAAACCATTGACGACTTTGATTCGCAAGTCAGTACAGTGGCAATGGACAGATAAGGAAGAAAAGGCGTTCCAGGAACTTAAGAACATTTTGATCAAACGGCCTGTACTTGCGTTGTTTAACCCGGAAGCAACAACTGAAGTCCACACAGATGCAAGTGCAATAGGACTGGCTGGAATTTTACTTCAGACCCAAGAAGACAACCGACTGCATCCAGTTGCTTATTTCAGCAGGCAAACAAAAGAGTCTGAAAATAAGTTACATTCATACGAACTAGAAACGTTGGCTGTGGTGGAAGCATTACGAAAATTTCGAGCATATCTATTGGGTATGAAATTCACTGTAGTCACAGATTGTAACGCTTTAAAGGCTACCAAGGATAAGAAACCCCTAATACCGAAGATAGCTCGATGGTGGCTACAACTACAAGAATTTACGTTCGACGTTAAGTATCGTTCAGGTGACCGTATGAAACATGTGGATGCACTGAGCAGAAATCCACCAACGAATGAGGAAGTGATTATGAGTATCACGGAAGCGGATTGGGTCTTAGCAGGTCAGCTAACTGACAAAAAAATTCGTGAGATACGAAAAGTACTTATGGAGCCACCCAAAACAGAATACGAAAAAGGAATCTATAAAAATTACGCATTGAGGGATGGACGCGTCTACAGAATTACAGCTCGTGGTATACAGTGGGTAGTACCCCGAGGAATGCGTCAACAAGTAGTGAGAGCGGCTCACGATGAGCTAGGACACTTTGCTGTGGAAAAGACCTTATATAGGCTGTGTGAACACTATTGGTTCCCGAGAATGCGGCAATATGTGGAAAGGTATATTTCCTGTTGTATAAGGTGTTTATACAATAAAAAATCTGCAGGGAAAAAAGAGGGATACCTACATCCTATTCCAAAGGAATCGGAACCTATGGGCGTTGTACATGTAGATCATCTAGGACCGTTTCCAAAAAGCCGTAAGAAAAATTGCTACCTAATAGCTATTATTGATGCTTTCACGAAATTTGCGTTTTTACGAGCCGTGAGAACGACAAAGACGGATTCTGTCCTCCAAGCCTTTAAAGACATATTTGCTACATTTGGTGCGCCTAAAATAATTATATCTGATCAGGGGAGTTCGTTCACTTCAAAAAAGTTCAAAAGTTTCTGTGAACAAAACAACATAAAACACATTAAAAATGCAGTAGCTACACCTAGGGCCAATGGTCAGGTTGAACGGCTTAATCGATCCATTTTGAGTGTGTTGATGACAACTACCCTGGAAGAGGAGTTATGGGATGAAAATATCAAAAAAGTTCAATTTGCCATCAACAATGTTGTAAATAAAAGTACAAATAAGACACCAAGCCAGCTTTTGTTTGGATATACACCAAGGGGAGGCAGTGATACGCTTTTAAGCGATGAAATATCAACCACCTCTGAACTAATCACTGATCTACTGGCGGAAAGAGAGAAGGCAGCAAAAAGAATTAAGGAAGCCCAACAAATACAAAAAAGGAATTTTGACAAAAGACGTAAACGACCACGGAAATACAAGGAAGGAGACGTAGTATTAATCGAAAAGGCTGAACCAGCATTTAATACTAGTAGAAAATTACTTCCTCCTTATAGCGGACCTATGGTTATTAAGGGCGTGTTACCTAACGATCGGTACATCGTGCAAGATATGGAGGGTACTCATCGTACGTCAAGAAAAGGGACATATGATCGCGTAATCGCGGTTGACCGGATTAAACCCTTTCAAATAAGTGGAGCATGTTCGGACGACACCGCTAGCGAAAGTGGAGAAGATGGAGTGGTGGTCTCCGATCCCGAATAGAGTTAATAGCATTAAACAGAATAAACTCGAGACGAGTTTTGTACAGGATGGCCGAATCTGTAAGGCTTAAAGAAAAAAAAAATTGAACTGAAATATAAATCTGAAATTTTTAAGAAAGAAATTTGGTTTCAATGCATTTTATTTTCCCCTAAGATCTGTGGCTTGCATGAATTTTATGGCCTTGCCCGGCTCGGGTATGATGCGAGGATGAGAATGCGTACCCTTTTTGCGCAGTGCCTAGATTTTGTTGAGCGACCTGCGCTGCGGAGAAAAAGGGTAAAGCTAAAAATAGATTTGGGTCCGGATGCACATGCAAGGAAATTTTGACCTGATGCGCCTCGGCAAGGCATATCCTAGCGATAAGGCTTGGAGGGGCATCGGTTTGTTTATTTTTCAGGGATCATTTGAGAATTGGGGGAGAGTTCGTTTGTAGCTAAATTTGAAGGAAAAGGTCATTTCTAGTTGAAATTTCAGAGTGGTGAGGTGTAGTAAGTAGAGTAACGATTTAGATAAGTTTTAAAAGTGAGAAGAAGTGGCTGGAATAAGGAAAATTGCGGTGAGTTCACTAAGTGTTTTATCTTTCTTGTTGATTGCGTTTTTAAATAAATTAGATTAAATATCCCGCGCGTGGTAGATCGGACAAGGGTTGTGTGTCTTAAGACACTTGGTTCTCCCTTGACCTGAGTGGACACAAGACGTGCTAGGTTTAGGGGTTGGGAAACGTGGATACGGTGTCTCCCTTGGGTTGGGTGTTTTGGACACGGTTTCTCCCAGGGGTTGTGTATCCTGGTTTTTGTGTTGCTCCCCTATTAGAACGCATGTCGGGGTTCGTGCGAGCGATCACTGGATTTGGTGTTCTGCCAGTGACTAGTTCGTAACGCGCAGGCGCCTAAGTCAGTTATTTTAAATTTAAATGTATCCGCTTATAAATCAGATTTGAGACGGACGATGTGATCGGCTTGAGGGTTGTGTGTCCTAGTGACGGTGTTTCTCCCTTAGTTTGATGCATATCGGGATCCGGGAGAATGATCACTGGATTTGGTGTACTGCTAGTGATTGGTTTATAAGTCGGTGGCGCCTAGATCTATAGCGAATATCTAGATATTTCTTAGAACGGTCTTTTGAGAAAATAAGATTGTTTTACGCGGTAGAATCAGTAGGAGGATGAAACGCTTATAGATTGCTTTTCTTTCAGAAGAGCAACAGAACGAGATTGATGTTCGGCACCTTACGCTCGGGATCCTGTGGCCCATGGTATACTAGGAATCTGGCCCTAGATATTAAAAAAAAAAAAGAAAAAAAAAAATTTAGCCCTACAGTAGTATTCAACTTGTTATGAACTTTGTATAAAAAAGAAGATTTAAGATATGTACCTTAGCTTAAAGATGTATCTTGACAGTAGAGTTGATAATACACGACATTCGTAATAGGCCTAATAATTTACTAGGTATTGGTAGAGACTAAAATACATTTATAATATCAGGCGGACAAAATTTTCATCTTTTTAAAAATTCAGTTTCTGCAGTCGACTGCTCAATTCCTTGAAGCTGAATTGAACAGTCGAATGGAAAAACTGAATTAGGGTTTTTTAAGATAGACAGATACCAAGAGTTAGCTATACCTATGAATTTTTTAGCGATTTCGTGATGCGGAAACCCCAAAATAATTCCACTTTTTACGATAAAATACCTTGAAGCAAGTTTGGTGAAGTTTAGTCGGTAGAATTAAAGTTTTCAAGCAGAAAATTAGGCAAGAAATTAAACTATAAATTGTGAAACTCCATTTTTTCCCCCCAACTGGCTTTAGTGCTTCACAATTTCTGTTCTAAGCTCGACTGCAGCCATTTTTCCAGAAGGTTACAAAAAGCTCGAGTGCACGGGTGTGCCTCTACCTTCTTGCTGGATGCTGTACCGCGTCTCGCTCGAAGTAAGAAACTAAAGCGGCAAAAAGGGCAGAATTATTAAAACACTCGCTAACTCCTGTTAATGCGAAACTTTCCATTTTTGTTTTTATTATTTGCTTTCATTTTTTTTTATTTTTTTGTGAAACAACGCACTCAGAGGTCCCGTGCAGTAACATGTAATTAAAATTGTTCGCAGAGTTTTTGCTTAAAATAGGGCCGTATAATTAAAAATGTTCATTTCAAGGGAAACTTTTTCAATAGATGTTTCACGATGTTTACTCAGCATAATTCAGCCGGAGCTCATTTTAGTAGCGATACCTGCACTTGGAAATGGGAAAAAAAGAACATTTTTATTCCTTTTCCGGGTGCTCCTCCGGGATAAATAGGCGACTCCCCCCCAGAGATGGTATCACTCGACAGGTCGATGGCGCAATCTGAGGCAAGTAGGCCTCCTCTGTCTGTGGCGGAGTGGGGCTCCGCTCTGGATTGACAAGGGGAACAAAGGAGCATTAAGGATTTTCTTGGATAGCGCCACGACAGTAATTAACGGCTGCTTCCTCCTCTGGAAAATTAAATAATGCAAATTTGAGTTGTGCTCGAGCTGCCGCAAAGGCACCAGCAGCGAGCAGACGGAGCTATTTCTTTTTAGAAATTCATAAAAGTTGCTACGGTCGCGGCATGGCACGGGCACGGGCACGGCGGGAAACTTGCGCCAGAAGATTTTTTTTTCACCCTGGTCACTTTTCCTTCCGTGGTGCTGCCGCAGTGCAGAGCCCGGGGCTCCGGATGGCGGAGCCTTCAATATCAGCGAAATACCACATTCATCTTAGAGAAAGAAAAACAGCGACGAGGTACTTATCTGAACACTTCCCGGGGATGGAGAAGTTCACTTGAATTTTTTCGCGTCATTTTTCACTTTTATAGCAGCCTGCCGCACAATCGGCCGCCTATTAGCAGAGCAAATACAAAAAATAGAAAGGAGCGTGCCAAGTTACAAGCCCGAGACGGCGTAATATGGAAAAATGTCACTTTTCTTTTCTTCGAGAGTAATCTACTTAGGGCTCCGCAGACACACATCCCATTAAGATAAATGAAAAATTTTTCTGAATGGGGAAAAATCCAAAAAACAAGTTGCCGCCGCCCCAGCGACCGAGGAGGGCTTAGATTTTTATCATTTTGTCGAGTGTTGCTCGTTTTTCCATTTAATTTTTTGTTCATTCCATTTGCATCTCACTGATTTACGACGTTTTTGCTGGATATTTTCTCAAGTAACTGGTCCCGGGAGTGCTTTTATAAGGTTCATTCCCCCGGACATCTTAGTCATTATCCTTGAAACGAACTCACAGGATGCTCAAGTAATTAGAACAATTGCAAAAATTCGAATTTTTACTATATAATTTTTGTATGTTTTTGAAAAATATTGTGTTAAAATGACTCTTGCACATACTCTTATACTAGGCTAGGGTCACACTTTAAACGAAATTAAGAATCTCGAGCGTACTCAACTTCAAAATTGTCATATGGCCTTGAAATTTTGCGTAATTAATGTCAAAATCTTTGTCTGATTGGAATTATGAAAATGTTTTTAGGAATTGATTGTCCATTTTTGTATGAATTAATAATAGAACTTGTTCATTAAAACATCGTGCAAGATCCATTGTAGATCGCTATATTTATTTGCTATCTCACCTCTAGTCTGATTTTTAGTCAAAAACCCAAAAATGGTTGTTTGATATACCCAGTGAATTTTCTGATAGATTAAAGCTTATTTCGCTTGATAGTTCAGAGAAAAGACGCAATATTTTTTCAAAATTCTATGTCCCTTCAATATATACATATACATTAGGGTGCTTTTTTTTCGCGACTATTTTTTTTTTTTCAGTCCCACCTCGAAATTTTGTGGCTAATACCTAAACAAACATTCCCTGAAAATTGGAGCCCTTAAAAATAATATTTAGTACCAGACCAAGACGCATAAAGATTTCCCATATAAAATACACGTGAACTTTGATTATTTTTCTTCAAATCTCTACAACTCAGAGGCATTTTATGGCACAATCTTGGGCAATGGTAGCGTTTCTTCAGAATTGAATGCTCTACAAAAGTGTCCATTGCGGTGTAACCCTAACTCCCACCAGCGAGGTAGTACGGGTCATTGACCCCAATTTTTCCACGAAATTCTCGCTTTTTGTCCCTATCTCGTAAACAACAAGAGGTACAGAAAAAGTGAATATGACAAACTTGTAGCAAATTCAATTTCCTCCAAACAGTTCTTGAACACCAAATCGCTAACATCAACATTTCTTGAGATATTGTGCTTTGAAGTTGAGGTAGTGTGGACTTTTCATGGATTATTTAGCTAAATTGTAGAAACACTACCTCAACTTCAAAACCCAATATCTCAAGAAATATCGATGTTAGCGATTTAGTGTTCAAGAACTGTTTGGAGGAAATTGAATTTGCTACAAGTTTGTCATATTCACTTTTTCTGTACCTCTTGTTGTTTACGAGATAGGGGCAAAAAGCGAGAATTTCGTGGAAAAATTGGGGTCAATGACCCGTACTACCTCGCTGGTGGGAGTTAGGGTTACACCGCAATGGACACTTTTGTAGAGCATTCAATTCTGAAGAAACGCTAGCATTGCCCAAGATTGTGCCATAAAATGCCTCTGAGTTGTAGAGATTTGAAGAAAAATAATCAAAGTTCACGTGTATTTTATATGGGAAATCTTTATGCGTCTTGGTCTAGTACTAAATATTATTTTTAAGGGCTCCAATTTTCAGGGAATGTTTGTTTAGGTATTAGCCACAAAATTTCGAGGTGGGACTGAAAAAAAAAAAATTGTCGCGAAAAAAAAACACCCTAATATACATATAAAAAAACTCGAGTGAGCTTATTGGCTGTTTCAATTTGATTTGAGGTATCATAACTTCTTCTGTGGTTCACATGAGTCAATGCAAAAGCACTCAATTCTTTTTCTGATAGTTGAATTTGTGGTAGCGTTTTTAATTTCTCCGCTTAACCATTCGGAATCGGTAAATTGATTGTTTATGTAGTCATTGTTCCCCAGATAGCGTCTATAATAATTTTAACACTTGCTAAATTATTAAAAATAAGTAAAATTAATATAGAAGTCGAAAAAATATAGTTCTCTTGTATGTATTGTATGTACATGATTTTTTGTAGGCATTTTATTTATTTTTATTAGTTTACCTAATTTTTTCCAATTTTATTTAAAAAATTTACAGACTTACGTAAATTTCGTGACTACGAAATATAATATATCTAATATAGTTGTAAATCCAATATGGCGAACGCACAAGATGGCGGATTACATAATCATTCATTCATAATCACACCTCCTTGACATGTATAGGTATCAAATGAAAGGGTTTGATGAGTAGAATACCATAAACTATGAAACAAATCCACACTAAAAAGTTATTATTTTGATTTATACTTTATATATATTTAAAAAAAATGCTACATCAAGTTTTTAAATATGTAGAATTTATAAAACTTGAAGTGTTTAACTAAGAGGAATAACTAATGACAAGTTATATACATATACTTACAATAGCTATGAGATGAAAAAAATGGGAACACCTCAAGCTTTTGTAAATTATACATACAGTCACTAGAAAAAGTCTGCGTTCACCCGCTGTCAATCGGATAGTAACGTCAAAAATTCAAAAACGAACAAATGTTTTCCAGATTTTAATTCACATAGTTATTACATATTTCTTAAACATTAGACACATACAAAATCATTTATTTCGCTTTCACAGTTTTTTAGATAACGGCACTTTTCACAGAAAACACACAAAAATGGGACAGAAAAAGTCTGCGTTCACTTGTTGAATTTTGGGATTCCCCGAAATATACCGCTTCAAGTGTACCCTTATAAGGCTTTATTGCGTTTATTATTCATTCCTAGTTAGTTTATCAGATGATCAAGTAGTTTCTTGCAGAAGTTATTTTGTGAATTAAATTTTTTCTTGCCATGGAAAATAAAAGGAAAGAAATTAGTGTAGGTGAAAGAAAAATCATAATAAAATTATGGAAAGAAGGGAACAGCTACAGAGAAATAGCGAAAATAGTGGGAAGACAATATTCGTCAGTTCAAAGAGTCATAAACAATTTCAAATCGACAGGAGAATTCACCTCCAAGCCTCGTTCCGGCCGCCCATCAAAGTTGTCGTGCAGGGAAAGATGACATATAGTGTCATTAGTAAAGAAAAATCCACGACTAACTGCTCCTCAAATAGCAACTGAAATCAAGGAAAGGTATAACAAAAATATTTGTCCTGATACTGCGAGAAAAATTCTCAAGAAGTATGGATACCACGGTCGGGTAGCTTGAAAAAAACCGTTTATTTTACGGGTCAACCGACAAAAACGTATTGCCTTCGCTAAGCAGCATATAATCAAGCAAAATGGTATGGAGAAAATCAGGAACAGCACTCCAAAAAGAAAACTTGCTTCCCACTATAAAACATGGTGGTGGTAGAGTAATGGTGTGGGGAAGATGGAATTTATTGAATCGACAATGAATAAATTTTAATACCTTGACATTTTAAAAAATAATTTGAAAGAAAGTGCCAGAAACTCTCGGCTTAAGTACGAATTATTGCTTCCAACATGATAATGATCCGAAGCATACAGCCGAGATTGTAAAGCTTTGGTTACTCTACAATGTGCCGAAACAACTACATACACCTCCACAATCACCAGACCTTAATCCCATCGAACATTTATGGGATTCACTAGAAAGGAGGGTTCGCAACACTCAATTACAAGTAAAGAAATGTTGAAAGCTGTACTCAAAGAGGAATGGGAGAGACAAGTACTGAGGAGACAACGAAGCTTGTCAATTCAATGCCAAAAAGACACCAAGAGGTCCTGAAGAAACAAGGATACCCAACCAGTTACTAATGAACTTCGAATTTTTTTATTATCTTATAATTTATCACTTTTGCTACAAGCGAACGCAGACTTTTTCTGTCCCATTTTTGTGTGTTTTTTGTGAAAAGTGCCGTTATCTAAAAAACTGTGAAAGCGAAATAAATGATTTTGTATGTGTCTAATATTTAAGAAATATGTAATAAATAGATGAATTAAAATCTGGAAAATATTTGTTCGTTTTTGATTTTTTGACGTTACTATCCGATCGACAGCGGGTGAACGCAGACTTTTTCTAGTAAGTGTATGTATAAAGGCCTGTTTTTTTAATTTTAATTTTTGTAAAAGGAATAAGTAAAAAAATAAATATTAATTTAACAAGGAAAACAAGGATTTAAAATATAATAAAGGATTTTCAGCTTTCAATTCTTTCACAATCTTCTTCAACTGGTCTTATAAAACGCCAGTAAAACAATTAAAAAAGTAGTAATTCAAGATTTCGAGGAAAAACATTTATTCCTCTTAAAACTGATAAGTTGTTGGAAATAATTTCGAGATCGTTTGAGATCTTAAGAACGATACTAATTTTTCTAAGCCAAATCAAGATTTTAATCACTTTTTGTTGTTTCCAATTTTCCTCTAACATGACTCAATTTATTTGCTTAATTGTTCTAATCTGAAACGATTAAAATATATTACCCTTAAATATCAAGAAAATCATCGAATCAGAGTAAATTGAGCAATTACTCGACACATATTCGTTATAGGTAACATAGCACTTAAGGGAAGGAAGGTTTCTGTTTGAGCGCAAATGAACTTATTGAGACCACAAGGAGCCATAAATGAGCCTAATTGGGGAGTCCCCCCATGATTAGCTGCCTGGTGCAGGTCGTGATTATTGTATTAACGATTATTGCCGCAGATTTGATAATATCAGGAATTCAATTAGGACGCAATTAAGAGTTATCAGACGATTACACACCACTATTTATGTCTCTGAGGACATATTATCAAAGTGATACACAACTTTAATCACGCAAATCCTTCATAAAGCACATTCGGTGCACCGAAAAGTTGTGGAACTAAAAGCCACACCCTAAAACAATTAAAGGGTCTCCTCATAACCCTCCCGTTTTTGTGGGTTTTGAATTAAAATTAAGTTGGGGGTTTTCGTGTGGTGGCGATGAGGAGTGAAACTTAATGTGTACCTGCTCCAGAAGGAGCTGCAACAAGTATCCAGTTTTCTAGAAAGTGCTCCCAACGAAGGCTCTTTCGTGGTATTGAAATTTATGAAAATCAATCCATCCAGTGCACGTAGCTGTGGGGGGTGGAGCCTTCCCTAAAAAATATACAAAATCAGAGGAGCTCTGCACCCCCTCTGTCGGAAGGTTGAGAAACCCACCCGAAAGGATGTGGTTAGACGATAAGATTTACCTATTACCGGCACCGATTGCCTCTCTGCTCGTAGCGGGGCTCCTTTAAAATTCACCCCCCCCATCTGATGGGAGCTCCAAACTGATAAGTTGTCATTTAAGGAGCTCCTAGAGGAGCGTCAGGATTCGGGAGCCTCTCTCCCGTGCGCGCTGATCTTTAATTCAGTGCGCTCGTAGCGCTTACTCAAATTATAATGGATGAGGGTTTGCCCTGACGTGGATCAATTTCGATAAGTTGATTCCCCGCCGAGGTGATTTCCCTCTTAATAGTAATTACTATGCAGCGCGAGACGTCCCCGAGGTGCTCGAATTTTTCAATTTTTAATGCACGCTACCGTTCCCGGATTATAAATTTTTGGTTTTTGTGGGATGCGAGGGAAGAGATGACATTTCAACACAGTAACAATTTCGCGGTTTTTGTATATGTCAAATTAAGAGCAAAATAAATCTAAAATAGAGTTAAGACAAAATGGGAATGCTGTGTATTTCCATGATTTGATTAATTATTATTTGGGGCGAATCAAAATACTGGGAAATGCAAATGCTGAGTGAATGACATTAAAGATACAATTTTGTAATTTCCCCAATACTAAAAAAAGAAAAAAAAAGAAGGAGGGAAATCGTCGAGCTCACAAACAGAATAATAAGCAAAGGACGACGAGCAGTCCTATTTACGAGCGAAGCACCCTCAACCCCAATTCTCTTGTGATTTATGCAAAATTCTTATTCAATTACGTCGATATTAATAAAAGCCATTTTGGATGAGGGCTCCCCCTCTTCCCTCTCTTTAACCAAAAAGTAGGGCTGAATTTCGAGTTTTTCCCAATCACGAGAAGCCAATAAGTGTCCCGTCCAATGCTATTTCTCTGGTTTGGCGCAAAGTCGAAGTTCAGCGATAAAACTTGACTCGAAGCTTATTCAATTTTCTTCCAGAAGATTTGTTTAATTTGCTGGCGCACAATCTGCTCCCCCTCTATTTTTTTTTTTTTTTTTTTGGTACAAATACTCTGACATGAATGTCCCCAATTCTTATTTTTGGGGAAAGGGAGGGGGCAAAAGGTACCTTGAAGAAAATGGCGAATGTCTGCGTGTTATTGAATTCACCTCTCGTGTCGTGGAGTAAACAGGCGTCCGGGGTCATTTAGGAGCACACCAAAGTTGCGGAAGCTATAAAGTGCACTCGAGTGTTATTTTGAGATGCAATAACGGTCAAAGTGGGTTAATTTCCTGGCAACTTTGCCAGAGAAAATTCCCCTTTTTCTGTCTCCCTGGCACCGCAGGACTTTTCTTATAGTGAGAAATTTAATTCGCGCCATAAAAACCTTCAGCAGAACGATACAAAACAAAATACACTTGCACTGTTGAAGTATCAACTTTAGAAAAGAAAAATTATATGCATTTATTAAAATTAATCTGCAATACTATAAATTTTTTAGAACCCGAGATAAAACTATGCAAGTTTATGAAGAAGTAAACTTTAGAACAGGGCTTTTTGTACTTTACATTGAATTAAACTTAAATTTTCACAATTCAACCAATTCTCATGTATGAAACTCTTGCTGATTAACACGTTGAGTGCCACGTCAGTCACCCGTGACTGACACCCAATAGCTGAATGTGAAGCTGAGTAAAATGTGGCTCAATGTGTTAAAAGAAAAACTTTCTAATTTTTTTGGGCCTTTAACTTTGGAGTTTCATAAGTTATGAATTTTAAAAATTTCTGTGACTAGTTTTATAGCATTTTTTCCGAAGATCACGAATCTGAAAACGAAAATGTTCCAACAAAACATTTCCAGAAAAATAAATTTAAAATTTGAAAAGAACTTTACTTTAGAAATTTTTGAAAATGTCTTAAGAAATAGTGGAATATCGTATGTGGGGTCAGCCCTTAATATTTTGTTAAATTATTTTCTTTTTAATTATTTATTTATTATCACGAAATAACTCGTAAACGTTGGTATTATAATGTAATTATTTTATTTTTAATATATTGTACAAAGTTTCCTTTTTTTATTAAAACTTAATAGCTCTCGTAACCGACCCGGGGTACATGAATATCCAATTCAGACTACTCAATATTTTTCAAAACAATATTTTTCAAAACAACAATATCCGGTAAATCGATATCCATATTTAATAGCAAGTAGTAGTAGTAGTATAGGCATACTGAGTTGCACACATTTGCGACTGTGCCAATTCCAAAGTATACAAATCGCAAATTCTCACACATGTTAATTTATGTTAACCTGTTACTTTCAAACGATGATACGTTGCCACAACACCCTCCTACCAGTGATACTGCAAGTATAACGATGCCTGAAGAGTCTTTGATTCTGCCGGTTATTGAGTGTTTTATGGTAGTGTGAATCTGACTCTTTTTTTGTTGGAGAACGCTGGTCTCCTGTTACTACTTAATGCCAAATCAAACTCTGGTTGACTCTTTGCATTTGTGGTAAGTGAAGTGGTGCAATGATGCTTTGCTTTTTCTGGTTGGGAAGTGAAATTATTTTTATTCAAAATTTCTTCTTCATAGTACAGTCAATCTGTAACGAAAAAATAGGGTGTCTCCGAAAAATGACATACCGAAATTTGACTTGATGAATCGTTAGGGGGGCATATAATGAAGTTAATGTCAAATTCCCGAAGTCCCCCCTCCCCCTGTTTTTGAGAAAATCAAAAAAATTTTGAAATGCGTTTTTCTCGGAATCTATGGGTTTTGGTGAAAAGTTTATTTAACAAAAAATGTAGAGGACGTTGTTAACTACATTTTATATCATTGAAGTGACGTCATCCGACTTGAAATACAAAAAGTAGGTGGCGCTAAAGTATCAAAAAAGTGTTTTTTTGCTATTTTCATTAAAAAATAATGGTTTTTTTGCAATTATGTAAATAAGAAAGTTGTTCGTCACAAAATCAGCTACAACTTTTATTTAAACTATTTTTTTATAAAACTTACCGTTTTCGAGCTGGAGCTTGCCGATGTGTACAAATTGTACATTAACTGCTGCGCCAATGCGTGTTTGTCATAAATTGTATAGAAAGATTATTTTGGGAATAATAAACAATAATGTTTACTTGATATTCTTATTTTCAACAATAATTCAGAGAAACAATTAATAATGGTACCCTTTTGGTACAGCTTGTTGTAAACGCTTAACATACAGTTGAAACGAATGTAACACAAGATAGGAGTGAAAGATTCACACAAAATGTCAAGACTAATTTTCTTTTAATTTAAAATTTGTCACTATTAATTTATTTAAGAACCATAAGTCTATGGCTTCCTGTAAAAACCAGACAAGTGCCAAAATTTACAAAATCGAGTTAATCTGACAGAAATGTTGCATTTTTTTGTAGTTTCATAAAATCTTTTCATTGACCTGTTATCATGTATCTTTTTATTATAGAACGTACTTGAAGTTTTAACGTAAGCGAAAAAAAAAACGGTAAAAACCAGACAAGTGCCATAAAAATAATATGAACAAATAAAATTCAGTGAAAAAATACCGACATTATTTTCCGACATTATTGGTTCTTATATGACTTAAAGTAACGATTTTAATGAATTACATATAATAAAATAAATTTTTGTAAAGTAAGATAATTGTGGGTTATGTAAATAAAAAAAATAGCTGTACATTTTATTTCTGTATTTTTTTTATTCAATAATTACATTTCGTCGTACGTCGGACCCTCTTTATCTTTGGTTGGTCTAAGGAATTGCTTCGGATTTCCGGTACATGTCCAAACTATGCCGACTTGCCGGGCGAAAGTAATAAAAGAACCGTTAACTACGCTGCGTTGCATCTTTTCACCTACAGCTCGAAAACGGTAAGTTTTATAAAAAAATAGTTTAAATAAAAGTTGTAGCTGATTTTGTGACGAACAACTTTCTCATTTACATAATTGCAAAAAAACCATTATTTTTTAATGAAAATAGCAAAAAAACACTTTTTTGATACTTTAGCGCCACCTACTTTTTGTATTTCAAGTCGGATGACGTCACTTCAATGACATAAAATGTAGTTAACAACGCCCTCTACATTTTTTGTTAAATAAACTTTTCACCAAAACCCATAGATTCAGAGAAAAACGCATTTCAAATTTTTTTTGATTTTCTTAAAAACAGGGGGAGGGGGTACTTCGGGAATTTGACATTAACTTCATTATATGCCCCCCTAACGATTCATCAAGTCGAATTTCGGTATGTCATTTTTCGGAGGCTCACTTACAGATTGACTGTACTATCAGAAAAACATGGTTTTAACCGATTTAAGGAAACCTTAACCTCTTTTTCACTTATCAGAAGTGTGAAGTAATTTTTATCGCGTGAAATCACTTTGAAAGGTCCTTCGTAAGGGCTTTGTAGGCTTTTTTTGATAGAGTCTGTTCTAATAAATACGTGGGTACAAGAGTTTAAATCTTTAAATTTAAATATATTATATTTAGCATGATTTGTTGCTTCAATGGGTTTTAGTGAACTCATTAATTTTCGTAATTGACCTACGAACTCGCTTTGACAAAAATTGTTTGTTGGATTTTCCATAAAATCGCTGGGTAAACGGATAGATTCTCCGTATAGCAGTTCAGCTGGGGTGCCTAGAAATTCTTCCCTAAAAACCGTTCTTAAACCTAACAAAACGAATGGTAGCACTTTAGACCACTGCTTATTTTTGTAGGTTTTAATGGTCGTTTTGAGTGATCGATGCCATCTTTCTATAAACCCATTTGGTTGTGGATGATATGCGGTAGTTCTATTGTGTTTGAAACCCAACAGTCTAGATAGCTCTTTAAAAAGAGTTGATTCGAATTGTCTACCTTGATCAGTAACTATAATTTTAGGAATACCGAACCGAGAAATCCAACTTTGACATAGCGCTTCTGCGCAGGATTCAGCCGAACTATCAGTTATTGGAACTGCTTCAGGCCATCGAGTGAAACGATCGATTAAAGTAAGACAGAATCTGAAACCTTGTGAAGGAGGTAGCGGACCTATGATGTCCATGTGTATTGTTTCAAAACGCTTGGATGTTATTGGAAAACTTCCAAAAGAGTTCTTAACGTGTCGAGAAATTTTGTTTTTTTGACATGCTAGACAACTACGAGCCCAGGTGTTTACATCCTTATTCATGGAAGGCCAAAAATATTTGGCAGTAACCATTTTATTTGATGTTCTGATGCTGGGATGAGCAAGATTATGGAGGGAATCGAAAATTTGTTTTCGAAAAGCCTGAGGAATGAAGGGTCGTCGTGTTCGAGAGTCTGATTTTTCACAATAGATCTTTTTGTTACTGCCAATAACAGGTGATTTGGAAAATTTGTACGACGCATTCTCTAATAGTTTTTTTAGCTCAGGATCTGATTCTTGTGCCATGGACATAGCTTGAAAATCAATAGAACTTGGCAGGTTTAGCTCGTTAATCCTTGATAGCGTATCTGCAACTACATTGTCTTTACCTGCTATGTGTTGGATATCTGTAGTGAATTGACTGATGAAATCTAAATGACGCACCTGTCTTGGAGATGCTTTGTCAGGATTTTGTTGCAGTGCAAAAGTTAACGGTTTATGATCAGTAAATAATGTAAAATTCCGACCTTCTAGCCAATATCGAAAATATTTAATGCTTTTGTATGCAGCTAATAATTCTCTGTCATAGGCGCTGTATTTAGTTTGTGCTGGGTTGAGTTTGATTGAAAAAAATCCTAAAGGTTGCCAATAATTTTGAATTTTTTGTTGTAGTGCTGCGCCAATGGCTATGTCAGACGCGTCGACAAATAAGCCTAATTGAGCGTTGTTATTTGGAAAGGTTAGAAGAGTAGTCTCTGTTAATTGAGTTTTAATTTTCTTAAAAGCTTCTGAAGATTTAAAATTCCATTCAATTTTTTTGGAACCTTCTTTTTTGCTGCCAGTAAGGTATTTATTTAAAAATAGCTGGTGTTGAGCTGCATGAGGGATGAATCTTCTGTAAAAATTGACCATGCCTAAAAAACGTCTGAGTTCTTTGACGGTGCTTGGTTGATTAAAATTTGCGATTGCTTCAATTTTTTCATGGGTAGGTGTAATACCCTTTGAATTTATAATGTGGCCCAGATATTTAACTTCGTTTCTAATGAAATTACATTTTTCTGTGTTAATGATGAGACCGTGATTTTGGAAACGTTGGAAGACTTTGGAAAGATGCGCGATATGATCCTGTTCTGATTTTGATGCAATTAAGACATCGTCAAGATAAACAAAGCAAAATGATAAATCTTGAAGAACTGAATGAATGAACCTTTGAAAGGTCTGAGCTGCGTTACAGAGGCCGAAAGTCATACGCGTGAATTCGAAGAGTCCAAAAGGTGTGCATATTGCTGTCTTGTGAATATCTTCCATATTGACAGGAATTTGGTGATAAGCTTTCGTGAGATCCAGTGTAGAAAAATATTTGCAACCAGATAAATTGTGTGCAAAATCGTGAATTAAAGGAATCGGATATCGATCTGGAATAGTGATGCTATTTAAGCGTCTGTAATCTCCACATGGTCTCCATTCTCCATTTTTTTTAGGGACCATATGAAGTGGAGAGGACCAGCAGCTGTTGGACGGTCTACAAATTCCTTGTTTTAATAGAAATTCAAATTCTTTCTTTGCTGCTTGTAATTTCTCTGGAGAAAGACGTCGGACTTTTGAAACAATAGGCGGACCTGTAACTTTAATTTGGTGGTTGATGTGATGCTTTACTGGTTTAATGAATCCGGAATCTATTGTAATGCTTTGGAATTTTTGAAGTAATTTTTGGATCTCTGGATGAATTGATGCTTCCATTACTGATGATATGTGTGGATTTAATTCTTTTTGTGTGTCAGTATTAATTGTAGAATAAGTGGAAGAATCTAATAGTTGTCTTTTGGCTAAGTCAACAATTAACCCGAAATGGAACAGGAAATCAGCGCCTAAAAACGTCTGCGATTACAAATTGCCATTTGAATTTGCGTTTGAAACCTAAATCCAGTGATAATGTTTGCCTACCATAAGTGTTGATTGGAGAAGAGTTTGCTGCTGTAAGGTGAAGATGTGATGCAGGTAATTTATTTGACAATGGGGCCGGAATAACCGATATGTCTGCACCAGTGTCGATTAAAAAATGTTTTTTTGAAATGTGGTCATAAACGTAAAGACGACCTGAGTTGTCGCTTTTATCGACCGTCGTCATAGACGATAAGCGATTTATTTTTTTGAACTGTGTAACTTGGGAAAGTTCTTGTTTTTATTAAAAAAACAAGGTTCAACACATTTGTGGGCTTTATTTCCAAAATTGTTATGATACCAACAATATTTGCTATTTGATGTATTAAAACGTGTATCGGAAGAGTTATTTTTGTTGTTAATTCGATAAGGTGATGGGGATCTGCGTCTTGATGGAGAATTTGAACGGAGTGAACATAATTTTTCTAATTTCTCTTCGAGATTATTTAGTTTTGTTGTGAGAATGTCGAAATTTATTTTTTCTTGATCCTGTTGTGTTGAAAAGTTAAAGAGAGAAGTTGTTGTTGGTTTATTTAGAATTTCCATCATTTTGTCTGCGGAAGAAGCTAATTCTGAAAGGGAATTATTGTTACATATAAGAACTATTTGTATATTTTGCGGTAAGCGTTGAAGCCATAAGGTACGTAGGACCTCTTCAGTGAATTTATCTTCGGATAAATCTTTCATCTCTCTGAGTAATTGAGAGGGGAGACGATCTCCTAGTACTAAATCATTCAATAGCTGATTTAGTTTTGAACTTGCCGACACGGATAACCTATCGATTAAGGTTTCTTTTAATTGAGTATATGGTTGAATGGTATGTGGCTTACGAACCACATCACTAATTATTCGGATGACGTCTCCTTCCAACACAGAAAGAACATGAAAAAATTTATTTTTTTGATCTGTAATTTTTGCGAGTTCAAATTGTGCTTCTAACCGGTTAAACCAAAGTTCTGGCATGTTTTTCCAGAAAGGTGCAGGTTTAATTGAAATGGGTGTGGTGGGTGTGTTTGAGGTATCACCGGTGTTGCGATTTCGATTCATTTTAAATAAATTTTAAATGCAATTGCCGTTAAAAATGGATATTTACAACTTGCATACAATTACAAATGAATGTGTTAGTTTTTTTTTTTTTTTTTTTTTTAATCTAATAATTTAATTTTTCACTTTTTACTTTAAAATTTGGTTTGTTCTTACTTGTCTTTTTTATTTTAAAATAATCTTAAAATTAATTTTTGAAACTTATGATGTTGATTGCTGTATTGATGATGATGTTGATTGCTGCGTATTCTTGTTGTTGGGGTCACCAGTTTGTGGGGTCAGTCCTTAATATTTTGTTAAATTATTTTCTTTTTAATTATTTATTTATTATCACGAAATAATTCGTAAACGTTTTCTTTTTAATTATTTATTTATTATCACGAAATAACTCGTAAACGTTGGTATTATAATGTAATTATTTTATTTTTAATATATTGTACAAAGTTTCGTTTTTTTATTAAAACTTAATAGCTCTCGTAACCGACCCGGGGTACATGAATATCCAATTCAGACTACTCAATATTTTTCAAAACAATATTTTTCAAAACAACAATATCCGGTAAATCGATATCCATATTTAATAGCAAGTAGATCTCTCAGTATAGGCATACTGAGTTGCACACATTTGCGACTGTGCCAATTCCAAAGTATACAAATCGCAAATTCTCACACATGTTAATTTATGTTAACCTGTTACTTTCAAACGATGATACGTTGCCACACGTACTACCTCCAAATATAGTTCAAATGAAGTATAAGGTCCCTAACTGGTAGCTATATAATTATTAATTAGTTATTTGTTAACATTATTAAAAATTTTTTAATTAGTTTTTCGGATCCATATTTCATTTAGAATGATGAAATTTTCAACTCCATCGGAATTTTCCTGAGGTGTTAAAATGTTTTTGTCTATTTTGACTGAATAGGAAAGAGATTTTCATGAAAAACTTGTCTCTCGAACAAACCTTGATAAAGGCTACAAATAACTGATATTATATATAATTATAGTTAAGTATGTAAGCTTCCTTTTGAATCATATCTCGAGCTCCCACAACTTCGCGTTATCGTTATTTTTAAAGAAAATAATAAATATGGCTAAATTCGGTTTTTTTCGCTTTTCAGCCCTACTGTGTAATTTTCCTATTCAAATTTTTCTCAGGAAAGTTGCCAATGCGAAGATCCTTCAAAATCACTAAACAATAATTGAGAACTTTTCACAGACTTCTCATTCAATTTCTCTATAATTCTATTTATCGATTTTCATCACTGTTACAAAAAGATATTTAGTGCCCATATTAAGAAATTTCTGCGTTTTATAACCTTTACAAAAAATAATACTACCAAAAAATGTTTTTAATTGCAATTTTATTATCATCTCGTGGTACGAGGAACGAATGAAATATTATTTCTTTTACCATAAATCAATTAAAATAAAAGATTTATTATTCTCAAAAGAGAATTTAAAAATAATAAAGTCAATGCTAATAAATAAATGGCTTAATTTGTGCTCATTAAAATTGAATGAAATTCTCAATTACTTTTCGATATCTTCTTTGAAATTTATGTCTTCTCTTTAAATTTTCACTTATTTTGTAATTTGTGAGAAGCAATTTTTCTTTCAAAGTAGGCACTTTCTTCGAAAAGTACAAGTCTAGTTCTCTTTTTCTAGAGGGGGGCCCAAAAATGAGTCCAGTTATTTCGGAAAAAGAAAATTTTAAAAGTAGAAGTGGTGGTAGCGTTGGTGGTTCCAACAAAGCGCCCCATAAAGGAATCTTTCAAATAGGAGGAGTTCCACAGACGGCGCACATTATTTGGTGTTTTATCGTTAAACTTTTTTGTACTTGCGCCATAAAAATCGAAGGGCGGGATACGCTCCATCAATTCCCGACGATGGATAAAAGGGGCAAACAACTTTAGTCGAGTTTATTTTTATTATCAGATACGCGATTTTGTATTATTCAAAAACTTTTCCAGAGTGATATATTGGCTTAATGGTAAAAGTCGCCATTATATTAGCATTTTTGCGGTCTTGGACGACTCCAAACGCATTGAGTTTTGGACGTGAGATTCATACGTTTGGAGTCTAATCCGCGACCTATATCATATGCCATGGGAATTTGGGATAGAGCTGGAATTTTGCTACGTTTAAATCACTCTGGATTTTTAAATCGACTCTACACTCAATCATTTTTCTGGTAAAATTTTACTAGATACTATTTACTAGATTACTGTTTTAAGTTTCTCTAGATTTCTAGTGTTCTTCACTACTTCGCTTTTGAGCTTTCTCCAAAATCAACTTAAGATCTAGACAAAACAAAATTTTGATCTAGCGAAATGAGAAAAAGTTTAAAAAACTGTAACCCGATTAAGGAAAAAAATAATTATAATTAAGGGAAACCAAGTTCAAAAAAATGTATCCCGACAAGAAACAAGTACCCTTCTGGTACTTTCACATTAATAACGTTATAATTCAATTCAAATGCCGCAGTCGTACGTATTTTTTATCCTTGATTGACGGCATCATCATTAGAATGTTTGATTTTTCTAGTTCCCTTAATTATATTTAGTTTTTTCCGTAGTCGGGTTATAATATAGTTTTTTTTCTTTTATTTTAAACTTTTCCATTTTTGCATATTGTACTATACTTATATTTTTGAATTTCGAAATTTCCTCCTCTGTCATTTGACATCCCACTCGATAAGATAACAAAAAACAAAAAAACAAATTCAGAGACCCCCCAATTTTTGAATGTAACATCCATCATATTGACTTGTATAAAATGTAGCCTATATCACTCGAACCATATTAAAGAATCGATTGACACCTCATTCGTCAAAATCGGCTCAGTAGTTTAGGCGCTATGATGGAACATACGTAAACACAAACATACATACGTACAGACTGCTAAAATCATAACCCTTCCTTTTGGCTTTGCCGTATTCGGGTAAAAAGGCTTGAAATCTATTATATTTAACTCGTTTTCAGATCGAATGTCATATCACGTTTACTTTTTGTAAAGAGTGGAATACTTTGCCCTATATTTTAATGTAATGTCCACAAAAATCGGTATTCCAGGATTTTTGAGGTTAAGGATGTGAAATCAGGTGCTGCATTTAAAAAATTCAATAAAAGTTCCAACAAAGCAAACTTTCAATGTTAATTATTTATTAAAATCCTACAAATATGAGTATATACATAGAATCGAAAATAGAAGCCTCCGTATTCTAAAATTATTACATATATCACAAATTACAGAAATAAATAAAGCATTTTTAAAAAATAAATCGGAACTTCAAAAACCCTGGAAAGTATATGATAATTGTAAGATTTTGCCACATATTTGATGTTGCTTGATAATCCGAGTGACAAAAATCCAATATTAAGAAATTATAGACAATCAAACTTGTTTTCGCGTCTACTTCAAACATGGAGTACAATTTTAGGATATAAGCGCTATTAATCTAAATTAATATATACTGCATAAAAATTACAAATCCAGATTATCTAGTAAAGGTTTTAGAAACCGAATGAATTCGGACGCAAATCTAGTTAAAACAATTTTAGCTTTTATATTCACTGGATTTGTAGTTCTTTTAATTCAAGTTCTAGTGAATTCTAGTTAAAACAAAGACTATAGAATTGTGTCGTTTATACTTGGAAGTTTATTTAACCTATATATAAATGTAGTTAAATTAGATAAATATAATACTAGTCTTTACATTTTAATAAGATATATAACCGAAAATTCCAGAAAGTAAACTATAGTTGAAATTTTGCTAGATTCTCTAATTAAAAAACCTTTTTGTGTATACAATTGATTTTTCCCCATTACATACATATACATACTCTTCTACAACCAACACACAACTATAGGGCATATGAATTTTTTGTTCCAGAAATGCATATTTCATGTGAACTTTAATTCTTAATTGGGGTCCGGTAGAGCTTCATAATAATTTTTCATTTTGCACAAAAACCAGGACCTCTTCACAAAAGTGCTGGAGGGATTATTGTTTTCACCCAAAGTTGTTAACGTGCTAAAATTTTCAACAAATACGAGAACATCTACATATGTGCGTGTGAGCGTGCGTTGGAGCTTTTGTTAGCATTTAAATGTGAAGAGTTGCCGGGATGATTTCCTCGCCGGAAGTGCAGGGTGCAACAAAATTAATGCTTCAGGCTGCGGGACGGTTAGTGACACTTCCTTTGTTCGTCTGGCGAGGAGGTCTCCATACAGTCGAGGTGTCCGGAAACTTCAGCATTTTCGTAATGCAAATAGCTTTATTCCCGCATGAGTCGGGGAAAACCACTGCTTCTCGTCCTCCGTCTCACGCTTCGGGGAAAGAATGCTTGTTCGGAGTGCCACGTGAATGGTTAAGGATAATGGGCCGGGACATGCGAGGATTTATATTACTCATTGTCGCGCAACTTTTTCATAAGCCTTTTATGCTTTCGGTGAGGATTTGACTTCACTCGTTTTTGGTAAGTGCATGAAAAAGGTGGTAGTAAGTTCAATGCCTACATATGTATAAGACGGTATCAACTTACGAAAATTGCTAAAGAAAAAGTAAACATTATGTATGTATTATATTTCCCAGATTAATATCTTAATATAGACCTGATGGTGCCACAATTCGTAAATACCATTCGATTTTTCTGGACCGAAAAAGGAACAGCTCTTTTGGCATAGCCTAATGGTATCAAAATATCTCGTTTTGTGAAAGTTTCTCGTTGTGTCGAATCTATTCTCGGCCCTTTTTGAAGTAAAACTTCTTTACGCACGCTTGACTTTGGGGAGTAAGCTGGTGAATGCATGACGAGAGCGTTAAAAAAAAAATATTCGGGCAAGGCGAACGCGGCGTTTGGTGCAGTGGTGAACAGTAAGGCTTGGGATTCAGAGGTCACGGGTTCGAATCCCAGCGTGGGGATGCTTTTGAAGTAAAGCGACGTTTGGTGCAGTGGTGAACAGTTGGACTTGGGATTCAGAGGTCATGGGTTCGAATCGCAGCGTGGGAATGCTTTTGAAGTAAAACTTCTTTACGCACGCTTGACTTTGGGGAGTCAGCTGGTAAATGCATGACGAGAGCATTAGGAAAAGTGTCATCGGGCCGAGGCGAACGAAAGTAGATATAAGTTAGTGAAGATAGAAAGATAAGAGAGTTACGTTTCGTAGATTACTGTAGAAGCAAGAGAGAGAGGTGCGAGCACTAATTTATCAATGAAAACCGATAATAAATTTAAATATTTGTAGAAAATGAATATATGTATATTAGGGTGCTTTTTTTTCGCGACAATTTTTTTTTTTTCAGTCCCACCTCGAAATTTTATGGCTAATACCTAAACAAAAATTCCCTGAAAATTGGAGCCTAAAAAAATAATATTTAGTACTAGACCAAGACGCATAAAGATTTCCCATATAAAATACACGTGAACTTTGATTATTTTTCTTCAAATCTCTACAACTCAGAGGCATTTTACGGCACAATCTTGGGCAATGGTAGGGTTTCTTCAGAAGTGAATGCTCTACAAAAGTGTCCATTGCGATGTAAAACTAACTCCCACCAACGAGGTAGTACGGGTCATTAACCCCAATTTTTCCACGAAATTCTCGCTTTTTGCCCCTATCTCGTAAACAACAAGAGGTACAGAAAAAGTGAATATACCAACTTGTAACAAATTCAATTTCCTACTAAAAAGTTTTGAAGACCAAATTGCTAACATCGACATTTCTTGAGATATTGGACTTTGAAGTTGAGGTAGTGTTTCTACAATTTAATTCAATAATACATGAAACTTCCACACTACCTCAACTTCAAAGCCCAATATCTCAAGAAATATCGATGTTAGCGATTTGGTGTTGAAGAACTTTTTGGAGGAAATTGAATTTCCTACAAGTTTGTAATATTCACTTTTCTGTACCTCTTGTTGTTTACGAGATAGTGGCAAAAAGCGAGAATTTCGTGGAAAAATTAGGGTCAATAACCCATACTACCTCGCTGGTGGGAGTTAGGGTTACATCGCAATGGACATTTTTGTAGAGCATTCAATTCTGAAGAAACCCTACCATTGCCCAAGATAGTGCCATAAAATGCCTCTGAGTTGTAGGGATTTGAAGAAAAATAATCAAAGTTCACGTGTATTTGATATGGGAAATTTTTATGCGTCTTGGTCTAGTATTAAATATTATTTTTTTGGGCTCCAATTTTCAATTAATGTATGTTTAGGTATTAGCCACAAAATTTCGAGGTGCGACTGAAAAAAAAAATAGTCGCGAAAAAAAAGCACCCTAAATTGTATATAATATACATGTATATATTATATATTATATATCTTATACATATAAACATATATATATACATATAGATGGAGCTAAAGCACACTCGTATTTTTTTTTATTTACGTATATTATTTATTAATGACTTCATTATAAAAATTGCCTCTTATATTTTTTTTATTTATTTTTATTTTTTTATTTGTCTATACTTGTATATATATATTTAAAAGCAGTGCAAACCCTCTTTAAATTTTATTTTACAATTGTTCTCATATCCAGAATAATATCTTGTTCAAACAACTAATTTTGTGGTTCATTTCATCTAACAATAGTGCTAGGAAACGTGAATAGAGAAGACTATATAAAAATTATAAATCCATATTGTTATTCACCCTATAGATTTAATTGTAGCGATATGTAGGATTTACATAGTTCAGTCAACGAGGCCGATTGTATATCTAACAAGAAGGCTAGTCGATTAGAGCTTTAATATTAAATATCTTTAAAGCAACGAATGTACACTAAGAGAAAAGTGTAATTCTAAAATAAAGAATGGTTAAGATTAAATTGAGATTGGGAATTTTCGGTAGATGAAGTTGCAAATTGCCGTTATGGAAAAACGCACTTAAACGCAAATCAAAATAAATGTAATCTAACAAAAATACTAATAAAAGCCATAATGAAAAATTAATGAGTAATCAGTATTTTTGGGAGTTAGTGTTTTTTCACGAAGGCTTAATTCAATTTGTTCTTTAAACAACTTCAAACTTACTTCAGAAATAAACTCAAACTCATTTTTAAAAAGTACTTCTTATAAAAAGTGTTGATATTATTTCCATTCCCTTTTTTTTTTGTGTAGTAGCAACGGCTATACATGCTGTAAGAATATATGTACCTGGTAATTTTAACGTAAATCAAAAGTTTAATAGACACGATTTCTGTTTAAAAATATACAAGTTCTACATAGTAAAATTGACTTACTTTCAACAATTTTATAGTAAAACAGAAAATTAAATTAAATTAAATGGAAATTAAAATAGTCAGATCAACTAGGATCTAATTGATGGAAGCATCGTACCAGATGTGATAATTTATGGTATAATTATTGAATCATCTAGAAATAATTTTTTCAGTGTGCAGTCGACTAGGGTCAGGAATTTCAAGCTTCGTACATAAATTAATAGAAAACTGTATAATTTAAAGCAGGGATCGTAACTGTTATAAGTTATATATAAAAAATCTAAAATTAATTATTACTTTGAAACTTATATGATTTAAAACAAAATGAACCAATTATATTTCATCAAAAATATTTTAAGTTATTTTTAACTATAATCTTCGCCTACTATTAGTTTAAATCTTTTAAAACTGTTATGAACGATTTAATTTTTTTTTTTTTTTGTTAAAAATTATGATTTACAATGGACTTTTATTTTTTAAATTAAAAATAACTGTTAAAAAAAACTTTTATTTTTTTCTGTCTTATATAAAAGCCTTTTGAAGATTTTTATTTTTTCAGTTTTTTATAAAAGTCTTTGAAGAATTTTATTTATAAAATATAGAAATAAAAGTCTTTGAAGACTTTTATTTTTAAAATATAAAAATAAAAGTGATGATTATTTTACTTATCTTCTGCAAAAGACTTTTATTTTTATATTTTAAAAATAAAAGTCTTCAAAGACTTTTATTTTTATATTTTATAAATAAAATTCTTTAAAGACTTTTATAAAAAACTGAAAAAATAAAAATCTTCAAAAGAGTTTTATATAAGACAGAAAAAAATAAAAGTTTTTTTTAACAGTTATTTTCAATTTAAAAAATAAAAGTCTTTCCATAACAGTTTTGAACGGCTTGGGAAAATAAAGAACAAAAATAAGTGTCTTTAATGACCTAAAACTTTTTCAATTAATTTAACTAGTATTTTTGATTGAAAGAAATTGAAATCTATAATAATTATTAAGTTTGAATTTTTTAATAAAAGTATAAAATTTAAAAGTGACCATGTCATCGTAAAGTACTCGTCATGTTGAGTATCATGTATAAGTATTATGCAAATCAAACAACTCTTACTCCTTGATTTTTTACATCAAAATTATAAAAATAACAGTTATTTACGGTCCCTGATTTAAAGTGTATCTACCCAACGGGAAAAAAGCGCTTTAAAAGAGTTTTCTAAGTGCTTCTACTGAAGCACAAAGTTCTTTGTTTGCGCTTCAGTTTCATAAAAAAATTTACATATGATATCCCGAGAAGCAAGTATTTCCTTTGAGGTCCTTGAGAAGCACTTGTTCAAAGTATATCATGAAATGTGGATGAAGCGCTTGGAATCTGCTTCAAATAGTTCCTTGACAAGCAGTTTTTCAAAGCATATCATGAAATGTGGATGAAGCGCTTCGAACCTGCTTTTTTCGAAGCACTTCGAATTTTCCCACTGGGTAGAGTTAAATATTCTAGGCAACACTTATTCTTGTTGTCAACTTACTCTCGAGCAAACATCTAACAACAACAACAATTTAATTAACAAGTTCTCATTGTTGAATCAACTAAACAATGCTTTTACCAGTGTATGATGTCAATCAAATAAATAAAATAAGTTAGGGCTTTAGAAGTATCAGAAATAGTTAACAATATATTTGTTTTGAAGGCATTCCATGATTCTGGAAGAATAAAAAAAAATGATGTTATAGCAATAGCTGCGAAAATATCTACTCTGAATCACTTTTCTTCTGTTTCTTGCTTTTAATCTGCTGGAATTTTGACAACATTTACGTCAAAACTGGAAGATATCATATAAATGTTAATTATCTCTTCTTTATTCATATGCAGAGTTATGATAGTCATATGGACAAATATTAGATACTAATAAAAAAAGTACTAATATAACAATTAAACTTTTATAACAGATGAATGAATTTTGAAAATTCAGAAATAAACTGGTAGTACGGAATAAGAAGAGACATTTTCAAATAGTATGCTATGCAGTATGTCGATGAACTAATTTATGGATAGTGCAGAAAAGCAAAAGGTTTCTTGAATAATACAAAATCATTTACGTTTAATAACCCATTTGGTATGTCTTTTTTTTTTTTAATCGTTTAGAGATGTGAAGGTTCGTACGAGAGTTAGAATTTATTTTTACTCAAAGGCTTTCGATGGCTGTGCTGTTTAGATACCTAATTAGAGCCAGCTAGCTCTTGGATGTATTTGTTGTTTCCCATTTAATTGCGCATTGATTTCCTTCTTAGTGACCCAGTTAGGGTCTCTCGGGTTCCCATATCCCCCATTAGAATGACCTGAATGCATAAATTCCTGAATGGAACGCAACTGCAATTTTCTAAATTCCCTGTAAAGCCAATTATGCGCCTGTTCATTTCGCATAGTTATAAAACCTGCACTCTATAGAAAATTATAACTTTTTACAAGCATCTCTTTAGAGCTTGTTACACAGGTCAGATAATTCCTAGAAGAGTTCAGGGACTTTGTATCCGGGCTTGTCGGAGAAATTCGATAAAATGCTGATCTCCTAGAGGAAAAAAATCTTTTTTTTTTTTTGGTAGAAAGGTTAATTATTTCAACATTGAAGAGGTTTCGCCGCAAGATGGTTTCTATTACAATGCTCTGATCCGTCTAGTATTTACTGGAAAGAAACTCCTGAGCCCCGGGGAAATATGGGGAGGAAACACACAGTCGAACAGGAAAAATAATTTCCGTAGCAAATGTCCTGGAAATAATCGCAAGAAATATGCCGTCAGAGATAAAATTTTGCAATAATTTACCCCAAGGGTCAGAGTGGAACGGAAAAAAAAAATGGAAAGAGCCTCAGAAAACAATAAGCCAGAGTGAGCTACTTTGGGACCTCGCCCGGTGCTCCTTGCGGCAATATTGGCGCAGTATTAAGTAGATATCGACGGCAATAAAAATCGTTTAGGTGTCAAATATTAAAAAAGCCCCATAAAAGCCAGCCCGGCTCGCATAAAACAGCGTGGAAACAGAAGCCCGCCAGGAAATATTAAAAGCGTGCCAAAGGAAACATCCCCCCGGATGGGGAATCCCCTTTGTAGCCCTCGTCCGGCTGGGTGCTGCTGCTGCTGCTGATGACGCCAGGATAAGCTGGCCCTCAGTCTAGTAGGGCTCTATCCAGTGGCGGGTACTCTACCACCCGACGGGGAGGTGGTGCCCCTTATTTTCTTGTTTCTCGTAATTTTTCCCTTTCTTTTTTGTGGGTTTTTATTTTATTCTCGGACGAACAAGAAACTGAAAAATGCGAGCCCACATAAAATTTCCAATGCCTTCTCCCTCTGTTGGCCAAAATAAAAATGTTCACCCACGGAGCCAGCAACAATATTTGCGGGGGCGGTGGTTTTTTGGGCGCCACACTTAAATGCCGTCAAGTGGTAGCGATGATTTATGCTGCCATAGATCCGTTGGAGGGAAGGTCCAGTTCCTGTGAAAGGATATAAATTTTCTGCAATGAACATTTCAATCACATTTTATGGAAGGACATCCGAATTTGCCTCTCGAATTTATGCGATCGGTATAATCTTCTGATCCGAAATGGTGCGCCATCTACCGAGCACTCTGCCGGATATCGCACACACACACACACCCACATCTCGGGGCTAACATAAGATAGTTTGGGTGCGATAAAAAAAATTAACACTTGCAGCTTTATGGCGTCAAAGTCGTAAAAGTTTCCCTTTCGGAACTGTTCCCAGGGGCTGAAACATACCTCGACATCGGGTGAAAGTTACACTGAACGGCTGCGCTGGATTTAAGCGCAGTGGCCAGCTGTCTGCCAATGGCGAAGTGGGATGTCGCAGATTTATAAGGATTCGCTTTAGTGCCTCTGTGTAAAACTAGGAGAGATATGCCACTCGATATGCTTAGGTTAGGCTCCTCGGGTTATGACACTTTTCCACATGTTATTTAGTAGAATGGATTAAGCAGGCTCATACCTATTCCCAAAAAAAAATAATAATAATAACCAAAGGGTTTTACATACTTACGTTGCGACTGTAATCGTAAGGAAATAGCACCTACACGATTTAAGACAGGGATGAAAGTAGCACACCATCTTGAGCCTTATTATCTAACTTTATCCAAAAAAGTTTATTGCTCTTATGTTGATAGAATAATAGCATATTTCTGAATATTTGTGACAGTGTTAATGTTGTCTTATTTCTTCACTTTAACCCTTAGTGACTGACGTGACACTAATGTTTTATATTCTACTAATTTGGTAGTCTGGTGGACACTATATTCAATTTGGAATATTTATACTCTCTTTAATAAGTCAATTTTTTAATGATAAAATAAAAACGCTTAGCCTTATCTAATAGAAAACTAGGCAAACGTTGTAGATGAAAACATTTTCTTTATAAAATTACACTTAGCACTAATCCACTGAACTACAATGGGTTCTTGTATATACAACATTTGGTAAGTAAAGTTGAAGTCTTCTGTTCTGTCGGTTGAATAATTAGAAAATATATTTTCTGCACAATTCAAGCACAAGACTCATGCTAAATCATATTCAATATAAATTTGTCTTGTTTAAACTGCTTATGTTTTTATTAGCCAAATTTTCTGTAAAATTAGTGTTAACAGTTTGACGGCCGCATTTTTCACAAAATCCTTTGCACTTGCCGCAGCACAGTGGTCTGATATCACGAAAATAAGGGATTAAATAATACAGGTCAACATTTTATATAGTCTTGTGCACGGGAATCGAAGATGGTATCCTAGGGTTTTTGGGGTCGCTGATTACGATGAGTGGGTCGGTTAGGCTCCATCACGTCAAGTTCAAGGTCATTTGAAGGTCAAACGGTCAAAAAACCTTCCAACCCAAATGAAAAAATTTAACAATTTCAATCTGCGAAATGCACAATTGTGCCACAGAACCAGAATACTTGTCTTAAGATGACCTTGAATGACCTCAAGGATGCATGCAAAGTAAAAATAAACACCGGATTCGGATTCAGCGACCTCAAAAACATGTCCATTAATTTTTTCAGATTTTTGGAAGGTTTTTTGACCGTTTGACCTTCAAATGACTTTAAACTTGACGTGATGGAGCCTAACCCACCCGCTCATCGTAATCAGCGACCCCAAAAATCCTAAGATACTATCTTCGATTCCCGTGCACAAGCCTAGATAAAATGTTGCGGCAATTACACCGCTATCCATTTCCTCTCACAGTTATAAAAAAAAAAAACAATTTTTAAGGATGCCGCATCTATTTGTAGGGTTATATTTTACTTATGTGTTGAATGAGTGAAGATAGAGAGGGTAGTTTTTCCAAATTATCGAAAATAACAAAATACATACTGTCTCATAAGTTTTCGAGAACGCAACGCTCATTTCTGAAGTTATTTTTTATATTGTAGTTAAAGGGATAGTCTTTTCTAAACTATATACCTAGTAATAAGATGAATATGGTATGCATGAGGACCATAAAGTTATATTATAGCATTTCTTTTCAATATGCCCACAGAGGTTTCCTTGTCTTTTATTAATTAAAAAAAAAAAAAAAAAAAATATATATATAAGTATTTAAATTACTTCTGCACTAATAATTTTTTCTAAATTTTTCTTTTGAAATAGAATGTTGGATTAGTTGTTATGAGAGACAGAAAATAATGATTATTTCTGAAAATTAAAACAAAAGAATCATCATTTTATAATAAAGCTAAAATCAATTATTACATTTCATCAAATAAAAATTACTTGATTACACTGGTCAAAACCAAATTTTTTCCTAACATTTGTCAAATAATTTATATACGATATTTTCCGTAATTATGAATTCGTAAATGAGAATAGTTGAGTGAAAAAATTCAAAACACCTTATTTTGACCATATTTGAAAAATCACTAAAATATAACAGATTATTATAGAAGCTTGTAACGTGGCTAAAATCGAAATTGGAAGCTTGAGCTATTATTTCAAAATACGAAAGATTTTAAAAATGTCCGAAATATGCCTTGAAATTTAGATTTTTGAGCAAACAGATTAATTCATACTAAAGATACTGAATGAAAGCTCATGAAAAACTTGTTCGCGATGATGTTTAGAAATAGTGATGTTTGACATTTTCCAAAATAAGATTCAGGCTTTAATTTGAGCCATGTTATAAGCACCAACCACAATCTGTTATTTTTTGATGAATTTTCGAAAATGACAAAAATACGATATTTTGAACTATCTACACTATTTCCCTCGAAAACGGAAGCGGATTGAGAATTTTCATTAACGAATTCGGAACATACAGAAAAAATTCTATAGAAATGATCTGGTACTCTTTCGGAAAAAGAAAGAAACATTGAATTTGTTGAGGAGCAGTGTAATCGTTATTTTGTAATATAATTTAACTTTTTTTTTTTTTTAATTATAATCATTAGAGTCCTTGGTTTTTATGCAATATGTACAGGAAACTTAAATAATGTCTCTTTCAAATACTATCTACTACCATAAAATGTCACCCATTTATCGTTAAGCTATTGATTGGCTATTGGCACACTTATAGATTTTTGATTACAATACAATATTAATTCTAAATCATTATCAAGTGGTCGAAAAGTAAAAATGACCTCATTATCATTATCCAGTTTAAAATTTATATTTAGCCTAAATAAATACATTTTTTTATAAAAAGCATTATTGAATTATAAGGAAGACTACAAAAGAAATAATTGATTTTAGCTTAGTATAAAGTGATGATTATTATGTTTAAATTTTTTAAAATAATCATTATTTTTCGTCTCTGATAAGATCTAATTTAACACTCCATTTCCAGAGATAAATTAAAAAAAAAAAAAACGAGCAGTATTTGAGGTATACATATAAATAATTTTTTAAGATTAAGAAAAGCTACAGAAACTTCCCTGGACATGTGTGGTTAGTTTTAGCAATTTTTTATCTTAGTTTTTAATTTTATTTCATAAACTAATAAGTATATTAAAGGTTTTGTCATAAAGAAGTAAATAATTACTTAAGGGGACCTTTACTTTCAAAATCGAAAAAAAACACACTTTTAAAAGTTTTTTTTTTGAAAAGACTATTATATTTATTATTCTAAAACCTTTTGTACATTATTGGTAAGATTATGAAAAATATAAAAAAATGTTTAAATGCAACTTTAGTTTATTTTAATGCCTGCAGAGGGCGTCATCCAAAATGCACTTTTAAAACGGCCGCATTTCTCTAGGACTTCCTGTAACAGATAGAGTAAAAATCTTTAGTGGATTGTTTTCATAAGACACAAAACTAGTACCTAAACCTAAAAAACCTTATATTTTTAATAAATATATCATTTTATACACATTTTTCTAAAAAAGTTAAAAAACGACTATAATTACATTTAAAATGCAGATTTATTTATTTTTACCAAACTTAGTATGTTTTAATTTCCATTTATTTTGGAATGAAGAGGAAAATCAAACTGTCATATACACAAACAGCAAATCTCACAAAGTGTTATGCTCTCAAAAGAGCATCCATATTTTCATTCATAATTACGTCGCATTTAAAACAGACTCTCCAGAATTAGATCAATAAAATGTACTTAAAGGCTTTTAATTTATTTTGTAAATGTATAGATAGCTGGATCGTATAATTTACGATTCTAAAGGGCTTTTCATACCCCACAAGTTTAAAATTAAAGACAGCCCTTCCTTACACTGCCCTAGACAACTTTAAAACTCGCCATCACGAAAATTGTTGACGAGCTCCTCAAAAAGGCCTAAGGAAGGAAAATAAGAAGAAAAGAAGAAGAAGAGGAAGCAGAAGGTCTGTTTGCGTAGGATTTGCTATTGGCTACTTTCCTCTTCATTTCTGGCGCTTTGCTTTTATTAACCGATTTCTTGAAAGGAAGGAAACCGAACCTTGTTTACGTCTCGATCTTGAGTCCCGTGTGCACAACAAGGCGTTTTCAAAGAGGGAACGACGACGATGACGACGACGACGAAGACAGCATTTTATGAAGGAGGTATAAAATTGCTCCTGATGCGATCGTTCCCTTTAGTTCGATAGAAAATTGTTTTTTTTTTTCACCTACGACTTCTTTTGGCCTCTTCTTTTATTTTTTATTTTAAGGGAGACTGGACTGACATCTTCGAGACACCTAAGTCCAATGTGAAGGGATCTTGACCTGCAACGTCTACTTAATTGCCTTGATTGTTCGGATAGTGCCCTACAAAATCCTACCACATTTTAGTTCAAATAAAGAGCAAGGGTCTCCCTGGTTTTGGGTATATCTACTGTTCAGCCTTAAGAGGTGTATGGGCAGGAGGTGTATGTGAAAGCTGGGATTCCCCTTTTTCTTTCTAGGTTTTTACAAAAAAAAAAAGGGAAAGCTTCCGGAAAAATTTCCCAGATTTAGAAAGAGATTCGCCCGGGAAGAGTACCAGGGCTGGGCAGAATGCAGAAGGGCTCAAAAATAGAATTGAAGAGAGCTCATGCGCCGTCACTCAGCTAAGGCTTCACTCTAGCGTATTTGGATTATAGTTTCTGAGTATCTTGGAGCTGAGAAGCGGGGATCTTTTATCTAGAGCTCGAAGTTCGACATAATTCCGCTGCTGCCATGAGGTGTCCTCCACTCGATTTCAGTTCGTTTAAGAGCGCAGGTCCACCACACGGTCTTCTTGGTCCCCAGGAATAACACAAAACGCTGTCGACGTTTTTCCCAGCATATTTTCTCAAACTTTGATTACATTTGATCAGGCGCGCCACTGTGTGGGTACCCGTGTGCAGATGATATTTTCCCTCTCACGAACACCAGAACCCCTTTCACCCTTGCAATGTATGGAAAATCTGTGATTTTGGAGCCAGTCACCAAGCGTCTACCGTTTATGACGCCACGATGTCTTCTTGTTAAATTGGATTTGGCTGCTGGCTCCTCACAGAAAAATTCTTTAAAAGATTAGGGTCCAGATAAATTCCTTGAAAGAGAGGTGCAGTGTGTGGCGTCTCCCATTGTTGCGGTGGCTGATTTATTATTATTATTACTACTATTATTTTTTTATTGTATAATATAAACGTGCTACGACGTGTGGTCCGCATATAATTGGACGGTGCATAAAAAGGGCCCTGCACCAGGCTTCGATGAAAAGAAGCAGCTGACAGAATGCAGGCACCCGATATATGGGCCTCATCGTCCTTGGCCACTAGTGCTCCGTTGTGTCATATTCGTGTCTCCACCGTATGCTAATCAGCGAACGCGATGGGTGACTCCGCATCTAAACCCAGTGATGATAAGTAGTGCAAAAATAAATAAATTTAATGCTAGAGTTCTGCAGTGTGAGGTTCGTTCGTGAGTGGCCGAAACGTAATTTTGTTTTATAAATAATTTATTTTAGTTTTAAATAAAACATGTGTACGGTGTTTGTGCAATAGAATGCGTTTCCCTCCCATCAACTTTTAGGGGGAAACTCAAAATCAGGAAGGAGGCTTCACCAGAACGATCAAAGGACACTCCTCCAGCAAATGGATTACCCAAAGGATTAATTGGACAATTTCGATCTTCGTCCTATCCCAAGTTTAAACGTAAGCTGTTTTCATTTTTAACTCCCCTTAAGAAAAAAGACAAAAGGTCCCGCTCTGACGATATATTACCTTATAAAGCCACATTGGTCCTACTACACCTGCTCCAAGGTCCTTCTCTTTGCCCAGGATAATTATAAGAAATCACTTCCGCCTCAAAGCCGTTCGTTTACCTGCTCTCCCACACAGTGTCGGGTCCCGGACAGCTCCTATTTTAGGGGGGGCTGGTTCCTAGTTCGAGGCCTGTTAAATTCTGTTCACGTACGTCATTTTGCATAAAACGAAAATGAATTTTCTCTGGTTGGTGGGAGACTTTTTGGGGGTAGAGGGCCTCTTATGGTATTCCCAGGATGTGTTATGTGTTTGATTATGATCGCGTAAAACTCCCCATAAAAATATGTGTTGACAGTCTTCGGGCTTCAGGTCTCAAATATTCGGTTTCAGAGAACCGGTCTCAGACCTCATACGACACACCACGGTCGTAAGGTTCCACCCTCCTGTCGTGCTGTCACCCGTGACAGGCTTGAGCTAATCCTTGCGTGCTCCACGGTAATTATTGCTGAAAGTCACCGTTAAAATTGAAGTGACAGTTTATGAAAGCACTTATCATTGGCCGTAATTGGGGCGCGGAAGGGTAGCGCCGCGACAGGGATTTAAGCGTTTCACTTGATTGGCTGCGCGCATTATGTATTCTGGTGGAGGCTGCTTCGGTATGACAGCGGGGTTTACCACCCCCTCCAACCAATCCCCTAACCAACCCTAACCAGCCTCAATCAACCCCTCTGCTGAAAACAAGGAAATTTTAGAGCACGCGATGATTTCCGTTCGTTTTCAGGATTTTGTCAGATATAATAAAGCGTTTAACAGGGGCAAAGGGAACGGATTTACCTGTACAAAATAAACCCGGAATTGCCCGTTAAGTTAAACTATTTAACGGGAAGTAGTGGGCGTTCTTGAATAAGGGATTAACATTAAATTAAGTGGCGACTATACAAATTTCTGGGATAAACGAAGACACACGATGCCGAGGATTGCGGTGGGTCTTGTTTTGGGGTGATGTTTTAAGAAAAGCTCTTCCCGCTTTCTTTCTTGGTTTTTTTTTTTTTTCTTTTTCTTAAGAGAAAAATCGAAGAGACGCCACGTCTCAAACTTAAAGTGCGCTTTAAATTCAATAGAAATTCGTGGGACTGTTCGTTCTTATTGTTTTCGCAAAGGAAGACGGAACAATTGCTTTTGTTTTAAGTAAACAATCAACCTCTTGGAGGAATTGGCGAGACGACACAACTCATCCAGTTAAAGTTCAAATACCTACACACATGGTCGATTCTGTTTAGGATGTTGTTTGCACTTGTATACATCAGTCAAATATATAATAATATAGCTTTAATATTGTAACGTGTTTTTCTACTGTTTATGTCCAGATAGATAACCCAGATCAATAAATATTGAACGAATATGACTATCTCTAGATCAGTAAGTAGCAAAACTATCTTATTTCTATTGTCAATAATATTTTGTCATATTAATTCAAACCTATTCCAAAATCTGTATTACTATCTATTTTATTATACATATGTTACATTATGAGTACTTATTTATGAAATCTGAAATTATATTATTTTCTTTTATAAAAAAAATGTTATTGAATTATATATTGATCATTTTGGTCCAATACCTCTTGCCACCTTTCTGGTAATAGCACAATTCCACGCTTATAAAACTCCCGATCTTTGCTTACAGAAAACTGATCTAAGTGATTTTTGACATCCTCATTAGAAGCAAATATTTTGGAGTTTAAAAATGTTTGTAAAGATAGGAACAAGTAATAATCCGTAGGTGAAAAATCTAGCTAATATAGTGGCGTTATGATTCGCTTCAAAAATGGATCCTTTTCTTGACGTTGTTGTCAAATGTAGCGATCTCTCGTGTTGTTATTCGGAGGTTTGCTTCAATCAATAACTTTATTGTGTCTTCATCAGTTTCAACTGGCCATCCAGAATGTGATGCATCTTCAATATTGAAATTGCCGGAACAAAATTTTGCCAACCAGTTTTGGCATTTGCGTTCTGTCACATAAATTTTTCCTTGCTTCAACAGCATTCTTACCTCTTCGGTAATAAAAAAGAAAAATATGACGGAAATTGTTGTTTGGGTTTCTATATTTGATAGGACATACAAAAAAAAAACAATTGTAAAGAATAAGCTGTCAAAATATATAATAACAATATGGTTCATAATGAAATTGGCTGGTTAAAATTCTGACAAATTACTCTATTGGCGAAAAAAAATAAAATTACTTTTCGAACACCTCAACAATTTTTTAAATATCTTTAAAAACCCCAAGCTTAGTTCCGTTCGTATTGTAAGTAAATGTTTTTCGTAACTCCTACGAAAAATATTTGAATAGGCGCAATTATAAAAATCAAATCAATTCATATGTTTCATTGTCGTTCTTTTATCAATTACTTTAAATTGCAGAAATCAAATTAGAGTCTTTTATTATATATATGCCATGGCAATTTCGGTGATGTGGCATGACATGGCAACTTATAGCTGAATTACAACAAACATCTCTTATCGTAATCATATAACTCAATTCAGCTTTAAGAAGTAACGTTGCTAAGAGCTACGTCACATATTATATTGGGAACCAGGCGTAATAACAAGATAAATAGAAATTACACATAAAAGAGCAACATCAAAATTTTTGTAGTTATTCAGAAAAAATGCTCAATAATTAATTTGGCGGAATATTTAATAAGGATCTTTGAAATACTTTTTGTTAAATTTGAACTATCTAGTAGATTATAACCTGATATCTTCAAAAGTGGTACGATTTTCATCAATGATCTTTAATTTACTACGAAAACTAAACTTGCGTTTTTTTCTTAATAAAGTAATATACATATACCACGTGATTACCACAATCTAGCAAACTATTAAAAAGAAAAGTTAAAATATGTCGTTTAGAAGATCTTGGAGACACTTGATATGTATTTTACAATTAAATATTAATGCACTTTTGTTTTCTTACCTCATTCTTTGATTTTGTATCACTAATATAAAAAAAAAATTTAATGAGAAAAGTATGTGGCTTATAAAATTGCAAACGTTCTAGCTAATTGAATATTGTACATATATTCCTAAATTTTTATTTTTTAATTTTTTGTTCGTATTTCCTGTACACTTTATCAGAATTATTTTTCTTGTTGTATTAGGGTATGTTAAATAAAAAAACAACGTTCTCAAAAATTGTTCAAAGAAAATATACGCGTTTAAAAATTAAAATTATGTATACAAGATTTTAATTGTAGGCAGAATTATATAAAGCTAAAGAAATATTTATTTCAACATTTTCTTTTCTGCATGCATGTATTAAAAATAATGTTTTTTAAAATTATATTTTTTAAATCAATGTTAGCTTCAATATTTGGCGAAATATGACTTTTTCTTTAATGAAGCAATCAAAAAGGAATTTTTTCAGGATTTTATTATTATCGGAATTGAATTTTTGCAATCTGTTGATATCTTTATCAAATAATTGTGTCATAAATTTACCCTTATTAGCTTTTATAAATAAACATCTAAGCATAATATTGTCTAGATGAATCACCCTAGTTTTTAGTGTTTACCCACAGCTACAAAATAAAAAGCCGAGTGATTAAGTGTTAATAAAATTAAATGTAAATCACGCTGAATATTGATTGAAGAATTGAGGAATTGAAAATAAAATTGACTCTAATATTTCTAGAAGTCTAAAATCTCTAGATTTTGCCGTTTATTGTCGCTTTAACAAACATGTTGCAGACTTATTGATGAGTCACTATAAAATAATTATCTCTTTCCAACATGAAGCTTCGTGTGCACGGTCACATTCAAGCTGTTCTGTGTTGTTTGCCTGAAGTCTGATCTCGGCTATTAGCGCTGCAATTAGCTGGCAATTAGTGCAGCGATTAGCATCACAAATTGGAAGCAATCACGCGTGCTTTGCAGGTATCGAGTTTTGCAGGTGGTTTTAGTCGAAACGTTTTTGTATCCTTTGATGTATGCTGCACGATTTTTCGTTTTTAATTGTAAGGATTATAATTTATAAGCGACAAATAACTTTTTGGATTTCCGAGAGCTGAGATTTATAGAAGGCTTCAAAAAAATAAATAAATTAAAAATCACCTTATACTTACAATTAATTACAATTTTCGAAATGAAAGATTCGAAATGTAATATCACCTGTGTCAGAATATATTAGAGAATTCCAAATTAACAAAAAAAAAAAAAAATGTTTTTAGCAAGTTATTGCTTTTTTTAATTTTTGGTATTTTTATCCCAAAATTTATGGCAATTGATTAAGAATATCATAGACGAACAGATTTAATTGAGCGATAATTGTTTTCAAACTTAGAACAATTATAACCTCTTTTGCTTTTTATATTATCATAATACTTTCACCGTTTAGAAATATGATTCAGGTAGTAACATGTAAACCATGATATATGTATATTATTGATGAATAATTCAAACACGATTACGGCGTAGAAGCTACGATTACGAAAACATTATATATTTTATATTTTAATTCCAATGGAATTCAGTTTGAAATAATTCTACACTTATAGAAAAATTGTATATATATAAAGAAATTTTCAAATATAATTAATATAATAACTTGAAATATGGGACTAGTAAATGAAGAAGTGGCATTTTAATATAAGAATGTGAAGCGTTCATGCAACTCTAAAAATTACAAAATACGTACATACCTAATATAAGTACGTATTTTACTGATTCAAGTCTGAATAGCTTTTTTGTCTCCAATCTTATTTTAAGTATTTTCAATTTTACAAATATAGCATTTATATTTCAAATAATTCCTTTTCCAAATTAATTTATCCCCTCCCCTGTCCTGATCACAATAACCTTTCTGCTGGTGTATTTAATATCTTTTTCTGATAAATATAATAACTTTCCTGGTCAAAGTAATCTCTAACCTTTTTAATTATTAGAAACTTATAGGGGGAAATATTATTTTGAACTGAAGGAGGATTGAAAAAAGATTTATTTGAAATTAAATGCTATATATCAAACTTATTGGATTGTAATTATTGTACGTTCTTTTTAATTTCTGCAATTACTTCAAGATTTACTCCCTCGGGCATAAGAATGTATTAATCCTATGGATATGATAATTGATTTCATACATTTCATATAAACCAGCTAAAATAAATAAGGGTTATATTCTTTAAGGTGTTAAAACATAAAAAACATGAATTGTCCAGATAAGGATTTTATTTAATAAAGATAGATCTCCACTTCAAAGTTCATAGAAAATAAATTACAAGAGTAAATACTCAAAAGTTATAAGATTAATTAAGAACATTTAGTCCTTTACATTATAAATTATATATTTAATATTATATTTGCTTGTTTCGGATATATATTTTGTCATTATTAACAGAATGTAGAAGCAGTGGCGGGCTAGTAAAATACTTGCTTTTTCACATAATGTAAATGGAAGCAGTAATTAATAATTAATTAAGGAACGAATGTGGAGGCAAGTTGTTTTTGCTCTTTATTTCTTACTTATCTCAATCGCGGATATTCTTGATTAATGCATGCGTCAGAATTAACAAAGCAAACGAGAGCGTTTTTATTTGATTTAAGTAGAAATGTGTTAAAAGCAACCCAGAAATTTGTTAAAAACAGGATAATTATCTCTCTTAAACTGGTATTCAGAGTCGGATTATCAACTTCAATGATGGTACGTCACCGATATTTGGCTGCCCCATAAACTCCAAATTTGGACCAAATATAATACCGTATAATTAAAACTTCTTAGAAAATATTAATTTCCATATCATAGGTCGAAGGATAAAGTCATGGTTTGGGTCGAAAATCGATTATCGAAAAACGCATGGTATACTCTTTCATTATGAGCAATATACTTATACCCAAAAGCCAAGGGCTAAAGCAAGTTTTAGACTCCTTGAATTTTATACAGCAAAGGTTAAAAAAAATGCCAGGAAATGAGTTTTTTTTATCTTTGAATGGAAATATAAGTGCATATTTTTTTCCGACTTATAAGGTCAGTGGATTGAGAATGATTTTTTTGTCTAACAAGGGGAGTATCAAACATGTTAATCACAAATTCCGATCAATTTTATATATGTTATAGACTCGAGTCCCCTCATTAATTCCCTAAAGCGACAGGACGCCATTCGCTTTCATTCTCGAGAAAAATCAATTTAAAGTTCTACGTGTAAGTTAACCCATTAATGCGCAAAACGAGGATTTTGTACGAGGATGATTGTACGATTCGAATAGCAAATTGAGGCGAATTTCCTCCAAATTCATACATAAGGGGTTTTTGAGGGTGCTCTTTCAGAATCTGGCATTTGTTTTGCATAAAAACTTCAAAAACCCTATTATTTTTTGGGTTTTTTCAAAAAAGTGCAGTTTTTTTTTTTTGTCAGTTTTCGTCTCAAAGTCGATTATCTTGTCGTTGCTGCTATTGTATGATCATATAACTACCAGAAATCGCGGTCCAAATGTCTACACTTTGTCAAACCATGGTTTTTAATTTTTTTTTTACTTTGGTTTTTTCAAAATGGCTATTTTCTACAGCAATGTAATATAAAACATCCCGAGTTTTTTACACGCAAAGCATCAACTTTGCAAAAAAAATTTATATGACAAAAAATGCTTATAATTAGCCATGGAAAACACATAAATTTTTTCAGAATTTTTTGGACTATTTTTGGTTTTTTAGATTTGGCCAATTTGTGAAAAATCCAAAAAATAATAGGGTTTTTGAAGTTTTTATGCAAAATAAATGCCAGATTCTGAAAGAGCACCCTCAAAAACCCCTTATATACGAATTTGGAGGAAATTCGACTCAATTTGCTATTCGAATCATACAATCATCCTCGTACAAAATCCTCGTTTTGCGCATTAATGGGTTAACTTACACGTAGAAATTTAAATTGATTTTTCTCGAGAATGAAAGCGAATGGCGTCCTGTCGCTTTAAGGAATTAATGAGGGGACTCGAGTCTATAACATATATAAAATTGATCGGAATCTGTGATTAACATGTTTGATACTCCCCTTGGTTTAATGAGCCGTGTGTCATTTGCTTTTATCTATGTTATTTAATTTAAATTTTCCTAATAAGGTTTAAGGAGTGTACTTTCCTCCCAGCTATTGGGCTTGTCAATTTTTTCGCCTTAGTTTGAGATACACCCGTCAAATAGTTTTTTAGTTGACAACTACTATATTTTTTTCAGTTTTTTCCAATTTTTTTTTCCTCAATTATCAAGGTTTTGTGCATTTTTCCTGAAAATTTCCCTACTTTTAAAAATCCGCTGTCCTACGCCATGACGTACTTGGCGTTACCTATAATCCATCCGGCTATGCTGTTAATGTGGTTTTTCCCTATATCCTATAAACCTCTGTTCATAAATTCAGTTCCTACATTCGATTGGTGAGCTTCAGAAAAGCAGGAAATCCATAAAAGAGGAAAAAGCGGACTCATATTCAGAATTACAGCCACTTAATTAGTCGTCTAACTTTGACTGGTCAATATTAGCAAATTTTCATATATTCAAGATTTTTCATTGCGTATCTTAAAATTGTTTAATCAATATTCGTGTTACAGAAAATGAAAGAAATTAATTGATTTATGTTTAAAATTTATTCTTACTTAGTTCTTTTGCACCGAATGGATTTAATTAATTATTTAGTCATTAAAAATTACTTATTCTTAGAACTTGAAGAGTCTGTTCCCAGGACGATGTGCCTTAAGTTCAAATATCGACTTTTAACTTCTTGCGAATTGTAGAAAACTTGTGGTCTGTATGTAAATCAAAATGATTACCAATTTGCAGCTGACATTTTGTTTAATGGACTTTTGGGTCAGTCCCATGCGTCTTTTGGGCGAGGGGGGGGTACCCCAGTGGGTTCCATTCATGCGGACCCCAAAGATTTATACGGTTTTCTGGGTAGTAAAGTTTTACTGAAATTGAAACAAAAATCCACCACAGAGAAGTTGAGAAGGAATAAATCTCAAGAGAATAGGGAAGCGACCATTTACCACATAAATAATTCAAGAGAAAATTATTCCCAGCGGGCCGAGGGGGGGCCAGAGAAACATACGAAAGAGCCAAAAATATGAAATTTATCGCCACATAAGGCAACGCTGCCAAAAGGTCAGCGGACATAAATTAGACTAAAGTCGGCAGCGTCGGCAGGCGTAATATATGGCTTTAATCCTCAAAGGATTAAAAGCCTAATGCTTGGCAGCACTGTGCGAGGATATTCGAAAGCGCTTAATTGCATTCCTGTCACGGACTGGGGACTCCCTTCTATTATTTTATTTTTATTTTTTTTTCTGCGGCTTCCTTACAATTGCTACCGTATAGTGGCCTCGTGTCCCGAGACTTACGTAATGATGCCCGGACTGTAATTAATTTTGGTTTTTGTGACACTCCCGGGCAACGTGAGTGTCCTTCTTCCTTCTGTTTATTTATCTTACCGTCGAGTGGCTCTCACTTATTCAATTTTTCCCCCAGCTGCTCCTCGGTTGTTCCACGGCCGAGAGTAAAGTGAGAGTGCGGAGCAGCTCCAGGGTGTCCCAGCGTGGTGACGGGGGGCACTCTTCACCGAGTTTCATTTGATTTCACTTTTCTGTCGATTCGACGTGGCGCGCTTTATGGGGCAAATGTGCCCTTCCCGTACGCATAAGTGCTCGTACGACGATGGTGGGGAGCCGCATTGAGCAGCGGAGCTCCAGATGTGGAGTTATATCGTTGTCACCGGTGGCGGAGCACACTATGGGGCCAGATGAACTTGTCCTTTTTATTGTATGTTGGTTTGATCTGGAGCAAAATCGGTTGATCCTGGTAGAGAAGGAAGCACCGCAGTTTATACCCTGCGTCCTTAAAACTTCTAAAAAGGAGGATTTTGCGCTCTCTATGGCGAACTACTAAAAAGTTCCCTCCCCCTGAGTAAGCATTTTATACGCTCGAGAAAATCCTCAGTTTTGTGCGATGCAAAGTTAAGACATCCGCTCAAGGACCAAAGGAGAGAAAAACGGGAGAGAACCAGGACCAAGCCGGGATTAATTTAGAAAGTGGATCAGGGTTTTGACGCGGCAATACGAATTTAGTGACCTACTTTGTTAATTGCAAGTTCCTAGTATTCGGAATTTGTATAGTAGTCCCGCAAAATAGGGGTTTCGGGTGAGCCCCTTTTAAAAAGAAGTACCGTGCGCCACCACTAGCCGGACAGAACCCCACCAAACCTTGTAAATGAATGGGATTAATTTCGCCTATTCCACGGTTTGCATAATATTTTTGATTTCAAATAAAACATCTTTTGAGACTAGCTAACGACATGGAAATTCTAGAGCGCTGCATGCGGCGGCCGACAGTGTAGACTTTTCAAACATCGCCCAGCATCGCATCGCATCGCCTCGCCGTAGTCGACGTCGTCGTCATCGTCGTCGGCTGCGAAGGATCCTGAGAAATTGGGTTAGTGGAAAAAAAGAAATAGCTCTAATGGGAATAAAAATTGGGCTACATGCTCTGATTAGGTCACATGAGAACCTTGTTTTTCGCTTTTTGCATATTTTTATGCATACGATGTCGAAAGAGAGAGGATTTTCCTATTTTCTAGGAGTTATATTTTAGTGACCTGGAATAGTGAAAAAGAATTTCAAGGCTTTAGCTTTTTATGGTGGTATTTAAATTGCTTGTTAGCGACGTAATTAGAAGTTGAAATATAGAAGCTTTGAACATCAAAACGATATAATTATTTTCATTTTATATTTGTTTGCAAAAATAAGCGTTTTTAATATTATATGAAGAGATTTTTGTCTAGAATTTATTGAAATTCAAATGTTTTATTATTAGCTTAATTACTTTAGTGTTAAATATAGTAGTTTTTTATATTCAGAGTCCAGGGTAATCTCCTACAAGCAAAAAATGTCCTAATTTAATTAGCTCAAAAGTTGATTCTTTGTCTTAATTTGCTGAATTAAGGGAAATAATTATAAAAAACTTTTATGTGCATATTCATTTATTTCATACAACTTTTTAACTCTAATACATATTTTATTAGTCATTCTGCATATGTGAGTCCGAGATCCATTAAAAGCTGTAACTTTTCTTTAGCAGCAATTATTCAATTCAATAGAAAGCTTGTCAAATGAATGCGATTTTTAACACAGACAATTCATGTTACCTAGACGCCCTGATAATTTAATCTTAATTCTTAATCTTGAAAGCAAGGCTCTCTTAATTAAATATAGGGTACATGATGAAAATTCTTATCTTTTTAATAGGATATCGTTTTAAAATAATAAGTGTTTCAGATACAAATTTTAATTTTGCTCTAGTATCGAAGCAAAATATAATGGGTAACAAATCGACGTTAATGAATTATACAATGATTTGCTTAAATGCTTAATTCTTCATAAATTTTAACAAATGTTAATTCAGTTCGTAAACATTAAAACATTCAATATACACAGACACTCAATTTAAAAATCCAACATTCATCAAGTTATCCAAATTCTTTTCGTTTATTCAGTGCTTTTCAGGTTTTTATTTCATATAAAAAAAACTGCGGAGCCAAAAATATCGTAATTTACCATTTCTTCATATAGCCTATCCAACAGCAAATATCTGCCACATTCGAGTAATTTTTTCATCCAACATTTATTATTTATGGATTTTAAAAGTTGCAGTCATTGCATCAAATCCTCTATATTTGGACTCTATAATGAACCAACGATAAGCGAAAATTGACAATTTTGATTTCACATTTAGTGTAATTGGCATTCATATCAAGAGTGGCAGATGAAAATTACAATTGACTTATATGAGTATATTATTTTTTGCCGTTTTTGGAGAACTGTGAAAAATGTCATAAATTCATTTTATGATTGATCCTACTAAAATGTTCCATATTCATTTTTCATATCTTCCATTCTTGGCAATCCTTTGTAATGTTGCGATCAAAAATTCTTTTTTAATCGATATTGTATGATATCCGATAATAATATTGTGTTTAAAATAATGGATGGTCTTGTTATTATTGTTTTATTATTTAATGTTAAAAAAATAAAAATAAATTGAAAAACAATAACTTTATTATATGTTGTTTATTATATTTATTATACTCATTAAAATTGATTGTTTTTATTAAACAAAAATTTTAAAATTTAAGTGGGTTTGTTAGAGAAGAGTATCCCATAATTCATATTCAAAATTAAAAGCAAATTACTCATTTAAATAAAAACTTAAACCTGAATTAGTATTTAAAAAGGAAAGGTTCCATTCACAAGATCAAGCAAAACTGATTATAACCCTTTGAAATTGCAGCTTTAGTGTTACACTATAAACGTTGGAAATTATTGCGTTACACTTCACTTTAATTACGGGTAGTACTATATATAACACTAGGGAGTAGTAAAATGAGTGTAAATTTATTGTAACATTTCTAAGAATGCGGTTAATGTTATGCAAACGATAAATTCATATCTCTATTCAGCACTAAAGATTCTTGATGATGATGCAGACGTTGATTTTCAAATGACTGATGCAATTATTTAGATTATTAGAAGGATTACACATTATGCATTTTTATGATTCGATTATTGACGTTGAGATGACACGTGATAGAAATTGTGCCAATCATGCTGATAATATGGTAAATTTAATTTAAATGCATTTTAGAATTCAGATAACTGAATTACATATATTTCAGAAACCATCGGTAATTCAACGAAATTAATTATATTTCACAATACATAAGTAATAAGTATATATGAAATGTGATTTATACAATATTTATTGGTATTCAGAGTAAAGAATTAAAATCCAGAAAAGGTCAATTGAAAAGATCAACTCAGAAATCATCATAAATTAGATTATTATTATCACAATTCAGTCAGCCGAGTTATAGCCAAGCAAAGCTCAGTCGTTTAAAGTTATTACAAGAGCAAACGTTTAAGTAAATTAATTTTTGTGGTGTTGAATAGCTGAGGTAATACGTTTATAAAATTGTAAGAAGATGTTTTAAGATATATAAAATACTATTTCACATTTTCTCAAACAAAAAACAGCCCTACTATGGTTCGCGATTCGGGAAAATATCATAATTAATAATTTGTCAAACTATAGGCTAATAAAACTTTACCCTATTACGATAAGCAAACATTTTATATCATTTTATTCTACATGTTAAATCCGGGCGAATAAATATTGTCAGTAACAATGAAAGTGAGATTTTGGTATTACGTTTTTGGGAAAAGTGTGCACAAATTAACATAAACATATTTTGTTAGATTTGTTTAAATAATTGAAAATGCTAAACACCCGTAATACGATGATTGGGTTGGTGTTACTTTCTGAAATATAACTAATTTATCTGAAAGATAAATAATTAACTAAAATTAATCCTGTTATATAAAAATATATAAAATTCATAAATTTTAGGAATTTTATTTTTAGTTCAAACATTTTTTAGCATGTTTTTATTTTTATAATAAGGATCTAGGCAATAGGATTCTTGGCAATTTCTACCCTATTTTCTGAAATATATAATTTTTTCTACCAAGATGATTATCATGGTTGTGAATCACGGATTTTGTCCAGTTTTATATATATAGGTAATAGGGGAATGCGTCCTCAATGTGTACCTTAAGCGGCAAAACGCCATTAGATTTTAATCTCGAAAAAAGTCTATTTAAACTTTTTAATATTTTATACCAGTCATAATTTTTTAGCTTTGTATTTTAATTTTTGAATAAAAACTGACAATACTTGAAAATTATCGTATTTTTTTATAATGATCTACTTAAAAAAAATAGAGACTTTAAATCGATTTTTCTCGAACACAAAAAAGAATGGCGTTTAGCCGGTTCAGCTACAATTTGAAGAGGCCTTCCTCTATAACATATATATACATATAAAACTGGACGAAATTCGTGATTGATATCCTCGTTGAAAGTATGAAGTGCATAGGGTACCACTTTCAATTTTACATATAAATAAATATAATAGTAATATAAAAAATAAAGTGGTAAAATGTGCACTTCATCTTTAGAAAAAATTATGTATGTATATCAGAAAAGAGGGCAACAATTGCTAAATATCACTTTTGACCGATATTAGTGATATTATTTTTGGTGCTTATCGTCTTTTCCAAAATAATATGAGTATTTAGTTAAAAAATGCATATTTATGAATTGACTAAATTCATTCATTCGAAGTTCAATCAATAGTGCCTAAAATGACACTCACTTTTCTAAAAGTGTAGTATCAATATGTTGCTTAAAAGTGTTGTCTTTATTATTCACTCCTTCCACAGTGCGGTTACAATTTGATTCAGTTAAAAGCCTCATTACCCTATGCAAATTTGTCTCTTTTAATTTCACCCCTATGCTCTACCGCCTACCCCTCGAACAACCGCCTTCAACAAACCGCCAAGTGATTTTGCGGGAAAGTGGATCTCGTTGAAATTTGAAAGTTTCCCTCGGTGGTGTCGCGTCGCGTGCAGAGATCGATAAATATTCGTCGCGGATTGAGAGGTCTCTTGTTATCTAACGTCGTCGGGGGATGGATTATCTAAGTTAAGCACGCAGGATAGCTAAACCATCACGCACCCAATAACGTGACCGGCTAACTTGTCTAGACATGCTCATCAAGTTATGCTGACCTATCCACACGCGCCGAGGTCTTCCCAGACGATCAGGTGTCACGACCTGGCTCACCTATAGGCCGGCCACCCAAGTTAGATTTTAAGCAAATCAGAATTGTACTGTAGTTCGGGTAATTAAGACGCATTTTAGTAGCTCCGCAATTATTGTGAACATAGATCTGTTATTTAGTAGAATACTATATTTGTGTAACGCGGAATAAATGCAATAAATGTATTTACTTAATTGTAAAATTATTTTTTTATGTAAAACGAATTAATTTTTGTTAACTGGCGCCCGAGCAGGGACCGTTGAGTGCGAAAATAAATCGTTCGGAAGTAAAGTTCGGTAACGGTTACGCGAGTGCAAAAACAGTGAGGAAGATTCGTTCCACAAGTAGGCTCCTGACGACTTCAAAGCAGAGGCTAAAAGGGATAACAACGAAACCTCCGGCAAGCGCAGCATCAACGGAAGGGACTGAACCACCTATAAGCAACATAAAGGTCAACCCGTCCCAATTCAACGTCTGAACTCCCGACTATGAAATTCTCCTTAATGTAAGTACAACCATTATTCACTTACATTAAGTAATTAGCAATTGCATAAAAATAAGATAATTTGCAAAAGTGAAAAGAGGAATTTCCGAAGCAGTGAAGTGCGAACAATTTCCTTTTCCCTCCCGTGAAAGTTATCGTTAAATAGTAAAAATGGAGCAATTGCAAGAAGCAATAAAGCAATTGACTGGGGCAATTAACGCCCAGATCGAAACTGTAAAAGGAATCGATCGAAGGCTCCAAAAAGTGGAGTCAGAAAAAGCCCAAACTCCTGACCCTATCCCCGTTTCACTTCGACCTCCTAGAAATGAGGAGGAACTCAAAGAGATATCAAAGTTACCTGACTGTGTAAAGGAACTGCAAGTATTCGACGGGAACCCAACTAGTTACGTTTCGTGGGTCCACAACGTCGAAAATATTTTAAAAGATTACGAAATAGTCCGCGGAAAGCCCATATACCGGGCAATACTCCAAAGTATCAGGCAAAAAATAAGAGGTCCAGCTGACTCGGCCCTCATATCTTATAACATATTCGGCGACGATTGGCCATCAATCAAGAAGTGTTTATCCCTGCATTATGCGGATAAGCGAGACATACGCACCCTCGAGCATCAGCTCAACTTGCTAAATCAAGGAAGCATGACTCTAGATGAGTTCTATGCCAATGTTAACCACCAATTTTCCCTTATAGTAAACAAAATTAAAACCGAGGACTATTCCGCGGAAACGGTAAATGTACTGATAGAGACGTATAGGAATAGAGCTCTCGACGTCTTTATTAGGGGTGTTAGTGGCGACCTGTCTAGAATGCTAATCATTCAGAGACCCCAAACACTCCCAGAAGCGTACACTTCGTGTTTGGATATTCAAAATTTAAGCTTTAGAAATATAGCCATCCAGAAGCCGAATTTGAAAAATTCTATAACAGTACCGGTAAACCAAATCTTCTCACGCGATACAAGACAAGCAACCCAGGGATATCCGCTGAAGCCAGCGCCTCGAGGACCACCAAGGCCACTACCCTTTGAACAACAAAACAAAGCATATAATATACAGCACGAACGAAGTACACAACCACCTCCGAGGCCAAGCCAACCAAAACCTCCAGTCCCAATGGAGATCGATAGATCGATCCAAACTAGGCAAGTAAATTATATGAACCGCCCTAGTGGAAACAATTACCCTGTAAAAAGAGACAACAACTCCGAAAACTACCCACAAAAGCAACAAAGACTGAATTATCTAGACACGGAGGAACTATCACCTGAAGAATATTCGCAAACGTGCGAAAATGAGGTAAGTGACGAGTGCTACGACGAAATTGATCAGGAAAGTCAAGAAATAAATTTTATGACACAAGCCTCTCTAGTGTACCTTACCTAGAGTATAAAACACGAAACGGCGAAATTTTGAAATTTCTAATCGACACCGGAGCTAACAAAAATTTTATAAGACCGGAATTAGCTCCCATCACCAAACCAACCAGAGAACCATTTAAAATACAATCAGCTGGAGGGGAAATCGAGATTAGGGAAAAAATTGCTGGAAAATTTTTTTCCAGCATTGGAAATGATACTACTGTAAACTTTTTCGTCCTACCCGGACTGAAATCATTCGACGGAATCATCGGAGACGATACACTAAAAGAGCTTGAAGCCATAATCGACAGGAAAAATAACGTATTAAACATAAAACCAAATATCATAATCCCCTTAAAAGCAAAACCATCAGTCCAGGTCAATAATATTGAAATAAGAGACAAGCACATTAAACCAGAAACAAAACACAAACTACACGAAATTATTAAAAAATATTCAAAATTGTTCGGACCAATTAATGACCAGGAAATTGTAAATACCACAGTGAAAGCGGAAATTAGAACAGTAACGGACGAACCAATTTACACAAAATCATATCCCTACCCCGCTAATATGAGGGAGGAAGTGGAAACACAGGTAAAAAAATTATTGCACGATGGAATCATCAGGCCCTCCAAAAGCCCATACAATGCACCAATTTGGGTTGTAGAAAAAAAGATGGACGCATCAGGAATAAAGAAATACAGAATGGTGATCGATTTTAAAAAACTCAACGCCGTAACAGTTCCAGATACCTACCCCATACCGGACATATCAAGTACAATAGCGAGCCTAGGAAACTCTAAATTTTTTACAACCATCGATTTAACGTCCGGATTTCACCAAATTAAAATGAAAGAGGAGGATATACAGAAAACAGCATTTTCCACGATGAACGGGAAGTATGAATTTACAAGGTTACCCTTCGGGTTAAAAAATGCACCCGCTATCTTCCAAAGAATGATAGACGACGTGCTAAAAGAATTTATAGGAAAGATCTGTTATGTCTACATTGACGATATAATAATATTTGGAAAAACAGAATCTGAACATTTAAAGAACATCGAACGAATTTTCACTAAATTAGAGGAAGCAAACCTGCGGGTCAATTTAGACAAAACAGAATTTCTAAAAACCGAAACTGAATTTCTAGGTTTTATAATCACCAGCGAAGGAATAAAACCTGATGAGAAAAAAATAGCAGCAATAAAAAACATCAAGCCACCGGACAACCTAAAGGACCTTAAAAGTTTCATTGGATTAACATCATACTATAGGCGATTCATCAAGGATTTTGCAAAGATAGCCAAACCCCTAACGAATTTGACAAGAGGAGAAAAAGGACAGATAAAATCGACCCAATCGAGAAAGGTTAAGATTCACATGGGCCCCGAAGAACTCAAAGCATTCAGAAACCTAAAGGAACTGTTGACGTCCCAAGAAATCTTAATTTTCCCAGACTTTTCCAGACCATTTATACTAACAACTGATGCCTCAGACCAGGCAATCGGAGCAGTATTATCGCAGGGGGAAATTGGCAAAGACAAGCCTATTACCTACATTTCCAGATCGCTAAATAAAACAGAAGAGCACTACGCAACAAACGAAAAGGAAATGTTGGCGATAGTCTGGGCTCTGGACAATCTAAGAAATTACCTATACGGCGCAAAAAAGATCAAGATACTTACTGATCACCAACCATTAACCTTCAGTTTAAGCAATAGGAATACGAACGCAAAATTAAAAAGATGGAAATCACGAATAGAAGAATACAACTACGAGTTGATCTATAAGCCAGGAAAAACCAACCACGTCGCCGACGCATTATCAAGGCTGCAGACGGAAACCAATATGCTATCATCCCATGATTCACAGACTCAACACAGTGCCGAAGAGGATAGCACAGACCTAATTCCATTCTGCGAAGCCCCAATAAACGTTTTTAAAAACCAACTAATCATCTCCGAAGGTCCAGATATGTACATATACGAACAACCCCACTTGGGATACCACCGACATTTCATCAAATTGACAACCATAACCAAGGAAACACTCACGAAAACACTTAAAAGAAGATTGAATCCAAATATCGTCAATGGACTCAAGATACCGGAACAATATATCCAAATTTTACAAGACGCCTATAGGGACCACTTTAGCAAATTTAAAATTCGACTAACACAAAGAGTAGTTCAGGACGTTCCGGAGATGGCAAAAAAATTCGAGATTATAGAAAAAGAACACAAAAGAGCTCACAGAAACCACGACGAAAACAGGAAACAAATCTTGGAAAAGTATTATTTTCCCCATATGGCAATGGAAATCAGGAAATACATAAAAACCTGCGAAACTTGTAACTCAAATAAGTACGATAGACATCCTAACAGACCTGAGCTACAAGAAACACCCGTCCCGACCTATCCCACAGAAATAGTACACATGGACATCATCGAATTCCAACAAGAGAAATTCATCTCCTGCGTGGACAAATTTTCAAAATTTGCAAAATTTTTCAGAATAAAAGATAAATCCGTATTACATCTCAGAGACAAAATTACCAAAATTCTACACTTCTTCACTGCGCCCAAAGTGCTCGTAGTAGATAACGAAAAAAGTTTTGTTAGCCCAATCATATCCAACTACATCAGAACGCTAGGTATCGAACTATACAAAACACCGACCCAAAAAAGCGAAGTTAATGGGATAGTGGAAAGAGTCCACTCAACCATAATCGAAATAATAAGATGCTTACGAACCGAATACCCAGACCTAAGATTAAAAGAACTAACGAACATAGCGGTGGACAGGTACAATAATACCATACATTCAGTGACAGGAATGAAGCCCAGCGACATTTTCTTTGGCCGTTCACAAAGGATCAATTACCAAAATTTATTAGATATCAGGGTTAAGATTAACGAAAATTTGAAAGAACAAATTCTTAAGCAACAGCAAGCGAAACTTAACAGGGATAAATTAAAAAAACAAAAACCAATAACGTATAATCCCGGAGAAACCATTTACGTGGCTGTTAAACAAATTCAAGGAAAACACAAACCGGTATACAAAAAAGAAGTAGTCGCTCAAAATCATAGGGTCACCGTTACCACCGCCAGCGGAAGGCGCATTCACAAGTCACACATAAAACACATTAACCCATAGAGTACATTTTTCACCTTTCAGGTTCCTTTGGGTGCATACAGCCCTATCTGCAAAAATATTTGAATACCATGGACCAGTAGCAACAATCAAACAAGGAAATGGGAAAATAATAAGTGGTAGCATTAAACTCGTCCACGTCGTTAATTTGACCAACTACGAAGAAGTACTCAACAGAACAATACCGGTAGTAAAGCATCTAGATAAAACAAGTATCATTAAACCTCAACTGGAACATCAGATTATCCAAATTAAACAACTTATACACAAATTAAAGGGCACGGATTCAAGAAGTCGAAGATCCATCAACTGGATAGGATCAGCGTGGAAGTGGATAGCAGGATCACCGGACGCTGCTGACTGGGATGAAATAATTAAAAGTCAAAACCAACTAATATCCAATAATAACGAACAATACAAAGTCAACAACAAATTAATGGAAACTACGGACATGATGTTACAACAATACAACAAAATTATCACTCATTTAGACGATCAAATAAACTCTAACCACGAGCAAATGCTCTTTAACAGAATGAGCCTCTTAAAGAACGAAATTAACGAAATAGTAATGGCAGAACATTTGGCAAAAGCAGGAATTATTAATACAAACCTATTGAACAAAGAAGAGATAAACCAGTTAGTAGTCCAAATCGAAACACTTCCGTACGAAAACGAAATAGAGGCGATAGAATATGCGGAGCCCTCAATACTGGTAAAAGATGCAATACTCCTCTATGTGATCGCGCTACCAAAAACAAGCGCAAACGAGTACAATCACATAACCATCAAACCAACGACGAGAAATAATAAACGGGTGCATCTAGGGTATACGGAACTATTAGTTAGCCAGGAGGAGGAGTTTGGAATAAAAATTAAATGCAACAGTATAAAAAATCTCACTATATGCAAAGAAAACCAGTTAGAAAAACTACCCAAGGATCACTGCATTAGTAGCCTACTAAAAGGAACTAGCGCTAAGTGTGACTATGAGTACAACAAGGACGAAAAAATTGAAATAATAAGTGACGATACAATATTTCTCGATAACTTTAACGGAGAGCTTTTCGAAAATAATTCAACCAGAAAATTGAACGGGACCTTTGTTGTGCAATATAGCAACGAAACAATTGAGATCAAGGGAAAACAGTATATCAACAGACAAATAAAAACATTCCAAGTCCTGCCGACGATATTCCAGGGGCAACCAGTCGAAGGGAATCTGAAACTCGACGTAGAATACCTACACGACTTGCACCTAAAAAATAGGAAACAACTAGAAATGCTCCACACCAACCATGGCATATCCTTCCTAACGAACATTTCCTTATCTACAATTTTTATAATAATTCTTGGTATCTTTATAGTTTTCAAAATAAAAAACCAAAAATCGAAATCAGAAATAGTCTACCCGGCCCTATTTTCAATGGCAACCAGCCCCAGCATCCAGGATTTGCAGCCAGTACAAATCAGCATCTGATCCGCGGGACGCGGAAACTTCAGGAGGGAGGAGTTAAGCACGCAGGATAGCTAAACCATCACGCACCCAATAACGTGACCGGCTAACTTGTCTAGACATGCTCATCAAGTTATGCTGACCTATCCACACGCGCCGAGGTCTTCCCAGACGATCAGGTGTCACGACCTGGCTCACCTATAGGCCGGCCACCCAAGTTAGATTTTAAGCAAATCAGAATTGTACTGTAGTTCGGGTAATTAAGACGCATTTTAGTAGCTCCGCAATTATTGTGAACATAGATCTGTTATTTAGTAGAATACTATATTTGTGTAACGCGGAATAAATGCAATAAATGTATTTACTTAATTGTAAAATTATTTTTTTATGTAAAACGAATTAATTTTTGTTAACTTCTATAGACATAAAATTGCAGCCGGTGTATCTCTTCCCGGTTTTCTTTTCCCTTCCCGAACAGGAACTAGGGGAGCAGCACTCGTCCTCTTAAAAGGGCAATTCCTCATCAGCAGATTTGAGTGGCGGGAGCCCTGGAGCGGGCTAAGTCAGATAAAATCAAGCAATGATAGTGTCTTTTCCGTGCATCCCTTTGTCATCTTCAGATACCGAAAGCCGCAGGATAGGAGCTGTTCAGGAGCAGTCTTTCTTGTCTCTGGATATTCTGGATTGTGTGTGGGACTTGTGGACGACGTTCCTGGAGCGGAGCGGACGATACTGCACCATGATATGATATGCCATAGAGATGACATAGACTAGAGGCTATAGATAGATGCTTCAGATGGATGTTGGGGTTATCCTGGCGGCGGCGACAGTATCTTCCGTCCCGGCGCCCATCGTCGTCCTCGTCGTTGTCGTCGTCGTCATCATCGAGGCGGTACTCTACTTAATTGTTCCACTTTTGCCTCTTCCTCGCATAAGCCCCGGATGAATAATTGATGGAAATTCCTACTTTCGTTCCCGCCTGCATATGTCATGAGGAGGGCGGAAGCTTCGCGAGGATTTCCTTTCAAATGGCGCAAGTATAAACCTCATTGTCGGGAGCACGTTTTGTCACTTTTCATTATAAATTACAGGGTGTACCAACCAATCCTCTACCCAACTGAAAAGAGCGCCTCTTTGCGCCCATACAAAATGTAAAGTAAGTAATCAAATTTAAGCGGTACGGTGACAGCGACGGGGTAGTTTACTTGATGAAGTGCAAACTTCTGATTGTATACTCTCAACAAAATTAGTTTGTAAGAAAGTTTCACAGAGCGAGAATTGCTTTGCCAGCGCAGCACCCCAGCCTCGTTGAACGGAGCCCCCTGGCTAGACGATGCTAGTTGAAATCGACTTCGAGACGACTAGTCCCATCGGAAAAGTTTGCAGCCACAGTCGTAGATACAATCGCAACTCTAGCATTCTAGTCTACAGTTTGAAGAATTATCTTCAATTTGGGGGAATCGATGCTATTTAATCGAAATCCAAACCTCCGCCCAATCCGGGGACTCGTTCACTTCGAATAGCGCTTATAAATTGATTTCTTATCACTTCTTTTTTACGTGGGAGTTGCTCCAAAACCAACATTCTTTAAGACGTCCTTCTTGTCGAAAACACATCTTCAGCTCCTACTCCAGCTCCCGTACCCATTTCAATTGGTTCGAAAAACCCGAACGTTTTCTCCCCGGACCGGAGTCCTCAAGCGTCAGTCAACAAAGTTGGACAATTTAAAATCCCCGCCGGTCTATGTGTGTTATGATAAAAAATAAAATAGCACCGCCAGGGAAAGGATATCGGAAACCGGAGGGAGATAAGTAATGGGCGACCAGATAAAGCCAACAATTTTCATCCTTACTATAAATCTGGATATTTGGGAAATAAATAAAACTTTTCCCGAGACCTGGGAAAAATCCCCCCGAGCAGCGGGACGCGCGGGCAGAGACCACTTTAACGTAGAGGAAATTTTTGTTTCCCTTAAAATGCTCCCTCCGAACATTTCTTCGTATATTTTTGGAAGAGGGACTTATTACGTCGAAATGAACGTGTATATATCTTTCAGTGGTTAGGGAAATCTTGGGATAAGATTGGATGTGATTACCTAATGGAACCTGCTGGGTATGGTGAAGTTTTTTAGTAAGATTTTCTTGGGAGTTTACAGACATCTCTCTGAAGTTTCCTTAAAAATATCACATTTCTGGAAGGATATGTATTACTTATTTTTGGGTTATCGCCCTATTTTCGTGTGGGTCTTCTTTGGACCAAGGGTAGGATATTTATTTATTTTATTTTGGAGATGTTTTAATTTTAAAATTAAATAATTTTTTCTCTTCCAATTTGTGCACACTTTTTAATTAAATTTCTGAGAAACAAATAAACACCTAGTATTTAGCTTGAAGGCGGACACAAAAATAATTTGAAACGTTGTCACGATTCCAATTGCTTTCTAAAAATACAATTTTTTAAGAAGACATCTCATTTTTGTTAAAAAAAAAAACCATAGGTTAATGCCCTAAACATACTTCGTTTAATTTTTTAATCAGAAAACTTGATGCACGTAACGCTTTTATAACACGCTAAATAGGTTCCTAGAAAACGCCGTATTGTGTGCAGATTGGTTTTGATTGATGGTCGGATTAACAAAGATGCACAACAAGCTTACTTAAAATTACATATTTAGATATTCAAGCTGAAGTGTTGAATTATGGTTGACGCATGGTAATTGTTTGGGTATATTTTCGCCCTTTTTCGATGTTGTCACATCAACTGAGTGTCGATGAGGAATAGCAGTAAAACAGTAATAGTCTAAGAACCAACAAATCGGTTTTAATAATATTTACAAACTATAAAAATCAAAGTTAAAAAAAAAGGGAAAACTTGCTTGTTTGAATGGCAAAAACGAAAAAAAGAATAATTTCAATGTAAAAAAGTCAATTTTCAAAACTTGAAAACTATGTTATATTTTTTTCACTTCAGACTTAATGCAGTCGAAATCAAACTCTTATATTGTAACCCTAGTAAAATGAAGGGTATACGGGGTGAGTCGTTCAAAATGTATTTATTTTCCATAATAATAACTATTCTTCGATGATGAGTTTGAACGATATTATTTTCTGAACCCATTTCTTCGCTAGAATTCTTAGCATTCTCAGCCCTCTTTAAAAAATCGGTTATTATTATCAGTTTGCTTTATTAAATTTTTATTTTACTATATAACTTTTTTTCTTAATACCATATTTTCCAAGGCTGTAACCAAGATTTGTCAGTAGCACCCTGATGCTATTTTAAAATATATGTATTAATGAATATTTCAAATTTTATGATTGAAAACCGATTGAATTTTGTGTAGCGGCCGCTAAACGAAAAACGATTGTCATTGTATCAAGTAGTACTGAATATTATTGAATATGTTTTATGTGTAAGCATATTAAATGCAAAACATCTATTTAAGTAGTTAACTTTAAGTTTAAGATTTTGTTATATATTAGAATTAAGTTATAGAAAAGTATGGTGCCTGCGTTAACCTTGTTAAAATAGTTATACCTACACTCCAAACAAATTTGGTGTAATTTTACTCCCTTTTTGGAAGGAAATTGAATACCTTCCATAATGGTAGTAAAATTACACTAAAAAAGATTATGCAGGTATTTGCGTTTTCGTATGTAAAAGTATTACATACATATGCGGAAAATTACGCATAATAGATGTGAAGTTTGCATAATAAATGCGTATTGTTTATTGCTTTAAAGTAGGTAAATTTACACATAGCAGATGTACATTTTTGGAATTAAATACTCCTTTGAATATAGTATTTTTACAATGCAGTTGAGGGGACAAGGACGTTATCTCTAATGAATGGGATAAAATGAAAGAAATAGAAATAGTTGAAATAAGGTTATTTTAATAATAAATTTGCAACAGGTTATTGATTGTGAAGTATTTAATAAACTTATAAAAATAAGATATATGAACTTATACAAGATGACAAATGGAAAGTTGCCTATTTATTTATTTATTTATTTATTTATTTAAAGATGTCATTTTTATTTGAAATTAGTTCCAGTTGAATCAGACATGTTTGACAGATACTTACTGAGATTTAAAAAAATCGACAAAATTCGGCCAGTGGATAACTATTTACATAAATGCTTGAAAACATTATTAATAAATAAGTTCATACGATGAAAACAAATAACTTTTTTATAATTCTTACCATCTGAGTATTTTGGCTGGCTACATTTTTACTTCCAAACTTGGTATGAAGGCCTCTATATATGCTTCAGTATAGTTTTTACCTCTAGAATAAAAGCACTCGATTTTTCTCCGTTTGTAAGGTTACTCATTTTAAAGTACACGTATTTCTCTTTATGACGTCTCAACAGAAAATGACAACACTCTAGTATATAACTACGGGGTCTCAACCTTCTACGACATATTAGAGAGGAAAAGACATTGGTATACTTTAGGCAACTTTCCATTTGTCACCCTGTAGTACATAAAAATAAAATAACAAAAACGGTTTTCTCGCCATTGTATTAAAGTATTAAGATTAATATAAATTAATACTAGAGATGCCACGAATAGTAATTTGGCCGAATACCGAATACCGAATATTCGGCGAGGTTCTTGGCCGAAGCGCCGAACATTCGGCAGCCGAATATTCGGCCACACTTAGTACTTTCCGCGGGCGACAAGTCACAACTCGTCGCTACAGAAAATGTTCGTTCAAATGAAGGTGTGGAACAGAAAAATTCTGTTGCAAATGAACTTGATTTTTACATGGCACCTGTTCGTTTAGATCGGACAGCAGACCCTTACAAGTGGTGGTCAGCAAACGCGAAACAATATCCAACCCTTTCACAATTTGCTAAGATTTATTTATCATCTCCTGGTAGCAGTGTGTATAGTGAGCGGCTGTTTTCGGAAGCAGGTATAATTTATGAGGAAAAACGCAATCGTCTGCTATCAACAAAAGCTGAAAAAATTGTTTTCATTCATCATAACTTACCACTGGTAGATTTTAAATATTAATTTGTTAGTTCTTTTTTTTGGTTAAATAAATATCTTTGTGAGCAATATTTTGAGTTCTTTTTTCATGATTTATTTGGTAATCCTTACTATATTTTATCATAAATACGAAAGTAAATCTGTTTATGACGATTTCACGCCAAAACTGCTGAACTGCTGATTTAAATGAAATTTGGTACACAGATACTCTAGAGCCTTAGAAAGGACATTGGCTATAATTTACGCTACGGGAAAACAGCTAGTAATAAAAAAATAATAAATAAATTGCTATTCGGTATTCGGCCGAATGGTTAACCATATTCGTCCGAATACCGAATAGCGAAAAAAAGTGGCCAAATAGCCGAATACCGAATAGTTGCCGAATATTCGTGGCATCTCTAATTAATACATATCATATTTCATTTTTTTAAATCCCTTAATCTAGTTATTTTACCTTTAATGGAAATTACACCCTTCTTTTTCGACACCACGTCTTAACTTTAAGGAGTACCATCACAAAGTGATTGCGAATTCATTATGTTTGAATGAATGAATTTAGGTCGTACATTTACTTCAGTTTGACGTAATTTTACGTATTTATGTACATATTTACACCAATATGTTGTAAAATTACACAATATTTACAAAGTTGAGTGAATATCACACCCAACGCTTTATTACACCAAAAATGTGTACTTTTACGATCTCGTGATAAATTTTTACACAGAAAAACATGTAAAATTTGTGAGTGTGAATTTGCATTCAATTTTTAGTTTGTAGTTATTAGATATAAGAAGCTTAGTTTTTTTTTTGTATCTATGTTTCTAATTTACCAAGACATAATATACTTGAAATCCTATTGAAATTAAATAGTGTAAACTATACAAAAGTTAACTTTCCTCGAAATTAATTTGAATATAACTAACTTTCGTGGAATAGTTTTAAACCGAAAATTACAAAATATAAACTTTCGTACATATTTCAGACAAACAAATCTCTGAAAATCGTCTTTCAAGAGGCTCCTGCTCATTACTCAGATGAATTATTTCCCAACCAGCTGTAGGACGTGTCGTGAATTAATGTGTCTGGAGCGTGTCGGTGCGGTAGCGCTGGGGCGTGCAGAATCCGCCGAAAATCTTGATGCCTGGGGGCAATTAAAACATTAATTAGCCGCATTTCTGCATCCCTATCCCTAAAGCAGTTTCTATTTTCGGCAGTTGCAATCTATTCGATCTTAGGGAGAGCTCGAAAGGGAGGAATGCTCCACTGAACTCGAATCACGCGGTTCACACTGACTCCAAATAATTTTGTCATTTGCCAGCAAGGTGGATGGTGTCGCTGTCCTCGCCATCGTAGTCATTGGTGGCGGTGTTCGTTTGAATTTCAGATTGCATTGCATTGCAGTCGTTTGAAACGCAATGCGAGAGATGTGCCGCCACTGCGGCACGCTAATTAAAGTTGACACCATATGTGAAAATATTATGACGGAAACTAATTAAAAGAGACTATATTCTGTCCCTTTTTTTTTCTTGAACACATCTCTGCGCTAGAGTTGATGCAGTTTCCATCTGGATTCTGGACTGATGGATTGCTTTTTAAGCCTTACTTCCTTTTGCGGCACGGTGACCCTTTCATGCGAAATGGAATGGGTTTTTTGCTAATCTAATCTTGAATTCAGTTTTGTTCGCGCAGAATCTGATGATGAAAGATTTGCATTTTAATACATTTTAGCTAGATGAGATTCCTAAATTGATTTTTGTTCATTTAAACGTATCAGATTCCCTCAATTGGAATTTAAGGGTATACTATCCTTCGTCTAAATCAAAGTAAGCATTATACAAAACGAAAATCCGTGAAGCTTCCTTACAAAAGGAGAGACATTAGCATCGAAAGGCTCTACCCATAACAATTTTAATTGTCCCATTAAAGCCACCATCCAATTAGGCGGTAATCACTGCCCCTAATCCGCCTCTGTTTTTGGGGGTGCCCAAAACCAATAATTACGCCCCAGCGAAATTCGCATATTTTCTGAGGAATAATTAACTCGGAATTACAAACTGAATTGTATATTTGCCCTTTTTTTTTTTTTTTTAAATACTATCGTTTTCATTCGAAACGAAACGAAACGCTTAGCAGCAATTGTAATCCTCATGTTTATGCCCGTGCAATCCATTAATGAATTTTCGCAATTGGCCCATGTCAAACACACCCGTAAAAGCCCTCAGATTAGTCTAATTAGTTCTGGAGTGTTACAAAAGGAAAATTAATGTAACGGCGGACAAGAGAAAGAATTATTCCGACACCGAGGGCCAAACCTCGAACTCTCTCGCCACCCCCTAGATGGCGCAGTCAGTTATCAAGACTTTACGACTTTCTCCAAATAATGGCATAGAGCCGTAGGGAACGAGGCGAACGAGGCGAATTCACACTCGACCCGGACCACTTAAGAGTCTGGAGATTAGCCCTTAAGGCGGGAGGCTCGTCTTAATCCTTCTCAGATTCAAATCTTCTCCATTTGTGTTTTTTTTTTCTTCTTCTATTTTTCGGGGAGAGTGAGACGAAAGACAATTGCCGTGTAAGTCCTGCTTTATGTGGAAGCTTCTGAACCATGAGCCTTAAACCCTGGAAGAAGTCGGTTTTTATTCCGTTTCTTCTTCACTTTCTTTCCTCCTTTCCAGAGAGAGGATCCTTTGACTCGAAACTGTGAGCCCATCTGTTCAATATCAGTTAATTTTTCGACTGAGCTGAAATTGGTATTTAAGTGATTCCACTGTGGAAGACAAAAGGATTTCCAACAGGAGATAAAATTGCAATAAAGTTGGTGGACAAAGGGAACGAAGGAATTCAAAGCACCCCGAACCGAGGAGAACATTTTGTCTCCGTATCGTCGTCCTCAGTCGAGGTGCCTTCAATTTTAAGTAAAAAAAAATTCCTTTTTTTTACTGAAAATGTGGAACCGGAACGTTAACCAAAGAAGAACCTGCAAATTTCCTCCTGTGGTCTGGTCCTGTGACGATGCTGTTCCTCTTCTATAAACGGATGTACATCAAAGATTTATTTTTTCAGATAAAAGACAAACCAGAAGGTCTCAGTACGATGAACTGAAGGTGCACTTACCTGCTTAGAATGGATTCAGAAAGGGTATCGTCAGCATGGTATAGGATATTGATGAGGGTTTTCTCGTATGTATGTCAGGATAGCTCGGATGTCAGGAATTTAAAGAAATATTTATTTTACAAATCGGAGATGAAAGCAGACATTTTTTACTTGATACAGCTACTAGTGGCCCACTTTTCTTTAGACGTAATAAGCAATTTCAGATAAATATGTAAGAATTCCAGCTCCGTTATGAGATATTGATATTTTTAAAGAATCAGTATTACAAGAAATACTCGAAACTAGAGGAAAAAAGTTTTATTGAGATATTTAAACTTTTCTCTGGTTTATTGCTTATCTAGTAAATTTTTATTAATAGAAGCATTGTGAGAAGGAGAGATAGGTATTATAAATGCAGAAATTTTAATGCTAAACCCAAAAATAAAACATTTTCATAACATGATACTATGAACAAATGTTTGATTATATATAGTACTGGGCTAGAGTCAGTGACACAAAAAGTTTCAAGTATATTTACCGAATAAAAAGTGTTCGATTTTGATTTCAAACTTGATAAATTTGTCTAATTCTTATTTTTTATTACCATGCATATTTTGTGGGTCATATCCGCTATGTTGAATTTACCATGATGACATATAGCATATGACACGCAAAATAAAAAGACGCATGCAACAACACTTCATTTGTGAAAATATGATGAGTAGTTTGAAAGTTACAAGGGAACAGATGAACATACATTCTAACAAAGATTTCTAAAATCATAACTCTCCCTTTTGCTCTGTCTTAGTCGGGTAATAAAAGGTAGGGTTTGAAGTTTGGTATGGATAAAAATCAAGGATGCAGATTTCCGAAAATTTAAAAATAATATAACAATTTTCCTTAATTTTCAAAAGTCGATAGACGCCAAAGTAATTTTTCGAAATGTTATACAATAGATAAATATTTTGATAAGTGAAAGTGACATAATAAAAATGTGCATAATTTAATGAACATACAACTTTTCGTCAAAATGTGTGAGTAGAATTCAAACATGATTTGATCCCAAAATCATCAGTTTTAAAAATTATGAGATCTATACAATGTATCGATTTTCAATTTATACAGGGTGTCCCATAGGAATGTGTGAAAACTTATGAGCCACTATTTTTTAAGAAATGGAGAGATCGGTAAAATTTAAATACTTTTTAATAAAGGACAGTCGTCATTTTTATTTCATGTCCATTTTATTATAAAAAAATTAAATTTATTTAATACAAAACAATTAATTTAAAAAAGTGGTGAAGAACGTTAGTTACTAATGATATTTGTTTTCGATATTTTAACCATCTAATTTGCCATAAATATCCATATGCTTTCTAAAACTATATTATTAAAAACATGTTCTAACATTTCATTTGAAATGCCATTGACGACCTTCCCAATGTCTTTAATAAAATCCTCAACTGTTTTTTGGTCATTTTCATAGCAGAGATCTTTAATGTAGCCCCATAAAAAGAAATCAAATCGAATGAGATCCGACGAGTAATGTGGCTATTCTATTCCTTTTCCCCTAGCAAAGTGTGGGTACCCTAGGCTCGATCGCCATACAATTTATTGATGATACTTCTTGTGTGCGATGAGGTGCTGCTCCGTCTTGAATAAAAAACAAAAGATTTAACGCGGCTCCTCTTTTTCGCATGAGAAAGGATTTGGTCTCTAACATCCCTTTGTACTTCTCTCCGGCGACAGAATATTCAAAGAAATGCAGGTAGATACCTTTTATGTAGATGGTTCACATTTCACAAATATATATTATTAATAATTCAGATTTAAGTTTTTTATAATAAAATGGACATGAAATAAAAATGACGACTGTCCTTTATTAAAAAGTATTTACATTTTACCGATCTCTACATTTGTTAAAAAATAGTGGCTCATAAGTTTTCACACATTCCTATGGGACACCCTGTATAAGTCGACTATATATTAACACTTAAACTAAGATAGTATGCGTACTATGAAACTTCCAAGCAGAAATACTATAAAGTAAAATACTACATATATAATGGTTTAAAATGTGTACTTAAAATGCTTTTAATATGACGGAAGTGTAATAAATTTGCATTTTATGAAAAAGTACATTTATAAAATGGGTAAAACCTACAGATTTTCTTAATAAAATGCCTCCCTCTTAAGCGCACCCTCTCATTATTTCAGGTACACTCTGTAAAGCCGACTTCCGTCAAATTTTCACCTTAAAATTTATTTCCGAGGCATTAGCATAGCAGCGGTGCGTCATAATCGTAAAAAGTCCTTAAGCAGTCTGCCGTTTCAGCGCAATTTTCTTAAATCGCGTGCCATTGCGCAAGGGTGTGAGAATGAGTGAAAAGCCTGCTCGGGTGAGGGCGGGGGGTGGAAAAATCACCTGGAAAACTCGAAACTTTGATAATGAAAAACTGTCAAAGTTTGCCGTGCCTTTGGGTGAGGGCGCCATTACCGGGCTGGAACATTTCCCTCGTAAGCCCCTGCCCCGGCGTATTCGGACCATCGGGAACTTAGTCAATTAAAAGTTTCCAGTTAAATGCCTTTGACAGCCCAAATTAACCGGGAAGAAGATTTGAAATTGTATCACATCGCTGTTAGGAGTGATTTAATATTCCCACAACCCTCACTCCCTCCGCAATCCGACCCTAGTCTTAGCGTGGCCCTTGAAATAGAAAAAAATTGTTGAGGAAATTAATTTCGTAATTAAAATTGGAGATACCCTGCTTAATTGTATTTTCTTGCTAACCTCCCGGGGGCCATATATTTATTGCTTCGGGTTTGATCGATTGGATTTTCTTGTCCTAAGATGAACCACTCTAATGATGGAGTTTGGATATCTCCCGGAAGAAATATTATGCCTCTAAAAATTTTAAGAAATCGATTTTGTTTTAGATTTCTTCGAAACTTACAGTTTGTAGGAGATTATTTTTAGCGTCTTTGTAAATTTCGAATTCTTGATAAATATATCGCATAATATTTCTTTTTCAAAACTACTTCGATACTCTAAAATTATTGAATTACTCGATTTTGATAGATTGATGTTTGTTAGTGTCGTTTGGGTCTGAAACTAAGAACTTTGAAAAGAAGATGATATAAGTAATTAAAAAAAAAAAAAAAACGTTCTTATGAAGCAAGTTTTAGCGAATGAGGTAACAAATTTTAGCACATTATATCAAAAGCTAAGAAATATATACATTTTCATAGGCGGATTTTGTTATCTTTAATATATTTACTAAATTATTTTTACTTTGCTCTTTTGTTCTAAAAAAAAAAACTTACAGAACCAAAGTATCATACCTCCGCGAAGAGAAATGAATAGAGTTATGCTTTAACCATGTTGGAAAATATTCAAAAGAGTCACTGTGCAACTGCCATATTGCCGAAATAGTGCGAATTTTGAAAAGCAAATTTTGATCTAAATAATGCACCAATCCGTTGAACTTTTGTTTGGGGAGTGGCGTTAAAGATCGATGTTCTTTTGACGATACAGAAACGATTTAGGCTCTTAGGCACAATATGTATTGATTAAGCTTTTCGTGAAATAAGATCCAAACAATCGAAAATATGCTATAAAATTGAGTTGGCAGTATGGGATACTGCCAATCTAGCCGAGTCATATTCTATAATTAATCGGAATGTTTATTCTTTTCAATAAATCAATAAATTTTGCAAAATAATGAACAGCGTTTATTTTATAGCATTTTTAGAAGAAACCAACCCATGGCCCAGCTTAAAGAATTTTTTTTTTTCGTTCATTGGGATCTTTAGAATAAGGTAGTATAAGTTCTAAAGTCAAAACGAATTTCTTTAAGCCTATTTTCAAAGCTAGTTTTTGTCCCGTCACGCGCTTAACGTTATCTTCCCAAGCATTAAACGTATTTTTCTCAAAACTGCATGAAACACTTTTAATACATCTTGATAAATTTACTTTATATTTTAACTTTAGTTTAAAAAATATATACTAACGTTGGGATCTTACGATAAGTTGTATCCTTTTCGTCTAATAGACAGTTTTTTGTGTAATTTGTATGCTAAACAAATATGTTATCAATTGTCTGTCGGACTAGTTACACTGGCCTAATCTAATTTTTTTATTTTTTATTTATTGCGTTTATCTTGATTGATTGAAAATTAGCTCGTTTAATAAATTTTATCTTTTTCTTCTTAGAGTGTTCACGCTGAAGCTTTATACTTATAAAGTTCAATGTTGAAAGTCTAAATTACGTTTTTATGTAGAGAAAAAAATGTGGGTGATAACATTATTAGTTATTTAAAGATATAATATTTTTTTAAGGTTCCAGGATTTGGTTAGTGTGTGATATCTTGAGTCCATAAACTTAAATCTAAATCTTTACGGTAACCATTATTCCGCATTGGGGCAGTATATTCAATGGACTTTAAAGATGATCCTAAGAGTGACTTAAACACTTTTAATACGTCCCCGAGAAAGCATCATCCTCTTGACCCGAATACCCCCGAAAGAGCCCCTTGAAGAACAAATGTGTCCATAACAGCGCCACTGCTCTCAGGAGCGCTCCCCTGCTGTCGAATGAATTTAACCCTGGAGGCGTCCATTTCATTCGTTTCCGATGTATCACGAGCCGAAGCTGACATTAAACTAAATGTGGCCCGGCATCGTAGAATCCATCCGCCATTAGGCCGAATTTGCGGCGGTTATAAATCCATTCATCGTTTCCATTAGAGTGGAATTGAACAAATAAGTAAAAAGTAATGAGTTTCCTTGGGGCGTATTGGAAACTCGGATCAACACATCATTTCAGACTATGGGGAGCCTTTATGGGGGATCCTCTGGAACTTCTCGAATTTATCTTCTTGTCTGTCCGTTTCTGGCGCTGGGAGGGGACAACGAGAGCTTCTGGAACTACTTCCGCGCCGTGACATGCCCGTACCCGTGCCCGTGCCCGTGCCCGTGCCCGTGCCCGTGCTTTGTTGCTTTGCCACCCCCGTGCCAGCCGTTGCCGCGCCAATTCGAAACCATCGTCGAACGACCGGAGCCCCACAAAAGAGGAACATTCTTCCCCATCGGCCCCCCGCTCTATCCTCTTTGTGTCAGTGCCGATGGCATACAGCAGCAGAGGATTAAGACCATAAAGTTGGCGCCGCTGTATAAATAAACAAGAAGTTATGCCCCAATCGCTGGATACGATTATGGCTTCCTCCGCCTCGAGATAGAAACATTTCGCTTATGATGTCGTATTTGTTAGCACTGGAGAAAACACTTTTCATGTTACACAGGAGCTCTATCTCTCTATGCAAAAGTTTTCGGCCTGCGCCTCGACGCCCTGCGCCGCCGCCGCCGTCTCCCCCGTGCCTGCCCTTGTGACATGGCCCCAAAGCCCCAAAGAAGCAGCACCGAGCCCCAGGACAAACTGCTCTGTGTGCTGCCATGTCAACTTGTTTTATTAAGATGATTCACGTCGTTATTTTTCCGCTTGATGACGCTATTAGTGGATATGCAGACCAATTTTTTCGGATGTCAGATGGCCTTGTTCCTAACCGAACGAACGACATTCCGGAAGGGCGGAATCCCTCTCTAGATGGTGCGGATCCCCTCCTCCTACCCCGATGGACCAGATTTATGGGCTATCTGCAGTGCGGTAAGTAACCCCACTGGTTATGAGATCACCTCTTTCCGGAAGGTATTCAAACCCGAAACAATAAGGGCCAGTATTCGCCCTCATTAGAGTGGCGCTTTCTAAGATAAGAAGACAAAATCTTGAGCGCGGCAGTACTTGGCCAAGTTCTTTATGATTTTTATAAGCCATAGAGCTCAACCTTGAACCAACTCAATACACTTTTAGTGTTGGTTTAGCTCGGCTCCAAATTACGATAACGACACATTTTTAAGTTAAAAATCTTCCAAAGAAAAAGTGCTATTAATGTTGATCGCTTTGTTTGAACTTTAACAGCTTATTATTTAACATTAGTTTAATATTTTATTGTTCTGTTAAATATTAAAAACTTTTTTAAAAATTATTTTTGTTGAAAATGGAACGGTCGGAAATTCGCACTATAATGAAGTATGAGTTCTAACGTGGAACTACGGAATCGTAAACCGTGAGAAACATTAGTAGTTTAATTGGCTCTAATGTTACTGCGCAGCATCAAATTGGGTCGCCAAATTTCGTACAGGTAACTTTAACCTCACAAATGAGCCACGCCGAGAATCAAAGGTCAATAATGACGAACTAAAGGTCACCGTTGAGTCTGACTCATCTCAGAGTGCATATGAATTATCGTTGAAGTTTGGTGTTAGCAAACAAATAATATTAACTCATTTAGCTGAAATTGGTAAAGTGAAAAAGTTGGATAAGTGAGTTCCACATGAAGTGAATGAAAAACAGAAACAAAAGCGTTTGGAAGCTTGGTTGATATTGATTTCTTGTCAAAAATTTTATCCATTTTTGAATCGAATTGCTACTTGTGATAAGAAATGAATCTAATGTGACAATCGCAATCATTCAGCACAGTGGTTGGATAAGGATGAATCACCAAAACACAATCTAAAGTGTAATATTCATCAAAAGAAGAAGGTGGTGAGATCCATTATGATTTCATGAAACCTGGCTCATTGATCACAGTAGAACACTGCAACCAACTGGACGAAATGAAGCAAAAACTTAAAGAAAAACAGCCTAGATTAGTTTCAATCAACTTTGCCTGTTTTTCTACAAATTTCATCCTTGACGACCTGATACAAGAGAACGGAAAAATGTTCAAAGTAAGAATGTGTTCTAATGCATAATTTAGCTTCGTACTCAGTAGGAAAAGGAAGCATCAAAGTTTAAACCTGAAAGTCTCCTAAAAGAGATTTGATACCTCCAGGATGTCTCCTTTTGACATGATTTTAACGTTAGCATGTCATTGCAGGCGAGGCCTCTTTTTAAGTTCGCGAAAAAGTTGAAGAGAGATCTCCGAGACTTAAGGGGGTAGTCCAGTGAAAACGACTGTTTTTTCAACGATTTGTTTTTCATATTAGAAGTCAATTTTTATTAAAAAACTTTTTGGCATATGATTTTTTTTATTTTCGATGAGTCATCCCGACAAAATGGCCGCTCCAAAAAAAAACATTTTTTTGTTGGCGGACGTCGAATCTCTGCAACGGTTCATTTGAAACAAAAAATTCAAACGAGGTTTTAATCTGTAGAACATTGGCTATCGTCGGAACTAGAATTATTAATTTTCAATAAAAAATAACAAAATGGCGGCATTTCGAATTTTTCGGGTGTTTTTCGGGTGCTTAATTTGTTTATAACTTTGTAAATAAACAACGGATTTTTATAATTCTAGTTCCGACGATAGATACACAATCAAGAAATATACAGCTAAATTTTTAGATCAATCGGAGCAAAAGACTCTGAGATCTGACGTCCGCCGAGTCAAAACATGCTGTTTTGAGAAAAACGCGTTTAAAGTTTTTTATGAGGAAGAAAGCTAAAAAAATTAATTTTACCTTAGGCAGCGATGCCTGCTCCATACATAACGCGATGCCTCCTCCATACATAACTAACCTTAAATACAAAGCAGAAGGACCTAGACCGTTATAAACCGAAAAAAAATGGGCGAAGCAAACAGAACTACAAGAGTCCTCCTTGCTCCGAAACACGCCAGGAGACCTTCGAGCGCTCGGATTACACGTCTCTCGAAAACTCTCTGTATCTTTAAAACTATTCAATATTTTGCTTAGATATTTTAAGGGAGTATTTTCTAGGTGTAGTAGAGTAGATTTAAGCAAAAAAACAAAAAATGATTTTTTTTTTTTTTTCACTGGACTACCCCCTTAAACTCATATTGTCCCTTTCTCCTCCCTTGGGATTTTACTCTTTAGATCGCATTACTCCCTTGTACTTCTTAGAGGTAGGCATCGCAATTTTTCCTACTAGGTAGTTGGGTGGGAAGACATATAGTACATACATTGATGCATCAGAAACATCGAAGAAACGATGCATGGAAATATTTTTAACACCATTGATCTATGATTGTAATGGACGATGCACCAGGACTTAGTTGAAAGATTGCACTTGATCTGGCTAGAATAAAATAAGAAAAAGTAAACTAATCTCGTTAAAAGTGACAGAAAATTGACTGGCCATTGTGAAGATTGAGCCTTAAAGAGTCCTAAACCAATACTAAATTTTCACTTTTTTTAAGGACCTTTAGGTAATATTATGTAAATCAGAATACTTTGAAAAAAAAAATCCAGTAGTTTTAAGAAAGATAATTTTTTTATTAAATTCAATGCATCTTAAAATAAATACAAATACAAAATCTTAGTATCGATTTAGTATAATTGTATGAGATCAGTTTCTTTCTTTGCTATGGTGCCTGATGCAATTTGCTAAAATATCCACGAGGCTAAAAATAATTTCTTAAAAGTACAGGTAAAATGTATATATATTTTATACCAGCTAAAAAGGCAGGCATTTAGGAGATAACTATTCATTTCATTTCTGAACGCTGTAGAAAGTTGTAGACTGGCGCATAATCCTAATGTTGATCTATAAAATGTATGCTAATTTTTGATTTATTTTTTTTTAACTTTAATATCTTTTATAGACTTTGATTTTAGTCGCAATTAGTCAAGGCCTTAAACATTAATATGAACGTAGATCTTTAACCAAAATAATCTCTCTACAAAATACACTGAGAATGCCTTTGTGATAAAAATTGTACGACCAAAACTCCAAAAGTTGAATGAATTTTTGATAACATTTCTCGCTTAGAAAGTTTTCATCACATAAAACTATCTAGACGTTTGTAAACCGTAAAAAGATTGTCAGAAACAAACTTTTCGTTTAGAAGTTTCGGCAAGGGATTACAATTTCTGGCACCACAATCTTGTTTTAGTATTATTTAAATCGAAATTTGTGTCACTGAATAAAATATTTAGCACTTAAAGGAAAAAATCAAGAAAAAAAAACCTCTTATATCTGCTCCCAACAGACAAAAAAACGTAAAAACCAATCCCGTCCAACATTTGCCGCTTAGTACGACAGCCACTCCTTAAGACGACAGCTGCCTTAAATATTTCATCGACCCGGGAGGAGTAAAAAGGGCCCCAAAAGGCGGCATTACACTGGAGCAGGATCTCATCTCGCTCGTGCCGCGAGAATGTCAAGCTCCCAAACATGAAGGGCGATACCGCGCGCATACCGTCGTCCTCATTTGAATACGTCCTCAGATGGGAAAGCGAAAATATGGAAATTTAATTCGCGAATTTCTTGTCGGACTCGTGTACCCGCGTCTCCGAGGAAAAACTCTCGAATTTACCATTCAACTGGCCCTAGAAGCAATTTGTCTAACTAGGGATTACTTTGTAAACATATTACCCTCCCCAGCTAAGATAAATATTTGCCTAAGCTTAGGGCTGAAGTGCTATCTGCCCGACTGGGAACTATGTCTTGAGTTATCTGAGGGGCTTGTGGGGTTCCGATCGCACGTACCCCAAACACCCCGGACCCGGGGATTCACCAATATTTTGTGGGTACGTTGCGCCATCTATGATAATTTGCTGCGGGGAGAGCATATGTCGGTTCGTGCGTGCAATTTCTGGCATTGCCCTGCGAAATCCTATCGAGAGCGGCCAATTTGCGGCGAGAATTTATGCCCTTTACTTATGCATTACGACCGCATTTGCCGCCTGTATAGGCTCGGGTGCAGAACCTCAGAGCCTAATTGGTGCGGCTGACTTTCTTCCCTTAATATCTGCAAAATTGGCATGGGGAATCTCTGCTAATTTTGCTTATTTATTATCCACCACTGATTTCGTCTTTTAATGGGAAATTTTAGATTAATGCTCTACGCCTCGCTTTAAGGCCTTTATTGGCTTTTGAAGAGATATTCGAGCTGGAATTTTATTAAAGCCAACCCCATGTGATAAGAGGGTAGAGAATTGTATCATAAATGATAACATCAACTGTATTTAAAGAGATAAAACGGACGTTACGTTTGCATACCAACTTAATCTTTTATATGATATTTTTATAAGATTTTTTCGCCCCCTATTGTGATTGTCGTTCACAGAGACGAGTCCTAATTTAGAGCGAAAATGGAATTGTGAATATCGAACTTGTAAAAATAGCCGCCAATTTTAAATCATATATTGGGACCTCCTTCCTAGTAATATTACCATGACCGCCAGTGTCTACTGTAACCATCTTGACAGCATGAAAACTGACATCGAAGTTAAACGCCCACAACACGATAACATTTTCTTATTACATGACAACGCTAGACTACATATCGCAAAAACAGTAAAACAAAAATTATTGGAGTACTCGCCAGATATGGCACCAACAGATTATTGTTTATTCAGGTCCCTGAGTAATGCACTTTCTGAAAAAAAATTCGATGATGAGGTCCACCTACGAGAATTCTTAGACAAATTCTTTAAGTCAAAACCAAAACAGTTCTACACAGATGCTATTCATTCTTTGCCAGGTAGGTGGAGACGTAATGTTGATTCCGACGGTGCTTATGTTATTGACAAATAAATAACATTCGTTTTGTCATAATCGCTCATTATTTATGTGCAAACCTAATATATCGAGTAATTGGTCGGTTTATTTACCTGAAAAAGTGTTTCCCACGCCGAAATAGTGTTAAGATAGACCTCAAGGACAGGTGGACAATTTTTGCAGAAGAATTTAATAGTTGTGACCTCGAATTCGTGATTCGACAACAAAACAGCAATGACAACATTTGCTGACCTAAATAGATATTGAAAATACTTCTAGCTCCTCTTTGAAAACAGTTTTCAGTAAAAAAACATAGAACAGCCGCAAGTTTAATAATATTTAATATTGCAAATGATCACCTTTGATCTTTAAGTTTTTTTTCAATGAAATGCAAAAACGTGTATAAAAACCTCTTTAGAAATTCGAAAGAAATAATTTATGTCGTTCATATTTAAAGGATTAGATTTATTTCGCCAAAATCTTCTTTTATGCTATAAAATCCAGAATTGCTACTGTTCTTCATCGTCATCACTTTAGAAATACAATATCCACGAAATTCATATTACGAATATTTTATTTGGCTTGATTTCACTTTTCAAATTCAACATTTGAAATCTTAAAATGACATTTGATATGTTCACATTCTTAACTCAACTCAGGATGCAATAGGGCAATACTTCAAATTCAATTCGTTTCCTTTTGGGCAATACCAAAATAAGTTGTTCACGACAGAAAAAATTAGGAGTCAATTGAAATCGCCACGACAATCGTAAAAGGGCTAAATATATCAGATGACGTGTATAATTTGAAGATTTCTACAGAGCTCTACAAAAACGCTTCTGTGAGACTGCAATGACAACATTTTTAAGTTTTGATATTGAACAAATAATAAGTTTCGCTTGGGGTTTGTGACAACGGTGATTTTAAATGTTTTAATTTACAAAGTTGGCAGTATGTTGGATGTATATAATGGTGGCAAATAAAATGTATATAAATGTAAAGATTGTCCCAGAAGAATACCGACCATTTCTTCCCATGTGCCACGTTGGAACAACATGATTTCACATGTAATAACTTTCAGGGAAACTAAGCTCAGAAACTGGGGTATATGTTGTTATACAAGGAAAAGTGCGAAACTTAATTTTGTCCGCGGTAGCAGATAATTCGGAATTGTCGGAAAGAAAATTGATAAAAAAGTTAAATAAATAAGCGAAAACAACCGTACGTAATGTTTTTCTTAATTTTAAAAAAACAAGGCAGTATTCCCCGAAAGCCAAGTTCATGAACAAAAAAAATCGGTTAACAAGGACATTGAAATGAAGGTGAAGGATCTGGAGGAATTTAAACAGTGAGAGATGTGACTGATTAAATAGGAACTTCAAAGTCTACGGTGATGCGGATGAAGCAACGACGTTTTTAAAAGTCCAAAATGTTCCAGATCGATCTTGCAGAAGCTGAATGTAAAACCCAAGCTTGGAAGTTTTATCAAAATTCTCTGACGAAATATCAGTGTTGTGTAATGGATGATGAGACGTACTGCAAAGGAGGTTTTGGTCAGCTTCCAAGTCAGGAGTATTACGTTTCGGTGCTTTGTAAAAATGTTTCATCTAAACTTAAACTTCGTATGACATCGAAGTTCCCTGCAAAATACTTGGCATGGATGGAAGTCTGCTCCTTTCACCAACAAAGGCACTAAAAATGGAAAAATTTAGATTAGATATAAAATCGCACAAATCATGCCCGTGCTCTGACTTAGCAACATGTCACTACAGCAAAGAGGCCCTAAAGTTCTATGTCATCAATTGTGTCAACGTAGTGCTCCGAGAAGCAAACAGAAAATAGTAGAACCCATCGATTAATTGCCGGTCCTATCGCTAATAAAAGACAAGAAATACAATTATTTAGTTTTGTTTCAGAATTAGTGCATTTTGAATTTACCTAACAAGTTTTTTGTGGTCGAATTTTTTGTGGGACACTCTTTTTATGATAAGTATGGTATATAAATTCAGGGTTTATTCGGGCCTTCGAATTCAAAAGAAATTCTCTCTGAAAGAAGAAAAACTCTGTAATAGATATGGTTATAAATCTTTTTGGGTTTAATAAATATACTCTTGAAATGTACGAAAATATTTTTTTTATTAATTTTACTCTATATATATAGTCACAATAGCTGCATCCTTATATCCATTAAAAAAAAAACGGTATAAATGGTGCCAACGATTTTTATTTTTGATTTTTATTCAGTATGCTAGTGGCTAAAATTTGTATAAAAAAGTTACTTACAGATAATCAGCAATGTCGGCTCCATACAGAATAACTTCTGGTTTTTTTTTTTTAAGGTATTTACTTTCGAAAAACGTTCGAAAATTTTTTGAAGTGAACAAAGCCCATTAAATATATGGTATATTAAAACTTTCTTGGTAAAATACTCTAGGACTTTCAAAAACCCGCATCAAATTCTAATCTTTCGTTCACAAGCTATAAAGCTACAAAAATACAAATACACACATGCAAATATACTTGTCATGGTAGTTTTCAACAAATTACACTTTTACAATATGATAGGTATATAATAAAATCGAAAGTTCATTTGCTGCTCAATCACGGCTAAACCCTTATATCAATATTTTTCAGTTTTTGTACGAAGGTAGTATACATTCAACTTTAAAACATAGGCTACGTTTTATTCAGATAAAATATAGATTTTTAATGTGGTAAATCAAAGATGGGTACCGATAATTTTAAACTTCAAATAATTGTCATGGAAACTGATAACTAGTGGTTTCTGAATAAACAGAATCTCAAAATAGCCGATCTAAAATTCGAGCAAAATTTCTTAAATTTAAGCAATTTTATCATAATTAAAATTAATACAAAAAGTATATTAAGGCCATTTCAAACCAAATGTGTCTAAAATAAGAGTTTTCAATCCTATGTTTCTCATAAACGTGATATGTGATTTTGTAATGAAAATCCTTAAAAATAACCAGTAAATAATCAGTTCGTTGGAGTTGTTTTTTAAGATTAATCTTATTAATTATACGAAGCTCCAAAAAGGTGTTAAGGTTAAGTAAATGTTAAGGCAGATTATTAAAATCTTATAAATTAGGGGACCTTTACTTTCAAAATCGAAAAAAAACACACTTTTTAAAAGGTTTTTTTTTTAAAAGACTATTATATTTATTATTCTGAAACCTTTTGTACATTATTGGTAAGATTATGAAAAATATAAAAAAAAAATTTTTAAATGCAACTTTAATTTATTTTAATGCCTGCAGAGGGCGTCATCCAAAATGCACTTTTAAAACGGCCACATTTCTCTAGGACTTCCTGTAATAGATAGAGTAAAAATCTTTAGTGGACTGTTTTCATAAGACACAAAACTAGTACCTAAACCTAAAAAACCTTTTATTTTTAATAAATATATCATTTTATACACATTTTACTAAAAAAGTTAAAAAACGACTATAAGTTAGGGGTAAAATACCCCTCCGCATAAAAAAGTGGGGGGGTAAAATAATATTTTTAAAGGTTTAGTTACTAGTATATTTGATAACAAATCGAATGGCGTTTGGTTTGTTAAAATGGATAGAATATTTTGTGATACAGATGCGGCCATTTTCAAAAATGTGATTTCGAGAAATACGCGTTCAAAGTTTTTTTAATTTAATTTTTTCGAATAAAATGGTCATATTATGGTTATAAATACAGCTATAACTTCGTTTCTATTTCGAATTTCTTAATGAAATTTTAGGACAGTATTTCTATGTTACTAAGGAATCTTTTTACGTAAAAAAAAGTCGACTTTTTAAAAATTTAGAAAGTAAAGGTCCCGTTAATAAAATCTTAGTTCGGAAATTATCTTATCCATTAGTTTAATCAATTTTCACCTGCAGTTTATTGTAAAATCAGATAGAATGCTGCAATTTAATTAAACTCAGCACCTGAACCAAGAAGATGCAAGTTAATAGTGAAAACATATCTTCAATTCAATTCGGTCAAGTGTAGAGATTTTGCAGACACGTTTTGCATAATCTAAAACTGCTTTAAAGACAGCATCTCTTGGATGGGTTGAATTGACTGGTACCTCGTTCCTGCCCTCCAGCATCGAACTTCCCCCTCTATAGAATATGTTGACTCAATGCATGGTGAGGAAGATAAATGTTTATGCAAAGGAGAACGGAGAGACGCTTTCAAATGTTTGCAAAGTAATCAGACTAATTGCTCTAAAGAAAACTCCTGGGCTGGGACCAAACACCACCTCTGTCGGAGGGAAAGTTAACAAATAGCTGCCTGGCTCACAATTGGCCCTGCGGGACGTGATGAATGAAAGATACGCTGCGAACAGAGCCAGCCAGCCTCCGACGGAGATGCTCCCGGGATGACGGGCAGTTTTTCAGGGCAGGACCGAGCCAAGCCTCCCTCCGAAAAGGACTTCTGATTCGCAAAATAAATTCTAACGAAATGCTCACTCACAAAAAGTTGCTCCGTTCAGCGGCGGTGCTCCGACTGCTGAATTAAATCCTCCTCGAGGAGGCAGCCGGCAGCATTCCTCTAATCCTCAGCAGCCCCGATGTCTTGCATAGTTTGTTGACTGGGAAGACGCTGCAGATATAGAACTGCTTCGGGCAGAAATTTTGCAATATTATGAAAATATTTTGGATATGCCACATTCCTACGCAAATACCGAAGGAGCTGACGGAAAGGAGTTCGCCCTGCGCTGGAACGAACCTTCCGGCCGAATGGTTCCGCCCTGCATTCTCAAGAAGTCCTTGACAAAACTTTGCTCAAAGTAGCCCTCTTTTCTACACATAAAGTGCGGTTTGCCTCAAAGGAATTCATCGTGAAGGAACTTGACCTGCCGCAGGGCGGAGATTCGCATGTATTTGGACATAGTGGAAAGACATCTCTATTTTTGTTTTCGAATGTTAAAGGAACTTCTAAACATTTTCTATACATTGTTTTCAACTTACAGAAAATTTAATAGGAAAATCTAGGTATTAATTTTTGCGGTTCCTTAAATCTTATGTTACTGCTTCTGCGACTTCCAAAGAAACTATAGAAAAAAAGGACCTTACTTTTCAGTGGTTAGACCTTAGATGTACATTGTGCATACATATATATTATTATAGAGGTATACTATAATTACACATAACTTTGCGAGAATTAAATAATCAAAAGATTTTTTAGTTTTAACAATTGCGCTTGATGTTGTTTATAGTGCTAAATACGAATCTGAAACCAACATTGTTAATAACGTAAGGAAATTTGAAAATAAGTGATATTTTAGCCATTTTTGGACCTTTCTAAAAACTAACAGAATGTTGTGGAAAATTGTTTCTTAGCTTAAATGAAAGTGTGAACGTTACACTATTCAATTAAAATACAAAGACCTTAAAAACACCTACAAAACATTTCACGAAATTCACTTTTTTATAAATGTATTATCTCATACAACAGATTTAACACTAAAATTGGGAGTTTTCATGAAAAAGCGGTTTTAAATTATACCATATACATAGCTTAGATCTCAAGGCCTTATTCGAGCGTTTTTTACATTCTTGTATTTTTTAAACAAATTTTTTAATATTATCATAATATGGACTTTTTTCACTTGAACAATGAAACACTCACAACCATGATAGATTTTCGTTTTCGGATTCTTATTCTATGGAATTAATCGTATAAACATCGTATATCACTTATGCGGCAATAAAAGTCTCGTTGACCACTGTTTTCTTTATTTATTTAAGTCTACCGATAAAAAGATCTTATAGACATTACATTATTCTGATTAGATTAACCCATTAATGCGCAAAACGAGGTTTTTGTGCACACAAGTTCAATTGTACGATTCGAATAGCAAATTGGGTCGTATTTCCTCCAAATTCGTACATAAGGGGTTTTTGGGGGTGCTCTTTCAGAATCTGGCATTTGTTTTGCATAAAAACTTCAAAAACCCTATTATTTTTTGGGTTTTTTCAAAAAAGTGCCGATTTTTTTTTGGTCATTTTTCGTCTCAAAGTCGATTATCTTGTCGTTGCTGCTATTGAATGATCATATAACTACCAGAAAACGCGGTCCGAATGTCTACACTTTCTCAAACCATGGTTTTGAATTTTTGTTTTCGCTTAGGTTTTTGCAAAATGGCCATTTTGTACAGCAGTGTAATAAAAAACTTCGCGATTTTTTTACACGAAAAGGACCAACTTTACAAAAAAAATTTATATGGCAAAAAGTGCTTATAATTAGCCACGGAAAACGTAAATTTTTACAGAATTTTTTGGGTTATTTTTGGTTTTTTGGATTTGGCCAATTTTTGAAAAATCCAAAAACGTCCCAAAAAAATTTGAAAAAATTCACACGTATTCCTTGGCTAATTATAACTTTTTGTCATATAAAATTTATTCGTATAATTCGTCCTTTTTGAGTAAAAATATCACCAAATTTCATAGTAAACAAATTTGGTGATATTTTTACTCAAAGGGGATCAATTATACGAATAAATTTTATATGACAAAAAGTGTTTATAATCAGCCAAAGAATACGTGTGAATTTTTTCAGATTTTTTCGGGGCATTTTTGGTTTTTTGGATTTGGCCAATTTTTGAAAAAACCAAAAATAGCCCAAAAAATTCTGAAAAAAATTACATGTTTTCCGTGGCTAATTATAAGCACTTTTTGCCATATACATTTTTTTTGTAAAGTTGGTCCTTTTCGTGTAAAAAAATCGCGAAGTTTTTTATTACACTGCTGTACAAAATGGCCATTTTGCAAAAACCAAAGTGAAAACAAAAATTCAAAACCATCGTTTGAGAAAGTGTAGACATTCGGACCGCGATTTCTGGTAGTTATATGATCATTCAATAGCAGCAACGACAAGATAATCGACTTTGAGACGAAAAATGACCAAAGAAAATCGGCACTTTTTTAAAAAAACCCAAAAAATACTAGGGTTTTTGAAGTTTTTATGCAAAACAAATGCCAGATTCTGAAAGAGCACCCCCAAAAACCCCTTATATACGAATTTGGAGGAAATTCGCTACAATTTTCTTTCCGAATCGTTCAATTGAACTTGCGTGCACAAAATCCTCGTTTTGCGCATTAATGGGTTATATTCTTATAGTGTATTACATCTTGATGTCTATGTAAAGTAAATTAATCCTTCATAATTAAAACGGCTCTGTTATCTTTAAATTAATTTCTGGGTAAAACAAATTCAAAAAGTTTACAAAATTCATAAAAGTCTTTAATGGATGCAGTAATAACTTCAGACGTAACTTACTAAATGTTTTGTTATGTTGAATCTTTCAGTATTTTTAAACTTAGCCAATATTTTGTTTGTAATATTATTAAGATATATCTTCTTAAGGAAACGTTGACAAAAAAATCCAAATTAATCATGACAACCTCTACAGTCCACTATAAGTACTATCAATCTAATTGGTGCCTTAATTTCTTTTAGGATTACTTTTTAACCGAACTTTTTTTATTAATCACTTCTCAACTAATGAAAACTCAGAGGCAGTTTCAAAACTGTGATTTTATAAGGGTTCTAATTGTTATAGGAAAACCAAATGCCTAATTTATTTAGAATTTCCCTAATAAATTCCATATTTGTAATCTTTTGTAAATTATGGCACATACTTAAGATTATTATAATGAATACGACACGACGGCTTTACTGGCAATATTGCTGAATTTGCTGATGCATTTTGAGATATGGCATAATTTTGGTATTATTTGTGAAAATTTTTAATTTTAACTGACCATTGACAAACATTGGAATTATTTCCTAAAATCTTTGACCAAATATTGGACTTTTTCATGAGATGTGGTTAAATTTTATGGCAAAAACGTTCATAAATTGGTTGGGGATTTTCGACATCCACATTTTATTCCGTGCATATTCTAAAAAGCTTTATATAGAAAAAAAAAAAAAAACAGTTCATCTTCTTCAAATTGATATTAATGGGTTGGTAAGAAAATAATGAAACACCTCGAGATGCTCTTGAATTTCTGAATTATTTATTAAACTTTAAATGTTTATTCAACAATATAGTCACCATTAGTATCTGGGGCATTTCACGTGAAGCGGACAACCAAAAAAAAAAGAGGTCGTGGATTTTGTTTATATTTCGGTCAGTTGTACTTCTAGTAGACATGGATGTATACACACAATTTTTTTTTCGTGTAATTTTTTATTGCTGAGTTATGAGCTTTTAAAAATTGACTAAGAATAAAGTCATGAATTTTTGAATGCTTATTATCTGTATCAATTAATTTGTAATATAAACTAAAAACTATTGGTTCTTATAGCTAAAAGGTTGAAGTTTTTAATTTTTTTGACGAATTCTAAATTTGATCTTTTTTACGTATAGTAAACCGGAAGTGAATATTTCAAATCGATATTTGATAACTTCGACAATTTTTTTTTAAATTTTTTAATCTTGAATTAAAGCTTTAAATGTAATTGTTATTCACCAAAAAAATTAAAACATGATCTTCAATAGTTGTAGACTTAGAGCATATAGAGTACATACACATCGGTATGAGCCCTTTCTAAGCATTCGGGTTTATGCGCTAACTTGCTAAAAGAAAAGCATGTACACTCCACATCAAAATGATAGGACACCCCTAAAATTTTCCTATTCCTCGAAATGCATAACAGACAGACACAAGTTTAATTATGGATCATAAAGTACCTACATATATCAAATGCTCACAATATTGAACCAAGGTACATCTTCAATTCATATTCTAGGAATTTTACGCATTTACCTGAAAAAAGGGTACTTCAAAAAGATAGGACAGGGTATATAAGCTGACCGTTTTATGTATTTGGTGCAGAAAGTGAGTTAAGGAGTGATTAGTATTTTTCGAGTTTAGGTCAATTAAGAACAGTTTTTAAAAATTGCAGTAATTTATCAGTACGCATTAGTAAGTTGTGTTGTTAACATACTTTTCTTCCAACAAACGAGGACTTATGTGTAAAGAGAATTAGTGCTAGTACAAATAGTAAAATTGTAAAAATTACTAAATAAATCTCCCTATTTTTATTATTGTTGTTTCAATCTCAATTAACAAAACCGCTCTTAGTCTGAAACCATTGACGATCACGTTTTAATTTTTTGTGAATAATTGAAGAAATCCTTAATTTTTATATTTTTGCATGTTAGAATGAAGGAATAAAATATTAATAGCGTAGTATTTTAGCAAGTTAGCACATAAACCCGAATGCTTAGAAAGGGCTCATACCGATGTGTATGTACTCTATATGCTCTAAGTCTACAACTATTGAAGATCACATTTTAATTTTTTTGGTGAATAATAATTACATTTAAGGGACTATTTCGGTCTAGAACGTAAAAAAATGGTCTTTTTTTGGGAATTTTTTTCTGGGCTCCTTTATTAGATATTTACATGAAATATTTTGTATCACGTTATTACATAAAAAAACTACACAAAAAAATTTTTTTCTTTTTTTTGTCACTCTTCTTCCGAAATGTAGAGGGCGTCAAAGTCTGGTCCTGAAAAAATTCTTCTTCTATGGCGGATAGTTAAACTCATGATTGAGAAGTCTGAAACAAAAAATTCAAAATAGGTCTTTTAAAAGAAGGCTTCTTACACAGTAATACAGCAGAAAATTCGGAAAATCGATGAAAAAAAAAAAATGGCGGCATTTTGAAAAAAAACTTGGAAAATTGACCTCGTTTTTAGTTCTTTTTTCTCGCAAATTTTTTTTTTGTATAGAAATTTCTCAAATTTTCTGCTGTATTACTGTGTACGACACTTAAATAAAGATGTATACAAAATTTGGTAATGATCGGTTGAGTAGTTTCGGAGATTAACTGTCCGCCGTGTGAAAAAAGTTGATTTTGAGAAAAACGCGTTTAAAGATTTTTTTTGTGAAAAAACATGAATAATTTGTAAAAAATCGAATTGTAACCCTTACAATCAGTTAATCTGCTATTCCTGCACCATATAATATGAGATCACTACGTTCGTATTCCTCTTGTTCATCCTATTATGTATATACAAAAGAGACTTATATTTTAGAGAGGGGATCTCGACAGCTGCTCGGCGAGTTACAGCTGCGTAATACAAGTTGACGGCCGAAAATGCTCGCGCGCGCGCTCTCGAAAAACTCGCTCTAGACCGGTTTAGAATTCGAATTTCATTAAAATATTTCAGGACATAACTTTTGAGACTATAAAGAGTCAGAAAATGTAAAAAAAAAAAAATCGATTCTTTGAAATTTCTAGACCGAAATAGTCCCTTAAAGCTTTAATTCAAGATTAAAAAATTTAAAAAAAAATTGTCGAAGTTATCAAATATCTATTTGAAATATTCACTTCCGGTTTACTATACGTAAAAAAGATCAAATTTAGAATTCGTCAAAAAAATTAAAAACTTCAACCTTTTAGCTATAAGAACCAATAGTTTTTAGTTTATATTACAAATTAATTGATACAGATAATAAGCATTCAAAAATTCATGACTTTATTCTTAGTCAATTTTTAAAAGCTCATAACTCAGCAATAAAAAATTACACGAAAAAAAAATTGTGTGTATACATCCATGTCTACTAGAAGTACAACTGACCGAAATATAAACAAAATCCACGACCTCTTTTTTTTTTGGTTGTCCGCTTCACGTGAAATGCCCCATCTACTAATTGCACCCATTTCTGTGCCAGTGATTTAATGCCATCCGCCCTGAACTGTGGAGGCTGAGAATGAAAGAATTTGTCTAGATCAGTTTTCAGATCTTCATATGAATTCAATTTTTTTCCACGGAAATACTGCTTCAGCGACTGGAAGATGTGGTAGTCAGACGGCGCAAGGTCAGGAGAGTACTGACAGTGTGGCACCGTATCCCTACCAAGTTCCTCTACCTGGTAGGGATAAACGGAAGCGATATTGAACTCGTAGAAGTATAATGCACTTGTCATCCATCATCAATGATAACGTTCTGCAATGCCGCGTGCCGCGCTTATATACCCTTCTTCTTATTCCTTCGAGAATGTTCTTCAACATGCTGGAGTAATTACTCTTGAACAAATTATTTTGGAAGGAATAGATAAGTTTAACAGTGTTTCAATATTTTCTTACCAACCTAATATATATATTAAATTAGGAATCAATCTCTAAGCAGATTTTTATTATTATGAGTCAATGATTTAATTTTTCTATACATATTTTTTTAAAGTTCAAAGTAAAATTCTACAATTAATCCAATAAATATTTGACATTAATTTTGTTTTTAAATTTGTGACAATGGTAAAACCGCCCATTAAAATCAATTCCTATTTTCATCATCTGGGTTAGGAATTTGTTAGTCTTTACTTGGTTAATAAAAATGTGTATGAAGGAAAATTAAATAAAATAAAAAAAAAGTTGATTAAGCTCGTTTACCACACAAATTTTAAAACTCAACAAAAGTTTTTTTTTTAGAGATATAAGTAGTCATGAAAAAATGCGATATTTGGAAAAATGTTCGTGTTCCCCTAATTTTAATGCCCAGTGAATTTTCTACATAAATTTAAGACAGTGATTCCATTTGTCCCCGGAAATACAATAATTATTTTACGTGTATGTTGAAAAAGAAAAAGCTTGCACGAAATGTCAATATCATCCCTACATTAAGTGTTTAACAGTTGAACAAGTTAGCGTACTAGTTTGCTAGTGTCATGTCATAAGTGAGCTCCTACACAACTTGATAGCCACTTAAATGAATTTATTAATTAATTATTTTGCTCGCCCATTAGAGTCTCCCTTCCAGGAAAATATAGGGCCTACATAGTGCTTATAATCGTCGGCAGTTATCTAGCACATCGTCTGGGAGACCGTGACCGTAATTGATTAGATTTGCGGAGGACCTCTTGTTGGACCAGCGATAAAATGTTACATTCAGCCGGACAAATGTTGAGAAGGTTCGCATCTTCTGGCATCCTCGCATGATGGATGTGTGATGCTGTGACGATGCCAGGAAATTGTAGCCACAATTGCATCGTTTCCTCCGTAACGCTTTGATGCCGGGACACAAAGTTAGGCCGGCATTTCTGGTCACTTGTGTGACACACTTCCAACAGGAGATTAATTGCTGAAATGCCTCGCAAAACGTTTGATATGAAGTTCCCTCGCCCTGTGTCCCTGTGCATCTTCCTCAAATTAACGTCCAGTGTCCGGGATCGCTCTTCTAGGGCCTATGCTGTAATTTGACTTTAAACACGAGCACAATTCTGTCGTTTACCTCCGAGGTTGCGCAGTCATGTCTCGTTTATTTGTTTCAAATTGCTCAGCAGACAGGATGTCGTTTGCAGCGATCCTTGTTCGCAATTCACAGCACGGTCGGGTGCTGCTGCGGTGCACTGGTGGCGTGCCACTATATTTCTTCATGAGAAATGAACTGGAATGCACAAATTAATCATTTTCAATTTTTTGTATCTCTAGTGCAGTCGAGTGCGCTGCTTTTCAGCCTTCGTCCACAGTAATTACCCAGAAAGCCGGCGGCGGGTGAAATTCTTTTACCATTCGTTCCGGCATGAAGTGAACGTGTGCACGAGAACGTGATCCCTGCAATCATGCGTAAAGTTTTATCTTCCTCTAAAAGCGGCATCTGAAGAGAGGAGATTTATCGTGACAAAAGGAACTATCAAAGGGACATGCATCGCAAAACCACACGATTGTCGGAAGGATGCAAGGAACCGATGCTGTGGCTTCTTTTCGCCATAGGAAATTTTTGCAATGAGTTCGAAAATAACTTCTCGAGAGGAAATATTTCAGGAGACAATTCATTTCGTTTTGAAAAGAGCTGAGACCCCGCCTCCAACTCTCGATGAACTATGAGAAAATTGCAAACGATGTCGCGTTTTTATTTCATTCCCTTTGTCCACTCCCGGAGCTTCCACTTTCCCGGTGATTGCATGTTTGATTCCCTGTAATGTCGGGAATAAAGAGACTGCTCCATTCAACCCCGATAGTCCTAAGCTTCGTGATAGCACAAAAGAAATGAAAATTGGAATAACCCCTAAGAAAAAAATTTAATTTTCTGCATGGCTAGATGTTAAACGGTGCTCGGCTGAATAATGCATTCAGCTTTGACGAACTATTTTTGCTCTCTGAATGCATTATGAATAATTGTTGCTATCGTAAATTATTGACTTCTGCGGTAAAAAACAGTCTCTCCGCCCCCGCCGTTGAAATGTATTCAGTTTCAAGCCTACGATACGATCTCATTTTGATGGAATTTCATTTGAAAACGAAATCACAGTCGCATATTTCGACGAAGCTTCGCAGAATGTTCATGTTGATATAGTAACTGCTTCACTCCAAAACACATTCTGAAATTGTGATTTTCGTTTTTAACAAAGACCCATTTTATCTTAAAAAACATTTCACTCTAATGAAAAGCACGACGCAATAATCTAAATCTGAATAAATTACAAATGAGGAGTTATTAAGAAAATTTCTAGGAAATCGAAAAATCTACAAAATTACAGATATTAAAACACTAAGCCTCTTCTTTACAAAAGACTACTTAAATGTACAATATACGAATAAAATAAATAAGCCCACATAAAAAAAAAAAAAATAATTAATAAGATTTTTGTAATACTCTTACAAATATATTTTATTAATTTAATTTTCCATCGAAATACCTACCCTAAGCTAAGATTTTGAATTCACCGCATATTAAGTTAAATATTGATTTCTGCAGAAAGAAAGATAACATTATAAAGTTTTTTCCGGAAAATTCGCATGAATATTTAACCTACATATGTACAAAGGCATCAAAAAATCCTATTTGAATAGTACATTATTAATTCATCAATATCTCTCTTCGCTTTCCATGGGTAATTTTGTCTAAAATATTAAAAGATAAAAAAATTAAATGTAATTCTGAGTGATTTAACTGATGAAAAATTTAAAATCTAATTTTTTAGTCACGGAAATAATGGAGTGTGATGTGATCGAACACCCTAAATGCAATATTATAAAAATGTTGGCACTTAGAAGATTAACTATTATGCAAAGTATTATTTTAATAAGTAATACCTTCTGCTGCCATCATTAACCTTAGTGTAATTTTTATTCTATAGTTTGAATTTTCCTCTGTTGTAGGATATTCCTATATTGTAGAATTGTATGTTTCGGTTACACTTAATTTGTTAAATAAAAAGAAGAATATTTTTTCTTAATTTATATCTCAAAATCAATTTTTTTTTTTAATTACAAGTTCTGTGTGATGATTGAACTAAATCATGCTAGAGAGTAAGTAAAATGGGTGTTTTTATTAATCATAATATTTATTTTGGTTGTTTGAATCATCCATTTTTTGTTTGAATCAAAGTGAGCTATACTTGTGACCGTAAAAACAAGAATTTTCTTAGATAGATACATTTAATCAAAATTCAATTCCGGTATGAAAAGAGATGTCATCACTGTGACGACTTCAAAAAATATAATTTTTTTTTTTTTTTTGGCGAATTAATAAATAACCATTAGATCACAATGACGAAAAGTTTTAAAAGCAAATACAATATATACTAGGGTGATTCAAATTTTTGTTCGTTTTCTTCAAACAGGTTCAATCGTTGCTAGGACAGGAAAGAAAAGTCCTAGCCCAATCCCAGCTCATAATATCCATAATTAGTGGTGGCTCATCGAACTTATTTGTTTTCCATAAGAATTACATGGGAAAGAATGCATCACTAGACGTTTTGTCTGTATCTGGCGAAAAAATGATCATACATGCAGTGCCGCCCTTAGGCTTTTGCGTTTAGTCGGGCAAACTTTTCCTCGGCGCCCCTTTTAAAAACAAATATAAAAATTATGGCTTAAAAAACAAAAAAAACACGGTTTTATAATTAGCGCAATAAAAAGTTAAACAATTATCGCAGGTTCAAAATTTATTTTAACTTGTAGTGTCATCAAAAATTTAGCAGTGTGAACAATTTCAAGGTTTGGGCTTTCTCTGAACATAGTTAAATTTCGATTTCTAATTTTGAATTACACAAGAAATGCACATGTGGACGGGCAACATGGTCAAGTTAAATAATAGCTTTAAAAATTTGTCCCCAAGTGGAAAAAAAAGTACGATTTTTTGGTACGATGAACTGGCCATAAAGCATACTCCGAAAACTTTTAGATAATTATTCTATATTTTCACAATTTCCGTCATCTACCGCATCTTGATTGTTGGGCTCGTCCTCATCTATGTTCAACTTATTTCCATCCGAAATTGGTTTAGGCGATTCAGATCTATCTTCATTTTGAATAGTTGGTTCTGATGCTTTTCTTTTTCTGTATTCATAACCAGAAAGTTTATGTTTCTTCGTAGAGGTCTCGTTTTCCATCGTTAAAATAAAATATTATCAGCCAGCAAAGAAAACAAAGATAAAAAATGTTGATAAGAAAAAATTAATTTTTCTGCAATCCCAAATCTGCAAAGTGTCAACTTTGTAACCACCACTCAAAACAAATTTCCACTTTGCGTAGGCTTCGAACGGAAAAATCGTAAATGTTACTCGGGTGTTAAAAAAGAAGGCCCTAGATCAAATAATTGGGCATTCTTTATTTTAACCCACTTCAAAAAAAGGAGGAGGTTGTCAATTCGACTTTATTTTTTTCTTCTTTTTCTTTTTTTTGTGTATGTTACGCGATATCTTCGCCGATTGTGATCCGATTTTAATAATTCTTTTTTTATTTCTCGAGGGTGGTCCCGTTTAAATTTGATGAAAATATCCCTCTTCTAAAGGTGGAAACCTAGGGGATGAATCCCTTTTATTGAATTTCAACCACTTTCCGTCAGCTAAAAATTGAAAAATAAAACAAAATTTACCAAAAAAATAAAAAAACGACTTCAGAACTTTGCCTGTATGTACAATTTTAAACTAAAAAGTTAAAAATAATATTTTTTATTACTTTAAAGAGAAGAGCATTCAAGCACAATATACGAAACTATTGATACTCGTACTTAAATATTTACAATATCTAATCAGTTACTTTTTGGAGTCGGTGCCAGCCAAGGCAAGTTTAAAAACCCAAATTCTCTAGGTTTAAAACTTGCCTTGCCTACACCAATTAAAAAACTGACTGATTAGTTATTGTAAATATTTAAATATCAATAATTTTGTATATTATCCTTGAATGCTCTTTTCTGTAATAACAAATATTATTTTTAACTTTTTAGCTTAAATTTGTACATACAAGCAACGTTTCGAACTCGGTTTTTATTTTTTTTGTAAATTTTTTTGTATACTCCCAACGTTGCGTAATCTATTATTGAATTTCATATATAAGCTGACAACTACATTTAATACTGGATGTTACATTGGACAGAACAGGATAAAGAAAATTAAATTTGATGGGTGAATATACCTTCCGTAAAATTTTCTTTGAAATACTAGTTAAATGTGCAATAATAAAAGCAAAAAGTCAAAAATTAGGAAGAATAAACAGTGTAAGTAGAAAATGTTGATTCATGTATTATAGAATCTTCAATGCTTCATCTGAGAATAAAATTTACTATATCCGAGTTATGTATCTCTGAGAATCTTAAGGCTTCATGATTTTCGAAACGTATTTTGGATTTCCTGAAATAATCTTTATATGCATTTAAATATTGTATAGCATTCCAATTGCTTTTTCATTAAATTACGAATCTTTGCTACGAAAACTTGGAATAATAATCAATTAAACTAGTAAATACTTCAAACGCAGTTTGATATTATGATGGAATCTGCAGTTTCAAAATAAACTATTGGAAAAATTGAAAAAATCAAATTCGTATTTACGTTTCATAAATTATGCATTTCAATAACATTTACAGGTAAATTAGAATAACTTTAATACTAACATAAATGTATATTAATCAGGTTTATATCTTGCTTTTCTCTCAAAAATTGAATGCATAAAAGGTACAACATCCAAAAATGAAATGGTTCATTTACCTTATGTATCACTCTTTCCTTTAATATTTTTGAAGACCAAATGAGTTTTTAAAAATAATGATTTTCAAATATTATTTAAAAATTTTATGGAACTCTTAGGAAAGCCTAGAACACTAGCGACGTCCTCAGCTTAGGAGTGATAGCTGCAGTCTGCAAATATATACAATCTAAAGAGCCCATCGCGAATTTCTAAGAACAAATTTATTCGAAAATACACAAAAAAATGGAAAACGGCTCTTACCAAAACTCCCTCTAATACATATAAACACAAGCCGCGAAGTTGAAAATGCACATGTAGTGATGTAGTCCGAGATTCGGCGCGAAATTACATTGCTTTTTATGACAGAAATTTGAACGCAAATATCTTTAACATTTTGTTCTCGCCCCTATAATGGTTTTGGTACTGTAAGAACGGCATTCTTCCTCAGTTACAATTAGTAGAACATCACTTTTTCGTAAAAACGATAGTGCAGCAGATTAGCCCTGTGGAGCAGAATAAATGGGCTATACCGCCATAAGAAGCAATCATCGGACCTAGACGGCTTGTATTTATAATATTGTTCGTAGGGGTTTTGTTTTTTCGATACTTATACATAAAATTGCCACTTTCCTTGGGGGGAACACAAAAACACCTCGGGAAGTTAAAAAAAAATGCTTCAAAACGCATGTTTGTCTCCCTTGCCTTTGTCTTACATATATTTTTACTCAATTTTTCAGTTCTACAAACTTATTCTTCGGAGAAATTTTAATATGTTCCTGATTCATTCGGCGCCCCAAATCGACCGGCGCCCTCGGGCGCCGCCCGAGCTTGCCCCCCCCTAAGGCCGGTACTGCATACATGAATGGGACCAATTTTTTCGTAAAGTTAACACAATATTAGTTTATTAGCAGTCAAACTCGAGGCATAAATTCAAGATTGAGGAAAAAAACGATTTTGTGAATTCTTCAATGAAACTATGAATATTATTGAGTAACCTATTGAACCTATGCACTTTCTAATGAAATTGCTCCCATTCATGTATGATTATTTTTTCACGAGATACAGACAAAAACCTCTGCTGATGCTTTTTTTCCCATGTTATTCTTACGGAAAACAAAAAAGTTCGATGAGCCACCTGTAAAGTTTGATATAATGATCTGAGGTTGGGCCAGGACTTTTCATTCCTGTCCTAGCAACGATTGTTTGAAAAAGAAAAGAAAAAAGAAAAAAAAAAATTGAATCACCCTAACATATACATATATAATACTAAATAATAGCCGTATATAAATAATTCAGAAATGAAGATCGATACTTTTGTTTCGTTTATCCCAAACAACAACAAAATTGAAGAATATTACCAAAAGACGGAAAATTTTCAATTTTAAATGATACAGATTTGAAAAAATTGGCGATGTGAAATGTTGAATGATGAAATTTGAATATTGTGGACTTGATGCTGTGAAATAAAGCCGAAGATAATAATGCCGACGTTTTTTTTTCTTTTTCTTTCGGAAAAGAAATAACGCCGAATTTTTAAATTTCTGATTTCTTGAATTTATTTTCTTCCTAAAAAGAATGCAAACTACTAAAGTTTTTCCAAAACAGTGTAAAATAAATAAAAACAGTTTATAATTCATAATCTGTAGGGACTGAAACATTTTGGACGAGGAACTGATTTAGTAATAAAGAAATTTTGCACAAGGAAAATATTTAGTAAAAATAAAATTTTTGTACAAGGCAAATATTTAGTAAAAAAGACATCTTATACAAGGAAAGTTTTAGAAAAAAAGAAATTTTGTACAAGGAAAATATTTAGTAAAAGAAAATTTTGTATTTAGCAAAAAAAGACCAGGAATGTTTTAGTAAATAAGATATTTTGTATAATGTTTAATAAATTAGACATTTTTTACAGGGAAAATTCTTAGTTAATAAGACATTTTGTACAAGGAAAATATTTATAGTATAAAGCCATTTAGGCATTTTTCAATTCGTCCTTATTTCCGAGTACTACATATATGTATTCTTTAATATTTATATTTAATGCCCTTCGCTATTTCACTTTCTAAAATGTGAGGGAAAACAAATAAAAATATTTATATTAATGGCATCTTATTATTAATGTTATGTTAAGACTTTAGAAAATCATGATTAGTTAGTAATTAGTAATAACATTAACGAAGAACAAAAAATGTACTTACAAGGAAACGTTCTCAGGTGTGTCTCAACGATTTTTATGAAATTGAAATATGTTCGAATATTGAAAAATTAGAGACACGTATTTTTTTATATCTGCGCATACGCATATTAAGGGGATGAAAACCACCCCTAAAGTTTACCCCCAAAAACAGTTTTTCCTACATATGTCAAGTTCTAATGAATTTTTTCGAATGAAACAAAATGGAAATGATATCTCATAAATATACTAACCTTTTGTAAGTAGTTGGGTTCCTGGGGTGGCAACCCTTATTTTTTATTGCAGAAAAATGATTTTTTTTTTTTATATTTTTACGTCACAAAAATAACAGCTTTAGTTAAAAATCATTAAAAAATATTTTTTTACATACGATTTTGAAAAATAAAGTAGACGTATTTTTGGGTTTTCGTAAAAAAAGCTCCTCAAGGGGGTAAACAACCCCTAGCACTAATACCTAAATGATGTATATTATTTAATACATCAGTTTTTTCGTGAAAATCAGTATTAAGGGGTTTTTGGAGTCGCTGATTACGAATCTGATGTTAAATTTAAAAAATTCAAAATGGCGGATCCAACATGGTGGACAAACTTTTGAAAAATACATCAATTTTTATTCAAAAAAATAATAAATAAAAGTAGGGGGAGTCCGGGAGAGTTTAGCAGGTGGGAGACAATAGCCACTGTTCATAGAATCTTTGTGGAACTAGATATTGTGACGTTACCACACTTCTTAGACTCCTTAGGCGTCTCCCACCTCGCTCACTCGACGCGGTTGCGATCGGCAGTTTGGTTTAGGAGTGAGAAGTGACAACAAATTTTCGTGCCCGGAAGTAAATTTTTTCAATTTTCGATATTTGATTTCTGTTTCTTACTGTGAATAGATTCCAGCATGTCATTTATATACATCGTAAGTGTAATTATCCTAGTATCATTTACGGCATACAGCTTTTACTTAAGTGTCATAGTTTTTTATAAAAATGTAATAACGGACAGCTTGGCGTGGGGTGGGAGACATTACCCTGGCGTCGGGAGGAGACTTTACCCAGGATAATCTCTCCCGTCGTTTCTCCCGCAATAATATTTTTTTATTTAAAAAAGGAAGTCTGATAAAGATTATGATTTTTTTTTTTTGATGTAGATTTAATTATGTTGTTTTCAATTTTATTTTTGTTCTTAATTTTGACAGTAATTTTAATTTTTGTTTTGCTGACAACTTACAAGGTTTCTTACATTAGACTGATTTCTAATACCTACTTTTAAGGTTTAACTACTTACAATGTTTATTACCTAGTTATGTAAAAGAAAGAAAAGGTTCAGACTATTATTTTTACTATAAAAGTATCTAAGTTACCTTAGATTTTTCTCCATGTTGATGAGGTATTGTTAAATGTTAAGATATTGTTGTAGACAGACTGAAATAATTTTTATAGTAGGTATTACTGTTGGTTGTGAAACTTGTAATTAATGTTGTTGCTTTATATAAAACATATAGTTTTTGTTAAAAAGGGTTTCTAATAATAAGTTTATAAACACTCACAATTGTAAAAGTAACTATGTTAAGAAATAAATGTGATATTAGTTAATTCCTCACTTATATATCTCAAAGATAACTCAAAGTAACTTCCTCGTGTTTTCATTTACCTCGTAATACTATGTGCCATATTTTTAAGATTAACTTTCTTTATAGAAGTATAATTTGTAATAATTTTTTTGCCTATTTTCAAACCCGGGTAAAGGCTCCCTACTTGGGGGGTCAAGTCTCCCACCCAGGCGGGAGATATTAGCCGAATGTCACTTTGGTAAAAATCGTTAATTACTCATAAACTATTAATGATTGATCAAACTTTATTAAGAGAAAATATAGCTAAATAATGCAGCTTAAGATAAAATTTATAGAAAATAGCGATTTGTAAGTATAGAAAGATTTATAAGCATTTTAGTGGAAGGCGGGTAAACTCTCCCGGACTCCCCCTACCCCCTAAATGTGCGTATCCGCAGATAACAAAATATACGTATGTCTTATTTTGCGATACTCTATAACATATTTCAGTTTCATCAAAATCTGTGAGACACACCTGAGAACGTTTCCTTGTTAGTCGGTTTTATAGAGAAACACAATTTGGCGAAAAGAGTGCTAATGCTAATGTACAAATGGCAGGGATCATTCTTTAAAGTTGTGAGAAAATAAAACATCTGGCTTAGCCAGGCATGGGCAGATATTAAGTACAAACAAAAGAGCAAATTAAGAAAGAGAAAAATAAAAATTTTAAGAATGTAAGACGAATAAAAGGAAAATAATAGCCAAATTCCATCTACGAATATTACGAATGACGAAGAAGTTATTTCATCAGCATTCTTTGAATTTAGATCAAGAACAAAATAGTGACGAATTCATTGAAATACAAAATCCTTCATCCAATCATTGGCTATTAAAATTAGTCGAAACACAGATACCATGACTATCCACTTCATATATGCTGTAGAATTTTAGAAAAATGCGAGAATTTATGTCTGGATAACTTTTGGGGAGAGATGCATTGAAATATACATGCAAACAAAGCATAATATATTTTCGGTTATCCAGCTAAATTGATTACATTCATTAGAATTTCTTTTATACGATGTTGCGCATGGTTTGGCACAATCTTTAACTTCATATTCATGTCGAATTGAAGGTCCGTAGTATGCGTCGTGCCTTGCTGAACCTCTAACCTCGTTAGCAGTGCTGAACTCCCCGAACAAGTGCCCTCGTATCCTGATTAAGCCGCCCTTGTCCCCAATTGCATCACTACAGCAATTTACTTCCAACAGCTTAACAAGCCCTTTTCACAAAAAACCGCAGTGGAGAGTGATAGAGTTATTGTCCTCTGTCATGAATTCATCCGGCACATTCTTGTTTATGCTTTTCCTACATGTTATTTTTATATATAGAATACGTGAATGCAATACAAACAAGATACAGTCTGAAGGATTCTCGCGACATCGTACATCAGGCGATGGATGCTGTATCTTGTATCTGAGGCAAGGGCGGGTCCCTTCGGGTTCTTTTTATTTAATTACTTCACCATCATTCTGGATTAGACTAACACCCTTCTTTTTTTGTATTTTTCCAGGCTGGTGACACCCAGATACGCTGAGTCCTGGCTCCGATGACAACAGAAGAGGACCCGTGAAAAGTAATAATATCTGCACCTGGACAACAAAGTATCTTTGCCCTATCGTAGGATCTTAAGGGTGGGAAGGGATATAAAGGGAAATTGAGACCGGTGGTGATTACACCGCGACAACAAAAAGAAAATCCATCGTCTAGGAAGGAAGTATGAGTTCACCTCGCACTGGATCCCGCCAGGGGGCGAGATGATATCGAGTGAGTTAAGAAGGACTATCGAGGTCATCCAGGTCACACTAGTAGCTCGGGGGCGTTCATGCCAGAGATATTGAAAGGAGCTGCCGGTGCGGTTCGATACTCAAACTGAAGCCATTATTATTACTATTATTATTATGATAAAAATGAGGTGTCCCCGAGTGCGGCTGCTTGTCATGATGCTGACAGCTTTGATACATATGGAAGATAAATTGATATCGGCATGCCCCTCCGATGTCTGCATCTGCAAATGGAAAGGTGGAAAACAGTCGGTCGAGTGTGGGGGCCAACTTCTGGCTAAAATACCAGAGGGAATGGATCCTGGGACACAGGTCCTAAATTTCTCTGGTAATAGTCTTCAGGTGCTCCAGAGTGAGCGTTTTCTACGAATGGACCTGATAAATCTTCAAAAGATCTATCTATCCCGTAACCAGCTAATCAAAATTCATGAGAAGGCCTTCCGGGGACTTTCGAATCTCGTCGAACTGGACCTATCCGACAACATGCTGCAGCATGTGCCGACCGAAACGTTCCAGGACTATACCTCACTGATGCGACTATCGCTCAGTGGGAATCCGATACGTGAACTGAAAACCTCAGCGTTCCGGCATCTATCCTTCCTCACGACACTCGAATTGAGCAATTGCCAAATCGAAAGAATCGAAAATGAAGCGTTCATAGGTATGGACAATCTGGAGTGGCTTCGACTAGATGGGAACAGAATTAGTGCGATCCAGGGTAGCCACATCCTCCCTAAAGCCCTGCACGGTATCAGCTTGCATAGCAATAGATGGATGTGCGATTGTCGTTTAATTGACGTCCACGGATGGCTGATAAACTACAATACACCAGTCGCCGAAGAGCCAAAATGTATTGAACCGCCACGACTAAAAGGCCAGATAATTAAATCACTGAAAAAGGATGAACTCGCATGCCTACCGGAAATCATGCCAAGGTCCACGTATACGGAAATTTCGGAGGGTCGAAACATATCATTGATGTGCACGGTTCGTGCGATACCAGAGGCGAAAGTGCTATGGCTCTTTAATGGGCAGGTTTTGACTAACGACTCCTTCCTCGAGAGCCTACACTTATACTACTATATAGACGAGAGCGGCAGGGAGGAGAAGCGCAGCGAGGTGTTCATTTATAACGTTGGACCCGAGGATAATGGAACCTTTTCGTGCACGGGTACGAACACAGCAGGGACCAGCTTCAGCAACTATACCCTGCGCGTTCTAATAAAAGAACCACCTGTAGTTAAAGAGGTGTCCTTCCCGAAGGATTATATGAACGTGATTCTAGCGAGCGGAGGTGGAGCTGGCTTCATCCTGGTCCTTTTAGTCTGTACAATTGTTGTGAAGTGCCGAAAACGAAGGCCGACTAGTAAAAACATGAAATCGGACACATCATCGAATGATACGGGTCTCCTTAAATGTCCTTCAATCATAAACGAGGAGGAGATGTCTCCGAAAACGTCAAAAGAAAATGGCGCCATTATTGGGAATCAAGTAAAACAAAATTTTATGATGTATGTTGCAGCAATGCCTCAAGGTCACATCATAGACAATGGCGATATGCAGTTGAATCCTGCGAACATGTCCACACAGTCAATGGATGGATCCGAAGGGCATCCTGCTACGGCGGGAATGTCTTCGCAGTACTGCAGTCCGCCCACAGCATCTCGGAACTATCAGGAAAAGAATCCTGATCTTATAAACGACGCCGAAAGTGTTAAGAATAAAATAAAAGCGGACAGCGAATACGAAGGTAGCGAATGTTCCGCTGAAAATTGTAGCATACAGAGGGGCTTCGACAATTGTTACCAACTTTCCAGTCAATTCGGTTCACAAATAATCCGGCCGACAACTCACCACCGCCTGGCGCAGACTACGAGCGTACCGCGTGGCATTTTAACGAAGCCCACCAATCAGCATCAAGTCGACGTGCATCTAAATCCGGTCTGTTTTCTGGGTCAGGATGGTTACGCCTATGATTTTAGTAACAATCACCTTCATACCAACCAAAGTATGCCGGCGACCCAACAGAATTTCTACAGGACCCTGCCACATAATAGAGGACATAATAAAATTTTTTCATCGGCAGCAAATCCTGGTACCCGATATAGTCTCGAAGCGGAATTCCTCCAGCGGACTGGAACTCCGCCGTATGATAAATTCGTGCAAAACATTCGATTCACAGCCGAAGGTTATCCCATTCATCCAGTACAATTCCCTTCGCCCCCAGATGGCTACAAGGGGGACTACTCATTGCCGGAGTCTCTTAATTCAGGACAATCGATATGTGCAGCAGCCAGTTTCCAACAGTGGCCTCCCTGTCTTCCTGGGTATCACGCCCAGCCGATCAGGTACACGACAACAGTTCCTCAGATGGTCAGCCCCACTGTCTCCATGGGGAGTCAATCGACGCCCTCTTCTGGACAATCGTCGTCGATGGCCTCAAATCAGACCCAAACCGCCACAACGAGCACCTCAACACTGACGACCGAGGTCAAGAAGCGGTGCGTTAGCGCCCAAACTACTGAATTAGAACCAGCCACAATACCCGAGTGCGATGAGGAGCAGGAGACGACGACGACGACGACGACGCCGACCTCGAAGCTCCGCCACCTTTCGGGGCCACTCGCCGACAGCCCTGATGAGGGCTATGTGGGCGAATCTCAGGAAGGATCAGACATTTGACAAAGGGATGATCCCGGCTGCAAGTTTTCCCTACCATCACACGAAAATCTCGACGACTCTGTAGCGCTGTAAATTAAATTTAGAGAATAAAGAAAACCCCAAGGAGAGGGCGGGAAGGGCCGAAGCACACACACACTTCAGGGGGTTCACCCGGTGACATGGTGTTATACCTGGAGCCCCAAGGGGGCTGCATTCACCGCGGGGAATCACACTAAAAGGGTAAGACAGGGTACTTTAGGGAGGAGCACGTTATTTTATGCAGTTTTTATTATATCGCGCCAACTCAGCCCTCATGTGGGGCTCCCTTGTCAGGGTGAGGGATAGAAGAAAAAAAAAAGGGGGCAAGGCTATTGTGATTCAAACTTACATCTCCGCTATCCCCCACTGCTAACCTATCACTTTCAGGGATTGCTTTAAACCAGTAGGACCTATCCTATACAATGTTGGGTCGAGTGATAGATTGGTATCTTTTGGCTTTCTTTTTGCCCTTCAAACATTTTGACGATTAAACTTGCTCGGATTTCTGGGTTTTTTGCTGGAAAATCTTACAAATAACCAATTGCCTTTGGCAAACTGTTAGTCGGGATGAGACTTTTTGGATAAGGATAAGGGATTTCATTTTATTTTATCAAGGTCAGTCGCTATAGGTTAAGTTAAAGGTCACCTTCAACTCTGGAGGTGTTCTTAAAAGCTTGCTTGCTTTGTTGAATATAAGAAACTATCTCTCAAGCTTTATATTAATATATGTATATTTCTTATCAATTCAAATCTATTATTGTACCTTTCATTTAATAGTGCTTTACAAAACTAATAGCAATGTATCTGAAAAGCATGTTTCGACGAAATACGACATTTATATAATACCTTATAAAAGGTTATGTCGGAACAGAATAGCAGAACTATTATATATTTTAAATATATAAAATATAGTTCTTCTATTATTTATATATAATTTAGTCTTTTTGCGATACTTGGGGTAATATTTTAGTTCGTTCTTAGTTTTATAAGTAGCAGATATTACATTTTTTCATGATTTACGTGATAGAAGTGGGATCAGAATGCCCTTGCTATTGAATTGAAACCTTTTGAAATTTTCTTTTTTTCCCAACATCATGAAACAATTTAAATGACAAGGGCGTAATTTCTGAAACAGTATGATTTAAAATACGATTCTATTTCCAAAAATTCTTACAAAATGCCTGCTAATTGATATCAGCTCCTACCTAATACTACTACTTAGTATAATTTTATACCGAAATTTTTTGAAAGTAACTTCACTTAAAACGACCCCTGTAGGTAATTATCTAAATTTTTAAAAACATTCTTAAATTCTAAATTTTCAACCAAGCAAACCTTAAGCGTGTCAAAAAATACGACGAAATTAATTAATTTAAAAGAAAATTGAAAATGTTGTCAGGACAAATAAAATATAGAAATATAAAAAATCTATGAGAAGTTATCTAGAGCAAGTTTTTTCTTAAAATGAACTTTTATGACATGAAAAAGCTAAAATATATTATTTTTATCAAAAAATGTATTTACCTCATCACGAAAAAGTTCCAAAATTAAGGGAAGAGATCCATTTAGGTATCTGAAAATTAGCAAATTTTATGTCGAAACTATTTATTCTACAGAATTGAAATTTTTTGTATATTACAATTACAAACAATTATCATAAACAACAAATCGTCTGCTGAATTGATCTGAAACATCAGAAATAAGAAGTTTTAATTTTTAAGACCCACGTGCTCTATGTGAACCTAAGAAAGCAAAAGAATAGTGAAAATTTGAAAATTGGTACATGATTTTTCGTGAGATTGTTACTATATTTATTACCGAAAAAGCTTTTTTGTAATAATCTTCAAAGAACTTTGTAGTTTTTTTTATCTAAAAGTGTGTACAATTTCAAAATTATCGATCAAATGATTTTTGAGGTTCATGAAAAAGTAGTTTTGCGAAAAACACGTTTAAAGTTTCAAGACTCACAAATTCTGTGGGGAGATCAATAGCGTACATAGGTTATAACTTCGGAATGACTCTGAGTTTCGTTCTAAAATTTTATGACGATATTCTACACGCGTTTAACTAATATTTGATTTTAAATAGATTTTTTAAGGTTGTAAATGGATCTCCCCTCTTAAGAAAACAAGAGTGTGTTCTCTCAGCAAGCGGGCAATTTAAGAAATAGAACAAAATCCTTTTCCAAAAAAAACTAAGCAGTAAAAAGAAGAAGAGTGAAAAAGTCGTCTGTAAAAAGAAATTTATAAAAAAAAAAAAAAAATACCAACTAAAAAAGTTTCACTTTGTAAAAAGTACTTTAACGATACCAATCAGAGTACGATAAGCATTATGACTACTTAGGCAGAAGTTTTGTAAAAATATCTTTAAAAAAAGTCGTTTAACTTTTAAGAACCACAGGAAGTGACGAAAAGACTAGCCAAGAGGAGAACTAGGCAGAAACTGATGTAAATCTTAAGCAAAACTATAACACAAAAAAAAATATGAAAATGAAAATACGCGTAGCGTCCGCTTGGCGGTTCAGATCGAAAAACTTTTAAGTACTTGTAAATATAATCTAAGGAGTAATGTAACATTTTCATGGAACCCACAGAAAAGGCACTTAGCGAACCTACAACCAACCAACAAAGAGCATGAGAAATGAAGAAATTTATTCTATAGGCCGTAGCATAAGCAAGTAATGAGTAATTGTACATAAACAGATCGAGAATATTTTAATTTTTAATCGATGCAACATACGTTTTTTACGCCCCTGTTAGAATGTTTTAATCGAACGGTACACGTGTAAGTATTCCTTTTGTAAAATTCATTGACTCATATTCAATTCGTTTGTTTGTTACCTTATAAAAAAAAAAATTGATCATTGATTGTTTTGTTTCGGCGCGGTCGGCGGCAACGGCTGTGTTCACAGGCCGAGAGCAGCAGTTTTGCTTTTGAATTGTTGCTCGATAGATTAAAGAAGAAATTTAATGAAAGTAAATAAATAATTAAAAAATTGAATGTTTTCGTTGGTTCTCTCAGACCACATGTTTTCGTAGGTTAGTGTGTCTCTGTTGTCTATTAGACCCTTTCACTGTGAGCATATATGTACACACAAATTGACTCTCCTTTGTAACACACACACACACACACACACATACACCTATTTGTTAGGAAATCAATTGGCCTTATTAGATTAATTTCCCTCTAGTTGTTTGTGAATTCAAAAGCAAAACTCCACTGGTGCGGAATTGTGTTTGTTTTCTCGTGTTTCCCAATTGAGATACGTTCGTTTCAGGCATTTTTAAGCACACACGTACATTTTGTAAGTAAATGATAAAAAAAAAACATAAATTTAAAAAGTGTTGATATGTTTGGTACAGTCAAAAATAATAATAAATTATTTGAGAAAAAAATAGCATGTCTTTTTTTTGTATTATGTCCCAAATTCCACCCGTAACAAGATAAGAAAAAAAAAATACGCTAATGCTAATTTCAAATAACTTATATTTATGAGATGTTTAACTTTTTATAGAAAATTGTTTGAAAATCAAAAATTTGAATAGGAATTAAATTACAGAGCGACATTTTCTTTTTTCCAACAGTTCTGCTTTTTAAGGGGGCTTCAACGTGCATCTCCTTTTACGAAATTGCTAGACATTTCAAATGTTGCGATTTTCTTTTAGATTATTAGCTTACACACTTTAAGTTCTAAATAAACTCAAAATCTACATTTGTTCCAGATGTTCGCCATATTCAAAGTACTTTTCGACAGTTAATTTTAAGTTTCTATTAGTTTAAATTATTATGTACGTTTTCAGTTACTAATCTTATGAATGTCATGGTAAAAATGTCGGCTATTAAATTTAATTCAGTATTTTATTATTGCAGTGGCCATACTGGTTCCACCATTTTGTAGAATGAAAATCTGATACGATATTTGAAATCAGCGACCTCAGAAATATGTATCATGACTATCCGCATGCACTATATTTGCAAAGAAAAAAGTTGTTGGTGTAATGGCGGCCATATTGGATCCGCCATTTTGTAAAATGAAGATTTGATATTAAATTTGAAATCAGCGACCTTAAAAACATAAGTAATAACTACTTGAATGCTCTGAATTTGCAAAGAAAAATTGTTTGTTGTAATAGCGGCCATATTGGATCCGTCATCTTGAAAATATTTGTTACTAACATTTTCATGTACTCTGTTATTATTATATTTTCCAAATATAATACTAAGTTTATGAAAAATTGGACAGTCTTCAAGTTCATGCATCTTAGGGCGGCGATATTTAATTCAATTCGGGTAGAGCAGGTTTTTTACTTAATAAAGTGTTGTAAAGTGCCAAATTTTGGTAAATTCAACTGCAGGACATGTAAATAAACAAAACACGGTAAGATTTATTAAAATTGGTTAAGCCAATCCGGAGATTAACTGTTCGCAGTTTGAAAAAACGTCATTTCGATTATAATCCTCGGTTATAACCTTATTTCTTAAAAATACTTTAGGAGGCTATTTTTGAAGATCTACGGAGTTAAAAAATGTAAAAAAAAAAAAAATATTTTTTGAAAATTCTAAACGGTAAAAGTACCTTAAAATAGCCAGAGAACTAAAAAATTTTATATCGAAACTGCGAAGTGTTGCAAGAGAATAAGGAAATTCGACTAAAATTTTCGAAGAAATCTTTGATGAAAAAAGATGAATTTTTGAGAACGGTAGGACCCCTTTTCTGGAGAGTGATTTGAACTTTTTAGCGGTTTCAATTATATTATTTCGCACTATCAACCAGTTGAAAGAAGTCTTACCCAATAAATAAACTAATATTGAACCTTATTAAAATTTAGTTAAATAAATGCCTAATGGAGGCAGCAACTTAGTATTTAAGATATTAAAAGTTCATAATCTTTTATTTTATTATTTGTATAACTTGACAAAAATTATTTGTTATTTTGTATGGTTTTTTCGTGTATGTATTGAACATATTTAATGTATTTTAAAAAGACAGAAAATTACGAAAGAAAAAAACATATCACTAATATATGTAGTGCAATTATTTCATATATGCATTATTTTACTATATTACCACTTTGTCCGATTATTACTTTGAGCCACTGTACCTGGGGTAGTATTGAATACGAACATTTTATAATTGTAAAAGGATTAAAGCATAAAAAGTGCTTATTAGCTTCATATAGTTTGAACAATTAAAATAAAATACGTTTCGGTAAAAGGATTACAAAAATAATAACTGGCATTTTTTGTTTGCAATTTATAAAGACTTTTCTGTTGTCACCATCGAATTTAAAATTGGAAATTTCGGTATTATCTTCAAGAACAATATTTTACATTTTTTTTTAATAGAAATTAAGACAAAAACTTTCTTAGTTACCAAAGGAGTTCGAACTGTTCGAATATTCTATATCTTTTCTGGCAATATGCCTGAGTTTTTTGAGGAATTTTTGGTATAGTGAATAATTTCGGTATTACTTTTGGAAAGTATCTTATACAAATTGTGACCAAATGTGCTAATTTTACATCATACATATGTGGTTAAATTTCACGACGACAACGTTCTTGATTGGGGATTTTCGTCATCCAAATTTTTTTTTCAGTGATGATTTTTTAACGTATAAAGTGGATTTTTTAACTCATAAACGTGGATTTCAAAATAAAAATTAATCAGAAGCCAGTTGTTGATCGCGTATTAAGTGGCAGTTTTTCGATATTGCATCCGAAAATATGGACAATTGTATGGTTTTATCATAATATTTAATGACCTACTTAATAATATTTCCGTCTCGTAAATGAAAGTATTAATAACCAGCTGCGAATATTGCAATTCGCGGATGTGAGTTCATTGACGTCACGCCAGGCTTGCTAGGAGCAAAAAGAAATTCACAATTTCGCAGTTCTTGCAATTACAGCGATTGGCTGAGGGTGATTGATGTCTCCGGCGGCACGGCGGCATTGGGATTATTAGATTAATGTTGCACGAGCCATTAGCAAAAATGTCAATAAAATTATTTTGTCAATCAAGGGTACAATATTGGACAATTTGTCGCTGGCGGGGACGGGGAGGACGGATGTCATAAACAAGAAAAGTTCGATCAGAAACTTTGTCATCCTGTCCCATGGCTCCGTCGAGGGGATATTATGGTTAAATGAAGACCAAAATAAACCGTCCGTTATCGATACACACATCCCAGCCTTAAGTGGGTGATTGACAGCCATTAAGTCTGGCTGTAAGTACCATAAAAGCAGAAAAACGGGAACCAGTCGGCATCTAATTGATTGGTCAACTGTGGACTTAGAAGTCGGCAGGCCGGATCCATTTTCTCGAGAATTTATGTTGCTCCACGAAGAAGTTTTTGGACTGTTCCGACATTTTTTAGGGGGGAAATATCGTTGATTTATGCATTATATCACCACTGAAGCCCATTTGTACCTATTTAAGTGGCTGCGTAAGAGCCTAATCCGCAGACAGAACCAAATCTGTTGAAAAAGATAAAACTTGGGAATTTTTTTCTCTTGCGATGAGATTTTACTTAAAATTCTCTCATTTTTCAGAAGTGTTCAGAGGCCACTTCCGATATCGTTCCTACTTTCCGCAGGTGGAGAGAGACAGGGACTATCCATAAAATGGACGGGAGTACAGCAGGATTAGGGATTGTAAAGCGCTGTCGGGATTTAACGAAACAGCAAAACCTGGCAAATCGATCGTTAAATTAATTCGAGTTTGCTTCAGTTTTAGAAATTCTTTTGTCGAGTGTGAGTGCGAATTAAATCCTTATACGCTGCAGTTTTTTGTAAAATGGTAGGTTTAACTGCTTAATGGAATACACTCAGAAATATTAAAAAAAAAAGTAAAATATGCAGTTGAAATTGTCGTGCTAGTATAACTTTTGAACACATTTGTGCGTATGAGATTGTTTAAGGTAATTTATTTTTTTATTATATATATATATGGGGCATTCTTTGTGAACGGACCACCCCCTGCTGTCCAAAAATGGTGAACTCCATTTAAGGTCTACCAAGGCTCAAACGAAAGGTTTTGGTCTCTACTTTCGAATGCACACTGGCTTTCGAAGATTCCGACTACACAGAGCCCAATATGGCGGCTAAAACCACGTGACCTCCATTATTTTTACTACTTATGAGGTTATAAAATGGGTCGCATCATTCCGATTGAGGTCTACAAGGGCTCAAATGAAAGCTTTTGACTTCTGCTTTCAGAAGCTTTATAGCAAAAAATTTTTGGATTGCGCAAAATCCAATATGGCCGCTAAAACCACGTGATCTTTGCAATTTTACCACGTAAAAGAGTACAAAATAGCTCGCGGCATTCCGGTTGAGGTCTACACAGGCCCAAATGAAAGCTTTTGACTTCTGCTTTCAGAAGCTGTATCGAAAAATTTTTTGGGATTGCGCAAAATCCAATATGGCCGCTAAAACCACGTGACCTTTGCAATTTTACCACTTAAAAGAGTACAAAATGGCTCGCGGCATTCCGATTGACATTTACAAAGGCTCATATGAGAGCTTTTGACTTCTGCTTTCAGAAGCTGTATCGAAAAAAATTTTTGGATTGGGCAAAATCCAATATGGCCGCTAAAACCACGTGACCTTTGCAATTTTACCAGTTAAAAGAGTACAAAATGGCTCGTGGCGTTCCGATTGACGTTTACAAAGGCTCATATGAGAGCTTTTCACTTCTAATTCAAAAAGCTCTATCGCAAAAATTGTTCGAATCGCGCAAAAGACTCCCATTAAGACTAAGAGGATGATGTAGAACACTAATTACTGAAATTATCTCACAGAATTAAAAAAAAAATCAAAATGGCCTTTAATACCACGTGTAGAGAAAAAACTTTTATATAGTATACATTATCTAAAATAAATAGTAATTAAATGTGCTTAATAAATAATAAGTAATATTACTGTTTTGATAGTAATGAAGATTCAAGATAGCCACTACAATCACGATACATAGCCGTTTTTTACTATTTATTCAATTTTGATTCAAATGAATAGACGATGCGTTAACAAAGAATAAATGCCGTTAATTCTACTGCTCACAACAAAATAACTTAATTATTTCAGTTGAACTGAGGTAAATTCAAAACAATTTCAATAATTCACAACTTAGAATGAAATTTTAAAAAGGAATATATTATATGTCACAGTATATTATTTATATAGTAAGTAGTTATAAAGCCAAACAGGCTGAATGAATCGCAATATATAACATAACATATTATTTACACATTATTTTTTTTCGGGTTTCAAAATATTCTGTTTGTTTTTTTGCTATAAACGAATGGGGTTTTAAAATCAATAATCGTTCACAAAGTTTTTGAACGAACTCATGTGAAGGAAGAACTTGAGTTACCAATGTGGACCTATCAGTACCCGTCCAGCCCGAATATTGCATCCATCCAGCAAGTCTTGCAAATACTTCTGAAAATCATCTGCATTAGAGCATTTAGCACAGTCTCCAAGATGACACTTGTCCGTGGGTTTACGACATGTAATTTGCGCCAAACAGTCTTTGTAATTTGTTAATAAACATTCTGAATCAGCAGTCAATTTCTGCAAAACTGCTGAATCTTTATAATTTTCTTTATAAATCTCATAGAGCCCTCTTAAATCTAACAGAAGAAGGCGTTTTTGAAGCAGGCTTCGATCTTCCTCATTTTTAACATCATCTTGGAGACTGTGCTAAATGCTCTAATGCAGATGATTTTCAGAAGTATTTGCAAGACTTGCTGGATGGAAATAATATTCTCGAGGTGCAATATTCGGGCTGGACGGGTACTGATAGGTCCACATTGGTAACTCAAGTTCTTCCTTCACATCAGTTCGTTCAAGAACTTTGTGAACGATTATTGATTTTAAAACCCCATTCGTTTATAGCAAAAAAAACAAACAGAATATTTTGAAACCCGAAAAAAAATACTGTGTAAATAATATGTTATGTTATATATTGCGATTCATTGAGCCTGTTTGGCTTTATAACTACTTACTATATAAATAATATACTGTGACATATAATATATTCCTTTTTAAAATTTCATTCTAAGTTGTGAATTATTGAAATTGTTTTGAATTTACCTCAGTTCAACTGAAATAATTAAGTTATTTTGTTGTGAGCAGTAGAATTAACGGCATTTATTCTTTGTTATATAAAAGTTTTTTCTCTACACGTGGTATTAAAGGCCATTTTGATTTTTTTTTAATTCTGTGAGATAATTTCAGTAATTACTTATTATTTATTAAGCACATTTAATTATTATTTATTTTAGATAATGTATACTATATAAAAGTTTTTTTCTCTACACGTGGTATTAAAGGCCATTTTGATTTTTTTTTTAATTCTGTGAGATAATTTCAGTAATTAGTGTTCTACATCATCCTCTTAGTCTTAATGGGAGTCTTTTGCGCGATTCGAACAATTTTTGCGATAGAGCTTTTTGAATTAGAAGTGAAAAGCTCTCATATGAGCCTTTGTAAACGTCAATCGGAACGCCACGAGCCATTTTGTACTCTTTCAACTGGTAAAATTGCAAAGGTCACGTGGTTTTAGCGGCCATATTGGATTTTGCGCAATCCAAACAATTTTTTCGATACAGCTTCTGAAAGCAGAAGTCAAAAGCTCTCATATGAGCTTTTGTAAATGTCAATCGGAATGCCGCGAGCCATTTTGTACTCTTTTAAGTGGTAAAATTGCAAAGGTCACGTGGGTTTAGCGGCCATATTGGATTTTGCGCATTCCAAAAAAAATTTTCGATACCGCTTCTGAAAGCAGAAGTCAAAAGCTTTCATTTGGGCCTTTGTAGACCTCAATCGGAATGCCGCGAGCCATTTTGTACTCTTTTACGTGGTAAAATTGCAAAGATCACGTGGTTTTAGCGGCCATATTGGATTTTGCGCAATCCAAAAATTTTTTGCTATAAAGCTTCTGAAAGCAGAAGTCAAAAGCTTTCATTTGAGCCCTTGTAGACCTCAATCGGAATGATGCGACCGATTTTATAACCTCATAAGTAGTAAAAATAATGGAGGTCACGTGGTTTTAGCCGCCATATTGGGCTCTGTGTAGGCGGAATCTTCGAAAGCCAGTGTGCATTCGAAAGTAGAGACCAAAACCTTTCGTTTGAGCCTTGGTAGACCTTAAATGGAGTTCACCATTTTTGGACAGCAGGGGGTGGTCCGTTCACAAAGAATGCCCCATATATATATAGAAATTCTTTATTGCTTGATTCATTTTTTTAATTGTACAAATAGTGTTGGATACGAGTTTGCATAGGTTAAAATATTTTACACTTTTATTTCTTTTACAAGGTTTTTTTTTTATTTTGTCACCATAATATTTTAAACGATAAGTTAAAAAGTATTATGCTACATTTATTATTAGTACTATTATGATAATTTTTAAGTAATAATATTAGCATCTCATGATTTCGTACAATACTTATTTATTTATTTGGTGATAATCCAATAGATATATGATTACTGGGTACTATTATCAAATATTTTATCTATAAAAGTGAGTATTTTTTTAGATTCGGATATATTAGGGTTGACAATTATCTTTAAGAAATTTTCATATTGATTACAAAATTTAATATTTAATTTTTCCAACAACAAGTCATATATAATTTTTATAGGATTTTTTCCGTAGATTACGAATATGTAAACAAAAATATTCTATTACGTCAACTTTTTGAAAAAAAATAGGGTTGAAAAATACAAAATATCGTATTTCGGCCATTGTTAAAAATTCATTAGAAAATAACGGAACGTGGAAAAAGCTCGTAACATGACTCAAAAGAGAGCGTAAATCCATATCGATATATATATGTGGCAGTAGTGTGTGTTGTTTCTCGGAGCATAGCTGGCGTCGCTTTTACTTTTTTAATTTGTAGCAACCTATTCGGGATTGAAGTCGGCGCTGCTTTTTGTTAGAAGAAGGAAAAAGAAAATTGAAGAAATCAGTCATCATTTAGATTTTGTAAAGAACAGGCTAATTTATAAATAAAGAAATTTATTAAATTAATTATAACTTTATCTTTTTTAATAATTCAAATTTGATTGGAAGAAAGTTTCAATTTTATGAAGATTAATTTAATACAACCTAACTTACTTCCACATTGGTGACCCCGACTGGGAACAACAGCACCCAGACGAATCGTGAAAAGACATATAAAATGGAGCCGGAACCGAAAAGAATTCAAACTAATAATGGAATCAAATGCAAGTCGTCAGCCATTTGGGAATACGTCTCAGCGCTAGCTATCGACAGGGAGTATAGCATTCCAAGCATTCCCAACATTTGCAGCATTCCAAGCATTCCCAATATTTGCAGCATTCCAAGCATTCCCAACATTTGCAGCATTCCAAGCATTCCCAATATTTGCAGCATTCCAAGCATTCCCAACATTTGCAGCATTCCAAGCATTCCCAGCATTACCAACATTTTCAAAATTACGAGCATTCTCAACAATATCAACAACCGCAATCGCCTGATAAATCAAAAGAACCAACCAAGTTGATCAAACATAATTAATAATACATACTACCGATTCGACAAATTTTTGAATTATGAATTTTTCCGTTATTATCTTAATTTATTCGCAGCAGACCATTTTAACTAAAGCTATTCAAGATCTCCGGACGCGACAAAACCTACTTTTAAGAATTTGATTCTACAGCAAACTCTGGATCTGATTGACTTAGCAACAGAGACATCAATACAGGCCGTTTTTCAACTATGTATACATATATTTAAAAAAAAAAATAGCACGTCATCTTTTCAAAATCCCTGCCAACGCCACTAGAAGTTCACGACTCCTACATTGTTACATTTACAGTCGCTAATCGACTTTATTTTCACTTACCGCAAATCGGTTTTCTTTCAATAATTATTCAAATGGAGTACGCAAGATATCATTATCACTGAAGGGGGAGTAGTGTGGCAGTAGTGTGTGTTGTTTCTCGGAGCATAGCTGGCGTCGCTTTTACTTTTTTAATTTGTAGCAACCTATTCGGGATTGAAGTCGGCGCTGCTTTTTGTTAGAAGAAGGAAAAACAAAATTGAAGAAATCAGTCATCATTTAGATTTTGTAAAGAACAGGCTAATTTATAAATAAAGAAATTTATTAAATTAATTATAACTTTATCTTTTTTAATAATTCAAATTTGATTGGAAGAAAGTTTCAATTTTATGAAGATTAATTTAATACAACCTAACTTACTTCCACATATAAAATAGCACTAATCTATAGCACTAATAAAGCGTCTTCGGGAATAAGATTTTCATGAGCGTGCGCAAGCAGTGATCTTCATTCATTTATCTATTGTATGAAGTAAGCGGCTTATGAGAAAAGTGAATTCCACGGAATATTTTGAAAAGTATTATAGCCTCTCGTTTTTTAATATAAGAAGTAAAGGTTTATGCTTTTATTTGAGTTACTTTACAAGCTCCTACAAGAAATCGTTATTTTTTAATTAATTCCCAAAAATGGCCAAAATACGGTCTTTTGTACTTTTCAACCCTATTTTTTTCAAAAACGTGACGTGATAGGACATTTTCGTTTGCGAATTCGTAATCTTACGGAAAATTCCTAAAAAAATGGTATAACACTTATTCTATGGCAAAATTGGTGCCGACCAGTGTATCTAACTGAGGTATTAACTTCATTCTTAAAACATTAAATTTATTGCATTCTCCTATCATATGGTAAAAAGTATTTTGCTAAGGATATTTATTATACAATACATAATTTATAAATGAATCAATATTTCCCACATATGATCCGTGTAAAAGGAGTACGTATGCCAGTAATAATAAACATAATTTAATTCTTTATTTGTTTAATTCGTTTGAATTATACAAAGAAGGGTTAGACGTATTTATTTACGCTATTAAGTATTTGTAGATTTAATGTAATATATGATTTATTTAAATTTCATTTTTATTTATTTGTTTACTTCGTTTTCTTCTTTTACTGTTTGTTAAAAAATATTTCTTCGGCTAGTAGAGTGAACTTAAAAATACCCAAAGGTTGAGGGTTTGCTATAATATTTAAAAATCGCCATAATATCCAATGTATTTTATTTGACAGATCACACCACTTTGCCCCATTACTGTATGTGTGCGCCAGACCACTTCACGGGTTGTACTTGAAGAAGATTTTGCATGTGGTCGAAATTCTAATTAAATTTTCGTTTGAAAAGCGTTTCTAAGTATCTACTACATTCGATATTGTTTAAACATTTTTTGTATGCCCTGAAAATTCTATTTATTGTAACATTTGGCGATCTACAAATCACTGTTTCATATATGTATATCATATAAATCCGATCATTTTGAAATTTCTAAACTATTTCATTGTAAATTTCAACAATATCACAAATAGTTTTTGAAGTAAAACTTCTTTACGCACGCTTGACTTTGGGGAGTAAGCTGGTAAATGCATGACGAGATATAAGTTAGTGAAGATAGAAAGATAAGAGAGTTACGTTTCGTATATTACTGTAGAAGCAAGAGAGAGAGGTGCGAGCACTAATTTATCAATAAAACCGATAATAAATTTAAATATTTGTAGAAAATGAATATATGTATATTATATACATGTATATATTATACATATATACATATATAAACATATATATATACATATAGATGGAGCTAAAGAAGTTTTACTTCAGTCGTGTGGTCTAAAGCACACTCGTATTTTTTTTTTTTTATTTTATTATTTTTTATTATTGCACTTTTTCAAAAAACATTAAAAGCGTTTCAAAGAGAAAACGATTGAGGTTTTATTTGAGTATATGTATATTACAAATGAGCGCTTTTGCATAGAGATATTTCATTATTTACAAAAAAAAAAAAAAATCATTTATAGAAGTCAGTGGTACATATAATAAAGAAAACACTTAAGTGATAAGAAAAATGTCAATAAGTGCCTTGCCACTGGCTGACGCAATACATGTAGATATGTGCATAATATGTTCTCATCCTTTAAGAGTGTTTTCGCTCGCAACTCTATGCGTTCTATACTTAGTACGAAATCTCCTAAAAGCATCACAAGATAAACTTTTTCTTCCTTCATAAGGTCACCACCTTGACTCAAAGTTGTTGCTTCTAACGAGGTTAGAATAAAACTGCAGGGTCTCAGGTATGCTAACCCCAAAAGTGCAGCCACTACTTAAATTTTAAAGGGGGAAAATATACATTTAGTTTCAGCAACTACTTTTGGGACACCCTGTATAATTTCTTAATTCATAATTTAGGCAATGTGGCTTTGGTAAAATCCACCTAGTTTCTCAAAATCATATTCTTAGGTTGTTTTTGATTAAAAATTCTTTGTGGCAATCAATAAGTTGTTGTTTCTTTCCTGCAAATATCAAAAAAGGATTCAGAGAAAATCACATTTTAAAACTCAAGAGTTCAATATAAATGTTTTTTTTTTTCTTTTATATCTGATGTGTGGAATTCTAAAAGATGTATCATTTTAAAATACTGCGCAAAAAATTTACAAATATATATTCGTATATATTTTCATTAAATTGATCATTAATGATGTTAATCCATCATTACTATTATGTACGAAATTCCTTAAAACTAATATAATATAATTTGCCGTAATTAAATTTCCATCCAATAAAATAACTCAATTACATTTTTAATTATTTCTTCAAAAGCTTTCGACTAATTGGTAGAAATTGCCAGAATTTCACGTATCGTGAAAACAAATTACTTAATTAAAAATTTAAGCGCATCAATTGCTCCCCCTTTTTCGGTCCTTATAAAGGAACAGCTTACAAATGAAGCGAATGACATTGATTTTGATTGCGTTATTTGTAATTTTGAAACAAAAGGCCTAGGTAAAGGAAAGTAATTAATGTTACAAAATAGCAAATAGTTGCTATGCACTGGCAAAATAAATAAATTGAGACAAAGAATGAGAATACACTGGCAGGAATTTCAAAAATTCTATTATAAAATATCAAGTTTCGCAAATTATAATAAATGAAGTATTTTTTAATATTCATATTTTTCTTAAATGCTTAACATCAGAGTAATTAAGCCCAACGACTGCGAAGTAGAGAGCTTCTATGAAATTTGATTGAAAAAAAATGTAGAACATGTTTTTATGGTGTTTTGTAAAAACCATGGAGACCTTTTTACGCTAATTTTATTTAATCAACAATTTTTACTTTATCAAGTAATTAATCGGTTTAAATTAAAATGCGTTTTAAAACCTTAAATAAACATATTGTACAATATTCGCACATACAGTGCCAATATCTAATTAAATTTATAAACAGTTAACTTAATTAAACAATCTCTTTTACAATCACATTTCAGGGAAATTTCAAACTTTCCGATGAACAAGTATTTTACAAATTTTCATCATTTAATAATACCTCGTTGTGCTACTTAATTGACATTAATTGAACAAAATATCGTAAAATTATTTCTGCCAAAACTTTTATATTTACCTTTCAAATATTCAAGTGGAACAGTTGCAATTTTCCAAATTGGTGCTATCACCATTATTTATTCGTACAGGGTCGCATCGCAATTATCATAATGGAACAGTAGAAGATATTCCCAATTGGGTAAGTGTTCTTCATATTTAGTGAGAATTGGATAAATTAATTTTCTATTTGAAGCGCATTACAAAGTTATGTGCATGTTCATAAATAAGCACTCGTATCGCTTGATTTGATTTATTTATTATAGAGAATAATTAATACGTTTCCTAAAATTTGTATATCAGAATAGTCTTTTGACATCAATTCAATTAAAAAATTTCCGGAAAAAAAAAATAATTGTTTTTCTTGGAAGAAATTCAAATATTTTGAGTGTAAAAAATATTCTGTCAATATTAAATTGTTTTATAATCGTTAATAATTTTTGGTTTTTGCATATAAATTTCCATGATTTTTCCAGGTAAAATGACAAAATTCCATGATTTTTAAAAAGTATTGCTAACCAGTTTCTATTATAGAGGTTATACTTTAATTACATGGTGGATAGTTATTAAGTCAGATAAATATTTTCAGAAGGTTATTTGTAAACGTTCTAAATGTTGAAATGATATGATTTATTAATTAATTAAAAATGTTCAAACAGACAATACTACGAATTTTTTGTTTTAAGTAATCTATTTTGCTGTCAACATTTTCGTGTGTATAGGTGGGGATAGCTGAATAGAAAGATAAAATATAACGATCGTATATATTTATTAGGGTGCTTTTTTTTCGCGACTTTTTTTTTTTTTTAGTCCCACCTCGAAATTTTGTCGTAAATACCTAAACAAAAATTCCCTGAAAATTGGAGCCCTTAATATTAATATTAAGTACTAGATCAAGGCGTATAAAGATTTCCAATATAAAATACACGTAAACTTAGATTATTTTCCTTCAAAACTCTACAGCTCAGAGGCATTTTATGGTAAAATCTTGGTCAATGGTAGGGTTTCTTCAGAATTGAATGCTTTACACCGCCCATTGCGGTGTAACCCTAAGTCCCACCAACGCGGTAGAACGGGTCACTAAACCCAATTTTTCCATCAAATTCTCGCTTTTTGCCCCTATCTCGTAAACAAAAAGAGGTATAGAAAAACTATCATAGTTATATGATTCACAAAAAATAAAAAATTATCGGAATCAGGGAATAACACAAATTTTATGTTTTAAATCAATAATTATTTTTCCAGATCTTTACGAAAATTCAATGATTTTTCCATGAAATTTACATAAGAAATGAGATACCATGATTTTTATTGATTTTTGGAATTCCGGATAGGATGGCAACCGTAATTTCATATCAGTCAGACTGATGAACTTGTGTGAACTAGAAAGCCGAAATTTTTTTCAGTGTTTGTATTATATTGAGTATAACTCCTTAAGTTTTCCATTTTTCTTTTTAAAATTTCGAGAATATCTATTTAACGTACAATCAAATGATTATGTTAACAAAAAATCAAAATTTTTTATAGTCAGCTTTACTAAAAAATTCTTATCTTTTGGCGCCAAAAATCGGTACCCAATCAAATAAAAATGCGAATTGCTTAAAAAAAATTTCGAAATATAGTATAATTTTACGAATGAATTGTATTTTCATACAATAGAATTAAAGTGAAAATATGAACTGGTGCACACAAATTATACATATACATATATGGAAAAAAGTGTTGCTGGGTTATAAGTTGGGTATATCTTTAAAATTAGGGTTTAATTTTTCATCTCAGTCAAGATTGGATTGTTATAGATTTTTCAAAGATGGTTATATTGTAATATTTTTTTCATTTCAATCCCTATTTTTTTCTTAATATGCTACGTGATGGAAAATGTTTGTTTTCAGATTCGTAACATAAGGCAAATCCTGTCGAAAACATCTATTGATTGGTCGACTAATATTAAAGGAGACAGATGAATAGATCTAAAAGTAGACGACGAGTTCATTCTATGTATATACTATTTATAAATAAAATGATAAACCCGGTCTGTGCCACTTTTTTGCATCACGCATTATAGTTATGGTTATAGCTTAAGTTCTGGACTAATATTTAGGATATTATTTATTCTGATAAAATATAGGGTCTCAAAATGACGAATCCAAGATTGCTACTAACAATTTTAAACTTCATAAGATTACCATAAAAACTGGTACTTGGGAGTTTTTGGAGGAACTGACTTCAAATCTACCGTCAAAATTTTGAATTTGCAGATTTCGGATCCAATATGGTGACTAAAATTGTTAACGCACAGCTAATTATATAATAATTAATTAAAAAAATTATAAAATCTCCAAAGCGAAATTATTGATAACAGATGTTGTCTCATCACAAAGCTGAACTACATACGGTTGAAGGGTATCTTCCGATATGATTATTAATCACAGGACTGACCCTGAAGCGTTAAAGTATTTATTGCACAACAGAAATTAAACACGAGTGATCACTTAATACCCTCGATGAAGCGAATCCCTCCCTGGCCAGGATCATATTTCAGTAGCAATTTCCTGTAAATACTGATAAAGGTATGAAATTTGCACGCCATTGTTCCTCGGATATGATAGATAATGTCCGAACTACCGAAAACAACAAGACCCCATCCGGTTTCGAAAACCAGCGCCGTGGGTTCATTGAATTTGTTCCCCGCAGCACCCTAAGAACTGATGGAACCCATTGCAGGACCTCCCCACAGATTATAGGGCTGAATTGGGAGCATGATGCACGGGGAGAGAGGGCCGTTGCCGCACGAAGCCTTCAATTTACCATGGCTAATCGGCTTTGCTGTGTATGAGTTAATTTATGAATTACAACGATAATGTTTGTGTCATGTGAATTTACGAGCCCCTGGCCCCCCAAATATCAATTTTCAACTTCCACTAAATTGATTTCTCAGTTACATTGGGTGCTTGCGGCCCCCGGCCAATCGGGCGAAGCCCCTATCCACGGCAGGCAACGGTGGGGTTCTCCCTTCCAACTGGCAGCGTAGGGTAAGTTTCGCCGCCAGGATCAGGACGTGCTTATCCAAAAGTAAATATATTCCAAGGACACTTTCTGTAGGAAATCAGGGAAAAAAAAGTTTCAGCGTAGGGATTTGGTCGACTTCAAAATTAACGGATGGAAGCATTTAAGGACTTCCTCGAAAGGATTTCCGGTAGCCCTAACAGCTTGCTCAGCAATCCCCAGAAAATTTGTTGTATTCCTTTCAGGGAAAAAAAGAGGGACGACATTGATTTGCGCCAGCATAATGCGGCAAACACACAAAAATGGCAGCTGCTCTGCGAGGAATGTCCCTGGAAAAAAAAAATAAATAAAAAAAAAATAAAAATAAAAAAAGGACTTCGATGGAGAAGGGTATTATAATTCAGGATGCTAGTCAACAAAAAAAAAATAAATTTTATTCACTCTCGAGTTATGCACGTGTTAAAGTTTCGCCACCTGACTCACCATAAAAGTCTTTATAATTGGCCGCCCTCGCCAAACCATAAACCATCCCACTTAAGAGCTTTTGCCATAAAATTTTCAAGCAGATAGTTAACGCCCAGGCGGATCTAAGTAGCTTCAACGCGGAATAGAATCGTTTCTAGAGCTCTTACTGTTTTATTTGCGGGCAATAAATTTTGCATATTTTGGCAGGAAACTTTCAGGGTGTTGCGGGGGTGTTAAAAAAAAAAGAAATTGGGTTTATCTCCTCCTTCATAAATCATACAATTTCAAGGTTAACGAGAAAAATTATGACAAAATTCCCTCGCTTTAACGCGACGAAGAATAAGGGTTGATATTTTGCATAGTGTGGGGTCAGGAAACATTGCACCTTAACCCACACCACCCCTTGAGTTGGGTATTAGTATCCTTTGGATATTAACCTTAAAACCATAATCTCATGCCCATAAAGTTTAATGAGGCGTTATTGGTAGAATTTCTGTGGAAAGGATTTATAACCACATTATGAGGTCAGAATGGAATTCATGTTGTTTTTCGCTATACCGTCATTTGTTCTGTAAATAGTGTAGCATGGGAAATTTATCCTGGTCATGCTTAAACCGCACTTTGTTTAATGATTTCCACTAAGATATAAATTTACTCCATCGAAGGACATTTTGAAAGGAATTAAAGGGATTTCTCTGATGTTTGCCTCGCTTCCTTCTTATATCAGAATCAGAGCTGTTTGTACAATTCGAGCAGCTTTCATGCTTGAGACAAAACAATTTGTCTTTTAAAAATCCATCTCAGCATTTCAAGAGAAAAAATCTAGCAATAACATTTATTTCGAAAATCCTCTTAATGTTTTTTTAAGAAAAGAGCTTATTTTTTGTCCTCGTGGTCGTAATTGCCGTATGTGGTTTCATTAAGGTACAAACCATTCTAAAAATTTAAGATTTTTGGTATGTAGGTACGTTATTTATCTAAGTATTGCGATTTAAAATGGTATCAGAAATTCAAATAAAATACTTTTTTTAAAAATATACATATATAATATATGTATATGAGGCATTCTTTGTGAACGGACCACCCCTGCTGTCCAAAAATGGTGAGCTCCATTTTAGGTCTACCCAGGCTCAAAAGAAAGGTTTTGATTTCTACTTTCGAATGCACACTGGCTTTCGAAGAATCCGCCAATACAGAGCCCAATACGGCGGCTAAAACCACGTAACCTCCATTACTTTTACTACTTATGAGCCTATAAAATCGGTCGCATCATTCCGATTGAGGGCTACAAAGGCCCAAATGAAAGCTTTTGACTTCTGCTTTCAGAAGCTGTATCGCACATTTTTTTCTGGATTGCTCAAAATCCAATATGGCCGCTAAAACCACGTGATCTTTATAATTTTACCATTTAAAAGAGTACAAAATGGCTCGCAGCATTCCGATTGAGGTCCACAATGGCTTAAGGGGTTAGGTGGGTTTCAGACGTTCAAAAAATGGGGATTTTTACAATTTTTTTTTTAATATATAGAATCATGTATTTTACGTAAAGAATTCAGCATATCAAAGATACATATTTAAACAGTATTTTGTGACATTTTTATTTAAAAATTCCAAAAACTCAGCCGTTGGTACCTCATCTTCCTTGACGACTAAAAAAAAAATGCTTTTGCCGTGGACAGCATAACTCATTATTGGTTCATCTGAAATCAAAAACCCAAAAATATTTCGATGGTACATGGATAAATCTCATTAATGAACGAAGCAAAAAAAAAAAAAAAATTAAAATTTGAATTTTTGACAGACTTTGAACAAAAAAACACATTTTTTGGTCAAATTTTCGCCTTATATTGGCTCGAAAAAATTAGTTGTAATAAAAAAAAACAAAAAATCCTTCGTTCATTAACTAGATAATGTTATTTCAAAGATGTGTGCAAAATTTGAACAAAATCGCTTCATAACTTTTCGAGAAATCATGTCCACCGACTTAAAAAATTGAGTTTTGAGATAAACGCGTTTAAAGTTTAAAGCGCTGCACTGACGTGGCCTGATGGGCGGAACTTCCGAAGGGTCTATCTCTTAGAATTTTACTCGGATCGATTTGAAATTTCAGTAGAATATTTTAAACATATTGTACTATTTAATAAGACAAAAAACAAAAATCGATTTTTTGAAATTTTCAAAACCACCTAACCTCTTAAATAAAAGCGATTTTTGCAATACAGCTTCTGAAAGCAGAAGTCAAATATATATTTTTTGTTAATTAAAAGAAAACGAAGGCTAATTTCACTCAACTCAACTAGCAAGTTCACATTTTAAAACCTGAAAATTAGAAAATTAGTGTCTTCGATAGTGGAAACTGGAGACATCGACTTTGACTTTTGCAATTTTTGTCTATGGACACACTATCTTAGTATCGACAAAATTAAAGATCTTATTCAGGACCGCTATGAAGTATGTAAATTTAAGACCTTCCAATTGTCATAGTCAATTGAGGATTCCGCATATACATATGTGAAAAATATTTTACCAATACCTCACAAAATGAAAAAAAAATTAACAATTTAAGCGGACTTCTGCTTTGTAAATTTCTTATGAAATATTTGAGAAAAGAAAATGTATAAAAATATATTTTTAAAAGTAAGTGTGAGTGTAGTATAGTGTTCGAGATTATTCTAAATTTCTATAGCAACAATAAAGCCCTTTTTTTAAAAGATACATTATTATATTCAGAATTCTGTTATAAAGTGATAATTAATAAAATTGTGTTCTCAACTAACCTATTTAAAGTTATTCTGTTCCCCTGATTAATAATTTTATAAAAGAAATTATATTATTTTGATAGCTATTAGCTTTTAAAAATTAGTACCACAAAATAAATTTTAGTATTTTGTTTTTCACATTACCAAATTTAAAAATTTAAGCGGTTTCTACTCAAAGCAGAGTTTTTGGTTTATACACCTTTTTTTCCAGAAATTGCCTCAATTGCAGTCAAAAGCGATATTCAATTTATAGCTTTAATAGATTGGTGATAAATTCATTAGAACAGCTATTACCCTCGATACCAAACTCGGATTATCATTCATTTTATGGGTGGCACATGCCGAACTTAATCGAAATTTATTGACAGTGAAAATAGTTAGCAATAATTAGTTGTCTAAACAATTTATTGACTATAAAAAGAGTGTCGTAAAGTCTTATATATGAAGTTAAAACTAAAATATATTACAAATACAACTGACAGTTTGATACTCCTTTGCAAATGAAGTTCACATTACTTCATCGAATAGGTATAAAATAGGGATAAAGATATATGTATGTGAGAATAACTGGAAAAAACCGAGCCTCGAGGACTCGAACCTGAGACCTTCGAATTGTCTCGTCGATGCCCCAGAGGGATGTTTATCGATGCGCCCGAGCAATTACGATCTTCTGATGAAAAGCTCACTGACAAACGATAAAACTGATTATCATTTGCAACGGAAAAAATATACAATATAATTAGGTATAAATTTGACAAATTTTGTTTTAAGCAAATTATTTGAGAAAGTTTCAAAGATGAGTGGTTTTCGAAGTAAGTATTTTATTTTTGTTAAAAGAAGCGTCCAATAAAATTCACCGAAATTATTTCTGTTATGGTATTATTATTTATTTATTTATTTATTCAAAATTCAAAAAATTTTTTTACAAATTTAAAATACTCTATCATTATTTTTTACAGCTTAAAGTATATTAATTTGAGTAAACTTAAATTGATGATATCTAAGTTCGTACAGTTGTATTTAATTCTACCTATCCTATCCTAATTTTTATTAATTAAGCTAGGCAAAATTGCCGCTTCTCTTATGGTTAGTTTCATGTATTTGGTTTGTCTTTTCTCGAGCAAGAATAACCCTTATCAATAGTTTCACAAAGTGATTGCGCATTCATTTTCTTTGAATGAGAGAATTTGGGTCGTAAATTGACGTCAGTTTGACATAATTTTATATATTTCACATTTACACCAAGCTGGCCAAAATTCGAAATGCCGTCGGATATGCTTGTAATTAAGTATACAGGGGTTTTTAGTGTTGCTGATTTCAAATCTGTTCTCAAAATTCAGGAATTCAATATGGCGGATCCAATATCCAAAAATAGGTTTCCAGGAGTTTAGCAAATTTTACCAATTTCGGGTCGCCATATTTTATTCGCCATCTATAATTTCAAAACGTATATAACATATTTGAAGTCAGCAAGTTCTAAAACCCCGTTGTACTCATTTTAATAATAATCCTTCGAGTTTTTAAATTTTGGTACGCCATATTGAATCCGCCATTTTGAATTTTTTTAAAAGCATATTAAGGTTTAATGAATAGGCTGTGCAATGGAAAAAATCGCACCGAAATCAATCATGTATTTCTAGAGTAATATCAGAGCAAATTACAATTTCGATACCATTGACGATTCGATACGCTGATCCGTGCCGGACGGTTTGTACTTCTAAATATATTAAGAAAACTGTTTTCCATCAAGGGTTATTCTAAGAGTGACGTCACACGTAAATCATTATACAATTAAACCGTTATTTGGGTGCCGTCAAAAAAGCAAAATTGTGTCTAACACAGTAAAATGTAGTGTTAGTGAAAAAAAATTATTATTATGTGAAGCATCAGGCTGTCCTTAATAAATCTATATATTTACTAGCTGGCCCGGCAGACGTTGTACTGCCCTTTTATATTGTTATATCCTAGAAATTGATTCAACCCGAAAACCCTTTTATGGATCCGCCATCTTGAATATCCAAATCTTGATAATTTTTAAAATTAGTGGCATTAACACAATTATTGTACCAAATTTCATTAAAACCCCTTGAAATCGAGAAATTTTTTTTATATATATTGGGTCCGCCATCTTGGATCTAGAAACTTTGATAATTCGATAATGATCAAAATTAGTGGCACCAAACAAATCGTACTAATTTTCATGAAAATCCGTTGAAGTCGAGAAATTTGCATCACCATATTGGATCAGCCATCTTCATCATCGTAGTGGTATCAGAATAATCATTGTATAAATTTTCATTAGAATCTGTTGAAATCGAGACATTATGGTCTCCCTATTGGACCCGCCATCTTGGATTTACAAATTTTACTAATATTCGAAATTAGTGGCCTCAGAATAATCATTATACCAATTTTCATTAAAATCCGTCCAAATTGAGACATTTTGGTCGCTGTGTTGGATCCGCCATCTTGAATTTCGAAATTTTGATAACATTCAAATTAGGGGCCTAAAAATAATTATAGTACTAATTTCCATTAAAATTCGTTAAAATCAAGAAATTGTTGGTCACAATCTTGGATTTGGAAATCTCGATAATAAGGTACAGTCGCCAAATATCGTCCCCTACCCTAATTTCGTCCCCTTCAATATCTACTCTTTTAAAAACCGCCGTCTACTATCAGTGACCTGAACCGACAGCTAGTTGCATCAATCGGCTATTGTGTAGAAGTGAGTACGTCACGACGTTCGTACCGACAGAAATTCGAAAATCAAAAAAAGTGTTCAAGGTGAGTTTTTCATTGAAATATTCTGGGATACCATAAAATATTGAGATACCTGACTTATTGATACAATTTTTTTGTCAAACTAATTATTGATATCTCAGATGTTAATCGATTAAGTAAAATTTTCAGGTTTATGACACGTTTTTTGCTTAAATGGATGCGACAAAATAAATAGAAATTTCCTAATATCGTCCCCTTACGTGAACCTTATATCGTAACATGTAACTTTAGAATGGTTTTTTTTTTATTTTTTAGATGCCGAAAAAATGATTAAAATAATTAAGAAAGGGCTGTTTAGATATTAACATGATATTTAGGTTCAATTTTATATAATAGAAAAAGAGTAAGTACAACTCCAGTTCACGTACTGATTATTGTGATCTCAATATCGTCCCCGGGACGAAATTAGGAGCCCAAAAATATATTTTCATAATTTGAGTATTTTTGTTAAAGCTTTTTTATAACTCTTTCTAACAATGTTAACGCGTTTTTGATTATTTTTAAGAATAAAGGAATATTGAACCTAATGTTTGACGTTTCATTTATTACTGTGGTATTTTTTTCAATTTTTTTAGATTTGTTTTACAAAAAGGGGACGACATTTGGCGACTCTACCTTATTCTAAATTAGTTGCCTCAGAATAACCATTGTACTAATTTTCACTAAAATCCGTTGTAATTGAGACATTTTAATAGCCATGTTGGATCCGCCATCTTGGATTTGGAAATTTTGGTAATGTTCTAAATTAGTTTAATAAGTATAATCATTGTTATAATTTTCATTAAAATCTGTTGTAATCAAGACCATGTTGGATCCGTCATCTCGGATTTGGAAAATTTCATAATATTCAAAATCAGTGACCCAAAAACAATCATTGTACTAATTTTCATTAAAATCCGTTGAAATCGCGAACGCGCGAACGGTCAAAATCGCGAAGTATAAAATAAAAAATGCTATTAAAAAGTAGGGGTTGGTGGTAGAAGGGTAAAAATTTAGGACTAAATGTGTTTTTTAATGCCACACCATAAAAAAATTACAAAAAAAAAATTTGTCCAAAAAATAAAAAAACTTTTTTTAGGGTGACCCACCCTTAACATCTAGGGGTATAAAAATTAGTTATAAACCTATTCTCATACCTACTGAATATATATATTAAATTTCATCAAAATCGGTCAAGCCGTTTCGGAGGAGTATGACCACTAACACTGTGACAGAAGAATTTTATATATTAGACTATTAAAAAGTAGGGGTTGGTGGTAGAAGGGTAAAAATTTAGGACTAAATGTGTTTTTTAATGCCACACCATAAAAAAATTACAAAAAAAAAATTTGTCCAAAAAATAAAAAAATTTTTTTTAGGGTGACCCACCCTTAACATCTAGGGGTATAAAAATTAGTTATAAACCTATTCTCATACCTACTGAATATATATATTAAATTTCATCAAAATCGGTCAAGCCGTTTCGGAGGAGTATGACCACTAACACTGTCACAGAAGAATTTTATATATTAGACTATTCAAAAGTAGGGGTTGGTGGTAGAAGGGTAAAAATTTAGGACTAAATGTGTTTTTTAATGCCACACCATAAAAAAATTACAAAAAAAACATTTGTCCAAAAAATAAAAAATTTTTTTTTAGGGTGACCCACCCTTAACATCTAGGGGTATAAAAATTAGTTATAAACCTATTCTCATACCTACTGAATATACATATTAAATTTCATCAAAATCGGTCAAGCCGTTTCGGAGGAGTATGGCCACTAACACTGTGACAGTAGAATTTTATATATTAGATAAATATCATCTTTTGACTTTAATTTTTTTAATTTTTGGCCAGCTTTTTAGCGATTTGGAACACTGTGTGGCGTTGTGGCTAAATACGAAGACGGTTTAAAATTTAGAAATACTTTTATTAATATGGTTCTAAATTTATTAGGATTGATTTGGTTTCCTGAAAGGATATTAAGTTTTCTATAGTTTTTCAGGGTTAATTTTCAGTAATAAAAATTCCTTTTATATCTTTGAACAACTTAGACCTCTTTCTAGGTTCAGTGGCTAAAAATGAGTTATGCGAGGGCATGGGTATTGTAACTAATGATGTCGAGGGCGAGTACCTTATCACACAAACGTGACTTTGGGTCCTTCGTCCGGTGTCCTTCGTCAATAATTTAACTAAATCTTCCTGCTGGCGGAACTTCCTTAATTTAGCCCGGGTACTCTGTCGTCGTTCGTCGGCTGCACGGAACGGAGGCCCACCTCAAATAATTTATTGTTATGTTATCGATGAACAGCACTTTCCTATTAGAGATACCAAAGGTGGGACGTGATTGAACTGCGTCGTAAAATTTTTATTAAGCCTAAATCTGAAAGTGTAAAAATATTGTGAAGGTACGCCGCCAGAATACTGCGGCCCTAGAATATGTGCCGAACGGATCGGACCTTCTTCAAGAGCTCTTATCGCATATAGTAGTAGTAGTAGTGGTAGTAGAGGGCCCCAGGCCGGAGTTCGTTCGTCTCCAGAAAATGGCCGGAATGTGACTCGTAAACCGTAAATATCTCATTTTTTAAGAAAAAATTTCAGGACCCGCCCTGAATGCCAAGCCTTCTCTACCCTTTCTGATGGCCGAACGAGAGCAGTTCGCATATTTTTCGTGCGGAGTTACTTATTGAAAATATTTCACGCTGGATGCTTACGTGAAAGGTTCCCCACTTCCAAATCTTAAGGGCTCTCCCCGGTTAAGGTCGGCTACATTAAACCTAATGGAGGCTCGGACATGACGTATTATAAAAAATTATCGGGCCTGGAATTCTTGCGGCTATCTTCACCGGCAGCTGCGGTGCCTGAAAAATTAAGGCATATCCTATTTCGCCTAAAATCGTGGTAAATTTAGATACTTCCGAGGATAGATGGCGCTATTCTACCTTCAATTTCCTTCTGGTTTCATTGCTTGGGAACCGACAAAATAGTTATGATTCTAGTCGAACACTTTTCTATCCTTTTTGCCGAAATAGAAGGTTTGTGGAGCTATAAACAGGAATTTTTTTTCCTTCTGTAAAATATCTGCGCCCTAAGAAAAGGAGAAGTACCGCAGTAACGTCCTGGATTTTAAGAAGGAGCCTTCCATCTTTTCAGCGATTCCCTAAGATATACTGCAAACATATTGAGGGAGGTAAATCTCCTCTAGCTCACCTGTCTTCCTGTCATTGTCAGGGAATGATACTTTTTTGCACTCTTTCTTCTCTTCCCTGGAAGCACTTCAAAGCGCCTTTACATGGCTTTCAACTTCTTCTGTGTATATACAGACCCCGGCGTTCACCAAGAACTCATTTTTATTATGCGGCGAGATTGGTGCTGAGTTGGCATTATTAGAGACCCAGTTCTTTTCGGGGTCATTGGAGTATTACTGAATTTTATTGTTCATCTGTGGCACCCTGTTTCCTGTCACATTTTAGGCATATCCCAGTCATGAGTCCCTTTTTTATTCCTGTTCCTTTCGCTTCGCACGCAAAATCCCTACGTAACCGGTTTTAATTCGCTCATCGCCTGAAAGAGGCAGCAAAAAGTCTGTTCAAATTTACTCAGGCAACGCGTGATGCTCAAAGATATGAAGCCGGTAAAAATGCATGATGCATCACATCGTACAGCATCCTCGCATCCTGTACCATACAGCAGAAATCTGCGAATCTGGGACATATACCCACATTTTCCCTGACAATTCCAATTTAACTCCTGTAGACACGTATAAGCATCAACTGAGAGTACACTGAAAATAAAAAATAAAAAATGAAAATGGAAATGAAAATTGGCAAATCAATTATGCAAATCATAAATCGTCCCTTTGAAGGTTTCTCCCTTAGTCTCTAGTATAAAAAAAATCTAGTTGTAACGCAGATCGCGAAAATTTTTGTTCCCATCCTTGAAACGTAATCGGATTAATGAAGTGACGGTGAACTGAAAAGAAATTTACAGAGCAGAAAAATATAGGGCATGAAATACAACAACAACAATAAAATAAAAAATTGCGGAGTGGGCGGGGAAATCCTTTTGGAAACTTGCTCGTCCATTATTTGCAAGTATAATTAAATTTGTGCTTCTCCGCGGGCCGGTGTAAAGGCACTCAAGTGCTTCCAATTAAGGATTGCTTTCTATTTCTTTTCGTTCGCTTTATTTTATTGTTTACCATTTTTATATATAAACGTCTGAAAATATCGGGGCCTTTTTTTTTAGAATGGAGAGGCAGCAGAGGAACGAACGAATTTCTAATTTTAATGTCTAAATCATTACCTATTTAAGTAGTCATGACATTGATATCTTAATTAAGAGTAATAAAGACAAGCCCCCTTACAGCCCAAAAATAAAAATTGGAAATACGGACGGAAGTACAGTCGTATTGGAGCAGTATTATATATGTATATATAAGGGCTGAAATGTGTATGTTATATTTTCTAAACGAATTTTTCAAATATAAACCCATTTTTGGAAAAAATGTAATAATAGTAATTTTAGTCATATACGGGTAATTATTTTACAAACCGAATACCTTTTTGACCAACACATCCGAATTGGCTGAAACTTTTTTCACGGATTCTATATCGAATAATAAGAGATACGTGTCCGAGGATTTTTTTTCTATATTTTCAATAATACAAGTGATCGAAAATTTGAGAAAAGCGTGTTTTTGGCTTGAAGCCTCATTTTCAAAAATTTATAGCTTCGGTGCTATTTGAGCTACAAACTTTTTCGATCCGAGTTTTTCTTACGTAAAATTTGACGGAGAATACGATAAAAATACTTAAAACTTGCTACGAGGTGGGGGCCATTGTTAAAAATTGATTTCAACAATTAAATTGTTAATAACAATATGAATTTGTATTATCGAAAATATGCGAAAAAAAATCGTCGGACACGTATCTCTTATTTTTCTATATAGAATCCGTGAAAAAAGTTTCAGCCAAATCGGAGATGTGTCGCTCAATTTTTATCAAAATCCGTACGGTTTGTAGAAGAATTACCCATATAGATATCTTCTTTTATAATTATAATCACAGTCAATGGTGTACAATATCCTCAAAGTATTGCAGATATTTAAAATATATTTATTTTATTATATTCTTTCTTTCTTTTTAAACTCAGAACTAATGCTGAAGATGCGAAAACCTTTCGCATAATATCTGACGATCGTGATCGTGATGCTTTAAACACTGACTTAGACGTCTTTCATAAATGGTGTTCTATTAATTATCTACCAGTTAATATTAGTAAGTGTACATATATGATTTTTCCCGTAAAAGGAATTTCCTTTTTTTTGACTATTCAATTAATGGACAGTGTCTTTCTAGACTGACTAAGGTGAGAGATTTGGGAGTTGCTCTCAACTCATCGTTCTCTTTTGAGGATCATATTGAAACAATTGCTATCAAAGCTAATTCACACGGTTAAAAATTTTGTAGTCAAATTTAATCTTTTGCTTGTATTACAGCCATTTTTCAATCCACTTCGAATTACAAGTAAATATTCATCGAATATTACTCAAAAATGCAATAATTTTTCTATTGAAAAGTAATCCAAAATATATGTTAAAATACTATGTAATCTTTTTGAAGTACTTTTCAATATTAATTGGATTAAAATTATATTAAAAGGTAATACTTCCATCCAAACAGATTGAATTTTAAGTTTTTTATGCCACAATGTGTCACGTTGGCCATGCCGCGTCGGCAACGCATTTCTTTCATAGTCAAGATCGATAGTTTATATTACGTTTAATAATACGTTTATATTAAATAATCAAGCGATAGTTTATATTACGTATAACATTATTTTGTGTACTATATATACAATTTGAATAAAATAAAATAAATTAGTTTGTGTTTGAACATTTCCTTATTTTATCTATGAAAAGAAAATTAATACATCTTTTTTGGGGGAAAAAAAAATATCATAAAACCTAAATTTTCCCTCAAATCCAAAAAAAAAAAAACCTTGTCACTTTTTCAGTGGATTAATGCATTGTAAAGTAAAACAGTTAGTGTTAACTTATTAAAACCATGTTGCATTGAAGATAAAGTATCGTTAATATTAACTTTTAATACAATAAGTACTAATTTTAATGGAAAATGGGATTTATTCATACCTCAATGAAAGATTACAATTCAATATTTTTGTATTAAAACAAAAATTAGTATTAACTTTTCCAAACCATAGTGGATTAGAAGTAAAGTATAGATTATATTACATTTTAATATAACAAGTAATGATTTTTAATGTTCTAGTATTAAAATTAATTTAATACATGCCAATATTAAAGTTTCATTTTAATCCTTTCAAAATATTAAAATCTAATACTTTTTTGGTGTAGACTTATATACAATCCAGAAAATATTGGTTTTTAGTCCAACATTTTTTACCGTGCAGTTTTAGGATTCGTCGATGATCCCTACATCTCTCGTCTACTGTATTGTACTTATGTGAGACCTGTTCTAGAATATGCCAGTCCGGTCTGGTGTCCATTCTATGAATGCCATATTAACCGTATTGAGGCCATCCAACGTAGATTCATACGGTTCTCTCTTCGTGGTTTTCCTTGGGAGAACGATCAGGTCTTGCCTCCCTATCTTGATAGACTTAAGCTCATTTCGCTTGACACGCTGACGAATAGACGTAATCTCTTGAGTTGTCTTGGCTTTCGACTGTTTCCAGGGTTCTATTAATTCTTCTGAGTTATTGGCTCTTTTTAGTATCTCGGTGCCGGCACGCACCTTGAGAAACACTCACTTCCTCCACCTTGACCTGTCGCGTTCGTTAAATTTAAATTACCCTGTTATTGATTTTCATTTATCCAAAAGCCAGATTAAAGGTCGGCTTCGTTAATGTTCATCTAAAACCTTGAATGTAATCAGTTTATTGATGAAACTGCTTAAATAAATAAATAATTGATGAAGATTGAGTATGAAGTGTACAAAATACAGTTTAAATGGTTATTTAGTGCAAAAATTATATATAGTATTTATGTACCTACATGTTGTAAATATATATTATATGGTATAGGAAGTGCTAACACTGGTCGGCCGGTTTTAAAAATTCATCAAAAATTAACGCAACGTGGGAAAAGCTTATACCATGATTCAATAGTGAACCAGAATCCTTATCGATATATATGAAATACTACCAATCTATAGCACTTAGGAAGCATCTTCAGGAATAAAATTTTCATGAGAGTGCCCAAGCAGTGATCTTCATTCACTATTTGTTGTATCATGTAATCGGCTTATGGAAATAAGTGAATTCCACGGTTTATTTCGGAAAGTATTAATGCCTCTTGTATTTTAAAAACTAAAGATTCATATATTTTTTTTTTTTTGTGCTACTTTACAAGCTTTTGCGATAATTCGTTATTTTTTAATTAATTTATTTTTCAAACCTTTTTGTGGCAAAACTAGTGTCGACCAGTGCGATCAGCGCAGACTTTAGTCATCCAGGCGCTCCGGGCGAGATACTCCTCAGCACTCTCTTATTTATTAACTAGCATTTGCTCGCAACTTGGAATTATTAATAAAATACCCATATGTTAGAAAACAACTCTTAAATATTGTGTTTTTTATAAAATCTAAAACTTGAATATGCGTTACCTGGTTGTCCTTGATGTAATGTGTTACAGACCTAAGATTTCATCGCACAACAAATCTCCATCAATATCTGATTTAGAGTTGATCGTCAACTTTTCTTGCAATGCAGAACGAGCTTCATTAGTTATCTTTTATTTTGATATTTTTTTATTTCGAACAATTCCACAACATAATTGATTAAAAACAAAGGTTAATTCACCCAACAGGGACCTCTCTGCCAATGTACTTGATGTATAACTCAGCGCAAGAGTAATCATTATCAGCTACACACTTTAGCTCGACGATTCTCCAATTTCTTACAAGATTTTATTTAACGTGAGTCGATCGTATGTATGTAGTTCCATGAAAATATATATATATAAATACGTTGTAAACTTTAGTATAAGTATACCTACTACAGAAGAAGATTGAGTGGTACAAAAAGGATGTAATTTAAAAATAAAAAAATTGAAAATTTTAAATAATTAAAAAAATTTATTTTCTACTCTTTTTTAAAATTACTTTTATATCCGGTATAAGGCATCAAGTTCGGTTCAGCCAATTTGGAGGAAACTAATTTTGTTTAAAAGTTCCAAAAGTGGTGTAAGACCATTTGTAGCTAAAAAATCTTTAACATTTTAATAAATTTTTATTGTATTATTATTATTTTATATTGCCAATATTTTTAAGTTGATTCAAACGCAAACACTTGAATATCTCAATTTGGGAATAAATGGACTTATACCACTTTCAAAAACAACGGCCGAATTACGCATTAAAAGTTTATATATATGTATATAAATATATATATATCATTTTTCTTAAAAGCTAGTAAATTTGGTAAATATATGTGAAAGTTTCCACCGTTTTTACGTTTCTATTATATTCTTACACTCAAAGCATAAAAACTACTTTCAACAAGATAAAACTTATTGTAGTGATTTTTGTAGGCAGCAATGGAAAAAGTAAGCTTTTTAAAACTTTTTCTGTAAACACTAAACATACATCTTAAAAGAGTAAAATTCTATTAAAATTAATGTTTCTTAATATAGTGAAGCTTATATATTCGATGAAGGAAAATTTGCTACATTTAAAGAGTAAAATATTAAATCTGCGAAAAAGTAAGTATCATGAATCGGGGAGACTGTAGGAGTAATTTTACTAATAAAATACCAGGTTATTTATCGCGTAGTATTAAAATATTAAATTTACTCCAAACGGAGAGTTTTAATATACATAAATAGCCAGTTCTTCATTTAAAAAAATTTAAAAATAACTTTGGGCTTTACACATTCCTACTGTTATATGTTACGATTTTGAGCAGTTTTACCAGAATTATTTGGGATATTGACTTGAAAATTATACATACATTTTAAAACAGTTTAAAGCATCAACTAGACCTAAAAGTAGAATAAAACATTTTAAATCAATCGATAATCTTTAGATAGTCAGAGTATGAATAGCATTTAAATGTATTTAATTAAAGAAAATCGACTCAGCAGCTTCCGGTAACCGATTTTCGAAACGCTGCCTTTTAAGTGATAAAAATTATAAGTTTACTAAAAATCAGTTAAGACTTTTGAAATTTCAGCATTTTAAGGTAATTTAGATTTTCGATGTATTAAAATATTGTCCGCCGAAACAGGCACTTATAGATGAATTTGAATGTTTAAACGTTATTTATTTATTACTATTTAAAAGAATTTCAATCCTGACTAAAGCCAAAAAAGGAAAAGAAGACGTCAACTCGCCTAATTTTTTATTTCTGTAGAACAAATTCCATACAAGAAACTACATACAAAGGAATCCTTCTGAATACTCACATCTTGCAAATTAATGGTTGAACGCTCAAACTGAAAAGGGTAAATATAAATCGCATTGTACCATTTTGGAAAATCTTAAAAAAGGGGAGTCGGCTGCCGAAAGGGTTTGCACAAAAGCTCAACTCATTCTGAAAATAACTGGTGTAAGAAGAAAATCCCTCGAAACAACAAGTCCTCCAGACTAAGCATCCGAAAGCAATTTCAATCTGCAGATAGGTACAGCATGGACATGGGGGATAAAAACTCCAATTACGATGTCTTCCAATTACCACAGTTTTATCACTCGATCCGGGGGATGGGCTTCTTTCTTTTTTTCTTTCTTTTGCCATTCGGGGGCGTATTCGACTCGACTCAATTCGATTCTATCGAAGAAACAAAACTGAACGCCGCCATCAAGTCATACCATCATCCAGAAGGACCATAGTGCGTCTGCTGGCTTCTCTGCAGACTTTAATCGCCTTAACCCGTTCATGTGTAAATAAGGGAGGGCGGGGGTGCCGGAACGGAGCCCCTATTGAATGTGTGGAATCCAAATCCATGTGTCCCTTCGACCTTTTCATAACCATGTCAAAAAGCCATTTCAAGTTCAGGTCCACTTTGTTGTAAGCAAATATTTTAATAGGGTTAGATCAAAGGCTGGGGGGGAAGTCATGTGAATAAGGGGAGCTGCTCCTGGGGGCTGAAAATGCCCCTGGAGACAGGACGTATCAGTGAAAGTTTTAAACACATGCATATATGGACCGAATCAATTACAAAAATTTCATTTGTAACATTGGCAACATTTTTTTCGAGCACATATGTTCCCTTTTTAATCCTAAAGAATTTTCTTTTGCTTACTTAAATAACAATAATCACTTTGCTCGAACTGATGTCTTTTTTACTATTTGAAATAGTCTTAGTTGGAAAAAAGTGGTATAATAACGAAAAATAATCGTCTTCTTGATTACATTGAAAAAAATAAAATTTGAGAGTTCGCCATTAATTTTTTCCTAAAATAGCAGCACAGCACCGCTAGCCAAACAAGTAGTTTTTAATTTTATACTTTTTTGTTAAAGTCCCAAACTATTGCTATTTTAAAACTATTGTAGAGTTCATAAATTTATAACATATTTTAAATCATCATTCCCGAACACAGCCATTTCAAATTTTCATCAAAAATCTCTGTATTCTAATTGTCAATGTATGTAGTCGGTTCAGAATAGTTATAGTCGATAATTTTTATATTTAAGATAAGTATAATAGACAGAGGCGTGTAAATTCTAATTCTAATTGATAAATCTTTTTTTGAAATGTTCAAAATTCTATCAAACGCTGTACGGCAGTTTTTGGAGCTAAATTGGGTAGTTTAGTTGAGCATTCTGAATTAAAATTACTTTACTTTTATAATTTTACAATACTAGTAAGACTTTAAATTATTTACGTTGATTTCTTTGCTGTTAAGTGTGATAAATGCTTTGCATTCAAATTAATATCGTAAGTCTACGAAATTCGGATCAAAGTTTCAAAATTTGTTCATAATTTTGGTGCTAAATAAGAATCTTAATACCAGTATTTTTTACCACGTATTGGGTGTGTGAATATGACTCCGCCCTTTTTTGTTAAAATAAAACACATTTGCTTTTTTAGAAAGTTAAAGTTTATTCAAAGTATGCTCCATCGGCAGCTACAACCTTCGTCTATCTTTCAGGTAATTTACGTATTCCTTACATGAAGAAATCCCGATCTTATGAGATGATCCAATTATCAATCCAAATTTTGATACTTTCGTATGAAGTGAACCGTTCTCCCGTAAGATCTGACTGCATTGTTCGGAATAAGTGATAATCCGAAGGAGCTTTATCTTGCAAATATGGCGGGTGGAGTAGCACTTCCCAGTTCTGTCCATCTAAATATCTTTTCACGACTTGTGCGGTATGCGGTTTGGCATTATCCTGTTGAAGAATTAATTTACTGTGCCTATTCATCCATTCTGGTCGTTTTTCTTCTATGGCTCCCTCCAAACGCATTAGTTGTCGTCGGTAAACTTCTCCATTAATAGTTTGAGAGGGTTCGAACAACTCATAATAAACAAAACCTCTCTGATCCCACCAAATACAGAGCATAACCTTGACACATGGACCGGGTTCACCTGGCTTCAACCAAGCTTTTTTACGTTTAGGATTCTCATTATATATCCATTTTTCATCGCCTATCTCCTGTGATTATTCTATGCAAAACTCCTTTTCTTTGCTGCCTTTGAAGTAGCATTTCACAAATTGTTTTTTGAAGTTCGATGTCTCTTTCTTTCAATTCATATGGAACCAAGTTACCAACTTTTTGAACCATTCCCATTGCTTTTAAACACTTTGCAACAGTTTTTCGTTCAACATTTAATGCTGCAGTCAATTCTGATTGAGTTTGGCAAGAATTCTCTACCAATAATGCTTCACATTCAGCATCTTCAAATTTTTTTGGTGGTTTTCCATGTTCTTTGTCCTCAGTGCCAAAATCATTATTTTGAAATCATCGAAACCATTCCTTACAAGTTTTATTAGATGGAGCATGCCCACCGTAAATCTCCACAAGCAAACGATAAGTTTCCGCTGCACTTTTTTGCAATAAAAGTAAATTATGTTTACTTGGAACGAAAACCAACATTTTGAAGGAGGTAAAAGCACTTGTTGCTAATATTTCAACCAAATGTCACGTAGTGCGTTTGACAGCTGACTTAAAGTGCTATCGCTTGTGTTGCCATTTCTTAGTACACGTAAGCAATACTAAAAACGACATCTGTTGGGAAAGGGTGGAATCATATTCAGACACTCAAGAGATTTTTTAGAGAAATAATTCCAAAACGCGAAATAAGCGAAATTTTAGTAATTTTTGTAAATATTTTATAATGTTTTAGGAATTTTTTTTTTTGCTTAAATAAAAGTTTGAACCTTAAACTATTAAATAAATATTTTCAAAAACATTAAAAATTTCTATTAAACATTCCATGAAAGTAATTTTTTTTTCTACAAATAAACATATTATTTCAAAAAAATTCCATTATTTTCGTTTGAGTCAAAATTAAAGTGCTAAAGTCAAATTGTCTTGCTTGTTTAACTTACTGTTTAATATAATCTTAGGTGTAAGATAGAATAATTTGTACTAACATTTACTTTCAAACAAAAACAATTTCAATTATTTCACACTGACCAAAAGTAAAATTGTCTTGTTCGTGTATAACAATAATCTCGTTGTTCGAACTTACGCCCTTAATTATGGTAGATCTACTGCTTAAGATAGACTTAGGTGAATTGTGAAAGAATTGGTATACAGCAACTTGCTTTGATACAAAAAAAACTTCCAATTATTTTCGGTTGGATGAATGTGAAAGGCCTAAATTCTAAGGGAAGGGGCGGAAGAGAGTGTCGAATAAAAGAACTGTCTGGATATGGACAGTGGCGCTTCCTTGTTAAATATCTGCACCAGGCCATATGCTGCCGCTACAGTCGGCGCTAGTAAAAAAGACATTAAAATGCCATTAAGATCTCAATGTGGCCACTGGGTAAACGGACAAGGTTGACTCCGGTCCTGCGGAGAACTTGCGCTTTTTCCCATTGAAAATATTTACTGAAACGAGCAACTTGTCTGCGGTTTAGTGTTATCAGAGCGAGAACGTTGGAAAAAAGTAAAAGTTTTTTATCCGCCCTTTTTTTGCCTTTTCGTTTTTTTTTTTTTTTTTTTTTTTTTTTTCTAAGACCAAGAAAAAGAGGAAAGTTTTCCCTACACCCACATCCAGCTTGGCAACTCGGAAAAAAGGGAACTATTGGCTAAAGTAGTTGTCTGCCGGAGATAAGAGCTGGATAAAGATGGGATTTTGATTCGTATTGTTGAATCAGAAGAAGCGCTCGCATGAGGTGATCCAGGCGACTATAAAGACGTCGCCAAATTTAAATGTTTTCGTTTCTTTTTCTATTTATCAAACTTCGATTTTATTGCTGTTTTTGCTATGAAGAATAAGTTTCCTTTGTTGTGGCTTCGATCGTCTTTTGTTATATATTATTTATTATACAAAAAGGGTTTAGAGCACCCTTCACTTAAAAGCTTTTATTTTTCTATTTCTTTACTTACATAGTCGAAAAATAAAAGTTCAAACGAAATTATTAAACAACATCGTAGCAACATTTTTAGTTTAACATAAATAAAAATTATGGCAATTTTAACTGTTTTTCACAAAATTTAAAATCTTAATTTTAGGTAATGTATTTAATTCGTTTTATTTAGAAATGCAAAATAAGGCATCTAAAAAAATTATACATATTTAAAGGTCAACCAGGCTTTAGGGTTTTGTAATTGAAAATTGTGAAAATATTAATCCAAGTTAAAATCGTAAATATTATTTAAAAAGATATTCCCATAAAAAAAATATACAGGAAAAATAAAAACTCATTATTTATGAAATGAAGGAATTGACGTCATTTATTTTTGTACAATCCCTCAAAACTTAAATGCAGAATTTCGGTTTCGTAGTAACTGAGACATTCACAAAATAGCCAAAATTTTAATAGTAAAGAAAATAATTCCAATATCATTTGAATGCATCCAAAAGTGCACAGTTTTATGAATAAAAACCTATTTCTAATATTCCACCATAAAATATGACCATTATGGTTTCCATCCCATAATTATACCCATCTGGTTTTATGTTTAAATCATCTCTCAATGTAATTGGAACTCAAAAATTAGACGAGGAACATGAAGCTGTACAAAGTGAACGGTAGGATAAAAACTTTAAGTAAATTCTAAATTACATGCAGCTGGGAGACTTGACACAAAACGTCCTTTTCCATGGAAACAAAAGCTGTGTGTTATTTAACTTTCCGTACCATTCTTTTGCTTTTATTCCTAAGTCTTCTGCCCAACTTTTTATTTGAATTAAAGAAACTGAATACGAACAAATTGTGGGAGCGTCACCATGTCGGCAGAACAAGTTGATATCATGCTTAATGTGCATAGTTGCTATAAATTTGCAGCAAACTTGGATTAATTATTTAAATTAAATAGTTAGAGTTTTGGGTGTGAAGACGGAAACTCGTATTCTTCACATTTTTACAACTTCTACAGAGATAGATAAATATCTTTGCCACAAACTGACACCCCGTGCTAACAATAAAAGCGAAATTTGTTATGGATAGAGTCTTTACTGAAGAAGTCATCAATAAAAACTTTTCACTTTTTAGTCGCTTTCTCAATATTTAGGTTTTTGTGTGAATTAATTAATTTTTTTTTTTTTTTTTTTTTTTATATTAAAACATTTTTAGTTTTAAGTAGTTTACATATAAATATCAATTCCTTGATCGTATAATAATCAGTGCAAGCAGTTGGTACGTCGGTAAGTGATCGTGTAACTCCTGAACAACTTCATAGCTATGCTATGCTATGTAATAGGTGGCGCTGTAGTTAAGTTATTTCATATCGACTTAAATTTCATGAAAATTAGTACTTAGGAGTTTTGAGAAATGCTGACTTCAAATCCGCTACCCAAATTTAGAAATGCAAGACTGAGGATTCAAAATGGTGAAAAAAATGCTCAACTGCATCGGATTTTCATGAAAATTCGTACAATGATTATTTTGAGGGCACTAATTTTGAGTATTAATAAAATGTTTAAATCTAAACCAGCGGATTATTTTAAAATTTTAAAATTCAAAATGGCGGATTCATAAAATGCTTTTTTGGTTTTAATAATAATTTCTAAGGTATACCAAACTAGATCATTTCAGAAGTGTTTAAGGGAGGGGTAAGGTTTTCAGCATGAAAAAGAAACACTTTTTTTGTGATTTTTTTTTAGAAATATGGTGTGAGCAAATTTATTGAAATCTTTTGTATATTATTAAGTATGATTTTAGCAATACTCAGTAATTTTTTTATGCGAAAATATGCGACAGACAAGCCGGTAACTGAACTTTCTCAAAACCACTTTTTAAAAGTCCGTGTACACTGCTATTTAAAAACTACATTACTAATTCATTTCAAACTTGGTACACACTTTCTATATATAAAATACCTCCCCCCAACGTTGAGTTTTAAATTTTTTTTTTACATTAAGGGGGGTTTCCACTTACAAAATGACGAAATTTTTCGTAAAAAATAGCAGTTTTTACTTTAAATGCCCACCAAAAATTTATAAATGAAAAAAATAATAATCAGAGAACGTTGGGGGGAGGATTGAATGATACTCTGACTAAATTTTAAAGGTTTTTAATTTCGGCTAATTTGCAGCTGAGATACAGTGTACACCGCAAATCGTCTATTTCCAAAGACGTTCTTGGAAAAGCTCCGTTACCGGCTTGTTTGTCGATATTTTCGCATACAAAAATTACTGAGTATTATCGACATCATACTTAATAATGTACAAAAGGTTTCAATAACTTTGCTCAATCCATATTTCTAAAAAAAAATCGGAAAGAAAAGTGTTTTTTTTCACGCTGAAACCCTTACCCCTCCCTTAATTAAAAAGTATTTACGCGACCCCAGTTGAAACCGGCTGACTAAACTAGTTGATATATAAAAAGATTTCGATTTAATATACTTATTCCCTATTAAGCTGAGTTGCGGACTAAGTATAGGTTATTGTATATTGACATCCCGTGTAAATATTCCAATTACACTGTTTTAAGTATTTATATTTTGCCAATATAAACCTCGATTCCGCCTAATCAAAAGCAGAATTCGGAAACCTTCTAGTCGATTTAAACGACTGTGGGCGAAAAGTGACAAAAAGTGGTATTCTGATTGTAATTTATTTACTAAGAGAGTCGTTAAAAGTGTCGTTTTCTGTCGTAAGGTAAAAATAACAAAGAAAATACGTCACTGTGCCTTATTTTTCTTGGTTTTTGCAAATAGGTAACTTTATTTGACAGCGATGCCTTGAGCAAAACAAATGGTATTCTCATCTATTTCTGAGCTTTTAGAGGGTTTGAAAACACCAGAGAGGGTAAAAATACATATAACAAATATAATGTATTATCCTATATAAATCCATATTACATTACATAGTCATCTTAATTGTGTTTTGCGACTTCTTGTAGAACGGTGCCGAGATTCCTCTAAAAGACTCAGAAATAGGCAAAAACACCTTTTGTGTTGCGTAAAGTATCACTGCCAAATCAAGTCATTTGCAAAAACGCAGGAAAATAGGGCACAGAAAATCATTTTATTTGTTATCTTTACCTTAAGTGCCAATTTATAAGCATTACACCAAATTCTTAAACACTACAAATGCCGCAAAACCCGCAGTATTAACACTGAACTCACACAACTATGTGAATACCGAAAAAGTGAGAGAACTCGATAATAATCATAACACCCTGTATGTGAATATTTTTCTTTTCTACCGATACAAATCTTAGGCTCCAGATGACGGCGCCCCTGAAAGATTATTGTTGATTTGCTAAAAACTACTGAACCGATTTTGATGAAATTGAAATGGGACCAGTCCGAAGGTATCCCCTTCCAATTAAAAATACATATAATCACGAAAATCGACCGCGGAACCTCGGAATAATTGGTGTACATATATTAAAAATAAACATTCATGAGCCCTCCTCCTCCTTTTTTGAAGTCGGTTAAAAAAAAAATTTATAGTGTCCCTAAAATGAGAAGGGGAAATTTAATACTTTTTGTTTTATTGATATTGATACTGTCAATTTTTATATACGATAAAAAATGTGATTCGATAAAAAAATTATGTTCAAACACCTAAATTGACATAAAGTAGTAACGAGAAAATTGCATTAAAATCATTTTATATTCCTGAGAACGTATAATACTTTCCAAAAATATAAAAAATCAAGTCTCCAATTGCTTTATAGGATTGAACTACAGAATTGAAACTTTATAGTTAACACGTTCGCGGATGCTAAAAATTCCAATGAGCTGCAAAAATAAATAGGCAATTTTTCTTTAAATTAATTGTGATATCCGAAATTTGACTACCTACATTTTGTAAGAGTAGTCAGAATATCACACTTTAAGAGGACCTTTACTTTCAAAATCGACAAAAAACACACTTTTTAAAAGTTTTTTTTTTGAAAAGAATATTATCTTTATTTTTCTGAAACCTTTTGTACATTACTGGTAAGATTATGAAAAATATGAAAAGAATTTTTAAATGCAACTTTAGTTTATTTTAATGCCTGCAGAGGGCGTCATCCAAAATGCACTTTTAAAACGGCCCCATTTCTCTAGGACTTCCTGTAACAGATAGAGTAAAAATCTTTAGTGGATTGTTTTCATAAGACACAAAACTAGTACCTAAACCTAAAAAACCTTTTCTTTTTAATAAATATATCATTTTATACACATTTTTCTAAAAAAGTTAAAAAACGACTATAAGTTAGGGGTAAACTAACCTCCGCATAAAAAAGTGGGGGAGTAAAATAATATTTTTAAAGGTTTAGTTACTAGTATATTTGATAACGAATCGAATGGCGTTTGGTTTGTTAAAATCGGTTGAATAGTTTTTGAGATACAGATGCGACCATTTTTAAAAATGTGATTTCGAGAAAAACGCGTTCAATGTTTTTGTTATATATGGGTAATTCTTTTACAAACCGTACGGATTTTGATAAAAATTGACCGACATGTCTCCGATTTGGCTGCAACTTTTTTTACGGGTTCTATATCGAAAAATAAGAGATACGTGTTCGAGGATTTTTTTTTGTTCCGCATATTTTCGATAATACTAGTGATCGAAAATGTGAGAATAATGAATTTTTTGGCTTTAACATTTTTTGTATTTTATTCGAAAAGTTTGAGGTTATGTCGAAAAATAGTTAAGACAAGAATTGTAGGTCTTTTTATTATCTACAACTTTTATATTTCACTTTTTTTGATCCGAGCTATAATTTTCTTTTTATTAACAAAAAACCGGTTTTTTTGTCGTGTCGCGCTATATAAATTAATGTTTTAAAAATAGTAATAATAAAGGCTCCATATTTTGAAAACATGTTTTTTATGTAAAATATGACGGAGAATACAATAAATATACTAAAAACTTGCTATGAGGTGGGGGTAATTGTTAAAAATTGATTTAAACAATTAAATTGTTAATAACAATATGAATTTGTTAATAATTTTTATTAAAATTATTTTTTTCTCAAAACTCAGTCCTTTACATTTAAAATGAAAAAGAAAAGAAGTTTGTAGCTCAAATAAAACCAGAGTTATAAATTTTTGAAAATGAGTCTCCAAGCCAAAAAATTCATTATTCTCACATTTTCGATTACTAGTATTATCGAAAATATGCGGAACAAAAAAAAATCCTCGGACACGTATCTCTTATTTTTCGATATAGAATCCGTAAAAAAAGTTTCAGCCAAATCGGAGATGTGTCGGTCAAAAAGGTGTTCGGTTTGTAAAAGAATTACCCATATACATAATTTTTACATATAAAACGCGTAGAGCTGCCGTTACAAATATAAGTATAACTTTTTTTCTTTTACGAATTTCTTAAAACGGTTTTAGGAGAGTGTTTGTTAAGAAGCATTTTTATGAAAAAAAAAAAAAAATTATTTTTTTCCGATTTTGAAAGTAAAGGTCCCCGTAATAGTTATATACAATAGCAATGCTATAGCAACCACGACGATACAGATCCAAATTTTCAACCAGGATGACGTAAATGATCTATATACATCTATGGTCATCATTCAATTTTTGTCCATCAATATCTAAAAAAAAGGCCACAGAATACACAAACTTTAGTATTTACGTCAAATTTTGCACTTCTACTTTTCACACTATGCCATCTGACAGAAATTTTTAATTACACACAGAAAGGCAAAACTACATGAAAATATTCAATCATAGTTTCAAAAATAAGTAATAAAGATTTGAATATCCATAATGTGGGTTATGAATTTTGATGCTATAGCATTCACCACATATTGCGTGACCGCAACCAAAAGAATATCTATTTTTTCATATAACTCTTCATGAAATCGGAATTTTGCTCGAAATGTAGTGTATAGAAAATTCTGATGTCGTTCAGATTGAGATATATGTATACAAAGTTTTTTGTTTTTATCTTGTAATCTGACCGCAATGTGGAAATAAATCTCAGTCATTTTTATTGACAAGGGTCAGATTGACCAAACTGCTGATTTTTAGGTACCTTTTCATCACCGCATAACATTTTTGGTTAAATCGGCAAAATCGTAAAAATACCATACTAAATAATAAAAAAGGCGCCCATTGACGAAAATTCAGTCTGAACAAAATTCAACTTCTTACGAAAAGTAATACCAATTTTTTTAACGGTTTATAAGAGACACTCTTTCGTATCAAGTAATCAAAACTTAATGCAACTTTCGATTTCCCGATTTTGTTATCAATAAATCTCCCCCTCAATACTATAAGTAGTTTGAAAATGTTATGATCACTGCAATACATCGTAAATTAATTCGCTTTAGTTTTTATTAATTCGGTTGTCTATCAAATGCATTAAGTGCACACATATATATACATACCATACATATATACTATATAGCTGCAATCGTTGCACATCGTCATATGGGTGGTACGAAGTTATGAGTTTTTATTTCGTACCAGAAAACTTTTTTAATTCATTTTTCTGAGAGCTAATTAAAAGTTCGTAGTCCTAATTTAGTTAAAATCATGTTTCCCAGTGTTTTTCCGTTACAGCATAAAAGTATGTTGACAGCAGGAAAATCTTTTGTTAGGGGCACCCCTGAAATCATGATCCGTCAGATGTTTGTCGCACCACCAAACGACGTTGGCTGCCGATCTTATTATGGCAACAAAACCCTTCTTTAGGGATAAATGCCAACTAATTACGAATGTCTTTTGGGGTTGACTGCGGCTAGTAGCGGGGGTTCGGAGGAAGCCGAAGGAAGGAACGGCGGAAAAACTCTTAAAATTGTGCGATGCTGAAAAGAAAGGAAATGAGAAATTAAATAACAAAACCCATTCATTCCCAGCAGCGGCCTATTCAGGGCTACAATCTGCACTGAATATTGTGGCGCCCTCCTCTTCGGTGGTGCGCGTCGGCAGCAATATAGTAGCAAATGGCGGCCGTGAGTTTTCCTCAATTCTTTTTTTTTTTTTTATATATAATTTTCTTCCTGCCACAGCCGGTGGGAATTTATTTGGTTTTTTTCATCCCTCGAAACCACTTAAGTGCTATTGAATGAACGATATAACATTCTTATAAAATCTGGAATGAAAGGGTGCTTTTGTATTTGAATTTTAAGTGCCGCTTGATGAAGTACCTTCATGAAGAGACATTGGGACGGCTTTCCCTCGTTTTGCGGCCATGGAGCCCCGGAATTCCTTAATAGTATCCGCGCGTAGTCGTCAAGTTTTGTTAAGATATGGAAATAGGGACGCATTATTTGCGGGGTATTTGTATTTGCTTCCATTGTTTTAAAATAAGAAAGGACGAAAGAAATGAAAATTGTTTGTTCATTACTTCGAGGTCAACGCCCTCCGTTGGGTACTCTATTTTCTGAAATAACGATAACACGGTTGCAATCATTCCAAGGCATTTAATCAGACACGGTGGCGTCGCGTGCGTCGGTGTCAGCCGAAATCGATGTCATCCCACTTCTGAAATTCACATAATTACTAATCATTAGTATTTTTTTGTATTATGAATATTTTTCAATTTGTATATAAGAAAATAATTTGCAACTCTAAAACTGATTTATATCGCATGCTCAATTGTTATCAAGAACAAGAGTCGGTCTGTGCAATTTTCAACAAGTGTGAGATGAGAAGTCTTACAATGATGGATGAGGACATCTTTTAGGATTTACTACTAATGGGAAAAAAAACACGCTTGTTTGTTTTCTCAATCTTTAGTCAAAACTGATTGAAGGTGTAACGAGTTGCAGGCTTATAAACTCACATTTGTCAAAGCAGCATTTGTTAAGTAACGAATTTTAGCATAAATCAAAATGCAAGTAAAAGAAATCCGCGATAAATTTGATATTTTTATCATTTTTAACAATTTTTCCATTCTGCAGCTCCAGATTATTACAGATGAAAAAATGATTTTTTTAAATTTATCTTATAGAGTGGGTTGTTTTGCGTTAAGTAACGTATTTTAGCATAAATGAAAATATACATAAAAAAATTAATAAATTCGATATTTTTATCATTTTTTAAAAAAATTCAGTTCTGCAGCTTCAGATTATTACATGTGCAAAAATTATTTTTTTTAAATATATATAAATATATAATCATAGGATTTTACAGAATATAATTTTACTTTAATACTTAAAACTTTAGAGACTAAGTTCATACCTATAAACAAATTTATTAAAATTATATTTAGAAAAAAGATTATTAATCAATAAATTAAAAAAGATACGCGGATATTTAAATCCACCTTGCAGATCCCACTTCTTAAAAATTGTGGTTGTAATGAAAGTATCTTTTAAGTAAAAGTAACATTTGAAAAATGAGGTAACACAACTAAAATAAATGTAATAAATATACTGAGAGAAAAGTGGTATTCTAAAATCAAACAATGGTTGAATTTGTACTGAGATTTATCAGTAAGAAAACATTCATGAACACAAGACACAACCAATGAAAACTAGCAAAAACACTAATAAAAGTTGAAAAATTAGTGAGTAATAAGCATTTATAAAATTTGAAAAATTAGTGAGTAATATGCATTTATAAAATTTTATTCTAAACAATTATGGAATGTATTAAATAAGACTTCAACATAGTTAAATTTTAATCCTACAAAAATAATTATTAATTCAACAATGTTTTTTATACGACTTTTATTTCAAAGTTTTTAATATTTGACGGACACAAGTTTAACAGTATTTCGTTATAGAAGCAATTACATCCTGCATCCAAATCAAAGAGGTAATATTTTGAAATAAATGCAAGCAACAGTTGAATCAAAAACTCTAGATGGTTAATTTTACTACGATATGTATTGTTCCAAAATGTCAATTGTTCATACTTCTGACTCAAAAACTATATTATTATATTACAAAGCATTTGGTTACGTTTTGAATACGTTTATAATGTTGTTTTGAACATGTTTTTTGTCAAACTAATGATGAATATTGTTAACTCCAAAGTTTAATGCGATACGTAAGTAAATTATTAATATTTGGCACATGATTAAAAGTACAATATTTTTCAAGAACATCACAATTCGGACACACGGGGTCTGTTTTTCGAATAATCAACGGTCGCACTGTAAAATATATCAAAAAATGGGACTAGTACTTAAAGGCTACCACGGCCGAACCCTCGGCCTTTTTCACAAATTATTTTTATTCCGTGCGGCCGTTCCATAATTTTCAAAAACACTATACGGCCTCCTGTGGCCGTTGTACCGTCGTCTAGAAACCGTGCGGCCGTGGTACGGCCAAGATGCAGCCACCGTTCATTTTTACTTGTTCATCGGCGTCAGATTATGTTTGAAAATTCCATTGTTTTTACGTTTGTTCTCTGTATCAAGGTTTTTAATCACGGATTTCGTCCAGTTTTATATGTATATGTTATAAGGGAGGGCCTCCTTATTCTTCAGAAAAATCAATTTAAAGTTTTTATGTTTTTATTTGCTTTTTTAAATAAAATCATTATAAAATATTACTACTTGTCAAAAATCATAAAAAAAATTACAATAATCGTTCGTATTACTGGTTCAGTTTTTATTCAAAAATTGAAATTTAAACGCTACAAAATTATAACTGGCTAACTATTAAAAACATTAAATCGATTTTTCTCGAGAATAAAAACGAATGGAGTTTGGTCGCTTCAAGTACACATTGAGGAAGCCCACCCTATAAAATATATAAAACTGGACGAAATCCGTGATTCATAACCTTGATACCTCCTTGTCAGTGCGGAGAAACTTTACATTTTTGATAATTAAAGGAATAAAAAAATGAATCAACAGCATTAGTATAAAGTTGGTTCGTAAGTTTAACTAATCCCAATATATTTTATCAGGCAGGTAGAATTCACTAATATACACCACATTGCATGAAAATATTCACTAAAGAAATTAACGAAAGTAAAATGGAATATGTAAGCTTAAATTCTGTGAATCTGCCGGATATTGTGTAAGCAATAACAAAAATTCGTAGCAATCGTAATAAAAATACATATACAGGGTGTTCAGAGGTAAGAGGTCAATACTGCAGGGGGTGAAAGGTCAGACCGAGACAAGCAAAAAATCGTATGGGTGGGGGGGGGGGGCATCTCTCACCGTTTGGCAGTTACAGGGTGATTCGTAAATCAGGATTTTGCCTTATATGGGAACCGCTCTTGTATTTTTATCTTTTTTTCTACGCATCGCAGCGGTCCCAAACTGATTTCAAAAAATCACTATTTGGAAGCCCTTTCCAAAAAAGTTTACACCACCCCCCTAACCCCAACCCCTTGGCCACAATCCCCCCTGCAAGTTGAAAAAATTAACTTTTATTTCACGATTTTTCACCTTTCGCCCCACTTTTCTCCGAAATTCATGTTATCAACATACCTACTTTTTATTTTTTTAAGTTGCCTATCTAATTACCTTTCCAAAAAGGTGCAACATGCCCAGGTAGAAAAGGGTTGCAAAAGTCCTGAAATTAAAACATCCTCACAGGTACCTAATTACTTTATTGCACCATAATGGAAAAAGTCGTTAAGTAAACAATTTTTATGACAGCAAGTTCGGAAATGTTTGTTTAGGAAACAGAGGTAATAAATTTTTATTATTTCAGCAAAACAGTAATAAAATAATAAATGTAATCTCGTTAAATAGCGTTATTAGATTATTATATCCAGTATTGACTCCTAAGTATCCTGACGCTCCGTTTCTAATACCTCCTATGAATTATGGTATAAAATTGGGTAAGTCTGAAAGGACATTGACCACAGTTGAAGAAGCAAGCGATAAGAACGGGTGTTTAATAGAAAAAATTAAGATAAAATGGCAGAATTCAGTGTTGACGAGTATGCCGACATAATTTACGTGTACGGTTTAGTAGAAGGAAATGATAGTGAGGCCGTACGAGAATACCAAAGGAGATTCCCGAATCGGCGGGTACCCAACAGAAGGGTATTTTCAAGGACTTTCAGAAGGTTAAAAGAAACCGGAAGTGTAACCGCCCCCAGAGCAGAAACGCGAGCAGGAAAATCGGCCGATTCAGCGGACCCCGACCAACAAATCCTCAACATCGTCAGGAACAGCCCTGTAATAAGCATCAGGCAGGTCGCACGAAGGTCAGGATTGTCTTCAGGGAGAGTTTAGACCGTTGTGAACCGAGAGGGACTACACCCATACCACCATATCCCGGTCCAAGCACTAGGGAAGGAGATTCCGAAGGACGATTGCAATTCTGCACTTGGCTGTTCGAGTCTGACATCGAAAACAGAAGGTTTCTAGACCGAATTCTGTGGACGGATGAATCGCAATTCACCCGGGATGGCATCACAAACTTACACAACCTCCACACCTGGTCAGATGTGAACCCACATAGGACCAGGTGTCGGTCCTTCCAGCAAAGATTTAGTGTCAATGTCTGGGCTGGCATCATCGGCAACCAGTTGATAGAACCCTTCATCTTGCCCCAAGTGCTGAATAGTCAGCTATACTCGGACTTTTTGGAGAATACCCTTCCGGATCTGTTGGAGGACATCCCCCTGGCCACCAGAAGCACAATTTATTTACAGCACGACGGAGCACCTGCGCATACTGGGAACATTGTTAGGGCAAGGTTAAATGAAAATTACCCAGAGCGCTGGATTGGACGAGGTGGACCGATTCCTTGGCCTGCTAGGTCACCGGACCTTACTCCACTGGACTTTTTCTTATAGGGAATGATGAAAGATGAAGTTTACTCAACACCAATCAACACCAGAGAAGAATTAGTTACCAGGATTGTGACTGCAGCCACGAAAATACGGGAGAGACTGGCTACCATAGACCTCAAACGTGAAATAAAACGAAAGCTACTTGCATGCATCGAAACTAGCGGAGAGCATTTTGAACAGCTTTTAAAGGACAAACGTTTTAATTGTGATTAGTTTTTAAGCAAACCAAATGTATTTTTTAGTTAACTTCAGTATAATTTCCTAAAAATTCGAATTATCATGATATTCTGTAAAAGGATTTTTGTAAATAAATTTTCGTATCCTTTTCTTACCTGGGCATGTTGCACCTTTATGGAAAGGTAATTAGATAGGCAACTTAAAAAAAATAAAAAGTAGGTATGTTAATAACATGAATTTCGGAGAAAAGTGGGGCGAAAGGTGAAAAATCGTGAAATAAAAGTTAATTTTTTCAACTTTCAGGGGGGATTGTGGCCAAGGGGTTGGAGATAGGGGGTGGTGTAAACTTTTTTGGAAAGGGCTTCCAAATAGTGATTTTTTGAAATCAGTTTGGGACCGCTGCGATGCGTAGAAAAAAAGATAAAAATACAAGAGCGGTTCCCATATAAGGCAAAATCCTGATTTACGAATCACCCTGTAACTGCCAAACGGTGAGAGATGCCCCCCCCCCACCCATACGATTTTTTGCTTGTCTCGGTCTGACCTTTCACCCCCTGCAGTATTGACCTCTTACCTCTGAACACCCTGTATATCGATTTTGCAATAATAAGTGAAATTATAATTTTCGTTATATATCTGGACCTTATTATAATTTTAATGTTTTGGTCATGGGATGGTGGTCACGGACTCGAGGGTACTCTGCCCTAACCGCAGTCCCTTAACTACGTCACTAAACAGAAATACACGTTGTAAAAAAAAATCGAGATAAAAATATACGAGATGAATAAAATCTCTAGCCCTTACCGCGCCCTACACATGGAAATCCAGTTTAGGGCCATTATCACTTTTATCATTTATGAACCAGCTCTGTCCGAGATTCGTTAGAATCGCCGACAATTCTTGGGATTTCGATTCCATCGTCCCCGGAGCTGAATTTTCGGCATTTAGAAAGGCTCCCCCCCTACAAAGAGCGGCCGTCGAAGCGTTTATACATAATAAAGATATTTCAATTTTTTCTAATACGATCAATTTCCAAGCCATTTGGTTTTCAGTCGGGGAGAACTTTTATAATTCAGCTCCTTTCGGAGGGATATAAATTCTTTGTGGAAATTTCTATTGATAAGGAATCGAAGCACGTAATATCCATACATTCCTGAAATACACAGAAAAAAGAAGAAGAAGAAGAAGAAGCAGAGGGAGGAACACAACGAAACGAACGAGACGACGGCGGGCGCAGCTTAAGACCGAAAATCATAAGACCACCACATAATGCTGGGGACTTGATATAAATTTCGGCATAACTTAGGATATCACGTAATGGATTTGCAAACTCCCCAGGGGCCCGGGGAGAGGGGCCTTGGGGCCCCAAATATCACTCAGAGCGCTAGAAACATTTCGATTTCGGGACCAGGTATCTGGAAATGCGGTAATGGGTATTAGAGGTGACGATAAACATTCCTTAGGCTTTAAACATTTCCTTTTTTCTCCACCCTCGCACCAATTTACGTCTTTGGCTTTCCAGAGCTCGATGGATTTCTTAACTTGAGGGGAAGATGGGGTCGAGAGATACCATCGCTTTTTTTATACGAATTCTGCACAATTTGTGAAGATTCCCTTTTTCGTCTTTTGCTAGAATTTAAAAAATAAAAATAAAAGACCAACATCGGTGAATGCCTGAAATTGAGTGAAAAGATGAAAACTGCTTTTTCTTCTTCAGAATGAAGACAAAAATAGCGAAAAAACAACAACAAAAGCGAAATGGACCAGGACCAGGAGAAATTGCAACCTGCCACTGCTTTTGACGCTTCTTAAATTTTCCTCTTCAAACCTTCAATAGGAACTGATTAAGGGGGCGAAAAACTACTGCAAAATTCGCTATAAGACCGAATCGTGAAATTTTCCGTCGCTCTTTCCATTGAATGGAGCTGTTAAGATTTAATATTGTTTTCGTCCGTGAAACAAGTCCACTCAGTCCGAGGTATTCACCTAAACTTCTAAAGTGCTCTCTCCTTCCCCAGGGAACATGAAGATGGGTACTACGGATGCTGGAAGCCGGACAACTGACGACTATAAAAGAAATGAAATGTATCGATTCAATTTATCGTTCATTTCCATAAAAGAATAGATCCCTTCGTCCTTCCCATCACTCGATCTGCTCTATAGTCCTGGAAAAGCGATCTGGGATGAGGGGCTGCTGGATCTAGGGAGTCGATGTGATATTCGTCTCCTTCGCCCCATTCCAGAAGCCCGACACTTCACTCCATATCCAGCGAGCTGATAAGATACGAGCTAGCCAATTTCTGCGTAAATTGATATACATCGGTAATCCGACCGACGACTGAAACAGAAGCGTCTTCTCCGGGCTGGAGAGGAATGGAAAAGAGGGAAATTTCGGGAAAAGTGTCTCCAACGAGAATCTCACTAAATTGGCTTTCGCCTTTCCCCCGGTGGTGACGACGGGATGAATGTGACATGCAAAGAAATGGACCTCACCGATGAGTTATCTGCAGATTTTCCATTCAATCGCCACTCTTTGTGATTTGGGTCACAGGCTCAGCATTTAGTTTTGCACGTTTGGGACATGTGCTCATATCAGCCTTTCGCATTTTCGGTGACAATGGCTTAAAGGTCCGGCTCATAGAAGATTTCATCCTTCTCAATGGTAAGAGCTAATGGCCATTGTTTCTTTCAATACAAATAAATTGGCCTACAAAACACATTCACAGGGTATAGTAAATATTTAATATATAGTATTTTTAGATTAAGAACAAAAGCTTTTTTTCTAGAATTAAGCTTCTGCAGTCCCCTGCTAAACTTAACTTAAGCAACTGCTGAATTGCGCAATCAACTGCAGAAACTGAATTCTCGAAAACAGCTTTTTGCTTAACGATTTTAATTATCTAAAATAGTCTGCTGTTACAGATTTTATTCTTAATTTGGAAAGCTAAAATTTAATATATAGATACATATGAGGTATTCTTTGTGAACGAGAGACCCCCTTGCCCAAAATTGGTTTGATCTATCAAAGGTCTATAGAGGTGGTCATAAGAAAGGTCTGGGTCTCTAGTTTTTATTTCCGAGTGGCATTGGTAGTGAATTCATAGTCCAGATCCAATATGGCTGCCTAAACCACGTGACCCACACCATTTTGTTTTACTAAAACGATTATAAATCTAACTGCATGAACCCGATTGAGGTCTACAAAGGATTAAATGAAAGGTCTTGAGTCCCACTTTCAAAAGCCGTAAGGAAAATTGACACCTGAGTGGGACTAAAAGAGTTGTTTTTTCCACGATTTTGGTGAAAAAACGCATGTGCTGCGTTTCTTCGCCGCCATTTTGGATTGTATGGCTACAGAAAAAAATGTAAATGACAAATTTGTAGGAAATTCAATTTCCTACAAAAACGTTTCGGAATACTAAATCGCTAACATCGATATTTCTTGAGATATTGGGCTTTGAAGTTGAGGTAGTGTGGAATTTTCATGGATTATTGAGCTAAATTGTAGAAATTGGTGATTTTTTCAAAGCCCAATATCTCAAGAAATAACGATGCTAGCGATTTGGTGTAGAACTTTTTTGCGGGAAATTGAATTTCCTACAAGTGTGTCATTTACATTTCTTTCTGTAGCTCTTCTTATTTACGAGATAGGGGTAAAAAAACGAGAAATTCATGAAAAAATTGGGTTAGTGACCCGTATTACCTCACTGGTGGGAGTTAGAGTTACGCCGCAATGGACACTTTTGTAGAGCATTCAATTCTGAAGAAACCCTATCATTGACCAAGACTATACCATAAAATGCCTCTGAGCTGTAGAATTTTTAAGAAAAAAAAAATGAAAGTTTAATGTATTTTAAACGGGAAATCGTGGCACGCCTTGGTCGAGCACTTAATATTAGTATTAAGAGCTAAAATTTTCGAGAATTTTTTTTTAGGAATTTCCCACAAAATTTCAATGTGGGAGTGAAAAAAAAAAATAAATAGTCGCGAAAAAAAATCACCCTAATATATATAAATAGCAAAATAAGATCTTAACCCTTTGAAGCACGTAGTTTTCTAGTCATCGAATTTTTATGAAATTTTTTATACAGGGGTTTTTGAGAGGGTTGCGATTTACTCTTAAATTTTTGGAATTCAAAATGAAAACAAAAGTTTTATTTTTATGAAAAGAGTTTTCGAGGATATTAGATGCGCTATTTTGAATTTTGAAAAGCTGACAACGAACTCGTATTTTGCAATTTCGAAAACTCCCTTGAAAATCTGACAGTGAATTCGTATTCAGCGACCCCTAAAACCCTTACATGCATGTAGTTTGCTTAAAAGACGGTTTAAACGGAAACTTCAGTTCAGTTCACTCAAACTTATTTATATAAATTCAGCAACTCTTCTCTCCATGACCACAACTCGAGCTAGACTAAAGCTTAGATTAGTTATTTACGCTATTGTGCTCTTAACACATACATATTCTGCGATAGCTGATCTGTGATATTCGTATGGTACCTACTAAATAGTTTTACATATTACAATATTCTATTACACATTATATATATATATCTTATCTTATCTTTAATATTTTTCCTTAATACACCTGTGTTATATGTATACTACAAAATAAAGGCTTCCAAATAAATACAGGTAATATTTGATCTGGTCATCTTATTCTAAAATGTATCGTCTTATTCTAAAATTTATATTTTTTGTTATTTATTTACTATTAACAATAATTATTTCATAAACCATTATAATAATTTTATGATTAATTAGAATCTTAGGAAACTAAAAAAAAAAAAAGGATTATTTATCAGTTGAATCGTTGTGCTTCAAAAGGTTGTCATAAAGTGTGAAATAAAAAATGTTTATTTGGAGTTTTATGGCTGATTTCTGAAAGTAAGTAAGTGATGACAAAACTGCGAAAAAAGTATAAAATGTGGAATGTGGTCACCTTGAAGCAATAAGCTAATTTTTGTAATAAATTGATTATTATAATATATAAGACTATTTATTCTATGAATTTATTTTAATAAAAATAAAACAAATGGCTGCTGTGAATCAGTTTGAAAATACGATTAAAATAAAAAGACATCGGAAACAAATTCGAAATGATTATGAGTTTGGTTAAATCTAAAAATCGACTGCACTTTGAAAATTGATTTTGGTTATTGTAAATTCTATTGAATTTAAATTATATATTTTGAAACTAGCATAGAAAGAAAACAAAACATGTCATTAAATAGTATACATTGTCTGATCTCAATAATCCAAAAGTTCTGTGAAGTAAGTAATTTTGCACATGGATTTTTGTTTTAAAAAAATCGAGCATTTTAAAATAAGAAAAAACTTCATTAATATGATATCCGAAAACATAAAATTGGCGTTCTCAATAAAAGATAACGAAATTAATTCAAAGTCTCTTAATTTCGAATCCTTAATAACGAACTCAGCCCGTTTTTGGGTGCGAAGTTCTTTTTATCATTACTTGGGTTAATTACCTTCTAAAATGAAACCTACCTAAGTTTATTGTAGTTATATTTGATATAGGTGAATGTTATGATTACGTACACAATACTCGTATCTAAGCAATTTAGTTAAAAAGTAAAATGGGTATAATTAACATTAAACCGGCAACCATATTCTCCTTCATGCTCTTAAACTAAATAGAATATGATATCAACTTGCTTACACTCTAGATACCTTTTCAGGTTGCGAACGAAATTATCTGTTTAAAAATACTCCAGAAATTATTATAACTCCCTCGAAAATTAATTTTGCGAGCACTCAGAAAATACTATAAAAACCAGAAGAGTATGTTATAATTGAGATAGTTTTACGAGCGCACTCCTCAGATGAAGTAAAATATCTGAACTTACTATCAAAATGCGAGAAAACTTTTGCCTACTGAAATGATGTTACACAAAACGAAGCACTTAAAATTATCATAATGAACCAGACACGTCATCTTTTAATGAAAATGTAAAACTTCAGCGGTCAAGATGGTGTTTGTCTAGTTCCTTAAAATTAAGGTTAGGTTTGAAGAGTATGTATGTTGGCAAAAATCTTCCATGAAACTGGAGCGAAAGAACCTTCGTTTTTAATTAAATATTCAAACAAAGAGCGGGGAGTACACTACAAGTTCTTTAAGATGTAAGACGCAAAAGCATTTGCATATGCTCTGCATAAATTAGTGGGTACCGTGAAAGGTAAACACGACGCACGCAAGAAAGTGGTGAAAATCACAACATAAATCCTCATCAGCTAGTATGGCATGTTGCTGTTAGTCAGAAGTGGGGTTGGTAGCGTTGCTGGCGTCTTCAGATTTACGCCTTGCGTTTCATTTCGAAGAAATTCACCTTTCTTGCATGCCTCCGGATGGTTTATGTGAGGTATCAGGCCCATGATGGCGAAGTGCAGAGTCACTCCTTCGGTGCAAGGGAAATATGTTTGGCACACGTGCCTACGTTGCAAATTTTGCTGCAGGTGATCCTGCAACATATGCAGGTATCTGCAATTAATTTTCTGCCATCCTTTCTACTTTTAATTAAACGCTCTTCATACACAAGGCTCGATGACGTCGATGTCGTCGTTGGTCTTTGGTCGTTGGTCGACACGGCACGGCACACCATTGAACGAACGGACCCCAACAGACCCTATAAAGATTACGTTTAATTGCACGAAATTAAGTTCATAGCATAGACATAGACTCACCTGTTCCCTGGGACACCTTCGGGCGGTGTTCAACCGAAGATAAACAAAAGGCTTCTCCGCTTCTCCAACTCGGTTGCTTGTTTGTTTATCAAAGAAACGATGGCCCCCGCACAATCTGCTGATACGTGTGAAAAACTTTTCGGGGGAGCATAATAATTTTTCTCGTTTTCGTTGCCGGGATGCCTTCGGGGGACATTGCTCTTTTATGGGTTATTTCCCCCCGTGCTAATGAGCGTTTATTTCCAGGTGCCGTGCAGCCACGTCATTAATTATGAAACGAAAAGGTGCGATCTCTTTAGGGCACTGCGATAAAGGAGTCTGCCGGGATATTGCATGCCTTTTGGGGATTAATGCTATTTTTTCTTATAGCTTAAATTTCTTGGTCTTTCTGCTTTCATTAATTAAGGGAATGAGACATCTGTAGGAAAGTTTGTCTTTTGTTAATATACAAAAAACTACATGCATTTAAAAGAAAGAGAAATCTGACTACAATGGTATGTGCTTTTGTGTTCGTCTTATTATGTCGTACAATTTGAAACCTTTTTTCAACATTTTCATTTAACCTCGTTAGTAGAAATTGGTCTCGTGTTCTATTTTGAAATCTATTTGAGTAAAAAAAAAAAAAAAAACGAACTACTTTTTAATTTCTGACCGAAAATTCATAAACCGTCATTCCGATAATGCTCCAATATGGTTTTGAATTGAATTGAATAATAATATACTATATTACTATATTTTGTAAAATATGTGTAAAATTTCAGCTAAATCGGGCAGTGGGAAGTGGTACAAGGCGCACTAATAATTAGTTTATTACTCATTTAGCACTAATTATTAATTAATGAAGTGGTGACAGACAGCAAGTTTCTTAATCATCATTTATCAGCTGTCAGTTATTCAATAATCCTCGTGCTTTTCTTGTTCTTGTTCTTTGTATTGGATAGCATAAAGTAATGTTACAACTGGTATAGAAGTAAAGAATCAGCTGAATTCTAGTACAATTTTCAGCATTTAGGTATAAATGATCAACAAATTATTTTCATTTAGCAAGTCATAAATTATGAAGTTTTTCGTCATTTAGCGGCTATAATGATAATAAGCCCATGACAAACAGCCCCAAAATCAGTAATTAATACTAATTAGTAATTTATGTGTTCTGCCTGTCTAGGAAATAAATAAGATATTTTAAATATATGGGATTTTTTTGCAAATGGTCGTATTCCAATTCCATATTTTGGAATCTTTTGACAGCTATATTAATATTATGGACAAAAGGAAATACTTACAACTATATTAGATAAAAAATTACAGCATATAATTTAAAGCCCGTGTAAAATATAAAACCGAAAACAGACTGAAAAATTCACTAATTTTTGGTTGTCTTAAAGAGCAATCGGAAAAAGAACTGATAGACGGAAAAAAAATTAACTAAAATGCGTCTGAAAAATGTGTACTGAATTCAGGTGGAAAACAGACTACAACAGGTATATTGTGCGCTCAAATTTAGTTAGTTTCTTTTCAATCCACCTGGAATTATAAATATAGTAAATGTATTTCTAATATTTAATATATTTTCAAGAAGGTATGTACTACAAAAAAGTTAATTTTTAAATAAAGGTAATGAAAAAGGCAATAAGTTACATAATGATTAACTGATTCATTATTCTCCGGGACTTCAATTCAAATGTCTATGTTAAGCCTTTTTTCAGTTTCTTGCTGGTACTCATCAAGGATAACTGATATTTCAGTCTTTATTCAGTGCAAATAATAATTTCCGTCTAAAATCCAATGTTTACTCTCTTTTCAGTCTTGTATTTTCACCTGGGGAGATTCAAATTTTTCTTGCATGTTCTGCGAAAGAGTTCTCTTATTAAATGCTAAGTTAAATTTTATTGGGCGTAATTTTAAAACTCATTTTATAATTCAAACATAATTAACAAATACAAAATACAAAAACCTCCACATACGTATCGAGTACGTAAAAGTTCTTTATTCGCGGGGTATATGTTCCGTAAATATGCCGCGAATAAAGAAACCGTGAATATGGAATGGTAATTTATATGGGATTATTATAGGGGATACGTTCCTAAGTGACAAAATAAAAAACCGATATGTATATAAAAAAATCAATTAAATTGAATTTTCTTTACCTTATCGATTAATTGTTATCGTCAGGCATCGGCAATGGCGGCAATGGTTTAAAGAATTTTGTAATTTTTTCTTGTTTGGCAGTTTTTAAAAGCTCCTTCAATTCAGACTGATATTCAGCAGCGACATTAGCAATTTGCCTCTTAAAAATAAGACTTCGTTCCATAGATGGATCAATTTTCATAAAAAAATCACAAAGCTCATTTGCCATTCTTAAACCTTCACTAAGATTTTTCAAATTAAATGTCACGTTTCCAGTGCTTGTTGAAGCCTCTTCTTCAATGGGCTGTGAATTTAACATTTCCTCCAAGTCGGTTTCAATCAAATCTTCATCTTGCGATTCAAGCAACTCCTGAATATCACTTGATTCTATCTGTTCGAACCCATCTTGTCCTATTCCATTCGCAATTTCGGCAATGTTTGCAGTTAAAGTTTGAATGAATGTCAAAGGAAAAGCCGAACCACTTATACAGCGGTGATAGCATTTAACAACATACTTTAGACGTAGTTGTAATAAGGTCTATTTTGCTTTTTTATTAGTCCAATGGCCGACGCGTTTACAAACAATACCGAATCCTTTTTATTAATATAATATGTATGTACTATGTACCGATTAGATCCGCGAATATAGAAATCTTAAGCCGCGAATACAGGAATTGGGTCGCAAGTTTTTAATCCGCGAATAGTGAAAACGCGAATGAGGGAAGCGCGAATAAGGAGCTTTTACTGTATATCAATATTTAAAAAAAAGAATTTTTCCACCAAATTTGGTTTGTGGTTACCCCCAAAATAAATTTAGTGAATCCACCCATACCATGAGAACTGTTTAAACCACAGAATCAGAAAATAATCACAAAATGAACAAGTTGATTGAAGGGTAAAATTGGAAAATATTTACCACTTTTCGTCTTTTAATTATTGACATGTGATGTGGTTTTCGTGAAGCTTCAAAATTAAATTCATCTCTTTCATAGGTTGACAGGGGAAAAATGAAAGAAAAATACGAATGAACTGGAATCAAAGATGCTAATCGATTTCTGGAGGGTTTAATATCTGTGAAAAGTTATTTTTAGATGAAAGTGGAAATATCTTGATGCGGTCGCCTCTTTAAAAAAAGGGTTTTTAGGGGGATATGTGCTTTAAATCTGGGAAAAGTTTCGTGACTCGGTTTTAGCTCTGTGGATTATGACAGTTGAACTTTGTATAGTACTATAATTTAATTTTCCTTTAAACATTTTGATAATCTCCATCGATATAGCATGCTTTTGATGTCACTACTATATTTCATTTCGCAGTCAGACCGAAATGAATAAATAAATTTATAAAATTGACAAAATCGTTCATTTAGCAGCAAATACCTCAATAAAAACTGACGCTGTCTATTTTATATTTAAAAAAAATGTTTTTAATCACAAAGCGAAATCTCTCCCTGTGATGTCCTCTCGTTATTTATATAAATATTACTGGGCACAGGATAAAGTGTCCGAATTAAATAATTATCGATTTCTCCTCTGAAAATTTTGCAAAACTGCTGTCAGCATCAAAAGGCCCATAATTAGTCTGGGGACTGCTACATGCTGACCCGAGCAGTTACCAAACTTTATTGAATACCATTCTGTATCCATTACGCAGATAAAATTTCTGTGATAAACAAAATGCCCGTTCAGTGCGTACTCTTTTACGGGCTTTATTGAAAATTTCAAGAGTCACCATCGAAAAGGATATTTAGCTCTGGATGGATTTTGAGCCATTCAACTGGGAGGTAAAACGGCTTTATTAGTTTTGGATATTGCGCTTGTGCCAAAACTGAATATTGGATTATATAATAAAATATTTTATTGTATTAGCAGTCGAGAGAAAATGAAATAAAAAAAAAATGTAAATTTCGTTTCCAAGTGCAACAAAAACAGTGAAGGTCTCAATTTTTAATTTTAACTAGGCTTTTCCTGAAACGAATAATATGATCTAATAATGTAAAGTTCGAATCCTCAAAGAAACCGGGGATCAATATTTGCAAACATTTCCATTGAGTGTTCAAGAATAAAATGTTTTCTCCTCCTCAATAAAATTAGAGTATTATTATTATTATTATTAGGGGCAACCCTTATGGTGGGCACTGCGACCGAAAGGTATTTTGTGCCGATAAAATTAGAGTATTTAAAATTCCAAATTCTGCAATAAAGTAGAGACCAATCTGAATGATTTCGCAGCATAACTCAAGAAGGATTTGAATTATAATACAATTTGAAATTTATACAGTATTTAAAATTATTATATTCTTATAAATTTACTGAATTTGCTCAGGATTAAAAATGATATAAATTGTAAGACTGGAGCTAATGTAAGATGAATTCAAATTTCGTCATGTATTTATGATTAAGGGGAGGTTCTCATCTAGAACGTCAAAAAGTAGGTAAAGTTCGTGATTTTTTTGAAGGCAAATGACAAGACATAGGGAAATGATATTTGGCATTATCTTTTATTGTATATTTATCTGTACAAAAAATTTTTTTATTCAAAAAAAAAACAAAATGGCGCCCGTTATTCAACTTCTCCGGAGGCATGTTTTTCGAAAATGGCCCAGCTGCGTACAATTTAGGGGTCGCAGATTGGTCTGAAATCAAATAATGATGACATTATTATAAACTAGAATAAATTTGTCTCAGAAAGAGCGGACGACTTTCAAAAAAAATTTAAAATTGACGGAATGGCGCGATTTTGAAATTTTAAGGCCGTTTTCGGCCGTTTTTTTTTCATAGTTTATCACTTACAAAAAGGAGATAATGTTACAATTTTCAAAATGTGCTCCGCTCTTTCTATGAAGAAAATTGTTTACTTTAATATGCACGGAACTAGAAGTTGATCGGTTGAACCGTTTTTGAGTTATCTTGTACGCAAATTTGAAAAATCTTGAAAAACAAAGTTCCGAGATAATCGTGATTGAACGGCACGGCACAGGCTGAGCGCCCCACTACGATCATGACACCGCCACAATCAATGGGCTGTAGAATCCGTTCCAGTGCTCGGATCAACTAAATATTTTAAAGCAACATTCTAGACATATTAAACTTTAATAATATGAAATAAAAAAAAAATCGAAAATTTCAAGATTCTAGATGAGAACCTCCCCTTAAAATCCATTATTCCTAAAATTAAAGATTATATCTCATGACGACTTTTTGGATGTTTCTGTGCCTTATCTAAAAAATACCTATCCCTCTGTTATAGCTGATTTTTTCAGAAATCATGCGACGTAGAAACTTGAAAGTTGAAATAGTAATACATATTATTAACCTACGTATTTTGTAATAGTGAATACTTTAAAATATTCATACAAGAATAAAATTTTTTAGAATTTTATAGATAATATCGGGTATCATTTAAAAGGGTTTGTTTTGTGAAATTTTATTTAAATATACTTTTTTCATAATTTTAAATTAAATATATACCCTGAAAAATATACGAAAGTAGCGCATTTCCCTCTTATTTCCAAATCTTCCGGAATTTCAAGAAATAGGGTTATATTGTAGTATAGTTTACTGCTAATGAATTTAGCAGAATACACAATTAATACACTGAGATTCGAAATTCAAGCGTTAATTGTCGAATAAGATTTAAGGGGGTAAATACAATTACACGGGCACAAATTACGCATTAGAAAACATTTTTTTTTTCACAAAGAAGGTTTAACGCAATCATTATAAAACTTTGTACACTTGTTAAGGTATAAATGAGGAATGTAAAAATATTTTTTTTTTTTAATTTTTGAAAACAAAATGGCGGCTGTACGCTGGCGTGAAGTTGACCTACAAAAAAAACGGCAACCACTCTGGAGGTCGTGTTATTGATCTGTAACAGCCCATAAAAAAAATTTGGCTTAAATATACATGTAATTTGTCGGTAAACCTCTAAAATTAAAAAAAAAAAAAAAAAAAAAAAAAAAAATTCAGCGTTTGGTAGAAGTTTTTGTAAAAAATCGATAATTTTCACTATTTTTCCAGCCGTTTTTGCATTAATAATTCAATTCTGCAACAAAAAATTCGAAAACAATTAGGCTTACAGACAAGCCTAAGGTATAAAGAAGAAACCCTAAAAATTTCAGCTAAATTGGACAAGTAGTTTTCGAGTAATCGTGGTTGCAAATTTTAAAAATGTTGTTTTGAGATAAACGCGTTTCAAGTTTTGAAAATCTGCTATGCGCTGAAGAAAGCGTTCTCGAAAAATGAAGAAAAAATATATAAGGAGTTCGGTTTTTGACCTGAAACTTTTTGGAGCGTATTCTACGGGAAATTTCCTTTACTTTTTAGAGGAACAAAAAAAAAATCGATTCCTTTGACCTTCTAATTGTATTTACATTTTCAATGCGTTAAGTTTATGAATGACCTCCTTTGAGTGTAAATCGATCATATCATATTCTAAAAATCTGAGCAAGATCTTAGTCTCGATGTTTGCAGGATAAATTCAAATTGAGATCGAGCTTGATTTTTTTTATGGGAGATTTACGATTGAGCTTTTAATCATTTGTTTGAAATACTTTTTTTTCAAGAAAATTAAAAAGAATAATCAATTTAACTTTTGAAATGTGTAAACTAGAGGAATTTTAAGCAATGATAATGTTTCAATATTTTCTTTCTTACTCCTCTTATTTTTATTTATAGTTTCTTTTTGATAAAAGTAGGTTTAGCAAAAATTCTTCCTTAACAGTATTATTATTATTATTATTATTATTATTATTTTCTGCAGTCGCCTGCTCAATTCAGCTTAACAACAGCTACAATTCTTGTAAACAGCCTTATTTTTCTTATATGTGTTACATAATATTTTAACTTTTGCGTATATACAGACATACGACATACCTTCTCATTACCGCGACGATCCTTCACATAAAAATAACGTAATCCTCAGGGAAATTTCTTTCTGTCTTCCTCAAACTACGACAAAAAGTCAAGTGGTTGATTCGTAAAAAAAGCGTTTCAATAAAATATAAAAAAATCCAACATCATCATTCATACACCCGGCGGCGGCGGGCGGGGCGGCAGGATTACTCCCTGCAGCGTTATTCCGCGAGCGAATCTAAAAGTCAAAGTGTATCGTATCGGGGCTTATTCGCTTCGGCGGAGTAATTGGGATGTAAAAATTCATCACCTCAGCGAGACTTCTTACTTTTATTATCAAATAAAAAAGGAAAAAAGGAAATGTGATACTTCGCAGCACGAAAATTAAATTACAGTTCAAAGTCGGTACAAAAAACACACAGCAGAGGGCGCAAAGACTGCGGCGGCGATATTCCTGGGCGGCTCCTAAAAGTTCCATTTATCCTTATTGATTCTAATAAAATTCTATTTGTTTGAACGTCCTCGTCCTCGCCCTCGCGGGAAGCATCAGCCCTAAATATGCGAAATCAATCCCCAAGATAAGAATTCTCCTACTGCTGCGAGGTTGGGGAGGCAAGAAGGGGAGTTAGGAGCGTCTTCGCTTGAATTGAAGATTGAGAAGATTCGCGCAGAAGAATTGCGGCGATATCATAAATACCTTCCCGAACGCGCCTAAATGCCTCCCGAAAAGCGGAAGAGATGTGGGACGACCTCTTATTCATCAAAGGATCATGTACGTCAATTTCCCGAAAATGCTGCGGTGTGTAGCATCCTCCTGAAGGATATGGGGGAATTTCTGTCTGTCGGGGACGGGAAGGGGACGAGAAAGCATCTTCAAATATCAAAGAAAGGCGGCCGCCACCGTGCGCTGGGAGAAATGACAACAGCCAAAAACTGTGAACTGAAATGAGAAAAGCCCCTGTTCTGAGTCAATTCACGTCCTCCTGAATATTTCCGTATGAAATTTGATTGACTCGGCTCTTGCCTCCGATTTCATCCCCGCTAGGGTTGGCGTTTACGGGAAATGAAACAAAAAAAAAATAATAATAATAATAATAAGAAAGACAAGAAAATGCGAAAACCTATGCGCAATTTTCTCGAAAAATTCGTTAATAGTAGCAACGTGGCAATTCCTAGAAAGTCCGGAATTAATCACAAGCATTATTTCCTGTCTAGGGGAAAATGGTGCCTTTAAGAGGATTAGATACTAAAATGCTTTCATTAATAGATCGATAGATACATAGTTGGCTAAATAGACGAGCACTATAGTACATATACTCAGAAAAATAATATTATTTGTTAAAAGACCACGCCATTCACATTGCTGAAACTCTTTAAGTATTTAAACATTGTGGTTGTTCAATACCACCTACCAAAAATAAAGGGTGTTTTTGTTAGCTTAGATAGAACTTGCTAACTGTCAATCCGAGCTATTATACTGACAGCTCTATATAATAATTCGGTCGGTTCGCGAGACTTATAGACGACTTCATGATTTTAATAGTTCAAATAATAATACATAAGTAAAATTGTCGCTTCTGGAGTGAGACCAATCCAAAAGAGACTCTAGAAACTCCATTACACTCAGAAAAAAATGTGGTGTGATTTACATGTTTGTGGCATCATTGGACATTATTTCTTTAAAAATAAGACAGTGGCTCTCATTACAGTCAATGGAGATCGTAACCGGACCATAATCAATGAATATTTCTTCGAAAATATAGATAACATTGATCTTGCGAGATGTGATTTCAACAGGTTGGCACTACTTGCCATACGGGGACACAAAACACTGATTTATTAAAATCACAATATGGCGATAAAGTGATTTTGAATAATTTTCCTATAAATTGATGCTACTAAATCAGCAACACTTGATAATTTGTAAGCCAAGATTGTTCGTGTTATTCGTGCTATAAGGTAAGAATTAAATCCGGCGCTGTACATAGGTCACAGTATTCATAGTGACTCTTCCGCGAATAGAAAATTGCCCAGAAATTCCAGTGGAAAGGAAAATGCTTTAAAGGAATCCGGCTTAAAGGAAATTGCGTAATGGCCATTGTGGCTGGTGACGAGGTCAATTTTCTCAGCTTATTACAAAGTGATGAATAGAATTTTCAAAAAACCATAACGGACAGAGTTAGTCAAGAATTTGCGGTGATGGAGGGAAATGAAGGCTTTTCTGGAAGATTTAACATGGAAGGAAAAAGTGCAATCAACGTCCTGCTAAAAGAATAAGCGGATTTGCTGGATGGCTCCTTCCGAAAGCACAGTGGCGGCGCAGCGGCGACCAGGCGTCAAAGTAATCCGCCGAAGGTAATTAAAAGCTGTCAGCAAGTAGTTTTAATCAACTGTGATGACTTGACAAATCCTGCTACACACTCCGGCTTAAAGGAGGCTTACGTGGAAATTTCTAAAGGAGCTCCTCTTTCGGTTCGAAGCCTTTTGGGGCTAGCGCAGAGGACATTAACCCCCCTCCCTCTCTTTTTGGTGTTAATACGCCGGCGTTAGGTTCGAATCGCTTTGTCATGCATCAAGGTATTATCGGATTTACATGAGGGAGGGGGCTTTACGATTTCTCGAAAATGCAAATGATTTTGATTTAATCAAAGAAAGGAGCTTTCATTGTAGAGGATTTGCATGCACTCTCGACGTTTATAGGCATATATTATTTTATTATTATCTAAATCTAGCCTTTATTGCTATTCTATGCATTATGTATTAAGTTGTAATTAATGCAACAAATTTCGTAAAAACTGAAAGCATAGGAAATATACTCAAAAACTCTCAACGGCGTATTAAACAATTCTTCGTACTTAAAAACGTTTTTTTTTTGGATTTAGTGAAAATCCAATACCAAAGATTCTTAAATTAGACTATATAAAAAATAATTCTTGAAATTATCACCTTTTTTTTTTAATTGCAGCAAATAAACTAAAAACATGTATGAAAGTAAATTTTTCATTTCTCGATGTCTATCAACAAGAAAAATGGCACATCAAATTGAAATTCATCATTCATTCTAGCTTGCCATGAACTTTGATTTTAAAATTAAAAAAATAATGAAAATTTTATACATATTTAACGTAATTAACACAATTGTTCTTATAAACTCTACGTAATGAAAATGTGTGGTTTAAGATTTCTGCTTAGAACTCCAAATACTTGTCGATGCTAGTTGTTAAAACTAAGAAAACTTTTTATTATCCAAATTGCGCTGCCTCCTAAAATCTGCTGAATAGTTTTAAAATATTCAATATGATTTTTTCCTCGTTTTTTTTTTTTTTTAAATATAGAAAGTTTTTAAACTTTCAACTTTTGATGAATTTAAATTATAAATTCTAATCAAAAACATTGAAATTTATTGTTCCATTTGTTTCTCTATTTTTGATACATTTAAGTAGAATTTTTGGGGAAAAAGTTAATAAATTTTTTTAATTTATTGTTTGTGATTTCTTGAAAAATCTTATATTATTTTTTAGATAACATATTCTAGTTTCTATATTTTCTTCTTCATTCTTCGATGTATGAGAATTTCGACTGGATGTAGTAAAATAGCGATGCCAATATTTAACTTCTTTCATTAAAACTTGGTCTAAACCCGAACCAAGTTTAAGTACTTATATATTGATCTTTAAACTACCCTTACAATTAATAAATTATTTTTGTGTTTTTTTTTTTAATGCTTTAAAAAACGTACATACTTAATTTCCACAAAATAATTCCATCACATGTTTTTTACGACATCGTGAGTATCGGGTTAAAAATAACCAATGTCATAATAACTAATATATGTACTGTCTTCATCTAATTTTAAGATAGTTAAAATATACCTTTACATCATACAAAAATTACACGTCTGCGACTGCACTAACTGTTATATATATGTTTTGATGCAGATTGTGTACCATCGGTGGTACACGCAGTCGTCAACGTGTTAAAAGGATTTATTTTGCTAATTTTACGTTAAGAATGAACTGTTCAGAATAGGAGTACCCCTTAAATGTAAGAGAAATCAGAATTTTTCTGTGCTTGGTCGCCTCGAGGCGAGGCTTTCAGGATTCTGGGATCAGCTGTGTCCACTGAGGTTCCTACCCATTTACCCCTAGGACCCCAGAACTGACATTATCCTATACCTGTGAAATCAAAGCTCACTTTTCTGAACCTGGATCTCTATGCAAGCTGTACCCTCTTTCTGCACAAAGGCAGTCCGACGGGCATTCTCAAAGCGTTTGAATACATTTTGAGGAAATTGCGACTAAAACAAATTTACCCACTTTAAACCTGCCCCCCAGAGGGAGCTGAGCTCGAGGCTCGGGCAGGTGGTCCAGATGCAACCCCTGAGTATCGGCGCAATGTCTGAGGCACATAAAATTGCTGTTGACCCAAAGTGCTTGTTAAAGAGCTCTGTACACTTTTCACTTTGAAATTTTCAGTTTTCGCAGTTCCTACGAAAAGTGTTCCCAGGTAAACACAAAAATTGCGCAGCTTGGCGTTTGCATTCGCCGCCGCGAAGAGGGTGCAACACGGGCGGAGAGCCGCTCCGGCACGTTCTAATTGTTAACAAGTTAGCACACCTCTCCGTCGTATCCTGTTTTAATTACGCGCCGGGCTGGTGACACTGCCATTAACACTAAATTAGCGCTGAAATTTTATAAATTAATTCCCCGCATTAATTTGTAATTGACTGGCCCACTAACGACACCCTGCCAGAGGGCGGCCTAGTCGCCACACAAAAATATTAGACCTATTTGGACATATGATAATTAAATATTTTGCACAACAGCCGTTCGGACATGGGCTTCAATTAATTAACAACAATTTCATACGCAAAAGGGACGTGTTGTTGTCTGTCGCCGCCCAGCGGGCCCAGCGGTTAAAAATGCGGCAGATTTGCACATTTTTCTTTATAACATTTTAATTGGGTCCTATCCTACGTGTCTCGTTTTACATCATTTGGACATTGGCTGGAATTTGTTTGAACTCGCGTCATTAATAAATAAATATTTTGCGTGATTATTTTCCAACAAGGCGGACCAATAATTTTTATCCTAGACAGAAAATGATATGTGTAACCGCCGCCTGGGGGAGTAATTGTGGTTACGCTAAACATTTATCGCGAATAATTGTTAATTTTTATGTTTTTTGTATGTGTGTCACTTTAGGACTGAATTAGTAAGTATAAAACAATTGTGGTTTTTAGGCAATACCGCCAGTAATTCAAAATACAGAAAATTAACTAAAAGCTGGTAATTTGGTTTAAATTTTCATTTATATGCACTGTGCATCGTATCAAGGACATTTTTAATTAACTTATGCGTGTTATCTAATATTCGCTGGAATATTAAATAGTCCTGAATGATAAATAGTTCATCTGAAACTTATTAATATGAGTATACCCACAGAATACTTGAAAAGTATAATAAAAATAACATTAAAAAGATAATTGAAGTCTAATTGTTTCAATTGATATTAAATATTACAAATCGGCAAAATTGGCGTTTTGTACATCAATTTCAGACTTTTAACAAGATTGTATACATTTCAACGACGATTAATTATTTTTAACGATAATTCGGTCAGGATATAAGAATTTTCAATGTTTGATTTTACTTATTACTTATTACAAAAAATTGTTAAACACAAATAAATAATAGTTTGAATCTTTCAGAAAAAAAAAAACAAAACTCGACTAAATACCTTTATAACTTACTATTTTAGACTTTTATAGATCTTTACTTAAAACTAAAAGAAGTATTTTATTCGTATTCTTAATCTAAACAATCAGTTAAACACAACAAACCAAATTTTAGGAGGAGTTCTTAACCTCTTAATTGTTTTAAAAAATTACTTTAATTCAGAAGAAGGGACTCTATTTAGGACAGATGCTCCATTTCTGGCCACTGACCCGGTTTTGGCCATTCCCAACTTTAAAAGGATTTTACTAAGGTATAAATCGCTCTACAAGTCTGGGGTTTGTGGTAGAAACGAGGGTTAATTATGGCAACACAGTGACGCTATCAGCTGTCATGTGTCAGTTGACATTCAGTTAAGAGGAGCCATATTTTGTCAGAGTACGCAAAATATTGTTATTTGTTATTTGAAACAATAAGGTTGTAGTGTGAGTAATCCGTTTATATTTTTGAAATTCTTTTATATTTTTTAATGCTTATTGTTCAAAATAATTGCCAAAGGTATTGTTTAAAGATATGTTAGGTTATTTTCTCTGCGTGCATAATAGATATTAGATTATGCCTACTGGCCAGAAGTGGTGACTTGATTTTGTGATTTCTCCTTTTATGGCCATCACTGTGGCCAAAAGCGGCACACGTGTTAACCTAGTTCTGGCCACCTCCCTGTCCTAAATAAAAACCTTTAAAGTTTATTTTTTAATTGTTAGATTAAGTTATTAAAATATTTAATTTACCTTAAAATGCTTACCAGAATTTCGTATTTTTTACACAGGAAATGTAGAAATCAGTGGGAAAACCTCAAGCAGGAAAGATAACGTTAAAATAAAATTATTTCAGTACTCACCCCACATAGTCGGCTTGGCCTTAGAAGCCCAAATGTTAATATAACTATAACTTGCAAATAAATAAGACACCTAAATTGATCGTAACTCTTGTTTTATTTATCAAATTAATGTGGGAAAAGATGGCCAAAAGTGGCACATACCCGTGGCCACTAGTGGTTAAAAAGTGGTCAAAAGTGGCTCCCGGGCTCTTTACTGACATTTCTTTTACTTATTAATAATCAAATGTAGAAATCTTAACAGCGGCGATTTGTATATTTATAAGTATACATTTTTAATAACTTGGTACATAAACAATCTCATGATTATTTATATAGACAAAATAATGACGCCTGAACGTCTTAAAATGGCCAGAACTAGAGCATCTGCTCTAAAGAAGAATTCACAAATTATAGAAATCAGCGTATTCTTAACATTTCTTAGATAATGTGGCACAATATTAATACCTTAAAAATGATTTTATATAGGAGTTAAATGAGTAAGTGCCCTTAACTTTGCAAAAATTTAATCCGAAACACCTAATAGGTAATTAAAGGATTACATTTTTTTTGGAATTATGTCGATCTTCTTCACCTTTGAGACACGAAAGTAGTGAGAAATAACCAAGCATTAGTCAGAATCAAAAATCGTGTCGATTTTTGTTATCTTTTCAGGGCAAGGAAAAACCATGAAAAATTTAGACCAGTGTAATTAAGCATAAAATTAAAATATATTAAATAATGTTTATTCGAATTTTTATTCAAAAGAAGTTTCAGAAACCAACGTATACAAATTAATCAGTATCTTTCACTTTATGTATGCTATTTGGGTAATGAAATTATTACAGATTTAAATTCAAAAATAAATATTCAAACCTTTTTGAGGGTGGGTAATTTCATTAAAAGACAAAAAATTGTATATATTGTATCTTTTCTGTTGCGGAATAAATCTAGCTTTATTTGTATACAATTTTTTCCTTTGATTTTAAATTTGAAAACGATGATATTCAATTAGCTCCCGTTTTCGAGAAATACAGAGTCAAAAAGTGCATAAGATCATATATTAGCAATTTTCATATAATTATTAAAAAATAAAGGATTATCTTATGAACTCGAAATATGACTTAAGGGGTTAGGTGGGTTTGAGAATTTCAAAAAATCGAATTTTTTTTTTTGTCTTATTACATAGTACAATATGTTTAAAATATTCTCCTAAAATTTCAAATCGATCCGAGTAAAATTCTAAGAGATACACCCTTCGGAAGTTCCGCCCATCAGGCCACGTCAGTGCAGCGCTTTAAACTTTAAACGCGTTTATCTCAAAACTCAATTTTTTAAGTCGGTGGACATGATTTCTCGAAAAGTTATGAAGCGATTTTGTTCAAATTTTGCACACATCTTTGAAATAACATTATCTAGTTAATGAACGAAGGATTTTTTTTTTTTTTTATTATAACTAATTTTTTCGAGCCAATACATGGCGAAAATTTGACCAAAAAATGTGTTTTTTTGTTCAAAGTCTGTCAAAAATTCCAATTTTTTTTTTTTTTTTTGCTTCGTTCATTAACGAGATTTATCCATGTACTAACGAAATATTTTTGGTTTTTTGATTTTAGATGAACCAATAATGAGTTATCTTGTCCACGGCAAAAGCATTTTTTTTTTAAACGTCAAGGGAAATGAGGTACCAACGGCTGAGTTTTCAGAATTTTTCAATAAAAATTTCACAAAATACTGTTTAAACATGTATCTTTGATATGCTGAATTTATTAAATAATTTATATGATTCTATATATTAAAAAAAATTGTAAAAATATCCTTTTTTTGAACCGCTGAAACCCACCTAACCACTTAAACAGAAACCTGATTCCTAATCTAGAGATATGAAGTAACTCTAAAGACTTTAATACAGTCAGGAGGCGCAATAAGTCGATTTTTCAAGAATTTTTCTTGAGATGAACCTTTTAAGTAATTAATATAAAAATGTGTACACATATTATGGTAACTCTTGACTGTATTTTAATGTTTTTTATTTGTAAAAATAATTATTCTAAAAGTTACTAGAGCTGATCTCCGGCCTCTCTAAAAAAAGGCGTCTTGCGGTGAGCACGATATCTCTCGACTGGATCATCCAAAATGAAAAAACCAAAAATATTTCGCTATTATTTTGTTTTATCTTTTTTGACAAAATGACGGCTCCTTAAAAAAATTGATTTTTAACTTAAATGTTGGCATTAAATTGTTTATAAAATGGGAAATATTTATCGGTGAGAGAAAACCTTCGACTAATTACTAAAAAATATACTTAGAAAGCTTGTGTTAAAATTTGGAACGGATCAGTTCAGCCGTTTCCGAAAAATCTTGCTCACCGACTTTAGAAACACAGTTTTGAGAAAAACGCGTTTAAAGTTTCAAACGCACCTTACATACAGTACAAAAATCATTACAAATATCCGTGTAACTTCGAGAATATTCACCGGATTAACATGAAATTTGTTTGTGGGTGTACTTAAATATATATACATTACGAAAAAAAAAAAAAAAAAAAAAAAATAAAAAAAAATATATTTTCTGAAAATTCTGACTTAAGGTTCAAACTTTCTTTAGAGCCACGTTACAAGTTCCCATGATCGAATTGGTTATTTTTTAATGATTTTTCGAAAACGGAAGCTAATTCAAAATTTTCATTTGCTACTTCATAATCTATGGGAAAAATTATATGGAAATAACCTCTGAGTTGATATTTTTCAATTTTTTTCAAATTTATTGCCTCAAATAAGTAAAAATTCTGCTAAAATTGTTTTATGATTTGACTGAAGAGCTGGTTAGTCCCATTCAAAAAAAAAAAATAAAAATTGGAACCAATTACCTGTTAGCTAATGGCTACTGTCAGTGCTCACTGCTCAGGGAATGAACTTTGATTTTCCAGGAAGGAAAATATGAATTCGAGGAAATGCAGCGTTTAAGGCAATTCAAATCCCTTCCACGTTGAATTGTAATCCGGGCTTTTGCAAAATGAAGAAAAAAGGGCTTAATTTGCGGTTTTGATTTGAATGCAAGCCCGAAACACGAACCCTTCCTGCCTTCCTGGGAATCGTGCAATTCGAATGATAGAACAAGATGCTCCAAAGCGGTGCAGGAAAGGTGGTGCGAAACCAGTTCATTCTGTGCAATTTGTGGGTTATTCCAGAAATGCTGATTGCAGCTCTGTTCGAGAACTTCTGAAAAACTTTTCGAAGTTAGAAACGAACACAGTTTCGAGGAATTATTCTTCCCCCATCTCACATGTAGATGGATGTAAGTCAACTCCCCACAGAACAGTCCAATCTATGTCTGTGAAGTACCTTCGGGAACCCCGAGAAGCTTACAATTGCTTGGGCCCGATTGGGACCGAGGGGTTGGATCCACTCACCGATGAGGTCTGCGGTAATTACGACTATCATTTGTACTTGGTTAAAGTGCTAAAATTTAATGATAGCTGTAATTTAACATGGGCTGGGGGTTAAACTTTATGCTCCGGTGCTAGTTTATTCAGAACACTCACCGACCCTGTCATCGGAGTCATCGTCCCGCCGTTAGTGGGGCATTTTCGTACGTCACAGCCCCCCCGGCAAGGGATTCTCAAAGCAAAGCTGACAGAGTCCGGCCATTCAGCATGCTTATCCCGATGGAATAATGAGTCCAAGTGGATGTTTGTACGAATGTAGGTCACAGGATAATTGCCCCGCTCCGGATGACTTTCGCAGTGTTGTAGAAAACGTGCCGCACAAAAACGCTTTTACTGCTTGCCCGTGTTTTACATCCCTTTATTATTATTTTTTTTTTCTCCTACTTGTTCTCTCTACGCCCCTGCCAGGATCATTCTAGAAAGGAAAAGGAAGGGTTCGTCCGACGACGAAGTATTTCAAGTTCGACCCACACACAAGGATACGAAAAAAAAAGAATTGGGAGCAATTTTGACGATTCCACAACGATCCTGGAATAGAATGGAATGGGAACACTTGTCCCAAATTTAATACTATATGCTAATGTGCGGGGTGCGGGGGTGCGTAGGGGTAGCAGCTTTGGCCAGATGATAAATAAATGATAAGCAGCAACTACATGCCTCTGCGTCCCCATTTAATCTCGCTGAAGTAGCCCCTCCCGGCAAGAGGCGCCTTCTAAGGACGCCGGTGTAATTAGAGGTCTACCGAAAACTTTGATGTTATCCGGCTTTCCTTTACTTACGTAAGAAGGATAGTCGGGAGACTCGGGATTCGGGGACTCCGCCAGGATGTGGATGCGGACTAAATATGCGGTTTGCGACTATTTGATTTTCACATATAAACCCAAGGGGTGCTTATTCGTTTGTAATTGGGTCACGTTCCGTTTTCCGCTAAGGAGGTTATAAATACCCCAGGAATTAAGAGGTAACAAAAACAGGGACCGCGCTTCGAAATTAATTGCTCAGAAAATGTACTACTTGTTTTTTGGATTGTCATCAGAGGGTTGTGAACGAATTGGGGTGGGTGTGTTTTCCCTCAAAAGTCACTCTATATTTACGAGTATTTCGAAATATATATATATGGTCACAAATATAAAAATATTATTTTCTTCTGTGCATTTGTCGAAATTAAACGTTGTTAGGGTTGCCCTTTTTTCATATTTCATGTTTAGATCCTATCACAGGACATAAATTAAGGGAGCCTATAAAATTCCGACTGCCTGGTATCCGATTAGTTAATGGAATATTGCATGAAATATATTTTTCTATATAACGTGATGGATACTCAATACTTTTGGTCATTTAAAGAAATATTTACATTATTTTCACTTATTTCTATGTAGAGCAGATTATTTTAGCCTTAACATAAAGCAAGTCTTCTTAGAAAGAGGTTCCAAAACCGCGATGTGAAAAATGAATTTATAAATATGAGGGCTATTGCTGTATTTGTAATTACCTTCCAAGTACTTTTTTCATTCATTTGCATAATTTCCAGGAGGAATAATTTTTTTTCATATATTCTTAGTTAAATGTAAAACTGACTTTTCTATAAGTCTATTAAGTGAAAAATGTTATATTATTAAAACTGACATCTAATTATTATTATTTTATAGTAGGATGAAGTAATAAAGAAAAAGTCTACGTGATAATTAATCTGGAAATGAAAATGGTTTAGTATATTACTTTTTTGAGAAAAATAGAATTAAAATATCCGTATTTTGACAACATTTGAAATTTTTTTACAAAAATAAGAAAACGTTAAAAAAACTTAAAACTAAATTCAAATAAGAGCTTACACCCTCTGCTAAAGCCATCAAACACTTTAACAATTTTCTAAGTTTGTTAATTTATTGAAAAGAGTAAACCTTCCACTTAGTTATGGAATATGCCTTCATTTAAATCGCTGCTTCGGCTGGCTTGACAGTAGCCCATCCTATCAATCCAATTTTGCAGCACATTTTCGATAGTTTGAAGCCCTATTTCATGAATAGCTCGATCAATAATGTGCTTAAGTGACTGAATCGTTTCTGGATCTTCAGCATAACATCGATCTTTAGCAGCGCCTTTCCTTTTTGGCAACACAACACTCATTTTTTAAATAAGTTATCAATATTTCCCAGCATTGGTAAAGCATAAAGTTACTCATTTCGTACAATGGAAACATGATACTGTTTTCTATCAATTTTTTAGCACGAGAGCGGTGTTTGTGTCAAAATAGCATGTAATTTAAAAAAAAAATCTACAGATGGTCCACCCTGCAACTTTATAATATGATATTTTTGAAACTTCTAAGGTCTTTTTGATGACTCCAATACTCTTCTTCATTCATTGTATGAAATAAATTCGTTTATGAGAAAAGTTAAATTGCTTGACTAATTCTTGGGAGTTTTTATGGTTTTCGTATTTTTATATACTATAATAACATCCGAAATGTCATTTGAGCCACATTAAAATCTTCTACAACAATATGTTAATGTGATAAAAAATTTCAAATATTTTTAATTTTAATCTTAGTTTTCCTTAAATATGTTATATCCCTATATATATATAAAAATGAAAGTTCGTTTGTTTGTTTGTTTGTTTGTTGCTCAATCACGCCTAAACGCTTGCATCGATATTTTTCATTTTTTGTCCGAAGGTAGTACATATTCCGACTTAACATATAGGCTAATTTTTTTTCGGATAATACGTAGGGTTTCAAAATGGCGGATCCAAGATGGCGGCCGAAAATTTTAAATTTGAAGCGATTTTCATGAAAATTGGTATATAGGGGTTTTGCAGGATGGGGATTTCAAATCCGCTGTCGAAATTTAGAAATTCAAGATGGCGGATCCAATATGGCGACCAAAGATTTCCTGATTTCAACGGATTTTAGTGAAAATTAGTACAATGATTGTTTTGAGGCCACTGATTTTGAATATTATCAAAATTTAGAAATCCAAGATGGCGGATCCAAAATAGCGACCATATTTCTCGATTTCAACGGATTTTAATGAAAATTAGTACAATGATTATCTTGAGGTCACTGATTTTGAATGTTATCAAAATTTACAAATCAAAGATGGCGGACCCAATATGGCGACCAATATTTCTCGATTTCAAGGGATTTTAATGAAAATGATTACGATGATTATATTGAGGTCTCTGATTTTGAATGTTATCAAAATTTACAAATCCAAGATGGCGGACCCAATATGGTGACCAAGATTTCTCGATTTCAACGGATTTTAATGAAAATTAGTAAAATGATTATTCTGAGGACACTAATTTTGAATATTAGCAAAATTTGCAAATCCAACATGGCGGATCCAACATGGCGACCAGAATGTCTCGATTTCAACGGATTTTAATGAAAATTGGTAGAATGATTATTCTGAGGATACAAGTTCCGAATATTATCAAAAGTTGTAAATCCAAGATGGCGGATCCAATATGGCGACCAAAATTTCTCGATTTCAACGGATTGTAATGGAAATTAGTACAGTGATTATTCTGAGACCACTAATTTTGCATATTATCAAAATTTCTAAATGCAAGATGGCGGACCCAACATGGCGTCCAGAATGTCTCGATTTCGAGGGATTTTAATGAAAATTGGTACAATGATTATTCTGAAGCTACAAATTTCGAATATTATCAAAATTTGTAAATCCAAGGTGGCGGTTTCCAATATGAGACCAATTTTCTCGATTTAACGGTTTTTACTGAAAATTAGTACAATGATTATTCTGAGAATTATTCTGAGGATACAAGTTCCGAATATTATCAAAAGTTGTAAATCCAAGATGGGGGGGGGGGGGGGGGGGGGGGGGGAATCCAATATGGCAACCGAATATCTCGATTTCAACGGATTTTAATTAAAATTAGTACAATGATTATTCCGGAGTCACTAATTTCGAATATTAGAAAAATTTCCAAACTCAATATGGCGGATCCAATATGGCGACCAACATTTCTTGATTTCAACGGATTTGAATGAAAATTGGTACAATGATTATTTTAATGCCACTCATTTTGAATATTATTAAGATTTGGATTTTCAAGATAGCGGATCTATAAAGGGGTTTTTGGGTTGAAACAATTTCTAGGATATAACAAACTAGAACATTTGAAAAGTGTTTAATTAGTAAGTACCTATTTACCCAACGCCGGGTGAAACCGGGTAACCCAGCTAGTTAGATAATAAATCAGAGAGCGAGAACAAAAATTTCTAAATTGTAGATCTATATGCTTTAAAAAATTGCTGGATGTAGAACCAAATTAATATTTCATATTTTAACCAATAATGAAATATTAAGTTATTAATGAAATGAAATATTTATGTTCATTCAATAGCAATCGAATTCAGCCCATTTCCATACAAGACCGTATATTTTGATAAACCGATTCAGCACAAAACTAATTTTGCAAGCCGTCTATTGTCATCATTTTAAAGTATAGTCGAATATAGCATACAATTTTATCCTCCAAAATATATATTTAATATACTTCAGGAGCAAAACAATTATTTTATTGATGAAATTGGTGCTGCCTGGCGCGAAGCAATTATGTCTCGCTAATTAGGGTGGTTCGCTTCGAGCTATGAGTGGGAATTTTACAATTTAATGTCCGGACAAATATGCGTTAGAAAGCCATTAACATTCATTTGGGATGGGCGTGAAAGTGTACTAAATGAATAATTTTCATCGACATTCGCACACCTGCCCTCATCTAATTTTGGGGGTTCAATTGCCATGGAAAATTATCATTCGGTATAATGTGGAGTCCGTAAATCATCTGTACTAATGTTATACCTGTAACTGGGTACTTTGCACATCGATTACCCGCGCATTATCGAATCGTTCGCAGTTTCAAGCAGCATTAATTACTCGATGCCATTTATTTCAGTTCTCGTCAAGTTTTTGTTCAAATAGAAATATGTGGATAATTTCAAATTAAACCCTATCAAATTTTAGAGGGTTTTTAGTTATAAAATATCACCGAAATCGTATTTTTAAAATACACAACAGAGAAACAAGTAGCTAAACAATTTTATACTTTTCCCAAGACTGCACATAACATACAGAAAAAAAAAAAGAAAAAAGAATTTTATTTGTCTTACGTAAGACAAAAGACATTTTGAGAGATTTTTCAGGATTTTCAAATACCTCAAGCTGGAAGTAGGGTGCCAGGGTAGAAAAAAAATCCACAGCAAAGCAGCATCCTCGTAAAAAAGTTGGAGCATTCTCCCAAGATATATCTGCACTATGAATACCATAAATTCAGTCCACCCCCGAGGTCGGGAATCATCCCGAGGGCACACACATCCACCCGTTGAACGTTTTATTTTCTTTCCGCATGCACATGAAGGCGATCCAGTGCTTATAAAGCTGCCATTTTCCCTCTTAAGGAGGCGGGTCTCCGTGTGAAGCGCTTTCAGGATATTTAAGCCGTTGTCAAAAACACGTGAGATACAATTTTCATTTACATTCATCGCCGGCACTTTTGTTAGCTCCCTGCTGGTTTTTATGAAATGCCTGATGTGTCCTGGGCCTCTTTGGAGGCTTTTTTGTCAGGATTTTATGAAATATCCTCGTATAAGAAAAGGTTTTTCACTGTCTCAATCTTTCGTTCTCTCTGTGTGTGCCATGTGCCCTGTCATCATACTCATCCGGAAGAACTCTGTTGACGCAATTAGAATGTCAAGGAAGAAAAACACTTTGGAGCACATCTTGGCGATGAGACGTCTGCCTTTAATGTGTATTTGAACAAAGTCATGTTTACGAAATAAATGTAAAGGTAGCTCAAAAGCATGACGAAAATTAAATTTTTGGTTTTCAACAATTTACATAGATTTACCCTCAGACGAAAATGAGCAAACATGAAAAAGTTTTAAATATATTAGGCTTATGCCAAACTCTGTCTCTAACACAAAGATCGTGAATGTTAAATGAAAATTTAATTAATTTATATGAATTTTGGTCCTTTTCATATAATACGTGTATGATGTTTGGTAGTTTGAGTTTTTAGATACATCAAAATATGGATAAAAGATGATAGACGAAAGGAGATAAAATAAATAAAAAAATAAATATTATTATACAGATACATAATATAACTAAAATTTGCAAAAAATTACTCATGAAACGTTATATCTTAAAATCGTTGGTGTGTCTGTTAGCGATAGTGTAACTTCTGAACGACTTGACCGATTGAGGTCATATTCCCACAATATATTTGTTTTGAGACCACGGTTCCTTTCGATTTTCATGAAAATTGATACTTAGGTGTTTTGGAGTATACTGACTTCAAATCCGCTGTTCAAATTTAGAAATCCAAGGTGGCGAATACAAAATGGCGTCAAAAACTTCTCGGATTTTAATGAAATTTAGTAAAATTATTATTTTTGGGGCAATAATTCTGAATATTGTTGAAATTTTCAAATCCAAGATGGCGGATCCAATATGGCGACCTAAATAATTCCGCGACTTCATTGGATTTTGATGAAAATTAGCACAATGATTGTTTTGAGTCCACTAATTTTAAATATTATCAACATTTTGAAATACAAGAGCATTTGAGAAGTGTTTTTTTAAAAAGTATTTATGCAATGCCTGGTGAAACAGAGTAACTCAGCTAATACAATTATAGAAATAAAAATGTTCCATCGAACAGAGTTTTGAAACGAAATAGAGTTAAAAATTAAATGTTCTCTCTAAAGTTAGAAATTTGCAATCTACGAAAAACCTTATATAGAAATAATTTGCCATTCGTCCAATATAAAAATTTTTTTGACCTGATTAATTTCTAAAATATTTGCCATAGAATTCTAAATTTTAACATTTTTAAAATTAATATACACCGAAACCTCGTTTTACGCGATAGATACGTTTATAGAAATGAAGATTTAATAGAATTCTCAATAAAAGAACTCAATAAGTTGCATAGTACAAGAGAGAGAATACATTTCAACAAAACTTCCTAGACTTTATATTGGTAGTAAAAAAGTGAATTAAAATCGCGTAAAAAATTATTTTTGATATCTTAATTCAACTAATTTTAAATTCGTGTAAAAAAATCGAAAAAAGTGGTTTTACACTGATTTTAAGTTCCTTTAAATGCCTTATATCCACTCAATTATAAAAAAGGCTAAAACATAGCATAAAATATGATCTCCGTGACATTTAAGTAGTAAAATATGAAGAAAAACCGGTCAAGTACGAGTTCGACTCCCGTATTATATTTTTTAGAATTTCTAGAAATATATAAGACCTATGACTTTCCTTATAATTTTCATATAAACTTCAAATAAGGCTTATATTTCATTTTATACAAAATTCTAAAACAAAATTTTTGAGTATTTAATTTGCTTCTTCTTTAATTCTTGTATAAATATTGTTACGTGTATGAAGTGTTAACTAGTGCAAAATATATGGGTTACTAAAATGTATTACTGTGACAAATTTCAATTTTCTACGTCGCATGGTTTCTGAAAAAAGTCGGCTGTGACACAGATACGGAACCCTAAAATATTAAAGATTTTAGAAAACTATTTCTATGTATAAATAGGAATAAAAAATATAAATTCGTAAAATTATAATCAAAAGCAAATTAAACTTTTACTAGATTACCAAAAACTTTGAAACAATAATTTGAAAGTATTGTTGCACTTATTATTCTTAAAAAGTGGAAAGTTGCGATTTTAAATGAAGATTTTCTTTGTTATCGCGAAGCTAATTATTCTGAAAGGTCAAATAATAAAGAGTAAGAATGATCTTTATTGCATTATCTAAAGAAAGTTTCACAACCGAGAACCGTCGTCGGTTTCTTCTTGTGACTCTTAAGAAAACATTTATTTACGATCAAAGTTGCCTTCGGGAGCAACAAATCCCCGATGCAAGCTTATGAAATCAGAGCGCAGTTTAAAAAGAAAACACCACCGCCAGGCTCCGGGAGTTTGTTAACTATAAATGAAATCTCCATCCCGATTAATGCAAAGGAGCTCCGGGAAGTTTCTCAAAACTCAGAACAGCACCGGCACACGGCCAGCTAGCGAAGTTTTACGCTATAAAAGTTTCTTCGACCTTAGAATTGTCCTTTCCATTCTTGCCCCGAGATTTCTTGAAATGGACGAACTATACAAAAAGCGTCGATGTGCACGGGGCTCGGTTCTAGGAAATGCACGAGGAAAATTTTTGATTTTATTTTCCCTCATTTTTTCCCTGTGACCAGATTGGCGGAAGAAGAAAATCAAGACTCGTGGAGCATCTAGGACGTTCCGCAGTGCTGTTGTCGAGTGAAAGTCAGGTGATGACTAACAAAAGTTTATAGCATAAAAAGGGAATCCTGTCTCACCTGTATCTGGGCAGCGGGGCCTTAGCATTTCTGTCACCATCATCGTCGTCGTCACACTTGCGAATCTCGTCGCCGTCTCCGTCAATTCTCGGAAGGTGCTTACCTTAAGCAATTTGCCTGTTCCTGCGCGAGGTGTTAACAACGACAGCTTTCATTGTGACACGGCGATTGGAGCGCCGAGAAAAACTTTTAATTGCTTTTAGGACCGTGGACACCTTCGGTGCACCCTGGCTGTCCGATAAACGAATGAATGGCGATGACGACGCTTAAAAGAGAGTTTGTTTTGTCGAAGGGATTTGCTTCGCTAAGTTTATTGGCGCCATCTGAATTTTTAATTAACGCCAACGTTGGAATGAGATTCGACATTAAACAGGTGCATTCGATGTGTCCCTTAATTGCATAATATTTCACTAACTTTTTTCTGCAAGTGGAAACAAAGTAATTGCTTCATCTGCCATTCATATCACGAAAGTTAGCTTTTGTGTAGCTTCTTCAGCTATTTCTGTACAAGATGATTAATAACGATGGGTTCCAACATACATCTATCGATTCAATGGAATCTCCTGATCAATTTGTGTTCCCAGAGCCCTCCTGCAAAATGCGTTGTTTAGAAGTTATAATAAGTTGTATGTGTACGGATACTTTTTTGATTCAATACCCTATAATTTTGTTAACCCACACCCTTTAAGATCGTTAACATATCAATTTGTAGAGAACTATTTTTCCCTTCCAATAAGTCTTCAATCACAATTCTACTCTACTACCATGACGAATTTAAAATTGTCAAAATTAAAAAGCAAGCCTGTCACATTGTCGTTAATTTAATAAAGAAACATAATGAAATTTAAAAAAATTAATCAGTATTTAATTTTTAATTAAGGAATAGATGTTTTGGGATAATACGACGTATTTCTATAACTTATAGCTTTCTGTGATATAAAGTGCTTTGCTAGTTTCTATCACATGGAAATATGTAGATTTTTTCAGTGTAGGCGACGGCAGACAGTTGCACATTCTACAGTGCTTTTGACTTTGCGTAATCAACAGCTGAATCGTGCTCCAGATATACCAGTGGTACATAAAGAGTTAAGTAATTTCGCTGTCCTGAACAAATCTTTCAATCAAAATTTCGACTAGTTTTAATTAAGATTATACAGGGTGATCCAAAATTATGGAAACGGCTAAATAACTTTCGAGGAATGCAGAAAAAAGTTTTAGACAAAAGTTTCAGGTATTTTCCCTGGCTATTCAATGGTGGCCGTAGATTTGACCTTGACCATGGCCTTGAAGGTAATTTCAAGGTCAAGTTGACTTTTTTAAATGGGAACCCATATTTTTTACAACGGAAATGGAAAGAGCGAAAAATTTTACGTCCGACTATGATCTTAAGCATGACCTCAAAGGTCATATCAAGGTCAAAATGGTTCTTTAAAAAGGAACCTGCATTGTTTCTACGGATTTGGAAAGAGCAGAAGTTTTCCGTTCGAATGTGACCTTGACCTTGACCATGACCTCGAAGGTCATATCAAGGTCAATATGGTTTTTTGAAGGGCAAACCATGTTTTTGGCCACGGAAATGGAAAGAGCGGAACATTTTACGTTCCCTTTTAAAGAACCATATTGACCCCGATATGACCTTTGAGGTCATTGTCAAGGTCATAGTCTTTATATTTTCGTTGCCAAAAATTCGGTTTCCCCTTCAAAAAACCACCTTGACCCTGATTTGACCTTCGAGGTCATGGTCAAGGTCATGGCCAAGATCAAGATTGTAGTCAAAGTCACATTCACGCAAAACTTCCACTCTTTACAAATCCGCAGTGACAATGCAGGTTCCCCTTGAAAGAGCCATATTAACCTTGATATGACCTTCGAGGCCATGGTTAAGATCATAGTCGGACGTAAAATTTTCCGCTCTTTCCATTTCCGTGATCAAAAATATGGGTTCCAATTTAAAAAAGTCAACTTGATCTTGAAATGAAAGAATTAAAATATACTACTGCTTTTTATCCAAGATAAACCTGCAATTTGTACGAAATAGACAATACATTAGTTTTCACGAAAATATATCCAAAAAACCCTCTTTGAGAAAAACGCTTATAGTTTTAAGAACAGTAAAGGCATAGAAGCACATTTGGTGGACCAATTAAAACTTTGAGATATTTATTGTACCTACATATTTAAAGAAAAATAAAAAAAACAAAAAAAGATATATTACAAATAATGACTCAGCATGACCCCAAAAGTTATTTAAGGTAGGTGTCTAGTCTAGAGAGAGATAAATGAGCTCATTTTCAAACATTTATTTCTCGGCTTCTATGCTAGATAAAACAATAAATTTTTAACCAGGACATTATGTTAAGCATATAAAATAGGAACGTTTTTTTTAATTTTCTCCAGCATTTTATAAAAAATTTGTAGAGGGCGCCAAAGTCGAGGCTGCAGAAAAAAAAAATGTCTCCATGGCGGACAACTAATCTCCGGATCTGCGAGTCTGAAACAAAAACAAAAAACGTCATTTTATAGAGGAAGGTTTGCCACGTGGTAATTCACCACCGTTTGAAAAAAATCGACAATAAAAAAAAATGGCGACTTTGGAAAAATATTGTTCAAAAATTGACCTATTTTTGCACCGTTCATGTCCTGTAAATTTTGATATTGTGAATTTATTTTTTTTTTTTTTTGTGGTGAATTACCACACAAAACACCTTAATAAAGGATCGTACAAAATTTTATCAAAATCGATCGAGCGGTTGCGGAGATTATCTGTCCGCCAGTTGAAAAAAAGTGATTTCGAGGAAAACGCTTTTAAAGTATCTTTTCTGTACGGACCCACTCCCACTCGTCCCTACACAAACCGCTGCAACTTTTTATCTATAGCGAATTTCGTCACCAATTTTCGAGAGGTGATTACTGACACTACTAGTCACCTACCTTAAGTAATCTTGAGTGGGCATGGAAGCAATAAATTTTAAAAGTTTCATTTTCATAATACAAGAAAATGAGTATAGACCTCCAAAATACCTATTTCGCAATGAATTAATTAAGTATAATAAAAATACGTGCAGGAAACATTATACCTTACCTATATACCTATAAAAATCCATCGTTATATTTTCCACGGTAACATAATTGCAAAATCCAAAAGGCAATTTTTCGCTTTATTTCCTGAACAGGTTGCGGACAGCTCCACCGCAAGACCTACATAGACCCTTGAAAGCCGGGTCTTGAATTTATGTCCTACACTGCCCTGTTTTATTCATTACAAACCTTCGTAATTGCGGCGAGCACAAATGTTTCTGTGGCTCTCGCTTTTAAGTACGCGTTTAGGGGTAAATGAAGAAAAGTGGTCTCAACCGAAAGGAGGAGGATTCATCGATTTTTGTTTAAAAACTTCTTATGGATTTTCCTTCTTCCTGGCCCCCCCAGTCGTCCCCAAATTGAGTCATTGGGGTCGATTTATATTCAGCTCAGTTGCAACGCATTTAAGTCGTGTTCCACTAGTCACACCGAATACCAATGGCCTCATCTCATACGCCTTGGAGACTTGGAATATCTATAAAGAAAATACAGTGAGCATTAGAAGCCACAGCCCTGAGGCTCCGTGTGAGACAAAATAATTCTATTTCCCATCGTTTATGTTCACTTAAATCACTTACTGGTGGTACCCCAGTCGTAATATATGACCCTATCCCTTTACCTACTACACTGCCGGCAGGCTTACATATCTAACCTCCAGGATATAGTATATAGTACTAAGCGCGTATGTGCATGTGTTGCTCGAACGAGTACGTCCCTCGAGTATCTTTTCGAGTACTGCAAGGCTCATAACCTGCCTAATTCAATAGTGTGAGATTGCCATTTGGTATGAGATCATCTAGAGCCGAAGGAGGCCCGGCCCCATATACGTATATATGGTATAGTTAGTAACTAGGAAACTGGGGCGCTCGGAAGCTACCGAGCGATGGTTATGGTGTTTCAGGGCAGCATAGGCACATCGTGCCACTAAGTCCTCACTATCGTATAGTCAACGGAAGATAAAATCCACTTTGGCTTAAGAGTTGTCTTTCATTGCCGACAGCTACTTGGAGCGAATGTATAAATTGCCACTATACGGTGAGAATATCAAACACTATAAATGCTGGGAGCTACTCCAGGCACTTTGTATTCCCATAATGCACATCATATGGTAATTTGCTTAGATGTCGGAGGCATCCGATGTAAGGGCCATGGCTATGAAGTCACCTTGCCCGTATTTTTCATCCTTTATACGCGTAGTTAAGCTTTCCGACCTTAAAGGGTGACTCTTTTTTGTCGGATGCGCTTTCCACTACGTGTTAAAAGCGGGGAAACAACAAATAGTTTACACATTTTTTGTATATACTACAATATACTATATAACCAAAGTAGAATCTTTTCGCTGTAGGAACAAAGTTGCATAAGTTAACCTTTTCCCCTCTCGTCATACGACGAAACTAAAGCCTGAGATAGAAAAGTACATTTTCAGGACATGCCCAGAATTCTTCTTCTTGTGGCTAAACACTTTATGCAAACATTTTACTTGGGGCTCGGGTCGTTTGTCAGGGCAAATTAGTCGTAACAAATTTGTTCGTCCCGAGAGTTGACGACGGAGTGCTAAAAATTTAATCGCACCCCCTAATCTTGTAGACTAAGTTTAAAATCTTTCGGAGAAGGACCCTTCTTCCAATTATCCTACCTAAACTTTCCAAGACCGGCCCATCGAAGTGGAACTCACTCCAAGTAATAAGGGTTTTTCATATTTCACTCTGAACGAGTATCCTTTAAAGAGAAACAAGGACTAAACTAGCTGCCTCTATAGGTCAAGGGATAATTACCCCAAGCTCGGGAGCCCCATCCATTGCAAAGTTCATGTGCTCCTCTGGAAAAGGGTTGTGAGGTCAATTCCCATGTTTTGTAACAATTTCGTAACCTCTCACTATACTGTGGAAAAAGGAGGTTAACACGGTGAAACACTCGAGCAGCGCCCTCCATTCGGTTTTGTGTAAATAAAAGGGTTAAGGTCATGCCAACCCGGGCTGCAGTGTTACCTAGAGTCCCCTACCGCGGCAGTTGCGGAGACGGGATGCGAACACCTTTCACTTTGTTTCTAATTTTAGCGGTGCACTAATCTTTCGAGTATGTAAATTGGGACCTACACGGCCGGGATAAATAAAGTGATAAGTGGGGAAAGGATGCTTTTGCGTGCCTGCAACTTATCTTTTGCTTTGCTCCCGGTTTTCTATTTAAGCTACAGTAACCTTTCGCTGGGAAATATTTTATGGGATGCTTGTTTTACCTACATACATGTGGGATTTATCCAAAACTTTTAATGACCTGAAATAAGGCCACTCCCCCTATCTATCTATCTCACTCTATGCAGTTTGGCTTAGAAAATTTTGTTTTTGTCTTCTGTTGTACATGCACTACATGTTTTGCGGAAAATGTAAAAATTTACATTTTCCTCGGTACCGAGAGTTTATCAGAAAGTTTTAGCTAGATAATGTCGTGATAGAAAGAAGTCGAGGGCGGAACTTTAATGTGTTTCAAAAGTCGAAGATTGAAAAAGATAATTGAAACACGGAAAACTTTGATGAGCGGTAGGAATACATTTTCTAGAGCAATCTAAAGTATTTTAAGTATTTTGATTTTATTCTATAATTAATTCCAATATAATCGGAAGCACTAATGTATTATATGTATATTATATGTTGTTATTAAAAACTGGGAAAAGATTTTAAATTTTGCTGATAGAAGATAATTCAAATCTAGTTCCATTTTCCAAATTTTCTGAGTAAGACAACAACAAATTTTTCTGTATTTTATATATTTACACTATTCATAAATTTCATTCGATTTATAACATATAAATATGTTTTTTCTTGACTGCTCGTGAAATGTTGGAAACATATTATTAGTGTTTTACACACTGTGCAATAAATGGCAGCGATCTATACATATGTGTATATGTATGTAATGTAGTATAAAGGACAGTACATATATTACAAATGTTTTTGTGTATTTGAATCTAAATAAAATCTATTTTGAATGAAGCAACATATCTTATAATTTAATTGTAAAATAACTACTATATAAGGAGTCTTAATTTCAAATTTCATAAAAAGCTATTTGATATTTTAAAAGTTATATCAATTTTTGTAAAGTGATGCAATCGAGTCGAAAATCTTAAAATATGCCGGCTACTACAAAGCTTTCGCACAAACACACGAAGTTAAAAACTCTAAAAAAAAAACGAAATTCCACTTTTACTATCTTTCAAACTTCAAATGTTTTTCAAATCGGTGCCAAAGATATTTCCAAAAAAACTGCACTGAATTGAATTAAACCAGGCTAATTCTTTTTTGTTATACGATATTCTAACGTTTTCGGTACGGATTTTGTATTGCATATTTGTTTTTATTTCGTACGCGATTCTATTCTATTCGTATTTAAAAGAAAATCATATTTTAATATTTTTAAAATTTCGTATATAAAACGAAAGTTTAATTCTTCTACTTTAAGATATTACTTTCTAAATTGTTTTCATATGAAATTGGCTGCAGTGTGAAAACTATTACCAATGTGAAAATCATGGGCTTTTTTTAACCGAAATTTAATTTTTCGGACTTATATAAACTAAACTGTTTTTCAATGATTTAATCTAGATTTCGAATTTTGCATTGAATTGAATTTTTTAAACCGTCACCTATAGCAAAGATGTGAACATTTTCAATAAACCCATAAACACTATTACCATCATTTATATCCACCCAAACTTCAAATCAAAAGTTCAAAATTCAGAAGTTTTGCTGCAACTATTCAAAAAATTCCATTCAGATTAAAATTCAAAATCCAAATCATGACATTAAAAAATCGCAACTTTATATGATAAAATAAAATGTCTTGACTGAATGATCCATAATCGCCGAGCCAAAAACGCTAAACCTATAACTATGAGATTTGATCAGTAATTTTATTTTATAGTTTAAGATTTATCAGAATTTAACTCAACTCAATTTAACTTAACTCTTTGTTTATATGTCGCGTCATACATATGTAATCTCTTATTTAAAATATAGTTGTTCTTTGATTCAGTGAGTATATTTTTTTGGCAATCATAAATATGGATCTTGTTGATCACGGAAAATAATTTTATCAATCCAGTCTGTAATAAGCACACTACGTCCTATAACTATGCCCTTCTATATATGAAATGGTCTCTGAGAAAAATACCTGTGGCAGACAGATAGACAAATAGACAATTTTGGAACGAAATACTAAATTAATAGAAGAAATAAAATGAAAAGTATTAATTAGTACAAACGTTACTTTTAACGAGCGCTAAGCATGATCCAAAACTACTCATATACCTATTTTACATATAATAAATATACATATTTCAGAAATAAATTAAAATTTACAAATAAACTAAGTTACTAACATGTTCACTTGATATCCATTTAAATCGAATACCGAAATGAAATAACCAAAACGAACATTACTCAGCAGAATGGTCCAATCCTTTTAATTCCAACACAAATCGAGTTCATTGTCCTAACCATATTTCTCCCATTTCTCTGGACTTATTGACAGGATGAATTACCATAAAACCATTTGTCAAGTCATTGGTGAGCTGTGCAAAGCACAAAACTCATTCATCCGAAGAGGGAAGAAGATAATGAAGCGAACACATCAACTCCCGAGAATTTTCTGCAGAGGAAGCTATGAAATTTTCGAGAGATTTCGAAAAGGAAAAAAAATCTTGAAAAAGCTCATATATCTCCGTCGTCTCGTAGTTTTCTTTATGCAATCCTTTAAAAAATATTTCTCGGCATTTCTCAAATAATTCTTTGTGCAGTGAGAATTGATTTTGTTATCCCCATCCACTTTTGTTTGGGGCATGAGATGAAGAACGACTTTTTAAGGAAAATGTAAAATAGTTCTAGAAACTTAATAAATTGTGTATGTTCGTCTTTTCTTCATTTTCTGTATAAAGTTTTCAACTGAAAACAAATTGAACTTGTTAGATCTGTTGCGATATATTTTCCTACACAAAAAACAACGAGTTACGTTTCTCAGCACGACAATCTTTTTCTACAAGGAAAAAACGTGGAAAGAGCTTGTTAGAAACAGGAAACATTCAATTTAGCTGTCCAATTTAATTAAAAAATAATTAAAACTTGGCAAACAAGTTCGTTCTAATGTACGTGCATTGAAAGCACTGTAAAGGTAACATGGTCCTTGCGGAGTAGGAAAAAGAAAACTTAATCCTCAGCTAATGTTAATACCATATGTCGTAACATTTTCCCTGAATAACTTTCCTAGCCTCGTGGTTGCAAGTCAAAAAGAGGCATTAGATAAGAGTTCTAAGTAATCCAAAACCGTGGGGCTTTTAATTCAATCTGATGGTGTTCTTTTAGGTAACCTACCGCAGAAGGAGGTTTTAATCCTACCACAAAAACATTACTCTCTTTGTAAACTTTATCCCCACTCCAAGTCTTAACCATTTATTCAGCTTCGTTCATTAGCAAAGATCCTTTTCATGGAATTTTTAGAACTTGTATTATGGATGAATTTTCGTGTAACAAGGTGAAGAATTTTCTAGAATATTATCATGTATGTTCCTACCAATATAAGTAACGCAAAGTAAAAGTAACGTAAAATAACTTAAAAGAATTTAAATTTCTACATATTTGGAATTGGTGTCGGTACGAAATTAATAAAACTTATATTTAAACTTAATTAAAATAGATACCCAAAGGCATTAATACATAAAATTAAAGCATACTTGAAATTTGAAATTACCATGTCAGTGCACAGCAACACATCTCAGCTTAAATGTCGAGCTTTTCTTCATAAGCGTTATATGTAAGTGAACTTAAATCCCATCTCAATTCCTAAAGGACGTGTGATGGAATTTCTTCTGTCGAAAAGATTTGGAAGCAGCCAACAGAGCAACAGTACCAATTTTATTTTCTTTCTCGCAGGATCTGAAACCGAGAAGATTTAGTTTCTATTGTCTCCAACCCCACTCATGTCCAAGCTTTCATCGTTTTATCCAACGTCACACAGGCTGTCATCTAAAAAAGAGATTTTGTTACTATGTCAAAAACTTCAGTTTATATTCAAAGGGATTTAAAAGGAAAAATATAAATAAATCCGTGATATAAGTCGTAATCGGATCGGATTTCTTCAAAGCGATTCGTGTCAAAAATCGCTTAAAATTAACTACTTTGCTATCATCATTTAGCTTAGCCATTAGGAATTTCTAAATTCACATGCCATATATTTTTTTTAGAGAGACGTAAACTGATTTTATTGTAAATTGCAGAATACATTATTCATTTAACATCAGATTAAAGGTTATCTCGCAGCTAGCAATCTACAAATACTATTTATTGTCAACAGAACAATTACAGGATATTTATGGTGCAAGTGTATATGCAGTAGAGCCATAATAAATCCCACTGATCCCTTTAAGCACACAGCCGTTTATCCATTTTACTTAAGTGGGGAAAGTGTTTGGTAAAAATGGTTTATGGACCGTTTTATCGGAGGTCATTGAGCTTGTTATTTTAGAAGACAGCTTAGGGTAACCTGCCCAGTGATGGCCACTTTAAGCGCGGTGCTTCATAGTTTGCACAACCATGGGTCTCCAGTACAACTCAGCGGTATGAAAAAAATCACGGGTATACTAGGGGGTTTGAGAAAGGTGCTACGCTTTTCAAAAACAGAAAAATAAAATTTATTTGATGTCAAAATAATTATAAACAAAAAAGTACAATCTGCCCAGTGATGGCCAGGCCTAGCCCAGTCATGGCCACCCCCTTGCCCAGTGATGGCCACTCCCCTTCCCATACTTAAATCTACTTGTTCCGCCGTGTGTTTCTCCGAGCTGGAGGTTCTGCTGCGGTCTTCTGTCGCCTTGCTGCTGCGGCAGCTGCTTTAGCAGCCTTTTCTGCCTCCTGTGCCGCCTTTGGGGAGCTCTGGGGGATTTTGGGGAGCTCTGGGGGAATGCTGTGCGTTGAGCGAACGACACCTGTCACTCGGTCAGGAGAGGTCCGGGTCCGGTCCAAGCGCAGCAGACGACAGGCACCGTTCGTAGCCCATCGACTCAAGCTTTGCGTGTGAGATGGACGCGTTGCTCCATCTCTCTTCCTCCCATGTCCACTTCTCACCACAACAAACACAGCGCGCGTCTGATTTTACTCTTATGGGCACCCACAACGCATCTCCTCTTCTCTACGAGACGCTCGGCGGCCCAGTACTGCAGCGAGTTCAAGTGTGGCCATCACTGGGCAGACTATGTTTTTCTGGCCCAGTGATGGCCACCCCCCTTTCCCCCTTTAAATTTTGAAAAAATTTGAAAAGTAGCATAAAATACAGTAACTTACCTATCCTTTTCCAATTAAGAAGCTGCCCGAGACTCGTGCGATTGCTGTGAGTCGAATGACAGCGTGTCTCTTGAACGGCTGCTCTTAACACTCTGACTAAGAAAACGACCGCTCAGGCTGCCGACTGTGCAGCGTCCGACGCGATGCGCTCGTGCGCTCAGCCGGGCAATGGTCGAACCAAAACCCGATTGGAATCTTACTGCCAACATGTGAAAGAATATGGATCGCAAAGGCGCGCATCTTGAATTTCGCTTGGTTGGCTGGAAATCCACCCCAAAGACAAAAGTGGCCATCACTGGTACAGTGGCCATCACTGGGCAGCTTACCCTATATACGAAATTAATAGTTAATAAATAAATTAACTTAAAAGGGATTAACAGATTACTTATTTCTAGTAGCCGATAACAAAAATTGTTGATTTTACTAAAGTTGCTTTAATAGAATAGGTAAAAAGATTTTTCTCAATCAATTTAATTCTGAATATGTTGTTGAATCCTGTGCCAAAAACATAACTTCGAATTTCAAAAACTCAAGGAAATTCAAGGGTAGCGGATTAAAAATTAGCGATTCTTAAAATGCCTTTATACCTATTTATACGTAAATCTCTTTGAGTTTCTTTTTATTTCACTAAATTCACAAGTTGGCTATTTACAAAATTTTTTCTGAAATCTGACAAGTGATTTAAGAGCTATACGAAAAACACAAATTTTTGAATATTATCAGTTATAACATGCAAAAAAGAAACTTACAGGAAAACCTCCCGATTACAATTTTAGGCTTAAGTTAAGATTACGGTTACCTCTCGGATTTTAATGAAACTCGGTAGAAACGTTCGTCTAGGCTTAGAACGAACGAATATGCAAAAATTTTTTGTCGGAAAACTCAACTTTCTGAGAAATTCAACTTTGAATTTCTAAAAAAATCTCTTTCACGACTAAAAATTTTCACATTATTTCTTCCTTAAAATTCCCTCTTAATAGACAGTTTGTAAAAGGGAAATTCCTAGTTAATACGAATAACATAAATATTTCTTAAACATTGCGAATGCATGTTATCTAATTTTTTGAACGTTCCCATGAAAATTAAAGGTGGAATGAGTTGTGGGATGATGTTCCACAAAGAAAACAGTTCTAGGGAGATGTCATAAGGAATAAAGGTAAGTGTTAAAAATTAACGCAGATTTTTCTATTTTCAGGGGTTTTTGCGCATGCAACGCTGGATTAAACGCATGTAAATAGTGTTTAGTGCAGTGTAATGGAGTGTCGTGCAATTACCGATCGCGAAATTAATCGAAATCGGAAGAAATAATGTGAAAATTTTTAGTCGTGAAAGCGGCTTTTTTAGAAATTCAAAGTTGAATTTCTCAGAAAGTTGAGCTTTCCGACAAAAATATAATACAAATACAAATGTTTGCATATTCGTTCGTTCTAAGCCTAGATGAACGTTTCTAACGAGTTTTATTAAAATCCGAGAGGTAACCGTAATCTTAAGGCCTAAGCAGATACAAAATTCCACTCGTCTCCACTCGCAAAAAGTAACCAAACAGATAAGCCGTTCACAAATGCCAAAAATCTGTTCATTTGATGTGTTACTTTAGTCGAATGCACTGAAATTATGGAGGAAGTTGCTTTAAAACATATTTCATGTCTCTAAATAGTTCCTTACCAGAAATTTGTAATCGCACTTCACAACACCATCACAAAATCAAGAATGTCAAACTGCCCTTTTGACATTTGCGGGTGTTAAAAGTTTCTACTTTTTGGCGAAATTTTCAAGGGACGAGTGTTAACCACTCGCTTATCTGTGCAGTCCCCTTCATTTTAGTGTAAAATTGATATTTTTGGCATTTGCGAGTGGAAACGAGTGCTGTCGAACTTTTTATCTGTTTAGGCCTTTAACTTGTTCCCAATTTTATAATTATATATTATAATTTATATTTTATATTATTATATACATTTTTTTTTCATGTTATATATTACCGGCAAAATTCGATTTCAGATCAAAACCAAATCAATTCCAATAACTTGGGCGCCCCAATTTAGAAATTGTTTTCGAAACACGTCAGCATTTTGTAAAAGGAACATATCAGGTTGATAAGTATGAAATTTGCTATTATTTTCTTATTAAATCAACTAGTTGAAATCGGTAAAGTGAAAGGTGGATAAGTTGGTTCCACATGAACTGAAGGAAAAACAGAAGCAACATCTGGAAGCTTCTTTGATGTGGCTTTCTCGTCACAAAAATGATCCATTTTTGAATCGAATTGTGACTTTTGATGAGAAATTAATCCAATTATACAGGGTGTCCAATAGGAAATTGCGAAAACTAATGGCTCACAATTTCTTAACAAATGGAGAGATCGATAAAATGTAAATACTTTTTAATAAAGGACAGTCGTCATTTTTATTTCATGTCCATTTTATTATAAAAAAATTAAATCTATTTAATACGAAACAATTAATTTAAAAAAGTAGTGAAGAACGTTAGTTACTAATGATATATATTTACGATATTTTAACCATCTAATTTGCCACAAATATCCATATGCTTTCTAAAACTATTAAAAACATGTTCTAACGTTTCATTTAAAATGCCATTGACGATCTTCCCAATGTCTTTAATAAGATCCTCAACTGTTTTTTGGTTATTTTCATAGCAGAGATCTTTAATGTAGCCCCATAAAAAGAAATCAAATCGAATGAGATCTGACGAGTCATGTGGCTATTCTATTCCTTTTCCCCTAGCAAAGCGTGGGTACCCCAGGCCAATAACTCGATCGCCATAAAATTTATTGATGATACTTCTTGTGTGCGATGAGGTGCTGCTCCGTCTTGAATAAAAAAAAAAGATTTAACGCGGCTCCTCTTTTTCGCATGAGAAAGGATTTGGTCTCTAACATCCCTTTGTACTTCTCTCCGGCTACAGAAGATTCAAAGAAATGCAGGTAGATACCTTTTATGTAGATGGTTCACATTTCACAAATATATATTATTAATAATTCACGTTTTTCACTATATTTTTAAATTAATTATTTGTATGAAATTGATTTAATTTTTTTATAATAAAATGAACATGAAATAAAAATGACGACTTTCCTTTATTAAAAAGTATTTACATTTTACCCATCTCTTCGTTTGTTAAAAAATTTTGACCCATTAGTTTTCGCAATTTCCAATTGGAAACTTACTTTACTTTCTCATGTTCACTAGTTCATTAAATATACGAGTTTGAAAGAAAATTGGTCTCGGACAATTTTTTTTATATATCTCAAGAACGCAGCAATTTCCAGAGAAGAATATTGACTAGCTCCCTACATGATGGTGTATGCTACAATATAAGTCCCTATTGGGGGTAAATTCGTCTATTTAGTTATTCGGCTTTTTGTAAAAGGGAAATATTTAGTCTAGGACAAACTGCAGTATCAGTTTTAGGATTAGTGGATCCTTGGCCTAGACAAAACCAATTTAAACAGAAGTTTTTCCGGTAACATACTTTATAATATATATGTATGTGGTATATATTTTTAAAAGCGTATCAATCCTTTAAGAATAAACAATATAAATATGATATATGTTCCAATTTCATCGTTGCTTTCCTCCTTAAATCCAAAATATTTCCATTCTCTATAATTTTTACCAACGCTATTGAAGTAGAAATTCAGATTGTTAATATATTTCGAAAATTCTCGAATATTACATGACACCGCACGTTGAATACATCTCCGAGAGATATGTCGTCTAACTCATGCTTACACTGTATGCCTGAAATTTTCCCCCGAAGAATATTTTAAGTATTCCCTGCCGTTCAAGCAAAGTGAATCGACATTTTCATGAAAATTGTACATAGTTTGGCACTAGGACGTATTTCTGGGAGACTTATCTGCATCACTTTCCAGCCAAAATAGTTTCTCTCTGTACACGAAACAATTTCTTCATCCATTAGCGTTCAATGCATGTAACGTGCCAATTCGCTACTCCGATGCCATTGTATTTATTGATCCCAGGAGTATTTTCAAATAGTAAATGAATTTTCACTACAAATTTATCGAGCGGTGGTGCGGAACTGTCTCTGTATGGCGAAAGAATGCATTGAATGGATTTTTCCTTCTCGGTGATTTATTGCGGACATACATGCCCTGGAACTAGATCTAGACTATGAGGACAGGCTATATGCTTACTGGATTAGATACCAAGCCGTATGACGGGCATTATATTAGAATTTGGACAAAGTTAAATCTAGCAATTGATTGTTGTTCTGATGGATGTTTGCAGCATGTTGGGTCAATGGTGAGGTTTATGAATTAAAAAAAAAAATTTTAAAGTATTTTGTAATAAATCAAACGTGCTCGCTTATCTTAGGTCAGGGTTACTAATTTAGTCCATGCTTTCAAATTGGAGATGGTGGATGACTTTTATATTATATTAGGGTTTATTAGAAATAATTGTCAATTTTTAATTATCAAGAACATTTAACTACATAAAAATTAGATTTCATTTGGAATTTTTATATTTAAATTTAAAAACTGAAGGAAAAACTTATTTATACTATAATTTACTGACCTAATTGTTTTATACTTCTACTTAATACAATATTTGCGCTTACAGATACGATAATCGAAATGGTGCCATATCCATATTAAAAAATATTAACGAAAAAATTATATATATAATTATAACAATAACTAATAATAGTCCAGGCTACCAAGGTAAAAAAGAGGTATTACCTCCGAATTTTTTGAGCATGCATCGATTTTAATGAAATTTTGACAGCATGTAGGGAATACCTCAAAAAGCAAAATCTACCCTATCCCGATGTGTGCTTTTTCCCTGGGGGTGAGTTACACCCCAACTAGGGGGTGAAAATTTTTTTGTGGAAAATAACCACGGAAATCGATAGAGGAACAAATTTTAAGCAAAAATTGTTCTTAGCATTTTTTTTGAAAACTCAATAGTTTTCGAGTTATACGTGATTAAAAATTGGCATTTTTCGTGAAAAAAACCACGTTTTCAATCGATTTTTTATGAATAACTCAAAAACTATTCATTTTATCAACAAAAGTGTAAGAACCAAAAATGAAGCTTATAAAAAACAAAGAGATTGGTGCCTTTTAATTGATTGTAGGCCTAATACAAACCGAGTAATGATTTATTGAAGGTTGAATACATTATTTGAACGAAAATTTTTTAAAATTCAACGTCAAATAACGGAAAAATGGTCAATTTTTCGAGAAAATTGCATAGAACCTTTTTCAAAGTATTTTTAAAAAGCTTTAAACTGAGGGTTACTAGAACTCTCTAGCATGAAAACTAAGAGAGTTATGGCCGAAATAAAATTGATTTATATTTTTTTTGTAGAAATTTGTTTTTTGTTTTTTGGCCATATCTCGGTTAATTTTCAAGCTATTTAGTCGCTCAAAACGTAGTTTTAAAGGGAATTTCATAAGCTATAAGCATATAAAAGTTTTACATTTTTTGAGCCCTTTATTTTTAAAAGGGCAACGTTTAAAGGGTTCTAAAATGGCAAAAGTCATACGTTAGGGCAAGCTTTGGAAGGTCATATCTCAGTTATTTTACATGCTAAAAAAAATTTAAAAAAAGCAAAATGTTTGTTAAAAAAAAAGCTAACTTTTTGTTCCTTACTAATTTTTACGTATATCCTATAGTTTTTCCGAAATTTTGAAAAAAAGAAAAAATTTTGAAAATTTCGAAAATAATTTTTCGACTTTAATCATAATTTTTTTCGAAATTATGCATTCTAAATCGTTCAAACTCTCTCAAATCATTGTGAGTACATAAATGAAGTAAATTGGAAATGAATTATCTTTTTATTGCAATTTGGGTACTATTGCCAAGGGTGACATTGAGTTTTTTTTCTACAAAAAAAATATAAATCAATTTTATTTCGGCCATAACTCTCTTAGTTTTCATGCTAGAGAGTTCTAGTAACCCTCAGTTTAAAGCTTTTTAAAAATACTTTGAAAAAGGTTCTATGCAATTTTCTCGAAAAATTGACCATTTTTCCGTTATTTGACGTTGAATTTTAAAAAATTTTCGTTCAAATAATGTATTCAACTTTCAATAAATCATTACTCGGTTTGTATTAGGCCTACAATCAATTAAAAGGCACCAATCTCTTTGTTTTTTATAAGCTTCATTTTTGGTTCTTACACTTTTGTTGATAAAATGAATAGTTTTTGAGTTATTCATAAAAAATCGATTGAAAACGTGGTTTTTTTCACGAAAAATGCCAATTTTCAATCACGTATAACTCGAAAACTATTGAGTTTTCAAAAAAATGCTAAGAACAATTTTTGCTTAAAATTTGTTCCTCTATCGATTTCCGTGGTTATTTTCCACAAAAAAATTTTCACCCCCTAGTTGGGGTGTAACTCACCCCCAGGGAAAAAGCACACATCGGGATAGGGTAGATTTTGCTTTTTGAGGTATTCCCTACATGCTGTCAAAATTTCGTTAAAATCGATGCATGCTCAAAAAATTCGGAGGTGAAAACCTTCGTAGCCTGGACTATAAGCAAAAGTTATTTAACACATCAATTCCTTTTTCATACCAACACACATAGCTCAAAAAGTTCAATGCAAAATGAGATAAACATAGTTAAACAGGAAAAATTTAAAAACAAAACTTTCAATATGTACTTTCATCTTAAAATAATAACAATTAAGTTCTTTTGAGAAAAATCATGGGTTTAGAAAGTATGCTAGAAATTTTAATAGTAAGCATACGACAAAAATTTCCGCGAAAATGAAAATTTTTGTTCTACTTATATGGCCGTATTGATCTTATTTTATGTTTATTGCTGTTGTTTACTTTTCCTTATAACTATTATTTTGCTTTGTTGCAATATTTTCCTGAATATTGTTCTGTTCACCATATTTTCTTGTTTGTATGTTGCTGTCGACCAATTAAAACTATGTTGAGAGATATGGAACAAAGATTGAGTCTTGAAAAATTCTTTGTAATTTTTCAAAAAGCATGTTTTCCGCTGTACCCTAATTTTATCAAAAGCCTCATAAATAATAACAAATTTCCTCGAGATTCTCATAAGTAATAACAAATTTCCTCGAAAATTCAAATTTGTTAGGAGGGGAATTTTTCATCTGTCTAACAAACCAATATGTATGAGTATTATATAGAAATAGAAAGCCCATATGCCCGGCAAGGATCCTTAAAGACATCCCGAATTAGGCAGAAGGGCCCTGAAACAAGGAATCCTTTGATCCCCTAAAAGGCATTTCAAAGTGTTTTGCACAGCCCAGACCTTAACGACGAAGTTTTCTTAAGTTGAGTCCCAAAAATCTCCCCGAGCGGAGGAGGTTTAATGAATTCCGGTTTTCTCAAGACAACTCTCAATCTCCACTTATTTATGGGGAATCGTGCAGTGAGTGTGCTAAATACAAAAGCCCAAAAAGACAGCAGAATGGGGCTGCATGGGACTGCAAAGGGGGCCCTCCTGGAGGATTTTCGTTCTTATTAACTGGTGAGTTTGGGGGGCGGAAGTGGCGTTGCTGTTGTGTATACAAGACAGCTTTTAATTAAATTATATCTGTGTACACGGAGTAGTGTCGGACTATCCTTATCCATTTGTGGTTTTTGCAGCCCAATACCCTCGAGTATACATCAACATGGAGCGGGACAATGTACTTGATATGAGAAGAATTGCGGCTTCTAACTTGAACAGCTTTTAAAGGGCAACAGTCCTCAACAGTCCTCGCAACATTAAGGGTTAAGGAATATCTAATTAAATAAGGTAATTTCCCATGTATATTTCATTTGGAACGTGCGATGATGGGAATGGCAGACATATTTCAAAGAGGGGATTTTCCTGTCAGAAAACTTCAAGATAACTTTCTAGACAGAGGTGTAACGCATAAGGAGAGATAAATAAATCCTCTTACAGACGACCTGAGGGTGCAACCAAAGAGAAGTTTTTAGGCAAAATATGTACCTATAATCTAACTATTATTATACTAGATAAGTGAAAGAAACTGAGTGTTCTATCTATCCCATTTGTTTTAAACTTATAAAATATCTAAGTTCTCGTTTACAAAAACAAAACAAAATTATTTTGGCAGTATACTTTTTATATATCAACAAAACCAAAAGAATTCTCAACAAAAATTGCTTCTGAGTCCTAGGTTTTCTATGACATTTAAGGGGGTATCACAAGTGCGAAAAATCAAAAAATATTACAGTTTTCGAAAGTTTATAATCTAAAAAATTTATCGATAAAAACCGATTTTCAATATTCGAGTTACTTAAGATATAGTGATTGGTTGGGTAAGATATCGCGATATTTAAAATACCGACCACGAAAATTTCGCCTATCGAAATGTTATCTATTTGCACCTCGACTAACCAAACTCTAGACATACAGAAATCTCGACAAGTCAAAATCTGGACTATAGAAAAACACGACGAAAAAGTGAAAATAATAGTCGACAAATAATTTGTATAAGAAAAATCTTCATCATTAATTCGTTCATAGGCATTTTGTATAAGGAAAATTTTCAGTTGATTGAGATTTTGTTCAAGGATGTGTCAAGATTTGTTGAGATTAATCGAAGTATTTCTAATCGACATTATATTAGGTGGAGGTTTTTGCTCGTCGAGACACTTCCAGCCGAGATTTTGTAATTTTTAATTACTTAAAAAAATCTAGGTTTTTGTCATTTCGAGATTTTAAAAATCTAGATTTCATACTCCTCCCATGGCGATTCATTTTGTACCTCACCAGCATATTGCCAAACTTGAAAGGCAATATTTTTCGAAATTGCATTTTTACAATCGGTAACCAAAATATCTCGAGAATGACCGATTAGTAAAAAGTTGACAGCATTAAAAAAAATATAGCGCTTTCTAGTCCTTGGACCATGATTGTTTAAACATTCGAATTTTAAATGACACAAAAAATTATGCTCAATTTCTGTCACTAAGCGAAAAGAAAATTGAAAATTTATTGAAACAACCCCCATTTTCCAAAAATAAATGTTACTGCCTTTATAACTAAACTACTATTTTGTTGTTTTGTCATCAAAACTTAAAGGATATTGTTAGTTAAAACAAGCAGGTAATCATATTTATAGACTAACAAATACTTATACTATATAATACAGCAGATTTCGAAGATAAATTTACTTATTAATATTTTCTGAAAAATTATCAAATCACGTACAGAAGTAGGATTTAATATTATATTTATAAGTAGGATCTAATATTAAGGTACAGTCGCCAAATTTCGTCCCCAAGCCTAATTTCGTCCCCTTCAATATCTACTCTTTTAAAAACCGCCATCTATTATCAGTGACCCGAACCGACAGCTAGTTGCATCAGTCGGCCATTATGTAGAAGTGAGTGCCTCACGACGTTCGTACCGACAGAAATTCGAAAATAAAAAAAAAGTGTTCAAGGTGAGTTTTTCATTGAAATATTCTCGGATTCTATAAAATATTGAGATATCTGACTTACTGATACAATTTTTTTGTCAATCTAACTATTAATATCTCAGATGTTAATCGATTAAGTAAAATTTTCAGGTTATGATACGTTTTTTGCTTAAATGGATGCGACAAAATAAATATAAATTACCTAATATCGTCCCCGTGAACCTTATTTCGTCTCCGGGACGGTATTAGGATCTCGTATGGTGAACACAACGGTCATGTCACTTAATACCTTAATACCTTGTAGATTGTAGATTGTAGATTGTTGTGGCTGTCCGAAGACACACTTAGGCCATTATAGGCCCATTGTGATACCACTTTTTTGTGACCAGGGTTTCTCGTGGGAATCGAACCCACAACCTCTACCGCTCTGCTGGTTCGCAGTCAACACGTCGCGTTACCAACCGGGCTTTTGAGGCCCCACCTTAATACCTTACCAATGATTGAAATAATTAAGAAAGAGCTGATTAGATATTAATATGATAGTTAGGTTCAATTTTATATAATAGAAAAGGAGTAAGTACAGCTCCAGTTCACGTACTGATTATTGTGATCTCAATATCATCCCCGGGACGAAATTAGGAGCCCAAAAATATATTTTCATAATTTGAGTATTTTTGTTAAAGCTATTTTATAACTTTTTCTAACAATGTTAACGCGTTTTTGATTATTTTTAAGAATAAAGGAATATTGAACCTAATGTTTGACGTTTCATTTATTACTGTGATGTTTTTTTTTTATTTTTTTAGATTTGTTTTACAAAAAAGGGACGATATTTGACGACTCTACCTTATATTTAGTTACTTTTCCTTACTTAACAATAATAAATCATATCTATAATTAGAAACTAAATAGTAACTTTTACTTCAATATATCCTGCATTAATAATTTTACCATATGATGCATTATTTCAAACAATAAACAAGATTAAAATTTAAAGGCATCCAATTTCCAACCACAAACAATCAAATAATAATAATAAATAAATAAATAGAGAGTAATGAGTCACTATGATAAAATGTGACCAACACCTGTGGCCTGTATTAAATGTGTTCAAAACATTTTTAAGATAATCAAAGCCGCAAAATTGTAATATTTTAATAAAAGCCACTGATTTTCAAATTATCAATAACAGCATTAAATGGAGATTATGCTGATTTTGTTTAATTAAAATCTCGTTTAATGCGAAGCTTTCTCCCTCGCCTCGAAAAAGCCTCGATTATTGAATCCATCCAACCTTTTAATTAGAAATATGCACTGCACAGATTTGCGAAAAATTAATTAAGCAACGTCAATCCGGGTAGATTAGCCTGACCATGTCAAAGGATGGGGTTACATTGGGTTTATCTCTTGTTTTTAAGTCTGTTGGAAGATTTCAAAAAGCCGAAAAGCTGATGTCAGAATGATTAAAATATTCATGAGTGCGCGCCGTTGCCCATGGAAAAAGCCCTTAGATAGCATTTAAGTCATCAAGGACGACACATTTTAGAAAGCAACTTAACGTACTTCAGTACTTTTTGAATGAATTTGCGAAAAGAGCTCAGTTAATTGCTCCCATTTCTTTTATTTTTTTCTTAGCAAAAATAAGGCCAGAAAAGTACGCAGGTCGTACATATATAAAATGTTTTTAAAGTGGAACTTTGAACCATTTCGAGTTCACGGCAAATTTGATTGAAATTCCCTTTCAATGCTTTCGCGGAGTAACTCGGAATTTCATTGAAAGTATGTTAAGGGTTCGAGAAGAAGAAGAAGAAGAAGCTGAATACCATCAGCGCGTAATATAATTAAAGCGACTTAAAAAGGCCAACAAACAGGGCACTTCATGCTTTGATCTTTTGCGCTGGGTCCTGTACAAGTCTACATATATATCACTGGTTCGGGTACCAAATCTACTCCCTTTCCCGCTCTGATGCCTTCGAGCAACGCGGGTTTTCTTTAACTTTGTAAAGAAATTGAAAGCAGACGCTTTACCACAATCTCATTTGAAACGAAGAAGCCTTTTTCAGAGATACCAGCTCTTATTTTTAGCTACCTTCACTTGGAAGAAGTCGCTTCTTTTCCGATTTTAACGAATTCATTCAGTGAAGTTCTAACTATAATTTGTGGAGATTTTTTTAAGAAGAAGTTCTTGAAAACTATTACGGCTGGGTGTAATTAATGTCCTAGTTCTTATTTCTACAGCCTGAAAGTAATTACGCCTTAATTGAGCAATGGATAATTGGTAGGAAATGAAAGCGTTGAATTGAAGTGGCTAAAGTTCAACCTGCTCAGACTGTTGAAATGGACGTTTCCCTTTTTTTTCTCATAGAAACAAAAGTCTGAAACCAGAAATCCTAATACCTAAATTAAAAGTATGTTTGAAAAGTAAAAGAGGGCAATTTTATAATGGAAGCTCTAATGAAAATTCGAGTTTCCTTCTGGGTCACCTTAGGTCATTGTGTCAAATAAAGCAATTCAGCCTAGACAATACCTGCTAAACCAAAAACAAAAACTAGAAAATAGTGTTACACTTTAGACTGGTTTAAAAAAATAAAAACTAACTAAACTTAATTTCATATAAATTCTGTTGATAACTTACTGTTAAGAAATTAGAAGTGTTGGGAATTTGGAATAAAACAACAAGATATTTTGAAATTTAAAAACTACAGTACCATAAAGTAGGGGATTAAAAAATTTGTATCATAATTATTACCCCCAAGCGATGGGAATTGGTTTTAAAAATTTCGCAAAAAAATAATAATAATAAATTACTTTTGAAAGGGTTGATCGACTTGGATGAAATTTCGACATATTATAGATATCACAGAGGTGCATCGAAGAAACCTGACCTGAAAACTGAACATAACCTCCAAAAATTTGGTTTTTCCTTAAAAAGAAAAATTTTCACTCGTTTTAAATTTTAGTACAAACGACAACATTTTTGCAATTTTTTTTTCTCCACCTTCGTAACACCTAAAATAAATAAAAAGCCGATTTTTATTGTTTATTTTTTCGTACTGTTTGCCGTAAAGTAACCAACAATTTTTCTGTAACTATCTTGAATAGTTTGTGGACTAAGGAAAAAGATTTTGGTAACATTACACCAAACATAACCTACAAAAAGCAAATAAAAATCAACATTTTAATTGTTTTTAGGTGTTATAGAAAACTATGTTACAAACCTTTACACGTACAATCACCAAAATTTAAAGTAAAGAAAACTTTCTTTTAAAAAAGAGGTTATATTTAATTTTCAGATCGTTTTCTTTGATACGCCTCAGTGACATCTATAACATATCAAAATCCCATCGAAATCGGTCAACTCGCTAAAAAGATATTAATTTTTTTTCCAAATTTTTAAAATTAATTCTCACCCTTTTATTAATTATTAAGGGATGAAACTTGGCCAAATTGTTATTTGTGTTAGTCCTGACGATAAAAAATATAACGGCCACAATCGGTGTGGGGGCACTTTACCCGTCCATAGGGTATAAGCTATGGCCTTTGCGGTAATTTTCCCGAACACTTGTTGTAGGGGGCACATTACAAAAATGTTTTATTGCAAAACTTCCCGACTAGAATTTTGGTGGGGTACAGCTAGGGCCCCTATGAGGCTAGCCACACTGCCTCATGTGGGTCCCATGAGGCTGCCCTATAAGGCGCACGAAGGGCAAATAACGCCTTGCCTCATTCGCGCATCATTATGATTGCCTCATGTGGGCCTCGTGAGGCAAAACCCGACTAGAATTTTGGTGGGGTACAGCTAGGGTCCCTATGAGGCTAGCCATACTGCTTCGTATGGGTCCTATGAGGCTGCCGTAGGGCAAATAACGCCTTGCCTCATTCAGGCTCTCTGTGTAATACTTAATAATGTAATCCTAACTCCTTATACTTATATACATGTGGAAATACTTCTTTATTAGTATAAATTATTATAATAAACTTAAACTCAGTCCGAGGCGAGTGCGCCCTGATGTTGTCCGTCCTGCGGGTAGAATCCAAAAAAGAACGAGTGCCGCAATATGGCGATGAGCTGTCAGCTCGTAGGGGGATTCGTCGAGGGATTCTCAAGAAAATGATACTTCATGCAATAGATTATAAAATACGAAGTTTTTGTAAGGAAAACCCGATAAGACAGCTATTAATAATACTGGGATTTGTGCTTTAATCGAGCCCAGCTGATAATTTGCAAATATAACCCACTAGCAGATAACGTCAAGTATGCCTAGGTGTATATGTGATGTTTGCCTAATCGAACCCCTGTAAAGCAAAAGGTGAGATTGCCTATTTCATTGTAAGGTTTGCCTCATAAGACCCTTGTGAGGTACTCATAAGGTAAACCTCACTTCAGTATCGCTGATTTTATTTTGTGAGGTCCTCATGAGGAATTTACGGGGAAATCCCTCTATCGGCATGCCCCTCATTTGCCACATGAGGACCTCATGAGGAATCTACGGGGAAATCCCTCTATCGGCATACCCCTCACTTGCCACATGAGGCCCACACGCTTCATGAGGCATGCCCCCTATAAATTCTAGTCGGGTTGCCTACGAACGTAATAAACACTGCCTTTTCCACAGCCACACACCGAACACGTTATATTATGCTTACTAGGGTGCTTTTTTTTTGCGACTATTTTTTTTTTTTTCAGTCCCACCTCGAAATTTTGTGGTGATTATTTTTCTTCAAAACTCTACAGCTCAGAGGCATTTTATGGTATAATCTTGGTCAATGGTAGGGTTTCTTCAGAATTGAATGCTCTAAAAAAGTGTCCATTGCGGCGTAACCCTAAGTCCCACCAGCGAGGTAGTACGGGTCACTAACCCTATTTTTTCATGAAATTTCTCGTTATTTTGCCCCTATCTTGTAAATAACAAGAGCTATAGAAAAAATGTGAATGACAAACTTGTAGGAAATTCAATTTCCTCCAAAAAGCAATTTAGCTCAATAATCCATGAAAGTTCCACACTACCTCAACTTCAAAGCCCAATATCTCAAGAAATATCAATGTTAGCGATTTAGTGTTTAGAACTTTTTTGTAGGAAATTGAATTTCCTACAAGTTTGTTATATTCACTTTTTTTGTACCTCTTGTTGTTTACGAGATAGGGGCAAAAAGCGAGAATTTCATGGAAAAATTGGGGTTAGTGACCCGTACTACCTCTCTGGTGGGAGTTAGGGTTACACCGCAATGGACACTTTTGTAGAGCATTCAATTTTGAAGAAACCCTACCATTGACCAAGATCATACCATAAAATTCCTCTGAGCTGTAGAGTTTTGAATAAAAATAATGAAAGTTTACGTGTATTTTATATGGGAAATCTTTATACGCCTTGGTCTAGTACTTAATATTAAGGGCTCCAATTTTCAGGGAATTTTTGTTTAGGTATTTGCCACAAAATTTCGAGGTGGGACTTAAAAAAAAATATATAGTCGTAAAAAAAAGCACCCTAATGCTTACCCATCATTTATCTAAATCATATTAAATTTTATTTAATTAATTACGTCTAAAAAAACACTTTTTTACTTAAAAGCTTTTAACACTTTATGGACGGGTCTCGTAAATTTACGTTTTTCCATTCTGACTTCGTAGGACGGGCCACGCTGATTTACGTTTTTGCTTGAATTTTTATTATGCTGCGTTAATTTTTCATTTTTATGTATATTGGGTTTATCCTTGTTACCATTAGTTGTACTACTATTACTTGTTATGAAAATAATTCAGTAAAATTTTATCAAAAATAGTATTGTTAGAATACAAGTGCAACGCTTTGCTGGGAAATCGAGAAAGACAGAGCAAAAACAACCCGTCCATAAAGTGTTAAGTTTGTTCACATTTACGAAAAAATCAAGACTACCCTGTACTTTGCTTATTCCCGCGGAACACACAACAACGTTCGTTTTGTCCCGCCTTTAAAAATGCACAGTGAAAAATGTAAACAATCTCGTTCGTATTTATGCTCGGTGAGTGGTAGTTGCCTCTTTCGCATTGTTCGATTGGGGATTTCCCTATCAGTGCAGTAATTTAAAGAATTTATAAAGCAGCAAAATTCGGATCTGTAGGAGAGTATTTCTCATCTTAAAGCAGAAGTTAGTTAGAAGTTATTTTAGAAATGATTTTGAATTGAAATAAGCAACAATAAGGTAAAAGTTCATTATTATTTTATTAGAACGAACAAAATAACACTTTACAACAACAAAAATGCAAATTCAGCCTAGTATATTCTTTATTCTTGTAAAGTAAAATAGTCTTTATGACTTTTGAACTTATACCACTTTCAAAATAAGCTTCCTCAATTGCTGAATTTGTATTTGGCTGCAAAAATTGCGCTTCTTGAACAGGTAAATGAAGTAAAAAAATTAAATTTTTTTTATACTTATTTATAAATCGCGGAGATCGTATAATTTGACTGGCATAAGATTGCTCAAGTATGTCATTAGATGTTAGGTAGTACTGTGAAGTGAAAGAAAAATTTTAAAATATTTAGAATTAAAGAAAGGACAGCGTACTCTAAAAGAGTATTTTGGACAAAGGATGAATACGGGAGTAAAACAGCCCTAAGAAGAGTAAAACACTCCGATCGAAATAAAAATGACAGCACTGTTCTCTTTAACTGAACATTGCAAGGGGAGATGAAATTGAGAGACCGATACCAATCCAAACGACCCAGGGCGCCTTTAGCACTAGGTTTAACGAGAGGTCCTTTTAACCGGTGACAGGTTATTTCAAATTTATTCTTTCAAAGAAAAATGTGAAAATACTTTTTATACATTTTTTGATTAATCGTTAGTTATACATACATGTCTTATAAAGATTAATCAAGATATTTTCAGAAAATACAGCGTGCATTGTACTGGAGAAAATAAATTCAAATTAAACTACAATGGGTCAAAATGACCACTCGGTAAACCTAGTGTTAAAAATATGTACGTTATGAAAAACTACGTCACTTTATTGATTATGCTATAAAGGCTGTATGTGAGAATTTTTTGGTGACTATGTATATTTCTCTCCACATTTCTTATAAGAATTTACAGGGGTAGTGAACCTGACATTGTATTTTCCAGAATTGCATATGGGTTGGGACTTTGAAAGAGTATTGAGAGTGCCCTGCTTGTTATTATCGATATTCTTTGACACAAGCTTCACAATTCTATGAATCATAATTCAGTGATGTCAAATGAAGATGAATTCTTTGACCTGCACGAATTTACCCTATCTTTACATTCTGAATCTTTTTTTTCAGATTATTTATATACTTATATATTTTAAAACATAAAGGGAGGAGAACGCCTTGATAGCTTCATTAAAAAGAAATATCTCGTGATTGAAGTATAAAACTTGACAAATCCTAAGTCGTATCCAACAACATCCCACTCTATATGGTAGTGTTTAAAAAAGAAAACAGATTCCAATTGACTTCATTTCTTGTTTTTGATAATTGGATGAATTAACACCAAATTTCTCTTCAATATGTCAAAATTGAGAGTAATTGGGTTGTGACCCACAGATGGACCTGAAATCCCGTAAAAATATTTGCTTTCTCCAAACTTTTTTAAATATAAATAGATTAGTTAGTATCAACTTTTTTAATTAGACGCTCTCTTTTCTAATCTCAAATTATAAATTGTTATACATTTTGGATCAATCATTACTTTTTTTATAACTATATAGATTTATAACTATATAGATTTATGCAACATTATTTTTTAGTTCGAGTTAAAAATTCCTTGTTTTTTTCATACTATATTTATTTGTGTAAAAATCAATTTGTTACTATAAACTACCACTATCATATTAACGCATTAATGCGCAAAACGAGATTTTTGTGCACACAAGTTTAATTGTATGATTCGTATCCAAAACTGGGGTGATTTTTTTTTCAAAATCGTATATAAGGGGTTTTTGGGGATGGTCTTTCAGAATCTAGCATTTGATTTGCATAAGAGCTTCAAAAACTATTATTTTTGGTTTTTTTTTTTAAGTGCTGGTTTTTTTGGTCTTATTTATATTTAAAGATGATTATTTTGACGTTGCTGCTATTGAATGATTATATAACTACCACAAATCGCGGTCCGAATATCTAAACTTTCTCAAACCATGGTTTTGAAAGTTTTTTTTTTGTTTTGGTTTCTGCAAAATGGCTTTGTTGTACAGCCATGTAATAAAAAAATTTTGTGATCTTTTTACACAAAAACTATAAACTTTACAAGAAAAATTTATAGAACCGAAAATACGTGAAATTAGCCAATTGAATTGAAGTGAATTTGTCCAGAATTTTTTCGACTTTAGATTTGGTCAATTCTTGAAAAATCCAAATGTGTCCCGGAAAATTTACACGTATTCTTTGGCTAATTATAAGCACTTTTTGTCCTAAAAAAATTATTCGTAAAATGTATCCTTTTTGAGTAAAAATAACACCAAATTTTTTACGATTAAATTTGATGATATTTTGACTAAAAAAGGATCAATTTTACGAATAAATTTTATAGTACAAAAAGTGCTTATAATTAGCCATAGAATACCTCCGAATTTTTTCAAAATTTTTTGGGGCACACTTGCATTTTTCAAAAAATGCTTAAATCCAAAAAAAAAAATATTTTACGAAGAAATTTTGAAAAAATTCACAGATGTTTTTTGGCTATTGCTAATCACTTTCTGTTCTATAAATTTGTTTGTAAAGTTAATCGATTTCGTGTAAAATTTTTTTTTTAAATTGCTGTACAAAATGGCCATTATTCAAAAGCCAAAACAAAAAACCAACAAACCATGGCTTGAGAAAGTTTAGATATTCGGACCGCGATTTCTGGTGTTTATATGATCATTCAATAGCAGCAACTTTAAGATAATCGTCTTTGAATATAAAATAGGACCAAAAATAATAGTTTTTGAAGCTCTTATGCAAAACGAATGCTAGATTCTGAATTACCATCCCCAAAAACCCCTTATATACGATTTTGGAAAAAAAATAGGCCCAGTTTTCTATTCGAATCATGCAATTGAACTTGCGTGCACAAAATTCTCGTTTTGCGTATTAATGGGTTAATTTACTTGCAAGAATGTCGAAATTTTCAAAAATCTGTTCCATTCAAAAACATTCACAGACCTGATGTCATCATGATTCATGAATCACCGCCACGTGTCACTATGAATTCATTTCCGAACTTTTAATTGATTTTTGACTTATGCGGTCTGCTATGCAACTCCGCACGCTTCCGTCTGTTCCCCCGCACTCTTCTGGTTCCCCTTTTATCCACAAAAAACTAATAAGTCAATTCTCATGAAGTTTTCGGATTGGCAATAAATCACAAGACGTTCCCATGAGGATCCCGTGCCCGTCCGCCAACAAAAGGAGCCCACAATATATCAATTTCCTCGGCGCTTTCGGTTATTTTTCAAGTTGAGCATTTCCCTCCCAGAAGATGATTGTACAATCGCTGCGTCATAAAGGGATACGTCCCGTCACTGAATCTTCATTAATCTGAGGGCTTACAAGGACTCCACCCTCCGGAGCAGAGCCTGTCCCACCCTGCCCAGCCCGTCCCTATCTTTTCTCTACGGCCAAAGATTGATTGGTTCATTGATTGATTAATTTGCTTCCTGCTTAAACCCATCAATTAATCTATTTGCAGCCGAACTGAGGAATCGCCATGCTTTCAAATTCTATACCGCCGAAATAATAAGTAATTTATTATATGCCGCCATAAGCCGCATTTGTCTCCCCACCACAGTCCCCGGCACCCCTCCCCACCCCTCCAGGCGAGTTGTCAAGCCTTCATCGAGGACACAAGGGGTAAAGAAAGTGGAGGACAAGTTCATTTAGGGCCAGAAAATTACTTTTAGGGCACATCATTTCGGTGATATCCAACATTAGGCGGGCTCCTTGTAGATTTAATTAGAGGAAAAGACCTTTGTCAATCCAAAAAGATAGAAAGAATCAGACAATATACATTTTTTATAGTTGTTAGATGTAATAAAAAAGGACAAAAAAAGAAGATGGAAAAACAGAAAGAGAAATACAATGTCCTTGTTGTACGACTTATAGTAAAGCAATATATGTACCTTCCAAGGACAATCGAAGACGTACATATATCATTCCATGTATAGAACGACGTGTCCCAAGAGACCGGGGGGACCTCATAAAATATGTAAATGTCGGTTGTCTGACGAAAGATATTATATCTCATTATTAGAGTCAGAAACTTGGTCTAATAAAACTTTTACTGGCACATTAAGATATGTCTAGACACGAAAAAATATATGGGACGTTCCACGTCAAACGGATCAAAGCTATGCCCAAAATTCAGCTTGATTAATTAAAACGTATAATAGCTCAAAAGACTCGTTATTGAATCCTCTTTTCAATAATGAGTGGCTAAATGTGGAAATCCAAGATGGCGGACTTAATATGGCGGCTAAAAGTTGGCCAAAAATCGGATGGTTGGACTAAAAGTGTTGCAAGAAAAAAATGGTTTGGTGGATATAATCGGACATATGCCTAAAATATTACTTATATATGTAGCTTTAAAGTTGCCATAGTAGGATTACCAAATCCAACATGGCGGGTCCGAAATGGCGACGAAACTAAGAAGTATCGTCGATGTACTCAAGAATCATTGATCGCACGCACGTTTTTAACATAAAAACATTATTACGGGAACTTAAAATACTCCTCTTACATCAAGCATTTAAAACTGAAATATTAACCCTACCAAATTCAAAGTGGCGGACATAATGGTGGAAAATCTGCGAAAATCACCAAATAGTGCAGAAATCATTTGTCCTATTATCGTTTTTGACCCGAAATATTTCTATATGAATTTCAATTACTTGTATTCCATGTCGCAATTTAATTTTGGTTAGTAGCTTTACTTATTAGAAAATGATACACGTTTGAGGGAAACTTTATCAAAATGGAAGTCGAAGGGAGCTGTATTGCTTGCCTTTCGAAGCATTCTGGTGAAGGGTTCAAAATAATCAAATTAATCTGATGACTTTCGAGGCGGAAGGTGGGAAAAGATCTGACGTTACGAGGGTTGGTATTGAAGGTTAGCATTTCAGTTTTAAATGCTTGATGTAAGAGGAGTATTTTAAGTTCCCGTAATAATGTTTTTATGTTAAAAACGTGCGTGCGATCAATGATTTTTGAGTACATCGACGATACTTCTTAGTTTCGTCGCCATTTCGGACCCGCCATGTTGGATTTGGTAATCCTACTATGGCAACTTTAAAGCTACATATATAAGTAATATTTTAGGCCTATGTCCGATTATATCCACCAAACCATTTTTTTCTTGCAACACTTTTAGTCCGACCATCCGATTTTTGGCCAACTTTTAGCCCCCATATTAAGTCCGCCATCTTGGATTTCCACATTTAGCCACTCATTATTGAAAAGAGGATTCAATAACGAGTCTTTTGAGCTATTATACGTTTTAATTAATCAAGCTGAATTTTGGGCATAGCTTTGATCCGTTTGACGTGGAACGTCCCATATATATTTGCTCATTATATTCTATCTTTATGTGGAATGGAAGCCTTTACTGGAGTCCTTCATGCATTTTAAGATACATCTTACCGGCTTTCAAAAGTTAGACAACAAAAACAATTTTATGGCGGTTTTCAGACGAAGGGAAGTAAACAAGGAAATCTTTCCAAACATATGTAAGTAAGCGAATACCCATAAATTTCGTATTCATAAGAGACAAAAAAATAAAAAATAAAATAAATAAATAACAAGCGAAGGCGGCAAGAACCTTTAATTCGGCCAAGTTCCGTAAAATAACCCAGGGTCATAAAACTTTTCACTTTTCTCAGTCAAAGTTTATTAACGGGAAGGTACACCATCCGCAAGCTTTACATGCTTCATAAATATTTATCATTTAACCGAATGATTTCATACACCTTCCTGAACATTTCCACAAAAATATCTTGAAGGAGTTCACAGGAAATCCAAAGTTAACTTTTCATTTCAAGAGGAACTTCTTTTATAAGAGAGTTTTACCCTCTCCGACCTGATTCCAGGAAATCATTGTCTTCTAGAAATTAAATTAAGTTTTATTGTAAGTGAGTTATTTTGGAGGTTCTCCTAATAAGGAGCTCTTCACAAAATTGCCATTTCAACTATTATACTACTTGCTTTTTAAAAACTTAAAAAGGGAGAAATGTTTTCTGGATGTATTTTAAGAATTTTTTAAAAACATAAAATTCAGGAAATTTTTTTTGTTTTAATTTTTTTTTTTTTTAACTGAGTTGATTAAAATAATTTATTCTTTTTAAATGTTTATGATCCTATAACAAAAAGTGTTATGATGTATTTTTGAGAACTATTAGAAGTATCGCTTTTCAGTCGAATCAAAAGCCAAGACACATTTTTAAAGATAAAATATATTTAGTGTCATGGGCATAGATTCGAAGAAACAAACATCCTTTTTCATTCGACGTAATATCAAAACAATTTTTTCAGTTCATAAGCTCTATAATTATGAACGTACACTTATCTACACTATAAAGTATCATCTGTTAATACTTTTATTATTGGGTTGGCACATAAGTAATGAGCGATTATAACAAAATTAAAAAGACCATATATATATAACTTATGTTATTTATTTCTCAATAACATAAGCACCATATGAATCAACAACACGTCTCCACCTATCTGGCAAAGATTGGTTTTGACTTAAAGAATTTGTCTAAGAATTATCGTAGGTGGACCTAATCATCGAATTTTTTTTTTTCAGAAAGTGCATTACTCAGGGACCTGAATAGACAATAATCTGTTGGTGCCATGTCTGGCGAGTACGATGGATGAACAATTATCTTCCAAGCAAACTACAATAATTTTTGTTGAACTGTTTTCGCGATATGTGGTCGAGCGTTGTCATGTAAAAAGAAAATTTTATCATGTTGTGGACGTTTACGTTCGATGTCAGTTGTCAACTTGTCAAGATGGTTACAGTAGACACTGGCGGTCATGGTAGTATTACTTGGAAGGAGGTTCCAATATATGATTCCATGAATATCCCACTAGACGCACAACATAACTTTTTAGAGTGAAGGGTTGGTTTTCCAGGTTCATTTGGACCTAACCATTGACTCTTTCGAATATGGTTAGTATACAAAACCCACTTTTCATCCCCAGACGTTTCTTGAAAAAACTTGAAAACTTTTTACTAAACGCTCATTATTTATGTGCTAACCCAATATTATTATTTTCTAATTGGGTAACTTTTGTTTTAAAAGAAGAACCATTTTAATATAAGACTGGTGGAATTTCAATTCTACAAAGTCGCTTTAAATGTCATAAGGTATATTTTCATTTCGAACTAGTCCGAATTCTCAACACTAATCCTTCAAATTTTTCAAAAAAAAATCCTAATTTTCAACTCAAAAATGTCCAAATTTTCACTACAAGTCCAAATTTATTTCATTGCTGTATCTTATGATGTATATTAACAATAAATATTTGATATTAAAATTATCAGAGGATGTGACATGTAAGAGCTTATGAGAGTTTGGATACCATATTTGAAACACATACGTATTTTTCAGTCTTTGCGTCTTATTGTTTATAAATAATAAGTTCTAGAAGAGAGGAGTTAATATTTCTGAGTTGCGTTTAATTTCTGAAAACATGTTTTCAATTGGGTTTAATATTGGCGAATACGATGGCAAATATATCAGGTGATAAGGTGGCCTGACGAACTTCACGAACTTCGCGGGTTTTCTAAATTCTAGCATTCGAATATTAGCCATAAAATACATTTTAGATTACAAATTTTAACTAGTTTGATTAGAAATTTTGGATTTATTGGAATTAGTTTGAAATGAAAATAAACTTTGTAATATTTAAAGCGACTTTGTTGAGTTGGTATTCGACCAATCTGACTTTAAAATGTTCGTTTTTTAAATAAAAAGGGTATATCAAATTGGCTGTTCAAATTAACATAGATGTTAAAGTTACTGGCCAAGAAAAACAACTCTTTACTAAATCAAATGTCAAATGAATAAAACATGAATTAAAACAATTGTGTTTTCTTAAGCTCGACCTTTGTTACTGACGAATATGTTATGCATCTAGAGATGTAAATTCCCTTGTTCCACTCTAGTCTCCCATTGTTATTTGCTGTAAACCAGTGGCATGATATATATATATATATATATAACGTCAAAAGAACTTGGTTGACGTTTGAAATAGACTCTATTCTGTAAGAAATCTTTTGTTTTGTGTCAAATCGGCATTCAGCTTTATATTTTGCTTACCGATCTTATGGATATTCAAGTTTGTCTTCAATCAAATTCCGTACATCCAATGTAGACTCTTTCAATAACCGGAATCAATATCATCATATTCTTCGAAATAGTCGCGTCGTTCTTTATAATTTTTCGAACGTCATACTGTACTACCTAAGTCATCTATTGTTTCCAAAACATCTTCATTTTCGAAAATAAAATTATATACAGCTTCAATTTTGAGTTAATCCTCCATAAGCACTTAGTGAAAAACCCGCTAGCCTTAACAGGTCGTTAATGAGTTTTAACACAGCATTTAATAATTAACAGAATAAGCCACAAATAAAATAAATACATCCTAGAGAAACAAAAACCACATCACGTGGGAAAGTGTTTATAATACTGGACACATTAATTGATTTAAATTTTTTTTTTGTAGAATTTCAGGTTAAAAATCAAGATAAATTCCAAAACGTAGATAGTAGTGGCCTACAAGAGGTGATCTTTCGGGATCCAACTAGCCACTTGACCAGATTTTTAAAATTCTGGTATGCACCTGAATGAACAGGAGGTTTTCGATTTCTGAGAGCTGTTTCACTGGAACAAATATTCGCTTTTCTAAAGCCCGTTTTGCGTGAGGTTGGCATCCCCTCCCCGGCAACCCTTCCATTCATTTTCTTGCCGGAATTTCCCAGAGCTTTAAACATATTTACCTCATAGTGGGTTATGTTTGTGTTTACAAGCATCCTCCGCTGGGTATATCCAACTAGGAGGTCACTGAGGTTGCTGCTTGTTGAAAAGCCAGGGAAAATATATAGAACAATTGGTGCAAAGTGCGCTGAGTGGTGAAAGTGTACATCTTTTAAAAAAAAAAATAATATTTACCTCTCCCATTGAGGTCAAGTGCAGAAGTGGAAATGACAGCTCCATTAAATGAAATATAATATTGCAGGATTAAGAGGAAAACAAAGGAGTCTGATGGTGACCAGTACGCTCCTGTTTGCCTGCTTTGAAATTCACCCTTAGCACGGAAATTGGGTCTGCAGTAGAGAAAAAGGGGCTAGTAAAGTGTATGATGCACCGTCCAAGCGCAAGTAATAAACTCGAATGAAATAACTATCCTCTTCTTCTGGTCAATTAGGTTCACTTCCCTTGTATTTTTCACATGTTGTATGATGAGCCCTTCAGCTCAATGGCCAGAGTATCCAATCATGCGTTAATGGAGTTATTAAGGAAAACTTGAGGAGCTAAATAAACTTCGAGATTATCCTACTGCTGCATAGATTCTGTCGTCGACGAAGAGAATGGCTCCTTCTAATGACAACGGGGACAGTGCCATTAATATCAATCAGGCTTGCAAATAGAGCGAAACTTTTTGTCGAAGTCAGAATAAATTGAGATAAACTCCACGTTGTTGTAGGGAGATGTAAACTTCATGGGGAAACAAAGCGTGGGCGTTAATACTATTATTCAAGAAAGTTCTACGAATACTCCGGGCTGTGCCATCGTCCTCCGGTGGATTACGACGACGACGACGACGAGAAAGGCAGCCCCGAGCAGGACTCCTGTTGGCAATATATTACTCGAAAAACGTCACCATCCTGAAAAGGAAGGAGGCGTGCCATCCGCCGAACAACGCATCAAATCAATTACCTACCTGATCAATACTTTACAGATCCAAGTGCACCTTCGACAGGACTAGATCTACTGCACTATAAATTTTCCTTGGTGGGAAGTCGCTCAGGAACGGGCTGATTCTACCAAGAGTAACAGATGCTGGATATATCTACATACATATGGGATCAGAAGGCCCTACAATATAAAAGCCTTTTCGTAAAGCACCAGTACCATAGTACGTGCAAGTTTGAAAAATCGTCTACCCATTAATAACAATAAAGTGGAACAAGCAATCTAAACTAAACCATTTGTTTTTAAAGATAGGAGATTTCCGTTTTATGTGCTTTAAAAGACTACATGATACTTGTGTACCTTTCTATATAACCCGATTGAACCTTCAGAGAAACATATTTGAATTCTAAGTACTCGCAAATCTTCATTATATCAATCAAATATAATTATTCTAAGATATGTTCAAGAAATATCACAAACTGCATCAAAATCTATGAAGTCGTTTAGAAGTTATATCTTAAAAACTTGAGAAAAAGACGATGAAAGCAGTTAAAAAGGGTTCGAAACAAATTGAACAACGTTTTTTTTTTAGTGCTAACACTGCAAATTATAGTGTTTAATGAGTGTATTATATGGAAAAATCAGTGTTTCATTCTAAAACATTTTAATGTTTAACGAATTTAAAAACATATAAATTCTTTAAGGTCTTAATAGCAACACACTTATAAAGTAAAACATTTCGTTGTATTCAAACATTACTGATCAATCTTGGAGATAATTATCTGCATATTTAATCGAATAAAAAGAATTATTTTTTAAGTAATTCCAATCAATTGCTATAAAGTTATTTAAAGAAAAATGCATTTAATATTCCAAACAGCAATTATGTTTGAGTCTTTTAATTACGGCAACTGAAAAATGTTTAATTTTCAAACATTCTAAAAGTAATACAAGATTCTGATTAACCACACACAACTTTTGGGAGACATTTTATTAAAAAACATTTATTCGAAATAGTAAAGCGTTGTTTTTCATAAAATATAGAGTGAAAATATTAGTTTCAGAAATTAATAGATAATTTAATAGAGTCTTTTAAAAAAGTCAACCTGTGAATATTAAGGTAAAATAGTACGCGAGGAGAACTAATGAAAGCTCTATCTGAAAGCAAAACCTTTTTTCCCATAGCGACCAGTTGGCCAAAACGATTCTGGCTTTAAAAAATGTTAATGCCATTTAAAAAATTTAATAATGTTAATGCCATTCGATAGTAAACTAAATGTACGCCTACCATACACGCTGAGCCTGAACCATGATTGAATGAAAAAATCTCTGATTGCAATTTTTCTTTCTAATTTTAAAAAAACAATACAAATGAATAATTTTGAGATAAAAATGAAAATATTCTGTGGAGGGCTTTTTTAAAAAAATTATTTTTATCTTTCTCCAAAATCACAATATAGCCAATTTGAAATACATAACATGATAACATATTGTACATACACGGTATATAATAAGTTCGAATACAAAAAGAATTTGCGAGATCGAAACACGTAGTTAAATTTTATTAAATATTTTTAATGGAATTTAATATAGTATATATTAAGAACATTTTACTATAAATGTTTTTTGATTATACCTCCTTTAGCTTTTTCTACTAACAATAATCTCTTTTCAAAAGAGTTACAAGCGGCACGGACTACTGGCATAGGTATTTCGTCCCAAATTTTAATTATGGTGTGATACGCCTATTAAGTAATTAGCCCAAGTCACCCAAAATTAAACGCAACACTCAAAACAAACCCAAGCGCAGCACTTAAGATCCCGACCTACCGCATTGCATATAGTTCATTGCCGGGCATTACAACCTAGCGCTGACCCACATAGCAGGGGCGCTCACGTTTCACGCAATAATGCAACAACACAACAAGTGAGGCATAGCTTGCCGGCGCCTAAAACAGCGACCAGGGAAAGTGCATTGCGCATCATAAACACGTTAAACATTTAGCGTAAGAATTGGGGTAATTTGAATCCCTTACGTTGCAGAGTGAGTGCACTTAATGTGGGACTCTGGGTGAAATATTGATAGGCTATTGAGAAATATTTTTAGCCAATAGGAACTCTAGCTGTAAGAATAATTTTGTATAAATAGGCTAAGCATTTTAATAAAGCAGGATCAGTCGAACAAGAATCTTTGGTCTTGAAGGAGTAAACGCTGCTAAGCTGCTCCTAAACCCTGACTAATCCTCTTATCTCGGAGTTCAAGCTATCATAGCTGCTCCACGGAGTAAAAGCCTTGCGGCTGCTCCCAGGTTATTCAACAGCTGACTACCCGTGAGAAGCGAACACTACATGGCGACCGTGGTGAAGCTCGAACAATAGGAGACGAAGCCCAGATACACAAAAAAAAAAAAAAAAAAAATTTTTTTTGATACTCTTCGGCATACAGCGTATTCAAGGCATCTGGAAACATCGAACACTACTACACAATAGTAATGAGCGAAATGGATGCAGCCTTCAACAAAATATTCGGGTTGATAGAGAAGACAGCGCGGAGCTCAATTCAATAAAAAGAAACAACAGTTGTAAAAATAAACTAGGTTAGGTAGAAACAAACATATTTTTGTTGATATAATTTTTTTTTTCTCTCTCTCATTATATAAAATAAAATAGATTAGGCATCTAAGTAGCAAGCAATGTTTTTCTCTTAATTATATATATAAAAATTTAGTTATTTAGGGCAGTTAGAATTGTAGATATAAATGTTAATAAACTTGTTCTAATTTTTTTTTTATATAATTCGTATTCACTTACAATGGGAACAACGCAATCTAAAAATGCCGATAATAACGGAGAAGTTGTAAATAACGTTATTATTGAAGATACGGTAAATATCGAAAATAAACAAATTGTGTTGCTTCTATTGATAATTGCTGTAGTAAAAATAGCTGAGCTGATTTATATTCTGTATAAAGATCATAAGAGAAGTCTAAAAAAGAAATACTTGGGTGAACCAGCCGTTATAAAAGTCTAGAAAAAAAAAAAAAAAAAAATAAATATTGTAGTGCACTATTTCATCGCAATAAGCAATGAGAGACTTTATACAGATTCTTTTGTCCCTGATCGCATTGTTTGCCATGATGGCCATGCAGGCCGGACTTATAATGCTAGCACTGAAGAATGTACAGACAGTTTTCCAAAATTTTTCACAAGATGCACGCATCTCACGGGGATGGATTCACAACAGAGAACTACTTAACTAATGGACAGACTAAAAGAAATAAAAGAGGAGCTACAGAAGATATTGAGCAACTTTACTAAAAGCAAGAACAGGGGATATACCCAGAAAACGCTGCAGGAAAAGGAAGACAAAGTAAATAATCTTCTTGCAGAAGCAAAACTTTACGTATCTATACCGGCAGAGGCCGCTATAGTACTCAAATACAGAGAATACTATAAAGTAATAATAAATTTAGTACATGATATCCTCACATTAATAAACGATCAAAAATCAGATGACACTATGGCTTTCGACATAAAGACAGCGACCTCTCTGATCCAAACGTACGACGGGAAACACGAGCAAACGGAAGCGTTCATCGAGTCTATGGAACTGCTGGATGAACTCACAGCAGCAGACCACAAAAACATAATGATAAAGTTCATAAAGACAAGAATTACAGGTAAGGCTAAGCTCGTGATAACCGAGGATATAAACTCGGTTGAGGCGATAAAAACAAAAATACGCCAAAAATTTTCAGCCAAACTTTCGTCGGACGCAGTTCTAGCGCAATTAAGAGCACTAAAGCAGGGAAGTAGAAAGCTAACGGATTTTGCAAACCAAATCGAAAACCTCTCCAGCCAGCTAACAAGAGCACTAATAGCTGAGAAAGTGGCAACAGGAGAAGCGGCGGAAAAATTAGCCGAAAAATTTTCGATACAGTCATTCATCGATAACGTAACAAATCGAGAAACTGCGCTCATACTAAAAGCTAGCAATCTCACAACATTACCAGAAATAACAGCAAAAGCAACAATGGTAGATAAAGAACAACCATGCAACATCCTCCAATGCAGGAGCAATCAACCGGAAAGATCAGGAAGTTATCCAAACAGGGGTAGAAACAATTGGCATGGTTACAACAGATACAACAATAATAACAGATATAATAACGGTAACAGACAAAATTACAACAACAACAGCAGAGAAGGCTATAGTAACCAAAACAGGCCAAACTATAGCAATAACAATGCTTATAACAGGAATTACCGACCCATACAAACACAGCAATCGAATACAAGACAAAGTAATAACAATCAGAATAGTCCACGGAATAGACGAATTCAGCATTATGAATCGGGGGAATACCAAACCCCCCAACCAGAATCAGAACGGTTGGGGGAAGCAACACAAATAACCCAAGAATACTGAACATAAATATCTCTTTAACTAATTTCATAAAGGCATATGTAGAAATGTGCGGAGCAGTATGCACATTCATCGTTGAGACAGGTGCAGATATTTCAGTATTTAAAAGGGGTAAAATCAGCAACGATCAATTATACTATCCAAAAAACACTTGCTTCATACAGGGTATAACAGACAGTAGAAAACAAACGATTGGTGCAACAAACACAAAACTAATCTTTAATGACGAATTTTCAGTTGAACACGAATTTCAAATAGTCAGCGACGATTTTTCTATAGGCGCGGACGCAATTCTGGGATTAGACTTTTTATCAAAATTTAAATCAAATATTGATTATGACACGTGGACTCTGATTGTAAATACGTTAGATGGAGCAGTTGAAGTACCAATTTTAAGCGGACCATGTCCGAATTCAATCATTGAAATGCTCTAAATTACTGATGTTTTGGTCCTTGAGTTTTGACATCGTGTAACCCCAGGCAAAAAAAATCCAAGGGATTAAAGTCAGGACTACTAGGAGGCCATTCATCCTATGGCAAAAAGTCGACTAAATTTTCAGCACCCCACTTCTAAACTGAATTTGCGGTATGCGGAGGTACTCCGTCTTACTGAAAACAATAGTAGTCGTCTCCAAACAATTCTTTAGAGCCTGGAAGCAACACAGCTTGAAGCACCTTCTTCTGGTAGTATTCAATGTTGACCTTGACACTCTTTTCAATAAAAACCAGAGGGAGCTTACACCTTTCACAAAAACTCCTCAAACAATAGCAGATGAAGCATTTTGATATCTAGACACATAATGCTCGTTTTCTGGACTGTCTTGAATTTTTACTGACCACACGCGATCATTTTGAAGGTTGTGCGGTTGCTGCAAAGCAAAGAGTTTTTCATCGGAAAACACAAACTTTTCTCCAGCGTGCCAAGCAAGAATATTGGAAACTCTTGCAGCTCTTTTTTCTTTGGATGTCGAAACTCCATGAATTTTTTGTTTTTTTTTATAAGCCTTTAAGCCAAGATCTTAGGTGAGTATCAAATGTGCCGAAGACTTTCCGATTCCTAATTTTCCAGCGAGTTTTCTTACCGAACAAAATGTTTTTCTTCGAATTTGCTCTCTTACGGCTTTAATTCGTAAGTACAGTGCGTGGACGTCCACCTTTCTTACGGTTTTCAACAGACGAGGTTTCTTTGAAACATTTTATGGTCTTGTATACAAAGTCCCGTTTTATTCCTTCTTTTCTCAGATCACGAAATATCTTATAAGGCAAAGTGGTGATATTGTGAGTTTGGAGAAAGATGAAAAGTCAATTTTTTAAAAAAGCCCTCCACAGAATATTTTCATTTTTATCTCAAAATGATTCATTTGTATTGTATATTTAAAATCAGAAAGAAAAATTGCAATCAGAGATTTTTTCATTTAATCATGGTTCAGGCTGAGCGTGCATATGGCAACAATTTTGTTGAATATTTTCTGTGTTTGGAATGGCTAAAATCAGAAAAAAATTGGAAGCCGGAAAAATTTTTTTGAATTTTCTACAATTTCAAAGTTCTATTGTGAAAATGTTTGTATAGAAAGGTTGAATTGCTATTAATGAAATAACTTACTATATAGGAGGAGGTATTAATAGGCCATTAAGTTATTATAAAAGTCAAATAGTTCTTTTAATAAGAGCATTTTAATTAAAAAGGGCTATTTCTCGTTAAAATTTGTATTTATTATTAAATTTTAAAAAAATGTCCAGGGATGTCCACATTCTAATTAGTATCAAATTAAAGTCGAAACCCTCCTGCATTGTTGCGACCTTCGGAGAAAATTGCATTTGAATTAAAGTCTACCTTGTTATTGTGTGCGTATTTCCACACAATGTTCTCACTTATGCAAGAATTTTATGAGACTGCATAATGGTTGTTTTGGAAGTAAATTAAAGTTTTTCTACTAAACATCATTTATATTTAAAGAAATTAGCTACTTAAAGCGAAGATATTTTGCGTATTGAAAATTCTCAATCTTAACGGAAAAGAGGAAACACAACACTGCTTTGATTAATTGGCAAATTCCAATTTGATAATACTATAAGAGTATTTGGAGCCAGGAAAACTTTCAAGTGTACTATACTAATTTGATTTGTGCTTGTTATTTATTACATTTATTTTTTGGTATAAAAGTGTTACGAAGAAATCGTTATGCAGATTTTGTATTGTGAACTTTACAAAATAATCTTTATAACAATGTTATGGAATACCAAGAGTTTGAACGTATTCTTTCAAATACGTATAATGTTAAAGTTTTGGACGATGAAAGAGTTCGCCGATTCTTTCTGTTCTAACTTTCAAGTAAAAATGGCAGCTTAGTACTAGAAACGCACGAAAGTTTGAACAACACAATGAGTCGTGGTTTAATACAATAATGGAAATCAGAGCTAAAGAAATAAAATATTCCGTGTCCTCTCAACCATCAACTTCAACATTTGCGACACCTTCGTCTTTACCTTCTACATCAACATTGGAATTTTCTTCATCAACATTGGAATGTTTTGCATCAACATTTGAACATTTCTATATCGTTCGGCAGAGGTAGACGAGCTATATCCCTTGATCGGTGCTCGGAAATCACCAAAAAGCGAATACACAAAGAGCATAATGAAGATTTTATCAACGGAATTAATAAGGTAATAACTTTACCAACGATATACGTCCAGGAAACTAGTTAAAAAAATTCTACAAGCGCTACAGATGCCACAACACCAGTAAAAATTTCAAGGAAAAAGCAAAACATTGACCTTACGAATATGTTGCTTCCATATATCATCGGATTAATACGTATAGGTCATTAATACATCTCATCAAACGTTTTAGAAGCAGGGAATTTTCAAAGAAAATAGCTTATTTACTAGACACAGATGAAAATATGTATAGATAAATTGTTTGAAAGTTTTCCAGCCAACGATTAGTATTTGAGTATACTAAATTTTTTCTTTTTCTTTTTATATATTAGTAAAATTTAATATTAAATTAAAGATTAAGTTAATAATGTTGTTAAAACTTTTAAAATAACATTAATAATTCATTTATTAACTACTTCAAATTTTGTTGATTTATTTTGAGGCACACTGTAAAACTTGTTTTTTTTTTGTATCAGTTAAAACGTAATACGTGGGCTGTTTGAAAAGTTCTCAGTCCGACTAAGAAAACTAAGATAATAAAATTAAAAAGATGTTTTATTTTTCTACACATTCTCCCCTTGTCTCAATACACTTATTCAATCTGTGCTCCAGTGTTTCTATGCCGCTCTTATAGGCTGATTCCTCCAACTCTTCAAAAAACCGCTCCGCCCCAGCTATCACCTCTTCGGTTGTGGACAATTTTCTCCCAGCCAGGTGTTTTTTTAATTTAGGGAACAGGAAATACTCCGATGGTGCTAAATCAGGAGAATATGGGGGATGGTTTAATACTTTGAAACAGAGTTCATGAATCTTAGCCATTGCAACAACTGACTTGTGCGCCGATGCATTATCCTGATGAAAAAGGATTTTCTTTTTGGGCAATCCCGTCCGTTTTTCATGAATTTTGTCAGCTAATTTATCTAACAGGTCCTTGGGAAGGTAGTCAATGAAAATAATTCCCTTGTAATACCAAAACACTGATGCCATCACTTTTCCTGCCTACTTTTGCGATTTGGCTTTCTTCGTTGGCGGAGAATCGGTATGTTTCCACTGTTTCGACTGTTGTTTTATCTCAGGAATATAGTGGTGAAACCAAGTTTCATCAGTGGTGATAAATTTTCTTAAAAAGTCGCTAGTATTCGATCGAAACAACGCCAGATTCTCCCTTGAGATTTCAACCCGGTTGAGTTTTTGTTCGGCGGTCAACAAACGCGACACCCATCTTTCTGACACCTTTTTCATTCCTAGTTCGTCGATTAAAATATGAAACACCTGCTCAGTTTAAATTCCTATAGTGTCACTTATTTCACGCACTTTCAATCTTCGATCTTCTAAAACCATTTTGTGGATTTTGTCGATGATTTCTGTCGCTGTCCACCACGTCGACGTCGACGAGCTACCGCTCCTCAGGTCATCTTCGACGCTTTCTCTGCCTTGTTTGAACAAAGCTGCCCACTTTTTTACTGTGGAATACGAAGGCGCATATTCACCTAAAGTGTTATCCACATATCTTCCTTGATTTGGCTTGGCGTCATATATTTTTTTTTTTACGAAATATTTTATCACGGCCCTTATTTCACCTTTTTCCATTATCGCAATGGCATTTGAAATATGATTAAATAAAGAATCAAGCCCTCGAATGAGTGTAAAGGACCCCGCACATTTTGTATGGAAAAGTGCGTACAGTCAAATCGACTGAAAATTTAGTATGTTGTACTTCAGGACATCCTGATCAAAAGTTCCCATGGGCGCAACTTCAAAAAATGGCCAGTTTTAGAGATACAGGGTGTTTCATTTTAATAGACGTACTCACATATCTCGAAAACTACGCATCCTAGGAAAAAATGTTTCGGACAAAAGTTATAGAGTACCACAAGGGTTAACTAGCGGTGACCTTGCCTTTGACCTTGAAGTCAAGGATCAAGGTCATTTCAAGGTCAAATCAATTTTTACATAGTGATCCCTACTTCTGACCCCGGAAATGGAAAAAACGCAACAGTTTGCATGAACATGAACAATGAGTATATGTATGTCGCTAATATGTTTAGTTTCTTTAATTATTTCGATTACCAGCGTCTCTTATATTATCAAGTAAAGTGACGCTTGGATATTTGATATGAGGCTGGTGTCGCGCATACCCTAAGAACCATAACACACTTGCGAAATGTGCACAGCAACCTAATGTTCTCGAACCTGATACACAAGTACAGTAATAACCTCTTATAGGCTCATTATTCTGATCCTCATGAGGTCTATAAGTTATCCATAACTGATACCTTGTCGAATTTCGGAAGCTGGAGTACAGCCGTACCCTGAGGAAACCATTTTCATACCGGTGCTCATCAAATTCAAAAAATATAAGAGACGCTGGTAATCGAAATAATTAAAGAAACTAAACATATTAGCGACATACATATACTCATTGTTCATGTTCATGCAAACTGTTGCGTTTTTTCCATTTCCGGGGTCAGAAGTAGGGATCACTATGTAAAAATTGATTTGACTTTGAAATGACCTTGATCCTTGACTTCAAGGTCAAAGGCAAGGTCACCGCTAGTTAACCCTTGTGGTACTCTATAACTTTTGTCCGAAACATTTTTTCCTAGGATGCGTAGTTTTCGAGATATGTGAGTACGTCTATTAAAATTAAACACCCTGTATCTCTAAAACTGGCCATTTTTTGAAGTTGCGCCCATGGAAACTTTTGATCAGGATGTCCTGAAGTACAACATACTAAATTTTCAGTCGATTTGACTGTACGCACTTTTCCATACAAAATGTGCGGGGTCCTTTATTCAAATCTGGGTTAGGCCGAGAACTTTTCAAACAGCCCTCGTAATGTCAACATTTATTTCCCAAAGTTTCGTTTTTTAACATAACAAAAGTTACAGATTTTTGATAGCCAAACAGTCGTTCTGGCCCACTGTGCGATGGCTGTAGTGTTTTTGAAAAATATGAGAAAGCCGCTCGACGGCCGCCATACGACAAAAGCAGTACTTCGGCTGCAAAAATTGGGTGCGGCCGTGGTAGCCTTTAAGTGGCGGAAGTACGGCCTCACATATAGTAGTTCTATTCTTTAAATATTTTTAACCGACTTCAAACAAATGAGTCGTTTTTTTTTTTTTTGTTACGCGATATCTTCGCCGATTGTGATCCGATTTTAATGATTCTTTTTTTTTATTGAATAGACTATATTTCGACTGCGGTCCCAGGTTTATAAACTTGCCTTGGCCGACACCTCTTTTTTTATACTGTGTAAAAGCCGTGTGGTCTTGGTGCAGTTGAATTTTTCAGATAACGTACTTCTTGCGCCCAACTATAATATTCAAAGTACAGATCTCGTTTGGTGTTCTTAAAAATCTTAAATATTTTTACTCTGGTTACTTACTAAACAAAATTAAAACGATGATTATTATTTCACAGATACGTGAATCGACAAAACCCTATTTAACGAATCCTTGATTTTGGGGCTCAATTATAGGGATACGCATCGTGTATCGCGGCCACCGGGCAAAATCAGCGAGCAGGCATAATTTCACCTCACGATTTACAAATGAAATATTTAGATAGAAATTCAATGGAAGGTAATTCACTTCGTTATTGCAAACATTTTGTGGGATTGCCAGCTCGCCCGCCAGCAGCGAAGCATATGCTTGACGCTAGCGGGGATACCGCTTTAATCTACCAGTAAACAAATTGTACTTTCTGATTGAAATTCTCCCCTCGGGCTCGGATGAAAACACATGCTAAACTCGACTGAAAACATCACTTTCAGGATTGTTCTAGATCTAATTTCCGAAATTAAAAAAAAAAAAAAACAGACAAAAAATATATAATGGGAAAAAGTGTGCGAAGACTCATGATGTTGACGTCGACGTCAAGGTAAAACTCAATATTTTTTAAAGTCTCATTTTTATGATTGACTAGACTTTTAAAGGTTTTGTTTTTCCATGTTACCAATTCCCACAAAGATAATAAGCAAATATAAGTTCATATGTCTTCTGGATATCGTGTATTAATAATTTATCTTTCTATTCTTTCCACACTCAAATTTCATTTCTACCTATTGATATTTTTTAATTTAATTTTTAGAGCTACTCTTCTGTTTGCAATATGTTATTTTATATTTAATCCTTGAATACAAACAGCTAAGAAATTTGACCATTAGAAACAAAAGCTATTACTTTAAAATCACAATTTTTTAGTGATCTCAGAATATTCAATGCTTCTCTATTATTATCTCTTTATTACGCGTGTAGCTGCCTTACATCTTTATACTTGTATTGGTCGATATATGTATAAAAAATATACATATAAGCTTTCTCATCTTTTCTCGATATTCATAACTTGAACACTTTGATGATTGATGCGTTTTTAAACACTTCTTCAATCCGCTGTTATCTTGAAGAATATCAAACAATAATTTTGGTCTGAATTTCATATTAATACTTGTGGGAAGATTTTGTGTGTGCAGAAGGATTCCTTAATTTTACTTAAAATACCTATTTACTGTATCCCTTTATAAGTCATGAGCTGTAAATGTAAACGAATAAATGTGAACTGGCAGTGAGATATTTCAGCCTTGTAAATTCTGAGTTAATTAAAAAGTAAAAAATAAAATGGGGAAAAGAAAAGCTATATTTTAAAATTGCAAAAAAATGTTCTGACAACTACGAACTGAATATTAATTTCATTTAATTATCGTAAAAGTCTTAAAGATAATCTTTTCGCCCTAGATTCAGTTGAGTTTATTTGCAAAAAAAAAAATCTACCCATCGTTCTGAATTAATGCAATTTAAGCTGGGTGACCGCAATGAAATTGAAACCATTGCAAAAGTCCATGCATGGCCAAGCCCATGATGATGAATGTCCTGTGAATTATTTATGTTGAACAGCGGGGAACACTTGAATCAGCCCCGCAGATAAACTTTGTCGTCAGAATTTACATTGTAAAGTGGGTTGCGGCGATTTCTACATGAATCCCATACACTATTATATATATATTCGAGGAAAAGCGAGAAAATGAGAAAATTTTCAATGGTCGATTTACTGGGAAAGTGTTGCATCATTAAAGATTCAAGTATTGCTCGTTTTCACGGTTCGCGGTCGTCTTGTGGCGGATTTGCCCCGTCCTCGTCGTCGTTGTCGTCATCTAGAGGCTGCATTGGAGGGATTCTGTGCTCTGGACCGGCTGGAGACTAATCAATTTTAATTAAGACGTTGGTTGTGTTCATCATAAATTATTTTCCCTGCGCCATTTATAAAAACCATCAAATTTGCACGGCATTAGTGGGTGGATGTATTATGTAGTGCCGAACATAATTCGCAATGTTCGGGTGCTAAGCATCGTTTGCTTGGAGAAAAAAAGAAATATATATATATTATATATACAGACATCCATATATATTATATACGGGCATAGGAATAAGAAAAGAAAAAAAGTAAAAGTAATTTACGTGCGCCCTTAACGCCACCGGGATACGAACGAACGTCCCGCGCCAGAAGGTAAATCCAAGCTGGATTGGGCTGGCCAAACCGAATTTATGGTCGTTCAGATGCGCCATAAAAGAATAAGGGCCGTGGACGCGTGGCGCGGGGCCGGGTGTAAGAAATCAGATGGTAATTAACGCTAACTCACTTTATGGCTGGAACTAATTCAATTATTTCCTCGGCTGCTGGGGGCGCTGCGGCGGCGCGTTATTACTTTATTAACTACACGGGTGCTGTGATACTTACACTTTTAGGGTTCGTTAATTTTTATGTCTAATCCGCTGTTACCAAGCATTTGCCCTTTTAAAAGTCGCAGTTTTTCCGCCCTTTTGCTGTCAATTGGGGACGGGTAGTATAAACAGTTTTACGTGCAGTAAAGAGTTTAACTTTTTATTTTTATTTTTTAGTATATTTAAACTCCTGTCCCTTTGCGCCCTTCTTATGGAAATTGCTTCGATTTTATTTTACTGCATTTTGAACGCGAAATGAAATTTGTACAGAGTATCAACAAAAACGAGCAAACTTCCGAAGTTTTATTGGAATTAATATATGTCATTAGAAATGATAATTCATTTAAGGGGTTATATACAGTCAGGATTTTTAGAAAATCGATTTTTTTATTATTTTATTTTTGTAATGTACATATATTTAAGTACACCCACAGAAAATTTCATGTCAATCCGGTGAATATTCTCGAAGTTACACGCATATTTGTAATGACGTGTTCGAGTTTTTGTACTAAATGTAAAATGCTTATGAAACTTTAAACGCGTTTTTCTCAAAACTGTGTTCTTATAGTCGGTGAGCAAGATTTCTCGGAAACGGCTGAACGGATCAGTTTCAAATTGTAACATAAGCTTCCTAAGTATATTTTTTAGTAATTAATCGAAGCTTTTCGCTCACCGATAAATATTTTCCATTTTATAAACAATTTAGAGCGAAAATTGTTGTTAAAAATCGATTTTTTTTTTTAAGAAGCCGCCATTTTGTCAAAAATTCGTATTTTGCTTATTCCTTCGATTAATTACGAGATAAAACAATATACTAACGAAATAAATTTGGTTTTTCCATTTTGGATGATCCAGTCTAGAGATATCGTGCACACCGCAAAACGCTTTTTTTTACAATTGCTCCCGGAGATCAGCTGTAGCAGCTTTTAAAATAATTATTTTTACAAATAAAAAACATTAAAATACACTCAAGAGTTACCGTTATATGTGTACAGAATTTTACATTAATAACTTAAAAGATCATCTCAAGAGAAATTCTTGAAAAATCGACTTTTTTGGGCCTTCTGACTGTATATAACCCCTTAAAAAAATTAAAAATAACTATTGTTTTCAAATAAACAATAAATACTATTGTAATCAAACTATCGCCAATCGCTGTGTATAAATTTTTGCCATCTTTCTGGCAACAGATGAATTCCACTGTGAAAAAATTGTCTGTCATTCCAGCCAACGGCTTCCAATGTGTTTTTAACTGATTTCGTAACATGAGACCGAGCGTTGTCATGCAAAAAAATCACCTTGTCGTGTGTTTTGGCATATACGATACAGATCGTTTTTTGTTCAATGATCAGTTTAATGAGATTAATTGTTGTTTATCGGCCGTTTACAGGCATGACTGATTTTTTACTTCTTCTTTAATTGAATGGATTCTCTTTTCTTACTTTTTCTTCCTATCTTCTGGGCCTGTGATTCTTTTAATTTTACTGAATTTGATTTTATTTTGATTAAAAAGATCTTATTTATTATTTGTTTAAGTATTTATTTTCTTTTTAAATGGTTTATTAACATTTTCCGACTCGACCTTTTAAAATTCATTAACAGACTAATTAATTTTACAAAATAAAATCTAAACTCCCTACTACGCAAAGTACTAGAATTCTATATCAATTTATACTACAGTGTTTGTAAAGTAAAAAACTAAATTGCCAAGCCAAAAGCGGACAAACTACTCCTACAGTGCCTAACACCATCTTTCCGCACATACAGGGGTCTACTGACGGACGAAATATTATTGATAACAAACGCACAGCATAACTTTTGAAATATAACTAATTGGTTTGCGTTAAATTTTGTTAATGTCTACAGTGGCAGATTTACCAACAGGCTGAGTAGGCTGGAGCCTAGGGTGGCAGATTTTAGGGGCGGCAAATTTGGGGCCCAGAAATTTTTTTTTCTATCTTACAGAAATTAAAAAGATTCATATTTATATACCTAAACTAGTAGGTAGTCCGTGTCCATGGTTTCGCCAGCTATCGCCGTCAGCAGGACTCTCGGTATCAAGCGCTCTCATCCTACCAGCAGATATAAATTCTACATAAATAGAAGAGATAATAAATCGAAAGACTATTTAGAGTAGACTACACAATTTGTTTTAAATAACAAGAAATGAAATCCAAAAGGTATAAAGAAGCGTATAAAGAAAAAAATAGAAAAATATTTGAAAACAAAATTGTAACACATCTTACAATTCCCAAAGAAAGTCATGTAATTTGCAGCAAACTAAATATACAGAATAAAAAATCGCGCAAAAAGGTATTGTAAAACTTTCATAACTTAATTAATTGAATTTCATCGTCATCATCAGCCGGATTGTTACCAGATAATGGATATATTGTTTTTAAACTGTAAGCAAATGCAATAAAAATTATTTAATTACTTTTACCGATTGTACATTATTTTGTAAGTAGTATATTACCCCGTTTTATTAGTAGCACATGATTGGGCTTGTATTAGCCCAGAAATATACCCAAAAAATATTTCTTGCGCAATCTTATCTAAATCGTTGGGTTGCAAAAATAATCTGGGAATTGACACATCGATCCCCTAGTTCACAATAATACTAATATAATTACGGAAGAAAAGCTTCTGTAATTAGAACGATAGTGCACAAATCATAAAGTTACAATTTCATTGACAAAAAAATTGTAATTGATGTGATTGTAAACTAGGGTATCGAATTGTAGAGGTCGGAAGGGGCGCCAAAATTTGAATAGCCTACTAGCGCCAAATGTGTAAATCCACCAGTGGTTGTCTGGGAACATATTTCAAGAACTATTTGATAAACAGCCGCTGTAGTTAAAAATGGTGGTTGCTAAAACTTTATCACTACCTGTCAGCTAGAGAAGAGCTGTTTACATATACATTTTCTCTCCTCCCACTGTCGCAGGTCGGTTGTTAAATTGGCGGGATGCCTGAGACAGGAGATTAAGGGTTCCATCTTTATATGTACAATATTAATAGTTATGATTTGCAAAGCCATAGCTAGAAGCTACAACTTTATATGTAGTTTTGAATAGAATTAAATAAGTGCAGATGACAACTCCGGATGAAATGCCATATTTATGGGCTAAAATGACTGATTTTCCATTTTGGAACAACATTTTTTATCAACTAAAAACTTTTTAATCGCGGAATATGAATTTGAATTTTTTAATTTGGGTTAAAAAACATTTATACTAAATAAGTACCTAATATTCATGACACGTGTTGTTATTTCCCAAAGTATCTAGCATGTATTTACATAAAAAATAAAATTGTTTATAAAATTTGCCTCTTGACGATGCGGAACATCACACAAATTCCTTTTTATATGTGAAAAGACTTATAGGAGCGGAAAATATCTATTAGTTTCGTTATGCTTGTTATTCCTATATTCGTATAAGAAAATAAATATCTTATGTCATTCCATTCTCTTTCCAAATTCCAACCATATTGGTTGTCCCAATTGCATATGTGCGAATCAGGACATTTCCGCCAATTTGGTTGTGAAATTGTTGTAAACGCGGTGGTGGTACTCATTTGCTAATGGTTCCCAGCAACTACACAGTTATGAGAAACTGTTCTGCGAACCAATCTACAACCATTCATTGCTACTTGGGTAATCTCTCCAATTTTGTATATTAAAATTTCAACGGTTGACCTGGACCCTCTGTATTTTCCACATTGAAATTGACACTTCAAAATCTCCTAAACCTGAATTGACATCTTGAAATCGACAGAGTTTGTTCACTGGAAGTTTCCATAAGCGGGCAATGACTTTCAGTGGCACTTTTTTTCTTATTAAAATGTAAAAGTAACGCTTGCTATTACCTATCCTATCTATTCAACGCGACTGATCAACAAGCACTTGAACTTCATATAGATTTTATTCACCAAAACATTACCAAGCATTAGTAACGCTGTTAGAAATCCTTTAAAATTAAGTATCATGCTTAATAGTTTTGCCCAAGCACAACATTTTCATGTACCCCCTATAAAATTTCTGCGTATATGATGCCGCCCTTAGAATAAATTATGCTTGTTGTGCGGGAAAAGATGAAAGTACATATATGTATGTATAGTATAATATATCTGAAGATTGGCAATCAAATGTTCTGGATATTATTTTGAAGCTATCCAGGATAATGAGGGAGAAAATTGCAATTTTGATAGTAGGTCGGAATTACGAATTTTTTTTTTTGGCTCACACACAGTTCTGGAGGAGTAAGTGATCCCTTATCTATTAATCATTTTTAAGTCCTTAATCCGCCGCCCGGGCAAACATATAAAATAAAATTAGGCCAAATTGAAGTCTTACGGGCGATGGGAGTGCCCCATTTTCACTCGAGCGCTCATTATCGGGGCTCCCCTCTCGACCTTACCTTTCGCTATATAATATAGTACATCCAGGAAAATCCCTTCGCTAGATTTTTGGGGCTTACATTCCCGCACCTACTGTTAAGAAGGGCTACATGAGCATATCGCTCGCTCCTTGATCAATATTTGATATTTACGATGACTTTGGGAAATTCTGTAAACAATTTTATTATTCCGTTCGCACGCACTTACACACGCACACACACACACACCCAGGCGGATAGGGGTTGCGCAAAGTTCGCGCCGAACCATGAAATATTAAGATTCAATCCAGGATCGCACTCATACATCCTTGAGGATGATCTTGAGCGCGTTTCTCGACGTTCTTAATTTCCATAAGGAAGTCTTCGACGTGCCCCATCGCATCGTCCTGGAATTTTAGGGAGCCTCCGACGGGTTAATATTTGCCGGGGCCCCCCCGCCCACCACTTATGTCGATATGACAGGTCTCCCGGTCCCGGTGGCATTATGCTATTTCTTGTACATCACTACGTCCGGCTCTATAATACAGCATCACCTTGAGCGCCTTTGGCGGGATTTCTTATATTTTCCTTCATATTTCTCATATTTCGCTTCTTATTTTTTCGCCTTCCACCCGCACACATCTTGACGTCATCGAATGATTGATTCTGCCTTTTGGCACCAATTCGAACGGAAGGATGGCACAGCATCCACTGGGGGGAGGCAATTTGCAGTGTTTGGTGTTGATTTTGAGTTTTCAGCATCTTCGATAGGCATCAGCCTATTCGCTTTTGCCCCCCATCATGGGCCCGTTTTGTCCCAAAAAATTCAGTCTTTTACACTTCAAATATTTATAAAGACGTGCGTGTTGGGAGGGGTACATTTATTTAATTTGCCCATTATTTGATAGCAGCCGTAATGATTCGAAATTTTGACGCCTGATGAAGCTTCTTGTTTTTTATGATTCGTTTGAGATGCTCCAATACGAGGGATATTTTGATTCCATCTTCATACATTTATAAGGTAGAATATATTAAAGAAGATGTGTGGAAAGATATACCATGAATTTACATATTATATATGCAAATTTCATGATATTATTAGATATTGAGATAAGAATCTTCACAATTTAGAATTAATTAAGTATCTAACACTGGTGTTCAAAATTAAGGGATCACACAAAAAATCTAAAAAAAATTCTAATGTTTAAACTGTTGTATTTTCGCAGCAAATTATCGGATTTAGATTAATGTAAGCTTGCACATTCTACAATGAAATTATGAATCGAAAAATTTGTTTCATTCTCCACTACTTAGCTAGAGTCAACAAAATAGACAAAATAAATTATCCCTTAATTTTTGTGAAGTTTAATGACTTTTATGGGCTTGAAAAAAAAAAAAATCTGCGTTGCAAGTGAAGCATTTTAAAGTAGGTACTTTTCCCTGAGCTATGAGTTTCCGAAGCAAAAACTTAATTTTCAACTTTGAGCTTCCATAACACCTACACTAATGCCCGTACAGTAGTCCGCCAGACGTCATTGGAAAATTGAAAGTATCCTTTCAAAATAGTTTCACTCAATTTTCTGATTAATAAATATTTGTTTTTGTATTGTGTCTCCAATATTTTGACCACATTAAAAACAGAATACCCTTAATTTTGACAGTCAATGTATAGGAACACTCTGGAAAATAAATTTAGTCAATTTAAACAAAATAAATTGTTAAAATATCACGAGATACACATTGCTGAAACTCCGTAAATTTCTAAACATTTTCGTCGTTCAATATTAATTATTATATAAAAAATTGTTAGTTCAAAATTTTATTCTTAAGCAGACTTCTTTATAAGGTTAGAATTCACGCAATGGGTTGGTATGTAAACAATACCCGGCGATCTTAAATATAACCAATTTTTTGTTTAATCTTTAAATTATTTTCTAAATCATTTCATTTAGTAATAGTTTTTGATATTTAGAAAATATTAAAAAAATTACGTTTTGATCGCTTGAGCAGTTTTTTAATTATTCATAGAAATAAGAGCAAAAAAAAAAAAAAATACTGCAACAGAACGACATGCTGCATTTCAAAAATATCAGAAAAAGTATATTTTCGGAGTATCTCCTAACCCCTTATTTGAAGAAAATATGAACTTACATTTAAATAGTCATCTTAAAATGAGAAATGTGATTGTAACTTCCTCATAGGAAGTTAACTAACAAAAAAGTTAGTTAACATTCAAAGTTAACCACGAAATAGTTAGTAAATAATTTTCGTGTTCAAAGGCTTATATCAGCAGATTAACTAAATTTGTTTGGCGCATTTTTAACCTACGACTTTGGTTATTTGTAATAATGCTTTTCTTTCAATGTATCATATTTTTAAATATAATATAATAAGTCACGCAAAGAAAACATCCTTTCTCATTTAAATTACAAAACATCTTAATCCTCTTAAACGACATAATTCATTAACTACAAAGTCTTCATTTGTGGTGTAGTTGCATGCAAAAAAATCTCAATTACACATGGCGAAAAATAAAATTCAACATAGAACACGCAAACCATTTAAGGGGACGTGACACACCCGATTTTTTATTTATTATATTTGGAAAAATTGGAAAATTGAAGGGAAAAACAGTAGATACAGTAATCAAACTTTGCATATTTATTAAACAGGGCTAAAATAATACAAAAATTTTTTTTTTTAATTTTTTGAATTCGTTTTTTGCTTTGTACATTTTTTTGTAAAAAACCACAAAAACTGACTGCGAGCACGATTGGGAGCGAATGGAACGCCTGAAAAAAAAAATATGTGGTTAATTGTTATCAAAATCCCCAGGAATTGAACCCAAATGGAACATTTTTCACGAATTTTTCAAAAATTCACTTTTTTTTGTCCCGGAAAAATGCCGCCATTTTGTAATTTTTTCGTGAAAAATGTTCCATTTAGGTTCAATCCCTGGGGATTTTCATAACAATTAACCCCATATATTTTTTTTTTTTTTTAAGACGTTCCATTCGCTCCCAATCGTGCTCGCAGTCAGTTTTTGTGATTTTTTTTACAAAAAAATTTACGAAGAAAAACACGAATTCAAAAAATTAAAAAAAAAATTTTTTTGTATTACTTTAACGCTATTTAATAAATATGCAAAGTTTGATTAATGTATCTACTGTTTTCCCTTCAATTTTCCAAATTTTTCCAAATATAAAAAAAAAAAAAATGGGTGTGTCACGTCCCCTTGGCGAAGAGTTATAGTTTTAGAGCAAACGTTAAAATATGAGAGTATTAAATTTTCTGAGAAAAAAGATCTTAGACTTATGTTGTAAAATTAAAAATGAGAACATAAGTTTAAATTAAATTTTTAATTGTGTAAACCAATGCCAACCTGCAGTATTATATTTTTTTATTAATTTCTAAATATATTTTGCATAATAAGCATTGGAAAACAAATTTTTAAATTATTAACATTGCGGCATTTCCGAAATTAACAAAAACACGTTTTTTATTAATTTCGATTAAGTTAAGCTTTTGAATAAAGAGAAACCAGGAAGTACAGGGAGCTGTATGTACACGGGATTTCCCTGGGGCTGGAGTAATCTTTTATTGTATGGGTGAGAAAAAAAATGCACCAACAACACCTCAAAAATTCGCTAAAATCGCATTAAGTTTGACATGTAGCCAAATACTTGATTAATAATATAAACCAAATAAAGTTCGGGCCAAGTTCATGGTCAGTGCTTCTAGGGGTGAAACATTAATTTTAGGGATCATGGTACATAATTTGAAAGAGTGAGAAAAGAGTAGAGGCACTTTTGGCACTAGTTTATTTGTCACTTCGTCACTGTCGTTGGCCTCTCTGTCAATGTATTGCAAAATGGCTACAATGGAATAAGTGAAAAATATTTTTTTGGAGAGAAACTTTCATAAAAACTATACATACTAATTGTATAAAAATAAATAGAAAACTTGTTAAACTTCACTTACAGCAATGTCGGATATTTCAGTTAAATGCCTGAAGGTATTTATAATGTAGTAATTTTTTCATAAAGGATATTTGAAGCAAATTCAAACACTAAAACAATTTGGTAGAAAGGGACTGTAACAAATTCGCAGAAAATCTACCTAAATCAATCCCAAAAATACTTTCATTTACACGTTTACACATTTAAAAAATGAAAATGAAAATGAAATAATTTTCATCCTTATTATAATAATTAAATTTATTAAATTTGATCACTCTTCAAAAAGTTTTCCAGTTTCAGGTAACTACTTGATGTTACATGTTACAACTTTCACACATTCATGCTCAAAAAATAGATAGAATAAGTTAATAATTTAAATGTTCACGTCAATCCAAATCAAAACTAACTGAACTCAAAACATATTCTTTTTTACAATTCATTGTGTATGTAATTAATGGAATAAATACTTCCCAAATATTATAAATCGTTTTCCTTTAGTTCCAGGACTTGAATTTTTTAATAATTTACATAGGTAGCATGATATTATATATGCAAAACATATTTACATATGTATATTGATTACATTTTTGTTATGGAATTTTTAAATCCATGCTCTGTGAAAATATAAAGTACAAAATACTTATTGCCATATTTTTAAGGCTAATATTTTTATTATTAAAAGATTTAAAAAATGTATCTTCTTAAAAAATATGCAGCTGCACGGAAAGCTAATTTAAATGTAATACCAATCCGTCTTATTTTCAGCGGAATTCCTAATTCGCAATCTTTCTTTTTATTCGAAGGAAACACTTCTGAGAAAGAGAAAAATTTTTCATCTGTCTCGGAAAAGTCATAAAAATATAATGACTTTAAAAAAGTTTAAAAGCTGGCCTCGAAGAAGCTGTCTGAAAAAGTTGTAATTTCGTCTTATTAATAATTTAACCGCGACATCAAGGTGCCGGAGAAAGTCAGCGGAAATACTTCAGAATTGATGCAAAAGGGGACTTAATTAACCCAAATATAAGCGCGTGAATGTACAAAAGTAGCTGCCTTTCTGTGAAAAACGTTCTTACGGAAAACTCTCAGCCATGACCTAAATTTATTTGCCGCTGTCAGAAAAGGTGTTCTTCGTTGCCTATTTTCTGATTAAACGAAGCCGACTCCTTTTCTACTAATTAGTACTTAAAGCGGCCACCATCTAGGTGTTAAGGCCATTTTCCCTGCTGCTACTGAATTTAATGAATCCTTTTTTACTCCTAATTTTGACCTGCTGTTATTACTATTAACTTTTTATAATATTTTTGTTTCGTAAGATGGTAATAGTTTTAATTAATAAATTAACCGTCGTTTATGTCTTCTCATTTTTTGAGAAATTTCTCCCGGTTTATTTTGAAAGAGCATATTAAAATAAACTGTAACCATTATGCAAAATAATAATGTATGAGAACAGAAGAGGACTTGAACTGTAACACTCATAGAAAATATTGATTTAACTCTCAGAAGTCTACAGTTCAGCGTAGTTGATGCATTTCCGTCCAATTCATGTTTTTAATAAAAATTTTGCGGACAATTCACCAAATCCCTTGCTTATGGCATGGCATGCAGCAAAATTAATCTCTTGTACGTCCTGAATTCTTCATGGAAATTATCTGCCTGAATTATTACAGCGAACCGTAATAACATGGCAATTACTTAAAATTAATTTACGCTTACGAACATTTTGAATTGCTCCAGAATTGTATGGCAGTATTGCACCGATTTTAACATGGTTTCAACGAGATAAAGGATATTAATTGACAAAGGAAATGTTGTAATCGTTTTTATTTTCTGCATTACGATGACCCAAGAGTGCAAAAAAATGTGATGTTAATTACTGTCAATACTCATTTACATACATATATGTATGTGTCTGTGCACACAGGTGCTGACAATTTATAATGAGGATTTAAACTATGAATCGTTTATTCGTTTTTAGTACGCAACAATTTTTGCAGACATGTTCCAAATATGTATGGTAGGTGCGGGTAATAAGGCCTAGCTAAGGGAGATTTGAAATAAAATAAAAAGTATGTATCCGAATCAACAAAAGCGTCGTAAAAAATTTCAGGTGCCATCGATGAGTGTTAGCTACCTGCGATTATGACCTTGAGCGACATCGATCATTTTAAATTATATTTTTTGTTACTTAGGCTTTATTAGCCGACAGGCCTTACCCGCACCTACCTTACTTATATAAATGATATTATGAATGTGGCCATGATATGATACGCTTTATACCCACAAGAATTTACTCCTTGTGTTATGTGCCTGGCATAAAAGTACATATATAAAACAACAAACTTATTTTTTAAAATTTTTATGCAAATGCATATATAATCTATGGGTTGAGGACTAAGATGGAAATATTTATTGACACAAATTTGTCCTCGGGGACTTATATTTTAATCACCCCACAAAAATATATACTTTTACGATAAATATGTTTTCCTCTATTACTAATTACTATTAAACAGCTAAAAAATCAAAAAGCCCCAGGTCCAGATAAAATACTAAATTGCTGTATCAAAAACTACCCGAAACCAGCTATTGTATATCTAACATTCATATACAATTCCTGCCTCAAACTTCATTATTTCCCGAAAATTTGGTAAATGGAAAAAACAATCCCTATCCACAAACCTGGAAAGCCAGCTGACTGTGCCTCGAGCTATCGACCAATTAGTCTACTAAAATCGTTAGGCAAAATAAAGGAAAAAATTATTAAAAACAGAATGGTTGAATTTATAGAGGAAAATAGCATCCTTCCGAATGTACAATTTGGCTTTAGAAGCTCACATTCCACTGTTCACGCTGTTGCTAGAATAACTCAGGACATCAAGCAAAATCTAGCACAGAAGAAATCAACGTCCCTAATTTTGTTAGATGTTCAAGCAGCATTTGACACCGTTTGGCATGAAGCTCTGATATAAAAGATGATAAAATTTAATTTTCCTAGCTACATAATCTTTATAATATTTATAATAAAAAAAATAATAATTTATATAGATTTTTCAAAGCACACGTAGGAATGGAAAGCGCAGCAGAAGCATGCGAAATTTTAGCAGGGGTTCCCCAAGGCTCAGTCCTCGGGCCTATTTTATACAGTATATTTACTGCTGATTTCCCACAGCTCCATGGCTGTAACGTTTCAATGTATGCTGACGACACAGCAATTACACAAATACCTCGGCAGGAAAACTTGAAGAAATTATAAATAATTCTCAAACAAATTATAAATAATTCTCTAGACAAAACTCGAACATACAAAACACATATCGCGCACACAATACATAAATTAAATACATTGACTAGAATATTATATCCCTTCATCAACAGAAAATCAACCCTAAGCCTGAAAAATAAGCTCCAAAGTAGTTTTTCTTGCCGTGCTGACTTATGGAGCGCCAGTATGGTATAGTTGAGCGAAAACACACAAAAATAAGCTCCAAATCGCTCAAAACAAAATATTAAGGATGATACTCAATCTTCCGTGGCATTTTTCAATCAGGCGATTGCATTCAATGGTAGATATTGATCCAATTGAAGATAAATTGGGGAGTTAAAAGAGAAATATTTAATGAGGTACGAGTATGCCCCCAACCCGTTGATTTGGCAACTTTGCCAATCCTAGTTAGGTAGTCTAGAATTAGTAATAGTAGTCTAGAATTAGTAATAGGGTAAGGTAAATTAAATATAAATTAATATATCTAAGCTGTAAAGAATAACTTAAGAAATTCTAAACTCTTTAAAAAAAAAAAGAACAAAATAAAAATAACCAAAATCATGTGATGAAACTGCACCAAAGAATAAAGTTGGTTTTCTTAAACAAGACAAATTAGTTAATCTTCTGATACGCAGTAAAATTTTAAACAAGAAAATTATTTACTAACCCTTTCTTGATTAACTTATAATTTAAATATTTACTAACATTTCTGTGCAAAGTATAAAAACATTTCTCGTTATTATAAATTAACAGGGGTACTTAGAAAGTACATTTTTTTCTGAACTTTTGAGTATATTCAGTTTTATCACTCAATATTATTATAATTTTCAAAGCATTAAAACTTAAGCAACTTAACCCATTACTTTTTTCTATATTTAACTCCAAAACACTATCATTTGTTATTATAATAAATATGTTATCACTAGAAGGACTACCACCAAAAGTGGTAACTATCCAGGCCTTAGTAAACAATCGGAGTTATTTCTAAACCAGCATTCCAACTTTTTCTCGACAGACTTAGCATGTCTGGCTAAATATTAGACATAAAAGAGGAATATACTCAGCACAAATATTTTATTTGGGAAATCCCGAATCTCGTGGTGGTTAAAAATCACATCTGAGATTTTCTGTGATTCAAATAGCTATAGAAACAAGCCAGACATCTTTCAAAAAATTTTATATTATATCCTACTTTGTTTATTCAGTATCTTTTGTTCTCCATATTTCCAAAAAAAAAATTTTAATGAACGTAATTTCAAAGACAAGCTGAATTCAGAATTTTTTAACATCATCGTCGCTTAAATTTTAGATTGATGTCAAAGCCGATCTCATATTAAAATGTAACATCTGAATGGGCTTTTTTTTCCTTTTTTTTTTTTTGCATGTTCCCTTCCCTTTCCCAGGAGCTACTTTAAAAAGGTATCGGAAAATCCCTTTCATAACCGCTCATGACGGCAGACTGACAAAGCTGCACACAGAACTCTATCAAGGTCATCCCTAGGGCATTATTTAATTTTAGGGGTTTGTTTCAAGTCAATCAAACATCGTCGTCGCTGTTCGTAGCGAAAAGGTGCGCTTGACAGCGATTACGTCCCAATTTACCTGATTTCGTATGATTTTTTTATCCATTTTACCGGCTAATTCCCTGAGAGGCATAATGAACGAGCCCACGTTACATCAAAGGCCACATGCTCGTTTTACTTTTATTTGATACCGTCTGGCGTTGTGTTTTCTTTTGTAATTTTTCCTCATTTTTTTTCGCAACGTCCCAGGGATCCTTTGTTCAAGGAAAATCCTCAAAGTGAATCCGAACACGCACTGCCGCAATAATTTCACCCATCAGAGTCCCCGTGAACCGTTTTTGACCCCAAAAGGGAAGTCCCCGGTGAACGCAGGGTGGCCAGGTGAGCCGCAGGTGGAGCGACAGTGCAATTGCTCGGCAGGTGCTTTGTTTGCCAAATTGAAAACTTCGATAAGGGCACAAATGTGGGCCTTTATTATTTTGAATACGACCAGGGCAGTGTGTCGTCGTGCGGCCAATATTCCTTTTACCGGGACAAAACGTATCTTTATCCCTTTGTCATCGATCGCACCCTGTCGCACCGTACCGTACGCACACCAGGTATACGCGTCCGGCGGCGCCTGAGGGTTTCCGGGGGTCATGTCGGCATAAAATATGACTGCCTCTTCGGATTGATCCTGACCGGTCTTTATCTTCCATGTGCCACCGTGTGAAAAACTGGCAGAGAAATGTCAAAAGCACGTTTGAGTCGCATGAACCTCTCACGGTGCCGTGTATTAGGAAGAGTTTAATGGCACATGAACGAAGGTCTTTTTTGTACCTCCCCCGAGCTGGGTAATAAATGGCCGATTCGGGAGCATTCGTTCAGCAAAAATAAAATTGGCATTTCGAGGGGCGTAAATCAAAAATGTCGTGAACATTTATAAATCTGTCTCACCTGTCACAGGTCGCAAGGGGAAAATGATTGCACCCAGGGGCCAATGCTATTTGATGGATCCCGGGTCACAATCTAAAATCCTAAAATGGATTTTTGAACCAATTTTTACAGAAGATATTACATAGCATTTCATCATGTGTCGATATGTGACAGTCGATATCGACTTGCAAGTTCATTTTAATAACACCGATTTAAGTAGAACTGATCTCTCGTCTGAAACAATAATTCTAAAATAGATTTTCTCAGGTTCTTACAAATACCATTTTATTATGCATCGATACGTGATAATCATCCTTGGCTTGAGACGACATCGACTTGAGACAGCATCGACTTAAATAGCTTTTCAATTTTTATTATACGTATTCTTAAATACGGTTCCATGAACATAATTTGAAATTGTAATTTTCTCCAATTCGAAATCGTTTCATCATATTTTTTATTGTGTGTTTTCAAGAATTCACAGCCAGAAAATCTTAAAGAGTAGACAACAGCGCACTCGATATCATTAAATTTTGTATACAAAGCATTATTAATCCAATATTGAATCGCACCCAACCTTTATGGCCATTTATGCCAAAATGTTCAACATCTTAAAATTTATTATTTTTTAGAATAATTTTCCCATTGAAGCACAGACTATATCCGTGCAGGTTCCAGCTCTAGCGCGGTTATTACATGATGGCCCTCACTAAATCCAAACTCCCAAGCAATAAATATTTTTGGTTGATCTGCGCGTTCTAAAGGAGCAATAACTATTCCGTCACTAAGGAATTTCCCGAAAGGCATAAGAAATCGAAAGAATAAAAAGCAAAAAGAATGTGTTGAATGCTGACATACGATTTCTAAGTAAGCTGATTCGAGGACTATTTTAATACGTTTCAGCCATAAAATAAATTTATGGGAAAGTCTCTAAGTGCGGATAGAGCTATTAGATCCATGTGCATTTATTATGGCCCGAAGGAGTCCTTTCGACTGTTGGAAATATTATGCCATGAGGGCAAAGGACGTAATTCTGTTACATGTGGGATTTCAGGAAAGCAGTTTTCTCTTCTATTCTTAAAATCACAAGAAAATTCAGTAGAAAGTGAAATAATCGTTAAAATTATTCACTTTATGAAGTGCTTAATAAATTTTTAATTGTGTGGCACATTACTTAAAATACGGATTTAAATCATCTTTAACGATGCAGATATATTTATAATCTAAGATATTATTTAGAATATTACATACCAGAGAATTAACATTAAAACTTTCACCAAAACTGACTTATATATAGGTAAGTTCTGAAATTTTTAAAGGACGACTTTGAAAGATAGTGCACATTTTTTTTCTTACTTTGCTTTAAATATGGATTGTTCCATAAACATTAAATTTATAGGTTAAAGGAAAAATTAAGGTTTTTCGTAATTACTACGGCAAAGAAGAATATAAAAATGATTCTAAAATCTCAGTTATTTACAAAATAAAAAAATTAATAAATGCTTGCACTGGAAGAAAATTATTACTTTTCTATGAAGGGAGAAAAGTACAATGTAAATAGTGCTTCAAATATTATTCGAACCTTCAACCTATCCGAGTATCTGGATATCCGAATAACAAGGTAAGACACAAGCTGAGATCCGGATAGTTTTAGGTTCCGAATAGTCCTGATAAATCGGACATCCCAGTCCTAAAATAAATATCGATTGAACTAACAGCTATTGCGAGAAATTAAGTATTTATTAAAAATCAATGCACAAAATCTACCAAAATAAGCTGCGGATGTTTGGAACACTGTTGTAAATTTTTCCGGCTTCGCTTTTATTGTTGTAAAAATGTTGATCCGGGAAACATTTTAGATGTGCTTTATTAAATATCTGCAAATTTTGAGTATTTGCACAAATGGATCCAATTATATCGCCCATTTCAAATGATATTTTCAAATTAAATAAGGGAGCAGTTCCGAATTTTCTGGCAATTGCATTGTTGATTTGGAGGTTATTAATAATTATTTCTCTCATTTGCATTTTTATTTTACTATATATACTTTATTTTCCTTTAATTTAATTTAATAGTTTCCTTTATCTTTAACTTACTTATACTCTTTTTGCCACCTTTGTTAGTGTGCTATTAAAAGAACATGTATCTCTTGTGTACGCACATTTTGAAGAATGAATATATATAAAAATATGAAATATGAAAGTATCCGGATAGTTCGGATTTCGGATCCTGAATCCGAAATATCCGGATACTTTGAAGCCCTATAAATACCAAATACAAATTCCTACATTTATTGTAGACAAAAGGCATTTTTTTTGTTATAAAATCAGTGCGATCTATGGGAAAATAGAAAGGGGAGAAGATTTTGATGTTACGTGATAGTATAAGTCGTCAACAATCGTGTTGTACGAATCACTTAGATTATACAAATACATGAGCCGTTCACATACCAAAGCGATTAACTTATTTGTTATATTTAAAATAACTTTCTTTGCTAATCAGGCTTAAAACACTGCATGACAACAATTTTTAAGACCGTTGAATAATAAATGATTTTTTTTCACAAGAATTGGGGCTAAAACGCTTAAATCATAGAGAACAGGATGGGATATAAGGCGGCTTAGTTGAAGCAAAATTTCATGATGTAGTGTTAGCCTCTTCTTTTGTAGTTGTGCGTCCACTACATGCGGATATTTTCATCAAAATAGAAAAGAGGCTCTAAATGAAAAGCAGATCGCACGATACCCCTTTTTTAAGATTTGATGCGATTTGATATTACTCGAAATATATTATCAAAAATCTCATTTTTAGGGTTCCGTACCTCGAAAGGAAAAAACGGAACCCTTATAGGATCACTTTGTTGTCCGTCCGTCCGTCCGTCTGTTTGTCTGTCAAGACCCTTTTTCTCTTTTTTGAAAAATCCAAATGATTCCCAACAAATTCTGAAAAAATGCACACGTATACTATCGCTTATTATAATAAGGCTAATTTTAAGCATTTGCTGTTCTGTACATGTTTTTGTAAATTTGATCGTTTTCGTTATTTTTACTCAAAAAGGATCAATTTTACGAATAAATTTTATAGGACAAAAAGCGCTAATAATTATAATAATTATTAGCGCTTTTTGTCCTATAAAATTTATTCGTAAAATTGATCCTTTTTGAGTAAAAATATCAGTTTTTAGGGTTCCGTACCTTGAAAGGACAAAACGGAACCCTTATAGGAACACTTTGTTGTCCGTCCGTCCGTCCGTCTGTCTGTCTGTCAAGACCCTTTTTCTCAGGAACGCGTGGAGGTATCAAGCTGGAATTTATATCAAATACTCAGGTCTACTGTCCCTGTGAAAAAATCAAACTTCTAAGCCAACGCAATCAAAAGATACAGCCGTTTATGCCGCAAATTTCCGCAAATTTTCGACACTCGCAAGGGAATCAAAACCTACAGGGTACTTCCCGTGAACTCAGAATCTTGAAATTTGGTACGAAGCAACGTCTTATAGCACAGATAAAGGAAAAATTGCGAAAACCGTAAATTTTTAGTTACATCATATAATAAAAATATTTTTAATAATTTTAAACTTATTACCCCTTTCCTCATGAACGCGTAGAGGTACTAAATTGAAATTCATATCAAATACTCAGGTCTATAATACCTTTAAGCTGTAAAAAAATCAAACTTTTATGTCAACGCAATCAAAAGAAACAGCAATTTAAGCCGCATATTTTCAAACTCGCAACTACTCGCAAGGGAATCAAAACCTAAAGGGTACTTCCAGTCGACCTAGAATCTTGAAATTTGGTACGAAGCAATGTTTTATAGCACATATAAAGGAAAAATTTCGAAAACCTTAAATTTTTAGTTACATCACATATTTTTTGGGTGAACTTTTAGTTATATACCTACAGGTTTGTACGGAACCCTCGGTGCGCGAGTCTGACTCACACTTGGCCGCATTTTTTTTATATCGCTAGCCTACTCCAATCATACTATACCTTATTTTGAGATGAAAATGTTTCACTCACAGAACCTCCAAAAAGTGCTTATCGCTCTTAAAATTTTCCAAATAAATCTATATGAAATGATAGAAAAAATTTTTATTTTTAATATAATAACTTAAAAAATTAAAAAATATTTTCAAAATTCCCTCTTCGCGATATAATACATGAATTAATGATAGAGTAGTGAAATTTATTTATTTTTTTAATTTAAAACAATTGCTACCTACTACATTTTTTCAATAAAAAGCAAAATATTGACGTTTTTATAAAACTACTTCTAGAAAGTCAAAAAAATCCTTATTTTTATAGCAAACTTCCTTTAATTTCATATAAAGCCACGCGCTCATAAGATTTTTAAAATAGATTTTAAGTAGCTTTCGTTCTTATAACTATCCTATAAGATCGTAGTACCAGATTTTAAGTTAATCTCTCATAATAATGTGTTCTTACTTTTCTTATAAAACCCTGACACAAAATTATTGTAATACAGTAATCAGAATAAAAAGTGTTCTGAAAAGTCAATGTTATTTCTAAGGGTTTCAACGAAGGGTGAATTCTCCGCGAATGCCTTTAAAAATAATATCAAAATCAATTCTTAGAAAAATATAAATAAGGAACTTTATAAACCTTTTAACCTAAAGATTTCTTTATGAAAAGTTTGATAAGAGCTTTAGAAGTATATTTTTGTCTAAGAATTGAGTCTTCTAAATTGTTTGTTGGGGCGTCTACTGTGTTTTATCATAATCGGACAAGAAATGAAATTTTGAAAATTTTTGGGAAAGCTATGATTAAAGTTCGCCAATACTCCAATTTTGCAAATAAACTTATAGGTTGAAAAATGTAAGTGGCAAAGAAACACCTTTTCTCTGAGTGCTTTTGGGTGCTGTTTCTCTTACGAAAAGTTGGCAAACTGAATGATTTACACAATTGTCAATATCATTATCTAATTAAACGTAAACTGTTTACTAAATAGCATAAAAATGTTTAAGAAATAAACAGCCAAACATCTTAAGGTGATTGGCAATTTATTGACTATCTGACATAAAAGAGAGATTGGCAATTTCCTCACTGTATTCATAAATAGGAATAGGAAAGAGCAGATTGTCTTCTATACAATTTTGTTGCATCATTCTGCGAATTCTACAAAACGATTCAATCTCCGTAACCATCTACGAATTGAATTTATCTCCTCATAGCATCCTTACAATCCCTAAAATGTTCTGACTCTGTGCTAGCTACCAACATGTTGAAATTTATTTCCCGATGGAAGATCTTCTTGTGCGAGGGAATTAAGACGCTTTGAGAGAGCGTTTCGTAAATTGAATAAGCACAGTACATTAGGCTAGCACAAAGTACTTCTTATTAATCACAATTAGTAATAACTCTGCTTCTAGCTCATTATTCGCAGTTTATCTTCAATGAAGACGAAATTTATTAATCGGAACCATTGGGCAATATCGGTGGGGATAGTACTCGTATATAACGCAGGTGGAACCGACTCTAGAGGTTCTTCCCTGGACCGTTCGGTCGCCGAACAAATTGCGATATCAAAAAGCATCAATTCCATTGTGACCGCATAATGTGATAATAAATCCTTTTAAGGGAAATGCCACTAATAACGGCTCATTAAACTTAATGGCCACGAGATTACAGCTCTCGAGCTGTGATACGAAGGATCCCTGCCACCCCACATGGCCAGAGAAGGCCGCCACGGTCGCCTTCTCCGGGGGTTTTGTGAAAAATATTTCTTTACTATATATACTATATATCCAGAATCTCCAGATACGACTGAGCGCTAGTTTCCTGGAACAACTTTGATTATGGATGACGTACAGCCCAGCCAAGAATTTTATTGATTACCTTTGCCACCATTAGGCGGCGCTAGGGTATAAGATAGGGTGCGACGGAAAATAATTTCTCCCCAGAAGGGTGTTTTCTACTCGAAATTATGGTGGTCGAGTGACTTTCTCCTTAAAGACGGTAGCCGAGAGAGCAGGTGTAATCGGGAAAAACAATTAGCCGGATATATGCGGGCCGGGTTCTCTGATAGTTTTCCTAAATTTAATGAATTTTCTTGTTGCCGAGAAAAGACGCTATTACGGCGCTAATTTCCCCCATTAAATAATTCAGAAGCATAACTACCCTGCACCACTGTTCCTCGAAAAGCCTCTCTCATGCCCAAGCTGAATTACGTCTGATGCCTTGGAGCATTATAATTTCTTAGTTCCCCAATTTTCTCCAAAATTGTTACATACTCCTGGTTGGAATTTTCGAGTAAACCCAAGAAAGTTACCCTTGCAGCGGTATGTGCATATATATGCATCCCTTTTCTAGGTCAATAGGTAAATTACAAACAATTGCACAACTTTATGTGCACTGGAAGAGATGCCTTCATAGCGTAACACCACTTCAGCCTCAGTATAAGTAAAGACGTCTTATAGGACTGTAACCTGTAAGTTTTGGATAAACCCCATTATTACATTCATTCGGTCTGGCACTCTTGCATGATGCAGTCTACTTCCAAGATCGCATAGGCTGCTCTCAACACACACACACAGATTATTTATTCATCCTCCTAAAGAGCACTAAACCACTGAAAATATGTTCACTCTATGTAAAACTGAAGGAATTTATAATTTTTTCCCAGGCAACAATATCCAATGAGGTTCTCCTTCGGAAGACCGTCGTCTTTTCACTTCTTACAGCAAACATAATCCTTATAAAATAAAAAGGAAGAGAAGGGATGCATTACTTCCGCTCGGATTAGGGTGGGCCCTTAATATTCGCAAGAAATTCATGAATTGTATAACAAATATTTAGCAAGCGTTAAATCTTCTCTTGTGTACAATTCAATCAAATAAGATTTTATGGAGAATAGGTACCATCCCCCTTTTTTCTCTTTCAAGATTTCCCATTGGTCCCGAGCTTTATATCGAATTTGTTTCCTGTAGTCAAATTTATAATACCATGCCGTATAGAATTTCGCGCGGCGAAGGCTTAGAGGATTTCAGCATCGGGGAAATTGATAGGCTGGCTTATGGCACTCGCTTCAGGGGGAGTCAAGTGTCTTTCGACGAAATACTTTAATTTGGAAGATACTTTTTTTTTTTTTTTGGGAAAAGGTTAAGTACTTGAGTTGAGTATTACGAAGAATTTAATGGCTTAAAGTTGTTACAGCTTAATACTGTAAGAATTACACGTTCAGTGATATTAAGTATCCCCGGATACTTTATTTAGTTTAAATCAACCATGTACATATATATACTTACGCTTTCATAAATGAAAATTTTAATAATACATTCAAATTTATTTTCTTATGAGCATGTTGCATTCTTTCATGATTCAGATTCATTAGATCGGATTAAATAACTACTGAATTTTATTATTTAAACCACTTATACCCTAGGAATACTACTCCAGATGAATATTCCGTCAAACAAAGATTTTCAGATAAATTACATTTTAATTTCAAAATAATATGAATTTTTGAAATCGAATACATTTGAAATTCTAAATTTCGTTCATAGTGCGTGTTTCTATTCGTCTATCAAGAACAAAACGTAATTATCTCTTGAATTGAAATTTATCATGAGTAGCATACAGACATTAAATAACCGCTTTTAAACTTTAAAGTAATCTGAACAATTTGAAGTTGATATTTTAAGTTTTGTATGAATACAAATCATGACAATTTGATGCAATTTTCCGAAAATTACACAAATTTTTAACAAGGGTAGATATTCACGCTTTATTATATTTCCTATAGTGTTAAATTTTGAATTTCCATAGTTGCAATCGATTTTTACACCTTTTACAGCAATACATCCTTAGCATAAAAAATAAAATGAAATGAAATCTAGGGTCGTTTTTGGAGTTTGTTTTTATGAAAATTGTTTAATATAATCTAATTCGGTTTTGTGTATATGTTAACTTATATCTTAAAGTACTTAGCAAAATGTTTCAACAATTTCTTAGATGCGAATCAAGAGTACGGCAGTCGTAGCACTTGAATCTCTTTTTTTTCGTGATCTTCCTTAACATACCTCTTAGCAGCTTAGTAATAAAATTCTCTAGTGAACTACTTAGGATTTTTTGGAAATACTAATATAATTAAAAACAAAATCGCGTTAGTTTTAATGTACAATTTTCTTTTTTGATATTGGTAGAAAATCGCTAGCAGAATTGGTGAATTTTAATCAATCAAGAAAATTCTACGTAGTTCACTAGAGAATGTTAAGCTTCAGCTAAAATTTCAGATCAATTGGTAAATATTTGTAAGTGCTAAAGCAGATCACGAAAAAAAAATTGCGACACCTGCCGCACTCTGTATTTGTACCAAAAAAAATGTTTTTCCAAATTTTTAAGTACTTTGAGACTTATAATAATACTTACACAAAACCGAATTTCATTATATTAAACAATTTTCATAAAAACAACGTCCAAAAATGTCCCTTAATTTTGTGCACATAAAGTAGTATTAGCCTTTAACCTGCAATATTTTAATGATCTGCATCTGGAACTTCGCATTGAACTGACATTATTGAATAGTTAATCATAGAAAAACTTTTTAATGTTGCTAAAATAACATCAAATTGTGTTGAGTTATACTCATTGTGCGTCCAAAAATAAATCCAATAATTTGTTCAATTCAATATTTGTATGTAGTTAAATTCAGGGTAAAATCTCAGATCAAGTCATTAAAAAAACGTAGCTTTATATCAAGGAATTTATAAGTTTTGAAAAGTGCATCAAATTACCATTCTTTGTATTCTTTCCACTGAAAAAAAAAAATTGTTAAATTAATATTTTGATGCAAAATAGGTATAAGCCAACACAATTTTTATTAATCAATTATTTACAAATTTCACAAAATCATGAAAGAAACGTAGCAATTGTGAAACCACACGTCTTGTAAAAAATTTAACTATTATTAATACCTTATCAGAGTTTATATATATATTATATGTATTATTTCTAATATAATTTAACAGAAGCAAGTAAATCAGTCACTCTAAACAACCCTATATATGGAATTTCCTAAAAGTTAAAACTATTTAGTCACCATGTAAGGATCTTGAAAAAAGGAATTTCGAAGAAAATAAGTTTAAAATTTAAAAATTTAACAGCATCTTACGACCTCTAAATTGGAAAGGGTTTACAAAGTGTTTGGACCTAATTATATATATATTATAATATAATATATATATATTATAAGCAAATATGAATTAGGGTTGGTTTTTGTGTGTATAATAGGACCAGTTGGTTATATTTTTATTTCTTCTTACTTAATTTGTAACTAAGTAAGACTTTAGCAAAGCTTTTGACAAACTTTCACATAAGGTGCTTATTTCTAAACTTGACAAGCTTGGTTTTCTTCCTGATATAATTCGTTGGATTGAATCTTATCTCTCAGGTCGTTCATTTAGAGTAACATTTTTTTCACATTTATTCCAGAACGCTAAGTGTTTTTTCGGGTATGCCCCAAAGAAGCCACCTCGGCCCCCTCCTTTTTTCTTTATTTATTAATGACCTTTTTCCACTTATTCAGAACTCTAATATCCTCGCTTATGCTGACGATGTCAAGATTTTTAAATTTATTCTTAATAAAAATTAAATTATGGTTCTTCAATCTGACCTTCACATATTCTCTGAATGGTGTTCGAAGAATCATATGCACCTGAACTTAAATAAATGTTCGACAATAACACTTAGCAAGAAAAAATATAATTTTTCCTCTGACTACATGATCCAGGGAACTTATTTGTCTCGCTGCGATGAGATTTCTGACCTTGGTATTATAATTGATTCGCAGTTGAGTTTCAAACCCCATATGGAGAATATCATTGGTCGTGCCAACTCCTCTCTTGGTTTTATAAGGCGATGGTCTAGGGAGCTCCACGGCCCGTATGTGTTAAAGACCTTGTTTTTTGCTTTTGTTCGTCCTCTACTCGAATATGCGTCTGTTGTTTGGTTACCACATCACTCGCTTCATACACTTCACGCATAGAAGGTGTTCAGAAGCGGTTTCTACGACTGGCTTTGTGCCACCTCCCTTGGAGTGATAGCAATTGCCTACCTCCTTATGAGAACAGGCTTAAACTTTTGAATATGACCACTTTATGTAGACGTAGGGAGGTGCTTGGTGTTTTATTTTTCCACTATCTTGTATCTGGCAATGTAGACTCTCCTGCACTCTTAAGTCTGCTCGGTGTAAATACTCGTCCTCGGATGACAAGGGGTAGGAGCTTTATATATATCAACCATCATTATGGATTTCATGAGCCGCTTTATAATATGGCTAGGTCTTATAACGAATGTTTTTCTTTAATCGATTTTAATTAATCTAAAAATTCAATTAAGCGTGCAATATATAATGGTTAACCTTGGCTTTTTCATTTGTCTTCAGCTCAGTTTTGTAATTTATAGTTAATACTTAGTAATGTCAGATGGTTTTGTACCTGTTGCTAACTAAATAAATTCATAAATAAATAAACTAAGTACAATTAAAAAATACTTAAGCGTACCTTAATATTTTTAAAGTTATAGTATAAAATAACATCCATATAAGCTTTTTTAGGTTACACTAAAAATATATAATGATTATGCTAACCGACAAAATTTTTGATTCAAAAAGTTGTTCAATTTTAATTTCTAGTTTTAAATTAAAATTTAAAGCGTCTATTGATTAAAGTTCTCCATGAAATTGCACACAGCAGGAGCTCGTATGTCCAGAAAGGAATACGCTGACTCAATTAATATCAGTAATTTTTTACAAGAGTTTACCATTATTCTAATTTCCATCGTTGTAATCGCTTGACAAACTACATCAAAAAAAAAAAAGTATGATAAAATGAAAAAAACGTTGATGGCTTCAGTTGCTTGACGAGCTACACAAAATTTCATTACCTCGCGTAATTTCGAATAATAATGGGAAAGAAGGCTTCAGCGAGTATGCCACGTAGTCGAGGAGGTTTTCTCTTCAATTTCTGCAGTCTGCGGGAAATTAATTTGATTTTGGAAACGTGTCTGAAACTCGTTATACTCGAACATCCCAGCCTTTTTTTTCGCGTCACATTCCCCGTCCATCCTAGCCCGAAAAACTTAAAGCAAATAGAGTCAGTGTGCTCCATCAAGTTGCGCAAACTATGAAAAATTAATTGAGTGTGCCATTTTTTGATGTTGGAAAAGGAATTTGTAATGGCAATATCTTGTAAAATTAAAAAAAGTAATAAATTTACTGCTGATATAGTTACTAAAGGGGAAAAGATATAGCGATGGAAAGAAAAGAAAATTGAGTTGATAAAGGTTATAGGAGAAAAACCCTTCTAAAACCAGTCTCTCAATGCAAATGCTGCGCTAGATTAACTCAATGTGTAGCACAAAAAAACAAAACCACTCGAGCGAGTGAGTTCGAAAAGACAAGAAAAAACAATGATCTTTCCGAATTAATCGTGTCAAGGACTTTTTCTCCATTGCTCCGGAAAAAAAGGGAAATTGTTCGGTCAAAGCCCTTTAGAAAAAGTGCAAACCTTGTCGACCTGCAGCAGAGTTCGAAAGGGGCGGAGCAACGAGCAGGCGAACACTGGCTCGACAATGTTTTCGTAAACAGTGTTACAAATCAAGAAAAGGGAGGGTATTTGTGACCCTCAGCAAGTGCGAAGGGCTCTGGTCTACCGAGGCCAACTCGTAATAGGAAATTCATGTCGTTTTGCGGGGAAAAACGTGTCTTTGTCGACCTTTCCTCGCGAAGGTTGTCGATTCGGTCCTTGCGGAAGGAATGAAAATTGCATTAAATTACATCGACTAATCCTGTGGCCACTATTGTATCTAGAAATTGTACAATACTTCACAGGACACAAAAAATACTGATACACATATTTTCGACTTTTTTAAATTAAAGGACACAAAGACGTGCGCCTTCCAGGAAGCAATTTATCAAACAGAAGAGCAGGAAATGCAAAACCTCCTGTCGAGGAAACACCCTGTGGAGGGTAATTGCGGTCGCCTGTCGTCAGGACGAGCGTCTTCCTTATGTCCATGGACATAACTTGTAACTTTTTCTTTATTATCTGTCTGCACGAAGGAGTGAGTTCGCCTGAAGCACCTCAGGGTTCTTGACGTCGACCGTTTTCCTCAATGGAGAAGGGAGAAATTCTTATTTGAATCAAGGACTCCTCCTGTATTTTTATTCGACTCAAAGAGGAAGCAGTCCTCCTCGTTGGCGTTTCGAGCACTTTCCACCTCCATTGTGTGGCTATTTTATTTCGATTCCATTCCCGGCAGTGTCGCTTTCTTCCGGACTCCTTCAGTTAGTGGGCACCATTTAAATTTCAATTTTAGTTCAAGTGGGAAATTAGCTCATTTCGAACAGATGATGAGCCAAACAATGTGTGGATAAGGAGGAAAGGTTCCGCTCAACAAGCTCGTAGAAAGTGTAAAAAAAGAAGTGCTGAGGCTGCCCCGTCGTACCTTCAAAAAGGTCCCCAGGAGCTGGGTCCTTAGAGCGAACCCGCCCAAGCAGCGACGTGGAATATCAATGAAGACACGAACGAAAGGATGCAGACTTGAAGTGTACATCTGACAAAAACTAAACGAGCCGTCTTCATGTCTACTTCAGAAATGTAACATTGTCGATGTGCTGAATGAATATTATATTTATTCGTGACCTGCATTTTATGGTAACTATGCATTTTGATAAATTTTCAAATATTCTGAACGGGTTCTGTTTCTCTCGTGCAAGTCAGCGAAGTTTATTACAGCTTAATAAGGGCAATCTGTCTCCGGGAGGGAGGTAACTTTACTTTCAAATTGAATTACAAAATCGTTTTTGTTTAACACATAAATAAATTGATTAATGCTGTGGTAGAGTACAAATGTAAACTTTATGGAAATATTGAGAGCACCTAAATGAAGTGCAATCTTTTGAATAGCTTATCTAATCTAAATATGTTATATTTTGCTCTGTGTAGACGAATTGTTACCTTTGGAAATTATATGAAATATTAAGTGCGTGTTATCTTATAAAATTTATTCGTAAAAGTAATCCTGTTTTAGTAAAAATATCACCAAATTTCATCATAAAAAATCTGCGATATTTTTACTCAAAAAGAATTAGTTTTACGAATAAATTTTATAGGACAAAAAGTGTTTATAATTAGGCAAGGAACACGTGTGACATTTTTGGATTTTTTAAAAACTTGTCAAATCCAAAAACCCAAAAACTTTTTTGTAAAGTTGATCCTTTTCGTGTATAAAAATCCAAGTCATTCTGACCGCGATTTCTGGTAGTACGATCATTGAGTAGCAGCAACGTCAAGATGATCGACTTTCAAAAGAAAAAATAAATCAGCATTTTTCTTTAAAAATCCAGAAAAATTCTGAAAGAGCATCGCAAAAATCGCCCAATTTTCTATTCGACTCGTACAATTGAATTATTTGAACTCGCGATAAATGACAAGCAATATCCGAATATCGCGAATTAAAGGAACGTAATAAAGAGGATATGGACTCATTACCTCTTCCTTTAAAAAAAAAAAAAAACTACAGTTTGTCCAAATATGGGGGGGGGGGCGGGGGGGGGAGGGTATAATTTTATTATCCTTGGGTAATCCAAGTGAGGGGCAAACCGTTACAACATTCGTTGGACAACTTCGATACGATTGGTGTAGGAATGCTGATTTGGGGACCAAATGGGACTAGCATGCTCCAGGTCTTAAAAATATGCAATATACCAGACGAAAGATAAAGGGGTCATTAAACTCCTTGGAAGTTTCATTTTATATAATTTATATACAATTACAGAAACTTTCCACGAATTTGGAAAAACACCACTACAAAGAGATAAGTTAAATAAATAACATAAAACACTAACAATTGTGACATCAGACCTTTTCACAAAACACGGACGAATACCATCAGGACCACACAAAAAACCATCAAAGTAAAATCGTCAAGAATTAAATCCTTGTGTTGAAATGAACTCAGCTGAAGCTTCGACAAATATGTAAATTCTTTAAAACTAATATCACAGGTGGAATTACAGAATGCCGAAACAAAAACAGAATGTCCTATGTTTTCATAATCAATTATCAGGCTGTAAAAGTATTCATTTGAACTGTTTATTAATAGTCAAAATCAAATTAAATGCATGAAATAAAAAGTTAAATGTTGTGAACCTATTTTCCGAGGCCAATCTGTAAATATTTATTTCATAAGTAAAATATGTGTTTAATTTCCAACAAATTAGCAATAACTTAAACCAATAAAATTTGTATTTATTTTACCTTTAATCTTTGACATTTATTTATTTGTATGATGGAGCTTTTTTCCAATAGAACTTATAACCCACACAGGGTTATGTCAATACCTACAGTTCAGTAATAATTCACGTCTAATAAATAAATAACTTTTTTTCGAAAATAATTACCCAGCAGGTATTTTTTATCCCTCTACCTCTTCGAATGCCCCTCCGCCCCTAGTGAATGGGCAATATTCCCTATTTGGGCGAGATAATATTTTTGTCAGAAATTACCAGGCAAAATCCTCTAAATAAATGGCAAAAAATGATCCCAACGGTTACTTTTTTACCCGAAAGGTGTCCTCGGGATAAATGCAGTACGAAGCGAGAAAGAGCCTTTTGAAAATAATCCTATAGAAAATTGTGAGGAGCCGAGGGTAAATTTTGGTAAGGTTTCTCCATATTTAGCAAGAAAGTGTAGCTGCTACAAGCCATCCGGGGTTTTTAGGACAGCGATAAATAAATTGCAGGTGGAAAGTGGTGCTCAGGTGAGCTTTTAAGGACATTATGTGATAAAGTTTTTGCTTACTTATTCAGTCTCAAGACACTTTTCCACACCCACACCCACATGTTCACGAGGAGTAAATTCAGAAGTTTGCTTTGGGTGTATGCTACAAAGTAACCCTTCGTTACTTTGTTTTATTAATGCTTTCGGAGAGTTCCCTCAAATTTAGAAAATTTAATTCGGCTAAAATTAATGTAGGGTAATATTTTACTCTGGAGCTGGGATTAAGTTAATTTATTGTAAATTGGGTTCCCAGCCAAGTGGGAAGGAAACTGAAAGAAGTAAAAAGTTGCGAACTAGTCCCAAGAGTGGGTAAAACTCATAAAAACTGCATGCAACGATATCAAATAGGAAGTTTATCTCAAGGAACCACAAGCTTTTCTCGCATAATTTTGTTACATTTTTTTTCTTTTTAAAATTTTTTTTTTTTTTTTTTTTTTTTTGTATTTCCATTTAGTCGCCTTCGCATCAAAAATTCCCTTTGCACAAAATTCCGTGCAGATTTGCATAATTGATTTGGTAATGCTAAGCACCCTTACCAACGCGAGCTAATTTCAAAGCAGTGCCCGGCGCGGGTGGGTCGATTGTGGCGGTGCTAGGGGAGAACGGGGTGGGGGTAATACGGGTGGTGACCGACGGAAAATATCGAAACCCAAAAGCAGTCAAATTACCAAATTTGCGGTGCTCGCAAAGGGATCATAACCACGACGGCAAAGGGAACAAGGTGAAATTGTATTAACAGGATGGGGGTATTGAAAATATTCATCTATGCATACCGCGCGCGCCCGAAGGAAATAAAATCAGTGGAACCACCCTTTGGATAATTTGCATTTATATTAAGTTAAACGCAAAACAGAAAGATTTCGTCCTTTACAGGGAGAATGAGACTCGTGCAATATTTATATTAAAAAGTAGGACTCAACTTCAAAGATTACTATATACATACAGATAGAAGGGTACAGGTGTTTTAAGTTGAAAGTAGCCAAATATTGCGGTTGCAAATGAGTCACATTTGTAGCGGATATGAAGCGCTCGTGGGCTATCTCTTATTAAATTTTATTTAAAATGTTTAGGCAGCATATGTGAAAGTAGAAAAAAACCTTATTAATATTTCGAGCACAGATAGGGTCACTTTAACCTCAATTTTCTTGTTTTTTTTTTTTTATTTGCCACACCTTTCGTTTAAGAGCCTTCTTCACATCTTGCTTACTTTGTTTTGGACTTTTTTAATCTTTTTGAAGAGGACGTTTATCGTAAAAGTACCAGAATTCATCATTTTCCATGGTCTTTTCTGTAGAAATCTATATATATTTTCTTAATACAAATAACACTGGTCATCAATATTTTATCTTTAATTTTACACGGAACAAGTCCATTTTTCAAAAAAAAAAAAAAAAAAGAGATAATAATAATGATATTTTAGTGGGTCAAAATTAAATATTTATCCTTTTTCAAAGAAATATTTTATCTTAAAAGTTGGTTACAAATCAATAAATCGCTAACTCCATAATCAGGGCGCATAAAAAGTTGCTTAGTCCTATATAATTTATCGAATTAAAAAAACTTAATAATTTTACGCTTTGAATATATTTTTGTGTATTTTGATGTTATCCTACATTATGTACGATTATAATTTTCGAATGAAATTGACCCTGTATTATGAAGTTGCCTATACGAAATAAATAAATGTATTTTGATGCTACTAACCAAACGTGGATCACGATTAAGTTCCATCAAGCCAAAACCAATTAAAACTGGACGGGCCATTAAATCAGCCAAACGAAAAGATATTAAAATATCTTTTAGTCAAGCGTTGTGGTAAAAAATGGAAGTCAGTGGAAGAATTAAAATGGTACCACCCTCTTCTCTGTCTAGAATATAATTCTGACGATGTCGGAGAAGAAAAACCTGAATCTGAAGCCGACAAAGAAAATTAAGAAGATTTCGAAGACTTATCTTTTGATGATGATGGAGTGTGATTTTTTTCCTAATAAGTAATCCTGAATAAAATCCCATTTGGAGTAATTTATTTTTTTTGTAAATTGTTACTATTGATTTTCTTGACTGTTTAAAGATTTAGCCTCAATAAATAAAATTATATTTATCAATTTTAATTTATAAACTTCTTAAATTCTCTTACGGTTAAAGCAAAACTGGCTAAGTCCAGTAGTTTGTATCAAAAACAGCTAAGTTAATGATATAAATTGCAATATTTCAGGAATAGTCTAGGGTGCTTTTTATTTCGCGACTATTTTTTTTAGTCGCGAAAAAAAAGCACCCTAAGGAATACGCTTCATATCTCATATTATATCATATCATATATCAATTCTACCAGATGGTTTTTTTGTAGACTACAAGTTCGCACGTTACGTTATTGAAAAAATTAAGGTTTGAAAAATAAAAAAGAGCGTATTTTAACCATTATTGAAAATTCATTAAAAAATGATTAATACACTCGTTTACGGATTCATACTCTACGGAAAGTTCCTATAGAAATCACATATGACTTGTTTGGTGTAAAATTGGTGTTGATCAGTGATTTCTATTCCATATTATCCAAAAACCGGTAATAACATTTTGTGATTTCAATAATTTTTTTTTTTCAGAAAAATTCCCAAATACATTTTTACTTGCAGGTTTTTAAGGAACAAATCGGAAAATATGATTTTAAAATAAATAAACGTATATAAAGAGAGAAACGGGTTTTTCTTGGACCGTGTTATTTTAAAATCGTGTATAAAAAGAGTGAGATGTGGTTTTAAAGCTACAGCAGTTTGAAAAGTGACTTAAGTCGTTTTAAAACCACCTACGTTAGTTAGTAAGATCTATAGATATATTTAGTTAAGCTTAAACTCAAATCTATAAATCAGTCCTTACATGCAGAGATGATTCAGATACATGAAACTAAACTTAACTGTACCAGTTAGTTATATAGTTTATCCTGAAATAAAATATATTAAAAATGAGCAGGGCAATAACCTAGGGCTTTCGAATTTTAACACCCAAAATTACATTTTTCAACAGGACAATGCCCCTTGCAATTAGGATAGGAAAAGAAAAACAATTTTTTTATTCCTTCACAGTAACAAATTTTGGGATAAATATACGTACTCATGCAAATTTGGTATAGATTTTGTTGAAACGCAATTTATAAAATTATGAAGATTAATTCGGATTAACACTAAGTTAGAAAACAATTAATAACCTTATTAAAGATAGATTTCATTAGTTTTCATATAAAAACGAAACTTTTATAAGATTTTAAGCTAAATATTTTCTCATATAAATTGTTTTGATAAATCTCTATCCTATATAAAATATGATTATTATACAGGGTGTTCAGAGGTGGGAGGTCAATACTGCAGGGGGTGAAAGGTCAGACCAAGACAAGCAAAAAATCGTATGGGTGGGGGGGGGGGCATCTCGCACCGTTTGGCAGTTACAGGGTGATACGTAAATCAGGATTTTGCCTTATATGGGAACCGCTCTTGTATTTTTATATTTTTTTCTACGCATCGCAGCGGCCCCAAACTGATTTCAAAAAATCACTATATGGAAGCCCTTTCCAAAAAAGTTTACACCACCCCCCTATCCCCAACCCCTTGGCCACAATCCCTCCTGGAAGTTGAAAAAATTAACTCTTATTTCACGATTTTTCACCTTTCGCCCCACTTTTCTCTGAAATTCATGTTATTAACATACCTACTTTTTATTTTTTTTAAGTTGCCTATCTAATTACCTTGCCAAAAAGGTACAACATGCCCAGGTAAGAAAAGGATACGAAAATTTATTTACAAAAATCCTTTTACAGAATATCATGATAATTCGAATTTTTAGGAAATTATGCTTAAGTTTACTAAAAAATACATTTTGTTCGCTTAAAAACTAATTATAATTAAAACGTTTGTCCTTTAAAAGCTGTTCAAAATGTTCTCCGCTAGTTTCGATGCATGCAAGTAGCCTTCGTCTTATTTCACTTTTGAGGTCTATGGTAGCCAGTCTCTCCCGTATTTTCATGGCTGCAGTCCCAATCCTGGTAACTAATTCTTCTCTGGTGTTGATTGGTCTTGAGTAAACTTCATCTTTCATCATTCCCTATAAGAAAAAGTCCAGTGGAGTAAGATCCGGTGACCTAGCAGGCCAAGGAATCGGTCCACCTCGTCCAATCCAGCGCTCTGGGTAATGTTCATTCAACCTTGCCCTAACAATGTTCCCAGTATGCGCAGGTGCTCCGTCGAGCTGTAAATAAATTGCGCTTCTGGTGGCCAGGGGGATGTCCTCCAACAGATCCGGAAGGATATTCTCCAAAAAGTCCGAGTATAGCTGACTATTCGGCACTTGGGGCAAGATGAAGGGTCCTATCAACTGGTTGCCGATGATGCCAGCCCAGATATTGACACTAAATCTTTGCTGGAAGGACCGACACCTGGTCCTATGTGGGTTCACATCTGACCAGGTGTGGAGGTTATGCAAGTTTGTGATGCCATTCCGGGTGAATTGCGATTCATCCGTCCACAGAATTCGGTCTAGAAACCTTCTGTTTTCGATGTCAGACTCGAACAGCCAAGTGCAAATTGCAATCGTCTTTCGGAATCTCCTTCCTGTAGTGCTTGGACCGGGATATGGTGGTATGGATGTAGTCCCTCTCGGTTCACAACGGTCCAAACTCTCCCTGAAGACAATCCTGACCTTCGTGCGACCTGCCTGATGCTTATTACAGGGCTGTTCCTGACGATGTTGAGGATTTGTTGGTCGGGGTCCGCTGAATCGGCCGATTTTCCTGCTCGCGTTTCTGCTCTGGGGGCGGTTACACTTCCGGTTTCTTTTAACCTTCTGAAAGTCCTTGAAAATACCCTTCTGTCGGGTACACGTCGGTTCGGGAATCTCCTTTGGTATTGTCGTACGGCCTCACTATCATTTCCTTCTACTAAACCGTACACGTAAATTATATCGGCAGACTCTTCAACACTGCATTCTGCCATTTTATCTTAATTTTTTCTATTAAACACCGGGTTTTATCGCTTGCTTCTTCAACTGTGGTCAATGTCCTTTCAAACTTACCCATTTTTATACCATAATTCATAGGAGGTATTAGAAACGGAGCGTCAGGATACTTAAGAGTCAATACTGGATATAATAAACTAATAACGCTATTTAACGAGATTACATTTATTATTTTATTACTGTTTTGCTGAAATAATAAAAATGTATTACCTCTGTTTCCTAAACAAACATTTCCGAACTTGCTGTCATAAAAATTGTTTACTTAACGACTTTTTCCAATATGGTGCAATAAAGTAATTAGGTACCTGTGAGGATGTTTTAATTTCAGGACTTTTGCAACCCTTTTCTACCTGGGCATGTTGCACCTTTTTGGAAAGATAATTAGATAGGCAACTTAAAAAAAATAAAAAGTAGGTATGTTAATAACATGAATTTCGGAGAAAAGTGGGGCGAAAGGTGAAAAATCGTGAAATAAAAGTTAATTTTTTCAACTTCCAGGGGGGATTTGGGGCCAAGGGGTTGCGGATAGGGGGGTGGTGTAAACTTTTTTGGAAAGGGCTTCCAAATAGTGATTTTTTGAAATCAGTTTGGGGCCGCTGCGATGCGTAGAAAAAAATATAAAAATACAAGAGCGGTTCCCATATAAGGAAAAATCCTGATTTACGAATCACCCTGTAACTGCCAAACGGTGCGAGATGCCCCCCCCCCACCCATACGATTTTTTGCTTGTCTTGGTCTGACCTTTCACCCCCTGCAGTATTGACCTCCCACCTCTGAACACCCTGTATATTATAAAAATCCAAAATACATATAAATTAAACGACAGAGCTTAGAATATAAAATTGGTTAATTATACCAACATTTTTTACCGAGTATATTCTTCGTGTTCTCTTCAAACAAAGGCTTTTAAAATGTCGTTATGAATTCCTTGACCTAAATTGAGAAAAATAATAAATGCAGCTTATAAATCTGGGGGCACGGCAGTGCCCCCGCCAAGTCGAGCGCGAAGCAAACACTGCCGTACTATCCTTTACTGGAACCATTTCGCCGCATTTTCAGGCCCCTATTTGAGAACCTCTGGATAAGACCAGAACGCAGAAATTTTCGTCATCCAGTAAGCTATAATCACATACTTCAAATCCAAAATTTCAAGTCTGTAGGTCATTTAGTTCCGAAGTTAAGCGAAAGCAAAGTTTCGCATTTATGACACTCACTCACTCACTCACTCATAATCATCAAAATAGAACTAGTACTTCCCATAAACTCAGAGAGCTGAAATTTGGTACAGAGTTAGGGTTTAATGGCCACATAAAGGGAAAACTATAAAAACTAGGATAATCGAAGATCTGGAGTACCTGGTGACCCTGATTAGAAAACACAAGAGCCCAACCAAACTATTAGAGATCGACATACCGCCTTTACAAAAAATATTCAACTTGGTGGGCCGCTTCACTTGATGTCAAAAATCGAAGGTCTGAAGTATCTGATGAAGAACCCTCAGCTGGTCTCAGCTGTATTAGAGATATGGTAATGCCCCCTTCTACTATTGGTACATAAAAAAATCGACTATCATTGCAAAAATCCAGCGTAGTGGGACACATCTTCTAATTTAATCTAGCAATACGAAAAACTGTTGCTACTGTACAAGAATCAGAACCGGAAAAAAAGAAAAGAAAGATTTGTAATAATAAAAAAACTACTCCTAAAAAGAAAAAAATTGTGTCAAATAAGAAAATCTAATAAAATAAATCAATATGCCTACGTTTCTACAAAAAGAAGTGAAATCCCACCAAAAACATTCTGTAAAAAACTAGCCAAGTCTCGATGGAGCTGCTTGTTTATCTCTAAAAAGTAATGAAATCTAGACAAAGTCGTGCCAAATCTAAGGTTCCTTACTGCGATTTCTTTATTATTATAGTTAATGTTGTGTGACTTGGCCGTTGAAGGGTACACAAGGGTATAAAACGAGGTGCTCCATGACACCATTGCACCAATCTGTCGCCAGAACCGCTACCCATTGACGATGGAAAATTGCCACTTGGAAAACGTTGATTCAATAACCAGTCAATTGTAGGCTTGATAAAGCTGCGTATTTCAATTACCAATACCAGTATGGGCTATTATCTCGCTTAACAAACATAGGTAGTTACAACAGATATAACATTACGTGTAAACAAAATTGACTTGTACCCACTAACGTATAAAGAAGTTCAACGGCCAAGTCACACAACATTAACTATAATAATAAAGAAATCGCAGTAAGGAACCTTAGATTTGGCACGACTTTGTCTAGATTTCATTACTTTTTAGAGATAAACAAGCAGCTCCATCGAGACTTGGCTAGTTTTTTACAGAATGTTTTTGGTGGGATAAACTTTTGCAAATACTGCAACAATTGAAATAAGTAAATTGATAGAATTAAATTCTCCTTTCTTTGAATTATTGAACTCCTTAACCTTTTAAAAAGTCGGAGACAATTAAATTCTATTTCAGTCGAAATTTCCTCTAATGGTTGAAAAACGTCGATTTACAGCCTAATCTAAGATTTAATTTAGTGTTCGGCGATTTAGTTCAAGAAAGCCGTCTTTAGTTAATTAAAACGTCCACCGCACCGCCCACAAGTGCTGAAGCATTTTCAGCTATGTAAGCTGTGAGGTCACAGTTCGCGTTTCTCCAAAAATGTTTTAAATGTCTTTTAATCGGTGAATTAAGAGAAATAAATGGTTTCAGGTGTGAGATTGTAAGATTATACCCTCTAAAAGTAAAACCCGCTCTTCTTCCATTCTGTAATTAACTTTCTTCTGCAGGGATTATAGATCGTCAGGTGCACGCGTCTGAATACTTGGCTTTATATACATTTATAGTAAAAGCCAAAAAGCGGTTTACAAGGAATAATTTTATATTTTTCTTACCTCCTTAACATAACTCTCTCGAAAGGTGCGATTTTTTCCAAAAAAAAAAAAAAAGTAATTAAAGACCTTTTTCGTATTGCACACGTTCTGTAAACGTCTTCGGGGATCTTCTAAGGGTCTCATGTTACCAATCAGCAAGTCTAAAGCTAGGTCCTAATTCATAAAGGGAACAATTTGCGCGGAAACGGTAAATAATCATCGTTCAACCATCTTTGCAGTCACGTCACGATCACCAAAGGAGCCAGTCATTTGGAATGTGAGTTTGTGACGCAGCCAGAGAGTAACGCATTCATTAGGCAATTGTTTACGCACGGCTCCATAAAAATAAGAAGAGGGCAATTTTACGGGGGAGTTTCTTCATTCGGATGAGGCGGGGTTTTTTCTTCTTCTTTTTTTTTTTTTTTTTCTTTTGGGGGCGGCAGGGTGGTTCGAACATCGTCGTCCTTTGAGCCCCGCCGCCGCCGGCTGGAGGCGCTGCCAGTCAATGAAGCATGGCCCGAGCATGTCTTCAAACAGAGCCATACAAGGCAATCAATAAAGAAACTCCTTTTACGACTGCTTTATTGCGCATCAAAGTGAAAACAAGAAGAAGGCCTATTACTTTTAAAACAGAGCACCAAGCGGAATGGCTGCGTGTACAAGTTTCCACCACATTGAGCCTAAAAAGGGATATAAACATTTTGATAATTCTGATAAGGATAAATTTCGTGGGAGAGAGCGTGCCAGCAAAAAGCATACAGCCAAGGACATTTTTCGTGCTGTTGCTCCCCTATGGAAGCCTTACGAAAGGACACCCTGTCCCGATTTTTAGTACATACTCATATTCGATAGGTTCTTTTGTAAAATTTTACTTTTGTGCTTTTATTGAGGGACTAAAAGGGGTTGTGGGGTGTATTTTGTAGCCTATGTATAATAATGAGGCATTTTATTTTCGATTTTAATAGTGCGACCGAAGTAAAGCTTATAATTTTTAGCAAAACTCCTATCGAGATCTCAATAATTAAATAAAACTAGTAAACCAACGCAGCATACATTCACCGTGCTAAATCAAGCATAGATCTGGGCAAAAATGTAGAATACATGTTTCCAGTAAAAACGAATTTTATTTATAATTAACTTCTAGCTGATCAAAATATTTTTCTTCGAAAATATTTACCTTTTTTAATATCCATCCAACCATCCCTCACTATCCTCTTTATATTACATTGGTGCAAAAATTCTGATAAAAAAAAACAAATTCATATTTTTGTTATTATAATTTTATTTCTTTTGACATTAGTCAACTATATAGTTACCGTCTAAGTCTACAACAGTACTCCAACGATTTGGCAATTCGCTAATCCCTTTCTCCCAGAACTACGAAACCTATGTGTTAAAAAATGTAACGAAGTCTGATTTTAGTTGTTCAAAATATTGGAATTGTTTCTTACTTAAGAACGATTTAAAATGCCGAAATATGTGATAATCGGTAGGCGCCAAATCAAACGAATATGGTGGATGAGCCACGATATTCCATACCAGTTCTGTTAATTTAGAATGAGTACCTATTTTTAACGGTGTGAGGGTGAGCGTTGTCGTGTAAGAGATCCACACAAGTACGTAATCGCCGTTTTTCCTTGATGGCGTTGGATAGTTTTTTAGCTGATCAGCGTAGATGCTAGCCATGATAGTTGTGCCTTGTGGAAGGCATTCGAAATGTAGCAGCCCTCTCATGTCCCAAAAACAAATGAAAAGAATCTTCTTTTGACCATGGTTTCGGCTCATTTGGAGGCTCTTCTCCACTACGAATCCACACTGCGCTACGTTTTTTGAAGAAGAAACAGGCGAACAGACGCAACTTAAACTAAATTTTTATCAGTTTTTTTCACTTTCCATCATAATCTCATATAGTTGATGTACTTATAAATTTAAATGAACGCGAAGTCAATGTCTTCTTTAAATTTTATTTCACTAAACAGGAGTTGTTTGAATACTTTAAGAGCAGTTTGATATTCACGTTTAAGGAGTGCCAAGTAAAGGACTAGAAGTTTAACTGAAAATTTTAGTATTATAATAATGTAAGTAAACAAAAACTCTCGTAAATTAATTTTAATATAGTTCAGAAAATTATTTGCAATTGGTCTTAACCTTAGTATGCAAAATCGTATTAATTCAAGAAAGCATGACAAAATATTACTCTTTTATAAATGTGGTAGAAGTAAAACAATTTACCTTAATTAATTAATTTTGACAGACAGTTTGCAGAAAGACAATATTTTTAATGCCTTATTTATTACATTATTACACTTTTTTATAGACAGATGTCATAAAAACCCTTCAACGTTTTTTAGTTAGATTTTACATGGCATTTTAAATAATTTCATGAAAACGTTTCATTTATCTCAACATATTTTTTTTTTTCTCTGCGTGGGTAACATAATCCCTTTGTTTCAGAAAATCGTGCAGCTTTTCCATTTTCCACATAAACCCCTAATGGTATGAAAATTATTTAAAAAGAGCCCGCGTGTAGGCTTTTCAAACTCGCTCTCTTTATTAAATTACGTAGGTAGGTTCGTTGTGAAAATACTCCACGTTCACAGATTTCAAAGTCAAACTCCGAAGGACATTATATATGTAGTATACGTGTACATACACCTCTATCTACTATATGTCGCTCAAGTGGGATATGCACTTTATCCCTTTTGTATAGGCAACCAACTGCAAAAACTTTGCGGATCACAAGTGGATGGAATATTGATGAAAGGCGGGCGCACATGTGTGTTTTTCTTTAAACTGAATGAATTAGAAAAGTTTCACCCCCAGCGCAGAAATTCCCATTGCCAAGTTGAGAGGTTCACTCGACCCAGACTACCCTTACTTTACTTTACCGCCTCTAGGATATTCAAAACAGGAGGAACGAATTTCGAAAAGTCTCAAAGTGTTCACAGGTGAAAAGGTTGCATAGTATGTTTTTTGTTGATTTTTACTTTAGCACTATTTCCTCCGAATGCGCCATTCTTGTACCCTCTATTTTTACTCTACGTGTTATAGCGCGAGGAAGTCGTTTAAATCGAAACCTCTTGGAAAAAAAAAAACGTGTAATGGAACTTTTGAGACAATTTGAATTCAAGGTTTTTTCTACCAAATGTTTTTAGAGAGACGAAAAAGGTGGAAAACTGTCTGAATATTTTAAAGGTATGAGTTTGATTCTTTTCGACAAGCAACCGTAAAACTATTCAGCGAAACAAAAGAATATATTGTACCATAAAAAACCAGTGATTTGGTTTTCTAGAAAATAATTCAAGCTGCAAGTTGCGCTAGAAAATACAAAATACCAAAGAAATACTGCATTGGGGTACAGTGGGCAATCTACACTTTATACTGAATAAACTATATTATTGGATTTTTAGTTCACTGCACCCCGTGATTTTTTAATCGCATACCTTTTTCTTTTTCATTTTCTTAAGGACAAATACTAATTTGGTAAATTTTTACAAATTACCGTAAATTTAAATTTAAAGGATTACGATATTGATCTTTTGTTTTTAGGTGTACCTACACCTGTGTTCAAAAAAATAGTAGTGCACCAATGCGGCAAGTTTGCTGTTCTACAAATTCTCATGTACAAAACAAAGAAAACTTTTGCACAAAACACAACATCAGGTGTTTAAGAATCTGATGAACAATTAAAAACATTTTAGTTCATAAGCAATGAATAGCAGTGTCTTCAGACAAGAGCACTTGCACTACTATTTTTTTGAACACAGGTGTACGTCCTAAATTTATACTATTTGGCTTATTATAAATCCCTAAATGGAAGGAACATCGCGTTTATAGCCCTCATTTGCATTACATTTTAAGGTGTACATTTCTTAAAACTATTATCAAAAAAGCTGTAACAAAATTTCAGGTACTTATACATACACCCAGTCTGTTTTTACACAATTTTGATTTAACGCGAATTATAAAACAAATTTCATTTCCTTTTTACACTAGTTGTTTTGATTTAACTCTACTAATTCGTGGAGCTTTTACCTTATTACAACTTGGTGTTGATGAATTAATGACATTTTCTTCATATATGTAATACATTTTTATTATATATGGTATCTTTATAAAAATAAAACCTACTGCACGTAAAAACTATAAGTCTCTTAAAAAAGTTTTCTAATGGTTTATTCATATTGTTTGTACTGATTACTTAAGGGGTTACATACGTACACAATTTTCGGAAAATCGACTTTTTTTTTACAGATTATTATTCTCTATAGTTTTAGGCGTATTTCTGTGAAAGTCAATTGTAAAAATTCAACATAGATCGAAAGTTATTATAGAAAACGTGACTGCCCGACGAGAGTCTGATGCGCGCAGGTAGCTGTCCCTTGTTTGAGGCAGCTAGCCATTACTTTCGGAGCCTTTCAGCCTGTCGGAAAAAAAATAAAAAACAACAATTGTTTACTGACAAGGAAGGCATACAATATGAAGCTGGAATGGGAGATTAGACGTAAGTTAACAATATAAATTAAAAAATTCATAAAGTTCTTGCTTTACCTGCGCGCGACCTCGAGCGAAACGCACTTGAAACTTTAAATGCGTTTTTCTAAAAACTACTTTTTTCGGCATGGTTTACATGATAACTCATACAGATTTTAATATTTTTTTATGTTTTTTTTTTTTAATATTCGAAATTGTTTTCTCTATAGTCTGTCGAGCCGGATTTTTGATATTGTGATTAAAAAATTTTATAAACATAATTAAAGTGTGAAATTTATGACACAAAATGCACATTTTTTTTTTAACTGCCGTAAATTGCCAAATTTTTCGAATTTCAAAAATCCGGCTCGACAGACCATAATTACAACTATATTTTATAAGAATTTTTTTTAAATTTTGCAAATCGATCAATATTTGCTGGAGATATCATGTCAACCGTGGAACAATTTTTTTTTCTTAGTGTTGTGGATCACTTGATTTTTTATATAGTAATTTTTGTAAAAATAATGTGAAATAATTTCTTTTATAAAATTTAAATACTAGTAAACAACGTGTAATAGTTATTTTTATTAATTTCTATTGTTATCCCTTCTAAAAACAGTTTTTCTTTTAGCGCATTTTTGGCGCTGCTGTACGTATGTAACCCCTTAAGGTCAGGAACCAATCTACTGTTTTTCCATATCTACAATGTAATTGTTTACACGATTTTTATCTATCGTATAAAAAGGTGTACTTAGAAAATATAATTATTTACACTAAAATATCCTGCAATAACTAAAATAAAATATCGTATTTGTGCTTGTATTTAACTTAACTTATTATATTACTTATATTTACTACTACAGCAAAATCCTTAAAACTTATATAAATATAAAGCGACTTGTATCTATTTATGAATAAATATAAGGCGAATTATGTCTACAAAGTATTGTTTTCCTATTCGGAGGACTATCAGAACCAAAGATACATGACAAACTTAAATAAATCCCATCAAACTATAAAGTACAGCCCATCATCAAAAAGTCTCATACTCACTCACATCTAAGGATCTCTTAACGCATCACAGGTGATAAGAGGGCAATTGTCCAAAACCCTTGCTAGTCTTTGCCGAAGTTCCTTGAAGTTTGTGCCTTAGCCCTGGACGGTACACAAAAGTCGATCTGCTTGGTGAGTATCCTTTTGTCATAAATGTCCTGCGAGAACATCGATTGAGCTTATCATGCTTATAACTGGGTGTGCTCTCAGACAAGACAAGAGACCCTTGCTTGAGGACATTTCAAGTTTATCATGAAAGCATTAACTTTAGGTACGCTTACCGGAGTCCATGTTGATGTCGATGTCGCTGTCAATGCCACCAGGAGGTGGCACCCACTTCGGGGCACCCACTTCGGGGCGCTCCGACCTAACCGAAGCTGGCAGTGCCAGCAGCTTCTTCGTCTTTGATATCATCTTGCTCCGGGAGACAGCTCATTGGATGCAGTCCTCATTTTTATTAGACGTATTTCAACAGTAATCACCAGCAGTTTCACTTTTCCTCTCTGTGGCCCTTCGACCCTTGGGCGGGGATGATGATGACGGGGGGCTGAGGGGGGACTCTGTACTCTGCTCCATGCGGAGTCTTACGGGGGCTTAAATGTTGATCTTATTACTTCTAGAGGATATTCTTTTGCTGTCATCGGAACAGGCATTTATGTGTTCGTCTGTCAGTAATTGGAAAAGGCAAAGAAAGCTAAATTAATGTAATGGACAATGATGTTAATCTAATTGAAAAGTGAGAACAAAAGTTGAACAAATAGGGCTAGTTGCTATAATGTATTTTATATAAGCTTGATGTACTTGTTGCGATGGATACAACTAAGTACAGGGCTGATCAGGTTAATCAGGTTAATTATTATTAATTTCAAAAATAGTTGGGCTAACTTCAGACACATGACGTTCTTTCTAAAATTTTAATTAATGTTAATTCTCAATTTCATAGAAAAACAGTGATTTTTGTGATCCACTTTAAATCCAGGGCTTATTGTAATGCCTTCAAATACAAAAAGTCCAATTTAAATCCAATCTTATTTTGAAAGCTTAAAAATTTAAAATAAAATGTAACTGCGGAAAATATATTGAAAGTTTCTTGAAAGGTTAAAATTTATTAATTATTAACGATTAATTAATTTAAAAAATTATAAAAATATGTATATACTATACATATATGAGCCGTTCAGTGCACACATCGATTAACTCCACTTTTTGAAAAATCTTAAATTTAAGTGTTAAAGCATTTGGTATAGTCATAACTTTTTATATTTATAATAACTTTCCTGAATAATAAAGATTAACACCATTAAACGGCAACATTTTTGTGGTCATTGAATAATAAGTAATTTATTTCAGAAGCCATTTTGATTAACTCCATACTCTAATGTAAATCGTTTCAATAACGCAATTCAAATGCACTAGCAAGTGTTGAATGATAACGGTAAATTTTTTGTGAAATTTCATCTTGTCTAATAAAGTACATAAAGACATGCTACAAACTTTTAAAAAATAATAACATATTCAAATTCGTGTACCGGGCAAAATAGAAATATTAAAATTGTCTTAAGTTTATTGAAACTTGTTCAAAGTCCGGAAATAAGAGATATTTGCCTAATGACTCAGATTTTGCCACATGCGAAAAAAAATCAAAACATTTTTTCACCAGATGATTGGTACAATATAATCAAAACATGTAAAAAGAAAGCGCCATTTAATCTAATCCAAATGACCCACCAAGATTTTTTTTTCAACAAAACCTTTAGAATCATTAACAGAAAAGTAACCGTTACAGGGTTTCCAGTAAATTGGCTTAAGGGGGTAGTCCAGTGAAAACGACTGTTTTTTCAACGATTTTTTTTTCATATTAGAAGTCAATTTGTATTCAAAAATTTTTTGACATATGATAGTACAACTATTAAAATACACAAATAAAATTTTTTTTTTTGTTTTCGATGAGTCATCTCGACAAAATGGCCGCTCCAAAAAAAAAAAAAATTTGTTGGCGGACGTCGAATCTCTGCAACGGTTCATTTGAAACAAAAAATTCAAACGAGGTTTTAATCTGTAGAACATTGGCTATCGTCGGAACTAGAATTATTAATTTTCAATCAAAAATAACAAAATGGCAGCATTTCGAATTTTTCGGGTGTTTTTCGGGTGCTTAATTTGTTTATAACTTTGTAAATAAAAAATGGATTTTAATAATTCTAGTTCCGACGATAGACACACAATCAAGAAATATACAGCTAAATTTTTAGATCAATCGGAGCAAAAGACTCTGAGATCTGACGTCCGCCGAGTCAAAACATGCTGTTTTCAGAAAAACGCGTTTAAAGTTTTTTATGCGGGAAAAAGCTAAAAAAATTAATTTTACCTTAGTCAGCGATGCCTGCTCCATACATAACGCGATGCCTCCTAAATACATAACTAACCTTAAATATAAAGCAGAAGGACCTAGACCGTTATAAACCGAAAAAAAATGGGCGGAGTAAACAGAAATACAAGAGTCCTCCTTGCTCCGAAACACGCCAGGGGACCTTCGAGCGCTTGGATTACACGTCTCTCGAAAACTCTCTGTATCTTTAAAACTATTCAATATTTTGCTTAGATATTTTAAGGGAGTATTTTCTAGGTGTAGTAGAGTAGATTTAAGCAAAAAACAAAAAAAACGAAAATTTTTTTTTTTTCACTGGACTACCCCCTTAAAATACGCTGGATAAAGTTAGAAAGGTCCAAACCCCATCTCATACAATTCAAATGTGACTATAATGAAGATTCTGAATTTAATGCCATTAATATAAAGAAATCTGTAGCAGGTAGACCGCAAAGTTTAAAAAATGTAGATCAGCCTTTATTATATCCTAAAGGTAGAACTGTGACAAGGGAAAAAAGGAGAGACTTGTAGGACCTGCTAAAATTCATTCCTTCTGTTAAACATGATTACTATAAAAACTTGACAACAAATCGAAATGAAGAGTCCTCACATACAGCTGATGAAAAAGAAATTATTTATATTGCTGATGAATTAATCACAAATAATATATTATAACAGAACCGTCAACATTCATTTTTATGGAAAATCTGTAATAAAAATATATAATAACTAACTTTTTCTGTAATAAAAAACTTAAAAATTTAAAGACTGACTTTAACTTTATTACTTTTTTCAGTTGCAAAATCGATTAACTCCACCAGTCACATAAAGATTGTAACATTACTGACGATTATTGTTTGGCTATTCTTTCTTATTAATTTTATATACCATCAGATGAAAGCTATATCTGCATTTATGCATTCTACAATATATATTTGAATTTATATTATAAAGGGAATTTTAAAAAACAATGTACGTTATTTCATCGCATTTCTCAACATTTTGTTTTATGGAGTTAATCAATTTGTGCACTGAACGGGTCATATATAGATTAATATTTAAGACATCGCTTGGAAACTTCAAGGAAAAGAGCAACATGTACCTTAACAAATGAATGGAACTAGGGTTTTTTTTCATTTCATTTCACCACAAAATCGTCATATCGATCAAAACCTAAGCCCATCCGCACCAAATCGGAAGGGCCTGTCATCGTGGGTAAACGTTTTCCGGGTATCTTTTATCCCCGTAGCTGTTTACAAACATTCATCTAACTGCCGTTTGATAGCTCCTTCCTTGAATGGATGTATCTCCGTCCTGGCCAAATATCCTATGCATTCTGGCCACGGGCACAAAAACAGAAATTTGATCCTCACATTGTCCATATAATGGATGTCCTCGACAAAGTGTGCTTTATTTCCATACCTGTTCGCCACTGCGATTCAATTCCTTTACAATTCCTCAGTGCGTATAGAATTTCAAGAAAACTTACACCGAAGACTTTTTAATTTTAACACAAATCGACGACTGGCAATTTAGATCCCACTTCATTTCAATCTTCTTAAAAGTTTCAGCCTAAGTGGCAATCGGATTTAATTCTCTGACATGCACAGATTAGAGATCCGATTAAATTTGATGCACTTGGGAGCTATGTAGGACTGTACCTAAGCCTACAAATTATGGGGCATGCAAATATTTGTGGCATTAGCCAAATTTCTATTCATAACAAAGCGGAACAAGAGGATCCACAAACAGGCCACCAAAGAGGCATTGTCCTCTGAAATTTCAGTAGGCACTTCAATTCCCACACATTAGTGATGATGGCAGACTTGAAGCAAGGGCTGAAAGTAAATGGGTTAAAGGTACTTGAGAAGATTTCACTTGGCAACATTAGTACACATCACAAATATGCTTAACGTATTAGGAAATAATGAAATTTCCGCGGACCCTTTTCCTCTGCACCATCCAGAGCCAATGGTTCTTATCGAAATTACGGAGGCCTCATAAATTCAGCAATTTGGGCGGTTTCGTCTATGCCAGCAATCTGATTTTACTTATGGATGTCTTGAGGGATTTATTAAGCAAATATTCATGTTTTGAGAATAAGGAGGCATATGGTAACGTAGTCATACTGAGGAATTGAGGCTTGAGGGCGTTTGGCACCAGATGAATTGCTAACGCTATTGTTAGGGAATTTCTGGGAAATACGTATTTAGCAACTAGGTCTAATTCAACATACTCTTTGTATATTATTATACAACGTACAAGGATACAGATTAAAGGAGAAGAGTTCACTATTTTTGATACATACATACATATACATATGTATGACGTTGAAAATCTTGAGCAGTATATTGATTTTTATTCTTTAAATTCAGTTCGGCATATTTGAGCAATTGATCAATTGGAAACTTTAAATATGAACGCTGAAAAAAATATTTCTAGTTGACTCAACAACAATGTTCACTTGTTAATATATCTAGTACGCATACTATGTTTTAATCAATTAGATCTTAGTTGATCTAACTATTTTAGCGTCAGTTTAACTAGAGAAAAGTTAGAATTAAGGAAATGGATGCGAATTTTACCTGAATACATTTTTGTATGTACATATATGTACATACATGCAAGCATGTATAGTCTCTATTAGATTACCGCTCGAAAGTTAAACAATCGTAAACTCAAATGTTGGACCCTAGATTAAGTTTTGTAAAATAGCATATTTTTATTTACTTTCTCTGTGTTTTTCCAGTACTTCTAAAGAATAAAGTGCACAGATACGAGAATCAATATAATGTCAAAATTTCAGAAAAATCAGGTTAAATCTTAACATATATAATCATTGGTACGTCTGTTAGTGATCGTGTAACTTCTGAAAGACTTAATCAGTTGAGGTCATATTCCCAAATTTTATTTGCTTTATCGAGGCAATGGTTCATAGCTATGCTAGGATCCGGTAGGTGGCACTGTAATCAAATTATTTCACATTTACTTAAATTTACATAAATTTTAAGCGATTTTTATGAAAATTTGTACTTAGGGGTTTTGGGGAATGTTAATTACAAATCCACTATCCGAAATTGGAATTTCAAGATAGCGGACCCAAAATGGCGACAAAAGTGTCTCGATTTGACCCAATTTTAATGAAAATTAGCACAATGATTATTTTGCGGCCACTAATTTGGAATATTAACAAACTTTTTAAATTCAAGACAGCGGATTATTTTAAGGCCACTCATTTTCAATATTATCAAAATTTGGAAATATAAAATGGCGGAAAAGGGGTTTCAGGTTGAAATAATTTCTAGGATATACCAAACTAGAGCATTTGAGAAGTGTTTAATTAAAAAATATTGACTCAACGCCGGCGCCGGCTGAAAACGGGTAACTCAGCTAGTTATTTAATAAATTTCAGATTCGTCAACTCAGTTATTTAATAAATTTCGGATTTGACGGTTTCGTCGTACCCTCGTTGTCTAAACAATTGCGTCATATCGTTTCAACCTGATATGTGGTGTAAATAACAAGATAGTTTTATAATTTTTAAATCGATTTCACTGGTTATGCTTACCAGCAATCTTGTAAATTAAAATTGTTAAATGAATAACGAAATTAGTTGTTGGAACCAGATTTTTTTTTTGGGTATGCATAGTACTTTTTCTAGAAAAATATTTTTATGGAAACTTCTTTAAAAATTATAGTATTTTTTATAAGATATTGTGAACATATTAACATAAAAGTACCAAAGCTGTTTCAAATTTCAAAAAACCATTTATAAAAATATTCGTATAGCAAATTCTATGTATTCTCAACTATCAGCTAAATGTCGAGTTAAATTTTCTTTTATCTTTGAATGCTGTCACGGCATAAACGCTTAACAAACAATCAGATTTCCTCGGCTTCTTTGTAGTTAGCACTGACACGGAGGACAATTAAGCCAAGGGAAACCATTAAGGTCTCACTGTGGGAAACTAAACCATTCAACCTGCAACCGTGCATTTAAACCCCAGTCATTTCGAAGATTAAGCGCAGTTCTCCTTCTTGTTGAACACGTTTCTGCATTTATACTGTCAGATAAAAACCGTGTCACACCCAGCTCCTAGGGCTGATTCCAAAGGGAATGATGGAAGACTACATGGGAGAGACATTATCAAATTGCCAGATTTACTTTTCCGCCCTGTCGGCCCTTTCTCATCCCGAACTTGGGAGCGCTTCTTCTGCGATGGCAGGCATCTTCTCGAAAATGCTCCATAATTGATGGCTTAAAAAATCATTTTATGAAGTTTGAAAATGGTGAAGATGGGAAATGGGCGGAGACTAAGACGAAATGATTTATTTTTCTGTCTTTTCTGTCTTTTCTGTCTTGTCGTAGACGGATTATTTCCTTCAGACTATAAAACAAAGCTGCTTAATTACTTGCTAAAATTAAAATGCAACCACTCTCATTGCAAGAACTTTCGAAATGGTAAGAGAAAATTTTATGGAGCTGATAAAAATAAAAACGGATGTGAGATATTTTTAGAAAGAAATATTTCGTTCATAAAGATACTAATATTTAAACTTTGTTAATGTGTTAGTCTGCTTTTGAACCTGAAAATGTCGCTGTTTCCTGAGATCTCTTTTATAATGAAACTTTTTTTTTTTTTAATATCATTCTTAAACTTTAAAACTAAAACTTAAAGTAGATTTTCTGATAAATATAAAAAGATTACTATAGCGTACTTATGTAATAAGTAGCCAAGCACAGAATTCCACTAAATTAGTATTTAGGTACATGCAGTCTCATAGAATTAATAAAGGATATGTTAAGTATGGATAGTTTATCAGGATAAGGAACATATAGCTTATTGAATTTTTTTAATATACTGTGGGAGAATTTCCTCTGCACAGATTCGATTTTATAAATTAATTTTGATGAAACTGAAACCAAACTGCCGAGCAATACTCAACTCGAACTAGAATCAAGAATAACAATCTCGCCGTAGATAGCTCACATCTGCGATATCTTCAAGAGATCCTATAGACTTGCTGGCTTTATTGTACCTACTTCTACCTACCTTTAGAATAATCGAAATTTAGCTTTCGAAAGTGACCCCAGATCCAACCTGTAATGTCACCAAGCCAAGATAATATGCCATATACTCGCCATTAATACATAACAGAAAAAGAAGTGGACCAAGAATAGAACCTTGAGAAAAACCAGAAACCGGGACAAATTTAACACGTTCCCTGCCATGCTGTAAATGAGAAGGTGTCATTTCTAGGCCACGTGTACCATTTTCGGCGCACGGTAACCACTTTAATAATTTTCTATAAATACATATATTTTTCTTGTTTTTGAGAGAACGTATATTATTTTCATAATTATAGATACACAGATAGATATACTCAAAAATTACTGTAAACATCATTACGTTACATGAAACAGTTTTACCACAAATTAAATTTTAGACGGAAACATTTTAAATTCAAAAATTCAGCTTGGCGTACAAATGAGGTTCAGCGTGTACCGACAACGGTACACGTGGCAGGGAACGTGTTAAGTGACGAACAGCCAACAGTGTAGTAATATATTTTAAGGAGATCAAAAATATCTATTATTTTTATTTTTTAATTCGAATTTCTCAACGATAACTGACTATTTAAAGTTAAAAAATGCGAATCTAATATGTGCTTATCAAAGAACAAAACATTACATGGGTTCTTGTCAAAAAAATTTCTTTTTTTATCCAAAATTATATAAAATTCATACTATATTTCGAAACCATTTTGCAACATTTCTAAGATGTATGTGGTGTAAAATATTCTTCACGAGTCACTTAATCAATTGAAGTTAATCATTATGCTATTAATGAGAAACCAATTCAGTTAAATAGAGAACTTCATTATAAAGTAATTCTATAACGAAGGTACTCAGCGATTTCTTTGAGTATAATTGTTTAATAAACGTTAGGTCTGAAAACTTTTTCTTAAATTACAGACATTTTATTTTCAATAGCATTCAATACAAAACTTCCAAACAATTACTCTTACCACTTTTGTCTAAGAATCATATAGAAATGAACCATCTTGGCATGGGTTCTTAGAAATTTCTGATCGATGAATGCTTTATGCGACGTACGCCGAAACGAGTTAATAGGAAAAAGTTTTCTGAATAATGGGGAAACTACGAGTCATATGTACGAGGCAGGTCTTGAAGAAAACTACGTACATATGTGGCCATGATTCTCTGAACATGTGCTCTAAAATAGAATTTAATAATTCACAACATTCCCGAACAAGGGCTAGCTCCTTTCAGGAGACATTTTCGAAAAGGTTCTTCGGACAAGTTGTAAATGCCCTAGATGGGCTATGAAAGGCGATAATGGCTCCTGTCCAACAACTTCGACGGCACTTTCAAGCAAGTATAGTTGAAAAGTTTCATTTTGTAGTGAATGGAATACGTTTTCAGGTGTATTACTCTTAAATGAGTCGGGTAATTACAGCGCCGTGCTTCCTCCCTTGATTGCATTAATAATAATTACGCTGAAGGGAATTGGCGTTGAGCTTCTTGGGGAGTTGGTTTTTTTTTTTTAAACAAAGGATCTCTTAATGAGTAGGTAGCAATTGTGCAATGGAAAATTACTTGATTTAATTATAGAAGAAAAAAAAACATATCAGAGCTGAGAATTTTCTCTCTGATTCTGCTTTTAGATTGCTGATGCTCTAGAACTGATTCTTTGGAAGAAAAAAGTGGATAATCCGATTCGCAGTTGGAGATGGCGAGAAGAAGCAGAGGATTTTTATTATCTTTTTTTTTTTTTTTAACAAATAAGGAAAACTCTCACTTTAAAGTGGGTACTCCATGCAGGCCGCATCCTCTTCTCTTCAGGGCTGGTGGGGATGTTTGCCCAACCGGGGGGGCAGTCTAATAAAACGTGGAATTTGAAATCTCAGTTTACGCCACTTGACACCTCTGCTCCCCGAGGAGCTGCTTTTTCAGCTGCTTCTGTGCCCGTTCAGAGCCCGTTGATATTTTTATCTAGCGTGAGCCCTTGAAGATAAATTAGCACACGCACAACAGTAATTTGTCTCGAGAGCTCTTGTTTTTTCCCTTCAAATCCTTCGGGGGTACTCTCCCCAACCCCACTGGGTACTTTCTTTTCCTTTCTCTTTTTACATTTCTTTTGTTCCTGGTTTGCTGACCTAAGCAGATTTGAATGCTTTCCAGGGTTGGGGCGGGGAAAAAGAAGGTTGGCGAAGGTTGGCGACGGCTGGGACTGCGCTAAGTCGACACTTTATTTTCGTCATCCTCTCGGTTTTTATTTATCCTTTGGCGGATTATACCGCGCACGTTTCAGTTCCCACTTTGAAGGTGGTATTTACAGCCTCAACTGTAATACAAAGTGTATGAATTTTTATTAAGGCGACAAGAACCTTTTTTTCAAAATTAGGTTTCTGAAGGTACTCCAAGACCCTATTTGCCTAATGTGTACGAAGTCATCGTACCACTTCATATCTTATTTTAACTTTTTAATCTTTAAATTCTTTGAGCTGTATACTTTTCATATAGTGATGGTGCAAATTTAATGTGTTTTAATTTTTAACAATATTAGCTACATTTCATTTATTATCTGTTTTAAATTAAATTAAATAACAAATTCTGCATTGAATTGAATTTTTTACATTGCGAAGGACCCTGGTTGCTTCTGTTTCGGATTAGATTTTAGATTTACTAAAGAAATTGATATATTTTCTGTTAAACTAATAGATTTATTTTTAAATAAGGTGTTTATACTCATTATATCTTAAACAAACAAAAAAATGTTTTTGAAATAATTAGCGTCTTCATACCACCTTGATCAAGAAGTTTCAGGAATTTATTCAGAAAATTAAAAATACAAGTTTATTCATCAAAATATACATTGTTCCCTTCAAAGTACTCTCCATCAACTAGAACGCACTTATGCCAGTGCTTGATCCAATCCTCGAAACATTTTTGATGGCTTCTAAAACGCGTTTCCCAGAGCTGGCTCCCTGCGAATTTGGTGGATGGTGGTTGGTTGGGCTCTTGGTAAAAAAAATTGCAGATAACGATGGCATTATGGGACGGTGCGTTATCCTGATGCAAAATCCATGAGTTGTTTGCCCACAAATCTGGTCTTTTTTGGCGAGCTGCTTCACGCAAACATCTCATAATTCCCAAATAATACTCCTTACTAACTATCTCACCTTGCGCCAAGAAGTCATTATTATAATCTATGAAAACCGTGAGTATCGTTGCCGAAAAACTTCTCCAACATTTCCAAGGTCTTCGCATCGTTGAATCAATTTTTAACACAAAATTTAATACAAACTCGTTGATGAAAAGTCGATTATATTTTTAAATTCGTAAAAATCGAAAACACTCACAGAGTCAGATGTATTTAAGACGACGCCACTTTTACAAATATGAAGCTATAACGCAACAGTTTGGCGGGAATGTCAATGATCGATGTGGCCACCATACAAAAAAAAAAAAAAATAACTCAAATCAAGTGACTGACAGTACCACACAGTGGTCTTCCTGAAACTTTTTGATCCAGATCATAAATCGGTTTCACAGGAAAGACTAAACAAAATCACTTGTACGACTACTATAAGATACACATGCAATATAATTAGATTAGATTAGATTTTCCATTTTACATTAATTTTGCAGTAAATAATTTAACAATTATTAAAATTATCACAGAGGATACCTGAAGAAACAATGAATGCATAAATAATTAATTTACCTAATAACTTTCTTTCACACATATTAACAAGAAGAATTGCAATGCTAAAACGGAGAATTTAAAAAGGATAAACATCACAATGATGTTACGATGAAAGTCATCACACCAGCATTTGAAAATTTTCGAAAAAACCATCAAATTGCCTTGTCAAAAAGTTAATAATTTCTTCTATTCAGTATTTGAAGTTTGGATGGGTAAAAATTGATATGCTTAGTACAAATCTTAAAATCTTTGCTTAGACATGCAAAGGGCAAAAAGATTTCCGACGAAGCTGGATTTTTGTGGAGACCTTCATTTATATATATATATATTAGGGTGCATTTTTTTTGCGACTATTTTTTTTTTTAGTCCCGACTCGAAATTTTGTGGCAAATACCTAAACAAAAATTCCCTGAAAATTGGAGCCCTTAATATTAATATTTAGTACTACACCAAGGCGTATAAAGATTTCCCATATAAAATACATGTAAACTTTGATTATTTTTCTTTAAAACTCTACAGCTCAGAGGCATTTCGTGGTATAATCTTGGTCAATGGTAGAGTTTCTTCAGAATTGATTGCTCTACAAAAGTGTCCATTGCGGTGTAACCCTAACTCCCACCAGGGAGGTAGTACGGGTCACTAACCCCAATTTTTCCATGAAATTCTCGCTTTTTACCCCTATCTCTTAAACAACAAGAGGTACAGAAAAAGTGAGTATGACAAACTTGTAGGAAATTCAATTTCCTACAAAACAGTTCTGAACACCAAATCTCTAACATAGATATTTCTTGAGATATTGGGCTTTGAAGTTGAGGTAGTGTGGAATTTGAATGGATTATTGAGCTAAATTGTAGAAAAAATTGATAAATTTCGAGATATTTTCAAAAATCTCACCACACTTTAACCACTAAGGAAAAAAACCAACGTTTCAAATTAAGGATACTTTTCAGGATATGCTTACGAAATAAAATTAAAAGACTTTAGGTAAAAGTGAATCCAGCTTGTTCAGAATTTTGTTTAATTTAACTTATTTAAGTTTTAAAAAATTCAATTGTAGATCCAGATCAGATCATAAAAAAACGCAGCTAATATTTAGCTTTTTTTTTAACCCTTTGTGCTCGGATGTCCCGTCAGAGGCAGCATTGAGCATTGCTTACGCAAAATCTCCGAGTGCAAGGAATTAATAAGTACTAATATTTTTTAAGCTAACAATTCTTTTAGGGCCCATTTTGTTTTATAGATAGATTTCCTACTATGATAAATTAACTTTAAAGGCTCAATTATTTAATATTTATTTTTCTAATTATGTTTCAATCTCTTTTTGTAGTATATCTTTTATTTTTTCATATAACGTCAGATAGTCTTTGTACCTATTGATGAATAAAATAAAAACATTAAATTAAATTACTCTTGGCAAAGGAAGAAATTCTAATTTCTTTCTGCAAAGTTAGACATATTTTTTTAATCTGCCCATTTATATGATATATTTGTCAAGATGCATATATCTATGTGATATCTATGATTTTGTTTAAATTTATGATCTTGTGGTTGTTTTAAATTTAAGTCCAGTCAGCCAACCAAATTTCTCTAATTACAGAAAATCCTAGATAAACTAAAAAATGTTCGGTGATTTCCCTTTATTTTCACTACATCCATTTTCATTTCAAAGTTTAGAAAAGAAAATCCCCAGTCGGGAAATTCTTAATTCCGCTTTATATCCAGGTGCCTCTGAAATTTTTTTTTCGACAAAGCCCAGTGATGTGAGATTCTCATTTCTAACGCCCCGTGAGGCGGAACGAAAAGAAAAAAATTGGCCGAAAAAACAGAAGACAGAAAACCTCGAGTCGAGAATTTTAAGCCAAATAAATGTGAACTCACCGAAGCGTGGAGAAAGTTTTATTCGCTTTTCGTGGGGTTACTTTAATTGCCCAATGCATCAACGAGAGGTGATCAAAAATTTATCTGGTGGCAAATATTGGCCCTCACCTGGATTCGATGGAAAACAAAATCTTTAAATTAGCAATTATCTACGTCATTGGGTGAATTTGCTGCAATTAAATTACTTGCAACAATCCAAATATGCAAATACTTCCCCCTTATAAATCAGAAATTATTCACGTGCAAAATCCAAAAACAAAAATTCGAGATAAACTTTCGAAATAAACAATTTTTGTGCATCTCTTCCCGTGTGACAATTTCGATGCCCGCATGCCCTGGTTAATTCATGTAAAACGAAGTGAATAAAATTATATTCATGAGTCCCTAGGAATCCGTTTCACGGGCTGCACTCATTCAACTTTATCTAATATGCCGCGATACATAAAAATTTTATTTTGATTTTTTACCTTTTACTTTTTTTCATATCCACCCATTATTATTCCGAAGTATGCAAATGGACGGAAGTGATTTACATTTTTAGTTTTAATTTGCGACTTTCATAACGTGGCAACAAAAACTGTTTTAAACGATCACGTGACAACCATCGATGGCTATAGCTTCTGATTATTCCCAATTTTTCTAATAAATTGCAAGTGAACAGATAAAAATATTTTTACACAGAGAGAGGCTTCCGTTTTAATAAGAATAAATGACATGAATTCATAGCGTAAATTTCAAACACAGCGAAAACTGGCAATGACTAAAAACTGAAAGCTAACGGATACAAGAGATTAACTACATATTCATTTTGGGTGAGATTAATAGAACTTTAGTTAAAGTTTCGTCAACGGAACATTATGTGATCTCATATTTCAAGTGCTTAATTTGATAATATTCATGTGGATATTTTGCAGTAGTGAGATGAGATATCACATTTCGTCATAAATAGAATTACTATCACAAATATCATTAAATGAGTTTTATACTTAAAAGTACACCCACCCCTCAATTTACACGGTAAATAAGTTCCAAAAGAAAATATCGTGTTAATCTAAACCGCGTAAAACGAAACGCCGTATATATGTAAAAAAGGAATATAAGTTCAGAGAAAGTTTTGGACCGTGTAATTCGAATCAATGAATATAAAAGGAAGTCATAGATACATTTATAATAACAGTGTGAAGTGAGATAAAGCCTTTATGATGATGAAAAGAAGATTCGTTCTACTAAATACTAAGCCTCGATGTTGGTGCTTTAATATTCATATAACATATTCAAAAAATCCATTTTTTGCTAAGTACTATTAAAATTCATTTATTAAAATTAAAAATAAATAACCATGAATGAATGAAATATTCCATCATAAACAACAAACCAAAAATTTTTGATATGCTCCATCATAAATTTTAAAGGATAATAAATTGTTTATATTTGTTTTTGTAATGTAATAATCTAGTTATTGGGCTACATAATTTGTAATAAAATGTTATAAAATTAAATCTTAAGAACATAAATCTACTCCTTCTGTTATTTATTTATACATCTTCTAATCCGTTTTAACATCTGCAATTAACATGTATGTGTCTTCAATAAAAATTCGAGTGTGTGTGGAGTACATTCCATGTAGGAAACGCTGTACCAATCCCATTCCTTGGAGTATCCTTATCAACGAGAAGGACTCATTCAAAGGAGGAGAAGATCATCCTTCCAACCATATTCCACTTTTAAGGATATGTCCAAACATGTAAGAGGCAGAGGTTCTATAATAAAACAAAGTAATCCTTTCCGTGGAATTTTTTATGAAAACAGGATAAAAACAGCAAGTTTTTATGAAAATTTCAATAAATTTTGAGCTTGAGACCCTCTGCCTTTTACATGTTTGGACATATCCTTACAAATGGGATATCTCTCTTCCTCTTTTGAATGAGTCCTTGCTTGATGTCCTGCGATGTCCTTACAAGGACTTAGGTGAATGAACCTCTAAAAAACAATCAACGGCGATTTTGAGGGGGTTATAAGGGGGTCTCAGACCAAAGGTTGATAAGGACACTCCAAGGAATCGATTGGTATAGCGTTTCCTATGTTTAATCTATAAGATATCCTAAATCCTAAGATATGTAAAATAATCTAATATATAGAAAGGAGGTGCGTCACTCCTCCTGGTAACTAACAAAAATCTACCTAAAACCTGCAAAAAATTGTAAATATATTTTGCAAATAGACTAGGCATACCAATGATACTATACCACGCCTCTATTTAATATTTTAAAAAAATGGTAAAACCATTTCCTGTAGGAAATGATACCCAAACATAGATAGTTTTTTTGTTTTCAAAAAAAAAGTGCATATATTTTTTTTGTTTACGTGAGGTTTTAATCAGTATTATTTTGCTATTCATTTATTAATTATTACTTAATTTAACCCTCGAAGTACACACCTATTTTTTCGATCATAGCCTACACTCTGGGTCGATAAGACTCTGTTCACTTTTTGATCGCCTATATTTCCGCAACTACTGAACTTTTTGACTTACCAAAATTTAGAAGTATACTTTCAAATATTATAAAATAATTTATAAGTATTATAAGTGTCCAAGTTCAAGTCCTTAACATACTTAAGAAAATTCGACAAGAAGATTGTTTTAGGAAAATATGTAATTTTAGAAAAAGACTTCTAACTTTTTTAATGTTTAAGATTTTTAGCTAAACATTTATATAAATACTCTCAAAGTATGTTGAAATAATAAAAAATATAGTCCTATACTGTGCATCTAAAAAAGATATTTATTTCACATACTTACGGAGGTGATCTATAGGGTTTAGAAAATCGTTTTTTTTTTTTTTATATAAATTACTGAAAAAAGATTTTTTTTTATTAACTCAACAACAACTGATAACTCCACAAGCTGCGGCTAATATCTAAAACTATAGTCGGGACATTGAACTATACTTGTAAGGATGTGGTACCACCTTTTTGTAAAATATCTGAGTGCCAATTTCAGTTAAATTCGGTGTATGGGTCTAAACGACTCAGTGTGTACTCCGAGGGTTAAAACATACTAAGAATTGGTTGTGGTTCACGGCTGACTTTGTTAGGAAAATGACACCTTTCTTTAGCTGTTTTTTAATTTAAAAACCGTGTAAATCAAGTACCATGCAAATTCAACGACGAAAAAGTTGGTTAAAATGTTTTAAAACAATAGCAGAACAAATTTCGTGAATCGCCAAAAATACAACCCATGATTAAATGAATCGATTTAAAAAAATAGCCTTATTCTTTCAATATTTAAAATATTAAAATTACTAATATTTTTATTCTCACCTTTTACTAACAACACATTTCTATAAATCTAAAAAGTAAAATTGTTAAATATAAAAAGGATAATTTGTAATTATAATAAAATATACTTATCTTTTTAAAGGTTCTACGAAGAATCCAATCAAAGTCTGGTGTTTTGAGGCAACTATTCGACGACTTTGTTTCACGTCTCAAAAAGTAAATGTTGAAGCTCTGGCAAAAAATGTTTACATGACTATAATCCAGAATTTAAAAATAGAAAAGTAAAGACACTAACGCCAGTAGAAATTGAGACATGCAAGGCAGAGACAATTGGACTTACAAGGAAACGTTCTCAGGTGTGTCTCACCGATTTTGATGAAATTCAAATATGTTATAGAGTATGGAAAAATAAAAGATACGTATTTTTTTTTATCCGCGGATACGCACGTTTAAGGGGTACTTTAATTAATTGTTTTTTTAATAAAAATTGGTGTATTTTGCAAATGTTTGTCCGCCATTTTGATTTTTTTTAAATTTAACATCAGATTCGTAATCAGCGACTCCATAAACCTCTTAATACTGGTTTTCACGAAAAAACTGATGTCTAAAAGAATATACATCATTTACGTATTATTGCTAGGGTTTGTTTACCCCGCTGAGGAGCTTTTTTTACGAAAACGCAAAAACAGGTCAACATTATTTTTCAAAATCGTATGTAAAACATACTTTTCAATTATTTTTAACTAAAACCGTTATTTTTATGACGCAAAAATATTTTTAAAAAAAATCGTTTTTCTGCAATAAAAAATAAGGGTTGCACCCCCGGGAACCGGATTGCTTACAAAAGGTTAGTATATTTATGAGACATCATTTCCATTTTGTTTCATTCGAAAAAATTCATTAGAACTTGAAATATTTAGGAGAAACTGTTTTTGGGGGTAAAGTTTAGGGGAGGTTTTCACCCCCTAAATGTGCGTATCCGCAGATAATAAAAAATACGTACCTCTTATTTTTCGATACTCTATAATATGTTTCAATTTCATCAAAATCGGTGAGACACACCTGAGAACGTTTCCTTGTTAGATCTAAAATAATGAAACAGTATCTTCTTATATCTTATAAATAAGAAAGTGAGTTACCTTTAAAATGTTCATCTTAATAATGCCAGAAATGGTAAATGTCGTACATAGAAGTTTTTTATTGCACAAGAAAGGTTATATCAAGCGAAATTTTCCGTCGGGCCAACAATTCAAACATCTTTATTAAAACTAAAAATTATTATAAAAATAATAATATTTAGTATTTCATAAGTACTGCTGCAATTTTAAAATTTCGATAGATAATACAAATCTCCTTTGAATTCTTAAATTTTCGATCGTCTATTCAAACAAATAGTAGACTTAATATAAATTAAATTAATTTTAATGATCTAAATAAAAATACAAAAGTTTATTAAATTATTTAATAAAGCTTTTGCCTAGACAAAATAATTTGTACAGTACACATTTTTAAATCAGAGTTTCCTTGTAAATCGAAAGTATGTAATTAAAAAAATATATTAAATCCATCATCTAATGACACTTTAAAATACATCACAAAATTATATTTGACTTAAATTTTTTGTTTCGTATTATTTCTCCCCTGACGATCCAATAGAGAAGGGCTGGGATAGCCTCAGAAGGGCATTGCTTTTCCCGAAATTGAATTTCTTATCATTCGAAATGACTGGAAGAGACTGCCGACAGTTGAATGACGTAGGTTTTTCCGATGGGAATCATTCCTCAAAGGAATGCTTCTGAACGATTTTCTGATATTGAAGCTTTAAATTTTCTATTTTGTGTGATTGCCCCAATAAAACATATATTTGTGGGTATTCGCTTCCGGAAAGATGTTCCCTTCGTATGAATTCTTGAGGGAATATATTTTGAAATTTCCAGGTGAATAGCAGCAAATACCACTTGCATGTAAAACTAGGGCAACATGACCGGTGAAGTTATGCTCTTCTATTGATGTAAAAGACATTTTAGTAAAGCAAATGATCTAAAGGTATACGAAGAGGGATTTAATGCATAAAACATGCATGACATAATCCAATTTTCCAAATATTAAAATAATAAGTTTATCATTATTAGAGTTGCAAGATTTAGGGCAGAAATTTTAAGTCTTCTCCTCAATTTAAGATTTTAAAAATCAAATCAAGAAAGTAACAAAACTAAATGTAGTATTTTCATATAGTTAGTGAAAATACGTCATCACTAGAATGACAAGAAAAAGTTTATTAATTTCAGTTTTCTTATAAATGTTCCTTTAAATTTGAGATCAAATTACATTACAGATAGTAGATCTTATTTTTTTAAATTAAGATTCTTAGAACAATGGATCTTCTCCATCGTTACAAGGGGTCTTATAAAACATAAATAAAATAGATCCTTTAATTGGCTGTAATGTCAAAAATTGTATAAGCTTCCTCTTTAAAAACCTATTTTCCTAGAATCATAACTCAATCTTCTTCCGTGATTGTTATAAAAGCAAATTTCATCCTAAGTATTTTGAAATAACGAAATAACCTAAACAAAGGGAAATAAGTCACCTGTCGTCATTTTCCGCAGAAATTCAATCCAAAGGACAAGAGACCACCTGCTAATAAATTATTCAAGTAACATCACTAAAATTAAATTTTCTCTTAGTTCTCTTCCGGGGTAATTTCACGTTCAATAAGGATGGACCCATGTCAAATATCTTGAAGGGTGCAAAGGAGCCGTCCTTCGCCTTTTATTCCTCGTTGACATAAAAACATGCCAGAGGACCCCCGTCTTGAGAGATGTTTCTTCGAGAGATCGAAGTTTCCCAATTTTATTACGAAATTTCTTTGTGATTGTAAGCGAATTAGATTGGCGTTTCTTCAAATGGAATGGAGGAGAAGAAGATGCGAAAAGAGAGGAAAAAAAAAATTAAGGGTCGTGCCCTTGATTCCACGAAAGATACAACCATTTGCAAGTATTTAGCCTACGCTTATTGACTGTAATTGTGTACACAATCCTTTGATGCTATCACAACGATCCCTATGTTGGGTATAAACATTTTCCTCCTAATTGAGAATGACGAATTGTAATATTTTGAGAACAAATGGCTTATGGAAAATACCATTCAATTGGGAAAAAATTTCGATATTGAAAATGCAACCCTTTTTTATATCAGCCATTGAAGTCAGGATTTTTTATATGTACTTATTCTTAAAAATAAAATGTAAAAATGTATTCTAAAAATAACAATAAGTTAAACATGTATTTAACTCGTTAGCAGTAAGTTATTATGGATTTCATACGCACTTCAATGTATGACTCTTCGATTATGAAAGATTCTTTTCAAGTCGCGATTTCCATTCTAGCAAGCTATCTCTGTTTCACAAATTTTAAGTACACTAGACGAATAAAGAATACCATTTTAAAAGCGTTCGAAATTTAATAAGTTTGTTTCAATAATTTAAATAAGTTTTCAGATTACATCAAGAAAATAATGTGATGTTTTTAACATTATCCACATTATTTTATTTTTACTGATCAACACAATAGTCGATTATTTTTTATTTTTCTTCTAAATCTTCGAATTTGTTAAAACAATTGAAAGACTTAATTTTCTAGATAAATTTCTGTGCTGGACATTTATTCTAATGCTATAAAATTTCCAAATCATCGTATTGAGTTAAAATTAAGTTGCAATTTATGCTAAAATCTTTGGTTGTTAAAATGAGTATCCACGAAATTCTTAATTACGTTCATAGTCTGTCCAGGGTATAAGGATTTTATTTCAATTTGTACTCAATATAATGAATGAAATTTTAGGAAAAATCAAAGGATGAACCTTGATCATTATGTCCATTCAATTAAATGGTTTAAAACATTAATTTATTCAAAAATTCGTGGTGGTTATTAACGATCTCTTAATTTTTAAAACTTTAATTGAAAGAAATGTTTATATATATACTTATACAGAACGTTTTTGGGAATATATAAGAGCAATACATGTACACAAATTCTACAAACTAAATAAAGTGTCATTCCCTAAAGATAAAAATACAAATTGCGTAGGTATTCCCTTAAATAAATAATGAAGTGAGGACCACGTAAACGAATCACGTTCTTAATAGAAATTAAAAGTTAATAGAATTACGAACAGACTCTCAGCACTAATGAAGAACGCAAAAGGGACGTTAATACCTCAAGTGTTTACGACTCTGGACTCTAACCTAAATCTTCACTTCTGGCACCAAAGACATTTCTATTTCAGTCTCCGAGTTAGGACACTGCACGTCATATTGGATATAGTGAACAACACCGCAGAACACCTTAGAGGATCCGAAACGAAAAAAAAGGGCGGTAAGAGGAGCACCTCATCTAAGTGTTCTAAGCATATAAATTTGCTGGCAGCTCTCACCTGACAGTAGCACGTACGTATCTTTGGTATTTTATGTGACATTTTTATCGCTAAATTGCGGTTTTACCCGCTATTAACCCTCATCAGAGATCATGTTAAATGTCTTTGCGTATTTGTTTTATCTCAGTCCTCAGATATATATATATATATGTACATATACTATATGTATATATAGTATATTTTTTTGTGTCCTCGCACAACTTTGATGCATCCTACTGTGTGATTGTTCCTGCCAGAGACATTAAGTAGGCAGAGGACGGCACGAGGATTCATGCTCGTATTTATACATTTTATGTCTAATGAAATGCTCGTCTATGGGGAGTGAGCGGCTTCGTCTGATGAATTTCACATAAACGCAGTCTCGAGAGTAGGTGGAATTTTGCAAGTAAAAAAGGCACACATGTCGGCGAATTACAATTTAATGAAGTGAATTATCGTTTTACCAACGAAAATGACTACAGAGCTTGTGTTTTATGTTATATGTCTGCTCGAGACTTATATTTTACTTTAATGATACGATTCATGTCTTACCATAATGAAATTATTATTTTTCTTTCATACATGACGTAACGTTAGCAATTTTTGCATAATATGTAGACAATTTTAAAATGTTGAAGTCGTTTCATCGCATAAGGGAAATTCTTCGGTATCTCGTAAAAGGTAGCAAAATACTCCATTTAATGCACCAATGTTCGAAAGAGTGCTATTAATTTTTTGCTCTCCTAAAAGGTCACGACGTGTCCTGGCGCGCCGGCGAGCTAACAAACAATATCCCTACGATGTTCAGATGTCATGTTCAAAGAAAATAGCATTAACTTCTTGAGATAAAAGCATGCTTATATCACCTGGTACTCAAGAGATACTTCTCAAGGGATCGCATCTCTATCCAAGAGCCCAGCTAAGCTCTATACACCTGATATCTACTTTACTTTGTTTCTCCAAAAAAAAAGTAAAAATAAAGGCGCTCTTCAGATCCGCGAATTTCTAAGGAGTATAAGGAGTTTTCCTTAAATTGTTCCCTATTTACCATTTTATTTTGTGTTGAAGAAGGTCACCATCATTTTGGGGCGGACAATGCCCTTTTATTTCACTTTGTTTTTCGCGTTAATGAGCAGTGAGCTCGCGAATCTGAAGGTGCGGTGTATTGTAGCATTAAGGAGACGAAAATTCAGATAAGATGCGAAAAGGTGGTTTTTGCGTCTTATTCCGGTGCTCATTAGGTTTCTTAGCTTAGCAGTTGGTGACAAAAGTTTCCCCACATCTTCGCCCCTCTCCAAACCATTCAAGTTGAATGAGCTCCCATTATTAGACAAAGTTTTGAGAAAGGGACGTTTTGAATTTTATCTGGGACAAGTCTTGATGAGCTTTTTCCAACACTATCTACAAAGCGTTTATGAGAATTGCCTGCTTAGAAAATTACGACTTTAACTTTTTAGATGATGTTTTATTTCTTTTAAAAAATAATCACAAATTTCATATTCAGTCTCAAATAAGGACGCTGGCTGATGTTTTTTCAGATTCTTTTTCAAATACAAATGAAAAAAGCATGATAGTGATAATAAAATTTTCATTAGGAAATAATACTTTTAAAAGAAAGAAACCAAAAAAACTGATAAATATTTTTCAATTTTATTCACATTATAAAAATTTAAAAGATTTGCTGATCTCTTCTCAAAGTCCCACAGAATTACAATATACTACCATAATCGAATAAAGGGGACTTTTGACTGTACAGTACTACATATCTGTTGTCTAAATGTAATACTTTTGGATTTGTAGACCCTCATTTGACATTCTCTATAATTTGTGGCATCATATATTGACATTTGTAGTAATTCTGTTAAGCTGTTAGTTCGTGTTTTTGAGTCGCTCTGATTGTTTTTATTGTTTTAATTTATTCCTATTTATTTTTGACTGTTTTTCGTGCTCTAACGTGTACTGTTCTACGTTTGAATCGTCTTCTGTTGGAGTACCTACTGGCCATCGCCTGATTAAGCGGATTGTTTAATTTTTCACCTGCCCTGCAGACTGACACTTGGTCATCTCGACTGCGGGATTCTCATCGTTGGATGCTATTTTTCTTAAGGGTATATCTTTTAGTATATGCCTCTGCCGAGGCTCTGTCTACTGCCAATCTAAAATCCAATTCCCTTCGCTTTTTGGTTCTCGATTGGCCTTGTCTCGGTGATTGAGGTTAGCTCGTTTCCCGCCGCTTATCATCTTGACGATCGAGCCTGGAAGCACTCAATTCAGTATTCAGGACATCAACCTCTTCGACCTCGATCGAGTGTGGACGTACTCACCTCGGTATCTGGGACATCAACCTCTTCGACTTTTGTAACTATTGACCAGTTTTTAACTTTTGACAATTTTGATTGTGGTTTTTGTCTACGATGAACGCCTGCAAGGTGTGCAATGGAAGAATTGCAGGAGAATTAATCACTTGTGATGGAATTTATAAGCAATTCTTTCACTTGGCTTGTCTAAAGCGAAGCTCTAGGTATTCGGCGGCCTCAGGATCCACTACTTGTGCTGAGTGCTTGGAAGTCAAACCCTGCCATATACTTGAGAAGCTGGATAATTTGGCCAATTCAATTGGCCAACATTCTGCACTCCCTAACATCCAAATGGACTAGCCTGCAGTCAATGTCGGACGATTTGGATATGCTGAACGACAAAATTGACAAAATCGTAAAGGCAGTTACTTTCACCGAATCTAACACGGTCGCTCTTCTTGAAAAAGCCCACGAGCTCTCTTCTAAAGTCGGTCTGTTGTTGAGCTCGGTGGAGGATCTACATTCCGTAACTGCAAGATGTGATGCTCCAGCATCTGTTGTGCCGGTGGTCGAGGACATTCGCCGAAGCGTAAAGCAGGTTAAGAGAGACCTTGGTTCTTACAATGCAGCGGTCTCTGCCAACAGGGAGCTAATGGGTTCCATTGCTGCTGACATAGGATCCCTCTCCAAGCGTTACTCTTGTTCAACCCCTGAGACGACGCGCACCCCACGTACTTCGTCACCGCTGGACGTTGCACATTCTGGGGTTGCTACCTGCGACGGGAACGTTTCTCATCCATCAGACTTACATCGCGAGGTGTCACGGCAGGCTTCAATTGAGCAGAGTGCTGCTGCCTGCGATGGGAATGCGAGTGCATTTGCTCCTCCCAATGACCCAAACTTGGTTGCAGCTCCGCAGGAAACGACTATATTTCTAGAATAAAATCAACTTTACGTAATGAGCCTAAAAAGTTCTGGAAATTCGTTAACTCTAAATGCAAATCTGATGGGTATCCCTCGGTTTTAAAATTTGACGATACCTACAGTGTTGATCCACTTGAAACTGCCAATCTCTTTGGGGACTTTTTTAAAACCGCATTCTGTGATAGCACCTGTGATATCTGCACTGACAATTTCACCCATCTGACAAAGCTTCCGCTGACCACCCTGCAGACTAAGGACCTTATTTTTGACGAAGATTCCGTCTGGAATTATATATGTAGGATGACTGATGGATTTTCGAATGGTCCTGATGGTATCCCTGTACATTTTTTTAAACGCTGTTGTTCGTCTCTTGTCACTGTTTTATGTTATTTATTTAATTTATCTTTATTAAGTGGGGTTTTTCCTAAACAGTGGAAGCTCTCTACCATAATTCCCTTGCATAAGACGGGCAATCGGTGCGATATTACTAATTATCGACCGATTGCTAACCTCTGCTGCATTGCTAAAATCTTTGAGGCTCTGGTTTGCGAAATTTTATACTTCCACTGCAAACCTTTTCTGAGTTCTTTTCAACATGGATTCATGAAAGGTAAATCTACTACCACCAACCTTTTGGAATTTACTAATTTCTGTATATCCGCAATTGAGTCTGGGCTGCAAGTTGATTGCATTTTCACAGATTTTAGTAAAGCTTTCGACAGAATTAATCACAATGTTCTTGTTTACAAACTCTCCGTTCTTGGTTTCCCTACTGTTTTTGTCAATTGGATTTGTTCATACTTGTCTAACCGCACGCAGCAAGTTAGTTTTCGCGAAGCTTTATCTACAGAAATATGTAACACTTCCGGTGTTCCACAGGGAAGCCATCTCGGGCCTCTTCTTTTCATCATTTACATTAATGACGTTTCTCTGATTTTGAATAACTCGAAAATCCTTTGCTATGCTGACGACGCCAAAATTTTCCGATCTGTGTCGAATAAACAGGACTGTGAGATTTTAAATTCTGACTTAGACATCTTTTATAAATGGTGTTCTATCAACTACCTCCCCCTTAACATAGGTAAGTGCACTTTTATGTCCTTTTCACGAAAAAAGATCCCATTGGACTTCACATACTCCTTAGAGGGATGCTCATTACTCCGCCTTGCCAAAACTAAAGACTTGGGAGTCATGTTTAATTCGAGAATGTGCTTTGACGACCATGTTGACGCTATTGTTGCTAAAGCCAACGCTGCTCTAGGCTTCGTCAAAAGATGGTCCAAAGAGTTCGACGATCCTCACATAACAAAATTGCTTTATTGCACTTTTGTTCGGCCCATTCTTGAGTATGCTTCCCCTGTCTGGTCTCCCTACTATGCGGTTCACATTAACCGCATTGAGGGAGTTCAGAGAAGTTTTATTCGGTTTGCTCTTCGTGGTCTCCATTGGGAGGATCCGATTATGCTCCCCCCGTACGCTGACAGGCTTAAACTCCTCTCTCTTCATTCCCTGGAGGAGAGACGGAATATCTCCAGAACTGTTTTTGCGTATGAATGCATACGGGGAGTGTTCAATTGTCCAGAGCTTCTTAATTTATTTAATATTTCCATCCCCGCTCGCTCCTTGAGGGGCCACAATTTCTTCCACGTTCCTCAACACAGTACTAACTATTGAATGCATGAGCCGGTTTCTTCGATGTCGCGCCTCTTCAACGGTCAATTTGGTCTTATTGATTTTAATCTTTCCAAACGCCAGTTAAAGAGTCGGCTTAGTTAAGGTTACTTTCCTTTCTTATCTAAGTATATTGTTTAGTAATCAGTTGTATTGATGAAGACGTATAAATAAATAAATAAATTACAGCATTCTATTAACATCATCTTTTAATAACCATTCGATTTTTTGCATTTCGTAAAATGTATAAGAAATTTGAGCAACGAATTTGCATTAAATGTTGTGTTAAAAATTAAATTAATGGTCCGAAAACATTTGAAATGTTGCAATGTGAATAAAGGTTCTACCAATCCAACAACAGAAAAGTATTAGAATCGTATAACAGATGGCACTATACGGTCAAAAGTCCCCTTTCTTTTTGATCATAATAGTCTATTTTACTTTTTTATTGTATTTATTTATTGTATATATCATCGTTACTTTTTGTATTTTATTTATTTATTATGAAGTATTATTGAATTTATCTATTTACTTATACAACTTTTGGTTTTTTGTTCTGAATAACAATAAGGGCTACTAGACTAGGCTAGAGAAAAACATTCCAACTATATTAAATAAAAAATTATGAAAGTTTAGAAAAGATACGATACTATATTTTCAAAAAACATTGTTAATATTAACTATATTTTTAACCTAGTAAAGTAATTAGTTTAGCGAAAATCTATTTCATTTAGATTACAATCATCTTGTGCCAATTGAAGATCTAATATCCATAAATTGTAGTATTAAGATTAGCCTTTATCTAAAGTGCAAAACACTTAAAATATTTTTTCTAAGAAAGTATCAAACCTTTTCCTCAAGGATCAAAATCAGCAAAAATAAATGGTAAAAGTTTTCATTAATCTCAATGTTGGCTTCAAGAAACTTCTTCTCTTGTTCAAAATGAGAACTATCCGTGGCCCAGCATCCAAGAGGTTAACTACCCTTCTTCGTAGACAATCCTTTCTCTGTCGCAACAGTGACAATTTAGAATGAATGAGAAGAATGCGGTCCGAGACAGCAAGAAAAACATAAAAATAGTATTCCTGGAAAGTCAGTGATTCTGATATTTACTGGAGTGGAATGGAAACCCTGAGGTGTCGACGATATTTCAAGCAGAGTGCTACAAGTGATAAAGATATATTGTTTGAAGATATTTATGCTGTGGTGCTTGGGGACGATAAACAAGCAGACACTCCCAGACCGGCAAAACATTATGCTGTAATAAATATCATACACAATCGGGCGAGGTGGAATTCTTCGAAAAATGAAACCCAATTCAGGAGCTCTTGAGATTGTCAAATGCAGTCCGATGCAAGGGCGTGAAATGAGAATCGTTTGTCTTCAAGGACAAGGACTGCTAGAAAGCATTAACTCGGTTAGGATGAGGCTCTTTGGGTAATTACTACCTTTTAAATTAAACACGCTTTGGTTACCTCGCCTCCCCCTAACTCTACCCGTCTAGACCGCTTATTCTATTATGCTATTCAAAGGAAGAAATTTGAACGGACCACTTCTGTGAAACCATTGATTAAGCAATTACTTATGCCTTATAAGGCACGAAGTCAGTTGGGCATAATTAGTTAATTCACCTCAACATTCAAGGAACTGAAACAAATCTGATGATTAACGCTGTATTTGCCAAGCAATTTCCTATTAATTTCTTTAAGCCTTTCACTATTGAAGGAATCCGTAATTTAATATTATATATTCCTACAGTAAAGAACTAAATATGCTATGTCATAATAAAAAATTGTAGAAACGGTCTGATATTTTTGAAATTTGTTTTAACAATAACTCAACAATTAAAAAAGATTTATAAGAAATAATATATTAAAATTTAGATTTCTTTCATATCATATCAATCAACGTAGTTTATTCATATTCATATTCATGAATATCCTCATACATTTTGAGAAAAGTTACAAGTCTTCTGACTTTGTGATTTCCCCAAAATGAGGAATTGTGTTTTTTATATTCTCAATAATTTTATAGACATTAATTAATAAAAGTAACTTGAAGTAATTACATACGTCGAAAATTAAACATCCGAAGAAATCAAGATATGTTTGCCGCCTTTTTCGACCCGCCGTCTTGAATTTCTAAATTTGGACAGCGAATTTGAAGTCAGCATTCCCAAAAACCCCTAAGTACCATTTTTTTATGAAAATCACTTCAAATTTATATAAATATGAAATAACTTAACTACAGTGCCACCTATCGGATACTTGCATAATTATGAACCATCGTCTCAACAAAATAAATATATGGTGCGAATATGACCTCAATCGGTGAAGTCTATCAGAAGTTACACGATCACTAACCCACGCATCAACGATTATATATATTAAGAAAATAATATAACTTTTGAAATACAACGAAAATAAAGCAGATATGTACGGAATCACCTCGTTTCGCTTTAAACTCTTACTTAGAAAAATATTCATACTATATTTATTTAGTAATTGTTTAATTGTTTTACTCCAAGATTTTGTTTCAGATTTACATTTAATCATTAGTTAGAAACATGTTTGTACTGCTTCTATTTATTCGACAAACTAAAATATTTCTATTATATATTAGAAAACTTAAGAACGACTTGATATATAGTGTCTCAAATACTTGACTTATAAAGATTTCCATTAAAATGGATACCTACATGCAGGCTGTAGATGTTTGCTGATTTTAAATATCCGATATTTGAAATGAAAGTTTAAACATGTCCTTTAAAATGCATTCCTGTATGAACTGTAACGAATGCATTCATAAATGCGTATTGATGCATGGGAAGGAGCATTTCAATCCTTCACCACACAAAGCCTGATTTCGACTAAAGTTTATTTCTTTTTCCATGTTTAAGTGAACCTAAAGGAGCGTAAAAATTCCCAAACCGAATCGAATTCGAATCTGTCGATTTGCAGTCAATCCCTGCTACCGGTCCGGGGGGTTTTCATGTTCCCTGAAAACACTTAATTGCGCCATGAATAATTTTCCCAGCTCACACAATCAGAGCCCCGGAAAATATTGTCACGTTCACCTGGAAATCCTGTAAGCGCTTTTCCACTTGCACAAATCATAAAAGAACTTCCCACTTGGCTTTCACTTTGTTTTGTAGCCGAAGGATCTTCGGGGCCCTGTGTTTATGCAAAAAGGAGCGAAAAGCAGTAAATTACGCGCGGAGAAGTGAAAAGTTGTGTAGTCCCGTGTCAGCAAATTCAGTGAATTCAGCGCTCCCAAGGAAGCTTGTTACACACCACCTGTGTGGGATTCACCGCTCTCTTGTTGACGGGATGCACTCGCCGCATGAAATCGGGAATGAGGGCAAAGTAAGGGGGCGGAATGCAGGGTCTGGAATGCAGGCAATTCTTCTACCTGTAGGAAGAGGTTTCACCTCTTATCAGCACTGCAGATAGGGGCAGATTGGGAAGAATGATGGAAAGATGCCAGTCACAGAAGATGCCTCTGCAGCAGACTCCATCGCATCGATCTGGTTATACAATTTGATAGACAACACATTTTCGTATTACAATCTGTCTTAGCTACTGTGCTGAATAAGCAGTGTAAGGTTTTTGTGTCTTTTTCGATCAACTTGTAACAAAGGAGGGTTATAAGTTAAGCAGACTTTGTATGTTTTTTAAACTTTTCTTATATTCCTTGTCATTATAGTAGTCAACCGTAAATTTTGTGAATGTATTTAGATGCCATATTTATTATCCAAAAAAACTATTAAATTTGGCTACTGCTCTAATAAATGTAGCAAAATTTAATTACAATAATAAAAAGCGTAGGTTACTATAGTCAAGTCTCCTATAACGCGATTGATTCGTACCGCGTTATATGGAAACCGTGCTATGAGAAACTTAGAATTAATTCAAATCAGGATATGCGTTCTATGGAAACCGCGTTTTGAGAAACACAGAAATAAGACAAATCAGAATAATCTATACCGCGTTATATGGAAACCACCGCGTTCTATGGCAACCGCGTTATAAGAAACTCAGAATTAATACAAATTAAATGATTCGTACCGCGTTATATGGAATTTCAGAAATAAATAAATCCCTATATATATATAAAAATGAAAGTTTGTTTGTTTGTTTGTTTGTTTGTTTGTTTGTTTGTTTGTTTGTTTGTTTGTTTGTTTGTTTGTTGCTCAATCACGCCTAAACGCTTGCATCGATATTTTTCATTTTTTGTCCGAAGGTAGGCTAATTTTTTTTCGGATAATACGTAGGGTTTCAAAATGGCGGATCCAAGATGGCGGCCGAAAATTTTAAATTTGAAGCGATTTTCATGAAAATTGGTATATAGGGGTTTTGCGGGATGGGGATTTCAAATCCGCTGTCCAAATTTAGAAATTCAAGATGGCGGATCCAATATGGCGACCAAGATTTCCTGATTTCAACGGATTTTAATGAAAATTAGTACAATGATTGTTTTGAGGCCACTGATTTTGAATATTATCAAAATTTAGAAATCCAAGATGGCGGATCCAAAATGGCGGCCATATTTCTCGATTTCAACGGATTTTAATGAAAATTAGTACAATGATTATCTTGAGGTCACTGATTTTGAATGTTATCAAAATTTAAAATCAAAGATGGCGGACCCAATATGGCGGCCAATATTTTTCGATTTCAAGGGATTTTAATGAAAATTAGTACGATGATTGTTTTGAGGTCACTGATTTTGAATGTTATCAAAATTTAGAAATCCAAGATGGCGGACCCAATATGGTGACCAAGATTTCTCGATTTCAACGGATTTTAATGAAAATTGGTACAATGATTATTACGAGACCACTAATTTTGAATATTAGCAAAATTTGCAAATCCAACATGGCGGATCCAACATGGCGACCAGAATGCCTCGATTTCAAGGGATTTTAATGAAAATTGGTAGAATGATTATTCTGCGGATACAAGTTCCGAATATTATCAAAAGTTGTAAATCCAAGATGGCGGATCCAATATGGCGACCAAAATTTCTCGATTTCAACGGATTTTAATGGAAATTAGTACAGTGATTATTCTGAGACCACTAATTTTGCATGTTATCAAAATTTCTAAATGCAAGATGGCGGACCCAACATGGCGTCCAGAATGTCTCGATTTCGAGGGATTTTAATGAAAATTGGTACAATGATTATTCTGAAGCTACAAATTTCGAATATTATCAAAATTTGTAAATCCAAGATGGCGGGTCCAATATGAGACCAATTTTCTTGATTTAACGGTTTTTACTGAAAGTTAGTACAATGATTATTCTGAGGATTATTCTGAGGATTATTCTGAGGATACAAGTTCCGAATATTATCAAAAGTTGTAAATGCAAGATGGCGGATCCAATATGGCAACCGAATGTCTCGATTTCAACTGATTTTAATTAAAATTAGTACAATGATTATTCCGGAGCCACTAATTTCGAATATTAGAAAAATTTCCAAACTCAATATGGCGGATCCAATATGGCGACCAAAATTTCTCGATTTCAATAATTATTTTAAGGCCATTAATTTTTAATATTATTAAGATTTGGAAATTCAAGATAGTGGATCCATAAAGGGGTTTTCGGGTTGAAACAATTCCTAGGATATAACAAACTAGAACATTTGAGAAGTGTTTAATTAGTAAGTATTTACCCAACGCCGGGTGAAACCGGGTAACCCAGCTAGTTCTATATAAATCAGACCCATATAAAAACTGCATTCTCAAAGTAACAAGTTGTGATTGATACGGTTAATAAATAAAATTATATAATAGAAATGACAATGAATATGTCGATTTTTACATATTCAAATTTAGGTTTAATGAATACTAGATTGACAAACAGGGGAATACACCACAAATGTTAACTATGTACTTACAAAAATTTAACACATCAAATAAGTGTTGCCATAGATAAATTTTTCAAGCCATTTGAGTTGTTGGAATGTTCTTGTATCAAATACCCGTTTTAAAGAGACCGCGTTATAGGAGAACTTGTCGCATTTTTCACACCACGTTATATGGGAATCGCGCTATAAAAACAACGCGTTATAGGAGACTTGACTGTACAAGGATAAGAAAAACTACAACATAAATGAGTTTACATCGTTACATATGGATAGTGTAGCCATATATCCGAACAATTTATCTAGGCTATAACTGTCCGTTTGGCCAATGGTAAGAAAACCTAAGAATCACATAAGTTAGTTCTCTTTTCTTACAAATTTCTCCCAGACTGTTATGGTAAAATTTTTTAGTCTGTCTTCAAGGTTAATTCTTCAAGTTTGCATATCACTTAACATTTGACATTTGCAATGCAGTTGTTCTGGATTTTTTTCCTAAAAATTTTGTATTTGATCCCCAAAAAAATCGGTGAAAAGTGTAGTAGATTAAATCACAATAAAGTAAAATTAGGATTAATGAATAAACTAGAACTATTGAATTCAGTGCTTTTAATGTTTGGCTTTATTTTAACTATTGCATATTACACAGTACTGCGCACAGATGATAAATAATATTTGGAGAAATATCACAATTTCTTTTTTTTTTTTTTTCAATCATAAAGAAGCTACAGTTGGATACGTATTGTATTTTTATAATAAAGATACAAAAATATATCTTGAACGTCTCTTATTGCAGTGACTGTGCTAATAACGGCGTGTACCACCAATGGTACACAATCTGTATCAAAACGTATGTATAACAGTTAGGGCCTTCGCGAACGTTAAGCTATTTATTTTGAGTCTAACTGAAACAAATATAGTACATACAAAATTATTCATAGGAGTCACCACAATAAATTTTCTATTTCAAATAGCAAACATTATGATGCATTATAGTACAAAACGTGATAAAAGCATTACCTTCAGTGCCAACATTTATAATATTCACATGTGGATTTGTTTCTAAAGCTATAATTATTACATAAACTTCAATATTTTATAGTAAATTGGACAACATTATTTTAGCCATAATTTTCAGCAGGTAATCCTATAAATTTTTGCAATCGCGATTTCGCCTATATTTATGGAAAGAGAACTACATATTTAAGCTTAGGTCTTGCTTCTTAGGTACTTAGGTATTTCTTCTACTTTTTAATCTTGAGAAACAAAAAGTGTGGTTCTCAAATATTCTAATATTCAATTATTTGTAATCTGCAAAACCTATATGCATTAGCAAATAAGCATTATTTTTTTTTTAATAATATTTTACCTGTCTTGATTTCTGATAACAGATTACTGGAATCTTTTATTTTATATTATTGCTAACTAATCTAGAGAGGTTTGCATAAAAAAATCAATGTTGGTGTAGTATTATAGAATGACGTTTTGTAAGAATTGATCTGATCGGTAGACATTAAGTTTTGATTTGCATATTTGGTGCAACAGTTTTTAATTTCTGTAACATTTGGACAACTATTGTAGACTGAGTGCTGAATGAAAGGAAATCTGAAAACTTAAAACAAAAATTCAATAATTCATAAGAGTAAAGCTACACCTGGTAACTTTCTAGGAGCAAAATACAAAATGCCTGTTGCCACCTTAACATTAAAGAATTCATTAAAAACTACCTCAAAACTTTGAACGTTCGGGACATAAGTCACCCCAACCCGAACGTTTACTTAATAAATATTTAAATATCGGAGAAAGTTTGCGTACAAAAAGATAACAAGATGGATGGAACGGCCATTCAATAAGCACCAGTGGTCAATCTCCAGTCGCCAGTGATTAATGGGGACCGAGTGATGGGGCGAATTTCTCTTATGATGCAGCAATTCAATCATCTTTCCCCCATGGAAGGAGTTAATGGCTCAGTTTGAAAAATAGTCAAAGCATGGACAAAATTGATATATCTTGCGGACCATAAAAAATGAGCCTTCATAGACAACTATCGTGTAATTTATTGCCGGCGGACGTATCCAAATTGACTTGCTATTTTCAGCCCCGCAATAAAAGGGTCAGCTGCGTTCCGTTGCCAGGCGATGGAGTCTTCATGTAAATTTTCTCATTAAAGGAATTATTCATGATAAAGTCCCATTCTTCTCCGAATAGACTATGGTATATACATCCTGCTTACTCTGTTCGAGGAAGGCGCTCCACAAAAATTAATAGGTCGCTTTAAGGCGCATACAAATTTCAATCAAGGCAAACTCTTTCTAGAACGGGAGCTCTTAGTAATGCTAATCAGAAAGCCTTGCACCCATGGCTTATCCTCGAGAGACCTTTCAGGGAGCTGCAGCACATAGTGCACCCTGGGATTTTTCTAGGTCAAGCCGACCGAACGTACAATCAAGTTGTGTGGATAAGTGCTTTTCATATGAGCACTCCCGGAGGTTTTCTATAAAATCATACACAGACGTCTTTAAATTAAATTGGTACGAAACTATCAAGCAGGAGCAGCAAGCGTATATGCTATACATAGAATAAAACCGCCAGGTACCTTGCGAGCGCTGTCTTTTGTACGGTTTTCAGCTAGATGGAAAATCTTATTTTGACTTGGCTCATGGGCGAATTGAAAGCGGCTTCATCGAGGCATTATTAAGTTTCATTTATAGTTCAAAGTTGGGATCCTTTGTGAGAAGGATTGGTGAAAGGATTGCCCCGTGCCAGGCTCCTTCCGCTCAATCAGATTGTTGCTTGCAGTCTATTGCTAAGAACAAAAAGCAACCACTGCTTTATGGCTGAATATGCTCAGAATATATACATTGTTTTTTTTTTATCAGTAATAATTGAACACACTTATTCAGCGTATAGCCTGGAGCACACGATCAGTCATAGGAGCTTATTTTGTAAATTGATCCCCACCAATCCGGCATTTGTTCGCTTTCGTCGATTTGGACGGTGCACGATAACAAACCGGGAACAAATACTACAAATCCCAAAAGAAGGAAAAATTGCCAACGTAATGAAGAATGAAATAAATCTTAAGAATTCAGCTAAACTTAAAATAAATGGGCGATTATCGAAGGGGGAAAACCGTCTCGGAAGGATACGATAAATCTTTGGGCCGGAGAGCGAACGAGGACAGGGTTTAAGACAAAGCGAAATTGGATTTCAATAGAAAAATTATGTCCTTCCCTTCCTTTTTCTGATCGATCCATGGTTCGGGGATGTTTCTCCTGTCCAGGATTTTTCCGATTAGAATGGGTTTATATATATAACTCTTTTTAATTGGTTATTGTTTTAGCCATGGAAATTATGAATTAGAGTAGTTGCACTAATTCTTAAATTATTTCGATTTATAGATGCCTGCAAGAATTGTAAGTAAATCAACTGAAAGATTACAGAACGTAAAACGATATAATAGTTAGGACTACTCAAATTAAAGCACTTAATTATTGTTATTCCAATTGATTATTCTTTTATATTATTAGACAGGTTTCGATTCTCTAAGATGAATTCCAAAAAATAAATTGTAGTTTTTAATATTTTGATGATAGCTCATTTTTCTAAAACGTACAGGATAAATACCTTCTCAAAAACATATTATTTTAAAATAGTACTTCGAATGCTATAATACTTTAAAGTTCCATTTTCAATACGTAATGACCCCAAAATTATTTGAAATTTACGCGATATTTTTTAAATTTTTATTTTAAGTATGCGTATTATTAAAAGCACGCTTTTAACTTAATGCAAACATCACCCTATGTATCAGCTGCTTTACTAAAATGACTTAATCAAATTATTTAAATAATTGTTTGAATTACATTTTCCTTGCAAAAAATATATTATAATCTTGTGGTAGATACAGAACAATTGAAGTTTAAATTAATGGGTCATTCTATAAATAAAAGAGGTATACTTAACCTCAAAAATGTTTGTTAATTTGAGATATGTTTTCAAAATATCTGTGGGAATAAAATCTGAGCATAAAAATTAATTTTTGGAGGTTTTAAAGCTATATTAGTTTTTCACACTTTTTTACAAGCTTTTATTTGAATGTCTTTCCGGTTCAAAATTTGTGTTCGAACTTTAACTCACTTCCTATTATGCGATTTTGATGAAATTTGACTGACTTTCGTAAGTTTCATATCAACACAATATACTATATCAAATATCTTTCTAAATCCAATATGGCGGACTTACCAAGATGACGGATTACCTTTTCCTTTGCAGCCCTCTTCACATGGTAGTCCAGTCAAATAAGCAAAAAAAAAATGGGTCAACCTCGGAATGAGAGATAATAAGCTGGAAACTTGTGTACACCTTTATTTTGGCGTTCTTAAAGTTGTGTTAAAAGTCTCATAAAATCTCGTGTCTGCGTCGTAAGTTATTGAAGGTCAAATGTCATATAAATCGGTTTTTTGCGATTATCTCTGTTTCTACAGCTCCAATGATGTTAACACCTATAATAAAAATTGTAGAGCGTAAAATTTGCAACAAGTTTTGTTCGAAACATTTTTTCATGCGCTCAACCGTTTTTGAGATAGAGGGCGGAGAGCGCGCAGCGCTCAGCCATACACACTGTAATACAAGGTCAATAGTGAATCTCAGTGAGTAATACCTTGTATAAAGTTAATAAATCATTAAAATATTATTAATAATGAATAATTTGTATTATGTAAATTTACAAATCTTAAGTAATTCAAAGATCAACAATATTAATTTTCTTCTTCTGAAACCCCTAATATGACTGGACTATGGGTATCAAATGAAAGAGTCTGACGAGTAGAATACAATAAACTATGAAACAAATCTAGACTGAAAAATGAGCCGTTTATTTTGAAAGTGGCTTAAGTGCAAATGATCATAAAGACTATTTTACTTTACAAGAATATAGAAAAATAGTCTTTATGATCATTTAGACTTAAGCCACTTTCAAAATAAACGGCTCAAATATTACTTTTATAAAAAAAAATTTAAATCAAGCTTTTATATATATGTATAATATATTGTATAATATACAATATCTTGAGGTGTTTAACTAAGATGGACAACTAATGACAAGTTATACCTACAATAGCTAAGATATGAGAAAATATATATATACATATATAACTTTCAAGCTTTTATAGACTATGCATGCAAATATAATTGCTACATATATATATACACATACTAGAAAAAGTCTGCGTTCACCCGCTGTCGATCGGATAGTAGCGCCAAAAAATCAAAAACGAACAAATATTATCCAGATTTTAATTCATCTATTTATTACATATTTCTTAAATATTAGACACATACAAAATCATTTATTTCGCTTTCACAGTTTTTTAGATAACGACACTTTTCACAAAAAACACACAAAAATGGGACAGAAAAAGTCTGCGTTCGCTTGTAACAAAAGTGATAAAATATAAAATAATAAAAAAAATTGAAGTTCATTAGTAACTGATTGGGTATCCTTGTTTCTTCAGGACCTCTTGGAGTCTTTTTGGCATTGAATTGACAAGGTTCGTTGTCTCCTCAGTACTTGTCTTCTCCCATTCCTCTTTGAGTACAGCTTTCAACATTTCTTTACTTGTAATTTTGTGTTGACGAACCCTCCTTTCTAGTGAATCCCATAAATGTTCGATGTGATTAAGGTCTGGTGATTGTGGGGGTGTATGTAGCAGTTTCGGGACATTGTAGAGTAACCAAAGCTTTACAATCTCGGTTGTATGCTTCGGATCATTATCATGTTGGAAGCAATAATCCGTACCTAAGCCGAGGTTTCTGGCACTTTCTTTCAAATTATTTTTTAAAATCTCGAGGTATTGAAACATATTCATTGTCGATTCAATAAATTCCATCTTCCAAACGCCATTACTCGCCCTACACCCCCACACCATTACTCCACCATCACCATGTTTTACAGTGGGAAGCAAGTTTTCTTTTTGGAGTGCTGTTCCTGATTTTCTCCATACAATTTTGCGCCCTTTTATGCCGAAAATGCAGAATTTGCTTTCGTCTGAGAAGACTACATTCCTCCAAAATTCTATTGGCTTGTTTATATGCTGCTTGGCGAAAGCAATGCGTTTTTGTTGGTTGACCCGTGAAATAAACGGCTTCTTTCGAGCTACCCGACCGTGGTATCCAGTATGGAAGAAGTATTCTTGAGAATTTTTCTCGCAGTATCAGGACAAATATTTTTGTTATACCTTTCCTTGATTTCAGTTGCTATTTGGGGAGCAGTTAGTCGTGGATTTTTCTTTACTAATGACACTATATGTCGTCTTTCCCTGCACGACAACTTTGATGGGCGGCCGAAACGAGGCTTGGAGGTGAATTCTCCTGTCGATTTGAAATTGTTTATGACTCTTTGAACTGACGAATATTGTCTGCCCACTATTTTCGCTATTTCTCTGTAGCTGTTCCCATCTTTCCATAATTTTATTATGATTTTTCTTTCACCTACACTAATTTCTTTCCTTTAATTTTCCATGGCAAGAAAAAATTGAATTCACAAAATAACTTCTGCAAGAAACTACTTGATCAACTGATAAACTAACTAGGAATGAATAATAAAGGCCTTATTATTCATACACTTGAAGCGGTATATTTCGGGGAATCCCAAAATTCAACAAGTGAACGCAGACTTTTTCTGTCCCATTTTCGCGTGTTTTCTGTGAAAAGTGCCGTTATCTAAAAAACTGTGAAAGCGAAATAAATGATTTTGTATGTGTCTAATGTTTAAGAAATATGTAATAAATAGATGAATTAAAATCTGGAAAATATTTGTTATTTTTTGATTTTTTGACGTTACTATCCGATTGACAGCGGGTGAACGCAGACTTTTTCTAGTGAGTGTATATATATTAAAAATCGAATTTAATTTTTTTTATTTTACTTCTGTTTCTATAAGCTATAATTTCGACTATTTGTGAAAAACCTTTCCTTAAATGTTCATCCCTTTAAACCTATAGTATGTAGCTAGTCTAAATGAATGAATAAAATACTTGTAAATCATACACTCTTATATCTTCAAATTCAATTACTGAAACATTTTATTTCAAATAGTCAATGTACCTACTCAAATAGTCTTGATAGCATTTGAGATGCAAATCAGCTTGGTACTGGTAAACGCTTGGTTTTCTTTCAATTGCTTAGTAAATTGCTGCAAGAGTAATATTTATAACAAGACTCAAAACCAAAATGGTATAATAAAATTTTAAGACTTCCCAACTTTCAGAATGTCATGTGCTTAATGAAATCCCGACTAGGAGCAAAAAAAAAAATGTTTAAACAAATTGAAACGTAATTCTATCGGAAAAAAACCCAGAAACCACTTGAAATGTCCGAACGATTGCAACAAGAGCCCCATAGATGCTCCCATGAATGGGGCTCCTGATACCGAAAAGTGCTTTTCAGTCCATTTAGGACACCGTCCCTCGTCCAGAAGGATACAGGGTGTATTAGATGCAGCTGTGCACTTATCTATCTGGCTGGTTGCATTTTTAAAATTAGGCGCATTTACAGGAGATGTCGATTGAATTGGCAAGATTGAATTGGAGTCAGGAAGTGGTGTCGTGAGAGCTGCAAATATCTGGATATTCCCTGTTCGGGATTTGGGTGGGAAGAGGTATCATCCATTCAGAGAATCTCTCCCTGTACCAGTTCAGTCGGCCGGTGCTCCAGGCTTTGGCTACAAAAACACACCAACTGATCTTAATTTCTAAAGCAACCTTAAGAGTTCCGGGATGTGCCGGGAATATTGCTACTTACAGGCTGGGTCCTGTTCAGTTGCCGTCTGGAGCGCCTTTTTACATGCATTCACTCGAAGAAGAGATAAATGTAGTTGATTGCATGAATACAGAACGTTTTTGGAATCTTAAGCAGCTGTGATTGTTTCGCCTCAGAATGGGGATGCAACTGCATTTGTAAACAATTGGAGTGAATACAATTATGGGGAACCTTTAAGTTATATATTTTGCATCTGAAAATCGACCTACTTAAAGGATTCCATTCAATGCAGAGCCCGCACGAGATTTACAATAATACGACCAAGGTTTTTAGCATCTTCAGAGACTGATATGGTTGACAATTTTTATTGAAAAGGGTAAACCACTCGAATAATGGGGTGCTGAAGACATAAAAGAGACAAAAACCGTGACCCAATTATACAAGCCTTTTATTCTTTTTACAAAACTACAATATCCTCTCAAAGGAATTGGTCTTTTTAATCATACCGAAAATAAGCACCTTACACCTGTATATAAATACATCTGCCAATTTATCTACCTTTCAGGTAGCGAGTGCACCACCGAAGGCGTACTTCGAAACTTGTGCTATTAATTAACGACAGCTGGTTCCAATAACAATGTTTGCTCCAATGAAATGTAGAGCATGAGTGGAACCTTAAACTTTTATCGATTAAAACCTTTATCCTTGTAGAACTGGTAGAAAACAGTGTGCGGATGTTTTGTTCTCTTCAGTTCGTTCGAACCAATTAATACTTAATCCTTGGAAGGGTAAAGTTTCACCTACTGCAACTGATTTGTATGTAATTTTACTCCTGGCTGGCAAAACTGGTATTGTTGCTGCGGTTATTTATGGTACTTTAAAGTCGAATTTGGTGGATGAAATGGTTAATTTATGGTATTGTTTCTATGTGGTATCTTTCGCTTTTGATAACAATCTGTTGTTCTTGAAGTAGATGAAAAGTTTGTCGAATTAAACTGGTTATTTTACTTGTCACAGTCAAATCTTGTTAGAGGATCGACAGAAATCGACAAACAAAGTTAAAAGTGGGTGACTAAGGCGGAACAGCTTTTAGCAAAAGCAATTTATAATATCTTACTTTAACGTTTAATGCTTGTTATATATTTTTGCACTTTTATGAGCTCATCGATGGTTTAAAAACTAGTTAATTTTTAGAGTTCGGTACATCCAACAAAATATCTAGTTCAAATAAGTAATATCGTGATTCATATAACTATTTTTGGGTATGATTTTCACCTACCAAGATTGCTCCTAAACATTACCAAAGAAATTTACTTGAATTAGAAATCTATCTCATTATTTACTCTACACATCTAGTTGAAACGATATGATGGAATTAGTTCAGACAACGTTTCTTTACATTAGAAAGGCCAACTTAGCATCAAATTGACGGATCTTACACATAAAATTACTTTATTGTTCAACATTTTAGGCCACAGTTGTTTTCGTGTTAAACTAACTTTCGAACAGCCATCTAATAGCAGCGTTTGTTGAAACAAACATTAAACATTTGTTGAAACAAACATTGAGCGCGTTAAGTTATGAAGAATTCCTGATCAATTTAACGTGAACTAAAAGTTAAATTTAAAAAATCAGCACAAAACCTTGTATATGTACATAATTTACTATAGATAACTAACAATCAAATTTTTGAATTAATTAATATGCATTCGGACTGAGAAACTAAAGAAGAATTTTTGAATTTGTTCGCACAATTTAAAGCATATTACGCAAACTCTTTGCCATTTCGAGTCAAACGGTTGAGAATAAGTTTGTTGAGTTTTATTAACACTTTGAGTGACAAAAAATTGAATTACAGCAAAATTTTAGTTGAATTATAACGTTATTAATGTGAAACTGCCAGAAGAAACTTGTTTCTTATTTTATGTATCTCTAGTCGGTTTAAATGTTTTGGAACTTTGTTTCCCTTAATTATATTTACTTTTTTCCGTAGTCGGGTTACAGTATTTTAAAATTTTTCCTTTATTGTAAACTTTTCCATTTTTTAATATATTTGTATTTTTGAAACTCAGAATTTTCTCCCCTTTCATTTGACTCGATACGATAGGAAAAAGAAAATTTTAGAGACCCCAATTTTTCGATGTAACATCCGTCATATTGACTTCGTATAAAGTGTAGCCTATGTCACCCGTACAATAATAAGGAATCGATTGAATCCTCATTCATAAAAATTGGCTCAATTGATTAATGTTTGTTCTACCCATTATATTTTAAATACTGCATTACATTAATAATTCTACCAGAGTTATTATTTAAACGAAATTTCAATCCAATCGCATCCGCTTCCACTTAGTTAAAAACTGGTTTGAGACTGCTCAAATGATGAGTCCGTTTAAGACTTGAATCTGCTCAAATAGTGAGTCCGCTCAAATGATGAACGTTAAACAACCGCTCAAATGTAGGGCCAACTCAATAATTGAGCAGTCAGTCCTGCTTGAGTTGACCAGTAAATTGACAAACAAGTCCGCTCATTTACAACAACTAATTTACAAAGTCCTGCGGCAATTTTTTTATTTTTTAATTAGCAAAAAAGGTTCAAAATATGAACTTTTGAAACCTATTTTTTTCAAAAACGTTACGTGATAGAACTTTTTTGTTTGCTTATTCATTATCTACGGAAAAAAACCTATCGAAATTACCATTTTGTTTTGTAAAAGCAAAACCATCGCTGACTTGTGAATTATGGCAACCACCGAAAGATGTGATAGCTGAGAATCTTGGAAAATTCCAATGCTATTTTCCTCATTTACCGAAAATGAAGTTCCTACAAGCTACTCAGGTAAGGAGTTACGAAATGAAGCTTTAATCTCTTAAGTAGCATTTGAGGAGTGTAGAAAGGAAGATTTGCGGAAAATGATCATTTAACACGTCCATGTGTCTCCGGTATAAGACTAACTCTGAAGCTTTATTAACAAATACGATACCATTTTCATATTCGACGCAACTTTAATTTGAATTAAGCAAAAATTCCACATGAACTTATTGTGGTACACATGAAAAACTATAAAGTTCACAACGTACATTACATGTTAAAGATAATTATTTATTTATTTATTTATAGAAAGATTTTCAATGTTAGGGTTAGCTTTTTATGGTAATAGCACTGAAAGCGAGTAGTAGTCTGAATCAAGACTGTAGAAGATGTAGATTTATTTAAAACTAGAAGATGAAAACTCATGATGCATATAACGATTATTTAAAATCTTATTTCTTCTAACTTGAAATTAAAAATTAAGGAAATCACATTAAAAAAATATTAATTAATTTTTGAATTGATTTTAATCACAAGACGGCTTTCCCTAGAATGAAATTCTTTAAACAAAATTCCTTTTTTACTTATTTTTCAAGCTTACTCGATTCTATTTTTTTTAAATTCTAATTCGAATAGTAAACTCTTGGTGTACTTGTTCCTGGCCTCTACTATATTAAAACAATATATGAATAAGATATATCCACTGCTTTTACTTTCAGCTTTTGACTCCATTTTCGGCAAATATTTTTAATATTGTATGTAGTAAATTTATATCTCACCAATAAAAATAATTTACATATAAAATTATTGTTAAAACTTGTATTTGAATATTTTTACACTTTAAAATCAAATACCAAATACCAAATGCTCAATGCACAACAAAAAAACGATCAAAAAAATTCAATGCGAGAGTTCAGATTTTATCGACTGATTTCATATGAAAATTGTACGGAATTTTAGGAATGTCGATTTCATGAATCGCACAAATTGGAACTCGTTTATTGGCTCTTGCACTTTTCTCACTCTTATATGCGAGGAATTTATCGGCACGACAAGCGTAATGCTGAAGCTGATACGCCTACATTCGTGGTGAAAAAAATTATCTTCTTCTTCCTCAAGTTAAGGACTATTTCTTATATTTTTGGTTATATAGGTATATGGGAATTATTCGAAAAATCCGGACCGAACACAAGCAGGGCTCGAACCTCCGACATTCGGATATGCGCTCTGGTGCTTTCTCATATGTACATATATATAATAAAACAAATACCGTCGTTATTTCAATTAAAACCTTAGACCCAACGTATACTCAAAAAGTGCCATTATGTCTAAGATTTTTATTGAAATGACGACGTCATCTACTAAACCTAAAAAATAATAATTCCTGTCGCCTAATTTGAAATGGTTCGCAATTTATATAAAACAAAATTTCTTTCCAGCCATTGACCCTATCCAATTTGCGTATCGTAAACGAGGTCAAATATTTCACATTATTGTCTTTTTTCCTAAAAATAAATCCCACAGAAATTCAGCGCCGGTTTTTATGCTGCTTTCACAAAATTTTGAGGGGTGGTAGGGAGGGACCGAGGAAAGGAGAAGGACATTTTGTCTCCGACATTTTTGTCCAAAAACATGAAATGAAGGCAATCTGAATTTCATGCGCTCACCCATATTCATAAAATCAAAAGTGTGAAAATCGAAATTATCGCCACTCGTTAAATTAAATGAACATCTCACGTACTGCGGAATTGGCTGGCAGTGAAATAAAATGTAACGATGAAAGCAATTGTGTGAGGAAGGAAAAGGAAAAGGACACTCCAGTATATGCCGCCCCTCCGAGAGAGGACAGACAGACAGACGAAAGCATTAAGATGAACATTTCACTTCGTCACGCCGCATTTATTTAATTTTCTCATACACTGAAAATTGTCTCCGATTTGAGGCGCCCGCCACCACTTTTGTTCGGGGTATGCTGGTATCTGGGTTAGGTGTGAGGTTGAGGGTGCCGTAAAAGGGTTCATAACGTGATAAACTGACCATGTAACTACTTCTAGAATATATAAGCAGCATAAATGGCAAATTAGCTTTACTAGGAGACCGTAAAAGTTTCCTAGGCCTCTTCGTGGACGGGACAGTCATAAAATTTAAACAATGAGAAGGTCAAAAGTTTACTTCCTTTGCCTTTTAGATGGAAATCCTTCGTAATCTGGTTTAATCAAATCCGGTAAACAGTATGACCAGACGTGTGGTTTTTCACAACGATTTAATCGCCTTTAGTATTATATCCCTTAAAAGATGAATTTCCACTCTGATACCCCCCGAAAAGGCTTTAATGTTGGAGCAATTACCTCAAGGATAATTACATCTAGGAAAACAAAGGAAGGACATCACCATTCCCTCTTCTAGAGCACAGATGTAGGCGCAATAATATAAAATCATAGAATCCTTTGAAGGCCCCCAAAATCCAAATCCAAGTCGAAAGTCGCGAGAGCAACAATCATTATTCAGCCGAGTCGCACTAATTCAAATCTGAAAGCGCTCCATCGCCCTTCTAACTAGGAAGGTCTAATGAATTCCAGCTGTTTGAGGAAATTCTCATCCTTTAGCTTATTTATGGCAAACACTTGGTTACAAAGTCAGATGGATAGCCTGCTCCGTCTACCGAAAATCTTAGCCCGATTGCCTGTGTCCTAAACCCTGCCACGAATTTATGTGCATGCTGCCAAGGCTTAAGGGGATGTCGGTCTTTAATTGAATTCCAGAAATGCTCCCTACTCGGGGGAAATCTTTTCAAGTTAAGTAACAACATGCTAGTGCGCGTGTATTAAAGACATCAATTTTTGGACGTCCATGAATTTAGGACGGGGCTCCAATGAGTTATGGCCACATTTGGCAGCTAAAGGGAAATGAGAAGCACGCTTGGATTAAGGAGTTCCATCCAATTTCGTTTTTTTTTTTTTTTTTCCTAGAATTACACAAAAATGTCGGTCAAGTGCGAGTTTGAGTCGCATATGTAAAAGTTATCTTATATATGAGGATGCTGATGATAAGAAAACATGTGAAAATATATAGATATATTCCTTTTCATTTGCAATTTAGGATTCGTCATCTTGAATTTTATTTATTTATTCATTTGAAATACAATTCTTACAGACTATAGATATGATCTCTAACTAAATGCATATAAGGTCAAACTAACAAATTCAAGTAAAATGATTCAAAAGTACAAGTTCCTGCAATTGGGCACGATTCATTGATCAACATTGTCATCAAAGACAGAATCGAATTCATTAGAACAATATGTGACAGGTTCATGCTGGCCATAAGAAGTTCTGTGGTTAGGATAAATAACAAACACCTATATCTAAAAGACATACCTGGTACAAAAATTAAAACACATTTTATAAAAAACATTATCGCTGCAATTTTCCTCCGCATTTCAAGGAATTATAAACCCAAAAGTTTACATCGTACATCATAATTGGGTAGGGAAATTTTCTTAAAGAATATTTGGTGAAATTTATTTTTGATCGCGTTTAATTCTTATAATAAGTATAACACTGTATGGATTCTACACAACAGACGCATATTCAATTATGGAATGAACCAAAACCCCCGGGAATACATATAAACACAAGCCGTGAAGTAGAAAATGCATAAGTAGTGATGTAGTCCGAGAATCGCCGCGAAATAACATTGCTTCTTATGGCGGAAGATCCGAAATATGCCGCTCCACTCGCCTGAAGTGCTAAAGAATAACTTTTACACGAAAATGATATTCTACTAACTATAACTATAGAGGAAAACCTTTTTAGTGATCTGATAAACTTTATAGTGACAAGAACAAAATATTAGAGTTTTTTGCACTTAAACACAACTCTAGCCATTTCCCCGAACATAACAGCAGCGGCAGGTCGACTTGACAGCACGACTTTCCGTGGTAATTTGTTCGATGGGCAGTAAGAGTAACTTTTGAACGCAAATATATTTAATATTTTGTTCTTACTCCTATAATCATTTTGATACCATAATAACGGTATTTCTCCCCAGTTGCTGTCAGTAGAACATCAGTTTTTCGTAAAAGCGATAGTTTAGCAGATTCGCCCTGTGGAGCGGAATGAATAGGCTATATCGCCATAAGAAGCAATGTTATTTCGCGGCAATCCTCGGACTACATCACCCTATACATGTGGTAGTGAGCAGGTCTACTTCATGGCTTGTTATTAGTTTCCCGGGGGTTTTGAATGAACCAATGAAACGAATAATACTTTCAAAGTGAAAGGATCCTCAAAGTCAGTAGAATTACGTTTTATAAAACCTAGAATTTTAAAGGCTCTGTTTAAAGTATAGTCAACATGAAGGCTACTTCCTAATTTAGGATCGAATAACACCCCAAGATCAATAATGACATTGGGTCTATTAAGCACATGTTCACCAATTGAATAGTAATGAACTACTGGAGAGTATATACGATAAGAACTGAATGTTTTATATTTAGTAGGATTTAAAGAAAGGCCATTCAACTTGCACCACTTATTCAATCGGTCGAAATCCATTTGCAACAAAGAAATGTCAGATGGGCTCTTTATATAAGAGGAAAGTTTTAAGTCATCTGCACACATCAAACAATGAGCAAATGAGAAATTATTGATAATATCATTAATAAAAATAATAAAAAGAAGCAGATCCAAGTGACTACCTTGGGGAACACCTGAAAGTACTTTGAACGTACGAGACTGAAATGAATTGATTTTTACGCATTGATAACTATTATTTACATATGACGACAACCAAGATACCATCGCAGAATGAAAATCAAATGCATAAAGTTTTATTATAAGAAGTTCTTAATTAACTCGATCAAAGGCTTTTATAATTTAAATAGTAGAATTTTAACCTAAAAAACTTTAATATACTCATTTTCGCGAAAATCTTTTGAAGTTTCAAATTTTGCAGTTCACCACTTTAAAATATTCAGAACTCAAACACTATTCAAGACATAAGAAACTAGTAACCTAGTAACGAAACTGGTCTAAAATGAAAATCATGAATCTAAATTTTAAAGAGAATTAAATACTGGAAATCATAGTCGAACTATAAAATGATGACCCTATAACACTTTATACAATTTTCTAGGTATTTTGAAATAAGAGAATAGTATTTATAAGTCTTAAGTTCGCAGCATATTTTACGAGCTAGAAGACTCTGACAGTAAGACGGATATTGTAGCAAGATTAATAAGTTTCCGTCTGCGTCCTTTTGATATAGAATCAAAAATTATTTAATAAACCCATGATATCAGATAGTGAATCTCTGATGTCCAGAAACACCAGAATCTCAATTTCATATATTGTCTTCATTCCTTTAAGAAATATTCCATTCCCATTATACTGTTTAGTAGTCAGATAGGCTGAACGTTCTGCAAATTATTTGCTCAAATTAACTAACCAAGAAAACAGTAAGGCAATTTGCAAAAATTTAACGAAGCAAGGATAACGCTGAAGTCAAATTTGGGGTAGACTTCCTGAAAACACAAAAATCCCATTGTCCCCGCAGAGGTGGGGGTGGTGTGGAGCAATTCATTCCAGATTTTACCCAGTGGCGAATCGTGCAGACGTATAATATTCTGCGAATATGCTGAATAGCACGGAGAGAGGCACGCATTATGTGACGCATATACATAAAAATATATATATATACTATATATTTTTGGGAACATTTACCCGAGTATTAGCATTTTATGATACGTATTTTTTTTTTTAGATCCCTCAATAAGTGAGTAAAGCGCCACGTGGGCGCTCTGCCCAAAATACAAAATACAATACTTGAAAGGGGCTTAAATCCTTTTGATATTATTGCTTTTATTCAGTGCAGGAAGCCTTTGATCACTCCCTTTATGAAGCCTTTCCATTAAGGTGGTTTGTTGTGTTGACAAAAGACGAAATTTCAATAATAAAAAAGAGAAAGGCTTTGTGATTTGAATGATGAGGTGCCCCGAAGGTAATCTGCAATCATATGGGCTTTTCGCGGAATCGTATCAATTTAGGCTGGAGGCATGTTAAGAATAAATCATGAAACTCTTACTCGTGTTTTTTTTTTCTCTCTCTTGGGATCAATTCTTCCCATTTCATTTCAAACAATTGTTTGCATTCTCTTTGAAGTTCTTTTAGTTATCCAATTTCCTGATTTTTTTTTTTTTTTTTTTTTTTTATATCATTGTTATAAAAAATTTGCAATTTTAGTAATATATTTTGCATATGTTAAAGAATCCTTTTCTCTGTTCGTTGAAGTAAGAGAAGATGACGAGTTAAAGGGATATGAACAATTCATTTTTAAATATTCATAATTAAAAAAAATAAAAAGTGCCTGCTTAGACTTAATTTATTTAGGGACATCCAGACTAAATTACAATATGCAAAACTTTTTTGGTTTCAATCGTTACAGATTTCATTCAAAAATATCTCCTCTTATGGATGAAAGATAAATATTTGGAAAAAGTATCTCACAATTCATGTTGATGTAAGTAAGTTTATTTTTTTTTTTTTTTTCACAAACAGTATGTATGATAGTTTATTTCTTAGAGTTTTTACCAAAAATCCTAAAGACTCAAATGGAAATCGTGTTCCCAACTTCTTTTTACCTGTTTAACATCCAAACCAGTGCATATTTACGAGAATTATCATCACAAACTAAAAAAGCCCTCAGTTGAAATTTCGTTAGATAATCATAACCATCATCAGGAATAAATGGAACTGGGCTTGAAGAAAAAAAATAATATTAATTTTTTATGTTCTTACCACAATAAACGCTAACTTTTTTGGTGCAATTTTTCTTTCTGTCATTTCAAGTTTTAGTTGCAGAAGTTGGAGAAGTTTTTTTGTAAATGAGAAAAAAATTTTTAAAATAATCTACAAACTTTTTTCGTGGTATCAAGCAACCTTATTTTAAATATAAAATTTTCATAAAGTCAAATCAAGCTAAACTAATTATGTAAAACTAGGAATGTTTGTAATAATTGACAAACCACTATAAAAAAATTGCCAAATTTTTAAAAGCTTTTATTTAACATCACTTATTTCTTTATTTGAATCAAATCTTACTAGTTGATTTTGACTCATTGCCGGTAATCCTATTGGGTTAAAATTTTGCATTCACGGGTAGTTTAGAAGACTATACGCTATAATGCTTTTATGTACTAAAAATTTAAAATGGGAACTATAATATGACGGAAAAATATTGTCATTTATGTTCCCATCCAAATCAAAGTCAATATTTTTAAGGTTTTTGATCAAAATTTAATTAAATTGGTCAGAGAATCTTGTCACAACTTTTAAGTCATATAAAAACATTAACATACTTAATAAGATTTGTGCGATTTGTTTCTTTAATTTACTTTTGCTGATGGACACCCATCAACCCTCAGTTAGTCCTTTTATTGGTTTGAGTCTTAATTTTATCAAATAGTAATATTGACTTCTAAGTTCATTTTCTTTATTTTAGTGCATTTTAATAAAAGCTTGTTATACATTTAATTTTAGCCATTTAAATCTTCGTAATACTCATTAGGTTCCCTTTTTGCAATATTTGCGACAGTATTCTTAAATATTTTGTTTTCACTGGTTGTGGCTTACAAGGAAGGTACCAGAGGTGTACCCCACCGATTTTCTTGATTTTATGATATGTGGTAGAGCATCGACAAGCATTGAACACGTTTTTTTTTTACGTGCTAACTCCTCCATTAAAGAGGTAAACACCACCCTTAAAGTTAACCCCCAAAAACCATTTTTTTTAAATATCTTGAAAACTAATTAAAATTTTGCAACAATACCAAGTGCGCTTTTTAGGTTGTATAAAAATACGTTGAAAGATGCATTTACCCACAAAATTACTTAAGGGTTGCAGCCACTTTCCTCCAAAATACAGTTCACAATATTGCTTTAATATAACATAATAAGTGCAATTGATATGTTTGCAAAACATTAATTAGTTTTCAAAATATTAAAAAAACATTTTGTTTCGGGGTAAACTTTAAGGGTAGTTTTCATCCCTTAAAACGAGAAGATGGTATTTAAAAAAAATACATATCTAATATTTTTTGATGTTCTACACCATACCACGGAATCAGGAAAATTGACAAAATCTAGCTGACTTACCCCCGCTCACCCCTTAAGATTGATTATTTTCAAATCTCCTAAAACACGTCAACTATATTTTTCAATTATCTACTTTATCCAATTATTTTGGCTCAAATTCTAATAATTTAGGAAGCTCTACAGATAAAAAAATACGCTGAAAAATAGTATTTACCCTCAAAATTACGTAAGGGTTGCGGCCCCTTGGGTCCAAAGTAGTATTCGCAATATTGTTATAATAAAACCTAAAAACCGCACTTGGTATTGTTGCAAAATTTTAATTAGTTTTCCAGATATTTGAAAAAAAAGGGTTTTTGGGGGTTAACTTTAAGGGCGGTTTTTACCTCTTCAATTGAGGAGTTAGTACGTAAAAAAAAATACGTGTTCAATATTTTTCGATGCTTTACCACATATCACAAAATCAAGAAAATCGGTGAGGTACACCTCGGGTACCTTCCTTGTTAGTAATGGGTTCTATTTTAATTATAAGTCGATTTCGTTCTATTCTTAGCATCCTAATTTTGCATTTTTTCGCTAGTCCGCTCAACTGAAAATCGATTGACATGATACAGTGGGCTCTATGCTTCTAAAACCAACAAATGAATTTTCATTCAACTCAATGGGTGAATGAATAAAAAAGACAATTTATTTTTACTCTATATTACAAAAACTGTTGTATTTATTCATAGAAAATACCAAAAAAAAAAGCATTATCAAGTGCTAGGGAGAGAAGCTTTGATAATAAATTAATTGAGTACTAACTGCATACTAAAGGATGCTTTTCATGTTTCGATAGCACAATCAAATGCAGAATTTGCAATTCATCGGCTCGTCAATTCACTAATCTCACCAGAGCAATGTAATTGCGAAAAATGGGGAGAAAAAGAAAAAATAAAGTGAATAAAAATCGGTTTGAAAACATATCGCCATTCACTCTAAATGCTATCAAAACAAAAGCAGGATACTTCGGCCTGATTTCAAACGCTGAATGGAAGCAAACATGCTTTTGTTGATTTTCAACAATTCAAAAGGGCCAAAAGCAATTGTATTTTTTGGTTTTTTGAGGAAAATAAGCAAAAACCGCGGGCTTCGATAGATTTTCTGATGGGTGGAACTAAGGGACGGCAATGTGAAGAACCACAGAATAGCAATTGAACTACAATTTGCAAACAGTAAAGCAATCAATAAAATTTTGTGCCGTGCAGACATAACTAATTCACACGCCCCCTCTCACAAAGGAGCATACGTAATCCGCATTTATCGCAGGGGGCGTTCACCGGAGCCTAAAGCCTCGACCCACTTTAACAATGTATTTAGTACGTCCCGGAGTACTTGAAAACAAACATTCCAACTGATGTCAGTCGAATGTGGAAATTAATTGAAGAGGAAGACATAAATTTAATCGTATCATCTAATCCAATTTCAGTTGGTCTCGGTTGTTGGGGCTCCTCTTGCACACGATAGTTGGAGCCTCCAATTTCACTATATCACCACCACCGTCCGTTTAATATAAAATAGAGAGACTGAAGCCCGAGATGCCACTCGGAACCCTCTCTACATAGGGCAGGTGCTGTTAATCAATTAGTTATTAGGTCCCTGTTCCTGGCAGTCCTGCGATGATTATTACACATCACCGGCTCTAAGATGAAATCACTTTAGGGCACTTAGACTGCGAACAATGCCTCGAGTGTCTTTGCAATTCTGCAATAATTAAAATTTTCAGGGTGTGCCGGTGTGGGTGTGGGTGAGAGACCCATTAAACATAATCCAGCAAGTTGGGATTAGCATTTAAGCGCGGATGGAGCCAGTTGGTATGCCCACCGGCAAGCGAAATATTTAAGTTAAAAGTTTTCCAATTTTGAACAACTATCGGGTACTAGGGTTGAAGGTTCTTGGGGTCTCAAAAAAATACGAAAAATTCGGTCTGTGCAGAGTTTACCACGCGGACGGGTTTCCTGTTCATTTAAACTTAAATTGCTTTTCGCAAGTTTTGTTTCACCTATGCAACGCCGCTAGCCTGTTTACTTGCCTTTAAGCTAATGCACCAATAACGTGGAATATTTGAATAGAACAAAGCCCCTGATCCTGTTAAAGTTTAACTCGACCAGGGCAAAGTTTTACCTTTAAAAGGTAAGATGGAATGGTCGATGTTTTGCACTGTACCAGTTATGCTCGAAATCCGAAACAATTAATATTTATCCGTACTTTCGGCGAGAAATTGCATAAAGCAAAATCCAACATAAAAACTTTTCTCGTATAATGGAACTGAAAAACACTTGTCCAAATTGAAGTTGTTTCTCTAACTTCAGTATTACTTAATTGAGAAAAATAAGGGAACATAATCCAACGAAAAGCTGAAGGTGGTGCACTCAATTATTCAAACATCGCTGAGTAAAGCGAAGGGAAGTAGTTTTAAGCTTTTTATTTTAAGGATTAAGTCCCATTTACCGGGTAATGCTATAATTTTTATCCTCTTTGGTGCGCAAGAATATAAATTTTCACCCTTAAGTCAAACACTCTGTAAGTTGCGAATTTTTTCAGCACCTCGTTAGCGGCCCACGGCTCGAAAGTTTCCCCGACTAATCAATGAAAATTAAGAATATGAGATGTAAAACGAAGGATAATTTGCATAATTCTTCTTCTCACACCAATTTCTGTCTACACTTTAAATTTAATTGAATTTATAACTTATTAGATGTGAGGGTAGACATTTTTTTTAAATATATTTAACTCAACGGAATATTATTTGTTTTATTATATAGATTTGCGACTATCAATTTTTTAAATTAGCTAATTACCTTATTATGACTGCCGTATTTCTTTGTCTATTTCTTCGAAAGTTAACAAATTGTATGAAATTAGGTACAAAGTTATATCGAGAAAAACATTATTTTTTTTATATTTTATTGTATTCCCTGACAATCTTATATATACATATTTATATTGTGTGTATTTCATGTGTTTTTCTCAAGACTATTTTTTAAGACCTTCAGTTGAATAAATATAACTTTCAGTAAAAAAAGACATTCAATTTCAATCAACAGAACCTGAAACAAAATATTCCAACTTCAGATAAATTTTCAGACCTTTAAATAATAAAATGGTCAACGGTCAATGGTCTTAAAAAGCTATAATGTTGTTAAAGTTATATGGAAATTCTCCATTAACATTTTTATTAAGTATATTTTAGTATTTTATGCAAACAAATTAGTAATTTTCACAATTTTCTCTAATTTCAGCTAGAACTTAAAATTAAACAGATATAATTTTCAAAATGACCATACTTTTGGAAAAGAGTTCGTGGAAATGTTTAGTAAGATCCAGAAATAGATTATATGCTCAATAGATCTGATTTGGTAATAGGATATTATTTCATGAAATACGATTAATTTCATCAATTCCACAATTTGTGAGGCCAATGTGACAATTCTACTTCATGGCATCAGAAGATATTAAATTCCCATATCTGATAAATTAAGCTTAATTAATGTTCTTGAGAGAAGATATGAAAATTCAGCAGAAGATAAGGGAGCAACTATTATTGGATAGTAAATCAGTATCAAATTCGACGTTATGATAATTTGGTAATTATGAAATTTAGAAACTTTTTAATAATGAAATACATTTCTAATTTTACATCACCATCCTTATTCATATAATAAACGATACGCAGACATTCACAATTGTATGTTTGGCATTAATTTAAAGAATTCATTATGCAATGAATGAAAACATTTTTTATTTCTTTCACAGCTTCGGAGAAGCCTGTCTTTTAAGGACGTTTTAATTTGTTTAAAATTACAGTAGCGAAAAGTTTTTATCGTTAAGAAAAGTAATTAAAGAAAATACCACTTACAGGTTAATACAAATAGCTGCTAAATTCGAAGGAAGTTAAGGTAAAATATATTTTGATGTTATTTAGAAAGGTCAAGTGTTTTAGACGAGGGTTGTAATTAACGTAATTTAGAAGTTTAAACTTACCGTCAGTTATATGTCTTACACGAATTTTTAATATAGTCTTATTTTCTGGCAGTGACAAGAAAACAGAAAACAATGTGTTGAGAATATTTTCATTTATTTGTTGGAAATGAAATGGGTTGGGTAGGAAATCCTTCATTTTATAATCCTCAACGACAAAATCCTCCATTTTATAATACTCAACGTTTGCGCGGGAATTTGGAAGTCGTCGGGTATTTATATTTTAAAAAGTTTCGCGTTATGTAGAACCGTGCTATAAGAATCTCAGAATTAATATACAGGGTGACAAATGGAAAGTTGCCTAAAGTATACCTATGTCTTTTCCTCTCTAATATGTCGTAGAAGGTAGGGACCCCGTAGTTATATACTAGAGTGTTGTCATTTTCTGTTGAAACGTCATCCTTCATACCAAGTTTGGAAGTAAAAATGTAGCCAGCCAAAACACTCAGAAGGTAAGAATTACAAAAAAATTATTTGATTTCATCGTATGAACTCATTTATTAATAATGTTTTCAAGCATTTATGTAAATAGTTATCCCCTGGCCGAATTTTGTCGATTTTTTTAAATCTCAATAAGTATCTGTCAAAAATGTCTAATTCAACTGGAACTAATTTAAAATAAGAATTACATCTTTATTAAATTTATACGTATTGTTATTTTTTTTTCCCTGCACTCATTTCAAAATTATGAATGATTAGTTTCCATTTCCATTTGTCACCCTGTAAATCAGGATGTCCCAATTCAATGCAGGAAACGCTATAATCGATTCCTTAGGGTGTCCTTATTCACGTTTGTTCTGAGACCCCCCCCCCCCACCCCCCTCCCCCCTTCTCCCTACAAATCGCCGTTGTAGGTTTTTTTATGTTCGCTCACTTAAGTCCTCACCTATCCAACGATATCCCACTTGTAAAGACGCAGAAGTTCTCAAGCTGAAAATTTACCGACATTTCCATAAAAATAGTAGTTTTATCCTGTTTTCATAAAAAAGTCCGGTAATTATTTACTTTAAGGTCCAGTTCCCCGATGACCTTGACAAACATTTTTAAGTTTGGAGGCATCGCTAAGAGAATTAAAAATATAAAATTGTCAACCAAAAAAACAAATATGAAGGATGCGAATGCGCGCATTATTCAGAATGACTCCAAAAATATATCAAGCGCAAGGTCATCGAAGAGTTTCTATGGAAAGGATTACTTTTTTATTATTAAGGACACTCTGCCTTTTACGCGTTTGGACATATCCAAACAAGTATCGTTGGAAAAGTGCTCTCCTCCTCTCTGAATTAGTCCTTGCTCGATGTCTTGTGATGTCCTTACAAGAACCTATAAGGACTTAAGTGAGCGAACCTCTAAAAAACCTTCAACGGCGATTTTTAGGAAGAAGGAGGCATTTAAAGGGGTGGTCTCGGAACAAAGCTTGATAAGGATACTCCAAGGAACCGATTGGTATAGCGTTTCCTACGTTGAATCGGGACAACCAGTGGAAACCATATTAAGTGAATCTCAGAAATAAATAAATTGTACATAAATAAGACCGGTTTGTTTTGCACTACATTTATACATGGCAACGAATATATAATGGATATGTTAACATATTTTGATTCAGGTTTATTGAGTGCACACATACTTACATCTGAACACATTTAAAAATATTCTTATACTAAGCAATGCTGTATGTACCGTTTGTTTATTTTTAAGGAAATGAAGGACCTAATAACTGAAATTCATAAAATTGAATTTTTCCCATTAATTACAACCGCAAAAATTTAATACATGAAAATAGTAATGCCATAGACAAAAAATTTTCAATAATTAAGTTGTTGGAATTCTTGTACGAAAAGCACGTTATAAGAGTATTGCGAAGATTGTCGCAATTTTCACTCCGCGTTATAAGAACACCGCGTTATAGGAGGGTTGACTGTATTTTTAAAGACTTGTACCTACAACAAAATTTAAAAAAACTTATAATAGAAATTCCTTCTCTCATTTCTTCATTCTTGGCTGGCTGGCTTAAATATTCAGACTGCATTTATTTTATTCAGCCACGTATTCAGCTGATGCGTATCGTACATATCTTGGAAAACAAACGAGGATATTAAAGTTAGAAATGCTATATTAATTAATTCGATTGTTTGAAAGATTGTCTTCCAATGTAATTTATAAAGAAAGCGATGCATGGTAACAACCGAAGCGGGCCAGTTTTCTTAAACACCACTATGTCACAGAACACGTCATAATCAGTATCATACATTCCGGTATATGTGGCGCGATATTATTTTGTAAGTTGGTCCATTTATTGGGTCACGGCACGTGTATGCTTTATCGCCTTCTTAAGCCGGCCTTAACCTCATGGTGATGGATTAATGTTTGGGGAAATGGTTTCTACTTAGCTATCTTCAATTTTTCTGGTTTCAGGCGTTCCCAATGTTCCCCCCGATTGATTTATAACTATACACCTCTATGTGTATGAGTATAGATTAGTTGTAATTCAATTCGGTAAGTTGTTCCTCTTTCGTTTTTCCCCCAGAGGTGCCCTAGAGTCCCTCGGATCACAAGTTGGCGAGAGAAAAATGCCCCAGGATCAGGGATAAACGGGCAACTATTTATCATAGAGAGCGCGCGGTTCCCCATGGAAAGTGCAAAGAATGTTTATTTATGGTTTCGAATCTTTCACTAATCCGTGCCGAACCCGACTCCATTCCTCCCAGGGCGATATGGAAACGAGCAAGGATGAGCCGTCTTCAGGGATAGTCGCCCTTTATCGAATTAGGAAGTTTCTTGTTATTGCGAGCGAGAGTGTACGCGCTTCGAGGGAGAAGTCTCAATTTTTGGGTAACTCGATTTTCGTTTCCTGGGCTCTGTCCCCTAATGAATTTAAATGGTAGATATGGTAGAATGGAGATATTTTTTTTTCAGGGCAGGTAAATGTTCCCAATTATTCCCGAATCCCGGGAGTGCTCACAATTGTTTTATTTTTAATCTTTCAAGACTCTTCGCGGCTTCGTATTCACGAGCTCGCACGTAGGTGACACGAAATCTGCGAAATAAGACTGTCTACCATGGCGCGGTTGCATTTATTATTCACGACCCATCTAGGGTCTGGGGGTCCCTCCGACCCCTCCGTACTGAAAGGGGCGGTGCTCCGAGCCCGGTGAGTTTGTAAAATATTCAAAAAGCAACTTTTCCAGATCTTCGTACGAAGATTGAGCTCAATTTCCGTGGGGTGCATTTTATCATGTGCCGCGGCGGAATGGTCTCGGGTATTTTTCACCGTTTGTCGCTGAATCAGGTGTGTCTGGTGGGGAGCCCTTAAAAGGGCCAAATTGAATCACCAACCAGAGAGGGGATTTTTCTTCTTTTTTTTTTTTTATATATGTACTTTTTTAAGGATTTATCTGCGTCTCGACTCTGACGTCTGTCGCATTTCGTATTCATGTAAATTGTGTGAACCTGCTGCTTTCGGGAGCTTTAACCAAAAACCAGTGGCGGCGGCGGCAACGAGTGCAGTGCCCGGGTCCCAGCAGAGGCCCACAGTTTGTAGAAAATATAAAATTTAAGGACCAACTTCCTCCATATTGAATCAACTAATTACGACACTCTGCAGATCGGCAGTTCGGAAACAAGTTACTAAAACAGTTGTGGCGGCGTTTGCGGCTCGAAGCCCCTATTCCAGGGCGCAACCCAGGCGTCGCGTCGGGGCGTCGAACGGTGCGTGCTGCTTTAAAATTTATTGCAAATTCGCGCCTCCATGAGTCATTATGTTCTCGATAAACACGGCCCCGTACGTGTATGTGGGGGGCTCCATGCATGATCCCATCCATGCTGGAGGAGCCCCACATCTCGTCCTCTACGCCTTTGCATGTGCCGATGGGACATCGTGCGCCGCCTCGTCTAAATTTCGATGCTGTTCGGCGTTCGCAGGCTCTGTTCATTAAATATAAATTAACATAATAATAAGGTAATTGTTACGCAGACAGCCGTTCGTTCTGGGCCTTTGTATTCCGTCCAAGTCATTGCCTTTACTGCTCTCCCCCCCTCGCTGGAATCAATAGAGCGCTCCACCTTTGATGTGAGTCAGGGAATTCCTCCGTGACAATGCTACAAGTAAATCACGTTTGCAATAAATTAATTTGGGCCATGTATTACTTTGGTGGTTGGAACGTGGCAAGGGGGATGAAATTTCGGCTTTATGCTGGTGAATTCGGTTTTGCCATGCTCTACGCTTTGAGAACATTTCTTTTTTTCATCCTGAATTGCCTCATTTTGGCTTATCCGACGTGATTTCGAAATTTAGTCACCGCCTTCTAAACGTATTATTATTATTATTATTTTTTTTTTTTTTTTTCGGGAAAAGGCACAAATATTGTCGGAACAGTCACGGATTCAAGCGGCATTGTTCGAATCTTTCAAAGGATCTAGTCATTTGAAAGGGTGCGCATTTATAGCTTTATTAAAGAAGACGCAATGTGAATGAATGCATACAGAACATTTTTTATTTGGATATGCTTTCTATCAGAAATGAAATTTCTTTTATTTTGAAAACTTTGTTAAAGGGGTTGTGTGGTTTTTTAATGGTTAAAACTTTTAAGTAATCAAAAGCATTTGAACTATATTCTATAAAAAAAATTCTCATCTTTTTATTTTCACTTTAAACTTTAAACGCTTTTTTCTCAAAACTCTATCTCTGAAGTCAGTGGATACTCTAACTGAAAAACTAATGCGCCGATTTTATTCAAATTTAGCACACTTCTTCTAAATATCATTGACTAGGAAGTAAACAAAGGATTTTGTTTTTCGTTTATCCCAACTTTTTTTACATGGCAATATGTATTATTTTTTCGTACTGAAATATGAATTTTTCGCACGCAACGCAACCAAAAATTCAGATTTAAATTTTTTTACAAATCCTTTGTTCACTCCCAAACTGAACTCGTATACTAATATAAAAGACTTGATCTTTCGGTTTCAGATAAATCTAGCATAAGTTATGATGTCCACCGCATTTTGAAGAGGTTTTCGAAAACCAGCTCTCAGCATGCCATTTTTCGATATTTTTCAACAAAAATTTCATAGAATATAGTCTATATACTACTCTTTATGATACTTAAAAGTAACAATGTAATAGTACTTTTTTTGTCATTAAATAATGTAAAAAAATCGATTTATTTCATAATTTGAAACGCACATAACCCCTTAAGAACATAAAGGAAAACGTCTTTAATTTCAGTTTATCATTTATTTATCTGAGACGGATAAGATTTGGCTGTAAGTTTTTCATTGAATTGATTTTATAAATAGTTATAAATAACAATAAGTTTAATTCTGCAAAAATAACATCAAATTTCCCTTATTTATATCCATTTGGCATCAAAAACTTAGGACCGTATGCATCAAACCGACCTAGTCTTTAGAGAGTCAAAGCTCAACCAACATCAAACCAACTTAGAATTAACATACCATGATCTCAAGTCATATTACAGTCTTAGCTGGTATTTTAGGAGAGCTGTAATCGAAGATTGGGCCAGGAATGAACAGTCCTTATAATGGGAAAGAACTTGTCAATTCCTATGCCTATAAAGAAGCTACCGTCCTATGTAAGAAGGATCTCAGGGTGTTTTTAGGCTTTGGTATGGTGCCTGGAACTAAGGTTCAGTTTGCTGCTTTAATTTTCAGAAATGTAACATTGACTAACTCCAAACTAATCCATCTATCTCATCTAGCAAGTCCTGCTAAGAGAGAGATCAACGCGCATGTACAATATAATTAAGCTATATACAATAAGCTATATGTACAATATAATTAAGCTATATATATGGTCACCATCGGCTAAGATACCTTCTAAACAAGATAGGTTTGTCTAGAGAGATGAAGTGTTATAGTTGTTTAGAAGACTATGAAACAATAAGCCACATTCTGTGTTTTGTCCTACTTTGGTATGTTCTAAATGAAGTATTTTCATCCGCGATTGTCATGATGGTCTTATAACTGCCTGGAGGTTGTCTTAAGTTAAAAACAAATGAGTAAACCTTTAATCAAATATCAAACGTCAGTGAAATTTCATTACAACACATAAAAGTAAATTGTTCCCCAAAAATTAAAAGTGGTAAAAGTTGGTCTGTCGATCTTTTATATGTTGAGTCCCAATTAAACACCAATGTCGCATGTTCTCACACTTCATTTACCTTTTTTTGAGATATATTATCCGGTTTTTTGTTTTCTATTAGTTCCTTCTACTGAAGGCATATATTAACAATTCTTTCGTTCGCTGTTTTACTTTTTGGCGACCGTTTTGTTGTAGATTTACACACAAAAATGAAAAGAAATTGCGAATAGTTCAAATTTCGAGGGCAGTCTGATGCATAGCAAAATTCGCTTTTGATTTCTGACTGTATAAGGCTTAAGTCTCTTTCATGCATACGGCTCTTAATGCAGTAAAAAGTTAAAAGTGTGGATAGATAGTTTGAATAGTTTGAATAATTTAGTTGAGTCCAAAATTTGTTATTTAGAGTGATCCAAATCAAATCATGAAAGAAACGATGCTATTATATTTATTCTTACATCTAAATTTTTAAAACAGAATCACTCGAATAACCTTTAATTGCTTTTTGAATGAAAAACCTTTAAAATAAAGAAATTTCATTTTACATATTGATTGTGCAATCTTAAATTTTAAAATTTCGATAGTAGATTTGAAATTCGTATACAATATATTATATTTTAGATATCGTATCATTACTAATATCTTTCGTAATTACTCAAAATATGCAGTGGTATTCTACTCGACGAAATCTAAAAAATGACACTTACACCTTCTACATACGTTGTATAATTTGTACCTGTATAAATTTTACCTTCAGAATGTCTACCGGTTTTTTTTTCAAATTCAAGGACTCTTCAAGGATTTCAAGGATTAATTTTAGGAAAATGCAAGGATATTAACAGCACTAAAATGTATCTAAATATTGGCAGTATATTTTCTGATTCATTATATATAAATGAAAAATGATTACAAAAATTTCTTTTGAAGATATAATATTTTCTTTCACATTTTAAACATAATAAATGGTTATTAATCAATGTCGAATGGCGCGAAAATAATATAAACTGGCCCCAATAGCGTATGACATCAATGTCTTCCAATTCTGATACATCTAAATAAATATAACTGAAAGATTCGATTTTTCATGACTGCCAAGTTTCATTTTTTCTTTTTCTTTTATGAAAAAATATGTAATTTTTAAAAGGACATTTTCACTATTATCAAGGGGTGTTCAAAGATATCAAGGACAAGAAATAAATACAAGGATCGGTAGGTACCCTGTACACCTTCTCCTACAAATCAATTACATTTGTTGTTTTTATATTGGGTATAGTCAATGTTAAAATTTCTATTGTGAAATTTGTAGCTAAACAGCTTTTGCAGACGGACGGACAATGTGAGATTAATAGAATTTTATAAGGACTCTAAAAATTTAAGTGAATTCGTCCAGAAAGAAATAGAAATTTGTCAGATGAAAATAAAAAGATTCTATATTTTATCTATTCTCTATTTTACCTAAACCTCTTTAATTCCACAAATTTCTGTTCGGAATTACCGATTACAATTTAAGGATTAAGTATAAGATTTTATAAATTTATAAATGGTTCTATTTTTTACACCTATAGATTTCGCCTTTTTAAAACCCTGTAATTTAAATAGATTTCATAAAAATTAGCCCGCTACTGCTCCCCAGGGTGTGCAATTAAATCTACAGCTCTTGCAAATCGTTTGAAGTTCATGTTCTTCAAGCGATGAGAATTTAATTTAAATTAAGGAAGAAAATGAACTACTATATAAAAAAGTAAAGATTCTCCCTTAGAACCATGCCGGGTGGCCCTGTTGCGCGCAGCAAGTGAATAACTTTGAACTCAATTTTGCAGACAACACTCGCCACTTCAAGAGAACTTCTTTATGCGAGCTAAAGTGCGAGTGTAACAACTTGCATGGATGCCATAAGCAAACCATAAAGTGATAAAATATTTATGGGACACGAAAGTTCAAATATGTGCTTCTTTTTACATTATAAATTTTGCTCAGCTTTCACACTGGGGATTTAAAAATGTGCACTATTACTCAGAGTTAAAGTATAATTGCATAGTATAAGAGAATTTTTGTCAGATCAGATGCATTACACTTTTAAGGGGTATGCAACAATGATGTATGTATTCTTCATTGTTGACTAGAAACAATAAAAAATGTGATTGCTGTTAAGATCTAGTCAAATGTAGAATCTTAGATAGATTGCAAATATTAGAGTTTTCAGTTTTCATCATCGTAAAATGTTTAAAGTACATACCGAATGAAGATGTAATTTGGTTAGATTCTGAGGTAAGTGTCCTTTACTCGTATACGAGTCATGCAGGGAAACCAGGTAAAATTCAGCACCTTTGGGAAGAGAGTGCACGTCTCGGTTCAAACGATGCCCAATAATTCTGGTCGTTGTAGAACATATGTAATGTATGTATGGTATGTATGCGCACATGACCGCCAGGGCAATAACTCAATCAAGGCGAAGGGGTGGTGGATTTTCTCTATACTTGTGTACTACCATCGTCGACCTTATGGTACCCTGAAATCCATTTAAGACCCTTATTTCAGGCTCAGTACCATTAATAAAATTTATTACAAAACACGTTTAAGTGGGCAATGAACCCTCGGGGCGAAATATTCGTCCAACGAATGGCTTCGCTCCTTCTCCCCACCACGACCCGTGTCTGAAGCGATTGGAGTGCTCTGTCATGATTTAATTACCGATAATTACCGGCCCAGAGGTCTCATTTAATACACGGAACATTCCGTCGAGCGTGGTGGAAATGATGTATGCCCGAATTAATGGCAGTTGATCACTTTCTCCCATTTCCAGATTGAGTTTATTACTTTTCCGCTTCAGGAAATTAACCAGGGCGCTGCAGTCCGCAACGGGCGCTGTGGAATGTGGAACATGGGACCTGCTGTGCGCGGATGTTTCGTGTCTATGCGGGTGGTAGCCATCAAATCCGCTTGAATATCAAAGCAACGATTTTACGGAGCCATAACTCTATCTGTCCTCTGCGGTTGACGTGAATATGACCGTAAAGGAAGTTGTGTCATGCTACTCATTTTACACTATCCCCACTTCCTGGTCATATTTCCTGTCAATTACAATAGAATATTAAAAATAATTGTGAAAACCGACAGAGGGATTTTAGAATTATTATACAGCTGTAAATGGCCTAATCGTTGTTGTTTTTATACTCGAAATGTAAACAATTCAATTTAAAGCGTTGACTATGTATTTAAAAATAAAACCTCTATTTTTTAGAGGAATTTAATTTATTTTCCACATAAAATATACTAACAATAAGATAATTAAAATAAATCATAAATTAATCGCTAATTCTATATTCTATTCATTGAACTCAACTCAACAATTATATTTGCAAAATTCCTAAAAATACTAAACTCAAAGTATATTAATTAATATAAATTATTATTGACTTCTTTTTAAGGTACCTACATTAAAAAAAATAATAATAAATTTGCTTAGATTTTATTGAAAAAGGAAAGACAATTTTTATACCGTCAAATTTTTGGTCCAGAGTTCAAATTCTTATAAATTTCAATCATTTTCGAAACGTAAAATTTGCAACTTTATTTCTATATGTCGAATCTATCTACACTTAACTTAGGTATATATATCAAGCAATAAAAATTAACAGAGATCCACTTCTTAAAATCGAGTGCTCAGTCGCTGTATGTCATATAGCGCCGTCCTGTTAAGGCGACAAATCGTCAACATCAAAATCCCGAAGCTTTGGAAACTAAAACTTGTGTAATTATTTACTTTAAGATCGATGACCTTGCGTTTGAAATCTAGTATGTCATTCTGAAAAAGTATATGAAAAAGTATTTGCCTCCTTCATATTTTTTTTAGGTTGAAAATTAGATATCTCATTAATTTAGCGATGACTCCAAACTTAAAAATGTTTTGAAATTGCATACCATAGAGCAGTTTAGGGCAAATAGTAGATAAACAACAGGAGTGAAAAGCATTTTTGAAAGCTCAACTTCCTAGCGATGCCTTTTAAAAATGTTTTGAAATTGCTTACCATTGCATGAATAAAATATTTTTGGTTGACGAATAAGTTGTTCACTTTAGGAGACTTCTCTACCCCCTTACAATCACTAGCGCACCCCCAACCTTCCTCATTTGTCTCCAGTCTATGACTCTTACAACATATGCCAAGCTCAAGGTCATAGGGGAGTTGGACCTTAAAGTAAATAATTATCAAAAATTGCAATAACACGACGAATAGCACGTTTTGGTGGACGATTATTCGGTTTATAAAATTCACGAAGTGCGTTATAAATTTTTATAACAACCCGGATTTTAGAAATAAATTTCTACGATTTGGAGTCGTTGCTGCTGAGTATATCTTTCCACGATAATATGTTAGACCTTACCGAATAAAAATTACATTCGACTTACAACAAATGACAGCTCATTTGACACTTATTTCTATTGGAAATCAGGCGCCTCTTAAAAAACAGCCATTGTATACATTAATACCTGGTCGTAATAAATATTTCTTAAAAAAGTTCCAATTTAACTATGCTTTTGTCATTAAGCAAATTTCTGAAAATATTCGTTTACTAAGCTCATTAATGCCTTAGTTTTTCGTTTCGAATGAAAAGTTATTATCGGAATACAGTAGATTATTTCGTATTTGCCAAATATAATTTAATTAACAAATATCAAATTTAAGTAATTTTTCGTTTGGCCTATTGACATACATGTAAGGACACAGGCGCGGATCTAGAATTTTTTTCCGGGGGGGGTCACGGGATAGAAAAAAATCAAAAATAACAAAAATAACAAGAATAACCAAATAAACAATGTAAGCCAAATTTCTTCAGTGAATAAAAAACAAAGCCTGAATAACCTTATGCAAAAACCCGTCCAATTTGTTTTACTTGAAAATTCATTACATTCATATATAAATTTATTGTTTATATAAAATTATAATTTTTTTATATAAAAAATCTACTCTTATAACTAAAAAATGTCTGAATGTTTTTATTTCGAATTTTCTTCTGAAACGTTACCTCGTGTGTTTTCAAATGACTTGGCGCCTTTTATGGCAGCGTGGCTAACTTCACAGTTTGCAATCAAAACATTGAAAACACAACAGTCCATTGTTGATTTCAGTGTCGTTGAAACCAGGATAGTTTTTAGTGCATTTCGCAATAAAAAAAGAAGGTAACAAAACGAAAACCAGAAAATAAACAACAAAAGTAAGAAGATAAAACAAGGATTCATTTGACGGATGCTTCAAGGTAAATTCATTTTCATAATATGTGAAATAACATTGGAAGGACCAAATGTATAACCATATTTGTCTAATTTTGAAATTTAAATTAAAGTGATGTTTTTCATAGAATCTTTTTAAACATTACATGGCTTTTATTTGTTTACAGTTTTTTCAACACTGTTTGTAGTATGTAATCAAGTTTGTAATCAAGAATTGGCTGTTTTGGGGGGGGGTCATGACCCCCGTGACCCCCCCCCCCCCCCCCCCCCCCCCTTGGATCCGCGCCTGTAAGGACAGAATTAAAATAATATTAATATGTTCTTTTATTTTATATTATCTCCACCAAACGATTCATATAACTCCCGAAAAGGTTTTTTTTCTATAAACATTTCGAAAAAGGATAACATTTTCATCGTCCAGTATAAATTTACCCAAAAACTATTTAACTTTTGTAGTACACTGTTTTAGCTTGTGTTAAATTGCAAAATGTGATAAAGCCTTAGCGTAAAAGGATTAGCTACAAAATGCATCGTCCTGCCGCAGCTATTTTGAGGGTAAAACTAATTGCCTTCGGAACGTAAGCTCACTTTAGTCAAGCGGATCCGCCGACAAAGTCAGAAGATATGCACGGGGAGTTCAAAACACGTGGAGTACTTAATTATCTCGGCGCACACAAAGTATATCCTTAAAAGCTTTTAATTAGCAAATGTCCTGAGCAAAAACGCCAGGAAACGAGACTTTGCTGGTGAAATTCCAACGAGCAAATTTACTTTTGGATTTTTAAGAATAGACTTATTACGAAGGCACCCGAGTTTTTTCGCCAAAAAATTAACGTTCTCTAGCCGGGGAGAGATTCTGTGGCTATAGTTTAGTCAGTGTTTTGCTAGAGAACACTATATTAAGTTTAACTACTTCATCTTCAGAAAATTAAGCAACTTTTTTGCAAGCGTTTGAAATTTTAATTATATTTATCGTACCAGTTTGTGGTCAAGATATAGTCTACTTAAATTTTGTTTTAAGTTTTTTTCTTTAAAAAAATATGCGATAATGTCATAATAATAATCGTAGTAGATATTTTTAATAGACAGCTGACTTTCTTATTTTATCGAGGTAGTTTACACTTTTGGAACAAATTTAAAGGCTCATCACTCAGGCACTTAGCCTGAGCTTGATTCGGATGTTATTATCTTCGTGATGCCAAGAGCATTTAAATGGATTCGATTTGTGGTACAAACGCACACACAGATCCTATTGAGCCTAATGGATTATGAACAAAAGCTTTTACCTCCTGAGTGAAAATGGATTACCACAAATCATGTAAGAGGTCACTTAATACAAAATTGGCTTCTATTCGCAGATCATGAATCATTAAAAACATTTTGAACTATGGATTTCTCTCTCTTGTCCATATAAGATTTGACTAAACTAATCTAAGATCGAATTAGATATTTCATAGATTAAATGGCATATACTGTGGTAATCTAGTTGGCATATCTATGATATGAAATTCGAAATGAATAATGATACATGTAATGTCATATGAAGTCCTGTAAATTTGTTTTATTGGCCATTATGCAATTATTTAATTGCAAATAGATTTCAAGAATAAAGTACCTAATAATATAACTCATATGAATATTTTTAAGTATTAAAATCGGTTTTTATTGGTATTTTCAATAAACAAGATTTGAAGAATTCAGTGCACAAATTTTAAACTGTTTTTAGTCCAGTCAAATTAGCTCTTAAAATAGAAGTAAGGTTACAAAAATTCCCATAGAGCTAAAAATTGGTATGAATGTTCAGAATACTATTATAAATGAATTGTGAAAAGTCCCCATCAATCCTCCTTGTGCAAAAATTTTTATTGATGGTGAAAGTTAGGTTAGGTAGGTTTTTCGCGTTTTTCAGCTAAACGGTGAGTTTTACAGCAAAAATAGTTCAGACAAAAATTGTAGATCATCCAATTCTCTACAAAAAATGTCTCTACACTTTTTTCCATAAGCATTGCCATTTCCGTGATATAGCGGTTCGAAAAATTGAAAAAATTTAAAATGCCAAAATCATATACTTTTTCTACACGCAATAACTGGCTGCGATACAACATCAGCATTTTTCAAGAGGAGCAAAACAACGGTTTTGAAATTGTTCGAGAAACAAAATTTAATTAATTGTGCTGAAGTTTTTAAAGATAGTAACTCTACTCCAGAAGTTATAATCACTAATGGAATTCGCTTTCTTCTTTCTATGTACGGAGCTCCAAAAAAAGTTACCTGCTTGGATAAACTCCGATACTTATCTTTTGCAAAAAAAAACTTATATTAAAAAACAAGTGCAATTAGCTTGTCTTCCTCCAACCTCTGCTGCTGCTCAACAACATCTATTCCGGGTATATTTTCAAGTTCAAGTGTGGCTTGGTAATCAAATGGATCCAGAAGACTGGGGTTGGAAGTTAGTTGACAATACATTGGAACCAATTCATACGTTATTCCCACCTGCACTAGAAAAACTCCTTAACACCATCTTTTGCAATTGCAAAAAAGGGTGTAATGCTAAATGCGGCTGTAAAAAGGTTGGACTGTTTTGTTCTTTAGCATGTACCAATTGTCAAGGACAATCGTGCTCCAATGTTGAATCGATACTAGATGAGGATAATTACGATATCAGTGATGAGACATATGAAGCATCACTTTTAGAACAACATATTTGTATCCAGCAGGAAGAAAAAAAAGAAGAAGAAAACGAAGATAGTACACTAGAAGTTCCATTGGATCATTATGAATCCGACGAATAATTTTTCCAAATTATTTTTTCATTTATAAATTACATAATTTAAACAGCTTTCATCATTTTTAATACTCCATTTGTATTTCATAAAATACTTTTGAATTCAAGAGGATCACAATAGATCGTGGAATAGGCCTACCGGGGAAACCACGTTAAAAAAAAAGCACCAAGCACACTACCTCATAGGTGGTGTGGAAACGTGTGCATATTACGAATAAAATATTTTTTTCAATTTTTCGAACCGCTATATCACGGAAATGGCAATATTTATGGAAAAAAAGTGTAGAGACATTTTTTGTAGAGAATTGGATGATCTACAATTTTTGTCTGAACTATTTTTGCTGTAAAACTCACCGTTTAGCTGAAAAACGCAAAAAACCTACCTAACCTAACTTTCACCATCAATAAAAATTTTTGCACAAGGGGGATTGATGGGGACTTTTCACAATTCATTTATAATATTATTCTGAACATTCATACCAATTTTTAGCTCTATGGGAATTTTTGTAACCTTCAAAGTCTAATTTGACTGGACTATTTGTGATTAAAAGAAAATCTTCTACTTCAAAATATTAAAATTAAGAAAAAAAAATTGCATTACTAATGCTTTTCTTATTCGAAAAACGTAAGGGATTTTTTTTTCACATATCTTGATAAAAGTCAACCTTAAATATTTTCGTAGCTATTTTAAAAATAAAAATTACACTACAAACACCTATCCTCAATTTACACGGTAGATAGGTTCCTCAGAAAACCGAGTAAATCAAAATCGGAATTTTGTATTTTATACATAAAAAAAGACTTAAACGTGCATAATTCAATTATTTATTTCAACGTAAAATGTGAAAAACATAAAAATACCAGTCTATTTATAAAATTACAAATATATATGTTAAGGTATAAGTATGCAATTCATTTTAGATATAGAGAGAAGAAATCAAGATCCTTAAAAATTTAACCAAATTAATTACTATTATCACTTTCATAGACTATTAATCTTTACTTCGTGGTTGGTATTATGTTACTTTTATCACTCAATATTACTTAAGGGGTTACGTGGGTATTAACTTATGAAAAAATTCAATGGTAAAAAAATTACTATTACATTAAAACTTTTAAGTATCAAAAAGAGAAGCATTGGAACTATATCCTATGAAATTTTTGTTGAAATCGGCCCTTTTAGAGCGAAAACCTCTTAAATCTTTAAAGCGGTGGATATCATAACTTGTGCTACATTCATCTACAACCAAAACATCAAATTTTGTAAAAAAATAGAAATCTGAATTTTTGGCGGCGCGGCGTTGCGTGCGAAAAATTCATTTTTCAGTGCGAAAAAACAATACATATTGCCATGTAAAGTAATCGTAGAGTTAAAAAAAACGCCTTTAAAGTTTAAAGTGAGAACAAAAAGGTGAAAAATTTCATAGAATATAGTTCAAATACTACTCTTTTTGGTACTTAAAAGTTTGAATGTAATAGTACTTTTTTTTATCATTTAAAAAATTTCAAAAGGGAAATCGTTTTTTTTTTTTAAATTTCAAACCCACGCCACGTAACTCCTTAATACGATTCTGGTGTGATTTTAGAAGAATAAAAGGCAATCTCAGATCGGCAAGACTTGGAGATGAAATCTAAAATTGATGCAATCGAAGAGCTCGTCTAATATTCGGGTTATTTTGATAAAAACTATTAATCACTTTCTATCCTAAATAAACTCTTAGTGAGACAATTTTTATTGTGAACGGAATTTAAAAGTTGCTGTAAGAATATGCAGTACCGTGAAAATCGGGGGATAGGTGTATTGTCAAAATATAAACTGTCTTATTTTTAAACGTCTTGTTTAAGCTTTATCAGACATTATTAGCTTTTGAAAAACCTCACTCTAATATCAGAGGCCAACACCAATTTTGCAACCGAAAAAGAGATCAAAGATAAAATTTCTAAAAGATTTTCCAGTAGATTACGAATTCATATGGAAATAGCTCATCACATCACGGTTTTGAGAAAAATATAGTTAAAAAATGCAAAAGTCCGTATTTTAGCCATTTGTGAGGAATCTTTAAAAACTAACAGATTGTCATAGGTTTAAATAGAATCTTGAGCCTTGTTTCTATTATAAAAATATACGAAAGATTTTAACACTTTTCCGAAATATTTCGCAAAAGTCACTTTTTTCCATAAATCGATTATTTAATATAATAGATAGTGAATAAAGATTACAACTGGTGCACGTTATTGAAACACATATTCCCCAATATGCTTATATCTAGATAAGGACTCAGTATTCTTCTGTATACGATTCTTCTGTTTACGAATTAATAATCGATGGAAAAATCCTAGAGAAATTTTATATCACTTGTTTGTTGCGTAATCAGTTTGCTTTCTATAAAGTGGCAAAATCCTGCAGCACATTATGAAAATTGGGGCTTTATAAAAATTGCTTACTGAGTAAATGGCGGACATCATCAACTTTTAAAATATATCAAATTCTGGAAGATCCGGAGAGATTTACAAAAAAAGAATTGTTCAAAAATTGCATTATTTTAAAAATATGATGAAAACCAATTATAAAAGCGAAATATAATATATATAATTACGAAGGAAAATGAAAACCTCGCCCGACTGGGGGTTGTTGCATGGCATACAGACGGGTCTAGGTGTGATGGATTCTCCGGTGCGGGAATCGACGGGCCCAACTGCCAGATCTCAATAGCCTTAGGGAAGTCTCCCACGATATTTCAGGCTGAGATTATTGCTATTGATACCTGTGCCCGAACTATCATAGAAAAGGGAATGAAAGGTGCAAAAATATGGATTTTAACGGACAGTCAAGCGGCGATTAGAGCGCTCTCCAGTTATACTATAGAGTCGAACCTGGTCTGGTGCTGCCTGTCAACGTTACAAACACTTGCAAACACAAATAAGCTTACATTAGCTTGGGTACCAGGCCACGAAGGAATAATTGGCAATGAAAAAGCGGATGAACTCGCCAGAATGGGTGCAAAATCCGCGTTCATTGGACCGGAGCCTTATTGTGGCCAGGCCAGGAGCTACTATAGATCCTATCTTAGGCTATGGGAAGAAGATAGTAAAGCCTCACATTGGATAAATCAAACCGGACTAAGACAAGCAAAACGATTCATCTACCCCTCCAAGCAGAGGTCGATGAAACTCCTAATGCTCAACAAGCCGGACTTAAAAATCATTACCGACCTCTTAACGGGGCACTGTACCCTAAAATACCACCTTAAAAAGATAGGTGTAGAGGACGATGATATATGTCGCTTCTGCCTTGAAGAAGAAGAAACAGCGGAACACGTACTCTGCCAATGCCCAGCCTTAGGTCGACAAAGGCTGACACACTTCGGAGCATCCCTCATAACGCCCGAAGATGTGTCGAATGCGACCCCCCAACACACCATAGCCTTTTTTAAGGAGCTTGACATGGAAGGGGTTTAAATAGGAGGGACTAGCACAATAGATCTTATAGGTCGCGCTGCTACTCGGTGGGCACTGGGAGTGCCTTAGACGACCCGCTAACTTATAATAATAATAATAATAATAATAATATATAATTACACTTCAAACAAAATAAATTCCGCTTTGTCTTTAGATAACTTTGACCACTTTGACAATGATAGTTTATACTTTAATATAATTAGTTTCAACAAGCATTCATCAAAATGATAGTTTACACTTTATATAATATAGCATAAAATATTTAGTTCTAATTTTACCGGAATTTTGTGCGTTAAAGTCCATTTCAAAGGTGGTATAAATCGATTTAAAGTGTTATTTATACTTTTGAAAGTAGCGATAACTAAAATTTATTTAAAATTCATTCAAATGTAAGCTCTTATCAAGTTACACTTTGATGAAACTGGCTGTTGTTAATTTATTTTAAATTAAGATTTGTTTTATAAGTTTTAGTATAGGAAAGCCTTTTATCTATTTATTTATTTATTTATTTCGATTTCATCAACAAACTGATTACTACATAGCATACGGAAAGAAAAATATAAATTTTAACGAAACTGACTTTTAATTGTATTTCTGGAAAGGTGAAAATCAATGTATCGACAGTAGGCATTGAAGGAGCGTGACATTGACATAATAGCTTCGTTCAACCCATAATTTGTATGATGAAAAGGCGTGCGGAAAAAATTATAATGTCTTGTAGGGCGAGCCGGAATAGAGATGTCAAAGAGAGAGAGAAATTCAGGAAATTTAACGTTTCCTGAAAAACAATCAAAGGAAAACACGATCTTAGCAATATTGCGGCGTTGCTCAAGGGATTGCAAAGAGATCAATTTAAGTCTGTCCTCATACGGAGGCAGAATTAGTGGGTCGCACCAAGGAAGGTTTCGAAGAACAAATCTAAGAAATCTTCGTTGTACTACCTCAACACGGTTAATGTGGTTAATGTCGTAATTGATGGAGACCCAACTGGACCCAAGTATTGGTCTTACAAAAGTACTAAAGAGAATACGAGTAATATAAAGATCGTTGAACTCCTTAGACCAGCGTTTGACAAAACCCAGGGTAGCACCCGCTTTGTGAACAATGGCATCAATATGATCCTCAAACGAAAAACAGCCGTTTAACCAGATCCCAAGATCTTTCGTTTTTTCGAGTCTCTGCAACGAGCAATCGTCAATGGTATAATTAAAAGTTATAATACTTTTTCTGCGTGAGAAACACATATACGTACATTTGTCAATGTTTAATGGTAAGCGGTTAAGTACACACCAATTATGAAAAGCATCAATGTCAGAATTTAAAAAAATACAATCCTGCGGCGTCGTCAGCATAACAGAGAATTCTAGAATTTGGCAAGAACATTGGCACATTATTAATAAATATGATGAATAAGAGAGGACCCAGGTAACTACCCTGAGGTACGCCCAACATATTAAATATTTGCCTAGACAGCATGCCTCAAAATATGACGCGTTGCGACTGCTGGGACAAGTAAGAGCAAAGCCATTTAATAACAAGAGAAGGAAATCCGAGAAGGCTGAGTTTATAGAGCAGAATTCGGTGATTAATTCTGTCAAAAGCCTTGGTGAAACTGTAAAAATATAGTCTACCTGTTTACCCTTTTCAATATTAGAAATGCAGTAATTGGAAAACTCCAGCAAATTGGTTGTGGTAGATTTCCCTTTGAGAAAGCCGTGCTGAAAAGATTGCAAGAAAGGCTTACAATGAAAATAAAAAGTATCACATATCAGAAACTCGAAGATTTTAGCTACACAACATAGATTAGCAATAGGGCGATAATTCGATATATTTTGTTTTGAGCCTTTTTTGTGTAGCGGAATTATAGTCGACATTTTCCAAGATATCGGAAAGACACCACAGGAAAGAGACAGGTTGAATAAATAGCATAAAACAGAGACAAAAGGAGCGGCACAACGTTTAATACAAAAGGCAGAAATGCGATCAGGTCCATTAGAAGAACTATCAGCTAAGTTCGATATTAAACTCGAAATCTTAGCCTCGTCAATACATAAATCTGACTCATTAGTACAGGGAGATTTTAACATTATTGTGGTGGTTTACCTGGTCAGTGTTATGAAAATGAATTGTAATTTGCAGAGTACATTCTCTAGTTTAGAATTTTGGTAACAAAATACTTAAAAGGGGATAACATTTATAATTAGTATAAAATTTGCTCCTTGCTGCAGTGAATGCAAAAGTTAACGTGATGCTTAATTTAGTATGCAAAATTAATACATGCTAACATATTGAAATTTGTTGGGGAATTACGGCAGTGCATGCGTGAAATCCTCTTAATAAGCAATTATTCAAAACGCCTTCCTGAGAAGGATATAAACAGGTACACTGGCTGGGCGCATCCATTATTAAATTCCCGCGAGATGTGCTTGCGAAGCCGGCGCCCTTCCGGGTCGGGGCCGGAGCCGGAAGCGTCCCGGGCCTGCACACACACGTGTATCAATAAAAAATGTTCAATAAGGCGCCTTTCACCCGCCGTTTAAATATTAAGGTGAAAACCCGGAGCACCTGCGCGATGAAATCGTGTGCAATAACACACCCGGCGAAAAACAGAAAGCAAAACGAAAAAGGGCATGCAAACGTGTGTACCGAACGAACGATGCCGCGCGGCTGAATAAGAATTATGGGACCATTTTTCATTATTTATTAATGGGACCCATCACCGGGCATTACTGGGAGGATCCCAAAGATCCCGATATCAAAAATTGTCAGCTGGCGGCAGGATCAGGTTCTGGGGAGGCTCCTCTGGAGCACCGTAAAATGATAATCCGCTGTTGTGGAGCATGAAAATTGCGAATTAAGACCGCCTCACGTTAATTTGAATTTAAATTGCGTCGTCGGTTCTCCAACCCGCGTGGAGGTTTTTTCCCAGGTTTTGTGCCGCCGTCGCCTCTGTCCTCTATAGGGCGGCACGGTAAGGAATAAATGGAAGCCAGGCGATTACAGAAAGTGTCTCAGGACAAACAATAAAACATTCACGAGGAACAGACGGTGTTCGGCGACATAAGCACCAGATAAACAGGCAAAAATAAAAGGACAAAAAAAATAAACGAAAAACGTCCCGCGATACGCAGCGGCGCGCTTGAGCCTAAGCGCCTTACCGGAGATAAATACTATAAAGCGAAAGAGGGGAGAAACTCTAGTTTTAATTTATTCCAAAATTAACATAATCAGGTTTAGGGAATTTCCCAGATTCCGTGCAGGCGCTCAGAAGGATTACGCCAGGACTTCTCAGCGTGCTCGGATATCGCCTACAAACTGCTTGAGCAGATCTCTTCCACTCGCTTGAGACTGGGATTAGCGAGTGACTTTGTCTTAAGGATGTTAACGGCCGTGTAGGAATATGTATCAACATTTTTAAAATTTGCTTTTTTTTTTGCCAATTGAGGCTATAAATCTGTGATTTCGTCATGAAGTTCAACCAACCTAACCAAAATCCAACCGCAATCCAATATCAACCCAACTTCAATTCAACTTTCGATGAGTTGTGAGAATGGTCTCTTTAAAGCATTTTCCTACCTTTGTATGTTATAAGACATAATAACATATGCCCAAGAGCCCCGAGGAGCAACCATCCCAATGGTTCCAGAAATAAGACTGTAAGCAAAGAGGAGCATCAGTTATTAATGCCAGGACCTAGCACAGCATCCTGTGGGCATTGTTCTGTTAAATCCCTGTCAGGCTGTCGGTACAGAACCTGATAAACATTGAATAAGCTGGCAGCTATTTGATGTCCGGCTCCGTTTGCTTTTACCTTTGCATTATTGTTGGTTGGATATTAGCCATTCACCGCAGTATCAATCCATTGACGGATCAATCTGATTGGCCCTTCTAGGAATCTGAATTATGCTCCATTAGCATTTTACTCACTTCTGACTCACACTAAAGATAGACCTCATTTAGGGGTTGTGCGGCTCTGTGGTTAGATATTAAAATAAATTTTAAATTTCAATATTAATTATTTACACTTTACTTTACGTTTCATTTAAACAAATTAAGGGTAGTTATGTTGTTAACAACTAAATTTTAATCTCTAGAGTTCTTTACCGAAAAAGTCTAACAGAAGAACGCTATTATTCTAGTTATAATTTTTACCTATACTCGTATATTACCATAAGCTAAAAAAAACTTCGAGCTAACACAAATTATATGTTCCTTTTATTCAATATCGAGAATATTATAATTCCAATTTTGTAGAGAGATGTTGGAAAAGGCTATGAAGTTTTCAAACGATGGCTTAGAGGGCATCAAAGTTAATAATTTTAGGCCAGTTCTTAGTTTTTCAGTGTGATGTAAACTAGATTTTTGATGAATTTTGATCCTTTTAAATAAAAATTTACTTATACAGGGTGTCCAATTGCGAAATTGCGAAAACTAATGGGTCACAATTTTTTAACAAATGGAGAGATCGGTAAAATGTAAATACTTTTTAATAAAAGACAGTCGTCATTTTTATTTCATGTCCATTTTATTATAAAAAAATTAAATCTATTTAATACAAAATAATTAATTTAAAAATATAGTGAAAAACGTTAGTTACTAATGATATATATTTTCGATATTTTAACCATCTAAATTGCCACAAAAAAAATAAAAAAAAATAAAATTTATTGATGATACTTCTTGTGTGCGATGAGGTGCTGCTCCGTCTTGAATAAAAAAAAAAAAGATTTAACGCGGCTCCTCTTTATCGCATGAGAAAGCATTTGGTCTCTGACATCCCTTTGTACTTCTCTCCGTCGACAGAAGATTCAAAGAAATGCAGGTAGATAGCTTTTATGTAGATGGTTCACATTTCACAAATATATATAATTAATAATTCACGTTTTTCACTATATTTTTAAATCAATGTTTTGTATTAGATAGATTTAATTTTTTTATAATAAAATGGACATGAAATTAAAATGACGACTGTCTTTTATTAAAAAGTATTTACATTTTACCGATCTCTCCATTTGTTAAAAAATTGTGACCCATTAGTTTTCGCACCCTGTTTATTTACTTATATACTATATCTTTCAATAAAGTTTAAAATTCTTTTATTTCATTATTTCATTTGTTGTTTAAATTCGTTAAATACCTACACTAAGATTTCGGCACAAAAGACCGTCTGGTCGCAGTGCCCACCATGAGGATCACCCCTAACAATAATAATAATAAATACACTAAGATTACTATTTATGTAAATTTATATACATCAACAAACGAAAACATCCCTAAATAAGGGACTACACATCAGTGGCGTGGGGTCCATATAACACGATTCCTACCGGCTTCCCTTTTGGGAACTCATCCTATTCCCGTAAATTTAAAACTTGTTCTATGCCTGTAAAATTCCTGGAAAGCGCTCCCAAAATTCATCTCGTAAAGAAAACATGGCAAAACAAGTGTTACAACCAAAAACAACCATAATCTGTTGTTGCACTACGATGGAACCTTCCCTCGCACCGTAGCAGGTTCTATCAAGGGGTTGCATCGGGTATGAAGTGCTCGCTCGCTGCTTCTGTAAGCCGGTCATTTTACGGCTTACTCAAGCCCACACTTTTCTCCACGAGTAACAAAGAAATCGTGTGTGATATCCTTTGCTCACTAAAGGCAAATCCTATAAGAAAATAACACGATAGAAACCGGCTTCTCGGCTGTTTTTGTTTTGCAGAAGTTGAAATTCGGGTCACTTCGGCGGGTGGTTGTTTATTTCTTAGAATGTCAGCTGATTCGTGTCTTCTCTATGAACGGTTGTGAGTGTAGTGGTGCTCTATAACACGGTAGAAAGCGGCTTCTCGGGTGAGTGGGGTTGGTTGGGGTGGGTTTGGTTATTAAATCTCTTTGATACTGAAGGGGCTGTGAATTGTAGGAGTGAATGCTCCCTTATTTCACAAGAACACGGCAGAAGTCGTCTTCTCGGAAGGGAGGGGTGTTGTGGTTTTGTTTATTATATTTTAATAAAAAAATTGTTAACTTGTGTCTCTTTTTGCCTTGGTGCTCAACTGATTGTGACTTATGAGTGTGGTGTGGTGCTATTTTATTACCTCTCGATAACACGATAGAATCCGGCTTCTCGTCATTTCTCAGATTAAAACTCGGTATAGTTCCTTTAGTCAACTAAAATTTTTATATTTACTTAATAAATCAAAATATGATTATTTTGCTCAATCAAGTCCTAACGAAAAGATATCATTTTTAATTACAGTTTTCCCGGGAATTTTCCAGTTTTCTGCTTTAAAAAATGAATTGAACGTTTTATACACCACTTCTTCATTACGGCAATTTGATATTCTCGCGCTTTACTCGCATATTAAATGTGGCATTTTAAAAGATACTTTTCCTCAAATTTTAAACTTGTGTTGTATATTTTTAACTCTTCCCATTACAGTTGCTTCCGCGGAAAGATCTTTTTCAGCCCTTAAGAGAATACATACTTATTTAAGAAATTCTCAAACCGAAGAAAGGCTCTCAAATTTAGCACTCTTATCGATAGAAAAACACCTTCTTTTACAAATTAGAAATCAGTCTAATTTTTACAATGATGTTTTGGCCGAATTTATAAAAAAAAATCGTAGATTAGTTTTGGAGTATAAGTAAGATTAATTATATTTCATATCAACTTTTCACAGTTTTTGTTAACCGCTTTAGTTTGATTGCACGATACACGCGACTATAACGGTTTTTTTCAAAGCCACTTATATTATTCTTGAAGTTCATTGTATATATGTCCATATTTATTCATATAGCACTTAACTTCCAATGACTTTAAGTATGATAGAAGTGGCCGACTAAATTCGACAAGAATACACGCAGTCACTGTTGAACACATTTTGTAATATCTGACTTCATTTTGTGAGTTTTTTTTCGCTATTAAGTTTCTGATTTTTGCACCGGCTTACCTTCTCAAAAATTTCACCCCACGCCACTGCTACACATATCTACAAAAGATTCACAATGAAAAGCGGAAACAATTAAACGATTCACTATAAAAAATTAGAATTGTAGACTTAGTTCGTTTTGAACTGAAATTTAGCTATGATGCCATAGAATTTGCTCAATAAGATTTATAGGGTAAATAGCAAATAAAATAAGTCTGCGTGAATAAAATTATTCGACTTTTTTTTCTTTTTAAATCGCCCTCAAGAGCTTTGGTAAATTTAATTTTTGTGAACTTGATGGAATTTAAAAATGTATGTCGATGCAATGATATGTTAGTTAGGTCTAAAGAGTAACCGCAAAGTTAGCCTGTTTTTCAAACACATGTAATTCCGTTCGGAATTCATTAAATCTAATATACTTATAGGTGCTAACAATTTGTGCAAAATCAAAATTTATTGTTCTAGAAGCTAAACATTCCCCTAAACAAAGGGGTAACTACCCGAATTATTTTTGCATAACGCTCATGCGAGAAAAAAATTAATTAATTATTATTTTAGTAGTTAAAATTGTTACTTATGTATGTAAAAAACATGTAAATAATTTTTTCCCGAATTTTTAGACTAGTTTTCAAATTATTAATTTTACAGGGGTGGATATTACACCTTTGAAGGATCGATGCATGTATTAAGCTAGTACTTAGTAATCAGCCTTACCTAAAACTCTTTAACTTGATTTTTCTTGAGATACTTTGATTTACTACTTTTTTGGTGCTTGGGGGTAGTTTAACTCTCTTTTTGGTGGTAGATTTTCATCAAATCCAAGGGTGGTACACTTTTACTTGTTTTTTATGTTTCATATTACACAAAATTGTGTTTTTTAAATTGATAGTAATAGTTTTTTATTTTTTTATTTTACAACCCTTTTAAAGGGGTTGATTACACCTCTTCTATAGGTGTAGTTGTCTACGACTTTACAATCACTTGAAAATAATCAATGAATGTTCTTTACGCAAGCAATAAATATTAACTACTAAAATAATAAACAATTAATCTTTTTCTCACACGTGCGTTATACAAAAATAAGGGCTAGTTGATCCTTTGTTTAAGGGGATGTTCAGCTTCTAAATCTTGCTTTTTGAACAAGCTCAGGTCCGGAAAAAAATTTTGAGCACTTATACTTTACATTTTATTAATTTCAATCGAACTTACAGATGTTTAAAAAACAGGCTAGAAACCTCGTTTGTTGTGGTCATTCTTTCAAAGAAAATAAGCATTTATCTTAATTATTCAAGTCACTATAACAAAAAATATCTTCGAGCTCGTAGTTTGGTTAAAAAATCACGAAAAAATAATAACTCGTAAACTGCAAAAAATTGAGGAACATAAAAACATATATGGGGTGTATAATATTCAAATACAATAACTTACAAATCCATAATTTAAATGAAAAATTGTTCTTTTAAGATAAATATTTTAAAAGTGATGATTGAAATAATAATAGAAGATAGAAGTAAATTGTGCACCTCTCTTTCTGAACTTTTTGGGAGCAAATTCTTTGATTACTATATCAAAATCATTTCTTTTAGTAAAGTTTTTCATTTTACTTGAAATAAAAAGTGATTTGTATGCTTGGGAGCCCCAGGGTACTCCCATTTTGAAGTACGGAACCACAAAATTCTTACAAGTTAGTTCCAATTTCTTAAATTGCTGTGATTTCCACAAGTATGAGAATTAGATTTTGTTATTTAAAAAGGATTGCACCGTGCGATGCGATCACTCTGAGGACATTTGAAACAAAGTTCAGTGCCACCAACTGAAAGTATCCCTCCTCCGCAACATAAAGTAAAAGTTAGATTGTTTTGGAGAATTTTGTCCCCGAGGCCGAGCCGCCCTCACTTGCCCTCTGAGCAAGTTTTGTTAAGCATTCTGGGGCTGGTGTATTGAAGTGCATACATGTGTCCGGCGCCTTTGTGATGCCCGGGTAGTGAATTATTCACAGCTCCGGCGGCAAACTGCCCCGGGACGGCTCAAAGTTTGTCTTGGCCCGTCCGAAAACTACACTCGCTCGGTTCGCATTTGTTCTAAGTAAGAGAAACAAAAATATGCGGAGCCTCCTACACTAATTTTGGGAGCCCCAAACTATATAAAACTGGGGCTATTCTGGAACCCCTGTCGAACAGGGCGATAGTGGGTCCATCGGTTGCAGCATTTTGCAATTCCCAAAGTCAGAAACATGGCAAGTGAAAAGGCTCAGGCGTTTTACAGAGATTTCTGCTTTGGCCCAGGCAGGTCTATATCTGAAAGTCTATGATTTTTTCTTTCTCCATTAAAATTGGGACTTTCGAGACGGAAACTTCAACTGTGACCTCTCGGGTAAAGTTTTATATAAAAAAAATTTTTTTTTTCTTTAGCTGCAACACGAATGAGACTTCCGTTGTACTCGTATCATTTCCGAGATTTATAGCTTAAGTTTGCAGACAGATTATATTCACCTCTCAGAAATTAGTTTCAGAACTGTGCACTTGCGAGATAAATGAACCAAAACATTGAAGAAAAAGAATCGTCTTCAACCGTATCTAAACTTCTGCATCTCGCGGCATGTATTTTTGTACGTGAGCATCACAACTCCTCCGGCGGGAATGAAAGAGCTCAGCAACTTTCCGCAACTTTCTTGTTAACACTTTTGTACTTTTGATCTTCAACCGGTGTACGGATGCATCTGATGCAGTGCACTTTCTGCCCCTTGCAACTCCGTCTTCCACAAAGTGTCGGTGGTGTTGAAGATGAGCCTGCTATTCGGCTTCGGGCTAGTTAAGAATGTTCGCTTTGTCTTGAAAGAAAGTGCAATTTATGTGTTGTCTGAGACGCGAACCGTAAAATATCAAGCTAATTTGAGGAACATTGAAATACAAAAAACAACATTTTTTTGCCTACACACACAATTGGCAGCTTTTATAAAACTTTTATGAAGTCTATCTAAATGCTCAATTTGAAAGTGAAATTATGATTTTCTTAAATTAAGTCTATAGAACTACTTTTTTCAATTTATTTCAATTTTGTACAACTTTTAACAAAATTCTATTTAAACAGCATACTCGAGGAAAATGAACGATGGCTGCTGTACCTCGAACGCACCAAGGCTGCACACTTTCTGTAGTGTTTTTGAAAAATATTAACGACCACACGGAGTAAAATTAATTTGTTAAATATTTTAACGGTCGCACTCTAAGTTGTATGATAGCCGAACATGAATACCAACAACAACGGCCGCAGCCTGGCTGTACCACGGCCGAACCAATTTATATATATTATGGTTCACAGTTTCTTCACCATATTTTTAAGTTAATAGTTTGTATTAAATATCTTTAAATTTGTTATAATAAAATGGACATTAAATGAAAATGACGACTTTGCTTTATCAAAGAATTTACATTTTCTCGATCTCTCCATTAAAAATTAGCGACTCATTAGTTTTCACACATTCCTATTGGTTACCCTGTAGATCATAAAGGAGAATATTTTGAAAAACAATAAAGCAATTTTCAATAACGAATTACTTTTTTTTATTATTAGGCTTAAAATATAAATAGTGCCCATATTGATATATTTTAATGATTATTCTTAGAAATATTAGATATTTTTACTCGGGTACTAAAGATGAATTATTTTCTTAAATTCGGCTTATAGAGCTAGTTTTTTCTAGTGGTTTTAATGAGATAGTTAAATGCAAAAAATACAAAATAAATAAAATTTTGTTTGAAGAACCTTTTCGTTAATATCCCTAATTTTTTGAACACTAAAAATCATCTGTTATCTGTAACTTTCATTATTGTGCTTCTATAAAATTGTCCATTTGTCCCAAGTAAAAAATTTTGCATTTTCAAATTGTCTGTGCTATCGAATTGGTGCCAACATATTTTGTTTTGAATTCATCTATCAACTTTTCTCTTCAGGTGCAATGTTTTTGACTGACTAGAACGATTCTTTGATGTTTTTGCTATTCTTTGGTACTGCGAGTAAAGTCAATATCATCTACATGAATTGTTTTCTCCCTATTTACATCTGATGTCCTTGCTATCAATCTACCTTTCTATATCTGGCATTCACCTGCATTTTAAATAAAATGTGTTCTCAAATTCTAAATTCACTTTATAGACATTCTAAGTTACTCTTAAGAAATATTTATTCTCATAAATTATAACTAATTAAGTGCTACAGGTGGCGGTTAATAACATCATACAAAGGTTAATTAATAACAAAATCCAATATGCTTTCAACCTCTCTATGGAATTTAGAAAAAAGGACTACAACTACAAATATGTCGATTATTTTAGCGTAGTCATTAATTTATTTAGTAGTATAATTAACCACACTAAAATATGTTTGTGCGTAGTAATAAAGTGGATGTTAAACTGCAATTAAAATATAGTGAAAACCTAATCCGAACAATGCATATAAAAGCCATAAAAAGAATGAAACGCTCTAGTTAAATGTTGTTCTAACCCGATCTCCGGGGAGTAATTTTAGTTTAAATCAAATAATAATTCACTGAAAATGTATCAAATAAATCTCAAATAAATTATGTTCGTAAGTACCTATTTCGAATAATTTTGTAGAAATATCAGAATTAATCCATTCATTCGAAAAGTATAATACTAATTAATTGTTCTACCACATTCATATCCCTTACATGAATTAACATTATGAAAGAAAGTTCTGGGTCAAGATTAATTCAAATTCAATAAATTCCGTGTGAACGCTCGACAGGATTTTTGTTTGAGTACGTATATATTTTTTTTTTCCTCCTTTATTTGTAGTGGTTTGGTACGTACTTTTGTTTTCGCAGCAATTCACACTATCAGTGCTTTTCTATTAAAAAATAAAACCAGCAACGCAAAAATAAAAATAGAACTTTACTAGACAGAGTTCGCTCGATGGGTTTGTGAAATTGTGAAAAATTAGAGCAAACTGGTACAATGGATGTAATAGCGCCTATTGCATCTGACACTCATGGCTTTATTGGGTGTAATTAATTTCATTGTTTTTAGATACTGAAAGGTATTATGGGTGCGTTTTTCTGTTTGTTTTGAAACGAATGAGTGTTATACCATTGGGAAAATTTTTTTTTTAATTAAGCACACAATTTGTAATTTGAGTAGTAATTAAGAATGTTAAAAACACAAATATTATTTTTTTGAAAATAACGACCGTATCCAGTTTCAGCATGAATAGCACTTAACCTTTCATTAGTTCGATTCGAACCGCATTTTTACTGCCGATGGTGTACTAAAATTCACTGTGCTTTCCGAACTCTCCATTTTATAGGTCTGCATGCTTAAAGTCAGTAAGCCACGACCATAAAACAAGATATATTGACGGTTCGCTGGCAGAAAACAGAAACATCTAGCCAAGAAAGAAAAGGTTTCGGGAATTCGTTCGCATACAATTCAAATAAATTGGCTGTTCCTGTAAAGGGACGTGGAATTGACATGTTAGGAAATGGATTTCTACCATGATCTACTGTGCAGCTTTCAATTAATATAATTTTTTGTTTTTCCCTGTAACTTAAGGCATACTTAGAGATCCATGAAGCGATATATGAGACACACCCTATCCGGGCAATATTATAATTTTCAATAATAATAATCCTATGTTTCCCAACCCTCTAAGGTTTCTTTAGAATTTTACTAAGCAACGTTTAGATACTGCGTTACGCGAGAAACTTTTTATGTTTATTATTTTGCTTAAACGCTTGGATTCATGTGACTTGAGGAATAAGAAATATGATAAAAGTCGAAATAAAGCATTTTTATTTGAAAGCAAGGAAAAAAAAATGAAAAGGAAAAAAGTCTTCTCGCAGAATGGCTTTGAGAGATAAGAGATTATGGTTGCAATCCCACGGGAGATTAAACGAAGGATAAGTGAGATCCGGCCGTCGACTAAATCAATAAAAATAACGTTTATTGCTTGCACCATTTCTAGATGGCAAGAAATATAAAACATTTTATAAGAGAGCTTCCCCATCATATAGTTGTAAAGTGAGAAATATCTTTCATAAAAATATATATAATATTTTTTTTTTTTTCGCTTCTGCTTCATGAAAGTCTTGATGGCATCGTTTTTATATGTCACAACATATTTTATAAAGGAGCAAAATATTTTATGGTCTCCTATTTTTATGAGGAGGTATATTTTTACAGATATCTGACACTCAAATCCTGCGGGATCGCATCCCCAGCGAAATCACGCAAACCGTCTTACTCCAGTCGTCTGACTCTAATTTACATCCCTTCAGATGTTTACCTGTTCATCGTAAACATGATCCACACCACTGGGGAAAATTCTTACTGGAGATGATTCTTTTCTGCTGTAGTTTGACGCATATCTGGTTTGATTGGCCTTTCTAATTCTCTAGGGAATTCCCACGCTTTCTTAGAAGAAAAGCAAATTTTTAAATGGTGGAAGTTTAAAATTATTAGTTGTGGCACTTAATTTTAAAAGTATTTTTTTTTTTATGGACACTAGATATGCCAAGAATTGATCAAAAATCGGTTAAAATTCAGTATTAATTATTAAATGTGATTAGCCGAACAATATTCTAATTTATCCAATTATTGCGATCGATAAGAACAAAAGAGCTTAACCCTTGTTTGCCACACTTCTCTGGAATCAGCCTCTTGCCACACTGGGGCTGTTTGTACCCCAATGACAAAAATTGTTATGAAAAACTATGTTTTAAATATTTTAATCTACCAATTTTTTTATAGCTTCTTTAAGGGTTTCTTATTAAGGTTGTGTAAGTATTATAATAAAATATCTAAATTTAATATGTTTAAAAAATTCAATTTGAAACAAAGTTAACAAAAATGACTACTTTTACAAAAAAATTGATCACTTTTATGATTTTCAATAAAACTTGCTAAAAATGTAGGTGCGTTTATTTGAAGTCCTTTACTACAGGGGAAAAAATCCAGAAATATATTTTTTACCACCAGTACAGATATTAGTGGCTTTATTTTCATTGCAAAAACCGATTTGACAACATTATCTTTTAAAATTTCAGCTTTACCTACCACTAGCAGCTCATTCAGGTTTACATGATATTTTTGTAATATTTTTTCCCTTAAGTTCTTTGTATAAAATCCAGCAATTCCATCTATATCGAGAATATTTAAAAAATTCCATCTCCGAGATCTCGACTTGATGTTATATCTTTTACCCATTTTGTAGACCAAATTTGGTGCTATTGTAAAATGATATCACGAAGCTTTTTTTGGCTTTGTTAAATTTTTACGGAATTATGCTTAGAACTGAATAAAAGCACTTTCTTAGTTGGTTTAGTTTTGTATGTTGTATAGAGCAATTATTAGATTTATAAATGTAATACAAAGGTACGATCTTGCAAAGTTTATTTTTTTATAGTAACAGATTAATTCACTGACTGTCTGACACATCAAAATCTATAGGGTACTTCCTAGAATCCTAGGAAACCTAGAATCTTGAAATTTGGTACGATGGAAGGTTTAGCACTAGTCTAGAATTATTGTCAATCACTATCTATAACTTTTTGCTATCATTCTGGCTACTTATGGATTCCATGGTGACAAAATTGACTGAAATCCCAGCCAAGCGCTCTCAGTGTAACTTTAACCGATTTCACAACATGTGGCCCAGCGTTGTCGTGCCAAAAAAGTCACCTTATTGTGTCCTTTGGCATATTCGGAGCGGTTTTGCTTCGGTTCAATGCGATGATTTATTTCATCAAATCTTAACTCATAGCTCATAAAGTAATATGCTCTTCTAATCCCACAAAATATACAGCATAACTTTTGTTGGTATGAATGTATCGTTTTCGTGTCGATGTTAACGTTAATGGTGGTGGTTCGCCTCTTTTCCCAAAAACTTTTTTACCTTTAGGATTATAAAAATACATCCATTTTTCATCGCCAGTCAGAAATCGATGTAAAAATGACTTTCTTTTTTGTCTTTGAAGCAAGATTTCAGAAGTCATCAAAAGTTTTTCGATGCTTCTTTTTGTTAAATCATGTGGAATTCATTTTCCTTCTTTGTCTACTTCAAGTTTCTCGACTGACATTTAATGCTGTTGCAATTTGTGCTTGTGTTTGACTTGGATTTTCATCCAATAATCTCTGCAATTTTGTATCTTCAAATTTCTTTATCTTCCACATTGAAATCGCCATTTCTAAATTTCCTTAACCAAGGAATGTTAAAGGAATGCTCTGTTGAAAGTAGTAATAATTGTCTTTTGTTTTGTATCTTTTTAATATAAAATTGCTCAGAGAAAAGCTGTAAAAATTTTTGAATATAAAATTAAAGATTGAACCCATTGTATAAGCGAAAAAAAAATTGCGTAGTTTGGGTAACGAGAAAATGGTGTAAGATAGGAAAATTATTATTCTAAATATAAAAATGTTACGACTTAAAATCTTTTTAGCATACAAGGGCTAGACGTGAACCTTTTCTAACATACAGCTGCGTATAAGTGCCATATGCCCCGGATTTTGATGTACAAATGACTCCATCGATGGCAGGAGGAGCCTATCTTGTGTTTGTTTTTATAATTTCACCTTTTCCAGCCCATGGGAAGATTTGGGTGTAATGAAAGTCCTCCCAAGGCTAAATCAATAACAATAAGGTTTATTACTCACACAGAGCTCCGAGAGGCTATGAAAATGCTCTCTTCTTCTGCTTCTTCTTCCTCTTCTTATATTTTTTCTTCCCTTCATTGTGTGCTGCTCCTAGAAGCCCCTATCCATAATCTGGAGGATCTTTTGTCCTTACCTCCGTAGCTTCGAAGCTGCTATATATTTCAGGAATGGAATGTTGATGGCATATGTTTATAGAATACCTTCAGGCCCCCGCCTGGTGCTCCGTTCGACTAAGGTCCTGAATCTGGGTGGGTCGGTGTTGGGTTTAGGTTTAGATTTAGAGGTTTGGGCTGTTTCTGGTGCGAGAGGGCGTTAGCTCTTATAGATTCCCACATTGATGCCAAAATGTGCCGCGAAATAGCATACACTCAAATCCTTTGGGATTTCAATCGTCGTTTTCAGAATCACGCAAAGTAAAAGCACGTGGAAATTTGATATACGACACGACCACACACATTTGCCTCCTCCTTCGTCTCCCTACCCCCGAGAACCCTAGTTCTGGGGCATAGTCATAAAACTCATTCGGTCGATGGTTGGGCTTTCCAACTCCTAGAGTAGAGGGATATTAAGGGAAGATTTATGCTGTGGTCGACTACGGCCTGAAATTTAATATCTAACATTACTTTTTTATTCATTGAAGACACGCAGGAGTAGGACGTGAGATTTTTCTTAAGAGAGATTACCCGGAGACTTGCCCTTCCCTGCCATGTACCGAACAAGCTTCGGCTCGTCCTATTTCATGGCACGCATTGTGTTTATTTTCAGCAATATAACCTTTGACTTTGGAGCTGTGAATTGATTAGATTACGGACTATGGCTGCGGCTTTTAAATTCACCCAAGAGAGAGCTCTACCGACGGACAGGAGTGCTCCTGCGATGTGGTGTTGGGGTGTGGAGTTCCAGAAAATTTCTTGGTCTTAATATCCTGTCAGTAAATCTTCCAGAATGGTCTAGGTGAGTGCTGTGCGGGTTTTATACACGTGCGATCTCCCCTCAGCCTTTTATGAGTACACACAAAAAAAAAAAAAACGAAAGAACCATCCGCTTGATAGAAACTAGAAAACTTTGAATACTTCTGTCTAGCCAAGATAATTTTTATGGAACATGCAACCATATTTTATCACTATAGTTGTGGTCATAATTTATCCCACTCGCAATTCATGAATTCACCCTTTCACATTCACCTGAAATACGAAAAAAACGATAGGCATAAATTTTCCTCTGTAACTACGACCCTCCCGCCAGCCCAAGTTCCAAAAAACAAGTCTTGGTTATTTCAATGCAGACTGTTCTGGGTATGAAATCAAATTCCTTGCCGGTTAGTTGTAGCAAGAAATTTCCGCATTTCACGCGACCCGCCACCCTCCCAAAAATAGCTGCCTTCGCTGATAACAAGTCTTACTCTATTCATAGCTTTGATTTCTCGCTTTGCTGTTTTGTCCGTTTTTCGGGTCTACAAATTCCAGGCTGTTTTAGAGTGCCCTTTTCCGGTTTGGGTTCTTTAGTATATAAAATTTTCAAATTTCCCTCTTCTTATCTAACTTCCTTGTTTGACAGACACTCCAAGGAGTTGGAACAGACTCTTATAACTCAATCGAATTGTACACCGAAATATTTGCAAATATGTGAATTGAGTTAAAAATTTTTTATCTATCGAACATCGCCACCTTTTGGCCCTTACCAACAGCTTATATAACTTTCTTTGAATATCTTAAATTTAGCGTAGAAAGAACACACAATAGGGTGGCTCCTTTAAATAAAATACTAAAGGACGTTAGTTAGTTAGTTAGTTAGTTAGTGGTAGGATTAAATTCTATATGCTTTTTGAAGAGAATGGAATTATTATTGAAAAAAAAAAAGAATTTGTTCTGCTTGTATTAGTATCTAGCATCAGCAGACTTACTCTTAGTTGTGGATTTGGTCTCGTGTGTTAATATTTTATATAAATTATTTAGTCATATTTAATAAATCTTATAAGTAAAGCGAGCAAATTACTTTCAGCTACTTACAACCTTTAAGTAGTCAATTATTAAAAATATAGGAAAATATAATTGATATAATTATTTACCTGACCACTTTCAGCGTGAGAAACTTAATAAAAATATCCTGACATGAAAACTATTCCAGATAACCATTTTTTCGTAAATTAAATCTTCTATAACATATTTGAAAAAATTATGAAGGTTGAAGTAAGAATAAAAAGAGCGAAAGTTTCGTGGGAATGAGCATGAAATTCTCCGATGAACTTACGGGTGGGTGAGAGTTAATAATTCCGAAAGTATTATTAATATTTTAAAAAATATCTATCTGCACAAAGTTAGTAAATGGTCCACAGAATAGGTGTATAGAACAAAAATTAAATTAAAATACAAAAATGATATCCTCATAAATCCAAAAAAATAAATATAAAAATTCATGGTTGAAAAAATGGAAATGGGAAAAAAGAAATTATTTTGTTCAAAGTTAGTTTTTGAGAACTTTTGGGTGGGTGAACAAATAGCGTTTAGCAAGTCAAGAGACGCGAAATTATAGAAAAATTATTAAGATTTGCGTAGAAGAAAAAAGTAAAAGAATATTCTTAGAGAGAAATTAGCAAACTCGAATTAAAAAAAAAAAAAAAAAAAATAAAAATAAAAATAGTAAAAGTATTTTAAAATAGTAAAAGTATTTTATTTTTTCCAATATGTCCAGATTTTTTAGCAATGTTTAAGATGTACCGACGATTCTCTACCCGTGTACTTTTCAAATTCAAATCAGTTAGATCAAAGTTATACAATTATTGTAAAAATTTTAATTATCAAAAATTTTAACTAGCCTTAAAAAATTATAGATTGTATTCCTTTTGAATTGGTATATATAACCAAGTCGACTGGTAATTTTTGTACATAATTTTACTAATAAAACTCTTATATAATTCTCTCATCCTATTGATTACACTTATGCTGTAAATTTCAATGATTTTCACTCTACTGTTTTAAGGTTATATTTAACCAAAATTGCAGTTTTAATAATAATCGCCCGAGTATAGAAATTAGATTTTGAATGACAATGTCCCAGAAACTGAAGAACAAAATACTTTCAAACTAAGAGTATAAGTTCAATTAATACTAAACCAATAAATATCTTGTTAAAATTCATAATGTTCTAATAATTTTCACTAAACTCCGTATTAAAAATGGATAATTTTTTTTAAAAGCATCCACTCTGCTTAAAGATAAAAATAGAAAAAATTATTGTACAGTCTTGTTCTTGGGCAAATTTTACAAACATGGTCTTAATCTTGGTCTCAGTCTTGGACTTTCTACAAGGTACTTTGTTTTTTGACATGTCTGCAGAAAAAAAATAGGTCAATTTAGAGGATATTTCTATTTAAAATAAAAATTAAATAATTCAAATTTAATAACATCGGGTTGTAAACATTTACCATATTGTATATATGTATAAACGTTTACTTAATATTATTACGCTTGTTTTACTTTTTAATCTCATGTTTCATTAAAATGTGATGTCATGGAGCATTTTCGTTTCAAAATTAGTTATGTATAGACCAACCATAGAAATTCGTAGGATAGTGAAATTATACTTTATTGTTTGATGAAGTAATGACTTCTTTACACTCAAAATACCTTTTTTTGTAAGTTATCATTTTCAAATTTGCTTTTTATTTCAATTTTAACAGAACATAATTTAAATATCTAAAATTTTTGCTCTGCAATAGTTTGCAAGTTTGCTTGTTTATTACTTCGAGTTTACTTAAGTTTTTTTTAAATAATAAAATATCTCACAACTTTTCCTAAATCACCAAGTACTTGAATTTCTTTTAGTTTATGACCATGAATAGATGTTTTTAAAGCCACTAAGTTCCTAGAATCGTTATAGCTCCGAAATTAGTTGAAAATCCATTAAAAATGCCTTTAGACAGGCACTAGCATCAACGATGAAGTTTGAAAGTAAATCACGACTTAATGACTGTTCGTTTAATTTTTTTTTTTTTTTTTTGTTCCATTGAGATGTTGCTTGGGATTTTTATAACGTCGCCACCAGTATCCTTATTTCTTCAAACAACGCACAAGTGGCGGAAGTATATTTCTATAAAAAAATCTCTTAAAAAGTCGTTCAGACAATTTTATTAATCATAAAGAAGTCAAAAAGGCCGTAAAAAGCTCTTTTCACATAAAACTGCTCCTGTGAGTAACACAGCTTAATTCAGAAGCCTTAAATCCTTTTCCTTGACAAGAGATAGTAATGTGTTTTTTGGGCAGATTTTTATCGAAATGTTCTAAAGTGTATTAAAATGAGTTAGAGGAAAATTGCTTTAAAAATTATTTATTTATTGCTTCAAAGTTTTATCTTACTCGTTAAAGATTTGCCTAAACTATCTCTTTATCTCTGTTTATAGTTCTAGTCACCAGCTATCTAGTAAGGGAGTTCTTCTACTAATTTGTCGCCGTAGTGAGTGAAACTGTTCAGTTTATTTCGTATTGCCCCTAACCAACAAAACTGCGAAAATACAGAAAGTTTGGATGTTCTTCTACTGAATACCAATTTGGTACTTTTGTAAAAAAAAAAAAGTTCAGCTTGTAGCGAAAACTTGAGTGTGTTTCGGACATTTGAGGCATGATAGGGGCCCAACCAATCGCTCGAGTAATTTTTATCTTTTATTTTTCCTAGTTACCGGAACTGAGGATAGTTCGGTTTTTGCCAATCCAAAAATTTCGACAGAAAACACAACAATTGGGTAAAAGTTTCCCTTACAGAACGTTGTCTGCTAATTTTTGCGTAAAGCATCCATAACAACAGAATTCAGAAGAGGTTCCTTAAACTACAAGAGGGATTAATCGAATCAACCCTGGTTATACTATAGTCGTTAAAACTTCGTTCTTTTTCTTATATTAAATATAAATAAATGAAAAAAAATGATTTGGAAAAAATCACAATATCTTTACAATTTCCTCGTATCCCTTTAGCATACAATTTCCAGATATACTCGTATTTGAAAGAGCAAAAACATCAAAAAGTTGGGTTCTACAGCTCCTCGAACGTTGTTTTCCTATTTATGCGCGTTATTATATTCCAGAAATCTTTCCATTAAGTGTTCTTCCCGCAAGTGCTGGGCCCTTCCCGTCTGCGAGATCTGAGGAAACGATAGTAGACAATTTTGGGGCCACAATTGAGGAAATTTTAACTCGGGCATTTGCTCACTGAATATCTGAAGTGTCTAATTAAAGGCAAACAGTTCTATAGTCGCAGATAGTTCTATGCGGAGCACAGACGAGTTGAAAAGGAGAAAACGACGAGTTTATTCGTCTGAGCTATCCGGAAAACAGGGGGAACTGAACAAGCTGGCACGTCTACGTAGAATAGAAGTATGCCAAATTTAACGATTTTCCACGGTTATAACTAAAATGAGTTTTTTAATACGAACAAAATGCATAGTTGAAGTGGTTTTACCTTTCGTAAATGCTGAACTTTATTATTTGAAATCGTCTATGTGCATTACGTTTAAGAGCGCAGAGTACTTGAGACATCTTAAAACATAATAATATACATATTTCACATTCACTACTTATTTGTATATTGTGATGAGCAAAACAAGACCAAGACTAGTACTATGATAGTCTTGGTATTACTCTGTATCTTGCTCACTCGGTCTTGATTTTGCATTGATTAGTCTTGTTCGTTTACATGACTCTTGCAGTCTTGCATTATATTTCCACTCTCAAATCTTTGGGATAACTTATTTATTCATATTTAGTAGATCTTGTAAGTAAAGCGACTAAACGACGACGTTCAGTTACTTACGACGTTTAAGTAGTTAAGGGGATATTCTCATGTGACCACTTCGAAAAATCGACTTTATTTTATTTTTTTTTTTTCATAATTCAATAGTAAAACCTATCGAAAACATGCTGTGAAAAATTCAGACCGAAATTCCTAGTATTATATAAGTTACAACTCATAGTCGCCGACGCGCCGTAAGCGACTTGTTCTGCTCTTGAAACTTTAAACGCATTTTTCTCGAAACATCATTTTCTAACACTGTTAGGGTCCTAAAAAAAACTATTCAACCGATTGCTTTGAAATTTATATATGGTCTTCTACTCATTAATAGTTATCGTCTGTACCAGAATTGCTTATTTTCGTAAATATTTTCTTATTTTTTTTTAACGATTTATAACAAAAAAAAAAACAAGATGTTCGTAACTTTTTTTTCTACAGTCCGCAATTTTTTTTTTTTTTTTTTCGATGAAATTGATTAATTCTGGTAGGGACGATAGCGACAGACCTACTAAACAATAATCCATTCGATTTTTTTATTTCGGACAACACGAACAGCCGCTATTACACTGACCAGTGACCTGCTTTTTTTTTTGTGTCTAATTTAATTAAAAAAAAAAAAATATATAAAAAATTTAAGATAAGAAAAAAAAATGTTTATACAGTTTAAGATATAAATAAAAACATATAAAAAAATTAAAGTGATTGAATTTTATGGTCTTATAGAAAAAAATTCCCTAAAAAGAGGTAAAATTTATGCCTTTCCATGAGGATACCCCCTTAACAATAAAAAAATTTAAAATAGGGAAAAATGATAAAGTTTGTTCAGATCTAGTTATTGAAGTTGTCTTGTTTCCTGGTTTTCTTGAAGAAAAATAAGAAGCAATCAATAAAAGCAGACTATTTTTAAGCGAAAATGAAAAAATATAATCAATTGCCTCTTCACAAATGTATGTTAATTTGTTTAATTATTTTTATTAAAAAAAAAAAAAAAAATTCAAGCGAATGGTAGCACATCTACTGAATACTCATTATAATTTTAAACGAAATCAAACAAAAAATATCAATACAATTACATATTTGTTTAAAACTTTACTGCAATTTGGTGCCGCTGCTTATTAACCCCTTACTGTATGAAACTGAACACAAATTATTTTATGTATAAACTACCTAGGTAATAAACATTCTGTCTCTCCACTTGTTCAGCCTACAGACCAAACCCTCCTTTAAAATATACAAATCACAAATTTAAATTTAAATTAACAAGCACCATGTGCCTCCAACTTGACTTAGATAGTACCTCACTTCACAGCTTTTCTCAACTTGACGCGGGCTGTAGCCCATTATATGCAACTCGATTAGGCGATCGAGCAGCAGTCGCAAAATTGAGCTTCTGCGGTACTGACCTAGAAGTAAAGGGGAATTGACCTTACAATCTGACCAGCTCACTCCTCTTTCAAGCGAATTGAGCTTAAGTCCCTCACATAGTTAACGTATTAAGTTCACTATTTTTATAGCGTATTGAGCTATTGACTCCCACGTTGACGTACTGAACTAAAAATTTCTCCGACTAGCGTAGTGAGCTAACCAATTCTCAGACCTTTTTCAAACACTCAGCGATATCTACTCAATCTGAAAAGACGACATTAATTAATCATCTTCCCTTATCTTGCAAATGAGCTGCCAGTGAAAGCTTAAACTACAGCGGGATAATTTATTTATAATTTATATTTTTATTTGAAATTCCAGTAGTTTTTATTTAATTATTCTTTCGAATTGTGTTAATATTATTATTAGCTTTAAGAGATTTGAAATATACCATTTTTTTATCTGACTACGACTTTGATCTAGCGCCTTTTTTCAGTTAAGCCTCTTAAGTGACCTTAATACCAGTGATAGCAGATAGATAAATTTTCCCTGTAGAAAACAAAGATATTTTGCAGTAATATTGGATTTATGGCGCTGTGATAATCAAAAAAAAAAAAGATATTCACAAAATATGAAAGTGACCTCTACCCAAAATTTAAACTTAATGATCACCCTGTAACATAGCCCTTCCCCCTTCCCCTCACTCAAAGTTTATTTTTGATATTAAAATTTACGATGTTTTAAAAGGCCAAGCATCAGCATAAGTTAGAAGGTCAAATGAACTATCAATGCGTTTTTCTTGAAGTTACATTTTGCGACCTTGTGCACAGAAAAGTTTTTAAACTATTCACTCGATTGATTTGAGATTTGAATTGCTTATAAAATAGAATATTTCCGACCGCCTCATATAGCGTAATAGTAGTTTACAAATTTTAACTTTTTTCTTGTTATTTGTAAACTTTATTAAGATTTGCTTCATAAACAAGTCACTAGTTTTTCTTCTGCTATATAAATAAAATTAACGAATGTTATATAGGAGTAGAACTGCAATGCAAACTTGTCCCCCAAACAAACCTTGACATAGGCTTTATTTAACTGATATTTTATAACTAAAGTATTGAATTTAAACTTTTGATTAAAGCTATGTTTCGTACTCCTATGGCGTCTGTTATTTTTGAAAACAAAACAAATTCTAAAATTTTGCTAGAAAACGTGACATCATGAAATTCTTTTTTATTTTTTTCGTAATCAAAGATTCTTAATAATAAAAGATTTGGTACATTTTTGGAGGGTATAAAATGTGTAAAATAGTGTTATTATTTTGATATATTAATTTTGTTGAGATTCAAAATAAAATTTTTTTTCTAACTCTTTTTACTCTAAAAGATGATGTAATGTAGCAATTTAGTCTCCAGATATGTATTTTAAGGAAAAACCATCCATTTCTTCAATTATAAAATCCATTTTAGTGTACTATGTTGCCAATTTATTTACCAAGTTTATCTTCGTATTATTATATTTTGAAAATTATTATTTAATTTTCCGATTTATTGAACAGCACTGTAAATGTCGAAAGCTGAGTTTTTATGTACTTTAATCATTTCAAAACAAAGTATTTGCATGAAATGATTATATTTACATATATGAGCAATACCAAATTTGTTCGTCTTGCTATAATTTATAATTAGACGAAATTAAAACAATATCGATATATTTAGAGCTTCATTGTGATTATGTTATATCGTCGTTGCGCGTGCAATACCGCGAAAGAGCAGTTTGTAAATACCGCGTATCTGCGTTTTCACGATTTTACAGGAGGAAGAAAAAACTTAATATCTTAGCCATTTAACTATATTTTATGAACTGAACTCTAATGTTCCTTCTTTGCGACCTATTTTATAGGAAAATAACGTTAGCTTACTAATAACTTGCTTAGATTCCATATAAAATCACTTTAATAACTTGCTTAGATTCTGTTTAAAGTCACTTACGCGGTTTTGTTACAACAAATTACAGAAAAAGTAGTTTAGAATTAGCAGATACGCGGGTTTGAAATGAATTTTAATATAGAATTAAATTTTTTTATGTCAAAAATGAGGTTTTTTTTAGGCTAATTTAAATTCTGTGAGATCTATATGGAGCGAAACTATGTTAAGAATGCGTAGGCGCAATATTTCAATTTTGCGCCTTTTGCTGTTACGCGGTATTTACAAACTGCTCTTTCGCGGTCTTGCACGCGCAACGACGATATGACAACAGTACAACATTTTGCCTTGTGGCTTATTTTACTTTATTAATGTATTCCAACTAATTCATATATTCTGAACTACTTAAGAATTTATAGTTATTCAACCGAAAGGAATACATTCCTACAACTATATCATTCTATTGTAATCGGTTGAAATTCATCCAAATTAGTCCGTTCTGAAATCTATTGGAACAATATTTTCAAATTAAATTTTAACAAAAACCTTTCTGTCGTTTATTTAATGTCCAATAAGTTCCAAATACAGCCCTATGACATGATCAAACTGCCGATATCCCATCATTATTCCACAGATATGGAAGTCTTCCAGTCCCCATAACTCATCTTCAAATTAATTGAAATTGATAAACTGAGTTAAGTTGCATACAATTTAGATTTGTTACCTGAACTAGCACCGTAATTGATATGTGGCGATTCATTGCTCCACAAGGCCCAATCGATAGAATCAATTTAAATGTTTCGTGGAACTTTTGAAATTCCACAGAATGATTAGTTTACAGATTGTTTCACAACTTGCTTTACAACAAAGTTGGCTTGGATATTTTTAATCGTCTATGTAAAGGTTTAACTTGATGCTCTCTCACTCAATAACAAGGTTTTTCACCGTAGTAAAATAGGTACAAGTCATGCCGAAATAAATATCAGATCCAGTGAAAAGATTCCCAACTTCTTTGATTCGGAAAGAGCTTTTCAGATAATTCTATAATCCTCTTTCGTACACTATAGAGGAGAAAGATCTACTTGAATTTTCCGAGCAGGTTGTCTTCTTACAGAAATAGGTGTGACCTCGTTCGAAGGGTTCGCATTCGATCAAAGGGTGCATTTACTTAACAGTAAAAAGAAATAGTATAATCCGAACGTGGATTACTAAAGGAAAGTTATTCAGTGAGCACCTGAAGGCGCTCGTTAAAATAATTTCCAAGGTACTAATCAATTTTCTTTATAAATCCTTGTGGCAAATTGAATAAATAGATTCGCTTTTGTGGAGTAGCTCATTCGAAGCAAATCTCCTCTTTAACGAATGGGAACACTCTGCCTCGCTGGCTGGCAGATAATTAGTTCGGCTTTGTTCAACTATCGCCGGAGATGAGATGACGATAATGATTAATTTGGTGCCTTTGAAGAAGACGACAACGCTGTCTGGTCTATGGCTATTATTACCTATGTCTAGGTTTGCTTAATTTGACAATCCTCTAATTACCTGCCAAACGAGTAAATAGCGATAATTTAATGATTTCAGAAAATAAATTGATTTTCTTACGTTCTTGTACTAAGAATAGACCCAACAAATAAGGATATTAACCAGAAGAAAGTAGTTTCAGTCGGGTTCAAATGGCTTTTTATCTTGTCTTTTATAAAGTGATTCTATAGTTTGATATAGATAAAATTTATTTGTTTAACGAACTGTATACTATATATAATGCGTATTCGATTAATTTAGATCTTTCCAGATAAACCCTAACGTACGGAAATAACGCTTTATAAGTTCTTTTTATGTGGAGAATCTTCAAATACTATTACGATCAGCTGATCTTTGGAGCACTTTAATTTGATATTCGAAAGAGAAGAATTTTTTTCAATATGAAATATTTATACAAATCAAAGTAATTAGATAAAAATTAACTTTTTCACGTTTCCAATAATTGCATGGTTATACCGCTGTTTAAATGGTTATTTAACTAAATCTTAATCTGAAAAAAAAGAAACATTTCGGATAAAAAGCAATATATGAATATAAAATCGAAATCGTGCAAAACGATATACTGCATATAAATAAGATAGGATATGTTCAAATAAGCGTGTAAATCGATTCAAAGAATATAAAGAAAAATCATACATATGTACATTCATAATAACCGTGTGAAGATTGATTCTATTGAATTTTAAGTCTAGAAAAAGATGTAGTATTCATATAAAATATTCAAAGACACAATTTTTTTATGCTACGTAAGGGAGAGTGGGGCAGTGTGTAACAGATTTTGGAATTTCGGCCTAAGACCAGAAATATGCATGAATTAAGGCTGGAATGAAGATATATATCTAGTTTAGAACCTTACGAAGGTAATTTTTGACTACCATGCGCACCTAAGACCGTTAAGTACCTCCTGGAGCTCGATATTCGCATGCCTGCGTTTGTTACACACTGCCCCGCTATGGGGCAGTGTGTAACGATATAAGGGGCAGTGTGTAACAAGGGGAGACTTAGGTTCAGGAAACAGCTGCACTGAGAGAAAAATCGCGTACCTAAATTAAGAAAATTTCTGCTTAAATTAAGACGGAAGCGCGTTTGATCAAGTCACTCTTAATTCAAACACTTTCCTTCTTATATTAACATCAAACAGAGTAAATTCCTGGAATTGCTCTAAAAAGTTATAAATTTAAGAACGTTTAGCTTTAAAATGAATCTGGAAAGGCCCTCCGAACCGTAAATTTGGTAAAAATGTACTTAAAGTAAGAACGTATCGTGTTAAAACAAGTACGTATATCTGATATAGACCTGTGCATTGTTACTGCGTTCAGTTCTAGTTTAATCGTTGAAGCGCCTAGAAGTATGAAAGAATAGAAACAGATGCTATGGATAATTTAAACGATATTGTGGTAGAACTTTTAAATGGTGACGTTCCTCAAGGTAGTGAAAGTTTGTATTTAATGACATTAGATCAAAATCTTTCTTCTACACAAAGTGTAGACAATTTAAGTAAAAATATATCGCCAGATATAAATGTGAACATTCCTGATGAAACTGGTTCAGATGTGAATTTATTAGATTTCAATGTGAACATTCCTGCTGAAAGTAGTGCAGATGTGAATTTAACAGCACAAAACCAATCTAATTATGAGGATGACGAAAAACTACAAAATTTATTAAGTGAATTCGATTTGGAAGAAATATTTCCCTATTTGAAAAGTAAGTGCCTGTGAAAGTGAAAGTTTTTCCGAAATTTACTTTGATAATACTTGCAGCTGCTAGAATAACGTACAGAAGTTTGCCATATTTATCCAAAGATGATATTTTTAAGGCTATTCCGCATGTAGGGCTTCAAGCAGAATTTCGAGAAAAGCTGTTTATGTGGCGTAAACGTGAGGTAAATAAGACATCATGTAAATTCTGAAAAGAAACTAACATATATTCATTTTCAAATCTTTAAGCATAATATAGATGACGATACATTATCCGTCGATTCAAAAGTGAACTCGTGGCTACGGAAGTCAGCAGGAGAAAGAGGAACCCCCTCCACCTCCATTTCATCTTCGTGCAGTTGCTTGGTAAATTGTTTGAATTGCTAAAATGTGTTCTTATAAGACTTAATGCTCAGGACGTAAAATCCTTGCTTGAGAATAATGTTGCTGGACAGGCTCTTCTGGACTATTATAAAGCAAATAAAGGTCTAACAAATAAGCACCGTGATGATATCATAAAAGTTATTTTAGAGACAGTCAACGCAAAAAATATAAGTTTAAAACCCGAGAATTTTGAAGAACTAACAAAACAAATTATAAAAATATTTCCGTGTGAGATCTGTACAAATGTAAACAACAACTTCATAATTTTTGTTAAACAATTAATGTTAATTCTTCACAGGATTATTACTACGTTCCGCGAGAAAAAAACAAAAATCCTCGGGGTCGATTATATGATAGATACAAAAATGTTCGTGCTAAACTAAAAAAGGTAGAAAAAAACAAAGAAAATACTTCGGCAAATGTTTCCAGAGAAGACTCCACTTCGACCGTACATATTCCAGATATACAGGGTCCGCCATCTAACGTTTTTTTTTCAACTAGTGCTTATTTCGTGGATGGCAACACTTAGCTCATGTCTGATTTGACAGATAATTAGTTTTATCCTTCCGCTGAACGAATATGGTTGTGTATACGCTTGAACAACGCTGGGAAATATTGCGACATTACTTTGAAAATCATGGTAATGTTGCAGAATGTGTGCGAAAATTGCGTACGGATTTTGGAAGAAAAGAAGCACCGTCAGCTCCGTATGTTCGTTACCTTGTGAAAAAAGTGAAAGAAACTGGCATCCTCATCGATAAACCAACGCGTGAAAAGCCTAAAACAGTGCGTACACCCGAGAATATTGCTGCTGTGGCCGAAAGTGTGCGTGAAACGCCATCAACATCAGTTCATCGTCGTTCTCAACAATTGGACATTTCGCAGACATCATTGAGACGAATTTTGCGTAAAGACCTTGGTATGGCGCCGTACAAAGTCCAATTGGTTCAGGAGTTGAAGCCAACTGACCATCCAATGCGTTTTCGCTTCGCTAAGTGGGCCTGCGATCGACTTGCAGAAGATGCGGATTTTGCCAAAAAAAATCATCTTTTCAGATGAAGCTCATTTCGATCTTGGCGGGTATGTAAACAAGCAGAATTGTCGCATTTGGGGCACAGAAAACCCGCACGCATTCATTCAAAAGCCGATGCACCCAAAACGAGTCACTGTTTGGTGCGGATTTTGGTCCAGAGGCATAATTGGGCCATTTTGCTTCGAAAATGAGCAAGGAGTGGCCGTTACAGTCAATGGCGATCGTTATCGGGCCATGTTGAACGAATTTTTGTTCACAGAAATTGAAGAGCAGGATATTGGCAACATTTGGTTTCAACAGGATGGCGCTACGTGCCACACAGCCGACGCTACACTTGATGTTTTGCGCCCTGTTTTTGAAAATCGCATTATCAGCTGCAGAGCTGATGTCGTTTGGCCACCTCGGAGCTGCGATTTGACACCGTTAGACTATTATTTGTGGGCAGAGATCGGCAAAAATATTTTTTTCGTCAATATTTTCGATGATAATAACCAATACCATAAAAATTACAATTTTATTAAATAAATTTCCAATTGTTAATTCATTTGGTAATGAGCCAAAACATATTTTCCATTATCTAAGCAATCGGTAATTCATCGGTGAGAAATTAGAGATTCTTAACTAGTCGGTAATTTTCTGTGTGAAATTTCTGAGTACTCTAGCAATCGGTAATTCATGGGCCAGAAATTCGAGAATACTCAACTACTCAGCAATGTTCTGTGAGAAATTTCTGATTACTCCAGCAGTCGGTAATCCATGGCTCAGAAAGTCGAGAATACTCAACTAGTCGGTAATTTGCTGTGAGAAATTTCTGAGTACTCTAGCAATCGGTATTCATGGGCCAGAAATTTTAGAATATTCAACTAGTCAGCAATTTATCGTAAGAAATTTCTGATTACTCTAGCAATCGGTATTCATGGGCCAGAAATTTTAGAATACTCAACTAGTCAGCAATTTATCGTAAGAAATTTCTGATTACTCTAGCAATCGGTATTCATGGGCCAGAAATTTTAGAATACTCAACTAGTCAGCAATTTTCTGTAAGAAATTTCTGATTACTGTAGCAATCGGGAATCCATTGGCCAGAAATTGAAGAATACTCAATTAGTCGGTAATTTTCTGAACCACATTTTTGATTACTCTAGTTTTCGGTAATTTGTTGACTAGAAATTTGAAAATACCCATTTTCGTGTGATGTATGATATGTTAGGAATCCCGTATCGCATTAGTCATGTGATATGTGACATAACTGTATGTTATGTTTGACAAAGCACATATAACAAATCACATATAACATGTATGCACATACAGTTATGTTATTTGTAATATGTGATGAGACGCATAACATATGTTACATATAATGAATATGCGGGGAACGCACTTAACATTTCTCATATGACATGTCATGTCACATACAATGAATATGAGATTTGTAACTAAACGAAGCACATATTTATATGTCACATATGTTTTGTGACAAATCACATATTACGTTGAAGCAAGTACCACATGTTCTCTATGGCTATGACATATGACGAAGAGTGTAAGTTGTATGTTGTATACAATATATATGTATATTATACAACATACACGTACACATCAAATATCACATGTGACAACGGCACATGACAACTCATGCACAACAGCTGACGTGACACTGTATGTGACATGACATGAGACATGACATATGACATGACATATGACATGACATATGACATGACATATGACATGACATATGACATGACATATGACATGACATATGACATGACATATGACATGACATATGACATGACATATGACATGACATATGACATGACATATGACATGACATATGACATGACATATGACATGACATATGACATGACATATGACATGACATATGACATGACATATGACATGACATATGACATGACATATGACATGACATATGACATGACATATGACATGACATATGACATGACATATGACATGACATATGACATGACATATGACATTACACCAGGGACCGTGGCGTTTATGATATTTTCGATAAAAATCAAATCTAAAAAATTATTTCCTGACTGTTATTTTTCTAGACAAAAATAAAAAGTGTGTTCTCATTTTGATTTTTAAAATCAGAAATAAAAATCATACTCTGATTTTTATTTTTAAGATCGGAAACAAAAATCAGAAAATGATTTTTCTTTTAAATAAAAAAAATGTTTTTATTTTTATCATCAAAAATAAAAATCAGAAAATGATTTTTATTTTTAAAATCAGAAATAAAAATCGGAAAGTGATTTTTATTTTTAAAATCAATAAGAAAAATCAGAAAGTGATTTTTATTTTTAAAATCAAAACTAAAAATCAGAATATGAATTTTATTTTTAAAGTCAGAAATTGATTTTTATTTTTAAAATCAAAAATAAAAATAAAAAAATGATTTTTATTTGTAAAATAAAAAATAAAAAAAGGGGATGACTTATATTTAAAAAAAATATATATATACATATATATTGTATACAACATACAACTTACACTCTTCGTCATATGTCATAGCCATAGAGAACATGTGGTACTTGCTTCAACGTAATATGTGATTTGTCACAAAACATATGTGACATATAAATATGTAATTCGTTTAGTTACAAATCTCATATTCATTGTATGTGACATGACATGTCATATGGGAAATGTTAAGTGCGTTCCCCGCATATTCATTATATGTAACATATGTTATGCGTCTCATCACATATTACAAATAACATAACTGTATGTGCATACATGTTATATGTGATTTGTTATATGTGCTTTGTCAAACATAACATACAGTTATGTCACATATCACATGACTAATGCGATACGGGATTCCTAACATATCATACATCACACGAAAATGGGTATTTTCAAATTTCTAGTCAACAAATTACCGAAAACTAGAGTAATCAAAAATGTGGTTCAGAAAATTACCGACTAATTGAGTATTCTTCAATTTCTGGCCAATGGATTCCCGATTGCTACAGTAATCAGAAATTTCTTACAGAAAATTGCTGACTAGTTGAGTATTCTAAAATTTCTGGCCCATGAATACCGATTGCTAGAGTAATCAGAAATTTCTTACGATAAATTGCTGACTAGTTGAGTATTCTAAAATTTCTGGCCCATGAATACCGAATTCTAGAGTAATCAGAAATTTCTTACGATAAATTGCTGACTAGTTGAGTATTCTAAAATTTCTGGCCCATGAATACCGATTGCTAGAGTACTCAGAAATTTCTCACAGCAAATTACCGACTAGTTGAGTATTCTCGACTTTCTGAGCCATGGATTACCGACTGCTGGAGTAATCAGAAATTTCTCACAGAACATTGCTGAGTAGTTGAGTATTCTCGAATTTCTGGCCCATGGATTACCGATTGCTTGAATAATCACACTGTTTGGAGGGCAAATTATCGGTATTTGGGTATTCATAAATGTTTGCCTGAGCAGTTACTGATTATTTGTGCAATGGAAAATTCTAGAACGATGATTATTAATTTTTGAATAATTGATAATTTCAATGTTGCAATTAGAAATTGTTTACAAATTGAAAAATCGAAAGAGAAATATTATTTTTTTGCCGATCTCTGTTTGTGGGGTGCCGTCAAAGATAAGTGTTACGCCGACAAGCCAGAGACAATTGACGCTTTAAAGGACAATATTCGTGAAGCCATTGGTGAAATACAGCTGCACACAATCGATAATGTACTTAAAAATTGGACCGATCGTGTAGGCTACTGCATGGCCAGCCGAGGCAGCCATTTGAATGAAATTATTTTCCATCATTAACCGGAAGGATTGTAATTTGAAATAAAAAAAGAAATTTGAAAAAATATTCAGTAATTTTTTTTTTTTTATAGCATTTTCAAAAAAAAAAGTTATTTGGCGGACCCTGTAGCTGAGGAATTATCTTATAAAACTTTACTTGCTCGAACATGTAGTAATTGGGAAGAGGTTTGCGATAAATGGTCAAAATCTTTTGACCAGCGACAAAAAGACCTTAAAAGTATGAGTAATACAGAGTTCCTACAATCTTGGCCGAAACTACTTGATTCAAGAGGATCTGATTTGGTAAATTTTTAATCTGCCAAGTAATTTATGCATAACTTTAATATATTTTTCCGTAAACAGATTAACATAGATTTCAAGGCATTATATCCGGATAAGATAGACAACATATTTAAGAAATGGGATATGTTTAAGACGAAGATTAAAAAATTCTACGAATTTTCTTTAAATAACTACAACTTTTTGAAGTTGTTCGATCTCTCGAAACATGCGGTAAATTTAGGTTTGTTCCTAAATAACATAGTAACAGTATTAAGACAATGATTTATGTTATATTCCAGATTCTGAGGACTACATATTAACCATATTGCTTAATTGTGTAATTCGACCAACAGCGAGATTCAAAACTAATTCAGGAAGTTCTCATCAGAAAGTATCTATCCCAGACGCCCAGGAAAGCTTCGCACTACGTCTGAACACGATAAGTGATTATAATTGCAGGGTAAATTCTCTTACAGAGAAATGTTATAATAGCAAACAAACCATTCAACCTTTTGTAATAGTAATAGGACTTAGTCCTGAAAACTTGACTGAATTTTATGTATATTTTGATAGGACTTTATACAAAAATAAGTCGTTTATAGAGAGCGTTGATTTAGCCTTTAAGATATTCCACTGTTATAATCTAAAATATCCAGCTGCCTGTCAGGGACCTTGGACATTTTTACAGAAGTATATTTTTGAGATAGAAACAAAGTGGGATTACAGATCTCCGGAAATTTCATCCTTAATAAGTTACTTGTCATAAATTTCACTTTTTCAAGTTTGAATACTAAAATACCGTCAGAATTAAAATTCCTGGTTACCTCTTTATTGTTTAAGAAAGTTGATATATATTTATTCCTAACATAGACCTTCCCATTATTAGCTGGATGCAAGTATAATGCAGGACTAGTGAAATGTTCGATCTCTTTAATATAAAACTCATGGGCGCAGTTACCGACTTCATATGACCAGAAATGTTCATCAAATTTGATAATTTCCATACGTGTGCAAATAACAAATATTTCATTTTCTTTAACAACAAAATGTAACACTTTAAACAATTCAAAACTATTTCTTGCCAAATAACAATTACTTTTGTAAGTAGTATGTTTAAATACTAATGTTTTTGTTATTTTACAAGAAGTAAAATCAACATCCGGAGGATCTAATATTTTAGAAAAATATTCCTTTTGAGAAAGGTTCACAATTTCATACTCATCTATAGTGTAATAATCACCTAAGCCTTTTTCATATTTTAATAAGAAGTGTGCAAATTTTATTCCACTTTTTATTGTTACTGACATAATGAAATATCCAGACAGGAAGCGTTTTGCTTTTCTAAAAATATATGGGGCTCTGAGAAAAGTATTTTGGATTAATTTTTTTTAACAAACTTCTGTATTCAATATTTAAAGATATCAACAATGTTGTATTTTTTCTTATTATTCTATGTTTCTATTATTCTATTTTTTCATGTCTATTATTATTTTTATGTATATTAATGTATTTAATGATTTAAGTTAAAGTAAGAAATTCTCTCAAAAAGAAGTTTAATTATTTATAATTTCATTTTATAAAATTTACCTGTGAATAAATCGGTGTAAATGAATATAAAGGGTAGTTTCAATTTTAACTAACGTAATTTGAAAGTAATACTATAGCACCTACAAATTCTCTCAACTCTTTACGTACTACAATATTAAGCACGTTTACTCATAGATTTATTCAAGATTGAATCAACACCGTTGGATATTATATTCAAGATGGTATTTACTTCACTTCATTCGGGTTTAAAATAATAGTGCGCGTTATTAAAATAAGATCGGCGTCTTGTGTTTACACTTTCCGTACTTCGATTAAGTAAATCCGCGATTACGTCAAAATCATAGTCGAAATTTCTTATTTTAAGTACGTTTTTTATTATTATTACTCTTTTTTTCTCTCAGTGTGGTAAGGATGGCAGTGGTTCCCTCTTCCCTTCTGTGAGTGCGGCTTCCGTATTATGACAATTATCAGCTCTTTTTACTATCAAAAGTTAGGACTGAACTTAAAATTTCAGGATTAGATTTAAAATTTAAAACATCAAATGTAACTTGCAAAATTAAATTTTAATTGCAAAAGTCAGTTATATAAACATTTTCAAAAACAAATATTCTCAGTCACAAAAAATAAAACAGGGATTTACTTACATGAACAAATATTCCTAAATTCACAGATCATAAAACAAAGATCGAGAAAATTAACAATTTCCCTCAAAAAAACTTAAACAAATATCGTGACTTTTAATGTTAAGTTACATTAAAAATGACAAAGAAAATATTCCAAAAATCTTAGCCTAACTGGAAGCTGCCAAAATCATAATTGAAAACAATATAAGATTGTTGACATTTAGTCAGGGCAGTGTGGCTTGTTAGCTTTGGTAGAATAGTCTTAATATCACTTATAGGAACTGAGCACAAATCAGGTACATTAGGGAGTACGAACCTATGTTTGGCCTTGGAGGAAAGCCGATAAAATGACACCTCACAATCTCCGTCTTCATCAGCCTCCTTTATTACCTTACTAACATAATATTTCATACCTTTGCAAGGAAACATGACTAGGATATAGTCGCCTTCACTAGGAGAAATTCCCTTATTAAGGGAGAGTGGGGCAGTGTGTAACAGATTTTGGAATTTCGGCCTAAGACCCAAAATATGCATGAACTAAGGCTGGAATGAAGTTATATATCTAGTTTAGAACCCTACGAATTTTTGACTACCATGCGCACCTAAGACCGTTAAGTACCTCCTGGAGCTCGATATTCGTAGGCCTGCGTTTGTTACACACTGCCCCGTTTGTTTTTGTTACACACTGCCCCGAGGTACAGAGCTTTGGTCTAGGCTCCGTGAGACAAAGGCCCCTCAGGTTATGTTATCGACAACGGTCATTTTGCATGACCAAAGTGTTAAACTTCGATAGAAAATCATTACTTGGGGAGTAATCGAGCCCCGATTGACTCCAACCCGAAAAAATTAGGGGGTGAAATGTTGAGAATGACCTGTTTGCCAGGCGAGCCTGATTTTGCCGCCTCCTCTTCGCCATGACACGTTCCCGAGCACCGCTTTCTCGATTGCAAACGAAAGAGGTCGTCCAATAGGAAAAAAATACACATTCACATTTGGTTTTGGACGCGCCATATTCGAAATGGAGCCATCTGTTACACACTGCCCCATTCTCCCTTATTATTTATTAAAATTAAAATTGAAAAAATAAATAAAAAGGAAATGTTCCATATGATATGATGTATAACATACTATATAACATATTAAAGGAAAATAAATTGCTTGTCGTTTTTTCATTCATTCATTTTTGTTTAAAATTTTGTATTATATTATATTATAAAATTTAACCAAATGAAGTCTTAAAAACAAAAAACTACTCTTCTTGTTATTAATATTATTAATATGCGAAAAAGAAGGTGCCTTCAATAATAAATGCAATATGTGTATATGTGTAAAATAATCGAATTAACTTTAAAGTTAAAACCGTGTAAAACCGGAGCCATGTACATTAAGTGCCGTGCAAATTAAGGGATAGGTATAAAAAAAAATATTTACGAACTAATCCAATAAAAGCTTTTATCGCCTTTGAAGCTATATCTAGCACCCATTTACAAAAAACCTGTTTTCGAAAAATTGCATTCCGATGATAAGTAGAAAACCTTGACATGATATATGCTATACACGCACGAGCCGTATAAAAATATATTTTGAAGTTTCATGACTAATCAATTTAAAGTATTATTCATTTCCCGCAGTGGTCACATAACTCGTAAATCCCTGCCACATTCTGCTCGTGGATCTTATGCCTGACGAAACATGTCCGCATGAAAATAGGTATCACTATGGTCCTATCTTCTGAAAAGGTCCAGCAGTCGCGTATGTCCCAAAAGAGATTTTCATGCACGATTTAAAAATGTCTTTTGCTGAGTTCAGAAAAAATGTATCTCGGCTGAATGATTTTGTTGATATTAAAAAAAATTTCCCCCCATATATAAGGCAAGGCGTAAATTTTGTTGATAGAGCTTTATAGCGAGGACCTTCACAGGGGTGGGGTTACAGTAAGGGTATATGTATTATTATCGATTTTAAAATTCAATGTGACTACACATTTTAACTGCTAATGTAAGCAAATAATAAGGAAATCTTGTAAGGTGATCACCAGCATGTTCAACAGCCTGTGAAGAAATTGTGCTGAAATCATCCTTCCCCATGTTTGGTGCCTTTCACCCGAACAGGGTCAGCATTGATTTTTGTTTGAACAGGGACATTCCATTTCATAAATATGTATCGAAAGGAATAGTTTGTTTAACCCGTGCACTGTATTCCTCCCGATTTGTATCCGCACAAAGCCAGCGCCCTATTGAAAATTTTGTTACACCCATACACCGGCGCATTGAATATGCTTGCAACAGCTGGACATGTCAACTGATGAAAATTTCTAGTTTGGGAAAATTGGGCACATCGGGATGACATAGAAAACAGGATGATGTTCTAATTAGCATTTTGGGAAGTTATCACCAAATTTTATACAATTCTCTGAAAATGGGACAGCAAGGGAAAGGGTCACTGGCTTTTAGGAGTGCGTAGTGAGTGTTCAATATCTACATTATAATTAAAATTTTAAGCTAGATTGAATCTGTTACAAGTGAAATCATGCTTTTTGCAATATGCTAAGCGGCCTATTACGAACTTATGATTTTTGGTCGAATTTTTTCAGCTACTTTAAAATAGACCCAGTCCCCGAATTAATTCGTACCAAATTAAAGCAACGTAAGACAAAATTATATATGTCGAAAAAGCAATTCAAAATTAGTTTCGAATGCACATACAAAATAACACATTGATTTGAAATATTAAAATTTGGCCGTTTATTTTGAATATGCGCTGGACTTAGAAAAATTACCTAATTCGGTTTAGGTGATTTGCTTTTAGGTGAAAAATCTACAGAAAAAGCCGAAGAAAAAGGAGACTGAAAAGTCAGAAAGAAAATAAAACTTTTTAGTCTTAATAACTAAGCTCCTAAACGAATGTATGTAACTAATTTTAAGTCGGCACCAAACAAATCGCTAAATATTATTGTTTATCACTGGAGATTTCACGTTGGATTTGTATGTTATTTTGTTTTAATTATTTCTTTAAAATAATTTAATGATCTTCATTGATAGTTTGTTGGCAAATAGAAAAATCATCCATATAAAATGTAGAACAACCATAAACTGTAGGAAATTTACTCTAAACGTACACAATCTGTAAAAAGGTTGTCTACAAAACAGTAGAAAAGCCGATTTACCTAGGGGGGTGGAACTTTACATTTTTGAACTAAATTGTATTTTTTTTAAATAGCGTTAAAGTATTTATTTAAAATAAAGTTTAATCTCTAGATCTTCAATATACATTTAACTAAATACTTACACATTTTTTAAAACACTTAATTTTTTGAAAAAGACATCTTACAAACTTAAAAACAAAACACTTTTAAAAAACAAAATCTACTTTTAGACTTTTTGAAGCAAAAGATCGTTTAAGCTACGCAGGTTTTCAGTGCGACTGTAGCTGCTGCTATTCGATCACATAATTTTCAAGGACAATTACATTTAAAGATGATTGCTGAAACCACTGCTATCTATTACTATTACTATCATCATAACTTTCATCATTACTATCATCATTACGCTCATCTTATTATCATTACACTCATCATATCATCTTACGCTCATCATATCATCATTACGTTCATCATATAATCATTACGCTCATTATGCTCATCATATCATCATTACGCTCATCATTATGCTCATCATATCATAATTACGCTCATCATATCATCATTACGCTCATCATTTCGCTCATTAAATCATCATTACGCTCATCATATCATCATTACGCTCATCATATCATCATTACGCTCATCATATCATCATTACGCTCATCATATCATCATTATGTTCATCATATCATCATTACGCTCATTATATCATCATTACGCTCATCATATTATCATTAAGCTCATCATTACGCTCATCATTACGCCCATCATATCATCATTATGCCCATCACTACGCTCATCATATTATCATTACGCTCATCATATCACCATTACGCTCATCATTACGCTCATCATTACGCTCATCACTACGCTCATCATATCATCATTACGCTCATCATATCATCATTACGCTCATTATATCATCATTACGCTCATCACTACGCTCATCATATCATCATTACGCTCATCACTACGCTCATCATATCATCATTACGCGCATCACTACGCTCATCATATCATCATTACGCTCATCATATCGCCATTACGCTCATCATTACGCTCAACATATCATCACTACGCTCATCACTACGCTCATAATATCATCATTACGCTCATTATATCATCATTACGCGCATTATATCATCATTACGCTCATCATATCATCATTACACTCATCATATCATCATTACGCTCATCAGATCATCATTACGCTCATCATATCATCATTACGCTCATCATATCATCATTACGCTCATCATTTGGCTCATTAAATCATCATTACGCTCATCATATCATCATTACGCTCATCATATCATCATTACGCTCATCATATCATCATTACGCTCATCATATCATCATTACGCTCATCACTACGCTCATCATATCATCATTAAGCTCATCATATCATCATTACGCTCATCATATCATCATTACGCTCATCATATCATCATTACGCTCATTATATCACCATTACGCTCATCACTACGCTCATCATAACATCATTACGCTCATTATATCATCATAACGTTCATCATATTATCATTACGCTCATTATATCATCATTACGCTCATCACTACGCTCATCACTACGCTCATCATATCATCATTACGCTCATCATATCATCATTACGCTCATTATATCACCATTACGCTCATCACTACGCTCATCATAACATCATTACGCTCATTATATCATCATTACGCTCATCATATCATCATTACGCTCATTATATCATCATTACGCTCATCATATCATCATTACGCTCATTATATCATCATTACGCTCATCACTACGCTCATCATATCATCATTAAGCTCATCATATCATCATTACGCTCATTATATCATCATTACGCTCATCATATCATCATTACGCTCATCATATCATCATTACGCGTATCATATCATCATTACGCTCATCATATCATCATTACGCTCATCATATCATCATTACGCTCATCACTACGCTCATCATATCATCATTACGCTCATTATATCATCATTACGCTCATCACTACGCTCATCGTATCATCATTACGCTCATTATATCATCATTACGCTCATCATATCATCATTACGCTCATTATATCATCATTACGCTCATCACTACGCTCATCATATCATCATTAAGCTCATCATATCATCATTACGCTCATTATATCATCATTACGCTCATCATATCATCATTACGCTCATCATATCATCATTACGCTCATCATATCATCATTTCGCTCATCATATCATCATTACGCTCATCACTACGCTCATCATATTATCATTACGCTCATCCTATCATCATTACGCTCATTATATCACCATTACGCTCATCACTACGCTCATCATATCATCATTACGCTCATTATATCATCATTACGCTCATCACTACGCTCTTCATATCATCATTACGCTCATTATATCATCATTACGCTCATCATTACGCTCATCATATCATCATTACGCTCATCACTACGCTCATCATATCATCATTAAGCTCATCATATCATCATTACGCTCATTATATCATCATTACGCTCATCATATCATCATTACGCTCATCATATCATCATTACGCTCATCATATCATCATTTCGCTCATTATATCATCATTACGCTCATCACTACGCTCATCATATCATCATTACGCTCATCATATCATCATTAAGCTCATCATATCATCATTACGCTCATTATATCATCATTACGCTCATCATATCATCATTACGCTCATCATATCATCATTACGCTCATCAGATCATCATTACGCTCATCATATCATCATTATGCTCATCATGTCATCATTACGCTCATCATATTATCATTACGCTCATCATTATGTGCAATTTGTTGATATTCATTGAATGACCTGCAACTCAACTGAATACATGAAAAACAGTTGCACATATTTTCACAAAAATAACCTCTAATTTCTAAAATGGTATATATGTATATGAAATCAAGGAATTATGATTAGACAACACAAAAAATAAAGTTTTTTTGTAAGAGTTCTGACATTTAATTGCAATTTATGAAATTTGGCATGACTTTAATCACTTAATTCATGCAGATCTCAACAGTTTCCGGAGGTGTTGTCATTAGTCGTCAGGTATCAGGCAGGCAAAACGTACACACCCAAAGTACATGTTCTGTGTGACATGCCTAATGTATCTAAATCCATCCGTAATCCCTACACCCGTAAACCAGGAATAGCAGGTTGGAGGTGCTTTTCCAGGTGTATGTCAATCCTTCCCCCTTGTTCTGTTTGTTCTGATTCCCTTCGTAAAACTGCTTCAAATCTTACTGAAAATGTACAGGTGGTGGTAAATTATTGATTCCTGACGTAATTGATTGAAGGTGTTTTCAACGGAAGTGCATGTTTTGCCTGCAGGATGTAGCACTTTCAGTGTACTAATTTGGCAACAAGCCACTCTCTCCTTCTGTCCTTAAATTCAGCTCATTTGTAGCGTTTTAATGGCGGAGAAAAGGAAATAAAACGGCGAAAAAACGTAAAGGCTCCTTTAGACGGTGATGGCTTTCTGTGATAGATGTTTTTTGTTAGGAAAAGGGACTGAAATCCGAATTTTTACGTGTTCGCATTAAATATTTGAGTATCCTTTAACTTTTATTATTTCACAAAGCCACGAAATGAATTCAGGCACAAGATGGGAGTGGGTGTTGCTATATTCACTTTAAAATTTATATTTAAGGTAGATTGGCAGATAAAATAAGACAACAGATTCGTATTTAAATTTACGAAATCTGTTAAGATACTAATCTTTGAAATTATTGTTTTTCTTACTGAAATTCAATATATTTTTCGACATGGTCTTCGTAAGCACAAAAACATAAAATTTCAAACAAATCTGTCGAATAGAATACTTTTCAAAGTGTTTGAAATGGGATAGATGTAGATAGACTTACGATGAAGAAAAAAGGAAAATATTTTTCAACTGAATGGCGCACGTTTCCAATGTTCATGGCTAAAGACGTAAAGAGATAAATATGGATAGTAGGATAAATTAGAGAGAAATTCGCAGGGCAATTCGACAATGTGGTAGCTTATATCGATAATTGAATTTACGCCACAAAATTTCAGTAAAAAGAATATTATTGAAAAAAACAAAAACCACTGCGTGAAAAATTGTAAAATTAAAATTTTCAAACTTACTTGTAATAAATGAACTGAAAAGAAAAGAATAGAGAAAGTTGAAAAACTAAACATTTTTTTTAATTTGAATGATCTAGTTGACAATGATCACAAACACAGTCGGAGGCATCAAATATTCACAATACGTTCCATCATGAATGACTAGCGATTTTGTTGGTGATATAGGTAGAGCAAAAAAATACGTAGTGGGAGAAGTTCCAATATCCTAACTTTCATATAATAAATGCGAAAGTGACTTTGTTTGTTTGTTTCGCGTACTCATCATGAACTTTGATAAGGTACACTTTCAACGGATTTGATCAAATATAAATCATAGTTAATGTATTTGATGTCTCCGACTGCGTTTGTGAACACTGTCAAACATTCGTCAAAAAATCGACCTAAACGATATTTGCGTAATGTCAACAAGGTCTTTGATTGTCAATGGACGATTTTCCAACACCAAATCTTTGACTTTTTTGACGTGGTGTTCATGGGCAGACGTTGAAGGACAGTCTTTCATCGTCTTGAAGGAGTTCTCTGCCTTCTTTGAACAACTTATACCAATCACAACCACTTGCTCTAGACATTATTCCCAAAAGCAACACTTCCAATATTTTGGAAGCTGAAATTCCATTTTTCAAGCTAAATTTAATGTGACTTCTTTGCTGAACTTTTTCACTCATTTTAAAACTCGAAAATACAATTTGTTAGATGGAAGTCAATAAGCTTTTCTCATTAACTACTGAAGATATTAGCATGAAATTTGACACAAATGTCAGTTAGAGTGCTACCAACCCTAAGAAGTAAAACTACTCGTTTGCATATGCCTCACAATTTAAATCGGAAAAGTCTTACTGTTTTTTGATCACAGTAGTCATCTGATAAATAAAAACTATATTTCAATATGTCGTATAATATGTTGTCTAGAATTTTCCAAATAATCATTAACTATAAAGGGATTGATCCCTCCACTCAATCGTAACTACGGACATAATAATGATAGGACGAAAAGTAATACTGAATTTTGAATTTGAAACAGTCTATAAATATACCCATTTCCATATTCGGTTTGTCAATCGTAAAAAGAGTTAAAATAGGTAAAAATTTTTTCATATATTTGTAATGTTTTCCTCTCACTTCTTAATATTAACTAATCATATTTTGTTTACAACACAAACAACTTTCATCACTTCCTAATGAGCAACCTATTTACATTTTTTTTTACATCCTAGTCTACTCTATCGTTCCTTTTCCCTACCAAACAGAAGTTCATTAATTAACTTTGTAATTTTCTACACCGAGAACTTTTCCCTCTACGACCCTTAAGCTGAGGGAAGTGCAAGGGAAAGAAATCTTAAGAATAACGATTTACAACACCTAGACAAATTCAATTAGGTACCTACTTACAACTGAAACGCACCTTCAGAAGGGTTGCTAAAACTTATAGCTTTATGGCATGCAAGGGTGCTTTCGACGTCTTAATGGCCACGCCTGGCTGTGTGTTTTTGCGAGTAGCAAATTTGATTTCTTTTTGCATTAACAACTTTCACCCTAACGACTTAATTATAAGAAGTAGGTGTATCTTTTGTTGGTGTGTTTTATTTGTATTGCAGTCGTAGAAATAACTTCGCTGGGTATTTCATATCAACTAAATTGATAGAAGTTGACATGTGTTACTCAAAAGTTTCACTGGCTATAAGAGGAAATAAAATTCATGTATTTACCAGACTATTTAAGAGAAACCTTTAATTTACGTTTTCCTTTATCGTTTTTTTTTTTTTTGTAGATGTTTCTGGAAATGTTTGAAGAATATACGTTGCACGTACCCACTTTGGCGCATAGTCCCTTCCAAACATGAAGTCTACCCCCGATGGATTCGAAATGTAAAAGGTTAAAGACTTTTCTTTACAAGCTCCACCATCCTTCAAAGTGGAACGTGAACGTCCTCGGCGGTGGTTTCGTGTTCCAGGCTGTGCCCACACGATTTGTGGTCGAGATCCTTTTTCCCTTTTCGGACTTTACCAAAAACCGTTTTCAATTACTGCGAAAAGGATTGCAGATGGTTTTTCCGACAGACGGCATTTCTTTTTAGTCATCGCTTTCAGGTCGTGGGATGTTCCATTTGATTTGAATTTTTCCCCTATTCTGTCGCAGGATGGATTTAATCAACTGGGGAAAGATTTCATCCAAAGTGCTTTAATTAATAAAATTCACTAAAAAGCCCAGCGGGGTGCAATGCATATTGTTGATGTTAAAATTCGTATTTGCAACTGTTATATAAGTATTTAGAAAACTCCTAAGACCATGCTATTTGAAAATTAATTCCGGCCACTGAACCCTTTGCAATGCAAAAAACCACTTGTTAAGGGCAAAAAGGGTATCATGTTTTGGGACACCCCAAAGATCTCAGACCAACTGTTTCGGAGTTGCTGAAAACCAGCCCATGGTATTAGGTAACATTGTACACAGAAAGTTTCGGACAAAAGGCGACCAGCAAATACAACTTGGCCATTAATCAAATTTATTCTTCGAAGGAACTTAAGATAAATTCCAACCAATAAAAAGAGAGAAAAGTATTCATCGTTAGGAGAGGGTATGAGCGTGGATCAGAGTCCAAAAGAAATGAAATAAAAAATAAATAAAAATACCCACCCGACCGAGCCAAGCTATCGGAAGATTCGGCAAAAAAGATGGATGCGAGATTATTAGATGTCACTTGCACATTGACAAACCACAGCACCATGGAAGATTAATGAATATTTGTCGGTGTAAACTGCTGCGGATTATGATAATTTGTTCTGATTTATGGACAGAATGTGACCGGTCAACCGGAATCGTGATATTTTCTTGAGAAAAACGTTCCAATATCTTCCGGTGAATTACTATTTTTGCCGGAGAAGATATTCTATGAGTTATATGATATGGATGCATTCGACTATACTCGTTTGGACATATACTATAAATTATATAATCTTCTACAATCAGCATGAGACGGCTTCTTTAAGAAACTAGTTCTAGTAAGGAAAATATATTTTATAAGGTTACATTCTCTAACCATTAAAAACACAAGAACACAACATTGACTAAATTATTGCTCTTTAAGAAATAGAATAAAATCAATTCCCATTTGAGAAAGCAAAATAATAATACTAATAGAAATATACGTAGGTTGCTACTTAAGTTTTTAGATATGGCAGCACCAGTGTGAATATATCAAATCTGACATTGTCATCTTAAAGTTTGCTATTTTTAATGGTAAACGTACTCAGAACGTTTTGTTATACGAGTGATATTTGTGTTGTTTGCAGATACTTGAAAATTTAATTTTGTAAAAAAAAATTTGACTAAATCGTGAACACTTTCGTGCGATGATTTTCTATGACTTTCGATGTGGATTAAACCAACAACAACATCTCGAGCCACCGTGTTTCGCTAGTTTTCTGAATTCAATTGTGGTCGCACTTCGCTACAGGATGAAGTTCGTGAAGGTCGTCCAAAATCGGCTGTTGTGCTAGAAAAAATCGATACTTTGCATAAACTGATATTGCAAGATCGTCATGTGACATACTGTTGGATTGAGGCATGATTGGGCATTAGTTTCACTCGCATACATTCAATATTGTATGAACATTTGGTCGTCAAAAAGATTTGTTCGCGTTGGATACCGCATAATTTTACAATAGCTCGTGTCGATTGGTGCAAACAAATGTTAAAAAAATGCAATCGCGGTACTTCAAAAGACGTCTATAAGATCGTGACAGGCGACGAATCATGAATCCGGAACTAAACAACAATAGACTGTATGGATCTTTCAAGACTAGCCAAATCCAGCAATAGTTGTTCGCGCACGAAGCACTTCAAAGCTAATGGTCACCTGTTTTTTCGGAATAACTGGACATGTCCCAACCGTTCCATTAGAGCAACGTAGAATGGTCAATTCTGAATGGTACACCACCATTTTTTTGCCAGAAGTGCATAAAAGGGAAAAATAAGGGAAACAAATTGCAGACGACGAGTCATTCTCCACCACGACAATGCAATCTGTTACACATCAGCTCAAACAAATGAATTTTTGAGCATTCAAAACATCGAATTGATGAGTCATACACCGTACAGTCCTGATTTAGCACCCAATGATTTCTTCTTATTCCCGCATATCAAAAATAAATTGCGAGGTCAACGTTTTTCGACGCCTGAAGAAGCGGTTTATACGTTCAAATCACATGTTTTGAAGGTACCTCAATCGGACTGGGAAAAATTCTTCGAAAATTGGTTCAAACGCATGCAAAAGTGTATTGATCTTCAAGGAGAATTTTTTGAAAAACAATAAAACCAGTTTCGATTTCTATATATTTGTTTTTACTTGTCTATTTCAAGTAGCAACTCTCGTAATATAACATAATGTAGTAAAAATAATAGAAAGCATATACTTGTACATACACTCTGGACAGACTAAAAACGAAATTTAGAAATTCGTGTGTACTTCCTTAATTTTAGAAATATCATGATAATTTCAGTGATACAACAAAGTATAAACTAACATTAACATTTTCGCTATCGGGTATGTAATATAATTTTTATATATAAAGGGATGAAACTAAAAATAAGTGAATAAGCGAAAATGAAAATTTAACAGAGAAGCAGAATATAACCTAAAAATACAAACCATCTTTAATTTTGTCTTCTGTATGTATGGAATTTAAAATGCACATACAATGTTTCAATTTTTCATGTCATATCAAAAGACGACGCGGGAAAGAGTTTTGTTGTGTCAATGTGCAAAAAAGTAAAGCTGAAAAACAAAATAAAGTGATTGAAAAGAAATTTACATATGAAAATAAACATTATATAAAAATAGGAAAGAACAACAAAAGTAGGCCCGGTAGTTAAACTCAAAGTCATAACCCAGATCAAAGTCATAAGCAAGGAATTAGTCAAAAACATACTCAAAATAAAAAAAAACGGGTGTGCTTTAGACCACACGACTGAAGTAAAACTTCTTTAGCTCCATCTATATGTATATAAAGGGTCATCCAAATGTGACGCCTAGATGTCAGCACTACATAATTTTTACACGTGACATATTTTCAAATGACATAAGCCATTTTGTTTTATTAGAAGGTAGTACAATTTTAACCATGGACAGGTACACATTGCAACAACGCGTTTACATCATTCAAACTTTTTATGAAAATGGGCGTTCTTTGAAAAATACCCATCGCAAAATTCGTGATTTTTTTGGTGTAAATAATCGGCCAAATCAATCTTCAATTCAAAGATTAGTGAAAAAATTCGCAGAAACTGGTTGTGTTACTGATAAACCAAAAAGTGGAAGACCAAAGTCTGTACGCACAAATAAAAATATTGCTGCTGTTAGTGAAAGTGTTGAAAATGAACCGACAACATCAATTTCGCGTCGTTCGCAAGAATTGGGCATATCTTATGGCTCCTTATGGAGGATTTTGCATAAAGATTTGCATTTACACGCTTATAAAATTCAATTAACCCAGGAATTGAAAGAAAGAGACCATTTACAACGTCGTAATTTCGCTAGTTGGATTATTGAACAACGAACGACAGATCCATTGTTTTCAAGCAAAATTTTGTTTAGTGATGAAGCTCATTTCACAATGGATGGATTCGTCAATAAGCAAAATTGTCGTATCTGGGGTGATGAAAATCCTCGTGTTATTCATGAAAAATCTCTACACCCACAAAAAGTTACTGTTTGGTGTGCATTTTGGGCAAATGGAATCATTGGGCCATTTTTTTTCGAAGATGATGCTGGAAATGCTGTTACTGTGAATGCTGAGCGGTACCAATCAATGTTGAGAGGCTTTTTATGGACACAGTTGAGTCATATTGATGTGTCTGACGTCTACTTCCAGCAAGACGGTGCTACATGTCACACAACTCGAGAAAACATTACGTTTTTGCGATCAAAATTTCCTCAACGTGTAATTTCACGAAATGCAGATTTCAATTGGCCTCCAAGGTCATGTGATCTAACACCATTAGATTTTTTTTTGTGGGGTTTTTTGAAAAGTCGAGTGTATGCTAACAAGCCACAAACAATTAATGATCTAAAGAACAACATTCAAGTTGCAATTCGTGAAATAACACCAGCAACATGTCGGAAAGTCATTGAAAATTTCGATATTCGGATTGATGCCTGCAGACGCAGTCGTGGTGGACATTTGAATGATATTCTATTCCACTTATAATTGTAATGGATCATACTTTTAATAAAAAAAAACAGCTTGAAAAAATTGCAAATAGTTTGTGTTTTATTTAAAAGAAACATGTAGGCGCGTTTTTTGGATGACCCTTTATATATGTTTATATATGTATAATATATACAGGTATATACATGTATTCATTTTCTACAAATATTTAAATTTATTATCGGTTTTCATTGATAAATTAGTGCTCGCACCTCTCTCTTGCTTCTACAGTAATATACGAAACGTAACTCTCTTCTCTTTCTATCTTCACTAACTTATATCTACTTCCGTTCGCCTCGGCCCGATCACACTTTTCCTAACGCTCTCGTTACGCATTCACCAGCTGACTCCCCAAGTCAAGCGTTCGTAAAGAAGTTTTACTTTCAAAAGCATCCCCACGCTGGGATTCGAACCAGTGACCTCTGAATCTCAAGCCCAAGTGTTCACCACTGCTTTGGGAATGTGCTCCCTTCTCAACTTCCGTTCGCCTCGGCCCGATCACACTTTTCCTAACGCTCTCGTCACGCATTCACCAGCTTACTCCCCAAGTCAAGCGTACCTAAAGAAGTTTTACTTCAAAAGCATCCCCACGCTGGGATTCGAACCCGTGACCTCTGAATCCCAAGCCCAACTGTTCACCACTGCACCAAACGCCGCGTTCGCCTAGCCCGATCACACTTTTTCTAACGCTCTCGTCATGCATTCACCAGCTTACTCCCCAAAGTCAAGCGTGTGTAAAGAAGTTTTACTTCAAAAATCTGTTTAAAGGTCAAAAATACAGCGTTCAAGTAAATAAAAACAGAGTTAACAATGGATGCTTTTGCTGTGGTAAGTACCACTGTTATATATAGTATATATACATATATTAATGGTGATATTATTTCATAAACCCGTCTTGTCCCGAAATCGATAAGGATATTTTTACCACATAATTGAACAGACTTCGAGGAATTTGCAAAAAACAAGTTTTGTACCCCAATGGAATAATGATTAAAGAATTAAATAAAGTTACTAAATGTAAATAAGATACAATGACTTTAAATGCGCAAAAGTTTTTCTTCAAAACTTATGTTTAATTATTCTTAATAATAATTAAATGCGATATTTATTCAAGTATCCTATTTAACTTTAATTTTAATCTGATTTCAGAATGTAAAATACCACATATGTATTCAAAAAATAATAAAACCAAATATCCTACCAGAGTGACTATATTAAAAGCATCCTCTTGTATTTTTTGTTTTTTTTTTTAAATATTATGCATATAGTGAGCTTTTTAAATCCAAATTAGCATACTTATTTAGTTTTTCGCAATCTTTTCTGTTTTAAACGTAGCTGAAAAGTGTAGCATCACATATTCACGACTTCTATTATTTTCACGTTCATCCCAAATCCTGCTCTAACTTCTCGCATTAAAAAAAAAAAAAAAAAAATTTAAAAAATTAATTCAGCACTGAATAAGGGTGGGGAGAGAAAAAAAGGGTTTCATTTTGCATTTTCACCGCTTTAATTGGGTCCGAAAAGTGGAATAAACGACCAGGCAACAATTCATCTAATCTCCCAAAAAAGAAACTGGAAACTAGGACAGGGAGGCGGCAAGAGCAATTTCGTAAATTACATCTCACTTTTAAAAAATAAGAAGAAATTGTGCACACAGAGCAAATAAAAGGACGGAAAAGAAAAAAAATTAAGGAAATTACCTTGAAATAAATATTTCTCACCTTTTCATTTCCTCTAGAGTAGAAAAAAAAAATTTTCTATTAAGGGTACATAGGACAATTTAATGAAAGAAGGATTCGGCAATTTACTAATGGTGCACAATGGGCGTCGTTTTCTCTCAACAGCAGGATTTTATCTGTTCTCGAGTTTTATTCGCTCTTAATTTTCCAGATAGGGTGGCACCTAATTAATGGATATCATTTATTTGCATTTTTGAGGGACTTGCCTCTGAAACTTCTAATCAATTGGATTTTCGCCCTTCTTCAACCATCTTCTTTCTTGAGAATACATATTAGATCTCATTTTCATATTACAGCTCATTGCTCATACTAAGAAATGGGCGGTTTTGCTGGAAAGTTCAAAATGTTAGCGTCCTCCTTTGCAGCATATCAAATTGGTTTTATGTTTGGGAAGATAGATCTTTTTCTTTCTTTAGTATAGCAACGTCTCATTAAGCATTACGATCGCGAGAATGATGGCAATGTTCTATTCAACAAAACTGTTTTTCGTTGTTGTTCTGGAATGGGTTTGAATATCCTTGTAAAGTTAAATGAGGTAAATCCCAGTAGGCTTTTCCCGGAAGGCATCCAGCTTAAAAAGAGGGACTAAAGTTTGAATGGACGTAGGGGTGATTCTAGGGCTTTTCGAAAAGGCTATTCAAATTCGCGGTTTTCTCCGAAATGTTGAAGGAAACAAGTTGATCCTTGGGGCATATGGTAAGCTTTACTGCTTTCCTTAGACTTATGATGGTATTTATGAGGATTAGTAAAGCATGTATCTGCTACATGGAAAATACCCATCTCTTTATTGCTGATCAAGATTTCGAAGAACATAATACCGACCATGAAAAGGCAGAAAATTAATGGAAATTAACGCGAAAACCTGAGCTACATAAAAAGTTGCGCACATTTCAGCGAAGGTAGGATAATTATTTGTCTAACTTTTTTACATGGATACATCTTCTTACAGGATTTAGGCATCATTCTCGTACTTATGTATGTATACTATATAAACAATTTTCCTATAGTCATTGATTAGCTGTCAAAGGGAAAAAAAAAAATCAATCATTACCAAAAAGGAGATAATTAAAGATACGTGAAAAGCTGGAAAATTAGATGCTTTTCGAGGCGATTCAACCTGAGCAAAGGATAAGACGTGAGCGTGGTGGTTTTGTGGCAAAAGCCACGAAAATCCATCGATCAATGTCTGCAGCATCGCTGTTGTATGCAAACAGCTTGCTACTTACATATACATACGTATAAATTTCCCTCAACTGTGAAGCGTCTCGACATTTATCTTCGGCGGCTTGTCGAGGAATTTCTCGTCTTTCATATGTCAGCATTTCTTAAAGTCACGACAAAACCACGAAATCTGTGGCAGCACCGGAAAGTCTCACCGAAAAGGAAAATTCCGTGAAGAGTTGTTGGCTGATTTTTTCCTTTTGCCCCCCTCCCCCGCCCAACCCCACCAATTCACAACTCTGATTTCGAGTGGAAAAGGAAAAGCTTCCTAGACAACCCGGCAAAGTGAGGGGCCTCTGTTATTGCGCGCCCAATTGACGTGGAAATCAATAAGACTCTTGAATAACTTAAAGTGCGGGAAATCCCGCAGAAATTCGAGTCTGTTACCCACCGAGGAGAAATAATTAAAATATCAGCATGATGCTGTGTTTGGTGGGATGTAGCATGGCACTGATATTTCAGCGGTAACTACCAGATGAGCCTCTGCCAAAAAATTCTTATTCCTTAAATTCTCGTCTCTGGGATGGTATTTTTATTTTTCTTCCCATTTCTTTTTTTTTTTTTTTTTTGCGCCCCAGACAACACTCTCCAGCCTGGAAACACTCGACGACGACGCTGCGTTGTTGTATAGTAAATTTTCCCCGAGATAAAATGCAAATTCTACTGCCCGTCGAGGAGAAGCACATTGTCTTCGCGTGCCAATTTTTATGGAGGCAAATATCCCGATGGCAGCAATTTCAAGGATAAAAGTTCGCTAGAAAAGCGACGCAGTGTGATGTACCGGGGGATATTTTCGGAACCATATGAAATCATTCCTGTTTTGACGACGTATCCTGGAAGAAGGGCCGGCGAAGGGGGGAAGGACACAGCGGGGGAGCAGCAGCATCTCACTGTAACAGGGAAGTTATTATGCGGAATGGGAGCATAACATATTTATGGCAAATGGTGTCTTGCCCCGGTGATAGAGACAGAGAACAAGAGGCTGTTGGCAGGCCAATCGAATATGACAAAAACATTGTTCCAAATTTAGGAAATGTTCGCATACATATTTATGCGGACAACATATCTTTCGATTAAGGCAATTGCAAACTTATGTATGCTGAATTTTTCACGGTTTTATTTTCGGATGATCACCGAAGTGGATGGCTGATGGATTTATTAAGTATCGTTAAAGATTTTTATAATACACAATAACCAAGATAATAGTATTCAAAATTCTATATAAGAAATACAAACAATAATTACTCTCTTTATTGTAAAATTGAAATATTATAAAATATTGCGTGAAATAAGACAAAAAAGAAAGGTTTCTTCAGAAAAATTTTAATCTAGCTAATCCTTTCACATTGTGCTTGGAAAATCAATACTCAAACAATTAAACTTTGTATAGTTTTAACCTATTTTCAATAATTTTTAACCTTCTGTTGTCTTGAAAATTTGCTCAAAAACCAAGTACCAACAGATTCCTGAGATTCTTCGATTTTAGAAGCATTATAGTTAGCAGGAAAAAATAGAAACAAAAAATTTAACTCTCAAGATATTAATAAAAGAAAAAATGCGGCTTTGACATCTGATATACATACAGACCCTGGCCATCGAATTATGAGCATTAGCAAAAGTATTAAAAAATACGTGTTTGTATGAAAAAAAGTGTATTTGAAGCAAATTAGAGAAATTCAGTTAACATTTTTCTGAAACTGCATATAGTTAAGATTATTAATAATATAATATTAGTGAGCTTAGATCTAATATTTTGTTGCGCCACCCTTATTTTTGATAATAGCTCTAATCCTATCCGGCATACTCTCAATGCACCTTGTGATAACATCCCTTAATGAAACATTTTCCTTCCAAATTTTTTTAATATTTTTAACCAAATCATCTTTATTTTGATTTGTCAAACTATAAACTCTACTTTTCATGCAGCTCTATTGGATTAATATCCGGAGAATTAGCGGGCCAAGGAATGATTGGAATATTTTTTGAAATCTGAAATTCTTTTTTATTTTTGCCGTATGACAAGGCGCATTATCTTGCATAAATTTTATATCGGAATGTTCTCTTCTTAATTGGTTAAAATAAGGTAAAAGGACGTCTCGTTGTACTTGTAAATATTGATCCTTATTCATATTTCCATCCACGATACACAGGGGTCCGGGTGCTTTTCCACTAATCCCAAATCATTACTGAAGAAGGATGTCTTACTATTGTTTGGATACAGGAGGGATTAAACTTTTCGCTAGGGCGCCGCCTAACCCAATTGCACGCTTCAGTTTGTGCATGAAAAGTCGATTCGTCACTAAGTAGAATCTGAAAAAATTTAAAATTTTTTGATTTTTTGAAATGACAAATTTTTATTAGCGATAATTCATAAGGATAATAAATACCTTATTCCAATCTGCAACAGTAAGGTTTCTAAATTGTTTGGCGAAGTCTAATCTCGATTTTCGCATCCTGATTGTCAGCAGAGGCTTCTTGACTGAACGTCTGCAATGAATGTTAACTTCTTTGCTCCTTCGCCTGAGTGCACGCTCAGATATTTCTATTCCTTCTTCAGCTAGAATCCTTGTTAATTCCTTAAAGGAATATCTCCGGTGTGCGGAAAGTGTTGCAATAATCCTACGGTCCGTTCTCGCTGAAGTCATTCGGATTCCTCTACATCTTTGTCTGCCTGGGGGTTCATTCTCTTTATTTTCTTCATAATTCTTCTTAATTTTCGCTGCATTTCCTACACTAACACTTTCCTGTCTTGCTATTTCGCGCATTGTAAGATGTCCTGCTTGCAATAAAGCTCTAATAGCTGCTTTTTTCTCATTTGACAAATCCGGCCGTTTACCCATTGCTTAAAATAACACTAACTGAGTTTAAGAGCACAATTTTCTAAAATATCACAACACTTTTGACAATTACCGGGATTTACCGTTAAAAATATTTTATAATATATTGTATTAAACAATTGGCATACACTTTACGAGAAAAAATCCACCAAGCAAAGGAAACAAACGAACTAATTAGGAGACACAACTTGTTTGAAATTTGCTACTCGAATGATCACTTTAACTAAAATGGGATATATATTTATTACTGGAATCCTAAAAATATTTCAAATTTCCAATCAGTCATTCCTAATAATTCAATGAATTTAAAATATGGATTTACTGCTCTGTAAAATTCCCCTAATTGTCATAAAATCAGGTAAAAAGTGCAAGAGCGACATTTGTGCACATGTTCATAATTCAATGGCGGGGGACTGTATATATATTTTCCCAAAATCTTTTCAAATGCCCGTTGAGAGTAAAATCCGCCATTTTGTCGCCTATTGATGAGGATTTTCCTTATACAATAAACGTTCAAAAAATAAATATCTTTTGTTTGAGATCATGTAGTAAATAAGGAATATTTTTTATGATGTTCCATTTATGCTTGATTCCCTTTCGACAATTATATACAATTTATTAAATTTTCTTTTTGGAAATGTTCAGTTTTCCTGAATCAATTTTCTTAGGATTAATGTGAAATGTTTAACTGGTTTCATCGATGTGTCGGCTTGTCTCGAAAAGTGGTATTTCGTGTATTTTTCGCTTTCTATTGATCTATCGACAATTTAGATTATTATAAAAACTCTAGATTGGACAATTTTCTACAATAAAGATCATATACCTTGTTAGCGTATGGCAATCCGTTTCATGATATAAGGCCACAATCTTCGTTGTATAGAATACAAATCACATGGTTTCCCCATATTATTGCAAAAAATGTAAAATGTGATATTTTCATAGTTATGACACAATAGCAAATATAACAAATATGTAAATTAGTGTATGCAAATAAAAACTAATAATGAATAAAATGTAACATGGATAAATTTTTAAATAATTTATTATGGACTGCAAAGTATAGTAGTATAGTATATAAAATATACTCAACTTTATCCAAATGTAAGCACAAAGAATAAGCGCATTCTTTGACGGTAGTTTTATTCTAGATACATATGTTTAAAAGATAAATTTGTTTTAACAATTGCTCGTCTTTACGACTTTAATGATATGCTGTTTAACGATGTCAGTTTAAGTTCCAAAAAATACCGGATCTTTCAAACACAATTTCCTCAATATAACACAGTTTTCGTTATTTTAAAAATCAAAAAATGTATTATAACAATGAACTTATATAATTTTATGACTGCGAACCATTATATAAATAAAACACTATGTTACAAAATTTTGAAGTCTGTTACAAAAGTTATAATTTCACTGATTTTTTAAAAAACTAATTGTAAATTATTATCTCTTTAACTAAAAGATCGATATTAAGCAAAAATATAAATTTTGCTCTTCCTCACAATTTAAAAACACAGATATGTTTAAGGGTTCATAGCGAATTGTAATTTTCAAAAAAATCGATTTTTTTTTATTACATTTTTGGAAACTATATATATATAGAAATATCATATTAAAATTTTATAAAGATCGGAGCACTCTAACTATATTTTTGGCACTCTAACTATATTAATGGGCGCCAAAATCGGCCCGGCCGCCATACAATTTGCTGATGACCGTGACCGACAGCACGTACGAGATGCTGAGGCGCATCAGCACTATTGCCTCTAAGAAAGCCAGAATCATCCGCAGAAATGCTGTTTTGGATGAAAACGTTAATTATGAACATACAGAAGGCATACTGTATGGTGCAGGCATCGCTGATTAAGTGCAGATGAGATTTTTTTACGATTATTCATTAAAAAAAACTTTGATCGCGTTTTTCTCGAAACAACGTTTTTCGGCACCTTGTTGATAAAATCTCGGTGACTACTAAACCGATCTTCACCAAATTTTTACCACATGTTCTCTATAACTATAGCTATGGCTTGAATAGACAGTTTTTTGAAATTTTGATTTAAAGTATTTTTTTAAGGGCAAAAACGGGGAAAAAAATGATGATTTTTGGAATTTTTTCGAAAAATGTCCGCCATTTTGTCAATTTTCAAAAAATCAAAAATCTGTCCATTCATGCCATAGCCCTTATCATACTGAATCTAAAACTTTTTCATTTTTTAGTTTCAGACCATCCGTCTCGGAGATATCATCAACAAGGCGAAGCCCTCTTTTTTTCACTCTTTTTCAACCGCCTGTTACAACAACAAAAAATCGGAAAAATAAACAAAAAAAATTGTTTTCATGTACTTCGACACTATATTTATTGAAGTAAAACCCCTCCCATATTTATATTTACAATTGAATCTACTAAAAAAATTATTGAAAAATAGTCTGTTTTTCATGGGTCTAATTCGCTATGAACCCTTAAATTTCTTGTATTTACTTTGGAGAGTATTCAATTTAATTCTTATTTTTAAATAGTAAATTTTTTGCAGTATAATTGTGTGTGCAAAATTTCAAAACCAAATCAAAAAAAAGAATATTCATAAATAAATTCAGTTCCAGATGTAGTGAAATTTAACTCATAAGAATCTTCATAACAACAAGATTATAAAATACAGAAAATAAACTTAATATGTGATTTTAGTTCTTAGAGCACATTTTTTTGATTCTTATTATAAAATTTATACGTTTCTGTTCTTGTACACACTTCTCAAGAATTTTAATTTTAAACAGGAGCTATAAGAATTCTTTAAATTAAATTAAATTAAATAAACTAACAAGTTTTCGATTTGGATTAGAAAGAAGAAATGAAATGACTTGAAATTGAGTAGTAGTTTTAATACTGTAGAAAAAGAGATTCCTAATTGGAATGGCTAACCGGCTAAACTCAATTTCTAAGCATTGTCCATTAACACACACAGGATTTACATATTACCACAAAGTCCAATCAGATTTCTAGTATCCAACTAATAAAACCACATAATCTCCTTACAGGACCATCTAATAAAGAAGCTAATCGAGGCAAATAAAGTGCTTCGGCCGTCAGAAGCACATCACTCATCATCCCTGTCACGAGCGACTCAATCAAAGCTGTCCTAGGCATTAGGCATTCACTGTCCGTGGTAATGAGCTCTTGACACTGCTTCATTGCAGCAATAAACCATATAGGGTCTATAGTATGTATCAGCATGGACATAGGTCCAAGAATGGCAATTATTTCTGGATTTCGATACATTTCTCATAAAGTCCAATGCATTGTTCAGATTAGATGATACATGCCGATGTCTGGTCTCAATGGTCGCCCCGTACGTGCATATCTGCTTAAATCAAATCAAACACAGAATATTACATCGTATAACATAATCTGCATGGGGATGTACACGATTCGTGTAGTTATGTGCCATGTACATGTGTTTTCCGCGCATATTTTGTATCTAGTCCAGGTGAGTTAGCTAATTGATGAATCAATGGGAGCGATCAGGAATGTATTTGGTAGAATCAAATTCTGCAAAGTTCGAATATTGGCTCTAGCTCATTTAATCAAGAGGAGTTCTAGAAATTTAGGATACACAAACTATAAGCATACCTACAAAGTTTTGATGAATTTCTATAATAATTTTGTTGATTTCGCTTGTATTTTGCTTACATTTTGCGAAAATAGAAATAAGTGGAATTTGAAATTGTTTGTTTTTTTTTAAATATGTAAATAAACTCACATGAATTTATTTCATACATCTTGAGGTATGAGGCAAAGCATAAACACCGTCTCCTATGCTGTGCATGTACCCATAATGCAAGCAAATAAATATTGGAGAGCATATGCATTCCTCCCTTGTATAAGATACTTTTTGGGACGACGCAGTGCATAAACTTTGAAAGTGACCAAATATTTGCACACAAAACAGCTCTTTACAGGAAAGTGTCTGCTGGGAGGGGAAGGATAAGAAATTCCATAAAGTGGAAACAGTATCAGTTGTATATGAAGTGACACTCCCCGAGGAGCACCACAGACATCAAGTACCTAAACATTGCATGGTGTACTTACCATGGTGGAATCAGAAAGTGTAAGGACTTAAAATACTTGGAAAGATTTTATCACACTCTTGTCGAACAAGAAAATCAGGTTAAGGGATGTAAGCCCAAGAGCTTTTGTGATTGATCTGATTTATGATAGTATGATATTGTTTTTGACTGTTTTTAAGGTTTATAAGGAATGTAATAAATTTTCACTTTCCTTCGCAAGAAATATTTACTATATAAGGTCATTTAATTTTCGTTATAATGAAGAATTCGGACATTACCTTTTTTTTTTAAAGCAAAAATTAAAACTTTAAATAATATTTCAATGCTGTATATGTATACCGGGTGAGTCATTTTAATTGACCACTCCAAATATCTCGTCCGGAAAGCGGTATCGAAAAAAACTTCTCAGACAAAAGTTGTAGGGGTCAGAGGGGGACACCAATTGGTGACCTTGACTTTGACCTTGAACTTACCTTGAAGGTCATTTGAAGGTCAAGTCCAGTATTTTAAATGGGAATCCCTATTTTTTATTCCAGATTATGTTTTTCGACAAAAAAACAAACACTTTTTGGTTAGGTCATTTTTTCAAAATTTCAAGATGGCGGCCCCAAAATGGGGTCAAACTCCTAAAAATCCTTAAATTTGTAAATGACCATCGATTTACACCAAATTTGGTAAGTTGGGGTTTTTGGGGTCGTTGTTCACGAATTTAAAGTCGGTTTTGTAAAATCCAAAATGGCGGATCCAAAATGGCGGACAAACATTTTTGAAAGTTAACCGATTTCGAACAAATTTGGTATTCGGGGGTTTGGGGTCATTGTTATCACATCCAAGGACAGATTTGCAAAATTCAAGATGGCGGATCCAAAATGGCGGATGCAAGGATAGGATACTATCACCCGACATGCTTGAAACTAATACTCTAAGACTCAGCAACCCTAATACTTTTCATGTGTGATTTTTTATGTTTTATATTTTCTTGTTCAACACCCTGAAAAAAGCGTTCAATTCAAGGGCCTCTAGAGTGGGATACCCCCTCGGTTCCTGTTTGCATGTAGCAGCTGTTATATATTACTTATCTCATGCATGATATATAACTAAAAAAATTAAATTGAAGAAAATATTTGAAACCGAAGGGGTTGAACCAGTTATTGAAGAAGATAATGATGAAGATTAATTATCCTATTCATATCTCAAATACGGGATTTTATCTATTGTCTTATGTTTTCAGGTTCAGTATAATACATGTATGTTGTTTTCAGACTTTTCTTATTTTTCAGGTGATCCTATATTGATTTGTATACGTATTAATTTATATAATACAATTTTATATTATAAGTGAGTGCAGAAGAGAGTGGGGCAATATTATTACTTTGTGAGGTCTTTTACTAAGAAATATATTGCAACTATTTGGAATTGTTATTACTCCGCTCAGTTTCAAACATGCGTGAATGAGTGTGCATGACAAATATGAATGAACGGTGGGGTGAGTGTAATTCAGCCATGATCTCACGCCAGGTTGAAAATATGATCTCTTTGTGAATTTATCAAGGTAGGAAATGACTTAAAAAAAATGCATACTTAAAGAATATTCAGACTTAAAAAAGATGTAAAAATACCGAAAAATGCTGAAAAACGGTTTTTCGATATTTTGACACTGTTGCACCAAATCTAAAAATCTGAAATAATTCATGGATATAGCTTGATATCCAGAGAATAACATATTTTTTTTTCGTCGTTTCTATTTTTTTTGTTTTTTTTAATTGAATTTTGAAAATTTCGAACTTGTATAAAAATTTGAATTTCCCGCCAAAAATTTTGAAAAAAATATTATTTTGTAGCGGACAAAAGACCCTATAATTTGAGAAAAAAAAAGAATTTTGTGCGTCTACAAGAAGCCGAGATATCGCCAAAACACTGAAAATAACGTTTTAATTTTTTTTGAGGTTATGTGAGGGTCTATGGGTCTGAAAATTTCAGCAAAGATGTACTTTTTCATGTACTACATGAGGATATTTTTTGTTTTTCAAAAGCGCTGGGGGCACTTTTCACCTCCTTAACCGGCTAGACCCTTTGGTGTAAATCGGTGGTCATTTACAAATTTAAGGATTTTTAGGAGTTTGACCCCATTTTGGGTCCGCCATCTTGAAATTTTGAAAAAATGACCTAAACAAAATGTGTTTGTTTTTTTGTCTAAAAACATAATCTGGAATAAAAAATAAGGATTCCCATTTAAAATACTGGACTTGACCTTCAAATGACCTTCAAGGTAAGTTCAAGGTCAAAGTCAAGGTCACCAATTGGTGTCCCCCTCTGACCCCTACAACTTTTGTCTGAGAAGTTTTTTTCGATACCGCTTTCCGGACGAGATATTTTGAGTGGTCAATTAAAATGGCTCACTCTGTATAATAAATTAATAAATTAAATAATATTATAAACCTGCGAAATTCAGATAATCAAAAGTCTTTTTGGGTGCTTAATACAAATATGAAATCCAATATTTTTCACCATGTAGGACTTTTGAGAAAAATAGCTCTAAAATGTGAAATAAGTGATATTTTGTCCAATTTTGCACTTGTTTTGGAATGTTGTAGAAATTTGTATTTGGGCTTAAATGAAAGTTTGAACTTTGAACTATTAAATGAAAATACAAAAATTTTGAAAACTTCCACAAAACATTCCACAAAATTCACTTTATTTTTATAAATGTGTAAATGTATCTTATACAACAGATATTGGATTAAGACGAAAATTGGAGCGTTTTCGTAAAAAACCAGCTTTATATACATATATAGTTTAGATTTCCAGCTTTCATTCGAGCGTTTTGACATTCGACGAAGCTCGGTAATGTGAATATTTCATTTTCCTCGAAAACCTGAAGAAAGATTTTTGTTTTCGAATTCTTAAAAAAATCATGTCATATACAAAAAAATTATATTTGACAACAAATATATCATTGACTTGTGTATTAATTTAAAAGTAGAGATAAAAAGATAAAATCTGCTCTTTTTCAATTTTACATGATTGTTGAGATATATGATTTAGTATATTATTTACAAGTATGACTAAATTCAACTTGTTTTGGAATAGAGATATTTGATTTTGATCTGACAGACCTACAGACAAAAGACAGAGTCAGATCATAAGGATTCCTTTTTTATATTTTGATGTAGGGAATCGTAAAAAGCCAATACAATTAAATTTTTAATTAAAATTTGTTCAACAAGTTCTCTTCATTTCTTTATTGAATAAAAAAAACAAATGGTATACAAAGTGGAGAAAACGAAAAAATTTCATATAATAAAAAAGTAATTATTTTTAGACTATGGAATCAAAACATGGAAAAAACCTGGTTTTACTGAAAAGGAAACGAAAAGATCCTGCTTAGTTGCGTATTTAGAATTTTTTAGATTACTATAAAAATACTGAAGAATAGAAAGAAGTAAATGCAATGAAGTATTAATGGTAAAACAAAGCAAATTAAGCAAGTCTAACAACTAAAATAACTCAAGAAGCCCAAGGTTGATTGCAACGTGAATCTAATCAAATGTACCTTTAATCAAACATTATTATTTTTTCGCTGTTTCATTGTAGAAATTCGTTTGTTTCAATTAAAGTTGGCTTAATTTAAAAAGAGTTTTCTTTTTGTATATTGGAGTTCCCTACATCGAATTATAATCCGTAAAAAAGGCCTTCAAATAAAGAGCTTTTCTATATCCAGAACGGGGAAGGTATACTATATACCTGAAAGGCTTTTCATGAATATCATAAATTTTCCAACTTTCCTACCACTGGTGATATATTCTATACGCTCTTAAGCACTTGCCGCGCCAAAGATGAATGGCTTTGTGAAAAATTGCCTTTGTGCGTGAGTTAATTTTAGTGTCACCTCGCACAACGTTATCAAAAATTTATGAACTCTGCAAAAAAATAAAAGAGAAAACTAAAAAAAAGTTTTGTTCACCTGAGGCACTGCGGCTATATTTGTCCCATTTAGACGCTTTTGTGTTTCTTATGATTGATGACTTCGTTGACATCATTTGAACCTGCAAAAGGAGTACTCTGGACTCTGGGCGTATACATATTCAATATGTTATATATACAAGAATAGTTACTACTTTTCTTTAGTAACAGTTTGTGTTAATATCTTAGTTCTATTGAAGAAATTCGCAGGTGAAAAAGAAAAAATATTATAAGATATCTCCCACAAGGTCTTATAAATCTATCGTAAATATACACATACAAATTTATTTTGAAAACCAAAATCTCTTATGGTATATCCAACATATGTATAGTATAGAATCTCAAAATAGCCAGGGATTTGCCATAAATTCCGGTATCTTTCTGGGATATCACGTAATGGATTTGTGCCCAGAGGAGATGGATAAGTAGAAAATGGCACTCGCACTTGAATTTCGGTATGGGTTCCTTAAGGCGAATACCCTTAGTATGGCCACAGAAGGCATCTGTGGTGTCAACCGTTCTGGATAAATACAAGAGCAATGAAAATTTTTACTCAACAGTGTCCTTGATAATAAATTATATCCTGCAGGATGGCCGCCCCTGGTTTCATTCAATAATTCCAATTGATGCATGTCACGTTGGGCCTGGGCCAACATTTGTTTTAGCCAACCCAAGTCATTTTGTTTCGGGCTAATGGAAAATGTCGTCTAACCTGAACAAAATTAAACACAAGATCTTTGAGATTAGGGCCCCTAATGGACCGTTGAAACAGTTAATTATGATTTGAAACATTTCAACCTCCTAAGAAGGAAGAAGCTTCAAGGTCAGATACCTTTCTAAAAGCTAAATGACTAAAAGAAAGGCAACTTTTCTGTTTTAATTTAATACTCTCACCGGTAGTATAGAATTAATACGACAGCTACTCAGACAAGAAAATGGTTTGTCTTATAAACTTTTTTTGGTTTTTTTTTTTATAACAATATTTCTTTCATTAAGACACTCTATTAGAAAACGATTTTTTAACTTATTTATTCAACGTCAGGATTCAGAGGAAGCGCATATCCGCGATAAAGTTTCTATATAAGAAAAGTTTTACGAATTTGTAAAATTAATTAAAGTTTTGCAATGTGGACAGATTCTTCTTGTTTTTCCGCCAGACAGGATGAGCTCATTTAATCTGTCTACAGTTTCCCGAAGCTGCCAATAGCCGGAGTTGGGAAGGGGTGGTTGGGGGTGATAAGATAGGGACCAAAACCCGATTTTCATTAGCTCCCAATCAAAGTGCAGAATATTTATTCTGGTCGATAGAACCAAAAGCCACCGAATGGAAATTTAAACAATAAATCATGGTTAAGTCCATTTCCTTGCATGTCGGTCCCAACCTTTTACTATAGATCCAATTTATTCGAATTGCATGTGGACGATTCCCCCTTCCCCCCGGAGCGGTCCCGTCGGCCATGGAACTTATGTTTTCTGCCCGGCAAGAGCTACAAATGTATCTCATTTTATACATATAAATTGATATGCCTGGTAAGTCTAGTCTAGATCCGCTTTGAAGGTTTTCGAGACGGTTTCGGGTAGTTACGGTCGCCGGGCGTGGAGAGATGAAAATCCAAGCAAAAATACAGATTTCTGGGGCGGACAGCCGAAGAAGGTTGAGGCCCCTCGTCTCCTTATACGGAGGACGACCGATAAATTAAATCGATCCAACATTTCATTTCGTCCAGCGATCTGTATCTCAGTCCAGCCCAAAAGACTGGCATTGGGGATTTGAATTGAGTTTGGTGCTCTCCAATGTTTGGACATTGTCCACATCGCTGCAACTCCAACGAAACGCTATTAAACTTTAATGCCTTGATTCTATACAGAAAAGTAGGGCCACCTGAAGATATCCAACTTGCACATACATACATACAATATATGACGGTGTGGTCCGAACTAAAATGTATACTTATTTTTTTTCCATCCTCTTTCTGAAAGTGGAAACCGCGCGGGTAATTCAACTCTTCTGAAAATAAAAATCCAAGTGAGACATAAAACTGAGTTACGATTTAGATTTCAGGGAAATATTTAAGCAAGTGCATTTTCATTCGAGTTTTTTATGATTGCGGCGATGTTTTGCAGCAATATAATCGTAATGGTGCACTCTCCGCCGACTAGGCGCCCTTTATCTTTCAATTCTGACAGTAAAACGACGAAATGTGTGGTCTAGCCAAGATTATAAGAAAAAATTACCTAGGTCCTAGAATATGATTTTTTGTCCCTAAGTGAAAAATGTATTTACATTATTTATGAACAAGTTTTGTCTGCGTTATAAGTTTTTTTTGGATTAAGCTTTTCCAATCAACAGTAATGATAATTACGTTTTGCTTGTTTTAATTCTTCATTCATGAGTAATGACTATTGCTGGATTTTTATTTTCCATTCTTTAACCCTTTAAATACCAGAACAAATTTGTCATGTATGTATATTAGAAAAGTACCAGAGAATTTTTGAAATGATCATTTTACTCGTCTATGTATCGCCGATATTAGGTTGGAATCGAATCCACAGTCTTTGAACTGCTTTGACCTCGCAGCCAGAGTTCGTTATCAATTGAATTACCGAAACCCCATGAAATGTTAATATTGTATCTAAAATATTAACAACGACGTTGTCAACTAATCCTTTTAATTGATATAAAATATCGACAAGGAATTCGATCCTAAACCTTCGAAACACAGGAGTTATATAATTACGCAAAGTATTAAATGTAAGCACAATCAAAGTAAATTCGAACATACAATGCATAAATGAACCCACCTAATGGTGCCTCAAGGACTCGCCCTGAAATCAAACGTAAACACAATGGAAGCCCATTACACCGCCGACAAGGCACATTCAAAGATTATTCGAATTAATATTCGCTCGCAAAATATAGGACACATTTTGTGGATTTCCCAATGGCTTTCAAACTCGAACTAAACCCAAATGAACAACTTAAGACGATGCTCATGTTACAGGCAACCCTCGGGGAAATGTGCGGCTTGCACTGGTAAGGGATGAAGAAAGAGGGTTCGGGATACGCGGGGGGAAGAGAAAAATTTGTGTTTTGTGTTGGCAGTTTGTCGTCCTTGAAAATTTTCCTCTTCCCTTAAAGAAAATTATTTCAAGTGAGATTAACAGTGACTGGGAAAAAGTAAAGTTTATTTCGTTTCGCAAAAGGTGCGCAGAGAATATGACAAATGGTTTACTCTTTACTTAAGAGGGAAAAGTTTCTATTGATCTTGGGAAATTTTACAAGGTAATCCACAAAAGGGCATATTATGTAAATAAGGGAGATGAAATGGGTGTTAACATTGATGATAATTACATTTTCTGTTAGAAGTCATATTCGAAAAAAACTATGTAGAAAAACAAAATTTTGTATTGTTCAAATTGAGATTGAGCACGTGGTTTTCTATGTATAACTTGAGACTGAGCTTTTGCACAGTTTTTAGGGTTTCATATCTCCAAAGAAAACAAAATCGAATCTTTATAAAATCATTTCCATGTCTGTCCATCTGTCATAGCTGATTTTCTCAGGAAGTGAAATTAGGCATAGTAATATATCTTATTAACGCACATATTTTGCACTAGTCAACACTTTAAAATATTTATTTATTTATTTATTTATTTATACGATAGAATACAGACACAGTCCAATTACAATCTACCGTTGAGTGTAGTACTAAGTAATATATATATGAAAATATAATTCTAAATATAGAAGAAGAAAAATTAAGTAAGTAAAGTATTATAATTCAATTTAAAAAGTCCACATAACTAAAAATGTAATCTACTACCATGCAATACAAATAAGCGATGAATAATAGTAATCATAATAATCTAAAATCTAGAAAAAAGAAAAAGAAAGGTGAAAATATGGAAACAAAAAAAACAGAAATCAATATTCTAAATGTGTGGGAAAGGATGGCAAAATAAAGATGAAATCAAAATGAAAGAAAAAGAATAACTCAAGTAAAATCGAAACAAATAAATCAAAATAAATCAAAAAAGAATAAGAATAAAAGGATAGCGAAATTAAGTTATAAATAGGAATGTAAAATTATGGAAGATATAAGAAATATAATAAAATAAGTAGAGGAACTGTTAGGATTCATTGTCCATTTGAAATTGGAATTGGAAATATTCACATAAGATTCAAGAAGGATTTTTTTTATAATTTTATATGTCATGTGGAATAGCATATTTTAAAAGATATTCTGAAAAATATGCGAAAATAGAAAATTTTGCTTCTTATATCCGAAACTTCTAGACCTAAATTAAAAAATAAACAAAAAAAAAACAGGGAACGTACTGCCTTATTTGGAGTTTACAAGAAAATTATAAGGAAAGTCCTTTCTTTAAACTGAATTTTCCACGATTAAAGCTATAAATTTCAACCAGTTTGTATATTAACCCTTAGACAGCATACCTGTTACGAACTTAGGACGGTACATGGAGTAGAACTTACCCCAGCGGTTTAAATTTAAAATAAGTTCGAAAGTACAGAATGTGTAAACTCTTTTTTTGTAAAAAAAATTTTCTGTTCTTTAACATGATATCAATAGTTTTTAAAAAGACATTAATACTAGGGTTTAAAAGCTCCATTTGAAAGGCATAAACTGTAGAAAAGTGGGTGATTTCATTAAAACATTAATATAATTTTTATTGTTTAAGATAAATCAAAAATTCGCACAAAAAAGCTGAATCGATACTTTTACGTAATAAATAAGTAAGAACTACTATTGTGATCAAAAAGTAAAGCCAATTTTGAATTTAAATTGCGCGGGTATATCAATTCGAGCAAATCTTCTTGTTTTTAGGTTGTTAGCACACACTCACTTATATCCAAGTAAAACTTCACGTCAATACGTCATTTGTTTGATTCGTTTCATTGTGTTTTCTGAGCAACTAAAAGTGAATTTTTCGATTTTTACAATGAATAATTTTAATGAGCAAAGAAGTTGCATTCAATTTTGTTTGCGGAATAAAATTTCTGCTGCAGAAACATTTAGAATGTTACAGAAGGCCTTCGGCGATCAGCTTTTGTCTGAAATAAATGTTTACAGTGGCTATAAACAGTTTAAAGAAGATAGAGAAAGCGTTAAAGACAAAGAGCGTCTCGCACGACCATCAACATCAATCAATGAACAACATGTCTATGAAATCCAAGATTTGACGCTCAAAAATCCTCGGTTAACAATTAGAGACCTTGCTGATACTGTAAACATTTCATTTGAATGGGTTCTAACCATTTTGAGAGAACATTTGTAGTTGAGAAGAGTCACATCTCGATTGGTTCCAAAAATACTCAATTTCTTGCACTGCACTACATTGGTTCTTCAAGACTTTTTCATCAAATTCATCATTCCATAACCACCGTATTCGCCCGAATTAATTCCACGTGACTTCTGGCTATTCTCTAAGCTCAAAAGACCTCTTCGGGAACACAGTTTTTAACCGACTGATGAGATAAAAGAAAAATCGGAGAAGGAACTGAAGGTCATTCCAATCATCGAGTTTCAGAAGTGTTTTGAGGATTGGAAAAATCGCTGGCATAGGTGTATTGTATTGGGCCAGGACTTCTTTAAAGAGGATGATATAGATTTGGAAGAATAAATAAAAATTTTCAAAGTTATAAACAAATTGGCCTCACTTTTTGATCACAGCAGTTTATTTATTTTGCAATGTGTAGTAAAGGATTTGCAATATTAGAAATAAGGATAAGTTCTCTGTAAAGCGCCTCATTTCAACAAACCAGCACGGTTTTCTGTCGGCGCGCTCTACTTCTACGAATCTCCTTGAACTTGTTACCTTTGTTACTGAAGGCTTTCGAGATGGTTTGCAGACAGATTGCATATATACTGACTTCAGCAAGGCTTTCGATAAGCTTTCTCATTCTGTAATAATCCTCAAATTAGTAAGTCTAGGCTTTCCGCCACTGCTTATTAACTGGATCCGTTCATATTTACTCGACAGGACATATCAAGTTTCTTTTCGTCGCTCCACCTCGAACAAGATATCAGCTACGTCAGGAGTCCCACAGGGTAGTCATTTAGGTCCACTTCTTTTTATTTTATCTATTGATGACATCTCACAACTCCTTCAAACCTGTAAAATCTTAATCTACGCAGACGACATGAAAATATTCTTTCGAACAAGAAATATTAGCGACTGGCACGCGGTTCAAAATGACCTAAATATATTCCATTTGTGGTGTACACACAATAATTTAGAATTAAATATTGGTAAGTGCGAAATCATGACTTTTTGTAGAGGTCGTAATCCCCTGCGTTTTGATTATACCTTATCGAATCATGCTCTACGACGTGTTCAATCTGTCCGTGACTTGGGAGTTATTCTGGATTGCAAATTAGACTTCGTTGAGCATATCAACTGTACGGTGGCTAAAGCCAGCTCTATGCTGGGATTCATCAAAAGATGGTCCCGTGAATTTTCAAATAGAACTGTCTTAAAACAGCTTTACTTTTCTTTTGTTAGGCCAATTCTCGAATACGCAAGTCAAGTTTGGTCGCCCTATTATCAAGTCCATATTGACTGCGTCGAATCTGTGCAAAGAAAATTTGTCAGATTTGCTCTTAAGGATTTACCTTGGAGCAATCCAGTTCTTCTCCCTCCTTATAATGATCGTTTGAGGCTCCTCGATATGCACTCTCTGCTCAAGCGTCGGGAGATCGCAGACATTGTTTTTGTTCACCAATTATTAATTGGTAATATTGATTCAGCCTCCCTTAAAAGCGAATTCACTTTCAGATTGAACGAGCGTAATCTTAGGGTGGTTTCACTTCTGCAAACTAGTTTATGTAAGAATAACTATAGCTTTTTCCAGCCTATTAACCGGATGAGGTTAAATGTGAATAAGAATGCTGATTTGTTTGATGTTCGTGTCAGTAAGCATGCACTAAAGAATAGTCTGTTTGGTGGTTGTGGTCGCATGTCTACTAACATCGGACCAAATGATGAATAATCAGTCATAAGCTACAGATTAATTCTGTTATTTTACAAAGCTTTGACTAAGCTGATGGTCTGTAAAAAAAAAAAAAAAAAAAAAAAGATCCCTTGGGGTGAATTATACCCCTTTTGCCGCCTAAGGGTTAAACAAATTATTCTTGTTTTACTACCCAGTAGCTTATTAACAAACATCCACAAAACTAAATATAGTTTCGAAAACACCCATAAATCCCTAAGGTATTTTAAATCCTTTAAAATATAACATTCATAGGAGTAAATGTGCATAACTCTGTTTGACGCAAAACTGACAGCTGAAAAACTAAAGAATTATGCACAAATATAAGCTACTATAGTGTAACGAAAAATTATTGCCACCGGGCATAAACAGAAAACGACGAATAGGTCGTCTGAAAATTATCAAAAGTAGCTTTCCCATATCCGAGAAAATGTTGAATAGCAAGAGATACACAGGAAAATAGAATCATGTAATAAACATGGTCGTTGAAGGCAAAAACAAGCTTATTTCAAAAGCGAGTTCCGTCGCAAGGACAGCCACACGACACGACGGGAGGGCCAAATCCGCAACAAGAGAACATGTTAATCCTCCGCATTGAATGAATCTATTCCCAAACATGAATATTTACGACTTCCATGAAAGGCAGAGGATTAAACTTTTGTAGCAATTACAAAATCCGGCTCGTCTCGGTACTCCTCCTCGGCAGTCTCTGCACCGAGGGACTCTATCTGCAATGATCACACATTTTGAGACTGAATAGAAAACATACACAGTACCAAAAACTTTATCTTAAAGGGATTTTATTTTTTTTTTTATCATTTCAAAACTGAAATTCAAAATGACTTGTGTTAAACCCTGTATGGGTGTGGATATACTGGACAAAGTTCATTTATCTGAAAATCAAAATATATCGGAGGAAGAAGTTTCCATACACTCATAAAGTAAGGATTATACGACGAGTAAATTCCGTATAAGTTCCGACCGGCGACAGCGTTTATAATGAACTTCCCCATTGATTTTCTATCCTCCCACATTCTCCGAGTTAAGGGTTTTACTTTCACTAGTTGAAGTTGGGATGATTTGCATATGAAGCATATTGTTATTACAAAGTGGCCTTTCCAAGTTTTGCATAGTGACAATATTTAGATCAATTTATCTTTTACACTTCTAAGTGTGGTGCTTAATTTTAAAGGATTTCTAATATATGGCGTTACTAATGCTATAGCCTATAAAGTGTAAATAGTCACGTTAAATGGAAGTAAAAATACACAAGTGTTTTATTACGTTAAACATTTGCGGGAAGGGTTACTTTTATACTTTAATTAAAAGAAAAGTGCCGCTAAAATTCATCGTTTGCTTGTAGAAACTTCCGGTGAACAAACTCTATCGTTTTCAACATGCGAATTCTGGTTTAGGAGATTTTTAAATAGCGATTTCAATGTGGACGATAAGGAGGCTCCGGCTTCACCAAAGAAATTTGAAGATACAGAATTACAAACGACACAAAGAAGGAAAGTGGATACCACATTATTTGACAGACAGAAATATTGAATGACGTTTGATATGACTTGGGAAATCAAAAAGATAAAAATGGAAGTAATTTTTACATCGAATTGTGACTGGCGATGAAAAATTGATCTATTTTAATAATCCTAAATATAAAAAAGTATATGGGCGAACCACTACCACAAACGTCAACATACTGCAAAAGTTATACTGTGCATTTGGTAGAATTAGAAGGGCATATTGCTTTATGAGCTGTCAAAAACTAGTGAAACTATTATAGCCATAGTGATCGGCAACAACAATAACCGCACTGAATTAAAAACGCTCTGAATGTGCCTAAAGATACGACAAAGTGATTTTGTTGCACGACAACGCTCGGCTACATATTACGAAATCGGTTAAAGATACACTAGAAATGCTGGGCTGGGATATCAGTCAATTTTGTGACCACGGAATCCATATGTTGCCAGAAATATGGCAAAAAATTACAGATAGCGATGGACGATACTTTGAGTTAAAATAAAATTTATTTTTTATTTAAAAACAATATTTATTTCCAATAAAAATCCTTTAAAAATAAGTATCACACCTATTATTTCACTTAAAAGAGAGTTCCTGATATTACCTCAACAATGTGTAGTTAACAAAGTAGTATTGTACTATAATTAGTAATTTACTTTTAATTAGAAACTCAATCTAGAGAGACTTTGTTAGATTAGATCCGTAAGAGGATATCTAGAGAATGTCTTTGCAGTTTAGGAATATTACAAAGTGCAACAGTGCAAATTCATCTTCTAACCGAAGGGGTTTCCGGCAATGCCTTCTGATTCACAATTCTTCGACTGTACTGACAATTAATTTTGCCGCCTGCATAGCCCCTGCACCACGACATCCAATAAAGCGAAAGGATAGACAATCCTGCATAACTTCGCTGAGTAAAACTATCTTCGAGGAATTGCCAGAGATTTCATAAAACTATTCTTCAGATGCATGCGCAATTGTGCAAAGTGGCGAAGCAGCACGGACCCGGGAGGGCTGTAATCGCTGTTTAATGCTAAATTCCGATGAGAGCATAAATTTTCCCAGTTACTGGTCGTCGCAATAAATGTTCACTTTATGGATATCTCGGTCAAGACGACTGCAGCGCACGATTTTAAACAAATCATGAAGCGAATTCTGGGAGCCTGCCGGTGGGGTCCAGGGGCTGACTGTGGTGCTGGGAACTTTGTTTAAATTCATAGACTGCCATAAGCACCCCCAGTTGTATCTGTATCGCATTTACAAAGTTTATGCTTTTCAGCTCACTTCGTTATTAGTTGGAAAGGTTCCTGACCGAATGGGGCTTGCTTTGTAGTGCTTCGGGATTGAATTGCAGGAAGTTATCGTGCAAATTCTAAGTTAAGCTGGAGTTTTGGTTGTAATTTTCCTTCGTAAATACAAGTTAACAGGTATTATTTGTGCTCAGCGAAATCATGTTCTTTTCTATGACTGCTTAGTTGTCTAGGATTACACTTCCGTAGATAAAGAAGGTCGACGGAAATATGTCAGTGAAGCCTTCTGTAATGCTTCGCTAAATCTAGTATATTTTAATACATGCCATCTTGATCAAAAAGTTTCAGGAATTTACTTAGAAAATTAAAAATACAAGTTTATGCATCAAAATAGGAATTGTCCTCTTCAAAGTACTCTCCATCAACTGCAACGCACTTATGCCAGCACTTGATCCCATCTTCGAAACATTTTTGATACTCCTTTTTCGGTATGAGATGTCTTCGATTTTTCCATTATCTCCTCTTCGCTGATAAAACGCGTTCCCTGGGGCGGTTTTTTTAGTCGATATATGTATCTTATACTAGAAAAAAAAATTTTGCTAATAAAAAAGTTTCTTGAACTAAGAAATTGATTACTTTCTTACTTTTTCAATCCACCAAAATTATTCCTGCTCAGAGAAATGTATTATGGTATTCGAAGTTGTTATACCACTTTAAAAAATAAAGGCTCATATATTTTCTTAAAGTCAACTTTTAATGATCTAATATATCTCACTTAAGGGGTTATTCTACTGTTAAACGGGTAAGAAGCAGTATCTTTTTAAAAGTGTTGTAAAAAAAAAACTATTAGAGATATCAATTTGAAATTTTGCATGCATCTTTATTAATGAAAAAAATATATAATGGCATAGTTGATATATCAAAAAAATCGGTTAAGAAAACTTTAAACGCGATTTACTCAAAACGTGTTTTTTTGGTGCGCGGTACATCGTAGAGAAAAAACTAATGAAGCGATTTAGCTAAAAAAATTTTTGCATAGTTATATATCAATTTTACACAGACTGAACCTAAATTGAGCCATAAAAATTGAAATTTGGTTATTTGGGAGCACTTTTTTCATCAAAAAAACGTCCAAAATCGAGCATGCTATTTTCCAACGCTTGTCAAATCGCGAAAATTTAATATTTATGGCTCAATTTAGGTTCAGTCTGTGTATTTTTAGCTAAACTAATAAAATTTCATCGTTAAATTGATTGCAGACCACCTGGACGACCTGGGCAATGTACCGCGCAAACGACTCTGGCCGTCAGCGCGCGCTACATCAATCATAAACCGAAGCCGCCATTTTGTTTTTTTTTTTTTAATCAACTATGCCATTATATATTTTTTTCATTAATAAAGATGCATGCAAAATTTCAAATTGATATCTCTAATAGTTTTTTTTTTACAACACTTTTAAAAAGATACTGCTTTTTACCCGTTTAACAGTAGAATAACCCCTTAAAACTAATATTAAATAATTATTTATTATATTATATGTATAATTAATAACATACGTTTATCTCTTGTGCGGTTCTTTTTTGTTTCGTTTCGCACGTATTTATTCATATTTTATTTTCTTGTATTTCGTGTGTGAGTTGGTTTGCCGCTGAGAACTTTGAGATAAATTGTGGATTATTATAAATAATAATTATATAATATATTGGGTGGTTGCATTAAAAGTCGCTGTTTTTTATGTTTTTTTAATGTTTAATTCTATGATAAAAATTTTAGTGATTTCAATCAAAATTCCACGGCGAAAGAAAGCTCTATTCTTTGAGGCTATCCAATCAGCAATCCATTTTTGGATTTCATCATAATTTTTGAAATGCCTGTCTTCTAAATCATGTTGCATCGACCGAAACAGACGATAGTCTGATGGAGCTAGGTCTGGAGAATACGCTGGGTGGGGGAAGGTTTCCCATTCAAACTCCATCAATTTTTGTTTGACCTTCAAAGCAACATGAGGCCGAGCGTTATCATGAAGAAGAATCATTTTTCGTCGATTCGATGCAATTGATGCCCTTTTTTTCATCAAATGTTTCTACAAATTCTCCAACTGTTGTTCATAACGCTCAGCGGTGATTGTTTCATTCGACTTAACAACTCGTAATAGACAACTCTTCCATATCCCACCAAATATAGAGCATTGTCTTATTAGCGTGGATGTTCCGCTTTGGAGTCGATGTTGTCGGTTGGCCAAGATCAACCCATGATTTTATTCGTTGTTGATTCTCAAAATAGATCCATTTTTCATCTCCGGTCACAATACAACATGACAAACTCTTCTTTCTTTGCTTTACAAATAATGAAACGCAGATGTTTAGTCGATTCGCAACAGCACTGTCGGTCAATCGATGTGGCAGCCATTTTCCTTCTTTTGTATCTTTCCAATGGCATGCAAACGTCGTGATGCAGTTGATTTATCGACTCCTAGCTGTTGAGCTAATTCTCTAAGTGATTGGGCGGGATGATAGTCCAATAACGCTTTTAATTCCTCTTCTTCAAATTTTTTTGGTTGGCCTAAACATCACAATCACCGCTTTTAAACCCTTTAAACCAATCTCTGCATACTGTTTCGGATGGAGCAGATTCCCCATAAGTTACCGCGAGTAATTGGTGCCGCACTTTTTTTCAAATCGAAGTAATGCAAAAGTACACATCGGAAAAACAACTTATCGCGATCCATTTTTCACTGCATATTAAATATCACTTAATGAATATAAAAATGCCGACTGTCAACTGGATTTTATTAAGGCACTTTCAAGCTTCAAAAATGTACATGTCACAATAATTATAGTTTAGTGTGAAAAGTGCTACCCAAATCTATATGTGAACAGCGGAAATTAATGCAACCATCCAATATTATTATTATTATTATTATTATATAATACTTTTTCATAACCGAGGTTTACGACAAAATGCCATAATTACACAAATAAAGACCGGAATGGAAATAATTTTTCGTTACTCTTGGTTTTATGGCTTTATATATTCATATCTTTTTAGCTTTCCACCATATAAAATTCATTCTAATAAAAATTTCGTAATTTCTTAAGGAATATTATTCTACGAATTTCCAATTGGTACTCATAAAAATTTAAGGAAAGGTGCTTCTGCTGTTTCTCCAGCTCTCAAGCATTCACAGCACAACTGGATTCTTAACACGTACATACGTACTACGAATTTTTCGCGAACCTAAGATTATCGCCGTCATATTCGATGAATTCAGAAGTACCTCGAGGAAAAAAGGTGAGGTGCAAAAAGCATCGTTGGAATCGTGTCGGTTCGAATTAATCGCCCGTCTTTCGAGACGAACTGAGCATATCACTCCTTCGTCCAAAGTAGCTACATACAGTCAGTCCAACGTGGACTGGTGGGGCGTACTCGAATACTTTTCGGAACGAATGCGAGTCGAAGCACATGCTGCAGTAAAACTTCGGCGTTCCTTATAATGACTTCATTTATATTCATGAAAACCTCGGATATGTGTGTTTGGTTAGAAGTCCTACTAACCGATATATGTATGTATGTCTGTCAGCGTTGGCTTCTGCAAAAGTCCCAACAGACAGTCGCCGCCGACCGAAGGGCTGATCCCTTAAGATTCGCCCGAATACGGTGACGGTACGTAAACACTCTGAAAAATATTATTTCCTTCGTGACGAAGAGGATTTTGCTCAGGGAAATGATGAAGATGATGAAAAAAAATACACTTTCAGAAACTTATATTCGAATAATGGAACATTCTGAAAGAATTTACCTTCAAATTACTATGAAATTTTTTAAAATGGTTCTCCTGACGGTCGTGACGAGCAGTAACAAGATGAAATTTTAATATTCCCGTCACTATGCGACAGTACTCCCAGGTATAATAGTTCAGAACCGGGAAGATTTGAATAAGTTCACCTGAGCGGGATTATTCTCCTTAATTATGTCGTCACCTGCCTTCCTTGGCCGAAAGAATCTAAAGCACCTCGAAATTTCAAAGTCCTTATAAGAATACTCTAAGCCTTGGTATATTTTCTACGCAAGAATTACGACAAAATTTTCACCGAGTGCTGAATGGACGGCCGTACTGAAAAGAATTCTTTTTCTCATTTTCAAATAAACTTTAGGTGTTTAACATGTGTGCAGGATTACTGAAAAGAGCTCACTCTGGGCTCCGCCCCGTAAATAGCAAAGTTCGAAAGCTGCTGTAAACACGGAAACCCAGCTGCAAGAGAAAAGTAAAAGGATTACACTTCTCATAAGTAAGACTTTGGGAAAATAAACTTGCTTAGAAAGTTTAAAGGTACCTTCTACCTTAAATCTTAGATATATATATACACCTGTGAAGGTTTCACACAAGATGTTGAGTTATCACAAGACCCCAATTGACCTAGTTTTGAAAAATAAAGCAGGGAAAATTGTTTCGGCCATCACCTTTCGAATACGACACAGACTCAAAAAGGAACCCTCTAAAAAGCATCCAAAAAGAACGACAGAGGAAAACTTTTATATAATATCTGCTTTTCCGGTTTCCGGACGTTCTTAAGCTTCTTTAATAGCAAAACTATGCGAACATTTTTGCTGCATTCTTACCGTATAACAGCAAAAGACATACAAGGACGAAAGTCCTTTTCTCATTTTCTTATGACAAAAGTTCAGAACTTTTGATCCCTTCGCATTTTTCACAAGAACAGAAAATGAGATATGTACCCGAAACTAGAAAGTAGAAAGAATGAGAATAAATGGACGAACAAAAAAATAAAATAAAACTAAAAGAAAAAGAATTATATACTTTTCTGCAGTAAAAGGCAGCTGAAAAATTTTTCTCATAAACTTCACCTGTTTAAGTTGGATTAATTTGCCGCCAGAATGGTCTCAAACGCATGTCAAAGCATGTTTTCAACAAAATATTTCAAAAAGTTTGAATAAAAGATAAAAATGTTTAAGCAATGTGTACGTTGGTACATACCTAGTTCGATTAATCTCTTAAAGGAATATTTAAAGACGGTTTAAACTACTAAATAATAAAATTGTAGTAGGTGCTAACAAACTTCGTAGTATGTTTTATTTCCTTAAAATTTTACGTTCTTTTCTCAAATAAAAGTCGCAATATTTTCAAAAACATAAAAATATTTCACTAAAGAAATTAATTAATATGTACAAGAACTTCTGTTAAACTCTGCGCCAGTCTCCAACATTCAATTTAAGGCTTGCGCCGGTAGTCGTAAACAATTTTATGACCAAATAAAATTCAGTTAATAAACATGGACTGGACCCCGTCTTCGATTCTTGTAAATAACAAAAGCCATAAAATGCAGAACATCATATTTGAACATAGTAAAGCTCTGTTGCATACGAATCTACTAACAACCATTTTACAGGACTAGACATCACAGAGAATTGCACATAATTTTCATCCAAATTATGCTACATATATCAAAATTAAAAAGTTGTTAGCGTATCTCTGCTACCAGTTTCTTAGCCGTTAAAACTAAATTCAATTTTAATTTCGTTAAAAAGAAAATGCATTTTTAATAGCTGTTGCTTTGCATTTATTTTTTGGTCATAAATTAAGTCTCTGTGTGTACTAAATTAAATGTAGGTACCATTAATTAAAATGGACATTTAAGTTAAATACATTTTGACTTTTATGTTTTTCTTTTGGTTTGGCAAAGGAATCATAAACCTTCTCTGAAGAGAAAGAAAAGAACACAACTCAGTAGTTTGGTTATTTGAGCAAAAGCGATGGGTTGAATCCCACACCTGACACCAAGTGACATAGTTAAGTTTAGAATTAAGAACAATGGTTTATTATTAATTTCATATTAACATTATTAAGAATTAGAATCAGCGAATTTAAAATTAAGGATTTAAAAAAAAATATCATTTTAATATATTACTTGAACGAATGGAAATTTTAATTCTGTTTGAAGATTTCTTTTTTAACCGATCCGCCGCTCAAAATTAAACTATACTTTTGAACCTGTATATCCTTGAACAAATTTTAAAGTTTCAAAATAGCACATATTCGTGATTTCTTTATTCTTATTTGACTAATTCTAATTCTACTAATTCCCTTAAATTATAAAGATTTTGTTCTGCCATCATGAATTTATGAATTTCGAAATTGATCGTTATTCGAACGGGATTAATAAACTAATAAATAAAATTTCCATATGTTGTAATATTTTTAATTTTTAAGAATCAGTCTTTTGTGTGAGAAACGTTGGGACCATATTAAGTTTTATTTGAATAAAAATATGAACCTGGACAGCCTACACTCTAGATCTTCTTTCTGGTGAAATTTTACTATATGATGTCTAGTATTGAAGTTGTCTAGATTTCTGTCTACAACAAAAATTACAACTCTAAATGTTCTTGTAAAGGTTTTAGAAACCCAATGAATTTAGACATAAATCTAGTTACGTTTTCTAGCACTTTTAATTAAAATTCTAGTAAAAGTAGGTAAATAGAAATTTAGTGTCTAGTTGGAATTTTACTAGATTTTAGTTGAAAAATAGTTTATAGCATAATTACGTTAGGATTTCCAGAATCAATTTGGAGCTAATACCCCAGTCTTAAAACGGGACATAAAGAAGCTAAATAGTGTTAACAAACGATTTTTAATTTATATAAAATTCCTATAGCTTTAATTTTCATCTGCTCCTCCAAGTTTTTCGTGGGGCCGGTTCAATGAATGGGTTTAAAAAAAATTAAAATTTTGATTAATACATGAACATCGAAAATTGTTGTACCTTTTTTTAGTATTTATCATAAAAGGAAGAGAAAGAAACTTATATATCAATCAAAAGGTCAAACGCATAGATGTGCAAAAAAAAAAAATCCCGTGTGTATGTTGCTGCACGGGAGAATATTACAAAAAAAATTGTACAAACCAATACATAGCGCCTTTAAAACTAATATTAAATCGCCTATATTATTTCTCTAAAACTCCACAGCCTCTCAAAGACACAACTAATCATGGATAAAATCGAAACTATAAAAGAGAATTTTTTTAACTCCTGCAGATGGTCAGACAATCCTTCTATTAGGCAACTAGTCAGCCATTAATAAGTGCTAGAGATCCACTATCTAGGTTAAGTATAGGTCAAGTGTAGGATAGGATTTAGTTACCAAAAAAAAATTCACATAAGATGTTTAAATGTTTCGGTTTTCCTTAAATTAATTATAGACTAGATACATAGGTCTCTCCCCAAACTAATTTTATATTAAAGATGAAAAGGTCATTCCAATATCCTGCATACTTGCTTAGCACTTAAATTTACAATATTACATAGTATACGAAATCTAAGAAACAATAAAGAGCAATTGAATTGAATTGACATAGCGCCTCATAGTATCAAGGAAAGGATTAAGTATGCATACAAGAAATTCGAAATAATTATGTGAAAAACAAATTTTGGTCAAATTTCGACCACAGGCGTTACTAGTAATAATAATTTCCTCCGTGAATGTTTTATTTTTTCGTAACTCATTAAATAAATGTCTTTTTCTAAATTATTCAGTATTTTTTACCGAGGACTTTTAATACTCAAAGCAGTAGTCAAGGGCAAGAAATAAATTCACCTGGGGCTGACGAGGAGAAAATCTTTTTAGACGTCGAGTAATTTCTAATGTGCAATGTCATAGAAATTGCGGTCTCGCTGGCATAGGGATAAATAAAAATCGTCTCGTTCGATGCGATCGACTTATTCTGCTCAATTCAGCACATAAACTGCTCCGTCAATAGTTTGCATTTTCTTTTTAACAATTTTTTTTTATACCCACAATTTTTTTATTTTTCACGACGGTTAAATCCCTGAGATGAAAAGTGAAAAATCGCAAAATGTGTACTCTGTCGAGATTCTAGAAGTTATAAGTCAAAGACAAAAAAACAAAAAAAAAAGGAAAAATTGTGAAAACCTGGAAAAAGCTAAATGGAATGAAAGTGTACCGAATCCACCATCCTCGTCCCGCACAGAATGCTGAAAATAGTCCGAAACGATGAAATGCATTAGGAAAATTAAATCGAAACATCTGAGCATTTCTTCTACAATGAGTGCCTCAGTGAAAGCATTCATTTTCCTGTAGCTTTTAGTCGATGCTGGCATACAGATGAGCAGGACGCCGACTGTCGCGAGGGTAGGAGATGAATACTATATAATAAAACAATGAAGTGCACTTAAATCGAAAAACGAACAATTTCCAAAGAACGTGTCTTGTCCAAGGTGTTGCTCGACAACGCCGACGACGACGACGACGACGATGATGATGACGAGTACCTCGTTAAATGCACGAAGATGGCGAATAATGGGAAACTCTTGGCAGTCTCAGTGAACTCGAACTGGGCACGTGTATCCATCCCCCAGTGGGTTGTTAGACTCCCCAAAAATTCCCGAGATACCCCCCGCCACCCGCCCGGAAAACCTTCATAGAAGCAGATAAACATATAAGTAAGGTTTAGCTTTAAGCTAAGTACCTTTGAGGCAGTGGCCAATCTCTATAAGAATATTGCTGATTCTAAGAAAAATATAGGAAAACCAGGTAAAGAGACGCAAGCAAAAATATAAGATATTAAGAAAAAAAAAACAGAATTTCGTTATTCCTTTGGCGAAAGCACCACTCGAATTATTAAACTTCGCTTTTGCGACCCCGCGCATCTTGTCAATTTTAAACTAAATTATATTCAGCAGCGTTGTTGGAAGATAATTTGCTCAGATGCCATGAAATTAAATTTTGCCAAGCATAAAAAATTCCAGTTTTTTTTTTTTATACATACTATATATATATATAACAGAGTTTGGGGCTATATAGCCCGCTCCCACGTGGTTCCTTTATTGTCTGTCGCCTAACCAAGGTTGCAAGCGAGGTATCCGTAGAAATTATCGCTCACTTTAAAAAGATTTCTAATTCCTTAAGGCTCCTACTGCGGAAAATTGTCAAAGTGTGCCACCACTGCAAGATGTCTCCAAAATTGTGGTTATAATTGGATCCTGCTCCTGGAGCCAAGTGGAAAATAATAAGTGAAGGGACCTCACTGGAGCATTTCACATTTCGCCAAGTATTCTTGGATCCTTACTGAAAGAATTGAATGGGTAAGAGTACATATAAGATAAGAAGATAATTATCTGAATACTTAATCTCATCTGCATCGTTCATAAAGATTCCGTAAAATGTTGAACACTACACAAAAAAAAAAATATTTCTAGCTAATTCAACAATGAGTGCTTGTTAATTCATCTAATATGAATTTTCTGTTTCAGTGTAATTTAATGTAAATTTTATGAAGAATACATTTCTCGATTTTGGGGAACTTACATAATCCCCGAATGAGACAAACCCCAAAATGCATAATCCACAGGTGCAAATTGCCCAATCTCGAAATCCTCCAAACATTTATAAAAAGAAACACGCCTCTTTAGTTGCTTTTTCAGAATACCAATTTTCCATAAAAACGGTAGGGTTGATTATTACCTTTTCTAACATTATTACTTAAAAACGAGTTCAGTTTTTTATAAATTCTTCTACTTTAAATCCTCCTTTTGCAACATATTTGATTTACCAAAGATTTTTCTTGTAAGCGAACAGTTTCCTTAACCCTTAAATGCGCGATTTTTCTTTTTATTGCGAAAAAATTATATTTGGTAGTATTTAGAATATAAGTCAAATAAAAAATATAAAAAAAATATATATGGGACGTTCCACGTCAAACGGATCAAAGCTGTGCCCAAAATTCAGCTTGATTAATTAAAACGTATAATAGCTCAAAAGACTCGTTATTGAATCCTCTTTTCAATAACGTGTGGCTAAATGTGGAAATTCAAGATGGCGGACTTAATATGGCGGCTAAAAGTTGGCCAAAAATCGGATGGTCGGACTAAAAGTGTTGCAAAAAAAAATGGTTTGGTGGATATAATCGGATATAGGCTTAAAATATTCCTTATATATGTAGCTTTAAAGTTGGCATAGTAGGATTACCAAATCCAACATGGCGGGTCCGAAATGGCGACGAAACTAAGAAGTATCGTCGATGCACTCAAGAATCATTGATCGCACGCACGTTTTTAACATAAAAACATTATTACATGAACTTAAAATACTCCTCTTCCGTCAAACATTTAAAACTGAAATGTTAACCCTGCCAAATTCAAAATAGCGGACCCAAAAGGGTGGAAAATCTGCGAAAATCACCAACAGGATCGAATCTGTTCAGCGCAGAATCACCCGCTTTGCGCTACGTGACCTTCCTTGGGACCTTCACCTTGCTCTCTACGAAAGTCGTTTAAAATTTATAAATCTCCAGCCTCTCACCCTCCATCATGATATTGCTGATATTATTTCCGCCCATCAACTTCTAAATGGTTTAATTGGCTGTCCTGGGTTCCTACATAGTATATCCTTCAATATCAACCCTCGTAACGTCAGATCTTTTCCCACCTTCCGCCTCGAAAGTCATCGGATTAATTTGATCATTTTTTCACCAGAATGCCTCGGAAAGCAAGCAATACAGCTCCCTTCGACTTCCATTTTGATAAAGTTTCCCTCAAATTTGTATCATTTTCTAATTAGTAAAGTTACTAACCCAAACTAAATTGCGACATGGAATACAAGTAATTGAAGTTCATATAGAAATATTTCGGGTCAAAAACGTTAATAGGACAAATGATTTCTGCAGTATTTGGTGATTTTCGCAGATTTTCCACCCTTTTGGGTCCGCTATTTTGAATTTGGCAGGATTAACATTTCAGTTTTAAATGTTTGACGGAAGAGGAGTATTTTAAGTTCATGTAATAATGTTTTTATGTTAAAAACGTGCGTGCGATCAATGATTCTTGAGTACATCGACGATACTTCTTAGTTTCGTCGCTATTTCGGACCCGCCATGTTGGATTTGGTAATCCTACTATGGCAACTTTAAAGCTACATATATAAGGAATATTTTAAGCCTATATCCGATTATATCCACCAAACCATTTTTTTTTTTGCAACACTTTTAGTCCGACCATCCGATTTTTGGCCAACTTTTAGCCGCCATATTAAGTCCGCCATCTTGAATTTCCACATTTAGCCACACGTTATTGAAAAGAGGATTCAATAACGAGTCTTTTGAGCTATTATACGTTTTAATTAATCAAGCTGAATTTTGGGCACAGCTTTGATCCGTTTGACGTGGAACGTCCCATATATAATTATGTTTTTAGTATATTTATTTCACAAAATCATTTTTTCTTTATAAACTACACTGCGCAATCACCAGAGTTGATGAACTATGGTAAACAAATCAAAAATAGTTTTTAAATAAACTTTTCTTATTTAAAAACAGTTCTATGTAATAAACAATAATATTTATTTCATATTCTTACCTGCAAGTTTCATCAAAAAATTCTTATAAAAATCTTTATCTACCGCCAAAATTTCCGAACATTAGTAGTTGTCACTTTGACAAGGCCATAGAGGAGAAAAAAATAATTAGCTGTTTTGCCAATTTCTACAGTTTCAACAGTTCTAATTTCCCAATCAAATGTTAACAATAATAAAAAAGAATATTACTATAAATTTGGTATATCCGAATTTATATAACATTTTCCTGTCTGTTGTTTTTAAACAACACTGCTATGATATTTCTTGTACAAAATATTTGTTTTACTGTTCGTAGATGTGTCGAAAATATTATACTATATGTGCTATTATAAACTTAATTTCTAGAAAGGGACTTTTAGATCCACTCTTATACATACAAAAATATATTCTTCAACCATCTAATTTCGTAATTTATTTAACTAATTTTGTTTGTGATTTTCACTTAATAAGATTGCTAGTAAGCATGACCAGAGAAGTTTATTTTAAAATTATAAAACGATTTTCAATCATCGTCAACGCAGCCAATTGTCCATCTAGTAAGAAGGCTAGTCGGTCAAAGTTTTAGAATTAAATATCTTTAAAGCAAACATTTCGGTTGGTGAAGTTATAAATTGCCATTATAAATAAAATACTCATCGTCATAAATCACAACTAATGGAAACTAGCAAAAACACTAATAGTTAATCAGTTATCAATCTTTTCACGTGTTAATTAGTGTTTTTTCATGAAGGTTTAATTCAATTTGTTCCTTCAAATATACTACTATGATCAAAAAATAAAGCCAATTTTGAATTTAAATTGCGCGAGTACATCAATTCGATCAAATCTTCTTGTTTTTAGGTTGGTAGCACTCACTGACTCATATCTAAGTAAAATTTCACGCCAGTACGTCATTTGTTTGGTTAGTTTCGTTGTGTTTTCTGAGCAAATAAAAGTGAATTTTTCGATTTTTACAATGTGTGATTTTATTGAGCAAAGAAGTTGCATTCAATTTTGTTTGCAAAATGAAATTTCCGCTGCAGAAAGGTTTAGAATGTTGCAGAAGTCCTTCAGCGATCAGGTTTTGTCTGAAAGAAATGTTTACAAGTATTATTAACAGTTCAAAGAAGATAGAAAAAGCTTTGAACACAAAGAGCGTCCCGGACGACCACCAAAATCAATCAATGAACAACATGTCAATGAAATCAAAGATCAAAAATCGTCGGTTGAGACTTTGCTGATACTGTAAACATTTCATTTGGATCGGTCCAAACCATATCGAAAGAACATTTGTGCTTGAGAAGAGTCACGTCTCGATTGGTTCCAAAAACACTTATTTTCGAATTCAATTTTCAAATTCGATGCATGTCGTTCCACAACCACAGTATTCGCCCGATTTAGCTCCATGTGACTTCTGGCTATTCTCTAAGCTCAAAAGATCGCTTCGGGGACACCGTTTGGAATCGACTGATGAGATAAAAGAAAAATTGTAGAAGAAACTGAAGGCCATTCCAATAATCGAGTTTCAGAAGTGTTTCGAGGATTGGAAAAATCGCTGGCATAGATGTATTGTATCCGTCGGGGACTAGTTTGAAGGGGATGATATAGATTTGGAAGAATAAATTTAAAAAAATTAAAGTTATAAACAAATTGGCCTTACTTTTTGATCACAGTAGTACACTATTTCTGTTTAAAAATTAACAAATTTATACTTTCATAGTAAAACTGACATACATTCGCTTTCCTCCAACAATTCTATAGTAAAATTAAAGCTAAATTAAATTGAATTAAAATTAAAATAGTTAGGTAAACTAGAATCTGGTTGATTGAAACATAAAATTCATATTGATGTTGAATTTTCAGTATAATGTCTTTTGAAATTTAGCCAATAGAAAATTTTTTCTAATATCTGAAAATCCAAATTAATTTTAACAAGACAAATAGGAATGGAAAAAGTTGGTACTATGCCTTGTGCATACATAAATCAACAGATTTATTACCAAAATCCCAAACAAGAATTGAATACGAAAAATTCTGAATCCACACTGGAGTTAGGCCGGATTTTGAAGTCCTAAATACTTAAAACACTTTAGCCGATATAAGTAAGACCTTATCCCCTCCATTCACTACATGACAAGGCATTTTGTTGACTTCCACTTAATTCCGCCCCACCGCCCGGCTAACAACATTATTGACCACTCGTGTCAGTCTGAACCCTCCCCAAAATCCCCGGAGCATTCAAATAGCTATCGCCTAATTTTGGTGTGTGTCCTGTTTGCCGGATGTTAACAAGGTATGCAAGGGAGATATTGTGCTGCACCCCCCGCGGCCCAATGACGGCGGTGGCGGCGGCGACGGCGGCGGGGATCCCAACGAAGCAAGCCCCAAAAACTGAGACTGCACTGAAATATTTTGTTTTCGTGTTTTTACTGAAATTTATTGCCAATTCTGTATTTTGCGGCCATAATGGCTTCGTATATATTCCGGTTATGGTTTTATTTAGTATGCGAACGACACTTTGCGGGCATCAAAGCGCAATAGTGGTCCTGTGGATTCTGTGGGATGCTTCGGCTGGATTAATAAAAGGTGGCTGATTTTAGGGCGGCAAACGTACTACCTTTGAACCTACTCTCTAAGTGAAATTAACAAATCACCTCGGTTTTGGTGTGTGAAGATTTCAAAAATTATTGCATACCATTTTATTGTGATATTTTAATGAAATTTTCGTGATTTGAATTTTTCAATTAATTATTAAAATCTATAACCTACATATACATATTCAATTCGTTAATATTTAACAATTAAATCACCATCAATACCCTGAATACATAATTAAGTTCTCTGTCTAATGTATGTATGAATTCTCAGAAATAAGTTGGATCAAAGATCAAGATTGCATAAACTGGGAACACTTACGAAGATATTTTACCTTGGGTTCATGAATAGTTTATTGAATTGAATAGATTGCCTAATTTAGAGTGTTTTGTCTCTCAGAAATTACCGATAACAATTAGCCCCAAAAATGGCTTCGATGAATTAGTAATGTCGAACTTTCATGATAATGAACTTAATTAAATAGTATCTAGATATTTAGAGGAAGACGTTTGATTTATTACCATCAAACCTTAAATTTTATATCAATTTTCATTGAAAATAATGAAACAATTAACAATAAACTTTAGAATATACTTTTGATGCTAAAATTTAAAGGTCACGAATATTTTTCATGTTTGTCTCCTCTCTTTTTTAAGTCTTTAATACTTCATATTGATATAGGGACACTTTTGTGTGTAATAAAGTCCTGAAAAAAATCGATTACTTTGATGTCAACCACAAAGAAAAAATAAATCAGATCTTCAATACATTTTAAAAAAAATTGTTTTTGAAAGCTTTTATTTAGCTTCAGCAATTTGTATATATTCTTCGTTGTTTCAAACTATTTATATTTTCTTGGGCACGGATTATGAACTTTTGTTCAAAATTTAAAACCCAAAGTAGGTATGGCATTTTTTACCTTTTACTACTTTCTACCTATAAATCCTTTTTTTCTTAAAAAAATCGGTTTTAAATTATACTATTTAAGTTTTTACATTTAAAAACAAATGAAGATTTAGACTGCCGAGCCATTTTTTTTTTTTTTTTTTGTTTTTGTGGAAATAAAAAAAATGGAGAACTTTCAAAAACTCCTTACAATATAACTCGAACTTCACAATTCTTACCGATATTAAGAGAATCTTTATTTTGAAATTTTTATTCCTATCTTTTGGTCAGTTCTCTTAAAAGAGCACAATTATTAAAGTTACTTACCTACAATTTTACTTATAAACTTAACATTTGGAGTTATACAAGAAATTTCAAATATTTTGAGCATTGATCTTATTTTAAAAATATATGTTTATATTCAAACATACAGTTCTGAAACAACATCCTCTTGTCATTTTCTTCCCTATTTTGTAAAATGATCAATCTAGAATTATGAAAATGTGTATAGGGAGAAATAATTATAAGAAAAGTTTGGCGATACGACGGGATTCGCAAAGCAAATTTATAATTTTTTTATAATTGTTTCTGATTTTTTTGCATGCAGTTCCAAATCCAGAAATTTCTCACTAATTTTCAAGTCTATATTATTGGAAGTACAATGAAGAAATATTTTTTATATAATATTAATCCGTTTCTATTTGGTAGTTTGAAAGAAAAGTAATTGGGTTAAACAAATATTTGAAGTCATATAATTAATTTAAAATAACCAATTTTCTGATCAATTATTCAATAATTATGCTTTATACTATATATTTTGTACATACAATAAATTGTATTTATACCAACAAAATAATTTTTGTATATAACAAACAAAACCGTCCGGAGCCAATACGCAAAATCCATAAAGAAATCTAATTTAAAGTAAAAATTCATATAATTTTTTAAATGATTACCAAAAATACAAAGGAAACGAATATCGGATTTTGTATTAATATTCTATTAACAAATTAAGAAGATATTCTGTATGATTTAAAAAATCTTTAGGTCTTTAGGATAAGAAACTTTTCCCTAGGAAGTTCCCTATCATATACATATACCAAAATCTCACCTTTTTGAACTTTCATTCCAGGATATATTTTGTGAAAGTTAAATGTCCTTCACGAGCAAAACGGCCACAGGCAGCTTAATTGTGCCCATTCTCCTCTCGGACCGAATCAACGAGTCTTGCAGGAGTAACAGGAGCATCCCTGTGGGCGGTGTCCCTGCTTTCCGCTCATTTACACAGGATCCCCTTTTACTCGTTTGTCTTTCACGTGCAGCTTCGCCGCAATGTAATTAATTTTGGTTTTTGCAACAACTCTCAAATAGCCATGAGCATGGCTTCCATTGGTATACTATATATATTTTTTTATTTGATGTTTTTACTTGTATTTATTTTTTTTTTTTCATTTGTCACCACTGCGAGGAACTATCATTCATACTGGGTGCACCCTACGGGGTCATACTATATGCTCCCCCAGGAACTCCATAAATCTTCCCAGAGTTTTCCGAGCGCCGCAGTACATCAGTATGCCACTTTAAATCTGAAAAAAAGTGAGGGTAATGAAAGCCATCATTTGCATTGGGGAGTCTCACCTGGAACATTTTACAGGAAGAGCTGGAGGATGGAGCGCGTGTGTGCCTAAGTTACTGGAAGACGACGACGATTTTTCTGGTTCCCTGTTCCCTATATTAAACTCTAGCTAAGATCCGTCATACTCATGCCGGGTCTAGAAACCCGACTCTGACTGTTTCCGAAGTGGAAAGTTGGCACAATGACTTGTTTTCTTTTCATTCTTAGAAGTTTTAAGTGGCGCAAAACTTGTAACCTCATTCAGAGGAATTACGCAAACACGGGCGTTGGGAAAATACACCCCCATCCCGCCCCAGGGGCTTATTCAGCAAAGCTTAGTGGCATTTTGACTCCGACAGACTTCCTCGTGGATCGTATCTAAGTATCTTCTTGTTCAAAACCCCTCTACTATTCATCCCTTAAGGCAGTGGAAGCTAAGAGAGCTCCCATGCTGAGCTACTATGAGAAGAAAAAAAAATTAATTACCTCTGGATTCCTTCAGTATCTTGATTATTTCACGATGAATCGGGAATTTACCCAATTCCCTTTCCCCGAATTACTGTCTCGTTTCTAGCACGAGCCCCGGTAGCCCTTAGCTCCTTTTAAAAACGCATGATGGGCGCAAAGTGTGCTGCAAGAGGCATTTTAGGGACTATTACTTTCCATCTAGGGCCTCATGAAATTAATGCAAATATCGCCGGGACGAAGAGGCACTTTGAAAAACGAGAAGCCCAAAACTAGGCACCTCTCGGAGTCGTGGGGTGGGACCTTCATTAAAGAATTAATCCCGGTATTATTCTAGAAAATCGGTGAAGGGAAGAAAACTAATTAATCCTCAGCGACCTCTATGCCCGCGCGCGAATCGCTCCTTCTCGCCCGCTCAGCATGCAGCGACTTCGACGACGTCGACGTCGACAAATGACGTCGGTCGTCGGTCGTCGCCTTCATCACCGTCACCATCACCGTCGTCGTAGTCGTCGTCGTTGTCGCAAAATGTTTTTTGTTGAAATATTAAGAAAATTTTTGAACAACGATGTCACGGAGCTGCCGAGCCCCGGGCTCACCTTATTTAAAGCTGTCAAGGCATTTAACTGAAAACTTTTAATTGACCAAGTTCCCGCGGGAGCAGCGCCTCTGAATAAATGCGGGAAGGGGACTCCGATTTCAGGACCCCGGACGGAGGGAGCCAGAACCAATGAAAATTTTGGCTTAAAATAGAAAATGAAAACTTTTGGGAAAATTTTTCATTTACGCCGAATTTCTCGTTTTTCAATTACAAGTCCTGAATCAAACGGAGCTTAGGGGAATCACCCTACTCCTGCGGGAACTTTTACAGGAGAAGCAACAACATAACAACAACAAAGTTGACGGAATAATGTTGCCTTCCAGCAAGGGTCCCAATACAATTCGATTGAGAAAGTAAGCGAAAACAATTGGAAGCAGTTTCACTTTTTAATTCGGTGAAAGTCGTCTGGAGCTGTTACCAGGAGCCGGATTGTTTTTAACGGGGGCTGAGGTAGTCAGAGTGCTAATTTTCGATTATTTTCAGATTAAAGAACTTCGCAGTTCTTTATTTCGTTACGTCTAAGCAGCAACGATATATAAAATGACAGATATTTTGTCCATTTCTTCTTGAGTTTCACCCCTTGATTTAAGCCGTAGAAATCAAGTTTATTATTCAAATATTCACACAGACGAAAATAGTACTACATAAAATCAATAGGTTAGTTTTGGCACATAAATAATGAGCGATTATGACAAAATAAAAAAGACCATATATTTATAACTTATGTTATTTATTTGTCAATAACATAAGCACCGTCGGAATCAATAACACGTCTCCACCTATCTGGCAAAGATTGATTTTGACTTAAAGAATTTGTCTAAGAATTGTCGTAGGTGGACCTCATCATCGAATTTTTTTGTAGAAAGTGACCAAGGACTTGAATAAACAATAATCTGTCTGTGCCAAGTCTGGCGAGTACGGTGGATGAACAATTATCTTCCAAGCAAACTCCAATAATTTTTTTTTTGTACTGGTTTTTGCAATCTGTTTGGTCAAGCGTTGTCATGTAAAAAGAAAATTTTATCGTGGTGTGGATGATGTGAAGTTCGATGTCAGTTTTCAACTTGTCTAGATGGTTAGAGTAGACACTGGTGGTCATGGTAGTATTACTAAGAAGGAGGTCATAATATATGATTCCATGAATATCTCACCAGACGCACAACATAACTTTTTTAGGGTAAAGGTCTTCGTTCAGGGTTGATTTTCCGAGTTCATTTGGACCTAACCATTGGCGCTTGCGAATATGGTTAATATACAGAACCCACTTTTCATCCCCAGTAATAAGGTGATCCAACCAGTTGAATGTGTGGCGAAAAGACAAAAGTTGTGTACAGACATCTATGCGATATTTAAGTTGACACGGACTTAACTGATGCGCGGTATCCAAACACCATATATGTACCTTTTTCCCAATTCGTGCAAATGTCTTTCTATTGTGGTGTGAGAACATTCGAGAAGTGTAGCCAAAGTACGCGATGAAAGCCTAGAATCTTCCTCAATTAACTACTTTAATCTATCGATGTCCATATACTATATGCCCAGACAGACAGCGGACTAAATTAATAATTAATTAATTACTCTTATTCCTTGTAATGGATAGCTCCATACAGAAGAACAAAATCAGCTGAGTTCTAGCACACTTTTCATCATTTAGGTATAAATGATAAAAAAATTATGGTCAATGATGACTTGCAAGTCATAAATGATCAAGTTTTTCGTCATTTAGCGGCCATCATGATGATAAGGCCATGACAGACAACACTTAAATTAGTAATTAGTACTAATTAGTAATTTATGTGTGCTGTCTGTCTAAGGCAAAAAACTTCTTCTTAATATTATGTGACTGTCACATGAAATGTACTTTAGAATTTGAATAACGTTTTTTATATGAGTTTCTTCTTGAGTGAAAACCATAGGGAAATCTTATCGGTTTTCTTCTGTTTTTTGTGTGTGGCTGTTTTACTCTGTGTATTATGCAAATAAGGGAAGATCATAATAAACGGTTTATATAATCTTTGGTAGAAGTAATTTTGGCTTGTTAATCTTAACTGAAAACTTAATATTATATAGAGTTTTTTTTTTTTTATCTTTAAACTTTAAAGTGTTATATGTACCTACCTATTATAATATATATTATCGTCTCTTGAATTTAATTTTAAATGTCTGGTCTTAAAAATATGTCGTCCAGCACTTTTTTGTTTCCATATTCCAAGGCATAGATAACATTTTGCATCATGTGCACTTTTCACCTTGTCCTTAAAAGTTTACTTCCAGTGCCGCTAAAAAAGTTTTTTAAAACTTATATTTTCAGATATTTCATTTAACGATATAAAATTTGATTATCAAATTCGGCTCCCGTGTTCAACAACTGAACTTCTTACATACAAAAACGAAGCTCAAAAAGTTTAACAAGAAGAGAAAATTACTTTCTATAAAAAAAATACAAATTGACCTAGAAAAACCAAGCTCAATCACAATTTGAACGAGATAAACCAGCATTTATATCAACGTTTTTGCTCAGTTTTTTGTAGAATTTGAGCCCTTGTTTGTCCGAATTTACCTTTTTCCGTATACAATTTAATTTTCAACTAGCCTATGATTCTTTTAGACCAAGGTGAATCATATGATATAATATAGTTGGATGAGGGAAACGTAATGTTGGCAAAATTTCTGCATCATAGCAAACGTAAAGAAAAATTAAAGGTGACAATCAAGCATTACATTGTTTTTTATTTTTTTGCTATATCACTGATTTCAAAATAATCTTTAGATAAAAATTTTATTTTTATAAAGTTAAAATCGAATATTAAAAAAGTAAAATTCATTTAAGTTTAATTCCAATTCTCTTCTTAAAGAGCTTAAAAAATTTGTCATGTTATTTTATAATTGCCGCGTTCCATTGGACCTGGCAAAGTACTCGCAAGTACGTGTGACTGTCATGAACTACACATTCTCTTGGCTGGATGTAGTTGAGCAAAAATTTCACAAGTAGTTACGCGATTTTTTCCCGCTAGGAGGTTTTCATATTTTCTATTGCCCCATAGATGGATTAAAGTTATTTATGGTTATGTTTCAATGAGAATGACAGTTACTGATTTTAATTTTGAAATTTCAAAATATTTTGAAAAGCAATAGGGGAAAAACAATATGGATATATTTATGGTGAGTATCTTAAATGATTTCTTATTAAATCTGCATTCAAGTAAACTGTTTTTAGATCCGATACATTGGCGATAGCAGTGATAGCAGCGATGAAAGTATTCTGTTTACTTCTTCGTCTTCATCCTCATCCTCATCTGAATCTGGATCTGAAGAGGAGCTATTAACAAAAAAAGCAAGGGTGGAGAACTCTTTGGACATTATTGAGAAGTATTTCGACCTACAGTTTAAAGAACACTTTCGGTTAAATAGAGTTGTTGAAGACGGGCTAATTGGTAAACATATTTAAAAAAAAAAAAATTAACAAAAAATGAAACCGGCAATAAAAGAAACTGAAAAGCGGAAAATAAAATAAGTTTTTTAGTCTTAATAACTAAGCTCCTAAAGTAATGTAAGTAACTCATTTTGAGTCGGGGCTGTTGTTTATCGCTAGAGATCACGTTGCATTTTCATGTTATTTTGTTTTGATTATTTCTTTAAAATAATTTAACGATCTTCGTTGATTGTTTGTTTGGCGTCGGTTTAATTTTTTTTTTAAAAGTTTTTATTTTTTAATGCTTTGTGGCGAATATACGCGTCGAATTGAGAACTTCCTCCTTTTTTCGTCGGTTAAAAATAAACAGAATAATAACATTATTTTGTATTCTATTTGTTGCAGACAAGTACAGAGACTCTAGGATTATGGAAATACGAGGAGGTAGAGAAAAAGTACCAGGTGCCCTCGAAATATATATAACTCCGGGGTATTTGGCCAATACAGAAACTTATCGCCAAATTTCTGATAGGTTTGATGTCACTAAAAGCTCTGTATTCAGAATTCTGCACAGAGTAATAGAGTGGAATGTGCTGGAGAGCCATCAGTACATCAAATGGACGTCGGAATCTGAAATGTCTACGAATCAAGCAAAATTTTACGCAATGCAAAATTTCCCTCGGGTAATTGGGGCAATTGATGGTTCCCATATAAGGATAAACCCGCCCAAGCATGACAGAGAGGCATATTATAATAGAAAAAAGTATTATAGTATTTTGATACAGGGGATCGTTGATGCAAATAAGAGATTCATTGATGTGCATGATGCCCGTCTTCTTCGTAAATCATTTTTCTACAGGAAAATATGCGAAGAGCCCGAAATAATTATTCCAGGTGGCATATTACTGGGAGATTCTGCATATCCTGAAAGTGATTATCTTGTTACACCTTATAAGGATTTCGGCAGTCTGAGCCAAAAACAATTGAAGTTTAATTACATGCATTCAGCAACTCGAATTGTTGTTGAGAATGCATTTGGCTTGTTGAAAGGCAGATTTCCGAGGCTAACATTTTTTGAAAGTCCAAACATTGCTTTCATTGCAAACTGTGTCGTGGCTGCCTGTGTTTTACATAATATTTGCATCACAGAAAATGATTTGGAAGATTGGTTAGAACCTGAAGATCCAAAATTCCCATAATTCATCTCAGGCAGAAAGCAGCAGCAGCACTAGACAGCAAATCTTTAATTATCTGGACAGTCAGAATTTGCTTAATTAAATAAAATATTCTTTAAAACAGATGTAAATGTTTAATTAAAAACCATCATTAATGTTGGTTTTTTTGTAACAGTTTTACAATTTCCAAATGTCTCTCATTTCTTGCCTTTTCTTTTTTCTCCAGATAGTACTCCATAAATTTTCTCTTCTTTGCCTTTTCCGATATTTTTTTCTTTATATCCAACAAAGTCTCTATTTGTCTCTGCTTTGTCGGCTTTGGCTTCCTTGGTGTGATGTCCAACACTGAATCATACGACATTGGCACGGGTGTTGGAAGACCTTGAAGTCCGACAGTAACAGAATGCGACGGTGTTATCAAAGGGTGATCATGGAAGATTTTGTCCATTTCCTCTATAAAAACAAATTTCGTCGCATTTGTCCCTGTACCTCGGTCTTTGGCACCTTTATACGCACGATACAGTGCTCTCCATTTCACCTCAACCTGCTCCGCCGTAGTTCGAGAAACCTGAGAAGTTACAAACAATTTAAAAGTGCTGCAGATTGCTTCTTTTCATTTATGATATATTTAGAATTGACTTTAATTGTTTTACCAAAACATTCATTCCCTCCAAATCTATAAGGATTGCTTCCCAGAAATGTTTCTTTGTTTTGGTCTGAAAATATTCCTCCTTCCTATTTTCGTAAACAGAAATTAGGGCCTTTCCCTCATGGTACGACCAGTTTTTAATCTGCTTCTTATATGTTTCCTATAAGAACCACCAAATAACTAAAAATACATAAAATGTTTTACCATTTACCATTTTCACTGCCAAAACCAATAAACCCACACGAAAGAATAAAATCTAAATCAAATCTATTGACATTTCAGTTTGAAGTTGAGAAAGTTGCTAGACTTACTTAGATTAGTTTAAAGTTGCGTTCCATTGAACATCTACTCGCAAGTACTTGCGAGTACTTTGCCAGGCCCAATGGAACGCAGCAAATGTAAAAAAATTAATTATGATTTAAATTCGATCATTTTATATTTATAATTGCCAATTTTTCGCAGTGCACTGTATTAAAATTAATAGCTCAATCGGCCAAATAACCCTTTCAATTTATATGAACAGGAAATTATTGAAATTTTTTTTGTATCACACTGAAATATTTCCCTAAAAGGAGAACAGACAAAAAAATGAAATCTATGGATCGATTAAACGTATACAAAAATATCCACGAAACCAGTCCTGTCTCGGAGGAATTGAGTTTATTATGATAAATTCGAAATAAACCTCCATCGATGGGAAGGACTTTTCACTTTTGCCTTTTGTCTAGTTAGTCCGAAACCGCAAATTCCCTGTTGACATCTTTATCCCTTTCGTGACTCCATCCAGAGTCCTGCATCGAATTCTTTATTATTCCAGCAGACTTTCGGTGTCTCCAGGTTTTATTTTTTCGGTGGGAATAAAAAAAAGAGTAAAACAAGAAGGGAAAATTACTTTCTATAAAAAGAGATACAAATTGGCCTAGCCCTTCATTTTCTTTCGATGGGACTTTCGACCATAGAGCACAATTTATTACTGTATATATATATATATATGTATCCGTAAATATTCAGAGCGTATTTCGGCCCTCACCCTACTTTTTGTAGGTCACTCGCTGTAGAGAAACGAATTCTAAACAAATTTTTCCCCGGGCCAAAATCAACTTGCCATCCAGAAATGGTTCCTAAAAGAATAATTGAATCCCTGGATTTTTTTACACATATCCTAAGAAAGCAAGAAAGGTGGCATTGCACTTCTGGGAAATCTGAATCCTTTCTCATCCGAGAAAACCACTGGTATTGGAAACAGATAGTCGCCAGTATCTGTCCTTTTGTAATGAATACTGGAAAAATTGTCTATCCCGTGAGATTTGCGGAAGTGAATATCGTTTTTTTTTTTTTTTGCTTTGCTCACTTCGAAGCAATTTTGTATTGGATAGAATTTCTTAAAAAATTTAACAAAACCTTGACCCAAATGATACGGTGTGTCAATCACTCTAAACCAGATGCTGTCACTCTATCCTGGATGTGACAGGAGTGTTGTGGTTTCCATTTAAATTTAACCCTCAACTGAGCACCCAGCTTTGGTTTATATACTAGGATTCAGGATAGGGCGGAAATGTATGAAATATCCCGTTGAGCCTGACTAAACCCTGTATTTCAATTAGAAAGCAATCCAGCTCCAACGTTATGACCTTTAATTTCCGTGTCAGAATCAGATTTAATCAACCGAAGAGTAGGATTTTAATGACTGCGAAAATGGAGGTGAAATTTTGCATTCGGCGAGAAAATTAATTCGGACTCCGCCCAATTAGAAGGTTTTTATGTCAGGCACCGAAAGCATTGCATAATGAAATTTCCTAGCTATTTTAACCCCCGTTGATTTTCTTGCATTCTAGGCGAATAATTAATTGCTACGAAAGTATAGAGGTAGATATAAATTTGAACGTGATACGCACTTAACTATTTCAATACTGCTCCATCGCGCTTAATTGGAATTATTTATGCACAGTGAATTTTATTCTAAATTAACGTGGGAATCGAACAAGAGTTTCTGGAATAATATTTTAGTTAGTAGTTTTCAAAATGCAGAAATTTATCAATCAAATTAAGTCCGATGAAGTGTTTTCTTTCTTTCAGGTCCTTGCAATATTGTTGATTGTTGAAGAAAATGATTACAACGAGTTGGCGTTCAATTTTCTAATTTAACTATTATTTTATTAAGACAAATGAGAACAAATGTGTATTATATAATAGCAAAAACTTTTTTTTCTATTTTCTTAGCCAAGAAAGCTGACGATTTATTATCCAACCTCTAAATATTATCTCAAAAATAGAATGTCCAAATTTCAAAAGAAAATCCCGAATATTTTAGATGATAAAATAGTAAGTAAGTAAATTAGTTCGCAAAGAATAGAAAAACGATAACAATATTTTCTCGATAAAACGATATTTTTTTAATCTTTGGAACTATCAATTGTAGTTACTACTTACTGTATGTACTTGTTAAAATAATTACTAGTCTTCTTTTTAAACAAATATAAGCGGTGAAAAAAGGATTTACTTTCAAACTGACAAGAAATTAGACCAAATTCGTTAAAAGGCTGTTTAGATCGTGCTATTTTTAAATTAACTTATCTTCACATGACTACTAAATTACTTTCCGGTACAATAAAGACTCTGTGCAATAACTTCTCTCTTCAATTGATATAATTTCTCGAATAATAGCACCAGATTAGCACAAATTTACCAATACAACTGAAATTGTACAAAGTCCTCTATCTGAGTCCTAAAAGCTAAAGATGGCTTAAACGTTTACTTCAAATAACTAATTCTGTTGGGGGTAAAGCACTCGCTATAATGGCCTTACGATAAATTAAATTCACGGCTCTTGATTTTATAATTAATGAGGGAGACATAATTCGTTGATATCTCTTAGCAATTCTGAGTAATGAGACAGCTATTTTGCCATTGTTTTCTACATAGTTTGGCAAATCTCTCTGATTAATGGTTTTCATCAATTTTCCCCGGCTTACTTATCATTTTTCATACTTAGTTATAGCATTCATTTTTATTAAAACTTTTTTTTTTTTATGTAATCGCAAGCTGTAAACAGTTCTAAAACCTTAAAAGTCCGAGCACTATATTTCAATGGCGTTTGATGATGGAGGCGTTATAGGAAAAAAAAAAAAAGTTTCATCAGAGGCTACACTTGAAATCTAATATCGCTGGGAAAGATACGCTAGTCTGATTTAGCTTTCGATTGGATCCTGCACTCTTACGCCTATTACTAATAAGTAGAAGTTTGAAAACTCATTTGCTTCATTAAATACCCCCGCTTAGCGTACAATTAAATTGAATCGTGACTAGGTTAATGGTACTTAATAATTTCTGCTTCATTTCCTCCAACAGATTCGCTTTATTGCTTCTTCAATCGGCGCTGTACCACAGAAAAGAGGTACTTTTTGATACTTCTGAACTTATAAATTTTCGGAATCCTATATTAAATATTTCTTTAAAAAATTAAATTTAAGTATACATTTCCTGTCCAAACATTTTGGAGCCGAACAAATTTTATTCCGGCCATAAAGGAAGGCATAAAATCAGCTCCTATTTTGATAAGTCCTGTGCACTATATGGAAGAGCAATACCAGCCCTAGATAAAGCACAAAAGATTTGCATACCGATGTGGAACTATTGACATTCTCGTTGCTTCCTTGTCTGAATTTATTTGAATAGTATTTTGCCGTGGGCACCGATAGGAGCCATAGTGGATTTTAGCCGGGGTCGGTTCAATGAACTTGTTGAATAATTTTATATTTTCTCCAGCCTCAGGGTCTGTTATAGTTTTCCACTAGCTTTTTTTGTTAGTTTTATTCAAAATGGATTCCTTTTTCTAGTTTTTAGTGATATGTTGACATAAATGTATTATTTGAAAGAATAAAATATTTTTATGACTGTCCCCTAAAGGACAGTTCAATTAATAAAACACTCCTTGTATTAAACCTACATTGAATGGAATTATATGACAGAAAAAGGCTATCTTAAAATTAATAGGAAAAATATGTGTTATTGAGGTATTTCATTATTTTTTTATTTTATCACTACAAGCCGATTATATTGATAAGAATTTCTAATAAAATTTTAACAGTATTCTGCAGCCAGTAGATTTACATTTTAAAATGATATGTATATAGATCATAGAGAGAAAGGATAAGGCATACATACCGTATAAAATTCGTGTACGTGAGTGAAGCATTCTCCTTTCAAAATTAGCTCTCGTGGGGACGATGATTGAAGAAGGTTAGCGATATTAAAAAAACGTGGTTTTGAAGACCTTTAAAATCGCATCAGAGCCTAAACAAGGGTATCTTTATCACGAAAATATTTCAACTAAACCGACTTATGTCTAATCCTGTTCTCTATGATCTTACAAGCAAGCTATGCCGACGTGTCACCGCCAATTTTGTTGTGACTGAAATATGTTATTCTACATAAAATTTTAAGAGATACGTTTTGTTTTTCTTCGGATAAGCATGTTTTGGGGGTAAAATGGACCCATAAAGATAACCACCTTAAGAGACAGTTTTTTATAGTCAATATTTTTCCTACATTAAAAATTATCAGAAATGCATATAAGTGCACATTCAAAAGTTATATTGGGTGTGTGTATATGACTCCGCCCTTTCCCAACAGATGTCGTTTTTATTATTGCTTACGTGTACTAATAAATGGCAACACTTGTGTTCGATAGTACTCTATGTCAGCTGTCAAACGCACTACGTAACATTTGGTTGAAATATTAGCAACAAATATTGCTTTTACCTCCTTGAAAATGCCGCTTTTCGTTCCAAGTAAACATCATTTGCGGGAAGTGCTATTACACTATTTTATTGCAAAGAAAAGTGCAGCGGAAACTCATCGTTTGCTTGTGGAGATTTACGGTGAGCATGCTCCATCTAATACAACTTGTAAGGAATGGTTTCGACGATTTCAAAATAATGATTTTGGCACTGAGGACAAAGAACATGGAAAACCACCAAAAAACTTTTAAGATGCTGAATTGGAAGCATTATTGGCAGAGAATTCTGGCCAAACTTAATCAGAATTGGCTGCAGCATTAAATGTGGAACGATCAACTGTTGCAAAGCGTTTAAAAGTAATGGGAATGGTTCTAAAAGTAGGTACCTGGGTTCCATATGAATTGAAAGAAAGAGACATTGAACGTCGAAAAACAATTTGTGAAATTCTATTTCAAAGGCAGCAAAAGAAAAGGATTTTTGCATCGAATAATCACAGGACATGAAAAATGGATATATTATAAGAATCCTAAACGTAAAAAAGATTGGGTGAAGCCAGGTGAACCCGGCCCATCACAGCCAAAGAGAAATATTCACTGTGACAAAGTTATTCTCTGCATTTGGTGGATCAGAGAAGTGTTGTCTATTATGAGTTGCTCGAACCCTTTCAAACGATTAATGGAGAAGTTTACCGACGACAACTAATCTGTTTGAAGGGAGCCATAGAAGAAAAACAACCAGAATGGGTGAACAGGCACAGTAAATTAATCCTTCCACAGGATAATGCCAAACCGCATACCGCACAAGTCGTGAGAACATATTTAGATGGACGGAAATGGGAAGTGCTACTCCACCCGCCATATTCGCCACATATAGTTCCTTCGGATTATTATTTATTCCGATGCAGTCAGATCTTACGGAAGAACGGTTCACTTCATACGAAAGTATCAAAATTTGGATTGATAAATTGGATCAGCTCAAAAGATCAGGATGCAAGGAATACGTAAATTAGCCGAAAGAAGGGCCAAGGTTGTAGCTGCCGATGGAGCGTACTTTGAATAAACTCTTTTTTAATTTTCTAAAAAAGGCAAATGTGATTTATTTTAATAAAAAAGGGCGGAGTCATATTAACACACCTAATAATTGATTATTATTATCCGCACAAAAAACAAAATACGTACCTCTTAAATTTTAATGTAGAATAACATATTTCAGTCGCAACAAAATCCTTCTAAGATGTAAGTCCACTTCTCAAAAAATCACATGACTACTATCTACACATTAAGATTTAGCTTGATAAATTGTCAAAATAATATGTTAAAAAATGGTCTCATACCACTTTTAAAGTTAACTTGAACTTGAAGTTTGGGCCTTGGTTTGAAGCATTTTCCATTTTTCTTTTCAACACCCAGTAACTCAGCCAGTAGGTTATGAATATGTGAAAAATATAAAATTTATTTAAAAAAAAAAATCCAAATCAATTCTTCGTGTTTGGATATTAAAAAAAAAAAAAAAAAAAAATCAAAAGTCCAGATTTTGAGAATAAGAAAAATGAGGGAGAAACTTTGACTTTGGATCTATCAATTGCAAACGTGTGGCAATCATTCTCCAATTTTTTCCATAAGACATATCAAAACAAGAAATATAAACTTATCCACTTTCGAACGCTGTAAAAAATTGTCTGTTTCTCGAATTTACTTGTAATTCGATCCATGTATCAGGTTAAAGTGAGATAATTGTTTTATTTATCTAACACTTTTAATTGTTTTTTGTTATGTTCAAATTAGTTTAATTTCTATATATATATGTTTCAATTGCGAGTTCTTGTGGCTGCATTTCAGAGCAGTGTCTTGTGATTCGGCCCTTTAAAAAAATCGATTTCTTTCAACTATTCCAAAAGTGGCGCCTGCACAAACAAATGTTATTTTTAAAGAACTTTCTCCTTCCAAGATATTATTTTTCTGAAAAGCTAACCACTAAATTACCTTTTCAATATGGCCAGCCAGTTCCCTGGAGCACAATCTGAATCCGTTCATTGACTGCATCTGTAGTATCTTTTCGTTTTTTCGAAATTTTTGGTTTTAGCTTTTCTCTGTGTAGCATGCCCGTCGCTGAAAATAATTGTAAACTTTTAAAAAACTTCCCAATTTTCTCTTTATATTTAAAAAAGTCTGTACCGAGCACCATATGTGCCTGGATTAAAAATTTTCCCGCAGAATAGCCCAGTTGTGTAATCAGGTGCCTTTAAAGCGCTTTTCTGCTATCGGCGTCTTATTTCTTCTTATATACGTACTAGTATTTTTATTTCTCTTTAGTTTGTACGTTCTTGTTGCGATTTTCTATGGTAAACATTTTACAAGGAAAAGCTTGGATAAAAAGGATTTATACCCCTCAGTTACTTCCGGCATGCATTTTCTGGATAAAACAATTCGTCTATTGTTCTTAATTTCTTATACAGCATTTTTGGTCTGTTTAGTAAGCTGCGGAAGAATATGATTAAAGTAAAAAAAAGTGTACTCAGATATGAATAAAAACGACATGAATGGAGTGACTAGACTGGCAAAATTACGTAGAAATCTGGACAAGTAAAGTGGTCTGTGTCCTAGATTTATTTTTAAATACAACTTTTTTCTACTATTCTACATACTTACTTATATAATTTAAAGTCGTTCTACTGCTGTGTCATAAAATAAAATGAAATCTCGTTTCCCAGCACTTCAAAATATGGCAAATTAAAATTAAGGAAGCGGAAAATGTGGGAAATATAAGGAGTACTCGGTGGTAGGTGGCGCTTTCGTTGGCGAGAGGGAAGAGGTGGGTTATTTTTAGCACGCATTGTTGGGTTTATTTCTTGCAGAAAATTCATTTGAGCACTTATCCTTCTTCATAATTTTCTTTCTACCGAAAATTGTCCGTGGTCTTTCCTCTCATTTTTAGGTAATGCACTCCAGGCATAAATTTCGTCATCTGGTTTATATCACAATTTCCCTACTCTACCCCAAATATTTGTTCATTCATAAAATTATGTGAAACATAATGAGCTTAGTGAGGTAACAATATCAAATTCATCTTATTTGATGAAAACATTCTAAAAACGTCGACCAAGACTGTTTCCATAGATTGAAGATTAAACTGCATAAATTGAGGGTATCATTTAACTGAAAAGTGATTGTTTGCATTCTCTTGACACGTAATTTGAAAAGGATTGCACCAACCACAATAAGTTAATGTGGTAGACGATAAAATAACTTCTAAGGACAATGAAAATTTTAGTTTGCAGTATAGTTCTAAATCATCTACACTCTCTACATATGTAAACAGATATGAGACTTGCTCCATGAGTTATGTAGTCTCAGGATGTTGCATAAACCTGAAAACGAGTAAGCTATAAAATTCTAAATTAAAGCATTTAAGGTCTTTGAAGCTGAATTGTTCCTAAACTATGTGCTTTTATGTACGTAGACGACAAGGTGTTAATTTTCACAGTATATGTTAAGTGTAGTTTTATTAAGACGGTCTAGGAAAGTGCAAATTTTATTGACTTTAGTACATTTCATTTCAGTTACCTGAGTTATCTTCCATTTAATGGACTAATAGTATTATAATGGAACTTGTGGCACCTATGTAACTTTTTTTATTGTATATTTCTAAAAGCTATGATAGTTTTGATATTGATTTTGGTCTTACATTAATAGACTTGGTCTTAGTACTGGTCTTGGTTTCGTTTGCAAGACTCTTGCACATTTGTTAACATTTCATAAAGTTCTGACCATTTTTACTAAACCCCGTGTTAAAGATAGGGACACTAAAGGTAGTATTAATATAATAATTTTGTATAGTAGTGTATAAAGTACACGAATAATTTGCTATAAGCATGTTAAGCAGAAATAACAAGTTTTATATGCTTTACAATTTCTATTACTACTTTACCTTTATTACTTTTCAGCCTTTAAAAGCATTTTCTAGGAATCTTATCATTATTTAGTGTAAAACTCACAATCCTAATGGGAAATCTTTCACTCCTCTACTTATAACCCTCTTTAATTTCTCAGTTGCCCCCGTAACATTTCTCAATTAGTTATAAACTCACTTAGGTGACATCTCGGAAATAAACGTTTTTCCTGAGAAAAAATAGAGATGATATACAGTAGAGGAGGGTTCCATTGGAAAAAAAAGAAAACGTACGTCCTTCTTGACTAAGACGACAAACATACTTATAAATATTAAAACGGATATGAAAGGGTGCAGACTATTTGATAGAAAAACATGAAAATGCGAGAAACATTCATTCATGGTAGTTGGAAATGGCAACAGACAGACATTTTCTTTAATTTCATTTAATTTTTTTCCTCCTTTATAGAAGACGCTTTTCATAGTGCGGAAGTGTTGATGATCTTAATTTTTCAAAGATGCTGCTTGGTATGTCTACAGGAGCACATGGGACGATTTTGCACTTTTGAAAATGTCTTCATAAATACGCACCTACTAAAAGAACTTTAGTTTCTGCTTCGATGAGTTAGAGGATACAATTAATTTGAAAGAAAAGTGTGCTAATTACAAAATGTAAAACATAATCAGAAAGGCTGTTATAAGATGTGAAAATAGATTAATTATAATTTATATTGTATGTAGAAGTTTTTCACAATGGTTGCGCGTTAAGGGAAATTGCATTTCTAAGCTAAAAGTTATCTTTTAGAATATAATTCTTGGAAATTTCTAGTTATGTTGACAGAATTATTTTTTTTTTTGTAGTTTATAATTTTATTTCTTTAAAGTGTAGTGACCACCATTTAAAAATCATAAATTCATTTTTTACCTTAAATTAAAATTTTAATCCAAAAATATCTTTATTTAAGTGAATTAAAAAAACTGAATCAATTTAATACAATCAAATATTTAAAGAATCAATTCTTAACAAAACTTCTTGATTATCTCTAATTGACAGATAGACAACCCGATTTACGAATTTATGTAGACTTTTAGTGAATTAAAAAATAAAATTTCAATAAAAAGAAATGCTAACAAAAGTTTTTCCAACTGTTACAGTCTGAAAAAGTCAATTTTTTAAAAATTCTCTAATACATATAACTATGCATTGATCATCTATAGTGCGTGGGGAATCCCCCTAAAACCCTTTTACTTTAATATATATAAATATATAAATTCGGAGCATTGATTTCCGCCGCAGCAAGCATCTCCGCCTTCATAAATATGTATCGAAACGAATTGTTTATCCACTCCTCTTTTGGATCGACGGGAGGTCGAAGAGGATTTTAATATACATGAAACTTGGTAGCAGCTGCTGAGCCTTTCGGACACGGCAGAAAAAATAATACTCAATTGGAATATTGGCCGGTTTCAGAAGGGTGAGAAATTGGAAAGTCAGCAGATTGTAAAGAAAAATGAATTATATAATACAATATTGAATGGACCAACCGATTTTTATTGATAACATACTAAATTGTTCCAAATGATTTTTTTTTCCTTCAATAATTAATGCAGTATAGCAGTGCGGCACGTACTAGACGAATGGTAAAAATCAAATATGAATCTTCAAAAGAAATATCATTGAACTGATGTAATAAAATAAAGTAATATTTGCAAGTTTACTTCAAATTTTATAGATTCCAATAACGATCAATCAAAATCTATCGCTGTGGCAGTACTAACAGTTTTACCGGCATACACAACTTTAATAGCTATTAAAGATCCTGAAACGTATCAAGAGCACACTTTTCTGTGATGTGTGACTGGTCATTCCTGACCCAATTTTATATACGAGGATTTTTCATTGCAGATATGAATTCTGATAATATTGGGGTGTGTTTTCCTCTTCGAAAGGAATTTTTTCCATAATTCTGCCAGAACGTGCTTATCCTTTCGAACTAAAAGGCCAGTGCGAACGTGCTGAGGAGCACATTAAAATTCGAAATATAAATGTGTCGATAGCTACACTGGACCATTATTGAAATTAAATAATTTTTAATAGCATATTATATTAAGAAATCTTGAAAAAAATATACATGAATAAAGGTTTTCTTTTTATTCATACGACCGTTTTTCTTTCGCCGAAGTGAAATGCATATTTATTTAGTAATCACAAGGAAATGGATAACTTTTCTGAATATCACCTCGAAATTCTCTCAAGAGTGATCAAAAAATAGTAAGACTTTTTAAATAAAACACAAACGGGTTATCATTCTTCCAAATTTATTTCATCTCCTTCAAAGTAATTACCTTCGGATACAATACATTTATGCCAACGCTTTTTGCTGTCTTCGAAAGAGTTGTTGAAATCGATTTCCGGAATACCCTTCAAAACCTTCTTCAATTCGGCTTGTACATCTTCAATCGAATCAAAACGATGTCCTCAGAGCGGTCTTTTGAGTTTCGGGAATAGTCAGAAATCAGGCGGAACTAAATCAGGCGATTAGGGTGATTGCGGAACGATATGAGTCTAAATTTTGGCCAAATAGTTTCAAATAACCAATGCAGTGTGAGAACGTGCATTATTGTTATGCAAAAGCCAACAGTCCATAATTCTAGCCGCTTCTGGCGAATAGATTCAAGCAAATGACGCATAGCACTCAAATAATATTCATAATGCACCCCACCACGATAATCGAAGAAAACGAAGTCTTACTATTTTTTGATCACAGTAGTTTATTTTGACTCAATGTTTAACTTTGGAATTTCGACTTGCTCGGTTCCGGTAATGTGTCTCATTTTTCGAATTGCGAAAATCAAATATTTAAAAAATAATAATATCTTTCTAATATATTTTTTTAAAAGATGCACAATTTTCAAACATAGTTGAATCAAAGATAATTAGGCTACTGATATTTGTAAAACCACTAGAAGGGAAAAATACATAATTGGCACATAATTTTTGAATATTGGAAAATATTTATCATCTAAAATGAAGAAAAAGTGTATTTTTGATGGAGTTAAAAATTGTTTTGATGTTCTGCAAAGACACTAAAATTAGCATTGATATTAAAAATGAATTTAGGTATTCAAGGTCACAGAATAATAAATTTGATTTACTTTTATAAGTATAAATAAGGTCTTCTAAAAATAAGCAAATGTTTGAAAATAAATTAATGAATGTTGTAAAATTCTAAAACATATTTCAAACTTCGAGAAGAATATATTTTCGTTGACAATTTTATTTACACTAATTGGGTAGTGGCCCAAACTTTATTTTGGCTCATTTAATTAAAGAGAATATTCATCATCTTATACCATTAAAATTGACAAGATTTTCATTTCACGGATAACTTTTATGTTAATAGCGAGGACTGTATTCAATATTTAATGGATGTATTCTCCCAGATCTCATGCTACTGCAAAATATTTGCCCGAAGAAGCACCAAAGCCAGGATCCTGCACAACATGTAAATCACAGAAACAATCGCCCGGTTGCAATGTTCCTGCCAAACTACGAAGGTTTTGGCCAGCTTCAAAACGATAAATAAGTCACAATAAGCTCTAAGCGGTGCTAACAGAGTTTATAAGTTATGGGAAAAGATAGTTGGATAGTTAAGCTAGAGGCGAACTAGCTGCTGGTTCCCCGGATATTGAAGGAGCCCCTCAGGATTTTAGTAAGTTTGCTCCAGTTTCTAGGGCGGTAAATAATCCAAACTTTGGCATTGAATTAAGCATCCTGTCCATCGCCAGGCACCTTTTGAAAGAGAACGTTAATTTTCCCTGCAATTCTACTTTTAATTTGAGAAAATACGACGCAGACGCCACAGACAAATCACCGCGGTCTTGTCCGGAATGCACCAGAACTTATGGAAATTTTAATGCTAGCCAAAATTCAGGATTCAGGAATCACCCCACTTCTGCATGCAACTAGCACTGTTTAAAACATTTTATTTTAAATATTTCATTTACATAGTTGCAGCATCCTTAAATAGATTCTGTCGAGCGCTCCTGGTTAACCTGCCGCGAAAATACTAAGGAAACGCTGGGTAAGAAATGCGCTAATTTAGTGCATTAATACCAAACTTCGCAGAACTTTCCAAAAAAGGAGATGAGTTAGGGCCCCCGTCTCCGGCAGATGACAAGTGTAAAAAGCGAAAATTATACGAAGGACCATTAAGCCACATTTGTGATAGTACCTATACTATATAGTATAAGTGTTTGGGGCTCCAGCCAGTTTTTGGTGGCTAGATTGCGACGGGCTGGAGGATGAAGGGGCTCCGCCACCTCATCAAGGGTAACTCATAATTCATTTTTTGTCATTCAGGTCATACCGAGGAGAATAATTAAATTCCAAGTAAGAAAACTTCGGAAACTTGGCAGAGCTTGTTATCTCCGAGGATAGCTTATTGCTTTTTATGACACTTTTAAAAGTGATTTGCATATTGATTTCTTGGCTAATGGAGGGCCCCCCGTCAAGGGCCTCTCTGGGGCTAGTCTGCGGAGAGCTCACTCTCGTCAAGTGATAATAAGATAATCAAAACTTGCTTTAAGCGTTTTCGATAACATTAAAGGACATAATGGAAAATGGTTTTGTGGAAAAAGTACGTGAGGTAATATTAATTTTTAGTAGAAATTGTTAGTTAATTTTTGTCTATTCGCAAAATTGTTATTTCTAGCTAAGAAAATGTTTGGAATGAATTTCTCTTTTGAAATAATGACTGTGTGGGTTTGCGCATTGTCTTGGTGAAAAGAGTTTTCCTTTATGTGTATGAGCACAACGGAGTTGGCGTTTGACAAATATTTTGAGGTACAATTAAAGTAAGAAAGACAATATACAAATTTTTTATTTGCCATTTTTTTCAAATCGCACTCGATTAAAGAAAAAAACTCAAAACGGCTGTTTTTCATTATATTTTTTTAACATAATAAAAATTATTAAAACGAATTTAAAAAAATTTCCCAACAAGGATTTTGTAGGGGAAATTTTGAATTTATGTAAAAATGTCAAACACATTTTCGTATAATTTGTTCTCAAGTCATTGAGCTTCAAAGTTTAAGGAAATGTTTTTTTTTTCAATAGCTCATATCTTGGTTTAAAATGATCGCAAGACACTTCTGAGGAACAAATTTAAGTCCAATTTTTACTCTCAGTCGGGACACTTATCTATCTAATATTGGTTACTTAGTATTTATTTTATTTAAAAATTATTTTAGTAAATTTTTACTCTTTTCCCTAAGAAGATTTTAAGAAAAAAATTTTTGTTAAATTCAAGATCGTTTAATTTCACTAAATCGTTGTGCTAACGTTCATCAATATAGTATTTCGTAAATACTTCAACTCAATATTAGTACGGTCAGTATAAAAGTAAAGGATTGGGAGAACTATAACGAAAAGTGTTGTCATTTTGAAAATCTTCGAATTTTTGAAAAAAATACTCTGCACAACACAAAAATATAGTTTTTTAAGACAGAAAATTCCACGAAGAAATAAAATAAAATATCTGAATAATTAGTAAATAACGTAGCATTCAATAGCCTTAAATGGAACTTTATGGGTCACAACACAAACCAAATTAATACCCAGATCCTGTACAAATACTTGTGTCAAAAAAGCATAACTCCACTTTATAACCCTAAATCATGCGATTGCCATTCTTTTAAATTTTTTTACTATCGATATTTTGGGATTTTTAATATCGGACCAGGTTTTTAACCAATAAAAAGAGTAAAATTTTTTAAAACTGCATTTTTACAAAGGAAATGGCAGTAAAATCCAATTATATTCATAATAAAATAGGCGACATTAATGTGTTATCAGATTCTTTTTTAATCGCTGAATTGAACGCAACGACCTGCCAGTCATAAAAACGATATTATCATACGTAGGAACAAAAGTGATGTTTGAAAATAAAATTAATGAAATAAAAATACATGCACACCATGAATACTTCCTGGTTCCTGATCCGTGTAAAAACGTAGAAAATTGTGGAAACCTCAATTCACTTAGTGTAATAAAGGATAAAATCCAATTGAATTGAAAAAACTCCCGCGCCAACGCAATGCCCCCAACAATTCCAGGAAATGCATAATTCAGATTAAAGTAGGAAAATCCCATAAAATCAATTAAGCAAAACAGATGCGATTATTTTGCGACAAAATTATAATTTAACATGAACAAAATCCGGTTAAAATTAAAAAAATACACCCAGTTGGGGCAGAAAAAAAGAGAGTTGTACCTACTAGTTTTTTTTGTTTGTTTCTTCGGACTCCGGTCAAGTGAAAAGTGGTTAAAATTAATTTTTCGGTCAGAATGATGCTGTTAATGGAAATAATTTTATGAAATTGAAACAATAAAGTGATTATTGATATGAAGGGGAAATGCCATGGGCGATTATGTTACAGGATGTGTAAAGTAATTTGTTTTGTTGAATGGTTATTGGTCACTTTATTATGTTTCCAAATGAGATTTAAATATTTAATTTGATTCTACGACGACCTTTTTTTGTGTTTTACTATCTGCACATTTATTGGATTAATCAATTTACTGTAGAGTTTTTCAGAGTCCTATAAATTTACCTTACCCAATTTTAGATGACTAAATAAATATGCTTTTTGAGCACACCCTTTTCCCAAATTCCATATCGAAAGGAAAACGCCTAAAACAACTCCACTTTTCGATGGTTGAATAAACAAAAGCGTACTCTTCTGCTGGGATAAAAAAGATAAATAAAACTTAACAGCTTTTCTTTTTCCATCCCAATTCCAGAAATTTTTATTTTCCAAGATCTGGGGTAGGACTAGTTTTTACACTTATATATCTACCAAATATTTCGTGCATTTTAATTCAAACTGATTGACGTTCCTGCACTTTGCAGTGCTATAGATTTTTCTCAGCATACTCAGAATAGGAAAAGTACTAAAGCAATTCGTTCCAGAGGGCAAACAGGAGACACCAAAGAAAAATATGAAGCAAGCAGCACACTAGCATGTGTTATGGTACGGAGGAGCTCCTTTAAGGAATTCAAATCTCCCCAGGAGGGCCAAACAAGAAATGGAAATTCACATTTGGCAAGACTTCAACGTGTTTATCAGGAGGTCGAATGGTTCTCCTGCTCTTATCTCATTCGCTTTATGTCCAAGAAAACTTACAATACTTTACACACGACGGCGTCATTCCACATTCGACTCCACCAGGATTCAGGATTTCAATAGATAAGTATCTCTTGGCAATACTTTATTTGTAGCGCCCTACTGCACATCGGGGACCCTTAGAAACGATTTGATCTCTACCAAATTAGGCGCTTCCCTGGACATTGAATGCTCCTCTCTGCAAGATTATAGTATCAGAAATAGGAAATAATTAAATCGAATAAATAATCAAAAATATACATTTTCGATAGTGCTCATCAGTATCTCATTACCTGGGAAAAGTAGGAACATAAGTAAAGAATGTGGCATTGTTACTGGTCCTCGTTGACTTCGAGAGGCACATTTATAATACGAAGAAAGGGTTTTGGAGTTGGAGTTTGTAAACCACTGAATCGTCGAAACGAATGTGGAATAAGCTCGGAATGACCCTCTATACCAATTTCGATTGGTTTTATAGCAGGAAAACAATTCTTATTTATTTTATTTATTTTTTTTTTCTTCCTGACGTTGTTCAAATTTTTGCAGAGCAATGTCATAACCAAATACCCACCCTCTTCTCCCCGTATTCGTTGCCTGAAGCACCCAGAACATAAATTCAGCCAGGCAGAATGTTTCTTATCGAATATTGAATCATTTGTTTCATTACGGCCGCACTGAAATGACTTTTACTATGAGAGCTGTCTTACGAGCATCAGGAGGATAATAAAAGCGGCAGCAACTACCAACAGCGGGCAACAAACCAGGGAGAATATCCCAACAGCGAAAAAAAATATAAAGTATAGGCTGGAATTGAGGAACAACAACAACAACAAGAACAAAAAAGGAAAATAAATTCGAAGGAACAAGTCCATCAGAGTCCTAGAGGGCCAAGCTGACTGTGTTCACTTTTTGGCGAAAAATGCTTGAGCAGAAAATTCAATCGATTCGGGAATTTATCCCAGTTCCCTCTGGAGTGGCCGGGACACAGGCGCGATTTGAGGAGAGTTGAGGAGAGATGGGGGAGGGGGGGGGGGGGGGGGGGGGAATGTAACGACAAAAAGCTTCTTGTCTCCTCCTTGAAGATGGAGCCCTCCTGCTACCAAATGGCTAGTCAAGATGTGTGTCCCCGAGAAAAGAGGACTTATTAGTGATGGAGCCCAGGTAGAAGGAAATAGAAAAGCATTTTTCCTATATCAGCCAGCTGCCAGGAGTTTCAAATTGACTTGATTCAGCTTTTCGGAGAAGAAAAATTGAGGTAATTTGTAGAAGTATGTCTTTGAAGTATGAAGAAAGGGGTGAAAATTCAAAGTTAAAATAATGGGCTTTTTATGATAGCGAGCTCAATAAACTCATTATGCTAGAAAAGAGAGATATAAACACAATTTTATTCATACTGAAAATAAGTATAATGTTTATATTATATATTTTTAATTCGACAGCCTAGGGTTCGAATTCAATTTAATATTGCAATCAGGAGGTACAAGATACAATACAAATTTATCTCCTTTCGAACCCTAACAAAATTGTTGTATTTCACAGGTTAATTTAAATATAAAAATCTAAAACAATTCATAATTTGTATTTAATGTATACACCAATCCCTCAATTCACACGATAGGATACGTTCCAAGACAAATCGTGCTAATCGAAGTCGTCTACAATGAGACGCCGAATACATGTAAAAAGCAGGATAAGTATAAATAAATTTTAGACAGTGTAAATTTAATCAAAGAATATAAAAAAAAGTCGTAGGTACGTTCATAATAACCGTGTAAAGTGAGACGAAGATTGATCCCACTGAATATTAAATCTAACAATTCAAGCTCTGATATTAATATAACATATTCAAAGACTCACATTTCTTACGCTACAGACTATTTCAACTATGTTGATTAAAATTATAAATAAATAAACATGAATAAGAAGGGATTGTGATATAATATATATGTAATGAAATGTTATAAAATAAATTAATACAAAAAACATAAAATTACTCTTCTTGTTATTTATTAACACATGTTATTCTCTTTAACGTCTGCAATTAATAAACGATTAAGTAGTATTTTTCTATAATAAATTGGGTTGGGAAAAGACTACGTTCAATGTATATTTAGTAGTTTATGTAATATATGTAAATTAATCCTTTTAATAATTTTATTTTTTTTTTTTAATTTAAACATTTTGTAAAAGCGTAACCGTGTAAATTAAGTACCGTGCAAATTAAGGGATAGGTGTATAATTAACTATAGTTCTTAATTAAAAAAGAAAGTCCACGTTGCAATTTGGAAATTTTAATCTGTCTGTGAATTTAATTCATATATATATATTAAGGTGCTTTTTTTTCGCGACTATATTTTTTTTTTTTTCAGTCCCACCTCGAAATTCTGTGGGAAATACCTTAACAAAAATTCTCTGAAAATTGGAGCTCTTAATATTAATATTAAGTGCTCGACTAAGGCGTATAAAGATTTCTCGTATAAAATACACGTAAACTTTGATTTTTTTTTCTTCAAAACTCTACAGCTCAGAGGCATTTTACGGTATAATCTTGGTCAATGACAGGGTTTCTTCAAAATTGAATGCTCTACAAAAGTATCCAATGCGACGAAACCCTAACTCCCACCAGCGAGGTAGTACGGGTCACTAACCCAATTTTTTCATGAAATTCTCGTTTTTTTGCCCCTATCTTTTAAGTAGCAAGAGCTACAGAGAAAATGTACATGACAAACTTGTAGAAAATTCAATTTCCTCCAAAAAGTTCTAGAACACTAAATGGCTAACATCGATATTTCTTGAGATATTGGGCTTTGAAGTTGAGGTAGTGTTTCTACAATTTAGCTCAATAATCCATGAAAATTCCACACTACCTCAACTTCAAAGCCCAATATATCAAAAAATATCAAAATACCTCTCAGCTGTAGAGTTTTGAAGAAAAAAAATCAAAGTTTACGTGTATTTTATACAATTAATATTAATATTAAGGGCTCCAATTTTCAGGGAATTTTTGTTTAGGTATTTCCTAAAAACTTTCGAGGTGGGACTAAAAAAAAAAAATACTCGCGAAAAAAACCATCCTAATATATGTATATATATATATTTATTTTTAGAGTTCCGTCGCCAAATGGCAAAAAACGGAACCGTTATGGATTCGTCATGTCTGTCTGTCTGTCTGTCCGTCCGTATGTCACAGCCACTTTTTTCCGAAACTATAAGAACTATACTGTTGAAACTTGGTAAGTAGATGTATTCTGTGAACCGCATTAAGATTTTTACATATAAATAGAAAAAAACAATAAATTTTGGGGGTTCCCCATACTTAGAACTGAAACTCAAAAATTTTTTTTTCATCAAACCCATAATTGTGGGGTATCTATGGATAGGTCTTCAAAAATGATATTGAGGTTTCTAATATCATTGTTTTCTAAACTGAATAGTTTGCGCGAGAGACACTTCCAAAGTTGTAAAACGTAACTTCTAAAATAAGAAAATGATAAAACTAAAAAAAATATATGATGTACATTACCATGCAAACTTCCACTGAAAATTGGTTTGAACGAGATCTAGTGCGTATTTTTTTTTTTAATACGTCATAAATCGTAAACCGCAATTTACCTTTCATTCAATCAACTCAAATATAAAAATAAAAATAAAAACATTTAATTTCATAAACATAACCGTGAACCATTATTTTCTAATAATAACAAGAACTTTTATATTATGTTACTTGCTGCTACGGAACTCTTCATGGGCGAGTCCGACTCGCACTTGGCCGCTTTTTTTGTTTCGTGAGAAACATAATTTTTGAAAATCAAATAGAACTCAAGAAACCAAATTTCAATTTTCAAAATTCAATCGGCACGTTTTTTATGTAAATTAGTTAAATCAATTTTTAAAGGGTATTTATACCAAAACAAAGTTTGAAAGAAAACTAGCGTAAATACATCTTAAATTTAAGTTTTTAAAGGCCAATTCATAAATTCTACCGCTTCCTGTAAATTAATAATATCAAAAATATTAAAATCGATTTTATTATGAAACTTGAAATCGAAACGTATTCTTAAAATAGAAAAATTAAAAATTTTATAAATTCGCATTCGCGATTTTATCATGATAGTGCCTTTTGTGTTTTAAACATATTTCCTTAATAAAATAATATTTAGGTTATATTACGAGTATAATAGCATGTTAACGTTATAGTCAGGGCCGGATTTACCTATGGGCACTTAGGGCACTGGCCCACGGGCCCCCACCAACTTGGGGCCCCCACCAACTGTAATCTTAAATATTTTAGAAGAGTTTAAAAAAAAATTAATATAATTGTATGAAAGCTGAACGGCTAAAAAAACTTTTCAACATTTTTATTGAATTGATGTATTTGTGAATGTAAAATATTCGACAATTTAATTTACTTTTATATTATTTTGTATTTGAATTTATATATACAATTTATTTTAATATCATGTGTTATATTATATCAATAAATAAAAAAAAAATGTTGCCAATTTTGAATTCCTTAAGTAGGACCCCACCATCTAAGTGCTAAAATAAGAAGCCATGCATTCATACTGAATATTTAAAACTGTGTGCAATATGACTTTTTTAATTTATAAAATATATTTCAAGTATGTAACTTTTTGAAGGTGTTAAAGATATTTTGAATAAATTAAAGTTAAGTGGTAATCAGCAAAAGGGGTACTATACTAAGTGCGGTTGGCGCCTTAGGCGCCGACCGCGCGAAATTTTTTAGGGCCCCCACCATTTTGTGCCCATAGGCCCCCACACATCCAAATCCGGCACTGGTTATAGTATAAGAGATATAGTATAAAGCAATGGAACCTGAAATCAAATTACTCTCTATAAGCCCAATAGCAGAAACCAAAACTGCATGGGGGGTAAAGCACAAAGCAATTCCCAATTTATATTCGTGGCGATTTTCAAATCACTTCCACGCAGAGATTTGAAAGCTAACAATTTGTTTATAGCTTCTGCAATGTATTATTAATCCCATTGGAGTAGTACAAACATTTAAAACGCAAATCCTCTAACAGCCAGCACATATATGCGACAGGCGGCGTGCTCGGGATTTAATTAGAGCCTAATTAGAGGCGCTTCCCACCATATTGGGTGAAAATTCCAACTGTCTACCATCACTCCCTTGCAGTTAGAGGGACCTCCCAATTTGCACAAAATACGTAGTTAAACAATTAACTCGTCCACTTTGTTCCTCTGGACAGGAACAAATTTTTAACCCGGACCCGTAGTGCACCACCACCGCTCAGATTTTAGCTAAACACCGGATTAACGCTAAACTGGGTATCTAACATAAAATTTCCGAATGCCTATTGTTGTGGCGTGCCATGCATTGAATTTCGAAATTTATTTCCTTTACCAGATTTGATAATTATGCTAATTTTAGATAATTATTTACGCCCACGCTGATTTCATCTTGTTAAAGGCACCGCATCGAAAACAGATTTCAATCATATAAAATGCCCCCGTATCCATTAATTTAATTTGCTTATATTGAATAGAAGAACTATCTGATGAAAAGGAGCAAAACAGTTTGTGTTTTCAAAAACTTAGTTTCTCACAATCAGACAAATTCTTCATAATATTAAAATGAAACCTCACGAATCCTAAGAAAAATTGGGCATGATTTCGAGACGAAGACAGACACATTATAAATTTGTTTCATTTGTATATTACAATTGTCTTACTAGAACATCAAGGTTAGCATCATAAACCGAATATGATGGTAGATGGTAGATTTGAAAACTTTTCTTGACATGTGAATATCTACAATGGAAGCGAATTTGTTAAAGTAATGGATGCATTTAGATATTGGCTCATTATAGCCATAATTAGTTCTATGTCGTTGACCAAATAACAAGTTTCGAGAACGAATAGGCTTTCAAGAGCATATAATAATAATTAAATATAATAATTCAGATAATTTGATATATACTATTACTACATAAATATAAAATGCTTACCTATGAAGACAACCTATTATTTTATAGAATTTAATATTTCTTAATAAAAAAGGAACAATACGTCGAATTCTGTAAATTATACTTGAAACTAAAAAAAAAACTACTTATATTTTTTTTTTTTTAAACAGGTTTTCATATAAGACTTTTTAAAAAATCTTCTAAGGAAATATACGAGGGCGGTTCAAATATGATCGAGACAAATGCTGTAGATGGCGTGCATGTATGTTTTGAAGGTCGTGGCTTGAGTATGTGATAGCTGGGTCCCTTACGAACAGTGTGGCATAGTTTTCGTCGGGAGCGCATTTTTCATGCGCGTGCTACGACCATGAATGAACGTCAAGTGCCGACCGCCACTGCGCAACGTATTGTCATTCGTTTTTTAGTGTGGGAAGGCGTTAAAAACACGAAAATTGTACTGCGTTTGCGAAATCAGTTCTTTCTGCGCACCCAACGTTTCATCAATGCTGCATACTACTCTAACCTTTTGAAAACACACGTGAAACCCGCTTATCGCTCGAAACGGAGGAGCATTCCTGCACGAAGTGCGATTCTTCTCCAGGATAACGCGCGCCCTCATACCGCGCGTCTCACGCTCGATACAGTATCGCAATTGGAGTGGAAGGTACTGGAAAACCCCCCCTACAGTCCGGATTTCTCACCCTGCGACTACCACATGTTTGCACCACTGAAAGAAGCCCTCGAAGGTCAAAGATTCAACACCGACGACGAGGTAGAGGAGTTCGTGCGCACATGGCTGTCCGAGTTGCCCAAGGAATTCTTCGATACCGGCATCAAAAAGCTTCCGGAAAGGTGGACAAAATGCGTAACTAGTGAGGGGAACTACATTGAAAAACTGTAAATTTTTTCGATAGTAAATAAACGTGTCAGAGCATTTGTCTCGTTCATATTTGAACCGCCCTCGTATTTTATTTCTAAATTTAAAGAAACTAGAGCTCCTAGTGGCAAAGACGCATTTTCTTTGATATTAGAACTATAATTTGTCTGAGTGATGAGTGTGTGAATATCGCATTCTTGAAGACTGAGTTTAAAGAGTTGAAGACATACCTTCAACAGTTCTCAAAGGAAATAAACATGTCACGAATAAACGAATCGTGTCACGGACGCCAGAAAAATCGCTCTATGGGGAATATCTTGAACTTGTGGCAGTCGTATTTCAAAAGATTTCACGCTTCACATTCTGGTGAGCTTCTGGCATTTCTTATTTTTCGCGTTGAGCTTTCCGTTCGGATTCATTATTTGTTTATCGCACCCACTTCTTGTAAAATTTCCATCAGCAGCAGAAGTCCTGACAAAAGCCAGGATGAGGTGTACCCCAGCACAACATAACAATTTCCTGAATGCTCTCAATTTCCAGTCCATTTACCCTTTATATCTCAAAAATCATTTTCGAAACGCCCGCCCCCCTCGCTAACCCGTCCTTGACTACCGCACGCACAGGGATTTTCACATCAACTCTTTTAGTGAAATGTAAAAATTCCTCCATTTTTTTTTTTTTTATTCCATCCTTTCTTTCTGCTGTTCCCTTTTTTTTCGCCAGAAGAACCTCCAGGAGGGCAGAACGCGTCTAAGTACGTAATATCCAGTCTCCTCCGGTCGACACTTAAAGCATGAACCCCAAAGGATATATAAAGGGGTCCTTGGTCTGGCCAGGCCGAGCCGAGCCAATGCTCTGCACGAGTTTTGTAGGATAATCATATAATGCCAATGGCTCGCCATAAATTCCGATATCTTCTGAGGATATCACGTAATGGATTAACAGTCACCCAAGGGAAAAACGGCGGTGGGCAGCCGAATGGCTTTGAAATCCAGATATATTTCGATTTTCCCAGGGCGTGTGCAAACTAAACGCCCATAAACAGATAACAAGGCTAATGGGTCCAGAAGATGCTGTCGACCGTATATTTTGTACTATTCTTTTCAATGCAATTGACAATCACATCTAATCCCAGATCCTGAATCCTGAGTGGAACCGTATACTTCTTCGAAATGAGTTTCGTATCACTTCTCTCGCATTTATCTTGAGGGTTACAGTCCGGCAAAATGTAAGATCTAGAAGAAATGTAAGTGCAATTACTTTGAATATAAGTATCTATAAATAAACGTCTTTCGTACTTATAAGTACTCGAAACTTTCCACATTTCATCTGTGCTGAGGATTTTACTTTTATTGCTAAACCAGATAAAGTTGTGAACTTTTGCAGCAGTTCATTCACATAAGCCAATCTGGCAGTATCTCTAAGTTGTTATTATATATACACTTTTAGAGGGTCCGCAACATACCACCTTGATCAAAAAGTTTCAGGAACGACCACCGTGTGGTGCTGTTAGTCACCCGATTTGAGTTCTTATTTTTTTGTAACGTAGCCACATATTGGCATTCCCGCAGCGTTTATAGCTTAATATTTTTAAAAGTGACGCCGTCTTTAATACATCTGCCTCTGTGCGTGTTTTACTAGCTTAAAAATGGAATCGACTTTGCATCAAGGTGTTTGTATTAAATTTTGCGTTACAAACGGATTCAACAATGCGAAGACCTTGAAAAGTTGGAGAAATGTTTCGGCAAAAGATACTCACGGTTTTCACGGATTACAACAGTGCTGTGCAAGCAAGAAGTGTTTGCGAGTTATGAGAAGTTTGCTTGAAGTAGTTCGCCAAAAACGACCGGATTTGTGGATAAACACCTCATGGATTTTATATCACGATAAAGCACCGTCGCATAATGTTATCATTATCTGCAATTTTTTAAACCAAGAGCCGAACGAACCACCATCCACCAAATTGGCCAAGTTTGGCTCCTGCGACTTCTTCCTGTTCTCTAAAAAAACCACTCCGGGGTTAGCAGCCAAGAGGAGATAATGAAGGAATCAAAGACGGCACTGACGGCCATACCGATAAAGGATTATCATAAATGTTTTGAGATTTGGATCAAGCGCTGGCATAAGTGCGTTGCATTTGTTGGAGAGTACTTCGAAGAGGACAATGCCTATTTTGATGAATAAACTTGTATTTTTAATTTTCTGAATAAATTCCTGAAAATTTTTGATCAAGGTGGCCTATTGATATTTTTGAAGAGAAAAATACAAAAAATAATATTTTCTAGAATAATACAATTGTCGGTATAAGTTCAAAATTAAAGTCGAAAAGGCTTCCCCTCATTAGTCTAAAATAAGAAATCGTAGTCAATTTAACTCTTACATAACCGACTATTACATTTTATGTTTATACACAGAAATACATATCTGTAAGCGTAAATTAAATTTTAGCATTTCCTTATTTAGGATACCTCAATATCAAATGAAACCATATAAGCAATTCTCGTTTTTAGATGTCTAAAGGAAATATTTTGGAACACAAGTTTTAGAACTTCTAGAAACTCCTAGAAAATGTGTGGTGTAGCAGAACAAATCTTTTTATGAGAGAAGTCGCCTTGTTCTTAAAATGAATTTTCTTGTTTCTTCAATTTCGTGCAAATCAAGAAAATATTTGTTGTTTTCCAGGAAAAATATAATTGGGGTATATTTTTAGAAAATATATTGAATTTGACTTGCCAATCAGTGAAAATTGTTATGAAATGTTTAGAGAAACACAATTCGGTTTTACTTATTTCACTTTGTCCAAATAATCATACGTAGATTTCTAAGAAAAATAAAATTGGAGTATCTCTTGGAAAAATAATTTGAACCACACCCACGATAACATGATATTCAGCGTTATTTCTAAAAAATGTAACTCTTTCCACACAAAAATTGATGCTACCTTAAATAAAAAAGTTCATGTTGCTGAAATCAAATATTGTCCAGATAAAAAATATAGGAAAAAATAATTAAATTGGACTATGTCCGAATGAAAACATTTAACCTGAAATTTCTAAAAAATGTGTGATAAAAAGCTAACTCATTTACGAGAAAAGACAATTTTTTGAATTTTTGAAGTTTTCGTGAAATTTATCTATAAAGCTTAAAAAAAATTTAAGCCGGTCAATCTAGAAAAATAAATTCGGCATAGATCCAGAATTATTTTTAACCAAAGAGTCTAGAACTTGCAGTGAAATTGTTAAAAATTGTATGTAGAAAAACGATTCAAATTGTTGGAAATAATATTAATTTTTCAATTCTAATCTTTATACATTTCTTCCTATATTTCGTAATATTATAATCAATATTAAATTAACATCTAAGCCTTTATTTTTAGACATAGCATATATATAGTTTCATAAATTCTGATAGCTTATTCTGTTTTTGTTATTTTTTCCTTAAAAGAATACTGAGCACTAAAAATAAAAGTTTTAAGAATACACATTTTACAGTCATGAGTCCTTCCAATCTTTTAAACAAATACTCAATTTCAAAGCGAATGAAGAAACTCCTGACTGAAGATGAAATGTTTGAACCATTTAAAATTTTATGTCGAATAAAAAGTTGTCCTAAAACTTTGCTGCAACAATGGAAGCTTAATATCAAAGTCTTCTATCTAAAGATTTGCTCCTCAAAGATTTTCTGTTTTACTCGTAAACCAATTCGGACATAATGCAGAATTTAGATGTGAGCATCTTAAAGTGCACGATAATTTTCTCGATATATGTAGATAATGTGAGTGCCAGTTAACTCAGTCGGATATAGTTTCTTGCAGTTTTTAATAGAATAATATAAGTTTGGTAAAGAAAACATATATATTTCCTTACAAGCCACGCATCTAAATGAGATATCTCATAATACCTGTCTGCAAGAGAGTACTATCTTCCGGGCATTATTATGATAATCGTAAGAAGCCAAATCTTGCGCAAAACCTAAATCAAAGGATTTTAATTAGTTGGAGATTAAAAGATAATTCGCTCAGCCGCCACTCGACGAGTGTGAGGGCGGAGCGCCGCCGCCGTGCAAGAAATTACTTTTGAAACAAACACGAACAGGAGGAGCTTCTCTATTTAGCTGTAAGCGACCGAGCCCCATTCCGGGCAATAATTCTCGAGAAATCTGACTGTGACATGTATATTGCTCGCAGCCGTATGCGGAAGCATATTTCATAAGGGAAGAAATTATGTAGCTTAGTCTTACAGATGAGTGGATTAAAATACTAAAGTTGCTCCGAAGAACACGCGAAATATCTTATGGTACTTAGCTTAATTGTCCCACTTTTGCCATCTTCCTCCGGCACGAACTCTCTGCAACTCTGGTGAATAATAAATGGAAATATCTGGAGGATGATGGTGTTCTGCTCTGGTCTGGTGCCTCTGCACATGTGAACGTGGCTTTAAAGTGCTACAAATCACATCATCGAGAAACATCGCATAAGCTGCATCGTCGTTGTGCCTGACTTCCTTGTAAGACGGTTGTTATTCAGCTTGTGGTAAGGAAAGTTTCTAAGATCTCTGCGGATGAAGCGATACCATTAACTTCTGGTAAATTGCCCCTTGATTTTCATCGCATCGTCTTAGCGATATTATGTACAGATGTAGGATACTTTTAACCGTCCATCAATCACAAAATTCTTTTTTAATATTAAATAAAATCTCATAAATCTTAAGAAAAATTAATCATGATTTGGAGCCGAAGAAAGACTGCAATACAGTTTAAGACAATTTTTTTCATAAAAATGATTTGGTAATACAAATATAAAGGGTCATCCAAATGTGACGCCTAGATGTCAGCACTACATAATTTTTACACGTGACATATTTTCAAACGACATAAGCCATTTTGTTTTATTAGAAGGTAGTACAATTTTAACCATGGACAGGTACACATTGCAACAACGCGTTTACATCATTCAAACTTTTTATGAAAATGGGCGTTCTTTGAAAAATACCCATCGCAAAATTCGTGATTTTTTTGGTGTAAATAATCGGCCAAATCAATCTTCAATTCAAAGATTAGTGAAAAAATTCGCAGAAACTGGTTGTGTTACTGATAAACCAAAAAGTGGAAGACCAAAGTCTGTACGCACAAATGAAAATATTGCTGCTGTTAGTGAAAGTGTTGAAAATGAACCGACAACATCAATTTCGCGTCGTTCGCAAGAATTGGGCATATCTTATGGCTCCTTATGGAGGATTTTGCATAAAGATTTGCATTTACACGCTTATAAAATTCAATTAACCCAGGAATTGAAAGAAAGAGACCATTTACAACGTCGTAATTTCGCTAGTTGGATTATTGAACAACGAACGACAGATCCATTGTTTTCAAGCAAAATTTTGTTTAGTGATGAAGCTCATTTCACAATGGATGGATTCGTCAATAAGCAAAATTGTCGTATCTGGGGTGATGAAAATCCTCGTGTTATTCATGAAAAATCTCTACACCCACAAAAAGTTACTGTTTGGTGTGCATTTTGGGCAAATGGAATCATTGGGCCATTTTTTTTCGAAGATGATGCTGGAAATGCTGTTACTGTGAATGCTGAGCGATACCAATCAATGTTGAGAGGCTTTTTATGGACACAGTTGAGTCATATTGATGTGTCTGACGTCTACTTCCAGCAAGACGGTGCTACATGTCACACAACTCGAGAAAACATTACGTTTTTGCGATCAAAATTTCCTCAACGTGTAATTTCACGAAATGCAGATTTCAATTGGCCTCCAAGGTCATGTGATCTAACACCATTAGATTTTTTTTTGTGGGGTTTTTTGAAAAGTCGAGTGTATGCTAACAAGCCACAAACAATTAATGATCTGAAGAACAACATTCAAGTTGCAATTCGTGAAATAACACCAGCAACATGTCGGAAAGTCATTGAAAATTTCGATATTCGGATTGATGCCTGCAGACGCAGTCGTGGTGGACATTTGAATGATATTCTATTCCACTTATAATTGTAATGGATCATACTTTTAATAAAAAAAAACAGCTTGAAAAAATTGCAAATAGTTTGTGTTTTATTTAAAAGAAACATGTAGGCGCGTTTTTTGGATGACCCTTTAGTATACAAACGAACACTTCATATATTTTATGGATTTTAATTTAAAAAAATCGAAGTAAATTCGGATTTTTTCGAAAAAAGTAGGTAATTCTAGTATTTATGATGCTCTTTCATTAAAACATTTTTATTGTGAAATTTCTTCAAGAGTCATCATTCATCATTGCACTTCAATCGACATTTGCTGTAGCTGAATTACAAAGAATCATACCCCATAATTTAGATATATGAAATCATCTGGATGAATTGTCATAAGTAACTCCTTTTTCGTAATATTTATATGAGCTACTTTTTCTGTTTGTCTGTCAGTCATAGCTTTTTAACTTCTTAAACGTTTGACCTACAATAGAATGCTGAAAGATTTAATTATCTTACCAATCAGTTAGTAAAGAAAGCTAAACTTAATTAAAGTATAACTTATAAATTCCTTTTTAACAAAAAATTAAACCGACGAAAAAAGAAAGTGAAAGGTTTAATTTTTTGTAGGTAAAATTTACTAATTACTACTGAAGGGTGAAATGTTTTCAAATTACTCGAAAATTCAAATTAAAAGTTTTGTACTAAAAAATGCTTCAAACCAAGGCCCAAAATTTAAGTGCAAAGTGGTATAATTCCATATTTTTAACATATAACTTTAAGAACTTCTCATTCAAGCTGAATTTTAATGTGTAGATAGTCCTAATGTGATTTTTTTAAAAAGTGGACTTACATATACCACTTATAAAAATAATGACTCATTTAATAATACTTGTCACATGTAACAAATATGATTAAATATAACAGAATGATACTTTTTATTTTAGTAATATATTAGGTTGTAACATAATAATCTGATAATTTTTTCGGAAACGTTCTGGAAATTTTTTACAACTTCGAGAAAGTTCTGTGACTATGAGTATAAATACCCGTGAGCGCGCTCAGTTCGTCAGTGCTTATTGCACAGCGTAGCGAGTAGCATTATGGAAAAATTCGATTTGAAAAGGCGAGACATCCGCGTCCTTCTACTTTATGAGTTCCGTTTGAAGCATGCAGCTAAGCAGGCGACACAAAATATATGTCAATGTATGGAAGAAAATGCGGTCTCTTATGATACAGCAGTAGATTGGTTTCGACGTTTCTCGAATGGCGACTATAACCTTGAAGATAAACCTCACGAAGGGCGGCCGGTTGAGGTTGATGTCGACCGACTAGCGCAGCTCATCGAAGAAGATCCAAGGAGGACTACTCGTCAACTTGAAGAAGAACTCGGATGCTCCCACACTACTATCGCTCGACATTTGAAAGTGATGGGTAAAGTGTACAGGCACAGTCAATAGATACCCCACGAATTGACGGAAGGTCAACGGATAATAAGAGTGGCGGTTTGTACGCAATTACTCACTTCACACCGTACTTTTGCTTGGCTTCGTAATTTGGTTACCGGGGATGAGAAGTGGATGCTTTATGTTAACCATAACAAATAAGCGACAATGGCTTAGCGCGCGTCAAAGAGGAGTACCGACAGTTAAATGTAAAATTACTATACACAAGGTTATGTTGAGTGTTTGGTGGAATGTGCACGGTATTATCTACTGGGAACTATTACCACAAGGAACGACTATAAATAGTGAACGCTATTGTGATATGCTGAATAAGGTAACCGTGAATCTTAAAGGAGAACAAGGCAATGTATACCTCCTCCACGACAATGCCCGCCCTCACACCGCTTCGATGACATGTAAAACAATTATGGAGCTAGGCTGGATTTCTGCATACTCGCCGGATATGTCTCCTTCTGACTACCACTTGTTTCGATCATTGCAGGCTCACATTAGCGGAAAATCTTTTGATGACCGAGATGCATTGAAACAGTGGTTGTCGGAATTTTTTAACTCTCGTGAGCCCAAGTTTTACGAGAACGCTTCCCCAACGTTGGCAGGAGATCATTGATAATGATGGACTATATGTTCAATAAAATGTTAAGCTAAATTGTACAAAAATATCAAAATAAAGTTTCTTAAAAAATTATCAGATTATTATGTTACAACCTAATAATAATAGGTTTTTATAGCAGTTAACTCATCTGCTTCCATGTCCTGTATCAGGTCCTGTGTCATGTCATGTATCATGTGTCATGCCTTATGCCAATTCATGTCATATGTCATGTGTGATGTCCTGTCATATCTCATAATTTTCGTTGTTGTCATCAAGTGAACAAAAAACCAAACCGAAGAAAACGAAATTAGTGTAAATTTATGTAAGTATTCATGCGTGTTAATTTATAGCTTATATGCACAGCGAAGAAATAAGCTTGTCAACGGTGAAATTATTCGTCAAATCAATCAAACTCAATATTTTCTGAGATTTCCTCTTACATATAAACAAACTATCTCTGTTTGCATATTAGTATATAAGTATAAATTTAAGGAATTAAGACAACTTAGGTATTTATAAACAAATGTCTTAGATATTTTATCAAATTTAAGTTATTACCTTTATAAATGCAATTATAATTTTAATAAATAGACTTATCATATTTCCCAAAAAATATGTTTTATTACATAATTTCAATAAACTTTCTTTCAGATCAATTAAATCCAGAGCCGTGGCAAAGAAGTATTTTCTTTGATTTTAGAACTATAATTTTTCTGTATACTCCATCAAGCAGGATGTTTTTCGAAATAGCTCCTTAATAAACAAAGCCTAAGGTGGTAATTATTTACAATTTCATCAAAGTCTACCTAGCACCCTTTTATGATCATTTCACAGATTTTTTTGACGAGTAAAAAAAATAATTCTGGTGAACGCCTCAGGTAAACCAATTTTAATGCTGAAAATGTTCATGACGTTTCATCAAAGAAGCTGCTGTAATTTGCATAATTGATTTGGTGATGCCGTGCTCGTCCCAGCTACCCTGCCATTTACGTGACTGATATTACAAGGGAAAAAAATAGAAAAAAAAGAAAAAAACAAGAATGAGCACCGACCCGAACTTGCCCGGTCTTGAACTCTTCGGGCGGGAATTTTTCAACCCTGAACAACAACATCCCATCCACCCCCGCCTCGTTTTCGTTGTCGCTCGCGAAACCGCCTGCTCAGATTCTAATAAAGACAACAAAATTACGCGAAAGGCGAAAATGGGAACGGGCGTTATCGAAACACCTTCGGGATTATTTGCATTTATATTGAGTTATGTGAGGGTACGGCACCTGGAGGACCTTTTTTTTATATATATGGCATTTTCAACTCCAAGGAAAATTTGGCGACTATGCGATTACAGCTTGAGGATAAAATTTGCATCGCTAAAAAATGTTTATCGATTGGTAAAAGATCGGTACCTAGACCGTATTATATTTTTTTAATGTTCATCTCATCAACATATCGGTTGTAGGCGCTTATAAAACTGAGTCTATCTAATTGAAGCTACTGATCTATCCTAGTTTCTAAGATTGCATTCTTTCACGATAAAATTTCATACCTCATTGAATTATTTTACACTAATCAAATTTCACAGCATATTTTTGTTAAAATCTTAATCTATCATTCTGCATCAGTCATTTCTTCCTGCAAAGCAAAAGAAATTCTAAACTCTTTTCCTTTTATGAAATAAATAGCAATGTCGTTAGATTCCTTTTAGAAAGATTTAATATCAGCCCATTTTGAATTTGACCTATTATTATTAGTCATTATGAACAACATAGATTCGAAAATATGCTTAACCGCATAAGTTTACTAAAAATACTATGCCGAATTTTATCTTACTACTAATACAGTATTTAGGACAATTGTTGAGTTATTGTATAAAGATTACGGTTTTAAAATATTCTGTGTTTTTTATAACTTCTAAGAATAATCAAATATTCTGAAATTCTATCCAATATAAATCCTGTCATAGATAAACGTAGAAAATAAATTCTAACAGAAAGCTTTAGTATTTTGAATAATCACAAATACAGTTATTTTTATTTCAGCAATTTAAAAAATAAAAATTACTGTTTAAGTCAATTTTCACAATTACTTTAATCAGTATAATTGTAAGTCTGCTTATTCACAATTCAATGCAGGTGCAGAAATTGTTTAAATTGTTTTATTAAATCATAAATAAAAACTTCAATTGTGTACTCTTCATAATAGTTCAACTGAAATTGTTAAATCTTTATTCAAATTCAAATAAGGGTACTGAGTATTTCTAAAGTAGGCTTATTTTATCAAATCATAACTATAAACATGAATTTAGTAAAAAGTTTCCTTCTTTTTAACTATGAAATACCCTTTTGATAGTTTAGAACTAGAAAATGTAGCCTCTTTTTTCAAGTCTGCCTTTGTACCTTGTATAACATATATTTTAGCCATCAAGATCGGTCTACCCATTTTCGAGAAAATTCATTGTGTCAGTTTTCCAAAAGCATTGGACAAGCTCAAAATTAGTTAGAAATTATTCTTTAAATTATTTTCCACAATTAAGTTTAAACAATGTAATTGTAATTAGTAGTAATAATTAATTTAATCAATGTAAGTGTACTTGTTTTAATTCATAATTAAATGAAGCCATCGCTTAAATCATTAATAAAAACTTCAATTGTGTCAACAAAAAAAATGTTTTCCGTTTTTTTTAACTATGAAGGTCTTCACAATTAGTTTAATTAACATTGTAAAATCTTTATTCAGATTCAGTTTTATCAAAAATCACAACCAAAAACTTGAATTTGGTTAAAAAAAAAAACTTTTTCTTGTTTTTTAACTATGAAGTACCCTTTCGATCATTTCCAAAAAAAAATAAGTTGTAGCTTTGGGCCTAATTACAATATGGGAAAAAATTGGCGGTGGTACAAAACGGATTTAATAAAAAAATTATTTTTTTAAAATTTAAATATTTTTTTACCCTTTTCTAATTATTAAATTAAATTAATTTTCTACTTTTTTTCCAAGACTGCTTTGGTACCCTGTATAACATATATTTTAGCCATCAAGTTCGGTTTAGCCAATTTCGAGAAAATTAATTTTTTCATTTTTCCAAAAATTCGTTATAACTAGTGTAAAAAAATTTTTTGAAATTGATACTTGGCATAAATTAATCCTAGCACCGTAGCAACTTACCGCATTAAAATAGGCAAGATACATGCTGGGACAGCTCAGCCAATCTTATCCTGCTACGGCCTTTCATTACAACCTTTACAATGATTTTACACAAGCACTTTTTCAAATTGATATCTGGCATAAATTAATCCTATCACAATAACAACTTCCTATATTAAAAAAAACAAAACGGCCAAGAGCGTGTTCGACTTATTTTTGTAAAATTTTAGGCCTAGTATTTACAGAAATAAGAGGGGGCTCTATTTTCACATATTTCTCAGCATATATTTTAAATATTCTGTTTAAATTATGAAAACAATTCCACTTAACAAGCCCTTTGAAATATATGATATATAAAATTCAAAAAGAAATAAAAAATTCAGGTACCTAATTTGCTCCCTTTTTAATTCTTTTATGAATATTTTATAGTGTTAACTAGTACAAAATATGTGGGTAGATAAGGTGTATTACTATGCCTAATTTAAATTTTCTGAGAAAGTCGTCTGTGAAAGAGGGACAGATCTTATAAAGGTTCCATTTTTTCAAATTGGAGTTTATTTATACGAGATTAATATAGTTTAATGCTATAGAAAAAAAGCGAGAGACAACCAGTGCAATATTTGTAACTAATGCAGATAAATTAAGTATCCGGGACGAGACGTGGCCGACCGGGCCCCATTTTTTAATACAGACGAATTTTATGTAAACGTTTTAATTACCTGCAATTAGATAAACATCTTGTGTTTATATCTAATCAGTTTATATCTACTATAATATGAAAAATGTATATTTCCCGAAACACATGAAAATAAGCACTCATAAAAATAGTTTCGTGTGCACGCAGGTAAAATCGTACTGCACATTTATCTAATAAGACATAATCGACCGCAATAAAATTTTAATAGCTTATAACTGGGAAAAGTGCACAATGCCATTTTAATATTTAGTTGTTCATATGCATCCCAATTGCTATAATTACAAATAAAACAACCACAAATTATTAAAAACACACCGAAATATACTTAAAGAGCTTAGCTTCTAGGATCGACACAAAAAAAGCAAGTTCGCTTACAATACTGAAGTGGTTATATTTAAATGATTTCTTAGTTTAATTGCAAATTTAATTATTTGTATAATATCATGCCCTATCATGAAAAAAGAGCCGAAACTCATCTTCTGCATTATAACTGAATTATATGAAAACATTCTTATAATAGAAATTGTGTGCAATTCAAACGTAAGATAATCCAATCCGATTTTTATCTGATTCGACGACATTCAAAAGGAAAACCAATTTTCTACTTACCTGGGAAATGCAGCAGATAATCAGTTCATCCTCCGAATTTTCTTGCATTAGCATTTTTATAGTACGTAATCTTTACGCTCAATTTTATCATTTGGTGGTATATCCTTGTGAATCCGGAATCCTAATTTCCTCTTACCTTATACTTTAATTCTACTTATAACTTTCAGCTATTTCTGTGTTTTGTTTATTATCTGCTAAAACAAAGAATTTTACTCGATGAGAAAATATGATGATAATAATGGATCTTGGTTGCAATTTTGCTGCTCATGCTTGAAACACCGACGACCGATCGTTCACCTCACTGCAAACTTCTTGACTTGAAAGGAAAAAGGACATGTTCGCAGTATAAAAGAAAAAGATACTTGGATTATTTGTGTATTTGTTAGTTTGTTGCGAACCATTTGGTGGGATTTATTTTAAAAACTGACGCAATTTCCCTTTTTCGAATTGCTTTGCTAACCAAATTCGAAAATCGAATAACTATGCCGTCACTGTGAAGAAGATTCATTTTCATGCGGAAGGCGCTACTACAGATGATGTGAAGTTTTTTTTTTTAAATTAATTTTGTAATAAAATATGAAATTTATTTACAGGTAACATATGCTACCATATACTACAATATATTCGATTTTAACATTATTCTTGTATTCTGCAAATACGTAAGACATGTCGGTAAGCAAATTTGGTGTTGTAAAGCCTACTTAAAATCTTCGAAGCAGTGTCTTTTGTTCTATACTAACTTTAAATCCAAAATTCTAATTCTTAAGTGACGTGACAATTTATAGACAAATTACGGCTATATTTTGTTATAGGAACTGTTGCACGTAAAATTTAGGATCGTGTTAAAGTCATATCAGAGCCTTGTTTGTTTAAGGGATTCACATTGGAAATTGAAAAAAAATCGATTTTTTTTTTCATAAATGTCTTCTAAAACATCCCCGTTTTGAGAAATTCAACATAAAAAAAAAAGTTATAGACATATTTGTAGCAGTATCTTACGTTTATCGTACCTTAAAATTATCGAATAAAAAATTCAATCGCGTTTTTCTCGCGGACAGATTTCTCAGGGTCGAATCATCCGATTTGAAAAAATTAAAAAGCATTCGATTTGTTATACAAAATTATACCTCTAAAAATGTATGTATATGCAAACCCACCCCTTGTACGGGGGTGGCTCATCCTAAAAAAATATCATATTTTCAATATTTTCAGGAAATTTTAAATAAAGTGATAAAAAATTTGTTTAAAAATAATTTCGGAATATCTAGAGAAAAGAATCCATTCTGAATTCTGATTTCATTTTTTTAAGAAACTAAAAAAATATCCTACCGTGTTAAAAATGAGTTTTGGAATGGTCAAAACAAATTTTTTTTATGTTCTTCAAGTTCTACACAATACTGTAAAAAAAAAAAGTTTTTCCATAATTATCATAGATTTTTCTAAAAAAAATGTATAAAAGTGTTCTTTTCCAATTTCGAATGAAAATGTCCCTTTAAAAGATATAAATTCCTGATCAAAATTTTATCATTAAAAGAAAAATTCAAACTACTATGTTAAAATAACGACTTTTCCTCAACACTATGCTAACAAGACGAAAAAATAAATAAAACAAGTAAATTATTCCTGTAAATTGAAATTTGTCATTTGATTAGGATATAATTTGTACTGGTAAAATATAAGGTCCCAAAATGACGGATCCTAGATGGCCACCATCAATTTTAAACTTACCATAAAAATTGATACCTGGGGATTTTTGAGGCCACTGATTTTGAAACTACCAAAAATGCAAAAAAAGGTATCATTGTCTTTTAAAAAAGAGCCATAAACATAAACATCAGCCGGTCAGAAGATCATTCGAAAATAAGTGCTATATAAGATACTGTGCACTTGTAAAGAAAGATTAAATCAACTTACCTTACGTACTTTTATGCTAAACTAGTAAGCCAAATATATATATGTATTGTATGAATATAAATTAGTTTTACTGATTTTCTTTCTTATTTTTAAGGAATATTAGAAGCCAGGGATGGATGCAACCCTATATGGGTATTTTTCAAAAATTAAGTCAGATCTACTTTAGATTCTTTTCTTCTTCACAAAACTAAGCGTTTCGAGTTTTTTTAGCGGTTACTGCTGTTCTCCTTTGTGTTGCGTATTATATGAGGGTAGTTTTTACCACCTGTGGAGACGTCACTGAATAACATTGGTGGTACATGAGTGTTTACTTACTAGTCATAGTACTGTGCGATTTTAGGCTGTCGTAGTATCCATGCAAATAGAAATCATGTTAGATGCTTTTTCCCTGGTTTTCTCGTGCCATTTGAAGTCAGGGGTTGCTCTCGCAACCCTATGGGTATGGTTTTTGAGTATTACTTCAAAACTATTACAGTTTCTTGACACTTTGACAAGACTTAGACTTTTCGAACTTTTTCAACAGCCTTTGTTGTTTTTGGTGTGTTTTCTATTTTCTATTGGATGGACACTAGTATTTACTCTTAATTTAATTGTAATATACCTGAACATTTATACAAATCGATTCACTAAGATCGAACAACTATTCTCGGAGCTTAATATCATTTCCACCCTATTCAGGGGTGTTTTTTTTTCCAAAAAATTCTTGAATAAATACAGATACAAATTTCAGCCCAAACTTACTAAATATTTTCCGATGTATTTACAGCTCTTAAAAAAAAAAAAAGAATTCTTAAACAAATGCTCCCACGTTTGTGCATAATTCTTGTCCAAATAAATCAATTCCCTGAAGACACCAACGCTTATCGTACCAATTTTACACAAAATTTGGCGCGTATATCCACACCGAGTGCAAGGCAACTTCCCGCATATTTTGTAGCTCGTTTAAGTTAAAAGCAAGTTGCTGGATTTCACCTTACCTGTGTCATTTTACCCATTTCGGGGGAAAAAACGTAAACCACGTAAATCCAACGTCATCAATTTCTGGGGATTTGGCCAATAAAATTTACACGAGCACTTGTATCTCGAACTCTCGTTCAATTTGTTTGGGCGCCACGAAGATACATCGTTCGTATCTAAAAGATACAACACCGCCTTGGCTGCAGACGAGAGTTTTTAAAGGGAAGAGTGCGGCCACTAACCAAGAGGATTTTCCTTCTATTGATAAAAGAGGCCGTAAAATTTTTTTTATCGATTCCCCGACACGTACACAGCAACGTTCACGATATAGCAATATATAATCTTATATAAATATATAAAATACCTCGTACAGTACTTAGAGAATAAATAAAGCTTACACTCAGATTAGCACAGATCCCAGTCAATCTTCGGATCAGGGAAATTCACGTAAAACGTGAGACATTCAAAACTATTAAATAGATCTGTGCACCCGCCAATCCGATTTTATAACGTTTGACAACATTGCTTGTGGGTGTCTGTCTATTGATTATTCGCACAAATTTGTCCTGAAACCTCTGCTTTAGGGTTAAAAACACACAACAAATTTGCCAACATGTACAGAGCTCTATGCATTTTGAAATGCAATGTGAAAATATCTCTAAATACGGGAAAGAATAGGGTTGCGAAAAAATAACAGAAGATAGTCTGACACAAACTAGAAACAAACAAACATTTCACGATCAGAATATATTCACAAAAGCGGAGAGAAGTTTGACAATTTTAAAAATGATTGATTGTCTACACTGAAAATATTGTTTGCAAAATATGCTTTATAAATTGGTCACAGTGGAAGAATTTCGCTTTCCTGACGGTGAAATAGACATGGTTAGAAAAATACTAATGAAAACTGGATATAGTTTTTTAAATTCAACTTCATCCTAATGGTCGTGCTTACATAGATACAACTCATTGAATGTTTACGATAAAGTCAAAAAAAGTTTTAAGAGACGTACAAACCAATGTACCACTGGAAAAAGATACAATTGGAAAATCTATAATAATTCGAATATAAATTGTATATTTAAAAGTCACTCAATAATTCTCTTACTTTTCTGGGAAGCAACAAGTGTGGACTTTACACCCATAAATATTTAATATGTACTTTAAACAACAACATTCAAGAGAGCTGCGCACAGGTGGTCTTGCTTATAATTTCAAAACATTATTTTTACCTGTTATGAAAGAAAACAGTCGAAGGCTCCCGAAACGACAGCAGATAATAATCATAACAAAGTTTATTAGTCTTACTTCAGACTATCACGCCATTAATGCTTTCTTAATGCGAATTCATTATAGAGATGGATTTATGTATTTTCATTTCAATTTATGTGTATTTTAACTTTATTATGGATATTAAAACTCAGGGAGGGTTGAAAATTGTTCCTTATAAAATCTGTAGCGACAAAATGCTGGGAGATAATGCAAAAAAAAAAAAAAAAAAATCCCTTATAGGTATTAAATACCAATAAAATTACAAATCGAGACCTTGATTTAATAAAATAATATCGTGGCAATTACGTATAGAAAATATAAAAGTATCACTCAAAGAAATCAACATAATAGCAAAAAAAAAAACGATTTTTCATAATTTCAAATGATTTTAATCTGCTTATGAGATGCAAAAGCTGAAAACTTGGCTGAATAAAATCTTTCAGTCAACGTGTTAAAGGGGGAATTATACAAAAAAATAGATTGAAGGGCGTCCGGATTTGAATTTAAATAAAACATAGAAATTGAGCAAATAAGTAAGAATTTGGTTTTACTTAAATTCAATTTCGGATATATGAGCACCGTAGCTCTCAGTTACATGACGCTTCCTATCAGTCCAATTTTTGAGCATTTGAGACCGTATATCCGCGTTGACACGTCTTACATTAACTTCCAATACGTCAATTGAAGCTGGTTTATCAGCATAGACCAATAACTTCAAATATTCCCATTAAAAATAGTCCAGCGATGTCATATCACAAATATTGGTGGCCAAATTGGAGGTCCTTTTTTAGAAATAAGTTTTTCGCCAAATTGTCCTTTCAATAAATTGATTGTCTCGGTCGCTGTATGGCACGTAGCGTCATCCTGTTGAAACCACAAATCGTCAAAATCAATGTCCTGAATTTTTGGAAACAAAAAGTTGTGGATTTTGGCTCTGTATCGTTCTTTGGTCCATAAAATTTACAAAGTGCTCTATAAGTTTTTATAACTGATTCTTCATTTTGGAAATAAATCTTACCGAATAAAAATAACATTAACACTTACAACAAATGAGAGCTCATTTGACATTTCCTACCGGAAGTCCGACCCCTCTTAGAGACATCCTTTGATTGGTTTCTAATTTCACCTCTCCTTTTTTAACAGTTCTCCATTACTCTGTTTCTAGTTATATCTGCTTTAAAATACCTCGTCTTAAATCTATTAGTTTGAATTCAAAAAATATAAAAATATAATACAATCCTAAAAATATATCTGTTGCATTTTTCTTCTTCCTAAAGCCATTCAATAATGGAACCTATTGTTCTTGTTGCATTCAACTGCTAAAAATTTTTTAAAGCTCACTGTCCTGCAGTGACTCTATTTTCCTTCCTTTTAAGTCTATTGTACATCTTTTTTTTTTTAAAGGATAAAACCACTAAACAAAAGGCAAAAAAATCCGCATGCATTAAGGGTGGCTACTGCTACGGTGCATTTTAAGAGCTAAGAGCATTTGTTTGCTTAAAAAATTCACGCTGCTTTAAAAGGCGCATAAGAAGATACAAAAAATAACAGACAGACAAAAAACAACAACAACAACTACTACTATAGAAGACAATAAAGTATCTTAGGACAACAAAAGGCAAACCTCCGCTCTAAGTACAAAATGCAAGAGAAAACTGCTGCTCCATTTCTCATCACTACCGTCTTTATTATCAAAAGAAAACATTTCAAGTCATTTCAGGTTTATTAAAAATTTAGCAGCAGAATTTTCTCAGAGTGTCATCATCTTAACCTCATTTTCGATGGCTCCTGCTTTCAGAACCTTTTAATTATTTAAAAATAAAGATTTCCTCGAGAAACGTTTTATTTATATATGTATAATACATATTATATTTTAAGTTTATCTTCCCCAAACTTCGGAAACTCCGGACTTGCTACTTAGTAAATAATCGGTTCGGTTTTTTATTACATCATAATCCTCTGTCGCCCTTTAGCGCTAGTACTACTATCGGAGAGCATTGCTCCTTATCGCAGTTTGTAGAAATCCCGAATGACCCACTTTTAAGGAAATCTCCCCCTCTCCCGGTAAGTCGCTGAATCTGACATAAATTAAATCGAATACACATGGGCTAATGAAGTGTACAATTAGCCCGAAACCTGCCTCGAAAGTGGAGCAAGACCGAAAATCTCCCAAAAGTTTTCCACTACTGAATTTTGGTTGGTTTGTTTGTAACTTTGAAACTTTCGTCGAACATAACATAGATGCGGTTGTAATAATGGAGAATCGCGGTTCAACCACACGACTCCCCCGCGCCCCCTCGCCCTTTTGTATCTGAGATTACAATTGTAAGTACACATCAGAACTTGAATTTGGATTTGACTTGAATTGAATAAATTTTAACCGAAGTGTAAGGAGATTTTGAGGTTCTACTTCTGAAGGAGCACGTTTTAAGTGATTCGGTTAACTAACTGCCAAAATTCTAAAATTTATTGTCACTTATCTTCAGAGACAGCTCAAAGTCCTCTAGTAGATTAGTTCCCCACGGATTTACGTTTTCATAAAGGTTTGAGCGATGAAGGGAGATGATAGTTTAAACCAAAGTGGAAAACTTTAAGTGATTTGGTCTATGGAACAGAACGTGTGACAGTACGATGCCAACAATTTTGGGTAGTCAATCATTTATGATAAGAATTGTTGTCATCATTGGGTAAATTTGTAATTTTTGTCTATCGATTTTCTATTGGATCATAGCTGTTCTAAGACCGGGTTTATGATGTTGAAAATATAAAACTTTTCCTTGGGTAGAGATTTTAAAAAAGTAGTGGATGAATGAAATGAGCTTCTTTAAATTAAAAATATATGGTTATACAAATTTCATATTTTTTAGGTTTTAGAACTAAAAAATTTGGAAATTAGAAATTTGGCGAACATTTTGTCCTTAATTTTTGGTTTTTTTATTACTGAATGAGGTGAACATAAAACACACAATTTAGGCACATGTTAGATAAGTGATGGATAAAAAATGAATAAATAAAATACTTAACCATTCTTAAATTTAAAGTATAAATACATATAATTGAGAATTTAGCACATTTCATTCGATTTGAACATTGTTGTGTTGAATTTTAAATTTTAAATTTTAAATTTTGAATTAACGCATTAACTGCTACGATCATACTCAGCCTTTAATTCAGCTATAACCGTCGTAGCTGATAGAAAATTTGGTGGAACCGAATAGTTAAATATCTTATTTATTTTTATACTACTGTGATCAAAAAGTAAAGCCAATTTGTTTATACCTTTTAACATTTTTTTTTTCCAAATCTATATCATCCCCTTCAAAATAGTCTTAATAGCCTATGCCAACGATTTTTTCAATACTCGAAACACTTCTGAAACTCGATGATTGGAATAGCCTTCAGTTCCTTCTTCGATTTTTCTTTAATCTCATCCGTCGATTCAAAACGGTGTCCCTGAAGCTCTCTTTTGAATGTGCATCGAATTTTTGATGAAAAAGTCTCGAAGAACCAATGCACTGCAGTGCAAGAGATTGAGTGTTTTTTGAACCAATCGAGCTGTGACTCTTCTTCTCAAGTGCAAATATTCTATCGAAATGGTTTGAACTGATCCAAATGTAATGTTTACAGTATCAGCAAGGTCTCTTATTGTTAACCGACGATTTTTGAGCACCAAATCTTTGATTTCATTGACATGTTGTTCATTGATTGATGATGATGGTCCTCCAGGACACTCTTTGTCTTCAACGCTTTCTCTACTTTATTTGAACTGTTTATATTACTTGTAAACATTTCTTTCAGACAAAACCTGATCGCCGAAGGCCTTCTGCAACATTCTAAACGTTTCTGCAGCAGAAATTTCATGCTGGGAACAAAAATTTAATGCAACTTCTTTGCTCAATAAAATCACACATTGTAAAAATCGAAAAATTCACTTTTAGTTGCTCAGAAAACACAACGTAAGTAACCAAACAACTGTCGTGAAATTTTACACAGATATGAGTGCTACCAATCTAAAAACAAGAAGATTTGCTCGAACCGATGTACTCGCGCAATTTAATTTCAAAATTGGCTTTTTATCACAGTAGTATTTCTTTCATATTTTATATAAAACTACTAGTATGACCTATATTGTGTTTATAAATAGAAACAAAAACAAAACAAAACTTCGATCTCTCTCTGACCCCAAAAATTCTGAGTTTATTTAATATTTTCTAACATTTTATGTGTTAAGTATAAGTAAAAAATCTTTATTTATTATATAGCGATGGGTTCAAAATTTATACCAATTTTGTATGTGTTAAATTTATACCAATTTTGTATGTGTTAAAGGTTAATCAGAAAACGAACTGAATGTACATATGTAGACTGAGATAGTGAACAACTGGCGGAAAAGATATTAAAAACGAATTGAAAAATGTAGATTGAAATCAGATGGGAAGCAGGTAGATATATATTTAACATATTTTCAGGAATACATGGAACAGGAATAGTAAAAAAAATTTTAAATAGAGATAATGATTAAAGCAATAAGTGACATAGTGCTTAACAGATTCATTACTCTCCTGGACTTTCAACAGTGAAAAGGATATTCTAAACCCAATATATAAATTTATATAATAAAGTCCAAAAATTGATAAATCTCAGTCTCTTTTCCTACTGATCTCATTTCAGTCTGAATTCGGTTTTAACTTTCTCGATGTAATGTTTTTAGTCAGATTACTGTGCAAATAATTATTTCCACCTTATTTCAGATTGGATTCCGTCTAAAATTCCATTTTCAATTTCTTCTCAGTCCTTTTTCAGTCTTACTTTTTCACACTTACAAATGTTGAGTATCTAACTTACATATTGTCAGAGCTATATAAACATTTAAACAAGTTTATTCTTTATTTTTTAATACTGCTCATGGATTCAGTGGTATGTGAAAGTATTTACGAGGTAAGTTGTTAGATTACAATTTATTATTATTAGGACCTAAAAATATAAAATATTTCCAAAAATCAAGATTACCTGACCTTTTACAAGCCTTTTTTCTGATAGTATTCGAATTTTACTAATAAATTTAAAATTCAACAATTAGTGATTTAATAAGGAACTCTTGTGAGCTATCGTTTCAACAGGAAGAAACGTGCTGACACTTCCCATTACAGTGCTTGAGTAAATTAATTGTTCAGCTTGGTGATAATTAATTTTAAGCGCGTATATCTCCCCCCCGAAAAAAAACACTTGTTTTCATTTTTCCTCATTAGTGACCACATTATCCACTGAGTTAATTGCGAGCCCATTACTTTTTTTATTATATACATATATTGTTCAAAAAGGAGGCTTTGATGCCGAACCGAGGGAAATTAATGGAACGTTCTGTCGCCATAATTCATCTACTTTCCCCAGGCGTGTTGCATTCCATCAGCATTGCATAAATTTCATGGTGATGGATTGCCGCCCTATCACGCCAACACGACACCATCTTGTGCCGGTACACAATCCATTTTAAAGCGATTGAGAATCCTTAAAGTTAATAATGGCACGTCCTGGCCGCAATCCATTTTCCATCGGGTGCACCCCGCATATTCAGCAGCCTAGCCGAAGGCGAACCAGATCTCGATGAAGATTAAAGAAATATGCGATGCCATCAATAAAACTGCTTCCTTCTCGGAAGAAAATCGCGTCCTTTATGATAAATAGATTTAGATTTGTATCGAAGCCGAACCATTTTTCACATGCCGTCAATAGTCTTGTGCTGTTTCCGAGCAGAGCAAAAGATATGCAACACTTTTACACCTTGAAGGCAGTAGTGGGATGGGTGGAATTTGCAGAGGTGTTTCGAGGACGAGATTTTGCATAGTTAAATAGTAATCATTTTCCTAACCATTAATCTAGACGCAATAGAGAGATAAACGGGATTTGGGTGGCACAACTTCACGCCATATTTGCCAAGGTGCTGCTGTGAGATATGCAAACTAGCGATCAACATTCAGAGGCGAAGACAAGTCAATATTGGCGAATGGCATTACCCGCACGTATCTGAGATGATTGGGTGCTCTGCTCTGCAGGGCTTCTACGAATGAAATTCGAAGTATGGAAACAGCTCCTTCTATTAGTTGTTTTATCGAACAAGACCTCTCGATGTATTTCTGCAACGTAGACGATTTCAGTCAGAGCTATTTTGTAAAAATTCTTCAACTTATATCCCCGGTTGTCGCTATTGCAAAGTTTATAGCTTTTCATCTTTTGAGAATTTTCACGACAATTTCATATATTTTTCTGTTTTCTCTCGAAAAATGTTTGATTGATTTCGCCCTTTGGCATCTATGTGAAAAGTTCACCGCCAAAATATGGAAGTGAAAAAGGTAAAAATTGGAACAAGGGAAGTAATTTGGGGAATTTGGTGTGATGCTAGTCTTTTTTTCGCCCTGGGTACGTAGATACATTCGTTCACAGTCGGTAAACATCTATATCCGGTTTTATATATATTTGAAACAAAATTTTGTTCAGAAAAATAAACCTTCGAAGATACCTGCGAGCAACAAATTGATGATGAACTCAACATACTGAATTTTTCTCAGATTTATTTGTCTGTACGCATTTGAAAGATGAATTTTCAGAAATTCCCTTCTTTTCTATAAATTTCCAGCTTTTTTTTTTTATTGTTTAAAGACCTTTTGAAGAAATAGTAGTAGCATATGGTAAATATGTATCGTATCGAAATAGGAGAACAATTTACATATCCTAATTGTAGTGAAGTGGTTATAAAACAAATTGTTTTTGATTTTTGATTTTTGATTTTTGATTTTTATAATTAATTTTATATATCTGTTTCAGTAATCTATTCAGCCCTATTAAGCATTTTGTTTTGTTTTTTAGAATTTAAATCGAAAGTAAGAAGCCGTCTTCTTCTTACAGAATTCAACAAATATGTTTTTACCAAATCAACGCTTAAATAGGTGGTTTTACAATTTGAAGAACACATTTTTATTTTGCAGGTGAATATTTAGAGTACAAGAGTTTGTGTTGAAAAAAAGTGGATATTATACGGAGCTGTCCATAATACCAATCCAAATTGCTGAATTGAGCAATCGACTTCAGAAATTGAATTCTTCAGTTTTTATCGACAATTTCCCAATTCAGCTTAAGAAAAGCAATTACTGTATTATACAGTATTTCATTTAATCAACTCTTTCTTATTTGAATTTGTTTCAGAGTGGTTTAAGGAAAAATTCTCATTCGAAATTGAAAAAAAAAATTTTTTTTGCATAAATATTTTCTAAAACATCACAGAAATACTCCCCTAAAACCGTTTTGCGAAATTCAACATAGAAAAGAAGTTGTAGACATATTTGTAGCAGTACCTTACGCTTATCGCACCTTAAAATTATCGAATAAAAACTTTAATCGTGTTTTTCTTAAAACGCCGTTTTCTAAAATCGGGCTCTAATCATTAAATTTGAAAAAACCAAAAAGCATTCGATTCGTTATACAAAATATTAGGAGTAATACCTCTAAAAATGTATATATATACAAATCCACCCTTTGTACGGGGGTAGTTCACCAAAAAAAAATTTCATTTTTTCATTATTTTCAGAAAACTTTAAATAAAGTAATAAAAAAATATGATTAAAAATAATTTCCATTTTGAATTCTGATTTAATTTTTGTTAAAAATACACTCAAAAAGAGTCCTACTCTTTAAAAAGTGAGTTTTTGAACGCGCCCTATACCGCCACGAGAAAGAAGCTAAAGTGGTCAAAACAAATTTTTGTATGTTCTTCAAGTTAAAAAATGTGCAAAAAAAAAGTTCTTCCATAATTATCATACATTTTTCTAAAAGTTTTTTTTTTTATAAAAGTGCTTTTTTTCCAATTTCGAATGAGAATGTCCCCTTAAGTGGGATAGTTCTGAAAAGTTCATATATTTTTGGAATGTCTAAGATTTAAGAATATTGAAATGAATACGATGTTTGTTCTTATAGTTAGGGATTTTGTTTACCCAATTTTTTAATTTCTCAATTCCGATTTTCCATTGTCAACCCAAGAAATGTAGGCATTTTGTACTACCATCAAATCCCATTAGCCATATCCATACATACACGCTCGCAGATTCAAAATCATCTACCTTAAATCGAAATGTATGTTAGCTGTATTGTGAGCACCTGAGGATTAGAGTGGCTCCGCCATTAATCTTCCGATCAGCGGCAAGAAGGAAAAATTACGGTCAGGCTCCATAGGTTTTCCCCTCGTCCCCACCCGTCCCGTGGATTGATTTGTATTGTGCCCATCGATTGGACAGTCCGCACTTTGCATGTGCAAAGTCAACAACCGATTAATTCTGTTAGCACAGGGACGTAGGCAGCATATGTCCGACGGCGGAGGCTGGGCACATACAATTCATATAGGACTATCGAGGGCTCCAAACGAAGGGACAAATTCAGCACCAGGAGGCTTTACTCTGTCCCGACAGGTACGACTCCTTCTGGTCCAAACCATATGGTGCCTTAAAATCCATTTAAGACCCTTGTGTATTTGGTTTTTGGTTGCATTAATGCAATTTATGGTGATTTACGTTTCACTGCTTTAGGGGAGAGGGCGACATTTTCTCCATGCTTTCAAAGTCCAGTGTCCCTGCATGCCTGCAAGGGATTGGATTTCATAATTAGTCGGGATCTCATTTAATTTCGGAAAATGTTCCGCGAAGCGTAATGAAAATGATGCATACCTTAATTAATAGCAGCTGATCGCACTTGGCTCGTTTTCACGAGCAGATTGGAATTATTGCTTTTACGCTTCAGAGATTTTTACCCGATTGCGCCCTGTTGAAGCTATGAAAGGTTAAAGCAGTTGCTGCACCATCTCCAATGAGGAAGCTTTTAGATGCATCGATTTTAGTGATTGCATTGCTCCTGAAAATTCCAAGCTTCAAACTTTATGCAGCTTACATCCATCGGTGGTAACCAGATACAAATTGACTTAACGCAATCGCATTACTTTTCACCAAAATGGCAAAATGTTCATCTGATTCTTATTATATCTCATTTTCCGACTCAGTGATTTTGAATTTAGTGCACTTCTACAAGTTTCTATAACTTCCAACATTGAGTGTACTAATAATAAATTTCAAATGTTAATTGGGCAGCACTATCCAGAGAGGGTGGTTTCGGCTATCTCCCAATATTACATAAAAGCCAGCATTTTATTAAAAACCATCTGATCGTTATCAGATGTTGTCCTACCATACCTTACTTATTCATTTGAAAAAAAAAATCTATTGATAACTTCTAAAGCTAGGAAAAATTTTTATGTATTTTTAAAATGTTTGTGTCTAAGGGCGGGTCATCGGCTGGTTTCTTTTTAAAAATAGTATTAAATAAACAATATTTAGTATTCTCCAAAATTTGTTGATTTATTGAAAACAGTAAACCTTTCAATTAGTTATGGAATACGAATTCATTTAAAAAGATGCCTCGGCTGGTTTGCCGAATAGCTTGATCGATATTGTGGCGGCAAATCGCAGCTGTACAGTGGCCATGACATATCTGGACGGAAAATTCTTTTCAAAATTTGCGCTATTTCGGCAACACAGCACACACTTTGGAAACAAGTTTGCAATATTTCCCAACTTCCAAGCATAAGTTTATTAATTTCGTATTGCAGAGATATGATACTGTTTTAATATCAATTATTTTATTGTAAAAAGCTGTCGTATTTAAAAATAACATGAAATTTAAAAAGAAACCAACAGATGGCTACCCTTTATTATTAGCTAAAGAAAACTGCACGAAAATCTTATAAATAATGGAATATTCTTCACTATACCTAGAATTTCAGAAGGCAAATAAAATATAATACCTTCTGGCACTGATCCTGTAGGCGACGACCCGAGGGAATTTTTTATGGAAACAACAAATAAAAGTGATTTTTATGAATTCTATAATATTTAGACATTTCGTACGTCTAAAAATTCATTATAAAAATACTGTACTCATATAATTTCTAATGCTATCTAGTAAACCTGAATGTTATTGTTTTAAATAAACGATAGTCTTGTCGCAACCACAGCCGTGTTTTACCAGTATATGATACCGAAACAGCGTAAACAATTTTCATGAAAAGCGTGTTACGAATAAAAGCAGTAAAATTGAAATTTCGAGAACTTCAACAAAATTGAAAATAATAATTTAAATTACGAAAATAATTTCTTGTGTTGCATTTAGACGGAAGAAATTCAGTTTTTATAACATCCTGTCCAATTTTATATATGACACTATCAGAACAATTTGTGAATCGGTTTGATATTATGTACAATATGGTATTAAAGACTGATGTGCTTAAAGCACCTTAAAATTTAAAAACAAAAATTGTTTATTTTAAAATTCAAAATCAAAAATTTTTTTTCCAACTTTCGAGTATTTTGTATTTATAACTAATTACCTACCGAAAAGTTTTTATTCGAGTACAGCCTTTATATGATATATTTCTTTGAAAATAAAACAGATATAAAAGGCATCAAGGTTTGTCCCTGACAAACCCAAAACAAAATGTTTAAGTTAGGTTGCTTGAAAGATAGGTGGAAAATAATACATTATTCTTGGAATGTATTAACATACTCAATACTGCTATAAGTAATGAAAGCCAGACAAATTATCAGTACTATTACCAGTGATTATTAATTATTTCACCATTAACGTACTTCAGAAGCATTACTTAGCATTACTTAGCATTACTTGGCACTAATTAGCCTAGGCTAGGTAATGCTGAGTAATGTTAGGTATGCTGAGTAATGCCAGGTAATGCTTCTGAAGTACGGTAATGATGAAATAGCAATGCAATTACTTGGTAATGGTAATTAAATTTTCTGAACTACTAATACTGGAAATGGTGTTGGTAATTTGTCTTACTTGCATTACTTGTACTGGTAATTGTAATGGTAATGGTATTATTTTTTTTACAGTTCTGTCAAAAGCGAAAACCCTTTTAATGATGATACCTTTGTGTGATAGCACTGCTAGCACAAGATATGATACTCGTAGTCAGCCCTCTACAGTTGTTATAAATTTTTCAATTTAATTTTCGACGAAGTCTCGCTTCTATATTATTCAAAAATTACATTGAATTTTCCTCGTATTCTTCGGCTTCAAAATCGTTTAAGCCCTCAGCGAGAGAAAACGAGATTTTTTCCGATGTTGTTACATTTTTAACGTGTAAAGTCTCAGCGAATGGTTTGCAAAAGTGCCCACTTTCTCTGGGGTTGCTTTAAAATTTTCAAAGCGAAGAATCAAAAGAGCAAGGAGCCAAAAGGTTTCTTAAAAAATATAAAAAGGAAGAAGAATAAACCGAAGCCCAGAAAAGAGGCTGTGAAACGGGTATAGGGCCGAAACCGACGTCATCGTCATCCTCGTCGTAGTCGTCGTCGTCGTCGTCGTCAAGACGGCAGTAGCGTCGAGGCGGCTGTAGCAATTCCGCTCTTATCGATTCGCTAAAGTACTGTAACATTAAGATAAATTGAGTTTTTTATTTGGCAATTTTTCCTTACGGTTACCGTCTTAGGTTTCCTTTGTTTTGACGTGCCTCCAAGGATGTACTAACTTCAAATGGCCAACAATTGTGATTTGAATAGTAAAATATCTGGCAGCCGGGCCTGTAATCGACTGAAATGATAGAGTCACTTCTGCCCGGGGGCATAATGGATATATATTTTTTTTCTTCGTCTTTTGGGGGTCTGTTTTTCGACGGTCTTCTTTTCTTGCAAACGCTCACACTATACGAAAACCCATGAACGGTGGCGGAAGGGGGAGGCTACAATTGAAGGCTCCTTTGTCTCCCCGACAAAAAAAAAAAAAAAAAAGGGCACAGCAGGCGGGTGTTTCATTTGGTTATCTAATCGCCTCAAAAGGCTTGAATTGGTTTAGGGATACTTTTTGTGGCCGCGTAAGCAGTTCCATTTGTTTTTTTATTATTTTGCTCAAGTAACGACATTTTCTCCCCTCTCCCCCGACCGCATTCACTTCACCGCCCCGGGGGGCTTATCAAGCATTTTGAGCTAAAATTAGTTCCCATCCAAGGACGTGACCGAAATTAGCCAGTTTGGGGTTCTGTATAAAAGCTTGGGCTTAACAGAAATTAAAATAATTGAAACACTTTAAGTTCAGTGTCCTTGAACGGGTCCATTTCCATCCGTCCTCCATTCACCCACCCACAACAAAGACTTATGTCTCCGATAATACTGTCCGAGGAGGGTAAACACATCTCACGTTATGGATGGCAACACAGGAACATATCCCGGAAGGATATAAATTTTATTCAAGAACCGTGAAGAGTTTAACGGATGGCGAATGGGGCCGGATATGAAACGAGCGACACAAATAAAGTGTCGAGTTAAAAATAGTAGTACCCTCCGTACACTCCCGGTCACATTTCCTTGCTTAGGTCAGCAGCCAGAAGTGTCCAAAAAGTATCCGAAGCCAAAACGTATGAGTGTATGGGGGAGGAAATAGGAAGCTTCAGAAATTGTTCCCGAAGGATTTCAACAAGAAAAAGACGAAGGGGAGAGAATACAACATGAGCTCCCTAGACAAATTATGGTTGTGCGTGTGCTAATCTATTTTCCAGACCTTCATGGGAGACAGAAGGAACTCAATGTTGTTCTCATCCTGGGGAGAGTCCTGGGAAATTGCTTTGTATGAGATTTATATTTGCATGTTTCGTTGACCTTATTCTGCTTTCTTCTATATAAACATTTTCTAGGGAAATTCAATCCTACAGATTAAAAAAAAAAAAAAAATGTGGGAAATCGTATCAGTTTCAATTTTCACAAATTGAAATAAATGGAAATTATTAGATTTTACGCACAGATCTTCCTCGAAAAAGCAGGAGGTTTCAAAAAATCTTGAAATATAATATTTTATAAAAAGATTTAATATTTTTCCAGATAATATTTCTTTACTTTCATACAACTCAATATACTGGTCATTTAAATTTTTCCTGAGGTGTACCAATTGCTCCTCTGCTTGATTACATTAACATCTCCAATGTAGTGTTGTTTTAAGACAAATTATTGATATTTTCTTTCGCAATGGTTTACTGCTCCATTTTGATTCGATTGAGTTAAATATTTCTTATCTTCCTTGGTTTTGCCCTGCTTTTTGTTTTTTAATTTTTATATTTTAACTGACCCCACATACATGCTTTTGCTCTGCTATATTGAATTTCGCAATTCTAATAAGAGATTTAAAATCAGCAACACTAAAAACTCCTGTAAACTTTACTTAAATTCAAAGATATCCGCTGGAATTTCGAGTTTTGTCCAGCTTTTTGGCAATTTGTCGTATTTTTTTGTTTAATTAATTTCAGTCTTGCAGATTACAAAAAACGTTTTTCAGTCGACGTCTTGGTCCTGTTTTATACTCTATGGAATCTTTTAAAAATACAATTGTAAAAACAGATAAGATGAATAATTTGAGGACGCGCTTTCTTAATTCTTCCCCTTTTAAAAAATTTGTTAAATCAATTTTTTTTAATAATCAGAGATAAAATTTATTAAAGAAAAAATTCTAAATTTTTATTAAATTGAAAAAATTTTTTTATTCATTTATTATAGAATTCTTTCGAACTTTTCAAATAAACCGATTTTATGAACTGTAATTATGCAGACCAGAAACATATATCTCCTCACCATATATTATATACATATTACATATATAGAAATACAAATCTTATTTAATTTAGAAGATTATCTCTTCAAAAAATTGCTGAAAATCACATAAGATAAAGGTATCTTAATCCTTAAATAAACCAAGTAATTAAATTCTCCACTTTTGATAAAGTGAGTTTTTAAAAGAACCCTCTATTTACGAGAAAAACTCCCCTGGTCCCGAAACAATTTTCTAATATCTAAACTTTTGGTTCGCCGTAAAGACACCTTCATAGAAAGCATAAAGTCAGGGTACGTCCTTCGGGAATATTTTATGTTATAGAACCTGGAACTTGAATTATAAAAATCAGCCATTTTTCTAATGTGTCGTTTTTTTGTTGAGGTGAATTTCTAGGCTCTTAAGGCACATTAGCAATATTACTCACAATAATATTGAAAGCGTTTTATTGACCAATAATATTGATAGTGTGGGAATACCGATTTTTAATAAAAGGGACATTGAATATATTGAGAACTCTTCAATAAAAATTGAAATGTTGAACAATAATATTGAGCCATTTGTGGGCTTTAGGCCCGTCAGTATTATTGATCTATAAAATACCTTCAATATAATTGATGAATAATAATGAGAGTGTGCGGAGAAAGGATAAATTTTCATCAATTTTTCGCTGTTTGTGATATCTTAAAATATACCTACTTTTGAGGACTGCCCGAATCCCCAGTCTTCGCCTTGGTATGACAGTTTATGAAGTCAACAAAGAAGTTGAACGATTATAAAAATTAATACGAAGACAAAGCTAGCCTATTCAAATTCGTTTTCCCAGCTTGACATTTGACATTTGAAATTTACTTAAGTGGAGAACTTAATTAATAATGGTGGAAGAAGACTGTAAGAAGATTTTGAATAAATAGCCACAGAATTTGGACTGACCATGATCAGAATGAAGTACCTGAAAATTCTGTAGAAAACCAAATAAAATTGAAAAACAATCCGTCCGTTATCAAATTCTCCCTTGGAGCTCAATTAATTTCAAAGCGTTTTCTTTATTATTATAGTATATAGTATTTTGCGGGAACATATGTACGCAACAATTACAATTAATTGTACTTATATTTTGTAGCTGACATTGTTAATTAATTTCACAACAGCTTATTAAACTAACCGATCTCATGGAGTCTATCTTACAGAGTTAACCCAACCCTTGATGAGGCTAAGGTGTAATGTGTGACCGGGAACTATCTCACTTTTATTGTAAACAAACAAACAACACGGTGACGTCCCTTCAGTTAGGCAAGAATATCGTTACAAGTAGGACGTGGACATAACGAGGGTCATCTGTATCACAAAGCCCGCAACGACAATGCCTTACCTTCCCAAGAGCATTAAGCCAATCCTTAAACCCATTTCCACGATGTCTCCACTAAAAATTTAAACCTTACTATATTTTTCACCTCAGTCAGGGTGTTTAATACAATAAATGAACTATTTCGAAAGTCATTTTCCTTCATGGGCCTATACAATATTATCATTAAGATCATCTTACCGAAAATACGGAATATAAATCAAAAGATGGGAAGCAGTATTAAACTCGGAACCCACTTGGGTTGTCCTGCAAAAGCCAAGATGGGCACCCATAATTTCCGGCTCCCTTGTGTCGTTCTTTTTTAAATTAAGAGCCGAAGAGGAAGGACGTACATTAAGGGAAGGATTGAAGAAATTCAAGATATAATACGAGGAATAAGGATTAGACGAAAGGAGAGGCGGGAAGGTAAGAGAAACTTCAAAATATAATGGTGGAAATTTTGAAGGGAAAGAAGGAGACTAAACAAAATTTTTCTTAAGGGAAGGGCCTATAAAACACCTATACAATTCCTATAAAATTACAATAAAATCCCTACAACACAGGACCTTCGTTACACATTTAGTTTTAAAACACAATGCACAACATATAACATTCCAAGATACAATTTTCGACATACAATTCTCAACACACAGTTTTCAACATAAAACATACAAACACGAAGTCTACAATATACAACATTCAATCACATACTGCAGCGCACGATATATAACACCAGAACATCAAACATCGCGGGCAGAACATTTCAACTTTAAATATTAAAACATCACACAAATCGGTCACCACATCAAAATATAATTTACACATCAAGAAACAGATAAGTAGGATAATTTTAGAAAATTAAAATTAAAAAATTGTATTTAAGAGATTAGGATGGCCGCCAAATTCTTGAAGTATCCAGGGTGGATGAGCGTGAAATATACAAAAAAAAAAAAAAAAAAAAACTCAATTATTATTTCTGAAACTGGCAACACATTAGAAAGCAATTGGCTTAACTGTTATACTATATTACGTAGCTATAATAAGTTCACAGACTAGACGATAATTCTGACCATGAAAAATAGAGATAAGGAGTCCAATATCAATGGCGTTTCATACGGAGAATCTGCCCGCACATTTATTTAGGGAAATAGTTTTGAAAAAGAAAAAGTTTAAAAATCGGTAACCCAACGATGGAAAAAGATAAATATAATTAAGGGGAAAAAAAGTTGCAAAACCTAGGGATACATAGATAAAATAAACTAAAAAATAAGAAACAAGTTCCTTCTGACTGTTTCACATTAATAAGATTATAATTCAACTCAAATGTCGTGTGTCAACTACAAAAAACAAACATTCTAATTTGATAGACAAATAAAACCAATGTAGATGCAGTCAATCAAGGATAAAAAATACACACGACCACAGCATTTGATTTGAATTATAATGTTATTAATGTGAAACTGCCAGTTAAGGAACTTGTTTCTTATTTTTTAGTTTATTTTATTTATGTATCTCTAGTCGGTTTAAAGGTTTTGGGAGTTTTTTCCCTTAATTATATTTATTTTTTTCCGTAGTTGGGTTACAGTTTTATAAATTTTCTCTTTTATTTTAACTTTACCATTTTTTAATATTGTACTATACTTTTATTTTTAAACTCAGAATTTTCTCGTCTTTCAGAGACCCCCAATTTTTGGATGTAACATCCGTCATATTGACTTTCGTCGTTACGTTCGTATAAAATTTATCTTATGTCACCCGGACTATAATAACGAATTGATTGACACCTCATTCATCAAAATCGGCTCAGTAGTTAAGGCTTAGATTTACGTAGTGTACCGAGTGAAATTAGCTGCATGTAAGAAGCGCGCAGTTAACAAAAATAGTTATTGGATTCAGCTAACCTTTTCATTAAATGGAAGTTGTGGGTGAATGCTCTCCAGCAAGATTTTAAAGGCAGTTATCGTGTCTGTGAACTTCATTTTTTGGATTTGGATTTCTCCCTCTATCTTGGTGACTTAGCGAGCGCAGCGCACCATCTCTTATTTTTTTTCTAATTTCTGGGACAACTCTTATATACAAAGATTGGACTCCTTATCTCTATTCTTCATGATTCGGACAGAGCTTAACTCGCTGTGTCATTACGAACTGTCATAACAAGACGAAGACTTGGATTCAGACAAGTCCTTACGTAGGACCACCAGGGTGATCATTTCGAAAACTCGTTTTTTTATATATATAACTATATGTAAGTCAAATTTCATAACAAAATTCTGAAAAATGACGTATTTATATCGTTTGGAGTAGAAGCAGATAGAGCGGTCAATACGCCTAACTGATCAGCCGCCTGGCTCTATCTAGCTGCGATAGAAAAACATATATGTAATATGTTTATCTTCCTTTGTGTATACGTTTACCGCGACGCAAGCGATTAAGAACCCGGAATAGATGCGATTTTCAAAACCACTTTTTTGAGTTGGCCAACGTGCCATCTCAAAAACTAATTACTCTATCAAGAATATGTTAGTCCCAAAATCTTCGGTACTAATACATATAGCTAACATTAAGCGTGACGGCTTTTTGATATTTAACAAATTTATATTTTTTCACGACCTCTAAAAAAAAAATACGAAAAATCGTATTTTGTATTAAAAAAAATGATTAATTTGTGAAAAAAAAACAACAACGCTTAAACATAGCGACATTTATGCTGAAAATAATTATTTTATTATCTTTCAGATGAACTCAACTCGAGATATCTGCTTCGTCAGCCTCAAAAATTCGAAGGACATCCTCCAACATGAATGAATGCCACCTTTACAAATATGTATATTTTCCAATAAAAATTTAGTATGTTTCAAGTGATAGTATGTTTCAAGTGATAGTATGTTGAATAATACATACATAAATTCCCCAATCTTCTTAAAAAATGCCCATTTTCCACAGTGTCACCCTGGTGGTCCCCCTTAATTCTGACAACATCCAGCTATGATATATCCTCAGTATATTCGTTTCTGTGGATTTATTTAAAAACGTCTTATGTGGAAGTAGTAAATCCTATCGTACTAGAAATATCAGACGATACTTATTCGAATGAGCTCGCAAATAGTCGTAGCATAAATCCGATTTTACAACGTTCTTCTCTGAAAGTGTACATAAATCGCAGAAATGTTGCTCAGCAAATCATATGCGGATATTGCAGGCATTTCCGAGCGACGACCACAAATATTGCAACATTCCGCCAATAGAGGAAAGGAACCACTTTAAAAAGTGGGAAATTCTCCAATAAATACGCTTTAATGTTGTTTCAATTCTCCACAGAGTACAGAAGTGGAGAGCGCTCCTCATCCCCCGTTCCACATTGTAACAGTCCAGAAAGTTTCCAAGATGGTTTCAGCGGTAAGTGAAGTGAAACAAGCTTCCTTTAGAAACCCATTGCCCAGAAGGACTCGAGTCCGGAACTTGGCAACAATAACCATTTCCATGCTGCTCATTTAAATGGCCCTGCAATTGACGGAAAGCATAACTAGCATTAGGTCGTTAGCAGGGCAACTTTGTCCGAGGAGTGTGGTGCACACGGGAGAGGGCTCCTGACCCGGCTCTAGGTCTGGCGGGCAATAACAATAATCAAATGATACACGCCGGCAGTCCTGAAAATGGCTTGATAGGTCGCTCATAGGCGCACTCTAGTCCCAGACCCATTTTCAGTATATTCGGGACACGCTCGACTCTTTCCTGGAAAATTCAATTTCGAAAATTCCAAAAGGAGTGTGGCGGGGGGAAGTGGAACTCCAAATACCTGGTCCCGATGTTTTTATGCCTCGATGAAATATTGACCAGTAAGGCACCCCCTAATTTATAGGAATATTGGACAGATGTTGGAGGGTACTGGTGGGTCTGGCCGAGACCCAAAAATTGTTATGGTTATTTGGGAGGAAAAAGAAAAATTGTGTGAGTGCGGAATCAAATTTTAGGAACGCATCGTTAGATCACATATATTATATATAGTATATGCGAAATGCATGCAACCGACGTTGAAAGTGAACTCTTTTCCGGGATAGGGTATATACATAGTCGTGCCATAAGTTCTGTCCCAAAGGAAAATTTAAAAAAAGCTCATATAAGAAACAAATAATTAAATTTTATTTATTATGTTTAGTAATATACATATTCTAATTTACAGTAATGCAGACAATTATTCGAAATGCCCACCCTTTGCAGCTACATATTTTTTTAAACGTTTCGGCCATTCATCAATCGCAGTACGCAAGACATCTAGTGATATTTCCTTCGTTGCTTTCATCAAACTTGCTTTTAATGACTCAATGTTTCGATGTTGAATAGAGCAGGCCTTCTCCTCTAAAATATTCCATAAGCGGTAGTCCAAAGTATTTAGGTCTGGGCTACCAGAAGGCCAATCTTCAGCAGAAATGAAGTCAGGAACATTGGATTTTAAACAGATTTGCGTTGTCTTGGATTTATGAGCTGGTGCTGAGTCTTGCTGAAACACCCAATGCTGACCATGGTACATCGTTGTGTTGAGCGGCTCCACCATCTTCTCCAGGATGTCACTTTGATAGTTCTTTGCCTTCGTTTTCACGCCTTGCTCAAAAAAATGCAGGTCCGTAGCACCGTAATATCCAACTCCCCACTAAACCATGACTGAGGCGGGATGTTGACCACGCTCTACCTTGGGTATCTCCTCAGCCGCTTCCTTAGAGCTATGCGCGTACACTCAGTCATTCTGTCGGTTAAACTTCTCTTCAATAGTAAAAAGTTTTTCGTCTGAAAAAAGTATTTGTTGGTATTTTTTTCCCGCGTACTTCTTCAAGAGACTTTTAGATCGCATCTCTCGTATCGCACGAAGCTTGTCCGTAAGCCGATGCCCTGTTGACCGTCGATAAGCACCAAGCCTAAGGTCTTCCTTGATAATACGAGACATCGTCCTTTTAGGTATTTTCATCTCCCGTGCCATCACCTTTTGTTTCCGGAGCGGATTTCTCAGTATGCGGTGACGCACCGCTTCTACTGCTGCTGGTGTACGAGACGTACGAGGCCTCTCGCTCCTGGACCTGTCATCGACACAGGAAGTCTCACGGTATCGTTTGATAGTACGATGCACAAATTTCATTGTAATTTGTAGTAGCTGAAGAAGCTCAAATATCTCCTTTGCTGACTTGTTGCACTTAAATAGTGCAATAACGGCGATCCTGTTCTCTTTAATGCCCCACTCCATGTTGCTCCTTCGAAGTCCAATGGCATAATGATATTTTTTTAACAAAGCGGGAAGTATTTAAGCTTATTCGCGACAGTAAACCGGGATGCGTCGTGAGCCTTTTAGTGGAGGCGAGGGAGACAGAACTTATGGCACGACTATGTATATGAATACCTCTTTTTAGCTCCATGTTTTTAGCCAAATGAAATTTCACCAGAAAACCAATAAATTTTACTTTGTATTCAAATCAAATCCTGTTCTCGCAACCCTCGTACTAGGCGGTTGGAAGAGGGGGAAGGGATTAAATTAAATCGAAATTAAAGCGGTAGAAGACACCACTCCTGGGAAGGTATACACGTGCTATTTCGGCACGTTCGGGATGCAATATTTCAATGAAAGTCCAAACTGAAAATTCTGCGAACATTTCCCAAGTTCGTACCTTTTTTGGGGGCGAAACATTTGATGAAATTAATCCATTTTCTGTGCCCGAAAGGCATCACCGCGCCCACCCCCGCTCTGTATATATAAGCCCCGACGGTTTTGCTAATAATAAATTGCACTCCATGAAAAATTCCAGTTGGAAATTTTATTCATACGGATGCTAAACTTCCACGCCAGCCATAAACATTTCCTCAACATGCATAATAAACACGGGGAGGTTGGTGTAGATGGAGCCTCTTTTATACGCGCGGGCCGGGCCGGTCCCCCTTCTTGCTGAAAATGAGAATTGTCGGCACATGAGCAAACTTCCCAGCACCGATTTCTGCTTTTATTATTTGAAGTAACATGAATAAATGCGAATGTGAACAAACATAGGCGCTTAGTTGCGGCGGCGACGGGGATGCGTACACTGGGGGGCCCTCCCGACAAAAGCACGCCCATGGACCGTGGAGCCCCAGACAAATCTTGGGGGCACATATGCAGAATAACTCAAGTTTATTTCGAGTGGGGATAAATAGATGTCTGTACAAGCCTACAATGATGGGTGGAGGACTCATTTCTCTCTATACCCAACATTTTCTGAGGAGCTGCATGATAGTCTGAATTATGGCCGCATTATCGTAATAAATTTGAGCAATTTTTATTTCGTATTCAAATTTCCCGGGAAATTTTCAGGACTTCTTGCACATCAAATCCTCTAGGGGATGGGAAATTGCACAGAGAAATTACGCTTTAATTGATTTAATATAACATACGCACGTAATTGCTCCAGCCCAAAGGCGTTATACGGCCACCAGTCCATGTTTCCTTGGGGCGTAATGTGGTGAACTCATTATAAATATTTTCAAGGCTGTTCTGTCTCGAGGCAAAATGCTTCTCAAGTTTCTGATTATGCGTAATGGTAGGCCTTAAAAGTGAATTATTGGCCGCACGATTGAGGATTGTGGCAGAAATGAGGACTTTACGATTGAGGAATTATTCCAGAAAAGGTAGGAAACGACGCACTTTGTTTGTATAAAATTTTTTTTTTTTTTTTCAGCCTCATTGCTCATAATGCGGCAAACGCCCTCAATTATCCAATTATTGCGTTGTCATAATAATATTTTAATGAAAAAGTGAAACACACAATTTGCTGAATAACCAGGTGCTAGACTATAAATATGGGATTTCACAAACGTTTTCTTTTTCTTGCCATTGTAAAATAAATAGAGCTTAGTACAAGCAGCAAGACAAACAATTTCATCTGATTCTGTTAGTAATCACAAACAGCAATTACCTATAAAAAAGAAAGTAATGCTAAATAAAGCACACACGAATTACTAAATATTTATCTAGTGGCTTACCCGGTTTTACCCGGCGTTGGGTAAATACTTTCAAATGTTCTAGTTTGTTATATCCTAGAAATTGTTTCAACCCGAAAATCCCTTTATGGATCCGCCATCTTGAATATCCAAATCTTAATAATATTCAAAATTAGTGGCCTTAAAATAATCATTGTACCAATTTTCATTAAAACCCGTTGAAATCAAGAAATTTATTTATTTTTTATTTGATTTTATTATATAATTCAAAATTAGTGGCATCAGAATAATTATAGGACTAATTTCCATTAAAATCCATTGAAATTGAGAAATTTTTGTCGCCATCTTTGATTTGGGAAATTTTGGTAATATTCTAAATTAGTTGCCTCAGAATTATCATTGTACTAATTTTCATTAAAATCTGACATTTTAATCGCCATATTGGGTCCGCCATCTTGGATATGGAAATTTTGATAATATTCAAAATCAGTGATCTCAAAATAATCACTGTACTAATTTTGATTAAAATCCGTTGTAATTGAGAAATCTTGGTCGTCATATTAGGTCCGCCATCTTGGATTTGGAAATTTTGATAATATTGAAAATTGGTGCCCTTGAAATAATCACTGTACTTAATTCAATTCAAATCGATTGAAATCGAGGAATCTTGGTCGCCATATTGGGTCCGCCATCTTGTAAATTTTAATTTAATTTAATATTTAAAATCAGTGACCTCAAAACAACCTTTGTACTCATTTTCATTAAAATCCGTTGAAATCGAGAAACTTTGGTCGTCATATTGGGTTCGCCATCTTGGATTTTTAAATTTTCATAACATTCAAAATCAGTGACCTCAAAAAAATCGTTGGTCTAATTTTCATTAAAATCCGTTGAAATCGGCAAATATTCGTCTCCATATTGGATGCGTCATTTTGAATTTCTAAATTTGGACAGCAGATTTGAACTCAGCATTCCGCAAAACCCCTATATACCAATTTTTATGAAAATCGCTTCAAAATTTAAAATGTTCAACCGCTATCTTGTATCCGCCATTTTGAAATCATATATATCATCCGAAAAAAATAAGCCTATATGTTAAGTTGGAATATGTACTACCTTCGGACAAAAAATGAAAAATATCGATGCAAGCGCTTAGGCGTGATTGAGCGACAAACAAACAAACAAACAAACAAACAAATAAACAAAGAAACAAACAAACGAACTTTCTTTTTTATACATATATGAAAACCAGTCAGAATCATGCCGACACTCATATGACAGCAACAGTCAAGTTTAAATTATAATAACGTACAATAAACTGTTTTCAACTAGTTAAATCAAGAACACATGACTGGTGAGCGCAGAAAAACAAGAATCTTTTCAAAGGACTTTTATTAATAGCAACATCAAATTGATCAGTATTACTATTCTGGCAGTAAGGCATTGTTACTTTAAAAAAAAAAAATTCTAACTAAGTAAGGAGGCGTAAATTTTAAAAAGCGAAAAGAATTGCCTTTGAGGAAGTTTTCTTTATTGTAATTTCAATTTTAGGAAAGGAAACTTGTAAAATAAGATCTACTTCAAAAATAAAACATTTTTAAATAACTTTACGATTAAAACCAATTAAAATTAAAAGAAAATAAAAGCCGAGAATTTCAAAGATAGCACATACCACTGTACTATTAATACATAGATAAGATGCATGCGATTATTAGTCTCAAATTTAAAATAGTAAGACCTACAAAGATTAGGTTCCACTAAAGGTAATTTTCCTATGTTATAATCACTCAATCTGAATTGAAATTTATTGATTAAAGGATTAGAATCTATGTTGCCAACTAATAGCTGGTGTACGAAAACGACTTCCCAGCGTTTTTTCCAAAGAGTGCATACTAAGCAGCATGAGTTGATCATTGAGCCCTATTGTGGAAGTCGATTTCATTCGACTCGACTAGCGAAAGGGCTATGTAATTTTCTTAGCAATTTAGCTCTGAAAGTGTGTCTTCACTAGTCGAATCGAGAAAAATCGATTTCCATAATAGGGCCTATTATAAGGGGAAAATATGAACGGATTCTCCCAAGGTAAATCGTTTAGTATAAGTCTAAAGAATTTTCGTTGAATAGATTCAATAGATGAATGTGCACTTGATAATTGTTTCAAATACAATCTGAATAATATTGATATATGAAAATTAAAAGATAAAGTCGACCAATTCTGCAGGTTTGAGTTACGTGTGATGAGGGATAAGGGATTTCTATAAAATTCAAGTTAAATTGCTGTAATCCACAGCTTTGGTAGCTTCAAGCATAACAATCAAGACATTTATTCGCTTTCAAACGCTGTCAAAATTGTTTTTTTAACAGATCTATGTATTTGAAATTTTATTTTTGTATGAAAACTATATCCAAAAATCGAATTTCGAAACGCTACAACCTATATAAAGATGTAAAGTCATCATTATTTTTAGAATGGATAAAGATCAGTTTTGAATCTGAAAATGCAACCTACAGAGTTTCCAAACTCAAAATTTCAACAGCTGTGTTACCCAGATACTTATATATGACTCGCATCAAGTGAATACGTGATTGAATATAATATAAGTAGTAGCACACGATCTTTTTTTCAAATTTGATTATATTAATACAAAACACATTCTGGGGTTATAACTTAACATATTAGATTTCATTTAAAATTAAGGGACGGAAACAAGTTAATTGCTGATACTGATAAAGGCTGAATTGGGTGAATTCGGCCCATAATATACTTTTTTTTTGTTTCTTAAATCTATTATTTTTTTCGTAATATTATTCAAATTAAAATTATTCTTTAATGAGTGTTTATTGATCATATGGCATTATCTAAAAAGAGCTAAACAAGAAGACATTACTCAATTTGAAGAAACAAGAAAAACTCTTAAGGTTATTTAAATTACTGTATGATGTAATTTAAGATTTTAATGAATTATGTAATTCCAATTATCTGGTTTTATGGTAATCGTCAGCAAATGAATTATTTCAATGTTTATATAATAAAATTGGCACTCGTACGGTTAACATAAGCTTTTGAAAAAAATACATTACTGCAGGAATGGAAAGATAAAAGAATCAAGAGGCAGAGTAGCTCCAGCAATTACCCATTCTTTTCATTGTATAGAGTGGCGCTAATTAGAGGGACTTTAATTAACCACCCGGTACATTGTCGATTTTAATCCAAAGCTCAAATAAAACTTTTCACCAAAGTTGGAGATGAATTGAAGATAAACTCTACCAATTGGTCCAGCAGACGGTAAGTCCCCATACAAAACAGAATGTTGGATATACATATACAATGCCATAAAGTTGATAGTTCGTTCTCGCCGCCCCGGTAACTTCGTTCTCTTATATCAACTATATAGAAAAGGATTGGAGAGGGTTGTTTCGTGCAGTTATCTGTTTTTGATTTCAATCATTCTGCCGGTGGAAGAAGGATACAAGTTCGTTGCATAAAATGTAAGGATAGCTAGTTGGAAATTTCGTATTCTGGAAATGTCACAGACCCACCAGGGGGATTTTCGCTGCAGGTTACTGTGAACAACGCCTTCAACAAATTACCTGAAAATCAATAATTCAACTCGGTTTCTATGTACCAACAGATTGTACATATTGGTTTGGTTTAGTCGGAGATAAAGACGGGGTAATAGAGGTCACTTGCAAGATAAATTTGTGGGCGAAACCTGTAGGAATTAATATTTAATTTATTTTAGGTATTACCTAAAATTAAATTAATATTCTTCTGTTAAGAAGATCTTAGAGTAAAACGTTTTTGTAATATGAGTATATCAAATATCTTCTAAAGGACCCTCCTCCCCACCTCTTCACGTTAGGTTGCTGTGCAACAAATTACTCTTAGAACTCTTGCAAGGTGCAATCTCATATGAGCTCCCAGGTGGGAATCTTGTGTGCATTACACAGAGTTACACTAGTTCACTATGGAATTGTGGATCCATACCATTTTAGAATGTTGAATTTTAATTACGACATGCAATAAAGATTTGGGATAGAGAAGTTTAAAAGTTCTACCCAAAATTAGAAGCGACAGATTCTAGAGAAGTTCAAAATGTTCAAAGTTCAAAAGGACTAGTTTTGAATATACATATACCATAACATATGTTAAAAAAGTTATAAATCCAAGAAAGTAATGAAGTATTTTAGTTATCAACCCATTGAAATTTCAGTACCCGCATTAAGACAAAATAGAAAATAGGAAAAGGCCTCTCAAAAGACATACTATAGAAAGCACTACTTACCTTGATGCTTCACAAGTCCAGCTAATAATATATTTTTACTGAAAACCCCCCAAAAAGTTTATAGATTAAAAGTCATTTTCCTAAGGAAGTCTCTTTCCATTCATTCTAATGAAAGGATTTCTTTTCAGAACATAAAACCTAATATCCGCTGGCCATTTCAGAAAATCGCTCCGTTTTATCAAAGGCAGCACGACAAAGTGACGCTACTTAGGAATTCTGTGGACATTTGCATGCATGCAAGGAGTTGGATCGTTTCATCCTGAGAAGAAAATATCGTTATCGTCCCAGTCAACGACCAGGACGACACAAAACACGAGTAAAGAAAAATAAAGGATGGCGCAAACTTGTCAGCAAGCAAGCCAATACCAGCAATTTTATTTATTTTTCCTTCGAGTTTGACCTTTGTATAAGTTTTTCCCCAATCCTTTTATCAATTTTGGAGGGTGCATTGCATGCGTGTGTAACGCTCCTGTGTCCTAGTATAGTATTATATTTTCTCGGATATTGTAACAGTCAGTGCACCATTTTTCCAATATATAGTATATACCGAACGGAAGAATCCCTTCAACTCAATTCGAGAAACTCGCATCTCAATATATATTATATTGTACTATACTAATCTAGATCTATCTACGTACAAATGCCGAATGTGCCTGGATGTTAAAAATTCAAGGAGTCGGAAGGATAAATGCATGCTGCATGTAATACCGCCATTCACGAGCAGCGGGGGATGTATTGCAAATAGGTTGAAAGGTTCTTTTGAGATAAAAGAATTGATTCATGCGCTCGCGTAGTATTCAGGACGGAGCTCCACATCCGTTCGTCCTTGAGCATTCCGCCCTACTGGCCTCAATCTGATTTTCAAATTATTTTGTCGTTCCTCATCGTAAACGGTAACATAATTAAGGTAACGGTAACGGTAACGACAAAACGAATCCTTTTCAATTGCTTTCTAAATATTAATTTCACATTTAAACGGAATCATTTACCAACAAAATATACAGATTTTTAAGTTTATGTTCTTTCTTATTTGGATTGTTACATGCAATTCATCAAATTTAAATATGTTGTTCCAATTTGTCGTCTTCTAAGACTTTTACAAGCATTTTGTAATTGTTCAAATAAATAAAAAGACAATCTTGTTTTGCACTTTCTTATGTATTTTTTTTTGCTAATTTGGGGAATTCAGTCCTCACGTCCTTAAGGCGAAGAGCGAACTTACATTCGTCAAAATCGGGGTCACTTTGAATATCTTCTACATTGAAGAGAGAAATTTTTTCTACTTTGGTGTGATAATACAAAATTGTTAATATCTTTTGAAAATCCATCGCTTATGATTCTTTTTTTGTTTATAAGGGCTTTGTGGAGCTCATCTTTAAGGTAATTTTACCGTCTATCAGGCCAAAAACAAGCAAATTTTCAACAATCTTTTTCTTAGCTCCTTTATGAAATATACTTACAAGACATTTTTCAAAACATTATCTAATTGTTCAAAAATACAAAAAGAAAGAACAATTTCAATTTTGATTTTTTTTTTTTTTTTTCTAATTTATAGAGGGTGCCAAATTTGAGTGCTCCAAAAATCCTTGTCGAATTGCGGACAATTAATCTCAGGATTGGTAAGTCTGAAACAAAAAATTCAAAAAGTTTCTTAAAAAGGAAGGTTTCTGACAGGGTAATATACCACCATTAATGAAAAATCTATAAAAAAAAAAAAAAAAAGTATGGTGGATGTTTGAAAGAAAGTGTCAAAAACTACCTTTTTTCATAGTTTTTCACTTGCCAATTTTTTTTAGTTTTGCCAAATTTTGGTAGATTAATTGCCCTAAGATGTATTTAAATCGGGGAGTGATTATCCATAGTTTGAAAAAAAGTAATTTTGAGAATATCGCGTTTAAAGTTGAAACTCCTGTTTGGAGCCAAGACGCGCGCGCTCACTAAAACTTGTTATAAACCGTTATAACCCTCGAATTTCTTAAAAATATTTAAGGAGGCTATTTTTGGAGGTCTAAGGAGCTGAAAAATGTAAAAAAGAATGGATTTTTTAAAAATTCTAGACGGAAAAAGTACATTAAAAAATCAATCATTGGAGAACACATTTTTCAGCATAACTGGTTAAATGTACAATTCTTACCAACAATTTTCATTAATTTCAAATGTAAGCATCACTACCTTCATCATTTATCAACGGATCATCATGTAAAATATTATTGGAAAGTGAAAAATGCCTACTTTCTAACGCACCCTTCATTTTTTATCCTGTAATACTCCTGAAAAAGTTATAACGACTTATATAAACTCATTTCCGTTCGAAAACATAAAATTTGTTCTCACAAATTTCATCAGAATACTTCATAGAACCGATCGTTATATGTATGTTGGAATAATTAGTTATAAATATATATTGACTCGCAGAACTCTCAATATGTTTTTTTTCCTAAAGAGTGTTTTAAAAATACCCAAATTCTTTCAAAAATGTCTGTCTATTACTATGACTATTATGAAAATTCGAAAGTTTTATTTCTTATTCTACATTATTAGCACTACAGAAATGTTTCAACACATGTTACACCATTGTTTTTTAGAGTTTTGTTATATTCTAATAATGAATCTTTTGTTTTTCGTAATTTTTCATAAAAAAAATTGGTGACATTTTTACTCGAAAAGTATTAATTATACGAATTAATTTTATATGACAAAAAGTACTTATAATTAGTCGATGAATACGCGTGAATATTTTCAGAATTTTTCGGGAGATTTTTGGATTTTTCAAAAATTGGCCAAATCCAAAAAAACAAAAAAAGTCGAAAAAATTCACACGTTTTCTTTGGCTAATTTTAAGCATTTTTTGTTCTACACTTTTTTTTGTAAAGTTTATTCTTTTCGTGTAACAAAATCGCGAAGTTTTTTCTTACATTGCTGTACAAAATGGCCATTTTGCAAAAACCAAAGCAAAAAAAAACTTTCAAAACCATGATTTGGGAAAGTTTAGACATTCGGACCGCGATTTCTGGTGATTATATGATCATTCAATAGCAGGAACGACAAGATAATCGACTTTGAGAAGAAAAATTACCAAAAAAATGAGCAATGTTTTGAAAAAACCCAAAAAATAATAGGGTTTTTGAACCTTTAATCCAAAACAAATGCCAGATTCTGAAAGAGCATCCTCAAAATCCCCTTATATACGAATTTGGAAGAAAATCGCCCCAATTTGCTATTCGAATCGTACAATTGAACTTGCGTGCACAAAATCCTCGTTTTACGCATTAATGGGTTAAACTAGAGCTTTGAAATTTTGCACATGTCTATAAGTCCGGTGACCATGTTATATTTTATATCTAATATTGTTCTAAATACAAGATATCCGTGGTGATATAGAAATTATTTCAATAGCTTTTCTACAATTTAGCTCAATAATCCATTCAAATTCCACACTACCTCAACTTCAAAGCCCAATATCTCAAGAAATATCGATGTTAGAGATTTGGTGTTCAGAACTGTTTTGTAGGAAATTGAATTTCCTACAAGTTTGTCATACTCACTTTTTCTGTACCTCTTGTTGTTTAAGAGATAGGGGTAAAAAGCGAGAATTTCATGGAAAAATTGGGGTTAGTGACCCGTACTACCTCGCTGGTGGGAGTTTGGGTTACACCGCAATGGACACTTTTGTAGAGCAATCAATTCTGAAGAAACTCTACCATTGACCAAGATTATACTATAAAATGCCTCTGAGCTGTAGAGTTTTGAAGAAAAATAATCAAAGTTTACGTGTATTTTATATGGGTAATCTTTATACGCCTTGGTCTAGTACTTAATATTAATGTTAAGGGCTCCAATTTTCAGGAAATTTTTGTTTAGGTATTTGCCACAAAATTTCGAGGTGGGACTGAAAAAAAAAATAGTCGCGAGAAAAAAGCACCCTAATATACATTACATATACATACTGTATAATTATAACCATTTCAGTTTCAGGGGTTATTTAATTACTTTACATGGGTATTATTCAAAATTTTGTTGTCCCTGTTTCGTTCAACTCTTATATTAATTTTGTTTTAAAATTTCGAAAAAAACATTTTTAATAATTTGATTACTCGGTGTGTACTACACCGGAAACCTCTTTTAATCATTTTAATTTCCCAATTGCCTGCAGGCAGCATCCATCATCAAATGAGCGCTTTTGCTATCCAAACACCCGTCCCGCTTAAAATGTGCACGTCATCGCCGGACCACGTTGCTGTGAAGTTGCATTATAAACTTTTGTGGAAATTTTCACGTTGAGCTAGCAAAAGCGCCCATGAATGCGGGCACAGGTGAGACAGGACTAAGCTGTGAAAGCTATGCAATTAAGTAAATGGCTTATTATTAAATTAATTTGATTTAGTACATCTGCCCACTCATCTTCGTCTCAGGAACAGAAAATAAACTTTGGCCGTGATAAAGGCATGAGCCTTCTTCTTCTTCGACCCTCTTCAGCTTCTTCTTATTGTGCTGGAGGTCTTCAGCCTCTACCGTTGGGATCAAGGCGCTAGAAAGCGGGGAGGCCTCAAGGAGCCGGCTCCCCGTCCGGTGTCACTCGCAAAAGCAGAATCTGACATGATAAAAGCTTCGTCTGTATCACATTACTCGGACCCGAACACAAACGCGGCTTTCATTAATATTTTCGAGTCAAAATCTTTTCTATTGAGGGCCACTCACAAAGGAAGTTGATGGTTCCGGGGCGGAGCGCCCGACGCCCCGGTAGCAGAGGTATTGTTGGTGGTCGGCCGCCCTTGTCTTCTTGGGGCCCGGCTTGTTTGTGCTCTTCCCCCTGTAGAAGTCGAGTTTTTCGGGTGAAATTTCTTCAGGGCTCCAAGATCTGAGGGGTCTCCTTGATTTAGAAACACGACACGAAGGACTTTACAGCGTTGAGGATAAAGAAGCCCTTGAACGTTTTAAGCAGTTCCTCTTGTATTGTAGTTTCGGGCTGCAGCAAAATTGAGCGCAATTAATTGCCCTAAATAGGCTATTTGAGGCTGTCGTCAACTGAGAGGAGGGCGGGACGGCAAGTCCTTTTCCGCAATTTCTTATCTCATAATAAGGCTGCTTAGTTAAATGACTTGAAACAGCAGAAAAAACTATGGACTTTAATTGTGACCTTTGTCGTTTTTGATCTGGATTCTTTTGATCAGAATAAGCAGATTGAGGGTTTTCAGTTTAATTAACTTCTTTATTACCAATGTTTGGAAATTATATCAATACTAATCAGCGGCGTGCTCAAGGATCAATGTTTGATCCAATGCTATTCAATAAAGGTTACCATAACTCGAACGTATAAACTTCAAAAATTCTATATTAATCGAATAGTTAATCTATCCAATTTTTGATTTTATTTATTTTTTTTTCGAAAACCTCCGAAAAATTTATAACCGGTCAACATAACAAAAACATACAGGTAAGTTGTCAAATATAGGTTTGTATTAAAAAATTCAAAATTAGTCTAATAGAGATTTGAGTTTAAAAATCAGTCTACCGATTAAAAATCGTTAAATGTAAGGTAGAGTAGCCAAATATCGTCCCTTTTTTGTAAAACAAATCTAAAAAAATAAGAAAAAATACCACAGTAATAAATGTAACGTCAAACGGTAGGTTCAATATTCCTTTATTCTTAAAAATAATCAAAAACGCGTTGACATTGTTAGAAAAAGTTATAAAATAGCTTTAACAAAAATACTCAAATTATGAAAATATATTTTTAGGCTAATTACGTCCCGGGGACGATATTAAGATCACTATAATCAGTACGTGAACTGGAGTTGTACTTACTCCTTTTCTTCTATATAAAATTGAACCTAACTATCATATTAATATCTAATCAGCCCTTTCTTAATTATTTTAATCATTTTTTCGGCATCTAAAAAATAAAAAATAAAACATTCTAAAGTTATATGTTACGATATAAGGTTCACGTAAGGGGACGATATTAGGAAATTTCTATTTATTTCCTCGCATCCATTTAAGCAAAAAACGTGTCATAACCTGAAAATTTTACTTAATTGATTAACATCTCTGAGATATTAATAGTTAGTTTGACAAACAAATTGTATCAATAAGTCAGGTATCTCAATATTTTATGGAATCCGAGAATATTTCAATGAAAAACTCACCTTGAACACTTTTTTTGATTTTCGAATTTCTGTCGGTACGAACGTCGTGACGCACTCACTTCAACACAATGGCCGACTGATGCAACTAGCTGTCGGTTCGGGTCACTGATAATAGATGGCGGTTTTTAAAAGAGTCGAAATTAGGTTTGGGGACGAAATTTGGCGACTGTACCTTATACAAATCACAAAGTTTATTAAAGTAGTAAATAATTATTCTTACATGAAGGGCGATATAATAAATTGATATTACGCATATTCAAAAAGGAAACATAAATTCCAATGAGACCTAAGAGCTCTGGACACTTAATGTGAGACTTCAAGATGTCTCTGATAAAAAGAACTCGACTACAAATGCTTCTTTGATATAATTTGCGCAAACCGACCAACAAATATCTGGTATCATATCATACACATGATAATGTCACTCAAAACGTACTGACATATAAAACGGAACAAGAATCTCTTGCAATATCATTGTTCAGATTTAATCCTATGTATTATGTAATATGAATAGAATAATATGGGGACCAAACCGCTGAGCGTATTCTAACATCTATCTGACTATAGACATATAAAATAACATTAAAGTTGCATGGTTACGAAAGTCCGTAGTATATCGTTTTATAATATAAAACCCAACATTTTGAATGCCTTTTAAACTATCACATCAGTATGTTTGATAAAAGTTAAAAGTTTTGCCCAGCACTTTGAATTCCATCACTGTTCTTATAGAGAGATTCTGAATCTTGTAGTTCCATACTATTGGATGTTTGTACCTATGGAATGTCATAACTTTACATTATGACATATTTAATAATAATCGATTAGATATATACCATTGATGCAACTTGCCGAGGCCGTTTTGTAATCATTAGAAGCGTGAGGCATAGCGTATAAAATTTGGTGAGAAAAAATTGAGAATATATCATTGATAAATAGTAAGAAGAGTAGCGGACCAAAATGACTACTTTGAGGAACGCCAGATGTTCCACAAATATTTCTTATCCGCTTATGTAAATATGAACCTATCCATGTTAGAGAGGGATAATCAATGCCAAAAGCGTTGAGATTCAATATTAAAATGGCAATTTCCTGTCTCAAAAACGTCAAATCAAAAATGTTTGAATAACACTAGTGAATTAAGTATGTAGTTTAGGGAGTCCAGTATTTAGACTCATCTATAATTGAATATGCAATCTTACGAAAAGGGCACATCTCAGGGAATGAAAAAAACTAATTATTATCTAAGGAAGTATAATATTTAAAAAAATATATTTTTGAGTCACATTTTGTCGACAGTAGAACAAATACCAGCCAGAGATGTTCCCTTTTCGAAATTGCATATTCAGTTGGAGATGGAATTTTTAGTACTTGCCTTGGAAATAGGAATTATAGAGCTCAATCTTATCATTATTTGAAAAAGCTTTCGTGAGAACTCAAAATTATCACTATTTTTCATTTTATTATTAAAAAAAAAAATGAACTTGCATTTTACAACAATTTTTCTTTTAATTTCCCTCTAATTGAATTCTCTACCTTGTTTATTAAATTGAGTTATTCATTGATCCAGCAACTCTAACTAGTTTTTTCGGGCTCTATTACAAAATATATAATAATATTTCTTATCTTATTTATATGCTTATTCTTTTACTTATTATTATTTTTATAATTTAATTATTGTCAAGCATATATGTTGTAGATTTTTAGTTCCTTTGTTAAAAAAGAAAAAAAAGATGCTTAGTGTCTTCTACATTGTTTGATTTTAAAATATTTAGTGTTATTTTGTATTGGGTTGGCACATAAATAATGAGCGTTTAGTAAAAAGTTGTCTAGTTTTTTCAAGAAACGTCTAGAACATTCTACGGTCGAGGGTATATAAACAGCGAGCGGCGCTTGTTCATCTTAATCATAATTTTGGCATCGAAGTGTAAACATCACATAAAAATGGACGATATCAAAACTCACGTTAGACATTGCTTGCTCAGCGGCTGAAGCTGTGCGGAACATATGCCAACGTGTATCTCCCCATGCCGTATCAGAGGCTACAGCAAAAAGATGGTTCCAGCGATTTGGTAGTGGTGACTACACGCTGAGTGATCAACCCAGGTCCGGCCGACCAGTGGAAATGGACATCAATAGATTAAAGTAGTTAACACTTTGACTGCCGTGTCTCGCGCATGTGACCTGCAATAGCTGAATAAGCGGCTGAATAAAATTCGGCAGTCACGTTGTACGAATTGGGAATAAGGTACATATATGGTGTTTGGATACCGCATCAGTTAAGTCCGTGTCAAATTAAATATCGCATATACGTCTGTACACAACTTCTGTCTTTTCGCCCCACATTCAACTGCTTGGGTCACCTTATTACTGGGGATGAAAAGTGGGTTCTGTATATTAACCATACTCGCAAGCGCCAATGGTTAGGTCCAAATGAACCCGGAAAACCAACCTTGAAAGAAGACCTTCACCCTAAAAATGTTATGTTGTGTGTCTGGTGGAATATTCATGGAACCATATATTGGGACTCCTAGAAATACTACCATGACCGCCAGTGTCTACTGTAACCATCTTGACAAGTTGAAAACTGACATCGAACGTAAACGCCCACAACACGATAAAATTTTCTTTTTACATGACAACGCTCGACCATACATTGGAGTTTGCTTGGAAGATAATTGTTCATCCACCGTACTCGCCAGACTTGGCACCAACAGATTATTGTTTATTCAGGTCCTTGAGTAATGCACTTTCTGAAAAAAATTCGATGATGAGGTCCACCTACGACAATTCTTGGACAAAATCTTTAAGTCAAAACCAATCTTTGCCAGACAGGTGGAGACGTGTTTTTGATTCCGACGGTGCTTATGTAACTGACAAATAAATAACATAAGTTATAAATATATGGTCTTTTTCATTTTGTCATAATCGCTGATTATTTATGTGCCAACCCAATATTTTTCTCTAATGTTAATAGTATTATTCGTATTTGAATTGTAAGTTTAATCGCATATACATTTGGAAGATTTCTTTTATTTGAGGATATATAGTCTATTTGGTTTCTGTATTTACGTCTTAAGAAAATACTTTAATAAAGCACTAGGTTTTTGTACCAAAATTAATTTTTAAAACTTCAATAAGAACAGTATTAACATTTAAAGTTTTAATGTAAAATAAAATTTTAATTTTTGAAATTCCTGCCTACAGTTAACTATCTATTTAATTCCCATAAATAACAAAAAAAAAGCAACACTATTTTAACAATTTTTATTTACGTCTTCATAAATTACTGCCCAAATGAACTCTCCATTGGCGACAATAAAACACTTTACTTTTATTCGAGGGAAAATGAGAGAATTTTCGTTGGGCTTGTTCATTACACCTGTCGAATTGAATGTCTGGAATTTCAACAAAGAAAAATTATTGCCTTTATAAACATTAAAAAATTGTCGACACCGATAAAAAGAGAAAGGAAGGTACGACAACCCTTTGCAATAACCTCTATCACAACGTACTTTTACGTTTAAACGTTTATTCAGAGGATAAAAGTTTTTGTATGTAGTTACCGTGAGACACAAAGTAAAATGAATAAAGCTGGATCCAAAAAAAAAACAAAAAAAAGCACCCCTGTTCCATGCTTTCCTGTGCTGAAAAATAAAAAGTAAAATGGCTGTGAACGACAATAAGCCTTTCCAGTCTGCTGAACATACCTTCATAAAACACTAAAAAGGAAAATCGGTCCTCGTTTTATTGAAAGTGTTCGTATAGATGCAGATAGGAGACAAAACTGCACTCACTTCCATTCCCCAATGAGTTCCCGTAAAATTCAAGACGTGCTAATCGATGCTGCTGAAACGGAGGTAGTCTTATCCTTAATTTAATGCTTTTCGGGAAAGGGGTGCGGTCTGCAATAACTCTCTTTTCAGTCCCGACACGAACGGCGGCAGCGGCAGCTACGTAGAATCCATAAGGAAGGAAAACATTGGAAAAATGCCATTTCCATTTCTACATTTTTTTTTTCTTTTCATTTTTGCCCTTGTATAGAAACAGCAGCAAACTCTACTGCATCAAGGGTGCAAAGTCTAATGCCGCTCCTCGACAAGAGCGATTTTTTCATTTCACTAATCATCGGAGCAAACAAGGTGAAGTCCTCTGTCATCAATTCAGCGGACTATCGTCTAGAAAATCAGTCGCTGAAACGTCGTCGACCCTCTGATTGCTGACTAAGCAGGTCAAAAATCCACCGGCACGGAGCGGTTGGGAACCTCCACCTCCACCTCCACCTCAACCTCTCTAGACGGTACGTCTGCATAGTGGAGGAAAATTCTATTTCATTTCTGGCCATAAAACTCGAACACATCAACTTTAAGCGAGCCCCAATGATCCCCCAGAAATCATTATACCGTCGCCTGTGGCATTCTAGCAATCGCCGAAATCTGCAAAAAATACTCCATCATGTAATCTCTAGGAACACAATGTTTTTTTTTGTCCACCCCATCCTTCTACTGCCCCGCTCGGTCCGGGGGTTTTTGTTACATCCTGGGGGCACTTCGGCGGCCAAATCTTTATTAACACACTTATGCACATATATACGAGCCGACCGCATGCTCCCCAGTGGTTGATTGATGACGCTCATCCACCCAACTGGACAAGTCCTTTATGCCGGAGTTCTTGTGTCCCGCTCGAAATGATCCTTCAGCTACAAGTCCTACAATATAAGAAGTGACTCAGCAGAGTGTTTTAGAAGCTGTTGCATGTCGTCAACCAGGCACACACATCGTGTAAGTGGCCCGTGGGGAGCTAAAGGGCATCATGTAAGAAGATTGCTCTACTTCAGTCGCTCCCTACAAGTTGAATTAATTCCCTCTATTAATTACTCTTTGAAAAATTCTTACTTTTAGTTATGAACTACGACAACTTTGTAGCGTTAATTTTGTTGAATGAAAAGGGAAACTTCAACCTGCTTGCGTGCACACATCAACTTTCTGTAAATGAAATTATAGTAATTAACATATGCATACGTATGACTAACACGCATTAGCTGAATCCACGTGAACAAAATCTGGCACTCAACACGTTAACAGTGACACATAGCTTTTAATTTCTAATTTATCTGCATGTTATAATTAAATACATATATTATTTTTAATAGGTTTTTTTTTTTAAGCTGATTGATGATTAAGACTGATTTTTGATTTTTCATATCATTTCAAAAATAGGTATGTATTATAAATAATTTTTATTTTTAAGAATTTTAAAATAATTCTTTTCAAAATAATCAAAGTACAAAAATAGGTTTTGAAAATAAAAGCACTATGGAACTACTGAATTCACGAAGATGAAAACAAGAAAACTGATGATTGATTGTACTAGAACTCAACATTGTTGGAACTTTAACTCCTTTTGTAAAAAGATTCCCCATTAACCACTGCAAGTACCTTAGAATTGTGAGTCGTTTTTTAACCCACGAAAAAATGAGGAGGTTCTCAATTCGACGTGTATATTTTTTTTTTATGTATGACCACGCATAACATTTTACAAACCCCTAAAGGTAGAAAAAAGTAGGAATGATTGATTTTTCATTCACCTGTGAACCGATTCTGTTGAAATTTGGCACACATATGTAGTTCTGATGACACTATAACATAATGGAGACCTGGAGTTAATCTGCGAATGAAGACGGAAAACAGTCGAAGGAACTCCTCAACGGCTTACAACACCTACCTCTTGTTTGAGCTTATTTCATTCAACTTAATGAGAACTTTAGACCTAGCTGGGTTATGACTGTTAGCGAGGGTCTGATGATGGAGACGGAAGGCTGTCGGAGGAAACCCTTATTTGGGAAAAAACAACTTTTGAACAAAAAATTAAACCAAAGAAAAATGAAAATGAGAAGCGAAAAATAAAATAAACCTTTTTAGTTTTAATAACTATAACCTTCTAACTAAAGTAATATTAAATAAATTAATTTTGAGTCGGTGTCTTGTACCGCAGCTCAAATGAAGATTTGAACCTTAAGTTATAACATAAAAATATGAAACGTTTTCAAAATTTGTCCAAAACACACTGTTCAAAGTATTTTCTTCTATGCACTGATTATTTCATACAACAGATAGGGAATGAAGATTTCACCTGACGAATCGTTACGAAAAATGTGCTCTCCAAGATTTTAATTAAAGTCTAAGGATTAGTGCTTTTCCATATACATAGATTAGGATTCAGGCTTTCATTTAAGTCATATTATGACCTTCTATGAAAATCCGTTAGCTTTAAATGTTCAAAAATGGCTGAAATACGGTCTTTTGCACTTTTTAACTCTATTTTTCTCAAAAACGGGAGCTAATTGAACATTTTGGTTTACGAATTCGTAATCTACAGAAAAACTCCTATAGAAATTAATATAGATTTATTTGCCAATAGAAAAAAATATAAAATGTGTTATATTTTTCTCTTTCTCTTTGACTTTGTCGTTAAGGCAAATTGTCGCGACAAATATCGTCAATTTTAACTATATACTCTAGTCGTAAATAAGATAAGGGATAAACACAAATACGTGTTGAAATTCGATGAGTAGCATGTTTTTGAAACAGAATTCATATATATGTAGGCTAAGAGTATCAAAATATATTTCCTTGTAGCCCAGTTGATTTAAATAAAATTAAAACTAATAGTATTGTAATATAGAAATTCATTTAAAAAGGAAAAAAAAAAACAATAATAAGTATTTCAGAAATATGATACAAAGGGGTTATGCATAATATTCGATCACATGATATTCTAGTTTATATCCATCAAACTACAATAAAACTGAGGTTCAAAATGCGGTCATCTTTATTACTACATTATAAATATGGAGAATAAATTTTTATAAAACTCCTCTTCAGTAAAATTCTTTATAGCTTTGTTACTATAACACAGAACTTTTTTGAAAAAAGAGGGCAGAGACATTTAATAAACACTTTATAATGTTCATGTTACTTGAGCAACTGCTGGTGAGATATTGAGATATTTACAACAAAAGATCTAAATTTCATTTTGTGTTTAGCTGAGCTTTATATTAAAAACAACATTTTTGACGTGAAAATACGGACGTATCATGTAAAAGAATACAAGTCACACCCAAACGAATTTTGGAAATTTGCGAAATACTTCTCGTTAAAATTGTGACAGCTGCAAGGATTTATGTTAATATTAATTGTAAAACCAAAAACAACAAAGTTATACAGGCAGTTCGAATTATTCTTATTTTGTTAACGAGTTATTTTGATTTAAAATATATATATCTTTTTGCTTGTATACACTAGCACATCTACCTCTTTACTCGAACGTAACAGGGTATTTTTAAATAGATCAGTTTCAAAGAAAAGTTTTATTAGAAAATTGAAAACTCAATATGTATTTTCAAACCAATGTGTTTTAAACTGTATATATAAATTGTACTTTTAGTCCGGGAGCCACCAATCCTGAAAGAACCATGATCGCGGATTTGAAAATTTTTGGTGGGAAAGAAAAGTTTTCACTCAGACGAATAAGATGGGCTTGGTCGGCGTTGATTTAATTAGCCGAAAACATGTTTAATTAAATTTTGTCTTATTCAATGGCCACAATGTTTTACCGTCATCGCGTATTTTGATCAATCTTAAGTTAATTTGTGCGAAATGTTATACAGATTTAGACAAAACCCGGCCGACCGATACTTTTTAGCCGAAAAGGTCCGGCATACCTATTTGAATGGTGTGATAAGGGGTACAATTTCTCTGTTATCACGGAAACATTTTTTTTTTCTCGTTTTACGCATTTTAATGCCAGATTCGAAAATATCTTCGTATGCGAGCTTAGAAAATGCTGGAAGTCATTTGTTGGGAGTAAATGTAATTTCTTTAACTCCGGTTTCTTTTTTAGATTTTAAGTTATATGCAGATTAGTATGGAAAAAAGGTATTATAGGAAAATTTTATAGGAAAGTTGTCAATACAATAAATTAAGGTTGATACAGAATTTTATATTTAATTCATGATTATTTATTGATAATTATCCAAATCAATACCATCAAAATTATAATTTCTTTCCTCTTCTGGTTCTTCGCTTTCTTCCTCATTTTGTTGATTACTAAGAATTTCTTCAACTTTCAACGGTGCAGATGGGCCAATGTACCACAATGTTTCAAGTTTACTGGATTCATTCAATTGCGATCCACATTCCGTTGGTTCGTATTAATGTCTTTTGGATCCGTCAAATGCTCGAACATATTTTGATATTCTTCATTTTGTAATAGGAGGTTGTAGGCTTTAATTTTTCCTTTACGAACTGTATAATCACAACCTGTAAAGGCATGGAAGCCCGGTAGAGCTCGACAGACTGATGAACCTAACTTTTCTGCGAGGTGTTGATGCAAGTAGCTTTTAAATTCATTCATTCAAAAAAATTTCTTCAACGAAGTACAATGTGTAATAGTAGAAATATCAACCATGTACTAAGAACTGGTATGCGCGATACTTCCCGCATTTTCTAAGCCCGCATACGAAGATATTTTCAAATCTGGCATTAAAATGCGTAAAACGAAAAAAAAAAAAAATGTTTCCGTGATAACAGAGAAATTGTACCCCTTATCACACCATTCAAATAGGTATGCCGGACCTTTCCGGCTAAAAAGTATCGGTCAGCCGGGTATTTTTTTAAATCTGTATAAAATTTCGAACAAATTAACTTAAGATTGATCAAAATCCGCAATGACAGTAAAACATTGTGGCCATTGAATAATACAAAATTTAATTAAACATGTTTTCGGCTAATTAAATCAACGCCGACCAAGCCCATCTTATTCGTCTGAGTGAAAACTATTCATTCCCACCAAAAATTTTCAAATCCGCGATCATGGCACTTTCAGGATTGGTGGCTCCTCGGCTATTTAAAAAAAATTAATTTTTAATTGAACTTATTATATGAGCCTTTTTTTTTTTTTAAGTGACACAAGTCCAAATGATCATAGAGATTATTTTACTTTACAAGAATATAGAAAATTAGTCTTTAAGATCATTTGGACTTGGGGTACTTTTAAAATAAGCGGCTCGTATTTTTCTGCTGCAAACGACGATTTTAATTCGACTGAAAATATATATTTTTTTACGTCGAACCGTGTTTGTTATCCAATGGAGATAAGAACAAAGAATGATATCCAACTGAAATCTCGATTTTTAATTTTTGTGAAGTTGTGTTCTTTTGCATGGCACGTCCTCAAATATCGCATGTGATTTAAAAAACTTCCTTTTAACTTTAAATTTTTCTTGCAACTTTACATGAAAAGCCAAAAGCTTTTAAATCATATATGTTTTTTTCGCTCTGTGTGGTCTTCTTCTTTCGTTCACTTGTCGTCTATCTCTTTGGGCTTATCTTAAAAATTTCTTGTTACTAACTCCAAATATATGTATATGGTATTCATATGCTCCTACTTGAGAGAAAATCCACTGTATAAAGAACGTTTAGAAAATTATTACAATTAAGAAAATTATGTCTGTTTGAAATTCTCTTCTGGCATTGTCATTAGTAGCAAACGTCGGGACGCCTCGACACGCTTGAAGTCAGTGATTTCATCTGTTACTGTGCCAACACGTGTGCGGAGTCTCGGTGGAGGGTGCGGCGCGCAGCACTTGTGCCCAAACATGCTTAATATTAAATGCTCTAACTGAATATTCAAGAAAGTCTCATTAACTTCGCACACAATGCCAGAAGCCCAGCCAGATTAGTTATAGTACACATAAGCACGTAATTGATTTACCCAACTCGACATGATTAGCCGAAGCTATAAATCTTGCAGAGCACCGTGCGAAGTAAAACGCGGTAAATTTGTTTACATTTCCTCCACATACGTCGGTGTATTAGCTAGATGGCGCTACCTGTGCAGGTAGAGAAAGTGGGGGGTTATGGGTATAACTCCAACTCCCTATTTTTGCAGGTGGGAGCAGCCCCGGCAGCTAATGATGAGTGCTTTGTTATTCTAGAATTATCTTACTTTTGCCGGCAAGAAATCGGAAGTATGTATGTCTTTACTTCAGGATACACAGCCTAGATGATTTCCATACGTCTCTCCAGGATGACTGTGTCAATTAGTTCGATTATTGCCAGAGAACTTTTAGTTGTACTTCATGCCGTATTACCCCACCTGGGGCTAGGTATTTACGAGAAAAGTTAGGGCTTAGCAGGCTGAACCTATATAAATGCGTACCGCCATCACTTCGCCTATAGCCTCTAAAGTAGAGAAAAACAAAATAAAAAAAATTGGATTGGAGTAATTTTTGATAAAGTACATGTAGTAGGAGTGTGTTTTTCTGATTTCGTTAACAATTTATGTAATACTCTCCCGTGGTAACCAGGCTACGACGGTGGCGCGCGAGTGCAGACCGAATCTCAAGGGCTCCGGCTGGGAACAAAGTAACTTTGCAATTATAAAAGTTCCGCCGGCTTCAGATTTATTCCCCGCCATTTTTACTGATTACGACAAAAGTACCCACCTCCTGTTTTTTTTTTTTTTTGTCCACACACCGGTGGCGCGCGGCTTAGAAGCAACGAGGTGTTTACAGACGAGCATCGGCAAGCACAAAACTTTATGCCACGCAGGAATTAAAGTTGTTCGTGCTGTTGCCACGAAAGCACCCCGCACTCACCTTCCAACCCCCTTCCTCCCACCCCTTCTCGATCCGCTTCTCCATCCCTTAAAACCAAACTTAAGAGTACGCCACGAAGGTCGCAAAAGAAAATAGCATCCGAACAACTTGAACTTTCTCCCGCATGATCTGATTACGTCCTTTTCCGTTTGAGGTGAATTACTTTCTCCCAGACATTCAGTGCTTAGATACTCAGATTTACTCAGGGATATTTCGTCAATTCACGTCTGTTGCAGGAACATCAAAATGTCGGTTAATATATTTTATATTTGTTAATCCCAGCGGTAGACACTTTTCCGCCATTTATCCCTGTTGATGAGCAAAACAAGACCAAAATCAACACTATGATATATTTGGTATTGGTATCTTGGCCTTAGTCTTGACTTTTGCAGGCTTGGTCTTAATCTCGTTTATTCATACATATTTAGTAGATTTTATAAGTAAAGCGACTTTCACCTTTATATACACTGTTTAAGAAATCAACAATACAAAAATTTAATTATTTCCTTGTTTTCTTGAAGATTGATCGATGTGAAATTAATTTTTTGTCGAAACTATTTATCAATTATACCTGAAAAAAATCTAGAGTTGATGACGAGATCTGATAATATCATTTATAAAAGATAACAACTTCATAAAATAATATTTCTTGATTTGTATTAGTAGAGTAGATAGCATTAAAAAGTTGCTGGAGTTTACTTGACCCTGGTGTACCTTTACAAAAATCTAATTTTACTATCTAAATCGATGTTTCTCAACGTGGGGCCCACGACCCACAGCGGGGTAATTTGATTGTTAAAAGAGGGGGGACGCAATTCGAAGATTCGTCCAGAATTTAAAAGTAACCGTCTACTGTAATTTAACTATAGTATATAGTATATACTATACATATATATATAGTACTCATGCAGGGCTATCATCAAGCTTCTAAAACAAAGCAGTCAATCGGATATAATGCCCTAGAAAGACAGCACACATAAATTACTAAATAGTACTAATTACTAATTTAGGTGCTGTCTGCCACATCATCATTATCATCATTATGGCCACTAAATGACGAAAAACTTGATAATTTATGACTTGCAAAATGACCATAATTGTTTGATCATTTATACCTAAATGATGAAAATTGTACTAGAACTTAGCTGATTTTGTACTTCTATATCAATTGTACGATTACTTTACAATATCCATTACAAAAAACAAGAAGAAGAAAAGCACAAGGATTAATGAATAACTGAAAGCTGATAAAAGATGATTAAGAAATGGCTGTCTGTCACCACTTCATTAATTAATAATTAGTGCTAAATGATAAATTAGCTAATTATGAATTTGGTGCGCTGTCTGCCTAGGGCATAATATAACACCGAACAAAATATTCCATATGAAATCAATATGTTTTTTTCTTATTCATTTTACATTTTAACAATTCTCTCCCAATTTTATATGAAAAATTTCAAAATATAGAATATGTATCGGAATCAATCCCATAATTTTCTTATAATTTCCATACAAAATATATAAAATAAATAGTAAAAATATCAATTTCATAAGTAAAAAAAAATTGTCGGTTTGTTTTTATACATTTCCAATATTAAAAATATATGCCAAGTGTATCAATTTGGGAAGTCAATATGGAAGATATAGTATTTTTATGAAATATTATTAATTTTATAAGATATAAAATAATTTATTACCAAAAAGGTATTGGACCAAAATGGAGAATGTATAATTGAATATAAATATTTATAGACTATAAGAAAACCGTCTTTAATTTTCACATTCCGAACAACCCAATAATAAAATTTTCGATAGGTTATTTTTTTAAGCATTTTTATATTATGCTATTAACTGTTATAAACTTTTTTCATTGTAAATTTTCTCATAAAAATGTTTGTGTATACTTCCAATAAATTCGTTCTAGTTATTCATTTTTTTCTGTTTATTATTCACTATTCATATTTTATGGAATATTAGTCAAGTTTACTAAAAATATTTTATAGTAATCAATAAGAAGAGTATAAAGTAAAGAATACTAATAATTAAAATAAAAAAGTAAATTTAGCTATTCTTACATAGTTCTTTCTTATAGCTAGAAATTCCTTTTTGGAAATCTGAAAAATAGTTAAAAACCAAAAAATTCAACTATGTCTTCTTTAGTGTAATATCACTTTTTTAAAACTATCGACCCTTCTTAACTCTTAGAGAGTTTCAAATTAAAAAAAAAAATTGTAAAGTGTTTGGAACGCGCCAGCGGTCTTTCTAGCTTCCTACCTCCGCGTGGGGTACGCAAATCAGTTGCGGTCGGATTATGATTATAATAAAGCAATTTAATAATTTTGGTAATGCATACTTCGTTTTATTTATTTCTTCCACTCCATTGTCATTTATTTCTTTGGGGTCAGTAGTGACCCCTTGCGATTATTTGTGTGATTTTCTTAATGCGCCTAATTAAGGGTTAAAGGTGCTAAAAATTCTATTTTTGGTCAAATCTTGCCTCGATTTCGTTTCGATCTTTGACTTTCTACAAGATCAAGATCGATTCTACTCATTACTCCCCAATGACGTCACATTTGAACTCCAATTCCAATTCCCTGCCAAGTACTTACTGTATAACGGATTTCCGGGAGCAGCTTTGAAAGTAAAAAAATAATAATAATAATGATAAAAAAAGAAAAATCAATTATTTTTTCTCTGGCTTATTTCAAATTGACTACATTTTCATGATGAAAATTTCCGTATGATTCCACATGGGAGTCGTTTTCAGACAAAGAAGTGTTTGCAAAATTGAGCTAACTATTCCCTCGAGCCTAAGGCTAGAGGTTCCTGGCGTCAGCCTGAGCTAGCTACCTTCAAGGATGCGCCCACACTGCACGGGAAGGGTATAGTTTAAGCTTCCGAAGCAGCATCCCCAATCCCCTGCGGGAATTAATAATGCTGGAGTACTGGGCGGAATTCTCGAATGCAATAAATGCACACAAAAACATAGGAAAATATGCACTAGAATTCCCTTGAGCCAGTGTTTTTTTTTTCGAGAACAACCCAAGTCGAAAGCAGCCACCAGCATACGTTCTGGGGGATTCTGTACTGAGGGTACCCACGGCAACGAATACCGGCACTCTTCTTGATTTTCTGCCGCTTTCTAGCAGACGGTCTCTCAGTAACTTTTATAAATATTTGCAAGAATGAATAATAAAAGCATTTAAATACGGAATTTTTTATATTTCGAGGGCTTTGCTGCAGAAGCTTCACAAAAATTGGTATCCCGGCTGCTTCTACGGGAACGTACACGTGAACGGCACCGGTGGGAAGTTGAAGGCGAGTGGTATCAAGGTTACGACGTATTTTCGAAATCATTTTAAAATCCCTTGTTATATTGTTGTTCGTGAAGGTTTAGACAGCAATTCAATCTTATGTCCCTGGAAGGACGACACTTTCGGGGTCTCCAGGCGACGCGGAGGTATATTGATCTTCCGGGACCACACTCGTATGTTTCCATCGTGCGTGACATGACATATTTTTTTATCTATTTTGAATATTTTATGACACGCAAGGTAAATTTGAAACAACACAGATTCAATATTTTACGACTTATTTATTATATTTTCATCATAGAACTCTTTTACCATATAAAAGTATACCATATTTCAAATCTGTTAAATGGAACATTTTTCAGAGCATTTGCAAGCGAATAAGTTGGTGGTTCGTCTTGCTTTGCTAAACTTGTTAAAGTATCAATCACAAACTTATACGCTTTCGAAGACACCCAAACATTTTTTTATACGACATATCTTTTATTACGCATTAGTAAAATTGATACTTATATTTACTTATAATTACAAAACAAATAAAACAGAAAATTTCCAATAATAGCCTCATTTTTTTGTCTATTCTGAATGTAAGGCAATTATAACCTGAATTGAAACTTTTCAGCCAAGATATAAAACTTCTTTTAAATATCATCAAATTACAATGATTTCCCAATAAACAATATTTTTCTTATAAAGCTTTCCAACAGTTCTATGAGAATTAAAATGGATTGTAGCTAAGATAATACCTTCAAAATATAACTCCTTAAGAATTTTTAAAGACCATTACTAGCCAAGAAGTGGCATTTGAAATGAATCTGTTAAGGCGTTAGAAGATTTCCTAAAGAATTGTCAAAAGGAAAACTGATATATTGGTATCTTTATATGATAAATGAAATTATAATTTTCAATGGGAGTTTTACTGCAAAAGAAATTACACTGATAAAATTTGGTGTGATACCTCCGGAAAATGCTTATCAATGCTTTTGCAAATTTATCGATATGAAATGATAGAAAAAAATTATTATTTTGAATTCAATTAATTAAAAATTAATAAATATTTTCAAAATGCCATTAATCATAGAATAGTATGAAAGTCTGCCCCCAATAAGAACCTGTATTGTTGCATACACCATCATGTCGGGCAGGTGACTGGTAGTCAATATAAGTATATTTTTCGTTTCGAAATTGATACGTCCTGAGACAGACTTTTTTCCAAATTCGTATATTTAATAAACTACTGAAGATGATAAATTAAAACCAAGTGGGAGTGTAAGGACTCATTTTAGAGTTTATTCCAATATTTCTTTGAAAAATTTATCAGTTATATGAGTGTATATATATATATAATTTTCAAAAAAAATATTAATTTGTTTTTCTATTACTTGCTTTTGATTCACCACTTCCAAAAAAAAAAATACTAAATATTGCTCTACATAGCCTTTAGTAGTTTCATCGAAATCGAAAGGGTATAAAATATCACAATAAAATTAAATGTATGTAAGTATATACTAGGCTCAATAAATTAACCTATATTCAAAAAGGTCTAGGTACGTTAAATAGCTTTATTAATAATTTAAAATGTACAACAATTACGCAAACAAACAAACAGAATATCTATTAGGCGTTATGGCCGTCTTCGTCGATTAAATCAATTATTACGGACTTCATCTTTTCAATGAAAAGCAAAATATAACCGGTTGTTGTTTTCGTCCAAAAAATCTTTATAAAATTAGTTCTAGAAAAACAAAAATATCTTTCTTTTTATAAGAATCTTACTTTAACTTCATATTAAGTCACGAGATCATAAGGTTTTAAAAATAGATTTTTAGCAGCTTTAGTTCTTATAACGATCCTATAAGATCGTAATCCCAGAGCTCAGTTATTTGTTCTTAAAGAATTTGTTCATACTTTTCTTATAAAACACTAACACAAAATTATTGTAAGACAGTAATCAGAATAAAAAGTGTTCTGAAAAATCAATGTAACTTCTAAGGGTTTCAACGAAGGATGAATTCACCGCGAATGCCTTTAAAAATAATATAAGAATGAATTCTTAGGGGAGAAAAATATAATTACGCTATTAGAAATAATTTTTAGAAAAATCTTTTATAAACCTTTTAAATGAAAGATTTCTTTATGAAAAAGCTAAAAAGAGCTTTAAAAATCTATTTCAAATTTGCTATAAAATTGCGTCTTCCAAATTTTTTTGTTGGGTTACAACACATTTTAATACAAAAATCACTCTGAAAAAACTTTTGTATAGTTTAAGATTTGGAGTTTTGCATAAATAAAAATCACGGCAATTTGATGCACATTTCCACAAAAAATCAAATCTTTATTCTGCGTAGCTTTCAGTAAATTTCCGTTCAGTACAAAAGATTTTATTGTTCTGAATAGACGAAAAAACGCAGTCAGTGTCTACTAAAAAATAGAAAAATTGACCTTTACTTACTATATTTATTTAATTTTCTAGGTTAGAAATGTTCTACTTACCACCGAAATGAACTATTCTATATCCAAAATTCTTTGGTAGATCTTGCGTGTTGGGATTCAATCTCAATTGTCAGTCGAAAGGAATTCTTGGTCTATGTAACGCGGACTATAATACATCTTGTCTAAAAACGTTTTTTTTTTTTTTTCTTAGATTCATCAGAAACAACGTTAAACAATTTTATCAATTTCTTGAAATATTTATCAGATTTTGTTCCCAGAAACTTTCGATTGAAGCGAAACACTCCACATTTCGTAAACCGCAAACTTGGGGTCCGCAAAAATATTGTTGCTGTCCTCAGCTGGAAGTTTGCTTACTTACACTCAGAAAAATAAATAATAAAATCGGCCAATTTAAACAACATAAATTGTTAAAATATGCCGCCATACATAGTGGTGAAACTCACTAACTTGTTATATATTTTCATTGCTCACGACCTTGGGAGAACGGATTTGAATGAAATTTTGCCTAGTAGTAGTATTTCATGTTGGTATACTAGCCATAAACCAAGACCACATTTCCGTCCAATGCCCAGTAGTAGCGGAGAAAAACGCATCCAAAGTTCACCATTTCCTATATATAGAGTGTCAATTAAGTACCGGAACGGCAGAATAACTTGAAAAGTAGGCATCACAGAGAAAAATTACTTAAACAAAAGTTGTAGGATTTTTTCCTCGCAATTAAGCGGTGACTTTAGATTTGACCTTTACCTCAGTATTCAAGGTCAAGTCGATTTTTTTAAATTGCAACTCCTACTTTCAGAATCCAAATTTTTAAAGTGGTCAAGGTCATAATTGAACGTAAAATTTCCTGCCCTTTTAATTTAATTTAATTTTTAAAACATTCGACAAACTTAAATATATTTAAATAGTTTAAAGCGATTTTAAGGGACACCACTAGTGTGAAATTTTGAAAAAATCGATGTTTTGTTTTTTTGCATATTTCGATAGTCTGTCTATACCTTTAAAAATAACATACTAAAATTTTAAGTGCATAACTCAAATAGTTTTTGAGTAACAGCGATCTGAAGAGCAGCCGCTCATCTTATCAAGGCATTGAGAAATGTATGAATTAAACTTTAAACGCGTTTTTCTCGAAACTCCTTTTTTCAAATTTGCTGCAATTGTAACTCGAAGACAAATCATCCGATCTCGAAATTTGAATTTTTTTTAAAAACTCCGCCATTTTGTTAAATTTTAATTTTTTTTTTCAATCGAGTCATGGTACGGGCAATACCTTCTAGTTTAATAAACTTTTTGGTTTTTTGATTTCATGCACTGTGAAGGTCGCTATCACTGCAACAGTAGGTGGACTTTGTTTTTTTCGAGCCTTGGGAAATTGCGAATAACTCGCTGAATTATCAATTTTTTGGTTCAAAAACTTTATCATGTATTTACTTTATATCCACAAATATATCCTTAACATATTAAAATATTCCATGCAGTAATTGTCTTTCTCCCAAAAATTGCCTTTTTTTCAGGCGGTCACACTAGTGGTGCCACTTAACTACTCAAATTGTTTTCACATCAATCTTTTGGTTAATCTACTATCGAATTTAGTTAAACCTGGTCAAAATTTACTATTTTTATAATTTATCAACAATTGTGAGGTCAATTTTCACGAAATTAAGGATAGGTATAATGATTATTAAAAATTCCATGTTGATGGCTCTAGCAGTTTTGAGAAAAAGTTATCACCACTTTGAATGAGGTTTTAACCTTACTGCGGATATTTCATTAACTCTAGAACTACAAACCGGGGTAGATATCTACCCCAGGTAAATTTAGAACTCCGCTCCTAAGCTAGTCAGTGGCATTATCGACTGAAGACCTATTCCATAATTTAGTTTAAGGTTCTAGTTATATAGCGGCATCACCAGAACCTTCAGTTTCTTATTTACTGTGACGGAGTGAAGACATAAAGCTAGTGTGGGGTTGATTTCTACCCCGGTTTGTAGTTCCCGTTAGTGTTTTGTGTAGGTAAGTAATTTTTTTCTTTCTTACTAAAATAGATTTAATTATAACCTTATTTTACAATAAAACATTAGATAGATAAATTTCGGCAATGATTTCATATTTTAAGTACACTAGGAGTAGCAAAACGCGAATTTATTGCTCAAAGTGCAAGAGACCGACCTACGAGAATCACAAAGTCATCGACTGCAGCGATTGTGGTGCCTTTAAATAATTTATTTTTGATATTTATCAAATTTCTCTTTTTATTACATTTTGCATTAGAAGAAACCGAAATATATTCTTAAAAACCAATATTTCATGGGTTTTTATTTGAATTTTTCGTATATAAAATTCCTAGTTTTTTTCAAATTTTAGAGTCTCAAATAATTAAAAGCATTTTAAGATCAAAAAAACCCCGTGGGGTAAATATTTACCCCGGTTTGTAGTTAAAAGGTGAAAAAAATAGGTTTGTAGTTCTAGGGTTAATATTTGTAAGTAAATTCTCTTAATCAATTACTAGGAGAAACATCAAGCAAGACAACATCATATGCTGCATTACAAAAAAATTAGAAAAAAATGCTAGATCTACCCCTAGCCCCTTAATTAAAGAAAATGTGAATTAACATTTAAGCAGTCATTTTACAACGAGAAATGTCATACCTTACGCATAGTACAACAACAATTTTTATTTTTAACATTCATATAAAAAAAAAATTGCCGGTTAAAATCATACTTTCTTTAATTATAAAATCGATTTTTCTCTGAGTATATGAATCATATTTCGTCGAAAATCTCCTATATTTTTAAAATTTTTAGAAGAGCACTAAAAGAATAAGCATTTATGTCTCTTCATAATTAAATTGCTTTATTGGCAGTCAAGGGCTATTGAGAGGATCAACTTACCGCGACTTCTTCTTATCGAATAATGTTAAGATAAATCTGTTACAATTCCATAACAAAAGCTCTCAAAGAACTCAAATCATCCAGATCAAACCTCAATAAAATAAAAGTTGCCGAGTCCTTACAATTCGAGACTGTGTTAAAATTCGCCGCAAAACGTGACTGATTGTCCTTAAGTTCGACAACAGAGCTCCCCATCGCCCCGTCGTCTTTCGCATAAGGCCGCTGAGTGGGTGGATTGAGTGGCGAAAACCAATTCCAGTAATGGTCCATTAGCGCGTGCTTCATATTTTTCAAAAATTTCATTTTACCTTCAGGAATTCGACTAGAGATGGTAAACAATTGTATAGCGTACAAGCAGATAGCGCTGCTGGACCGGATAGAGAGAGGCGAGCCTCCGCCCCGGCCCGCCCATGAGCCAAGGGGCTCAATTACGCATTCTAAGCGGCTTCAAAATCACTCCCTCCCCATTATCCGGGAATTTCAAGTTTAAATTGCTTCCAATTAGCGTTTGTGATTCGCGAAGTGTTTTGCGGCACTCTAACGCCGCGCGCTGTGCCGCACGCCCAAAAATCCTTCGTCATCCATAATGCAGGCGTGCTAACGACTTAAGTGGTAATGTGGCAATTAATAGGACTAATAATGGGACGATGACTTTATCAATAACCATAAAATCATTTGTGACAAATTAATATAATTAAAAAAGAGCAGCTGTAATACTTTGATTAAGGTGCTCGGAGGTAATTTGAACGCGTGCTTCACGATGGCTCCTCCGTGGTCTAGCCGTAGGAGACATTTAGCACTAAAGCCAATTACCTTTATACCCAGAATTGGTTATGCCGCCACGATTCCCCAGGTTTGACCCCGCGCCGTCATCGATCCCTTTTCCAAAAAGGTGGGACTGATTCAAATTCCGAGGTAGTACGCTGAGAAGGGGCTGATGTTGGTGATGTTTCTACCTTTTCAGGAGTTTTCCTTTTGAATATTTAAAGACTGTAAAGGGGACCCTTTTCCCTCTGAATGTAATTAGGGTTGAGGAAATTTACCGAAATTAAAACAGAGGAATGGACAAAGAAGCTGGAGCCTTTCTGGCCAGGTTCTCGGGGTGCAAACATGAGCCTAAGTAAACACTTTCAGCGGTAAATGACTGACATTCGGATGCTTGAACCTCGTTGCCAGGCGGTTTTGGTGTTATTTCACCAGTCCTTTTCTGGGGGGAAAACTGAAAATTACTGACCTCATTAAGTGTATAGCTAGTATAGGGTACTTAGTTATATTCGTTGAAAGGGCGTTGCTGAATTTTTGAAACCGATTCTGCGGACTCTTCTTCTTGTAATTTTACACTGAGAAAAAAATTTAAGTAAAATTGTTTTTAAAAAAAAAAACACGTACTTATAGAACGCACTATTGCTACTGCAATTTTAGGTCTTCATAAGTTTTTAGGCAAAGCTTAGAGAAAGTAAGTCTTAGGTCGTCCTGGTACCCTTTACAAAAAGCTACCGTCTGAACTTGGACTGTGGACCTGTAGGAGAATTTTTAGTAGGACATGGTGTCTTAACCCAAAGATGATCATGTGTCAATCCAATTGCGGCTTACGCCGCCCTTGTATGGTGTCCTAGGATTCAACAGAAGATGGCAATTGCTTAGTGCAACAAGCTACAACGGCTTGCCTCTCCGTAATAGGAGCCATGAGGACTTGTCAAACACTCGCCAGGGAGGCGATAGTTGGACTCGAACCCTTGCACATTTTCATCTTGAAATCAGCAGCAATTAGTGCTCTGAGAGTGCAAATTACATCCAAAATGCCAGTTGCCGAACGAATGCCTGACTTAAGGGTCTATTATATAACATACTACATGAGCTGGGACTCTGTTTCGGTAGAAGTTTCAGGATTTTCATCTCTGAACGTGCAGACTGGAATGGCGACAGCCCCAGACGTCTCGATAGCAATAGTCAAATGGCCCAGCGTTTTCCAGGCCGAAATCCATGCCATTGAAGCCTGCGTCCTTCTCAACATTAACAAGAGATTAAAGAGTGTCAAGATTACTATCTTCTCCGATAGCTCAAAGCACTCTCGTCATGGTGTTTGGAGTGAATAAACTCACAATTTCGACAAATTACCCAAAAATACCAGAGCAATCTTATACTAGAAGCTAAGGTAACTAAAAACTTCAATAAACTATCGAAATATCGATTATTATAAACATCTTGTATGTTTTACTTAAGAACTTCTAAATAACTATAGATATATATTTTTTGATTTTATGTTATAAGACATATTTTACAAGATGAAAATTGGTGAATTTGCCAAATAATTTGGATAAATTATCAGTATCTTTTACAGTTTTCAAATATAGATTTGGAATATTCACTTTGCTGCTTACTGCATGGGGAAACTGCAGTTTGCTGCTTACCTCCATCCACCTATAGGCGTTAAAAAGGGGTCAATCATCGCCCAAATATTGGAATAATCTGGAATATTTTTCAAAATTCTGTAACAAACTATTGTGCTTCGAGTCATGAAAAACAAGTGATTAGCAATTCTTGCCAGTTTTGAAGGAAAACTGACCCTCAGCCTAATGCAGCTACTCGCTAAGTGGGTAATCATATTATTTCAATATTTTAGATTATTTCCATGTTTAGGGGATAACTTCACGCCTTTAGAAAGCATTTGTACCCTACTGTGGGTTCTTTTTTTCAAAACATATAAGAACTGTTTGTACCATATTTTTCCTCACTCAAAAAGCAAAAATATTTCATATTCATAAGAATTTACAGTCTTTTTATGTTTAGGGGATCATTTCACCCCCTTAGAGAATAACTTACTCGGCTGAGGGTAAATTTTCCCTCAAAACTGGCAAGAATTGCCAATCACGTGTTTTTCATCACTCGAAGCACAATAGTATGTTACATTTAGAATTATTAACTATTTATTAACTATTCTATGTTATTCCAATATTTGGGATATGATGATACCCCCTTTTTAGCGCCTATAGGTGGATTTTTAACCCTTCTTTGTTGAACACACATCACAATGCATTTTTAAGATTGATTTGATATAAAAAATCTAGTAAGAAAAATCTTTGTACTACATGATAATTTTTGGATAACAATAATTTTTTAGGCTTATTTTAACTCTCAAGTAGGAGTGATTTATTAATATTTTCGAAAAACTGAAAGTAATGGCTCTCTTCATTTTTTGCAATTATTAATTTGATACCTAATACATTTTTTTATGTCCTTTGCTTAGTTCGCTGTGAAATGCGAAAAAACCGCCTTTTTTGCGATCACTCTTTATCGGCCACTTTTACTTCCTGAAATATTCAACTATAAGTGTAAGTAGCAGACCACAAATTGTTGAATATTCGCTACCTGAAACTCAATTTAAACCTTCTGCTTAAGAAGACAAATTGCTGAATCTTCATCGAACTTCATAAACTGACGTCATTTAAAATGTTATAAAAAAATATACAAAATCTCCAGAGAAAATATCAATATTTTTTTACTTTTAGTGTGATTTTTTGTAAAATTTTACAAAGTCTTAGTTTAATAATAAGTTTTTAAAAATTGACAATCTTGACAATCTTCTGAAACTATGATTTGACTAATGTTAATGTCCGGAAACAGTGTAATATACAATTTTGACCATTACACGCAAATCTTTTTTTACACGGTTCTTTTGCAAACTATTTTGAATTAACCAGTTTCTTCAAATTTGTTCGTAGTTGACGGCTTTTAAGAAAAACTCTCAAGAAACAGTTAATCTATTCAAAATATTATCACCGGATGAAAATACTCATCGAAAAGAAATACCCTTGTTATTATTCTTTTTAATTTAAATGTGGTTATCCTTGCTTTTTGCATTATGTTACTAATTTTTTATTAGTTGATGCACTTTTGTATTATACATACACTGAGCCGTAAAAGTCTACATACGATTTTAAAATATTGGGAATTAAGGATTAATTAAGTATTAATTTATTAATTTTATTAATTCGCAAAGAAATTGAGACTTATTTTTTTATGATTTTAAGAAAAATGGAAATTATTTAGAAAATACTTGTATATAATTAAAAATTTTAGTCATTTAATTTATAGTACACTATTTTTCACTACTTTTGTGGTGTAAATATGTATATTATATATATCTCAGACAGAACTTATAGAGGAGATGGTGGTAAGACGGGGTAGTGGGTAAGACGGGGTACCCAGCGAAATTCATAGTTTAAACTGACCAATCACGCTCGTTCATGCATCGTTCGATGCGCCGCCATGACACCTGTCAATTGTCCGGCCATTATTTGTTCGCAAGTGTACGCGTGGCGAAATAATCTAAAAAAACTATTTTACTGCAAAGTGCTTATCACATTTTCTTCCAGTTTGACACGTGACGTGACGTGGTTTATTAAATAATACTAGCTTGTGAGGTGTGACTGCTATTAACGCTTAAACTAACCTACAATAAGGTAAACATTGTTTCCTTGAGATTGCCGACTGTTTCTTTTTTGTTTTAATTATTATTAGAAAATGGCATGGTAGGCAAGATGGGGTAATGACTACACACCATGTATGTATTGTATAGAAGTATATTCCGCTTCCATTGAAGGGTGGATATCATTCTCAAATTGTGGAAAATGGGCACATAATAGCTGTGCAGGAATTGACGATGATGATGACGAAGCCTTCCACGTCTGCGAGTTGTGCCAGTCGAAATAATCATCATTCTGTCTGATAATTCTCATTACCCCATCTTACCTCAGGGGGGTACCCCATCTTACCAGCACCATGGGGCAAGACGGGGCAAAACACCTTTATTTATTTATTTTTTTTTTTTCTAAAATGTATAATTAAAAGTTCCTAATTTCACCAAATATTAGAAAAGTAATAAATAGTTGTTAATTAAAACATAAATATGAATGTCTCACTACGTAAAGTTTTCTTTTATTGATCTTCAAACCTTAAGTACCCCATCTTGCCACCCTCTCCCCTATATACAGTTAGTCCCAAAAGTAAGTTAACAAGGTTAATTTGAAATAAAACAGCAGTAAATTTTATTTAATTGTCATAGTATTACAAATTTTCCTCTCATTAATGAAAGTTAATTTCATTAACGAATAAAAATAATATGAAAAATTCAATTTCCCTCTATAGTATGAAATAATTTAAGAATATAAAAAATGAACTCATAATACCGCCAGTCAAAAGTATATTAACAAATCATTTATCTTCCACAATGTCCACCTTTATTTAGCGATAACTGGGCGAGTCTATCGGGTAATGAAAAAGTATACCTACGACATTCTTCTACTGGAAAGGTATACCAGGTTTCCTCAATAGCAGCCTTTAATTCAGCAATACCTTTTGGAGCCCTTTCTGAAATCTTTAATTTTAGCCAAGCCCAAACATTTTCTATGGGTGAAAGATCTGGGCTTTGCGGGGGCCACTCCAGAACGTTAATATTTTGTCTTGCTAAGTAATCTTTAACTTTTTTTGCCGTATGTATTGGCGCATTGTCCTGCTGAAGCACAAAGTTTGTCCCAATCAGCCTCTTACCTTCTGGTATAATCTTCGTTTTAAGCAAATTTAAATAAAGGCGGTGTGGTGGCAGGCGTTGGTTTGTCAATCGATTAAAAATATTTTAAAAAATAAAAAAAGTAACCTTTGCTTTTGAAGAAAATAAAAAAAGCAGTCAAAAAAAATATCAGAAACCAGATAACTCGTTTGTTTAAAATTTAAGAAAAATAAAATTTATAAATTATAAAATTAAATCAACAATAATGTAATAGAAATAAAATAAAATAATTTAAAAGAGAATAATATTAAATAAATAAATAAATGTATTAAATATATAAAAATAAGAATTTCAACAAAAAGAAAAATATAAAATATAGTGAATAGTAAGTAATTCGCTATAGCGGGAATTAACTTTGCCCTCTAAAATGACAATCTTGCCAATACCATAGGAAGATAGGCATCCCCAAACCATAATGCCTCTCTCCAAGCTTTTAAGTGTTGGTAAAGCGCATTTATAAGAAAAAGTTTCACCTTTGCTTCTCCATACATGAATATTGCCATGGCTGTACTTCAGTCGTATCATAGATTCATCGGTCCATTAGATTCGCTCCCAGAAGACTAGAGGCTTTAAAACGTTCTCCGTGTAGAACTGTAAGCGTTTTTTAATATTTACCTTACTTAAGTAAGGTAACTTGCGAGGTCTTCGTCCACATTTGCCTGATGAGCGTATACGCCGTCGTATTGTTTCTAGCGAAAGGGCAGATTTTCCTTCAGAAATCAACTTCTGTTGAATCTTTGGTGCGGAAATAAATGGATCTGATGAGACTAGATTGGCGATCCTCTTGTCTGTCCTGTTGTCCGTTATTTTGGGTCGTCCTGGACGTTTAAGTTCGATAAGACGTCCTTCCTCTTTGTACGCCTTGATGGCTTTACATATAGAGACTGCACTTTTTTCGAAAATTCTCGCAATTTCACGATATGTTCTGCCTTCATCGTACATTTTAATTATAGCCTTACGCTCTTCTGAAGTTAAATGCTTGAATCCCCCCATTAAAGATGTTTTAATTTTCAAAGAAATATCCTAAGATGACAAATACAGAAGTAATTGTTCTTCTTTTAATTTATAACAGTTTATTAACACTACCTGACAAAGTTTGTATCGCCTTAATTAATTAATTTAATTAATGGATTAATACCATAAAAATTAGATTAATTCATGAACAATAAACCGCGCAATACTAGTGATCTGTTCGTGTTAACTTATTTTTGACTGCCTGCTTAACGAGTGGGCTCAGAACTACTAATGAAATACGCGTAGAGAATTGCGCAAGAGATGTAAGTGTACATGAACTTGTTAGGACATGTTATGACCTGCTGTTACATTACATAAATCAACTCTCCGTAGTAGTACAGAATAAAAATTGCGAGGATAACCATTTTAAAGACTTTGTTAACTTATTTTTGAGACTAACTGTAGTTAAATTTTTACCAGATTTTTGTTACACCGTTTTTTCAATTAAATATGATTCTTTATTCGATTTTACACGGGTTTTGCTCAATTTACTATAGGAGTTGTATCTTATTTACACGGTTTTTCAAGGAATGTATCTACCGTGTAAAAAAAGTATTGGGTGTACTTTGAGTTTTTCGTTAAATAGTAAGACCTTGGCTTTAAAACGTTGTTTTGATAATCTAGTGATGCAAATCATATTTTGATTCATAGAGCTCAGCTGTACGAAGTAAAGGTTCAGTATACCTTTTTCGCTTATTTTTTTTCCAATGCAATCTCTTTTCTATTTATTTATATGCATGTACAGTGCTGTGCAAAACATTTGCAACTAAAATCATAGTTTCTTACAGATCATTATAAAATTTCCTAAACCACTGATACCAAAAAAAGTTTTACAGTGCATTATTCTTTATTATGTCTAGTTTCCAGATATAACAATAGCAGGATGTAATATCCCGTAATAAGGAAGCAAAATCAATTTTTTTATTCAACTTAACGATTTTGCCTGTGCAAAACATTTGCAACTTTATATATCAACAAATACTTTTCTAGGAATAAATGAGAATTGGCAGTACTTTGTTAGTTAACTGTTATTTTCTATTCCATATATAGTTAATAAAAAATAATAATAATAATTTTCTATTCCGATCCATGCGCGGGAGTGTATTATTAAAATATTTTTTTCCTTTAAACGCAATTAAACTAAAAGTTCTTAAAATGGGGGTAATTAATTTTACAACGAAATAAAAAACCGAATAATATTTGTTTACACAGATGGTATAACCTAAAAAGACATTAGTGAAAAATATAAAATAGCTAAATCCACCATATCCATAATTATAATCAGTTTTAGAAAGACTGGGAGTATTGAAAATATTCATAAAGGGTGGTAGACCAAGAAAAACGACAAAGGCTGAGGATCGTAGAATTTAAATTTTAATTAAATCTCGGTCTTTCGAATAAAACTTGGATGTGGATCCTTGTGTGGACAGTAAGAAGAGGAGCCATAGAAATCGATCTTAAGACATACAGGCCAGCGAAAAAGCCACTACTTTCCGAAAAAAATGGCTGAGCTCGACTTGTCTTTGCTCAAAGTCATTTAGAATGGCCCCTAGAAAAATGGAGAAATGTCCTTTTTTCGGATGAGTGTTTAACTTTAAGTTTAACTTAGTGGGGCTAGGTGGAGGGCAAAAAGTAGGACGACCGACGAACAAACGACTAAATCCGCGATAAACTGTGGTAACTATGAAGCATGGAAGTGGTAATACAATGGTCTGGGGGTGTTTATCAGCTCAGGGTGTGGGACCTATTTATGAAATACCACTGATAATGAAAGCGGAGGACTACAAAAACATTATGGAAAATGTTATGCTCCCTTACGCAGAGGAAGAAATGCCCCTGCACTGGCGCTTCGAACAGGACAATGATCCCAAGCACACCTCTAGACTTCTTCAGGCTTGGTTTTCGCAGCAAAACATTGAAGTTTTGAAATGGCTCGGACAGTCTCCAGATCTCAACCCCATAGAAAAGCTATGGCAACTGGTTAAGAAGAATATGAGGGGTCAATTTTACAACAACCGTGACGAACTCTTTAATGGTATAAAAAAGGCTTGGAATGATATAACTTCTTTGCCTATTGAGTCGCTATTTAATTCTATGCCAAGAAGATGTGCAGCAGTTATTGTAAATAAAGGCTATTCAACCAAATATTAATGATAATATATATTTAAAGTCGCCAACATTGTTAATGTCAAGGAGTTGCAAATGTTTTGCACAGTCAGTTTTGTATCTTAGTATGAAAAAACGAATATTTCTCCTTTTTTATTGAATAGTTACCTTTAGTTTTTTAATATTCTTAAATTAGATATAATAAAGAATAAAATACTGTATTAACTTTTTTGTTTTTAAGAATTTAAGGTTTGTTGTAGTAAGACATAGAAAATTGGGGTTTTAGTTGCAAATGTTTTGCACAGCACTGTAGGTACTAAACTATATTTTAAACGAGCCACATCTACTCTACATTTTCTCATATTCTTTTCATAGATTCTATAAACCTTGAAATGTTAGAGACACATTTTTTTTCTCATTCCCGATACGAAATTAAGAAGTCAAGGAGAAGGTGTATCCAAGCACTAGAAAGATTTCACGCGCTAAAGAAGACCAGGTCTCCGTCTCGCCCCACAAGGTCGAAAAAGTTGGGGGGGGGGGGGGGGGGGGGTGGTGGGTGGTTTTCTTGTTGGCATATATGTAGATGTAGATAGATATTTACCCGAAGATACGCCGACAATCGATATTGGCTTCCATTCTATCAAGGTCAGTGGCCGTATTCTTCCCAGGGAGATTCGGGGAGTATTAAAGGAGCTTTAGCCTCAATTTCCAAGGAAAATCGTATGTCAGCATTTATTTGCCATTTTTCCTCATCCCCTCCCTTCGATTCTTGCCACACAGCAGCATTCAGCAGCATGGTCGGCATAGTGTGGGTGGAAGGGAGAAACGTGGACTTCATCCAGCGGTAGAGGTAGTTGCTATCCAGGGAATTGATCTCAATGAAAATTTATTGTCGCTGACGATTTGTTTGAATTCCCAGAGCTACTCATTGCTGAATTAGAGAGCATTATGGAGGAGCCGTCCATCTACCTGTTTGATGTACGCTTTGAGCCAACAAAAGGTGGTTGACGGTGAACTCTCCAGAATTCACAAGTCTAGGGACTTGAGTACTTCCTTGAAACTTATGTACTTTTACAATATCTTTCTGTTACCGTGAAACTTTATCCAGAAAAATGTTTATCCTCTTTTAAATAAATTGAATGATTTGAAAAATTCGATAATTCCAGGAACCTATTTTATAGTTTTTCGAATTTATAAAAATTCAATTTCACTGAATCTTTTTACACTTCTTTATGACAACAACGATAAACACTTTGTTCCTTCTAGGAAAAATTTCTTTTTAACAAAGATAAATTCGTTTCCTCTTTAATTTTTCAAAAGAGTTCAAAACAATTTCTGTAACATTTTGAGTGACAGATTTTATTCAGCTATATCTTCAGCTAATCTTTACCATATCGGATATGACAATTAACGTATTAAGAAATTATTATTATTATTATTATTATTTATTTATTCGTTGCCAGCAGTCTACAATATGTTTATTTCTTATTATTATTTACATGCAGAGTTTGGATTTTATTAAATATCCTTACACCTGTGATATCATGATTTCTTTGTGATTATGTGTATATTATTAATATTTAAAATAGAGGAAAAATGGCACAGTAAAACCTCTCTATGAATATATTTTATTTGTTACCTAACCTATCTACCTTATCCTACATTAACCTAAACTACTCTACTAACTAATCTATTTGAACCTTGTTGGCTAACTCCTAGTTTAATCTTAGATTTCTTATTATATAATTATCGGAACTTTTACATTTCTCGAAGAAATTGTCGGATAATTTAATTGTTCTTGAATAGATGAGTTCTATATTGGCTCTCTGGTGAAGGGTATATGTGCTATAGTGCCAAGGAAGGTTGTAAATTAATTTTAAAATTTTATTTTGCATCACCTGGAGTTTATTTATATGTGTGTTGGCACAGTTGTACCATACTGGGCAGGCATAAAGCATAACTGCTTGAAATATTGTTTTGTACAATATTAATTTATTTTCGGTACTGAGGTTAGAGTTTCGGTTTATGAGTGGGTATAGTAACTTGATAAGTTTGCTTGTTTTCGTAATGGTCTCCGTAATATGTTGACTAAATGTTAGCTTTTTATCTAAATACACACCCAAATATTTTACTTTGGGGAGCCACTCGATTTCGGTTTGGTTTAGGTGAAGATTTTTGTCGGGCAGATAACACGCTTTACGTTTCTTCGTAAAGTATATTGCCTGTATTTTTTCAGAATTTATTTTAATTCTCCATTTTTTGTAGTATCTATCGATTATTAGTAGTGCATTTTCTAGGTTGCGATGTATATTAAAGCTGTACATGTGGTGGCTGTATATTGCAGTATCATCAGCGAACATGGCGACTTTACAGTTCGGCAACTTAGGGAAGTCGTGGGTGTAAATTGTGTAGAGTACAGGACCTAATACAGAGCCTTGCGGTACGCCCGCTGTTATAGAATATGCACTCGATGTTTCTGATCCTACGTGGACTGCGCATTTACGATTTTTTAGGAAACTTTCGATTATTCCTATTAGTCGTGGGGATAGTTTTAATGCAATCATTTTTGCAAGTAGTGCGTTGTGCCAAACATTATCAAAAGCTTTTTCGATATCAAGCAGGACCATACCTGTGGATTCTTGACGTTGGAATCCCAATTTTATGTCATTAGTGACTTTGAGTAATTGATGTGTAGTGGTGTGTCCGTTTCTAAAACCAAACTGTTCACAGGGCAGGATCTTGTTATCATTTAGTTGGGTACATAGTTGTTCTTTAATAACTTTTTCTAAAATTTTTCCTAAGGTACAGAGCAAACTTATGGGTCTATAGCTCCTAGGATTTTCTGGAGACTTTCCTGGCTTTGGTATGGGTATGACTTTAGCTTCCTTCCAGGTTACTGGGAAGTACTGAAGCTTCAGACAGGTATTTATAATAAATGTCAGGAAGACAACAGCTTTTTTAGGGAAGTTTTTAATATATATGTTGAGTAGCCCGTCTGGTCCAGGCGCCTTGTTACTCGAAAGCTTGTCAATGTGCTTTTTTACCATTCTTGGTTTTATAAGTTGTTCAGCAGTTATTATTGTTGTTTGTAAGGATTTGAGTTGCATAACTGCATCTTGAACTGTAGCTTCAGTTGCTCTGTCACTTAGATTAATTGAAATTTTATGGTTCTTGCTGAAGGTTTTTGCGAGTAACTCAGCTTTTTCCTTAGCGGCGATGACGGTAGTATTATCTATTTTAAAGGGAGGGAGTGACTTTCTTTTGTTTTTTAGTACTTTTGTAATATTCCAAAATGGATTTGATGCTTTATCCAGTTTGGCAAGAGTATTGTTCCAGCGGATATTTCTGAAGTCTGTTAATTCTTGTTCTATCTGCTTTGTTAGGAATTTATATTGTTGTTTGGCTGCATCATTTCTAGTTCGCTGCCATATTCTCCTAGATATATTTCTTTGTTGAATTAAAAGTTTGATGTGTTGCGGTAGTATACGTTTTTTGGCTTTGAATAAATTAACGATGGGAACAGATAAGTCAATAGCTTTGTGTACGGCCTGAGTTAGATTTTCCACTAAGTTATCTATCTGCTGACTATTGTTCACGTCCCTCAATGATAGGTTTTTTAGGTTGATGTTATCAGAAAGAGCTTTTTGAAATTTCGTCCAGTTTGTCAATTTTGAGCATCTGTACTTGCAGTTTACGTGTACAGGGTTTTGATGAATATTTAATGTAACAGGAAGATGATCCGACGGAAGTTGGTTTAGTACTTTCAAGTCTGTTAGAAATTGGGGACAATTCGTAAGGGTGATATCTAGCACTGATGGATTGTAGGAATTGCAAGCAGGTATGTAGGTCGGGTCAGGTGGGTACACGATATGAAAGGAATTGCTCTTTTCTAGATCATAGAGTAGATTGCCCCAGGAGTTTGCTCTCACGCAACCCCAGCTGCGGTGTTTACAGTTTAGGTCACCCATCACTATAAAGTTTTTGTTAAGACTTATGATTTTCTTTAAATCGGATTTTAATACATTAATTTTTGTGGCATTGGATCTACCGCCAGGGAAATAAGCAGCAAATATTGCGATTTCTAGAGAATCTGAAAATTTAACCTCAATACCGATATTTTCTATAATTTTTGTATTCAGGTTTGGTAGTAAGATGTGTTTAATTTTATTAGATACTATTATGGCAACCCCTCCACCAGATGAGCCAGTTCTATCCATCCTATAACTTATGTAGTTTTTAACACTAAATGTGACTTCAGGTTTGAGCATCGTTTCCGTTACTAAAGCTACATCAATTCTATTTTTCAGAAGGAATTCATTAAATTCTAGAGCTTTTTTCCTAATGCCTCTAGCGTTCCATGTAACAATTTTTAATCTATCGATCTTGATTATTATATACATACTTAACAGCTAATTCTGTTATGACAGAGAATTGTTCTAACTTACTTTTGCATGTGCTTAATTTTGTAAGTAATTCGTTGGTTAAATTTTGGATTTCGTTGAATGTAAATAAGTTTTCTTTTGCTGGCACTGATGAGTCAAACTTGCGTTGATCCCAAACGCGGTTGTACGTTGCCGTTGGCTGCGTATTGCTACTTTCCGTGTGCGGGAGGGGAGGAAAGTTGATGTTGTACTCTGTTGGAAGAGTACTCCTAGTAGGAATATTCGCGCTCCGTGTTTTGGTGTAAGCACTTCTATTACGAGTTGTAGATTTAACTCTGATGTCGATGTATTTGCTTCGGCTTGGGCATAGAGAATCCGTAGACCTGTGGTTACCAGAGCAGTTGGCGCACTTCACAGTACTTTCATCGGTGCATTCGCTTGTTTTGTGGTTGCCTGAGCAGTTCGCACAGAAGGTTTTAACTCTGCAGTTGCTAGATCCATGTCCGTACATCTGGCAGTTGTAGCACTGGGTTAGTTTATTGCCGCGTTTTCTCTGGTAATCCCATTTTATTAATGTATTAAACAGAGCTTTGCAATCTTTCCGTAAGCTATTTAGTTTGGTTGATCCCTTCTTGAAATGGACAAGGTAGATTTTTGACGCATAAGCTGGTCCGATTGCTGCTGATGTTTGTTTAGGCTGCACTGCAATAACTTTTTGGCAGCTGAATCCTAAGGTGTTTAATTCATTTTGAAGATCTTCTGGTTTAACGGGATGCAGCCCGGTTAGCACAAATTTAAGTGGTTTTTCTTCCTTTAGACAGTGTGTGTAACATTCCAAATTTAATTTTGTTAGAACATCCTTAAGCTTTTGGAATGATTCCAATGAAGCACAATAAATTTTTATTCCAATAGAGATCAGTTTTATAGTGTAGTCTGAGATGTTATTTGATTTCATTAAGTTATGGGTGTAATCACTGCTGCATTTTAACAATGTTATTGGTGGAGGTTTAATTTTTGAACTCTTTTCTTCACTACTGTTTGTAGAATCATTTTTATTGTCTTTGTCTAGGAGACACTGCAATGGTGCGAAGAAGTTGCTGGTCGATGGTGAGTCAGCTGATCGTTGTTTCGGTTTTTTACCCATGGCTGCTGTGCCACTTTCCGAATTTAATTTTGTAGGTAATCTACGTTTAACGAGGTGTTTTTGGCTCTCATCGGGAGCACCATTATCGAACTCGTCCGAATAAGTACGTTTAATTTTTGTAATCGATACTTTTCCGTTTATTTACTAAATTTCTATATACTCGTACAATTTATAGCTAGTGGATGCGACAAGAGACTGCAATCGACTGATTAAGAAATTATTGAAAAATCCATTGAAATTAAGTAGAAATTATATGTTCAACTGAGCTTTATAATGTATAGTAAAACAAATTGTCATTAACCCCTTGGGTACATTTGACGTCTGACATCATGCACTTGTTTGTATCAGTCATAATAAAAGAGGCAATTACAGTATTTAGGTGAACATTATCTTCATCTTAATACTACATATGTCACTAATATTTTAGAAATAAAATAATTCTTACGTAAAATGTACTGCTTTTACATAGTAAAATCTTTACAAATCTTTACAAACCAAAAATTAAATCCATTCCACATGCAAACATTTTCTCAAATAAATCCGTACCCAAGGGGTTAAAGAGAGGGATCCCTTTAGGCAACCGAAAATAGGCGAATTCTTACGATTTTGTGTGAAAAAACTATTTATTTTACATAATTAAACCTGTATGACAAATATTTCATGAAAAAAGTAAATTAAAAATACTTCTTTTAAATGTATAAGAGATTTCTCCCCTTAACTAAATTGATAAACGATTATCGACTTCAGAGAACATCGCCGATATTTCTATTTTACTAGATATTCACTAGATTTACCAGCGCGAAAGCTTGTAATTTTGATTATTTTCGGCACCTTTAAAGTATAAATTAGTAAATATAAATGGAAAAAGGTTTTGGATATGTCGTAATTTTGAATCGTAATAAGCTTTAGCATAACTCTTACGAGATAATTTTAAAAAATTTAATCAATTCAAAGAATAATGTTAATACCTGTCAATTTGACAGATCTTGGAATATCAAATGTTAATAGCTGAATTGCTTATAAAATTCCTTTAACTATTTCATACAACAATTTACTATTTAAAATCGTATTGATTTAACTTGAATACAAGCTACTTTTCATAGACTTGAATTCATAAAATTTTTCATTACTCCGAGAAGAGCTTTGGCTCAATCGAGGTGACTATTTATTCATTTATAATATAACATTGGTCGACAATATGCCAGTCAGGTATGGTCTCCCATTCAGTCAACTCATATCAACAAGATTGAATCTGTCCAACGTAGGTTCCTTCGTTTTGCCTTACGCGATCTTCCTTGGTCAGACCACCAAAACTTGCCGCCGTATGAACATCGCCTGAAATTGATCGACTTCGAACCCTTAAGTAAGCGACGCGACTCTACCGACATTCTCTTCAGCTGCTTAATGGTGTCATCGATTGCCCCTCCCTGTTACAACTGACATCGCTTCACACCAACCCCCGTAGCCTCAGATCAGTACCCATCTTCCGCGCATCACCGCACTAATTATTTTCCGAACCAATTTCCCGAATGATACGTAAAGCCAACTCCTCACCATCATTCGATTTTCACCTATCTAAGTCATCCCTTCGGAATGCCCTGAAATATCCCCCCTAGTTTTTAATTTATTCATATATTCTAGTGTTTAAGTTTATATGATTGTGTTTGTATGTATGTATAGATTGTACTAAGCTGAATAAATAAAATGAAAAATGAAATGAAAAAATTTAATATTTAATTTTCCACAAAACAAGTCATATATCATTTCAATACGACTTTCTCTGTAGATTACGAATTTGCAAACAAAAATCTCCTATCACGTCACGTTTTTTTAGCAAAATACGGTTGAAAAATACTAAATATCGTATATCGGCCATTTTTAAAAATTCATTAAAAAATAACAGGACTCAAGTGGGGACCTTATCTGTATATATGAAATATCAATAATCTATTGTACTTACGAAGCATCTTCTAGAAGTATCCTCATTCCTTATTTATTGTATAAAGTAATTGGCTTATGGAAAAAAGTTAATTCCACGGAATATTTCGGAAAGGATTAAATCCTCTTGTATTTTAATATAATAACTATATGTTCATACTTTTATTTGAGCTACTTTACAAGTTTCTGGAACAATTCATTATTTTTTAATTAATTTGCAAAAATGGCCAAAATACGGTCTTTTGTACTTTTCACTTTTTTTTTTTTTTAATCTTGACGTGGTTAAACTTTTTCTTTTGTGAATTCGTGATCTACGGGGAAAATCCTGTCGAATTTACTACTTTGTCTTGTAAGTGGAAAACCATCGCAGGACTGTGTAATGGAAGAAAGTGAATATTCAAAATTTCTTCGATTACAAAATGCTAAGAAAAAGTTAAATACAGGAAGTTAACTTCTGCTGAATATCAAATTCAGCTAATCCCAACCGAAATCCGAAAATTCTATCCGAAATGCGCCACAGCTGGAATCATATATTCCATGCGTTGAAACGGCGCACAAATTTGAACCTCCTGTAGGCAACCTCAAATTAATGTGAGAGCCATTTGCCAGGTAATATCGGATTATACAGGCTATCTAGTACATAATTAATACATTTCTCATACATGATACAACTGGGGAAACTAGGACCCCATTCCCGATATATAATATAGTATATATCTGTACGCCAGGAATACCAGGATTCCAGGATTGCTACCGGCAACTATACTTTCCGCTGCCTGCCCTTAACGTGACATTAGTGGCAGCGGGGTGTTCGTTATTGATGGCATAGGGCCTGAATAAAAATGCCGAAACCGATAAGGAACGTCTAAACTGAATCTAATGAATGCCCTGCTCGGTACATCATGGCGACAACGGTCCCGGATACGCCATTGCTCCACATTTTTATGTGATTAGGATATTAAGGGACATTATGGCTGCCGGCATGACGATACAAATTTCTGGAGAGACTATTCGGATTCCCGAGTGGAATTTGCCAGTTTCTCCTCCAGTATACCCAGAGTGTATCGATCCGAATAGCTCAATATGTCAGAGGAGTCCCAGGGATGATTTTATCCCCCCCTCCACCCTCTCCTCAAAACCCGGAGAATGCTTGTTATGCACAGGTGCTACACTCAAAGTATTTTTGTGGAAAAAATTAATTCGCAATCAAAGTACTAAATTTTCGGTTGAGTAAATTCAGAGAAAATTAAATGTACACTTTGTTGTGTCATAGACTGTGGTTCCATTAGCAACTATTTTCCATAACTTTTTATCTTTTAGGAACTTTCTACTCTACAGAATATTCTGAAAACAGATATTTCAATTTACCCTTTCAGTATCCAGTCTGAAATTTTGAAATTCAAATAGAATTTAATAAAAAGCAACAATTTCACTTAATATGATACTATACCCCTAAAAACACTTATCTCTGCATTAAATAAATCTTCTACAGATCAGATTTCAAATTAATATACATATAGATTTTATGAGAAATTTCATCACCGCACCATCCTCTCCTGTGAGCTTTAAATTGAATTTCGTAATCGGATGGATTAAATTAATTTAAGGTTTCTGATAAGTTACCGATTTCCTATCAAATTTCCATGGCATTCAATTACCTAAATTGATGAGAGTGTAGGTGGTCATGAATGTACTAATAAAGTGATATAGAAACGCTAACGATAGTGGAAATTAATTCAAACAGGAAATTAAATTTTAGATAGTTGTGCGATTTTGAATGAGAATAAACATTTTTCACTTAAATTACATAAGTATTACTAAAGGATATTTAAAACAACTATAATTTACTACTTATTGTTTTATCAAAATCAAAATTTTTAGAGATATTTATGTGCAACCAGGACCGTCAGTCTGTCTGTTCGTTTTTTTCCAGGAGCATAAACTGAAGTTACTCATAGTTTAGATACGTGGGTAGAGTGAAAAATCTGATACTTTTTAAATTACAAATTTTTTTTTTATGAAATTTTCATTTATTTTTCAATATAATCACCTTTCAGCTCAATATACTTCGTCCAACTATATTCCAATTTTTGTATACCCTCCGAAAAGTAATTTCCCTCTGTGTAATGTACATAGACATATTTTCTAGAAAAAGCAGACAAAGGCCGTAGCAGAATAAGAGTGGGTGGGCTACCCCCGGTTGTATGTTGCCAATTTTAATGGGGTGAATTCCTACTGTAATGGGATTAATTTATGCCAAATATTAATTTAAAAAATGTCTGTTACACTAGTTATAGCGAAATAAAATAATAATACAAATATAATTGAAAAAATTATATTTCTTGAAATTAACTGAGCACATTTTGAGGGCTAAAATATATGTTATACAGGGTATCAAAGAAGTCTTGAAAAAAAGTTGAAAATTAATTTCTTTAATTAGAAGGGGGTAAACAAAAATATTTAAATGTACTATACATTTTTTTGAATGATTCCATTTTTGTACCACCGCCAATTTTCTCCTATAGTATATTTAGACCCGAGACTGAAACATATATATTTTTTTGGAATTTATCGAAAGAGTACTTCCTACTTAACACGTTCCGTGCCACGTGTACCAAAAACGGTTCACAAATGAAAGCTCTCTCTTGTCAAATGCATTTTTACATGCAATTCTTGAAAAATTCGGCAGGGAACGTGTTAAACAACAAGAAAACTTTTTTTCCACTAAATTCAACTTTTTGGTTATGTTTTTTGATAAGAAAAGCACACTTTAAAGAAACTCAATATTTTTATTTGAATTTGAATAACGATTTTACAATTTTAGTTAAACTAATTGTGAAGAGCTTCACATTTAAAAAAGAAGAAAACAGTTTTTTTTTTACACAATTCAAATTTTTATTTATGATTTATGCGATACCTTCATTTAATTGTGAATAAACACAAATATAGTCACATTTATTAAACTAATTACTACTAGTAATTACAATTACATTGATTAAACTAATTGTGGGAAATAACTTTGCAAAATAACCTTCTGTTTCAACGATGGCCTGATGAGAATTTCTCCCAGCCAGCAATTTTTTCAGGTCTGATCCGCGATTTTCTCCTACATTAAGCCAAATTGTTTTTATTTATAGCAGGACATATCTTGGGATCGTTATTTTCTTCAGAAATGAAATATGATTTTACATATGTAAGATAATTCTTTAAAAATAAGTAAAATAATAATAAAACTTTAAAAACTACTCCGGACGATATTCGAAAGAGCATTAAAGATGGTGTCGTAAGTAATTATATTGCCTCATAATAAATACCTTACACTTTAATTATATTCGCTAACTTTTAATTAAGTGCATATTTATCGTCAAGGGCAGAGCATTTTGCATTTCAAAAACAAATTTATCCATCCGTGGACCAAGTTCTCTTGAAAATTGTACGTTTTATTCACAGTCTCTTTATATTTCTGCACTCCGCCTCTAATAAATTAGTATACGTATTATTTTACGCTCCCTAAGGGTGCTTTGACCCGTTATGCAAATTTTCCCAGGGAAAGTAAAATAAAACAAAAGCAGGAAAAAAAAGGTCAAGTGAAATAAATTAACAGCGTAATATATTTGAGGAAATTTGTTAGCCTTATCTAGACTTTAACTGATTGTAAGCACACCAAAGAGATATACCAATATATTTATCTATATTTTCTCCATGCTAAGTAAAATGTAATCTTGCCCCATGTGTGCATGACCGGAGTTTTCCCAGTTTTTTCCATGAACTTTCCAAAAAGGCTCATTAGTAGAATGCCAGCCGGAGATATTTTTTTTTTGCCATCGCAATGAAAGAATGAGGTAAATGCTCCGGAAATTAGATTTAGCACAGAATGTGCTGAATATACTGAGTATGCTTGTTTTTTATTAAACTTCAACCAAATATAATACTTTAAGCACTTATTAAATGATCTTAATATCGATCTACCTTCTGCCGTTTGGAGGAAATTCTAAGAAAACTCAAATAATTGCCATTATTTGATGTCCGGAATTTCCATGGTACCACAGAGATTCTATACAGCACGTGCCTCAAGTCACTTTTTTCTATGGGCAACGTAATCCGACCGAAGATAAAAACGTATAAAAACGTAAAGGAGCGAAAAAATAATTGGAATTCAACTATTCTGCCAAAAAAATTTCTATAGTTTCGGTGCGAGAAAATTTCGCGTGAAATTATTGAGCTTGCAATGACATTCGCGCTGAGCTCGAATAAAAATTTTCTAAGAAGTTTTTTCCCAAGTTCCAAAATTCAATAGACTTTCGGTTAATCGAGTTTTCCGGAACAATAATGAAAGTGCTTAAAGCAGCCTTTCTTCCCTGGCGGAATGCTGAAGGAAATTTCCTTTTGTTGGATGCATTACAGAATTAAATTCATCGGAGTAGAAAAAATACTGCGCGTGATAAGAGGTCAGAAAGAAAAAAGATGTTGAAGAAAGTGTGGGTCTAGTTTATAAGAAGTATTCCCTGGACCTCTCCCGGAGCAGTAATTTCACTGAAGAAGAATCTTATCCCACTTTTATTTTTAATATTTCCCTCCCCACCGAATTCTTGGTTTTCCATTCACTGCATTCCAACCATAAAATTTATAGTTGTAGGTTATGGCCCTCGAGTGAACTTAAAATATGCAGAAATGTAAGTAGGAAAAGTTTCGATTAAAATTTTATTTAGCGAAATAATCCCCTTTGAAATTTAATGAGAATTACTTCCAGTTGGTGCCAGTTTTCCGGGGGGCGGTGCAACTACCCTTCAGCTATAAAAATCTCGCGAAGAGACACGTACACAATTTTAAAAAACTTTTATTTTTATTTATATTTTTTATAGTAGACTTGGTGGCAAGCGGAAAACACTACCGAACGCATCCTGTATAACTTTTTCGCGAGTCAGTGCGGAAAATATTATGTTCATGGGATAGAGTTAAAACCAGTGGAATATCAAAGGATATTGAGAGTATAAAGCATACTGTTCGCTTTATCGTTTTGGGTATTCAACAAAAGCTTCAATTTCAAAAGAAAATCGAGGTAAATAATTTACAGTCGTTATTCGATATCAAATAACGACCATTACAAGGGCTTGTGCTGGGGACGACTGTTATCAAGTTCAGGAGGAAATGCCAGTAAAATTTAAATATAGTCAAAGTTAAAAATGATATTTTCAATTTGGTTTTTTCCAATAATATTTCTTTCTCTATAATGGAAAATGAATGAATTTTTTGAATATAAAAAAAAAATTAATCGTTCCATCATTTATCAACCAGCTACAACCCTATATCTTTAATAGAATAAGAGCTCTTTTGTCCAGAATCGGGGAATAAATTTAACAGCCTATTCGATGAATCAGTTCAGTGGCTTTCGAATTGTTTCAACATGAATAAAATATATGTTTTTTACTACAACGTAAAATTTGAAAGTATATTTATTTTCATTTTATTATATTATAAATATTACTTCTAGTATATTTAACTTTCAAATAAATCTCGACTTAACTAAATTAATTAAAGATACACTGAAAAAAATATTTCTAAAATTTGGTTAAAATTGAAGAAACAGTTTTACTTATGTTAGCAATCTCTAAATTTACTAAATATAATATATAATAAGTAAAATGTTATCAAGGGACAAATGTACTTTTCTAATGAAGAAGTATACACTTTCACGTATGGGAAATTTTCGTATTTCAAAAACTAAATTAAAAGCTTTAAATCAAATATAAATTGCTTAGAATAAATAAATAAGATCCACAAAATATGTAGTTATTAATATGGTAAAACCTTTACTTGTAAGCATTGCTTCCAAAAATTTGGGAGAAGTGACAGGGTCAAAATTTTCGGAATTCAAGTGACATCATTTTTCTCACCGCGGCTTCTATCGAATATATTCTTGAACTTTAAATATAAAACTCCACTATCTTGTGTTCGTATTGTTATAATGAGTATTTTTCCAAGAGGCATCGAATTTCTAATAGGGAAAAGTGTCAAATTAACTTTAATTTGTTGTAATTGTTAATGTCACTATCATGGAAGGATATACACCGCTGCAACGATTCGAAATCGTGGAAGTTTATATCCGAAATCAGAGTTCAGTTATAAAAACTTATAGACCGAATAATCGCCCATCAGGACGGACTTTTTGTCGTGTTATTGAACTTTTTTTCCCCCAAAATCAGGACATTTACGTTGAAGACTTCTGGTTTCAACAGGACGGTGCTATGAGTCATACAGCGGCCAAACCAATTATTTCAAGAAATGGGCCTTACAATTGGCCACCAATAACGTGTAATTTGACACTGCTTGACTATTTTTTGTGAAATCTCTGGTATATATTGATAAAACAGCTTCGATAGTCGCATTAGAAGTTAAAATAAGCCGTATGTAACTGGGAGTCACGGTGCTAATATGTATTAAATTTAAATTAAATATTAAAAAATTATCTTTTGAATAAAACGAAATTTACGGTCACTTGCTCAATTTTTACGTGTTTTATTTAAATTAAAAATCTGGACGTGTTAAAAAAACACCCTTTATATTTGCCTATTTTTTAATTCTTTCTCGCACCAGTTAAAAGATGTGTTTTTGAGTGCCTATTCTCCTCAATTAAATAAACATTATCAAACGTTTGGTTGAACAAAAAAACATTTTTAAATCATCCAGGAATATGTTACATGAACGTGCGATAGGTACTAGTGTCCCTTTTAAACCCTCTCGACATCCTAAAGTACGACCTCGTTAGACCCATTAATTAAGATTGTCACATAAAATGTCTCATTTACGTGCGCTTCGAGGTAATTTCCAGCTCGGACATACGTTTTCTCGGGGCTTATCTGGGGCCCCTGAAAAACGCTGTGCCCCTCCCGGAGGACAAATTGAAGGTGGCCACCACAAGCACGTCATTTTAATCGCCCTCTCGCGGGGGACTGAGCCGAAAAACACCCCCACTCCCTTACGCATATTTTCGTGTTCGTAAATTTCGAAAATGTAATCACATCCGAAATTATTTCCGACACAATTTTAATTGTATAGCTAAGCTTTGGCACTGGGACCTTCCAACAGTCTCCTTCAGGCATTCTTGTCCCCGAACGACCTAAGACAATTCAGAACGAATGGGGCGGCTGATTATATCGCGAATGAAATAAATATGCATGGGAATTCCCCATAATCTGCAATATGGGGTTAATGGCGAACCCAGCCACAATTTAGTGATAAAAGTGTCACATAAAGTAAACACAGGTGCGTGCGTGCGGCACCCCGAAAGAACCCTCGAATGGAATTTCGTATCTCGGATATCGGGGGATATATGCAAAAGGCGTCCCAAATGCTTGCTTACCTTCAGGGCATACGGAAGTAGGTCTTAATATCAAATTTAAGAATTTTTCTCCCACGATATCATAGGCAAAAATTTATATAAAAAAAACAGATTCAAAAATGACAATATAAACCTTAAAATTTCTTTATACGAAATTTAAATATTATCAATATCAAAAGAATTGCTAGGCGTAAAGTAACATTCTGAGACCCCAAATATTCTCTTGAGAATTTTTAGAAAAACTAATTTCAAATTATGCCGTCAGAATATATCCCGATTTTATATTTTCCTTAAATGTAGACATGTTTTTTCACCCAGTTGAAATTTTAGCATTTAAAAAAAAATTTTTGAACTACCGGAGTATTTTCCTGGAAAATATTTTTTTTTTATACCGGTTATATTTACGGGCTCGCAATAAAAACTTCATTATTTGATGAATTTGTGATCAATTCTTTTCGGTTTTATGTTTAAAATTACTGAGAGCAAGCTCTTTCGTTCACTTACCTATATAAAGGACCCAATTTTGAGCCTTAGGGCATACCATACTCCAACTGTTTCTTCTTATTTGAATAAGGATAAACAGTGAAAGGGTGTACCGAATGGTTCCAAATTGGGTTCTTTATTAATTACATTGTTTCAGTTTAGCTTCATTTAATCATTTATTTATTTAAAAGTTCATCAAAATTATTTATTAAAAAACAATTGACCTTCCTTTTATCTGTTCTTTAGATAATCTAAAATCAATATAACGGTGGCATAAATTGAAGGAACATAAAATCGATGCTACAGGCTCATTTGAAACATAAATTTTCATGTAATAAAAAGCAACGGCCCCAGATGGCTACGCTGAGGTACACACACATTGAGTACATTCAGGAAAACAACTTTTTAACAAAATATTAAACCGAAAGAGAAAGAAACTGAAAAACAAAAAATTAAATAAACCCTTTTATTCTTAATCACTAAGCTCCTAAACTAATGTAAGTAACTAATTTTGAGTCGGCGCTAAACAAATTGCGAAATATTATCGCTGGTGATTTCACGTTGCATTTTTATGTTATTTTGTTTTGATTATTTCTTTTTTGTTAAAAAGTTTTTAATTATTAATTTTTTGTGGCCAAAATCTACTAATTACTACTTGGGAGTGGAATTTTCATTCCAAATTTAAATGGGACAAACTTCGAGACATACCCTATCCAATAAAAAAGAATAATCAGAGTCGGACTACTCTGTAAAAGTTATGCGTGGTCATTCATAAAAAACAAATAGAAAGACACCAAGACTAACATACAATCCGAGTCGAACTTTACCTACGGTTTAGATATTGAACATATTTAAATAGACCTACATTAATACTTTTTATTCTTAAAACCCCATAAATAACAACTTTTTACACTCCATAGGCTGATTAACTATTAAAAATTCTATAGAAGTGAGAATTAACATCTTTTTTTAACCTCAAAAAAGTATCTATAATATCATGATATTATTAGGCCTAAAAATTCTAATTGAAATCTAAATATTTTGCATTTTGAAGAATTCTTAAAGCCTAATTTCGTACTTTTTATACACTACAAACTCGAGAACTCTAACGATTCTATCAAAGTAAAAAATTGGGATGTTATTTAAATATACAGAAACTACTTCTACTATTAAACCTAAATTAAACCTAAATATTCCAAATAAATATTTAAAGAATTGTGAACCCCCTAATTTAGTAATTTTGTTTTCTTCACAAACTTGGTAACCACTAGTGATTCTATACAATTGAAAATGTCATATTTTTAATTTTTAACATATAGTAATTAACTTCTACATATTCTGTCGAAGAAATGATAAAAAGTTTTTAAAATGATGTCGATTTTGACTGCAAAAAACATCAAAATGAACTTAAAAATGAGTGGCCATGAATCCAATTGGCATTTACTGACTAGAGAAATATTGACTATGGTTTATGGTGAACGATTGATAGAATTATCAGTGATTGGTCTTCGAAGTCCTAGACCTAGTATTCATCCTAAGTTGTATGAAGAATTATTTACTATTATTTAGGTTTGAAAAAATTATGTAAGAAACTTAATAGAATTGAAACTAGACGCCTAATAACTACTGAAGATGTCACTTTTCCCGGTAACCTACTATTCGAGGTCTTATGGAGAGGTTATTTTCATATAGAAAATAAATGATATTTATGTCCTTTAAATTCTTAAAAGTAGAATCTCTAGGTTTTAAAAAGTAGCAAAAGTTTGACCCGGGAAGTGACATAATTATCGAATGACAGGTATAATAGCGTAGTTACACCCTTTTGACGATCTGAATGCTTTCCATGCGTAATATTGCTTTGTTTATTAAGTAACTACGAATGAATTTAACAACAACATTTTAACCAAAATTAGCTCTAATAGTGGAAAATGTGCACAACTCATCATCTCAAATATCCATGTAAAATTGATATCGCTTTGGTTTGATGTTTCTCCCAATACCCAAGCTATGTGGAACAATTTTAAGTGGTCTATTTAACAAAATTTAGTTCGAAACCACCACCGAGCGTCAAAAGTAGGTGAAAGCACATATCGAATAAAATCTCCTATACCAATTACTTTCACACATGATTGCGCATAAATCATCAAACATTTCATTTCTGGTCCCAAGCTCTCGGTTTCCAAGCAATTAAAGCCCGCCAACGATGGCACAAATCAACGGAAACATTTTGGTTATTTGAATTAGCCGAATGCGGCAATTTGCCAGCATGGCAAAATAAGGGCACCATTTACAAATGCATATCCTGTGATATAAAAACAACACAAAAAAAAAAAAAAAAAGTGAATACACAATCTCCGGAAATATGTTGGAAATTACCAAAATAACCCTATCCCACCCCGAAGAGTTGACCCTTGTAAGTGGACGCGAAGAGAGTAGATATATTTTACTATACATTTCACGATTTATTTTCTGGCCAAAATGTTTTATTTCTTCATATAAAATTATTCCACTTTACCACATGAATTTATGAGAAGAAGTGTATTCATATATCTTTCTAGTGTATATCCACGGATTGCAGAATGCAAGCCCACAACTTCATCACACAAACGAAAATTTATTGGAGTTTTACTGGCCGAATAAAAACTCTTGTTTCACTTTGCCTTTCTTGTGTGTTTTTTCTGGTGTTCTACTGCTGCAACATTTCGCCGCGAATTTAAACGACAAAAAATTGGGAGAGAGAGAGAGAGAGTAGTGAAAATAACAAGAATAAATAAATAAAAAATACTAAAGTACCGAGCAATGGCCCCACAAGGCTCCTTCAGTAGCCAAACACTTTTGAGAAAGCATAAATAATTCCCTCCACCCGGCTGCATCTATGGCTGCAATTTGGGATGAATTCCCACCCTAAATCTGCATATTTTCGGTACCTTAAACCAGGAAATGTTTTATTTAAAACTGGTTTTTGCCGTTTTTGGCACTCCTTCCTCTGAAATGGTTATGGGTTTTGGGGCGGGACTATTTTAACCATTTCCATTCTTGCCTTTTCAGCTTCAAAATTAAATCGAGTGATTTTCGAGCGCAAAACAAATTTTAATTGCTCTTTAAGAAACTCTTAAGGGTTGATGGCTTACCTTTTTCGGTTCAAATAACTGGTGTATATACCCTAAGGATGCCCCCATTCCCATGAATCCCTTAAAGATGTAATCAAAAACACATTAAAACTTTCTGTAAAGAAGTTTAAGACTAATCCAGCTTCGAAAAGATAATATAACCCCAAAAAGGGTGTTGCCCTTAACCCAGCCTAATTTTCTTTTTAGAAAAATTTTCACCTATATCCTCTAGTCCCAACCATATCGCAGCGAACCATCCTGTTAATTGCAAACTCGTATTTCGTCGAATTTATCGCCGGCGTCCTTTCTATCCAGAAACCATGAAATTACAACTTTCCGATGCATAAAAAGAATTTGCATTTTCCCAACTCGCGGCTCTGGACCAAAAGAGATATTTTGACCACGTAGTCGTCGTCTGGCCAAGGACATTTATGGGGCTCGCATTCCGCCCGCATAGTTTTAGAAACAAAATTATCAACGTGGCCCAGAATAAATGAACGAATATCTCGCACAAAGGAAAATGTTTCATATTAGTTATTTATTTCACCGGATGGAAAGCTCCGCCTGCGCTTGAAATACACCAAACCAAGGTTTTTTTAATTCAAATTTGGTATCTATTAGTTAGTTTTTCCGCTTTTAAATAGTATTTAGTCGAATGATTGCTTTTTTTTTAATAATCCTACTTGTTGATTCAATTTTCTATAGTTCATATGTATATTTTGAAAACTAATTAAAATGTTGATGCATATGGAGTTTCAAAATACATTTTTCAATTGGTCGCTACATTGAGATTCAGTTATGTTTTTACACAAACACGAAACAACAGTTTTTAAATTAAGCACTTTATTTCTTCATGAAAATGAAAAGTACACAGTAAACAAATTTTTTACTACTTTAAAAGTAATTGTCTAGATTGGAGGCTGTAATTTTCGAACATAAAATGTAATGCAAATGGAAAATTACCATAAACTTGGACTCGCTTTCCAGTTGGAAATGTAAATAAACTAGTCACAAGTGGAATATTACATATATTCTCTCCCTCTTGTGGAAATTTTAGAATATGATAGGAAAACTGACTAATTACAGACTAAAATAAGTTTTTGCATAGTAACCACTATGCAAAAACTTAGTTTAGTCTGTAATTAGTCAGTTTTGAATTACAAAATTAATCACAATTTTTCGGATTTCTTTTACGAAATTTGTAAAACTAATTTATTTCAACTACTAGGATATAAATGTACATCACTTGAAGAAGTTGTAAAAAAATGTTCATGAAAAAAAAATTAAAATTGAGCCATTGACAACTGGTTTACGAAAATCGATGATTTTTTACCGTAGGCAGAATATCTCGAGATAAGCTTATCTGAAATCAAAAAACATTTTTTATTCTATTAGTAGATAAATATAGCTTGTACTTGGACGAAGGATTGATGATATTTAAATTTTCAACAACGTTTTTTAACAAAAAATTGATTGTGAACATTTTTTTATATTTTGGTGATTTTCTTCTAGTAAAACGACTTATAATGAACGAATTTAAAAATCCTTCGTTCAAATACAAGTCAATACTATGTAGAAGAAGTGCGGAAAATTTCATTAAGATTGGATTATTAGTTTTTGAGAAATCATGCCTACCGGATTCAAAAATGTAGTTTTGAGTAAAACGCGTTTAAAGTAAACTTACTTTGAAAACTAAGAGAAAAAATTTGTTACAACTTGTTCAAGTGATGTCCTTTTATATCCTAATAGTTGAAATAAATCACTTTTATAAATTTCGTAAAAAAAAAAATCCGAAAAATTGTGATTTTTTCTGGAATTCAAAACCCACGTAACTTCTTAAGGGGACCTGGTGGTGTAGAATTTGTAACAAATCGATTTTTCGAAAGGTTAGCCTTTCAAAAATATACTGTTAAAATATTTGTTAGGATATTTACACTACTTCAAGTTTTACAGCCTTATTATATATTACAGGGTCTTATTTAGCACAAAAACAAATGTTTTTGTATACACCATGAGTACTATAATACGCATCAAAAGTTTCAATATCTTTGTTCATTATTTTAACTTAAAAAAAAAAAAAAATGCTAAAAATATCTCAAATTTTCGTGCGCTAGTCCAGTGCAAAATATTTAGTTGAGATATATTTACACAGTCAATTTTCGGACACTAAAGCTGTATTTTTTATATTGGCAAGTTATCTAACTTTGTGTAAATATTATAGTAATTCATACAGATTATGTATTCCAGTAGTACCTAAACATATAAGTTATTTGTAAAATGTATGTATTATTATTATGTGTAACAAAGCTTTTGTCACTGATGATATTGATTACAAACTCGAGTAAAATAAGAATTAAATGTATTCTATCAAATTAGAACTTTGCTACACTTTGGAATTTTACACTAAAACGCACAATTAATATTAAATCTTTGAACATACTGATGTCTATTATATAAAACTATATTATGTTAAACAAATGCCTCTCACATAATTCACAATTTATATAATATATATATTAGGGTGCTTTTTTTTCACGACTATATTTTTTTTTTTTCAGTCCCACCTCGAAATTTTGTGGCAAATACCTAAACAAAAATTCCGTGAAAATTGGAGACCTTAATATTAATATTAAGTACTAGACCAAGGCGTATAAAGATTTCCCATATAAAATACACGTAAACTTTGATTAATTTTCTTCAAAACTCTACAGCTCAGAGGCATTTTATGGTATAATCTTGGTCAATGGTAAGGTTTCTTCAGAATTGAATGCTCTACAAAAGTGTCCATTGCGGTGTAACCCTAACTCCCACCAGCGAGGTAGTATGGGTCACTAACCCCAATTTTTCTATGAAATTCTGGCTTTTTGCCCCTATCTCGTAAATAACAAAAGCTACAGAAAAAATGAATAAAACAAACTTATAGGAAATTAAATTTCCTGTAAAAAAGTTCTCAGCACCAAATAGTTAACATCAATATTTCTTGAGATATTGGGCTTGGAAGTTGAGGTAGTGTGGAATTTTCATGGATTATTGAGCTAAATTGTAGAAACACTACAACTTCAAAGCCCAATATCTCAAGAAATATCGATGTTAGCGATTTGGTGTTCAGAACTTTTTTGAAGGAAATTGAATTTCCTACAAGTTTGTCTTATTCACTTTTTCTGTACCTCTTTTTGTTTACGAGATAGGGGCAAAATGCGAGAATTTCATGGCAAAATTGGGGTTAGTGATCCGTACTACCTCGCTGGTGGAAGTTAGGGTTACACCGCAATGGACACTTTTGTAGAGCATTCAATTCTGAAGAAACCCTATTATTGACCAAGATTATACCATAAAATACCTTTGAGCTGTAGAGTTTTGAAGAAAAACAATCAAAGTTTTCGTGTATTTTATATGGGAAATCTTTATACGCCTCTAGTATCTAGTACTAGACCATACTTAATATTAATATTAAGGGCTTCAATTTTCAGGGAATTTTTGTTTAGGTATTTGCCACAAAATTTCGAGGTGGGCTGAAAAAAAAAAAAATAGTCGCGAAAAAAAAGCACCCTAATAAATATAATATAACGAAATTACTCAAATTAAAAAGAAGATTAATTCTACAAAAACACACACTGGTAGTTAAAAACAAACTGCCTCTTGCTATGGAACGATCGTCCCAAATAAATGAAGAAATGTGAGATGAAATTGTTCAGGAAAAATTGATGCATGAATAGTTGAGCCAAGTCACTAATAATTTTATTGCAAATTATATAAACTATTGTGTGGGTTTTCTCAACGACAGCTACTCCCTAAACTCCTTACATTTATCTATTTCATGCGCTCCACGTTTTTCATTTTAAATCTTACAAATATTTTCATAGCTATTAAAATTCACAATCACAAATTTTCAGGACTATTTTTATGGGTTTCTGATTTTGTATGATGTTATAAATCTGTACGGATCTAAGAGAAATTACTTTATACTTTTTAGTCCGTTTTAAAAACGTGATTAAAAAAAAAAATTTTCATTTAAATAATTATTTTCTGCTTTTTAGTCTAGTGCAGGGCTTCTTAAACTATGGGTCGCGACCCCATTTGGGGTCGCGTAGCAAAATTCTGCGGTCGCGAGAGATTTTAATGTCAAATATTTATATATAATATATACCATTTTATAACATCACTAGAGTTGGCGGAATACAGTGGACTTGCAGCGTCTAGACACGCGCATTTGTTGAAGGTTTTGAGCTATCTCTGTATATGTATATTGTTACCTAATAAATAAATCATCAAAAAATATTAATTTATTTTTCTTTTATATTTGTATGGGGTCGTCAAGAAACTCGCAATCATAAATGGGGTCGTGAATGACAAAAGTTTAAGAAGCCCTGGTCTAGTGTGATTATTTTTTAAATAGCAAATTGTTATACTTATCCACCAATACCATGTATATACTCACATATATATATTACATTGTCATTCAATTCTGAGCTATGTTTAATATAAAGTTTCAAATTTAAAGCGCATTGGGAAGTTAGTTTAATATCGATTGCAAAATTTGTACCGAGCAAACAAACAAACTGACAAGGAGCAAAATGTTTATGTTCATTGTAGTAAAATTGCTGCTCTGAATGTAACCAAATTCGAGGTTCGATCACAATTTCAAACGCACACAAGAAAATTACGTTCGGCATTGTAAATGCTGTTAATATCTCTGAATTATCGTAGGTTTCTCAATGAAGTCAACAAGTTTAAAAGAAAATTTTGTTTTACAAACTTTTTTTTAGTATTTTTACAAGAAATGGTACTTGAAAAATTATTGAACTTTTAGACAACATTTTTACTGTGCACCCAACTCTCATGGTCTTTTTTTAGCCGATTTTGAAATAACATGAGCCAAGAAAAGCTCTTTTTGTACACGGTTTATTTATTCATAAGTTAAATTTAAAAAAAATTATATTTGAATATCAATTCGATCAAACTTATACAGTTACATTTTTACCCGAGTTATTTTTACACGGTTTTCCCAATTAAATATGATTCTTCATTTGATTTAACACGGTTTTTTGGATAACATGGGATGTATCCCTCTCATTTTACTTTAGGAATCATATCTTCTTTTTTTTTAATACTGTTTTTCGAGGGACATATCTATACAGTGTAAAAATAAAGTTGGATGTACCTATTTTCATTGATAATTCCTAGTCTATATGTATCCTACGATAGTGTAAACTTTCTGTCAATGAAAAGAAATTATATATCGATTTGATAGTTTTAAAATTTATCCCGAGTAAAAAACCATACAAATAATCGAACTTATTTACTAGTACATACCTGATTCTGCATCATAGGTCACTTTCAGTGTTCAGACAAATGCCATATAATAGTACATATATAGTATGTAGTATAAAAAATCATAAATCCAGTTTTTAATTTCTTTTATAATTTAATAATAATGAAAGACCAAAGAGTGTGCCTTGTGGAATACATTTGCTTAAAAGATTTTAAGTTTTAAAATATGTGTTTGAATTTTTGAATAATACTAATAAGTCTCTATCGATAACTGATATTTAATCTAAACTATTATTATTGACTGCACTGATTATTTGATTGATTTTTAAAGATCCAGTCCCGCCCTTAAAATGATTGTTGATACTTTATGTAAAGAAAACTGATTCAAAAATAGCCCGAATGTACTAAAATTTAGTCCTAAAACTCTCAAAACAAAATTGCAGTCAATTTTACAAACTGCAAATAGTTTAGGTCTGAAAAGTTATAGCTGTTGTTATTTATCCGAAGTTTATCTCTCAATTACATGCAAAGTTCCATGCTCCAACTTTGGCTGCCGGAGTATGCTTAAGGGGGTACACGGCCACACGGGCCAATTTGTCTGGTGGGAAACAATTTCACCGCTTAGGTTTTGTAATCGACTTTGAGCCTCGATAACGCGCTCAGCCGTGGGGTGGAGCTTCAACGTTACAGGAAAAAGATTTTGTTCGCAATTTCCAATTTAAATGTAAATAATTGTGAAAGAGATACACTCCCTTCAAAATTGCTGTCGTAGATATTTCTCGCGAAAGGGAAAACGACTAGAGGAAGTGGTTTTGCCTTAAACCGATTTTTTGTCTTCCCTCCGTTTTTTTTTTTTTTTTTTTTTTTTTTTTTTCTTGTGAATTGTCAGAGGATCAGAAATCCGCTGAGGCAATGTATGCTAAATTCGAATCAATACTTCCTGCCATTTTTCACCCAGAGGAGGAGTGTCACAGATCTGGAGAGCTAAATTCAGCTCAAGGCTATCGAAATGGGAAAATGGAACGAATCCCTCCTGGTCCCAAGTCGCCGCCCGCCAGAGGGAGGACAAACCTCGGGCATAAATGTCGCAACTTGTTCGTTCGGTTCGGGGCTCAGAAGCCATTGGGAAATCCACAATACGTGTACTATACCGCCGGTCCTACACCGACTGTATATTCATACAAGAGAAGCTCCGACAGATGGGGGGCGAGAGGGTGTCAAGGCAATAACAATAATAATTTTGTTTATATTGTATCCCCGGGAAGGTCTTTAAGCTCCAAAGAGGGGCCGGGACGGGTTCAGAACCGGGCTCTGGTGGCATCTCCTGCGGCAGTTTTGATTTTCGTCAACGGCTCCATTTGGTCTCCGACCTATCAGCTCTCTTAGTACTCAAAATGCCTAAAAACGAGCACCATCTCACCGGTGGTCGGTTCAGTGCTGTGTTGACTTACTGAACGCTCCCAAAAAAAAAAAAAAAAAAAAATAAAAGATGCCCATAAGAATTCTGCCTGCATGTGAAGTGCCTCAGAGGTGGCTTCTATTGATTTTGATATAGCCACAAAGTATTATTGGATATTCCTGGGATTTGCCGTGTGCTGTATTTAGGTGATTCCATTTAAAGGTGTACTAAAACGTGCTCTGACTTAGATTTTTTGTTTATTATTGCCCGAGTGAAACTTTTTCGCAACATCGGATAAGCCAGAGCTCCTCGCCTGGCACCCCGGCAAAGCCTTTCCGATCGACTCCAAAGTTATACAGGTAGTCGATGCCTTGGGTGCAGGGAACCAAAAAAAAAGGGACGAGAACAAATTTTCTAGGTATGGCGGATGAAAATTGAGCACGGTTATATGACCTGAAAATTGGAAGTGTATATTGTTTCTTCGGGTCAGTCTTTTTGGGGCCACCAGCCCGAGTAGCCTCGGGTGGCAGGGCATAACGTTTCAAATACATAGTTGCATTTAACTCATGCGTATCCCTGCGAAGGAATTCAATCTCGAAAATGCTTCCAGCACAGCACAGCTGGTTTATTTATTTTGTATCAACAGGTTACATAAACCATCTGACATATTAACAATCGTCTGTAAAAACTGAATAAAATAAAATAGCAAAACAAAACTTAAATCAAAAATACAAGGCTTAAAAAGTAATTAAACGATTTCTCAAAGTCTTTCTATCACAGTTAAAGTCAATTAGAGAGAAGGAAGAATTGTAAAGTTTAGACATGGCTGAGATTGGTTCATATGAGCCGTAATTGGTTCGGTGACTAGCAACATAAAGAAAATTCTGTCCTCTAGTTGCACGCGGTAGGGAATTAAAATTAAGGAGACTTAGCAGGTTAGAGGAGTATATATGGCTAGTAACAATGTCGTACATAAACGAAACACCTGCCACTTACCTGCGCTTGGAGACTGCCTCAAAACGATTTATATGTACATCGTAGTGAGGCATTCAAACTATGGACGCATACTCTAAAAGCGGATAGACGAAAGCACAAAACAAGGCTTTAAGGAGATAAGGATAGGCAAAATCCTTAGACCAACGCTTAACGAACCCAAGTGCCGAGTTAGATCGACTAATAATACCATCAATGTGGTTATCAAAATTAAATTTTGCCTCAATAGATACGCCAAGATCCACAACACAATTTAAACGAGTTAAAGGGATATCATAAATTTTGTACGAACAATCAAAAGTCGAACACTTCTTACTGCAAGAAATAAAATTACACTTACTAATATTTAACCTTAAGTGATTATTTGAACACCATACCACAAACGTATTTAGATCATGCTGGAAGCACAAAGCATCACTTGAAGATTCAATTGACTTAAAAATCTTCAAGTCATCAGCGTAAGCTAAGATATGAGACTTACGAAGCTAAAGAAACAAGTCCTTTATAAAAACAGTGACAGCAATATATTGTTATAAAATTTGCCTGCGTTATAATCCACACTTGGAATTCAGTGGCGGCTCATGGTGTCCTCGAAAAAGGAGGCAGAAAAATCAAAAATTTAATTTACTACCCCAAGTTCGTTACAAACAATAACAAATACCTACGCTGCCGTTAACCCTGTTTTAAGATTTTTTCTATACCCAAAAGGACTACATCTGTTAAAATAAATGATCTTAGCCCATTCCTTTTCTAAAATTTTTTATTCTTTTGAAAGCGAAACCGCTTTTTTCGGCGCAACCTGATGTAATAAAAATTATTCAATAATTCTGATAATTTTACTGTTGCAGATATTGCTTTTGATATTGAAAACCTCTTTGATAATAGGACTTATATAACTTAAAAATGTTATCTGCGCATTTTAATGTTTTAAATAAATAAATTACTTTGGATGTTATTCTTAATTGTAAGGTTTATAACAATTAAAAACTGATCACATGGCAACCCGGCCTCCATTGTGGACTAATATTTCGCATTGTTATTTCTTAAGCTACAGCTCACCAACAAAGCCTTGGCTCCATTCTTAGGTACATCCCTTAACCCTTGAGGCCACTTAAACTTTGCCATAGAAATTCTGATTAGAACAAAATATGCTGCTTATGCCAATACACACACCAGTTTGCTAATAAACCTATCGGAGGCTAACCTCCTCTACCCCCCACACACACACACACACACGTAATTCTTCGGCGGCAATTTTCCCAGGCTCTTTTAAACAAATTACATCACGGCCCTCTATGTATGTCACTTTGTTGTATCTCTACTCTACTGATAAAATCGTCGGAGTCTAGCCTCCTCAGAAATAGGAATTTTTCACAAGAAATACAAGTATAGCCATTACGTTCAAAGTTGCTTTTGTAGACCAGCGGTCATAAACGATATCAATATTACCAAAGATAACTCTAAGACTGCTTTACAAAATTTATATTACTCATGTGTATTCTATTTCAAAAAATATTCTTCCTTTTGTTTTTTTTTTTTTATTTAGCTCACAGTCTAAGAACTCCGAAACTTGATAGAAGAGGTACTGCCTCCTCTGACGAGCCACCACTGTTGGGATTGTAATCGGGCAGATATATGGATTAGTTCTCGATCCCTCGGATTGCAACCAGGGCAATATCGCAAAACCCCGCAACGCGGATGGGTCCGAAGTCAGATGGGGTCTAAAATATATTTCTTAATATATAATTTCTCTCGGAAAAATCACTATAAAAACATCAAGAGCAAAAAAGTAAAAAATTGAAATTTTTTACTATTTTCATTATTTTTTATAAATTCATTTGAAGAGTTTTTGGCAATTCGTTTATTCCTTTCTAGAGTAACGTAGTTATTATGAATATAAATTTTAAAGGGTGGAAATACAAAAGAAATAAAATAATATTAGCGGTGCCACAAAAAGGAGAAAATTAAAAAGCAAAACTAAACTAGCACAATTACCAAACTTTCTAAAACATGTTACAACTAAGCTGGAAAACCAAAACACATTTAAAAACGAAGAAAAGTTAGACAATAATGATAATAAAGAAGAATTTGGTATCGTAAAAATAATTCGACGATTTCAAGGAATAAGCGAATTTTCAAAATAAAATGTTGACAGAGGAGGTGAAAAAAATTATTATATTTTCAGACTCATGTAGACCTCAAGGACTTTTAAACGAGATCCAGTCCAAAATAATCGGTGTTTTGCAGGAAGTTTTTATATAACTTCAACAAACTATGGACTTGTTGAAAGACTGTGGCTGTGTTATTCTCCTAAATTGGATGCAGTTTTTGCGAACCTTGTTGGTTGTTTTTAAAAGAATCCACTGATCATTGGCAAACACAGAACATTCGCGATTGGAAAGGTTTTTCTAAAAAGATATCACTGCACGAAAGAAGTAAACATCATGTACACTGTTGTTATGGTACATATATATTATATATATGTATATCAAAAGTGGAAAATTAATGAAATAATCGATAAAATTTCAGACGAGCAAATACGATATGAATTTACTTTTTGGATCCAAGTGTTACAACGGCTTGTAAACATAACATTAGTAATTTACATTTTAAACATGAAGTACCAATATTAATAATTTCTTAGTCATTTCTATTATGTGAATAAAAGGAAATAAGAAAACACATTTCAAAGTCATATTAATTTTAATTTTCTTATAATATTGGATATATTGAAAATAAGTTAAAACAGCTAAATTCTGGAAAAAAATAAAGGAATAGTTTCAATACTAAAATACGTACAGAGTTCTAAAGTCTAAGATAAAAACATAATTAGATTATAAAAATAAGTTACATTATTCTTCGTCTTTGGTTTCTCGAACATCCCGTCTTCGCTTCCGGATGGCTTTTTAATATTTATTAATATCCGTTTTTCATTTTCTGCTTTTTTTAGTTTTGTCTGAACTTTCATCATCTTTTGAAATAACAAAGCCTTGTGTAGAATATATTGTTTTTATTTAAAGTTAGTAAATACTAAAAGACTGTCCGTCCTGTCCGTGGCCCTTCATATAACCTCAAAGCTCTCCAAAATCTAGTCGAGTAGCATCTGCCTAACGAGGAAAACCTTTTCTGTTTTATTTTTTAATATTTAATCTAAGCAATTTTGTGTAGGACATTGCTTGGGTTTATTTTAACATGCCTATCATTTTAAAAGACACCTAATGCCGACAAAAAACATCAAAGGCATTGTAAAACTCTGGAAATTAATCAAATGTGAAACCAATTATTAAAAACATTACAATGTAAAATTTCCCTTGGAAGATTTTATTAAAATTATTGGTTTAAATATTTGGAAAGGTATTTTAATTATTTTTATATATATAAGTTTACCTTTAAAAGGCTTACTCTCTCTTTTCGATTGAAAAATTAAGTTTTTTTATGGGATTTAGTAGCTTCAAAATTTCGTTAAAATTTCAAAAAAAATTTCTATAAATACCCTTTTCCAAAGACTTTGTGCCTTAGCAAGTACATATGTGGACTATCTGTAAGAACTTAAAACTTTAAATACGATTTCCTCGAAACTTAATTTCCGAAGCTGGTTCCCAAGATTGAAAAAAATCATCGCATCGATTGACTTGATGTTCAGAAAGTTTTTCCCGCGATTTTTTAGGTCAAAATTGAACTTTCGACTTAGAACTGTTGCCATTTCTCTGACAAAAAATAAAAAAATTAAAGTACAAAGCTGTTTGAATTTACTGATTTAAGATGGCCTGAAGAAAGTAATCTTGGCACCCATTCCAAATTTTTACTTTTATAAATTTTATTTTAAAAAAGTCATCGATTTGGCATTAAAAAAAGATAATTAATTACAACTTAAGGGCGTACAATAATAACTCAAAAGAAACTAACGCATTTTAAAATCATATGATACATTCAAATATGTACGTTTTCTTTAAAACAAACTTTTTGTCTTTAAATATCCTACCAATTTGTTTGAAATTAGAATTTTTAATTCCGTATATTACATGGTTCCTTACAAAAATTAGAATAATATCTAAAAAAAAACAAATTTCAATAATTAAGGTTTTTTACTAGACAAACCCAAAAGTCATCCTTGAGCTAGAGCTGGGCTCGGTTTAGCTTGAAAAAAAGTAATATCAATTATTTAAATCAGTTTCGAAGTATTCGCAATACAACAATGGAACAATAATTATCACCTTTTTGGATTTTTTTTACTAGTTCTTATACTAATTCTTAGTACCTTAATGTTTAATACATGTATTTGTGTTTTATAAAGGGTGGGCCATTTATTGGTTTCTTTTTAAATTATATGTTATTTTGACACAAACAGCTTTTTCGGAATCAAAAATATGACAGAAACATAGTCTCATATCTCCGCGGTATGAAATGAATATTTACGCCTGATGAACGTTGGATAATATTGTAAACTTATTTTTAAACTGAGTGCTGTTTTCCGAAACATATAGAATTTTGTAAAGAAATAGCAACTGCGATTTGCCGTTAAAAATAGATGTATGCTGGCAATCTAGAAATGATTCACGAACTTAAGCACAATATTGTTTGAGCCATTCGTGAAATAGGGCACCAAACCAACGAAATTAGCTGCATAACTAATTGGAAGGATTACTCTATTCAATAATCAAAAACTTTGAAAAATATTGAACAGTGTTAATTTTATAGAATTTTTAAAAAGAGAATAGCTGATGGCCCAACCCATGTAATTGATATGATTTAATTGATGCCCCTATTAAAATCAGCTTAATTATTTGAGCGTGCATACAAACCACATAACCGATTTTTCATGAGGCTATTTGATAGCGGATGATTGGAAATGTAAATTTCCAAAATTAATATTACTCTCAGTATAAATATCTTAAATGGCTTAGTAATTTACTTTTCTTTTATTGGACAATTTTATGCACAACTTAGCAGCATATGAAAAACATAATCGTTTTATTTCTCACCTTTCACTTAAAGTTTTAAAAGACCCTTATATCGACCACTACCACCTACGATATGTCCTTTTTACAAAAATAAGCGAAAATTTGCTTTTGATCATCGTGCTAAGCCCGGTAATTCCCCTCAGTCCGAGCCAAGCTGATGGTACCTTACTTTGTTCTCTACGTGAATTTTACCTTAGGAATTTGCATAATCCCCAAGAGATGGGTCCGCCCCCAATAAAAGGATCTAATTGCGAACATTTAAATTTTACTTTCCAGACACGTACTCGTCGACCGGGTTTTCTCTTCGCCAGCGCGCTACTTTCTTTTTCTTTTGAAATTCCTTCCAAAGCGCTTAACTTATTAAAAGTCGTCAAGGTGTACACCATCGGTCCAGGTCAGGATCCTTTTTTTTTATATTTTGCGGCAGATGGGACAAACAACAGGACGTGCGAATTATTTCCGAAATATCTTCTCCATATCCGCGCTATGAAGCACAAAACGGGGAAGAAATATAAAAATGGGAAAAAAGGACGACCTAGGGTGGTATAGGGTATAGGGAAAAGGGATCCTTTTTTTTCCCGAGGAAGTCTCCTTAAATCATTAATTTAGCGGAAATCCGAGCTTTCGAGTGTAATGGAGGCACGGAACGGGGCAAATCCTGGTCATCTGAGAGTTATTCGAAAATAATTTGCTCGCATTTTCTTAAGGGCTGGTGGCGTGACGGGTCCGATCGATAAGAATTAATGGTTTGGCTGATACCCCCAGTCGGCTTGTAGTATCCTGTAAAAAGGGTAGGAAACCAGGGATTAGCCACGAATGCTTCCAACTTAATCAGTTTTCACATTAGCCAAAGTTCTCATTGTATAACATATATCCTGCAAAAAAAAAACACAGAACGTTACATGAATTGATGAGATTTTAATTAGTATGTTTATTGAAAATAGAAAATTTATGTGAAACATGACATAAGGTTGAAAATCCTAAAATTCGTAGAACAGTTCTTCTTTTATGTAAAAGGGCAAAAAAAGGCTTTTTTAACAGATGTACTTTTACCCAAAAATAGCCCATCACTTCATCTGGATATATAGTACATATCTGGTATACAAGAACAAAAATTCCAAGAGAAAATCATCGTTTAAATTTCAATAAGAGAAATTCATTTCAATTATTCATCAATTTTATGATTCCACGATATTCAAAAATTCTCAAAGGATTCATTCATTGAGCAAAACCTCGCTCCCTTTTGTTAAAGGAGACTCTGAATGTATCTGTATCTGGCAACCGATATCGCCACATTGCTCCTAAATCTCATTTCATTAATTTTATTTTGTTTTATATAAAACCCTGAGAAATTTTATAGGTTTTATACAATCTTCTTGGTGTCAAATTAATTTCGTAAAATTAATTAATTGCATGTACCAAGATATTCAATTTTTGGTGGAACGAGTGCAAAACAGAATAGAAAGTTAAGTAAAGTAAAAACAGTGCAATATATTGAAATTTCTTGTAATAAGAATAAAAATTGTCTTCTGAAAATTTTACTTTAAAATACTTATTATTAAGGATAATGAAATGAGAACGGTGCTAAAAAGTAAGGCCACATAAATTGACTTCTTTATTTTATATAAAAATTACCTGCTTGGCTAGCAAATGAGAACTTGTTAAACTCCAAAAATAAATTCAATCTCTTAGAAAAATTTGTTAAGAATAAAAGATTTAGTACATATTTAATATTACCAGCAAAATTGGTTGCCGCCTATTCCCCCGAATGGCATTCCCAGAATGACCATTTCCCCGAATGTCCATTTCCCCGAATGTCCATTTCCCCGAATAACCATTTACCGGAACTTCCATTTATCCGAATGGCCATTTGCCCGAATATCCACGCGCCCGAAATATTTCCCCGAAAATTCATTTTTGAACACTTTTAGAGGTTAATTACACTTTTATACATTCACTTTATTTTCATAATACCTTTGCAATATTATTTTCGGCGCGTGGAAGATCGGATAAATGGATATTCGGGGAATGGCCGATAATCGCAAAATGCGAAGTTTTTCATAAAAATTCGTTCAGTCGACCTTGCTTTTGATATTTGTACGGACAATATCGATTTTTGAAATATATTTTTATTTTCTACCAACACATTTTACAAGGAAATAACTTTTATTTCAAAATTAAGGTACATAATTTTAATAATTAATAATACCCTTGGAAGACCTTGGATTTAATAACCTTGGATGACCTTGGATTTTGAAAGATACAACTGCAGTCGACTGCTCAATTCAACGATTTTTTTTCGACAACATCCCACTTCTGAATCATATTTTATCCAGCACATTTTCTGTATCTGAATTAAAAATACAACAAGATTTGAAATTATTTTCGAATACGTGTAATATCTTCAACAAGTCCTATATAGTACACAAAAACCTCATTATAAAGAAAGTATTTACAAAAACCTAAGAATTACCTTCTTCCTTCTCCTTTAATGCCTTTTAGGAAAAGGTGACCTTTACCATTGACGAGTCCCCGCACGTAGTTACGTTTTGATTCCAAATAGGAAACGCCAACCTAACCGCCAACAGAAAGAACCAATTTTTTTAAAGTAAATAGCACGCTTCCCAAAATGACCTCGCAGTAAAGGAACTTAGGAACTTAAGTAGGAAACAGTCCCAACCAAACCCCAAAAGGGCAGGACCAGATTCGGGGCCGAGGAGGGCTCCTTTACTCCCAGACTACTTCCCTAATTTGCTAAGGGAGCAAACTTTCTGTGAAATAAACAAAAAATGTACGCAGGGCAAAAATTATATTTACGATGATGAATTTGATTCAAAATGCTGTCCGACAAGGAATAATTCAGTTCATTTCACAGGAACAACTCAGGAGCACTCATTCAGTCCCAGAAATAATGCAAAAAAAGAAGAAGATGGAGAAAATATGTATATATATATATATATAATATATACAATATACATGTATTTAAACAAACCACAAGAAGACACTCGAAACCGGGAGAAGCAGATCACTTTCCAAAAGTACACAAATTGGCTTGACCTTCGTCGGGTAAGGGACTGTATGAAATCTTATTCTTTTTGCATTTTATTTATTTTTTTTTTTCCTTTTATTTTTATCTTAGAAAGTGGGCCGGAATTTTTGGATACGATTTTTAGAAACTGGAACAATTCCCTCTCCCTATATACTCGAGAATTTCCCTCCCGGCACCGGGTATCAACTGGCAATTCACCAAATGTATTCGCTGGACACGGAATTGAAATCCGGCAGATATTTTTCATCGCAGATACGGATCCGGCGGTAGACGTCTGGACCAAAGGAGCGGAGGAGAGTGCCCCAGAGGAAAATCTTGACCCTTCATTTTACTCCCAGTGAAAGCTTTGGCCCTTGTATTTCCTCCATGGAGATTATCCCTGAGGGGTTCAGTTTAAGGAGGATGGCTATAAATTTCCTTTTGAAATGAATTTTTTTTTTTTTTTCCTTTAGGGTTTTTTCCCAGGTAAGACCGGTGAAAGATCTAAAGTTTCCATTCTTACTTCAGATACATCAGATACATTCGTCCTTGAAATGTATCCTACACTTATTTCACCGGCTTCTTGTAAGTGTTTCCAACACGATCCAAAGAGGAGGTTTATTCTCTTATTATTTTTTATTTATTTACATTTTCTGATTTTTTTTTCCCATTTTAAGTCCATAAAGAAGCAGACAGACAGACACTTGGACAGAACATGGTATGCCCTCGGCAAATGCAAATTATGGTAAGCTGCTTTGATGTGTTATTAAAAACATAAATTTCTGCGGATGAACTTCTTGTAGAAGGAAAGTCCGAAGGGAACTAAAGCGCTTTATTCATTCAGTCAATCTTCCTTTTATACCATATCCTCTTTTGATAACTGACACATATTTTCATGTAGGTGTATTAAGTGTAGGTAGACAGATTTAAAAATGTGTAAGGTAATAGCATGGCTTAAATACATAGATTTTTTAAACTGGATTAATTAATTAATTGAATTAACTATCGGGAATATTTCTAAGACTGTTTTCATAAAAACCATAAACCATAAAACCAAGAAAACGTGTTAAAATTAATAGTCCCCAAGTACATCGGTCTCAAAAAAAGTGGGTTGCTAAAGTTTTTCTAACCTTATTTATGACCAGTACACCGATGAATTAGCTATATGACATTTGGGCGCCGGGGCGTTTTTCTTTTATTTACATGCAAAATGTTGGGGGTGGTGGAGACCCCAAACGCCCCACGATTATCGGTGGACAAGTTCACCACTATTTTTTAAATAATTTACTTAAACAACCCTGTGAAAATCAGAACTTTAGCTGTCACCTTACAGCATGTCCGTAGAGCGACATGTTGTGGCAGTGAAGAGTCTCTCAGCTATTGAACAGTAATAGCTAAAGTTTTAATTTTCACAGAGTTGTTTAATTTTACCGATTGGAAAAATCTACAAAAAATAAGTAGATTGCTTAGTAAATTCTACAAAAAATTTTATTCAAACATAAGTTTATTTTATTCAAAATTATTTAATATTTTGGTTTAATCATTACCGCTATTTGATAATCGTCCTCACTGTTTGCGGACTGATTCTAAATCATCATCAGAAAAGACAGTCTCTACAATAGATGTTTTCAGGAAATACGATGGATTTTCACAAAAGTCGTCCTCGTTCCGCGTATCTCTTTCTTTTGTGGAAATCTAATCAGCGATCAAACTTTGCGATGATAACTAAATCTTTTATAAAGTTCACGATATCCAGACATACAGTTCTGCAGTATCCATTTTCCCAAAAAAAAAACACCAAAAAACGCGTATTTTTAACATTGTCCTTTGCGTTTAAGAGCAAAGAATTTCTTTGCTTCGCTTTGGTTTATACCATCCCACTGCTGGCACCAATTATTATTACCGCGCTTTCTTTGGACTAACTACTTTTTAATTATAAAGCTGTTCACTAAAAAGTGAATTACGTTCAAAAAAAAATTTACTCTGACTGTAATTAATTATTTTTTCTTTGAAAAGAAGAACAATTTCCGTATTATTCATAAATGTAGTACATATATAGACAGAAATATGCCTTCTCTTGAGGGCGAAAATCTTTCGCGGGCAATTACATTGTGTCAATTTGCTCGCAAAATGAATGAACGCAAATTATGGAAGGCGAAGCGTATTTATGACGTCCTAAATTTGACTCACGTTTTCATGACAAATTTCATTATCTGGTTACGATGGCCATAAAACTGGGCCAAAGTGCTGCCATTGCCCGACAGAATATACAGAGAGCCATTCCTGTATATTAAGTTCAGACAAAGTATCTGTCTGTAGTTGGTGCAGTCACGTTTGGTGCTGTAACAAGGCGGCAAATTTTAAATGCAAATAAAGATTTAGTGCCTGTCTGGCAGGAATAAGGAGCAGGAAGGAAGAATAGTTTTTATTCTCCGGTACGCTACGTGAATACTTTTAATTCGCGCTACAAAAAACAACATTTTTTTTGTTTCGTCCTTTTTTTTATATTCAATTTTGTAAAAAGCTTCATGGTAATTAATTGGAACCGCATCTGAGATTGGAAAAATTTATTTTAAAATAATCACTGCATTACCTTGCTCTGAGGCCGTGCATCGTCGTCGGCATCGAATTTATTGTGAGTAGCGAGCCGGACACGGTCCGGCATGCGCGCTCGTCCAGAAAATTTCGATACAACACAGTTTCAGGATGTCAGCCCGATTTAGGGATGATGCATCTGCTGCGAAATATTGTTTGACTGATGTAACGCGATGAATTCAATTTTCAGATGAAATATCAACGGTCCAGCGCACCGCGCGCGCCTGTTTAATTTTTTAACGCTTGCAACATACGAAAAATTAATTCTCTCTTAATTAAGTTTCATTCAACTCGGACTAAAGAGGCCAATGTAAACATGTTGAAATTATGAAAATTTATGGAAAATTGCCTGCATCGGACAGAATTTTTTTTTTTTAATAACACTCTGATTACTCGGGTTATACGAAATATGTACATATATAAAGACGTATTAAACATTTCTTTATTTACTGGACTACTTGTTGCTACAGCGTCCCCAGCTACCAAATTCCACTTTCATCGCTTCGGGTATAAGCAAATATATTGTTTTACAGTTGATTAAATTTGGAAATTATTAATATAAAAAATTAATTTACATAAAAAAAACCATGGATGAATTTTATCTGTCCATAAATGAGTTCAGATGAGGTAAATTTTTTGCGTTATGAGATAAAAGGCAGATTCTGCTACAAGCATAAGCAGATTGAAAAGTTTACTATTCATGGACATGAATTTAAGCTGATATTAAATATCGGTGAAACTGCCAATTTATGCCCTGAAATCCGATTTTGTTAAAACTCTTTTTATTAAGTTTTATCTTATACTGAAATAACTAATTTAGTATTGGAAAATTTATAAATCTATTGTAGTTCTACTTGAGCTCAGTTAATTTTATTATAGTTTATACATAAATTTTGATATTAAGAATAATGAACAATCTCTTGAAAACTGTTTAATTTTTAATGTTTCCAAAATACTTGAATTTTAAAATACCTTCCAAATGAAATTTTTCCTGTTTATATTTCCCAATTCCAATTAAATAATTTCTTATCAAAACAGGAATTTTTCAATTAATTCAACTTTCGAATGCTAAATATAACGCTCAAAGTATATATTTGTGCACGATTAATCTAATTACAAATGTTCCAATTAAATTGTTCATAGAAACCTCTTAAACTTGTTCACATGGAAACACAATAGCATATGATTTTTTTAACCCCTCGATTTAGCATCATAGCAGAAGATAAATTGTAGTACATAATAGATATATGAATAATGAAGGATTGATTAAGATTTGGTACATTAACTCCCTCTGATCAATATCTGAAGAGCTGTGGCTTTTTCTTTGAACTCCATATTAGTTGTTTTATTTGATACAATATTAGGAACAATTTACTTTGAAAATTTGAACGTATTTTACAATGCTTGCAACATAAAAACAGGAGTAACTATTTATTTGAATGACTTTTGACTTTTAGAAACCAGGAATTTAATTTACTACCATGATCAAAAAGAAATTGACCGTACAGTTCCATCTGTTGTCGGATTGCAATACTTTTTTTTTTTTTTTGGATTAGTAGAATTTTTGCTGACACTCTCTATAATTTGTGGTTTCGTACATTGACATTTCTATTAATCACAGCGTTTTGTTAATATCAACTTTTCGGCTCTTTTTGTTTCTTTTTTGTGATTTTTAAATTTTTTTTAGAAATTTTACAAACGAACAACAAATGGCACTGCATGGTCACAAGTTCTTTTTTCTTTTAGATCATGGTATTATTTCAATATTAGAGGAATTTTAAATACAAGTGTCTTGTAAAGATTTAAGTTTTGATCACTAATTTGAAAGATATTTTATTTTCTATCAATGGCCAGTAATTTCTTACTTTCCCAAAAACTGTCAAATTAAAACAGTCTTTCAAGATCGCAAAATTTTCTAATTTTAAATAAATGTAATTCCTGATATTTTGTGTCTCATTATCTCTAAAATTAAGAAAGATAGAGTCCTATATTTTTTGTTGGTTTTACAATCGTTTTTATTTTGTATATTTTCATCTATAGGAAATTACGCAACATAAATGTTACTTGGAAATGTGTAAAATAAATGATTAATGTTTATACTTGAAAGATTTATACCTTACCTACCATATTCCTAAGTGCTCTAAAAATGGTTAAGATTGCTTTTAACTCTAAGTATAAAGAAATGTAATACGATCTGATGACTTACTCCAAAATCAACCAGACAGATTGGCGTAACTGGAGGAGCATTAAAAGGGTCGGTAACTAGAGAAAACCCTATAAAAGGACACACACCACAAACTGGATGCATCTTTCCAGTTTCCAGGCAAAAGCTTATTGCGGCCGAGATGAAGTAAAGGAGCTAAATCTCTGAATAAATCTTGATAAACCGGAGCAGATATCCCTCAGGACTCCTAGGCATACATACATACATACATAAATATCTGCTTTTTCGTATCACAAATCCCTTAGTTATGTGCGTCCCTCTGCGATACATCATTCGTGCCGGCAAAACAAATTGTCGTTACGATAAATCAAGTCGTTAGCTCAGGAGTCTCAATTCAGGATGTCCTGAGTACCTATATGTTGGGAACTAGGCAAGACCACTTCGGTCTCTACGAACGCTGCGAGGCTCTTTACATCCCTGGGAAAACTTAATCATCTTTCTAAATTTGTACAGATTGTTGAGCTGGGCTCCTGCAGAAATCGAGATGAGCAGGAAGCAGACCAGCCGACGCATCCTCCACTAGGAGCACCTATTTTGCATCAGGAAAGATACCTATGTGGTTACATTTTAAAGCGATAAGCTTAGCAGCGGGATTCATCCCCCAAACTCCCAAATGGACAGAAGATGCCCAAGCGATACATTAAGCTCTACCCGTCCCATATAATTGAAGTGGACCTGGCCTTATCAAGTCCAGGGAAGGGCTCCGACTATCCGCTTTCATTATTTAATGCCCATACTAAACTGCTGTGTGTCCAGGATTTTATGGTGAAAATATTTTAACTTTCATGTTTTTTAGAGTAATTTATTGTTGTGCTCCTGAAATTTGCGGCGATTGCTACTCTAGATATGTCCGAATTCGATTTTATCCCTCCACTTGAATGACACCCCGCAGCGACCATGAACATCCAGTAGCCAGCCACTGTATGCATTTTTCGCATTGATCTAATGCAATTTATGAAAAGTGATTGCGTGCGGTGTCGAAATAAAACCACCGAACGCTCTGCTCTGGCATATAATATGCATATAAAAGTATATGAGATATGTTAGTTCACATACTGTTCCTATGGGAAGAGATTTAATGGATCCCCGATGCATATTGGGAGGAGCGTTTTTATATGCCTATTTCATTTTTAGTGGGGGATTCATGAAATTGCCCGGAAAGTGGCAACCAAATATCTAATTTGTCCTGATGGCACTTGTTTTGAAGGTCGATAACCATTACGAAGTGATCAAATAGTGGGAATTTATTCCATTCGATGTATTATAAAATTCGTTTGGGTTTCAGTTTGTTTTTTTCTGTTTCATCATGAATGGTGAAATGTTCGGATTTTTATTTGATTTTAATCATTTTTAGTGATATCACATTGAGTGAAGGACATTTGGGCAGTCGGAAATATATATACCGGGTGAGTCATTTAACTTGAGACAACCTAATAACTTTTTAGGATCACATAATATTGAAAAAAGTTTAATATGAAAGTTATAGGTTATCAAAAATGGCGTTTGGTGATGATCTTAAAAATGACCTTGACCTTGACATTCAAGGTCATATGAAGGCCAACTTTTAAATTTCAAATGGGATGACCCCCTATTGACCCCGGAATTGAAAAGAGCGGCAATTTCTACGTTCACATATGACCTTGACCCAACGGTCAAGGTCAAATTTCAAGGTCATTTCACGGTAATTTATCTTCATGTACAATAGCGAGAGGCGATGACGTTTTTTGAAATACATTTTGAACTAAAGTTTTTGATGTGAAGAGAAATATCTGACCACGACCTTGAAAATTAGCTTGACCCTGACCTTCAAAGTTATTTGAAGGTTAAACTCAAAAATTCTATTGGTAACCCCTATTTTTGACACCAGAACGAAAAAAGCTTTCGACCGAACATGCGATAAAGTATTTAACTACATTTTGCATTACCCAGGAACAACGACGTGGACGTAGTAGTTTTCTGTTCCCTTTGGGGTGCTTGATTTAGTTGAGTCCCCTCGCCTCCCACCGTCGGGATGCTTGATAAGGTGAAGTTTACAACGAAGTACCAACTACTCATGAAAATATGATTTAAAGAATTATTGATGCTTGCAACAAAATAAGTCCTGATATGCTTCAAAGTTGTGTAAGATCATTTGAGGTGCGCATTAATAAGTGTATTGAAGTTGATGGATATCACTTCGAGCATTTATTAAACTAAATTGGTGAGAATTGCGAGTACTCACATAAATCGATCACCCCGACGCGACGCGACAGTGAGAGGCGAGGGGACTCACCTATATCAAGCACCCCGACGCACAGTGGGCCCAGTGAGTTCAAAACCACCCACAAGTCGTAATTTTTAACAAAATTTGAAAATTCTTAGTTTGAGAATATTCGTGATGAGGGAACAAAGAGACTCACGAAGCCCTTTTTCCCAAAAATTGCTTCGGTGATTTTAAAAATTCTCACTTGACCTTCGAATGACCTTTAGGAGACCTTGTATGATCAAGTAAATGACTAATTTAGATTCAGCAACCTCGAAATCCTACTTGTAGTTTTTTTCCAGATTTTCATTTTTGCTTTAAGTTCTTGGATCATAAGATTGTACTTTCAATATGCTGAATTTTCGAGATCGAAGTGAAGTTTTTTGAATTTTTAAAATCACCGAAGCAATTTTTGGCAAAAAGGGCTTCGTGAGTCTCTTTGTTTCCTCATCACGAGTATCCTTAAACAAGAATTTTCAAATTCCGTTAAAAATTACGACTTGTGGGTGGTTTTGAACCAATTTAGCAATATGGCCCTACTGTGCGATGGTGAGAGGCGAAGGGACTCGACTGACCTGAATCAAGCATCCCAAAGGGAACAGAAAACTACTACGTCCACGTCGTTGTTCCTGGGTAATGCAAAATGTAGTTAAATACTTTATCGCATGTTCGGTCGAAAGCTTTTTTCGTTCTGGTGTCAAAAATAGGGGTTACCAATAGAATTTTTGAGTTTAACCTTCAAATAACTTTGAAGATCAGGGTCAAGGTAATTTTCAAGGTCGTGGTCAGGTATTTCTCTTCACATCAAAAACTTTAGTTTAAAATGTATTTCAAAAAACGTCATCGCCTCTCGCTATTGTACATGAAGATAAATTACCGTGAAATGACCTTGAAATTTGACCTTGACCGTTGGGTCAAGGTCATATGTGAACGTAAAAATTGCCGCTCTTTTCAATTCCGGGGTCAATAGGGGGTCATCCCATTTGAAATTTTAAAGTTGACCTTCATATGACCTTGAATGTCAAGGTCAAGGTCATTTTTAAGATCATCACCAAACGCCATTTTTGATACCCTACAACTTTCATATTAAACTTTTTTCAATATTATGTGATCCTAAAAAGTTATTAGGTTGTCTCAAGTTAAATGACTCACCCGGTATATACATTTTTTTTTTTTTTTTTTTTTTTTTTTTTTGTAAAAGCATATCCAATGGCTGCATCCTTTAAAATTCTACACGAGAGCTCATGTCTGATTGATTAATATTGTTTGTACTGAACATGTTTTGTATGTTTGTGGTGCTGAACGTTTTTCTTTTTATAGATTTTATATTCAGAAAGGAATGATTCCATATTTATACTGCTAATAGTAAATTTGTATATTCTGGTAATTATTTTCGAATATAATTAATTTAAAATCGTATTGTAACCACAGTGTCAATCGAATCAGCTGAAGTTAAGCACTCGAATCTAGAATTCAATATTTGAATAAATATAAATTTACTATATTTATGATACTCTCTTATTTTCAGATAGTACAAAACATGCAACAAACCTAATTATTTGATTAACTTTTTATTGTAAATTAATTTTAAATAAATAATTTTGTAATGTAAAAAAGATGATATCGAACAAAATGCTTCAATACGAAATTGTAAACTTAAAGTGGGTTTTCCACTACTTTTATTTTAAAGTTTTAATCGATATTCTTCTTTATTTTCGTGTCTCTTCTTCTGCAAATTGTTATCGTTAATTTAAAATTTTAAAATTCGATTCGGAAATTCATAAATTCGATTGATATTAGCTGCGTTTTTTTTTTATGATCTGATCTGGATCTGAAATTTTGCATTGATTTGAAATTTTTGAATAGTTACTAATAGCAAAGCTTTTTAGTTTTACTAAAAGAACATCAAATTACATTGACTTATGTCCAGTTTGCATCAAAAAATGAATCCAAAAATTTTCTCACTTCAAGACTTGGATGGGTACAAATAATGGGAATTTGATTCTTTTATGCAAATTTTAAATTCTTTGCTATCATTGGGTTTTTATAAATTTGTTTCCCTAAAATTTATGTAAAAAACGAAAAACACACTCTGGCTAAATCAATGAAATAATAATATATGATACATGAATGCATTTTTATATTCCGTACTAAACATAAGAGTCCTATTTGTATAGACATTGTAAATAATATAAATAAATACACTAAATTCTTTGCAAAATTGCTGTTCGAAGTCAGATCATTAAAAGAAGAGCTATTAGAATGACTATTTGAAAAGCAAAATTAATTATATAATATTTATTTATATATTTTTCAGCTTGCTAATTGATTTTCGAAGAATTTCCTTAAAAATTCTTCACTTTTCATATAAATTCAGTACGTTAGTGTTTTAACGAAATATCAGAAAATTCAAAATGGCATAATTATATTAATTTCTAATGCTATACCAGTTCCAGTTGCTTTCCTTACTGTTATGTACAAATCTGAAGTTTTCACATACTGCAATAAATTTTGAAATATTTTAAAATTACTGGGGGCAGATATGAAAAATTCATTTTCAACCTTTTACAAGAGTCATGTCAACGAAAGAATTTGTTTATGAACTCGCACAGTAAAAATTTGTAATTTTAAATAAATTATCATTTATATATAACCTTTTTCGAAATAACTTTCAATGAAAAGCAAATGCCATGAATTGGCACAGATGACATTTTCGAAAAGAATAACTGATGTCCTGGAAAGAGGAAAACATTCAAAAAGACGAATGAGCCGCCGGCCTAAATCTAGGAAATTAGATCAGTTTAAGTCAAACAAATCAATTCAGTAATACTACCCTGGCTGTGTGAGGAGTAGTGCCGTCTTGGTAAAACAACTTATTTTAAAGACTGCTCTCTCTTCTTCTCAGCGTGATTTATTCCAAAAGGTCATCCTGAAATGTTATCCTATTTTTCTTCTCGCAACTCTGTTCCGTCGGATTGTTATACTGAGCAAAGGAATCTGTCATTCTTACTTAGTTATTTACCATAATCATCTTAATGAAGGCAAGAACTATTTTTATGGTATTTTATTTGGTGAGTAGAAATAAGTGGTTTACCGGAATAAATAAGAAATTTTTATATAGTTCCAAAACATCTACATAAGAACGAAGTTGGCATTCCAATAAAACACTAAAACGTTTACCACAAAACCCAGACAAAATGTAATGAGAGAAAAATTCTCGTGTCGTGAAAGCTCATTATGGTTACGGAGATAAACGTAAATGGCCGTTGTTTCGGTGAAAATAATCACTCCAATTTCCTCTTTGGGCGCTGGTCATTATTTCCACTCGCTAGCTTAATCTAAACGACCCGGGACAGCTATTACACCGCTCTCCGGCTAAAATTCCCGAAGAACGAAAAAAGAGCAGAAACTTTTTTTCAAGCCGCAAAAACCATTTGAACTCTGAGGTCGAGCTCTTCTCCAGACTTTCAACTAAAACAGCTGGCAAAAGCGGAGGAGTTCCCGACAGAATGGCCAGGACTTAGAGCACCCAACTCGGGATTTTAAGGTATATATATACTGGGAAAAATCCCACGTATAGTGTCAGTGACTACCTCGAAAGCAGAATAGCTCTTGAAATTTTAATGACGCATTGCTTGAGCACTAGATCAACCAAAACCAGGGTCGATGCCCTGTTTTTGTGCATATTTGAGACACTCCACTTTTGCTCCCATCAACAAATGCACAATAAATAAAGCGTCAGAGACAAACAAAAAATATTCTTAGCTTCCTACAAGATTTTTCAGATGTCAGGGATTCTTCGAAGCAAATTAAATATTTAATTAACACCGGAAAACCATCGTAATCATCCCTACAGCTTTTAATTTGTCAGAAGCTGTATATACGCGACATCCTGGGCCTTGTTAGCAATTTTATATCAAATACCAGGAATTTTGCCATTTTACCAAATTTCCGAGGTGTAATAATTGTTCCCGGGCAAAAGGGACACTTCCCATTGGATCCGTCGTCGGAACATTCATGAGGTTTTGTAATTGCAGCGAAATTTAGCCGCGACCTCCATTTACATTGTTAATATTCATGTGCGGAATGAGTTTGTCGGGTGCACACACGCGAATTTCCTGTGCAGCTTCGGAACCATTCCCTTAAGTGATTTGCGGAGGCACATCTTCAGAGCCATGCTCGTGGGTACCCTACGAACATGGCCACAATTCCAAAATTATCGATAATTTATTAGTTCGCTGAGGTCGCAAATTTTGACGATAAGGCGAGGGAACTGCTCAGAGAGACGATACCCAAATGAATAAAATTGAACTCGCATCATCGCAGCGTATACGAAACACTTTTTGAATACTAATATACAAACTGATTACATCAAAAGAGCACCTGTAAGGGTATTATAAATTGGCAACAAGGTTCATCAAATCCGATTAAGTCTTGCAACCTATTTTCTGCCGTTCTCATAACTCCCATAGGGCAATATAAACGTCGACAGCCATTTTCAGTCGAAATATTCTCATTATATTCATCTCCAGGGGCGGCAACGTAAGTAGCCGCAAGCCTACATAATGCTACAGATAGACAGCAAAGTCCATGAGTGGCTCAAATATTAAAAGCAGGAGATGATGAAGTTTGACGGATAGCATACACCTGCAAACTGCATATTCCGTGAAAATCAGCTTTTAGTAGGCGCCTTTTGGGTCCTTTTAGCTCCAGTGAAATGCCACTTCTGATCTTTTGAGAGCATGATTATGGAATGTTTTCGATAGTACATCAAATGGCTTTTAGTACTACTAATCACATTTAGGGGTTTTACTGGATTCGAATTTTGACATAGTTTTGTAAGCACATTTGGAGGTCTATCAAAATCAAAAGGTATGAGTGATCAAATTTTCATAAAGTCTTTTAGTCGATTTAATTTAATACACGAGATGTAAACTTAAATATGTTTTACTAAAATTAGGTTTTACTAAAATTAGGTTTTACTAATATTTGGTTACGCCAATACATTGCGCCAAATCCCGAATCAATATTTTTATTTTATTTTAAACCCACTGATCCCACTAAAAACTTGGAAGAGCAACTAACTAACACTATAAATATTAATTTAAAAAATAAGCTCTATTTGGATGCTTTAAAACTTTGTTAAATATACAAACGTTCAAAAGTAGAGTTTAATTTTAAGCGGTGAATCAAATACAATTGTAATCTTTGAGAGCCAAACAGAACTAAAATTTCCACTCGGGATGGTTTGCAAAACTCGTTAAGCTTTCAAATAAATGCAATTTCTCAAAAATATGTCGATGTTTTAGTTACGACAAAAATAAAACCTCAAAACTCAAGCTTTAAAGGCTGTAAACATTTTGTATTTGACAAAACTTCAAATTGTATGTAGGGGAGAGCGGGGCTGGAAGTTCCCGGGGTAAGTTGTTCCGACAGCAATAACTTTGTAAGGTAAAGAGATAGCAATACATGTGATGTGCGTGGTTAAAGCGTCAGGTGACCCGCCACGTCGGCAGTCATTTTAGTTATTCCGTCAACAACGGTTGAGTGGCTGTGTGCACGTAGCTGTCAAAACATCACGTAAGTAAATTTTTTCGTGTTTAAACTATATGGTCTATCTCTGTGTATTATAGACCGATTCATACGTAACTCTCCTAAATTGTAGTGACATTGGTAAGGTATATTATTGGATAAGTATTTTTATAATTGATTATATTAGTTTGCCAGTATGTCAGTCTTCGTATATAAACGTAATTTGGAGCTACAAGTTCCTTCCTGACGGGGCTGGTTGTTCCCGGAACAACTTACCCCAACTTACCTTCAATCGTATACCTAAAATTCATAAGACCATATTTTCTTATTTTAATGATGAGAAATTACAAACGTAAGACAGAGAGAGGTAAAGCCTCCGACACATTGTTGCGTCGAGCTGCAGATGCTGTTATCAAGGAGGGAAGACCTGTTAAAACTGTGGCAAGAGAGCTTGAAATTTGCCACGTGACGTTACATAGATTTGTTACAAAATTGAAAGATGGCAAAGTTACTACCATAGGTTATAAATCCAGGTTAGTTTACCTTGGAACAGGAAAAAAAAATTAGCGAACTACATTTTAAAGTGTTCCGCAATATACTTCGGTCTTCTGCCCGGAGAGATGCGAAAACTCGCATATGAATGTTTAGTTATGAATCTGATAAGATTTATAAGTTTATAGATCTCAATTATAATTTAACTAAGTAAAGAAACGTTTATCTGGAGCTCACCATTTATGTTTTGTTATTTTTTAAAGTTAAAAAAGTTAAAAAAGTTTATCTGGACCAATAATGTTCTGTACCAGTAATATTTTGTCATTTTTTAAGTTTATTTGTGCATAGAATAAACATTACATACATAAATATATAGAAATGGTTGTTTTATTTCAGAAAACCTATGTTATTCTGACAGTTTATTGTCATAATCTAAGCGGAACAATTTGCCCCAAAGGTGGAACAACTCGCCCCAAAGCGGGGCTGAATGTTCCGCTCCGAAAGTTGACAAAAATTTGCTTCTGTAAAAAAAACTATTGAAATATTAGTAGAAATGACTATAATATTACAAAACCCGATAAACAACCATTCAATATTTGCACATGTTGAAAATGAAAGCTTTCATTTTTATAATAAAATTTCATGTTATTTGAAAATCGGAACTTCCAACCCCGCTCTCCCCTACACTACTCAAAAAATTATGGAATTAAAAAATGCTTCTAAAAAATTGCTCAAATCTGAAAGACGATTACTCAGCGACAAATCCAGAAAAAAATTGTATTCATTTTCTTTTTTTTTTAAATTAGAGAGAATGAATCGTACTTTTTCATGCCTTGATCAGAATTATCGGGAAAAAATTATCCAGGTCCGTATGCAATGCATTACCAAACTTTGCCAATTTTGAAACTGAAAAAATGATCTAGAATTTCAAGGTCACGAATTGTAGGGTTGCATACCGATTTCGACAAGTTAAGGTTTCAATCTTTAATTTTAAAAAAATGCTCTGCTGCGGTTATTTGTCGCGGAGTAATCGTCTTTCAAATTTGAGCAATTTTTGTGAAACATTTATACAATGCCATAATTTTTTTCAGTCGTTTATATACATATACAATTTTGTTAAAATTTTATAAAATTTGTAAAAATGCTATCATTACAAATTCTTTCGATAATGAGGCTTGCGTCTAATGAAAGATAAAACAATATTTCTTTTGAGTGAAGATTTCAAGACGAATTGCGAACATATGAAATAATCTTGTCACTTTGAATAATATTTTGAGAAGTTATCCCTACAGCTTTTTCGTTTACAATTTAAATCATCTTAATCAATTAATTAGGTTTTGGGATATTCTGTCAACTAGTTACCTAAAATAATTCCTTCTCATCATTTTCAAAAAATATGTATTCTAGTAAATCAATGTTTACAACTCTAACAATGGTAATAACTCCTTATATTAATATATTATATTTCTTTCTATATTTAGCCACTTTTTGAACTCAACACAACTATGATACAATTGTACAGAGCTGTCTATTTTAAAGTCAAAGAGAATTCCTGTGAAAAAATACTTCTAAAATTCACGGAACAATTTTTAAACCAGACGAACAGCTGGTTTAAGAACGTACGAAATAGCAAAGGCACGTCTTAAAATTGCACGAAGCATCTTACAGACGATCTTGAAACTTTCTGCATTAACTCTGCAACGGAAGAACAGATGAGTAAGAACGTTTAGATATAAAAGAAACCTCCAGAAAACGTGCTTCAATAGCTGCACCTTACATTCATTAAACTTTTGAAACCTGACACTATTACTTCGCTAAGACGAGCTCAAGACGAAGTTCTCCGGAAGTGGAATTGAGGATGATATAGAAAAACGCATTAAAACTCTTTTCAAGTAAGTATCTTAAGTCTACGCCTACTATTTCAAACTATATTGAGAAATTTATTTAAACAAAATGATTTTCTATTCTATCTCCGGATATCTGGGGATCTTAAATTAATTTTGTGCATTTCCTCTTTACCCTTTTCTAACAATGAGAAAGAAATTTCTCTTTTTCATCCCTCTAAATCGATCCAAAAGTTCTAGTTTTCCGGAGACAAGACAAGGCAAGACAAGGAGACAGTGGTGTCGTAGAAGGGAGCCAGCCTTTGTTCGTTCATCCCTAGCAAATTAATTACCTTTCAAGCAGGATTTGATGAACTGGTCAAGGACGAAAGTCGAAGGGCAATTTTCTGGAAGACGCTTTCTGGCTGATATCTTGCTGACCACATAATACCACCCTATGGAAAAAGGGGGAAATTTAATTCCATTTTGATGGCAAACCCCTTTTGCGTGCACGGGGGCGGATTCGGACGTTCCTTATTTTTTCATCACCCGCAATTTTCCGGGGAGAGAAGAAAAGTAGGGCGGAGGAGGATGGACCTAATAATAAGATTCTGTTTTAATGTATTCGACATGTAAGGGAAGGGTTGCTTCTTGCTGCTCGTCAGTTAGCTATCTTTTCGTCTTTCCCATTGTTTTCGGCTGGGTGCCCTTCATCGTAGGCAGACTCCATCCATCTCCGCCCCTGCCCTTTCCACTAAGACGGCTGTTTTGGGTGGCAGCGGCGGCGGCGGCGGCTTGGTGTTACATGAAATTTGGGGGCCACACGACCAACAGAAAGAATCTGGCGGTTGCCATCGGTGCTATTTATCTTAGAAATTTCTTCAATGAAAAGAGGATTTCTTCGTTGAAAATTTAACAGCCCAGGAGATTTCTTACCACCGGCTTTGTTTGATTGCGCCCTGCTTTTTGGATTTTGGGGAGGAGGTAACTTTACTTTGTTTTCTTATGTACCAAATTAAAAGCTCTTCTGGTTCTGTACTTTTCTTACATTGTTGTTTCTGCCAGGATCTCTTTTCAAGCACTCTTAATTTTCTTTTTCTTTTTAGTACAGCAAAAATATTTAGTTAACAGAAGAATCACGGCTAGGTACCAAACAAAGAGCTTCTTGCCTGTGCTTTGATGATAAGGAAACTTCTAAACATTATCTACAATTTGGCGGCTCTGTTGCTCCTTTTTTAAGATTTTTGCTTCTAAAGAGATCTGGAAAATGTATTTGGTTTTTTATTAAATCCTTATATACATTTTTTTTCTCCAAAATACACCAGCATTAAGGTATCTTCTATTCAAAAGGCAGACTATCTAATAAAAACGATTCCGTTAAAACCAGATCTTGGAACTCATTTGCAAAATTTTTCATCCCAAAATTGAATCTGGCACCACAATATTTACGACAATTTTCCAGAAAACTAACGAGTAAATAACAGACCGAGCCAACATAGTATTATTATACATAGACTTTGATAATCCATAGATAGTGCAGCAGGACAAACTAGGGACATTAAAGTGTTGTTTTATCCAATTAAATGTGGTATCGTTTTAAAGATTTTCTTAATAAGTATCATCAACAAATGTTTTTATTGTTTTGATAATATCTTCATCGAAAAGTTCATGTTTTACAATAGTATTATTTAAAAAGTACGATCCAATAAATTGTCCTTGATTGCTAACTACCAATAAATTTAAAATATAATTGAGGCTTCTTTATTAAAGAATTATAAAAATCCAATGCAAAACCCAAAAAACGTAATATAAATATAGTTAATCTAATCCTGAAGTATGACATAATTCACTCATTATGATTATCTATGACATCACAGCACAACACAGACACAAATGTCGTGATTGTTTCTGCTCTGCAATTATATTCGGTTTATTCTACTAGACTTTACTCTTTTAACAACCCAAGTAAAATAAATCTAGAAGAGTTAATTCATATGATATTTCGCATGATGCATTCTGAACATTTTATACGCAATAGCACGAATTTTTTTACTGCTGTATGACAGGTGGCGCCGTCTTGTTAAAACTAAAGATCTTCAGTGTGTAGATCTTTTAAGTGTTAAATGTTACATTGTTTTTCTTGTCATATTAATTTGTAATACATAATATTTAACTGAACTAAAGTATTTAGTATTAGGTAAAAGTGTTAAACCTTAAAAATGATATTAAATTTATAAAAGTTGTTTGACTTTTAACCGACTTCGAAAATATAATTTTTTTAAATAAGACAGACAGACAAAGGAGGGGTGTCACTTTCCTAACAAAATCGGTTTAAAAATTGCCAAAAAATATAACTTTATTTTGTAAATAGGTATAATACCACTGATCTATTTAATATTGAAACACAAAATTGGTACAACCATTTCTTGTGCAAAATGTTACTCAAAAATAGTTAGTTTTGAAGTGTTATCAAAAAAAAACTATTTTTTTTTTTTACTTTTTAGGTGGGATTTAATATAGAGTTTTATTTTGGCAATATTTTATCAATTATTATTTAATTTAAAACATATTAAGAATTGGTTGTGATTCATGGCTGCTCTCATATAAGCCGTTTTCGTTAAAAAAGCGACACCTTTTTCTTTAATTGACATCCTGAACCAGAAACCAAATTTCTTTAATTGTGTGTCAAAAAATTGAGGATTAACTTATTTGAAAGTAAAATTCTAACTAATATTATACAGGGTGTCCCAATTAAACGTAGAAAATGCTATACCAATCGATACCTTGGAGCGTCCTGAGGGAAATTTTGTTCTGAACTTTCTATGGAAAGTATTACTTTTTTTTTATATATATATATTAGGGTGCTTTTTTTTCGCGACTATTTTTTTTTTTTCAGTCCCACCTCGAAATTTTGTGGCTAATACCTAAACATACATTCCCTGAAAATTGGAGCCCAAAAAAATAATATTTAGTACTAGACCAAGACGCATAAAAATTTCCCATATAAAATACACGTGAACTTTGATTATTTTTCTTCAAATCTCTACAACTCAGAGGCATTTTATGGCACAATCTTGGGCAATGGTAGGGTTTCTTCAGAATTGAATCCTCTACAAAAGTGTCCATTGCGATGTAACCCTAACTCCCACCAGCGAGGTAGTACGGGTCATTGACCCCAATTTTTCCACGAAATTCTCGCTTTTTGCCCCTATCTCTTAAATAACAAGAGGTACAGAAAAAGTGAATATGACAAATTTGTAGGAAATTCAATTTCCTACAAAAAAGTTCTGAACACCAAATCGCTAACATCGATATTTCTTGAGATATTGGTCTTGGAAATTGAGGTAGTGTTTCTACAATTTAGCTCAATAATCCATGAAACTTCCACACTACCTCAACTTTGAAGCCCAATATCTCAAGAAATATCGATGTTAGGGATTTGGTGTTCAAAAACTTTTTGGAGTAAATTAAATTTCCTACAAGTTTGTAATATTCACTTTTTCTGTAGCTGTTGTTGTTTACGAGATAGGGGCAAAAAGCGAGAATTTCGTGGAAAAATTGGGGTCAATGACCCGTACTACCTCGCTGGTGGGAGTTAGGGTTACATCGCACTGGACACTTTTGTAGAGCATTCAATTCTGAAGAAACCCTACCATTGCCCAAGATTGTGCCATAAAATGCCTCCGAGTTGTAGAGATTTGAAGAAAAATAATCAAAGTTCACGTGTATTTTATATGGGAAATCTTTATGCGGCTTGGTCTAGTACTAAATATTATTTTTTTGGGCTCCAATTTTCAGGGAATGTATGTTTAGGTATTAGCCACAAAATTTCGAGGTGGGACTGAAAAAAAAAAAAATAGTCGCGAAAAAAAAGCACCCTAATATATATATATATATATATATATATATATACACATATACATATATATTTTTTTATATATATACGTATAGCGTTTCCTACGTTTAATCGGGACACCCTGTATATGAAAAATAAATGAGTGATGTAAATTACTAACTTTTAAGTATTAGACAGGCCGAAATAAAATGGGTGCTGTAACATTTAAACTATAGGCAAGAAATCCTTGTTGAAATAAGTTGCTTTTCCCTCAAGTAAATGTGTACACTGTGACTTTGATTAAACACTGTCGTATCTTTTAATGCTCAATTTGAATGCGACTAAAGCTAAGATTTAAAACCGTAGGAAATCTGTTTTACATTATTAACATCGAACTGTTTCTTATTAATAATCATCATTTCAATAAAATGATACTTTTAAGTATAATGCCAAATTCCTAATAACCAAATTATTTCTCATTACTTTTCAACTTTACCGAGAGAAAATTATTTTTAAAACCCTAAACAAAAATAACCTATTAAACTGATGAAAAATTAATTCTTATATTTTTTACCACTTCTTACTTTTATACTTTTATTGGTTATACCTGTCTACTGTTTAAGGGTATATAACAAACCCAATTTTTCAAAAAACCATTATTTTTTTTATGATTGATTTTGATAGAAAATACATTCAAGTCGAATTTGGTTTGGGTGCAGGCATTACAAATTAAAAAAAATTAAAAATTTTAAAAATTTTAAACGGGATTTTCTCAAACCCGATTAAAACAAAAAACTATTTTTTGAAGACTAAGAAATAAATGTGCAAAGTTTATATTCGTAGCTACAGGATTTCATGGACTTCTCGTTTTTTCCTTTCAATTTTCCAGACAAAACATCAATTTCAAATTTTGGGTGTGTTTATAGAACTTAAACCTTACCTTGAAAACCGATGCTAAGAAAACTTGTGAAAATTATATTTCATGAAATAAAAGTATTATAACATACAAACATATTAATCTAGGCAAGCCATATTTTGGGGGCGCTTTATTTGATTTTGCCTAGAGCGCTAACTTAACTAGAGCGGTCTCTGTTTGTAAATTGATTCTTCTATCTTCTGAAGTCTGAAATAGGATGCTACTCAATTTCCGAATAAAGACTAATACGCCAAACTCATAAACTTCTAATAACGATTTCTCAGTGAGGAAGAAAGATACTGGAAAAATTCAAATGCGGTAACGAATTTTGGAGAGAAAAATTACTACGTGATGTGACATAACCTCAAATATAGGGAAAAACTAGGTTTTATTCAGGATCAATTCTGAATTCAAATTCGGATTCAATGCAGTCAAAGCCTTCGGAAAACTATAGTCTGGTTTCTGGTTTCAAATTAAGTCGATCTGTGTTATTATGGGAATTCAAACATTTTATATTAAACATATAGAGCTACTTTTCTAAAATGTTAAACAATGCTAGTCTCTGAAGAACAACAAACACATTTAAGTTATTTAATTGCAAAATGTTAAAACCGCAAATAGAGTTCTTCCAAAAAACACTTCCCAAACAACAAAAAAAACCCGTACTTTGGCATGTTGCCGCATGCAAAGCACACATCTAAAAAATTCATGAAAACCCATCCCCCGAAAAAAGAAGATAGTGCCTTTGATGACCTCATTTACATAACCCAGAAGCGCCCAGGAAAGCTGAACGTGGACCCATCCTCCGGTCCGGTCAATGATAAATCTTCAGTTTCACACCTCGAGCAGTTTCTGCACGTGATGCAAAGGTAAACAGCGCGGGACGGAGGCAGCCACTCGCAATTTAGGCCGCAAACTCTCAAGCGGGATGTGCCGAAGAATTATGTTTTGGCAAATCTTGAGTTGCGGCGTAATTACATAAGTGCGGTCCGGCGTGTCACCAGCCGTTTAAGATGAAAATTCCATAAAACAGCCCCGCACGAGCCTCATCTCATCTCATCTCATCTCACCTCCTCTGATTCAAAGGAGCTTTTGCTCGTGCAGAAGGGAAGGTCGTGTGGCTAATGCCCTTGTCTGGTATCTAGGCTCTCTTTGCAGGAGATGACCTCGATGGGAAATTGGGAAATTTCTCGAGGTGAAAAGCTTTTGGGGAAAATCAAAGAGAAAATGGAAGAGAAAGCAGTGTGAATTTCAGTCACTAGATGTCACAAGTTTAGCCGGGTAAAATAAGGGTGGACTCGAACTCATAGGCGCGATTTAATCTGATGAAAATAAAGGGGATAGGTAATCGTTGGACCACAAAACTAGGTAGTGTTTTTAAATATTTTTTAAAAAATAAATAAAGATAAATAACATTTTTTTTGCAGATCTAAAAAATCAGCCCTATTTTTGATCCCGGTTAAAATCAAATACGTTCGGAATGTAGGAAAGGCCGTAGTAGGGTAACCATGGAGTAAGTGCCCCCACGATTTTTCTAATGAAATTTTAGCTACCATATATATTCGCAATTGAATAATTTTACTAGTGTTACAGATACGAAATTTAGAAAAAAACTTATTTGTTTTTATAAATAGTTGAATATCTGGGAAGTTATTGAAAACACACAAAAAACGTTCACATACTTTTTCGTAGAGAATTGAATGCCCTACAAAATGGCATTATCGATTTTCATGTTCAAACTATCGTTTTCGAGTTATTTTGAGGAAAACAGATTTCTATTATTTTTCTCTATGACGCACCCATTTGATTGACTTGAAAATAAATAGTGGTTTAAAAAATTAAAAACCACGCTTTTTTGAGTAGCGCAAGTTTAACGAAAGTTTAAAATAAAATAAAATTTGGTCTTTAACCCTTTCAATCACTATAGGGCACCCTTTTTTTTCCTTTTTCCGTCATTTTTCTGGAATTTTAAGGGGCATCTCAATTTTTTTTTTTTTTGTATTTCAAGGACCAAAATACTTGGACAAAATTTGAAATTTCAAATTGTTGGCGATGAAATTTTTATTACAAAATTGTTGGTTCGCCATTTTTGATCCGCCATTTTGAATTTTCAAAATTTGACTTCAACGACCTGAGAACCCATTTACTCATTTGTTAGTCGAAATTCGATGAAATATTAAATTTTTAGTCCACCTTATTTGATCTGCCATTTTGAATTTTCAAAATTTGACTTCAGATTCATAAAACTTCGGTTAGTATGCAACCCTTCAGCTTTTACTGTAACATAGTAAAAATTAACTTAAGCTCGAATTTTGTGACCATAATGGTTAAGTAGATAATTCAAAATTCAAAAGCGTGGGGCACACTTATATAGTGGTGCAGACAGAATGAATAAAATGTAACATAATTACCTATCTACAGAAACATATTTATTTTTGGGGAAAAATTTATTATTCTTTTATTTGATTTTCTTTGTGTATTGTTTCGAGAATGTTGTGTAAAAATTTCAAGTCGATCCCCAATAGTTTAAATACTACAGATCGGTAAAGTAGACTGAAAAAGTGATTTTTCATTATGCAAATTGAAACGAGTTTTTCAAAAATTCAATTTTTAGGATGTATCAAAAAATCATTTTCATTTTCTTTGCCAATATATTTGTTATTGCCTTATCCTAATTATTATTATTATTTTAAATTTTGGTTCAGTGATTCCTTTTTTTTTTTTTTTAATATACAATGTTATGGGCAAAAAATTATATTTTCTTTTAAATTTTAACTTTAAATTAATAATATTATAATATATAATAATAATATTATGTTTAAGCATTTTGATGGGAGGTACAATTGAAATGTGAAATCAAAAATACTGTGCCAAAATTCATAAGAAAAAGTATAAAGGAAAAAATAATTTTTATTAAAAGCGATCCTGTGAGTTTTGGAGGTAGGATATTTTTGAGTGAACCCCTTTCAATTGCATATCCAATACATAATTTTTTTTTTTTTTTTGTGTTCATCAATAATCAAAAGATACAAATTTTTTTTTTCTTTAATTAAACACTAGTTGAGAAAAGTAGCTAAAATTTCACAGAATATACTTTTTATACGAGTGAATATAAACCCAAAATTTCATTTGAAAAAATCGCCGGGACACTTACACGTGATTACCCTGCTACGGCCGGACTAAGCGCTGAGCTCTGGGACAATGTTTGGCTTTTTTAAATATCTGAAATATAATGAATTCCGTCGGAATTAAGAATGTTTGTTTTTCCTCGACCAACAAAAGGACAATTTAGCATATAAAAATTAAACGTGATGAACTTAAGTAAAAATAACTTTATTAAATAAAACAAAAAACCTAGTTTAGTATGAAAATTTGGTGAGTCGTTAAGATTTTAGTACTACGTAGTTTAAATATTACAGGAATGCGATTTCTTCTTTTCGAAACAATACTTATACTAAGTAATTACACAAGTCAAAACGATTTTTTTGCTTTCGTCTTACACATCACTTGAGTCGGCATGATACTTGAAAATCAACAACCTTGAAAATTTGTATGTTTCCATTTCCCTATAAATTCGTTGAGGTTAAAATTGTTGTACTTTTGATAGCTATATTAAATCCGATTTTTTGAATGTATACATTTTGATAACAGATTTAATATCTGCAACCCTAAACTCTAACCTCAAAATGTATAAAAGCTGTGTGATTCATTTGAATAAAACTCCCATAAAATTGTAAATGCTTTGAACCCAAAATAAACAAAAAATTATGTAAGATAATTTGTATTTATAATTAAAAAAAAAAAAATTGCAGATACCTATTTCCTCTCAACAAAAGCAAAGTTTAAACAAAATAATGGAACTTTTTCCTTATTTTTTTGAACAAGAAAAAAAAAGCAAAGAGCACTCATAACAGATTTAAATAGGAAATTTAATTTTGTTAGTTTGCGTTATATTTAAAAACTTTTTTACGCCTAATTTATAACTTGCTCCAATTCGAACGAAAGAATAGGTTTTAAATTTGCCGAAATATTTGTTTGAAAAGTGAACCCTATTACACCTTATGGCAATCAGAACCACCAATTTTTAGTGTAAGATTAATTTTCTTTCTACATCATAATTTTAAACAAATATAGCCTGTTGGGATCAATACTAAATTTATAATTAGATTTATTCCACTAAAAGAACATACATATACCTGGGTAAATATTATACGTATAAAGCTAATATCCTATAGATTAAAAAATATATCACTCTCAGAATGTTGCATTGTTTTTTCGTCTATCCAGAATAATAAAATAGTTTGTATTGAATGGAAAATCTTACTAATAGCTACTCAGAATAAAAATTTAAAATGTACATATATCAAATTGCCATCATTTTGAATCCATTTAGAACTTCAAATCTTGAATTGAAAATTTGTCAATGTATTGTTTGACTCAAAAGGGGTTTTTGAGTAATTGATGTTATTTTCAAAAAAAATTTTAATATAAATTATGTTACCCATGAGAAATTACAGTTCAATAAATAATTTGCTTATGTTCTGGATAGACGAAAAAAACTCAGCTTATAAAAGATTAAATCATTTTAGCAGTAAAAAAATATATCAACCTAATATAGGATTTGAATTGCCTTCCATAACTGTAGACACGTTTCTGTTTATTGTACCCAAGTTCTCTAAACATAATCTCATACCTGTCAAATGCAGAATATCTTACGTAAATAACATGAAAAATAAACAAGGACCAAGAATTGTCCCTTAAGGCATTCCATATAATCCTCGGTTTAAAATTAGTTTCATCTTGTACGTAGCACACGATGACCCACGGTTAAGTACATGAGAGGCACATGTAAGTTGCCTGCTCAACTCAAACAGAGAAGCTACATAAATATGTCTAATTGGTAGTCCTGTAATTCCTGTTCTACCTTCCCTTTGCCTCAAGCAACTTTTCTCCCCTTCCCATTGAATAACAACAAATCCACTTTAAGACCCTATTATTTCAGATCGCATATAATTTAAGGAACGTCTATAGAATAGGTATCCCCTGAAAGCAGACAGCGTTCTGGCGTTAAATTCAATATGGGCCGAAAAGCAGCAGCTCCCTATGGGGCAAGCGGGGATGAGTCGGAAAAACAAATTTCACGAAAGTCACAAAATTCACAAAATTCAATTAAATTTCCTGAGAAAAAACCGGGATGAGTTAGGCAGAACGGTGGTAGGAGGACTGGGTGAGGTCGGGCACATTATCGCAAGTAAACCGATAATGATGGCTATGCCTTGATGGCTTCCTCGCGCCAGCCTCCTCGGTCCGGGAGTCCCCTGATAGGGTTCTGATCGAAAGGGACATCGGACGGGATTAGGCCTCTCACGTGCCACCCATAAAATTGATTAACGACTCCCAGGGACTCGCCCTGTTGTCGTGTCGGTTAAACTCTTTTCATTTCCTTTCCCGATGGCATGGATTTCTAGACTTTTTTTTTTCTTTATTCATCCTTCGTTGTGCTTCTTCTTTTTTTTATTATTCCTTCGCTTTTTAATGGACGCGTTTTTCTAGGGAAATGAGGGTTCCTTACATTCGAACAGATACTCCGACAGCGACGCAAACACATCCGTTTCCGCCTGATTTTGCTATGGCCCTATATAGGTTAAGGTACCTTCCCACACCCGCCTACCGACAACTCACCTCTCTTCGGGTAGAAGTTTCGTTTTCCCCTTTTTATAGGGCCAAATTTTGGGGATTATTCATTGAACTCGTCAGCATCCTTCGAGTGGAGGAGGATCGTCGAGACAAGGTGATTGTTTTCAACCTCTTTGAAAACTCATTAAATGGCGGGCACGGGGATAGGGAAAGTAGTCAAACTAAATTTTAATTAATTTGTTTAATCGGCCGGAAAGTGCCTGAAGGAAAAATGCTAGATGGGTCTGCATTTTTTTAATTCCTTTTCTTCTTCGGGTTTTCGACTATCATTTAATATCCTTTAAGAGTGCGTCCGCCCGCATCCATATCCCTTTCTTTTACCCTTACCCGAAGGAGATTTTCTGTTTTTCTATTATTAGTCTTCAAGGATGGCGAAAATAAATTGGAAAACCAAAACATTCCTTAAAATTGGGATTTAAATTTATTGTAAAAGAGGATGCACATTATCTTTGTTTGCTGCTGTATTGCATCGTATGCAAAAACAAAAAATTAGGTGATAGAAAATAATTCTCCTTGTCTTAATATGTATACGGATATAATCTTTACTACATTCGAGTTACATATGGTAAAATAAAATATTTCACCAAAAAGTTATAATTATTTTAAATCTAAAAAATAATATTTCACTTCAGAATAAAAAATAAAAAAGTCCAATAGTAGAAAAAACCGCAATGAAAAATAACTAACTAAATCAAGTACACATTTAGCCAACAAAAATACTGAAATTATTTACAATGTACATCTAATCAAAAATGATGTGGGTTTCCTAAAATGTTGTATTTTGACTGTTAACATTTAAGTTGAATTAGCAAAAACATTTTACATAAAAGGTTTTACAATCATCTAATTTAAACTAGAAAAACCATTTAAATGTATGCAAAATATCAAACTTTTCTAAAGACTAATCATCTATTTGTGTTTGGATAAAATCACAATTTTTTTTTGTTTTCTATGTAGAAATAGATAAAATTGATGGTATAAGATTTTCTCAAAAGCTGTTAAAATTTGCAGTTGATCGATCTATTGGTTGCTAAGATATCGTGCTCTAAAGTTGTAAACAAATTACGCGTAATCAATCATATTTTATGTGCACCACCCGAGTCACACTTTTGCGTTCTCTAAACGTAAATATATTACAAAAACGCATTAAGTCCTATTTATTCTGCCTTCTTCTAATAATTCTATAGACCTATTGATTCTAATTAAGCTCTAGATATTCTTATATATATGAGGCATTCTTTGTGAACGGACCACCCCCTGCTGTCCAAAAATGGTGAGCTCCATTTAAGGTCTACCAAGACTCAAAAGAAAGGTTTTGATTTCTACTTTCGAATGCACACTGGCTTTCGAAGAATCCGCCTATACAGAGCCCAATATGGCGGCTAAAACCACGTGACCTCCGTGCAGCATTCCGATTGAGGTCGCAGCATTCCGATTGAGGTCTACAATGGCTTAAATGAAAGCGAGTTTTGCTAACCTTCCTTCGCTATAATTGCTTCTTTAGTTTTAATTTAATACGTATATTAATATTTTATACTGATAACATATGTTTTGAAGTTTTAAAAAATTTTTATCATTTCTTCGACAGAATATGTAAAAGTTAATTAGTATATGTTAACCCTTTATAGCCCCATGTGACATTTCTGTAACAAACCTCAAAAATCCCGGCAGAATACGCACCAAATGTATTTAGTTCATTCAAATCGGCGCCACTTTGCTGTCACATATTATTGAACAATGTAGTATCCACGGAAATCATCATAGACAGCGTAAACTGTTAACAGTTAATCGATTAGAATTTCGCCCGTAATTGAAAGTGACAAGTTGAAATTCGAGCAAATTTTAAATTTTACAAAAAAAATACAAAAAGTGTGTAAAATTGTGTTATTTTCTTGGAAACCTATAGATAAGTGAATGAATATGTTCCTTCCATACCAAATTAGTTTTTTTTGTTTACGTTTAACTCAATTTTACAGTAATGTTACACTCCCTTAAATGTGAAATAAATAATTAATAATACATATTTTTTTAATTTCTGAGAAATATGTATTTTTTATTTCCCTAAACCTGTCAATTTTTAACATAATTTTAATGTTTTATGATCTTGGGCTATAAAGGGTTAAATATTAAAAATATGAAATTTTCACTTGTATATATAAACTAGAGGCTACAAAGCTTGTGAAGAATACAAAAGTACTAAATTAGGAGTTCACAATTCTTTAAATGTTGAATATTTAGGTTTAATAGTAGAAGTAATTTCTGTAGATTTAAATAACATCCCAATTTTTTACTTTGATAGAATCGTTAGAAGTTCTCGAGCTGTAGTGTACAAAAAGTATTAAATTAGGCGTTAAGAATTCTTTAAATGCAAAATATTTAGATTTAAACAAGAATTTTTAGGCCTAATAATCTCATAAGTTTTTTGATGTTCGAAAAAGATGTTAATTCTCATTTCTATAGAATTTTTAGTAGTTAATGAGCCTCGGGCAGCCTCTTCAAACCTCAATACATAGTTCTGACAATCTTGTAAATTTCTTTAAATATTTGGAGGACGTATTATTAAGACTATAATTTACAATTATGTATTATACTATATTTATAGGAATCATGAAACTATTTTAATATAACTCTAGTTAAGAGAAAGTTCAGCCTCAACAAATCATTTCGATCTAGGAATTTATGTAAGGAGCATGCGTCCATACTTCACCCGATCGACAGAGGGAATATATCAAAAAGTAGCGCTAAATGGAAAGTATTAGCGCCGTTCCTGGCTAAGGGGGAACTTCGCTTAATTCACCATCGTAAATTTGAATCGAGTGTGTCCGAGTGGTCATAAGTTCGCCACTTTTTCGGATGTTTCCCTTTTGGCTAGAAACACGTACGGCTCCTTACAGCTATTTATCGCATACCCGTCCCTCTGGCGTACGTGCCCGAACTAATACGCCATATATGCCAGACTTATACCTTCCTCCCCCGGCGCTCTGACTCCATCCCCAGCCCCCGCACCGTCACAAGACCAAAGTTGCAAATCCATTAAATCAGTCAGGCACAGGCGGAGATAAAACGGCGGGACGAACTTTTCCTATTTGCTTTTATGAGGATTTATTCGTGATCTTCAAGGGCTGGTGGTAGCCGCTGGTGTACTTGTTATTCCTGCAGGATGTATCCCGGCTGGACCCGTTTGTACATGTGCATCTGTACCGGGAATCGGATCCACCTCCTCTCAGATGCCCATTAGCTGGCCAAGGAGCTCTCTTTCAATTTACAATGCAGACCCTGGACTCAGCAGCATTCCTGTATTATTACCAATATTTCATTTTCCCAAAAACTTTCTTTTTATTCGCCCCCGTTCATTTCAGGATGATATGATGGATGCTACGGAGATGGACAGGGGACAGTGTAAGCGGGCTGGTCCGGGAATGATATCTCTTAGCTTCAATTCAAGTTGCTTCAAAGTTGCATCACGTGGATGCATTTGTCATTGAGGGCGAGAATGGCGTAAACCGAAAATTGAAATATGAATCTTCACATGGGCGCCCTGCGGTAAGGTGCTACAATGGTACGGGAGAAAAACTGAATTATGCAAATCGGTACTCTGAAATATCTGCTTTGCTTTTCAGAAAAAATAAAAAATCCCCCTCGTCAATGTGTGGGCGTATCCTCTGATGGATACGGCGAGATAGGCTCACTTTTTTCCCTTAGTTTCTGGAGTCATTCAGGCGTCATGCTCCAGCATTACGGGCATAACCCTCAGGCGAAGGGGTGTGGTTCAGATCCATCTGTTTTCCATCAGGAAGTCCGGATTTGATACATCTGATTGATCAATGCCGGCAGACTGAAGCTATTCAAAATAAATCATTTACTGTATATAACCAATACAAAAACCAAACGGAGATACGTGCTATCATTGAAAATTTTCTATGTAGCATAAAGAATTGATGTTATTTATAAAAAAATAAAGAAAAATAAAAAAAATTAAAACTGAGTCTAATTAAAAATATAAACAACTTACACTCGAAGGGATCCAATATTACTATTAAAATCGAAACAAGAGAAAATTGGAGTGCTGCATTTGCTACATTGCACAAAATGGAATATCCAATTAATTTTAGTGGGTTGAATGAACCCACCCAATTTTGTAGAGAGTTTAGCACGATAGCCACCTAGAGCATATTCACGGTTTATTCATATCAGGAATATTGATTCTAACACAAAATATGCAAACGATATCTGTTAGATTTAGGTACCTGCATCTCTAGAGTTAATGAAACTGCATCTAACAAAAAGCACCCGATAATTGGGTCATTATCTCGCTAATTAATTATTTTGATTGGTATCCTTCTTGAATAGATTTCATTTTGTTTAGACATTTAAACAATTTAGAAATATATCGCTATAAATATCAATAAATAATTAATATCCCTAGTTATTTAAAAGTTACAAATCATTCGAGTTTATTTTTTAATTAGCCTTGTTAAACATTATTAATGGACATTTCCATTATTAGTAAATTATTTTATGTGGGAATGAACATATTAGAACATACTACATAAACAAAAATGTAAAAAAGCTCATACATAGTAAGGTCCAAAAGTTTCTGGCCTATCTACATTGGGTCAGTCGATGATACAAAACTTTAATGGCATTTAATTACCGAACTTTCTCTAGATACCCACAACAAAAATTGTTACATTATATTATTTCATTGCAAAGATATAGCCTACTAAAGTTAAACTGTCGATTAAAAATTTTAAATGCATTAAATTGAGTATAGTGCTGTGATTAAGTTTTTGATAAAAGAAGAAAAGACACCGACGGAAATCAAACAATGTTTAGATGCCGTGTACGGACATTCTTCACCTTCGTATTCCACTGTAAAAGAATGGGCCAAACAATTTCGTTTGGGAAGATAATCAATTGAAGATGAACCGCGTTCAGGACAACCATCCGAGGCCATTACCGACGAAAATATCACATTACTAGAAGAGACAGTACTGCAAGTTAGACGTCTAAAGGCAAAAGAATTAGCAGCTATGACTGGGCTTTCAAAAACAACAGTATGGGTATGAATAAGGTCAGTGCAAGATGGGTGCCAAAACTTCTTTCTGCTGTTCAAAAACAAGAAAGAGTAAAGTGCTGTTCTCAGTATTTATCGCTTTATGAAGGTCGACAGAAAGAAGTTTTGGATTCAATTGTTACGGGTGATGAAACTATGGTTCTTTATCTTGATCCTCTGGCAAAAATGGAATCAATGGAGTGGCATCGTCCAAGCTCCCAGCGGCAAAAAAAAGCAAAGGTGACTTAATCTCAGAAAAAGATTATGGCTACAATTTTTTGGGATTCCGAAGGAATTTTACTGATGGAACTTAAAGAACGCAACACAACAGTAACGAGTGATTGCTGTGCTTCCTTGCTACATCAATTTCGATATTCTATTAAAGAAAAACGTCGAGGAAAACTGTCGCGAGGATTGTTGTTTTGTTACTGAACGACAACGCGTCAGTTCACACGTCGGGTATTTCCAAGGCTACCATTAAAGAATGCGGTTTCACTGAACTCGATCATCCACCGTATAGTCCCGACTTAGTCCCAAGCGACTTTTATTTATCCTCAAAATTGAAATCCGACTTGAGAAAAAAAATTGAACACTGATAATGAGATTAAGTCAGCAGTTTTGGCGCATTTTAAAGACAAAAATCCAGACTATTTTTTTAAATTTTTGACATCATTCAAAAATGTAAGCAACATATAACTTTAATAAGATTATTATTATTCGTACCCAAAAGATCTTAAGGTTAAAATAAGTAAGATATTTTAAGATATTCCCATTCAGTTCTCTAATTTCACAGGTCAAAACCAATTTTCCAACTGAAAAAAAAGGTAGGTACAACTAAAGGATTTTATTCGTAAATTATAAATTCATAAACGAAAATACCTCATCATATCACGATTTTGAGAAAAATAGAGTTAACATGTAAAAAAGGCCGTGTTTTACCCATTTTTGAAAAATTATTAAAAATAAGCGGTTGTTATAGAAGCATATAATGCAGCTTAAATAAAAGCTTAAGCGTAGAAAAGTGGTATTTCATATATCTGGATAAGGATTAAGACTTCCTTTCGAGTTGTGTTACGAGATCTTTTCGCTGCCCTTTCATTTTAATAAATTTACAAAAAATTGTCAAAACACAATCTTTTGTACCTTTCAACCCTATTTTGCTCGAAAACGTCAGATGGAACACTTTTCATTTAAAAATTCATAATCTACAGAAAAACTCTTATAGAAATGATATATCACTTGTTCCGTTGAAGCACAAAATATAAAAACATGTTGTCTAGTGTTTTCGAAGAATCAACCAATTTCTAAATTTGTCTCAAGTTACAACACTTAAATCTTTTTATACCATTTAACGTATGCTTAATAGATTTCACCGCAATTTAATTATTTAATAACCTTCAGTCCACAAACCTTGGGGAAAAACCCCATTCAAGTTAACATGTATTATACAAAAGTATAAATTACATCCACGTGAAGTGCCAAAAGTTCATAACATCCATTTTATCTTCGAATTTTTCGAAGAATTATCTACAGACATTAAACACTTATCGGATACATTTCATGTCCTGATTCAAGCGTGTATGATTATGAACTTTGCACTCAAAAAATTGACAATATGTTGTAAATGGAGCACTTTCCCTATCACCATTAAAACTCCATTCACCTGAAGAAAATAAGAAAAATATAAAATCCATGTTCTGTCCCACAGCTCCCCCCGATTGACACCAACACAGGAGCAAGTGATTATCCTTTCGCAGCAATTAGTTGAGCACTTAAATCATCAAAAGACTTGCAAATGTCGAACAGATGGAGTTTTCATTAAGCCCCAGCATGGAATCAATATGCAAATCGTTTAGAAATGTGTGATAAAAAAGCATAAGCACCATCCTTTGAGATAACAAGTCCCGTTAACTTTAAAAAGTCCACCCTTTCAGACCCTAGAGTTGGTACATGGAGAGCGCCCGTTTATGCACCCGGTACGAATTTAATTATCATCCCTCGTCCCAATAGTCTGACCCGGGAGTGTCGAGGAGCCCCAGGAACGACGGGTGACTTATAAGTTTTTCCTAATGAAGTAGGTTTTTAGTGCAGAAACCACAGGCAGAATGGTAGCTGGTAGCTGGTAACTGCTGGCGCCCCCTGTCATTACCCTGGACTCAAGGTATAGTGTATAGGGTGCTTCTGCAGTCATCCTCGAGATTCACATGAATTTTGTAGTGCTTCAGACCTTAGCGAACCATGGTGCCGTGGTCGTCGCCAACCCTCATAAACTACCCCAACTCTAGCATCCCCTCTCTTTCTCCTGGCCACCCCCACTCATCCCCTCAGTCTACTTGCGACGACATACATATTTTGCTTGAGTGAGCTGGAGGGTCCCTCATGTCGTATTTGCACTTTTTACATTCATCCGGGTCCATGAGCAAAGTGAAGTTAGTCAAAGTTTGCATCACTTCGCAGAAGTTTAATGTTAATGCGTTAAGTGCGACTTCCTTCCTGGGCGTTCTGCTGCTTCCCACTTTAGTATACTTCAAATACTGGAGAAGCAGCAGCGAAAAAAAAAGAGATATGCATTCGCTGGTTGGTTAGAGATACCACTACCAACCTACGTTTAAATATGTCGGTGGAAAGAGTCGTAGTTAAGAACTTTTTAATTAAAATGTTTCAAAACTATTTAAATAACAAGCCTGGCAAGTATGCATCAATTTCCTGGAGAAAAAAATATGAAGTTTTGATAACAAGATCTCTTATGCTTCACTTCGCTACAATATTAAAAGAATTAAAATGTTATTACCAGTAACATCTACACTTGTTTTAATAAGAGTACTGACAAAAAAAGCTATATTACAAGTATTTGCTTACATACTTATCCGGGTCTTCAATTAAATTTTAAATTATTAAAAGAAAACAAAGCTCAAATTTTATATACATATAATATACAATAATTAGGGAAAAAACTTTTTTATAATAAAAAGTACGCATCATTTGGCTTACTAAATTAATTAATTACACTGGTCGACAAAATTTAATATTTAATTTTTCCAACAACAAGTAATATATCATTTCCATAGGATTTTTTCCGTAGATTACGAATATGCAAACAAAAATATTCTATTACATCACATTTTTGAAAAAAATAGGGTTGAAAAATACAAAATATCGTATTTCGGCCATTGTTAAAAATTCATTACAAAATAACGGAACGTGGAAAAAGCTCGTAACATGACTCAAAAGAGAGCGTAAATCCTTTTCGATATATATAAGATAGCACTAATCTATAGCACTTATAAAGCGTCTTCGGGAATAAGATTTTCATGAGCGTGCGCAAGCAGTGATCTTCATTCATTTATCTATTGTATGAAGTAAGCGGCTTATGGAGAAAAGTAAATTCCACGGAATATTTCAAAAAATATTATAGCCTCTCGTTTTTTAATATAAGAAGTAAAGGTTCATGCTTTTAGCTACTTTACAAGCTCCTACAAGAATTCGTTATTTTTTAATTAATTTGCAAAAATGGCCAAAATACGGTCTTTTGTACTTTTCAATCCTATTTTTTTCAAAAACCTGACGTGATAGGACATTTTCGTTTGCGAATACGTAATCTAAAAAAAATTCCTAAAAAAATGATGTAACACTTATTCTATGGCAAAATTGGTGTCGACCAGTGTTATTAAAGAAATATTTTCCTTATTACAATCATGTTGCTGCAATTGCGGCTCATTTTGCAATTTCAGTTCAAATTCAACCAAAATAAACTATTTCCTGAGCATTCATCAGCGTAAAATAAGACATTATAAATGAAGACATTGATTTGCATTATTAAACTTTATTTTTCTTTTCATCCTCTTAAAGTTAGAATTTCCAAAGTTTTTTTTTTAATCGTTACCCGCATCATATATAATTAATCAAAATAAATTAAACAATAACAAAAATCTCTCTCTTAGATAATTCTTCATTTACAATAGTTTTTTTTTTGTTTTTTGTTTTTTTTAAGTTCATCCCTAAAATAAATATATTAATCATACATTTATTTAATTATTTAAACCATTGTTTAATTTTAAAGCACTTATATTTACGAACCAAAATAATTGCAACAGCCGGTTAAAAACACTCAAAATTTTGAGGTTAGTTTCATAGCTGACAGCCCGCAATTTGTCATGTGACATTTGTTTATGGTTTAAGTTGCCAGCCGAAAGAAGCGTTTATAGCTTAGATCATAGGTATAAAGGATAGGACATACAGTGTGAAATCCCCATACGTGAATGAAGCATTTTTCCCTAAAAATAAACTCTAGTGGGGAACATGATTGGAGTAGACTAGCGATATAAAATAATGAGATTTTCGAATTTGTACAGTAATGTCAAATCGCACTAGAGCATAAAAAAGGGGTATTTGTGTGAAAATGTTCACCTCTGGGGGCTACAGTAGGCTTATTTTCTCTGCATTAATTTTATATCTTGATTAATACCAGCACTGGACGCCCAACTACGAAAGAGAGGGCTACAACTACATCACGAAATTGCTTCAACTAAACCTATTTTAGGCTATTATGTGAGATTTAGAGTGACATTTTATACATTTTTTTTTAGAGATATGCAATACTGTTTTACTTCCCAATATCATTGTGATATGAAATTTTTTTCGCATACAATTATGCCAAATTATCAAAAAAATTAGTATATTTTGTTCTTTTTGGTATTAAAACTAGCACTTTATATAATATTAAAACTAGAGTTACTAGATATTTGAATCTTTTTTTTTTTAAATCGTAATCAAAAAGGGAAAGATTTTATTCAATTCAAGTGGCTGAATTACTTTAACACGTTTAAGAATTGTTAATGTTAAATTACCAGAGGGTAACAAAATGGACTGCATGCTTAATGTTTCGCCCCGCAGGCTATTTATGCAAAATTCGAATTGCACAAAGGGCCCCCGAGGATCTAACAAACCTTGGCCTTCAGCTTGTTCGTTCTCTCCCATTTCGCCTGGAAACCTTTATGCATATTGCCGCGACGATAATTGCATCGACCCACTCCCCGGGATTTGCATTTTTCATGAATATTCATGCTGTCGGGCGGAGCTGAATTGCATCTCTTCGGAAAACCCCCAAACCCTAAAACCCTCGAAAGGCCGCACAGAAAGTCGTTGTCTCGATCACAAGAAGGCGGATAAAGGAAACAGCCCCAAAAACCCTTATCCATCACTCCCACCAGGACGAAAGTGAAGACCGAGAAGACCGGGACGACCGGGAAGACCGGGAAGGGTTCATGAAGCAGTCGAAGTCGCATACACCTACAAAATCGTGCTACATCACCTGCATCGAGGCAGCATGATGTTTTTCCTCGCAGGCATGATTTAATTACGAAATCAGAAAACGTCGACCGGAAGGGCATCGGTCGGAAAATCACCCTTTAAGCGCTCCCGCGCCGCACTGCACCTCCTTGCCGACGGTGGCGGCGCCATGCACCGTGGGATTGAACACAGGCCCTTCGGATTTAAAAAAAAGATTCGCCTCATCGAAGCGATGAAGGGTAATTTTGCATGCGTCTGCTAAATTGCGTTAAAGGGCTCTGACGGGATAAAGGGATGACTCCTTCCCATTCATGGGTGCTATTTTTTATGTTCTCTTTTTGGTGCATACTCCCCCGAAATGCCCCAAACTCCCCAGCTCGCCCTAGGGAGTCCGACGGTGACGACCGAGACTTCCGGTATGCTTCCTGGCCGCTGGCATTTTTGTTTTCATTTCCATCATTCGCTTTTTTTTGTGTTTATGCTGCTTTTCCCTTCGACTTCCTCTCCATTCGCAGTTTCCTCCTCAGACTGACGACATAATTCCGCATTTTTTTTGAATGGCTTCATGACTAATTGAAAGAACAACGAAACAAAAAACGCGCCGTCTGAAAGGCGGGAAAAAAAAATTCCATTTTTTTAAATGCGCCTTGTATGCGCCGTTGTTCTCCTGTGCATTTGCCGACCGTTTTTCATGTTTTTTCCACCTTATATATATTATATTTCTTTTTTAATATTTAAAGCACCTGAAAGTACTAGTGGAGTTTTGTTCTGCTTCCTGCACCCGGCGACTGTAAAAATAGCAAGCATTAAGGTACTACTAAGCGCCCCGTTTGCTCAAATCCTCATCGAGGTGGCATTTTTCGGGTTTGTTCTCCTCCATTTCGAGCAGCAGGCACAATTACCCGCCACCCACCCTCTTTCCTGGAACCAAATGATTTTTCACACTTCCCTTGGTTCGAATGCATTTTCCTTGCAGGACAAGGATTTTCCTGAATTCCCTTCCTAAATTGCCGCCCGTGGGAGAAAAACAGCCTTTTTCTAATTGAATCGCAGCTGCTGCAGCGAAGCAACATTTTTAATTGAATCTCGCGGTGGAGGAAGAATAGAATATTTTTGTATCACCGTATATACACTAGAACGCTACATGATAAAAATCTCAGATAAAGCCAAGAATTACCACTACCAATTATACAAACCAAAACCAGAGTATCTTTTAAAATTAAAATTGTTATGTCGGTAAGTATGATCAAGGACCTTTATATAACATACTACATATATACGCTAGGGTGGTTCTTAAAATCGAAATTTTTAAAATTTTATCGGGCACCCTGTTAACTAAATGTACAGGGTGGCGCAAAAGAAACGAAGGGGTTTTTCTTTTAAAAACACAACAATTAATTTCTTTAATTTAAACTTGAAAAATAACAGGTGCAGAATAAAGATTTGATAATTTTGAAAATTGCCATTTTCAGAGTAATTTTTGACTCAAAAATGATAGCAATTTGATGTTATTTATAGAAACTTTAAATCTTGACTGTGTTAGTAATGAAAAATGTCCGTTTTCAGAATGAGAGAAATTGACGTTTTCCATGACTTTTCGCAAGAATTCAGAAGTTATTGCTCGAATTTCTTTTAGAATATTATTTTTTAATTCGGTATAATCTCTAGCTTATTAAAGTAGACATATTCTTTCAAATACGCCGACAGGAAAAGTCGGGAACGGTTAAATCCGGCGAGCACAGCGCGGCGGCCAATTAAAATCCGTATTTTCCGTAGAGAACTCTAAGAGGAATCAATTAGTTCAAGGACTCTCTAAATTTCACACTTATGATGTTTCGATTTTTTCAGATATTTTCATAGTGAGGTGTAAGGAAAGGGTTTAGCAGGATAAGGTAGGGTCAACGGCCCCAAAGAGTTATTTTCAAAATAAATTATGGTATCATATCAGTGAGATGTAATCTTGCTGTTGATACAAATTCAGCCTCCCATCTCACTGCGGTACGGAGATAATTGACTAAATATAATACACTAATAAAACCAAAACTGTTTGTTAGACGAAAGATTGTTCTACATTATGTAGTTTTTGTAGAATTTTTTTACCTTATTTACTATTTAAAACAAATAGAATTATTTTTTTTTTAATATTTTAATCATAGTTCCCATAAAACAACACTCCCAAAAAAAATTAAAAGTTCTCATGACCATCCTTGCTTGTAACGAATTCACTTTTGTCTTTTGAATAAACGTTCTTGTAAATATATATACATACTATTATAATATGTTTATTATACAGAAATATATTACTTAAAGATTACAAATGATAATATAATATTAATTTAACACATAGAGAGCCTTAAAATTATTCGTAGAACTGCAACGTCTTTGTAGAGAATATCGATTATAACAAGAAGGAACACTTTAACACGCTTTCAAAATTCCAACCCATAAAATTTTCACTTTTTTAAATTTGATTAAAAGTTCTGGCTAGCCGGCCAGAAAGATATTCTTCCGAAATATTTAAATTTATTGTTTTAATTTTTCTTCTAACAGAAATTTTAAATACATTTTAATAACATTTTACGTATGGTCAAAGACTTATGTGATTCTATTATTATTTAACTATTTCCCAAAAGTTGCATCGTTTGACGAATTTATAAAAATACAAGCTTTATTCAGGAGTCCTAATTGCTTCTAAATTATCGTTTAAACTGATCGCGGCTTATATAGAAGAAATTGTATCCTAAAAGTAAATCACATAGTTAGTATAAAATTTGGAAATAAAATTTATTAAGTTCACAATAAATACTATCAATCAATTAATCAATTATAACCTTAACCCATTTCTTTCTAAACGGAAATTTTGGTATCGATTTTTTTTTTACCTAAGAAAATGAAAAACTAATAATAAAAAAATTCCAAAAGTCACTTTTCCTGTGTAAAATTTCTTGCTCTTTTCGAATCTGCAATCGGAATCGGGATATTTTTAACGGAAAATTCCAAAATGGCGTCTTCAATATGGCGATAGAGTGAATACATAAACAATTTTCAACAAATGATCTTTTTATAAGGATTTGATGTCGTTCATTACGGATAAAAATATACCATTTAGAGAATGTAAAATATTGTAAAATAATGTTTATACACGGTTTTTTCCGCTACACATTTTTAAGGATAAATATTTAGCATAATTGAATTTGTAAAATAGAATTTATAATGTCAAATTTAACATAAAACTATAAGCTGGAGAAAATCCTTGGCATAATGGATGAGTTCCTTTTTATTAGTCTTTATGAAGATTCTTACTCAGGGTAGAGCCGTTTAACAATTTAGAAGTCAGAGTTTTATTAAAAGAAAAAAAGTATTAAGTTGCTTGATAAAAAAAAATATTCCTAAAAACGATAACTATGTGCAAAAAATTCAAGAGTTTACAAAATTTTTCGTCGTGTAAATTTTATCAAAGTCTTCAAAGTACTCCCAGTTAGTCCGATTACGCCCTGAAGACACCTTTCGTGCTTTTGTCCGCTTATAGGTAATGTATAAATTGTAAAATTTTGTTTTTAAATCTTGTGTTGTAAACGGAAATTCGGCATCATATATCTTCATGCTTCTTAAGACAGCATTCCATAAAACTTCATTTCTTGTTTTTCCATTCTCAAACAAATCATGCCTTTTAAGTCGCTCTGTTAATAGCAATTTTGTCGAAATCTTATTCCACACTGGAAAGGGGTGTAGACGACCTAAGTAATAGAAGAAATTAGTTAACAAAAAATTGTGGCATTCCCGCAGATTTACATATCGTCTTCTTCAGTAAGCTCCGTTGAGTTAGAATAATCCCAGTCTTCCACTCTTTCGTTAACGACAGGCACAAAAGTTTGATTTTTTTTAGATGTACTCGATAATTGATTTATCAAAGGCACTTCACACTGAGAAAGCCGTTAGAACATTGGACAGCTCTAAATCTTCTTCTTGCTAGTCAACAAAGTCAACTTCTCATTTTGGTTGCAAAGATGTAAAACTTGCGTAGTCAGATTGCATTTATGAACACGCTGGTTGGATTATTGAACACTATGCAAAAGCAATTTTTACGCAACTATGCATTTCTGAAAAACCCTGACATTTGGAATTTTCCGTTAAAAATTTTCCGATTTCAAACTGCAGATTCAAACAAAGTTAGAATTTGTACACTGTGACTATTAGAATTTTTTTTACATTTTCCTAGATAAAAAACAAATCGATACCAAAATGTCCATTTAGTAAGATTTACAAGAATTGATTTTTAGTATTTCATATTTCCAATGCATTTTGGAAATCCATCAAATATAGAGTGCCGTAGTATTTATGAATGGGAAATAAACGAATTATTGGTAAATTAACGTTATAACTAAATAAAATTTCATGATGGAATCAATCCTACCGGAAAAACGAGCAACGAAATTTCAAATTTTCAAAATCTCAGTGAAGAACCCTCACAAACGTAGTGGCCTCTACCGCCAAAAAATTGCAATCTACGCCAAAACATAGAAACGGCAACCATATGATTTTCGATGTTTATTGATTATCAAATTGCCGGTAACTCTCTCGCACACATCAAAGTTTTATGAGCATGCTGTTGCGCATATGTCGATGTGTGAGTTTGGGCCATTAAAGCCTTTTTACGGAGCCTCTCTCCTTTTTTTCCCAGTGCCTCTTATCAAATTTTGGGTCGTAGATCAATTTTCCTTTCCCTGAACTGCTTTTAACGGCCGAACGTGCCCAAAAAACCGGGTTTTTGTATTTAAATAAAAAACCGTTTCAGTGCGTAACGCACCCACACCACTGTCGGCAGTATGCTCGTCTCGCTCTAAGCGCAGCGGGGCTCTTTAAAAATCGATTGCCCCTTCCGCAGGTATGCAGTTCAGCAGTCGAAATTTAAAGGGACTGCCAGAGGCAACTAACCCTTTGCCTTACGTTTTAATTTCGAAGAATCGTGCGCGTGCACCACAATTAAATTTAGCGCATATCTATGAGTGGAGTTATAAAGCAATGAAAATAATTAATATCATCATAATGTTTTATTACAAGTTAGAAGGAATTTATGTGGTTTTAAATCTTTAAATATGCGGCGGTTGTAATCCGTCAAAGTTGAATTTGGAACAGATCTTTGCGGGCCTGCCTCAGGTTTATGAGCTCACGCTGCGAAATTGTGTTTTCTGCGTTCAATCGAATTTATAGCTTTTTGATATTGTTTTTTTTCCTCTTTATATTTTTCCGTTTATAATGTTGCGACAATCATAAATTCACATAAATTTTATTCTAATGTTATTTTTTGGTCCGATATTTTCACGCAAAAAGTTTGATTAATTATTTGCTGCTATGTGCACAGAAGTTAATTAATTAAACATGAGTTGACAAATTTGACTTTTCGCGATTTGTCTATTTCATTTTGCGCGCTTTGATTTTGATCTAATATATTTTGAAATTTTTTTTATATAATATAATTTTAATGTATATTTTATATTTGTAATTTATATCTCCGGCAAACATTCAAACTCATATTTAATTTATCAATCTTTACGTAAGTATCAACAGATTTTAAAACACCAACAATTTAAGAACCAAAAAGTAGGGTGATTGTTTACTTTCACGGTCACCTGGTTTTTTACCAACTAATAATCGAAAAATGTATGGATTTTAAATTTGAAAAAATAAGTATTTTTGTTAATTTTTTAACTCTGAATGCCGAAAAAAGCGTTTGAAAAAAAAAATTGTTTTGTTTATTATTTGATTTCACATCCCAATCAATATTTTGGAAATGGGAAAAAGTTAGAAAAAGAAGTAACGGACAGGATAGGGTCAGGGGGAGACGGGGAGGTGAGGGAGTGTTAAAACCTCGCCTGAATTTGGCTACCATTCTCTCTAGAGGGGAAGGGGTCAATATAACTGTCAATAATGGTGGCAATTTCAAATTTCCTTGATTATCGATTTATCGTAGCGCTAGAATCAGTCAATAATAGCGGCTGAAAAATCAACAGAAATACTGATTTTTTTTAATTTTTTCATTTTTTTCTTTTCATAAATCCGACGCAAAACGACCAATTTGAAAAAAAATGGTAAAAATGTCGATTCTTTGATTTTATATCCTCAAAAAACCAGGTGACCGTGAAAGTAAACAATTACCAAAAGTAGATTCGCTGTTTGAGCGAACTCAAATGAGTTTGTAATAAAAACTTGCAAAAGTGTTTTTAGTTTCCTTTTTAAGAAAACAAATGAATTTTTTATGAGTTTTTATTATTTAAAATTAAATTTCCATTCAATCATATTCCATGAATATGTCAAAGTTAAATTTAAAGCGTTGTTATTAATATAATATTTTTAAAGTGAAATATTGTTTCGATTTGTAATTGCAAAGCTAACTGGCTAAATAAAGATTTATTATTATTATTTTAACTTTTAGGTTTTTATTTATCTAAATTCTGTGTACATTATGCAACAAAGCAAAGCAAAGCAACAAACAAAATTTGAATTATTTCATTTGCTTATCCAAAAATCAATTTTGGGGATTGTATCATTTCAGCGGTACTTCTTTGGGTTGAAATCTAAGGCATTTTGTAGAAGGAATTAAGGAAAAATAATGAAAAAATCTATCCATCATAGTTTTCGAGATATTTATAAAAATAAATTGTAGGTATCTAATCATCCCATACATAAATTTGAAAATTTATTCCATTACTTTTCCCTTGTTCCCTGCTACAAATTGCTTTATAAATCGTTTTCAGATCAAAGGACCACCGAAATTATAGACGTTTTGCTAGAAGCAAGTGCTCGTATAAATTTCTTGATAATTATTTTGAATTGGAGCTCCAGACCAAAATCACTTCAAACATTCAAAGTTTGTCCGTTTGTCCGAGATCGACTCGATTCGATCCAACTTCTCAACTTGGATCGAATCGAAATTATCACATGTAGACGCGGATCGATCGATCGAAAGATCAAAATAGCTCTGACAGCTCAAATTCGGCTGCGCAGTGAATCGCAAAGGCAGTTAAAGTCGACGCAATATTAAGTAATCTGTGATTGATTATTAATTAATATTTATTAAAATGCAGTGAGTAAGAAGAATTTGTGGAAGCATGAGGAGATCCTTGCTCTCCTCGCAATTATGCAAGAGACAAATTCTCTTGCCTTATTTGACAGAAAACTTTATAAAAACAGAGATACCTAAAAATTGAAACCGAACTTGTGAAAAAAGATTATAATACAAAAAATTGCAACCATACTGAAATAAGGTAGAAAAGTTTAAAGCCTTATTTGTCACTTCAATCACATTTCGAGCTTTCAATCTTCAATCCGGTGTCTATGACATATGACACACATCGAATTTCGATCTATCGATCCTTCAGTCCTCCATGTAGCAAGTCTCCAGTGGGTAAACAAATTTTTTAAGTGATTTTACCCTCGAGTCTCTAAATTCTAAATAATTACCATTCAACTTTGGCCAAAATGTTCGATTTTTTTTTCTTCTGGCCATTCCTCTTTCTATATTCACTAGTTTTATTGTTTTTCTATTTTAATCCATTCTTGGGGATCCAAGGAATAGGAATATGTTAAAATTACGATTTAAATAATTAATTATGTACTTATTATTATTTTTTTAAACTTGGGCCAATCTTGCCCTGAAAAGCAGGTTACTTAACCCCACTCCAGTTTTATGCCATAAATTACATGTTTTAAACATGTAGGCTTAATGTAACTTAGTTTTATCGAAAGTCCAATAATATGAGATATGTTTTACATAAAGACAATTTCCTTTTACTGTTTATTTCTTTCAGTTAAAAGCAAACCCAAATTACGTGGCGTGGCCAATGGTCCAGAAAAATCGTCAACGGTCGAATAAAATTTTTGAAAATGACCCGACAACAAAATCTTCGAATAATCTCCACCGTGGCAATGCTTTCGATGTTTTCGAGGAGGTCAAACAAAAGTTTCGCAGTGGCGCGAAAGAGAGAGCGGGGCCATTGCCGCACGCACACCACCGCGCGCCGCTAGTGTCGTTACACGCGAGCCGATTTCTCTATTCCGTTTGCATGCATTTGCACGAGAAGTGGCGAGGGACAGGGACGTGAGTTGTTCGTCGTCTTCGCTGGCTACTGCGGCTCGCTGTGTCGGTGCACATTTCTTTTTCTGTTGGAATTTCTTAGCGCCCAGAGGAGAACCGTCAGAAGAAACGTCTTCTTTTTGAGCCGGCGGCATCCGGACTCCTTCGATTCGAGAGACATACGACACCGAAATTATTGTGGGTAAATATTCCTCTAAAGCAAAATACAAAAATAAAAAGTAATTAACGATCACTGAGAAAAAAAAAATAAGAAGTAGAAAAAAGCGCTGATCCCGCTCCAGCAGCGGTCGGTGGCCACCCGTTTCGATTTTCTATTGGTTTGTGTGGGGCCAGGCGAGGCCATTTGCCTGCGTTTTTGGCGCAATTGTTGCACACCGGGCGGCGAAGAAAAACACCACCAAACAGCAGCAGCAGCACCCTGCGACCCTGCGGCACATGAACAGTGGCGCTCTTTCGATTCCGGGAAAATTTGGAGAAGTCTTTTTTCCAATTTGTCTTATTCTCTGCAGCCGTCTGTTATGTTCTCCCTCCGCCGGAAAGTGGGTAAAGAAAAAAAAATGTCGGGAATTTTTCTTGGTCACATCGAGTGATAAAAGTGCGCGGTGTGAAGAAATTATTAGTCTTAATAGGAAAGTGGTGCAGTTTCTGTGACTGGTGGTGCCGGGTTGTTTTTTTCTTCTTTTGGTATTATTAAAATTTTCGCAAAAATTCATAATCTTTCTCTGGTGGTCGTTGGCTCTTCGCTTGTTTTTTTCGTACTTTTACTGGTACCACGGTGCGGCTGTGATCCGCCAAGTGATTCATTGCGCCCCAAATGGTGGCTCTTTTTGAGTTTTGTGTGCCTGTGGCAGCACCTCACCACAGCAGCGCCATTCTCATTTCATTTCATTGTCTCGGAGCGACGGCGGTGAAATGCTCGCTCTTTTCTGATACACTCTGAATTTTCTGAATCGTCGTTTTCGTCGTCGTCGTCGCGGTCTCTGTGCGGCTCCGGGGGCTGCTCTGTTCTGCTCCTCCATAATGGCGCGATCTAATCCGATCCGACTGTCTTGAAACTGGCTTAGGTTGAAACAGCCGTCGTCGCATTTATTTTATATATTTTCTTCTTATTTTATTTTATTGCGCTTGTTCGGAATCGTGGCATCTTTTTAATAATAAAAAAAAATGTATAAAAAGTAAAAATTTCATTTTCTCGCTTTTGCCCTTTTTCTGCTGCTGTGCTAGTCGTCGACGACTACGACGCCGCCACCACCGTCGGGGCCGCGGCCGGCAAGTTTCTTCTTGTTGCCAAGGAGAAATTTTTTCCGGCTTTCTGCGAAAAAAAAAGGGCACACACCGGAGCCGGGCCGGTTGGCAGTCGGTCGTCGTCGAAACTGAGAATTAAAAATGAAAAGACAAAATAAAAAAAAAACCCTGACGGTCACCGGCCCAGACAAAGAAGGGCTCTCCTCTGACTGTCCGGAGCCGGGCCCCGTCCACACCACACCACTACCACCAACACCCTCCCTCACCTCAGCAGCGCTAATTCGGCAATTTCTTGCAGTTTACCGGTTCCGGAAAAGTGGCCGCCGAAGAGATGCCAGCAGTTGGCAGCGGCGTTTCGACGATCTCTCGGATTTCTGGAGCACAGTGTGACATTTGTTGAAGAAGCAGAAGCGGTGTTAAAATAAGGAAAACACGAACGAAATAATATTCTCGAAGGAGGGCGGCCGGCGAAGAAGATTTCACTTGCATTAATTTTTTTTGTTCGCCTTTCGTCGCTTCGCCTTTTCTTTTCTTTTTTCGCTTTCGTGGTGCCGGAGAAAATGTCCTCACAAAATGGCAGTCGGGAATTCGTCGAGGGATGGACGCTTGCGCAGACCCTTGGTGAGGGTGCCTATGGCGAGTGAGTATACCGTTTTTCCCTGGCCATCATCATCATCTCATTAATCCTCCTCTCCTGTCCTGTTACCGAAAAGCGCACCAAAAAATACCCCTATCCTTGTTCTATCCCGAAACTATCCTGCTCCCACATCTTCCTTTTTTTTTATTTTTTTTTACCTTCTTGTCCTTCCTGCCGCCGGTCCTGGAGCACCAGAACCAGAGCGTACTTTTGCGCGGCGCTGTGCAAGACAGAAAAGGTGAAGGTGGAGGAGGGGGAGGCGACCTTCTTCTGCGGAGAGGGTGCATGCACCTTTTGCGCTCCTTCGCCATCACCGCCTTTGCCTCTATGCCTTTGCAGTCGGCAAGTCGCAGAAGAAGAACCACACTTAAAGTTGGTTTTTTTCTAATCATTTTTCTTTTCGATCTTTTAAAATTTTTATGTATATAAATATATATATAAATTTGTACTTCCAGAGTGAAGCTGCTGATTAATCGCCAGACTGGAGAAGCAGTCGCCATGAAAATGGTCGATCTCAGGAAGCACCCGGATGCCATGTTGTCCGTCCGGAAGGAAGTTTGTATACAGAAAATGCTGCAGGATCAACATGTGCTCAGGTACTTCGGGAAGAGGACCCAGGGCGACATCGAATATATCTTCCTAGAGTACGCTGCTGGCGGGGAGCTCTTCGATCGAATCGGTAAGTACTAATACAATTTTAATACAATTCTGTTATTTTTAAGGAGAGGGAATTGTTCTGGGAGCCCATCGACAAGTGTGGAGCCCCAATAGAAAGCTCCCAAATTTTCCTAAGTTATAAATATAGTAAATCATGAATACGTAATTTGATCTGGTGTAGAGTTTTAGTTCAATCAACATTCCAACACTAGACAATCATTAAAAATGTGCAGTGTTTTTATATAATAAAAGTCATTAATCACCAAAGGACCAATCAATTCCTTTATAATTTTTGTTCAAGTTCAGTATCAAAGTTAAAGTTCACAATGTCCTACTTATGAATTTAAGCTTTTTAGAACATTTAAACGTACAGAAATGACCAATTTAATACTTCCGAGTAAATGAGAAAACAACTGAAATGCTTAAGACGGAAAGTAACATTTTTACTAAAACAGACTTCCACCTAAATATATATAAGTGAGGTGATTGTGATGGAACTGTCAACAGGTTTATGAAATCCAGAGAACTATTATGCAAGCAAAAGAATTTATTCCAACTATATTTAGCTACGAATTTTGAGCAAATTTGGTGAAGATTTAAGGTGATATTGAAACAAATTTCCGTCAAAGAATCGAATCTAGATTTGTTGATGATTATAGTACACATACTCCTCAGTTCTGTTGTCGCTTGGAAGTAAAAAAGAAAAGAACCGCCCAAGAGCTTGTCGGGCATCTATATGAAAGTTCTGTAGTGAATAAATACCTACAAAATTATTAATCTACATTCTTCCAACCTCAAATTGACCTGAGAATTTTTCTGAATAAATTATTAAGGGGCTAGAATTATTTTAATTTTGTTGTATTTTTACGTAATTAAAAACTATTGATAAAAATATATGAAATGAATATATCAATATTGATAAATTATAATAATGAATGCCAAAAGTATTTCGTAATAATTGATAATACAATAATAGCTATAATAAAAATAATAAGAATGTATAATAATAACAACAAAAATAATAATAATCAATATAAAAAAATAAAACGATAAATAAATACCGAAGATAATAAATAATAATAAAGAAACTAATTATTATAATAATAATTTATTCTATTTTGCTTCAGAAAAGATTCGTTTTATTTCATATAATATAGCAAAAAATGAATTTTTATTTAATTTGCGCGTGCAACGATGCCACAAGTATTCGTAAAGATGATATGCCAGATTATTTTCAACCCCTAATTACTTAAATGCGCCAAAAATCCTTGTAGTTATTATTATCTTATATAACAGAGAATGTTTATAAAAAATTTCAAGTCAATCTTGATGTTGGACATTTTCAATTTATCCTTGCTTCAGGGTCTGTTATAGTTTTCGTTGAAAGTACATACTAAGAGATATATTTCTGCATTATTCAGATTTTTATCAAGGTATTTAAAAAGTTAGGGAAGGGCAGAGATATAAACTTTTAAAACAGAATATCTCGCAACTGAAGTACTTAAATTAAAAAGTTCCAAAACACTTTTTATTGGATTTTGAAAAATTTATTTACCACTGTATTATCTCTTTACTTTTCACTGTATTTGCCCTCTAAAAAACATAAACCAAACATAAGAACATTAATATCTCAAATTGTATGTCCGTTTTCAGATGTTTAAATTTTTTTCAATTTTTACGCAGCCTAGATGAAGCTAACATTTTATTGAAATCAATTAATTTGACCTGTAGAGGGGGTGACATCCAGATGAAATACATGTACACTTAGGCTGGTAAATACAATACCCTGCTCTGCATTGCAATTCGAGAAAACGAAAAAAATTCAATGAGAAACGTTATTAGTTTGCTAACTACGATTTTGCTTCAACTTCCGCCAAATCCGTTTAAAATTGTATAAATAAAATAATGAAAGCTTTAAATATCCAGATTTCTTAATTAAAATTTAAAAGTCACGAACGCTTCAAGTACGAAGAATGAAAGTGATGAAATAAATACATTAATCTGTAAACAAATTTAGTCCTTTTAATTGTTAGAAAATTATAATAAATCTGTTTTGATATAGAAATTTTATTTAAAGCTGGTTTTGTTGCGCCTCAAGAGAATACACATTTATTACTTATACTGCAATTAAATTTTCAAAAAGTAATGTGGTAATTGAAAATAGTGATCTAAACCAGTTAAAAACTAAAATTACTGAATATTGAATTAAGTTATTGCGGCTGCCTCAAAAGAGGCACACTTAGGCCAACGCAAGGCCCATTGTGATAAGGTTAGGTTAGGTTATTGAATTAATATCAGTCAGTTTTATCGACGATCTGAAATATCTAGTGAAATCTTACGATTCAATATTGAAAGTTATAATAGGATTTTTCAGTAACTTTATTACACATTTTTTAGAACTTGTAATTTTTTTGAGGGGGTTTTACTTAAAAAAAAAAAATATTAAAATGTCGAAAATGTATAATTAGTCCAGTTTTAGTGTATAATACAAAAATTTTATTGTCAGCTTTTCGGTTTATTTATTTATAATAGTTAAGATCGATTACATATCAGATAAACGTGTGATTTTTGTTTGTTTTATTAAACCTTGTAACGATGATTTGATAATCAGAGAGGCAATGATTACTCAAGACTCTTGTCTTGTTATCTCTCCGAAATATTGTCTACCGTGAAATCGAAATCTCTCTGAGCAGGAAATCAATAGATTAATTGACAGAAGAGAAGGTACATGCAAAACATTGTTTTAAAAATGTAGTTTTCAGTAAAGAATTTAATTATTTCTGCAGGAGTTGTTCAGTTTAATTTAAAAAGGAACTAAGTGTTTAATTGCATCCCTATTATGAATTTATAATTAAAGTAATTGATGCAGTTAAGTTTTAATATCTTTTTCACGAATAAACAGACAATGAGTAAATAAAATAATAAAATTAATGAGGCCATTGTAAAAATGATCCTTTTATTGCAACATGAAAAAACATCACGTAAATAACTTATTATGAAAGCTATTAAGTTGATTATAAAGTATAAAAACATTAAGGTAGGTACTTTAAATTTAATTTATAAGGCTAGAGATGTGGAAAAGTTAACAATTATTTTTATTAATTAATGTAAAAAGAACGGTCGCACGTAAAAACACACATTTCTACTTTATCACATGAAACAGCTCACAAATTCTAGGTGAATTCGAGTTACGTAATTTGAAGTTGTGCTCATTTGTGCAAAACAGAATTGATGCAAATCCATTGATATTTCGTTTACATTGAATCAGAAGCAGCACCCGTGCACCATGGGTTCCTCACAAGAATTGTAGCCAATTAGGCTCTTAAACAATTAACCTAGAGACTTGAAAAGGTAGAGAGAAGTAAGCCCAAGGTAGTGAGTAAATAGAATAGGTTAATTAAGGAACCTGTCTGGAGAAGTCGTAGTTGTTAACTTTTGAAGGTACAATTGCATAAAACTGCAAACATTCCTGGTCTCATTAAAACTTTAACATAAATTCGAGCCAAGCAGCAGAGGGAGTTTTTTATTTAACTTTGTTATTATTTTCGTGAGTGAATTGAATTGATAAACAAGTTTTCTCCCAGCAAGTAGTTACCCGATTAATCAAAATCATAAATTCGATATCGTTATGAAAACGTCGATGCGCTCCCCGAACAGCATTTCAATCTTGCGAGACGCCAACTATTTCCCCCTGGTGGCAGTTCATTAACTGGTATTTATCTAAAAAGTAGTTCACGGTAGCGTCACGCCACAACCATCACCCAGATACCTCCCACTCAAACCCCCAGCTCTATCAGCCTGAAACCCTTCTCAATATTTTTTTTATGCATATTTCGTGTTTTATCAATTTTCTTTCTGTGCTTATTGATTTGTTGTGATTACGTACTTTCTTAAACAGAGATAAATTTTCTATCCGGTTCCACTATAATTCACGTCGAACGAACTAAATCCATTATTTGTAAACATTTGCCTGGCTTGAAATGTGTTTTCGTTATATAATACATTTCAGAGGGTGTTCAGTGCATTCGTATATTTTTTATGATTTTCTCTTTTTAAAATAAATTCTGGGCTAGCAGGCGAATGCATGTGAGTGGCATCGCATTTTATTAAAGTTTTATAGTTTATTCTCATAGATGAACGAAGTACGGTTTAATGAATAACTCCGGGAAATTTTGCTGATATTTATGACGAAATGAAAGTTAGTGAATCTGTGGGAAAATGTGGTTTTGTTAATTGAGTTTTACCCGGGGAAATTAGGTGATTCAGTTCTAGCAAAATACTTTAAAATTAAGATAAGAATAAATATGGAGTTGAATTTAACCTATATCTGATAGTTATATATATATATATATATTTTTTTTTTTTTACAGAGCCCGATGTTGGTATGCCTCTACATGAGGCGCAGAGATATTTCAAACAACTCCTTTCCGGCGTGAAATATCTACATTCCCGTGGTGTTGCACATAGAGACCTGAAACCTGAGAATCTTCTACTGGATGAGCACGATAATATAAAAATATCGGACTTTGGCATGGCAACCATGTTTAGGTATTAGGTACAAACCTAGAGAATTTTACATAGACGCAGATCAACTGGTACTAATATTTTGTTAATTTTTTGGTATTTTCCTCAATCGAATAGAATGAAAGGCAAAGAGAGGCTGCTGGACAAGCGATGCGGCACTTTACCGTATGTTGCACCAGAAGTATTAATTAAACCATACCATGCGACTCCGGCGGACATCTGGTCCTGCGGAGTCATCCTCGTGACTATGCTGGCTGGAGGTAAGATAAATCCTTTCATTATACCATTTTTTTCAAATAGCTCGTATTATCATGCACATCCTTCTGCATCTGCAGCGTATTAAGATTTTTATTTATAATACTATTATAGTGCACCATCACGCAATTGTAATCTCATTATTTTTTTATTCATAATATTTTTGCTGGTTCTTTGGTATTCTAGCTGTAGATTTATTATTTGAAATCATCTAAAGCTTTAATACCAAAGTTCCGGCTTAAATTGCTTGCTGCACCTTTTTTTTAGTGTTTATTTTAATTTTTATTATTTTTTTACTTTTTTTTTATAGTTGTATTAATTGCACACTTGTTCTATATGAAGTGACCGAGAGTATGCTCACTGCACGATTTAATTTCTTTCTTTTATATATAAATATATTTTTTTCATTTCTATTAAATCTTCTTCATTTCTCCAGAATAGAGCAATGAATAAAAAATCTTTTGTTCGTGATTTTTCTTTTGCACATTATTGTTATTTTTTAATTCGAGATTTTAACGAATGGCTATAAACAAACAAAATAGAATCTCGTAAAATGTTTTAACGTCGCTGCAATTTCTTCAGGGATTGCAGTCTTGATTTGTGTTTTGAAATTTCGCTCAACAAAATCTTACCTTGTGGCACTCACTTTTTTTAGAGATTTGTTTGTAATACGTCGTGTAAAATTCTTGACAAGCTATTTTATCCCGTTTTTATTTCTTGTTTGTTTATGCATAGCATGGCAAGATTGTATAGCGCGGAAGGTTTTTTTTCGCTCTTTTATAAACGCCTTATTTGATAGCTGGAGATTAGAAAATGTCTCGCGTTTACTGCGAGATATACTTTCGGCCTTACATTCCTTTTTAAAATTTTACTTTTGCAACTTAATGTGTAAATACACGAACTGAACTATTCTTTTCTAATCGTATGTAATCGCCTTATTGTGCTAGGGACGGAAAGATGGAATTTGTTTTTTAATTTTAAAATGTCGGGAGAAGAAATTAGGTGAGAACTGGGCTAGTAAAAAATAGAATAACATACGAAAACTGTTCTGAATTTTGACACGCAGCAGCTACTTTCGATAAAGAGCTAAAAACTCGAAAGCAGAGTATCAAAAATCAAAACCTTGAACACAAATATCTCGGAAGCCAAAAGTTCACATTTAAATCAGTAATGCGTGCTTATCAGCAGCAAGGCGAGTACATATTTTTGCCTTGTTTAGAAATATTGGCGCTCCGCTTAGTGTCCTTTGGAAATTTTACATCCGTTTCTTACATTGAGTATTTAAAATGTTTGCGCACTAGCAAAAAACTTTTCGTATACTTGCACAAATACATATTTTTTTTCTTTACATTCCGCTATAAAATAATTTTTAATATATCGTTTCAAATAAAATTAATACCCGCAAATAACAAGTGAACAAAAATTGCCTATTTTATAGAGCTACCTTGGGATCAGCCATCGACAAACTGTCCCGAGTACGTCAAGTGGAAAGACAACGACAAATGGACAACGATGACCCCTTGGAGTAAACTAGACACTCTTGTGATATCGCTTCTGCGCAAGGTATTAGCACCGAATCCCTCAAGTCGACCCACATTAGATAAAATTATGGACCACAAGTGGTGTCACATACAATTTGGAGATTCGGGTAAGTTTTCCATCTTTATATTTGTAATTACTTTTCGAATTATTGTACGATATTATTTTATTATTAAATAGTATTATAATAAGTGTCCCTTGTTTTATGCTTATTATTTATTTTGCAAATATAATGTTTTGAATGCTTTTCTTTGTCGTTCTCAATTTTTGAACAGGTACTTAGTGACTCTCAGTTGAATTTTTGATTCTGAGGGTACCTTTGTACCTGATCGAAAGTTTTAGAAAAATTAAACATCAAGTTTTGTTATTGAAGACCAATTTTCACTTCATGAATTTTATTCAATTTGTAAATATGAGCAAAGTTTTGAGGAAAGATGTTTGATTTCACCATTTCTGTGTAATTTAGTGAGAAATAAAATTAGTAAAGTGTATTATTCGATGAAGATTATATTCGGTTCCAATTAAGGGAATTAACAAAAGTACTGAATTAGTTAATTGCATTGTTTCTTCTTTTGTTAAAGTTCGGTGTAGACACAATAAATCCTGCATTTATTTATAACTTAATTAATTAATTTGCAAGGAATTTAATTCAAGGAGGATGTTGCAGTTTTAGTCAAAAGCAAACTTGTAAAAAGAAACTATTCAAAGGCTTTGAAGATGAAATAGTATTGGCAAAATCTTTTCAACAAAATTGTAAGAAAAAACAAGAATAAATGAATTACAAGTTCTTGAATTTTTCGATCCACACAAATGTCTTCATCGAATATGCGTAAAATGGTTTTTAGCAGCAAATCGTATTTATTGAATAACGACTCAATCGATAGATGATATATTCTTTTATATTAGATGCATGCAAAATTAAGGTCCAGAGTTACATCGTTGCATTTTAAGATGTTTGCAATTTTTTGTTTTGTCTTGTCTTATTATTATATAAGTTTTGACGATAATATTTGCACAAAAAAACTCTACTTCGGCGATTACGCACAGAAAAATCTTGGTTATGTTGGAGTATTAAATTTTAGAAATGGGTTCTTTTGAAGTACATATTAAATTTACAGTCATAATAAAATTCCAACAGGATTCGAACTTAAAAAAGCATGAACTCGTAGAAACTGATGGATTTTGCAAAATATCTGCTTTTTCACTTACAATTAGTTTGTTTAGTTTGCTGTATAAATTGCACCTAAATTAAATGTTTACACCTCTAGTCAATTAGCACATTCTAACAACGAAATCAAACCGTCCGGTCGCTGAAATCGTGGCAGTTTTCATCGCTTTGGCGCTTTAGCTGTATGATAGATTTGTTACTTCATAAAGCTAGATTACCAAAGCATTGAAGACGCGCCCATGCCATCGTGGAGCCCCCCGCCGCCGAAGAGGTCCCGGCGCAGGTAATTCAGCAAAATGACTGTAACCCATGTTGTATAGTAGTAGTCTAATTGTATCTAACACTTGCTCATTTTGCAATTTTATTTTCTCAACTATTTTGTCTTTGGTGATTTTAGCTGTATGGTAATCCATTCGTACCCATAGAGCTTTATTACCAAAAACCAAATGGTTGACGTTTTCTTTTTATTTTAGTTGATTTAAATGACGCATTCTTATTTTTATTTTTAAAAATCTCTTTCCATAAACTTGTGTATTTAGAAGAGCCCTCCTTTTTGGTTATTTTGCAGATCTTAAATCTAAAGATGTTACCGATTCCCTGATAAATTCGCCCAAGGCGAAGAGACAGCGTTCTAGTCACGATGTGTCTAATCTGTACGATGACTCCACATCTCGGACGTACTGCTCCCAGCCTATTCCTGTTGTTAAACCGGATCATAATCCTCTGGAAGAATGCGACGAGCACCCGGCCATCGAAGGCCGAAATGGGTTCTGCTTCTCCCAGCCGGCCATGCTGGATGACCTGATCCTCTGCAGTCAAATGAACTCGACGCAGTCAGCTAGTCAAAATGTATTCCAAAGATTGGTCCGTCGAATGACGAGATTCTTCGTAACAACGAAGTGGGATGAATCCATAAAGCGACTTTCTGGAGCCCTGGATAAGCTCGGTTATACATGGAAGGTGAACGACGACGGGGTCGTCACAATATCAACGATAGACAAAAGGAAACTTAGGCTAGTTTTTAAGGCCCATATTATTGAAATGGATGGTAAAATTTTATTGGACTTCCGGCTATCGAAAGGCTGCGGGCTCGAATTCAAGCGACGATTTATCAGAATAAAACAAGGCCTAGGAGACATTATTCTAAAGGGGCCAGTCACGTGGCCCATCGCTATTGCTACTAACTCTGTGCCTTAGAAAAATTGTTCCCCGTTGCTAGTTGACTTTCGGATGAAAACAAAAGGAAAATCATTTTGATTAAAAAAGTTTTTCACGCTGGAGAGCTTTTTAATTTGTTAACGGTTTTTTACCATGACGGTGATCTTTTTGAAATAAATGTTTTAATAAAAAAATTGTGTTTTTTTATGCCTGTTCACTCAATTTTCTGCATCACTGTGCAACCGCGTTATAAAACAGCATCCGATGATTTTAATGAGATTTTGTGTCGTCTGGAATTAATCTAATAAAATTATTTCACTTGGATTCTTGGAACGACATTCAAACATAAATTCTCAAATTAGAAATATTGAACTAATTAAAATCAGTTAAGTGTTTACGGAAATAAAACATTCGTTTGTCGTCTCGGAAATTCGCAAGAACGAATTCGAATTTACAAGAGATTAAAATATTTCTTTTGCATCTATTTAGAATATGCAAAATATATCAAATATCGGACAATTCGCAAGTTCCCTAGTGAAGATTTTGGAAACAATATTTCATGAACTTAAAGCAACTAACCTCCAGTTTCTACATAAAAGTAAGAGCTGTTACCATAATTATTTTAAAAAATCACTTTAATTCAGAAGGAGCTGTATTTACACAAGAATTCACAAATTATGAGAAACCAGCGTATTTTTAACATTTCTTAAATGATGCAGTAGAATATTAATTCCTTTAAACTGATTATTTATAGGAATTAAAGAGGTTAAGAGCTGTTAACTTTTATCGAAGAGTAAGTCTCATAACACTTGTTGATTACATAAGTTGAGTAAAATAAACGTATATTAAATAGCTAGAATTAAAACTGGGAATAATTCAAGAATACAAAGTTATTTTTCTAAGATTTGGAGATTAAAAATTACATTAATTTGCATGGATTGTTGTGTATAACAAGACCGTTTACGATCAAAATCTTTTGTACTAAAAGTTGTTCAGAAAATAAATATTTCGAATTCAAGCGCTGATCTATACAATGATATGTGGAAATTTGTCCACGGTTTTATAAAGTACTTTTTTCTTATTAATACTCGATAAAGTAAACATGACATATTTTTAGGGTTCCGTACCTCGAAAGGAAAAAACGGAACCCTTATAGGATCACTTTGTTGTCCGTCCGTCTGTCTGTCTGTCAAGACCCTTTTTCTCAGGAACGCGTGGAGGTATCAAGCTGGAATTTATATCAAATACTCAGGTCTACTGTCCCTTGGAGCTGTGAAAAAATCAAACTTCTAAGCCAACGCAATCAAAAGATACAGCCGTTTATGCCGCAAATTTCCGTAAATTTTCGACACTCGCAAGGGAATCAAAACCTACAGGGTACTTCCCGTAAACTCAGAATCTTGAAATTTGGTACGAAGCAACGTCTTATAGCACAGATAAAGGAAAAATTGAGAAAACCGTAAATTTTTAGTTACATCATATAATAAAAATATTTTTAATAATTTTAAACTTACTACGCCTTTCCTCATGAACGCGTAGAGGTATTAAATTGAAATTCATATCAAATACTCAGGTCTATAATACTTTTAATGCGCAAGACGAGAATTTTGTGCACTATTCGAATAGAAAACGGGCGATTTTTTTCCTAAATTTTATATAGGAGTTTTAGGGGTTGCTCTTTCAGAATCTAGCATTTGTTTTGCATAAAAGCTTCAAAAGCCCTATTATTTTTTGGTGTTTTTACAAAAAGTACTGGTTTTTTTTTGGTTTATTTCTTTTCAAAGTCGATGATCTTGACGTTGCGGCTATATAACCACCAGAAATCGCGTTCCGAATCTCTAAACTTTCTCAAACCATGATTTTGAAAGTTTTTTTTTTTTGGTTTTTGCAAAATGGCCATTTTAAAATACATAGTCCTGCCATAAGTTCTGTCCCTTGCAAACATGCTAATAACTTTTGAATAAAACAATAACAATTCGAAATATTTATACGGTTTATTTCTTAATATCTATAGAATATTAAAAAAAAAACATTATTCAAAATGTCCACCCTTGGCCTTGATGCACCTCTTCAAACGGTCCGGCCACTCATCTATCGCAGCACGCACCACTTCCAAAGGTATCGAGGCAGCCATTTTAATCAAATCGGCTTTCAAGGTCTCGATGTTTCGGTGTGGTTTAGAGCAGGCCTTCTGCTCTAATACATTCCACAGGCAGTAGTCCAATGGATTCAGATCTGGACTTCCCGAGGGCTAATCCTCAGCAGCAATGAAATCCGGTAAATTCAGCTGTAACCAGCGTTGCGTCGACTTCGCCTTGTGTGCTGGTGCTGAATCCTGTTGAAATATCCAGTGCTTCCCGGCGAACAAAGTTCCGCTTAAAGGCTTCATAACCTTATCCAAAATGTCGGTTTGGTAGTTGGCTGCACGCGTTTTTACACCTTGTTCACAGAAATGCAGTTCTGTGACACCTTCGTAGGACACCCCCCACCAAACCATTACGGAAGCTAGATGATGACCTCTTTCCACCCTAGGGATCTTCTCAGACGCTTCTCGAGACGAATGAGCATAAACCTTGTCATTTTGGCGGTTAAACTTTTCTTGGACTGTGAAAATTTTTTCATCCGAAAAGAGGATATTTTTGTATCCACCATCAGCGTGCCGCCTTAATAACTCCTTCGCTCTCATGGCTCTGATCTGACGGAGAGATGCTGTGAGGCGTTGTCCTGTTCTTTTTCTGTAAGCTCCAAGTCTGAGGTCGTCTTTGATGATGCGTGACATGGTCCTAGGTGGAATTTTCATTTCTCTAGCCATTATTTTCTGTTTCCGGAGAGGATTTCGCCGAATTCTTTCAGCTACGGCTTTAACGGCTGCTGCAGTCCTCGTTTTGCGTGGGCGACCCTTTCTTGGCCTGTCATCTACTGACGACATCTCATTGTACCGTTGGATGGTCCGATAAACAAATTTCTTGGAAATTTTCAATAATTTTAGTAGATCGTAAATCTCTCCTGGCGACTTTTTACATTTATGTAATGCGATCACTGCTGTACGGTTTTCTTTGATACCCCAGTCCATGTTCATTGCACGACTTATCAAAACCAAATGAGTTGTTTTTAATAGTTCGGGATGTACTTAAACTACTACATAAAAAAGAACGATCAAGAGTTACCAGCATTTGTTTTAGCTGTGTTTTAAAAGCAGGGACAGAACTTATGGCAAGACTATGTAATATATATAATAAAAAATTTTGGATTCTTTTACACGAAAACGATCAACTTTACAAAAAAATGTACAGAACAGCAAATGCTTAAAATTAGCCAAAGAACACGTGTGAATATTTTCAACTATTTCTGGTTTTTTAGATTTAGCCAATTATTGAAAAATCCAAATGTTTCCCAAAAAATTCTAAAAAAATGCACACGTATTCTCTTGCACTTTTTGTCCTATAAAATTTATTGGTAAAATTGATCCTTTTTGAGTAAAAATATCAGTTTTTTATTATGAAATTTGGTGATATGTCTTAAGGCAACAAGGGCGATATATCAAATTATAGACCTGTTGCCAACTTATGTCATCTTGCTAAGATTTTTGAGGCATTGATCAATGATGTGTTGCGCTTCCACTGCAGGTCTATTCTTGGCTCCTTTCAGCATGGGTTCACCAAAGGTAAATCTACAACCACAAATTTGCTGGAGTTGATGCATGATTGTGTCCCTGCAGTGGAGTCAGGCTGTCAGGTTGATTGTATTTACACCGATTTTAGCAAGGCCTTCGATAAAATTAATCACAGAATTCTCCTATTTAAATTATCTAAACTCGGTTTTCCGTCTACTTTCGTCGAATGGTTGAATTCGTACCCGTCTAACCGTACACAGCAGGTTCTTTTCCGGGGCGTTCTTTCGTCTCAAATTAGCAACTCGTCAGGTGTGCCTCAGGGTAGCATACTTGGCCCGCTCCTTTTCATTCTGCTCTCTGCTTCTTTCCGCTTCCAAGATCCTTTGTTACGCAGATGACGCAAAAATATACCGTGTTATTTCTCGAGAGACTGACTGCCATCTTTTACAATCGGACATAGCCACTTTTCATAAGTGGTGCACGAGCAATCTTCTACCGTTAAATGTTAACAAATGTACAGTTATGTCGTTCTATAGAAAAAGGTCTTCCAATCATTATAATTACTCGCTGGGTGGTAGCTTATTAACTAGACTTGACAAGACCAAGGACTTGGGCGTAACTTTTAACTCTAGACTTTCCTTTGAGGACCACGTCAGCTCAATCGTTGGCAAGGCAAACTCTATTTTAGGCTTCATCAAGAGATGGTCTAGAGAATTTGACGATCCCTTTATCACCAAGCTTCTCTACTGTACCTTTATCAGATCCATTCTGGAATATGCTAGTCCCGTTTGGGCTCCTTTCTATACAGTGCATATTGACCGAGTCGAGGCGGTTCAGCGTAGATTTCCCAGATTCGCTCTCCGCGGGCTTCCTTGGCTGGATAGTATGAATCTAATCTACCTCCTTACTAGGATAGACTAAGATTAATTTCTTTAGAGTCGCTACAAAAAAGACGTGATATCTCGAGGTTCCTCGTCATTTCTGACATCCTCCAGGGAGCAATCAACTCTCCTGAGTTGCTGGGTTCAATCAGCGTTTCGGTCCCGTCTCGCTCCTTGAGAATTCACGATTTTTTAGACATCCCATATCATCGAAACAAGTATAGTATGCATGAGCCCATTACGTCAATGTCTCGTCTCTTTAACGAGCATGTAGGTTGTTTTGAGTTTAATTTGTCTAAGCCTAATTTGAAAAATCGGCTTCAAACTGATTTTCCTTAAATTAATGACATTTTTTGTACAGTAGGTAATCAGAATTTGATGAATATTGAACAAATAAATTAGTTAATCTGACACGAAAATTGACCGATCGTGGCTAATTCTGTATTTTACTTTTCTGGAGAATCTGCTTGCAAGGAAGGTACATATGTATATATATATAAAAAAAACAAAAAATGTTTTTTGAAATTCTTTGTCAGCGAAAAATGCATATTCATATTTTAATAGAATCATTTTTTTATTTTCTTACGTTTCTTTGTGTTTTTCTTAACCCCTTAAACTGAAATGACGAGTTCAGCTCGTCATAAACTTTTTTGAGCGAATTATGTTCTAATATGCATAGATAACAATAAAAATTCACGTAAATATATGAAACAAATATTATGCTTACTAAGAACAAACTATTTAAGCAATACAAGCTTAAGTTTCTATGTCAGTTCCTTCTTTTAAAAGTAGGGATATTAAATTGTCTCTCTGACCAGTGCTGCCTGAAAATAAGTTGCAGTTCAAGGGGCTAATCTTGGAGAAATCACTCTACGCGAGTGCAATTCCTATAAAAAATTGTAAGTTCTTTATATATTTTTTAATTCAGAGGACTTTCTACTGTTCAAACGCGGAAAATTATTATTGTCTTAAGTTTATATTTCCATTTTATAAAAAAATTAATAAACACCATAGTCAAGCACTGAAGCTCTGCTCGGTAATGAAAAGAAATTGCGCCTCGTAAATTCCTGGCCACAATATTCATCTGTAAGCACTAGCCTCATTTAAACAGTAGGAAATACCCTTAAAAAACCGGCCAAGTGCGAGTCGGACTCGCGCACCAAGGGTTCCGTACAAACATGTAGGTATATAAGTAAAAGTTCACCCAACAAATATGTGATGTAATTAAAAATTTAAGGTTTTCGGCATTTTTCCTTTATATGTGCTATAAAACATTGCTTCATGCCAAATTTCAAGATTCTAGGTCGACTGGAAGTACCCTTTAGGTTTTGATTCCCTTGCGAGTAGTTGTGAGTTTGAAAATATGCGGCTTAAATTGCTGTTTCTTTTGATTGCGTTGACATAGAAGTTTGATTTTGTTACAGCTTAATGAGTTACAAAAAAACAAATGATAGTTATATGGGAAACGTAATTAGTTGTGGAAATTAGTTTAAGCTAGGAACATTTAACGTCCTCTAAAATCATAAGCAAAGATGTTTTACTGATTGCAACGTAGAATTATGCCAATCCTTTGTACACTATATTAAAATTCATGATTCAATTTTATTTTAGGCATTACCATTTTCGCGCTAAATGCCCTCCAAGGCGAAGAACCGCAAAAGGCCCAACAGCGCCACCAGTTAAAGACAACGCCTAAACGCAACTTTTGCCCGGACCTGTATGTTTACAACGCTTCCGCTGGCTGTCAGCAGTCACCCGCCATAACCTTCTCCGCTGGATGAGAAACGGATTGTTTATAAGCTGTGGAGTCCGCAAAGTTAACAACGATGGCTGATAAAAACAAGGTAACTAGCACCGCAAAACATGAGTAACGAAATTTTAAACACCGCCGTCTTTCCAGGGCGGGGGCGATGGCAAGGAGAAGCGCAGGAAGGAGTCGATCCTTGACCTCTCCAAGTACCTGGAGAAGACGATCCGCGTAAAGTTCGCCGGGGGCCGCGAGGCCGCTGGAGTCCTAAAGGGGTACGATCCGCTCCTCAATCTCGTGCTGGACAACACAATCGAGTACCTGCGTGACCCCGACGAGCCGTTCCGCCTGGCCGAGGAGACCAGGAACCTGGGGCTTGTGGTCTGCCGCGGCACCTCGGTGGTCCTCATCTGTCCCCAAGAGGGCATGGAGTCAATACAAAATCCGTTTATCACGCAAGATTCATAAAACGCATCTTATTTTTTTGTAAACTTAACAAAGAGATAGATTTAAGGTAATAAATACTAAGAAGCAGTGGGATTTGAGGGTTTTTGCGGGCCGGGCTCCCTTAGTCCAGACCGAATTCATTTCGGATCCAGGGGTACTGCGCTGGGCATTCGTTGCAGGTGTAGAGGAAACGTTCTTGCTGGAGGACTCTGCTCCGGAGTTTGCAGGTGTTCGGGAGGTTGCACGCAATCTCTGAGGCGTCCAGCGGCTTGGGTGTGCAGGCCCAGGGCTCAAATTGGGATATTTGGTTGCTGGGAACGGGGTGCTTCATCCACTGAATCGCCTGGTGATTGGTCACAAAGTATACGTCTGGAAGTTTGTGGAGCTCATCGATGAATTTCTGAAATAAAAGCACATTTTTTGAATAATCCTCTTCTATCAGTGGCTTCTTTTAAATTATTTAAAATTTAATACCAGAAATTTTAGACGGTGTAATTTTCAAAATACACAAACTGTTTTTGTAAAATGTACATTTTTTAGGACTCAGTATACAGAACTTTTAAAGTTGAGTTTTATGCTAAGAACTATTATACTGAATTTCTAAAATTGGGTTCCGAATTTGTTATTTTTTGTTAATTTCATAAATCGTCAGCAAAACATCTGAAGAAGAAGAACACCTCAAAATTTTAGAACGAGATTTTTAGTCTTTCCAAAGTTATTGGCTTTTCGCTACTCGCGTATTCGAAACTTTAAACGCGTTTTTCTCAACACAAAATTTGTTCAATTTGGGTGCATGATTACTCAAAAACTAATTGACCGATCGATTTAAATTTTTTTTATTCGTTTACCTTATTCAACTGCCCAGAATTTGAACTAATAATTGGGATGATGTCATTGTTTAACCCATTAACGGCGAAGCGGATATTTCACAGTGGCAGTGCAGTGGCCATATTGGATCCACCATTTTGTAAAATGAAAATCTGATACGATTTTTGAAATCAGCAACCTCAAAAACATGTGTAATAACTATCCGCATGCACTATATTGGCAAAGAAAAAAACGTTTTGTTGTAATGGCGGCCATATTGGATCCGCCATTTTGTAGAATGAAAATCTGGTATGAAATTTGAAATCAGCGACCTCAAACACATAGGGGAGAGTGGGGCAGCTTCATACAGTTTTAATATTTCGCTTTGTAGAATGCTCTGTATTACATATAGGTCTTTCAATTTATGACAAATTCATAGTTTAACTATTTTATACTGTAGTAGAAGAATTATATTACTGAAAAATCACCTGCGCGAATTTCCATAATGCTTTGAAAAAAAAGGAAAATGTATGAATGTACCCCATTAGTGGGGGCACATTCATACATGAAGAGGTAGGTTAATACACACTTGAAAAAAAATAAAAGAAGGATTAAAAGTCACTATTTATTCGTCATAAATATTGTTTCTTAACATACTAGTCCAGTAAAAAACAAAAATAATTCTTTTAAATAACAAACAAATAATAAAACTCAAAATGAAAAACTTTATCTATCTATATCTGTTCGTGACCTTTTTGACATCGTGTTAGCTAGCAAAAAATATATAAATATATATAAATTCTTATAATTTCTAACCATTATCGTTCTGTGTAACAAAAAATGATAGGTATCATTAAATTGCGAAAAAACACAAGTACAAAGGCACATTTATATAGTATGAATGTGCCCCTTGTACTTGTGTATGAATGTACCTCATCGCATGTTAATTGATAAAGAAATATGTAAAAAAAAAACTCTTCATGTAATAATTTGCAAATCAAATCATAAACTCAATGATATTATGATTAATATTAGATAGCAGTGACAAATCTAAACAACACTAACTAGTCACAAAATACGCCCAAAGTAAGGTTATGAAATTACTTATGCGAGGCAAAAACACGTTCCATGTTGCACACACGCGCTTTCCGCAGCGATTGCTGTCAAACTTCACTAGTCAGTACGCACACGTAAGAACTACGCACACAAACTAACTACATTCTTTTGCTCCGCGCCTATAGGTTATATACAGGGTGTTCAGAGGTGGGAGGTCAATACTGCAGGGGGTGAAAGGTCAGACCGAGACAAGCAAAAAATCGTATGGGTGGGGGGGGGGGGGGGGGGGGGGGGGCATCTCGCACCGTTTGGCAGTTACAGGGTGATTCGTAAATCAGGATTTTGCCTTATATGGGAACCGCTCTGGTATTTTTATCTTTTTTTCTACGCATCGCAGCGGCCCCAAACTGATCTCAAAAAATCACTATTTCGAAGCCCTTTTCAAAAAACTTTACACCACCCCCCTATCCCCAACCCCTTGGCCACAATCCCCCCTGCAAGTTGAAAAAATTAACTTTTATTTCACGATTTTTCACATTTCGCCCCACTTTTCTCCGAAATTCATGTTATTAACATACCTACTTTTTATTTTTTTTAAGTTGCCTATCTAATTACCTTTCCAAAAAGGTGCAACATGCCCAGGTAGAAAAGGGTTGCAAAAGTCCTGAAATTAAAACATCCTCACTGGTACCTAATTACTTTATTGCACCATAATGGAAAAAGTCGTTAAGTAAACAATTTTTATGACAGCAAGTTCGGAAATGTTTGTTTAGGAAACAGAGGTAGTACATTTTTATTATTTCAGCAAAACAGTAAAAAAATAATAAATGTAATCTCGTTAAATAGCGTTATTAGTTTATTATATCCAGTATTGACTCTTAAGTATCCTGACGCTCCGTTTCTAATACCTCCTATGAATTATGGTATAAAAATGGGTAAGTTTGAAAGGACATTGACCACAGTTGAAGAAGCAAGCGTTAAAACCGGGTGTTTAATAGAAAAAATTAAGATAAAATGGCAGAATTCAGTGTTGACGAGTATGCCGATATAATTTACGTGTACGGTTTAGTAGAAGGAAATGATAGTGAGGCCGTACGAGAATACCAAAGGAGATTCCCGAATCGGCGGGTACCCAACAGAAGGGTATTTTCAAGGACTTTCAGAAGGTTAAAAGAAACCGGCAGTGCAACCGCCCCCAGAGCAGAAACGCGAGCAGGAAAATCGGCCGATTCAGCGGACCCCGACAAACAAATCCTCAACATCGAAAGGAACAGCCCTGTAATAAGCATCAGGCAGGTCGCACGAAGGTCAGGATTGTCTTCAGGGAGAGTTTGGACCGTTGTGAACCGAGAGGGACTACATCCATACCACCATATCCCGGTCCAAGCACTACAGGAAGGAGATTCCGAAAGACGATTGCAATTTGCACTTGGCTGTTCGAATCTGACATCGAAAACAGAAGGTTTCTAGACCGAATTCTGTGGACGGATGAATCGCAATTCACCCGGGATGGCATCACAAACTTCCACAACCTCCACACCTGGTCAGATGTGAACCCACATAGGACCAGGTGTCGGTCCTTCCAGCAAAGATTTAGTGTCAATGTCTGGGGTGGCATCATCGGCATCCAGTTGATAGAACCCGTCATCTTGCCCCAAGTGCTGAATAGTCAGCTATACTCGGACTTTTTGGAGAATACCCTTCCGGATCTGTTGGAGGACATCCCCCTGGCCACCAGAAGCGCAATTTATTTACAGCTCGACGGAGCACCTGCGCATACTGGGAACATTGTTAGGGCAAGGTTGAATGAACATTACCCAGAGCGCTGGATTGGACGAGGTGGACCGATTCCTTGGCCTGCTAGGTCACCGGACCTTACTCCACTGGACTTTTTCTTATAGGTAATGATGAAAGATGAAGTTTACTCAAGACCAATCAACACCAGAGAAGAATTAGTTACCAGGATTGTGACTGCAGCCACGAAAATACGGGAGAGACTGGCTCCATAGACCTCAAACGTGAAATAAGACGAAGGCTACTTGCATGCATCGAAACTAGCGGAGAACATTTTGAACAGCTTTTAAAGGACAAACGTTTTAATTGTAATTAGTTTTTAAGCGAACAAAATGTATTTTTTAGTTAACTTAAGTATAATTTCTTAAAAATTCGAATTGTGATGATATTCTGTAAAAGGATTTTTGTAAATAAATTTTCGTATCCTTTTCCTATCTGGGCATGTTGCACCTTTTTGGAAAGGTAATTAGATAGGCAACTTAAAAAAAATAAAAAGTAAGTATGTTAATAACATGAATTTCGGAGAAAAGTGGGGCGAAAGGTGAAAAATCGTGAAATAAAAGTTAATTTTTTCAACTTCCAGGGGGGATTGTGGCCAAGGGGTTGGGGATAGGGGGGTGGTGTAAACTTTTTTGGAAAGGGCTTCCAAATAGTGATTTTTTGAAATTAGTTTGGGGCCGCTGCGATGCGTAGAAAAAAAGATAAAAATACAAGAGCGGTTCCCATATAAGGCAAAATCCTGATTTACGAATCACCCTGTAACTGCCAAACGGTGCGAGATGCCCCCCCCCACCCATACGATTTTTTGCTTGTCTCGGTCTGACCTTTCACCCCCTGCAGTATTGACCTCCCACCTCTGAACACCCTGTATAGTTATAACTTCAGATATACTTAGTGTATGTGGGTGCCCCTTGTATGAATCTGCCCCACTCTCCCCTAAGTAATGACTGCTTGCATGCTCTGAATTTGCAAAGAAAAATGGTTTGTTGTAATGGCGGCCATATTGGACCCGCCATCTTAAAAATATTTCTTACTAACCTTTTCATGTTCTCTGTTATTGTTATAGATTCCAAATATACAGAATGAGTAACTTTAGCACGTCATTTCCAAGAATAAATCAATACTAAATTTATAACAAATTCGACAGTCGAGGCTTCAATTTTAGGCATCTTTGGGCGGCCATATTTTATTTTTGTTGAACATTTTTTTCAAATCTGACTTCCGATTCGGAAAGAGCAGGTTTTTTACTTAAGAAAATGTCATGGGTTAAAGTATTTTTGTGCGCATAAAGCTACAAAAAAAGGGTGACAATTGACACATTTTTCTTTAAACAGTCATTAAAAAATCAATTATTTATTTTTTTACCGCAGATTAGTTCATATCCTTCGAAAACACGTTAATAATTTACACTAATTTTCTTGTTGATGTCTGATAAAAATTATGACTCCGGATGCACGCAAGTTAGAAAGTCGAGTGAAGACTACTGTGGGAAACTGGTAATAAATCAACGATTTCTGGTTGAAATTATTTAAAAATTTAATGAAATGTACATGAAAACGTTGATCAAACATCATCGAAGTTTAAAAACTTTCGGTTGAATTTTTCTCTGTAAAAAATAATCTCAAAAAACACTTATATATTTCAGTACTAATCTGGTAAGAAAAGTAGCTTTAAGTATTTTTATATAAATAGATTAATATATCTTTTCGGGCGGAAATATCCGAAAAATCCCCACACTACACGCCTCTGAGGCACCTAATTGGCAAGGCAGGGTTAAGGGAGGAAACCACATAAGGAAGTCAAGTCAAAGACTAAAATTTAAATTTATGCTGATGACATGAAACTTTTCCGTTATACGAACAATATTAACGAGTGCCACACGGTTCAAAGAGATCTGGATACTTTCCAAACGTGGTGTGTTCACAATAATCTAGAATTGAACATTAATAAATGTGAAGTTTTATCTTTTTGACGAGTTTACTCTGCCCGTGACTTAGGCGTTTTCCTGGATTGTATACTGGATTTTGTTGAACATATAAATTGCATGGTGACAAGGGCCAGTATTATGCTGGGTTTTATTAAAAGATGGTCCCGTGAATTTTCTAACGTCACTGTGTACTAACCGATTTACTCTTCCCTTGTCCGGCCAATTCTTGAATATGCAAGTCAAGTTTGGTTCCCTATTACCAAGTTCACATAGACAGCATCGAATCTGTCCAACAGAAATTTGTCCGTTTCGCCCTTAGAGAATTGCCATGGAGCAATCCAGTTATCCTCCCTCCATACAAGGACCGTTTGAAACTCCTTGAGATGCATTCTTTGCAAAAACGTCGGGAAATCGCGGACGTTGTATCTGTACATCAACTTCTAGTTGTTAATATTGATTCACCTTCTCTTAAAACGATTTCACCTTTAGAGCGAATGAGCGAAACCTTAGGCATGTCCCGCTTCTACAAACTGATCTGTGTAAAACTAACTTACTAAGATAAATTTTCTTGTTTTGGAATGTTTATGAGACAATAAATCTGTAAATTCTCACAATTTTGTTGTATTTTGTTTCATTTTGCAGCCCTTTTTATAAAATTTGCCATACATTTGTTCAAATTAGGCTCTAAATTTGAAATTAGCGATTCCAAAATCCCCCATCTACCACTTTTAATCCACTATATGGGATTTTAAAAATTGGTCACCGAAGAGAGAAAATAAAACGCTGTTGAATTGATTATTGCGGTATTTAAATGAATTTAAGAATTGAGAAAATATGTGCGAAAAGAAAAATTAAATTTTTAAAAAAATGTGATTACTCACCAAAAATGCGTTCAAATATTCGGCCTTTTTGAACCAGGCCGTGTGGAAGTACAAACCAAATGGAGCTCTGTTGGTCAGGTAGTGTCTCTTAAAATTGTGAGTAAGCATTCTGTAAATATCCTCCCCGTTCATGTGGGGCGGGCAGCTGTCTACCATCCCGCAGGTGTACTCCCCAGCCTCAAGTTGGTTCATGACCATCTCCCAAATACCAGGATAGCTCCTAGATGGACAGTTCTGGTTGTTCCCAACGCAGGCATGGGGCATTTTATAGTCCAACGTGTAGGGCCAAAGAGGAGGGTTGGAGAATGGAGCTACCATCGTGGAGTCGAAGACGAACCCAAATTCCTTCATCATAAGGAACTGTCGATTCCAGCCAACCCTCAGGAAGGGAACACGCATCCCACGAATTTCCTCCATTCGAACGTTTCCATACTTGTTGATGATATTCGCTTGACCCACCATTTCGTCGAACCAATCCTCGATGGTAGCGTTGTTCGACCACCAAAGATCTGGTCCTCGGTGCCTAAGAAAAGGAATCTTTTATAAACAATACCTTTATAAATCTATTCCAAAGCCATTTCTTTTCAGTTAGTAATTTAATTAATTACCATTTAAATTATTGAACTGTAATAATCCCATTATAATAATTCCCATTAATTAAATTCATAATTAATTAATTAAACAAATTTCGATTTCGGGATACGTATTGTAACTATGTAGGAATTAATTGCTAAAAGAATGAATATTTTACAACACTAAACTCACGTGATAGAGTGCACAGCCATTTCGTGACCATCGTTCCACAGTTTCTGGAGTTGTTGATAATTGGTGTACTGGTGAGATACGAAAAATGTAGCCTTAATCCTGCAACCATTAGGATTCTTCCTGTTCGGTGTAAGAAGGACTTTAGTAAGGAGCTCCCAGTTTTCAAAATTAATGGCATCATCGAACGTAAGAAGAATCATTTGGGGCACTTGATTCGGCTCGAGATTTCCAGGAATTAAAGTTCCATCTTTAGAGCAGTAGCAATCAGGCAATTCGCAATTAGCAAGGTCACAAGATCCGGCGGCGTTGGGGTCATTTTCAACATCGCACCATCCCTAAGACCCATTACTTCTGGTCATTACTAAAACCCAATAAATCTAAACTAACCTCATCAGATCCATCCGGACAGTCGACTGACCCATCGCAGAAGTACTCGCTCGGCAGGCAGGTGGCATCTCCGCAGCCCAATTGACCCTGGTCAGGGCACTTGGCCGCCTCGAGAAGGGGCTTTGGAGCTCGTTCCTCTGTTCCAACATGAAAACATAAGAAAAGTAGGTGAGTAGAAAAAAAAACACTTTCTTCCGAATATTCGTCTAGCTGGTGGCTAGCCGGTGGCGGCAGGCGGTTCGTTTATCGGCGCATTGAACTACCGTCGGCCGGCGCATAAAACATGTTTCCGATGCTTAACAGAGTGCAACCTCGTCCATAACGTCTGACATAATTCAATTGCGGACCCCGTCGGCTTAACGCCTCAATGACCTGGGAAATGCGTTCGTGACTCTCGGCGCACTGGGTGTGGGTTTTTCGGTTTCATGCATACTATATATATTTTTTTTCTAATTTCCTCGTCTAACTTAACTAACTTACCGGCAGTTACGTCACAGTTGTCCACGTTCTGCTTGAAGTCGCAAATTTGTCGGCTGATGTCGAAGAGGAGGCCCTCGGAGCACTTGAATTCGAAGACTTCCCCGTCCAAGCAGAGGTAGTACTTGGAGCATTCCGAATTCGACCAAATTAGGTGAACTGGTCGATCTGGATTGCGATAGAATCGACCATCTTCCAGGCAGTTAACCCTGTGCTTTGCGCTCCGCTTTACTATGGGCTCAGCGAGGGCTGAAAGAAAGCGAATAGTGAACAAGCTTTGAAAATCTATACAAATAAATAAAATTGAAGTGTCTGTGTCTGTGATTTCAAAGTAAATATCAATATCTAAGTGTTTTCAGGATTTTTGTCTGTCTGTCTGTCTGGATGTTTGTCTAGAATAAGCTCCGAAACGGCTGAATGAATTTTTAAGAAACTTTCAGCAATCATAGTGGGTATTTATATTTACAATTTGTTCTTTGTTTCATCTAGATACCTTAAACCCTGCAGGTAATGAGGACATTTTTGACCCATACAGAAAATCCTCTTTGCTCAGAGCAGGTATTAGAACCTTCGACAAATGATTCACATTTGCAACACCTTAAACAACTCTGAACGAGGTGAAATTAGGCTCATTTTACGAGAAATCGTTTAATATTTTATTTCTAAATAAAAATAATAAAAAAATAAACTTACTGGGTCAATTAAGAGCTGAGATATACTATAATAAAAAAAAATCGCGACTGGGCACATTTTACACTAATTACCTGTAAGAGGCTAGCGAAAAAAATGTTTACCAGTCAGGGGTTAAAAGTTTTCGAATATTTATTGTATAACACAGCACAACAAATGATCAAATGATCGTAAATCAAACTTTTTTTGTTGTCGCATAAAGTATTTTAATGTTTGTTTACTAATTCGAGGTCACTGATTTCGAATCTACCCTTTTATTGTATCAGCTCCCGTTTTCGAGGAAAATAGACTTAAAAAGTGCAAAAGACCGTATTTCGGCCATTTTTGAATTAACATTAAAAAATAACGGTTTTTCATAGAAGGTCATTATATGACTTAAATGAAAGCCTGAATCCTAATCTATGGATATAAAAATGCACTAATCTTTAGACTTTACTTAATATCTTGGGGAACACATTTTTCGTAGCGATTCGCCAGGTGAAGTCTTCGTTCCCTATCTGTTGTATGAAATAATCAATACATAGAAAAAATTACTTTCAACGGATTGTTTTGGAAAAATTTGAAAACGATTCATATTTTTTATTACAATTTAAGGTTCAATTTCTTCATTTGAGATACGGTATAAGCTCCTATCACACGATTCGTTATTTTTTAATGATTTTTCAAAAATAGCCGAAATGCAGTCGTTTGCATTTTTTAACTCTATTTTTCTCAAAAACGACAGCTAATTGAACATTTTCGTTTGCGAATTCGTAATATACGGAAAAAACCCTATACAAATGATTTGTCATTTGTTGGGCATCGAAAGTGGTGCTGGGTCAGTGTAATAGATAAAATCTGAAATCGAAAGACCAGATTAATATTGAAAATAAGTAAAGTTAAATTCTCAGCAAATAAGTATTGTGAAATTTGTGCGGATGCGGACAAACACCCTTTGTAAAATTCGGATGAACTTGATACAATGAATTAAGCAAATAAATAATCCTACTTACTAAAGGTCCAATGTAGCGACGCATATTTCTACAATAGCTCAAAGGTTTTGAAAATTAGCATAAAGGTGTTTTCAGAATACCAATCCACACTTTAACTTGGAATTGGTTGGAACAATTTCTAGGATATACCAAACTAGAGGATTTGAGAAGTGTTTAACACTAGATTTGATGGGTTTCAGATTTTGTAGCGAAACTTACAGAAGACATATTTATTAATTTTTAGCGATGTATGTTACATTTAATTGACATAATAATACGAAGATATGTCCTTATAAATTCCTTACCTCTCCAGTCCCTAGTTTCGAACGGAAATATATTTTAAACTTTGTTTATCGAAACCCCTACAAATCGTACAATTAATCTAATGTTAATTAATAAGTCTTTATGCTATGCTGGGTGAAACCGGGTAAATCAACTAGTTAAAAATTAATAAATTTAATAATAACATTAAAAAATAATGTGCAAATAAGCAAAAAATCTCTTAAATATTTAAACAAAAAGATAAACCCGATCATAGCATAACTCAGTTTTCATTCCAAAGAATGATACTCTACAAGATGGTATAAAGCAAATTTATATTGATTGGTAGCAATAGTACAATATATTAATCGTTTGAACTTCTAATTGGATTTTAATAAAACGAACAGAATGAAAACTAATGATTTAAATAATTTGAAATTGTAGAAAAAACTATAAATAAACAAAATACATCAATAAACAATTTTTATAAGCACCCCGAAAAATGTCGAAGAACATTAAATAAGGTCCCCAGTTAACTTTCATACTAATTGAAAAACAGTTCTAGTAAATTATGCTATAAATGTGAATGTTTAAAATCTTAATTGTTTTTCGTTCTGTTTCTTGGATTTGCAATAAAAGAACAAAGGGTATAGCCGGATAAGCATGCCGAATCTGCCCCCACGGCGTTTTCTACGAAACTTTGGGGATCATTTTGATATAAAATAAAAATAATTCACCCCAAATTTTAGATCATAATATTAAACCGTTATCGAGTTATTTAAAAAAAACCTCTTTTTGGGTTTTTATTTTTTTTTTAATAGTAAAAATGAAAATTGACAAATGGTGATTTTTTCTTGAATACTTGAGAGTATAAGACATTAAAAAACATTTTTTTTATTATTCCCAAATTTTAACCCAATTTTTAAAAAAATAAATAAATTTAAAAAAAAAATAAAAATTTTTTTAACTGTGCTTTTGAAAACATGCAATCCCCAAATTTTTACAGAAAATTGCTCTCATACTCCTTCATACTCAGCAGTTTTTTCAGATTTTTCGATTTGGTGCAACACTATAAAAAAAATTAAAAACCGATTTTTTTATAATTAATTTCTAATTTATGGAATTAAGTTCTAGTTGTACCGACAAAAACATAATTACTATGTAACGTAAAGTTTAAACTATCCGTTAGCGGCCGGCAACAACATTTAAACGCAGTTTTGACGACAAACGCCATCTATTAGGAGTTGAAAGGAAAATTGTTATCTAAAAACTTGGTTTTCAACTCAGCAAAAGAGAGAAAGCTAAATAAAATATCGTGATTTATATCATTCTACGTATATCTGAATTATTGTTCATATTAAAGATTTATTAATTGAATAATATTATTTAACTTATTATTTTTTCTTAATACTTTTTTTTGCCTTCTCATAAATTTTTAATTCTTTCATCTAAGTATTTGGGATTCACAAATTGTTGAAAAAAGGTTTAAGCATTCACCCTGACCTATCCCGCCATTACTCTACGAAATATCAAAACGATCATATTTAACTGAAATAATGAATGAAGATCAAGATATAAGCATCCAGTAAAAACAGTTGAAAACATTATCTTTCGTGTTAAATCTCAGCATATCAGTGCAAAGACATATCATTGCTTTATTGAGTATCTTCCTAACAAGAGATTTCTCGATATTGCTGTGATTGTGCAAATGGCAGACGTACGGTTGTTGCTGTTCTCATGTCGCGGCAATAATTTATTATCTGCCTCATGCAAGATATTTATCAAAAATTGTATACGTAAAACCAGCAGAAATTTTGAGTCGCATTTATAATAATGCAGGACAATGTATAGTTATTAATGAGGATAGTTAGTTCTGTTTTATTTCTTTAACATATTTCTTAATATTGTTAGTATCTCTATAGTATAGTATTCATTTTTTGTTGAAAAAATTATATTATTTATATAATTTCCTACTAATAAGATTTTTTAAATAAGATGTTATAAAAAAATCAGCTTTTAATTTTTTCACAATAATAAACATAATTAACGTACTACTACCGTCTAGAGAGCCAAAAAATGACACTTTTTCATGATTTTTTTTCTCAGCCCCTTTATTAGATATTACAACCAAATTTTTTTTGCAATAAGTTTGATCCTTGTAGATTGAAAAAAGAATATTTTATTTAATTTTTGTGTTTAGAAATTTGTATAGAGGGTGCTGAAGCCGACAGCTCGAAAATATGCTAGTTCCATTGCCCAGAGATCATCTCGGGATTGAGATGTCTGAAAAAAAAAAAAAATTCAAACGGGAATTACCTTGTAATTTACCACATTTAGTAGAAAAATTAAAAAAAAAAAAAAAAAAAATAACAAAAGTTTGCAAAAATGTGAAAAAATTGACCTTTTTTTCATCTTTTTCTCTTGTCAAAGTTTTTCTTTTTTAATTTTTGGGCTAAATTGTCGTAAATTATAATAGAGGCAACCTAAAAAAAAGAAAATGCACCAAATTCAAATCGGTTCGGTAGATCCGGAGATAATCTATGGGCAGACTTAAAAAAACACGGTTTTTAATTTTTTTCACAGTGTTGCACCAAATCGAAAAATCTGAAAAAACTGCTGAGTATGAAGGAGTATGAGAGCAATTTTCTGTAAAAATTTGGTGATTGCATGTTTTCAAAAACACAGTTAAAAAAATTTTTATTTTTTTTTTAATTTTATTTATTTTTTTAAAAATTGGATTAAAATTTGGGAATAATAAAAAAAATGTTTTTTAATGTCTTATACTCTCAAGTATTCAAGAAAAAATCACCATTTGTCAATTTTCATTTTTACTATTAAAAAAAAAATAAAAACCCAAAAAGAGGTTTTTTTTAAATAACTCGATAACGGTTTAATATTATGATCTAAAATTTGGGGTGAATTATTTTTATTTTATATCAAAATGATCCCCAAAGTTTCGTAGAAAACGCCGCGGGGGCAGATTCGGCATGCTTATCCGGCTATACCCTTTTCGCAGGGTTTGCTTGCTATTTCCTTCAGTAATTATTTTAAAAAAATATTTTATTTATTTTCACCTAAATAGGAGCTTAAATTTTCATTAGTATGTATTTCATTATTTAAATTAATGCTGGAGCAATATTAAAAAAAATAATAATACTTAAATAATTATGTAATATATTTTACAATACATATTTGATCCAACCAATTAGTAATTGTACTTTTATTTAATTCCTCTTCATCTCTTTGGAGACAACCTAGAAATATTTTAGCCGACCTGTTTCAAAATCACGAGTAGGATCATTAGGAAAAAAGAAAGTGCACTTTCAGAAGTCGTTTCAAGTTTTCTTTTACGAACAAGAAACAGGAAAATAAGTGCATCTAACTGAGACCTTTCGATCTTTTCGACTACCATCCCAATCCACTACCGAAATAAAACTAAGAAAAACTAATCCAAAGTGGAAACTCTACTTCAGACTGATTTTCTTTTAATCGCATTTTAATATAGATAAATAAATTGGGACTGCTACCAGTTGCTGCAAGTTTTTAAAATTGATCAAACAACTTGATCTTTAAACCGTCTAATAAAAGATTGTTGTTTATCGATTCGTATGAAGAAGGAATAAAATTCAGCTATTTGCATGTAAATTTAAAGTCGAAAATTTGATTTTTACAAAATCTTCGACAAGTCAAGCAATATTTTATGGTTTGATATTATCTAGATTTCTATTTTTCAGCAGGTGGAAACATTTCTCTAACGGAAATGATCCTATTCACAAGCCTTTCCCTTGGAAACTGGTTCAAAACTAGTCCATTGTTAGTCGCTCATAAAACCCTCATAAATCTCGGATAGATCAAATGCATCCGCCTTGGTACTTGAGCCGGCTGCTGCGCCAAGATGTTCCGGAACAGTGCAGAAGCACAACAAAGCACCATAATTTTCCCAAGTTCATGAATAGAACTTGCTTTCCTTAAGAAAACTATAATAATAATAAAAAAAAAAAACCATATTGTCACACGGCAAACTAGTTTTTCTGGAATACCCTCGAACTCGACTATGGTTCGATTTTCACTTGGCAAAAATCACCGAACGGAAAAGAAGAGTGAGAGTGGTCTTATCGTTTCAGTTGTCCATTTAAATTTCACGTAAAACCGCATCACTTTACGAAAAATATGCTTCTTTCTGGGGTAACACCGAGCGAATCGATTGAACGAAATTGGAATAGTTGACGTTATGTAATCAGGGTTCCGCTTTTGGAAACCTTTCCTTATACGGCGCCCTATGTCGGTTAAGTAACAACATTTCCTTTGACCATCCAGAAAAGGTCGTAGGAAGTTCTCGTAACACTTTCTGCTTCCCTGATCAACATAACTTCAACTCAATTGTAATGCAGACGAGACCACTTAATGCACAAACTACGAATTTTCCGGCAAATTAACTTTTCAGATGAAATGAATAATATTTACCACAGTGCATGAGGCCCACTAAGCCGATCAGCAAGTATGTGGCTATTTTTATCACACCATTTTCAGAAAATCCACGGCGATTTTCACCCATTTTCCTTACGGTATCGCACGACTTAAAACCAGTCTCCCAGGTATTCCGCAAGGCTGAGACTTTGGGCCCAAAACTTTTCGAACTCGCGCAAAAGACTGAACCTAACTACTGTGCAATTGCGAGGTTTTATAGAGGCTCCGGGTGCTCCGTGCGCCGCGAACTCTTTCATACGAGAGCCGATTAAATATCTGAGATACATACTTGCGATGAGCTGCAGATAGGTTTCCCTCTTAAGTCTTTCTTCGATTCAGCTCACGACTATGATGATGATGATGATGATGATGTTGGGAGAAATGTGGGAAAAAGAGATTCGCGACATAAACACACCTGACCAAACGTAATTGTTACGTTCATTCAACTTTCTTTCGTGGTTTTCATTTGGACGACTTTGCGGATTGAGGTGTGATTCAGGTGCCTTACTGTCTTCAAGACCTGATGAAATTGCACACCGATTTCGGTAATTCAGTGCACTTTGAACTGGTGTATTTCGGCTTGATGCCAGAAAATCATACTCGTAAGCTGTACCTGGTGGAAGAAGTGTGCGAAAATTAGTAATTTCCGTGGTGCAAATTTGATCGAGAAACCCAATTTATTTTATTGGTCGTCGTATTTTATTGCTAACAGTGCCTATTCTTTCTAAGACGTTAAAAATTGTTTATGCTTCAGATTATAGTAAAGGTTTTCTGTAATGAAGAATATTTTTAGGATAAATATCTGAAATGAATAAACAGTAGTCGACCCAATACACAACCTTGTGGAATGTCAACCGGTGTTTCTTTACGAGAGCTACTGAGTCAACATTTCTAAAAATCTATCTACTTTTCTTATATTACGAATAATAAAGGAAATGTATTTCCTTCTAGCTATTTTCTTTATTTTACCAAAAATAATAGTAAATTAAAACCAACATACTTTCCAAACAAACATTGCTGTCCAATTTAGGACGAACTACCAACATTTCATTTATAAGCCAAAAAAGAAACACGCAGCTAAATTCTGCAACTGAATGTCTTTATTACCTTAGTTAGAAAGAAATGAATTACTATCAGTCCTAGAGAACGATTTTCTGAATATTTTTTGTTTAGAACAAATCGTAGAAGTAATCAAGTCCTTGTCCGATTTCCCAAAGGGCTAGACCAACTCCATGCTTTTGTGCTAACTCAATTCTCTTGTTGATGGAGTATAGTGTTGGATAAAATACATAGTGCCGTCCTGTATTAGTGCTGTTAAATTGAAATTAAAAAATATTTTATTATCTTTATTAATTTATTTGGATGCAAAAGATCTCTTACTTTGCTTCGAAAAATTGCTCTTCATTAAAAGTATCGTGCGTGAGTTTGAGGTCGACCTGTTTCAGAATTTCTAGATATCCGTTTCCGGTTATTGGACCACCTGCTTCGGGGGTGTAGTCCATTCCATACATGTTCAATCCAATTAGGACGTTGCTTTTATCTTCGTACTGTTCGAACTGTTTAATTACGTGTTCCAGCCATGGTAAAGGTGAATTTGGTCCTGAAAATAAAATAAGATAAAAATATAAGCTGGATTTGCCAGTAGAAGGAAAGATAGAGTTAATGAAATTAACTCGAACCGGGCTGTTGAATTTTAGAAATATAAAGCCAAACATTCAAACATTAAAGGGTTAGTTAGTTAGTTAGTAGAAACTCGAGAAAAACTAGCAATATGAGAAAATACCTGGATTCTGCACAGACGAGTAATCATACGTTACAAACGAGAATGCTAAAATATAACTTCTCAGCGCTTCATACGATTCCATAGTGAATTGTGATGGATAAGCAATTCCCTTTTTTATGTTCACGTAAGGAGCAGGTACTACCAAAACTGCTTCAAGACCTCTTTCTTTTAGAGCAACTCCTAAAAAATAAAAGTTGTTAAATTATATATCAATTTCTGGCGAAAATGCCAATTCTTTACCAATTTCTTTAACTAAAGCTCGTGCCTGTTTTTCAGTAGCATGAATTTGGAGCCACAATTCCAGCACATAGCCATCAAATTTGTATTTCGCAGCCGCGTCTAGAAGAGCCTCCGAAATAGCTTGACGTTCAGCAGGGTCCCTGATATAATCGTTTCTTTCAAAGAGTACCCTTGGGAATACTTTCAAGTGGAGATTGTTAAGCAATGTCCGTCTTAAATATAAAAAAAAATATTCTTACTTTTTGTCTTCCCTGCTCCAGCCTTTCTAACATCTTCCATCCACTGGACATCGACATCATGCGTTCCTTTGATCTCGTACTTTTCCTTTCCAGTCCTCTGAATTTGCAGCCACACTGGCGATATTATGCTGAATTTTTGAGCCCAAATTTTTGCCACATCATACCCGTGATTGTTCCACTAAAATAGAAATTTAGGTCAAGTCCTCCGCATGTAAAGGAGCCCTATTTTTTAACTTACTGGAGTAACGTAGCCGAGGGTGATACCATCAAATCTCCTGGCACTGGTGTTCTGATAGTAAGCCCCACTCTCAATTAAAATATCCTTCGTTCTGGGAGTTGGATTAACCAAATCTCTGGTGAAGACGTTGTCCGCCACTGGACCACTTTTAATTTTGATCGGTTTCGGTGCTTTTGCTTTGCTGTCACGCGGTCCAAGAGTTGCACACGATAAGGAAATGAGGCAAACTAATAGGAGGCAAGTTCGGTCTATTGTACTGCACAACATTTTTAAATAAAAACGGAAATCTTCGAGAGGAGATTCGATGGACTCCTGAAAGGTAGGAAAAGTCAAAACAAGAACCGGCTACCTGACAGCTGTGATGTTTATTGGCATTTTAGCGTACTTTGCGCCAGCTGGTGACATTTATAGGCAATAGAATGTTTGAGTGGTTTTCGATAGTTTGAATTGTTTTGAGTGTGTTTCGAAATTTTTCAAGAGAAAGGCTCAAAGTGATGACGAATGGAAGTAAAATACTTTTAAAAAGAAAAACGGATGTTTCAGTGGGTGGACGCACGACAGGGATGAAACTTTTTACGCTTTTCTATATATACCATTTTCAAACCAAATTTCACCTTTTCCCACGCAATAATATCTTTTTGCGTTTCAAACGTATAAAAATCCATTTCAAAAGTGCCTTTTTTATTTCAAAATTACCAAATTCCAAAACATTAGTATCGAAATTTAACACAAAAGTCCTCATTATTCCAAATACAAAGTATCAAGTATCACATTTCAATTCACAGTTCCAAGCAAACGTGCTATAGTTTTCAAATTAAAAAAATTAGAAATAAAATATCCGAACTTAAATTAAATTGAGTAAATCTCGATAAAATTTTATATTGTTAATTTACAGTTATAATCAATTTCCACAGGCAATCGTTATCGGTATCAATTTTAAGAGAAGCCTTTCCTTGTACATATATATTTTATTATGGGTATTCGTGGACAAATTCTTTAAGCACTGCAAGATAAATAACATAGATACAAAACTCTAACAATCCATTTTTACTTAAGCTGCACTTTGTTTAAAACAAGTTCCTAGCAACTGATTACTACGCGCAAGTCATTTCAAATTCAGACTAAAATGAAGGATTATTAACCCTTTAACTGTTTATGTCGAGTATACTCGTCATGAACAAGCCACGATTTTTCGCATAATCTCGATTGTATTCGCCACAATGATAAAAAGATAGCATTTGTATTATCAATCAACGAAACGACAATAATTTTTATTTCTGAAAAAGGGAAAATAAAGAAATTTAAAGAAATTTACACTTTAGAATATTCGTTAGTTTGCGGGCAGAAAAAGTTCTTAAAAACAAAATTAAACAGTTAAAGGGTTAAAAAAAGTTTACAAAAAAATAAAAACCGACTTCAAAAATTTGCCAGTTTGTACAAACTTAAACTAAAATGTTAAAAATAATATTTTTTATTACTTCGAAGAAAATAGCATTCAAGGACATTGATACTTAATTTCATTTTTCGATTCCTTATACTCTCAAGAATAACCTCCTAAAATTGTAAAAGAAAATGTAAAGAAATCCATAACAGATACAAAGTTATAGCACTATAGAGCATTATAAAGTATTAGTATTATAATAAAACTCACCAGAACTTTAAACGAGTTTTTCTCGAAATGACTTTTTTCCAATTGAGCGCTAGTTAATCTCCGGATTTACTGAACCGATTCGAATAAATCTTGGTGCGTTTTGTTTATTAAGGTGTCCTGTGTGGTAATCTACCACATTTGACATCAAAATTCAAAAAACAATATTTGGCAAAAGAAAACAGGTCAAAAATAGGTCAAGGTTTTTTACTAACGGTGGTAGATTACCACGTTAGAAGCCTTCCTTTTTAAGATGGCGTTTGATATATTGTTTCAGACTTGCCAATTCTGAGATAAACTAGCGGTCATGGCATAACCTTGTTTTTCTAGCATTCGACTTTGGCGTCCCCTGCACATAAGAATAAAAAAAAAGGATAATTGGATGTTTTGGAATGGATTGGATTGTTTTATTGCAATATCTAATAAAGAAGCTGAGAACAAAATTCTTCAAAAAGGACATTTTTTTATACCTCTTCTAGACGGTAGTAGTACCTTGAAGTAATAAAAAATATTATTTTTAACTTTTTAGTTTAAGTTTGTACATACAGGCAAAGTTTTGAAGTCGGTTTTTATTTTTCAATTTTTAGTTAACGGAAAATGGCTGAAATTCAATAAACGAGATTCATCCCCTAATTTACCACCTTTAGAAATGGAATATTTTCTTCAAATTGAAATGGGACCCACTCTCGAGAAATCCATATTCAACAAAAAAAGAATCATTCAAATCGCTTCACAATCAGCGAAGATATCGCGTAACATACAAAGAAAAGAAAAACAGCAGAATTGAGAAACTCCTCCTTTTTTTGAAGTCGGTTGAAAAGGATCAAAGAAACACTTCTCTAATTTTTCAGAATTTTAAATTTAAATTTTCATGTCTATAATATAAATGCTGTTGGCTTATATCTTTCATCTTTATTTATTAAATGATTATGAGTACTTTTTCCCAAATAGTATCGCACCTTTATTCTGCTTGTATTAACCTTGGTTTTGAATAAAAAAGCACTTTTGAATTGAATTGTGATACTTTGCATTTGAAATAATGAGTACTTTTGCATTAAATTTCGATACTAATGTCTTGGAAATAAAAATTACCACTTTTGAAATGGATTTGTATACGTTTGAAATGGAAAAAGATATTGTTTCGTGGAAAAAGGTGAAATGTTGCTTGAATATGGTTTCACCCGGTGTAGCATAAGGACTTATTAATTAAATAGTTCTCAAATCCTCTAGTGTGCTATATGCTAGAAATTGCTTTAACCCTTTATGTCAATCTTTTTTGAAATCCTTTGAATTATTGTAGAAATATTCATAGCTATATTGAACATGTTTAATTTCCAAATTCTGACAAAAGATTTAAAAGCAGTGGCTCCGAAAACTCCTTTGAACTGATTTTCGAGAGATTCGAAAAAATGGTGTTGAGAACCTTTTCGTATTAATTACCATTGAAATCTTTTAAAATTATGAAATTTTGGTTCCCACACTGAATGCGTTATATTGCATTTCGAAATTCCAATAGCAAATACGAAATAAGCAACCAGAAATCCCATAAATAGCAATTTTATGTCGACTCATTGGATCCCTCATCTTGAATCTCAAAATATTGATGTAAACCTAATAGATTCGAAAAAGATACTCCGAAATTCCTTTCGTACTTGAACTACGGAAATTTTGTCCCGCCGCCATCATAATTCCCAAATTTCGATAGCAGATTCGGAATTGAGTGCTCCGTTATCATTTTATAATAAATCTTCATTAAAATCCCTCAAATATTGATAAATTTTTGTCCCCACTTCAGATTTGTCAACTTTACTTCCCAAATTCTGATAATATTCAAAATTAGTGGCCTCAAAATAATCTTTGTACTAATTTTCATTAAAATCCGTAGAAATCGTGAAATTTTTGTAGCCATATTGGACCCCCGCCATCTTGGATTTGAAAATTTACGAATGCAGTCTATTCTCTAACGGAGAATCAAGAATAGGAATACTTGGTCGCATGGATGCGCCTGCGCCGGTCTTCAAAATAGTAATTACGATTTTTCTTATACTGCGCCATTGACATACTAGTGTTGAAATTGAGAATTTTGAAGTTAATTTCGTTAACTCCTGAAACATTGCTCTTTCCCATTTCGGATATCATTAAACAATTTCAGAGATAACTTCAGAAGAAAGATTAATTTCGTTAAATCAGCAGACAAATAATATTTTTAATATTTTGTAAACAATGCTCTTTAGGCAAAACAAATTAAAAAACAAATGGAGAAGGAAAACCGAAAAATTAGGATTTTATGCGGAAAAATAAAAATATTTAGGGATCTTTATTTAATTGCAGAAAATGGGCTTTGCAGGAGAAGACTTTTGGAAAATGGTAAAAATATTTTAAACTTGTTTGAAAACAATACTAAACATATTTCTATTTAGGAACGTCCAAGTAAATTTTGGGAAAAAAGATACCCTCAATATATACACAAATCTGCATCATTTGAATTTTTAAAAGATCGACTAAAGCATTTAGCTACACAAAATAAACATTTTAGAAAATTTTTGGCTTTAGATAAGGGATTAGACACAAATATGGAACTCATTACAATCTGAGTACTTAAACATAATCCAATGGAAGAAAAAGTATACGAACTTATTAAAGGTTGTTATCATTTAGGTTTTCCTAAAGTGCTGTGGATCTATTAAATGGACGCCATATAGTAGTGTGTCCTCCAAAAAAAGAGGCCGTAGATTATTTTTTAAAGTTCATTAAAACGAATGTAAATATCAGTTTTTAAAAGGAATCAAAGTTAAACATCTTTTTGAGGGAGAGGAGCCCTAAAAAGGTTCTTATCAAACTTTTAAGGGTAATTACAGAATTTACACCGTAGCTCTTTTTTCCAGATAGTTATGTAGTTCTGTCTTTTAGTATTTTCTTAAAAACACTTCACCTCAAATAATTTTGGTAATTACACTGATCCGCAAAAATTTTGTCCGAACAACTGGTAGATTAACTTTATAGGTTTTTCCCCACAAATTACGGATATGAGAACGAAAATATTCCAGAACATCAAGTTTTCAAGAAAAATAGGTTTGAAATATGATAAAACCGTATTTTAGGCATTTTTGAACATTTGAAATGAAATATCGCATTAGGTCTATATATAGTTCAAATAAAGTACAAGGTTCTTAACTATAGCAATATAATACTAGTTATCAATTAACGTTATTAAAATAACTTAGGGAACCAGTTTTTCATGAGCTTTTACCTACGACCTATGTAATGAATGAACTGTCTTGTCACTTGTTTATCTAACTAGGTTTGATAAAAGTTACAAATAACTGAGATTTTATATATTCCGTAGTGACGGTTTAAAAAAATAGATTTTTGTCGCCTTGTTTTTATTCTAGTATTCCGTTTTTCTCGAAATTACGTGTTTCATATCGGTGCCCACAATTACAATTTGGTAATTTGTGTTTCAGATTCCGCAGGGGCTGCAATTTGTGGGCGGTTCGCGGCGAACGCCTCAAATTTCACACATCCTAGGATCAGCAGTTTCTTTGTTTTTAAAGTAAATGAAACATATTTTTGCACAAAAAGGATGTATAAATATATGAAAAGAAAAACTACTCCAAAATCTTTAACTGATCCTGAGAAATAAATCCTTAAATTGCGATTCAAAAACGGGTATTACTGCAGAATAACCCCGATAAGCTTTCCTTTGAATTATGTTTTGAGCTCCTACAACTATCTGTTATTTTTTAAGAAAATAACAAAAAAATATGATATGATAGAACAAATCCATTTTCGTATTCGTCATCAATAACAAAAATCGTATTAAAAGCATCTATCAACCTTTTAAGGAGAGCGATAAGCACGAAAAATTTAGACCAGTGTTGTATAAATGTTTCATGAACCAACAATGAGCCCGGGATTAAGTTTTTCAGCTTCTAGTAGATTTAATTAATTTTCAAGCAACATTTTCAGTGGAAATACTACTAAATAAACCCCTATAATATATACAGGGTGTTCAGGAAGTAGTGCGCCAAAATTAAGGGGATGGTAGCTTGGGTCATGACCTACCTGAATATCAAAATATGACCTTAGTGAAAACCTCACCGTTTCCGAGATATTCGGGTTTTTATGAAAAACTAAATTTTCACTACCTTTTGTCAGATTATTGACTAGTTAGTGCACATAAAAAGACATGTTATCATTTTCTTTCTTGCTAAAATATTCTAGATAAGTTCCTACCTAGTAAGCATGTCATTTTTTATTACTAACAAGACCGTCGCGAAAAAAAATTTTTTTTTTTTTTTTTTTTTTTTTTGCTGCTCAAAATTATTTGACTCTACTTTGACCTTCACTGGTGAAAAAGAATGCACTAGGCAGTGATGGGAAAGCAATAAGAAAGGTATAACGTCACCCATTTTATTCATGAATAACGAGATATTGCCATGTTTATTTTAAATCAAATTTAATTTTTCATAAAAACCCAAATACAGTCAAGTCTCCTATAACGCGATTAATTCATACTGCGTTATATGGAAACCGTGCTATGAGAGACTTAGAATTAATTCAAATCAGGATATGCGTTCTATGGAAACCGCGTTTTGAGAAACACAGAAATAAGACAAATCAGAATAATCTATACCGCGTTATATGGAAACCACCGCGTTCTATGGGAACCGCGTTATAAGAAACTCAGAATTAATACAAATTAAATGATTTGTACCGCGTTATATGGAATCTCAGAAACAAATAAATTCTATATAAATCAGACCTATATAAAAACTGCATTCTCAAAGTAACAAATTGTGACTGATATGGTTAATAAATAATATTATATAATAGAAAAGACAATGAATATCTAGATTTTTACATATTTAAATTTTGGTTTAATGTATACCCGAATTGACAAACAGGGGAATACACCACAAATGTTAACTATGTACATACAAAAATTTAACACATCAAATATGTGTTGCCATAGATACATTTTTCAAACCATTTGAGTTGTTGGAATGTTCTTATATCAAAAACGCGTTATAAAGAGATCGCGTTATAGGAGAACTTGTCGCATTTTTCACACCGCGTTATATGGGAATCGCGCTATAAAAACACCGCGTTATAGGAGACTTCACTGTATCTCGAAAACGGTGAAGTTTTCACTAAGGTCATATTTTTATATTCTGTTAGGTTATCACCCAAGCTACCATCCCCTTAATTTTGGCGCACTACTTCCTGGACACCCTGTATATAATATATATTTGTTTTTGGAGTTATATAACCCAGAATTTAAACTTTAAACAATTTTTACATTGAAGGTGTACGATATAATTTGATTTCGAAATCAGCAAACTTTCACAATTTTCAAAATAATTCTATATTCACAATAAAATAATTTCAATATAGTCACAATTATTTATTCTTGCTTCACTTCTAAAAAAAGCTATTCACAATTTAATTAATTATTCTTTCAGGCGAAATACTAACGACAAGTTCCATCACAACCACTTGCGATGACAAACTAGCTTTAATTCGGCTTTTGGAGGTCAATTTATAAAGTAAATTCTTCTCTTAGGTTTGCAAAAATAAAAAAATTCTGCTCATAATATTTTTCTTAGTAAACTAAACCCGATGTGCATCTTGTCTGAGGAAAAACAGGTTTCCCTTCACTGCACTTATTTTATATGATGTTCGAAAATATTTTTTAACATTAAATAAAAGTAAGTAATGAGCCCAGCAAAAGACTACGAAACCTTTTTAATCTAGAATATGAAAAGGAAGTTCTTCAAATTTATAAGACTCTTCTTTTTATATATATGTCATTTTTAGATATTTTTAAGCTTGTTCTGTGAAATTATCAGTTCTTTTACACTAAGCTAGCTAGCCATACTACAAACGATAACTTGTCGAAAAATAAATAAACTCTGCTGAAACCAGTTCAATAAAATAATAATAAACGAAAATAACATGAAAAAAGTACTTCCAAGAAACAAGTGGATGAAATTTATTCAAAAAAGCTTACTTCTTCAAACAAATAATTATAAACTAAAATAAAATGAAAAAAGTACTTCTAAGAAATGAGTGGATGAAATTTATTCAAAAAAGTTTACTTCTTCAAACTGAGCTAAAATTCGAAAATATCGAGTTTAAATTATGTAACCATTTTAGAAAAACGGACAACAACACATAAGAAGATGCGCTATCGCCGCTTAGGCCTCAATTCTTCAACATTATGTCTTATAACATTATATATAATAACTTATTTAATATTTTCTTACCTTGCTTTTCTTGTATGTAAAATATGAGGTACCCATTAAACCTTTTTTGAAATTAAAAAGGAAGCAAATAACTCAAGTACTCAAGCATTTAATATAAATTTTCTTAACAAAAGCATCTGATTTATATTAATAAATAAGACATTGTTCATTAAACGAACTATCCAGCAGCTACTCCCCCACGTCCCTGGAATAGCATCATCGATTGTGGTCCTCTGATAACACGGTGCATCAAGTCCCAGCACATCTTTGCCGGCAATAGGCTAAAAATAAATTATTTTTAAGCTCATTCAAAAAATGGGTTTATCCCTCCATCTTACCATTTAAGCGGTAGAAGCATTCTAACATAATCTGGCATTACACAGTTGACCTCGTTTCTCCTTACTGATTTAGTTATCATATCAGCAACATACTTCGGTTCCAACATCGGAAACATCCTCGGTCTTACACCTGGAAACATTCCCGTATTTATGTAATAGGGGCAAACGAGGGTCAAGTGAATGTTGTCATAGCCGTGACTCCTTAAGTCTGTAAATAGCGCTTCGTGGAAGCCGACGCATGCAAATTTGGTGGCGCTATAGTCGGTGCAGCCATAGGTTCCCATGAGACCTGCAACCGATCCGACTGTTACGATGTGACCCTGATTCCTCTCCATCATTTCAGGGAGGAAGGCCTTTACGGTCCAGTAGTGGGATATTATGTTGATCGCGTATGTGTTTTCGATCACTTTTTCTGGTAGCTCCCAGAAAGGCTTGCAACAAACGACGCCAGCATTGTTGATCAGGATGTCTACAGTCCCAATTTCTTCCTTGATCTGTTGGGCTTTGGCATAAACTTGTTCCCGGTTCGATATGTCGATCACATAACCATGGCAGTTGTAGCCTTTGGCAGATAGGAGTTCTATCGTCGTGTTAATTGCTGCAAAGAAATTTAATGTTTATGAATGCTGAAAAGACTTTTGTAAGCATTTTTATAGAATGTGAAAGATCGTTGTGATCTAACACAGAAATATCAACGATTTTAAATTAAGTAATTAAGACCATATACGTGACTTCAGTTTACTGGCGGTTATCGGCCGGGGCACGCGTACGTGATTTCAATTTGCTAGCGATTTTTTCCTAAATGTACTTGCAAAAAGGGTAGCAACCAGCATGTCAAATAAAAGTATAGACATTAGCCTTTCTAATAGTACAGTATAAAGGTAAAATTAATTTACAAAGTGACGCTTACAGGGTGTCCAATTAATTAATGTTTGAATTGAGCTACGAAGAAATGCTATTAAACGTTATTATACATATTTCGAGATTTTGCAGGCATTATAAATAAAAATGAAAGTTCGGAAAATTGAAAACTGCCGGCTAAATACGGCGCTGGTACGCACGCCCCGTCCAGCGAATGCCGGCTAAATACCGCGCTGGTAATGAAAGGGTTAAATTATACAAGATCTATTACGCTCTGTATGAAAGTTGGCTGTAGATCTTTACAATGTGATCACTCAAAAGTAATTTTGTTACATAGAGAGACCCAAAAGTAACATAATCGTTACTTGTTTTTTGTCATTTTATGCAAATTATAATTAACACAAAACATCACTTTCACTATTGGTACCAGTTTGTTAACAATAAAAATTCTTAAGTAAACAAACGAAGTGTATCGAGTAATTTGTTTAGACGACTGGGCGACTAACGATCGTCTTGTTAGCTGCTAGCAAGCATCCACTTTCCTAGTCAGTTTTTACGAATGTCTCACGTTTCTTTACCAATGTGTCACGTTTTTTTATACAACTCTTCATTGAGGCGTGCTTTCACACCACTTTGTGAACCGAAATTTGTGATAATTAGTGATAATTTATGATAATTAATTTTTTGAGGGTTTTTATGTTATAAAAAAAAATATTATTTACCTAATTTGTTCATACTTTTGCAATACTTAAATGGTAACAATATATTTTCTACTATTACATTATCTATTAAACTAAAACAGTTTTTAATTTGAATGAAACAATCATTTTTACCGTCTTGATTTATGTCCAATATCACAACTCTAGCATTTAATTCAGCAAAATTGAGGGCAAGAAAACGTCCAACTCCACCACCACCTCCTGTTATTAATACCACTTGTCCGGATACGTCCTGAAATAAAAAGAAAAAAAATTTATCAATTCATTACTTAAACTTTCAATTATCTTTAAAATTTTACTTTATTTTATTTTAGTGCCAAAATGCCATATTGAAAAATGTTAGTAGTTCTTCATTATTATTCACTGCTTCCATCATAAATATAATTATTTAGTGTTCTTCATGTACATTGTTCACAGGATCAACAAATCCAACAATTAATTAAAAAATGCATTTACTTGTACATAAGGATACTTATTAATGCTTTTCAATACTCCAATTTATTGTACTTATACATACATGATATATCAGAAATAATTAGAAATTCATGTTCATAAATAAACATCTTTTCTCGACAAAGTTCAGCTAAAAATAGGTACATTTACCATATATTTACAAACATAATATATACAGGTTTTCTCCAAAATTTCAACTATTCGCACCGAATTAATTTTCATGTAAGAGTTCATTTACATAAATAACCATATTCGAAAAGACCTACATTAAGTTTCACACGCTGAATGGCAATTTCTTTTCCCATGGTTAATTTTTACCATCATTTTCACATTTTATTTCTTTTTAAATTAACAGAATGATAGTAAGTTGATTAAGTTGCTTTCTGCTAATTGTGCAGACAACGGGCATGGTTAATTTTATAATATCTAAATACCCAAACCATACTCATGTCGTTATAATTTACATTAAGTCGGACAACGTTTCATCAAACTTGATTTTTCTCAATCTTTAGCCTCTAAGAAATCCGCTTACTACTTTTATGCAATTTTAAAAGATGCAGACATCAGTAAAACGCAAATTTGACAAGAAAGTTGAATGTCAAATTATTGCAAATTTATAAATATTTTATGAGTTTAAAAGAACTGTATAATTGCATATCGGAAAAGTGGTGCAATTCCATTTTATTTCTACTAGACCGTAAAAATTGGTCGCACGACTGAAACTAATTAATTTATATTTTAACCTTGACGGCGTAAATTTGAATTGGTTGAATAATGATTTATCATCAGGTACTGTCTCGGACCCACCTCGATTCTCGCAATGGTTTTCATTATTAATTAAACAACATTAATAATTTAACTATTAAGTTAAATTAATCGTTGAAGTGTGGTACGACGAAAAATACATGCATACATGAAAGTGATAGATTTTTGCTCAGATCTTTCTCAAATCAAATTAATCAATCAATTCGACAGTTTTCTTCTTCTAAAAATTGGGTTGAGGTCTTTGAACTTACGATCATCTGAGTTTCATTTAACTACAGTGTGGCCAGAAATAACTGTCAGTAAAGTATATTGGCATAAAAACCATATTAATGGACGGAATTCAGTGTACAGTTTATTTTTTAATTAACAACATATAACAATTTCAAAATGAGTTCGTAAGCTCAAATCGCTCCCCCTTCTCTTTAATTGCGAGACGTAAACGTTTAAAAAATGATTCGCAAGCGGCACGTATGATGTCTTGCTCCATTTCATTCCAAATTTGTACCAAACGCTGCTTGAATCGGTCTATTGTTATGCCTTTTGTACTGCCAATTTTACCTAACATATAGCCCCAGACACAAAAGTCTAAGGGGTTTAAGTCCGGCGATGCTGCGGGCCATTCCTTAGCTGAGATAAAATCCGGTAAATTTGCTTGACACCACTCTTGAGTGCGTTTTGACTGATGTGATGGTGCTGAATCCTATTGGAAACAGTAATAATCGTCTCCGTACAAATCTGTAGCATGGGGAAGTAAATGGTTTTTCAAAACGTGTTCAATGTAGTACTCTGTATCAATTTTGACTCCAGGTTCGATGAAAAGAAGTGGAAGTTTTCCTTTTCTTGATACAGCTCCCCAAACCATTATTTTGGACACATTCTGAAACCGTTGCACCGCTAATTTATCTTTCGGAGCGTCGGCTAGGCTCACTGCATACACACGGTCATTTTGTTGATTGTGGCTATCCTGCAACAAGAACATCTTTTCGTCAGAAAACAAAATTTCATCTCCTGCGTGCCACTGCAACAACTCCCGACATCTGTTGACTCTGGATTGCTTCTGCTTCTCGGTAAGGCCATGGATTCGCTGCTTCTTGTACGCTTTCAGTCTTAAGTCCTCCTTTAGTATCATCTGTACCGAACTCTTTGATATGTGCATTTGTTTTGCTACAGATCGGGCTGATTGTGCTGGATTACGTCGAAATCGCTCTTTAACCCTTTTTATAACGGGTTTTGTTCGGACTGTCCTTTTACGGCCTGTTTTTGGACTAATTTTAAAAGAGCCCATTTGATTATATCGTTTAATGGTCCGATAAATAAATCTTTCTCCAATATTCAACGATTTAAGCTTTTTTATAATTTCACATTTTCGATAATTCTTTAAAAACAACTCGATCACAAGCTCGCGCTTCGCGTCCATCGTGGTAATAAATGTAACGGAATTTAAATGTCAAAATCATTCATATGGATTTGTTGCCAGAGGTATATAGGTTAAATAAAAAATGTCATGTAGGAAGTAATTTATCTAATTTCCCTAAAAATTTAAGTTAAAAAACACTGACAGTTATTTCTGGCCACCCTGTAGATTACAATATCCGAATGAAAAGACATATTCTTGGAAATATTAATAAAAAACCCAGTTATATATTGAGAAATGCTGGGTGAAAGGCAAAAATAGCTCGTTAGATACTGTTGGCTGGTAGACCGAACAAAACATAAAACAAATTTACTCATAGCTGCAATTACGGTGAAGATAGTGAGTATTTCTTGTTTTGTAGTAACAAAGAATTATGTTTGACGTAACACTACCAATTTTAGCTTTTGAAACTTTTCATGATTATCATTATTTTGGTTTATTTTTGCAACTTTATCGTATTCTAGCTGCTGCTACTAATGAATGCACATATATTACTATAAAACTGGTGTGACTTTGAGCAAGTTTTAAAGAGATAATTAAAATTTTATAATAACAGAGATATAAAAAAACTATTTCGAAACGAAAACATAGTACCGGATTTGAAATTTCGTTGTTTTAGGTTATAAAAATATACCGTCGTTCTTTTATTTAAAGTTATCTTAAATCCAAGAATAGCCTTTTCTTAGTTGATATTTATTTCTTTAAAAGGTGCAGATAATATACCATATTCCAATTTTGGTTCAACAGTAATCTTACTTAAATACTACTGTGATCAAAAAGTAAAGCCAATTTGTTTATTACTTTGAAAATTTTATTTATTCTTCCAAATCTATATCATCCCCTTCAAAGTAGTTCCCACCCGATACAATACACCTATGCTAGCGATTTTTCCAATCCTCGAAACACTTCTGAAACTCGATGATTGGAATGGCCTTCAGTTCCTTCTCCGATTTTTCTTTTATCTCATCAGCACATTAAAAACGAAAATAGCCAGAAGTCACATGGAGCTAAATCGGGTGAATACGGTGGTTGTGGAACGAGATGGATCGAATTATTGATGAAAAAGTCTCGAAGAACCAATGCGGTGTGAGATGAGAAATTGTGTGTTTTTGAAACCAATCGAGATGTGACTCTACTCAAGCACAAATGTTCTTTCAAAATGGTTTGTACCGATCCAAATAAAATGTTTACAGTATCAGCAAGGTCTGTAATTGTCAACCGACGATTTTTGAGCACCAAATCTTTGATTTAATTGACATGTTTTTCATTGATTGATGTTGATGGTCGTCCGCGACGCTCTTTGTCTCAAACGCTTTCTCTACCTTCTTTGAACTGTTTACACCACTTGTAAACATTTCTTTCAGACAAAACTTAGTCGCCGAAGACCTTCTGCTGAACGTTTCTGCAGTAGAAATTTCATCCCGCAAACAAATTTTAATGCAACTTCTTTGCTCAATAAAATCACACATTGTAAAAATCGAAAACTTCACTTTTAGTTGTTCGGAAAACACAACGAAACTAACCAAACAAATGACGTACTGGTGTGAAATTTTACACAGATATGAGTGACAGTGCTCAGTGAATTAGGTTTGTACCCCCACAATTTAAATTCAAAATTTGCTTTACTTTTTTATCACAGTAGTATAATGACTTTTGATTAAAATACTTAATACGTAAAATAATATAATCTAATAATCTTAACAACTGAGATTTAATATTTGGTAATGCTAAGAAATTGAACCTGTCTTCCTTCATTTTTGTACCTAAGTAATGTACCATGATAAAGAAACTCAAAAGAGCAAAATAATAGACACTTTTTGATTCGGTTCTCCTAAAAGTTTTTTTTATAGGTATAGGGACGATAATTGACTTTAGCTTATTTTAAATATTATTTTTTCTCCAAAATTAGCCGTTGCAGGCTATTTATCCTATACATATTTAAATTCGGCACTGCTCAAACAATGAATTAAAATGTTTTTACTGACTTTAGGATTATGGTGATTCTCTGCTCCATTTTGTATCTTAATTTTTCATTTTATTTTTTATATTATACAATAATTATTGTAAATATTTATGCAAAATTCGTTGTTTAGAAGAAACTTTTACATAACAAATTAAAGAAATTGTAAAAATAGCCGAGCCAAAATAAATTTGCACTAATTTTATAAAAGAACACAAAAAATGGCACTGTTTCATGATGGTATCTTTCTTTTTATATTCTAGTGTGGGTATGTTTGTAATAGATATTTATGCAAATATTAAAGAGAGAAAAGTACAAAGTACAGTAGCAAATAAACATGCAAATAATCTATTCGTCTGCACTGAAGTCGCTTTCAGATTTAATTCTAAATATGTAGGTACGTGAAATGCATCCTAATGCTATGCTTAATAAAATGTCTTTTGTACTAAATCCACGGCATACGCACAGTAACTTATAGGCTGATGTGCTTGCGAATAATTTTCCTTCCTTATTTCCACCAACAATAAGGAAACAAGTAAGAACTAACAAGTGACTGCTATTAAAATTTAACAACTGATAGCACCATTATGTAGTTTTCACTATTTTCCTAATGTGCATAAAAGCCGAAAAATGTTTGAATCTGTTTATATACCTGAACATACAAAGTACGTAATTACTACTTCGAGAGAATGCCGCTTTTAAATTATAATAAATCCCTATTCACTGCTATCTGCTTGAGTTGAGTAACATTTTACTAAAAATTATAATTTTATCATTTTTCAATTTTGTTATTATGTACCATTATAAAACTAACATTAGCAAATACATGAGATAAAATTGCAAGTATACTGAGAGAAAATTCTAATAATTTTTACGATTTTTTCAAAGAAAAATTACGGTGCTCTCCCGTAAACAGGACTTAAGTGACAGGCATAGGTAAAAGTACTATGTGCACAAGATAAAATTACGCTGTAGCACCGTAAAATTTCCGTCTACGAAAAAAAAAGCACCGTTGGGTAAATTTTGATGTAGATATTTTAATGCATTAGAAAGTAGGATAAGATATTAACTACAAATATTTATATTGTAAAGAAATTCCAATCGAAAATATAACAAAGCATATAAACCGCTCTGTGAAAGACTTTTGCGGTGAAAAAAAATGCATATGATCTAACTCTTTCGAAGACTTTCGGATAACTGACCTGTCCGACTGCACTCCGATTTGAAGATTCCATGAAACACATGTTTAGCAGTAATAATAAAAATGTCATACTTACAGACTTTCCGTAAGCGACCACGCAGCGAGCAAATTTACTATGAACAACACTCGTACCAATTTCCGAACAAATCCGATCGTACACCCGATGTACTTGGCTTCTAAATTCAGTAGAAAATTACGTTGTGGCACCGTAAAAATTCCTTTATGAACTAGTACAATTTCATGAAGGCTAAGTAAATTTTCCTTGAATCAACAGGAAATTTTTCTTAGCATAAAAATTTACTGTGCTGTACAGTAAAAGTTCCTATGACGTTTCGGAAAAATACTTGGATGAATAGTAAAAAATACTATGTCAACCGTATTTTATCTGTTATTCCCTCGTAAATTTTCTAGGAACTTGTCACTTAAGTCCGGATTACAGGGGATAGCACCGTAATTTTTATTAGAATTTTCTCTCAGTGTAGCATTTTATAGTTATAAAAATTGAGCTTATTTATATAAGATTAAATAAAACACTTTCTGTATAGTAGAAAGCAATAAAATTAATGGCTTTTGACGAATACAGCAAAAACCTTGATCTGTTTTCAGAAAAACTGTTGAATTTAACGCTAAAGTGAAGGGCTTCTTTTCGAAATATGTTTAATAAAAGTAGGTTAAACTCACAATTTTACTGAAATTCTTGTAGCAAACAAAAAGTCGTTATCGTAATAGCTTTAAAAAAATTGTCGACAAAAATCAATAGAAGAGGAAAATTATATCCTTGAAATGGTCAATTATTTCGAAACTTTCCAGATTCCAAATCAAGCCATTTCTTCCCACAAAGAAGTTCAACGATACATAGTAATGGTCATCATCAGACGCCAAGAGAAAGTAACGACGCCGGAAATCCCTCAGTTAACTAAACGTATAACTGAGATTTTATAACAAAAAAATTAAAACCTGGGATTTAACAACAGCGAAAGTAATAAACGTGAAGCAAGAGAAGAAAAGTACCTTTTCCTTTCTAAATTTACTAGGCAGAAGAGTCAGGTAGATCGTCTCAAGTAAGTAGAACACTGATTTTATCCAAAACACAATCAAGTCGACTATAAATGAAAGGAACCCTTCCAACCTGTTTTCGTACAACAGCCCGGTCATTTTTAAGTGCACTTTTAAAACTCCAATTTGAGGAAACAAGATCACTTTGTGGTCACTTCAATTTTAACTCTAACTTTGTTAATCGCGAACGCACAAAAACTGCCGTAAAATGAGCTCGGCTTAACGCGTTAAGCAAATCCACACGATTTAAACGTCTCAAGATGCATCGGTGTCTTGAACCGCCGACCAACCGCTTACTAAGCTGACTTGCAACCGACTGTCCGTGGGCTTTTCGATGGATTTCTTAAGGTTGAGGAGATCACGAATGAAAATTTCTTTTGGAAAATTGCTCTTTGGGAAAGGTGCCAAACAAGCAGAAAGAAAATAATATACAGGCGCCTGCGTATGTTTGAAGATCTTTTGATATTTGATGTGTACCCAAACGCGATGCAGATCGATGACACAAATGGAAAGTGAGTGGTGAGCTTCTGGAATTGTGGCGAAATTTGGTCTGCGCAGCCGTTCCTTGGTCAGACATTTGATAATTGTGGAAAGACCTGTTTTTTTTTAAATTAAATTATTTAATTATTAATTAATTCGACCCGTCCCCATTGGGGAGAGTTTTTGTTGGCTCTAGGACATGTGGCGCTGTTGTGGGACGCCCAAAAAAATAATCTTTGGTGGCCTGTGCCCAAAGACTATTCTACCTACGGTATAATGGTTGTTCACTCTGGTCATTAACTCCTTATCTTTATTTGACCTTGGTACGGTTATTCTTACCAAACCCACAATTTTGCTAGAAGTTGATATCATGCTCCAGCACGTGGTAGAAGATAGACAGGAAGTGTGGAGGAAAAGTGTGCATTCTAAGAAAACTGGAATTGAAATTAATTTTTTTTGTCGAATTGCTCACTATTGCCGGTGTTTTCGTATTAAGAGATTTGCATTGGAATTTCGGTATGGAACAAAACAGGCATTTCGGGCCTTTCTTACTAATGGGAAAATCTTTGTTTTAATTTTTTGATAAATCGAAGTGGAGGCAGTAACTGCATCTTAAAAATTGAGTGGACATTCTTTGTGAGTCTATATTCTTTGCCTATGCCCCGGCCGGGGAAAAAAATCCCGACAGGTATTGCTGGCGGTGGGAACCTCTGGCCGCACGTAAATCGGCCACGATCTCAGGTTCAAGAATGTCTATAAGAAGAGAGGACACTCGCGAACGTTTTTCCTTATCTTTTTCCGGCATTGGTACCTTTAGAGGAAGGAAGTGGAAAAGGGTCTAGCCGTGTTAGCATGACGAATCTGTTCTCAATAGGAACCTGTATTGTTGCATACACCATCATGTAGGGCAAGTGACTGGTAGTGAATATAAGTATATTTTTCGTCTCAAAATTGCTGGGTTCTTGAGATATATAAAAAAAAGGTCCGAAATCGATAACTCGTATATTTAATAAACTACTGAAGATGAAAAAGTAAAACCAAATGGGAGTGTAAGAAAACATTCTAGAGTTTATTCCAATACTTGCTTATTCTAATATTTGAAAATTTTATCCGTTATAAGTATATTTGTATATAAATTTTCAATAACAATTTTCTCCTATAACTTGCTTTAGATTGACTACTTCCAAAAAAATGCTAAATATTGCTCTACATATCCTTTAGTAGTATGCTAAGTTTCGTCAAAATCGAAAGAGTATAACATGTCAAAAAAGTATACACTAGATCCCATAAATTAAGCCTTAAGAAGGACAGTGAATGTAATTCTTAATGTAACCGAATATATAATATTTAGTCGCCAATAAATAAATCTTGCAATCATGAGTGAGTGACTTTTTTACCTTTCTCAGGTGATTTTTTAGAGGTTTTTTTCCGCTGGATTGAAAGAGGAAATTCGAAATACACAATTTTTGCGAATTTTCACGTTTTTATATAATTAAAGTCATCCAAAGGAAGGTGTAAACTGCAGATAAATTATGCGTTAATGGAGGAATAAAATTGATTATTATTTTTACATTAATTGTATAAACGTATAGAGGTAGGTTAAATATAAAAAAGAAGAAAGGAAGTATGTTACATAATAGTTTGACGGTTTTTCGCACCAAACACTTGACATTATTATTTTAAAAGGTTTCAATATCATAACTATACAACATTATTTGATCTTCGTGTTAGATGTTATAATATAATATTAAAATAATAATACATACATTCTTTCTACTTTCGAACTATTGTAAATTACTCTTAAATTAATTTGTATTTAAGAATTTTCATTTTTTATTTGTTTTAGGCTCACTTTACAAATATATTTTACAAAAAATAGAAAAACCATCATTATTTTTAGTTTTTTCAAAGCATAAACAAATACATTGGTGGAAAATAAACTTGTGAAAACTTTTACTCTTTCAAAGAAGTGCATACGAAAACCAAAATTGAGGTTTCGTTAGTTTATTCTGAAAATTCAATTGTGAGAATTGTTATGTTACGCACAAAAAGTGCTACGTCAACAGGTTCTCAAAAACAATAATATTCAAGAAATTTATTTTGATTGTATTTAAAAAAACTGCTAGGTCATAAATTGCTTAAACAATGTTAAAAAGAATTGTTTTTAAACTAAGCCTTTAACAATACTACAAAATAAATTCAAAACAATTTGTTCTACTATTATTTTACTTTATTGTTATTTATGGTGCATAATAAGAATCTGTAAACGAAAGAATTACTTCCCATCATGTACAAATTTTCAGAAAAATTCATTTAACAAGTGAAATGGACCATATTTTATTCAATTTTAGACATGTTTAAAAAACTAACGACTGAATGTTATACGAGCTTCTTATTTGGCTTAAGAACAACTACTGCAAATTTGTGGAAAACTGACTTTCCCAAAGATCTTCGTAAAAATTATTATATATTATATCCGTAGCTGTCATAGGAACAAACTTTTGAAATCCTGCGAATCCCCGTTAATTTTTAATAAATTTCAATAAATAATTAAAATATGGGTTTTCTTACGTTTCATCTCTGGTCTTTTTTCTCGCAAACATAATTTAATGCAAGGTTTTCGAATTCGTAATCTACGAAAGAAATCTTATGAAAATGGTGTGGTACTTATGAAACAACAAAACTGTCGTTGACCTGTGAATTATATGTCTTGTAATTGTAATGTATCAAATATTTAAATTATCCGACCGCCGACCTCAAAAACATTCCGTCATGCAGGCGAATAGCAAAAAAATTATTTGTAAACTCGAATTGGCGCATTCACTGATCGAAATTGGATGTGAAATCTCAAAGTGCCCTTGCAGGTCGGGCGGATTTGATTTTTGCAAAATAGAGTCCGGCCTGCAAGCGATGCGGTGCAAAGTGGAAGCGGAGTGGATAATAAAAGCAAATACGAACTGCATTAAGAAAAATTCCCACTTAGACTTTCACCTGCAGGCAGTAGTTAAGTTACTAAACCACAATAAGTCGCGAGCCAGTCAATGCCCGACGAACATTGGTGTCTATTTGAAATGTTCATTTTCAGTGTATAAAACTGCTTCCTCCCTCGAAGAGAAGGTTTTTAGACTTGTAAAGCAAGGAAGGGGTACTAATCGCCATATGTAACTAAGATTAATTGCAATAATTCGGTAGTTCATTTAGTTAATTACTCCAGCAGGCCTTCAATTACTGAGTAGATTATTCATAGAAAGTGATTTTCATTGTCAACAATGTTTCAAGCGGTACTGATTTCTGTTCACAATGAGTAATATTATTAACTTATAATCGTCTTTAAAGATTTTATTTTATTTTATTGATTAACAAAACTCAATTGAACAAGAAACAAATATTCCAATTTTGGTTCAAATTCTGTCAATATAATTATATTCCACGTTATGACTTTTGATTTGACTAGCAGAATTACTTATAAATTTAAAATAATATAATTTCATGATTTTAACAACTGAGATTTAATATTTGGTAATGCTAGGGAATTCAGCCTGTTTTCCGTCATTCTGGAATCTAAATAATGTTTAACTCATTACCATGATTAAGAACCTCGAAAAAGCAAAGTCATAGATACTTTTTGATCCAGTTCTACAAAAAGTTTTTTACATATGTAAATTCACCACTGCTCAAACAATGAACCAAAATTTGTCTACTGACTTTAGGATTATGGTGATTCTCTGCTCCATTTTGTATCTTAATTTTTCATTTTATTTTTTATATTATACAATAAATGTTGTAAATATTTATGCAAAATTCGTTGTTTAGAAGAAACTTTTACATAACAAATTAAAGAAATTGTAAAAATAGCCGAGCCAAAATAAATTTGCACTAATTTTTTAAAAGAACATAAAAAATGGCACTGTTTCATGATGGTATCTTTCTGTTTATATTCTAGTGTGGGTATGTTTTTAATATGTATTTATACAGATATTAAAGAGAGAAAAGTACAAAGTACAGTAGCAAATAAGCATGCAAATAATCTATTCGTTTGCACTGAAGTCGCTTTCAGATTTAATTCTAAAGATGTACGTGAAATGCGTCCTAATGCTATGCTTAGTAAAATGTCTTTTGTAGTAAGTCTACATATTAGCTTGCATATTATGTAGTTTTCACTATTTTCACTATTGTGAATAAAAGCCGACTAATTTTTGCGTCTGTTTATATATCTGAACATACAAAGCACCTAATTAATGCTTCGAGAGAAAGCCGCTTTAAAATTATAATAAATCCCTATTAACTTATCATCTGCTTGAGTTGAGCAACATTTTACTAAAAATTATAATTTTATTATTTTTCAATTTTGTTATTATGTACCATTATAAAACTAACATTAGCAAATATATGAGATAAAATTGGAAGTAACATTTTATAGTTAAAAGAATTGAGGTTATTTATACAAGATTAAATAAAACACTTTCTGTAGAAAGCAATAAAATTAATGGCTTTTGACAAATACAGCAAAAACCTTGATTTGTTTCCAGAAAAACTGTTGAATTTAACGCTAAAGTGAAGGGATCCTTTTCGAAATATTTTTAATAAAAGTAGGTTAAACTTACAATTTTATTGAAATTCTTGTAGAAAACAAAAATTCGTTATCGTAATAGCTTTAAAAAAATTGGCGACAAAGATCAATAGAAGAGGAAAATTATATCTTAGAATTGGTCACATATTTCGAAATTTTCCACATTCCAAAACAAGCCATTTCTTCCCACAAAGAAGTTGAGCGATACATAGTAATGGTCATCATCAGACGCCAAGAGAAAGTAACAACGCCGGGAAATCCCTCAGTTAACTAAACGTATAACTGAGATTTTTTAACAAAAAAAATTAAAACCTGGGATCAAACAGCGAAAGTAATAAACGTGACGCAAGAGAAGAAAAGTACCTTTTCCTTTCTAAATTTACTAGGCAGAAGAGTCAGGTAGATCGTCTCAAGTAAGTAGAATACTGATTTTATCCAAAACACAATCCAGTCGACTATAAATGAAAGGAATCCTTCCAACCTGTTTTCGTACAACAGCCCGGTCATTGTAAAGTGCACTTTTAAAACTCCAATTTGAAGAAACAAGATTACTTTGTGGGCACTTCAATTGTAACTCCAACTTTGTTAATCGCAAACGCACAAAAACTGCCGTGAAATGAACTCGGTTTAACACGTTAAGCAAATCCACGCGATTTAAACGTCTCAAGATGCTCCGGTGTCTTGAACCGCCGACCAACCGCTTACTAAGCTGACTTGCAACCGACTGTCCGTGGTCTTTTCGATGGATTTCTTGAGGTTGAGGAGATCGCGAATGAAAATTTCTTTTGGAAAATTGCTCTTTGGGAAAGGTGCCAAAAAGCAGAAAGAAAAAAAGTATACAGGCGTCTGTGTATGTTTCAAAATCTTTTGATATTTGATGTGAATTGGATGTGTACCCAAAAAACATGCAGATCGACGCCACAAATGGAAAGTGAGTGACCTTTTTACCTTTCTCAGGTAATTTTGTAGAGGTTTTTTCCGTTGGGTTGAAAGAAGGATTTCACGTTTTTATATAATTAAAGACGTCGAATGGAAGTAGTAAACTGCAGATAAATTATGGCTTAATGGAGGAATAAAATTGTATTTTTACATTAATGGTATCAAGGTAGGGAGTAGGTTAAATGTTTAAAAGAAGAAAGAAAGAAATGTTTAATAATAGCTTGACCATTTTACACGCCAAACACGTGACATTACTATTTAAAAAAATTTGCAGTTTCCATATCATAACTACACAATATTATTTGATCTTCGTCTTAGAGGTTATAATCAAATATAATATTGTTACAGAATTTGTCGTCGCTTATAATTCACACTTTAAGTTGTGATCGGGCAGATATAGGAATTAGCCTCCGATCCCTCCTTTATAAGTGTCTATGGCAGAGAAGCCAAGCGCCATACTGACGAGATCAGCTTGGCTTCTCGGATCGAAACACTCATCGATTTTGTGGGCTCGTCTACGTCGGTGGACGGGTAATATTCCCAACAAAAATGTCCCTACGTCCGTCTGTCTGTCCGTTAGTCACTGAATTGTGGCGAAGGCGGATGGTGTAGTTTTGCCGGCCAGCCGCTCAGCGGGCAAAATTACAACAATATTAAAATAATAATACATACTCATATTCATTTAACCATCCTTTCCAATTTCGAACTATTATAAATTGCTGTTAAATTAATTCTTCATTTGTTGTTTATTTTAAGCTCACGTTATTAATCTTTTTTACAAAAAAGAAAACAACCATCAGGATTTTAAGTTCTCATTTAAAGTAAAAACAAGGAAATTGGTGAAAACATAGCCTGTAGAAAAAATTTACTCTTTCAAAGAAATGCGATACAAAAACCAAACATTAAGTTTCGTAAACTTATTCTGAAAATTAAATTGTGAGAATTGTTATGTTACGCACCAAAAGATCTACGTCAAAAGTTTCTAAAAACAATACAAGTATTTTGAAAAAACTCTCAGTTCCAAATTTCTTAAGCAATGTTAAAAAATTATTTTTACGCTAATCCCAGTTGCTTTGCTTTTAACAACTACTTTTAATATTATTTACGGTGTTTAATGCGAATCTGCAAACTAAAATTTTTCATCACATTGAGGTTTTCAGAAAATAGTTAACACTTAAAAACTTCAACAAAATATTCCGCGAAATTCACTTTTTTTTATATACCGATTATTTCATACAACAAAAAAGAAATTAAGACCTTCGTAAAAATTATTATATATTATATCCGTAGCTATTGCTTATCATTCTAGCTGTAATTGGAAGAAACTTTTGAAATCCTGCGAATCCCAAAATAATCAAATTATGGATTTGCTTACGTGTTATCTCTAGTTTTCTTGCAAACATAATTTAATGCAAGGTTTTAGTTTTTTAATTCGTAAACTATAAAAGAAATCTTATGAAAATGGTGTGGTACCTATGTGACAGCAAAACAGTCATTGACCTGTGTAATTATTTACCTTACAAAGTATAATTTATCAAGTATCAAGTTATTCAAATTGTCTTAAAAACAACCGGCCTCAAATAAAAAGCATTCCGTCATGTAGTCGAATAGCAAAAAAATTATTTGTAAACTCGAATTGGCGCATTCACTGATCGAAATTGGATGTGAAATCTCAAAGTGCCCTTGCAGGTCGGGCGGATTTGATTTTTTCAAAATAGAGTCCGGCCTGCAGGTGGTGCGGTGCAAAGTGGAAGCGGAATGGATAACAAAAGCAAATACGAACTGCATTAAGAAAAATTCTCACTTAGACTTTCACCTGCAGGCAGTAGTTAAATCACTAAACCACAATAAGTCGCAAAGTAAGTCGCGAGCAAGTCAATGCCCGACGAACATTGGTGTCTATTTGAAATGTTCAGTGGATAAAACTGCTTCCTCCCTCGAAGAGAAGGTTTTTAGACTCGTAAAAGCAAGGAAGGGTTACCAGTCGTCATATGTAACTAAGATTAATTACAATAATTCGGTAGTTAATTTAGTTAATTACTCCAGTTTTCTATACTTACAATGAATTTTATTTTCCTAGTTCCATAAATATTTTTTTTAGATGGTTTCTAATGCTGAGTTTCTCTAGGTCTTAGAACGAAAATTCAGAAAAGTGATTCAAAAAAAACTTTTTAACAATAAATTAAACCCACGAAAAAAGAAACTGAAAAGTGAAAAATGAAATAAACCTTTTTGGTCTTAATAATTAAGCTCCTAAAGTAATGTAAATAATTAATTTTGAGTCTTCGCCAAAAAAATCGCGAAATGTTATTGTTTATCACTGGAGATTTCACGTTTTATTTTTATGTTATTTTGTTTTGATTATTTCTTTAAAGTAATTTAATGATCTTCGTTGATTGTTCGTTGTTTGGAAAAACATTAAATTAGTGGAAGAAAGTGTTTATAAGTGACCGAAGCTTAAAACCAAGAGAAATTGCAGCACAGACCGGCATTTCCAAAGGATCCTACATGAATATTTAAGTATCACAAAAATGTATACAAGGTTTGTGCCTCGAATTCTTAGTTCAGTGCAAAAACAGCAGCAAGTAGAATGTTATGAGCAATTTTTGGAGCTTTACCGAGAGGAGCAAAAAGGAGTAATTCAATTAATTGTGACGGGGGATGAAACTATGGTTCTCTTCTATAATCCAAAAGAGATTCAATGGAGTAACATCGGAAAATAGAACTTCCGCCAAAAAAAACAAAGGTCAATCAAAGCACACAAAAAGTGATGGCTACAATTTTTTGGGACTGCGAGAGAATTATTTTGATTGTCTTCAAGGAATCGAATACGGCATATTACTCTGACTTATTAAGGCAGTTGCGTCAAAAAATTATCGAGAAAAGGTGGGAAAAAATGAGCCAAGGTGTGCGTTTGCTTCATGATAATGATCCAATCTACACTGCTTCAATTTCCAAGGCGTTCGCAATTGTGGCTTTACATAGATTTAACATCCCCCATATAGTCCTGATTTGGCCCGTCTGACAATTTTTTGTTCTCAAAACTCAAGGCAGATTTAAGGGGTGGCAAATTTAACAGCGACGATGAAATTAAACAGGCAATCATTTTGACTCCAAGGATGCATCATATTTTTACAGTGGCTTAGAAGCTTTAATCAGATATTCTGAAAAGTGTGTGAAAATAATAATTGAAAAATAAAAACATTTTTTTCTATTTATGACCTTTTCCTTCTATGTTAGGCTAAAAACTCATGGACCGCATTACGTACTTCCACTGAGCTTCCTCTAAAATTAATTTATGATCTAGAGAAAACAAAATGTTCACTAGTTATTAATTGATCTAACGAAAAAGTTCAAATTCACTGAAATTCTAGTAGTTTGATTCTTAAACAAACATATTATAAGCAACAGTTCTTGTGGTCAGTGATTTCAATTTAGTGCTGCATTTAAAAAATTCAGTATGGCGGCTCCAAAATAATGATCTTTGAATGTTAATTATTTATTAAAATCTTACAAATATCAGTATACAGCATTGAAAATGGAAGCCACCGTATTCTTGATTTATTTCATATATCACAAATCTACAGAATTAAATAAAAGCTTTTTAAACAAATAAATCGAACAGCTCTGAAAAGTATGAATTAATTTCAAGACTTTACTACATGCTTGAAGTCGCCGTGATATTTCGAGTGATATATACTAGGAAATTATATCGCAACGACTTCAAACACGTAGTAAAATTTTAGGATATAAAGTACTAATTCAGATAAAAGTCTACTGCATTTCTAGTAACAAAAATTATATATCTTGATGTTCTATTAAAGGTTGTATAATAGAAACCCAGTGGATTTTGACGTAAATATAAATCAAGTTAAAACAAACAAGAATTCTCGGTTATATTTATTGCTTGAAGAAGGAAAAAACGCAAACACACTTTCTGCTGCTACCGAAGTTCAACTGTTATACTCTTTGCATACTTTGAGGATTTTAGTCTACGTGAGTTGACAGTGACTAACTTCACCGTGCTGCATGTCTTTTTGCTAAACTTTAAGTTACCATTTTTTTCTGGTTTAGTGTAAATAAGATTTTGTTCATGAGGTTTTATTAGGGGATTGTCTAAGGGGCTTTTAGATTCTAAGGTCTTGAGTTGTTATGTGTTTTTTGGTTTTTTATTTTTTAATTTTATTCTGCTCATATCTCAGGAATTAATTCAGTTCAAAAGAGATTTCGTTTTGTATTAAGGGAATTGCCTTGGCAGAATATGAGAATAGATTAAAGTTAATAAATTTTCAGACACTTGAACGTCGTCATGAGATTTCGAAAGTAGGTTTTGCTCATTTGTTATTAACCAGGGAGATAAACTGTCCAGAACTGTTTTTATCTCGTAATATTAACGGATTAGTCTACTTTACCAACTTCAAAAAATCGTTTTTTCTTTTTTGCATTTTTCGAAAGTAAATATTTTCACAACTGTTCACTAAAAATTCTATAATGATCCGAATATTCTAACTATACTTTTTGATACTTTAAACATGAGTATCTGAGCGTGCCGTACTCTGGCCGAAGCTAAGCCGCTTACCAGAAAAACTTTAAACGCGTTTTCCTCGAAATAAAGTTTGTTGGTCTTACGTTGTCCAATTCACGGAAACTACTCAACCGATTGTATTGAAATTTTAACCACATATTCCTAGCACGTATGGGTTCGTTCTGAACTAAGATCACATCAAAATTTAATTTATTATTTTTTATGTAATCACTAATAAATAAGCTGCCACCCGATTCTATAATTCTATCGACATTTTTCGAGAAATCGATATCACAAGAAATCTTAATCGCTGTTGTCTAGGTCAGAAGATTTAAAAGAAATAAATAAAAATTGATTAAGCAAGTTGTCAGTTGTCAGTTGTCAGTTGTCAAGCTGATATCATAAATTATAAGTTATAACAATAAATGCAAATCGCTATTAATTAGCACCTTTTGCTCGTTTTTTGAAAGTCACATTTACTTTTTTTAATTGATGCTTCGATATTTTTTCTACCCTCGTAGTCAGTCAATCGTCACTCATATGTTATACCTCTTTAGAAACACTACTGATTTAATTAGAAAGGTACATATTAAATGTAATGCAATGTAAATAAGCGAGAAAAGCAGCGAGCCCATTTCCATTCACTTTTTCATTCTTATTAATTTATTGTATTGATTTTTGTTGTGTAAATTCGAATAAGTTATAGAAGATTGAGCAATAGTTTTATTTAAGGCTGGTAAATTGCCCTTTTTTCTAACTATGCTATTGTGCATAAGTTTAAAATTTGGTAGGATACAAAAACGACATTTTTAAACTATTAAAACATTATCCGAGAGTATCACTATCAAAATTTACTAATTTTTTATTTTTTTAAAAATTAACTTTCGATTCACTTATGGATAAATCATAAAAAACTTGCATAACGCAAAAATTAAGCAATAAAAAATGAATTAAATTAAGTAAAAACAAATGATAAGTGGCCTACAATTGCAATTTGCAATTAGCGTGACTTTAAATGGCCATTTACGTCAGTAATACACTAATAGCGTGACCCTTCTCAGGTTGTAGTGAAAATTATCGAGTGTTTTCGCTCTACCGTGAAATTGTGGAAAAATGGCCAACCACATAGGTCAACTAATGGGGCCATATGAGGCACCTTGGAGTCTGATCGGATCCCATAGTGTGAGAAAATAATCACTTTCGGACGTTTTTCAGTGTAACATGTGTTTACATCTTCTTCTCGTCTTCAACTTCTATGCGTATGATAGAAGCAAATTTAGTTTTGTAAATCTGTAAAATTTATCGAATCAGATTTCTGGAAAAAATATATATTTAGCCTATTTGGTATGAGTGTCTTATACTACTTTTATTTACAAAAAATATATTAATCCGATTACTTAACTTATAACTTCGTGAGAAGAATCAGGTCATGCTGTCAAAAGTAACTACTTCTTGTAAATCATCTTAACAAAATTCAGATAATACTGACAAGATAACCACCAGCTTTTCGACATTCATAATTCAATTGGAACTGATGGAGGTCCAATCTGCATTAAATTTCGGCCCTACTATCTTACTAACTGGCTTCGTTTCATGTTTCCACAAGAGATGTATCTGTGATAAGAAGCCCTGAGAGTAATTTGTCTTGACAGTAAGGGCGTTATTGGTCTTTCATAAATAAACTCCTTGCCGTCGTCCGATACTTTTCGATTTTTACAATTCAATCGATCGACCGATGCGATCAAGTGCAACTAATCTTCGTTATTGATCTTCTTGGCAAACTTCTTTTGAGGCAGCGACTAGTGTTGGTATAGCGTGTACCTTGGATTTGTGAAAATGCTAAAGATGCTTTTGAAGTCTTTGATGTTTATCGAATACCAAACGTTTTTCATTGCGCTGATGCGTCGACAAATATTTACTCATGGATCTTCATATCAGGTGATCAATGGTTACCGAGATTTAAGTGAATTTGGATAAGAAATTAAAATTATATTTGCATGTTGTTTGCAGGTCAGATGTAATGAAATTTACATATTCAAGTATTCCGATTCAATATTTATTGCTATTCTGCACCGATAAAGGTGTTATTTATATACTCTTATTTGTAATTAGAATTCAAAGACAATTTTCTTTTTACATGCATTCAATAAATTTTACAATGTCAAGAGGCTTTTTATGGAAATCGAAATCAATTATCTGCAGATAATTTTAATAAAAGCTAATAAAGTTCTATTAGTTTTTAAGTGGTACAGTACTGCAACATTCAAAATACAAACAGTCAAGGCAATTTGCTATACAAACAAATAAATTTTAGATGCACTGTGATGTAAAAACTTTGGTATGTGTTTTACAAGCTGATAAAATAATTATAGTATTTAAGACGATTAGAGATAGCAAACCAGTTTATGACACAATCTGTGAGGTTTGCAATAACCTTGAATTGGATGCAGAAAACTGAATGCAAACAGAAATGCAGTTAATTATTTCAATTTTTAATAATAGGCATGAAAATCAATCATATATAACATATCTTGCAATTATCACTACACTGAAAAAGTATATCTACTCGATTCAACGATGACACTTTGTTAATTAATCTAATACGAATTTTCTGTTTTAATTAATCAGGTCCTAGTTCATTTAGCTATTATATTGCCAGTATTACTAAAACATATTGATCAGGTATTCTTCATGATCAATGTTTGCCTTACTGATTGAACTAAGTCTGTCATATCGTTATATGATACTCGTATGTAGTAAATAAGAAGATGGTTTTATAATTTTTAAACAGACTTCCTTGGTTATTCTTGCTCTATAGACAAGACCCAAGACAACACTAAAATTCCTTGCATCTTGCCTTCAATTTTATCTTATTTATTGTTAGTCTTGGACATGGCTTAATAAGAGCAACAATTTAAAACTTTTTTTTAAACAAAACCCTTGTCCTTGTGTTGAATTTAAAAGTGCGATTGGGGCCAAAATTACAAAACTGTTCATGATATCTGCTCATTACTACCTTAATTTGTGTCGATGTGACTATCAATTTTCAAGGCAAAATAAACAACTGATAAAAATTAAGTTAAATGGAGGCGGTCGACTGCATTTTTAAAATGTTCACCCATAACTTATTTTGTTCTAATTACTTCATGACAGCTATATTTCAGAATCAATTATGTTTTTTATTCATTGTTAAAATAAGGTATAATAAATGAGGAAAATATGTATATTATGTGTAGGTAATTACTTCCTTCTTAAAACTACATATATAACCACTCATTTTCACATATTATATATGCACTATGCAGTGAATCAAATTGGGAAAGACTTTATGATTTTAATTGTAACTTTTTATATTTATCTATAGAACCATTAAGTTAAAAGCTACATCATCCATATAAAAACTTTTATAAAGATAGTGTGTTCGTAAAACATAATGACCAGTTCTGTCGATTTATTTCGCAACATAGAAAAACAAATTTATAAGGTTTTTGCTTTTAAATTAAGCATACGGATCATCCCATAATAAAAATAAGTCTGGACTTCTTAAAAAAAAAAAACATTAATTAAGATAACATAATTGTCAAAATTTAATGTATACTAGCGGCCTGTCCCGGCTTCGCACGGGTAGACATGATTTTTTTTATATTTTTACCTTTTATTTATATACATACACACAAAAATACAAATCTTTCCTCTTTATAATATTAGTGTATATGTAGATTAAACACTTCTCAAATGTTTTAATTTGTTATATCCTAGAAATTCTTTCAACCCGAAAAACCCTTTATGGATTCGCCATCTTAAATTTCCAAATCTAAATAATATTCGAAATTAGTGACCTTAATGTAATCATTGTACTAATTTTCATTAAAAGTTGAAATCGAGAAATTTTAGTCTCCATATTGGATTCGCCATCTTGAATTTGGAAGTTTTGCTAATATTCGAAATTAGTGGCTTCAGAATAATCATTGTACTACTTTTCATTAAAATCGGTTGAAATCGAGACATTTGGTCTCCATATTTTATCCGCCATCTTGGATTATATTATATTTTGATAATATTCTAAATTAGTGGCCTCAGAACAGTCATTGTATCAATTTTCGTTAAAATCCGTCGAAATCGCAACATTCTGGTGGCCATGTTGAATCCGCCATCTTGGATTTGGAAATTTTGATAACATTCAAAATAAGTGTTCTCAGAATAATCATTGTACTAATTTTCATTAAAATCCATTGAAAGCGAGAGATATTGGTCCATATTGGATCTGCCATCTTGGTTTTACAAATTTTGATATTATTCGAAATAAGTGGTCTCAGAATAACCATTGTACTAATTTTCATTAAAATCCGATGAAATCGGGAAATCTTGGTCGACATATTGTATCCGCCATCTTGGATTTGTAAACTTTGGTAATATTCAAAATCAGTGACTTCAAAACAATCATTGTACTAATTTTCATTAAGGTCTGTTGAAATCGAGAAATATAGGTCGCCATATTGGATCCGCCATCTTGAATTTCTAAATTGGATATAGCCTATGTTACTCAGGGTGAATGGAGCTTTCTAATGGTGAAAGAATTTTTGAAATCGGCACAGTAGTTTTTGAGTTTATTCATTTCAAACATACACACAAAAATACAAATCTTTCCTCTTTATAATATTAGTGTAGATAAAATTGAATGTGCTGATTTGCATTAACAAAAATCATAAAATGCGCATCGAGTCCTGGCATTCTCAGCCTTATGTAAAAAACAGTCTATTCATCTATCCTCAGCTCCAATAAGACGATTTATTTTTTTCGTTCATCTGCAATATGAGATCATCGAATAAAACTTTATTTCAAGTTGTGGTATTAATCAAACTTTATGATTATGTGATCTCTAAGTGGCCATAATTTCCAACTACGATTGCATATAGTTTATAATGCCGAATTGATTTCTTTTCGTTAATTATCAAGAGGTAATTATTTTATTTGAGTTATATTTCGCGATAGATAGTTCTCAATGTTTTTGTTGTTAAGATACGTGCCAACATAAAAGTTTTTTCAGTTTAGCTCATTAAGAAATTAAATTACGTAAATTATATGTTGGCCTGAAATATTTGGGCAAAAACCAGTGGAAGATATTAAACGACATAGAAAGCACCAAAACACGTGGGAAAGGAATCTCATCAATCAAAAAAATCAACTGGTGTGTTCCAATGTCAAAATAACTTACTGGTAAAAAGTGTAAAAATAACAAATCTCGGCAGCCTGCATTTGATTCCTCAAAACCAGGTGATGTTTGTTTTCTTTATTTACCAACAACGGCTTTCCGTGTTTTGTAGTTGTGAAAAAAATGCAAATGTAATAAAAATTGAAGGAATTTTAAAGCTAACAAAATCCACAGAAATGTTGATTGTCATTTTCAACTTTATTATTTATTTTAATTTAACAGAACAGCAATCTTCTTTAAAAGTGTAAAGTTCGAAGTTTAATAGTAGATTATTTATTCTTTCCATAGCTATTTCTGTCTAGCGATAACGACGCATTCTCTTTAGCTGCGCAAGACAAATCTCATTAGCGATTAATATTGCATGATAAACGCAATAAGCGTTATTTTTGCAAGATGTTTTGAAGGAGGGATTATTATTTATATTATAGTATTACACTTTGTGAAATTTTTACGACTATAGTTTCTATCAACCACTAAAATAGTAGTAGTAATCTTCCTTTAGAAAAAATAATTTTAACAAGTAAAAAATGCTAATCATTGTTTTTATTAAAGTGTTTCTTTAATATTAATATTTTATTTAATGCTTATATTACTACTGTTCGTTTTTGTAATATTCATTTTTGTAGAATACACATTTTAAATTTTGAAATTCCAATAACTGAGAGATTGTTTTTATTCAACTATTAACTGAAGTTATTTTATTAAAAGAATTGACGTTTGTAAAAAATTCATATATACCTACCTACAATTTGATAGATACTAGACCTGTTCATAAAAGAATATTTTTTTTTGAATTCCATATTGTTTTAATAATTTTTAATTGACTGCATAAACGATTGATTTATCTTACACCTTTCTTTCACACATACTAAAAAAAAGGCTTAAAAAGGATAAAAGTAAAGTGTCAATACATGTGACACAAAAATCTATATTATATTTTGTTATATCAAACCACATTTGTTACTCGTGATCCTCTTATATTTACCTGTAAGTAAATTGGATTTGAATTTTGGGCCTTGGTTTGAAACTTTTTTCAGGATAAGATTTTTATTTTATTCGAGTTTTCGAGGACTCTGTTACGTTAAGTTTTGGTTTCTTTAAAAGAATGATTGCGCCGGGAAACGCGGTGTGCTTATAACGCGGTTTCACAACATTCCGACAACTTCATTGTTTAAAAAGTTTATCTATGGCATTACTTTTTCGATTTATTAAATTTTTGCGGTTGAAATTAATGGAAAAAAGTCAATTTTTGTATTGAGTATACATCATGTTTATGAATTTCAGTTATCAAGGAGCTTCTCTAGAAATGAATACACAATAAAGTATTTTTTTTTTTTAATTTAGTTTAATATTGTTTTTATTATTATTATTTCATTCTATTTCAATTCAAAACGTTCATATATACAATATAAAAATTCATTTTAGTACTAGGAGATATAAACTTCATTCATCTTTAATTAAAATAACGTAGCCTAGGGGAAAAAATTTAAAAAAAATTTTATTTTGGGGAAAATAATTTCCAAAACCCATTGAATTAATTAATACTAACCTATTTCTACTTATGCTAAATCGTACAGCTGACTGTCGACAAGTTGTCTAATTAAAGGCTTATCTGATAATTCACATCCTTCGAAAAACTTAGTAGCTAAGGTATTAACCCATTAACTTTCACAGGAAGCAATGTCGGCAACTGAGTTTGAATTGTCGCCATGTGGTGAATTCGAAGAAAAAAAAATTGGGAACCAATTTTTCCTATATTTTTGAAGGTGTTCTTTCCAATGGTGATGGTTAAAATTTCTCCAGAAAAAATGTATCCATGAAAAAATCAAAAATACGCAAAAAAAATAAAACCTATTTTTTTATGACATTTTTTTGTTTAAAATGATTTTTCGTTCCCTTTCGAGTTTTGTTCATGCCTAAAACAAATAAAAGTCGCAACTTCGATGTCTGAACTAAACATATATCCGGTTATATTTATGCAAAAAAGTTTTGATGCTGGCCAGAATGAAAAAGGTTTTTTCAAAACTTGACGCATTTTTTTCTCGAAAACTATAGACTTTAGGGAAATAAAAAAATTTAAGAACAAAAATGTCTCAGAATTAGTCAAAGAACACTCTTCAATTTTTTCAGTAGGATCTGATACAATTTTAGATTTTTGAAAAAATCACGAAATCAAAATTTCGACAAACGTCGTAAAAAAGTCTGAAAAAATTCGTGTTCTTTGACTAATCCTTACAATAAAACATTTTTGTTATTAAAAATTTTTAATTCACGAAACATTAATTCCCGATTTTTTTTCGAATTCATCACATGGTGACAATTCAAATTCAGATGCCGAAATTGCATCCTGCGAGCTTTAAGGGGTTAATTCTATCATGAATTATGTCTATGTCGGCTAACCTATGTATCTCTGAAGTGGAGAAATGCCAATATTGTTTTCAAATGTGTTTAGTAGACGTATGTGTAAAATATGTAGACTCAATAAACCTACTACAAATAATATTACAAACATATACATTACATAATCATTGCCATTTGTATTATAAATAAAATAAATAAATTATTGACTTATTCATTACGTATTACGTATTCATCACAACTTGGTACTTTGAAAATTAAATTTTTATATTATTTATTTCTGAGATTCACCTTGGTTTCCATATAACGCGGTACGCATTAATCGCGTTATAGGTGGGTTGACCGTATCTAAATGCGAAAATCAATACCATTCTTTGATTGTGCCGTAGTAAATTAACAAAAATTATAAAATTATCATAAAAAGACCAAAAGTTAATAACAATAAAATCAATAAAACATCAATAAAACGGTATAAATCAAGCGGAAAAAACTGAAAATATTTATAAATGCAAATTAAAATTATCTAGCTTGTTCCAAAAGCGAGGATATATTTCGGAAGTGCTTTCAATAAGTTATCTTTTGCAGACGACTGTCTTTGTGGTATCGTAAAACAAATGGTACGTAATCGTAGGCATGCGTCGTTTATCACGTGTATTTTTGCGCATCCTCCACAAATAAGGGGAAGAACTTGAAACTTCGTACTAAGCAAGAAAGATACAAAGGTACAAGCGAAATTTCAGTGACAAATCTTTCACTGCTTTTCGCGGCAAGGTGAGACAATACTGCCGAAGAATTGAGGAAGGTACTTTTTTTATGATACAAATATTCTGCTTGTCGACCTTTAGTGATAATTAATCTGATTCGCTAATTTCCATTCGGTTGCACGATGCATTTATGTGGATTTATCTGAGTTTTTTTGGTACCGGTGGTGGCGCGGCGTGCTGTTTCTAGAGGAAGCAATTTTGAAAAGGTCTTTTTGCAGATGTTTTTTAACCGTCTTACGGACGAAAAAAGAAATGCAGCATTGAATCGACGGTGGGACGGGGGCCCCGCGAAAAGTGGCCAAACGAGTGTAGGCCCAGAGCGCGCGCTACGTCCGTCCGCACGCGTTACTGTCATGCCGCAGTAACCGCGCACCGGTGAAGGTCTTCGCGACGTACCGCAACAGCAGCGCGCCGCATCAGGAGAGCTCGTCCGACCCGCACAGAAGTCATAAAAGCATCGGACGCGGGCGAGAGCAGTCGCGTTGTGGTTGGCTTTCCGGGCCTGCGAGATAATTTTTTTGTTTAAACGAACCTTTGAACATTGCGAACATTTATTAAATTATCCCAGAATCTGTTATTTTTCATCAATTCAAGCGATTCAAGTTCGCGACAACGTTAGATATTGAACGTTTGTGGTGCGCGAAAGTTCTGTTGCTTGCTAAACCCACGGTGCTAGATACAGTGATATAATTTTAACTATATAAACGTAACGTGATCATACTCAAAATTCTAGTGATAATATAAGAGAAGGTTCAAAAGGTTCAAAGTACAAATATGGTTAACGAAATGGCTAACGGAAAAATTCTCGAAGAGGAAAAGCCGGCTGAACCAAATTTTTTAGTAACCGCTTTCCATACAATTGTGGATATTCTGGTATTCATCGTTGTTTCTATAGGATACATTATTCAGGTAAGAAAAAGAGTCACGAAATTGCTACAAGTGTAGTAGAATAAACCAGTTAGGTTCTTTTGTTTTTCTACCAGTTTAACATATGACGTCACGTTTCAAAGAGCGTATTATATATATATATATATATAAATCGAGTTTCATTCACAATTATAACTTTAAAAAATGCTAATAAATTCGATCAAAACAGACTTGAAATATGTGTTCGAATAACAATTAAATTCATGAAATTTGGTAGAACTGGATTTTTAAGAATTTTTCATAAATAATATAAGAATACGAGAAATCGTTTAATATTTTGGTTTGCGAAGTTTTCCTGTTTAGTCGGTTGCAAGTTTTAAATTTTTATAGACTTTGGAACTTATTTTTTTGTTGTGAATAAAAACATGTCAATTCCTCTATGGTAATTTACACAGATTGTTTACTTAACTAGATTTGTTAGTAAACTAGTTAAGTCCTATTCAAAAAATTAAAATATTAACAAAATTAACGAAATAAGTTTAGTATTTTAATCTAATTTTGAATTATATACTATACATATCTTCTAATTTTGACAACGCTAAAATTTCAATGATTTTTATAAAATCGATGTGATTTTCCTTATTTTTGAATTTAATATTTTTACAAAACCACTACAATAAATATAAAATATAAATTAGCAATTAACATTAGATTTATTGACTGATCTAATTTGAACTTTTTTTATATTTACTATTATATATATTGTATCCTTACTATACAATAAAATTTATAAATGTTTAATTTCAAAATTTCGCCATTTGTGAAATTATGCAAAATAAAAACTGACAAACTGAACAAAAAACATTAGTAAAAACAACCAAAATCGTAAGTTAAAAATTCGCCAAACAATAAATTTCATTTTTTTTGAACAATGAAAAATAGTTAATCTTTTGAAGAACTAACAATTTCTTGATTAAATTAAAATTTGAAAACAAAAAATTTTTAATGTTAACTAAAAAGTAAATTAAACATTTTTTTTCAATTAAGAGTTTAAAAAGGGAAAATTGTTCTGATTTCTTGTAATGTGTATTAGTTTACTCGATGTTTCTGTGAATAATTAACTAACATTTCATACAAATTTTGTGAAAATCTCATTCAAAAATATTAATACTCTTTCTCAAAAACTATTCGAGCAATCAACATGGAACTTTACCAATATCTTCTAATTATATATGAAAAATTAGTGATTAATTGAAGGATTTGGAAAAAAAAAAATTTGAAATCACATAAAAGTTCACAAAATTTCACTCTAAAATATAGATTGAATTGTTCTTGAACTAAGAATTTCGTGAGTTACACCATTCTGAACCGGAATATGTGGTCTGCTTAAGAATAAAATATGGAATTAATTATTTTTGTTGGTTAGTATTGAGCAACGAAATTTTTTTATAAATGATCAAAGTTTCAACCAATATATATGGCGTGATCTTTTAACAATTTATATTGTTTAAAATCAATTTTATTTTCTAAATGTATCGCTTTTAATTTTTCGACTGCTTTATGAATTTAAGTTGATTAGTATTCACGAGTAACATCACTTTAATTTCTCTCAGATTAAAAGCATCATTTTGGTGTTTTATATGTCGAAAAACTTCAGTTAATGTGTCAGCTTAGTCAGCTTTTGACCTTTTACTTTTTTTGCGAATTTATAAGATAAAACATCTTAAATGAATTTCACGGCTTATTTCATTTCTTTTATATTGTTATATTCGACTTGATACGAAAACACGTAGATATAAAATCTCTTAATTATAAAATTAGTGTTTACGATATTTTCTGGACGATTGTGGTTATAAAAAACACTTTTGTTTTTGCAACTAAACTTTAACTCGGATAAGAATATTTAGAATTTAGTTTTAATGGATTTTTATATAGGTTTTTTGAAGAGGTAATTTCAAATTATATTTTATTGTTAACAAGAATTTCGTATTAACTTTTAGCTGCTGACGTAATTTAAAAATAAAAAAATTATCAAAATCCGAAAAAAAATTGGGAAAAATCCGAAAAAAAGCATCCCCAGGCTGGGATTTGAACCCGTGACCTCTGAATCCCAAGCCCAAGTATTCACCACTGCACCAACCGCCGCTTTGGGAATGTGCTACAATTAATGGGATTTAGAGCCGCGTGAAAATTTGTGTATACTATTATTTTGTAAACGCGTGGCCATCTGGAGTTCCCACTTCGGGTACTTTCATTTGTTGCCAAGCCCTACATGTGCTATAAATTTTAGCGAAATCGGTGATGACGACCAGGTGCCTTCTCCTTATTAGTTGAATTCTGCAATACAGTTTAAGGTTAGGTAGAAAGTTATTCACCAATAATTTTGTAAATTCCATTGGTAAATATTATTCAGTCTAGTGGATGTTAATTCTAAAATATATTGAAAAAATATGTGTTTTTGGATCAGGATTTTCTAGTAAATTTTATTATAAATTAACCAGGAATTATTTATTTGTAATGAAGTTTTAGAAGTTGAAAGTTAATTCAGATTTCAATTTAGTTTATTATTTTTATACTCCTATTAATTTATATTTATAAGAAATATATCTTACAAAGACAAAAAGCTAACTTTATGACTTGCCATTTTAAAATTACAAAACTGTTTATATAAATTTTTAGTTACAATTTGAATTTAAATGTTTTCCCTCCTGCGCAAGCGACGCAATCAAATGTACTTAATTAAATATATTTCCTTAAGAAATGCTTCGTAAAGAAGATGGTGAGGAAATTCCTTAATCAATTTCTATTGTGCATGGATGTAATGGTCGCTGTCATTATGTCTTGTTTGTATAAAGACTGTAAATTACTCATTTATGCTCATTGCGCTTTGTTGACGCGAATTAATGGTACTGAACGAACAACAATAATGAGATTTTTACTCCAAAATTATTTATATTTTTAATATGCTCAACGACTGCGGTTTAGAAAATGTTTCTAAATAGTCTAACATTAAGTTTGCAAGCAAAATGCAGTGTTAGTTGAGCATTAGCAATGGCGTTAGAATTACTTCACTTTTCACAGTCATGCATGGTCAACCAGGTAAAGTTGTTAGTTTTTTTTTTTTTTTGCTGAAATTGGTGGCTAAAATCCTACGTTCTATTTGGTTTGATTTCAAAAAAAGATTGTTATCGAAATTAAAAGTTATTTTGAAAAAGTGGATGCAAAAATTTGTCTGTTTCACCTTCTGTACGAAATTTCCAAATCAAAATCCCACACTGATAAAATAGATTTAGAAAAATCACCTTATTCGATTTAGATGATTTGCTTTTAGGTGAAAAATTCACAAAAGTAAATGAATCATTTAATATGATTGAGCAAATTCACAACGTTATTTCAAATACTGTGTTTGGTTATTTTACAATTTAGTATGAAATTATCTATTTTGGAAATTGTCTACATAATAGCGATTCCACAAATACGATTCAAAATATGGCTTATGATATCCATTTTAATATTAATTGTTGTTAAAATAACCTAGAGATATTTTAAAATTACAAGGAACCACCGGAGCAGCAAACATTTTCGGAACCATTTGATTTTATGCTCTTTTTTTTATTTTCCTGGGACCTTCTGAGGCTATGTTTATTTTTAGGTGTTTTATGTTCGATCCGTTCTATTATTTTAGGTAACACAAAAAACGACTTGTTGTAGTTAATTTACCGAAAATTCACCAACATAGTATAGTAAATGTAATTTTGTAGACAAATTTTCTGTAGAAGATAACATTTCCAAGCAAACATTTTTAGTTTACATTTATTCATACATTTTAATTTATTTTGCCAAATTGTCGAGGACAATAATAGGGTCAATCATACTAGAAATTTCGAAAATATCTGTAAATACAAGAAACTAATTATGCAACATTCATTTCGCATTTCCGCAATTGATATGTTATTTATAGTTATAGAAGAAATTAACATCTTATTTTTCTATCACTTGAATTGAATGGAGAACATTAATTATTTTATAGAAATGTGTAAGTTTTTTTTTTATGAAACCTACAACATTTTATATTTCCCAGAACAAGCATTTGCAGTTATACCAGCTCTTTTAGGCTGTAAATTTATACAGCCGATTAAAAATAACCTTCGTATTTATTTCCGTGTCGGGATTCTCACGTTATTTCTCCAAATATTAACGGATTAATATAAAAAAAAGGTGTGTAACATTAACATCAGACTTGGTAGCAGATAGCGGATTATGCTAATTTGTCTATTCCAAAAACTGCCTTCAAAATTGCATATAGTTTTCTTAAAGTACATTTACAGAAATATTTTTGTAATTTTCATCAAGGTCATTTTTGCAATATCAACAAATTTACCTCTTTCCAAACGATAAAAGATGACGTTATTTATGGCACTTATTTGTTCATCATTTGACGTCAAGAGTTTTAAGGGGGTTTAAATATTCAAATGCATCCCAAAAGAAAGTATTGCATTTTTTTCTCAATAAAAAAAAAGAAAGAGTATATTGTTTTGAAACACACGTCAGTATCAGACTATTAATTGAATAATTTAAAATTTCAACTAATTTGCGTCGAGTTCAACGGTCAGAAAAACATTTCACCCGTGACATTGAAGAACACGTTTTTTTTTCAAATATATGAACTCGTTTTAAATCCCTTTTATTTCTGTAACAGCGGAATCTTTTATTCGCAAATAACGTTGAAATAGTCGACGCAGAGTCAGAGTCCGACTGATTAATGACTTTGCGGAGATTCGATGTTTTAAAAGTTGCAAATTTATTGAATTTTAAAACGGTCGTGTATGCAGTAAAAATGTTCACGCTTTTTTTACAAATTTCTGCAGTTTCACCGGTATTTGATCAAGGTTAACTGAGTTAAAGTTCAAAAAATTATATTCATTCCTGCTAAATGGTGGATTCCGGAACAAAAGTGTAAAGTTATTCTGAATGACCTCACGAAAATTATAAGAAAAATTGCGTCAAAAGTAGTCGATTACTTAAAATAGTTAAAATTTTTTTTTTTTAAGTTAATTAGTTTATTAAGATAATATAAAATGTACGAGCTCTTTACAATTTAGGATTTAATTGGAAGTTGAGTGGGATTTATTTATTGTATTTATAATTTTAAGAGAAAATTAGCCTATGGGGAACAATAAAGAACCCTTCCTAAGTCTAACAACCTATTTAAAATATTGCATGTAAATGCAGACGACGAATGGAAAAGAACCACGGTAGATTGAAAATCATTTATAAAATCTTGTTTTGGATTCTTTTCAATTTATTCAAATAGGGTTGTGTGCAGAATCACTCCAAACAAAAGTACCAAACGTCAAAACAGCTTTAAAATTAAAATATTTATTTGTTATTTTAACTTGGGCTTACAATGTCAACTACATACCATACATTGAAAGAGTAAGGACAAATTGTAAATTTACAAATTTTTAAAACGATTCAGTTGATTAGAGCTCAATATCTTTTCGGGGACATTTTTTTTTTTTGCAAAGAGAATAAAACCTTTCCTTTTCATTTAGCTTTATGTAAAGAAATTATTTAATGCTCATTATATCACCCCTGCCAATGAACAGATTTTATTGAATATATTACGAGAAAAGAAAATTAATTTTTCTTGTTCGTGTTTGAGCATAATAATTTTGTGAAAGAGATTTACGATAACCAGGAAAGCACGTTTTACCTTAAGTTGCTTTACTGTCGAATAAACGCACAGCTTGTGAATTATGCACAGTTTAACGATGTTACAGATAACTTTGTTATTCTAGTTAAGATAGCATTATTCAGATGTTTTTCTATAATTATATAATTTAAATATCACAGCATATGCATGCGAATTAAAGTGTAAAGTCAGTCATGCGCATATTTAGTTTTATATGAACTTTCAACGAAGAGTCGATCTTTTTAAAAAGCGTTTTGCAGTGAGTTTTGAGAATTTAGTTTTCTTACAACAAAAATATACTTGATTTGACTAATATAGTTACTTTTTTCAAATATCAACTTTTAATACATGGTTTTGAGAAAAACACAGTTAAAATTTCAAGAAACGATAAGCAAAATATGCTTCAATCTGATTAACATGATAATTTAATGGAATATTGCCAAAATCCTGTATGTACTGTAAATAAAAACTAATGTTTCTAATTTATGTACATTGATATACCCTCCATCCATCCATCGGTTTTTTTCCCACTGTGAAAATAATATTATTTTGCAACATACTCTACTCGTATTGCGTCAAATCCTCATTATATTCATGTAAACGTATTTATCATACTAAAATTTTTGAAATGTTTTTTCTTATGAAGCATAAATCAAATGTCTTCGAGCAAATTTCTGTCCCACATAAAGGTAGGTCGCGGCCTTCAAAAATTCAATCGTTAAATAATAGTAAATCAGTAGCAGATCAGTCAATTCAACAACAAGATCCAAATATTTGTTTACAAACAAGCCACGTCTACCTCCTCTCACTAAAATCGGATCGGACGATCTGTAAAAGGCGCCAAAATCCAGCTGTCTGTCTACTGGTCTCTGGTGCAACAACATTCGCTTTATGCGAGTTATGCTGTAATCGCCTATGATGCAACTTTCCTGGGGAATAAATCTCACTGACTGACCTTCTTTCGGTCCAGATTGCAGTATGCTTAGAAAAAAAAGATAATAAAAATGCAAAATGAAGCGAAGAAAAAAACGTGATGCATTTCGCCGGAAGGTGTACATACTATATATAATGTTGCGATCCAGAGTTAAACTAACCTAAGAGTCTAATCGAAAAGACGCAAGCCGGTTTACACAAACAAGCCAACTCTTTTGGGCGGTTGAACTTTCATTTTCAAGCCGCAAGTGAATTGCACCGCAAGACGTTGATGATGGCTAGAAACGTGTACCGGTCTTCTCGAGTAATGCAAGTGCGCCTTACGATTATATGTTGCAACTGCGGTATAGATATAGATATACGAATAAATGCATATTGCCGTATAAGATGCTGAAAGAAAGGTGAAAGAGAGAAATGGTCTGGGTCCACCGCCGCCGACATCATGCATCTTGACCTACAAAGAGCCTACTCAAGACGACCGTGCAACATTAGCCAGATGGGAGCCTTATAAACATTTTTGTTGTTTTTTTGCACTCTGTTCTGCTCAACATTATACCGGCGAAATACCTTCGACGGTTGCTCGTTCAATTTATTACCTTCCTGGATGACATATGGACATTACTTCCCTCAACCAAAACCAATCTGATTTAGTGACGGAGTTTGCGATTGACCAGAAAAGGTAGTAAATATTTTCGAAAACTTGAGAAATCGCATTTTCACGCAAAGCAAAATATCATATAGCAGGCGATCTGACAAAATAACCACCACCTTTAAAATCCGCAGGAAATTTTGCAATCTTTATAGCTGGTTTAAACCTTTTTTTTTTGCTGGGTGTAGAGTACTCGTGTACCTCGGTAAGAATTAGCCAATACGTCATATAATCGTAAGTTTGAAACAAGAATGAGTATAGTAAACTTTACGAGTACGAAATTTTAGTTAGGAATTACAATTTTTACAGTCCAACCTATCTTAAATCTGTCTAGCCCAGCGGCTCCATTAATCCATGCATTAATTCGTCGGCTTGAGCTCGTAAGGTTTGATTGCTCTATTTCTATTGCATCATGAAGGCGATTGATGTCACGGTGCTTTCGACCGCATGCTTCGTACTCTATCTGACTACTCTGTCTGACTCTCTATCTAGCAGCTAACTTTTAAACTCGAAAAGTCTACAGATGAAATTAAAGATTTCAACAGACTCACCTCGTACCGCCGCCGTATGAAATTATTGCTGATGTTGAGAAACGCAAAACGCATTGTAGAAAAAAAAAAAAAAAAAAAGGTTACGCTAGCGCACGTGGATGCTGATGCGTGCGTCATTTATCTTTTTATCTGATTTACTTGGATATTCGGTAATATGGTCATTCATGTTAGACCAAAGATAGAAACCGGCTTTTAGCAAGGTCACTGCTGTTTTTTGGGGAACAGAAAAATGTTGGTCCAGTATAAACAGGAGTTGATCGACCATGGGTATTGTGATCAAGAAACTAACCCTGAATTAATTGCTATTATATCGATGTTATTGACGCAGGTTGCATCCATTGACGGTCATACTGTCTATTTTAAATTCTTTCAGATCAAATCTATGACAAACTTACATAGAAAATTTCTTCTAGGCGGGTTTAACCATCTAGTAGGAATAGTAATAATAATAAGTAATGATAAAACATTTTGCTCAATTTGCTTAATATTTTTGTGGCATAAGCAAAAGTCAAGATCTATAAGATTGTAAAATGGTGTATTTGTATGAAGTAAATAATTAGAAATAATATATTGAAAATTTCTTAATAATAATGTTGAGGAATATTAGATATCGATGTATTTTTATATATGATCCATTGGTTTTGAAAGTGGTATAAGTCCAATTTTGGAAAAAATTTCAGTCACATATTATCTTTATCCTCTTGTACAATAATCTCATAAATTAATAAAAAGAAGTTGTACTGGAAAGTAATATCGCAGGAATATTTTCAATTAAAATAGAAATTTGAAATTGCTATTATTTATATTTTTCATACTTTGTTATTATTGAAAGTGGTATTAGTACATTTTTAGCTAAACCAATAATAAAATTTTACAAGATTATAGTTTTAATAACATTACCCGAACTGATTAATTTTTGCTATTATTTTTAAGTTGATTAAAACGTAAAGCCTTAAATATTTCAGTTCATGTAAAAATGGTTTTATATCACTTTCAAAAGGAACGGCTCATATAATAGAAATTTTTTTCTGATTCAATACTAAATTCCGAACTTGATTTCTAGGCAACATACAAGACAAGCATTATATTTATGTAAAATATCAGGCAATTGGATTAAGGCCTTCAAAATGTATGGACCTTTAAAAGGTTTTTTGTTACGAATTATACAGAACAATTTCTTTTATCTTTATATCGCTGATTAAATTAAATTAAAAATGTTGAACTGACTAAGAATCGACATTTTTAATAGGTCTATTAAAAGGATGTAGGATGTTTTTTACTATCGTAACTTAAATAATTCTCTCTCTTAACGATATGTTCTAACATATACGAATTGAGTTCCAATGAGTCTTCAATCACTTCTCCACCCTGCTGCCGTCATAGATAAAAAACCTGTAACATTGTTATTATACCATCGACACACTATACTTTATTATGTAGACAAATTGATTCACAATACTCTAAAATGATGAAACTCATGATGAGAACGAGGTGGTTGAAGACTCATTGGAACGAAGAAAGAGTTGTTTATCAATTGTCACCTTAATGAGGCTCGTAGGGTGTGTGTTAGGAAAATTACAGGGTGTTGAATTAAAAAAGTGACCGTGAGATTATTAAGAGGTCACATATGTCCAGAATTTTCAAATAATTCTTTTTCTTCACTATTGCACGCTGGGGACTTCAAACGCGTTTTTCTCGAAGCTACTTTTCTACACACAACCGATAACTCGGAAAGTCTTCAAGATTTATTTTTTATTAGTCTGTTGAGCCATATTTTCGATATTTCGTTTATTTTAATTTTTATAAAAAATTAAAGAATAAAATTTGGTCATGCAAAACGGAATTTTTTTTAAAAGATCATAAATTTGCTGTTTAAAAAAAAAATTAGATCGAGAGACTATAACTTTTATTTTATATTAAAAGAATCTTATGGCGTTTTTCTGATCCTTTCATTTCATTCAACGTTGGAAAAAAACCGCATTTTAGGGGACTTGTGGTTTATACATTTTTTTTTTTATAAATGCATATTTATTCCTCAAGAATCAATATAGTGCTTAAAAGAACCTTGGGAAACACTAAGAATGTTTGTTTATAAACGTTAAAAGAACAAAATCATGGTCTCGAAATGTACATAAATTCAGAATTCCGTCGCATTTCCCATGATTTTTTTCATTTATTTAACGCCCATAATTACTGTCATACGAACAAACAAAATGAATTGTACGACATGCCTAAACATCGTGGTCTTTTCACTAAAAAAAAACTGCGTTGGAAAGACGTTCACTTTTTTTCACTTTTGCCATAAGTTGGCTCGGTCTGGATGGTAAGAAACTCACTCGGCCATTCACTCGCTTGCTCTGGGTTCCTGGTGGCCTTCGGACCTCCTAGCGAACGAGTGGCATCACAATTTTACGAGCACTTGGTTCAATTGTGAAGTTATATGAACTTAACTCTTGTCTTACAACCGTGCAAGAGTGTTACTGCTGCAATTTTCGCGATTACTTCAGGTTTTAATCATTTTTTTTTATTATGCTACAATTTTTAGCCAAAATCCACCGTGCCAACACTGTGTGCTTATTCCAAATGGGTGGTGGTAGGACGCTTTTTGTCGCCGCTATCTGAAAATATTTTCGTAATAATTTTGAGGTAGGTTGGCAAATGTCGGAAATGTATTGTTTCAGTAATTTGCAGGAGATATGTATACTATATAATTAGTGCTGTTTTCTCCCAACTCGTTTCATTTAAGTGTAATAGCGAAATTATACAATTTTAATTGTTACTTTATTGCTTAAGAATAAACACAGAAAAACGTGTAAAAGTTTAATGAAATTGGAGGTTTTTGGCGTAATTGACCTTGCTATTAGTAAAAACAAATTGTATAACAAGCACATAAATGGTCGACCCATTTTAGTATTTTTTAATTTTTAGCGTTAATTTCTTCCGCAAGTCATATTGCGATTGAGTTACTTAAATTTTCGAAGTATATTTATTAATATAGGCCCAATACCGAACCTTGAGAAACTTTTAAACTTTTTTGATAAAACAGATATAACAAATATTTCACCACAAACTTCGAAAGGACTTTAGTGCCTTTTTCTAAAGATTTAAAAGCATGGCACTAGGATAGAAACTTGTAATTACAAATTAGGAGTTTCATAAGTTATGAATTTCATAATTTGTTTGACCTATTAATTATGTTCATGTATTATGTATAATAATCACAAATCATAGGATTTTTTCATAATTAATGTGTACTATATTATAAAGCAGTATTGACATATTATTAATATATTTCATAAATGTTATGATATTTATGAGTTTGCCAATTACTAAGCAACTATATTTAATAGACATTATTCAAGACCTTATATAATACATATAATTCATGAGTAGAGATATAGACATCGATTGACGTGGCTGTCCGAAGACACATTTAGGCCATTATAGGCCCATTGTGATACCACTTTCTGTGACCAGGGTTTCTGGTAGGAATTGAACCCACAACCATGAGTAACTTACTCACTCACTTTGTTTTAATAAACTAATTTTTTGTTTTTTATATTTAATGAGCATAGGATTATAAGTTGTGAATATCTATTTTTATTGTTTTTGAAGTCCTTAAATTTAAAAAGAAGAATACATGTGTTTTTGTAGGTACCCTAATAGTGTAAAATTTCATTTATTATATTGAAAAAACTGTAGAATAAATTCATTTAATTTATTCATGATCATATATTATATTATTATTTTCTAAGCCGAGTTTATTTTACTTAATTTTAATAATTATGATCTTTTAATGTGTATTATTATGATTTTATATAAATAATATATATTATATATATCAAATTTTAACTAAAACTTATGATTATTAGTTATGAAATTTATTCTTTGCTATATCGTAGAAAAAGATTTTAAATCACAATGCATATTGTATTGTTCGTATCGGTTATGAAATTAGGTTCTTTATTTAAGAATATGGGTACATAAGTTTTGAATAATAATTATAAATTTATAATAAGTAACTGTGGGCTGAATTTCATACTTAATTTAAGTAACAATTATGCGTATTATGGCATAATATATGATAACTTTTCAGTCCTTGTAAAAACAATATAAACAAACACATACAAACAGTTGTCTTCCCCCAGACAGTAAACTAAACATTTAAATTATTTAAATAGAGACAATTTACACCAGACAACTTTTCAGTTGTAATAATTTTGTTCATTCTTTTCATGAAGAAATTCAACGTTCAATTGAGCGGATAGCGAACATTTCTGAAATTGTGAAGTAATTTTGTTTTAATTAGTTTACGAAGAAAACTACAGGTGAATGCCATAACAATTACTAGGTCAAGCGAACGTTCTTTAGTTCATTGCTTCTTCTTATGAATCTGATTATTAAATATTTGTATATTTGTGTAGTTATTAATAACCTGAGCTACTTGTTTTTTCTTAAAACTTAAAAGGCTTCTAGCATCAATGGAACCCGGTTTATTGTTTACATATTTTCAAATATTTGCTTCACTCAACCTCAAATGACTTTAGTTTTATTGTTTAAAAAAGTTTAAATTTATTGTTGAACTAAAGCCAAAAAGTTTTGTTCTGAATAATGAAATAAAGAAAGTACGCACAAGAATATTAAAAACACTTGGTATAATTAGGGCAATCTGAAAATATTTACAGAATTGCTATCAATATGAAGGCATTTGTATCTTTATCAGCTGCAGTGTATCTGGGTTAAAGAACTAGAACGCAAAATAAAATAACACAAGTAACAACTTCCGTATGATGACATTTTATGTTTTTAATCATCATTAAATCAACAAATGTACGATTGGATAGAAAATATTTTATATGATATGTCTAAAACTAACGTAGGAGATATTTACATCTTACATCTTATATGGTTTTCTGAATTCAAACTTTAATGGGTACGTTTCAAGGGTAAACCTCAGTAATAACTCAAAAATATATGACTGCTGTCTGAGCCATAATTTAAGGAGATGTAAATGTACCTGGGATCACGTTCAGACTTCTTTGTGTTGCTCTCGAATTCATATATAAAAAAGAAACAACGTGATTGCTTAAAGGTCAAAACATTATGTTGTTCTACGGAATTTTACCATAGAGCAGAACAGGAAGAGGTTCGAATTAAATTTATTTGGGTATTTCCTTAAAAAGTGAAAGCATGTGTAGAAATAAAGAATTTCATTAGTAAATATTTTAAAAATTTAAAAACGCAAAAAATGGAATCCATTAAGAATATGATAATCATAAAGCATGTAGTCATCTTCCGATTGTAAGATAAGAACTACATATTTAGGTATTTCTAACATAATCTTAGATGTATTAAAAATGCCGTTAGAAAATAATATTTTGAATTGCCCATACATAACGTTTTTTAACTTTAACAATAATATATTTTCAAGTGCTATTTCAACGTTTACTTACAATCTTTCGAAATTGTTTACTTTTAAACTACTCAAGCATTTGTTTTAGAAATGAATGGTCTTATTAAATCATATTTAATGTGTATATAACAAGAAAAATTATTTAAAAATATTAATCATTAAGTCTTAATCCTTCTCAATTATTTTCTTGGAAACTCGACAAATTTAGATTTTTATAAAACGAATTAATTTTAAACTCGTTTGGTAATTTGCAACTTTAAGCTTAAAGTTTATTCACCTTATAAGTCGTAAAATATTTTTTTTAATATTTACAAGTTTCCGTCGGCGCGGCGGCGGCTGCAGTGGTCGCGACGGCCGCGAGTCTGTTGAGTGCGTCACTTTCAAGAATTGCAGAACCGCAGCAAGCAATTATAAGTTGCAATCCGCGAAGGCTTCGAGCAGTAATTCATCGTCTGGACGGGCAAGCAGCCATCAATTGTATTTGATCGAATCTCACATACATAATTAACGCGGGTATGTTAGGTGTTGTGAAATCTAAAACGATCGTGACCAGAGTTCTTGTTTGCAACCTATTTACTTCCAGGTGAAAATTAATTGAGTCAGTCGAGAGTTTATTAGAATTGAGGAACCTAAATAAATAGATACATAGTATGAACATATGTAAGTGTTATTAAGTCTGAATATTTCTCATCGTGAATTTAATTGCTCAGTTTTTTGTTTTAAATTTTATTTTTAATAATTTCTTTTCGATGGCTTTATATTACTAAAACATATAGTTCTTCTTTTGATTTCTTAAGGGGTTATTCTACTGTTAAACGGGTAAAAAGCAGTATCTTTTTAAAAGTGTTGTAAAAAAAAAACTATTAGAGATATCAATTTGAAATTTTGCATGCATCTTTATTAATGAAAAAAATATATAATGGCATAGTTGATTAAAAAAAAAAAAACAAAATGGCGGCTTCGGTTTATGATTGATGTAGCGCGCGCTGACGGCCAGAGTCGTTTGCGCGGTACATTGCCCAGGTCGTCCAGGTGATCTGCAATCATTTTAACGATGAAATTATATTAGTTTAGCTAAAAACACACAGACTGAACCTAAATTGAGCCATAAATATTAAATTTTCGCGATTTGACAAGTGTTGGAAAATAGCATGCTCGATTTTGGACGTTTTTTCGATGAAAAAAGTGCTCCCAAATAACCAAATTTCAATTTTTATGGCTCAATTTAGGTTCAGTCTGTGTAAAATTTATATATAACTATGCAACAAAATTTTTAGTTAAATCGCTTCATTAGTTTTTTCTCTACGATGTACCGCGCACCAAAAAAACACGTTTTGAGTAAATCGCGTTTAAAGTTTTTTTAACCGATTTTTTTGATATATCAACTATGCCATTATATATTTTTTTCATTAATAAAGATGCATGCAAAATTTCAAATTGATATCTCTAATAGTTTTTTTTTTACAACACTTTTAAAAAGATACTGCTCTTTACCCGTTTAACAGTAGAATAACCCCTTAAGGGGGTATTCTCATGTGACCACTTCGAAAAATCCGTTTTTTTTTCATATTTCGATAGTAAAACCTATCGAAAATATGCTGTGAAACATTCAGACCGAAATTCCTAGTATTACATAAGTTACAACTCATAGTCGCCGACGCGCCGTAATCGACTTGTTCTGCTCTTGAAACTTTAAACGCATTTTTCTCGAAACATCATTTTCTAACACTGTCAGGGTCCTAAAAAAAAAACTATTCAACCGATTGCTTTGAAATTTATATAATGTTCTTCTACTCATTCATTAATAGTTATCGTCCGTACCAGAATTGCTTATTTTCGAAAATATTTTCCTATTTTTTTTAAACGCTTTTTAACAAAAAAAAACAAGATTCTCGTAACTTTTTTTTTCTACAGTCCGCCAATTTTTTTTTTTTTTTTTGTTTTTTCAATGAAATTGATTAATTCTGGTAGGGACGATAGCGACAGACCTACTGAACAATAATCCATTCGATTTTTTTATTTCGGACAACACGAACAGCCGCTATTACGCTGACCAGTGACCTGCTTTTGTTTGTGTCTAATTTAATTAAAAAAAATATATTTATAAAATATGTAAAATAAGAAAAAAAAAATTTTTTTTATACAGTTTAAGATACAAATAAAAAAATATAAAAAAATTAAAGTGATTGAATTTTATTGTCTTATAAAAGAGGTAAAATTTATGCGTTTACATGAGAATACCCCCTTAACAGAAGCGAAGTTTCTTGTCGTTCTTTAATTATATTTCTTCTAAGTTTTTGAAAAAAAATCTTTATTCATCGCAAAACATAAAAACAACATCCTGATTTTACCTGCTCGAAACTTACTAATCACATTTATTGATTTATGAAAAAAATTTCCCTCCTCATCATGCGTAATAAGTAGACGCACTTTTGCGTGTTTCGAAAACAAAAAACATGTTATTCTATTACATAAATTAACTTAACGTTCAATAAAAGACAAGTTATAGCAAAATCTTTGCAGTGTGAATTTGAACTATTAAAACACACTCTAAGCTGAATAACATTTTACTGTCGTGAGTAATTTGGAGGAACAAGTTTTCTGAGCAGAATACATATGGTATACCTGAGATGAACGGACTTTTAACTTTAAAAAGTTTACACTTATTTAAATCTTTAAAAGCAATGGATATAAATGATTAGATATTATTTTTTAATTTTAACAGCCAATGTCTTTTTTTGTGAATTTCTACTGGATTCTACATCGGCAACGTATGTAATTTTTAGGATTCCGTACCTTGAAATGTAAGCAATGGAAGTCTTATAGCATTACTTCGTTGTCTGTCTGTCGATATGGCCGTTTGTCGGTCAAGGTCCTTTTTCTTAGGAACGGCTAGAGGTATCGATTTGAAATTAATACCAAAAGTTATGTATAGTAAATTTAAGTCTCTGACTCAATGCAATAAAAAGATACGATCTTTCAAAGTGTATTTTCATACTGACAGGCTAACTCACTGACTGACACATCAAAATCTCTAGGGTCTCCCAACTTCCCGTTCACCTAGAATCTTGAAAAGTTGTTCTACGAAAGTTGTTCAATTTCCGATACCGAGTAACCCTACAAAATTCTTACAGGTAATTACTTAACAGCCTGTATAATGGTACGGAACCTTCAGGGCGCGAATCCTACTTGTCAGAAAAAAAATACTTGGAAATGTCACCATTATATAGACTATAAATTTTATATGTATGTTCTATATATAGAAAAAAGATATATATATAGAACCTGAAATGCTCAAAAGCTCAACGTCACGCTTTTATTGATTGAGATCATATTCTGAATATTTAAGACATTTATTTAGATAAAATACTTGAAATTCGAATTAAAAAACCAGTTTTTTAAATTTAATTTCTGCATTTCTTAAAACCCGTGCATATACTTTACTTATTTCTGCAATCATAAAAATAACCTATTATATAAAAAGATTGTTTTTGCAACAATATTGTATTGATGATGATTGTGCTGTACTAAATATAGTTTTGGTTTTATTTCAGGATCTTTACTTCATGGCATTTGGCTACCCGGAGAAGGATTTGAAAGGTGAAATTGCCCTCGTCACCGGAGGTGGAAATGGCATCGGAAGAATTCTTGCCACTAGGCTAGCAGAAATGGGATCAAAGGTCATCGTTTGGGATATCAATCAGGAAGGTAAGAAAAACTATATTGTATTTTTTCCCAGCTAATATTTTGTAAAGGTATAATATACTATATATTTATAAAATTAGTTTAGCCGTTTACACCTTTCGCTAAAAATAAGGAAAACTTAAAAACGAACGAATTTGATTTGTTTAGTTGAGTAGAATTTTTCGGCAGATTTCTGCTTTGATTGCCAAAATATTAAATTTTGGAAAACATGTTGTCAGTAGTCTGAGAATTTCATTTTCAAATATGTTATTTTTTTAAATTTCTTATTAAATAGAGGTACTTTATTCTTCCACAAACTTCTTATTTTAGATATATTCACGTCTGGATATATTTTGCCAGGTTTTTTTTTCAAGTTCGTTAATTCGGCATTATTAGCGTTTATACGTAGTTGAATTTTTTAATTTATCATTAATAACATATGTGTATGGGTGGTCAAACGTTTTTTTTCGTTTTAAAAACGGCTTTTAGTTTTATTCAGCATTTTATATGCGAATCCGAAAATCAATTATTTTCATTATTTATTATTATTATTTTTGAGAAAAATATATCTAAAATGTCTGTTTGAGCCAATTTTGGAAATTTTTAAAAAGCCAATTGTAGAAATTTGTTTCTCAACTGAAATAAAAGTTTGAAACTTAAAATATTAAATGAAAATACTAGAGTCCTAAAAATGTGTACACAAAAGTCTAGAAATTGAATCTACTTTTAAATATAAACGTATTATCTCATACAACAGATATTTGATTAGAACAACAAATTGAGAATTTTCGTAAAAACCCGGTTTTCACAAAGATATCAGTAAGAGTTACAATTTAATTGCACACTATAGATCTAAGTTAGGACCGTTTTTGCCTTTTGTGAAGCTCTGTTATTTTTAAGAAATTTTGAAAAAATTTTATAATATGGGTTTTTTCACTATTCAATTCTATTTTTTGCAAACGTGATGTGACGGAAGATTTTCGCTTTTGGAATTGCAATCTACAGAAACAATCATATAAAAAAAATATGTCATTTGTGCGACCGCAAGAACATTATTGACAATTTTAATACAAAAACATTGTTGATACTTTTATTATCCAATTAAAATTATTTTCGCAGTTATACGTCAATCTCTAGAATAAACAATCGGACCATAAAATACCATAAAATAAACGAGTTCCATGTTTTTCATTTGAACTTGAAACATTAGTAAATTTTTATTTACTGACTTTACTGAAGGGTGTCTCAAAACCGGCCTTCATTTTATTATTTTTATAAAACGCATATTTCATTAGAACTGTGAAAATATTTTTATTTAAACGTGGAATATGAATATGGAGGTTACGTGTAGAACAAAATATTCGACAAATGAGGAGGTACTATGCAAAAGAATACACGTCACAACTAAAGGAATTTTGGGAATTTGTAAAATACTTCCCGTTAAAATTGCGCCAAAAAAGTTATACAGATAGTTCAGAACATTTTTATTATCTTAAAGTGTTATTTTGATTTAAAAATTGGACATGTAACATTTTGACCTCCAACAAATCAGTTTAAATTGAACTTTTTATATATGGACATGTATTTTTCTGCTCCAAACCACGATTTTTGTTCCATTTTATAATATATATAATAATATAATATTAATCGTGTTTATTATTCGATACAGATGAGAACAAAGAATAATATCTAACTGAAATATCGTTTTTTGATTTTTGTAGACTTGTATTCTTTTGCATGATACCTCCTCAAATGCTCGCTTGGAATCTGTTGGTAAACATTTACTCTTTTAACGAAAATGTTGATCACATTTTGGCATAATTGCGGTTGAATTTCGTCAATAACACGACGAATTTTCATTTTCAGTCCGAAATGGTCGATTATTTCCATACAATTTCCCTTTCAAAAATTCCCATACAAAAAAGTCCAATGGTGTTAAATCGCACCAACAAATGTATTGTGGAAAAATTCATAACATCCGAGATGATGCGTGATTATGAGCGAAAAGCGTGCGGTAAATTTCCTACAAATTGATTTATAACAACCGCCGGAGTATCGAGTCTTAGAATAAAATGTGCGTAAACAGGTAAGATCGATTAAAGTAACTTTGCAAAAAAGCACACCTGTAGAGCGATGTTCAAGGTTTCTCAGAATTGAGTAGATCTGTTATTATTCTTACGAAGTTTTTATTTTATTTTAATATTGCCTTTACGATTATTTGGGTCTAGGACAAAGTCGTTGAATAAAAAAAATAACGCGTGTTAATTTATAGTAGATAATTATGAGTTCAACAAGTTCTTGTAAAAAATTTGAATACATTATCTATTCAAGTAGTTATTATGTCGAAAGAAACAGGATGTATTTTTTAGTTCATAAAGGTTTTGTAATAGAAAAATAGAGAGAACTTGTCTTTTAGCTTATTTTACATCATTCTGAGATATTAGTAATAACTAATATGTATCTATTTAATTTAGTAATGCCATAATTCAAGTTCTGTTCAACCACCGAATTAAAATCAGTCAAAGGTCAAATTCGTTTAATTTATGATCGCAATTCCAATATTTTTCGTTAATTTTAAATGAAAACGAAATTGGCATACCTAACCTCATGCTTAAAACATCTCAATCCAATAAAATTAAGATAGCAGCATCCTTTACCACAAAATGTCACCAAGTTTAATTGCATTGGTGGTGATGGGAATCTTGGACTGCAAAAAATGTTTAAATTACACTAAAGGTAATTACAGTTTCATTGGCATCTGATGCAATTATACGATGCTTTTTTAATCATACATGCAAAACTTGCAATTCACAAGAAGCCTGTTGATGTTAATGGCAAACAGCAGGAACAACAAAACATAAAATAATGTAAAAAGAAAAAATTATAAATGCATGTACAGAGGACTTGTTCTTGACCTTGTCAACATTGTAAGCCGGACTTTCATGAAAAAAAAAAAAAAATAATAATAATTGAACAAAAATGTGAAATTCACGAGGGAAAAGAAAAATAACAACGATGAATAATGGACAGGGGTCAGACAATGCTGCGACTTGCACCTTCCCTGATTAAGTGTTAGCGCTGCTGGATCAGAGGAATAAATTTCAGCACGCCACGGAATGCTGTTGCGTATTTTTCTGAAGGTATTGAAGATACGTTGTCACTATAAGATAAATAAAACCAAGCAAAAAACGAGAAACATAGTAATCAATTTATGAGCTCGAGTCATTATATTATTAAGTATTGGTTTAGGGCAGAACTTGAAATCGTCTTCTTTCCCAGTTCAATGGGATATAAAACTTGATAGGTGACTAAAAGGTGATGTTGTTCACCTGACGATTGAATTATTTACGAGACGATAAAAACATATTCAAATTTTAAAAGCCTCTATCTGCTAAAAAAGAATCTACCTGAGTTATTATCGAAAAAATTTATACTCACAGATATGGACAACAGCTTAGGGACAAAAATTATATTCATTCTGTTAAGTTTTTCTTACTTTGTGTTTGTGTCATTAAGGGTTGAATGTACCTAAACAAAATGTACGACCTTCAATTTTTCAATTTTTAGATATGACCACTTTTTCTAGGCGTAGGAAAGAACTTTTTTGTACTTTTCCACGATCTTGTATCTGGCAATATAGACTCTCCTTCACTCTTAAGTTTAATCAATATAAATATTCATCCACGAGTGACAAAGGGTCACAGCTATATATAGTATATTAACCATCGTAAAACGCTTTATGAATTTCTAACATTGCCAAGTGCCCATTGCTAAATAAATAAATTAAGATTCAAAACACTTTCAAGACTTTATTTCTTTCAATATTCCCTTGTTTTGGAAAGAATTGTTGTCACATATTCTGGAAATTCAAATCCCAAACAGTCAAACTTAAAAATATTGAAAAGGCAAAGAAAGTAACTAACTAGAGCAAAATTTCCTCTAAAACGTCAGACTATATCTTATTTAACAGGTCAAGGCTCTTGGTCTGAATTTCGAATCATGTAAATAAATAAACCGCATTTTTCTTGTGATGTGAATGAGAACTTTCCGGCTGACCTTCGCAAGCTCAAGATTCAGCCGCATACGTTCCAAGGTTAAGAAAGTTACCAACTTTAAGAATCAATGTCAACTTGCATAACGAATGCATGTTGTTTTTTTTTTCTTTAATTAATTACTCTATACTGGTTTAAGGTCAGACTACGTGGAATCTTTATTAATGATTAATTATAACGTAGATGCAAATTCAAATTAAATGAAAGTGATTGTATTTTTGTTATAAAATAGTTTTACAATTTTTATCTTGGTAAAAGTATTTTATTTGTTCAATATTCATCAAATTCTAATTACTGTACAATAAATGCAATTAATTTAAGAAAAATCAGTTTGAAGCCGATTTTTCAAATTAGGCTTAGACAAATTAAATTCAAAACTGTCTACATCCTTGTTAAAGAGACGAGACATTGAGGTAATGGGCTCATGCATACTATACTTGGTTCGATGATATGGAACGTCTAAAAAATGGTGAATTCTCAAGGAGCAAGACGGTACCGAAACCCTGATTGAACTCAGCAGCTCGGGAGAGTTAATTGCTCCCTGGAGGATGTCAGAAATGACGAGGAACCTCGAGATATCACGTCTCTTTTGTAGCGAATCTAAAGAAATTAATCTTAGTCTATCCTGGTAAGGAGGTAGATTCATACTATTCAGCCAAGGAAGCCCGCGGAGAGCGAATCTGAGAAATCTACGCTGAACCGCCTCGACTCGGTCAATATGCACTGTATAGAAAGGAGCCCAAACGGGATTGGATATTCCAGAATGGGTCTCACAAAGGTCCAGTAGAGAAGCTTGGTGATAAAGGGATCGTCAAATTCTCTACGCCATCTCGTTTCCATCTAGTTTGCCTTTCCAACGATTGAGTTGACGTGGTCCTCAAAGGAAAGTTTAGAGTTGAAAGTTACGCCCAAGTCCTTGGTTTTGTCAAGTCTAGTTAATAAGATACCACCCAGAGAGTATTTATAATGAATGGAAGATCTTTTTCTATAGAACGACATAACTGTACATTTGTTAACATTTAACGGTAGAAGATTGCTCGTGCACCACTTATGAAAAGTGGCTCTGTCAGATTGTAAAAGATGGCAGTCAGTCTCTCGAGAAATAACACGGTATATTTTTCCGTCATCTGCGTAACAAAGGATTTTGGAAGCGGAAAAAAGGAGAGAGACGTCGTTAATGTTCAGAATGAAAAGGAGCGGGCTAAGTATACTACCCTGAGGCACACCTGACGAGTTGCTAATTTGAGAGGAAAGAACTCCCCGGAAAAGAACCTGCTGTGTACGGTTAGACAGGTACGAATTCAACCATTTGACGCAAGTAGAAGGAAAACCGAGCTTTTGTGCAGTTGGTGACTTTTACTAAATATAATGGGCTCTATTCTTCACTAAAAAAAAAAAGTGTATGTAAAATTGTTAATAAAACACGTTTAAAATGCACTTTTGCTAATGAAAATTTGGGTCTTCTAAGTTTATAGGCAAGATACTCAAAAAAAAGATTTGGCAAAACTAAGAGAACTAACTTAAAACTTTGGTAAATTACCTAAAAACACTAGGACAATGTTATACTAACTAAAACTTCGTTAAACTACCTTAAATGATCAGGTAAATCTTATATAGCAAGCTTAGGTGAATTTGTATAAATTATCAAAATTATGTACTATATAATATACATAACGTATTTTTATTTCAATTTGTTCTTTTCAAATATTGATTGAATTCAAATCATGATTAAAATAAATATATAATACTTCGAAAGATAAAAAGTTTCTGAATAGACAACATCACGATTTAAACAACCCCATTTTCAGTCATTTCTGAAAGGTTAAAATATAGACAAATCAATAAAAAAATAAGTAAGCAGATAAATTGCATTTTATACAAATTGTTATATTGTAATAAAAAATATATAAATCTCTAAATAGTGCCAAAAGATTAAAGCATTAGGATTAACTAATAGGTAATTTCTTGATTTTAACTTAAGAATGTTATGAATCAATTTATTTTCAAATTTTAAATTATTTTAAACTTTATGTTTTTAAATATTTACATTCAGAGCTACTAGAAAAATTATTAAAGAAAGAAAAAGAGTACGTAATATTGCACCAACACAATATCAATACAGCCGTGAAGTATTATTCCCCTTTTAATTTATTAACTTCTTTTCCTTAAAAGACAATGCTATTTGGTTTTATTTCTGGACTATCTCTTCTCCTTTGCTATATTAGTGACCTGCCCAAAGGACTTGAGCACCATTATGTTACCGAATTTTTATTTTTACAACATTTTACATCAATCAACATAGCGCTGATTCAAACCAAATCATTTGCATACTTTGTCCAAGTATTTAGTTGCAACTTACATATATTATTGATGAGTACCGATGGTAAAATTCCTTAGCTTTGTGTAAAATTTTACAAAAAAACTGTTGGACAATTTACCCAAGTACTTTTTCCAACATTTTTTATGAAATAGTTGGGTAAAAAAAAAAAGCTTTCCACAATTTCGGAGGAAATCAACAAAATTATTTTAGGTGATGTACCAAATAATTTTACAATAATTTTTGCTTTCGGTGTTGATTCCGTAGAAAATTTAAAAGCACGTTGGAACATTTAAAAAGTTTAGGTAGCGTCGAACGCTCTGATAGTGTCAATCTGCTTTTGAATAGCCTATACGAACATATTTCAATTCCATCGGAATCAAGAATACGGGTAAATATTTCCGACATCGAAAGCTCTATATCTCTGAACCTTTGAATGCTGTTAAAAACTCTTTTGATTGCCTAATCTAAAATATACTTCCTGAATAAATTGAATGCCTTTACTATCCACTACAACATAATGCCCACCTTTCCGTACTTCAGAAACAATTCCTCTTTATGTGGGCCAGACCCTCAATATCTTAAGATCCACTCCACACCAAAATCATTCCTTCATCTGGAGTTACTTGCACTTTCGCCGGTAGTCTTTTGGTTGTGATTACCTTTAATGCCGTTCGATTCACTGTCATTCGGCATCCAGACCACGTATATATTATATATGATAAAAACAATTGTTCCGCCTAAATCGACCACGTAATCTCGGAAGTCGCCGCGTAATGCTCCATTACCAATTCACGTCATTCGCGACCAGCCGATGCAACGCTCACCTGCAGCTGTTGACTGTGCGAGCTGTACACCTTTGGCACTTTTAAAGGCCTTAAGAGTAACGAAGTTTTCTGTTTTGTCTTTCTTCCAGGTATAAATGAGACGGTAAAGATCATTCAGTCGATGGGTGGAATCTGCAAGGGCTACAATGTGGACATCTCAAAGAAGGAGCAAATCTACAAAGCTGCTGATGTTGTCCGAAACGAAGTCGGCGATGTAAGTATAAAAATGTCCATCTTCTTTTTATATTCATGCTGCTTGTCCCAGAAACGGGTCACAAATGAAAGGACTATATCATCAAATTCTAGTATGGAACATGTTAAAGTCGATATTAATATCCAAGGCATTAATTGAAGTTAAAAGAATTGAGTTACATTATAGATTCGTCCTACATTGTATCAGAATTCAAGGAAATTTAATTAATGTAGGACAAAAGTTCGATCAATCTCATAGTTTAGATTCAAATTAGCGCCTCATTAGCACTTCGTAAGTAATTTTGTTTCTCAAGAGTCTAAGGACGGTTTTTAAGTTCTACTGCGTTTCTTGCAATAGACCATAATTATGTATAATCAGCATATATAATACTTTTTGTAAGGCTACACATGTTTTCTTAAACTGAATAGAATTTCACTAATTATAGTATATTTTTTAGATTCATGCGGTAGCAATTCTTGAGAAAAGGTTTTTTTTTTTGGTCATAAAGTTCGAATTTTCGAAGTAAAAAAACATTTTATCTCTTTTTCGAGGTCCTCATCCATTTAAGTTACTCTTAAATCAGAAAAATCGGTGACAAAAATTATTTAAAAAAAAAAAGTAACATGGGTTCGAATTACCAATTTTGCAAAAATACTACGAAATTTCACCCGTTTTTCCTTCCGCATAATTTCTGATACAATATACGATCTTCAAATTCAATTCAATTCAAGTTTAAAGTCGATTCAATACCTAAGGCATATTAAAAATACTTTAACCAAAGATACAAAAGCCTTTGTCTTATTTATTCGAGTCTGTTGAAAAACGACACAATAATGCAATAGAGGAATAAATATTTGTTCCGACCAGAAGCCCACCTTAATTAGACTACCACGGAGTAAAAGTAATTAATCAATTAAATTACATAGAAAGCCACCGCCTTTCAAAAATGTTTTTTTCTATTAAAATACCTTGTAAAAGAAGGCGGGTACAAGTTCCATGCATTTAGAAATCTATGTTCATTGCAACGAAAATATTCGCTTAGTTAATTGGGTCAGATATACTTTGGCCATGAAAAGGTTATGTAATTTTCAACCTACCGCCGCCGAACGATCGTTGGCGCGATCTTTCCGTAACGAAACGATCCCCAATTGCGGTTTTGGGTCTCTTTAGCGCTGCTGCTGATTGCTGGGGCTCCTCGGTGATCAACAGAGTTCCACAACTTTTCATAATTTCTACTTCTGCAAAACCGATTCCGGTGCTCCGAAGACGACGGTAGCACCACCATCAGTGGCTAATCAAGACGCGACGGTGTGTGCCGGATAATTGTCGACCTGAAGTGGTACTGAAAGTAAAAGTGAATCCATTGCAATAGGTAGACAGTGATTTTCCAGCACATTAAATCTCGTGAATGAACTCTACAGCACCTCGTGTGACGCCACACATAATGCGGTCCATGTTGCAATGCAATCATAATATCATAACATAGAGTTTCGCTCGTGCGGTTTACTCCAGAGGGGCGGTTGAGTTCGCTGAATAAGTTTGAAGAGATGCTTCAAAGTGATGAAAACATGATTCGCTTCATTATGGTGACATTTCGAGTAAATTAACCGAATCGCGGATTGACATTGTACTCGGTGCCACAATCAAACAAGATCGTTTGATTACCGTTGAGAAATGTTTATGGTTGAACTGTTTCTGCTGTTACAGCTGTTTGTAGACGTTTTAACAAAATTTGCACTATGAAGGCCGATTTCAATGGATTCCGCTATAAAAAAACACTCGATTAGTTTACCAACGATCACTGATCCATTGAAAGAATGCAACCACAAGAGAGTTACAAGGAAAATTTTTATTAATTTATTTCACGAGGGCATGGAATTGAACCTTCGTTCATCTTGCAAGATAGTACAATAAAGTAACCGGTAACTGTAGCATTATATTTCCGGATAAAATTTTAACCATAATTGGCAAAAAAAATTAGCCAGGGTTCTCGCTTGCAATGAACTTTTTTAGGATAGTTAACCATGAGGTGTTTTCGGGAGGATTTCCGTATCATAAAGAATTTGCGGAAATGAACGGATTGCAAGGTTATCCTGTTGTTTATTTTATTTTGACAATATTTTGCCGTTTTTAAGATTCAGCTAGATCAACAGCATTTGCCGGTTTAAACTCACGGTCGATGACCATACCTTAACTGCTTAACTGATTTACGATTTAGTAGAGCATGCCGGGGCTTTTTTGCTGCAAAATTGATGAAGACATCTGGACTCTCGTGCAATCGATTATTTCTTCGTTTGGTTTTATCTATCTTTTTTTTTAGTAATAGCGATTTGAATTGGATTGAAAGTGAGATAATTGAGAAATGTTAAGGTAAGGTAAGATTTATAGTCTTAGTCCTTGGTATACTGCTCAATGTGAGTTATATGAAATGATCTTGGTTTGGAATATGATGATTCTTTTAACCTTACCCTTCAAAATTCGAGCGAATGTGAGTCTACTTTTTATACAATATCAAAAGAATAAATTTTTTTAGAAAGAAAACTAATTATACTATGATAGGTCCTAGAATACCTTGGTTTTTTAGAGAGGCACACCTGGATTTGATTTTATTGAAAACATGTTGTACTTTATCTAGAAAGAGTGATTTTGGAATTATATAGACACAAACTATTCTTCATCGAATATTAATTCGTATTATTTGAGGATACCTATGTACTGTAGAAAATTGCTAAAGTTATTCCCATTCTTAAATCTGGAAGAGAACCAAAAGATGATAGTATAATAGTTAGAGGACAATAAGTGTCCTAAACACAGTATGTAAGCTCTTCAAAAAATTAATCTATGATATGATCAGCACCCATCCCTAAAATAAATCTATTCTTTCCCCTCAACAATCAGGCTTTAGATCCAAGTATACTACTTCACACCAGCTCATTAAAATTACACGGTCCATTAAAGGAAACATGTAGTTAGTATTATCAACAGGGCATTTTTTCGACTCAACCTGATCAAATGAAACTTCCCTGCCCATATAGTAAATATTGTTCAAACTTTTCCAATAAAATTTTATTTCCGGCACAAAAATAATTGCAAAAATAGTTCCCCAAGGATCATCCCTCAGCCCTGTACTATATTATATATGTATATTAGGGTGGGTCGAAAAAAAGTTACCCCCCTGGAAAGTTTCGTCATGTAACGTAGATCAACAGAAAAATACGTAAAAAATTCATACTCGAAGTTTAGCGATCGCAATCTTAACATTTGTGCTGGTCGATATAGGGAAAACGGGTTGGGGTCATTTTCGTGTGGCATGGTTGGTGTGAGTGTGTAAAAGGGAAACCTGGTGTCGCGAGCCATTCTTCTGGGTGATGCCCGATTCGGCGGCCAGCTTGCTGTCTCCACTGTTTCTGGAGGCTAATCGTCACCGCTCCTTGGGTTATCGCTGTTTATGTAGCCGCCGATCGAGTGTAGCTACGTGACTTTTTCCTCGGCCCGCCACTCGGCTTCCCCTGACTCATTATCTAATCCCACCACCCGAGGAGCAGTCACAATCAGCCTCCAGAACCAGTGCAGACAGCAAGCTGGCCGCCGAATCAGGCATCATCCAGAAGAATGGCTCGCGACACCAGGTTTCCCTTTTACACACTCACACCAACCATGCCACACGAAAATGACCCCAACCCGTTTTCCCTATATCGACCAGCACAAATGTTAAGATTGCGATCGCTAAACTTCGAGTATGAATTTTTTACGTATTTTTCTGTTGATCTACGTCACATGACGAAACTTTCCAGGGGGGTAACTTTTTTTCGACCCACCCTAATGTATATACACTTCAGACATAGCCGACAATATTTATTCTAATATCAGACTATTTGCTGATGATACGGCCCCATATCATTCGAAATTTAACCTATTAACATAATTAACAAGCTGGAAGAAAATCTAGATTCTCTGCAGGCTTATTTCTACTAGTTTTAGATAGAAGCCAACGTGGCCAAAACATCCTGCTCATATTTTAGCGGGAAAAGAAGCCAAAATACACAAGACATAACCTGGTAAAACAATATAACATACCTGTGAGTCTATTTAAACAAAACACCGATCTGTCAACAAAACCATTAAAATACAAATAAATTAATAAAAGCACTATATCCTCTTAGAGTCACTCTCCGTTTGATACCAGATACCAAATTTTTAATATACAAAATGGTTTTCCAAACCAGTCTTACTTATGCGTCTTCTGTTTGGAAAAACTGTGCTACAACAAAGCTACAAATAAAACAAAACACAATTTTAAAAATTATAATATAATTATTACACGACATACCAATACAAAAGCGATCGAAAATCTAAAAGCTTTAATAGATACAATAACAACGAAATATTTAAATAGCCAGATCATCAGATTAGTGGTAAGATCATCAGATTAGTGGTAAGAAAATTCGTAATTTTTCCTTTTTCCCTTAATGCATAAAATTAGAAGGAGCCACAGCTTGAAATATTGTTACGCCTACCAAATTCATGAATTCAATGGAAGTCTTATTATTTTTTTTCAGGTCACTCTTCTCATTAACAATGCTGGTGTTGTATCTGGAAGACTTTTGCTCGACACGCCCGACTACCTTATTGAAAGATCATTCGATGTTAACGTTATGGCACATTTTTGGGTAAAAAAATATATATTTCTTTCTTGTTGATTTTTAAATCTAGCTGCTCAATCATCTCAAGAAATAATATCAATATAGTTTAAAATAAATTTACAATTTTTACTATTTTCAGACAACAAAAGCTTTCTTGCCAAGAATGATGGCAATGGACTATGGTCATATTGTGACAATTGCATCACTCGCAGGGCAAGTTGGAATTTCAAAACTTGTTGACTACTGTGGCAGTAAATTTGGAGCGGTTTGTTTCTTTTTTTAATATTAGCATTATTTAAACTTTTAATTCAAATGCTTCCTTTATATTATTATATTATTATTATTATTATTATTTTTTTGGAAACAATTGAAACACAGGTCGGATTTGATGAGTCTTTGAGAATGGAACTTGAAGTCCTTGGATATGATAATATCCAGACAACATGTGTTTGCCCATTCTTTATTCAACAGACTGGAATGTTCGAAGATGTTAATGCAAGGTAGGCTCATTATATTTAAAAGATTTTAGATTTTGGAATCATTGCATTTATTTCTATTAAGGAATTTGTTTCCTTAAACTCAAAAATTTTCCTTTCGTTTTGATTCCATTTATTTTCGGTTACGTATATGGGTTACATTATACTCTTTTTTTATTATTATTCGTAACAAAAATGGGTTCAAAAAGCGCTCATTAATATTAACTTGTATGATAACGAAGTTGTTGATTTTACAGACTGCTTTATATTTTTTTAGTCTCAATATGAGACTTAAATAAATATAATACAAAGCAACTTAAGATTGAAAATCAAATAAAACCACAATCTTTATATTAATTTCTTTCGCAATTCAAAAAGTCGTACAGAAGTTCGATACTTTTCAATGGAACAATAAATAAATAAAACTGCTTCTCAAAATAATTGACTTTGCATTGTGCTCTAAAGTGAATGATATATAAGAAACAATAAAACAAACGCAATTCTTGCGTATATGAGTAGCTTTTATTGTTTCCGAGTAAAAGCCGCTGTTCACACACTGAATAATAATGAGAAAAAATCCCAAATTAAAATTCTTTACAAGTTCAGTTAGGGTCTCAAGGTGTTTTCGTATTCCATGTGGTTCTGGAAGGTCTGATTCAGTATGAGAAGCTTTTAATTTTCTTGAGAGTTTTTTGATTGCGCGCTTTTCAGTAATATTTTGCGGTTTTATGGGAAAAGACATTGGTTTCGGATTTTTATAATAGGCGCCATGTGGTGTTGCTGTTGTTGCTTAAATGTTACCTGAATTGAATAGCTTATTCTATGAAAGTGAAATTTTAATTTACTTCGGAATACATTAGTTTTTTTAGAAACTCTATAACGAATTTATCGTTCCTTAGAAATTGTTTGTGAGTGAATTTTATAAATTTATTATTTTAAATTAACAGATGGATACCAACTTTAGGCTCCGACTACGTTGCGGAAAGGATTCTTAAAGCCATTAAACAAAATGAGAGGTTGGCTGTAATTCCAGGCTACGTAAAAATCCTGCTTGCCTTAAAATGGTTTGAATAAACATATTCATAAATCTCAGTTAAATTCAAAAATTAAATATAAAATTTTCCACAGGGTCTTCCCATGGGGAGTCGCATCTGGATTCCTTCGCCGATTAGTACCTGATGCTGCACCAACTCACCCTCTAGTTAAATATCCCCAAACAGAGATCTCAAAGGAGCATCAATCGAAAATTGATGATATTCCAAAATCAGCATCTATCCTTGTCCAGAGGACATCATCGATGAATGGTGAACGTGTTCTCTGAAGGTATCTTAGCCAACTGCAAGTTAGGTAGTGGAAAATTAATTGTTTTAAATTATTTGATTAATTCCTTTCCTTCCCCTTTAAGTATTTAAGCCACAACTTAGAGTAAGTTAAGTGATAGCTGGCCATTGTCCCACTTTTATGGGCCCCAGCACCAAATATTTTGTGTATGTAAATAAAAAAAAATATATATATATATGTCACAGTGCCGCATTGCTAAGCAGATTTGGAAGGCAAACTGATGTATGGCTTGGCTTATTTATATATTTATTGAAATTCGCGAGGATTGCAATAAATAAGAATGGAAACTCCATGACTTTTAGAATGCCTTCAATATTTAGGTTGCAAGATTGTAGAGAGGTGATGATTAAGTTTGGATAAGCAATATTTGTAAAAAACGAAAACCCGTAGTCAAAAAATAAATAATGTAAAAATTCACTTATATCTTTTACTATTTTTAAAATTAGTTTTTATAATTTAAAGCATCTTTTTAGTTTAGACTACTGACTTCGGACTATTTCCTCTTCACTTTGATAAGGTACTCTGTATCTAGTCGTTGCCTCTTTATAAATAGCATTCATCTGCATCGACGTTCCGGCTCGATCTTTTTCAAATTTCGCATATTCAGTTGCATCATGGAATCTTACTATTATTTTAACAAGACATATAATGACCAATCCTGCTAAAATTGTTCCTAAAGCGATCAATGATCCTACAGCTGCAAAATTTACTGGAATACATTCATTTATACGGATTGCCAGGTGAGTAGCTTCATGTTTGTATCTCCAGTAAGCGTACTGATGTCGGCATTTATCTCCATCCTTGTTCGACAAGTAGATGTAGCATGTAATCGCAGAATCTGAATGAAAATTTGATTAATATTTGTTTTCCTAAAATAAGAAAACACCAGTACCAAATTCATCCGGACTGAATTCCACTGTAAAATCTTCTCCGTCACTACCTCTACAAATTTCCGACATATTTTCACAATTATTAATACCTTGAGTTTTCTCGATGTGGCATTTAACGCAAGGATCAAAATAGGCACAAAGATTATTCAACCCCATCACATTTGCTTCACAAAATTGTCCAAAAAAATTTCTAGCGCATCTGCATTTATTGCATTTGCATGTTCCTTGATTTGAGCATAGCTCACTCGTCGGAGAAATGCATCGATCGGTTGACATGGAGCAGCTGCAATCATTTCCGCTCCAACCCTTTTTGCATTCACACCTTCCGCAGTGGCAATCCATGCGATCTGCGTCATCACAATCGTGGCAATCGGGACATTCGCAAAATTTTCCATTAAAACCTTTGTTGCAGTAACATTGTCCACATGCGCATTCGCCACGATCAGAACAGATCGGTGATACTTCAGTACTTTCTGTTGGGGCTCGGCAATTCTTATTTAATTCTTTCATTGTGGTGTAGTTCTGGGCATTACAATGGCAGGATTTTCCTATCCTGAAAGAAAAAGAAAATAATTACCATACATTAAACAAATTTCTTGACTGTAAAAATAATAATTTAAAAAAAGGTCAAGTTCAAAATTAATTTGAATTATTGATCTTGAAAAGTTGTAGGAGTAGGAAGTTTCTACGTCGTTCTAAAATTAAATACAACAAATCTAAAGTTCAAGTCGTTTGGATTTTTATATGACTCGACAGTTAAACATTCTGAAAATATTTTCCAGTATTTTGAAGAATCGACTAATTTTAGATTTAAAGCTACTCACCATCCTTCGTAGCAAAAGCACATACCACAATGGAACCGACCATTGGTATTACATAATTGACTGTTCTCTTCAACTTCATGATCATCATCCAAGCAAGGACATGGTTTCTGGATTTCAACATCAAGTTCCAAATGTTCTGACATTCCGGGATCTTCAATCCGTATTTTATGATTCTATAAAATCCCATAAGATGAAAATCTAGTAATTTCTAAGAAGTAAAAATAGCACTAACAAACACTCCATCGTTTGGATAATCCTTTAAGGTAACTTTTATGTTAAATTCAATGTCTTTCCCAATTTCAAGTGAATTGCAAAAATGCCTGGTTAGAGGGAATGGGTATCGACCCCCACAGTCTGTCTCATATGTTATCGAAATATAGGGTGGACTGTTGTCGACAAAATGCACTTTTTCAACAACACTGGTATACCTGAAAAAAAGAAAAATTGTTTGAATATGCGATAAATTAACTGAAAATTATGATAAAGCTATATACCCTGTCTTCACCAACTCCAAAATGTTCGACGAATCCAAGCTCAAAATTTCAACACCTGTTATTTCTGGCATAAGTTTGTGAACTTGATGATATACTTTAGCAACATTTTTAGTAACAGCAAAAATAACATTTATCTTGCGTTTCATAAGTTCTCGATAGATTTCCTCTAAAGAAGGATAGTCATACTCCAAAGTTCCGGTATACTCTCCCTTTTCATTTAAATGGCATTTTTTATCGTTCTTTTTTACAATTCCCGCCAAAACTCCATCGCCCGCAAAATGAAGAAGTCCATCAGTTGCAAGGATTATAATTTTTCTAGTGTTAGTATCTTCTTTCCAGCCTATCTTTTTTGTACAAACTAAAACTTGCATAAGAGCATCTAAACCACCTTCTAAATTATCTAGATTTCCAGTCACTTCACTGGCATTAACCTTTTTGAAAAATTCTTCAACATTTTCAGTAAGGGTGAGATGGTGATGAAATCCATAAGTCGGTTGGCAAGTGCTCTGTTCTAATCCGCACGGATTATCCTCCTTTCCAGGCATTATCATGGGCATTGCAGGTTTATCTGCAAAACTTCCAAATCCCAATCTATAGGTCTCTGTTAATGTCCCAAGAGTTCGTGCCAATTCGTCACCAAGTTTCACTAAAGTTTCCTTGTCGTCCTTCATCGACCAAGTCAAGTCCATTAAATAATACAAATCCAAAGGATAATTTCTAGCCGGTCTGTATTTCATTTTGAAACTTTGAGTGTGAGCTTATTAGAAAAAGAATAATTTAGCAATAAAATAAATATTTCAGAAAATGTCCTTACATTTTACTAGCTTCATCCTCAACATCTGAGGCTGTATTTGAATAGCATTTTGATTTTCAAGGTTATAGTCTTGTGGATCTTCATTTTTTCGAAAAACAATTTCAGCCTGATTCGTTACTAGTTTTGCTGCAGGACAACCGTTTGATAGCAGCTTATGCTGCGGCATACAACGAAATTGTGCATCAAAATTCTAAACAACAAAATTTGATGTTGGTATATTAATATGAAATTTTCAATAGTTTACTGATAACTTTACTTTTTCTGTACACCAGCCGCAATTATAGTCAGCTGCAAGACATCTTTCACAACTTTCTTGTACGATACATAGTTCGTCTAAAAATAAATTTGATATTAAGAGATTTTAAATAATTTAAGTTAATTTCCCCAACCGTTTCCTGAGATATTATGAACTACTAGAAAACTAAGAAATATTATAACGAAATTAAACATTTTATATGATGAAGACACCACGAGGGTCCCTGAGCAACTGATTACCATTAATCTTATCATAAGCAATTTGTGATATAGTTAAGTTTCTCACAAGAAATTGAACAGTTCTTTCAATACCTTTACATTGCGCTATCTTGGCGATATTCAGGTAATTTAGCGATTAGGATGTAAACAGAAATGAGTAATTCTACAACCTTGACTGTTTTTTATCTGGTAATCAATGCCGTAAAACATAATTTCGGCTTGTTTATACAATATGTGGGTAATTTCTTTGTTTGTAAACTCATTGCGATACGCACACGCACTCTATTATTCTAATTGTACTGTTTTTGCGGAAGTTTTGTAATTGTTCTGCTTCTGTCGCTTTCCGGTGCTATTGTTTATTTTTAATAATAAAACAAAATTGGTATACAAGTTAATTTTAGCTATCAAAACAACAACACCACTTATCTGGGAAAGTAATACGAATACGTTTGTTTTATATTTCGTAGCTGCATTGCACACAAAAATTAAAAGTAAATGTTATATTCCATTTAGCTGCTGGATACGAAAGGAAAGGATTTGTATAAAAGTTTCGTATTCCCAAAAAGGATTTTTAGTACTAGGAACCTCAGACGAAACAAGACAATTCGAATTGTAAGATTTCATTTTGTCTTTTAAAGTAAGGCTCTTTAACTCATAATTCAAAGAGTATTCTTACATAGAAATATATTTCCTTTTATTGACTAGCTATATAATTTTTTTTTACCTCTGAGTTCTGGTCTCAATTATTTCTCAATTTTAAGAAAGCAAATAATTAAAATTTTTAGCGTCAGGATTCAGAACCAACTATGTATGCAAAAATACATTTTAATACAATGGGGTAATTATACACAGATATAAAAAGCAAACAGGTAATATATATAGTTAGTTATTTTATGTAAAATAATAGAGTGGGGTGCACTAATTTATATTAAGCTATATGAAGGTGTAATAGTTCTTTTGTCCAGTATTCGATATTTATTGCTGTAAATACAGGTATCCCTCGAGATACACGGTACTTGAGTTGCACGATTTTCGAGTTACACGGAAAAAAATTGCGACGATCCCTCAAGTTACACGCTATTTGAGTTACACGGTTTTATACCAATTTTTATAAAAAGGGCAAAATAATAAGGATTTATCATATATTCGTCAATGTTAGCTATCTGCGGAATCCTTTCGCTTCCTGCTCTTGAAAAGTGGAATATACAGGTCACTAACAGTAGTACTAAATCTGAGTTTCCACTTACACGGTTTCGAGTTACACGGAACCAATTAATCGTGTAACTTGAGGGACACCTGTAATATGATTTTAAGTGAATGATTATACAATCTAATATTTTTAAATTACAAATGTACCCTTTAACATGTTTAGAGATAAATTCAAGTACAGTGGCGTAGCTTGCCCTAGACAGGCCCTGTATCAAAATTTATCGGGGGCCCTTCTAGCCGACTGTGGTGAAGTGTAAATGGAGAGTAAAGATTTTTCACAAAAGAAACGCGCACATTGCATAAAATAAATATATATTGATTATAATTACTTACAATTAATGCTCCTAGGAGCCAAGTTAGCAAAACATATATACAATAAAAAACAATTATTGTATATAAACTCTTCTCGCCTTTTTTTCGGTAAACTTATTTATGATCATCCGTAGCTGAAGAGGATTTTAGTTTTTCGAGATTTTCTGCTCTATAGACAGTACTGACAAGTCCGAGAGCCGTTCTTGGCCCATAGAAGTCCTAAGATAATTTTTGATCAGTTTTAATTTCGAAAAGCTGTTGTAGTTGTAACCGGAAGGGCCAAAATTAGAAAGCATGCTGTTATTACCTCCGGAAAACTGGATGCAAGGGTATTGAATTTTATCAGTAATAATTGTGCGAGTTCCTTAATGGAATGAATTTTCTGAATTTCAGATTTTAAGCATGTTTAAAAAGCAATTAATTGTTCATACAGATCAACTGAAATGTCTTTACTGTACTTAGCAGTCAGTTATCCGGCTTCATTTTCTATTACTTCGTTTGAAAACGATAAGAGTTTCTCTGGTTGTAACACTTCGAACGTATAACTCAGATCATACAGGATCTGAAGTCTTTGTTTAGTTTGAGAAATTAAAATATCTAAACAGCCATAGTACACATTTTGAAGTACGATTCAGAGCTAAACTAATGTTTTAACTTCTTTTGAATGTGTGAAACGATTTTTTATTAATCGTTATCTTTTATAAGAAAAATCTTAACTATATGATAAAATATGAAATACCAATTAGTTTTGCATTAATATTTAAGCTTTGCTTTACTAGAACATAAAAAAATCGGCTGCCTATTCCTGCCTACACAGGGGTTTTAAGAATTCTTTTCACCATAGTTCCAACCATAGTTCGTAACCATAGCATATAATATTTTTTTACAATGTTATTCAAAACCAAAAATATTTTTTACCCAATTTAAAGTGACTTTTAGGTATTCTACTAAGAGTGTGAATTTTAGTGATCACTAATTTCTTTACAAAATTCAATACTTCGAGTTTATAATTTCTCTTAACTTTTTCATAATTAAAAAAAAAAAAAATTGTCATTGTATTATCGTCAGGATCACTAATTGTAATTAAACTAAATGATTAAAAATTTCTATAAGCATAAATGAATTTTGTCCTCCTAGATCCTTCAAATAAGACACTGTGCGTCGGCGCCCCTGAAGCCCGGGGACCCCATATCATTGATACGGCTGATACGGCTGATACGGCGGTAGCTACGCCCCTGTTCAAGTATCACAAATATAGATTTTTGCTTTGTGGTATATAATGGTATACGAATTATACAACTTACCACAGACTATTTGTATATAAGTATAAATTAGAAAAATATAGTATTAAAATTTGTTGCGTCGTAATTTTGAATAATAATAATAATTTATAATCATCCACTGACCACTTAAGATTATAAAATCATTTAGGCCTTCGTTTCTATAGTACATTTTGTTATTTTTTAGTATTATGGTTCCTTGTACAATTTACATTGTTTCTTTTTATTTTATATAGACTTCCATTTGATAATACAACTTATTATAAATATTACTATGGTCACTATTGAATCACATCAAATCTCTATGGTTCGATTTTGTAGTGCAATATATTTTCCCAATTTTACAGTTAGTGTTTTCTTAGTGTATGTATGTAAATCGTAGTAGCGATCTAAAGGTTCATCTTAAATTAAAATTAAAAACTGAAATTTATCAAAAATACTAATATTTAATGAATAAACCCTACAAATTTCAGCTTTGGCTACTCTAAAATTAAATTAATATCTTTGAAAATGAAACTGAACAACACCAAATTTGTTTCCGAACAAGTGGCAGATAATTTATGTATAATTTTTCTCGTAGTTTATGAATTCTTAAATGAAAATGCTCAATCAGCTCCCGTTTTTCAAGGAATAGTAAAGTGAGACGGCACAAAAGTCCTTCTCTTGATATTATTATTATTATTATAAGTCTATAGTGTGACTAAAATCAAAGTGGTCACATTTTGTTATTATGTCAAAATACGAAAAATCGAAATATGCCTTGAAATGCAAGTTTTTGAGTAAACCGATTATTTCATGCAATAGATGAAGATTATCGCAGATGTCTAGAAAAAGCTTAAGAGATTAGTGATATTGGATATTGCTAGAGTAAGATTCAGGTTGTGATTTGAGACTATACGTTATTTTATATATAAGGTCATCCGGAGCAAAGTTGCGCATATTTTATGAAAGATATATTTTTTATGGTAACATGTTGAGACATGACTCACACATAGTTCAGTAGCTCAGTTATTGTTCTAGCGTGCACCAGCGCTAGGTGTTCGCTATGGGGTCCGGTTCGAAGACAGAATTAAAGATTGTTATAAGTGATCGTGAACATCGAGTTTTTCTGAAATTTTTGTTTCTACAAAATCTTAACCGGTTGCCTAACGACTTTTGGTATGCCTCCTCTATTCCTGAGTTCGAGCGCTTTCTTCTCACGTATGAATTTTAATTTTCCTAATTATTTTGTGGTAATTCTCTGGCTTTTGCGTTGTAAGGTTATAGGTTAGTAAGTATTACTTTTATTATTTGTAGTTAAAATTTACACCTGGTTAATTTAACTTAAGTAATAGTTTTCATTACTTCATTTATTTTTTTATTATTTTATTATTATTATTTTTTTTCTTCTTATTACTTAATTTGTAACCTTTTCTTTTTTTTCCATCTTAGTTAGTGTGCTATTAAAAGAAATTGTATCTCTTGTGTACACAAATCCCACAATAATAAATGAAATGAAATGAAATAATGCTACCGAAGCCCACCGTCAATTAGAAAATATTGTAGGGCACAAGGCCATCAGCAAGCGAACACTGCAGTTCTGGTTCAAACGCTTCAAATGAAGAAGGGCGACATTGAAGAACATCGAGGGGGTGACCGAATTTCAGAGGAGATTTTGCAAAAACGGATCGATTTAATTCAGTCAGCTTTTAATCAAACGCGTTCTTGGTCTCTTACCTCTGTGTCGGCTAATTTGGGAATTCCAATATCAATTGTGCATGAAATTATTACCAAAAAACGGAATATGAAAAAGTCTGTGCTAAATGGGTGCCTCACGAACTTAATTCGAGCCAAGTGGAAAAACACGTAGTATACTGTACTCATAATTTAGAAGTATACAATCAACCAAAAAGTCGGCTACAGCATACAGATTATATTTTATTTTATTTTAAGTACATGCATTTCAAGAATTCCAAAATGCAGCCTTTTGTTCTTGTTCACTCTATTTTTCTCAACAAAACTAGCTTATTGTAAATGTTGATATAGGAATTCGTAATATACGGGAAGAATCTTATAGAAATGATCTGATATTGTTCGGAAATAGAAAAACAGATTTTCTCCTAATTAAAGAAAATACCTTCTTTCGGTTTCTGCTACAATATATTTCAAATAAAACTTTGGTATTATAAAGTTTTAAGAAACTCCAAATTTTTCTAATGTTATGCCACTTGCAACAGAATTTTGAAAGTTCTTATTTTTTTGTAACATAACTAGAATAATTAAGTTTGATTAAAATAAACACTTATGTGGATTTCTTTTACCTTTTCTATACTAAAAACTAAAGCATTCATTCATAATAAGCAAGAATAGAGCGTTTTAAAGCATCTTGTAAAATTCTTGATCTGGTCGCGATATCGACCGAAGAAATTCAACCACAGTTTGAGCGCCACTGACGCAATCAACTCATCTTGCCGTCAGTCGCCAGTGGCGTCACTGCTGCTCCAGCCGAACTGTCGCTCTGACGTTTCACTTCGATTGCTTAATTCAACAAGTGCGGGTGTCACAGTCGAGTGCTTTCGCCGCCGGTATCTTCGCCTCGATCAAAACAGAAATTATAAAATGACAATTTCGGGATAATTAAGTTCTACGTGGAATTTATACATAGTGAATATTGCTTTCAGTTCGTGAGCAAACGTAAAACATGTCGATCAAAGTGTTCCTGTTTGTGGGCGCCGTCCTGTTCATCGGCGGTAAGGAATTATTTCCGATTTTATAGTGCCCGTCGCACATACTAACTACTAATAAGAATCAGGTGCTATTGACCTTTGGCTGGGAGTGGGGTCCCTTTCTGCGGCCAGCTTATGCCCGGCTACTTCTGCTGGAGAGAGAGTGCTGCTCCAGGTCGTCGGGCTCCACTGATAACCCTGGAGGTGACCTTCCCGTCTACTGTGTCGTATCAGAAACAAGAACGTGTTATATTTTATATTCTAGCAAATTTGTAATTTCATCTCCCGCAGAACGTGTGGCGAGTAATGTTTTTATAAAATAAAAATAGTAAGCATTCCTGCGTGGAAACTTACAACTTCGTGACGCGGCAGTCGCACTGGCTACTATCTTTTCAGGTTTGTCTTTTTCAAGATAAGAAAGATAGGTGCATTCACACTAAATTTTGGCACTCGTAAATTCTCAGATATGCAAATGTTTGCCCTAGATAAGGCTTATTTTGGCTGCGGCTGCTCAGACCATCTTTTGGGTGAATCACAGAAATTCGGTCCGGTAAATTGTTATTTATGTCTGACCTTAATCTCCCTGGTTCAGTTTTTTTCTTAAATCTCTTGTAGAATTGATTTACGGCGATAGCAGCCTTATTATTACAGCATCAATTCTGGCGCTAATATTTAAATTTTATCGGCTGGCTACTTGCTCAGTTTCCGTTCTGTTCCACCCTATTTCGTACCAACGGAAAATAAAAAATTGAAATTTCTCGTTTCACCCGCTAGGTGTTTTTGCAGTGAAATGACAGTTGGATTTTTATCGTTGCCGCGATGAGAGGGGAACCCGCACAGCAAAATGTTAATTTAAACGTAAAAATAAATTACTCACCACTTTTAAGAGATGAATATTTCTCGAGGATACTGTGTTTATGATCCCACATTGGTGGTTTAGAAAAACCCTAAGCTGGGTTTTGTTTAAATTGCACTCATGCAACACCCCTGTAGACGTCTAAGAAATCTCATGAAAGTAAAACTGAATTAAATAAATTTACTTTTGTATTTATGAAAAGAAAACCATCTTAATATTTAAATCAAAAATAAGAGATTCCCAAGTAGGATCGCTCTATAATTTTTATGTTTTTGATTTTCAGTATATAAATTAACATTTTGAAGGACGTATTTTTCTAGTTATCGAATTTTTATGAAAATTGTTACAGAGGGGTTTTTGAAGTTACTGATTACAAATTTATTACCAAAATTTTGAAATTCGAAATGAATCTAATATTGGGAACGAAAATGAAAATATATTTTTTTATTTTTATAGTACTTCACATAGTACATATTTAGTAAATTCAAAACTTCTTAACATTTGTGTCCACTATATTTCATCTACCATTTTGCATTTTGGAAATCTGATAATCAGCAACCCCGAAAACTCTTACATACAAGTTTCTAGAAAAATAAAGCTAACCTTTGATCTCACCATGAATTTATTTAAGGGAAATTTATACTTTTTGTTATTTATTTACTATTAACAATAATTATTTCAAAATGTCGTAAGTAATTATAATTATTTAATGATTATTAAGATCTTAGGAAACTAGAAAATAGAAAACTGCTACGAAATCGATCATATACTAATCATAAATAATAAAAAACCAATGCGATGTTTATGGGTCTCTGTGCTTCAAAAGTTTAATTTTTCATATTTTTCGAAGCATCAGAATTGACTTGATTGATAATAATCCAAACGGGTTTTATCCATCAAAAAGCATTTTGGTATATAATGGAAAAATATAAAATCATCTGTATATAATGGAAAAATATAAAAATCTGAAACAATTTAAAAAGATAGGGAACTTTGGTTCTTATATTTCATGAAAAACATTTATTCGAAAGTAGGCTGCCAGGGCCATAGATGCAGCGTACGACTTATTTAATACGTTCCTAATTTTGCCTATACTAAATGACTTGTATAATTATTTCAATCATCATTTTTAAGATAAAACTTGCAATTTTTAATGTATCTGAATGTTATATTATATTTGATTTAATAAGAGTTCCATTGCCTTCTCGTCGGTAAAACTTATATTAAACTTAGCGTGTTTTGTTTTTCTGTTGATTATACTTCAGAAGAAAAAACACTAAATATCAACCCTCTACAAATTTCAAGAGTCTAACACTACTAGAAGTTGTTTAAAAATTACGATAACATCTGAATTTGCTAGAGTCTCCCTATAAACGTTTCCAACGTTAAAAAGGCTTACATTAAATGAAACTGGGGAAATAAAGGGCATCTCGATTACTTGTTCCCCCAGGGCCCCAAAGCCTCTAGCTACGGTCCTACAGGCTATCGAACAAAAATTAAAATTTAGGTAGTTAAGTCCAAAGAGAATATTTTGAGTCACGAGTCCTTGGAGAGATTTTTGAAGTGATGTAGAAATTGGACCATATATCAAGTTAAATATCCTGATAGCGTGTCTTGGGTTTGTAGTGGTCAAATGTAAAAGCTTGTCCTTGTTTTTAGTTTTGCTCCTCAAATTTCCGTAGAATATATTTATTTCTCAGAAACTACTGGTCTTAATTATACAATATTTTTTTATTCTTCTTATTTATGTCTTGTAGCTTCAGCAACTTCCCAACTCATTCCATATGGCTCTAGCCAGAGTTTCACTATGACAGAATATGTCGTTATGTATGACCAAAGACATCATCCCGAGAAAAGTCCAAGTCACCAGCTTCAAGGAAAAATCTCAATTTCATCTGTTTGGAACGGCAACAACACCCAACTTCTATATTTCGAGTTCGACGCTCCTCAACTATCCGTACGCCAGCACGAAAAAGAGAGTTTCTCTAACAGAAAATCTCCTCTTGACGACATGCCACAGCAGAGCTTCTACCTAGTTTTAGAAGACGGCAATCCTGTTCAGTTTCTCACGACGGAATTCGACAACGATGTATCTATGCTCAATTTAAAGCGAGGTATTGCAAACTTTTTCAAGTTTAAGCTTGACGATGTATCAAAAATGGAGGGAACCTCCTCATTTGGGGCGTGCTTCAAGAATATAAAACTTGAATCTTATGCAAAAAGATACAGGAAATTTGTAACCGATTCTACCAACTGGGATGTGAGGCTGAATGTTAGGGACAGTGGGCCTTTAGGTATTTAAAAGAATTGTTTATTAACTTTTATAAACTGAATTATGTATTTTTTAGGCGTTTCTAAGAAATCTTATCAAGATATCGTTTATGAACTACATCAAAACGGTCACTTAAGACATATTTGCTCTACGGAAAAACATTCCATTTTTATAAATGCTAAACAGGATATCGGAAGCACAGTCGAATCTGTTATAGAGTTTAATCTTCTTTCAAATAATAAGGCACAACAGAAACCTGAAAAGGATCTAGAAAGCGTATTAGCCAATTTGGAGGGATACAAAACTTTTGATATGGAATCGACTATTGATGGAAATTTGAGCAAAATAAATGGAAATGCAAGTAGATTTTTTTGTTCTTACGCATTTGAGGTGGAACTTTCTTCCTTACAACATCCTATGATAAATATAAATTCGATAATCTGGATATTTGTTTGGTTCCACTTCAACTGTGGTTAAGGTTACAAGTAATATTATTTTTTAATTGTCTAATAATCGATTTCTACAGCTAAAATCCCTGATAAAATCCTCACGGAAGGATATGGAAGATGAAAAGATTGGAACTCCAACAGCCGCGTTTAATCTCGTAAAACTCCTTCCTACAGCCAGAATTACTCGTCATGATGAATTCATGCAAATCCTTAAAGCACATTCCACGAAGAATATACAAAAGCAGCTCATAGACCTCTTGGGTGCAACTCAAACCGATGAGGCCAACCATGCTATGACTGAAGTATACAAATTTGGTATAGATGACAATCTTGACAATCTAGAACGATTCCTTCAATCGCTGGCTGTTGGAAAGCAACCAACTTCTGATGTAATTGAACTCTTAAAAAGCGAACTTCATGAAGCTTCCAAAAATGAGAAATTAATCGACACAACTATTCAAGCTTTGAGCGCTGTTACTGGACGATATGCACAGATTTCACCGGGGGGATATGAAACTAAACAGGTGGAAGATATTGGCACATTTCTTCTAGCAGAACTGTTCAACTGCGAAACAGTAGAATGCAAGGAGGTTTATATTAGAGGACTGCAAAATCTTAGGGATCCCACCACAATTCCAGACTTGTTAAACGTGGCACTTGAAGAGGCGCCTATTCTATCAGTAGCAGCTATGAAAGCCCTTCGGTCATTCGATGTTAAGTATTTCACAGAGAAGGAGAGGAAGGCTTTTGAAAGGATTTTCTATCAAACCAAGAAAATTTACGACTCCAGCGCAAGGACTTTGGCACTGGATATTCTTTTGGATATGAAACCTACTAAAGACGAATTAACGAATTTGCTCTTGTTCTTGGGGTCCAACGATAATGCCTTTGAGGTAAAAACGTATTTATGGCAAAAAGTCCAACAGATTTCTGGTAAATGCCCCCGATTTGCCTCATTGGTAGAGGATATTTGGAGAAAGAAACCGGAATTGAATAACTATGGAATAATGGCACAGAAAGGTAGGTGGTTTTACATTATTTTCTTAAATAATTTCCTTAACATTTAATTGGTTCAGGTCTTACGACTGTGCTTGAAAGAACCTTGTCCACGAGCCCGTCGTTCAATGAAACTCTTCTCAGTACCCAAGAAACAATGAATGGTGTTCTTAAAAGAGGTGTTGTTGATATACTTCTAGGGGCTGATGGAAAGGAAGTGAATACTTTCAAAGTAAGTGTAGAGGGTAGTAGACTTACTATATTTAGAATAACATTTTCTTCAGGAATTCAGTATCTATAGCTTTGCACAATTTCGAAATTATATTTTTTAAGCTGAATTGACAAACCAAGAAACTAAATTCTCAAACAAAGCTTCAAAGTGATAATATAATTCAGCGCTGAATTTCTTAATTGAACTCATACTTTTCTGAATTGGTATTTTCTTCAACAGCTCGGCCTATACACAAAAGGCTTATCGTCGTTTGTTGGAGGGTCTGAACAAGACACAAACGCTGTTGAACAGGAAGAAGAGGAGGTAGCAACTGCCGGAATGGAAATTTCTGTGCATGATGTCGTCTTCCGTCCTCTGGTGTTCTTCAACGGGCAATCGGAGTTGATGTCGCATGTCTGGAGTGGAACAGCTTCGGAGCCCACACCCGCCTACCAGGCTACTACCCTTCTTCAAGATCACACAGAATATATAGTAATGCAAAATGGAGCAACCGTATACGTAAATGTGCTAGGAGCCAAATCTGTAGATCTTAACGGCCAAGTTCAGTTCAGTCTATGGAATCGAAATGCTCATACAGAAATTGTTAAAAAGTACGTTTTTGGTTTGGATGTTTTACATAAAATTTCCTTATTAATCTTATTGTTTTCCAGCTACGGCACAGCACTTCAAGGCTCGATGCTGTTTGGAACTTCGTATATTACAACAGAAATAAAATTCTCCGTAGGCACAGATCCTAAAATCAATTTAGAAGCTGATATAGATTTTTATAGTGATATGAAACTATGTTTGCGGCTTAGTCGACCCGATTCGACTGTGTGGTGAGTTTGATTTTATTTTATTATTATATTCAAGAATTCAGCCTCTGTTAACTGAAGAAATTGAATTTTTGCGTTTCTTTTTATGGATTTAATGTAGGAATTAAATAAAATTGTCTTCCCTTTTCAGGCATAAATCCGTTAAAAGACTGTCAATACCTCGAACAAATTATGAAATAAAGAAAGCCTTGAAGGTGACTCACCGTCTTCCAGGAATTACTTTAGCTTTAAATAGGAAGAACAATGAAATGTGTAATAGGATATTTGCGTAAATATTTTGTACATTTGCAGTTTTTTTGATTGGGAAAATATATTTTTAAAAATGTTTTCGGAACTTCTTTTGTGTAATAAAACTGAAAATTAAATCCTTTCTCCACTTTCTGCGCGAGATTATTATTTTCTAAGCATTATAACATTTTAAAACAATTGCAATTTATATAATAATTGATTTTTTTTTTTATCGCACTTCACAGAATATTGCTGGAAACATCTCGTCACCATTAAGGGGGGAAATAGGTGTAGAGGCTTCAAAAAATTCAATTAATTTTTTTTTTTCATAAATTGATTGTAGAACTATTCAAAAACATATTCCGAAAATTTCAAAACAAAATTCCACGCCGTTTAAAAGTTATAAGCGTTTCAGTGAGTATCCCTCAGTCGAACCTTTACTGCCACTCTTATTTTTAAACGCGTTTTTCTCGAAACTACTTTTTTCGAATTTGTGTACACTTCTAGCTCCTACAGTTTTTGATCAATCGCTATCAAACTCAGCACATAGTTTCTTTATATAAATACGCTCTATTTGAATCTCAATCCTAAACAATATCGTTATTTTAATTTTTTTTTTATTGCAAAAAAAGTACGAAAAAATGTTAAAAAATCATACTAAATTTTCACATTCCTTAAAAAAATATTAATTTTCGATTTATTTGTGACGAGTGAGGTTCAAATAGAAGAGACACTTATAAAAAAAGTAAATTTTGTTGAAAAATTGATTTCAGATGAAAATTGTGACCTCCAGGATATCTCCGTTATTTTTCGAGGAAAATGTTTGAAAATTTCAGAGTATACTCTTGAATATATGTATAAAATGATCCCAAGGTATAAAAAAAATACATATATATATTCCTTATGTGTTAAAAAAATTCCTGAAAATCACTAAAAATACGCTGTCCTACACCTATTTCCCTTAAGTTGGCTCTGTGGATCCTGTATAACCTAAATTACTTCTGAAAAGGATAAAAAACGTACAATTTTCTTTGGAACAGCTCAATCAGCTTGATGCTAGTATCTTGGTTTATTTTTCATTCAAAACTTATCATTCGTACCTTAATTACAATTACGTTTTATTATTAGTTTATATCAGCAGCTGCTATTCTTTTCAGACGTGCAACCTTTTTATACCGCCTATTTTTTCATTTCCTCGGGTAGTTTGTTGCAAATCTCTATTACGCTGGTAATGAGTCCTGTACGATTTCTTTCTGTTCCTGCCTTTTCCATACGTAGTAAGTCCCTGATTCGTGTGCTATAGTTATGTATTTCCCTGTTCTTTGTGAGTACTATATTGTTTCTCACCGCGTTATTTATTGGTTTGTGTATAATTTTGGTTTTTTCTGTGTAATTTCTTTCAGTCTAAAATTGGTGGACATGTAATAAACGTCCTTTGTTGGCATGTCCCACGGAAGAAGATGTAGTATTTTTAGAGCCCTATTCATTAGTCTCTGTATATGCTTAAGTTTATATTTATTAAATATCAGAATGTTACGAAAATTTTAACGAAATCAGAAAATGGATTTAAGGTAAATATACCTAATCCCTTAAAATGGCGGTTCCAATATGGTGGCTATCATTGTGAAAACGAGTATGAATGCAAATGAAAATTGAAAATATAAAAAAATTAATTTTTTTTTTTGGTATTTTAGTGTTACAGCTTGCGAATGTGTTATCATAATATCTATTTTTTAAATGGCTGATCCAATATGGCAACCACATGTAATAAAATAACTTTCTTATGGCAAATAGAAGCATGTTTGTCGTCCATTTTATGTTTATTTTTGAAAAAATTCGATTAAGCCCAGAAAAGCAGATAAAAGCAGCTTAGTTTTTTTTTATTTCATTTCTAATGCTTTAATTTATCACCTCCAATGTGTTTCAGAGCGGAACATTGTAGGTTTTTACTTTGTAACATACCATTTTTTTTATTTTACAGCTTAAAAACTACGTAAGATTTTCAATCTCTCTCTAAATTTAATGTTTTATAAAATAGTGATTAAAACAATTTTGTAATGTTCTACTAACCTTGAGCTGACGATTCCAATTTATTTCATTAAAAACGGTGAAATTTTGAAAATTTTGTGCGTGGTTGTAAATGAGCGTTTTTTTCTCTCTTCGAAACACACAAACCAGGGGACGCTACTTTCACACTGGCATTCTACAGGCGAGCGTTCGATTGGGGTCCTATTATAAGTCGATAATAGGTCTGTCTGGTAACTTTTGGGTAAAAATTTCTTGAGTAAAAATCTGGTAAAATTTTTCATATGGTAGTGGGGATAAACATCAAAAGTTACCAGACGACTTCAAGTAAAAATTGGGTAAATCTTACTTGTGTATGTAAATTGTCAAACGTGATCAAGATGTTAGAGAGAAAACTTATGGATTTATTTAAAATTTTTGAAGATTTTGAAATATGTTTTTTATTTATTTAAACAATTTTTCAATAACTCCTTCTTCTATCTGAATCGCAACGACAAATTGAAACACACAAATGACAGATTACACAGTGACAAGCAATCGGTGATTTTACCCAAATTTACTCGGTCTCCGCAGCGTGGGTAAAATCTGGTAAAATTGTGTAAGAGGAGAAGTGCTGTCAAGAGCTCAATTTTTCCCCTCCGTGAGGTTAACAGACATTTTCAGGTAAAAATTTTACCCGCGAGTAAAAACTTTATAGTTACCAGACAGACCTTATATTGCACTAGGGACCACTTTAGCCAATTTTAGAAAGAAAAATCCCTAACTAAAATTTGTTTTAAAGACTTTTGGCCAACTTTTTGGTATTTGACCCCACTGTGCGCTCTTTTTTGGCACGATACCCATAACTTGGCCCCCAAATTTAAGGAACGGGGTTCGAAGCATTTTGCTGTCCTAAATATGGGAAAAATAAAGAAAAAAATCTATCTCGACCCGTTTTCGAGATATAAATAAAAATAGTTAATACTTGTCCCGTATCAACTCCAGACAGCAAAATCTTTCGAAACCCCGCCACGACACTGAAAAACTTGAATATTCACAAACCGCCACTATTTGCCAAACATTTCTATATTACCGCCGATCAATTTGTTTCTAAATAAAGCACCAAAAACACTAATTTCTTTCCAAAATAATCGCGACACCGCGAAATGTCAAATTATGTACCAAAACAAGTTCTTCTTGAAAACAGGAAAATATTTAGTTAATATGCATTTTGTAAAAGGAAAATATTTAGTTAATATGCATATTTTGTAAAAGGAAAATATTTAGTTAATATGCACTTTGTAAAATGAAAATATTTAGTTAAGATGCATATTTTGTAAAAGGAAAATATTTAGTTAAAATGCATTTTGTAAAGGGAAAATATTTAGTTAATATGCATTTTGTAAAAGGAAAATATTTAGTTAATATGCATTTTGTTTTCAGGAAAAACGAAACGAACCTCAGCTTGTTTTGGTAAATAATTTGACATTTCGCGGTGTCCCGACGATTTTGGAAAGAAATTGGTGTTTTTGGTGCTTTATTTAGAAACAAATTGATCGGCGGTAATATAGAAATGTTCGGCAAATAGTGGTGGTTTGTGAATATTCAAGTTTTTCAGTGTCGTGGCGAGGTTTCAAAAGATTTTGCTGTTTTCCTGTCTGGAGTTGATACGGGACAAGTATTAACTATTTTTTTTTATATCTCGAAAACGGGTCGAGATAGATTTTTTCTTTATTTTTCCCATATTTAGGACAGCAAAATGCTTCGAACCCCGTTCCTTAAATTTGGGGGCCAAGTTATGGGTATCCCCCCTCTTTTTTAAATGACCGTGTTTTTTTGTGTTTGTTGTATGTTATTAGAATATAAAGTGTCTATAACTGAATAATTCAAATTCTATGAAATGAAACAAATAATTTTCGCTTGGTTAATAAATATCCGCCGTAACTGTTGGAAAACTCCGTGTCGAACCTTTGACAGCGGAACACGTGTTGTATCCTTCCCTCCACAGCGATTTCCAACCCACCGACTTTACCCCACAATATCTCCCTCTCGTTCTGTCGCACGGCGCGAGAGATTGAGTTGTCCGTCAGTTCGCTCAATAAACACGTTCCCCGCACTCGGCTGCGCTTGTGTGCGTGCCGATTCTTCCGTCGCTCTCGCGTTCGCGGCACGGCAAGTAGTCGAGCGGAGGAGCCTTCTCAGAAGAGTGTCTGATCAGAAAATTCTTCGGACGGGAGACGTGAATTCGTTGCATGGAGCTCGCGCCGTGTGAGTGGCATTAATCGAACGGGACAGAAGTCGCACAGAGTCACGAGGACGGAGAATTCCTTAATACATCCAGGGAAACTAGAATCCATCGTCGGAGAAGGTCGCTGGCTTCCGGTTTCGCACCCATCGCTGCTGACAATTTCTGTTTACGATTTTTCGTGGGGCCCCTTCAGGCAAGTGTTACCCCGGGGCGCTCCGTACTGCTGCAAGAAGTGCTGAAAGTGTGGCTCGTTCCAATTAAAAAAAAAAAAATTATATATATATATATATATATAAAACTGCAAAGGTTCAGTTTACAGTTTGTGACAAAAAAGAAGTAAAAAAGAGAATTTGTCATTTGAGAGGTTTAATCGTTTCTGCAGCCCGTTGCCTGTTGTGTTTTTCTGTTGAAATTTCAGTGAATTCTGTGTTCGGTGTACTCGTTCGTTTGGTGGTGGTCTTGCAATTTTTTCGCACAGGTCGTTTTGGCTCTCAACTGCATTGGAAATTGGCGGCTCAGGTGAGTAATTGAGTCGAGTTTTCGCGGAAAACCCGTTCCCTGCATTTGTGGGGTTTTGGCCACGGCTCCAAATCAGTGCACACAGCTCTTCAGCTGTCAAAATCATGCCTTGAAAGGTGCTCAATTTCTCAAGATTTCTGCCGCAGACGGCTGGTTTTTCGTGAATTTCACAACGAAAGAGGCATCGATTTCCTTATTCTGAAGCTCCCTGAAGTCCACCTAAGAATTCCCTTGCCCGATGGGGCCCCACTGGGGTGAAAAATTGTCTTGATGTAACAAACTGTTCACATAAAAACCGTAACTCCGGTAAACCCTCACTCCGTGCTTCTTCGTTGTCTTGGAAATTGTTGCGCGCTGGGGCCAACCAGTGAACCGGTTGATGCGTTCACAGTCACGTGAGGGAGCCGCGTTTCATGTTTTCCCGGAGAAAAACTAGAAATAGAAATAACTGCAGCGGTCGTATTGATTTTCCACCCCAGAGAAACGAGGTGGCGGTGTCCTCCAGACAACGATCAATCCGCCCGTGAGGTGAACAACCCTTTTTCAGCAGTTCTCCCGGCCCCCAGACGACCCAGAGGTGTCTCAGCAATTTCTAAGAATCGCCAGCTCGGGCCTAAGTGCTTCAACGCACGTAGGTAAGAAAGAAGTATTGCTAACTTTTGTGCTTTTTTCGGTTTTCCCCCCCACAGAGCGCTTGATGCAGATTTCGATAAAGTTTTGCTGATTATGCTCCAATTACTCGGTGCATAATCGTTTTCTGCTGTTCGTGGTGACCAAGGAGAGCTCTCTCGGTCGGCTTAACTACACTTATAAGGTGGCCCCAACGGCTCTGGGTAGTGCTCGTGGATTGCCTTGCTAGGTGCGATTAGTGTATGCCCCAGTGAGAGATTACATCACCTCCAGTGAACGATATTCAAGCGGTCTAAGGGGCTCCCATGTGGCGCTTCTTGCTGAACTTGTTCAGCCTCAGGCTGACCTAATCCTGATCCATTTTGACTAACATGCTTTCGCTGTTGTGGGAACATTTACGAAATTTTATCCCTTATATTACTAGGGCTGGTCTGGAAGTATCCGCAATAATTCATAAAACATCCACATCCACCTTAACGATGACTGATGACACAGATACATTCCAGAAGATGAGTGGCTCACAAAAAGAATAAAAAATGACTCAGGGAAAAAGTCCCAGAAAAGAAAGAAATTTAGGTCAAGTGGGGGTGGAGGAGGTAAAGGGTTGAACCGACGGTTGTTGCTCCTGCACAAGGCTAAAATATTGGAGGAGTTTTCTTGAATATTATGGAAAAAGTTTTCCGGAACGGCCATTGGAAGGAGGAGGCTATATTATAATTTTGCAGTTCTAGGTTGATAGGCGCAATGTTGCGTGAATTTCTCTATGAAAGGAAAATAAATGATGATTGCTGGAGCTCTACCGCTCATCAGAGTCAAAATGAACAGTGGAGTTTTGTATTATAAATATAAAGCCTCGTCGAATTTTAGGGAAGATTCGAGTTGAAGAAGTATTAGCCAGAGAACAGTCTGAAAAAGAAAAGAACATTAAAAAAAGATGTTAACAACATTTCAATTAAAAAAAAAAAAAAAAATACACAAGCTCGGATTTTCTTTTAAATAAAATATGCGTGGTACTATGTATTTTCTTACAATTGAAAGATGTATTCTGGATGGATCGCTAGAATGTATAATTGAATTGATAAAATTCAAGAAATCGATTCTGTATTTTTCAAGGAAGAAATTTCAAATTAGCGCCCCTGAAAACCACTAACATTATGTAGATATTTGTAATCAGTTTTATAGAAACCTAAGGTCGCGATCTGAAATTCGTAAATTGTAACCACATATTTAGCATCAATGTCCTACCCCCGAAAATCTTAAATAACTAAATTTCATGAAAATTCTATAAAATCTAGTGTCTTATATAGGACATCTTGTTTTCACAAATTTTGAAAACATTTTTGTTACAAAATTTCCGAAAAGCACGTGGTACATGCTTAAAAATTAATATTTTAGAGTACAAACTCTGGTGTCCACAAAATTCATAGACATTTCTCGGAAATATTAAAAATTAGATTATTCCTAAGTATGCAAAAAAATTCTCATTTTAATTGTAAGCTAGCTAATGCTTATTGTTCCAAAAAAATTATATAAAATACCAATCTCCTATTATTTACCCGTCACATTGAATTTTAAAGATTTCTGTTCTATTTTTGAATATATTTAAAACCCAAATATTTCAATTACTTATGTATATAATGAACCATCGGATGATTTGCTTTTAAAAATACTATAGAATAAATACAGTCAAGTCTCCTATAACGCGATTGATTCGTACCGCGTTATATGGAAACCGCGCTATGAGAGACTTCAAATAAATTCAAATCAGGATATGCGTTCTATGGAAACCGCATTTTGAGAAACATAAAAATAAGATAAATCAAAATAATCTATACCGCGTTATATGGAAACCGCAATCGCGTTCTATGGAAACCGCGTTATAAGAAACTCAGAATTAATGCAAATTAAATCATTCGTACCGCGTTATATGGAATCTCAGAACACATTTAACACATTTAAAGACAATCTTAGAATAAATTAAAAGAGGGCAATGCTTTATTTTTAGCTCATTTTTAGGGAAATTCCCTTTTAACTAGAATTGAAAAACAGGGTAATACACCACAAATATTAACTTTGTACATACAAAAATTTAACATATCGAATAAGTGTTGCCATAGATAAATTTTTCAAGCCATTTGAGTTGTTGGAATGTTCTTGTATCAAAAACGCGTTATAAGGAGACCGCGTTATAGGAGAACTTGTCGTACTTTTCACACCGCGTTATATGGGAATCGCGCTATAAAAACACCGCGTTATAGGAGACTTGACTGTATTGTTAATATTTTTTTAAAATTTTGTTTGATTTATTGAAAAGATTAAACCCTCCGATTAGTTATGGAATGATTTCAGTAGTTTAGCAGTAGCTCATCCTTCCAACCCATTTTCGATACTTTTGGGCCCTATTTCGCGAATAGCTCGATTAATAATGCACTTACTTAAGGGGTTAGGTGGGTTTCAGACGTTCAAAAAATGGGGATTTCTACAATTTTTTTTTTAATATATAGAATCATATATTTTATTTAAACAATTCAGCATATCAAAGATACATATTTAAACAGTATTTTGTGAAATTTTTATTTAAAAATTCCGAAAACTCAGCCGTTGGTACCTCATCTCCCTTGACGACTAAAAAAAAATGCTTTTGCCGTGGACAGCATAACTCATTATTGGTTCATCTAAAATCAAAAAACCAAAAATATTTCGATGGTACATGGATAAATCTCGTTAATGAACGAAGCAAAAAAAAAAAAAAATTAAAATTTGAATTTTTGACAGACTTTGAACAAAAAAACACATTTTTTGGTCAAATTTTCGCCTTATATTGGCTCGAAAAAATTAGTTGTAATAAAAAAAAAACAAATCCTTCGTTCATTAACTAGATAATGTTATTTCAAAGATGTGTGCAAAATTTGAACAAAATCGCTTCATAACTTTTCGAGAAATCATGTCCATCGACTTAAAAAATTGAGTTTTGAGATAAACGCGTTTAAAGTTTAAAGCGCTGCACTGACGTGGCCTGATGGGCGGAACTTCCGAAGGGTCTATCTCTTAGAATTTTACTCGGATCGATTTGAAATTTTAGGAGAATATTTTTAACATATTGTACTATTTAATAAGACAAAAAAACAAAAATCGATTTTTTGAAATTTTCAAACCCACCTAACCCCTTAAGTGCCTTAATCTTTTCTCGATTGTCAGCATAACATCGATCTTTAATTGTATCCCAAAAAAAAAAGTTGAAAAGCGTCAAATCGCAGCTATGGCATATCTCGACCGAAATTTTGTTACAAAATTTACACTGTTTCGGCAACACAGCAGTCACTTTGGAAATAAGTTTTTAATATTTCCCAACGTTATTTAAGCGTAACTCTATTCATTTCGTACGGCGGAGATATGATGCTATATTGCTGCCAATTTTTTGAGCGCGAAAGAGCTGGCTATATAAAAATGCCATGTAATTTAAAAAGAAACCAACAGACCCTTTACATTCATTTAAAATTTAATTTTGTCCAATTCTTAAAAAACTGATGTTGATATAATCAACAGATCAAAATGGATCAAATGCCTTCAACCATAATTTCTGAATGCTACACCATGTAGAGCATTGTCGTAAATTATAATCATTGAAATAAGAAAAAACTTATGAACTTATTAGTAAATATTGCATATGTAATATGTATGTTATTGGATGTCACTCAACAAAAATTCTGTAAAAATAGGTGTGCATATTGACACAGCCTTTTTATTTTAAATGATGTGTTGCTTTAATATTCACATTAAAGAATCATTAAAAAGTGAATTTTCAGGCGCATGAATTAATTAAAATACATATAGCAACATATTTCCGGTCGAAAAAACAGTAATTCCAATAAATGTTTTAGTTGTAGGCGTCACCAAATTTTCGTAATTTACACAAATCAATAAGGTCTCGTGCAACGCTTGTCGATTGCAAATTTACCTGAATTGAATTTCAACAGCAGTGTTGACAACTACGCGCTGATTAATCGTCTAGATATACAAAGATACGCATCGACATCGATACTACCAACAAAAGCAATGAATCACGAAGCATTTCGGGCAAAGCGACAATATATGCCAATTTGCTGCAGTGGCAGAGGTAGCTGCTACCTACGGAAAGTGTTCTACACATTTTTATCAATCTCAAAAATTAAATTATCGCTGCGCGGGGGTTTCAGCTTAATTGGGTACTACCGAAATTGCGCCGGTAGTAAGGTTCTGTGATGACGCCCTGAGCAACTGTGGGACCTGTTGATGATTAATACTTGTTTGATGCAATTTGCTTTCGTCAGAGAATTGTAAAAATTTGTAAACCTCTCAGGGAATATCGCAAGTAAGCACTTCGATTTTCTGACGATACGACGGCTGTTGTGCAAAATAAAGATAAAAATGGGCGTGTAACGACTGTTGTTAGGGGTGCGCATATTTCTTAACATGATCGACAAGTGTCTTAAAATTAATTTATCCCTTGAGAATTCCGGGAAAGTCCCGTCCCACTCGTGCATGGCTGATGATGAATGCCAGCTGGGAAAACCTAAGATGCTCTCAAGTTTACAACGACAACAATTAACCGCAAACATAATGCTCAGGAGATGAGCAAATGATTTATTTGATATGCAAATCAAAAAGGGGAATATTAGGGCTTTTGGGATTTTGTTATTAAAATAAAATTGAGTTCATTTAGGCAAACGACTTTCTTATCCTCTAGGGAATTCTCTCAAGACTTGGATGATAAATAAAAGGTGAAATATTAAAGCAGGTTCTTGTTACTCCCAAAATTCGTAAAAGGTGAGGTAAACTTACATATTTAAACTAAGTACTTAAAAGAAAGTGACCAAAGTTAAAATATGCTGTTGTAACTTCAAATAATTTCAAATGAACATAAAATATATATTCCGAATGGCTTAAAAATTAATTATTAATTAATTTCTACAAAAATAAATGAGCTAAGTCTTGGTCTATTCAACACGTTTTTAGTTTTAGCACTGTTCGTGAAAAAAACTAACAAATCTTTAGTAAGCTACTTAGTTACGCATGGTGAATTTTTGCTACAGATAAGATAGATGTTGCTAAAATGGCTTTCCAAAAAATATCATATAGAATTTACTTTTGCATGAATCTTAGAGATTCTAGTCTGCGAAGAAAGGGTCAAATCTGCCGCAGAAATAGAGTTTATTTTTGAAAAACGAAAAATGATTAATCTCCTTACATAAGATTTTGAAAAAGAAAATTTTCCAATAAGTATTTGTTGATTAACTTACAACTTGATTGTTAACTAACATTTTTGTTGATGACTGTTTAAATGTTTAGTAACATATTCTTCCATTAATGGTTTGTAGGCGTACTTAGAAGGGGCACTATTTTATGTTTTTCGTAATGTTGCATCTGTATTGTTTTGCTCGATGTTTCGTGAGTAAGATTACATTCAAAAATATTAATTTTTATCGAAGATATCAATGGTAATAATGGAAATCTTATTCAAATTGTCAAGTCAGTATCTCCTAGATATAGAAAAATAGTGCCTAATCGAAGGATTTTTTTCCAATTCGTACTTTGTTTTTATATAATACTAAAAATAAGAGTTTTTTAATGTATTTATATCGATATTTTATTTTTAAAGTTTGTCATTTTGCTAACAACTTTTTTTTAAATCCTTAAAGTATTAAAAATAAATATTAATTTTTGTTTTTGAATGAAGTTTTCACTTAATTACTTACAAAAACATCGAGGAAAACAGCGCACAGGCTGCATTATAAGAAATCACAAAAAAATGTCCTTTCTAAGTACCCCAATTCCTTAACTTTTGGGTACTTTGGTCCACCCAGTTGGTAAATTTATTTCCACGTTTAAAACCTTTGTAACCAGATATTAATCTATCCCTTTTGCAGAAGAGATATACGTCGTAGCTTTTATATAAAATAGGCAGATTAGTACCTAGATAGGTAGATTTTCAACATGGGATAAGGTTACGTAGAGACAAAGAAGTTATGGTACGTCCAAGGTAATAAATTTTCTAGTTTATATTGTACATATAAAGAGGAGATCCACCTAATACTCGTAATTTACATTTTATTTCACTTCACAAGCATTCGCCTAGTTACAGCTTAAACATAAATTTTATTTTATTGAAAAAAAGGTAGAAAAATCAGGAATTTATCATTTCTTAAAGAACACCCTGTAGTATATAATTCAACAGATCTTCAAAAATGTTGCACGGTTCGGTATTTTGTTCAGCTCGCAATTGTTGACCTGCTTAAGAATAAACTTTAGCATTAACTATCTTTGGGAGTTAGTGTTAAATACCGAAAATGTTTAAAAAGTTGCAGAGTTTCAACAATATGTATGGCGTGATCTCCTAACAATTTATTTTGTTTTGTAATTGACCAACAGTATTTTCTGAGTGTATTTTTATTATGTCACTGATTTATGTTTTTAATACGTCGTGGACTTTAAATTGAGCAGTAAAGTATATACTTAATAGCAAATTTTCTAGCTAATTTTGCTGACCTTACTATTAAGAACATAAGGTTGTGGTGTTTATGCAAGTAAAATAGAACCTTCAATTTAACTGATTTGAGTCTAAAGATCCAAATTTTCGTGTAATTTTTGCAAATTTAAAACGTAATTATTAACATTTTGCAGAAAATAACCTTTACACACACCCTCCGAACCCTAATGTGTTTTGAAAACAAACTCTTGCTTATGTTTAATTCAAAAGATTTCTCAGAAAAGGTATATAAGGGAAACCTAAAATTACATTTTTATCGTAATGACCAATGCCCCCCGGACGACGACTTTTCTTGTCTAAAACGAAATTTCTACCCTCTGGAAAACCACGGAAGCCACTTTCGGTCAAAGTCTGTATAAAAACACGAAAAGTTTTTCTTGCAGAAGGTGCGTTTTTTCAGTTGTTGCTCTGAATTTCTTTCATTTAGAATTCGAAAAAGGAGAAAGAAAGAAATTTTCCCAAATGTACCTATCGATCGAAGTTAGCTCTCCCTACTCGACATCTACGTCGTTTTTTTCGATGTTGACGTCAATGAAACGAAAATTACCACTTCTCATTACCTTCGATAGAGAGAACCTTTAGGGTGAAATTCACGCATTTATCGCGGTCATATGACATCAAAAGGTTTTGGCTTAAGCGTTCGTTTGTTGTCGGGTGCGTTTTTAAATAAAACAACCATTTTTCAGGTGGTTAAACTCGAGGGTCGATACGATATGGCTATTTTATAAAAGTTATTTTTATCTACTTATATACATTCAGCACTATATCGTTTCGTTATATTTCCTGCCGGGTGGTTCAGATCCCATCTACAAAGGGTTTAGCTCCTAATTGAACCTACTGCTCCCCGGAGGGCATAAATGGTACAGAGCAGTGAGGGTGAAGAAGGGCTTTTAGCCAGTAAAATCTTATACCCCTACCCAGGGATGGTGTGAAGCATTTTTTTACGCCCTAAAGCAGTTTGTCGGAACGCGTTCTGTTGATTTATTTTATGTTGAGTTCATATGTGCTTTTATATGCTCTTGGGCAGCATATCTGAGTGCGTCTTTTTTTTTCTGCGAGATGTACGATAAAATCCGATTAGGGTCTTCCGCATTTGCTCTTTACGAGTCTCGAGTGAGACATTTTATGGTCTCGTTGAAACGTGTGTGGTACTTAAATGTGAAAAGCTTAACACCTTTGGCATAATCAAGAAATTTAATTAAGATATTGAGTGGCTATGCAGCTTCAGACATTAATGTAGGTGGAAATTTTCATTTGGTAAGGATACTCAGACATTTCTTAATTTTATCTTGTACATAATGCCACCACGACCGTATCCTGCGGTGACTATGTTAACCAAATTTATTAAGTGCTTCAGGGAATGTTACACAAAATGAGATCTTAGGAAATTTCGTGTTTATTGAGAGGTTGGGATGAGCGGTGAGCGTTAGCCTTTTCATATGATTTCCAGTGTAACCTTAAGGTTTAAATTAAATATATTTAATATATCCTCACCTCTTTTCGATTTGCGCATTTTCGCTTTTTTGCTTGCTCTTTGATCGCTCACCTTTAATCGCTATTCTAAAGGGTGTTGTTTTAAGCCTGATGAACTTTAAATTTAAAAAAATACCACAAAAAGTTAACTTTTGATGAAAATTATTTTTTTTATTCGAAAGATCAATCCATAATATTAATATTTGAAAATAAGAAATAATCGACAGGTGTCAGATCACACGACCTTGCAGGCCAATTTACAAAGCCATGTTTCGAAATTATTCTGTCGCCAAATGGTAATTTCAATAAATTACTGTACGGCACGTAGCGCCATCCTGTTGAAATACTGTATTTTAACTATATCGAATTTTCATTAAAAGCATTGGTGGTACAAATTCCTCATGGCAATTTTCGTTGAATTCATTGGAGATAAATGATACACGAAAGGTTTTAATTAGAAAAGTTGTCACTATCGCTCGAACTAGAATAATTAAAAAATAAGTACATTACATAAAACAAAATGTAAAAAGTGTAAACAAAATAACATAAATGTCTCAATAGAATTTGAATTTTTTCTTCTTGAATAAATGCATGTTTAACTAAATTCTTTTCTTTTATCGTAAATTATAAAACGGCCAAAAAATTTCATACAAAAGATAGTTCGACAAGGGTTTTGTACAAATGATTTTCTTTTTATTATTTATACAATCTATTAAACGAGTAGATTGGTAACGTAGAAAGTTAAAGGTTAAAGGTTAATTAGATTTAAGATAACCTTCCTTATTACGAAACTCTCTATAGGTGAATTTTATTTTTAAAAAGTTCAAGGGCATTATTTAAAACATGTCTGCAAATGATTCAATTTTCTGCTTCATGGAGATTTATAAAAGTCCGATTATTAAATTTTTGGCTATACTTTTGCAGGGTATGCAGAGAGGTTAAGCTAAATAATCTGAACCCCAGAAGGGCAAGTGTAACCTTTTAATCTTATTAAATTAATTAGAGTAAACTCATAGATATTTATTGCCCTAGACAACGTCGAGGGAGCAACCATTTTTCGTAACTTAATTAAATCAACCAACATCGTTCAATAAATCCTCCTTGCCCCGAGTTATATCTTCAGATTTATTTTATCTCAGTTGCCCGGCCACCTCCGAACGACTGCTCCACTCTCATTTTATTGATCCACTTTTACGCAAACTGGGATGAGATGGGCGTGAAAAATGACTCTTCATTGGATTGACGAAGTACTTCCGAACGCCACAAGTGTTCTTTTGACGCCTTTTAAAATATCGGTGTTGCTCCTGAAGGCCGACAGGTTATATTGTGATGCATGTCATCAATGCACGCTGAGAGGTGTAATAAATCACTGTGATTTGGGTGTAGAAGTCAGGTTTATCCATATTTGAAAGATGGGAATTGGTCATATATTAGTCATACTTTTGGGGAAATGGGCATGTGTATTCGGGATGCATGGTGTCGTAATTTAGGGCAAGGTAGTTGAAACTCACCCTTTGAAATTGGTTTTTCGAAATTAAGGGAATTTTAATTAAATCCACGAAAAACTGACTGACCCTTCCGATTTTTCGTTTGTCAAGGCCAATTGATGTCGTAGTTTTAGGTGCGCAGTTTTTTTTCTGCTGTGTGATTGGCGGCATTGTCTTGTTGAAACCAGAGAAACAACAACATCTATATATTCGTTTCATAAAAAACTTATCCGATAATGAATGACATGTGATGTAATAACGCTATTTTTTAATTCTATACATTATACTTTTGAAAACATTCCTTTTCTTATTTTCTAAGGATGTATTTTTTCATTTGAAATCGATAAATTTATTGATGTTCCACAAAAGTTCTGTATACAACAATCTTTATACACTTAAATATTTTCTCGTTGTAAAATCACGAACAGGGCAGGGCGAATGAATGTAAAAATAATATTTTTCCTACTGCACGAATTCGGGAGGGACAAAAAGTAAATGCCTCAAACCCTATGCTGGAAAATCCAACAAAAAAGATATTTTTCCAAATGCTTTAACAGCGTGTATTCTTTTTTATTTCTCAGGAGTTGTAATTTGAAATTCAAATATAATTTAACTTTTCATTTTTGGAGAAAATTGGTTGAGCTGGGATAAATGGGACGAAATGACAATAATAAAGAAGGGTCATGTTCGCTCCACCGATTATAATTGAAATTTAATTTTAGCGACCTTTTTGCTCCCTCATTTTCGCATTTTGCACCCTTGTGCTTATAAAATATGAAAATGAACTTAAGAATTAACATTCAAGGAGATACAGAATTTTAATGAAATTTTGAGATCCTCTTTTAGCCTGCTTTTACCACCTTAAAGAAGCTGAGGTTGGGTATAGGACGCATTTAGATGGAGTGAATATACGGAGTAATTTTATATAAAAAAAAATAATAATTATATATATAACTTTGTTTGTTGTAGGTACCTACTCCACGAGATGAATATGATATGAATTTTGAATACCTTCTTAGGATTTTGAGTGCAGGGGGTTTGAAATGAAATTTTGTTTTATATAAATTTATAATATTTGCTTACACTTTGTTATTCAACATTTCAAACATATGTTAAATAAAAATTGTTGTCAGCGTTCGAGAGCTGATAAGTTTAAAAATAATTTATGTGTACTAATAAATACATCAGCAATTAACATGCCAAACACTTTCGAATTGCGCTACGAACTTTTCATTTATCCGCTTTGAAACGCTGTAAATAATTGTCTACTTTACAGATTTACTTGAAATTTCGCATATATTGAGCTGAATGTCACAGTTTAAATTAATTTAAAAATTTAAAAATTCCTGCTGAGGGTAAATTTTAAATCAATCCTATAATTTGTTTGTGTAGACTTTAGATGACCCGATAATTTTAAAACCTAATTAAAGGTGGCTTGAAGCTTTCATGTGATAATGTTAATAGTTTTTTTTTTTTAATTTAATTAATAGTTTTAAAGTACCAAAAGAACGATTCTCATATGTAATTTGTAGCCAAAACTAAGCAGCCTGTTAAACAGTAAAGTCACTAAGATTCTTTAAGAATAGTAAAATACAAAGAGCAATGTTTTTAAAGTTTCAAAATAAATGCCTGATTAATAGACCTTGAAATAACAAAAAGTACAGGGAAAATGTTGAGATTATATTTGTTTAGAATGATATAAAAAAATATCTTCACAGGAATTTTCAATTTTCACCTGTTCACAAAACTTGTCAGTTAACGTAACTCAATTAAATTTAATTTGTGCAAATTGCCTCTTACCGGGTCTTATCACGTTGACCTAAGCGCGGAGGCGAACTTTAATTTTGAAAAGTCTTCCTCGTCGAGAAGCCATTTTAATCGCGTTTCGACACAAATACCTCTGTCAATTAGCATAAAGCTATAATTTTTTCATCAAAATACAATAATTAATCCTGAGTAAAATGCTCTCATAAAATTCGTGTCATTTTATTGCGTCGATAAAGACCTTATCGCTGCTGGAAAGATTAATCCACACAATGCCTTTCATTAAAACCCCATTCATGCAAAAACAAGAAGTTTAAAGTGTGGATTTCAGCTGTTTTGTATTTTTCCACAATTACCGATGAAGTCGGGGAATCGCTTTTATATTTTTATCATAAAATTCATTTTTTCTTAACCATATTTTTTTTTTTTTTATCCGGGTGCTGCATCAAGAAAAAATTTATAATTGTCTCATTGATAAACGGAGGAGACGAGTTACACAAAACAAAAACAAAAACAAAAATGCTTTTCTTGCCTGTGGCTGGCTTCAAAAGTGCTGGCCGGAAATCTTGCTCGTTATTTATGGTGTTTGGTGGGTTAACTCGACCCACTCAGAGGTCTTAACGACTTCCCTTTCGCATCTTTTCAACTTTAATAGTTTAAAAATTCGTTTAAGTGATATTTCTTCCTACATTAGACGGCCATTCGACAATTATTTACGTTTTAGTGTAATTTGTGGCATTAAATTTGTAAAAAAAATTGTCAATGGGTGATTTTGCGGTTCTATGATTATTCTGAAGTAAGCGTAGGTGAACTGGCAGTTTTAGGTTGTTGATTTTCTTTTATTTTGTTAACTAATAAACATTACTATATTATGCGCAAAATTGTGAGAAATCTAAATAATTCGCTCGTGTGGTCGAGATTTTAATCTTAGGCTAATTACTGAATAAAGTAGACATTCAGTGGTCTCGTGATACAACAGTAGTGGAACAATTTCATTGGTTCATCTGCTGATTGTGGAGATTATCTGTGTTTTTTTGCACCTATTCGGCTAAGGTTCTGGATCAGGCAACTACTTATAGTTATGATTATAGATTTTTCATAAAAACCATCAAATTGCCATGATACCTAAGCAAACCGTCAAAACTTGAATCAGTTTTCAGTTTTTGAGCCGGACAGGTGAAAAAAAACAACTATTATTAACTTTTATTTTTTTATTATTTTATTAATATATGGTATGAAAATTCTAATAAGAGATTAAGGACAAATTACACGGAAAGAAAATTGCTTTTCTGACAATTTTCCTTAATTTCCTGATACATTTCGGTATAGTGCATAATTTTGGTATTAAATATTTGAAAAAAATGCGGGGATTTTAAATAACCAGCGAAAAATGTTATGTTCTACAACTTTTGAACAAATTTGCGATTTTTTCATCATATGTGATATATTTTATGGCGAACATGAAAAGAAACAAACATCAACACAATGGAAACAACATTAAATTAACAATTTTCAAATATGATTTGGCACCAATACCGAAAATTATTAATTTAATTATGTTTAACACTAAACGTTGGAGTTAACAATTTCCGTTGGACATCAAATAATCTTGAAACAACATTGTAAACGTATTCAAAACAAAATGCATTATTTTCGTTTTTGCCTATATTTGTTGTAGATTTCAAATTCCATAAAAATCCATAGTTCTTTCAAATAAAATATTATTTAATTTTAAAAATAATGCGATATTTTTCTGTGTAAGATTTATTATGTGTACATGTTCCTATTATGTATTTTAGCATCTTTACAGATCCAAACGGCTAGATTGATTTTAATGGTATGGCATTTTTTTAAAATCAAAGAGGACGCTATATTATCAAACTATAAATTATAAAACTCAGCGATAGTCATCCGGTTGGGATATTAAAATAATGGATCTGAAATAACGATTCCAAATATATAAATACATTTGTTGTGGGAAAACAATGTTTTGATACATGTGTTTCGATGAAAAGTTTATGTAAATCCCTCTATGTAGTGAATTTGTATAATTTCTCTACTCAAAAAGTTTGTACATATATATAGGATATAGGAAACTGCGTGGCCTAAACAACTCTATTAGTTTTACATAATGTAATGCATTGCACTTGATGTAAAATTACATATCGGATAGTATTCAAAATACTGTGACTTAAATAATTTGTCTTTAATTAAATTGAATGTGATTCGATTTTCATGTGTAATTTTACAAAAAGAACGAATACCACACAGATTTAAGTAGATAGCTTACTTGTATTATGTAAATTGGACTTATCTATTGATTTTTAAATAATAATTCCTTGTAATGAAGCATACAAACATTATAACAAATTACACATTTTTTCGAATATTGGCTCATTTAAAAAACTAAACAAAAGATTCGTCTCAATTTTTATAATGATCTTCTGCTCAGTGTTTTAAAATGTGAGCCATTGTTATCTATTTTTTTGATGTTTCTATATATTATAGCACATTCTTAAGGATGATTTTATTAATTTTAAAAATTTTTGGAATGAGAAAGTTGGAAAAAATGATTTCTGGTCCATACAACAGCCACATGATAAATGAGCTTTTCACTAAGCATCGTGTGATCGTGCAAATCACTTTCAGTGTCAGAAATGTAAAATTACAATATTAAAATATTTTTACATAACATAATTAAATGCTGCATAGTAAATTTACAGATCTTCATTATTTTTCAATATAGTTTAGTAAATTTATATTTAAGTAAGTAAATAGGTGGAAAATACATTTAAGTGTATATTTTTCGCTTTTTAAAAGTGTTTTTACATTATGGGAAGTATTTTGGCTTTGATTGTCATGAAAATATCATACAATACTGTATAGACCGAGACTGTACTAAATTTTAATTAATAAAAAGAAAATTTTAATTTAAGATATTGACTCTCACTTTTGGACAATCTTTAATGCAAAAGAAATGTTGTAATTTTAAAGTAAATCTATGTTTTTAAATTATTGCCAATGCTGCAATACTCGGTTAAAGAAGATTCTCTCGCTAGCATTAGCGGATTTAAATTTTTTAAAAAATAATCAAAATCTTTAAAGCTCCAGGAGCTCTTAGCAAAAATGAACTAAAACATCAGCTGGATTGGTTTCAAAATCAATTTTCTACCAAAAATTATTAACAGTCAGACCGTACATAAATAATCGCTCTCCTCTCAGTTTTGGGGGAAAAAAAAAATAAAATAAAATAGCAGCCATCTGAAACGTTTTAATTTTCGCTCCGAACAATACGAGCCGGATATAAAAACAAACAAGCGAATTCCACCGCATTCCCCAAGGTAAACAAATAGCCCCAGAGCAATCTGCATTAATCCACAATCCTCAAATTGGCCTTTAGTAATTCTGGGAGAATTTATTGATAAAATGAAGCGCAAATATCCTGGGCGAATTCCCGCGCACATCCAACAGGCGGATTTCGGTAGACAGCTGGGAAAATGCTCGAATCGTGCGAGTAAAGCAATTTTCATTTTCTGAAATTCATCGCGAGTCGAATGATGGAATTATTCCGACATCGACAATCTATAGCTTGTAGTACTTTGCTAACTAACACGCTAGACGATAGCGACATTTCTGGGCGTTATTATGGCATAGTGCGCGCTACGTTGCGCCTATTAACTGGGACGCACGGCGGCGTGTCTAAGCGAGGTGCATAAATTAATTTAGATTAAGGCACTCTACAGCTATCGATTTATCTGGCAATTGCTCCATTTTAATTTAATTCCATCGCTCTCGAGATGTGGAGCTCTATTTGGACACGTCAGGTCACAGAGCCAGTCGTCGTCGCCTGGAAATTCTCTACCGATTGTTGCACTTGCATGGCAATCGGTGGCGCATACCTGAACACCTTTTTTCCCCCACTAACAGACGATAAATGCATAAAATAATCAGCAACCTTACGTCGATATAATTACAGGCTAGATCGACGAGCAGACCTCGACTTCTAAAGTGGGCTTGAACTAGAAGCAGTCGTCAAGGAGTTTGAGTTTCTATGAGACACTTCTTACTTAGTCTAGTCATATTATACTTTCTATTTGTCTGTCGGGGGGAATTACGAAGTAGAAATGCTAGGAACTAACTTAATTGAGTCGAGTTTCCCCAGGGAGCAAGGAAGTTTCCGAAGGGAAGAGAGTTAATAAAACCCTCGTCATATAATAGCATAAACTTTATTTCCTGCGGCTGCGGAACGCTTCCCGCCAAACTCGATATTAAACCGCACAGGATGTTGTGTCAGCGGCAGAACGCAACGCGCCATAATTCCTCTTCGTTTACGTCACGCAAACAATTCATTAATTTTGGGGCTCAATGAAAGTGAAACCGCCACCACAAGCGAGCCATAACTTTGATCCTGTTAAAGGACAGAAATATTAAAAAACTTTATTCCGAACGTCGGGATATCCTAAAGTCCAATCAGGATAGGCTTTTCTCAGGATCAATGCCATGCGGTTTCTGCGTGATTTTATCGCAAGAAGAACAATGGATCTTTTGTCCTTCGCAGCATCTGAGACGGGGGTGGGTTCCACCTAAAAGAGTTTACCGGGAGACCTTGAAAAGTCGTCGCCCCACGAGAAGGATACTTTTGGGATTTAACTGGTTGAAGTCGTGTAGAAAGATAATAAAAATAACTTGGGATAACAGCCAAGAAGGCAATGAAGAGCTTTTCTTCTGCCTTTTTGCGTCTTGTCTTCCCTGATTAAGTTGCTTTTTTGTTGATAGCTCTTTTTACAGATTGTTTTATGTTCTATTGTTTTTACTCGGAGAAAGTAAAACAATGAAGCTTATTCTGTGCCGATACTTTGGAACAATTTGAAACAATTTAATCTTATTTTAATGAGCCAAAAATTATTGTTTTTAGAAATTTTTTATATTTGAAAGTTTATCTTGTTTGCACTTAAAACAACATTTACGAAGTGAAAAATTATTTTTATTAAGGGGTTACATGTGTCTTAAAGGTATAAAAAGAACGACTTCTTTAAAAAAATTTATTTCAAAAACGAAAAATCTTTTTTATTTAAAATTTAAACATATGAAAGTAAAGTACTTAAAGTACTTGTAAAAAAATTTTCAGCTAAAAATATTGAAAATTTTCCATTTTCCAGCCGTTTTTCGCCGTCAAACTTTTTTTTTGCGGTGGACATGATATTTCGGTGCGGATTCATCTGAAATCAAAAATTCAAAAATGTTCTTGTAGTTTATGCTCTTGGCTCGTGATTGAACGAAGGAATTTTCATTCGGTCAAGTCGTTCTTGTTTTATACGAAAAAGACCTTTTAAAAATGATGAGAATCGGAAAAACGCATAAAAATTTGAGACGAAAATTGATGTCAAAATGTCAAATTTCATTTTTTTTTCAATTCCTTCGTTCAATCACGAGCCAAGGGCATAAACTACAAGAACATTTTTGAATTTTTGATTTCAGATGAATCCACACCGAAATATCATGTCCACCGCAAAAAAAAAAGGTTGACGGCGAAAAACGGCTGGAAAATGGAAAATTTTCAATATTTTTGGCTGAAAATTTTTTTACAAGTACTTTAAGTACTTTACTTTCCTATGTTTAAATAAAAAAGATTTTTCGTTTTTGAAATAAAATTTTTTAAAGAAGTCGTTTTTTTTATACCTTTAAGACCCATGTAACCCCTTAAGAATAATAAATGCGTGTAGCTGCTAGGTAATTTGCTTTAATTGAAATCTCAAATTTATGAACCATATTTGTTATCGATTAAAATTTGTTAATTTATATTATTTCGGACAAATTTCTAAAATCCCGAAGACCAATATCTTGAAGATAGTATGCGTGAAAATTTGCTGGCAAGCACGCATTTTTGCATTTCGATTACAATTTAAGTCGATATCGAGAATTTCGTATTTGGCAATACGATTTCGAATCCGAACACTCATTTTTATCAAGTTGAGTTGTGCATACGATAGTGTGTGAAGTCGATTTGATATAAAGCGACAGAAAATATAAGTAAATTTGCTTTTTGTTATTAATTTGAGTTTGTTTTAATTACTTAATTTTCAAATATAAACGCGGACATAAGTCTAAAAATTCGACTAATCGTTTCAAATTCCCAAAAATGAGCGGTTTGTTCGCATGCAAAAGAAAATACTTAAAATTAGAAATCTTTTATTAGGTACATAAGAAATGATTTTCTAAATAAAATAACAAATTTAATTAAGAATCACTTGATATTGAAAATTTAATATGTTCTTAAAGGGATAAAAGTATTTTCTCGCACATATTATAAAATTACAACTTTTCAAAATTAAGGTAAAATTTTGCTTCACAGTTTTTCCTGTGCAGTTGAATCTCGAATAATAAACATTTTTAAAATGTTAATAAGATTACTGTCTGCTAAATTCAAAATGTCAGTTAAATTAAAAGAGGGATTAAGATTGAGTTAGTGCGATTATATTCAAGAGAGATTTTAAGACAATCCGAAAGTTTAAATCGAATTACGTTTAACATTGTCAATGACTCAATGGACAGGTTCTATCTGGTCCTTAATTTATTTCGCTTCATGAATACAGCTTTTAAGTTAAGCATGTCTGATTAGCATAAAAAGCTAGCAGCAATATCTAGGATTTAAATGATTTACCGAATAAACTTGGTTGATGAATAGAAGAAAACACTAGATTTACAGCAAAATTAAAGTGGTTTGCTAGAAAAATTTATTCCAAATGAATTTAAATGGAGGGGAGGAATTTATAATTACGTATAATTCATTACGGAACTAAAAACTAAAATGTTTATAAAAAGTAATATTTAAGTTATAGCAAAATAACATTTGAATTGAGTCAAACTGGCTCAGTCTGTAAATCTAGTGTTAAATGGTAAGAGAGTTTTAACTAATAGAACTAACTACCAATCTAAAATTGCATTCCTCTTTATCTACCTCTATCATCAAATTACTCTTTTCCGCTATAATTTTAATTAAAAAAAAGAAAAAACAGTTTAATTATGTACTACATGATGATAACGCCTTCGTTGATGGAATACACGCTGTTGAAAGCTTCTCTATTACGCGTACTCATTTTTGTTCGTCTATCTAAAAATTCGCAAATCATAGAGTTAATTCAATTTGGGGCAAGTGGGGCCATACCTTAACTGCCCGCGCGTTCAAAGCGAAGTCGAGTATATTCTAGATGTCAAATCTAGCCCAAGAGCGCTCAAGAATAAGGAAGCAATTATCCAATTGAGCCCCGGCTTCAGAAAGGAGGTGACCTCCGCAACACCCTCACTCGGGATTGTGGGCCAGAGGGTCAATTGGATAATCTCGCCGACGGACGCGCCAACCACTAAATGGGTCACAACAACAGACCGCGATAGGGTCTTGCTAACTCAAAGGCTGCAGGCGCTCCACTCTGATTGATGGCCCCATCGGCTCCAGTCGAGTCCAGGGTTTTGCATCGCGGCTGGAAGAGTTTCTTTTATTGTTTTCCAATAATGTGCCCCATTGCCGCCGCGCTCGAGTGGGTTTCGTCGAAGTGCGCCAGTGATTAACGACATGTAATCGCCCTTTGCCGGAAGATACTAATTGAACGTGAAAGAAACCACACGCGGCGGCGAACTTTCGTGAAATCGAATTACGCGCGCGACTGGCTAATGAACCTGAGACAGGCAACCGAAGTCCAAGGGGCGTGGCTTGGTCGGCGTTACATTGTTTGTCGAACTATCTCTTTCTGTTTGTCGAAGAAATGACAATTAAGGCCAGTAGGACTACGATAAGGAGATCCAACGCAAATTGAGACGGATTGCATGTATTACAAATAAAATTATTAAAAAAACACTGCCGAGTCCCGACTTGTGGCGCCCTCGTGCCGTATTCTGCCGACAGGAATAAAATTGCCCTAGACAGTGAGTCGGGCACCACGCGAGCATTCGCCTCGAGGGAATTTGCTGTCTCGCAAAAGAATTTAGTCAAATGGAGCCCTTGTATACTCCGCAGGCCCTTCCAGCGAACAAAAAATATATAAATAAAACACAAAAATACCTAATACAAGAAAATAAGCGAAATAAGAGAATTTCCAGAGATAGAACGAAGTTCGTGGCATTGGTTATGAGCCAGCTGAGAGTGGGTGGCATTGTGAATTTGATAAGAAATCGCGAACATGGTGCCAGCAGTGTTAAGAGCCAGATGACGACTTGTTTCACATTTTTGTTGCTCGACTTTTTGCTGTACGATAAAGTGGGTCTTGTTTTATGCATGGATGACCCCAGGGAATAATAAAGTATTTACATATACCAGAAATTTGAGATATTTACCAGGATATATTTTTACCGGAAAAGAAAAACAATTTTTTTATCTGTTAGCAGAATAAAAATTGAAATTTAATAGTTCTGCTAAATTTCACAATTATTAGATCTTCAGATCATTTTTGCACAAGATTTTACATGCCAGGATTTACTCATTACTAACTTGATACCAAAAATAATTTACAAGAAATACGCAATCAACAAATAAGTATATATAGAACCTTTAAAGCGGAAAGAAAATAAAGTTATTAGAATTAACCAGTTGTTCTAAACTATAATACAACCACTTAGAATTTTGAAGAATTTATATAAATATTTTCTTTTCAATCAAGTTTAACAATCACAATCTGGTTTCTATTTGAAGACAGACTTTTCTAATTTTCTGAAATTCTTCAAAACTAGCGAGAGTTATAACTGACTAGAGGTTTAATTATATAGACAATTTTATAAGAGTATTGAAATTTTCCAATTAAACGACAAAATAATAATCCTTAAAATAAAGTTGTTTAAAAGAATCAACATTATTTATGGAACAATTTGAAGTCTCGTGATTTTAATGAAACATTATAGAAGCGTTCATTTGTAGTCAAAAATAATGAATAATTTGTAAAGTTTTGTGGTTGTTTGTCACTTGTATAGGGTGGGCCATCTGTTGGTTTCTATTTAAATTACATGTTATTTTGAGACATTCAGCTCTTTTGCTCTGGGAAAATTGATAGAAACACAAGATTATATCTCCGTGGTACGAAATAGCTAGATTTACGATTGAACAACGTTGGGAAATATTGATACTGTGTTGCTAAAACAGTTCGAATTTTGAAAAGAAATTTCGGTCGAAAATTTGTGGAAGAATTGGGTTCACAGGATTGGTTTAGCCAAGGCAGCTGTGATTGCTATTTAAATAAAATTATATTCCCTAACTAATCGGAATGTTTGCTCTTCTCAATAAATTAACAAACTTTGAAAAATATTGAACAGGGTTTATTATGTATTTTTTCTAAAAAGAAACCAGCCGAAGGCCCACCCTTCATTTTCCGAGATATTAAACTTTAAAGTTTCAATTCACTCTTACCCCCAAATGAACTTTCCTACAAAGTTTCATTAAAACTCGTGACCTCAAACTAAATTTAAGCCTAATTTATTGCATAAGTGTAGTGACAAAAAACTCAAATTTTTCCCCGCCTTTTATTTTCGTAAACATAATTTGCAATGGTCAGTTCACAAACATAATCAGTTGCTGACCTACGTAAACGTAAGGGTCAGATAAATTGTATATTCATTCTGTTTACGTTGCAAAATTCCTCACGTTTAGCAAGTTTGCAGCAATCCATTGTTTTGAAAAACTTCCTTTTGCACAATACATAGATAATACAAGTTGTAAACCTTGTTCAGAATGACCAAACCCTCACAATCTCATCAAAATAACTTCGTAGATGGAATTGAACCCCTGAAATATTTCTTTCCAAAAGTTTTATACCCTACACAAAAAGTACATTATAGAAGTGTAAAATGCGAACGAACTCAGAACGTTTCCGGTAAATATGAACTCTCGTTGGAATTCAATCCGACCTTGGCAGGGTCTTAGACTCTTCAAAATGAAATCTGAATGGTCACTCAATTACGCTACAAAGACGTCGTCGTCATGTCGTCGCAGAAATTCCTGGTAAAAGACAAAGTCTATACGATAAAAAGAAATCCGAGCAATAGAATGAATTAGAAGGGGGAGAAGGTAAAAAAAGCATTTTTTCTATTTGATCCGAACTAAGGTTACCATTGATCGGAAATGGAAATCATTGAGTCACTCTATTCCCGAGGGAATTAATTTGACACCGTGGGGAAGTCTCCTAAGCATGTCTTAAAGAAGTTTTTGTGTTCTCAAGAAAACACGTCACGTAAAACGTGAACTAAAGAAATTCTATCTTCGTGTAAGACTGCATTGAGGGTATTTTTTGTTTTCATATAGTATAGTGAGTGGTATTATGGGATTTTGTGTGTGCCAGAAAAATGCGACTCTGTCGAAAACAGAATAAAAAAGGAAAACAATTTATATTTATAATAATAAGATCGGCAAACACGTGACGTATTTTTTCCCGCAAAAATCCCACCAAAATAACTACGTACGTCGCCGTTCGCCTTGATTAATCGATGTCGCCAGTTTTCGTAATTCTATCTCGTGCCAGAACCGGCCATATGCCGGCGACGTTCGCTCGAGGGGCATGAGTTAAACTGATCTTGAAAATTTTAAATTTTCTCAATTTGATTTTCATAACGTGGCTATTCTTGATGCATTCACAAAAAAAAAAAAAAAAACGATACAACATACCAGAGAGGGAAGGGTAAAAACAACTTTAAAATTGGCATCAGCACGAGCTTGTTGCGAAAAGTGACTCTCTAAAGATTTTTGATTTGAATCGTGTGCCAAACTCCTGAAAAAAATGTTCTCGTTAGCCGGTATAAATTATATTTTTATTAAAAAATATTATTTCTTATTCTTTCAGACAACAAGATGCTTTTTGAGGATCTCACGTAAATTAAGCTGTCTATAATGAGATTAATAAGCCACCATCGTGTCGGGGTTCTTGTATCCCCATAAATCTATAATAGTCAGCAAAAACTGCCGCCTTATTATATTGCTGAGATTTATCAATAAAGAGATTAAAACAGAACAAAAATTAAAATAAAATAAAATTTAGAAAACAAAAAGGGATATTTTCTGGAGATCAAATTTTTCCCATTAAAATTATTACTACAAATATAAATCCCTACGTCTAGTCAGATATATATATATATATATATATCTAACGTTGAAAGAAGAAGAAGAATTTCGAGATTTGCAATTGATAGCCAAAGATATTGAGGAGATTAATTGGGTTCACGACACCTTTTTACTAGTTTGAAGTTGGAAAGCAAAAAGGTTAAGGTCACCACTGGAATTATGCCCGTGAATGGGGACACATCGGCGAATGCCGACAAGCTAAGCGGGATCGAGGAGGAGACCGATTTGTATGAGGCTTTTGCACCGCACGTGGACACCACCCAAATTACTGTGGTTCCAGTTACACCGCCAGGTGGAGGTAAGTAGCAAAATTTAGGAATAAATTCACTTTAATTTCATATTTCGAAAACAGTGCTAGTCTCGAATTTTCACGGTTTTTCATATATTTTCATTTCACTTTTAGAAGTGAAAGATTAGATATCGCATTTGGAAATAGCACTGTTCTCTTTTATGCCTATATTAATTTATGAATACAAGGGACAAAACAGCAACTAAATATTCTCATCATATACATATATTATTTCTTGAGTATAGATCCATTTTGTTGCTCTCACACTCAACCAATCTTAACAAATGAGGTGATAAAAGAAAAATAATTTCCCGGAGCAGTGACGAATTGTACTTTTACTTTATAGATATAAATATAACGCGTTTAAAATGTTTTATGACTCAGACTCAGTCTATGAGGTTTGTTCATTTTGTTGAAAGTACTCAAAATATCATACGGTTGCGGGGGGAAGGAGGACTTATTTTTCTTAGCAACAATTTTAGAAAATTTTCTTTATTTGTCACTGAAATTACCCATTTAAATCAGAGATTTGTTATTTTCAACACGTCGGAAAAACCTAATTTTAAACAATAGCGATATTGAAGATAATTTATTAATTATTTTTACAATTTCTAGGTTGGTATGCTGTTTTCGAAATAAATAAATAATTTTTCGATTAATCTTCAAAGACGAATCACATTATAAAAGAAAAATCATTCAAAGTCTAATTTTATTGAACTCATTTGAAGTAATTTAAAATTACATCGAAAATATCTTGAGTCATATCTATAAAATAAAAAGTAGCAATTGAACTGCACTTGAAGTTACAAGAATTTATAAAAATAAACCACCACTTCATCTTTTTAAAAGAATGAAAGTGGATTTAATTTGAAAAATAAGAAATCGCTGAATTTTGCTTCTGATATGATAGCTGTTTTGAAGTACGCATTGATACTATGAGTGGGTAACCGGCGATTTTGTGTTTAATGGTATTCGAAAATGCTTTTAGTATATTCCAGAAATAATATTAAACAGCAGTCAGCTCAGCGTTTGCTTTTAAATATTTATTTTATGTTAATCTCTAAATTCTTTTAAACATTATTAAGGATAATTAACTCTAAACAATCTGTTCAAAATAGTTTTTATATTTTGCAGATTATTTTATTATTTTAGTTTATTCCATTTAAGGGACCTTGTTTTATTGAGCAAAAATGTCTATCTTGCAATTCGATTTAATATTATCTTTTTACAATGTGTATTGCATATGCTGTATAAGTGTAGGTAATAGGACAAATTTCAGCATGTAAAAATTTTAATTTTACATTTTTCAAATTTTCTAAAAAATGTTTGTTATTGTATTCCTTTAAAAAAGAAATCGTCTTCTCAGATTTCAAAGTTAATTTTTGTTAGCATTCAAGGTTTTTGTTTTTTTGTGCATAAGATAACCCATAAAATCTGTCAGCAGCCTCATTCGTCAAAACAGGTTAAGTTGTTTGGACATTTAGAATTCTTTAAGCAGTGATAATTGCACATTGACATGTTTTATAGCATAACTATAATTTTATTATATCTTGGAATTATTAACAGCAAAAGTTATATTTGATTCTAAGCTTGTGCGAAGAATGGGTATTCCCCTAGTTAGTAATACATATTTAATATAATTTTATAAGATTCATAAATCTAAAGAACTTCAAAGATCACAGTGATGATCACAGAGAGTTGCAAAAATTTCACAGATTAATTGACACAGATTTTTTCTAAAACCGGTCAAATATGACTCAGGTCTCACGTGATTTAAGTTCGAGGCGGTCACTTTTTGACATTTGTCTAATTTTGTTTTAATATAATGATATGAGTCAGAAGATTAGACTTTTATTAGGAATGATGTGAACTGTGAAGGTTACTGGTAAAAAATGTTATCTTTTTTATGTGCTTGCTATAACCTGTAAACTGTTGTGTTGGACATTAATATAAATATCATAACATAAACATTTACACCGTAGATTAAGGCTTGAAATGAGGTAATATTTTTACAATATGGGTCAAAAAAGGAATTTAAAGTATCTCTTTTTGAAAATATAGCACATGAGGAACTAATTTAAAATTATAGATTGTGTTATTCTTCTTTTTTTTTTTAATATTATTTCCTAGTCTGTAAGATTTACTATTTGCAAACATTAAATAATTCACTAATCAAAAAAATATACTGCATAGAAATAATGTCAACAAGTCACAAAGTCTGTTTTCATAATTATTGAGCAGAATTATCGAGAATTATTGATTTTGAGTACAATTGCAAATGGTGTGTTCCGAAGAATTTCAATCTCTGTATCACCTAATTTGATAAAAATTGGAAAACGGTTAAGTAACTTGAAAATAGGATAACTTCTAGAAATACCTTAAAATTTTACAGAAACTGTGTCTAGTTCCACCACTCGAATTAAGCCCCCTCGACTGGACAATACATCTAATCATGAAAAGAAATAAATTTTTTGCCTCATATCTGGGAATATCCGTAAAAAAACTTATCACCAACTTGAGATTATCATTGAGCCTCCCTCAAGTGTTATATAACATGAGAACACAACATTCGTCTTATCGACATGTTAACGCCTCTCTTTCCGCTTGATGGTGTTAAATTTATCTCACTAAAGTGTTACAATTTTCACTTTCAAAATGCGTGTGACTTCAGGAGTGGCTGCATCAACAAACCACTTTGCTCCTCAAAAGGGCCATAAATTAATGTTTGCGTTACCAAAACCTGCCCCGAGGGGAGTTCGAACTTCGAACACAATTGGCATCACCTGCTGTCGCTGGTTTAAATTTATTTCTGATAAACGGCGGCGTTAACCTCCCCATTTTCGGTTGCCTTCTTCGCTTTTGTTTACCATGTTCCTATCTTTGCGATTTTTGGATTTTTATGTGCCTTATCTGTTAGATAGGTAAACAACGTGTTATACCATTTGTGCGCCAAGCCGAAGGTATAAAACTTGTTGACTTTCGGTATTAGCGACAATTCACTGCATCCAATATTTTCCTGGCGATAAAGAGGAAATCAAGGCGATTTAAATACGGCAATTGGATTCGCGTCCTTGGACCCAGATTTATTGTATATGTTCGAAATTACAAAATTCGAAAATGGTTCAGGGTAATTAATTAGCGAGTTGATCATCATTATGCCCCGCAAATGATTACCTCTTCTAAATTGTTCCTCAATGTCGATGTTCGACTTTGACATTCATCTGGTTTCAAGTTTGTCGATTTTTAGTCGATTCGATCTGGCCGTTCTCCGTTCACATCCTAAAATATCCGGAGAAATTTTGCAAGAAAATATAATTGACTTGCTGCCAATTCAAAGTGCCTACGAGAGATGATGGATGCTGTGTTTTTGGAGCTCTGTCGTTTATCTTAAAATAGCCCCCAAGAATCGAACAAATTCTATCGATTTTACGCATTTTACGAGAGACAATTTTCCGCATACAGACGGGGCAGACTCAGACTACCATTTAAAATTTTGCGCGCACTTTAGCAATTGTTTTCAGTTGTAAAATTTTTGCTTTTAGCTCTGTCGGATATTCAATCAAATCTCTGAAAATATCGATTTGGTAGATTCATAAAAATTTGCTCTCTGACTTCTTTGCCATGTGTTCATGGATTAGATCTTTCAAGGAGGCTAATTGTTTTCTTCTGAATTCATTTTAAGAGATTTTATTTGCGGTTCTTTGATGAAAGCACACAGATTGCTGTTAAATGATTTCTTTCCATTCAATTGATCCTTGAAATGACTTGCAATTGGGTTATTATTTTTCGTTGAAGTGAACTACTAAGATAGTATATATTAATTGAAGGAGTTATAAAATGTGGCATATTTTCATAAATTATGCCTACATTTTTACAAAAAAATTATAATTAGGGGAATAAAAGAATGAGAAAAGAAACAAGAATTTTAAGCAACTGTAATGTCTGAATTTGCAAATTTCATAATTTTTCTATGTTATTCTTCTTTTTATTTGGTTAACATAGTTAAAATCGATCCTGGTAAGTCCTTACCTAAGTGTAAAATGCAATAAACTGGTTTTTTTTTGTTTTTTCATACGCATGTGTTGTAATTGTGTATAATCTAAATGTTGGTAATGTTTTTGTTTCAAATATGCCATAAATTTGGTACTAAATGTGATTTTCAAGAAAGTTGCGTCTATATGCAGTACGATAGAATGTAACGAAGTGTGTAGAAATATTTTTATAATGTACAAAAGAGGACACAAATAATATTGCATTACTTTTATATATTTATTTTTAAATTATTGTTTAGCCGTTTCTAATGCGCGCACTTATCTTATATATTTATTTGTTTTACGAATTGTGCATTATTATTCGTGCTCCTACAGAGTAATATATCGATTTAGAAAATTAAGGTTAATTTAAAATAATTTCAGGTGTTCAAAAATACTTTTTAAAAAGCAAAAGATGCCCCGAAAACGAAAAGATCCTGAGTTAACCGTCGAGGACCTTATTTGGCATATGCGTAATATGCGAATACGTTGGCAAGAAGTGCATGTAGTTATACAAGAGCTTGAGGGCAAAGTAATTCCTTTAAAAACTCTAAAAGCAACATACGAGAAAGATACGAAAAAAGCTGAAGAGCTACATCGCATTTCTGAGGAAGCTAAACAAATTAAATTAGACGCTGTGGCTTTACCTGAAACACCACAGAAGTCGGCAGAAAAAATTAAATTATGTTTTCGCTTCAATTTTTTAAAATTAGATAAAATCTTGATGAAAAATTTGGAGAGAAAAGATGATGATAATTCAAAAGACTAGAATATTTTAGGAGAGTTCGGTTTATATATATTTTTTTTTTAACTTGTTGCATAGTATGTAAATTTAATTTATATTTCATTGCATGATATGAGAAAAATATTATTATTAAAGTTTTATATCACAAAACGATGTTTATTGTTGCAGTTTATTAATAATTTACTTTCTGCTGTTTAAAGTAAAACACATGCAGATATTGTGAAACAATTGCGCAATATTAGTAACATATAGATAATTCTGTTTGTAATTTTCTACGTTTTTACAATACATTCGAAAAATTACATATTTTCAATACATACAAGAAAACATACAAAACAACAAAAAAACTCAATTTTTCAAGTCAAACAATCTGAGAAACTTGAAAGATGTAAGAAATGATGAACTTTTAATATTCTTCTAGACTTCCAGCCCGTAATTGATTATGTAATTGATAAACTATAGGTTCAATATTAGTTGATTCATTTGGTAAGTCTTCTTTCACTGGTTTATGTTACCAAGTATTATAATTGAAAACATTAAAAAGCTAAAATAACTACACAAAAAAGAGGTCCTACGGTTTTCTAAAATTCGTAATTTTTCAGCAAATATTCTTTCGCTTTCAGTCGACATTTTTCATCACGATTATGTAATATTTTTCCTATACTTCGACAAGTGCTATTATCTGTTTCCAGTTTGTCCTATTATTTTTTTACTTGAAATATGGAGTTATTTCTTGTCTTGTATGTTTTTTTCTTATATGTATTGCAAATAAGTAGTTTTTCGAATGTATCTTAAAGACGTAAGAAATTTCGAAAAAATATCACTAATATTATACAATTATTTCATTATATCTTCATGTTTTTTCTTTATGTATTCTTGTATTATAACCTATAAAATTTATGATGGCGAAATTTCTTTAAATAAATTTAAAGCCTTACGGACTAATAAAAATATTTGATTTCGAAAATGTTGACAACGTGCCATTAATTCCTGCTCTATATGACGATATGCTACTTCGTTATATTGTTGCATAATTTACACGTGTATCTTAGGGTTTAGTTACCATCATTACCGCCGTATTCTTATTTAATTAAAAAAAATTCATACCACATTTCTGCCTTTCTTCAATTAATCAAAAGAACATTATCCAGCCTGAACCCAACCCCCAACAGAATTTTCAATTTGTTCATAAATCAAAATTCCACCTCATCGCGTTTACCACATACATATTTTGGATTAAATTATTTGTCACGAGGCAAAGTAATTATTTTAAGGCAATGCTCAGCTCAGCGATTTATCAATTCAGTAATTAAGGGAGCCGGTAGTGAGCACCAATCTCACTTCATTTTATTATTTCACGGTCTTTATCACTTCTGATCTTAATTGAAACTGCGCCGTAAGCTGCTGTCGAGTCTTTTGTAAAAGATACATCGGTTTCCATGTGAGCAGCCAATTTGAGATAGCTTCTGGAGGGCTATACACAGCTTTGGAGGATTTAACAGATAAGTTTTGTTAATTTCTTGTAAGCCACCTTGAAAAGAGGGGAGATGTAATGTAGATTACATCCGCAGGTAATCCATGCGCAATTAATTTCCTAAAGGAGCATTAATGACACACACCGAAGGAATGAATGAAAAACAGAACTGGAATGAGATAAATTCCAGTCTCTTATAAGAAATTCATCCTTGAGATAGTCTCGTAAGAGGCACTTCTCATTCCAGCCTCTAAGTTACACACCTCCTCGCAGGCCAGCGTCACGGTAAAGAACAAGTTATTCAAGAATCAATTTGGCTGGGAATATGTAAACAAAAATTTTCACATCACATAAAGCCATTTCAATTCCACCCACACATTTTACAAAAAGCCAAAGCCTCTATTAAATTTAAATCTATTCTCAGTTGATCCGCAACAAGACCAGTCACCTACCTTTTGTACAATCGCGACACAATCGGAAAATAGCCGCCGCGTTCCATAGTGGACATAAACAACCCGAGTTTATTACTCTTATGAGATCAGCTGAAATCAGGCGATACGCAAAAATTCAACACAATATTTAACGATCGCGCTGAAAATCTTCAGGTTACAAAAATATATAAACTTACAAGTAAATTATTACGAAAACAAACAGGCGGGAGTCACTTCGAATTATTGAGCATATAATGTCAAAGATTGATCGACATATATATATATATATACTCAGATCAGATATAAAAGATCGTGATGAAATTTGGTATGCCAGAAAAGGTGGGCAAGCGTCTTAAAAGCGTCTACTGCGAAAAAGCACGCGTGTCGATTGGGAGGAAATAAATTCATTCTTTTCACGAAAGACAGAAATATACATACTTTTTTTGAAGACCAATCAGATGTTGTTTTTGTCGTATTTTTGAGCTCAAGCACAAATGGAAAATTTTTGAGGGTATAACATGTAAGACAATGTCAAGGAACGTTTAAGTAGCTTTGTTGTTATTTTTGTGTGTTTTTTGTTGTTACTTTATAGGCTTATATTAATTGCTATTTTGTTGCCGGAATATTTTTGTTTTCGAATTTCTAAAATAGCAAGAATTCGAGATCTGTTTATAGATGTAAAAATATTTTATATTTAATTTCAGAGACAGTATCACGTGCCATGTTTAAAAATCAAGAGAAAACAAGATCCTCTAGATAAAATATCTAACAAGGACACAATGTTTTTTTTATCGGACAAATTCGTGAACCAATTTATAATTATATATCTTTATAAATTGGTTCGGCCGTAGTGTAGCCGAGTTGCGTCATACGTCCGAACGTGCGGCTATTAAAGTTCCCACAAATTACAATATTTCTACTCCGTGCAGACGTCGTGCAGGCGTTTCATATTTTTTAAAAACACCACAGCAGTGTGCAGCCGTCGCGTCGTACCGCCGTATAGAAATCGTGCGGCTGTGGTGCGGCCGAGGTGTCACCACCGTTCATTTTTGCTTGGGTCATGTTAAATATTAATCAATCAGTCAATATATGAGTTTTAAAGTTAAGCTGCTTTTATTGAAAGACTAAATTAAATTGTAGGCTTTTAAGAATCGATGAAATTTGTATTAACGAGTATTGTATTATTCCTTATATATTATATTTGTATTATTCTTTATATATTATCTGAGTTACATTTACTATATATATCGAAACTATGCTATATTATTTTCTAATATCACTACGAACTCAATTTCCTGTAGAGAAAACACTTAAAGAAGAGGAAAAATGATAAGAAGCAAAATCTGTCTTACTTTTTTTTAAGAACATAGACAACAATGTAGGACATAGTGCTCTATTAAAATATTTTTATATTTGCCTCATATACGTAGAATTGAATGGCGAATTTAGTTAGAATAATTACCATGCTTTTAAATTAACTTGAAATAGTTTAATGTGTCTTTTAAAAATTGTAAATAATTCGTGCATGATCGATATGAATGGTTAATATTTTTCATTATTCTACATAAATCTCATTTCAACATCATACCCATACTCAGAAAAATCATCCTTGATAAATTAATGGTTTTTGTTTGATTATTTTAATGTGCCGTAAATAAATAAGAATTCGCATATAAATAACTAGGAAAACCTTATATTAATCAGATTGCACACATTAACACAATAGGATGAACGCTTTTAATTATCAAAAAGACCCATTTATTATTTTAAAATATTATTCCAATAAAAATATAAGTAATTTCATCGTGTACCCCATTTTTAAACAAGAGAGCATCACTTTGAAAATTAAAAATTTAATTAACGTGTAATTTCTAGTTTTTGTGTGAACCAAGAAAAAGCTGAAAAAGGCACAACATTACAAAATTCTTCAGCTTGAAACGAAAAATGTGTATTAAAAAAAAATACAATTAATTTAATGACCAATAGAAAGTAGGTAATTATCGATTTTTTACAAAAACTACCAAATGCAGAATTATTATTTTTTTTTTTTTTTTTTTTTTTAATTTTTGAGGTTTACCGACAAATTGCATGTATATTTAAGCCGAAAATTGTAGGTCAACTTCACGCCAGCGTACAGCCGCCATTTTGTTTTCAAAAATTAAAAAAATATTTTTACATTCCTCATTTATACCTTAATAAGTGTACAAAGTTTTATAATGATTGCATTAAACCTTCTTTGTGAAAAAAAATGTTTTCTAATGCGTAATTGTATTTACCCCCTTAATAGGATCTATCCTATTGATCGCAATTACCCTCTCAATCTCTCTTAACCTTTTAACTGCTATCAAAAACCATTTTAAATGAGTTAATATTCTACTGCATCATCAGCTTATCTGATTTTTTATAACTTGTTGAATTTTGTTTTAAGAATGATATCAGTAACTAAAAACAATAATGACAAAAAATTTAAGAAATACAAATTTTTATGAGTAAAAACATATTGAGAGAAAAACAAAATCAAAAGTTCAAAAACATTTGCTAGCTATCTCGGCCATTGACTGATGTAACTATAGAAAAAAATGTAACTCAATAAAAACATGTATGTATCTTTCCGTTAATAGTCATATGGTAATTTGGTAACAAAAAATTATCTCATATAGAGTTTTGCAGTTGTTTACTAGCAACTGGTCCAAAGTACCTAATATTTTATTATTATCGTGGAAAACTTTGCTAAAATTCATATCATATTATTTTTTCTTAATTTTGTTGGGAAAATATTTGTTACTTTACTTTAAAAAATAAAAATAAAACAGTGTCCATAAAGATAACGCCCGCGAGTATGCAATAATAAATAGCATTGAAGCAGCGAAAACACCTTATCGCTGCAAACACTCGAGAGTCTGTTGATAGCCGGCGCGGCGTGTATTGAAACAGCAACACACAATTGTGACGCCGGCCTCGCCACATATGTTGAGCAACATAAAAAATACTTGAGCGCGGGTTCGTGTTTGTCTGCCTTTTGCGCTGATAACACACATAATCAGTTCGCGGTGAACCCACCTTTTTAGTTGTTATCAGTCCCCAGGTGCGGCTTCCTGCACCCGCGAATAAGACCCTTACCCCCGTTGTTGTGCTAAATTTAAGCTGCAAGGCGCCGGTTTTTCTGCAGAAAAAAGCATTTCTAATTTTATAATTCGTTCTGCAATTTGCACTGTAGAGAGAGTAATATAATTGATCCGCGAATCGCGTCGTGAGAGAATCAATTTGCACCGCGCTACTCACGAGCTAAGCTGCGCTTCTGCGCACCCACCTCAACCCCTTTGCTATGGGTGTGAGCTTTATTTATCACTTTTATCAGCGCAAACGATTTCTTTGTCGACTCTGTGTACTGTGTATAGTACGCATCTAGCTAGATAGATATTCAGTCGGATCGAGAATCCGAGTCTTGTCTTGTCCGATGGATAGAAAGAAGGCGCTGGGGATGTGTTAGAACGCGAATTAAAGTATCTGATAAGAAAATCCCCAGTGAGTGCAAGACGTTCTCAGTACTGATCCTAACCTTAGACGACAAAGACCGGATAAAAGAAAAAAAACAGTGCGAGTGTATCTATAATCTTTTCGGGCGATCGCGAATATCATGATCGTCGAGTTTTATCATGAAATATTTTTCGTATAAAGATTAAGGCGATAATGTGAAATTTTTGCATACTTGTATACTTTGTTCTAATGATATATACACCGAGAGATACGAGATATATTTATAAGTGTCGCTTTTCGGATGCTTGCGAAAATAAATTAATAATGGTATCATCATCGGCTATGTGCTTTGATGCATAATATTTACGTTACGTAATTTTCCGATACAAATTCGATTGATTGGAATTTGTTTTATTTTTCGGGAGACAGCTGTTCGAAGTGATAACTGAGATCGATTATCACAAAGTGAGGGTACGTGATTAGTGACAAGTTTGCGATTCTGACACACGCTCCAGAATTGAACAAGAAAATTAATTTGCAAGCGAAGGGGAGGAATTTTTTTTAAAAAAAACAAACCCGTTCAGAGGGTTAACAAGGTCAATTCGCGCCTTTTTGAATACACATTTAAATTATTTAAATATTATAATCAGTGCATTTTATCACCCGGATGATATTAAATCACTGTACGAATGTGCCTTTTAACGCTACCGACTAAAGTACGATTCCAGAAATTAACCGAAACTAATTACCGCCTTGAAAATAACCATGCAAAACGTCTTACAACTTCTCGACTATCTTATTAATGAAAACGTCGCAATAAGCTCAAATACCAACTGGTTTTCTACCCGGCTGTTCTCAGCAGGTTCAATATTCGGTTCACACCTTCGGAGAGGAATACAAAAGGCAAAAAATTGAGCCCCCGGGGAGAAGTCGTTTCAATAAAAACAAGGTGCTGCTCAGACAGTTGGGACTGCTCAGACGGTGCACAACCTTTCGGAGGCGAAGAAGTTTTCCTGTTGGACTTCTGATTGTCGAAGGAATAGTTACAATATGACATACGATGATAGACTGACACTCTATTGAGTTGGCTTAATGAAAGACAATTTTGTGATAAGTACGTCCACGACTCCGAGCATATCCAGCAGATTGTCGCCGCATTCCTTTCCGTGTGTGCTTTGGCTATTTGCGGTTATTGATTTTATCAACTTATGGCCATATTTGCGTTGCTATAGATTACCACTTCTTTTTATTTATATTTCGTGCTTGCGAACATTGTCTTATGTTGCTATGGGCTTTATTTAAACTTAAACTATGTTATCTAGAAAAAAAAATTTATCGAGATTTCAGTTTACGGTGGGCCATCGGCTAGTTTCTTTTTAAAAATGCTATAAAATAAACAATTTTTAATATTTTCCAAAGTTTGTTGATTTATTTAAAAGAGTAAACCTTCCGATAAGTTATGGAATATGGCTAGCTTCACAGTAGCCCATCTTTTCAATCCAATTTTGCAGCACATTTTTGATGGTCTGGTTTCTGGATTGTCAGCATAACATTAATCTTGAACGGCAAAAAAAAAAATTCAGCGTCGTCAAATTGCAGCTGTGCAGTGACCATGGCACATCTCGACCGAAATATTTTTTCAAAATTCGTACTATTTCCGTAACACAGCATTTACTTTGGAAATAAGTGTTCATATTTCCCAATATTTTCCAAGCCTAAATCTATTCATTTCGTAATGCGAAGATATGATACTGTGTTTCTGTAAATTTTATGAGCACGAATGTGCTTGCTATATCAAAATAACAAGTAATTTAAAAAGAAGCCAACAGATGGCCCACCATATATAACATAAGATTATATGATTTGTTGATTTTATCACTAATCGATTACAACGTATTGCTTTTTACACAAGATTTTCGAAGATTTAGAAAAATAGTTCCTAGGGTAATTCCTAATTTTAGAAATTAAAAAAGAAAAACCTTCGGGTTATTTGTAATTTTTCAGAATATTTATTTCTTTTTATTATTCCTACAGGAAAAAAAATATAGTAAAAGTATTTTGTAAAAGTATAGTATAGATTAGATGTCAAGTTTACTGAATTTCAACACTTTTAATAGGCTTCTTTGTTAGATAATAGAAGCGACCCCATGATAACATAAGCCGGGCAAATTCACAGTGTCTACTTTGCATTCAAATATACCTAAATCTATTTTTGAGGGAAATCCCATATTCATAAAATTTAGCATATTTGTCCCGCCATATTAAATCTGTAAATTGTGAACACGTCTCAAATCTCAATTTAGATAACGTATTTAAAGAGAAGAAACTTATCTCGTACTAATTCTAATGGGAATTGCATGAGATTAGCAATTCCAGTCCTTTACATTGAATTTAGATATTTTAAGCACATATATTTTTACTCATGAGACTGTTAAAAAAAAAAAAGGTCAAATATGTATGTACTCGCCGCGCAAAGGGTTCCGTACCATATTTTCTAGAATTTCTAGAAACGTATAAGACCTAGGGCTATAAATTATAATTTATATATTACTTTCTGTAAACTTTAAGTAAAGCGTTATATTCGTATTTTTTTTTTTAATTTTAGGTTCAGTAGTTTTGGAAATAACGGGAAAAAATATATTTCTAACTAGCGCAAAATATGTAGATTAATAACAGGTATGACAATGCCAAATTTTAAGTTTCTACGTCGCATGGTGTCTGACAAATTTGGCTGATAGACTCACAGACACGCGAGTGATCTTATAAGGATTAAATTTTTTACGGAACCCAAAAAATGGCAAAATTAATAATTCAGGATATTTATCTGTGCATGTGTAGCTATATTAGAATTTTTTGAATTATTCAGAATGAAATATCGAACACAGCTTAATGCAAATTAAACAATTCACATGATTAATTTTTGACAAACATTCTAACACATTATTTAGAGATTAGCAATGCATCAAATCTAAGAAATTCTTTGGTCTATTTTTAGAAATTCAAGCAAAGATCAGCAAACGGAAAACCCCAATTAATTTGAATAATATCCCAACATTAATTTTCTCAACCGCACATTCCAATCTGAAAATAACAACTTTCTCGCCGACCTGTACGAATTGCTGCAAACACCTCACCTAATTAGTTACTTTCTCATCTAAAGCGCAATAATGATGCATATTCGATCTTGTTAGCAATTGGCCAAGAAACGATCTATTTTTAGAACTGTCTAAATGAAAAATTATTCACTATAATTTTCGCTGGTATATATATCAACTCAAGCAGCCAAGCATCATGTATCTGGGTCTTGTTTATTTTGTCATTGTTCGAAGCCTCATCATCATCATTAACATCACCGATCATGATGAGCACCGGTATGCCAGATGCGGCTCACGTGATAGAACCGGGATGCTGCGGCTGCTGTATCTTTACCACAGCTATTGAGAAGTTTCCGATAATTACATCGTACCAATTATTCCCTTCCCTACCCCCGCACCGGGCCGACTGGCACCGCATAAACAAACTGATCGAAATTATAAACGATCTGCGATGTTACATGATCGATTCAGTGTGCATTTCTGCGATCTTAAGACTTTTCGTGCAAGTGATTCATGTGGAGAGATGATCACTAATTCTTTGGCGCGAACACGAATTGGAATTTTGTTTATGTGATCTTATATTTTTTTTTAAAATTACTCCCTTGGAATTTTCTGTGGACGTTTGCTCTTAGCAGATCAGCTTTTCTCAGGTAATTTGAATGGTTGGTTACGTTTCTATTGTTGAAATGTCTAAAGCTTCTGAGAATTGTCTTGGATTTGGTCCAAGTGTCATTTCTAAGTATTTTGCAACTTTATTAAGAAAGCATTTCTATTTGGAATTATGTTGTGTTAGGCTAAGTGTTGTTCTTTCATTTTGGCATTACTTGGAAGGGTTTTAGGTAGCAAATAAAATACTTATGATTCGTTAAATATTATAATAATAAAGTTCGATGCCAGAATTTAAGATAAACCTCGACACATGACAGGATTGTATTAAAATTAGGAGTAAACATTTATTTTCAAATGTTTATGGTTTATTTAATTTAAACTGAAATAACAAATCAAATTAGGGGTTCAGTATTTGTGTCAATTTCATTTCTTACATATGTCGATGAAAACGACGCGTCAAATGTCTTTTTTTAGATCAGTCATCTGAATTGAAACGACATTTGACTCATGACATTTTCGTAATCTGGCTGGATAAAATTAAAAATAATATTGCATAATTATGCTAGAGTCATTATTTTAAATATGGTATTTAAAGATTATAATTCATCATCGTGGATCTATTATGGTGCGATTTTAAAATTTTAATACCACAATAGAAATCAGCGTTCCTAAAAATGCATATCTAAGTAACTATGAAAAATTATTATTATTAGCTATCATTATTATTATAATTCTGTCTCATTGTTTCCGCAAATATCCCACAAGGGCAGAGATTTTCTTGCCTGGAAATCAATTTAGTGACATAAAGATGTACTCAGGCCCGCCACCTTACAAGCACAATGCTTTCTTTCTACTGAATTAATCATTTTCTTTAGATTAATCCAAGACAAATCCACAGAATATTGTGTTAGAAGATTGATGGAGAGAAAGTTGAAGGCTAGGGATAAGACATTTTATCCACTACGCTATTTACTGGCTTTTCGCCGACATTTTTCTTCATCTTTGGATCCTTTTTACCACACCATGTATACGTGAAAGTGGCAATAAAACTAAATCGAGTTCATGAAAGGCTTTTACTTTCTTCATGCTTTCCCCCTTATATATTTTTTCTCGTTTTCAACGGGAGAAATTGTCCAATTTTCCCGAAGTCAACTCATTCCCGTCTGTTGAATCGCTTTCAAAATATATTTGCATTACATTTCCCCTTCGAATCCCCAAAACGCAAATCGAATTCTATTTCGAAAGCCTTGCGGCATGGATTTCTATCGACTGGAAGGAAGTTTTCAAATCACGCACATATCTCAAAATGTACTTGATCTCGGATTGAACTTAATATCGTTCTCCGGCATATATTGAATGAAAGGACGAAACTGAACTTTTTTCCGACTCTCAAATTGAATTTCCCTTTTTTTTTACGAAAAGTAAAAGCAATTTCGTTTGTTACAAAATTGTTTTGTTCGGTTTATTTTTGGACTAAATGCTATTATGTATTGTATATACTATATATCGTATAAGTAAAATGAAAAGAGGAAATGGTTTTGGGCAGGTTGGATAAAATCTTGAAAAATAGCATTCAGTATAAGAAAATATATTTCAATTTATGCATCCATGTACTCGTAAAAGATATGGTTCAGCTTTGAATGCGGTTGAAAATACAATACGAGATACACTTCTCTGTCAAAAGAAATCATTCGATTCTTTTTAGAAAATCAATAAAACTTTTCTTCTTCAAAGAAAAGTTATAAACTTGGGTATGGTTGGTTTCTTCATGATGAAAATACCTCATCATGTTTTATGTTCAGACAGACGTTCAGTTTTCTTTAAACTTTATTTATAGAAGATCCAAAGCGCAATATAAACACTAATTAGTAATAGTGAATAGTAAAAATTACCAATATTAAATTTATCATATTAATTTTTTTCCCATATAAAAGTCATTTAATTGTTTTATTCCAACTTTTTAAATTTTTCCGCTCTCTAGTCCCAATTGCAATTGGAATAAAAAGGTATTTCCGAAGTTTGGATTAGTCATAAAAATCGAATAAATTCCTCTCAAAATTTAATAACTCTCAATTTGTAAATACGTTCCCGCATATGCTAACAATTTTATTAATTAAGCTGTTCAACATCTTAATTAGTGGCTGACAATAACGCATTAGTCTAACTAAGAAATTTCAACAAAAACAAAACTAACCAGAAAGCCCCTCCAAGTTCCCAGAACCTCTCGAAGATATTTTTCAATTAAGATGAGCAATAAATAATAATGCTATCATTTTGTACTCGAACGCAAAAACTCATGAAGGAGATATCTTTAAGCTGCAGAAATGAAAACATCTTCGGGACCCATAAACAATTCGACGAGCATTTCTTTTCGGGGCATTTGTTTATTGTAAACAGATGTCTCTGGCTGAAATGTTATTTTCGTAATTTTTTTTTATTTTTTTAAATTTTTTTTCTTCTTTCAAATATACGAGAAGTTATGAGGGAAAAAATCTAGCGCGATGTGATAAGCAGACTGACAATGAGTGAATAACCTGACATGGATTGCTCATGTGATGTATTGTTGATTTTTTTTTCTGGTACAAGACTTTGAGAAAACACTGAAAACAGGAAATCGATAAAAGTAGAAAATCAAACGTAGAAAACCACTTAAGGGTATAAAGCAAATGTCATATTAAATTTGTTTTTAAGAGGGCTTTAATTATTTTATTCCTTTTCCTATTTATCATCAATGCTGAAAAAATGGTAGAATAGCTCTGGAAAATTTAATATATAAAAGGATTCAAGATTTAAAGTTAATGACGTCACATTATATAAAATTTTCTCAAAAGCTTTGCCGTTAAACATTTATTTATGTTCTTAAGATCATCTGAAATCAAAGGTTTTTAATTTTGCCTATAGTGGTCGTTTGTTTTAAAAAGCACATAGATTAGATAATCTAGAAAAATATAAAAAATATCGATTTGAGTGTAGGTCAAACTACAAAAAATCGTTTATCAACACTCATCTAAAGTTTCAACAAGATTGATCCCAGTGTTCTTTTGTTTTTTAAGTTCTTGTCAACCAACTTCAATAGCACTGTCTTTTATATAAAGTCGTATGAAGTTTATTTGCGCATCAATTTCTCAAATATGTTCCTAATCGAGTTTAATAACTTTGTCATTTTAACGAAATTTTATTTCAAACTTTCCACATGTGCTTTTAAGAAGTTATACTACATGGTTATCTGTGTAAAAATAATCGTATTTCGAAATATTTTTGAAAATCCTTACCTACCTTACTCAACGTCATACCGATACGATTGAATTGATTCTTTAACGGGTTGGTTACGATATCGTGATAATATCGACCATGATAATCTTACCTTTTCTCATCTCGACTTACCAAAATCTCGACAAATAAGTAAAAATAATATTTTAGTCGATAATAATTTTTTATATGAGGGAAATCTTAATTCAATAGAGATTTTTTATACGGAAAATCTTCAGTCAATAGATATTTTGCATAAAGAAATTCTTAATTCAATATCATTGTTTAAAACAATTTTTAAATTAGTTTTCTACCCCTTCAGATTTATGTGTTTGCATTTAGATGTTTAACTATTTCGATATATATACATATATTTCGAGATTGTGACATTTTTGTATTTACTCTGGAAACACAATGCAACGCGGCACTGACAGGTCGAAGGCGCTTTTAAATGTCAATAATGCCAGCTATAAGGACCTACGCACAATCGTTTCAACTAGCAAATTTTAAATTCCCCGATTTACATAACTTACTGAACCCTTAGTTCTTTTTACGCGTAATTTTTGGGAACGTATCTGTCGCGTAAAAAGAGGTTTAGGTGTATGTATACTAATTCAAATGTGTAGGCGATTTGATTTAGATTTGGAATTTTGGATAGAATGGAAAGTTTTGAATAGTAGTTCCTCATCAGAACATAGAACATCAAATTGCAATGACTTATGAATCAAAGCCTAAACTGTAGTTTTAAATTTTCATTTATTTGTAAATTTTATTAAGATTTGTTTAGGGATGAATCCATGACCAAATCGGATTAAGTATATTCTGCTTCGAGATTTTGAAAATTCAATTTTTGTCATGTCGAATTTTAAAAATCTAGTTTTGCTATTCCTCCCTCTTTAACCCATCGTTTTATAAAAATTGCTCGAGTCATTCTACCTATAACTCAGAACAAACTAACTCGACTGCTACCTAAAATGTCTTTCTTATCATACCACAGTCAGATAAAAAAAAACTTCAAAATCGCAAACCATATCGCCGATGACTCCACAATTCAGCGGAGCGCCATGCAGAATTAATTACCGACATTCTTTAAGCAATTCAGGTGAGCAGGTGAAAGATATGATTCATGAACAGCTGACGGAGCTATGCAAAAAACTGGTATATAAGAAAAGCTTCCCCAAAAATAAATCAGCTGTCCGTGTGCGACTCGCGTCTATTCAATTCAGAAAATCATTCGGTAACTTACGTAAACATAAAGTGCATTTAGCACGTTTCTAATGTTTATGTCAAGACAGAGCGACGGTAAATATAAACAAATCGCGCAAAGTCGGCACGATATTAGCGATGACGCTATTTTTTTTTGTTCCTTTGCTTTTCGCAAATACCGTCTTCCTCCCGCCCGCTTGCAAATGTATTTTCTCACGACTATTAAGAATTTTCCTAATCACGTGCCCGCGAGGCTCGCCCTCTGCCACCTTTCGCCTCTTGCAGATTAAGAACACACGAGTCGGAAAAAACTAATGTGAAAAATTAGAATAAGAAACATTTCATTCGCTCACACTTGTGAAACAAAAGCTGAAGTTAATTAGTAAACAAGAGCGGAATAATACGCGTAATTGTAGCGTTGCGCAGCCGCGAAAGCTTCAGTTAAGACGCGAAGCTCTACCGGCGCGGATTAATTAAAGAATTAAGCAGATTTGTCGACAATTTCGTCACAGTGAATGATTATGATTATGTGGGTGTTGTTCTGATCAAGTGGGCTTACATATAGATCTAATGATGATCTTGTGACTAAAAGTGATCGGTGAATATCGATGAATTGCGCTAAGAGTGCCGGCAAAGTGCGTGAAACATCCCAATTCGAACTATTCGAATACGAGTGCAAAATGGTGGGCAAGATCATCGCCCTGCGGGAACTCGAGAACTATAGTCGACGAAGCAGCACCTATGTCGATCCTGATTGCGAAAAGATCTTCGATCTTCCGCTCTATATCGCCGGCAGTACGAACGAAATCAATGTCGTTTGTCAGTGCTGGCAGCTGAGCCCAGGTATTATATCTTATTTAATTATTTATATATTTTGTTTAAACTATTTTTATGATCTTATAGTTGATCAGATAGTTTGATCACTACTTTTGTATGCAATTGATGAGTTTTTTTGTTTGTTTGTCAAAAAGCGAATTGCTGCTGAAAATGATCTAATTGAATTCAATTAAATCGATCATCCACTAGAATCATTACCAATTTTCTAAAAAGAACGAACCGGGAATTATTTTCGATTGTTACATATAAAAACGGAAAAACAACTGATATTCTTGAACTCTCAAGTTTTACTTTCATAATTACTACATATGAATCATTTTCCTACTCAATGAATCGACTGTTTTAGAATAATTCTTATGAACGTGCTTCTAAACGCCTAGAAGCATAGAAAAAAAATGTGATAAAGTAATTTTACTCACTCTTGCGAAATTTTTGTTATTATCTTCGAGCTCGATCAGTGAGATCAAATGAGCAGTGTTACAGTGCGTTTATGGTGATTTTGAGCTTATCTTTAAAAAGCAAAAAGACATTTAACCTTTACCACGCTTATTTTTACTAACTGGCAGATTTTTGTTCACAATATTTGACCTCAAATCTTTCTCAAGAGAAATAAAATTGTTTTGTTGGAATGTTGTCCTTGATCGTAAAAGTATTTAATATTGACCTGCTGAGATAGGAACATAAGCAACTTGATGTTTGACCCAAATCTCGTGTTCGAAAATTAAGAAAGTAGAAAACAAAATTTTTAATTCAAATTTTTAAATATGTATTCATCCTTTATAATAGCATAAGGCATTTAACTAACAATAAGATGAACAACTAAAGACAAGTTATATACCCACAATAGCTGTAAGATGAAAAGATATGGTAACGCCCCAAGCTTTTATAAATTATACATATTTATATCTTATTTATAAATTATACATAATAAAGTTTGATTTAAAGTTGTTTTTTTTCAAGTTTATTTATTTTCATAGTTTCATAGTTTATCATATTTTCCTCGTTAAACCCTTTCACTTGATAAATATATCAAAAGGGTTTTGAAGAAAAGTCGAAATATAAAAATTCATTAATCTTTTTTTATTTTTGTTTTTTAATATACATTTTAGAAAGAAAATATAGACGAATCCAATAATGATTTATTCATTAACTTTAAACTTATATCTATATTCTAAACTAAATTATACTGTGTTACCATTAGTAGATAATTGGCTAACTAAGGGACACCTATCATAATATGTTTCAGCAGTACTACTTAATTCATTGCTAATTAATTCTACATCAGCTAATTTGTGTAGCTCAGTGGTAGAGAAGTAGATTAAAAATTATTATTATATTTTGAGACACTTGCAGCTTTTTAATATGAGTTTATTCACATTGAACACATACAGCATGAGTGAAATATAACTTTGTATATTATGCGCTTATTTTCCAAACTGAGTGTTGATTGTCTATTAATGAACAGGTGTAAAACTTTTATTAAAATGCTTATTGTAACAATAACTATTGTTATATGCTTTGCAAAGATGATTTTTTTTTTTATCAACACATACTTGGAAAATCAGCTATATAGATGTACTTTTAAATAAACAATTTTACTATACAAATTGTGTTGGCCTCGGACTTTAATTAATAAGATTAAAAAATATTTCATTTCACAGTTTTGTAAAAAAAAGATTTTTCAACATTAAATTAGATATATTATAAAAACAATGTGATTAAACAAATAACGTTTACACGTTGAAATATTTAAAAGTATATTTTATTTAAATTAAAATAATGTTTCACAAAACATCGACGGAACAGTTACTTCAAATTACTATTTTACTTCCTATTAATTTTTTGTTGTTGCCGGAATAAATACTGAAAAGTGTTAATTTTTCTCCAAATTGTTATTTCAGTGGAAAAACAAAGTCAAAACGATTTTTACACGCTTTTAATGACCGTGCTTTAAAATTTGTAACGCTAATTACACCTGTTTCTCGTTAAGCTGTGTATCGATCAATTTGAAATTTTAATTTTATAAAAGAGTTCTTTTATCTTGCTCTTAATTACGACATTATGTTTTTTTTTCAATTGCTAAAAGTTCGGACGTTTTTCACAGTTTTCGGCTTTACTAAACCTACATCAAAGATAGCATGATAACTAAACATTTATAGGAAATTTATATATGTCTTTTAAGGTTTTTAACGCGTACAATTTTATATTTTTATATTTGCTGTTGCGAACAAAAATAAGAAAATTTGCTTCTTCAAGAGAAGACCAATAAAAATATTAAAAGAAACATTTATTAGACTCTTGTACAAGTTTTCAATAACTTTTAAGACTATAATTCCGGTGTTTCACGACTATCACAATAAAAATTTCAGAGTTATACTTCTGAATTACTTGGTTTGTTCGAAATTTACTGACGACGGTATAAACTTCTTTAAGAAGGAAGAAAATGCATAAGATACTGGATACTTTGAAATTTTCATATCGCAGTATCAATTTTCATGTTTTGACCTTGAGGGTTACCAACGAATTGAAAAATTCCACGTGTTTTACATCAAAGGTTCAAATACTTAAATTTATTTTTTTACAGCCGCAAGCTACTTTTTATCAGTAGCCAAGAAATAATTTTAATTTACTTTTCCTTTAAATCTCCAACCATTTTCTAAGATCAAATTGAAAATTAAGGCGAAAATTGCTTTAACGCACCGTCGAAGAAGTTTATTAATTAATTTTTGAATTTTAGAACTTTTCTGGAATTTGATCTCGAATTAGCAAATATTACAAGTCTTGCTTTTATAATGCTTTAACTCGTACCTCGCTTAGGAAATTAAAACTTTCTGAATGTAATTTGCTTCAGGACTTTTTAAACAGGAATCCTATAACTTCGTTCCTTTTCAAAAACGCCCGTGTGTGTAAATGGAAAAAGGTTTTCTGAAAGGATCGGATTGCTTAATCTCATTACCTGCCTAGAGAAAGTAACTAAGACCAGTCCTTGGTGTGTATGGAATTAAAAGGGTTTTACAGATACCCTTATTGCAAAAGAAAGTTACAAAAGTAAAACCTTTGTTTTTCTTTGAACCCAAGAGTAATTTCAAGAAACATTAGCAAAGTTATTTTGCGTTTTAAACGTTACCCCAGGAATGTTTGAAAGCTTGGGTAACGATAAAACTTTTGTTTTTAAAACAAACAGCAAATAACTTAGTTTATTGATGCTAGTGGAGAAAATAAAAGTCCTTGGATGAAATCCCCTACAATAAAAATAGTCTTACATCCCTCCAAAACGTAAGAGATTTTACTGACTTCTTCCGGTTTTCGAACGACGCACGAAAGTTTTCTATGTTCAATTTTAATTAATACTCGGTTAATTTAAGCTTATCGGTCTCAGAAAATTTTCCTTTTCGATTACTTGAGTGTATCTAATCTTCATCACCTCATTGTTGATTATCACCCTATTTAGTAAAGACTCAAATAAATTTATAAATCATGTGATTGTACCTCTTGAAAAGATTTCGATTGTTTTCGGACTGTTTTGACGAAAATGGAACGGCCGTGATTGCTGTTTTGATTGAAATATCTCGGTGGCGCTCACATGATTAATTTTTTAAGTCAATTTAACAATAAGTATAAAATATAAAGATAATGAAGGTGTTGAGGAAATATTTTGTTGCTGTTTTTTTCCCCTACTTTTTAGATAATTTATATATGAAGAAGCCTCTAAAGAGAATTACGCTTTTATCTTACAGGAAAAAAGAACATATTAAAGTCGTTTTCTGAAGTTCAACCTTTAATACAGCAAGGGAAGAAACGCGAGGTGAAAGTAATCATCCGGGACAATTCATGGCCCATCAACTCCCCCATAAGGTCTCAGTTATGGCCAGCCTTATGCAGCCAGCATCAGGTTGGCAAAAGTATGCTCGAAGGTTTTTACTGGGACATGGTTAATCAGGTAGAGTGTATTTTAATGGTTTTCGGTAACAACAGTTTTGTTAATAAAAAAAAAAAAAACAATTTCTTCTTTTTGGAACAGGTGTTCGGGACTACAGAACTCCCAGAGAAGCCCATTATGCTGCCACCTTTCGTAGACTCGGCCCATTGCTTGCCATATCACCTGACACGCAAGGGGCGTGCTGTTGCGGACAGGATTGTCAACATTCTGGGATACGCCTGTCCAGATATCACGTACAGTCCTACATTGTATCCCATTACATCGATTTTACTGCATTTCATGTCAGGTAAGATTCACAGTCGAGTAGTATCACAACATTATATTCTTAAATTACTTCCTTCCCGGAAAAAAAAAATCTTTATAGTATCGAACAACAATGTTCAAGAATTGCAAACTTTGTCTACAGTGGATTTATAAGTTTATTATCCACGTTTGTATGCACCATCAATGACGTGCGATTCAGGTTTATTGCTAGTATACATCTAGGGTAAATTTAGAATGACGTTCATTTATTTTCGGTCCTCTTATCTTCTCCTCTTAATATTGTGAGGTCTTAAATTGTTGGACCGAAAGCACACAATGTGGGACTACTTGTCGAGGGAAATGGCACGGTGTAAATCTTCAAGTTGGCAATTTATCAGTTTAAATTGGTTTTTATCTAGAATTCCCCAGTTATTGTGTAAATCTTTTGCTTAATTTGTTTTCATTTGGATTTTGAGGTAAAACATTGCGATTTATTTTTGGACCGTGTCATATTAAATTTTCTGGTACGCTACGCTTATACACAGATCTTAAATGATTTCATTGAAAGCAACGCTTCATTTTGTGATTTTTAAGCACAATGGAATGATACTGAGGAAACTTTTGTTGGGAATTTTTTCCTGATTGTGTAATGGAACTTTTGAAAAAAAAGCAAAAACAGTTTTATTAGCTCCAATTATCGTGGATTTAAATGAAATTTTGCATATTAAGTATTATAGATAAATATATGACTGGATGCTCAAAGCATTCGAATATTATGTTTTAAACCTTATCATGCTTTTATCCGTGTTAACTTAAAAACAAAACACATTACAGGTCATATAAAACAAATGACCCTCCGATTTTTTAAGAGTTGTTGATTTTCGGGTTGTATCTAAAAGTGTGTTATATAGAGTTTCTAGTTAAATTACGAAAGAACATTTTAACAATAACTAAAATTACGGTTGGCACAGATTACTTCAACGGGGAAAAATTCTTCGTTTCTAGTATAGTACATTGAATAATTTTTTACAATTGTTTAATTTCTAAAAAGTTGTATTTGATTTTAATATCCAAAATATGCAAAACCATTCAAACTCCTGTCTTGTATAGCACGAACCTTCGTAAGTATTTCCACAAATGAACGATGAATTAAAGATTCATTGAACCGCAAAAATTGATTACATTTGACTTTTGACTTTCGTGTTATCGTGTCTGATTTTCCCAGGAAGTTTCATTGAAATCTATCGCCTACACAACACCTTGAATATTTACTCGGAAATTGATTTTCAGTATTTCATGCAAAGTACGGACTTTCCAGTGGTCTGTCTATGAATTTTATCTATTAATAAATCAATTCCAATTGCCCGTATCGAACCTCCTTCATCAGAGTCAGAGTAAATTTTCCAAGAATTTCTTAATTATTTAGATTTGAGAAGCGAAGCGTCCACAATTTTCTAGTTTCATTCACCTCAACCACTTTCAGTCGGTTCAACCCGGCATCAATCGGGGCCAGACAAAAGTAATGATGTTGATGTTGACGATGGCATCAAACTGCGCCTCAAAGTCCTCAAACAGACCATCCACCCGAGACGGTATACACTAGCGAATTTTTCTTGTGATATCGTCGTCGTCGTCTTCTTGTTCGTCTATCTAAAATTGACCTCCCACTATCAAGCGAGATTCGCTGTTATCGGGGCGCCTTATCGCGGCGCGTATTATTCAATATTGATGCCCCTATATTCTTGCGGTTTATCGTCAACAAGTTGTTTACGACCACTAAAAACGGCAAGACATTGCTACCGCCTCCATCAACCCTTAATGGATTGGTTCTTGAGACATTCAATTTTCTTCACTTTCATATTTTTCCTCTAAGATTCTTAGCTATATGTATAGTTTTTTCTATGCTACTGCTTCTGGTTCCTGTTTGCGCCAAGCCGACTTTTCTGTCCTCGGATGTAAACAGAATTCCGCGCCGGAGAGAGAGTGCCTACGACCTGATGATGATGGTGGGCATTGTCTGCGGTCACTGCTTCGTGCGAATGCAATTATCGTTAAATTTGCAACTCCATTTATGTTTTATTAACAGTTAACGATAACTCGTAAGGGGGTGTAGAATCGGCGGGCAGGGGCAAAGATTTGTATATTTGCTGTGGGAGAAAAATTCACACTCGATTTGTGTGGACTGCTAAAAATTCCAATTGCGCATTGGGTTTAAATTCGTGCAGTTTTTGTGGCCAGCAGCCACGAATTTCAATTTAGGCTTTAATGCCGGTCTAATTTGAGCCGAATTTAGAGGTTGAGGTCGTGAAGGTCATTTTTCTCGCATGTATACCATGAACCTCATCACCTTAACCTTTCGATTGAATTAGTTTTATTACAAATCGGCTAAAACTGCAAGAAACCAGATAGTGTCGATATTGTTAGAAGAAACTCAATTTCAGCAGTTTCGACGTCATAAAAGCTGAAAACTTTCAATATCGATTTCCAAAAGTATGTAACTGATGGAATAAAATGAGAAATTACGAAATAGTAGGGTATATTGCCAAAACTCTGAATTTACTAATGGAAATTTTCGTTGCCTTGAGGTAGAAGATGCCAAGATTGAAATTGGATGATAGAGGACATTACTACAAAATGTGACGTCCAAGAATAATTGCAGAACGACCCAACAAACACTGTCCTCAATTTATCTTGTTAAGTGTTCTCGAATCAAGCAATTTCGAATTTTGCCGAAACTTTCAACTTGAAAGGTTATAGTGGGTAAAGTGTGCTATCGATTGGTCCAAAATATGTTGTTGGGAAGTGGCAAATTATTAGAAAAACAAATGTTAGAGAAAAGTAATTTAAATTTCATATGAGCTCTACTAAGCATGGAAAAATGTTTTCTAGGTTCTCATTGTTATTTTTGGAGCTTACTACAACTCTTCGAAAAAATGTGCTTGTTTGTTTAATAAAAAAGATACTTCTTATTTATTCTTAGGTAAAAGTTACATAAAACAAACGTTTAGAAATGTGAGTTTTATAAAGCTTATGATTTTTTTTTTTGACATTTTTATTAAACTAACTATGACATTTAATTTATATGAACATTTTTGATTCTTTTTATTAAACACTAGCTGAGTTATCTGGTTTCGCCCGGCATAGCGTAAATACTTATTAATTAAACACTTTTCAAATGTTTTTTTGGTATATATTATTAATTATTTTAACCTGAAAATACCTGTATGTTACCCATAATTTTCATGGAAATTCTTTCAATTATTGTGGAAATATTCGTGCCATATTGAATCCATCAGCTTATATTTTCAAATTCGAACAGAGTATTTGAAAGTAGTGGCTCCGAAAACTGCTATGAATTAATTTTCGAGTATTTCGAAATTCCAGTAGCTGATCCAAAACAAGCGACCAGAAATCCCATGAATAGTAATTTTATGTCACCATATTTGATCCTAATTTTGAATTTCTAAATTTGCACAGCAGATTTGAAGTCAGCATTCCCTAAAATCCTTAAGTACCAACATTCATGCAAATTCCTCCAAATTTAATAATTTTAATCGTCTTCTTGGGTCCACTATTTTGAAATCCTTTATATGTATGTACTACCCGAAAAAAAGTCGCCTATACGTTAAGTTGGAATATGTACCACCTTTGGATACATAAATAGGGATTATTGATTTTATAACATTGTTTTGTTAGTTAAATAAATAGCTTATATGTTCAATTTTTTTTTGATTAAATAAAATTTTTTTCCAAAATTCTGCTTAAAGACAACATCGGAAATTCTAAAATAATTTTCACAGTTTGTTTTAATGGCTCAATTAATATGCAGACATATCCTGGAATAACTGAATATCGGAATAAGGAGCTGTTTAATATGCGAATTGAGTGGTACTTAAACCAGCAATCCGGCTTAGTATAGGGTAATTAATTTTGAACCTCTCAAAAGCTTAAGTACTTACTAAAATCTGGCAATTTCCATATGAAGTTTAACAATTTCAATGAAATTCGGAATAATGCTTTTAACAAGAGTTCTCTACTCTAAACTCTACGTCTTAAAAGCACCAAATTGAAACTCAATGATGTGTGCACCACAAAATCTAATTATGAGCCGGCACTCGAACCTCTGCCTGACTCCGAATCCTCCCTAAGTTCAAGGCCTGTCAACTGAACCGCTTCCTTCACAAACTCTCTGATTTGGCTCAATGAATAAATTGAATTGTTCCACATTAGGAATCTTCGCAGAGTGCGCTCCAATATTTGCTCCTCTTCTCTACGCAATCGGATTGATATCTACTTCCAACCTGCTCTCTGTCTGTTAATTGTGCAAAATTGAAGGCAAACACCGTGAAGCTCCAGCCGTAGATTTGTTGAGAACAATGTTTTATTTATTTATTATTTCTTTTCGAAATATGAATGTTCGAACAATGTCGTTACACGCATAAATGAGCGGCATTTTCGCTTATTACGTAGACATATTTTGTTTTTTTGGGACAGATGTAGCGAACCCGAGCGTATTTCTGTGCACTTTTTTCATCTTTTTGATGAATATGGCATGGAAAAAGTTACTGCATCGTTACGCAATTTAAGATCAAGTTTCTTTCGATTATTTCAATAAAGAGGGACGGTGCATCCACAGCAGTATCATGTGATTATTGGAAAAAAAAACTGTTTTCTTTTGATACAAGCGCAAGCTCCACAAGGCGGCTGCGTAATATAATATGGTAATTGTTTTTAGAAGTAAAACAATAAGAGAATCGATTTCAAGCACCTATTTTCTGGTATTTATAAATTAGACCTTGGGTAGATGTATTTATAGTTATGTAGTCCAAATATACAATATATGGAACTTCTTGTGCTAAGAATAACTTAATATAATTTAATACACTTTGTCGCCAAGTTCAATTTTCTTAAAATCTTTTAATGACTGGTAAACTGTGCACTTAAGCTAGGAAACTTCTTTATATTAATTACGAACAGTTACGTGTCGCTGCTTCAGCAAGATCATGTAATCATTAGTCCCTGAAGAAAACGCCTCGACTTAGATCTTGAACGGGCAGGATGTCGGCAATTGAGTCGAATCATTTTGAAACGCCAGCTCCGACTTGTACAAGTTTTTTTGATTTTCAAACCGCCTCCATTCCCCTACCTTGAAGCTAACTCTGCTAGATATCGTCAATACGTAGAGATAGAGTCGGCAATCCTCGCCGTCATCCACAAAACTCTGTGTTGCAAGACACATGCGTTCGACACCAAGTCGACATCATTTTAAGCGAATCAATATTCCACTTTCCATTCCCTCGCGATTATGGGAAACCACTCGTTTCTTCGTCTTCTCTCCCCCTCTGGCAAGAACCAGTTTCAGTGTCAATTGAATTCAATTATTTTGTCAGTTATTAGAATAATTGTTGACCATACAATTCACGTATGCCTGTGAATTGGATGCGAGTCCTTCTACGCCATTCGAAGCCGACCGTAGCCTGGGCATATTTGTGCAATAATTATGCAAATGGTCTTGGTGTAGATTAACAAGTTTTCTGCGACGATTCCCCTGCTAATTATGTATATATAGTATATATTCATAAAACAATGTTATGCGCGAGAACAGCATGGATTTTATGTAAAAGTCCATTAAAAATTCCATCTCTACTCTACAAAGTTTTGGGTTTTAAGTGGAACGTGCTTCTGGCACTCTTCTATAAATGTCGTGTTAAATTTTTCGGTTGAGATAATCAAAAGTGATGTGTGTATGAGGATTTTATTTTCATATACGAAATGATGGCAAAAGTGGGACACTCTTAGTCATAATATTTATTCAAGTAGGGTGCCAAGCGGTATGAGCCTTCTTAAAAAAAAGTTTTCACTGAAATAACTCTTGAAAAAAATGCTTTAATACCAGTGTCTAAATTTAGACAGAAAAGGAAGAATTTAAATAATATTGTGAAGCCACAGGTATGCTTTCAAAAGTGGTATTAAACTGTGAAAACTATTTCATATTCTCTCCCAAATATATTTAAACGATATACGCTCATATAAATTTCAGGAATAAACAATTTTAATATAACGTAATGGCACCGAATACCGGCCATTTAAGGATTGACTACATTTATTTATTGTTATTTAATTAATAGGAACATTTATTTCAATTGTGTTAGTGGTTTCAATATGAGAAAACGATTCTGAACGATAATAAATTATTCCCGTTCGTTTATTTTGTCGTTGCTATATTTAAAATTAATTTTTAATAAAAAGCTTGCCATTGTTGGACTAGGACCCTAACTCCGGCCACTATCTCGTACTGATCCTAATACTGAGATTATTACATAACTAAAGAATATATGAGTCTAGAATAATTATCAAAATCATAATTAATTATTGAGATGATACAAAAACATTTCTCATTTTTCAAGTATCGATTTTTAGCATTTCATTGATCTATTGAAGCAAAATCTAACCTTCGACCACATTAGTAATTTTTTTTTCGCTTAACAATAAATAATTTTATTATTTTTTTTTAACTAATTACAAGTACAGTAATTAATTTATATATTTTACTAGTAAAAATGAATTTATATTTAGTTTTCGCATAGATATTTATTAAATAACCAAGTGGCCGGATTTAGGTAGCCGGCCGGTATTCGGTGCCATTACGTTACGTATAAATTTTTAGAACAATCGTATTAAATATTGTGACAAAATTTCCTGTTTCGGGGGGAGGAAATTGGTCAATTGGCTGGCCTAAACAAATCCGAGAGGGAGTCTTTTGAATTAATTTCAGGCGTGAGGGAACTTAGAGCCCACAGCGGTGAAGCTTCACCTCCTAGCGGAGATGCACTCCGTTTTCGGACAGAGCTTTGAGCCCGTAGCTTGATCTCCCCACGCAGGACGATGAATGGGCGCAGTTTACTATGTCCGCCCTGCTAAACGTACGCGTAGTTTGTCCGCCGTTTTATATCGCGTCGGTCGTGTGTGTCCGGGAGTGTAATGTGGCGATAGTGTAGTGCGGTGAAAGTGTAGGGTAGCGCCCTGTCGGGAGGAAAAACAAATCGAGACGGATCGGAAAAACCGCAGGTAAAACAGGTAAGTACTCCGAGTCCCCAGCACTCAAGGAAAGCGGCGTCACCGAAGGTGAGGTGAGTAGTTGATATTCCGCACCGGCACCAACACAGCCAAAGAAGCTTCGGTGTGTGTGTGTCTGGGGCACCGTCGAACTCGGGCTCCTCTGCCCACCGTGGTGAAAACCGACCTGTCAGGCGAGGTTGGGTACCGCCGGGTTTTAGTTTATTTTTTTTTTTTTTTTTTTTTTTTTTTTTTTTTTATTTTGGTTTTGTTTGCTTGCTGTGGTGAACGTTTAAATTCTGATCCGTTTCGAGCGAAAGAAACCACCGATAAATTCCCTTCCTTTTACAGGGGCCCTAGCAGTGTGGGAGGAATGGACCTAGCTCCGTGTAGCCCTGGATGAACCGGAATATCTCCAGGTTACTCGAACCTGTGCTTAGAGTGAAGTCTTTCTCGAGTTTGGGGTTCAAATACCGGGACGCAACGGTCACGATGGATGCCCTAGATTTTTGGTTTGTCCTACCACCCACTAAGAGGTTGTACTCCACTCACCAAACAAAATTCAAACCTCGTATCGTTTGCCACTCAATGGTTTATTCGTCCTCACAATGATTTCGCGTTGGACACACAAAAATCCTAGCTAGCTATTCTATTGCAGCTACTTTTTTTTTTTTTTTTTTTTTGGTTTTATTCTACTTCCCTGGCTAATGCAAATTTTTTTTTTTTTTATGTTATCTGACTGCACTTTTGAACGTCCCAGAAGCAAGAGAAGGACCAGTCCGCGCATACCGCCCAAGGTAGCCGTTCCTTTCCCCACGGGACGATTTTTCCCCGCCGACTTAAGCCGCTTTCGGAGCCGTGTACTAAGCCGCGCCGGGCTAGTCGTTGAGGTAATGATTTCTCCTTACAAATGTTATCGCGGCTCATTTAAAATTTTATTTTCCAGGACCAAGATCTTCAGGTCGATGACAACGAGGGAAATTTTATAACATTACCCCCCCGTCGAAAAAAAAAAGAGCTGTCCCCAGATCGTGGTAGTTTGGCTGGACATTTCCCTCGTCAGCGATGCTGTCCGTTCAAGGAGGAAGGATGTTTCGTTCTGCTGGCTTCGGTGGCATCTCGGACTACGTGGTGAAGTATCTCTTCCCCTTTTTCTTTTCGTCAAGCGGAGGTCCACGTAAGTAGATAACAATGCAATAAGAAAAGAAAGAAACAAAAAAAAAATTAATTTTAGTTCGTAAGTATTTGTAAAAAAAAAATTCATAATGTCTTGCATGATTTTTCCTCCCATGAATTCCATTTCGTAATCGTCTATGATGTTCCGGTTAGGTCTTCTCTGCACGCGTCCAGGCTGCTTCACAATTTGAGGCTGGTGTAGCGAGGTAGGGGTCGTTGGCATTTCCGCCCGCGATCGCACGGTTGCTTTTTTAGACGGCCGACCCACTCCTGCGCTGAAAGGGGAGGTTTTAAGGCGCCTCCTACTCGCCTATGGCGTTGCTAGCGGACGGGCGCGCGCGAATATTCCCGAGGTTTTTATTTTCTCTTATTTATTTATTTTTTTATTTTAAGGCTTCTTTAGGTTAAGGCGGAGCTAAAATAGGGCATTAAACGATTTCGGTGGACTACCATGGTTTTGGTTTTCGCGTCGTGTTTAATGCGGTATGTGACATCGCTTAGTAATTCGATTATCTGATAGGGGCCTTCCCAGTCCCTTTGCAATTTTGGACACATTCCTTTCTTTCTCTTTGGGTTATAAAGGAAAACCCGGTCTCCTATTTTAAAGGGATTTGCTTTCGCCGACAGGTCATAACGTTCCTTCATTTGGCGGCTGGTGAGTTGCAGATGCTCTCGATTGGACCTGTAGACTGCTTCCAATCGAGTTTGGAGATTCTGCAGGTAGTCTGCTGTCGGCAAAAGTTCAGGACAGTTAGGCGGTGTAGGCAAATATAGGTCGATCGGTAGGCGAAGTTCTCGACCTAGCGTTAGCATAGCCGGGGTTTGCCGGGTGGTGTTATGCACTGCTGACCGGTATGCTAAAAGTAAAAATGGTAAATGGGTGTCCCAATCGCGTTGATTCTCGGCTACATGTTTAGCTAAATAATCCAAAATCGTCCGATTGAACCGCTCGACCATCCCGTCTGACTGCGGATGAAGTGGTGTCGTTCTGGTCTACTCAGAGTCTTGCTGTAGTACTCGATGACTTTTTCTTCACCGTTCTGGACTTGCGAAAGGACTGCGCCCCAAGCAAACTTGCTTGCATCAGTGTCCAGTATAAACAGTTCGGTGTCACTGGGCTGCGAAAGTATAGGAGCCGTGGTTAATCGCTCCTTAAGGGTGTTAAAAGCTAACTCACGCTCATTGTCCCAGATGAACTTAGCCTTCTTTTCCGTCAGGCTAGTTAGAGGCTGTGCAATGGCCGAAAAGTTCTTGATAAACCGGCGATAGTATGCGCAGAGCCCCAGGAAAGACTGAACCTCAGTTTTGTTCGTCGGGCGAGGCCAGCTTTGCACGGCCAATATTTTGTCCGGATCTGTAGATAGGCCTTCTCCGGAGATAACATGCCCCAGGAATTTTACCTCCTTCTGGCATACCTGGCATTTGTTGGGTGATAGCTTCAATCCCGCTGCTCGAAGGCGGTCTAGAACAAGCCCTAGATGATTTAGCAGCTCTTCGAAGGTCTTGCCGTGTACTATGACATCGTCCAAGTATACCAGACAAACGGTGTATGGAAGTCCTCGTAGTACAAGTTCCATTAAACGCTGGAAGGTGGCTGGGGCATTCGTTAGGCCAAATGGCATGACCGTGAATTCATAAAGGCCGCTGCCGGTGGAAAAAGCAGTCTTGTCACGGTCATGTTCATCCATTGCGACTTGCCAGTAGCCGGATTGCAGGTCCAACGTTCCAAACCATTTGGATTCTCCAAGCGCCTCGAGGGTCAGGTCTATTCGCGGCAAAGGGTAAGAATCCTTCTTTGTTACCTCATTTAGCCTCCTATAATCCACACAAAACCTGAGAGTGCCGTCTTTTTTTTTTACTAAGACGATGGGACTACTCCAGGCGCTCTGGGACGGTTTAACTATACCCTGATCTAACATGTCCTTTAGCAGGGCCTCTGCTTCGGTTCTTCGGGACATGGGAATCCTCCGCGGCGGTTGTTTAATAGGGTTAGCATTTCCTACATCGATTTTGTGCCGGAGCAGAGATGTGTGGCCCAGATCCGTCTTAGAATGCGAAAATACGTCAATGTAACCGGCTAGCATATTCCGCAGTTGATCTCGCTGGGAGCTAGTAAGTTGGGACGTGCTGCGCTGCAAAAATTCATTAAATTCAGGTGAGATGGTGTTGGAATTTTTTCCTTTTATATCGACTATATGAGGTTCTTTTTCCAGGGTTCCTACGGTGGTATTGGCCGGTAAGAAGATTTCTCGATCCGTGAGATTTGCGAGGCGTACGGCCACCGTACCATTCAGCGACATAGTCATAGTAGGCAGTAGCTGTATGTCCTCTGATAACGACAGAGAAGGCATCACGAGGATATGCTGGTAATTTTCGGCGTTAGCCAGAAGCCGAACAGATATTTCTTTTCCTGCTGGTAAGTTGACATCCTCGCACAACTTAGCCGTTAAATTTTTTAAATCTTTCTGGCCAAAAGGAATGATTTGCTCCTCTATTTTTAGGACTCCCCGCCTCAAATCAAGAGTACAGGCATATTTGATCAGGAAATCGATGCCAATAATGCACTCGTCGCAGATTTCGGCGACATAGACGACATGGGTGGCGCTAAAATTTCCCATGGTTATCGTCACCTCAATAGTTCCACGTACGGGAAAGGTGTCCCCACTTACGCTTTGGATTTGAGCATTCGATGGAGTTACTGCTTGCAGGTATTTAGTAGAGCTAAGTGTGTGGGGATGTACAATGGTCTGGCAGGCTCCCGTATCGATAATTAGTGGGCACTCTTTTTCGTTGATGCTGCCAAGAATGTACAGGTTGTTGTGGCTGCCGGCCGACCCGATAAAAATTGTTAAGGGGTTTGAGGCAATCTTCCCCGCCAACCCTAGCCTCGACGAGTCAGCGGGCAGTTGTTTAAATTTAGCTCATTCTCCGGTAGAGGCGTCGGCGGTACAGATTCGGGCGTGAACTCCGGGGGGGGTGGTACTTTTCCTACCTCAGGAAAATCGGTTAGTGGTCCGTCCTCAGGCCACGGAATATCGGTTGGGTTAAACGCGGGAGCCTCTGGTGTTGTCGGCGTTTTATTGCTACATTGTTTTTTTGGTCGTCGTTGCGGAGCGTAGTGGCTTCCCAATACAGCCTTGCCATTTCGGCCGGTCACATTAACCGCATAGGGGCTCTTATTCCCTGGAACGACGTCAAAATTTACCGATTCGTCGTCGCGTAAGGACGGAGTAAGATGGTCGGGATTTGGAGATTTAATGCTCGATGAGTGTACAAAAATCTCTCGGCCGTTGTCGTCCCGCACGATAAATCCGTACCGCTTTCGTACATTAAACCACTTTACGCGGCCTGTTAAATTTTGGTCATTCCTAGGTGGTGTCGAAGATGGAGTTTGTCGTGCACGATTTGCCGTAGAGGTCGATACATTTTTTTCGGCCTTCCTTCTATTTTTCTGAGACTGGGACGAAGCATTCGGTATTGCCATTTTATTTTCTTTCTTAAGCACGTCGGCGTAGCTCTTATTATTTTCTTTAGGAGGAGCCTTTACTTGGGAAGGGCCCGATCTACGCTCCATTAGACCAGGCGAGCTTAGTTTCCCGACGACTGATTATTTGTAGCGCGCGACTGATTATTTGTAGCGCGCCTATGCGGTATTACATTATCGGCTAGTCGTCCCATTCTTCGACTAATTCTAGTGGCATCCCGGCTAGCTTCGATTCGAATGGCTTGGGCAAGTGCAGCTTCGAGTGTCTCTGGGAACGAATCCCTGACTCGGCGCTGTGTTTCAGCGTCGGCAATTCCATCAACAAATTGTCCCAGAGCTATTCGGTTCCTTGCCGTCTCGGGGCAATCATTGAAGCTGAGGTAGGCGAGCCTTTGGACGTCTGTAGCGAACTCATTGAGGCTCTCATTGGCCCGTTGCATTCGTCCGCGTAATTGTATGTGGGCAACGGACTGCTGGTACTCGTCCGAAAATCGCTCACCAAAGGCACGGCTGAGGGCCTCAAAGTGGTCCTTACGAGATTCTGGAAGCGTGTCATAAAAGTTTAAAGCTGTTCCCCTTAAATAAATCGCCAAATATAGCGCTTTCATCGCCGAGTCCCAGCCGTTAGCACGCGCTACAGCGTCGAAATGCCTTTTGTAGACGGACCACGGCTCTTTGCCGTCATATTCTTTCGGCATTGGCTTAAGACGGGCTGGCTGGAGGGGAGGAGTGTAGCCCACCCTCGAAGGGGCCGGCTCGACTAGATAAGTAGTCTCCAAATTTCTAGGGATAATTCCCCTAATCTCTTGAGGCCTTGCAGTGGGTTCAGAGTGTCTGGACGTTGATGGCAAGGAGCTAGCTGGGCCACTAATCCCCTCGGCTGCGGGGGACGTGAAGTGTACGCGAGTCGAAGACATCGGTGCATGGATAAACTGTGTGTGGTCTCCAATGTCTTCAATCGTTTCTCGTCCACGACCCGAGCCGTGATCAGGCTCTAATGTCGGTTGAGCAAGTGCCACCGATTGGCAAGGAGGGTCTAAGTGGCGCAGATTAGGATGATGTTCGGGGGTAGGGTACGACGAGAGCTCTTCGATCACTCTCTTTACAGCTCCGGCCTGATTCGCTTCCATTTGCGCAAGCCGGTCCATCATGCCATTCATGCAATTGGTCAGCGTGACGAGCTGTAAACGTTGCTCAGCCATTTGGCTCGTTAAGGCTTGTAAAACACTTTCTGTCGCGGGTAGACTAGATGCTATGCCCGAGTCAGCTGTGGGTTCGCCTCCGGTTCGGCTTTCCCCTTCCATTGTGGCTCTAGCTTTCTTTCGAAAACGTTTCGTGACCCCACACCTGGCACCACTGTGACAAAATTTCCTGTTTCGGGGGGAGGAAATTGGTCAATTGGCTGGCCTAAACAAATCCGAGAGGGAGTCTTTTGAATTAATTTCAGGCGTGAGGGAACTTAGAGCCCACAGCGGTGAAGCTTCACCTCCTAGCGGAGATGCACTCCGTTTTCGGACAGAGCTTTGAGCCCGTAGCTTGATCTCCCCACGCAGGACGATGAATGGGCGCAGTTTACTATGTCCGCCCTGCTAAACGTACGCGTAGTTTGTCCGCCGTTTTATATCGCGTCGGTCGTGTGTGTCCGGGAGTGTAATGTGGCGATAGTGTAGTGCGGTGAAAGTGTAGGGTAGCGCCCTGTCGGGAGGAAAAACAAATCGAGACGGATCGGAAAAACCGCAGGTAAAACAGGTAAGTACTCCGAGTCCCCAGCACTCAAGGAAAGCGGCGTCACCGAAGGTGAGGTGAGTAGTTGATATTCCGCACCGGCACCAACACAGCCAAAGAAGCTTCGGTGTGTGTGTGTCTGGGGCACCGTCGAACTCGGGCTCCTCTGCCCACCGTGGTGAAAACCGACCTGTCAGGCGAGGTTGGGTACCGCCGGGTTTTAGTTTATTTTTTTTTTTTTTTTTTTTTTTTTTTTTTTTTTATTTTGGTTTTGTTTGCTTGCTGTGGTGAACGTTTAAATTCTGATCCGTTTCGAGCGAAAGAAACCACCGATAAATTCCCTTCCTTTTACAGGGGCCCTAGCAGTGTGGGAGGAATGGACCTAGCTCCGTGTAGCCCTGGATGAACCGGAATATCTCCAGGTTACTCGAACCTGTGCTTAGAGTGAAGTCTTTCTCGAGTTTGGGGTTCAAATACCGGGACGCAACGGTCACGATGGATGCCCTAGATTTTTGGTTTGTCCTACCACCCACTAAGAGGTTGTACTCCACTCACCAAACAAAATTCAAACCTCGTATCGTTTGCCACTCAATGGTTTATTCGTCCTCACAATGATTTCGCGTTGGACACACAAAAATCCTAGCTAGCTATTCTATTGCAGCTACTTTTTTTTTTTTTTTTTTTTTGGTTTTATTCTACTTCCCTGGCTAATGCAAATTTTTTTTTTTTTTATGTTATCTGACTGCACTTTTGAACGTCCCAGAAGCAAGAGAAGGACCAGTCCGCGCATACCGCCCAAGGTAGCCGTTCCTTTCCCCACGGGACGATTTTTCCCCGCCGACTTAAGCCGCTTTCGGAGCCGTGTACTAAGCCGCGCCGGGCTAGTCGTTGAGGTAATGATTTCTCCTTACAAATGTTATCGCGGCTCATTTAAAATTTTATTTTCCAGGACCAAGATCTTCAGGTCGATGACAACGAGGGAAATTTTATAACAATATTAAAATTACATTTGGGTGTAATAAAATCCGACCACCTACCACTTTTAACTTTTAATAGAAGTTTTGATGGTGTTGCTGTATACAAAGAAATATTTTATATTTTATTAGTTTTTAAATTAGTACAAATCTTACGACACCCAGTATATTATTATTCTCAAGTATAGCCCTAAAATGATTGATATTGTAATAATCTTTATCGGAAGGAATTGAATTGATGAAACTAGTTTGTTTTAAACAATTTTTTGGCCCAATCATATGAATACTCTTGTTGCGGACATTCAGAATGATTAAGGTTAAATAAATCCACAGTAAGTTACGCGTAAATATTGTATTTCTACGTTTGACCAATAATGGTTAATATTAATTTTGGGATTTATTCGTCTTTGCTTTGATGAAACGATGATCCGACATAAAATTGAAAAAATACTGAATAGTGAAATAGAAAAATTTCTTTATTCATCTTATATCTAATTAACTACCATATAAAATAAAATAATAGTCCTACTATTTACTAAAGGTTATATTCTCTAGCTAGATATATAATAAATTCTATCTCATTTAAAATTTTCATTAATAGTCCTTAAAGTCAAGACGATTTAAATTTTCATAAAATAACATCTGTCATACATATCTTGATTGCTTGAAGTTTTACTTAAACTTCTTGCACACGTGTGCTTCAAAGCGAAAAGCAATTAAATTAAAATCATCTAGAAGAATTCTCTCAAGCTGCCTCAAGTAACGACTTATATTCTTTCAATTTAATTTTGTTGATACAACATTTTCTGAGTTTATTGTTTCGGCATAGAATTCTATATAACTTGGGGGCAATCTTGTGTTACGTGTTAGTTTTTAATTAAAAATAAAATTTAGAAAATTTTCTGGAGAAAAATAAAGAAAAGTATAGCCACGAGCTGTTTTAATATTACTGGCAGCATTGTCGCCTAAAATATTAAAATTGACTAACTCTGATGATGAGGGATTAATTTTCCAACTTTTTAATTAATTTTCAAAATGTGTTTTTCTATTACAGAGGAGGAGTGCTACCACTGCTTAGCCAGCCTCGTTGCAGCCAAAGAAAAGGTTTTTATCACCCAGACGAAACTCTTGCACGAGGTGACATGGAAAACGGTTATGCAGATAGCCAAAAAGCATGCGGTAGGTACCAAAAACAAAATATAGAGGGCTCCAAGTATCATATGGATTTTTTTTTAATAACTTCTCTTGAGGTGAAAGTACATCAAAAATAATGAGACAGTTAATGTTCACTCTAAAAACAGTACAAATCAAAAAATCTATAATTTTGGTGTTTCCTTTATTTTTTTTTGGTAAATAGTTTAAGAAGTTTTTAATATGGAATTATTAATTGAACAGTTTAACTCATAATTATTTTGCAGAAGTCTGCAGTTGCACATTTACAGCGGATATGTCCTGGCCAAAAGCTCGAACGTATATTTATGGACTGGAGCTGGTGGATATTGGCCGGTCTACCATTTCAACATTTAGTTCGGGTGATGGATTGCTTCTTTCACGAGGGCATCAAAGTATTTTATAGGGTCGCTTTAGCCATACTTATACTATTCCATAAAAGCTCAACATCGAACAGCTCCGAATGGGGTCCAGAGAACGTTAAAAATGACATTGACAACGCCCTTACAAAATTTTGTAAGAACATACCGGTCTCACCGACAAAATTACTTCGAACCGCCTTTAGTATCAGGGCGCTTAGGTATGTCTAAAATATAAAATTAAAATTTTTAATACTCCGAACAAAATTTTGATGTCAATTAGCTTCCTTAAATATTTATGTATAACAAAATAAATGAAGGTTATCAAAAATACAAATACTAATAAAATTTTAGAATGCTTCTTTATAAAATATTCCATTATTTAAAATATCGCATCAAAATTTAACCTAATAAACATTTGTCGTGAGTTAATATAAACAAATATTAGATGCTAATTTACTAAACAATACTTATTTTTTCCCAAACAGTTCAACATATATATCTAGAGTTTTCCTAAAGACTGAAATGGTACTAAAAAGTAGATCAGTACTAAGTGGATCAAAGCAGTTAGTTAGGTCGCGTTCTAGCGATAATCTGCCAACAAGTCAATCACAAGTCAACATTCAAATGATGTCTCATACGCTGACTATTAGAGAGGTGAGTACGTTTTTTAATGTGTTTTTCATCGTTTTCAATGATATAATTTATACAAGCGATTTTTCTTATTTTTTTTATTCATTGAGTGGTGGAGGAATTTCTTACAAACTAGTTTCGGAGGTACATCGTAATTTATTATTCTAACTTAATTTAGTTAAAATAAAAGCATATGAGGAACAAAAGCAGAAAGTTTGTAATTTCTGTCTCTCCGATAATTTTATTATATTATTATCCGATTTCTACGACTATTTATTGCTTTTAAGGATCTTTGATATTAAAAATAGAAATTTTTAAAAAGGTCTGTTCTAATATCAATAATTTCATGAAAAAGTAGACTTTTAATAAATTTGTATTGTAAAAATGGCGTACCTCTGAAATACTTTTAAGAACTAACTTTGTGACTACTCAGCAAATTTAGTTAATTAATATTTCTTATTATAAAAAAAACATTTTTAAAAAATCCCTGAGAAGCACTCTATTCTAATAAAAATGGGCTGGTATTTCAGCGGGTGCAAACCGAGACGTGTCGAAACCTGGTATGGGGCCTATAATATTTCTTTTTTCCTGTTATTTTCGTAAAAATTAAAAAAAAAAAAAAAAGTATCCCTAACTTTATAACTTTTGTTGTATTGTTTCAATTAACAATAACATTTCTGTTGTGTGGTTTCGTCGTAATATGATTGGTTGGATCTTTTTGTTTGTTCAAATGTGACTTCATTATTATCATTATTTTTTTTTTTAATTAAAGAATTTTCAAACATTTGGCTAAACTAATACTTAAATAAAAATCTTTAATTGCCATGATCCCACTCTTTTGGAATGTTGGTTATTCTCATTGGGTTTAATTTATTTCTAAAGTGTCTTTGGTTTTGTACATTTCTTACCTCTATATACTGTTTTTTTTCGTTTTTGTGTTTTTTTTTTGGTAAATATAATAATTTCAATTAATTTTTTTTCCGAAAATGGCACCCTTCAGTGTATTTGAGATGGTTCTTTGCTCCTGGTATATAAACGTTACTTAATTTGTCAGTTGTCTCACTGCTGTTGTTAATAAACAAAAGGCTATCATTTTAATTTTTACGTTCTTTCAAATTGTTAATTTGGTGTGATTTACTCTCTAGATAGAATAGCTTTTATTATTTACAAATTCAAATTATTTTGACCAAATGAAAAAGAGAGTTTATCACGCGTTTATAATTTGTTTCTTATTTTTTTTATTTGTGGAACTTAAGAATTTTGATGATGGTTATTTAACTTTGCAATCGAATTAATTGTTAACTTTCTACTTCTTTTGTCTTTTTTCTATTGCATACTACTGCTGCATTGCCTTGCATTCAAATAATCTGCACCAATAAAAAACAAAACAAAAATGAAACTAATAAAAAAATCTACCGAAAACAAAAATGTGTCTTCACGTAACGAAATTATAAAAATCTTGCATTGGACATATATTTTTCTGTGTCGTGAATAATGATGCGTATATAAAAAATTAAAAAAAAAAACCTGTAAAAAAAAACACATGAATCGTCGGTTTATAACAATCATTGGATTTGCTTGATATATTTCCTATATGCTATCAGGGCTCTCAGTCCCCCGGACATAGGGTCCTGTCGATGGGAGTTTATCCCATTCAGGCAATTAGCAGTCATATCGCTGATCAGGACGATGTAAGTGTGATTTTGTGGATTTGCTTTGCTTCTCTTTTTTAATACCTTAATCGTCAAGAATTTTATTTTATTTTAATAATTCAATATATTTTTTTCTGAGATATATAATAAATATTGTTTCGGATGATTTTTCATTTCAATTTATTTCTTCGGATTTTCTTTTTCTTTTATAGATTGCTTGCAAAGTCCAAGTAGAGTACACAATTTCTAAGCATCTTTTACTGTGCATTTTTTTTTTTTCGTTAAGTAGTCGTGGTTTGGATTTTCTTTCCTATTTTTGTTGTTGATTTGTTATTATAATATTTTGCAAACGGTGATTTTTTAGAAGACGAACAAATAGTCAAGTTTTCTTACATTTTATTTTGTGTTTTTATTAGTTAAAGTGCATTTCACAGAGGGCACTAATTTTTATTACATTTTGGAAATAAGCAATTTAAATCCAAAATACAGAGACATCAAGGGTTTTAGTAAAACTTCAACATTTCTATTCTGATTGTCTATCTCAAAATCGAAATTAAAGTTAAGTAAGCTTACGCTGTAAGTTTTTATGCTTAAAACTTATGAAGGGCGAGTTCAATAGGTCGACTGTAAATTGGAATTCTTCTAAATCTAAAAATATTGAAATTTCATCAAAAAGTATAACGTCCCAAACAGCTAAATTTTTCTCCTTTAAAAATTCGCAACAGATCTCACAGACTTTGTAAGAAAACTTAGCTATCCTTTGTGAATGGTTTTCACTATTTTATACGATTATTCTAAAATAAAAATACAATGCAAATTCACGTTACTCGCAAAATAACACTTTATCTACACGTACAAAACCCCCTCAAAACCGACACACTGATATTACACCAACTTCGTTGCAAACCCAAGACACGGATGAACAAAAACCCAAAAAACGCTTGGTATTTTTTAACGCTTTTGTGTGGAACGTAGTGGAAAATGTTCAGTAAGTGTTTTTTGACTCTATCCCTGTTTTCTTCATGTAACAATTATTTTGGATTCATGCTTTTTTTCAGCTTTTATTGCTTTTTGCCTGATTTGTTCTAGAACAATATTTGTTGTTGCTGTTAGCAGCTGTTTACTGTTCTGGTTTATGTTGTTTTTAGAACAATTTGGTTGAATTGCTTGCTTACGTTCATTTTTCTGATTTTTTAAAATATATATTTATATATTATTTTTTTTAGTTTTTGGTAGGAGTTTCGCATTTTTAATGGAATGTATTTTTCTCTTTTAAAATATTAAAGCTCTTTACGCTGTGGTCATGGCTGCCAGTAAGGATAACAATGTACCAACCGGTTCTGCTTTATACAACCGAGGAGCATGGCTGTTCTCTGACAACATTCTACGTTCGTGTTGAACAACATGAACCGACTTTGATGATGATTAAAACCTGTAATAATGAGGTAAGTAAAATTTTTCTTGTTTTCATAGCAAAAGGGAAATTTAATTTGCTTTTGCTCTATTATGTGATAAAAGTAGAATATTCTAGTATTAAGTTCTCTTTTATCAAAATTAATAAATTAAGATAAATTTTAAAAATGTCGGTTAAGCAAGTTCCTATATTCCTAAAAATATTTATTGAAAATTTCAAAAGAATCGAACACTTTTCAAGATATACATATGTCCCGTCTTTGAATACAGTGTTTCTAGAAAAATGCTTATACATTTTTTTTTACTTACACGATGACCTTCAAATAAGATGGAGTATGTTTTGTTATACATGTGGTTCATTTTCATGTTATATGAATTATATGTTCTCGTAAAAACTTCATTTTTCAACGTTAATTACGATAGCTTTTTTTGGTGGTGTTCTTGTCTTCCCTAAAATCTTTGTAAGAATACTTGTAAAAAGCTATATTTCTTAAAGAAACCCTTATTTTTACAACAATCTTATTTTAATTTCGTATAGAACTTTATTAGATTTGACTCATAAGATCGTAGTCTCATTGTTCAGTAATTTGTTCTTAAACAATTTTGAACTGAAGCTCTTAAACAAATTTTTTTCTTATTTTCTTATTACTTATAATACACCAACACAAAATTATTGTAAAATAATAATCATTATAACATATCTTTGAAAAGTCAATTTTACTTAGAAGAATTTCTATTCAGGACAAACTCTCTGCGAGTGCTTTTAAAAGTAATATAAGAACAAATTTTTAAAGTGATAAAATATAAATATGAAACATTGCTTTATGAAGAGTTTTATAATTCTATTTAAAATTTGTGTGAGAATTGACTCTTGCAAATTGTTATTTGGGCCTGGCCCACCCTAGAGAAAAATTGTTTCTTAAATATAACTTCCTTCCTTAAAATATAACTTTTTTATTTTTACTATTTCGAGAAAAATATTTGAGTTGCTCGTAATGCTAGACTTACTCTTTCAATTTGAAGAAAAAATAGAATTTTAAAATTTCTGATAATATTTTTATCTCAAATAAAAAATTTAAGTCTGTTTGCTGTCTGCTAATTTTGGTTAAAGAGCAGCACTGCCCTAATTTTCCAAAGTGAATTGCGTTGCAATATGAAATATGATGTGCGTCACAAGTGCGTCATGCACACCTATCACGGAAAATCAATTGCGTACTTAACTTTTAACGTATGGACAGATATGTATACATATATAATTTAAAATTTGAATTTGTACAATAACATATTTTAAGTTACCAATTAGTAACTATGGAACATTTTTGAAGTCTGTGGCTGAACTGCTCCAAAACAAATCATGTCACAGCCAAAATTACTAGGCGAAATCAACACTATTGCGTTTTAACTAAAATTTATTATTATTATTATTGTACATCATTAGTCTAGATAAGTTGTTTACTCGCTATTTCAAAGTACATCAATATTTTTGACCATTGCATCCGGTCTGATCTGGTCTGGATAAAGTCTTCCTCTCATCTGTTCCACTCTGTCCAGATCTGTTCTAGACTGAAGTCGTGCAGTCATGGTCTATTATAAGCTGCCTAATCTACAAAGTGAGTGACCTATTTCAATGATAAATAATGGGACATTTAAGCGATCTTTTAATTTTTTAATCTCCGCTTTTAATCTCCTGCCTTCTTTAAAAAAAGTAAAAGAAAAAGAAAAAAAATTCATATTTCTCCAAGAGAAGGAAATATAATTAGGAATTTAATTGAGTCATAATTTGAGTCGATATCGAACTATTAAAATTTAATCAAAAGTAAGTTCAGTCGGATTTAAGAAGGAAAAATAAAAAGATGCCCTAATTATAAAACTTCCCCAAGAGCAGCTACATTGATGCTTGTATTAATGCAGCTACATTGATTCTTGTATTAATCAGGAGATCATAATTAATTAATGTACCTAATACATATATAAGCCCTACAAAATACGGTTCGCAGACACGTGTTAAGGTATTGTCATAAATAATCACGTAATCGTGCTATCAAGCGCATCATCAGGTATTAGTAAGATTTAAGAGATTCTCTCTGAAAGCAGAGGTATAGATGAAAATTTGAATATTATTACAATGTGAATTGGTTGTTTTTATGAATTATCTCTGACCTTATCATATTTTAAGCTGGAAATAATATTTCAAATCATGAATTCCTTTAACAGATTAGTAGCTTGTTCATTCGGTTAAAGCGTCGCAACAATTTCTTAAATCCATAAGTTCTTATTTATTTTTATTATAACCCCAACTCTTTTTTTTTTTTACACGGTAGGATACGTTTTTCGAAAAACTGTGTAAAAAAAATCGTGCATAAAAAAGACGATTCATATAGTAACAGGAGGGATGATTTCAATGTTATCCAAAAACCTTAATAAGGAATCATATTTAAGTGTAAAAAAATCGCACAAATATTTAATCGCATAAGTGTTACCTGAGATATATATAAATACGTGTCTATGTACACTACACCACAAAAGTCTACATACATACACGTAGCAAAAGTGTTGAAAAGGCATGAAGTTTATGGTGCTTGAATAACATTCTTAATTATATATTTGTCTTTTCTAAATGATTCATCCATTATTGTTAAAATTATAAAAAAATATATTATATAATTTCTTTGTGCATTAATAATATTATTAAAATATTTTTCCTAATTCCCATTCCCGACTTTTTTAAATATGTAGAATTTTATGGATAAGTGTATATACAGTACAGAAATGCATTTTTTTTAAACATAAAATCAACTAATATAAAATTAGTAACATAATGCAAAAAAGAAGGATAAATATTTTAAATGAAAAATTCTAGAATAATAACAAGGGCATTTCTTTCCGACGAATAATTCCATCCAGTAATAATATTTTGAAGACCACCCCTAACAAAATTCCGATTTTTAATAATATAAATTAATTTAGAAAAAAATAACATAAAATTATTATTTCTTCTATTAGGTTTTCGGAGCTTACTGTTCATCAAGATGGTTCGAACGAAACCTCAAAGACGACAAAGGCCAAAGACAAGCATACTTTGGTACTGGTGAAACTTTCTTATTTTCCCTATATCCAGAGCGTGCCAAATATCCATGGGTGGGTATTGAGGGCGATAAAGGATTAGGACATTCTTCAGAACTATTTATGGCTGCGGATGCTAAAATGATTACGATTGGAGGCGGGTAAGTCGCTTATTTTTATTTATATAACTTAATTTAAAAATACATTCAATCGACTGCAATTTGTTTGCACACTAAGGTGAACGATTTTGGAATAATGAAAATATTCATGGTTGTGTCTAGTTAAATTGAAAACATTCAATCGTTTGTATTTTCGTATTGCCAAACAAATTTCATTTACTAAGCGTCGTTATGAATGTTGTTATAAGTGTGCTACGTAAATTTTAAAAATTGCTAAATCCGACAACGATGCTTAATTCTCTGTAGTACCCTCAAAAGTCTTTGAAAAGGTACACTTTTGAATATAACTAATTGCGTAAGAAGGGAATTTAATATCTATACATATTTCCTTATTTTCACTGAAAAACATTTAAAAGCGCTTTAATAAAAATGCAATTAGTTTTAATTCCCTATCTTCTCTGTCTTTTTGGAGCATTCGGTTTTTACACAACCTCTTTACTACGGGATTCTATTTAAGACCCTTGAATACTTCAGAGTTTTTCTTATTTTGAACTCAACCAATGGAAGGTGCAATAAATTAAGACTAACTTTCAACTAACTTCTTCTCCTCCCAACATAAAAACTGATAAATTCTGTAAAACTTTTCTTTCTTTATTCCTTTTCAGAGAAGGGCAAGCAATTTGGATGGATGAAAATATTCGCTACGGAAAGACGGACCACTGCAAAACATTCAACAATCCTCCGCTCTGCCCTTCAGGTGACTTTGAGATTCGAGTTCTGGAAGTGTATGGCTTTGTTGGTGCCTAAACAGCAGGATCGAACGGTTGCAGGGGTGCTAAAGGACACTCAAAAGAAGTTAACACTACAAAAAAAAAAAAAAAAAAAAAAACAAAGGATCAAAAAGCATCAATACAGTACTCCGCACAGCGTAATATTAGTTATAATTCGAGAGAGAGAGAGAGAGAATTAACATGCAAATAAAAAAAAGAGGAATCATTAACAGAAAAAATGAAGAGGAAGAAGAAGCGAAACTGGAAATTCAAAATGCTTACAAATGGACTGATTTAGGAGAATACGTAGTTTACCTAATTGTTTTTAATTTTATTTGTTTAATCGTAATTTATGGCTAGTTACTGTTACAGAATTTCCCTAATTTTATTTGCGACTAGTGATAAACATTTTTTTATTGTTGATTATTGAAATAAGAACAAATTACACGCAGCCGTAGGGGTACACATTAACGTACAATTTACTGCGATTTGATTTCTGCGATAACGTCTAAGTTTGCTCATCCAGCGTTAAGTTTTGTTTGGAAATTTTGTTGAATTATTATTTTTCTTCTTCTTTTCTTCCGTTCCTTTCCCCTATATATTTTTTTTTATTTTTTTTTTTCTACAATTAAAACGAACAAGTGACTCATTGTTAGGAGAATAGCTGTTAAAATTCAGATTTAAATGTTTAAATGATAGTTACAAGCCAAATTACGATGAATGCAGTGTATAAAAAAAAAAAATTATATAAAAGCAAATTTTGTAGAGGTAGTGCACAAACACACATACACATACTATAAAAAGCGTTAAATTCGTTGTGCAGTTGAGTTGCGAGTATGCGCCCTCAACGGCCACGGACCACACAACGAACGCTCCTTTTCAAACTTTGCTGACTTTTTTTGTAATTATTTTTATTTTATTATTAATTTATAAATGAAACAAATTATCAGTATTTATATACTTGTGTTACGTGTAATATAGAAAAGATTATCATACACCTGGTTGCGTTTTTTATTTCATTTTACCCTTTTTTTTTAACTACTTTAGTTTTATTTAAGTTGAAACAATTTTTAATTTGTTGGAATCTGTAATGATCGCATCTTTTTTACCAAAATTTACCATACTAGAAAACAACTTACCATCTTTTTTATTAGTAAAATTTAAGCTTTATAACTCTGGGTAAGGTTTAGTCCTCGCAGTATTGTAAGTTTAAGTAAAGGAGAGGCAGATCTATCACAAAGTAAACTTCTAAAGTAACAGCTGTGACACAAATAAAAATCAGAATTCAACGACACTAGAAGAAAATTATGAATACTAACAAAATCGAAATTTTTAAAATGCATAAACCAAAGATTTTCACGGCACAGTTTTATTGATTATTTGTGGTCTCACCAATGTTAAAACGATAGAATGATAAAAAATGAAAAAAAATTCAAGTTCCATTAAACTGTTTCAAATTAAAAAATGCTACAGTTCTTCAACAATATTCAAAAATAAAATATAAATTCTTGTTGCACTCATACACGTTACGCTTTGAATGCCGCAAAAATTGTTTTTTGTTACACTTTTATCATAATGTTTTTGGATGGTTTGCAAAATTCATATAAAGCTTTTCGCGAAGAAAAAAAAAAAAAAAACCAAAAAAAGAATTTTATTATTAAGAGAGGATTTATGCTTAGCTTTGTAAGTAAAATTCCTTTAGATTAACTGAGATCTCTTGACTGTCTAGACATTGTCAATGAATGTTAGGAAAGTAAAAATAAAATCAAGCAAAAACTACAAAAAAATGTGCTTTCGTGCAGATTTTGAGATTTTAGCATGTTCTGTGTGTTCTTCGAATGACAAAAAATAAAATTAGAAATTAAAACTGCAAATATGTTTTTCTTTTTCATTAATATTCATATTAAGGAAAAGTTCGAAAATTATCTACGTCGTCGTTATTGCTTTCAAATAACTAGGGATTTCTACTTAAAACCTGCCAGAAAAAACTTTAGAGTTACATATCTACCTCGGGTAATCTCCAACTATAAAATTATATTTTAATTTAATTTCATTTTACCTTAGTTACGGAGCATTTATTAAAATCAGCTTAATTTGTTACAGTCCAATTATCTTATAAGAACAAAAATCGACCTTTATACCAATTTTATAATTTTTTGCTTGTCGTGACACGTTCTATCAGGAGGTGAAGATTGACATTAATAATTAATTGAATACAATTTAATAGGAAAACAAACGGCATGTACATACATAGAATGATGAGGCATGTTTTATGAATCATGGACGCTCTGTTCTATTCTGATAGTAGATAATGTTTCTCTTTTTTTTTAAATCTGCGTGCAACTGCTTATAACTAGAGTTCTCATTCTAGAACATCATGTAAATTGCGTTGTTTTGGCTTGTAAGCTCGGTTGTTTACACATGATATAATAAATGGTAAATGGCTACAGTTGTTTACCCATAAAGCGAGCCGAGAGAATATTTGCTTGTTTACAATTTTAAAAATTTCAGCCGGGGCCGGTGGCGCAGGTGCTCTTACTAAAGGGAATTGCTTTCTCAAGGTCGTCCCTCGGCCCACTATTCAAAACGCATGAGTTGAGTGATCTACTCAATTTAGTTAAGAGATTTATTTCAATTTTGCTGCGATTGGCGGCTTAGGTGAAATGTTTACAAACTTTAGTGTTGTACGAAACGTAAATAAGTCAGCCTCTTGACTTTTTAGTTAGTGTAGAAGATTCGAATGAAAAGGTGGTTGTTTACGTCTATCCGTAGAGAAACTATTACCGGGAAATAGAATTAAAGATAACGCCGGGTCGCAATTGAAGCAAGATATTGGGTGTGTTTTTAGAATCTCGAGATTCTTTACGTTTTTGGTAATTGTTCGGTAGTTTGGAGTGCAGAAATTAAAATTGACGTCCCTTTATCCCTTTCGATAAAGTAGGAAATACGAAAGAACAGAGCTTATTTAATGTCAAAATCTCCAGGCTATTTACAAGTAAGGCTGCGTTTACTTATTATTTCATTCTGTCTCTTGTAAATTTTAATTATGTTCGTTTGGAGAGGTTTATTTGAGCAATATTCTTTAATTACTCAAGATAAAAAGTGCCGTATTTGTTTTTTAATATTTTATTATCGTAGTAAAGCAAATTTCACTTTTTCATATTTAAATAGAAAACTAATCTGAGGAGAAATCTATTTGAATTAATTTTAGATAAATAAAAATCAAACCAAAACGTTATTATTTTTCACTTGGGTAAATTTTCATTAGTCTTAAAGCAGACAGTTTTTAGAAGGGTATCAAACATTTCAATTGACTAACTACTTTTTTCCTAAATAAAATATATAAAACTTTATGGAAGTGTTTTTTGAGTTTTCTAACTAATGCTTATCTGCCATTGAATCTGGCAAGCAAGTCGATTGCATCTTTACAGATTTTAGTAAGACCTTCGGCAGGATTAATCATAAAATTCTTGTACATAAATTGACTGTTCTTGGTTTCCCTAATTTATTCGTTAATTGGATCTCGTATTTATCCGATCGTACCCAAAGTGTCCGTTTTCGTGACGTTTTTTCGGACGTGTTGCACACATCTGGTGTCCCTCAGCGTAGTCATCTTGGCCCACTATTATTTATTATTTGAGTAGCCTATATGCAAAACCCGCTATATACAAGAAAAGTCAATATTCAGTTAATGGTGGAAATATAAACCTTATGTCTTCTGCCATCTGAAAAACAATATTTTGTGCTGAAGAACTGTAACTCTTTTGAAATAAGGCGAGAAAAATGCACACTCCCTACATATCTGTGAGAACTTTTACACGTTTTATTTGAATAACTCAAAACTTTTTATAAAGCATATAGCGCGTTTTTGCATTTGGGCTACTCATTTACATTAACGATATCTCTTTAAGGTACTATTACCGTCTAGAATTTTCAAAAAATGAATTTATTTTTTTTTCATTTTTAGATTCTTTATACCTTCAATAATAATTGTCTAAAATATTAAATCGAAATTCGAAGCCAGTGCCGAGATATAACGACTCAATTGAAGCGCGCTCTCGACTGTTCCCATGTTCTAAATAAACTTTAAATGCGTTTTTCTCGAGTTTAGGTTTTTTTAACTGGCGGACAGTTAATCTCCGGATCTACTGGGCCGATTTTAATAAACTTTGAAGCATTCTGTTCGTTGTTATATCCTGCGTGATAGTTTACCACAATTTGACCACAAAAAAATATATAAAATTTTTGAGCCTGAAAAAAGGTCGAAAAAAAGGGCGATTTTTGAAAAAAAATTTGAAATGTCCGCCATTTTTTTATTTTTAATGATTTTTCAATTTTTCTGGTAAACTATCACGTAAGAGCACTTCCTTTTTGTAACTCTTTTTGAATTTTATGTTTCAGACTTACCGTTCCAGAGATTAACTGTCCGCCATGCAGCAATGTTTTTTTGAGAAGAAAATTTGAGCGCCCTATATTAAATTTACAGTTAATAGAAAATAAAAATAAAATTTTTTTTCGTAATCTTCAAGAACTGTTTAATACTGTAAAAAAAGTTTGATAACAATATATAATATAGAAAGTGAAAAAAAAATTGTTGAATATATGTCATTTTTTAGCATTCTAGACGGTAATAGTTCCTTAATACTGGCATACTCTAAGATTCTATGTTATGCTGACGATGCGAAAATTTTGACTGTCATCTTTTAAGGGGGTAGTCCAGTGAAAAAAAAAATTTTCGTTTTTTTTTTTTTTGCTTAAATCCACTCTACTACACCTCGAAAATACTCCCTTAAAATATCTAAGCAAAATATTGAATATGTAGTTTTAAAGATACAGAGAGTTTTCGAGAGACGTGTAATCCGAGCGCTCGAAGGTCCCCTGGCGTGTTTCGGAGCAAGGAAGACTCTTGTATTTCTGTTTGCTTCGCCCATTTTTTTTTCGGTTTATAACGGTCTAGGTCCTTCTGCTTTGTATTTAAGGTTATTATGTATGGAGGAGGCATCGCGTTATGTATGCAGCAGGCATCGCTGACTAAGGTAAAATTAATTTTTTTAGCTTTTTTCCGCATAAAAAACTTTAAACGCGTTTTTCTGAAAACAGCATGTTTTGACTCGGCGGACGTCAGATCTCAGAGTCTTTTGCTCCGATTGATCTAAAAATTTAGCTGTATATTTCTTGATTGTGTATCTATCGTCGGAACTAGAATTATTAAAATCCATTGTTTATTTACAAAGTTAAGCACCCGAAAAACACGCGAAAAATTCGAAATGCCGCCATTTTGTTATTTTTTATTGAAAATTAATAATTCTAGTTCCGACGATAGCCAATGTTCTACAGATTAAAACCTCTTTGAATTTTTTGTTTCAAATGAACATTTGCAGAGATTCGACGTCCGCCAACAAAAAAATTTTTTTTTTGGAGCGGCCATTTTGTCGGGATGACTCATCGAAAACAAAAAAAAAAATTTTTTTTTTGTATTTTAATAGTTGTACTATCATATGTCTAAAAGTTTTTTTAATAAAAATTGACTTCTAATATGAAAAAAAAATCGTTGAAAAAACAGTCGTTTTCACTGGACTACCCCCTTAAACTCTGACTTGGATGCATTCCAGAAATGGTGTATTGTTAATCAACTCCCCTTAAACGTTTCTCAATGTACTTGCATGTCTTTTTCACGTAAAAAGTATCCGTTGCATTACAACTTTACGATAAGTGGACGCTCTCTTAATAGATTTGACAAAGCAAGAGATTTAGGTTTAATACTTAATGCACAGCTCTTTTGAGGATCATATTGATTACATTGTGAACAAAGCAAACGCAACTGTGGGTTTTGTAAAACGATGGTCCAAGGAGTTTGATGATCCTTACATCTCTAGGCTCATTTATTGCACATTTGTTCGACCAATTTTCGAATATGCCAGTTCTGTTTGGTCCCCCTTTTATGATCACCACATTAAATGGATTGAAGACGTTCAATGCGGGTTCTTCCGGTTTGCCCTGAGGGGCCTTCTTTGGGCAGATAATCTCCATCTGCCTCTTTTCTCTGACAGGCTAAAACTTATTTCTTTGGCTTTCTTAGAACATAGACGCAAAACCGTCAGAATTGTTTTGACTTTTGATTGTTTACAGGGAGAAATAAATTCTCTAGAACTGTTGGCTGCTTTTGATGTTTCCGTTCCGGCGCGTTCCTTGAGGCATTACGATTTTCTGCATTTAGCACAGCACCGTACGAATTATGGGCGCAGTGGGCCAATATCATCTTTCAATTGCAATTTCTCCTTGATTGATTTTCATATTAATAGAGACCAATTGAAAAGTCGGTTGAGTTAATGTAGCTTTACCTGATTTTTGGATTTGTTTGATTATTGTATATTTTCGGTCCTATTTGATAGCACCTATGTACATACCCCACATTTGTAGTAATCAGTATTTGATGAAGCTGTGATAAATAAATAAATAAGTTTTTATTTACTATCTTTCCACAAAATGCAATTCCTAGTGTAATATTTTTAAAACTAATATGTTGAAAAACAGGATAAATATTTGTGTTAGGAAAAAATAAAGATTTCAAAGGATTAAAAGATTGGTTTGTACCTTCAAAAGCCATAATATTTAGATATTTGTTCAAGTCTCAACAATTTCTGTTGGAACTGGTTTTTATCTCTCTTCTACATAAAAAAACAGAATAGAAACAAGGATATTGAAATGTGAAAAAGAGATTTATTAACACAAGGGGCACAGTAAGTTAGTCGCAAGTTTTAAGAAAGATAGAAGGCGATATTTTACTGAACTTCTCGGCTGGCGGGATCGAAGACGCTTCCTTTATGATCCGAAAGATTGGGGCGAACTTCGTAGTTGCAAATAGTGACTCCATGATAGTGCGCTTCTGAAAATTCACCACGAAGACCTGAAAGGACGAAATGTGTTTTATATTATTTGAATTAGACGCTTTATTTTGACTTAATTAAAAAACTCTTACCTATATAATAAATGCGAGTGTTATCCGCTCCAAAATTCGATGGAAAATGTAAGGTAAGATTATGAACATTGGAGAAGGTAACAACTCTGAAAATAAATATTTTTTGAATATGTATCGAATGCTAAAGAACATATGTATTTTTAATTACTTTGGCGAATATTCAATTTCTCCGCGGGGATCCCGAGTGAGCTCAAATTCCTGATCAGCCTTAATTGCGGCGTCACTGAAAGTCATCTTGGGTCGATTCTTAAACCTATTTTAAGGGGAATTAATTAATTACTAAGTTCTCTACTCCACTTGAGAGGGATTGACAAACAATCTGACTTTATTTGGATGGGTTTCATCGTCAGCACCTACGATTATGAGCCCTTTCAGTTTGATGTTTCCTGTGAAGGGGATGTTGAAAAGCAGCTCTTCATCAGCATCACTTTGAACGTACTGCAAATAAATTTGTATTTGTTGATATGAAGAGTATCATTTACTAAAGCTAATTATTACATCTGTGTAGTCCAGTCGCTTCTCGTAGGGCTTGAAAACAGTTTTCCCAGAGCCATCACGTTCTTCGTTCAGGCACTCGACGTTTTCAAAATCGATTTTCTGGTACAAACTGTACTGAATCCCCATTTCCTGGGCATGGTCGACATCTGTGGATTCGTGGGAGCATCCGCCTCCATGATCGTGCGAGTGTCCGTGCGGCATTTTTAGTAATTTGTTAATAATATCTTGTAAAACTCATCAACTCAGACTTTTTCTCAACTCTTTTGGCAGGTTATGTTGTTTACATCCAAAAATGACAGTTCATCTTCTTAGAACAAAACGATTGCGGCGCTCTAAATGGAACTAGGAGAATTTTTAAGAACTAGAGAAGTAGAATGAATTTGGCGGTTAAAAATTTCGAATTTTTTTAAATTTAATGTAATAACCATTTTTTCCAACCAACTGAAAGTTTTCTAAATCTAAAAGTTTGCAGTTTTCATCCATACAAAATTTAACTTATGCAAATTTAACCAATTTGCTTTCTTCAACAAATGATTATATTCGGTTGTAACATAATAATCTGATAATGTTTTAAGAAACTTTATTTTGATATTTTTGTACAATTTAGCTTAACATTTTATTGAACATATAGTCCATCATTGTCAATGATCTCCTGCCAACGTTGGGGAAGCGACATTATTCCATCCTCGTAAAACTTGGGCTCACGAGAGTTAAAAAATTCCGATAACCACTGTTCCAATGCATCTCGCTCATCAAAAGATTTTCCGCTAATGTGATCCTGCAACGATCGGAACAAGTGGTAGTCAGAAGGAGACATATCTGGCGAGTATTCAGGATGGGCTAAGGAAATTCAGCTAGCTCCATTTTTTTACATGTCATCGAAGCGGTGTGAGGGCGGGCATTGTCGTGAAAGAGGTATACATTACCTTGTTCTCCTTTCAGATTCACAACTACCTTATCCAGCATATCACAGTAGCGTTCACTATTTATAGTCGTTCCTTGTGGTAATAGTTCTCAGTAGGTAATGCCGTGCACATTCCACGAAACACTCAACATAACCTTGTGTATAGTAAATTTTACATTTAATTGTCGGTACTACTCTTTGACCCGCGCTAAACCATTGTCGCTTATTGTTATGGTTAACATAAAGCATCCACTTCTTATCCCCGGTAACCAAATTACGAAGCCAAGAAAAAGTACGATGTGAATTGAGTAATTGCGTACAAACCGCCACTCGCATCATCCATTGACCATCCGTCAATTCGTGGGTTACCCATTGACTGTACCTGTACACCCATCACTTTCAAATGTCGAGCGATATTAGTATGGGAGCATCCAAGTTCTTCTTCAAGTTGACGAGTAGTCCTCCTTGGGTCTTCCTCGATGATCTGCACTAGTCGGTCGACATAAACCTCAACCGGCCGTTCTTCGTGAGGTTCAAGGTTGTAGTCGCCATTCGAGAAACGTTGAAACCAATCTACTGCTGTATGATAAGAGACCGCATTTTCTCCCATACATTGACATATATTTTGTGCCGCCTGCTTAGCTCTATGCTTCAAACGGAACTCATAAAGTAGAAGGACGCGGATGTCTCGTCTTTTCAAATCGAATTTTTCCATAATGCTACTCGCTGCGCTGTCGATTATTGCACTGATGAACTGAGCGCGCTCACGGGTATTTATACTCATAGTCACAGAACTTTCTCGAAGTTGGAAAAAATTTCCAGAACGTTTCCGAAAAGAATTATCAGATTATTATGTTACAACCTAATATTAATGAGGGGCAGCTAAAATGAATAAAATCCAAATTGAAGAGACAAAAGTAATTTTTGGAATAACTCAAAAAAAAATAGTGGCAGAAAATTAAATAAAAGTAATTAGATGTATTTTAAAACGATTTTTCTAATAATTAATACTAAAACGTCCAGCTTTTAATTTTGCAGCTGGGCGTAAACATCCTGCAATAATTTCGAAATTTTAACATGAGTCAACGTTTCGAGCTAGGGCGGACTTTTTCCTGTTTCGCTCGCTTCGCTATATACGTATTTTTTTTTTCAAGCGTAAATTATGAGATTAGCAGTTAAACATAACGTAAATATTTACAGGTAGCCTTCGCTTAACACGAAATTTTGTATCGTGTATTATGAAACTCGTGTTAAACGAAATCGTGTAAACCAAAAACATAAGCTCATTTTATGAAACGTATACAATACATATAAGGATAACCATGTTGTACGGAAATCGTCTTCTCAAAGTACCGTGTACATTATTACTAAACACATAAACTGTAACTAACACATACAAAGGGCTAAGATGCTCTGGACAATATTATATTTAGATGTTTATGTACAAAAGCCAATAAGTGAAAATTGATTACACATTTATTTGAAAATATATTGCAGAAAATGCAATGTCGAGTGTTTAGCAATAAATAAGAAACGTTGCATAAATGCAATGCCGGATATTTAAATACTAACAGAATAATTATTGACTTCTCCGAACATGGGGCTGCTTTGAGCACATGCAACTTTCAGTTATTTTAAGTACTATAAACGAAACAATGTCCCATTTTAAAGATTCTGTTATGAATTTGTTCTTGTAATAATATTGTAACATAATATTTCTCTAAACAACATAAAATTCTTAATTTTTTTAAACCATTTTAATTTTTTTTGCAGACTGCGTATTTATTTATTTTTTAAACCATCGCTGGCACAATTGCAACATTTTGGTGAGTCCTAAAGTTTTCTTAAAATTATAACGATGTTTTAGGGGTATTATGAAACTGTTGGGTAGGTGGATTTTACCAAATTTTTAAAAAAGGGTCGCTAAATATTTATATTACAAATATATAATTAAAATTTGGATCAATTCTCACATTTTTGGGGTGGTTTTAATATATCGTGGCGACACTGCACTACGGCACGCAATAGTGCCTCGGTTTATTAAGTAGCATATGAAAAGAAGTGGAAAATTGTAGTAGGATTGCGTAGGCGGGTTTCAGAGAAACTGACTTTTATAAAAAACAGGAAAGATGTTGTTTTCCGGAGGAAAATATTTTAAAAATTAAATTAAATTAGCTAAAAATAAAATAATAACTATAATATACTAAAATAAAACAATTAAAAAAAAAGGGAAAACTTGAATATTTAATAATTACTTTCTCTTCCCCTTTAGTAATATTCTTAGAACGTTTTGCTTTTTTATATTAAAAGCTGTTTTACAGGTTTTGTGGATCGCATTTATAATTTTCGCATATAATCTTGAGATGAAGAGTCGCTTCTTGTATTTTTAATATTAAAATTGGAGATCGTGCTGTAAGGGGTACAAAGATAAAGTGTTATATGAAAACCAGAGGCGGATACTTTCAGTTATTAATATATATATTTGAATCCAACTTTATACATAAACAACGGAACAATTCAACATACAATTTTGACATAATCAAAAGGATCTCTAGGTCACAAAAATTTTGTAGAACAGAACAAAGATTCTCGATACGTTTTGAGGGATCGTCTAAATATTTTCAATATTTAACAAACATTAAACAAGGATTAAATCTACGCCTACGGCTAACATGATAAAATAGAATTGCTCTAAAGAGTTCTTTCAGTTATTGTTTAAATTTTGTTTAAAATGCATTTTACCGGGTGTCTCTATAGATACTCGAATTTTACTGGTAAAGGTATACTTGATGCGTCTAGATTATCTCAATTGACCGCGGTCCAAATCGCGGATATCTACTGATCTAAGGTATACAGGAGCAATATCGCAGAGGTCGTAAATTTGAATCTACTGCGCAATTGTAAGACGTTGAAAAATTGTATGTTTTCTTCTTTATTATTATTATTTTTTTTTTTGGTGTTCTATGCCTAAATTTACATAAAAATCGTTAAACCTGACACTAAGCCTAAGAGACAAGTTTTAGCGCTTAGGGACCCCGAGCCGCCACCTTGGCCGGTCTCGGGCAAATATAAAACTTTAAAAACTCTACTTGACTTAGATCGCTACGAAATGTTTTATACAAACGCAACTGCTCAAAATATAAATATTTATCAAAACTATGAATATTAAAATCACATAACGGTGTAATCGAGTAAATCATCGTAGAAATCGGGTGTGTCTCAAGCGGGAGGCGATATGTTGTATTCACTATTTTTGTTTTTTTTTTTTAGAGATTTTTCATTCTATTTAACTCTACGTTCGTACATATGGAGTAAAACACACGTTAGAATTGCTTTCGGAGCATCTGGGGGCGGGAGGATCTTCTTACTTTGGGGGCTCAAAATTGAACCGCACTGGCAGAGCCTTTGGGGTTACGATCTCGTCCTCGCCCTCCTCGTCATGGAGGAGGAAGTCGTCGTCGTTGCCGCTCTGTTCAGCAAACTCGCTTGGGACGATCTCGACGTCGGCCGGGGTGGAGGTGGAGACAGTGGTGCCCTTCCCGTTTAGGGTGCCCCCATTCCCGGACGCCTCAAAATTGGTGCCATCTCCGTTCCCAGGAAATGCAGCCCCCGAAGTAGCAGCGTATTCCTTCAAGACTTCCGGGTAGAGAATCTCGTCGATGTAGAACATAGTTCCTAAATTATAGACAAAAACTTCACTCTCGATGATACGAGCATTGTTCACAGTCACGTTGTTCTCAGCATGTTTTCGGTGAATCTTAAGACTCCCGCCACCAACGCTTTCAAGAATATCTCCATCCTTAAGATCTCGATCATAAAGTCGTCCTTTGACAAAGTGGTGAAGAAGCATCTTTACACCTTTTGGCGACGCCTGTAATTTTTGTTGTTTTATAAAACTAAGATCTACTATAAGATATTTTTTATGGTATAGCTTACTAGAATATCATCAGGAATTAAATCAAAACCAAGTCGTTCAAAGGCTTCATCGATGGGCACGAAGAATGTGTAGTTTGCCCCGGAAATATAAGGGGCTACTTCAGCATTGTTTAAATATCTATTAAATAAAATAACATTTCAGTAATTATTTAAAGCTTTAATGATAAGATATAAAATTTTTTACCTTGTAATTTGTGTGAATCGAGAATCTCTTTCTAAAGCCAAGAAAGAGTGGGAAAGGAATTGTGCTCCAAACCATGGGAAGGCCAAAAGTGGAGGAGTTTCCTTATCCTTGTGCATCTGTTGTGTAAATTTAAAAATTACTTTAATATATTAATGTTTACATTGAAATCTTAAAATTTTTCGATGTTTTTGTCTGTGGAACTCATTCATTTTAATTTTGACATTGCGTTAAAAAGAAATTAAAAAAACAAGTTTCTAAGTATTACAATTGTTTTATGAAGTAGATTTTATAATCTCAGAATGAAGTTGACCAAAATTAAGTCTGAAAACTCAAAATTCAGTCAAAGCGCAAAGATCAAATTCCGATCGTGCTCGTATTGAAAAACACGGATCTTCATGTTTTCGAATATATTGATCTTCTGGATTTTGGATTTTCAGTACTTTAACTTCTACATTATAAAGAATTTTTTTTATAGGACTACATTTCTATAGAAGTAATGATTTAGTTCCTTTTACAAAAGATATTGTGTGTGTTGAATTTATCGACGTAAAGATTGTGATCTATAAATAAAAATCTTGCTCTAAGAGCTGGTTTTAAGAAAAGCAACCTACTTTTGTAAGCAAGGTATTTAAAATGGTAACACATTGCAGACGGGTGACGAGATATCTCGTTTTTCATATTCCGTCATGAGGGGCCGTTCGCGCAATATCTCGTTTGTGAAACATTTTCGTCGGGAAGCGTATTAATACCTTTTATGCAGAGTGGTGCCGATCGGCGGGTCGGATATTAATATCCTTTATGCAGATCGGCGTGTCCTTGGGAGGGGTCGTGTATTTACACCTTTTGTATAGGGAATGCATTTCTTGATGAAGCAAGTACTTTACACTGTTGCAACTATTAGTTTTGAAGATATTATGTACTTGTTTTCAAAAGTGAATTTTTTTCACTAATGACAGCCCGCTCGACGTGTGAGTTAAGCTCACGCTGTTAAACGCCGCTAGTGTATGGTATCGTAACCAGACTAGAATTTATAGGGGGCATGCCTCATGAAACGTGCGGGCCTTATGTGGCAGGTGAGAGGTATGCCAATAGAGAGATTTCCCCGTAAATTCCTCATGAGGTCCTCATGTGGCAGGTGAGGGGTATACCAATAGAGGGATTTCTCCGTAGATTCCTCATGAGGACCTCACAAAATAAATTCAGCGATACTGAAGTGAGGTTTACCTTATGAGATTCTCACAAGGGTCTTATGAGGCAAACCGAATGCATTTATAACCTTACAATGAAATAGGCAATCCCACCATTTGCCTTACGGGGATTCGATTAGGCAAACATCAAATATACACCTATGCTCATACTTCTAAAATGTGCTAGTTTGTTATATTCTAGAATTTGTTTCAACCCGAAAACCACTTTATGGATCCGCCAACTTGAATTTCCAAATCTTAATATAATTCGAAATTAGTGGCCTCAGAATAATCATTGTACCAATTTTCATTAAAATCCGTTGAAATCGAGAATTATTGGTCACCATATTGGATCCGCCATCTTGGATTCGTAAATTTTGATAACATTCAAAATCAGTGACCTCAAGATAATCATTGTACCAATTTTCATTAAAATCCGTTGAAATCGAGAATTATTGGTCACCATATTGGATCCGCCATCTTGGATTCGTAAATTTTGATAACATTCAAAATCAGTGGCCTCAAGATAATCATTGTACTAATTTTCATTAAAATCCGTTGAAATCGAGAAATCTTGGTCGCCATATGGAATCCGCCATCTTGAATTTCTAAATTTGGATAGCGGATTTGAGATCAGCATTCTGCAAAACCCCTATGTACCAATTTTCATGAAAAATTTTTAAATCAGGTAGCAATTATTTTGCCTCACGAGGACCATATGCGGCATTCATAATGATGCGCGAATGAGGCAAGGAGTTATTTGCCCTTCATGGGACCCACACGAGGCAGTATGGCTAGCCTTATAGGGACCCTAGCTGTACCCCACCAAAATTCTAGTCGGGAAGGAGCCATTGTAGTGATATCAGCAGCAAAAGTTGTCAGGTAGTATAAAGGACTTCCGTCTTCGGAAAACAACAAATTGCCCACAAGACAGGTGTGCAAAACCAACGGAAAAAGAAGTGAAACTCGCTACGTTTGCAAGCTTTGTGGTGTTTCACTTCACTTAGTTACATTTTACATTTTACTAAATATCATACTTTGAATAAGTTTTAGTTTGTGAAAATTCTTAATTAATATGTATATTAAAAATAAATTCATTTTTAAAGTTTTTGTTGAAAATAAATATTTTACGTGATAATGATTTTTAACTACTAACAAAATCATACCCAATTTAAAAATATTTGACGCAAAGAATTACCCAGCCTCTTGGTAAGGTTATCAATAAAATGGTTCGCAATAGGTTAAACATATTTCAAAACACTTGGATAAAAAAAAAAAATGTGTTTTTTATTGTAGTGCAATGGCGCAGTGGTTTTATGGTATAATATAAAAAAAAAGTCTGCTATAGCAAACCAGCGATTTGTTGAAGCCTCCTGTTTTCAGCAAATCTCTGAAGAACCTTTAGCAGGCAAAAGTACTTCTGATAGTATATTGGAATTAAAAATAAAGACCACTTTTTTGTTGGTGTGAGCCTATATAATCCTTCACAAAAAATGCAACTTTGAGGTTATGTTACTGAATGCATATTCCAGCCATTTTCATTATTTTTCCAGTAATCCACATCGTCTGAGCCTCAATTAAAAAAAAAAAAAAAAAAAACAGCGATATTTTAATTCCCCGTAGATAATTAATAATAATGGAGATAAGCAATTTTGAAAAAAGCCCAAAAGTCAATAGTAGGCTGTTTTGCAGCTAACAAACAAAAATCATACGTTATAAATTAAATTGAACTATAATATATGTATATGTATATTCGGGTGCTTTTTTTTCGCGACTATTTTTTTTTTTCAGTTTCACCTCGAAATTTTGTGGCAAATACCTAAACAAAAATTCCCTAAAATTGGTGCCCTTAATATTAATATTAAGTACTAGACCAAGGCGCATAAAGATTTCCCATATAAAATACACGTAGACTTTGATTATTTTTCTTCAAAACTCTACAGCTCAGAGGTATTTTATGGTATAATCTTGGTCAATGGTAGGGTTTCTTCAGAATTGAATTCTCTACAAAAGGGTACATTGCGGCGTAACCCTAACTCCCACTAGCAAGGTAGACGGGTATATAAACCCAATTTTTCCATGAAATTCTCGCTTTTCGCCCCTATCTCGTAAACAACAAGAGGTACAGAAAAAGTGAATATGACAAACTTGTAGGAAATTCAATTTCCTACAAAAAAGTTCTGAACACAAAATCGCTAACATCGATATTTCTTGAGATATTGGACTTTGAAATTGGGATAGTGTGGAATTTTCATGGTTTATTGAGCTAAATTGTAGAAACACTACCTCAACTTACATCCAAGTAAAATTAAGTAATTTTGTGAAAATAATTGGGTCTTAACGTGAGGAGTTAGTTAAATGTGGAAACAATTTTCTGCTTCCATAAATCGAATATATTTGGCTTCGATGATAGTGAATATAACTAAAGACTAAACTAACTATGATAATAAAATTTAATTAAAATTGTTTACCGTCTAATTGTCTAAGATACGAATGAAATTTAGTTTTAGCTCAAAAAGCAATTTATCTCGAACCAAAAACATCTTGAACGTGTAAAATCGTTTAGATTAAAACAAAAGCAATAACTTAAAATTGGACATCGCACCAATAACAGCTGCAAGCTGCAATCACTTACCTGATGCAATTTGGAGACAACAGCCTCGGATACGAAGAGGACCTCCGAAATAATGAAAACCTGGTTGCCGTTGGGCAGGGTGTAGTCGGCCAAAATGGACACGTTGTTCACGGAGGGCGAAGCTAGAAGGGAGAGCATATAGTCAAAAGCAAAGCAAAGCAATTATGCTGGACTAACGATTATTCTTGAAGACGACCGACTCCCCGCCGAGCGTTCGGAAAGTCATTTCCGGTGCACTCTTGATGTCTGCCATCCTGAGGGGCGTCTGGGACTTGAGAAAGTGGTTCCGCAGGACGCTCTCGGTGAAGTCCTGGACGCTGAACGGGTAGAAGCCCCAATCGATGGGGTGCCATCTCTGGAACGCATTGTCCGATGGTATCAGGATCGTGTAGGAGCCCTCCTCCATAGTTTGGGTCAGATTGCTTTTCGAGAGGAAGTGCTGGAAGACCTTTGTTCCAGATTTCATGCTCGAGAGGAAGGTCATTAGTGGGTTTTGCTTGAGGTCTTTCACCGGCAGCGGTTCGTTCTTTGTGATGTTCTTCATTTCCAGTCGCTGCGGCTCATTGTATCTGGGCGAACGGATAACAAAAGAAATAATTAATCACATTCTTATCGCACTTCCTTAAGAAAGATAAATATAACCGATTCGCTACCTATTTGTTTCCTGAATGTTCCTTTTTGCGAACGCTGCTTTTCTATCCCCGAGGAACCCATCCACGAAAATTGCAGCCAACTTATCGTTGAGCTGAATTGTCCGGAGGATTTTTAGACCGTTCAGGGTCCATTGACTCTCGTTGGATTTCTTTACTGTCTTGAAAACAATCGTGTGTCTATTGCTATTGCCGTAAAACTCATCTTCACTAAAGGTATCAAAGGCTTTTCCAGGTACCAGATGCTCAAGCATCACATCTTTCAGTCTTGTCTTTTCGATATTCACAATATCAACTTTGGGGACGATTATTGTAAAGGGCGTATCTGAAAATTGATAGGGAATTTTTGTTAGATTTTAATTCATTTTATTTATTTCAAAGTTCTAAATGAATAATAATAAAAGTTTGTGATTAGAAAATTGTCTTGGGACCAGGGAAGTACTTTAAATTAAATAATAAAAGTAATTAAACAAGACAACTGGTATTAAGGATTGCTCAGGATAATATCCCTTTTAATGCAAAATAGACAGGAAATGTAGAAATTCAATTTATAAATATTTAAAAAAGATGTTTCATATTCAAAGTTCTAGATCAAAATTATTTCGTCGGGATGTATCCTGAGTTTTATGCTTTCTTTAAAAGTGGATATGTTTTCTTAGACTGGCCAAATTTTTATCCATTCCAATGTTTTGGAACCAGAGAAGTTCGTCAAAAATGTCAGTTTTTTTTTTTTTTTTATAAAATTTGCTATTAAGAAGCCAAAACTCGGTTATTTTAGGATGTATATTTTTCGCTGTTTATTTTCTAAGTGAGCTATTGGGAGTAGAAAAAATCTTCTAAACACTACGATATCTACGTAATTAAAAATTACAATAATTATACAGAAAGTAAAATGTATCAAGAAAAATAAGTTTTTTTAACTTCTAAACATTAAAGAAGAAAAAGGAAATGCGTTTAAACAATTCTTTTACATCCTTATATGTTAACTATTTCATAGTTCATAATTGGTCGCAGTTTTCTGATTATTTTGTCTATTATTTATTTCAATCTACTTAAACCTAATCTAAATTTTAAGTTTCATAATAATTTAAATAAGAATAAGTGCTTTAAATAAATACATATGTTGTTTGTTGTCCCCTGCCATTTACAAATTTTTCTATTTTGATGGTAGATGTCCATCATCAATGAGGAAATGATAAAAATGTAGGAAAAAATTTCGACCTCTGGTTTTCACAGCAATAAAATTCATCAAAAATATTTTCTTATAAAATTCATATTCCTTGGTTGAGAAATTCACATCCATTAATCTGATTTCTATCATTATTCAATGTCTTCAAGGAGTGGCGGAAGACGCTAGAGAGGAAATATGCTACGAAGAAAAATGATTTGCCCCTTTACAAAGTTGAGTTTTACTTGATAGTGTCCCAGGTGAAAAATTTAATATGCATTTTATGATAAAAAATACGGAAGAAGATATGCTTTCAATTAAGATAAGATATATTGGACATAAAAGTTTTAATGCTGGCGTGTAAAGATTCGTTCAAGGGGAACGTCCAGAAAACAGAAATCAATGTCTATTATACATCGAAATATATAAAGCGTGTCCATAAAATTGATTTTAATTTTGGATAGAGTGAACCATCTCTTCGGCTTTGAATTTTATCGGGGCTGTTTACAAAATCCTAAAACGAAGAGTTACGTCTTATATTTAAGATATGCATCAATAGATGGGCTTAAACGAAGGGCCAAGGTAGCGTTGTGCTTATTAGCTTACTTGTAATCCAATTTAGACACCCAATATTACACGAAAACAACATAAAATCTGTTCAACCTATTTAGAGTAATATCGTTCTAGAGTACATTAAAGGCACGATATGAATAAATCGATATATACGAGACCCTATCAGGGCAGCTGTGCGGGATGAATAAATTAGTCCCAAGAGAAATTTGAATTGAGCCTTCGGCTGGCCCACAATACAGTCGAGGAGAACTCAATTTCAGAGGATCTCCTCGTGTCGTCCTTGTGACTTTAACCAGACTCTAAAAAAAAATGGGGCCTTTTAAACACCCAACTACGAAAAAGTCACCTCGAAATCGACCACTTCAAAGCGGGCGTTTTTATACATAAAGGAGCCGCTGAGAGTCAATTACCAATTATTGCCATGACGTGACTGAAATACTTTCTTAAGGAGTTAAGAAGTTCGTCGGAGCTCCTGCGGCTTCTTTATTTTGTCTCGCCAGCAGAAAACAAATTCGACTCATAAAAGAGAACTGGCTGACCCAAGAAAAAAGGGCACAAAAGACGTCGATTTCGTCTTAATGGTCCTCTTGATTAACACTTTGGACGATAGCAAGGACATCGTCATCCACTCTTTGGACGTGCCAGAGACGTAGGGCTGCCACGGTGATAAGAGGGGACTTCTTTTTTTTTTTTAGTCAAATCACCGATTATCGGAGATGCTCTATCGCTTACTTATGCAAATCTATTTATAATCGATTGTCCGCGCACAGAGCTACTAGGTCAAGGTGATCTAAGCCGCCATTAGTATTCATCCGCACCTCGTCAGGTAAAAATTCTCGAGACTCATAGCATATTTTTTCTTATGTCATTCAGATGTGACGCGAATTATTCATATAGTCGCGATTTGGATTCGTCATTTTGGGGGCAACTCAAATGCTCTTGCATTGTATGGTAACGAAATATAAAAGAAATGAAAAATCAAATCTGAACATCAGCTTTGAATATCTAATGGCGCTGGGATTTCATATTTTGGAGCCGCTCTTGATTGATAGATTTGAGCTGATTGATCGAACACGTTTATCCGGTACGACGGGATCGGCTCCAAAATGTTTGAACGAAAATGGCAACAGCACAGCTCGAAGCGGTGGTGTGTCATTTTGAAAACATTTTTCCATTATGCTCGACCAGTCCTGGAATATATATGCAGGTACGTTGGCATAGTTCCTCCAATTGGCCCGCATTTAATTTACGCAGATAAAACTGGGGAATATCTTCGAACAATGGACGGTGCCTGGTAGTTGGTACCCCGGACCGCAGTCTGAAGTGCGGTGCGGTTCGCTGGACGGGTGCATGCACTCAATTCAGGAAGCCAATTCGAATTCTTTCGACTGCGGTGGCATGCAAATTTTTCGCACCGTTCAGCTTATGGGCATTTAATTAATGGCAATGGTCTGTCACCTGACGGAGGTTGAGGCAGACCATCGCGGCTGGCATGCATACTGAGCAGGTTGCCTATATCTTTCCCGGAACTGGCATTGTTATCAGTCGCCGCCGTTACGTCGTAGATTTAGGGCAGGTGATATTGGGACTTTTTAGAGTGCTTTGTTCACAAAAGAGCCTTGTTTTGGACAGTTGAAATATAGCCGAAGTGACGCTAACTACAATTGGGTCATATACATATAAAGGATTCTATTTAGATATTCACTTAGAGCAATATGTAAATACCTCTTATGAATTGCCTTTTATGGACTAGTGATAAGATATGAACATTTAGGGCTTAGCAGGTACCAAAAATATAATATTAACATAAACGGCAAATTAAGTAAATTTCAAAATAAAAGCTTTACTATTTGTAGCATATATGAAAGGTTTAAGATTTACTGTGATACGTATTGTAAATATTTTAAGTTCTTTCGAATTTCATTTATAAACCGCTTTGCACATTAAACTTTAAATACAATTCTTTTCATACGAATTTTTTGCCTAATCTGCAATTAAAATTTAAAAAACTACTATAAGGATCTACATATAACCAGAATTAACTTAATTAACTCAAAAACTTGATATTTCAAAAAGAAAATTCACTGAAAATCGCAGCTCAACTTTTAAAAACACGCTCAAATTGTTAAGTTTTTCATCACAGTTATTTAGTTTTTCTAGTTATTTACAATCTCAGCACATACTATTTTGTATCAATAATTATTAGTAAGGGTCATTATTTTAATCTACCGAGATTATATCAACAATCCTTAACCAAATAGTTATGCATACCAGAAAATTTGTGTCGTTTTTATCTCTCGTACTTTTCAATGCAATTATAAATTGCAATCAATATCTTTGTTTCAGTGAATATAAATTACATAGGGCAAAACATTTTATATTTTCTTCTGTTGCCGAATAAATCTAGTTTCATTTGTATCGAATTTTTTCCATTGATTATGAATTCGCAAACGAGTATCAATTAGGAGGTCGACATATGATTTAAATGGAAGCCTCAATCCTAATCTAGAGATATGAAGAAGCACTAATCTAAAGACTTTATTAAACATTTTGGAGATCATGTTTTTCTTAAGGGTGGGTCAGGTGAGATCTTCATTCACTATCTATTGTGTGAAATAACAGGTTTATCGAAAACGTAAATTTCAACGATGTTTCTATTTTAGGCGTTTAAGGGACACCACTAGTGTACCATTTTGAATTTTTGTTTGCGTATTTCGATAATACCTTTAAAAATAACTTCAAAGCCCAATATCTCAAGAAATATCGATGTTGGCGATTTGGTGTTCAAGAACTTTTTGGAGGGTATTCAATTTCCTACAAGTTTGTCATATTCACTTTTTCTGTACCTCTTGTTGTTTACGAGATAGGGGCAAAAAGCGAGAATTTCATGGAAAAATTGGGGTTAGTGACCCGTACTACCTCGCTGGTGGGAGTTAGGGTTACACCGCAATGTACACTTTTGTAGAGCATTCAATTCTGAAGAAACCCTACCATTGACCAAGATTATACCATAAAATACCTCTGAGCTGTAGAGTTTTGAAGAAAAATAATCAAAGTTTAGGTGTATTTTATATGGGAAATCTTTATACGCCTTGGTCTAGTACTTAATATTAATATTAAGGGCTCCAATTTCAGGGAATTTTTGTTTAGGTATTTGCCACAAAATTTCGAGGTGGGACTGAAAAAAAAATAGCCGCGAAAAAAAAACACCCTAATATGAATATATATATAATAGCTTCCCGACTAGAATTTTAGAGGGGTACATCTAGGGTCCCTATGAGGCTAGCCATACTGCCTCGTGTGGGTCCCATGAGGCTGCCGTATAAGGCCTTGCCTCATTCGCGCATCATTATGAATGCCGCATGTGGTCCTCGTGAGTCAAAATAATTGCTACCCGATTTAAACATTTTTCATGAAAATTGGTACATAGGGGTTTTGCGGAATGCTGATTTCAAATCCACTGTCCAAATTTAGAAATTCAAGATGGCGGATTCAATATGGCGACCAAGATTTCTCGATTTCAATAAAGGGATTTTCGGGTTGAAACAAATTCTAGAATATAACAAACTAGCACATTTGAGAAGTATGATCCTAGGTGTATATTTGATGTTTGCCTAATCGAGTGTAAGGTAATGGTGGGATTGCCTATTTCATTGTAAGGTTATAAATGCATTCGGTTTGCCTCATAAGACTCTCATAAGGTAAACCTCACTTCAGTATCGCTGATTTTATTTTGTGAGGTCGTCATGAGGAATCTACGGGGAAATCCATCTATCGGCATACCCCTCATTTGCCACATGAGGACCTCATGAGGAATCTACGGGGAAATCCATCTATCGGCATACCCCTCACCTGCCACATGAGGCCCACACGCTTCATGAGGCATGCCCCCTATAAATTCTAGTCGGTTTAAGGTTTAAATTTTCATTAGAGCTACATTACAAATTTCCATGACATTACGTTATTTTTTAATGATTTGTCTAAAATGTTCGAAATACGGTCTTTTGTAATTTTTATCTCCGCTTTTGTCGAAAATGGGAGCTAATTAAAAATTTTCATTCATTCATTGATTCATAACCTATGGCAAAAATTACATTACGGAGGATTTGTCATTTTTTCAGCAACTAAGTTAGTCTTGATCTGTGTTATTTTATATCTAGTACAAAAATACTAGCTGCATTTGGTAACAACTATTTATTATTCCTGTTCTAATAGCTGCACTCAAAAAGGTACCAAATATTTGGTCCAAAAAGAAATAATTATTAATTATTATATAGAATTAATAATTATTTCTTTTTGTACCAAATTTTGTAAAAAATTGTAAAGCTAACTTTGACTTCGAGTGATTTTTTAAACTTTCATTTGTCAACCATGAATATGTATTTATTTCGCTTAATACAAGCTACAAATATTATTAAATATAAACAAAACATTGTCAGTCCAAAGTTCCAAAATTTGAGCTAATTTTAGATATCTAAACGGTAATGGCGCCTTAATAAATTACATAGATAAACTTCAATAGCCTTTAATAGGTTGACTTCCAGATTTTATTCAGCGACTTACGTATTCAGTTAATGCGTATATCAATCATAGCAGTTTCTAGGTGACATGAAGTCAAAGTGTTAATATAAAAATTAATCAAAGAAATCATTTAGGCAACACGTATGCTATTGCGTTCTTCTATGTCTATATAAAATTATGGCTTTGCGTTGAATTGAGCTGCTCGTCGCCACTCGTTAATGTTAATATGGGGACATATATTATTTCCGTGGTCCTTCGATTTGAGAAGGCTTTCTAAAGCATTTTGTAGCAAGGAACAAGGGAAAAATAATGATAATAATAAAATAAAGTCTTCGGGATATTGATAACAATAGGTGTTATCTTGCCGTCCCATACATAAAATGCGTTTTCTCTTCAAATCCGAAGTTCTTTCTTTTTGCAAAACGCTTATTGACTGAAGATTTTCCTTATACAAAATGTTTATTGACTATGCTCAAATCGAAGGACCACGGAAATGGTAGACGTGCCTTAATATGTGGTATTATATTTATTATTTTTTTTTTTTACATTGTTTAAATGAAATTGTTTTAAGAACTTACCTTTACTTAGTTTATATCCACTCTCCTCCAGTACAGGCCATCCATTTCTAACGAACTGCCGAAGGCTGTCGAACTTCTCGTTGTTGCTGCTCAAAACATCCGAAACGTCCGGAATCACTTTATTGTCTAATAATTTAAAATTCTTAAGGTCTGGGTTAATTGGGCTCGGTTTACCACTTAAATCGGCCGTTTCACTTCCACAGACCGCGCTTAGCAGCTGAGCGAAAACGATTAATTGAAGCGCGCTAATAAATTTTGTGCTGAGCGCAAAACGACGACGATGCCGCGTCAGACGTAAACTTTTACCAACATTTCCCGGGGATTCGTAGGAAACGAGCATCGATAGTGTCATCTTGGCCGTTCAATGATCTCCGCTTCAATTCAGCAATTAAATCCAAATTAAATTAAATGCAATCTCACTGTGCAGCCACTCTGATGACCGATTGAAAGCACTATATACTAATTCGCGATCATTACATCTTAGAAGGTTCAGTTCTTGAGCACTTGTTGCGTCCTCTAAAAAAAAAAACAGAATTCTTCTTATATCTCTTTACTCGCTGCCGCCGGGTTTGCTTCTTCCACTGGGACTGCTTGGGCTTCATTTGCATATGTATGAAAAAAAGGAACACATATCATTCAGAGGAAATCTTATAGCTTGGTGACATGCGAAATTGTAGGGGATAGGAAACCTTTCTTTTATTTATTTTTTTTTTTTTCGGTCAAATACCGATTATGAAGTGGTGACGAAAGGAAGGTTTTACGGGCAATGGGATTTTCTCATTTTTTTGCTGTTTTTTTTGCAAAAAGGGGATTTTGTAGGCACGCCATTTGGAGCAAAAGCGAGATAATAACATGACCTTTCCCGGTTCCATGGCTCCTGGGGGCGGAATTCCTTTAATTAATTTAGGCAAAGTCTATTGGGCATTACTCTATTTATAGCTAGAGGTCTTGCACAGCCACTGCATTAAATTATGCGATAAGAGCAAGGTTGTGGCATTAATTCAGAAGAGGTAAATAGATGTTTTACGTGGGATAAGATAAGATGGGGAGCTTAATTTCACAATTCTATGGGCTCGGTGGGCCTGGCAGGGTATGACTATTAAATTGTCGCTATAAATTAGGGAGTACATTATCCAAATAAAGTCCTCCTTAAAAAGGGAAAAGTCCTTTTCGAGTTAATTTATGTTATTAATTTACTGGCTTGGCTGTTTGATAAATGAAGAAAGGGTACCTAGTTTGATCAGATGAATTTCGTATTCATGCTTTGTAATTGTATATATAAAGGGATAGGAATTTACACCCTTCCAAAATACCAAAAAAATATATAATGAAACAGAAATGATCACTGTAGTTAATCTTTTAAAAATCTTCCTTTAAGGAGTTTCATACTTGGTTTCTATTAAAATAAATTGGATCAGGATGACCTCCCAATTTCTAAGTCCACATAAATTTTAAAACCACTGAAGTTCTGAGTGTCATTAATTTTTTTAATGAATTTTCTAACAAATACGAGATGGTAATTCTATTCTCTAACTAAAAGTATTTTGTTTCAGATAGTTCTCTTAAAATGTCCACATCCTACCTAGTCGACTGCATAGATTTTTGTGTGGGATTTTTAATTCTTTGTGTTTGGGGCTTTTACACTAAAAATATTTGTTCCGGACACATTCTGGTTTTAATTTTTTCTAATAAGTTGATATGTTGGAATTTCAATAAAATGTACTAAGTTCTGGTGGGGATCGAACTGGCTGCGACATGAATTTAAAAGTTAACGAAGTCTGAATATATAGTACACAGAATTCAATATAAAATTTTAAGCTGTAATGAGTTTGAAGCATTTTTTCTAAAAAATATTTAATCAGGACTTAACCCGGCTTTTCGTTTTTTAAATAACCTAATATGTTAGGTCAATCGAGATGCCACGAAATTCGGATTTCTAAAAAAATTACATACGATGTTAACTACTGCGAGTTTGGGACTCATTCATATATAATATAACCTACTTTTAAGTTTCTAATATTGTATATTCCATCCGTCGAACTTGGCTTGACTTGACATTTTGAATAGAATGATACCTAAAAAATAAAACTAGCAATTTTGATTAATTGTTAAAGCTGCAGGGCTAACAGGGTAAAAAATTAAAGGCTTGAAAATATATTTCCAAAATAGTGAGGAAATTGCATTACGAGATTTAACGTGTTATTTTAAACCCTTCTAGTTATCTTTAAATACTGACGGACAATTTTCACAATATTTTAACTAGTTTTTTTAAATACTGATAAACTAACAAGGCATGTTAAAGTTAATAATATGCTGCTTTAGTGTTCAATTTTTACTTTATTTAAAAAAGAAAAAGAAAAAAATAATAATAATAATTGGAAAAGAATTGTCGAACTTCATACCATATATGTATTCTTTCTATTTTGTATTTTGCCCGACTAAGGCAAAGAAAAAGAGAGGGTTATGATTTTACTAGTAAATGTTAGTATATTATATATGTTCATCTGTTCTGTCGTAACTCCTAAACTATTCAACACATTTTGACAAATGAAGTATTGTTGGTTTCGTGTTCGTGTTCCGCGTGTCATAGGCTATATCATGTCATGTTAAATTCAACGGATATGACCCAAAAAACAGTAACAAAATAATAAATGTAATCTCGTTAAATAGCGTTATTAGTTTATTATATCCAGTATTGACTCCTAAGTATCCTGACGCTCCGTTTCTAATACTTCGTATGAATTATGGTATAAAAATGGGTAAGTTTGAAAGGACATTGACCACAGTTGAAGAAGCAAGCGATAAGAACGGGTGTTTAATAGAAAAAATTAAGATAAAATGGCAGAATTCAGTGTTGACGAGTATGCCGATATAATTTACGTGTACGGTTTAGTAGAAGGAAATGATAATGAGGCCGTAGGAGAATACCAAAAGAGATTCCCGAATCGGCGGGTACCCAACAGAAGGGTATTTTCAAGGACTTTCAGAAGGTTAAAAGAAACCGGAAGTGTAACCACCCCCAGAGCAGAAACGCGAGCAGGAAAATCGGCCGATTCAGCGGACCCCGACCAACAAATCCTCAACATCGTCAGGAACAGCCCTGTACTAAGCATCAGGCAGGTCGCACGAAGGTCAGGATTGTCTTCAGGGAGAGTTTGGACCGTTGTGAACCGAGAGGGACTACATCCATACCACCATATCCCGGTCCAGGCACTAGGGAAGGAGATTCCGAAGGACGATTGCAATTCTGCACTTGGCTGTTCGAGTCTGACATCGAAAACAGAAGGTTTCTAGACCGAATTCTGTGGACGGATGAATCGCAATTCACCCGGGATGGCATCACAAACTTACACAACCTCCACACCTGGTCAGATGTGAACCCACATAGGACCAGGTGTCGGTCCTTCCAGCAAAGATTTAGTGTCAATGTCTGGGCTGGCATCATCGGCAACCAGTTGATAGAATCCTTCATCTTGCCCCAAGTGCTGAATAGTCAGCTATACTCGGACTTTTTGGAGAATACCCTTCCGGATCTGTTGGAGGACATCCCCCTGGCCACCAGAAGCGCAATTTATTTACAGCTCGACGGAGCACCTGCGCATACTGGGAACATTGTTAGGGCAAGGTTAAATGAAAATTACCCAGAGCGCTGGATTGGACGAGGTGGACCGATTCCTTGGCCTGCTAGGTCACCGAACCTTACTCCACTGGACTTTTTCTTATGGGGAATGATGAAAGATGAAGTTTACTCAAGACTAATCAACACTAGAGAAGAATTAGTTACCAGGATTGGGACTGCAGCCACGAAAATACGGGAGAGACTGGTTACCATAGACCTGAAACGTGAAATAAGACCAAGGCTACTTGCATGCATCGAAACTGGCGGAGAACATTTTGAACAGCTTTTAAAGGACAAACGTTTTAATTGTAATTAGTTTTTAAGCAAACAAAATGTATTTTTTAGTTAACTTCAGTATAATTTCTTAAAAATTCGAATTATCATGATATTCTGTAAAAGGATTTTTGTAAATAAATTTTCGTATCCTTTTCCTATCTGGGCATGTTGCACCTTTTTGGAAAGGTAATTAGATAGGCAACTTAAAAAAAAGAAAAAGTAGGTATGTTAATAACATGAATTTCGGAGAAAAGTGGGGCGAAAGGTGAAAAATCGTGAAATAAAAGTTAATTTTTTCAACTTCCAGGGGGGATTGTGGCCAAGGGGTTGGGGATAGGGGGGTGGTGTAAACTTTTTTGGAAAGGGCTTCCAAATAGTGATTTTTTGAAATCAGTTTGGGGCCGCTGCGATGCGTAGAAAAAAAGATAAAAATACAAGAGCGGTTCCCATATAAGGCGAAATCCTGATTTACGAATCACCCTGTAACTGCCAAACGGTGCGAGATGCCCCCCCCCCACCCATACGATTTTTTGCTTGTCTCGGTCTGACCTTTCACCCCCTGCAGTATTGACCACCCACCTCTGAACACCCTGTATATGTAACTTTTACAAAACTTCAAAGTTGTAGATCCCAAAATGAGTTAAGTAAAAATTAAAGTTAGAAACTAAAACTCGGCTACGATTCTAAATGCCTTATAAAAAAGTATTGAACAAGACTTCACTGTCTCTCGCATATCAAACAAATAAGATTAACTAATGACGGGTTTTAGTTTTAATTTTATGTTTTTAATACCCTAGATAACCATTTCTTTATAGATAGATTCATAACATAACTAAGTTTGATGATATTATTTCTAATGTACATTGCAATCATTATTCATCTTGCATAGAGCATTTCACAAATGTTCTGCACCCCTGTCGAAATGGGACTATCACGGAACCGCAAAGAGCTCCCGGCCAGGAGGTCGATTGACCAATGTTTGAAGTGAAAAAATCGCATAACACACTCAACTGATGGAGTACAGGAAATTCAATTAGCCGGGGTTAAATTCAAGACTCGCATATGAATTCCGATTCGTGATCGTGCATCTTCTTATAAAAGAAAAAAACAGACAGACGCTGGCTCTATCTTCATAGAGAAGGAGTGTGCTTGTGCACAACCTTTTTGCCCAGAGACCGGCTTCATTTTGGTTTCCAGCTGCCCCGACAGCCCCAGAAGTCTCATCGCACAGAAGACTCTTCTTTGGGGCCCCGTTCAGTTGTTGGTTGGAATGAAAACGTCTTTTTATGGTCGTCTTCGGTTGCCGTAAAAGCAGCACCACAAAGAAGAAACTTTCCCGGTCTGCTTTTCTTATCAAGTTGTCATTTGTAATTTTATCTGTGCACCTCATTCAATTGACGCCATAAATCTCCCGACTAGAGAAAATTGTTTGTTACATAAGACGAGGACTGATTTTGATGGTGATATAGACGTGAAACCTCAATTTATCTATCTATCAATCTATCTATTCTAGCCGTCTATCTCCTCCTGTGGCACCCCTTATCGACCTTTTAATTAATTTCCTCAGTTTCGATTAACAGTCAGGTGGAAAACCAGAGTAGTTATTATATTGCAAATTGTCTAAGCCCAGACGGATGGAGTTTTGCAAATTACCAATGGATGTGGAGTTGCATCACGCTTAGCTGTTCAACTCAACCGGGCCGGCTGAGTCACGAATTGATTTGCTAAATTTAACTCTCCAAAGTTGGACTCTTTCTGAAGGCGCTGAAGATAGTAAAAAAGTCGTTAACACTGCCGGCGGAACTGACTGAATGACTGACTTTCCTTAAAGAGATTTCAAATAAGCTCAAGGAAATAAATTTAGACCGTTTTATGCACGCTTCGTTTCGTCGTCCTGATGTTTTTAGAATAAAGTAAATATATTATTATTATTATATAGTAAGCTAAGAAATTCAATTTGCAATTTCAATCATGAATAATGTATTGTTCATAAAAAGACATTACTCATGAAACTGCAGATTGAAGATTGATTGAGTAATTAATTGATACAATAATTATAATCTAACTTCTGATAAATTATGTTCAAATGTCGTGTTATCTGTCATTACTGCCATTTTTTTTTATCAATCAATCGTGGATTATGTACAGTAAATAGATACTCTTAGAATAACTAAAATATGTTCAAGCTGTGTGTTGTTTTCGACCGCAACGTAATTCATTTCAATGTTTTCTAAATGATTTGATGGTGTAGTAAATCATATAACTCTAAATTCATAAACATTCATCAGTCGTACGAAGCATAAGGCGCGAAAACGTTATGCAAAATGTTTATATGCATGAAGCTTTGTTGCAAAGTGGGTGTGGAATGTTTTGAATCAGTGTATTTTTATTTATTATTTAAAGATGTTTTTCTATAAAATGACGATAGTTTTATTTTAAAAAATTTTAAAGAGGTATTCCAATAATAAAAATAAACAAGTTAAATTTTTCCAAACGAGTTTAATAGATACAAGTATTGTTAATTTTAAAGGTTCAAAGATGTTTGTTACAATATTTTATATAACATCGAAAAAATAAAGGTTTGCCAACTATTTAAAAAATTAAGTTCCATAAAACTAAATGAACTAGGATACTCTATCTAATGAGAAGATTGAATTATTTTTTCTTAGTGTACGCTTTGATGTAATTGAACAATTAAAATTGAATCGTTCCTGAGAAAAATACGGAATTTCTACCATTTAATAAATTAATGAATTATTTTCTTATGATTGTATCATGTATAAACTTCAAAGATTTTATTGTTTTGTTTTTGAGAATGGTTTAGTCACTATTTCTTAAAAACAAAAAAAAACTGATACAAATGTCTACGTCAAATATACGTATATTTTTTTCAATCACCTATTTAATCACTTGAGGGATACTTGCACGCACAACGTGTGGCACAAGTTGAATTAAAATTAACCAGATATAATATAGATAAATTGTTTGATTGATTGATGATGATTTCCTGAAGAAATTAAATTCCATTATTTTATTGGAATTTCTAGGTTGGTGAATTGAGGAAATTGCATAGAAATTGAAGGAATTGTATTGTATGGAATATATTGAGAAAAAAAACATCGATTTTATTGGAATTTCTAGGTTGATGAATTTGAATTTTCTAGGTTGATGAATTTGAAGGAAATTGCACAGAAATTGAAGGAATTTTATTGTATGGAATAGATTGAAAAAAAAACAACAATTTTAAGGTATATAATTGATAAAGCTATTCAAAATTCTGTTTTAAAATTCTCGATTTTGTTTTTTCCGCTTTTTGAAATTCCTCATTGTTAAAATACGGTTTTGTTCAAATTTAATCTTTCAAAACCCCATTTTTTTAAAATCGGGCTTTTAAGAGAAAAGATTGAGTGGTAAAACAAATCCTCTGTGGGACTAATAATTTCTCGAAAAAAGTATAATATAAATTTCAATGATAGGTATTCAAAAAGGAGAATTTTTGTTAAATTAAAAATTTTGTGCAAAGAAAATTGTTACTAAGTTAAACATTTTTTACAAGAAATTTTTTTTTACTAAATTGAACATTCTGTACAAGGAAAATGTTTACAAAAATGAGGTTTTGATAAAATGAAAATATTTACTAAATTGAAAATTTTGTATGTACAAGGAAATTATTTAGTAAATTGAACATTTTGTACAAGGAAATCATTGATCATTTATAATGTTTTCTTTAGTAGAATTTTTCTTTCTGCAAGGAAAGCAACAGGATTTTAAATGGGCGGGGTTTTGAAAAGGCGGGGTTTTGAAAAGGCGGGATTTTCGCGAGAATTTGTAGCGCAACGGATAATAGCAAAAAAATGTAGAGGATTTCTAAGATGTCCAGGATTAATATAAAATTTTATTGGAAAATTTGGAATCCTTCCTTCCTCCACTTTTTGTATTATTAAAGTTTTGTTCTACAACATATTTGTTACCTGTTTTCTAGAAAAACGGTTGGGAATTCACATGAAATATGATATAATTTTGTCAACAGGAACAAATAAAGATCACCTACGGTTTCTTAAGTGTTTGTGTAATTTTTATAAAGATCCGCTCTTAATTGCTAGTTCATACTGCGAGTACTTGCATTTGTTGGCTTACTAGTATCAAGGTTATAAACAGACAAACGTACAAAACTGATTAAAATGGGAAAAGTGAAGTGGCCAAGAAAAATGTTGACACAAGAATGTTGGGCGATAGCCTCGCAATTCATCAGATTGCGAAAAGCCTTAGTACGCTACTAGAATTACAGAAACTAACATTTACGGTCGATTACTCATCATGCTCAACTTTTTTTATGAGAAAACCTTTTAATTAGGTACCGGTCTAAAATGACGCACCCGCCAAGTATCTGTGCAAAAGTTTTCTTATGACACAAAATTAAGAAAAATGAATAAAGGTTTGTGTTTTTGTCTCTACAAAAGACCTTCGAAGAGTAACGTTTTGCCGCTTACTAAGCAACCAAGTTTCAGGTATCTGAGGAATTCTGCCGCCCGGAAGAAGGGCTGCCGCGCCACTGCACCTGGTCGTTACCGCGTCGCACTTAGGTAACGCGGCGAAATTACGACAGTCGTCGCGTCACTCCGAATGGCGTGCAAGCGATGAGGAAACGGCGACCGCGACGCAACGGTTGAATGATCTAAGAAAATATTTGCCACCTTCTTGGAATAAAATTTCGCACCATCGGCACACCACTTTCCCTTCTCACCGAAAACTTTCTTTATCGGATTATCTGAATTTTTGGGGAATCGTGCAAAAATTCTATTTTTCTCTTCGTAAAATTATAAGTAGCATCTATAAGATGTCTCCACGGATGTTGACCAATCGAAATCTCGCACTATACTGAATGTTGAAAAAAATATTTGCAGAACTTTGTATAGCCAGCGGTGGTCAGTTTGTCAATTGAGCGAATCCCGCTCGCGGATCGCGGTTTTTATGGTGGGAAAGGGGAGTCACAATTAAGACGGTGGAGCACCTTACAGACTGCAGGCTGCAGACATGGGGCTAGACAGTCACAGAGTCTGCAGAAAATGGTATGTGATTATAGGAGGCAATTTCTTACCGGAAAATTATACGTAATAGCTGCCAAGAGCGGTGATTACCTTCGGGCGAGAGCACCACTTTGCTGTTTTGACTCCGCAGTTTCTGGGGCTGTGCTCCCCCGGAACGCTGCAGGGAGCTGGGTGCTCCTCTAGAAAAATACCTGGAAAAACGAAAAAGAACGCTTCCTGAAGTCCTCCTAAGCGCACTTGAGGGTACCACTTAAAAATCACTTTTGTTGGAACGGTTGAGTTAGAAAATAATATACACTTTTCTTGCAGAACTCCCTTTCTTTCGAGAGCAGATCCAGCGACTTCGCGGACGTAATCGAACCTTAAAGTCGTCTGAGATACCGGGAAAATTTTTATCTAATTACCCAGCACTAAAGCTTTGTTGGTGCTTTTACCACTGCTATGGCCTCTAGTAACATCGGGAAGTGGAGACCTGCGCAGGTCCAATCGATCCATTCATATCTTCCCAAGTTTTGGTTTAAACATTTCTGGTGGACCAATAAAGACGGCGCAGACTGTGCTTAGTCTTGACTCTATCCAGCGATTTTACGGAGGTTTTTGAGCTCGTTCAAATACGGGTTTGAAATTTGGAGAAGTTTGTTCAAGGTTTGGAGCACGAGATTATGGTGCTTATGAAAACTTTTACAGTGGATTCGGAATTTGCTTCTGAATTTTTATTCTGATACTATTTTATAAGTTAGCAAATACTTGAAGTGAAAATGTTTTTGTCCACAAATTTTTATAATTGGAGATTACAAAAAATTCAAACTTCTATCGTAACAAGTTTAACAAATTTGTCTATGAATATCTGTTGAATTTTTGTAGGTCTTTCTCAAAATTACTGAATATTTTTCATCAATATGTGAGACGTTGTTTTTGAAAGTGGTAAAGATCCATTAGCAAAAAAATCGTATATTTACTTTAACATGTGTATTCATTATTAATGTATAATAAAATTTTAGAAATTTATAGTTTTAAAAACATTACCTAAATAGATAAACGTTTGCCAATATTTTTAAGTTGATTCAAACGAAAACCCTTAAATATCTCATTTCATGAAAAAATGGACTTATACTAAATTTAGAACTAACAGCTTATTTAATCCATTAAAAATATCTTTTCGGCTAGTTAGAGGGGTGAACATGGGGTGTGAAATGAAGAAATAACGTTTAATTAAAACATTGTTGGACAAACGTAAGAAAAAATCTTACACACACCTTAATAATGGCATGTTCTTACTAATTTTGATATAAAATAAACAATCTTCACTTATAATGCAATATCGTTGAACTACCAATCCATAGTAAGAGGTGAAATAGGGCTATTTTTCTGAAAAATGAACAAAACTTGTTGGAATATATTTTTATCGATTGTATGGCTAATTGGGGATATTTCAGACCTAAGAACATCAAAAATGATATGATAACCCCTCAGAAAGCGGAAATACCTATATAAGGGTTGAAAAAAAGTATAAAAAGAATTTGTTCACGCTCGCAATTGGTTCTTATACCATTTAATTTTTTTTTTTTTGAAACAAAATTATACAATAAGCATCACTTCAACTCTTTTTCACGCTAAACAAGGGATGAAATATGTACAAATAGGGGTTATTTTTTGGGAAAAAATATTTTATATTTGAAAAAAATTTTTATTCTTATTCTTTTGATGCGAGTTATCCCCTTGAGTTATTTTAACTAGCCGAAAAGAAATTTTTTTTGTTCGTGTGTCCCAAATGAGTTGCTTCGGCGTTAATGGGTTAACAAGCAAAATAATTGTCCTATACATACATACTATATATTATATGTGTTTATAACATATCAAGATAGCAATTTTGCAAAAAGAAAAGAAAATTGTGCCCTATAGTTTTTATAACTGATTTAGCTGCTTAGAAAGTATATGCTTATATGTAAGAAAATCGATCGATTCTAAAAATAAGTTTCGAAATGATTTACCCTTTTAATAAAAAAAATATTTAGTGCAATTTGAGAAAAAGTCCTTAATTATAAAGTATGTTAAAATTTTTAAAACTACACTGCGTGTCATGAGTTTGCTCTAAAACCAAAAATATCAACGACAATCAAAAAATGTTAGTCCATAATGATTTTTTTCCTCTTTGAAGAGTTATTTAAAAAATATGCTTAACACATGCACAAATCCATTCATAAATAAGGAAGATTATTGTTAAAACATTAAGAAAACGATGATTAATAATTTAATTTGTTTTAAAAATTACTTGTCTTAAATTTCAGCGCTTCCAAACACTTTGTATTATTTACTTTGGATGTTGGTCGTAGTTCTTAATTTGTAAATAATTTAAGTAAAATTAACGTATGTTGATTTCTCTTGAATTTTTATAATCATTAATGAATAGCTCTAAAATGTGAAATAAGCAATATTTACTAATTTTTGGGGATGTTTTAGAATGTTGTAGAAATTTGTTCTTGAAATTTTGAACGTTAACCCTTAAGGACGTTCCCAAAGTGAGAGTAACTAAAAAAAAAGACATTTTAGCAAAAGTGTTAAACTTTTTGAAAAGTCAAAATTTGCCATAGACAAAAAGTTAAAAACAAAAAAAAAAAAAATTTATAATATAGCACATAATATTTCAAACTTACCGCGCAATGCAACGTTGCCAAGTCGCCATCTCTCACTTGACGAGAAGTGAAAATCGAAAATTAGCTCATTTTTAATATTTTTTATAACAAAACCAATACCGCTTGTCATAGTGATTTTTAAAGGAAGATATTCGTTATATCTTTAATTAATAGTTATCAGTTTTTTAAAACAATTGTAAGAAAATTACTACTGTTATTTAATAAAACATTCGCTTTAACATCGATCGGGATAGGATTCCCATGTTAAATATGCAAATTTTAATAGTCAATTTTTAGAAATTTACTACCACAAGAACGATTGAAAAAAATTTCTACGTATAAAGGACACTTATAAGTATGTGTATTTAAAGTTTCAAAAGAATCGTAAGAAAATTGATTTTTTTGGGAACGTCCTTAATTTAAAATTGGAAAACCTTAAGATTTTTTGCAAAATATTCCACAAAATTCACTTTTTTTTTATTTTAGAAAAGTATTGATAAAGATGTTCGATTAATAAAATTGGGACGTTTTCTTAAAATAGCGGCTGTATATACATATCTTAAATTTCAAGCTTTCATTCGAGTTTGTTGATATTCTTCGATGCTCTGTAATTTTACCAAAAATTTTTAAAATGACCATAATATAGGTTTTTACACTTTTTAACCCTATATTTCTTTAAAACGTGATGTGATGGAAGATGTTGGTGTTATTAATACAAATATAAAATCTTAATCTTGGCTCATATTATGTATAAATCTTAAATCTATAATTTGTAATATTACTCTGAAATGGTTGCACTAAATTGTAAGAATAAAATGTTTCTTTATTCTTTACGTCTTCTGAATTTAATTACTAATTCCACTGTTAAACGCAGAAAAACTCTGATAACAGTCATTTCATGCGGCGTAACAATGAATAAATCTAACCAAATTTAATTAGCTTAGACATTCCCAGTATCACGGTTGGATCCCTCTAAATTGCTATGTTTGTCTTAAAAACAAATAAAAACATTTTCCGAAAAAGAAATTTAATTAAAAAATTTTCAACAATTTTAACCGCAAACAGAGGGTAGAAGAACTAAAAACCCTTCAAGGGTTAAACGCTCAACAGAAGGTTGTTAAGAGATAGAACTCGTTGACCAACAGTCACGTTTTGCAGCAGTTTGAAAAATATTAATAATTACGGAATGGCTCGGTGCTTTCTCTGACTTCTATTGTTGTTCTTCAATTTTTATTTGGTCGTTTTTTCCTCGTTCACCACTTTTTCCGTTTGTCATTTCAAAATTGGTGACAATTTCCATCTCTCGGGTGGCTCAGTGATGGTGCAGCGTTCTAAAGCCACCAAATTTTCACCACTAGCACAATGGGGGCTCTATAGCTTGAGTGTGAATTTTAATATTTTTCCGCTGAAGGCCGGAAGGGAGAAAAGCCTGGCAAATTTAAATTCCTGGAATGATGGATTGCGTAGTGCTCTCCCAGTGGTGCGGAGCCAGCTGAAATGAATCTCTGGTGGAAAACCTTTTCCAGATTAATCACACAACTCCCAAATATGCGGGGAACAAATGGATTGGAACTTTTTAGCTTTTGTTTATGATGTATTGGTCCTTAGATGCGGAACTCTATGAACTTGGCCCAAGATGGGGGCTGAGGTCGATATTTGAGGGACCTACCTATCTTTCGATATCGCATCTGCGGTATAAAGGTGGTCAGAAAAATTCAAATTCAACTTTGAAATTATGTAGCCGTCAATGTATCATCCCTGCATGGCTGACGGAGACTGAAAAATTGAGTTACACTGGCCATTCGTCATGCACGCTCTACGGATTGGGGGGATTTCTTGCTAAGATCCAACTTTTAAGTTCTAAAAAAAACCTGGACTGGGGTGGATTGGTCTGGTCCAGGGTCGAGAAGCCCCCAGCATCAGCTCTGCTCGCCATAAGCAAAATGGGAGATCCCTAACGAGGGATAAGTCTGAATGCTAACAATTTGTTCGGTCAGGATGCGGAGTCAGTGAAAGAGTCCTGCTGAATGGAGGTTTTTTGCGTTTTACTCCCATTACTGGACCTCCAGATTGACTTAGTTTATAAAAAGAAGTCAAAGCTCCTTTCCGTCACGGAATATGTTCTTGAAACAGCAATTTGTGTATTTGAATTTGTTGGGGGATTTTTTTTTTCCAACATGACCTGGAGCAGGAAATATGTCTCAGGATTGCGTTTATTATTGTGATTTTGCTTCCACTGACTAAAGAACGATAGGAATTAAGTACTGAAATTATCATGAATGTATTGATTTTGCATTGATTTGCTCAGGATTTTAAGGAATACATATATATACTATACTTTGGATTGTCTGAAGTTAAGTTTTTAAAAACTATTTAATGAATTCCTTCCAAATACGAAAAGTGTTATCTAAATATGGTATATATTAAAAAATTAAAAATTATTATAAATTATTAATTCGCATGATCTTTTACCTCCGGGTAAGAACTTAAATTAACTGCTAGGAGAAATTTAGAGTCACTGATTTTATTTGTATTATAAAAGTAGTTTTGTATTCGATATGACAGCCAATACACTAATTTGCCAAAAATTATTAAAAAAAACATGGCAGTCGCGGGACTGGCCGATGGAAGCTTTGCTTCCTACTAATATTTATAGAAATATTTTTTCAAAGTCAATAAGTGCATATGATATTATTAAAATATTGTGAAAATAAATGAAGTGTATTTTTCTGTCAAATTTATAAATATTTATAGAAATATTTTTTCAAAGTCAATAAGTGCATATGATATTATTAAATCAGTTTGATTGTCGAGATTGTCATATACGTATATATAATATATACGAATATAGAGAGAAAGAGAGAACGATAATGTGTATAAACTCGAATGACTGTATTATTGTTATTATTTTCGTTACTTTTTTTCGTTACCGTCGGAAATTGTGAACGAATCTCCCGCACAACGTCCCAAAGGAAGCAAAGCTTCAAAAGGTTGATCTTCTTGATTATTTAGGCAGTTTTGAATGTTCAAAAAATTATGAAAATCTTTATAAAGTGATTCCTTTCAAATTAAGTCTTTGGTCCGGTTTCACAGTATATCAAGCTCAAACGAAATTGCTGCTTCAATCTTGTCTGATGAGTTCTATAGTATGAATTAAAGTACGGCTTAAACTAAAAATTAAACCGCGATATTTCTCAATTTAAGCCATTAACGGCGAAGGGGACATTTCACAGTCGATTGGTTTTTCGTCTACAAAATAAACTAAATATTATAAGACAAAAACATGTTCTTAAGTAGAAAGACCTACTCTTTCCGAATCTGAGGTCAGATTTGAAACATTTGTCACCATAAATTAAATATGGCCACCCAAAAGGTGCCAAAACTCGAAGCATCGATAGTCCAGTTTTTCATAAACTTATAAGGAGCGGGCACGACCTTGGGGAAACGGATTTGAATGAAATTTTGCCTAGTAGTAGTATTTCATGTCGGTATACTAGCCATAAAATATGTCCGTCCAATGCTCAGTAGTAACGGAGAAAAACGCACTCAAAGTTCACCCTGTACTATATACATATATAAGTTACGTTGAATTTCAATTGAGCGCATCGTATCATATATGGTAACGTTCCCGACTCTTACTCTTGCTTGCACGAGTTCGAGCCTACTTGATTGATTCATTTTTCAATCGTTTTTAATTATTTAGTTAATTATAAAAGTGAACAGACTATTTATTTATTTATTAACACATGTCCTTTTTTCGTTATTATTTCTATACGCTATGATCTTAAATATATCTCCAAAATGTACAGAGTACATGAAAATGTTAGTAACAACTATTTCCAAGATAGCAGATCCAATATGGCCGCCATTACAACAAAGAATTTTTCTTTGCAAATTTAGCGCATGCAAGTAGTTATTACTTATGTTTTTGAGGTCGCTGATTTCAAATTTCATATTAGATTTTCATTTTGCAAAATAGCGGATCCAATATGGACGCCATTATAACAAAAAGTTTTTTCTTTGCAAATATACCGCTTGTGGATATAGTCCAGGCTACCAAGGTTTTCACCTCCGAATTTTTTGAGCATGCATCGATTTTAATGAAATTTTGACAGCATGTAGGGAATATCAATTTTATTTCGGCCATAACTCTCTTAGTTTTCATGCTAGAGAGTTCTAGTAACCCTCAGTTTAAAGCTTTTTAAAAATACTTTGAAAAAGGTTCTGTGCAATTTTCTCGAAAAATTGACCATTTTTCCGTTATTTGACGTTGAATTTTAAAAAATTTTCGTTCAAATAATGTATTCAACCTTCAATAAATCATTACTCGGTTTGTATTAGGCCTACAATCAATTAAAAGGCACCAATCTCTTTGTTTTTTTATAAGCTTCATTTTTGGTTCTTACACTTTTGTTGATAAAATGAATAGTTTTTGAGTTATTCATAAAAAATCGATTAAAAACGTGGTTTTTTTCACGAAAAATGCCAATTTTCAATCGCGTATAACTCGAAAACTATTGAGTTTTCAAAAAAAATGCTAAGAACAATTTTTGCTTAAAATTTGTTCCTCTATCGATTTCCGTGGTTATTTTCCACAAAAAAATTTTCACCCCCTAGTTGGGGTGGAACTCACCCCCAGGGAAAAAGCACACATCGGGATAGGGTAGATTTTGCTTTTTGAGGTATTCCCTACATGTTGTCAAAATTTCATTAAAATCGATGCATGCTCAAAAAATTCGGAGGTAATACCTCTTTTTTACCTTGGTAGCCTGGACTAATAGTCATTATTGAAAATATGCCTTTTTTATAGCGAATTTACCATACTCATCCCTTAAATCATTACCATAAAAAAGTTACTGAAATGAACGAATAGAATTTATTGAGAAATGCGAACATTTTAAACATATTCCAAATGTTAAAGATACACAGCTGAACAGAATAATAAATGTAAGTATTATTTTGCTTGTGAAACTCAAAACAAATTTCTTTTTTAATTTTATTTGTTTTAAAAATAATAAAAATAGTGATATATATAACAATCTAAATTCATCGTGGTCAAAATATAGGTCTTCATCTAATATATGAATTGCTTTTAAGACATACATATAGTATAGCCTCCAGTACATCGGTCTCGCGGAAAGTTGATTACTAGAGTTTTCTAACCTTATGGAATCGCTTATTTATGACGATTCCACCGATGAATTAGGTATAATAATTTCAGGTTTTTTTTTTTTTTTTACATGCAAAATGTTGGGGGCGGTGGAGACCCCAAACGCTCCACGATTATCAGTGGCCAAGTACACCACTATTTTTTAAATAATTTAACTAAACAATCCTGTGAAAATCAAAACTTTAGCTATCACCATACAACATGTCCGTAGAGCGACATGTTGGGGCGGTGAAGAGTCTCTCAGCTATTGATAGCTAAATAGTTAAAGTTTTAATTTTCACAGGGTTGTTTAATTAAATTATTTAAAAAAATAGTGGTGTACTTAGCCACCGATAATCGTGGGGCGTTTGAGATCTCCACCGCCCACAACATTTTGCATGTCATATACCTAATTCATCGGTGGACTCGTCATAAATAAGCGATTCCATAATTTTAGAAAATTCTAGCAATCAACTTTCCGCGAGACCGATGTACTGGGGACTAATCTATTTCTCTCTTTATATTATTTTTAAAATAAACAAACTGAAAAACAAATTTGTTGTTATGAGTTTTAGAAGCAAAATATCTTAAAAATAAGCATTGCAGCATTGTAAGTATACAAAAAGAAGGAGCAAATTTATTTTTCCTGAGATTAGAATTTTTAATAGCCAGTAATTTGTTGAAGGTCTTTATTCAGTTCCTGGTGCTGGTTCCAAATTGATGGATGCGGCTGATGTGGTGTGTCCTGGCAGAGGAGCAATATGTTCTGAACCGCGGGTCTTGGCGACGTAGGTTCCTTCACCAGTGAAACTAGGAGCATAAACCGCTGGTACTGTAGCTACAACATGATGAGCTGGAGCATATGTCAAACTCAATGGTGCTCTCAAGTAGGGGTATGCTGAGTAGGCGTATGGTGCGATCGCTTGGTAGCGATATGGTGTGATTGCTGAATATGCGGCAAGTGGTACAAAAGGACTCAAAGAAGAAAGAGGAGCAGCGAGTGGTGCTGCGAGTGGTGCTGCGAGTGGTGCTGCGAGCGGTGATGAGATCGCTGGAACATAGTGAGATGACTGAGCTCCAAGAGCAAGAGCCAAAATGACCGCAACAATGACGAACTGAAATTATTATTTAGATTTAAGAAATTCATAAAATTATTATATTATTTGTTGATCCTTACTTTCATGATGATTTAGTTGATTTGATTGACTTGTAGACTTCTAAGCCCTTGAAGCAGTGAACTGTTTCTGATGCTTTCAATACTGCATGAACTGACTTTTATACTAAAATCAAAATGTTCATCGAATGGTAAACGTTAAGTGCCAAAATAGCTCGAAGCGATTTAAGAAAAATTCATTATAATATTTTGCCACATTTTACTAAACGACTATCACAAGAAGTTCTTATTTGTCTCTTGTGAAACTACAATCGTAGGTTTTTCAACTTTAATACGTGTTTTAGACAAATATTGTAAATTATCTGCTAATTACTTTCTTTGCGCTTTAAAATTGCTTGGAGCAGAAAATTAAATTTAAAACAAGATTTGTTGCTACCGGTTTAGGTGATTTGGACTTGTCGAAAATATTTTATGACTACGTAAAGTGTGTTCAACAAATTAAAATCAAATTTACGATTAGTTATTCAAATTTGATTTTCTTTAATTGATTCTTTAAAACCATAATCGTAGAAATATTTTGATATTTTAAAGATTTTGGTAAGATTAGATCAGGTGTGATTTGTGATTTTATAATCAATGAGTTTTTTTATAAATTCAACGGAAAACTTATCTAGGAGTTTTCTACTACAGTGTGCGAAATTTCTATAAGCGCAGCCAGTTTTATTCATGTTTAAAGAAAACTACTTTTTATTTTTTAAAACCGATTATATTGCATAAATTCCCCATTGGTAAATATTAATTAAATAATATAAAACATTCATTAAAGTAAGTAATTACTTTATAATAAAAATAAATATAATTAAAAGTCTCTTTTGTCTGCGAAAGTTCTATAAACTCACTTTATATTGTAGTTATTATTTTAAAAGCTTAATGAAAAGTAAATTTTTGTATATTTTCTAAGTATTGTGTTTTATCTCCTTTGTTAGTTATAACATGAAAAAAACTGTTAAACATCGAATTTATTAACTTTTTAAACAAATGTTCATCAATATCATTCCAGCATTTCAAAATATGGGCTTTCAGTTGAGATGACGAAGAAAATTGTCCACCATTTGCGTAAACTCTTCGTGCCATGATTCCCCAAATGTTCTCCATTGGATTTAAATCCGGGCTACGTGATGGCCACTCCATTACAGGAATATTTCTTTCACTAAACCATCGTCTTGTTTCGGCAGAAGAATGCACAGCGGCGTTATCCTGTTGAAATATCAAATTTTTTTCCATATTGTCTTCTAAACATGGAATAAGAGATTCCTCCAGCAGGTCTGTATATATGGCAGAGTTCATTCGGGTGGGAACAAAGCGTAAAGATAACTTTCCTTGATAAGAAAAGGCACCCCATAACATTAAACTACCAACACCAAAATTACTACTTAGACGAGGCGAATCGGGCTTCCTTAAATCATGCCAATAAGTACTCAGTCCATCTGGGCTATCTAAATTAAATTGTTTTCCGTAAGATAAAATAACATTTTGCCACTTTTCGTCCCAGTTCATGTGGCTTCTAGCAAGGTGCGCATATTTATGATGCTGTGGCAGTTGGAGAGATTTGGCCGGTTTCTTATATTTAATATAAGTAGTGTCCTTCAAAATTTGTTGAACTCTTCTTCCTTTAATTTGGAGTTGTAATTCCGCTATAATTTGAGCTGCACTCAACTTTTTTTTCATAACTTCTTCTCTTATGTTCCCAATATTTTGTTTGGAAACTTTGGTGTTCCCTCTTGGATGATTCCATAATCCATCACGATTGCCCTTTTTAATAAAATTTCGCACCACACATTCTGAACGTCCAATTCTCCATGCAATTTCTCTTATACCAAGACCAGTTTCCCTAAACGCACGGATTCTAACGCGATCATCGTTGTCAAGGACCTTTCCTCGGGGCATTACAATAAATCTTAAGAAATAACTGCAATTATACAGAATTAAGCTAGAGTTGGAAAATAAAAATGAAACTCACATGAATTGTTTCCTAAAAAGTTGCAAAATTACTTTGCGTTTAACTAGTAATATGTACTACAAAAAGAAACTGCGTTTATAGAAACTGCGCACTCTAAGATCAATTGTGAAAGATTGATCTATTGCATTCACGCATTCCCTGATATTTGGAATTGTTTAATTGCTTTTATGAATAGTTATAACTTTAACAATAGTGCCTGTAAAGAACTTTTGTTGCTATATCGCTTTATTTCAATGAATTATGCATTTCACTTGAAAATCAGACGTGCGCTTATAGAAATTGCGCGCACTGTATTTAAATCCAAAATTGCCTTGGTCTACATATAAGCCTGCATTAAATAAGAATTAGGGTGCTTTTTTTTCGCAACTACTTTTTTTTTTCAGTACCACCTCGAAATTCCCTGAAAATTGGAGCCCTTAATATTAATATTAAGTACTAGACCAAGGCATATAAAGATTTCCCATATAAAATACACGTAAACTTTAATTTTTTTTTTTTTCAAAACTCTACAGCTCAGAGGCATTTTATGGTATAATCTTGGTAAATGATAAGGGTTCTTCAGAATTGAATGCTCTACAAAAGTGTCCATTGCGACGTAACCCTAACTCCCACCAGCGAGGTAGTACGGGTCACTAAACCAAATTTTTCCACGAAATTCACGCTTTTTGCCCCTATCTTTTTAATAACAAGAGCTACAGAAAAAGTGAATATGACAAACTTGTAGGAAATTCAGTTTCCTACAAAAAAGTTCTGAACACCAAATCGCAAACATCGATATTTCTTGAGATATTGGGCTTTGAAGTTGAGGTAGTGTTTCTACAATTTAGCTCAATAATCCATGAAAATTCCACACTACCTCAACTTCAACACCCAATATCTCAAGAAATATCGATGTTAGCGATTTGGTGTTCAAGAACTTTTTGGAAGAAATTGAATTTCCTACAAGTTTGTCATATTCACTTTTTCTGTACCTCTTGTTATTAAAAAGATAGGGTCAAAAAAACTAGAATTTCATGAAGAAATTGGGTACTACCTCGCTGGTGGGAGTTAGGTTTACGCCACAAAAAAATCAAAGTTTACGTGTATTTTATACGGGAAATCTTTATACGCCTTGGTCGAGCACTTAACATTAATATTAAGGCCTCCAATTTTCAGGGTACTTTTGTTTAGGTATTTCCCACAAAATTTTAAGGTGGGACCGAAAAAAAAATAGTCGCGAAAAACAAAGCACCCTAATAAGCATATTTTGTTTATTCATTCATTCACGGCACAATTTAAATTTAGAAATAGAAGGAAGGAGATGGCTCTGCAAATTATTTATTTTATTCCTCCTGATTTTGAATAGTTTCATATTAGCTAATTAATTTCTTCAGTGTTTTCCAATATATTTAATATTTTTCATTTCGGAAAACCAGAGAAGGGTTTAAGGATGACTTTATAATTATTCCGAAACTTATTTTGATATTTGAAATGAAAATGAAATGAAAATCAAAAAGTTTGTCCGGTCTTTGTTGAAACCATTATAACTTCTTCTTCAAAACTTAGAAGGGAGTGGCATAAGAATTCACTAAATGCCCTCAAGTACTTGTCAGCAGGTCACTTAAAATATTTTAAATAAGTTCTTGGTGAGTAGTAGCCTTCTACATTAACCTTAAGGCTACATTAAACTAACCATTCGAAGAGTGTTCACCTTAACTGCAATCAGATTAAGTTTCCCCCAAGGAAGTGGTCGAAATTAATTAAAAACTTGGAAAGAACTTCAAGCCTCAAATGAAAGGGGGGTCTTCAGAAAATTATATTTTAAGGATGAATTTCCTTAAGAAGTTTCAGAAAATAAAATTATGATAAATGAAATTGTCACAACGGTTGAACTAAACGCGTTAAGAAATCTCAACAGATCCTTCAGTTTCTTCAAAACTATAGTCAAAAGTTCTTCCTGGCGAATGAGATTTACTTCCCGGACTAATGGAGAAAAAACGCGGCAAAACAAGACGACACGACGACGCGACGGAGAAGTGAAAAACGGAAATTTATTAAACTATTTAAAGTAAAAGGAAGTTCTTCGAATACTTTTCAGCTTAATAAGGATAACTTCGTTGGAGCGGTTGGTGTGGTGGAGTTTTAAGGTGAGGTGGGCTTGAGTTGAGATTCCTCAAGGGTTTTTTTCACTCCACCAAAAAGTTGAGTGAACTCTCCGTGTAATGAGCTGGTTCCCTTTTTCTCACTCCCGAGCTATTTTAATTTTTCAAGGCATCCACTTACTTTTCCGGTGGAAAAATCCCTGTGCGCTGCATCAGACAAAATTTTAAGACAGGTGACGGGAAGTTTCTGGGAAAGTGTGAAGAGACGACACATTTTGAATTTAGTTTTCACGGTGATGTTGGAAATCTATTTGTAGTTGCAGGCAAACTTCTATTGAAGTTACTCGCCACATAGAATGGCTTCTGTGGAATACTAATGAAGGAGTGAAGCAACGGAAAAGCAGCAAAAAGATAGGCACAACTTTCATTGCTCTACAAAATTTGAAAACATGTGCGGAAGTTGTTTGAGGCTATGTTATTATGTCGTTTACAAAAATAGACATATTACTGAACTTTTTGAAACAGGCGTACTTAAGGCGGGAAATGGTGGAGCAAAAATGGTGAATATGTTTTTTTTTAGATTCTTTTATTCCTGAACTAGATGTGCCCGTAACTTTGCGTTTTACTGAAGATTTGCTCGAATATAGCTTATAATATGTTCGCCATTTTTAGATTCAAGTACCAATTTTTATGGTAATCCCATAAAGTCCAACCTTTTACACTCGACTGGTGGCTCTGGGGAACTATTCAGCTATTGCTTACGCAAAATCTTCGAATACAACGAATTTAAATTGTTGGTAGTCTTTTTGAGACCCTATATTTTATCAGAATAAATAATATCCTAAATATTAGCCCAGCTCTAACTATCCCAAGTTTCCTTAAAATCTAGATTTTGTATGATGCGTCCATAGACACACCTCGGTTTTAGTTTTATTATGTGTAAAGATATAGATAAATGAATATCTTTAATAACTTAACTCCCATTAGGAATATCGTGATAATTCTAATTGAAGATAATGATTAACCTCTAAGGTATAAAACAGCAAAGTTTAATTAAAATTTGTCCAGTAGTTTTTGCGTGATGCAAAAGACAGACACAGCTCTATTTATCATTTATTATACAACATATGTATATACCATTGTAGATGACTAGCAGACACGTGTGTCCTTAACTATGGAATATAACTAAAATATTTCAGCCAACTACGTTATGATTTTAAAATGTCCAATTTGACTTAACATTTTGACTGCTGGGTCAATAGCTGAATGAGTGGCTGAATTAAATTAGTCAGCTTGCTAGCTTTGGTTTTGTCAATATGGTGTCCAATACAAATGTGTGAAAACTAATTAGTCACTATTTTTTAACAAATGGAGAGTTCGAGAGAGATATATATTTTTAAAATGTGATTCATCTACATAAAAGGTATCTACCTGCATTTCTTTGAGTCTTCTTTTGCCGGAGAGACGTACAAAGGGATGTTAGAGAGCATATCCTTTCGTCCTGCAAAGGTTTCGTTAAATCTTTTTATTTTATTCAAGACGGAGCAGCACCTCATCGCATACAAGAAGTATTTGAAGCCATCAATAAATTTTATGGCGATCGAGTTATTGGCCTAGGGTATCCACGCTTTGCTAGGGGAAAAGGAATATAATAGCCACCTTACATTAAACATCACAGCTATGAAAATAACTCAAAAACAATAGAAGATTTTATTAAAGACAGCAGGAGGAACGTCAATGTCATTTAAAATGAAACGTTAGAACATGTTTTTAATACTTTTAAAAAGCATTTATATATATACAACTTTGCTGAACTTGTTTACTCATTTTAAAAATCGAAAATACACTTTTTTATTATCTCATCAACTACTGACGATATTGGCATATGTATATGGCAGTGTATCTCATCAACTACTGACGATATTGGCATGCAATTTGACGCAGATGTCAGTTAGAGTGCTACCAACCCTAAGAAAAACAACTAATCGTTTGGATAAGCCCGCGCGATTTAAATGGGAAAATTCTTAATATTTTTTGATCACAGTAGTATATTTTTTTGCTGTGAATCCGTTTTATCTAGATCCAGGCTAATGTTAAAACTGCAACAAATTCGATCTTAAATTGACTAATCAATAAACTTTTGAGTGCGAAGGTGTGAGTTTTACATATATTGTAAAAAAAAATGGTGACCTGACACCAAAACAATTTACTAATTGCAGGAAATTTCTCTGTACCAAAAAACATGCTAAACGACAGAGTCGAAAACTTGAATTATAAAAAAGAAGTAATTTTTCTGAATAACGTTCGGGTTTATTTTTAGGGCTATTCTATTCTGCATTAAATGGGAAAGATAAAAAAAAAGTAGCTTATTAGTTTCTAAAGCTAAATTTGCTTATATGTAGTTTTTAGACGTTTATGGGCTTATGAAATCATCCTGAATTAGAATTCAAACGGTAAGGCTCACTAGCCCACAAGAGAAAACCTTAATAAAATATGTCCCAATTTGACTGAGTACAGGATTAATGTCAATTTTATATGAAAAATACCTATATATTCTTCAAATCCAAAACAATGTCTTATTACTGAAAATTTGAAATAATAAAAGGTACGTTCTGAGTGAATATTTAGAGCCATGGGGTCTAGAACTTGAAATATTGTACAAAACAAAATCTTCATCTTATAATTTTGAAACGAAAAATACAACTTATTGGATCCGAATTTTTATCCGGTGAATTTTAAGGCTCTAGGCTATTTCAGACTCCTAATTATTCTTTAACGCCAGTTATAATTTTATTTTAAAACAAGGTAATATAAAACATAGAACTTATTGTTAGTTGAAATTGTAAAAAATAATAAGTAGTATAGTATGTATTCTGACACAGCTGAAAATAATATTCCTGTTATGCGACAAACTATTCATTTATTATGTGAGAGAAATCCTTTTTAAAATTGTAAAATTTTCTGATTCTTTCACATGAAAGACGCAATTTTCCTCGTAAGCCGTCTCATGTTTCACAGGATCCATTCTTTGAATGAATAGCAAACGAGGCCTTTCTTCGATTTCATATTTTCTTGACGTAAATGTGCTTTTGTGACTTACTCAATCTTCGTCTGAAGATTTATTCAAAAAAAAAAAACGAAAAATATGTAACCTTCGCTTATGTGTGCAAGAGCTCTTATCGCGGCAGCGAGGCGGAACAAACCACCTCCCTCCCCGCATCGCGACCTTTTGATGGATTTAAGTTGAGTTTTCCGCGCGTTTACAGTGTTGTTTCCTCGTGCTATTTTTGTGAATTGAATTTTTTTTCTCGAAGAAAAAAATATCGCACAGGAAATTGTGGTAGCCCACTCCAAGTCCGTTTCGGGTGATAGAGTGCATTTCTGAAGCTGGTTGTAGTTTTCCCAAGCACTGCTCACTCCCTGTTCCGTGTGTAACGATCCCTGTGGTTGGTATCGAAAATGGTAATAGAACACCCCAGAATATGCTGAAATGGAAATTCCCCAGCCTTGATGTTTCCAGCAGTTATGAAACTCGTCACAGCATAAAGGCCAATATTGCTCCGTAAAGTAGTCGGGCATCGAATTTCTTGAAAACCACTTCCACAGCTTTCAGTTTCAATTAACCCAAGGGAATGCACCCAAACATTCTCAACTCGTGCTTACATGGTGTTGGCTAACAAATTCCTAACAATACCACAATAAACACAAATTTCAAACATGGGGTTCAGCATTTCGGGAGGAGCACCCTAATCCTGAATCCTAAATCCGTCGCCATATGTAGGCTTAAATAGTTCACCCGACATTCAGTCAAAGTTCAATCGAATATATAGGTGCCGAACATTTCCGAAGGTATAGTTGCAGTCGGTGGGTAATTATCATCCCTCGACCAGGAAATCTTTGAGATCGTTAAAATTAAACTATGCAATTAAGCGAAACAATGCCCTCATTGTGCGTAGCCACAGCATTTGCATAACAAAGTTACACTAGGGTTTGGGTTACACGGCCCATACAATTTAAGTCACCAGGGACGAGCATTGTCTTTGAGTTGGGACTGTGCTGCGGGGTGCACCAACTCCATTCTAACTAACCATAGGACAGGACTAACTTTTAACTAAGTCTGAAGCAAGCACACTGTATTATGTGGTACAATGGAGGCAAACAAAATTCTGCATTTCCCCTTTATTGCACTGAGACACATTGTCACCATCCATTTCAGGAAGAGCCAGCCGGATCCCTAGAGTACATACGACATGTGGCTGAGACGGCCTAGAAGGTGCTGTCCATACACCTGACAAATTTCCAAGTAAATAAATTTTTAAAATTTTCTTGAATGCACTCGGACAGGTCTTTGGAAACGTTTCTGTGCACTGAGAAGATCAAATTCACTTATCTTACCTTTGGGCATCTTTTGTCTACGTGTAATCATGCGTGAGGACAAGTCAAGTCAGCTTTTGTTCCTAGAACAATTGCATGAGAAATATAAGATAGATTTTCAAATGGATGATTTCTCAAGGGTCAACTCCAAAGTGGAGTTATGTTTGTGTCATAATTGAAATGCAGTTTTCTAGAGAACAAAATAAATAAATCTTTTAATGTGGAATGAAGGAAAATTGCTCTTCCGAAGTGTAGTAAAAGTCTAGTAAAAATGTACTCTTGTTTTACTAGTAGGTGATTTTAAGATTTAACCTGGGGAAACAAAAGTGCTTGTGATTGTGTATTCTTAATATTGTTCAAAATACTATTTTTCTTAAAAGTGAGAAAAATGGCATAGTCTAACAAATTTTTGAATTAATTTTACGAACAGTATGGAACCCACAATATAAAGAAGAGAGAAGAGAGAAGAGAGAGAGAGAGACTGCTGGTGGATCGGTTGTGCGCTCGGTTTGCTTAACTTTAAACTTTAAATTTGCTGTGGGTTTTTGTTAGTTTTTGACATTAATTGATGACTGTGCTGCGTCTTTTTAACGCGTAATTTTGACTGTGTTATTGGTTTGTAACTTTTAAATATTGACCATATTTTTTTCTACTTAATTCTTTTTGGTGCCCGGTCTGTTCTGTTCCTGACAGTGGTGGCTGTGCAATCTGGGTGTCTTCCTTTTGCGCACTGCCATAAACTTGTGTATGCTGTGATATTCACATATATATATCACAGATGGGGATCACTGTGGCCAGTGATCCCCATCTGTGATATTGGTGTTTTATTTATTTATGAAATTTATTTGATCTAGTCTACGATTTCCATTCGGTGAGTGACCTTTGACCCTTGAACTTGACATTGATTTCCCCACAGTGACTCATCCGCGCTTTTCAGATTTAAGTATTGATTAAGTTTAGTCCAGTTAGGACACCAACCGCGCACTTGCACATTCGTCAAGCTTTTGTAATTGTTATACAGACTATTTGTACTTGATTGTTGTCCAGACTTAACCTAGTCGTTGACAACTTAAATATACAGGGTGTTCAGAGGTGGGAGGTCAATACTGAAGGGGGTGAAAGGTCAGACCGAGACAAGCAAAAAATCGTATGGGTGGGGGGGGGGGGGCATCTCGCACCGTTTGGCAGTTACAGGGTGATTCGTAAATCAGGATTTTGCCTTATATGGGAACCGCTCTTGCATTTTTATCTTTTTTTCTACGCATCGCAGCGGCCCCAAACTGATTTCAAAAAATCACTATTTGGAAGCCCTTTCCAAAAAAGTTTACACCACCCGCCTATCCCCAACCCCTTGGCCACAATCCCCCCTGCAAGTTGAAAAAATTAACTTTTATTTAACGATTTTTCACCTTTCGCCCCACTTTTCTCCGAAATTCATGTTATTAACATACCTACTTTTTATTTTTTTTAAGTTGCCTATCTAATTACCTTTCCAAAAAGGTGCAACATGCCCAGGTAGAAAAGGGTTGCAAAAGTCCTGAAATTAAAACATCCTCACAGGTACCTAATTACTTTATTGCACCATAATGGAAAATGTCGTTAAGTAAACAATTTTTATGACAGCAAGTTCGGAAATGTTTGTTTAGGAAACAGAGGTAATACATTTTTATTTTTTCAGCAAAACAGTAATAAAATAATAAATGTAATCCCGTTAAATAGCGTTATTAGTTTATTATATCCAGTATTGACTCTTAAGTATCCTGACGCTCCGTTTCTAATACCTCCTATGAATTATGGTATAAAAATGGGTAAGTTTGAAAGGACATTGACCACAGTTGAAGAAGCAAGCGATAAGAACGGGTGTTTAATAGAAAAAATTAAGATAAAATGGCAGAATTCAGTGTTGACGAGTATGCCGATATAATTTACGTGTACGGTTTAGTAGAAGGAAATGACAGTGAGGCCGTACGAGAATACCAAAGGAGATTCCCGAATCGGCGGGTACCCGACAGAAGGGTATTTTCAAGGACTTTCAGAAGGTTAAAAGAAACCGGAAGTGTAACCGCCCCCAGAGCAGAAATGCGAGCAGGAAAATCGGCCGATTCAGCGGAGCCCGACCAACAAATCCTCAACATCGTCAGGAACAGCCCTGTAATAAGCATCAGGCAGGTCGCACGAAGGTCAGGATTGTCTTCAGGGAGAGTTTGGACCGTTGTGAACCGAGAGGGACTACATCCATACCACCATATCCCGGTCCAAGCACTAGGGAAGGAGATTCCGAAGGACGATTGCAATTCTGCACTTGGCTGTTCGAGTCTGACATCGAAAACAGAAGGTTTCTAGACCGAATTCTGTGGACGGATGAATCGCAATTCACCCGGGATGGCATCACAAACTTACACAACCTCCACACCTGGTCAGATGTGAACCCACATAGGACCAGGTGTCGGTCCTTCCAGCAAAGATTTAGTGTCAATGTCTGGGCTGGCATCATCGGCAACCAGTTGATAGAACCCTTCATCTTGCCCCAAGTGCCGAATAGTCAGCTATACTCGGACTTTTTGGAGAATATCCTTCCGGATCTGTTGGAGGACATCCCCCTGGCCACCAGAAGCGCAATTTATTTACAGCTCGACGGAGCACCTGCGCATACTGGGAACATTGTTAGGGCAAGGTTAAATGAAAATTACCCAGAGCGCTGGATTGGACGAGGTGGACCGATTCCTTGGCCTGCTAGGTCACCGGACCTTACTCCACTGGACTTTTTCTTATAGGGAATGATGAAAGATGAAGTTTACTCAAGACCAATCAACCCCAGAGAAGAATTAGTTACCAGGATTGTGACTGCAGCCACGAAAATACGGGAGAGACTGGCTACCATAGACCTCAAACGTGAAATAAAACGAAGGCTACTTGCATGCATCGAAACTAGCGGAGAACATTTTGAACAGCTTTTAAAGGACAAACGTTTTAATTGTAATTAGTTTTTAAGCGAACAAAATGTATTTTTTAGTTAACTTAAGTATAATTTCTTAAAAATTCGAATTGTCATGATATTCTGTAAAAGGATTTTTGTAAATAAATTTTCGTATCCTTTTCCTACCTGGGCATGTTGCACCTTTTTGGAAAGGTAATTAGATAGGCAACTTAAAAAAAATAAAAAGTAGGTATGTTAATAACATGAATTTGGGAGAAAAGTGGGGCGAAAGGTGAAAAATCGTGAAATAAAAGTTAATTTTTTCAACTTGCAGGGGGGATTGTGGCCAAGGGGTTGGGGATAGGGGGTGGTGTAAACTTTTTTGGAAAGGGCTTCCAAATAGTGATTTTTTGAAATCAGTTTGGGGCCGCTGCGATGCGTAGAAAAAAAGATAAAAATACAAGAGCGGTTCCCATATAAGGAAAAATCCTGATTTATGAATCACCCTGTAACTGCCAAACGGTGCAAGATGCCCCCCCCCCCCCCCCCACCCATACGATTTTTTGCTTGCCTCGGTCTGACCTTTCACCCCCTGCAGTATTGACCACCCACCTCTGAACACCCTGTATATGATGAATTCTTGTAAAGTTTGTTCCGGCAAAACGTCCGGTGAATTGATTGAATGCGATGGAGTTTGCATGAATTTCTTTCATGCTTCGTGCTTAAAACGGAGCACTAAACATCTAGCTCCTTCATCGTCATCAACATGCTCGGAATGCCTTGAGTTGAAGCCGTATCATGTTCTCAAGCATCTAAAGAACTTTGCCGAAAATATTTCTACCGAGCAGTCTCTTCTCGCGGGTATGTTGCATCAATTTGCATCCAAATGGGGCGCATTCCAGTCAATTTCTGATGATTTGTTTTCATTAAACGAAAAACTGGATAAGTTACTCATTTCGACTACGACGCTAGAGTCTAACTCTACAGCTCTCCTGGAGAGAACTCATGAGCTGTCCTCCAGGGTTTCGATAGTTTCTCATGCTACGGATGATCTGCTATTTCGGGAGCTGATCTTCCTGCCTCGGTAATGCCGGCCGTCGAGGACATTAGGCGTAGTATGAAGCAGGTGAGGAATGACTTGGGCTCCTGCTCTGCAGCGGTTTCTGCCAACTCTGAGCTTGTGGGATCTCTTGTCGCCGATGTTGGCTCCCTTTCGGCGCGGTATTCTTGCTCGGGGCTCAATTGCTCGGAGGTTTCGCCCTCATCTCTGGAGACCACCGACGCAACATCAAATTTAGTGCCAATACCGGACCTGTCGTCAGCCAAAGCATCGGCTCCAAGTAGGCGTCGCCCACACCGCCGTAATCGTCCTCAACCTCCTTCTTTGGATGTGGATACCGGCACATCATCCCTGCATCAGTCCGCGGCTGCCTCATCTCGTGACGATCTGCCTGTTAAGGATTCTCCGACGGCTGCTACGCTTGGCTCACCTGCTGTTGCGGTGCCTTCTCTGGCCCATTCAGCGTTGGCATTTTCTGCTTTGCGTCCTGCTAAGCGTCCGCGTTGCGTGTTTGTCTCCCGCATTCACCCTGAGACCACGGAAGAGGAGATCCTACACCACATTTCGTCGCATATGGGCATTTCGCGTGATCTTGTGGCTTGCCGTAAATTTGATAACGCGCGTAATGGCAACGGTCGCTCATTCACGGCGTCTTTTAAAGTCTTTGTACCTGATGAAATTTTTGAAGCGGTACTTTCACCCGAAATTTGGCCTTGTAACACAATTGCACGGGAATTTGTCCCCAAGGGTCACCTTAAGACTGGCTCTTCTGCAAAAAACGCATCAGCCAAATCTCCATCAACTACGCAAACGTAACTGGCTTGCGATCCAAGACGACCCGAATCTTTATTAATTCGACGAATTCTTGTTTCGACGTGGTCTGCCTGACCGAAACTTGGCTGTGTGGAAGGATCGCAGATGCGGAACTTTTTGGCCCCGAATTTTTGGTTTTCCGCCGTGATCGTCACCTTTCTGTTTTGGATGCTCCCGTGGGAGGAGGAGTGCTTTGTGCCGTTCGCCGTGACATACCTTGTTTTTTGGTCGATGCTGTTGGATCAATGGACTTGGAACTTATTTGTGTTGCTTTAAAACTCCAACGAAAAATTATTTATATTGCCACTGTCTACATACCCCCCGGATCATCACCTGAAGTTTATGCGGCCTTGTCTTCCTGCGTTGAGGAACTCACATCTGCGTTATCACCTGCAGACGAGCTGATTCTCCTGGGTGACTTCAATATGCCCACCGTTTCTTGGGAGTTATCTTCTGACAAGGATGTGTTGCTGCCCAGCCTTTCAGGGGCTGCTCCTCACGTTTCCGCGTTTATCGACGACATCTCTTCTTTTGGGCTCTCTCAGTCGAACCCCATATCGAACGACACGGGTAGATTTCTAGATTTGGTGTTTTCTTCGGATCCGGATAGTACTCTGGTGAAAAGATGCTTGGCCCCTTTGGTTCCTGAGACTTCGCATCATCCTGCACTTCAGCTGGTTCTTTTTTTTGATCCTGTGATTCAGTCCATCTCATCTACTGAATGCTTTTGTTATAACTTTAAAAAGGCCGATTTTTCTAAATTGTCTGACTGGCTTTCCGCTTGTGATTGGTCGAAAGTTCTGAATGAGCGTGACATTGACAAAGCCGTTGATCATTTCTATGATATGATCTTTCTATGCTTCAATGACTGCGTACCTCTTGCTCCCGTTAGGAGCTCTTCAGCATTCCAACCGTGGGTTAATCGGTCAATAAAACACTTGAAAAACTTAAAAAATAAGGCATGGAAGAGGTTCTGCTCCTCGAGGAGTGATTCCGATTTTGAGTTTTATTGCAATTTGCGTACAGAGTTTACATTATGTTTGGAGGTATCTTATAACGAGTATCTTCTTGACATGCGGTCTGCCTTGCGCAATGAGCCCAGACAGTTTTGGAGATTCATCAACTCCAAACGTAATTCTGACGGTTACCCTTCTTCATTGAATCTTGGCGACAATTATAGTGCAGACCCTTTGGAAACTGCCAATTTTTTGGTGAATTTTTCAAAACAGCATTTTGTGATACTCGCTGTGATATTAATACTAATGATTTTACCCACTTGACGAAGCTTCCGCAAACTTCTCTTCAGGCCAAGGACCTGATTTTAGACGAAGAGTTTCTTTTTAAATGTATCTCTGATATGGCTGATAGTTTCTCTGTCGGTCCAGATGGTATCCCTGCATCTTTTATCAAAATGTGTAGTCCGTCCCTTGTCTCTGTGTTGTGTTATTTATTTAATTTATCTTTATCTAACGGTGCCTTTCCAAAACAGTGGAAGCTTTCAGTGATACTGCCTCTGCACAAGTCTGGTAATAAGTGTGATATAACTAATTATCGCCCTATTGCTAATTTGTGTTCTTTTGCTAAATTGTTTGAGGCTGCAATCTGTGATACTCTGTATTTTCACTGTAAACCTTTCCTCGGCTCATTTCAACATGGTTTTATGAAGGGGAAATCTACCACCACTAATTTGTTGGAGTTTACGAATTTTTGCATATCTGCTATTGAAACAGGTATGCAGGTTGATTGCATTTTCACTGATTTTAGTAAAGCGTTCGACAAAATAAATCACAATATTCTTATTTATAAGTTATTTGTTCTGGGCTTCCCCTCTAGTTTTGTGAATTGGCTAAGTTCTTACTTGTCCGATCGTACGCAGCGAGTTAAATTTCGCGGAGCTTTATCTGACGTAATAAATACCACTTCTGGTGTCCCTCAGGGTAGCCATCTGGGTCTTCTTCTATTTATAATTTACATCAATGATGTATCTTTGATCTTAAATAACTCTAAGATCCTATGTTATGCTGACGATGCCAAAATATTTCGCCTGATTTCTGGTGAAAGGGATTGTGAAATTTTAAACTCTGATTTAGATTACTTCTTTAATTGGTGCTCTATTAACTGCCTCCCTCTTAACGTAGGGAAGTGCACCACAATGACGTTTGCTCGTAAAAAGAGCCCTCTTCTTTTTTTATATAGTTTAGCTGGTAGCTCATTATCTCGTCTTGACAAAGCCAAAGATTTGGGGGTTGTACTTAATACTGTTATGTCATTTGACGATCATATTAACACTATTGTCGCTAAGGCCAATGCTACCTTGGGATTTGTCAAGAGATGGTCAAAGGAATTCAATGATCCGCATATAACAAAGGTTCTTTATTGTACCTTCGTTCGCCCCATCCTTGAGTATGCTAGCCCTGTCTGGTCCCCTTTTTACACCGTCCACATTGATCGTGTTGAGACCGTCCAGCGAAGATTTATACGCTTCGCTCTTCGAGGTCTTAACTGGATTGATCCTTTTGCCCTTCCGCCATACTCTGACAGGCTAAAGCTATTTCCTCTCCTTTCCCTCGAGGCTAGGCGTGATGTCTCCAGAACTGTCTTGGCTTTTGACTGCATACAGGGCACAATAAATTCCCCTGAATTGCTTGATATGTTTAAGGTCTCTGTTCCTTCCCGCTCTTTGAGGAATCACAACTTCTTCCATGTAGCACATCATAGCACGAATTACGGTATGCATGAGCCGACTTCGTCAATGTCACGTCTCTTTAATCGGAACTATTCTAATATTGACTTTAATCTTTCTAAAAAACAAATAAGGAATCGGCTTAGTTAAGGTTACTTTCGCTTTTTATTCTGGATTGTAATCATATTCTGTAGTAATCAGTACTTGATGAAGTTGAATAAATAAATAAATAAATAAAATAAACTAAATTGTTAATAGGTTCGTTCGTTGACTCGAAAACCAGTGGCACCCCAGGACGCATTGGTGGCCCTGAGAACTGTCAAAAAACATGGGGCGCCCCAGTGCTTGTCAGTTAAACAAATTAAAAAGGAGAACTGTTATCTAGCTTTTGTACATCGAAATGCTAAAATTAAGTTCTTGTGCACGCAACAAGAGTTAATTCCACTTTAAATATCGTGTCTGTTAACAATTAAACTGATATCCGTCATTAACCCTGAGTTTACATCGGATTTTATCTGGGATAAAACCAGGGCGCCCCAGGTTTCTCAAAAAACACCGAACTGGCATTTGACGTTCAAAAATCAGTGCAGCTAGGGCGCACTGGAGTGCAATGGTGTGCCACAGGATTGTCAACGAACAGACCTAATATTATAAATTTCCTGTAACAATATTTTCATGTAATTTTAAAAATTAATTTTGAAGTTGACCAACTAATTCAATAGTCTATTTGTTGACTTTTTCACTTTTCTGGTTTTTCTTTTATAATTCGTAGGTATTTATATTATTTTTTTAACAAAAGAAAAATAAGTATCATACAGCTTTATAACAACACTTATTTATAAAATATGCTATTGTTTGCAAAAGTTATTATTAGTCTGACTTCAGATGATTTTTATGAATAAATTTATTTAATGATTCTAACCGTCAAATTTGATTCCGTATCGATAAGTCGATAAGTTGTTCCTTAAATTTTTGACTAATTTCTCTTACCAAGTAAAATAAAATTACAATAAAACTTTCATTAATATCTATACAAAAGGTTGTAGAAGTTATTTGATGTTGATTTAATTATTTTTCTTTTAGACACCATAAAGTTTATTATTTTTATGCATGATCTGCAATAGATTTATTAAATGCTTGAATCAGAAGAGTCTAACAATAAGTTTAATTTATAGTTATCTCACCTACTTTAGATTAACAATTATTTTATTTAAATAAATTGGGTACCTTTTCCGCCAATTTATTAAAAATACTAGATTTAGTTTTTAAGATTTATAAACCTTATTTCTGAACAAAAGTCTTGCACAGTAAAAATGTTTTGTATATTTTCAATAAATTACGAGGTATTAAATCATGAATTTAGAATCTGTGATTTAATGTATATACTATAAGTATATTTGGAATACAAAAAAAATAAAAAATTTCATAAGCCATTCATATGAATGTAAAAGCGGATTCATATAAATTTATTTTATATGAGAAGAATACGTATAAATTTAATTCCAAAAACATATAATTCCATACAACTGCGATAAATGACTACACAGTATGAGATGAAACTGTGCATACATTTTGCTCTATTAAAATACGAGAATCATATTAAAGTAAAATTCAAATCTATAAGACTTGATCTATAAAATTTATACTAATTCCGATTTCCACTGAATGAAATGTTTAGCTGCCCTCGTATGAGTTAATGCTTCATAAATTCTTGATAAATTTTATATGGTTACAATTTAGGGTGCTTTTTTTGCGACTATTTTTTTTTTTTTTTTTTTTTTTTCAGTCCCACCTCGAAATTTTGTGGCAAATACCTAAACAAAAATTCCCTGAAAATTGGGGCCCTTAATATTAATATGAAGTGCTCGAAGGCGTATAAAGATTTATCTTATAAAATTTACGTAAACTTTGATTTTTTTCTTCAAAACTCTACAGCTCAAGGGCTTTTTATGGTATAATCTTGGTCAACGAAAGGGTTTCTTCAGAATTGAATGCTCTACAAAAGTGTCCATTGCAACATAACCCTAACTCCCACCAGCAAGGTAGTACGGGTCACTAACCCTATTTGTTCATGAAATTCTCATTTTTTTGCCCCTATCTTGTAAATAACAAGAGCTGCAAAAAAACGTAAATGACAAACTTGTAGGAAATTCAATTTCCTCCAAAATGTTCTAGAACACCAAATTGCTAACATCGATATTTCTTGAGATATTGGTCGTTGAAGTTGAGGTAGTGTTTCTACAATTTAGCTCAATAATCCATGAAAATTGAAAATTCCACACTACCTCAACTTCAAAGCCCAATATCTCAAGAAATATCAATGTTAGCGGGTTGGTGTTAAAGAACTTTTTGGAGGAAATTGATTTTTCTACAAGCTTGTCGAATTTTTTCTGTAGCTCTTGTTATTTACAAGATAGGGACAAAAAAACGAGAATTTGGTTAGTGACCCGTACTACCTCGCTGGTGGGAGTTAGGGTTACGCCGAAGAAACCCTATCATTGACCAAGATTATACCATAAAAAGTCTCTGGACTGTAGAGTTTTGAAGAAAAAAAAATCAAATTTTACTTGTTTTTTATAGGGGAAATCTTTATACGCCTTGGTCGAGCACTTAATATTAATATTAAGGGCTCCAATTTTCAGGGAATTTTTGTTTAGGTATTTTCCACAAAAATTCGAGGTGGGACTGAAAAAAAAAATAGTCGCAAAAAAAAAGCACCCTAGGTTACATAGTATAAGTGGTTCTATACGATTTTTTATATAAGATGTAGTGTTTTGAGTGTTATTGATACGCGGATGAGTTTTCTCGTATGCTTACTGGAATAAGGTTTGACAATTTTTTTTTGTCTCAACTTTACCATTTTTTGTCTGTTCTATTCAAGATTTAGGCACTCCAATTTAACATAGTTTTGGTGTGTTATGATTATATATAATAAAGTAAAAAATCTTTTAAAAAAATAGCACAGTATCCAAAAAGTGCTAAGTCTCCTCAGTTACTAACTACATACTTTCAATATTGAATCTTAACTAGCTGTTAGTTGGCACGAAAATCTGATTCTCTTCATTATTGAGTATTGGATTAACATTAGTCAACTTTTCGTATCAAATCTTTATTATTTCTATTTAAAATTCTTATAGGTATTGTAATATTATCGTAATTTAACTAGTTATTTGTTGTTAAATTTTTAAATAAGTCGGCTTTACCGAAAATAATATTATTGTACTTCACAAACATAGTCTCTTGTAATGCCCTGGAGGATATTTTGCCTTTCATCCTTTGTATTACTGCCGCACGTGTTCACTCATCCGATCAGATCTGAGTATTAAGTAAAATCGTACCAACATATTCTGCTAAACACAATTCGAAACCAGGAGTTCTTTTCAAATACCGAATTCTTGGTATTAAGCCTGTCTGAAATACAAATACCATTAGTGCCGAAAACCCAACATTTTGCTAGTCCTAAAATCCATACCAATTCGTTCATATATCCTATTGGCTATTTGTTCCGAATAACCACACATCACGCAAAACCAAGACATCGCATCACGCACGTCCGTGAAATCCGGATGATCCCGAAATAGTTAGCCACAAAACAAATATTCTCAGATATCCGGTGAATGTCTTGAGGCCCGAACTTATTTAAGTGGCCAAAGTACCTTAAATGGAAAACTCTAATCAGGATAATTATTTCCTACCTCTAGATTTGGGTCCTGGATCTGCTCCTGCTCCTCTTTTTAGATTAAAAGCATCCCAAAAAACTTTTTGTTTGCAACCACATGATGTCTGTCAGAGTTTCCTTTTTTCGCCCAATTTATTGAAGGAAAATATGCGCCTAATCAATTCCTTATCATTTCCTGAAAGATACCAATGGGAGGGAGGGAGTTAAATTTGATGATTCTAGGAGAATTTCCCGGAAATTGGATTGAAAGAGGGTGCCTGCCCAGAGGACAGGATGTCTCCATCTTTTAGAGATTAAGGATGGCAGGAAAATTGCGTAGCCTCCCTCAGGGGATTTCTTATAGTCTGGAAAAGGTAATAAAAGCCTCCGCTGGCAAGTTAAATCCCTTTTATAACTTTCTTACCATCCTACACCCTTTTACAGTCGGAACAGGATTCAAATTCCTGGGCAATATTCCACTTAATTGCTGCTAATTTGTTGCAATTCCCCATTAATTACACCACCATAAAATTCACGATTCCTTCTGGTCGCCGCGATGTCATGCAGCGCGCGCCTCGGCCCACAGCCCTTCAGCCCTTATCCAGACATAAAGTGATGTTAATGGGTTTATGGTCGTTTTATGGAAAGTATGATTTTGATTAATTTTTACAAGGCTATTATGCACCTGGCGCTCTGGGAGTGCTTATTTAATTATGGCCGCGATGTTAATTAGACAATCTAGCCGGAGTGATTCTCTCGCACGCTGCGGCAATATGATACCAGCAGGTGTTGTCCAATTTTAATTCATTAAGCCTTATCTGCATAAATCGTACATAATAAATCAATTTTTGTCGAAAATTTAATTACCAAATGAGTGCTGCAACTGGCTGTTCTACTTACTTTTACAAGTATATTTGTGACAATCGGTTAATTATAGTTATTTTTAAGAAGTCATGGGTATTTGTAAAATTTGAATCTTTTTTAAAGCATCATAATTTTAAGATTATTTCCTAAAAATTCTAAACAGTTGATAAACCTCCAATCCGACAATTGCTGTTCATTGCAAGAAGCTTCCAAGCGACATGTGGTCTTCAGATACTCAAAAATTCTTCTTAATGATCTAAATATTTGTTGATGACTTCGAAAAATTTCATTTCATGTTAAAGTCATTTTTTCAAAAATTAGCTGAAGAGTAAAGTAGTATTTTGCCTTTGTATATCAAATTTTTAAAAAGTGTAAAAGTGTACAAAAGGGGGGGGGGGGGAGGGGGGTAATTAAATTAAATAGCGTTAAAATATGAATTTAAAATATAATAGGGTTAAAATATGAATTTAAAATAAAGTTTAATTTTTACATCTTCAATATATATTTAATTAAATATTTTTAACCTCCTCAGTCCCGAAGCATTTTTTTAATTTTAGAAACAAAAGTAAGTATAGATATGACTTACATTTGTGACCTGCACATAAAAAATAGCGGTGGTAACAACTAAAACTCCCAAGTGATCTGTAGTACCATCTATTAAAATATAGAATTATCACTGCAATGAGTAATTGAATTTTTTCGCAGTTTTCCTCGAGAGCGTCGTATGTCCCCGTATGGGGACGTTTGGACCGAGGAGGTTAAAAATATCAATACTACTAACTCTTATTAAAAAAATACAAAATAAAGCTCTAATTTTTTAAAACACTTAATTTTTTGAAAAATATATCTTACGAACTTAAAACAAAAACGATTTCAGAAAAGAAAATCTAGTTTTCGACTTTTCGCAGCGAAAAGAAAGAGTAAGAAATATTTAAAAAAATATGTTTGAATTTCTTCGGTATCAGTTGAATATGCAATTTCTAAAAAGGCACATCTCGCATATTTTGATAAATGCGTTTTTTCATACCAATGTGTTCTAAATGCTTTCTTGTACCTATTATGTTCGAAAAGGAACATCTCTGGTATTTCCTTCTATTGTCGAGGTCAGGGCGTATACAGAAATAATTTCGAAAAGGTCACAACTCTAATGAGATATGCCCTTTTCGAATTTATTGCTTAAACATAAGACCGCTATCCTCCGTAATACTTCTGTCTCTTTTGTTTTTGTAATTTAATCCTTAATAGATATCATCAACACAAATCACGTAAAAGGGCATCATGGGTGAAATTTCACCCCAGAATATGCTTATATGTCTTTTCAGCTTAATAAAGACATTTAAATGCAATTAAATAAATTATTATTATTATTATCACCACTGAATGTTATATTTCATGATAACGTTACTTTTATAGTGCCCTCATAAATGTATACAGGAAAAAATTACTGTTAAAAGTCCTTAGGTTTTTCTAAAAAATTCAGTAGATCAATTTGTCTGGGGTGAATTTTCACCCATGATACTATTTAAGGGTTAAAACAATAAACATATTGCATCATCAATCATGCATTGCGTTGCGTGAAGCTTATAATGGCAAAGTCCTATTAATCATCTGAAAATTTTAGGTACATATTGCAAAAGTGAAACAATATATACCAGCAGAATTTACAGAATTTTATAACTAAGTACTGCAACTACAAACGAAAGAGAGCCTCCAGAAGAAGATTTAAAAAAAAAGTCTATTAATTTAAGTATTATGTTTAATTTTAGATACCTAAAATAAAAGTTTCGCCAAATTTATATGGTTTTTTCTTTAAATTATGTGAATTCAATATCATAAATTTCGAAAAAGGCAAATCTCACAAATTTAAAATATCTAAATATACACATATAATAACGAAATTGAATATTCATTTATAACCTGAGTAAATCAATAAGTGCTAAAGGTGTTTGTTGATCGCATCTAAAATGTAATATTTATAATATTCCACTATTTTCAAATAGAGTAAAGGTGCCAATATTTATTGCCTAGTGGAGAGGACCTATTACCTATTGTTACCTTTGTTAATGAATTTTGTGATGAGGTATCTGAAGTATTCTATTTTTTCATTCCGAGGGCATTTTCTTCATACATCAATTTTTTTGTAGGACAAAGCGCTTTTTTTAATAGACCCTTGAAGAGGTAAATGCTACCTACCTTTGTGGTATGAGAAAACCATGCCTGATTATTTTTAAAAATTTACATCGATATAGAAATTATACTAATTTTTATATTGTATTTAAAAGAGAAAAAATTTACAATTATTACATTTTGTATATAAAAGAATATACTTTTACAGAATTAAATATTACAAAATTAAAAATGTAAATAAAACTCAACTCAACTCTGAACTTCGAACAGTTGCACATATTTTCATTAAAATAAATAAATTAATTTTTTTAAATTAAAAAATTGGAATAAAAAATGATTTGCCTAAAATACAAACATGTCTTTAACATATTTCATCATTGTCGAAGAAAAGAAGAAGTTCTTAAAGTATCATGTAAATTTTTAGTTAAGTTTGAAAATTTCGGGGGTGGTTCTAACCCCTTGACCTCCCCAACAATTATTTTCGTGTTAAAACATAACGAAAATCGATACATCAATGTTCAAACGTGCAATAAATCATCAGATTTTTTTTTGCTGCAACAATAGGTTATTTCTATCCTTTATAACAAATATTGAAGAATTTTTCTTTGATAGATGTTTGCAGATGCATACTTTGGCCAGGATTTTACGAGGGCCAATTTGCATTTTGTTTTTTGGACTGCGTGCGCGCTGCATCGTAACGGTTCCATTTTTTGGGCTTCAACAGTGGGTTACCTCCTTAATGTGCTTTTTAAATTTGTGATTTTTTCCATAAAAAACAAAAGAAAAAAAATTATTTTCTCATTTTTATTTTTTAAATTAAAAATAAAAATTAGAATATAATTTTTATTTTTAAAATCGAAAATAAAAATCACTTAAAATGTTTTTTAATAAAAGTCAAAAATAAAAATCAGAGTATGATTTTTATTTCTAAAATCAAAAATACAAATCAGAATATGATTTTTATTATAAAAATCAAAAATACAAAACAGAATATGATTTTTATTTCTAAAAGCGAAAATAAAAATCAGAAAATGTTTTTTATTATTAAAATCTAAAATAAAAATCAAGAAGTGTCCGGCATGATCAATGTTTAGTATTGCGTGTGTTGCTATCACATTCAACAGATGGCGCTCCCATTGCCGTAAAATATTTAGTTTAGCGTGTGTTGTTTTTACGTCCAACCGATGGCGGATTTAAAAAGAAAAATTCAAAACACTCGGTGAAGAATTTTCGGAAATTTAAGATTTTAAACAAACGAGCATTTACATTTTTATTTATATAGATTTTAAAAACAAAAGAAATTTTTATTATTTTTTTTTAAATAAAAATCATTTTTTGATTTTTATTTGTAATTTTAGAAATAAAAATCACTTTCTGATGTTAAAAATAAAAATCATACTCTGAAAATTAACAGTCATGAAATAATTGTTTAGATCTGATTTTTACCGAAAATGTCATAACCGTTACGGTCCCTGCATACTATACGTTTTTATTTTTCTTGTACAAAGATAAACAATATTTTATCAACAAATTTTAAATTTAATTTTAAAATAGTACTACAATAAGCATGGCATAAAGAAAATATAAAAATATACATACTAAGTATATATGTTAAAATAAAAATTATTTACACAACAAAAATAATAAATATATACCTAAAATTGATAAAATTTATCTAAATTTTATGGAATCAATATTTCCCCAATTTTTATGGGGAAATGTTATACCTAAACTATAGGGAATTTTCTAGTTAACTAATGTTGTTGAAATTTACACATTTATGGTGGCACAAAATTTTAAGAAAATACTCTTTACTGTGTGGCATAGTTTTAGCGTATGCCCTGCGTTAACATTTAAGATATATTTTAATGTCATTCGTCACCAAATTCCCATTTCGTTAAAAGTTCGATTTGGGCATGCGATAATTTAGGTACATTAAATTTTTTTGAAATATATTTTAAGCTATTTTATTAAGCTTATATTGAGGTCTGCGTGAATAAAATCGTGGGTACAGGTAATCTAATATATTTTGAAATATATGTGCGGCTAAAAAATTAACAGAAGCTCTCCTTTCAAACACAGGAGTAAAAAACTAAAAGAAATACATATTAGTAAAAATTATACTTGAATTATTTTTCAGTACTGTACTGTAATGCAATGATAATGTAATGATCAGGGTGAATTGTTATGCAGGGCAAAAACATTTGTTTTGAATAAAACTCATTCTAGATTTGTTCGCAACAATCAAAAACACATCTGAAAATACAGAGACCTGTTTACGTTTACAGAAAATGCCAGCGTAACTGAATTTTGTTTATATCATTTGCCAGATACATTTGTTTACTTACAAACCACTTCTTTATCTAGGTATAATATCTCCGAAGTGGTGACCAACTCAAACGAACTTAAATGTTACGAATGAAAATGAATAGTGACCCTTTTCTAGCAAGATTATAAAACAGAGACTCTTTTACTGACGTTTGTAATTAGCTTTTTTATAAACAGTGAAATTGTCTTACATTTGAAAAATCTTAAGATCTAAAAGATTGTAGGCGAGAAGAGCTAATCCGCTGATCACGGTGCTGATCATGAGCAGTCCCATCCAACATACTTCGCACCTGTACGAGATCCTGCGGGTCTTTTCTTCCATCCGCCTGAACAGGATTTCGTCAACCACTTCATCGGGATGATTGCCAGGCACATTTCCTGAGAATTTCCTTTCAGCTGGAACCGGAGATCCTTCGAACGCTGGCGACGATCTGCGCAGTTTCTTGTTGTAGGGAGTGTATTTGGCTGAATATCTCTTGGATGACTTCTTTCCTTTAAAATGACCGCTTTTGCGTCTTACGTTCTCGATCAAATCAAAAGACGCTGAATATCTGTGAGAAATTTTGTAAATTGCACGATCGTTTCACAAAAGATACACCAGCTTACATGCTCATTTCACTACGTTGGTTGTCGCTTTTATTTAAACTGCTAAGAAACGTACGTCTACGCCGAATTTCTTAGAGGAACTGATTTCATTCTTAGCAAATGCTTGAGTTAAGGGAAAGGGTTGCCAGACTTTGTTATGAGTTTGATAATCGAGAGTTATTATAATTTTAGGAATTTGGTTTTATTTGTTTCGTGGATATCTGTTTCATTTAATATGAATCCATTTCACAGAATTTTATTATTCATCATTTTTTAGTTTCAGAAAATGCGTAAGGCAAACAAAAGCATAACAAATCAGTGTAATTTGAGACGTTATTCACGCACGAAAAATGAAAAAGGCAAGTTTTTTTTTATTCATTGAAATAAAAAAGGGGTTTTTATTTAAAGTAGTAAAATATATGTACAGGGTGTCCAATAGGAAATTGCAAAAACTAATTAGTCACTATTTTTTAACAAATGGAAAGATCGGTAAAAGGTAAATATTTTTTAATAAAGGAAAGTCATCATTTTCATTTCATCTCCATTTTATTATAAAAAAATTAAACCTAATTAATACAAACCATTAATTTAAAAATATAGTGAAAAACGTGAATTATTAATAATATATATTTGTGAAATGTGAACCATCTACATTAAAAGGTATCTACCTGCATTTATTTGAATCTCCTGTCGCCGGAGAGAAGTACAAAGGGATGTTAGAGACCAAATCCTTTCTCATGCGAAAAGGAGGAGCCGCGTTAAATCTTTTTTTTTTATTCAAGACGGAGCAGCACCTCATCGCACACAAGAAATACCATCAATAAATTTTATGGCGATCGAGTTATTGGCCTAGGGTACCCACGCTTTGCTAGGGGAAAAGGAATAGAATAGCCACAATTATTGTCAGTTGTACGAGAATTTCTTCATTGGCTCAAAATCGTTGGTGAATTGTAAGTTTTACCTAGTTTTTTTGATATTTTACCTAAAGATGTTTGAGAGTATAAAACAAAGTTTTTTAAAAAACTATTTAGTTTTTTAAGAACTATTTTATTTTCAAATCTTTTTACCCAAATCATTAATAAATTATATGGTACTATCTGACCTAGGCTTGTGACGACCTCTTTAAAAATTGTTAGTGGTACAAGAAAATTTAGAATCTCTGTTGTCTGATATCCATTCTATTGTATTACTCTGAATTTCCTTTCTGTGAACGAATTGCTGCGCTACATATAGTATGTATAATAGACCCAGTTTTATTTATATATCGATTGGGCTGCATCAAATAAATTCCGAATATTGCACCACAACTGAATGCATCAATTAAATGTTTCATTTTGTTGGTGGCAATTGAAAGGCTAAACAGAAACGATGAGAGAACATTTGACTGTAGAGAGGATGACGGGACGGTTTAATTCCACTCAGAGTAGACAATCGCAGGCCAGGACAGAGGAGTCCCATGAAATGAAGCAATTTATCCAGGACATTTATCGATGAAGGTGCCCGTCAACACATTATCCCTGGACTGGAACTCTGGAGCAAAGCAACAAGCTTCCCTTTCGTGGTGTAATGATAACGAAGGCTCCGATTCAGCCCCATTCCGGAAGGTTCCTCTTTATTATTAACACCAGTAGTAGCTCTTTTTATTTATTTAGGGCTCAATATGCCCTTGTGGACTACGCCCTTATTTCTGGACTCTAGATTCAGTTTTGAAGTACCAACTGCTCTTTAGTGCCTTATCGGGGTAAATATCCCAAAAAAACCTCGTGCTGCTAAAGGCCGTGAAAAAAGTTCAGAAAAATGCTGAAAAGCGCAGTAAATTACCTGAAAAGCACACATCCGTGCTTCGCATTCCCACGGTAGTTTCAAATTTCACAGGGCTACCGAAAAGTCGGGAGCAGGAGGCATAGGAGGTGAAGGAATCTGGTGCAAAACACTGCTGGATATTTTGTATAATTTCATTTTTGCTGTATCCCGGTCGTAATCACGAAACTAATTATACCTGTCCTTAAGTGTCCTGTCCCGCTAGTTTCCATTTGTGCAAAATTTCGTCCCTATTTTGTATACATAAAAATATATATATATATCCTTTGGGAGTCTTCTACCGCGCGCGAAAGTGTTACAAATGGAAACATGTTTGCAGCTTTCGAAATGGAAACTTAATTAGATTTTTTGCCTCGCCCCATCTCTCCACTCAAAGTGCGCATAATTAGAGGGACATACTTGAATTTTTAATTTTCGTCCTCTACGGCATGGTTCAGGAAGCAGTGATACACGTTTGAATTTTTTTAACAAACGCACCCAAAAGGGTTCAAGCATAAAAACGAACGAATCTCCAAACATGAACGAACTAGAGCGAATGTCGACGAAACTGAGCGAACTTGTGCGGAATCGAAATCGTCTGAGGTAGCAAAGAAAAACTGTTGTTGAATTTCAAAATTTAGAGTATCGTTACAGAGAAGATAAATTAGCGATTAAAAAAATGTAGATATATATTATATAAGTTTTTGTTGTTATATCCCTAAATTTAAAATAAAAGCTTTAAAAATCTATTAAATATCTTATTTTGAATAACTTTTGTAACAATTTTTAATATGACAATGAATTGATGTCGTCATTGATTTAGTCAGATTTTACAAACGGCTTAGAGCAGTAAACATCAATAGAAAACTAAATTCTCATAGAAGATAATTAGAAGTAAAATCCAAAAACGCATTAACGAAAAAAGCTGGATTGAATCAATTGTATCCTTAAATAAATAAAATTAACGAAAAAAAATGTTTAAAACAAGAATATAGTATATATAGTGTATAATTTATAAAGTGTATAATTTATAATATGTGCTATATAATGTATAAAAGCTTAGGGCGTCACCATTTCTTTTCATCTGACCTTTTAATTTTATTTATTTTATACTTTTTAGTCTGCATTTGTTTTATAATTTATCGTATGTTACTTGTCAAATCCTTTTATTTAATACCCATCTCAAGGGGGTTGTGAAGAAAAAAGGTAAACCGCCATTTTGGGGCGTCCGCCATTTTGGATTGAGAACGATATTAGATATACCTACTATATTATATTTTCACGAGACTTACGTAAGTCTGTAAAATGTCATCAAAATCGGATAATAGAAAATGAGTTAAAATCCGAGTACAAATTTTGAACCGGAAAGACATTCATGCGAACAACACAAGTTAAATAAAAGCTTGAAAAATTACGATTGTTTCCAAGAAAACAAAACACCCATTTTTTCAGTACCAGTCTAAAGATTCTAAATAGGGTTGGACAGACTTTAATGTGCTGAATCAAAATTCAGAAAATTCTTCCCTTATTTGAGCCGTTTATTTTGAAAGTGGCCCAAGTCAAAATTATCATAAAGACTACTTTACTTTACAAGAATATAGAAAAATAGTCTTTATGATCATTTGGATTCGGGCCACTTTCAAAATAAACAGCTCATTTACTTCTGAAGAAAATTTTTAGAAGCCCGCAGGTGCTTTGTTTAAAAAAACTTCTTTAGGTTCAACTAGCATTTTCTTGGAAGTTATTAAGCTTCAAAGTATTTTCCGTACTTTGGGATACATAATTAAGAGTAAGAATAAACCTACGCAGAAGATATAATACCAAGAACTGGAATTACATCCCATCCTCTGTAAATATCTAAAAATAATACTTTCTTAAAGTAATCGGCTAATTATTATTTGCTAATTATGAGCAGGTTATATAATATATCATAGCTTACAAGACTCCAATTCCGGCTAATAATGTTAATAATGTAACGCCATAAGAGGCTTCATCAACAAAAGGAGAATTTACAACCGCCAAATGCTTCTTTAGTAAACCTTAAGAAGGAAACAAAAGATTTTGACTTCTGCTTTCATCGGAGGCTGCTCATTATGCCATCGGTTGAAGCGACTTAAAAGTAATTTCATCTTATTCGTGCCTGCGGCAAAAGCAATCCAATGCATCAGATGATTCTTAAGATCTTTGCGAAGAGTTTCGAATTAACGTGGCCGAGATGAGAACTCGATTCAGTGCACGATGCCTCCTCGGATCGGAGCAGATGGAGCGCGATTATAAAATTTGACCCTAGTTGCGATGCATCCGAGAAGAATCTTTGAGGTGTCCCTCATCTTGGGAATGCGATCTGTAAGATGCTGTAAGGCGCTGATAAGACGGAAGACATGCCCACGTTTGAGGTGGGACAGGAAGGAGCGTTTTTATTTTGGTCCATTCTACTTTACAGGGTCTGTATATGGATGCTGAGATGCTCCGACGATGAGCTCTGTCTTGTGAATAATTACGGCCGACTGAAAGGCAGAAATCAATGAGGAGAAGATTATGTATGAAGGTAGTCGTGACTGGGACGTGATGTGAGCTCCCGAAACCTACTCAGCTTCGGGGGCAATCCGATATCCGATTCTTCCCAACTTTTCTAATAAGATGAAAAACATTCTAATCGCGTTGCACTCTCCTCGAGGAGGACTCCTTCAGTTTCCCATCGATTTTAACACATATAGTATCCTCGACTTCGGTGGCGGCTAGGCCTTGAACGTGGAACACGGGAGGAGATTTCGATTATGCCAGAGGAGCCCTACTCGAAGGGATTACGTATTCTCTGTGTTGTACGCTTTATAGGTGAAGAAAATCAATAGGGCGGAGGGATTCTCCTGGATCCTTGGGATCCTGCCAAGAGCCATACTCGGGAAGAATAAAGGCGAGTTATGGGAGCGTTAAATTAGGACGATTTTCGGGCAGATTTTTCATACGAAATTGATTTTAATCACTGTGGTCCTTGGTAGTTTTCTCCCCGGGGGAAACTTTGTTTGAACTCCTTCTCCTCCTTCCTCCTCGGTGAGCTGCTCAACCGAGTGATATGTGCGCAATAAATAACCCTTTCTACCTAATTTATGTGAGTTACCCTAGAAAACAATTTTAAATCACTGAAGACAGTTGGAGCTGGAACAAATATTTTCGAATGGGTCCCACTTGCTGGCGGTATTTTATGGGACCCCTCCTCGCTAGTTTTCCCTGCCGAAGTGGAAGTGGCCTCTTATTACTTTATAAATGAATCTCGAATTCAATGACTTTCGAAGCGGATATGTCTGGTATCTGGGCTATTTGTTACATTGAACGATTTAAAGTTCAATTAAAATTTAATTTTATTTAGAAATTGCATCTTCCTTGTTGTCAAAGTAAGATCTAGATCTACTAGGTTTATATACAGATTCTTTATATTTTTAAAGGAGAATACTATTTAAAATAAATAAATATGTAAAGGAATTAAATAAATATTTAAGGTATTCATTTACATTTTGGGATAACAAATGAAATTTCCTGTATATGTAATTCGAATCTTCACAATAGAACATAAATTAGGGATCTATATTTTTGTGGTTAATAAATTTGGAATGCTGGGGACAAGAAAACAGAAACATAAATGTATATAAATTTAAAGATTTTTTTTTTTTTTTTTAGGAAAGCTAGCTGTCAATTTGAAATAGTTTGGAACCTTTTTTAAATGTTTACACCTCATGTTAGATAATAATATTCCATCTGATTTTAATGTTTTTGCAAAAGTACATAAGTTTCTATTAATCCAAGCTAAAGCCAAGGAAAATATATCCAACAATTTTATAAGCAGCATAATTTCTTAAGTTTGATTTTGCAAAATTCTGCAATTATTCAGCTCTTTTGATTTTAATTACATAGTAATGGAATGGGGACAGAATCACACGAAAATACAATTTAATTCTAGAAATTGCAGGTACTCTCTCAAAAGCAAAATTTACCCCCAAACTCCGCCTGTCCACCGAGAACCTATCAAATGGGTGCCAAAGGTAATTATGCTAATTAATTATACAACCTGTAGCGAATAGACATTGGATTTCAGCATCTGTCTGGAGTTTCAAGTAAATTTCTAAATTGAAGAGCATCCAATTTTGATGATGCGAAATTAGGGAGATTTCGATTTTGAATATATGTCTATTTTGATACTATCAGTACATGAAAACTTATTTGCCGGGACGTACTGAAGCTATCGAATATCTAAGCTATCAAATCTTAAAGTTATAATTAGATACCAGAGGTAGATGTGTACTTACTGAATTCTAGAATACTTACGTTAGAATAAATTTAGAGAAGAATAATGTTAAGACCGAATTTGCACCTTTAATGATATTCATCTTGAAGACTTCGTGTAATAGTAATTGTCCAGTCCAGTCGATATGATCCAATGACTTTCTTAACCTAGTTTAAGGTTAAAACTTCTCAACCTTTTTCAGGAATCGGCTTTTCGTCCCAAAATTGATAACTTTTAATGAATTTCCAATTCTTCCTATACATAGTGTAGTATAAAATATTTTTGTTTACACTTTTGATAACTTTGAATAACATTTTCCTAATTAACAATGTTTTCGAATTTCTGAAGCTAAGAATCACCAAATCGAAATTTAAAATAAGGATGAAATCACTGAGTACTTTAGTTGTTAAGAATTCAACTTTCAATTTCAATTCGCAAATCACACTAAACGTCAAATAAACATGTGAATATGAATAACTCGAGCCAGGTCAACGAGCTTTCGTCATCCTTCAATCGAATTGAATCTCTGCTGTGCAAAATAATTTATTCAACCGTTGGATATTTATTCATCATCATAATATGACCTGCTTATCATGTGCAATTCTTGGACCAGCAGACTGAATTAAAATTGCCAATGTTTTTGCAAAAGAGGGCTTATGATCGATGGAATCTTTAAAGGAAATTTTATTCCGAATCTCATCTATAAAAGCAAAGGAAGAGCTGTTTCAGGACCAAAACAACGGTGCTTGTAGATTCGGAAATCTTCATTTGACTATATTATTGCGGTAAGTTCAAAACAGGCATCTGCAGAAGACCTAAACTGCTGGAAACAGCAACATCAAGAATAGAATCTGTTCTTTCGTATTTTATAGCTGCTAAAAAGTTTAAGTTTGAGACTATATAAAATATTTTTACCATAATGCCCCATTAATGTAAATCTTATAATTGAGGGTTGAAATCACCCTAAAAGATTAATTTTATCAAAAAATTATCATTTAGTACAAAAATGTTTCTTATTAGATTATTTATATTAAATCAAACTCAAAAATGCAATGTGTGCCATCTATAGGCGCTGAAAAGGGGTGTAATCATCCCTCAAATGTTAGAATAATCTGGAATATTTTTCAAAATTCTAAAACTTTTGTGCTTCGATTGATGAAAAACACGTGATTATTCTTAATTCTTGCCAGCTTTAGGGAAAAATTACCCTCAATCCTAGTCAAATCACCCCCTAAACATAAAAATACTGTAAACTTCTTTTGAAAATTCTGAATATGAACAATTTTTGCTTTTTGAATAAGAAAAAATATGATAAAAACAGTTCTTATGCGTTTTAAAAAAAAATATAACAACTCTCAGCAAGGTACAAAAGCTCTCTAAAGGGGTAAAATCATCCCCTAAACATTGATATACGTTAAAATACTTTTTATCCTTCCCAAAAGTCAAAAAGTGTCTATTCTCTATTTTCTTTTCTTTAATATATAGATAATGATTTTATCCCTTTAGAAGCATTTGTAACCTGCTGAGGGTTCTTTTTTCCAAGAATCACAAGTACTGTTCGTACCATATTTTTCATCACTCATTCAGAATTTTTAAACATATATTACAGTATTTTTATTTTTAGGGGATGATTTCACCCCCTTAGATAGTAGCTTCACTAGGCTGAGAGTCATTTTTCCCTCAAAACTTGCAAAAATTGCCAATCACGTGTTTTTCATCACTCGAAGTATTACATTTAGAATTTTGAAAAATATTACTCACATTTGGAATTTTGATAAATATTCTAGATTATTCCAATATTTGGGGCATGATTACATCCCTTTTCAGCACCTATAGGTGGATTTTTAACCCTTCTTTGTTGGAACACATCACACTGCATTTTTTAAATTGATTTAATATAAATACTAATTTAATATGAAAGATCTTTGTACTAAATGATAATATTTTGATAAATTTCAACCCTCAATTAGGGGTGATTTTTTAAGATTTTCTAAAAACTTGATTTCTTACGACGATTAATTTGGTACCTGATAATTTTTTTACATAAGTCTTTTCCTTAATTCGCTGTGAAATGTGCAAGAACAGGCGAAAAAACGGACTTTTTTGCGGTCACTCTTTGAAATTTGGCAGAATGTTAGGTCTTCGTGGCGTGCAGTTACTTCAACAGTCAAACATTATGAAATTATTTATTTCTTATTTGTAAGAGAGGTGAGTTGGGTCCTCTTAAATAAGAAACATTTTTTTTTGTATCGTGTAGGGTATCGCTTAGAAATTTCAAAATGATTGGTGAATTGGTTATAAAAATATATTCCAAAATGTGCAAAAAAACACCTCATCTTTCCCCTAATCTAGGGGTCTAGTTACGAACATAGCCATCAGTTTTTTAAAGGGTTCCCTTATGGCCGCCATTTTGTCGCTATAAATAAACAAAACAAAAAAAAAACAAAATTTGTTTTCGTAGAGGTCAATGTCTATATTTCATTGTACAAAAGTTTTAAATAAATACTTCTATAAAAAAAAATTAATTGAAGTTTTGTGCAATAAACCTAGATTGCTCCCTTAATGAAGGTTGGCTTGTAATTGCTTTTTGTATTGGTTTTTTTTAACTTCAAAGCGATTGGGTTGGTGCCCTTACAAATTGTTTTTATAATTTTTTTTACTCGACAACACAAATTTTTCTAGAATTGAGGAGAAATTTGCTGAGGGTTGAGTGCATGCAATATTATGACGTTTTTTTATCAACCGAAACTTTTATTGAAAAGTATACTTAAAAAATGTCGGGATTTCCTTTGCTAGATAAGGTCTTTAAATACATTTTCTGAATATTTTGATGGTTTAAGCTATAAATACAAAAATTAAATTACATTAAAATCACATAAAAATAGAAGACTCCCATTTTTTTAAGAGTACCTACCATGTAGCAAAAAAAGGGCTACTTTCCATAAAACGGAAATTTAATGGGACAGGAAAAAATCCATTTAAATTTCAAGCACCTTCCTCGTCATATCTTTTGCCAGGGATGATTTCGTTTTGAATCTCTCAGCTGTGAAAATATTATCTAGGCGAGAAAAAAAAAAAAATTCGTTCACAGGAAATTAGTTTCAGTTTGCGAACTAAAAACTCTCTAAATTTTCGATAGCAAATGTCCCAGAATAATCGAGTGTGCTGCAGCAACGGCCGTGATGAATGTCTTAATGCAAAATAAAAATTGCCATAAAGCGCTCGCGGTACATTTTCTTGCAAATATTTAAAACATGTGGAAAATTTGACGAGAATTTTATCGGACGGAAGAGTTAATAGCATCTGTTGTGTAATAAAATTATGGTATATGTGATCGTTTCATATAGGAAATGAAATTTGGCACTTCAAACTCCATTTTGGCGGGTGAAATCTTTAAATCTTTATTTAAGATATGACGAATTTTTGAGTTTCGAGGAAGCACGCAGGTAAAAAGGAAGAGCAAACATCATTTCCGAAGTTTTTATTCGGCAAACAAGAAATTTTTTCATATAATTTAGCAAATTCCATTCCAGCAGAGTGGCACGCTTAAGCAGGAAAAAGAAGTGGGATTATTTAAAACGCACCTCGTTACTTTTTTTTTGTGGGGAATTCGTGCTTTTATTTACGCATACCTTCAGTGGGGCTCCAACGGCTTAGTGGGACCCCGTTCAAAATTATGCTTTCTTGTGGCATCCAGCCGAACGCTACTTATCCACACAATGATGATGTAGAACGTCGCTTGTGCTCCCCTAGAAAAAGAAAGCAGCAAGCCGAGTGAAAAATTAAAGGATTTGATGAAAAATGATATCAAGATGGAATAAGCAATTTTTCGGGGGCGACCTGCCTTTCGCACTTCTTAGACCCCTGCGGCGGGTACAAAGTGCGCGTCAACAGCACGTCACTAATTCCCATCAAAATATCCTTTTAGGGCGCGAATTGGAAAAAAATGCCTTCTGACGTGTGTTCACGGTTGGGAAACGACCAAATTCGTAATTTCGTCGTCTTCATCCCGCAGCCATCGTGGAAAATGTTTTCATCTCCTCCACAGATGCCAGAGAACATTGTTTTTCTTTTGGGTTTGCTCCTTGCTCCTTTCCAGAATTCAGGAATTGGTATTTTGCAAGGACATGATTTTTGCGGAAGAACAAAAAACAAAATCCACATCTGCACATATCATTTTTAGCGTGAAACCAAAGGAAGAATATAATTCGAAAATGTTTTCATGATTTTTTTTTTTTTCCTGGGGTGTTGAGGAATTTGATGCGTGTAGGTGCCGCCGCTGATTTCCCATCAGATTTACGGGTGCCGAAACACGCTCCATGAATAATTCCCAGGAAACGTTTTACGACCCCGCAGATGGCGAAGCTAAGCCATTAGGCGCTCCTGATCTATGACTCCCTCACGCCCTCACGCCCTCACTCGCTCCCGGTCCGTAGAGGGAAAGAAGAAAAAAAATATATATATTTATGAATAAAATATGAAAATCAAGAAAATTTAATAAAAAAGGATGCCCGTCCCACGTCGTCCTGCATAGAACGAAAAAAATATATTTTTCCATATTATGTAAAAGGTAAAGGCAGGAAACAACCACTCCTCCTTGGGATTGAGACTTTTAGATTCGGTCATGGCTATTCAAATACATAAACTGGTTTCCTTTTTATTTTTTAAATGTAGCCTTACTCGAAATTATCCTCAAAAAGCATCCAATTCAACTTCCTTCCTGTCTGGACTGCTTCAATCAATCTGCGAGATATTTTCACTGACCCAAAAAAGTCGACAACGTAACAAGTGTCTCTTCACTCTGCCAGAATATAAAAGTCGGGAAAATTTTCATTATAGCACAAGCTCAGTGAGACAATTTTCATCAATGTAATTTTTTTCCCTTCTTGTCCTGCAATTGTAACTCAAGAGATTTTTGTCTGCACTTTTAGCTTTCAAAGATTCCCTCGCGTCCTTAATCATTGATGCTCGAAGATTGCATTTATTTAAAATATGAATAAAAATGATAAATGTACCAAAATACGATTCCAGAATTCTTTGAATTCTCTTAAAATGGTAGAATTATGACGTAAACTTTCTTAATCCTATATAGGGTATATATATTTTTAAAAATCCTCAGTTTTTTGCCGCACTGAAAGGAGACAAATTGGACGATGAGGAGGAAAAATTGTCTGAAGATTTCATAAACATTTTAAAGGCAAAACATTTTATGATATTAGAAGTTATTTAAATTTTATACTTTTATACTATATGTTAACCACTTCAATATATAGGGTGATTCAGATCAAGTTGTCGCGGGGTATACCACGAGATTCCTTGAGGTGAGCTGATAAAAAAATCGTTCCACATCACATCGTTCCAAAAATCGAAAAGTTTCGATTCTTTTTGTAATATCTCAAAAATAGTTCGTCGATAGCAACAAGTGAGGTACCAAAAGAAAATTACTTATGACAGCTTTAAAATTACCACAATTAAGCAGAATCCATAGGGTGATTCCTAAGCTATGAGCAATCATTTCTATCAAGGAACATCGAACAAGGAGTCAAAAAATCTTTGAGGGGCTTAAGGATGGGGTATGTGGAACGATTTTTTTTTTACCAGCTCATCTCAAGGAATCACGTGGTATATCCCGCGGCACCTTGATCTGATTCACCCTGTACATATAAAATATATAGTAAGCATAATCCTCAACTTGTTTCGCCACAGTACACATTTTAATATAAAAATTAAATTTTTTCTGTTTTTTCAACTTTTCAATTTCTAGGAATATAAAGATTTTCATATTTATCTACATACTATATATTCCAGAGAACTTTAAGGTACAGGAAAGTATGAAACAGTCTGGGGAAAAAGCATTAACTTCAAGATTAATCATGGAAAACTCAGGAGTTGGGCAAAAACTTTTGCGAAGTTTGACATAATCAATCAATTATGCTTTCTTGCAAGTAAGAGGGATATGTTTATTATATCCTATAAATATTTTTTGCCAAATCAATCAAATCAAGTATTTATAGGCAATTCATGTCATGCTTCGAACGTTATAAATATTAACACATAGTATATTTGCACTAAGTGCTTCAATATACCATATAGTATAATTTTGTTAGTACTTTTACGTACGAATTTTATTAGTATTCTATTCCATCTATTTAAAAGATATATTTTTATATAGCTAGCTATTAAAGCTAGGTTTTTTAAGTCATAAGAAAGATTGAGTGGGTGTAAATATTTCTATATAATTTTCAAGCAAGTCGATTAATTTTACAGATAAATGTCAAATTCCTAAAAAGATAATTCCAACAATTAGGGTTATAAATAGCTACTTTATCCTATTAAATAATAAAAAGAAAACCAATTGCAAGTAAAATTTCTCTTATAGGGTAATATAGAAAAAACTTTTTAAACGGAAAGCCTATAGCAAACCTTCATAATTCGCTAAATCAAACCCTTTTAAAAAAAATCCTGAAGAAGTGATTCTCGAAAAAAGGAAAAAAATTAAAGCATTGCCGAAAATAACTGCTCAATTAGCTTAAGGCAATTACTGCAGATTCAGAGGTGGGGTCAGGTCTATAAATCCTTAAAAGTAGGTAGCAATTAATAAGATCCTAGTCCCCATAACAGTCTAACTGCCCCTAATCCGGCTGGGGAGAGCTCTTCGTTTCCTGGTTTAAAACTTGGGCTTTCAGGGATTTAAGTATGGTCAAGTGAAAGTGAAGCTCATCGCCTTTCTGGGGCTGGATCACTTGACTACCGAAAGTTGGGCATTTTGGCCCGGCCATAGCGTGCTTAATTATTCCGGGTCGAAGGAAAGTAAACGCTATGAGGAAGGAGATTCCCTAAATTTCAAGAAGTAGTTTCTTCCTGATATTTTTGTTCTTCCCTCTTCCTTTCCATGACGAAAACGAAGGGAAACACGGCTAAAAAAACGAAGCTTTCAAACACTTTCCTGGCAAATGAGGGAGTTAATTGCATGTCAAATATTTCGTTCGCGTCTTCTTGAGCTAAGGTCTCGAGGGAGAGAAAAAAATTTCGTTTTCCCCGCCTCTTGGGATAGCTGACGTAATCGCACGCTCGGCTGATGTAAACTCGCTTAAGATCTTAAGTGGATTACAAATCTGAAAACGTTTTTGTCTACATTGAGAAAGTGTTTCCATTTTAAGTAATCTTATGCGGTGGAGAAAGAAAAATAGGTGAGTTTTTGTTTTTCTCATTTAATCCGTGAAATACGTGCACACCAAATTCAAAAAAGACAATAAAATGAACGCTGCCGTTTTATGGTGGTGGATTTTTCCTTTCTGTTTAATTTTTTCTCCATTTCTTTCGTCGCAAACAATATAACTATGTATGAGTATATCCTATAATATTGAAATATCGAAAGGAAAATCAGTTCGAAATTTGCCTTTTCTAATGAAATCTGTTCAAACATTTCTAATTTTCAATTCCTTACAATATCTGTGCCTACCTGTCTATAGGTCGGTTCGAAACTTTCTACCTCAAAATATAAAATATAGATAATCTGATTGTGTGTGTCTGTCTTTCTACTTTGCCAAAGCTCCTAAATTCCTTATCCGTTTTCAATAAAATTCGGTTTCTATATTATATATAGAACTTTATAGAGTAAAGGTGGGGTTACTTTAAATCCGGTGGAGACAATGTGGTGGATCCTAATATTATTACCTTACATTTTTAACTTCAAGAAAAATATGTGGGTACAAACAAGTTTTTGGGTCGATATCAGTGTAATTATTATGATAATATATTCATTTTAACATCATTTTTGAAGGATATATTCTTGAAACTATATACTTTAACAAAGTGTATATAAAAAATACCGAAAATGTTCAACTCCAAATATATTAAGGAGTTTTTTATTTAAGTTTTTCGAACTTCCAACCTCAAGAGATAAATATTTATGAACATTTTTCATGGTCACTAATTTCGAAATTTGTGGCATTATAAAAAAATTTTGCAAACTATAACAATAGTTAACAAAAGCTTTTAGCCCTACATAACGGTACTTTACTTTAACTTTAACCAAATCACATTTTCGAGAAAAATAGGATTATAAAGTTAATAAAGCTGTTTTTTAGCCATTTTGGGAAAGTTCAAACGTCGTAGGAGTTCGCAACGTGACTTAAGTGAAAGCTTAAATCCTATACTATAGTTATAAAATATTAGTTAAATAAAATCTTCATCAAAGTTTCTCGGAGGGACAAGTTTTTCATTCGATTTGTACTAATACATTCAGTTGGTTCATTTAATTTATTTGGCAAAGTGGTGATTCATCAGGAATTCGGTCTCTAAACAAACAACTGATATTTTAAATCTATAGCTTAGGATTCAAATGATTTACTTTTGTAACTGCTACGATATTCATTTTCATTCTTAATTATATTTTCCTCGAAAACAGCGCGATGGAAAGAAAACAATTTTTAAATTGTCACTTTCCTAACGAAATATTTTGAAAATAGACTGGGTATATCACTGATACTATTGTATACCATTGACATTGATACTATGGTCATTACTCATTTGGCAGAGCTTCCGCCGACTTCTCTTCAGACCAAAGACCTTATTCTAGTCATGGAGTCCATCTTTAAGTACATCTCCACTTTGGGAGATAATTTCACTTGTGGTCCTGGTGGTGTTCTATCTTCATTTTTTAAACGCTGTAGTTTGTCTCTTGTTCGCGTTTTATGTTATTTATATAACTTATCTTTATTGTGTGGTGTCTTTTCTAGACAGTGGAAGTCTTCGGTGATTATCTCTCTACACGAAAAAGGCAACAGATGAAATATTTAAAATTACCACCCTATTGCTAATCTATCTTGCATTGGTAAGATCTTCGAAGCCATGGTTTGTAACTTGTAATCATTCCTTGCAAACCTTTTTTGCGGTAATTTCGGCATGGCTTCATGAAAGATAAATCTACGACCACCAATCACTTTTGTATTTCCTTTATTGAAGCTGGAATACAAGTTAATTGTCTTTTTACTGATTTAAGCAAGGCCTTCGACAGGATCAATCATAAAAGGTTCATCTACAAGCTTTCTATTCTTGGTTTCCCAACTATCTTCGTTGATTGGATTTATTCATATTTGTCTAATTGCACATTTTGTGATGCACTGTCGTACGAAATAACACTTCCGGCGTTCCTTAGGGAAGCCACCTGGGACCAATTCTTTTCCTTATTGACTGATGTGTAATGTATTTCTGATTTTAAAAAAATTCTATTTCTGATTTAAAAAAATTATAGAATACTCTGCTATGCTTTTTTCTTTTTGACATAGTGTTCTATTAATAACCTCACCCTTAATATCGCTAAATGTACTGCAAAGTCTTTTACCCCGTAAAAAGATCCCCCTACACTTTATTTACTCGACAAATGGGTGCTCTCTTATTTGAGTTGACATGACCAAAGACTTAGGTGTCCTACTTAATTCCCACATGTCCTTCGAATACCACATTAACCACGGCTAACACTACTTTGAGCTTCGTTAAGAGATTGTCCGAAGAATTTGACGATCCGTATATTACGAGGCTACTTTTTTGCACTTTTGTTAGGCCCATTCTTGAGTATGGTAGCGCCATTTTGTCACTTTTTTACGCGGTTTACATCAATCAACCCCTGGACTAACCCTGATTCACTCCCACCTTACGCCGACAGGCTAAAGCTCCTCTCTCTGATATGATATGATATTTCCAGGACTGTGTTCGCTTTTGAGTGTATACAAGGCTCAAATAACTCTCCAGAGTTTATTTATTTTATTTATTTATTTATTTTGTTATTTATTAAATGTCTACAGGTATTAAATCTTACAGACTACAAAATTATACAAATATCAGTGGCGTGGGGTCCATATAACACGATTCCTACCGGCTTCCCTTTTGGGAACTCATCCTATTCCCGTAAATTTAAAACTTGTTCTATGCCTGTAAAATTCCTGGAAAGCGCTCCCAAAATTCACCTCGTAAAGAAAACACGGCAAAACAAGTGTTACAACCAAAAACAACCATAATCTGTTGTTGCACTACGATGGAACCTTCCCTCGCACCGTAGCAGGTTCTATCAAGGGGTTGCATCGGGTATGAAGTGCTCGCTTGCTGCTTCTGTAAGCCGGTCATTTTACGGCTTACTCAAGCCCACACTTTTCTCCACGAGTAACAAAGAAATCGTGTGTGATATCCTTTGCTCACTAAAAGCAAATCCTATAAGAAAATAACACGATAGAAACCGGCTTCTCGGCTGTTTTTGTTTTGCACAAGTTGAAACTCGGGTCACTTCGGCGGGTGGTTGTTTATTTCTTAGAATGTCAGCTGATTCGTGTCTTCTCTATGAACGGGTGTGAGTGTAGTGGTGCTCTCTTATAATACGGTAGAAAGCGGCTTCTCGGGTGAGTGGGGTTGGTTGGGGTGGGTTTGGTTTTCATAAACAATATTCAGCTGACTGTAAATCTCTTTGATACTGAAGGGGCTGTGAATTGTAGGAGTGAATGCTCCCTTATTTCACAAGAACACGGCAGAAGTCGTCTTCTCGGAAGGGAGGGGTGTTGTGGTTTTGTTTATTATATTTTAATAAAAAAATTGTTAACTTGTGTCTCTTTTTGCCTTGGTGCTCAACGGATTGTGACTTATGAGTGTGGTGTGGTGCTATTTTATTACCTCTCGATAACACGATAGAATCCGGCTTCTAGGGTTTTTTCGTTAGGTTCGGCTATTCAGATGACGATTATTTATTTGTTTCAATTTGTCAGTTGAAGGATTTGTCCCGTCTATCGTGCATGTTTGATTTGAAGTGAAGTGTAATTGTACTTGAATATATAGAATTTAATTGTGAAAAGCTGGTGAGAATTTTGTAAGGTCTAGGTGGTCTGTTATAGGACATTTTAGTAGCTTTTTATTTATATCTTGTTCTCAGTCTTTAATTTTTGTTGGAAATGGCGTTACTTAGTGTTGAATGCTGCTTAACGGATTTTTTATTAGAACAGGCAAATGAATTTAATAGATTATCTTTTCAGCAAAAAAGCAGAGTTATCGAATTAGGTCGCGCTACACCGTCGATGAAAATAGATTACAAGCGTAAGGACGGGTTTTTCAAACATTTTAATAAGTCGATTTATGAAAAATCATACTTATTTAAGAAATTCTCAAACCGAAGAAAGGCTCTCAAATTTAGCAGTCTTATCGATAAAAAAACACCTTCTTTTACAAATTAGAAATCGGTCTAATTTTTACAATGATGTTTTGGCCGAATTTATAAAAAAAAAATCGTAGATTAGTTTTGGAGTATAAGTAAGATTAATTATATTTCATATCAACTTTTCACAGTTTTTGTTAACTGCTTTAGTTTGATTGCACGATACACGCGACTATAACGGTTTTTTTCAAAGCCACTTATATTATTCTTGAAGTTCGTTGTATGTGCATATTTATTCATAATATTCATATAGCACTTAACTTCCAATGACTTTAAGTATGATAGAAGTGGCCGACTAAATTCGACAAGAATACACGCAGTCACTGTTGAACACATTTTGTAATATCTGACTTCATTTGGTAAGTTGTTTTTCGCTATTAAGTTTCTGATTTTTGCACCGGCTTACCTTCTCAAAAATTTCACCCCACGCCACTGACAAATATAAATACTTAGTTCTTTACATGTTGATTTTCAAAAGAGCTAATTTAAGTTCATTTCTTGATATAGTAAAATCAAGGGAGGTAGCTAAAGAATTAAAATAAACTATACAATTAGAAACTGGTTCATGACAACCATAATCAGTCTTATGAGGAGGGGCGTGCAGCAATGATCTTGGACGAAAAGCTCTTTCCGGTGCATACAAATTAATCATTGATAATAGTACAGGAGATTTTATTCTAAAAGATAGAAAATCTTTAACAAAGACAGCACAACTTAATTCACGTCTGAATTCTAAACTTGATATACCTAGAAATAAACATCTAGCAAGATAAGATGGCATGAAGTTAGCAAGCAACCTACAATTAAAAAAGACAAATCGAACGAAATTCTTTTGTATTGATTTAATTATTTTTTATATGTATCTGATGGTAAGGGCACCATATTACAAAAGCATATTCAATGATAGAACGAACTAATGCGAAATAAATGGACATAAGTGTTTGTGGAGATTTAAAATCTTTAGTGTTCCGTTTTAAAAATCCTAAAACTTGAAATGCTTTTGTGACGGAAACTTCTATATGATCATTAAAAGACATATTTGTATTGAAAATAACCCCTAAAACCTTAATTTGGTCTAATTTTGCGAGAGAACTATCATCTAATTTGTATGAAAAATGCATACAATTTATTTGACGAGTAAAAGTCATGACTTTACATTTTGATATGTTAAGATATAATTTGTTAATACTACACCACTGATAAAGTCTGTCCAAATGGTCAGATATGAGAACACATTTATCTGACGATGTAATTTTATGGAATAACATTAAATCATTGGCAACTAATAGAGGAGAAGATGGTAATATGGCCCCTGTAGGTAAAGTGGTCCCCCAACCCAATTTATAATTGCGGAGGTTTTACATGCTAGTTAGACATCGTATTAAATCAAACAGTTACCAAAAAGGATTTCAAAAGTAGCCAGACTACTACTGTCGCCCAGAGATCGGCAAAAATATTTTTTTCGTCAATATTTTCGATGATAATAACCAATACCATAAAAATTACAATTTTATTAAATAAATTTCCAATTGTTAATTCATTTGGTAATAAGCCAAAACATATTTTCCATTATCTAAGCAATCGGTAATTCATCGGTGAGAAATTAGAGATTCTTAACTAGTCGGTAATTTTCTGTGTGAAATTTCTGAGTACGCTAGCAATCGGTAATTCATGGGCCAGAAATTCGAGAATACTCAACTACTCAGCAATGTTCTGTGAGAAATTTCTGATTACTCCAGCAGTCGGTAATCTATGGCTCAGAAAGTCGAGAATACTCAACTAGTCGGTAATTTGCTGTGAGAAATTTCTGAGTAATCTAGCAATCGGTAATTCATGGGCCAGAAATTTTAGAATACTCAACTAGTCAGCAATTTATCGTAAGAAATTTCTGATTACTCTAGCAATCGGTATTCATGGGCCAGAAATTTTAAAATACTCAACTAGTCAGCAATTTATCGTAAGAAATTTCTGATTACTCTAGCAATCGGTATTCATGGGCCAGAAATTTTAGAATACTCAACTAGTCAGCAATTTTCTGTAAGAAATTTCTGATTACTTTAGCAATCGGGAATCCATTGGCCAGAAATTGAAGAATACTCAATTAGTCGGTAATTTTCTGAACCACATTTTTGATTACTCTAGTTTTCGGTAATTTGTTGACTAGAAATTTGAAAATACCCATTTTCGTGTGATGTATGATATGTTAGGAATTCCGTATCGCATTAATCATGTGATATGTGACATAACTGTATGTTATGTTTGACAAAGCACATATAACAAATCACATATAACATGTTTGCACATCAGTTATGTTATTTGTAATATGTGATGAGACGCATAACATATGTTACATATAATGAATATGCGGGGAACGCACTTAACATTTCCCATATGACATGTCATGTCACATACAATGAATATGAGATTTGTAACTAAACGAAGCACATATTTATATGTCACATATGTTTGGTGACAAATCACATATTACGTTGAAGCAAGTACCACATGTTCTCTATGGCTATGACATATGACGAAGAGTGTAAGTTGTATGTTGTATACAATATATATGTATATTATACAACATACACGTACACATCAAATATCACATGTGACAACGGCACATGACAACTCATGCACAACAGATGACGCGACACTGTATGTGACATGACATGAGACATGACATTATTCATCATTTGGTCCGATGTTAGTAGACATGCGACCACAACCATCAAGCAAACTTTTCTTCAAATGACATGACATATGACATGACATATGACATGACATATGACATGACATATGACATGACATATGACATGACATGTGACCTGACATATGACATGACATGACATATGACATGACATATGACATGACATATGACATGACATATGACATGACATATGACATGACATGACTTGACATATGACATGACATATGACATGACATGACTTGACATATGAAATTACATATGACATGACATATGACATGACATATGACATGACATATGACATGACATATGACATGACATATGACATGACATATGACATGACATATGACATGACATATGACATGACATATGACATGACATATGACATGACATGTCATGACATATGACATGTGGGAAATGTCTGGGAATGGTCAGGGTAATTGAAAATAAAATTATTATGTAATTCAATGAAGTGTATTAGCTCTAAGTAGGTGAAGTTCAAGGTAAGTCCAATTTTCAATTATAACTAATGGAGTACAATATTTTTTCACAACTGTTACGGCACTATTATTTTACTTTTAGAAACGCGTCGTGACCCGCGAAGTTCAGCGTGATAAAAGAAAGGTGATTAAAAATTAAAACAGCGCGATCAATCAGCCTAGAACTTTAACAGCCTTTTTTTTTAATTTACTTTTTTCAGCGTGACCAGCGTAGTAAGTATAATCAGCGTGACCGGCGGATCCTGCGATGCAACTCTAACTCAACTCGATGAGCGTATTACCCAGGGACAGCGACGATCGGCGATGCAATTATACGGCTTAACGGTAGGAGTTAGAGATTTTTGAGTATTTGTTGCAGAGTTTAGAGTAATCAGAATTTTTTTTTTTTTTCAGGGTTACTCAGAGTCGAGCTCCCACATCCGGCCTTCCTGATCCTCATCCGTCCCGGATGAGTTCTCTTCTTCAAGGTTGGTCCAAGGCTTCATCAGATCCGCAGCAGAACCAGAAATATTGGGTCCTTCGTCTTTACCAATCTTTTTGACGTGGTACCTGTCGTTCCCTTTCGATGCTACAACTTCATATGGTCCCAAGAATTTAGGAAAAAGCTTTCCACCAGGTGCAAATTGAACGCGCCGAATAGCAACCATATCCCCTTTCGCATACTTCCTAGCTGGTTTCCTCCTTCTTCTAGAATACCGGCGGTTTTCCTCCTGAACTTTTTGGATTTGAGCTTTTGCCTCTTGCCTCGCAACTGTCCTTTCATTCTCGAAATTGGCAATTATCTGTTCCTCAAGCAACTTAGCAAGCTCGAGCCTTTCGGGCCTGGACATCTCAACACCAAACATGAGCTTAAACGGGGTTTTTCCTGTTGATCTACTGGGGGTGGAGTTCAGAATCATTTGCAGCTGGGGTACATGGCGGTACCATTTGGAAGGGTCGTTTACGGTCATCTTCGCTAACGTGTTGATGATTATTTGATTTAGCCGCTCCACTTGTCCGTTGCCTCGAGGTACTCCGGTGGTGATGAAAACTAAGTTAATCTTTCGCTCTTCACAGTAATTTTTAAAGCACGTAGATGTAAAAGCGGTTCCCCTATCTGCGATGATTCTACAGGGATTACCAAAAATTTCGCTTTGTAGCTCTAACCTGCGGATAACTTCTTCGCTGGTAGTTGACTTCACGGGGTAAAGCCAAGAAAATTTCGTAAATGCTTCGATGACTACGAAGAGGTATTTGTAGTTCTTTGCGGTTGAGGTTAAAGGGCCTAAATGGTCTATATGGTAGGTGTGTAGTGGTTGGTCCACTTTTTCGATTGGGTTTAAGATTCCTTCAGCTTTTCCAGATTTTCTTGCAGCAAGGATACACGCAACGCAATTAAGTAGCAAGTCCTCAACTTTTTTCGACAATTTAGGTACATAATACTCCTGGCGCATCAGTATTTCAACTTTTCGCGCATTAATATGTCCTTGTTCGTGTACGTTTCTAATAATTGCTTTTTGTAGGGACTTCGGCAAGACGAGTAATTGGGTACCATTTGCGAATTTATAAAGAATATCGTTACGCAGCACATAGTCTTCATATTCGCCATGCTCAAGGCATTTTTTAATAAGCTGGCAGAAATCGTCGTTTTTCTGTGCACGTTTAATTTGTTGAAGAATCTCAGACTCTATTAGGAAAGTGTGCGGGTGCCTACTGAGGGCGTCAACGTGGCGCATATTCGTTCCAGATCGGTGGAGCACCCTACAATTAAATTCTTCCAATAGAAGAGCCCATCTGGCAACGCGACTATTAATCTCTTTTCTTTTCATCGTAAGCTCAAATGCTTTGCAGTCGGTGTACACCGTAAACGTAAGCCCTAATAGATAGTGGCGAAGTTTTTGTAGAGACTTTACAATAGCTAATGCTTCAAGCTCATAACTCGAGTATCGTTGCTCAGCCTCAGTGGTCTTAAAACTTATAAAAAATACGGGATGAAATTTTTTCGTATTGGGGTCTTTCTGCAGGAGAACTGCGCCAAGTCCAGCTTTGCTAGCGTCTGTATGTAGTTCTGTTTCGAGCTCAGGATTAAACAGCTTTAGAACAGGTTTGGCACATAATTTTTCTTTCAAAATATTAAATGCTTCCCTTTCTTTTTGACCAAACTGAAAGGCTACATTTTTTTTAATTAAGTCTGTCAAAGGCCTCGCTATCATAGATTATCCTGGTATAAACTTGCGAAAGAATCCTGTCAGACCGAGAAAACTTTGAATGTCCTTTATATTACGTGGGACGGGAAAATTTTGTACTGCAGCGGTTTTTTCAACTGAGGGTCTTATATTGCCTTGCTCGACAATATGTCCAAGGAATTCTACGCTCCGTTTAAGAAATTTACATTTGGACCACTTTATCAACAAGCCGTGTTCAGCAGCTACTTTTAATGTCTTCTCTAATTTTTTTATTCCCTCAACTTCGTTCATGGCTGGGATAATAATATCGTCCATATAAAGCAAAACCGTCTTCTCCAAAATCAGCGGCCGAAATATCATATTAATAAATCTTTGGAATACTGCGGGCGAATTGCAGAGTCCAAAAGGTACCTTGTTAAATTCGAAGTGTCCGTCGTTCGTTAAAAATGCAGTGAATTTTTTACTATCTTCTTCTATATCTACGTGGAAGAAGCCGTTACGTAAATCTAGCGTTGAGAAAACTAGGGCAGAATGAAGGTCTTCTAAAACATCTTCCATGACCGGCAACGGATATCGATCTTTCACGATATATCGATTTAGCGGTTGATAGATACATATAATCGATACATAACCTGTATGACCCATCTTTTTTTCTAGCAAGGACAACAGGGCTAGCGAAATCGGAGTGACTCGGTCGCACAATACCATCTTCGAGCCACTTTTCTATCTGCTTACTAGTTTCTTCTTTCTCTTTCGGTGCTAGTCTGCGTGGTCTACAATAAACAGGCTTCGTCCCATCTTCTAAATTAATTTTCATTTTAATACATGAATTCCCTAGCTTTTTCGGGGAATACTCTGATATAAGCTTGCTTATTTTTTGTCTGTATTCAGCGTTGCTAATTTCAGACAAATTGTCGTGTTCGCATTCTTCTACTAGTTGTACGACATCCATTTTTTCTAAAAAGTCAGGTTCAGATAGCTCGGTTGTTGTCTTCGCCTTGGTTAAACTTATTCTGCCACCTTCGACCCTCAAGCTACCTAGCTTGATAACATCCATCCCGATCAATATATCGCTTGTGATCCAATTATCTGGAACAATATGGACACGGCTACTGTAGGTATCGCAATTTATCAATAGATCTGTTTGAATTGACCCAAGCGTACGTTTCAGATTTTGGCCGAAACCGGTAAGTAATATACTAGGGCCTTCCGCTTCAGGGGAAACATTACTTGTTTCAACGATACTTTTCCGAGCTAAAGTCACGCCGCTTCCTGTATCTACCAAAGCTTTGTATTCTGCTCCGCCTAATTTTACAGACACGCTCAATTCGGGAACTGAAATCGTACTGACTGAGCTCTTTTCCCCATCAGCCTTACTGGTACTAGGCTTAGGTGTTTTAGGCTTAGAACAACTCGCAGATAGGTGCCCGTAGTTGCCACAATTAAAACATCGAGCGCCTTTATTTTTATCAGGACAACTAGCAGTTAGGTGATACTTAGACCCACAGTTGTAACAGCGCTTTGAATCCCGTTGGGCTTTCGAACTAGACTGATGTCCTTTGTCCTGACTTCGCCTATGAGGATTACTTGGCTTTTGGCAAGCTTTCATGGTTTCATAAGCTTTTATTTTTAATTTGAATTCATCCAGGGTTCTTGCCCCATACAAAACAGATTTATTTTGCACATCATCGCTAATCCCAGCAATAATATAGGCTATGAGCGACTCGTCGTCAATTGTACCTCGGCTTGCTATGTGCCTCATCGCGTACATATACTCGAGAAAAGTTTCATTAGATGTTTTTTTTCTACTCTCTAACGACCGGTGAATACTTAAGCTTGTGGGGGGATCTTTAAACTCTCTCTCTAATGCCGCCTCTAACAATTCCCAACTATGAATACCCGATGCCGATTCTATCGCGAGCTTTGCAGCTCCACGTAAAAGCCTTCTGGCATACAAATATTTCTGGATATCATTCCACTGGCATACCGCGGCGATATCTTTAAAATCTTTCAGCCACGCACAGACACCTTTGCGTGATTCCCCATTAAAAGTCTCAAGGGATTCTTCCACATCCTTGAAGACGAAATTACTACCTAATGCTTTCGGCTCCACCATTGCGTTACCCTTTTCTTCGCTAAACAAGTCCGCAACCGCTAATTCGTCAGCACTACTTTCCTCAGAAACACCTGGATCTTCAAAAACACCGCTCGCTACAGAAACTTCGCCTTCAGGAACATTCGAAGCGTCGCTTTCGGGATCACCGTCTTCCTCTATCTCCTCCCCGACCCTCAAAATTCTTTTTATTAAATCCGTCTTCTTCCTATAGCTTACCGACAGACCACGTTCGCGACAAATATCTTGCAATGCGCTAACTGTGAATTTCTGATATAACTCTTCCATGCAAATAATTCATTACAAAATTTACGCGGTTTTATTTGGTTCTTTTGTCGCCTTAATTTCCGACAAATAATTTTTTTTTTTTTCAAACAATTAATTAGAAAAAATTGTCCCAAAATTTTTTGTTCAAAAGTTTAATTGTCCGCTCAAACTGCTTTATATATTTTTATTTTTCGAGTCTTTCTGTGGTGAAAAGTCAATTGTCCGTTACTGAACTGTTCGTTCGTTACACAAGCCCCGCCCAAAACACTTGTAAAATGCGATCACTTCAAATTCTCGGATAACGTTCCGTTACATTATGTTGACCAACGCCTTTTTTTCAAGATTCTCTTTCGAAAATTCAATTTTAATGTTTATTGAATTTTATATTAAATAATTTTAGGCCAAAGTATGTTGCTAGCATCAAAAGTATTTTCATGCAGGCGATAGATTAAAATAAGGAAAGATCTGACCTTAATTCTCCATGGGCTTGAGGAATATTTTTTCTTCTCCGCAGCACGAATTTTTATTTTTATTAAAATTTTTTTTCGGGAAATAAAGTTAATTTTATATTTTCTTTTTTTTAGGTTTGGTTTTCCAGGCTGTACTTTAAAGTTAACGGTTCACCACACACCACACGTGTCTAACTGTTCACTAATAATTCCCGTTTCTTCCCGTTTTTTCCCGGTTATCCCACTTCACCATTTATTATGTGGGAAATGTCTGGGAATGGTCAGGGTAATTGAAAATAAAATTATTATGTAATTCAATGAAGTGTATTAGCTCTAAGTAGGTGAAGTTCAAGGTAAGTCCAATTTTCAATTATAACTAATGGAGTACAATATTTTTTCACAACTGTTACGGCACTATTATTTTACTTTTAGAAACGCGTCGTGACCCGCGAAATTCAGCGTGATAAAAGAAAGGTGATTAAAAATTAAAACAGCGCGATCAATCAGCCTAGAACTTTAACAGCCTTTTTTTTTAATTTACTTTTTTCAGCGTGACCAGCGTAGTAAGTATAATCAGCGTGACCGGCGGATCCTGCGATGCAACTCTAACTCAACTCGATGAGCGTATTACCCAGGGACAGCGACGATCGGCGATGCAATTATACGGCTTAACGGTAGGAGTTAGAGATTTTTGAGTATTTGTTGCAGAGTTTAGAGTAATCAGAATTTTTTTTTTTTTCAGGGTTACTCAGAGTCGAGCTCCCACATGACATGACACATGACATTACACCAGGGACCGTGACGTTTATGATATTTTCGATAAAAATCAAATCTAAAAAATTATTTCCTGACTGTTATTTTTCTAGACAAAAATAAAAAGTGTGTTCTCAAATCATACTCTAATTTTTATTTTTAAGATCGGAAAAAAAAATCGGAAAATGATTTTTCTTTTAAATAAAAAAATGTTTTTATTTTTATCATCAAAAATAAAAATCAGAAAATGATTTTTATTTTTAAAATCAGAAATAAAAATCGGAAAGTGATTTTTATTTTTAAAATCAATAAGAAAAATCAGAAAGTGATTTTTATTTTTAAAATCAAAACTAAAAATCAGAATATGAATTTTATTTTTAAAGTCAGAAATTGATTTTTATTTTTAAAATCAAAAATAAAAATAAAAAAATGCTTTTCATTTGTAAAATAAAAAACAAAAAAAGGGGATGACTTATATTTTTAAAAAATATATATATACATATATATTGTATACAACATAAAGCTTACACTCTTCGTCATATGTCATAGCCATAGAGAACATGTGGTACTTGCTTCAACGTAATATGTGATTTGTCACAAAACATATGTGACATATAAATATGTGCTTCGTTTAGTTACAAATCTCATATTCATTGTATGTGACATGACATGTCATATGGAAAATGTTAAGTGCGTTCCCCGCATATTCATTATATGTAACATATGTTATGCGTCTCATCACATATTACAAATAACATAACTGTATGTGCAAACATGTTATATGTGATTTGTTATATGTGCTTTGTCAAACATAACATACAGTTATGTCACATATCACATGATTAATGCGATACGGAATTCCTAACATATCATACATCACACGAAAATGGGTATTTTCAAATTTCTAGTCAACAAATTACCGAAAACTAGAGTAATCAAAAATGTGGTTCAGAAAATTACCGACTAATTGAGTGTTCTTCAATTTCTGGCCAATGGATTCCCGATTGCTAAAGTAATCAGAAATTTCTTACAGAAAATTGCTGACTAGTTGAGTATTCTAAAATTTCTGGCCCATGAATTACCGATTGCTAGAGTACTCAGAAATTTCTCACAGCAAATTACCGACTAGTTGAGTGTTCTCGACTTTCTGGGCCATGGATTACCGACTGCTGGAGTAATCAGAAATTTCTCACAGAACATTGCTGAGTAGTTGAGTATTCTCGAATTTCTGACCCATGGATTACCGATTGCTTGAATAATCACACTGTTTGGAGGGCAAATTATCGGTATTTGGGTATTCATAAAGTTTGCCTGAGCAATTACTGATTATTTGTGCAATGGAAAATTCTAGAACGATGATTATTAATTTTTGAATAATTGATAATTTCAATGTTGCAATTAGAAATTGTTTACAAATTGAAAAATCGAAAGAGAAATATTATTTTTTTGCCGATCTCTGCTGTCGCCATATATTGACATTTATTTAATTTTTGTGAATGTGCTGCAATAAGAAATTTTTTTCCTGCTGAAAGGTCATGTTGTAAAATATTGTTAAAGCGTGAGACAAATAAACTGTGGCAATTATTGGAAATTGCATCAACTTCTCTTTCAATATTTTCAAGGTAAAAAGATCATTTAACTAATAACTTATTCCTGATTTGTTGTTAACACTAAGCGCATAGCTCTAATGTGGCCCCTTGTTGTTGTATGTATTATGGCACCGGGGGTCATATTGAGTGTATGCACGAAAACAGTTATGTACTAGTTTATTTATTAATACTACTAGATGTCTCGAATGAATATTTCTCCCAACATACAAAAAAAGAGGAAGACATGGGATTCAGATCTAATGAAAAGGGCAGTCGAAGCTGTACGAAGTAAAACTATGTGGTATAAGAAGGCTTTCAGACATTTGTCAGTACCAAGAGCGACATTGACGAGGCCGATCAAAGATGCAGAAGAATCACTGGATTTGTTAGTGCAGAAACCACTAGGTAACAAATGTATACTACAACCTCATTTAGAAGAGAATTTGGTTGATTACCTTTTGCTAATGGGAAGTAAATGCTATGGTCTGAAACGTATGGACGTAACAAGAATGGTTTATCACTTAGCAACGAAAAATAATATATTCAGAAATGGTGTTGCTGGTTGATCATGGTTATGGTTAGATCATTTTCTAAACAGGAACAAAAATCGATTGGCTCTCAGAAAACCAATGGGAATTTTATATGCTCGGTATATTTTTGTCCTTTTATACATTTATTATGGGGGGCCATATTTATTATCTACACAATTTTATGTCGCTGCATTTTTGCATTATTTTGAAAAATAAATTTGTTTTTGAAAGCTGTGGTTTTATTTACATTTCCGACCTTAATTACTTTGATTAAATGTGTGCATGATATTTTGGCATAAAGTTATTGTTAAAGTTATGGTCTAATATTTTTTTATTACGTAAAAACAAAGTAGGGGGCCATATTACCACCTTCTCCTATAAACATTTAATGGAATGAAAGCAATCGACAACATCATTAATAAACAACAAAAATAATAACGGTCCCACGTGACCTTGTGGAAGGCCGGAATTGACAATTATTTTTTTTTGAAAGGACATACTGAACACGATCTAAGATAAGAAAAAAAAAATGAAAGCCAATGTTATCTAATTTATGGATTAAACATGATATATTAACTTTATCTAATTCTTTAACAAAGTCGGTATAAACAACATCCACTTGGCCACCATCCTCCATTGCGCTAATAACATAATTTGAGAATAGCGCTAGATTGGTCAAACAAGATTGTCCAGATATGAAGCCGTGTTGTTGAGGCCAAATAATTTCCTTTACCAAAAAACTAAGTTGAAGATAAACTAATGAGTTCAGCAGCTTAGTTGATTCCCCTCTCGCTCGTTGAGGTGTTATAACTTTTTTACGTTCCCCTACATAACACAAATTATGGTTTGAATGAGCTGGCTTCATCGACATTTATACTTTTCAACCGTAATATCGATAAAATTGATATTAATCTTAAAAAGCACCAGATCAGGGATCAGCTTAGTTAGGGGGGTTTTTTTTTGATAATTTTTGTAGTATTCAGTAGTTGATGAAGCTTCAATAAATAAATATATTTAATATTAAAATACACAATTTTACAACCATTTCTTGTATTTATTTTATGTGTGAGATTATAACATGTACCGCAGGATTGAACCAGTTTTATTTTGCTATTATTTTATTAATTATGACTTAATTTAAAACATATTAAGAATTGGTTGTGGCTCACGGTAGCTCTCATATAAGCCGATTTTCTTAGCAAAGTGACACTCTTCTTTTAAGGATATCAACTTGCTGACTTGTTGCGCTGTCTTCAAGAATTCCACAAACTTTCTACTCTCACGGCTGATTAAAGCTTAACAATTGCTAAACAGTTTGCCGTCACGAGGTTGCATCGAGTACCTCACCTTAATTAATTGAATAAGTCGATGTCGTTGACAAGAACTAACCATACCTGGGAACTGAACTGCTCCTCGACTGAGCCACTGAGGAACCGCCGACCGTGTTGCAGGGAACTCGGGCATTAAATTTCATCGCTTAACTTTAGCAATTGACCTGAAAGCAATTAAGGCGGTGGTGGTTGCGATCACGCCTCGCAGAGTCGACAGCCGGAACCAAGAGGCAAAAATGTGCAATTCGATACTTAACGTTCGCCAGTACACGCGGAGAGCCGTTTTCCAAGACGATGCGGGCGAAAATCGATTGCCATTGGGGAAATTGTTGTTCTTCGACTATAAAAAGAACATCGTCAGCGAGTCCCGAGTGAAATTCTAATGGTTACTTTTATGCGGGAACATTTTTTCTGCAATTTGTAAATTGTGCAAAAGTGAAAATTTATTTTCTTGTCCGGCAGCAGTGAATGAAATGAAAAACAAACAAACAATCGCCGGGACCGAGGGCGTAACTTTTCAGGAAGGAAAACATAATTCTGCTGGAGTAGTTTGCTTTATTTCACTTTTCCCAACCTTTTATATATTTATGCTCTTTCAATACCAGAAATGGACGGGATTTTATCAATCATCGCGTTTTTTAAAAGGAAACTTGCTTTCTTTTTTTGCATGGTCGAGTGAATATCAATGCCTTTAATCATAGTAAAATTTAATATTCAATTTCGTGATGAGACACTACTCGGGTTTTTGAGCTAAAAGTTTTTTTAATTAAACTTTTTCTTATAATGTTTTGAAATCCAAAAAGGGGTCAATGGTTTGCATTAATATCGTGTGTTTTGCACGGTTTGAAAAATCAAGGTGTCAGGCGATTCGCGAAACAAAAAATTATTATTATTTAACTGTTCAAATTCTAGATTTATAACTAGCTGGCCCGGCAGACGTTGTACTGCCCTTCCCGGTACATTTTCATTATGCCCTGTGCGTTGGTCAATATTTGATCGTGTTCTTTCTTTTCGCATGTTTCTACAAATAATATTATTAATATAAGAAAACAGTGTTTCCGTTTCATATCCCTAATTAATTTATTGAACAAACTTACACGTTGTTTAATATTAAGTAAACCGTTTTACACTTCCCGGTTTCATCCGACGTTAGGTAAATACTTACTAATTAAACACTTCTCAAATGTTCTAGTTTGTTATATCCTAGAAATTGATTCAACCCGAAAACCCCTTTATGGATCCACCATCTTGAATATCCAAATCTTGATAATTTTTAAAATTAGTGGCATTAACACAATTATTGTACCAAATTTCATTAAAAACCGTTGAAATCGAGAAATATTTTTTATATATATTGTTACAGAATTTGCCTTCGCTTATACTTCACACTTGAAGTTGCGATCGGGCAGATATAGGGATTGGCTTTCGATCCCTCCTTTGTGAGTGTCTATGGCAGAGAAGCCAAGCGCCATACTGAAGAGATCAGCTTGGCTTCTCGGATCGAAACACTCATCGATTTTTTTTGGCTCGTCTACTTCGGTGGACGAGTAATATTCTTAATAAAAATGTCCCTACGTCCGTCCGTCAGTCCGTTCGTCGGCAACTTCGCCAAAGTATGGCGAAGGCAGATGGTGTAATTTTGCCGGCCAGCCGCTCGGCGGGCAAAATTGTAACACTGGTGCCAGGTGTGGGGTTCCCGGAGCCCTCCTAACCGGGGGCAACCCCACAATCCCTCTAGCGTCCAGGGCGTCAATGACGGCGATCGTGCAGCCATCTTCGTCAGCCGATCGTTGATGCAGCCGCGGTTCTCCTCTGCCACAACGGCCGCGTTTTTCACTGCCGCAGTGACATTGTGGCAGTTGTATTGCGTACCCGTCTGCGCCTCCCGCGCTCTTGTCCTCTGCCACAATGGCCGCGTTTTTCACTGCCGCAGTGACGTTGTGGCAGTTGTATTTCGCGCGCGTATCGCGGCTGCAGCCTTGCCGTCGCTGCATCCATGGTAGCATTGGCCATGGCGTCCTGAATGCCGCATGAAGTTGCTCGGATGGAACTTCGAGCTTCTGACGAGGGAGTACTGTTACAGAATTTGCCTTCGCTTATACTTCACACTTGAAGTTGCGATCGGGCAGATATAGGGATTGGCTTTCGATCCCTCCTTTGTGAGTGTCTATGGCAGAGAAGCCAAGCGCCATACTGAAGAGATCAGCTTGGCTTCTCGGATCGAAACACTCATCGATTTTTTTTGGCTCGTCTACTTCGGTGGACGAGTAATATTCTTAATAAAAATGTCCCTACGTCCGTCCGTCAGTCCGTTCGTCGGCAACTTCGCCAAAGTATGGCGAAGGCAGATGGTGTAATTTTGCCGGCCAGCCGCTCGGCGGGCAAAATTGTAACAATATTATGTCCGCCATCTTGGATCTAGAAACTTTGATAATTCAATAATGATCAAAATTAACTAATTTTCATGAAAATCCGTTGAAGTCGAGAAATTTGCATCACCATATTGGATCCGCCATCTTGGATTTGGAAATTTTGATAATATTTAAAATTAGTGGTATCAGAATAATCATTGTATAAATTTTTATTAGAATCTGTTGAAATCGAGACATTATGGTCTCCCCATTGGACCCGCCATCTTGGATTTACAAATTTTACTAATATTCGAAATTATTGGCCTCAAAACAATCATTATACCAATTTTCATTAAAATCCGTCCAAATTGAGACATTTTGGTCGCTGTGTTGGATCCGCCATTTTGAATTTCGAAATTTTGATAACATTCAAATTAGGGGCCTAAAAATAATTATAGTACTAATTTCCATTAAAATCCGTTAAAATCGAGAAATTGTTGGTCACAATCTTGGATTTGGAAATCTCGATAATATTCTAAATTAGTTGCCTCAGAATAACCATTGTATTAATTTTCACTAAAATCCGTTGTAATTGAGACATTTTAATAGCCATTTTGGATCCGCCATCTTGGATTTGGAAATTTTGGTAATGTTCTAAATTAGTTTAATAAGAATAATCATTGTTATAATTTTCATTAAAATCCGTTGTAATCAAGACATTTTATTCACCATGTTGGATCCGTCATCTTGGATTTGGAAATTTTGATAATATTCAAAATCAGTGACCCAAAAACAATCATTGTACTAATTTTCATTAAAATCCGTTGAAATCACGAACGCGCGAACGGTCAAAATCGCGAAGTAAAAAATAAAAAATGCTATTAAAAAGTATGGGTTGGTGGTAGAAGGGTAAAAATTTAGGACTAAATGTATTTTTTAATGCCACACCATAAAAAAATTACAAAAAAAAAATTTGTCCAAAAAATGAAAAAAAATTTTTTAGGCTGAGCCACCCTTAACACTTAGGGGTATAAAAAATAGTTATAAACCTATTCTCATACCTACTGAATATACATATTAAATTTCATCAAAATCGGTCAAGCCGTTTCGGAGGAGTATAACCACTAAAACTGTGACAGAAGAATTTTATATATTAGATATCTTTAATTTTTTAAATTTTGGAAAAATTTAATATCTCGGAGTTAAAAATTGATAAGAACTAGAACTCAAATGTCTTTAAATGAATTCAAATTCTGGAACCAAAAACACAAATATTTAAGATATATGTCCGCGGAAAATTGAAAATTCCGAAAAGAAAGTCGTTTTTAAAATAAAATTAACAAGGAGATAAAAATTTAAAAGCTTTATTCTGATTTTCGTATTCGTACGATATGCATTTTTGCATGAAAATGGTTTAAGTGATTTAATTTCTTTGCAGAACATAGGGCTCTAAATTTGAAAATTATCGTTTCAGTATAAATTATTTTTTAATCTACTCAATCGAATCAATAGTTAGGGTTTTTTTTTTTAATTACCCGAACCGAATCAGATTAGATAGCAAATTTTGTACCAAATTTTATAAACCACTAGCTGAGTTATCTGGTGTTTCCCGGACTCAATCATTTTTTTAAAGAAGCCAAAACTTAATTTATAACATGTTTCAAACCAAGACCCAAAATTTAAGTCCAATTTCCTTATCTTTCATTTAATATTACGGGTCACGTGTAACAAATCTCATCTTCTTCTTTATCATGTCTTATGCAATTCATGTATAATGTGTCATGTCTTGTGTATCGTGTAAGTGGTCATTTCATATCATGCGCTATGTTGTGTGAAATTTTATGTATCATGTTGCGCCATGTAATATCATACATCATATAAGATTTTAAAATTAGCGTTAAGCACGTCAAATTGTCAGATGATTTTCAATAGTTTAAACTTCAAATCGTGAAAATGTTTGAATAATGTTTTTTGACGCAAAAAGAGCATAAATGAAGGCAATTTGTTGTTATATTCGTAAAATTAAAAACTTTTGCTATGAGTAATCAATCATTCATAAATTTCAGTTCAATGCTGACATTATCTGGATCAGGTTGGAAAATAAAAAATGCAGGCAATTTTATTGAGGACTTGAAAAATTCAACTTTTAACACGAATTTAGTTTTAAAAGGGACAACAAATTTATTTTGAACGTGAAGCTCAAACAAACTTGTTTCTAATTAAATAAATGTTTTAAAGTATGTTTTATTAAACAATAACGCAATTTGTTAAAGAGTATATATCTTACGTGTATTTTACCGAATAGATTAACCCTAAGAGTACACACCTCCGTAAAGAATTTGGGTGCGCACACGGGGTCAAGTTGATCCTAGAACATTTTCAAACTGCTATATCTCACGGGCTATGCTTTTTTTTAGAATTTGTGTTATAAGGTTTGTTTTAGCTAAGAGGATATACTTTTCAGTAGAATCGTCCTTAGTTCGAAATACTTATTTTTAACGACGCGTCGGGTTCGTCGAATATTCCTACTCATTCTGATATATTTCAAATCAAAAAAACTATTTGGGATCAAGATAACCCCTGTGTAATTCCATGGTTAAATATTGTACATTTTTGTCCTGTTCATTACGTTATTTTAGCTCATCCCTTATGGCGTACTGTACACAATTTGTTGCTGAACTGATAAAATGTTCAAACATGTACGCTTTTGAAATTTGACACTCAATTGAAATGAAATGTTGTTGCTAAGGCCCTATAGGCTTAATTTTATTGATTCACTTTGACTTACTAATTGTAAGACTATGTCCCAGGAAAGGGCATAATGTGTCCCAAAGTGGAATCCTTCCGGGGGTCTTACATCGTACAAGTCTCAGGTTTATTCTCTGCGATTGAGGGAATTTGTGGCAGCACTCTGGAAGGATTTATTACAGTCAATACATCGAAATGAGTCCCAAATCCCGGGCGCCTCCGTTCCGGCATCAGCAAGGACACAAGTCCCAGCAACTCCGCAGATTAATTATCTCAAATCGGCAAACACGACGACTGAACAAGATATACAACGAATATGAGAGCAGATATCAAAGTTGCCAGCCCACCGAGCAAACTTTCCTTTTCGTCGGCTGTTTTATCAGCACACATGGGCGCTCCTTTCTTAAAGGAAATTATATCTAAAGCTGTTAGGACCGCAGCGAGGCTCTTCTGTATTAGCAGCTAGCTGACTTAAGTCGGTCGTAAACATCCCGGCGGAGGAGTAATTAAAGCATGACAACTGGAGATGGGTGCAGGAATCACATAACTCAATATTTGCGGGTTCAACATACCTAATTCCTTGATAACGTGCAGGAGGGCCGCTTTCCCAGCTACGAAACGGATAGAAGGCGCCTTCTCTACAAGAATTCCCTTTTAGGGACCCTCCGGCTAAAAGGCAACATCCTCCTCAGTGTTGCTAAGAATTGCCCCCGGGGAAATTTTGTGACTATGTAAAAGTGCAATTAGCCGGGCGATTAATTGTGCGTTAAAACGGACGCGACGTGACTTTGAGGCAACCGCTGCCACGGAGCACTAAGTACGGTGACTAGTTGGTGATTTATTTCTAGACCCATTAAAGTGACTAATGTAAGGAAAGTGAATTATGAAGGGATCCGGTGACCTAACCAGCACGTGATAATACCTCTAAATGTTCCCTTTTTTCGTTGCTATCAAAGATTGTGAAGAAAAGAATTGTTGCAATGCTATGGAAAATGGTTAGGATCTTCTTTTCGACCGAAACTGAAATACATACAAATGAATTTCAGGATAGATGTAAAAAACTAGATAAATTTGTGATAAAGGAGAGACAGATAAAAGTATCTGATGAAGGACGATACTTCTAATTGAAGTTAGTACATTTTTGGAAATCGGTACCTTTAGAGATCCTTTCTCAGAAATGTTTTCATTTGAATTTATACACCTTTATTAAAGGAAATTATCTATTGATTTAGAATTTCTGTTCATGGAAGGCCTAATTGGTTATTCAAATACAAATTTCCCCGAAACTATAAATGGATTCATATTAATTTCAGAAAATCACATCAGATATCTTACTCAATTAAATTTATACATTCAGGTTATATTGAAATGTCCACAATATTTCGAATTAAATAAATATCAATTTTAATGAAATCCCAGTCTGAATAATAAGTCTTTTCAATTATGAATCTGTAGCAGGAGTAAGTGCCAGGTACATGAAATGTTTGTACAAACAATAAAAGGTTTATATTTTTCGAATAATCCTTTTAATGTCAGTTGCAAAGAACTGTCAATTGATCTGAGAAATATCCTCAATAGGATTATGGATAAGTTAATTTTTGTAAAATTTAATTAATTTCTCGAACCATTGTTTTGTGCGTATATTGCATTAAAGTCTAAGAGTGCTTGAGAATTTGATTGGTTTTAAAAAAAATATCATTTTTGGACTTACATTTAACCTCATGACTTCGCCCGAGTTATATACACAGCTGTACCCATAGAAGAAACATCCCTCAGTGAGTCAGCGAAGCCCAAGAAGATATCGGTTTGGTAAAACTAACCTAACTATCAAAATACCAATAACGATAAATGCAGCCGGACCTAACTATCAAAATACCAATAACGATAAATGCAGCCGGACCTAACTATCAAAATACCAATAACGATAAATGCAGCCAGACCTAACTATCAAACTATCAATAATGATAAACGCAGCCGAACCAAAGTACCAACGATAATGCAGCAGAACCAGAGATATAAAAGAGGAAGTGCATGAGAAGAAGAGGGTCTTCTCCATCGATTCGCCGTTGATCGCGCTGCAGAATTAAGTTTGTACCGCCACCTATGTATTAATAAAGTAATTGGAAAATGTATTCAATTTTATTATTTAAATCCCGCGCCTGATAAAGTACTTTGCTATGATCGGTAAGATATTTATGATTACCAAATAAATATTTTCACCAAATTTGGGATTTTCTAAACTTGGATCTTAGGTATTTCTAGAGGGTTTTCGAAAATATAGCTAGGATTATTCAAAGAAAAACTATATTTTAAATATAGAATAACATATGACGTGACTGACATACCATTTAAACAACGATTTCAATTTACTCTGTGAAATGAGAATAAGTTATTGAATTTTGGAAAAGGCTGAAATGCGTGTTCCATTATTTGTATTGTAGAGTATTAATACTACAATAAGTTTCAAGAAAATATGATCAAATACATTTTTTTCCAATAGACATCCTTAGGGTTTGATTTTCAAAAAAAATAATAAATGGGTATTTCTCATCAAATTTCGAAATTTGATTCCCGAGTCATTAGTGCCGAGTCATATGCATTAACTACATAAGTTTTTTTATTACTTCAATGCACGCTGTCTATACCACTATTGTTTAAAAAGAAAACGTATTAGCACTAAAGAAAAAAAAAGATATGGCTACTTTTTTACCGTGAAAGTCATTCCCTCACCTTGTCCCTTAGTTCAAAAACATTACTAAAATTCCTATCATGCCTCAAATATATCAATAATCTTAAGGGGGTAGGTAGTACCTACACTTCTTAAGGCCTTTTTTTAAAGATTTTGTTTTTTATAGTTAACTTTATTTTGATCTTGCAAACTTTTTATATATGATACAACTAATATTGAAGAATATTAAAAAAAAATTTTTTTTTTCTTTTTTCTTCATAGGGCCCTAATATGGCTGCCTGAAGGTGACCCCTTTTTAATCTGGCCGACATGATATCTCGACTCTGGAACGTCTGAAACAAAAAATTCAAAGTGCATATTAAAATATAGATCAGTCGCTATCACTTGAACTAGGATAACAAATTTTGGTAAAAAAAAAAACAAAATGGCGGACTTTTTAATTTTTCGGTCATTTTTTTTTGCAAAAAATTGTTTAAAAAAAGGGTTAAACATTAACCGATTTTCAAAATCCTAGTTCGGACGAGAACTACACATGTATAGAGTATCCCATAAAAATTTTAGCCCGATCAGACCAATAGGTTTTTCAAAATCATGTCGGCCAGGTCAAAAAACGTGGTTTTGAGAAAAACGCGTTTAAAGTTTTTATTCGATCATTTTAAGGTGCGATAAGCGTAAGGCACCGCTACAAATGTGTCTATAACTTTTTTTATATGTCGAATTTCTCAAAACGGTTTTGGGAGAACATTTCTGTGATATATTAGAGCACATTTATGAAATAAAAAAAAAATCGATTTTTTCAAAAAAGAGAAGTGTACTACCCCCTTAATAATAAAATTATGCTAATATAGTAGAAAGATGTTTGTTATTGTCTATAAAAGCTTCCATCTTACAACAACGAATTTATAAAAACGATAATTCGATTTTAAATATATCCCGCCAAATAAAATCATTCCCTCACCCTATTACGAATATTCGATTTCTGAACGTATCGAACGATATTTAGGAATGCAACCTTAAGTTTTTAGTACCTGGCAACACTCTCAAATGATTCAAGATGGCGATTTCTTCTCAACCGTAGGTGAGTTTGTGCAAAAACATAATATGTGAAAAATTGTTAAGAGTTACATTTATGGCGATCATTACCTCATGTTACATGAATGCATTTAGCATTTTAATATATATGTATATATAAAATTTGTTGTTTTTATGCGTTTTTGGGAGTAAAATGCATATTCGAAATGTAACAAGCAAATTGAAGTTATGTGCCGGTGTTTTTGTAGCTTTAGTTAAAATTCGTCATTCCCTCACAATCATTCCCTCACTGCATTTAGGAGTTTATATATATACATTAGGGTGCTTTTTTTTCGCGACTATTTTTTTTTTTTTTTCAGTCCCACCCTGAAATTTCGTGGCAAATACCTAAATGAAAATTCCCTGAAAATTGGAGCCTTTAATATTAATATTAAGTACTAGACCAAGGCGTATAAAGATTTCCCATATAAAATACACGTGAACTTTGATTATTTTTCTTCAAAACTCTACAGCTCAGAGGCATTTTAAGATATAATCTTGGGCAATGGTAGGATTTTTTCAGAATTCAATGCTCTACAAAAGTGTCCAGTGCGGTGTAACCCTAACTCCCACCAGCAAGGTAGTACGGGTCACTAACCCCAATTTGTCCATGAAATTCTCGCTTTTTGCCCCTATCTCGTAAACAACAAGAGGTACGGAAAAAGTGAATATGACAAACTTGTTGGAAATTAAATTTCCTCCAAAAAGTTCTTGAACACCAAATCGCTAACATCGATATTTCTTGAGATATTGGGCTTTGAAGTTGAGGTAGTGTGGAATTTTCATGGATTATTGAGCTAAATTATGGAAACACTACCTCAACTTCAAAGCCCAATATCTCAAGAAATATCGATGTAAGCAATTTGGTGTATAGAACTTTCTTGTAGGAAATTGAATTTGCGACAAGTTTGTCATATTCACTTTTTCTGTAGCTCTTATTGTTTACAAGATAGGGGCAAAAAGCGAGAATTTCATGGAAAAATTGGGGTTATTGACCCGTACTACCTCGCTGGTGGGACTTAGGATTACACCGCACTGGACACTTTTGTAGGGCATTCAATTTTGAAGAAATCCTACCATTGACCAAGATTATACCATGAAATGCCTCTGAGCTGTAGAGTTTTGAAGAAAAATAATCGAAGTTCACGTGTATTTTATATGGGAAATCTTTATACGGCTTGGTCTAGTACTTAATATTAATATTAAGGGCTCCAATTTTCAGGAAATTTTTGTTTAGGTATTTGCCACAAAATTTCGAGGTGGGACTGAAAACAAAAAAAATAGTAACGAAAAAAAAGCACCCTAATATACATATATATTATATACAAAATTATGGAAGACCAATACTCTTAAATAGATCTCTTAAAGCAACTTTTTTGATATCTGCAAAAAAAATATCTAAGTAAGAAATTTCAATAATATCTCAAATTTTGAAATTTCATAAGAAATACCCAAATACGTGTTTAATTACTTATGTTTTGGAGTACTTTTACCCAGTTTTAAGTGAATAGAACTACTAAATAATGTTTCTCTATATATGTTAAATTTGAACCTCCTTGTATCACCTTTGGGGGTTGAATTTTGAATAATCCCTTTTTAGTAAGTCATTATAAAATAAAACTGCTGTTTAAATTTTATATTTATAGCGGTCTCCATGGTTAATCAGTTAGGACATGTTACTTTATATATAGTATATAGGGGATTTATATTTGTATGATAACCACATATCTATACTATATTCATATTGCTGAATCATCAGCTTTAAAGTGGTTGGTTTAGAAACACAAATTCTGTAGAAATTGGGAAAAAAAATTCAGTATCTACATTCGTCTGCTGTTGTACAATTTGCACCTCTTTGCTTTTGTACAACAAAGAAATTAATGCATAAAGTTGGATGGAAATTCCCTTATTAGAATGGCAGGGCCAATAAAGTGATTGAAAATTATCTAACCATAATTACATTCTGAACAAAAAAAAAAACTTAATATTTTATAGGCTAAAAAAATAGTAATAAAAAAATCGGATACAATACAAATTTAAAAATAACTTTATCAGGGAATAATTTTCTCCTTTTTTTTAAAAATAACTCATCGATTTTAGATTTATGGCACAATTTAATTCTATGAAAACATTCTTAAAAAATCTATACAATTTCTCAGGGTTCAGGGAAAAGGAATTTCCACTTTTGTTTTTGCATACAAATACCCAGCAGGAAAAGCTAGGACTCGTGGAACAACAGCAACATTTACATTAAACAGTAGCGAAATGTGCTGCCAGTTATCTAGCTAATTTAGCAAATAAGTGCGCTCGGGAAGGACTTTTGAGACTGCTCCTTTCGTCGAGAGCCCTCAATGCATGCATGAAGAATGTATTCGGGAGTGCTTTGCGAGTGGGGCCCTTTTGTAAACAAGCAGACAACTCACGGCTGCAACAATAAATGGCGAAAGTACCTGGAGGAGGTGCCTTCAGGAGCAGAACTGCAGCTTGCACGATTCCACTCTCGTGCAGGCTTCCTTCCTTCCTTCCTTCTATTTAAGGTGTAGGTTGCTGGGCGCTTCCAGATTTCAGAACCCACCCCCGTCGACAGTCTGTCGTGTCGCAAATAAAAGAAGATCTTCTCAAGTGACTCTCTGACACACATTTAAAATTATTTGGGTAAGTAGAGCGCCACCAGCCCAGAGCTCTCGAGTTGAATCTGCAACGGATTAACGGCGGCATTATGTAAATTCGCAACTACAAAGTTCCATGTATTTGGCTTCTTGTGGATTAGCGAATTATTGCAAATGATTTGAAGGGAATGTTGATGGCTTCCCGAAACCTGGCGGGGGAAGGGACATATGTGAATGTGTCGCGACGGTCACAAAGTGTACTCAGTTGGGACTTCTTGGGACAAAACTTTACTTCTTGATCCCCTGCATTCGGGCGACTTAATGGACCCCAATACAAGTCTCGGGAAGTTTATGATTTAATTGAAAGTTTGTTGACTCAGCATCCAACTTGCAACAGAAGACACCTGAGGTCTTAAGTTTGAGGTATAAATGTGAGGTTAGTATCAAGCATAGAATGATTGTTTGTCTTATGGACAATTTGTGGGGAAAATTGGTTAGTGGAAGTCCCTATACCCAATTTGATAAAATACCCTTTTTTCTTACTTATAAAGTTGCTTGAAATATTCAATAAAAGACAATGCTTATTTTATTTAAGCTATTGTTTAAATTCATTTTATTAGAAAGGACTACTGATTGTCCAACTCAGCGATTGTTCCAATTTCCCTCCAAAATTTAAATAAGTGTTGGTTTTGGTTTCTATTTAATAGATTTCAATTAAAAAACTGCAATTAGAAACAGCTCGATTCGTAACACAAAGATATTAAATATTGTAGATCAAAAAATTTGGTTTTTGGAAAATTTATAGCTAAATTACGAAGAAAATATCATAAAAGAATCATAACACACATATTTTTAGAGAATTTAAATTTTAGTTTGTAACACGGTTTTTTAAAAATATTACCCTATTTAAAGACTGCTAGATTCTATTCAGCCACGTATTCAGCTATTACGTGAAATTTATAAATATGGAAATAAGTAAATTTTCCTACTCAAGTGTTGTACTGTGATTAAATACTTAAAAGGTTACGTCCAAAAATGAGTTACTAGTGCCATATTGCAGCTGAATACAAAGAGAACAAAAGTACGATAGCATTTGGGAAAAAAACACAGACAGTAAGGTAACCACTAATTAATAACGTTCAAGGTTCACGCACTGACAAGCAAAACAGGTCAGAGGCCAAATTCTCCTCTACGTGCTTTGTTTTCAGTCATCTTTTGTTTATACTTCGCTATTACAGTAAATATTTAATTAAAATTTTAATATATAATAATATAAAATAGTATAAAATAAGTTATCCTTTGCAATGTGATGAATTATAATTTTTTTCTATTCTTTTCAATTTAGATTACAGACATGAAAGTTTAAAATTAAAATTCTGAAAATTAAGCGATCCTGAGCTATGAAATTCTTAAAATTAAGCGATATTGAGCTATCGTTATATTTGCACAAGAGTACTATTAAAATTGAATTAATGATTCAGTAGCCACAATTTATACATTTAAAAAATTTATTCATTTTCTCTTTTCTATTCATAAATTTTTTACCATTGGGAATGACCCAAAAATGTGGAGAATTTTAAAATGGTTTGAATATTTTATTTTAATATTAGTCGCAGTTGCTGCAACTTTGTATGCGATAAAAATGCTGGTTCGATGAATTTAATGGGATATTATTTGTTGTCCTATGAGATTTCTACATGGAAACTATGAATTTTACAATTCCACGTTTTTCAAATCAAAATCACGCAAACGCCTTCATGAATTAATTACCCGCGATGTCATTGGTGCATTTTTTTTTAATTAAAAAAAAAATCCTTGTTTACATAAGGGTACAATTTTACCTCATCCCGACAATTTCTAATCGAACCTTTCCGATCCGATATACCATTAAAATGGACAAGGTGGAGAGAAGCTTTTATTTTTTTTGGTGTGTAGTTTCCAACTCGGAAACAAATCGCCCGGTGCATTCAAACCTCACGTTCCTCCGGGTGCATTGAGCAAAGAGTGTTTCGGACTCATCCCCAGGAATATTGCTTCTGGCCGATAGATCTTTGCTAGAATTAATTGCTACATTCGCTAAATCGGCACTTCCGCGGGTGGAAATTTCAGCATCGGGATTCGGGAGTAGCGGCGGCGACGGTGGCGCTGACTCCCTAATGGCAGCGTGGCCTAAATGGGAATCAACTGCTTGAAATTTGGGATTCAGGTCGTTATCCGGATAGTTGCTCACGTAGCATCCAGCCAGAAGTGCAACTAGGGAATGGTGGCGTGGCGTGACCTAGAAAAGGTACACGGTAGCCGCCCTTTTGTTGCAATCCCACGAGAAACCTTTCCGTTCTTTGTTCTTTTGCAACAGTAAGCAATAAGTTTTTGTCTAAGCCCCACAGCGGCCCTTTTCTGGAGCTGCGTGCAAATTGCTTGCACCACGTAGAGGGCAGCACTTAAGATTGGAATCTTCCAAGGAATTACTCTTTGTGTCCAGGGTGCCACGGAGGATCTATGGAGCTGTAGAGGATTCATCCTGACTTCCTGGAGGAGAAGACACTGGGAATCTTAATTACGAGTCACGTGAGGGCTTCTCGAGATTTCTTTTGGTGTCGCTCGTGATTATCTTGGGAATTGCAATGTTCAAAGCATCATCAAGTTTGCAAGATGAACTCTCAAGTTGGAAGTCTTGTAGATTTTTCTTAGTTCCTAACGAAATGTAGACATTTAGAAAGGTACATTTATAAAGTCAGTCAAGCTCTTATAAAATTCTTATTTGCAGCTACGTGAGAAAAGAAGGAACTTATTTGGATGAAACCTTAAATATTTATAGAGATTCATTTTATGTTATCAAATTGCCTTCATCTGCCTATTTTCTTGTACATGTAAACCTAATTATAGAATATTACCAACCCCAAAAAGAGAGTGATATGCAAAAGGGGCCATATGTCCTTCTATTGAAGGAAATTAGGCACAGCTTGGACATATTGTGCGGGCTGTGGAAGGAACCTTTCAAATTTTAATCTCGTATAAAATCCAAGTCATGTGAATATGAATAATCCGGGCTCTTCCCCTTAAACCATATTACAAGAAAATTTCTTGAAAACGAAACACACCATCAGTGGCCCGGGGCTCGATTAGTAGTAGCATGTCTGAAAAACATTGAAAACCGCAGTACCAGCTGCTGAGTTGGAACAGCCTCCGAAACAGCATTTGGTTAAGCTCATGATAAAGATAAGATGAGACTCAGATAACCTTTATCACAATTTACCAACTTCCTGCCCCTAATACCCTCTTTAAAAGATATTTTATCATCTGGCGCCCAGATGAGATCACTGTAAGGGGGCACCCACAGTGGAGGCCGGCATCCGCCAGCAGTCGCTTTTCGCTGGACCGTAATTAGAGAGCTTCGCCTTTTTCAAATTCCCCCCCGAAATCTGGACTAGTTAACAAAAAGGGGTCACCACCGGCTCTTTGCCGGTATTAATTTCCCCCGGCAAAAGATAGGGCTCCGTATCATGGCACTTTTCGGACCTGTAAATGATGGCGGGATTAAGGGAGAACTCGGATCTATGGACCCTCACAGCCTTCACGATGATGGCTTTTAGTGAATCCGAGACAATTTTATTTCAGAGCACTCAAATAATTTCAGTTAATCAGAGCTGTATATGTTGCGGCTGACAGATTTTTATCCAACCCCTCGGCATTTTCTCAGCAAATTAGAAAGGACTGTCTCTGAATCGTACATTTCGCAATAAATAAGAAATTAGTTTGTATGTATATTCGGTTCAGCTAAAAAATTCTTATAATCTTTTTGACGGCAAAAGTAGACTGAAACTTCTAATTTTGAATACTTATACTTACATTTTCCTTTCATTTATTCTTTTTGCAATATTTTCTTCTTATTATTATTATTTTGTTCACTTACAAAGCTTTAGTTAGGGCTCTTTTATCAAAAAGCTTAGTGTTTGTCGAAACTGCACTTTGTGGGATATGTATATTTAAAATAATTTAATTCAATCTTTCCATATCCTTATATAAAGAACTTTAGAGACTTAAAATTAATATCTTTATTCTAAAATTAATAGGTATTACCCGAAGATTTTCTTTTTATTCGCAAATACCAAACAACAATTTATTGAGCTATCAATACAATAGTTTTTAACAATTAGTCTAATCAATTATTTGTTTCATATGTTCAATATTGTATCATTGTATTATTATCGACAGAGTTGTTAGAGAATGCATTTTTTCTGAGCTGCATTCCTATAAATGTTTTTCTTAAAATGAATTCACTCAAAGCTGCAGTTAAATTTCTTTTGAAGATTGGGAATGGACTTAGATGAATTTCCATTCCTCAAAAAATTTTGAATTCGAAACACTTCTGAAACTCGATGATTGGAATGGCCTTCAGTTCGTTCTTCGATTTTTCTTTTATCTCATCAGTCGATTCAAAACGGTGTCCCCGAAGCGGTCTTTTGAGCTTAGAGAATAGCCAGAAGTCACATGGAGCGAAATCGGTGGCGGATACTGTGGTTGTGGAACGACATGCATCGAATTTGATGAAAAAGTCCCGAAGAACCAATGCAGTGTGTGAGTTGAGAAATTAAGTGTTTTTGAAACCAATCGAGATGTGACTCTTCTCAAGCACAAATGTTCTTTCTGAATAGTTTGGACCGATCCAAATGAAATGTCAACCGACGCTTTCTCTACCTTCTTTGAACTGTTTATACCACTTTTAAATATTTCTTTCAGACAAAACCTGATCGCCGAAGGCCTTCTGCAACATTCTCAATGTTTCTGCAGCAGAAATTTCATACCGCAAACAAAATTGAATGCAACTTCTTTGCTCAATAAAATCACACATTGTAAAAATCGAAAAATTCACTTTCAGTTGTTCAGAAAACACAACGAAACGAAACAAATAAATAACGTACTGGCGAATTTTACACAAATATGAGTGACAGTGCTGCCAACCTTAAAAACAAGAAGATTTGCTCTAATCGATGTACTCGCGAAATTTAAATTCAAAATTGGCTTTACTTTTTGATCACAATAGTATAATAGTCTGTGCATAGTATTGTTGTATAAAAAAAAAGTATCGATTTTTGGTACTTATTGCCCTATTAAGCTGAATTACTTATTTTTATTTACTGACATCCCTTGCAAAAACAGCAATTATTATATCATATTTTAAGATTAATTGATTTGCCTATTTTTTATTTTTCCAATATAATCATGATACCCCGTATTATTCTTGACACCCTATATGTCTATACAAATCTAGGGCTACGGATAGTGGTCCTGGCACTGTCTATGAGAAAGACAATTATTGAGATCATTGTTGATTTATTAAAAACTACTGAACCGATCGAAACCGATGAAATTTAAATGGGATTAATTCGAGAGCATCTAAAGAATCACGTAAATCGACCGCGGAATACATACATTAAAAAAAATAAGTCGGTTAAAAAGGATAAATTGATGTGAATCCTTATTAATTTATTTAATGATTTTGTCGTTTTTAAAATTAAAAGGTCTAATTTATCATCATTTAAAATAAACCAAGATATATAGGTTAAAGTTGAAATGTGACCTCTGTGATTTGAAAATGGTCATTTTTTAAATTAATAAATGTATATAAAGAGATGTACTGGTACAATTAAAGAGTGCAGAAAATAACTCCCTTTTTCGATTTTTCAAGTAAATTTCTCCAGATGCAAAATGTTCGTTTATACATATTAAGTATGTATGAAATATTACAAATATCTTCCAGGAGAATTTTGCATGGAAATAAGGTATTAGTGGTGATATTTTGAATTTTGCTGACGGTACGACATAGCGCTCTGCACCCACCCGGAAGGAGTAACCACAGAAATATCTGCAATTTCACAGCCGTGTCACATCCCGAATAAGTTCAGAATGAGGTTCCCTAAAAGCTGCCCTAACTCCTGGAAACGGGTGCAGATTTTGGTGCAAAGTTGACATCCAATCCATTGCTACAGCATATGTCAAAAGTATTGAAAAGTAAAAATATGCTGATCCTTTCTGTCGCAACTTTTAATATTTCTGCAGCCAGATGCGCTTCCGAGGAATTATTATTGAGTCCTCGGCTCGGTGTACACTGGCGCAAAATGCAATTGTGCTAAATCGGGGCTGATGTGCGAGAAATTCGCGGAAAATTGCAATTTGCGTGAATTTCAAAGTCGATTTTAGTGAAAACCTTGCACATTTTTTTGAAAAAAGGCACAAAGTATTCTTCTTCTAGGAATTCTAGGATTCGCGGGTGTGCCATTATTAAAAAGTGTCCTAAGAAAAAATTTTAGGAACTTGAATACATCGGATTTTATACTATGTATTAACAATATTTATTTATTATAAAGTAAATTAAATCTGTTTCTTTCTTGCAGACAGTAGATAACATTGACAACTGATGGATTAGTATGAAAAAAAATTATCCATAACTTTAATGTCTAGTTCCAAATATTGAAATGGTTATTATTTTCCAAAACATAAAATTACTTAAAATGCTACATAAGGAGTAAAATTATCAGCAATACATTACAATAAATAACTTCTTCATTATTAAAAAAAAAAAAATTTTGTTTGAATTGAAGTTAAAGTAGGGAACACGTGATGACTGAATTTATTTATTTATTTACAATTCGCCTAAGGCTGACTACTTCAAAAAATACGTACATCAAATCAATTAAACCAACCTAGCCTTAACACAACTCTTGGTCAAATTAAAATCCATATGCTCAAAATGAGTGTTAATACAGCGAGACATTAAAGTTACTGGCTCATGAAGACCATAATTAGTCCTATGGTTAGGAATCCTAAGAAATCCCGGGTGTCTCAGGAAGCGAGCCGGAACCAGAATATCAAAAGACGATAGCAGAGCCGGACAGTCAATAATACCTTGCAGGCATTCAAATGAAAAATCAGTCTTGGAGATAACACGTCTAAACTGGAGTGAGTCTAATTTGATTAATTTAAGCCTATGAGCATAAGGAGGCAGAATGATTGGTTGAGAGCGAAACGTAAGAACCGACGTTGAACGGTTTCAATACGATTGATATGAAGGGAGTAAAGTAGAGACCAGAAAGCATATTCCAAGGTCGGATGAACATAGGAACAATAAAGAAGCCGCGTAATATATGGAAGTTAACAACTTTTAAAAGTTGTATGATAAAAAAATATAATTTCAACTTAATGAAAGATCTGTTCCGGTTGAAGACAAATTTTATTCTGAGTGATTTGAGTTATAATAATTATATTGTTGACATCCGATATAGTTGTTTGTGCTAAAACTGCAGGTGGGCTGCGCAGGTGACTCGGTGTCAGTTGGGCAGGTGAGACATTAGGTCAGCAGAATTTCGTGTGACCCGTCCGGTCACGTTGATGGGGCCCGTGATGTTGAGTGGGGCTGTCACGTTGATGGGGTGTATGGGCTGAGTGCTGAGCTGGTGTTAACTCCTCCCTCTTCAAATGTCCGCGTCCCGTGGATCAGATGTTGACCTTTATTGGTTGAAGTTGGGATTAGGATATGCCGGGGTTGGTGAGTAGTTCCTGTATTTGATGTCTGAGGGATGAGCTTGAAATATCGGCGGTAGGACTTGGAACGTCTTGATTTGCTTGTTAATGAACTGCCTCCCATTGATTTTTATCGTTTCGTTGCTGTACTGTACAACGAAGCTACTTTTTAAAAGTCTGGTAGAGTTATCCTCGAAAAGCTCTCCTTTAAAGTTATCAAGGTAAATAAGCCTGCAATATATGGAAATTCTTTATTAGTCTGAATTTTTTATGTGTGACTTGTGGATTCGTCTCCCGCTGACTGTTGTTACGGTCACTCTATTGTCTTTGGCCACGATTTCTTTTTTATATAAGGGTTTGTGTTTTCCTTGTATCTGCTTGACTGCTACGTATATTGTTTCCCCCGGATTGTAGAGTTTCGGTTTCTTCCTTTTTGAATTTTCCTTGCCTAATTTCGTCTGTTGTTTTTTTCGGATCTGATCGTATTTGTTTGTGTTACAAATTTCACAGGATTTGATGTACTTCTTGATTTGCGATGCCATATGGGGAAAGTAAAAGTTCTCTAATATCTGTTTTTTGATTACATGATGGTTTCTATGGGCTCTTTTATGTTCTTTTTCTATTATAAAAAATTGATTTTCGGGTTTAGTTACGTCCTCAACTACTCTCTGGGTTATGTGAATTTTAAATAATCTAAAGTATTCTCTGTAAATTTCTTGAAGTATTTGAATGAATTGCTTTGGTATTTTAAGGCCATTAAGACTGTTTGGGTTGAGCCTTTCCTTAAGAGCTTTTATGAGCGTTTCCTTATTTATTTTTTTGAGGTTTATGTAGTGCCGATGGTAGCCTGGGTGTGGTTCTTCGTAGGCATATAAATCGCTATTTCCTTCTTTGATGATTAACTGGTTTCGAAAGACGTTGATTGGGGCCTTGCAGAACGGTATAAGATCTGTACTATCTTCTTGATCATTGATGGGTCCAAAAAGTTTTTTATAATTTTTCTCGATATCCTGTAATTTTGTTTTAACTTGAGATTCAAGGTGATCAGTCCTTATTTCCACGTTATTTACTTGAGCACATTCTTTAGCCTTAAGTGGGATGATGGTGTTAGGTTTTATTATCAGAATATTATTTTTTCGGTCAATAACAGCTTCCAATTCCTTTAGTGTGTCGTCCCCTATGATCCCGTCAAACGATTTTAACCCTGGCAAGACGAAAAAATGTGTTGTAATATTGTTACCGATCCCTGCAAAGAACTTTCCCGAGACCTTTTCTTTGATTATTATATCGCCTCCCGCTGAATGAATTTTGAATGGCTTTTCTATTTGCTTTTTCCCTTTCGCATGTTCTAGTTTAATAAAGTTTTTATTCGCCCCTGTATCGATAAGAAATTTCAGAATTTCGCCATCTTTAGTTCTATACTCTAGGTATGGAATGCTAGAGAGGCTTCCGTCATAAAATTTAGTTCAGCATTTTCCTCGTCATTTTGTTCGATATTATCTTCTAAAAACTCATTTTCAATCTCGTCGGGGTAGCCATGTATGTATTCCTCGTAGGAAGGGTATTGCTCCGTTTCTAGAACATTGATTCGTTGGGTTTTGTTGGGATAATTGTCAGAAAGGTTAGGTCTTTTATAGGCGTAATTATCGTTATTCCGATTCATGTAGTTGACCTGTCGAGTTTGGATTGATTTGTCGACCTCCATAGGAACCGGAGGTTTCGGTTGGTTCGGTCTAGGGGGTGGCTGTGCGCGCTGTTCGTGCTGAATGTTAAATGCCCTATTTTTCTGTTCGATGGGTAATGTTCTAGACTGCATTCGTGGCGCTGGTCGCGGTGGTGGCCTTAGCGCTGATGGTTTCGGATCTTGCGCAGAAAATTGGTTTATCGGTGAGGTTACTGAATTCGTCACGTTTGATTTCCTTATCGTAACGTTTCTGAAGTTTAAATTTTGGATTTCCAGGCATGAACTATATGCTTCTGGAAGGGTTCTCGGTCTTTGTATGGCGAGCATTTTAGAAATGTCCCCATTTACACCTCTTATAAAGACATCGAGGGCTCTATTCCGGTAACTTTCGATCAGGGCGTTTATAGTTTCCATAGAGTAATCCTCGGTTTTTATTTTATTTACTATTAGGGAGAACTGGTGATTAATGTTAGCGTAGAATTCATCAAGTGTCATGTTGCCCTGTGTCGACAGATTGAGCTGGTACTCAAGGGTGCGAATGTCCCGCTTGTCGGCATAATGAAGAGATAGACATTTTTTGATGGAAAGCCAATCATCACCGAATATATTATATGAAATAAGAGCGGAGTCTGCCGGACCCCTCACCTTCTGCCTTATACTTTGAAGTATGGCACGGTATATAGGCTTGTTACGAACGATTTCGTAGTCCCTTAAGATACATTCAACGTGGTGAACCCATGAAACGTAATTAGTGGGGTCCCCGTCAAATATTTGAAGTTCCCTGACACAGTCGGGTAACTTCGAAATTTCCTTCAGCTCCTCCTCGCTTTTAGGAGATTGGAGCGCCGTAGGATTAGAAATTGTTTGGAGTTTGTCTGCCTCCAATTTTTGGAGCCTTCTATCGATTTCTTTAGTTAGTTCTATCTGGGCATTCACTGCACCAGTTAACTCTCGAATGGCTGCCTGCATTTGTTCCATTTCGAAAAACATTTTCTTTTTACCACGATAACTTTTTATTCATAGAGAGGGAAAAGGAAACTAGTTCACTGAGGTTCCGCTTTTCACTTTTTAATCGTTATTCGTTTCTTGTTAATTATTTGCTTATCGAAATGTGAACGTACTTAATGTAAGAAGAAATCTTTTGGTTACTTACATTAAGGAGAATGCCTTTGTCATTCTACCAGACCAGTTATTGGGAAATGGAGAGATTTTGTCCTTCCTGAGGGTACAACTTCTTTCCTTCCTGAGTTGCTGGGGTTGGGATGCCGAAGGAGTCGTGTTGATCCCGTTTAGCTCCTGTTTTGAACTATCGCAGAAGCTTACTAGTGGCACGCACTACACTCACTGTTTTTGCACCCGCGTGTAGCGAAGTTTTACCTTCGAGTATAACAATTTTTGTGATCTAAATGCGCGCACTTCACAGGCATGCACTTGCACTTCAATCACTGTTTTTTTCTACACGCACATACCGTATGCCGATTTCCGAAATTTTACTTTCGAACGATCGATTACCGAATTTTTACCTTCGAACGATCGATTACTGAAATTTTACTTTCGAACGATCCATTACCGAAATTTTTACTTTCGAGTGATCGATTACCGAAATCTTTTTCCAACTAACGGTTTAACAAGCAACTCAGGTCCCTGCTCGGGCGCCAGTTAACAACTTTTAAAAGTTGTATGATAAAAAAATATAATTTCAACTTAATGAAAGATCTGTTCCGGTTGAAGACAAATTTTATTCTGAGTGATTTGAGTTATAATAATTATATTGTTGACATCCGATATAGTTGTTTGTGCTAAAACTGCAGGTGGGCTGCGCAGGTGACTCGGTGTCAGTTGGGCAGGTGAGACATTAGGTCAGCAGAATTTCGTGTGACCCGTCCGGTCACGTTGATGGGGCCCGTGATGTTGAGTGGGGCTGTCACGTTGATGGGGTGTATGGGCTGAGTGCTGAGCTGGTGTTAACTTGGATCATGAAATTCCTTAGCCCATCTCTTAATAAATCCTAAGGTCGAGTTAGCCCTGTTAACTATTGAGTCGATATGATCATCGAAACACATACGGCTATCATGCGAGACACCTAGGTCCTTAATTATGTCCAGTCTTTCCAAAACACAGCTATTAATATTAACACGATCGGAGGTTTTTTACGACAGATAGACATATAATAAAAAATTAGTACACTTATTTATGTTAAATGGAAGAGAATTAATAGAACACTACTTGAAAAGGGCGTCTAAGTCAATATTTAGAAGATCACAATCTTGACTAGAAGAGACAACTCGAAAAATCTTAGCGTCGTCAGCGTAGTACAGGATTGTTAGTGAGATAAAAAAAAAGGGAAGTCATTGACGTAAATATTAAAAAGAAGTGGGCCGTGGTGACTACCTTAAGGTACACCAGAAGAATTGTAAATCTCTTCAGAAAGAAATCAACAATTCAACTCGCATTTGATCGGGTTTTCTGTTCTGTAATCCATATACATATTAGAAGTTATATCGTACGTATCGTGTTTATACAACTTCTTTTTTCTGTCATAACTTAATGGGCTACGACGCATGGAGAAAAGCTCTAAGTTTGGAAGCGTTTACCTCTGAAAGAATTATTGACAACGAAACAAATTTTTTTTTTTTTACGAAAAGTACATGTGTTAACAATATTTAGAAATTTTCATTTTCTAGCAGAATCGTGCTTGTTGCTTTTAAATGTGTTTTTCTTAAAACACACTTTGCAAAGACCATACCCCATATAATTTAAGAACCGATCGATTGATTATCTTGAAATTTTTGTTGTTGTTTTGTTCTGTTGTTATTTTAGTAAAACTCGAAATATGTATTATTCTCAGGCGGACTTGACTATATTTGCGGTTTGTGAGCTTTATTTGATTATCTTCTAAAAATGATCTAAAGTAGCTACATTTTTAACATTGTTTTGAAATCCTATGTTTCTTAATTTCAGAGGAAGGTTTCAATTTTGGTACAAGAAACGCATTTAATATTCTATCCAATCGGAGAAAGTCATCTGAATTGTGTAATAATCTGTGTTATTGGTAATTAAGTTAAACTTGGTATCAGAAATAGCTTTTTGTGAGAAACTTAATAAATCAAAGGGGGGTTCCCCAAGAGAGGGTCCTAATGGTTCCTAAATATGTGCAAAAAGCGGAAATCGATGCAGAGCCAGAACAGAACTAAGTCCAGCAGACATCATTAGGCCCTTACGTCCTTATACAAGTAACAGGAGTACATAGCAAAGTGCAGATATGCATCAGGGCTTTACTAAAGGGTTAATTACATTTTATCTCATAACTCATGGCCCAACAAGCAGTCATAATTTACTGAAAATTATCTTAATGCGAGTGCCTGAAATTATTCTCAAGATCACGATTCGGCAATTAATTTTGCGTAATTAGAAAACATGAAGCCCATAGTCAGTCATTAGCCTCGTTAAATGTTTATGCGGCCACTTTGCATGTGTACACCAGCGAGTGCAGGCATAAATTCGGATGGCGAATTTAAATTATAATCAACCGCACAATTAATTCCCCCAGCTGGGCTCTATGCAGCCCGACTGGCCGCCATCGCCATCGCCTCCGCTTTCTCTTCTTTTCAGCAGTGGGGTGCCCTCAGAAGGAGCCTCCGTTGGTAAGGAGGAGTCCTGCCAAGTGTTCTGAGGTATCCTACATGTTTTCACCCTTTAAATTCTGTTTAAATTGCTAAATGCTTTGGATCTGGGACTAAGCGAGCCTAAGCCCGGGCCGGCTGCCGCACACTTGTTCGACCTAAAGGCTTAATTAATTTACTCGAAAACTTTTGGACGGGGGGCATTCCGGAACTTGAAGGCACAAAGTTCAGAAAGTAAATTTACAGCCAATAAGTGAGTTGGATGAATAATTAAAGTTACGAAGCGTCTGAAAAGTGTTTTTGGATACCCTCAACCCCCCCGTCGATATGGCACTCCAGTTGTAATGATGCCCCCCGACGAGAAATTTTTGAGATATTAATTAAGCCGACCTCGGTACACAAACGCTCGTAATGAGCTTTTCCCTAATGCCTCATTAGATTTCGACGAGTTTTGCGATTTAATCAAAGCACCCGATTCTCGTTGACGTTCTAGTTGTAATACCTTCTCTACTTATTACGTAGGAATGTGAATTTGTTATAGCATTATCAAATATGCAGCCGTAGGTAGAAACAGAAATTTTCAGTTAAGCAGATTCCTCATTCCCAAACCGCTGAGAAAGATTCTGCATCAAAAGGACTAGTTCGTAGAATCTATTTATGTAATTTTTATGGCCTAATAAATTAGTTTATTCCTTACTCAAATTGGGGGATTAAGTATTATATATATAATATTATATATTATATATATACATATTGATTTCTCTTGCGAAAAGCTTCTCTGTCAAATATAAAGGCAAGGCGACTTTTCTGCCATTGATTAGAACATGTTTGAAATGTTAAAAAAAAATAGTGCATATTTTTTAATTGAAAAATCCATCTAATAGTAACATAAAAGTGGGAAGTACCCACACAAACATATATCATGAGCAACATATGCTATAATTTTAAAGTAAAATATGTCAAAAAATTATTTTTGGATTTTATTACTTCTATAACTTTTGAGTAAATCAGTTAATTAATTTGATATTACCTATTGTAATATAAAAAGATTATATTTTTGAAAATGAACCTGAGAATTTCAAAAAAGTGCTTCCATTTTATAATTAAATTTTTATTTAGTATTGAAAATCTTATGTAAAATAAAAACCATAATATTGTATTAGCATCAAAACTACAACTGCCCGACTAGAATTTTGGTGGGGTACAGCTAGGGCCCCTATGAGGCTAGCCACACTGCCTCATGTGGGTCCCATGAGGCTGCCCTATAAGGCGCACGAAGGGCAAATAACGCCTTGCCTCATTCGCGCATCATTATGACTGCCTCATGTGGGCCTCGTGAGGCTAGCCATACTGCTTCGTGTGGGTCCTATGAGGCTGCCGTAGGGCAAATAACGCCTTGCCTCATTCAGGCTCTCTTTGTAATACTTAATAATGTAATCCTAACTCCTTATACTTATATACATGTGGAAATACTTCTTTATTAGTATAAATTATTATAATAAACTTAAACTCAGTCCGAGGCGAGTGCGCCCTGATGTTGTCCGTCCTGCGGGTAGAATCCAAAAAAGAACGAGTGCCGCAATATGGCGATGAGCTGTCAGCTCGTAGGGGGATTCGTCGAGGGATTCTCAAGAAGATGATACTTCATGCAATAGATTATAAAATACGAAGTTTTTGTAAGGAAAACCCGATAAGACAGCTATTAATAATACTGGGATTTGTGCTTTAATCGAGCCCAGCTGATAATTTGCAAATATAACCCACTAGCAGATAACGTCAAGTATGCCTAGGTGTATATGTGATGTTTGCCTAATCGAACCCCTGTAAAGCAAAAGGTGGGATTGCCTATTTCATTGTAAGGTTTGCCTCATAAGACCCTTGTGAGGTACTCATAAGGTAAACCTCACTTCAGTATCGCTGATTTTATTTTGTGAGGTCCTCATGAGGAATTTACGGGGAAATCCCTCTATCGGCATGCCCCTCACTTGCCACATGAGGACCTCATGAGGAATCTACGGGGAAATCCCTCTATCGGCATACCCCTCACTTGCCACATGAGGCCCACACGCTTCATGAGGCATGCCCCCTATAAATTCTAGTCGGGTGTATGCAAAATAGCCTATTCTGATGACGGGAACATGTTCAAAATCGACTTGCAAGATCTGTAGAAAATAGACAAACAACAAAACAAGTTAAATAATGAAAAAGCTTTAACAATAAAATACTGCTGCGCTATAATATTTTCCATTTCTTTAAAAATATTGTATCAGTTTCTTTATGAACCTCTATAGAGTGATAATAATTTAATTTTCCATTTTTTTTTTTTTTTCAGTTCAATTACCATGGAAATTCTACACGCTGGTGTTTGCTAATTTTGTTTTGTAAGTTTTACGGGAATAAACATGACAATTTAACCCTTTGCACTCGGAGATTATTTCCACATTTCCTTCCTAGAAAAACTGCAAGAAAAGATCAATATTTCGAGTTGCCGGAATAAATGTTCAAGCCAGCAGTTCTGGCATTCCGAGTGCAAAGGGTTAAACATATACGAAAATAACGTTAATTAAGCATAAACTATATTTATTTATATATAATTCTAACTTATGTTGCAATACATATCAGAGTTATATAAAAGTAGAAATCTGGGTTTCGTGAAGAGAAATACTAAATAATTTTGCAACCCTTTCACTTTAAAATCCATATACATTTCATTGATAAGGTCTTCACTTGAATATGCATCAGTTCTGTTAAATACCACTCAGATCTCTCACATACAGAGAAATAATTATATTCAGAAAAAGTTCACACGCTTTGTGTTCCATAAATACTATAAATAAATAAAAAGAAAAATCATTCTAGAACATATACTATACATATTTCAACTATTTCAAAAAATAATGGTCTTGTGTCGTTTAAAGCACTGTAGCTTCCTTCACTAATGTTTGGGATTTAAAAATGGCTATGGGTCATCATTCTTAAAAACTATTAAGCAAAAATATTTTCTTCAACTTGAGGAATTAATATGAGTCTTGAAAAGACCACCTTTATTTAAAAGTTTTCAAACTTTTCCAGAACGTCGCAATTACTCGAAGGCTCAGTTAGAGCATCGGAGCGCAAATCTGAAGGTCGCAGGTTCGAGCACTGCCCGTGTCTGGCCCGATCTTTTCGAGTAATTCCCATATATATTTAAATTAAAACTAATTTTCGAGTTCCTCTAGATACAGTTGCTATATACGTTTTATCATGTTTTTCAGACCTTCGTCATTATTCCAAATATCTTCAGGCGACAATATACTTTAGATTTCAAATATGCTAAATAATTTCCTATTTGATTTACATCCATTGTATCCTTCTTTATCTCATGTTTTCTATTAATTTCGGCTTCTTTGCTTGTCGTCTATATTTTAAGGGGGGAGTAAACTTTTATTGAACGTTTTTTTAAATGTTTTTTTTTTTTCATATGAAAATTTATTTTAATGACACAATATTTCAAGAACTAAAAGTATACACATCGAACTTTGTAAAAAACATTTTTCCGTTTTTTTTTTTTTTTTTTTTTTTACATTGGGCTGTTATAGGACTGCCGCAATTAGGGCCCTTTAAAACAAAACGGTTGGCAGAAAATCTCAGCATTTCAAATCTGTGGAACGTCTGATAAATTCGAGCAGGATATTAATATATGTATAAAACAGTCTCTATAGTGTGAACTAGAATTAAGTATTTTGGTTAAAAAAAAAAAACCAAATTGGCGGATTTTTGAATTTGTTTCCCCTTTTTTTGGTAAAAAGTGAGCCCAATTGGTTGAATAGTCTTTTCAAAAAGTTGCCAACCAGGTAAAAAAACGTGGTTTCGAGTAAAACGCGTTTAAAGTTTTTTTCCATAATTTATGCGCTTGGACACAATGTAAATATTATATCTCGTTGTATATATATTTTGACTTATATAACAATATTGTATATTGTTTTTACGGGTCTAAAGTTTATGTTATTGATGTTTTTGAAAAATCTATTTTATTCAAAAAAAATATATACTCTCCCCTCATAAAATCGTAAAGCGGAGGATTCATCTAACAAGGGGACGGCACGACCTTGGGTAAACGGATTTTAATGAATTTTGGTCTAGTGGTAGTATACAATGTGGGTACTACCGCTGTAAAATATTTCAGCCCAACGCCCAGTAGAAGCTGAGAAAAATGCATCTAAAGTTCACCCCGCACTTTATATATAAGTTATGTTAAATACTGATTGAGCGTACTGTGGCGTAAGCGGTAATGCTTCAGACTCGTACTCCAGCATGTACGAGTTCAAATCCAGCTTATTGACTTAGTACGAGTCTGAAGCATTACCGCTTACGCCACGGTACGCTTAATCAGTATGCCGTCCCCTTGTAAGTTACCTATGTAAGGTCCACTAGACCTTCTTGTAGTATGCAGAATTTTACTGTCGGTCCTCTTTAAAGTGTCGCACCCATTCGATATCGATTTGAAACTAGCTACATTACGTTTACATTACAATGCAGGGAAATTGGTCACAAAATGTGCGAAAATGGGAAAGAGCCATATTCTTAATTGCAATTATTGGGGCAACATTATTAAAAATGAGGTTAAATTATGAAATTCAAATTATTCGATTTGTATTTGCTGCCACCTGAGAAGCAACAGTGATTTTCTTTATTTCTGAAAAATCTCTTTTACGAAGTTGTAATATTCCGCATCGATGTATACATTTTTAATGTATTAAAAGTGGTAATAGAAGTAGCTACGCTTCATGTTTCCCTGCATTATCGTTTTGTTCACAGCCGTCGAAAATGAAATAAACATTCTTATAGAAACGCTAATGTGCAAAAAAATAAGAAGAAATTCTGAGACACGTGAGGCAGTGCCCTAAAATCCGCACAAGAAAATACCCGTGGCATCCGGATCCGATACTCAGACCAGAACGGTAGGTAATGGCCGTAATTTTCAGTAATCAAGCTCGCCACAATTGCATAATTTAGCGGTGGAGTAATTTTTCGAAAGTACTTCATCAAGCAGTTTGACTGACCGACGACTTTTAAGACCACAATGCATCCTGGTGTAATATAACAGACCCTATTCTAGGGCGGCCACGGCCCGACCCTTACAATTTTAATTTTATTAAACGCAACAAATTATTGTGGCCGTGCCGGCGAGCGGTGCGGCCTGTGGGTGATTTATGCGTCATGTAAATTACAGATGCAATGGCCAGCGAGAAAGCGAGTGGGATTAATTTAGTGGAGTCCAACGAGGTCCTCTCCTGCATACATTACCTGGTTTGGGGCGAGGAGCAACTATCCGAGAGGGGCCCAGCTAGTGGCCTTCTAGAGCCTGCTAGAGCCTGCTACGGCCGTCGAAGGCACGGTCGAAGGCCCCCTCGTACGGGACATTGGCGCGCGCTAATAAATCATAATATGTAAATTGTGAGGTGCTGGGGGGCAACAGGACATCACCTAGTTGCTTCGAGATTGATGGAAATTTTTCCCCAATTACGGCGTCCGGTGCAGACTGTTCCCGAGTGCTCGGCACTGCGCATAATTACGTAATTACTTACGCCCGGTGCATTATAAGTTGATATAAAACGGCCCTGATTGCCGCTTTAAAATAATTCTGGACTGCATTTTCGGACCCGAACCGGCCCAACGAGCGGGGTAATTAAACACGTAAGGGCCCGCATACATCATGTTCTTTATCGTTTCGGCTCGAGCAAGGATATTTAGCAATTAATTTCGGGGCAATAATGCACGGCTATAAATTGGCGGAGCAGAACAGTGCCCTTCCCCGGTCCTGAAACCTGGTTCCGGCGGCCGCATCGAGTCCTGTTGGCGCTTTCATTTCATGCAGGGTGCGCCTTCCATTTACCCCCAGTTAATAGTCGACAGATGAAATTTAATACCGGACGCCCAGGACATGGCTAAACACGTTCCTCACTAAACTAAACATAACGAACTTTGGGGCCTCATGCCAGGAAATAAATGGGCCCCCTCCATATTGACTTGAACGGGGTGTCTGGGCTGCGACCGGAGTCCCGGGGGATACTTGTTCTCAAGCCCGTGCTCTCTGAGACCAACAATGGCTGGTATATTTTGAATATTTCAAAGGATTCATAGGCGAAATTCGTCCTGCCATGTGCAGAGGATATTGCGAGATCCTTAATAATGCAAAACGTCACATCCTGCCCAAAGCTACAGGTTTGGCATATTGGGCGACATTTCTGGTATCCACGTGCCATACTAAGTATCCCCCCCGCCCAGGTTTCTAGATCTACATGGATATACGGTATGTGTGTAATTAGTCACGAAGGCTCCAATTTTCTTTTGGAGTCGAGCAAAACATGTCATATATGGTATATGCTTGGCGCCATAATAAACCCTTGGCATGCAATCGGGAGGAAATATATTCCATATACAAATCAGAGATTTTCTAGATTCCATTGGTTAAACACTACACAAATACACAGTTAAAACAGGAACGTAAAAAGGAATAATTTTCATCGGTGTGTTTTCCAAGAATATCAAAATTTGAAAAAAAATATGAAGGTAAGATGAACATAATTACATTTTTGCAATTAATTTGAAAAATTTAATTGAATAACTAAAGAATAACATTAAGCCGGTCTTCGAATATTTTAAATCGCGGACACTGTATTCATTATTTTTATTTATTTTTATTATCTAGAGAAATAGCAACTCATTCCCTTTACTCCACTTGGTTTCGATTAAATATATGGGGAATTCTTTTTCAAATCAGCCACCCCCCCAGTCCATTACAATTTTGGGGTAAACATTTTTTTGAGCACACCAAAAAATTTGTCAGAAAGTCTAGTTTATAAAACCGTCATTTTTGCCATTTTTCAGTCAAAAATGATTGAGAAAATTATAATTTTTCAATAATTTTAACCAAATTACTCAGAAAAAGTGTTTTGGGGGTCGCTGAACAAGAATCCGTTGTCAGATTTAAAATTCAAAATAGCGGATCCAATATGGCGAACGACATTTTTGAAAATAATTCCGATTTACACCAAAATTGGTTTAGGGTAGTTTTTAGGGTCTCTGATCACGAATCCGAGGTCAGATTTGCACAATTCAAGATGGCGAACGAAATTCTCGTTTCTTAGGTTAGTTTCATCCTCCATTTTGGATCCGCCATCTTGAATTTTGTAAATCTCACCCTAGATTCGTAATCAGCTACCCCAAAAACCTCTCTAAAACAAGTCTGGTGTAAAATGGTTGATTTTCAAAAAAATTTTTCGGCTATTTTCATTTTATTAATGTTTTTTGTCTCTTAGGCGAAATTTACTTTGTTTTGTGACCTACGAGTATAAAGAAATTTTTAAAAAGCAGGCAAACTGTAAGAAAGAACTAAATTGTTATTCCGGTAAAGGACGATGATCGATAAGTCCCAGTCTCTGCCCCTGCTAGATTTTCAATGTTTTTAGTGCACTAGGTTATATAAAAATAATTAACACGATAACAATGACCTTTTACCCGGATATTCTCATTTAACTCATATTTTGAAATTATTATTGTTAGTATGGACGGGTGTTATAAAAAGTCATAACCTCAGAATCAATCAACTTTACTATATATTTTCCCACGCTACATGACACGTGACGCGACAAGTAACATAAAATTTGATAGAACACGACGAAATATTTGTAAAAAAATACATAATTTTAAAGAAAACCGTGTTTGGATTCAGTAATACTTGCTATAAAAAATTCAGATTGCATAATTTTTTTTCTTACAATGCTATTTGATCAGGTAGATGGTCTATTATATATTAGAATATATATTAAATACATCCAGATTCTTGTTCTACCCAATTTAAAACAACATATTAATTTTGAAAGCTTTTAAGCGCGTGTCGAAACCGACTATAGGAAAGAAAGAAATCTGTTTCCACTGTATTTACGTTTCAAAATTTAAGCAAAAATATTTAGAGTTTTAAAATATTGCTATATTTTGGCCAGTATTTTTATAGCAGGTTTTATAGAATCATTTGGCTTATATAAACAAAAAAAAAAAATTCTTTAAGCGAAATTACCTTTTCTGGTATCCACGTACCAAGTTCCCGCCCTCAGTTTCTAGATTCACATGGATATCTAAGTAGTCATGAAGAATTCCAATTTTATTATGGAGCTGGACAAGACATGTCATGTTTGGTACCATAATAAACTCTTGGCATGCAACCGACAGAGAAAATACACATGCGAAGAAAACTAAAGATTTAGCAGAACCGATTTGTTAAAGACAACACAAATCCAGTTATATTATCTTCTTGCATAAAGAGTTACGACTGAAAAATAAAAGGGTATATATCCCGAAAGATCCCGAATGTCGGGACCAATTTATCTCTCTCGTGACACGTTGAATATCAACAAAGCAACACAAAGTCTCATGTCGCGTGGATGGAAAACAAAGTGTGAAGATGAACAAAAACAGTCTCAACAACCAGTCGAGTCGTTCCCCTTTCCCTAGTTGTCCCGAAAAACTAAACTGGAACACATTTCACAGGTGGTGGGGTGGGGGTGGGATGACATCACAACTGCACAAAGCACAGGTATGAGAAGGATTCCCTGCCGCCAGCCGACGCACTATCATAAATATTCCGGACACAGCAGGCGAAAACGAATGGGATTACTTTTGTCGAAGTTCCATAGATGGCGCAGGACACGGGAGGGAGTGTAATGCATTCGGTTGTTCAAACATTCCTCGGATTCCCAAGGGACTTCTTTCCAAGCTCCAGTACAAAAGGGTAATTTTGAGTGTTACACATCTCTCCCGATGGTCAAAGAGATTAACTTCAGTATTTTTATGGTTTCTTTTTGGTATGTTTCTCCTTAAGGACTTGGAAATTCTGAAAGGGAATGGTTATCCAAGATGGCAGGGACGGCTTGGGAATTCATAACTTTCGTATAATTCAATTTTACTTGGCAGAGCTATGTAAGTCTAAGGAGATTACTCTCCGCGCCAAGAAGCTTCTGTGTAGCTTCTCCTTTCGAGGAAAAGGCAGAATATTGGAAATAGAAGTTATGGCAAAATATACAGTACACGGATGGATTTTGCATTTTAAGTCTCGAAAGACACACAAACCTCCCTGCGAAATGTGCTCGGATCTTGTTAAAGTTTTAAACTCTAATAATTCTTCGTTCGAGAACATATTTCAAAGCATGTTATGCATATCCGATTATTTACTAAGTCATGGATTATGGTATAACAAAACAGTTATTTTAAGTGGCTTTGAAGTTTAAGCTTCGTGATTCCTATTTTATTTTTTATTTTATTATTTTATTCTTAAGATGCTATACATTTCTGTATAGGGTACAGAAATTTATATTTTTACATTTTCTTAAAGTTTAATGTGTTAAAAATATATCCAAAATATTTCATATAAAATAATATTCAAAATATCCAATTCCGTTCAAAAACATGTCCTTGAAAAAGTTATATTAAACACTTTTTTTAAACAATTTTCATGTGAAAACGCATTTCTACGAAAACAAAATCCTTGCTCACCTCCTGCCACCCTTTTACACCCCAAAAGAGGGTTGTAGGGATACAATAGGCGAAAATTTAGAATCAGCGATGTCATAAACCCCCGAGAAACGACAGTGGCTTGGGTAAAACTAATGCCCTTACTCACCCCCTGCCATCCTTTTACACCACAAAGACAAAGTTGTAAAGCTAGAATATATAAAAATTTGAAAAGTGTATGCCCAAAAACCTTACAAGTATTAAATTGTTTTCATCCCTTATAACAACCAAAAAAGGGTGGGAATTATTTGTCACTCTTATCATAAGCATTGACACTAGTATGTAAGACCATAAGTTTCACTCTTATTTATTTTCAGAATTTAATTTATTCACAACTCTTAAGTTCTCAAAACAGTGTTTTTGAAAAACTACCGAATTTTACCCCTTCTGGGCTTTTCTTGAGGTGGTGATGAAATTTGACCTTAGATAACAAAAGAATTGATATTTTTTCCCATTTTCACCTGTTATCGAATGTTGATTTTAGGGGTGGTTCCTCCACGTTTAATAACTTTATTAATTGAACATTTTGAGCCGGAGTTTTTGTGGTTTTGGCTTTTTTTCCAAAACTTCTTTCATATCGAAAATATTTTATGAAATTGACCATCAGAAATAGATATTTTTTTTTTAAATTCAAAAATTAGGAAGGGGTGTTTTTTTTAAATTATCAGGTGATATTCTGAAAGAGCACTATTGAAAATACCCGGGTATGAATTTTCAAAACTTTTTAAAAATAAATAACAAAGTTGTCATAGTTTAAAGTTGACGGACAAAAACAGACAATAAGGTTTAAAGTCATTATATGTATTATAAAATTAAATAACAATTTTAAAAATATATCTACTTTAAAATTAGAAAACGTTCCGCAAATGACATAGTACGAGCTGCTAAGAAAACTGATATTGACGTAAAATAAAGTAATTGTCCGCATATTATTAGGCTTTTAGTAAATTATTTTCCCAAAAAGCAATATATTTGTAAACATTTATCCCGCTTATGCAAAACTACTAATAATTCAAATGAATTAAAACTAAATTGTATCACTTCTATTTTATATGCATTTACGTTTGAATTTAGGTAAATAAATCAATAAAAAAAGCGCGAGTCGGACTCGCCCATGAAGGCTTCCGTAGCAGCAAGTAACATACGTAACAACGTTCTTGTTATTATTAGAAAATAATGGTTCACGGTTATGTTTATGAAATTAAATGTTTTTTTTTTATATTTTTATATTTGAGTTGATTGAATGAAAGTTAAATTGCGGTTTACGATTTATGACGTATTAAAAAAAAACTACGCACTAGATCTCGTTCAAACCAATTTTCGGTGGAAGTTTGCATGGTAATGTACATACATCATATATTTTGTTTAGTTTTATCATTCTCTTATTTTAGAAGTTACAGGGGGGAGGGACACACATTTTACCACTTTGGAAGTGTCTCTCGCGCAAACTATTCAGTTTAGAAAAAAATTATATTAGAAACCTCAATATCATTATTGAAGACCTATCCATAGATACCCCACACGTATGGGTTTGATGAAAAACAATTTTTGAGTTTCAGTTCTAAGTATGGGGAACCCCCAAAATTTATTGTTTTTTTTTCTATTTTTGTGTGAAAATCTTAATGCGGTTCACAGAATACATCTACTTATCAAGTTTCAACAGTATAGTTCTTATAGTTTCGGAAAAAAGTGGCTGTGACATACGGACGGACAGACAGACAGACAGACATGACGAATCCATAAGGGTTCCGTTTTTTGCCATTTGGCTACGGAACCCTTAAAATTACACTTGTTTTAAACAAATAATTATGATACCATGTATATACTGTATAGAAATTTCTATTGTGTTTTCGATAAGGTGTTTCTTTTTTCTTTTTGATATTATTTGCGCAGAATACAACACCCAAAAAAATATCTTTTTCAAACAACTAATTTCGTGGTTCATTTAACTATCTTTACTATTGATTTTCATTTAACTAAATTATTGGTAATTTGTAATGCTTGGAATGCTATTTAAAAATTATAAAAATATTTGGTTATTTAAATCATATATCTGGTTGAAACGCTATGACGGAATTAGTTTAGTCAACGAAGTTTATTGTACATCTAACAATAAGGTTAGGCGATCAGAATTTTTGTAGCAAATAATACATTTTACGAACTGGTATTTACACTAACAATAAGACAAAAATAATATTCTATAATTAAGAATGATTATATAGTAAGAATGAATTGAGACTGGGAATTTGTAGGTGAAGTTATAAATTACTTGTATGGAAGAACATTCATGAACACAAGTAACATATAATGGAAACTAGCAAAAACACTAATAAAAACTAGTTAAAATTAACTATTATTTTCCGTTAAAGTTTAACTCAATTATGAAGTTATTGTTATAAGAAGCTTTTTACATCCTTGTTCAAATACACACGGAACGTGTGAAATTATGAATAATACCTGGTTAATTTAACTTGAATTAAAAGTATGTTTAAAAATTAACAAATGTATGTATTCTAGTAAAGTCAGTTGTTTCAACAATTCTATAGTAAAATTAATATGAAAATAGTCAGATAAACTAGCGTCTAATTGACTGAAACAGAAAATGTCTACTAGATAAATTCACATAATCAACAATATCCCACAAAATTATGTACAACCATCAAATGTTGTTTCCCTGTATAATAAACATATTTCAAAATAGAACAATATTTCATTTCCATGGTTTTCCATGTTCATACCTTGATTTTTCCTGTTCCAGATAAATTTCTTGAATAGAATTAATCCACTCCGAAGGTGAACAGAGCTCCGTAATCTAGCAATTACCTGTGTTAGTGACCAACATATTCTCTTCCTTTGCGGTATTTCTATCTGCACTCAATTAAAACTTTCGTAGGTAACTAAACAGAGCTTTACATATTGAACTCTTGTAGTGTTTAATCCCGGCCCCAAATGAGGTTTTGTAAGTCGAGATGTGCCACAGGAAGAAGATTCTCACCTGATGCACCACCAGGATGAAACTATCCCGCCTTCAGCTCAGTTCTCGGATAGGAAAGAACGAAAAGTGCACTTCGAATTTAGTTTCCATCAAAGCTGGAGCTCTGGAAGTGGGGAGTTAAATCGTCTTTATGCTCACTTACCGGGATGCAACGTTCGAATTCCCCAATACACATTGGCTTGAAGTTCCAATGAGCATAAAAAGGAAAACTCGTTGCTTTCTGGGTTAGAGCGGCGATATTAAAGGGATCGACGAACGCGTTAAACTGGGTAAAAAAATAAAAACTAAATAACCCTTGTAGTTTTGAAATACCTTTCCATTATGGGAAAATGCACTCCGGTCCGGGACCAGGTAAGGGCTAAGCTTATTGAATGACCGTTAAATTTGGTCCGCTGCATAACTTAATACATAGATAAAAGTTTGACGAACTTGTGAAATATAAAATAAAAGTTCTTTCGAACTGGGGATCTGTTTTCCGAACTCACCCCGGGATACTGCCGAACGTAAAGGCGCCGTAGGGCACCTCTGGGTCCTGTTCCAGGCAGCTGTATCAGCAGAACCCACGTGTACATGTTGTCGCTGGGAACGAGTAAGATTTTCTACGGTGTCGTGCTCATGCCATGTAATGAAAATCCTGTCGTAAATAACATTTTGACACGTTCGTGGCATTTTCGAATGGAGGAGCACACTTTCTTCATACGTCTCGGTCGGGACGACGGAAGTGGGGCAATCTTCTTAATTCCGGCGTCTTAAGTGTTTAATGAGAACACTGTCTAGCTGAGAAGGATTATAGAGAAGAAAATTTCCAATAACAATTTTCAGGTGGTTGTTCCGGCTGCTATGCGAATAGGGTCATGCTAAATTTGTCGGATGTAATCCATGGACGAATTTTGATTTAATTTTGGAATAAATTGGGATTAGAAAGGAAATATGTTTACGCTAATTTTGTTGTTATTTCGAAAAGAGGAGTATTTTAGTATGTCAAGTCAATTTAGATTTTACACACAGAGCTTAATTGATGCTGTTGTTCATATCTGGATCATATAGTCAAGTCTTATTTTATTTTTGTAATCTTAATATGTATAATCGTTGGTGCGTCTGTTCGTGATCGTGTAACTTCTGAACGACTTGAACGATTGAGGTCATATTCTCACAATATATTTGTTTTGTCGAGACGGTAGTTCATAGCTATGCTAGAATCCGATAGGTGGCATTGTAGTCAAGTTATTTAGTATTTATACAATATGAGATATGTACATCACTTTAACTAAAACAGATGGTCAACGAATAGGACTTCAGAGCCAATAAATCCAAGGTGATAATATCGGGTTGGCTAATAAATAATGAGCGACATACATGACTTTATGTTTGTATTTATTTATTTAATAATTTACTATTAGTCGTTAACAATATAATCACCGTCGTTATCTACTACTATCCGCCAACGATTCGGCAAAGAGTGGATGGCATCCCTGTAAAACTTCGCCGGTTTTGCTTTGAAGAATTCATCTATGTATTGTTGCAACTGATGTTCATCATCGAAGCTTTTTCCTTGTAAATGATTACTGAGAGACCGGAATAAACTGAAATCCGTTGGGGCTAAGTCCGGCGAATATGGAGGGTGTGGGACTATTTCCCAGTTGAGCTCCAGTAGCTTTAGTGGGGTACTCTTAGCGATGTGTGGCCGGGCATTGTCGTGAAGGAAAAATATTTTGTCATGTTGTGGACGTTTACGACGGAGTTCAAGCTTTAGATTTTCAAGTTGATTACAGTATACTATTGCCGTCATCGTGGTATTAGTAGGAAGAATTTCCCAATATATTACTCCATGTATGTCCCACCAGACCGAGAGCATCACTTTCCGAGTATGAGGATCTTTTTTTGGCGTAGGTTTACCTGGTTCGTTGCGGCCCAGCCACTGGCGCTTGCGTGTGTGGTTGATATAGATAACCCACTTTTCGTCTCCAGTAACGAGATGGTCTAGTCTAAATGTGCGACGGAATGATAAAAGGTACGGACAGATATCTGCACGGTAAGTCAGTTGATCTTTGTTCAACTGGTGGGGTACCCAAACACCATATTTGTACGTCTTCCCCAAACCTTGCAGATACTTTTCCACCGTGCCATGAGAGCATCCGAGCTTAAGAGCCAAATTGCGCGTAGTGCTTCGAGGATCTACTTCAATTAATGCCTTCAGTTTATTTATATCTATTTCTACCGGACGCCCAGACCTTGGTTGATCGATCAAGGAATAGTTATCCTTGCGGAATTTTTGGAACCACCGCTTTGCTGTAGCCTCGGAGACTGCATCATCAGCTATCCTATGGCATATATTACGTGCAGCTTCTGCAGCCGAATGCCCAGATTGGTACTCGTATAATAAACAGTGCCGAATATGCGTTTTAATATCACTCATTTTTTTCGTGGTTCTTTACGCAATGGCAACCGAAACATTACTGACGGCATGCTCACGACTCGCTCTTTATATACCCCCTGCAACAGAACGTTCTCGACCTTACCCGAAATTTCCAGAAAATAAAAACTGAAACGCTCATTACTTATTAGCCAACCCGATAATAATATTGGATTGGTAGGAAAGTCTTGCGACACAAACAACACTTTCTTTAATAAACATAATATTTTATTAAGATCGTATTAATCACTGATATACTCTCCTTCTTCATCTACAACTCTTGCCCAACGCCCCGGTAAACTTTGAATTCTATCCATCCAAAAATCCTTTGCTTTTGAATCAAAAAACTCTTCTAGGGTATTTTGAAGGTCTGTTTGGTGATCAAACTGTTTATCGCGTAAATAGTTTTTTAAAGCCCGAAACAAATGGTAACAGATGAAGCTAAGTCTGGTGAGTACGGAGGATGGGGTAGAACTTCCCAACTTAGCTCTGAAATAGTTTGTTTAACAAATTTAGCTATGTGGGGCCAAGCGTTATCGTGAAGAAGACGAACATGTAAAAGCTTTCGCCGTTTTTGTTTAATAATGGCAGACAGATTTTGTAGTTGTGATAAGTAGGTCTCTGCGTTTATTGTGGCGTTAGGTGGAAGAAGTTCGTGAAACAGCTTGCCCTCAGAATCCCACCAACAACAGAGTAAAATTTCTTTCTCAGCATGGGTTGGTTTGGGAGTTGGTTTTGGTTTGTCGTCTTGAGGCAGCCACTGGGTTTTCCGTGTATGGTTAACATGCAATACCCAGCTCTCATCTCCAGTAACTATTTCGCTGAGAAAGTCATTGCTGTGTGGATGAAGCAACAATGAAAGGCAAATATACATTCGCGTCGCCTTGTTAGACTCGGTGAGTTCGTGGGGTATCCAAGATGATAAAACTTTTCTGTATCCATACTTCTTAAAGTGTTCAAGGATGGTGAAATGACTACAGCCAAGTTCATCTGCTAACTGTCGTGATGATGCATTGGGTTTCATTCGTAGTAGAGATCGCAGTTCTTCGTCGTTAACGACTGTTGGCCGCCCTGACCTAGGTTTGCCTTTGAAGGTTATGTAACCAGAAAGGAAACGTTTAAACCAATGTGCTACTGTCAAATGATGAACCACGTTACTGTTAAACACACTGCACATATTAGTAGCAGCAGATCTTGCAGAACGTACCTGTAGGAATTCGTAGTAGGCAATCGCTCGAAGCGAACTCTGATCCATCATTTTTAACACTGCCTGATCGAAACAAACGGGCGCTTTATATACCCTTTGACATGGAAGCTTCTCGAATATTCTAACAGTTCTTGAGGTCGAATGATCTCGAACAGCTTTCCAATAAATAATATTTATTTGAGCACTAAAGTGTCACAAGACTTTCCTACCAATCCAACAATATGAACAAAATACAGAACAATTTTAGGAAATACAAAATAATTTTAGGAAATAGTCCCTAACATTCAAGCTTTTTAATCTTTACTTAGTTTTATTTTGTTATTCACTAGCTGAGTGTAGTATCGCATTGAACTGAATAATAATCCCTATTGCTAATCCTACTATTCATAACCGTTAGGATCATGCCAGTCATCTGCATTCGTTCTCGATCACAGACCAGTTCTCTGCTGGCTGTGACCAAGATAACTTATATATACAAAGTTAACTGAAATAAATCAAAGTAGTGGAAGTGAAATCAAGTGGTTTAATTTATTCTCCCGATAATCACAATACTGAGTTACCTGGTTTCACTCGGCTTATATAACTACTTATTAATAAAATACTTTTCAAATGCTCTAGTTTGGTATATCCTAGAAATGGTTTCAAAAAAGCGAATGCGTTTGTATGAAATCCTTTGGATTATTGTAGGAAGATTCTTCGTAAAATTGGATCCGTTACCTTTAATTTCCAAATTCTGGTAGAAAATTTGAAAACAGTAGCCCCAATATTATATTTGGTACTAATTTTAATTACGATACAATCCCTTAAATTTATGAAATTTTGGTAACCATATTGGAACCGTATTGTAAATTAGCGATCAAGAAATGACTTTTGTACTAATTTTTATTGAAATCCGTTGAAATTGAGAAAATTTGGTCAAAATATTGGATCCACTATCTTGAATTTACAAATGTTGATAGTAAATTCGAAATTAGGGACTCCAAAATCCGCTTCGTTCTATTTTTCATAAGAATAATGGTTGAATTTCAAAAATGTTGGTCGCCGTATTATGTACGCCATTTTGGATTTACAAAGCGTTATGATGCCTAAAGCCTTCCTCGAAAAAATTCTAAATATAGATGAAAACCACATCGAAATCTCTTCATTGATTAGACACAGAAATTGTATTTTACAGAAATAAAAATTATAACGATTTAATTAACCCATTAATGCCTGAATAACAAAAAATTTTACCGTAACTTCGAAGCCCTAACTTTGATCAAAGGGGTGGCCAATTCTCATCGAGACCAACTTTTCTAGACGTATTTTGAGTCGCCCGACACGATCCAACCAATAAAAAAAGTGAAAAAATTATTATTATTGTTTTTTTGCAATATTATGTAAATAAATACCTTTTTCACGTAATTTTTTTTTTAAACGACTGATTTAGTGGGGAAAAAGCAACTTTTTGCTGCAATAAAGTGTATAAAACGTGTTATTAGGACTTAAACTTCAAAAATATGCAGGCATTTAATCAGTAATCAGTGACTCCAAAAACTCCGGATACCCACTTTTTTTTCGAAGGAATTGAAAATTTTGCAAAAAATTGTCCGCCATCTTGGATCCGCCATTTTGAATTACGAAAATCTGATAGTAAATTCGTCATCAGTGACCCTCAAAACTAGTGTATATACATATTTGGGAATAGTCGAACATAGTGAGATAAAAAAAGTGATCTAAACCCAACTAACAAACTCTCCAGATCAAAACTCTTGCAAATTGCGAAAATATCTCATAAGATTCTCTTAACACACTTGGATAGTCTCATAACATAATTCTTGTAATAAGACTTAAATTAAATCTCATAGTACTGTTATTATGAGATAATAAGTCTACTAGAGTTACTAAGCCTTTTACTCTTATAATAAGATCAACTTTGTACTCTTGTTTTGAGTGGCAGAAAACCTATATTCTTATTGAGCCTTTTTTATGAAACTTCAACTCTTAAAGAGTTATACTCTCAAAAAAATGTTCATATGAGTAGTAAAGTGTTATGATACTTATAAGAAAGCTCTTGTAAGAGTTCAAGTATAAAACTACTTATAAAGATGCTCTTATGAGAGTTAATGTCTAATATGAAATCTTTAGTTCTCATAAAAAGAATAACACTCTCATATGGCCAAAATAAAAGTGTACAACTCTTGTAACGAAAGTTAACCTGCTCATTACCAGAATTTTATTCTCATAAGAAAACTTATATAGTCAACAGCGGCCATATTTTCCTTTAATATGGAGGTTCGTTTTATAGTAAAACAGAATTACGCAAATGTAGCCAATTTATGCAATTTAGAATGTATAAAACATAGAAAATTACATTTTTTAGATAGTAAATGCTGTTACATGAATTTGAACGAAATTATTGGGTAGTACTAAGGTTTTTATTTTTCTCCATATTAAATAGCAATTAATAAAATATTTTAGATTTTGAATATTTTTGAGGCGCTTTGCTTTTTTTCGAAGTAAAATGGCCATTATTACCAATAAAATTTCAATCCCCATCAGTGGCGTGGGGTGAAATTTTTGAGAAGGTAAGCCGGTGCAAAAATCAGAAACTTAATAGCGAAAAAAAACTTACCAAATGAAGTCAGATATTACAAAATGTGTTCAACAGTGACTGCGTGTATTCTTGTCGAATTTAGTCGGCCACTTCTATCATACTTAAAGTCATTGGAAGTTAAGTGCTATATGAATATTATGAATAAATATGGACATATATACAATGAACTTCAAGAATACTATAAGTGGCTTGGAAAAAAACCCGTTAGTCGCGTGTATCGTGCAATCAAACTAAAGCGGTTAACAAAAACTGTGAAAAGTTGATATGAAATATAATTAATCTTACTTATACTCCAAAACTAATCTACGATTTTTTTTTATAAATTCGGCCAAAACATCATTGTAAAAATTAGACTGATTTCTAATTTGTAAAAGAAGGTGTTTTTCTATCGATAAGAGTGCTAAATTTGAGAGCCTTTCTTCGGTTTGAGAATTTCTTAAATAAGTATGATTTTTCATAAATCGACTTATTAAAATGTTTGAAAAACCCGTCCTTACGCTTGTAATCTATTTTCATCGACGGTTTAGCGCGACCTAATTCGATAACTCTGCTTTTTTGCTGAAAAGATAATCTATTAAATTCATTTGCCTGTTCTAATAAAAAATCCGTTAAGCAGCATTCAACACTAAGTAACGCCATTTCCAACAAAAATTAAAGACTGAGAACAAGATATAAATAAAAAGCTACTAAAATGTCCTATAACAGACCACCTAGACCTTACAAAATTCTCACCAGCTTTTCACAATTAAATTCTATATATTCAAGTACAATTACACTTCACTTCAAATCAAACATGCACTATAGACGGGACAAATCCTTCAACTGACAAATTGAAACAAATAAATAATCGTCATCTGAATAGCCGAACCTAACGAAAAAACCCTAGAAGCCGGATTCTATCGTGTTATCGAGAGGTAATAAAATAGCACCACACCACACTCATAAGTCACAATCCGTTGAGCACCAAGGCAAAAAGAGACACAAGTTAACAATTTTTTTATTAAAATATAATAAACAAAACCACAACACCCCTCCCTTCCGAGAAGACGACTTCTGCCGTGTTCTTGTGAAATAAGGAAGCATTCACTCCTACAATTCACAGCCCCTTCAGTATCAAAGAGATTTACAGTCAGCTGAATATTGTTTATGAAAACCAAACCCACCCCAACCAACCCCACTCACCCGAGAAGCCGCTTTCTACCGTGTTATAGGGATAATAAGAGAGCACCACTACACTCACACCCGTTCATAGAGAAGACACAAATCAGCTGACATTCTGACAAACAAACAACCACCCGCCGAAGTGACCTGAGTTTCAACTTATGCAAAACAAAAGCAGCCGAGAAGCCGGTTTCTATCGTGTTATTTTCTTATAGGATTTGCTTTTAGTGAGCAAAGGATATCACACACGATTTCTTTGTTACTCGTGGAGAAAAGTGTGGGCTTGAGTAAGCCGTAAAATGACCGGCTTACAGAAGCAGCGAGCGAGCGCTTCATACCCGATGCAACCCCTTGATAGAACCTGCTACGGTGCGAGGGAAGGTTCCATCGTAGTGCAACAACAGATTATGGTTGTTTTTGGTTGTAACACTTGTTTTGCCGTGTTTTCTTTACGAGGTGAATTTTGGGAGCGCTTTCCAGGAATTTTACAGGCATAGAACAAGTTTTAAATTTACGGGAATAGGATGAGTTCCCAAAAGGGAAGCCGGTAGGAATCGTGTTATATGGACCCCACGCCACTGATCCCCATAAAATCTTAGCTTATATTTTCGAAAAAAATCATTTTCTAAAGTCTATAATACATATATATACATAGACTAGATACTTTAATCTATGCCATCGAAAATGTAATTTATCGATTTGCTAATAAATTAACTCTCATTAATTTATCTTTACTCTAGAAAAATAAAATCGACGAGGTTGTCTATATATTGCTCCCTTTCTAACAGTACTGGTAAGGAAAGTGTAGCTTTTACAACAAGATTATGTTAATTATTATGATACCCTTATGAGAGAACTTATATACTCTCATAAAAATTCAAATATTTTTCTTATGAAACCTACGTACTCTTACAAAGAGAGCAAACGTATTTTTATAAGACAAAAATAACTCTCATAAGTGCGCCATTTAATTCTGACAACGCATTCATAAAGCACTCATAGTACTTTACAAGGGTGAATTATGAGGGTACTATTCTCTCAAATTCCTCTCATAGGATGTTAGTAGAGTCTTATGAGACGAAAATTGTTAGTTGGGAAGTAACGCAAATATGCGTAGAAGATAATTTACAATAGCTGCGTTTTTTTCATCTGGATCAGGCTCTGGATCAGGATCAAAGGAAAAAAACGATTCAGATTAATCACCGGGATCACGATTTTGGGTTTGAGGAGCTGGAATTCCTGTTTTTGCTAATCTAATAAGAATTGGGGATTAGACGACAGCTTTCGTCAAAGAAAACTCAAAAATAGCCTCCAAAGTTTTGTTTTTTATTAAATCCCATAATCAGAAAACCGATTTGATTTATTTTGTTACTATAAATTACTTTTTCTTTGTGTGCTCAGAACCAATCGACTACAAATTTCATTGCTGCCATCATTTCAGACAAGAAAAACTACAGCAGCGACTCTGTTAGAAATTTCTGAACTATTCATCCGACACTAGCACTTCTCGTAGAATTTTTTGTAACCACTTCTTACGGATCATTGATTCTAATCCGAATGAAAGTGTGGATCACGAGTTGTTGTTGTATGTCAATGTTAAGAGATTGATCCAGATCCTGATCCGATTGAAAAAAACGCAGCTAATGTTGCAATTTTTATCCAGCCTAATATTTTTATCGAAAAAAATGCCAGTATATTTTTTAAGTTTATGTCCTAATAACACGTTTTATGCACTTTATTGCAGTAAAGAGTTGCTTTTTCCCCACTAAATCAGTCGTTTTTCGAAAAAAAATTACGTGAAAAAGGTATTTATTTACATAATATTGCAAAAAAACAATAATAATAATTTTTTCACTATTTTTGTTGGTTGGATCGTGTCGGGCGACTCAAAATACGTCTAGAAAAGTTGGTCTCAATAAGAATTGGCCACCCCTTCGATAAAAGTTTGGGCCTCGAAGTTACCGTAAAATTTTTTTGTTATTCAGGCATTAATGGGTTAAGCTGTGTCTTTCAATACCCGATTAAATCTCTAAGATGCGAAAAGTGGAGTTAGACTTTGGTCTTCACACAGAAACGCCTTCGACTTCTTCATAGAAAATGATACGTATGTGTTCTGGGGACTTAAGTCTTTGTGGTTGTGATATATATGAAATGTAATAATATTTACAGTCCTATTCTGGCAACCGTCAGTGACCGGTCATAAGTCACAAGAGAATCACAAGGGTGTGGTGAATCACTATTTGTGACTTTTTGGTGTTCTGAGTTGGAAGTCACAGGACACTGAGGTAAATATATTGTGATTTTCCTAACTCAGAATACCGCACACATCACCTATCATAGTCAAACATCACAAGAGCTTGTGACTTGTGACCGGTCACAATGCCAGAATACGGCTATTAATATTAATTTGAATTTGAATTGTTGTTATGAGTAAATATCACCGATGGAGTTATAATGATGACATATCACAGATGGAGTATAGCATGCACTGAACTTGAGTTATGAGTTAGCTTCCTGTAGTGAGTAGCTGTAGAACTTGAGTAATAAACTACAAATACCACAGTGGTAACAATGTTTGTTTAAAAGTCAAAAGTTAAATACGAATTTCCCTACCAAGGTACAAGACAAGAGTAAAGATTTTCGAAGCTGGATTAATCCAAAAAATATGACTGGTTAAAAAAATTCAAAGACAATGCAGATAACTAAGAAGACATTTTTTAAGTTCATCTAATGAACTACTTTGAAATTTCCTATGTTGTGAAAACAAATTAAATTGTTTGTTAACGTCTCGTAGATTCTCTTCAGATTGTCGTTCCCTTTAAGTTTTAATTTTATTAAGGTAATACAATGCAGTAACGAAATGTGCCATCCTCTTGTAATTAAAATATCTTTCCATCAATTTTTACAGTTCAGTTATTTTAACAGACCACTATGATCTTCGATAGGTAATTGTCTGAAGTCTGCAACCAGTTCGTTAATATTATACCTCTGTTTTTCTCAGTTTTCAATTACTTGAAATTCTGTGGCCTCTAGCATACCTGAACCGTACCAGGGTAAAGGCATTTTCCCTTTAATCAAAAAGCACCTCAGAGAAAACAGAATTGCAATTAATTTGTGCTGCGACATTCGAACCATTTCTTAATTAGCTCCAAGTCTACAATTTAATTGGAATCGCTTTAATGGACGAGCAAAATGAATAAATTGAAGACGACCACGATTTGACGTGCACGGCATAGACCTCCGTTCGAATCTCATCAGGATTCAGAGCGACACTAATTGAACGGCCAAATTAACGCACAGGCAAAACAAAATTCTCCTTGAAATCCAGTTTCCGAGTGTCCGGTTGACAACAAACCCAATAATTGACTATCTTCCTTGCATACAGATATGGCCCCGGAATTATTACTTGGACCGAAAACTACCCCGTCCGCACAGCCTCGCAAATTGGAGTGAATCCGGTGAAACTGAAATAGGGTCCTGAAACCTGCGAATCGAACCATACTCCGATGAAGTCCTTAATTAGCTGCTACGGGGTCGCAGTAACAAAATCCTGATTTGCTTTCAATAAACCCGATAAAGGCGATGAACAACCACTAGCGAAAGGATGCCAATTTAATTAAATCTCAGCTACGTTTGAACTTGTTAACAAGTGATCGAACTTCAATAAACCCTCCTACATACCTCGTGTAAAAATAGATGTACTGCAGAAAATGTCAGGCTACGCGGGAGCAAGGCGCGAAAATCCCATTATTTCGAAATAAAGGTTTTTTTGCAGCTTTCACTCTTTCATTTCTGTCTGTGGTGAAAATTCGAAACGCTTTTCTGCAAACATGCGACGTTATTAAAAGGGCAAGGGCCTGGAATCCGACCGCGACAACAGCGACGAAAGACATTCAAGTCAGTCGGGATAGCGCAAAAAATCGCACCAGATCAACCAATTCTACAGCAATTTGATTCAAATAGAATTCGCGTAAAAAATTCATGAAAATTGATTTCATTGCCCGCTTTAGACTGAATTTTATATTGATCCCCAGGGTATTCACTGATAATAACTACGCTTTATTTTAAATCGATTTATGGCCAATTGGGAAAATGTGTAGGTAATTAAAATCACTGTTTATGTAGTTAGCATAAGCTTGGCAAGATTAAAATACATAATTTTTAGGGCATATGAATTTTTCTCTCTCATTTTCATAAGATCTGTATGAGTAAAAACTTTAAATATATCATGAATACATACTGCTAAAATAAAACCCAAAATCTTAATCGGCAAAATATCATTTTTTATTATAATAAAACAAATTACAAATTTATAAATTTCTTAACTTACATAAACATTATATTTTAAAAATCACACATTCCTTGTGAAAAATCAAATATTTGTTTCGAATCACGATCTCGTTTTAATTTCTTCTTCGTTTTTTTAAATAAATGAATCACTGATGAAAGCTTTATTCATGTTCTTTTTTTTTCTTAAACGTGATAGACGTTCCAAAGAACAAACGAATTAATAATTTAATTATAAGTGATACTACTGCCGCAATTAATTGATATATTACAAGGCACAAATTTAATAAATATTCGAATAAAATTTTTGGTAGCTGTAGATATTTTAAGGATTTGTACACACACAACTAAATTTGGTTTTTATAATTTTAGCTGGCACACAATATTTTTTATTCCAAAGAAATTTAATATCGTGGTGGAACATATTGAATAAAGACTACATTTAAGATTTTATCGTTAATCTTATGCGATTGCATTTCGTTGCTTTATCTCGAAAATTAATAAATAAATGAGTGCTTAACATCAAATATTATGAGTTACAGATATAAAAACTATTAGCTTAAAACCATTCTGAGTTTAATAATTTTAATTTATTGTAATTTTTTAATATACATTTTTCGTTCGGAAATAGGTAGGTACTTAAAATCCTTTTTCATATTACACAACTTTTCATCAACTTCCTTTCGTTGTATTTTTCTTGAGAGATATTCATTTTGTTTCTATAGATTACAATACTGGCTTAAAAATAATTAAAATATTACGAAAAGAGCAGTACTTAATTTTAATAAATTTCATTCGCGATATTAAATGAAATTGAAGAAAAAGCTGGAGAAATTATAGGTATCTGTAAATTTTCTTGTACATATATTTTACTTCTTGATATGTTAATTTAAAAAATAGATTTACGATTAAAGAATTTGTATTTATTAAGAAGTGTAAATGTGACCAATTTGTGTGTACCAATTATAATCTTAAAATGGTTTTTGTGGTTTAATTTAATTTAAATTTTTTTCTGTACTGTGCTTCTGAAAAGCTTTAAAATCAAATAAAAACTTTCATCGGCGATTCAGTGTTTTTAGAGTTTACCTTCCCAAAGAAACTTTTATATGAAACTCTAACAATAATTATAGGGCATTGATTTTTACAAAAAAACCATTTTCCAATGAAATTAATTATTATTCCGAAAATATCATTAACAGAATGATCTGCAAACATTCTAATTCCGTGTACAATACTTTAAAATTGTTTATCTTATTGGGAAGGCAAAATTAACATAATTAACCATAAAAAATGTCAACCGTGTCATAAACTTAAAAATAAAATTTCAACAATTTTTGTTTTTATATAAAAATTTCTGAACGGTCTCATAGAACTATCCATCTTTGGGTTTGAAATAAAATCTGAAAGTCTAACACTAGAATACTTATGGCGCTGCGTCTATACTTTTTTTTCTTCAATTGTTTTACTCCTCCTAAACGTAGTAATTATAAAGAGCCACATTTTTATGTACAAGTTTACTATTTAAAACATCACCCTTATCGCTTTTTTCATTTCAAATTATTTAAGTCCCTAGTCAATGTACAGGTAAAACGGCTGCGCAGCTTGGATCGCTGCATTTTTTTTTAAGTCATCTTAAACGAAATACGTTGTGATCGATAAATGCATTTTGTCCATTTAATAAAATGCTTTTTTTTTTTTAGTTTTGGGGATGCTCAGAGGGCTTTTGAATGCTTTTTTTTGAAAACATTTTTCTTCCCTATATTATCCTTGGACACAAAGGGGAAAACTGATAAATGTATTTAACTTTAACTTCTTTAATTGAGTCGTGTGCAACCTCTACACATTTTATGTAAAAAGAGAGGATCCTTCTCTGGAAATCGTGACAAGGAGGAAAATACCGACGTGCACGAGAATAATATATTTCCGGCGAAAGAGTAAACGAGTTCCTGTTCCCATTCATCCGCCATAAATTATGGCGGAAGCTCCGGGAATAGTGTGGTGGTTAAAGATCGTGTCGCACTGGCGGTGGCGGTGGCTTGGGAGAAAATGTTAAAAGCGAGATATTGCATCGCGCCATCGAATCATTTTCAATTTATCCAAAATCCCTACCGAGTAAATTAAGAATGCAATTTAGTTGGGAGTTTAAGGACGAGAAATTCATTATCATTCCGACACCAAAATGGTGCAGTGGTTAAGACCATCAAGCCACTCATAAAATGGCAATGGAGAAAGGAAGACAATTAAAGTGCGGATTAAGATGCACAATTTGGGTCATCACAGCGCAAGAAAGGACCTTTTTCCTGGGCGGAAGTGTGATTTGGGTAATGATGGTTTTGCCTTATTTTTTCTTTTTAATGCAGATTCATCCCATAAAATAGTGATTTCGAATTCTTGTTTTTAATCGCCGACCAAAAAAGAAGGGCTTATGGGTTTGACCTGAATATTTTCTGGTATGTAGGCTTGTTTGCTCGCCCGTAACTTTTTAATGAATCGATCGATGTGTGGTTCACAAATGGAACAAATAAGTTGCTATCAGGCGATTTATAAATATATTAAATTTATGAATTTGGTATGTATTCAGTGAATGGATGAGAATTTTCGAAAGCGAGCAATTTTCGAACTTTACAAATGGAATATTTAAGAGAGCACGTTAAATATGGAAATATAATGAACCATAAATTTTTATTTAAAGTAAAAATACTATTTGATATTAAAAGAAAAATCAATCTTGTGGGACTGAAAAATGGAGGGAAAAGTAATGAATTAAAATTTACGTGTTTTTTCTTATTTCATTCTTTAAAATGTGAAAGATAAATGAATTGCAATTTTCTCACTTTGTTCCATAGAGCTAAATAAAAACTTTTTAACAAAAAATTAAACCGACGATAAAAGAAACTTAAAAGCGAAAAATAAAATAAACCTTTTCAGTCTTAATAATTAAGCTCATAAACTAATGTAAGTAACTAATTTTGAGTCCGCGCCAAACAAATCACGAAATGTTATTGTTTATCGTTGGAGATTTCACGTTGCATTTTTGTGTTATTTTGTTTTGATTATTTCTTTAAATTAATTTAATGATCTTCGTTGATTGTTTGTTTTGCGCCGACTCAAAATTAGTTACTTAAATTAGTTTAGGAGCTTAGTTTTTAAGACTAAAAAGGTTTATTTTATTTTTCGCTTTTCAGTTCCTTTTTTCGTCGGTTAAAGTTTTTGTAAAAAAATTCTTATTTTCTTGTTTTTTTTTTTTTGACTAAAATTTACTAATTCTTCCATCTCCATCATCAGATTAATTCCAGGTCTCCATTATGTTGTAGTGACACCTGAACTACATATGTTTGCCAAGTTTCAACTGAATCAGTTCACAAATGAATGAAAAATCAAACATTCCTAATTTTTTTCCTACCCTTAGGGGTGGAATTTTTTGTTCAAATTTAATTGTAAGGTTCAACCTAGCCAATAAAAGAATCGTCAAAATCGGACTACTCTTTAACAAGTTATGCATGATCATACTTAAAAATATATACGCATTGACATGAAAACCTCCTCCTGTTTTTTTTTGTTAAAAGTCAATCAATCCTTTGTTAAGTGGTCAAAAGAGGATACTAATATATTTGGATTGATCAATAAAGTCCTACTTTTATCCTAATTTAGATGGTCCTGGTTTCAAAAGAAAACTTCCTATCTATAGAATCAAACAATTTTATGTATATATGGGGGGCACCTTAATTAATAAAGTTTGTTAGAAAAAATGTAATAATAATAAAAACTCAGCACTCAATAATTTGACTACCGACTTTTCGAAAGTAGCTTAAAATGTAGATCAACTTTAGCACTTTGTATGCGAATATTAAAGGCTTAGAAGTGAGAGTTTTCTTGTTTCCTATGTATATTGGTAAGAGAGTTCTTGGAATTATCTAATTAATTCCAATTTATATGGAAATTAATTATATTTTGAATTAAGCAATATTCCAGAACATTGCTAAATAGGAGCTACTGCTTTTCAGGGTTAAACGAATAAGTTGTTTAAGAGGCGATGAGACAATAAAAGCAATTACTTCCTTTAATAAAGCATTCAAAATGTTTTTTCAAAATAAATACGTTCAGTGCACTCAATCATCTCCTTGAGAACGACAATACCGAGAAAATACGTCGTGAATTTCTGTAGGAGGCATCTATATATTGAATAGATTCCCTCCGCCGAAAGTCCCAGACTAATTATCCTGTCCAAGGAAGCATTCAAAAGCCCTTGCAAAGCATTTATCCGAGAAAACGTTCCGTAAAATCTGAAAATACAAATCCTAGAGCTAGAGTTGTCGTCTTTTTACATATTTACATGAATCCATCGTTCAACACTGGAAAGCTTCTTCGAAACCCTAAAACACACAAAAACTATAAGAAAAACCACTCGCGCACACACACAATCACACATTTAAAGTAAGTCCAAGGTAGAGCCTGGGGCCCCTCTTGGAGCAGTGGAGTCAATTTCAGCAGACAGGGGGCGCGGGGGACCGAAAGAAATCGAAAGAAGTTCTACTTCGCTTACAAAATGTCCTTTTTACATGTTACCAAGATCCTGCCTCTACATAGTCGCTCTAATTACCCCCTTCTGCAGCGGGCGGCGTCTTGTGCTCGTCCTTTAGTCATTCCTTGCTTGTAGTCGTGGTCGTGGTGGCCCCACTCGCCGAGGAGGCCGGGGGTGGCGGTGGAGACTTCGAGGGCGGAGGTGGCGGCGGCGGCAGGACCAATTCATCAATTGTGCAGACTCGGTCGTCTATTGGAAACTTGAAGCTGATCTCGTTGCTGCTAATTACGGGCGCTTCTGTGGCTTTCTCCAAACATTTGCTCCCGTCTCCTGTAAGGGTGGGTTCAGAAATAGAAACAATGAAAATCAATACGAGATTTCGGAACAATTAAACGAGATTTTTGGGATTGGGTGAGGGGTCCATAGTTGTCTTGTATAGTTCAGGTATAGGGCAGGTAAGGTTACGTGACGTAGTAACCAGGAGGAAATGACTGACAGGGGTCAAGGAGTCCCACAGGACGGTGCAGGACCGACATCTATTCTTCCCGGTTGAATAATGCCTACTTTAACTTGGCACGTAGCGGTCGGGCAACGTCAGCACTGGTTCCCTTATCTCCCCACGGTGATACCAAAGAAGTTTCTCTTGAAAGCAGAAAACTTGTAAATGGACAAAAGGCACCTTAATGGTGTTCCTCAATTTTCCCTTAGACTCCAGACTTTCAGCCCGACTGCAGCAGTTCTACACACAGAGATTGCTGGTGTGTGTATGTATAGGCGAAAATCCAGAATATACACAACAATTCACCTCAAGATTTCTTTTCTGCAAGATAAATCGAAGTCGTGCACAGCTCCCAATGAGACGTCTTGAAAACTGCTCAAGATAGGGGGTATTTAGCAGAGGGGAGATTGGATTGTCAGGAAATGGGTATTGCAAGCAAAACATCGCCAACCCCACAGGAAGATCCCATAAACTTGCATCGTACCTCTCTTCTCCTTCCCTCTTCCGTGCTATCGGCTCGGAAGGAGTGCATTAATTCAAAGTAGTTGGAGAGATGCCTTCCTGTGTGATGCGCTCCTGCACTGCGTAGAAAGTTAATTTACGGGAATTCTACGCAGACACACCTGATGGACATCTTCGCCAGGAAGTCATTTCTCCGGTTTACAACAAAAGCCCTTCCCCTCCCTTCGCTCCAGTGCTTTGCATTGTGCAGTAAGTGCAGCGGTGCAAATTCTTTCCGTTGCAATCTTTTGAATAATTAATGTTTCGGTAGTGCACTGATGTGCACAAGTGCTGTGCTTATAGAGAGGGATTTTATTGTCGCTCAACACCCATGTTTTGATACATTTCCAATTTGTGGCTGTCACTTTATACAGCGTGATCCAAAAGTATGGAAACGGCTAAATAACTTTCGAGGAATGCATTTTGGAGAAAAAAGTTGTAGACAAAAGTTTTAGGAATTTTCCCCAGCTATTAAATGGTGACCTTATATTTGACCTTGACCCTGGCATTGAAGGTCATTTCAAGGTCAAGTTGACTTTTTTAAATTGGAACCCTTATTTTTGACCACGGAAATGGAAAGAGCGGAAGATTCTACGTCCAGCTATGACCTTTACCATGACCTTGAAGGTCATATCAAGGTCAAAAATGCTCCTTAAAGAGGAACCTACATTGTAACTGCGGATTTGCAGAGTGGAAGTTTTGCGTCCAAATGTGACCTTGACCACAACCTTGACCTTGAACATGGCCTTGGCAATGACCTTGAAGGTTATATCAAGGTCAAGGTGTTTTTTTGAGGGGGAAACCATGTTTTTTACCACGGAAATGGAAAGAGCGGAAAAGTTAACTTCCGACTATGACCTTGACCATGACCTTGAAGGTCATATCAAGGTCACGAGGGTTCTTTAAAGGGGAACCTGCATTGTTACTGCGGATTTGGAAAGAGCAGAAGTTTTGCGCCCGGATGTGACCTTGACCATGACACACTTGATTTTGCCTTAATCGACTTCACCATGGTCGGTCGTTAACTTTTCCGCTCTTTTCATTTCCGTGGTCGTTAACTTTTCCGCTCTTTCCATTTCCGTGGTCAAAAACATGGTTTCCCCTTCAAAAAACTACCTTGACCTTGATATAACCCTCAAGGTCATTGCCAAGGTCAAGGTTGTGGTCAAGGTCACATTTGGACGCAAAACTTCCACTCTTTGCAAAACCGCAGTAACAATGCAGGTTCCTCTTTAAAGAGCCATTTTGACCTTGATATGACCTTCGAGGTCATGGTAAAGGTCATAGATGGACGTAAAATTGTCCGCTCTTTCCATTTCCGTAGTCAAAAATAAGGATTCCAATTTAAAAAAGTCAACTTGACCTTGAAATTACCTTCAAGGACATGGTCAAGGTCAAATATAAGGTCACCATTGAATAGCTGGGGAAAATTCCTAAAACTTTTGTCTACAAATTTTTGCTCCAAAATGCATTCCTCGAAAGTTAGTTAGCCGTTTCCATACTTTTGGATCACCCTGTATAATATGTTTTGACTCCTCTTGTAAGTGAACATTGCGACGTCAGGGCTCATAAATAGTTATCAGCAAGACATCAAATGTTGTTTGTTTGTAAGTGTAAAAGATACGTCCAAATTATGTACATTTTACAGACCGTTGACGCCATTACGCGCCAGAAAATTTGATATCTAAAATTCTATAAAGATTCTGATAATGAAGAATCATGAGTTAAGACAGACTACTTCGAAAGTTACGAGACCAAAAAGTTACATTGTTCTCATAAAAAACAGCGGACACTCGTGGGGAAATTCGCGATAACAGTGGCCTGTATGTATAGTGCTATACTGAAAAACTAAAAATATAAATAATAAGTACAATGAAAACTTCGTAAGTAAAAATCAATAAACAATATATGGCTAAATTCGAAAATTCGAAAATTGGAAATGCGCTAAAAGAACCCTAATTTCAGACTTTATTATAATAATTTTCCCTTTATTTTTGTTCTCTAGTATTAAATCATAATGAATTCTACAAAAAAATTAGGTAAGTTATTTAAAAAGAAAAAAAAAGGAAAAATCTCACTGCTAAGAAATTATATGGAAATTTTACATTGTATAATGATAGATTGAGATAGAGTTTAATTTTTGTGAGTATCATTTGTAAAGAAATCTCCACTTGGCAGAAAAATATTTAGTTTAAGTTTTGATTTTTTTAAATTTATTTTTTTACGCCTTCGAAACCTTTGAATCAATATCAAATCAAGAAAATCTGTTAATCATCAGGTATAAAAACATGAGAGTAAATGGAAAATTTGCAGACGATTGAATCTCCTTGAAATTGAAAAAAAACATCTAAATCTATGCACCTTTTTGAAAAGAACTGCATTATTAACATAACTTCAAATGTTAAACGAAACTTAAAATAATTCGGCTAAAATCTATACTTACACTCGAAAGTGAATTTCGAAAATTTCTTAAGGGGGGAAGTCCATGTAAACGTCTCAAAATCAGTCATATTTTAAAAACTTTTTACAAGGTTATAAAATAATTTTATTGTTTTAAATTTTTAACATAACTTTATTTAACTTTTCTAAAGTATAAAAAAAAATGTTTTTTCCTTCCAAAATGGCGGCTCAGGACGCGAGGTCTAAAATTGCTCCACTTGTTACACATTAACCATTGATCGGAAACAGAAAAATTAAATTGTTTTTTCTTTATAACATATTAACGGGAAGGATAAACCTATAATACTAAAAAAAAAGCATATAATTCAATATAAAATAAGCCTTTGAAAAATAAGTCCGAATTTTGGGCTATTTTTCGACATATTTGACCCCCAAAAAGTACTTTATTAACGCGAAATATCTGATTTTAGGATTATCCTTCCGATATTAATGTAGAGAAAAACCTCTCAACATTTCAGACAAATCGGTCAATAAAATTTTGAGTTACGACACGAGCAGTTTTTAAAAATATATATATTATAAAATTTTAATTATCCTGAGGAAAACATATTTTTTTTTGTTTATACTTTAGAAAAGTTAAATAAAGTTATGTTAAAAATTTAAAAGAATAATATTATTTTATCACCTTCTAAAACATTTTTAAAATATGACTATCAATATCAGTCGTTTACATGGACTTCCCCCCTTAATGCTTCTTCCCCAAATATGTAATTTAGAGGTCGAAAGATGTTCGAAGTTAAAAGTGGTTTGGAATTAGAAAAAAAACCCTATTCTTGCTAATCAAACTGACAAGGATTTTTTGCGATTCGATAAACTGTCTTTAAAGCTTGAATTCAATTCAACATAGTCAAAGGCGTAACTAGGATTTTTAGCCAGAGGGGGAGGGGCAACCATCGTCTATATCTGCAGTGTCCCGATTCAACGTAGGAAACGCTATACCAATCGTTTTCTTGATCAACGTTTGTTATGAGACCCTCTCCCCCTTTTTAAAATACCTTCTTCCCTCTCAAAATCGCCGTTTAAGATTTTTTAGAGGTTCATTAACTTAAGTCCTTATAGGTCCTTGTAAGGAAATCTATCCTAACAAGTGGGGTATCGTTGGAAAGGTGCTCTCCTCCTCTTTTGAATGAGTTAGCTCGATGTCCTGTGATGCCCTTATAAGGACTTTCCTACGTTGAATCGGGACTTCCTGTATACCAATAATGGTATGAATTTGCTGCTAAAATAGAATACTGAATAATAGGTTATTAGTAAACAAGTAAATAAATACAAAAATACAGTTTTTAAAAAACATAATAATTTTTTAATAATTAAAAATTTATTTATGAAAACAGACATTATATTTATGTATCTAAGTGACTTAGCACTATTTAAATTTATTTTAAGAAATGGTATTCCGCATTCTAAACAAGTCTAATCGTTCAAGATCTGTATAAGGACTGTCTTCGATTCTTAGAACTAAAAGCTGATAACTTAAAGGTGAAGTTTTACAATTAGAGGAGTTTAAACATATATGTGTATGTTTCTAATTGGGTAATATGAAAATTCCGAAAATTACAATTAGTAGGCGTATGATCTGCAGGCTCAGGAGTAAAGGAAAGTCCTACAGGTAGGACTACTCAAGTGCTGGGATGTCTTCAGGAATTTAATTAATATTACAGGGAATTTTGATTTATTTGAAATTAAGGGTGAGTAAAGTGAATATAATAAAAGTTCTAAACCTTGTCTCCTTGGAAATAAAAGGTTATTTGCCAAGTAGTAGATAACTATAATAAGTCGCAAAACTATTTATTTGGAAATTTAACGCAATTTAAAATTCTTAGTTTATTTTTCTAGGGAGAGCCAGACGGCAATTACGCCTATTAACATAATCACTATTAACTTTAATCATAAAGCAGTCGTAAATACTCTATGTAAAACAAGGAAATTAGTTAAATTATTTTGAATGAAGAACAAATGAATTTCCCCTAAGGAAATTTAATATCAATAAAATGCTGCCATGAACCACTGCCAAACTGCACCAGAGCAAGTTCGCGCTGCACTCCGTAAAAAGAGCAATAAAAGCATTGGAAATGTAAATAAACAATGCTTTTGCAGAATTGCTTAAAAAATTTACAGTCGACTGATGTTACATAGTAGTCCGCACCCCCCAGCCCGTAGGTATGTACGCCCTGGACCTAGGGCCCATAGCAACATTTTTAGTGTTGGCTAGAGGGCTGGCTGGAGAATCCCTTTTGGTGGAAATAATAAATTCTGAATATGCACAACGTGTTCCGGTGAAATATAAAGAGCACCGCCAGGAGAGTGTAGCGTTGCGCAGGAACTATTCCTGTTCAAACAGGGAACACAATGCCCGTTACGGGCAATCCCTGAGGACATTAATTAATGACTTTTATGTCCACTTGGTCAATTAAAAGAGGCTGCCTCTGCCGGGAGAGAGGAGCTCCACATACATATACGACGTCCAGAATGCGGCTGGGGTCCGGTCCGGCTACCCTTTAGGCCCGGTTCAGTCTGACATAACACGAAAGTTAAACAATTCCCAGACAAAGGTGGATGCTAACGCTCGGCTGGATCTGAAGGCGGCTCCGCAAATAATTCATATCCAGAGCGAAACGTACAAATCCCAAAAGTTTGCATGTTCTATTGCCTAAAACTGAAATTTGGAGTCCCAGTTGTTAGGGTGTCCTGGACGGTGCGGTTCGGATGCTCTCTATTACATTTCCCGGTGAAGAAGGGCCATGGTCGGGGGAGACAGGAGTTTTCTGGGAAAAGCAGAGCAAACGATACATACCTGCTGTTCCTCTTTTGTCCTCGTGTGTGTAATATCTGGCCCTGTGCTTCGAGAAGCAGACTGCCATTGCAAGAATAATGATGGCAATTAGAACGAAGATAATACCACCAAGAACGGCGAGAGTATTAAGACCACCTGCAAATTAAATATTTATTCAGAGCGTTCGTGAGGGGGGCGGGGGGGACTTTCATTATTCAGGCGATCTGCCCTGTTTATCAATTTGCCCGAAATCGGATGAAGTTCGGACAGGTTTATATGAGGCTTACCTTTTTCAAGAAAATTATGCGAAGTACTGGCAGCGTCTTGCTCCTCGTCCGTGATGAATTCCAGGCACGTCTCGAGTCCATTCAGGTCCAAGTCGGTTATTTCGGCGCCACGTAGACTCTTCGGGAGGAAGCATATCGGATACGTCTCCCACTGTAGCTGTAATGGACGTGTTCGACTTAGATTTGTCGTCAGCTCGGACCAGGTAAATGGACAACCTGGAGCATGATTGGTACTTACGTGTCGAACGATATCTATCAGGCCTCCCATGTGACATTCATCGCATATCAGGGGATTGTTGTCCAGCCGCACGTTGCGGATCTCCTTGATTAGGACTGCGGCGTTGTCATTGATTCCATTCAACTGGTTTCGGGATAAATCCAGGAACTAGGCGATTCAAAGAGATTTCAGATTAATTGCCTGATACGATTCATAAAAGTACATACTATACATATCTAACTTATAGAAGTAGGGTATTTTTGGTCTTTTAATCCAGACTACATCTTATTCAGTAGTAGATACAAAAATAAGATAAACAGTAGACAATGTGCTTTCGTTGGGTTAAATTTCAATTTGATCAAAAATGGCAATTCTATTTTGTGCATTTTAATATTTTCTGTAAAGCTATTAAATAAATTGCGCCGATGCAAAAGCACGACTCAAATCTGTCCGTGCTTTTGCGTTGTAGTCAAACATACAGAGAGGATGTATGTAAGTGATTATCGATAAACGCTTGTTTGTTTGATTTAAGGGGTTACATGGGTCTTAAAGGTATAAAAAAAAACGACTTCCTTAAAAAATTTTATTTCAAAAACGAAAAATCTTTTTTATTTAAAATTTAAACATATGAAAGTAAAGTACTTAAAGTACTTGTAAAAAAATTTTCAGCCAAAAATATTGAAAATTTTCTATTTTCCAGCCGTTTTTCGCCGTCAACCTTTTTTTTTGCGGTGGACACGATTTATCGAAAATAAATTGACCGATTTGGTTGAAACTTTGCACAGTTATTCTTTATAGTATTGTTTCGTGATTGAACGAAGGAATTGAAAAAAAAATGAAATTTGACATTTTGACATGAGTTTGAATCAATTTTCGTCTCAAATTTTTATGCGTTTTTCCGATTCTCATCATCATCTCAAAGGTCTTTTTCGTATAAAACAAGAACGACTTGACCGAATGAAAATTCCTTCGTTCAATCACGAAACAATACTATAAAGAATAACTGTGCAAAGTTTCAAGTTTATACCTTTAAGACCCATGTAACCCCTTAAAAAGGACAACTGGCTCTAATTCTGTTAAGTAATTTGCTAGAAGGTTTTAACTGAAGTAAAAATGGCAAAACGAGTGGATTTTATTAATGAGAGGGACGATGAATTAATTAATTCAGTAAAATGTAATCCTCTTTTTAATATTGCTAAATTAAAAAGTTACAAAAATATTACAATAAAAGAAGAAAAAAATTACCAAGCAATTGGAAAAAATTTGTTTTTATACATTTGAACATTTTATGATTTGATTTATTTTGGCCAACTAATTTAATCCATCGTCCTCTATATTTATTTATTTATTTCGCTTAATACAAGCTACAAGATAGCAACTGATTGCAAACCAAAAACGACGCAATTACGCCGACGCAAACGACAACGCAAAATAATGGCGGATTTTAGTCGTGCATTTGCGCCGACGTAATTTATTGGAAACCGGAAAATATTTCTTGACAATTTTAAATTGTTTCAATTAAAATTTCAAGCAAATAGTTTGAAATTTTAAAATTTGTTTTTCTCAAATATCCTTTTTACAACCGGCGACAAAATGCTTTCAAAAATTACTCACCGATTTTCGTTTAAATTCGTTTAAAAGATTTATGTTTTAAGAATATACAGGAAAAAAATCGAATTAGATTTTGTAAGCATTCGATGCGAAATTTTATACTTTAAATTTGAATGGACTGTATCATGACTGTTACAAAAATATGATATTTTCCTTTTGTAAAATACAATATATTATTTTTGCAATGGTTTCAGAAAAATGAGATTTGAAGCGAAAGCGTAATTTTTAATTTTTCAAAATTCTGCCATATATTCAATAACTACATTCATCGTTTTGAATTTTACTATATATCCCGGATGCATACATAAATTATATATATGTGTATTCGAATCATACAATATGTGAAGAAAATTCTCAAAAACATAAATTTTGAACCTTCAAAAGTACAATGTGGTTTTACAAGAAAAAGAAAGGTTGGTCCTTGATTGAAGGATTTTTATTTTCTATTCATAGCTTGCAGGTATGGGCTAAGTACGAACGATTTTTTCATCTAAATATAAACCTCTTGTTTAGTTAGTTTCGAATTCAAGTGCACTTGCATTGAAACAGAGCTGTAAAATTATACATTATTCTTGGAATGCATTACTATACTCAGTACAACTATAAGTAATGCAAGGTAATGCTAAGTAATATTTCTGAAGAGACGGTAATGGAGAATTACAAATACCATAACCTGGTAATGGTAATTACATTTTTTAAGTACGCATACTAGTAATGGTACTGGTAATTTGTCATACTTGGATTACTTGTACTAGTTATTGTAATGGTAATCGTAGTACATACTTTATTTTCAGATCTGCATTGAAACCAGTTTTCGTTACTAATTTGTGAAAGTGTGAAAATTGGTTAGAGTAATACCCTAGACAGACGGGACATATCAATGATCATTTGAGCAGGAATGATCATTGAATAGGCCATGTGTTATCACATCATAGAAGCAATGATCATTCCTATCGTCATTACACAAATTATGTCTCCCTAAGCTCATTCAATAGGAATGATCATTCCTACTTTCCGACCAGAGCGCGAGTAGTTTAAATTTTCTGGATTTCATTTTATGATGGTTTATTTGCAATAATATATTTAAATTATCCAAAATAAAAGATGATTCCATTTTAAATGTCACACAACTAGCACCAATCTGACAATTGTCAAATCGAATTGCAAGAAATTCGTAATAATTGTGTGTCACCCCAAAGTAGGCATGATCATTCAATCTATTACGTAATTGAATCAATGATCATTCTTCCGCGTCGTGTGTCTAGGGTATAAGTGAAGTGCGTATTGTTTAAAAAGTTCATTTGCGGGTGAATTTGAAAAAGATCACAGTCTTGTCTCAAGTCGAAAGACTAATCTTCGTCGATTTCTCTTATTTTCTTAGCATCTCACCATTGAAATTGATTTAATTTTTAATGATCCAAATTAGAGCTACTCTGCCCAACGATGTGATATTGTTAATAGCTAAATTTTGATTTATAGATATACATTATACATTTTTATTGTACTTTTATAAAATGTTGTTTCAGCATGCAGATGTGTATGTAACTTACCTCCAGTTCGCGGCAGGGGTTAATCACCTGAAGCGTCATGCTGTCCAGCTGATTGCCAGATATGTTTAGGTAGCGCAATTGTCGAAAAGGCACTAAAAGTCCCATCGGGAGTAAGCCCATGTCAGCAACGGCTAATGCCGTGAGATAAGGAATTTTCTGCGAAATGATAAAGATGGATATAGTTGTAAAAGTTTAGAAGACGACTAGAATCCTTCAGGGTAATTGAAATGAAAATTAAAACTGGCAGCTGATCCATGTACCCGCTAGCGCCCAGTTCGTAATTTGGCGTTTTCGGGGCAATAAAAGAGTCCTCTCCCCGGGACGGGTTTTACCCACCCGACCGTAAAACCCTGGATTCATTCATTCAATAACAGGGTTGTGGAATTAATTTCCGTCTGTACCTGGAGGTGTTATTCCTGGTGTTTTCTCCATTTTTACTGCATCTCATCCCCTACAACTCGTCCGCACTACGGTGCAAAAATTGTATTTTCTGGGTTGAAGTTAAAAAACAAAAACAGAGAAGAAGAAGAAATTATTCCACCACATCCCGCGGACATATTATTTTTCGCAATATTTAAGCTTCTTACCTCAGCCCAACATTACCATAGAAAACGAATTTTTCACATTTTATGTCTCGGAGCTCTTTCGGAAGGAGGAGCACCTTGAAAAGGCGGCGCCAAGCCCCTATAATATAGCCCCAAAAGCCCCTCCTCTCTTATTCGCTCGTTTTTATACTTTCGGATTGTTGTGCTCGCATCATTAAATTATTTATGCGAAGAGGAGAAAAAATATTGTGTACTTTTCATGGCGTACTCGGGCCTATTTTCATACAAAAGCAAAAGGCTACCAAGGAGGTGGCAAAAGGTAGAAAACCATTGCATATTTATGGTAAAGAGGTGGCCGTTTTTCATGGTCTTTTTAATATTACAAAAAAGTGACATTCCATCTGTGAAAAGGGTCGCGATCTTCTAATGAAAAAAGATGAGAAGGGATTTCGTTATGGTTCTTCTGTTTTAAAGGGATTAAATCGAGACAAAATTGCGCAAAGTACAAGTTTAAATAAGACTCTGCAAAACCGGTGAGCTGTGACTGTGAAAACATGAAATTAGGTTCTTTGGGATTTTAGTATGCAGCGTATAATTCAAAAATCACTTAATATTCTACAGAAAAACGAGTCATAAAAAATTGGTATTCGTCTAAGTATAAATTTTAGAAATATTCGAAAAATCGCATTCTTTTTTGGGGTCAAAATAAGGATATTAAAATAGCTACTCTGAAAAGTAGTTATAAAAACATTCCAATTTATTACTTTAAAGATATTTAAACAAATATATAATACTTGTTTGATTTAATGCAAAGGCATGAAAATGTAAGCCGCATAGATGTCTGTATGTCAAAACTTAAGGGTATTTTTGAATCAAATTGATTTTTTCTCATGGGCGCCACGATAAAAAAATTCAATTTTTAAGATATTTGAAAAATTCTCGCTGCATTCTACTTATCATTGAAGTCGCTATTGACTTACTCATGATTATAAATTTTGTTTAATCCTCGTTGTCCCAATCTGTCCGTTTTTGTCCGTCAAGTTTAAGCTCGGACAACTTTGTTATTTATTTTTATAAAATTCTGAAAATTCATACCCGGCTATTTTAAATAGTGCCCTTTCAGAATATCATATGAAAAATTTAAAAAAAAAACTACCGCTTTCTATTGAATTTTTGAGTTAACAAAAAAAAAACCGATGTTTGAGGGTAAATTTGATAGAAAAACTGATATTTTTGTTATGAAAGAAGTTTTGGAAAAAGCACAAACCACAAAACCTCTGGCTTAAAATTCCCAATTAATAAAGTTGTTAAACCCAGAGGTATAATTTTTATCATTAAGGGGTTGTGAAACCCTTTTATCAAGTATATGGAAAAAAATTTCCAAAAATCAAGAAATACTAAAAGGGAAATTTTCTTACGACTTTATTCAAATGAAAATTCTTTTTTTTAAGCCTACGATACTTCATGAAAAAATTGGGTTAGTGACCCATACTGCCTCGCTAGTGGGAGTTTGGGTTACGCCGCAATGTACACTTTTGTAGAGCATTCAATTCTGAAGAAACTCTATCATTGACCAAGATTATACCATAAAATGCCTCTGAGCTGTAGAGTTTTGAAGAAAAAAAATCAAAGTTTACGTGTATTTTATACGAGATATCTTTATACGCCTTGATCGAGCACTTAATATTAATATTAAGGGCTCCAATTTACAGGGAATTTTTGTTTAGTTATTTCCCACGAAATTTTGATGTGGGACTGAAAAAAAAAAAAAATAGTCGGAAAAAAACCCCCCTAATATACAGGGTGTTCAGAGGTGGGAGGTCAATACTGAAGGGGGTGAAAGGTCAGACCGAGACAAGCAAAAAATCGTATGGGTGGGGGGGGGCATCTCGCACCGTTTGGCAGTTACAGGGTGATTCGTAAATCAGGATTTTGCCTTATATGGGAACCGCTCTTGTATTTTTATCTTTTTTTCTACGCATCGCAGCGGCCCCAAACTGATTTCAAAAAATCACTATTTGGAAGCCCTTTCCAAAAAAGTTTACACCACCCCCCTATCCCCAACCCCTTGGCCACAATCACCCCTGCAAGCTGAAAAAATTAACTTTTATTTCACGATTTTTCACCTTTCGCCCCACTTTTCTCCGAAATTCATGTTATTAACATAGCTACTTTTTATTTTTTTTAAGTTGCCTATCTAATTACCTTTCCAAAAAGGTGCAACATGCCCAGGTAGAAAAGGGTTGCAAAAGTCCTGAAATTAAAACATCCTCACAGGTACCTAATTACTTTATTGCACCATAATGGAAAAAGTCGTTAAGTAAACAATTTTTATCACAGCAAGTTCGGAAATGTTTGTTTAGGAAACAGAGATAATACATTTTTATTTTTTCAGCAAAACAGTAATAAAATAATAAATGTAATCTCGTTAAATAGCGTTATTAGATTATTATATCCAGTATTGACTCCTAAGTATCCTGACGCTCCGTTTCTAATACCTCCTATGAATTATGGTATAAAAATGGGTGAGTTTGAAAGGACATTGACCACAGTTGAAGAAGCAAGCGAAAAGAACGGGTGTTTAATAGAAAAAATTAAGATAAAATGGCAGAATTCAGTGTTGACGAGTTTGCCGATATAATTTACGTGCACGGTTTAGTAGAAGGAAATGATAGTGACGCCGTACGAGAATACCAAAGGAGATTCCCGAATCGGCGGGTATTCAACAGAAGGGTATTTTCAAGGACTTTCAGAAGGTTAAAAGAAACCGGAAGTGTAACCGCCCCCAGAGCAGAAACGCGAGCAGGAAAATCGGCCGATTCAACGGACCCCGACCAACAAATCCTCAACATCGTCAGGAACAGCCCTGTAATAAGCATCAGGCAGGTCGCACGAAGGTCAGGATTGTCTTCAGGGAGAGTTTGGACCGTTGTGAACCGAGAGGGACTACATCCATACCACCATATCCCGGTCCAAGCACTAGGGAAGGAGATTCCGAAGGACGATTGCAATTCTGCACTTGGCTGTTCGAGTCTGACATCGAAAACAGAAGGTTTCTAGACCGAATTCTGGGGACGGATGAATCGCAATTCACCCGGGATGGCATCACAAACTTACACAACCTCCACACCTGGTCAGATGTGAACCCACATAGGACCAGGTGTCGGTCCTTCCAGCAAAGATTTAGTGTCAATGTCTGGGCTGGCATCATCGGCAACCAGTTGATAGAACCCTTCATCTTGCCCCAAGTGCTGAATAGTCAGCTATACTCGGACTTTTTGGAGAATACCCTTCCGGATCTGTTGGAGGACATCCCCCTGGTCACCAGAAGCGCAATTTATTTACAGCTTGACGGAGCACCTGCGCATACTGGGAACATTGTTAGGGCAAGGTTAAATGAAAATTACCCAGAGCGCTGGATTGGACGAGGTGGACCGATTCCTTGGCCTGCTAGGTCACCGGACCTTACTCCACTGGACTTTTTCTTATAGGGAATGATGAAAGATGAAGTTTACTCAAGACCAATCAACACCAGAGAAGAATTAGTTACCAGGATTGTGACTGCAGCCACGAAAATACGGGAGAGACTGGCCACCATAGACCTCAAACGTGAAATAAAACGAAGGCTACTTGCATGCATCGAAACTAGCGGAGAACATTTTGAACAGCTTTTAAAGGACAAACTTTTTAATTGTAATTAGTTTTTAAGCGAACAAAATGTATTTTTTAGTAAACTTAAGTATAATTTCCTAAAAATTCGAATTATCATGATATTCTGTAAAAGGATTTTTGTAAATAAATTTTCGTATCCTTTTCCTACCTGGGCATGTTGCACCTTTTTGGAAAGGTAATTAGATAGGCAACTTAAAAAAAATAAAAAGTAGCTATGTTAATAACATGAATTTCGGAGAAAAGTGGGGCGAAAGGTGAAAAATCGTGAAATAAAAGTTAATTTTTTCAACTTGCAGGGGGGATTGTGGCCAAGGGGTTGGGGATAGGGGGGTGGTGTAAACTTTTTTGGAAAGGGCTTCCAAATAGTGATTTTTTGAAATCAGTTTGGGGCCGCTGCGATGCGTAGAAAAAAAGATAAAAATACAAGAGCGGTTCCCATATAAGGAAAAATCCTGATTTACGAATCACCCTGTAACTGCCAAACGGTGCGAGATGCCCCCCCCCCCCCCCCCCACCCATACGATTTTTTGCTTGTCTCGGTCTGACCTTTCACCCCCTGCAGTATTGACCTCCCACCTCTGAACACCCTGTATATACTAGGGTGCTTTTTTTTCGTGACTATTTTTTTTTGTCAGTCTCACCTCGAAATTTTGTGACAAATACCTAAATAAAAATTGCCTGAAAATTGGAACCCTTAATATTAATATTAAGTACTAGACCAAGGCGTATAAAGATTTCTCATATAAAATACACGTAAACTTTGATTATTTTTCTTCAAAACTCTACAGCTCAGAGGCATGTTATGGTATAATCTTGGTCAATGGGAGGATTTCTTCAGAATTGAATGCTTTACAAAAGTGTCCATTACGGTGTAACCCTAACTCCTGCCAGCGAGGTAGTACGGGTCATTAACCCCAATTTTTCCACAAAATTCTCGCTTTTTGCCCCTATCTCGCAAACAACAAGAGGTACAGAAAAAGTGAATATGACAAACTTGTAGCAAATTCAATTTCCTATAAAAAAGTTCTGAACACCAAATTGCTAACATCCATATTTCTTGAGATATTGGGCTTTGAAGTTGAGGTAGTGTTTCTACAATTTAGCTCAATAATACATGAAAGTTCCACACTACCTCAACTTCAAAGCCCAATATCTCAAGAAATATCGATGTTAGCGATTTGGTGTTCAAGAACTTTTTGGATGAAATTGAATTTGCTACAAGTTTATAATTTTCACTTTTTCTCTACCTCTTGTTGTTTACGAGATAGGGGCAAAAAGCGAGAATTTCGTGGAAAAATTGGGGTCAATGACCCGTACTACCTCGCTGGTGGGAGTTAGGGTTACACCGCAATGGACACTTTTGTAGAGCATTCAATTCTGAAGAGACCCTACCATTGACCAAAATTATACCATGAAATGCCTCTGAGCTGTAGAGTTTTGAAGAAAAATAATCAAAGTTTACGTGTATTTTGTATGGGAAATCTTTATACGCCTTGGTCTAGTACTAAATATTAATATTAAGGGCTCCAATTTTCAGGAAATTTTTGTTTAGCTATTTGCCACAAAATTTCGAGGTGGGACTGAAAAAAAAAATAGTCGCGAAAAAAAAGCACCCTAATATATGCATTTGAATTTAAATTAATCTTCAATAAATATCTGATTTTTTTATTGCATCTACATATTCTCATTTGTAAATCGAAGATAGACTATTATAAATCTTTAAGTTGTTAACGATTTATATATAACGTTGGCCCTCTATAAGTATAATTATAAAGACGCGTTTAAATGTGTCTGTTTATGTGATACGCGAGGTGTGTTTCAAATACTTTTTAAAAGATAAGAGTTTGTGTAGTACAGTGAATTCTTTAAATGCAGCTGAAAATAAAGGGTTTTTTTAAAATACAAGATTTCTTGGAAAATAGATGCATAAACAAAGTATGGGGATAGAGTGTGTGCGTGATCCATTTAAAATAGTATGCGTACTAACATATTATTAATTTTTTTACAAAGTTTACTCTGCTGCAGTGCTCTCTATTAATCGAAGTTTTAAGGATATTTTTACGGGAGCGTGTAGATTCACCTGAACCACCTAATGCGGTTGCGGTTGTTTCAAATACCCGAATTGCGCTTGAATCAATCGAATTTTGTGGTTGATTCAATGCCCAAAGAATGGTTGAATCAAATAATTTCGAAAAATTTAACCAATTATTAGAAAATAATTTAAAGAGGAGTCGGTGTTTTTTTTAATGTACGTGTGTATAAAAATAAAATATTATATTTAAAACAGCATGATGGTAGGTGGTTGTGGAATTATGAATTTTTAATAAATAATTTGAAAAACTAATAGTGAACTAATTTTCCTAATCAATTTGTCTGATTTTCAGGCATTTCTTCTATAACTACCTAAGAAGCATTCTTTTATAAACAATGTTATGGAGAAAAAATACTATATATTTTTTTTTTTAATTTTAACTTTAAATTCGTGTGAAAAATTGTGGAAAAGGCAAGAGCTAGATTCATATACTATAAGAATTTTTTCTATTTTTTTTATTGAGTTCTAATGGCGACCGTCTAACATCATTTTCAAATGAAATTCATAAAGAGTGCTGCATTCTTTCATTTAAATAATAATTATTTAGCAATTGTATACCATTTTTTGATGAGATGTATAAATAAAGCTCCAAAAGTGTTTTTCGATATATAAAGATAAAACAAATTTAAACAAATAATGTTTTATTTTAGAAAGTCCCTTTAATTTTATTTTTATTTCTTTTTGCAAAACAGACTGTTTTTGAAGAAAACATAGGAAATTTAAAATACATAGTAATTTCTTTTAAAATTAATTGCTCCCTCTAGAAATTTTTTTTTAAATTCATTAGGTACCTCTCAATTAGTAATTAGGAATACTAACTGTAACTAATGTAACTAATTATAATGCCAAATAACGAAGTGTAGAATTAAAATTCATATAAATTTTCCAAAGGTATTCGAATTGCAATTAAAAATTAATTTAAAGGAAATTATAAAAAAAAAAAAATAGGAGCAAATTTTAATTCCTCGAACGAAGCTTATTACCTTGGAAATTATTCCATTAAATATAAAATATCAACACAATGCTTCATATTCATATTAAAAAATATAGGAATTGAAACACTAAACATTTTTCTGCTTACAATGAAGACGTGCTATGATAATGTTTGAATGGTACGGAATATTTTCTCTGTATACTTGTTTTCCAAAGAAATCCCTAGATAACCATAAAACATTCGTTTCTCACATCAAATTTAACTCGAATAAAATTAAACCTTCATCGCATTTAAAACTTAAATCCCAAGAAACTCTGCAAATTCTCATACATTTCAAATTTGCTGCACATGTATAAAATGCTTCGGGCCTTATAGAGGTACGTTTGTCTACATCACATATCGGCATCTTATCCGAAGAAATAAGATAAAACTCCCAAGATGAAACGCTTCATTGACTCATGTTGAGAAACTTGTGAGAAGAAACCAAGGTAAAGACGATCCCAAGGAGAAAAAAAAGGTATTGCTGGGAAATTCGATTGATGTCAATATTCCCTTTGACTGCAAAGGTCAGAAAGGTATTGAATTATTTACGGTTCCTTACGTGGCTCAAAAATCGATACAAATGAGCTCGAGGAGCACTATCTAGATATGAGGCGGCAGCGGCCCCATCTATAGGAGGGAAGTTAGGTTCGTTAGAATGCTGGCAGATATTAACCCAGTTATGAATGGGAACGTGTTTATGGCTCCGTTGAGATGTTCCCTATGCTGTGCTAATATGTGGAACAACATGACCTGTCGTTTCTGGTTATCTCACGAATTCTCCCCTTCCGGCCACAATCGAGTAATTAAATAGGCCGAGAAAATGGATGAAAGTCGTGTTCAACACCTTTTCATTTTCACCTTTTTCTCTGGTTCGGTTGCTTTCGAGTTCTCTCCTCGAAATCCATATAATTTTCACCCAGGCACAATCCCACACCTCAACTCTAATCAGCCTGCAGTAAACCTGGGCAAACTTATTCGCTTTCACACCCTCCGCCGTAGAAGAAAAACAAAAGGTGGAGAAAGTGTGCCGAACAGACGAAAAACACAAAACTTACCTCGAACGTTTCACGAATTTCGTGCAAATCCATTTGAACGTTGCCGCTAATGTTGAGAGTTAGTAAGTTTGTTAGGTGACGGACCGACTGCGGCTCCAGCCTGACCAATTTGTTGTAGGATAGATCTAGATATGTGAGATTGGATAAGTTTTCGAACGCCCTATTTGGAACTTTGGCCAGGCGATTGTAGGATAGATCTGAAAGTGGCACGCAAACTTTACTTTAGCTAATTTAGTGCCCCCCCCGTCGGCTGTTGAACCACCTTAAGATGCTTACCAAGATACTGAAGACTCTTTTGCATCCGAAATAAGTTGTCCACCACTACAGAGAGCTGATTTCCATCCAAACTGAGCTTCGTCAGACGTTTCAGGTCACTGAATTCGTCCTTGTCGAGAAATTTAAACTGAAATTCAGAGAATGGCGTAGGCGTTTTAATACCCTTCTTGGAACATTTTCTTGATTAATTTTGCTGATGAAAAGCACCAGACAGTGACAACCTTACTCCTTTTATTATCAAAATCTTTACCAGGAAAACTGGGAAAAGACCTAATTTCGCCGAAATCACAAAAGACTGAAAACCTTCTCACCTCATTCCTTCCTAAATCAAGTTCGGACAGGTGCGACAGAAGATTGTATAGCTGGGGGTTGATTTTCTTTAATTGACAGTTTCGGCACTTGAGAACCTTCAGCTCCTGCAACATAGAAAATATTCCTTAATTGAAAACTTATCCTGGATTGAATCATAATTATACACCAATATCCCACCTGAACGTCTTTGAACACTTCTGGGGGAAGATCCTGTAAAGGGTTACCGCTTAGGTCTAGGTATTTCAATTTTCCAAGCATGAAGAATAGACGCTGCATCAGCTCCTGAATCGAATTATTCGCCAAATTCAGCCTTCGCAAATCCTGATCAGATTAAATTTAAAGTTTAATCATTATGAATTTTAAATATTTTACTAGATTAGACTTAAATTTTTTTTAAATTATTAATTTTTCTTTAACAAAAATTCTGATTTCTTTTGAAATATATTTATCAGATAATTTTAAACTCCACCAGTTTGAATGAGATTAAGGAATTAAACGCAAATTTTCTAAAATAAAGCTATTTTTTAAATACCATTTTTTTTTTTAATATAAGCGTGTTAAAACAGAGAACAAAACGTTTTATAAAAAGCTGCTCTTGAATGTTTTCTCTCAATTTCACAAAAAGTAATGCCCATGGAAAAGTCATGCAAAACAGAAATCATTCAAGAGTTACAAAGTTTTGCTCGCCGAAAATCAGGCAGCGTTTAGGACATAATGAGGAAAAAAAATGATTGATTGTTTTTGTTTTTAAATTGTTTTAGTAAAATTATAAATAAATTTATTATTTATATTTATATTTTTCTGCTTTGTGATGAATTAATCGTGTTCTACAGAAGAAAATATTGAAAACAGATTTACTACAGGCTATTTTTTTTAAACCAATGGATTTCCGTCAAAAAGTGATAAAAAATATTGTATGATTTAGTGGGAGGATGAGTGGAAAGTATTTTTTTTAAATTTAAGTTAATTTCAGGATGTTATGAAAATTTAACACATATCCTTCCGCGAAAGAAAGAAAATTTGCCATTTCACAAACAATCACCAGCAGCCAAATAACGAAAATTCGTCATTTGTATAATAATTGATTCTTGTTTTATTTAATCCGAATAAATTACAACGTAATTTTTACCAAACAGATAGTATAATTCTACGAAAAATCTGATTTTAGTTTCAGTGCCGTTGTACTCATATAAGGGTGCAAACGCAATGAAAAATCAATTTAAAAACGTATTAATCGGTACTATGCATAGAAGAAGTTTGTTCAAAGTTTAAGCACTTGAGTTTTCGGATATGATATTTAAGAAATTTTAAAGGATATTACTGTTAATAAATACAAATTTATTGCATTCCATTTCTCGAAATTTCACTAAAAAATACATACTTTTTAAAATTTAAGTTGTTTTTATATACAGAATATCGTTTCTATAAACAGTGTCAAAAAATGGTCAACGGGCGGCGGTGCAAATAACGCCGGACGGATATTTAGTTAGTTAGTTAATGAACTCCTTAGATTTTGTTTAAAAATAGTCCAGTCATATAAGGGGTTTCACCTCGAAATGACAGATAATAAGCTGGAAACTTGTATCATTTTGGCGTTCTAAATGTTGTGTCAAAAGTCTCATAAAATCTCGTGTCTGCGTCGTAAGTTATTGAAGGTCAAAGGTCACATAAATCGGTTTTTCGCGATTATCTCTGTTTCTACAGCTCCAATGATGTTAACACCTATTATAAAAATTGTAAAGCGTAAAATTTGCAACAATTTTTGTTTCAATCATTTTTTCATGCGCTCAACCCTCTTTGAGATAGAGGGAGAAGATTGCGCAGCGTTCAGCCATACAAGCTATAATACAAGGTCAATAGTGAATCTCGGTGAGTAATACCTTGTATAAAGTTAATAAGGTATTACTCACCGAGATTCATTATTGACCTTGTATTATAGTATGTATGGCTGAGTGCTGTGCGCTCTCCGCCCTCACGCAGACACGAGATCTTATGAGACTTTTAACACAACTTTTAGAACGCCAAAATGAAGGTGCATACAAGTTTCCAGCTTATTATCTGTCATTCCAAGGTTGACCCATTTTTTTTGCTTATTTGACTGGACTAAAATAAAAACATCTACCGAACGAATGAGTCAAAAATTGTTGGTGATTTTCTTGAAATTGATCAATGAAATTGATATAAAACAAATGTTTTGTCTGAGCCAAAGAAGTGAAAATCTATATATATAAAAATGAACCCCTGTTTCCGTTGGTCACGCAATAACTTGAGAACGACTTTACCGATTTTATTCATTTTTTTTTTTTAAAGTTGTCTAATACTTTGTAGAAGGTTCTTACAGAAAGAAAAGTTAAGAAAATTGCGTAGACAATTGGATAATTTCAGGAAACTAAACGACTATTTTAACTTCGCGAGTCTGACAGTTCGCGCGTTCTCGATTTCAACGGATTTTAATGAAAATTAGTACAATTATTGTTTTGAGTTCACTGATTTTGAATATTATCAAAATTTCAAAATTCAAGATGGCGAATCCAACATGGTGACAAAAATGTCTTGATTACAACGGATTTTAATAAAAATTAGTCCAATGATTATTCTTACTGAACTAACCCCCTAATTCTACAGAAAAGTTAAGAACTCTTAACCTCTTAATTGTTTTGAAAAATCACTTTAACTCAAGAGATGGACCTCTTTTTGTAGAAGAATTCACAAATTATAAGAAATCAGTGTATTTCTAATGTTTGTTCAATAATATGGTAGCATATTAATTCCTTTAAAAGGATTTTTGATAATAGTTAAGACGCTAAGGGCTCTTAATTTTGATGGGGAGTAATTTAGAATATTACCATAATTTCCAAATCCAAGATGGCGGATCCAACATGGCGATTAAAATGTCTCAATTACAACAGATTTTAATAAAAATTAGTACAATGGTTATTCTGAGGCAACTAATTTAGAATATTATCGAAATTTCCAAATCCAAGATGGTGACCAACAATTTCTCAATATCAACGGATTTTAATGGAAATTAGTACTATAATTATTCTGAGGCCACTAATTTTAATGTTATCAAAATTTCCAAATTCAAGATAGCGGATCCAACACGGCGACCAAAATGTCTCGATTTGGACGGATTTTAATGAAAATTGGTAGAATGATTATTCTGAGGCCACTAATTTCAAATAGTATTAAAATTTTGTAAATCCAAGATGGCGGCGGGTCCAATAGAGAGACCATAATGTTTTGATTTCAACACATTTTAATGAAAATTAATGCAATGATTATTCTGATTTAACTAATTTGAAATATTATCAAAATTTCCAAATCCAAGATGGCTATTCAAGATGGCGGATCCATAAAGGGGTTTTCGGGTTGAATCAATTTCTAGGATATAACAAACGAACATTTGAGAAGTCTTTAATTAGTAAGTATTTACCCAAACTTCGGATGAAACCGGGTAATTTTCCAATAATATAATAATAGTGTAAAACGGTTTACTTAATATTAAACAACGTGTAAGTTTGTTCAATAAATTAATTAGGGATATGAAACGGAAACACTGTTTTCTTATATTAATGGTATTATTTGTAGAAACATTCGAAAAGAAAGAACACGATCAAATATTGCTCGACGCACATGGCATAATGAAAATGTAGCGGAAAGGGCAGTACAACGTCTGCCGGGCCAGATAGTAAAAAAATAAAAATATTTCGATTCGACTCGAAGTGGTTTTTAAATCATCATTTTTTTTAACATTACTGTCATTGTGGTCACCAGTGACCAGTGGTACTAATTTTTAAATTCTTGAAATTTGTTTTATTTTATTAAGTTTTTGAAAATTTTAATAATGTTAATAAATAGATAATAGTACGAAATAAAAAGTGTGCTATGTAACAACTCAAGTTTTTTATTAGATCATAATATAAAAAATTAAATATTCCCATGTGCTGTATTAAAACAATCCAAAAAAATGTAGGATTGACTGTAGTAATTATTGTAGTATGTAGTAGCTTCTTTTATGGACTTTTTTGCCTTTTCAATATCAAATGTTCTTCCGAATTTCATGACGTAGTTTTATCTTGGTAGACATTAAACTTGAAAATTTTCATCTCAACATTGGGTTAGCGATTATCTTCACAAAATTGTCTAGTAATTTAATTAACTGCACTATATAAGAATTAAACACATTGTTGATAAGAATATGCTCTTTTTCCATTTGATAATTCATCATTACACCCTAAAAATAATTTTTCGTGGGTCTCTGAACATATAAAAGTTCGTGTTAAATTAATATTTATAATACGGATAACTAAGTACATAGTTCCTATTTTTGTGATACCTTGTGAATTTTTATTTTTGATTCTCATATCAAAAAGAATTTTAATAACAAACAAACAATAATTTCATATTTCTTTTCTCAGAAATTACTGATAAGAATAAGGCATATTTATAATAATATAATTAGTAAATAGTTAGAAAAAGAAATTTGCTTAAGGTATATTTACAATATGTGTATTATGAATTTCTTTTAAATGAGACTACTATTAGAGCTTATGTAAAGTAATAAAAACTTTTATATATTAGAAAATAATGTAGAACTTTTTAGGATTTTTAGGATATTTAGATTTTCAGTTGGTGAAATGTAAGGATACTAAATTACCTTTAAATGGAAGAACGTGCCACTCGCCATCCGTTCAATTTTATTCTTGGACAAGTCCAGCTCGTGCAGGTCATCTTGGCCACGAAAATTCTCATCGGTCACGGTTGTGATGTTGTTCTTCGAAAGGTCTACGGCGATATAAAGAGTCGTTGGCGGCAGGCGTCGTCACGCGTCCGGAAGAAAGTCGAATTCGTAATGGGATCAGACCAGGACCCAGGTCCAGAAAGCGCAAAGAAGCAATATAAAGGGATAAAAGAGGAAGAAAAAATCGGGTCACTTTATTGGGACGAAAGTTCTCATTTTTATTTTTTTTTTTGTTCAGAACCGAGTGTTTCGCCTATACCTATACCAAAAAAAAAAAAATATTTTGAGGGTGGGGCCCCTCGGCGACTTACCTAAAATTTGCAGACTCTTCACACCCCAGAAGGAATTCTTCCCGATCGCCGGGACATTGGAGTCGATGATCCGAAGGACTTCCAATTTTGTGAATGACGTAAATATTGGGCCGATTGTAAGGAAATTCCTTGGTCCCTTTATTATAATAACTTTGACATCTGGATCCAGCTCCTTGATGGGAACGGCCTTCATGCCACCTGGAACGGAACGGGAGATAAGGATTATAGTTGTGTTTACGGGGGCGGCCGGCAGGCAGGCGGCGCGGACCAGCACACAGTGGGGCTATATTGCTAAATTGGTTCAAAACCACCCACAAGTCGTAATTTCTAACGGATTTTGAAAATTCTTGTTTGAGGATACTCGTGATGAGGAAACGAAGAGATTTACGAAGCCCTTTTTGCCAAAAATTGCTTGGGTGATTTTAAAAATTCAAAACACTTCACTTTGATCTCGAAAATTCAGCATATTGAAAGTACAATCTTATTATCCAAAAACTTAAAACAAAAATTAAAATCTGGAAAAAACTACAAGTAGGATTTCGAGGTTGCTGAATCAAAATTAGTCATTTACTTGATCGTACAAGGTCTCCTAAAGGTCATTTGAAGGTCATGTGAAGATCGAAGTGAGAATTTTTTAAATCACTGAAGCAATTTTTGGCAAAAAGGGCTTCGTGAGTCTCTTTGTTTCCTCATCACGAGTATTCTCAAACAAGAATTTTCAAAATCCGTTAAAAATTACGACTTGTGGGTGGTTTTGAACCTACTGGGCCCACTGTGCAGCACTCAGAATAAAAATGAGATAGCGGACGACCCTTAAGCCAGCCCCAGAGCCCCAAATATCCGTGCGAAATCTTTTTATCTGTGGGTGCCGACCCTTTCCTGGGCGGGGGGCGGTTTCAGAACTGCTGCGTGCGGGGGAAAGGGCTGAAATAGTTGGGCAGCTCGGTCGATTTGGGCATGTTTATCGCTAGAGGTGCCAGCAGCACATAAAGCTCCCGATGGCTGTATCAGGTGTAGTTATCCCTTTGATTGCCTGATTTAGGATCAATTGCGAAGGTACCGTGACATGACCTCGATAAACTGTAGAACCTGTCTGGAGAGAAGTTCTGGCAGGGACTTTAAGGTGAATTCATTGGGGTTAGCCGATTGGTACTTAACACTGCTACAAATTAGTGGAAATGTTTTCCAGACAGGGCAGATTACTTTCCCTTACGAGGGCCATTTTCGGGGATCCCTTTCGGTCGAACACTTGTCGGAAGGACCCCCGTAATTGGTGGTGAGAGGCCCAAATTGCCTTCGAATGGCATTCTATTCAAATTGAGCCCCTCGACAGGCTGCAAATGACCTCTATTCGATTGAGGTACAAAATGAGTAGGATTTCGAGAATATTCGACAGTGGAAGGACATGTTGAAATTGGTATGATATTTTACCACCGAAGGGTATTTTTCTTTTCTATTTAGGCTTTGTCGTAGTTTCTTAACATTATAAATTTTAAACGAAATAGTGCAGTATTCTTGCTTTGATTGCAAACACTTATGAAATATATTGGAGGACTGCGTTCTTATAAATTTTTTCAAAAATTATGGAAAATCTCTACAGTAATCGTCTTATTTTATATTACTTTCTTAATAAAAGGGAAAAATTCTGAATGGCTTAAAACTTATGCATCTGTTAAATGTAGTATATAATACAATTTTTTGCTTTTTACTCGAAAATGAAGCGCCAAGTTCCCTTATCGAGAAAAGTCTTATTAACTCGTTTCTGTACAGGTCAGCCAAAGTAGTATATCAAAGGCTATAATTAATGATCTACTTGACTGGATTATTGGTCCTTGGTCCAATGAATAAAATAATAAATTCTCTATATCTTTTTTGGTATTTTCAAAGATTTGCTAAAATACTTTTTTATTATTAAATATTAACTTTTTAATAACATTGGTCAATAAAGTAAATTTAAATTGTATTGTATGTATATATAATAAACTAAAATGTATTAAAATTTAAATAATATTTGTTACTTTTTATAGAAAATAGGAAATTATAATAAAAAGGAGGTTAATACAATTTTTCGGTGCGGGAAAGCGAAGGGGTGAAAGGCTATGATACGGAACGTCACAAAGAGGGAGGAGAGCGTTATAATTTCTAAAAATTGGCAATATGTAATTTATGAATCACTCCTAGGATTTACGCGAAAAAGCCGTACCGGAAATGGGCAGAGATCGAACCCGCGACCTTCGGATTTGCGTCCCTATGCTCTAACCAACTGAGCTACGGTGACCGGTTGCCATTGCCTTCTAATAATTGCTACGTTTTGATAAGGAGTGCGTGATCGATCCAACATAAAAAAACATAAAACATAAAAACGAAATACTTACTTTTTTCAAACTAACCTGGCAATAATATTGAATACGCCATTAAATTAACATTTCATCTATTATCAATTTTTTTATGAACACATTTTTTTTTAAATTAAAATTTCTAATTATGAAGGCGTAAAGTTGCATACAATATTAAAACAAATTTTAGTTCGAAAACACGTTTATTCTACCTGAAAACTTCAGAATTTTGGTAATTTTAGAAAATTGAAAATGTAACTTTTGACCAATTTTTAAAGATGACAAATCCATCCATCCTAAAGAGATAAATTCTTAAGGATTAGGTACTATTAATGATTGACATTTCTGCTTTAATTTAGCTGCATTTTTTTCGTCTATTAAGAACATATTCACGCTGAGCGTGAGCCATGATTAAATGAAAAAATCTCTGGTTGTAATTTTTCTTTCTGATTTTAAATATACAAATGAATCATTTTGAGATAAAAATGAAAAAATTCTGTGGAGGGCTTTTTTAAAAAATTGACTTTTCATCTTTCTCCAAAATCACAATATCACCAATTTGAAATACAAGGCCTTGTGAGATATTTCGTGATCTGACAAAAGAAGGAATAAAACGGGACTTTGTATATAAGACCATAAAACGTTTCAAAGAAACCTCGTCTGTTAAGGGGTTAGGTGTAGTCAGAGGCATAAAAAAATTACAATTTTAAATAATTTTTTTTTGCCACTAAATTATTTTGTTTTGTAAAAGTAAAAACATAGCATTATTAAATAGAGTGGCCACCAGTTCAAAAAACATAGTTTTGAGAAAAACGCATTTGAAGTTTTACACTCAATTTACGGAAAGTAATACGTATTATTTAATTACTTACACCGAGTCATCTATTCCTGGGCCATATAATAGGTCTTCAGCCGTTGTAGCAGCTTCCAAAATATCTATTTGATGTTGTCTACGTAGCATTCTACCTTCTCGAGTGTTGTCGTTAGCACGCATATCTGCCACTTTCACACGTGCAGTATAGGTTTTTTTGTTCCAGAGCGCCCGAGAACCCTTTGTTAATTACTTAAAATTTTCAGAGAATATTTCTAAGATATTATACTTTAAGAAAATGCAAAAAAAAAAATCGATTTTTTGAAAATCCTGACTACACCTAACCCATTTCAAGCGGGCAATAATTAAAATTTGGGACAAAATACCTATGCCAATAGTCCGTGCCGCTTGTAACTCTTTTGAAAAGAGATTATTGTTAGTAAAAAAAAGCTAAAGGAGGTATAATCAAAAAAGATTTATTGTAAAATGTTCTTAATATATTTTATATTAAATTCCATTAAAAATATTTAATAAAATTTAACTACGTGTTTCGATCTCGCAAAATCCTTTTATATTCGAACCTATTCGTGACCATGTATGTATGTTATCATGTTAATTTATCTATTTCTATTAAAAATTAAATTTTTACTGCAATACTTTTCAGAATAATTATTCATGATACTTGTTTTTCAAATTGGCGATATTGTGATTTTGGAGAAAGATGAAGAATCAATTTTTTAAAAAAGCCCTCCACAGAATATTTACATTTTTATCTCAAAATGATTCATTTGTATTGTATATTTAAAATCAGAAAGAAAAATTACAATCAGAGATTTTTTCATTCAATCATGGTTCAGGCTCAGCGTGTATTATAAACAAATTCTCTGTTGAATTGAAATGTCTCTGAAATGAATAACATAGATTCAAGATTTATAATTAATTGATTATTAATTAAAACAACATCAAATTGCTATGGCTTAAACCACTTTTGAGAAAAAAATTTACTCTGAAAATATCTCAGTCAAGTTTTGAAGTTTCGCATAGATTAAAATCATGACAATTTGATGGACATTTTCAACAATATAAAATCTTTATTCTGAGTAGCTGTTACCTGTTAGTTAAGCTTCTGTTCAATACAAAATATTTTATTGTTTTGAATAGACGAAGAAAACGCAGCTATTAATGTATTTATTAAAAAGTACAATTGGTGATTTGTTTTCTTTTCACATAAATTAATATTTAATGTGGTTAATTCCCCTTGTAAGGAAAAATCAAAAATCAAAAAATCAATTTCAAACAATTCTAAACATTAAAATTTGGATAAGCATATCATAACATAAAGGCTATAGCGGGATAAGGTGGTGAAAATTGCCCCCAGCGGAATCGCTACGACGGGTGGCGCTTTCGATAGGTTGTGTCAAAAGATGCCTCCATGCCAGTTTTTAGCCCTCTAAGTCTACAGTCACCGGTAAAATCGGTTTCGAACCATTTCTTCGAAAATAAATTCTTACGGCCGCAGTTTTTATCCAAAAATTTTGAAAATTTCCACAAACCTTTATTTTTATGTTACCAATAATCGTGGTATCGGCAAGTATTAGGCCTTTTTGTGGTTATGCTTTAAATATATGGCAAAAATGTAAAAAAACTTAGTTTTTTCTAGTTTTGAGACTTAATAATCAATACTAAAAGAATGTTTTCGCCTAAAAATAAGTCCTAGAGTGTGTGTGGTCATATGGGCGAGCATTGCGCTCTTTAATTTCAAGGTTTTATATCAAGTAAATGGTTAAAATACCGAAAAAAATAGTTTTTTCGATTTTTAAAACATAAAAATCGATCCTGCAATCCTGTTTTCAACTGAAAATGAGTCCTGGACTATTTTTGGTTGTATGGGTAAATATTGCGCCCTTGAATTTTGAGGTTATGCCTTAAATAAGTGGACAAAATGCAAAAAAAAAAACGGTTTTTTCGATTTTTCGGAATGACGCACCCTGAAATTCGATATTTTGATTCCGCCATTCGAAAGAACGGAAAAAAAGACTTAAAAAACAATGGTTTAAAACTTGGCGAAAAATAGGGTTCCTAACCTAGAAATAATTTGAAAAATTAAAATGGCTCTCTTGACCCCAATTTTAAAGGTAAAAATCTATAAAAATCCACGATTATTGGTAACATAAAAATAAAGGTTTGCGGAAATTTTCAAAATTTTTGGATAAAAACTGCGGCCGTAAGAATTTATTTTCGAAGAAATGGGTCGAAACGGATTTTACCGGTGACTGTAGACTTAGAGGGCTAAAAACTGGCATGGAGGCATCTTTTGACACAACCTATCGAAAGCGCCACCCGTCGTAGCGATTCCGCTGGGGGCAATTTTCACTACCTTATCCCGCTGTTGCCTTTATGCTTATTAAAAACGAAAATAACTTTGAGATTGATATTGTGCACTACATATTATTCCGATTTTGTTCTATACTATTTTAATCCATTTGCATCATAAGCGTATATATACGCTCAATTTTCCTGGTCACTATCACGGGAGCGTATATATACGCGGCTGCGTTCGGCATTGAATCCAAATATGTAAGTAATAAAATAACACACTGCCTAACAGTATAAGATCACAGAGACAAGCACTGATACTGATAACTGTCACACTGCTTGGATGCAATGATGATTTGTTATTTTGCTTTTGAATAGTTATATTATTTTCAAGAACATTCATAAAGACAGAGCATTTCACGTGCTCAAACAAAAACTTGCTGGAGAAATTATTGCAAATAATATAGGGAAATACACCAAGAAAAACACGAAAAATTACAACGTCCGCATCATTGCCACCAAGATTTTTTGGACAACATTTTCCAATGGTCATACCATCAACTTCGTCAAAACAAGCTCAAAAGCATTGCGTTGGAGGGCAACAATTTACCAGTGTGAAAATTGTGAAGTGCCTATATGCATCCCACACTTCATATATTAGCACACTGAACAAAATTTCTAACAAATAATGCTGAAAAATTATTTTTTTTTTTACTTTTATACAATTTTACACCTAAATAGAAATTTTTCCGTGATATGGGCCTTTTTTTCATATTTCCATATGATGCAAATGGGTTAAATAAAAAAGAAAGTTTTCTAAAATTTAAAACTGCGTCTATGTTCCAGACAGTGCAGGGTTGAGAACCATTTTCGGATCCGTATCGGTAAAATTCTTTTGGGTACGTGTAATTGGCGGCTAGGCTCCTAAATTTCCTTCAAATAGCATTCTATTCAAATTGACCTTTTCGACAGGCTGCAAAATGGCCTCGCTTTCATTTGGATTACAAAAGAAAAGGAATTTTTTGGGGACATTTCAAAAAGTATGATGGGAATTGTAAACTTTGTTGCACGAAAGCAGAAATGTTTTTCGTCTGATAAACGACAAACGGGCACAGAACATTTTATTTTCATTCAAAAAAGCAGAGAGTAAACGTTTACCTTCCCAGACCTCCTTACACAGGAAATTTTTATGCCTTTTCGACTGTACTTGCCCCGATAACCTTAGGGATCGGTATAAAACCAATTTCCTGAGGCAATAAGCACTTTGTAGCTCCCGCGAGCACTCAAAGTGTGGAAGTAGCAAAAGTTTTTACCTCCCTCTGCCCTGACGAGTTGCTCTACTTTTTGCTCCTCGATCCGATGGGGATCTGAAGGGAATTACCTAATTGAGAATGCACGCCCCACTTAGAGTTTATTACCGAAGAATTCGATAAATTCCCTTTAAATAAATAAAAACCCTTTATAATCAGGCATCTGCAGACGTACAGCTCCGGGAATACCGAGGCCCGTCGATGCAGTTGGGAGGAGAAACAGCTCAGATCCTGGAGCTCCTCGGTGGTATGGAGTGACGGGATCGATGATTGCCACTCCCGGGAGAAATACCAAAAAGAAATAAATATAGGGAGCCAGTTCCTTTAATCTGTAGATGCTTTGATTGACTAACATGAGGACAGGAACAATCTAATCTCCTTTCTCGGTGGCATCGTGGCATGTACACGTGTATCTCTAAACCTTAGCGAACTTTCTTCTTCTTACCTTTTACACATATCGTCTGAACGCGCCCTTTATCGTCCAAAGAACATGAGCATTCCTGGGGGCACTTATTCATCCCAGTAATAAGCGGAAGCAGGAGGCATAAGATGAATGACTTGAGAAGCATCTGGAATGGAAAAAAAATTAATTATTCACAGGATGTTAATTGTGATCAGAGGTGGCAGACGGTGTGGAGGAGTTAGAGAAAAGAGGGTGTCGTCGTCGTCGCCATTGCCATCGCATTCGAAAGGGACTCGTCTCTGCGGAAATATTTCTCTATTGAAGCGCACACCTGTCCCTTTCTTTGAGCAGAGGAATACTCGCACAAAATAATTTCGTTGAAATTTCATTCAAGGTGAAAATTTTAATTACATCCCATTATCATGGAACAGGACGTTCTGGTGGAGGAGTCCCAGTTTTGTCCCTGGGGCCAGTCGCTTTTGCTCCTTTGCGCTGAAGTCGCAGTATCCCGGCATTATGCATTCATACGACAGAACAGCCCCGGGCTCATTGGGGCACTTCTGGCATTCACTCGATTCCTTTCTCCTGGAAAAGGGATTTGTGTGTTTTCTATTACGACATAATGTTCGAATAGATGAATTTTATCTTATATCGTCGTGTCGCGCACAAAGACGTCCTGTGCGCCCCCGTTCAGTCGGTGCAATTTTGTGGACTATAGTCTGGGAATATTCCCCCTTTTCCAACCGGAGATTAGTTCGAGATCCAGGACCACTACTATGGCGAACCCGGCAGCAACGGCGGGTGGGAACTGCTCAAGGAACTGTGCGACACTGGGTGCCCTCCTGTGGGAAGCTTGAATAATGGTCCTTCCAGATAGCTCCTGTCGTAGTGGATTTCACGAGCTCTGTTAGCGAAACTATTCATCATCGCAAAGGGCATGAGAAGAGCCAACTCTCTGCAGGTCCAAAAATAAATTTGAGGAGGAATACATATTTACTCAGGGACAGAGAGGGAGAGAGGATGACGGAAACGTGGACCAAAAAAAGATTAATGAAATTACATTTTTTGGAATGCACTCCACCATCGGACCCAAACCTGAACCTTGGGGTTTCATTGGTTTGTCCCAGCGTGTTGCACATTGTCCGGGAACTCTCACCTTTTCCGCAAAACCCGAAAAAGGGAATTCTAAAGCTGGCGGAATTCGTTTATCGTTTTGTGTGAGTATTAAAATTTAGGACAGGTCTTTTGCATTCTGAAGGGTACAAAGGGATAGTTCTCTGTTTAATCGGGCTTTCAAAAGGTAGACCGGTAGAAGCGCATCCTGCTCGTTTATTCCCTAGTCGGATTTGGAGCTTTGGAGGAACTGGAAATCTTGTATAATGTAAATAGAATAGGTTTTGTAGGGAGCAATTGTCATTCAATTATACAAATTGCTGACAAATAGCTTTACAGAGTTTAGTATTAAGTGAATTTTTTAGGAAATGAACGTAATGGTTCGGGGATGTTATTCTTTTGTATTACATTTTATTTTACCAAGTTGAGCAATTTTAAAATTTAACCGCTAATATAAGAAGTTCCCACTAAAAATGATTGCTTAAGCCATATCCCAAAAATACTGCATAAACTACTAATACACCAATTAGTTAGAATTAAATTAGAAGAATGTTTAATTAAACAGCATTTATGAAGAATGTTACATGAAATTTTATAGAACCATGAATTATAAACTCCTCTTAATTTTAATAAAAGTAGGAGCTCGGATCTAGTTAAATAAGCCATTTTAATGTATAGGAAGAAATGGATATTTTACTAGCTAAAGTTGGGGACTCCATAAATATAAAATAATTATTGTATAAAATTTTTAGCTTCATCTCCCATACTAAAATCTCTCTCTCTCATTCAAACAAAACGAATGCGCATTCACTTTGTGAAAGTAATCCTAAAAACTTAGTCGTGATGTCGAAAATGAAGGGTATAATTTTGATTAAAGGTAAAATTACTAGATTAAGGGACTTTAAAACTTGATATGTATTCATTCTAAAAAGGGAGTAAAATTACACCATAATTTGTTAGAGTGTATTTAAAAAGAGTAGCTTCGTTAATAACAATTATTATTTTATGATGTATGTTATAAAAAAGACATAGTTTTACCTTGTATAGTTTTAATAAAAAATAAATAAATACATTCTTTAAAAGGTAAGCTTCTAAATATTTATAAAGGGTGTCTGAAACCCGGCTTTCATTTTGAATTTGCAATTATTTTTGTTGTGCCAAATATGAAAAGCTGAAAAAATTCCTTTTTATGCAAAAGGTACATTTTCTTATTCCTAAGTATCCGTATCAATACGTTCTGTCCGCAATTTTACCATTTGTTCATGTGCAAGGGCATGGTTCACCCTTAAAGTTACTCCATTTAAAGCAGTAACACATATAATTTTATGATGTAGTTAATTTGGTTCTGCGTTTAAGATGGCAGCATGTTAAATGAAAGTATAGAAATTTGCCTTTCCAAAAGTTTGGTGTAATTTCGTTTACAGGATTATGCTCATAGGGTGTTCAATCATCTTTAAACAATTAAAGCTGATCCTCGTTAGTCAATGTTTGAATTGAGCTACAAAAAAGTACTCCCAAACGCCATGACTCTCATGCATACTATTGTAATAGTCCAATATGTGTACATATAGGGGCAATCTTTTTTTCTTGCCGAGGGTTGGGAGGCTCGTTTACGTGGAAAAATCTTCCATTTTAACGTTTTTGGGGATGCGGAATCCACTTTTGGGGGTGAATTTTACACGCGGGTTTAAGAGCCTGAAATTGCGGAAATAGTTTTTTGCTTAATTATAAATAATTTTAATTGTGGAGTTGTCGAGACCGCGGAATTAATTTTTGAAGTTATTTTTTACCTAGGGGTTGAAGGAATCAAGATATGAGGGGTAGCTTTCTATTATATATAGCTATTACTAAGATGTGTATCATTTCATATTATACTCTCGCGAACATAGAACTCATTTCTGGGGTTACTTTTTACCTAGGGGTAGTTCTCTCTAAATTATTGCTAGCTGGTGCAAGACGCTTATCCTTTCTTACTTTTTCGGGAACGCAGAAATCAATTTCGGTCTCTTGGTTCTTGGGGACGTAGATCTACTAACTATAAATTAGGAAAAACTACCCTCTATGTTTTCACCCCTTGAACCCCTAAGTAAAAAGTAATAATGTTTATAATTTAATAATAATTTGACCCCTAAGTAAAACGTAATAATATTTATAATTTATTTATTTATTGCTAGGGGCGACCCTTATGATGCGCACTGCGACTGTTTAAAGTAAAAGAAGATTGCCGAACTCTTGGCTGAAGATTTTCTTTCTTAACAGCGCCAAAACTGAACAAGTACACAAGATGTGTGATGTAGTTTCATCGTCTTCAAGACACAAATGGCATTCCATCTCAATTGACAGACCTATTTTATGTAGGTGGTATCTAAGCCCAGGGAAAAAAGTAATATGTAATTATAATTCTCGAAAAGGTATGAAACGATATGAATTTTATTATTTCCGATAAAGTGGAAATAACTACGCTTCCTATCGTCACTACTTCAACCCCTAAATAAAAAATAAAAAACTCCAAAAATGGATGCAACATCCTCAAAAACTTTTAAAATTGGTATTTTTATTACTATCCCTGAACATTTGGAGTGGCTATTATTTTCTGTAGCGCTTTCCGGTTTTCCACTGTGCGCTGTGGCGAATTTAATAAATAAATTTATTCGTGTGATTTAACACCACTGGACTTTGTTCTATGGGTATTTTTTAAATTGAAAGTATACGCAGATTATCCATAGATTATTACGGTGATGAAGACGGAAATTTGACGTGTTATTGAGGACACTCAGCCATAATTATACCAAAATGTGATCAAAAATTGTCAACAGTCCACACGTAACCTCGATATAATAAAAACATTTTCACAGTTTAAATGAAATATGCGTTTTATTAAAAAAATCAAATGATTGCAGGCTTTGAGACACTCTTTATTGTAATATATTTTAGAGAAACTAATAAAAAATCTCATTCAATCTTCTTTAGTCCCCTTTAATACATATATAGGTTTTATTAAAAGTAAGATAAAAAAATCTTATTCAAGATAATAACTTTGGAGGGTTTGTTTATATGAGAATCGTGTTGTTGGATAGAATTAATATTTCTAATAACAAGAGATGTTTGATAAGTTGGGTATTTTAAACTGACAGAATTATAAACTTATCTGTCAACTGCAACAGCGTTCGAAAGCGCATAATTTTGTGTTTTTATACTAGAAAGGGAAAAAGTGATTTTATTTTTGTATTAGCCACATAATGTTTTAATGTTGGACTTGTTCTTAACTTAACATATTTTTTACTTATCTAGATAATTTCTGTAAAATTCTGTGATACAAAATGCATTTTGTATTAAACTAGTTTAGTTAGTTTAGAAATGGATGGTAAAATTTAACAAAACCAAAAGCGAATAACTTTTTAAAATAATGCAAATTGCATTAAAATTTGATGTAGATTAGTAGAATTTCCCCAAAAATAGTACAGTGTGGTTATTTTTTATTTAAACACATGGACCAAAATGTGGCTTGCTCTTCCCTTAACATGCAATTATTAACGAATTACTCCCCGAACATAAGCTTGTGCAAGTTGGGAAATATTCATCACTTTTCTACTCGTTTCCAACTAAGCTGAGCATCATTTTTCCACTGGCTTAGCTTATTTCACCTATTCCCCGCGACTAGTTGCACCATTAAGCGCGAATAAATTAAAAAACTTTCCCACCAGTCTCGAACTTTTTAATGCATCACCTGCAGGAGACTGTTCCGGGACAAAAAGCGATAGAAGCGCGGTAGTCCCGGAAACGCAGTATTCCTACGAGGATCGCGGGAAGGAGCTGAATAAATTTCGTAAAAGGCAACTAAACGTAGAAAATCTAGGGGAACAAAGAGCACTGCTTACTGGAGCAGAGATATTCAATTTCTGCACAGCGACCGTGCAGAGGTTTCTGTGCAGACTCGATTGTTTGGCCTCGCACAGTCGTGGTCAGAAATAAGAAACCGGGCTTTTGTGAATTTTTTCCCGACTAAGTGAATTACCTCGTGGCTTTCCTGAATAGATGTTACCGGTGAAACATGAAGAGCTGGCGATCCAAAGTGGTCTGAGTCGGTCACAAAATCTGAAACAAAAGAGAGTAGAAGAATGTTTAAAATATATTTCAACAGTTCTTGTCATTTCGCTGGGTATTTTTGTCTCAACCTTTGTCTTTTAAGTGAATGTCTGTAATGCGAGAACAATTTTACAATCCAAAAATTTCAAACCATCGCCTAATTGTGCTCTTTGCAGAACCAACTGGCGGTGAAGGTGCACAACTCCCAGGTGGATGGGTAGAATTACAAAAGTGAATGGACACGTATTTCCTTTCATTCACTCTTTAGAAGTGATATTTTAAAATAAAAGTCACACAATTCTCCCTTAATATTGGGGGTGAGTAAGGAGTGGAAATTTTCGAATCAATAGCATTCATTTTACCCAAATAACTGCCCTTTCCCGTGAGTTTTTGCGAAAGGAGATGCTAACTTTTTGACTATCCTTGCCAACACATGTGAGTGTGAATGAATGTTATTGATTTGAAAATGTCAAATTCTTACTCACCCCCTGCCACCCTTTTACACCCCAGAAAAATATTGTAGGGCAAAAATAATCAAAAATTTAGAATCCGCGATGCCAAAAACCCCAGAGAAACGTCAGCAGCTTGGGTAAAACTAATGCTACGGATTTTACAAATTTTCAACCCTTACTGCAACCCTCTTACACCACAAAGAAAAGGTTGTAGAGCAAGAACATACAAAAATTTGAAAATTGCATGCCCAAAAACCTTACAGGTATTAATTTGCAACTTTATGGGGGAGACTGGCCTAAAATGAAATACTAGGGTTAAATGACACATTGCATGTATCTCCAGTTCTAGCTTTAGTTCAGTCTTTCGCAGTCCATCCATGGAAGCAGGCGTTTCGACCAACCCTGCTGTGAAAATTTTAGTGAGTTCCCTTTGTTTTTATTAGAGTAGTAGTTAAAAACCTATTTTCAGTCATCTATAATATATTATTATCAGAGAAATCAATGATTGTGCAGGCTTATCTAAAAGAGCTACACACTTTGTCTGCGACGTGTGCAAATAAAAATCAAATATCGACACTAAATCTATATACTATGTCATTTTACCCACACCATTTGGGTACGTATGATATTTTGCGGCCTTTTTAGAAGTCATATTTACACAGGAAAGAAAGACTTATTTTATATTTACTTTTATACAGTGTATGTATTTTATGTTCATGTTTGTTTTTGTCGAAAAATATTTTACGTTTTGTTGAAAAATAAAAAAATATACGCACTTTAGCTTAAGGTGTTTCATTTTAGGCCAGTCTCCCCTATAATGAATACCGTGCATCTTCCGGTTTTCATCCCTTATAACAACCGAAGGTGATAGGAAGTATTTTTAGCTCTATCATAACCATTGACACTAGTATGTAAGACCATAAATTTCACTCTTATTTATTTTCAGAATTTAATTTTATTAACAACTGTTTAGTTCTCAAAACAGTGTTTTTGAAAAACTGCCGAATTTTAGCCCTTCTGGGCTCTTTCTTGGGGTGGTGATGAAATTTGACCTTAGATAACAAAAGAATTGATAGTTTTTCCCATTTTCACCTGTTTTCGAAAGCCAAAAACAATCTTTTTCAGAAAAATCCATAAGATAGCGATTTATCGTAAAAATGTTGATTTTAGGGGTGGTTTACAGCCCCTTAATGATAAAAATCATACCTTCGAGTATAATAACATTATTAGTTGGACATTTTCACCCAAGGTTTTAGGCTTTTTCCAAAACTTCTTTCATATTGAAAATATCAATTTTTTTTAATAAAAGTGACTCTCAGAAATCGGTTTTTTTTTTCTTTAAATTCAAAAGTAGAATAGAAAGGTTTGTTTTTCTAAATTTTCAGATGATATTCTCAAAGCGCACTATTGAAAATACCAGGGTATAAATTTTCAGAACTTTTGACAAATAAATAACAAAGTTGTCCGAGCTTAAAGTTGACAGACAAATTGGGACAATAAGGGTTAAAATATTTGCAATCTTTGTAAAATTGGAAATTGCTCCTAATTTATTTAGATGAATTTACATACTAATTTTCTGCAATTAACTGAGAATTCATAATTTTACAATGGTATATAAAACACAGATTTTTCAAAGAATTTGGCTGCTATGACATTTGTAATTTGTTTATGTTTGTGCACGCCCATTGAAACTAAATGGCGCCTCCATAGAGATTGAGAGTTACATACTAATTTTCACTTTTAAACTTTTTAAAATTTAAATGTTTGGTCGGTGTAAGTTAAAGAATTTAAAAATTTTGAGTTTTTCAAAAATAAATATTAGGTTAACTCTGCAAAAGTTTAAGTATTCTAGTTTTCATTATTTCCTTCATTTATTTATGTTGGTATAAATAATTTGGAATGAATTTGAATACAGGAATTTTAAGGGATGTATGATTTTTCAGCTTGCTTTATCGAATATTGATTACTTCTAAAGCTATCATAAAATTTTAAATTCTCTGATATGTTCACAACACTATATTTCTTTTTTTTAAAAGCTTTTATTTTATTTAATTTGGCTGCTATACAAATTTTGCAATTAAAATTTCGACTAGTTCTAACTGAACAAGAACTTTGAAATTTTGCACATGTTTATAAATCCCGTGACAATGAAATATAGTATTATCGTTCTAAATCCAATATGCTGAATAACCTTTTTCTTCACAACCTTCCTTGTCACGTCAAATCAAATAAAAGGATTTGACGAATAATAAGATTAGCACAATATTATTGGTACAAAATTTACAGAGTTAAGACTAAAAAGTAAAACATAAAATTATATATATACAAAATTATTTTTTAAGAGAAAATCTTATTTAAAATGTACTGAAAAGTAAAAAAAAAAGAAATCGTTTTCCTATCAGAAAGTAACATTGTCTGCTACATAAAAATAAAATTGTGCATCTTAACACTTTTAATTCATACATATGGAAACTAAAAGTTTTGAAGATAATACAATAGTGTTATAAGACCCGCCTGTTTTTCTAAATAACTATGTTTTTGTGTATATAGGGGAGATGGGGGTAAGACGGGGTAGCGGGTAAGACGGGGTACCCAGCGAAATTCACAGTTTAAACTGACCAATCACGCTCGTTCATGCATCGTTCGATGCGCCGCCATGACACCTGTCAGTTGTCCGGCCATTATTTGTTCGGAAGTGTACGCGTGGCGAAATAATCTAAAAAAACTGTTTTACTGCAAAGTGCTTATCACATTTTCTTCCAGTTTGACCCGTGACTGTGGTTTGTTAAATAATACTAGCTGGTGAGGAGTTACAGCTATTGACTAAACTAACCTACAATAAGGTACACATTGTGTTTCCTTGAGATTGCCGACTGTTTCTTTTTTGTTTTAATTATTATTAGATAATGGCATGGTAGGCAAGATGGGGTAATGACTACACGCCATGTATAGAAGTATATTCTGCTTCCATCGGAGGGTGGATATCATGCTCAAATTGTGGAAAATGGGCACATAATAGCTGTGCAGGAATCGACGATGATGATGACGAAGCCTTCCACGTCTGCGAGTTGTGCCAGTCGAAATGATCATCATTCTGTCTGATAATTATCATTACCCCATCTTACCTCAGGGGGGTACCCCATCTTACCAGCACCATGGGGCAAGACGGGGCAAAACACCTTTATTTTTACTTTGATTTTTTTTTCGAAAATGTATAATTAAAAATCCCTAATTTCACCAAATATTAGAAGAGTAATAAATAGTTGTTAATTAAAACATAAATATGAATGTCTCACTACGTAAAGTTTTCTTTTATTGATCTTCAAACCTTAAGTACCCCATCTTGCCACCCTCTCCCCTAATTTTATTTATTTGTCAATAAGTATTTGAGGAAAAAAAATATTAAACCTACATCATTTTGCGGAAAATAAAATGTGCTTAAAATGTTGGTGATGGTTAAAATGCTTTTTAGAAGTTGATCAAAATTGGTTTTGACAACAAAATGACCAATGGTGGAATAGGTATCTAGGGTGCTTTTTTTTTGCGACTATTTTTTTTCAGTCCCACCTCGAAATTTTGTGGCAAATACCTAAATAAAAATTCCCTGAAAATTGGAGCCATTAATATTAATATTAAGTACTAGACCAAGGCGTATAAAGATTTCCCATATAAAATACACGTAAACTTTGATTATTTTTCTTCAAAACTCTACAGCTCAGATGCATTTTATGGTACAATCTTGTTCAATGGTAGGGTTTCTTCAGAATTGAATGCTCTACAAAAGTGTCCATTGCGGTGTAACCCTAACTCCCATCAGCGAGGTAGTATGGGTCACTAAACGCAATTATTCTATCAAATTCACGCTTTTTGCCCCTATCTCGTAAATAACAAGAGCTACAGAAAAAATTAATAAAACAAACTTATAGGAAATTCAATTTCCTGTAAAAAAGTTCTGAACACCAAATAGCTAACATCGATATTTCTTGAGATATTGGGCTTTGAAGTTGAGATAGTGTGGAATTTTCATGGATTATTGAGCTAAATGGTAGAAACACTACCTCAACTTCAAAGCCCAATATCTCAAGAAATATCGATGTTAGCGATTTCGTGTTCACAACTCTTTTGTAGGAAATTGAATTTCCTACAAGTTTGTCATATTCACTTTTTCTGTATCTCTTTTTGTTTACGAGATAGGGACAAAAAACGATAATTTCATGGAAAAATTGGGGATATTGACCCGTACTACCTCGCTGATGGGAGTTAGGGTTACACCGTAATGGAAAATTTTGTAGAGCATTCAATTCTGAAGAAACCCTACCAGTGACCAAGATTGTACCATAAAATGCCTCTGAGCTGTAGAGTTTTGAAGAAAAATAATCAAAGCTTACGTGTATTTTATATGGGAAATGTTTATATGCCTTGGTCTAGTACTTAGGCCGTTTTCGAATTCGCATGCACTTGCACTATTCCCTAATCATTTTTAGTGTACTTTGGAGAACACTTCAAATTCGACAGATAAAATAGTACAATTGCAAATTAAGCTACGTGTATTTTCGATCGCTCTACGCACAATTCGGAATTTTTAGGAGAACTTTTAGTGAGAAAATAGGTTCAAGTGCAAGCGCATGTGAATTCGAAAACGGCCTTAATATTAATATTAAGGGCTCCAATTTTCAGGGAATTTTTGTTTAGGTATTTGCCACAAAATTTCGAGATGAGACTGAAAAAAAAAAAAAAAATAGTCGCGGAAAAAAAACACCCTAAGGTATCATGTTTTATGTTTGGTGTAAAAATATATGCCAACATTTTTAAATTGCACTACAAATTATTCCCAACCAAACTGAAAAGAATCATAAAAAAAAAAAAAAAACATATACAAAAACCGATTCTAATTTAATAATTAAAAAGCTAATAAAACGTTTAATATTATTAATAGTAGTTACCCAAGGTAGTTTAATTATAATTATTGTTTAATTTTTATATATATAGATTATTTTCTTTACTTATGTACATTTTGTTTAAAACTTAAATTGAATTTTACATTCTCTCCATATTATTTCGGTGACTCCACTATTATAAAATTCTGTATATTTTGTGCAGACTCATTTTAAGCTCGCCCAGTAATATCAGATAAAATTTACACCATTCATCGTGCTTGAGGCTAATTTGTTAACTGTGGACTTGTAAAAAAAAAGGCAATATCCTCTGTTAAAAAGTTGACATTGGGCTACTTAAAATTGTAAATAAATACCAACTAATTTCACATTTAATCTTTGCACAAGCACTGCCCAAATATATAGACAACTTTCGGAAATTGTTTCCAAACAGATATTCACATTGGTTGGAACTTAATTAAAATCACGGCTGGGAAAATCAAAATGCTTTTTTTATGAGTAAAAAAATTGCTGATTTTATGGATGCACTTCGAAGAGGCGGCTTAATGGAATCCGGTATTTACACAGGATTACCGCACACATTGCAGGCCGTTAACGGATATTTAAAATTATCCAATTTAAAAAATAATGAAAAGAAGTATGTGGACAAACATTCGTGTCAACAGATATAATTACCTGCGTGTGGGTAATCCGCCGGGAATGGGACATTCGAGTTAAGTCCAGGTGTATAAGGTTTATTTGTCCGCCACTTAATTACGATTTTTTGGGCTTTTTTTTATCGTTTCCCCGGGAGATATATAGAGCACAGGGTGTGCAAAAAGGCACACCGGAGACCGGTTATAGCGAGTAATTAAAAAACAAGATAAAAGTTGTATTCTCAATTTAAGGAGTAGAAGAAGGACAAAAATTATATGTCCGATACAGCGAATGTGTATGAGAGTGTTTTTTTTTTTTTTTGTTGAGGCGATTTAAATTAATGGACGAAAAAACACACCGACATGAAATCGAGAAAATTGTTTTTTGGGGGAAATTGCATTTCGAGAGTGTCATTCACATTCATTACCAAAAGGCCTTATCTGATAAATTACAGGCGTGCTGACATTCTAGATATGTGCACGTGACATTTCGGGTGATTTTACACAGGACGCGTTCGACGGAAATGACGAATCATTCCCCGGCCACGCACCTAGGGCGGGTTCTATCAGATAAGGGGGTTCGGTTTGAATACTCCCCCCAACGGGTGTCGCTGGGAAATCGCCAAAAACAGTCAATAGCCTGGGATAAGGCATCAATCTGTCCCAGGGTGGAAATTAATTTCAATGCCACCTCTCTTTCCACCGAGCATTCAACAACAAAATGATAAAAATTTATTGTGGGACTGTGGTGCAATTTTGAGTTGTTCCCAGTTTGACTACATAAAAGAGTAGGAAACAGTCCTTTCCATGCGTTAAGGGTGTTAAATATGGTTGAAAAGCAGCAGCCAGTAAAACAAAAAAATTATGAAAACGAGTGGCCTCAAGAGTTATTTCACTGTTTCAATGAAAATTGCCTGGGTGGGAGCGCTTTGAGGGCAAAACAAATAATGCCCTCTGTTCTGAATGTTGTTGCTTTGTTTGTTGAAATTAGTCGAGGCCAGGGCTGCACTAGCGCCTTCCGCTATTCTGTGTTGCGAGAGTAAAGCTGTTGAGTTTATTGTAATTACTACGAGCTCATGTAAGCGAACAAGCCCTCAAATCAAACCCCCTTCATTCTACCGAAGTAAAATCACTTAGGGCTCTGCTATCGTTGTTCTAATTCTAATGGATTTCTTCATGTAGAATAAGTTTACTTTGCTAACAGAAAACAATATTGAGTCGACAATCTGTAACTGCTGCTTAGTCCTTAACCTACAAATTTTATCTATGACTTATCCAATTATTTCTGATTAATGGCCCTGTTTGCCTAAGTATAAGTTAGACGGACAACAAACTATAATATCGGGTAATTTCTTAATTTGGCCATTATACATAAAACATAAATGTTGGATGAGCGGCGAGACATTATACGAATATAAAATCTGATACTACAAGTGATTCCAGGACCTAGAATAAAAGATCAATAAGGATCCATTAGACCTGAAACCTCACATAACATATTTTTCGCTTGACTTGGAATGCCATTTCTTTGACAAATGTATTGGGAACTTATTAAATGGAATAAAGTTTTGCTGTTAGCGATACAATAACTATGAAATAAAGAAAGCGGGAATAATTTGACATGCTCGTCCGGTTAGGCAAATTGAACGGATAACATTTGTAGACTGTTTTAAGAATAAACAAATTTAGAGTTTTTGTTTTGCTCATAAAAATTTAAAACAGAATGATGAATATCATATTTAAGATTAGTCGACCATATTGGACCGCTAATTTGAATATAAAAATTTCAATAACATATTTGAAATCAGCAATCCCGAAAGTATCTTTATATCAGTTTTAAGAGAATTTCCAACAATTTATAAGCTTAGCTTTCACTTCTGCTCTTGTTAAATTTGTTTACTATACTTTGTGTATTGCTTAAAATTTTTTGAAATATTTCTTGTCAAGTTACTACATATCATATTATAAAATTCTAGCCAAACAAATTTGTCTAAGAAATTATGTTTTTATTTTACGCCTAATATTTCAACGATTACAAAATCTTTTAGATGACATTCACGGTGTTCAAAGGCTTATTAAAAAAACGAACTTAGAAAAATAAATATAAAGATGTAAAAGAATAGATAACAATAATTTGTTTAGATAAAATACTAAAAAATTAGGTAAAATTTGAAGTGATATTTTTAAGGCATTAGATGTTAAGTTATTAAACAACTTATAAATTTAAAAATAACATACGAAATTATGTTGCATAATTACGTTTAAAAGTACATTTAATTAAGGGTAGTAAATTATAATAATCAGCTTTTTGAAATAGGAGTAAAAATTGAACAACAATTCTTACTTTAAACTGGAAGTTTTAATTGACGAAAATTTGCTTTTGCGAAGCATATTGACGAGATGGTTCGTAGAACGTTCAAAATGTTGGGTTTTATAAAACGTAATACTATGGATTTTTGTAATTTTGCAACTTTAATATAATTTTATATGTTTAGGATTAGACCAATGTTAGAATAAACCTCAGTGATTGGGTCCCTATATTAATCTAGTAATACAGTGGAGGAAATAGCTTTAAAGCCACTCACTTAAATATAAATTTTTTTTTAACTAAAAGCAAACAAACACATAAAGTATAGTGTGTTGGTTATATATTCTCATGATACATGTAATTACACATAACAAATTTAAAATAGTTCAAACATTATTGAAAAAAAATACTAATGAACTCATATTTAAGAGGAAATAGCTATAGAGCCACTTTCTTTTTCTTCAACAATAATACGGTAAATATATCAATTTTTTTTTCTAATATTTTGTGGGACCATCTTTATTTGAAATTACTTCAAAAATGCGGTTTGGTATTGAATTTACGAGGACTTAAAGGGTTTCTACAGGAATGTTGTTCCAAACTTCTCTAATGGCTGCTTTAAGCTCAAACACATTGTTGAATTGACGTCCTTGCTCGTAGACTCGACGGGTTAGGATCCCCCACAGGTTTTCAATGGGATTTAAGTCGGGACTACACGCTGGCCATTCAAGTATTTCAATGTCCCGACTTTTTAACCACTCCATGGTATGGTGCGAGCGATGTACTGCCGCATTGTCCTGCTGAAATATAAATTTTCCTTCCATGACGTCATCTGTAAATGGTATCAACACATCATCCAGAATATTGGTGTAGATGTTCGAATTCATTTTGATCGAAATCCAACACATTGGGGTTTTTCCAACATAACAAATTGCTGCCCACACCATGACCGTTCCACCTCCAAAATTTCTGCTTAAGCGAACCTCCTTATGCTTGCTTAAATCATGCCAATAAAATTGAAAACTGTCAGGTTCGTCCAAATTAGACTTTTTTTCATCACTAAAAAGGACATGACTCCATTCATCTTTCCAGGACATGTACTTTTTAGTGAACATTAAACGAGTTTGCTTATGTTGGTCAGTAATTTTGGGTTTTGGCAATCGTTTTGTCCACTTAACTTTCTGGGAGCAATGTAGAATTTGTCGAACACGTCTAACGGTAATTGGTAAATTTAATTCGATTTAATTTTCGACGCTGTCAGCTTTTCCTTTGCAGCTTTTTGAATAATTTTGTTTTTATTTCTTTCACTAATTTTTGGTTTCGGTCCTGGATGTCTTTGTTTTCCGTATTGACTTCTTAGATTTATATAATTGTTGACAACTGATCGTGACCTTCCTATTTTATGCGCGATCTGTCTATTGGACATTTCCAATTTAGATAATGAATCAATTTTCCCGATCTCTAGTTCAGAAAGCTTAGATCCTCTAGGCATTTTTAATTTTTTAATTTATTTCTGTTAAAATTGTTTTGCTATGTTAAATCAATGTATTTTATTCACTAAATCCGTATTTTTACTTACTAATAGTACAAAAAGTCACACTGGCTTTATATCTATTTCCTTCGAAAGTCGGTTCAGAAATGTTTTTTCTCCGTATACTTTCTAACTTGCAATAATTTGTGTAACGGTCTATCGGTATCGAGAATAAATATGCTTCAGTAAATGTAGGCAATCAATCGCTCTTGTAATGTGCATTGAAAATACGTTTTACAAATAAAATCAAGTGGCTTTATAACTATTTCCTCCAATGTATCAATAGGTTAAAGATATTTCACGAGATTCTTGTTCCGTATATTTCCTTGTCTGCATCTTGAGATCTTGAGTGACATTTGACTTTCCATCGTATGTTTGTTGCTGAGTTTGCGTAAATTACATCAAACATCAATCTGTAGCCAAGTTATTTTTATATAGACATCTTAACATCTCACATAAAGTATTCAGAGCTCTTAGAGATTTGATTGGGATTTACGTCTTCTTTTCAAATATGCTTAAAATAATTTAACAATTTCACGCTGCTAGAAATTAATTTAAGAACATTAAATTTGCATTAGTATCTAGAGTATAAATAGTTTATATTATTTACTCCCTAGTCTGTAAGATTTGTACAACCACAGAAATTTTTCTGGTTATTCGTAACTATTTTTCTTATCGATTTTAACTATTTCTTGAAATTCGTACAAATAATTAAAAATGACTATAAAATAGTTAATAATACCATAAATGTAGTATTTCTAGTTATTAATAACATTTATCATTTATTTTCTAATAATAAAAGAAAATTTTTTCAGATATTTGACCATTGCTATAAGTACAAAATTACCGCGTTTGTGATAAATATTTTGATTATAAAGTCAAAATTTTACAGGCATTTTGTGACCATAATTTTCGCCAAAAAATTGAATGGAGCTATAATCAGACATTGACCATAATTATAAATTTTCAATAAAACCTTAAATAGTAGTCAAAAACAACCATAAATATTGTCATGTATTTCTAGTTGAAAATAATAACGAATGTAGTCAAACTGACCAGAATAATAAACTGTAATTATAGTTAGGTATAAATGTAATTATAGTCATTTAGACAGTTACCAGAATTAACTATACTTTATATTTAAACCTGGGACTACACACGTCCGTACAGAAATTGGGAACACACAAGGGGTCAAACTGACCCCCGAAAATCTCCAAACTTCTATATCTCGCAAACATGAACACAAATTCTGAAATGATGTTCTTTTTTAGTTAAGAGGATGATCGTTAGTTCGAAAAAACTTATTACTTATTTTTAACGACACCGCGGGCGCCTCGAATATTCCTAGTTATTCTGAAATATTTCATATTTTAAAATTATGTTTAGGGTCTAGATGACCCCCAGCGTAACCCCAGGGTTAAAATTTATTAGATGTAACAATTTTCCTTAGTTCTCACAGAATAAACCAGAAAAATAGTTGAATAATATTCATTTTGATTAGAAATTTCTCTGGGTGTAATCGATAGACTGAATGAATAGAAAAATAAATAAAATCTGATCTTGACGAACATAATTAAAGTTGTAAGACCGATTGCCTTTCTAGATTAGAGAACTTTATCCATCCATCTTAAAATACAGGAAAATGAATCAAGAGCCTCAAAGAACTAGGTACTAGTAATGTCCGCCCCCTAGATTAATTAACTACCAGATACCCCCCGGAGTGGTAGTAACTAGCCCAAAAGTAGCAAATTTATGGTCACCCTGTACTCTGCCCCCCACGATGGCTAAATTAACGACTGTCGCCTTCAATTGAATTTGGTGCCAGCGCCATGTGGAAGGTAAGTTTTTGACAAACTGATGTGAAATAGTGAGAGAATGCCTATCGATGCAGAAAACCCATCGAAGTGGGTCTTTGGGGCACAGTACAGGGGGAGTCCCAGCAGCTGGGGCTTTGACCACCCGTCGCTCCCCGATCCGTTAGTGGAGTGAATGTTTTCGAATTACACCTGCGCGGCCGGAAGCACAAAATCTTTTTCACGATCGAGCTGGCAGCAAACTTTGTAGCGCATGAGAGGTTTCCAGCTGATCAACTCCAACTCTAACTCTCGGTGGTCGGCGATTAGAGCGTCAAAAATCGAATTTTGCCCTCCTAACGAGAGAAATTTCTATTTAAATCACGGCAGGGTGCTTCTTCACAATCATAGAGTCTGAAGTGAACTGAAACGTGCTCTCGCCTCGACGACTCTTACACGGGGGAGAAAGAACCACCTGAAATGTTGCAGCGGATGCTGTGCCTGGGATGGGGTACGATTCGCCTGGAAAAAACCGTAGAAAAGTGGAAATGATAAAAATCAGCGCCGCCTGGGAAAAGGGGGCTCATTTGTACACACCGAGCAGACATGTCTATGAAATGTGCTCACATTTTCATTACGCTCGGGTTGCCCGGACGATGGGGCTCGATGACGTGGACGGGAGGCGTTTCATCCCCCTGAATGTTGATACAGAACGGCGGCTGGGGAGATTTTTACGATCGACTGCCAGGCAAAACGCTGATGTATTGCCCTAAACCCATCTTACCGCACACAAGCTGCATTTTACGTGCTAAACGCGTTCGAAGGATAGATAAGAAGATGTGCCCTCACGCCAGCGATAAGAAGCAACATCCTGCCACCATTGCGTGAAAAATGGCAGACTGCGAACATACCTTTAAAGCATATGGAGAACAGGTGAGCACACGCCTTTGGTTTCTCGCCCTTGAGGAGGCCGTATTTCACTTCAAATGATTTACAGACCAATTACTTTGACGAATTATAATTGCAAAACTGCAAAGTGGTTCTTATTCTAGCCCCAAAAGAGCTTGCAGGGTGTGTCTGTGTCTGTCTGCTTGCCTGTCTGTCTGTCTGGTTGTCTGGCCCGGTGGGGCGTTCAGATAATGGCATATCATCGCAATATGTTAACGCTTCCACCTTTTATGGATTTCAATAATTCATTTGCATTGACAGGCTTTGGAGCTCATACACGAAATATTCCTCTGCGATTTATGGCATCCATTAAATTATAAACGCAAATATATGGCCAAACTGTATCTATAATTAGGCAATACTGTCCGATAGATTTTCCACGATTGATTCAGATATATGCACTGGATTTCTATTCAGCATATGGACCATTATATTTCTACCAATAAAAAGATATATTAGGGAAATTGCTGATCTCTCTATTGATGCCCTATAAATCGAGTTAATAAAATCATCTAAACCATTTAAAGGCTAATTCAAAGTATGCGTGTGGGGAGAAAAGTTTTTAGGGCAACGATTTAATAGTCTCCCGGTAGGCGGCCCAGTTTATCGCCAACTAAGCGCAAATCCCTTCAGACGAAATGTATTCGATTTTATCCAATTGAATATTCAAAACAGTCTCTTGAGGCCCTTCGAGCCAAAAGTCAGCCATAAAAAGGTTGTAAAAGAAAAAAAGTTTCCTTCTTTTATTGTTTACGCCGAGAGCACCCGTAGAAATCCCTCGTGGCATAAACCACAGAACCTGCCGGCGAATTTTTCCTTAGCCCTGGAAATTCGATAACTCCAGAAATAATCCGCGAGGCTATAAAAAGAAAAAACTACAAAAAAAAAGAAAAAACCACCAAGATGCGCCCTCTCATAACTTTTCCGGTCCGGTCGACTGAGAAAAATTCGCTGTACGAAAAATGTCGGTCAAAAAGATAGAGCTCCAGCAACAGTGGCGGGATTTGTCCGGGGGGCAATTCATGTCACGCTTAGAACGGGCACATTTCACGGATTTTCCCTTCGAGTGACTGTTGGAGCCCCGAGCTCCGGGTGGACATACTGGACAGTGAAGGGCTTCACATACAGCACATGACAAAGTGGGGCGACACTTGAACCAGTTTTGTGGTTTTCGGGTGTGTCGCCCCTGTCGCTGTGCTCTTTTTTTCGAGCGTGCTTCCTTACAATCTCAAAAACTTTGTCCTGCAGCCAAAGTGGAATACTCAAAATTTGCCCCAAACAATATTTTTTGGCATCGAATAGCTGATTTTGGCTCTACATAGCCATGGGATCCCCTTAAGGGATGTCGTTTTGACACTTTAAGGTTGTTACTGAAACTTTTTGAAATGAACCATTGTCGGTATATGTTTTTATCTAAATCGGACTGGGTTAAGGTCCAGAAATTCTTTTCTTCTCATGCAAAGCACTTGCTGGAGGAGTTTGCATTTCTGGAGTTTTCTATAAAGTACGACAAAAGTCATAAAAGTAAAATTCTATTCCAATTTTATCAATTTCTGAATAATTGTAATCGTGTTACTTGTCGAAAATCACGACAAGCAGAATTTGATATTTTCCTAGTCACCTCAAACGACAATGAACGAAAATAGGGAAAAAGTGACATTCTGGTTTTCGTTTATTTACGATAAAAGTCCTCAAAAGTGACATTTGCTGTCGTGGCCATTTTTTTTAACGACAAAATGAAAAGAAAAGGGAAAAGGATAACACAGAGGTAATTTTTTTTACCTAAATCTGTTTGATTTTAATAATTTTCTATTAATTTACTACAAATATGTAATTTAACAAGTTGACGCACGCACTTTTTAAGCAGTGATGGAACACTCTCCTTTTACCTTTTTTTGTTTGTTTTTTTTTTTATAATTTATAATAAAAATAATATAAGATGTTTATGGACGTTTTGCTTCTACAGCAACGAGCAATGGATGTCTATAGACGTCAACGTATTAAAGTTAAGATAGCAAATAAAATGAGTCTATGTGTCTTATTGTCCTGGGGTTTTCATCTACTGCTGGTCTTTCGAGTTCGTTTTATAAGAAGGTGCAACCAAAAATTAATTTAAATAATTATGTCATGAGATATGGCATAACAAATATATAAATATATATAGACATACTTCATTACATCTTCTATAGTCATGGAAATTATGTTTTCGCAGAAATATCATTGCATCGTCGTAAAAATTAGTTGCTTTTTGCGTCATTTTGCAGAATCCATCCAAGAACCTTTTAAAAGGCTCAGAAATAGGCGAAAACATCTTTTGTATTGCTTACTACAAAATCGAGTCATTTGCAAAAATTTAAAAATTTCTAAATCATTAAAACAAGCGATTAACAGAATGCCGATTTCTCGATTTCACATCACGACCAAGTGACACGTAAAATAGCCGAAAAACTATAATTAGAAGTTCAGTTTAAAGGGCAATAACATAAGTTGATTTTGATAAAGTTGTCTGTTTTGGAAGATCTTAGTGTCTATTGAAATTGTATGATACAGAAAGTCTTCAAAAGATCGATTTTTTTTTTTTTTTTTTGATTTTTCGAAAGTAAATATTTTCAAAAATGTTCTCTGAATTCTAGAATGATCCGAACATTCTAACTATAGCGCGCTCTATTACTCCGGTCGCAGCTAAGCCGCTTACCTGGAAAACTTTAAGCGCGTTTGTCTCGAAAAAACGTTTTTTGGCCTTGCGTTGTCCAATTCTTGAAAACTACTCAACCGATTCGTCTAAAATTCTAAACACATATTCCTAGCATGTATGGATCGTGCCGAACTACGGACAAATCAAACGTTGAATTTTTACAATATTTTTCCGATCACTGAGAAAAAACACCTTTTTCTTTCTCCATTTTGTTAATTATACATAAAAATTAATAATTGTAGTTCGGAAGGAACTCACAGTTATTATTTATCTAATAACATTTGATTTATATGTTTCAAATGATTTGCTGCAGAGAAATCGATAACGTAAGTCTCCTCCCAACTTTTTGAAGAGTTACCTTGGTCTACTATTTTTGCATATAAATATTGAGTAAAATGAATAAAAAAAAATATATTTTAAGTGTGTATTTAATAACAAATTTTTTTTTCGAGCATCTAAAGTAGACTAATCCCTCAATACAAATCCAATTTCAACACATTTTAAATTACGTATTTATACGATTATGTATTCTAGTGTTCAAAATTCTATGATAAAATCTGACTGATTTGGAAATTGACCTCACAATTCAGCTAATGGGTTTTAATTGAATTTTTAGCATGCACACATAACTTCTATTCCTTAATGATATTGTCACAATATCTACGGGAGCAAAACGATTGATTTTCGCTGATGCCCTTAAACTATATCTTAAATTTAGTTACAATATTGATTCACATTACGGGGTGATCTTGATAAACTCTCGATCTGATGTTCGAAAAGTGATATTCAATTAAACATACCTATCTAACAAGGATAGGTCACACTGTATGGATCACCGATTTGACCGAGTCTCCATGTATTTAAAGAGGTTCACTAGTGTAGTAAATCCCCAAAGTCCTAGGGTGCAACACTTGGAAAAAAGGGAGAAATTTCTCTTGAAAGTTTTAGGCTTACCATTAGTAGAAGTACCAAAAATTCGAACTTATGAAAGTTGTCTTGGCGAAGTGAGCAGCGTATATGTTTCTTCTACCTTTCTTCATAATACATATTTATTTGCCAACATAATTCGGATTATAAATAACATACATGGAATTGCGCTTTTTATCAATGATACTTCGCCACGACAGCTTTCATCAGATCGAATTTGTGGCACTTATACTATTAGTGAGCCTAACATTTTCGAGAGAAACTTCCTTATTTCTGAGTGTTGCACCTTAGGGCTTTGGGGGTTTACTACACTAGTGAACCTCTTTAAATATATTTAATTAATGTCACTGCACCGAAATTCTAACCCAATCTCCACATTTCTAACAGAGTCCACCAAGTTACGGGCTTAGAGGTCATATTTGACAAAACAATTTCTTTCACATCGAACATAGAGCTTATGATTTCGAAAGCTTACCGATGTTTGGGATTCCTTAAGCGTAACTTTGGGAATTTTACAAATGTTTAATATTTATACTCTGAAAATTTGTTACATATTCCTTGTTAGATCTTTATTGGAATATGCATCAATCATTTGGTATCCTTATTGCAAAACTCATATAAAGAGAATTCACATTCAAGTACAATTTTCATAATCATCATAATATGCCATCTTAAATTTAGATGTTTGCATCTCGAAATACCTAAACTAAAATTACGGAGGGCATTTATTTGCGCACATTTGTGAAAAAAATACTATCATACAGTATCAAATCACCCGAGTAATTGTAGTTAATTCATTTATACGCCCCTGAAAGGCATATTCGTTCTCCAAACCTGTTATTTGCTCAACGATGAAGAACTAATTATGGCTATTTTGATCCAATATCTAAACGCATTCTGCACTTTAAATTTCTTCCATTCAAGAAAAGTTTACAAATCTACCATCTTTGAAAATGGTAACTTACAAGCATGAAATTGCAGTTGCTAATAACACTAAACTTGATGTTCCCGACTGTAAGATAAATTTCAGTCTTTATCCTATAAAAGTGAATTTTTCGGGAATACAATAATGAACCTGACATCTTAAATGTAAATATGTATATATAAGAATTTAAATAAATCCGTGTTGTAAGTATTTCCCTTGATTTTAATTAGATATTTTTCAGAATTCCATCAATATAAAATTCCCAATAGCTCCCTTAATTTTCGTAATCCCTACAGAATCTCATAAAGGAAATGTTCGTTTTCTAAGGAAAATAAAAAGAAAAACCTTTTCAAAAGAAACCGCCATTTTCTTTAAACGAACTTTCCTTTAGAATTAGCATTTTGCGCAAATTTCTTGTCTCCTAGATTTAATCGAAGGATACTGAAGAAAAACAAAATCTAAGAAAAGTAGGAAGTTCTCGAAGAACAGCTCTCAAACTAGAAGTAATTTCCATTAGCATAATATCGATAAAATCCTTGAACCTGATAAGTAGTTTGGGTACGATAATTCCTTTCAGTTTCCACCCTGCACTCTCATTACAGGGTGTCTTTCCGAAAGGATGCATGCATCCGCCAAATCCTCTTTGAGATATACAAACAAGAAAAAAGTAACGAAATAGGGATTCATTCGCAAAACACTCTCCTTAAAGTTCGTTCTAGGACGCGAACTCGAAGTGCCTGCAAAAAGATTCATAGATATCAAGGAAGACACATTCTGGAATTGACTCGGACGTCCTTGGGATATATAATCGTTCCGGGACTCGAGCCATCAGGACTAAACCACCCGGAAGTAGCTGTAACAAGTGTGGTCATGTCCTTCTCCATTTAAGGACGACAGTCTCGTGCTCAATTGTCCGTACTGCACTGAGCCTGGGAACATTTTCGACTTGATCCCATCTGTGGACGTTCCCATGATCCTTACAGGAAAGAAAACTTTCGGCAGCTCAGAGTTTGCTTCCTTCTGATTCTGACCATTTCCTTTAATGCTTATCCCTCTTTTTTGCATTTATTTATTCTATTTCTCTTGGCTGTTTTGTAATCCTTGGATCGGTCGGTTAAGCTCCTGAAAAATAACCAGAGCACAGAGTATTATACATAATTTTAGTGCCGCGACGAACCAGAAGGATTATAGACGGGGAGTGGGCAGAGTTTTTGGGGATTGATAGTCTCCTCATCCTCAATCCTGGACCCCAACACAGCTCCTAATCGATATTAATTTGTCAGTAAAGATTATCTCTTTCGACACGATTTATCAAAACATCAGCGTGGCCCTGGTCGTGATGGGAACGGCGCGGCGGCGCGAGGGTGCTCCGCCAAACTATGGGATATTGGCGATGTCAGATAGCGATTTGGGGCCCTTCGAAGGGCCATACATCACGGGCTCCGCACAAAGCGTAAGGCAAATGAGAAGCTGGAAAGTAGATCAATTGCTCCCCTTCAGCCGCCTATTCATCCTGTCAACTTTCATTTATCTCCCTGTGCCCTTTGTAGTCGATATTGTTCCAGCGGGTAGGGCTAACAGGGGGCGGGGATATCCCTCTCCAGAGTGGCGCAAGGGATTTGTATCGCAGTGGTAGCAGCTGGGACCCACAAAAGCGCCTGCCTGCCCCTCTCCCCTGGAAAAGGTCACAGTACCCCGGGATCGCGACTTTGTGTCCTTTTGTTGCGGGATTACAGGACGTTTCTGGCTCATTTTTCTTTAATTATGCAATGACCGAAACGGCCGGTTTCCCGGAAAATTGCCTTCCGGCCAAAAAAAGGGAAAAAATGGGGAAAATGAGTGATAAATATAGCCGATTCCGAGCACACCCCACAAATGGAGCGTGCTCCTGCGGTATTTCCTAATCCAAGTTCTTCCCGGTTTTGTTGTTGTTGTAATAATTCCCTTCTCCGGACGGGAGCGACACAACGAGTTAAAAGGAGCCTGCGAGCGTGCGGTAGGCCAATTAAGCTTTCGATAACAACATCGCTATCATTCTCAGCCGGGGATTTCCTCGATTGTTTATCGATAGCCATTAATTTTATGCTTTCCTCCAGGATTCCCTTGGCGGCGCGCGCGGCGTGGCTTTCCCGGTTCCTTTGGGAACTCTCGTGTCGCCGCCGCTGGGAATTCCATCGATTTATCTCGAAGATATTTAAATTAGGAGAAGCACATGTGAGCTGGCAGTGGCTTTTCGAGGATTTCCCCACAAAATTAATGGAGAGGATTTCGCCTGGAATCGGTCCCGAAAAAGGGGGAAACATCAACAATTTACTGTCAAACTTTCAAAATGTTTACAATTTCACGAGCAATTGATGCGCGAGACATTCCCTTTAATGGGCGCATGGCACCAGGGTCCCTCGGGTTTTTGTTTCAGTATTTAAATTCATTGCTAGCGTAATGTCGGTTGGACGGGAAGAATATGTTATTTAAATTGAGAAATATGGGTTTGCCCTAACTTGAATTAAACTAATTACAGTTTCATAGACTTTTTTACCACAAAATAATTTGGTATGCGCAATACACCTAATCCCCGATTCACACGGTAGATAGGTTCCTCAGAAAACCGTGTAAATCGAAATCGGAATTTTATATATTTTTATATATGTATATATCAACGTAAAATAAAAGTAAATATATTTTGAAAAATATAAAAAGATTAAGATCCTTAAAAATTTAACCAAATTAATTACTATTATCACATTCATCTTTCCTTCCTGGTTGATATTATATTATTTTTATCATTCGATAGTACTTAATGTGATTTTGGTTCGATGGGAGAGGAATAAGGGACAATCCCGGATCGGAAAGACTTGGAGATGAAATCCATAATTGACAATTGTGTATGGTTTTTGGTTAAATCTTTGTAGACCTCCTCATATTAAGTGAAGCTATATTAAAATAGATGTAATCGAAAAGCTCGTCCAACATTCGGGTTATTTTGGTTAAAATTATTACCTATTTTTTGTCCTAAAGAAACTCTTACGTAGATGATTTTTATTGTGAACGGAATTAAAAAATTGCAGTAGAAATATGTGTGCAGCCAATACTGGTTTTTGTTTGTTAATTGAAAAACCATGTAAAAGCAAAATCGTGTGAAAAAAAGTATCGTGCAAATATTCAAATCTGTAGAGTGGGATATTGGGAAAAAACGTAAATTTAGATTTTAGAACTCACAAATAAAAAGACTAATTACACTAGTTTAAAAATTTTAATTTTTTTCTTGCCCCTCATATGAAATGTAATTTTTTCCTTTCTTCAATGAAAACTAATCAGTAATGTAAAATCGGATTTTTTCCATCACGTTAAGTTTTCGAGAAAAACAGGTTTACAAAATGAAAATAACCATATTTTAGCCACTTTTGGAAAAATTCTTAACAACAACGGGATTTCGTAGCAGCTCGAAACGTAAGTCAAATCAAAGTTTGAATTCTAAACTATAGCTTTATAATATGTTATTAGTTAATTTTTATTAAGATTTATTCAGGAAACGACTTTTTCATGAATCTTCCCCCTGCCATGTAAATGAAATTAACCAACGATATGTAGGAGTGGAACTCTAATGAAAACCTTGTCTCCCCAACAAACATTGAAAAAGATTTTAATTAACTGATATTTTATAACTATAGTATAGAATTTAAGCATTCATTTGAACTGCGTTTGGGACCGGTACGACATCTCTTCATTTTTAGAAAAGAATGTCAAAAATGGCTAAAATACGGATTTTTTAAATTTTTAACCCTATTTTTCTTGAAAATGTGACGTGATGGGATTTTTTTATTATTTTTTTCGAAATCAGAGAATCTTAATAATAACATATGTACTTAGTAAATTTTTTAAGGGGACAAAAATCTTGTAAACTAGTGTTATCAGTTCCATTACATTGGAATATTCCTCTAAACAATTTAATACAAACGCTGTAAAAAATAAACCCAATTGAAGATAGTATAATTGAGTTTTGTAACATAATATTAGCTGATTAATTTGTAGAATGAAAGAAATACTTTTTGGAAAGTGTCCCATTTTAAGAGTTTCAAACTAATAAAAAGTACATAACGCAGTAAAAGAGCAATATTTGCTCAGATTATGTTTTTTTTAATTATAATAATTCCATTCTATATGTAATTTTTATAAGAGCCGGATTATCAGCTTCACTGAAGATATGCCACCGATATTTTGCCGCCCCAAAAACTCCAAATTTGGTCCAAATCTATACTTATATAATATTATAAAGCTGAAGAGTTTGTTTGTTTGTTTGAACGCGCTAATCTCAGGAACTACTGGTTCGAATTGAAAAATTCTTTTTGTGTTGGATAGTCCATTTATCGAGGAAGGCTTTAGGCTATATAACATCACGCTGCGACCAATGGGAGCGAAGAATCAGTGGAAAAAACGGGGAAAATTATTCATCTTTGAGGGCTTCCGTTGTTGTACCGTTGTTTTTTAGATCGTGTTTTCCTTTATAAACTTTTTCAATCTATACTAATATTATAAAGCTGAAGAGTTTGTTTGTTTGTTTGAATGCGCCAATCTCAGGAACTACTGGTTCGAATTGAAAAATTCTTTTTGTGTTGGATAGTCCATTTATCGAGGAAGGCTTTATGCTATATAACATCACGCTGCGACCAATAGGGGCGAAGAATCAGTGGAAAATGTGGAAAAAACGGGGAAAATTATTCATCTTTGAGGGCTTCCGTTGTTGAACCGTTGTTTTTTAGATCGTGTTTTCCTTTTTAAACTTTTTCAATCTATATATATAAGTAAATGTTTGTTTGTTTATTCGCCTTTTATAGACTCCGAAAACGCTGAACCGATCTCCTTGAAATTTATACTAAGTAGTCTCTATTCAAAGGGAAGTAACATAGGAATTCGCATAAAACCGATTGTTTTCAGGGAAGCGTAGCAAGGCAGATAAATAGATAGATAGAAGTTAGATAGAAGCTAAATAGATATGTAGGTAGATAGATAGATAGTAAGATAGATAGATACATAGATAGACAGATAAATAGAAGACAGACAGAAAACAGATAGATATATAGATAGAAGATAGATAGATAAACAGACAGAAGATAGATAGGACGTAGATAGATAGATAGATAGATGTAGATAGATAGATGGATAGGTAGATAGATAGATAGATAGAAGATAGATATAGATAGATAGAAGATAGATATATAGATAGAAGATAGATAGAAAGACAGAAAGATAGAAGATAGATAGATAAATAGAAGACAGACAGAAGGTAGATAGACAGATAGATATATAGATAGAAGATAGATAGATAAACAGACAGAAGATAGATAGGAGGTAGATATATAGATAGATAGATGAATAGGTAGATAGAAGATAGATAGATAGATCGAAGATAGACAGAAAGATAGAAGATAAATAGATAGATGCCGTTTAGTTACGGAAATGATTCTATGACCTCAATAATTGAAAATCTATTTACGTTTGGATTAATGGTAATGAAATATTTTATTTATAAATTCTCGCATAAACCCGATTGTTTTCGGAGAGGCGTAGCAACGCACGCAGGGTACGGCTAGTATAATATAAAACAATTAAAATTTCCTATAAAATATTAATTTTCATATAAAAAAAAAAAAGCAAAACCATGGTTGGGTCGAAAATTGATTTTCGAATATCGTTGAATTTTAGACTGCAAAGGTTTTAAAAAAAAGCCAGAAAATGAGTACAGGTTTTTTTCCTGGTTATAAGGTCAGTGGACTAAGAATGGTAGAATTAAATTTTATTGCCTAAGGTTTAAAGAGCCGTGTGTCACTTGCTTTTATCTACGTTATTTATTTTTATTACATTTTGTACATTTTTCCTAAAAATTTTCCGCCTTTTAAAAATCTGCTGCCCTACGCCATGGCGTTCTTGGTGTACCTATAATCCGGCTCTGATTTTAATATGTTAACACAAATAAACAAGCAAGTAAGAAATATCGCCAATTTAATAAAAATTAATAATTCACAGGCTAAGAACTTTTATCTTTAGACGCTATATACCACCTAGACACCACAATTATTTTCAGTCCCTCCCGCATACGCAATCTGAAGAAGATATTGTATAGCAAATTGCAAATTATTTATTTGAATGTAACTTTTTTTTTAATAGTAAATAAAAGTTGGATATTTTTTTTTTACATTTAGAGCACAATTGTATATACATTTTTTTTTATTATATTAAGGGAATTTAATTTATTTATTTTTTCTTTAATTAAATAATTAAAAAATTTAAAAATTATTTTATTCATTTTGACAGCGACTTGAGTCCATTGGGCATTTATAGCCATTATGTTATTTTTTTAAAAATGTTAATCATACTAAATGGGTTTGTAAATTATATACCCTTAGAAGTATAAAACCTTATATGTAATATGGTTGTTATGAATCGACACAATGTTTGAATCGACAATGTAGCCTTAAAGGTAATTATATAAAAAAAAAGTGGTTTCATTCAATTGCACTACAAATTTTATTACTAAAATTCACCTTTTTATAAAAATTCAATTCACGATATTTCGGCCTAAATTAACTAACTAATTTTCTCCACGTTAATTCATAATTTAATTCAGTAAAATTCACGGAAATTCAATAACTATAATAACTAAAAACTATAATACTACAAATTTCACTATAATTAACTAAATTTCACTATAATATTACAAAATTCACTAGAATTTACTAAAAAACTACTCCTCGAGAATCATGCAACCTTTTCACCAATAATTTAAGCCTGCCACCAACTCACCATTAAAGGCAATCCTTTCAATCAAAGATCAATTTGATTACCCTTTCACCGATAGTGATTCGCGATTCAGATTTAAATATGTAGCATCCGAAATTGATAATTGAAAAATGAGGACGATCGTAGCGTGTCTCACGCGTTTATTGCCCCTTTTTCCAATATTTAAGGGACTGCCCCATTTAGGGTTTAACGATCGTGTTGAGTGGGAGGTAAATTGCACCTTGTTCCACAAATCATTTACTTGCAAACACTTTCTTTGCAATACTTGAGTCAAAAATTATTTTTACTCATGTTTTGTAGTATTTAGTGCTCACTCCCAGGTAAACCCGCACATTTTTATGCATGAAAAACTTTAAATTCACATTACACGTCTTCAAATTAGGCATTTTTATACTTTTGCCTTTATTGGCCTGGCAACTCCACTTGTAGAAATTGGAAGGATTTTCCAGGACTCTTTATCCTTTTCGCCCAACTCGTTTCTACTTTACTCTCATTGAATGAGGTTATGTATAATTAATTTCTTTAATTCAAATTAAATTCAAATTATTTTACCACAGGTAAATTCCCCATGGTAAAAAACCTCAGATTGAGTATCAGCCGCGATCACATCGCGATGGCGGATTTTCGAACTGTCAGTGCCGTGTTGTGAAGTGTTTAAATTGCTTTTAACGGGTAAGTATTTGCCTTTCTGTTTTATTTATTTTATTTTTATTTCAGGAATATTAAATTGTTGCCAGTTCTTGTCCATTCCGGGCTGAAATGTCTTTATTTGGGAGTGCCGGACGGGCTGTTTACCTTGGAGTACATTTCTTGGGGCTCCGCTGATGAACCGGGGAAGTTTGATTCTCTATACAATACATGCTCAATTTTTGTTCAATTCATTTTAATTTTTATTTAATTCAATTGGCATTTGTGTTTTTGTGTTAATTCATAAATTTCATTATTTCATCTTTATTTAATTAAATTAATTATGTTTTTAGCCATTCATCTGCGTGTGGAGTTCTATTGGGTTGGCACGAAAGTAATGAGACACTCTAGAAAACTCTACTCATGTTGTTTTTCTAATCAATTGTTTTCGATCATATTTTAGTATGTTATAGAACATTCTAGGAGCTTCAGTCCTAGGGGTATATAAAAGCGCACGCGCGATTAATTCAGTCAGTTTGAAGAAAAATGGATGAGCGACAAGTTCGAACTCTATACCTTTACGAGTATTTGTTAGGCCATAGTGCGCGAGCTGCGGCAGACAACATCAACACTGCATTTGGCTCAGATACTACAAGTCACGCAACAGTGTCTCGTTGGTTCAAACGCTTCAGTACAGGAGACCGAAGCCTCGAAAGTCAGCCTCGCTCGGGACGACCACCAGCTTTCGACAATGATGATTTGCGCCGTGAACTGCAACAGAAGCCGGATGCAAGCACTCGTGAATTAGCGACAAAACTCCACTGCAGCCATCACGCTATAGAACATCACCTGGACGAGCTCGGATATAGGAGAGTTTTATCCCGATGGACACCTCATGCCCTCACAGACGCCATTCGTGCTGCTCGGGTCGCCGTCTGCCAATCGCTACTACTTCGACCGCGCCGGAAGGAGTTTTTGGAGGATTTGGTCACAGGGGACGAGTCGTGGGTTCTCTACGAAAGCAATACGCGCCGTGCCTCAACCAAAGCAATATCAAAACCGCAGCGAAAAGGTTCTATTGTGCTGCTTTTGGAATTCTCAGGACATGCTGTTTTGTGAATTATTACATAATGAAACAGTTAATGCTAACACATATGCGGCGCAGCTCGATAAACTAGCCACTGCTATCAAAGAAAAAAGACGAAGAAGAGCCAATGTCATTTTACTTCATGACAACGCTCGCCCGCACACTGCATCCACCACCCGCCAACAACTGGAGGGCTTAGGCTGGGAGACGGTACCTCATCCACCATATTCCCCAGACATTGCCCCTTCAGACTATCATTTATTCAGAGCCATGAAAAATGATTTACGTGATAAACGCTTTAACACTTTTAATGAAGTTGAAACCTACGTAGTCACCTTCTTCAACTCACGGCCCGCTGAGTTCTGGGCAACAGGCATCCAGTCCTTGCCTATACATTGACAAGAAGTCATAGATGCTCACGGCGAGTATTTGATTGAATAAATGTATAGTAAAATAAAAATGTTAGAATTTAAAATGTAAAAACAAACTGTCTCATTTCTTTCGTGCCAACCCGATATTTGGGTTGCGGCCCAGCAGGATGAAACCCTTGATATACATGTTTTTCAGGTATAATTCCTATTAATTCTTCTAGTTTTGTTTTTATGATTTAAATTCATTTTATATTTTCAGGTCTGAGCAGAACAATGGTAGTATCCAATATAACAAATATTTTTAAATTTAATAAAACCTGAACATTTAAATATCTTGATTTAAAAATAAATGGTCTTGGGAAACTTTCAAAATAAACGGCTCGATTAGTAGTACATACAGTTAACGAAATCCATTTAAATCTAGTGTCTAACCTTCATTTCGAATTACAATATTTTGAAAATCAAAAATTAAAAACCATATTGACACCCTGTGATAGCTGGATATCTTTGTTATACTCTTGTTTGTAGACATTTCAATAATTCATTTGCTAGTAGGTATTGAGATACGTTGCATTAGTTGAAATTCACGGTGTGCTATTAATCGCGTAATTAGTTTGAAGCCAGTGAGTTGTATTTCCGGAAAACTATTTATACTTTTATCATAACATAATCTTTCACTCCTACCACTAATTATCCTTCCTTTTTATCATTACCTAATTGCTTTGATCCTTCTCAGAAATTCCTCTTATCTCTAGAATGAGAGGAAGGGTTTTCTTTTGTCCACTGCTATTTATAGTAGTTCTTTTTGAAACAGCAAATTGTTGTGTTGTACCTAAAATTTAATTCGATTTTATTATAAGAAATTGATGGAAGTAAATGCTAAAATTTTCAGTAGCCTTTTCTCTAAACTATTGCTTATAAGTTTCTGTACTCGAGCACCTAAGAACCTATAATTTTAACAATGAAACCTAACGAATCTGTTAGCAAACAAAACAGCTTAATAAACTAATTAATTTTCAAAATATCTGTTAGACGGAGAGATGAGAACAGAAAAAGTACTTCAAACAACCCTGAAAGCATAGGATTGCCCATTTCATTTCAATTTGTGAGTGTATTGTTTAAATAATCAGGTTACCCGGATCAGCACCTGTTGAATTCCGTCTGCAAGGTAAATTAGTTTTTAAGGCTTTACTAGATTCTCCCCAATATCCGTGAAGGGTAGATTTGCATTTTGCCCGATTAATTCCAAAGGGAACCTGCTTTAGTGCGACAGCCCATTAACTAATCTGATCAAGGACCAGTTTCGTCCCTGGCTTGTTATCCTTAACGAAGCTGCACTAAAAGGAAAGTTTTCCCAATAGCTCCATAGGGAGCCCCAGCAGCCAGTTCCCGAAGGAATCAAGTTAATCACGCCTTTGTTAAATGCTTCCCGAGCAAAATGGGAAAATAATACGGTGGCATTGTTCCCGACGTTCATTTAATCATTCCCACCTCATTGAAGGAGGCTTTCGGGTTCAATTAAAATTTGCACAAGCGAAATGCTCCTTTTTGCCTTGCCTCGGAAGAAGAAATACCAAAAAATAAGAAAAATCTAGAGCACCGCAGCTAGCGAAGGCAAATTTTAATTAAAGTTTTCCCTGGCAAAAACTGGAACTTTCGGCTAAAAGTCCGCAATTTCTTGGAGGTTGCAATTTTCTTTTTTTTATTATTTTGCTTCACACGTTCGCGGAAACTTTCGCGAGTGGCAGAAAGATTTCGCGCTGTACGACGAAGAAAAGATTTATTGCTTTAGATATAGTGGGTGGCGCGCGCACGGCAGCGACAGTCTTAGGAACTTTCTGATGCCTAATAAGCAAAAACTCTACCCTTACTCTTGGGAAATTGCGAATTTGACGAGATTGTTATTTGCGCTGCCAGAAATTGCCGACCGGTAGCGGTGATAATTATAAATCCCTGGCGATTTGCCCTATATAAGATCCCAAATCCATCTCTTAACTTTCCAAGGCTATGAGGTCTAAGTGAGGGGCGGAGCGCCAGCCGGCGTTGTCAACTCCTGATCCTGCCCTGGCGTATGTTAGGATGTCCTGGGCGAAAGTGAATTTGCCACTTGGGCAAAGTTCCGCACCACTTATTAGTCGAAACTTTGGCAACTTAACCCTTACAAATTGGCATCTATGCTGTGTTAACTTCCGCCAACTCCCACAGGAGACCACTGAAATTTCATCCAGGAAACGAAGCCCGACAGTGCCCTCTGTTTCGTCGGCGAGGAGCTCCGCCGGACTGAAATGAAAGTTGAAGTTGGAGCTGAAGTTGCTGGCTGCGATGATTTGTTGGAATTAATGATTGCCCATTGGCCGGCATCTCAGCTGGGACTTATAATTTCATCCTGCCAGACCCGACCTTTGATTAAATTTATTTTCATCCCTTATTTGTTGGCATTATGTTTATTCGTTTGTTGCTTTTCTGTATTGAATTGAATTTTTTTTTTTTTTTGCGCTACTCTTGTACACATATATCCCTAGGGTAAATTGTCCAGGAAGAAGAATTTCAATTCAGACTACCTCTGAGAAAATCCGATCAAATAAGACTGATTACAAAAGGGTTCCGCAAACTGTCTATGATAAAACCAAATTGTGAAAGGATTTTAATTTCTTAAAAATTTAATGTTTACTTATATTCAGCGACTCTCATAACCTCTGTGTATCAATTTTCACGGGAGTTCCTTGAAGTTGGGAATTTTCAGTCGTCATGTCGCGATAAAGTTTGAATATCACTAGCTATACGAAATCTGCCTCATTTATACAAGAAAACTGGAAAATTCTCTTTTTGGAAGCTCTTACTTATTTTGAGAGTTGTTTATCGATCTGATATGGAGAAAATATAAAATTGATTTTGAATTCGGATAGTTTTCTAAGATAAAGATAATGAGAGACTGCTCTCAAAATAAGTCAACAGTTTTCAAAAACAGAGCATTTCGATTTCCTTATAATTTAGGACAATTTTGTATGACAAGTGACACCACAAATTTGCTACCAATAACCCGCAAAATAAAGAGCCCTATTCTACAAAGCGCATTTCTAGAGGACACATATTTTATATAAAAAATCCAATTGGAAAGTGTACTTCGGCTTTAAATTCGCTTTTCAATGGTGAGCCCAAGGTTATTAATAGTTTTCAAAATAAAATTGGAACTTATTTCTCGCTTATACTATTTAATTTTTTCTTTTAAATATTAAATTTTGGAGGTTTTTGAAACGAAAACTTTCTTAACTAAAGTGAACGTAAATATTGATCCAAACTTCCATGTTAAAGAAATTATAAGCGTCCAAAAATCAATTTGTATTTCATAAAGTAAAGAGTGAGTCATCTGTTGGTTTCTTTTTAAATAACATGTTATTTTGACAAAAACAGCTCTTCCGTCCTCAAAAAATTGACAAAATCATAATATTATATCTCCGCGGTACGAAATTAATAAATGTATGCTTCAACAACACTGGAAAATATTGAAACCTTATTTCCAAAATAAGTGCTGTGTTGCCGAAATAGTGCAAATTTTGAAAAGAAAAGGGTGCCGCTAAAAATCGATGTTATGCTGATAATCCAGAAACGATTTAGGCATTTAAGCACAGTATTTTGATCAAACTATTCGTGAAATAGAGTCACAAACCATTGATCATGTCCTGCAAAATTGGATTGACAGGACGACCTACAGCCAAGCCAGCCAAGGCAGCTATTTAAATAAAATCATATTCCATAACTAATCGAAAGGTTTACTCTTTTCGATAAAGCAACAAACTTTGAAAAATATTGAAAAGTGTTTATTTTATAGTATTTTCAAAAAGAAAGCAGACGATGATCCACTCTATATAATACAGTTCTTTATAAAACAAGACTATATTTAGAACCAGAAATCAGAACTTTTAAAAGTTGATTGTACATGTTAAAGAAGGAAGAAAAATATACTTACAAACATACATACGAAGTTAAATAAAAGACTACTAATGAATCACACAAATATTTATAAAATTAATTTTTTCAACTAGTTATAACTAAAAAAAATATATATTTAGGTCCTATTGATACTCAAAAAGGATAAATATCAAAAGCTTAAAAGAGTTTCCTTAACAAATTTCGTTTAAAACGTGCAGAGTGCACAATTCGCATTAATTTGAAGATGTTATTTAAAGCAAATCTAAAAAGTCCACCTTTTCGTATACAGTATATATAGTATAGATAAATACGAGTTCTAGTCCCAGTTCCGGATCCCAGAGAGTCCTTTGTCGCCCGAGTCCTAGTTAAAATCACATATTCATGAGGGAGTCGCCAGTAGACAGTGTGCTCGTTTAGCGCCCTAGTTATAATTAAGATTCAGTACGCTCCAAAATTAGATTTCACCGGGGAGTTTTCGGGTGGAGGACTCGTTTCGTTTCGGTATTTTTTTTTTGTATATATATTTTTCATGGCCAGTCTCCCGCCCAGAAATTAAAACTCATGAAATCTGGTTCAAAGCAGAACGTACGGCAAGGTTACAATATATATAATATACGTTGGAGTGTTCATAAAAAAAAAATACACATATATTTGTATAGCCTGCAGACGAGACTGTATCAAATTTTAATGCCCTTGTTTCTGAAACGGACGTTCCAGAGGTCTGGACTGGAATCTGAGATCGTTCTCTGTCGCCTCAAGGCTGGTCCTGGTGAGGTACCTAATCGCATTGTGTAGCTGAAAAACCTTTTCATTCAGCCATTTCCCAAAGCAAAACCTTAAAAACAACAGCCAACCCTCCTCCCAGAAGGATGCAGAGCGACGAACTGGACTGGACCGAGTTCAGCTCTTTCAGGATCTTTGGGATTCTGCAAAGTTGGGTAAGTTGGTCCATGGGATCTTTAATGCAGTTTTTATTTTCACTTTTTGTTTTATCAGAAAAACCAGGAAGACAAGGGAAAGGCGGAAAATTACAAGTGGAGTTGCGACCGCCTCAAACAATTATCGCTTTGAGACAGACGTGAATTGTTTTCTAGAGCGGCTCCAGTAATTCTATTTTTGGTACTTGGGGAGGAGAGAAAACAATTTTTTCGTTTGCTTTAGCTGGAAGTAATCAGTTGAAATTTTTGGAGAAATGTGGGAAAAAAGGCGGGACTATGTATATATAGCAATATCCTGAAAACATTTGATTCTGGGAAAAAAGGGCTTACTCAAAACAGCCGGGAGGTTAGTTAATTAACTGCTTGAAGTCAGTGAAGGAGGCATTCCCTTTTACATATGGGAGTTATGTATCCTTCCGACGATATTAACCCATCTCATGATATAAAAACCCCCAAGGACACAATTCCTGACAGAGGAATTTTTCGCCACTTTCAGGCGTTACGACGGCTGCTCCAGCAAAAAGAGCAATTTCGAGGGCTCTTCTCGTGATGGACGAGGAAGAAACACACATTCTGTGGGATTTATGAGCTCCTCTTGGACCTCTGGCAAAGGGTTAATTACTTATTGTGTGGCGGTTTATGGCTCATCTCGTTTATATTAATTTTAAAGCCCCAAAAATGCTTCTGGAAAATTGACCTTTAACTCACCTAAATTGGCTCTGTGCTTTTTCGAGGCGGGGGTTGGGTGGTGGTAGTAGAGGCTGTGAAAATTCCAACCAAGTTATGCACGAATTCTGCCCATGGACCCCTGCAAAAAAGAGAGGCATTTTTGTTGTTGTTAGCGTTTTTGGGGAACAAGCACGTGCTTTGCCTGAAAACATTAAAAGGCAGAAAGGAATGAAAAAAAATGGAAATGTTCGTCTGTACGTGGTATAATCGCTTAGTTAAACATTTCCTTTTTAAGACGAGAGTCCAAAAGCAGTGAGCTTATCATGCGGTGTTATTTTTTTTCCTCCCAGACTTCAAAGATATAAGACATAGGTTGGGATAGTTAAGAATTTTGGGCCAGAACGGTTTTAATTAATTAAATTTGTTAAAAAAACGAACCCAGATTCAAAGAGAGTAATACTCGGAAAAGGTAGAACGTGATTCCATAAAAAATATCTAATTAATGAATAAACTTCAATACGTCAACACATTGAGAATTATTGCGATGAGGGTAACAAATTTAAATAAAGGGAATGAATAAAAACGTGATATTTTAAAACTGAAACAAACATCAATTTAACAAGGAAATAAATCGTTATATTATAGAATAAAATTTGTTGTATAACTTAAGCGCCCATAATTTCTCGGGAAGAAATTAACTATAAATTCATTGGGAATTCTACTTTTACCCCTTTTATATATTCGAAAATTCAGTGGTATCAAAATATTTCGGTGGATTTGGGCTTAAATGGCGATATAAATATCGCATATGGATAGAATAACGATTAATTTTCTGATATTTAAAATTTATTTTGTGGAAATTAAAACTATTAAAAACGTGAAAATAAACTAATAAAGATAATGTTTAAAATTTTTGACGAGAATTTTAAATGTGAAATCAATTTGTGGTAATTAAACAAATGAAAACTTCTAAAACACATCGAGTATGAGTTGGAAGAGTTGGGAAATCGATTTTCAGTGCTGCAACACAGTGTCCTAGAAAATTTCAGTTGGATAAATTTACTTATCGGGAATTTCAATCTTAGGCTGATTACGAGAAATGTTTTAAAGTTTCCATGTGAGACCATATTAAATGATTTTAATTTTGTTACGAGGTACTCAAGAAAACTAAATCTTAATTTTGAAAATATGTACTTTTATGTAACATACATATTATTATATATATATTAGGGTGGTCCTTATTCATAAGAAAAAAATTATTTTTCTTTAATTTCGCGGGGCACCACGTAATTTGATTATATACCATAAGAAAGTATTTCAGTATTTTTTTTGAATTTTTTAAATGACATTTAGAGGTCGCTACCAAGGTTTGAATTTTAAATAAAAATTCAAAATCTGTATTTGTTAGATTCTTTTATTTTTATAGCCAGGACATAATTTCCATTAACTGAGATACAGTGTACACCGCAAATCGTCTATTTCCAAAGACGTTCTTGGAAAAGCTCCGTCACCGGCTTGTTTGTCGATATTTTCGCATAAAAAAATTACTGGGTATTATCGACATCATACATAATAATGTACAAAAGGTTTCAATAACTTTGCTCAATCCATATTTCTAAAAAAAAATCGGAAAAAAAGTGATTTCTCATGCTGAAACCCTTGAATGAAATGAACAAGAAATATAATTCAAACTTTGAAAATGATTTAATGAATAACTAAACTTTAGGGCCTTCTTTTTAAAAATATTTGCCTAAGGAGTATTTTTATTAGAGTAGCAAAAATAGAATTTTTCCAAAATCGCTATTCCGTTTATTAAGCTGGATAGTTTTTTTTAATTTTCAACTGATTCAGACCGAATATGGATGAGATAAAAATCAGCTAATGATATTAAGGGGGTAGTCCAGTGAAAAAAATCTTTTTTTTCGATTTTTTGTTTTTTTTTGCTTAAATCTACTCTACTACACCTCGAAAATACTCCCTTAAAATATCTTAGCAAAATATGGAATAGTTTTAAAGATACAGAGAGTTTTCGAAAGACGTTTAACCCAAGCGCTCGAAGGTCCCCTAGCGTTTTTCGGAGCAAGGAGGACTCTTGTATTTCTGTTTGCTCCGCCCATTTTTTTTCGGTTTATAACGGTCTAGGTCCTTCTGCTTTGTATTTAAGGTTAGTTATGTATGGAGCAGGCATCGCGTTATGTATGGAGCAGGCATCGCTGCCTAAGGTAAAATTAATTTGTTTTCCGCAAAAAAAACTTTAAACGCGTTTTTCTCAAAACAGCATGTTTTGACTCGGCGGACGTCAGATCTCAGAGTCTTTTGCTCCGATTGATCTAAAAATTTAGCTGTATATTTCTTGATTGCGTATCTATCGTCGGAACTAGAATTATTAAAATCCATTGTTTATTTACAAAGTTATAAACAAATTAAGCACCCGAAAAACACCCGAAAAATTCGAATGCCGCCATTTTGTTATTTTTTATTGAAAATTAATAATTCTAGCTCCGACGATAGCCAATGTTCTACAGATTAAAACCTAGTTTGAACTTTTTGTTTCAAATGAACCGTTGCAGAGATTCGACGTCCGCCAACAAAAAAAAATTTTTTTTGGAGCGGCCATTTTGACGAGATAACTCATCGAAAAACAAAAAAAAAAAATTTTTTTTTTGTGTAGTTTGTAGTTGTACTATCATATGTCAAAAAGTTTTTTAATAAAAATTAATTTCTAATATGAAAAAAAAATCGTTGAAAAAACAATCGTTTTCACTGGACTACCCCCTTAAAATGAAATCACAATAAAGTACTACAAAAAGAAATTTTTGTATAATATACAATCCAACGCCTTTTGAAAATTAGTATATGTAGATGTTGTACGCTTCAACTTTGTCGACCTTTCCAAACTTCATTCTGGAGTTTCATCGAACTTTTTTTCTCTTTTTTTCTAATTTACCTTCAGGCACAAAACTTTCCCTTGTTGCTAAAGCAATACCGTGCATTATACGTTCCGCGAAAAAAAGAAAGTAAGACATCACGAAAATGTGTTGTCGACCTTTATGCATTTTACGAGGTTATACAAAAGGCCTTAAGTATTCAATTTTCCTCAAATTTTCTGAAATGACTCAGCGCTAAAAGGTCTCTACTGCCCATTTTAGGCCCTGTATCTATCTCGGCGCCCCTATTGAAAAAGTCTTACACAATCTGAGAGTCATCGCATCGGCAAGGTGAAAGGAAACCAACATAATAAACATATTATCGCGCCGTATCTTGGCGAGGAGGGCCAAGAACGCGTATTCAGGTCGCAGCGCCGCCCATAAACCATAGACGAGAAAACCAAAGAGGCTCGTGCAATTTCATTAGAACAAAAATTGTTATCGCCTCCTCTTGGAAAGGAGGCACGGAGGGAAGACCTTTTTCCTTACTTGCACCTTACCTTTTTGGGTTTTTTTTTTTTTTTTTTTTTGGGATTTTTAGGGGTGGAGGAGCAAATCTTAGAATCACTACCCGAAAGACACTTTACCACCTTAGGAATGAATTACTGCTAAGCGAGTAAGCGAGACCCATCCAGGCTCATTGATAGCCGCATATTATGGAAATGAGTCAGGAATGAGCTGCGAAATGTAATTCTGTTAAGGAGGATTTCGTCGGGACTCGGGAGCGTCCCCTTCCCGAAGTGATGTCTGTGGAGACTTGGAAGTAATTGAGAAGCTTTTAACCATTCCAAGCACAACCAGAAGAGCCCTCGGGACGGTGGATGCTGGGACGCAAATAAAATTCATAATTGACTAAATTTATGTACTACCCGCTGGGGCACAGGGTGAAATAATGACTTCTATATGGTTTGTTCGGCAGGAGCTCTGGTTCTGCTCCTCCGATTCTCATTCGGTTCCAGGAAGGCCCGAGCCCCAGTCGAAAAAGAGACATCAACGCGCGCCAGGAGGACCAGCCTGGACCCTATCTCCTGGTTGGAGCCCGACCGTTACGTAAGCCGGTCCCACTGACCCTATTATGGACCAATATAAAATACCCATAAATTCCCCTAAATGGTCCTAATATCGAAGATTATTATCGCGCAAGGTTTCCGCTCCCACAGGCGCCGCTGCCACCCGGAATACAAAAGTAACAGAGCCCGGGGCCAGTTGTGCTCCAGCCCTGGCAGCCACGTCGTCCTTTTATTCGTTATGTGACGAATAATTTCATAAGAACAATTTGATGGCAGTTTCGTGAACTGAGTGTTTATTGCCCGCAGGATAAGCTAATGGCGCTAATTCTGAAAGGAATAGCTTATCGGGCGGGTTACGGCCCATTCATACTTGCGACGCCATTTACCCCGGTAAACAATTTTTATTGAGTCTTCCAGGAGCGGACTTACAGTCCTAATGGGGCCCTCGAGTTAAACCAAATGCATTTTGATGAGGTTTGATGTTTGATGGTATCCTCGGCACACTTTCAGATTTTTAGATTTAATAGACCACTTGGGATTTAGTGGATCTCGTTGACTTTTATTTATAAAAGAACATTTTGAGTTCATTTAGTAGCTACAGTTGACTGTTTGGTATTCACATGATGAAATCTATAAATAAAAAGGACAATAAACTTGAAGTATTATTTCTTCGTTTTACTACTTTTTAAATAAGATTCTTTTGATGAAACTTGAACTCCAAATTTATCAAACTAGATAAATATAATTCAAGGTTTACCATTATCCACTACCGCACTGATCAATAGTTATATAAAACAAAACAACAAAATTATATGATATTTTTGAATTTTTATGAATATCACAAAAGCTGGTTATTAGTATCTTCGTAAGGATATATATATCAAAGAGTAAGAAAGTAGTTGAACGAATCTTATTTAGGTATTTCGGACAAAAGTAACAATCTTACATTTGACTTCAAATAATACTAGAAAATATTATCCATAAAATGGGACTCTAGTCATACATATATGGGTTTAAAATGGGTCTACATATAAGGGTTTCTTGAAAAGCTATTTTTATGTTTACAATAATCCGGGTTAGAAAATACAAGTGAAAACAGACTGAAAAATTTATTAATTTTCGTTGTGGTAAAGGACAGTCGGAAAACGAATTGAAAGTAGATTGAGGTAGTGAACAAGAGACGGAAAGAGACAAACTGAAATTCCATTGAAATATGTGGACTGCAATCAGACGGAATATAGAATGAAATATATTTTTCGCAGTCCACTTGCCTTGAAACAAAGAGCAAACTTGCAAGTCCAAAAGTTGAGAAATTTCCGATACAACTATGATAAACTATAAAATTTCCAATTTGTCTTCAGTTTCTTTTCCGACTGAAAAAATATTTCCGCCTTAATTTTGTCGATGTAATATTCCGCCTATTTTCAGTCAGTTTTCCATGCAAATAATAATTTCTGTCTTATTTAAGACATACGAGGAAAATTGTAAAAATTAAAATTCTGCGATTTTTTCCTCTAGACTTTTCTGTTTTTTGCCTAGTTATTTTACTAAGAGTCGATTTAGCCAAACATCCCGATCCGGGGAGTCCTACTTTAGAAAATAATTTTTTTGCCTGGATAGTGCTTAAGAAAACAAGGGGAAATGTAAAAATTGAAATTCTGCGATTTTTTCCTCTGGACTTTTCTGTTTTTGCCTACAATCATCTAGTTATTTTACTAAAAGTCGATTTTTCCAAAAATCCCGATCCGAGGTGTCCTATTTTAGAAAATCATTTTTTTGCCTGGATAGTGTTTAAGAAAACAAGGGGAAATGTAAAAATTGAAATTCTGCGGTTTTTTCCTCTAGACTTTTCTGTTTTTTGCCTAGAATCATCTAGTTATTTTACTAAAAGTCGATTTTGCCAAAAATCCCGATCCGGGGAGTCCTATTTTAGAAAATAATTTTTTGCCTGGATAGTGCTGAAGAAAACAAAGGGAAATGTAAAAATTGAAATTCTGCGGTTTTTTCCTCTGGACTTTTCTGTTTTTTGCCTAGAATCATCTAGTTATTTTACTAAAAGTCGATTTTGCCAAAAATCCCGATCCGGGGAGTCGTATTTTAGAAAATAATTTTTTGCCTGGATAGTAAAAATTGAAATTCTGCGGTTTTTTCCTCTGGACTTTTCTGTTTTTTGCCTAGAATCATCTAGTTATTTTACTAAAAGTCGATTTTGCCAAAAATCCCGATCCGGGGAGTCGTATTTTAGAATATAATTTTTTGCCTGGATAGTGCTGAAGAAAACAAAGGGAAATGTAAAAATTGAAATTCTGCGGTTTTTTCCTCTAGACTTTTCTGTTTTTTGCCTAGAATCATCTAGTTATTTTACTAAAAGTCGATTTAGCCAAAAATCCCGATCCGGGGAGTCCTATTTTAGAAAATAATTTTTTGCCTGGATAGTGCTGAAGAAAACAAAGGGAAATGCAAAAATTGAAATTCTGCGGTTTTTTCCTCTAGACTTTTCTGTTTTTTGCCTAGAATCATCTAGTTATTTTACTAAAAGTCGATTTAGCCAAAAATCCCGATCCGGGGAGTCCTATTTTAGAAAATAATTTTTTGCCTGGATAGTGCTGAAGAAAACAAAGGGAAATGTAAAAATTGAAATTCTGCGGTTTTTTCCTCTAGACTTTTCTGTTTTTTGCCTAGAATCATCTAGTTATTTTACTAAAAGTCGATTTAGCCAAAAATCCCGATCCGGGGAGTCCTATTTTAGAAAATAATTTTTTGCCTGGATAGTGCTGAAGAAAACAAAGGGAAATGTAAAAATTGAAATTCTGCGGTTTTTTCCTCTGGACTTTTCTGTTTTTTGCCTAGAATCATCTAGTTATTTTACTAAAAGTCGATTTTGCCAAAAATTCCGATCCGGGGAGTCGTATTTTAGAAAATAATTTTTTGCCTGGATAGTAAAAATTGAAATTCTGCGGTTTTTTCCTCTGGACTTTTCTGTTTTTTGCCTAGAATCATCTAGTTATTTTACTAAAAGTCGATTTTGCCAAAAATCCCGATCCGGGGAGTCGTATTTTAGAATATAATTTTTTGCCTGGATAGTGCTAAAGAAAACAAGGGGAAATGTAAAAATTGAAATTCTGCAGTTTTTTCCTCTGGTCTTTTCTGTTTTTTGCCTAGAATCATCTAGTTATTTTACTAAAAGTCGATTTTGCCAAAAATCCCGATCCGAGGAGTCGTATTTTAGAATATAATTTTTTGCCTGGATAGTGCTGAAGAAAACAAGGGGAAATGTAAAAATTGAAATTCTGCGGTTTTTTCCTCTGGACTTTTCTGTTTTTTGCCTAGAATCATCTAGTTATTTTACTAAAAGTCGATTTTGCCAAAAATCCCGATCCGAGGAGTCGTATTTTAGAATATAATTTTTTGCCTGGATAGTGCTGAAGAAAACAAGGGGAAATGTAAAAATTGAAATTCTGCGGTTTTTTCCTCTGGACTTTTCTGTTTTTTGCCTAGAATCATCTAGTTATTTTACTAAAAGTCGATTTTGCCAAAAATCCCGATCCGGGGAGTCGTATTTTAGAAAATAATTTGTTTGGTTGGATAGTGCTTAAGAATGGATTCCGTCTAAAATTCAATTTTATTTGTTCACATTGGGAATTCATCAATTAGCATTCAACAGTTTTGAAATTCAGAAATTTCTCTGAAAATGTGTTTAAAGGGTTTTTTGGGGATATTAATATTTGTAACATCTTCAATGGTATATTGTTCTTAATAAAATTAAAGTTTATACATCGAAAACACCTTATAGTATGTTTTTGACCGTAAGTTTCTAACTATAGGTATATATTGCTTCTAACCAGAAAACACTTCCTGTTTTTTTTTAACATAAACAGTGTATAAAGATACAAACAAATATAAATTAAGATGTTATACAAAAAAGATCCTTTTTGCCTGCATAGGGCTTCAAACACCTGCTTGAAATTGTTAGATGTCGAAAAGCGCTCATTTCGTTTTTCAGCTAAAATGTTTTTCCAGCACAATATAATAAAAAAGGACTTTCCCTGGAATGGAGAAAATATAACAAGGCCGCGGAATATGGGTCATCGCCTGAGGGATACACCCATCCTCATACTTTAGCCTGCAATTTTGTGAACGGGGACTCTCCGCACGAATTTCGTTCCCGACCCAGAGGAGTACTAAAGCTCCGCGTTTTGTAGTACACGGACCGTCAGTCGAGGCAATTTTGTCGTCAAAATAGAATTCGAGCTTCTACAAAACCATGCATCCTCATATGGTGCTGCACTAGCTGCGGTGTCCCGACCAAGCTAGCTATTGTCGTCTGAATTGTTACATCCTTTCACTCCCCTGAGATACATTATTTATTGCACGAAAGGAGCTCTCCAGATGCCGAAGACGTCTTGACACAATAAAATCGTTCAGGCAGCGAAAGAACTAATTTCGAGGGATTCCACCAGGCCTCTTTTGTGGGATGCTAAGCGGATTCAATTCCACGTCACCAAGCCTATCTGTCTTTTTCCAGATAACTGAAATTGAGACGACTTGCGATACTTCTGGCGGCGATTTAATTAAAGACAGATTAGCCCTTATAGACGACTCTAACTCCTTATCGCGCTGCTCATCAAAAGACCCTTAATATTCAAGGTGCCGTGCAAAATTAATTGCCGAACTCTCGGCGAGTTTCTTGGCCGCAACAAGTTTAATTTTGAGTAACAATTCCCCGGGCTAAGTTAGATTCAAAACTTTCATAATCAAGAGGAGTCGTAACTCAGCATCGCCGGCACCTCCCTTCTCCTGCGCTCCAGAGAAGAAAGATAGTCGCCTGTTCGGTCGCAGAGGAAGTTTCGAAGATCCTTATTTATGCAGCAGTAGAAATACATTCTTTAGTTTTCTTTAAGGAGTTTTTATGCTTTGAGAAGCGCAAAAGTCCTCGAGAGCTGCATATTTCACCAAGATGAGATTTTAAGGGCCTTTTAAGAATTCACAATTTTAAACTGGACTCACAAGTTAGGAAAATATAAATTTTTCAATATTTTTTGTTTTTTCTTTTAAGGTGTTTCATATTTGGGTGTAGGAAATGGTTTAAAATTATTATGACTTTAACATTTGTTATCTCAAAAGATATGAAATTCTATAATGCGCAAATTAAAAAATGGGATACTCTTTCAGAGTTTTTTTTTTCGTTTTTTAGTGACCGTCGTTCTAAACTGCACTCTAAAGAAAAAGGCAAAAAGTCGTCCTATGATACAACCCTGTAGTTTACGAATAGAATTCCTGAATTTTTCCCCGTCAACTCCTTTTTTTAAATTGCGAAATGTCTTTGTAAAAATACACTTTTCTTATGTAAAGGTATTACACACATATGCGAAAAATTACACATAAAAGATGTGAAGTTTACATAATAAATGTGTATTGTGTACTTCTTTAAAGCAGGTAAATTTACACATTGCAGATGGACATTTTTGAAAATAAATACTCCTTTGAATATAGTATTTTTAAAATACAGGGGATAAGGACGTTACCCCTAATGAATGGGATAAAATGAAGGAAATAGTATATGTATAATAGATATAGATATAATATAATAGAAATTTTATTTGAATAATAAATTCGTAATAGGTTTTTGTTTGTTAAATATTTAATAAACTCATGTCTTATTTTTATGAACTTATAGTACATAAAAATAAAATAAAATAAAAATTTTCTCGCCGATGTATTAATATTAGTATAAATGAATACATATCATATTTCATTTTTTAAAGTTCCTTAATCTAGTTATTTCACCTTTAATGGAAATTACACCCATCATTTTCGACAGCAAGTCTTAATTTTAAGGATTACCTTCACTAAGTGATTGCGCGTGCATTTCCTTTGAATGAGAGAATTTAGGTCAGAGATTCACGTCAGTTTGACGTAATATTACATATTCATGTGCACATTTACACCAATTTGGTGTAAAAACACACAACATTTACAAAGTCGAGTGAATATCACACCCAGTGCTTTAATTTTGTATAACTTCACACTTTTTTGCTTAATTACACCAAAAATGGGTACTTTTACAATTGTGATAAATTTGTACACAGACAAATAATGTATAATTGCTCAGTGTGAATTTACATTCAGTTTTTAGAGTATATAATACCTTAAACTCTTTATAGAAAATAATATTAGAAATGAATTTGGCGTACCAAGAAACATGCCCTGTGTTTAGTAATTGTTGATTACTACCAGGGTAGTAGCCAGTGGGCTGGGGTCTAAACTTAACTAATTTACGTGATTTTTTAAGAACAGAACAAGGGTTGAACAGTCAAATGAGTAAAACTTCCCCTCGTCTTTTTTCTTTGACAATGATGAAATATTTTAAAGACATGTTTGTATCTTAGGCAAATCAATTTTTAGTCTAATTTTTTAATTTAATAAAATTAATTAATTTACTTTAATAAAAATGTGTGCAACTGTCTGATATATTCAGTTGCATTCAGTTGAGTTGAGTTTTATTTAAATTTGTAATGTTGTAATATTGAATTTTATAAAAGTATATTTTTATATAAACAAAATGTAGGGGTACCGGTTAAGTCGTGCGTTTTTTTTTTCGGAAATTGAAGCTTTATTGTGAAAAAATGGTTACAAATTTAATATTCAAAGTATTGTCCATCGCTAGCTATAACCTTTTACCATTTTTCTGGCAATTCACGAATACCCTTTCTGAAAAATTCGGCCGGCTTCTCCGCTATCCACGAATCGATCCAATTTTTGACTTCTTCATAATTGGAGAAGTGCTGGTCAGCCAGGCCATGTTGCATTGATCGGAAGAGATAGTAATCGGATGGCGCAAGGTCTGGACTATACGGCGGGTGGGGTAGGACATCCCATTTGAGCGTTTTAAGGTAGGTTTTGACGACCTGTGCAACATGTGGCCGAGCATTGTCCTGTCCAGGCACCCAATGGCCTACCTTCTGGATCATTCCCATTGCTTTTAGACGATCGGAAATGGTTTGTTGAGCGACGCCAAGTGATTTTGCAAGTTCTTCTTGCTTTTGGGATGGATCTTGGTCGAGCAGTGTCTCCAATTCGTGGTCTTCAAACTTTTTTGGCTGTCCGGGCCGTTCATCGTCCTCCAAGTCAAAATTGCCACTTTTAAACCGTGCAAACCACTTCTGGCACGTACGCTCAGCTAGAGCATGCACACCATACACTTCCACCAAAATACGATGACTTTCGGCAGCCTTTTTCTTCATATTGAAGTAATGAAGAAGTACTCCCCGCAAAAACACTTTATTCGGCACAAAATTCGACATTTTCAGAGTAAAAAAAAGTATTGTTGTTTACGCTTCAGCTAAATGACACATACTGATTCTGAAACTATATGACAGTAGCTTTCCAACACATATTTGGAAAGGTGAATCACTGGAATATAAAACAAGTTACGCCATCTGTTAGAAAACCGCACGAATTAACCGGTACACCTATTAAATTGTTTCTCTTTTACATACAATATAAAAATTTGTATAATTTCTATATCGATGTAACTTTTTAAAAATAATCAATGATGTTTTTCTCAAACCACAAAGGTAGGTAGCATTTATCTTTTCAAGGGTCTTTAAAAAAAAAGCGATATAACCATTGGCGTAGCTAGGGATTTTTCCTAGGGGGGGCAGCTATCCAGCTGAACTAACCACAGTAATTTAATGAGGAAACATAACTGATGCGCAGAGATAAATAACAATGCAGTTACTTCACTCTCCTTATTACCATGTGGCGTCTTTCTTAACTCTTTAGTAAAGTTGAAATTCAAATGGTACAGCTAAATCCGTACTTCTATACTAATATTATAAGTGAGAAAGTAACTCTGTCTCTCTGTCTGTTACCTTTTCACGTTTAAACGGCTGAACAGATTTCGGACAAATTTGGCAAAAAATATGTATTATAGTATCCTGGGGAAGGCAATATATTGAGAGGAAAATTACTGTCATATTTAAAAAGTAATTTTTGCAAAAAACCAACGATAAATCTACTGTAAAACGGAAAATATATTATCGTTAAAATAAAAAAGATCTCAAATAAACAATTATTTTTACAAAAAATATTCAGTTTTGAGTGGAAAAAATATTCGCATATTAAAAAATTATTCTGTCTATTTGAAAATCTACGCGCTATAAAATTTTGTCAGATTGGAAATTAATTTTCAGTTCTCTCAAATTATTATCATATTAACAATATTTCTTTTGTCTCTATGGATGTTCTGCATTAGAGGACAATCACTTCTTTTACGCTCTTGCTCTTGCCTTTCAAAACAAATTCATGTCAACGTCTGTCACGGAATATTTTATAAAAGATGTACAAAAATTTGATTCTACTCAAATTCCACCTTGTTGGAAATCTCTTAAGTAAAACATTTTAAGAAAAATTTACGTTACTTCAATGTGGCAAAATTCTGCAAAAGCAAACTGCATCAATTTCTTACCAGAACAATTCGGGTGGATAATTAATATTCATAAAATCGAACCGTTTTGGTAAAAAACCGTGATCCAACAGATCTTCTAGTTGAAGACATTGTTTTGGTAAAAATTGATGAAGAAGAAACTATCGAAATTAATAAAGATAATCAGGAGGATTATCATTGCGATCACGATGATCATAACGATAACGATAACGATGATCATGACGGTAATAATGATGTATTTTAATATAAACGTTTCTATGATTTGATGTATGATATGCTTCTAGATATGTACGTTTTAATATATGTTATGTTTCTACATATGTAAGTTGTTATTAATTTAACAACAGTATGTATAAGAAATTTTTTTATAGTATTAAGTATGGATAATTAATTTGTAAAATATCCAAATGAAAAAAAATATTTTTTTAAAATCATAATTGTTTATTGGGTAATCATTTTTTTTATCCCTAAATACTTCTGTAATAAGTTGTATTAATAATAGCATAAGATATAGTCGGATTACAATAAAAAGATAGTACGTTCTTTCTTCGTTAAGACTAGCTGCCCCACCATATGATTTAAAAATTAGAAATGACATACTCTCTTCATGGTCCGGCTGTAAGACTGAAAAATTTTAAAAATAATTTCAAGCTGTTACTCTATCGGTATATTTGCAATCCAAAATTTCGTCCGGAGAAGGCTCATACCAAATTTGTGCACAAGTTCTGCTTAGGAACACCATGAATTTTGTTACGAGCACTGTTGGTACAGTAAAACCCGTTTAAATGCAACCCGCTTTACTGCACAATTCCTTTTATTGCACACCATGCGAATGCACCGAATTTTTTGCCTTATTAATGTGTAGAAACAAAGACCGCATTATTGCACACCTCTTAAATACACAAACCTCTTATTTGCACATTAATTTCAGGCACGAATTTTCTATTTGAATTAAAAAATAACCGGATAAATGCAATATACATATTTTAAATGAACAGATCTGTAGAAGTGTAGTACTTTTACATTGTCCCCTCGGTGGTTACCATTTAAAGGCAAAGAAGAAGAAGAACACTTTCTCTTTTTGAGTTGGCGGGTGGACCTTGTAAATTGTGGATTGTAATTGTTTAATTTTGGTAAAATTTGTAAATTAAAGACGAAAACGGAACGCTATGTAATGACCAAACTGAAAAAAAGTAATCCGAGCTCTCTTAAATGCACAATATGTGCATTTATCTTAAAAACGTTTAAATGCACAAACCGTTTAAATGCACGAAATTTTCTGACAAATTGGATGTGCTTTTAAGCGGGTTTTACTGTACTAACATATAAGCTCTCGGACTATTTCGACACTATTTTCTAAGTAGGATTGGTATTGAATCTTAAAATAAAAAGCAAATAGACAGTAGTATAATTCTTCAACACTGTCGATTTTTCTAGGGTGGGCAAAGATGTTTTTAGGGTGGGCATTGCCCACCCTTGCCCCCCCCTAGCTACGCCCATGGATATAACCTATAAAAAAATTGATGTATGAAAAAAATGCCCTCGGAATGAAAAAATAGAATACTTCAGATACCTCATCGCAAAATTCATTAACAGAGGTAACAAAAATACGTCCTCTCCACTAGGCAATAAATATTGGCGCCTTTACTCAATTTGAAAGGAGTGGAATATTATAAATAGTACATTTTAAATGCGATCAACAAACACCTTTAACACTTATTGATTTACTCAGATTGTAACTGACAACTAAAGAAGTTCAAACATATTTTTTGAAATATTTCTCACTATTTCTTTCGCTGCGAAAAGTTAAAAAATAGATTTTCTTTTGTGAAACGGTTTTTTTTTTTTAAGTTTGTAAGATATCTTTTTCAAAAAATTAAGTGTTTTAAAAAATTAGAGCTTTTATTTTGTATTTTTTTAATAAGAGTTAGTTAGAAGTATAGATATTTTTAAAAATATTTAATTAAATATATATTGAAGATGTAAAAATTAAATTTTATTTTAAATTAATATTTTAACGCAATTTAAAAAATTGTCAATTTAGTTCAGGTCGTCAAACTTTCAATTTTCACAATTTAAAAAAGTGCTCTCCTTTAGGTGGGCATATCTTATGCAGGGGTTGGCGGGAAAAAGTTCAGGAAAACTAATCCTAAACTACAGGGTTGTGTCTCGGGATGGCTTTTTCGTTTTTCTTTAGAGTGCAGTTTAGCAGGACGTTGACTGTTTAAAAAAAAGTCAATTTTCAAGTCTGAATGTTGTTTTTTTCATCTATCCACAACAATAAAGTAGTGTGTATTGAACAGAAGCTTACTAAAGCTACCCAGAATACAGATTTGACATTTTTGTAAAGCCCATTAAATTGCCAAACATTTTATCTATGAAAAATTTCAAATCTTCAACTGAAAATTTTTCAAATTAATTTTTGACTTAAAAGTGGTCTTGAACCAAGCTGAAACTTTAAATCTTTACTACTTTACTTACTTTATTTCCTTTAAATCTGAATAGACAAAAAAATAAGCTTTAAGCTTTCAATAAAATTCAACAACTCTTCTGGCCTCTCTCTTCTGGGTATATTTTATTTTTCCGGCCTTCATTCTTCAGAATTTTAATCCTGAATCGTTTATTTGTTTTCGTGAATTTTTTAATTCTATGGGGACTTTATTTCTGAAAATTGTGTTGGAAGATGAGGATTTTTAGCTGAAATTTATTTTTTTTTTGTCGAAACAAACAGCCTTGATAACTGTAATTACCGCTATTGTTCAAAATTCCTAAAATCTTCGAGAAAGACAGAGAAATCTTAAACTCTAAACGGATCCCCTATTCAGTGGAATATTTAAACGATTTCAAACGATAAATATTTCAATCTTTGCTCCCAACGTAATGACTTTCATATAAACCATGCCTCTATAGGGGAAAAAAAAAATAATTTAGGGTCCTATTATAGAAATCGATTTCGACTAGGGTAGATATTAATTTGTCTTCGCTAGTCGAATCGAGTGAAATTTACTTTCATAATAGGGCTCTAAAAATGTCTATTATTTAAAATATTCGAATATTCAACGTCTAATTTATGATTTCTTCGAAAAAAGAGTCTACTATTCGTATATTAAATAGTCATTAGTTGGATGCGATGTAAAAATGAGTTAAGAAGAATGCCCTATGTGAAAAAATGTCTAAACGTCCTCGGTAATAACTCAGTTTGGTTGTCCTCCATTCTGTTTGTCGTCAAGGTACTTAAATTTAATATCGAGTTTCATAATGGTCTTTTTCAACCCTATCGTCGGAGGTCGATTCCGCCACATGGCTTTGCGACAGGGGATGCATTTGACGAAACCAAATGGTGTCCTGCGCCAAACGATCGCATTAAAATGCAAATTCGATCGAATTCGAATCGCACATCTGTACATCCCTTTATGCCTTTAATTTGGTAGCTGGCAAACGGAAGGGTAGCCAAAAGACAATGGTTTTCGCTACTGGAAAGGGGAAGTTTTTCAACTTCCTAACCAGTTTTCTCTTTATATTTTTATATTTTGAAAAAAAAAAAAAAATTGAAGGGAAAATGTCCCTTACAAAGTGCGCTATATAAAACCAGATCCATCGCCCGAAACGACGACGACGACGACGACGACGCAACGAAATCAGGAAAATTGTCCACAAAGCAAACAAAAATTGTTATTACGATCCTTTTCACTTTTACTGTGCTAATCCCTTTTTTACTGTCCCCGCAATAAAATTTGATCACAATGTCCCCGGCCATTCTGCGGACACACAGTGGTGCTTTCGTTCGGTCCTATAACCGCCGTCCTGTCCGAGGCCCCCCTGCATCCTTATTGATAAAAGTCGTCACACACAATCACCGGAGCCCCAGCATCCCGATTCCCGGACAGGGATGTTATCTCCGGCGATATCTGTCCCTTTTTGTAGCAATCGCATTCACTTTTCTTTTTACTGGCTCACGCTTTTGTGGTTATGACAGTCGCATATAATTTTGATTAAAGGTCCAGTCCTCGGGCCGGCGACGGTTTTCGAAGGTTTGAGGGTGCCGCAGTGTCCTCTTTCTATACTTCAGCACGGTTCTCAGCTCAGATCCCCGATTTGATTTTGCAGCAAAAGGATTGCCCAGATAAATTGATAGCGGCATAAAGAAAGTTTTTCCTCTTTTTTTTTCTTGTCGATTTCCAGTGATCAGCCCTCTCCCGTGAAAGGGAAACAAATTTTACGGCCTTCCTCCAGTTTGTGGTGGTGGTCCTAAGTGCCGCCGATATTTTATTCATAAGGTTCAAGGGGTTTTCGGGGCTCCTGACAAATCGCTGTTGGATTCCCTAATGTCCGGATTATTATAATTGGAAATATTCTAAATGTCTTCCGGTTTATGGGGATGCGGCTGGTTTTTGGGTAAACAGAAAATATGGGAGAACTCTAGCTGAGAACGGGTTCGGCTTAAATGAAAAACCTTTTTATGGTGAGCTGTTAGCAGCTTTCGACAAAATATCAGATTATACATAATACGGTTCAATAAAATTTGAAATGGCTTTTAAGCAATAACGTGATTTCAGACGTACAAAACAGGGAAGAATATTTTAAAATTTATAGCTTTAACGACTCATATGTTAAACTTTTTAAATTTCTTAACTTTTTACGAGAATTAATTAATTTTGAAAAATTTGATTACTGGCTATTTATGTTGAATTTATATACATTCTAATTTAAGAACGATATTCAATATCGTTTTATATTAAAAACTTTTATTTTGATACAATCGCTTAAACACTCTAAATTTCGTTGTCTCAAACTTTGTAGCAAATAGCCTCAGTAATTGTTTTCTCCCAAGCAAAAACATATAATTAAAATTACATTCTCTGGTAATTCCAAACATTAAAATTTATAGTTGAATGGATTTCCAATTTCAGCTCTTAAATAATAATGTTTCTATTGTATATACAATATATAGTATAAATTGTAATATTGCAATAAATAAATAAATAAAACCTACAAGCTGTTACTATAAACATAAAACTATACAGGGTGTTTCATACAGGTGGTAACTTATTATTTTATTGCACCATAATTACGAAATTGCGTAAAATAAACAAAATTTCTAAGGAAAAGGGTCGAAAATGTTTGTTTAGGGTACACAGGTAGTTAATTTTAATTACTGGTGCAAACAAATTATAAAAAGGTTAGTGTAATTTATTTTATTGTCTTATTAACTTGTGTTCGCCAGTTTTCACACCCAAGCATCCTTTCACTACTTGTTGTACCTTTTTGGAAAGGTAATAAAATGGGAAATTTAATAAATATAAAAAACAGGTGTATTAATTACGGAGAAAATTTGGGGAAATCCAAAATGTTAGGAAATTACTAGACATATTTTTCAGTTTCGCTAATTAAGGTATGAGGTAGAAAAGCTTTGTTGACATTTTTTGGAAAGGACATTGAGATAGTAGTTTTTTTGCCATAAGCTTGATATCGCTACGTGGAGTAGATCAAAAGATAATAATAAAATAATGTTGTGATCTGTTTCTTTTAATTATTGCCACTTTTTGTTGTGAATCTTTGGTAGGTATATGTCAAAGACGGGTAATAGACTAACTACTAACAGATATATTGATATTTTGAGTAGTATTTGTTTGTTTGGCAACAGTTGCTATAGTAATGTCGTCTCATATTTAGAAATGCTTTCGATCTTAGATGTGGGGCATTCTACAGAAAATCATCAAATGGTCAAAGCCGCACTATTTTTGATTTTGACGAAACTTGGTGGATATCTATAAAGGAACATCTGCTTTACTAGCTGTATTGAAATGGCTGTAATTACTAGAGAGATGCAAAAAACAAAACAAACTTAACGGGTCTTTAAAGTTCAAGGTTACACCTAAATTTCCTGAGAATTTCAATTCTCTATCTCCTGTCCCACATATTCATTTTGAAGCTCGAAATATGTGATTTTCAGACATTTTCAAATTTCAAGCTTATTTTTTTAATATAAAAAATTTGTCGAACGAGTCTATAATGGACTGCTGTTTTGTTTAATATATGGACAAGATGTACACAAAAACTAATTTTTTTTACTTTACCAGTAAAGACACTACAGCCATTTGAAAATCATATAAAAATGTGATAAAAATCGTATTTTCACGATGCTACATAGTATGCTTCGAATAAAAATATTTTTCTATTTTCATATTTTTTTCCTAAAACTACTATATTGTAGCTTTCAAATGCGACCACAAATGTTCAAACATCTCTAATAGAACAATTTTGACAGCGCATAGTAGTAGAGCGTAAAAATCACACTTTGTGATTGATCAAAAAAATTAAATGATGGTGAATTTTCTCTTCTGACATCTAAAAAAAGACACCCACCAAGTTTCGTCGAAATCAAAAATAGTGCGGCTTCAATTTTTTTAATTTTTGATGATTTTGTATGGAATGACCCATGTGTGTAAATTATAAATAAAGAGGGAAAAGTCAGAAATGATGTAGGGTATATCACTGTAACATAGATTTGTATTTTCACTAGTAACCTCTAACCTTAAGTAAAACTCACAAAATATCTGATAATATCACGAACATTTCAAATTTATGAATCACCCTGTAACCCCTAAACGGTGTAAATTACCGCCCCTCTCTCTCCGACTGCCATACATTTTTTTTTTTTGTGTAGATGAGAGAATGGAGTAAAACATTTATTTTGGCAGGCGCTATACGAAACACCCTGTATAAATAATATATAATAATTATGAAATGTCGCGAAAAAAAAACTATTTGTGATAATTTTATTTTTGCATACACGACATCGATTTCATATTACATATATTTTCCATTTTCAGAACATTTCGGAAGGACATAATTTAAGTAAATAAGAAACAAATCCTGAATGATGAAACCATGAATTCAAAAAAACATTATTGCTCAATAAATTCCCAGTGTAATACAATATTATGAAAAAGTGTTTTAGTAATTAAGAAAAGTTGGGTATAATATGAGTTATGATCAATATAATCAATACTTTAGCAATTCAACTTTAAATAATAATTAATAATAATAAATAAGTTCTATTAAAGAAATGTTTGGTAAATACCGGACAAAAAATCTTGGGACATTTTCGACATTTTCTCTTATTCATTTTAAAGGCCAATGGGTCCCAAAGGAATATAATTATAATTTATTCAAGTCCATGCACCTTCTTGTTTTCTTTAAATGAAAAGGAAGGCTTCCTTTTGATATTCTTTAGTTGTCACAAATTCACTGTTTAGATAAAATTAATGATTCAAAACTGAAATTATATATTCTTGCTAATTACTTTCTTTCTCCTTTATTAAGTCAAATTCCCAAGTAGAAGTTTGCATAGAAAGTGTACTTAATGTACTACGGGGCTCATCTCCGAAGGGCAACTGATTTAACTTGCTAATAGAAAATCAAGCAGAAGAGCTACAAAAGTCCCTTTCAAGTATATTTAAATGTTTACACTAAACATTAGCGGAAGTCATATACATAATTGAGTCATATCGCCTGAACCCATTTTGACAAAATGAAATTCGAGCTAAACTCCGGTAAACTTTTAGGTGTAAATTTCAAATTCTGTTTGCATAGGCCAAAGAATCTCATCCCGCTCTCACCTTGCCGCTGTCACCTTAAAACTTGAAAGTGCTCCATTATATCCCGAGGGAGATTCTTCCAGGAACCTCGGAGACGATTCGTATCCTTATCGATTTTCCCTATCCCCGGCAGACGGCGTTGCGGTGAGATAAACAGGGACAATATTTCTTTCAACTAGTCGTAGTAATTAACGTAATTCGTGGCGTGGTTCAAGTGCACCCTCGAAATTGCACTGAATAAGGGAGATTGGGGTATAATATTGGCTCCTTGAGAACTTTGGCCCTTCCAGTTGTTGGGGAGATTCTTCTCCGCAAATGGGGCTCCTCTAGGAGCTCGCTCGCTGTGCCAACCGCTGTCGAATATCCTACAGGTTCATTTCGTGAATTAATGAAAGTTTCCGGGACTTAATTCGACGAGGGCGCAGAAATGTGGGGGCGGTTATGATAAATTACAGAATTTTGGGGCCCAGAATTATGATTTCAATTCGTTCACGTTGGCCCCACACCGCCGCCACCGTTGCCACCGCAGGCCCGGGAGGTAAGTTATTACCTGGCCGAGTTCTGGAAAAACCTTTGAAAATAATTTGAGGTGCTCCGCCGGCGGTGGCCACCACACTCGTATGCGTCGGGACGTGGCACGGAACTCGACTGTGCTCTGCTCACGGTCTGAACATAATGTGAAAAGTAAATGACTGTAATCGAATTAAAGTAGACCACCTCCAATTATACGGCGGAATTGGGGGCTCCTTTGCTACGCAAAGCACCCGCCAGCGGCGTCCGCAGCGCTCCTACACAGACCTGAAACACTTTGTACTAATGGATCCAAAATTATGGAGCTACGCTGCTGCAGAGCAGACCAAAAATTGTACTCTACTCTGTTGCTTAACTTAACTTAAACTCTCACTTATGCGGGGTTAATTGCGGGTTGAGCTCACTGCATTACAGTAGTGGTGATATAAAACAGCACCCTCTGTGCGACAATTTTTAAGGCTTTGCCCATAATCGCAAATGAGGTCGGAGCTCTTCGTCAAAAAATAAAAATTAAATGCAGAAGTGAAATGCATTCAAATGCAGGTCAAGCCGACCCTAGTCCTAGTCATCGTCATAATCCAGAAGAAAAAGCAGGAGCTTGAAGTGGAATGTTAAAAAAATAAATTCAAGTCCCCACTGAATTAACTTGTCCACCGTAAAGTTTGCATAAAAGCCTTAAAGTTCATGAAAAAGGGCAATTTATCCTGTTTCTATTACATCGCCCGGACCATTTGGCGAGTCCTAACAGATTTCTTTTCCTTTATCTCGCCCTCTTCGAGGATCTTCTGCTGCTGTAATAATTCCCAAGCGGTAGTTTTTGTATCAAAAGGATATTGATGTTTTCCTTCAGTTCCTTCGTATCCCTCGGAAAGATATCCCTCGGCAAACAATGGACGTGCACCGTCTTTGTGATAAAATTCCGAAATTCCTCCATTCGGATGAGAGATTCATTTCGCCGGAATTAGATGTCCTTTCCCCAAAAGATGCTCCTTCTGCTTATTACTGTTTGAACTAAGTCCGCTAATCTGATTCTCTGCCTCCTGTGGCTCCCGTCGGCCCTTAGCCCTTACCTTTTCATAAAAAAAAAAGAAAAAAAAATTCTTTATCATTCATCTTTGGTCCATGGGCGACGAGAGGACGAGATCCTTTAAAATGGAAACATTGCTCCAGGTGATTCGCCCTTCGTTTTCATATGCTGCGCTGTAGCTTTTTGAAGATGTTTGGACGAATCCCTCGGTTTGGAACAAATACGCCACGATTCCTTACAGATCGAGTTTACTGAGGATGAATATATTAAAAGCTAATAAATGTTTAGGAATTGTTAGCATTTTCCGGAAAACAGTCCCACAAATAAACGGGCCAAGGACCCTGTTACAACATTTTTGTTTGCATTTTAAATAACGCCTCGCTGCCACTGACGAAAATCCAGTGGGTTTCTGTTATTTTTATTCAAAAGTTTTTGTTTGCATTATTTGGGCGAAACCGGAAAAGGAAAGGGTTAACTGTTGCCTTTTTTATAGATGCTTTTCCGAAAATAATTTCAAAACTGATACAAAAGGGTTGGCATATGAAAGCTGATGATTGTTAATTAGGTTCTTTATAGGTGTCATGGGTAAGGTTAAGGTTAAGTTTTGCATGTTGTATCTCAAAAAATACATAAATGTGACTTACTCTCAGAAAAGAGTTTTACAGAAAATGCATTCTAAACGTATTAACATTCAAAGAATATATTATATAAAAATAATTTTACGCAACGTATACTTAAAAGTAAAATATCTCTACAAGAAATCTTTTTTACTTCAAAAGAGAACATTTTCAAATCAAAAAGCTCACTTTTCAAGTTCAATTCCCGTGCAGAGGGTTCCACACCATATTTTCTAGAATTTCTAATTATCTAAAGGGTGGGCCATCAGCTGGTTTCTTTATAAAAATACTGTAAAATAAACACTGTTTAATATTTTCCAAAGTTTGTTAATTTATTGAAAAGAGTAAATCTTCCGATTAGTTATGGAATATTATTTCACTTAAATAGCTACTCCGGCTGTACTTGGCAGTAACCTATTCTATCAACCCAATTTTTAAGAACGTTTTCAATGGTTTAGTGCCCTATTTTACGAATAGCTTTATTAATATTGTGCTTAAGTACCTGAAATGTTTCTAAATTCTCAACATAACATTGATTAACGGCATTCCACAAAATAAGGTTCAACGCCGTCTGGCACATCTCCAAAATGGCTGATTACACGATCTTTTCAAAATTCTCACTGTTTCGGCAACACAACACTCATTTTGGGAATAAGTTTTTGATATTTTCCAACGTTGTTGGAAATATAATACTGTATTTCTATCAATTTTTGAGCGAGAAGTGTTGTATGTGTCAAAATATATTAACATGTAATGTAAAAAGAAACCAACAGATTATCCACCCTATATAAGTCCTAGGACTTTGGTTATAATTTTTTTTATAAACTTCAAGTTTGTTTTTTCTTTGGATGTACGAAACCCTTATTATTGAAACTTGGTTAAAATAAAAATTAGGACTGGTTTGAATTAAAAAATTTAACCTATTTGAATTGAATACTTCGAATAGAAAAAAAACATCAGTCTTGTTAACTAGTTAAAGGCAATAAAGTGGTGAATTCAAAGATATAATGCTTATTGACTATAAAATATTACTGGACTGGATTCAACTTTTTAGTCAGTTAAATATCTTTGATTTAACGTATTGATATCGTATTAAGATAGAAATTAAAAAATGCCTTATCTGATTCAATTAAAATAACATGTTTTTAAATGGGGGAAATAGAAGCGTATTTCGAAAGTCTATTTTAAGTCGACTGAACGGACATTTAATCATTAAAATTATGTCCGGGATGCCAAATTGACTGGAAATTGACTTTCAAAATAGACATCTAATTTTGTTGTTGGTTTAATTGTCTGAATAAAGTCTATCTAATTATTTCACTGTCTACGTACCTCTTAAATAATAAATGAGTTTATTTGACATATTTATTTTACCAATTCTGTCTGGCAAGCTTATCTAAATCCACCGCAGCCTATTTAAAACAAAATGTTGAAGACTGTATACATATCAAATTCAGTCATTTTTGGAAGGTCGAAAGGAGTGAGGTCTATTGTCTAATTTTTATCCTTGAGTATTTTCCCAGTAGACAAAGTTGTCCCCGCCATTATTACACTGTTTCTGCTTTGTCTTTCTGGATGAAAGACTGGCAGATTTTCCTGCTCCCCGCCAGACCGTATTCTAGTCATAAATGTCAGTCACTGCCAGTGACTGGAATTAAAAATCGCCCAAGTTTGCAACTCTAATCATCTCCGCCCCGGCGTGTGCCCGTGACAGATGATTTAATTCGAACCCATTTCAGTCAGCTGATTATCATAATGCTATTTTCCCCAGGGAGGAAGAGGAAAATCGGGTCACACTTCGTGGTCCTGGGCTGCGTTCGTTTGGAAGCACTTCGTGCGCCCTTAATTTAACCGATGTAGCCGCTGTGTGCTTCATCCCGCTTCCGTGCCCAGAAATGTGGAGGTTGGGAAGTCGGCAGAGAAATCGTCTGAATTAGCAATTATTATTTGTTGATGTCAACAAAACGCTTGCTGCCCCCCTATTAATATTTTAATTTATCCCGAAAGTTACACTGCCACCCCCGGCTAAAAGCGGGGCATGGCATGGTAACGCGACTTTTATTGCAACCGGGAATCGGGGGGTTGAGCAATCGACCCCATAAACATTCACCCGGTCGCATGCAGGCCATCTTTTCCTCCTTTCACTCCCACGGGATCCCGGGTTACAGAGAGGACACGAGCATCCTTTGAAATAAGATGAGCCCGGAATGAAATGAAAAAGTTTGAGAACTTTCGTTATGATTTGTGTCATTCCGGGATAAGCGGTTTGTTTGCGGCGGCTGGGAGCCTCATGTGTGGGCAGACTAGAAACCGGGACTCTAGGGATGAATTCCTTAACAGCGCAAAGCCGAGCGATATTGAGTAGAATAATAATGATGTCGTGCCCCGATAAATATTGCCCGCAAAACTCCGGGTGTTGCGCGCCACAAGAATCTTCTTCTTGAGTAGCATTCAGGCGCGCGAAGATGAAAAAGCGAAAAACCCTATATATCCCCCCTTACCATATAGCTAGCCTAGTAGACGTGAGTGTGCACCACTTCCTCTTTTATCAGGGAGAGAGGGTATTTTCCTGGTTTGAAGTGGGACATGGTCCTGGCGAGGGGATTCCACGCCTAAGGCTAAAAGGGTTTCTATGTTTGTTGCCAGCACTTTGCTCTTCCGCATACAGGGGTGAATTTAAAAGGTGATAAATTGGGGGAGCGCTTCTCATGCGGAAGTGTTCTCGAGTCCCGGAACAAAAAAAAAAAAAAAAAAAAAAACTCCGGGAATGTCAATCTTGTGGCATTTTTGACGTAATGTGAACGCCGCCGAGGCTTTGTAATGATTGCGAAATCACTTTATAAGCGCCAAACCGGCGGGATAAAAATAAACGCGCAGGTGGCTTATGGCGCGCTTAAACTATAAATTTGCATAAGCTATGTACGTACACATGTTATATTTGGCGGCAAAAAATATATTCATCACAAAGCAGGCGTTATACATACACGCGTGCCGGGGCAACAGGAGACGATTTCGCCAAGCTTTGGTACAGACCTTCGACGGGAAATATGCAAAGAAGGCGGTTTACCTCGAATAATAAGACCTTGAATTTAGGAGGAACGTTCCTTCGTTTTCGCTATATTTTGTGGGATAACGCTTAAGCGATGGTTTCATTCAAAATGGGTGGCTATATGCTGCTCATATGATTAAATCTGCTTAGGAGGGGATTTATTAATAAGTTATCATCAATCAAAAATTTTTTCTGCGAACAAATAAGAAAAAAAAAGAAATTTGATGGGTTTTTTGATCGTTTTAGAACTAAATGAATAACATTTTGCATAATTTTTTGGGTCAGTGCACCAAATATTGTTGTTGTATAAAAATTCAATTGGGAAAGAGTCATAACAAATTTTAACAACTCCTTCAATTTAATTTTAACGTGAAGATAGCTCTTATGTAATTTTTTCAAAATGGGGACTTATACCACTTTCAAAAGTAATTATTCACAAAAAATTATTTATTATTTAATATTTTAATTTTGTACAAAATTGTTGCAAATTTACTCCACTCAAAATCCCCGCCATTTTAACACTTAACAAATAAATTGAATGTACTATCGATGGAGTTGTTTGATTTTCCTACAATTCATAATTTGAAATATAGAGAAGCGTTTTTTCTACTATGGGCAGACTATGGTCCAAATTCAGAATTAGTGCGGACTCAATTCTAAAAATGCCTTATTATCTTTGCCTTTCTTAAAAAACTCAAAACGAATATTACATCCAACAAAGATATAATATGTATTTACATAAATCGTATTTAGATTTCGTTCACAGTAGTAGAATTGAAATTTTTTCGTCGTCCTTTATTACGTTTGGGTTATATATCCTGAAATATAGAATTTACTTTCAGACTGAATGATTTATTTTATACATATAATACTGTGTTGCCTAACTTTAGTAGTTTTACATAATATAATACACTGTACTTATATTGATGTAAAATTGCATATCGGATAGTGTTCAAAATACTTTGATTTGAGGAATTTGTCCTTCCAATTTCACGTGTAATTTTACAAATAGAAGAAATATCACACAGATTTAAGTAAATCGCTTAAAAAAAGCTCCTCAAGGGGGTAAACAACCCCTAGCATTAATACGTAAATGATGTATATTCTTTCAGACATCAGTTTTTTCGTGAAAACCAGTATTAAGGGGTTTTTGGAGTCGCTGATTACGAATCTGATGTTAAATTTAAAAAATTCCAAATGGAGGATCCAACATGGCGGACCAACCTTTGAAAAATACACCAATTTTTATTTAAAAAAACTGTAAATAGAAATACCCACTAAATGTGAGTATCCGCAGATAAAAAAAAATACGGTTCTCTTATTTTACGATACTACATATATAACATAGGTCAATTTCATCAAAATCTGTGAGACACACCTGAAAACGTTTCCTTGTAAGTATCGTGTAAAATACTATTAGTGTCAGAAATGTAAAATTAAACTATTTTAAAGTATTTTTTCCTTTTCTGTTATAATATCATTATTAATTTTATTTTTTATTATATTTAGGAACATAATTAGTATAGTAATATAGTAAATTTACAGATATTTAGGACTTCTCAATATTGTTTAGTAAATTAACATTTAACACTAGGTTTACCGAGTGGTCATTTTGACCCATTGCAGTTTAGTTTGAATTTATTTTCTCCAGTACAATGCGTACTGTATTTTATTTTCTGAAAATATATTGATTAATCTTTATAAGACATGTTTAACTAATGATTAATCAAGAAATTTATAAAAGGTACGGTATAATTTTTCTTTGAAAGAATAAATTTAAAGTAAACTGACACGGGTGAAAATTACCACTCGGTAAACCTAGTTTTAAATAAGCAAAATAGGAGGAAAAATATATTTCAGGGTATATTTTTAGCTTTCCAGAAGTACTTTTACAATGTAGGGAATATTTTTGCTTTGATTTTGAAGAAAATATTATACAATATAGAATTACTCTATTCTTCAAAAATTCACTTGTTAAATATTTACACTCTAACAAATCCATTCAAAAATTAAGTACAATCAACATTTTACCACCTTCTTCTGAGAAATACTAAAATTAGTCATATTTTTTATCAATCTTTGTAAATACTCAAGTACTCACCCTTTTTGAAAAGTGCCCATATCGGACGATTAATATTTTTCAGGAAGAAGTAGGAAACATTATTTTACTTGCATTTTTAATACCACAGATCAAAAATTAGCCAACTAGTAGTTCAGAAATTATGAAGGAATAATTGCGATCAGTTTTTTTGAACGTTTTTTAAATAGAACGAAGTTTTTTTTTTTTTAATTAAAACATACATCTGTGTGATTTTTTGCTATTTACTGATTTGAAGAAAAAAAAAACAATTTCAGAGATGTGCTTTTTCCGTATTGACCACTGATATTTGTATATTTTGTATATTAATACAAATCAGGTGCACTTTTTCACAGAAAGATATGTGGGTATTATAAGATACAAAAGTCGTTTCCTAAAAACAAGAAACTAAATACATATATACCTTTTTGTCGAAATTGCACATTCATCATACATAGTTTTAATTACAGGTATTCAGAGTAGAATGAGGATTTTTAAATTTTTTTCTATATCATCACTCCTATAACTAAAAACAAAAACAATTCCACGATCTGTTGTCTATCTATTTTTAATTACGTAGTTTCAATTTAAAATTTCAATCAAATTGTATAGAATAAAATTCTGATTGAATCTCGCCAATTACGCCCTCGGGGTAGCAAAAAAAATGAAGAAAAAATTAATTAATTTAATCTGCTCCACTGGCGATAAATAATAGCACCTGCAATAAAATATATTGGCCTGGAAATCTGGCGGCCGGGTAGAGCGCAGCACACGCCTCCTGTTCGCTGTTACATAAATTAATCCTATTTTAAGGCGATAGAAGCTGCAAATCGTGGCGAGCGGATAGGATTTTAATTGTTTGTTACAATGACTCATATATCGCCCATCCCTAAGCTATAATTAGCATATAAATTTGATTTACTGAAGGGAGAGAGGGGGAAAGAAGGGAACACATCTATCTACCAACTGTTCCCGTCAGTGTATTAAATTTTAAATGAATTACGGCTAAATTACCGGTCGCTGGGATTAATTACGATATCAGTCAACAACAGGAGAATATCGCTGATACCCATCAAGTGTAGGGTGTGTCTTTCTTGCTTCACTCTCTTGTGTCAGAACCACCCGGTGGTCGGTGCATAAATTTTCGCAATATTGATGCTCGCCAACTTGTCTAATGAAGAGACGAGCGAAAATTAATTAACTCATGTGTAAATTTGAAGGACGTCGGTAGTTATCGTCAGATATCTTTTATTGCAGCTCACCACCACCGTCTTGATGATGGCGCTGTTGGCAGTTAATCACTCAGAAGCCGCTTCCAAATATTTACAATGGAGTTGGTGGCCACTTTTGGGAACTACTCTCTCAATTCCCTTTGCAAATAGAACTTTTCGACTAATTACGTTTATTGCCAATACTCCACTTTTCCTTCTCGTCCTGGGATATGTGTGGAAAACGTGTGGCAACAGTACTGGAAGAGGCAACAACGTTGGTTAACATCCTTCTCGATTTCCATATTGAAGTGCATCTCGCGAGTAACATGATTTATTGATTACACCAGTGTCTGTCTGTCTGTCTGCCTGTTCGAGTATCTGGCACTTCTCTCCCCCGCCCACCTCCACTGTAGTTTAGCATTTGTACATTTTTCAAGAAAAGTGTCTGCTAGTAATGTTGCTATAAAAAGCATGAAGGAATGCAGAACGCCTCGCAACATCCCTTGTCGTGCATGTTCTTGTCCGCACTCAATGGAAATTGGAACTGTAGCGGTGAATTGAGGTCGGATCCCGACAAAACATATGCATCCTCCTCCGATGGACCACCCATCGCTCAGATCCACCAACTATCATGGATGCTGATCAAATTTTCCAGGACGCCCTGAGAGAGCACTATCTAACACCAGGCAGCTTTTGAAATTCACCCTTACTACTATTTCGTCCCAGTTCCGCCAGGATCCGGGAATTAGCCCGAATCGACTATACACTGCGGTACAGAATACCCTCCCTTCCTCCTTTTCCCCTTTTCCAGAATAAGCCCTCCGATAGATCCGCCGACCGAAGAAATTTATTTAGCACCACCACCCTGCTGGTGAAAGGGCGGACGGTGATTGCTTCGACTGATAGGGAACGAAAGGACTTATACTGTCCCTTTTTATGTAAATTCCAACCGCCAGCCGGGATGCTTTGTCCTTTTTTTTTATCGTGGAATCACCGAATATTTGACGCATGCTATCATCATCACTCATATCTGACACGGCCGGGAGAAGTTCGGGATGTGGACGAGAAGACCAGGACTGACCCGGCCATCCAAAAAGGACATTTTGTAGCACCACACTGCAGGAGGAAGTGATAGAGTGACGTAACGGCCTCCTGTCCTGTCCTGTCTATTCCTCGTCCCTCCAGAATTCAGGTACATCTCGTCGAAGCATCCGATTCGTTTCGAAGGTGTCCTGAAAGTTGGTTTTCGATTTCCCCCGAGAAATTGAAACTCGAATGTCACAATTATGCCGGTATTCAAAACAGGCACAGACCTAACATTAAGAAGGATTCTTTTCCGGAACTGCACAGTGGTCTGGAATAACGAAAAAGTGGGATTAAAGAATTGCGGAACATATGAAACGATATGCATTTTGTAACTCGCTGTAATTTTGGATAAACTAACTTCCATATTTTCATCACTTTAACCTTTATGTAAAAAATAACCCCAGATAATAATCTTTCGAACGTGACTCTTAAACGAATTTACTCTGCCTGTGTAATTCTAAACTGCAAATTCTGAACATATTCATTCCCAACAAACAATTTGGAAGATTCAATTCTTAGCCAAATCTGAAATAGACTTTCAAACCTCTTATAAGCTTTAAAAGGTTTATATAAGATTTTTCTAAAAATCAGTTCTAATAGCGTATTTTTATTTTTCATCCTTAAGAATTGATTCTTATATTACTTTTTAAAGGCATTCGAGGAGAATTCACAAGTGGTTGAAACCATCAAACGTACCTAACATTGACTTTTCAGAACACTTGTTATTCTGATTACTGTCTTACAATAATTTTGTGTTAGTGTTTTTTAAGAAAAGTAGGAACACATTTTTTTGAGTGTTTAACTTCAAATATTTTAAGAACTGGGACTAAGACCGTATTATTTTTAAGAACGAAAGCTACTAAAAACCATTTTGAAAACCTTATGAACTCGTGACTTCATATGAAGTTAAACTAGGATTGTTATATAAATTGTAAACATTATGATTTTCTTGACTTTCTAGAACTAGTTTTATAGAGATATGAAGGAAGAAAACAACAACCAACCATATTTTGCTTTTCAATGAAAAAGTGTAGTCGGTAATAATTGATTCAAATTAATTAATTTCTCTGAAACTACTCTATGATTAATTCATGCATTATATCGCAAATAGGGCATTTTGGAAATATTTTTGAATGTTTTAGTTAATTAAATTAATAATTGAAATCATTTCATGTCGATTAATTTGCAAAATTTTGAGGGTCATAAGCACTTTTATCAGTTTAATTTCTTTTGCAGTAATATACTCATTGATAAATTGTAATAAAAATTATAATAAAAAAGAGAGGTATTTTTACTTTAACATTTTTAAAGTCTTTTAGAGGTTTTGCGAGAATATGTACAATACAAAAAATAAAAACCTGCTTCAAAACCTTGCTTGTATGCCAACATGCGAGGCAAGTTTATAAACCTACAGTATTTCAGTTAAAAACTTGCGATGGTCAGCACCGACTCCAAAAATCGCTGCTTAGATATTGTAAATATTTAAGTATCAATAATTTTGTATATTTACCTTTAATGCTCTTTTCAGTAAAATGATAATGTTTAGTTTAAGTTTATACATAATGTCTTGAAGTCGGTTTTTATTCTTTTGTAAAAACTTCAAAACTTCAATGTTTAGTTAACGGAAAGTGGGCAAAATTCAATAAACGGGACACATCGCCTAATTATCTACCCTTAGAGGTGGGATATATAGTTTAAATTTAAATGGGACCACCCTCGAGATATAGCATATTCAATAAAAAAAAGAAGAATAATTGAAATCGGTTCACAATCGGTGAAGATATCGCGAAACATACTCACAAGAGGTTGGATATTTTCTTCAAATTTAAATGAGACCACCCTAGAGATATAGCCAATTCAATAATCAAAGAATCATTGAAATCGGTTCACAACAGGCGAAGAGATCGTGTAACATATAAACAAAAAAAAACATATAGTCGAACTGAGTACCTCCTCCTTATTTTGAAGTCGGTTAAAAATGAATATCAATACAATCTCATTTAAATATAGGTAATGTAGGTAATATTCTTAGTTTTGCTGTTGGTTTAAAGCTTACACTAAGCTGGTGATGGTATGTTTAAAATTTCAACTCCTTCAACCCCCATGTAGAAACTAATACCAAAAGTGGATTCAACACCCTCAAAAACGTTAAAATGGGAGATTTAACTGTCTGTCGAAAAACAAATGTTATTATTTTTATCCGCGTAAATTATTCTCTCAACCTCCTTGAACATTTTTGGCAAAGAAGTGCCTATGCCTTGTGTTACTGCTGCAAATAGGGTAAATTTGAGGGTGAACCATGATCTTACATATGAAGGAATTGTAAAATTTCTGGCAGAACATATTGTTACAGACTCTGAGGAATACAAAAATGTAGGTACCTTTTGACCTTCTAGATATAAAGGACTACTTTCGAAAATTGATGAAATCCTGCGTTTTCGAGATTTCACTGTGCACCGGACTGAATTACTTCCGGTTGTTCTGAGCAAAAATTGCGCAACTTTTAATAGTACCTAATTGATGGATAATAAATTTAATGGTACCCATTGAGAAGGTACTACAATGCGTTAATGTCCAGCACGTTGTGGCCGAGACACTTGTCGCAGTGGCGTCACACATGACCGCCGGACCGTGGTCACCCGACGTAGCCAACGACACGTTAATTGTTTCGCAGCGGTCAGATATTTTTATTTTTAGAACTCAATTTCTATGCGGTCTCAGGAAACCCTCATCCAGTGGGGGAGTTTTCTTTCTGTTCTTGTTTTATGCTATTCCAGAGCACTTTTACCGGGTAATTGAAAGTTTTCTGAAGCGTGGGTTACCACTTAATTTTAGGTCCAGCAATCGGCGAGGAAATCTGAACATTACAAGTTTATGGTATAATTAAGAGAAAGTTTGGTAAATGCAGGTGCATTCGTTTTAATTTGGGACTGTAATGTATATAATCAAAAAAAATTTTAAATTACAAAATAATGATTATCAAGTAATTTGTATTTTCTGTTTTTTTCTTTCGATTGGTTGATAGCGATTTATTTTTTATAAGTATTTTGATTACTTTTTACTAATTTTGCACACTTACTTTAAGCTTGAATAGTACCTATGATTATAGCGGTTTAGTGTCCAAATTTGGAAACCAAAAGTAGGTTTTTACAAGTTTTTATTTAACTTATCGAACGATTGAAAAGTAAAAATATGTACCTCATAATCTTTATTATCTAATTTATAATTTTCATTTAACCTTTTATAAAAAGTATGTATTATTGAATGTAAGTAAACCTACAAATGAAATAATTGATTTTAACATAGCAACAGTGAGGACTTTTTTGTTTTCATTTTCAAAAATTGTCATTATTTTATTTCCCTTTTTTGAAATTAGTGAAATAACTTTGTCTGAGATATAAAATGGTTTCGATTAAGCTTTCTTAGATATAAAGTCCTATTTGTCCTATTTGTCACTTCACTTAACACTAGAACTACCGGCGGTCAAGCTTGTAATTTTGATAATTTTTGGCACCTTTAAAGTAATATGCTTTCACTTCACATTTAAATTAATAATTATAAATGGAAATAGGTTCGCGATATGTCGTAATTTTGCACCTTAATAAGATTTGGTATTACTCTTAAGAGATTTTTTAAAAAAATATGATTAATTCAAGCAAGAAATTTAGTACCGGTCAATTTGACCGGTCTTGTCTTGCTAGTTCTAGTGTTAATGAATTAGCTTACTATTTTGCAATGAAATCCACCTAAGCCAATATTTTTCCCCCAACATTAGAAGATTAATTTCTAAAACATGGAATATTAACTAAAGAAATGTCTATACGTTATTTCGATTATTTTACATAACTAAAAACATTGAATTAACTCCTTCCACAAACTCGAAGGCACCCTTGTACACTCAAAGAATAATTGATTTTGTAATTAAAAAAAATTATGATTTTATAATTAAAGAAAATATAATTTTAATTATTGAGTAAAATTTTACTATAGTAAATGAAAGTAATAATAATAATAATAAGAGTAATTCTTCCACAAAATATTTGTTGTTTTACATTTTAAGTCTTTATTAAAAAAATAAAAACACGATTTCATTATGCCAAAGACAAGAATCGCTATTCATCAGAGGCAGGTTTACATAAAATAAAATAATCGCATATCCATATGCAATTAAACATGCGACAAAATGGTGCGAGGAAAATTTTCAGTTGTACTGTTAAAAGCTAAATGATTGAATTTCATTTAAACATGAAGCAACAAAAGCACAAAAGATTTTCTGCAATTTTTCAAATGTTATATATGCTGTAAAAAAGCGCAACTATAACCGAAGTGCGATGCTACAAAGATAATAAAATCATGGTAATTCATATTTTAATTGTATCTTTTAAAACATAAATGGACGTTAAAAGGCTGCACTTAAGAGCAGGGCCGTAGCCAGGATTTTTTTTCGGGGGGGGTTTTCAAAATAAAAAGTGGAAGACGGGGAGAAGGGGGAGGGGGGGTGGTAATTTACATTTTTGAACTAAGTTGAAATTTTTTTTAAATAACGTTAAAATATTAATTTAAAATAATGTTTAATTTTGACATCTTCAACATATATTTAATTAAATATTTTTAAAAATATCTATACTATGTTACTCTTATTAAGGTGTTACACCACCCTGACGCTCGAGAAAATAGGCATAAAAATAACCTTTTTTTTTGGCTTGGCCATTAAAAATATGAATTATTCTTTATTTTACGTATACATATAATAGATTTATAAACAATTTCCAATACTGAAATACTAAAAACATTAAAAATGGGTGAGATATGAGTCGCTCAGTGGGACCCTCTTTTTAAAATCCTTGCTGATGGTGTACATGATTTCTCCATTCAGCATTTTCCGAAAAAAAAAAATTCCTTCTTCAGAAGTATTAGCTAAAGCGTGACGGAGGGAAAAAATTAAAATTTTTTTTTTTTTTGGAGAAATGACAGCTGTTCTAAAAAAAACTCGTATTTCCATCAAAATTTTGAGCTTAAAAAATATGTAACTTTTGAATACGGAACTCAATCGAAAAATTCACGTCAAGCTTTAGGGCAATATTATAAAAAATAAGTGGTGCAAATTTCAGTCAAATAGGTTCAGTCGATTTTGAAATATCGTGTACACCAGTTTGAAAAAAGTAATTTCGAAAAAAACGTGAAAGAAAAAAAGGTCGAAGTTAACGCCTTAAAAGTAAATTTTTTGTTTAATTACTTTTAATCTGCGATCTCTGGCCCATACATAAGGTTTTGCGATGTCCTCCGTTACCTGAGTTATTGTTAGTTTAATCTTTCCAAAGGGATTATATTATTGTTAAAAATAGATAGATACGTAACGATCCGAACGCTACCTGAGTTTTGGGTCGGCTCCCTGACGCGCTCACTTCTAATTGCTATAACTTCGTAATAATTTGAATTTTGGAATATCTCAACGCTTAAAATATTGTTAAAAGTATAAACAATTTATTTAGCCAAAAAAAAAAAACTGTTTTTTGAAAATTTCATGGTTGTGTAACCCTTTAAAAAAATTCAAAATAAAATTTCTAATTTTTTAAAACACTTAACTTTTCGAAAAAGATATCTTAGAAATGTAAAAAAGAAGGATTTCACAAAAGAAAATCTAGTTCCGACTTTTCGCAGCGAAAGAAAGAGTAAGAACTATTTTAAAAAATATATTTGCACTTCTTCAGTTATCAGTTACAACCTGAGTAATCAATAAGTGCTAAAGGTGTTTTGATCGCATCTAAAATGTACTACTTATAATATTCCACTACTTTCAAATTGAGTAAAGGCGCCAATATTTATTGCCTAGTGGAGAGGACCTATTATTTTGTTACCTTTATTAATGAATTTTGCAATGAGGCATCTGTACTATTCTATTTTTTCATTCCGAGGGCATTTTTTTCATATATCAATTTTTTTGATGGAAATACCGTTTTTTTTTAAAAGACCCTTGAAAAGGTAAATGCTACCTACCTTTGTGTTATGATAAAAACATCACTGATTATTTTTAAAAAGTTACATGTCTTTAAGATATTTTATCATTGTTAAAGAAAAAAGAAAAGCGGAAGTTTTACTCATGTGACTGTTCAACCCTTTAAAAATCATGTAAATTTTTATTTAAGTTTCAACATTTCGGGGGGGGTTCTAACCCCCTGACCCCCCCCCCCCCCCCCTGGCTACGGCCCTGCTTAAGAGGCAAATGGAAGCACAGCTTCGTTTAGATTGCATGTGAAATTTTACAACATTAACGTTTTTAATTTCGGTTTTTGTTCTTTCTTTCTCTTTTATAGCACAAAAAAAAGTTAAATGGAAATTATTAAACAATTCAAAATCACTTATACTTTTAAGGGCTTTCTTTAAAAAACAAAATAAACGAATGAGGAGCTAATTCTTTACGAGCATTTTCCGTGAGCTCGGTACAAAAACTTTTAATAGGTAATAAAAAGTTGGTTATTTATAGATTGAGAATTTTTGTGTTTAACTTGTTTATTTACTACTTCATAAGATTTTTATTAGTCTAGAAAAAAGTAATATTGCATAAGCATGTCTTTTAGAAGATCTAAAATTGCACAACATAAGATTTTTGTACATTTAAACATTTTCTCGTATTGATGCTAAATAGAAAAAACATACAACAAGCTTACACTAGCATCTTTTTAATGATATTTTAAATATTAATTGATAGAAATACAAATTTTTTTTTAGCTTAGTTCTATGTGGTATTTAATATGTCTGGAAAGTAACTAGGAATAGATTCACGCCTGAGGAACGGTTAAAAAATACCCAAATTTACTATGAAAATCGGTCGTTGCTTTGCGACTTATAGACGAATTCGTTTCAACAGGATGGCGCTACGTGCCATATAGTAGCACAAACCATCGATATATTGAAATCACGATTCGGCGATAAAGCAATTTCGAGAAACGGCCCTGTAAATTGTCCTCTAAAGTGGTGTAAGCTAACACATCTCGACTATTTCCTATGGTATTACACGAAATCACTAGTTTATACTATGATAAACTAGCAACAATTGACAATTTGGAAGTCAACATTGTTCGTTTTATACGTCACATACGGCTGACATTGCTCGAAATAGTGACCCAAAGTTGGACTAACAGCATACGTTTCGACAAGAACAGTCCGGGTGGCCATATGCCTGAAGTAATTTTTAAATATTAATATTATGAATTGGTCTGTCGAATAAAAACACACCTTTCATCAGAAGCTAACTCTTTGTGTTATTTTTTAAAATTTTAAATCTATCGGGCTTAAAAAACACCCCTTGTAAAATCTTGTTTTTCTATGTTCTTTTATCTTTTATAGCAGACCTTTCCTACTTTCATAAAACGAAAATAATTCAATATTTGTGTAATGAGCTAATTAGGTTTATTAAAACCTGAATTCCCCACCTTCACCTTTTATTCGCTATCAGCTCTTAAATATTGAAAGCAAAAATGAAACTACATAAGTCAGCTTCAAATAGGGCTATAAAAGAAATAACGAACTTTGAAAAAAAAAAAAGATCAATTGAATTGATTCGTTCCAACAGCATCTATAGAACTAGGTCTACTTATTGGCCGAATAAAATTTGCTTCGATGAACTCGATGAAATCAACAAAAAAATAAAACTCTCCCTTTAACAAGAGGTCTAATTAGCAGAGGGAACTTTGCAGGAATTTGTAATATCCAGGATGAGTTCCGAGTTCTGACATCATAATTCCCGGCTCATTGAGCAAAAGGACTTTACTTTAGATTCAGAGATTTAAATGACCAGGACGATGGTATTCGTGTAGTTTTTAATTAATTTCGGAGGGCATCTTCCGGGACGATTTATGGATTTTTTTTTTTTGTTGTCCTTCCTTTCGCATTTCACTTATTTCAGGCATCCGACATCCTTTTTAGATCAATTAGAAATTCTGGGATTTCTCTAATTGCTGACTGAAAGAGAATAAAGCAGAAGGGTTTCTTCCTTTCCTGGGGTATTTAAAATCGTCTCGCTTCGACGGCGAGGAGTGGTTCAGAAGATCCGGTTGGAAATTTCCTCGCAAGGACAACATTTAAATGAAATTAGAGGGAAAGTGGAATATTGTGCTGCTAAATAAATCTAAAGATCCTTTTTCATTTCCAAAAAAAAAAGGTAAAATATACGTCTACTGGATTCAGGGGATGAAAACCTTCCTTTCTATGATTTTTCCCAGGGTTGTATAATCAGGTAATCAGATGATATACATACACGGTTTTCTTTTTATACAAAAAAAAAAGGTATTTGAAGTAGATTAAATTGGGCTTTCGGCCCCGAGAGAGAGTGGGCCTTGTTGCCGTAAAACGCCCGCCGAGAGTGCATCGTTCGCGCGGATTCGGGGGGAAGGACCTAGAGCCTAGGACCCGTTCTTGGGCCGTGTCGGGGCAATTCCCGAGCGCTCATATTCCTGCCGCAAATCCAATTTAAATTTGAATGAAGGCTCAAAGGCCTAGCAAAACTCTGGCCCTGATGGCGCTTTAAATTCATGCGATGCGGAGCGTCTATTTGCGTAGATTAAAGTTTTAGTCGGGGGCGGGGTGACGTACTGCGGCTAAAAGTTAACGAATTAGCGATCCGAGCGACCTCTGTGCGGCAACATCGTGCGACGCGGCACGGTACATTGTCACTCAAGCCTGAAACGATATTAAAATTGTATGAGACACATTTCCGCTCGTACTCATGCCGGGCGATCCAGGAACATCCCGGGAAAAGCCAGGGATACATTCGGAGGGTGGGAGGGACAGAAGGGGCGCTACTTGCCACCCACTTTCCCAGGATATGGACGTGAAAACGCGCAATGAATCCGTAATTATCATTTAACGCATGAGTTGATTTGAACTTTGTTTTAAGCGCTCCTGAGTCCTGGCAAGCACAATTTGGTGCAAAACATGTGAGATTGTTCCCCCTATTCCAGGAGTATCCACCCGCCCCTGGGTGCAAGCGGGACTCCCAATTACCCCGTCTCCCTCGCATCTGATTAACAACCCAGTGGCTGGCTGAGTAAATAAATGAAATGCGCACTTACGCTGAATATTGGCGCTCGGGGAGCAGCTCTTTGCCACACACAAAATTAAATCTATCCACCTCGAGTTCTTTCTGGGGGTGGAAGATTTGTTGACATAGTCAAGCCACCGCCGCAGCATCCCTCGGGAAGATCTCTAGTCACCGCAGATTTCATAGCGATGCGGGGAGCCGGCGAACAGTTCAGGAGTCATGTTTGCGTTAACATAATCGAGCATTCGAGGGGAGCCGCATTCGCCCTAAATCGAGGCTTTTAATTAGGTCGATAATCTCTGCTTATCTGCGAGTTATGGGGGATATCAGGGAAGGATGCGAGATTCTAGCCAAAAACTAGGCTTCATCACTCATGGCTTCGTATCTAGCTAAACTGGTATTAATTATCGTAATTAACACGAGTAGGTCGGGGTCGGAAGGTTCTCCAAATATACCATATAAATTTCTCTTTCCTGATTAATTCCATTGTTCATTAAATTAAATTTGTAGTACTCGTAGAAGTTCGAGTTGGATATGTTCGAAGATAATTTGACGCGATATTTTAATTTTATTTATCTTAAATATTTTCTTCTGAAAAGCATAAATTAAATGTAAATTGTAAATTTTTTTGTACGAGTGTCGCATTAGAGAGATTAGATCCAATTTAAACTGTGGTTGAAAATTAAAGGGTCACGTTGAAAATTAAAGGTTAAAGAAGATCGGAACATTGACCTAATTGTTAAACCACTATATCTTCAAGAAAAATGAATGGAATTGGATGAATAAAAGCGCATTTTTAATCTTTATTTTCTATTTGGAAACCAAAAATTATTTTACATCCCCTACCGCTTAGTTAGAGTCACAAAATAGAAGAATGAAATTAACCCTTAATTCTTTGTGAAGTTGAATGGCTTCTATGGGCTTTGCGAGTAGATCCAAGTGAAGCATTTTAAAGCAGGTACTTTCCCCTTTAAAGTGTTGTTTTTTTAAATTTTTGAAAATTTTGTTTAATTGAGCTATAAACTGTCAAAGTAAAAGTGTCATTTTCAACTTTGACCTTCTGTTAATCATAAACGAATGATAATATAGTAATTCACCAGACGTTATTAGATAGCTGTAAGTGTGTAAAAGTAAGTAAAATGCGTTCACTCATGGAAGCATATTTTTTTTTGTATTATATCTACACTAATATTATAAAGAGGAAAGATTTGTATTTTTGTGTGTATGTTTGTAATGAATAAACTCAAAAACTACTGTGCCGATTTCAAAAATTCTTTCACCATTAGAAAGCTACATTCACCCTGAGTAACATAGGCTATATCCAATTTAGAAATTCAAGATGGCGGATCCAATATGGCGACCTATATTTCTCGATTTCAACGGATCTTAATGAAAATTAGTACAATGATTGTTTTGAAGTCACTGATTTTGAATATTACCAAAGTTTACAAATCCAAGATGGCGGACCCAATATGGCGACCAATATCTCTCGCTTTCAATGGATTTTAATGAAAATTAGTACAATGATTATCTTGAGGTCACTGATTTTGAATTTTATCAACATTTACAAATCCAAGATGGCGGATCCAATATGTCGACCAAGATTTCCCGATTTCATCAGATTTTAATGAAAATTAGTACAATGGTTATTCTATGAACACTTATTTCGAATAATATCAAAAATTGTAAATCCAAGATGGCGACCAAAATTTCTCGATTTCAACGGATTTTCATGAAAATTAGTACAATGATTATTCTAAGAACACTTATTTTGAATGTTATCAAAATTTCCAAATCCAAGATGGCGGATCCAACATGGCCACCAGAATGTTGCGATTTCGACGGATTTTAATGAAAATTGATACAATGATTGTTCTGAAGCCACTAATTTCGAATTTTAGCAAAATTTCTAAATTCAAGATGGCGGATCCAATATGGAGACTAAAATTTCTCGATTTCAACAAATTTTAATGAAAATTAGTACAATGATTATATTAAGGTCACTAATTTCGAATATTATTTAGATTTGGAAATCTAAGATGGCGGATCCATAAAGGGGTTTTCGGGTTGAAGCAATTTCTAGGATATAACAAATTAGAACATTTGAGAAGTGTTTAATCTACATCTACACTAATATTATAAAGAGGAAAGATTTGTATTTTTGTGTGTATGTATATAAATAAAAGGTAAAAATATTAAAAAAATCATGTCCACCCGTGCGAAGCCGGGACGGGCCGCTAGTCTTTAATATTTTGATGGCGGTAAAAATCTGTTGTTGATTGTTTTTTAGTTTATCATGAAGCTTTCTAGGTTTTTTTTTTATCTAAAGATACCCCCTATGGAATTCCAAAGAGCAAGTTGCTGACATTTTTTCTTAGTGTATTAAACTGAGAATAAATTCGTGTGTTTTAAGATAATGATTATTGAGGAAACAACGATCTATATTAAGTAGTAAAACTATTAATAATCGACTGTTAGTCAAACTAAATCATGATTTATATATGTATACAATATAATATCAAATATAAACTCTAAATGTAATTAATATTGTTTTATATTTTGCCCCATCAAAAGGAAATCCTTTTCAACAAATAAAAAGCATATATTTTACAAATGGGAAATACAGAGTGAAAACATAAATCACCATGATCGGCTTGTTGCTAAAAGAATAAAAAATTCCACAATCATCATTAACCACATTTTATAATAAGTGTCCCTTTTAACTTATCAGGGACTTTAAGCAGTTTATTAATAATATTTAATTTTCTAATATCCGTTCTAAAAAGAAAAGAAAACAGAACTTTCTGAAAAAAATTATTAACAATCTAAAAAAGGATATTTTTGGCTGGGTTTCATTCTACCTGTCCTTTTTATGTCCAATTTAATTTTAAAATTGCTTAAAACATTAATTGCATTAATATTTTTTTATTTTTACATCATCACGCCATTAAAACAAAATCAGAGACGGCACTTTTACTAAGTAAAAAGCGTTTAAAATACTAAAGTGATTTTTTTGTACTTTTGCAAATCGATGCGTTAATTCAATTATTATTTAGCTTTTATCGCTAGGGACTGGACAAATTCTGCATTTTATCCATTTTATTTTCTATTTAAATTTTCAGAATTGAATTGAAGTTAATTAATTCGTGTAAAATTTTAATTTTCAAAGTTTATTTTTGGGAAAATAATTTTAATGAAATTCCAGGCCCTACTTTTGGAGCTGGAACCATTATTAAATTTTGTTTTCCCTCTTGATTAAAGCATTCAGATAGTTTTCTATTGAGTATTAGTCTGACATTTTAATTTAAAATAATTAATAATTTTAATAATTAATAATAAATGGAAGTTAAGCTAAAAAAAACAACTTATATGTAACTCATTTAGAAATCAGGATAAGGACTTGAGTGTTGTAAATGAAATTAAATGATATACAATATAAAAATATGTATTACGAATCCCTTGAATAGTTAATTAAACAGACATTTTGACAAAAATTCTGCATATTGTACTTTTAGTACTATTGCCAAATTTAGAAAATAGATAAAGACAATGTTTAGAATCATCTACTCCGCACTATCTAGAATACTATATGAATTAAAATTGAAAGGGACTGGTTAATATATAAAAAAAATTATTAAGTTGAAGAATGTGACGCGTTTCGCCCTATTGAGACATCTTTAGACTATCCACTGCCGGTTATAACAATGGGCTATTATTGGCGAAATCAACCTAATTATTTACAATGCTCTGACCTATGTATATTTATGTAGATTACAATATGTCGAAAATCTAAGTCTTTTTGAAAATTTTTCCTTCGTCTATGTTATGCAGTAATTTAATGCTGCCTTATCTTATATTATGTTTATTTTCTTTGAAATGTTTATACAGGGTGTTCAGAGGTGGGAGGTCAATACTGCAGGGGGTGAAAGGTCAGACCGAGAGAAGCAAAAAATCGTACGGGTGGGAGGGGGGCATCTCGCACCGTTTGGCAGTTACAGGGTGATTCGTAAATCAGGATTTTGCCTTATATGGGAACCGCTCTTGTATTTTTATCTTTTTTTCTACACATCGCAGCGGCCCCAAACTGATTTCAAAAAATCACTATTTGGAAGCCCTTTCCAAAAAAGTTTACACCACTCCCCTATCCCCAACCCCTTGGCCACAATCCCCCCTCGAAGTTGAAAAAATTTACTTTTATTTCACGATTTTTCACCTTTCGCCCCACTTTTCTCTGAAATTCATGTTATTAACATACCTACTTTTTATTTTTTTTAAGTTGCCTATCTAATTACCTTGCCAAAAAGGTGCAACATGCCCAGGTAGGAAAAGGATACGAAAATTTATTTACAAAAATCCTTTTACAGAAAATCATGATAATTCGAATTTTTAGGAAATTATACTTAAGTTTACTAAAAAATACATTTTGTTTGCTTAAAAACTAATTACAATTAAAACGTTTGTCCTTTAAAAGCTGTTCAAAATGTTCTCCGCTAGTTTCGATGCATGCAAGTAGCCTTCGTTTTATTTCACGTTTGAGGTCTATGGTAGCCAGTCTCTCCCGTATTTTCGTGGCTGCAGTCACAATCCTGGTAACTAATTCTTCTCTGGTGTTGATTGGTCTTGAGTAAACTTCATCTTTCATCATTCCCTATAAGAAAAAGTCCAGTGGAGTAAGGTCCGGTGACCTAGCAGGTCAAGGAATCGGTCCAGCTCGTCCAATCCAGCGCTCTGGGTAATGTTCATTCAACCTTGCCCTAACAATGTTCCCAGTATGAGCAGGTGCTCCGTCGAGCTGTAAATAAATTGCGCTTCTGGTGGCCAGGGGGATGTCCTCCAACAGATCCGGAAGGGTATTCTCCAAAAAGTCCGAGTATAGCTGACTATTCAGCACTTGGGGCAAGATGAAGGGTTCTATCAACTGGTTCCCGATGATGCCAGCCCAGACATTGACACTAAATCTTTGCTGGAAGGACCGACACCTGGTCCTATGTGGGTTCACATCTGACCAGGTGTGGAGGTTGTGTAAGTTTGTGATGCCATCCCGGGTGAATTGCGATTCATCCGTTCACAGAATTCCCTCTCGGTTCACAAGGGTCCAAACTCTCCCTGAAGACAATCCTGACCTTCGTGCGACCTGCCTGATGCTTATTACAGGGCTGTTCCTGACGATGTTGAGGATTTGTTGGTCGGGGTCCGCTGAATCGGCCGATTTTCCTGCTCGCGTTTCTGCTCTGAGGGCGGTTACACTTCCGGTTTCTTTTAACCTTCTGAAAGTCCTTTAAAATACCCTTCTGTCGGGTACCCGCCGATTCGGGAATCTCCTTTGGTATTCTCGTACGGCCTCACTATCATTTCCTTCTACTAAACCGTACACGTAAATTATATCGGCAGACTCTTCAACACTGCATTCTGCCATTTTATCTTAATTTTTTCTATTAAACACCCGGTTTTATCGCTTGCTTCTTCAACTGTGGTCAATGTCCTTTCAAACTTACCCATTTTTATACCATAATTCATAGGAGGTATTAGAAACGGAGCGTCAGGATACTTAAGAGTCAATACTGGATATAATAAACTAATAACGCTATTTAACGAGATTACATTTATTATTTTATTACTGTTTTGCTGAAATAATAAAAATGTATTACCTCTGTTTCCTAAACAAACATTTCCGAACTTGCTGTCATAAAAATTGTTTACTTAACGACTTTTTCCATTATGGTGCAATAAAGTAATTAGGTACCTGTGAGGATGTTTTAATTTCAGGACTTTTCCCCTTTTCTACCTGGGCATGTTGCACCTTTTTGGAAAGGTAATTAGATAGGCAACTTAAAAAAAATAAAAAGTAGGTATGTTAATAACATGAATTTCAGAGAAAAGTGGGGCGAAAGGTGAAAAATCGTGAAATAAAAGTTAATTTTTTAAACTTCCAGGGGGCATTGAGGCCAAGGGGTTGCGGATAGGGGGGTGGTGTAAACTTTTTTGGAAAGGGCTTCCAAATAGTGATTTTTTGAAATCAGTTTGGGGCCGCTGCGATGTGTAGACAAAAAGATAAAAATATAAGAGCTGTTCCCATATAAGGCAAAATCCTGATTTACGAATCACCCTGTAACTGCCAAACGGTGCTAGATGCCCCCCCCCACCCATACGATTTTTTGCTTGTCTCGGTCTGACCTTTCACCCCCTGCAGTATTGACCTCCCACCTCTGAACACCTTGTATAGGGACGTTTTACGAGACAAAGTTTAACTTTTAAATGAAATAAAACTTCACTGTTCAAATTAACAAAGTATTTGTATATTAACATGTGCCTTTCATGAACAAATTTCAACAAGTGTCGTTAAAAATACAATTAAATCAAATCACTCAATAGCATTCTTTGTTTTTATCAATAATGCTCATTAAAAAAAACAGGGAGCAAAGCAAGAGTATATTTTTATGGGATCATTTTTAAGTAAAAACTAAGATCTGTTTAGTTAAATGGCTTATAAAAAAAATTACATATATAATTAAGTGATAAAACGTATTATATATGTAAATATTTAAAAAAAATACCCCAGTGTCATTAATTTGAATTTACTAGAAAATAATTTTCCCAACTAATTAAGAAGTTTTAGTGGTGAATTTGTTCTAAACTAACAATTAGTTTAATCCAACGTTAAATTACTCTGCTTATCAAGCAATTAGGTCATTATTAAATCCAAACAGTGAAACTGCAATCATACAAAGTCCAACTCCGCATTTGAACTCGAACCAACTATTTTATTAGAAGAACAAAAGGGTAAAAGGCCTAACAAACATTTTTTTACTAGTAAAACCTCACAAAGTGGAGTTGAAAATTGAACTCGAATCCAATCGGATGCACAAATGAATAAACAGAGTGAATCCGATCATTATTCTAATTGGAAAATCCCCTCCCACTCGTTGTCAGGATTTGGAGGATTTACACCTTGGACATCCAAAATGCACGAATAAATCAGCATTCGGAGCGATTCGCATTTTTCAAATAAACAGAGCGGCCTGCGTCCACCCGCGCGGCCGAATTAAACACAAGTTCACCTGATGAATACCTTTTCTATTAGAGCAGATTTAATTCGGTAGCTTTAATGGATTTTCCGCTGAATCAATCACCCCGAGCAGGTAGCCAGCAAACAATTTTCATTTGTACAGTCGTCATCGTCCTCGGAACGGGCCCCAAAAGTTGTACTATTTTCTAGGGGCAAATTTCAGCATTCGCAGTGTTTTTATTTGCACAAATGCGCCAACCACCGAAGTTTGCCACAGCTTGACTTGTTTGTGCAGCCCGGGAACCTTTAATTTTTCGGATTAGCCTGGTGCGAGGTAAGCCCTCAATCAGGAGCTGACTTGCGCTTTTTCGTCTCCGCACCTGCCCCTGGGGCGCGGATTAATTTGACTGGGGACGTAGATATAAAAGAGATTTTTTTATTTGACCCACCTCGGTGAATTTTTTTACCTCGACATGTTTTAGTGTCACCAGCCCAGGGCATGTTTGCGATTTTTACAGAATGAAGCTGATGGATATGTTTATTATTTTTTCTCTTGGTCAAATTTTCCCACACGGTCTCCGGTTGTGTGCGTGTGTGAATTTGGCGGTGGAATTTAAAAAAAACTGCTCTAAATTTCAAATGACTTTTATGCTCGTTAGAAAAGAAATATGTTTGCTCGGAGCATAACTCCCAGATGAAATCCAAACACCAGCGGAACCACAGGCGGCGGTGCTGAGCTGTTCCCGAAGGGGTTGGTCAAGCGCAACAATCAATGGCAACAGCTTGCCCGCTCAGCATTTTTTCGAGCCAAATTCTGTGCCCACTTGAAAACATTTTTGGGGTTTCTGCTTTGATGTGGTCTTTGATTTTCGGAAGATGCTGAGTACGATTCTGAGGCATGTGGTGCTCTTAAAGGGTCATTTCGACGAAAGGCGATTGCGATTTAATCGATAAGTGGACACATTATTTTCTGAATATTCAAGAAGACATTCAGACCTTTTAACTCTTTAAACATTCTGACAAATTTCACAAAAGTAAAGATCTACAACTGAGAACATTTAAAATTTCATAGGGTGTATATTGAACTATGAGCACATAAAAATAGGGTAATTTAAAACCTTAAATCTCTATAGAATATTATTAGTGAAATTCTTTAATTAAAACTGGGCATTGAATTGGAATTTGGCTTTTAATTTCCCTAAATCGACCCACAATGGAGTGGATTGACAAAATAATCACAAACATTTTTATTTTATTTATTTATTTCTGCTTAAATTTGCTTTCATCGTTTAAATTCAAGTGATTTTGGAAAAAAACACTGTAACACTGTAAAACTATTCTTTCAATAATAGTAAAGACTAATAAAATAATGTACATTATTTTAGTACTGCATACAATATAATTGGAGGCGCTTTCTTGTTGCAAATATCGTATTTTAATATTACTTTGGTGGGTGGAATCAATTTATTTTTCCTTAGACAGAGAAATTATTTTTCCTTAAACACGATAAACTTTGAAAATTGCGATTTGTAGGAAACTTTGATAAAATTCAAATTTTTTTTTGCGCCATTATTTCGAATAATAATTATTATATTATTCATTCAGTATTCATTTTTGGGATGATATGATATGTATGAAAACAAGTATAATCAAATATACGTATATATTTGTGGAATTAACGTAACTTAAGTTTAACGAGTGGTTTCAAAAATATTCTAAAAGAATCAGTCTAAGAGCCATATAGTAATTATTATTATTATTATTATTATTTGTTAGGGATGACCCTTACAGTGAGCACTGCGATCGAAAGATCTTTTGAGCCGAAACCCCTCTAAAATAAAAGACGATCGGCTACCGAACTAAAAAGAACGCCAGAAGATCCTAAACAGAAAATGTCAGCTGAATTCAAAAGTTCCTGATTGAAGATCTTTCTGCTTACCAGTGCTAAAACAGGACAAGATGTGTGATTTAGTTTCATCAAAACACGAGACACATTCAGTCTTATTTGATAGACCTATCTGATGTAGGTAGTACCTATCTTAGCCTATGGTAGCCAGATAGGTAGTCTACCAACAATCTGAGATACACCTTTCTCAAAATGTTGACCTTATTGTAGGCATAGAGTCTGACAAGCCCTTTAGTTTTAGACGCATTTCAGGGAAATTCTTCCAGTACATAGACTGTTGTTTACTAGTCTAATCTTTTATCAAAGCCTTGGTCGAAGACTATTAAAAAGAAGAAAAGATGCGTTTAAATTGGCGTTATTTTTTATCGAAGTTATTTATTACGACTATATCAATTGTTCTATATAAAATATCATTACAGTTGATTTTCTGTCGATGATGAGATAATATATTTGAACATTATTTGGATGATTCCTTGTTATAAAAAACCGGGAATAACAATGGAGAATATCAATTAATTTTATTCTACTTCTAAAATGAAAAAATTACTGAGAAACTATGTAAATAAGAAAAACCGTCAATAAACTTAGATAATGGAGAGTTTTTCGAATTCTTTAAAATATACTAAAATAAAACGTAGTGATGTGTTCCATCATATACCAATAGATTCTATAGAATTCACCCATCAACGTTTGTTCCTGGAGCCCCTTTCTAAAAAGCATCATTTAGGAGCTACGGACACTTTTATGTATGCGGATACTTTTTCTGTTCAAAACCCTGTAATATTTTTAACAAATACCCTATGAATCTATTTGAGGAATTAATTAATTACTCCGTTTCAAGAAGACTTCAACCACTACTCTACCCCACATCTATCACAAGTTTCAAATTGGCAAAGTTTAAAAACCTGTAACACTGTCATTAATTTTTTTTCAAATTTATTATTATTATCTTTATTATTTCTATTTAACGTAATGGCACCGAATACCGGCCGGCTACCTAAATCCGGCCACTTGGTTATTTAATAAATATATATGCGAAAACTAAATATAAATTCATTTTTACTAGTAAAATATATAAATTAATTACTGTACTTTTAATTAGTTAAAAAAAAATAATAAAATTAATTATTGTTAAGCGAAAAAAAATTACTAATGTGGTCGAAGGTTAGATTTTGCTTCAATAGATCAATGAAATGCTAAAAATCGATACTTGAAAAATGAGAAATGTTTTTGTATCATCTCAATAATTAATTATGATTTTGATAATTATTCTAGACTCATATATTCTTTAGTTATGTAATAATCTCGGTATTAGGATCAGTACGAGATAGTGGCCGGAGTTAGGGTCCTAGTCCAACAATGGCAAGCTTTTTATTAAAAATTAATTTTAAATATACCAACGACAAAATAAACGAACGGGAATAATTTATTATCGTTCAGAATCGTTTTCTCATATTGAAACCACTAACACAATTGAAATAAATGTTCCTATTAATTCAATAACAATAAATAAATGTAGTCAATCCTTAAATGGCGGTATTCGGTGCCATTACGTTATTAAATTATCGATAAAAATAAATTTTGTTTTTAATTTTGACAATTTGAAACTCGTGAAGAGGGCGGGATAGAGAAGTGGTTGAAGAATCAGTGGGATGAAGATCAATTGATACCTTAAAGAGGTTCGTACACCCTACGAAAATTACAGAGTGTTGAGTGAAAAAAGTATTAATATTGGCATAAGTTGGAACAATTCGTAACAAATCACCCTGTATGCTATTAAAAAGTAGTAAATTGTATGGTACTAGTTTTAATTTATTGAGAGATCGTATCACATACGAAATAACGAATTTTATCGTGAAGCATTTCCTTTTTAAAATAATTTTATTAATTTGAGTACTAAAAATTCCATGATTAACAAGTCAGCAAGGGTATACGACAACAAAACCCTTCCCAAAGTTAGCCTGATATCTATTATCATTATCTGTTTAATAAAGAAAAACGGTCAGAATATTTAATTCGAAAACTCTTTAAAATTGGAAAAATCAACTTACTGTGCCTCAGCCGCTTTTCACAGAATCCTCGTTTCCTCGGCTGGACCAGGCCAAAACGTGCTGCTGTACATGAAAAGATTGGCCGACACCAAAAACTAGCACAAACCACCTCTGAATTTATCGATAAATTTTTTCTCGTATCACTTCTTTTCACTTTCCGAAGGAATAATTCGCACCACGTGCACACCACACCGCAAACTTCGGTGAAATTGCGACTCACAAATGAGCAACAACAAAATAAAATTGTCGAAAAGGCCCACTTAATTCGGCACTTCGACCCGTTTAGGGCCTAATTGCGTAAGTTTTCTCCACACTACAGCAAGGTCACCCAGAAACCCTTAATGATTCGCCCTTAAAGGACCTCGGCTCAGGCTCGGGACTCCTCTATCCTTCGCGATCACAGCGACCGACTCGAATCTCTTCTAAGCAGGGCTGTTAAAAATTGCTTAAAACTTTTCACTTGCGGATAAGCCCACCACCGGGTGATGCTAAAAAAAATAAAAAAGATCGCAGGCTCTCGCCCAGAACTCGAGACCTGAACCAGCACGGAGAAATGGCATAAACACGACGCAACCAGCTCGCTGCGAGACGCGTCAAGAACTGATGTGCCGGAGCCCCCGAGTTGGGATAAATATTTCTTGCGATTGCTAGCGACAAAAAGTTCTGCCTTGCGGAAGGCCCGACCCGCTGAGGTTCCGTTCGAATGCAGCGCAGCGGTCGCACGCGAGCCCCGTGAACATGCTGCGGATGGTGTGAACGAATGAACCCGACCGAACAGTTCACTCGCAATGAACCGAGAGTTCGAACCTTCGCCGCAAGTTCGGCTCGAACTCGAACCTTATCCCATCGAACAGGAGCGACTCGGCGAAAGGACGTCATACGCAAACCCTTCGAAAAAAACGACAGGGGAGGGAAAAGTACAAAATGAAAATAAAAATTCGAGCTCGGTAGGCTGTTGACAACACTCGCTCGTTCAAATATTTGCCAATATTCCTGAATTTTTAAGCATGTCCCTGAAAAAGAGCGAATCTTTCCGTCCAGACCGAGGGGAATCCTTGCAGGGCAGGGACCCTATGCGCAGGTCTCACCTAATTCGAGTCCTGGGGCGAATTGAAGTGAATGCCGGGTCAAAACAAACATCGCGAAAATCAGCCCCATCTGTAAGTTTTGGGCTGGTGCTCTTTGGGCATAAATAATTAATCGCCTTCCGCAAGGAACTCATGCAGTTCGGAGCTGCCTTTCCTGATCCTGCGGGAGAGGACCGGGACGACGTGTGTGTGATGTATGTGTGCTGCACTGTTCCATTCGGCCAGGATGCAAGCAAGTGGGATTGGTCGGGAAGGAGACCTTATTAAGCACTGAGCCAAGTCTCCGGCGAGAACCCATCTTAAGGGTTCAGCAATCTTCTTTTACCCGACTAGCGAAAGGCTCACGATGTAACTGCAGGATTTTTTCGCTGGGAAAAGCCTTCACTACTGGGAAATATATATACTTAAAAATTTTATTTTATTTCTTTAGGGAAACACGGGCACCTGCGATAAAGTTTTTCCTTTGCTAATTTTTACGTGCTTAATTTTTTTAAAAGAATTTTAATGGCTTTATGCTGCTGTAATTACTGGATTAAGCGATCTAGGGCTTGCATGTGACGTCTCATGGAGGCAAGTTAAATTTAAGTAAAAACAAGTGTTTAAGAAAACTTTAAGAAAAATATTCATAGAGAAGTTATCACTAAATATAGTATAAAATACCCATGAAAAGTTTTTTACCTTTAAAAGAAAGATTCCAAACCTTTTATACATAATTAAGATTATTTAATTTCGAAAAAAATAGGGTTAATATATTTAAAAAAATATTGGAACTTTGGTACTTCGAAACGTAGCTCAAATCAAAGTTTAAATTCTGTGATATAATTATAATTTATCAGTTCATTAAAAACTTTTCTATGGTCTATTCGAGGACAAGTTTTCCATTAAAGATATAGTTCTACTTATCGTTCATTTATTTCATTTATATGGGAGAGGAAAGATTTATAAAGAACTCATTCGCAAAGCAAGTTTTAATAAAGTTAGATATTTTAGAGCTATAGTTTAGGATTCAAGCTTTAATTTGACTTACGTTTTGGAATTTCGTTATTTCTGAAAAAATGTCCAAACAATTTTACATTAGTGATTATTTCCTAAAGAAATGAAAAAAAAATAAATACATTTCATGTGAAGGACAAGGAAAACATTAAACAATTTTTTAATGTATTATAAAGTGTAAAATTTAATTATAGAAAAACTAATCTTAAATACAGTCAAAAACACTTTAGATTACAGATTCATCGAAAATGTTATCAGTTTCTTAAACGGCTTCCTTTGGGTGTAAAAATCGAATGCGTAATATTCATAATTCAATGAATAGCTAAGATATACACTAAAAATTCATATGAATCTCTACACAGCAAACCTGATGAATTGTAAATGAATCGAACGAATTATTTTGAGCGAACATTAACGATATCGAAAAATAATCGAAACGAATCAGCTGTCGACTATTTGGACTTTCGATAGTGAATTGTTTCAAACGATTCTTTACTAAATCGTGAAACTCTCAGAAAAAACGAAATAAATTTTCCTTATTTACTCGCAAAAACTAAATTGTAAATGGATTACTTACTGACAAAAATTTAACTCACTTAAGATTTAGTTTTCGCTTTAATTTTAAAATTTATCTCGTTTTTCTCGAAATTTTCACGATTTAGTAAAGAATCACTTAAAACGGTTTACTTACGAAAGCCCAAATAGTTCGACAGCTTTCAATTCTTTTTCGATGTTTTTAATAATGTAAATTTATTAATTCCTTTTCCTTATAAACTTTTTTTTTTTTTTTCAAGTATTTAATATGAAATGAAAAAATTACCTTTTCACGTTCGATATTTAAGCTGAAAATATATTCCACAGATAAAAAGACAACTCCTCTGAGGCTACTGTGAAATGAGTTCTGTTGCGCGCTCTTGAAGCAAATGCTGCCGGCTTGCACTTTATATGAAAAAAAAAACGAATACCCATTTTTTCTCTTTAATTCATAATACTCAAGAGGCACATCATTTTACAGGCAACATTTTCCATATATTCGTAAAGAGCTCGCCATATTTCGTAAAAAGTAAACAATTCTTTGATCCGTATGTTGCTCTTTAAAAAAGTTAGCTGTTATTCGAAATTTACGTACTATCAATGGGCATACGTATTCAATAAATATATATGGACATATATTGTACATAGCACTAAATATAAGTAGAATTGAATAATGGACAACTTAACAATTATTTATTATTACGAACTACTTGATCTTCATACCTTTTCCTTTTCCTGTTTTTATAAATTTCGTTTTAAAAAAATAATTGATTATTTGCGCAGGTCCTCCTTTATATAAGCTATATCATGGCAATTTTTCATTCTTCTTGAAAACGGCGGTAAAAGTTTTCCTAAAAACAAATGAAAGTTAAAATTACCCATCCTCATCCATCTATCTATCTAAAAAGATACAATTGCTGTTTTACCTTAATTAATTTAATTCATACTTTACATTTTGGCATTTTTATTTATATATCAGCCTTTCATTTGGAAATTTTTTTAATATTTTTATTTATGCTTTATAAGGCCTTCATTACCTTATATTTTAAAGTTTGCTTTAATTTGTGTAATGTATTTAAAATTTAATTTGTCCAAAGGATGGCTTAGTTGTCTTCTTCTTGCAGTGAATATTTCGTTTTATATTCTTCTGGATTGACTTTAACTCTAACTCTTAACACACTAAATAAAATTAAATATAATTTAATTAAAAAAAATATACGTTTATAACATTATTACTTGAACAAACAATAATACGAAATATTACACATATTGTAAAGGAAAAACACAATTTATCAATTGCATCGCACTTACACACATTTTGTAAAATATTATTTCGTATTGTATCTGTCGACTTACAATTAAAATTAGTATAATATAAGATCAATATGTTTCTTGCTGTGGTAGCTGAGAGCATACATACGACCGCAAAGGGTTAATTTCAAATTCAATTCGATTAAATTATCGAATTATAGGCTAAATTTCAACAGGTATTTAAAAGTTTCCAAAAATAAATATAAAATTTTAAAGGTACAATATTAAACGATTTAAGATTATCAATCCACCGAAACGTTCTCTCTCTCAACTGAAAGTCTCTACAAATTAAAATATTTTCCGATTGCCCTAATCTCTAATACGAACTCGATGTGGAGCACGAATAGCACTTAAATTTAATTGGCTCTCGGAACAGATGCAAAAATTTTGTTTCAATTGTTGTTTGGCATAAATTGATTTCGTTTCGTCTATGCGGAAAACCCCTCGAGCAGCAGCCGGCAAAAATGTCCGCATAGTTTTTATTTTAGTCGCCTGTATTTCCCGCGATTGGAATTTTAAATGTGAAATGGTGAAATTCCGTCGCAGCAATGTAGTGGTTAACATTATCTACAGGCAAAATTTCCAAGTAAAATATTATTTAGCGACAAATACACCACGGGGAATTTTATTCGAATTTTTCCACTTCGGGGTGCAGCATCGATTTTTGGAATTATTTTAACCCATATACAATGCGGCTACCGAAAATAGAAATACCAAAAAGGAATATTATTTTATAGGGTGAACTGCAGTGATAAGAGTAGTATGCTTTAAATAATAGGCTTAAGTCTTAAATACTTCTAGATTAAGGTAGAAATTATTTACGGAACAAATTTCGAAAAGAGGTTTTGTAAAACCGAAATTTTTGTTGAGAGGATTACATACATACATCCGACCAAGTTCAAAGCGGCTATGTAAAAAGGTTCGCCCTTTCAATCGAGCAATTCTGAAAAAAGAAAAATCTATAGATTAAAGCGGTAGGGAGGAATCATTCACAACGTAAATTGCGCTCTCTTGTAAAAGTATCCTTGCGAAAAGATGAAAAGCGCTATAAAAACTTTCAAAGTGAAACGAAGTTCCTTAGCTCGAGGAGTCAAAGACGAGCGATGTTTTAGGGGACTTCAAGGATAACTTGATGCTGCTTCTTAAGACCATATGCTCAGATTCGAAGCTCCAGTTTAATGGGCAATTGAATTCGGTCCAAACTTATGCGTACTTTTGATACTTTATCGAAGTAGTTTTCTGCCTCCGACCCCCAATGCTCTATTTAGTGAAAGCGAACTTAAATCCTATTTAGGGAAAGTTATACTCAACTCGAAGTAATTTTCCTTTTGATAGAAAAAGTATTAAGGAGTCTGCCACGATAGAATTTGTCGGAAAAGCCCTAGGGAATTAATGTTATAACATTAAGAGGATCTTGGGTTTATTGTCCACCGCTTTTTTCTTCAATGAAATGAAATATATTTTGCTTCTAGACAAACAGAATAAATCTCCTTATCCTAGTGAGGCGTTATATTTTGGAAAAAAAAGTAAAAATAAATAATATAAATGTATAGGTATCCCAAAATTTCCTTCAAATAATTCATTTCATTGAATTCTGTCCCATGCTGGGACATGCAAGAGATTCATTAGCAGCGAATTGTGTAGAATTTACAAATTAAACCAATTGAATTTGTCATTCGTGCTTCGGACTCTGTGGTATTCTGGAGGCATTGTATTCTATTCATTTTCCCTGAATTGCTGGTGTTTTTCACTAAATGAACTCCTGTACTTGTATGCTTGTCATGAATATTGAAATTAGAACGACAGCAGTTAAATTTCCACAAAATCGCTTTAATTTTGTCTCTAGTGTCATTTAGCACTGGTCGTGGAACGGAAGTTATTTCGAATAATAAATGATTTTAATTAAGGTTAAGTTCCATGAACTCTATATTATAAAGTTAATTAGAAAGTATAACATTAAGTCTACATAAAATTACAATAATACAGGTCAACACCAATTTTACAACGATACATCTTTTCTAAAGGATTTTTCCCATAGATTACGTATTCATAATCGAAAATAGACCATAGCATCACAGTTTAGCGAATAATAGGGTAAAAAAATGCAAAAGACCGTATTTTAGTCAGTTTTGAGAAATAATTAAAAAATAATATATTGTCACAGAAGTGACATGGTTTAACCCATTAATGCATTTGTGCACCCAAGTGCAATTGTACGATTTGAATAGCAAACTGGGGGGATTTTCTTGCAAATTCATATATAAGAGGTTTTTAGGGATGCTCTTTCAGAATCTGACATTTGTTTTGCATAAAAGCTTCAAAAACCCTATTGTTTTTTGGGTTTTTTCAAAAAAGTGCTAATTTATTTTTGGTCATTTTTCTTTTCAAAGTTGATTAACTTATCGTTGCTGCTATTGAATGATCATATAACCACCAGAAATTGCTGTCCGAATGTCTAAACTTTCTCAAACCATGGTGTCGAAAGTTTTTTTTTTGCTTTGGTTTTCGAAAAATGGCTATTTTGTACAACAATGTAAAAAAAGAACTTTGGATTTTTTTACACGAAAAGGATCAACTTTACAAAAAAAAATGTATATAACAAAAAGTACTTATAATGAGTCAGAGAATACGTGTACATTTTCCCAGAATTTTTTGGAATATTTTTGTTTTTTTTGGATTAGGACAATTTTCGAAAAATCCAAAAATGTTCCGAAAAATTCTGAAAAAATTGAAACGTATTCTTTGGCATCACCAAGTTTTTTTATGATGAAATTTGGTGATATTTTTACTCAGAAAGGATCAATTTTACAAATAAATTTTATATGGCAAAAAGTGCTTCAAATTAGCCAAACAACAGGTGTGAGTTTTTCGGGACATTTTTGGATTTTTCAAAAATTTGCCAAAAAACCAAAAATAGTCCAAAAAGTTCTGAAAAAATGTACATGTATTTTTTGGCTAATTATAAGAACTTTTTGTCACACACATTTTTTTGTAAAGTTGATCCATTTGGTGTAACAAAATCCAAAGTTTTTAATAGATTGCTGTACAAAATGGCCATTTTGCAAAAACCAAAGCAAAAAAAAAACTTTCGAAACCGTGGTTTGAGAAAGTTTAGACATTCGGACCGCGATTTCTGGTGGTTATATGATCATTCAATAGCAGCAACGACAAGATAATCGACTTTGAAAAGAAAAATGACCAAAAAAATCAGCACTTTTCTTGGAAAAACCGAAAAACTAATAGGGGTTTTGAAGCTTTTATGCAAAACAAATGCCAGATTCTGAAAGAGCATCCCCAAAAACCCCATATATACGAATTTGGATGAAATTCGCCCCAATTTGCTATTCGAATCGTACAATTGAACTTGCGTGCACAAAATCCTCGTTTTGCGCATTAATGGGTTAAACAGAAGCTTAAACCAATATCTATTATAAAAAGTACGAGAGACTTTAACACTATCTGAAGTATTGATATATAAATTTAAATTTTTTCCATAAAGAGATTATTTAATGCAACAGATAATGAATAAATTATATCACAGCTGGTGCACGATATTCAAAAATATATTCCACAAAATGCTTAGTAAGCGCTATAGAGAATTGTCATTTCGTATATGTAGATAAGGATTCAGGCTTCCGTGTTACGAGGTCTGTTTATTATCCTTTATATCTTATTAAATTTTCAAAAATTGGCAAAATACGAACTTTTGTACTTTTCGTGCCTATTTTGCTCAAAAACGTGACGAATTTGTTATCTATAGAAATTACATATCAATTGTTCCGTTGGAGAAAAAAGTATTTTGTTGTCTATTGAATGAAATAACAAATCTTATTAAGATCGATACACAAAAGTTCCAAAAGGTATGATTTATTAAATAGACATTTTTGACAGCATTCGAAAGCGGATAAGTTTGTATTATTTTAGTTTTAATGAAAAAAATTATATTTCGTGTACTGATTGCTACAAAACTTTGATTTTAAGCAATTAAATAAATTGCTACCATTCGAGGAAGCATCGTTAAAAGAACCCTCATAATTATTCGCTTAAGAAAGCGCATTACCAGGAAATGAATAAAAAATGAGTAAAAGAGAAGCGGAAATAAAATGCCTTCATTGTAAAGGAGTCATACATGAAATGAAATTTATCCTGAAATCCCATGTTCTGTTGCTTACATTTTCCGAAAAACAACGCTCAATTTCGCTGACTTCTTCTTGTGAGTCAAATTAAAAATATGCAAATGCGATGCAGTCCCGGAGATTGCAATTTATTTCTCCAATTAAATCTAGTCGAGAATGAAGTGACTGTAAGCTTAATTGGAAGCAGGCTAGACTCCTCCTTACCTTCCCACTCCGAATTTACGAGTTTTAAGACTGTAAAATTAATCTTTGAAACAATTTGTTACAGTGATACGACTTTGAGATATTTTTGTTCTGTATATTATAAAGAAGGGCTGTATACTTGTCGTAGCTACAGGTTTTGAGAGGATTATACAATATACATGCCCTCTTTTAAAAAGTACATGAACTGTGGGCATAAAACATGAGTTTTGGTATTTTTTTAATATAAATCGCAGTATTAAAAAGACTCAAACAAAGTAGCTCCAATGATTGTCTTCAATTGCCAACAGCAAAGCGCTGAGATGCCAATTTTCCTTTTTTTTTCATTCTATCCTAGTCCCTATTTCTTCCCGGCCGTTTACAAGAATGTTGCTCCGGAAATAAAGTGGCACAAATTACCCCCACTTAGCCATATCATTAGCTAGAGTGAATTTTTTTCGTGGTGGGGCTCTTTCGTGCAGAGATTCAAGTCATCCAGGACTCTAGGACCTGGCGGGGAGCGTGTTCTATTAATACAAATGCCTCAGATAACTTGTTGGGCCTAGCAACTTTATTCCGACCTCTACTTCTCCCTTGTATCAGAACATTCGCATAATTTCCGAGATCCCCTCCCTCGGGAGTGCCGCACTAGGAAGAAGGAATCACATGTCGGCGGATGTAGTGCCCTGATGAGGCGCATTTACACACTTATTTATCTTCCAGGATTAATGGGAAGCTAAACATGAATGGAATTTTAAATGGCGCAAAAAATGAAAATGGAATTTTTACAATTCAATTTTGAGTCGAAGAAATATTCCCGGATATGATGAGATATGAAGGCGACTATAAATCTTCTCGTAACCCAATCTACGAAGGATGATGGCATACCCTTCGAAAGGATTGCAAATATATTTTTAAAAAAAAAGCTGGCAGTCACGTATAAATTCGATTTATCTTGGTGCAATTCCTGCAAATGACTCTTTAATGCTATCACGGAATTGCATGATTGATTTTAACCCAAAAACCTTGAAAATTTCCACTTTGAATCCATCTAATTCACACATTCCGATCTTATTTGGATATAGTCTTCGTACAACGATATGGAAAAACGACATAAGTTCCTAGACAAGGTGCATACACCACATTCTTGCATTAAGGCGCAAATATTTGCCAAAGAAGTTGCACGTCTTTTAGTAAAATGCCATAAGGAATGGAATGTTTCTGTGCAGTTTCTTTGAGAACGACAAAATTTCTTGTAGGAGTAAAAAAGGCGCTTTTTCTCTCTCAACTTGAAAAAGTGAAGCTAAAGGTTTCTTTCTTCGTTCATTCACAGAGCGTTACTTCTGGACTCATAACTCCGTACAAGGAGTGTTTTCCTATGCAACATATAAAAACACAATACAACTTGCGTTGCAGAAGTTCGCTTAAATAATTTCTTAGATCCCGAAGAAGCAAATTTGTCGCTAAGGAGGACTGTAAGAACGTACTGTTTTCTGCACTCTCAAGTTTAAGGAATCGGGCTCGAAACAAGGCGGGGCCGGGTTTACTTTAAGGAATTTCATTAAGATGGTGTACTGCGGCAGCCCCTGGAAGGAGGTAAGGCTGAAGATAAGGCTGTAAAATTGCACAATAAGCGCAAAACAGAGAAAATATCTCAAATTCCTACAGGCACCCGGCGCACTGTTAAGGACATAAAAGACAATTTCGATTTTCTTGATTGAAGCCCGTCTTTTATTTACGTTTGATTTTCGTACTGTTTATTCGCGGGACCAGGGCCTGGTGGCAGCCTCTCGCGGAATATTCCTCCCATCTTAGCTATATCTAAACGGCCCATCTGCTCACTGTGCTCACTGTCGAAAGATAAAAGGGAAGAGGCTGAGACGGAGGCTGGATGGAAGAACAAAATAAAAACGCATGATGGCAAGACGCCTGATCATCCCGGCGTATCTTCTATTTATCTGATGATAGTGATGCGAGAGTAATGAACCGGGCATTGTTTCCCTTCTGGAACGGCACCCTCCAGGGCACACCAGGTAAGATGCTCCAGAAAAATCAGAAAAGAATGAACCTTGCAAGTTTTATGTCTGAATTTATAGCACCCGCCCGTGCAGAAGTTTTTATGTAAGCGAATTTCATCCAGATCGCAGTAAGTGGCAACGTTGAGTACCCTCCTGAGGTGCTTGCGATTTTCTTCAAGTGAAATTTAATTAAAAATACACTCAATAGCACCAGCAGCGACGGTCATTTTCGATTTTGCAGCTTTTATTGCTAACTTTTATCAGATTCCTTACGATGGAACATCGAAATCTTTATGTTATAAGAAATACCCTGGGGATACTTATTTATTTTTATGAAACAACCACTAGCTCAACGTTAAGCACATCATTGGCAGATGTTTATTGCAGTCTATTATTTTTATCGACAAAAAATAACTATCAAAATCACGAGTGAAGAAGGTCAAAAGAATAAAATAAAAATAAAAGTAATTTTGAGTTGTTTAGAATTAAATTTTTTTTACTATTCTTGAAATACAACAAGTGTAACTAAATCCATTCCACTAACCATCCATTTTAACGAAATGTAAAAATAAATATGAAATTCCAATCGATATTTAATCCAAATGTTCGGTTTCCCCAAAAGAATAATTGCGGTTTTAAAGAAAAGTGAGAACGGGAAAGTAACTTTTCAATACCCCCTAAAAAATATTTTTCTTTTTTGTCTGAAAAGTGTTTATCAATTGCCGCGTTCAACTCTTCATCGTCGGAAAAATGCTATCATTTAGGGGGGAAAATGCTATCATCACTAGGGGCCAGATCCGGGCTGTAGGCTGGATGATTGATTTCTTCAAATTCCCACTCCCGCACAACAGCCTTGGCAACGAGCCCTGTGTGAACCGGCGCGTTGTCGTGAAGAAGCAAGACACCTGCGGTCAATTTTCCACGTCTTTTTGCTTTTTAATTGCTTCCTTTAAATTACATAGGGTGTTTGCGTTAGATGCGGCAGTAATATTTAGACCCTTTTTTGTGTACTCAATCAGTAAGATTCCCTTAGAATCCCAAAATACTGTGGCCATGAGTTTTCCGGCGAATGGGGTGACTTAAAATTTCTTCGGTTGGTTTGTTCCTCTTTTATGTCACTGCATGGACTCTTGCTTACTCTCAGGATCATAGTGACAAACCCACGTTTCATCACCGGTGACTATTCGGTCGAAAATACTATGAGGATTTTCACCACAGAGCTCCAAAAACTCCTTTTTATCACAGCGCGATGCTCGATTTTTTTCAACATTGTCGCATCAGTCATCATAGTTGCCTTTTCGTAATGATATCTTAAATACTAATGATGACAATTAAATAAAATTTTATATTTATAACCTCAAAGAGTATCTTTAACTAATGAGATAATTTAATTACCCTCATTATTAGTTTATCAGCCCGATACCGAGAATACATTGAACGCCCCTCGTATAAGAGTAATTTAAAAGCTACAGGTATTGTGATAATGTACTGCGCGACGAAATTAATGATTCTCGTTGTAAGGAGTTTGGTATAATATTATTTGAATATGATAAAGAAATAATTTAACAACATTCGCTCATAACCATGACTTGCAATATTCTGGTGGATCTAAGCCCTACTAGCCCCAAAGATAGAGCCGCCACTGATAAATATCTACGACTAGGCATATTTTTAAGTTAAGGAGTCACTCAAATCATCTAAATTCGAAATAAAAATTATAAATGTGTAGAATGATATGAAAACAAATTAATTTCGAAAAATATTTTCATTTCATTTTCATTCATCAAATATGTTATATCGAATAACATAAAAATAAAATCAAAAACGTTTTGTTAAACAGTTTTCCAAAAAACTCGCTGAATATTAAACTTTTTGTAAATATTGTAGTTGATTGTGAAAGGTATTTTTGGTAATTCCGAAATTGTTTTCGGTTTCTAATCATTTTGGATTCCAAGGTATTATAATTAATTAAATTTATGGGCAATAATTTCTAAAAAATGTTTTTTTTTTTTTTTTTTGTTATTTTTAGTAGTCGAATTTATTTAATGAAACGTATATTTCAGTAACAGCAGTATTTACAACTTTGATACAGGAAAAGAACTTAATTTTTCTTTAATCTTTCGTAATTTTCAAAAGACAAGAAACATTTCTGAAAAATCGATATTTTGACTATAAAATGGCAGATTCGTGTCATAATTTAATTATCTTTGATAATTAAATTCAAACAGAAAATGGTACGGAAAATTCCATAGAAGGTTTACTTAAGAAAAATAACTTTTAGAAATTTCATCGTACCACATGAGAAATTTTAAGACTACGTTCTAGGATACTTTCTACATACTCTCCAAGTGAGGCGAAAACTTTAAAATTTCCATTAAAACGCAAAGATAAGAGTTAAATATGAAACAGTAATTTTAAAGTACAAAACTTGCAAAATTCGAGTGCTGAAACAGAATCCACAGTGCCCCCCCCCCTACAAAGTGGAGACGACGACGACGACGCTGCTCTGATGGACTCTTGTCGCGTTCGCTTCCCGAAGAGCCCTCTCCAGTCACGCAAACTTCGCGAATGAATGTTTCAAATCTAATCTAGCAATTATGGGAAAACTCCCTGTGTGCATCAAGTTTACAGTGAAAATATGCCCGGAATTTCCATGAATATTAAAAATTATTTACTCGTTTCTGCCAGAGTTACAATTTGTGCTTTATCTCTGGGTAAAGGAGTCGTCGTAGAGTCTGCTTCGTGAATCGTGACAAGGCAAAAGTTACTCAACGGGGCTCATACCCTCCCCGGCAGAGAAATAGGAAGTTTCTGAAATTTTAATTCTTTCAATTTAGCTAAATTACCGACATGGATTTTCTCGAAGGTATCGGAATGCCCAACTAACATAGGGTTACTTTGCATGTCGACTCCGATTGAAATTCCTCATATGATATAGTACTTGTTAAAGTTTTTATAAGCAAAACCCGATAGACAGCAGACACAGGTTGTCGGTTTGGGGCTTGGTTTCATTAACTTCGTGGTTAAAGCATGTTAATGATGAAAATACTTTGAATTATTCAGAAACTTTATCAATTCAATAAATTCCTGGCACCGACATGACACGGCCTTCATGTAGCCTTTTTGGTGTATTTTTCTACATATAGTATACAATGTAGATGTAATTTCTAGTTTGGATAGCACCGAAGTTTCACGTGAGCTCTAATCAATCAATTCAACTAACATAGGGGTCGATACTGCTAAATTGGGCCAACTAGCAGCTTCAATTTCAAAATTCACGAGGATTGAAATGCAGAAAGTGCAATTCACGCAGCACTATCAGGCACATGTTACCCACTTCGATTTAATTGAATAATCGGATTTATGCGTGATTTCGAGGAAGCTGAAATAAAGTGAATGAATCGAATACTTGTGGTGGCGGTATGTAAACCATCATTGAGGCAAACTTCATTAGTTGCTTGAATTGATTCAGACGATTCATAAAATTTAGTTAAATAGCTTTTGAACGGATTCGTAAAGATTGAAATTTCAAATTAAATTGAATTATCAAATTTGAAATGGTATTTGCTTGCGGATGGAATTATATAATAGAATTTAGATAACAATTATATTTGTGATGGAGAAAAACAGCGAGATGTATTTTAATACAATAGTGGTTTTTACATAATCTATCAGGATTCTGAATTTTTGATATTATTTTACCCAGAAACATATTCTTAACAAAAAAATCCTTATTTTAAGAAAGCTTTTTTCAACACAATAACTTTTTCAGATTTTTAAGCTTATTACTCTACATATAAAAAAGAGTCTACAGTACAGTAAGTAAGAACTCTAATAAAATGTTAAAGTCTAATTTTCTTTTCTTTTCTTTTTGGTGTTATTGCCCATTAATTTTTTGATATATTTTGAAACGACAACGTTTAATAATGTGCCCCCGGAACATCCTATATTTGGAGCAATTTTGAATTTAAGGGAATATTCAAGCCTAGCAATTTTTGGAAATTTTTTATTATCGATTTTTTTTCTTCTTTTCAAGTCTTGAACTTTAAGAAGATTGTTTTTAAATTGTTGGTAATAATTTCTCAGATGGAAAAAATCAAAAAATAAAAATTAAGATATAATTTTATTCAGAATCGTAGAAATACATTCCCTACCAGATTTAATTCATTTCATAAAATATTTACACATTATACACTTTTCTTTTACCATCCCAATTTTTTTGGAAGTTCCCTAGACAGAAGAAGAAATTTTGATATAATCCTTGATTTTGTATAGAACGTTGCTTACAAAATTTCGAATTTTGTCCGAAAAGAAGTAATTTCGAGAAACACGCTTTTAAAACGATTATACAAAATAGTTGCGGAATCGGACAAGAGCAGAAAGGATTTGTTTTACGAAGTGAGTGAAATAAATCGTAATTTAGGATAAAAACTCCTACTCGGAAGCAATTTAGTCGTTTGCTAGACCGAACAAAAGAAAATCCCTTCATTGTCAAGAAAACTAAAAAAGCGTTGTCTTTAAATATTAAATATAAACACAAGAGCGCAAAAATTAATTTTGTATGTAATTTATATCGACCGTTCGGACATTCTAGATATTAAGTACTATTTATTAAAAATAGTAAAGGATCTGTTTCTAAGAATCCTTCCTTGAATGGTAATATATCTTTTATCAATTATATCAATTTCCCGATTAAAATAGAGTAAGATTAGTTACTTTTAATTTTTTAATTCAACCTCTAACCCTTTGACAAATGAAAGATGACTTTCAAAACTTCAAATCCTTACTTAGGAGATTTTTGAAAATTAAAAAGGTGTTGTTATACAAAATAAAAGGTCACCTAGATGATGACTATCTTCAATAAAAGTACCTACTTAGGAAAATGTTGATCCAACCTTTATAATTTAATTTATTTTTTAGTTTAAAATTACGACACCCTTTATACTTTCATTAAAAGGAGCAGAAACAGGATAAGCGCTCAATTATTGAAAAGTGTAGTATAAAATAGATTAAAAAACAACATGGATTCCTTTAAATTCTTGATTTAAAAAGGAAAAGGGTTTAGCGTTCCTTTTCTATAAAACGACCCAAGTTGTATGCCCTTTACACCCCTCAGCGTATAGGCAAACACTTCTGACTCCTTCAGCTGGCACCCAGTAGGCGTAACAACCTTTCGCCTGGTTTGCATTTCAGCCCTGCAAGGGCACATATAAAATATTTATAATCCATAAATATTATAAAATGATCACGTGCGTGTGCCATGTTGGCAATGGCTGAAAGGGCGAAGAAAAAACCTATCAAAATTTTCACCCTGTGAACAGTTGAACCTGGGTGTCGACAGTGTTCGCACTTTCATACATTTCAAATTTTTCGCCAACCCCTTTCGCTTTTTCGCCAGACAGGTTTTTTTTGTATCCCTGAATTTTCTGAATGTGGATGGAGGTTGCTGGCAGCAAACATTGAAACCCTTTTAATCTTCACCTTATGCCGCGTATCGACCTCGTAATATGCCTTAACCAGCGCGAACGTTTGTCGACAGGACAGGGTTGAGGATGGCAGAATACCACACATTTGGGAGTGAATAATATCGAGGAATATGTGGAGCCATCTGGGGAAACCGGAAAAAGGTTGAAGAATTTATCACCGCCGTGTACTCAGGGCGGTGCAAAGAGTACGCCAGCGAAAGTAAACTGAAGAAAAATTTCACTGCCATTAAACATTCTGAGTTATGGGGATAATATTTTTATGGTTGCCATGCATCATTCCGCATTACTTCAGTCGATAATAAACCATTCGCGCCGGCATTTATCTCCGCCTGCCGGGCCACAAGAGCACCCACTTCTTCTCTGGTCCACTGATGTTAACTGCCGCAGTTTTTTCCACACTTCTACACTATAGGACTGAAAAATGACTTCATTTTGAAAGTATTCCAGGAATGTGAAGTTATTTCTGAAATTTTTTTTGAGTATCCTTAATTTTACTTTTACGAGATAATAAAACAAAAATTAATTTTGGTTGAAATAGCCGATGTATTAGCTCCACAGATACTTCGTGACAATACTTTACTTTTAAATCTAAAAAAGATATTATAAGAGTTAATGAAAATATATTATTTTATTTGTCTAGCTTAGTGAAATGTTTTTATCTGATCGTCATTTTAATATGTTGACCTTTGTACTATTCATAAAAACGACTATCGGAATATTATATAAAATTTATTTAACGAAATTTACTTTCTTTTCTTTATCTTGTATTCTGTTCATTGATCATACTTCACTAAAAGCTATAATACAATTGCTTGGTCTTATTTAACTCTTTAAGCTATGATGTTCGCTCTGGGGCACCCTTCAGCTATTGCTTATTTAAGGTCGCCTAGTGCCAAAAAGTTAATACTCATATTAAAGGGTTGTGAACAAAAAGGTAATCCACCATATTGGATTTGGAACGCTATTAGATATACTATATTACATTGTCACGAGACTTATACAAGTGTGCAAAATTTCAAATCTCTAGCTTAATTAGAACTAGTCGAAATTTTGATTGCAAGATTTGTCCCGAACAGAAAAAGTGAGTTAATAAAAGCTCTGTAAAAACAATATTCATTTCGAATTCCCTGTAAGAAAAGGAGTTTGTTACTTCAGCTGCGTTTTTTTAATGATCTGGATCCGGATCTAGATCCAAATCATTAAAAAAACGACAAGGGAAATTTATCAAGTGTGGGACCGACCCTAACTTCACTGCTTAGGGAAAGTGTCAAACTTGAGGTAAATTGAGAAATTTAAAGTTGAAGGTATTGTTAGAAATGAATAATTAGTGTGAAGCGATTTCTACAAAATAATGAATTAAAATTTATATTTATTTAACGAATATTTAATTCTTAGTTTCTTCAGCCATGTCTTTCTTGTAAAGCAATGACATTTTTGGCATTTGTGAAGTGAAGTTTGCCACATTCTGAAAAGTGGGAAATTTCTAAATTTCCCAAGATCTGGATCCTGATAAAAAGTTGGATTTTGAACTTCGTATGGGGAGATCTATATAGATAAAAAAACACAGCATTCATCTATAAACTAAAAATTAGCAATTTTTCAGTATTATCTTAAAGGTTAAAAATTGAAACTTTGTTCATGTATCAAATTTAATTTTTGTTAGTACGAACAAATTATTCAGAATATGTTTTTTCTTTCTGATTTAAACAAATTTCATTAATTTAGATAGGATTTTTTTAGAAAAAAGATGAAATAAAAGAAAATTATGTATCGAGTCGAGTTATTGAGAAAATAGAGTTTAAAATACAAAAAACCGTATTTTGGGGTATTTTTGAAAATAGGTAAAATAAAAAATGGAACATAATAATAGCTTGTGACATAACTCAAGTCAAAGCCTGATTTTTTATCTACCAGGTGTCCCATAGGAACTTGTGAAAACTTATGAGCCACTATTTTTTAACAAATGAAAGGATAGGCAAAGTATGAATGTTTTTTTTTTATAAAACAATGTTGTCATTTTTATTTCATGTCCATTTCATTTCAAAATGTTTAGTCTATCTGATACAAAAATATAATTTGGAAAAATACAGTGAAAAATGTGAGTCATTAATGATATAGGTATATTAAAGATCATTGTTATGGAAAGAATCCGAAAACAGTAGAGGACATTATTAAAGAAATTAAGACGATCGTCAATGGCAATTTACGTGAAACATTAGAACGTGTTTTTAATAGTTTCAGAAAGCGTTTGGATATTTGTGCTAATTCAGACGGCTCTCATTTTGAAAACAAATATCATTAATGACTCACATTTTTCACTGTATTTTTCCAAATTATTTTTTTGGATCAGACAGCCTAAACTTTTTGAAATACAATGGACATAAAATAAAAATGACAACATTGTTTTATAAAAAACATTCATACTTTGCCTATCCTTTCATTTGTTAAAAAATATTGGCTCATAAGTTTTCACACATGGGAACCCGGTATTATAATAATACTTTTCTAAAGAACTTTCATTTTTTCATGAACGTGCGCTAATTGTGACATTTTATTCATATTGTAAAAATAATTTCATAGAATATTTCAGAAAGTGTTAAAGTATCTTGTACGTTAATATAATTGCCAAACTTTTTAAAAAAGTCCTTATGCTGGACTTAAAAATGGCAGAAGATATAATTGAAGGTTATTGAGTACTCCTACAAAAAGTAATAGCTTTATTATATTATAAAATTCTAGAGAAGTCTTTAACTATCAAGTATTATCCATAGTACTCTAACTTTATTATTTTTTAATACCTTTTAAAATATGTTTAGAGTATGATTCATCTCCCTATTTTCTCATAAATTTCCTTCCCTGCAAGGTTATCCAAAACCATTAAAATGTCATTTCCAGACCCTATGTAATCACACAAAGAACTCCGCAGCTGTGTTGCCAGGATAGAGGAGACTCATCCGTTTTCCTTTCCCTGGGCTTTTGTTTACGAGGCCCTTTCATCAGTTAATTACGGATAATAAAGTTAACTGGTCTCGACTTTCACTCTTCACAAGGCACAAGGAATTAATCCTTTTAGCCAAAGGGTCTGGCGACAAATTATCACAAGATGGAACACTGTCGCATCTTTCATCAAGAAAAGTGCTGACCAAGCCTCCGCTTCCTTTCGTTTTGCTCTTGACACATTCGAATCTCTTCCATCGTTAGTCCTTAATACAATACAAAAGTGGTGGACTTAAGACGGGCGGCGGCGTCAGTCCAGAAAAACTGTCTCCGAAATTTTGACAGATTATTGTAATTGATTGGCCCAAACAAACAGACCTCAATCCATTATATAATTTATCTCAGGCTGGGCGGGTGGCAGATGTGTGTGCGTAATATGCAAATGACATCGGTTCGCCGGATGTCCTGCAGAAGTAAAACTGAATGAGACATGGGCCTCAGTAAAATTAATGCAAATTGACTGGAGTTTCTGGAGTAGGGAACATGTTGGATTCCGTCCCCTTATGTCCTTATACGATTATTATTTCATTGTATAATATAAAAGGATAATACGCATTTTCGTATACGCATATGTACATATACAAAACTCGAATTCCCTCATATAAAAAAATTTAAGATTAAATGTGATGAAAGTAGAAAAATAGTAGGTAAGAAAAAAATAGGGTTTTGTGTGATGCCAACATCGAATCAATTACTAGTCGACTTGGCACGGGACTCACCTCAATCCCGAAGGCTGCTAAAAGAAAAAAGTAAAAACCATTGTCTGGATCAGGAGCAGCCGCGAATATTCGGGTCAGCACAGCACAAGCCACCACCGCCGTACCCGGGAGAACATCTGCCTTTTGAGGGAGAGTTCTGGAACAACAAAGGCCCAGAAAGGATCCTGTCAGGATTTGGTTGTCGGCTGTTTGAATGGGTCCTTAACAATACGAGCAACGTGTTGCACTCCTGTGCCCTTTCGGCGTATTGCCTTCGTCGCTGGGAATACGGCCGTTTTTTTTTTTTATTCCCCTTCATCCAGGTTCAAGTCAGCTTGCACCCATGATCCAGAACCCTATGACGCACTATACAGTGAACATCTCCTTTCTGCAAAGGATATGGATTCATGCAAAATTGCAACGTTCGTTTAATTTCGGCAGTTGTTCCCGTCGGAGTTTAGCAGCGAGAACAGACCGAGGTTAATGACCCCCTGGGCGGTTAAGGCTGATTCCTCGCATAGGGACACAAGGACCTTTTTTTGTCTTCACTCTTGTTTTGGGTTTCGGCTGATTGCGTTTTTCGCTGACTTTCGAAACAAGATAAAGGGAGCTTATATCTTACGTAAATTCCCTAAGTAAGTCGCAGAACCAATGACCTCATCACAACTGACTTTTTTTACTCTCCCTTACATTCAGTTAAGCCGGTAATTCAGTTCATTCAAGAAAATTCCCTTTGTAAAATTTACCGCGCCCGTTTGCGTGTCCATTTACGCACTTACGCATCTCATTGAGTCGACACAGAAATATAAAAGACAATTGTGACCCAGTTTCGGGCTCATCTGAATTAGCCATAATCGAATTAGCGTAATCACTTGCTCGCAGCAGCTGCGACTTAAGTTAATCTTGTTGCTAGAACTCTGAAGAATTTAATTACATTCTGAGGGCCCGAGAGATGGAAAAAAGAAAACCTGCAAATGTGCGGCAACAAATTCTCGGACGCTGAGGCAGACGGAAGCTGCTTACTTTTTTCTCCATCTTTCTTGGTCTTTTTTGCAGCTTCTTAAGAAAATCGCCCATAACTCGAGCAGGAAAGGTGTTCAACTTGCGTCCAGGTGCATTGCTTTTTTCTGCAAACAACACCAAGCTTTAATGGGGGGGCTATCGTTGACGCCTGTAATGTTTTTTACTTGGATTTTAAGCGTCATAATCAGTAGAAGGGATCTACCTGGTGAGAGCCATTAAATTACCGCCCAATTAGCATGCATGTCCTAATTAATTAGCTGTGATGTCCTGCTCCCGGCTGCACGATGTTCGCCTAATGAAATTATACGAAACACCTTTGCCAGGGAACTGGCCAATGGGAATCAAGCCTTGACCCAGTTGGCAGTTGGTCCGTGAAACTGGATTAAAATTAGGACACTACACAAATTATCAATCATGCCCGGCTCAAACGACGCGTCCTTTCCTCCTTTCGTCTGTTCCATTCTGAACGTCTCCCAGTTGTCCTGTTTTCGTGGGAAAACCGGGAAAGGTATCTGCATCCCGTCCTTGGATTTGGGGCCCGTAGATAATCAGCAGGAGATTTGCGGACGGGGACCGGCTGGTAAACTGCTCTAAAAGGATGCCATGTTGACAGACAATTTAAAGCATTTCCTGGGATTTGCCTTTTTGATAGATAAAGCCGTTTTGCGGATTAGCCTGTTTTATCTGCAAACTTTGAGACTCTCCTCGGGCTGAATAAGTTGACGCGCTTAAAGAAGTTTTCTACGAGATCCTTAAGACGGCGACAGTGCCTTTTTCTCTCAATTTTATATTGAAGTCTTGATTGCATTGGACATTTCGTTATGGCTACTTTCGTTGCTACTTTCACTTTCTGCGTTTCTATAAAATGGAAAAAAATAGTCTGTAGTTTGAAAATATATTTTTAATTCGATGAGTTTACATTAGGGTGCTTTTTTTCGAAATTATATTTTTTTTTCAGTCCCACCTCAAAATTTTGTGGGAAATACCTAAACAAAAATTCCCTGAAAATTGGATCCCTTAGTATTAATATTAAGTGCTCGAACAAGGCGTATGAAGATTTCCCGTATAAAGTACACGTAAACTTTGATTGTTTTCTTCAAAACTCTACAGCTTAGAGGCATTTTATAGTATAATTTTGATCAACGATAGGCTTTCTTCAGAATTGAATGATCTACAAAAGTGTCCATTGCGGCGTAACCCTAACTCCCACCAGCGAGGTAACACGGGTCACTAAACCCAATTTTTACATAAAATTCTCGTTTTGTTGCCCCTATCTCGTAAATAACAAGAGTAACAGAAAAAATTTAAACGACAAACTTGTAGGAAATTCAATTTCCTACAAAAAGTTGTGGAACACCAAATCGTTAACATCGATATTTCTTGAGATATTGGGCTTTGAAGTTGAGGTAGTGTTTCTACAATTTAGTTCAATAATCCATGAAAATTCCACACTACCTCAACTTCAAAACCCAATATCTTAAGAAATATCGATGTTAGCGATTTGGTGTTTCAGAGCTTTTTGGAGGAAATTGAATTTCCTACAAGTTTGTCATTTACATTTTTTCTGTAGCTCCTGTTATTTACAAGATAGGGGAAAAAAACGAGAATTTCATGAAAAAATTGGATTAGTGACCCGTACTACTGCATGATTTTTATCCATGAAAAACTATAAATCTTGAACTGAACATTTTACAGCGTAATTTTTAAGTCAAAAGTGGTTTTAAGCCATGGTAATTTGAAGCTAAAATATTTTATTTTAAGAAAAATTTAAATCATTGCTGTGGTCAATTACAATTCAAGGGATAATTTCCTTATGCTCGGGATAGACGGAAAAACGCAGCTTGTCTTCAAACATTTGGGTTTTTGTGTGAATATAGACTAAAGGACTTGTTTGATACTCTTTAGAAAATTTACCCAAAGGCCACAATTCTAAAAAACTGAGCAGAAGCTCGGCTTCGTTTTTTTATATTGAAAAACCGAGTTTTATCTCATTGAAATTGAGATCACGTTCGATTTTTTATGTTAAAATTTAGCATTTTTAGCATGTAAACCAATGTCACGAAAAACTTGATTTATCCTAAATACAAACTCGAGAGAACCAACAAAATCCAAGTCGTAATACAAATGGTTAATTCGCTATATAATAGACATATTCTCAATAATTTTTTCTGATGACAATTTTAATTTAAATAATGTATAATAAAATGACATGTGAAGAATATTTTGTCAAATTTTCATTTATATTTATAAAGAAATGAGCCATTGACAGCAAATCTTCGCAGAAACCTTAAAAAAAAGTTGGCTTGCGGTGAACCGCATAACTCATGACTGAATCATCTGAAATCAAAAAACCAAAAAGATTTCATTTGTTGATAAGTTCCTTGAGGTAACGCTGTCGAGTTTTGTTTTTGTTTTTTAATGTTTGATAACACTTAGAAGTCAAAATACTGATTTTTCATCAAACAAATGGAAAGTTTTGTTATTTTAAAATAAGTTAACACAAAAATAAAACAAAAAAATAACAAAAAAAACTCGACAGCTATTTTTATAAATCAGTTTGATAATTCTCTAAAAAAACTGAAGTGAAAATGTGCTCTAGGTACAAAGAAGAGGTTTTATTATTATTATTAGCTTTATGTGAGGATAAATAACAGAGGCATGTTTTTAAATGTAATGTAGGTATTTTAAAATTACTAAAGATTCTTAAATTTACAGAACTGAAGGAAGAAAGTAGATCCCGGATATACTATAAATATTGATTTTAGCGCGGCATGAAAGGGCGAATTTGCCATGCTATTCGCTGATTTGGAAAAGGATACAAGACGATTTTACAAGTATGTACTTCAGAATGGCCAAAGAATGTTTTTATGAATTTTTGAGGCTGAAGGAAAAAAAGGTATTTTTAAGTAGGGCACAAAATATCAAAGTGCACTAGCATTAAAGGGATCCAGTGGTCTAGCGCCCGAAAATTTGAGGTAATTTTTAGGATTTTTTTTTTAAGGTTAAAATAATGAACAACGATATTGAAAATTCTTAGGTATATTGTAATACTCATGCTGCATACAAAAACATTTTTATTGGAATTAAAAAGAATTTTTAATTATGTCAAAAACGGCGCTTAATAAGACTCCCTCAAAAAATGTATCTAGGTGGTATGGTCAATTTTGACTCTTCTATTTATCTGAAAAATAAAAACTAAGAAATCTATTAATTAATGAGTGCAATTATGGCCGGAACTAGAACAAATAAAATTGAAAAATGACAGAATGACGCGCCAATTTATAAATGAAAAAAAAAAATTTTGAAATAAAATTTTGATTCTATTTCGGACCATAACATATCAAAATTTCAGATGATTCGGCTTAATAGTTTTTTCTTTTTTCACAACAACATGCAAAAAAAGTAGTTTGGGGATAAATGAGTTTAAAGTTATAAATATGAAAGCGGGCCGACATGACAGACCGTTCGCTACCTGCTAATAAAGCTGTAGAACCAGAAATATTGTCACTATTCTTACAAAAATTTTATATTCGTGAAAGATGATACTTTCGAAATAACAAAAAACAAAAATCGACTTTTTGAAAATTTTAGACCACCCGACCCCCTTAAATTAAATTAAATTAACTCATAATTTTTTTTTTTCCAAATATTTTCATTATACTGACACTTGAGGTTTATAGTTTTATTATATGTATTGATGAAATAAAAAATATCTCATCTATCTACTCTTTTTCTTTTATTCCAAACAGAAAGAAAACTCAATAGATTTTATGACAACTTCAGCACAATATTTTTTACGTAACTCTCACGCACAAAGTGTTCAATAAGATCATCTTTCATCGCTTTGTACAAAAAAAAAGTATATATATATATATATATATATAAAATTCCTGCCAGGCAATATGTTGAGAAAAGCATAATTAATTCACCCTTCAAAAAGGGCTTATATCAGCCTTGTAGCGGCCCACTCCCACTTTGTACAAATCTCTAAAAATCTTCGAAGAACAGAGACATGTCGTCTGAATACAATTTGGTGGTGCTCGCTTTTTTGCAAATATATTTCAAAAACGTTCACGACACATAAAAACATGATTTATTTCGGAAAATATTGCTTACATCACTCAAAGAGCTCTCTCATGCACAACAATGTGCGGCGGGGATAATAAATGGCTCACAATAATTCCAAGCCTTTTTATCACTTGCTCTGTACCGTGCCCCCGGGCAGAGGGCGAAGGACAGGGTGCCCCTGAAGTGATATCCCCCCGTGACTATCAGAAAATTTGCTTTCGTTCAGGTGATAAATGTTCTGGGAAGTGACCAATTTAAGGTGACAATGGACCTGTCATCCGTTCTACTGTCATGGGGAGGGGATGGCACCAAAGACCATTTAGACCAGGAGCAAGAAGTAACCTTTCTTCAGGCACACCCTGTGACTGCGGGGCGTATTCAAACCGAGTGATTGTTAGAGATCTGTGCGGTTGCATAAAATGCTCCATTGGCGCAGGGGTGGGTATCAATTAAAATCAAAAACGTTTTAAGGAACCGCAGCGCAGCGACTTCAGTTTCAGACATAATTAATATCTTAGGGCTTTCCTCCGGACACCCTGTTTCATGCGGTCGGGGTGCCTGGCTCGAGGTATAAATTGCAGAGAAAACTATTGCTATATGGAGGATGGGTTCGGGTAAGACACTTCCATTTGAGGTGTGCATCCGACCGCAAAGTGTTTTCTGATGGTAAGTTTCAGATTTCCTTTCGTTGCAAGCGTCGCCGCCATGGTGCGCTTTCTGCAAGGACAGAAACGAAGGAGCCGCTCCGTAGCTATCAGGAAGCGTTTTCTGTAAACACATGTAACCGCAGCGAGGACAATATAATACGACAAACACTGCCATTGTTGGCGGGGATTGCTTTATATTTATGGGGTGGAAAAGTATTATCGCTCCACTTGGCAATTTATGGCACAATGCAGGATACTCAGAGCATTCTGTATGCGAAAGTGTCACTTCCAACGCTTTTATTAGGTGTGCTTGAAGGGATGGAAGTTATGATTTCTAACAAAAATAAAAGCTGAAACTGAAATTCGATTATCATAAAAACACTGCGCAAGGTAAGTGACGGCTTTCAGATTAAAAAATTGCTTTAGCTCATTGAGTTTTAACTCAAAAATTCGATTTCTTCATTCCACGAATTAAATTCGAATTAAACTTAAAAATAAGCAGTAAAATTAACTTCGCTATAAAAACTGCGATTTCAATTTTCCCTTAATTCGGGAAATTTCTTGAAAGATTCTGTATAGCTTCTGAATTTTAATGTTTAATTTTCATTTCGCATCACAGAAACGTAACTAAATTTTAAGTGATTCTTAAAAAAAGAGTAACCGCTAATTCCGCCAATTTTTATGACCTTTGATATTTAAATGAATTATGATGCCATATAATCAACTGTAACTGAAAAATAACTTTAAGACTGGGGCACGCTTAAAAAAACTTTATTTAACTTTTCTGAAGCCAGTTTGCTAGTTTTTGTACTCTAGTGCTAAAGTTGAATATGAATCTAATCAGTAATTTTGAGTGTAGTAAGATGCATTCAGGTCTATTCCCATATTCAATTTATTATTCGCCGTCAACCTTTTTTTTTGCGGTGGACATGATATTTCGGTGTGGATTCATCTGAAATCAAAAATTCAAAAATTTTCTTGTAGTTTATGCCCTTGGCTCGTGATTGAACGAAGGAATTGAAAAAAAAATGAAATTTGACATTTTGACATGAGTTTGAATCAATTTTCGTCTCAAACTTTTATGCGTTTTTCCGATTTTCATCATTTTTAAAAGGTCTTTTTCGTATAAAACAAGAACGACTTGACCGAATGAAAATTGTCTGTTTTTAAGAGAGACCTAAAAATATCAGGGACGATATTTTCGGTAAAAATCGGATCTAAAAATTATTGCCTGACTGTTACTTTTCTAGATAAAAATAAAAATTATGTTTTGATTTTTATTTTTAAAATCAGAAATAAAAATCAGAGTATGACTTTTATTTTTAAAATCAGAAATAAAGATTAGAAAATGATTTTTATTTTAAAAATCAGAAATAAAAATCACAAAATAATTGTTATTTTTGAAATCAGAAATACAAATCAGAAAATGATTTTTAAAATCAGAATTAAAAATTGGGAAGTGATTTTTATTTTTAAAATCAAAAATAAAATTCAGAAAGTGTTTTTTTATTTTTAAAATTAAAGATAAAAATTAGGAAATGATTATTATTTTTAAAATCAAAACTAAAAATCAGAATATTATTTTTGTTTTTAAAATCAGAAATTGATTTTGATCTTTAAAATTACAAATAAAAATCGAAAAACGATTTTTATTTTTAAAATCAAAAATAAAAATCAAGTAGTGAATTATATTTTTAAAATTTGAAATAATAATCGGAAAATGAGTTTTGTTTATAAAATCTATCTCCAAAATCTCCAAAAATTCTTCACCGATTGCTTTGAAATTTTGACACAACGCTGCATTGGAATAAGCACATGTTTTTATGTATGTACCAATTTTTTTTTTTTTAATAAGCGCTATCGATTGCGATAACAACACACGAAATACAAAAAAAAAAACCCTTAATTTTTTTTCATTTAAATCTTTTCTTTATTTTTATTTCTAATTTTAAAAATAAAAATTATTTTAAGATTTTAATTCAGATTTTAAAAATATAAATCACTTTCCGATTTTAAAACTAGAAATCACTTCTTTTTATTTTAGATTTAAATAATATAAATCATTTTCTGATTTTTATTTTGGGTATTAGAAATAAAAGTCATACTCTGATTTTTATTTAAGATTTTAATAATAAAAATCATATTTTCATTTGTATTTTTGATTTTAGAAATAAAAATCATATTCTGATTTAATACTAATAATTTTTTTTTTTTTGATTTTTATGGAAAAATTCACAGATTTAACAAGCACATAAAATTTTTAAAGCTCAGCCCATAAGAACATTATGAACCAAATTTGCCTACATGATTTTTTGGTTTGGAAAATCGAAAATAATTGTTATTTTCGATTTCTGAAAAATATAGTTGAGTCTAAAAGCACTGTATATTTTAAATATAAGAATCTTCATGCATACATGAAATAGAGTGACCACAAAATTAACTTATTTCGTGCACATCGTAATTTAAGCAAAAATGTGTGCTATTTGAAAGTTTATGATAAGATAATGCTCTCAGAAAAGTTTCAAGATGAGCATTTTGGTTTGAAATACGAGGTCTACGAATCAGGCTAATTTTGACCTTCTTTTGCGGTCACTCTTTAGTCCTAGTTGAATTTTATATCATATTTTCAGTATGATATTTCACCGAAAATTCGAACACAAGTCTTCAGACACGTGCCATTGTCTTCGTAAGCATTCTGTTGAGAGGTTGAATATATCTTCTTTTTTGTTATCAGCACAGAGCAGAGTCTTGATACCAATTTTATTTCCCACATATTAATTGCAAGAACTGAGGGTGTCTGGCAGAGCGGCAAGAAATTCTCCACACAATGTTTTGTTGCTCAATCAACAGGACAGTGACTCGGGCCTCGCGGCTGCAACTTTTTGCCGACCGCTGGGCTACATTTAGCCGGTTGCTAGCCAAGTTCACTAGCCCGTTGCGTCGGCGGATGGGAGCCAATTATGTTCCGGCCCGCGGGCGGGCGGGGCTGCTGCACACGTCGAGCACTCGACTCATAATTATTCCGGACGGATACAATGCAATCGAGCGGCCTATCAGACTTCCGATTGTAATTAATCGCCACTTATCCGCCATCCAGTTCTCGTACCTCTCTGCCACTTTGTAGCGACGGTCGTGACTATTTCTGGGGCTCCGCCGCACGAGCCGAGGAAGTCGCTGGCTGGCTGGGCCCCTTAGCAGGCAACTTTCTCCCATTCGGGCTCGAGTTCTTGTGCACTTCCAGCGCCCAAGTCGTGCTGGGGCCAAGAATAATCGATAAGTGGCTCCGCTGCACCGGCCGCCGCCGGAGGAGCCCCAACAGCTCGTGGACAATTACATTTAGAAGGTGTGCGGCGCTGCTCATTCTTCGGATGGGGATCAATAGGTGGAGCGCCCGCGCCGCGGTGCTCCCCTGGGCCCATAGAGCAGGAGGATGCTGCTGATTACCGCGAAGCTAGGTTTAGTGCGGTGGCTTCCGGCGTTCAGCCGTGGTGGAGGTGCTGCGGATTCCTAAGCCGGGTGCAAGAACTAAAACTAATCCGGTTCTGCTCCGCTGGGTTTCAATGAGCCGAAGACACCTTGGCTGGCTGAGCACGGTGTCGGTGCGGCAGGTGAGCAATTTCGGAATGTTGCGGACTCCGAAGCAGGTGAAAACGAGCAAGAGGAAGTCTCTGTTTAGGGTGATATTGGGGAAAATAGATTTTAATCGTTTTCATTTCTGATTGTTTAAGGATATTAATTTTCTCCAATTTTTTTGTGGACCATCTTAGGCTGCTCGTTTACTTAATTCAGTTTCTGCAGTTGTATGCTGAATTCAGCAATTGTTTTTTTATGCTGAATTGAACAGTCCACTGCACAAAGTGAGGCCAAGATCTCGCACTGTGCTATATTTACGCAAGTCTTTTTCGATCCCCTTCTATCTCCGAAGGTAGTTATGTTACAGGATTCAGGGCGGTTAAAGTTACCAAAAAGAAGCAGTATTCCAAATTTCATACCTCTAAGACCTCTAGGTGGTATAGTTTCCAAGATACGAGTACTCCGATTTGTACAATTGTAGGCTTTCACTGACTTACTAACCTACTGATATATCATTATAAATCTAGAGTACTTCAAATCGAGTTAGAACTTTGAAATTTGATAAATAGGTAGTGTTTGAGGCGATGAAGTGATGGTTGTTTTCATTAAAGAATTGAGCAATATTGAAACCCTTGAAAAATTGCCAAGTTTGATCTGTAAATTTATCAGCTCATACAATATTTGTATGTGCTTATCAAAACACTGTTAATAACGTGTAGGCAAGGAACTTGGCATAATTTCCACATTTCAGGTATTTTTTTGAGATAAAAAAAACAAAGTTCTGCCGAGAAGTCGGTCTGTTTTTTTTCATATAATATATGCTTTTGATGGTATAACATCATTACAGCTAAATAATTTCGAACATTTTTCTCTTCAGCACTATTTCTAACACGGCTTTGTGTATTATAATGTCTTTTGACACCTATGCGCTTAAATGCAAATATCTTTTTAATAATTGACATCCTTGTTCTTACAAATAAATTAAAGTAAATATCAGTGGCGGATATACCAGTAGGCTGAGTAGGCTGGAGCCTAGGTCGGCAGATTTTAGGGGCGGCAAATTTCGGGCCAATATAATTAGATAGATAGACGATATTAATTGACGATTTTGCGAATAGAAAATCGCACAAAAAGGAGAACTTTCATAACTAAATTAATTGAATTTCATCCTCATCATCAGCCGGATTGTTACAAGATAAGCGAAATAAAAATTATTTAAATACTTTTACCGGATGTACATTATTGTGTAAGTAGTATTAAGGCATACCTTACCCCGCCTTATTAGTAATACATGATTGAGCTTTTATTAGCTCAGGAATATACCCAAAAACTATTTCTTGTGCAATTTTAACTAACTCATACATCGATCCCTTAGTTCACAAGCATACTAATTACGGGAAAAAGGTGGTGCACAAATCATAAAGTTACAACTTCATTGATAAAAAAATTCTAATATGATTGAGAACTAGGGTATCGAGTTTTAAAGGTCGGTAGTGGCGGAAAATGTGCAAATCCCCCACTGGTAAATATACTAAAACATAAGAGCGTTCATAATATTTCTACTCCTTGTCTGCAATAGATATTTCAACAAATTTTCCACGATTGCATAAATGGATTTAAGTCACTACGAAATAAATATCAGAATTCTACTTAGAACTTATCACCGCAATGATCTATAGTAAAATTCAAAATTGTGAACAATATCCGAATGTAATTGCTGCAACGAAAATTCGTTTCTTGTCTTGTTACAACTGAAATGAGAATTCCTTAGTATTCAAATGGTTACTTAAGATCATTTAAACAATGTTATAAAATTTTTAAGGTGTAGAAGTAGTAGTGCTGGAAAAATTTACCGCATAATTAATTTAAGAACCATTATATGTAGTATAATAATAATAATAACAATTTAATTGAGGGAAAACGACTAAACTAATGATAATAATTTTAAGTAAAACTTTCATAAGGTATTAATATACAGGGTGTCCAATAGGAAATTGCGAAAACTAATGGGTCACAATTTTTTAACAAATGGAGAGATCGGTAAAATGTAAATACTTTTTAATAAAAGACAGTCGTCATTTTTATTTCATGTTCAATTTATTATAAAAAAATGAAATCTACTTAATACAAAACAGTTAATTTAAAAATATAGCGAAAAACGTTAGTTACTAATGACATATATTTTCGATATTTTAACCATCTAATTTGCCACAAATATCCATATGCTTTCTAAAACTATTAAAAACATGTTCTAGCGTATCATTTGAAATGCCATTGACGATCTTCCCAATGTCTTTAATAAAATCCTCAACTGTTTTTTGGTTATTTTCATAGCAGAGATCTTTAATGTAGCCCCATAAAAAGAAATCAAATCGAATGAGATCTGACGAGTAATGTGGCTATTCTATTCCTTTTCCCCTAGCAAAGCGTGGGTACCCTAGGCCAATAACTTGATCGCCATAAAATTTATTGCTGATACTGCTTGTGTGCGATGAGGTGCTGCTCCGTCTTGAATAAAAAAAAAAGATTTAAGCCGGCTCTTCTTTTTCGCATGAGAAAGGATTTGGTCTCTAACATTCCTTTGTACTTCTCTCCGGCGACAGAAGATTCAAAGAAATGCAGGCAGATACCTTTTAATGTAGATGGTTCACATTTCACAAATATATATTATTAATAATTCACGTTTTTCACTATATTTTTAAATTAATGGTTTGTATTAAATAAGTTTAATTTTTTTATAATAAAAAAATTGACATGAAATGAAAATGACGACTTTCCTTTATTAAAAAATATTTACCTTTTACCGATCTCTCCATTTGTTAAAAAATAGTGACTAATTAGTTTTCGCAATTTCCTATTGGACACCCTGTATATAAAATAATCAAATTCGGTAGTACGCATCAAATTTTGTTTACCTACTTACTTCTAAAAACTATTTCTCAAATAACATTGCTGCTATCAATTTTTATAGAGAGTGGATTTTTGAAGTAAGGTAGGTGCGGGTAATAAGGCCTGTCGGCTAATAAAGCCTAAGTAACAAAAAATATAATTTAAAATGATCGATGTCGCTCAAGGTCATAATCGCAGGTAGCTAACACTCATCGATGGCACCTGAAACTTTTTGCGACGCTTTTGTTGATTCGGATACATACTTTTTATTTTATTTCAAATCTCCATTAGCTAGGCCTTATTACCCGCACCTACCTTATATCTTTTCGTTTTCATCACTTGCAAATTGGTATCGACATTTTTCATTCACAGGAAAATTGCTATGATGACGGGTAAATTGGTTTTATTTTTTTAATAAATACTTTTTAACAAAACCCACAAAAAAAGAAATTGAAAAGCAAAAAATAAAATAAAACTTTTTAGTCTTAATAACTAAGCTCCTAGAGTTAGGTAAGTAACTAATTATGAGTCGGCGCTAAACAAATCGCGAAATATTATTTTTTATCACTGAAGATTTCACGTTGTATTTTCGTGTTATTTTGTTTTGATTATTTATTTAAAGTAATTTAACAATCTTCGTTGATTGTTTGTTTGGTGCCGACTCAAAATAAGTTATTTACATTAGTTTATGAGATTAGTTATTAATACTAAAAAGATTTATTTTATTTTTCGATTTTCAGTTTCTTTTTTAGTTGGTTTTTTTTTTTTTAAAGTTTTTATTTTTAAATTGTTTGTGGTTAAAATCTACTAATTCTTCCGTGTTCATTCTCAGATTAGCTTCACGTCTCCATTATGTAGTGTCATCAGAACTACATATGTGTGTCAAGTTTCAACAGAATAGGTTCACAGGTTAATGTTATATCAATAATTCCCAATTTTTTCCTACCCATAGGGGTGGTTTCAAATTTAAATAGGCCCAACTTCGAAGTAGAACCTATCCAATAAAAAAAGAATTATCAAAATCGGACTACTCTGAAAAAAGTTATGCATGGTCATACACAAAAAAATATATCAATGTTTAAATTTTTAATTTTTACGAACAATGTACGCTGTACGAAATTTTTTTTCAAAAGTAGAAAATGACACTTTTTGTAAAGATTTGTATTGAGAGTATACCGAATTTGTGAAGAGACATTTCGAAACACCCGATTTTCTTTACCTTTTGACTGGAGGTTTGGTTCCGTAAGTGAGCTCAGTTCAAACACTTTATTTTAAAGGATCCTAATCAGAAAGTGTATCCAGAAATCAATTTTCAATGCGAAGAGCTTTTAAAAATAATATGCTTTTGATATGATATGATGATATGTCAATTCCTCGCAATATGTTATGTAATAAAAGATAAATCGTTGCATAAGATTTTTAAATAACCAAATTACAAATTTCTCCAAACTCTGTACTTAAAAAAAAAAAAAAAAAAAACAATTATATACCTCCACTCCCTCCCCAGAACTAGTAAGTAATAGATCATATCCATTTCGTAGTCATCAAGATGCTTTCACTGCATCTGAGTACCCTCAGTTAAAATAATCTACGAAACAATGAAGATGTCATATCTCTGCGTAAATAAGTCTCAAGCGGCGATAAAACAGGCTACTACACGACGTAAGCCTGTACACTAGACTCTAGGGCAGGAAAAAATGCCGAAACTTTCCTCCAGGAAACTCCCCTCATAAACTTTGTTTTATTACCAGAGGGACGACTTATAAATTTTTTATGATCCATTGTCTCCTCACCGTTGTATTTGGATAAAAATTCCAGAGTATAAGGGCGGGCGAAGGTATGACTGGCCATTGTCTCAATTTTGAGATTTTTTCATTGATCTATGGAGACCTGTTTGACTTGGGGGACGACGACACAGACAAACTTGACTTGATGTTAAGTGAATTATGAAGTTTTGCTTTGAAACTTTGGTAAATGGGCTATTGCATTAAATGTTGTATTTTGGGATATAGACAACTAGACAAGTGGTTTATAAAAATTAAATACGTTTGCATATTTTTGTCTTGCAGCTCTTAAAAAAAATTTCATAATTTGGCAAAATCTCTCGAGAGTAGCAAATACTATTTAAATATTTTATATTTGCTGGCACTTTCAAAATAATGGTACTGTTTTAATATGAAAAGCTTTTTTCCGGAAATCCATCGTAGCTTTTTAATGGCACAAGCAATTCTCGATAGAGTGCAGTGACATTTTTGGAAAAATTGATTTTATCTTTGGCGCATCGTTCTCAATTTTATAATATCACTCCTGTTCCATTAGGATAAATTTGCTTATTTGAATTTTTGAGTATTAAAATCCCCATTAATAACCGACTCAGATTACAGTATACAGCCATTGGCGTACCTAGGGATTTTTCCTAGGGGCGGGCAGTCGTCCAGCTCAACTAACCACAGTCATTTAATAAGAGATCATAACTGAAGCCTAGTGATAAATAATAATGCAGTTCATTCACTCTCCTTATTACCATGTGACGCCTTTCTTATCTCCTGAAATGCTGAACACTGTCTTTCTTAACTCCTTAGTAAAATTAAAAGTCTAATGGTGCAGGCTAAATCCATACTTCCACCCTAATATTATTGGGTCGTCAAGGATGAAACTTGTAGTTTACAATTTTGTCAACTTTGACAGCTTGTTTTTTGACAGTGATTTAATATTTTACCGTGCTTGTTTTTTGACAGTGATTTAATATTTTACCGTTTTTTTTTTTTGTTAAGAAGTTACACATGTTGCCCGTAGAAGTAAATTATTCCAAGCTCTTAAAAAATATTACTAACTTTTTTTAAAAATAATTTTTTTTTGATAATGGATTGGTCGGAAATTCGTACTGTCATGAATTATGACTTCTGACGTGGAACTACGGCATTGCAGACCGCGCGAAACATTAATAATGTATTTGGCTCTTGTGTTACTACTAACAATTTCAAATTGGTTTGCCAAATTTCGTACAGGTAACTTTGACCTCACAAATGAGCAACGCGGTCACCCAGAGTCAAAGGCCAATAATGACAAACTAAAGGTCACCGTTGAGTCTGACCCATCTCAGAGTGCCTATAAATGGCAAAAGTGTATAAACACGATTGAACGGATTTCGATAAATGTTAGTAAGAAGTAATAGTATTCTGGGGCAGGATATAGGCTACTTTTTACTGCAGAAAAATATCTCATTCCCAAGCTAAAATCTAATACGTTGTTTTTTAATTAGAACAGTTGATATTTATAAAAAGTTCTTCACCGTCTACCTAAGTTTTTGGGCGATTTTCTTCAGATGTACTTGTTGATGCTTTACGTTGTATAGAAGGACTACAATTACTTTAAATTTCTTTTTATTGTCATGTATCACAGACGGTTGGGGTTTTTTAAAGAATATTTTGATATCTTTAAATGTTTTCATACTTTATACCTAGAAAAAAAAAAAAAAAAAAAAAAAAAAAAAAAAAAAAAAAAAGTGTCTATAAAAACCTATAACCAACTTAACCCATTAATACGCAAAACGAGGATTTTGTGCACGCAAGTTCAATTGTACGATTCGAATAGAAAATTGGTGCGAATTTCCTCCAAATTCGTATATAAGAGGTTTTTGGAGGTGCTCTTTCAGAATCTGGTATTTGTTTTGCATAAAAACTTCAAAAACACTATTATTTTTTCGATTTTTTCAAAAAAGTACCGATTTTTTTGGTCATTTTTCGTCTCAAAGTCGATTATCTTGTCGTTGCTGCTATTGAATGATCATATAACTACCAGAAATCGCTTTCTCAAACCATGGTTTTGATTTTTTTTTTTTGCTTTGGTTTTTGCAAAATGGCCATTTTGTACAGCAATGTAATAAAGAACTTCGCGATTTTTTTACACTAAAGGATCAACTTTACAAAAATAATTTATATAACAAAAAGTGCTTATAATAACTTTTTTCAGAATTTGTTGGACTATTTTTGGTTTTTTGGATTTGTCAAAATTTTTGAAAAATTCAAAAATGAAACAAAACATAACCGAATGAAATAATCAAAAATATACTTTTTCTCATTTTTGTAGTTAGAATTTTAAGCAGAAAGGAGTAGTAGTAGTAGTAGTAGTATTTGTATTTGTAGTGTGAATTTAAAGAAAACGAATTTCATTTTCTGTTTACTATTTAAAATAATACTAAAAAATGTTTAATAACTGACTACATTAAAAACACTAAAAAACAACCGACTTTAGTCGTAACAATCACAAATTTTGAAAAATTGTTTTTGGTTTTTGTTAATTTTCTAAAAAAGTACTCCACAGATTTACGGATTTTCGATATATACAAACATACAAAAAAAAATTTTAATTGAGAACCGCCTCTTTTTTTGAAGTCGGTTAATTAATGTACTACTACGTGTAGGTAGGTACTAGATAATCTCACGGTAAATAAGTCTGTTTGTACCGTGTAGGTACTAAGTAGGTAGTTTTCATTGAAGCTAAAAAAATTATTTTTCAGTAAATCATTTCTTGAACGATTGAAATATTTATAATAATTGGGAAAACTCAAACTAAATTATTTGAAATTTAATATAATGGAACAGAGATTTAATTCAAGTTTAAAAACACTTTGTCGTTCTTGTTCAATCTCTTCTATAAATGTTCATTGTTGGTATGCAATCATAAATATTGAATTTCAGTATTCTCTGAATACCATCGATTTTTTGTGAACACTTAAAAATCCCAAGCACTTTACTTTCATATATATATATATAATATATATATTTTTCCCGGGGCTTCAAGTTTCACCGGACCATTCTCATTTCAGTTGAAATATTGATTATTGTGGTCTACATTCACTCCAATGAACAAGTAAAAGGGCCAGAATACCAAATCTACATCTACTCGCTCTCCACAGAATAAATTTCTTTAGGAACTTCTCAAGTAAAGTAAATACATGGAAAATTGAAAAATGCAGAAAAATATTCTATTTTGTCTGCCGTCGAACTTTTTGGATGAAATTGGAAGAAAAATCGAAGTAGCTCAAAGTAAGCCTTCCAGGGAATTTTTATATTTCTTGTGGAATGTTAAAAACACACAAATGTTTTTTTTTCCCCCGTTGGCCAAGGTTCGGCTTCTTTGTTCCTAGAGCCCAAAGAAAATCTAATGAGGGCGAAAAGCGATACTCGTCCGTTTATAAAAAAAAAATGTCCCCAGGAGCACCAACGGTGGGCTCTTTTTGCAGCTCGTTGAGCCAGCGAAAACTTTTTTAATAATAATATTGATGTAGCCGCTAGAAGCGGGTGGTCCCGGACTGAAGGCGTTTCTATTTACCCTTACATATTCGAAGAAGAAATGAAATCTTATTTACGACGGAACATGCAACAAAAGCAGCAAAACGATTCGCCTTCGAATGCAAGGGGGTCAAATCGTCGGAGAACTTTTGGAATTGCAAACTTTCTAAAATATATTTCATCCGTTTTAGCCCTTATTGCATTTTGATGTTTGCCAAACTGTCTCGCTGCCTTCCAATCGAAAACATTCCGCTTTTATTTGCACATAATTTCGTCAATGGAATTAAATTGGGTCGTGCTTAAGAAGGGCAAATTTTGTGAAATTTAAGAAAACAATTGATTCGTTGTTTTTTCCGCGAAACCCAAACTAAATTTTTGCATGGTTTCAAGATTGCCTTCAAGAAGCCAGTTTTAACATTCGAATGCACAATTTAAGCTTACTTAAAGCAATTGCTGAATAGTGCATTCGAATGCAAAATCTTGCTTCTTGAATGCTGCTCTAGAATTCAGTTTCTGCAACCGACTTTGAAATTAAACAATTGCTCTTGTTAAGCTGAATTGGTGAAAACAGCCTTTTTTTTAAACATCAAAAATTCTTTTTGGGCTTATATCCCAGTGAAGTGTACCAGACCAGCCCTAATTATTAAAAAATAGATTTTATGGAAAGTTAGAAAATCTGGCCATCTACACGGTCTGGAGTTGGCATTTCAAAAATTCTCATCTGCCTAGCCCGGAAATAATTTTCGCCTTTTTAATGAGAATTACAAAAGGACTACAATCGGCACAAAGGTCGAAAATGGCCAGAGGTGGGCGTAGTTAAAATTCCCTTAGAAGGTGTAAGGTGCAAAAACAAAAATGTGTGCATTCCCCGAATAAGGTGGGGATTTTGGGGATTTCTGGCGGAGTTGCAATCCGCTTACCTTTTGTATGATGAAATCCTGGCAATTTCACAGGCACCGCTCGTGAAGTTTTTCACTGCTTCTCTCGGCTCCTCCCGCTGAATGCCCGCAATCTGACCTGAATATTAACAAGGAGTTTTCCCAGGTAGTTCCACTACTGGTGGTAGATGTGGCCAGGACTAGGAATCCAGGACGCTACGCGGGACTGGGTACGACTGCTCCCCACCTAAGCGAAACGAACGTAAATAAAGAGTGAATTTTTGAATCTGACGGTAGATGCTTATTTCGTTTCCTGGATTGGTTTCTATCTAACGCCGTGCAGGAAGGCTTATCCCGAAATATACGTTCCAAAACGAGATTCCCTTGGCTGTTTCGGGATATTTTTTTTTTGTAATTGGTCCGTGTAACTCCGCGTGAAGTTGCATAATTGTGTATGCTTAGAATTTGATACGATTACAGTAGTCTTCCAATTTTATGGATAGATCGCGCCGCTGCAGATTTTATCTTTCCAAGCGATTTAGCTATTCAATGAATTTTAAGTTTGCAGGTAGCTGAACTTTGTATTTGACATATGGTGTATTACTTTAAAGCTTAAAATGTTGTATATCGTTTGACTGAACCACTTTAAAAACTTGAAGATTCTTGGGAATTGGGAATGAAGCTATATTGAGAAGAAAAAGAAAAACTAGAAACAACATAAAATCAATAATTTTCAAATATTATTTAGCGCCATTGCTGAAAATTATTCATTTAATTATTTGTTAATTATTTTCCATCGTTAATTTGACGAAGAACAGTTTAAACATTATAAACGTATTCAAATCAAAATGTTTTACTTTCATTATTACCTCTACTTGTTGTAGCATTAAAATTTAACTTTAACTTTTAATGTCTTACTTAATGGGTTCCATAGTTGTTTCAAGTAAACTATTATTAAATGTACAATGATCTGCAACCAATTTTAAAAACGTGATATAATGATAATAAAATGCGCATAGTTAATCTTACAATGTGATATTTCTTTCAATGACCAAATTTGAAATCAGCGATCTTAAACATTCCCTTTATTTATACAAACATTTCTGAGACTACTGTTTTTGCTCTAATTAAATATACAAGACGTTAACACAAGTAAAAAGAAATACTGAACATTAATTACTATATAGTTACCATTTTTTGTAATCGTCAAGTATCTATACAATTCTTTCAGGATAAATTTTATGCTTAACAGGATACCAGAAATCCAAAAATTGTACCCTCATCTTAAAGCTACAATGAGAAACATTAAGATTAAGAAGAGTATAAAATTTCAAAAAGATAAATATGAGTAAATTAGAAAATATCGCATTTTTAACGAAGTAATTTATACTATTATATAAAGAGAAACAGTTTCTTTGTTTGGTTGTTTGCCGCGCTTTCACACAAAAATTGTATATCCTCCTTAGTCATCTATATCTATACTTTAATTAATACTTATAGTCATACTTATTAAACAAATCAAAAAATATTTCACTTTACAATACTTGAATAAATTTCAATTTTTCAATGTACATAAAATGATAATATAAACAGCTTTTTCAAACTATGTACAAACGGCTAATTTTTAAATGCTCTTATATACAATAAATTTACTGTAAGTATATTTGGTATAGATTCATATTAAAACTAAAAAACCTTCTTGTCAAATTGAAATATGTGTTTACTATATAAAAAATAAAAATTTGATGAAAATTTTCAGTTTGTGTCCGCCATATTAGACCCGTTATCATACAATTTTCAGTTTTGATAGCAGATTTTAATTCAGCGACTCTAAAAACTTATAGTTTTGATGAGAGAAAACAATGTTTTTTTACCAAAACTTTTTCTTTCCTAAAAAAACAGGCACATTTTGTTAAAACAAAAAATATACTATTATGAATTATATACATATAGTACATCATTGCGATTTTTTTATGTTATTATGGCAGGCGTTTCAGTTTGATTTTTTTTTTTTTTTTTTTTTTTTTTTTTTTTTTTTTTGAGGTAGGGCTTGTTTGTAAAAAATCAAGAGAGTTGGGTTCAAAACTTCAAAATAAAAGTATTTTAGAGGATTTTGATAAATTAACAACTGATTCATCTAAAATAAACAAATTTAAAAAAAAATTATATAAGTGTCTTTTAAGGGGGTAAATAAAATACAATTAGAAGGTAAAAAAAATCGATTTTTTTTTTATTCCTCTAAAAAGTTAGAAAATTTCCCGTAGAATACGCTCCAAACAGTTTCAGGGCGAAAATCGAACTCCTTATATATTTTTTCTTCATTTTTCGAGAACGCTTTGTTCAGCGTATAGCAGGTTTTCAAAACTTTAAACGCGTTTTTTTGAAAACGACATTTTTAAAATTTGCAACTACCATTACTCGAAAACTACTTGTCCAATTTAGCTGAAATTTTTAGGGTTTCTTCTTTATACCTTAGGCTTGTCTGTAAACCTAATTGTTTTGGAATTTTTTGTTGCAAAATATAATTATTAATGCAAAAATGGCTGAAAAAAGAGTGAAAATTATCAATTTTTTACAAAAACTTCTACCAAACGCAGAATTTTTTGTTTTTTTTTTTTTTTGAATTTTTGAGGTTTACCGACAAATTACATGTATATTTAAGCAAAATTTTTTTGTATGGGCTGTTACAGATCAATAACACGACGACCAGAGTGGTTGCCGTTTTTTTTGTAGGTCAAATTCACGTCAGCGTACAGCCGCCATTTTGTTTTCAAAAATTAAAAAAGAAAATATTTTTACATTCCTCATTTATACCTGAACAAGTGTACAAAGTTTTATAATGATTGCATTAAACCTTTGTGAAAAAAAAATGTTTTCTAATGCGTAATTTTTGCCCGTGTAATTGTATTTACCCCCTTAATTTAAAAAATATTTAAACTAATAACTAAATAACAAAATAACATATAGAGCAACTTGTCTATATTATTAAAAGAGAAAAAAATAAATATGTTGGTGAATTAGTGCCGTCAGGGAGGTTATAACAAGCTTCCTGGCTCGATGGGCCATGTTATGAAGCTTAAATTATTTAAATTCTCTTCAAAATCTTGTTTTATTATTGTTTTATAGTAATGTCGTAGGGAAATTGTGAATGGGACCGAAACCACAGAGCCCAAACTCTGGAAATTGAATAGTAAAGAGTTGGCCGAATATTTCCAGCAGGAAACTGACAAGTGTGTGATACAAAAGTCCATTGTTATATTATTAAAATCATTATATTAATATTTTAAATGACATTTGTTATACGTAATTGGATTTAAATGGTTGCATTGATTGGAAGAATTAAGGATAATACCTTTCTTTTAATTGAGCTGCCAGTTACGAGGCAGCTAGTTAAATAGTTATAATACAACGTGAAAATACCTAATTGTACATTTACAAAAGATGAACAAGTCGATATAAACGTAAAATAAAATTTCCATATTCCGCAGAGGAAATAATTTAACAAAACAATTCCCAACGTGGGTATGAGCACATTTTTGTTTCGCAATCCCTTAAAAGTGAAAATATTAAGAAATTACAAATTTTTACGATGCTGAACAAAAGACTCATGACAGCGATTCCACCATCCCTCTTAAGATGTAAAAAAAAAAAAAAAATACATAGTATCAGGGATGGAGGATCGTGTGAAATTTGCATAAAAAAACGGAAATCTCGCGTACTTCACAGCGAATGAGGGCTCCTTAAATTGGTCTCTATTGATCTATGAACGGGAGCATCCTTCCAGGATTAGTCGCAGCAAAAGGGCGGTAAAATCATGCTCGTCCCGCCGCTGCGCCGTTCGGGAACACATTACCCCGCATAGTCGCGATGGGACGTTGTCACGCATAAAAAAATTTATAAATTGTCCCTGCGGTAATAAAAGCAAGTTTGTGCTTAGCAATACGCTTCTTTGAGATTTCGTTGCGGCGGAGAGGAGGACCAGCGCCGAGACTATTACACCATAAAAGTAGACGTTTTATTGCTACTTAAGGCATGTTTACGCAGGGATAAGACCGCTCAGCTACGCTTTATTGATTATGGCGAGTCCCTTTATATCATATACGAAGGATGCGAAGGTGTCTAGGATTCGTGACATATCCCGAGATAAGCTCCCGGACGAAATTCCATCGGATTGTCGTTCTAATAAACACGTGCGGCTGATGCGCAATTTATCACACGAAAGGTGAGAAAAGGGTGGGATTTATGGTGCTGGCCGGGTCCCAAGCCAAAGCCGCACGCATTTCGACCAATTCTGAAATTATGGTATAATTATGGAATTCAGCAGCGACCGTCCTGCCATCTGCCGGGAATGTATCTCAGGGAAAAGCCCGGCATTTATGTTTGATTGATTCCACTTGTAACTAGCATTTGGCATGCTCAACCATAATTTATCAATTCCTTGGTGGCTCAACGAGGCATGCAGCCAGCGAAGGATTTCTCTGTTCGGGCGGTCATCAAAGGAAGTCAACACATTATGGAGGACTTCGTCCTTACCATCTATCTTGCAAAGGACGGCAATAATTGCATGACACTAATGCCCCTTTCCAGAATATAGTTCGGCCAGCCGCAATTCAATTATGTTTACCGAAATATCGAATTATTACTGATATAATTATTGTTCGGCCGGAGCATAGAGACGGGATTTATGAACACGTCATGGGGCCGAAGATTATTTTGCTCTCCATTATGTGGCCTCATGCTTATCTGCAGCAGGAGACTGCACAAATTCTCCTAATAGCAAAATTTATTACCGTCAATGTTCTGATGTCTGAAGGCATTAAATTTGCCATAAGCCGGTGTTGTTCCTGTTCCTGTTTCTGGTCCAGTTCAGCTTCTTGTGGGTGCCCACTGCCCGTGGGAAGGTTGTGTGCAGGGCTCATGTTTGTTCGTGTGCATTTCCGAATTCCAATCCTTGGTAACCTTAAATTTGTCATAAAGTACAAGGACTAGGATTCACCCCCTCCCCCGGGGGCGGATAACTCCTAATGGGTCTCTCCGGTCCGAAGAACCGGTCTGTCGTTTTCACTTTTAAACAAACATTGGGAAAGAGTGTTCTGGACGTTTCGTTAATATACGTCTCATCAATATGTTGCTAGTTCTATACTGTGGCTTTTAAAATAAGAAACACCAAACACAAATGTTCGCCTTCGTACCGCTCTGGACGGTGTATGGGCGGTCGTCGCAAGATTTATGCGAAAACAAATTTTGTCGGAAATTGCGGCAATATATACCTACTTCCGGAGTAATTGGAAAAGTTTTGAAATAAGCCATAAACCGAAGTGGAATTTGAGATTGTTCTGTCGTAAAAATTTTCTCAATTCAAAGAGGGCTGGGTCGTACCTATAATATAATTTTCATGGTAGGATTTTGGGAACTGACTATTCAAGATGAAGAGATCCTTTCTATTTTCCGCTCCACACTGATTTACAAGAGTCATCAATGTTTTCAGCAGATATATGAGCATCACTTGAATTATATCATGCCTTTGATTTCGATCTTTTACTTGGGTCTTTATGCAATGTAGCGTGTAACTCTTGAAGATGATTACAAATTACAGAAATAACTTAATCCTTTATTATAGATTAATATATAGACTATGTACAGTATCTATAAAATAATGGTATAATATATATATAGAAAAAACAGTGCAGTGAAATAATTTTCTAAAATTAAGAAGTGTAGTTTCTTAAATGCATGAAAATTCGATATTTTTTTAAATAAGGAATTTCTCTCTTATTTAAAGATCCGCAGTAGCGACAAAATCATGAAAACTGGTCTTAAAGCTAAATAGTCCTTTATTTCAAAGCAAAAATTTCCCTTCAATCAGGAAACTAGTTCTTTATACAAGAGCATTTTTGCTTAACCCATTAATGCGCAAAACGAGGATCTTGTGCACGCAAGTTCAATTGTACGATTCGAATAGAAAATTTAGGCGATTTTCTTCCAAAATCGTATATAGGGGTTTGGGGGATGAAAAAACATCAATCTGGCATTTGTTTTGCATAAAAGCTCCAAAAATCCAATTATTTTGTGGGCTTTTGTAAAAAAAAGTGCTGATTTTTCTTTTTCTTTTGTTTTTTTTCTCTTCAAAGTCAATTATCTTGACGTTGCTGCTATTGAGTGATCATATAACCACCAGAAATCGCGGTTTGAATGTCTAAACTTTTTCAAATCATGGTTTTGAAAGTTTTTTTGCTTGGGTTTTTGCAAAATGGCCATTTTGTACAGCAATGTAATAAAAAACTTTGAATTTTACAAAAAAAATTTAACTACAACAACTTTACAAAAAAAATGTATATAACAGAAAATACTTGAAATAAGCGAAAGAAAACGTGTGAATATTTTTCAGAATTTTTTCGACTACTTTTGGTTTTTTTGATTTGGCCAATTTTTGAAAAATCCAAAAATGTCCCAACAAATTCTGAAAAAAATTCTCACAAGTGCTTACAATTAGCCAAAAAATACGTGTGAATTTTTCAGAATCTTTTTGGACTTTTTTGATTTTTCCAAAAACTAGACAAATCCAAAAGCAAAAAATAGTCGAAAAAATTCACACGTTTTCTTTCGCTAATTTCAAGTATTTTCTGTTCTATAAAAAAATTTTGTAAAATTGATCCTTTTCGTGTAAAAATATTGCGAAGTTTTTTATTACATTGCTCTACAAAATGGTCATTTAGCAAAAATCAAAGGAAAAAAAAACTTTCAAAACCATTGTTTGAGAAAGTTTAGATATTCGGACCGCGATTTCTGGTGGTTATATGATCACTCAATAGCAGCAACGTTAAGATAATCGACTTTCAAAAGAAAAAATACCAACAAAAAAATCAGCATTTTTTTTTTTTAAACCCAAAAAATAATAGGGTTTTTGAAACTTTTGTGCAAATCAAATGCCAGATTCTGAAAGAGCATCCCCAAAAACCCTTTATGTACGATTTTGGAAGAAAATCGGTCCAATTTCCTATTCGAATCGTACAATTGAACTTGCATGCACAAAATTCTCGTTTTGCGCATTAATGGGTTAATTTCCTTTATAATACACAAATTTCTTAAATTAAGGCCTTTTTGAAGTGAAACTTCTAATGCGACTTCCAAAACAAGGTTGCGTTAAACGTTTAACGCTACTCAAAAGCTGCAACTTTCCTATATGCAAGCGCATTTCAGTACTGAGCTTAAAGCACTAATTTTGCTTTATATGCTAAAAATAGCTTTATTTCATGAAAGTAGCTTTTGTATCGCAGATGAACTTTGGAAGACAATCTCTTACAACACGAAAGATAAGAATTGTAAAAAATGAGTGAACACAATCCCACGGACAATGCGACGGATTTAAGGTTATGTCAAGGTACGTCTCTTATGAATATCAATTGATTGTTAGGTTTTCTCTTTTGAAATTACATTATGACGCATTTACATACATCTATATACATATATAAAAGAACGTCGTGTTAGTTACACTATTTATAACTCAAGAACGGCTGTACCGATTTGGCTGAAAATTGGTGGGGAGGTAGCTTAGAACCAGGAAACGGCTATACGATACTTTGTAGGTTTTCAAAATGGCGGATCCAAGATGGCGGCTGAAAATTTTAATTTTAAAGCGATTTTCATGAAAAAATTGGTATACAGGGGTTTTTCGGGATGGGGATTTCAAATCCGCTGTCCAAATTTAGAAATTCAAGATGGCGGATCCAATATGGCGACCAAGATTTCCTGATTTCAACGGATTTTAATGAACATTAGTACAATAAATATTTTGAGGTCACTGATTTTGAATATTATCAAAATTTAGAAATCCAAGATGGCGGATCCAAAATGGCGACCATATTTCTCGATTTCAAGGGATTTCAATGAAAATTAATACAATGATTATCTTGAGGTCACTGATTTTGAATATTATCAAAATTTACAAATCCAAGATGGCGGATCCAATATGGTGACCAAGATTTCTCGATTTCAACGGATTTTAATGAAATTTGGTACAATGATTATTCTGAGGCCACTAATTTTGAATATTAGCAAAATTTCCAAATCCAACATGGTGGATCCAACATGGCGACCAGAATGTCTCGATTTCAACGGAGTTTAATGAAAATTAGTACAATGATTATTCCGAGGACACTAATTTCGAATATTAGCCAAATTTCCAAACTCAAGATGGCGGATCCAATATGGCGACCAACATTTCTCGATTTCAACGGATCTGAATGAAAGTTGGTACAATGCTTATTTTAAGGCCACTAATTTTGAATATTATTAATTTGGAATTTCAAGATAGCGGATCCATAAAGGGGTTTTCGGATTGAAACAATTTCTAGAATATAACAAACTAGAACATTTGAGAAGTGTTTAATTAGTAAGAATTTACCCAACGCCGGGTGAAACCGGGTAACCCGGCTAGTTATTAATACAAATACATTTTCCAGGGCGAGAATGTTAAAAAGTTTGTCTTAAAGAAACAATATGAGTTCACTAAAAATCAATTTCTACCCCTTCCTATTTTCATTTCCCGATTACGAAGTTTCACTTCTTCCGCGCGGAGGGACTCCACGCACTATTTTTTTTTTTCTTTAATTTTAAATCTACTTTTTCTTTAGTGAAGATCTCTTGCTTCTAAAATAAATTGGGTAATATAAAATATATCTTAAAAACTAAAAACAAACAAACTTTTCTTTAAATAATAAAAATGTTGACTTAAATAACGAAGCCGATCAATTACCTAAATTAAATATAATATACCTATATATAATTAAATAACAACAAACGATCATCATTTAAGGACTAACGTAAGCTTAAAACCTTCCAGAGACATTATACTTGTAAAGAACTTCAAGGCCTAATAAAAACTTTAAATATGTAAATATATTTTAAAAATAAAGAATTTCCTCAAAGAGTATTTTAATTAAATTAGAAATAGAAGATTTGCTTGCTTAGATAGAAAAAGATCTCGATTCAAGAATATACTTCACGAAAAAATAAAATTAAAGCTCCCAGTTCGTGAAAATGGTAAGAAAATAATAAGTGAAATATTCAAGTTATTTATAGAAGTTTCCACGCAGTTCAAGAAACCTTTTAAAATCAAGAAAGGCTTAGGGAAGTTGTGGTTTTTTCTAAAGTTATTTTCTTAGTTTTCACAACCTTATTAAAATTTTACCAACTAAATCAAGAGCCATTTCAATTGGCTAAAAATCATTGCCTAAAATGCATTGGTTCAAGAGAGTTTGGGTTAATTTTAGAAACTTCTCATTTCAGTGTGTTTTCATCTTGCCATCATTTTTATATATAATTTATTAAGGAGTCATGCCTATTATTATTTAAACAATCAACCTTTTGCATTTTCTTCAATTAGAATATTTCGAAAATATTTCCTACTAATAATAATTTTTTCTGCAATGAACTTTTTGAAAATCCTAGAATCTTTTATTTTATTTTTTTAAATCAAAATGATCCAGTTCATTTAATAGTTCTATTATAAAAAAATTGCTTCTATGTGAATTTTGCTCTGGAATCACTTTATCAATTCAGCTTAACAATTCCTATAGCTGAAATGAATAATGGGCTGCGTAAGTTCAGTTCCGAACACAGAATTAATTTCTGAAATCAAATGGACAATTCAGCAGTTTCTTTTGTTTAGCTTAATTGAAAAAGTGACTGCAGAGCAAAATTCAAGTAGAAGTCGAACCCTCGAACCATCCTAGCACATATTGACTATAAGACAGGAAAATCGTAAAGAATAATAATTATGAAAATTTAGAAAATGTACTTGGAAATAAAATTCTTAAGGATACCGTAATGGTCCTTAAAGTATATTTACTTTAGGAATTTTTTATCAAATTCATCAAGAAGGTACATACCTCGAGAATAATTTCCACTTATTTCTAAAAATATCTCCTGTCCATCTTCAGCATAATTTTGACTTGAAATATTCCTTCATTTAAAAGTTCATTGTGAAAAGGGCTTTCCCACAACATTTTTGTTCTCCTCCCCTCTCACCTGTCTGTCAGAAAATCCATAAAAATCGCAAAGCCATTAATACCCATCGTATTTCTGCAGCGTGAATTTGATCTCATGCGATTTTCGCGAGCCCACGCTTTATTAAATTTTTCTTCCCAATTTTCATAATTTTTTCATAAATTCTTCGAAAAGTGTGTAAAAGGAAAAATCCCTCGTAAATCAGGAGGCGCGTCGCATTGCGATCTGGGGCGGTGGTGGATAGGTCATAAAAAAAAAATTTTGTTTTTAACGAAATTATTCATGGGACGCAGTGAATGCGGCCGTCAACTTTAGCCGAACTCAAAATTGAATATCCTCTTAAATTCCTGAGTGAATATCGAATTGCGTCGGCCTCCGAAGATTGGCGATTTTTGGACGTCGCATATTCCTCCTCCGGAACGGAAACACGTAGCGCAATGAAATTGCTGGAATTATTCGGGAAGGAATTAACCAAAAATGAAATCCACTTAATACTGATTGTCATGCGAGGATTTCCGGAAGCTCCCTTTATGCCTCGATTTCGTGGATGCATTTAGCTTGTAGTGTAGGAGCACAGTTGATACCTTGTCGGGAATTCTACGCCTCATCCTGAAAGTGGATAGTACGGCAATAGTACAGCGATAGTACAGTGGATGCAGAATCTCGAGAACCCAATGTTTGTAGACAAATTAATATCGTCCAAAATCCAGGGTGGATACAAATTACAGTGCGCTTTGCTACATCCGAAAATATTGGCTTTAATCTGTCTGGATCCCATTTTAAATGGGCGCTTTAAGAAGAAGTGGCGCTTTATCAGCAGCATACCACTGAAATTTATCTATGCCTGCTCAGGAAGAGATGTGTTCTATGCTCCGAGCAGATGATGTCCTCCTCTATCCCCGAAGCTCCTGAAGGAACCGGATAAGCCAGAAGGTCGCTGGCTTAAAGTGTCCCTTACAAATGGGCTTTTGACATGCACGACTCCGAATACTCGGGAATATTTTGAGATGTACGAAGGCAATTCCATGCACAGGCAATTGGGCACAACCACCCTGTGCACATGCCACAGCTCCCCCCCAGGGAGATTATCACAGCTTCCGTCAGATACATCTTGACGGGAAAGAGATAAGATGTCACAGCGGCATCTTTGCGGAAACTTTGATCAATGAGACGAGATGTTACTGGCCCTGAATTCCAAATCCCGATATCTTCTGGTTGAGATGTAATTTCTCTTAACAAATTCGGTTCAACGTTCTTGGAAATGTGTACGACTTCGAAGTCTAGGGTTTAGGCGAATTCCGGAGAAGACCAAGTTCCGTGAAAATCTAAATCGATTAATATTATAGCAAGGAAATTTAATTAAAGCCGATATTGCCGCATCTAAAGCGTACAGTCGTTTTATGGTGGATATCTAGAAGATACGTAAGCAAAAGGTGTAATGAAATTCAAATACACAGAATTCAATTCGCTATTAAATTCGAAGGGTATCAAATTATATTCAGGTAATGTCCATTTATCTACTGATGACATTGATAGCTCTTTAAGATGTTTATATCATGGCAATTGAGAATCGAAAAGAATCTTTACTATGCTTACTCAATCTCTTAAATCTTCGGTCTATCACGAAAGTTAAATCCCCGCCTTTTTGATTCCGAAAATTTTTACGATGAGAACAATCTTAAATCCTACTCCGGTTTATGGCTTTATTTAAAACTTTTCCAATTACTGCGGAAATGTGTATGCATACCCTGCAGGGGTTTTTTAACTCATAAAGGAGAATTCTTCGGAGGGTGTTGAGGGGACTTTAAAATGACGACGAAAGTGAAATATATCATAGGATGTTATTTCACTTCTTTTTCAAAGATATTAACTAGTAATAATATCTTTTGAACATATTTTGGCTGAATCTGTTCACAATCTGCTTTTGGAAATTAAGTGATGAGTGAATAAGATGTTACAAATAAGAGACTGCAACCTGAAGGAAATTCTCAGCTATGCCTACTAGCAACAAGAATATAATTAGTCACAAAAGACAAAGACAACGTTGAGACGAAACACGATGGTTTATCTCTTATAGCTGAATTACGAATAACAATTCGGACGGCTGAATTACTTGCATCCTTATAGCTGAATTACATAAAAAAATTTTATGGTTGAACTGCGTATACAAATTGTTATGACTAAATTACATACAAAAAATTATAAGGCTAAATTACTAATTGATTAAAATATTTACAATTTTATAGCTGAATTGTGCACAACCATTTTTATGGCGTACCTACGTACACAAATTTGTATGGCTGAATCACTTTAAAAAATGCTCACGGCTTTTTTCTAATTTTTTAATGGTTGATTTATTTTTTTAAAATTCTTATTATTGAGTACAAAAATTTGTACGTGTGAATTATTTACATAATTACATAAAAGAAAATTCTTAAGGCTGAAATAAGTATAAAAACTGTTACAGCTGAATTGTGAACAAAAAATAGCACGAATTACATACAACAACTTTTATAGCTGGACTACTTACACACATTTGTATGGCTGAATTACTTTCAAAAGTTGTTATTGCTGTGAATTATATACAACAATTTTTATGGCTGAACTACGTACACAAATTTGTATGGCTGAATTATTTTCAAAAATGTCTATGGCTGAACTACTTTCTAAAATATTAATGGTTGATTTATTTTTTAAGGTTCTTATGGCTGAATTTTATACACAAATTCGTGCGTCTGAATAATTTATATTCTTATGGCTGAACTAGGTGTAAAAACTGTTATGCCTGAATTGCATACAAGAATTATTATAACTCTATTAAGTATAAACATATGAAACAAATTTTACAAAGAAAGAAATAAGTGTTTTCTCTTCCTTCTACTTGATCAATATTTTTTTTAATCAATTTATTCTGTAGAATGACTTTTTGAATAATATGGATATTCATAAAGATTTATTTATAAAACTAGCTGGGTTACCCGGTTTCACCCTACGTTGGTTAATACTTACTAATTAAGCACTTCTCAAATGTTCTAGTTTGTTATATCCTAGAAATTTTTTCAACCCGAAAACCTCTTTATGGATTCGCCACCTTGAATCTCCAAATCTTAATAATATTCTAAATTAATGGGTTTAGAATAATCATTGTACCAATTTTCATTAAAACCCGTTGCAATCGGGAAATTTTCGTCTCCATATTGAGTCCGCTGTCTTGAACTTTTATAAAATTCAAAATTAGTGGCCTCAAAAAAATCGTACTAATTTTTATTAAAATCCGTTGAAGTCGAGAAATTTTGATCACCATGTAAGATCTGCCATCTTGGATTTGGGAATTTTGATAATATTCAAAATTAGTGGTCTCAGAATAATTATAGTACTAATTTCCTTTAAAATTCCGTTGAAATTGAGAAATTTTGATCGCCATCTTGGATTTGGAAAATTCCCATAATATTCAAAAATAGTTGCCTCAGAATAATCATTGTAGTAATTTTCATTAAAATCCGTTGTAATCAAGACATTTAGTCGCCATGTTGGACCCGCCATCTTGGATTTGAAAATTTTAATAATATTCAAAAGCAGTGACCTCAAAACAATCATTGTACATATTTTCATTAAAATCCGTTGAAATCGAGAAATTTTGGCCGCCACATTGGATCCGCCATCTTGAGTTTCTAATTTTAGACAGCGGATTTGAAATCAGCATTACGCAAAGCCCCTAATTACCAATTTTCATGAAAATCGCTTCAAATTTAAAATGTTCAACCGCCATCTTAGATCCGCCATTTTGAAACCCTATATATTAACCCAAAAAAAAACTAGGCTATATGTTAAGTTGGAATATGTACTACCTTCGCAGAAAAAATGAAGAATATCGATGCAAGCGTTTAGGCGTAATTAAGCAACAAACAATTAAACAAATAAAGGAACAAACAAACAAACTTTCATTTTTATATATATGTAGGGATTACAATTTAGTAATAATTTTGAGTGCGGCTTATGAAACGGTTCAATTTGTTCATACTGTTTTATTCCAAAAACAATGTAACCAAAGTGGACGAATTTCTAAAAATATTTAAACCAGTTCTCTTCAACTATTATTAAATTATGCAACAATTTTAAATAGGCTTATACTTTACACTCAATTGCTTTCCCGAATTGTGGTTACCAGTAATTTTATTTATTTCAGTTTCTGTATTCATTTAATTATCATGTTTTAAAGGCTTATAATTAACACCTGTGTCACAGAGCGCAAATTAATACTTTTCATTCTTTTTGATTGAGCTCTCATAAATACTTTTAACCAGCCGCAGAAAACTTGCTGAAATTTGGGTCCTATCAAAAGTGAAATATGTCATGAATTTCATAATACCAATTAATATGCACTTGAACCCCTTTGGGAATTGGGGTGTATATAAATGAACAACGACCACAATTTAATCAAACAAAAGAGCAATTTACTCGAAAATTGGTAGCTCCATGTCCGGATCATTTCCAGGGGTAACATTCTAATATTCTATGCTTCCCAAAACTTGAGTGGTCCAAAATGATCACTAATTCGAACAAAACCACACAGCCCGAGAGGCTTGTTGTACTTTGACTTTTGATTGGATGTGGGAACTGGACAAGATGTATTAACTGGACGAAAAGGGATAAATCTCTGTGGGATATTTGGACGACAGTTCTGAAGCGTCCTCCAAAGTTTTGAATTTATGGAAAACTTTAGACAATTTCTACTCCCCCAACTGCAATTTTAACTTTCTACGAATTTTGTTCAAGTGAACGAACGCATGCGAATGACAAGGAGTTGTTTGTACTTGTTGCAATTTACTTTGACAAAAGGAACAATTTTAAAGGGATGTGTTTCATTTTGGAGTATTTAATTGGAAAACGACAATGCGTTAAACCTTACATACCTTAAGATATTGTTTTAATTTGTTGGCAGTTGATGGAAGGATGTTATTCACAAAAGGGTTTTGTACCTATAAAAAAGTAAAACATCCCTTTACTTAATCAACTGAGTGAGTTGCGTACCGAACAACCGCAAAGTACCTTGTGTTTTTCAACTTTACGATTGCAACTCCCCCTTGAGTTCTCGTTTATGTTAAATAAATTTTTATGCTGCTCGAATCGCATTTGATGTGAATTTGCCTGAATTTGGGGTACGATAAAAACTTTTATTATAAACCGCCCAGAAAAAAAAAAATTGATTTTGCATAGGTGGGTGATATTTTTCTAATTTCCCTCTCTTTCCTTTATATCCTCCCTCTTTTGGAACGTAGAAGAGCTTTATGCATCAAAACCATAAAAATCCACGCAATGGGTATTTCATTTTTCCAATTTGCTTAGATAATGAAGATTTACGATTTTTGATTGTATTGAATTTGCAGATGAACCCGCATAGAGACACAAACGTACTGGAAAACTCAGATAGTGGAGGGTTTTTCGTGCATCAGTTCGTGTTATTTTTGCCATTTCAGTATCAAAAAGTTCATTTCATTTCTATGTTTTTCCTGTATTACCATTTCATCTGAGTTGTGGGATATTTCAGTACATTTGATACATTTTTACATTTTTGAATCGTTCAATGTGCCGTTGGGTAATTCGATAAAACAAAAAAACGAAATCCCATAAATATTCACGAGGGCGATAAAAAACTATATAACTTCAATTACATGTGAGCTTGGCACATCGAAAGTGGTTAGATTGATTGGATTAAGGGGTTATTCTACTGTTAAACGGGTAAGAAGCAGTATCTTTTTAAAAGTGTTGTAAAAAAAAAACTATTAGAGATATCAATTTGAAATTTTGCATGCATCTTTATTAATGAAAAAAATATATAATGGCATAGTTGATTAAAAAAAAAAATCGGTTAAAAAAACTTTAAACGCGATTTACTCAAAACGTGTTGTTTTGGTGCGCGGTACATCGTAGAGAAAAAACTAATGAAGCGATTTAGCTAAAAAATTTTTTGCATAGTTATATATCAATTTTACACAGACTGAACCTAAATTGAGCCATAAAAATTGAAATTTGGTTATTTGGGAGCACTTTTTTCATCGAAAAAACGTCCAAAATCGAGCATGCTATTTTCCAACGCTTGTCAAATCGCGAAAATTTAATATTTATGGCTCAATTTAGGTTCAGTCTGTGTGTTTTTAGCTAAACTAATAAAATTTCATCGTTAAATTGATTGCAGATCACCTGGACGACCTGGGCAATGTACCGCGCAAACGACTCTGGCCGTCAGCGCGCGCTACATCAATCATAAGCCGAAGCCGCCATTTTGTTTTTTTTTTTTAATCAACTATGCCATTATATATTTTTTTCATTAATAAAGATGCATGCAAAATTTCAAATTGATATCTCTAATAGTTTTTTTTTTACAACACTTTTAAAAAGATACTGCTTTTTACCCGTTTAACAGTAGAATAACCCCTTAAGTCAAGCCATTAGATAAATTGTTTTGTCCTTGTTAACCTGACTTTTGTCTTCTGCCCTTCCAGGTGAACTACCCTTTTTTCCTTATCCTTTAAGGGTTAAGTTCCTGGACAATAAAACAAAGTAGTAGCAGTTATTTTAAGACAGTGGTTATTGAACCTTATGCCCCCAGCACCATTTACCTTATTGTCTCCGGATTTAAGTTAAATCAAATCATAAAATCTTCTAATTAATTTCGAATGGAAGAAATTGATTCTTGCAAGTATACCCCTTCGTCAATGTCGAAAAGGAGGCTCTGTCTGACATCTTTGTCTGAAAGACGCTCCTCGGCCTAATGCCACAAAAACTCCTTTAATGACGTCTTCTGTCACAAGATAATATCCCCTGTGACAGGAATACTAAATGAGTCTCCTCACTTCTAAGAGGTAACGTGACAGGTGAAAGCATAATTTAGGTCCTCGGTATCCCCCCTCCCTTCAACCACCCTTCACTTCTCCTAACACGCATAAAGCACCTTAAATAGGGCATACTCACGAAATGTGATTTACGTGACGATTCGCCACGGAGAATTAAATTGTAAGCAGACGAAGTTTGTGGCGGGCCACTGTATTCAAAGAGCAGCAATTTTTGGCGATTTAAAAAAAAAAATGTGTAGACAACTTTTTCAGATTTTCATACAGTCTAAATTTTAAAATCCTCCTAATTCTAAGGCATTTCGTTCCTCCCTCGAAAACAATGTAAAATGAAAGGGAGAGTAAAAATAGTTTTCTGAAATTTTCCTTCCCAGAAAGTTTAGATGAGAAAAGTTGCGATAATGTCGAGTGAATTCAACTACGAACGAGCCCTCTTTCAATGCACCTACTCCGGTTGAATGGTAGTTTTTAAATAATTTTCCTTACAAGCGAAGCCTTTCAAAACTCTCTCAAGTTATATGAACAACATAATTTGCCTTTTGAGGGTATGCTCGGTAAAAGATAAGCGAAGTTCTCTTATAACACTCTTTCATGTTGGAGTTTTCTTCTTACAAGAAAGTTTCATGTACCCTTATACTCGTTTCTAACCTATTATAAGACTTTGACTATCATACTGTATACAACATTAAAATTTATCCAATATTTGGAATAAATAAATCGTTATATAGAAAACAAAATCAAAATAGTGTCTTTATTTTGAGGTAACATCCTACAAAAGTTGTATTTTAATAATAAGGTAAAAGTGCTGCGCTCTAGCGTGACATGTTTATGAAGAAAAGATTTATTTGGTTTGTAATTTTGTTTATGAAAATTTAGTCTGAATGCGGTTCCAGTGATTGTTGCAAGTAAAACAAAGACGCAGTAGGGTAAGAAGTGGTTTTAATATGTTGTTTTGTTTGTTCTTAACTTATTTAAATTATAATTTGCCATCTCTGCTAATACCTAAGTATTTTTTAGTTGTATGGCGTCTCTCCTACGAAATGAGGAGAGTTGCCACCCTTTGCAATAAGGTAATCGTTTTGTAATCCATCGAATATTTTTATTGTTTAACACGTTGAAGGCAGCGTGTACCACCGGTAGTTCACACTCGAATGGTTTATCTGGCGGCGTGTACCACCGGCGCTTCACATCAGCTATAGTTTTGTAACATAGGTTTGTGTGTGGGCATAAGCGCTATGTGTAAGACGCCGTCAGATAAAGCAAACTACGATTTTTACTGTCGCCCGATGAAGCAAAATAGAAAGAACTGCTTCGTCCTCAACGTCTTAAAGGATGACGAAAAAATATGTAAGGAATCATAAAGTGGTCAGGGGGCAGTGGACAGAAGAAAATTTAATGTTGGCCATAGAAAAAGTTAAAAAATGTGAAATATCAAAAAATGTAGCTCAAGGGCGCTATGGGATACCGATTAAGTGTTCCTCATGCCTAAAATGGCTTCATGAAACATGCACAATGTACTCTCCGCATTGCAATAATTGTCAAAGGGAAATACTATACAAAAAGGACCAATAAAAGCCACAATGACATATATGGCATCTCTCCCACATTATGTGGGAGAGATGACCCTTTGCCGACTTAAATTTTGTATTTTCCATTTTTTTATATTTTTGTCGAAAGATAAAAACATTGTGATTATAATACATAATATAAGTGTACCTTTAAAATAAAAAGTAAACGATTTAATTACATTGAATTTTTTTCTACAAAAAATATAGCGTCTCTACCACTTTTACCCTACATAGCTTGCGTTTTTCCTATGTTTTTGTTCTGCTGGCAAGAAACTAATAAAGACTTTGCCTGCTGATGACTAAACTGGAAACAAAAATTCTTCAAGACGACACGTTTTCGAAAAAAAGAGGGTCACAAAGTACAAAATGGGATCGTTAAAAACTAGCAAAATGTTAAAGAAGCATTGCAATGAAGCTCAAATGAAAGTTTGATTTAAAAAAAACAAAATACTTAAAACTATTTCGAAATATTCTTGGTAATTCCTTTTTTCTATGACCAAATTATTTTATACAAAGAAAGTAAATGAAAATCATTATTGAACTCATTAAAAAAATGTTCCTCCAAAAGATCTAAGTAAGCGTTATGTAGTTGATTCAAGTTGTAAGGTATCTTTAATGAACCCTGTTATTTTTTATAGATCTTTCCAAAATGGCTAAAATAGAGTGCATATTAACCCAATTTTTTTTTTTTTTTTTTGAAAACACGATTAAACAGAAGATTATCGTGTTCAGATTCGTGATCTCCAAGACAAATGTTATCGAAAACACCTATCGATTAATCGGATTAAAATTTTTGCAAGCGTTTGTAAGGAATAGTCACCAAATTTTTCTACCTCTGAATATAACCAGTGCCATCTGAAATCAATTTCTGGAACTAAATTTATTTGACGTTTTACGGCCACTTTGGTAATTTGAAGGACTGTCGCCTCAAATCTACTTTGCATTTAAAATGCAATCCTAATACCTTAGTAGCTTAATACTGTCCCGAAGACGATATTAGAAACCATTGTTTTGGATACCTTGTAATCGTTTGTAACAACTTTTGTTATTTTTTCATGTAATTTTGTTTTATTTCCTAGATGCCAAAAAGAATACTTTGCGATCATGAAATAAAGTTGAATCTGTAAATAAAAATAAAATGTTTTAATGTTTAAAATAAATTATTTTAGAAATAAGACTTGTTTTGTTTAAGTTAAGTTTACGAAATATAACTAAACTGATTGTTAAGTTTGATAGCAATTTCTAATAAAGGTATACATCTTTTATAAACCGCTTTTTTGTTTCTCATATATCTCTAAAAGTCTGGAAAATATATAGGATTTAAAATGTATGCTAGTTGGCGACCCTATCTTCATTACTTCTGTAATATAGAAAAAGTTCTTGTCTGAAAAAAAGTTGTTAACTCTATTGAAATATATTTATTCGCTTTTAGCTGCAAGAGACAACAAAGCAACCAAAGTAGCAGTACAGTCCTATCTATCAAAATAATTCTAGGAGAGAAAGCATTTAAAAATTCAAGCTGAGATAAAACTTTTTAAGTGCAGTTTTATCTGTAGCCCTCAAGGCGGAATTCCCAGCATGTGTGATCCGGCTTCCCCGCTCCATGTTGTTTTAAAACTTCCGCCAAACACTGGGAATAATCTGGGAATAGAATATGCACCGATTACGATTGCCACCTTTGTATATTTAATTTTCTGTTCGAGCGCACCGCTATTGTTTCGAAAACTTTCGCAGATGCTTCAAAAGCAGATTATTTGCTCGCTCTGTGTAGTCTGTGCTGTTTTCCTCCTTTTGAATGCAAACAATCTGCGGTTTTGTCCTGCAGGTAATTTTGACTGCAATCTCGGTCTTTGAAAGTCGGGTGGTTGAGGAGAGAACAATGTGTTGGCTTTTGATACAAAATGCAATAATATTTTTGTGACATAACACTTTGGGGGGATTTTCGAACTTGTTCCTTTTCCAGTGCCAGAGCAAGAAAATCCGCACGCCCTGCAGGCACAAGCTTCGATCTGCCACGAAAGGGACCCCCTGAATATTCAATATTTGCGATTTATCGAAATGGAGCAGTCTACTTCCCAATTTCGGTTCATTTATAAGCAAATTTCCATTCGATTTTTTTTTCCCTCCTTCTATGTATCCCACATGGAAGGAAACTCATGCAAATTTGTAAATGTTTTCCATACCCAGTTTTCACGTACCTCCAGAACATATGCCCGGTCTCTTTTTTTTATTGAAAAACTTTTTTCTTTCCCGCCTTTTATTTCGCCCTTTTCCCTATTTGTTGTGCAGGCCGAGTACCTACAAGTTTATGAAGAGGAAAATAAAATCAGGCATTTTTTCCCGTGTAGGTGCTCCTGTAGGCAAATTTATCACCATTGTAGGGACAATCCTCTCTGGCATTGTGCTCAACGACCTCGAATTGCTTGCCGGTGTGTTTTTCGGGAGCAGCAAGTCCCCTTTTTTCGCCTGTTCCTGTATCCTGTGCGTTGCTCGTGCATGCTACCAAAATAATACATAAATTATTCGAAACAGCAGAAACGTGTTAAAATTGCTCTCTGCGAATATTACTTGCGCCATCGGGATGAGCTAATGAAAAATTATTTGGGAAACATTTCGCCTATCTTTCGAATTGTGTTTGGGCGTGCAAAAAAGAATTGTCACAATCCGGGTCAAAAATTGAATTGTGACCCTTCGGAATTTCACTGTTAATTTGCAAATTCTATTTTACACCATACAAATGTAATTATTTTTATTTTTGCGGAATTTATATTGAATGACAATTACGAAATTACCAGTTTTTGGGTATTGTGGTAGACGTTATTGGGTGACATTTAATTCCATTTAACAAGAGCAAATTTGTCGCCAGAAGAAATAAATTAAATTCTTTTGTATATGCTTCATAGATAATTCAATTGAAAATTCTGGTTCTTCTCATAAAAAACGATCCAATATAATGAAATTAAAAATTCAAATACGTAATCGTTCTCTCAAGAAAGAATAAAGAAATAATGCATAAAACTTTTTAACTATTTCTTTCTTCGTAATTAAATATTTATTTCATTAATAAGTTTGCCGCCACATTTTATTGGTCTTATCGAACCATTTTATGGGAAAAATCAAACCTTAAATTCCAGTTTAACCCATTAATGTCCAAAACAAGGATTTTGTGGGACGATTTTCTTCCGAAATCATATATAGGGGGTTTTTGGGTTTTTGCATAAAAGCTTCACAAACCATATTATTTTTTTGGTTTTTAAAAAAAAATGCTGATTTTTTTGTTGGTCCTTTTTCTTTTCAAAGTCGATTATCTTGACGTTGCTACTATTGAATTATTATATAACCACCAGAAATCGCGGTCCGAATGTCTAAACTTTCTCAAACCATGGTTTTGAATTAATTTTTTTTTTTGCTTTGTTTTTTTGTAAAATGGACATTTTGTACAGCAATGTGATGAAAACTTCGCGATATTTTTACACGAAGAGGATCAAATTTAAAAAAAAAAATGGTTTAGACCAGAAAATGCTTGAAATTAGCCGTGAACACATGTGAATTTTTTCAGAATTTTCTAGACAATTTTTTGGATTTGACCAATTTGTGAAAAACCCAAATAATTTTTGCGTGCATAAGATCATTTTGCGCAGTAATGGATTAAATTAATTCTCTCAAAAATGAAAATGAAAATTATTTTTTGATTTTTTGTAGCTTGTAGCTAGTTATGCTTTTAAAGGGGTAGTACCGGTTATAATTTTCTGAAACTAAATTTTTTTTTTTTTTCATTTTTCAATTCCTTATACCTTCAGAAATTAATTTTATTAAGAAATTTAAAAAAGAAAAATAGTTACAGAAATTTAAGCGTGCGCGCCTTTTTCGCTCTCTGTGTAATTTCGGCTATATAATAAATTTAAAAAAACTTTAAAAGCGCTTTTCTCAAAATGACGTTTTTTCAAATGGCGGACAGTTAATCTCCGAATTGGCTGAACCGATTTAGGTCAAATTTGGTGTGATTATTTATTCAAGTAAAATGTGTGGTAATCCACTACAATATAGGCCAAAAACCAATACGAAAAAATTTGGCAAGCGAAACTAGTTGATTTTTCGAAATGCTGTTCAAACAGCCGCCATTTTTTTTTTTGTTTAATCATTTATTCAAATATTGTGGTGAATTACCACGTAAGAAGTATTCTTCTTTAAAATGCCGCTTGGTTTTTCTCTTTTAGATTCTTCATTCCTGAGATTAACTCTCCGCCATGCAAAGAGGTATTTTTTGCGGTGACAGCTTCAGCGCCCCCTATAAATAATAAAAAAAATTGCAAAAAAAAAATTTTGTTTTACTACATACCTCGTAAATGTCATAAAAGTGTAAGAAAATTTTGTAAATGTTATATAATAAAGGAACCGAGAAAAAAAATATTGAAAATTAGGCTGTTTTGTACCTCTATAACCGGTACTACCCCCTTAAGATTTAACAAAGTCAAAGTCAGAACCCCAAAAAAAAAAAATAATAAAGATATTAGGTTGGCAAATTGAAATTTTCACATTTACTTTAAATTAAACATTTATATTTATTATAACAATAACAAACTATTTTTCAGAAATGTATGCGCCATTCGCATCTACGACATATTGCCATCTTTCAGGAAGGCACAGTATCACTCGTTCGAAAAAGTGAGAGCATTTAGATGTAAAAAAAATTCAAGTTCTTTCTGATTATCGTATTTTTTCTCCTGAAGGTGGTTACTCAACGACCGAAACAGATGAAAGTCTGTTGGAGACAGATCCAGGGAATATGGTGGATGAGGAAGTGTCACCCACTTTAGCTCCAATAATTTTTCACATATGGATCATGCGATGTGTGCCCGAGCATTGTAATGCAAAAAATATACCCGGTCTTGATTTCCACGCAGTTTTTGAGCGACTCGATCCAATTGTTGACAATAAATACTGGCGTTGATTGTAGAATTAACTGGAAGGATTTCCCAATGGATTACACCTTTGATGTTCCACCAGACCGATAACGTAACCTTCTGTGATGCCTATTCAATTTTGACCATCAGAACCCCCCTTTCTCCCTTTCCCAGCCACTGCTTTTTTCTAGAATGGTTGACATATAAAACCCATTTTTCGTCACCAGTCACTAAGTTTCTAAGCCAGTCAGTATTGCGTCGAAATATTAACAAATTCATGCAAACATCAACTCGTGTCTGTAAATGGGACTTCGTTAGTTCACGTGGTATCCAGTCACCATACTTCCATTGGTTTCCTAGTTCATGGAGGTGGTTTTCAACGGTGGTATGAGAACACCCGAGTTCTTCTGCCAGTTCACGAGTCGTTAAACGAGAATAACTTTCAATAAGTTCTCGTAAACGTTCTACATCAACCTTAACCGCAAGGCCGGGGTGTGAAGAATCTTTGAGATTGTAGTCTCCCTTGTCAAATTTTTCAAACCAATTCTTTGCCGTGCGATAGTTGACCGTAGAATCTCCCATCGATTTATATATGTTTCTTGCTGCATCCGCTGCTGAATGTCCCAATCGGTATTCGTGAAGTAATAGCAGTCGGATTTGTTCTCTCGAAAGATCCATTATTTCGATACGTATGCGTCCGAAGTTAAAAGCGTTATGTGACGTAACGGGAAATTTCATCCGCTTTTATACTTTCGCCAGTGGAAAATTCTAGAACATTGCACAAACACGTAGATGAGTTCTAGATAATTCTGAAAATGTCTACTTGCCAACCTAATTTACAATTTCAACAAATTATTTTTTAAAAATGTGTGAAGATCATTAGTAAAGAGATTTGAAGGATATATCTTCAAGTCATTTATAGGAATGTGTCAAAAGAAAAGATAAAAACTCAAACTTTTAAAATAATTTTTTTCTTATTTTATTATTATTTATAATATACTAACACAAAATTATTGTAAAACAATAATCAGAATAACATATCTTTTCAAAAGTCAATCTTACTTGAATGTTTCTAACAAGGAAAAACTCTGTGAATGTTTTTTTTTTAAGAAATATTTGGAAGAAGCAATATATAAATATAAATATGTTTTTAGATATGATTTTGAGAAAAATCATTTATACAGCTTTTAAATCATCATTTATACAGCTTTAAACATTTTTTTATGAAAAAACTAATAAGAGTTTTATAAGTCTATCTCATTGTGTGAGAATTGACTCTTACAAATTGTTAGTTGAGCCAGGCCTAATCAGGGAAATGATTTTAGCTAAGTCCATGCTTAAAATATTTATTAAACTTAAAATTTCCAATGGTTCTCCTGACAACTAAAATTTTCAAGTAATGTTTGTGAAGAGATGTATAAAATATATAAATAGCGACATTAAGGCTAAAAATCCATTTTCGAAAACTCTATCCATATCGATATTCTCCGCAAACCGAAAACCATGACGGGAAATTGAGTACCACATTTAAAATATTTCTTGGGAATAAATAAATAATTACAAAATATTTTCCCCATGAGTTACGCTACAAGATTAACATTTTTCAATTTCTAGCAAAGCACTCGTGTAATTCGTAAATAAAACAACTTTTCAAAGGGCAGTTGTTCACATCATCAAAGCCGTCGGCAAATTAAAATTGCTCGAAGAAATGAACATGGAAGTTGGTCCGAAACCGAACAAATATCCGGAAGAATAATTTATGAGCTTCATTACGCGTTTTTTTCCCCTATTTTTAGCCAAATAAATCTTTTATTTCATTCCATTTTGAAATATGGCCGTTGGAATGAATAGAAAAAAAAGCGCGGGAAAGACTTTCCGCTTTTGGCACACATCTGCACATTATATAGAAACTCCGAAAAACATTCAATCAGTGCCCGTCTCAATCAATCGTAAAATGAAGATGGCAGGAAGTTATGAATTTATGAATAAATTCCACTCGAGCTGTAAATTACCGTCCGCAGATGATTGAATGAGTATTTGTCGAGTCGTTCCGGAGCAAGTGTAGCGTACTTTTTTGTTTGCACTCGCCGAAGTTGGGTCGATTCGAAAAAGAATGATCGATTCAGTTGCCTTGAATTTTTCAGGGTGGCAAATTTAATTCAAAGTCCTTTTAATCAAAATGCCGCCCCTGAAATTTTGCATATCTAGGGCGTTTGCCTGACGGGCAAACAGATTTACAAATCAACAACTTTTGGAGATCTCTGTTGAAAATTCCCGGGCCTGTTTGCTGACGTACAAATCCGTATTTGTTAAAAGATTAGCTTGACAAGATTCTCATAGATTAGGCCGGCAAACACATCCTTTTACTGGTAGTTTTTGGGGCGCTTTACATTTCTCCTGGGTGGGATATAATTAATTACGATTCGTAATAAACCCTCCCAAAAATCTTTATCTCTGTCGTGAGCTAACTGCCAAGAAATAAAAGCCGGCAGCCCTAGAAAGCAATCTGTACAAATCTTTTATATCATTACTCAAGAAGTGTCTACTAGAACTATCTACTGCTCCCAGATGTGGACAATTTCGTGCAATTTGTCTTTAGCTCTGTTGCCCGTCATTTTTCTTGGTTGACATGACTGCCTTTTTGCCAGTAATTAGACAGGAATGTATCAACATTCGCTCACTGAATTACTATCAGAGGCTTTCATTATATTGCCATTTTGGACAGAGGATAAAAATGATTGTTTGGATATGGTCTCGCATATCCCATTATGAACCCAGACGTCTCTAAAAGTCTGACAGTAATTGAATTATCTACTTGAGACGGGAATGTCTTGGCCATTAGTCTTTTTCTTTTGTGGTCGAAATATCACATTTTTAGGGTTCTTTTCCATACCAAAAATGGTAAAAACGAAATCTACAGGGTGTTTCACTCACAAAAAAACAAATTTTACAAACATTGTAAAAGTCTATCAAATTACGAATCCGATTTATTGTTTCTTATACATAATGATGTTTCACTTAAAGAAGGACATTATTGCAACTATAAAATTATGAAATTTATATAGCTTTATTTACTTTATTTATTTATTATTTATTCCCAATTCGACCTTCACATGACCTTTGAATGACCTTCAGAAGACCTTGCACGATCGTAAACACATAATTTTGATACAGCAACCTCAAAATCCGTTTTGCGATTTTCCCAGTTTTTCATTTTTGTTTTAAGTTCTTGGATCGTAAGATCACGAGTATCATCCAACAAAAATTTTCAAATTTCGTTAAAAATTATGAATTGTGGTTGATTTTGAACCTAATAGGAACAATGTGAGATGTTGCAATATTTTCTGAGTTTATCTAATATTTAACAGAAATTTAATTTAGTACATACTTACAAATTAGTCCAATAGTCCTTTTATTTGTTTTTGTGACTTTCAGTCTATAAATCCAAGACTTATGATTTGCCATGGGACAGCATTTGCTTAAGCTAACCCAATTTATGACATGCTGGTTCTGGAAACCAAATAATAAATATTATAAATACCAAACCAAATAATAAATAAAAATAATAAATTCTTAATAGTTAAAGTCGTTCAATATTTATCACAATTCTTAAAAGATACAAGAATCAAGTCCTAACGATTCCGACAAAGTCACTGGTCCTTTCTCGTCCTCGAGACAATTTCAGTTGCAGATAAGAACAAAATCAACGAATAATCAAACATCGGATCCAGAGAAATCCCAAGAACAAACAGGGAAGGTGGAGGGGAACTGGCGAAGCTGCATCCTTTTGGATACTGTCCCTTCCCCCTGTCACAGCAGGCAATAGCGTCGTTGTTCCCGCTGACCTCAGAGTTATAGATTTATTGGATGTAAAAACTACTTCGAAAGCAGTTCCTGAGAGATTGCATTGACAATGACACTGCTCTCGACTCGCTGGAGGGATTGTAAAGCTTAAGACACTCCTCCCGATTTCTTCTCTGGATGACTGTTACAGTCGGATCATCGGAGGACTCCTTTGAAGTAGTTTCTGTCAGAACTCCTGGCAATCTCCATAAAACATGAGGAATCGTGACGAATGAGCTTTCGACGCTTAAATTCTTAATAAGGTATGCGTCCCGATGATGTTCCTGCGGGATTGAGCGCGAAAGATATCTGCTACCGAAATCGATAATGAATTAGATATGATGCTCAAGTTTACACGTGGCCAACCTGGTTCTAAGTTTTTCTGCGGGATTTCCCTGAAGTGAGGGAGGATCCCCAAAGTGCTTCGAACTAGGGGGACTCATTAGTTACTTCTGCGAGGAAGTGTCTGGTTAATAAATTATTGCACATCGACAACTATTTGTGGAGAAAGTTTTCGTCGAACTTCCTGTTCTACACACAGAGTAATATTTGGATATAATTTCGAAGTCCAGGAAATGGATTAAAATTATTTGTAATACTTTGTTATATCAAAGTTTACTCTTTTAGGTGTTAAGGATACTTAGAAGGGTCACTTCTTTGTGAATTAATTCTTCGAAGTTTCTATGAACGTTTTTTTTCTTAAATTTCATCAAAAAAATATTCATATTTAACGAAACCTCGCTGGCAGTCTCGTTGGAAGAACTTTTTCTCAAAAACTACTCTAGCGACCAACATGCATTTGGGCAATATCTTCTAGAGATTAGTGATTAACCGAAATATATTTTCATTTCAAATTCGTACTTTTTTACTTTTTGAAAAAACGGAATCCCTAAAGGATCACTTTGTTGCCCGTTTGTCTGTTTAACCGTCAACACCCTTCTTCTCAGAAATAGCTAGAGGTATAAATTAATATCAAATATTAAAATTTACAGCGTCATAATCCTTCAATTCGTATTTCCGAAAAACTTCGTAGGTAGGAAATTATAAAATAAAATTTAAAAAAAATGTTGTCCTAATAAAAGCTTTTATATCTCAGATTTATGTTTTTATTTTTAAGAATGGGTCCTAATTGAGTGACGAATATAACACACTTAAAATTTAAATAACTTATTCACATGCAATTTTATCTTATCCTGTAAATTGAACTTTTACCTTTACCTTTTTTAAATATTATGATGAAAATGCGTAAAAAATACATCACATAGAAGTTTAGATTATCCTCATAAATGTAATTGAAATATAATTCTACAATTCTAATTTATTCATAAAATTAAATAATATTTGAGGAAATTTACAATTTAATAACACAAAAAGATTAGGTCATAAATGTAATAAAAATTTTATTAAAAATAAACCTAACATTTACGGTAGAACATGTATAAATTGTATTTGTATCTATATAAAGTAAAAGTACGAAACAATTTCATTTTCGAATTGTCGAAAGTGGAAACAGCAAGTGCTCGTAACATCCCCCGAACAAGTAATAGTAATAAAAAGCGAGCAATCAACAGAGCCACAATGGAAACCTCAAATATGAGCGAAAACTGGAGTCCCAAGTCCACACGTGGCTACTCCAGAGGCGAAATTACGATTAACTCTTCCCGGATGGCCACTGAAATCACCACGAGAGCGCTCCAGCTGGACCAGGAATGCTGCTCCTGGCGAGGACGGTGGTGGAGACGGGGGCGATACAGAACTATACTCAGGATATCGGGAGGTGGATTGAGATCAGATTTCTTCCTCAGTCACGTCAGCTCCAGCCGGAAGAGCTTTGTGTTTCGGGAGGACGGATGGCTCCTGTTTTACAGCTGGGACACCCTCATCGACTGTCGCCGGGAGCTATCAAAAATATCCACGGGTTCGTAAGCTCTGGTTTTACACTTGAGCACACTCGTTCCTGTGCAACAATAAAAGTTTGTTTTTATTCACCTTTTTCCTTTATGGTTATTGTAAGGAACAATCCAAGAAGTGGGATGAATTCGGGACAATTTCGAAAATGCTAGTTGTGAGTAACAATCCTACCACACTAAAGTGATGACAACCTTTTATTATTTTATTGTTTTGGCACTAAACATTTAAGACAGGCAAACGAAATCTAAATTATAGTAGAAGGGTTTATAGCTAAAAAAATAAAATACATTTTTTAGTGCAATAGGCTCTGACTATAACTTACTATCTTTACAAGTTTTTTAGATATGAAAAAGAATCTTTACTGCTTAAAATATATAAAAAGGGTACTAAATTATGTTATTATGCCTATTCATTCACAATATCACTCAGAAGAATAAAGTAGGTCAATTTAAACCAAATAAATTGTTAAAAGACCACTTCGTACATATTGCTGAAACTCTGTAAATTTTTAAACATTTTCGTTGCTCAATGTCCGACGAACTTAGACATGTTTAAAAGGTTATAAGCGATTTTAACTTCTCATATTTTTGCCAACCAATCGTTGGCGCAATCTGCCATCGAATTTAATGAAACGTAGCCAATTTTATTCATGTTTAAAGAAAACTACTTTTTATTTTTCAAAACCGATTATATTGCATAAATTCCCCATTGGGAATAATAATTAAATAATATAAAACATTCATTAAAGTAAGTAATTACTTCATAATAAAAATAAATATAATTAAAAGTCTCTTTTGTCTGCGCAATTTCTATAAACTCACTTTATATTATAGTCTTTATTTTAAAAGCTTAATGAAAAGTAAATTTTTGTATATTTTCTAAGTATTGTGTTTTACCTCCTTTGTTAGTAATAACTTGAAAAAACCTGTTAAACATCGAATTTATTAACTTTTTAAACAAATGCTCATCAATATCATTCTAGCATTTCAAAATATCGGCTTTCAGTTGAGATAACGAAGAAAATTGTCCACCATTTGCGTAAACTCTTCGTGCCATGATTCCCCAAATGTTCTCCATTGGATTTAAATCCGGACTACGTGATGGCCACTCCATTACAGGAATATTTCTTTCACTAAACCATCGACTTGTTTCGGCAGAAGAATGCACAGCGGCGTTATTCTGTTGAAAAATCAAATTTTTTTCCATATTGTCTTCTAAATATGGAATAATAGATTCCTCCAGCAGGTCTGTATATATGGCAGAGTTCATTCGGGTGGGAACAAAGCGTAAAGATAACTTTCCTTGATAAGAAAAGGCACCCCATAACATTAAACTACCAACACCAAAATTACTACTTAGACCAGGTGAATCGGGCTTCCTTAAATCATGCCAATAAGTACTCAATCCATCTGGGCTATCTAAATTAAATTGTTTTCCGTAAGAAAAAATAACATTTTGCCACTATTCGTCCCAGTTCATGTGGCTTCTAGGAAAATGTAGGCGCGCATATTTATGATGCTGTTGCAGTTGGAGAGATTTGGCCGGTTTCTTATATTTAATATAAGTAGTGTCCTTCAAAATTTGTTGAACTCTTCTTCCTTTAATTGGGAGTTGTAATTCCGCTATAATTTGAGCTGCACTTAACTTTTTTTCATAACTTCTTCTCTTATGTTCCCAATATTTTGTTTGGAAACTTTGGTGTTCCCTCTTGGATGATCCCATAATCCATTACGATTGCCCTTTTTAATAAAATTTCGCACCACACATTCTGAACGTCCAATTCTCCTTACAATTTCTTTTATACCAAGGCCAGTTTCCCTAAACGCACGGATTCTGACGCGATCATCGTTGTCAAGGACCTTTCCTCGGGGCATTACAATAAATCTTAAGAAATAACAGCAATTATACAGAATTCAGCTAGAGTTGGAAAATAAAAATGAAACTCACATGAATTGTTTCCTAAAAAGTTGCAAAATTACTTTGCGTTTAACGAGTAATACTACAAAAAGAAACTGCGTTTATAGAAACTGCGCACTCTAAGATCAATTGTGAAAGATTGATCTATTGCATTCACGCATTGCCTGATATTTGGAATTGTTTAATTGCTTTTATGAATAGTTATAAACTTTAAAAATTGTGCCTGTAAAGAACCTTTGTTACTATATCGCTTTATTTCAATGAATTGTGCATTTCGCTTGAAAATCAGGCGTGCGCTTATTTTTCTAAAAGACTGAGTTTTGAGAAAAATAAATTTTTAGTAAAAATTAATATATTAACGAATTCATATTGTTATTAACAATTTACTTGTTTAAATCAATTTTTAACAATGGCCCCCACCTCGTAGCAAGTTTTTAGTATTTTTATTGTATTCTCCGTCAAATTTTACATAAAAAACATGTTTTCAAAATATGGTACCTATCTCTATTTTACTATTTTTAAAACATTAATTTATATAGCGCGACAAGTAAAAAAAACGGTTTTTTGTTAATAAAAAGAAAACTATAGCTCGGATCAAAAAAAATAAATAAATAATAAAAAGATCTACAATTTTTGTCTTAACTATTTTTCGACATAACCTCAAACTTTTCGAATAAAATGCAAAAAATATAAAGTTTGTAGCTCAAATAAAACCAGAGTTATGAATTTTTGAAAATGAGTCTCCAAGCCAAAAAACTCGTTATTCTCACATTTTCGATCACTAGTGTTATCGAAAATATGCGGAAAAAAAAATCCTCGAACACGTATCTCTTATTTTCGATATAGAATCCGTAAAAAAAGTTTCAGCCAAATCGGAGATGTGTCGGTCGGTTTGTAAAATAATTGCGATATTTGTTATTTTTACCAATATTTTTCTTTCAGTGATATGATTGCTGTAGGCAGACAAATCGACGAATCTAGAAAAACATAAATATGTTATAAAACAAGCTTTTATTCAAAAATAGGTAGAGACTAAAATACAGCTCACCTGCATTCTAGTCAACAAATTTTTCCAAAATCAAAGTATTACAAAATTCATCGCCGTAAAAATAAAGTGTCGGATCATTTATTTAATAGATAATATAATATTTGGAAGTACGAAATTCACTAAAGAATTACCCAGATAGGAAAAATGAATTTTGTTTTTAAAATTACTACTGCCGATTATAATGCTAAATTTATTAATATTAGTCTTGTGAATTTTGGAATGTTCTGTTCGATTGGTAAATACTATGATAGCTGTAACAACAATGAGATATTATGTAGAAAATTAGTCAGCACACCTGAAAATGTAAAGTCTTAATTTCAAAATTTCATATTTTTAACATTTTCCGTTTTCAAAATTTCGTTTTTGGGTATTATGGTCCCAACCCGAAAAAAAAATTTGCTTTTAGTACCTACGTATTTTATTTAAAAGTAGTTTTTAATTAAAGATTGTTTCTTTTTTTTCATGAATTTTCTTTTGGCATTCTTTTTAGTATTTAAAAATTGTTGTGCATATAAACAGAGCTCGGTAAATTCAATTGTATTACAGTTATAATTTTTACCTACTTTACTAAGAAAAATTACCGAGCAATGAGAAGATTTTGAAATGTTGGCAGTAATAAAAGACAACGTAAATTTCTTATAATTTTTATATGAATTTCTTGAATTAAAATCATTATTCTATAACTATTAAATTTATTCTACTTTTATAAAAAGGGTTCGATAATTTGTTTGTATTAAGGAGTAAGGGAATCAGTTCTTAGAAATTGGAATTCAATTCCTCAAATAGTAACTGATTACACGTTGACAGAAATTCCTTTTTTTTTTCCAAATACTTTCTAAATTCGTTTTTAGAATGGAGAAAAACGGAATTACAAGTACAATTCCATTACAAAATTGACGAATAATTCAAATCAATTACTAAGTATTATAGTTGATTATTATTAATTAACAATTACAATTCCTCCTAATGCAATTGAAATCTTTTTTTAGTCCAGTACTAAGGAATTCAACATATCAATTGCAAATTACAATTTAAGGGAATTGGAATTTCAATGCAATTCAATTTTCAAAGAATTGATTCCGACCCAGCTCTGCAATAATCTTTCAATACCAAAATCAAAAAATCAAAGATATAAAGTCAAACAGACCCATAAATGACCAAATGCGTTCGTCATGTAAATCTTGACTCTAATTTGTAATCAGCGAAACCAGAAAACTCCCGAATTTTTAACTGCTGGTTCACTCAACTCAACAAAACTTATGTTTACATTTCTCAAATAAAAAAATAATAATTGAAAAACCTCTTTGAATTTTTAAACTGAATATGAATTCAAAATCTAAATCAGCATGGCAACACTGATTAAGGGCTTCGCAAAATAATCATTCATCGAATTTTGTTTAGTTTAGGACTGAATTTTCTTTGTGGCAGGCGCGATCAGTGGCAGGTTGTTCGTAAATCGTACATAACAAAAACCGAGCATATATTGAGAGTATTAACAAAAAATTCCTTAACGATTCGGTCGAGTCGGTTGATACAAAAATGAGTGTGTAAGAAAATTGTTCAATAAAAATGCAGTAAAAAAATATTAAATGCAAAAATTCTAGCTCATCTGAAGAGAGTTTTGCTACAGCTAAAGTTGGTGTGGATATTAACGACTGGCTAAACAATATCGAAACGCCGATCGATTCCGATATTACAATCGATATCAAAGATTCGAGTGTCAGCTATAAACCACTTTTATCGGAAACATCTTGCTCAGAATCTATTAATCCGCTGTACGGGCATCCGGACGAAAAAACAGAAACTAGAATTCAATCACGAAAAGAGGATAAAATTCAAGTTTGGTGGTACAAGTTGCAGATAAGTTTGATGTCGTTTTTCTTGCTATCAGTGACTACTTTCGGATACTATTTTTTATATTATCACTTTTATAAATAGGTCTTCGGTTATTTATTAAAACTCTAATTTTATGTACATTATTGTTTTTATCTAATAAATTTTACATTTTTTTACAAGTAATCAAAATTTTGTGAATTTCTCTTTTCCCAAAATTACACTTGAGTACTTTCCCAAAATCTTGAAGTCAACTAATCCTTCACTTAATGAAGTTAATTAATTGCTATAAAGTTGGTTCGACCGCCAAGTGTAATAAGATTGTTCTGCCACCGCGAAATAAACAAACAGCCCACGCAGCACTCCTCCTGTAAACATTTCAATCGGGAGCTCCGGGATAAGGTCTTTGATTATTTATTGTCGAAATTTAATGCTACCGAATGATAAATATCTTTGAAGTGTTACCACGTTCTTTAGTTCCTTAGAAAATTGTATACAATTCTTTAAGTGGGGCAATATTTCATTCAAAATCGAGTAATACAATTTGAAAAAATAATTACTCGATATTCTTAGAGCATCTTAAGATTTTTGCTGATTTTCTGAATTCGTCAGAATAAAAGAAAATCATTCATTATGATTTTTTTTGTAAACTACTTCTCCACCGTTGAAATATTAAATGAGTTTTTTTGACGGTATGAAAATAATACTGAAAAGTTTTTAAAATTTGTTACATTTTATCAGTCCTTATTATTTTATATATTTGGTCTTATATTTTAAAGATTTACATTTTTATTTGAGTCATATGTTGTGACCCGAATCAGAATTAACAATATATTTTTCATTGAATTATTAAATGTTTTTTCAGATTATCTAGTACCAATTTGCTAATGCCTTGATATCCTTTGTAAAGTAATTTTTCATTCTATTGTTTATCCTTCACACATTTTACTTTTCCGACCACCAATGAAGTGCACAGCAAACACTGTAGAATTTATAGCCAGAAAATCAAGCCATCATGTAGAAGGGTATCGGACATGACTTCGTAATTTAAGTGCATTATTCAACAGTTCCCTGTCCCCAGCTCTCTCTCTACGGCTTGTGGAGTTTGCCATGGACACATGATGCACAAACTTTCGTCCAATTTCAACAAATTGCTCACGCTGGTGGACGTGATTTTCGAGTACTTTGTTTTCCCAGAAAGGTCTATGTACAGGACATGTTTAATGTACAAAATGGCTGGAAAAAAGGATTCTAAAATAAATACGTCTTTTTGTACACTTTAATAGTGTGCTCTTTGTCTTTTTAGATAGTCCACTCTACTTGGAAGCAATTTGGCAGCTGTCCAAGTTGGATCAGGTGTTGTGATCAGTTTTAATAATGCATTCAAGTGTAGAAATAGATACATGATTTTATTTAAATTTCAAATCAGGAGAATTGAGTGTTGGACTTGACCAAAATACACATAAAGCAAAAGAGCTTTAATTAGAATAAAGTCTACCGAATCCCAATAGTCCCAAATAAAATTCAATTCAATTCTATGATGCCCAACAAAATTCAAATTATTCCACTTTTCCCTGGAATCTAGTTATCTAGAAAAGGTGAAGAGCCTCATTCCATATTCTCGTCACAGAAGATATTATCTGCTGACACAGCGTCGTTAAGAAGGACCAAAACGAAATTTGACAGTCTTGGGAAGTAGAACAGGGTCCAGGACCTGCGGTGTCTTCCGGGGAAGGGCCCTATACAAAGAAATCATTTCATTCAATTCAAATTAATTAGAAAGGAGTTACGCCTGCGGCTTCGAGCGTAACCAGCAGGGTGCCCTATAAAGAACAATTTGACGAACACCTTGTGAATTTTAAATTGCGCATTACACCTCTCTTTCCGCTTTTGTAGGGAATTTTAGTGTCCTTTCTACGGAAGGAAAAGGTCCTCGTAGCAATTTAAGTGGATTGAACAATTTACTCATAAACTTCAATGTTATTTGCTCCGGTTCCTGATGATTAAACAAACACTATAATTTTATTTTATAATTAAACCCAGAGTCCACCCATTTTATAGGCGGTGGGGTTTATATTTTAATTACATTACTTCTATTTGAATTGCATTATTTTGAATGCGAAGAGAGGCAGTCGAATTTTCAACAAATTTGCCAGCTGCCAACTATAAAATTCGGGTTGCAGCACTCCACCCTCAAAAGTGACTAAATTAATTTAACCTCGTTTTGTTTGCTTCAACAACTGCAAGTGATTTTGTTATTTTCATTCCGGCAGTTTATCGGTCCCTGATGCTTCTGGCTTTCATTAAACAGAACCCACACTAATTTTCTCCCTCTCTGACTCGAATAAAAAACAAAAACTGATAGACTATCTGGTGGGCAGAAAACAAAATAATTTTTGCTGCCTGCTCCGCAAATATGAATAAACGATTTTATTAAAAGTACCACTTTATTTTGCGGTTGTATTTTATGTTTTCTGAATTTATTTCGATGATATGGAACAATCGAGTTTTTCAGTTTCAAAGGGAAGTTGTGTAAAGTTGGCGGACGGTTCTCATTATGACTTTTTTTTTAATTTTTTTTAAATGGTATACACTAATTAAATGCATGTAAAGGAAAGGTTATTTAAATTGAAAATTCGTTTGCCCTAGTACTGGAAACGCTTGAATACTATTTTCTTTTAGAGAGAATTGTGGAACTTAATTATACCAAATGTAATTAATTAACATTTTATCTTTACATTTAAGAAATCATAATTTTTTTTAAAAGCAAATTTACTTTTTATCTGCATTCTTCTCAAACTGAATTTAAGGTTATCCAGGGAAATGAGGTAAAAATTAAATTAATAAATAAATTTTGGCTATTTTTGAATCATACGATTCGTAAATAAATCAAAAAAGAATTATTTTAAGCGAGCGTATAGTTCGTTAACGATATCGAAAATAAATTAGTTATTTCCAAAGTATTCATTTAAATACTTTGCCTCGATTCGCCAACTAAAGTTTGCCATTAGTACATTACGGCAAGTGCCAAAATCTGATGTGCATTTTTTGTATTCTCTAGGTCTCTCTGGCAACTATTGGATAAAATTTTCTTGAATAAAAATCTGGTAAAAAGTTTCATTCATTCAAAATTACCGGACGACTTCAAGTAAAAATTGGGTACACTTTCAAAACCTTATTTGTGTACGTAAATTTTCACATATGATCAAGATTTCAGAGGAAAAACTTATGGATTTATTTAATATTTTCGAAGATTTTGAAGTATGATTTTTATTTATTCGAAATGTTTTTCAATAACTATCACGCAAATGATAAATTACACAATGACAAGCAATCAGTGATTTTATCCAAATTTTCTCGGGCTTGCATCGTGAGTAAAAGCTGGTAAAATTTGGTATGAGGAGAAGTGCTGTCAAGAGCTCAATTTTTCTCCTCTCTAAGGTTAATAGAAACTTTAAAGTAAAACGTTTTACCCATGAGTAAAAACTTTAGAGTTAACAGACAAACCTTCTATGTCGGGCAAGTAAATTACCTTATATTAAATTAAACCATTAAACTCCCCACTTCAATTCGATACGATTCATCAATTAAAAACCAATCGAACTTCTTCCAATATTAAAATTATTTCGAAAATGACGAATACATTCAAACTTGAGTTACTTTGTAATTAGCAGAGTCCCATGAACTCGTGTCAAGAGAACGGATTTACCTGCGAACGTGGCCAGCCGATCCACAGGCGCAAGGAAATTGGGAGAATTTCTTCGAATTTCAAAATTGTTGCTTAACTCCAAAATGTGCGGGGAGGGAGTGCAGTAAAATTTTAAATGTATCATCATTGTTTGCTAGTTTTCTTATTGGATCAGAATTTAAAGTACGGAGAAGTACCAAAATCATTGAAAATTTAAGACAACTTGGAAATGGGCACAGCTTGGAAAGTACTTTAACTAAAGATCTATTCACTTGGACTTTGAAAGCAAAGGACATCTTGGAGAGCTAAATTTATGTGTATGTTAAGGTAAGTAAAAAATCTTTGTAACGATTATAAAGGACAAAGTGGCACAATTCGGGAAAGGATCCTCATTATTAATAACTAAATAAATCTAAGAAATGATAAAAAAAAAATCCTGATATGATAAATGAATGTGTGGAGGACTTAAATATTCACATGCCACAAGAAAATCGACAAGTGAGGTGAAATGTTTCCTCTCAACGCCTTTTCTCAAACTAAACATAAGACTGCAGTCTTCAGAAAATTTTATCTCAAAACGCTACATCAATAGCATACTATATATGTATTTGAGATCTGTTCTTTATAATAATCTGTTTGGGGTCACATGACTTTACCTGTAGTGGAAAAAATTGATTTTGTTCCAAGTTTTATAGCTAAATTACAGGGAACAATTTCTTATAGGAATCCATTATAAGAATTTCAGCAATTTAACATCGTATCCAGTTAGCTCGAAACAAAATTGAAAATATTTAGGTCCACAAATCAAAAATAGGTAAGTATGTATTTCTTTTTTATTGCAATTCTTTCGGTTTTGTTTAAAAACCGGTTGAGTGACGCCTATTTTTATGTTTTTAATATTCCTATAATCGAATGCTCGAAAAAAACATTTATTCTCAAATCTTACGTACAAGACAGGAAATGAACAACGAAAACAACAATAGATCTTTTTTTTTAAACTTTTTAAAATACTTTTAAATATTTCTCATATGAAGAATTATTAAGAAAAGTGTACAAGAAAACTGTTTTTTTTATTGCCGGGCATACTACTGCTTACTATCTATCATTGTTATAAATTGACTTACCTTAATATTTTTTTTTTAATTTTGTATTATAAAGGAGGAGGGTCAATTTTTTGGCACTTAAACGTTAATAAAAAATGCATTTATTTAATTTTTTCAGAATCTTTTGGACTATTTTTGTTTTTTTTTTTGGATTTGGCGAATATTTCAAAAATCCAGAAATGTCCCGACAAATTCTGAAAAAATTTAATCAAAAAAAAACTTGGGGATATTTTTACGCAAAAAGGATCAATTATACGAATAAATTTTTTATGACAAAAAGTGCTTATAATTAGCCAAACAACACGTGTGAATTTTTTCAGAATTTTTCGGTACATTTTTGGATTTTTGAAATATTCACCAAATCCAAAAAAACCAAAAATAGTCCAAAAGATTCTGAAAAAATTCATATGTTTTCCTTGGCTAATTATAAGCAGTTTTTGTCATATAAATTGTTTTTGTAAAGTTGATCCTTTTCGTGTAAATAAACCGCGAAATTTTTATTACATTGCTGTACAAAATGGCCATTTTGTAAAAACCAAAGCAACAGAACAAATTCAAAACCATTGTTTGAGAAAGTGTAGACATTCGGACCACGATTTCTGGTGGTTATAGGATCATTCAATAGCAGCAACGACAAGATAATCGACTTTGAGACGAAAATTGACCAAAAAAAATTGGCACTTTTTTGAAACAACCCAAAAAATAATAGGGTTTTTGAAGCTTTTATGCAAAACAAATGCCAGATTCTGACAGAGCACCCCCAAAAACCCCTTATATACGAATTTGGAGGAAATTCGCCCCAATTTGATATTCGAACCGTACAATTGAACTTGCGTGCACAAAATCCTCTTTTGCGCATTAATGGGTTAATTGAACATATCCTTCTATTTTGTATGAACTCTATGTCTCGTTTTACACGATTTCGTTTTGCACGATTTTTCCAAGAACGTATCTTCCGTGTAAATCGAGAGATGAGTGTATAATAGAAACTAGATAAACTTAAATAATTCGAGCTCCCTACGAAAATATCTTATTTACAATTTGAATACCTAAGTAAATAAGTAAAATACTTGAAAGAGATGTTACTGAAAGCTTTTAACTCGAATTAATATCTAACAACGTAAATATTTAGATATCATATGAAAACTGTAATTAAAAAACTTTATCAGATATTTCAATTTACTTCAAAATGTTGTGGTTAATATTTACATATTATTTACATTAAAATGCTCGTAAAACTCTTTTGTTTGACGAACACATTAAAGATATTATGACTCCTAAAATGCTCTCAGAAATTGCTTACGATGCAGTCTAGGATAAATTTAGTTTACAGAACTCCGTAAATCTTTAAATAATTCCCGTGGAAGTTTTCCCTTGTAATCTCATGGAACAGATTTCTTCTGCTACTCAACGAATATTACCAGGAGCTCTTACCTCAGTCACAGCGTATTTATTAATATAAAAAGTTTACTGCTGTTTGCGAGGAAGCTGCTTTTAAAATTCCATAATTTCTCTTGTTACCTTGGGGAAAATACAAAATACTCCCAGATATTCACAGACATCATTCGACATGTAGTATGTTTTAATTTTTTTCCCTGAATAACGTTTTAAAGCGTTTAAGTTTATTTACTCTCTTTGTGTATTTTTCATATTTTGTAGCGTATGTCCCAAAAGGTTTGGATAAGCCACTAGACAAAATCACCTGAATCATTACTCATACCTGCCACTTTCGAAATTGGTCTGTAAGAAAATTCGATGGACAATGACAAAACTTTTAGCCTCAAGAGAAGAAAATCATCTGATTACAAAGGAGATTCTCTGATATATGTCACAATACCCAATTTTTCTCATTTATTTTTTTGAGAGGTGATAAGATATTTTTATTTTTGTTAGTCATCTATAATCGAATTTCCTTAAAAGAATGTGGCATTGGAAAGTTGTCTAAATTTAAATCACAATTGTGGGATCTCGAAAGAGTGGATATATTTAGGATTTAAAAAAATTGTAAATGACAGATTTTGATAAAATTCAGAAATCAAAATGGTGTAATTAAAGGCAAATATTATCAACTTTACAATGTCTACAATGTTTAGACTTTTAATTGCATTTAACTTAATAAAAGAAAAGGTATAGGCTCAGCTTTCTTGATTTTCTTACGTTTCTAATTTGTTGGTAATTAGCATTTTGATGAACTTTTAAGTATAAATAAATAAACATTAAAAGCAAAATTAAAACATTTGAAACAGTGGATAACAAATTTAAATCTTGAAAATAAGATTCATAAAATATGTGCATCCAAACGTGTAACAAAAAAAAAATTCTGATTGAAGTTTAACTATGTTAGTGCCATCTGAGATACTTGTCTATATAAAAGTACAATACATAAATGCGTTTAACCTTAAAAATCAACTAAAGTAAAATTGGTAATGTATTGCAAGGAAAGAAAGGATAAGAAAACACTACGTTTTGGACGAAATCCCGATTTTGTCCTTCCTAAAAAGATCTGGAACATTCGTCGACCATAAATTTGATGATGTTTTCTATCTGGTAATAACATTTTGATAAGAAAAGATTCCTTTCTGCGAGTATTTGTAATTTGAAGTCTTTTTATCAGAAAAAGGAATAAGGGTCAAATGAATTTTTTTACTTGGTAAGTTTTTCATGAATTCCAACTAAAGCCGAAGATCCTACCAACCACAAATAGATATGAAGAAATTGATTTTAAAATCGTTTTAGTTGAAAGAAAACATGTATACAGGGTGCCCAATAGGAAATTGCGAAAACTAATTAGTCACTATTTTTTAACAAATGGAGATATTGGTAAAAGGTAAATATTTTTTAATAAAGGAAAGTCGTCATTTTCATTTCATGTCCATTTGATTATAAAAAAAATTAAACCTATTTAAGGGGGTACATGGTTTTCAAAATTTGAAAAAATCGATTTTTTTTTATTTCATTTTAAAGTATATCATAACAAGAGTATTTTCTCAAAGTTTCAAATCGATCGGAGCAAAACTCTAAGAGAGCGAGCGATTTCCCCGACTAAGCTCTACCACCTGCTCAAACCGTATTTAAACTTCAAACGCGTTTTTCTCGAAAACACATTTTTTACGTCGGTAGTCACGATTCCTTAAAAACTATTCCACCGATCATCCTAATATTTTGCATACTTCTTCTACATAGTATTCTCTAGGGGATGACCGAAAGATTTTCTTTTTGGTGCATTACAACTTTACTTATGTGGCAAAATATATTGATTTTTTATACCGAAAAATGATTTTTTAGCGCGCAACGCCGCCAAAAATTCAAATTTCGATTTTTTAACAAATCCTTCGGTCACCCCCGAGCTATACACGTATACTACAAGAAAAACATTTTTTTTTTATTTCAGATAAATCTAAAGCAAGATATCATGCCTACCGCATTTTCAGCAAGTTTTCGAAAAATAGCCACCAGAGGGTCAATTTTCAAAATTTTCAAACAAAAATTTCACAAAATATTGTTCAAATGTTGCTTTTTTCAATAAACAATAGTTTCAATATAATTGTATTTATTGCACCATTAAAAAATGTGTCCAAAGTTTAGTCATTTAAGACCCATGTACCCCCTTAATACAAACCATTAAGTTAAAAATATAGTGCAAAACGTGAATTATTAATAATAATATATATATTTTTGAAATGTGAACCATCTACATAAAAGGTATCTACCTGCATTTCTTTGAATCTTCTGTCGCCGGAGAGAAGTATAAAGGGATGTAAGAGACCAAATCATTTCTCATGCGAAAAAGAGGAGCCACGTTAAATCTTTTTTTTTTATTCAAGACGGAGCAGCACCTCATCGCACACAAGAAGTATCATCAATAAATTTTATGGCGATCGAGTTATTGGCCTAGGGTACCCACGCTTTGCTAGGGGAAAAGGAATAGAATAGATCGTCAATGGCATTTCAAATGAAACGTTAGAACATGTTTTTAATAGTTTTATCAAGCATATGGATATTTGTGGCAAATTAGGTGGTTAAAATATCGAAAATATATATCATTAGTAACTAACGTTCTTCACTACTTTTTTAAATTAATTGTTTTGTATTAAATAGATTTAATTTTTTTTAATAAAATGGACATGAAATAAAAATGCCGACTTTCCTTTATTAAAAAGTATTTACATTTTACCGATCTCTCCATTTGTTAAAACATTGTGACCCATTAGTTTTCGCAATTTTCTATTGAACGCCCTATAAAAGTAGCCATAATGTTTTTCGTGACAGTGTTTTATCAAAGTCGTGTAAAAAAAATGTACTTCCAAAACAGCTAAACCGACATAGTGGTTTAGGTATCGTTGAATTCGTGGTAATCTATAGAATACTATTGTACGTTTTTCGTTTTCAAAAATCGACAAAACCCACTGAATATGGTATTAAAATAAAGGATTTTTAATAATGACAAGATTAAATTAAAATATAATATAATAATAAACTATACTAATATTGTTTGTCAGAGATAATCTCTAGAAATACTGTTCCGATTGAAAATATACTTTCACTGTACCAAGCTTATGTCGTTTCAGTCGATATAGGACATAAATTGACACAAATAAATATTTTTACAATAATTTACACAATTTTTTATCACAGGAAGGCACAATATATGACATAACATGTGGCATGAGATGACACGAGATATGACACTTGATGCACGAGATGTGGCATGGTACAAAACTGACAAGTGGCATGTTACATGACAGACATGACGCATGACAAGACATGACATCACATATTACATGATGTATGATATTACATATGACATGACTTGGCACAACATGGCATAATACAGGATATGTCATGGTACATTAAACGATACATAACATCACATGATATAACACAAGACATGACTGGTGAAATGGAAAAAGATGAGATTTGTTACATGCGACCAGTAATATTTACGAAATTGGAATTGAATTTTGAAACCTTGGTTTAAAACATATTTTTAGGGCAAGACTTTCCTTTAATTTGGGTTTTCGAGCACTCTGTTACGTTTAAGTTTTGTTTATTTTTAAAAGAATGTTTCTCAGCTAGTAATGAATAAAGTTATAAGTCAAAATCTTGAAATTTAGTTAAGTTTATTAAAATGAAGTGTCCAAGAAAATACCCCACGCATAACTTGTTGATTTTAAAATTCGTTCCAGGATTCAGAACCCTCCGACGAAAAGGAAAAACGCAGTCATTAATGGTTCATTATTTCTAAAGAGGGTGTTAGATTCGGTTAATTTATCTCTTTATCACTCAGTCCACGAAACAATGAATGGCTTTTTTAGCTTATCTCCGCCTTTGGGCCGATGCAGCACGTTCTTCTCAAGAATCCGGCGGAGTAATCTCCTATTTTGGCGTCCTCCCATGGCGTGGCCAACTTGCTTACGAATTCTAAACAGCAAAGTATCCTTGGGCGATAATAATCTCAGCTATTAGGGCCATTTAAAGTAATTTATGGGGAATTTATATCAGTTCCGGGCAAAGGCTGTAACACGGCACTAGGTCACGCGGACCAGTGTCCAATAAATATAGCCCCCCAAAGTGATGTCGAAATAACCATATCGTGGTCATTTTCTGTCCATTTCTTGTTGCTTCTTGTTCGCCAGTAAATAAATTTCAGGCAATTATTAATTTTATTTTTATTGCGCAGCTCCTTTTCTTTTATTATGTCCTTCAGTTGAAATCTCCTCTTCGCTGGCATTTTTAATGGCATGTTCCCTTGACTTGTCTTTCTGACGAATTGAAATATCACGGACATGCACCAAAAAGTAGCAGCAGCAGCAGCAGCAGCAACAGCACTAGAAGTAGCATTCCCTTAAGAAAACTGAATTATTTCGTCGGATGTACGAAACGAAGGGTTCAGAGGGCCTTTGACATGACATCATATGCGTGTAACGCACTTTATCTTCAGCGTACGCCGTACATACCATACGTCAGAGTGTCATACATTACCGGAACGTACCCGAATTTGAGTCAGAATAGCTGGGTAATATGATTATTACACGTGTGTGTATTACGTGCTGATGGCATGATTTTTGGGATTCCTGAGATTCCCCCATTCGTCAGGTACCCGCCACACAAAAAAGGTGGGAGGGTTCAGGTTCTTCACGCTGATTCATGTGTTTACTTATGGGTGGATAAGAGCTTCCAAAATAGGGCCATTATGCGCGAAGTCTCAAGTCATGAGAGCAAAGAATTGTCATCTTTCGCAATTTCATTAGGAAGCAATCATTTCGCTCGCTGAATTGCTCATGAGTGCCAAATAAAAAATGGAATTAGTGGGAAGAGTTCAGAGATTACCTTTTGAATTTTTAAGATGTCATAAGGTCATATAAAATTTATATATATATCTTCCCAGACTTTCAGGAGTATTTCAGGGAATAGACCGACAGAACCAGGCAAAATAAATATAAACATGAGAATTACGAAATACAGGTCACGTTCGCAGGTGAAACAAGTGCAAATGGGTGGCAAAATGGAGACACTTCTAATACCGCAAAAGGTTCAGTGCGAGGAAAGGTTTTGCAATGAGTTTACCTGAGTAGGAACTTCAAAAAAATAAATTATTTCCTGCTAGGGAAAAAAATTTTCCCGAATGGAATTGGATTCATAAAATGTTGGGTATGAATTCTGAAAGAAATCCCTTCCATTATTTGGTCGATATACAGCTTATTTAGAAAGTAAAAAATAAAAAAAATTTATAGGAATTCATCCTTTACGTGCAATTACGCTTAAAACAAAAATCACCGAACAAAACATTCCATTGCATAGAGAGACGTAAAACCAATGAAATCTCTCACGTTTATGGCGCTAATCCGGTCTGGAATAAAACTTGATCCTTTTTACACATCCCGATTACAGCGATATGTTGTTTTTTTATTGATAAAAGTCATAGGATGCTATCTCCCCGTTCCAATCGCCCTCAAGACGGCATGCTGCCGTCTTAAAGAAGTTTGTGTCTTGTCTTGTCTTCGTTTAGTGCGTGCCTGTGTCTGTTCCGGCTGTGGGCAGAAGATCTCTTCCCGATTTTATAGCAATCACATTCACTTTCCCTTTATTTGGCCGATATTTGTGCGGTTATGACGCAGATTACAATCTCGATTAGGGTCTTATTTTTCTGGTGTGATTCACTACATCCTGCAATTTGATTGATAAGAACATAAGGGATTATCCGTTGACGAATAGCAACGTAGTGGACCAGTTTTATTGATAACTTCCTTGAAGAAAGTACGTATTTTATGGGAATCTGATTCCGGCTTTATGGGGGTCATTTGAATGATTTATTACTGACTATACAGATTGAAGCATTTAAGGGATTTATATATATTTTGGGAATCTCCGGCTTTAATTCAAGTCATTTATAAAATTATTTAGTATACATTTTAATTTTGAATTTATCGCGACTTTGTTTTTCCAATTTTCAACCAAAAGAAAATTTTCCTACAAAAATAATAAATAATTTACATACTGCTTTTGTTATGTGTCAAAGCTATAAAGAATTTATTTATAAAAAAAATATAATTAATAAATAACTTACTAGATAGAAGCGAAATTTTATTAAGAATGTATGTGCAACATTTCACTTGGGAGCTGGACTATAATCGTATAATGCATTATCCTAGAACTAAAATTTCATAAAATTGTACTCTATGAAAATATGCGTAAGAAAATAGAAATAAATGTTTTGATAATTTCAATTTTAAATCATATCTTAAAAAAAAAAAAAACAAACGGATGGATTCGAGTTCTGGAACTGCAACTGCTTTTAGACATTTAGTCAAATACTAAATACCAATTTCCAATAAAATATTTTATCCTTTCCCATTGTTACTCGTACATAGGCGTGACACCTACAAATTATTCTGTTAAAAACAACATATTGGATGCAACAAAATGTTTGTTCGAAATGGTGAAATTTGCATTCAAATACAAAATCCACGTATACTTCATACCTAATGTTGTTTCATGAATCATCCCAAAATGTTTGCACAGTGTATCAAAAATTCGAAATGATTTACAATAAAATTACCCGGATCCGGAGTGCACATATTATGCAGGGTGCCGCATCGCAATTCGGGAGGCTATCGATTACATTCAAATGCAATTAAAACATAAATATTTTACCGGAACTGCATGATAATGCTATCTAATGGCCGTAAATTGCAGCCTAAATATTTTTGCTCGGGTGACAGCTTAATTTTATTGCACTCGAATGGCCGTGAAATTAGATTTAGAACACTATTCTAGATTCACTAAATTAAATTTTAGGAAAAGAAGATGAATGGATGCCCTTTAACTGATGTACTGATATCCTGGATTTAACTCGACAGTTTAGATTAAGTATTTTGTTTATCAGTATGTATATAATTATTATTTTGGAATTTACGTTTTGTATTGCCGTAAAATTTAAATTTGTTTTTTAAACGGTTTTAAAATTAAATTTATTACATAGGATTAACTGATAAATAAATACTTAAAAAAGCTACAATTAAAAAAGTACGCAGTAGTATTAATCACTTCGGATTATTATTAAACTTTCAACTATATATGAAAATAATCTAGTAAAAATGTCTTAATAATTTTTATATAATAATGATATCGGATGCAGACAAAGTAATGTATAAACTGATGATTTTTCTTTTTTTTCTTTTCTTTAAAATTCATAATTGTTCAGGTTAAAAGACAACAATTATAATTTGTGGTTGGGTGGTTGCATTAAAAGTCGCTGTTTTTATGTTTTTTTAATGTTTATTTCTATGATAAAAATTGTAATGATTTTAATCAAAATATATACAACCTTCTCCCACTTTCCTGGCAAAAATTGGATTCCGCGGCGAAAGAGATCCTTTGAGCCTATCCAATCAGCAATCCATTTTTGGACTTCTTCATAATTTTTGAAATGCATGACTTCTAAATCATGCTGCATCGACCGAAACAGATGATAGTCTGATGGAGCCAGGTCTAGAGAATACGCTGGGTGGGGGAGAGTTTCCCATTCAAACTCCATCAGTTTTTGTTTGCCCTTCAAAACAACATGAGGCTGAGCGTTATCATGAAAAAGAATCATTCTTCGTCTATTCGATGCAATTGATAGTCTGTTTTTCATCACATTTTTGTACAAATTCTCCAACTGTTGTTCATAACGCTCAGCGGTGATTATTTCATTCGGCTTTAACAAATCGTAATAGACAACTCCTTCCATATCCCACCAAATGCAGAGCATTGTCTTATTAGCGTGGATGTTCCGCTTTGGAGTCGATGTTGTCGGTCGGCCACGAGCAACCCATGATTTTTTTCGTTGTGGATTCTCCAAATAGATCCATTTTTCATTTCCGGTCACAATACGCCATAAGAAACTCTTCTTTCTTTGCTTTGCAAGTATGAAATGCAGATGTTTAGCAGATTCGCAATAACACTGTCGGTCAATCGATGTGGCAACCATTCTCCTTCTTTTTGTATCTTGCCAATGGCATGCAAAAGTCGCGATACAGTTGATTTATCGACTCCAAGTTTTTGAGCTGATTCCCTGAGCGATTGGGCGGGATTATCGTCCAGTAAAGCTTTTAATTCCTCATCTTCAAATTTTTTCGGTTGGCCTGGCCGTTCTTTGTCATAAACATCACCGCTTTTAAACCTTCTAAACCAATCTCTGCATACAGTTTCGGATGGAGCAGATTCCCCATAAGTTTCCGCGAGTAATCGGTGAGCTTCAGCCGCACTTTTTTTCAAATCGAAATAATGCAGAAGTACACACTGTATATTAAATATCACTTAGAGAATATAAAAATGCCGACTGTAAACTGGATTTTATTAAGACACCTTCAAGCTTCAAAAATGTACATGTCACAGTAATTATAGTTCAGTGGGAAAATTGCTACCCACATCTAAGTATATGTGAACTGCGGGAATTAATGCAACCACCCAATATTAATCACTAATCACACACTTCACCAGTGTGTAACTAGACTATTGCGTTGGAAAAATACATTCATGGTTTTCATTCGTTACAAGTTCGACGAAAGTTCTTTGCTGTAATATTTGTAAGGGATATTATCAATTATTAAATCAACTGCCCTTCTATACTGTCTCAAATCGGTGTCTATATGCACCTTCTCTTGACACATCATCCTAAATTTATGTTCTAGTAGGGAATCTTTTAAGCACCATTTACTTTATGATATATATATCTAATAGTATATCTAATTGTTAGACGAGTAAAGATATCATTAATTATAAAAATTTTAGGATTTGAAGTTTTGGTTGCATCAACTATCCTACATAAATATTTTGAGAACAACTCAAGACAACAAGTTTTTTTCCATAATTTTTACTATAAAATAAAAAAAACAATTATCGAATCATATAAGGTTGAACTAAAATACACAAATTTTTCAGAGTACCTAACACTTTAGAATCTAATAATCACAAAATAGAAAAAAAAGTCTAAGGTTTTTCATTACGTATCTCAAAACTTGCTTATGAAGAAAAAAGGCAAATAACTCCTTGTAACCCTTTTTGTTTTTTTTTTTCCTGTGAAGCGAAATCATGTGATTACATATTGTTACATTATGATGATGACACTGTTCCCTCGAAAGGGCTGTTTACTTAAAAGCAACCGAGTGTCAGGGAGCGATGTTCCCTGAGCGAAATTTAACCCAATATCTTTCCTCTTGTTGACCCAAATAAACCCCCGGGGGAGACCCTAAAATACAAGCGAAGACATGTGTGGCGCTCCTATCTGTCTGTCTGATGTTGACCCCATTACACGGTGTCTCATCAGGAAATACTAGGGACTAGGGCTACAGGGCTTCCCTGTGTTTTATGTCAAATTTAAGGCTTACATCGGTTAGGCTGGAATCCGGAAATGCACATCAAAAGCAAACAAACCGAAGAGATCCAGAACTGCAAATGAATAAGGACGAGGGTGGAGGCCATTTCGGGCAATTTAATGCTTTCAAATATTGCACCCTGCTGCTGGTGAGAAATATATCTGCTATGTGAGCTGAATTTGCGAATCGTCGCTCCTGCAGACTTGTTCTATTGACCTGAAAGCGGTGGTGAGGAGCCAACATTCTGACGAGATGAGAAGAAGCAAAAACCAGCAGCATCCGTGGTCCAGACTTCGGTTGTTGTTCATATATAGGGACTACTCTCCCTTCTGCAGCCTGTAATTGCATCAGTAATAATTCCATACAAGGGCTAACCGACTGAATTGTGGCCTGCCGAAGAAGCCCCACTGTAATGCAATTATTTTAAAGGCTTTAGAGATGAATGGGGTTAAGTTAAGACGGCTGAGATTTGCTGCTTCCCACAACCGATTTATGTATATAGTAAATACAGAGCCGAGGCCATGATTTGCAGCAAACAATCACAACTAATACTGTTCAACTTAATTCGGGAGCAAACATTGCATCTGAAATCGGAAATCCAAACTAATGCTGGTGAACCTTCGAAAGGAAGGTACAGCGAATGCTTGCTGAAGTTCTTCTCTGCACCGCACAGTCTGCAAAGAGGAAATCTATTGAAACTTCAGTACACCCCGGGGTCGTTTTAGTGGTTCTGCAAAGTGAGTCTGAAGATTTTAGAACTGTTCTCACCACTTCGCAATGGTTATAATCGATATATACATACACATAATATATATACTATGTGTAGTTTACGTCCCTCCCCGACCGACGGGTGAACCCACAGGAACCTTTTTATTATTATTATCTCTAAGCACCTGGGATTAATAAAAGCATTTCTGAGTGGGAGCTATCGCACTTTATAGCCGCAATCGCATTAAATCCCTAGAGGGGCCCAATTAAGACCATATCGAAGCAATGTAATGACTTCTATGATTTCATAAGTCGCTCATGCTGGCTGCAAATGGGCACTTTCTGGTGCACTCCGTCCCAGACACTATCTAGGTACTATACACGTGGTTGTAGCGTCACGGCACGCTACCGTCACCATCCAGATTCCAGAGAGAAATCCTCATTTCGATGCAGGAGCCGGAGCTAATCCATTTCTGGCTTGTTAGATTTCAATGATTCGAAGAAATCTTTGCTAAATTGACTTTAACGCTTAAGACGCTCTCTGATTGTACGACGTCGATTATGGTGAAAAGACTTGAGAACTTTAAAGGGGTGCTTTCGTCAAGATTACAAAATAGAAAGATTATGATATTTATATTAAGCATATATTTTTTATCAGAGAAAACTTCTGAACTATCGAAACAGTTGAGATAGCATTATATTTTTCTCTCTCTTGTCTAAATATATTAACCGTCCGGTCAATGACCAAATTTTCACCTTTCGTTCAATAACCGGGTACCCGGGTACCCACGTATAGTGTGTCAGGTAGAAAAGTTATTAGTAGACTGTGTGCATGTGAAATAACTATGGTAATAGGGAGACCCTATTGTTCCTCTAACATTCTGGTATTTGGGATGCCCTGCCCCTTCACCCCGAACAATAGAAGAATAGAACTCAAGTGTTACACGATGAGGTAAAGTAATAATATTTCATTATTTTAAGAATTTAGCGAGTCCGAGAACAGGCGATATGATCAAATAAGGAGCCTATTTTTAGCTTAGGGTATTACCCTTTGGGATGAGACAAAGGGTAGTAAAGCATGTGCGCCAATATCCTATCTCTCGGGTTCCTTTGAGGCACGGAAGGGTTGCACTGCAATAATAGTAGGTAGTCGCGCAGGTACTGTGTCAGGACAGAAATATCTCACTCTTGAGTTAGGCAGGAGAGAGTGAAGGTTCAAATTGAAATAAGTGCAAGGAAAAATAAAATAAATTAACAGTGAAAGTGTAAAATTAATATTATTAATAAATAATAGTATTGAAAATAAATACGATGGATGATTCATCGAGTTTTCAACGGTAAGGAGAGATTTACTTGTTCTATTTTCGAGTAAATGATTTTATATTATGAGAAAGTAACCATGTGCAGTTATGTGCCAAAAACAAAAGCCGGTAATTATCCTATCATCAATGCAAGGCAGTAATTATGCTATCATCAATGCATCATGAAGCGAAAGTTAGTGATAGTGCAAAGAAAAAACCCGAAATTATTGAGTTTTATAACTGGTCAAAAGCTGGAGTGGACACAATGGATAAAATGCTTGGTAGATATACTACAAAAAGATCTACTCAAAGATGGCCTCTAGCATTTTTCTATAATATCCTCGATGTCGCCTGCCTTGCAGCATATATTCTGTATTATGAGAATAATAAAATGCTTGCTAAAAAGTCGTATGAACTGCGAATATTTTATTGGCAATTGGGCAGAGAACTGTGTACTACATTTATTGAAAGTCGTTCGCAGAATGCACAAATCATGAGGCAATTCACAACAAAAGTGGCGATTGAATCTTTTCTTGGTCGAGCTATCAATCCATATGCGCAGCCAACAACATCTGGATCATCAACACCCCAGACACAGCACGATTCAACCGGAAGGAAAAGGATTACTAGTGTATGCTATACTTGTCTTCAAACTGAATTTAAAAAACGTCGCAAAACCAGAAAAATATGTTCGGTGTGTAAGAATCCTATCTGTGATGAATATTGTATTACAACCACGGCATGTAAAGACTACGTGAAATAATTAAATGTACTTTTATTCTTGTGTGGCATTGCATTATTATAAAAATTAAACAATATAAATAAACAACTAATCGGAAAAAAAAATTCTTACTAAAATAAATATAAACGGAATTACGTTTTTCTTACCTACTATCTTTGCTATTGTTTGTAATAAGAATTGTTTAAATAAAAGAAATTACAAACGACATTGTTTATTATTAATTTAAAAGTCAAATTAACTCAATACTTTAATAAACAGTCTCTTTAGTGTGCATAAACCCGCTATTCATACATAATAACTGTAGTGGGTACCCGGGTACCTGGTTATTGAACGAAGGGGGTATCAAGTTTGATAGTTAATAACTATTATTAAATAATTAATTATAAAAAAATTTGACGAAAATTGGGTATCAAACTACTTAAATTTTGGGGATCCGGACGGTCTTAAAATTTTTTTGAGAAAAAGTTAATAAATTCCACCTGCGAAACTGAAATGGATACCCGGGTACCCGGTCATTGACCGGACGGTTAAACAAAAAAATCAAGTAAAATGATAATTCATTTAGAAGACTTCTGGCTTTTATAATTTTAATTGTCCTGCTGGTTTCGAGCCTCTTTTTATACATTCAAAAAAAAATTTACTATAATCAAGTAAAAGCTTAGACAAAATTAAAGAAATACAAGCCATAGTAACATTTATTTATTTTAAGTTTGTCAATGGAATAGATTTAAGTAAACTAGTTTAACTAGTAACTGAGAAACGGTATTCCAGTGAAGCTCAATGATTGTTTTGTGGGTTTCGTTTGCGACATGCGGTCTCGCGTTATCGTGGAGAAGGTGGACAGTCTGAGCCGTTTTTCTCTTATAGCTTTTGCCAATTCCTGGAGATTCGCGATGTATCGTGTAGAGGAGATCGTCTTGTCTGTAGGGGGAAAATTGTGAAAGGGCATTCCCTTTGCGTTCCTGAAACAGCACAACAAAATCTTTCGTGAGTGGGGATCAGATTTCGGTTGGTGGAGCGGCTTTTCTCCGATAGGAAGCCAATATGCTAGACGTGTGCTGTTATCATAAAAGATCCAGCTTTCATCCCCCGTCACAAGATCCTCTAAAAACTTCTTGCGATGATGACGAAGTAGGAGAAACTAACAGATGGTTACGCGGCAGTTCTTATTGTCGTCGGTGAGACGGTGTGGTATCCATCGAGCTAGAACTTTCCTGTATCCCAAGTTGTGTAAGTGGTTTACTATTGATGGTCGGGTGCAGCCAAGTTCTCTTGCTAGCTCATGCGTACTTGCCTCAGGATTCGCTTTGATGCAGCGGAGTAATGCTTCATCGTCGATGGTCGAGGGTCGTCCAGAACATTCCTTATCTTCAAGACTTGCGTATCAAGATTTAAAACGATTGCACCAACTCTGGACTGCTCGATAAGAAACGACGTTCTCGCTGAATTCATTCTGTATATTTTTATCAGTCGTGCTTGCATTCGTACCACGCTGCCACTCGTAGAACATGATCGCCCGAAGTTGTTCCTGCCCTTTTATACACTGTCACGCGGAAGAGTAGAAAACATTCTAGGATATTTTTGAAATCGCTCGATGTCATATTGCGTCAAAACGTAATAAAAAAAATTTTAAAAATTTTCCGACCAAACTTTTTTATCAACCTAATAATATAAAAATTTCCCCCAGCCTGTTTTTTTTTTTTTTTTTTTTTTTTTTTTTTTTTTTTTTTTTTTTTTGTAGCCCTAACATGCATATTATTGCTTATGTGTATATAATATATATTTAAGACAATACTTCTCGATTTAGAGGATTTCTTGCCCTTAAAGTGACTATCTCACTAACTGTTGTTAGTAATTTTCAAAGTAAATACACCCTACAATTTAACATGTTTGCTTCAAATTAATTCTTAATATTTTTTTTTTTTTAATTTTAAATCATTTCTATAGCTCTAGTACATGTTCAGTCAACAGAATATAACATCGAAATAAGGGTTATCGGATTTAGAAGATTTCTAGCTTTAATACAATGTCAATGCGGAATTCGTGTCATGTTTTTTAGTAACCTTCAAAGGTAGTGTAATAAATTGTCTATTCTAAATTTTATCATACTTCTGTTTTATAAGAGTTCATCGATTTAACGAGTCTTATCTCTTAAAGTGGCGATAGCGTCAAACTTAGAATAACATGCAATTTTCGTTCTAGCTTAATTTTTAGTATAATTTTTTCCGAAGAATTGTTGCATAATCTGTTCCTTTAACTTTTAACGTAATATCAAAATATAAAATTCAGTATGATTTAAGGCTCTTCACGTGGGTGCAGTTTAAATGCAAATATCCGCAATCATTACTTTTCAATTCCCGAGCTTCCCCTGTTTCATAAGTTTCTCGACTTAAGGCTTGGCCTTAGCGATTCAAACCATGCGGCTAAGATAAGAAAAGAATCGTTTCAGAAAACTTAAAATTTTACGAGCAGCAAGGAAGCAAGAATTTGAGGAACTCCTCGTTTGCATTTGGGTTCAGTTTCATACTCAGTTGGGTTTAAGGTTCGGATATCAATGAGGGTCTCAAAGGATAGTGATGCAAATGCAAAACTTTACAGCCCCAAAACCACCGCCAAAAAATTTTAGTGCCAGCTTAAAGTCGTGCGCTTTATGACCCTGGATGAGTTGGAAAATGCGATCGAATTCGTCGATTCATATTTTTGAGCGATTTACCCACAACCGTGGATTTTTTCGCTACAGTCTTCAAATTCAAAATTGCATCGTAGTGGAATGTCTCAAGCAGGGAACATGGCATGCCATTTTGCTGCACGATTTATGGCTCTCCTAAGGAACACGACCAGAATTTTTGTGGAGAAAGTTATTTACTACTTTCTGACTGTGTCTATTTCGTTGCTTGATTTATGACCACCCTACAGCAATCTGCCAGAGAAATGGGATGGAGGCAAAAAATCCTCTTAAAGCGCATTCAATGGGGAATTAAAGTGCACGCGAAATTTTTCCTCAGCGATATTTTGTAGATGTACTTTTCTCAACTTGACAATGGTACAGTGGGGATTTAAATCATCCCCAAAAATCCAATTTTCAGCTAGAAAACGCCACAAACTGCGTGATTTAATGAAACCGAAACAGACACCGAAGAGCAATATCAAAATTAAACGAATGTAGGCCCGTTTCCGGGAAATCATGGACCCGCCACCTCCTGTAGAATTAAAGTCAATTTGTCGCTCCAGCGAAGACCTTCGTCTAAACGACGTGGAGGGGTGGCGGGGTATAACCTACCGTCATTAAGACCATCTTCTGAGGGCGAGGGGATGAGGTCTCACCGGCCTACTTAAATAATGACTGATGTCAAACAAATGGCCCTTTATAATCTAATAATGGTTGTGCACTCCGGGCAGCCTCCGCCGGGCTCTACCCGTCTGTCTTTATGGGATTATTTGCACAATTAGTATGTAACACCTCTCTCGTCAGGATTGGGGCTCCTCTGATGAGTGCCGTGATGTCCTCCTGGAAGGACCGGGATGATTGACCGTCATTCCGAACCATAAATGCGACAGCATATCTTCGAGCCATGAGTCGTAATGTGTGCTCTTAAGGCCAATTTATTACCAAATTGCTGTAGGTGATAAGTACAGAAATCGGGGGGCTTAATTTGTATTTGCTTCTTTATGACCTTTCATGAACTGAACTGCAAATAAAGGAAGATTTCGATCTTAACCGAAAGGAAGGGTATATCAGTTTTGTGACCTAAATAAACCTATTCAGTTTAATGGGTTTTAGTATTGGTTAAAAGTTTGATGTGCCTAAATAGTAGGATTTTTACATATTTATTATATGTTATACCTTATTGAATCAAAAATACAAGATTTCCATTAAAAAAAACTCTAACATTAGGCAATTCATTGAAGGAAATTAACATTTTTCCAAATAAAGTATTTGTTATTACAAAAAAAATAGAAAAATTTAAACTGAATGAAAACATTAGAAAAAATATCGGAAACAATATCGTTCGATAAATATAAATAAATACAAATTCATTTTCACTGAAATTGAAAAATACATGTTCCGCAATTCGTTTTGAAATTTTTCTAATAATCAAATTGTTTTCATGTTGTTTAAAGAACAACAATTTGCATTTTTAAAACCTTAAATTCACATTTGCGTAGTTCGTTAGAGAATTGAAACACCTAAGTTAATTTAAAATTTTCAGTTTCACAAAATACAGAAATAGGTGTTAATTTCGAATTCCAATTTTCCAAACATAAATTTTTGTGATTAGAAATTCGAGCTTTAGTTCCAAATATAATAATTTAAATATTTAAGTAAAACTATTTTATTAACTGAGATTGAGAGAAATATACATTTTTATTTTAAAAAAGGATCAAAACATTCATTAGGCAGTTTTCCACAAAAGATACAATGCCAATTTCTGGCTTAATTTTTGTTTTCTAACAACACTCTTCAAACTAGTTTTATATAAAGAAACATGTATTGATGTGTCCCAAAAGTCCTTGCCATTATCAACGATTTAAAAATTTAATTTAAAAATAAGTTAAACAACATACTTAGTCAATGATATATTCATCATCAAGCGCTCTAAATAAATGATAGTCTGAAGGCATCAAGTCCGGACTGTAAGATGGATGGGGTAACATCCAAGTTTTTCCAACTTGTCGTGAGTCAACTTAGCGTTGTGAGGTCGAGCGTTGTCATGCAGAAGCTGGATACCAAGTCTTTTCGGTCATTTTTTTCTCACAGCTTTAGCCAACTTGCGGAGCTGGGTAACGTAATATTCAGCGTTGACTGTCTAGTTTTGTTCTAAAAGTTCCCAGTAGATCATTCCTTGCTAGTCCCAAAAGACAGATAACATTAACTTGTAACCATGTGGATTATGCTTTGGTTGAGTTGGCGGTTGTTCACCGTGAGGAACCCAAAATGCGTGATGTGTATAATTTTCATAACGTACCCAGCTCTCATCACCAGTGATTATTTCCTTTAAAAAATCTTTCCGGTACGGGCGTAAAAGCAGACTAGTTTTGTTCTAAAAGTTCCCAGTAGATCATTCCTTGCTAGTCCCAAAAGACAGATAACATTAACTTGTAACCATGTGGATTATGCTTTGGTTGAGTTGGCGGTTGTTCACCGTGAGGAACCCAAAATGCGTGATGTGTATAATTTTCATAACGTACCCAGCTCTCATCACCAGTGATTATTTCCTTTAAAAAATCTTTCCGGTACGGGCGTAAAAGCAGACTTTGACATACACTTACCTGAGCGGCCCGGTCGTCGTAGGATAAAGCGCCAGTGGTACATCGTGACATCACTTTACGATTACCCATTGAGTTCAATTTACGATCTAGGGTTGAACGTGGTTGTCCAAGAGTCTTCTGTAAATCACGTGTACTGGAATCTAGATTCTCGGATAGTTCTCGCCGCAGAGCGTCTTCATTAAAGGTAGATGGCCGACCAAAGCGGGGTAGATCTTCACAGCTGATATCACCCTCATCGAAGCGTTTGAAACAAAAATCGCATAGTCCGGCCGCTAGTAGTACTAGGCTCGAATGCAGTGTTTATCTTTTTAACTGCCTCTGTTCAAGGAGTTTTGAGCCTATGCTCATATAATATAATGGTTCGTAGTTGGCGTTGATCCATTTTCATTCAAACTAACCTCCCTGATGCGCTCGCCCCTATTTATACCCCACGCTTAAGAAGTTTCTAGAACATACTTTTGTATTCTACAAATGTCTATAAAAAGCTTTAAGGGTTCATAGCGAATTAGACCCATGAAAAACAGACTATTTTTCAATAATTTTTTTAGTAGGTTCAGTTGTAAATGTAAATATGGGAGGGGTTTTACTTCAATAAATATAGTGTCGAAGTACATGAAAACAATTTTGTTTGTTTATTTTTCCGATTTTTTGTTGTTGTAACAGGCGGTTGAAAAAAAGTAAAAAAAAAAAGAGGGCTTCGCCTTGTTGATGGTATCTCCGAGACGGATGGTCTGAAACTAAAAAATGAAAAAGTTTTAGATTCAGTATGATAAGGGCTATGGCATGAATAGACAGATTTTGAAATTTTTTGAAAATTGACAAAATGGCGGGCATTTTTCGAAAAAATTCCAAAAATCATCATTTTTTTCCCCGTTTTTGCCCTTAAAAAAATACTTAAAATCAAAAAAAAAACTATTCATGCCATAGCTATAGTTATAGAGAACATGTGGTAAGAATTTGGTAAAGATCGGTTCAGTAGTCACCGAGATTTTATCAACAAGGTGCCGAAAAACGTTGTTTCGAGAAAAACGCGATCAAAGTTTTTTTTAATGAAAAATCGTAAAAAAATCTCACCTGCGCTTAATCAGCCATGCCTGCACCATACAGTATTAGTCTAAGTGCCAGTGACATTTTTCAGTGATGATTTAGTTAAGGTCTATTTTTTGAGAGGATGTTGAGGAGGGCCTAACTAAGTGCCATCCGCGACGATTAACCCTGATTCCAGTCATAAGAGGGTGGCAGAACGCCCCCAACGTGTAAAAAAAAACGGCATCTTTTTATCATTTAGTTAAGGCTGAAATTTTCTCCAGCAGTCCTTTGATAGCCCACAATCATCGATATTATATTTGCAGAACGATTGGCCAGTCATAAGGGGGTGGCAGATCGCCCCAAACATGTCGTGTGAGTGATGAACTTTTTATTATTTAGTTAAGCTTCATCTTTTAATATGTTGTTGTGACAACTATTCCAAGTGTGAATGTCAATTTGCAGAACAAAATGACGGCATCAACATCCTGGCAGAATGATTTGAAGTTTTTACTTCAATTAGAAATTCAATTCTCTACAAAAAAGGTCTCTTGACTTTTTTTCGTATTTTGATTAGTTTCTGACAAGGAAGGTACCCGAGGTGTACCTCACCGATTTTCTTGATTTTGTGGTATGTCGTAGAGCATCGAAAAATATTGAATACGTTTTTTTTTTACGTGCTAACTCTTCCATTAAAACATAAAAGTTGTATTTATTTATTTATTCGCAATGAGTCATACAATTTTGTGGAGAAACGAGTGATAATATTGGACGATCCTGATAACCTTGGATGTTGAGCTACCCACCAATTTCACTTCCTTAACACCAGGCTTACAGAGGGTTCATTTTCACCGGGATCAGTTTATTTTAATTTTATTCTTTCAAAGAAAAATTATACCGTACTTTTTATAAATTTCTTGATTAATCATTAGTTACACATGTTTTATAAAGAGTAATCAAATTCTTTTCAGAAAATACATCATGCAATTGTACTGGAGAAAATAAATTCAAATAAAACTACAATGGGTCAAAATGACCACTGAGTAAACCTAGTGTTAAGAATAGTTTCCGAAATATATTATACATACACTAGCAGCGAAACCCGGCGTTGCTCGGGTTAAAATACATCGCAAAGTCACTGAATTCCGGTTTATATACCTTCGAACATCGAACTTTCTAGAATCAGAACATTCTAGAATATTTAGATATACATCACTTCGATTTTGGTCTTTTAGATCAATTATAACACTCGTACACATTTTGGAACTTTTCAGATCATTCCAGAAATTTTTAGAACTTTCTTGAACATTCTAAATCGATTATAATAGTTTGCACTCATTTTGGAACTTTCTAGATCACTTCCACCTGGAGACCAAGGGGTATTTACCACCCTAACGGGAAGTTGATTGGAGTTGGTGGTGTGTAGCTTGAAATCTAAGGTTATCAAAAGATTTGTCCCCTCTATAAATTCTGAATGCAATTTTTTTGCTATCTACCATAATTTTTTAATAAAAAGAGCGATTTTCTTTTACATTGAATCAACCTGTTTCTCCGAATTTCCAACTTCTGGAGAATTTCGATAGTACATTTTTTTCAGAGCTACATATACTCTCATTTAACACTAGTTTGATGAAAGCTTATAATAAACCAAACTCGAAAAATTAAACTACACTATTGATATCATCCCAAACCATCTCATATAACTACAAAATATTTGCAATTAGAACCAATTAGTTTTCTCAAAAGAATATTAAAATGCATTTGTTTAATTTAAATTTTGAATAGGTAGAAAACGTTTTCTAACCCAAGAAATCGTGAAAAATATTTTGATATATCTTATATCGAATCGTTTATCGTATGTTACAAAGTTCAAAAATATTAATAGAAAATTGCAATTGTATAAGACTATTTCGTTCGATAATGAACAACCACATATGTCAAGTCAATTAATAAATACATATGTGAACAAAACGGTCAAGTGCGAGTTCCGTACCATATTTTCTAGAATTTCTAGAAATCTATAAGTCCTAAGACTTTCGTTTTAATTTTCCTGCAAACGGTTACATTCTTTAATGTTTTTAAAATGTAGGCCCAATCGTTTCATAATTTAGGCCCAATCCTTTCATTTCATATTTTGCAGAATATCTTTTTAAATGTGCTATTTAAAATGATGAAGAAAATATATTTGTGTTCCAGAAAACAAGCCCTTTTAAATGATATCCCACATGATATATCATATAAAATTAAAAAAAAAAAAAAATTGTTCTCGTTGTACCCTAAAAATAACACACCATGATTTAACAGATACTCTTGTTCAAAATATTGGTCACTATTCACTAACAAATAAAAAGTCTAGCGGAATGCACAATTGATATCTCCAATATTTTCCTTTAGTACAAAAGTATAATAACTTTTCCGTTCAATTCAAAATTCATCCCAAACGAGTGAAAAACCAAGATAATTCGCCATACTCAAAGATATCAACTGTGCCAGGAAAAACCCAATTCGACAAAGGTACAAAATTGCAAAAGAGCATCGGCAAGTCCACCTGAATCTGGACGGCTGCCCTTTTCATGCCAAGGTGGATAAACAAATCGGAGCTCCGTGGCCGTTTCTGTTCGCAGAGCGGCGAGTAAAATATTCAAACCCAGAAATATTGATATTCAGCCACAGTATTGAATACCTAATCTAGTTATGTTCGCAATCCCTTTTGCCCATTACGAGCATGTCCAGGGCTCACTGCCCGAACCCCGCTCTGACCCGGTAGCCAAGTTTCCAATATTTGCAAATCTGCTGCTCTGTGGGTCAAGCGTCCATTCATCGGGGCGCATGACCTTATAAACGCTCCAATACCGGGGAATGGGGCTTTAAAAGTTCAAAAATTTGTATTGAATCGCCGGGATGAACTCGACTAGAAAAGCTCCTCTGCACATTCAGGTGGGGTCTAGCGGTGCTCCGCACGGAGGCTGCGATATTTCACTGCAAAACCACTCATATCTCGCTGAAATGGCTCAGCATTTTTCACTTTCAGGACGATGGAAGAAACCAAATTTAGTTTTCGTGTATTGATAGATGCCGGGCTCGAGCTAAGCTGCACCCGGTCATAAATCACAACCGGGAATGTATTTATGAAATAACGTGCATTTCCGCGAATATTTTCATAATCACGCGGCGTTGGCAACATGTTGGGCGGTTTGGACATTCACGTTCTATGCAACCAACCACCAACTGTGGCACCTTTTCGATGGATGGAACGCCAAATGTTGAAGTGTACCATGATGTGGAAAACACGCCATTTTTTGCTTGATAAACAACAGAATTTCTAGCATGTCTCAAAATGGTGATTAAATAAATTTTTCGAGGAGAACGATAAGTTGGCGACAAAATAAGTTTTCTTGACTGTTGCATGATAACGTTCGGTGGAAACGCAAATATCCTTAACACGGCAGTTTTCTGAAACAGCCGGGGATTAGAATGTCTTACCCTTATCGGAAATAGAGTGTTTACCACCCAAGGGTATGTAAAAAGTGAACAACTATTTTTAAAACATTAATTTCGGTTCCGCACATGCACTAGCTCTCCTGGAAACCGAAGCGGTGCTGCACGCAAGTTAAACAAACAAATATTTTGTTCTTATATTGCTCTAAAGAGATTTGTAAAATCAAGGATTAGTTTCTGCAAAGCATATTTCCTATTAATTTTCATTAAAAGGTTTCTGCATTTAGAAGGAATGTATTTTTAAAAATAGTTAAAAAACCATAGTCACATTGGCGAAAAAGTTTTAAAGAATCTTTATGATAATGATAAAATATCCCTCTAGTAGTCAATTATTTAAATTTTTAATTCATAAAAGAATCAATTCATTAGTTTTGCAGAAATTGTGATCACCGTTAAAAAAAATTTTTATTTATGAAATTTTAACATAATATTTATTGGTTTGGATTTAATTCAAATTATACTCCAAATTTGAAAGTTTTTTGTTCTACAGTTTTAGAGATATTATAATTCATGCTCTGCAAACTGTCTCTCTCTCAACGTAAGGAAGTGTAGGGGAGACTGGCCTAAAATGAAACACCTTAAGCTAAGTTGCGTCAATTTTTTTATTTTTCAATAAAACGTAAAATATTTTTCAACAAAAACAAACATAAACATAAAATACATACACTGTATAAAAGTAAACATAAAATAAGTCTTTCTTTCCTGTGTAAATATGACTTCTAAGAAGGCCTCAAAGTATCATTTTACCCAAGTACGTGTGGGTAAAATGACATAGTATATAGATATAGTGTCGATATTTGTTTTTTATTTGCACACGTCGCAGACAAAGTGTGTAGCTCCTTTAGATAAGCCTGCACATTCATTTCTTGCACAAGGTGCATTTAATTTACTTTTCACCAGACCTAGATCTGCATCAAAATCTGTATCTTATATAAGTAAAGCCAGGACGAATGACCACGTCGATGAAAAAAGTGAGTTTTTGGAGTAACTTATATTATAATTGAGTGTTAAGCATAAGTGTAAGTATATTTAACTGTTTAAAAAAGTGCTACTTTAAAAACAAACTTAACCGTGTCTATTCATTGATCTTGTGGGTAAATTGAAATAGTATTTCATTTTACCCATATGATAAGTATGTCATTTTGCCCTCAAACGTAGCATTTTGTTTTTTTGTAAAAAAAATATTTCCAACAAACAAGAAAATAACATTTACACTCATACAACCCCTACCAAGAACTATAGTCCTCGTTGATGTCATAAGTTCTTCTCAAGCTCTCCCAGTTTTTGTATACCAACACTTTGATTTCTCTGATAATAATATATTATAGATGACTGAAAATAGGTTTTTAACTACTACTCTAATAAAAACAAAGGGAACTCACTAAAATGTTTACAGCAGCGCTGGTCGATACGTCTGCTTCCATGGATGGACTGCGAAAGACTGAACTAAAGCTAGAACTGGAGATACGTGCAATGTGTCATTTTACCCTAGTATTTCATTTTAGGCGTCTCTCCTACGTTTATGTCCTTCTCAAGGAATAAAGCCAATGCGCTATTTCCTCAAGAGTTGGTCCAAAGAATTCAACGACTCTTACATCACTCGACGGTCATATTGACCTTTGTGAGGCCCATTTCTTTATTACCCACATCAATCGCATTGGCTCTGTACAGCGACGATTTATCCATTTTGCACTCCGTGGGGTTCCATGGCATGATGATGACTTGTTAAAATTATCGATAGTTAAAAATTGTTCAAATATTGTAGAACTTTAATTGATTATTTCTTTAAAAATAAAACTCAATTTGCAAAGTACGGGGGGTAGGTAACCGTGGGTAGACTTTAAAATTGCGAAAAAATCAGCACACATGGGAAATATGTTTTTTTTTTTAAATACAATTATTACTTTTTCTTAATAAACCATGTTTTTTAATTTGAATTTGCTAATTTCTCTAGAAAGATATTCCCTTAAATTTTTCCTTTTCGAAACTAGAATTGATAAAAAGTTTCGACGGAATTAATTTCAAATCTATTAATCTTTAAGAAAAGAAGGAAATAACAAGATTATTTCAGTAATTAGTTCAGTACAAAAAACTTTATCAATTTTTAATTATTTTCTTGACTCCTTAAGGGGGTGTCCTGAATAAGAATGTTTTAAACCAGTGTCATTTTTTTAGAAGGGAAAGAAATAAATGAAGTTATTGAATCTTGAGGTATGATTTTATATATACTTAACGACTACAAAAAAATTATTTTTAAAGTAAAAAAAATTATTATAAATGATCGCAGAGCCAATTTTAAGGGCGTCTTATCGCTGCAGTCTTCAATCGGTGGGAAAGATCCACCTCGCAGATCTTGAGTAAAGCAAAAAACCAAAAAATTATTAAATGATTATATATTTTTCTTCTGGGAGAACTAAAAAAATGGCAGAAAAAAAAGTGAAATACAAAATTTTGGCTGGTTTTAAAAAAAATGCGTTTTATAGAAAATAAAAATTAAATTTAAGGTGCTATAACAATTATTTAAATAAACTTTTTAACGAACTTCACTTAGAAGAGAATTTAATACTGAAGAAAAAAAACGTTGGTTCAATTATATAAGTCGTTTAGTTTTTTAGCTATCACGCCCACCAATTTAGGAAAACTGTGAAAATAAAAACTAGAGAAAACGCATCTCAAAATTTTCAATAGGAAAAATAATCACACGCACACCTGCTCGACGCTTGTCTGCTTTCGGCTTTATAGTGAATAATTTATAAAGAATTGGCCTCCGTCACTTTGTGAACATATTCTTAGATAGTTTATCTATCGATTTAAGCAGTTTTTATTAAGTTATTCAATAACGTAACTTGAATAATGCTACCATTTGTCTAATTTTTAAACAACATTTAATGCAAATATTATTCAATGTATTTTCATAACTTCTTCTACATGGATTTTTAGACGAAAACGTATTTTTGACTATCCAATTCAGAAGGACAGTGTTACGATATATCAATTTAATTATTATGTTTTTCATTTCAGTGTACCCAGAAAATAGGTAATCCAAAAAAAACGATGTATTGATTCCTTCCAATTTTTCCATTCAAAGTTTACCCATATCAAAGAGATAAAATTTATTACGAAATGAATTAATTATAGTACAATTCGACTAATTCTCAACAGAAAAATTACAATAGAAATGCCGTCACATTCATACGTAAAGTCCTGCAAATGATTTCATATTTGCTTTTGAATATTTCATTTGATTTCATTTAAATTCCCGAGGGACGCCCGCATCGCATCCACGGCGAGTGGCAGCTAGAGGACATGCGATCCTATACTATGCTCTACATTGTTTTATTGAATACACCAAATCGCCTCGGTGGACAATCCCAAAATTTGCATACAAATCTGATTGGCCAGCAATCAGCTATCCGGAAAACTGTTTGAATTAATGCAACAGAGGGAGAAATTAATTGTGATTGGATTAGCGGCCGCCCCAACGATTACCGCACAAAGCCACTGAGCGGTCCATGGATGATGTGATCTATAAAATTTTAAAAAATTCGAAATTTCCATCATAATTTAAGTCTAAGAATGCATATTTTGTTTGATGTGGTTCCAAGACATGCGGGGAGTCGTTTTGCAAAATAAGGCGACGAACTTTGAGCATATGGAGTGTATGATTCCCCCATCAGTCACCGGATGTGGGGCCCCATTTAAGACGACATCCAGGCCCGAGTTGGTCGTCGTGGGGCTGCCGGAAACAATGCCTCGCGTGTGGCATCGCATAGAATAATAATGTTGTCTTGAGAGGACAAAATATGATCCTCATAACTCAGGATATTTGCCGGCGGGGTTGGAATTTTTCTGCAGCTTACCGCAGTAAATCGCACTTCAAAGTGCGGGCGCTATAAATTTCGCTGTCTACAGATGGCGCTGCTATCTATCTCTTGTTGGCGGGCGATTTCGCGCTTATCAGCGCGACACTTTCGCCGGCTGAATTGATCCGACGCGGCGACGACGACCGTGCGGATGCTGGAGCAGAAGATTAAAAGGTTTTCTGTGTCTGTTGTCAACGCTCGCCGTGCTCCTGGTGCTGAGCACGTTTTTTTTTTAAACGGATGGCAAATGATGAAAGTTTACGGGTAAAAGGCTTCTTGTCACCCAAAAACTTTGACGTGATGTGAGCGCGGCGACGAACGACGACTTCGTAATATTCATGAGGAGTCGTCTGTTCACGTTGTACACGCCCTAGACCCGGGAAAGGGTATCAAAGTTAAATGAAACGTTCATTCCACATGTATACACCTACTTCGGAGTTGTATCTTATCTGCATAATTGTTAAAGTAAACAGCGTACTCGGATGGCTCATTGCATGGATGAATCTCTGCCCAGATTATCATCCCCAATGGGACTACTTCGTCTCTCCCAGGGACAGAAAAGTGGGAATGGCTCCCCTTCGAACAAATGAATTATTCTGCTTTTTCTGGAAAATTTGTTTATTCAGAGTTACAAGACAAAAGATGAGGTTTTTTTCTTTTTTTTTTTGTATATGAAGTTGTTTTAGGTTGCGATTGTTTGTCTTGGGTCCTTGTTCGCAGATTATTTTTACATTTATTTTCGACGTACAGTAGCTACTCAAGTACCTGTTCCGAAATTCCATGCTCCGTAGAATAAGGAACTTATTTCCCTTTTAAGAATTGTCTGCCGGAAAGTTTGAACGGAGACTTTTTAGATAATGCCAGAGCCTATGTCTCTGTTTATCTTCCTGCCACAGTCTGGTAATTTTTAAACATTTTATCGGTTTCTTAATGTACTAGTCAAAAATATGTAAATTAATTTTTTTGAAAACAACAGGCATAATAAATCTACTTTTTTACCATTTACAGCAATTCTGATTTGTTTCTAATTTCCACCATAAATCTGGAGCTCTACAGTTCTCCCAATACAGCAGTACAGAGGGATCGAAAATAATTGTTATCACTGCAGAAAATGTGATAAAAGCATTGATTGACTTCTTTGAAAATTAGGTGCAATTTCAAATAGGGATGTATACGTATAATAGTATATCTATTGATATATTGCACTCTTGTTTTATTAAAATCATATTATAAGACTTAAGGGGTTATATACAGTCAGGATTTTTAGAAAATCGATTTTTTTATTATTTTATTTTCGTAATATTCATATATTAAAGTACACTCGCAGAAAATTTTATGTCAATCCGGCGAATATTCTCGAAGTTACACGCATATTTATAATGACGTGTCCGAGTTTTTTCACAATATGTAAAGTGCTTCTGAAACTTTGAACGCGTTTTTCTCAAAACTGTGTTCTTAAAGCCGGTGAGCAAGATTTCTCGGAAACGGCTGAACCGATCAGTTTCAAATTTTAATACAAGCTTCTTAAGTATATTTTTTAGTAATTAGTCGAAGGTTTTTGCTCATCGATAAATATTTTCCATTTTATAAACAATTTAAGACCAAAATTTTTGTTAAAAATCGATTGTTTTTTTAAGATGTCGCTATTTTGTCAAAAGTCCTTATTTTGCTTATTCCTTCGATTAATTACAAGATAAAACAATATATTAACGAAATATTTTTGGTTTTTTCATTTTGGATGATCCAGTCCAGAGATATCATGCTCACCGCAAGACGTCTTTTTTTAGAGTTGCTCCTGACTGTATATAACCCCTTAAAATCCGATTTTATTTTTTAACCCATTAACGCCCAGGTGATCAGAATTTTTACTAACTTTTCAACGTGTTTATTTATTATGTTATCGGACCAAAAAAATAATGCAGTACCTCTATTCCTATGCGAAATTTGATGCTCTTTCAGAATCTGAGCTCAAAATTCCGATTAGACACCGAGAAAAAAAAATATGGTCGATTGAAACGTGAAAAACGTGAAAATTTTCGAAAGAAATTTGTTTTCGCATTTTTTTTCACAATGATACCGCAAAGGTATCAAATTTGTACTATGATCAGAGGTGATCGCGGCACTCGAACATTAAGAGAAATTTTTTTCAGAAAATTTCATCGACGCGTTTTTTCAAAATGGCGGCGAGAATGAAAAATTTTTATAAAAATCTTAATCTATCGTTTTCTTAAAAACTATAAACTTTAGAAAAAAATTTCTAAGAACAAAAATGTCTTAAAATTAGTCAAAGAACACTCTAAAATTTTTCCAGAATCTTTGGATACAATTTTTGATTTTTGGAAATTTCAAAAAATCGAAATTTTCAAAAATACCTGCAAAATTTTTTAAAAAATTTGAGAATGTTCCTTGACTAATTTTAAGACTTTTTTGTTCTTAAATTTTTTTTTCCTAAAGTCTATAGGTTTAAATAAATAAAATAAATGTGTGGCGTCTCTCGAGATCTGAACGCCACATATTTATTTTATTTATTTAAACCTATAGACTTTAGGAAAAAATTTTAAGAACAAAGAAGTCTTAAAATTAGTCAAGGAACACTCTCAAATTTTTTCAAAAATTTTTTCATGTATTTTTGAAAAATCGATTTTTTTGAAATTTTCGATAATCAAAAATTGTCTCCAAAAATTCTGGAAAAATTTGAGAGTGTTCTTTGACTAATTTTAAGACATTTTGGTTCTTAGAAATTTTTTTCTAAAGTTTATAGTTTTTAAGAAAACGATAGATTAAGATTTTTATAAAAATTTTTCATTCTCGCCGCCATTTTGAAAAAACGCGTCGATGAAATTTTCTGAAAAAAATTCCTCTTAATGTTCGAGTGCCACGATCACCTCTGATCATAGTAAAAACTTGATACCTTTGCGGTATCATTGTGAAAAAAAATTCGAAAACAAATTTTTTTCGAAAATTTTCACGTTTTTCACGTTTCCCCTGGCGCAAATCGGTGTGTACAGAAAGGTACAAGTATGGTGCGTATTATATGGTACGGGGTGTGTACGAACGTGTACGTAGTGGTGCATCACTGTGTGCCTTAGATGTGACGATAAGGTACGGTTGGGTGCAGTAGTGGTGCCCAAACGGTAGATTGAGACACTATTTGTGTACGGTTTGTGTACGTGTACCGTTTGTGTACAGGTGTGTGTCGTGTGTACGGTGTACCATTGAGGTGATCGTGGTGTACGGTTTGTGTACAGTGTACGTTAGCGTACCGTTTGAGTACATTATTATTATCAAAAACATTTCAGTAAACGCGAAATGAGAAGGTTGGTAATACGAAGTACACATCTTTCTGACATTTTGATCTGTCTGCTGCCTTGTTCCTCTACTAAATCGTAAACTTTAATTAATTGAGACATTGCTGCCGCTATGGTAAATCGCAAATTCCGATATCTTTACGAAAATGTACCAGTGCCGAGGAGTACTGCATACCGCCGGCGGAGAGAAGCACAAATAGCTGCAAGAAATCAACAAGTATGTGCAGAGCCCAAAGTTTCTTTCGGTTTGATGTGTCCAGTAGTCATTCATTTAAAATCTTATTTTTTTTTAATTTTTCTTCTTAAGGTTGAAACAGACAGTGAACCAGAAGTGGAGACACAAGTTCAGCATGTTATTGTCAACCATGATATACTTGTAAGTTTGAAGATATTACATATTGTCTATGTGAGAAGCAACTCAAATATACTCTGTACTCACTGACATATAAGAACTGGACTGCTGATCCCGTACAAAAACTCACATCAAAAGTAAGACCAAATTTTGACCGAATTCTAACTATCTCGCTCTTTCTTAAGCCCGCAGGCAGACAAATTTACAAAAAAAATGGCCAATAGCCAAATGAAGGTGGCGCCATGTATGTGCACTTCTTTTGGTTTTTTCTAGTATCTTCGCGTGTGATACATCTTTTTGATACTCCCAATAGATAAATAAAAGTAAACACAAGCTTTTTGCACATCACTTTTACCCACGACAGCCTTTACAAGTTGCCCGCCAACTCATCATTTTCCGTTGCAATCAGCTGTTAGAATAGTTTAACGATGTCCAACAGATGGCTACTTCATTTTGTGATACAACTTTTAGCTTGGGTTGGTATAAACGAGAAATGTGAAGGTTAGACAAAGGCAGAAAAATAATTTGTATAGCTATCTTTGTTTTTCTTAAGTCCCCAGCTGATTGTGTACGACAGTGGTGTAACACGCCTTCAAAAAGCAAATTGGGTAATAATTGAGTACACTTGTGTACAGGTTGACTGCATGTTTTCTGTACAGCAGTGGTGTAGCAAATCTTCAGGAAAATTAAGTGATAGTTGAGTACACTTGTGCACGCATTGACGACATATTTTGTGTACGGCAGTGGTGCACCACACCGTCGAGAGAGAATTGTGTGATACTTAAGTACACTTGTGTACGGATTGACGACGTATTTTGTGTACCGTTGTGGTGCACTTTCGAATTGCTGTACGCGTTGCGTACACATGAGTGCAAGAGCGGTAACAAGTTGGTACCGTTTCGGTAACGCACCACACTTGTACACTTACAGCCTTCGTCAACTTTTGCGCCAGGGTCAATCGACCATATTTTTTTTTTCTCGGTGTCTAATCGAAATTTTGAGCTCAGATTCTGAAAGAGCATCAAATTTGGCATAGGAATAGAGGTATTGCATTATTTTTTTGGTCCGATAACATAATAAATAAACACGTTGAAAAGTTAGTAAAAATTCTGATCACCTGGGCGTTAATGGGTTAATATCGTTAGTAACAAACTCTTATTTATTGTTTTTTTATAAAAATTGATATATTTTTAAAAAGGTTGTCTACCATGTTGGATTCGCCATTTTGAATCAGCGACCTCAAAAACTTTTATTTTTAGTTCTTTTTTTAAAAATTGATGCATTTTCCAAAAGTTTATCCGCCATTTTGAATTTTTTAAATCTAATATCAGATTCGTAATCAGCTCCTCCAAAAACCCCTTAATACTGGTTTTCATGAAAGAAACTAATGTCTGAAAGAATATACACTGCCGTCGAAAAGTTTCCGGACAAAGGTATACATGATCTTTGAAATTAAGAAACATATTAAAATATACGAGGCAACTGCGAGTATACATAATATATTGAAACATTAAGAGAGCGTGATTGTGTTGTATACTATTCTGCCCTGTCTTGTTGTTTATTTGTTGCGCAATAATCAGTTCCGCTTGGCACATCGACGACGACCGTCACGTATACGATGAGTATAAAGTATAACTTTGGAATTTTTACTTTTAATTTTAATTAATTTATTGATTGCTATTGTTTGTGTATTTTTATAGGTACTTTTTTCATTACATTTTGTAGATTAATATAAAAATATCTAATTTTTTTAAATAATTATTTACATTCTTTTTATTCAATAATGGGTCGGGGCACTACTTTGAGCTTAGAAAAACGTGCATCAGTCATTGCGCTTCACAACGAAGGCTTTACATTACAGTGTATTGCTAAAAATTTAAAAATACCTCGTTCCACTGTTGGATATACTATTACGCGATTCCGGAAAACGGGTTCAAACAAGGACTGGAAACGTAGTAGGAGGCCACGAGTCACTTCTAAATCGGAGGACAGAACAATAGTTATTATGTCAAAAATGAATAGAAAACTTACAGCGCCGAAAATCCAAGTGCGGTTTAATAAAAGTCATAACAAACAGATTTCAGTAACAACTGTTAAGGACCACTTAAGCAAAACAGGCTTAAATAGCAGAGTTGCCATAAAAAACACTTTTGCGACGTGGTAATAGAAAGAAAAGACTAGAGTGAGCTCGTAAATATAAACACATTGGACCATCGAAGATTGGAAGCGAGTGTTATGGACTGATGAGTCTAAATTCGAAATACAGTAAAACCCGTTTAAATGCAACCCGCTTTACTGCACAATTCCTTTTATTGCACACGATGCGAATGCACCGAATTTTTTGCCTTATTAATGTGTAGAAACAAAGACCGCATTATTGCACACCTCTTAAATACACAAACCTCTTATTTGCACATTAATTTCAGGCACGAATTTTCTATTTGAATTAAAAAATAACCGGATAAATGCAATATACATATTTTAAATCAACAGATCTGTAGAAGTATAGTACTTTTACATTGTCTCCTCGGTGGTTACCATTTAAAGGCAAAGAAAAAGAAGAACACTTTCTCGTTAGTCTTTTCTTTGACATTTCAGTCTTTTTGAGTTGGCGGGTGGATCTTGTAAATTGCGGATTGTAATTGTTTAATTTTGGTAAAATTTGTAAAGTAAAGACGAAAACAGAACGCTATGTAATTAACCAAACTGAAAAAAAGTAATCGAAGCTCTCTTAAATGCACAACATGTGCATTTATCTTTAAAACGTTTAAATGCACAAACCGTTTAAATGCACGAAATTTTCTGACAAATTGGATGTGCATTTAAGCGGGTTTTACTGTATTTGGACAAAGGGGTAGAATTTATGTTCGTCGTGCTAAGTGGGAAAAAATGCATCCTGACTGCATAACACCAACTCTTAAACATGCCTGTGGATGCGTTATGGTATTGGGATGCTTTTCTTATGCGCGTATTGGAAATCTTCATAGAATCAAATATCAATTGAATCCTTGATCAATATAAGTACCATTCTATATTAAAAACACACGCTATTTCTTCAGGCAAGCGATTAATTGGTCAAGGATTTGTCCTCCAACGATCCAAAACATACTTCAAAGCTTTGTTTGAAATATTTAAAGAGCAAAGAAGTGAAGAAAGAGCTGCATATAATGACGTGGCTACCTCAATCTCCTGATTGTAATCCTATTGAATTACTGTGGGATGAATTAGATCGACGAGTAAGGAAATTAAATCCAACTTCAGCAGAACAACTCTGGAGGTTTCTTCAAACATGTTGGAATGAAATACTTATTTATAAAAACTCATACAAAGAATGTCTCGTATAGTAAAAAAAATTGTATCTGAGAAAGGTGGTTTTTTCGACGAAAAGAAAATATGATTAGTATTGCCTTGTAAAAATACGTATATATTGTGCAAGTTTATTTGAAGATTTTTAATGTTACTTTCTTCAATAAAATGATATAACATTAATTAAATAAAGACTTTTATTCAACAATTTATACTTTTATTATTTCATAATGTCAGGGTTCGGAAACATTTCGGTGGCACTGTACATCATGTATTAGTGCTAGGGGACAGTTATAACCCAAAAATTTAAATTGTGTGCACAGAGGTCAAAACATAACTAAGGGTATTATTTTTTAATGTGTTCTTCGTAAAATTGCATTTTCGTTATCAGTGCCCAGGAAATCTCGAAAATAATTATGTTGACCAGTTTTATGTAGATAAAACAAAATGTTTGCAATATTTTGCTTTTGAAGTACTACCTAAAAATATTGCTGAATTCATCAAAATAGATTTTTTTTATAGGCCTATATATGTGTCACGGTCAAATTAACACATTAATTCGAAAAACGAGAATTTTGTGCACCCAAGTTCAATTGTACAATTCGAATAGAAAATTGAGGCGATTTTCTTCCAAAATCGTATATAAGGAGTTTTTGGCGATGGTCTTTCAGAATCTAGCATTTATTTTGCATAAAAACTTCAAAAATGTTACTATTTTTTGGGTTTTTTGAGCAAAATGCTGATTATTTCTGGTCTTTTTTCTCTACAAAGTATATTATCTTGACGTTACTGCTATTCAATGATCATATAACCACCAGAAATCGCGGTCCGAATGACTAAACTTTCTCAAAACATGGTTTTGAAAGTTTTTTTTGCTTTGGTTTTTGCAAAATGGCCATTTTGTACAGCAATGTAATAAAAAACTTTGGATTTTTTACACCACTTTACAAAACAAATTGTATAAAACAGAAAATACTTAAAATTAGCGAGAGAACACATGGACACCAAAAATGTCCTGAAAAATTCTGAAAAAATTTAACACGTGTTCTTTCGCGATAAGTATAAGCACGTTTTGCCATATAAAATTTTTTCGTAAAATTGATCCTTTTTGATAAAAGTATCACCAAATTGATGCTATGATATATACTTTTATGATGAAAACTGAATGATATTTTTACGCAAAAATGATCAAATTTTACGAATAAATTTTATGGGACAAAAAGTGCTTATAATTAGCCAAAGAACACGTGTGAATTATTTTCACAAAAATAAAGGGTTGTGTAACATTTTTAGGGCCGTTTTTTTAAAAACGTAAAAGTTAAAACATATTTAATGTACAGATAAATAAATATATATTTTTCAAGTCTTTTTCCAATATCGCCTAAGCTCAAAGTTATGTAAAGTGCTCTAACTAATTTTCTTCAATACTAAAAACGTATCCCTAAAAATGTCCCTTATTTCCCTGTTATATCTGCTGGACCAATTGCTTCCGGCAAGGCAAACTATCCCGTAGATCACTGTCGAATAGAAGTGAACAAATTTACGATTATTGCCCTCATGAAACATAAAATTCAGTTCGACCAGAGACACTTTACTTTGGCCATGTAAACGCCGCTGGAACGCTAGACGCCTCCATATAAATGTCGAAATTTCGCTGCCATCCATTTATCCTTTTGTTTGAACTTAAAAACAAACGCCCTATAAGTAATCCGGGGAAAGGGCTGGTGGGGGGCGATAACAAGCACTAAATAAAGGCTCCGGTTCTGACGAAACTTATCATTGAGGACTTTATCTTCCTTTTATTTGACCCCCTTTCTCACAATGATGAATTTTTCGCCTAACAAAGCAGCGAATATGTGTCCAAAGATTGGGCCTTAAAAGTTCACACAATATAGCGTTTTATAGTTCCCGCCAAACAGAAGCGCCAAACGAAACAATTGAAGAGAACATAATCAGAATAACTTTATGGTGTCTATGTGCTTGGGAATTTATTGCTGGAAAATTATATTTCCCCTCAGCAAATGACAGTTTTAGAGCTGAGATTATGCATAAAGTTTTCATTAAGATAGGCACAATTATTAGCATGCTAACAAGATTTATGCCTTCGCGAATAGTGTTAATGACACAATTCCTTCTCTGCGAAGGTTTCCAAGCTCATTGCCTCTATCCTATTGAAAGAAGACGTCACTTATCGGGTATAACACTTCTCCGGGAGGATCTTTGAGTACGCCCTTCCCGACATACATTAGCTTTGGATTCTTTGTCATGGAGCCAAGCTGATCAAATTTCCTGAAATCAACATGGGAGCATGGCTCACACGCCGTCCCGTACTATCCTGAAGGACTGTATCTGGTACACCGCCGCCGCCAGAATAATGCCAAAGTAACGATGATAAAGCACTCAGCGAATGCATAACCAGACATGGAAAGTCTTAAGTGGAAATTTCTTGAAGGGAACTACTTGCCAAGTGGGCACTCCTGCCGCCCCTTACCCCTTTCCAGCCAAAATCCTCGGGAAAAGGGATGTAGTAAGCCGTCTTTTGTTGTTGCCACTACCGCAGGATGCTTATCGTGACAGCAAACTTTCGGAATAAAGTGATTTCACTAAAATGAGCACAAGACGTACAGGATCGGAAAAGGCTCCTCATGAGCCATGTGTTCGTTGTCAGTCATTCTGCTGCCTGCATTCCTTCTTCCTTTGCCACGCTACGCCCCGCCACAGTGCTTATCCATCTTTGGCAAAAAAAATTTTAGATACTTATACAAATTCTACAGATAGTGTTGTATGTCGATACTTTCTTAATTACTTTAATTTTCGTTGATAATTTCTGAAAGGGAAAGAGTGGAGAGAAAACGTTATTCCACATTACGACACTTAAAATCAGTAAATGTTAAAATCGCTACATACTCATTTTTATGAAAACTTCTTTAACACTAGAACTACCGGAGTGTAAGGTGTTTTAAGAATTTCTAAAGATTACCAGATGTCAAATTTACTCATTTTAGGCAAAACAGGTATTGTGATGTACCTATATGATGTGATGTGAATTCAATATGTGAAGCGCTAAATTAAATTGCCTTGGTAACCAAGAGCAAGCGAAGCAGCTTTCAAGTGCAAGTTCACGCCTTAGTTACCAAGCAAAAAGCCTTAGCAACGATACCCATAAACAAACGGTCTTGTAAACAAACAACGACCGCGTTGCACTAACTATAAACAAAGCGTTACATAACTGAAGTACGCGCCTCAGCGGAATTATGCTGAGCGCAGCTCGGTCATCACCCCTTGCGGAAATATCAAGCGTAAACCATTGACTCTGTGGAATCGTCATGACATATGACCCACTAAGCTGCGCGACCCACTAACCGGTGCGCTAAAGGGTGATTCAGCTATTAGGCAACGTCCCCGTAGCTGACCAAGAGGTTCATAGGGTCTTCCTGGTGTATTGGTACAACTCAATTATGAAAGTAGTAGTAAGTCAAGAATTGTTTAAATAGGCTAAGAATTTTGAATAAACCAGGGATTATCGATCAGAACTTCAGTCTGTTAATTTGGGAGTTGAGCTTCTTAGCTACTCCAAAATAATCCCAGGAGTTGAGCTTCTTAGCTACTCCACTCAAACTTCAGGAGCAAAGCTTCTCACCTACTCCTCATTATTTTTCTGCGGCCCCTCACTTACTACAGTATATACCCAACCTGTTTTGCCTAAAATGAGTAAATTTGACTCAAACATCAAAAAACACAGTTTAAAAAAATAAAACAAAATATTATTTTAAAGAATATTAGTATTTTTGGCTTCATGATCATATCTTTGATATCTGATTGGTTTTCTCTGATTTGGGTCAAGTTCTTCTTCGGATTTTTACTACAACTAAAATATTTATTATATATAAATTCTGAAATTACTTTGGTACGCAACAATTCTTCAAAAAAAAAAAAAAAAAAAAAAACATTATAAATGTTTTTTTGTGTTACTAATAATACACTATTGTCTCCTATACCACAAATCGAAATGGAAGAAGAGGAAGAATTTTTTTTAATGAAAGTTTTAATAAAAGCTTTCAACAAAAAAGATTTGCAACAAATAATTTCATAATATTAAATATACAACTTCGCAATCGAATTCTAACTAGTAATTTGGCAAGTTTGAACACGAAAACTTTAGCATCGAATTGTTGTCAACAAATTTCTTTGCTCAAGAAATAAGTTAATGTGTGTAAAAGGATCAACTTTAAAAATATTTAGTGAGTAAATTTCACTCACATCCGTCAAAATAGGTATAGTACATATGGATTTTGGGAACTAAGGAGTGGGAAGGGGAAGGAATTAGTATTTATATACATTTCATAATTATATTAACAACCAGCATTTGTTTTAAAACAAATTATTGAAGTTTTTCTATATATATACCAATAAAATATTAATTGAGTCAAATTGACTCGCTCCGGCAATCTAGTGCTAATGTAATTGGTCTTCAACTTTCAATTAGGAATTATGAACGGAAAAGTTTTTGAAATATGTCGTAAATTTGAATCTTGATAAGCTTTTGCATAAATCTTTAGTGATGATTTTGAAAAATATAAGTAATTCATGGAAGGAATTGAATACCCGTCAATTTGACTGCTCTTGGTAGTTCTAGTGTTAAGTTGAGAATCTTCAATCGCTATACTGTCCCCAAATTTGAATTTCTAAATAAGCATAGTAATTTGAACAGCGTGATTTTAGGATTGAAATATTAATTCACTTGTTCATTCATTTATACCATACAGACAGACATTTAACAAATAAAATTGTCCAAAACTTCGTTATAATTATGTTTAATCTATACTTTTGTACTTAATTATAAAGAGAGTGAGTTTGTTTTTATGTAAGACATAATCTCAGAAACTATTGAACAATATTCCGATGAATTAGGCTATAAATTAACATTATTGTAGTCCACATTACAATATAAATAAACATTAGCATAATATACAGTTTAAATGTTCAATACATTTTTACTTTTACTACATTTTATGAGATAAGAATTACCTTTTTTACTTCAATGGGTTCTTTTTTTACTTTTGATATGCTACATGACATGACTTGTTATATAACACATGACAAAATGCATGACATGATATATAACATGACATAACACAAGACATAGGGAAGATGAGAAGTGGCAGCAGTAGCAGTATGTGAAAAACGGCCGAACATTACGCAAAGCTCCCGGAGAGATGGTCAGGCCCATTGTGTTCCATGAAATGCATTTATTAACATATACACACACAACTAATCATATCACATAACACATTACAATACAACTATAAAAGACAATATAGCATAGAGCCACCACACTCTACTAATTAGACTCCAAACCGATTCGCCGTATCTACACCACATTTGGTGCACTAAATCAATATCCGAGAAAAATTTACTTTTGGAAGTCATACTTTGATTAAAATTTTCTTTCTTGAGAGGAGTGATGGCGCACTAGCAAATATTTAGCTTTCTCTCAATTATCACTTATCATTTATTCTGAAATTAATAACTTTGCTCTTACTTTCAAAACATAACCATTTACAAAAATATATTCAGCCTAAGAAGATGGATAAAAAAATTTGTTAAGCAAATTAATTTAATTAAAAATTAAATATATTTTTCAAAGATTGTCCACAATATATACTTATGTATATATTGCAGATTGCAAAATAATATTCAAGATGACTTTTTAATATTAATTACTTTCAAATTTATAAAATATATAGAAAAGAAATGAAAATACTTCAAAAATCATTTCCTTTCTGTTGAATGTTTTTAGAAAAGGCATTTTTCACGAAATCAATAAATTTGTACCTCAATCAAAGAACCTGAATTGAGCCACATTTTCGACTATCAAAGAATTACCTAAACTACCTCTTGATTCAATTTTTAGCTCATTGTGATGAGGCTCATCATTAATAATTGTCGAACCAGAAAATTCCTCTGATCAAAGGCGTTCGGCTAATAAGCCTGTTACGAGAACATCAAAGACTTACCGGGATGAAAATCTCCAGAGAAATCATTTTCTACAGAAAATTGGGAAAGTGAAATATTCCCTTATCATCATCAGGAGGAAATTGGAGACGATACTATTGGACAAAATTATATGAATATCGTAATGCAATGTGATACGAGTCCTGGGCACTGGTTATGCGAAAATTGTGATAAACACATTTTCTGCCTCATTATACATCAAATCAGGAAAATGCGAAGTAAATGCGGCAACGAATGGAGCATTTATAAAAGGTAAAATAGAGCTGGGTTGAAATATTGAATCTGTATCAGAACTAATGTGAAATGTAACGTAATTTGAGTTAGCTTCATTGAGCCAGACATAACTTCAGCGTTGATTTTGGCACTATTTCGTTAGAACTAGATAAATTTTAGATGTGTATAAGTTGGAGTAAGTTGTGAGTGCTCATTATATGAGTTGTTCGCCAATATTATGGTAATCAACTTAAATTTCAAAACATGGATAGCATTTCACTAATTAGAGTATGCCAAAACATTACTAAAGAGGAGAAAGTCTCTCTTTAAAGCTAGTATTTAAATAAGTTCTTTCTTTCATATGTCTTTAACTTTGCAGGGTTTGACTCTCAAGAATAAACCACATTTAGAAATACAAAATCGTAAAAAAAATATGTTTAAAAAGAATCTAAATATTTTTTATAAAAAATTTTTCTGAATTATTACTTTATAAATTCCAAACTTGCTTCGTAAATTGAGCTTCTATTTATGGATGGATACAATATTTGAATGAGAACATACATGGGTATGCTTGGCTAATCTGCTGTATACATATTTTATAAAATGCAGCCCAAACAAAACCATTTTTAATTTTTTTTTCAGTATTTTGCATTGTCGTAGTAATTGTAATAGTAAAAGGTTTTGAAAAATTTGTTTGAAAGCTTTTTCTAGATTTCTTTTGTTTATTGTTCTGATTCATAAAGAGCCATATTCCCAAAAATATACTTAGTTAATTCTTTTCATAAATTTGTACATAGGCTCCAAAACCGCTAAAATATATGTTTATAAAACCTTAAACTAGAAATATACCGCAGTCAACATTTCAAAAAAATATACGATTTTCAATCTAAAATGTTGCCCATCACGTAAATATTCATTTAAAACCAAATTCAATGGATGGGATGTTTGTCTACATTTTCAAGACTGTAAAACGTTAATCACAAGGAACATTGAAACAATTGTTTATCAATTTCCTCGAAAATGTTGAATCGATAAACACTTTAAGTCTACACTCTGTTAGCTAAGGAATTAACATCACCTTGTGGTGTAATTCCCACAGGACGTCGTTAAAGTAAATAATGGCGTCGGACAAACCGCCAGTCTCTTTCGACTACCAGATACTAGATACCAAAGTTTCTGCAGACCACATAACATCGAGTGCAACATAGTCGTAGAGGAAATCTGAGACGTTGCTATCAGCAAACACTTTGCGGCCGGTTACAGCGTCCCTTGAAGAAAAGCTCCTAGCTGCAAAGTGTTCCTTTCTGTAATTTATACACTATAAGTCGGTCTGTGGACAAAGGGAATATAAGTGGTAACCAGAAGGACCCTTTTGTAGCCTTAATGGCTCTTGGAAATTGAGTCCTTTTTCACACGCTCTCCATTCACGGTGCCGATGTTGCAAAAAAGTAAAAAAAATTACTTCCTTTCTTTTTCTTATAGGAGAGATTGGCGACAACTAAGAAGTTGCGATCAGAGACTTTCGCATTCCTGAAAAAGTGTATCGAGTTCACTGGAGCAAGGGCACAAAGGGCTCAAGGACTCGATAAAGTATTGGGAATGATTAAACAATTCCATTCGGCACAAATGTTTTTCGAATGTTTTGTAACGAGCTGATTTGAAACGAATGTTTACCAACTCATGAAAACACCTTAAATATTTATTACTGTAAGCAGCTTCTTGAAAGACAATTTTCGTTTGGGGAAGGACTCGTTCAGATATTGTGTGAAGTAGCTCAAAAGGATATTTAAATTATGTGAGTATACACGATCTTATTTCAACTAAGGTTTCATGAATTTCCGTCTCATGTGAAGTTTTTCTGTTTACTTTTAAAGCTTTTACAGGATATGGTTTATAAAAATATAAAAAAGGCGGGACTGGTCACACTAAATGGGTCCTGTGGTAGGGAAAATTAAGTTATGAGCAAACTTTGTCTAGCAAAACTCTGGGAGACAGACTGACTGTGATAAGGCTGAAAGAGTTGAAAGGACGCAAATAAACGGAAATCCTTCCTCATTCCGAACAAAAGGAGTTCCCTTGTCCTATACGAAGAACAGTGGGTAAGACAAATAAATAAAGTCTGTTAAACGCAAGCAGAAACTTGAAATGCGAAGCTTTACGAGTTTGTTATATCCTATACCTCTCCGCCCCTTATCCATCGTCTACGCCACTTGTCACGAAAAATAGATTTTCTAGGCGTAATACGCCTGTAAAAGGACGAAAATCTAAAAATTCAAACCAAATTCAAGGCATAGAATAAAAGTTTCCGTACAAGTTTGACGATTACCGGAAATCGGTGTCCTTCGCCGGTATCCCGAAATTGTCCTTTTCGACGTTCGACGAAGTTGTCGTCGTCGTCGTCGCGCCTTCAGCCCAAGATAAATATTTTCTTTAATCTCAATCAAAACACACAGAGACAACTTCTCACCCTCATTGTTCCACCCCCGCACCCGGCCATCCGGTGTGCCAGGAGGACGAGCAGGCGACTATTGAATTCTTTTCGATTTTATGGCAAAAAGGATACCAGGACATCGTACACCATTCAATGTAAACAGCGAAGAATGATGAGGATACTTTCGATGGCTCTGCAAATATTTGCTCGGTCTTCTATACTATAAAGGGACGAGTTACGAGCGTCCAGTAAATTGCACTTGAAGTGAAATTTATTCATAAATGCGCAGTCGGTTGTCCTTTAATTTCGTGATTGATTGGTGTTGGGGTGTTGATTGAAACCCTTCGTCCCGCTCCAATTCGTTTTCTTCAATGCTTCGGACTTTATGTGGACAGGAAGCTGGGAGAGCATCCGCGTGATTTATCAATATCCCGGATTAGCATTAACAGTTCGGACAATGATTAATTGCAATGAGGATTCCGTCAAGAGTGTAAAGCATAAAAACTATTTCATGGTATGTAACCATGTTTAAATAATTGCAGACATTTCACACTACTTACGCACACGAGCTTAAGTCCATTTAGGTCAAACTAACAGTCGGACAAAGGTAGTTATAAAATAAAACACATTCGGATATAGTGAAATAATTGTATAATATTAGTGATTTTACGTTTTTAAAATACATTCGAAAAATTACGTATTTTCAATACATACAAGAAAAAACCATACCGAACAACAAATAACTCAATTTTTATCAACCAAATAATCAGACAAACATGAACTATGTAAGAAATGATGAACTTTTAATATTTCAAATACTAAGATGCAAAACCCTTTGTTTAAATAAAAGCCCCTAATTGATTGATTGATTGCTTGCTTACCAAATATTATATATGAAAACATTATACAGTAAAAACAACTACCCAAAATGAGGTCCTACCATTTTCCATAATTCGTCGTTTTTCAGCAAGGAATCTTTCCCAAATTACAGTCGATTTTCTTTATTCTTTGGGGTCTTATAAATGGCTTCTTTCTTGTAACTCTTTCATGATGGTTGTTTCTTCTTAACATCTTCTTACATCTTTTTTGCATAACATAAATATCCTTTCTTATATTATCTCGTAGAAACTTTTTTAGTTCTCTGGCTATTTTAAACGATTTTTTCTGTCCTCTTTTTATTCGTCTTTTATCACGATCACGTACCATAATATTTATGCGTTACTTCGACAAGTGCTGCTGCTGTTTCCAGTTGATTCGATTATTTATTTGACTTGAAATGTAGAGTTATTTGTTGTTTCGTATGTTTTCTTCTTATACGTATGTACTGAAAATGTATCTTAAAATTGTAGGAAATATAATTGTAAAAAAATTATTATTACCATTACTTCATGCGTTTTATTTTATTACTACCTTTGTTCCATTATACGTTTGAGCCACAAAAAAAGGAATACGCACCTATACTCTATTATAGCAATCTTTGCTCATACTATCAATCAAAATAGTCACAAAAAGCAGAGAAACTCAATTTATACTTTTGATCAGAATTAATGAATAGGTTAAACTAAGTTTAAACTGCAGTTATATTTCTAGGATTCATCACAATTTAACTACAAAATTGAAAAGTTATTCCTCGTTTCATGTTTATTCCGAAAGGGATAAATGTTAAATGAGCTGTTATTTATTGTAAATGTCAATGTCATTTTTATTGGGTATTTCTTAAATGTAAGGATGAAAATCATAGCAAAATGCATCTTTATGATATCATGGAAATAAAATGCAAGGGAATATTTATACGGGAACCCAAAAATTGGTTAGACAGATAAACTAACAAGAAGAAGGCACCTACTTGTCATCACCGATTTCGCTCAAATTTATAGCACATGTAGGGCTTGGCTACAAATGAAAGTACCCGGAGTGGGAACTCCAGATGGCCAAGCGTTTACAAAATAATAGTACACACATATTTTCACGCGGCTCTAAATCCCATTCATTGTAACACTCTCCTAAAGCGGCGGCTGGTGTAGTGGGTGATGGGGTGATGATTACATTTGTCGGGGTTATATTCATTATAGAAGCAGGGGAAACATCTAGCATAGGTTATAAACGCTGCATTTTTACAATCACAACGTTGTTTCAACGTCTCCATAGAAAAACTTCATAAAAAAATACAAAAGTGCTCTTAAATACTCTTACTTTGTTCAATGGCATTTTTCACGGCGAAAAAATAATACTTTTTTTCCCCTCACCTATTCCGTTTTTCAGATTTTGGGCCTAAAAGTGTAAACAAGTAACTAATGTTCTTCACTATATTTCTAAATTAATGGTTTGTATTAAATAGGTTTAATTTTTTTATAATAAAGTGGACATGAAATGATAATGGCGACTTTCCTTTATTAAAAAGTATTAACATTTTCCCGGTCTCTCCATATATAAAATGAAAAAATAATTTTTTGTTGTATGTATTAGATTGTTCCTTTTTAAAATGCAGACTTCATCAAGAAGAACACATATTTATATGTAAATCTCTATGGTATCGAGCCATCGAAGTCGTAGGTGTTTCCAAAGAAGATTTTGCAATGTAACTCACGCTCACCCAAGCCGCAGGGAGAATCTCGAAATTTTCGGTTATTATGTGAAAATACGCTAAAATTGTGGATATTTGCGGGCCATTTGGCAGGTAAGCGATACTGGCGAAATTTTATAAAAGCGACGCACGTATAAGTGCCCATTCAGGTTAAATTACATTTCCGCAGCTTACCTTTGTGCTTCACCCTTTGGAACAGCAAAGAGCTAAACCCGGAGCTAATTATGCCCGGAAGCTGCAAATAGAGCAAATTAGATGAAATCACGTGTGCTACAATCGAAACGTTCTTGCAAGGTGACCCTATGAAGGGTTGCTTTGTCAGCATGACAACATCCTAAGTTTGTTTGTCCAATAGAACAAAAGCAGGTAATTTATCTTCCACTCTAAAAGATAAATATCTAACTAATTTGATTGTGTGCCCTAATTGCACAATCGACACTTTTAAATTTATAGTATATCGCATGACCGTCCTATTGAGAAGTAAACATATCAAGCAGATTGCCCTACTATTTTATATTTGCAGCTAGAGTTTCTGCACTCTCTAAAAGAGTTCCTTAAGGAAGTCGAACATCCTATCAAAATTATAAGCTCCACTTCTGTATGTTATGTGAATTGCTTCTCGAGGAGGAAACTTTTTCGCAAACAAAAGTTGGAGAGACCGAAAAATTGCGATAAAACTTTAAATGTAAACAGACATTTTTGCTAGAAATAGGAGAGAGGGGGAAAATGTAGGCCAAACTGCACAAGTGCAACGTTTTCTTCTAAGTTAGGGCTCCGTAAATAATTTCATTATTTGACTTTAAGTAACGTTTGACTTGACGTGAAAGTATGCTCTCCACTGGAATGAAATTGAAATATGTCTTTACATGTTTATTCCCAATTAAAAAGGATTTATAACTTTATCTTATTTATGTATTTTAACTTTTCGTATCGATGCAATATGACTACTTTGGTTGTATTTAATTTGAAAGAAGAACTGTCACCGTGAAATGAAAACAAATACTAAGCGAAAACTTTCCAACTGATCTCATTTAACTGAGCAAGTTATATTTTATGCATGCAACTACTTCTGTTATAACATATTTTACAAAAATAAATTTTTACAAAAAAATAAAAACCTACTTGAAAAATTTGCGTACTTGTATAAGTACAAATTTAAACTAAAAAGTTAAAAATAATATCTTTAGTGACTTTTAATAAAAGAGCATTAAAGGAAAATATATAAAATTATTGATACTTAAATATTTCCAATATCGGTGCTAGTCAAGGCAAGTTTATAAACTCTAACTTACTTTAGTTAGTTAGTTAGAGATGGGACATTTTCTTCATTACTATCACCATTACGCTCATCATTACTATCATTATTACTGCCATCATTACTTTCATCATTACGCCCATCATTAAGCTCATCATTAGGCTCATCATTACTATCATCATTACGCTCATCATTACGCTCATCATTACTATCATCATTCCTAGCATCATTGCGCTCATCATTACTATCATCAACGGTGAAGATACAGCAAAAAAAAAACAAAGGAATTGAGAGCATTCTCTTTTTTCATAAGTCGGTTAAAAACCACCTTAAATTAAAGTTAAATTCCAAACTCTTAATAATACATACATTTGAAATTAACGACCCCGATAATTAATCCTTCAAATGTTATCCGAATCTTCAAACTATCGGAATTGCCGCATACAAGGCCAGCTGAGATTCGGTTGATCCGAATAATACCGCATATCCGGATAGTGTTAGATATCCGAATCCTATATTAAATATCGATTAAACTAATATCTGTGGCAGGAAATCAAATAATAAACTTAAACGAAATCTTGCTTTATTGAGGTTTAAGAACATGTTATCTTCTTCGTTTGTTTGTTTCTTATTATCGGTTATTGGTTAATTTTACCTATTGGTTAGGCCACATAGTAGATAGATACCAAGGAAGTATGATAAAGTAAATTAAAATTATAATTGCACCTATAAAGCTGATATCTTAAAGTTTATTTTTCCCTATAAGCATAACAAAGAAATACCTTCCTAGTTCTTACATATATTAGAGATTTTAGTACATGCCTATACTTACAATATTTATAGAAAAATTCTTTAGTACCTGTTTGCGCTCCATGTTAAATAATCAAATACAAAAAATGGTATGTTTTGAGGATTTTCGTGGAAGATAGATATAGATTTGGATTACAACAAAAAATTAAATTTCTTACTGATTTGAATCTCAAAAAAGTCTATCGCCACCCTTGCTATTTGGGCGTAATTTTACACATGGGTTCGATTAAATTGCCCATTTTAATTGATAGTTGCAGATCAAATAAGGGAGCAGGCCGAATTTCGGATCCTAAATAATTAAGCATATCGAATTATTCGGATACTTTGAAGCACTACTGAAAACCTCCTGATACCAATTTTCATGGAAATTCCGAAATTCATTTCGCCTTTTGTATTTAATTTGACGAAATTTTCATTTAAATTGGTATAAAGGCTTTTTGAGCTCGCTGATTTCACGTATTATGTACAAAAAATGAAAACTCTTTATTAATAAAGAAGCCCTTGAAACTGCAAATATCTGAAGTTAACACTATAGTAAAAAGTTGCTGAAATTGAATGCTTCTACCTTTTAAGCAATTGAAGTTGATTGTTTTTTCCCTCATTATAAAAGAAACCTGATAGCAGCGTTGAAGATAATGTAAACATTTTTCCCTCAAAAAAGGGTCCAAAATAGTTTTCCCACTGTGAAACAGAAGCACTATCAGTTTAATTGTGGCAAAAGCAACAGAATACTTTCAATTGTCCACCCATTCGTGTGCAAATAACAATAAAGGAGTTTTTGAGTAACTCGAAACTCGTCTCGAAAACGATGCTGCCGGCATATCGCGGAAGAGGGCGCTTTTCTGTCTCCCCCTACACTTTTACGTAAATGATAATGGGGCGCGGGAAAGTATCCAAAAACTTGCAGGAATGCATTCGCGGTTGCTTTAGGTAATTGCGCCAAAATTTATTTTATTACTGAGTGGGAAAATTAAGTAAATGCAGCTGCAGCGCATTGCTGGCCATAATCGTTATTTAGTGCGGTTTTAGGAACTATTTTAAGGTTTTCCATTGCACCGTGATTATAGAGCGCGGCGGAGGGTTTATGACCAAAATGCACAGTGCGCTCCGCTCTATCGTGGGGCCCCTGCTGCTCTAAGAGTACAATTAAATTTCCAGCACATTGGACGGCTGCAACGTAAGCACTCGAAATGGATATTCTATTAAATTTACATAAACAAGCCCGGCAATAATGGCTGTAACAAAATAGAGATTTTGTTGTGCACTATGCTGTGAACGAAACCCTTTGAAACTATGTTGTTTTAGAACATTGAATTTCTTAAATTATTATTAGTCAGAGAACTTTTGGAAATTTACTCTGTGATCGATTTTATATTTAACCAAAACAAGCGCAGTGAGCTATGAGCGGTGAGATTTAAGCGGAGTCTATATTTTTTCAAAAAGAGATTATTTACTACGTATTTTAAAAAATCATCATTAAAGATAAATTAATCGCCTTATGCGTGACTACTCCCCATGAAAAACATTTCCTAAACTATGAAACTAGCTTAACTTAAGAAGATCTGCAGGAAAACTCTTTTCGATTACAACGCTCTAATTATAAAGTTACTAGCTGAGCTACCCGTCGTTGCCCTGAGGCAATGATTCATCTAAAGAAAGCAAAACTTATTTAAAGTAGATATAAAAAGTGCAATAAAAACGTACCTAACCGGGAGAATAAAACAGCGCTCGAAAACTCAAATGAAAGGAAAGTTTTATCCTCAAAAATGATTCAAACCAAGCCCCAAAATTCAAGTCTAATTTCTAGTCCGGTCAAAATAGTCGAAAAAATAGTGGTAGGTTTACAATAAATCGCATAGAGCTGACAAATCTGCAAAAAAAGTTATCATAAAAATAGAACAGACACAAGTTGTAGATCATAAAATTATCTACAAAAATTGTTCTTATACTTTTTTTTTAAGAATCACCATTCCTGAGATATTGCGATTCTAAATCACCTAAAACAATGATATGTACGCTGAACCGCCTATGCACACCATCGGTTGTTTAATATGAGTAAAAATATAATTTTGGTTTGTGTAAATTATACATACAAATTATACGATTGTTAGAATATAGACATAAAAGAAACTCAGTACGTAATTTCATTGGCCCGCATAACCTTGAGTAACATATGTCTACGACTCCATTGTCCGAGTGGCGACGGTCGTATATCTGCTTTTTTTCTGGAAGGCATAAATGAAATACTATTAGTGTTGAATTTATACTCGGTATCATCAGTATTTGATAATATCAATTATCCCCTGCCTAGTCGAATGTTTGAAGATATTAACAGCGATATTCCGGAGTCATTTACTTATTTTTTGGAGCAAGTAATTCTTTAAAAAAAACAATCTAAATTAGAACATTTAAAATTAGTATGTACAAGCATCAGCCACAGTATTGTGTCTGTTGTCAGGCGTAGTATTTAAATTATTTGAAAAAGATGATTTAATTAATTTCACAGAAGTATTTCATAAGATCGACTATTCTCCACAAGACATCATCACAAACGGAATTCGCTTTCTTCTTGCTCTGTATGGGGCTCAAAAAAAATTGATTGTTTAGACAAATATAGATATTTCAGTTTTGTAAAAAAACACTGAACAATAAAACAGTGCAATCTGGTTTAACTCCAACATCTGCTTCTGCTAGCCAACACTTATGTCGAGAATACTATCAAGTTCAAGTATGGCAATCAACTTGTTCCAGAAGACTGGGGTTGGAAATTAGTAGATAATACTTTGGAGGAAATTAAAACTTTACTCTCGCCTGCTCCGGAAAGACTTCTCAACACCATCTTTTGCAAGTGCAAAAGGGTTGTAGTGCAAAATGCAGCTGTAAAAAAGTCGAGTTATTTTGTTCACCAGTATGTGCTAATTACCAAGGCCAGTCTTACTCCAATGTTGAACAAACTTCAACAAATGAAGATTTTTATGATGTCAATGAGGATACAACTGATGTATCTTTTTCACATATCCAGCTAGAAGAACAAGAAGAAGAAGAAAGCGAAGAAGATATAACTATTGAACTGGTATTTGAAGATTATCAGTCAGAATAACATCTTCCCGAAACCAACAATAATTCGTGCGATTTAAATCATTTTCAATAGTACCACTTTTCAGTAAATACAATATTTTTTAAAAAACTTAGTCACAATAGATAGAAAATACGACGAGTGCACTACTTCACAGGTGGTGCAGAAATGTATGCATACATATTACGTAAAATACGACTTCTTCAACTTTTAGAATTGCAATATCTCGAGAATGGTGATTCTTAAAAAAAAAAGGTATAAGAAAAATTTTTGTAGATAATTTCATGATCTACAACTTTTGGCCGATTTATTTTTATAATAAAACTTACCGTTTACCAGAAAAATTGGAAAAACCATTTTTTTTTACTTTTGACCTTGAATAACTTTTTTTTTGCAGATGTGGGATAGATGGGGACTTTTAGTATTTTATTTGTAATAATGTTCCCAAAGTCTGTACCAATTTACAGGCCTATGCGAATTATTGTAAATTGAAATGTCTACTTTGACTGGACTATTCGCTATTTTACATTTAATATTACCGATCACTTGTAACAAATGTGTTTTGATGGAACAAGGCTATACTTTTTATTTCAATAATATAATAGATTTGTTTATCAAAGTTTTTATCTTCTTCCATGTCTTGAGTCATATCATGTATCGTGTTATGTCGCGTCACGTATCACGTGTCGTGTCATATATCAGTTGTTATGTTACCTGAACTAGCCAACGACAGAAAAATTATTCAAATCGGTTCAGTAGTTTCTGAGATTACCTCTTACATATAAACAAAGCATATTAGTATAGAAGTATAGATTTTCAGAGTGACCTACACAGAAAATAATTACATTTAAACACAAAAATTGTTGCAAAATCTACTTGAATTTATGCATACATTAAATGGTTTAGCAAACTGTAATGTTTCATCTAATTAAAATTAAAATAGATGATCATAAACCTTTTTTTATAAAATGTTGTTGCTAATTTAACTAATTTTAATAGTCCAACTATGAACATTTTAGAAAAATTATTTAATTCTATTTACCCACACATTAGTCAAGTTTAGTTTAATTTATTAGTTTATCCTCCTGCGGCCCACGGTCCTACCAGTAGTACTAATTCTTTATAGTAATTCAGACCCGGACCTCATAAGTGCGATGTACTCATGACAACCCAAGGGCCTACTTGTAGGCCTTAATATAAAACGTCGGATTTCCGATTCAAATTAAAGTGTTGGGTCTGAATGACTATAAAATATTAGTACTACTGGTAGGTCTTTGGGCTGTAATGACTAGTTTGCTAGTTTGTGGTCTGGGCCGCAGGAGGTTATTAAGATAATTTAAAATGTTCAATAAGAATTGGATTTCTTTGCAATCATGGGATTTAATATTAGTCATGCCGTCTATATATTTAATTGATTTAGTAGCTAAGTTTTTACTTGATTTCATTTATTTTTGTACTATACAGTGAACAAATTTATAAATACTTTTGTTGAAATACTTTTAAATAGTAGATACGTCAGCCAATTCTTTAGAAAAATAGTTGTTTAATATGATTTAAGGGGTTATATACAGATTTTCAGAAAATCGATTTTGTTTTCGTAATGGATATATATTTCATGCCGATCCGGTGAATATTCTCGAAGTTACACGCATATTTGTAATGATTTTTCTACTGGTGAGCAAGATTTCACGGAAATGGCTGAACTAATCAGTTTCAAATTTTAACACAAGCTTTTTAAGTATATTTTTTAGTAATTAATCGAAGGTTTTTTCTCACCGATAAATATTTCCCATTTTATAAACAATTTAAAGCCAACATTTTTGTTAAAAATCGATATTTTTTTTAAGATTCAATTAATTAGAAGATAAAACAATATATTAACGAAAATTTTTTGTTTTTTTTTATTTTGGATGATCCAATCGTGCTCACCGCAAGACGCCTTTTTTTAGAGGTGCTCCTGGAGATCAGCTGTAGCAGCTTTCAAAATAATTATTTGTATAAACAAAAAACATTAAAATATACTCAAGAGTTACTATAATATGTGTACAAATTTTTACATTAATAACTTATATGGTCATCTCTAGAGAATTTTTTGCAAAATCGACTTTTTGGACCTCCTGACTGTATATAAACCCTTAAATAAATCAACTAAACATACTCGTATTATCTGTAGATGAGCATGAGTATTTTTTTCGGTATTTTATCTAAAGATTTTTTTTCAATGTAGTTAAAAAACTTGATTTTTTGAAATTTTGTTCCGATTAAAATTTTTGTACCAACTTTTTCTGATTTAAAAGTACAAATTAACACTTCTCAATTGTATTATTATTGAAATATATTAAACAAAGGCTAAATTATTGCTGTCCTCCCAGAAATATTTGTATGGTACGTTCTGTATAATTTTTTGAAAATGTGATCTTATTGTTAGACAAATTGATGGCCACTTAAAGCAATTTTGGAAAAACATGTTTAATGTTTCAGGTTTGTCTTAAAAGTGGTATTTCCAAATTTCCATACCATGTAACTTCTTGAAAAAATAAAAAAATAAAATAAAAATGAATTTTCGAACTTACAATTCTGTCCAAAATAATTAAATACTTTGTGTTTTACTTCCCGCCGATATTTCTCGACTTCTTCAGTTTTTCGATATGAAAACGAGCTGAAGATTTATTTTAAGATTAAAGTAGTTTCACAAAATTGTTTACATATTCAGTTTTACGAGCCTTAGTTACACTCTATAAAAGTCTGTTTTTGCATGACCTATGCAATTTCTCTTTTATCTGCCTGCATTATAAAACACCATAAAGGCTGCACTAATGACTGCTTGGGAGACCGTAAAAAAACAACCTTTGCTTAAAATTAAGTCAAGTCACAGGCAAGTTTGTGCAGGCTAAGCAAAAGTGGTAATGTGAAATTAAATTCATTGCAGCGCTGTGTGAACAAGAGGCGCACAAAACAAAAGGCTAGGTCCACAGGACATCCCATGGGCACGCAATCTGGGCTTTACTACCGCCGCCGGACGCAATATAAAGCGCACGAAGTGGCGCCCTCTACGTCCACCGACTATCGCGTTAAAATTCTGTGTCCACTGGCCGTGAAATTAAACACCAGGTCAGGAGTAAGGGAGCTCGACGCCAGTAAAGTCGCTACAAATCTTTATTGCTTCCCGTCCCAAATCTGCAGTTTTCCCGTAGCTTAGAGGAGGAAATTTCATAATTGCTCTGTGACAACAATCCCTCTTAAGCACTTACACGGACTTTATCGCTTTTGCAAGAGGAGAATTGTACTGCTGAAGGGTGTAGGGTGCCCCCTATTTTTTGCTCTGGTGCTTTTAACCTCTTTCTTAATCGCTGAATTTCAAAAAGAAAAATGTGGCGAATTGGACTGGATTTTTAGTTTTTTTTTTTTTTTTTCTTTATGTTAAAGAGAGTTATTGAAAATATTGCTTAACGAATTTTACATTGAGCAGTATATTTTTTAATCACTTATCTATGTTTAAAAATTATAAAATATGCATTTATCTTTAATCAATCTACAGATTAGATTTGATTTCAAATGGTACATGGTGTCAGAAGTGGGATTCGAATTCTCAATCGCAAGAACTGTTATTAATAAAAGCCCTACAGATTAAAAGTTTTCTGTATAACCTTAACTCATTTCGTAGACAAGAAGACTCTAATCTAACCTAAACAAAAAGGATAATGGCAAGCTTTAATTGTAATGGAATCTTGTAATGAAATAAATACTTAAAACCTAAATTCTTCAATAAGTTCCACATCCCTTAATGTTCCTTTATACCAAATTTCCAGGAAGCCTCTGTATTAATCCACCTTACAGTAAAAGGGAAGAAATAATAAATTCCAGATACAAAGCGTTACCCCTTTTCAGTTCCGTCGGCGTTCAAAACAACCCTATAAAGGCAACTGTCTGGCATAATTTTAATGGTTTTACATTTGCAAAGATTTATTTTCGCGTAATTCCGTGTTATTATGGGCCTGAGCCGTACCCGATAATGGCAATAAAGATACAATCCCAGAAGCTATTTATTATGGGGAAATCGCTCCAATTGCGATTTATCAATTTATAGATGTTTAAAGTACACCAACTTTATTACCCGCCGTTTTTGCAGAATCGAACAGATTCCAGGTACTGAATTTTACCTGTAATCAGGCAGTTTTCATCCTTTTAATTACCCGAAATCATGGCCTAAATCTGCTAAATCCGAGAAGTTAATTAATTGATCGGCAGAGAGAGTTCTAATTCAGTAGTTGCGCTGAAATTGGCTCAATCTTTTACCCTTTTTAACTGCTTCATTTTTTGCTTTTACACAAAAAATTCTTTCAAAACTGGCATCGAGCACCGCCCTCTTTTCCATCTCACCTGGAAGATTTTAACTTTTCAAATTAAATTTTTATGGACTCGCACTAAAGAGGAGTCGGCAGTTTAATTGCTTCCCCCAAGTTTTTGATTTATTGGGGAATTTCCTTTTCGTCCTTAATAGAGTGATAATAAAATTAAGGGTTTTCCAGGCTGTGTCGACTGTTTCAGGGGTTGGGTTGGGGTGGCTCAAGTATTTTGCCTTTTACGGAATGGCCACTTTTATGACGATTGTCATTTCGTTGTTTTCAGCAATGACGAATGTTTTAAGGGCTTTTGTAATTTCGCTCATTTAAAATTTTAATGGGAAGGGATTTTAGATGAGTAACTTACAAGTAGATTTATAGACATTGACATTGAGGTAAAACCTTAATTATTCAAATATTTAATTGTTATATATTTCTAAACATACATATAAACATACATAGGGCTTCTGTTCCAGAAATCCCCTTCCCCAATTTTAATAAACCTTAGAATTAATTGTCATGAGTTTACCGGTGAGAAAGCTATAGAATTTAAATATCTCGCTTTTGTTACTTAATCTATTGCAACAAATTAAATGTATCTTATTGTTTAACTGATTATAATATTTTTTAATATTTGTTTGATTGAACAAAAATACTTGCATGTTTTCAAAATCCAAAGATTGCCAAAATTCCTTAAGCTTTAAAAATTTAAAATCGGTATCAGAGTATCGTGAAAGTCGCTGATTTCAAATATGTTATTGATGAAACAAAATTTTCTCAATTACTTTTATGCTATATATACTACTGTGATCAAAAAGTAAAGCCAATTTTAAATTTAAATTGCGCGGGTAAACCAATTCGGGCAAATATTCTTGTATTTGGTTGGCAGCACTGTCACTCATATCTGTGTAAAATTTCACGCCAGTACGTCATATGTTTGGTTAGTTTCGTTGTGTTTTTTGAACAACTAAAAGTGAATTTTTCGATTTTTACAATGTGTGATTTTATTGATCGAAGAAGTTGCATTCAATTTTGTTTTGCGGAATAATAATAATTTCTGCTGCAGAAACGTTTAGAATGTTGCAGAAGGCCTTCGGCGGTCAGGTTTTCTCTTCCAATCATCGAGTTTCAGAAGTATTTCCACGATTGGAAAAATCGCTGGCATAGGTGTATTGTATCGGGCGGGGACTATTTTGAAGGGGATGATATCGATTTGGAAGAATAAATAAAAATTTTCAAATTTATAAACAAATTGGCTTTACTTTTTCATCACAGTAGTACATATGAAAATTTCAATCGAGATTTTTCCAATGTCGTTCGATTTTCTATTGTTTAATTGTAAAAGCGTAAGTTTTAAGGCTATGTTTTTATATTTAAGTCTGACTATTGAGACACTTCCGTCAGCATTACCTAGCATCACTCAATAGTACTCAGTATTATCTAGCACACATGTCTCTACATAATACAATTAATAGTATTGCTATTTTGAAAGAAGTTATTTCTTATTATAGTGTTCAAAAATTAAAAATGCGGTGTTTATATGGAATTACATTTAATGATATATCGCATTTCCGAGACATGAATTAAAAAATTCACAATATAGAAGTATAAGATAACTTTATTATCCCTTTTTCAACATTTCCAGCAAATGAAGTATACTGGAGAATTTTTAACTATAATAATTTCCAGTTAGTATTTGGTCATGCTGAGCTCTGTATAGTCGAGTAATGGTAAGTACTGTTAAGCAATGCTGAATAATGCCAGATGATGCTAAATAATGTTTCTGAAGTCCGATAATGGTGATGTACATATTCCATTACTTGGTCATGGAAATTATTATTATGAAGTATTAATATTGGTTATAGTACTGGTAATTTGTCCTACTTGCAATACTTGTAATATAATACCGAATATGATAATGCATTCCTTGAATAATGCGTTATTTTACAACTCTGTAGAAATGATATTCATATTGTATTTTTAATTGTTTGGGAAGTGAAAAGTTGTATACTTCGTAGACAATTTTAAAACTAAAATCCCTACAAAGTGGTAAACTTTGAGAACTTTTCACTTCATTTGAAATTCACTCAAGACACGATCAAAGTCTTCAAATGTCGCCTCAGTGTAAAATACTTGAGTTAAGAAACTGTGGAAATAAATCTATTTCGTACCGATCAAAATTTTATTAGCTCCCGGTCGATAACAAAATTGAGAAGTTCTCCTCCTTGCTACTAGCAAACTTTGTTAATGGAATATCTGCGATCGATGAGATTTCTGCAGGTATGTTCTTAAGAACCATTGCACTCTCAAATACCTTGTGCAGAGATGCTGGACTGCAAGAACCCTCTTAACCACCAGGAACCAACAAACTTTCAGGAAAATATACTCTCAGTAAATTCCCTGTAGACAGAATTGCACGAGAAGGAAAAAATATGAAAATAATAACCAAAAACAAAAAAAAACGCGGTAAGGGTTTGCAATCTTGTTGGAGGAAACTTGGCAAAGCCCCGGACTCAGTTAAGGTTAATTCGCGCTTTAGAAAAACCGCCGGACATATGGCTTAGTTCTCAGTGTGTAAATATTCCATAACGCTGGGGAAGGATAACATAATTTCATGTGATATAATCTCCTGGATTACCTGGATAATCTTCTTCCTTGTGCCTGAGAAAACCGGGGAAAAAAAGAATTTATAAAAGGGAGAAGCAAGAAAGAAAAAACCATGAGAGTTGTAAATGCAGTACCCCGTGAAGGTGAAAAAGTTGGAAAACTTTATGATGGCAGACAACTTCCCCGGAAAGAGGAAATTTGCATGCTGAAAAGGAGTCGAGACGATACTCTCCTGGGGGATTCTATCCACTTCCTTTTCCACTAGAAAAAATCCAGACTTTTGTGCGAATACCGGAATAATTGTTCGACTCTCGTATTTAATGTCAGTCGAATAAATAGCCTTTCTGTTTACTGAATTTACATTTCTTTGGAAGCGGAAACGGTGTCTATAGTTTTATGGAATTTAATCGACGTCTATCCCAAGTATTAGGATTGAGAAACTGCCATTGAAGAAACTTCGTTAACGAGGAGCACTAAGAAAACATTCTTCCGAGATTAATCTTAGAGAATCCAGTCAAAAGAACCTGATTCCATATAATATAGAGAGACGACAGTACGACTACCGAGGCTTATTATCTTCTAGAAGTTCAAAGAAAGGTGTCGGGTAAGAGCACAAACGCAATTATAGTACTATATAATGTAATATTAAACCAGAACGTTGAACGAATAAAAACTGCACCTTGTACTGAATTTATTAAAATAAAGGACATTCTTTTAGCAAACGAGGTGGATTTTATAATTGAGAATTACTTCTGTATGCACTACATCGGAGGGCATTTTATGTCAGAGAAGAAATTCCATCGCACGGTCGAAGATTTACATCCCTTTTATGCAGTCTCAGTTCAAAAGCTTCCTCCAGTTTTTATTTTGTTTTTTATATACTATATTTTTGCACACTCTCTGCAGCGAAAAATAAATCAGTGTTTGCGCTCGAAAAGTAGAACAAGGATATTAAAAATGAGGGGAAAATAAAAACAAGCCAAGAAAGAGATCTTCATCCTTTTACCCTAAATCGGATGCCGGTGTGGATTTTCGCCACGCGCCTTCTCATGCTCCACATCCACAGGACACCTTTTGATATAAAACTTTGAGTATGATGTAGTAGAAGAAGAAGAAGTTCCACCTTCGGCACACATCTTCCCAACAAGAAGCAAATGCATGCACCGAAGGGGTCCCTTTTAGAAGACGCGCATAATTTAACCCATTTTAGCACCACTTTACCGCATGTCTTATGCAAATAATCCTCCTTCTTCAAGAGCCTGGGACTCGTGGCGACCGTGGTTAAGCTGGATGCAATGCAAAATGAGATATTCTCCTCGTAAAGTGGAAATTTATGACCCCGTAGGTATCGTCTGGATTGCATTCAGATGTCTTGCTCACATCCCGATCCCCTCGACTGGAGGAATTTTTCTTATAACATTTTTGTAACAGTTCCTACGCGATGGGAAGGACTATAAATTACGATTTGATTTCGCCAGGATATTTGCGTTAGAGAAAGATGTCCTCCGGATCGAATGAAATTTTTGAAAAAAAAAAAATAGGAGAAAAGTCCCTCTCTGGTTTCAAATACAAGGATGCTAGGATATCCTGAAAGGATAACTTACACCATTTTGTGGATTTGGCTTACCTCCGGAATTCTTTTGCATGCTTGTCTTCCTGTTGGCATAAGTCCGATAGTTTACAAAAAGTTAAGAAATAAGAATGTGTATTACGATATTTTTTATTCTCCGCTAATGCGACAATATATGCTTCTTGGTGACTGAGGACAAAATACCATAGTTAGTCAGACCCATTTAGAATGAAACCTAAGCGGACAGAAATGAAGATATGGCTTTACTAAACGTTGAAGTTAGTACTACATACTTAATAATTTTAAAAGATATATGATAAGTGCACTTATTTTATTTAAGGATAAGTTAAGATAACAGATAAACAAAGCTTTTTTAATCGAAGAAGGTGAAATTTATTGTTTTGTTTTACTTGATAATGTTGATTAACAATTAATGATGAAAAATGCTGCAAAGTGATACCAAAACAAGAGAAAGCAACAAATACGCACGGATCTTATCTAGAAAAATGATATTTTGGTTTCAAAAATCAATGAATGAATCAATCAAGAAAGGAAAGATTAGAAAACTAAGATTCCTCACCGATATATGGAAATTGATTTAAAATAGCTTTTACGATTTTCCATTTATGCAGAAATGATGGCCGAAAATGAAAATTTTGTGGTGCTTTATTTTTGTCCGCTCACAGCCTAATTTTGCCAGAGTTCTTTACGAAACGGAACAAATACAGCCAGACACACAGTGACTTAATGAAAATTAAATCATTTAAATAAATATTTTATAATTAATATGTATGTGATTCTAATACAGAAATGGTTTTTTTCTAAAAAATACAGACAATAAAAATCTAAATTAAATATTTTCAAAGTAAAAAAACGGTTTTTATAATAAACTAAACTAAATACAGTAATCAAATAATCTTTAGGAAACACATATTGAAATTGTTTATTAATAAACTTGGTCAAACGTCAACTTTGAAGCCTTATATTTAACATAAACTTTTGTTAAACAAGTAGCAATAACATTTTTCTCTTTTTGCAGCCCACCCAGTGATTTTGCCTAGCTCATTTGGTAAGTTGGAAAAAAGGTATATTGATTAGTACCTTCTGAATTTTTGTAAGAAGGATATATGTAAGTAAAAATAAGTATCTAATTTTTTTGTTTGAACGAAATAATGATTTTTTTTTTTTTTTCAAATAGCCATTTATCAAAGATAGGAGGACGAAAATAGGCACTTTTAAAATCTTAGTAATTTTCTGAGTTACCTACCCGAGTCGAAATCGAAAGTCTGGTTAGGTTCTTAAAATCCTGAATTCCTTTGATCTTTTGATTTTACCGAAAATCCGAAATTCTATGCAAGTTCATTTTAGAACTAATATAAGAACTTTAGGATTCAATTCAGAATTTCTGATTCTTATTTTGATCTGTAAAAGACTTGATCAAGAATTGGAAGACCTAAGTCGGATTAACCATTTATTCGTGATATTCTATGTTGGATCTTGTAGAGTCTGAGCAAAGATCTTCAAGACCTAAATTAGAATAACGATTTATCCTTGATATTCTATGTTAGATCTTGTAGAGTCTGAACAAAGATCTTCAAGACTCAAATCGGAATAAGGATTTTCTTGATATTCTGTGTTAGCTCTCTGAAGTCGAAACAGAGATCTTCAAGACCCAAATCAGAATAACCATTTATTCGTGATATTCCACGTTGGATCTTGTAGAGCCTGAACAGAGATCTTTATGAGACCGCCGTGGCTGCACAAGAACTTCAAGAGCTTTTTCTCAGGACTTTTACTAGACCGCCGAGCTTCTATGAGACCGCACTTTGAAATGAAATGTATGAAAGCGAAATTCAGTTCGTGGCTATATGGCATTGGCACTCTATATGTTCCTCTGCTCTCTGAGCACGCCAAGCACAATAGGAGACTCGGTTAAACATGGCGCTAATGAGAAGCGCATGCGTTGTATTTCAAGATTCATAAAGGCCCATTGTGTTCAAGAGCCATCTTGTTTTTCATTGCGCGGTATTACGCATCATTTGAGTTCCTGCAAGAAATAATAAAAATGCCTCCGAAGAAGATAAAGAAAGCTGTTAATAAAGTTAAACAAAATTAATTAGTGTTAATTTGGTGGGTGAATTCAGGTGAAAAAGACGTTTTACAAAAAACCGTGTTACCACGGAATAGAAGCAAAATAAATGACATTGTTTCTCTGCCGTGGACAGATGCGAATACTAAAAAAGTAATGATGCAACAAGCATTACATATGTGGAATAGTTATTAAAAACCCGTGAACAAGCAAATTAAACCATTCCTGAATTAAAAACTAATTTAGAACTTAAGCAGAATTTAGAACAATCATATTTTTTTGTTCAGACTTTAGCTCTTTTAGATCTTAAGGGGGTAGTCCAGTGAAAACAACTGTTTTTTCAACGATTTTTTTTTCATATTAGAAGTCAATTTTTATTAAAAAACTTTTTGACATATGATAGTACAACTATTAAAATACACAAAAAAAAATTTTTTTTTTTGTTTTCGATGAGTCATCCCGACAAAATGGCCGCTCCAAAAAAAAATTTTTTTTGTTGGCGGACGTCGAATCTCTGCAACGGTTCATTTGAAACAAAAAATTCAAATGAGGTTTTAATCTGTAGAACATTGGCTATCGTCGGAACTAGAATTTTTAATTTTCAATAAAAAATAACAAAATGGCGGCATTTCGAATTTTTCGGGTGTTTTTCGGGTGCTTAATTTGTTTATAACTTTGTAAATAAACAATGGATTTTAATAATTCTAGTTCCGACGATAGATACACAATCAAGAAATATACAGCTAAATTTTTAGATCAATCGGAGCAAAAGACTCTGAGATCTGACGTCCGCCGAGTCAAAAAATGCTGTCTTGAGAAAAACGCGTTTAAAGTTTTTGTTGCGGAAAAAAGCTAAAAAAAATTAATTTTACCTTAGTCAGCGATGCCTGCTCCATACATAACGCGATGCCTGCTCTATACATAACTAACCTTAAATACAAAGCAGAAGGACCTAGACCGTTATAAACCGAAAAAAAATGGGCGGAGTAAACAGAAATACAAGAGTCCTCCTTGCTCCGAAACACGCCAGGGGACCTTCGAGAGCTCGGATTACACGTCTCTCGAAAACTCTCTGTATCTTTAAAACTATTCAATATTTTGCTTAGATATTTTAAGGGAGTATTTTCTAGGTGTAGTAGAGTAGATTTAAGCAAAAAAACAAAAAACGAAAAAAATTTTTTTTTTCACTGGACTACCCCCTTAAATAGAATTCAGAACTTTCAGAGCTTAATGGGAATCTAGAAATTTTTAGAAGTAAAGAACTTCTAGACCCTAAACAGAATTCTATAATCCTATTTTAGATCTAAAATACCTGAAAAGCACCAAAACGAGAAAATTTAGATGAAGTTCAGAATCTCAGTGTATATAAAATTATACACTTCAAATTCTGTTTTTGTTCTGGAAGGTTCTTTGACAATGTCAGAATTTTTATAACCTAACCAGACTTTCGATTTCGACTCGGGTAGACTCAAAAGTCCAAAGGCTCGAATGGGATGTCAATTTAAGTGGGGATGTAGGTGTAGAGGCTTCAAAAAATTCAATAATTTTTTTTTTTTTCCATAAATTGATTGTAGAACTATTCAAAAATATATTCTGGAAATTTCAAAGCAAAATTCCACGTCGTTTAAAAGTTATAGGGGCCTCAATAGCTCGGTCGGTAACGCGACGTGCTGACTGCGAGCCAGCAGGGCGCTAGAGATTGTGGGTTCGATTCCCACGAGAAGCTCTGGTCACAAAAAAAAAAAAGTGGCATCACAATGGGCCTGTAATAATGGCCTAAGTGTGTCTACGGACAGCCACTGCAATCTACATCTACATCTAAAAGTTATAAGCATTTCAGTCAGTGTCCCTCAGTCGAACGGTTGGAGCGCGTGGCATTTTTAAAAGCGTTTTTCTCGAAACCACTTTTTTCGAATTTGTGTACACTCTAGCTCCTACAGTTTTTGATCAATCGTTATCAAACTCAGCACATAGTTTCTTTATACAAATACGCTCTATTTGAACCTCAATCCTAAACATTATCTTTATTTTTACTATTTTTTATTGCAAATAATAATTATTGCAAAAAAAAGTACGAAAAAATGGTAAAAAATCATACTAAATTTTCACATTCCTTAAAAAAATAATAATTTTCGATTTATTTGTAAGGAGTGAGGTTCAAATAGAAGAGACACTTATAAAAAAAGTAAATTATTTTGAAAAATTGATTTCAGGTGAAAATTGTGACCTCCAGGATGTACACAAATCGCCCAACCGGATGGCGACTTACAATGCGCGGCAACTGATATCTCCGTTATTTTTTGAGGAAAAGGTTTGAAAATTTCGGAATATACTCTTGAATATATGTATAAAATGATCCCAAGTTATAAATAAAATATATATATTCCTTATGTGTTAAACAACTTCATGAAAATCACTAATAATATGCCATCCTACACCTATTTCCACCCTTAAAGAGTTTAAAATGAATGAATAACGCTAATGAGCTTCAGTATATACAATAACATATAATAATCGTTCAATTCTGCATCGAAGTCCCTATTTTTTGCAAAAACGTCATGAAGAAATATTCTAAAAATTGTGATGGAAAAGGACACAAATTATGTTTTTTGGAAATTAAAAACAAAAGAGCTTCGTAATTCGTTTATTAATGTTTTTCATGGCACTTGCAGTTGAAGTTTAAAACTGCCAAAAGATTGACAAAAACTCTTCATGAAGTTCCTTAATTTTAGTATTATAATTAAATCACCAGCTTAAATTTAAATATAATACTAAAAAGCAGACTGTTAATGCTGAAAATTAAATATCTTATCCGTCCGAATAATTAAATGTATAAAAACAACATCGCATTTTGAAGCGACAGTAATATCCGGGGAGGAGGCGGGCTTTCAGAAAAGGGTTGAATGCAGCACAGAACTGGGCTAATGAGCCGTCATTCCAAAATGAAGCAGTTACAAGTTGCCATGTTCGGCCAGCGGTTCCATGATAATGGTTTCTGGAGCCCGATCCCAGACCCGGTTGACTCATGAAATTCTCGAGATTCCAATTTGCAACTTCCGCCCGAAACGTCTTTATCCCGGGCAAAAGTTTCTCGAGCAGAAACCGAGCTGAAATGAAGACATTTTCACCGAGTGGTCACCGGGGTTGATTAAGTTTTTCCCGTGATTTCTCCCACAGGAAGAGGGCCTTCCTCCCGGCTTATCAGGAGTGACCACCGGCAGTTATTTATGGGTGCATACATGCATTCATCCCAGCCCCCGGACGGGCTCTGGGCGTTCTCAACCCGACCCAAAGGTGGCGAGTTTCTTCAATTTTGCTGATGAAAACTTCAATTGCGCCACCACAGAGGGCGCAATGCTCGGGAGGGAGTGCTGCAGGTAACGAGGCGGTAACGAGCTGATTTTGCACTTCTTTCCCAGCTGACACTTTACTTTCGAAACTTTGTTAAATGTTGCTCAAGCTGAGCTGATTAGACTCCAACCCGCTTTTATCCCGCGGGACTTTCATTGGGCTGCTCTCTGCGAGGGAGTTAATGACGCGTGCGGGACTCAGTGCGGTGCTAATTTCGGATTCAGTTTTAATGCTCCGGCACCGGGATGCATCCTGCCGCAGCAGCCGAAGCGAGGCGGCGAACGGCGGCGGCCGCAGCGCCAGCAACGGCTGCATAATTTAGAGAACTTTGTTAATTCCCGTTTTTACACCCGGAAAGCCAGTCCTGGAGTCGCTTGAAAACTCCCAGCTCTGACGTAGTTTGTAAGCGCATTATGTAGTTCAGTGGCTGCAGCTCCGGGGGAGCTCTGCTGGTTGGTGCTCTTGGGGTCTGGGTCTAATAAGCAACACATGTCCCCAGTCCGGCCGGGCATTGGCACCCGATCCATAATTCAAAACAATTATTGTCCCCTCAAATTGCCATCGCAAACAGGCTGTCGATCGGGTCATGCTTACGTGCGGAAGGACTGAACATGCTGCGACCACCATGTCCAGGACATAATTCCGCATGTGAGCGCAGCTCCTTGGGACCCTTCCGCCCCGCCGCCCTCGCAGGCACCTGCTCATGAATGTTTACAAGATGCGAAATAAATCATTCATGAAGTCCACCAGATGGATACATTAACAGCGGCGCTTTCCATTAACTTGCAAAACTCGCCCCAAGGCGCTCCGCCCTGCAAACCGGGCGGAGGTTGAGATTTGCATAAGCCAAGAACTCCGCAGCCCGGCCGGGCCAGGACACGCCCACTGAGGCAGTGCAAGTGAAGCAATTGGAAGACCTCCGGATGAATCAAGATTTATAGGGATAGCAAGACTTACGTTTTGTAGCAACTAGCTGGTGAAATATAGTTTTTATATTATTACACTACTCAACAAAATTTAATATTTAATTAGTAGCAGAACAAGTCATATATCATTTCTATAGGGTTTTTTCTTTAGATTACGAATTTGCACATAAAAACGTCCTACGACGTCACGTTTTCTAACAAAGGAGGTTTTGGCTATTTTTGGAAATTCATTAAAAAGTATTGGAACGTGAAAAAAAGCTCGTAATATGACTCAAAAGATAGCCTAAATTGTTATCTGTATATTATCCGTTGTTTTTGAAATTGGTATAAGTCCATATTTAGAAAAAAAATTATATACATACTGTCGTTTTTTATTTATAATATAATCAAACAGTCAATGCATTCACAATATCCTCATAAATAGTATTAGGAGGTAAACTCAGGATTACAAATCATATAAAACACAAAGTGAATCTAGAATTATCTACCGGAGTCGTTATTCTTTACATCGAAAAAGCTTTTGACTCTGTCTGGCATAGGGGCTTAATATATAAAATAATAAAACTTAACTTCCCCGGTCACATTGTGAAAATAATTCATAGCTTTCTATCAGACAGACGTCCATACAAACGTATTTCTACAAGTGGAAAAGCAAAATGAACACAGCAAAAACATCATGCACCCATTCCACAAGAAATAGAAGCCAAAAACGTTTACCAAACAAACCACTGCGCTTCAATAACACAGCCACAAAAAAAAAGAAAAGTTGTCTGTACTTTACATGCGATATATGGTTTTCGATGTATTTTCGCGCGCTGAGCTTAGAATTGAGGCATCACATCACAGTTAATTCATAACCTCAAAAAACAGGTAAAAAATAGTAAAAATCCGGATAAATGAACAATGAAAAATACAGGAATTTCTTTTTTTCATATCCAGATGTATATTTTTATGTAAAAGAACCACGTGAATCCAAAAACCGTCAGAGTTGAGGTGGCACTTCATGTTTTTCCTAACCTCAAAAAATCGGGTCAATTTCCAAAAGTCAACCGGTTTACGCTAAATTCGGTGTGTGGGGGTTTTAGGGGTCGTTGATCACAAATCTGAAGTCAGAGTTGAAAAATTCAAGATGGCGGACCCAATATGGCGGACGAGATTTTCGAAAATCAACCGATCTACGCCAAATTTGGTATGTGGGGGTTTTTGGGATCGCTGATCACGAATCTGAAGTTTAATTTGCAGAATTAAAGATGAAAAAATTCAAAAAAATCACACAAAATATGCCGTCCTACACCTATTTCCCCTCTTAATTCGACATTGCCATAAAGTAAATTGGTAATTTTTACCATATTTGGTAGGAATTTTTACTATAATTTCACTAGTAAAAAGTTATATTTAATTTTCTCAGTGTATTAATTACACTTGCTCTAAATTTCAATGATTTTCATTCTGTTTTCGAGTTATATTTAATTAAAGTTGCAGTTGTAATAACAATCGCCATAAGAGCCCGTATATAAGAATTCAATTTTTAATTACAACATCTCAAAAAAAACAAAACACTTTCAAATTTGGAGTATAAGTTAAATTAATACCAAGATAATAAATACTTTGCTAAAAGGACCACGCACAAAATGTTCGGAAAAAAGAGTACCGTGGATTTTCTCCAAACTTCGGATTTATGCTCTCTGAATGATGCTGATCAAATGTGCTCATGGGCCCAACTTGATTTATAGCGATCTGAAGGGTCCAGCGAGCTTGGAAAGTAGGGTTTTGAGCCCTGTACGATCACTGATTTTTGAAAATGTACCTCCCATTGTATATCAATATCTCAAGAAATATCGATGTTAGCAATTTGGTGTTCAGAACTTTTTTGTAGGAAATTGAATTAGCTACAAGTTTGTCATATTCACTTTTTCTATACCTTTTATTGTTTACGAGATAGGGGCAAAAAGTGAGAATTTCGTGGAAAAATTGGGGTTAGTGACCCGTACTACCTCGCTGGTGGGAGTTAGGGTTACATCGCAATGGACACTTTTGTAGAGCATTCAATTCTGAAGAAACCCTACCATTGACCAAGTTTATACCATAAAATTGCTCTGAGCTGTAGAGTTTTGAAGAAAAATAATCAAAGTTTACGTGTATTTTATATGGGAAATCTTTATACGCCTTGGTCTAGTACTTAATATTAATATTAATGGCTCCAATTTTCAGAGAATTTTTGTTTAGGTATTTCTCACAAAATTTCGAGGTGGGATTGAAAAAAAAAAAATAGTCACGAAAAAAAGCACCCTAATATATATATATGTGCGTGTGTGTGAGTGTGTGTGCATATGCGTGTATGTATATATATATATATATATATATATATATACTGGTTTATGATAATACATAATGTGTAGTAACGTGTATATATATGTATACAATGGGAGATACATTTTCAAAATTCAGTGATCGTACAGGGCTCAAAACCCTACTTTCCAAGCTCGCTGGACCCTTCAGATCGCTATAAATCAAGTTGGGCCCATGAGCACATTTGATCAGCATCATTCAGAGAGCATAAATCCGAAGTTTGGAGAAAATCCACGGTACTCTTTTTTCCGAACATTTTGTGCGTGGTCCTTTCATAAAGTTCTTATAACTTTCACTAAACCTCTTGTTAAAGATAGGATCATTTTTTTTTTTCAAAACTAGCGACTAACTAAAAATAGATAAAAATCTTTTTGAAATGTGGTCTTGGTTTTGATCTCAATTTTGGACTTTGTGCTTGCCAAGCTGAAAGAGAAATTTAATTGGCTGTTCCAATTTCTCTAAAATACATATAGTAAAAGGTTTGCAAGATTTCATAGAAACGTTATTCATAAAAATGAAATCTTCGCTATCTTCTTCAAAATAAAATGAGTTTAACAACTAATTTCCTATTCAAATCACCATCAAACTAAAAAAACCAACCTCTTCAAAATAGCTTCTAAAGTTGTACTTTCAAACTGACCTCGTTTGCTAACAATAAAGAAATTATTTTGAAAAGACACGCTACTCGCAGCCTTCCGCGATACGACAATACTCGTTCTTTGCCCTCGACGGCTAATATATCTCTAAAAAGAGTTCTAAGAAGCCCGACACCTAAGAATCAGAGCGACGACGGAATGTTATGAATTTCGACTCAAATGAAATTTCCTCATAATGAAATTTCATCTAAGAAAAAAAAAACTAGCCCAGGCTACATTGAACCGGAAGACGACGACGGGCCCTCCCCTAGGATTTTATCCTCTGACAAACTATACAGAGGAGCAACAAAAATTCCAGGAGTGGGCACGGGCAACAAAATTGAGGGAAACTTTTGATGAGAAAAGTTCCACCCTCAACTAGCATCTAACAAAAACGCTGAAATGTGCCAATTTTTATTCGCGAAAAATTATCGAAGTTCTGAGAGTTAAGCAAAGAAAAAGCACAGCTCTGAGGGACGGTTTAAAAGCCAATAAAAATGGAAAACAGGAAAATGGGACAAGCAAACAGCATGCAATTCTATCATTAGTGGAAGTTTATTTCAAGAAGGCGGGCCGGGCCCCAGTCGGGCTCCTTCTCTTCTTTGGCGGCGTTCAATGGAGCCCTCCGAAATGCTGTTCCAGAGCCCCAAACCCCAAACTCTGTTGCACTAGCTTTTGTGCAATCCCCCCGGATTCATTTCGCCGAAGGAACCATAGAATTTCGGGATTTCTGAAGGCAATAAGTTGGGACTAGAAAGTTTTGATTTATGCTGTTAACAATTCAAAGTAAGGGAAAACCACTCCAGGCGCCCCTTTCTTGATATGCTACAGCTTGAACGAACGTTCCGAGTCGTAAAAGTTGCGAATGTTATCAGTTCGCATACTTCTGGGTTAAGTTGTCAGTAAAGAAAATTTTTAAGATTTTAAATGAGGGCAAAGCAAGATGAAACAGTCGACCAACTTTCACACATAATCCGACCAGCCGTGCTGAAAAATATCATTTTTAGATTTTTAAATCATTAAATAACAGTTTAAGAGTTAAATCGCAATTTAAAAATTTACAATCATTAGAAAACGAGAAAAAAACTTAAAGAAAAGATTGTAATTTAACTGCGATTTGGACTTAAAATTTTGGAATAGTGCGTCAAATTATTCAAATTACCACGATTTTTATTCTTTGAAAATTTCAAATCTTGAACCGAAATTATTTTAGACTAATTTTTAACGGGGCTATTAGGTTACGATTTAAAAAACAAAAAAATTTCAATAATTTTGTTTCTACAGCAGGAAAACAGATATCCTTTTGATTTTGCACAGCTATTTAATAACACTTAAGATATACAAAAATATTTTTTTCAAAATTTTGAGACCGGTTTTTGAATTTTTATGATTTTTTGAAAAATATCACCAAAAAATGATGGCGGGCATGATATCAGGCGTCTGGATCGTCGGAAAAAATAATAAAAAAGGCCAAATTAATCCTTGTTCAAATGACTATCGTGTGAACTAGGATAATTTTCCTCTACCAAAAAATAATAAAATGACGGCCATTTGAAAAAAAAAAAAACGATTTTTGAGATTAGAAAATCGGCTGAAAATAGGTAAATTTGTTACCGATCAACACGATTCTAGTTCATACGATAGCCGTTTAAACAAGGATTAATTTGGTGATTTTGTTTTGTCCGACGATCGAGACGCTTGAAATCATGCACGCCTACATTTTTTTTTTTTTTTGAAAAATCATAAAAATTCAAAAACCAAAATCTGAAAAATATCTAAAGTATAAATAAATATCTGTGCAAAATTTCAAAACGATATCTGTTTTCATTCTGTAAAAAAAAACAATTATTGAAAGAAAATCTATCCTAAATGGAACATTTTTCACGAAAAAATTACAAAATGGCGGCATTTTTTCAAAAATTCACTCTTTTTTTTGTCCCGGAAAAACCTATAGAAATCGGAAAATATTCGGAAAATTTTTCTGGTCGTAGGTTCAATCCCTGGGGATTTTGATAACAATTAACCCCATATTTTTTTTCAGACGTTCCATTCGCTTACAATCGTGCCCGCAGTCAGTTTTTGTGGTTTTTTACAAAACAATGTACAAAGAAAAAAACGAATTCAAAAAATTAAAAAAAAAATTTATTTGTATTATTTTAACGCTGTTTAATAAATATGCAAAGTTTGATTAATGTATCTACTGTTTTTCCCTTCAATTTTCCAATTTTTCCAAAAATAAAAAATAAAAAATTGGGTGTGTCACGTCCCCTTAAATCGTAACCTAATAGCCCTCTTAAAAGAGGACCTATATCCACATATGGCAATTTAATGCTCTATTTAGATAATTTCAAAAATAATGATAAATGTCAATTCAATACAAAATTTTCACTGAATTTTTAGTTTTAAGACAGAAACCTATAATTGAATGTATAAACGTAAAATAAATGTTAATGTATTTTTATCTTAAAGTAATTTGATCGAAAAAAAAAAATTTTTAAGTTTTTTCGGTAGTGTTTTATAGGAGCTATGCCTTTTGGTGAGAAACTCCAGATAATATGTATACAGCCTTCTTTGACCAATAGTCTTCTTTGTATGTGTACAAAATTTCATTGAAATGGGGTGAGAAATGTAGAAGTTATAGCGAAACATACACACAGACAGACAAATGTTCCACAGTTTTATTATTAGTATTGATATTGATTGATTGATAATGATAAAGTGAGTTCAGGAACCATAACTTTAAATTCGGGAACCTTACCTAAACAGGTTTGGTAACATTTAAAAAAGTCTTCTTATATAAAGATTCAAAACATAGTTTATTTTATTTTATTTTTGATATTTTCATTTTCATTTATTTTCAAATCTGAATTGATATTATTATTTCAGGTCTTTCTAACTTCAATCCGTATCAAGCATGACTCCAAAGTGTTGCAAACAAAAATCAGTGCTTCGGGTAAATTTTGTAATCTAAATACGAAAGGTCGAATAAGTAATTTTCCGATCAACGACAGCAACTGAATCTAAAATTGTTCCAGACCAATGTTTATAAGGTAAATAATTGACGATGGTTGGTAGCAAATGGCAGAGAGGGACCGGTCGGCGTGCAGCAGGGTAACTTTCATTTTCATAATTCATGTTGAAATTTTCAATAACCCCATGATTGCCTGAAGTTAGTGCAATGAATATTAAAATGTGCCACCGCCACTGCATCGAAACACAGGTGAGAGGCGTACATGTACTTTTTCACATTTTAATTTTCGGTCCGTTGAGCCGAAAGATTTTCGCTAGTTTGAAATTGTGATAATTGTTAATGCGAATGATCCAAATTCAAGTCCAGTCAAGCCCAAACAAACAAAAAATATTTAATGGAAATGTTACAATTTTGAGCGGAAGGATGGCAATGAACAGCAAAATTGCGACAATTTTAGGGTTATTGTATCGATGGAATAAATTAATTGATAACCCACTTGAAAGTCAGACAGATGGCGATTTTCCGAGATCGTACATATTTAAAGTTTTTATTAAAATTAATTGATATAATAAAACAGCCAATTTGGGTCCTTTAAACTCCATCTAAAAATTCTGTTGGAGTTATAAAATCTTAGTCCTCTCACTTTATTTTGCTCTTTGCGAAAACTTTTTCAAAAGATCGTAAATAGCAAAGCACTTCCGTTTGGAATATATTTTTCCTGAACAAACAAGACAATTCCTAATTGCATCCTGGAAGGAGGAAGAGTAAAGGACACAAGCCAGGATAATGTCCCTATTTGGAAAAGGATCTGAGTACCTTCGAAACTTATCAATATCCAATTGGTCGCTCTTACTATAATTGAATATTTCTTGCAGCATCTGCACAATCACTTGCAAACTGGGTCCTTGCTCTTTGATAAAATGTTTGCTGCATTAGCTGTTTATCGGAAAGGGTTAAAAGGATTATATCAAAAGTCATGAGTGACGCAACGACTACTCATTTAGTTTTTATAAGAAAGATTTTCCCGAGTAAGAATATTTATAATTTTTAAGAAGTCCGCAACACAAGTAAATATAACTTGGAAAATTTGAGAAAATATTTCGCAAAAATGGAAAGAATTTTCTCTCGGTGAAATGATAGCCAGAAATATTAATAATTAATATAAATTTTCTGTTTTTTGAAAGCTAGATTTTGTATGTACAATTTTACTAAAATTATATAATTTACTACAATTTGCAGTGAGTTTTTTCAGTATTTACTCAATTCATTTTCGTATGCAGGTACATACGTACTGGTTCACAAAAATTACATAAAGTTATTTATGTATATATGAAATCTACACTCTTTGAAATTTATCTCATCATTTCTGTCATCTCTCACAAACCGGAAAAAATAAATAAATTTCCATTGAAACGACAATCTGATAACGTGTGAAAGATTCAGACTAAATCACTAGCAGAACTAAATAGGACTGAGAAAAGAAGATTTTATACCATTTCCTTTTTACGTCGGTCGTAGAGAGATAAACCCCATAAATTACTTTTACCCCAACAGTTCCAATTACCAAGAAACAAAAAGTTTTATATGATTGAAATGGGACAATTTTCGTATATATCTCAACTTGAAGAAACTTTTCATGTGTGCATAATTTAATCAAATCGTTTTATTTTGTCCTCAAGCGCAAAATATTCCAATAAGTTTTAGGAACGAATCGATTTATATACCAAATAATAGGCGTTAACTGTTTGATGATTCTTTGGACATACAAATTGTATTTGGCACAAACATTTTACAACTGGCTTAGTTCCAGAAATAAACTTGGAAAAGTTTCACCATGTGAATTGCTTTTAGGTTCAGGTTCAGTTGTGGACAGAAATTTTTGTTTTTAAGCTAAATTTAAGGCCAACCCGGAAGTTTCAATTTAGAGGAAATTTTTTTTTAATGAAAATAAATGACTTTTATATAAATCGTCATCGTCACAAATGTAGTCGATAATGGAATTTTAGAAGATTTTGCCAGGAGTAAGAAATAAGGGTTTTGCAAGATATACTAGATATTTTTTCTTCAAAACTTAATGAAAATTTAAAATTACACGTGAATACTTATTTTTTAATACATTTAATACAACCAGGAAATTTATTGAATTTAAATTTTGGTTTAAATAACCAAAAATCATCGAGACCTAGAAAATTGTTTTTGGGCTTAAATTTTTGGTCTATCCTTACCCTTCAGAAATTAATCTGGCGTTTTGAAAAATTCAAAATGGCGGATCCAATAAGGCGGCCAAAGTTTCAAAAGTGAACGAAATTTGAATAAAAAAAATACTATGATATTCTGCATAAAATTCTAAGTAAGAAATGTCTCTTACAAATTTTTGAATACAATTGTCGTTTTTGAGAAAAAAAAAATTCATGAATTTTCAAAAATTTTCTTTCTTGATGAAATCCTAAATTTCGGTTTTATATAGGTAAAAATTGACAATTGGCATATTAGAAAGATTTAAAAAAACTCAGGTGATAGGAGGTCGCTAGTGATGAATACAATGTCAGATGTCAAAAAAAATCAAAATGTCGGATCCAATATGGCCAATATGGATTTCATCAAGATAGAAAATTTTTAAAAATTCATGAATTTTTTTCTCAAAAACGGCAATTTTGTCCAGAAATTTGCAAGAGACATTTCTTACTTAAAACTTTATGTAGAATATCATAGTATTTGTTTTATTCAAATTTCGTTCATTTTTGAAAAGTTGGCCGCCATATAGGATCCGCCATTTTGAATTTTTCAAAACGTCAGGTCAATTTCTGAAGGGTAAGGATAGACCAAAAATTTTTTAGGTGTTGATGATTTATATTTTCTAGGTGTTGATGATTTTTGGTCATTTAGGTGGCCCGGTTGACGTGGAATGTTCGATATATAATATACTCTTCTTCATATTACTTACTATTTTAACTATTTTTTTCCTTGAAGTTTTCAAGCTACAAAATTATTTAATTTCAAAATGGCACACATTGGCTACTACGATCATATTCAGCCTTTAATTCAGCCATACCCATCAACAAATTATCTTGTAGCTGACACTTAACGTGTTAAAAGATGCAAAAACATCACCAGCAGTAGGAGCTAGAACTTGATTTTTTTAAAGTTGTATTTGACTTACATTACTTTCCATTTTTTAGAATGCAACAGACAAATAGACAAAGAAACAGGTAATTGCGCAATTTTAAATTTTAAGGATAATTTTAACTTATAAAATAGCTTAATGGTCCTACTTTTTGAGGCTATACTCCAAATAATATCATTTTGAAAAGATATTAAACGTACTGAAGTCTAAGTTTAACTATAAAGTACCTTGTTTTTTTAAAGTAGACTGAGACAACTATTGTATACAAATAGAATGATAAGGACAGTATTCATAAGAAACTTCTTAATAGCTCCCAAAATCTCCAAAGAGCTTTATTTTGCAAACAACAATTATGGTTTCTCGATGACTCTGGACTCAATGCCAATAACAAATAATGAATTCTCTGAAAAGGGTATAGCCGGATAAGCATGCCGAATCTGCCCCCGCGGCGTTTTCTACGAAACTTTGGGGATCATTTTGATATAAAATAAAAATAATTCACCCCAAATTTTAGATCATAATATTAAACAGTTATCGAGTTATTTAAAAAAAACCTCTTTTTTGGTTTTTATTTTTTTTTTAATAGTAAAAATGAAAATTGACAGATGGTGATTTTTTCTTGAGTACTTGAGAGTATAAGATATTAAAAAACATTTTTTTTATTATTCCCAAATTTTAACCCAATTTTTAAAAAAATAAATAAAATTAAAAAAAAAATAAAAAAATTTTTAACTGTGTTTTTGAAAACATGCAATCACCAACTTTTGACAGAAAATTGCTCTCATACTCCTTCATACTCAGCAGTTTTTTCAGATTTTTCGGTTTGGTGCAACGCTGTGAAAAATTTGAAAAACCGATTTTTTTATAATTAATTCCCAATCTATGGAATTAATTTCTAGTTGTACCGACAAAAACATAATTACTATCTAACGTAAAGTTTAAACTATCCGTTAGCGGCCGGCAACAACATTTAAACGCAGTTTTGATGACAATCGCCATCTATTAGGAGATAACAATTTTCCTTTCAACTCCTAAATTAGGAGTTGAAAGGAAAATTGTTATCTAAAAACTTGGTTTTCAACTCAGCAAAAGAGAGAAAGCAAAATAAAATATCGTGATTTATATCATTCTACGTATATCTGAATTATTGTTCATATTAAAGATTTATTAATTGAATAATATTATTTAACTTATTATTTTTTCTTAATACTTTTTTTTGCCTTCTCATAAATTTTTAATTCTTTCATCTAAGTATTTGGGATTCACAAATTGTTGAAAAAAGCTTTTAGCATTCACCCTGACCTATCCTGCCACTTACTCTACGAAATATCAAAACGATCATATTTAACTGAAATAATGAATGAAGATCAAGATATAAGCATCCAGTATGTAAAAACAGTTGAAAACATTATCTTTCGTGTTAAATCTCGACATATCAGTGCAAAGACATATCATTGCTTTATTGAGTATCTTCCTAACAAGAATAGAATAAATGAGATTTCTCGATATTGCTGTGATTGTGCAAATGGCAGACGTACGGTTGGTTGCTGTTCTCATGTCGCGGCAATAATTTATTATCTGCCTCATGCTAGATATTTATCAAAAATTGTATACGTAAAACCAGCAGAAATTTTGAGTCGCATTTATAATAATGCAGGACAATGTATAGTTATTAATGAGGATAGTTAGTTCTGTTTTATTTCTGTAACATATTTCTTAATATTGTTAGTATCTCTATAGTATAATATTCATTTTCTGTTGAAAAAATTATATTATTTATATAATTTCCTACTAATGAATTTTTTTAAATAAGATGTTATAAAAAAATCAGCTTTTAATTTTTTCACAATAATAAACATAATTAACGTACTACTACCGTCTAGAGAGCCAAAAAATGACACTTTTTCATGATTTTTTTTCTCAGCCCCTTTATTAGATATTACAACCAATTTTTTTTAAGTTTGATCCTTGTAGATTGAAAAAAGAATATTTTATTTAATTTTTGTGTTTAGAAATTTGTATAGAGGGCGCTGAAGCCGGCATGGCAGCTCGAAAATATGCTAGTTCCATTGCCCAGAGATCATCTCAGGATTGAGATGTCTGAAGAAAAAAATTCAAACGGGATTTTAAAAAGGAAGGTTCCTTACCTTGTAATTTACCACATTTAGTAGAAAAATGCAAAAAAAAAAAATAATAATAACAAAAGTTTGAAAAAATGTGAAAAAATTTACCTTTTTTTCATCTTTTTCTCTTGTCAAAGTTTTTCTTTTTTAATTTTTGGGCTAAATTGCCGTAAATTATAATAGAGGCAACCTAAAAAAAACAAAATGCACCAAATTCAAATCGGTTCGGTAGATCCGGAGATAATCTATGGGCAGACTCAAAAAAACACGGTTTTTAATTTTTTTCACAGTGTTGCACCAAATCGAAAAATCTGAAAAAACTGCTGAGTATGAAGGAGTATGAGAGCAATTTTCTGTCAAAAGTTGGTGATTGCATGTTTTCAAAAACACAGTTAAAAATTTTTTTATTTTTTTTTTAATTTTATTTATTTTTTTAAAAATTGGGTTAAAATTTGGGAATAATAAAAAAAATGTTTTTTAATATCTTATACTCTCAAGTACTCAAGAAAAAATCACCATCTGTCAATTTTCATTTTTACTATTAAAAAAAAAATAAAAACCAAAAAAGAGGTTTTTTTTAAATAACTCGATAACTGTTTAATATTATGATCTAAAATTTGGGGTGAATTATTTTTATTTTATATCAAAATGATCCCCAAAGTTTCGTAGAAAACGCCGCGGGGGCAGATTCGGCATGCTTATCCGGCTATACCCTTTGCATGTCTTCCAACTAATCTTTAGTTAAGAATTTATTGTGTTATGGCTTATTGAGTCCCTAGATAATATAAATAGTAATTATTTCTTATTGGAAGGAACAATTCCACTTCTTCCGCACACGTACGTTTTAAAGTACCATCAGATCAAAACGGGTGGAGGGGGCTCAGGCTCCATATTTCCATGGTCCTGAATAGCTATCGGGGAGCACTCCAGGCTCGCTCGCCTAATAAATATTTCATTGCAGTGCTCGAGCTCTTTATCCTGAATTTTAAAACAGCGCATATCCTTGATCGCCGGGGCAACGATTGAGAGGCCCGTGGGAATCGATACGCGTCTTGGGTTTGCTCAAAAAATATCCCAAATTGAATACACAACTGTCTGGAACTCACTTAAGGGCAATCAATACCGAGATTGACTCGGCTGCATCAAGATGAATCTCCAAAACAGAATAAAATATTCAGCAAACGAAAAGAAACAAATGTTGATCCGCCCCGGGGACCCACCTCTCCCGACGTCGTCGTCGGTGTGCCCGACATATAAACCATACAAAAATACATCGGGACCCAGGACCCGGGAATGCCAAACCTGACGAAATGTGCAAGCAAACGAGCTGCAAAAATGCTCGTTGGCCGGGTCCCACTCCATCCAATTTATATGCAATTTTTCGCTTTATTAGCGGCGCGGAGGTGGCGGGAATGGCATCGCTTTCACGTTTATTAGACTTGATATATTTATGACCTCAGAAGTCGGTAGGTGGGTCCCGGCCGTTTCCGGGATTTAGGAGGCTGGAGCGGCACGAATAGTAATTCTGGAGCAGTTCACAAGGTCATTGTTTTTGGCTCGAAGCACGAATGATGCCGAATAAGCGAATCATTTCAAATTCTGAGCAGTGAAATGGTGCTCGTGTTTGCACAATGAATTTTAGTGCAAGAAGGTTTTTCTTGGTTAAGTATTCACAAATTCTGCGACACATCGAGAACATCAATAACAAGACTTTACGACAGTAACAGGAAAAAATAGGAAGATTTCGTTCGCTTCTAGTAAATATTTAGGTTTAAGTTTTAAGTGATCCCCTAGGAATCTATTTGACCCATACACTGACGTAACAATACAATTTGGACCCCTTGAAAAATTTTTAAACTTAGGCTCTCAAAAAATTAGGCTCGTCATTGTTTTAGATATAAATACTTATATCACTGTGTCTCATAGAACCTCAGTTCGCTCAACTAGCATTGGTGTAATCAAGCCTACTTTTTTAATAACAGGACCACAACATAAAAAATTAATAAACCTCTCAAAAAATTACTAAGGGTATTCATGCAAACGCGTATTGACCTCGTATTCGCGTAAGCCGCATAAGTTTCCCAGCCTCATAAATGAACTGTCAACATTTGTATAGAAAATCTAATACACAAACCTAATAAATTTATGCGGCAATTTCGGTGTGTAAACGAGCTGATAAACTTACACAAACGTCAGTGGGTCAGAAGAACAAATTTCTTTGCGCGTTTTTTTGCTGAAAAATGTCCAAGGTAAGTTGAAGCTTTAATTAAATTCGACAATTTAATTGACAAAATTGTTATTAAATATGAATTACAGCAGACCGAAGGAAAAACGAAACCCAGCTAACTCGTACAATTTGATTAAATCGTTTTTCATCCAAATACGGCAAAACATCCGAAAGGAAGTTTTGTGATTTTGGGACACTGTAATGGACGAATGGAACGCCATACCTACAGTTTTCTGCAACCAGCATTGCGAGCGTTAACTCGTCAAGAATTTTTTCCTCCTTCTTACGTTGATTATCTAAAACATTGAAAAGTTTAATTTGGCAAACGAATTTTTATAACCAACGAACACTACCATCATGGTTTCCGAATAATTCTAGCATTAACAAATCACTAAAGGCCAATTGTTCCCACTGTTTTATTAATTTTAATTTTTCGCTTACTCTTGGCATCTTGAATGTCACTACTTATTGATATTAGTCGACAGCCGTACAGCTGATCGATTTACACTCATATTCACAATTTAAAAAGTGGTACGTTCATGAAATGCTGCGCGTAAATATAAGCACATACGCGATACATAAACTTATCTTGTTTCATGAATACCCTTACTAATTAATTTTCAAGGAGCTCAACGTAAAATGGCACAAATTGAAGCTTATACTTGCTTCTTTAATAATCCTTTACTAAAAATTTTTCCTAACCTCAAATTAAGCCTTAAGAACTGATTTAAAGGAAAAAGAAAATTGATCCCTTAATTTTTATTTATCTTTTTGAAAGTCTACGGGATGGAGTTGATTTTTTTTTTTTTTTTTGAGCAAACAATAATAAAAACCGAAAAATTTGTACTTTTCCGAATAATTTGCTGTTTTTTAAATTATCTTGTGCTCATTTTTAACCGAACTTTAGCTATTTTTATTATCGTAGGAAAATGTGTCTGATATTTTTGAAAAATCACAATTTCCCCTACAAAAAGCCTAAACTGATTCTTTTACGAACATTATTTTCTGAGATACAACTCATTGAGAATCTGAAAAGGAAAATCAATTTTTTTTTTTTTTTGCGAATTATAATATTATTGTAGTTAAATAATATTGAATATTAAAATAAAAAATTTTATTCATTTTTCAATTTTTTTCACTCATACATGAAAAAAACAATTATCAAAAATTAAAATGGTTATTTTTGGGTTTTCGTTTCGGCAAAGTTTATAGTTTATCAAAGTCCAAATTTCAGGCCCTTTCGGTTTTTTGTGATATTTTTTAACTTATATCTCGTCAGACTTTGTAAAAAATAGTTTTTCTTTTTTTCAAGAATCGCGTTAATGATATATATTAAAAATCATTAAATTTGAGACGCTGTAACTGTATAAAAATATCACTTTTTAAGAAAAATGTTTCAGAAAGAAATTATATATTTTACAATACAGGAGTAAAGGCCAAAAATCATTTTCAACATTCTGTTTCCTTAAATAAGGTAAATTCGATTTTTCGCTGATCCCTAAAACATTCTTTCCAAAATGTAATCCTGAATAGAATCAAAGGTTCAGTTCAGACCTTTTTCTGTATAATGTTAAATATAAAACTTTGAATGGCGGCTAACCTTAGAATTTAGAAATTATGATTTGAGTTGGATTTGCGGGAAATTCTCAAAGTTGAACCATGACGACAATTGCTATAAGTAGATTTTCTTTGAAATCGAAAATAACTTTTTTTTGTTACAAATAAATGTTTGGTGATGTTCATTTCGAATCCTTGGAAATCAGAGTATTTCCAAGACAGCTACATATTACAGGAATAAATTGGGGACGTCTGCATCACCGCCAAAGGCCAAAGGGCCATACAGAGAGCAAACTCCCACATGGGATTGAGGGGATGATTGCTAAAAAGTTGAAAACAATCGGAGCGATAAAAATACTCCCTATCTGCACCGAAAAAGATCGAGGAGGTAATGGCAACCGTCCAAGGACGTTCATTTCGTATTCCAATCAATAAGGCCTTTAAGGGAGCAAACTGCTTTAAGGGAGGAAAACAAATGTTTTCAATTTTCTCGCGTCGTTGGTCCCAGCCCCATTTCACTCCGAGAGTCTCCAGCGAGGGCGACGACAGCAAACGATTGTTTTCCAAAGTTTAATCGGTGTCCAGCCAGGACCCAGGGGTCACAGCAAAGATTTTCCGGTCAATTTTTTCCCAGGTCAAAATGGCTGTATAAGCTAGTCAACGTTAATTACTCCATATCCCGACCGTCAACAGCCTTTCATGTCCCATGTTTCGCAGGGGTTAGGGATTCAATTATTTTTCTAAATGGCCCTTGCATAAACATTAAAAATTCAATTTTGCCCCCCATAATTATGCCCAATAAATTCCGTTGCTCGGGCCCATTTCTTATAGCCCGTTAGCTTCAGCCAATGCATTGCCGGGAATTTGCATAAATCATAAAAGAGAGTTATTGGACACATTCGCCGTGCACACCGTGCATTGTTTAATGGAATAAAGTCGATGAAATTAAAGAAAAATTATAGCGATCGCCCGACGCTTACGTGAAATATGTTAGTTTAGCCGCGATTTATGCCCCCGTGTTTTGCACCGCTTACAAATACACCTGGTCGTCAGGTGCTCAACTAGGAACATAGCACGCGACCATCAGATTGCGCTACGGACCCACGAAAGGAGGTGCGGTCCGGATTTTCAGGATTTGTTGATGAGAGGAGGTCTTGCGCCGACAGGCGATATAACAAATGCTGTAGTAATGATGGTAATTTGCTTCAGGTGTTGTTGGATTTAAACCTAGAAACCTATCAAATTGAACCTGTGAACTTTAGGTGCTAACATATTTTGTTCAGTAAAATAAAATAAGGAAAGAGGAATGGCAATTTTCTAGGATTTGTCTACAAACAACTATCAAAGTTTTTCTTTTTCCTTGTAAAATTTAAAATACATAATCAAATCAGACGTTCAAATTACAAAATTACTCTAAAAAGGCAATTATACATTCATTCGATGTCATTTCTCAAAACAAATACGTGTTTGTTGCCACTGGTTAGTCAAAAGAAAATATTTTCCTCTAATTTATTTATTTCAAGAATTTTTTTCCCAAATTTAACTATTAGCAGATTGAAAGTCTTTAGCTCACATTAGTTACATTGTCTTTAAAGAAATATGATGAAGCAAAATAATGTCAATAAACACAAATGAATTTTTTACTCTCCTACAACGTTTCATAAAAATTCGTGAGGGTATCTAAAATTCAATTTGCTCCAGTTCTAATAATTAATAATGTTTAATTTTAGGATGCTTTTTATTTTAAGTTCACAATATTTCCGGGATTTTGATATACAGATGTGTGAGGGATTTCAGCTTGCGATCGATTGTACCCAATCAGTTATTTATGAAAATTGGAGCCCTTAATATAATATTAAGTGCTCGACCAAGGCGTATAAAGATTTCCCGTATAAGATACACGTAAATTTTGATTTTTTTTTTTTTCAAAACTCTACAGTTCAGAGGCATTTTATGGTATAATCTTAGTCAATGATAAGGTTTCTTCAGAATTGAATGCTCTACAAAAGTGTCTATTGCGGCGTAACCCTAACTCCCACCAGCGAGGTAGTACGGGTCACTAAACCCAATTTTTGCATGAAATTCTCGTTTTTTTGCCCCTATCTTGTAAATAACAAGAGATACAGAAAAAATGTACATGACAAACTTGTAGGAAATTCAAAATCGCTAACATCGTTATTTCTTGAGGCTTTCAAGTTGAGGTAGTATTTCTACAATTTAGCTCAATAATCCATGAAAATTCCACACTACCTCAACTTCAAAGCCCAATATCTCAAGAAATAACGATGTTAGCGATTTGATGATCAGAACATTTTTGTAGGAAATTGAATTTCTTACAAGTTTGTTAATTATATTTTTTCTGTAGCTCTTGTTATGTACGATATAGGTGCAAAAAACGATAACTTCATGCAAAAATTGGGTTTAGTGACCCGTACTACCTCGCTGGTGGGAGTTAGGGTTACACCGCAATATACACTTTTGTAGAGCATTCAATTCTGAAGAAACCCTATCATTAACCAAGATTATACCATAAAATACCTCTGAACTGTAGAGTTTTGAAGAAAAAAAAATCAAAGTTTACGTGTATCTTATACGGGAAATCTTTATACGCCCTGGTCGAGCACTTAATATTAATATTAAAAGCTCCAATTTTCAGGGACCTTTTGTTTAGGTATTTCCCACAAATTTTCGAGGTAGAACAGAAAAAAAAATAGTCGCACCCTAATATATAATATTTATATATTTTTTTAAATAACTTATATGTTTAGAAACGAAACTCTCAAGAGTTTTGAAATTTAAACAATTGTAATATATATGTTGCATTGAAGTGCACCTTAAACCTATACTTAATGAAAAATTCTTAATCATATTCGACGTGTGCTTCGGAAACTAAATATTTTACAATTTATTACTAAAGTTCAACATTTTTATTAAATTGAACACTTTGTACAAGGACAAGTTTTACAAAATTCAAAGTTTTGTATAAGAAAAATTTTAACAAAGTTCTAACATATTCTAGAAAGAAAATTTGGTGGGATTCAAAACGGGTTTTTTAATCTAATTTATTTTCCTTTTTAACCTGCCTACCTAAAATGTTGTGTATTTATTAATTTCTTCTATTTTAAAGTCAGTGACTTATTACAATACACAATACCGCAATTTTTTAGATTATAGTAAAATACACACCTAAGTCGTGTTAAGTTCCTCGGGGATAGTGATCACATAAAACCCATTCCTTTACCTTAACATCTGTCCTGCATAATTAAACTTAGATAACATTATGCAGTCGTCTGATACGAGTTCGTTCAAAAAGTAGAAAGCGTCCCCATAACGTTAGCCAAGTATTTTCTAGATATCAGCAATATTTTCTCAATGGGCATGTTAAAGAAAAGAGAATTCGATGGAAATGTCTCTTCTGAGGTTGCTTAAAAATTCATGAGTGGTAAATGGACACAAGATGGTTGTTGCCTTTTCCCAGATATACAACACCCCTCCATTCCGGGCAAGGTGTTTTCTAAAGCTATCAAATTTTCAGAATAAAAATACATTTTTTTTTTTTTTTTGCTGGCGTAACACTCCCCTGGGCCGAAAAGATACACTCCGGATTGGGAATGCTAAGCAGTAAGCAGTCCAATGTAATGCATTACAAATGAACGAGGAGCAAAAGGAATCGTGCTCCGTGGCTAATAGGTCTATTTAAGGCCGATGTTAGGTCAACCAGATGAAATTTTCGGGGAGAACAGCTTTTGGACCCGGAATAATTCCTTTATGAGAAAGTTGGTCACCAGAAAAAGGTACCCCATGGAACTATGAGTGAAATTTAAAGCTCGACCCACAACACCCGCATCTTGCCGAGAAAATCTTCTGGTTGGGTAAACATAATTTTTTTTTTTTCAGGGTGGAGAGGGTCTATATACCCGGGAAGTATGTTAACAATTTGTAGGAGTCCAGATTTACCATTTTAAAGACGCCCAACAAGGGCTCTGGTATATTCTTTGAAGTATTTACGGCTCCATTTCGAAATTTTTTAATTTGAATAACATGCCCCCTCCGAATCGACCCGCCTCTGCGACAAGCTCTTAAGAATCACGACCGCAAATTTTCAGGTAAATCGTACGTTTAACTTGCGCAACAAAACACCTAAAGTGCGGTTGTTTTATTCACTATTAAACAGGATTTATGGGATGCTGTCCTTATGCCAAGTGCAGTAAAGAATTTATCAAGTTTAAGATGATGCACAGGATCCGAGAGAATTTTTTATCTCTGATAGCATGCAACTGATAGAAAGAAAAGTGTTTTTTAGGTTTTTTTTTTCTTTTACATCTTACGACGAAGACGTACATCTTCGTGCAGTATCTCTGCTCTGTATGCATGTAACGTGCATCTCACATAAGCTCCCCTCCCCGCTGGAGGATGTGCTCCTTTGCCACTGAAGTGGTGATATATTCGCGTCACTCGAAGTCCTTGTGCGGTTTAATTCAAGCAAGTTTGAACGGATTTCTTGGGCTTGGATGGCATGGCAACAGCCATGCCTTTAGAAAATATAAACGAAGGTTTCCTTGGGCTGGCAATATATATTTTGGGTATTGTACAACCGAATTGCGATTGTAGACCGACATTGAGTCCTTTCGTGGCACATAATCTCCTTAAGCAAGTGCAGACATCTCCTCAGCATATTAAGTATCGTATTCAAGATGTAGTTGATTCACTCCATATGTTTTGCGTAATGCCAGTTGTGTATGTGCAACACCTAAACCTCTACAGTCAACACTCCGGCCTTAATCAATTGCATTAAGACCCTAAAGTGCCATTGATTCCAGAAATACGTTGGATAATTACAAGAGGAAATCAAGTTAAGATTCTGCTCTGACGTATTGCACTTACTGTTGACGCGTCGTGACATTCCTACCAATTACCTCAACACAGGTATCTTAATTAAAATGCAATTTGTAGAGACCCATTCCAAAGATAAGGAAAAACTCCGACTGATGACATCGAACAGGTTCTTAGCAACTTTCCATATTATAGGGCAAAATCCCCTTCTAACTTTATAATCATTAGATGTGGAGGAGTAAGTCCGTGAAGGAATTTACTATCATGATAGTGCTTCCCGGGCATTATATCCTGGGAACAAGGAAAGCATCCGGCTCCTGAACAAGTTTCGTATTGGTTTTATCCGGATCAGAAAATAATAAAAATCCCAAGAAGTGCTGTTTTGTCCCCGTGCTTATGAGTAAACTTGTTCCCTAAATACTTGGACCAACTTTCTTTATCGTTCTTAAAGTTCTCTTAACAGGATTAAACTTGTATAATCGTTCTGTCGGGACGGTACCCACTGGAAGTAATCCCTGCAGATTACGGCTCAGTTTTTCGGAGGGACTTCTTCTTGTAACCGAAACTTTTCGTTTCGATGGGACAACTTGTGGCAGCCATTGTTATGAGACCAGCTCCTCCTATTCCGCATGAAGATGCTTCCCAGTCTGTTGTATCAATTTTGAGGACATTCTTTGATTAATCGGATGAACTTCGATCTATCCGAAATTTTGGTGTAGTCTACTCGTTTACTATGACTTTGAAGGCGATTATGGTCATGGACTACTATAGATATATGCTTTCATAGAAAGACTATCAAGGAGGAAAATGAGGGATTTTTGCAGCTATTCGATTTATATCTTATAGGATCAAAGTTTTAATCACTTTTTAAAGGGAAAAGTCTGTATAAAATTTGTTAGTTAACCCTTTGAAGCACAGGAGGTCACCCATAGACCCATAAATGTCCTGTTGATTTTTTATTACTTATGAGCGATATACGTATATGATTGATTTCGTAACAATTTTTTATTTTCTAGTTTCCTAAAATCATAATAATAATAAAATAAATATAATTATTTAAAAAAAAAATTTAAATAATTATTGTTAATAATAAATAAATAACAAAGACTTCCATATAGAGGTTTACAGAGTAACTGATTACGAATCTGCTGTCAGATTTTCAAAATTTAAAATGACGGATCTAATATCCACAAAAACCATTATGTATTACTTTTTATAAATATTTTTTTTTAATTTTTGTCCGCGATTTTAAATTTTGAAAATCTAATAGTAAATTCGTAATCAGCGACACCAAAAACGTATGTATAACAATTTTCATAAAAGTTAGAGGATTTGATTATGTAAAAACAAACATACGTAGGAGAAAAATAAGGAGTCCCGTTTGTGTAATATTATAAATTTAATATAATTGGGGCGCAGCGAATATATTAATAGCAAGAAACCATTTGTTTAGAAACAAAATTTAAATATCCAATAGCATTTAAGAAAAAACGACTCGATTTATAGAAACAACGATTGAATTTTTATTACTCCATCAACAAATACGGATATAAAATAAAAATATAGATAGGTATATTGTCGCAGTTTTGACTTGCAGCTGCAACATGCATATCATCTGAAATTGTAAGAAAGAAAAAATACTTGATTATAATTGAGATTTGTACAGGAATAATCAACAAACCTAATCGATTACAGTGACATTTCCTCCGCAATTTGCAATAACAAAACAACTGTCATTTGACAGCAACAATTTTTCTCTTTTCGAAAAGTTTGAGGTTATGTCGAAAAATGGTTAAGACAAGAATTGTAGGTCTTTTTATTATCTACAACTTTTATATTTCACTTTTCTTGATCCGAGCTATAATTTTCTTTTTATTAACAAAAAACCGGTTTTTTTGACGTGTCGCGCTATATAAATTAATGTTTTAAAAATAGTAATAATAAAGTCTCCATATTTTGAAAACATGTTTTTTATGTAAAATATGACGGAGAATACAATAAATATACTAAAAACTTGCTATGAGGTGGGGGCAATTGTTAAAAATTGATTTAAACAATTAAATTGTTAATAACAATATGAATTTGTTAATAATTTTTATGAAAATTATTTTTTTCTCAAAACCCAGTCCTTTAGATTTAAAATGAAAAGAAAAGAAGTTTGTAGCTCAAATAAGACCAGAGTTATAAATTTTTGAAAATGAGTCTCCAAGCCAAAAAATTCATTATTCTCACATTTTCGATTACTAGTATTATCGAAAATATGCGGAACAAAAAAAAATCCTCGGACACGTATCTCTTATTTTTCGATATAGAACCCGTAAAAAAAGTTTCAGCCAAATCGGAGACATGTCGGTCAATTTTTATCAAAATCCGTACGGTTTGTAAAAGAATTACCCATGTTCAGTTGTAGGTGTCCACCATATTTGAGCACTTTCAAAGTTAGAATTTAGGCAGGTTTCCACCATCACATATGCCGTAATTAACTTGTAAGTTTCCACCATAAGGCTTTTACTGGTTTCAACAAAACAAACATTGAATTCCGATTCCAGGGATGTTCGAGTGTAGGTTTCCACCGCAGTTTAACATTTTTGGAATTAGAGTCTAGGCAGGTTTTCACCGTCACTACGAATCACACATTAGCAGTCTTTTTCTACGAAAAATAATAAAATAAGTTCTTAAAACGGTTTTAGGAGAGTGTTTGTGTGATGTTAAGAAGCATTTTTATGAAAAAAAAAATTGATTTTTTTCCGATTTTGAAAGTAAAGGTCCCCTTAAATACTATATTGCAGCTATAAGAGGCTGTAATTTACATGCTACAGGATAGACGCTGTAACATGTATCTTAAATCAATTCATAAAATTGTAATCAATAGTATATAGTTTATTTATCTATTACTATTTTCCATTTTTAATTTTGAAGCTGAAATATGTTAAAAGTTAAAAAACAAAATATATTAGTTCTTGAGTTAACAATTAACTTTGTTTAAAAAAATTACAAACAATTAATTTTGTTAAAAAAAAAATTTTCTCTCGTTAATTAATTTACGAAAATAATTAATATGTATTAAGTAAATGTAATTTATTTTATGTTTTACATATTAAAATGCGCTAGTATTAAAATAAAATAATATTATATTTTTGAAAAAATGTTTCTGCAATTCAGATATTAAATTTTAAATAAAAATGTCCCTAGGGAATACTAATAATCTAGGTAAGAAAATTATTTCTATTTACATTTCAATTTTTTTAAAACATATTGGAATAGGAAAAAAAATTTAACCATGAAGTGCCAAAAATCGCATGTTTTTTATATGGGAAAAATCGGCGGCTTTAAGGCAAAGATTTGTTTTTCTATTTATTTAGAGACATTTAAGCCCATGGGAGCATTATTATTCGAATATACCGATATTAAGTACCACCCTAATGTATATTTCAGGCCCTATTACATATTGTGCGTTAGTACAGGGAAAGACGGATCGACTTAGAAAACTTCTGAACTTCAGAGACCAGAGTTGCAATATGCCTGAATCCGTGAAGTTTTTAACAATCCAAAAAGTTTCTGCTCCGACGGATGGCAGACGGCAACATAGACAGACTTAAGATATTTTATAATGTTCGCTATTTTAGGTTTAATGGAGGCTAAAACATTCCAAATTCCAAGATCTTTGTCCAGAATTTGACCTTTTTTATGCCTGGCAATTTAAGATTTCCAGGAATTTTACATGGGAATGATATGAAAAGAAACAAGCTCGTCTAATCTAAATTCAATCATTTTTCTTGATTATTCGACGATATCAGGTTTATTTCATTCCAAATTAAATAGAAGCTATTTACCTTTACCATTTTAATTTTTTTGATACCTTACTTCGGGAATGTCCTGGAGTATTTCAGCAAAAATTATTCTACAGAAGATGAAAGAAATACAAACGAACCCACGTTCCACACGTGAGCACACATGCGGACCGCCCTCAGTGAGAAAAATGTGGCCGAGGAAATTTTTACGATAAGGACGAACCCCCAGACACACTCTGATTTATAGCCGCAGGAGGTTTCCTTCATTTCTCTGTTATCCTGCGGCTTTGTTATTTCATCCATTTTTACGTTTTGCTATTTTTAATTTAATTTCATCGCGTGAGTCGGGGGATTATAACCTTTGACCAGTAGGAGACCATGGGAGAGGTTAAAATGGGAATTTTTCGTTAATTTCGCTCTGTCATGGCGTGATGAAGTTTTTGTGCTCCTTAAGTTAAGTGGGTTGGAAGGCTGATTTTTTTGTGTATTTACTATTGCAGAAATATTGAAGGTCATAAAACTTTGTTGTTGGAGTTATCACCAAAAAAAATTCTTATACAATATATTCTTGAAGATCATAAAATTACACTAGTCAACAAATTAAATGGTTTTTCCTGCTTTAAAACAAGTGATACGTCAGTTTTATATGATTTCTTCGGTTTTCGAGAAAAATTGGGTTAAAAAGTATAAAAGACCTTATTTTGCTTTTTTTTAAAAATCATTAAACATTAACGGGACGTTCTAAGAACTTTTACTGTAGCTCAAATAACAGCCTGATTCTTACGTAAATATAGAAAATACCATTTAATTATATTGTTCTCTAAGCATGTCGGGGAACACGTTTTTCATGAGCGTGTGCCACTTATGATTTTCCATTCACTATAAATTGTATAAAATAATCAGTAATTCGAAAAGTTTTAAAGCCTGTAGTATTTAGATATATAACTTTTATTTTAGCGTATTAACAAACTCCTCCAAGAATTCATTATTTTTCAATAATTTTCCAAAAAAGGCCAGAATAACCCCTTTTTTACTTTTTAACCCTATTTTCCTTGAAAGTGCGAATTAGTAGAGAATTTTCGTTTCCTCATTCACAATCTACATAAAAAATTCTATGGAAATTACCTAATAGGTAATAGGACAAAATAATACAATAAATTGGTCAATTAATTTTGAAAATTTCTTGCACATTTTAAACTGTTTTTTTTTCGGAAAACATTTTACTATATTAGTAACTTGAGTTTTCTTAGTCTATGGGTTTATAACTTTCATAGTAATTTGAATTTAATGTGTTTTAAAACTGCATAATTGTTGGAAAAACAAAAAAACTTGAGGTATGAACCTTAATCGTTTTTATCAAACCAAACAAAAGTCGGATATCTATCCCTTGATACAAACACAATATAGCGCACAGATTTGAAACATACTTTACTATCACTATTGAAATTATCCACTTTGGCTTCCTTTCAGATTATAACAATCAGGATTACTGAGGTGCAGTATCGATGAGTGTTCAATAAAATTAATCCTAGCGTCATATTCAAATTTCCTCCTAAACTTACAAGTCAGCTTTAGTATTACCTGTAAAATGGAAGGAAACCGAAGGAGCAAATCCTACAAATCTCAGAAATCCAAACCTTCGAACATCAAGTAATTTTGGCCACTACTATTATCTCTATTATTTCATTCCTCTATCACAGCTTCTTCGTCTTCCTAACATCCATGAATATGCTAATAAGAACCCGCAGAGGTGTGGAGCTCTTACAGGATCCAGTTACCTTTTATTATAGTCCCAGAAAGCCCTACACTTTCCTACAAGTCCGAGGATTTTCAAACTCCCTCCCAGCCATTGGAGATCAGTTCGAAACTCGATAGATGCATATATGTATCTTCTGCACTTCTACATATAGAATGGTAATTACAATTGAATTACAACGGCGCCGGTGCCTGGGCCAGCAAGTTGAAAGTCAAGACAATGGCTCACTTCCTGGATGGACTTATCGATTTTGGGGCTCCGGAGTGCCTTTAAGATCGATTAAATTACAGGCAGAGGGAGGATCAGCCCTATACAAATTCATGTGCACCGTATTATAGGCCTGGGACTCCGAGGAGAAGTTGAGAATCCTTTGGGGACAAAACCCGATTATCATAAGTACTCCGCACCAGGGATCCTGACTACTTTGCATCCAAGCAATTGCATCCTCCCGTCGTATGCGGACCCGGCTACGCTTAATCCGGACTGAATTTATGGAATTACGATGAATATGGGGAGTACTACACGTCGTAGAATTCAATAAACGAGAGGTGTGTCGGAATTTGCTTGTTCCCTTACAGTTTAAGCCCGCTTCTATTCGGGAGCATCTGCTAAAAATCCCGGCGCGTTCCATAATTCATCGTCAGCTCGGAACTCGGTTAATATATCCTACCCGTCGCGACGGCGGCGCCGCAATTTTACGAGGATGCTGCGGTCCTCATCCAAGAAAACGGCGCGTCGGGAGCTTTATTGAAGGATTCCATTACGCCTCTGCATAATTTGCCACCTTCTGATTGCCGCTTTAAATTTCCGCCCATTGTAATTTATTATCGCCATAAATATCAAATATGCGGTGAAACTGAAATTACCACACAATATACAACCTTAAGGGTTGGTTTCGTCTGGCTTTTTTTAACAGCATTTATTTAAGTTTGTCAGTATTACTTTTAAAATCCTTTGTGGATATTCTAGATTAAACCTTAATACCTCTTTTTGTTATTTTTCAGTATCTACATATAGTTACGATTCTAATTTCTAATACTATTTTTTTAAACAAAACTTGTCTAGAAAACTTAAATACTACATATAATTTTTAAATTTCTTTAATATTCACTACACACTAATCAGTTTTTACATCGTTAAACAATGATGCTAATTATTTTTCAGTTCAGCACTAAACACATGTCACGAAAATTTGTCATCATCATCTTGTAAAAACTTTACCGAACTTCAATGTAAAAACATTCACTTACATTTTAAGAGCAATATTGTTGTAAAATTACCGAAAAAAATTGGTCCTTGTAATTTTACAATATTTTTAAGTTATTATATTACAATTTTATCTTAAGGAGACATACTAATTTCAGAATCTGGCATTTGTTTTGCATAAAAGCTTTAAAAACCCTATTATTTTTTGTTTTTTTTTAAAAAAAAGGGCGATTTTTGTTGGTCTTTTTCGTTTTCAAAGTCGATTATCTTGACGTTGCTGCTATTAAATGATCATATAACTACCAGAAATCGCGGTCCGAATGTCTACACTTTCTCAAACCATGGTTTTGAAAATTTTATTTGCTTTGGTTTTTGCAAAATTTCCATTTTGTACAGCAATGTAATAAACAATTTCGCAATTTTTTATACGAAAAGGATCAACTTTACAAAACAATTTATAGAACAAAAAAAAGCTTGAAATAAGCCAAAGAAAACGTATGAATTTTTCAAAATTCTTTCGACTATTTTTCGTTTTTTGGATTTGGTCAATTTTTGAAAAATCCAAAAATATGTTTATGAGTAAAAATATCAACAAAATTCATCATAAAAAATTTGGTGATATTTTTACTCAAAAAGTATCAATTTTACCAATAAATGTGTTCTATAACAGTGATTATAATTTTTTCAGAATTTTTCGAGACATTTTTGGATTTTACAAAAATTGGCTAAATCCATAAAACTAAAAACAGTCGAAAAAATTCTGGAAATTCGCTCGTTTTCTTTGGGTAATTTCAAGCATTTTCTGTTCTTTACAATTTTTTTTGTAAAGTTGGTTCTTTTCGTGTAAAAAAATCACAAAATTTTGTATTACATTGCTGTACAAAATGGAAATTTTGCAAAAACCAAAACAAAAACCAAAGTAAAAAAAAAAATTCAAAACTGTGGTTTGAGAAAGTTTAGACATCCGGACCTCGATTTCTGATGATGATCATTCAATAGCAGCACCGTCAAGATGATCGACTTTGAAAAGGAAAAAGACCAAAAACTAATAGGGTTTTTAAAGCTTTTATGCCAGATTCTGAAAGAGCATCCCCAAAAACCCCTGATATACAATTTTTTTAACAAAATCACCCCAATTTTCTATTCGAATCGTACAACTGAACTTGCATGCACAACATTTCCGTTTTGCGCATTAATGGGTTAATCTTTCATTAATCAGTTTTGAATTTTTTTATTGATTACCGAAAAAATTTACAACGAATTTTTATTGTTTCGATGACGACGCTATCAACTGTTCCATTGTTTTTATAATACTAGATTGAACATGGTAATTTTTCCGATATATAATGTAATTTTAAACACAAAAATTTAATTTTCGTATTCCAGAAAACTACTTAAAGAGTTAATGTTTAATTACAACCTAAATCACTTTGGTCTTATATAAATAACAAAAAGGGATTCTGGTATACAGTGTGCGATGGGGTCTGTAGGCAGGACTTCCAACTTCGTGGAAGAAACTTGCAATCTTTTTGCCGATTTCTTCCAACCGATATATAGTATATATAAGAGGTAGCAACTTTTTGAACTTTCTAATTAAAAGTTACTGCAGTTCTTTAGAAATTCCTTTAACATTGTTATTTAATCTTTCGTCTAGCAGTGATGTTTTTTTTACTAAATGGAAGAAAAGTTAATATATATAACTCCAATCTTCAAGGCAGGTTCTAATAAAAATTATGGAGGTTTTGAATTTTATTAATAAGCTTCTAGATTCACTAGTTTCTTCAGTTATTTCTTTCAAAGTTAAGAACTTTTACCCGGTAGATCTACAACGTCTAATTTAGCTCTATTTACAAATTTTTGTGCTGGTGCTTCAGAAAACCTTTCGATAAGGTCGAAGTTGAGGTAGTGTCGAATTTTCATGGATTATTGAGCTAAATTGTAAACTACCTCAACTACAAAGCCCAATATCTCAAGAAATATCGATGTTAGCGATTTGTTGTTCAAGAACTTTTTGGAGAAAACTGAATTTCCTACAAGTTTGTCATTTACAATTTTTTTTGTAGCTCTTGTTATTTAAAAGATATGGGCAAAAAAATTAGAATTTCTTGCAACAATTGGGTTAGTGGCCCGTACTACCTCGCTGGTGGTAGTTAGGGTTTCGCTGCAATGGACACTTTTGTAGAGCATTCAATTCTGAAGAAACCCTAACATTGACCAAGATTATACCATAAAATGCCTCTGAGCTGTAGAGTTTTGAAGAAGAAAAATCAAAGTTTACGTTCATTTTATACGGGAAATCTTTATACGCCTTGGTCGAGCACTTAATATTAATATTAAGGGCTCCAATTTTCAAGGAATTTTTGCTTAGGTATTTTCCACACAATTTTGAGGTGGGACTGAAAAAAAAAAATAGTCGCGAAAAAAAACACCCTAATATATATATTATAATAATCTAAACGAATCTTAAGGGGACATTCTCTTTCGAAATTGTCAAAAAATCGATTTTGAGATTTTTACATATTTGGATTCTATATACTTTCAAAAGTTCCCTCCTAAAATTTCATCAAGAAATTCGTAATAGAAAAAAAGTTACAGCTATATTTGTAAGAGCGCTCACCCATGAGTAACAACCGGTTTCTATGCAATAAAATTATGGTAAAAAATCTTTCAACGCGTTTTTCTCGAAACTACCTTTTTCAAACTGGTAGGACGGTTTTCTCCGAATCTACTTGACCGATTTTAAAAAACCAAAGAGCATTCGATTACTTATTGAAAATACTAGAAAATATGCCTCTAAAATTTAAAAACAAAAAACCCCTTTTGTTACGGGGGTAACTTACCCCAAAACAAAATTGCTTTTTTTTCGCATTTTTCTGAAATATACATATGAAAACTTCAAAATATGAAAAAGTATGAGTTTTAGAGGCATATTCCTTAGTTTAGAGTCTCAAGAATAGAATCCATTTTGAATTTTTCAAAAATCTGTTACAGGAGGTCCACAAATTGTCCTACCGTATAAAACGTCACTTTTGGACGACGCCCTCTACAGGAGCCAAGGGAAACTAAAAATGAAAAAAAAAATTTTTTTTATATTCTTAAGACACAGTTGAACAATGTCCAAAAGAAATTTTGTCAGTAAATATAATAGTTTTTTCATAATAAAATTTTTAAAAAGTGCTTTTTTTCCCAATTTCGAAAGAGAATGTCCCCTTAATTCCACCAATACCTATGGGTTGATGATGGGTTTCATGCGGATGATTTTCATGGATTTGAAAACTTTATTTTAAATTCTTGAAGAGGTTTTGTCTATCGAGCCAAAATTTAAAGAATTTTCTACTCTAATATAACCCGTCTGGGGTTTGCAAACATGTTCCACTCTCCTTTGCTTTCGGTATCTCTAAATCCTGGGAAATCACGTTTCCCTCTAACGAAGGGGAGGTTCGGCGGCGGCGCTGCAACTTCAGAATTCATTACGTGCCAAATTAGGAATATTCCTGTCCTGAATCCCGAATCAAACCCGTGTGTCTCGCACCAGCTCTTTTAATTGATAGCTTTGTCCATTGACGTCATCTCTCGTGCACTATCTCCAAGGCATCTCGCCGAGTGTATCAACTTTATCTGTTGATTTATCATGGAACTTTTGATCCCCTAATCCCCGAAACCATTCAACTCATGAGACATTTCTTAAAACAAAAGTTTTTGCTTTTACTTTTGTCTTTTTTATAATGTTTCAGCTGTCGGCTGGCCGAAATTTGTACGTTTTTTGCGATGAAATACTTTTCTACAGACTAAAACATTCTTTATGGTCTCTTTTTTCCCTATCATTTTGTTCTGGTAGCTTTTTTTCGGACTTGATGATTTTTGGGATTTGAGGAATTAAATGGAAAAGTAGAAATGAATTTACTTCAAAGTTGCCAAAAACAGAAACGAGGGAGTGAATTTGTTTCTACTTATTCATCTTCAAGAAAAGATGAGAAAGCAGTTCGCGCTTAAATTTATAAATAATCTTTAATTAACTGCCATTAGGAATATCTGTGACATTTTTTCTTTATATTTTTATTACCCAAACATTATTATATCGTCGTTACGCGTGCAATACCGCGAAAGAGCAGTTTGTAAATACCGCGTAACAGCAAAAGGCGCAAAATTGAAATATTGCGCCTACGGATTCTTAACATAGTTTCGCTCTATATAGATCTCACAGAATTTAAATTAGCCTATAAGAAACCTCATTTTTAACATAAAAAAATTCAATTCTATATTAAAATTCATTTCACACCCGCGTACCTGCTAATTGTAAACTACTTTTTCTGTAATTTGTTGTAAGAAAACCGCGTAAGTGACTTTATACAGAATCTAAGCAAGTTATTACAGTGATTTTATACGAAATCTAAGCAAGTTATTAGTAAGATAACGTTATTTTCCCATAAATTAGGCCGCAAAGAAGTAGCCTTAGAGTTCAGTCCATAAAATATAGTTAAATGGCTAAGATATTAAGTTTTTTCTTCCTCCTGTAAAATCGTGAAAACGCATATATGGGTAATTCTTTTACAAACCGAACACCTTTTTGACCGACACATCTCCGATTTGGCTGAAACTTTTTTTACGGATTCTATATCGAAAAATAAGAGATACGTGTCCGAGGATTTTTTTTTGTTCCGCATATTTTCGATAATACTAGTAATCGAAAATGTGAGAATAATGAATTTTTTGGCTTGGAGACTCATTTTCAAAAATTTATAACTCTGGTCTTATTTGAGCTACAAACTTCTTTTCTTTTTCATTTTAAATCTAAAGGACTGAGTTTTGAGAAAAAAATAATTTTAATAAAAATTATTAACAAATTCATATTGTTATTAACAATTTAATTGCTTAAATCAATTTTTAACAATTGCCCCCACCTCATAGCAAGTTTTTAGTATATTTATTGCATTCTCCGTCATATTTTACATAAAAAACATGTTTTCAAAATATGGAGACTTTATTATTACTATTTTTAAAACATTAATTTATATAGCGCGACACGTCAAAAAAACCGGTTTTTTGTTAATAAAAAGAAAATTATAGTTCGGATCAAAAAAAGTGACATATAAAAGTTGTAGATAATAAAAAGACCTACAATTCTTGTCTTAACTATTTTTCGACATAACCTCAAACTTTTCGAATAAAATACAAAAAATGTTAAAAATCACCTTTTCCAAATTTATTTGCCACATTTTTTGCCTCATGTCGTCTTTTTTTTAATATAAGTAATTATTATGTCCTTCTTAACAAATAATATTTATTAGCAATCAATACAATAAAAAAAACATAAATTAATAAAAAAATTTATTGTGGTTTCAATACTTATTATTGGTTAATATGTATTTCGTTTGATGGTTAGTTGAGAAAAATATTAAAAACACAAAAATTATATGTTAATTTCTTTTTTAATTTTTTATACTCTTTTTTTCAATAAATAATGTTTCAAAAAGGTGATTTTTAACATTTTTTGTATTTTATTCGAAAAGTTTGAGGTTATGTCGAAAAATAGTTAAGACAAGAATTGTAGGTCTTTTTATTATCTACAACTTTTATATGTCACTTTTTTTGATCCAATTTTCTTTTTATTAACAAAAAACCGGTTTTTTTGACGTGTCGCGCTATATAAATTAATGTTTTAAAAATAGTAATAATAAAGTCTCCATATTTTGAAAACATGTTTTTTATGTAAAATATGACGGAGAATGCAATAAATATACTAAAAACTTGCTATGAGGTGGGGGCAATTGTTAAAAATTGATTTAAACAATTAAATTGTTAATAACAATATGAATTTGTTAATAATTTTTATTAAAATTATTTTTTTCTCAAAACTCAGTCCTTTAGATTTAAAATGAAAAAGAAAAGAAGTTTGTAGCTCAAATAAGACCAGAGTTATAAATTTTTGAAAATGAGTCTCTAAGCCAAAAAATTCATTATTCTCACATTTTCGATCACTAGTATTATCGAAAATATGCGGAACAAAAAAAAATCCTCGGACACGTATCTCTTATTTTTCGATATAGAACCCGTAAAAAAAGTTTCAGCCAAATCGGAGACATGTCGGTCAATTTTTATCAAAATCCGTACGGTTTGTAAAAGAATTACCCATATACGGTATTTACAAACTGCTCTTTCGCGGTATTGCACGCGCAACGACGATATGCTACAGTGATTCTTATTTTTGGGTAACTCAACCAGAAAAAATATATTGCTTGTTATAAAGGACAAGTATTAAACACATTCTCATCGCAAATACTAGTTGGAAAAGCACGCAGCAGCATAAACTAATTTGAAAAGGACATCGATTAATTGATAATATTAAAAATATAAAAATTTTAGTTCCATCCGCGATACACCGAAGGCTACTTAAGAAATATATAAAGTTTTCATTATACAAGATAAAAGAATTGCCCCACAAATAATCAAGTCACTCAAAAATTCAAAATATTCATGGATTTTTGAAGAGGACTGAAAGACACAACGCACCTTTTTTAGATTTATAAATTCGAGAGTTGTTGGGAAATTGAGAAATAATAGAAAGGTAAAAAAGGTAATTCTAAATCAACTTAAAATTTTTAAATTAACCCAAAGATGTTTAAAATTTAAAAAATATGTATAAGTTGAATGATGAATGGTCTTAAAAGAACTCAGTAATACCGACTGATTTTTACGACTCAAGTATACATTACAAAAATTAGCTTTCACTGAGTTTTCATTTTCATACCTCTTCGTTCACTATCTACGTAAATAAAATAAAAAAACTTTTTTGTCCGTCTGTCCATCCCGTCTTCCAGCTATTTTTTATTTTACAAATCTTAATCTCCTGAGGATATTTTAAAAATTCAAAATGGCGGCGTATTAATAAAGCACCATTAAAAGTATTGTTTTCGAAATCAAGTACGAAAAATATCCTTATACCCAAAGAAATATCCTATTCAAACAACTAATTTCGTTGTTCATTTTTCTATTTTTGCTTTTCAATTTCAGCTAGCAGCTCGTAAGAATGACCAGAGAACTCTATTTAAATAATACCATCAGTCAACGAAGCTCATTGTACATCTAAGAAAGTCAGTCGATCAGACTTTTTATATTAAGATCATTTTCGAATTCACATGCACTTGCACTTAAATCTATCTTTCCCACTAAATGTTCTCCGAAAAGCCGCGAATAGTACATAGAGCGTTAATATATGTACGTAGGTTATTATTATTATTATTATTATTATTATTGTTATTATTATTATTATTATTATTGTTATTATTATTATTATTATTATTATTATTATTATTATTATTATTATTGAATAGCCAAGTATAATACAATACAATAATACAATTTCCAATTACACCAAGCAACTAAGCGTGAATACAATTACAAAGGCTAGTTTAAGAGTTTAGTTTAACAAGGACAGTATGTGGGAAGCTAGCTAAAGAGCAGTTTAGAGGACCAAATTGAAATTTGTCATGATTCCCTTGAAGTGTGACCATGAGAGAGTTATAATATGCAGCGAGTAAACCTCTAGGTGGAGAGAAGACATCAGTACTTCTGCTTCCATGCACAGGAACACGCACATTTAGATTGTTTACTAATATAGTATTTAGATACTTGTGATAAATATAATATAAGGTGCACTAGTCGATATACAGTCTCCTATCAACAAGAGGCGATAGGTTAAGTAAGAATAGTCTATCAGGATAAGGAACATATGGTTTATCGAATTTTCTTAAGAGACTGTGGGAGAATTTCTTCTGCACAGATTCGATTTTATCAATTTTATTCTGATGATACAGAGACCAAACAGGCGAACAATACTCAAGAATGCTTCGCAGAAGAAGAATAGCAGTCTCGCCGTAGTCAGATTTTGAAGATAGGTTGTAATGCGTAGAATAAAGCCAGCAAGTCTATAAGATCTCTTGGAGATATCGTGGATGTGAGCATCGAAAGTCAGTTTATTGTCAAAAGTGACCCAAAGATCCTTAAACTCAGTAACCTCCTGTAATATCACCGAGCCAAGGTGATATAAACTCACCGTAGGAGACTTTTTAAAAGTATAAGTCATCTTAAAACACTTATTAATACCCAAGATACACGGACACGGCTGAATAAAAATCTTATGAATGAAAATTCACTCGGATTTTAATTCATTCAATGACAAGTCGATGATATTTCGTTTTGACAGTTCAAAGTGCAAAGAGCGGAGTGAATACATGTTTTTGAATAATTGACACTGGAAATCAGCTGATTTTTCCAGAACTTCCATTTTCATCCGCTCTGAATTAAGTTTTTGGAACTTCATCGAGTAGCCTTCGAATGCAGTTATGAATGAAGATTCAAACTTAATCCACAGTGATACACGGTACAGCCGATGATAATCCCTGCTGGGTCTTCATTCTGTCGTGCCCGTGTATCAAGGGTATAACATTTAACGACAAGCGGTTTAGAGCAAACCAATCTCCAATAGCGAGTAAGTCGCGCTGAAAGATATCACAGTCGGCATAACATTCAATCACTCTTAATATCTTGAGAACATCAGCATATAAATGGTCAAGTCATTAATAAATAGAAGAAAAAGAAGAGGATCAAGAAAAGAACCCTGGGGAATACCGGAAACCGGAACAAACTCAAATGACGAACAACCAGCAAACACAACATACATTTTACGGTCAAGCAAATAAGATGAGAGCCAACTCAAAAGGGATCCAGATAAGCCATATTTTCAATCTTATACAGAAGAGTAGAAAGGCCCTATCAAAGGCCTTGCTGAATTGGATAGAAATCGTGTCAAGCTGCTTATAATGTTCAAGTTAATATGCAACAAAGTTATACTATATATATATAGGTATATTATGTAGGATGCTTTTGTATTTGTCAGATTTTTAGTGTTCTCTAAATATACTAAAAATTGATTCCTTAGATAGTGTGTTCGCTATTTGCAACAATAATTACACCTTTTGCCCGTTGAGAAGGAAATTATTGCCAATATTGTGGTAACAAAGAAAAATCGCCGATTCCTTAATACTTTAGCAATATATTAAAATATATTTATATTTAATTTCGAACAACCTAGGTAGGCGGAAAAAGTATCAAGAGAAAGTGCTGTCCGAAGAGTTAGTGAAAAGTCCAAGTACATAAGAGTTCGAAAACGGCCTAATTACTTTTAAAGCACCCAGTTATCTACACTAACAAGAACACGTTCTCAGGTGTGTCTGGTGTGTAAGAGACACGTATTTTTTTTTATCTGCGGATACGCACATCTAGGGGGTGAAAACCACTCCTAAAGTTTACCCCCAAAAACAGTTTTTCCTAAATATTTCTAATGAATTTTTTCGAATGAAACAAAATGGAAATGATGTCTGATAAATATACTAACATTTTGTAAGTAGTCCGGTTCCCGGGGGTGGCAACCCTTTTTTTTTATTGCAGAAAAATGATTTTTTTTCTTTGTAATATATTTTTGCGTCACAAAAATAACAGCTTTAATTAAAAATCATTGAAAAATATTTTTTTACATACGATTTTGAAAAATAAAGTTGACGTGTTGTTGGGTTTTCATAAAAAAAGCTCCTCAAGTGGTAAACAAACCCTAGCACTAATACGTAAATGATGTATATTCTTTCAGACATCAGTTTTTTCGTCGCTTTGGAGTCGCTGATTAAGAATCTGATGTTAAATTAAAAAAATTAAAAATGGCAGATCCAATATGACGGACAAACTTATGAAAAATACACCAATTTTTATAAAAAAACACAATAAATATAAAGTACCCCCTAAATGTGTGTATCCGCAGATAAAAAAAAATACATGTCTCTTATTTTTCGATACTCTATAACATATTTCAATTTCATCAAAATCGGTGAGACACACCTCAGAACGTTTCCTTGTAAGAGGAAAATGATATTCTGAAAGAAAGGATGATTAAACTGAGTTTGAGAATTGCTCTTATGGACAAACACTAATGACCAATACAAACCAAAATGAATGACAACTAACAAAACCACTAATAAAATTATAATGACAAATTAATGAGTAATCAGTGTTTTCTATGAAAATTTTACTCAAACAACCTCAAACATACATACATAATTAAAAGATTTTATCAAAATCATTTTTGAAAGTTCTTATTACATATAAGAAGATTTTACATTCTCCCAATCTATTTTTTGTTTTCTTAGGGTAGTAGCAACATGCTTGTTGAAACAAATATTGACCATGTGAAGTTATGAAGAATACTTACAAGGGAATATTCCCAACCCGAAATCTCCGATTTTGATGAAACTTGGCAGAAATGTTACCTTTAGTGAGACATTTAAAAATCCGTTTTCAAACCCTGCTGTAATTCGGTCCTTGGGGGGGCAACCCCCTCCAAATATCAAAAATGGGCCGTTTTCGAGTCGCTTTATGACGCATTATCTCCCGTTAAGTTAACTATTTTTTAGATTTGAGAACGCAAGCTTTTTAAGGAAGGTCTGAGCTTTTAGAAAAGCTATAAATTTTATATACTTCCTTTGGAGCTTCTCACTATAAATCGCTTGCAAAAATGTTGAATTTCCCAAAAAAACTTCATACGCATAAACTCATTTTTCGTTAGGTGTTCGCTTTGCTTTCAATTTAATAAACCATTCTATAGTAAAATTAACATTAAAATAGTATGATGTTCGAAGATCTAGTTAAATGAAACAGATGATTTAACAAGGTGTCTTTGTTCAATCAACTAGAAATATTTTTTTCTATGTACATTAAGATCATATCATTTACTCCCTCAAATATTAACACATAAGAAATTTCCCCCAGTAATGTCCACATATCCAGTGTAATCTTAATTTTCACCCTCTCAATCTGCTACTGGGTGCACCTAAACATTTCCATTAGAACTCAATTACATTCCGAATGTCTATCGCACGCTACGACTTATTTTGTCACATTTATACGAATGCGACCGGACCATTAACTGGTGATTACTAGCAAGTGCCTCGCTGAATATAGAAAAAGCAATTGCTTTAGAGTAGCAGAAAAAAGCATAAAAATTACTGGTGCTAATGATTACACCAAGACCGTCGATTTATATCACTTTGTTCCCTGGAAGCAATTCCTGTAACGTCCCGGTCCGGCAACAAATGGCACTCCTGATTACCATAATTAAGGCGGCTATTAGAGCTATTATCGGCATTTTTCTTCCCTGGGATTTCGTTAGTTGCACTAAGTCAGGCTAAGCAAATCAGGAAAGTGACTAATTAAGGTCCTTGCGAGCAACTAAATGTTTTCCGGGGGAGGCTCGAGCAATGCCTATGATGTCTTTTGGCCAATTTCGAAACAATTTTATTCGGGAGGAGATGAAGGAAGTGCCCAATGTCGACCTTGGAACGAACATCTTGGAATTATTAAAGTACAAATATAAGGGATGAATAATTTTTAAGAAATGATTAATTGCATTTGTGGGCTTCATAATTCTGTCATAGGCTTCCTTTAATTCAAGACGGCGGCACGCGCTGTGCTAAAAAACGAAAATTCTTCTACAAAATTGTATGAATCTTCTCACATCCTTGCTCAGCAAAAGATGTTCTTTTGAAATCCATCCAGATGTGGACAATTACATGTAATTTGTCTTCGACTTCCTTCCCCTCATTTGTCTTTTCTGAGCGTCTGTCTGCTGGTAATTAAGCATAATATATCAAGACGTTACCTTTTCAACTCCTAAACATAAAAAAAAAAGTAAAATCTTCGGAAGTAATCTTTATTTCGCTCATAGTATACAATGAAAAAGTGCCTTTTGTTGTTCAATCCCTCGCACAAAGAGGTAGCTATTATCTCTGCTCGAATTATAAGATTGTTGAAATTTCTAGCCAAAAAAATATATGAAGCTTTAAGCGAATTCTTACGATATAATCAATTTAAGAGGAAAAACCTAATTTCCGCCAATCATGTCAAGAAAAGGCAATTTTCGTGTAAGGATTGGCCTCAAATAAAATCAATTACCCCCACCACCTTGTGGCGCTCAATTCTATGGTAGACGAAAATTCCGGCGCAAAGGCATCTGCTAAAATTCACAAAAACCAAGAAATATGTCAGCATTAAAACGCCATTAATTAGGGAGGCTTCCCTGTGTCTCCGCTGTTGATATATTGACCGAAATCGAATCGACTAATTCCAATTTATTAGAAGGAGCCACCCGACGAGTGCCAAACGCCGAAAGACGACGCCAAGGAATTAATTAGAGCAACTTTCTGAATCCCCGGATATCCGAATCTGGTGCGGTATTTCTGTCTCAAATGTCTAAGATATAATCAATTATTCTTTTTAATTCGAGCTCCCCGACTATTTGCATTTGGATGACATCCAGCATTCAGCCGGGAGCTCTTCTGCACGATGATGACGATGATGATGAAATGGGCTTATGCATTAGCGCGGGCAATCCAAGCTTGATTGATGAGCTCTTGACTTGGCCCCGAATTAATTACAACCCCATTAATGACACGACATGGCGCCTTCGAGGAAGATTCTTTGCTTTTAGCGAAAATTTCCCAATTCAACTCTTCCTTTATGAATCTCAAAGTGCACTCATTCCAAAGCCTGTGAAGTTTGAAGCGATACTAAGAAACCAAGCAACGATCATCACAAGAGGAATAATTTGGATCAGATTCTTAGAAGATATTCTGAAGGTGTTATTATCAAACCATTACGACAACCTTTAAAGGTATACTTCCTCATTCCCCCAAAAATATTTTGGTACAATTCGACAAGGTGTATAATTTTTATGAGTCTCCCCGATTCTCTTCAGGATATTTCCCATCACCACACTTCTTAGACCTTTAAAACAGTTCCTTCCAGGATCAATAGCGCATTATTTATGAATGACTTGCAAGACGGACGTTCAACTTATTTCTGCATCAAAGTTACCGCCATATTCTTTACTTTAGCTTAGGAAGCTATTGATTAATGATTCCTTCGAAATTCTAGTATCGTTTGCCAAAAACATTTCATCTTCAGGATTCCATTTGCTGATTAATGCGCTCAAAAATACCTCGAGGAAGTTCTCAGATTCTCAAAGGGTCCAGAAGAATGCACCTCCATCCATTGTTGGTTCGGTACATTCGAAAATGTTCGAATTGAACGAAATTCTGGTCCCATTGTCCTAAGTGATTTTATTGACAAATCGAAGTAATCGAGCAGAAGCGTATTGTTGTCTACATTTTTGTGTCATGTCTTGTTAAAATTGCAGCTATATACTAAGAGCACTTGTAGACACAAAAGTAAGGTGTCTTTATCCTCAAAATAATGGGGGAAATGAGAATTCTTTAGAGACTTTTAAATTCGAACTTTTAAAAAAGGCTAACTATGAGCTCAAAAAAATCAACGAGAATTTTAAAGTGGATAATCCTTAATAACTTTTATATACTTTATTTCAAATTTGGAGAACTCGTACCATATGAAAACTTTCAGGATATTTTTGTAAATATTTAAATAAAATATTAATGTCAATTTCAATTAAAATATGTCGCTGTTGGGGTGTAATAATTAATAAATTATTTTGTTTATAATCAGTTTTAATCCGAAACACAAAGTCTATACCAGTTTTCAATTTTCATAAAAATTTGTCATAATTCGGTCTGTTTTTTTGTTGTTAAAAATATATTTATTTTGAAACAAAATGAATTAACAAATTAATGAAAATATTTTCCATCATTGATTACTACTTTTTCCCACCTCTCAGGCAATTTTCGCATTCCATCTTGAAAAAATATTTTTTCTTTTGAGACAATCCAACTTCCGATTCAATTTTCTATTTCTACGTGCTGCATCCGTCGGAATAACCAGTAATCAGAGGGAGCCAGGTCCGGAGAATACGACGGGTGCGGTAGAATATCCCACTTGAGTGTTTCTAAATATTTTTTGACGACTTTTGCGACATGAGGTCGAGCGTTGTCATGCAAAAGAATAGCTTTATCATGTCTTCGTTCATATTCCGGCCGTTTTTCGCGTAATGCACAGCTCAAACGAGTCAATTGTAGCCTATACCGATCGCCCGTAATATATTCACCAGGTTGTAGCAGCTCATAATACACAACACCCTTTTGGTCCCACCAAATACACAACAAGACTTTTTAATGTATGCTTTTGGTGTTGATGTTGAGGTCGATGGTAACGATTCACCAGGCTTAGCGTAATATTTTTTCTTCTTGGGATTATCGTAGAATATCCATTTCTCATCCCCAGTAACAATCCGATGTAAAAAACCCTTTCTTTTTTGCCTTTGAATCAACTGCTCGCAGGTGAAAAATCGTCTCTTGGTTTCAATTCATGAGGAAGCCAGTTTCCTTGCTTTTAAATCATTCCAATGGACTTTAATCGTAGAGAAACTGCTTGTTGAGTCACTCCCAATGTATCTGCAAGCTGCTCTTGCATTTGACACGGATCTTCATCGAGTAATGCCTCCAATTCTTCGTCTTCGAAATTTTTGGGTTGTCCAGGGCGAGGCTTATCTTCAACGCTGAAATCACCATTCTTAAAACTACGGAACCACTCCCTACATGATTTATCAGTCGGAGCATTATCACCATAAACTTCCACAAGCATTCGATGCGCTTTCGCTGCACTTTTCTTCCAAGTAAAGCAAAAAATTAAAACCTCCCGCACATGCAGCTTAGTTAACACAAAATTTGACATATTCGACAAAATAGAAAACAAGGTTTTTTATGATATTCAAAGTGATAGAAACTGAATGTTATTGACACATGTCTAACCTCTCTGAAACCACCGAGATCAGCTGTCACTGTGAAACATTCATAGCAGGCAGAACCATCTTTTGAAAACGGACCGAACTAATTTGTACACCCAATATATTTTGCACTCGATTTACCGACGCGTCCATAGTTTAAAGCGAAATTTAATATATTAATGGAATTATAAATAAATGTATTTCTAATATTTAACAAATTTTCAAGAATGTACAGAGTGTCTCAAAAGTAGTTCTGAAACTAAATGCATATTTTCTCCCTTTACAATTTAATTAGTGGCAGTACTTTTCAGGTTAGCATACCTAAGACCCTGTAGTTTTATTATATTTATTGTAAATAATGAAACTGAAGAAACCTTCCCTCCTCACTTCAGTTTGAATTCCGCCTTAACATTCTCGATGTAATACGTTTTTAGTGTATTTTCAGTCAGTTTTCAGTGCAAATAATACTTTTCGCCTTATTTCATATTGAATTCCGTCTAAAATTTATTTTTCAATCTCTGTTGAATCTTTTTCCAGTAGATCAAATAGTTTTTTAAATCCTGCACACTTTGAAGTAGGCATACTTAAAATGAAAACGTTGTATTGTTTTCTTATGAAGAATTTCTTTGTATTTTCTATGAATGCACTTAAAGCGGAAAGATGAATCTTTTAATAAGTATTTAAATAAAAATTCCAACAAATCGCTTTTCCAATCCACTTTTTCTTTTACTGAATGAGACTCCCATTCATTGTAAGTAAAATTTGATCTACTTATTATTATGCGTGTATATAAAGGAAATATTTTTATTAAATTGTCTAATCTTTCAAACAATAAATATAACACCAAACAAAGTAATTCTGGGATAGAGAAGTATTGATGACAACAGAGATACTATGTATACCATATTTCTTTGAAAAAAAAGAGCATGAATTAACTTACTAATCTGGATAAAAATATCTATACTATAATATGAAAATCCCATGGCTATTTTAGCACCACATCATTCAAAACTTCACACATTGTGGAAAAAACCAAGCGAACCACTTAATCGATTTTAAAATTTTGACATGCATACAAAATATGTAGCATACCGCAGAATTCCAGCATGAATGTCTGGTGTAAAGTGAAAAGCCTTTTTTTACCTTCCACTTTCCCATTGCAATGTTTTATTATTCATAAACCTCCCTAGAAAATTCTCGACCCAGCCACGTAAAGTCGAATAAAAATATGTTTTCTCCCATAAGTTGTGCAAAACAATGGGCAGCTGGCGGCTGGTGAGCAAAATCAAAGCGAAAAGTTAACAACAATGCCATAAAGGTGCAATGTTAAAATATAAACAGGGCACTTGGCTGCACAACTTATTCATATAACATTTTCGTTTTCTGAATGCATACGGGGAGTTGTTTTGGGGCTGCACAAGTGCTCGTTCCTTTTGAGTGGAGCAACCCCAGCACTAAAAGATGAATTGGGGAAGTTCTAGAAATTCGGGAGCGACCCAAAAACTTTTTCCCACATCGTTTTGGATCGAAATGGTCCATTTTGGTGCGCCAGACTTCTTCTCGGGCTCGCATCCTCTCTGGTCGAGATAAATCAGGACAAGTTCAGAAAGTTATGAGTTCACACTTTCCATTTTGGGGAGGGTGAATTAAAGCTGTTTCCCCGCAATGGACTTTCTGTGCAGCCTGGATTTATCTTAATTCTAGGGAAACCAACAGACGAAGTAATATTCGCATACGAAAAGTTTCCAGGGGTTTTTCCAAATTTGCATACGATCGTTTGGTATCTGTTTTTCAGGTGTACTTCCAATTTAGATGTTACAGATTTGCAGGTAGCACTAATTTCAATTCCACGATTTTTTGCACCTGTATTTTACTTAGGGAAAGAAATTCAATACCCTTTTTTCGTCTTTTTCTACTACAGCTCCAAGCTACTCTAAATAGGATTGTGGAAATGTATCCTTCTATGAAAAGGTTATTCAAATGTGAGAAGTGCCAATTACGAGCGCGAAAACAAGATCGCCATAAGCCAAGCAATTCCAAAATTCAATTTTCCTAACAGCCCCGCACAGATGGAGCTGGAAGCGGAGCACAGGGTGTACAAAATATAAAGTGGTGCATTTCAGATTTCCGGAAATCTTATTACATTCAGCAACATCGTCCGCACATCTTGTCGTCCTTTTCAGGACACGCCGGGACACAACGACGAAGCATAAAACTCGGCAACTCTAAATCTTTTTTAGGGGCGGCGGCGGGGGGCGAAAAATTTTACTTCTTCAATTATATCAGTTGGCAACAAAAGAGTGAGTAATTGCGAAATTGAAGCGAGAAGAATGGCCGTTGCAACAAAGGGCAATCATCCGGCAGCTGCATCAGAGCTCTTATCCATTTTCTGCACACAAAGCGAATTTTCACTAAAATTTTTTGAGCAATCGCAGCGAAAACAAATTACGTTCCACAAATAGTTGCAACATCTTCCCATCGCTTTCACAAAGGGCGGATTGAAATGAAAGGAAGGAGGCAGGCGTTTCGAAAGTCTCGAAATTAATTGCTCCTTACTTACGTCACCGCCTGGCTTCTCCCTTACCCTTAGAATCGCAGTCACAAATGCACGGGCTCCAGTGCCGGATTTGGATGTGTGGGGGCCTATGGGCACAAAATGGTGGGGGCCCTAAAAAATTTCGCGCGGTCGGCGCCTAAGGCGCCAACCGCACTTAGTATAGTACCCCTTTTGCTGATTACCACTTAACTTTAATTTATTCAAAATATCTTTAACACCTTCAAAAAGTTACATACTTGAAATATATTTTATAAATTAAAAAAGTCATATTGCACACAATTTTAAATAATCAGTATGAATGCATGGCTTCTTATTTTAGCACTTAGATGGTGGGGTTCAATAAAAATATCTTCAATAAAAATGTTGAAAAGTTTTTTTAGCCGTTCAGCTTTCATACAATTATTTTTTTTTAAACTCTTCTAAAATATTTAAGATTACAGTTGGTGGGGGCCCCAAGTTGGTGGGGGCCCGTGGGCCAGTGCCCTAAGTGCCCATAGGTAAATCCGGCCCTGACGGGCTCAACCCGCTTTAAACCGCCTTAACCTAAAAGAACTTCGCTCCGAATGGGGTTCTGTCACGGGGGCTGCAGAGACAGTCTAGCCCCGAATTCGGGGTTGATGAGGAATTAAGTAAAAGGAATTTTCCGGGCGAATATGATAAATTTCCATGAGTGAGTGCTATTTGCATAAATCGAGTGCGCTCTTCGGGGTAAATACTCCAGGGCTCCATGTGGTGGGGGGAGCAAACTTCCCAAAACGAGTTTTGCGTAAGGTTCTTTGTTGGGATCGTTCTGCTCCCTTTTGCGTAAAATATGCATGAAAATTTGAGTTACGACTGAACTTAAGGGTTTTACACATTTCTCTGATAGTTTTGACTCTTACACTGTTTTATATTCATTTTCCTTTTATAACTTTAAAGCTTTTGCAATATGCGGAAATCTAGGCCAATATTTTTCAGTGTTAAAGATTTCAATATTGTTCACGACATCAACCATAACTGGGGAGAAACGTACATTTTTAGCACATTGATCCCGGCGTGGAACATTTGTGGTATACAGGCATAGCTTTTATCTGGCGATGTGGATCTCCGGTGGTCCACATTTAGTTTTCTATACAAATAGAGTTGTATACGCACCTGCTAACAATTTCACGAAACTAATAAAATAGTTATACATTTGGGCATTCCCTTCTTGTGATAAACTAAGCGCCAGCCACTAACGTAAATAAGCAGTGAATCAAACAAGTGCCGTCAAAAGAATAAGCAACTTCTAATTTCGTTCATTCATCATTAATGTAGACTTCGAAAAAGTGCGCCGGGTTGAATGTATTAGAGTCCAAAAACTAAATAATAAAGTAAGTAGATTTCATGTTGAAGATTTAATAATTTTTTAATTCTTTAAAGTAGTCTACGAAGAGCTCAATGTTCAAATCCAAACAAAAAATATAACTACACACCATCGAAAATTGAAACCTCCATATTCAAAATTTATGTAATATATCTCTTCTTCCAAACTTCAAAAGCCCTAAGAAGTATGAAATAACTTTACATTTTTGAAGTCGTCTCTATAATTCGAGTGATATAAACCCAATACTAGGAAATTATAAACAATAAGCTTTGTTTTCACACCGATTTCAAACATCTACTAATCTAGATAAACATATACTGAATTTCTACCTACAAAAATTACAAATGTAATTGTTCCAGAAAAGGTTTTAGAATCCCAGTGAATTTTGACGTAAATTTGATTGAAACAAACGAATAGAATTCTGGATTTTATATTCAGATATCCAGTCAATTTAGACATAAATCTAGTTATGAAAATTCATTGAATTCGAGCTAAAAAACACATAGAATTTTGTCGTTTATACCTGTAATTTTAGTTAGATGTCCTATAAATCTAGTTAAGGTAGTTTAATGGAATTCCAGTGTCTAGATTATCACTAGATTTTTGGGGGCCTCAATAGCCCGGTTGGTAACGCGACTTGTTTACTGCGAGCCAGCAGGGCGCTAGAGGTTGTGGGTTCGAATCCCACGAGAAGCCCTAGTCACAAAAAAGTGGTATCACAATGGGCCTGTAATGGCCTAAGTGTGTCTTCGGACAGCCACAACAATCTACATCTACATCTACATCACTAGATTTATAACCGAAAATCTTAGGAAGTCATCTCTAGTTGGAATTTGCCTAGATTCTAGTTATATTATAAAACATTTTAGATGAACACATTTCGCGCTCATATTTTTGTTTTAGAGAAAACCTTTTCTAAAGGGTATTTTTTTTTAGAGGCGGAGAACTTTAAATTGGCAAAGCCGTTTTCTGTGACAAACGATTTGACATTTCTCGGTTGTCTTGAGGTTAGTATGGTTTGGCAATTCATCATGAATAGACTCAAGCTGGAGCAACGTTTGCAAATTGTTCAAATTTATTTGAAAGACGGGCATTACGTAAGTTTTATGGTGCTCAAAATCTTCTATTTTCTTTGGGGATATGTAAAGTCGCATGTCTACGCCGATAAACCAGTAACAATTCAGCACTTTGAAGTCAGCATTCGACGCATTATTACCAAAATACAGTCTGCTGTACTGCGGCGAGTGTGTCAAAATTGGACCTCCAGATTACGCCGTGTACACGCCAGCCGCGTCGGCCACATGCCCGAAATCATATTCAAACATTAATGCCAAAAAATCATCTTTCAAATAAAGACAATTTCATGGTTAATTAAAACAAAATTTTGTGTTTTATTTCAATTTAAAGTTATACGCCTCTAAAAAAAACACCCTATACATGATTCAGCATTGGGAAGTATGGTGAAAGATAAATAAGAGTATGAGATGTTGCAATAACTTTATCACGCAATTCCCAGAATTATTAATTACTTATGTACGATTCTATTTAGATTCATTACTGCAATAAGGGATATATTTCGGCCTATCATAATTGGAGTAATTACATAAACCGAAATATTTATTTCTGATAGAACCTTATTTCTCCGAAGGTGGTAATTGAAGCCAGATTTATCAATAAATATAGTTTTTTCCACTATGACTAGTGAATTTTGGCAAAAAAAAATTAATTGCATATTCTTTGCGTTGTCGAATTGTGCATATTGAATTCAAACGATCATGATTTATTGTAGCATTCTTTAGTGTAATCCTTAAAATTTTTAAAGCATTATTGATAGAAGTTTTTAAAAAAATTTAATTTAAATTGTGTCTACTTAAAAGAGTGTGCAATACAAAAATATCTTTTAAAATCTTTATTAAAAGTTTCATGCTCTGCTTTTGTAGTATTTCTGTTTCTGCCTCTGCTTTCTATTTCTAATTTCTTCATAGATAATAACACAACAAAAAGTTATTGTAGTCAAATTTTTATGTATTATCTCTGCATTTATATAGTTTTAAGAACATTGCCAGCAACTGTACGTGAAAACTTTCTTGTGTTTAAATATAGAAAACAATAATTTTTTTTATATCGAAATCAATTAAATTTTGAGGAAAATCGATCCAACGGTTTATTAGTTATAAAAAATTAATTTCTTTTTAGTGTGGACTTATAATGATGGCTAGTTTATCTTTGCGCTTAGCTAATTCTCTCCCTTAATCAGAAATCTACCTTAACTTATATGCTGGCTATTCAAAATACCCGACGATTCAGAAATTTCACTATGAATATCAGCAAGAGATATGCCCATACAAATTTCCAGATGAGGTACTCCAGCTGGAGCGAAATTAAAAGGCTCCGATGAGGGCTTTAAAATGCACCCTCACTTTATTTATTGAAAGTGGAGCCTGATTTTAACGAACTACCAGATGATGACACACGGTTGGAAGCCAGTCCCAACTCGTGACCCGGGTCCGAGCAATCAAGATTTCTCATAATCGCCCCCGTTCCCATGATGACCCATAATAATAATAATAATGCACGAAGCATAAAACTGGGCCTACGGCTTATCGCACATAAAGCGAATAAATGCGCAATAACAGGCGCTCCAGTGAATAAATTTAAAGTGGCCGAGCAGGTCCATGGACGTGTCATCGAGGAAGCTGGATATCTCCGGGACTCGATTCCCACAGGAGAGTCCATCGGACCGAGGACGACCACAGCGCTCTCTGTGAAATATCTCCTTTTGTTTGGGACCGGCCTCGGTTATTTAATTTTCGGTGGCTCATTAATTTCTAGTTGCAACTGAAAGTTTAATTAATTTCTCCGAGAGTTGGGGATGTGTTGATCCGTTTGACTGTTGCGGTCATTTTGACTTTCTGCTCTGTCAGAAAATGTGTTTTGTAATAATATACTTATGTTGATGAAATCTTGCTAAATTAACACGGATTTAGTGATAGAATGGAAAATAATATTGGCTTTTGGTAAAGATTTAGTGTAGGATTTTAAAATTGAGCAGGTACCATGCAAAAGAATACAAGTCCGCAAAAATCAAAAATTGAGATTTCAGTTGCATATCATTCCTTGTTCTCATCTGCATCGAATAAAAAACACGGTGCGACGTGAAAAAATATCTTTTCTATTATTTTAATGGATCAAAAATCGTGGAGCATAAAAATACATGTCCATATATAAGAAGATCAATTTTTCAATTTTTGTAGAGTACAATTTATATGTTTAGTTTAGTGGTTTGTAATATTGAGTTCGCAGTGTTCTAATAAAACTTTTCTTTGAAACTGAACTACTTAATCATAGCCTGTTACGTTCGAGTAAAGAGGTACATATGCTGATGCGTTCAAGCAAAAAGATACATGTCCTGACCTCTTCGCACAAAAGATTAAATGTCCATAATTTAAACCAAAATAACTCTTTAAGAACATAAGAACGATTTAAAATGCCTGTATAAATTTGTTGCTTTTCGCTTTACAATTAATATTTATATAATAAGAAATCATTGCAGTTGTCACAATTTTAACAAGAAGTATTTCGCAAACTCCCAACATTCATTTAGGTGTGACTTGTATTCTTTTGTATGGTACCTCTTCAATTATAGTTGTTTTACATCTATAGTTATTTATTGCAATTTACTTTTCAAACTATAAACTCTGTTGTAATATATTTTAAGAATAGTAAATAATTCGAGATTTATAAAATTATAAGGTTTAGGCGGCGTAATGGAATTTAGATTTTTATTAGATACGTGCAATGAATTGGTTTGGGTGTTTGTTTTAAAAATTTGTAACGAATCATCAGCTTAGTCAAAACTTTGTAAAATATCAAAATTATTCTGTAGTTATTTTACAAATAAATTGGTTTGCAGAACCGACACCGCCTTAAGGTTGCGCTCGTTCACTCTGAAAGTCCATTCGGTTTTAACACTAGATTTATGGACATTTACTGTATGATTTGTAGGGAATCCGAAAAAAATAAGTTAAGAATATCTTCCCATTCGCAATAAAGTGCTCGTCGTATTATTATATCAATTAAGGGGGTAGTACACTTCTTAAGGCCTTTTTTAAAAAAAATTTTTTTTATAGTTAACTTTATTTTGATCTTGCAAACTTTTTATATATGATACAACTAACATTCAAGAATATAAAAAAAATTTTTTTTTTTTTTTCTTCATAGGGCCTTAATATGGCTGCCTGAAGGTGACCCCTTTTTAATCTGGCCGACATGATATCTCGACTCTGGAACGTCTGAAACAAAAAATTCAAAGTACATATTAAAATATAGATCAGTCGCTATCACTCGAACTAGGATAACAAATTTTGGTAAAAAAAGAACAAAATGGCGGACTTTTTAATTTTTCGGTCATTTTTTTTTTGCAAAAAATTAACCGATTTTCAAAATCCTATGTAGTTCGGGTGAGAACTACACATTTATAGAGTATCCCATAAAAATTTGAGCCCGATCAGACCAATAGTATTTTCAAAATCATGTCGGCCAGGTCAAAAAACGTAGTTTCGAGAAAAACGCGTTTAAAGTTTTTTTTATTCAATTCGCAGATAATTCTGAAAAAAAAGTATCTTACGCTTATTCGGCAATGCCTTTTCAATCGATTTAACATATTGTAAACTACTTTTGGAGGTATATAGTATACAAATTTGATGTTTTTGAAAACATCGATTTTTTCAAAAAATAGAAGTGTACTGCCCCCTTAAATGGAACATAATTTCACTAAAAACTGATAAATACGGAAAAAACTGGATTGCCCAAAGGTAAATACTTAAGAACGAATCTGACAAATTTTCTTTTCCCAGATTCGAAACAGTTGCGGGGACCATCTTTTGATGAATCCATATCCAAACATAGAGTTGGCCTTAGTCACCGTACAGTTAATAAGCTCAATAGAATCTAATTTACAATCTAGGATAACTCCCAAATCAAGGACAGAATGAACACGTCACAGAGTATAATTTGATAAGGTATAATCGAAACGTAGAGGGTTGCGGCCTCTACAGAAAGTCATGATTTCGCATTTCGAAATGTATTAACCATTTTAATAATAAATAACTTCCCTATATTTCCCTATACCTAGTATATTAGTAATTATTCAAGCTTTCAATCAATCTATATAATGCCCATTTGAGTTTATTCAGCATAACCAACATACCCCTAAAATAATTCATTTCTCGAAAACCCCCTGAAAAATCCCCCAAAAACCCCAAATATTTCAATTTAAACTGGTATCACTGATCCAAGCTCGGGCGGCTCATAACCCCAGCTCATTTTTCAAGGCAGGACATCACGTAAATAATCAATCATCTTCCATTCAAAACCTCTTCATGTCCTTTGTTTTATTCCATGGAAAGTGTCCCTTTTGTATAATGAAGGTGTTACACGAGCAGCGACAATCCATCAGTTTGGATTTATAAATGATGAGATCTTTTCCATTCCGGTAGTAGGCTTTAAACAGTTGATGTTGACAAATAATTTGGAATTTTGCCTCCAGTGGCTCCAGTCCATTTCTCTCGTTGTCTCCCTTTTTCAGGACGAACAGACGAACAAGGGTCAGTTTTGTGTGGCATCTTTGCTTTTTCAAAATTTCCCTGTCCTACTTGCGGCAAAAGCTGTAAAATATTTCTTGGAAACGGATGCTTTTGATTCGGAGATAAATTAGAATATTTCCTTCCATCAGCTTCGTTGAATATTTAAATATTTTGTGATAAATTAGAGAGGAAAATAACAAAAACAAAAAAAAAAAGCAACCAAAATACTCCTCCTTCATAACGAAGCAATGTAAGAATATCGGCCCAGTCGACGGACTGTCTCAAAAACATGACACGGGCAGGACATGAACTATACAAAGAAAGTTGAATTCCGCGAATGTCGCGAGGAGAATTCAAACTCATCCTCCTTCTTGTATCTTAGATTGCTGAATTTTATCAGACGACCACGCGAAGTGTTGTGGAAGATGACGTCGGCGGGAATGGCGTGCCTTGAATTGCTAATTGTACAAATATTCAAATTAATTAGGAAACTTCAAATAAGAGAAAGGACAGTCCACCTCCGAGGGTTTTTATTAAAAATTACCCCTAGAGTCAGACGTTCTATTGCTTCAACTTTAGGCAGGCTTCAAAGCGATCGATTTTTGGATACTGGGGGTACCATTAACTCAAAGTGTTTTGTACCGAAATTTTGCGCATCCAACTTTTCGTTTTTGTATTAATTCCATTTAAAATCCATTAATGCCTATTTGCATAAATAAGGAGGCAAAGGCCCGGGGCTCCTTCGAATGCAAAAAACATCGAATAAGTATAAGACAGGTGAGTGGCTTGCTGGCTTTAATTGAAGTCTGGACGAGGCCGTTTGAATTTACTTCGATAAATATTTGGCAAGTGGCAAAACAAAATTACTTTTCCACTTGGCGAGCACTTCTCCTCTGACTTCACGACAACGACGACGAAAACGACGACTGTGAAGAAAAGTCAATTAGAGTTTTGCGAGAGTTTTCTTAAGACTGAAAACCAATTCGTAGACGAAAATATTGTGTATTTTGAACTGTTGAACCGGTTGGGAGACGTTTTTACGTCATTTAATCGATCTAATTAGCAAAGATTTCAGCTAGAACCTGTCGAAACGACAATTTGTATTAATTCTCTGTGTTTTAAAGTGACTTTCATCTTTTCTTTGGAATTTAAATTAGCAATGCTTTTACACATAATTAAAATATTAATTTTGACAGCTTCAATTAAAAGTTAGAAAGACGAAGTTTTGCTTTTTGAATTCTGTTAGTTATTAAGATATACACAAACTAAAGTTTTTAAAGTTTTTATAATATGTAAGACGAATTAATCCGTGGAAAATGTTAAAAAGGATAATATTCTCAGTTCGAAAAAATAATTTTCTCGATACTAAATTCAAATTTTAAAACAACAATTGAAGAATTTAGATCGATTGTACTGAAAAATACCCAAAAAGATATTTCACGTTTTGACAAAAGGCTATAAAAATTAACCTGAAGGAAAGTATTGATAAAAATAACCAAAAACATAGGTTAGAAATGATAAAAATAGCCAAAATCATGTTAAACCGAACAATAAAGTTGGTTTTCTTGCACAGTCTTAATCATCGACGAATTTACGCACATCATCTAGCGTTTCGAACTGTTTATCCTCTAAGTGGTGCTGCATTGACCGGAACAAATGGAAATCAGATGGGGCCAAGTCTGGCGAATATGCCGCGGAGAACTTTCCATCTCAAATCCAAGAGGATCTTTTGAGTCGCGCGAGCAACGTGAGGTCGAGCGTTGTCATGCAGCAGTATGACTTGCCGGCTTCCTTGACCAGTAAATGGCCTTTTCTGATCCAGCTGTTCGCTCAATTTGTTCAACTGTCGACTGTAGCGTTCCACTGTCACCGTCTGACCAGTTTCCAGAAGTTCATAATAAAGCACACCCTTCATGTCCCACCAGATACACAGAATAACTTTCTTTAAGTGGCTGTCCAGTTTTGGCGTCGATGTAGAGGGTTGCCTGGGATCTACCCACGACTTTTTAAGTTTGGGTCTTGGTTTACCTTTCGTAAAAATGCACTTCTTATCACCCGTCTCAATTTTCCACAAGAAGTCCTTTTTTTGTTGCCGGGCAAGCAGTGAAAGACACGTGTTCATACGTTGACCTAGGTTGTGTTCGGTCAACACATGTGCTTTTGCGTTGAGTCCTCATCTAGTAAAGCTTGCAATTCCGGATCTTCAAACTTTCGAGACTGCCCAGGCCGCGGCTGGTCACTAAGATCGAAATGTTTCTAAAACGTGTGTACCAATAATTACATGTTTCATAAAATACAACGTCGTCACCAAGAATATTACAAATTGATTCCCGTGCTTGAGAATCATTTTTTCCTTGTTGGAATTCGTATAAAATGCAGTGCCGAATGTGCTGTTTATCACCCGACTAGAATTTTGGTGGGGTACAGCTAGGGCCCCTATGAGGCTAGCCACACTGCCTCATGTGGGTCCCATGAGGCTGCCCTATAAGGCGCACGAAGGGCAAATAACGCCTTGCCTCATTCGCGCATCATTATGATTGCCTCATGTGGGCCTCGTGAGGCAAAACCCGACTAGAATTTTGGTGGGGTACAGCTAGGGTCCCTATGAGGCTAGCCATACTGCTTCGTGTCGGTCCTATGAGGCTGCCGTAGGGCAAATAACGCCTTGCCTCATTCAGGCTCTCTTTGTAATACTTAATAATGTAATCCTAACTCCTTATACTTATATACATGTGGAAATACTTCTTTATTAGTATAAATTATTATAATAAACTTAAACTCAGTCCGAGGCGAGTGCGCCCTGATGTTGTCCGTCCTGCGGGTAGAATCCAAAAAAGAACGAGTGCCGCAATATGGCGATGAGCTGTCAGCTCGTAGGGGGATTCGTCGAGGGATTCTCAAGAAGATGATACTTCATGCAATAGATTATAAAATACGAAGTTTTTGTAAGGAAAACTCGATAAGACAGCTATTAATAATACTGGGATTTGTGCTTTAATCGAGCCCAGCTGATAATTTGCAAATATAACCCACTAGCAGATAACGTCAAGTATGCCTAGGTGTATATGTGATGTTTGCCTAATCGAACCCCTGTAAAGCAAAAGGTGGGATTGCCTATTTCATTGTAAGGTTTGCCTCATAAGACCCTTGTGAGGTACTCATAAGGTAAACCTCACTTCAGTATCGCTGATTTTATTTTGTGAGGTCCTCATGAGGAATTTACGGGGAAATCCCTCTATCGGCATGCCCCTCACTTGCCACATGAGGACCTCATGAGGAATCTACGGGGAAATCCCTCTATCGGCATACCCCTCACTTGCCACATGAGGCCCACACGCTTCATGAGGCATGCCCCCTATAAATTCTAGTCGGGCAGTTGCCATCGTAAACTTTACTATTATGAGAGGTTATGTAACTTGTATAGACTTGTAGTTTGGTGTTCTAAACTCTTGTGTCCGATCCTTACAAAATCACAAAAGCCCGCGAAATATTTCTGTTTTAAATATAGTTTTAAGCTTTAAGAAACAATTTGTAAAAATTATGTCATACACCTAATAAATGTACATTAACATTTTCTTAGAAGAGGCACAAAACTGGTCGAACGATCAGCATGAAATTTGGTCAACATCTTCTAGATATGAAAAACTGGTGCTTAATAGACAGTTTAGAAAAGGAAATTTTTTTGTACAAAATAGCATTCTCTTAAAGTGAAATTATCAATTGAGAAAAATTATAATTATTATTCAATTATTCCTCGTATACTGTATACAAAGAAAAATGAGGTTTGGAAAAAAAATTTAAATTTCTTAAAAGACATTTGTAAAAACAACTTTCCTTCACTTAAGAATTTCGTGAAAATTTACCTTACAATTGTTGATGAACTAAGAAAATAGTAAATTTTGATCACTTTTTATTAAATTCAGTAATTCAGTAGGTATGCAGCGATTTTAAGCCTCTGTTTTAGTTCGTCGAACATTTTTTCCATAACAACACACACTTCGAATTGCTGCATTCCGACCCAAATAATGCTATCTGTGTCCTGCTTAAGTATAAAATCTTAAATTAACTACTTTTAATAGTTAGTTAGTTAATATAATATACTTTTAGCAATATATATATAACTTGGTATTTTAACAATTTATTTTGTTTAAATTGATCAACTTTATTGGAATTTTCTTTATCTCATATTATCACACTAACTTTTTGAAAGCCTCCAAGTGGACTATAAAATTAAATCTTAATTATTGAAGAAAACCAACTATATGAATTCTATTGGAAACGTTGTTTATTTTATTTTATATAATATTAAATAAATTATTGATCCTATTTAATGAACATTGATTCCACTTGACTCTGCTATCGAAGACACATTTGAAAGATGAAATGCCTTCATAAAAATGCCCTATATTATAATTTACTGAAGTCGACATACATAAATTACATCTAATGTCGCGACCAACACTTTTAACTCTTTTCAAAGAAAATTTTAAATAGCTTTTCATGTTGTCATATCACAAGCCAAAAAATTTCTGAATAAAATAAATCCCAATCGAAGAGAACAAAATTTACGATGGCGCCCAAATTCGTTTGGAACTTTTCAAGCTTTTGAAACAGTCGAGCAACGTTGCCAATACATTTCCATTTTTACATAACAACTTTAGCAAAGTATACACATAAAAAACTAACACAGAAAGATTATACACCTCCGGGAGTATGTAACTCCGTAACTGCCAAAAATGTTGACTTGCTTCCAAGGAAAAGTTTTCCCGGCTACGTTCGCACTGTCTGCGAACACACCCCCGACGTTTTTGTGTAGAAAAACCTTCGAAGTTGTGGAACAGGAGCAAGCAGCTGTTGCTAATTGTGGTGGGGTGCGCCCTAAGTGAAACATTATCCAACTAAGTAGTGTTGAATTCGAAAGTGCAGTTTATTTTGGGCTCGGCTCGCACAAGAAAACTTGCCTTGTAAACAACTATTAGAAATAAAGCAAGCTGCAGCTGGGTATCGCATAAATTTTATATGAAAATCTGGGCGAACGAAACTTTTAGGCGTTTCGGCATTTTTGGGTTTTAAAAATACATCAACTTGTGAAATTTATATACCCTGCGAATTTCAAGCTCATGGGCTTTATGAGTAAAAAGGTTGAGGCAGAACCATATGTAGTAAATTTTTCAAAATCTGCGGTCAGTAATTGACCAAACTATTTTGAATTTCTTTTGAAAATTTAAAAAGGTGCGGCATGGGTTCATACTCAAATGGTTCAAACTAAACCTCAATATTTTGTGAAAATTGAGCTGATTTTCATGGGCAAGTTAACGCGGCTTAATGTGTAAAACTTTGCGGGTAGTAAAAACACCAACTCCGGCTGAAAACAATTCCCTGCACGCATAATATTTGCATCCAATTACTGGATCAGGATCAAATGTACGAGCCCCATTACATATGTATGCTATATCCGTGGAGTTGTGCGGGATACCCGCGATAGAAGCACGACAAAACCGCGGCAAAGAGACGTAGTATACCAAATGTGGGTGGTTGAAAATACAGGGTATATATACATTTTTTTTCCTGCTAAACTAAAACCAATCGGTTGCAACACATTTTCACACATGGTTAGCCCATGCAAATTTCCATGTAATTTCTCGCACTCACCCTGTTTTACAATGGTCAACAAAGCCATCATGCTAATGGTTGCCTGGGGTTCATAATTAGAATGTTTTCAAGGAGTGGTCACGCACTGTGGACTCTTTTGATAAAATCAATTCGAATTGGGCTAATGAGCTTATTAATGGAACTCATTACATTTTACTCTATAGATTTCAATCTAATTTGGTCTAAAGCCACCCTTTTGATTTAAACTTATATTAAAGACCGTTTAAAAAGAGTGTGGAATGTTTTGTTGATAAATAAAACAATATCAGTGTCAATTTTCCCACAAAGTTGTTGATTGAAATTAAATTATTCACGGGCTTTTATGTGCTTATTGAACAATTCAAAATGAAAATGCAATGATTGAATACTTCAGCAGGTATGCGGTCGCATTGAATATTTATTGTTCCAATTTAAAACCAATTGTTTTATCGATGCGGATAACATGCGGAAGGTAATTGATTCATTAATACTAAGCGAAATAAAAATAAAATAAAAAAATCTCGAAAATTAAACTAAAAACAGAACTCGTAAAAAATATTAGTATCAAATTCAATTAAATTCGCTTCATGAATAAGAAAATTTAAGTTTCCAACTTCCAAGAAAAAATTATGTTGTACCTTCTGCTTTAAATTCTCACGTTAAAAGTGTATTATTCTCATAATCTCCAAAGAAAATATAATCGAACCAGAATCTGTAAGCACAAAATTTCGTGACCGCATTTTCATCGCATAACTCTCTTTTGGGACTTCAAATTACATATTGATAAACATTCTAACCAAGTTAACAACAGGCACACAGTGCACCATTTTAACAAATGATCCAGATAATATCGAAACGTGGAAAGGTACCTGGTATTTCGTTTTGAAATACGAAAATAAAATAATGACTATTACAAAGTTTTCAAAAACAAGATCTAATTAGAAGTTCTCTTTCTTCTTGATTCGGGATTATAAATTTTCAAGATTTTGTAATTTTGTATTTTTTCACAGGAAAAGGATACACTTTACAAACAAAATTATAGAACAGAAAATGCTTCAAATTGGCCGAAGAATACATGTAAATTTTTTCAGAATTTGTTGGACTATTTTTGGATTTAGTCAATTTTTGAAAAATCCAAAAATATCCCGAAGAATTCTGAAATTCTTCACGCGTGTTTTTTCACTAATTATAAGCACTTTTTGTCATATAAAATTTATTGGTATAACTGATACTTTTTGAGTAAAAATATCACCATTTTTTTTGATGATGAAATTTGGCGATATTTTTACTCAAAAAGGATCAATTATACCAATAAATTTTTTATAACAAAAAGTGCTTATAATTATCTAAAGAATACGTGTGAATTTTGTGAGAATTTTCCGGCAAATTTTTGGATTTTTGAAGATTTGACTAAATCCAAAAAACCTAAAATAGTCCAAAAACTTCTTCTTCAATTCCACTGTATTTTTTTTTTTTGTGTATGTTACGCGATGTCTTCGCTGATTGTGAACCGATTTTAATGATTCTTTTTTTTTTTTATTGAATAGGCTATATCTCAAGGTTAGACCCACTTAAATCTGAAAAAAATATCCCAACTCTAAAGACGAAACATTAGGGGATGAATCCAGTTTATTGAATTTCAGCTACTTCCCGTTAACAAAAAATTGAAAAATAAAAAAGTTTCTGAAATTATTGTAGGTTTATAAACTTGCCTTTGCTGCACAGATTCCAAAAATGGCTGATTAGATATTGTAAATATTTAAGTATCTATTAGTAAAGAAAATATTTAAAAGTTAGTTTTTCTTGTACATGCTTTACGACTGTTGTCCATGGACGGCGCTAGGATTTTCACCATGGGTGGGCGGGAGGTGGGCGGAACATTAATCTAGTGGGGCGGGTGGTATACAGGGTGTTCAGAGGTGGGAGGTCAATACTGCAGGGGGTGAAAGGTCAGACTGAGACAAGCAAAAAATCGTATGGGTGGGGGGGGGGGGGGGGGGCATATCGCACCGTTTGGCAGTTACAGGGTGATTCGTAAATCAGGATTTTGCCTTATATGGGAACCGCTCTTGTATTTTTATCTTTTTTTCTACGCATCGCAGCGGCCCCAAACTGATTTCAAAAAATCACTATTTGGAAGCCCTTTCCAAAACAGTTTACACCACCCCCCTATCCCCAACCCCTTGGCCACAATCCCCCCTGGAAGTTGAAAAAATTAACTTTTATTTCACGATTTTTCACCTTTCGCCCCACTTTTCTCCGAAATTCATGTTATTAACATACCTACTTTTTATTTTTTTTATGTTGCCTATCTAATTACCTTTCCAATATCCAATATCCAGTATTGGCTCTTAAGTATCCTGACGCTCCGTTTCAAATACCTCCTATGAATTATGGTATAAAAATGGGTTAGTTTGAAAGGACATTGACCACAGTTGAAGAAGCAAGCGATAAGAACGGGTGTTTAATAGAAAAAATTAAGATAAAATGGCAGAATTCAGTGTTGAAGAGTATGCCGATTTGAAATCAGTTTGGGGCCGCTGCGATGCGTAGAAAAAAAGATAAAAATACAAGAGCGGTTCCCATATAAGGCAAAATTCTGATTTACGAATCACCCTGTAACTGCCAAACGGTGCGAGATGCCCCCCTCACCCATACGATTTTTTGCTTGTATCGGTCTGACCTTTCATCCCCTGCAGTATTGACCTCCCACCTCTGAACACCCTGTATACACGTCTTTTTGTCAAACATATAACTCAATGTGTGGTGTGAATATGTAATTACAAGGAGAATAATCAGTTCGTATTTAAAGAAACCGTTCAGTAATAGTCACTCCATTTGAACACTAATTTTAATATTAAGTAGTAATTAAAATTGCACTTGAGTAGCCTATATGCAAAACCTGCTATATGCAAGAAAAGTTAATTCAGTTAAGTTCAGTTAATGGTGGAAATATTAACCTTATGTCTTCTGCCATCTGAATAACAATATTTTGTGCTGCAAAAAGAACTGAAACTCTTTTGAAATAAGGCGATAAAAATCAGCACTCTAACATATCTGTGAGAACTTTTACACGTTTTCTTTGAATAACTCAAAACTTTTTAAAAAGCATATAGCGCGTTTTGCATATGGGATACTCACTTGTAATTTCATGCATACGAACTTTTCAAACATTAATAACAAAAGCCCGTTTAATTGTACAAAGAATAAATTATTAGGAGGCCTACCTTATTAATGAAGATTGATGCAAATTTTACATTGCTTCTTAAACTTTAGAAAAATTCCCTTGCTTGCTTTACTGAGATTGCAGGCTTGTTCGATTTACTACAGAAGTTGTAAGTAAAGTACAAATATCTGAATCCACAGTTTTAGGGTGGGCGGCTGGGTGGGCGTAAAAATTTTAGGGTGGGCTGGCGCCCACCCTCGCCCCACTCTAGCGCCGTCCCTGCTGTTGTCCATCTGAGCAGTAAGCCGCCAAAAGTTTAGTTATTGACTTGTTAGGGAAGTTCGCACAAGCTGAGTTAAATTCTGAACAGTTAAAGCATACCGATGCTAATTTCTAATAAATTTAAGTGTTAAATTCAAAGACTCACAACTCTTTGGTTTTAGGATATTTTTGTTCCGGAACCTGTTTCAGGGTGACCGGGAGAGCGGGGATCTGTGGGTAAATTTTAGAAAATTTCCCCACTGTTTGTTTTGTAATCAAAAATAAATAAACGGCTCTTTCAAATATTCATTTCTGAAACGTGGCTTCCAAAGGCAGTGTACCTGGCCACCCCTGATATATAACTCAGTGCTTCGCCAATTTGTTTGTCCTTATCCGTAGCAAATATCACGTACAGTAAATGGCACTGTTCATACATAATTTATATTTTAAGAGTAAATTCCCCGGTCCAATATCCGAAAGCAAATACCACAGTGTATTCTCGTCATCATTACCCCAAATGGCTTAAAAATCCTTCCTGCATCTACTATTCTTTCGAGTGGTCAACAAGGAATTAATTTCGAAAATGTGTGTGTAGGTATTGGCAAACGGTTGCCCCTATATTAAATGCAGCAGACGCGTCTGCACTTAACTGAGCCTCTTATGCTGTTTGGAGTGCCTCCCCGACAAAGAAGGGGCTACAAAAGTATGATGGGGATGTTGTGTTGGCGACGCCAGTATCCGATTCACGGAAATTCGAAACTTCGGACCACATATGCGAACGGAGGAACGCCTAGGGAATATAGCGCAAACACAGTCTCAAAAGGCACGTTCAAAGAGAAAGCAATTTGCTGAAATTGGTGGAACTTATGTGTTATGTGACCAAACATCTGGCAAATAAACCAAATTCAGAGATGAGAACGACCCAAAACTTCGGAAATTTTAAGCGAACAGCATTGCTTGTTCGGTTTGTATTTTAGACCGTGCTGCATGCACAGCTAAAAGGGACTTTTTGGGCGCGGTTTAAAGGAATAAGTTGGCCGATGTTCTGTACCATGATTTTTTAAACGCCAATGCTGAAAAGTTCCAAGTTCTGAGGTGTGGTCCACTCTTGGGAATTTTTGAAATTGCCCTTCAAGAGCACAAATTGTTTTATTGATTTATATTTCAATTTGAGTCAGCCAATTTCATTATAAGGATATTATTCTAAGAAATATAACCTATTCTTACTTACACTGCTAAACGAAATTATGTTTCAACATCCAAAATTCCAATTTACAAAAAAAAAAAAAAATAAATTTCTCTTTTCCATCGGTTTCTAAGGACTAAATATAAAAATACTTTACAAATACCAATTTCCTTGGTTAACAAATCTGTTACCAAGAACCAACTTTTTTCGTTATAAAATAGTAATGAGGATTTCTCCAGAAAATGGTAGATTGAAATTTTTCTAATACACCAAAAGATAGAGTTAGAGTGTATGGCAGAAGTATTCTCATTGGAACGAAATTTGAGAAGTTTCCATAAATTACCTTTCTAGAAGAAGTCAACAATTTCTGAGGACGAAATGATTTCCTACGAAGGAAAACTTTGCGCGACATATGAGAAAAGTTGATTCCATCTCAAATGTTTGCGTTTCCTAGAAAATTAAAGATTTCTAGATGTTACAGATTCAGTCAAAGTTTGGTAAAGACTTCGGTTATGGATTTTCTGAGTAAATTGTCGATTCCACTTTTTTTTTAATTTTTATTATGGTATGCTTTAACTAAAATATTAAAAAATTAATAGATAGATCAATAACATCTTTTTTATAAAGTCGCTTGTTTTATTTATTACTATGAAATTCAAATGCATTAATTAATTTCTATCTTAACACATTGAAGACGGATGCCGAGAAATCACATTTTTTATTTTTCAACCGTTTTCAAGCATAACATACAAAAAAAATACTAGAAATAGCATTATATATGCTCATAAATTTTTAATAATGTATTATATTTAATAAAAAAAAAAATTTTTTTTTTTTTCATATTTTGTTTATTGAATTTTTTGTAGACAATTTAGAAACTGACAATAAGTGTTCAAATCTTACGACCTAAATAACTAGCAGTAGTTCCTTAACATAGTTGAAAGAACTTTTGTTAATTCAAATTATTATATGTAGATATAATTAGTTAAGTGCATACCGGTTTAGATAAGAGAAAGGTCTGCTACATCTTTTCTATTGAGACGTCTGGAATATTGTCGTAAAAGTAGATTTTTGGCTAGACTGTTTGGTTGGTTTCGCAGTTTTACTGAATATGAGTTTGCGTGTTTGATTATTTCATCCTGTACCGTTAAGATTCCTAAGTCTTTATACATGTTTTTGTTTTTTATATACCATGGTGCTCCTGTGATTGTTCTCAGTATTTTTGATTGTACTCACTGTAGTTTGGCTACGTTTGATGCTGATGCTGAACCCCATAGTTGCATGCCATATTCCCAGATTGGTGTGATAAGAGCACGGAAGGTTAACACTTTGTATTCCAATCTCATTTTGGAATGTTTACCTATTAGCCATAACAATTGTTTTGTTTTTAAGTTACATTGGTTTCTCTTAGTTTCAATATGCTTCTTCCAAGTCAGTCTTCTATCAAGATGTAGACCTAGATACTTAACTTCATTTTTCTGCGGGATATGTTGCTCAAAAAGCTTGCCCTCAAACATGCCCTCCAAATTTTTCGGTTCTAAGATTAAACGTCACATGGGTGCTTTTTGATCCGTTTACTTTGATTCTCCATGTAGATAACCAATCTTGGATTTGATATAGGTGTCGATCAAGGTTTTTTGATGCAATTTCTGGGTCCGTGTGGACGCTTAGAATGGCGGTATCATCAGCAAAGGTGGACATAAGAAGGCTGTCATTTGTTGGAAGATCGGACGTGTAGAGAAGGTATAGAAATGGGCCATGGACACTTCCCCGAGGCACTCCTGAAAGTATACGATGAGGGCGAGTAGTGGCGCTTTTGTGTCTCACAACGAATTTCCTGTTTAATAAATAGCTTTGGAAAAGTTGATGTGTATTGACAGGCAGCATACCTTTGATCTTGTGGAGTAATCCCTCATGCCAGACTCTATCGAACGCTTTGACGACGTCCAGGAATACCCCAGAACAGTATTTTTTTTTTCGTCAAAGGATTTTCTTACATATGCGACAATTCTATGCACTTGCTCTATCGTGCTATGTTTTTCTCTAAATCCAAATTGGTGCGCCGGAATAATCTGGCTCTCTAGTAGTACTGGTTGCAACTTCTTTAGTACCAATTTTTCGAAAAGTTTAGAAAAGATTGAAAACAGGCTGATTGGCCGATAAAAAGACTTAATAAATGTTGCACTTTGTTTTCGAAATTATCATTTATTATTTATATAATTTCAACAAAATATGCGGGAATTCAGATTATATGCTCTTCATTACATACCGTCTTGAATGTGTTAATTGCATTCCAAGCATAAATTCTGTGGTTATTTTATTACTTATCGTTTTGGACGGTCGGTCAACCTTTAGCTGCGTGTTTTTAATAATCTATATAGCTCTCCCCATATAATGTGAAGATTTCCCTCATCGTTTATTAATGATCTGTGATCCGGATCTAAACATATCATTTTAAAAAAAAACCCCCAGCTTTTATTAAATATATGAGTCAACCATTAGTCTAATCGTTTAAATCCACATGAAAAAAATCAAAGACACTTATCGAACTATACCCTCTAGTTCTTAAAAAACATTTTGAAATAAAAATATAAATAAATATTGTTGAATATAAAGTAATTTTAGGATTAATTGTGAAGGTAATTTGTTTCAAATAATAAAATTTAAGCGTGTATGAAAAACTTAGATTTAAAAATTTCTAAAATTGGAGTTAAACGTTTTGTCCTGTGAAAGGCTCGAATTTAGGACAATGATTTATTTAAATGAAAGGGTCTCAGCTCAAACTTACCATTTTGTGAATGTATTTTAATTTGAAAAGGACAAAACTATTATTCTATGACCAGTACGAAACAGCCTCTCTCCTCAACCTCACTCAACCACAACATTTTGCAAACATTTTCTGTAATTATGAGTCGAGTAGGAATAGCACTTATTTTTGTTCCTTATAAAATGCCATTATCTGAGCATAATTATTAGAATGTGGCAAATCGTCTTGGAAATTTCTCAAAAAAGCTGCCTTTCATTGAGTGTGTCAGCAAGAACAATTGGACGAATCTGATGAACACTGGGAAAGCTCCAGTGGTCTTAACGACACCAAAGGGTGGGAATAACGAGCTCATTTCTAATTAAATTCATCTCAAGACTCTTCTCCGAGTGTGAAATTTGTCCTATATCTCTGTGTATGTGTAGGGTCTATCATCATCGGATGGGGAATTGCCAACTAAACGACTGAGATGTTCATGTTTGCTCTGTCAATAGCACCGGATATAATTAAGGACGATACTCAAACCCAAAATTCGCGAATTTTCTTGTGGTAAATTCATTAAACGAATAGTGAAAGTAGAATGACACATGAAATTTAACTTCGATATTTGGAGTTAAGTGGTCGAGTTTTCCCACTGGTATTTATATAGTATAATTAGATAAGTAAGGTAGTATGATGAAAATTCAAAGATCGTATACCAAGAAAAATCTTTTGATATTTTTGAACATATTTATAAATAACACTAATTGAATTTGACTTATTTTGTACTATACTTAAATAACCCAGTTGCTATAATTATTTACGTAACATACCCTGCCCTTACCCAAAGTATTTTCACATATAGCTCACCTTAATTTCTATTTGGGTGAATATTTCCGAAACTTGAAGTATATTTTAAGATCTCTTGTGTTCAACCCTTCTATAAATATATTGTCCAATTTCCTAAAATACCTTTCTGGTATCCTAACTCTCGAACTGTCCCAAATCCTTCACGAAGCTTCTTCGAATAATGTTAAATTTTCTCATAAGTACATTCTACGTTGTGTTTATGAAAGACTGTGCAGAAACTACAAACCTTTAAATTCATAAAAAATTCCTAAAGAAGTTTCAAAATATCAAAGTTTTCCTTTCTCTTGTCTTTAAGGAAAACAGAGAAATATCTTACAAAGAACAAGTCTATTGAAAATACCAAGATGTCTGGCAACGTACAAAGTCCTGCAGCCAAGTATTACGTACAAGCCACATTTTTTGGGGAATACCTGGAGCTTATGGCAAAGTAGGGGAAATTCATATTTTCTAAATTCTTGTTTCTTTAATAACATCGGAATCGCAAGGATACCTACTTTGCATGTTCTGGTTGAAATGTAATACCCAAACATGTTCCTTTTAGTTGTTACAACAAGCTTAATACGAAGCAACTTGGGGAAAGTATTTTAACTTTATCCTGATTCATTCCGAAAAGCTCCAAAGTTCCTGAATTCATCCTCTTAAGTAAATCGGACGACATATCCTTCCTTACCACCACCAGGACTCATCAGTTTTCTACCGAAGGTGAACAGTAGCACAGAAGGGTTTTCTTTTTACCTCACGGTGCCCTCTTTTCCTGTGAGATTGTAAAACCGAACATCCTTGAACGCGTGTAAGGATATTCTCAGATATTAAACATGACCATAACTTCTTCGTCGATAGTCTTTAAGGAGGAAGAAAGGAAGCCCTCCGCTTCGATGAAGGAACAATTCAAAGGATCTTCCACTGGTTTTGCGCTTAAGTGTTGTGTTATTTTCCTTATCTCATGCAATTAGCGTTTATACGCACAGTACCGGCAGCATCAAGGAACTGAAGATTACTTTCGGGTGCTTGGCACAGAAATTGGGGAAAACGTTTTTAATTTTTAATTAGAAAGGGTTCTCAAATAATTGCTCCGCTCTACAGTTAGTTGATTCGAATTTTGAGTTAAAAGATTAAGGATTCAGCTTGTTCCTTCATTTCAGAGGAATTCGGAATAGGCATGAATTTTCAAGTTGTTTTAATAAAGCCAGTTACTTTAATTATACTGGCCCAAAGAATCTGTTCTATTAATTTGACTTTGTTACAATGGAAGAATTTAACTTTCTATGATGCTTTTCATTATTAATTTTGGTATTTAAAAAATAATAATAAATGCAAATAGAAAGAAGCAACAGAAATAAAATAATAAGTAAACGAAAATATGTTACAATTTAAATAAACCGACATTTTGAATCAAACGTAATTCTGAAAACAAACAATCTGCCAAAAGCATAAAATCTCGAGAAAGTAAGGTAGAGTCGCAAAATATCGTCCCTTTTTTGTAAAACAAATCTAAAAAAAATAAAAAAATACCACAGTAATAAATGAAACGTCAAACATGAGGTTCAATATTCCTTTATTCTTAAAAATAATCAAAAACGCGTTAACATTATTAGAAAAAGTTATAAAATAGCTTTAACAAAAATACTCAAATTATGAAAATATATTTTTGGGCTCCTAATTACGTCCCGGGGACGATATTGAGATCACAATAATCAGTACGTGAACTGTAGTTGTACTTACTCCTCTTCTATTATATAAAATTGAACCTAACTATCATATTAATATCTAATTAGCCCTTTCTTAATTATTTTAATCATTTTTTCGGCTTCTAAAAAATAAAAAAATAAAACATTCTAAAGTTACATGTTACGATTTAAGGTTCACGTAAGGGGACGATATTAGGAAATTTCTATTTATTTTGTCGCATCCATTTAAGCAAAAAACGTGTCATAACCTGAAAATTTTACTTAATCGATTAACATCTGAGATATTAATTGTTAGTTTGACAAAAAAATTGTATCAATAAGTCAGGTATCTCAATATTTTATGGAACCCGAGAATATTTCAATGAAAAACTCACCTTGAACATTTTTTTTGATTTTCGAATTTCTGTCGATACGAACGTCGTGACGCACTCACTTCTACACAATGGCCGACTGATGCAACTAGCTGTTGGTTCGGGTCACTGATAGCAGATGGCGGTTTTTAAAATAGTAGATATTGAAGGGGACGAAATTTGGCGACTGTACCTTATATAAAATCTGCTCTGTTTGAGATATATATTTAGGGTGCTTTTTTTTTGCGACTATTTTTTTTTTTCAGTCCCACCTCGAAATTTTGTGGCAAATACCTAAACAAAAATTCCCTGAAAATTGGAGCCCTTAATATTAATATTAAGTACTAGACCAAGGCGTATAAAGATTTCCCATATAAAATACACGTAAACTTTGATTATTTTTCTTCAAAACTCTACAGCTCAGAGGCATTTTATGGTATAATCTTGGTCAATGGTAGGGTTTCTTCAGAATTGAATGCTCTACAAAAGTGTCCATTGCAGTGTAACCCTAACTCCCACCAGCGAGGTAGTACGGGTCACTAAACCCAATTTTTCCATGAAATTCTCGCTTTTTGCCCCTATCTCTTAAATAACAAGAGCTACAGAAAAAGTGAATATGACAAACTTGTAAGAAATTCAATTTCCTACAAAAAAGTTCTGAACACCAAATTGCTAACTTCCACATTTCTTGAGATATTGGGCTTTGAAGTTGAGGTAGTGTTTTTATAATTTAGCTCAATAATCCGTGAACATTCCACACTATCTCAACTTTAAAACCCAATATCTCAAGAAATATCGATGTTAGCGATTTGGTGTTCAAGAACTTTTTGGAGGAAATTGAATTTCCTACAAGTTTGTCATATTCACTTTTTCTGTACCTTATGTTGTTTACGAGATAGGGGCAAAAAGCGAGAATTTCATGGAAAAATTGGGGTTAGTGACCTGTACTACCTCGCTGGTGGGAGTTAGGGTTACACCGCAATAGACACTTTTGTAGAGTATTCAATTCTGAAGAAATCCTACCATTGACCAAGATTATACCATAAAATGCCTCTGAGCTCTAGAGTTTTGAAGAAAAATAATCAAAGTTTACGTGTATTTTCTATGGGAAATCTTTATACGCCTTGGTTTAGTACTTAATATTAATATTAAGGGCTCCAATTTTCAGGGAATTTTTGTTTAGGTATTTGCCATAAAATTTTGAGGTGGGACCTAAAAAAAAAAATGTCACGATAAAAAAAGCACCCTAATATATATATACTAAAGAATTAAACATTCTTTAAGTAAACTTAAACTAAATTTAATAGACATTTGTTGCACTATTTCCCAGTTATTATATACTATACATTTTCATCTATGACCAATTTTAAAACTAAGAACAAATTTACAACCCCTGATTTTAAATTTCCATGATTTAGTCTTTTTGAGAATGTGTGTTTTTAGGGAAAAATTTTCTTGTCGATTTATTTTGCTGAGTCGAAATGTTTTAATTTTCTTTGTTGTCCGTTTGCCGCTTATTTTGAATATCATTCTCAACCTCAACATCCTAAAATTGTATGTTTTTGGACCTTAATGTCCTAAAAATAAGATTTGTATAGGCTAAATAGACTTAAAAGACAAACTACTTATAGTATTCCAGTTTAATCTTAGATTTCCCAAAAAGCCTAGTTGTATGGGCATAGTGTTCTAAAAATAGGGCTGTGATGGTAGGTTCTCTAAAAATGTATACATCTCAGACATGAATTATCGAGCTGTAAACCGTTAGCCCTACTGGTCACTGGTGAGTTAGTTAGTCAGTCTCGAGTAGTGCGGTGACCAGGTTGGACGCGAGTAGAAGTTAAGTTGTAATTAAGAAATTGAAATAAAACATTATAATAACCGGAACAAGGGCTTTCAGGAGCAAATCGGAACTCAGTGATTAGTTTATTCCACATATGTATGTATAGACATCGGTTTTTCTTGTTTAAGAAAATATATATGATATATTTTTATTTTCAATTAAATAATTTAAATCATATTTATTTAATTTCTGTGACCTTATGATTTTAATAGAATATACATATTTATATTTATTACTAAAGAATAAAAATACAAGTTTATTAATTTCTACGTAATAATCATCAGTTCCAATAACATCAAATTTTAGTAAACATAATAATTTTAAATGTCACCAACAAAATTATAATTTAACTTTTTTTTTTTTTATACCAATATTAAAATTCATTAAGCTTTTGCACTATTTTTAGTTGAAATTAATTTCCTGTTGTTCTAGTTTATATTTCTTAGAAACCATTTAAGATATAACAATTAGTTAACAAATTAAAATTCTTAAAATAAAGTATATAAATAATAGTAATACTAATAATACTAGTTGTAAGATTGTTTGGAATTAAAAGTTATGTGCATAAAATATTATATTATTCATTAATAATAGAGTATTGCGTTAAGTATGTGCTATGAAAAATCTTAAAACTACTATCGTTAAGTTATAAAGGAGATATTTAGAGTTGGGTTATTCCAATTCGATCCTGGAACATCTTTGTCTAGTATATATTGACGAATTTTGGACAACAAGTTTTCATACAAATTAGGATGCTGATAAAATTTCGGGATATATGTACAGTACATATAGAGCACAAATTGATCCTAAACCGCACAAAACTGGTAGAAGTAACTTTGAATTAAAAATCTCCATTAGTAGCCTGTTAAATCCAATCTAACTCAAATGTCCTAAGTTTATGATGTTACTTAAGATGACTTTAGACTAAAAAATTCAATTCAGGTTGGTTTACTTCAACATTTACCACTTTTTTACAACAACAACATTTTTATGGAAGATAAGCTGTTCCAAATTTTTGATTGTTTACAAAATGACTGCGACTGCTTTTACTAAAACGTCAACTTAGAATTTGTTGATCCCTTCTTTTCCTGCCTTCACATAGAACTTAAAAAGAACAGTCAAAGCAACTGAAATACACCACTCTCACTCATTAAGGTATATGCATTTATTTTTAAATTATTTTGAAAAACCCTCCCTACAGTAAGAATGTTTATGGATATACTTAGGAGCATAACAGAAGTAGGAAATAAGATAAAACCCTTTAAAAAACCAAGCCTGAAGACTGAAAAAGTATCTCATTTACTCGTTGAAAACCCTAATTCTAAGAAAGAACACATTTTCCCCTTTTTTTTTTTTTGCAGCTAGTGCTGTAAGAGCAAAAGCGCTGCAGATTGAACAGATAAAGACCCTTGAGGCTTTCGCTTGCGGAAAAAACCTAGAGAAACTCATCAATTAAACCTTCCGGCTTCTAAAAGGAGATAACGAAGAGTCCAGATGCCCGCTGGTCTCATTTGAGATTCGCATCTTCTAACCTCGGGAAAATCGATGCTATATGATTTTGAGCTCTCAAGAACTTATCAGTTCCCATATCTCATTATTAGCGATTTTTTAGGGTGCGGTGATAGATTTTTCATTTACGTCATTCGCACCCATTAGCCGATAGCGGAACCGATTATTTGCGGATGGAAAAATTTTTGAAACCAGACTGGACCCATCAAATTAATTAAAGTGAACAGATACTAACTAATGAGATTAGCCACCTCGACGTTTTAACAGGCCCCGGCGGAGTTGCATGGCTATTTAATATCACCCATTAGTGCCATTCATAACTAAATACATCCTCGAAACATTTCTGATATTATAATTGAATCATCGACAGCTCGTAAGTGAGGGTGTGCAGTCGATAGCGTGCAGCGGAGCGTAAATCAATGGCTCCGATGCTCAAATAATCGCAATTGAGCGGGACAAGGTGTGACAACTTCATCAAAAAATTGGTTCTGGTGGGCATTGTTAATTTCACGTGTCGGCTCCGGCTCGGCCGTAATGCATCGAGTCGCGATATTAATTTATATTTCATTCGGTGCATTATGCACGAGTCGCCGGCTGCATCAGAACACGCTAATGGAAGCGGTTTTAATTAATCAACTCAGAAGGTGAGCGGTGAACGGTGAGCGGTGAGCAGTTCAGAAATGAGCAATACGCAATCAAAACAATCTTTGATACTGCGAAAAAAACGTGAATGAGCTAAGGTGAAAAATGTATGGCAATCTTTAGCTCTATATATTGGGTGTCCCAATTCAACGTAGGAAAGGCTATACCAATCGATTCCTTGGAGTGTCCTGATAAAACTTTTGTTCTTGACCCCGCCTCTAAAATGCCTGCCTCCCTCTTAAAATTGCCGTTGAAGATTTTTTATAGGTTCTCTCACTTAAGTTCTTATAGGTCCTTGTAAGGACATCGCAGGACATCAAACAAAGACTCATGCAAAAGAGGAGGAAAACACTTTTCCAACGATATGTCCAAACATGTAAAAGACAATGTTCTTACATAGACCTATAAGAACTTAACTAAGAAAACCTCTAGAAAAAACATTCAACGGCCATTTTGAGGAGGAAGGAGGCGTTTAAGGGGAGGGGGAGGGAGTCAAGAACTAAAATTTGTTCCGTACAGTCCAAGGAATCAATTGGTATAGCCTTTCCTACGTTGAATCGGGACAATCGGGAAGAAGTGACAGTAAAACATACATGAAACTTTAACAAACTAATTTTCATTTAATCACAAAAATTAAAAGTATTTTATTGATAACAAATAACATACAAATTTTATTCCTTTACGATATCACGCAAAATAAATTAAATGATTCCTTGCTAGGTCGAACTTATTTCACTATTACGTTTTGGTTTAAAGTGCTGCCACATTAAAATTATGTATCAAATTAATATGTTTCACGTTATTTTGTTAACTCCTTGGCCTATTGATTTAATAAGGAATTACACGTTGATTCAATACGATTCAATTTTTAATTTTCATACAAGATGAAATTTTTGCTATGTGTGCTTATATTTTTAATGGGATTTACCATTAAAATAATAAATGGGTCTTTTTGATAATCAAAATTGTTTATTCCATTGTGATAATATGTGTAATCTGACTAGTATAATTTATTTCTAGTTGAGAGTTACACGAATTCACATCAAAGTAATCACACAAAAACCATTGATTTAGGTACTAGTACTTCTAATTTAGTTCGATCGCTCGGGCTAATGCTACTTGTTGTTTAGAATTAGGAATTTAATGTTCCTCATAAGAAACATGTCTAAAAAAAACATGTTTACTCAAATAGAGCATTAGTTAAGCTAAAGTAGCTTATATATGAAGCTCTAGTTAGAGTATTTTTGGGAGATGTTTTTATTTTATACTAACACTTATGTTTTCCGAATAAAGTACAGGGTGTCCAATAGGAATGTGCGAAAACTAATGGGTCACAATTTTTTAACAAATGGAGAGATCGGTAAAAGGTAAATATTTTTTAATAAAGGAAAGTCGTCATTTTCATTTCATGCCCATTTTATTATAAAAAAATTAAACCTATTTAATACAAACCATTAATTTAAAAATATAGTGAAAAACGTGAATTATTAATAATATATATTTTTGAAATATGAACCATCTATATAAAAGGTATCTACCTGCATTTCTTTGAATCTTCTGTCGTCGGAGAGAAGTACAAAGGGATGTTAGAGACCAAATCCTTTCTCATGCGAAAAAGAGGAGCCGCGTTAAGGGGACCTTTACTTTCAAAATCGGAAAAAATCAATATTTTTTTTTTTCATAAAAATGCTTTTTAACATTACACAAACCTTCTCCTAAAACGGTTTTAAGAAATTCGTAAAAGAAAAAAACTATTCAACCGATTTTAACAAACCAAACGCCATTCGATTCGTTATCAAATATACTAGAAACTAAACCTTCAAAAATATTATTTTACCCCCCCACTTTTTTATGCGGAGGTTAGTTTACCCCTAACTTATAGTCATTTTGTAACTTTTTTAGAAAAATGTGTATAAAATGATATATTCATTAAAAATAAAAGGTTTTTTAGGTTTAGGTACTAGTTTTGTGTCTTATGAAAACAATCCACTAAACATTTTTAATCTATCTGTTACAGGAAGTTCTGGAGAAATGGGGCCGTTTTAAAAGTGCCTTTTGGTTGACGCCATCTGCAGGCATTAAAATAAACTAAAGTTGCGTTTAAAAATTCTTTTTATATTATTCATAATCTTACCAATAATGTACAAAAGGTTTCAGGATCATAAATATAATAGTTTTTTTCAAAAAAAAACTTTTAAAAAGTGTGTTTTTTCCCGATTTTGAAAGTAAAGGTCCCCTTAAATCTTATTTTTTACTCAAGACGGAGCAGCACTTCATCGCACACAAGAAGATTCATCAATAAATGTTATGGCGACCGAGTTATTGGCCTAGGGTACCCACGCGTTGCTAGGGGAAAAGGAATAGAATAGCCACATTACTCGTCCGATCTCATTCGATTTGATTTCTTTTTATGGGGCTACATTAAAGATCTCTGCTATGAAAATAACCAAAAAACAGTTGAGTATTTTATTAAAGACATTAGGAAGATCGTCAAACGCTAGAACATGTTTTTAATAGTTTTAGAAAGCATATGGATATTTGTGGCAAATTAAAGATCTCATTTTCGAGTACTCCAACTATACTTTAGCATAGAATTTTAAAAAACTGCGCAATAAGGATGCGTACACAATCCAATCAAGTTCAAGTTACTATCCTTGATCGGGTATTTGAAATTAAATAATAATAATTTTGTAATTAAGAGATAGTGGAAATCTCCTCATTCAAACTTTCTGATGCATATTTTTGTTTTCAAAGTTATATAAACTCCTCACAGAAAAATTTGGTTGGAAAATAATTCGAACAAACAATTACAACAATTATGTAAGGCTTTCACAAAATAAATATTCCAAATTTTATTTTAAAATTTCAAGTAATTGAGTAACACAGTTGAACAATGCAAAATTCTGCTTTTACGTTTATAAACCTTATGAATTTGCATACCTTAAAAATCATCCACAAGAATTTCGCCTTTACATTATTCATGTTAATATCCAAAAGGATTTATTTCTCATTTTCTTTTAGCTTCAAAATCTTATTCTGTGCATGTATGTGAAATAACTTCCTAAAACAAAAATCTTCCAGAATATATTCCCTTATTTAAAATAATTATAGACCTATATGGGCGGCTTAAAGGCAACATAAAACTTCAAAGCCCCTTAAATGAGCAGGCCTGGCGAAAAGTGTCCTTCAGCCTGCCTCGCATATGAGCCTCGTGCTCTGCGAGGGCAAATGATTATGCGGCCATAACCGGAGACTATTTCTAACAGCTGTCGGTACAAAAATACTAATGTCATATGCCGCCTTTAGGGCTAATCTTCTGTCATTTCCTTGATCTCAACAAGATTCCACCCATAGCGGCCCATTACTCTGCTCCTAATACCATCCGACGTCTTTGAGACCTCCTCGTCCTTTGTTGTTTTTATCCCCGGCTCTCCCGAACTTTCGGTGGCATGGCAAAGTGAATTTCATCCTCGAACGTCGGTTTTTGTGAGGATGAAAATGGCACTGCATGAGTGCTTTAAGAATATCGAAGAAAATAGAATCATCGAGTTTCTAAGACACATATTCGGTGTTTGCGCAAAATTCTGTAAGGAGCGGCGAAATTGAATCCTATCGGAGGAGCTCCGTAAAACGTGGCACTGGGGCTCCTCTGCCAGTCTGCTTTAGTCTGGTGGCACAAATGTAAGTCAATTTGGTGTAATAGCTCTGTTTTCAGTTCATTTGCCGCAGCAACAGCAGCAGCGCGCGGCTGCACCAGTATACTATTGAATTTATGTACTTCGAAACAGGGTTCCCATGTTTCCTGGCTCGCAACTAGGCCATCTCTCCAACATACGCAATAAATTAATCGCCTCTGATTGGATTATTTATCTGCAATTTGGGGAATGTCGGCTCGCGGGTCTCGCAAGTACCATCTGCAGGAGGATATCGAACGGAAGAATAACAATTAATTGATGTCAATAGCACTTTCAGAACGTCGACGACCAGCAAAAACATGCGCTTGCAATCGTCGGCGGCGGCTACTTTCGTGCTCGAGCGATGATTTAGTGTGCATAATCTGGGCTCGAACATGGCCAAGAAAACACATTCAGAAAATGTTTCGGACGGCAACAACAAGACCGCTCCGGGGGTGATCCATGGTAAAAAAGGCCAAGACCGCAGATATATGAGTTCGTCCTGTCGAAGGGCCTTTTCTCGTGTCTACCGCCCCTAAATCATCCCCCAAATATTGATTTTTTCCGAAGTACTTTTCGTCTCTATTTATTGCACCCGATAACATCTCCGGGCGACTCAAAACATAATATCCTGCTGGCAGATGCGAGAGCAAAAAGCGAAACTGATCGATTTCTCAAGCACTGCAATGACTCGCTGATAATAGTCTGATAGTCACATGTCCTTTTTAAGCTGTGTTTAATTAATTCGATTCGATTCGTCGATTGTTATTTGCTCTTATTCCAGCTTAATTTATAGTTTAGTTTTAATTTTATGATAAAGGAATCGTATTTCGAAGATTGCACTTGATTATGTCTTGTGCAGTTTTTTCTCTTTTGAAAATATATGCATTGATAACGCTTTTATTTTATATCAATAAATAGCAGATATACGTATTGTAAAAAAACTCATATTCTAAAAATGTGATCAAAAGATAAGTCTCGATTTTTACATAAGAAAACCGAACTAGATTTCAATTTGAAACTACACACTCAGGAAAATAAAGTTGGTCAATTTAAACACAATAAATTACACTGGTCGACACCAATTTTGCCGTAGAATAAGTGTTATATCATTTTTTTATCACATCACATTTTTGAAAAAAATAGGTTTGAAAAGTACAAAAGACCGTATTTTGGCCATTTTTGCAAATTAATTAAAAAATAACGAATTCTTGTAGGAGCTTGTAAAGTAGCTCAAATAAAAGCATGAACCTTTGCTTCTTATATTAAAAAACGAGAGGCTATACTACTTTTCGAAATATTCCATGGAATTCACTTTTCTCCATAAGCCGCTTACTTCATACAATAGATAAATTAATGAAGATCACTGCTTGCGCACGCTCATGAAAATCTTATTCCCGAAGACGCTTTATAAGTGCTATAGATTAGTGCTATTTTATGTATATCGATAAGGATTCACGCTCTCTTTTGAGTCATGTTACGAGCTTTTTCCACGTTCCGTTATTTTGTAATGAATTTTAAACCATGGCCAAAATACGATATTTTGTATTTTTCAACCCTATTTTTTTCAAAAATGTGATGTGATAGAATATTTTTGTTTGCATATTCGTAATCTACGGAAAAAAATCCTATGGAAATGATATATTACTTGTTGTTGGAAAAATTAAATATTAAATTTTGTCGACCAGTGTTATTAAGAGATCACATCTTACATATTGGCAAAAGTGGCCACCAGTTTGAATGAGCCTTTCAACATTACCGTGGATATTTCCGTTAAAAATTCATCCTTGTCTCAACTTGACAAAACCAAGGATTTGGGTGTGTTATTTAATTCCCGGTTATCTTTCAATGATCACTACGACGCTATTATTGCCAAGGGTAACTCCGCTTTGGGTTTTGTTAAGAGGTGGTCTAAAGAATTTGATAATCCCACTATAACGAAACTCCATTTTTGCACGTTTTTCCGCCCTATACTGGAATACGCTAGTCCGGTTTGGTCTCCTTTCCATGCGGTTCATACTAACCGCATCGAAGCCGTCCAACGTAATTTTGTACATTTTGCACTTCATGGCTTACATTGGGACAATCCTTCCGCGCTTCCGCCTTATGAAAATAGGCTTAAACTCTTCCCTTTGTCCTCTCTCGAGGATAGACGTCAGGATGACAGAATTGCTGTTGCTTTTGACTGTATACAGGGCGGTATTAATTCTGCTGAATTGCTTTCATCGTTTTTTATTTCTGTACCTCCTCGCTCTTTTAGGAGCTATGACTTTTTCCATGTTTCTCGGCATAGTACTAATTATGGGATGCACATGCCAATCTTCTCAATGTCTCGTCTTTTTAATAACAAATACGATGTCATTGATTTTAATTTAAATAAGCGCAATTTAAAAATAAGCTTCGTTAAGGTTTTATTTATCTAATTATTGTAGTAGTCAGTTGTTGATGAATCCTAAATAAATAAATAAATAAATAAAATAAATAAATAAAAAATTGATATTTTTGAATGAAATGTTACTCAATTGTTCACAGAAATATCGATACAAATACATACACATACATGTTGCATTATGAAAAAATCGGAGAAAACATGTTCTATCTAAGTACCCTTAGCCCGAAATTTCAAATCTTGCAATCGATTTTTAAACAACTTCTATGTACAGTACTTAACCAATTCTTATAAAACTTTGAGAAAAAAATTTGGTGTTGACCAGTGTAATTTTAAACATATGTAAATACATATTCTTTAGCCTTAAATAATGAAAAAATACATGTAACAAATATACCTTCATTAAAACGATTCGATTTAAATTTAAAGGTAAAGCCAATTGAGTTTTTACATATAAGAATATCAAAGATTTTATCAAATTTTTTTTTTCACCCGAAAAAAATCATTTTAAAAAATCATTATTTTCCGCTTCAAGAAAGAAAATGTAATATATGTATAATATATATGTATTTATGTATACAATATTATTATTTATGAGTTCTTGGAACTTAGATTCGATTCGTTATGTCGTATCACGTTTCTATGGGAAAACAGTACAATCAATATATTACGAGTATGCATAACGCTTTCAGTAAAGAAATAAAATTTGTGTTGAATCACCTCTGTTAATTTAAAATAAGTTGCTTGAAGACAAACTTCTTTATAATTTTGAGACAAAATATCGCTTCTTACTCAGAGAAAGCAAAGCTGTCCTATGTTTACTTTCTTACTTACTTAAGACGTAGAAGCAACAGGAATGAACTAAATAAATTCCTTGGTCGCATATTTTGTATCTTTCGCCACATCGCATCTTTTGCGCCATATTTCACCGACTATCTGCAGCCATCTGAACTTGAAGAGTTTTTGGCGTTCCCACTCCTCAAGATAACGTCGATCTGTAAAACGTTGTCAGCTCACCTGAAGATGATTTCTGAGGGCTACTTCTCCAGCATCTCGGCCGGGATCTACTTCCGAGTAGCGGAGGACATAAATTTCGGCCCCATCGCAGGGAGGATTTATCGCCAAAATCGAACAGTTCCGACTGACTTTCGCTGTTTGTCAGTCTCATCAGACAGGGAACATTATTCAGAAGATCCCGTGGGCATAAAACTTAACTAGACTTTGCGGCGGATTCTGTGTGTCGAGATTGAGTCAATCACCTTCGCCGCCAAAATGCCTACTCCGGCTCCCGGAGACGGTTCCTTCTCCTTATTCTCGAGGAGCACATTTATTCGAGGGATACCTCCGAAATGTAAATCCCTGGAAAATCGAAACTTTTGTTGCTTCTTCTCCCGCAGACTTTTCGTAGGAGAAGCAGGAAAATAAATTTCTTCCACTTTAGAAAGCCCGAAAATGGTATTCGCGGGCGGGAAGAGATTATGCGGGTCTGAAATCGTTTTCGGGATATGTTTAAGGATTTGCTGTTTTCTCCCAAAAAAAAACCCAGCACCGAAGCGACAGAGGCGGCGTGGGGTAGTTTCCTTCCGCTAAAATCACAGGGAGTTTTATGTGCCCGAATCTGGTTCTTTCATAGCATCGCTTTTTTTTTGTCCCATGAGTCGTTTTGCGGTGTGTCTTCCACTGGAAGAGATAAAGATGCTATTTATGAGCCCTTCGGCTGCGATTCGGATCTCGTTTTGCAGATTTGATAAATGGCTGAGATTTTCTGAGCTGATTTTCCGCTAATATTACAATCAATTTAATTTCTCCGCCTTGGGAATAACTCTGTCCAAGGGCCCGGGAGTGCTTTCAATTTTAGTCTGATATAGCCTCCCACACAGTGGCAGCCCCATATATATATGGAATTATTTTTTTCGATTACTGGACAGCACTCGAACTGCGCTTGACCCTTCATTCTAAAAGTGATTTAGTGCCCTGGAAACGAAGTGACATCGCCATTTATTATTAGGGATATGGCCCCCGGGAGTAAAATCTTTTTGCCAAGATTCATGTCGGTGCCCGGCGACGGCATGTGCGCACCACGCGCCCCCCCCGAGAATGGGGCTCCATAATGCAGGAGGGGCGCCGCCCGGTGACCATTCCATTCCGGACCTTTGCATTTTCTTCTAAGCCATTAAGTTTTTTAATGGTTTCTCTGTGGTTTTTCTTAATGCTGATTGAATTATGGCACTGTCGGATTAACGTGATATAAGCCCTAATAGAGATGTTTTCAGGAAGTCTAACGGCAATTGGCGGATTATGTTCCCTTTTTTAAGTATTTGAGTTATTTTCTGGGATCAGTCGAATGGGATTTGCTTAAAGGACACTGACTGTTCTGTTGTCATGATTTTATTTTGTCTTTCTTGCAAAGTCATCAGTTTTTATGTGAGGGGCTATTTTTTATGTTTTTCGTAAATCGACTACGTCGTAGATTCTTGATATTTTAGCTTAAACTTAACATTTATAGTGCAGTATTACTACATAGTCAGAATCATGCAATCTAGACACTTATATGATGGCGACATCGAAATTCAAATTACATTAATGTACAATAAAATGTTTACAACCACATGAACTGAGCAAACAAAGACTTTTCCAAACCGTTTTTATTGATAGGAACATCAAATTGATAAGCACATACGGTTAACAGATTCAAACTTCAAGTAGTTAGACCTACAAAGATTAGTTTCTACTAAAGGCAATTTTCTTAAGTTGTAATCACTCACTCTAAACTGAAACTTATCAATTAAAGTATTAGAATCAATATTGCCAACTAAAAGCTGGTGTACAAAAACGACATCAGCGATTTCCCGACGATTTTCTAAAGAGTGCATACCAAGTACAATCAAGTCTCCTCATTCTGGGTCTGTCTCTCGTAGCGACCAGGCGTATTACAGTGTAGTCTATAAGAGTTCAATTAATATCTATATTCAAACCAATTTTAAAATCATAAAGCGTTCTCGCGAAGAGTATCCGAATGATGATGACTCTAAAGAGTCTAAGTACAATCATTTGGTTAATCATAAACGATTCATATTAAATTCAGATATCGCAATGAGTGATAAAAGAACTAGTGCACCACGTCGTGGAAAAACTCTTGCAGCGGCAAGCAATATCAGTGAAAGCCGTACAGCTCAAAGTGGAAATTATTTTACACCGTTACAAACTCTTGCCGATGAGTGTGACTCTGGTGATGATGATGCAGTTCGGTCAGCTGGTGATAAAGTAAACAAAACTAGCGAACCTAAACCACCGCCCATAAATGTTATTAAAAGCAACAGCGCTCAGGTACACAAAATCTTAAACGAAAATGGCGTTAATGATTACACCATTAAGCAAATGTCTATTGGAATAAAGATCCTATCTGTATCTATTGAAAGCTACCGGAAGATTTGTGAAATTCTAACTGCAGCCAAATGTGAGTTCTATTCTCACAGCTTAAAGTCGGAACTTCCGCTTAAAGTTACTCTATCGGATCTGGATATGAAAGATCCTCACTCCCTAAAATTGGAACTCAACGAGGCTGGAGTCAAATGCACCGACATTAAAGTGGTAAACAGAAATACAAATTATGGAAACTTGCCATTATTTATTGTTTATATTGAACGCGGTACAATAACCCTAAAGGAGCTTCGGGATAAGTTTGGTATAATAAACCGAACAATTGTGAAATGGAACTTCCAGAGAAAACTTCCTAAGAAAATTACTCAATGCTACAATTGTCAAATGTTCGGGCATGGGTCGAAGCATTGTCACATTAAAACCTTTTGCGCGCACTGTTCTGGATCTCATGCAACGTCAGAGTGTGACTCCAAGGAAATCATTAAATGTGCTAATTGCCATGGAAACCATAAATCAACTGATTCTGATTGTCCCAGTCGTCGTAATTATATAGAGGTCCGTCAAAAAAATACTGCTAGGAAATCATCAAGCACTTCCCAACCCAGAGGATACATCCCCCGTTCTGAAGATTTTCCACCTTTGAAGAAAGTAAATCCCAATCAGCAGTATGGAGGTAATTCTGCTTGGTCATCCCCTAGATTTATCCCCACTACAGCAAACACTAGCTTAAATAACACTAATAATACAAATCTATTTACAATAACAGAAATTCAAATGCTTACTAATGAATTAATTTCTAAAATGAGAATGTGTAAAGATAAATTTGAGCAATTTAGTGTCATTACGGAATTAGCAATGAAATATTTAAACAATGGATCGTAATCCAATTAAAATTATTACTTGGAATGCTAGAGGCATCAGATCCAAAATCACTGAATTCTTCAATTTTATGATTGCAAATAAATTGTGATTGGGACAAAAATTATTGAAACCATCGGGCTTGAAATTCACTTAGAATTAGGCAACACTATAAAAGTCATTTGTGCATATTTTCCAGGTGGTCCAAAAAACATTACAAATAAAAATTTTCTACGAGAGGATATAAGGAAATTAACGCGATTGCAAGGCAAATTTGTTATAGGTGGTGACTTAAATTGCAGGCACCAGGCATGGGGTTGTATTCGATCTAACTGCTGGGGCAACATTTTACATGAATTGCATTCTAATTACCCTTTTACACTGCTTTATCCATCAAATCCCACTTACATCCCCAGTCAAGCTAGAGCAAATCCTTCGGTACTGGACCTTTTTTTAACAAACTGTCCGGAGTTTTTCTCCCAACCCCTGGTGACTAATGATCTGTCCTCGGACCACTTACCAGTCACTGTTAAATTCGGAGTTAGACCAATGGATCAGGAAGAACGCCATTATCATTTCAGGCGCGCAAATTGGGTAACTTATTTTAACGCTATTAAACAGAAATTGCCCAGTTTATTGAATCTTTCGCTTGACAAAATCCAACATACTTCCGAAATAGATAATATGATCGAACTTTTTTGTAAAGCTATTAATGAAAGTATTGCAGCTTCGGTCCCTTACTCCCCTGCGAACATAATCCAAACGAAGCTGCCACAGAATATATTAAATTTAATTTCAAGAAGAAACCATGCAAGGAGAATGTGGATCCGCTACAGACTTCCTTCATATAAAAATGATCTTACTTATCTAAATCGGCTTGTTAAACATGCAGTCGAACAGTATAGGAATCATAAGTGGAGCAGACTTCTTCAAGGTCTAGAAAAATGTTCTAAACCATTCTGGAAGGTAACAAAAATTATTAAAGATAAACGAAAACAAATCCCAGTATTAAAGCAACTGGATAACATATATATAACGAGGAATGAAAAAGCAGAAATACTGTCACAAAAATTTACTACCAACTTTAATGTTTCTGCAAATCTCAGCAACCACTTAACAAAAGAATTAGTTGCCACTTCCATATCCCAGCTAGAACCTGTCTATCCCGTACTAGATCGCTCGTGGTTCGTAAAACCTAAGGAAATTAAAAACATCATCAAAGGCACCCGCGTTAACAAAGCTCCCGGTTTGGATCAAATTCCTAATATATGTCTGAAAGCTTTACCTAACGCTGGACTCGTTTATCTTACTTTCATTATCAACTCGTGTCTAAAGCTTCAATATTTCCCAACAGCATGGAAAGTGGCGAAAATTATTCCAGTTCTTAAGCCCGGGAAACCTCCCCACGAGCCCGCTAGCTATCGTCCAATCAGTCTGCTAAATAACTTGTCAAAAATACTAGAAAAGGTAATTAAAATTAAGTTGATGGACCATATCTACGAAAATAATATTCTTCCCAACCAACAGTTTGGATTCAGACCGGGACATAATACATGCCATCCTCTTTTAAGAATTACGCAACATATTAAATCCCACTTTAATATGAAAGAATCTACTGGGGTGGTCCTTCTTGATGTTCAATCTGCCTTCGATTCTGTTTGGCACGATGCTCTTGTACATAAAATGATACATTTCGGTTTCCCTGCTGCGCTTGTTTTAATAATTAAAAATTTCTTGTATAATCGTACATTTAGAGTTTGCATTGGAGATACTTTTTCCACTGAACTTCCCATTACCGCAGGAGTTCCCCAAGGTTCGGTTTTGGGGCCAATTTTATATAACATTTACACGGCTGATTTTCCAGAAATTCCAAACTGTTCCTCCTCAATCTTTGCTGATGATACAGCAATATTTTGCTCACACAATAGCGCTACGTACATTTGCTCCAGTCTCCAACATGGACTCGAAATGCTCCAAAATTATTTCCATAAATGGAAAATTAAACTAAATCCGAATAAAACACAATGCATGTTTTTCACTCGCAAACGAGCTGCACATAATATCCCCAACACCAACCTGAGCTTGAACGGTTCTCTTATCTCATGGGCCGACCATATCAAATATTTAGGCATCACTCTTGATAAAACCTTAACCTTCAATAAACATATAACATCAGTTATTAATAAGACAAATCTTTTAATTAAAACCTTATACCCATTTATAAATAGGCGATCCACACTGAGCCTAGAAAATAAGCTAATAATTCATAAAGTGATATTTCAAGCTCTCATGCTGTATGGAGCGCCCGTGTGGGTTCAATGTGCCAAGACACACATAAATAAAATCCAAGTTGCCCAAAACAAAATTTTAAAAATGATGCTAAATCTACCATGGCACTTCTCCACCACAGAATTGCACGAAAGGGCGGACTTAGAGCTCATAGATGCCAAATTAAAACGCATCACGGAAAAATTTTTCGCAAGTTGTTCTTGGTCGGAAAATATATTAATTAAGGAACTATGTAAACCCTAATAAACCAGAACTGACGCAGGATAATTTAGTTGTCCGCAGCTTTAGTAGTATGTAAGAATAGCTGTAGTTTTCATCATTGGGTTTTCAGAAAATTATTTTTCCCAAAACAATATGTTATTTAAATACTTTTTCGCTTAGGCATAAAAAATAATATTATAGTTGGATGAATTTGAATTCTAGCACTAAATTGTAAGACTTCTATTGTATATACTTTTAAGATTAAATTGGAATAAATAAATAAAAAAAAAAAAAAAAAAAAAAAAAAAATCAAGTCTCCTATATTGATTCGATTGATTGATTCGTACCGCGTTATATGGAAACCGCGCTATGAGAGACTTCAAATTAATTCAAATCAGGATATGCGTTCTATGGAAACCGTGTTTTGAGAAACATAGAAATAAAATAAATCAGAATAATCTATACCGCGTTATATGGAAACCGCGTTATAAGAAACACAGAATTAATACATATTAAATGATTCGTACCGCTTTATATGGAATCTCAGAAATAAATAAATTCGATATAAATCAGACCTATATAAAAACTGCATTCTCAAAGTAACAAGTTGTAATTGATACGGTTAATAAATAAAATTATATATTGGTTTAATGAATACTAGAATTGACAAACAGGGGAATACACCACAAATGTTAACTATGTACATACAAAAATTTAACACATCGAATAAGTGTTGCCATAGATAAACCTTTCAAGCCATTTGAGTTGTTGGAACGTTCTTGTATCAAAAATGCGTTATAAAGAGACCGCGTTACAGGAGAACTTGTCGCATTTTTCACACCGCGTTATATGCGAATCGCGCTATAAAAAAAAAACCCGTTATAAGAGATTTGACTGTAGCATAAGTTGGTCATTACAAGGAGAAAGTATGACCGGGTTTTCCCAAGGTAAATCCTTTAGTGCAAATCTAACGAAATTACATTTAACATATTTAAAGTTATGGAGTAACACTAATAATAATAATAATATCGGACCAAACTTGACGTTCCATATTCAAGCAAGAGTCTAACAAGGGAAAAATAGAGTAGCTTGAAAACCAAAACACAAGAAAATTCACAGGATTATCTCTTGATGAATCCTCTATACTAGGATTCTAGAAAACCATATGATTTATATCAGTTAAAAGTCAACCTTTCCAACTATTGTAATAACGAAATCACATAAAACATAATCAAATTGAGGAAGAAGAAGAAAATGCAGCTTCTGCAAACCTTGTATAGATTATTTTGTAAACATTACAATTGAAAATGTAATGTTATCGGCATATAACAAGACTTTGCACACTTTCATTTGTTTAGTGATATCGGCAATAGCCTAAATAAAAAGTAAGGGACCTAAATGACTTCCCTGAAGAACACCAAAAGTAGCCGTAATAACGCTAGATTTGGCAACTTTAAATGTTACTTGATAAGTTCTATTAAATACATAAGAACGAATACAAGAAATAAAGTGCCCTAAAAAACCAATCCTGTCAAGTGTATGAGAAAGCTTGTGAAAGCCTTACTAAAATCAGTATAAATTCAATCAATTTGTATGTCAAACCTGAAACTCTCAACAACATAAGAAATAGACCCGACCAAAAGACAACTCTTGTTTGTTTCTTGGTTGTGGAGCGTTCGGACAAAAATCCATGCTGATTCAAAGGTATCAGTTTTTTACAAAAAGAAAAGATAATAGCTTCGTACAAGTTGGGAATACCTGGTAATTTCGGTACTGGTCCATAATTATACATCACGCTCTTATTATTCATTTTATGAATAGAAATAATAAATTAATTTTTCCATAAGACCGAAAACGTGTCATTAATCATTGATTTTTTTTTAACAGAATTGCAATTGCAGTCACAAGTGCTTCAGAGACAATTTCAGGATATATAATAATAAATAATTCAAATTGTTTATAACACAGTAAAAGAAAATCTGACTTGGGTAGATAGGGGCCCCTGGAAACACAGGACCCCAATCACATGCTTGTTGCAATTATCTGTTAATCCGCCACTGATCGTTATGATAACACTAGTTTACAAGGTTTTTAATCCCTTTACAATTTTCTAAATAACGTTATTATTAAGGTCTGATTTTGAAAAAAACAATTATAAAAAAATGCCATCAAACTTTCGAGAAAAATTGGGTTAACAATTTAAAAAACCAGTATTTTAGCCACTTTTAGATTTTTTTTAAATAAAGGGATGCCATAGCGGTCTCAAATGTAGTTCACATGAAAGTTTAAATTCTATACTATAGTTATAAAATACCAGTTAATTAAAACCTTTGTCAAGGTTTGTTGGGTAGACAAGGTTTTCATTAGAGTTGGTTAATTTCATTTATATGGTAGAGGAAAGATTCATTAAAAACTCGTTTCCTAAATAAATCTTAATAAAATTTATAAATAACATATTATAAAGCTATAGTTTAGAATTCAAACTTTGAATTTACTTACGTTTCACGCTGCTAGGAAATTCTATTATTTTTTAAAAAAAATATCCAATTTTCACCCTATTTCTCTTGAAAACTTAACATGATGGCAAAAAAAAAAAACCAATTTACATTAGTAATTTATCTCCATTAAAGGAAGGAAAAAATTACATTTCGTAAGAAGAAAAAGAAAAAGGTTAAAATTTGTAAACTAGTGTAATTGTTTCGACTATAAAGAATTCTATTTTTATTTTATTATCATGTAAAACTTCATAGATCCTGCATTTTTTAATATTTTGAATAAAATTTCTCACATATAAACATACATATTCTTAAATGATCATAAAAAGTGTTTGCTATTCATTCTGGTCATTCATTTATTACAAAAGATGAGTCACAGAAAATAAAATTGGACCCCTCTTTTTTTTTATTCCCAAATTGATTGCCTGGCCGTATATGAATTCTCTCTGTCCAACTTTGTTTAATGATTTTTATTACAACTTTCATACCCTATATCCTTAACTTCACTTTTGTTTGCCTTGTCCCCGAAGGCCAAAAGACAAATCATGGAGACAATCCTTTCGCATCGCAGCAGGACCTAGTTCTGCTCCTTCTTTTCTATCGTCAGCCACTATCCAGCCATAAAACTATAAAATCCCATAAAAACGCGTGAAGGTTCCACCTACGCGGCAGCTTCACTCGCCCCTAGGAGTATTAAGATATATTCGGGAATCAGAGGGAGAAATATGAAAATGTCACAGGAAGAAATACACATTGGGGCCCGACTGGAAAAAAATTCCAACCCAAGAGCACGCCGCGCGGCACACTATAATAATTTTCCCAATAAAGTTTCCCGGGGTCATTCTTCATTTTTTTGGAAAACGTACGAAGGTCTTCCTCTGGAGGGCAATATATCGCAGCAGGAATGCTCCAGCACTCCACTTGTTCATATATATTTTTTTTTGTATTCCATTTATTTTCGCCTTATTTCGCCCATATTTTTGTAGAATAGTTTATCACCTAAAAGATGGTCATCTACAAAACCGATCCGATGAAAAACAACCTCAGACTTCCTCCAGGAGCTGCATCCTTATCAAAAGCTGAAGCTGCAGCAGCAATTAAATGGAGGAGCCCGAGGGCAGATATAGAGGAGCAGCTTCCAGCAAACTGGGCGAGATTAATTGAAAGAAACAAAGTTTTTCTTCGGTTGCTCGGTGCTACCTCCTTAAGGAGGAGGAGAACACGCCTTAGATTTTTTCGTAATTTTTTCCCTTTATTTTCTCCACCAATCTCGCTCTGTTTGAACGAGTAAATTATTGGTGAAGTTGCTGCACAACTTTTTCACTTATCCAACAATCAAATGTTCATAAGTCGTAGCAGCGCTTTCATGGCGTTAAAAATTACTGCTTACTATTCTTAAAGTCATCTTTTTTTTTTATAAACTTTGAACCTTCTAGAGGGCAATAATTTGAAAAAGTTCCAGAGATTTGATTCACCAGAAAATAACACGGTCATTTAATCCCCATCGGATGAGATTTGAATAGAATTTAACGAAGCGCCAATTGGACTTATCCTCGCAGAAGACCACATTCAGGTGGTTATGAATGGAGCAACAACCCTGGAGATAATTCGCTCCACCTCGAGGGAAACAAAGCTCCACCGATGTGAGCCCCATTGACTCTGAATGTTTTGTCCTGATCCTCGAATGAAAGGATTGAGTTTGCGTTTGTCATGTGCGGCAATCTCTGTAATAATGCTTCACTCGGGTCGCCCCCATTTATCTAAATGACCTGAAAATATAAACCGAATGGGTTCCATTCGAAGTCGCAGCATATCTCCTAGATAAATTGTCCTTCCAAAAACAATGAGAATTGTGCGTAGTTAGTAAAATTCGAATAGGAAAAAAATTAAGACCGCTGAAGTCGCACAAACTCCTTTCGAAGTTCTGCCCTCGAACGAAGATTCATTTGCACATTTTTCGCTAATACTCTGACCCCTGCCGATTGTCGCTTCAGCGATTCATACCCTCGACCCGCCCTCCGGGGTCCATTCGATATCCGGATCCATTACCCGGGACTCAGGCTATAAATTGAGTCCGAACAAAAACTGCTAAAATATTTCTATCGTTTGAAATTGCAACTTCAATCAGGATAAAGGTCGCTCTGGTAAAAGTTTTTCAGCAGAACTTTAGTGTCGGGGAAAACGCCTGAAACAAATGGGCCCGAATATCGCTAACAAAGTGGGCGTCCATTCTCATCCGATCGGGCATTAGATCAAAATCAAAACTTCCAAATGGGGCTCCATATTCCCAAATATATTTAGTAGAGTTAGAGGAGCACTTCGGTTGTGATTAAAAAGTTCGAAAGAGTTCTTTTGCCGGCCCGGACAACTTTTACTCACGGCCGACTGCTTACTGCGACTGGGCTCAATTATTCAGCGAATCTAATTTATCCAACCATGTTCCAGTACCCGTGGGACCCTGAATTATCGGGAGAACTCTCCAGCAAAAGCAGGCAAGGTTTGAATTTTTAATGTAAGCTCGTTAAGTGGTAAATTAATGTCATTAAAGATCATTAATAAGCAAATATTGGGTGGCACATTAGTCGACAATGTGAAAACCATGTCTCTGCTAATGGATTACCTAAGTCTTATACTGAGGGGATGTCTAGTTTATAATCCAGCCTTAAACCCTTAGTGTAAATTGAACTTAAATATATCTTTGGAGTTCAATTAGTTCAGACGGCACAATAATAAAAACTAACGAAATGCAGAGGTTTATGCTGATCTTACTTTACAGACAAAGCTTCAATAAAACTGTCGTGAGCACATTCCAATTCTTTTGGAATCTACATAACATTGTGTCTTTCCCTAAACACTAAACTAACTAAAATATAAATTTTTTACTTGAATATAAATACACCGCCTGTGATGTTAACAACAAAAGTGCAATCAGCCGTATCAACTAATATAAAATAATTAACATATTGCAAAAAGAAGGATAAACACCTCTAAATTAAAAACACGACTCGTAGAATAATATAATAAGTGACACTGAATTTAATGAAGATTTCTATCCGATATTAACATTTTGAATAGATTCTGTTATTCTGATTTTAACTTTTTTTATCAGAAAAATGGTCAAATGCATTTTTATGTACTTGTAAATTTTTCGTGAAATCATTAAATCACGAACAAATTCGAAGAAAATGATTTTAGAAATGTTAAAATAAATTAACTACATATGTATAAAAAGATAGACAGTTTTTCTTGGACCACGTTATTTCAAAATCATGTTAAAGTAATACTACCGTCTAGACTCTAGAGAGCCAAAAAATGACACTTTTTCACGATTTTGTTTTCTCAGACCCTTTATTAGATATTACAACTAAATTTTTTACAATAAGTTTGATCCTTGTAGATTGCAAAAAAAAATTATGTTATTTAATTTTTGTATTTGGGACATTCCACGTCAACCGGGCCACATAAATGACCAAAAATCATGGAGACCTAGAAAATTGTTTTTGGGCTGAAATTTTTGGTCTATCTTTACTCTTTGGAAATTGACCTGGCGTTTTGAAAAATTCAAAATGGCGGATCCAATATGGCGGCCAACTTTTCAAAAATGAACGAAATTTGAATAAAAAAAATACTATGATATTCTTCATAGAATTCTAAGTAAGAAATGTCTTTTGCAAATTTTTTAAAATTCATGAATTTTTTTCTCAAAAACGGCAATTTTATTCAAAAATTTGCATAAGACATTTCTTACTTAGAATTTTATGAAGAATATCATAGTATTTTTTTTATTCAAATTTCGTTCATTTTTGAAAAGTTGGCCGCCATATTGGATCCGCCATTTTGAATTTTTCAAAACGCCAGGTCAATTTCCAAAGAGTAAAGATAGACCAAAAATTTAAGCCCAAAAACAATTTTCTAGGTCTCCATGATTTTTGGTCATTTAGGTGGCCCGGTTGACGTGGAATGTCCCATTTATAAATTTGTATAGAGGGCGCTGAAGCCGGCAGTTCGACAATATGCTAGTCCCAAAAAATTCAAACGGGATTTTAAAAAGAAAGGTCCCTTACCTTGTAATTAACCGCATTTAGTCGAAAAATGCAAAAACAAAAAAAAATTACAAAAGTTTGAAAAAAAAAGTGAAATAATTGACATTTTTTTTTTCTTTTTATTTATTTATTTATTTATTCCAATTTAATCTTAAAAGTATATAGGGGAGAATCGCCAGTCATGGGCCACCTAAGGTTAAATGCATTTAAAATTATTGTAAACGTTTCGTTTACATAATTAATAGCGCAATATTAAAATTTGGATGATAATTTACCTTTGTGGAAAGTTTAAGGCAAGTTTGACTTTCTTTTATAATAGAAAATAACGTTTGAAAAAAACGTGCAAGTGGCCCAATTTAGGTGACGAGTCGCCTAATGTGGGCCACCTATTGAATAGCACGTAAAATATCTGAAAAACGCGAAAATGGTTCTACATATTGTTTAAAACACCGTTACTTATTATATTTAATGAAACAATGAATTGACGTTAATTAATTCGTTGATCAGAAATATATTTGAAATTTAAATTCTCAATAAAGAGTTAATCATCATAAATTAAGTATTTACTCAATGACATGTAACATTTTATAATCTAAAATAATAACAATAGGCTTAATATATTAAATTTACTAAATATCTCATGTACACTTACCGTTTTAATGAAAAAAACATTTTTCCTTCAGATAGTGTTGCTTTGTTTACATCGCGTGAGTGACCCGTATTAGGCGCCCTTTCGAATTGCACAGTGGCCCAAATTAGGGGAAATGACATTTTTCCAGATTGTTTAAATTAATTAGTATTGTTATAGTTTTTAAATTGCAAATACACTATATACTATATAAACATATTATACACTTCGCATTAGAAAAAATTTTAGATTCATTAGATGTATCAATTTGTTTTTATCGACGAGCAAAAATGTCAGATTTTTAAGTCGGCAGATACATTTTTACGAGGTTGTTGTAACATTATTAATTTTGTATTAAAATTAGTATTTCTTTCATTATTTTGTTCTACATTCATTTTCAATCAAATTTTGACATTAATTAATTTTCAAAAACTCGGTAAAATTGAAAAAAATGGGTGGCCCGAAATAGGAGCCGGCCCAAGTAAGGCAACTCTCCCCTACTATAGAAGTCTTACAATTTAGTGCTAGAATTCATATTCATTCAACTATAATATTATTTTTTATGCCTGAGCGAAAAAAGTATTTAAATGACATATTGTTTTGGGAAAAATAATTTACTGAAAACCCAATGATGAGAACTACAGCTATTCTTACATACTACTAAATCTGCGGACAAATAAGTTATTCTGTACGGCACGCCGTTTTGCTATTTAACAGCGAGCAATCTGTTGTGGAAAAATTAAAATAAATGATTTATTTAAAATTAAAACCGGAATTCGTTCGTAACATTTTTATTTTGTCTTAACTAATAAAAATTAATTAAAATTATAACTATGATCAAATTAATTTCAAGTACATAGGAGAAGATAGGAGAAACCCTGAATTATTATTATTGTATAGACATATTATTTATTAATTTCATTATGCATTGACATGATTGTAGCATATTATTTTATCTCATGACAAAATAATAATTCAATTGATTTATATTTTGATATGTTACAATATTATCTTGTAGGTTTATAATTGTGTTCCGATGAAATAAAAATGAAATGTGTATTGAAATAATTTAATTAACTTCAAGCCTGTCGAACATTAAAAGAATTTCATGAATTATTATGGGACTTTAGTAAAAGTTCTAATCGCAATTTATATTATATTCGAATATTAAATCAACTCGTTGAATTACGATTATAACAAGAAGTAAATTTCACTTACCGAAATTGTATTATAGAATTATTGCAAATCCGACTGTTCATTATATCTTGCTACAAGAAAAATGTAACAAATATAATTATGTACACAATTTTAATTCATGAATTATTATTATGTACATAATGTTAATTCGTGAATTTTTATTCTTGAATTAATATTATCTACATAATTTTAAATCAAGAATAAAAATTCACGAATTAAAATTCTTGAATTAAAATGATGTACTTAATTTTAATTTAAAATAAAAATTCACGAATTAAAATTCTTGAATTAAAATTATGTACATAATTTTAATTCGACAATAATAATTCACGAATTAAAATTCATGGGGATAAACATTTACGAGTTAAAATTCTTGCATTAAAATTATGTACATAATTTTAATTCAAGAATAAAAATTCTCGAATTAAAATTATGTACATAATTTTAATTCAAGAATAAAAATGTACGAATTAAAATTCTTGAATTAAAATTATGTACATAATTTTAATTCAAGAATAAAAATTCTCGAATTAAAATTGTGTTCATAATTTTAATTCAAGAATAAAAATTTACGAATTAAAATTCTTGAATTAAAATTATGTACATAATTTTAATTCAAGAATAAAAATTCTCGAATTAAAATTATGTACATAATTTTAATTCAAGAATAAAAATTTACGAATTAAAATTCTTGAATTAAAATTATGTACATAATTTTAATTCAAGAATAAAAATTCTCGAATTAAAATTATGTACATAATAGAAATACGGCAACACAGCAAATACGTAAAAAGGTACATTAAGTACGAAATTGCAACCTTACTGGTGTACGCACGGGCTAGTTGAGCTGGTTATACAGCCTCCCAATATGGCGCCTGAAATTTCTCGATTTCAACGGATTGTGTTGAAAATTGGTACAAAGGTTGTTCTGAAACCACTCATCTCGAATATTATCAAAGTCACAAATCCAAGATGGCGGATCCAATATGGCGACTGAAATTTCTCGATTTCAACGGATTTTAATGAAAATTGATACAATGGTTGTTCTGAAGCCACTAATCTGAAATATTATAAAAGTCACAAATCCAAGATGGCGGATCCAATATGGCGACTGTAATTTCTCGATTTCAACGGATTTTAATGAAAATTAGTACAATGGTTGTTCTGAAGCCACTAATTTCGAATATTATAAAAGTTACAAATCCAAGATGGCGGATCCAACATGGCGACCCAAATTTCTCGATTTCAACGGATTTTAATGAAAATTGATACAATGGTTGTTCTGAAGCCACTAATCTGAAATATTATAAAAGTCACAAATCCAAGATGGCGGATCCAATATGGCGACTGTAATTTCTCGATTTCAACGGATTTTAATGAAAATTAGTACAATGGTTGTTCTGAAGCCACTAAACTCGAATATTATAAAAGTCACCAATCCAAGATGGCGGATCCAATATGGCGACTAAAATTTCTCGATTTCAACGGATTTTAATGAAAATTAGTACAATGGTTGTTCTGAAGCCACTAAACTCGAATATTATAAAAGTCACAAATCCAAGATGGCGGATCCAATATGGCGACTGAAATTTCACGATTTCAACGGATTTTAATGAAAATTAGTACAATGGTTGTTCTGAAGCCACTAATCTCAAATATTATAAAAGTTACAAATCCAAGATGGTGGATCCAATATGGCGACTGAAATTTCTCGATTTCAACGGATTTTAATGAAAGTTGGTACAATGGTTGTTTTGAAGCCACTAATCTCGAATGTTACAAAATTTACAAATCCAAGATGGCGGTTCCAATATGGCGACTGAAAGGACCCCGCACAAATTGTATGGAAATCGGGTCCCGGTCAAATTCGCTGAAATTTTGCAGAAAGGTAGTTCTCAACCTGCTGATCAAAAATCTCCATTGGCCCGTAGTCATCCTATGATTAGTTGCGGAGATATAGAGGGTGAAGTGTGAGACATTTGCTGTAGACCGAAGTACACTTCACGAAGTGTCTAGTCGCTAAACTCGCAAATCGAGGCCCCTAACAGAAATCTTTGAACACAAGGTTGTGGGTAGTTATCAAGACGTGTCATTACAACCATAAGCATGTTCGGTTGACCTTGACCATGGACCTTAACCCATTAATGCGCAAACGAGAATTTTCCGCATCCAAGTTCAATTGTACAATTCGAATAGAAAATTGGGGCAATTTTCTTCCAAAATCGTATATAGGGGGTTTTTGGCGATGACCTTTCAGAATCTGGCATTTGTTTTGCATAAAAGCTTCAAAGACCTTGTTATTTTTTGGGTTTTTTTTTAAAAAACTGCTAATTTTTCTTGGTCTTTTTTCTATTTAAAGCAATAATCTTGTTGTTGCTACTATTGAATGATCATATAACCAGCAGAAATCGCGGTCCGAATGTTTAAATATTCTCAAAACATAGTTTTGAAAGTTCTTTTTTGCTTTAGTTTTTGCAAAATGGCCATTTTGTACAGCAATGTAATAAAAAATGTTGCAATTTTTTTTACACGAAAAGGATCAACTTTACAAAAAAATTGTATAGAACAGAAAATACTCAAAATTAGCCAAAGAGCTCGCGTGATTTTTTTCAGAATTTTTTGGACTATTTTTGATTTTTGGATTTGGCCAATTTTTGAAAATTCCAAAAATGTCCCGAAACATTCTGGAAAAAATCACATTTGTTCCTTGAGCAACTATAAGCACTTTTTGTCCTTTAAAATTTATTCGTTAAATTGATCCTTTTTGAGTAAAAATATTTTTATAGTTTTTTATGATGCTTTTTTGGAAAGGATCAATTTTACGAACAAATGTAATACGACAAAAAATGCTTATATGTAGTTGGCGGAAAAACACATGTGAATTTTTGCAGAATTTGTCAGGACATTTTTGGATTTTTCAAAAATTGGCCAAATCCAAAAAACCAAAAATAGTCCAAAAAATTCTTAAACAAATCACGCGAGTTCTTTGGCTAATTTTAAGTATTTTCTGTTCTATACAATTTTTTTGTAAAGTTGATCCTTTTCGTGTAAAAAAATTGCAACATTTTTTATTACATTGCTGTACAAAATGGCCATTTTGCAAAAACTAAAGCAAAAAAGAACTTTCAAAACTATGTTTTGAGAATATTTAAACATTCGGACCGCGATTTCTGCTGGTTATATGATCATTCAATAGTAGCAACAACAAGATTATTGCTTTAAATAGAAAAAAGACCAAGAAAAATTAGCAGTTTTTTTAAAAAAAACCCAAAAAATAACAAGGTCTTTGAAGTTTTTATGCAAAACAAATGCCAGATTCTGAAAGGTCATCGCCAAAAACCCCCTATATACGATTTTGGATGAAAATTGCCCCAATTTTCTATTCAAATTGTACAATTGAACTTGGATGCGGAAAATTCTCGTTTGCGCATTAATGGGTTAAGGTCCATGGTCAAGGTCAACCGAACATGCTTATGGTTGTAATGACACGTCTTGATAATTACCCACAACCTTGTGTTCAAAGATTTCTGTTAGGGGCCTCGATTTGCGAGTTTAGCGACTAGAGACTTCGTGAAGTGTACTTGGGTCTACAGCAAATGTCTCACACTTCACCCCTCTATATCTCCGCAACTAATCATAGGATGACTTCGGGCCAATGGAGATTTTTGATCAGCAGGTTGAGAACTACCTTTCTGCAAAGTTTCAGCGAATTTAACCGGGACCCGATTTCCATACAATTTATGCGGGGTCCTTTCAGTCGCCATATTGGAACCGCCATCTTGGATTTGTAAATTTTGTAATATTCGAGATTAGTGGCTTCAAAACAACCATTGTACCAACTTTCATTAAAATCCGTTGAAATCGAGAAATTTCAGTCGCCATATTGGATCCGCCATCTTGGATTTGTGACTTTTATAATATTTGAGATTAGTGGCTTCAGAACAACCATTGTACTAATTTTCATTAAAATCCGTTGAAATCGTGAAATTTCAGTCGCCAAATTGGATCCGCCATCTTGGATTTGTGACTTTTATAATATTCGAGTTTAGTGGCTTCAGAACAACCATTGTACTAATTTTCATTAAAATCCGTTGAAATCGAGAAATTACAGTCGCCATATTGGATCCGCCATCTTGGATTTGTGACTTTTATAATATTTGAGATTAGTGGCTTCAGAACAACCATTGTATCAATTTTCATTAAAATCCGTTGAAATCGAGAAATTTGGGTCGCCATGTTGGATCCGCCATCTTGGATTTGTAACTTTTATAATATTTGAGATTAGTTGCTTCAGAACAACCATTGTACTAATTTTCATTAAAATCCGTTGAAATCGTCAAATTTCAGTCGCCATATTGGATCCGCCATCTTGGATTTGTGACTTTTATAATATTCGAGTTTAGTGGCTTCAGAACAACCATTGTACTAATTTTCATTAAAATCCGTTGAAATCGAGAAATTACAGTCGCCATATTGGATCTGCCATCTTGGATTTGTGACTTTTATAATATTTGAGATTAGTGGCTTCAGAACAACCATTGTACTCATTTTCATTAAAATCCGTTGAAATCGTGAAATGTCAGTCGCCATATTGGATCCGCCATCTTGGATTTGTGACTTTTATAATATTCGAGTTTAGTGGCTTCAGAACAACCATTGTACTAATTTTCATTAAAATCCGTTGAAATCGAGAAATTACAGTCGCCATATTGGATCCGCCATCTTGGATTTGTGACTTTTATAATATTTGAGATTAGTGGCTTCAGAACAACCATTGTATCAATTTTCATTAAAATCCGTTGAAATCGAGAAATTTGGGTCGCCATGTTGGATCCGCCATCTTGGATTTGTAACTTTTATAATATTTGAGATTAGTGGCTTCAGAACAACCATTGTACTAATTTTCATTAAAATCCGTTGAAATCGTGAAATTTCAGTCGCCATATTGGATCCGCCATCTTGGATTTGTGACTTTTATAATATTCGAGTTTAGTGGCTTCAGAACAACCATTGTACTAATTTTCATTAAAATCCGTTGAAATCGAGAAATTACAGTCGCCATATTGGATCTGCCATCTTGGATTTGTGACTTTTATAATATTTGAGATTAGTGGCTTCAGAACAACCATTGTATCAATTTTCATTAAAATCCGTTGAAATCGAGAAATTTGGGTCGCCATGTTGGATCCGCCATCTTGGATTTGTAACTTTTATAATATTCGAAATTAGTGGCTTCAGAACAACCATTGTATCAATTTTCATTAAAATCCGTTGAAATCGAGAAATTTGGGTCGCCATATTGGATCCGCCATCTTGGATTTGTAACTTTTATAATATTCGAAATTAGTGGCTTCAGAACAACCATTGTACTAATTTTCATTAAAATCCGTTGAAATTGAGAAACTTCAGGCGCCATATTGGATCCGCCATCTTGGATTTGTGACTTTGATAATATGCGAGATGAGTGGTTTCAGAACAACCTTTGTACCAATTGTCAACACAATCCGTTGAAATCGAGAAATTTCAGGCGCCATATTAGGAGGCTGTAGAACCAACTCAACTAGCTCGTGCGTACACCAGTAAGGTTGCAATTTCGTACTTAAGGGGGTAGTCCAGTGAAAAAATTTTTTTTTTAATTTTTTATTTTTTTTGCTTAAATCTACTCTACTACACCTCGAAAATACTCCCTTAAAATATCTAAGCAAAATATTGAATAGTTTTAAAGATACAGAGAGTTTTCGAGAGACGTGTAATCCGAGCGCTCGAAGGTCCCCTGGCGTGTTTCGGAGCAAGGAGGACTCTTGTATTCCTGTTTGCTGTGCCCATTTTTTTTCGGTTTATAACGGTCTAGGTCCTTCTGCTTTGTATTTAAGGTTAGTTATGTATGGAGGAGGCATCGCGTTATGTATGGAGCAGGCATCGCTGACTAAGGTAAAATTAATTTTTTTAGCTTTTTTCCGCAACAAAAGCTTTAAACGCGTTTTTCTCAAAACAGCGTTTTTTGACTCGGCGGACGTCAGATCTCAGAGTCTTTTGCTGCGATTGATCTAAAAATTTAGCTGTATATTTCTTGATTGTGTATCTATCGTCGGAACTAGAATTATTAAAATCCATTGCTTATTTACAAAGTTATAAACAAATTAAGCACCCGAAAAACACCCGAAAAATTCAAAATGCCGCCATTTTGTTATTTTTTATTGAAAATTAATAATTCTAGTTCCGACGATAACCAATGTTCTGCAGATTAAAACCTCGTTTGAATTTTTTGTTTCAAATGAACCGTTGCAGAGATTCGACGTCCGCCAACAAAAAAAAATTTTTTTTGGAGCGGCCATTTTGTCAGGATGACTCATCAAAAAACAAAAAAAAATTTTTTTTTGTGTAGTTTAACAGTTGTACAATCATATGTCAAAAAGTTTTTGAATAAAAATTAATTTCTAATATGAAAAAAAAATCGTTGAAAAAACAGTCGTTTTCACTGGACTACCCCCTTAATGTACGTTTTTACGTATTTGCAGTGTTGCCGTATTTCTATTATATACATAATTTTAATTCGAGAATTTTTATTCTTGAATTAAAATTATGTACATAATTTTAATTCAAGAATTTTAATTCGTAAATTTTTATTCTTGAATTAAAATTATGTACATAATTTTAATTCGAGAATTTTTATTCTTGAATTAAAATTATGTACATAATTTTAATTCAAGAATTTTAATTCGTAAATTTTTATTCTTGAATTAAAATTATGTACATAATTTTAATTCGAGAATTTTTATTCTTGAATTAAAATTATGTACATAATTTTAATTCAAGAATTTTAATTCGTAAATTTTTATTCTTGAATTAAAATTATGTACATAATTTTAATTCGAGAATTTTAATTCTTGAATTAAAATTATGTACATAATTTTAATGCAAGAATTTTAACTCGTAAATGTTTATCCCTATCAATTTTAATTCGTGAATTATTATTCTTGAATTAAAATTATGTACATAATTTTAATTCAAGAATTTTAATTCGTTAATTTTTATTTTAAATTAAGTTTAAGTACACAATTTTAATTCAGGAATTTTATTTAGAAATCTTATTTCAAGAATTAAAATTATGTACATAATTTTAATTCAAGAATAAAAATTCACGAATTAAAATGATGTATATTATTTTAATTCAGAAATAAAAAATAGGAATATAACTTTAATTTTCAGTTATTTTATAGCGTAGCATAACTAGAATAGTATGAATTTTAAATGAAATTTAAAATAATTTCAGTATCGAATGAATATGATTTTAAAATATAATAATAATTGACTGAATTTAAATTTTACTGTCAAGCAATACAAATTTTTAATTTAAAATTTTTATATGCATGAGTTTAAATTACTCAATTGAAATTATGGTTTAATATTATTGTAATTAATTTTTATGATCACTAATTTCCCTGCGGATAATTATTTTAAAAATATTTTTCGATTGATAAATTATTTTTATGTTATTAAATAGCAAAACGGCGTGCCATAATTCTGCGTCAGTTCTGGTTTTATTAAGGTTTACATAATTCCATAATTAATATGTTTTCGGACCAAGAACAACTTGCGAAAAATTTTTCCGTGATGCGTTTTAATTTGGCAGCTATGAGCTCTAAGTCAGCCCTTTCGTGCAATTCTGTGGTGGAGAAGTGCCATGGTAGATTTAGCATCATTTTTAAAATGTTTTTTTTTGGGCAACTTGGATTTTATTTATATGTGTCTTGGCACATTAAAAACACCCATACAGCATGAGAGCTTGAAATATCACTTTATAAATTATTAGCTTATTTTCTAGGCTCAGTGTGGATCGCCTATTTATAAATGGGTATAAGGTTTTTTTAATAGATTTGTCTTATTAATAACTGATGATATATGTTTATTGAAGGTTAAGGTTTTATCAAGAGTGATGCCTAAATATTTGATATGGTCGTCCCATGATGACCTTTTTTTCATATTTTTCTCTTGCCAAAATTTTTCTTTTTTAAGTTTTGGGCTAAATTGTGGTTAATTTCCATAGAGGCAACCTAAGCAAACAAAACGCACCAAGGTTTATTCAAATCGGTTCGGTAGATCCGGAGATAATCTCTGGGCAGACTCACAAAATGTCATTTCAAGAAAAACGCGTTTAAAGTTTAGAGAGTCACTCGGAGCCCATACGCGCGCTTTCGCTGTATAACGCTATAACTTTTTTTCTATTACGAATTTCTCAACAAAAATTTAGGAGATGATTTTTGAGACTATAAGAAGTTGAAAAAATAAAAAAATAAAAATTATTTTTTGAAAATTCTAGACGGTAGTAAGGCCTGTCCACGAAAGTTTTTTTACAACTCAATGTGTAAATTTTCCCCAAATAACGGTACTCCAGAATTTCCCATTTTGCATCATAAGTTGGTTTAGCTCTTAAAAGATCAGATGTGAGTATTGTTCAGTTGGTTAGATCGCGTTGTTAAACAATGTCGTCTGATAGGGAAAAATTGAGAAAAAAAATTTTGCGCGAGTGGAGTGAAAATAAAACATTGTCTTTGCAACATGGGTGAAAAGTGTATTTTGATGGACAATGAAATGTATGTTAAAATGGATTTTACGACATTACCTGATAACCAATTTTACACTACGGATAATGATGATGATGTAAGCGATGAACACAAGTTTATTTCAGTTGAAAAATTTGGAAAAAAAATTCTGGTTTGTCAGGCAATCTGCAGTTGTGGTGAACGAAGTCGTGTCTTTTTTACGAGAGGTACAATTAATGCAGAAATTTACTCAATGGAGTGTCTCGAAAAACGTCGTTTGCCATTTATACGTCGGCATAATGGCAATGTTTTATTTTGGCCCGATTTAGCGAGTGCCCACTATGCTCGCAACACTTTGAACTGGTTCCGAGCAAAAAATATCGATTTTGTTAATAAAGACAGTAATCCACCGAACTGTCCTGAGCTTAGACCCATCGAAAGATACTGGGCGTTGGTGAAAGCAGAGCTACGGAAGATAGGTCAAGCAGCAATATCGGTAGAAGACTTCAAAGAAAAGTGGACGAAATTTAGCAAAAAAATCGATAAGGAAACAGTGCAAAATTTAATGAAAGGAATAAAAAGAAAAGTCCGAGAATTCAACAGACAAAATTTATAAAAATAATTTGAACGATTTAAGTTGTAAGAATTAAGGAACAGAATGAATATATTTTTGATTTTTAAAAAAACTTTAATTTTTTTATTAGTTATCGACTGTTCTCTTTGTAAAAAAACTTTCGTGGACAGGCCTTAGTACTTTAAAACATTCCGTGTAAAAAAAGAGTGAGACATAATCCATAAATATATTTTGAATAAAACTCGTTTAAATTTTTATATTCGGTATACTAAAAAATCTTCTCAATTGTAAAAAAATAATCGTTTTAGGGCTCTATCGTGGCATTTATTGGAACCTATTTTCAGTGTTAGTATTATTTATCTTTAGACGTCTCAATCTCAGTTTTTGAAAGTTACATTTATTTTATTATAAGTTTTTTACAATTGCTTTTTCTAATTCCTCTATACTAATTCTCATTAATTTTATTTCCCTTCAAGATAGCATTGTTTAGTGATCATATTAGATTGACCTTATTGAGTTAAGAGTATTCCAAATAGGTTTGAGAGCAGTCACCTTAAAAATTGCTAAGAATTATAACAAATTGAAAAATTAATTTGAGGTCTCTTCTCAAGATATTTAATATTATAATATTTTTTTCCAAATATCACTTTCAGTACATGTATTTCCTGAAAGTTTAAAAATATCTACCTGGTTAATTCCTAAAAGTCTCTAAATATTAGGGTGAAAAACTTGTTTCTTAGGTTATTCTTATGGTTCACTGAGCCACCAATAAATATTAATATTATGTGCTCTCCTTGGACCAGCATTTTTCTTTTATATACCTGCAGCTATTAAACCTGTTTGAAAGTATTAAATAAAAAAAATTGTTTTGAATCATTCTAATATATATCTTATTGGTCTTATCGACGGCAACTCAAGATTTTCATCTATAAAAGCAAAATTTTGTTCATGCGAGAATTTTAAATGCGAATTTTAAAAGTACGCAATTTTTTTTTTACGAAATTTGAGATTTCGTTCCCTATAATTTTTCCCTTAACTAATATCATCTTTATAATGATTTCTTGATAGAACTTCTAACTTTATTTCCAAAAATACATATAATTACTACTTGAGGTACATGTCTAGAACTTAGCGCGAACTAATGTGCATCATCAACGTAATGAGCGGAAAGTTGAGAAGCGTCTCACCTCCGCCCTTTTTGTGTTTGGACGGCGAAAACACTTCCCGCCCTTTTGTTCTCGTACGCCATTATGAGACAGACAGACAATCGGATTGTCTACCACAACTGGCCAATTATCCACAAAGAGTTTTGATATTGTGATCCTTGGACGGGACTAGGGACTCGGGAGTTATTGCAACGATGAGGCGACGACGACGCCAGGGAGGCCGGCGGAGCGTGCCTGCAACTCGAATTCGCCTCGTCTTGTTTAATTGCACAACTACCAATCAGCGAGTAACGATAACGTCGAGAAGTTGCTCCACAGATCCAGACAATTTTGTTAATTGCATCTTGTTTGCATTAAACAATGAATGAAAAGAGTTTTAATAACTGGTACAAAGTTTTCCTTGCATACCTCGAGTACTCCTCCTTTTCCCCCTGGAAGACATATCAGGATTCAGAGCAGAAATTCCCGCTTCCCGCCACTGGCGCGTAGTTCCTCCTTCCTCCACCAGGGTCTTCGACGAACTCCACTTCTATGTTTCCACAATATAAATTAAAGCGGTGCGGGACGTAGTGGCGCTTGTTTGCTGTTTGTCGGAAATGCATTTAAGTTGGAAAATTCGTTTTTCTTTCGCCACATCGCTGCACCACTACTTCGCTGCTTCCGAGAAAAACGTAGCGATTTTTCCGGTTTTGTTTTATGTTTCTGGTGGCGAATGCAAGACGAATTGAAAAAAGAAGTCTTCAAAAGTTGCCGAGAGATGGGATTATCGGAAAAAATACACAACCAGGAAGATACGGCTAGGCTAAGATGCGATTTTCCTCCTGTTTAAGACGTTAGAAGAAAGAACTGGAAGTATACAGTTTAGCGGAAAATAAATCGTTTTAAGGTTTTTAGATTAATTAAAAACAAAAAATGCTGGTCGACGTTCATTTATTTCACTAGTTCAATGAATTAGATCCTGCAGTGACTAGCCCAAACTAATTTAGCTCTACTTTTAACTTTATCTTCTAAACATTTAAAATTATTTTATAACCTGCTTTTTTTTAGACATTGATATATTAGGTCTTTAACAGAAAATTAAATATGAAGCACATTTTTATATATTATATATCTTACCGAAAAATGATATCCAAAATAATATCTGGTTCCAACCACTAATTTCATGATTCTTTTTTTTTTTTTACTTATGATTTACACCAACCAATATTGCTGATAAATATGACCAGAGAAATCTATTTGAATATTAGTATTATATTTATTTAGATTATCATTTACAGTGTGGATGTCAAAAGGACTCTTATATTTAGTATGAAGTATAGAAATTCATATATCTAGGGTAAAACCGTAATAGATGCCCCAGTTTTCAAAAGAGCCTCATTATTTTAATACCAAATATTTTGGCATAGATTATCCCTGTATTATAGTTAGTTTAATGATTTATATAGCTTTAGAACCTTTATTTGTTTATCTAACTATTACTGGTTTTGCAGAAATTAAGTTCTTGCGAGACAATTTTTTTGGGGATAGATGCCTACCTATATGGATAGATGCCTCACTACGAAATCGCTTAGAAGGATAGATGCCTTTGATGGGGGATAGATGCCCTTTTAAATAATCAACAAGAATACGTAATCACAATGTAAGATTTATTTATAATCTTCAGATATAAGTAATACATATGACACGCATAACCATAATTAAATATTATGCATCTCTTTATTTTTTTTTTTTTTTTTTTTTTATTTTTTTTTACAGACCATCAGCTTAGTCTAAGCTTTAAAGCAACAGAAATTAATCTGCTGCATAAGACTCGTCATCATTTGGTCCGTTGTTAGTAGCGACATGACAAACAAGCAAGTTCTTTTTTAATACATGCTTACCAACACGGACATCAAACAAATCGGCATTCTTATTTACACTCAACCTCATGCGGTTAATAGGTTGAAAGAAGCTATAGTTAGTTTTACACAGATCAGTTTGTAGAAGCGGGACATGCCTAAGGTTTCGCTCATTCGCTCTGAACGTGAATCTCGCTTTAAGAGAAGGTGAATCAATATTACCAACTAGAAGTTGATGTACAAATACAACGTCCGCGATTTCTCGACGTTTTTGCAGAGAATGCATGTCAAGGAGTTTCAAACGGTCCTTGTATGGAGGGAGGATGATTGGATTGCTCCATGGCAATTCTCTAAGGGCGAAACGGACAAATTTCCGTTGGACAGATTCGATGCTGTCTATGTGAACTTGGTAATAGGGAGACCAAACTTGACTTGCATATTCAAGAATTGGCCGGACAAAGGAAGAGTAAAGCTGTTTGTATACAGTGACGTTAGAAAATTCACGGGACCATCTTTTAATAAAACCAAGCGTAATACTGGCCTTTGTTACCATGCAATTTATATGTTCAACAAAATCCAGTTTACAATCCAGGAAAACGCCTAAGTCACGGGCAGAGTGAACTCGTCTAAGAATAACGTTCGAAAGATTATAATCAAAACTCAGGGGATTGCGGCCTCTACAAAAAGATAAAACTTCACATTTATTAATGTTTAATTCTAGATTATTGTGAACACACCAAGTTTGGAAAGTATCCAGATCTCTTTGAACCGTGTGGCAGTCGTTAATATTATTCGTATAACGGAAAAGTTTCATGTCGTCAGCATAAATTAAAATTTTACAGTCCTTGAGCAAAAATGTAATGTCGTCAATAGCCAAAATAAATAAGAGCGGGCCCAGGTGACTACCCTGCGGTACACCTGACGTGGCAAATATTTTCCTAGAAGTTTCATTCCGAAAAGTAATCTGATAAGTTCTGTTGGACAGGTATGAGCGTATCCAATTGATAAGCAATGGAGAGAAGCCTAGATTTTCGAGTTTGAGTATTATAATCGAATGGGACAGTTTGTCAAAAGCCTTGCTAAAGTCAGTATAAATGCAATCGGTTTGCAGACCCTTCTGAAAGCCTTCAATGACGAAAGGGACAAATTCAAGAAGGTTTGTGGAAGTAGAACGACCCTGAAGAAAACCGTGCTGATTTGTAGAGACAAGGCGTCGACAGATGTTTGACAATTGTGAGTATATAATTGACTCAAAAAGTTTTGGAATACATGAAAGCTTCGCTATGGGCCGGTAGTTACATACCTCATTCTAACATCTCATCTTAACAATAAATACAAAAATTTCTGTTTTTAAGTGATCATTTATTTAAAACTTTCATAGAATCATCTCTGACGAAACATTTACATTCCCGTTTTAACGTAGTAATAATTATTCAACATTTTTTAAAAATCAACTTAATATGCATCTCTAACAAAATAAAATAATAAAGTAATTATTTAAAAATTTTAGAAAACCAACATATTTGAAGATACTATCCTTCTTCATTTAGGTCGAACCGGAAATCGCTTTGAGTTTTCCACATCTTGAGGAATAGTTATTAAAAAGTGTTCTGACACATTATACACTAAATCCAATCAGATTTAGACAAAGTAGGTATGAATAAAACGCTTAATTGAAATGCAAATACCAACACACATATGTATTACAATATCTATTAGTAAGTACCAAAATAGTCATGACGTAATATAAGAACACTTTAAAAATACTTTGAAAGGGCTCTTACAGTACATAGGGATAGAACACCCTAAGGCAAAACCCCCGGGAATACACATAAACACAAGCCGTGAAGTAGAAAATGCTTACATAGTGATGTAGTCCGAGAATTGCCGCGAAATAACATTGCTTCTTATGGCGGAAGATCCGAAGTATGCCGCTCCACTCACCTGAACTGCTAAACAATAACGTTTACGCGAAAATGATATTCCACTAACTAAAACTATAGAGGAATACCTTTCTAGTGATCTGAAAAACTTTATAGTGTCAAGAACAAAATATTAGAGTTTTTTGCACTTAAATACAAATCTAACCATTTCCCCGAACAAAACAGCAGCGGCAGGTCGACTTGACAGCACGACTTTCCGTGGTAATTTGTTCGATGGGCAGTAAGAGTAACTTTTGAGCGCAAATATCTTCAATATTTTTTTCTGCCCCTATAATGATTTTGGTACCATAAGAACCGTATTTCTCCTCAGTTACAATCAGTGGAACATCACTTTTTCCTAAAAGCAGTAGTTTAGCAGATTCGCTCTGTGGAGCGGAATGAATGGGCTATACCGCCATAAGAAGCAATGTTATTTCGCGGCGATTCTCGGACTATATCACTCTATACATGTGTATACTTTATGGCTTGTTATATAGTTTCCCGGGGGTTTTGCCTAGGGATAGATGCCCCTTTGTATTTTAAGTAAAATAAATGCAAAAAATTAGAGATTGACTCCTAAATGTGTTCTCAATGAACCAATGTATTAACAGAATTAAAATAAAATTTAATCCAATACTACTTATAAAGATATGGAGCATTGACTACTATACATACGTTACAAACTTTGAAGCGTTCGTCGCGTCCGCTGCTCATGTGTCACGTATTTAAACAACGCATTTGCTGTTTTGTGTTTTGGCAGTTTGGTTTTTAGAAACGAGTTGTCTATCCCAGTGCGGCATCTATCGTGTTTTTACCCTATACTATTATTTCATTGGTGTGACCAATAATTAACCCCCAAGGCCTGAGAATTAATTTTAAAAATTTCAAAAAATTTAATATTTTTGAACGCGTTTACTGATTTGGATGGGATTTTGACATGTTATAGATGTCACTGAGGCGCTAAAAATATAACGGCCATAATCGGCGCGGAGGCACTTTACCTCTCCTTATCCCCTATGGAATTTTATAGAAGAAAAGTATGGAAAACCAAATGAAGGAAATTAACATAAAACTTATACCTTTATCTTAACCTAAATTACATTATATTATCACAAATAAATAATTGCCTAACTTAGGGATTGTCAACATAGTTACAGTTATTATAAATAAAATGTTGCTCCTTAATTTGTTGCATTAATTCTTCATCAGCTTATTTGTGTATCTCAGTGGTGTAGAAATGCCAAGGTAGATTCAAAATCATTTTAATAATTTTATTTTGTAACATTTGAAGCTTTTTTATATGTGTTTTTTTTTTTTTTTTTTACATACAGGTGCGCCGTACTGCATGAGTGTGTGAAATATAACTTTAAATGTATATTATCAGCTTATTTTTCATACGTACTTCAATAGAACGACCGGTGTGCAAACTCATTTTCAGCACCTAATGAAATTTTATTAAAGTATATACCATATAATAACATGAATTACAAAAATAAAAAAAAATAATCATTAAAAATATAATTCAATTAAATATCGAAATAATAAACACGTAAATTATTAAATGAGAAATTAAGAGAAAATTTTCTTGATCCAAGTAATTCTATTTTTGGAATATTCTAAAAATATATGCAGGGTTTATGGAAGATAATTTTTTTTTTTCTCAGAAGAAAATAAATAAATTAAGAAATTGATTCACACAATACCTAATATACGAAATTTAAATCTTATTTAAATTTAAATTTACTTTACCGAAATATTTATAAATCGTTTCCACTGAATAGGATAATTATTTAAAAAATATGTTCTGAGAGAATATTTTCCTTTTATATTAATTAAGTGTATTAAAAATAACAAGAACTTTGTATTTTCTTGTTTTAAATGAATTAATATTAGGAAAACCATTTTGCTAAAATAAATTTATATTTTTTCGAAGCATATATAATTTTTCATTGAACAAAATTTGTATCCCGAATCCAAAAATAACGGCACATTTAATTTTCTTAAAATCAACTTTTAATGGGTTGAACTCTTTCAAGTAAAATTAATATCATAGAATTATTTATTACACATTGACATTATCCGTTACAGCATTAAGTTATGAAGAATATCAATTTAACGTGAAATAAAAGTTTAAAAATTAACAAATGTACTCTAGTAAAATTAATATTATTAAATATTAAAATTAAATTTAAATTAATACTTCACATATTCTCTAGTAAAATTGACATTAAAATTAGTAACATGAACTAGGATCTAGTTAATGGAAACAGAAAATCCATACCAAATGAATTAGCAAGCCCTCATTGTTGAATCAACTAGTAATATTTTTTTTGGTATATGGTCAGTGCCGGATTAGCCATGTAGCAGGAGACAGCAAATGCTACGGGCCCCGCGCTTTGGGGAGCCCCGCGCCTTCGGCCAAAAAAACTACAAATCAAAAAATGTAAGCCACCCACTAAGTCACACACATAGTAGCAATTCTCAGTGAGCGCTCGCAAAACCCCCGGGAAACATATTATTAAGGTGTTTATATGTATTCCCGGGGGTTTTGGCGCTGGGCTGTTTATATGTATTCCCAGGGCCGTAACCAGCGGGGGGGTCAGGGGGTTAGAACCGAACAGAAGGAGGAACTCCTCCCCTCCCCTCCCCCCCCCCCCCCCCCCCCCCCCCCAAAAATCTGGCTACGGCCCTGATAAACACTATGTTCTAGCTGCTGTGAACCCCTTGCCGCACACATACCCCCCGCGTTCAACAGTTCTTGAAGATTACGAACAAATTTTTTATTTTTATTTTCTATTAATTGTACATTTAATAGAGGGCGCTCAAATTTTCTTCTCAAAAAAACACTGCTGCATGACGGACAGTTAATCTCTGGAACGGTAAGTCTGAAACATAAAATTCAAAAAGAGTTACAAAAAGGAAGTGCTCTTACGTCATAGTTTACCAGAAAAATTGAAAAATCATTAAAAATAAAAAAATGGCGGACATTTGAAAATTTGTTTTAAAAAATCGCTTTTTTTCGACCTTTTTTCAGACTCAAAAATGTTATATATTTTTGTTGTGGTCACATTGTGGTAAACTATCACACAGGATATAAAAACGAACAAAATGCTTCAAAGTTTATTAAAATCGGCCCAGTAGATCCGGAGTTTAACTGTCCGCCAGTTAAAAAAACCTAAACTCGAAAAAAACGCGTGTAAAGCTGCGTGAACACCTGCGGCGAGCCGAGAGCGCGCTTCAATTGAGTCGTTATATCTCGGCACTGGCTTCGAATTTCTATTTAATATTTTAGACACTTATTATTGAAGGTATAAAGAATCTAAAAATGTAAAAAAAAAATTCATTTTTTGAAAATTCTTGACGGTAATAGTACCTTAAGGAACCGAATGGGACAAGAACGTTTGAATGACCTCACTGTAATGAGTATAGAAAATGACCTTAGAAATATTGATTTGACGAGTGTTATTCTAAATTCGCTTGCGTTAAATCACGAAAAGCCTTTTTCTAAATGTTTTGGTTTATTTACATCATAAATTTTAATAGGTAATGCAACTCAAGGGCCCCGCACATTTGCTACGGGCCCCGCGCCGGCTTGATCCGGCACTGTATATGGTGTGTAGGAATTAAGGTTATAGTTGGAATTGCGTAAAGTAATTTATAAAAGCCCTCAACTAATGGTAGTAGATATATTTAATAATATCATATAAAATTCTTAAAAAATATAATTTTTTTCAAAGTATTTCATACAAATTGCCTCACAAGCAAATAGCTTTCTTAAGAATTGTCTGGATAAGTGTATTATTGCTCTCTGCAGGCGATTCCAAGAGATAGATCCTCAAAAAGGGCTATTGTCCTTAGACAACACTTCATACCAGCCTTTGAAGGTCAAGTTATAAATATCAAATCGCCATGAAAAAGGTTTTATTGAAAATCAGTTTACAAATTGATTTTTAAGATTTGTTTAGAGTGTTCCAGAATCCTCGTACTTTTTATTAACTTTGTGAATTTTAGACTCAATTAATTAAAAATATCTATATGTTTGTCAGAAGCGATTGGATCCTTTTAAAATAGCATCTGAAGGGCTTTCTACGAATGCTTGTTGCCTAACAAAAATAATTTTAGTCCTCCCGTATGATTAATATTATTATTAAGACCCTTATTCTATAATACATCGTATAGGGCGTTTGGTTTGGTTGTTGGATACCTTCCTTATTAATCTATTAAATTTTCAGGCGAAAAAATCAATAAAGTTTAACTTAATCGGCCTACACCTGATAAAAATTCTGAGCATATCTAAAGCTCTTAAAGAAGTCGTAGATTTTAATAGGCCCAAAGAATTTCATTTAGATAAGATCCGGATATAGTCAATTTCATTAGCCGATTAAATTTGCGCTTTATTGGCTTCAGTTTCCATTAAAAGGAGATTAAATCACTAAACTAAGGAGATACAGGTCAAATTTAATTGTATCATATCAAAGCCATGATTGCCTCTTTTTATTGATTTTTATCTACAAAATCTTCCAATAAACTGTCTTTCTTAATTACTGAAAGTTTATAGTGTCAATAAATTTCGCACCGGATGTGAAAATAAAGTGACCTAAAATTACCCCAAAAAAAAAAAAAAAAATAAAAGGAAAATTCTTAAACATCCCTTTAATATTAAAGATCTTTTAAAGGGTGTCAAATAGAGCATCGAAAAAGTCCAATTTTTGGGTGACTTCTCCAACAATAGACCATTAATTGTCTACCGATTGAAAGGACTTATAAATCAGATAAGTGTGTCCGATGTGCGTCACCCGTCGAATACAACGTTCGTATTAATTTATAAGGAGCCCTTCGAAGGGAAATGGACTCAGAAGGGGATGAAATTGCCGCACCACTTGAGAGGAAGATTCGATTTATTGATCTGATTCGGCAAGTGGTACTGTTTGAAATGATATTTAGTGTAATCGAAAACATCTAGGACATTAATAAGCTGCTTCTGAGGTTGTCTGAAGGGCCCTTAAAATGTCTGAAGAGGATATTGTGAAATATACACAATAAAAATATTGACTTTGACCTTCTGAGATTTATTGTCAAGTGAATGTATAAGCTTACCATTATTAAGAGAATTATGTCGTTTACGTATGATCAAGTAAAACCAATATGATAAATTTTGAATAACAATTATATTTATGGTTATACGACAGTATTATAAGTGCTAGATATTAAGAAGTAAGAACGTAATAGAGCTTGATTTGTATGCAGTATAAATGAAAATAGATTGAATTCACTTCAGTTCATTTTTCACTTTAAAGAAAATTATTCAATTTCCGTTTTTTTATAGGTGTAACAAATCAGAGATTGACTCCAGAGTACATACACCTTAAAACTTTTCGTTGGACGGAAAATTTTCCTTGATTCGCTTCAATGGACAGATTAATTTCAGGACTTCAGATCACGTGGTACAATATCTGTAAAAAATTGTTAAATCTTTGAAACGTAATCGATTTACTATTTTAGGTATTAGCTGGGATTTTCTCCGAACCTTCGAAATTCCTGCAGTATCCCAGCGCAAAAGTAAGTATATAACGATGGAAAGTAATGTTGCCCATATACACGACATCTCAGCTGGATGCATTCTGGAGTGAACTGGAAAAGGGACCAGATTCCCATACAAATCAGGTAACTAAAATTCACCTCACACTTGGCAAGGGAACTTAAAGGATTCCCGTCCTCGTTCCTCGGGAAAGGAGCACTTTTCTCAATGATTTTTAAGCTAGTCAAGATTCGAAACCCGTAAAAATAGATCTCATACTTTGGAGAACGGACTGGAGCAAGTAAAAAGATTCCAGGATCGGGGATTCTGTAAGGAGAAAACATAGTGTTCAATGTGTGACAGAATTCCCTGTGGTATCAACTAACTTTGTGCACATCACATTTTTAGCTAGCGGTGGGCTTAGTCTTGGCCAACGTCGTGGAAGAAATGAAATTGGATATATACGAAGAATCTGAGACAGATGAGCAAGGTAATAAAATTTCCGTTCGCACAAGTCTTAGCCACGGATGAGTGGACACCGGGCTTAGATGAGTGGGATTAGACGATATAGTAATAAATCTTAATACATTTCACTGAGCTCCGTTCCAAGATGATTTTGTTCCCTTGTAATAAAATTCAAAGAATGATTGCGTCGGGCTCTGCATGTGGTGGATTAAGGAAGGAATTATTGCTTTATTACGGGGACAGCTTTTAGCATTTAGCTTCCTGGAAATATTGTGATTTAAAAATAAATAAAAGGTAAATATGTTGGGTTCGCTGGTTCAAGACTAAGCCAGAAGATTAACAGATTAGTTAAAGTAGGCAATTGCAGTATTTATTTAACATATTTTTGCATTAACTTCTCAAACCAGCTTGATTAGGGACAATTGTAAGTTTAAATTAGTAAAACTGAACATTTGAATATATTGAATTGCTAAAGTTTTGGTGGTAAACAAATTCATTAAACAACGTTGTATTTGTAAAAATGCGGCGTTTAAACCTGTGCTAGATGCAGAAATAATTACTGTTTCCCCTGCTTCTATAATGAATTTAACCCCGCCAAATGTAAATCATCATCATGAAAAATATTAAAAGTTTAAATTTTAATGTACAAAGTCTTTTGGTACGCGTTTTAATTACAGTCCCTTGCTGAAAAGTCCGCAATCCCAATTTTTTTCCTTATCTATGCCTTTTACATATAAATAAATAAACAAAATAAAAAATTAATCACTTCGCTTAATTCCGGACCCGAATCTTATAAAAATTGGGAAAGATCCGAAAAAAATACTCTGCACGCAGGGATTCGAACCCACGACCACTGAATCACAAGCCCAAGTGTTAACCACTACACCAGCCGCCGCTTTGGGAAAGTGATACAATGAATGGGATTTAGAGCCGCGTGAAAATTTTTGTATACTATTATTTTATAAACGTTTGGCCATCTGGAGTTCCGACTTCGGAAACTTTCATTTGTAGACCCTACATGTGCTATAAATTTGAGCGAAATCGGTGATGACGAGTAGGTACCTTCTCCTTGTAAGAGACCAACATTTTTCCAGAAATTTTACTATTTCTGTATTAGATCTCCTCAGAATAGACTAACTCAAGTATTAAGGTGAAATTTTTATAACACATTTACTGATCATATCGAGTTTACCGTCAAAAGCACATTTCAAGTCTTAGAATTTTTAAAAACGGAGTTGTAAACGCAAATTCTTATCAACATCTGTTTCGCGCTAATTCGTTCCTTGGTGTGCTTATTATCCAATTCACATAAAAAGAATTGATATAGTACAAAAGAATTTTACCTTCTGTTTGTTTTAAATTGTAAATCGTTAGCCGAACTCTTGTCATCTTATCATGCTAGATTTTTACTTCTCGGTCTGTCAAGCATAGTATTTACATGCAAAGTATCTGTGTGGTCTTCATTAAAGATATTAGAATTAAAAGTCCCGAGCTTTTGTTACTGATTGATCTGTATGCACCAGAGAGAACCATTCGATCGAGGTCCTTATAGAATATTAATTTATACAAAATTAATTATGGTCGTCATGTATCATGTCATCATCTGTATCTACATAAAACTGTGTAGTTAATTTTAATCATTTAGTTGAATCTGTAGATTTTACAGTATTATGAGAGCAATTTATTTTAATTTTTTTTAAAAATCAGAACGTGAGGAACTAAATTAAAAATACAGGTTGTAGTTTTCCTTTTTGTTTATATGCTAGCCTGTAAGATTTACTATCTGTAGACGTTAAATTAAATAAATAAATATAAAATAATAAATTACTTGTCTGATTATTAGATTTTTTTACTGTTGCTCAAAAGAGTAGTAACATGTTGTGGATAGGGGAGTTTTCTATTATTGCTATCTATACTACCTGGAAAGATCGACATCCTTTCTTGGCTTGGGCAAAATTTAGAATTTACTTTAACCCAATGCCCTTTTATAACAAGGAACCGATAAATTGAATGAAAACAAAAGAACCATGTAAGGCCATGGATACAAGTAGTTGGCACTAGACGTAGGGGAAGCCCGGGCAAGATGCATAGTGTGGGTAAGACGGATACTCGCTATTATTAAAAACCTACAATAGATGGCGCTACTGGACGAGCTCGGGTCGGTAAAACAGCAACTCAGCCGCGCCATGACAATTCAACCAAAACAATAGATGCGTGCACTTGTTGTAAAAATACAAATAAAAGTTTTTTGCTGTCTTCTTACGATTTTTGGCAAGGTATGTGCATTGATTTTTTGTATTATGTATTAAGTGTTAAGGAACAGACTCTGTTTAATCGATTGCGTGTTTTTTGAAGTTTAATCTGTATTTGTAACTTTTCATTCGTCGGTTGAAATTTTACAGTAGGCTAATACAACTTTTCAATATTAGTGCTTTGGGCAAGACGGATATGGGCAAAACGGATAGCTATAAACTGCACATAAGAAAACAAAATTATCTAAGTTGGCAGGTCCTGACAAATCTACATGCAAAGAGACTAATAAATCCAACTTGGCCGGTTCTAGTAAACATAAAACAACAAGGAAGTCAAACAATAAAAATCGGAAGGATGAAACAAGATATTTTTGTTTAGTGTGCTCAGAAGAATATATTTATCCGCCTACGGAAGATTGGATAAAGTACAACCAATGCAAGAAGTGGGCACACGAGAACTGTACCGTAAAGTGGGGCTACTTGGACACGTTTTTCGCACATTTGTTGAAATTCAAAGTAAAAAAATAAAGTTATGGCGATTAAAACACTCTAATCGTACCGACCCTACCGTTAGGATTACACTGCTATCATAAAACATTGAAAATATCTAATACCAACAATAAAAAAAATATAAAAATGTGGTGTTCAAATAGCCCCGTAGTTCGGGCTTCTTGAACACTAAATTTATTTTGCAGGAAAATCTAATATTTTCCGTGTTGGATGCTTAACTTACCCCGTAAAATGTGTGTGAAAGATAAAGAAATGTATGTTATTGCAAAAAATATATATTTTAAGTAATTATACTTTAAAAAAAGAAGAAAATTTAAACATAATGTCATCTCGGTTGACTGACGACCTAGACCGCTTGATGTTTGATGTAATTCTGATGGATAGGTTGTTTCTGGTGATAAAAGAATCGATAAAATCTGGACCTGGGGTGCTGTTCTTGAAGACTTTGACCTGCTTGCCTTGTTTATCCAGGTATTTTTTCACCATATCTCGAATGTCCGCCTTTATCAAGGGGAATCCCAAATTCGCAACAATAGCCAGGGTTTCAGAAATCAGCTGCTCCTCAGACTTACTTAAAACGGTCGGGTGTCCAACGGGTTTCATATTTCTTCCAAGCGTCTTCCGTACTAATATTGCCCGAGGCATTTTGAAAGTTTCTGCGGCCTTTTTCTTTGAAATGCCTCCTCGAACTGCATCCATAGCTTTTCCCAGTTCTTCCACTTTGTAATTCATATAGGGTTTTGACCCTGGAGTTTTCTTATACCTGCGCACCATTTTTAAACACTAACTGCATGTACCAACAAGAATCAAACTAAATATGAACAATATTTTATCCGAACTACACTTACGTGGAGCAAGAACAAACGAGTTCGCGTTGTGTTCATGTAGCCCCGGGGTGTCCAAGTAACCCCACTTTACGGTACTTCTTATTTAGGGGCAGGCAGCTACTACTGTGATGAGTGCGATGATTAAAACACCAATTGCTTACTTATCCTTTTTGCCCTGGGGGTGTATCCGTTTTACCCGGGGGGCAGTGCCGGCCTTAGGCTTTTGCGTTTAGTCGGGCAAACTTTTCCTCGGCGCCCCTTTTACAGAAAAATATAAAAATTATGGCTTAAAAAACAAAAAAACACGCTTTTATAAGTAGCGCAATAAAAAGTTGAACAATTATCGCAGGTTCAAAATTTCTTTTAACTTGTAGTGTCATCAAAAATTTAGCAGTGTGAACAATTTCAAGGTTTGGGCTTTCTCCGAACATAGTTAAACTTCGATTTCTAATTTTGAATTACACAAAAAATGCACAGGCGGACGGACAACACGGTCAAGTGGAAAAAAAGTACGATTTTTTTGCTACGATGAACTGACCATACAGAACAATCCGCAAAATTTTTAGATAATTCTTCTATATTGTCACAAGTTCCGTCATCTACCGCATTTTGATTGTTGGGCTCGTCCTCATCTGCATATGTCCAACTTATTTCCATCCGAAATTGGTTTAGGCGATTCAGATCTAACTTCATTTTGAATAGATAGTTCTGACGCTTTTCTTTTTCTGTATTCATAACCAGACGGTTTATGGTCTCATTTTCCATCGTTAAAATAAAATATTATCAGCCTGCATAGAAAAAAAGATAACAAATGTTGATAAGAAAAAATTAATTTTTCTGCAGTCCAGACCGCAAAGTGTCAACTTTGTAACCACTACTCAAAACAAATTTCCACTTTGCGTAGGCTTCGAACGGAAAAATCGTAAACGTTACTCGGGTGTTAAAAAAGAAAGCCTTAGATCAAATAGTTGGGCATTCTTTATTTATAACCGACTTCAAAAAAAGGAGGAGGTTCTCAACTCGACTTTATTTTTTTCTTCTTTTTCTTTTTTTGATATCTTCGCCGATTGTGAACCGATTTTAATAATTCCTTTTTTATTAAATAGAATATTTCTCAAGGGTGGTCCCATTTAAATTTGAAGAAAATATTCCTCCTCTAAAGGTGGAAACTTAGGGGATGAATCCCTTTTATTGAATTTCAACCACTTCCCGTCAGCTAAAAATTGAAAAATAAAACAAAATTTACAAAAAAATAAAAAACGACTTCAAAACTTTTCCTGTATGTACAAATTTAAACTAAAAAGTTAAAAATAATATTTTTTATTACTTTAAAGAGAAGAGCATTCAAGCACAATATACAAAACTATTAATACTCGTACTTATATATTTACAATATCTAATCAGTTACTTTTTGGAGTCGGTGCCAGCCAAGGCACTTTAAAGTAATAAAAAATATTATTTTTAACTTTTTAGTTTAAATTTGTACATACAGGCAAAGTTTCGAAGTCGGTTTTTATTTTTTTTGTAAATTTTTTTTTATACTCCCAACGTTGCGTAATCTACTATTGAATTTCATATATAAACTGAAAACTACATTTGATACTGGATGTGACACTGGACAGAACAGGATAAAGAAAATTAAATTTGAAGGGTGAATATACTTTCCGTAAAATTTTCTTTGAAATGCTAGTTAAATGTGCAATAATAAAAGCAAAAAGTCAAAAATTAGGAAGAATAAAGAGTGTAAGTAGAAAATGTTGATTAATGTATTATAGAATCTTCAATGCTTCATCTGAGAATAAAATTTACTATATCCGAGTAATGTATCTCTGAGAATCAGCAGCTTAAGGCTTCATGATTTTCGAAACGTATTTTGGATTTCCTGAAATAATCTTTATATGCATTTAAATATTGTATAGCATTCCAATTGTTTTTCATTGAATTACGAATCTTTGCCACGAAAACTTGGAATAATAATCAATTAAACTAGTAAATACTTCGAACGCAGTTTGATATTATCATGAAATCTGCAGTTTCAAAATAAACTATTGGAAAAATTGGAAAATCAATTTCGTATTTACGTTTCATAAATTTTGCATTTCAATAACATTTACAGGTAAATTAGAAAAAAGGTACAACGTCCAAAAATGAAATCGTTCATTTACCTTATGCATCACTCGTTCCTTTAATATTTTTGAAGACCAAATGAGTTTTTAAAAATAATGATTTGCAAATATTATTTAAAATTTTTATGGAACTCTTAGGAAAGCCCAGAACACTCACGACGTCCTCAGCTTACGAGTGATAGCTGCACTCTGCAAATATATACAATATGTCTAAAGCGCCCATCGCGAATTTCTAAGAAAAAATTTATTCGAAAATACACAAAAAAAATGGAAAACGGCTCTTACCAAAACTCCCTCTAACACATATAAACACAAGCCGCGAAGTTGAAAATGCACATGTAGTGATGTAGTCCGAGAATCGGCGCGAAATTATATTGCTTCCTATGGCAGAAATTTGAACGCAAATATTTTTAACATTTTGTTCTCGCCCCTATAATGGTTTTGGTACTGTAGGAACGGCATTCTTCCTCAGTTACAATTAGTAGAACATCACTTTTTCGTAAAAACGATAGTTCAGCAGATTCGCCCTGTGGACTAGAATAAATGGACTATACCGCCATAAGAAGCAATCCTCGGAATTAGACGGCTTGTATTTATGATATTGTTCGTGGGGGTTTTGCTTTTACGATACTTATACATAAAATTGCCACTTTCCTTGGGGAAACACAAAAACACCTCGGGAAGTAAAAAAAAATGCTTCAAAACGCATGTTTGTCGCCCTTGCCTTCGTCTTACATATATTTTTACTCAATTTTGCAGTTCTACAAACTTATTCTTCTGAGAAATTTTAATATGTTCCTGATTCATTTGGCGCCCCAAATCGACCGGCGCCCTCGGGCGCCGCCCGAGCTTGCCCCTCCCTAAGGCCGGTACTGCCGGGGGGGTCGGGCAAAACGGATAATAGGCACTTTTTTTGGCAATCAAAAATTTATGTAGAAGTTGTTTAAGTTTCAAAGTTTTTACTTGCGTTTTCCAAAGACGATTAACTTAAGTACAAATTAATAATAAAAAGACTGTTGTTGATTAGAAATTTGTGTGTTTTTTTTAGTCTTTCCTTTAACATATTCGTCTTGCCCGGGCTTCCCCTAATACAATATTATCACACCTTCTTAACTCTTCGTGACCTATATAAATAATTAAAGTTCCCTTAATAACCTTTTGCAGATTTATAATAAAATCTCATTTTTCAACTTTAAAATCGAGCACATCTCCTGTTCAATAAAATAGCTAGAAAATTGCACTTTTCGAGTTCTTATCCTCCCTTTTCACGCGGGTAACCAACTAAATCAATTACCTCTCTACGGAAAAAAAATTTAATTGAAGTTTCCCAACTCCGCACGAACATTAATTACCCCAAAAATAAAAAAATAAAAAGAACGAAAATAAATGTTTTCTAGAATGGAAAGCGGCAAAAAGTTTCCACCAATATTAGCTGGACTCTCCGATTTGTGGACAGCGGCCATTACTTCGTCATGCGATTTTATCACAGACAATTTCAGAAAATTCCAATCTGCTTCAGTTTCGGATTCAATTTGATAGTGTATTTTTTTTCGGGATAGTCCATCGAATGGTCGAGATAAAATGGGTCAGTCAACTTTGTTTAAGAGTCTTCACTTTGTCGCGCCCCGATCAATTCTCATAACTTCCTCCCTCAACCCTATCAACCCTATCAACCCGCTCAATCCTCCAGTATGGGAGCGACTTTTAATCAACTGAAGTTTGCAGAGCAAGAGCCCGTAAAGTTACGACAATAAAATGTTGCCGAGTTTGAAGATTTGCAAAGTCGACTAAAAGCTTATTACAAGCTCGTTAATTTGCACTTAGGCGAACTCTTTAATTAGAGCCAAAATCTCTTCTAGCACCCACTTGCAGGATGTGACCCGTTCCACGGTCATACATACATGCTCCGGGTCAAATGTTAGGGGGTGGCTCTAAGATCTATGATGCTCCCGGTTCCTGCTGGTGTATTCCTTTTTATGGACTGTCAGCGAAGGAATTTGTCAAACTCTCAAGATGTGTCCTTGTGCGCGCTCGGGGTTTATTACAGGATGAAAAATCAAAATAAAGTTGAGGAGAAAGAGCTGCAGAATTTATGAGGACCCTGGGTCAAGGAGGTGATTCGTATGCCCTTATTTTTTAAAGTTAAAAACATTTTTCTCCAGCCCGATGAGTGCTGCTTTAGAATGCTTTTAGAACGGGGGGATGTTTTGCTCCGTTGTTGGTCCACAAAATGGGAAAAATAATCGCAGTTCAAGTGCTTGCCACGATATCCTACCGCTTTTCAAGGGACTTGAAACAAGACTTATTTTTATATGTTGAAGATCCTGGAAGACTTTCGCTTCGGTGGATATTTTTAAGGAGGATATCTTTTGATTTACAGGATTTTAAGCGGATAAAAGCTTTCTGCTTTGTTTATATTGTTCCATGATCATAAGAAAAGATTACATTTTATGTTTGGACAACGGAAACCTACTTGAATGACTATGAAATGTGACCCATATAGAAAGAAAGTAAATAAGTAGTAAGTCATATATTTTTTCTCACCTCCCTTCAGAACTAATATACTTCGAACAAACAGAATTCTACCAATTACATTAAATATCTTATTGTAAATATTAAGGCCTACAAATCGATTGACGCGGGTTAGCGAGATGATTCCAAGGGAAGATATTCTCTTATCGATTTGAATATAGGGTATAAAATTCAGTTGCCACAAATGCATGTTTATATCTCTATGTATGCACATTCCATGCCAAAGAAATTGTATTTTGCTCGGCTATTGTTCTGGAAATACATCATTCATTTTGTGTTTTTTTTCCTTTGCATAGCCACAGTTTTGAAATTCAAAACTCTCAGGATTCTTATAAAAATTGGTATAAAGAGGTTTTAAAACTTACTGATTTCAAATATATTATATAAATTGTGAAATTCAAAATGGCGGATAAAATATGGAGGACCAAAATTGCTACACTTCACTAAAATATTATAGAATTTGCAACATATTTGTAACATATGGTATATCATTTTTATCTTTACACTTTTTATATCAAAATTCAATAAAGTGACCCATAGAGCTACTAGAAACAAATTATTGTGAAAGACCTCCACCAGACATATTGATATCGAAATGTTTAACTACTCCGTTTTGATATCAGAATCGATATACTACTCTGATCAAAAAGTAAAGCCAATTTGTTTATAACTTTGAACATTTTTATTTATTCTTCCAAATCTATATCATCCCCTTCAAAGTAGTCCGCCCCGATACATTACACCTATGCCAGCCATTTTTCCAACCCTCGAAACACTTCTGATACTCGATGATTGGAATGGCCTTCAATTCCTTCTTCCTTTTTTCTTTTATCTCATCAGTCGATTCAAAACGGTGTCCCGAAAGCGATCTTTTGAGCTTAAAGAATAGCCAGAAGTCACATGGAGCTAAATCGGGCGAATGCGGTGGTTGTGGAACGACATGCATCAAATTTTTGATGAAAAAGTCTCGGAGAACCAATGCAGTGCAGTGAAAGAAATTGAGTGTTTTTGGAACCAATCGAGATGTGACTTTTCTCAAGCACAAATGTCCTTTCAAAATGGTTTGGACAGATCGAAATGAAATGTTTACAGTATCAGTGAAGTCTCTAATTTTCAACCGACGATTCGTTAGCACCAAATCTTTCATTGATTGATGTTGATGGTCGTGTGGGACGCTCTTTATCTTCAACGCTTTCTCTACCTTCTTTGAAGTGTTTATACCACTTGTAACTTGATCGCCGAAGGCCTTTTGCAACATTCTAAACGTTTCTGCAGCAGAAATTTCATTCCGCAAACAAAATTTAATGCAACTTCTTTGCTCAATAAAATCACATATTGTAAAAATCGAAAAATTAACTTTTAGTTGCTCAGAAAACACAACGAAACTAAACAAACAAATAACGTTCTTGCGTGAAATATACGTAGATATGAGTGACAGTGCTGGCAATTTAAAAACAAAAAGATTTGCTCGATTCGAAGTACCCACGCAATTTAAATACAAAAGTGTCTTTACTTTTTGATCAAGTGACTCCAGATTTGATATAACTGACATCAATGTACCAACTTTTATTTAAATTCGATTGAGTAAAGCATTTCTTGCCCGCCATTTTGGTTCAGCCATATTGAATTTTTAAATGTTGATACCGGAACTGAAATAAGTCAACTCTAAAACCCCCATATACCAATTTTTCTGAAGATCCTATCAAATTTAAAACCCTTGGTCCGCCATATTGAATTTCTGATTCCGTTTTATATTTCTCAAAAACACTACGGATCGCGTGCAGCCATCGTACCCCCCATTTAGAAGCCATGCGGCCGTGGTGCGGCCGAGGTGCAGCCACCGTTCATTTTTACTAGGGTTTGATTCTCTTCTATCTTTGTGAAATTCGTAATGTTTGCACATGCCATATTCATTTTAACAGAATGTCCGGGGGATAAAGGACCACAAAATTACTGAATCAAATTCAAAGGATCCGCCCGAATACCGCCGATGTGAACACAAGAGAGATGAAATTGATTGGAAGTCGAATTTAGGACGAATGTTTGTCATGGTAATTAGCATGTGCCCCAGCAGGGGAAGAGGGTCTGAAGCTCTATCAATAATCAGCTTTGAAGTCGTCGCTCAATCTGTTGGTCGTTCTCACCAAAAATCAACAGATAAATGGGATTAACATGAGTGACAAAACCAACTGCCATCCCCGGGAATTTCGTTCTAGTAAGGATTTGTTTTTGGCTCGACTCTGAGTAATGGCGAAATTAAGCAAATAAATTGTTGATGCGACTCGGTGTCGTTGTTAATTTGATAAACAGTCAAGGTTATCTGAAAAGTTACCCTATGGCATTTTCAATGGATATATGATTAAACCTATTAAATGAAAATGTTGGGAAAATAAAGCAAATAAAAATTGCATGGATTTGGAGGCTTTTTCACCACATAAATTTAATCCGCGAAAAGTCGCAGTATAATATTAATTTTTGTTTTACAGAAACATAAATTGAAATGCGGTTTTTTGAACGGCAAGTAACTGAATAGCAACCTGACAAAATTAACAATCTTTTCTACCCCACTGAAGACAGTGAGAACAGGAACATACAAAAGAAAAAAAAGCAACTTGCTGAAAAGTTTCTCGTTACATTTTGATAAAAACTCCAGAGATTTTCCCATGGTATAAGGTCCAGAGTATAAATTTTCTTTTATTTTTTTCATTTTCATCCTGCGGATGAAAATTACACTGAAACTTACCGCCGGTACACCGCTAATTTTTAATTTCCTTTTCAGAACTCGAAAAGGCCAAAAGTATAACGAAACTTTTTTTTTTTTTTAATATTACACCGACGAAATGTGGTCACAGCGAAAACTTTGTTCTGGGGATAAAAATGTGAATTAATATTATGTTTCCCTCTTTTCTTTATGTAATGGAAGTTTTACTGAATTTCCCCGATATAATGCTTACAATACGGCTAGAGAGGATGAAATCGAAATTTTAATTAAGGCTAATGCCAATCTTTCGCCTCATTAAATCTCAAATTATGGGAAAAAATATTATAGGTACCTTTTCATTTGCATGCGGTCGCTATTCGGAAATATTTAATATAATAGGAAAACTTTGACGGAAGCTAAAGAAAAATTCGCTGAATTGCCTACTTCTCGGGGTAAGAAAGGGTCTCCGAAAAATCCCCGCTGTTCCAGCTAAATAACATGTAAATATTCTAGCGAAAGTATCATTCTTCATGAAATATTTTCAGAGAAGGGGATGAAATAGGGCCTTGTGAAAAGGTAAAAGTCAAAACCCGTCTGGTGGGCCAAAGTCGTAGAAGAAAACAGAAAAACGTTCCCCTCGAGTGTCTCATTTCCATTGCTATGTCCTGTGGCGGGAAGGGAGTGAATCACAAATAATATACTGCCGTTTCGAAACATTAAATTCAGAAAGGCTTTTAAAGAGATTGTTGAGGAGAATTATGAGGCCTCCAGCGGCTTTTGAACCCCCAGGTGGCTTGGGTTCGCCGAACAAGTGCTCTCTTCTAATGCATTTAAATCCCGCCCATTCCCAGCCCAGAAACACACCATGCGGCTTTTCTTTATTAAGTTCGAGTTTACAGGATTAACAAAAATATGACCCAATTTAACCACTGAAGTCCATAAATTACTCCCTGTGAAGGACCACCCTACTCCGAGGCGGTTATACTTTTCATGCTATTTTGAATAGATGAATTGAATTCGTAGCGATTTTTGGGGGATGCGATGACGGGCAGCGGAATTCAATATCATTCAGAGAATTTAATTTGTGAAAGAATTTTTTGTTCACCTTTTTTTCCGCTTTTAATATCCAAATAAAAGGGATGAGAAATTAAATCTGAAAATTTTTTATTTTTTTCACAGTTGGACGCATCTCTTTGGGGAATTTTTAAGATAATTACAAATCAAGAATTATTAATCATACTCAAAATTTAAATAAAATGACTCCCCATTTATTATTATCCTATTATTCGGAAGTCTTATTATACTGATTTCACAGTGATCAGAAAATAAAGATGCTAATGACAAACGCATTTTTAGAATAAAATTTTATTTTGTATATAAATATACAATATGTATAAATTATACCTAATCTTCAGAAATATTGATGTGATATCTTGTTGAAATGTCCAAGCGGAATTATCTATGTTATTTTTACTTGTACACCTGCGGTCATACAAACCGAGCCACTTGAAATTCATATGAAGAAATTGAATAAAAGGATACCTACTTTTCCGAATGGAATGATTCTTTGCCATAATGATCAATAATAACTCATAAGCAGAAATTCATTTGCCTACTGCCTTTTTTTTTAAGAAATAAATAAAAACAGTTAGACTATTGATTTTCATACTTTATTCTTATTTATTTGTTTATTACATTAATTATGAAATTTGTGGATAATTTGATATTTTTTATATTTATTTTGTTTTATAGACATACGAGGGGCGGCTGAAAAGTTTTGATTCTAGGGTATTAAGAATGCTGATAGAAATGTATAAAAAATTAGTTTTTCTAGTTAATCTACCTCTACTTGAATGCACTTCTTACATCTGTCATTAAGGGCTTTTAACCCAGTGAAAAAATATTCAAATGCTCGTCTACCGCCGCCTTCATTTCTTCGTCATTCGAAAATCTTCGTCCTCGAAAGTCTTTTTTTCAAATTGGAAAAAAGGAAATAATCATTGGGGGCTAGGTCTGGACTGTATGGTGGGTGGTTGATTTCTTCAAATCCTGTCTCATCCATGGCACGCCTTACAACTCGCGCAGTGTGCACGGGCGCGTTGTCGTACAATGCGCAAAAGACTCAGATATGGTGATGTTGACAGTTCAATTACTAAAAGCGCAATGAAGCTAATGACATGAAACTCGGTATTTATGCTAATAAGGATATTCGCAATTAGTGACATGCAGCGCAAGACATTGGTGACACTTAAAGGTACTTAGGCTCAAAATTTGTCAGCCGCCCCTCGTAATTTACATTTTATGTACAGTGTTCAGTACCCCGTTGCCCTAACCTTTGGCTGTAATAACCGCTTCGATCCTAGAAGGTATTGAGTCCACCAATACTCCAATGAAGTCATCCGTTATTTCGTTCCTCTACACAAGATCCAGTACTCGATTCAGCTTTCTTTTGCTCTCCAGTTTATGATCTGTTACTTTCCGTTTTATCACATGCCACAGATGTTCGATAGGATTCAAATCAGGCGAATTCGCTGGCCAGACTATGTAGTTTCTGAATTCCAGGATAAAAAAATGTTTTCTGAAGCTGAAAATAACGTAAGAGGATAAATTAGTTTTTTATTTATTGTATATGAAATAGACATTTTGTAGTTTATATGCCATACTATCCTTACCGATTTGGTGCGAGGGCAAGGCGTAGAATCATCTTGGAAAATTACTTCGTCAGTAAACGAAAAGTGCTCTTCAATGGCTGGTACCAAAAATTCTTTTATGACTTGCCCATACTTCTGAGCATTCATTGTCCCATCAAAGAAGTGTAAAGGACCTAGGATGTAGAAAGAAAACCATCCCCAGACCATTTGACTTTGAGGAAACTTCATTGTTTTGATCGTGCACTCTTCCTTAAATCTTTCTCCTGCTGAACGTCGCACGTATGGCAAAATTGTCTGCACACAACAAGTTGAATTTGGTTTCATCGGACCATATCGCACGTCGCCAATCTTCCTTCGTCCCATTTTCGTACTTCTTCGTCCATGCTAGACGAGCAGTCTTCATTTTCTTTGTCAACATGGGTTTTTTCGCTGGTCGTTCTCTATAAAGTCCTATCTCTCGTAACCGTCTACGGATTGTTTTGGCGCTAATGTCGACTTGATGATAGTCCTTTAGCTCTGCCCTCATACGGACAGCGGTTTTAAAGCGATCCTACAAGGCCATCCGTCGTAAGGCTTTGTCCGTCCTTGAATTTGTCTTCCGTTTCCTTCCAGATCCTTTCGTCCTCTCCAGAGGGTCCAAATTCTTTTTTTTCTTCATTAATCAAAAGATAGTTGAATGGCTGCACTCTATTGTAGCCGCTATCTGACGATACGACAGACCTTGAAATTTTTACTTTTTCGTCTCGGGACAACTGTTTGTATTTTCCGGGCATTTCACATTTTTCGTTATCACCACTCAACTTAAACTGAATATCCTTTTACCGAAAGTGTTGCTTTTATACCCCCTTAGAACAGGTCAATTGAATGCATCCCTCCCCTACCCTTCATTGTTCAATTATGTGTATTATTGAAACTACCTGCGTGGTGCGGTTTTATGACCGCAAGTGTACATATTCATATCCTCAATTAATCAAGAATTTTATAAAGGCCAGGCATTATGTATATGAAATGAAAGAAGCTCTTTAATATAGTGATAGTGAATTTTTACATAATTCTTCCAAGAAAAAGTATAATTTAACAAGCAAAATTAGAACTGAATCATCTAAAGTTAGGACGACTGATGAGATATCAGTCATCTGAAAATGTATATTAAAAACAAACTTTTATTCAAATTCAGTGCATTTGAAAAGGTACAATGATAAATATTCGTTTAAACGCAGGCCCCAGGTTAAAATTACAACACCATATTTGAAAAAAAGTTATATATTTAGACATTAAGGCCAAAAATAAGAACTTAACAAAGAATTTCATAAAAGTTGAGTTCATTATAAAAAATTAAAATGAGAAATTTCCAAAAACACATAAATATTCGTTTAAATTTTCTTTAAGATACAAAGAGTTTTAATACAAGTTTTTGCATTTATAATTATTATTAATATTTAGTATGTCCTCCATTACTTTTAACTACTTCAAATAACCGTTTTGGCATAGATTTAACTAAAGTTTAAAAGGTTTCCTATTCGATGTGTTTCCAACAGGTTTTTATACAATCCTTAAGCTCAGAAACAGTTTTGAATTGACGCCCATTTGCATAAACCCGTGCTGCTAGAATTCCCCATAGATTTTCTATGAGATTACAATCCGGACTGCATTCTGGCCACTCCAATAACGCTATTTGTTTTTCCTCAAGCCACTGTTTCGATAAATTAGAAACGTGGATGGAGGCGTTATCTTGCTGAAACGTATATTCTTCTTCATTGAAATCATCCAGTAATTGAAGATGGACAACTTTCAACAGCTCTGTATATTTTTTAGAGTCCATTCGAGTGCTTATGAAACAAATAGGAAGCTTTCCACTATTGCAAAAAGTCCCGCAAACCATCAATGAGCCAAAAAAGTTTCTTTTTGATTTACTTACTATTTTTTTTCATTTAAATTGTTCCAAAAGCACCTGTAGCAGCCGGGCCCATCTAAGTTAAATTTTTTTTCATCTGAAAAGATGACATTCTCTCACTCCATCTCCCAGTGAATATATTTTTCCGCGAAGTTCAACCGATTTCGTTTATGGACCTCTGTAAACCTAAGTTTACCTTGAGGTTTCTTCCATTTTACACTTGGCGTATTGCGTAAAATGTGCGCAATGCGTTGTTTTGTTACAGAAAGGTCTAATTTTTCCTTTATTTGCCTCGATGTCAAAAGGTTCTTTGTTGCTTCTTCAAATATTTGCCTCCTTTGACGCACTATGATCTTAGTGTTTCCTTTTTCTTGCCGTAATCTTCGCCTTTTTTTAAAGAAATTTCTTATTACTGTTTCGGATCCGCCAATCTCCTTTGCAATTTGCCGATTAGAAAATCCCATTTTTTTACAAATTCCAATTGAAGTATGTAATTTCAGCTTCACTAAGAGTTTTTTTTTCCCCATTGCTATAAAAATTATTAAATCAATTTCAAATACTCCTGTAAGCAAATTACAGACTTACTGTTGGTTGTTCTTAAAACAAATCAAAAACTGTAATTTTATTTTAATTTTTAACACGGTGCGCTTAAACGAATATTTCATTTGAAATTGACTGAGCGACGTAAAAAATTCAATAACTAGAATGCACATCTGAAGAATTAATTGTTAATCAGAGTTCCGAAAGTATTCACCTAAACGAACATACAGTGGCTCCAAAAAATATTCGCTCACTACAGTATTCAGCCAAACTTCTATTAATAACTTGCAAGGCATGACACAACAAAATGTTAAGTAATTCCGTTTATTATTATCTTAACATCAAAAGTAAAAAATTATACTTTTTGTGCGTTGAATTCAGGTCTTCAGGAGCCTGTCAGTATTTTTGTTAATATAAAAAGTAATTTGAAATGAATATACTTGAAATTTTTTACTTTTGATGTTAAGATAATAGTAAACAGAATTACTTAACATTTTGTTGTGTTATCAGTCATGCCTTGCAAGTTATTAATAGAAGTTTGGCTGAATACTGTAATGAGCGAATATTTTTTGGAGCCACTGTATTTATACGCCACATATTGGTATTGCCAGCCTGAATGAAATAGAGGATCTCTCTTTCATAAAATTCTGATGTGCGCTTAAATCAATATTTACCACTATATAAACAATAATTTTATTGTTTATAATAGATCAAAGTTTAATTTCTTATCATATCGGACTGATTCAATGTTTAAAAAAGATAACGTCATGCAAAACATAGTTTATTTTTTCATATATTATTAGTATAACTTTAAAAATGCCGTTTTTTACATTGGAATTAGATAAGACAAAAATCATTAACATATTTAAATTATCTTTAATTGTTTGCTTTTAGATGATTTGTAATATTGTTAAAAATTGTAAAAAAAATGGATTTATTTCAGTATTTTTGCATTTGTCTATTTAAAAGTGTTAAACTTCGTTACGCGAAAAAAAACTAGCTCTATAGGCCGAATTTAAGAAAATCAATTTTTTACCTTCAGTAGCTGCAGAACTGAAAAATTGTTAAAATTCATAAAAAAGTGGATTTACCCCTTTTTCATTTGTCTATTTAATCAAATCACGTTACGTTTCAGCTTCTGTCAATTTTATCAAATTGAATGTACGACAAATATTCGAATGGAATTCATTGAAATTTTTTAGCCTTTAATTTAAGATATGTATGTAGAGGTTATCCCTTAGTTCCCACCTACCAATTAATGCCGAATTTATTACACAAAGTCAGATTCATTCAACGCATTTTCACTCAAATACATTGCTGATAGCAATCTTACGACAAAAAACACTTTTCAAATTGTCCTCTTTCGCCGACTAACTTCCCATGGTCGTCGAGACGAACACGAAAGAGGGCTCATATTCAGAAAACGTAAATGAGACAAGGAATTTCATATTTAGTGCTTTTTGCCGAAAGTACTTTTCCGGGTCCGCCTGCAAAAGTCATTCTCAACGAAGCCATAATTCTAATTACAATATCGCGTGCTTAATTACATTTTTTCTTTTCTGTGAGCCAAGGGATTCTTTCAGTTCCACAGCGGCGGGCAAAACACCCAGCACTTTTCTCAGGCGATGACTGTTCGTCCAACAGGAAGGACACGAGGTCCTTTAAGGAATCTTTTTGAGTAGTTGGGTTTGAGAATGCTTTAATTGTGTCGCCGTCCCGTCCGGCTCGGAATATTTCGCAACGTTGATTTCAATTTTGTCCTTTCACGCTGGACCTGCTTAATTATATGCCACTTTGGAATGGAGTTTTTAGCGTGAACTTAATGGATATTAGCCGAGGAGTTAGTAACTTGATGTCGTGTCATTCTAAATACTTATCCCTCCTACTTTTAGCTATTCTGAACTTTAAGTTAAAATTTAATTTTGACCTCTGAGAGAAAATCTTACTATCAATTAAGGGACAACTTAAACAGATACATACAGTAATGTATTTGTAATACATTATCTCAAAAGAATGAAAACTCTTATTAACCGTCGATTAAAAATAAAATGCACAATCATATTCGTAATAGAAAATAGCAACATCAAAAAACATTTTTGATTCTCGTAAATTTTTATATGAGACTGAAATTCAGAAAATTTCAGATCCTCTTTTAAAAATATCTTGCTCCAGATTCCATTCTGCTATTAGTCTATACAAATCTTAAAACTAATAAACTTCTAATTTTCAGAATTTATTTTTTAAAGCGTCTAGATGCTGTTTATTTAGCAGTATTTATTCAGTTTCTTAAAATCAAAAGAAAAGTTTTTTGTAAATTTGAATAGTAAAAAATAGGCAAGAGTAAAAGATATTTTTATTAAATTATTTCGTATTTAATCGAAATATGTTCAGAGGTATATGTATTTACCATTTCGCTGAAATTAAAATAACAGAGTAAAATGTTAATATTTTTTCGTTTAAATATAACAAAAAGCAGTAGCTTCATACCGCCTAATCACAATATTCATTTTTTGTCAACCCACTCAGTAGTGTAATTAACAGGGACAAGAAGAAGTTGTTTATCTACCTAAGTTAAGACACATTTAGTAAACGAGGACAAAATTTAACAAAGAGGTTATAATTTGCTTCAAGTAATTTATAATAAGGGTTTCATATTTAAGCTACAGTTTCGTGGTCATGCTGAAAAGGCACCATCGTCGTCAGAAGGGAGATCAATTTACAAGTCAACAATTTTATCTTCACGAGCCTCTTCAAAGTCTTCTGGCAATTGCTTGATTCGGTTTTGGGGCTGTATAATAAAAGAAATATTTTTTGTATATATTTTAAATACTTTTTTTTTATAACGTTATTATGTGGTTAATTTTTACCTTTGGTTGCATGAGAATGAATGGGAGCTCAGCGCAGAGTTCTCCACCCAAAGCTCCAAGGAACAGCTTGACCTTGACAGCATAGGAAACGATGATTCCGAAAGCATCACGGTTTTCTGGAGCAGCCAACCTTTTGAAAGTAAAAGAATATTTAGGATGATATTAAAATTCTTACTATTATTAAATCTTACAGGGTTGTGGAAGCCAAAAAGGTGGATTCTTTCTTCTTGACCTGTCCCTCAATAGCGATTCCAGCACGGTTCTGGTTAGAGATCAAACTAGGAAGAAGGTACATAACCTTCTGAACACTAGATCCTGGCTGAATTGGACATCCTTCGCTTGTCTCCATCGAGGCGATGGTTGTCCTGAATTGTCCATTTTGGAACAGGACAACATCGACACCCTGCTGTACCATGGCTTTAATCTTCTTGACCACCTTGTTTGAGTTGTTCCTCACACAGATGTTGATAGCAATCTTTTCGCCATGGTGGTACAATTGCTTATCAAGGGTCACTTCGAGCTCAAGTTCTCCAGGGGACAAGAGGAAGTCTTTCCGGACCACAGTGCATGGTTGGATGCCCTGTTTTGTTGGTGCGAATTGTACCTTGCGCACGCCCAAAGAGACAGTGCTCCGTCGATGGTTTCGATCAATTTCGGAATCACCGGCAAACACCTTTACGAAATATTGCACTCCACAGGGTTGGGATTCATCGCCGGCCTTCTGCTGAAGGGTCACAGAAGAAGGGGAGTTTAGTGGCATATTTAGAATGAATGGAAAGGCATTGGGGCCTAATTTCTTCAAAAGGCGCTCCTGCATTTTGGTCATGTTGAGATCACACTTCTCCTGGGGGTAAATTTGGGTCGAACCAAGGGTAAGTTCCTTTTGAAAGTTCAGTCCCATGACTTCGTCATCCTCGCGACCATATCGGAAGTTGCAGACCAATTGGGCATAGATCTTCCTATTAAGTTTCACATACTCATCATCGAGGACGACGATGCCATCTGAAAATAATTTTATTTAATTCCGAGCTATCAAGCTGTTCTAAAGTCGATGGCATATAGTTTGTTAGATAATTTTAATCCTTGTAAAATCGCTGTCGGAATGTTTCGACAAGATTGTTATTTTAGATTTCGTATGGGTCTCCTACACTTTGAGTTCATTTTGCAATCTCAATCAATCACTTGAGATATGTCCAATCAATCTCACAAACCAAAACACTTATTTTTAGATAAATTTAGATAATCCATAATATCCAAAATCCATACCAATAGGCTCAACAGCGGAAATTGAGTCAACAAATTCCCTCCTGCCCATGTAGAGAGTAACTCGGCCATTTGGAGAGCATTTCTTGAAGACTTTAAAGTTGACAACCATTTTTTTTAATTGCAATAAAAGTAAATTATACGCGAGGGTTAAAAACGAACGAGGTGTTATTTAAATCTTTCGCAGGCGTTTAAGTCGCTTTTCGAACAATTAACTCGATAAGGAGCCTCGATCGGAATAAAATAATCTGGGAAGTAAAAAAAAGATATATGTATGTAGATATAAAATATATATATAGGTATTTATATTATTTATTGAAACTCTCGTACGATTCTCTGTTATTCGCGATTTCAGGTCGTGTCGCACTTTGACTCAACCTTCGGTAGCCAGCCCCATTTTATACCTGCTTTCATCCAATTACCCCGCATGGATGGGGCTTCTGAGAATTGTCTTTTCATTTTTTTTTTTCTGCTTGTAAAGAAAACCCCTCTGATATACGAAAGCAACTTCGATTTTGATGTTTCCATATCGTCAGGTGTTCGTGTTATTTGAGGGTGTTAAAACAAAATAGAAATTCCCCAACGTGCCAATGTCAAAGGTAAAACCTTAGCACGTTCGATTCACCCTCAAAATGCACTTCAACTTGAGAGAGAATCAGCTGAATCGGTTTGCGATAAAAGATTTTTCGATTGTTTTATAAACAGAAGGATCAATAGAATTTGTACTCATTGTAATTCCATTAACTTGATAGTCCATTAGCATTTTCAAATTTGCAGAGATTTGGTACAAATTTATGTAGATATGTTGTGTGGTAACAGATATAAAGTATATTATACATCTCAATGAGAGAAAAATGGCATTGTAAAATCATATCAAATCAATGGAAATTCACACATTGAATTTTTTATGGTAAAAAATATTAATTCATAGAATTTATAATTAAAATTGTCGTTGCGACATTGTAAATTGAAAGCTACATATTAATCATACACTGAGAGAAAAATTACTGTCATATTGAAAAAATAATTTTTGCAAAAACCCAATAATAGATCTTATGTTAAGGGGGTAGTCCGGTTATAATTTTCTAAAAATCAATTTTTTTTTTTTTTGCATTTTTCAATTCCTTATACCTTCAGAAATTAACTCTCAAAATTTTTTTAAGACATTTGAAAAAGAAAAAAATAGTTACAGCAGTTTAAGCGTGCACACCTTTTTCGGTCTCCGATCAATTTTGGTGTGATTATTTATTCAAGTGTCCTGTGTGGCAATACACCACTATATAGGCCAAAAGCGAATACAAAAAAATTTGGCAAGCGAAACAAAGTGAAAAATATGTGATTTTTCGAAAAACAATTTCAAACAGCCGCCATTTTTTTTTTTAATCATTTATTCAAATATTGTGGTGAATTACTACGTAGGAAGCATTCCTCTCTAAAATGCCGTTTGGTTTTCCTGTTTTAGATTCTTCATTCCTGAGATTAAGGGGGGATATACATTTAGAATGATCAATAAATTCAATTTTTTTTTTTTTTGCATCAAAAGTTAATAAATTTCCCGTAGAATACGCTCCTGAAACCCTTTTTTCGAAATTCGAACTCCAAGTGTTTTTTTTTCTCGTTCCCGGGATTGCTGATTAAAATGTAAGTACGATTTTTCGATAATTAAAACTTTCAACGCGTTTTCCTCAAAACAGCATTTTCGGAGTTTATGCCGGTAATAACTCGAAAACTAATTATCCGATTGAGCTGAAACTTATAGGATTTCTTTATTATAGTATTACCTTCTATATGAGTTAAAAATTGTTGTAATATTTTATTATGAAATATGGAAAAATGCGATAAAAAGGTGGAAAAAATGTTGATTTTTTCGAAAAAGTTACGCCAAAAGTGCAAATTTTTTTTTCACTTTTTTTTCAATTCATCTACTAACTGTGAATGTAATTAATGTAAATTTTTTTGATTTTTTGATTTCTGATCAATATTGCGACCAGGAGAGCCGGCTCAAGCAAAATACAACGACTTTTTCAACACCATCTAACGGCCGCCATTTTGTTGAAAAAAATTAAAAAAATATTTTTTTGTATACTACATGGATACACTTATAATTGTAAAAAAGTTTCGATTAATTTGAATAAAAACTTCCCCTTGAAAAAAAATTTTCAAAAATGAGTTTTTTTTCTCGTTCTAAATGTATATCCCCCCTTAACTGTCCACCATGCAAAGAGCTATTTTTTGCGGTGAAAACTTCAGCGCCCCCTATAAATAATAAAAAAAAATTTTTACTACCTTGAAAATGTAATAAAAATATAAGAGAAGTTTGAAAATGTTATATAATAAAGAAACCGAGAAAAAAATATTGAAAATTAGGCTATTTTTTACCTTTATAACCGGTACTACCTCCTTAAACGGAAAATATATTATCGCCAAATAAAAATAATATTTTAATAAGCATTTATTTTTACAAAAAATTAAAACAAAAACACACTCGACTTTTTAAATTAAGGATACTTTATCAAACAAAAATATATTTTCAAAGGTCTAATTACTTTGCCACTAATGAAACCATTAGAAAGATTTGTATACATTTAAAAATATGTATTTGTCGACAAAATACATTTTTTTCATTTATAAGTGGGAAAAATATTCGCACATTGAAAAATTATTCTGTCTATTTGAAAATCTTCACGTTATAAAATTTTGTCAAATTGAAAATTAATTTAATATTTTCTTGTCTTTATGGGAGTTCTGCATTAGAGGACAATCACTTCCTTTTACGCTATTGTCCGAAGTGGTTCTTCGTTTTCTAAATTAAAATGGTAATACAAAAAAGTCTTCCATCAGGAAATAGCACAGAAGTATCCTAGAAATGACCAATTTTTAATGGATTGTGAGATTGATCAAAACATAATAGATCGTCTATTAAACTTTAAAATCGATAAAAACAATTTTTTTTTCGATATATTATAATCGATATATTCAATTTCGATATTTTTTCATTATTTCATGTTGAAAATATTAAAATTTTTGGTAAATGTCTACACGATGGGACCGTCGCTCGGAGGGGGGTAGTAGGAGGTGGAGGAGGTAGTGGAAGCTCAAAGGACTTCATCCCCATTGAAAAAAATGAGGGTGGAAACGGGGGTGGAAATGAAAATTGACATATTTCAGGTGGGTACGGTAATGAGGTGAGATAAAATCCGGTGTGGTGAGGAGGTGAGCGGGGTGAAGGGTGTTTTACACGCGTCAACTTTGAAATCGGGCGGTTTTTGTGACTTATTGAGGCTTCCAGGAAAAATGTAAACACTCGGTTTTTCGTTTTTATTTCTTGCTCCTCTTAATTCTTTTCATATATCGCGAAATTCTAAGAAGTGTACGTTATAATGAAACATTTTTGTACAAATTTTGTGCGTTCTCGTCTTCATTTATCAGTATGAAATAATCTGTCACGATATCACCATACAGTGTTATACCTGAAATATGTCAATTTTCATTCCCACACCCTGCGCCTCCACTTTTTCGCTTCCAACTTTTATTATTTTTTTAAGGTAGGTCAAGGCCACCCCTACCACCCCCCTCCGAGCGACGGTCCCATCATGTAGACATTTACCAATTTTTTATATTACTACTAAGGTGAAAAATATTTTTCAAAAGAAAGAAAAATATTTTACTTGTGAGGTTTTGTGAAATTAACAAAATTTTTGTGATAATAAAAGCCACTTTTTTTTTACCGGATATTGACAAGGGATTTTTCAATCCAATATGCAATATGCATTTCATTATGTCCACAGCATTTCTGCACTCAGATCTATGAAACTACAATTCTATATGAATTTTTTGCATACACCATGCCGGCAAAACAAAACAAAACGTATACAAGACTTCAAAATTAGTTTCGCGTTAAATGTTTACCCGTATATACAAGGAAGTATATAGGTATAAGAAGTAGATATATATACCTAAATATATGTATATTACATTTTTTTTTTTTTAATACAATTGGGTGTATTCAATTAAACTGCCTTAAGAAATTAAAAGTTGTTTTACTACGTCAACTCATGCTCTTACACTATCCTGATGCAAATGGTCAATTTTTTTCCACTATTATTAACAGAAATAATCCATGGGAAGTTTGTACGAACATCTTTGTTATATCCGTACATTTTTGCTAATAACATTTTAAAATTATCGTTGCTATTTACATACAAAAATTACCATGTGTAATCAATAATCATCCACTCGTAATAATAAAATCATTTAGACCTACCACTATTTCCATGTTTCCTTTTGTTATTTTATATGTAGTTAGTAGTTCCTCTTATCATTTAGACAATAATAATATCTATATAAAACTAATTTAATGTTACTACTAATGCAAAATAGTAAATTCATAAATGTATTCTGCCAAATTTTCAATGCCTTCTCTCAGTGTAGGAATTTCTTCAATAAACAAGAAATCACAGGAAATAGTATTTTAAACGATTTCTTTTTGAGTACTTTTATGTTGTACCCAACCCAGATTAAAATTGATATTTATATTTTGCTTAATTCAATATATTAATGGTAGTCTAAGCTTAGTTTGGATTTTCTCCAAGCAAAAATATAGTATATACAATGGGTACAAAGGAAAGAAATATTTCTAGGGAGATGTAGTTAGACGTACTTAGTCTCATTTTACATTTCGATGCTTCAGAGTTATAGAAAATTTGGTTTAAGAAGAAAAAACGGCGCAAACTAACCCTAGTTTACCGTAGATGTTCTTTTAGACCTTTTAAAATTATGCCAAATGCATCTTGCTTCCATGGGCGGAATTAGAGATTATCCATTGGGGGGGCGGGGGGACCTTTATCAAGTATAAGAAAAACAAACAGTAAACTAATTTTTTGATGTTCGCTCTGAAATCTTGGGTGGGGCAATGCCCCCCATGCCCCCCCCCCCCCTTCCGCCCCCGTAACTCCGCCAATGCTTGCTTCTTAATGTTTTTCACAAAAACATTGGATAATTTAGGTCAATTTGACTTTCACTTATTTTAAACTATGTATTTCTCCATGGTTTATAACAAAATTCATCAAAATAGCCCAACATGTTCGGTATTTTAAAAGAAACAGCGAATTTCAAAGATTAGTTAAATTCAGTCTCAACAAATTTTGTAATTTATAGAATAGTACAACAATTAACTTTTTAATTTTTATTTGTGCTAATTTCGATTCGTTTTTGAATATTCAACAAAGAGAATCATAAAGTAAATATCCAGCCTGTTTTTAACAAATTTGCTCTGAATTCCTTAACAGATTAGATTATTTAATTTCGTTTCGTTTATAATTTTCTCTAGTTTTTATATGTTCTCTGTCACCTAAATGAAAAACTTAACAAGGTGAATCGATTTTACGAATAAGCGTACAAATCGGTTTTTGGTAATTTCGTAAAATAAGCATTTATTTCATTTTTACCATTTATCGTTTTTTATATTTTTAATTCATCAGTTTTTCGCAAAAACGCAATAGTAACAGTAGTGATTTAAAAAAAAAAATGCCTTTGCGTTAAACACTACTGAGTTGTGAATAAATTGTAGCATTTTTAGTTCTATTTGGAATCTGGAGGTAAATTAGAAAAACAAAACCACAGAAATGCATAGAAATAAGTTTTATATAAGCCGATTTCCAAAAGTATATATTTTTTTATCGTTTTTCTCTTTAATTTTTTAAAATTTCTCTGAAGCTGTAATTTTTATGATGATTCCGATATAGAATAAATGTTAGATCTTCTTGGACAACTGCTCCAAACAGTTTTTTTCAATAATACACGCTCTCATTAAAATTCTATGTTCCATATTAATAATCTGCTTTTAGGAGTCGTATAGACATTTTGGACCTAGTTCAATGAGATTTCCTGTGTACTTATTCTCTCCTGGAGATTATATTAGCAAGAGCATATTCTTGTTTTAGCAGGAAATGAGTTAATTTTAAGTTTTTATTAAAGTACTTTTGTTTTTTCTAGTTGTATTTAAAAAATAATAAAAGTAAAGAAACATTCATTTTTATAAAAAAATATATTTTCAATATCTTTGGACCGTAACAAATCTAAACTAATCTTCTTTTTTTTTGCATCTATTGGCACTTCAAGGTAGAGGAGATGCAAGGAAAAATCTTGCATCTTAACTGCTTAAGAAAGAACCTCTCTCAATTACTAAGGGGTTCCTGGTCATCATATGTTCGTCGACTCCACATCTTTGTTACAGTCACAACGATTCCAGCGATTATAATTAAAACACCAACCGCTCCTAATGCATAGGCAAGATAAAGGCCAGCGTGCCTGTAGTTAGTAACCATCTAAAAATAATATTAAATTATCTTTTCCACGCATAGTAAATATCTCCAACAAATCTTACCTTAACTTGATCTGCTAATTCCTCAGGAAGCTCTGCTCTTTGAGTAAACCAGAAAAGAGGTAACACTACTTTTGGGACGCCCTTATACAAACTATTAAAAAAAATTTGAATTATTACTTAAAGAAAAAAATTAAATAGAAATAGTCTTACTCAATAATTGAATCGCTCTGCATAAGCATATTAATCTGCAACTGTGCACGGACTTGCATTGGTACCCCAGTGTAGGGTTCTAAAGTCATTCTAAATTCATGCTTTTCCTTATTTGGTGTCATACCTTCGACGGCAGCAACATAGCTGGGGTGAGCTAAGTAAAAGTGCGGATAGGAAGCCCAAACTGGAGCACCGTATTTACATCTTGAAACGTCCAAAATACCCGTCCTCATAGGACAATCAGCCAGACCGTCTGATTTACAGAAACATCTATTTTCCGGATATAATTCTCCATTGTCCAAGAAATGATCATCCCCTACATATTTAGCTCCTTGTAGGCCATATTTGTCAATTTCGCCATCAGGATAAATTGTCACAGATCTACAGACATCGGGAACAAATACTGTTTTTGGAGAATCTGCATCCATATCTGGTGGCCAGAGTTCGCCACTTGTTCCATTTACTTTAGCGCAGTTGCCTTCATAAAAGTTTGTTTTTCTAACACCATTCCATTCTGTTAAAATGCCCATATTATGTATTTCTCCAGCTCCAGTGTACATGGTAAATCGTCCATCATATTCTTTTGAACCGTTTCGATCGACAAACCATCCAAATCTCGAGAATGGAATGTTCATTTCAGTAGAATTAATCAGTCTAAGGAAATCTAGAAGTTTGTCGTCATATCCATCAAAAAGCCATTCTTTTACGGTTGCTGTTTTTATGATTTTAGTTTTAAATTTGTTTAGCATAAAATCTGCAACACGTCGTGTTACATGACCCTTGTTTCGTACTTTATCAGCAACAGTCTTGAAAATAACGAAAATTTTTTTTTAAAAAATTCATTTGAAACAAAAATTATTTAATAACTTACAGCAGCTAAGACGTTGGGACAAGTGATCTCGTCATCGAGAGATCCTACTGATTTTTCTGGAACAAATTCCCAAGTTCGGATCTGATTGTAAGATATGGTTGTATTTTTATTCCACTCAAGGTTAACTCTTCTGTGATGCTCCCTAAATACAAAAGGGCCTTTTTGGGTAAACCTAGGCTTTATACCTGGCGTACGAATATCCTTTGGATTTTCCCAATGGAACATGTAAATATCTAAATACATGGGAATAGGTAACTCTATCCAGTTATTGTATGTCAAGGAGCCCTCTTTCAGAACTAGTTGCTGGATTTATAAAATAAAAAAAAATATTTTACACAAATTTTAATAGGATTTCTTAACTACTTACGGAATACATAATTCTGAGGAAGAGTCCAGGCCACACAAGTCCCAGGAGAATAGCGAGCAATGCTATAAACGTTCCACAGCCAAAAACCCATGTTTTCTTAGCGGTCGTAGTGCATCTACAGCAGGCCATACTTAAATAGCTCTAAATCACAGCACCGGGCGTTGGGCAAGTATTATTCGTTATTACTATTATTATTGAGCTAAAAACTACAGTACACTGTTGCTGAGTACACTGTCATCTGAAAGCACAAATAAATAATTTTTAAATAACTTAAATAGCCATAAAAAATTCAACAATGATCAATTACATTATGCAGTGAGGTGAAATAGCACATCTACAGCCGCATTACCGTTTAATTGGTTCAAAAAGATCAGCCATACGTAAAACTCAGAGGGATTATGTAATGCGACGATAGGGTAAAAATTAATTAATTTTCAGTAATAAAACCGTGAATGACTTGTACCATCAAAATGGACAAAAATTACAAAACCCACTCGAGACGCATAAAACAATGGATTGATCTTATCGCTTGTATGCATACCATTTTGGAAGCTCTTGGCACTGACGTGAAATAGCCCATTCATTGATAAAATTGTTTCCAAAAATTGTATTATTTAAAACTCATAGAAGAAATTAATGTCCAAAATTGCTAAATTGACCAGAAATGATGAATGCGTACGGTCAGATAATTTTCGCATGTCTGGTGTTATGAATAATAATAATTCTCTATTAAAGCAATTTTAAATACGACATTGGCAAAAGTTATATAAAATATTATGCAGGCTATCAACAGATATTTCAATTCATGATCGCAGATTTCTAGAAACCCCTTAAAAGAAAACTGAACAAATACCATTGTTATAGATTTAAAGCGTATCAAAATATTTCCTCAGGACATATTCTGGATTTTAATCTTCGTATAAAACTAAACAAAGTTTCCTACCTTATTATAGGTATTTTTACGAAAATAAAAAAAAATATTTTGAATTAAATTTTTATTTTTTTTTCCATATAAAATCCCCTTTAAAAAAAATCATAAAATTTTTTTACGAACATTTTAACTCAATTGCACCACTTGAAAATATCAACATATATAAAATACACCCTTAAAAAATAAAGATACGGGACGGGACTGAATATTATCTATGTAAATTATTTGCAACGATCCCAGGCAACAACTTCAATAATATTGGGCTATAATAAAATGATCAATATATTTACATTTACAGTTACAAACTATTAATTAGACATTCCACCTGCATCTTAATGTAAATAATCTTCTCGATAAACTGTCGTGATAATTGTGACTACTATCTTTTGCCATAAATTAAAATTTCAATGAATGCATTTGGAATTTACTATAAAAGACTTGGACATTGGCCAGGTCTAAGTATGAGTACCACGGCTCAAGTTCGAAATCATATAGAATTTTAATCTCGATCAAGTTAACGACTATTGAATGTCTATCAGTAAATTAATTGATATTTCAATTAATACTATTAATACATATATATTAAAAGCACATTACAACTGATTAGATATTTATACGCAAAAAAATTTGTGATCACAGATAAATAGTAAGACTTTCATAAATTATGAATTACAAAGTTTCTGGGATCTATAAATTAAGTTTATGTAGTCTACACAATATTCATAAATTATACGATTTGCTTCATAATTTGTTTGTTCTTTATGTATGTATGTGTATTTAGAAATATGGGCACATAAGAATCGAATAAAAAGCATACATTTAAACGTATTATTAACGAGGAATGAAGTAATATACTATATACTCTTAAGTTCTAAATAATAATAATAAATTAATGATCAGTAACTATCAGCTGAATTTCATACTTAATTTAAGTAAAAATTACTAACTACCTATATAAAGATTGATAGTTCATTTAAATACAATATTTCAATATTGTTGAATGCCGATAGTATGTTTTGTTAGCGGTAGCTTGTTTATAATTAGGATATCTCTATCAATTTGTTGTAATCAGTCAATTACACACTTCAAATACTTGCTCACTTTCAGATAAGCGCAATTTTCGTAACGAAGTTGAGCTCTAATTGTGGCGCTAATAGTAGTAAAAGCAAAAGAACAAACTTTTTACAACTAGATAATCGTATAGTACATTGAATCATAATAAAGTTGATATAAATAGCTACATGATAAGAATTTTTTTTTTCTTAAAAATGTGCGTATTTTGCATTGGACTATTTGTTTTTAAAATTTTGTATACATAATATTTATATAAATATATATGAGACTTTCATAGATCAAAGCAATTAGTCCACTTTTGGGAGTTTTTTAACCTAATTTCCTTCATAATTTAATGTAAAATTAATTTACATTAATCGATGTTTATTTCAAAAGGAGTTTAAAAAACCTGCCTGTGTCTTGCAATTTCTGTAATTGAGAAGACTTTCTGCAAGAGCTTTTCACTATTCAGTATTCACATGTAAGCAACTGCAACAAATTAAATGTGAATAGATAACATGTCAATTGAATTTATCTGAACTGTGTCATTCATTCAAAACCACTTCAATAAATGGAGCATTACAAATGCCTCTTAAGATTCTTATCGAAGTGAAGAAAGTGAAACAAGAAGACAAAGAACGCTACCTTTTTAGCGAACGATTGTGTTTCTGAATATAATTGATTTATTAAATGAATAAACTTTAAATTTTAACTTAATAAAATTGTTGTTTTGCTAATTACGGAGAAAGTGTGAACTAAAGAAAATCAGATATGGCTGTCATAAAATTCATTTCGTTTTCAGTACGACAGTTTTCCAGTTTCAGTTGAGGTAGTGTGAAATTTTCATGGATTATTGAGCTAAATTGTAGAAACACTACCTCAACTTCAAAGCCCAATCAATATCTTAAGAAATATCGATGTTAACGATTTAGTGTTCTAGAACTATTTGTAGGAAACTGAATTTCCTACAATTTTGTCGTTTACATTTTTTCTGTAGCTCTTGTTATTTACGAGATAGGGGCAAAAAAACGAAAATTTCATGAAACAATTGGGTTAGTGGCCCGTACTACCTCGCTGGTGGGAGTTAGGGTTACGCCGCAATGGACACTTTTGTAGAGCATTCAATTCTGAAGAAACATTATCACTGACCAAGATTATACTATAAAATGCCTCTGAGCTGTAGAGTTTTGAAGAAAAAAAATCAAAGTTTACGTGTATTTTATACGAGAAATCTTTATACGCCTTGTTCGAGCACTTAATATTAATATTAAGGGCTCCAATTTTCAGGGAATTTTTTGTTTAGGTATTTCCCACAACATTTCGAGGTGGGACTGAAAAAAAAAAAAAATAGTCGCGAAAAAAAAGCACCCTAATAAGTATAGAAAAAGTCAGGTAATATTTTAGTTTATATGGTCTTTGATTTTAATTTATATGTTTAAGCCGTGAAACAAAGCTAGGAAATATAACGTGCTTTAACGAAATCGTGATCGCGTTAGAAGAAGCTTACCTCAACTTAATATTTATTGCCTTCTTTCCTCATCTCTTAAATAAGAATTGGAAGAAAAGCAGTTTAACACAAGAAACGAACAAACAAACAGACTAGAAAGAACGAATACGTTTTTTTAAGTCTAAACTATATAAAGACTTTAAAATGTGAAATATATAAAGAGAAAAAAAAAGGGTTCTACCATAAGTCAAGTTTTTAAATGCGCCATATCTTTCTGGATATTAATTACAATCTCTTTTGAAAAATAAATTAATAAAGACTAAACATTGACGTCAAAAGTACGAATTTTCACAACGTCAAGGTCAATGAGAAATTTAAATTGTCGTTTTTCATTCAGCAAAAAACCGCATTAAAAACCCCTGAATTACTTCGAATCTTCTTCTGATTTTTAAGCAACCGAATCAAGTGATCGAAAAAATTGTCACGAGCCCAAGATAACAAAACAAATTAATATTGATTTGTTCACGGTTAAAAGCTTCAGAATACCGCGTGATAGGAAATATGCGTCGTTCAAGTGTCATTCTCAAAACACTCTTCAAAAACACTTGTTTCCCGCACTGTCTGAAAAACGGTCAGAGCACACTGACTATCAAATAACTCTTCTTAAAATATTGTTGTGTTATCTTAAGAATTTTTATCTACACATTATCAATTTACTTCCAAAAGTAAAATACCCATGATATTCGGTCCAGCTTGGGAAAAATTTCCCTGAACATTTCAGTAAATATTTTTACACCAGATACACAATCAACGTCCGGAAAATTTTAAATTTGCATAAGCAGAGTGTTTGCACTATCTAAATGCTAGCGGACGACTATCAGGCCTACCACAATACTAAGCTAACGCCGGTTCTCGCTTGACTGGTTTCAGCGTTATAAATAAAACCAGGCGCACAAAGTGGTCATAGCCAAAGCACAAATATTTCACTTAATTACCATATGATGATCATTGACCGATCGATTTAACAAGCACCACAACTCACTTCTTCACTCTTTTTGAAGCTGAAAAACCGATCGAATTAAAAGCTCACTTCCGAACTGCTCGCTGCCCAGGTGTGGAATGATTTTAAAATGAAGATCATTTCAGTTCACGGGGTTACTTACTGCTTAATCTTATCTTAGATGTTGTGGTGATCAAGTATTACAAAGTTATGACACAGATAACCCGCGATAAGGGACACCTTAAGATAGAAGATTATCCAAATGTATCGACGAAGAATCAATTCATATTGACAGGATTTGTTAATACATCTGGCTACAATTTTAAACAATAACTGATTACACGGATGATTCAAAGAACTTATTGCTCATGATCACAATAGATACAATAACCAGAAATAACTACCGGGCAATATAAAAGCAATCTTCCATCTCACCACAATTGTATCAGGAATTGAGCCAATCAATTTACTGATTATTGCTTGATATATCTACAAGAGCAAAGGTACAAATTCCTCTCTCTTTAAGAAATACAAAGTAAACGATTAAAAAAAAAAGCCTAAATGAATTTAATAATCAAGCGAAGCAAGCCTGTGACCAAAATAACACAAAGTATGCACTTCTTCAACTTTTGAAATGCTCTTTCTATAATTTATTACTAGGTATAAAGGTAGTAGATAAAGTGGGTAAAATAACTACAAAATTGTATTGATGTGATAAATTTATATCTTTTTTGACTTTTTCGAGAGTTGTTTACTAACATGTAACGCACAACCTATTATAACCCCGACTATTTGGATATAAATTATTCTAAAAACAAAACAGGATTTAATCCCCGGTAAGAGTAAAACTTAATAAAAGCAACAATGTACCGGTATCAGTTTAAACTTGTGTTAGACTAAACGATATCACTATAAATAAAATATACGACTAAACTTCTATATCAAGCATGTTATATTGTATTGCAGTAATAAATCATTTCGAATAATTGTTTACCTATAGTCGAGTATCTTCAGAGTGATTGAATCCGGTATGCATCGATAACCACGAACTTTGAATTACAAACATCTCAGGTGTTTCGAGATAAAATTTTTTTTTTCTCTGGCATTCAAGATTGATATTAATTAATATTAGGCAATAAAAATGATAACCGATAAATTTCATCCGTCAATTATTTCAAAGGATGTCAAGGTCTAATTGATTGTTACGGAATTTTTGTATCCGTTTGTAATTGAAGATTTTGCAATCGTCCACATTCTTTTCTAAAATAAGATTAGCTTGAGATTTAGGAAGCTATATTTCTAATTATTAATTCGTGTATAACGGAATTTAATACAGAAGAACATATAGCTCTGAATATTAAGGCTCAAAATATTCTTTAGGAAGGTACCTAATAAAGTAAAATAAAATGTTTCTTCAGAAGAATTTTATGTTTTCTGCAAAGATAGACATTTTTAACCCTAGAACCCCACACTATCCATATGAAACAAATAACCCACACAGGGGTTAGGCGCACCCGTATTTTAAATCGATTTGTCGTAGAGAAATTTTTATTTTACATTTTCATGCCCAAAATATGAAAAGCGGAATAGTTCATTGCGAAAACCCTAGTATTATTTTTTCGCCGTGAAATATACGATTGAACAAAGTATGTAAATTGTTTTTAGCATTTTTCACTTTTTGGATTGCTCAAAATCCAATATGGCCGCTAAAACCACGTGACCTTTATAATTTTACCACTTAAAAGAGTACAAAATGACTTGCAGCATTCCGATTAAGGTCTACAATGGCTTAAATGAAAGCGATTTTTGCAATACAGCTTCTGAAAGCAGAAGTCAAAAGCTTTCATTTGGGCCCTGGTAGACCTCAATCGGAATGATGCGACCGATTTTATAGCCTCATAAGTAGTAAATATATTGGAGGTCACGTGGTTTTAGCCGCCAAATTGGACTCTGCATATATTTGATAAATATTAATTTTTAACTAACGGCAAAAATGTCAATAAACACATGGGAACCAATATTACAAATTGAAGTGGAAAATAAAACAAACATGTTTTAAGATTAAGATTGTTACATAAAATAGTAGATGTATATTGACTTTTATTGTCACTATCCTTGCTATATAATTCTGATTTTCTCACCAAATAAATAAAGAATACTACAGACATCAATATTTTCCAAAAAATGTCCATAACATATTTTTTCACGCTATTGTATCGGTTTAAAAAGGACCCATATATAACATGGCTTAAAATATGTAAACCACGTTATACATGAGTCCTTTTTAACCGGATACAATGGTGTAAAAAAATGTTATGAAATTTTTTTGGAAAATATGGATGTCTGTAGTATTATTATTTATTTATTTGTTGAGGAAATCAGAAAAATATAGCAAGTATACTTACAATAAAAGTCAATATACATCTACTTTTTTATGTAACAATCTTAATCTTAACACATGTTCGTTTTATTTTCCACTTTAATTTGTAATGTTGGTTCCCATATGTTTATTAGCATTTTTGCCATTTTCTTCGACTGGCGTCTTCCAATTAAACTGCAAATTGTTTCGTGACGTTAATTTAAACACAACTATTCCATTAAATTCTTATGTTTATTTTTCAATTTTGTAGATTATTTCGTAAACTGGCAGCAGTGCCCAAGAAGTGGGACACAAAGTTAATAATGTCAGTTTACTTGATATCCATAAAAGTGCCTCGCTTGCATTTTGGAGGCCTACGTTTCTCATTTAGATTATCTAGCCTCTTTAGGAGGACGCTTTAAATGGATCGCAATGTATCAAATTTATTGGAGGCCAACTGGTAAAACGACGAATTTAACTTAAAAGTAAAAGCTGTTTACGCGGAAGTAATGTGACCGTTTTTATGTTTATTTTTAAAAAGATTCACTCACTAGGAATTTTGCTCACCTGGAAAAAGGTAAGAGGAGTTGCAAAATACGCGCCAAAGTTTTAACTGAAGCGAAACGCGAGATAATTTAAAGAGGGTTTTACACAGAAACGAAGAAATAGAAGAATTGTTGGCAGTTATGCAGCCAGTTACTGTGTAACTCTTAGACTATCGCTATTATATCATGGAATTGATTCAAGTCGAATTATGAAAACGCTCGCGGTGGAATTACAAAAAAGCTTAATTTGTGACGCTCTCTTCACTGTTGAAAACAAGTTACGAAAAAAGTGACCTTGAACCGGAGGAGGACCGTAAGCACTTTTTATGCGGAAGACGGTTGAATCACGCTATTCTGAGAAATGTAAATGAGATATTATAAACTATAGTGGAGCATGAGCAACCGAATTGCAGTGACTGCCGCTTTCAAGCGATAATTTCTTGCTGATAATAAATTCTCAATTGAGGCTGTTTGATGATAAACCCATTGCTTGCGGGAGGTATTTAGTCATATTTTGCGGCGCAGTTCGGGGAAGTTTTACATTTCGCCAGGGTATAATTAAGAAGTCGCTGCACTTTGTACTTTTCCAAAATAAATAGTAGCAAAATGTAAACAAGGCCACTTTGTGCTGGGAGATTTTCCCAGCGCACAGCTTACCTGCATCTCGATGATTCACCACACTGGCACACGCATAATATTTTATATTTTCAGAATAACAAAATCCAATTTATGTAATTAAGTTTGGAAGCGTGGAGCGGCAGTAATTCAATTAAGTACGGCATAAAAACACTGCGCCGAGCCGAACGACAACTCTGGGCGCCCACAACAAACGAAATGTCAGGCCGGATGACACATGCAGACGACTTGACATTTCGCGGTACTGCGAACATGGTCGTGTTTATGTTGATAAAGAATTGCAAATCATACTGCCAGCGACTTTGTTGCTCGAAATTATTTGGAAAACAGTCCGAGGGGAAATTAATAGACAACTTTTGTGATTGTTTATTAAAATAAAAAGATTTCCTTCCTCCGAAACTAGATTTTAAAAACATAGTATACCGGGTGAGTCATTTAACTTGAGACAACCTAATAACTTTTTAGGATCACATAATATTGAAAAAAGTTTAATACGAAAGTTGTAGGGTATCAAAAATGGCGTTTGGTGATGATCTTAAAAATGACCTTGACCTTGACATTCAAGGTCATATGAGGGTCAACTTTAAAATTTCAAATGGGATGACCCCCTATTGACCCCGGAATTGAAAAGAGCGGAAAATTTTACGTTCAGATATGACCTTGACCCAATGGTCAAGGTCAAATTTCAAGGTCATTTCACGATAATTTATCTTCATGTACAATAGCGAGAGGCGATGACGTTTTTTGAAATATATTTTAAACTAAAGTTTTTGATGTGAAGAGAGATATCTGACCACGACCTTGAAAATTACCTTGACCCTGACCTTCAAAGTTATTTGAAGGTTAAACTCAAAAATTCTATTGGTAACCCCTATTTTTGACGCCAGAACGAAAAAAGCTTTCGACCGAACATGCGATAAAGTATTTAACTACATTTTGCATTACCCAGGAACAACGACGTGGACGTAGTAGTTTTCTGTTTCCTTTGGGATGCTTGATTTAGGTGAGTCGAGTCCCCTCGCCCCTCACCGTCGCACAGTGGGGCCATATTGCTAGATTGGTTCAAAACCACCCACAAGTCGTAATTTTTAACGGAATTTGAAAATTCTTGTTTAAGGATACTCGTGATGAGGAAACAAAGAGACTCACGAAGCCCTTTTTGCCAAAAATTGCTTCGGTGATTTTAAAAATTCAAAAAACTTCACTTTGATCTCGAAAATTCAGCATATTGAAAGTACAATCTTATGATCCAAGAACTTAAAGCAAAAATGAAAATCTGGAAAAAAACTGCAAGTAGGATTTCGAGGTTGCTGAATCTAAATTAGTCATTTACTTGATCATACAAGGTCCCCTAAAGGTCATTTGAAGGTCAAGTGAGAATTTTTAAAATCACCGAAGCAATTTTTGGGAAAAAGGGGTTCGTGAGTCCCTTTGTTTCGTCATCACGAGTATTCTCAAACTAAGAATTTTCAAATTTTGTTAAAAATTACGACTTGTGGGTGGTTTTGAACCCACTGGGCCCACTGTGCGTCGGGGTGCTTGATATAGGTGAGTCCCCTCGCCTCTCACTGTCGCGTCAGGGTGATCGATTTATGTGAGTACTCGCAATTCTCACCAATTTAGTATTTATTAAACGAAGTGATGTCCATCAACTTCAATACACTTATTAATGCGCACCTCAAACGATCTTACACAACTTTGAAGTATATCAGGACTTATTTTGTTGCAAGCATCAATAATTCTTTCAATCATATTTTCACGAGTAGTTGGTACTTCGTTGTAAACTTCACCTTATCAAGCATCCCGACGGTGAGAGGCGAGGGGACTCACCTAAATCAAGCACCCCAAAGGGAACAGAAAACTACTACGTCCACGTCGTTGCTCCTGGGTAATGCAAAATGTAGTTAAATACTTTATCGCATGTTCGGTCGAAAACTTTTTTCGTTCTGGCGTCAAAAATAGGGGTTACCAATAGAATTTTTGAGTTTAACCTTCAAATAACTTTGAAGGTCAGGGTCAAGGTAATTTTCAAGGTCGTGGTCAGATATCTCTCTTCAGATCAAAAACTTTAGTTTAAAATGTATTTCAAAAAACGTCATCGCCTCTCGCTATTGTACATGAAGATAAATTATCGTGAAATGACCTTGAAATTTGACCTTGACCATTGGGTCAAGGTCATATCTGAACGTAAAATTTTCCGCTCTTTTCAATTCCGGGGTCAATAGGGGGTCATCCCATTTGAAATTTTAAAGTTGACCCTCATATGACCTTGAATGTCAAGGTCAAGGTCATTTTTAAGATCATCACCAAACGCCATTTTTGATACCCTACAACTTTCATATTAAACTTTTTTCAATATTATGTGATCCTAAAAAGTTATTAGGTTGTCTCAAGTTAAATGACTCACCCGGTATATGGATAGCTTGGAGCAGAAGTGATAAACTGAAATGACCTATGGTTCAATCATTGCGGCAATATAAATTAGACTTAATTAACTGCAGTATTGTTAGATCACTTCTGCTCCAAGCTATCCATATCTAAAAATAGAAATCGAAACTCGCTAAATAGCATTATACATACAGAGTGATCCAAAAGTATGGAAACGGCTAAATAACTTTCGAGGAATGCATTTTGGAGAAAAAAGTTTTAAACAAAAGTTTTAGGAATTTGCCCTGGCTATTCAATAGTGACCTTAGATTTGACCTTGACCATGGCCTGGTCATTTCAAGGTCAAGTTGTTTTTTTTAAATGGGAACTCATATTTTTGACCACGAAAGTGGAAAGAGCGGAAAATTTTACGTCCGACTATGACCTTCACCATGACCTCGAAGGTCATATCAACTCAAGATGGTTCTTTAAAGGGGAACCTGCATTGTTGCTGCGGATTTGGAAAGAGCAGAAGTCTTGTGTTCGAATGTGGCCTTGACCACAACCCTGATCTTGACCATGACCTCGAAGGTCATATCAAGGTCAAATCTACGGCCACCATTGAATAGCCAGGGAAAATTCCTAAGACTTTTGTCTAAATTTTTTTTCTCCAAAATGCATTCCTCGAAAGTTATTTAGCCGTTTCCATACTTTTGGATCACCCTGTATACAACTTTGCTTAGATTCTCAATTTGGGATTTTGGATGGAGAAAATCTTTACTCAATTTTTAATTTCCCAAAGGAGGACATCTCAGATAAAAAACTCGTTGTTATGTATTTGAATTCTTAAAGGCCAATAGAGAGATTTGACAAACAGATAACACTGGTCAACACCAATTTAGTTGCCCAACAAATGACAAATAATTTCTATAGTATTTTTTCCGTAGATTACAACTAGATATGCAAACGAAAAATGTTCAATTAGCTCCCGTTTTTGAGAAATATAGAGTTAAAAAGTGCAATCGACCTATTTCGGCTATTTTTAAAAAACATTAAAAAAAATAACGTATCGTGATAGGAACTTTTTCCGTAGCTCAAATGAAGATTTGAACCTTAAGTTATAACATAAAAATATGAAACGTTTTCAAATTTTTCCAAGACATTCCGTTAAAAGTAATTTTTTTATGTATTGATTATTTCATACAACAGATAGGGAACGAAGACTTCACCTGGCGAATCGTTACAAAAAATGTGGTCCCCAAGATGTTAAGTAAAGTCTAAAGTTTAGTGCTATTTCACATACAGAGATTAGGATTCAGGCTTTCATTCAAGTCATATTATGACCTTCTATGAAAATCCGTTATTTTTTAATGATCATTCAAAAATGGCTGAAATATGGTCTTTTGCACTTTTTAACTCTATTTTGCTCGAAAACGGGAGCTAATTGAAAATTTTCTTTTACGAATTCGTAATCTACGAAAATATCCTATAGAAATTAATCTAGATTTATTTGGCAACAGAAAAAAATATAAATTTGTTGCCCTGTGTAAGAAATCCTGAGCTGGAAAGCTAAGAATAAACTTTTAAACATATCTGGGTTCCAGTATTTATTTCTAGTTTTCTTGAAGTCCTAGAGATGTTTTAAACATTGAAAATAAAAACGTGTAGAATATCTTCCTTCGCACTTTTACCAATTTTAAAATAATTGTATCCCATGACTACTGAACCTCAGCGAAACAAATAAGACATCAATTTTAGTATTAAATTGAAAAAACTTTAAGAAATTAAAATGGAAAATTTTCTTAGAGGATTGAAAATCGAAAAAATCTTTCTTCAATCACCAACCATTAATATTGTTGATGACTCCACTGTTCAAGGTACTTTTGTGATTTCAGATCAACCAAAGAGACGTCATTGCGTCAAGCAGAAGGGTTGACATTTTTTTCCATTTTGTGCGTTTAACACTAGAACTACCGAAGCACAAGTTTATAATATTTACAATTTTCTGCACCTTTAATGTATGCTCCCAATTTTAAATAAATAATTATATATAAAAGATTTTTGAATATGTTGTAATTTGAAAATTAATATTATTATTATTATTATTGTAGCGGGTCGTTAAGTTACTCTAGGTACCTCTCGATAGCAAACGCGACCTGAAAGATCTATTGTGCTAAACCCCTCTGGATTAGACCCCATCCAAGTCAATGTCCTTAAAGAAGGCTATGGTGCTCTGGTGCGTCGCATTCGACACATCTGCCGGAGCGATGATAGACGCTCCGAAGTGTGTCAGCCTTTGTCGACATAAGGCCGGACAGTGGCAGAGTACGTGCTCTGCTGTTTCCTCTTCTTCCAAGCAGAATCGGCAGGTATCATCATCCTCTACGCCTATCTTTTTAAGATGGTATTTTAGGGCACAGTGTCCCGTTAGTAGGTCGGTGATGATTTTTAGATCCGGCTTGTTAAGCATTAAGATTTTCCTCGTCCTCTGCTCTGAGGGGTGGATGAATCTTTTTGCTTGTCTTAGTCCGGTTTGATTATTCCAATGTGTGGCTTTACTGTCCTTTTCCCACAGCCTGAGGTAGGATCTATAATAACTCCTGGCAAGGCCACAATAAGGCTCTGGTCCGATGAAACCGGATTTAGCTCCATTTCTGGCAAGTTCATCCGCCTTCTCGTTACCAATTATTCCTTCATGGCCCGGAACCCAGGCTATGGTAAGCCTATTGGACTTTGCAACTATTTTTAGCGTTGACAGGCAACACCAAACCAGACCCGACTCTATAGTATAACTAGAGAGCGCTCTAATCGCTGCTTGGCTGTCTGTCAAGATCCATATTGTAGCACCTCTCATTCCCTTTCCTAAGATGGTTCGGGCGCAGGTATCTATAGCAATTATCTCGGCCTGGAATATCGTGGGAGTTCTTCCTAAGGCCAAAGAGATCTGGCAATTGGGTCCGTAGACCCCCGCTCCGGAGAATCCGTCGCATCTGGAGCCGTCTGTGTACCACGCAGAGACGCCCAGTCGGGCGGGGTTTTTATTTTCCTTCCACCACTGTCGGTCATTAATTAGGGTTTCGAATGATACGTCCAGATTCGGCCTTTTTAATATCAGGTCTGACGGGCCCTGAATCAGCGGGTCACGTGAGAACACCCTCATTATCTGTGAGTGTTCTTCGTTTCCTTGGGCATTAAGGTGACCTGTTATTTGAAGTTTTAGTGTGTTGCTGGCCGCTTCCTTTTGTATGTATAGGTGGAGCGGTAAAAGGTCCAGCAGCACTTCTAAAGCCGCAGTTGGGCAAGTTTTCATAGCCCCTGTGATTCCAATACAGGCAAGTCTTTGCACTCTGTTAAGTGTGGCAACTGCCGTAGACTGCTCCGTTTTGTTCCACCATATGGCTGCTGCATAGGTGACAATAGGTCTTATTATCGCCTCATATGACCATAGTATCATTTTAGGCTTTAGCCCCCACTTTTTTCCAAACAGTCGACGACATGTCCATGGCTCGTGTAGCCTTTTCTACTGTTTTATTCAAGTGGGTGTTCCAAGTGAGGCGTTGATCTAGCGTAACTCCTAGATATTTCGTCTCCGTTGTTAACCCAATCGTGGTTCCGTTCAGCAAGGGGGTCGTCACATTTAGCTTCCTCCTTCTGGTAAAGGGCACTATTACTGTTTTATTGGGATTGACTTTAAGGTCAACCTCCTGGCACCAGTCTGACACAAGGTTTAGAGCCATCTGGGCTTTGCGTGATAGCACGCGATCCTCTTTGCTCCGGATGATAATGACAATGTCATCCGCATAACCTTGACATTCTATCCCGGCATTTGTCAACTTCTCTAGGAGTCCATCAACGACGATTGACCACAGGAGCGGAGACAGGACCCCTCCTTGGGGGCAGCCCCTTGTAGCCCATGCCGTCACGGAACTCCCGCACAAGTTTGCCGTGATCTTGCGACAGCTTAACATGGCTTTGATCCAGTTCACCGTCTGGGTATCGATACCCTTTCCGATGGCTGCTTTTTCCATGGATTCGAAGGTGTTGTCGAAAGCTCCTTCTATATCTAGAAAAATACATAGGGCTGTTTCTTTCCCTTTAAGTGACTTTTCTATTGTTGTAACCAGGCTATGGAGGGCAGTAATGGTTGATTTTCCCCCCTGGTAAGCGTGCTGGTTTGGGTGTAGTGGAGCCTCACGTAATGCAGTATTACGTATGTGGTTGTCTAACACCTTCTCCATGGTTTTAAGGAGGAAGGAAGTTAGACTAATGGGTCGATAGGCCTTGGGCTCCGAGGGATTTCTCCCTCCGCCCTTCGGTATAAAAGCGACCCTTGCATCCCTCCACCCATCAGGGATTATTCCTAGTGTAAAACTAGCTCTTGTCACTTTGATAATGGCTCGTATTAATTCTTCTCTCGGGCCCTTTTGCAGTAGAGCTGGGAAGATGCCATCTCCTCCAGGAGATTTGAAGGCCTTGAATGAGTCAATTGCCCATTCAATTCTTCTTGGGGTAAAGATGCGACCAGAGAGGCTACTGGCCCGTAAGGGGATCTCAGGACCAAGTTCTAGTGAAAATTAATAAGTTTTGGCAAAAATCTTAAGAGATAACTTCTAAAAATATAATCAACTCAAAAAAGGAATTAAGTATCAGTCAATTTGACTAAGCTTGGTAGTTCTAGTGTTAATGGACCATAACTATTCGATTTGTAGTTGAGATTATTATTTGGAAAAGTAATGTATATATTTTAATAGAGTATAGCATTCGAATTCATTATCTTGGCAATTAACCACAAGAAAAAAACAAGAATTTTTATTTCTTGGTAAATATATATATGTATACATATGTTTATTTGCAGAAAATGTATAATAAGTTTATCTTCACATATTATATTTGCATTTTATCGTTAATAATTCATTAAAGTTTTTGTAACAACAATGAAATATGTATTTTCTTTTTGTTCGTATGCTTCGCACAATAAAAAATACTCTGTTTTCAAGTACAGATTTTATTGTAAAATGTAGGAAAAAGTAGTGAATATATTCAATAAAATTATTCAAGTACATTACAATGTCATTTTTGCGATTAAAAGGTGCAATGAATTTAATTTAAAAAAAGTAGAAAAAGTTGCAATACTGTTTTCTATTTTTTTTTTTTTTTTCTTTTTTATCACTCCTTTCTCCACTTTTATGTTTTTCAATTCATAGGAAAATATTAAAAAATATAAATTTTTTTACTAAGACTAGCTATTTGATCTCCTGGAGAATGAAGTTTTAAGATTCTGTAATCTTTTCAAAATTATTGATGTTTCCTTACAGTTTAATATCCCTTTTTTTTATATACAGTTGTAATTAATTATTTTTATTCAGGTAAATCAGCTAAGGACACATTTTAGCATACTATGTCTATTTTTAAATTTTTAAGTAAATTCTTAACATAACAGTAACGACTATTAATGTTGTTTTCAGTTTTTTTTTAGACATGTAAGTGAGATATAGAAAATTAACAGAAATAGTAAAAGAAACTTTTTGATAGTGTAAACGTAATTGCAAATAAAGTTGCTAAATACAGTTTAAGTTTATATCGTGCCTCCTCAATCCAACTTTACAATATTACTAACATTTATAATCTTTTACCATTTTGGAGAATTTTAGACGTATGGTTTCCTGTCTTTAAAAAACATTCAAGTATTTTTGTTCTTTAAGTGGACGAATTGATCTTGTTAAAAATTAATTCTTTTTAAAATCATATTCTGGTAACGTTTTTATTTCGTATTTTACTATAAACTTTTGATATGTGAAATGCCAAAGTTATTTACAGGTCCATCTAAAAATAACTACTTTTTTGAGAAGGTTGCAAAAAATATTAATTTTAATAACAGGGATGAAATCGCTTAATCACATGTGATTTTTTTGATTCAACACAATTCAGTTGAGGAACAAGTAGTATTTGACTTTAATAGATAAATTTTTTTTTTTTTCAGAATAGGGCGCCCAAAGTTATAAATGAAATTAAAATTGTAACTTACCCAAAATCGATCATGATTTTTTTCCTACTGCCCCATTTATTCTCCAATCCCAATGTTGAATTTAAAGTTGTATTCACCAGTGAAGGCCAATTAAAAAAACAAATATTTTTTAGCTTGAATATACATCACTTTAATCCATGTAACTATATTAAGGACATTGAAGGCAATTAATTGTTTTAATTGAATTCATTTTTTGCACTGTGTCATTGTGAACCGAATAAAATTAATTATAGCTTCAAATTGCTCTATAAGAAGTAAACATTTGTATAACAATTACATAAAAAAAAAATAAAAAAAAAAGTATAATAACAAAAAGAATTTTTATGCGTTTGCGACTGTTTTTGTTTTACAATTAACCGAAGTGATGTGGCTTAATAAGAAATTCGACAATTTTAGGCTCTTTAAAATTGTAATTGTAAAAAAGCACAATATCACATGTGCAAGCATATCATAAAATCTATTTCAGTTAAAATAATTATATTAGTAGTCATCATCGTGTGTTCGTTTTAAGTTCATATATGTTCGGATAACTCAGAAAAGCTGCCAATTGTCCAGTCCTAACTAGCAATTTATATTTAATAATAGCCTTAATGTAGTCAACAAATCTATTTCAACAACAAAACATATTTATCCTCACATTCTGCGAATGTTTAATTGTAGTATAGCAAAATAATTATTTTATTTATTTATTTATTTTTTCTTTTTTTGTAAGGTCGCCCCTCCCTCCTCTTCACAAGAGTTCTGGCTGAGATTAGGTTCACTTCGTATCTTTCTTTTTTTTTTGGCAACATATATAATCGTTCAACAAATTTACAAAGCTTTTAAAGCAATGTTTCGTTACAAAATATACTTAAACTATTCTGCTTTCCTTACTGCTGTGTTTGTAGTTTTAATCAGTACGTTTCTTGTTTTGTATCATAACGTTTACTTCTTTTCAAATCATTTTCACTTAGTTGATATTTTTATTTCTTGTTTTATCCTTATGTATCACGCTTTTACCCATATGAGAAATTCAAAATTTTTCAGATTCTTTTTCTGTTTCCTTATTTTTATTTAAATTTTTTTTATACTCTAAACTGGACAATTTGAAAACGTGTTAAAGGAAAATATGCAGATGATTAGAGGTTGACTGTTAAAATTCAAATTACATCTCAAAACGTTTTATTGAAGAAATATGAAGTGCATGGAGTAGGCTGTGCGGTGCAGCAAAAGTTAATTTTCTTAAAAATTATGGTGGGAATCCAATAACGATTTTTTATACAAAATCGTAAAGAATTCGTGAATTCAGAAGTACACATTTTGATCTTAATAAAATTTTCAATATTAGTTCAGTATTTAGCTCAACATTTTATTACATATGTTTTTGTTAGGTTTTTTTTTTTTTTTAATTCATGCGATATGTCCGATTTTATTTGTATAAGGACAATCTCTGAAAACAATACTATTCACAACTTGGAAAGTTCTTGTATCTGTCTTTCCTTCTTTAGTGTATGCGCATGCCACTGCATCACATCGAATCTAAAATCGCAAGGATAGAGGCAGTGTTTTAAAATAAAGACTAAAGGAGTGGTCGAAATTCTGGGATTACTTCAACTCTCAAGCATTAGCTTAAAACTTCTCGTTTGAAACGCCTGTGTAGTCGAACCGTAAATATCGAGCACCTTAGACATAGCCTTTTATTTTATTTTTTTTTTTAAATAGATGCCTAATTCAATCAATTTGATTGAGTCCAATAGTATTCACAGGTTTTTTGCATTATACACTTTATTTTTTCAAAATGCGCTCTTTTATGTCGTTCCCTTGAATTTGGCCTTCTTAATTTATTAATATTTAATTTGTTTCGCTTTACGAGTCTTCAAAAACAATTTAACAGAAATATTTTTAGTTTCTCATTTATTCCACTCCTCTTCTATATTATTTTATATTTAAAATTTAATCCAGAAACGTTCGTTCTCGACTTCACACAGCCGAATGATTTATGAGACTAAGAATAAGTTAATAATAATATTTCTTTTTTAAATCACTGCTTCAACTGTAACCTTTCATCATCTGCTTATTCAAAAAGAAAACTACTCTCATCTTTCCAAAAATAAAAATACAACACCGCCTTCTTGTGAATTCCAAACTGCTCTTGTTCCATTCACTGCTTATGGCCTAAAAATGCATCTTTTTTTTTTTAATGAAATCACAGTGCCTCTAGTAATATCTTTCTTGTTTTTCATAAGAAGATCAAATTTAAACAATAAAGGGATTTTGTTAAATTTATAACAACAAATTAAGCTCTAAATAGGCGCGAATAGCGACATATCTTAAAGTATAAAGCATAATATAATCAATCAACCACACAATCCTTGTGTTGAAAAAAAAAGAGGTATATTATTAGGAGGAAGCATGCCTCTTGTGTTTTTCAAAATTTCGAAAATCCTTAAAAATTAACGAGATTAATGAATTGAGTGAGTGTATTTCGCGCTTTTGTTGAAACCTTTTTTTTTCTGCTCTGTTTTCATAATGAATCCAATGTAATACAAGCAGAACCTAATAGTTAAGCCACCTTTGCTTGATTGAAGTATAAGCTTTAAAGTTGAGTAGAAAATTCAATACAAAACATGTATCAACTTCGAGACATAAAAAACTTATTTTAAATTTTAACGAACTAATTGATCTAAACGATTAAAATTTCAAAATGTTTAGAATCAAAACCTACTAAGTAACTTACAATTCGAAACCTCTTCTTAAAAAAAATTCAACCAATTTTTATTAATAAAAATTGTAAATTTGAATAACAAAATTTTAATTTCTTACAGATAGAAGGAATGCACGCGAGCGCGTGAAACAAGAGCAGTAGAGCGCAACACCTGCTGTATTGTCTTCAATTTCAACTGTCACCACAGAGATATATCTATCATATATACCTATATAACATATATAAAACGGTAATTCTCTTTTAAACGTCCATTTTTTTTTCTTTTTTCTTAAGAGTTAGCCAGTTCATTTTTGTATTCTAGAAAGCTTTTGAACGATCATCCGCAGATGAGGCTCACAAGATCTAACAAAAAAATAATAAAATAAAAAAAAAGAACAAGGATACAATTACACATTTGAGTGTACCCCACTGCTGCCAGAGCCTCCTGTAACATTTGTTGAAATATTTCCGCTGCCTACAGTGCTCGCGGTTTCCAACTTAGTTCTGATCTCCTCCTTCCGCTGCTGAACAGTGAGGAGCTCCTCACTGAGATCATTGCACAGCCGAAGGAGGAGGACGTTTTGTTCCCTAAGGTGTCGTAGGACTTCTATAATATTTTTGTCATGCTTGAATGAGACGTGACGAAGTGTTTCACTTATTGCTGATACTCGCTTTTCATACTCAATCCCAGACGTTATTGATACAGTCGATGAGCTGTTCGTCGAAGGCAGCGCAGGCTGTTGCAAATGCTGAGATGAATCTGGGGATTGTGAAGATCGCGGGGTGTTCGGCTTTCGATAGACTTCAAAAGCGCTAACTCGCTGATTTGTTTGTAAGGATGCTATTGTTGGACGTGGCGGTGGTGGGATACTCGTATCGTTGGATAGATTTCCTGATATTTGGTCAGAAGCCTAGGCAGAAATTTTGTAATATTATTACTAACTTAAAAACCTGATTGAGTTTTTAATGTTAATGAAGGTAACAGACTTTAATCTTCAAAAACATTTTCTAAGCTTCCCATAGCCAACCGATGATACCTTTTAAATCAAGATGAAAAAAACTTACCATTTGATTCCCTTCAGGAAAATGCGCAAAATCAGCAAATCCAGAATTATCAGGATCCATCGACTGTACATCGAGACTATTTTGGGCAGTCATCTAGAAAAAAAAAAAGAAAACATGTTAACAATTATCCTTGTCCAGAAAACAAAAGTGGAGTAACCTACTTCTGGCTGAGAAGGTGTACCACCCATTTTCAATTTATTTAAATCTAAACTACTGCTTCGAGCATGTCGGTGTGGTCGTGGCGGTGGTAACGGAAGGGGATCCTTTTTATTATTTAAAGCAGGTATTGGCCCAATATCGCCCGAGTCTCCAATTGATCCACCAACACTTGGCTCACGCTGTGGTGGCGGTGGAATAGCTCCAATACTTTTTGCTGGCAGCTTTTTCGGTTGAGGTCTCTGAATAGCACGGAGATCATTATTTTGCAAAGAGTCCCTATGCTGTGATTGGCTCATGTGCTGAGTAAATGGTTGCTGCGTTGGCTGCGGTTGCAGGGACTGTGGTTGCTGTTTGGGACTGGATTCGCTCTCATGGAGAATACCACTGGCGCCTTCATAGACTAGAGTTTCGGATTTTCTATGCAATCGAGTGACTTCATCTTCGGTTGCTTCGGCACCTATTTTTTAGAGATAATAGAAAGTTTATTATAAAACCAAAAATACATATACAAGAAAACTTGAAACTAGTTCAAAAAGTAGGAATATTTTAAATTAATAAATGATTATGTAATAATAAGAAAAAAATATTACTCACCGACAGGCGTTACTCGCAAAGGAACTGGGTGTAATATTTGAGGATCTGATACAACTGCCTGAGCAGTCCGCTGCATATCGAAATTAACAGGCTTTGGCCCAGGACTTGATACGTTCGAGGTTGGAGATTCAGTAAATTTTGTCCATTCCTAAATAAAAAAATAAAAAACTCTAAATTAAAAAACGTATCAAGTATTAAAACACCCACCAAAACTACTTTATTTTGATTAGTCCAATCTTTGACCATCTCTTTCGTCCTCAAAGGCGGTGAAGCTGCTTCAGCCGGTGGAGAATTTGAAACGCTACGAGTTTTGTGAGCTACAACAGGAGGGCTAGAAGAGTTCTTCCCATGCTTACCAGAAGAGGTGCTAGTCTAGAAAAAATAACACAAAAACCCTATAAAAGAGTTATAATTAAATTAACTCCGACTTACTTGTGAGGTTGCAGACAATGTGCTAATGTTCATAACATTTTTATCGGAGTGTACGGATATCATCCGTTTATAGTCGTTCTCCTTCGAGACATTAGTGCCAGGATCATCAGTTTTTTCATCATCCCCGAGATGCAAAAGATCTGCTTCTGGTGGTTCAACAGGGTGACCCAATTGATTCAGAACAGCTGGATGCAAACAGGGCGGTAGTACAGGTGGGAGAGGAATATTGTTTCGTCGTAGAACAACCAAATGCATTGCAGCTGTAAATTCTGCTAGACTGAGTGCACCATCTCGAGTAACATCACACAATTGCCAGATGTGCCTTAATTCTTCTACAGGAATTCGAGATTTTTCAAAAAATACCCTGTAAACATTTTTTATTATGTTTATAAGTACTACTTTTAATGTCAGGAATATTTTACCTGGCAATGTGTCCAGAAAGTAGGCCTTTTGGATCCGGTTGGACAGCCTTAAATTGTTTATGATAGTATTCTCGCTGTTCTGGAGTTATTTGATAAATAGACTCAAGATCAGTTTCGTTGTCATCGTCTGAACTGTGGCGATCCGATGATTCTTCTTCAGTACCCAAAAGCTGCCGATGTTCATCGCCCAGAAGGCCTTGCCAAAGGGTATCTTTCACCCAGGGCCGTTCAGCTACACTATTTGTTGGGGTTGGACTATCGCTATTCGTGCTCCAGGCTTCAGGAGAACCACCGCCGCGGTGACGGCGCTGAAAGTAAATATTTATATAGATTTTCTAACTCTGCGGATAAAATTCAACTTACATTAATCCGTCCACCACTAGACTCATTGTGCTCAACTTCCGAATCCGTGCTCTGCAGGTCCGAGTTAGTTGTTTCATGCTGAATCTCAGCCGCTCTAGTGAGCTCTATAAGATCGGGGCTGCGAACTTCTCGCCACTGTCTGCCTTCTGCGGGTAAAGTAGAAGACCCAGTGGCTGGTGCTTTAGGGCCATTTGTTTCAGTTGATGTTGAGCCCACAACAGCTGATGAGGATGGGGCGCTATGACTAGTTATCGAGTGTCGTGAATGCGGCGGGGAATCTTTCCAACTGAACCGCGGTAATGGAAGGTTTATCGATGATGATATGATTTCTGAACGTAAGGGGAGTGATGCCTGATAGGCGGCTATTAGTTTTAAGCAAGAATAGAATTGAGACCTAGAGATATGGAGAGCTGTCTGCGGTATACCGGTCAGAGCGAATATCTGGAAGAAAATAGAGGAATCGGTTTAAGTTCTTTGAATAAGAAAGCGGAAAGAAGTTCGATAAAACAGACTAAAGGAATATGACCCTTAAAAATAACAACAGGTCCCCTATATCTTAAAACTCTTAATTTAAAATTCAGAAGACATTCGAACTGACGTTAACCGAAAAGGGGGCCCTCTTCCAGAGAGCTCCTCCACTCCACCCCGAGAATCAGCTGTCCGGTCCACCCAATTGGCACATCGAATTTTTGATCACTTCACAACTTCACAAGCGTACTGATATTGATTTAATAAATTTCATGGAGCAGTCCGACCCAGCCGCCTCACCCCAAACAACTGGGCCCCACCGCAGCCACCACAATTCAAAACTCACCTGGATAATCACATCGTTGGACAAATTCGCTGAACGAAAGAGCTCCGTCGCCTTCAAGATGGGAATTTTCCCAGTTTTGTCGACGTCGCAGCAGAGAAATAGGTCCCCGTAGTACCGGAGCTCCGTTCCATTCAGCGACACCTCCTCCATGCTGTCCCCCGTCTCGCACAATCAGCGCCCGAGATTGAAAACAATTTTTCGAATGGGATTTTTTCGCTTTTATCAGGCCACTTTCCCCCGAATTGGCAAGGAACACACGAGAAAATTTTTCTTGGGATTCGCTACACTCGCATGCGATTGGCTCGCAGGCTTATGCCAATTGTACAGTTATCTGCGGCACATGTGTCTATCACTCGAGGAAATAAAATGAAGCACCCGCCGACGTTTTTAAGGTGAACAAAAATTGAATTAACGAAATTTCCACGGGAGTTTTCAAGATCTACACATTCTTTTGACAGTTCGACTTCATTATTCGAATTCTCTCTTTGCGCCCTGATTTATCTCTGCCTTTCACTAGCTTCGTTCTTGACGTTCGGAGCGACTCGGCTGAAGTTGGCGGCGGTTTCGTTTTAGGAAGAAGAAAATTAAGAACATTTTCGAAAATATTTCTACGTAAATTTTAAATCATAAAAATTATTTTAGATTTTTCGGTTCTTAATAAGGAATAAACATCCTGCAAATACTAATGAACTATTAAGCGGCCCATAGGGTCGATCTTATTGTGCAATATGAATTACACAATATTTTGACGGCTGCCCATAAACGTTCAATAGTATTAGCAATAATTGGGTTTGTGCAATAAATTGAACCGTATGGAGGCGATATTGATGGTTGTGTAATATTTTGCGCAATCACGAGAATAGACGTACAATGTGTTTGGCAATATTTTGTCAGTCTGCACCTACACCATTTTTTCAGCTTCACGAAGCAGCTTGAATTCTTTCCGGAAGTTTGTCCGCAAAGAATTTATTTTCTTGACATCTTGCTTGTTGGCATCCCGATGTTTTTCGCAATATTTCACAACCAGCACGTCATATTACGTTATATTTCTCAACTTTTCTAACGCGATTAGTATAATCTTTGCATTTCACGTCCCATAACACATTGGGGCTATATTGCTAAATTGGTTCAAAACCACCCAAAGGTCGTAATTTTTAACGAAATTTGAAAATTCTTGTTGGAGGATATCGTGAGTAGGAAACAAAAAGACGCTCGAAGCCCTTTTTGCCAAAAATTTCTTGGGTGATTTTAAAAATTTAAAATACATACTTCACTTTGCTTTCGAAAATTCAGCATATTGAAACTTCAGTCTTATGATCCAAGAACTTAAAGCAAAAATGAAAATCTGGAAAAAATCAAAAATAAGACCTTCAGGAGACCTTGTACGATTAAGTAAATGCCTAATTTTGATTCAGAAACATCAAAATCCTATTTTTGTTTCCTACTCACGAGTATCCTCTAACAATAATTTTCAAATTTCGTTAAAAATTACGAATTGTGGGTGGTTTTGAACCTACTGGGAACAATGTGCATAGGACCAGAAGTCCATGGTAACCTTCAATAAATTCCAAAATGAGTTTTTTATCCGCCATCACGACGCTTTCTCTACCACTTATTGATACCGACTGACAGGATATTGCACAATATTGCCAACAGACGGCACAATATTTTCCAGGTTGCGCAATATATTTCATAATATTTTATTTCGTACAATATATTGCACAACCTTTCAATATTGTCTGCACACGATCAATTATATTGCACAAACCCAGATACTGCGCAATAATATTGACCGTTTATGGGCCGCTTAAAAAGTATGAAGATTCGTTAAATAGTTAAATTAATTGATAATAAATACGCAAAAGATAAGTAATTTATCGAATATTCTTGAAAAAGTAATAAAATATAAAATCTTGGACTATATTCAAATAGGTAATACAATATAATACAGACACAACAGTGTGGGTTTAGAGCTGGTCATAGTACAATGCAACCTGTTCTAAGGATTCTCCAGGATCTCAAAAGTAATTTGGGTAAAAGATATTCAACCAGACATCTCCTATGAAGAATAGTATTATACTAGGGTTTCCGCAATTTTCTTATCGTATAAGACCGAAACCGTGTTCTATCTATCACTTATTCCTGCAAGCGTCCCACCGCCACTCCTCGATCCGAACCCATTCAATCAGTCAGTTCCCTCCGTGATCTGGGCATCATCTGTGATAGTTAACTCAATTTCCGTTCTAACATCGATCACATCACAAGCAAAGTCAATTCAGCTTTGGGCTTTATTAAACGCTAGTCTAAGGAATTGTCCAACCCCTATGTCGCTAAAGCTCTTTATGTACATCTGCTTTGTCAGGCCTTTACTTCAATACAATTGTCAAATATGGTCACTCTCCCAGCCAATATTTATCAATATAATTGTATCGGTGCAACGCAGATTCCTCCGCTTCGCGTTACGTGGCCTTCCCTGCGTTGATAACCTTAATCTTCCTCCTTATGAGGACCGTCTGAAACTGATTCATCTCCAACATTTAGCAATGCGCTATGACCTCGCTGATATAATCTTTATCCACTAGGTCCTAATTGGTTCCATCGACTGTTTCGAAATTTTGCATAACATTTCATCACCACCAATCCACGCAACCACTCTTTCGCCTGACACTTCGAATCTATCACTAGAATTAACAATTTTGCCACCTTCGATTTTCACCTAGACCAAACCTCCCTCAGAAATGCCCTTTACCAGCCCGACTTGACACCATAATAATACCCCCACTCCTTTTTTCCTATACCCTATTTGCATTTTACTTTTAGTTTAAGCTTAATTTAAATTTTTTTTTTGTTTTGATTTTTGTAGCTTGTATTAAGCGAAATAAATAAATAAACTGACTCACTTTATAGCACAAATAACAACATGATCCCAAATCAGCTTTTAATGGTGGAAAAACTAAAGCTACAATATATACGTATAAGATCTCAAAGCACCACTCAAAATAAGGCAATAAGGCTTTTATTAGTAAAGGACATTCATCAATAAGAAGCGCAACAAAAGGAGACTTCAATCTAGGACGAATCGAATAAAACAAGATCCTATTCATTCAGCAATTGATTTACTTAATACACTACCCATAGAATCAGACATACCGTCAATATATTTGATTTTAAAAATATTAAATATAATAATAAAGGATTTTTTTTTTTTTTTTGTAAACAAATAAAATAAGTAAATAAACCAGAACTGGATAGCTTACATCTGTTTGAAATTTTATCAAAATCGTATTTCCTTTTACCACATATTTTCGTAAAGTATACGTTTAAAAGAATTTTATTTCTTGGATAATGTTAAAATTTATAAAATTAACAATGTTATTACATTTTGAAAACAATTCAATCCCAAGTACTTTTTCTAAAAATTTGTTTTCAAGACATTGCGCATGTTAAAACCTTTGAATAAATAATTTATTGATGAAAACTTAAACATCTTTTGAGTGATTGACTTGAAATTTATTAGATAGGATGTGTAATTTATGTTTTTATGTATAAGTTAACACGATTGATTTGATTAACTGATTTTTTTGTTCAATAAAAATCTTTTCATAAACAGAAAACCACTTTAATTATTGATATGAACAAATCATATGTTTTGTACTGAATTATAAATTACACTTTGAAGAGGACCCAGAATAAGACCCACCACCAATAAACTTCTCATTCTAAAAACAGTAATAATTTCTAAATACCACTTATCTTGTGAATTACATTTTGTACTTAACTTTAGTTAGACAAAAAAAAGTAAAATAAAAATCTGGAATAACGAATTTGTATGCATTAAGATTAACGTTGTTTAAAGCCGATGCCCTTTGATATTTTGAGCAAATTGTCGGAGATTTTTCATTTATTTTCATTCTGCATATTGTGCTGCTTGTTCTTTTTATATTGAAAAAAATACTTATTATTCTACATTTTTCTATAAATGGGCTAATTTTTGAACATCACTTTTTTTAAAAATCTAGTTTAAAGGCTCTTTCCCATAAAATACTATTTCTCTGAATTTTTTTAAAAATTTATAACTAGCTAGGTAGAACTTTTTAACGTTTTTATTTCTAATCGAGGGTACATATTTAGAATTCAATGTCTGAAAAATATGCAGTCGCTCTAAGGACAAAGGATGCATTCTCAAAATTTAAGAGTTTATAAGCTTTATATTACAACAGAATAAAGAAGTTAGCTTATTTTAATGATCTCGCTCTCAATGATTAGAAGAATTAGAAGGGCTAAACCGCTGCAAATTAATCGAAATGTGAATGCGAAAATTGAATTTATTTTTAGAACAATCAGATGCAATTGCACACATTTCTCTCTTGCAGTTTATGTTGCAGCAGCCTGTCAAGTAAGTTTATAAAAAAAATCTTGATATTAATAGAATTCCTCCAAATACCGGAATTTGAATAGAAATTATAAAAATTGAATCATAGTGAATTAGTGAAGCAAAACGTCCTTCTATATTAATTTATATTTATTTATAGTAGAAGCAGTATTTACTAAAATCTTCAACTCTATGTTTCAGCTTACATAACTTTTGCAAATAAGCTCAGATAAGTGTGAAGATGGCCCTTCCAGAATCTCTTGCGAACAATTACAAAAAGTTTCAGGTAATTCATTGTTTACTGATTTTTAGAAAAATCGGAACAGCTACATTCAGTTTTTATTAATTTCAGGCTAAGAATGATCTTCCTGTCTTCCTAAAGGGTGGCCCTATGGACCGGGCCCTTTTCGGAGTCACAATCGCCCTTTGCGGTCTCGGCTTGATGGGAATTGCGCACTTGGCCTATACAATGGGGTTCAAAAAGAAGTAATTCAATTCTTTTAGTTATGTGAGTGATAAATAAATTAAAATTATGATTGCGCAAGCGTTTTAATTTCTGGAGAGGATTTACTTTTGGGGAATTCGGGAATTCGGAAACGATAATGTTCTATATAATAAAAGAATAACGACTTGCATCTGAAGTATGTATACATTTATGTACTTTATCTAATTATAAAATTATTTTGCCATTATTATAATGCAAAAACTAATAATTAGCTAGTGGATTTCTTTAAGCTATGTTTTTCTATATCATAAAACCTTTGTTTATTTGTCCATAATTCTTTATATTTATTTAAGAAGTTTTAATTTTCGAGTTACACCAGAAACTTTCAGATTAAGAAATTTGTTAACACGGTAAATATAACTAATTTCGGCTTTTAAATGCGTGTAGCTCTCGAAATAATCTTTTCCGAACGTTTTAACCGCTCTCATTTTTCATTTGAACATTAACAGAATCTATTACGAAAATACCGTAGCCAATGGTAAAATTCTTTTTTTATAAGTCTCTTCTTCAAACTGTGTATATGCAAAAAGCGAAGACTGTTTTTCCAATATAGTAAATATTAAAACTCTAAACTTCCTAACGAAAAACTTTAAAATATTATCAGCTCCATCAATATTATTATAATATATGTATGATAAAAATAAACAAAATATACAGGACGAAGTTAACACCTTATGGCGAAGTTTGAAAAGTAGTGACAATGTTGAAGGTGAAGTGAAATTGAAAATCAAAGATTTGCAAATAAAATTGACGAAAAGGAAAGCGACAGTTATAGATTTTGTTTCAAAAATTCCTAATTATAAAATATAGACGCACAGGGTTTACTGCGCACAGGCTGTATTATTTCTTTATTGGCATCATACCGAACAACCGCTCAAAGTTTCATTGAGTACCAAATTTTTTGACCTCACCCATGTATGTCTGTCCGATCGGAGTAATCTCGAAAGATACAAATAATTTTGGGAGAGCTGTTTTAGTTTAATAATTTTAAAATTTGCAAAATATGTGACGTCACACTAGGGTAAGACGGTCACACAAATGTGACAACCGGTGACAAGGACGGGATAGCCCCTAATAGCTAAGAATAGTTCAGAATATCAGATAAAATAAAAATAATTAAAAATTTTCTTATGAATTACATAAAAATTGGTGAGTTTTTTTATCTTCAGACAATGAAATATCTTAATTGGATCTCATTATTTCGAAAAAAGTTTCAGATAAAAGATTCAAGGTTTCGAGGGGGTTAAATAATGGTTACTTTCAACTTGATTTTGACATCGACCTTCAAGGTTATTTGAAGGTAACTTCAGAAATTTAAATTGGAAAGATAAAGTGCTTTTAAAGGTCAGGTTTTGGAAAAAAGTAAAATTTGCCTACATATCCATTCCAGTGGTAAGAAATACTAAAGTTTATAGCCTGTACAAAATGTAAATTTCTAACTCAATGCAATAAATATATATATATTAGATTTATAAAACTTGTATTAAAACATTTATTTATTTTTTATTAATTAAAAATAACATGAAGTACTTCCGAGCTCCTCTAATTCAAATAAAATTACAAATAAGACTGAGCTTTTATCCAAAACAAAAAGGCATACTCCAAAAAAATGTTTCTTCCTCTAGGTTGCTTGGATTTTTTAAAATTTTAGATTTATGATATTTCCTGGCCAACTTGCTTGATCGCCACAATCCTTTATAACGGTGCAGAAACCTGAGAGAGCGAGCACTTGTCCGTCTTTTCTTTCTCAAATCCCTACTCCATAAAAAAACAAGCGTTTCTCCAACTGCTGTCGAAATTCGAAAGTCCACTTCTGTCAATCACACAAATCAGCTGTCACTGTCAACTGAATTAGAGCAATCCTCTGCACTTGGGCGAAGGTTTTCAGTGATGTTTTTATGCAAGTAGCAGAGGAAAATTGAGTCGAACGTGATGGAAGTAAACGATGAAGTTGTGGAGCGACAAAAGCTGGTCACAAACGATGCGGAAACGGAGGAGGAACCGAACAGTCAAGTTACGAGTGGTCCACAAAGTGCCCCAAAATCTGCCCCGACCCCAGCCTCCCCGATAGCGCCGGCGAAAGTATCTCAGCTGCAGCAGCTTCTGAAAAGTATCCTTAATCTTTTACTTTTCACAGATTAAAAGTGTATCCAGCGGTGAAACGACCCGAAGCCAAAATTCCGCAACCTGCTCGATCGAGCACACGACTTCGGACAAAGGGCCCACTTCGGCGCGGGTGACATACATAAACGAGAGGCGGAAGCTGCAAGAGGAGCTTCGGTTCGACTACAAATCCCGGCCGCGGAAACTCCTCAAAGGTAGTTTAAGAAGAATGAAGAGAATGCACACGCCACGACCATATCTACACGTTTCCATTTGGTTTTTAATTTCTGTTAATTTTCGTTCTCTTTTATGTTGCTCCTATGTTTGCCCGATTATGATTTCGTTACCACACCTCAGACTGTAATCGCAAAGAAAACAATAGTTTAGCCTCCAATAGTGATAATTTCGATGATCGCCCAATTAAGCATCACTCTTTTGTCTCAGAGGTTCCAGATGTTAAGCACATGGAACGGGCCCTTCTCGGCCTTCTGGAGGACTTCCATTCGGGAAAATTAAAAGCCTTTGGTAAGTCATCCGAAAAAATATGTTTAACTGACTTATTAATAAAAAAAATCTTTGACTACGCCTTTCAGGCTCTGGATGTACCATGGAGCAGATGACAAAAATCCGCGAGCAACAGGAGAGTCTAGCGAAATTACACTTTGAGCTCGCGGCCGCCGAAGAAGACTCCCTTGAGAATGGGACCGACGTCAATGCAGCCAAGGCACAGGAGAATATGATGCAGTTGGTCCAGAGACTCGAGCAACTGTCCATTTCTATAGAGCAACTGCAATCGAGTCATACGGGGCTGTGAATTTTAAGAAAAACCAAATATTTAAAAAAAAAACAAAAAATGAACAAATTTGAGCTTTTATTACGTTGACGAAATTACGAGGTGTCTGTTGTGATGTTTGAATAAACTTCCTTTTTTTATATTATATAGCGAGCAAAGATTTGTTTTTATTCAATGGCTCATATTAAGCCTAGGTCCAAGTAAATAATTCTTACTTTAGATTTTGTCCAATAATACAATCGCAATCGCAATCTAAAAATGTTTGCTCCAGGCACAGTCCACTTTTATTTTGTATAACTCTTGGAGGCACACGATTTTAAAGAAAAAAAAGGCCCAAGTTGCACAGAATTGTTTTTAATATAAAAAGTGGAGAACTGTAAATAAAGTATTAAACTCTATGACTATGAGTAATTTTGACTTTTTGAAGTAGGTTAAAAACACCATGCATAAAAAGCTGTGCAAAAGATGGGATAGGTTTTAACCCACCTAAGCCCAAAGAGTTAAGTAACAGAGCATGTTAGCTCTGGAAAAATGCAATCTACTACAAAAAAAAAAAATCGGGTCTACTGGAGACCTTACAAAAATAAAATTCACGAAAATCTCATCGTTTTTGTATAGGGATCTCCACTTTCATGAATTTTGAATTTCGAAAAGTGCGACCTAACATCCTATAAAAAATTGTCGATAAAGTCACTAACAATGTTAACTGTATTGATTTATGAATTTGAAATTTTACGAACCTTACTTAACCCACGAAATGTACGTTGCATTTAAAATGATAATTAATATGTGCATCATATCAATTGAACAACACCATGTATTTTTTATCAAAGGCTTTGGTGACTTAATAACTTTCCTCACTTTTGCATCACTCTCATAAATGAATTTTATAACTTTTCTACTTTATTAATCTTCTCCCTCGAAAATACAAGGAGCAGTCGTGATTGAAAATTGCAATTGTGCCTAAAAATATCTTATTTATTTATTTGATCAACAGGTACAGTAGACAATCTGACACAATACAAAAGTATCAAAATTAAAAATAGTGAGCAAATTAAAAGCAAAGTTTGATGAAAACAAAGTGCTTTACAAATATTAAATTAATATCTAAGTAATAATTTATTTAATGCTAATCTATCACAGTGAAAATCAAGAAGAGAAGAAAAGGCATTATCACTCTTTGACATGGCCGACAAAGATTCAAAAGAACCGTAATTCGGACGGTGAGAGGAAGAGTAAAGGAAGGATCGTCCTCTGGTCATTCGCGGGCAAGAATTAATTTTAATTAATTTAAGAAGGCAGGGAGAGTCTATATTATCAGTCAAGAGGTCATGCATGAAAATCACACCCGCAACCTCTCTGCGTTTAGAAAGGGATTTCATATCCAAGAGATTCAATCTCTCTTCGTACGGTGGAAGATTTAAGGGATCCGTCCATGGGAGATGGCGAAGAGCGAAACGGAGAAAACGTTTCTGCACAGACTCAATTCGCTGTTTGTATATATTACAGAAGGGGATCCACACTACAGAGGCATATTCCAAAACGACGAACAAACAAACGAACAAAACAAAACTTTCAACACAAGCGGATCACTTAGGTCCTTGGACCAGCGTTTTTTAAAACCGAGGGTGGAATTAGCACGGTTAATAATTTGTTTAATATGAAGGCTAAAAGTGAACTTAACATCAAGTGTAACTCCAAGGTCTGTAACACTTTCACAGCGAGTCAAAGTTTAGGGAGGAACATTTCATATTAAAAGAAATTATACTACATTTGGCAACATTCAGAATCATATGATTCTTGGAGCACCACTTAGAAAAAATAAAAAGATCGAAATGAAGGTCATGAGCATCATTTATAGAACCAATAGGCATAAAAATCTTCAAGTCGTCAGCATAAGCCAAAACGTGAGCACTTCGGAATAGGGGAAACAAATCGTTTAAAAAGAAAGTGAACAGAAACGGACCAAGGTGACTTCCTTGTGGAACACCAGAAAAAACAGGAACCGCATCCGAGAAAGACGAAGCAAATTTGACTTTGAAGGATCGTTTTGAAAGGTATGACTCAATCCAAAGGATAAGATTGCTAGGAAAGCCAAGTCGTAACAATTTAAAAGTTAGCACTTTGTGAGAAAGCTTGTCAAATGCTTTACTGAAGTCAGTATATACACAGTCAACTTGTATAAGCTTCTCAAGATTATTTAGACAAAAACTAGAGAATTCGACAAGGTTTGTTACAGTCGATCTGCCTTTTATAAAGCCGTGCTGCTTATTAGATAAGATGGATCTGCAATAAAAAATTAAACATTCGTTTACAACAGCCTCAAACAGTTTAGGAATGGATGAAAGTTTTGCAATAGGCCTGTAGTTTTCAATTAAATTCCTTACGACTTTATTCAATCATTTTGAATTTATTTTACTATTTGTTCTACCCCGGACTCTGGATAATTGTTAAGAGTGCTTAAACTCTTAACAGCTATCAAAATTTATTTTAAAGGAATTAATTTCTACAGCATTATTTATGAAATGTTAGAAATACGCCAATTATAATTTGTGAAGTCTTCTGCAAATAGAGCTCCTGCTTTTGAATTAAAACGATATCTTAAAATGATTAGAAGAGCTCTTAACTCTTAGCTTTTATGTAGAATCGGGGAAGTAATTTTAAAAAATTGTATACCTGTAACATTGACCTTTTAAAGAAAAATCTTCCCAGTGTCGCCACTTATTAGTTAGGTGTGTGTACATAATCTTTCTGCTGTGAAAACAAACTTTCAACTTAATGGCAAAACGGAAATCCAATTAGGTCACTAGAAAAATATGCAGTCATTCAGAATACCTATAAAAATAATCTTCTCAGCAATAGTCTGTTATGTTAACTTTTTCTTTTTAAACTTAATACACACTGCCCGACAATAGGATAGGTTCGGTTTAAAAAATGTACCTGCGCTAATTATTTTGCATCCTTCTTAAGGGATATTTTTATATATGTTAAAGGGTTATGAGAGATAATAGTTCATAGGTAATTACCTGAGTTGGGAACATTCTAGGAATTTTTTTCTGAAAATGTGCCTATTTAAGTGCGACAATAGGGTAGATTCGGAAGTAAAATTATTAGCTATTTCCAAAGGTCTGTTATTAAAGATGATAATAATAGCACACTATATTAGATGTTAATGTATTTTATTAATTAATAGTGTGTGTTTGCTCCATTTTTATTTACAACTTCAAAAATTCGTGCAGGTAATGAGTCGTATAATGAGATTATAATATTTGTTGGAATACTCGCCCGCTGCTATTTTAAAGCTAAAATTGGTTCTTTGCTTTGATATTGTCTCCCACTTTCATAAATTTTTCTTGACAGCCATCCCCACAAGTTGTCAATAATATTTAAATCGGGAGACATAGAAGGCCAATCTAAAACTTTAATATTTTGCTCACAAAACCAATTATAAACCACTCTTGCAGTATGTATTGCCGCGTGATCTTGTTGGAAAATCCATTGGCTGTGTCTCATTACTTCATTAAACTTAGATTTTTGAGATTCAAGGAGCTCCTTATACTTGATGGCAGTCTGCTTTTCCGTTATTATGACCAAATCGATTGGATTGGATATGTCTCCTTAACAGGTACTTTACTTCCTTTCGAAGGTCGTGGAAATAGTAAGAAAAGCCATCGAGCCCGTTCAAAGAGAACCTTTTTTCGTCAGAAAGGATTACCTTCCTCCACTCGATATTCCACGACATGTGTTCTAGCAAAATCCGACGTCGTTTTTTTAAGACAGGTTTCTTCCTTAAGCGCAGCCTCTTTAGCATCGGAGAACGTTTAATTTCGCACTGTACCGTCCTAACACTTGATCCTTAATTTGCCGAGCGGTCTTCGTTGAGTTCGACGCTTCCTTCAAGATGAGACGACGTTCTCGTTCAGTTATGGCTCTGCTTGTCCTCCCCTTCTGGTTTTTACCATAGTTTTCTGAATCTTTCAAATAATTATTTAGAACATTAGCACTTCTGCCGATTTTCTGTGCGATCGCTTTATTAGAGTAGCCTTCTGCTTTGAAAGCCACGATTTTCCCGATTACCTCATTGTTCAATGTTTTTCCTCGACCCATTTTTTTACTTTTATACTTTAAATATTTCTAGGATACTAGAGCAAATGAATAAAAAAGAATTTCTTACAACTTCACCAATTGCAAACACGATTTCGAATGACGAACCTATCCTATTAAAGCTCTTAAATAGGCACATTTTCAGAAAAAAATTCCTAGAATGTTACCTACTCAGGTAATTACCTAGCATTTCCTATGAACTATTATCTCTCATAACCCTTCAACATATAAAAAATATCCCTTAAGAAGGATGCAAAATAATTGGCGCAGGTACATTTTTTAAACTGAACCTATCCTATTGTCGGGCAGTGTACCTCTAAATCTTTTAGTAAAATACACAAATCCTTCCGTAGACATAAAGGGGCTTGTTTCAAATTGGTTGCTTTAAAAATTTCAACTAATTTAAGATGGAAAGAAACACGATCGTTTTACATAAAATATATATTTTCCATTTCATATGTATATATATAATATTTCATATATTTAGTATATATTATCTTAACATGTAATAATCATATTGTATATAAATTATATTTTATATACTATATAATTATAATCGGTCATCATAATTATTTTCCCTCGTAAACGACATTCGTTTCATAGCAATTTTTCATTTTTTCACAGATAAATTTTACATTAAGTATTAGGTAATTGTGTATTATGCTAATTGTTTCATCTTCACATTGTTTTCTCTTTTTACCAATTTAATGTTGCCTTATCATTCAGACAGCCATAAATAATGCTCGCATCGTAACATTTGATTAACAATATCATTTCTCTTAAGTAATTTTTCTTTATCATACCTCTTCTGAACCTCCGTCTCTCCGACTTAATTTATCATCATTTAGCGGCTATTTAGAATAGGCTCTATGCTCTTTTTTCTAAATATTTTAGTGGTTTAGTTTCTCTGCTTTTTCTTCATCGCTTAAAATATTCGTTTCTTGTTATATGCATTTTGTTATTTACGTATAGTCTACTATTGATTGAAGTTAAGTTTTGTTTTCCTAAGTTTTTGTTTTTGATGTTTATGTTTTTGTTTTACTTTTCGTATTATTTTCTTTTTAATTGCCATAAATTTTCATATAGTAATCCAAAAAAGTTCTGGATAGTCAGGTATAATATAATTAAATTTGAAGGAAATTAATGGGCTCATACAAAACTACTTTATTTATATATAGTTATAAATATTAAAAAAAAAAAAAAAACCAAACTTGTATTGTGCTGGCAGTTAGTAAATATCATTCATGGTCTTAGAATCATTTCAAATTATATGAAGTAAGTAAATAATCAAGAAAACATTAAGAGCTAAACATTTAGTTCAAAAGTATTGGACGACGACACAATTAAAAAATTATAGAATAATCTTCAAAATATCTCTCTTCTTTATATGAGCCAACTAAACTACCTTCATATTTGCAGATGTGGGAAAACATTTACACAAAACACGTATCATTTTTTTGTTTGTTTAGAATATATCGTAAAACGTGGCCATTATTTTAAAATTCAATATTTTAGTATAATGCCTTCAGTATGCTGTGTCTTAGTATGTTTATAGAAGAAGTTTGAGTACGTTTACCAAAAAATGTTTTTAAAAAATTCTTATAAAATATCTCTGTTCTGATATAAATTGTTACAAGATAATAGGTACGACTTATACGTTGTAGAAGTGAAACGCTGAAATTTTTCGTAAGTCCCTATCATTAAATGTATGATCCGTCTTTACTTTTTTTTTTTGTTTTTTTTTTTTTTATTGTGTCTTATATATTTTCATCATAACTGAGAGATTTCAGTGAGATTAAATAATTTAGTATGATCGCTTTGAGAGAAGAGTTTAAACATAAAATAGAATTGTTGGTATAAGTTGTTTACTTTTCTCATTTTCATATTTTGTTCGTCCCATCATCGCTTATTGAATAATTGGTTTGTACATTAGTGTAAATATTTATATATGTAAATGATTTATACATATCGTTAGTAGATAACAGTCTTAAATAAATGACATGAGCCGTCAGGAAAACTTTTTCCTAATCGTTTTACATGTTTCTTTTTTTTTGTTTTCTTTTTTGAATTTATCATAGGTTTTTTAGACAAAAATTCGATGGCAGGTATGCTTGACATGTTTACAAGTAGTCAAATTGTGTGCATCAACAGTTAACACTTTTTTTCTAAATAGTCAAACAAAATTTCCCCATTGTTTTGTTTTCGTCACTTTCTTAAAAACATACAGATAAGGGAAAATTACATTTATTTAATAGATTTGATTTAAATCCCAACATTCTTTTTAGTTTTTATTTAGCAAAAAAGAAATAAAACACGTTTACTTAAGAGAGACTTTTTCCGTAAAGACACCAATAGAGTTTAAACATTATTAAGTTGATGTGAAATAGCTTCATCGTTTTTTTTTTTTTTATTTTATAGAATTTCAAAAAGTAGGTATGCTTAAATTCGATTCGAAATATTAACGTAAAAGCGAGTTTTTTTAACTTACCTCATTTTATCACTGCTCTTCCAACGAAATCTTATGCAGTTTAGTTTTGATTCTTTTTGTTCAAACGTGTAAACATTAATTTTAGACAACTTTCAGAAAAATGTACACGTTATTACGAAATGTACGCGAGCATTTTTTCTTCTTCTTACAAATGTGCAAAGAAAGTTTAAACACTTTTTATAATGAAAATTTGTTCATGCCACTCAAATTATCTAAAAACACAGCCAATTAAATCAGATTATTCAACGTATACGGGGAAAAACCCCTTAAAATTTGTGATTTATTTGCTATGATGTATTTTAAGCCAAGGAATGTGTGGAAAGATGTAAAAACATCATGTAGTTTATATAATATAAGTATATAGATATCATATGAAAGCATGTAAGCGAAATAAAAGATTTAAGCTTTTTTATGACCGACAGAGGAATTCGTATCGCTTTTAAAAATTATATCTCTTAATTATTTAAATGTTTAACATTTTATGTATGTAGAAAACAAGGTGGAAAATTAGGAAAGTATTGTGAAAAATATTTTATAATACATTATTTTATTTTAACCCTTGCAGAGTCCCACAATTGATCTATAGCTTTTTAGTTTTGTATGTTTCTTAAAATATCCAATTTTAAGGAGTTTTATTAATTTAAGCATGATTCGAGTTTTGTCCAGATATATTCGTTTACAAAGCTGTAGATCAATTGCAAATTATTAAAATATGTGCATATGTTTTATTAAATCATATAATCGGAATAAAATCAAAATAGTAAACTACATCAAGCTGATTACTCTTTTCCATTAACTATACCATCGAATTTCCTAAATTTTCCAACATTTTGCTCTTTCATATATTTTGATTGATTGTTTGAAAATAAAAATAAAGTGCCTCAAGGAACGTTTTTAGTATTAAAATCAAAAAATTTCACTTGTCCTGCACATATCTTAAACCCTAATGAAAACTATCATAAGAACATTTTCATACTTTTATGCACATGGAATAGTTTCTACATTAAATTCATTTACTTTTTTCTTTTTTTTTTTAGCACAATATGTGAATTTACATGTTTTGTTTGTTAAATCGTCTGCCACTCGTCACGTTTTTGGCCACTCAAATCTCTGTAATTCCGGCATTTGATCCACCGTTTCGTTTATTTTAAATTTCTCTTTTCTTTCAATTCTTCTGAAAACTTAATTACATACTATTAAAAACAATTTGCCTAAAAAAAATAACAAAATATAGCACCGTTCTCTTTGTAAAAGCAGAATACAAAATTATTCAGCGTTAGCTAGAAAGCGCTTATTTATTTTTCTAATTTTGTTTATTTCCTCAAAAATAATATTATATTAATTCAGCTAAGGTATATTAGTGTATATTGTGGCCTTACTCTGGTAGGCAAAACGCATTTCATTCGGTCTACAATTTTATTATATTAAATAATTTGGTTGGAAGGGATATGTAATTTAATTATAACACAAATTGGAACAAATCATATTGTTTTTCAGAGTAAAGTCCATTGTGTTTTTGATTTAGTGTTTTAGATTGGCAGGGTTTGAAATAGCAAAATAATTATGTTACTTTTACGCTGTTGGAAAAATAATGTTTTAAATAATAGTCTAAATTAAAACAAAGTTTTACATCATAACAAATTCTTCTAAAAATGTTGAGTGTTCTGTAAAACGAAGGGTAGTCATATAATTAAAAAATTCGACCACCACCACACCTTTCGAAAACGGTGTCATATGAATCGACCACTAAAATTTCACAGTGCTTACGACAGATTTTTGTTCGAAGGAACACCTTAGTCTTGAGGAACAATTTCAAAAATGTAAGTGAAAACAAAAAGAAATATTCGTATTTAACACTAGAACTATAGGAATGCAAGGTTGCAATTTTAACAATTTTCTGCATTCAGAATATGCTTTCCACTTTACATTAGTAATTATAAAAGGAAAAGATTTTTAAATATATCGTAATGTTGATTCTTAAAATGTTTAGCATAAATCTTAAAAGATAAATAGTGATAATAATTATGGTATTAACAAAGAACGAAAAAACCACCTAATCGATTTTACAGAGAAAATCAATTTGGCGAAGGAAGTGCTAAAATCTGCAAATGCCAGGAACTATTCTTTTAAGAGGTTATATACAGTCAGGATTTTCAGCAAATCGACTTTTTTTTATTTTATTTTCGTAATGTACATATATTTAAGTACACCCACAGAAAATTTCATGTCAATCCGGTGAGTATTCTCGAAGTTACACGCATATTTGTAATGACGTGTCCTATATGTAAAGTGCTTTTGAAACTTTAAACGCGTTTTTCTCTAAACTGTGTTCTTAAGGGGGGGGTATGGTATTTTTAGTGTTTTTTTAGCAACAATTTAAGAATTTTTTTCTGAAATATAGTAAAGAACAGTTTATTTTATAAATGGACATCTTAAAGTACAATATAAAAACAATATTTTCTGAAATTTTGAAGTAAAAATATTGAAAAACAAGCCATCGACAGTGATTTGAAAAAACCGCCGCTAAAAAACCGGTGTTCATCATATCTAATGACTGGATCATCTGTAACCAAAAAACCAAAAAGAATCTGTTAGTTAATTAGTTTCTTCATGTAGTGACGTTGAGTTTTTTCGTTTATTTTGATTTTTGAATTTTTGGCATAAGTTTAAAGTCAAAAAAACGGTAAAAAACAAACAAAACAACCGTTTTTTTGACTTTAAACTTATGTCAAAAATTCAAAAATCAAAATAAACGAAAAAACTCAACGTCACTACCTGAAGAAACTAATTAACTAACAGATTCTTTTTGGTTTTTTGGTTACAGATGATCCAGTCATTAGATATGATGAACACCGGTTTTTTAGCGGCGGTTTTTTCAAATCACTGTCGATGGCTTGTTTTTCAATATTTTTACTTCAAAATTTCAGAAAATATTGTTTTTATATTGTACTTTAAGATGTCCATTTATAAAATAAACTGTTCTTTACTATATTTCAGAAAAAAATTCTTAAATTGTTGCTAAAAAAACACTAAAAATACCATACCCCCCCCTTAAAGTCGGTGAGCAAGATTTCTCGGAAATGGCTGAACCGATCAGTTTAACATTTTAACACAAGCTTCTAAAGCATATTTTTGAGTAATTAATCGAAGCTTTTTGCTCACCGATATATATTTTTCATTTTATAAACAATTTAGAGCCAAAATTGTTGTTAAAAATATATTTTTTTTTAAGAAGCCATTTTGTCAAAAATTCTTATTCTGCTTATTCCTTCGATTAATTACAAGATAAAACAATATATTAACGAAATATTTTTGGGTTTTTTCATTTTGGATGGTCCAGTCCAGAGATATCGTGCTCACCGCAAGACGCCTTTTTTTAGAGTTGCTTCCGGAGATCAGCTGTAGCAGCTTTTAAAATAATTATTTTTACAAATAAAAAACGTTAAAATACACTCAAGAGTTACCATAATATGTGTACAAATTTTTACATTAATAACTTAAAAGGTCATCTCAGGAAAAATTCTTGAAAAATCGACTTTTTTGGGCCTCCTGACTGTATATAACCCCTTAAATTGTGGGAAAATATAACATCAGGCTTAAACAGAGATGGACAGATATTAAGTACAAAGTAAGGAGCAAATGAAGAAAGAACTAAATAAATATTACGAAAACTAGAAGACCATATTCCAGCAAAAAATTAATTAATCTTGAAGATTCCCTCATTTCATTAGTGGGGTTAGCTGTGAACGTAAGAGGAATTAAAGGTAAATAATAACCAAATTCCACGTACAAGTACAAGCCAATTACCATCTCAGAGCACTGCAAATGACTTAGAAGTTGAAGCATGTTTTGAACTTTAACCATTAGACGGCTGGGATTTGTGGTATCACGTATCAACTATATACAAAGTTCATATCACAGGGCGAGCCGATATATCGGCTCACCTGTCCGGTAAGGGATAGGAAAATTTTTCTAGTATTAAATTTTATGAAATTGCTAAAATTCAGTGAAAATGTGACTCTAGGGGTTTTCGGGGTCGCTGATTACGAATCCGGGGTCAGATTTGATCAATTCATATATCCCTAGCCCCCACTCTAGCTCCTCCGCTACAAAGACTTTATTTTTTGGAATTCCGGAAGTTTGAAGAGGAGGTAAGGGGGTGTGAGAGGAGTAGGGGTGTGTGAACTTATCAAATCTGACCCCAGATCAGCAACCCCGACAATCCGAATGGTTAAGTTTTCACCGAGTTTCGGGAGTACTAAAAAATGAGGCATTTGAAGAGTAGGGGAGGGGGTAGTAGGGGGTAGGGTGAATGCATTTATCAAATCTGACACCAGATTCGTGATAAGCAACCCCAACAACGCCCTGGATCTTTTTTATGACAACAAATTATTGATTTTCCTCCAAAGTGGATACATCGGTTTTCCGGTCCTCAAAAGATTAATGAAGAACAAAATAATGAGGAATTCATTGAAATACAAAATCTTAGAATACTTAGAAAGATCTAATAATAATAAAAGAAATACAGTAGAATCCGGATATAACGACCCTCAAGGGACCGGCAACACTTAGTCGTACTAACCGGACGTCGCACAAAACGAACGCACACCGAAAAATGAATTTAAGCTTGTTTTATGTATTAATATTACCGTAATTATGAAATAATAACCTACATAGTTAGATTAACTTATATTTGAATAAAACAAATTCATATTAAAATAAACAAAAAATAAATTTAATGGAAATTAAACATTGCACATTACATTCTATGCATGTAAATTCATATGATTTACTGACGTAGAAAGTCTGTAATTTTTGTTTGTTTTTGACTGATTTTTGTTCGATAGTAAGAATTACGTACAGCATTGTGAATACCAAACTTTTTATTACATTATCGTCAAAGTTAGATTGAACAAACACATTGAGCGCTTCTACAGCCTTCAGAGCCTCAGACGCGCTGGAAGTCGAATTAGTCTCCTCCGGCTCAAAACTCATTTTAGCGCACTTAATGAGTCCTTGACCTTAGCACATCAGATGAAAAACACTGGCTGATTTACACGCGCTAATCAGCATACGTACGTAGGAGAGGGGAGAAAGCCGGGACGCGGGGCGGTGAGGTATTGCTTGTGCGTAGGTATTGAAAACAACACTGCGCGTCGTTCTAAGCGGACGATTTCTTGTCAAAATAGGTCGCTATAAGCGGTTGGTCGCTTAAACCGGAGTCGTACTAAACGGACATGTTTTCATAGTAAGTCTATATGAAACCTAACTTGAGTTTGCATTTTCGTCACTATAACCGGTTGGTCGTTATAAACGAAGTCGTTATATCCGGACTCTACTGTATATCCAAAATACTAAATTGAATTTATGACAGTAGTTTTTCTACGATCGAAAAAATTACATGACGCCAAGAGAAATTTGATTCAACTTGATTAGTCGAAATACAAATAAATGTCTAACCCAAATTGTAGCAACATTTTACTGAAAGAAAATATAAGATGAAAGTTTCTACTAATAATAGAAAGTATTTTTTTTGTCCTAACAAACTTGTCCCATACTAAAAGGCCGTCTGTAAAAATTCAAAATAAAGAATGGAATATAAATTGGCCAACAGCACAACAGGCCACAGAAATAATTAATAATTATACGAATTTCAAACCCTGTCAAAAGTCAATCGAGTGCAGTTTTATAAAACAAAAAAAATCAAATGTATTATTTAAAGGCAAAATAAAAAAATTGTTTATTTTCATTTTTTAATGTGTATATAACATTGAATTCAATAATATATATATATAATTTTATAAATTTATCATATATTTTGTTTGCTGTATAAATGATTATTAAAAATATATATATAATCGCATTTTTTTGATTATTTACAAAATAACATAACATAGCAAAGATAGACAGACAGGCAATAAGCAAATAAAAGTAATCATAATCATGTGTCAAACGCAATAATCATTGTTTTCCTCCTTTGCTTTATTTTTATATATATATTTTTTTAATATTTTTATTTTTCGTTTTTTTCTATTTTTTTTTTATTTTTTTTTACAAAATAAGAACTTTTTTTTTCCTCTTAACACGAATTGAATCAACTCGATGTCGCTATAATATATATATATATATTTTTTTTTTAATTCACCATATTGTTCCTCTACTCCACGGCTACTACGTTTTTATACACTTAGTGCGGAATGATAGTGCAAAATAAAAAAAATTGTATAACAAAAAAAATATATACTCAGTTTCACATAGTTACTTCCTTGACACTGAAAGAAATAGATAAGGAATAGCATAATACTTTTGATGTTCCCGTTGTTGTTGTTTGTTTCTGTTATATATCGTAGCATTTTCTCACTAATTCTCTGTTCCCCTACATCAACTTTCGACAGTAATAGAATAAGACTAAATTAAATTACGATTTTAATTTATAGTTAAACGTATATTGCAATTTCATACACAGAGCAAAAGTATTAAAAAGTATGTTTAAAAAAAAATAATAATAATAATAATAATAAAATATAAACGTATAAAAGACATATTGCAACAGATTGCGGAGCTCATTTGTATTTTATGGACGATACACGACCTTTCAGGGAATATTGGATTGCAGCAGAAATATGGTTGCGGAAAAAATAAAAAAATCTACACCAACATAGCACGAAAAGTTTGCAATATCTTTTAACAGATTTTAGTTCAAAAGACTTTGGTTTTTATCCATCCACAGTATTTTAAATGCATCTAGTGCGAGATTTTGAGTTTTACTCAGAAAGTATAGACGCGAATTAATTTCTTATAGTAACACAAAATAAAGATATGTATTGTATAAAAAGAGATAGACAAAATTGTATGCAATCGCTCCAAATTCTAAATCTAGTTAAAAAACAAAACGTATTTATCGATCTTAAATATCGTAGAAGAAATTTATATTATTTATTTATTATTCCCTATACTCTTAAATTATAATAAAAAATGTTCTTCAAATTAATTGATTCTAAAAAAGCTTTCACCCATAGCAAAAAAAAAGATTGGAGAATTTAAAGGAGATGATTTTTTTATAGATATATGGTGTCAGGTGTGAGGTACATAATCTTTTTATTATTGAACTGTGTAACTGAATTTACGACTGTAAAATTTTATAGTAAATTGATTCCAACTAAATAATTTGGACATAAACTTGAGAATTTAAAAATAGTTACTTCTCGAGGAGTAAAAATAAAATTTAAATAAATATATAAAAAATCGACAAAAATCAAAAAACTTTAAATTTTCATTAAATGGAACATTTTCTATGAATAATGTTTCCTAAAACTATATAAACAAAAATGCTTACTTTTGTGTAGAGAAAATTAGATTAAAAACTTGTATGGAAAAATAAAGTAAAAAATTCCAATCAAAGAGAGATGTTGAAAAATAATTTTTAAATTTTTCGATCCAAAATTTATCTAGACTTTAAACTGCATATCTAACTAACGATCAGATTAATACAATTTCGTGAAAGATAAGAAGATAGAACACTTTCATTGGAGTGGCAGTGTTTATTTGAACAATAGACGGTCTTCCTAATTAAAGATATTAAAAAACCTACAAGAAACAAACAAAAAAAAGGAACAAATGCTGCTTATGTGTTGTGGTAATTCCCATTTCGATGCAACTGCAATCCAACGCCCAGAGTTTGTAAAAGTAGCGCAAACATGCACCGATCGTACGGGCTCAACATTAATAAAAAAAAATGACCTAAAAAAAATTCGCGTAAAAACTCAGTCTGCATGATGTCATGGATGATAACAATTTATTAAAAAAAAAAAAAATTAGGTGACGGTGCACCACGTGAACCGTCCTTTAAAAGAAAATATACAATCGTATCTCTCGTACAAGAAAAAATTCCCATAAAAAAAATCAACAAAAGGACCTTTCGCCAACTTTCTTTTTTATTACTTTAAGGGACAACTAGGACACTTTCGAAGAAAACTAGAATTTTCACCGAAGTTAACAACTTGAGCAATGTTATACACCTAAAACCCCCTAAAAACGTAAAATTGTAGATAGTTTATGAAAACTCCCACGTCTTGATTTACCCTAAGTCCGTTGACACAGAGATAGAGGCGGAGGCGCCCTGGACTGATGACGACCGTGCCAATTTTTATCTCATGAACATTTTAACCAGGGCGGCGCAACAAACAGTCGCAAACATGAAGAAGATGACCCAGAGAATGGCCTTCTCCTGGTCGCTGAAGCGTTTCCGGTTCGAATAGATCGCGGTAAGTTTGCCTACGAAGCGCCTCACAGCGCCGTTGCTACCTTTGGTCAGATCGTCGTGATTGGCTAGATCGGAGTAGGCGCCACCGGCCAGGGCTCGATGGTGGTGGTGGTGGTGAAGGTGATTTGTACTAGATACCGAGTGGGCAGCATCGACACTGTCCGAGGACGCTTTGTGTGGCACTTGATAACGCAGAGGAGTTGAGAAGACTCCCATTAGATCGCCGCTGGCTGTTACTCGCACTGGGCACACTCGCAGTAAGTAAGTCGATCCCTGCTCAAGATTCTCTATGGTGAATCGGGTCTCTGGGCCGCGATAAATCTGAAATTAAAAAGAAGCATTGCGTTATTACTAGCTTTTCATTTCTGTAGCTTACTATTACTATTATTATTAGTGTCGTTTTTGTATATTTAGTACGTAATATAAATTATAAGGTAAGGTATCCCTTCAAGGAGAAACACTTTAGTTAGTCCAAAAGAAGATATGTTCGGCTAACCAGACAAAATACTGCCTGGGTATGTTCCAAATAAATATATAGTTTAAAAAAACTCGAAAACATCTTTTTATATATATCATTGTATTGTCACCAGAATTGCATAAGTCTGCAAAGTTCCAAATCGATACTACAATTAGAAGTGGGTCAAAAATGAGTTGTAAGATTTGCTTACAATCAGAGCTGTAAAATAATGCATTATTCTTGGAATGCATTACCATATTCAGTACAACTACAAGTAATGCAAGTAAGACAAATTACCAGTACCATTACTAGCGTTGGCACCTCAAAAAATTTAATTATCATTACCAAGTATTGGTATTGGCTTTACAGTACTCATCATTACCTAGCATTACTCATCTAAGTAATGCTAGGTAATGCTAAATAATGCTTCTGAAGTACGGTAATGGTGAAGTACCAATATCCATTACCTGATAATGGTAATTAAATTCTTTGAAGTACCAATACTAGTAATGGTACTGGTAATTTGTCTTGCTTGCATTACTTGTACTGGTAATTGTAATGATAATCGCTCTGCTCCCGATACTAAATCTAACCAGAACTTTATTACAGCCCAGAAGTATAAAATTGGAGTACATCCTGCGGGGATATTTTAAATCGCAGGGTCTAAATCTTCAAATACAAATATATAAAAAAAAATGGCTTCTTTGAACTTCCGAATGACATTTGAAAAGAAAATTTTAGTTTGTCAAATTTATTGAATTTTATTTAATAAATTCTTTAATTGTAAAAATGTATATCCAAACTAATAAATAAATAAATACATCTGCAGCATATTCGTTTCTTTTCGTATCCAAAATTCGTATTGAGGTTTCACTAGGACTTAACTAAGTCCATCTTGAACATCTCCTAAAGGAAACGATCTCAGCTATCCATGAAAAGTATTATATATAATTATAGAGATCACTAAAGAAAATGTTGAGATTCAGAGGTAAAAATCCCTGCAGCATATTAGATCGTTCTTTTAATAAAACATTCATAGTGGCTTTAATAGGGCTTAATGCACATGGAGCCCTATTTGTCCTAAAAGATGAGTTTGGCTACCCAGCAAATAAAATACTAACTCCATAGATTCCTAAGAAACTTTTTAAATAAAAAGTTTCGAACGTATGGGAAGTACGAACGACCCAATTTACAAGTACCTTTAATAAAAAGGACACTTACCTCAGTATACTCAGAGTCTTTGCCACAGGAACGTTGAAGGATGTACTCCACAGGGTCGGCAAAGGTGTTCTTGCTGTGCTGCCACTCGATCATGAGCGAGGTGCTGCAACAGGGTGTTCCCGCGATGCCTGTTAAATTACTATGACTACCACTAATTGAGGGATTGCTGCTTCCGGTGCTGCTGCTGTTGCTGTTCGTGTCGACGACACGCGGCGCCTTGATGCTGCTGGGCAAAGTGGCGCATGTCCTGAACACGTGCTCGTCCGAGTAGTCGCCGGTGCCGGCACGGTCCGTTTCAGCGCATATCCTGAACACGTAAGAGGTTTGCTCCTGGAGCTTGTTCACCTTGCACATGAAACTGGTGCCGCTGTAGACCAGCTGAAATTCCTTGGCTCGATTGTTGTACATCTCGACGTAGTAGTTGGTGAAGTCGAGATTCCGGCCCTCGCCCCACTTCAATTTAATGAAATTATGCCCGGTCCCCGTACACTCCAATTTTGGAGGTTTCGGAGGCGGCGGCAGCGTCATGAGCTTCAGTGGGTTGGAAAATTGGCCAGCACCAATTCCATTCACAGCCTGAACTTTGAATTTGTAACTCGTTTCAGATGCTAAATTTGTGATCGTGCACTCGGTGATGTTGTCCTCGGTGGCGACCGATTTATCCCCATACTCGATAGTGTAGTAGAGGATATCGGAACCATTGGCGTCCGGCTCGGACCAGTAGAGGGTCACTTCATGAGCTGTTATTTCGGAGTTCTTAATTTGCGGTGCTGATGGGACAGCAGCGGGTGTTTGGGTGGACACAATCGGTGAAAAAGGGCTCGTACCGGCACGATTTGATGCATTCACACGGAAGTAGTAGATCGTGTACGGGATGAGGTTCCTTATATCAGTTGTCGTCTGTAGACCCTGGTAGCAAACATTAAAGCTATCATTGGACTCGTCCGTGGAGGAACTCTCCAGACGGTATTCCAGGATAGGGGCACCGTTCACAGTTGGCTCCTTCCAGGAAACCGTCAGATGGGTAGCTGAACGCACCACAACCTCGGGGGCTTCAGGTACGAAGGGTGGGGCAGCTCCGGCTGAAAATGATAAATTCTCAGACCATGCTCCTGCACCGATTCTGTTCACAGCACGTACACAAGCTTGGTAGTCCTCCCCGGGGCAAAGGTCCTTAGCCACGCAAAATGATTCCTTGCCACGGTAGACGATCTCATCGTCATGATTTAGCCCGTTCAGCTGTAGCTCATACTCTAGAACAGGTGCTCCGCCGTTGTAGTCGGGCTTCTCCCATCGCAGAACGGCTGCATAGGGTCCCGGCAGATTGTCGCAGTAGGGAGGATTTGGAGCCCCAGGTACAACAGCTTCGCTCGTAACAGTGCAAACATCCGAATACCCGCTCATCCCGCCAGGACCTTCGCATGAGACACGGACTTGATAGGTCGTGCCGGGACTGAGCCGATCACAAACAGCCTCCGTTTCGCCCCCCGTGTACACACGCTCAAATTTTGCACCTGAACTAATCTCTAAGAAATATTTTCGAATATCAGCCCCGCCTCGATCGTTTGGTGGATCCCATTTCACTTTGAAATGTGTCCCATGTATCTTCCCTTTTATTTGGGGTTTCGATGGCCTTCCGGGCCGTTCGGGTTGGGTTTTATACGTTACATCGTTCGACCATGGTGACGATCCGGCTTCGTTGTCGGCTCTAAGTCTAAACTGGTAGGAAGTAGCCCTCTTTAGGCCCTTACATTCGTAGCTAGTCTCCAGGCCGTTGTACATGTTAAGGAATCCATGGCCAGATTCCCGATCAGCCATTTGGAGGACGAACTCCTCATCTTGGGCGCGTCGCTCCCACGCAAGCCGAAGAGAGTTGGAAGTAGCTGACTGGAGTGATGGAGCCTTTGGGGCCAATGGAGGGTTCCCGGAAGTGCTATACGCTATCACATCTGAGTAAGCGGAAGGACCACATTCGTTCACTGCCGACAGGCGAAAGCTATAGGGGGTGGAGGGCTGCAGCTTGTTCAGGGTGTACTGCTTGCCCTTCGTTTTAATGATCTCAACGAATTCCTTACCCTTGCCCTCGTCATATTCAAGGATATAGTTGACGATGTGGGACCCATTGTCGAGCGGAGCATTCCACCGCAGCTGGAGGGAATTCTTTGTGCGAGCGATTAATTTCGGCGGCAATGGCTGATCGGGCTCACATGACGGTGTCGTGAACACCGTCGGCTCTGATGCAGACCCTTGGAGTTTCTCGAAATGAACCTGAAACGTAAAATATAAAATAAGTTCACAAATATAGTCTGATTGGCTCACAGAGTCACCATCCCGAAGATCAGTAAACTAAAATATTAAAAAGTATCAAAATCCGGAAGATCTCTGTGAAAAATTGCCGACAAGCACGCATTTGTACTTTATATAAATAAATAATTATGGAGTAAAAAATATCGATTTTTTAGAAATAGGTTTAACTGATAGTGTGCAAATATTCACGTTAAAATTTCAAACCAATATTCAAATTAATTTTCGACTTGTATAAATTTGAAAAGTATAAATTGTCTACCAGTGTCTTTCCTTTGCGCTTTGAATTTATGTTTTGGGATTTTAGCGTACACTTCGAGACTTTGTCTTTTGTTTTACACTAGTTTACAAGTTTTTTATGCCCTTAAAAAAAGGTACTAAACTTTTTATTAAGATTCTCTGATTTCATCACATTTTCGAGAAATGTATGCTTAACATTTTGAAACAAAAACATATTTTAGCCATTTTTGGAAATTTGGGTTATTGTAGGAGCTCGAAATATACTTCTAATGAAAAATTAAATCCTTAGTTATAACTATATAATATTAGTTATTTGTAAACATTGTTTAGGTTTCACGAGCCTTTCCCTTAGCTCTTAAACAAATTCTGATAAAAGTTACAACTAACTGATATTTATTTTATATATATAACTAAGTATTTTATGTAAATTAATGTATGTTATATATAATAATAAATCTAAAATCTCAAAAATGACTAAAATGCAGGTATTTTAAACTTTTCAACCCTAATTTTCTTGAAAACGTGACGAGAACATTTTCAGTTTCGAAACCGGAATCTGCAGAAAACAATTCATTCTTTCAAAAACATCTATTAATCTTCCAGGGTGCGGAAAAAACATGACAAAACGCAGTATTATTAAAGCTACTACATTTAAAATTTTTACAAGCTTCTATTGTGCTTTTGCAAGAGATTTGTTTACGCTCTCTGCCTTTGTTAAGACAGAAAAAGCAGCAGTTTTGTTCTGTTTTTATCTTTTTTTCACTACTTTATCTTTTAATATGTTTTTATCTTGATGTGCAGGAGTCAGTTTTTTTTTAGTTGAATGTGTTTACAATTAAGATACGAAAGGCCTCAAGTTTATTTTATAAAGGTATGGATTCTTATTATTACCTGTAGGCATACAAAGTACTCCTGCCCGGGTCTCAGATCCTGAATCAGACAGACATACGACTCTCCTTTAAAGATGATCTTATATTTGCCCTCTTTTCCTCGATCACTCAGCAGCACATCATACCGAAGGTCTCGGCTATTAATTAGGTTCTCAGATATCGGGGGAGCCTCCCATCGAAGCATTGCAGAGCGTGAAGTAATGTCAGTTACCTGTTGGGTATTTTAAAATGTTCGTTAAATAAATTAGTTTATAAAGTAATTTTTCTAAGAACAAAAGTACCTCTGGTTTCTGTACTGCCGACAGTTGTTCAATGATTGTTTGACAATCGTCCTCCTCGTCGGGCACACTGGAAGACTCTTCGCCATCCTCAGAAGTCCCAACAGAGGAAGCCCCATTTCTGGACGTCCTCCTGAGTCCGTTCAAATCATTTTTCCTTGGAGATGGAGAATGGGCTGGCGTAGACATTGCTGAATCTGTAAAAGGGAAGATAAAAGACGGATAGTAGGCTCCTAAAATAATATATGTCTATATAAAAAAAAAATATATATATAAGGGGATCATGTGGGCATGATATTTTAACGAGGCACATCCTTTTGATGTTTTGTAGGGAGAGGGGATAGGGTTATACTGTGTGCAACCCCAACACTCACTCATTTCTCTTTTTTGATCCAATTTCCTTAGGAGTTTCGTGTGTTGACGTTGCGTCCGCTCATCCTTATGATAATTGTTCGGAGGCGACGGGGAATGTGGTGAGTGTGACATTTGTTGAGGCTGCATATGCCCGCCAGGCATTGGATGGAAATGTGGCCCACCCCCTGGCCCCGGAAATCCTGTTGCTAGTGGCCCATAAAAGTGAGATGTTGTTCCATTTGCTGTTATCTAAAAATTTAAGAGAGAAAAACAAAATATATATAATAAGACAACAAGAAAAGAATTAGCCCTGGAGTAACATTGAATAGTTTTAAGAGATTTTAACCATGACACGTCCCTAGATTATTCTGTAGAACCTATTGAAGTAGGTTTCTGGATGAGGTTTATAGTAAAATGTAAGTTTATTTTCTTTAGAAGTACTTTAATTTGTTTTTTTTTTTTTTTGGGTAGAAAAGGTATCCTTAGTCTGATATTTGCTTAGGATACTAGAAAAAGTCCTTCTCACTCCTTCTTATCCCAATGTTGTGCAAATATCATGGAGGAGCTTCAAAAGGAACTAATTGGGACCGACATCGAAACACTAAGAGCACTTTCATTTATATTAGTTTTTCTTGGAAGAGACGACAAGAGCCCTGTTCGATACAATTGAAATTTCTTATAATTTTATTTTATAAATTTTCACAATTATGAATTCTTTAATTTTAATTTACAATTTTTATCAATAAATTAATTGCGAGTGACTCGCCTCGCTACAAAAAACTTTTTACAAATTCCTAAAAGAAGTTAAATGCGAGTGACTCGCCTCGCTGTAATTTCACACTCTACTCCCCTACTTTACTGTGCTGCCTGCCTGTACTCGAAATATAACGGTTAATAATTGCGCTTGTGACAATAAAATCGCAATGTTGCCTGCACTTAGTCCGAAATGGTCACAATATACTTTATTTTGAAATAATTAACATTCCAACTCATTGCTCTTGAATATTAACTATAATTTATAATACAAAGCATTAAGAGTTGTTAAAATAAATTCCAAAATGTGCATAAAGCAGTACAACAGCATAATCACATTGTCTTGTAGCGCCTAGCGGTATGCAAAAATATCAGATCAAGAAAAGCTTTAAACATCGAAGCAGGCAGACAGCTTACAAAATGTGGTGTTGTGTTTAGCTAAATCAAACTTTAAGCTAAGACAAGATAGATAAAAATTCAAAAATTCAAAAATAGATGGGGAATAAGTCGGATTCGACTGAACAAGCCCCAAAATATCAAAGATAAAAAGCACGGATTTCGTAGGCATAAAAGTCTCAAAAACACACTTACAGATGTACGAAAGAGAATCTTTGGGGTTTCTTCGCCTTCCAACTTTTTCTCGTCCACCTTGTCCCTATCATCCATGTTCAGGGATTCACTTGATTACCGATTTTTTATTTATTTCTTTACTTTTCTTCCAGAAGTTACGAAAGGTAAATAAATAATTAAAAAACACACCGAGCAGTGATGCTTTTTTCTTGTAAAACTTCCAACCAGTTTGCCAACTGAGCAGAATCGCACTAATGACTCGAAAGCCACGTAACAATTTCGCGACCTGCTTCAGATAACGCGAGCTTTGATAGCTGCAAGCTGAACGTTAGGATAGCATGGGCATGATTTTTATTAGATCTTCAAAGGCCGGCAGAGTGTAGACTGGCTGGCTATTGAAATGCTAAAAGCTTACGATGAAGATCTATTTAAATAGCTCTTCATTTCCTATAAAGTAACTTCTCAAGATAGCCAAGCAAAAAATATTCTTCGAATGCAAACAGCTGTGACAACATTATTAGCAATACATTTTATTTATGCACACTGCTCTAGAAAGGTTTTCTGATCTTTTAGCCAGTTATTATTGAGATATTGCGTCAGTTTATTTATTTTCCAGGAAATAAGCTTCTTTTTCTGTGTTTCAAGAAGTATGTGTATTAATCTCGACTAAAATGATCTTCAAAATTTTTAATGCTTTGTTCGTTGTTTTGACGAACACCAGTTAGAAAAGTGTTCGTCTCTCGTTTCACTATGAAAAATAAAATAAGTTCCATATTACTAGATTTTCATAGTTTTCTTTATTTTATTTATTAAATAATATTCACAGTAATAATGATTTAGAAAAAAATATTAAGTATTAAGCAAACATCTGTCAAGAAATAAGAAAAAATATAGCTTATATTGGAGAAAATGCGCATTTTTCTGTCTTTGTCCGCCTTTGTCTATATTTTTGAAGATCAAAAATAACAGAATATAATTGGGATTTCTTTCCGTTTTATATTTTTCCTGAAATTCGATAATGTTATGAAAACATCTACCGATAAATGAATAAAATAACCATCATATTTTGTAAATACTGCTTTTTTCTGTATTTTCGACGAAGTCAAATATTACAGTGAGCTTCTTTTTAAACATCTTTCCGGAGTTGTCTATATTTTACGTTGCTTTAAAAGCTGATGATGCTAGACAAATATATACCAAGAAGCAAAAAAAATTAGACTATATATTTTTGAAATAGCGCGTTTTACTGTGATGCTCTACTCAATTCAAGTCAAGTATCAAATTATGCTTCTTTTAAAATATTCCTCAGGACTGTTATTTTTCTTACGTTTTTCTAAAAAATTATGATGATATCTAGTAATGTATCATCTAATTTTGTTATATTTTTGAAGATTTAATTTTTTTTATGTGAAAACTGATGGTGTAAGATAAATATCTATCGAGAAATCGGAAATGATAAGAATGACGTTTTTACCGATTTTGTCTTTTCTTTGGAAGGAAATTAAAATATCAGAATTCGATACATTTAAAATATACACCATCTTGTCTGTGTTTTACGATTTCCTAATCTAACCATACCTCTGATCTGGGCGTTATACTTGACAGCAATTTTCATTTCAAGCTTCAAATTGACTGTATTGTTACTAAAAGTAATTCTATTCTGGGTTTTACTAGACGTTGGTCCAAAGAAATTGCAGACCCTTTTGTTTTGAAATCTTTTTACCCCTCATTATTCTGTCAATGTATATAGGATTAAATTAATACAAAGACGATTGGGAATATCGGTTGGAATTACCACCTTTTTATGATAAACTCAAATTATTCAATTTGCAATCATTGGAGTGTCATCGCGAGATTTCTAAAGCTGTTTTTATGCATCAATTACTGTGCGAAAACATAGATTGTCCCTAGTCAACATTAAAATAAAAAAATTTGATCATATAATCTCCGAAACTGGTATTTTTTACATAACGAAGCTCATCCAACATTATAATGGATAATATTACTATACTGTGCTATTAGTGATCTTTTAATTTCTTATAATAAGTTTCCTCTTGATTTTAATTGTAGTTTTTCAGCATGTAAAGAATTGTATCTTATAATGAAATTTTTTTCGTAAAGTCAGGGCAGAGCTAAATAATGGCTAAATAAATCAATAAATAAGTAAACTTCCTAAAAGTTAAACATCCCTATATATATACATAGTCGTGCCATAAGTTCTGTCCCAAAGGAAAAATCAAAAAAAGCTCATATAAGAAAAAAATAATTAAATTTTATTTATTATGTTTAGTAATATACTTATTCTAATTTACAGTAATGCAGACGATTATTCGAAATGCCCACCCTTTGCAGCTACACATTTTTTTAAACGTTTCGGCCATTCATCAATCGCAGTACGCAAGACATCTAGTGATATTTCCTTCGCTGCTTTCATCAAACTTGCTTTTAATGACTCAATGTTTCGATGTTGAATAGAGCAGGCCTTCTCCTCTAAAATATTCCATAAGCGGTAGTCCAAAGGATTTAGGTCTGGACTACCAGAAGGCCAATCTTCAGCAGAAATGAAGTCAGGAACATTCAATTTTAACCAGATTTGCGTTGTCTTGGCTTTATGAGCTGGTGCTGAGTCTTACTGAAACACCCAATGCTGACCATGGTATATCGTTGTGTTGAGCGGCTTCACCATCTTCTCCAGGATGTCACTTTGATAGTTCTTTGCCTTCGTTTTCACGCCTTGCTCACAAAAATGCAGCTCCGTAGCACCGTAATAGCCAACTCCCCACCAAACCATGACTGGGGCGGGATGATGGCCACGCTCTACCTTGGGTATCTTCTCAGCCGCTTCCTTAGAGCTATGCGCGTACACTCTGTCATTCTGTCGGTTAAACTTCTCTTCAATAGTAAAAAGTTTTTCGTCTGAAAAAAGTATTTGTTGGTATTTTTTCCCGCGTACTTCTTCAAGAGACTTTTAGATCGCATCTCTCGTATCGCACGAAGCTTGTCCGTAAGCCGCTGCCCTGTTGACCGTCGATAAGCACTAAGCTTAAGGTCTTCCTTGATAATACGAGACATCGTCCTTTTGGGTATTTTCATCTCCCGTGCTATCACCTTTTGTTTTCGGAGCGGATTTCTCAGTATGCGGTGACGCACCGCTTCTACTGCTGCTGGTGTACGAGACGTACGAGGCCTCCTGCTCCTGGACCTGTCATCGACAGAGGAAGTCTCACGGTATCGTTTGATAGTACGATGCACAAATTTTATTGTAATTTGTAGTGGCTGAAGAAGCTCAAATATCTCCTTTGCTGACTTGTTGCACTTAAATAGTGCAATAACGGCGATCCTGTTCTCTTTAATGCCCCACTCCATGTTGCTCGTTCGAAATCCAATGACAAAATGATATTTTTTTAACAAAGCGGGAAGTATTTAAGCTTATTCGCGACAGGTAATCGAGATGCGTCGTGACCCTTTTAGTGGAGGGGAGGGAGACAGAACTTATGGCACGACTATGTATATAAAAATGAAAGTTCGTTTGTTTGTTTGTTTGTTGCTCAATCACGCCTAAACGCTTGCATCGATAGTTTTCATTTTTTGTCCGAAGGTAGAACATATTCGAACTTAACATATAGGCTAATTTTTTTTTTTTTTGATACTACATAGGGTTTCAAAATGGCGGCTGAAAATTTTAAACTTGAAGCGATTTTCATGAAAATTGGTACATAGGAGTTTTGCGCAATGTTGATATCAAATCCGCTGTCCAAATTTAGAAATTAAAGATGGCGAATCCTATATGGCGACCTATATTTCTCGATTTCAACGGATTTTAATGAAAATTAGTACAATGATTATTCTGAGGCCACTAATTTCGAATATCAGAAAAATGTCCAAATTCAAGATGGCGGATCCAATATGGAGACCAAAATTTCTCGGTTTCAACAAATTTAAATGAACATTAATACAATGATTATTTTAAGTTCATTAATTTTGAGTATTATTAAGATTTGGAAATTTAAGATAGCGGATCCATAAAGGGGTTTCGTTGAAACAATTTCTAGGATATAACAAACTAGAACATTTGAGAAGTGTTTAATTAGTAAATATTTACCCAACGCCGGGTGAAACCGGGTAACCCAGCCAGTGTTATATAAATTAAGAAATAATAAAAGTACACAGTATATTTTGGCGCGTTTATTTTATTTCATTTTTTAAAGGTCTAGTGTTTTTTGAACGTTATTGTAGTATTGTAGATTAAGAATCCATGAACAAGGTTTTAGAAACAGAACAATGATATCTCAGTGCACTTCTTCTAAAATTTCTTCTAAATGTAACACTTAAAATTAAAAAGTTAAAGTGTGACGTTGGGCAAATATTTCGTGGTTGGAGAGAAATTGAATGATTAAGCATTACATTTAAATAACCGGAACATACTGACAGATATCTTGAAAGGTCAATGGAACGATAAACTATTATAAAGTAATTAAAAAGAAGAAAAATATTTTGGTAATTAAACAACCGCAGTAGTTCGTTTATAACCCACCACATACAATCTATGACTTATGTAGCGACTGTTCGATTGACATAGTGAAAAACCACAGAGAAATTATGTTCACTTTTTAATTTTTTGCCGCTTCTCTAAGTTGGTGGTAAATAACTAATGTTTCCGGATGTCTTAACCTGATAATTCCATCAACAAAATTAAATTTCAACACTATTTGTTGCTTGCCCCTGTGTTCCCCTGATGTGTTACAGACACTCGGTCATAAAGTCATAAAGCTCCAGTTGCTGCAAAAGTTATCTAGGCGAGTTCGACGAATGGCGAATGGCATCATCTCGAGTGCATTCGGTGCAGCTTGCTGGATTCTTCTGCAGCAATGAAAGGCCTCAGGATGCATCTTCAATCTTCACAATTTTAATGCTTCGCCACTAATTATCTGTCATGGCTGGTACAAGAGATACGTTTTCTAGGCTGTTATGACGGGAAATGAGATAATTTCAGTTGTATGTATGTTGTCTTGTCGCAGACAAAATAGTTCATCGGGACGTGTGAATTAACTTAATTACACTAAATCATTTTGTGCCCACTAAAAACAACAAATTGACACAGATGATGCGCACGCAGCTTGTCAACATAATGGGCTTTTTTTTTTGATAATACACATTTTAATGGGTGTGTTTTGGCGCATTATCTTGTTTAAAGGCAAATTTGACTCATATCTGAGATAATAACGAAACCTAAATTTCCCAGTTCCTCTTGGGAATCCTTCTTGCTTTCACGATATGCACGATTTTCATTCGAATCGATAGTGAATTTTATTTTGTTTTTTGTGCAGCAAAGATTTGCATCGAATGCTCTGACTCGTTTATGAATTATACAACAAGTCAGTTTGGTGCAAAAGCCTATCGTGATTAATTAAATTGTTTCCCACTAACAATAAGATGGATGAGAAGAAGAAATAATATATCTATCCATCGTGCAACTTGCATTCATTCATCAAGCGAAACAGTAGCCGGAAAAAGAGACCACTTTGAGATCCTGAAAATAAATATTTTCCCGGCAATGATTCAAAACAAGCTCTTTCGAGCAGATCGAATTTGAAATTCATTGAAAATGAATTATCTAAGAGAGGCGGGCATGAAGATGATCACCCACACGATCACAATATCGAAACGAAGGTTGCTTTTATTGCCTCGAAATAATTATAAAAAAGAAAATTTTTGATTTGTTTCTTTCATAGCCGGCAATCGTAACAATTTGCTCTGCTGCGTGCTGCCGACTAACGAGCGTTAATTATTATCGCCCCAGCAGAAAAGGAAGAGATCATGCAATTTGGCGGAAGATCACTCATGCGACAACAGCATCCAACCAGTTGCAAAATTGCACGATGGATGCATTTCATATTTCGCTGCAGCCTACCCATTAGCGCAATGATAAATCGATTCCTGCGGCAATCCCATGCCATTCGGTTCGGTTCGCAGACTCCGCTGGACCATTTTATGTACCGAACTGACATTTGATATGATCTGTTGCAATGCGCGCAGCTTGTTGACAGGCAATTGAGGCAGTTGATCGAGTGACAATCATTCGGGCGATGACGAAATTCGTTACTTTTGCAGACGGATGCAATTGTGGGGACGATGAATGCATGGGTTTTCGCATAAAATTTCAATATATTTTTTGTTTTTGTTTTATGCAATCTCATTGAGAACGCCTGTGCATGATGTGTACAACGGAAGCGACTCACTCATTGATCTTAAATTTGGATGGTCTTGTGAATAAGATGGTTAAGCAGATTTTTCTGATTTGATCGGCTAAAGGGTACATATCTACACTGAAGAAGACTATGTCTAACCTTCCTAAACTAATTTAGAAAGTAAAAGGTCAAGGTTTCCGAAGTTAATATATTTAAGAACTGTGGATTTAACCATTTTTAAATAGACTTAGGTCTCCCAGATCATCGTAAAACTGAAAATTAGGCATTTTTGGAAAAACCATCTTAGCAAACTTGGCACAGTAAAAATTAATTTAGACCCCAAAGAATAAAAGTAAGGTACGATGATATATGTCGCATAATTTCTATGTATTCTGAATTTTATATAAGAATAAAAAAATGAAGTTTTATCAAAACAATTTATATGAGAACACTTTTTATATGAAAGCCAATGAAATCAATCACGCAAATCTTATAAATGAAGGCAATAAATTATTATTATAATTTTATTCTAAATTAGTGTAATTTCGATTAATTCTTCTTCCAGGGCTTTATAATTTTTATAAGTAGTGTTTCTATAACATTTATACCACATTGTTATGAATTTATATGTACTACAATAATTTGAATCATATTTACCCCAAAATTTTTTACTGTGCAGTAACGTTTTCAAATCGTGAGAAATTTATTTCCGAAATCAGGGTTAAGTTATAAAAACTTACAGAGCACTTCGTGAGTTTTATGGACCGAATAATCACGCATCAGAACGTGCTATTTGTAATGATCCGCAACTTTTTATTTCCAAAACTTCGGGACACTGATGTTGTGGTTTCACCAGGATAGCACTACGTGCCATATAGCAACCGAAACAATCGATTTATCGATCGGTAATCTTATTTCAAGAAATTGACCTGTAAATTGGCCACCAAGATCGTGGTATTTGACACCCCCGAACTTTTTTTGTGGGGATATATGAAATCTCTAGCCTATGCTGATAAATAAGGTTCGAGTGACGCATTGGAAGTCAACATAAGACATAAGACGTGTAAAATGTCCAATAAAAAAAATTATGTTTCGAATAAAACCAAAGTTGTCAATGGCTCAATTTTTATGAGTTTAAATTCAAAATCCGGACGTGCTTGAACAAACACTCCTTAGTTGAAAATTAGTCTCACAGCAGCATGCTTAAATAAAATGCTTACCTTCAGCATGTTAAATAGTTACTGTCTTTCATGGTTTTAGTTTTTAACATTTTTCATCTCCATATTTTAATAGCAAAATCATTTGAAACCGTAGATGATTTTTTGCAAAGCCTAGAAACCTCTGGGAAAATAGCGATCCTTGAAAGAATATACTTGAAACATTGAAATCAATAAATATATAAAATATTTAAATATAGAGATTTTTCAATTAATACCATCTGTCGGAATTTCGAAAATCCATTTATAATAATCACAGCAGATAAAATCTGAATTTTACGAAGTAACAATGAATTCAATTTAAAAAATTACATATTTGGAGCAGCAGAGAAACTAACAATCATAAATTTCAGATAGCAAAAAATATGTCGTGCTGTTATCAGAAAAAAAAAAAAAAAAGTATTTGAAATGTTCGTTGATCTCAGGAAGTCAATAATTATAAAAAAATATTATGAATGGAGGTTAGGAAGCGTTATCTAAATCCAACAACATTTTATTTGTTTGAAATAATTAAAAACTGGTAAATAATTGCTTATTAAATTTAAACAAATGAACGCTCCAGGAACACCCGGTTGCATGCAAATAACAATCCTTTCCTGGATGTTGAGGTGTATTTTCCGCGGGAAAAATTGTCGTTTTGATATCTGTCTATCTGTTAGCGAATAAATGAAAAAATATCTGTTTCGAGCCAGTGATATTTCACCGGAAAACACAGCCAGCATTATATGTATATATATATGTATACATGAATGTATGTAGCTAGGCCGGCTCTCGCATGCTGCAAATTGGAACACGGATGTGCAAACGGTCGCAATCATATGCACAAATCGATTATCGCCGAGGAAAATTTTTGTGTACGCGAGAGAAAGCTTCACACCGACCGCACTTTGTGGCTTTAATAACAATAAGCGCCACGATTTTCAATTTTAATTGCCCTTTCGTAATTGTTCCACTCGGCCGACTTCTAATACTGAGGCTTTGTCACCTTAAAAACCCGGATGCAGCGATGCCGGGCCTGTTTTTTTTTAAAAAAAATAAAGAAACCAGCAATCTAGCAAATTATTTAGGAACAGTTTGAGCCAGGCTTCAATCAAAAACTCATTCAGGTTCATGTTTTTATGCTTTTATATATGTACATTGAAATTGCATAACATCTATGTGGGCGACATATCAGCTCGACATGTGTCATAATTTAAAAGGGCATCTCTTTTAGAATCTGTAGAAAAAAAAATTAGACCAGTCGGTCTCAAGCCTGTGGAGCATGCTTTGAGGAAGCCATACTTCCGCATTACTCAAGATTAAGAGTAATCAACAAAGAAAGTTTGCAGTCGTTTCTTCCAGTTTCAGATATGACCTAATAATAAAAGCGACCTTTTTAAGGTTAGGTAGAGTGTAGACCTTGGACCTTATTCTGATTGTCATGTCACCTGCCATTCGGTATTCTCGTTGTCCCTCGACAACTATCGAGATTCACAGATGTCATCTGAAGTTTTTAAGACAGTGTAAAATGATCATTTTAGTCAGCAATGAAATCTGACTGACAAACAATATAAATAATGTGAATTGATCTGAAATTTGTCGGCGAATTTATACCGATAGAAGCAAATATAACGATATATAACCATATAAATTTAATCCAATATTGAAACATTACTGGTATCAATTGTTTAATTTAGCGTTTGTTTTTCTCTTTAGTTAAACTATTGAAAATTGAGCTGAGTCGTTCAGTCGTAAATCGATACCTTTCTTTAATCCCAATCCCGGGTGACAAAATAATACTGAAAAGAGACTGAAAATTGAATTTTAGACGGTATCGAATCTGAAATAAGGCGAATATTATTATTTGCACTGAAAATAGACTGAAAACATATTACATAGAGAAAGTTAAGACAGAATTCCGACTGATATGAAGCAGACATATTTTTTCTGTCGGAAAAGAAAATTTTATACTAGCTTAGTTGAGTCGGAAAACAGACTGCATCAAGACTGAAATTTCAGTTACCTTTGAAAAGTACCAGTAAGAAACTAAAAACAGACTAGAATTTTTCAAATTCTGAATTTTTTTCGCTATAGCACTTAGACATTTTTCAAATATTGAACTTAGAAAATTGTCAACTATTGAACTTAAAATTTTTTCTTTTCGCTAATGAGAAATTTCTAAATCCAAATAATTTCATTTTGCCCTTCGCTTTAGTTTTTTCTCCGCCTAATTTCAGTCCACATTTTTGTAACAGGCACTAGTTTAGGAAAACTAATTGTTGTGAAATAATAATATAACAAACAACAAATAATATCTCAAATTTCTTGACATCGATTTGCATTTTTTAAGCGAGAAGATTAAAACGTACAAATTATTGTAAATTTTTCCGAAGTTATTAAGGCAGTGGGAATCTGAACCCAAAAGATCGTCGCTGGAGGGATTAAGCTGCGAAAAAAAAATTAGGGATTAAAATTAATCATGGGGCTTTAATGTGCCTTATGCTTAATTGAAATAGACGATGCAATAAACTCTCACTGCCTTTTAGACTAAAAGAATTGGAAAGTTCGTCACCTTTAATGCGTCAATTAATTATTTAACTATCTATAGTTAAAAATTCTTGCCGCGAAAGCTATGTGAGGTGTAGCGTTACCATGGTAGTAAATGACACCTTTACGATTGCATTTTCTAACTTTTTGTTTAGTTTTTTTATCTGTGATATGATTCAGCGTTTTATATTTTTCTAAATAAACCTTTTTTCGTCACAGGTTACTAATCTTTCCAAACAAACACTCATTTCTCTGACGTGCTAGCAAAGAAACAGAAATATTCAACCATTTTGATGTCCATTTTTTCCTGACAATTTATGTAGCACCTATTTCTCCAATTTTTTTTTTTTATAAAAACAAGTGCATGCATCCGTCTTTCTACCGTAGTTTAGTGTACAGGAAACCTCTGATAATTGTTCAATTGTTTGCTGATCATTCTTTTTGTCAAACTTAGAATTTGGGATTTGGGAAATGGATAGAACTGTTGCACACACCTAAAATTTGTCACAAGGGACAATAAAATGTCAAAACAAACGATATTCGAATGAGAGCTTCATATGCTCTCTACGTCACCCGACAATGAGAATACCAACGAATACGACAGTGAGGTTTTCACCGGAATAAGGCACCTTATTATAATTGTTGGGTCAATTAAAAGGTCTTAAAAAATACTTACGAATGGCGCATGGATGTGTGGCACTCCTCCTTGTCCAGTGTGCAATTGTTGATACTGAGTTGGAGATAGTACGACGTGGGTCAAGGTCCCACTCTCGTTCACGTACTGCTGCATTACTTGACCCTGTGGCACTTGGACCGGAACCGGTATTGGCGGTGGACGATTCTGTGAAACCATTTGTACCGTTGTTGGACCTTGAATATGACAAAAAAAGACAATTTGTTAATTATACAATGACCATGACTATGACTTTTTTTTCATAATTAAGCGATATTTAAGTTGACAGATATATGAACTAAGGAAGGTGGTGAAACCATCCAAATCCGGTAACATCAACTTTTATGAATAAAAATTAAAAGTGTCGCGAATTTTTTTTGTCAAAAAACGGCGGCGCTTGTTACCTGTTTTAGATACAGACAACATTTTGCTTTTATTATTTTATTAATTTTGATAAATGGTCGTCTGATGGTATTTTTGAGCGGAAGTTATAAGTATGTCCAAGAAGTAAGAAATATTGTAATTAATATGAAAATAATTATTTTTCAACTTATGCATATTTTTCAGATAGTTTGCTGTGATTAAGTGGTTTGATGAAGGTCTCTTTTGACTGTTAATTAATTGCAGGGATAAAAATCTGCATCCGCATTGCAAGGGCCAGAAGATAATTTCAAAATCACTTTTAATCTTTCAGTAATCGCTTTTAATATATTGACGTCAGCGATAGTTCAATGATACTGAAATTATTATTTTATACATTTTTTTTCGGATTCTTTGAAAAAGCTATTTAGCATACTGACAGCTTCATCATTCATCGCATTATTTTGTGTTTTATTATCTACCCATTGTTGTTTAGGAAAAAAATTAAATAGGATTATATTAACACAAAAGAAGTGTATTTTTGTGTATAGAAGTGAATTTTTTTACGATTATGATTTTTGAAAAGTGGGAATTGTACAAATTTGTTTAATTTGTTATTAAAATATTCATTTGATTGATCCATCCATACCTATTGTATTTAGAATACCAGAAACTCTTTAAAATCAGTAAAAATTGGAACATAACTTATAAAAACAAAATAGTGAAAGACATATTGATTTAACATATTTACCATAGTTTGTCATATAAAAAATATCAACCACTGAGCTAACTAATTTTACGATAAAATTAGGAAAAAATATATCACAAATTAATAGACAAACAACATGTATACTATATATTATGTAAAATCATTACATTTATTTACTTTTTATGTGAAGACATTAAAATTTGAAAAATGCAAATATATTCTCTTGATTTTGAAAGATGCACAGAAATACGTTTTACCACTTGTTGTGGATTTTTTCTTTACTAATACCACATGATTAATAGTAACCCTCAAGAATTGTGTTTCATTTATTATGTCATGTCGCTGCACACTTTTATTGAAGTTTAAGTTATTTAATGCTTTTACATATCGTAAAATCTTTAAACGATTTTATTGCAACTTTAGTGCAAAATGCGAAAAGTTGAGTAAAAATGGAATATTGACAAATTTAACTTATTCATTTCTATCAAATTTATGGTGTATCGTTAAAATTTTATATTGTCGCCAGATAGTGGGTGAACGAATGAAAAGTTTAAGGTCATATTTCGAAAATAGAACGAAAAATGCATTTTATACAGAGATGTTATAGATTTCTGCAGCCCAGCATGGTTATGCGTCATCAATATATGAAACATAAATAAAATAATGAATTTTCCATGCATTTATTATATTATGAGAAAAAAATTCTTCACTTTTACATTTTTGCAAGAATTGTGCAATCCGTGATACAGAGTTGCAATTCAACCGACTGGCGACACAAGAGTACGTGTCTGTGGGGACTAAAATAAAAATATCTCGGGGTCAGTACATGATGGGAGAAAAAAGACTAAAACTGGACACCAATTAATCAATTTATCTGGAATTCGAAAATGAAACAAGCTGAAGAAAAAAAAAAATTAATAAATATATATTTTTTTTTCGGCTCCGACACGCCATATTACTTGTCGAACTGCACTCAATCCACCAATCAGCTGCGGTTGGAGCAACTTTGCAACCGTGCTCCAAATTAGCGGCGTCTTACTCCTCGACGAAATGTGTGATGAATTCGAGGAAAAATGCAAAACTGGTTGCGAAATGTACTAATTAAAATTTTCTTACACAGGAATTAAAATTCCTGGGAAATTGCTTAATTATTTATTAATTTCATAACGGCTTCCTCTTCGCATATAAAACGGTAGAGGGAGAGAGGTAAAATAAGCTGGGGGCAAAATTCTCTGTTGTGAACATTTCACGCATATCACCGGTTGAGTAAACAATGCCAACGATAATTTAATCCAATTAACCCATTAAAGAAGCGATTTTGAATTTCGCCTATTACGCGGGTCCCCCACGTCTAACGTTGTCGTGGTGATGAAATTTTTCATTTGTTTATTTCGTTTCGCGGCGGCCTGTTTTATATGGCCCTTCCGGCAAGGGATTCCCAGAAGATTAGTCGGGATTGGGAAAGAAAAACAATTTGTTGATAATGTTAATATACAAGTGATCTCGTATGTTTGTAACGTCTTAACTTTTAAACGATTCAACCAAATTGGACGTGATTTACAGCACAGGTTACTAGCTTTTGTCTACAAGGCATTTAACATCATATCGAGATTTGTAGATATTACAGAAACAAGGGAGAAAAAGTATATAGTATGTGATATTTGCCGCGTTTTTTTTTCATTTGTCCAAATCAAAAGGAATTTATCCCTTGAATTTATCATAAGTAGCACACAGCAAAGATTTAAAACTTTCTAAAAATAGCGTCAAATTATCATCACATCACTTTTAAGTCAAAAATTAATCCAAAAAATGTTGACATCAAAATTTGAGGTTTTGCATTAATAAAAATCTGTTACAAATCTCCAAACATTTCAAATTTTATTCTGGGTAGCTGTTAGTAAGCTATTGCTTAAAATTTTCCCTCTCAAATTATTTTTTGACACCCAGAATCCCCAAAAGATATAAAATCTGTTTAGTAACTCTTGGGTAAAATTTTCTTGAGTAAAAATCTGCTATAAAGTTTCATATGGTACTGGGGATAAACATCAAAAGTTACCAGACAACTTCAAGTAAAAATTGGATACATTTTCAAAATTAAAAGACACAAATGACAGATTACACAGTGACAAGCACACGATGATTTTACCCAAATTTACTCGGTTTCCCGGATTGAGTAAAATCTGGTAAAATTAGAAAAGAGGTTAACAGACACTTTCAAGTAAAAAGTTTTGAGCTTTTGATTAGTAAAAACTTTGGAGCTAAAAGACAGACCTATAGTGTTACAAAATTTTAAAAAAAAGTGCTTAGTCCTGAATTTAAGAATTCCTAAAAAGTCTTTCACATTTATTCTTACAAAGAATTAAAATTAAATGCTAATATGTATAATGTATATATATTAAATTATGGAAAAATAAAAGGTCGGACCTTAAATAACCAAAATAAACAATACAAATAAACCATATGAGAACTTCCTTTAGAACCATAATTTTTACATTCTGCATATTTTATTTTATAAAGATTGCACATAAAATCAAGATGTATTATATAAAGCAAATTTTCACTTGAAAAAAAACAAAGTCACTAATTTATAAATATCAAGTGGTAATAAGGTAATTGTGAAATAATTGTGAAGTTGTTAGAGGAGTAATGCGAACAAACAAATTTCTTAGAATTTAAGGTAACCATGTTATATCAAAACAACTAGTCTAAAAATAAAATTAAATTTGTTTTCTAATTCGTGTTAAATCAAAATCATGTAAAAAAAGTTCGTGTGTAAACAGAGCTGGGTCTAAATAACTTTTGTTAATGCAAAATTTTATGTGACGACTTCTCTAAATATAGCATATAAATGTCATTTGTTGCTTACAGATTTTACTAAACCGATAGTTTGAAAAACAAATAAATTATAAGCCTAGGTTAGTTATTTGTTATTACTTATTTCAAAAAATTAACATATTATCAAATTAATATCATCAAACCCTTTTCGTATAAAAACGGAAGTGAGAATAGCACCTTAAAATTACATATTTTCATCAAACCAAATTCGGGGATTTAATAACCTAATAAATCGAGTCATATAAATTTTTATGTGCAATTGTTTTATTCAATTTTATACCAGTAGACATATATGGCTATGAAAGCCCCCAATAAGTTTCGCAAGAATTCTTTACAAGTAACCGATTCACCTCCACTGAACCTTGGAGAATAAAAATTTGAAAATATTGAGACAGCGATGACAATTTTATAATTTTATATTCAGTTACTGTAGACCCATATCTCTACCGATAAGGAAGGCAGGTATAGAAGTCAAGCAACCGCAAAAGATAGAAACGTTTTTCGAGTATTTCGAATCAACATATAAATTAGATTGGTGGTCCATTTAATCTTTTTTTGTGAACACCTGGCTCATCTTGATATGTTAATTAAATTTTTTTCTGTCCTGATTCTTCTCGCCATGTGAATCACATATATTTTTTTACTAGTTTTTAATTTTGCTTTCTTTTTAAACTTTTTTTTTTTCCTTGATAAATTAAAACATTTGACTTTTTTTATACAGTGCATTTTGTAGACAATACCCAGAAATTATGCAAAAATTTCGTTTGTTTTCTGTGACCTCTTTTGTTATCATGGCTTTTAGTTGAAAGTGTTCCCATAAAATTAAAATTAGGAAAGCATTTAGTTCAGTTTGACATATTTGACAAATGATTTTTACACCTATTTAATTTTATTTTTGTCGAAAGTTAGAAAGCCTCAATTTGATTAGTCGGACATTTTTAGTATGAAATAATATCAGAGTTATTACAGCGAAACCATGAATTAATCATTAAATTTTATGGAGTTTGGTTTTCACAAATACTCAGAAAACTTAATTACCTTAAAATAATATATTCTATTTTAGAAAGAACCATAATTTCTTCAAAAACAAATTGAAGCTAATTTTTTGAAATGAAAATATTAATATTAATATTAGTATTAATTGGTTAATCTGTTTAGAGTATTCTACTTTGGAACTATAAAGAAACCAATTTTTTCTATTGTATTTTTGTAAGAAAAGTATATAAAACAAATGTAAACATTTTCAAAAATTGTTATAGTTGTCAGCATGTTACTTTATGATCCATAATCTTGTTATACATATAACCCTAACCAAAGCTGTAAAAAGCATCCTACCATTCCCATTACAATTACCAGTACAAGTAATGCAAGCAATACGAATTACCAGTTCCATTACTAGTATTGGTCCTTCAAAAAATCAAATTACAATTACCAAGTAATGGTACTAGCACTTCACATTTACCGTACTTCGAAAGCATTACTCACCATTACCCAGCAGCTAGGTAAGCTGAATACTGTTAGGCGAGTATTTCTAAGTAATGCCAGGCATTATTTTACAGCTCTGACCCTAACACAGTAATATCTTTTGTGTAGTAGATTTCACAAGTTTTTTACTATTTTTATATCATATTTTAGTCTCTTGAGATCTTGAAAGTTGGACAAATGCACTTGGGAAATATTTTCTCTAGTAGCGCTAAATTTATAGAATGACACCACTTAACCTAGATTCTAGAATCTCATTGATCATCCGATAATCACGAAAAGAGGCATTTAGGCAAAAGTAATCAAGTTAATTCCTCGTAAATAGACCACACAAATAAAAAAAAAAAACCATACCAAATCGTCTAAATTGGCAATCCAGTCTTTGGTTATTATTTGCGTCAACATCACCGTTCATCAATTAGTTTGGTATTGGAAAATCAACGATAGTTCCCAGCGGTCCGTAGTTCGCTATTTGAATTAATGAACCATTTGACCTTGATGAAACGAAGAAACCCAAAAGGTGTGTCACGGGTCATTTATCTGCTTTCTTATAATAAATGCGTTTCCACCACTAAGCAAAATCTTGTTAGATGGCCTAAAAATTGTGAAAAACATCGAAAAACCTGTGAATGGAATACCACAGCCATTTGGCTGGTTTCTGCTTGTGAATGTGCCTCTTTTGCCAGGTGAAAAACCTCGAGTCAGACACTTAAAAGTAAATTAGTCAAATCGCAACCTGGTGGCTTATTCCCAGCAACAATCAATAAGCCAAGCTGTTCTCTGACCACATTAAAACCTGGTTGACAAAAATGTGTTCGACCTGAGCCCACTCTCATTTCAGCGTGTCGTCGTCGTCGCGAGGCGGAGTCATTGACCGCGCCGTGTTGACAAACTTTTTTTGGTGTGGAAGCAGTTCGTACAATACCCAGAATAATACATAACACAAAAACATCAGCAATACGCGTTTTCCCTGTGCGGCTGGGCGGCAACAAGTCGCCGGGGGGGGACAAAAAAAAAAAAAAAAAACTCGTGTTTGGCATTTTGTGGCTGCAAAAAACTATACTCAACGCAGCAGCACAGAAAAATGCTAATCCAGCACACACCTGAGGCGGACCGGCGCGGCGAAGCGTCTTCACGCCGTTGATTGACCGCCCGACCCGAGTCACACGCCATCGCCACCAGGCTCCAAATTGACCCGTCTGAGCGTTCTGTGTGATTAATCATGGAGTTTACCATTTTTTGGACAGTCAGAGCCCGTTCACATGTCTCAATTAGTGGGCGAGGGGAGCACCACCAAATCGATAGTTGATTTGATTACAACAAATGGGGTCTTGAATTGTCTTCGCCGCCGACTATGCCACCTGTGGGTGGTCTTCCTTTACACCGACACACGCTCTCCTCTATGACTTCGACGAATTTGGAGCACCTCCAAGTAACTGGCAGAGCTCCACAACTAGACGTAAAATCAAATAGACATAAATTCAGAAAAATATTTCGTAAATAATTTACAAATTTTGTCGTTGAAATTATTTAGCACAGATTTTAGATGTTTTTACAAAAGTTCCATTCATTCAACAAATTTTCAATTGTTATTCAAATTAAATATTGTTGAAATTAGCAAAAGTTATGTTAAATTTGTAATTGAATTTTGGTTAAAATTTCTTCGTCAAGTTCTGCATGTTTTTCCTTGATCAGTTTTACGAAATTTTTTCTAAAATAAACGAATTATCTACAATATGGATATTGCTTGTTTATTTATAAGAAGGATTCATTAGAATTAATATAGCTGGGTAATACTTTTACTTAGTATATATAAAATATTTTTCTAAATTCAAAAAAGTCCATTGATATTTGCTGTTAAAGTACATACAAGAAAATTTTTGTCGGAAGCTCTTTTATAGTACTAGTTAAACACTTTTGTTGCAAACAGAAGTATCAAAACCTTGCATGAAAAGTGCTGTTGCTAGCGTTATTTTAATTAATACCTAATAAGAATATATTTAAAACTACGAGAAATTTCGTAAAATGCAATTTGATAATGAAATGAATGAATGAAATAACTTTAATAGCATTTTATCTTAAAAACTGCGATAAAATTCATAAAAGAAATATTTTCAAAAGTTAACGAAATTCTTGTCAGTTTTACGCAAATATTTCTTCGTTGGCTCGAAATCGTTTGTGTTTTTCGTAAATTTTATCTAGTTGTTTCTATATCTTTAGGTAAGATATTTCTGAGTGTATATACCATACATCTAATTAACATAGGGAGATAGATAATAAATTATTCGTAATGTTCAATCTCTCAAGCCGAAGGTGCGGTATATCTTAAATCTTTCTGTGGCCAACGTGTCACTTTGCTGAGATTTAGCGCAAATGCAAAATTTTACGGTCACTTACTTGAGCAATATCGGACTAATGGGAAAAGTCATGGGCAAAACTTCGAAGACTAAACCCTCTGAAGTTTGAGGATTGGAACCAAAGAAGCTCTCCGTGTGGCCAAAACCCGACCAACATTAGCATGTCACGGTCGTGGGTGGACCCGTCTTTGTCGGTAATCTTAAGATTATTAAGTGGTTACGCAATATAAGCTGGGGAATTTACTGAAATTTCAAAGATTTATAGAATTTTTCAATAGTTGAATAATGAGATTTTTTTGGGAATCCATGGCCAAACTCAGATACATATGTTGCATAACTTTGACAAATATGAATAAAGCTAATAGATTTTGAAAGACATATTTGACAAAATTAAAAAAACAACAAAAGGGATCCTTTAAGTGAAAATTTCAAAATTTCCCAAGTTGAAAGATTGGTTTTGTTGGTCTGCACGCCTCTTACCAAGAAATTAACACAAGTATCTTAATTAATAATTAAACTAAAACAAACTGTCAACTGCGAATTAAACTCGAGTATTATGTATTTCGTATTTGCTTTAAAAAACTTTCTATTTTAGCTATGAAGAAGTTATTTATTGCAATGTATCTATTGCTGATAATTTTCCTTCAATGTAGACCTGAGAGCATATTTTTTAGAATATTTTTCAAACTTTTATTGCTACTGCTTCAAGAGATATAAGGATCGATTTTTAGCATGTTTTGGAAAATCAAATTATCAAATTAATGACGGAAAGTTAGATGCGTTTTCTTTCGTCTATTATTAGATTAGATTATTAAATTATCCCTTGAATTGATATTTCTTATGAGTAACACAGTCACGATTTAAATTTTTTGTTTTTTAAATATTATAACATCAAATTGCCATAACTTACAAACTTTTTTCAGTTCATCATTTGAAGTTTTGCGGGGAAGTAAATCTCAATATCAAAAATTTATTCTTTCTCTTACAAGGTGAAGGCCCAGGTTGGGATTTTTGACGCAGCTTTTGTGTAAAAGTAGTTTACACCGAAGATGCTCAATTGTGAAAATAATGGAGCGCACTATCCAGCCATTTCCGAATTTAATTTTTTTTTCATTTTGTTTATTATTTTCAATTTTTTAATACTTTATATTATATAGAGTAACGAATACTGTGGAAAACAGACCCGGTGCATTGTTGCCGTAATTGGAAAGAATAAAAAAAAAAAGTTAAACCCCGATATTTTGGAAATGGCTAGATAGTGTGCTCTATTATTTTCACAATTGAACATCTTCGGTGTAAACTAATGTTACATAAAAACTGGTTCAAAAATAAAATTCCCAACCTGGATCCTCTCCTTGTTACTAACCTGCCGTTCAATAAAAAACTTTTTATTGTCCTAGATATATGAAAAAAAGTATCTGTAAGTTCCAAATTTTAATGCTAACCGTAGTTAAATTAATAATTTTAGGCATTGACACCAAATCATAAAATTATTTTTATTATTGTGTCCATTGTTTTTACAACATTTTGTTTTCTCTCAATGCGAAGGTAACAAACGTGGATGTACACTAGTTACTTATTAAAAGTGTGTTAAACGTAAAATTTGTGCTTGCTGTCGATCTATTGTAAGAAACGTACAATGACAAACTACTGCAAGGAGGCTATTTTTAGAGAGCACACTTTTAATATTAATTAACTGACTGATGTTTAAGTGACAGAATTTTCATTCACAGTTTGCAAATTTTGCAAATTAGGAAAACAAGAAGTGAAGTATGAATTTTGTTATAACTTTTGGTTTTATCAACATTTTCTTATGAGTACTTTTACCAGTTCCTGATTGAAAATATTTTACTTAATTAAAATATTTATATACCACTATTTAAAATGGCACGAAGTAAATTAGTTCTAAAAATACTCGTCGTCGAAGAGTTAATTACACTTATTTGAGCTATTATACTAATTTATTAGGGGATTCCTAATCACTGAATAATGAGATAAGTAATTCAAATTTACACAATAGTAATTTTCCTAGGAAAATAACAATCATGAGGATGTAAAATTTATGTGCGATGTTTCTAATATATGATCCTTCCTATAAAGAAATCGTATATAGTTTTATCACACATACTTTTGTCTACTAAATAAAAATTATAAATGAATCTATAATTGTTTTAATTAATAAGTTAAAAATACTTTCAATTTACAATAAAATTTAAATGGATATTAATACCCTACCAGGCGTTTAAGGGGTATTAATATCTGATCGGCCGGTTAAGTGTTGAATTAGTCTAATTTGTTTGAAATAAATAAAGGAAATGTAAAAATACAATGTACCACTGTTTTAAGTTCAGTTTTCTAGGGTTAATGAATTTCATAAAGACATCTATAGTACCATTATTTTCAATATCCTTAATTTGTCCTATATATCTTATTTTAACCGCAAATTCTTTCCTGCTCAGTAACAAACTTAAGTTCCCACAAAACTTACGTTTCTTGTTCATCGACGGTGGAAGTAGAAACAATAAGCGCAATATTGACTCGAAGTGATGATTTGCATAATAACCGGCAAGCACGAGGCATGCCCTATTTGCGTGCCTCGATGATCACTGCTTCACGTAGAGTGCTCGCAGCAGTCGTAGTCGACTCATGACACGTTGACCATATTTTCCGTCCCAAACAATATATCTAATACTTACTTCTGGGGCCCCATGCAGTCTGCAGAGTGCAGTGCTGCAAGATCTTAAGATCTATGGGAACCTCAACCTCGATCGTCTGCCATAACAGCCCGAGGCGGTTTTCACGTGGAAACACACAATCATGGTGTCATTGGAATCAGTGGGAAATTTTTGATTTTTTAAGAATCGCGTCCCCATTGCGTCGAACTATACTCTGGAGGGCACCACCTTGCAGAGTCTCACGTCGTCGTCGCACCGCCGAGCCGCGCTAGCCTAAGTCTCAGACCAGACGATCAGGGTTTTTTAGTTTTCTCTTTTGCAACCTTTTGCTTTTCTTCATTTTCACATTGGAAAATTTCACCTGATGTAAAACTGAAAGACGTTTTCTATCCCTGCCGCCGCTGTGCACCGGCTACCGGCGTTTCCTGTTTACTTAAAAAAAAAAAAAGACGAAGAAGAAAAACTGTTCGATTTGTAATTATCGCTGATGAGGAATAATTTCTCGCGCACGGCCACTGGGGCTCAATTTAGAAAATGCCGACTTATCGCTTTCTTCGTGCACTCGGTGGGGATTCCCCGAAAAGTCGTCGTTTCCGTTTTCGCCGGCTGTCATCAACTGGCGGGCGGCGCGCCGGTCGTAGAGGAGAAGTCGTCACATTATCCGGCCGGAATTTTGCCATTTCAACGTCGGCCGCTAAGAACAATGTTCGTATTGTCTTTCCGCTCATTTCGTAAGCTCATCATAATTTTCCCTTGGGTTGAAAAACACAAACAATCACTCGCCATTAGCCAGAAACTGTGGCATTTTGCGAAAGCGCCCATCTTTCCCAGCGTGACAGGGTTTGGGGTTCCCATGGTGAGCTCCCAACGTCGCCGTCGCGCCGCCTCGACAGTTTCTTCGTCGTCGTGGCGGTGACGATTTTTACCTGCCGGAGAGGGGCACCCATCGCGCGGACGACCAAATCCACGAATTGAGCATCTCTCTACATTTTCACTTTTTTATTCCCAGCCATTAACCCCGGACGAGTCGGTTCCAGCTGTGGGCCTCCATGCGGCCACTACCGTTCGGCTAGCATCCGTGAGTTTTTCCCCATTTTTGGCTAATTTGGTAATGACTGGACAAAAAGCGAAAATCTAGCGCTCCGCTGAATCGTAGCCAGGCGCTGCTGATGCTACATCTCAGACCCATAACAATCTGTTCCGTTTCAGGGCGCGCGCGGAGAGTCTCCTTGACTGGATCGCGATTTGATTTATTCAGCGGAATTGGGTTGCCTTCATCATCATCGTCAAAAAATAATAATATAATGGTGCAGCCCGCGGCGCAGCAGTGGTGGGGCGGTTGGTTGTCGTGGCGCTCCGCTGCTGCACGGTGGGGCCACACCGCCTCATAGTTTTCTGTCGAGCCCGCGAGATTAATGACTTCAACATGATTTCGGATGGAATTCGGACATCGAATGTCGAAGGCTGTTATTGTCGGATTTATTGAACTCGTGACGTATTGGGATTTGAAATTGCCGCGTCGATTGTAATGCCAAAAGTCACCTCAAACGCGGAGACGACGACGACGACAACGACAATAAACGGCCCTGATGCAATTTTTGTCGGCCCCATTCTTTTTTTTTTCTTTATATCTCTTTTTATTATACGATCACAAAAATCATGACAGAGATTTGCGCACTAAATTTAATGCAGTCGCGGCGGCGCGACGGTACGGCGCAATCGAAAGCGGGTTTTATTTTATCCGCCGCTGTGCCCGTTCCGCTAATGAATACGGGTGAAATTGAGCCCCCAATTAGGCGCAATCGCGAGAGGTTTAAGGTGATAATTTTAATTTCAAATAGAGGTGGGTTCGATCACCGATCGGCAGCTGCAGTCATTTTCATTTCGGAAAATGTCGACGAGAGACCCCGAAAGGGAGCACCTTTTGCTGTGCGCCCCAAAAAGAGGGGACCTGCCTAGCGCAGCTCTAATGCAATTATACATCCGTCTTTTTAGTGCCAATACGAAATGGGCAGTTTTTCTTTGTCTCTTTTATTCGACTCGAAAATGAGAGGTGCTTGTTTGGCACCACGAATGGGAGCGTTGTCGTGATGAACTTTTGAATGATGAAGGAATTACATGTAATTTGAGCGAACAGATTCGGTTTAAATGAGATACACGAGCATAGAAAATAATGGTGCCAAGTGACTTTATGCACTTCATTTCGAAACTTGTGGAAATTTAGAGCAGGTGAACCTTGGAACTTAGCATTTTTTTTGAATAGACGACCAATGCTTAAAAGAGACGAAAGGATAAAATGAAAGTACACTTTCCCAAAAATTACGAACATTCTCAAAACGACAAACATGCAACTTAAAATCTCTTTCTACATTTGTATCTACTTTTGAGCATGTCAAGAATTTTTAGTAAAATTCTGCAGTGCAATTGACGTGTGCCAATGTCGTGTAAAATAAAAAGTTACCATTTACTACAAAAACTCTAAATTTTAATAAATTAAAAAAAAAATTCTTATAGTGGTATATTCCCTTTATATTACTAATAAAACTGCTATGTGTTTTGTACAAAAATTTATATATTTGATTATTCTCTTTAATATATAACGATTATTGCCCGTCTAACGTATGTATTACTTTTTACAAACTGAGTTGATTATTTCCCCCAAAACGCAACGAGTTTTGTGTACTTTACTGTGTATATTGAGTATTTAATAACAATAATATTTTCAACAATGAATTGATAATTTTTTATCTAATAAAAATGTAATCCACCTTCGTTTTGCTTTACTCTTTTCGTAAAATTTATATTATTGGCGTGTATACTCGTCGTTGTTTGATTTTAATTACCATCCCTATGAAAGATTTTTAAAATAAAATATAAAATTAAAAAACTGGTTAAATCCTTTAATTTTTGACCTGGAACAAACAACAAATTTTCTTCCAGTTCTACACAAGCGTATGTAGTGAATTTAAAAAATATCTTTTTGGTAAAAATGACGTGTGATAGGAAAAAAGGTTTTTTTTCAATGAAAAATTTTTTATAAAAAAAAGTTTAAAAATTTTCCGCAAAATCCCTACGTGGCACTGTAGAAAAGGTAATTTTAAAAGTAAGGTAAAAATTTGACGTAAAAACAGTTGAAGTTATGTTTTCGAACAGTTCAAAAAACCTAGTTTTCAGATAAACACGTTTAAAGTTTTAAATAGCATTATTTGGCTTAGAATTTTCAAGGAATAGTAGGGTGGAAAAGTACATAACACCTTATTTGGGCCATATTTGAAGCTTGTAACATAGCTAAAATCAAAGTGAGAATCTTAAAGTCTTAAACATTTTCGATATATACCTTGAAATGCAAGTTTTTGAGCAAATCGATTATTTCATGTAATAAATGGTGAATATGAATATATTATAAATACACGCTCATGAAGAACTTGTTCGCGATGATGTTTAGAAAAAGCTATACGAGTTAGTGGTATTTTATATTTCTAGAATAAGATTCAGGCTTCTATTTGAGCCATAAATCCAATGTAAGTCTTCTGTACTTTTTCTATTTTCCCCACAAAGTGGAGCTAGTTGTGCATTTTCATATACGAATTCGTAGAATAGGGAAAACATTCTATAGAAGTGATCGGGTAATTGTTCGGAAACAGAAAAAAACGTTGGATTTGTTGACCAGTGTTATAGAGAAAACAAAAAAATGTTAATTCTTGTATTTAAACACAATTTGTAAAATATTATTTTGAATTATATGTACCGATGAAGCTTGTATAATATAATGTTGGTATGTTTCTTTGCTGTCGTTGTTGAAAATAGCATTTTTTGAAAATTCTGGTGTCATTACCCCTTCAACAAAAAAATTAAAATTCAGAAAATAAAGGGGCAACCACACCAAAGCAACATCTAAAGAAAAACGTAGCTTCAACGTTATCACACTATTTTCATAATTTTATTGTTGTTCAAAATCTTTTTCTTTAATTGTTGATATGTTGTGAAAATGTTGCTTTGGTGTGTTGTTTTTTTACTCGAAATTATATTATATAGCTCTTCTTAATTCAAACGTGAAATGTGACTATATATTATTAAAAAGCTATATTTTTAAAATATAACGATATTTATTGATAACTATAATCATAAAAAGGACAAGAAGTTTCATCAAGAACAACAGAAGTGAAAGCATTTTTGAAAGAACATTTCTATGTTATGCCTCCAAAATTACAAATATTCTGAAATCGCATATCATAGGGCATTTAATCAATGTTTCCGGGCTTCTGCGCTGCTTGTGCAATTATAAAAAATTTTAAGTTTGGAGGCATGCGATAGGAATGAACATTAAAAAATATGTACATACACTTCTCTTGTTCTAGATATAACTTCTTATCTTTATTTTTCTATGATAATATACTACTTTTTTACTTTCTTTTAACTGATTTTTGGCGAAACTGCGTTTGGTTATAGATATGATATGATATGAATGATACATATCACAGAAATTCAAATATGTACATTTTTTCAAATACAACAAATTTTAAGAAATGAAAGACCACTTAATCCAATTATTTCAATAGTTATTTAATAGTTACTTTAATATTGCAGGTATAGATATTCTTAAATATTTTATACAACAGGTAAAGTAATAGTAGTAACTAGGTTTAAAAATATTTTGTTTTCTTATTAGATTCTTTAATAATGAACTCTTGAAGTTAGACGTTCAAGCCTCCAGGGTGAACTTAAAGATGAAATAATGAGTATCTCAAAAGCAAAATCTAAAAACTGTGTGTTTTATGTTTCTGATGATGCCACTGGTAGCGGAGCTAACAAGAACATTTAACGATTCAAAGAACTAATAAAAGGTTTCGCGTGATCCACAACACCATAAAATGGATAGAAAGTTATGCACGCCCTTAAGCAATGCGCATAAAATTGAGGCTGCCACCGAAGCAGCTATTTTCTATATACCGAGTTGAGTTAATTAATAGTCTGAAACTGAAACAAATGTCTGTTCACTGACTGTAAATTGGATCAAATCAGTAAAACAGAATTTTAAAATGGGTTCTATCATCGTTTAAATTCCAAACGGGCGGATCAGTGATATCTTTTTCTATTTTCAAGAGTTTAGGAATGTTAAATTAAACCTGACCTTGACTAATTTCTCTTAATGGTTTGAAATTTAAATTTTAACGAATTTCTGTAATTTCTGCAACCATGATGTGCGGCACTTAATCACTATTCTTCTTTGCAGAAAACAGCCTCCAGGATCTCAAAGAAAAAATATTTATAACCAGCAGCGGACCAGCTTCTGCTCATTTTACTGCTTTTCATGTTTCCAAGTTAATTTTTCAGGCATTAAAGTGTCCGTGCCCTTCGTTTTGCAATAAATTCGCCTCGAAACAAGTTTCCTCCGCAGCGCAGATTCCTCCCATTGCGCCAAGTTGAGTTATTACTCGATAATTTCGCCTTTAAATGGAATCGATATCTTCTGCGGTTCTTCCTAGAACAAGTCCAACTCAAGTCTCCTCAGAATACTTTTCCATACGCCTTCTTATTTTTTTCACCCGAAGGTCGCACAATGTCTTTTTTGTTACATTTATTTTATGCTCGACGATTTCTTCCAGCATAAAGTTGAGCGGTTCTAAGAATATTTTGTGGCTCGTGGAGGTTTGCAATTTTCTTCATTTTTTGCTATTTTCTTACCTTTTTCTTTTCCTTCTTTTTTTTTTTTTTTGGTTTAACATAACTCCACCACAGCGCTGAAAGTGAGCGGATTATACCACCAGATATACCAGAACCGGAATCCGCTTTGGTTCGATTGCACGAATTTACGTGCAGCGACTGGCTGCCACCACACAACTTATAAGAAGTTTACGGCGGCTGCGGCCGGTCACTTTTACATTATTTATTTGCAAAAATCAAAGAGAGCTAAATTAGCCGCGATTGTAATCAAAGTAATAAAGGTAAAACCATTACGGTCCGAATCGTGAAAGGTGGAATATAGGCTCCGGCTGTCCTCCTTAAACTCACTTCACTTTGAACCGGAGATAAAATTAGACCCATGGCTGCTCAGGGATTAATTTTCGAATGATCTTATGACCGCCCTTCATAACTTCATAGGCTTCGTCTTGGAAGAAGTTGAATTTTTGGGAATAATCATGCGCTTTTTGTTAGTCCGTAGCTCATTTATGGTATTTGCATATCTGAATAAAGGTGTGAAGGGGAATTTTGGTATGCAATCAACCATGAAATTCTGCAAACTGCTCCCTTTAGTTATGGCCAGAGGCATTAAAGCGAGGCAGGAAGGAATTCTTGCTGAATTCATTAGGCTTCTTGTAGAAGGTGAAAAACTTCTTGTTAATAAGGAAACTGGGCGAATGTATGTTATCTTTTGAATCAAACTTATTGCTATTACATATTGCGAAATTGTGGGCTTGTTAATAAATGAATGATATAACTTATGCTTAATTCTGTTCAACCAAAAACGTACATTTATGCCAGCTGTTGTCCTTCATTTAAAATAGTTGGAACAGAAAACAATTGAGCGTACAGATCTTAAAGATACAGAAACATGTTTTCTCCTATCTCTTTTGGAGCTAGAGAATCCAGCATCATAAAACTTTAATTAGTTATTTTTGGATTTAATTTTTTTTTTTTTTACCTAAAAATGGAGTAAGAAAAGCAGAAACCAGTTGGTGATAAATCAATAATTATAAGAAATCTATACTAATATACTAATATACTAATAATAATATAATATTATAAAGCTGAAGAGTTTGTTTGTTTGTTTGAACGCGCTAATCTCAGGAACTACTGGTTCGAATATTAATATTATAAAGCTGAAGAGTTTGTTTGTTTGTTTGAACGCGCTAATCTCAGGAACTACTGGTTCGAATTGAAAAATTCTTTTTGTGTTGGATAGTCCATTTATCGAGGAAGGCTTTAGGCTATATAACATCACGCTGCGACCAATAGGAGCGAAGAATCAGTGGAAAATCTATATATATAAAAGAAAATCGTGTTAGTTACACTATTTATAACTCAAGAACGGCTGAACCGATTTGGCTGAAAATTGGTGGAGAGGTAGCTTAAAACCAGGAAACGGACATAGGATACTTTGTAGGGTTTCAAAATGGCGGATCCAAGATGGCGGCTGAAAATTTTAAATTTGAAGCGATTTTCATGAAAATTGGTATATAGGGGTTTTGCGGGATGGGGATTTCAAACCCGCTGTCCAAATTTAGAAATTCAAGATGGCGGGGCGGATCCAATATGGCGAGCAATATTTCCTGATTTCAACGGATTTTAATGAAACTTAGTACAATGAATGTTTTGAGGTCACTGATTTTGAATATTATCAAAATTTAGAAATCCAAGATGGCGGACCCAATATGGCGACCAAGATTTCTAGATTTCAATGAATTTTAATGAAAATAAGTACAGTGATAATTTTGAGGGCACCAATTCTGAATATTAAAATGTCTTGATTACAATGGATTTTAATGAAAATTAGTACAATGATTATTCTTATTGAACTAACCCCCTAATTCTACAGAAAAGTTAAGAACTCTTAACCTCTTAATTGTTTTGAAAAATCCCTTTAACTCAAGAGATGGACCTCTTTTTGTAGAAAAATTCACAAATTATAAGAAATCAGTGTATTTCTAATGTTTGTTCAATAATATGGTAGCATATTAATTCCTTTAAAAGGATTTTTGATAATAGTTAAGACGCTAAGAGCTCTTAATTTTGATCCAGAATCGGGGGTAATTTAGAATATTACCATAATTTCCAAATCCAAGATCCAACATGGCGATTAAAATGTCTCAATTACAACGGATTTTAATGAAAATTAGTACAGTGGTTATTCTGAGGCAACTAATTTAGAATATTATCGAGATTTCCAAATCCTAAATGGTGACCAACAATTTCTCAATTTCAACGTATTTTAATGGAAATTAGTACTATAATTATTCTGAGGCCACTAATTTGAATGTTATCAGAATTTCCAGATAGCGGATCCAACACGGCGACCAAAATGTCTCGATTTGGACGAATTTTAATGAAAATTGGTATAATGATTATTCTTTGGCCACTAATTTAGAATATTATTACAATTTTGTAAATCCAAGATGGCGAGTCCAATATGGTAATGCAAATTTCTCGACTTCAAGGGATTTTCATGAAAATTAGTACGATTTTTTGTGGTGCCACTAATTTTGATCATTATCGAATTATCAAAGTTTGTAGATCCAAGATGGCGGACCCAATATATAAAAAAACTTTCTAGATTTCAACGGGATTTAATTAAATTTGCTACAATAATTGTGTTAATGCCACTAATTTCAAATATTATCAAGATTTGGATATTCAAGATGGCGGTTACATAAAGGGGTTTTCGGGTTGAATCAATTTCTAGGATATAACAAACGAAGATTTGAGAAGTCTTTAATTAGTAAGTATTTACCCAACGCCGGGTGAAACCGGGTAATTTTCCAATATTTGTGAAGTGTAAAACGGTTTACTTAATATTAAACAACGTATAAGTTTGTTCAATAAATTAATTAGGGATATGAAACGGAAATACTGTTTTCTTATATTAATGGTATTATTTGTAGAAACATGCGAAAAGAAAGAACACGATCAAATATTGGTCGACGCACATGGCATAATGAAAATGTAGCAGAAAGGGCAGTACAACGTCTGCCGGGCCAGCTAGTTATATATAAAATTCGATTTATTTTTTAATATAGTCTCTTTGAAAATTATTTACAAATATAAGAAATAATATTTAACCTTTTGAGTACTATGGGCGATTAAAAGCGCTAAGAAAAATTAATTCGTCATGGCACATGCACATGCAACTGGATTTGAACGTTCGTTGATATCAGATAGTGAATTTCGATTTTATACCTTAAATAGTATGGTGCTACAAAAACGGAAACGCGTTTCTTCATCAAGCTGCTCCGTACCGAAAGGGTTAAACTTTAAAGATATATTATTTTTCGATTTACTAAAAAAGAGGCATACATACAAAAGTGTTATAACTAGATAAAAATGGTTATTAAAAAAAAAAAAATTTAATTTCCAACACCATCAACCAGCATCCATTATTGAAAAGTTAATTTATTGTCCTGTATTGTTCTCTTCGCTTAACATTGGCACGAAGGTTCACAATCCCCGAAGAACAAATATATTAAATATAAAACCGGATTTATTGAAGCAACTATACTATGTCAGGGCCTTATAATTCTCTTATTACTTGTTACAACAGAAATTACTGCTCGTTACATTTCTGTTTGATTAAACTACAGATTAAGGATAACTTTAAAAAATGTTTACATTTGTTTCATTAGTTCTTAGTTATTCCATTTCTTTAAATACTTTAATACTATGTTATAAAAATTAATGTTATGAATATGAACAAATATAAGAAAAACAAAAGGTTCGATTCTTGCTATAGTGTCAAATATTCTGACAGTAAACTCTATTCACTGAGAAAAAAGGGTATATGTATGAAGAGAAAAAAAAAAAAAACAATTATAGTTTAAAAAACTAAAAATCACGATTTTATGAGTAGTGTAGTAAAAAGTTAAAAATGGTACCATATTATTGTATTGTCACCAGAACTGCATAACTTTGCAAAGCTTCAAATCGATACAACAATTAGAAATTGGTGTAAAGTGAGTTGTAAAATTTGTTTACAATGTTAGGAAATTACAGGTCAATCTAATAAAAGCTTAGACGTTCTTTAAAATATTATAGCGTTTATATTGTACTCTTTTATTTTTTATTATTACATATACTTATGGTGTAATCAGAGCGGTTGTCTGTTGGCTCATATAAATAAAATAGTGGTTTGAGAGATCCATTTCTATGAATTTTACATAATTATACATAATAAAGTTAAAAAAATTTAAAAGTTATATTCGATTGATTATAGACATAGTGATCTTTAAAACTATAATAAGATATTTCCAATTTGCAGTCTATATTACAGAGCTCTTTCAAGTCCCCGTCCAATTGCAACAATCGATTCCATTATATAATTCACCATATTGCCTTGAGGTTTCCCGAATTCGAATCGGTAAAAAAAAAGTGAAATCCAGAAAATAGTTGACTTCGTGATCTTTCGCTGATGTCATAAGGTCTCTCAAAAGGTGGCTTAACAGTGGGAGGTATAATCCAGCAAGGGTTGAGTCTCTCGTAATCTGGTACCAGGTGTAATTAACCTCTTCGTATCCGGATATTAAAAAATTATCCAATTGGTATTGCAATTTAACGAGGTTTTCTTCAGGTTAACTATTATTAACTGCAAGTACCAAAACCGTACAGCAGTAAGTTACTCATGCGAAGAAACAATGACGAGCACCAGGTTGTTGCCGCGTAGCATAGAATAGAGAGAGCTAGCTGGTGCTAGTTACTTTTATATGATGGCTAATGTTGGGATACATGAATCGATATCCATATATATGTGTATATACATATGTACCCATAATTTCTGCAGTATGCGCACAGTGTGCACCGGTCAATTGCCGAGACACTGCCAATCTAATAAATGCTAAGTCGGTGCGCGGCCAATACCTAAGATATTTTTCCATTTTTCTAGTACGCTCTCAGGCATACTTTAACAACACCGCGGGGCAGCGCAAATCCGTAGAGGAAAAAAAATGAGAAATACCGTTCGTTCCCTACTTACGATGCAGAAATATTTGGGTCAGCAGCCATCAAAAGCGACGGCAGAAAGGTAAGAAACCGCAGCGGAACACTTATTTTTTTTTCAAAAAGACACCATTTGAGGTGATTTTTTGCCTATAGTTACACACTATGGTGAAGCATAAGTGCCCTCGGGCTGTGTAATTTCTTAATCTAACACTACCGGCAGATAGTACACCTCAAACAGATACCTTAATTCGTAAGCAGTGGGGAACGAGCGACCCGGCTCCAAAACAAATAGAGCCACCGATGGTAAAAACGAGGTGCCACCTCTTTTTGGCGCATGCCGTCGCGTCCATTTATCAAGTGGGAAGTCGTCAAGAGATTTTTGTTTACATCTTTGGCTGGTCGAGATGCTTCCTGAGTCAATGACACCTGCACCAGCATCGGCAATTTCCGCGGCTTGGATCTTTCTAAGGTGGAGTCGCGGAACACCTCATTACGAATTACGACGAGAGATGTAGAAGCCTCGAACGTGTGCAGAGGCTCGTTTTGTTGTCGTCGTCGTCGTCGTCAACGAATGTCGCTTTGGCGCAAACATCTCATCCGAAGGTAGTTAATGATCTTTGTATACCTGTCACCTGTTTCTGCGAATCAGAATCACCTGCGAAGTTTTGTCACCGAGGAAATGTTCGTGATTACTCACATTTGGTATAGGGTGTATACAACATCAATTTATTTCCTTACTTAGAGAGCTACTCCGATGTTTCTATATATCTTTTTATTTTTCCAAAGGTCAAGACAGTTGAATTTGCATTTTTTTCCGGTGAAAATCTTCTATTTTTGAAGATAGATAAAATTAATAAAAACTCCAAGGTAAATGGTAGACTAGGCTTTCTAACGATACTTCATATACTTATTTTAAAATTATTATACGACTGAAAGAGTTTCGTTAGCACAAATTTGGAATATTAGTAAGAACTCAAGGAGATTTGCTTTTAAAGACCACAGAAAACTAACAATAACAAAAATTTTTCATAATTAGCATATCTTTGACGGTTTTTACTCGAATTTAACCTCAATCTTAACATGCAGCAATATAACTTTTAGATATTATTAAGAATTCGAATATAGCTTGAAACTGAAGAGTAATAGAATAGTAGCAGTTCTTTTGTGTCTTGTCAATAGTTTCAATGAAATAAATAAAATCCTAATATTTTTTATGAGAAAATTCCTTTTTTTAAATCTATTTGTCTAGAATACTTAAGGGTGTGAGCCATCGGTTGGTTTCTTTTGAAAAATACTATAAAAGAAATACTCTTGAATATTTTTCAAAGTTTTTTGATTTATTGAAAAAAGTTAACCTTCCGATTAATTACAGAAAATGATTTCATTTAAATAGCTTACTGGGCAGTAGCACATTTTCGATTGTTTGGGGTCTTCTTTCACGAATAGCTAGATCAATATTGTGCTTAAGTGTTTAGACTAACATCGTTCTTTAACGGTACCCCACAAAAAAAAAGTTCAACGGCGTCAAATCGCAGCAGCGTAGTTACTTGCGTATAGCAGGCGCGGTGTATTATTTTGATCGACATTTCTTTTCAAAATTCGCATATTTCCCAACGTTGTTTAAGCATAGATCTCTTCAATTTGTACCGCGGAGATATGATACTGTGCTTCTGTCAACTTGTGAGATCGAAAAAGCTATCTTTGCTAAAATAATATGTAATTTAAAAAGAAACCAACAGATGGTTTAAAAGTCTAAAGTCGGAATTCTTAATACTTAAGAAAATCATGTTTTTGAGTTATGTTCATTTTTCCTACAAGAAGCATCTCATTAACTTTAGTTTTGGAGAAATTATACAATTCCTAAAAGTCCTATAATCAATTTACTTAAGGGACTACTACCGGTTATAATTTTGAAAAATTCAAATTTTTTTTTTTACATTTTTCACCTCAATATACCTTCAGAAATAACGTCTCAAAATTTTATTTGGATATTCCCAAAAATATAAAAGTTACAGCAGTTTAAGCGTGCCCGCCTACTATATATTTATAAGTAAAAAAAAAACTTTAAACGTGATTTTCTCAAAATGACCTTTTATCAAATGGCGGACACACTAACTCCGAATTGGCCCAACCGATTGGGCTCAAATTTGGAGTGCTTCTTTATTTGAGTATTCTACACAGGAAAAAACCACAATATTAGTCAAAATTCAATCCAAAAAAATTTAGCAAGTGAAAACAAGTGAAAAAATAAGCGATTTTTTGAAAAAAAATTTCAAACGTCTGCCATTTTGTTTTTTTAATCATTTTTTGACATATTCTGGTTTTTTCCTACGCGAGGGACATTCCTTAATAAAATGCCGTTTGGTTTATTTGTTTCAGACTCTTCGTTTCTGAGATGAGTTGTCCGCCATGGGACGAGTCATTTTTTGAGCTACCAACTTCGGCGCCCTCTATAAACAAGGAAAAAAAATGATAAAAATAAAAAAAAATTTTTTTTGTAATATTTGAAATAATTATTATCACCATGCAAAATTTGAAATTGATATATAATAAAGGAGCTGAGAAAAAAATTATTGAAAATTATGCTGTTTTTTTGCAATCTAACCGGTAGTAGTCCCTTAAAGGCTTCAATTTTAGATATATATTAATTTTTAAATATTGGAGTTTCCCATTGGAATTTGATAATTTCTGATAAAAATAATAACTATATATATGTATATATATAAGGCTTTATCTATATGCTTCAGATCTTGGCAATAAGAGATTGAACAGAGGTTGACAAAATGAAGGTCCATATTTATTATTTTGTTATTACGGAAGTTTTAAAATTAATGATGGTCATTATACAAAAGTGCATTTGTAGCGAACGGAACTGCAGAAAGTATATTTCATGCTTTTAACGCTTTTTAGTAGTTTTATTATATTTTTGAAAAAAGCTTTCCGGGTTAGTTTTTAAGAAGGCCTGAAAAATATAAATATTATCCTCTTAAGTCCAAAGTTAGGTTAAATTTATTCTAAAAGAGGCAAGAACCGTCTCTTAAGGAAAAGAAACATTTAGTAGCCTTTCAAAAGTCAAAATTTGAATAAAAACCACCTCGTTTCGCAGTCATGTCTCCTGCTGACAACTAATAAAACATCAGCGACATGCCGTAGATTATGCTCCAGGAGCAAAATGCCAGCCCTATGTCCGTGGCATAAAGTGCTGATTTTGAGGTGAGGGTCTTAAATGTCATCGCGCATTACATATTCAGCGTAAGCGCTGAAAAACGCAAATTTATATGCATATTTTGCAAGAGTGCATATAGGCATCATGCACCACTGATCTGATCCTTTCTTCATTTGCCTAGCGAGTCAATGACACAATACTAAGACCCCGGTCTCAGAGGTCTCAGAGGTAAATGTTGAGCTTAAGACTAGACCGGCTCGCGGACACAAAGACGGTATAAAAGAGGCTCCGCGCGGCTGCCCTGTTGGGGCCACATCGACGCCACAACTGCCGCCCGCCACCGTCGCGGCCGCTTCACAATCGTAGTCGTTGTGGTGCTTCAAATTAGAAATTCAGTTTGGCCGCGGATCGGTAAGATCTATTGCTTGCGGTTGGGCATGAAGACATTTTAGCAAAATTCACGTACATTTCGAAACAATTCAGAATCAAGCTTGGGATTTATTTTTTTTTTTTGTATTTTTCGATGTAGGTAAATGTGAAGCCGCCGCCGACGTCGACGACTGACGGCTAGTATGTGGGATGGAATACGAGAGCTAGAAATTCGCTTGATAGCATCGCGGAAGCAGTCACCACTCAGCAGATCTACAAAACGAGAAGAAGAAGAAGGGAACATGGAGCTCTGAATCTGAGACGGTATATAGTATATATATTATTCCTTTTAATTTCTTTTCTGCAATAAAAGCAGTAGCACTGGCATGTGATACGTGCCGGAGCCGTGAGGAACAGATGAAATATGCTTCCATTGCAGGCATTCAGATTCAACATATAGGTGAACTGAGGGAAAAATCGTGTGAATGACTTTTTTTCGCCTCCGTTCCGGCCATTCACACGGAAAATTAAAATGCCAGATGTAAACTATCATCAGGCATGAGCCAGCATTTCTCAGAGCTCCGGCTAATGGCTTTTTCTGAAATTTGTTTATTTTCCTAAATCCATCTCAAGTCTCAAGCAACTTGAAAAAGGTGAAATTCTCGTTAAAACGTGCCACGTCTTAGGGCTTTTCAACTATAATCTTGCTAAATTTACAACTAAATTACTTCTAATGCCCATTTAAAGTTTTCTTAAAGGCAAACGACCCGTGTAATTTTCAAATCGGTGCAATTTTCCCCAAACTTGCAAAATATAAATAGCCAAAACGAGAGCGTAGTTAATCCGATAACTACCATATTAAGGTTGGAAACATACGCAAGACCTCTAAATATAGACTATTATACTAATAGAACTTTCATTGCATTTTCTCTACAAAATTAAGTACTAGACTAGCTTTTTTTTTAAACAGAACCTATTTATTGTAATGTAACAGTAAGAAATAACTTTTTTTCCTAATAACGTCCGACATGACTCATGACATGACCTTAAATAAGTTAAACTGTCGATTATTAATAACTTTATCGAAATTGACGCATTAGTTCTCGAATCATAAACAAACAAATCCTCAGATAGATCAACGTCAAAATTATAATTATAAAAACTACCTATACTACCTTTAATTTTAAAAAAAAAATGACAAATGATGGACAGTTTGTTTATTTAGTTAATTAACTTCTTGGATCTTTAAAAGGAACAATTAGACTGCGTACATTCCAACGAATTTTTTGTAGTTTCTTGTAGTTCTATTGTTATCGCTGTTTCTTATTTAGTTTATTGCATTCAGAAACATCAACTTGATGACAGATGATAATTATCAAATGTTCGGTTATGTATATTGCAAGCGTTCGTATATGCAAGGTACGTCAAATATTTGACCAAAGCTTTGCAGATAGAGCCTTGCATCAATTTACGGGTTGATTGACGATCAAATTGACATTTTCGAAAGCATCCTTTGATTTTTCATATAAAGTTGCAAGAAATTTTTAAGGTAAAAGAAAATCATTTAAAACAAATGCGATATTTTTTACGTCAAAAGTCTAAAAGTCAGCCAGACAAAAAATTTAATTCAGATCTTTTGTTGTAAAAGTGTGTAAAAAATCAGTTGTTTTTCAGGACTGTTTGTATTGATATAAGTATACAGAGTATGTACAGAGAGTATTGAAAAACATTTATTATCTATGCCTATAACAGTAATGAAGATGAGCAAGTTCGGAAACTCAACTTTAATATACTTTGATTAGTGAAGAACATTTTTATGTATTTTAGTTAGACAACTAGAATATTATGAAATAAATTATTATAACCTCTTTGTATCATATTTCTACAATAGTTGTGTTGAATATATTTTTGCAGTTATATGTTTGTTTTTAAATAAATTTAACTATTGCAATATTATTTCCTTTAATGTTATTTAACTCAACTAGGCTAAAAAGAAATATATTTTGAAAATCTCAGCCAATGTATAAATTCTGTTTCGAAAACATGCTACTTCATGGAATGTCATGTTAACAGGCTCATTTAACCCTCTCAGTGTGGTAAAATTACGAACTCTGGTCCAAAAAATGTTTTTTTATGTTCGAAAACACTTTGGCATGTAATAAAAAATGTTAAAAAAAACGTATTTTATATGTTTCATGTTAGTATGGTAGATTTTACAACACGGGATACATAAGACGACGCGACGTCACAATCCGGACAGTAGTACCTTGTTTCTTTCTTCAGTTAGAATAATCTTAGAAAACAAAGGAAGCAACGAATCTAGCCACAGACTTAAATATCTTTGGTAGACTTAATATGGTACTTGATTCTTTTCCCGTGACTATCACGGGATAAACTGTCAATGGGTTAATGAAGTATTATGGAATATAAAGACAAATCGTTTTATTAAAATATTAACGTATGTTAAAAGACAAATTTCAAATCAAATTGTTGAAAGTTTCTCTCATTTAATTCCAAGGTTTAATTTAGCATGCTTGTAGTTTGCTTTAAAATTCAATCTTAATTTAGGTGAAAAATTAAAATCCTGTCGTCTCTATATACTTGTAGATATAAAAACGAAAGTTCGTTTCTTTGTTTTTTGCTTAATCACACTTAAAATCTTTCTTCGATATTTTTAATTTTTTGTCCGAAGATAGTAAATATTACAATTTAACATATAGGCTTCTTTTTATTTATTCGGATAATATATAGGGCTCTTAAAAATTTAGATTGATCCAAAACGGAGACCAAAATTTATCGATTTTAAAATATTTTAATGAAAACTAGTAAATTGGTTTTTTTGAATACTATTATCAAAATTTGTAAATCAAAAATGGCAGCCAACATTTTCAAATTCAAGGTATTCTTATGAAAATTAGTATATAAGAAATCTTGAGGGTACTTATTTCGAATATACTAGCAACATTTTTAAATTTTAATATAATTCGAATATTTGGAATTCAAATGATTTCCATGAAAATTAGCATAAAAATGTTTTCAGGATCCCAATCCACGCCTTAATTTGGAATTGGTTGGAAAAAGTTCAGAAGTGCTCCTTTAAAATACGGTTTTTAGATAAAATGCTTTACGTTATTTGAAATAAAAAATTGACGTTCTATTTTAAATTAACCCTTAACATTTTTTGATCATAGAAATATGTTTTCTGTGTGTACTGAGGGACTAATACAATTTTTTGTTACATCGAAAATCCTATTGTAGTTTATGTAACGATAACTTTTGAATAATACGATTCTCCATGTGCTCTAAATATGTATTACTATTAAAATATTCACACAATTTTAAACATTTTGAGAAGATATTCAAAAGGATGCTTCTAAAAACGGACGTAGATAAGTATTTCACTTATTTCCCTTTAGTGAGTAAATAAAAAGTTATCAAATGCTTTCGTTTAAACGAAAAAAAAAATGTACAGGCGTGTCCCCAACTCTTAAAATTCTGAAATTTGCATTTCATTTGGAAAAAAAAAAATTTGTATGAAATGCTTTGATGTGGAAAGAAAAATGAGTCCACTCGGCATACAAGCCACCGGAAACATGGGGTTAGAAGTGGCCTTTTCTGTAGGTTAGAGTCTTCGCAGCCACCCGGACATCCTACAGCTGCGCTGATGCTTTGACGATTTACGTATTTATTTTTATGTTTATTGTTTTTTTTTTTTTTTTTAATAAATAAACATCTCTGAAAGTCAATGAGTATGAAAGTATGCTTCCTCCCGTTTCTATCCACTAACAATTATTTCCTTTAATGAAAAATGCTAACTAATTCCAGACTAGCGATTGCCGGTGGTTGGTGATGATATTGATGATGATGACAACGACGCGATGATAATTCTCATGAAAGCTGATCAATTCGCGGAATTGTTGGGGCTTTTGTGGCGACAACTTTACATTTTAAATGTTTTCGCTGAAATTATTCTGGAGGAAGCTGCTGTCTCGCTCCGGCCGAGCAACTTTTCAACATTAAACCTAAATAAAAAATGTTCATACAAAAAGTTCAAGGCTAAATCTGTCCCCAATTGGATCGGACTATAAAATAGAGGCAAGCACGAGTTCCAGGGTAGCGCCGCGTGTCCAGCGCAAACTAACTATACTAAGATCGGTGCTAGAGTGGAGCTAGAACACGTACCGGCCGGATGACGCCGGTGCGCGGGTACAATCCCCGCGTTTATTCGAAAGTAATTAACCAATCAATTGAGGCTCGCTGCAACTCAAGCCGCGATTACCTCGAAAGGCACTCAGAATCTATTTTTAGACCGATCCTATCCAGCGCCATAGTAAACAGCTGATGCTTATACCGGTGGAGCTGGTTCCACAAACGGCAGCGGCGCTGCGAATTATTAGCCAGCCGCCGAACGCCGAGGCTAAAAAATTCCTGGGCTGGAGTGGTGCGCAGATTTTTTATTTTATATACTGTTGCTGCTGTAGCTACATGCGATTTCGCAAAAAGAACCTCTCTCAAGGAGGACCAGGAGGAGCTGGAGGAGCTGGAGGAGCGGTCGAGGCCGAGAAGAGGCGCAAGACAAGACGATGAGACACAAGGCAGAAGCCCCATCGGCCCGGGCTGATTGGGGCTAACTCCCGCCAGCGAACAGCAATAGCAACAGCAACAAGCGAAGGTTCGTTTCATCCAGGCGCTAGAACAGCGGAGCTGGGGAGCTGAGGAGCTGAGGAACTGTGGAGCCCCGTGCCCGGTTCCCAGCGCAGCGCCAACAGTGCGAACTGGGAATATGCAGACCAAATCCAAGACGACGAATGCTTCGGCTTCGACTCCGGCTGCTGGCTCAAACTGGGTGGAATGTCTTCTCGTGACCTTGTCAGAGCCGAACAAGTTTTTTATCGAATCTGGTTAAATTGTGCCTCTTTTGCCTTTTTTCCGTTGGCTTTTCTGCCTTGTCTTCTTACGGACTATGGACTCAGCTTGAATTGCTCCAGCACAAGCCTCAAAGGAGATTTTCTCCGGAATGGAGTTGGCTGCAGAATGCACATTTCACTTTTTTTTCTTCAAATTATAAATGAAGCAGGAGATTTTTAGTTTTAATGAATATTAATCTAGGAAAATGGGAACTAATTGATTTGCAAATGGGGATTATTTTATCTAATAACATTTGAAGAAATCATTATGCCTTAAATCTTAAATCAAGAAAGTTTTGTGAAATGTTATATACTTATTCATAAAGAACTGGATTTAAAAAAAAGTTACGATTGGTTTCAAATTATTGATTATTCTATTCGCTATCTATTACAAAGAATTTAATTACCATTACCAAGTAATGGTATTGTTACTTACTTATTCACCATTATTAGCAGCTAGCAGCTGAGTACTGCTAGGCAATGCTAGGTAATGCTGAGTATTTCTAGGTAATGCTAAGTAATGCTGAGTAATGCTTCTGAAGTATGGTAATGGTGAAGTAACAGTACCATTACTTAGTAATCGAGTTTTATTGGTTATTTATACAATTAACACAATTTATATATATTAACATTTCTTCTCGCAAGTGAATAAAATTAGCGGAACAAATAAAAAACTGTTTATTTCAATGAAATGAAATGAGGAAAAGTCACTAAATTAGGGGCTGCCATATAAGAATTATCACAGTCCAGATTTCTGTGAAACACACGTTGAGCAATTTTGAACCATGAACACAGGAAAAGTGTTAAAATACCAATACTGGTAATTGTAATGGCAATGGTAATTCTTTTTTAAAGCTCTGCTTGTAGGTTTTTACGTAATATATTTTAACTGAAAATGTTATCACATCAAAGTCAATTTGTATTTTGTAAAGAGAGCTTAGAATCTAAACCTTTTGCATTTCTAAGCTACTGAAAAGCCTTCAACGCAACTAAAATACTTGTCAGCAAGAAATGCAATTTTCCCGCTTAATTGACTGTAATCTTGCACTAAATAACAATAACCGGAAAAACCAATTACAAATACAGCAATTTCCTCGATTTTGTACAATAACCATCAGTGGCGGAGGCATCCACTTTTTGTCGAAGCTATGAAACGTAATGCGCCCGCGTTGGGATCGCTGTCCGTCGCAGAGTCGATCTTTCCGTTGTAAACGAAATACTATTAATTTTCAATTGTTTAGGCCTTTATTTTTTAAATTCTGCATCTTTTAAAATGAATGCTTGAAACCGTGCATAAACACCTTCGAGCAGCTCGAGTATTCCCAGAAATGAGCTCGAGGTCAAATAAAGACTACAAAGAAAATGAACAATTTAAAGAGCACTCCATCAAAAATGATCATCACCTTAGAGGAAAATTGGAAAATTTAATAATTGTTTTTCACGCTCATGTAATGCATCACTGACATTCATCATGTGAATATTTAAAGTAAACAAGTTTTAAGCATGTCTTCTTGATCTTTTCAGATATTCAGTTTTAGATCGTGCAACCTTTTCTTTCTACTTCTAAGAAAGATCAAGACGAGACACAACAACAAAATATATCTGTTCTTGATTCTTGGTAATTGGCGATCAGCCACAGTTGAGTTGAATTTATTACATCTTATCGATTTCCACGAAAATCAGACTTTAATCTTTTAAATAATTACAAAACATCGAGATGATCTTGTCAGTAAACAAAATTCCCCACTGAGAGGCGTTACAAAATAAAATTTAAGTAAGATAGTAAAACACATATAGCACAACTGCAACAAAAGTGTTTCCTTTTCTCTAGCATCAGAGAATGAGTAATTCGCGGGTGGTAGTAATGATAAACTTTCTAATCTGACACATTTCATTGCAGTGAGTGTGCTGGATATTTTTAGAAATTGGAACGACACATCTTAAAACAATTGCGCTTTTTGCAACCGAGTGCAACTAATAAAATCGTCTGCTATTCTTGCATAAGTGCGTACATACTTTTCACATAATTCAGATAAGAAATTCCTGTCCGCCTCTGGACATGAGGAGGAGGATCACTGGAACATGATCGATGTGAATCGCGCTAGTTGTCGGATGGCACTTACCTGGAAATAAATGAGAGAAGACATTTGTTAGCACAGGTCATTAATATTGAAATCTTTCTTCTTTTTACTAACATAAAAAACATATACTAAAAATATCAAGGCCTATGTCGTTTCTAGGCTGTTTTTTTTTTTAGGTAACAAGATCGCCCAGGTCTTCTGCGATCCGCAGAAGAAGACGTTCGGCTCAAAAAACTGGTTAAAAACTGGAATTGAGAGAGACTTATATGATGAGGTTCGTCGTTTTTTGGCCAAATGAAGAAAATAAAATATAAAGTAATCTCTTGTAATTCGAAATAAAATGATCGTGTATACGCGGGTTAAAAACTACCACATACTCAGGGTAAATTCCTCACTTTTCTTCGTGCTTCTCTTTTATTTTAATTCTCGTTTTTACTAGCGGAGTTGCAATTTATTTCGAAGTTTCAATTTAAAAAAATAATTCGTAGGACGCATAATAACATATAATAATTATTAAAATATTTTATAACCAAGCCATTAACAACAGCACTAAAACTTGTTTTCTCTTTGCTTTCATCATAAACCCATAAACACTTTAATTAGAGTTTAAATCGGTTTTAATATATTCAACTATGACTATAGTCATCCAAACTATATTATATCTTAACATATGATTTATGAGAGGTAAATCTGATTAGCAACAAATCATTCATTCATTTTAATCACTACGAATATGTTAAATATGAGATTGCTTAACAATTTACTGAAAAATGAGTCGTTGTTTTATTTGGAAAAAAAAATAATAAAAAACAAAACAATTCCAAGAATTATTTATTATCTTTTCAATATTAAGCTTTTTGTTCAATATTTCATTTGAAAGAAAAATAGAGTCGTAAAAAATTTTGTTGATGGCGGCGGGACGTCTACCTTTTTTTTATTCGTACCGTTCAAGCAGATTAAATTTTTTGCATTGGAGTTTTTAATCATATTGTTTGATATTAAACAAAGTCGAGTTCAATATCTTAACTGGAAATATTTTAGGGATCACGATAAATCCAAATTCAAATTTACTTAATTCCTTTAAATGGATGTATCCACGAAATGATCAGTCATTAAATAAATTTAACAAACACGTTTATAAAGCATAAGCTTTCTAGTTAAATCTTTATTAAATTTGTGTTGTTGTAAAATTGTATTTATAACTTTGAAAGCTTTCAAGAGCCTAACTTAAGCAAAATGTTTGATAATACCATAGAAAAATAAAGACAAGAAGTCTCATCTAGAACAACAGAAGTGAAACGCATTTTTGAAAGCTCTTTTCCATGTGATGCCTCCAAACTTAAAAATCTTTTGAAATTGCATAATATAGGGCGGTTTATGGCAAATCGCATAACAACTTTGCTAATAAAGACACGATTATACGCAATGATTTTATTTAATTAATGTTCCCCGACTTCTGCCACTACTTTTTTTTCTTTATAAATAAGACATTCCGCTTTTGTAACATTTTTCTTGAACTTAAACTGCCCTATGTTATGCAATTTCAAAAGATTTTTAAGTTTGGAGGCATCACATGGAAAAGAGCTTTCAAAAATGCGTTTCACTTCTGTTGTTCTAGATGAGACTTCTTGTCTTTATTTTTCTATGATAATACCTAATAGATAATGTTTCGCTTTCAGTTTTATTTGTTTTTTTTATAATAACCTGAAAGTTTGCATATTTTTAATACTTCTTAAAAGCTTTTTGTGGTTTACCATAAAATCAGTTAACAGACTAAATTTACGAAATACGGAAAGCTTCTAATCGTTAACATTTGTTTGCAAAGGTTTACCAATAAAAATAACTTAAGTGCTGAAACTGAAAGAAAAACATTGGTAAAAATAACCAAAATCTTTAATCTACGATTTTGCACCAAGTAATAAAATTGGTTTTTTTTAACAACGAAAAATAGTTGGTCTAATTTTAAATACGAAAATTGTGTACTGTTTTGTTCGATAACTTACTATACGCATGTTACAACCACATTTCTAACTGTATGACTATTTAAATGTAGTTTGGCTTTTTCTTCAAATATAGATGTTAGGGAAACTCAAATGTTTACTGATTTTTTCGAAATATAGCATACTGCTTTGTAGCAGTGTGTTGTCTTGCTCCTTTTTTCTCTGAATAATTGAATTACATACCATGAACATTTTGTGAAAATTTCATTCAAAACAATCAATATTTATTTTCAAAGTTCAAGCGATCAACACGGAATCAAAAACGATCTTCTTTCACAAAAATTCGCACTGAAATGCCAACTGAATTGTTATTTCACTAAGAATTTCGTGAAAATTGATCCCATAATTGGTGATGAATTATGAAAATAGTATGTTTTGACTACGTTTTACTAAATTCGATAGTAGATTAAACAAAACTTTTGGTTGAGAAATTCAAATCACTTATACCCTGGACAGACTATGAACGAAATTTAGAATTTCGAATGATCTCAATTTCAAAATTATCATATAGAGTTTAATTTGTGTCCAAATCCTTGTTTGACGCAATATTCATCTGAATTGTCATAACCTAAGAATAAGATAAGATAACATATTTTTAAAATTATTTACGCACGAAATTCTAAATTTCATTTACAGTCAGCCCAGGGTATTAAAATTGCTTGTCGGGCATTGTTTGTATAACAACTCACAGGCAGCGTGAATTCTAACCCGATAAAGGCGATGTTAGATCTGCTTAAGAATAACATTTCGATTTAACTATTTTTTTGGTAGTTGGAATTGAACTACGAAAATGTTTAAAAATTTACCGAGTTTCAGTACATAGTGCGTCTTTTTACAATTTATTTTGTTTGGATTGACCAACTTTATTTTTCTGAGTGTGATAAAGATTTCTACTATCCATTTTAATTGAACTCTAGTTATTTATTTAACCGAAAAGAATTAGAAGTATATTAGAATTCTACGAGTTATTTTCTATATATACATAAACCTTAAAATTAATTACAATACAAAAAAATTTCTTAAATATTTTTTTCCACGTCCAAAGTTCAATCTCAAATTATGAACTCGATTGTTCAGATGATGACAAATAAAAATTAGATTCGCGTTGTATATGTACGAATATGAGAAATGTGGCCTCAAAATATGCCACATAATTTGTTCGAATGTACACGATAGCAAATATTGCAGAACCATAAAGACTTCTAGTTGACTAGTTCTTAAATAAAATTTATGGTAAGATGAGAAAAATTATTGCAATTTTATCAAAAACATCTTGTAAAATTGGATATGAATCTATTCTTAATGACTTTTAAAGCGTTTGCTCTCAATTTTTATATCAAAATATATTTGTTCGAAAACTTCCGCTACATAAAAAGTAGGGCAAACTAAGAAATTTCAATAAATATTAATAAAAAACGCATTTCATTGGACCTCCTTACGTTGTTGTGATACTGTGGAATTTTCGCGTGAGCCTATCTTTCGCGAACAGTGTGTCAACGGGTCGGGCACAGAGGGAGGGCAAACAGAGCGACAAAGAAATAATTAAGATGTCCTCTGGCAGCAGACCGATACGGCCTTTTGATTGAGTGCACTCATAAATTAATAAAAAACGATACAATAAATTCTGGGATGGCAATAAATTCAACACAGCTAGATACCATCGTCCGTCCTCCAGGACGGCCATCCGGATATGAAATCTGTTGCGATTTTGCACGCAGCATTCAGATTCCAGACTCTTCTGGCGGGCAGTCCTGCTCCCGCTGGCCGCAACCGCAGCAGCAGCAGCAGCAGCAGCAGCAGCAGCAGCAGCAGCAGCAGCAGCAACCTGCATTTCATAAAGAGCATTAAACCCGCAGGAAAATTAATTGTTAAGGCGACTAATAACGACTATGATGGATAGGAATTGGGAATCCGCGCCCAGGCTGTCTGGTTTCGAGCGGAGCACCCTCTCCGGAATGGGTGTGCTGAATAAGTGATTTCCTGAAGGGAGCTCCTATACTGCATTCCCTATAAATCGCCCCATATGCCGGGAAAAGTGCCGCCACTGTGCCGTCCGAGAAAAACGAACGAAATGACTTATGACCCATATTTCGCCGGGATCGGGATTGGATCCCTCTGTTCTTCGGCTGTCTTCTGGAACATTTCCCACAATCCATCACATCACTTTTTCTCGGGACGCCCTGGAACGCGGGGATAGAGGCAATATTGCGCTTTCGTGCGCGACGTGCCCACCAGATGCGATGGTATGCACTATGCACTACTATCGTAGAGCACAGCATCCACCACAATGGACCAGAAGTGCAGTGCTCTGGGTGCTGCTACGACTTGCCGTTTGTTGCCCCTTTTCGGAATTGGGAAGAAGAGGGTTCACTGACCTGGGCAGAGCGATGCAAGAATGCCTCTGGATGAGTGACTGGATTGATGGATAAACGCCAGGGAGGCGGGCCGAGATCAGAATCAGATCAGACCTCAGAGGCAGACCACTTTAGAATGTGAGATCTCTTCCGATTATATGGGGAGCAGTAGCGGAGCCCCAGCGGCATAGCAGCCCACCACCACTGCTGGTGCTGGTGCTGATGTTTACGTTTTACGTTCTGGGAGAGTAAACATTTTATTTCCGATTTCCTTACCCGGCGCTGCGCTGCACTGGTGATAGCAACGCTAAGAAGCGGAGCACCCGGCTTCCACGCTCCACCGCATTAAGACCGTTTTCGTGGCAATTTCGCGTTTTATTGCTGCTTTATATTTGTTCAAGGAGGAGGAAGGGGCGATTCCCCTCGAAGGTGGTAGCCTCAGGTTTCGGTAATATTTGAAAAATAAAAAACAATAAAAAAAAATATTTCAAAGAACAAGAGGGGAAAAAGAAGAAAATTTCGCTGAGTTTAATGAAATAATTGCGCACGCAAGTAGAAGACGACTATCGCGGCGCGATTTTATTTATTATTTTTCTTTTCACGTTAGCGTGTGTCGTCGCATCGCATCGCCTGTTTTCAGTGAGTTCAGATCGCGGGGGAGGGAACCGGATGTTTTTGTTTTATATTGAGGATAAGGCAAAAAAGATAGCTCAATCTCGGGGGCAGCTGACTGCCAGTGAAATTGTTTTACAGCTCCCGAGGGTTGTCGTCAGTTTTCAGGGAGCGATGACATCTTCTGGGCGTAGATTCCAACGACTGATACCGCCGCAGTCGACAGGATTTACAACTTCAAATTGTTTTTTCTAGGGGAGAGATGAGCTTGCTATTTTTAGAGCACAAAGAGCGTTTTACACCCTTTCCTTATATTGTTTGGTTTAAAGGCATTTGGATGTTACTTTAGAAAACATATTTCTTGTTGTATTTATCGTACTTTTTGAAATTTGTTTATTACACTTTAATATGTCTTTATTCACCAAAAGTAAGCCCGTCAAGTAAGCAGTTTTCAATTCTGAATGAAAGAAATCTTTATTATAAAGGATGTCTTTTTAACTCTATGTGATATTTATATTCAGTATAGTCGGTATATTGTCGGTTCCCGAGACGATTACAGCATACTTCGTAATTTTTATGGTACAGATAATCTTCCCTTATTTTTGGCTTATTGGGTTTGTTAATAAGCAAAATTGTCGCTCTGGAGTGAAACCAATCCAAAAAATACTCTAGGGACCCCATTATATCCAGAAAAATACACCGTTTGATGCGGTTTACAAGCTGGTGGCATCATTAGTCCTAATTTCTCTTTAAAAATGAGGCAGGGGCTCGCGTTACGGTCAACAGAGATCGTTACCGGACCATGTCAATAAATATTTCTTCGAAAATATGGATGACATCTATCCTGACAATGTGATTTCAACAGGATGGCACTACGTGCCATACAGCTATACAAACCATCGATTTATTGAAATCACGATTTGGCGTTGTAAACTTGCCTTCAAGGCCGTGTGATCTGACAGCTCTCGACTACTTCCTATGAAGTTACGTGAAGTCACTGGTTTATGTTGATAAACTAGCAACAATTGATAACTTGGAAGCCAGGATTGTTCGTGTTATTCGTGCCATACGGCTGACATTGCTCGGGAAAATTATCCAAAATTGTACTGAAAGAATTCGCTTCGTCAAGAACAGTCTCGGTGCGGTGGCCAAAATCATTTTTAAGTATTAATTTCATGAATTGGTCTTTCGAATGGCATTAGAAATCAGGGCTACTAAAAATTCCTTGATGGATATATTCCGGTTTAAAAAAATTAATTAATAATTACAGAAATTCTATAAAATTTAAAAACTATCGTCTACTATCTTGAGTCCTACAATTGCAGATACCAAATTTGAAATAAGTGACCCCAATATATAACTATAAAATTCTATTCTTTAATTTTTAGTTTCATCAATTTCACACTGTAGATAGTCGAAAGGTTTTTTAAATAGTAATAAGTCCAAAGGAAAACTATATTTCAAGACGATTTTATACGATACACTATATTTTCCAAAATGTTAAATCCAATTTTATTTTTATTCGTACTTTCGTCACATGTAATTTTAATAAATATTTAAATATTCCCTTGAATACAAAACAACAAGCGATACGTCATTCTTGAACTTAATGTCGACTTGTTGCCGGGTGTCGTATCGTTTTAAGTTCAAGTTTAAGTTTAAGACGGTATGACGTCGAATTCCGCGAATGGAATAACCTTTGCACTAATAAACAATAACAGATCTTTCATTTTAAGTAAAAAAAATTTAACTTAAAAAATAATAACCGATTAATATCGTCTATCGGCCGAGGTATGAAATTTTTATATGTTAAATAGCTGATACTGGTTTTTCCTATGTAATAGCTTATTTGAATATCTGTAAAAATATTTAATTGCAAAACGGGGCTATCTTCATGTCAAATGATTTGAAAAAATATTTTAAGAAAGGCGACAGAAATAAAACTAAATAAAAATAAATCAAAAATAAATAAATCTCATCTACAATATATTATTTAAAAAATTGTTTTTGAGCTCAATTTGAAAAGTTCGGTATGGGTAAGAAGTTTAAACGAAAACTAAATATTACATAACTTTCTCCTATACATATTATTAAAAATATATTAAAACACATTCATTTCAAAATGACAAAATTTGATATTGGCTTTATATACTATACAAATACATATACCTACAACAAAGCATGAAAACTTCTAATTTTCTAGATTTTTATCTTCTTTCGACTTATCACACACGTGTCGCCTGTATTTTTAGTGTTTCAATTCAGCTTTTTATCAATAGCGTTTTTAAAATATTAAATATAAATTTTCTGCCCAAAAAATATTTGTTTTTCTAATTATTAGAACCCATGCAAACATCAAAAACAATTTGGTTTTTTACACAATTTTATAAATAATATCACGACATTCATTTCGATAGTTTGGACGTTTAACAAAAGATACAGATGGCTTTTCCATAACTATCTAATAGGAAATACGTATATTTGAATTTTCCTTCCTTTCCTTGTTAACGTTATTATTAATTTTCTGCGCTTATTATTTTCTGTAAGTAATTTTCTGAGAATTTTAAACCGTTCAACCTTAGCGGAACGACCACCTCAAAAAGCGTGATAAACGTGTGATAAAACGAATTTGCCCCGTGCTCGCAATAATGCAATTGACGTCAAAACAAGAAATTCGTATGAATCATCTTGAAAAAAACCTGTAAAGGTGCAAAGAATTTGTTGTTCGTCAGCATCGAAATCATCTAGAGACACATTGCGGCGGTGTGACGTGTTGCCCCCCAGTGGCTCATTTTTTCGATGCTGATTCACCACAAATTCCGCCCGATTCAATTTGCGCGAACCGAAGAAGACGCTAAGACGCTGTAGGGTCGAGCGAGCCATCATAATCAGCCGCCAATTGAAGCTAATTAAGCGCTAATTAGATATACGATATATACAGTGGTTCAAACGCAAAATGGGACAAGCACACAAACCAAATAAAAATCAATGAAAGAGATAGAAGGAATTCTCCGAATGGTATGAATGACACCTTGAATCTTTCCTTATTTTGTGTTATTCAAAAGACAACTTCCAAAACTCAGAAAAAATTAACTATTATATTTCAGTTAACAAAAAACTAGAAAAATATCAGTTTTTCACTTCAAACGAAAAATGGGACAAAATTAAAAACTCAACAAAATTACTTAAAATTAACGGTACTGATTGCGGATTTTATTTTTCTTCAATACTTTGTGCTGTATCCTTTTGATTTGATGACGGCGTTTAGACGATTAGGCATTGAATTCACCAAATTTCGGCAAACTTCTGGTTGAATATTCTCCCACTCGTACTGTAAAGCTGTTTTTAGCTCCGATGTTGACTTGAATGTCCTTTTATAAATTCGTCGCCCGAGTTCCTCCCATAGATGTTCTATGACATTCAAATCAGGTGATTGTGGCGGCGTTTGTAATAGTTTGGGGCAATTATGGATCAACCAAAGCCTTGCAACTTCCGATGTATGTTTCGGATCGTTGTCTTGATAGAATGCAAAGTTGTTCAAAATGCCCAGTTTTTCACAACTCTGCTTTACATTTTGTTTGAGGATGTTCAGGTAAACAAACTTGTCCATTTTACCATCAATAAAACTTAGATTGCCTACTCCTGAACTGGACATACAGCCCCAAACCATCACAGATCCACCTCCATGTTTCACTGTCCCACGTACATTTTTCGGGTGAAATTCTGAGTTCGGTTGTCGCCAAACGTAATGCCGCCCATCCGAACCATGGAGATTAAATTTGCTTTCGTCCGTGAATAATACCTATAGATTTTCACTAGAATTAGTAAAAATAACTTTTTTGCAATGGGAACAATTTTTTACCGTATCCCAAAAGTTGCTACTTTTAAGCACATATTCTCTCGCGAATTTTAATCGGAGTTTTTTATTTTTTGGACTTATAAACGGCTTCTTGCGTACACTTCTTCCATGGAGGCCGTGCCTAATCATAAAATTTCGAATTGTCTGGTCACAAACAGTCTTCCCAGTTTGTTCATTAACAATAGCGTTTAACTCTCTAGCCCTTTTAAAAGGATCTTTTTTTATTTCCCGAAGTATTAAACGTTCTTCGCCATCATTCAGTATTTTTCCCTGTCCTTCCTTGCTTTTATTTGTGATCCTGTTTTCATCGCGGTATCTTTTTATAATGTTGTGAACTGTCGAGGAACTTCTATCAACAAGAGCTCCAATTTCCCGCACGGTTTTCCCTTCTCCAAAATACTTTATTATCAATTGTCTGATTTCAAAGGAGGTTTGCTTTCCTCGCGGTGCCATTTTCACTCTTCGACTGTCTCAACAAACTAATTACTAAATTATATCTGTGCTGCAAGAGCTGCAAGTTATCAGGGATACTAATTTATTACGAATTCGCCATCAGTACCGTTAGTTTCAAGTAATTTTGTTGTGTTTTTAATTTTGTCCCATTTTTCGTTTGAAGTGAAAAACTGATATTTTTCTAGTTTTTTGTTAACTGTAATATAACGGTTAATTTTTTCTGAGTTTTGGAACTTGCCTTTTGAATAACACAAAATAAGGAAAGATTCGAGGTGTCATTCATACCATTCGGAGAATTCCTTCTATCCCTTTCATTGATTTTTATTTGGTTTATGTGCTTGTCCCATTTTGCGTTTGAACCACTGTATGTACGTTGGGGAGAATATATAGGGTCTTACCAAATTCGGAGGGCATCGTGCACATCGCCGGATGGTGGGCCGGACACATCTCGTGGTGGTGTGGAATGAAGTAGCCGTGATCCGTGGGGTAGAACTCCCCGGTGTATGGAATGTAAAGGCCACTGGCACCTGCCGGGGCGGGGTTGGGACCCCCGGGTCCAGGTCCGTTGTTCGCACCACCGCTCCCCCCACAGGTTCCGTGTCCATTTTCGTTTTGGTGCGGGTGGTGGTGGTGGTGCATGTGGTGGTGGCTCATCGGCCCGGAAGGGATGTGTTGCTGGGCCTGGTGCAGGGCCGCTGCTATCTGCTGTTGCTGCTGCTGGGGCTGGTGGATCGCGCAGGTGTTGCCCGCTGCTGTCGGGTGAAGGAGCGGCGGCGACGCTGGCAGTGACCCGTCCGACGCCTGGGACCCACCATTTCCACTGCTTACATTTGAGCTGTTCGCGTTTGTGTGATTTAGGTGCTGATCTGGTGGCGAGGCAACTACCAAACGCACCATTCTTCGATGATCTTGAAAGTTTTTCGCGCTCGTCGGTATGCACTTTATGTTACACTTTTTGATTTTTACTTATCTTCTTTTCTTTTTTAAAATTTTAAACAAAATCACAATTTTTCTCACTGCTGCTTTTTTTTTATTAACTAGTTTGATTTTTATCCTCACAGGATTTGATTGCACAATTTTTTTGTTTTAATATTAAATAAAACTGAAAAATAAAAACGACATTGAATTTTCCCGAATTTCTAGAATATTTTTATTTTATAGTTCATGTCTGAACTAAACATATGGTAAAAAGGCTGGATCTTGATTGTACGAAAAGTTGTTTAACTTGTAACTTTAAATATTTTTATTTAACTTTTATGTACTATACGAGGATTAAATTAATTTTTATGGTACATATATTTATTTAAGTCTTGAATGAATGCAGTAATAACTTCAGAAAACCCATAATTCGTTCTACGGCTACGAGTATAGAACAAATCTCTTATGTACACTGTACGTCCAGGACAAATAAGTTTTCGTTATCTGTCTGGATTCAATCGGCAGATATTTTCATTAAAATGTTCCGAACCTGACCAGCGCCAGCGACCGAAGTGATAAAATTAAAATATCAAGGCCACGGACTAAAAATGGTTCGGAGACATATTTCCCCTTCAACAATTCAACGTGTTTTTCATGACAAGATCCTAAGCACGGGGTAGCATCAAATACATCAAGGGATCCTCATCCGTCGGGCAAGAAAAAGTCAACCTTATCCTTCATCAATCTCACAGCCGTGTATTTACGCACATTCAGAATAGAGTGCGATATGGTCGTCAGAGAGTTGAAACGGGTTATACATATATGCAGATTGGATTGAGTGGATCGAATAGAAATGACAGTTACGGATCGAGTAATTGATTTGACAATTGAGAAATTTTCTAAAAAAATGTGCTTCATCTTCATTATTCTCTTTGTTCCTTGAAATAAATAGAATAAATAAAATTTCCACAAGCATTTAATATTAATTTTTCTTAATCTCCCCCATCTTTGATGTCATTTCAAGTGTCACTTCAATCCGCATTGGATTCATTTTCGATTCGATCCTTCCAATACCATAAATATTCCGCAGTGATAAGAATTTTTTTCAAAATTTCGGGCGGCTAAGGCACGAAATGAATTTTTTGAAAACATAAAATGATGAATTCTTCCCTTTATCATCTAAGTTCAATCGAAGTTTGACGTTTTAAAAAAAATTAGTGCAGATCATCCACTTATAATGATTTCGTGTAAAATTACTAGAATCTGGGATGTTGAATTAAAATTTGTTTTTTAAATCATACCGAATTTAACACCATGATAAAATTGGGTTTACTTTTTTTTAGGATCTTTTGAAAAAGCTTAATTTTATGGACAGATAAATAGACAATATATTACTATAACCTTTAAGTACCGACGTGCGGTCTGACAGGCCTCGACAGCCACTTGACATGCTACTTTACAACTTTCCCCGCTGAATTCCGATCCCTGCTTTTAAGTAGCTGCAAGGATAGTGCCCACGTTGACATCGAAACGGAAAGGTTAAAACCCTTTATTTCCATTATATCGCAGAGACAAATATTTAAATCAACACTTTCTTTAAAAAACACAACATAATATAAGCGGCTTCTTAGGCCTCACGTCGGTACTAACGTTACAAAAAATGCACGTCGGTGCTTAAAGGATAACATGTGTTTTTTATACATATTCCAATAAACGCAAAATATGATTCATCATACAAATTAATAAAATCAAACAATGCTTCTTTATATCTGGTATTCAGCCTACAATGTAATAAACAAACACATGTCTGACAAAAACTAAAGACGTTGCGAATCCCATCATCAAAGCAATTCAAAGCCAGTCTTTCATTTCAGCACTTTTCCTAAATGAGTCCCCTAAAAGTGGAGTATGCGCCGAATGCGTCGACGCGACCTAAACAAATGAGGCATAATCAAAAGCGGACAGTCTCATTCGTCTGCCTCAAACAATATCCAAACATTGTCTCTAACGTCTGAAGGCATATATCAGTGAGATGACGCAATGCATCCGTTTCTTTGTGGATATTCCAAAAAAAAAAAAAAAAAATGAACGAGGCCCGTCCAGTCGACGTAGGCTACAACAACAACGACGAAGACTATGGGCTGATTCATTCAAGTTGGTCTCAGTTGACACCGAAAAAATTGAATTCGATACTCAAACCCTTTCTTGACACGATCACTCAATAAAAGTGATCGATTCAGATTGATCGTTTGCGATTTCTTCTTCTTCTTCTTCTTCGTACTGCAGGTTCCATATAAAATGTTTAAGACTCTTATACGCACAGAAAATGTAAGTTAACGGCCTCAACAGACTAACAGTTGCTCCGTTATTCTTTTCTTCGGTGTAGGTAAGATCTTTTGAGTTCTTGGACAGCGGCTCAGGCATGATACCGTGTAATTAACTGTCGTCTTTGAGATGTGTGCTCGAAAGTCGAAACGACAAGGTGTATATGTATGTCTGTCGGGGAGCGTAAAGGAAAGCAAAAAATAATAAAAAATAAATAAATAAATAAGACATCGTCCGCAGCGCTAAATGCATGCTTGACTGAGTTCACTACGAATCCGGCTTCTATATTGCCGCTAAACACAGGTCTTGGACGCTTGGCTTAGAAATGAATGGAAGAGAGACGAATAGGTCCAGCAAGTGCAGTAATTGCTGCAACTATATCTTGAGTATGCCGACAACTACAACGATGACGGACAAACGTCTTATCTTTGGAGCTCAAACTGAGCGCAAAAGGGAGGCAATACAGAGCAACTCTTCAAAAACGACTATACATGCTATATATATATAAGTCTCGTTTATAAGATGAAGTGAGTGGAAGTATATCTAGTGCATTTATGCCAGTGTGCGTAGTATTAATAAACCTCTAGAGCTTTCACGTCTTCGAGCTGCTTTGTTGCTGCAATTGCAATCCAGCAGCAACAGCAATCCACACTTTGCTCTGGCAGAGAGGCTAGAAAAAAAAGTATTTTTGACTTTATGCTGCATCAATGTAACAGATACCAGACCAACAAGATCCGCCTTTATATTGTATTGTATAGTATATGCACAAAATAAGAACGACATGCCAAAGAGGCAAAATTTCAGATCTTATGTGTTTGTTTTTAATTGAAAACTCGATATGTTTTTTTTTTTTTTTTTTTCTTTCAATAACAACTCCACAGCTTTTAGGTGTTGTTGTTGACTTCAGCATCCCTTTATAAAAATTCGCTGAAGTGAAGATATTCATTATTCTTTACGCGCTGCGCTCGCTTTCAAGTAGTCTGGCCAAGTAGTACACACATTTCTGCGGATCGTCGACATAGTCATCTTCCTTTTTGTTGTTGTCGTCGTCGTCGTCTTCATCGTTGACGATCAAAAGAACAAGAAAGAGGTCAAGAAACGGATAAGACAGAGAGCGAGATGACTGCACGAGTGCCACTTTTTATATACCTTTTTCTTGCTTCGTTTGCGATCACACAGATCGCTCAGGTATTTGATAATAAATATATGGTATATTTTTTCTTCGGCCCTCTTCAGGCAAAAATTCCAAATGACTTACTCGCCAATCCAGGCTTTATGTGAATCACACGAAATTTTTCCATTTTTTTCTTCAAAGAGTAAGAAGTTACCCAAGAAGTTGAATGAGACACGATCAAAATGATCGTACCTTACGACAAAGTCACAAAATAGAACCACAAAAGGCCTTGCCAATAAAAAAAAAAGTTCCTTTTGCGCTCAATTAAAAAGAGAAAGTTTGGAATAATTCCTCCTCCCCCTCCGCATGTACCATCGCCAGCCAATGCTGCCACAAACGATCGTTATTTTTCAACAGCGTCTTTAGAAACGGCGACGGCGGCGGTGGCAGCGGCTACGGCGACGGTGTTTCGCCTTGAGCATCAAAAAACCATCCGAAGGGCGGTCGATGCTCGGTATGGCGTATATATGCACAAAAGGCATACTATATATATAAGAAGGTATAAGAAGAAAATCCGAGTTGAACGGGAATAAAAAAGATGTAAAGTGTGTGTGCACCTATATCTTATACCTGTGGGGGGGGGTCGAAGAAGGTAGAAGGGTATATAATACCCACCTCAGCCAATTCACTGAGGTCGCACAAATTATTTGAAAACTCCAAAAGAATTTCCAATGGAATTTGGGACCTTCACGGGTGAGAGATAGTTGCATGAGGTAATGGATGAGATTTTTCTGGTGATCGTGAGCCAAACTCTGCGGCACGGCTGCTCAGGAAAATAGGTCGCGCTGGAACTTTATATTCAGCTAACAGGTTCAATTTGTGATTATTATGTGCTTCCAAGAAAATTTCAGGTGTTTTGCTACCGCTACGATGACAACGACAGTGTGTGCGAGCGTGCGCCTCGCGATCAGTTTAATGCAGCCCGAGCCTAAGGTTAAATGACTTCTCAGGTAGGCCAGGCAATTTTCAGACTTATCTTATTTTTTATTTATTCAATTTTTTTTTTGTTATATTCTCTTTGAGGCTTTTGAGGTTTCTCATGTAAGTGAACATGAACTCTTTGGCTGTAATTGAAGAAACTATTCAGGTGGAAATAATTCGGTACATGGCTATAGATCGATCGGGGCGGCGTTACATTGCTATTTTTATGCAATTAACATATTTAGTTACTCTCAGTTTACCGGTGAGGTGTCATTAAAGAAATTGGATGGTTTTTGCACTTTACGATGTGATAATGGTCTGATAGTTTTTTCTTTCTCTTTTTTTTTCTATAGCTAAAGTCCTTCAGAATTGACTTTTTGGTAAATTACAAAACTGAACCACGAAGGTGAAATGTTTTAAAAAAAATATAGTAATTAACTTAGCAGCATGACGCAATTTGACTGTAGTTGAAGAATTTTTTAATTAAGATAACATTCTTATGACAATTTTTAAAATATTTTTTTTTAAATATTTTATTATCTTAACAAGTTCCTGTACAAGCGATCTATCGAAACACTAATATGATTGGACTCGTCCTACTATATCATCAAAAATTCCGATTTATTAGTGGACAAAGTGAGAAACTTTATACCATAAACTTTCCGCATAATTCTAAGATGTTAATGTAATTGTTAATTAAAAATATCTTATTTGAAGACAAAAAAAATTAATTCACCTGACTACATCTAAGGAGCTGATAAACTTGACGGAAAGAAGAAATTTTGAATAGAGCGAAATTAATTATTACAATAAACCATTGTATTATTTTTAGAGATCTTTGAAAGCTTTGTGTTTGTAAGGATTTCTTCGAAATATTAAAAATGTAAGAGATATAAAAGTTTATGGTCTAAAAACCAAATCTAACCCGAAAATTATTATTATTATATATATTTTTTTATAATATATTTTATTATTTATTTGTCTAATTAAACACTAAACCACTTGTTCAATAACTCATTACGAAAGTTGCCTAGTTTAAAATGTTGGCTTAAATAGAAATTGAGTTCTTTGCACTCTATTCTTTCATGTTTTTCAAAATATCTTTTTAAATATACTATTTAAAATTATGAAAAACTTATATTTGTTTTCCACATAACAAGCCCTTTTAAATGATATGTATAAAATTTCCAAATAAAAATTCCGAGTACCTAATCTGTCCTAATTCTTATATGAAAATTTAATATATTAACTAGTGCAAAAAATGTTGGTTAATAAGATGCATTACTCTGCCAAATTACAAGTTTCTAAGTCATATGGTTTCTGAAAAAATCGACTGCAGGACAGACGGACTGATATGCGACTGATCTTTTTCGTCGCTCCTACTTGCCTAGACATTTAACTTAAAATTTTTAAACATCACATTAAATAAGAAAAACAATTTTCCTTTTTTCGATCTGTCACTTCACAAGGCAAATGCGTGCTTGTCACCCTCGATAAATCGAAAAACATATTTTCCTTTAATTCGCTAATTTCAAAAACTCGAGGTTTTTTGCCACAATGATAGGATGGAAATATCTTCAAATTTTTACAACGTTTCACCAAAATCCGTAAGGAGACTTTCATACTCAATGTATTCCAAATTTTTAAATATTTTTTTGCAAAACACCTAAAACCAAGTATTAAGTAATTTTCCAAAAAGTACGAGTGCTATTTTGGTTTTTTTCATATTCCAAGATTTATCTCTACCAAGGCGGATGTAGAGGCCCATTGACACAATGTTAAAAAAGAAGAAGTGAAAAATTCTTCCGATAACGATACATTATATAGACTTCCCTCATATCACATTATTTATAAGAAACAGTCTATGAATAGAACGTAAGAGATGAGAGACATGAATTAATAATTTTGGGTAATCGGACAATAATTTCTGTTTCGGAATTTTATACGGATAACCTTTATGAAATGTTATCGGTTTTAAAGCGGACCATTTTTTGTTTATTATGTAGCCCTTGACTGGCTTTTCAGAGTATGTGAAGAATTATTAAAAATTTGATAGAATTCCTAATATCGTATAATGATTAAGTAAAAAGTTTATTTAACTGCTCGTTATCAGTGGTAATTTCACTTACAACATTTCGTTATAAGTTTCGGTATTTCTGGCACGTGCTGCAAGCTGATTTGGGTTCATATCTTCAGAAATTTCAGCAGCGATATCAATTTCGGTTTGAATTTCCTCTTTGCCTAACACATATGTACATATTTGTTCTTTTTTTTCTCTTTAGCCTAAATCATCTTAAGATATGTTGGCTACTTTCAAATGTTTTCGCAATGAATCATAGGTAACCAAAAGTGAAAATAGAGGAGATCTTCTTCAGTAGCGTTCTCTCCAATTTTTATGTCTGAAAGTTTGCGGGCTTATAATAAATTTTGGTTGGGTATCTTCATAAGCCACACTATCAATACCTATCAGTTTTAGTAGTGTTTTTCGTCCTTGACACAAATACAGCTATTTTTCTTTTCAGTCTAAACTAAACATAAAAAAATGTCCTCATTGAATTATTATTGTCTACTAGTGATAATGCCAACCGTTTTTTTAAGTAGCAATTCTGACATTTCTCATTATTTTACATGTGACGGATTGAGAAATATTGAGTCTTGCAATACTTATGCAATTAACTAATGAATTGTAACGATGAAGATCTGAATTCAATTTTTTTATTACTCAACATCTTTTCTTCCTGCTTCGATCAAGTCCGGCTTAAAATGTTCGTTAATTACTTCTGCAAAAATCTCTTTATTTCAATGCCATTTAATGTATTTCTTAGAGAGCTTAATTCGTCTTAATTCATGCGCGAACCCTCTTAGGAGCAAAAAAAAATATATATTAAGAGATTCTCTTCCGTGGCATTAAACAATACACAGATTTAATGATGTTTCTGTCCTCCTCGAGCCGAAATCAATTTAAAAATCATTGTGAGCTCGAGACGTTCAATGGTCATATGAAATCAAAACATCTCAGCTAATGAAGGCGATGATTGAACCGCCTGGAATAGTGGTGGCGGCGGCACGGCACAGCACGACAAGACGCAGCACGATAGACGAAAGTGGATGTTGTCATTGTCCCAATCCTCGCCATCCGTCCGGACAGTCTAAATACAAGCCAAATTCAATCACAACAGACCAACAAACACGACAACTTTGTATGCTCATTTAGATATATTTTTTTTTATATCATCGCATTAATTAGAGAAATTCCACTCGAGCTCTGGGTTCCTTTCGCCATCGTTAATCATCTCATTTTGTCCTGAGTAATTTTGCAATGCGTAACCGAATTCCATGCATGTTTTCCGACGTTGATTGCATGGACCCCATCAGCAGCACGATCAACGCCATCTACTTGATCAATTTGGCGCGATCTTCAAAATGTTGGGGGAGAGATCGCTCTTATCACAGCATTTTAGTGTGACACGCTGTGCCACCCTTGTTGTTGTGCTGTTGTGTTGTTGTTTGTTGTTGCCGCTAGTCACAGAGATGCCTTCAAATGATCGTCGCGATCTCTTTCATCTGGCTGAATGATTCTCAGTTTATATCGCTTGCAGCATCCAAGCACACCATGTTAGTATATGTATACACTGGTGCGCACTTCACTTTAATTGGAAAATTACACAAAAAATGTCTTCCATTGAGAAAATTCATTGAGCAGTGAGAAGACCTTCCAAATGCGGAACATTTTCAGTCATAGCGTATAATATAAGACGTAGTACTTGGCTGCGATGGTGGGATAAAGGAATGCGTGCTCTTGAACGATAACTGAGTATAGGGTTCTTTCTAGGGGAGTGTATTTTGACCGGACTAGAATTTGAGGCAATTCAGTTTTAAAGCATTTTGCCTTCTTTTTCTCTCTTGTCCACCAGCTTTCTTATCAAGTACTGACGATGGCTATGTCGTGGTTATGATTTTAGAGGAGGCTCTGGTTATCACAAAACTTTTGCAGCTATATTATCTCTATTTCTGATGTAAAAAATTCAAGTTGTGAAATCTTGTCCTGGAAACTAGTAACAAATTTTCTTAGAATTTATAATCGAAATATTTGCACTACTCTCTCTTAATCTGAAATTGTAATCTTTTATATTTCTATATAAAGGGTTGCCCATCTGTTGGTTTCTTTTTAAATTACATGTTATTTTCACACAGACAGTACAGTATATAGTATAACTCCGCTGTATAAAAAACGTTGAGAAATATTTAAAACTTATTTACAAAGTGCAAATTATCAAAACAGTGTGCCACACAAACCGGACAACAATCGATCTTTTGCGCACTAAGTTCAATAAACGTATAATTAGCCAATGCTCACTCTTTATAATATGATTATCATTGCATATCAATTCTGAGAGAAATCATACTTCCATATTATGATTTAATGACATTTAAAAATTACTAACAATCTACAAATTACACACCCTACAAAGAAATATTTAGTCTTTATTTTTGTGTATCCTAAAATTAGATGGAAAGAAATATCTAGATCTACATCCGTAATTTATAAAAAAGAAAATTGCGACCATACAAATTATCCATTTATAGATTCTTATTATTTTTTATTATAGCCCTTTCTATATTCTCTATACATCTGAATAGGTGTATACCGAGCAACAAAGTCTTTGGTTGGTCAATAAAATACTTTTGATCATTAATAATCCTCTATAAAATGCCTCTGCATATATTAAGCCATCAGTAAGACTTTAAAACAACTTAATCGTTAATTGAACCTGTTGCAATACTTTAGGACTTGCGTTAAACGAGTACTCTTTCGTAGATTACTATTTGATAGGAGTGATAATTATAAAACTTCGAGAGTACTTCAAGAGTACCTTAAGGCAGCCATCTCGGTCCAATTCATTTTATTATCTACACTGTACAGCAATGAGTTATATACATGTACTAAAAAAGCACTAAAATTCTTAATTATGGGGACGTAGATTAAATTTTTGTGATAGCAATTAACTACTAAATTGTTTTCCATATTATATAAAAATAATGGCAAGGACTTCCAAAAGCTCAGTATAGCAAAGTTTTGTTTACTAACGTAGCCAGATAAGGAAATATTATTTTACTAAGACGGCAAAATATGGCATACAGCAAGACAATTGAGATGAGTAAAGATATTTAAAATTATCAATTAAGGTCAACTGATTTTCTAATAATAAAGGTACTTTTGTTCACTTTAAATATTAAAGAATTATATAATGATATGATGTTATTTTCATCAATAAAGGGGGTTTTTTTAATGCTTAAAATAGAACTTTCTACAGGGATAACTGCCAACCTAAGCTGTCATTCTGACAGCTGTATGCGCTATTTACATTCAGTATATTCTGGCAAAAAAAAAACTGTTCATCAAAAGTAAACACTTATTATTATTTTAAATTTAAAGTTATATCGGTCTTAAAAAAAAATAAATAAAACATTCTTTATATGTAAACAATACAAATGGTTATGAAAAATGGTTCATTGTATCGAAGGACAATATAACAAAAATCTATCATAAATCGATAGCTTAATAAAGCATTTATTCGCACCTGTTTTATAATTATTTCTTTAAATACCGCAAAATTACCTTAAGTCAACTTAAGTCAACTATGGTCAAAAACGATTTAACAATGCCATCTGTAAATAAATCTGCACAACTATTTAGATCGCCGGACTAAATCCTTGTGATTGTAGTTAAAGTTGTTGGACCAAAGTAAGTAATTTGGAACAAAGTTGGTTAGTTAATTTTACGGTGTATAAGATGATGTAATCTGTGTCACCCAGTACATTACAATTGCAGCACTTTAATTTGAAATTTCCATAGACCTAATTTTAAAATTTCAGAAATTTCCCAGAAAATTATAATGAATGATGATGTTAACACTGCATAACAATCTTGCTGATAGTGATAACACTAATGAACCTCGTATATCTTTTTTGTCAGTCGCCTTGATTGTGATTTTCCTTGGTTTTCGTTAAGAATTCCCTCTCATAAACTTTTCATTTTATTAAATAATCGGCATATTGCCTAGACAATTACTCATAACAAGTTCCGTAGATGTGAATCACCAATTAACAGAGGCATTTCACGAGCATTTGCCCGGTTAAACCGCTCGAAACAATAAAAATTCATAAATTCCACATTCTCATACCAAGGAAAAGACTAATTTTTCCCCACTATGACCTGCCACGTATATAGGTTTTTTTCTTCTTCTCGAAATAATTAATAATAATAAAAAAATATATATATATACTATGAGCTGAGTAGGAAAACTTGTCGAATCCGAGAAACAATGCGAACCATGTAATAACATTAAATTATCTAAGAGAAAGTGCCTTCGCAATGCCATTTGAGAAAATGTTTTCCTAATTGCAATCCGCACCACGGCCGCACCGTAGCGAATGTTCGGCTCGTCTGAGGAGCTCCTCACGAGTGGAATAGTTCACACCGTGGAACGGCGTTTTTAAGTAGGTGAGATACAATGAGGTAGATATAAGATACAGCATGTATAGCCAATATAACGCCGAGGAAGAATGCATTAAAGAAAAAGAAGAAAAGAAAAAAAAGCGCCGCAAAGAAAAATATCACAAAAATAATAGGTAATAATAATGCCGTGGAAAAAACAATAACAAACGCGGACAGCAAGAAAAACTCCTTTCTAATTCGTTTGCCAGCAAAGAATACGACAGCGACGATGATGATGACGACGACGACGACGACAATCCGCCGATGGTCGATGTGGCGAACAGAGCAAAAATGCCAATAGTGTGGTGGAAAAAAAATATTATATGTAGTATATATAATAGGGGAACAAAAAATGAGAACAGCCAAGGAGGATTTTGACACCAATAATAATGGATTGTCGACGTGAGTGGCCCCAAAGTGAGCCGGATGAAGCTTACTCTACTAATTTTCGAAACGCACTATTGCTCGCACCGACGATTTACACTTTTTCTTCACTCACTTTACTATTTTTCATTTTATTTGTATTAAATTTTTTAATTAAGGCAAAACCTACAACTTTTCGTATAATCACTTTCCAGCCTTTCTACTGTTATTAACGTTTTCGAATGGTATAACATAGCACCACTGCATTATATCTAGAATGCTGAATTTGCACAGATATTACATATACATATATATATATATTTTTTTTATAAAACTTTTGGAGTTTCCTCCTTTTTGATAAAATATCTCACAAAATTCCTTCAGGAGAATCACATATACATATTTTCTGGCCGTTCGTGATCAATACCAACCATTCATGGAAGGCTAGTGTCCGACTAAACGGTCGGATAATGTTCCAAAAACATATGCGGGATAGATCACCAAAAAAAAAAAAAAAAAACGTAAGAACAGTACCAAAAACCAATTAAAAAAAAAACAACTTAAAAAGATTTAACTAAAATAAAATAATAATCAATTTTTTAACGGATATCCGAAAGAACGGGGCGAAAAAACCAAAAAACGCGGCGAAACCATTCAGTTCGAATGTTAGAATCGCACTACCATTCCGGATAGAGTACAAAGTTGAAGCGGCCAGTCAACTACCCAACCAGCAGCACAGGCACCAGCGACTTTTTCCATCCATTCCACTCTCCAGTCTCTGTATCTAGCTCGGGCTCTGGGGTCTGGTCATAATACGGGTTTTACACAAGGGGGCATAATTTCAAGTCAAGTCAGTCTCCAGAACCACTACACAACTCGCCGCGCGGCTACGTCGACAGCGATGGAGACGACACGACAACGACGACGGCGACACGGCGGCATAAAACATAGGCGGCATCAAATACTCGCCCAGTCGCCGCGCGTACAGCAAGCGAGCGAGCGAGCAAGCGGAGCGAAATAACGTACCATCACACATATAATGAGGCGACACGGCACGGCGAGGGTATGCGAGGTATGAAATATATATACAGAGCCAAAAGTTAGTGGACAGCAGACAGACACAAATAGAATACGACGGCGGCAGCGGCGGTGACGTCGAGGGCAAACGATGGTATTCTCTGTGGCAAGTGAAAGATTAGCGATGGTGTTTTACCCGCCGCTGCATACCTTTGGCTCGTTCGCTAGGCTCGGCGACTGGATTTTCAGCTGGAAGTGGAACTTGACTTGGATCGTGGCTGGGGCTCGGCGGAGGACACACATCGCACCACACCACACCACACCACGCCACGACGCCTGCATGATCCGTCGAACTGATCGTGATTTGTGAAAGGGTAGCAAATGAGAGCTTGAAAGCAAACCACCGAAAATCTTGGCATTTTCCTAACTCTTGCCCCAAGAGAAAGTAGGTGGACAACAATGATCACAGGAAAGTGCATCCGATCCTCGATCCAGATAGGCAACAAGATCATTCCTCAAAACATCCGTGATCAATGGAAAACTACAAAAATATTTCCACAAAATACAGTGATGTTTAAAATCAAGAATATCGTCGTATATCAAATGAATATCAGACAAGATCACTCTTTCAAAGCATCCGTGATCAGTTGAAAACGACTAAAATTTCTACTAAGTAACACAATCATTTAAATTTCCAATTTTCACTATATACACATTATTAGTAAAAACCAGGCAAGACCACTCTTCGAGACTTTCATGATCAAAAGATCAGAATTATAAAAATGACCAAAAGATCAGAATTATATACTTAATACTAGTAATAAACAGTTCAGTTAGTAGAATTTTCTTTTGTGGCTTAGAAGAGTAAACAAAAGTAGCTCTTGAATACATGCACCTTAATCTTAATGCTCGGCTATGCTATTTCGGGTTGTCTCTTGTATTGTATAATAATATAAAATAATTATTAATATATAATATATAGTTAAATAAATATAAAATAATTAAAAATAATTCTATTTTTGTTTTCATTTTCCAACTTTTCGTTTGTCAACAATTCTTTATTTAATTTATGTTCTATAGGGTGACTAATGAGTCACTATTTTTAAACAAATGGAGGGATCGGGCAAATGTAAATATTTTTTTTTTATATTCATTTCATGTCCATTTTGTTATAAACAAATTAAATCTATTTAATACAAACCATTAATTTAAAAATTTAGTGAAGAACATGAGTTATTAAATATATATATATTTTCGAAATGTGAACCATATAAATTGGCACAAATATCCAAAATCCAAACGCTATCTAAATTTATTTAAAACATGTTCTAACGTTTCATTTGAAATGCCATCGACGATTTTCCTGATTTTTTTAATTAAATTCTCTATTGTTTTTCGGTTATTTTCAAAGCAGTGATCTTTAATTTAGCTCCATAAAAAGAAATCACAGAGAGTGAGATCTGGCGACCAAGGTGGCCACTCTATTCATGTTCCCCTAGCGCTAGTACCCTTGGCCAATAACTCGATCATCATAAACTTTTTTTATGGCTTCAAATACTTCTTGTGTGCGATGAGGTGCTGTTCTGTTTTGCATAAAATAAAAAGATTTAAGAAGACCCCTCTTCTTCGCATGAAGAAAGAATTTGGTCTCTATTATTATTTTGTACGGCTCTCAGCTTTGCATAGGATTCTACTCTTTTTAGCTTTTTTCTAAAAGGTTAGCTCGCTCATTTTCACTAACGCTGTCCGCTTTATACCACAGCTAGAATAAAACTCACAGAGCTCAGGTATATATTTTTAAAACGTAAGGCTCCGCAGAAGGTCGGAAAGGTGGAGATCATTCATTTAGTTCTCACACACGGTCCCATGGGACACCCTGTATATTACAAAAAAAAAAAAAAAAAAAAAAAAAAAAACAATGAATGAATGAATGAATCGTTTGATAGTTGAAATCTTCCAGTTACTAACTATCAATAGTTGCAATGATTCGATAGTACCCATCTATTACTACTTAATACAGATATCTTAACAATTTCTAAGTTTCACTAAAGACTATCTATCAATCAACCCCAATCAATCGGCCTATACCAGTCAATTTCGGGTTTCCCGATCGTCACAACCGATCTCGAAATTACCCAAAAAATACACAACCAAACACACAAAACAAGTCTTGGAATTTCCAATTACCGTTACTCAGAAAACTTCATACGAAACTTTTCGTTTTCCAGTGAAGTCACACAGGCCTACAAACTTCTCTCTTGGCGCGATCGCGCTAAAAAGCATAAAAAGATAAATATAAAAAGTCACCGACTCAGTCTAAGATGCTGGCTGAGGCAACAACAAAACGAAAATATTCCGCCGGCCTTCTCGCGCTTGATGAGCTGCGGTGCTACCGAGGCTCGTCGAAACGGCGACGGGGTGGGTACATACAAGTGCGATGCCATTTTCATAAATCTTTAAGAAATGAGCAAGATCGTCATCGGCCGTCATTGGCAACAAAGAAGCAATATATATATATATATATATATACAAATATATATATATATATATATTTTTTTATACTTCATTCGGGATCCCGCGAGATCTGTTGTTAGAAAACACTTTTTTCGCCTCGTTTCAAGATGATTTGATGATTAGGTCTCTTGCTGATTTTTCTGTTAGTTTACGATAGAAATTGAGGTTGGAGCTTTTTTTTATATTCAACATGATCATGATCACGAACACAGGGCTATTAACACTTCAGCAGGTTTCTCAGCAAATTTTTGAGGTGTGTTTGCAGGAGCTTTCGATTCATTTGCGAAAATTAACTCATTTATTTGTAAATAAATAATAAACAAACCGGATATTTTTAGTTAGGTATTATAAAATCAGGTAATTAAATTGTCTGGTGACTAGACTAGAGAAAGCTTATATTATTAGATAGAGGCAATAGAACTATAACGTGTAGACAAATAACAAATGTTTTTAAATTTATTAATAACCGAATGTACTTATTTTAAGACCCGATACCCGACGATACTGCACTAAAATAATATACTATACATATATCTTTATCAAATAGTGTATGTTAAACATATTCACTTCTGTATTAGTTTACGTTTTTATAATTTTTAATATTTATCTATATCTCTCCGGTACCTTGCCAGAATAAAAGTACATACCTATTTAATATGTAATCCGAATTATGAATTCAAATGGAAATATATTGTACCATATATTAGCTACGTGTTTTTTTTCCGGATCAGTATCAAATGAAAAAAAAGAGAACGGTCAAGTGTGAGTTCGAATCGCGCAAAGAGGGTTTCTTATGGTATTTTCTAAAATTTCGTTATATTCCCTGATTTTTTTTTTAATTTTAGTTTCAGTAGTTTTGGAAATAAGGTAGATTCAGATTCTGAATATCTTTTTAAATATGCCATTTATTATAAAATATATTTTGTTTCCACCTAACAAGCCTTTTTAAATGAAACACTACATGATATATAAAATGCCCAACAAAATTGTTCGAGTACCTAATTGTCCTTTATTTAATTCTTAAAATGTTGACTAGTGAAAAATTTGTGGATTAATAAGATGTACTATGTCAAATTTCAAGTTTCTACGTCGCATGGTTTCTGAGAAAATCGGATGTGACACGCGGACAGATACGTGAGTGATCTTATAATGGTACGTTTTTCACCGATTTTGGGTTTTAGAAACAGCAGTTCCTATTTTTACTAATGTAATAAGAATTAAGAATTAAAAAAGAGTTGTATTCTTAACATTCGAAGTGCTGATCTAGAAACAAAACAGGATGGAAAAAAACAGCTATTGATTGACACAATAATAATTATAAGAAAGAAAAATCAAACTCAACAACAAATTATGAATCATATAATCATCAGATTATTATCCGCTTAATTTCGAACAGGTAATCTTTAGAAAATGGTCCATATGATGAGTGGTGATGAATTCAGAGTAAATTGCATATCGTCAGATGAAAATACATAGGTTCTATATACATACCCAATTTGTAAAAGATCATTTGATTTTCAACCGACAACATGTTAATTTTAAATATTCTTTTGTTTTTAATTGAAACCACAATTGCTGTAGAATAGACCAGAAATTTAAAATATTTAAAGATGTACTGAACTTGTTTATTTTCTTGTTTCGAAGAAATTAATTGATATAAACCATAATCACCAAATTACCTTAAGTCTCTTTTTGTGATGATAGATAAATTAAAGCTTCAATTCCACGGATTCATTAACATGAAACCATTTATAATTTAATCATCCTACCAGTTTAAACTACTTTTTTAATATACTTCGCGTGAAAAATTTGATATGTCATATAATTCAAATTTGACCATAGCTTTTTTTAGAGCCAACTTTTTTAAATTTTTTTCAGACTTACCGCAGCCTGTCCGCAAACGAGGTAAATTAAATTAATAATATTGTTTAAAAAAAATTCACTTTGATAAAATTGGGTTAAACCAAAGCTTAAAAAAAACAAATACAAAAAGAAACCTTGAAGCAGACGTGTTTACGTTTTTAATTAAATAAAAAGGAAAACTGTTTCATTTATTTGGCATGCTTACAAGAAGTTATAATCGCGAAAAGTTCTATCGTTTTTTTAAGGTTAAGTATATAATTTAAATTTGTATTCTTAATACTGAAAACAAATTGTTTCATATTTTGATATTATATAATTATGTAGGTACATCTAAATATAGTACAACCATTTGAACAAAGAAAATGATTTCTGGAAAGTTTCGTAAAATATTTATATATTTATTTGATGTATTAATTTCATTAATTTAAAATTGCATATAAAATTTACTATAAACTTATAGATTTTTTAAAACATAAACCTCTACTGGCTCCAATTAAAGCTTTTTTACTCTTTAAGCCTGATAATATATGTAATAGATTAGAACGCCACACACACACACACATATTTTTCTATACCAATTATGAATTCCCCTCTAGGTAATGAAGAATAATGTCACGTATCAACTCAAATCGCAAAGCCAATTAAAAACCAGCACAAGCTCCCTCAGATATTAATCTTAAAACGCACTGCCAACTGAGATGCGACAGTTTGCCTCCGCCGATAATAATTTCATTTCATTATTATGGCTGGGAATGAGGTGGAGCAATCCTTGTGCACCATTTAGACAAAACAATCGAAGGAATGCAAAACACAATACCACACTATAGCAATCCTTAATTAATTCCTGTTAAATTTGCTCGAATGCTAAAACGGCATCAATATTAAGTGGAGATATATTTTGGCATTGAAAGGATAAAAGACCTATTTTTGGTACGCACAACTATCGAACTAGTGTTCGAATCTAAATTGCAAATTTCTTCGAAGACGAAAAAGTTTGTTAAAAGAAAATTAAAGTCAGCTAGGGATTATTTAGTTTTTTTTTTTGCGATTTTTCTAGTGCACTATCATTGTCTAAAGTCCACCATATAGAGAATACAACACGTCACAGTAGCAAAGTTCTTTAAAAAGATACTTTTTGTAAAGGGTTATCATCAATAATAAAAATTAAACTGATCAATTTTTTCAATACAAATGATAAAGTTATCTTTTATGAATTGTAAAAGTTTTTCAGGGAAAAAATCTGTACTGAAGGAAATTAAAAATTACTGTCTGAAATTGCAAAATAAAACTTCCTGAGAGAATTATTAAATTAATATTAAAACTGCTCAAATTAGCTCAGAACATTTTTAAGAGAGTGACAAAATCGTTCACATTGCTGCGGAAGACGAAAACTTTACACAACAAACCGAATTAGTAATTTAAACGTTCAATTCGATTTGGATAATAATACTTTTAAGTAATTTCTTTAAAATATTTTAAACTGTTTCCTCATGGAAGAAATCTTTTATCTCAAAGCTGTTCAATATGGTAGATTTACACTGCTATGAATACACCTGCAGTAATTTGTCGAAAGTATTGCCAAAAAATCAATTTAAATAATTCTTCCCCAGTTTACAAAATTTGCCATAATTATGTCACAACAAGTGTCGAAATCTAACGTGTCAGATTACACGACCTTGGAGGCAAATTTCCAGGACAATTTCTCGAAATCACTTTGTCACAAAATCGTGATTTCAATAAATGGTTTGTGTCGCTGTATCTCACGTAACGCCATCCTGTTGAAACCATATCTTGCCAGGATCAACCTAAAATCTTAATGTTTAATTGTCCTTTTCGACGCGAAGTGTTTTTTCCCGGCCCGATAGACGGAAATAGGGCACTGCTTGATTAACTCCCCTGCAGGTTCACCTGCATGACGCCTAAGATAATTAATTCAATTGTAATTAACACATTCGCGGAATCCACCGAAGGCAGTTGCGAGGGAGGGGCCCTGGAACCACCGCAGCTGGGTTTCCTCAAGACAATTAGAAGGGGGTCCTCTTGCAGCATGTGCAGAGCCGGCCGATTATGACTTCTTGCGTGAGCAAGTGGAAGCCTCTAAAATAGCACAGTCCCGGTCCCGTGCGCGTATATCTCGCACTTCTGCGGAATTCTCGCGCTTGTGCCGCAATCAATTCCGCAATTTGTAGTTCAATTGTTGTCTGCATGCATTAAAAGATACAATTTGGGCTCATGCCCGTCGAACGTCGATGGCTGGCTCATTGCTGGAGATGGGGCCCCAACCCGGCGATGGAGCGTTCTATGATTTTTCAAAATGTTTCGCTGCGATTAATGAGCCGTTCACGCCACAAAACCGGCAAATAAGAAATTCGAACCGCACCTTATTTATTGCGATACACTTTAACAGGAACAAAGCGAATTCAACAAATAGTTTTCTAAGTAAAATAATGAGTCTTTCAAAATTCCAACGTGAATTTCAGACAATTATAGCATAAGTATCTTAAGATATAATATATTTATAGAAACGGAGCATTAGAAATTAAAATTATTTCGTACTTCATAATTACACCTAGTCCCAGACTTACTATATATCGTTAATTCTAAGCCAAAATTAATTTCTAATGTACAATCAAAATAACATCTTAGTATTTATATATATATACCTCAATTTACACGGTAGATACCTTCCAAGAAAAATCGTGCTTAAAATAAAATACCATGTTAAACGAGACGCCAAATCATATAAAAAAGTGGGATAGGTTCAAATAAGCCTTAGAACGTGTGGATAATAAATCCAATTGGTGGAATATATAAAAAAAAATATTGTTCAATTTAAGAACCGTGTAAAGTAAGTATCGTGCAAATCAAGGGATAGGTGTATCAATCATACTGAGCTTTATTTTTATAAATAATGTATTGTTCTTATCATATCGTAGGGTTGATCACCATAAGAGTGAATTATTTAGAAAGTTTCGCAAATTTTTGAATCTTCTTTTGAAAAAACAACGTAAATTGAAACTCGGGGTCAGAATGTGTCAACGACTTAAGTCGCAGACTAGGACATCTTTACTATATTTTACATTTCTACGCTTTTTGTTCGACATCTTGGTATTTTTTACAAATTGATCTGTAATTGTAGAAATACTTTTTACCAATTTTTATAAATTTTACAAGATTTTTAAATGGAAAAAAAATTTATTTCTTAATTCTTTCGTTTCAAATATATCGAAATTCGATATAATTTAACGAGAATTGGCTTTAACCGCTTGTCTGCTCGGTATATTTGCAACGGATTATTGAATATGAAATGAGATAAAAAGTACTCAATCGATTTTGATTTTTAATGCATATTACAAATTGACACAACGCTAAATGCAATAAATTTAATATCGGTCTTTAAATTCCCGAGAAAGTTAAAAACAAACATACATATGTCCGGAATGAATTGAGACCCTTTTTATTTTTTTTTTAATAGATTACAAATCACAGAATAGATCATTTTGAGTGCCGTTTTTGCTCACCTTCTCGATATTTTTGCTTTTTAATTTAAAAAAAACAAGGCACTTGACTCTCCCGGGCCCGACCAAAAATCGTGAATAATTGCCAATAAGCTGCTGCGCCATTCATCAGACTATTGACCCCGGACATTAAGCGCGCTCGTGTTTTTCTTGTGAAAGATCACGGCACGATCAGTCGCGCGGGGCCTTAAGCCGAGACTCTTGCATAATACGAACATGACTTTAAAGTGACTGCATGGACATTATTGGACCATGTTTGAGCATAGTGGAGCCAAACAAGCGACAACACGAGCTCCTTCGCTGGCGACATTCGAGGACTAATTGCTGTCGTAAAACCGACGACTATGTCTACAGGTCTAAGACTCTTTTTTTTAACGATATCTATTAATCTGGCTCGAGTGGCCACCCGACAAGTGTGCCATCTTGCCGCCATCATCATCAGCATCATCATCATCGTCGTAGTCGTCGTCGACGTCATCCTTAGGGACTTCCAGATGAACAGTCGTTGCGCGGCGGCAGTTCTAAGGCCCGGAACACAATGATACGACCGACGACCGACGAGCGACGGGTGCGTACGCCATTTACGTTGGCCATGACACAATGATACGAGCGACGATCGTTGCCAGTTTAAGGAGAAGGAGATCTAAGGGGTTACGATGAGAATGTGTGAAGGGCTGAAAGTCCGTGAAAACAGCTGATATTTGTGAAAACCATATATAGAACTAAACCGCATACACCGAAAGTTGTGTCTGTTTCAATTTTTTACAGTTGGCACTGACGACGCGTACGACGTGCAAAATAGAATCGGATCTATTTTGCACGGCGCGTAGCTCGTGTCGCGTCAATGTGTTTAGATGTACACAGTACCCTATGCTCGATAAGCTTTGGCGTTGTGTCGTCGTACGCACCCGTCGCTCGCCGGTCGTTGGTCGTGTCATTGTGTTTCTTGCTTAATTTCCATCGATCGCAAAACGCACCACCAAACGTCTACGACTGATTATGATGATACGATGATGAGATGGGGATTGGGGCGCTTCTCGTCTGGGGCACCCATAAAACTTATTTTTTCTCAATTATTTCGTAGTTTCAAAAGACGCCAGGAATTAATCTCCTCCAGTTGCAGTGTGGTCGGGCAGAGACTCATATTACAGCAGTGTCGTTGCTACTTGCTACCGAATCGGAGCCCGAGCCTGAGCCTCCATCAAGCAAAATAGAGGCTCCGGCGGCGGTGACGACGGCTGCACAAGCACGAAAGTCACTATAATGCTGCCAGGAATCTAGCATAATTACGTACTTCAAGAGAGTTATTTCATGTGTTGTAATTATAGGTCATGTGCACTTGCATAATCCCCGGCGTATCTTTTTCCAAGGGCCCCGCAGATAGATGCGATAGTTAGGATCTCGTGGACGAGTAGGAGGAGGACGCAATTCGCGGTACAGCCTCCAACAGAGCATAGGGATCAATGAACGGCATAGAGCTGACGGATATGTCGCGATTTTATTTGTTATTTACCTTTTTTCACCAATTTCATCCTTGATTGATTGTGACAATATCCCAGTTGTCGCGGAATTGAGCATATGAGAACATAGTCCACGAAATTGCGCGCGATTGGGACGATTGGGAGAGTTGAATGATGTAAAAAGACCTATAACCGCCTTTATCAATTTATCACTATCATTCGACATCACTTCAATGACACTAATGTATGAGGGGCTTAATTGCCTGCATTTATGCCGCGAAAAAGCGAAAAATGAACATAGGAAAATAAATAAAAAAGGCTGACTGCAAACGCGGTCAACGCTTTTTAATAGACAGCGATTTCGCAACTTATCGCCGCGGTACAGCGACGGCGGCGGTCGCGGCGCGACAATCGGTAAAGAGAACTTTCGCTTTTAAATGTCGCAGCCAATTATGAGATTTTGAGGGAAGGAAACATTTCGTGCAGTCGTACTTTACAAAAAATAAGTTAAATATAAAAAAGTTAAGAAACAAATAAATGACGGGTTACGAATGTCGGTAGAAACCCCAGAGGGAAATCATCTTTCCACTATGGAATGCGACCTTGCGCGAAAACACTCATATTCAAAGTATAGAAGTATTTAATGGATTTCTACTGCCTAAGGCCGCCGAAGAAGTTTTTTTGATTCGCCTTGTATAAGTCTTATAAAAAAAAAAATTCCGCATTAACTGCAGACATGTGAGGCCGGTTTTTCCGAAAGTGGCACATTATTTTCATTAGGAAAGCAAAACAATCAAATATTAGCAGCACTGCATGCTTCGATAATTATCATGCCGTCAATTACTGCTGCAAATGTTGGTAGAGATTAAAAAAAATAAAGAAAAATCGTTATGCGCATCAATCAGAAGCTGAGATTATCTACTCAGATTGAGAGATTTACTGTGTTTTGAATGGATTTCTACAAAAACAAACAAATTGGTATCGAAGACATTAATTACAATCAGCCTATTGTCCATTAATTAATTTATCAAACATCTTTATTTCGCCCCAATATGATGTAATAAAATTATGGTACACCAAAACTATAAGCAATTCCCAAAAAAAGGCTTAAACATGAGATGTTGTTTTTGAAAGTGGTATAAATCCATTTATGAAAAAAATGAGGTAGTTTTAATCAGATATAGATTTTTTTTTTTATATTTATGGTTAAAATATCCTCATTAATTAATAAAACGAAGTTGTATCGTAAGACGTTATCACAAGAATGTGTTTGTTGAAAGTGGAATAAGTCCATTCATAATAATGATTTTTGATACTTTAGCTAAATTAACCACTTTACATAACTTTAAGACTTATAACGAGAGAAATGTAGTGATATGATGAGTTTTAGTTCACCTCGCTAAGTGTAAAGAAGAAATAACATTGAAATATGAATAAATTTGTTATTTCGGCTTATCCAGAACAATAAAACATTTTGTATTGGACCGAAGTCTACTAAAAGTTAACTTATAATAAAGATTTGAAATTTTTGAAATGTGCATCAAACTGTCATGCTTTTCTTCAGTCGCATTTTTTTAATGATCTGAATCTGGAATTTTGCACTGAATTGAATTTTTTTAATAATATCCTATAGCAAATGTTTTAACATTTACAATAAATGCACCAAATTACATGACTTTTACCCATCCAAACTTTAAATCTTTAACAGGTGGATACCATCTACACAGATTTCTCCAAAGCCTTCGATCATGTGAGTAACGAAATACTCTGTCACAAATTAAAAGTGTATGGATTGCAGGGGCCTTTACTGTCCTGTCTCTCGTCCTATCTGTCTAACCGTAGGCTTAAGGTTGTGTTTTCTGGGTGTTCCTCTTTTGAGTTTGTGCCGTCTTCCGGTGTTCCACAAGGATCTATACTCGGTCCACTACTATTTCTGTTATTTATTAATGACTTGACTACAAAGATAACCTCTGACTGTCTCTTATACGCTGACGATCTCAAGATTTTTCGAGTGATCGAAAGTGATTACGACTGTGATATTCTTCAAGGTGACCTAATCGTTCTACAAGATTGGTGCAATACTAACTGCTTGACAATTAATGTAAGTAAATGTTTTAAAATGACCTATAGCTTTAAAAAATCTCCTGTGATGCATGACTACTGCCTCTATTCTGTGTCACTAACTGAAGTTAGCCAATTTAAGGACTTATGTGTAACATTTGACAATAAACTAAAGTTTGACGCTCACATAGATGACGTTTGCTCCAGATCCCTTAGGCTTACTGGTTTTATCCTTCGCACCTGTACTAACTTTGGTAAACTTTCGACAGCTAGACTTTTATTTTTGACAATCGTACGTAGCACTCTTGAGTATTGTTCACCGGTTTGGTCACCTCACCACCAAAATAAATCGGACAAAATAGAAGATGTGCAGAAAAAATTCTCCCGGAGTATTTTAAGAAAATTCAACAAATCGTATACTCCCTATGCTGAAAGACTTCTTACCCTTAATTTGCCTAGACTCGATGAGAGAAGACTTTATCTTGACGAGTGCGCTCTGTATCGTATATTTAACGGGCTTTTAAGCACTACTTTACTCGACGAACTTAATATTTACGAACCCGTATTTGCCAGTAGAAGCTGTAACATCTTTGCACCGTCCAAAGCCCTGCTCGATGTATATTTTAACTCTCCGTTGATTCGTCTGCAGAGAAACCATGACAGACTCCAAATTGGTCCTCTGAACTGTTCATTTAGCTCATTTAAGCAGATTGTTTGTAATAAACTTAGTTTGTAACATTGTATATCCACCTTAGCTAACTTTTAGTACATTTTGTATTTATTCTTATTCTAAGCTTTGTTATTGTTTTGTGTAATAGGGAATTATTTAAATATTTCGGTACGAAACAATTTCTTGCTAAATAAATAAATAAATAAAACTTAAAAAATCACTTGATTCATTTTTTGACGCAGAGTGGGGATAACTTAATGCAATTTGATGACCTTTTAGTAAAATTAAAAAGTATTGCTATGAGTAACAATTAAAAAATTCACAGATTCCAGACCCAGATAAGATCATTAAAAAACGCAACTATGCAAAACTTCAAAACATACATTTTTTCAGAGTAGTTTTCGACTCAACAGTGGTTGTAAATCACAGCAATTTGATGTTATTTTAAAATGTTAAAATACTGAACAATTTTAAATCTTTACTGTGTTGCTCATGAAAAATTCTGGATATACGAAAAAAACGCAGCTATTATTAGTTTTCTTAACGAAGTTATTTACTTTTCACAATTATATCTCTCATTTTATTATAATTATTGTTATCTTCATTCAATTATTATGAGTATTATACATAAATTTCATAAATCAATTAAAATATAGATTTAAAATTATTATTATTTTATAACTTTACATAAAAATATGACTATAACTACGTGTTTTTAAAGAAATGAATAAAATTATAATAATGGTTTTCACACTTTGATGCAACTTTATGCTACGTACACATTTCCTGTGATTTTTTCTAATGGAGAGCGAACAAACTCAATGTTGATACATACAGCCTTGTTCAAAAGTATTAGGGACCCTCGATATTCATTGATATATGGAGTCTGAATGGATTCCAGAAAAATTTAACATAGTAGGTGTTCATACCCAACTGTCACCAGTTTAATGATGGGGTTTGCCGGTCGTAAAATCCCAGTAACTATAAAAACGAGAATGTTTTTCAAATTTTCGCTCATTTATGGTTTGGTGTTAGATGCGATAAAGTGCAATTTAGGAACGGTTTGAAGTGATTTTAAATATTGGTTTTAAGTTTTTAATAAGGAAGTGTTAAAGGTGATAAAATGCAAACAACACTCAAAAGGTATAAGGAGACTAAATCCTTCAAAAATAAGCCCAGAAGAAGCGGACGAAAGCGTGCCACCACATCAAGGCAGGATCGTCTTTTAATATTGATGTCTCTTCGGAACCGCAGAAAAGCATCGAAAGATCTCGCTGCAGATCTTCAAGATGAAGCGGGAGCTAGTTTTTCTGCAGTAACAGTTAGAAGACGACTTATAGGCGCAGGACTACGTGGTTGCAAGGCAATGAAAAATCCATGGCTTTCTGAGCGAAACAAGTAAAACCGGCTTAAATGGGCGAAAAAATATAAAAATTGGAAAGCCGAGGACTAAGCAAAAGTCGTACGGTCGGACGAATCAAATATTGAGGTAAATATGCCAACTGTTCTTCTTCACTTTAAAAAAAAAAAAAGTATTCTGAGGATCTTAGTTAAGAAAAAAAAATTTTTTTTTAATTTTTTCACTTTTTTTGTTTACATTACAAATTTTCGCCCAACCTGGGGCACAGTTCGTGCGACGGAGGAAGGAGGAAGCTTTTCGTCCGGATTGCCTCGTCCCTACAGTGAAACATGGTAGCGGAAGTATTATGATCTGGGCCTTTAGGCCTCATCGGGAATCGGATAGCCATTTGTGTGTGAAGGAAGGATGAATTCCGAAAAATATACAGCCCATGCTGGAACAAATTTTGGAGCCATCCATAATACAAATTCTCGGAGGAGTACTTGATAATTATATTTTTCAACAAGATAATGCTCCTTGCCACACAGCAAAGAAAATTCGCGAGTTATTCGCGAACAACAATATCCAATTCATTGATTGGCCTTCACAGTCCACCAGCCTTATCCCCCCATCTAGCATCTTTGGCTCATATTAAACGCATGAGTCCACCAACGTAACTGCACTTCACTTTCGTCCCTGCGCCAAGCCGTGATTGAGAAAATATCTCCAGATATTTGTGCCACCGTGGTCAACAATATGCCGAAAAGGATTGCAGTGCTGATAAAAGCAAACGGGGGAAATAAAAAATATTAATAAAATTAATAAATGATAATGTTTTTTTAGCAAATATGTGCATTTTTTATTACACATGTCTTAAACGGCTTATTTTGAAGAAAACTAGGGGTGCCTAATAATTTTGAACAAGGCTGTATAGTACATTAAAAAACTTATGTCAAAAAATCAGCTGTCAGATTAAAATCTCAAAATATTTAAGTTATTTGTTATATAAAAATGTCGCAGAATTCAGCCAACAAGCAATTAACTGATAATTTATTAAACGATGCTGCCAATGAAATTTGGAGGATGGAAGAATTTGGTGTGTACCACAAAACTTCTAATTCAAATTTCTTTAACAGCTGATATATGATTTTGCAACCTTGCAATTTTACAAGGCCTCTTTGCAATATGTCTAGGGTATTGCAAATTTGCAAAAGTATTGCAGATTGCATTTCTTCAGAATTGTTATTGTACCATTGAATTTCCGTGCTATAATACTGCGGATGCAAGAGTGCAAGACCTATTTGCTCAAAAATTTGAATACCCATAATACTTACAGTGACTCACAGAACTGATCACGCTTTTTCTAAAGAACACAAAAAATGGTAAATTCTTTTATAAGAGTTGCATGAGGAATAAATTTTATGTGCTCTTTTGTATGTTACACAGACACACAATGTTTTGAACCAAAAATCTTTTATTCATTATTAATTTTTACAAAATAATACTATAAATTATAATGCTAATGAACGTGATCACTTTTGTGAGTCAGACTTTATTCTCAATATTCTATGGCTAATATTTTGTGTAAGCACCTTTTGCTTCAATGACCGCTTGTATACGTCTTGGCATACTTTCTACAAGAGTTTTACAAATTTCAGGAGAAATTTCATTCCAAGAAAATTGCACCTTTTCCCACAATTCATTTACACCCCCTGAAACCCCAGTAATTGATCTTTTTAAGACACCCCATAGGTGTTCTATGGGGTTAAGATCAGGCGATTGTGGTGGCCATATAAGGGTTACCAAATTTTTCTTTTCAAGCCATTTTTTTGTAATCCTCGCATTGTGCTTCGGATCATTGTCTTGTTGAAAGACGATGTCCGAAGCGCGAACTTCAAATTTGGTCATTGAAGCAAAAAGTTCTACATCCAAAATATCAATATATGATGCCGCCGTCATTCTGCCAGGTATCAAGTGCAAAGTCCCGACACCTTGAGCCATCATACAACCCCACACCATAATGGATCCTCCACCAAATTTCAATGTCGGTTGTACATGTTGTGGCTGAAGTTTTTCCCCTAGTTTCTCCATACCCATTGTCGTCCATCCGAGCCGAGCCTGTTTATTTTTGTCTCATCGGACCATATCACTTTCGCCCAGTCTTCTGAAGTCCAATGGGCATAGGTTTTAGCGAAATTGAGTCGCAATTTTTGATGCCTTTTCGTGAGCAGCGGCTTTTTCACTTTCGCTCTACCTCTCAACCCAGCGCGGCGTAAGGTCCTGCGGACTGTCTCAGTCGAAATATTGATATGGTCATCTCTGGTCAGCGAACGTTGAATTTCAGAAGCGTTTTGATATTTCTGGCGCCGTAAATCTATTAAAATTTTTCGTTCTTGCGCCGGAGACAAAATTTTTGTTCGACCTCCCTTGTTTTTGTCTGGTGAATTTTCCATATTTTTCCGAATTTTGCTAATTGCACCTAACGACACACCAATTGACCGTGAAATTTCGCGGTGCGAAACACCTCTATTAATGAGATCTTCTATTTGGCGTATGCGTTGCTGGTTTATTGGCTTATTATTAGACCCCATATTAAGCTTCAAAAAATATTTCAGTAAAAATAATCAATTAATATTACATTGTAACCGACAGTTTATATTGTAGTTTCTTACCATAAATGTTAATTAACTTTGAATTTTTAATTTAATTTCGCTGAAATCAAGCAAGGATATTACTCTTTCACTTTACTCACAAAACTGATCACGCGGAGTGTTTGCAACTGTCAATAAAATTAGGGGAAAGTGGGGGAAACACGAACACCTAAGGGAAAACTTAAATAAAACAGTGGAATTTGATCACAGAGTTTTTTTATTGTTTAACTATAAAGTTTACTTATCTGTCTAACGAATTCCGTAATCAATTTTTATATTTTTAATAAATTGTGACAATATGGAAAAAAAAACAAAACCCTTAGTGTTCGGCTTTACTCAACATTAGTGGGCTAAACACGAACACCAAGTGGGGTAATTATGTATGAACATTAATAACGACAGTGATCACATTTATAACCCAAAGATGGTGACTGTCCGTCAGTACAATTCTCGCGAGCCCATTTTTTACACACGTAGCACATAATCCAGTCTTCAACGGGGGATCTATACAGGGTGATCCAAAAGTATGGAAACGGCTAAATAACTTTCGAGGAATGCATTTTGGAGCAAAAAGTTGTAGACAAAAGTTTTAGGAATTTTCCCCAGCTATTCAATGGTGACCTTAGATTTGACCTTGACCATGGCTTTGAAGGTCATTTCAAGGTCAAGTTGACTTTTTTAAATTGGAACCTTTATTTTTGACCACGGAATTGGAAAGAGCGGAAAATTTTACGTCCAACTATGACCTTTACTATGACCTCGAAGGTCATATCAGGGTCAGGTTTGTGATTCCCTTATTTTCCTTCAATCAAAATGTTACCATAAATTTTTCCAATAAATTCTCTAAACTTTAAATTCAATTCAAAAACCCAAACCCCAACAGGAAATCAATTATCAGTCCGAAATACCTCTAAAAAGAGCATTACTTTGAATAAAACCGATAATCAAAAAATCGAAGAAAAAATAAAAATACATTCCAATCATTGTAAATCGCTGTGAACAGAAAAACAAGCTTGACAGAAACTTTAATTAATGCACCCAAATCGTGGGTAAAAATCAGTGCTCTGCGGAACCAACAAAAGGGAGGGGGGTAATGCCGAACGTTCGAGATTGCCCGACATGGAGTGTTCGCCTTTACCCCGCTGGATCGAAAACAATAAAATGGAAAAAAAAATGTAGGTTATATTTCTTTTGCTGATTGCGTCATTGTCATTTAGCTGATTAATATGTGAGTATTCCACTATGTAAAAGTTAAATTACTATTGTAGATAGAAATAAAGCAACACGAACTTTAATTTACCAAAAAAATTACATCAAAAACATGCAAAATATTGAAAAATGCATATCTTGACAAGTACGTGCGTCCGCGTCTCCCGTGTTGTTGACTGGCACAGGTGGTGGCATGGTCTCCGAAATGGCGGCAAGTAAAATATGGCTATCTCTCTCTAACACATTAGAACCATTGGATTCGGGATTACCCCACGTTCGTGTTTCCCCCACTCTCCCCTACTAAGAATTCACTGCCGACAAAACCAAACAAATTTGTTCACCGTTAGATGCATGTTGCCAGCTTACAAAAACCAATAGTGAATGTAACAAATTTAACATATTTTAAATTAAAAACGTTAAAACCGCTGGGTTTGTAGTAGAGCGTGATCAGTTCTGTGAGTCACTGTATGTTATATTATGTATTTTATAAAACAAAAAGTGAGACCTTTTTAAAATTTTGAGGTTGTTTTTTTAAATTTTGTTAACAGTATAGGAAAAGGCGGTAATATGGCCCCCTACTTTGTTTTTACGTAATAAAAAAATATTAGACCATAACTTTAACTATAACTTTATGCCAAAATATCATGCACACATTTAGTCAAAGTAATTAAGGTCGGAAATGTAAATAAATCCACAGCTTTCAAAAAAAAATTTATTTTTCAAAATAATGTGAAAATGCAGCGATATAAAATTTTGTGGGTAATATGACCCCACATAATAAATGTATAAAAGGACAAAAAATATACCGAGCATACAAAATTCCCATTGGTTTTCTGAGAGCCAATCGATTTTTGTGCCTGTTTAGAAAATGATCTAACCATAACCATGATCAACCAGCAACACCATTTCTGAATATGTTTGGGATGCTATTTTTCGTGGCTAACTGATAAGCCATTCTTCTTACGTCCATACGTTTCAGACCATAGTACTTACTTCCCATTAGCAAAAGGTAATCAACCAAATTCTCTTCTAAATGAGGTTGTAGTATACATTTTCTACCTAGTGGTTTCTGCACTAATAAATCCAGTGATTCTTCTACATCTTTGACCAGCCTCGTCAATGTCGCTCTTGGTACTAACAAATGTCTGAAAGCCTTCTTATACCATATAGTTTTACTTCGTACTGCTTCGACTGGCCTTTTCATTAGATCTGAATCCAATGTCTTCCTCTTTTTTTGTATGTTAGGAGAAATATTCATTCGAGGCATCTGGTAGTATCAATAAATACACTAGTTAATAACTGTTTTCGTGTATACACTCAATATGGCCCCCGAGACCATAATACATACAACAACAGGGGGCCAAATTAGACCTATGAGCTTAGTTTCAATAACAAATCAGGAATAAGTTATTAGTTAAAGTATGATCTTTTTACCTTGAAAATATTGAAAGAGGAGTTGATGCACTATCGAATAATTGCCACAGTTTATTTGTCTCACGCTTTTACAATATTTTAAAAACATGACCTCTCGGCAGGAAAAAAATTTCTTATTGCAGCACATTCACATAAATGAAATAAATGTCAATACTTGGCGACAGTAGCAGTCTGGTTACTTTTGAAATCCTTTTTGGTAACTGTTTGATTTAATGCGATGTCTAACTCGCAGGTAAAACCTCCGCAATTATAAATTGGGCTGGGGGGCCACTTTACCTACAGGGGCCATATTACCACCTTCTCCTCTATTAATAAAAGTTTTCGTTCGTTGGAGCATATCTTCTCTTTAAACTTTAATGTTGCACAATTTTCAAAAATTATAAAATCAGCCAACAATTGGCACTTCTAAGCATTTCTAATGTGTTTGATCACGTTATGTCACTGATACGAGTATATCTAAATGCAATTACCTTCTAATATAAATGTTATTTTTTTCTTTTTGAAATTTAAACTTAATTTATTTACGTAATAAATAAATTCATTAAATTTTAATTTATTGGTTTGAATCCTCTGCATCGAAGATGTATGAGAGGTAAATGCAATTAAATTAAATTAGCACTGATTAAAAATTGTTGAAAAATAAATTATTAGGTTTACAATTAAACTTTATAACGTGGTATTATTACTCTCTTTTACTATTCAATAAAATCTTTGAACTTCTACGAACTAGTATGATCAAAGATAGTTAGGTATGTGGAATTACATTTACGATCAAATCAAAAAGTTACTTACAGTAAATCGAAAGGCCACTTAAAGACTGAAATAACCTTCCTTTCCTTTTTCCTATCGAAAGAAGATGGCACTCACCTGAAAGATGAAATGAAAACATTCATTAAAGTGTGTTTACGCCGTAAAGTGCTAAGAGCACTAAAGATTTATCGTCTGTTTATAAAACATCCGTCCACCACTGGTCAGTCAATTCAAACTATAACCCAGGCCCCGCAGGAGATAAGCATTCAAAATTGAAATTAATTCTTTGGCTGCTGCAATTGCACAAAAATTTTTAAATGAAGGAATATACATTGGTACTGTTGCCACCGCTTTAATGTCTGAAACATCATAAAACGTTTAAAATGTAGCCCCGGAATGTATCTGAAGGGCACCCCGGGAAAAGACGAGCCTGGTCCAGGACAGCAGCTCCGACGACGGACATCAATTAGGAGACGATGTGAATGGCTGGAACGACTCGATCGGGCCGCTGCCGAGCATAAATGGTCCCCATAAAATTCCGGACGAGCCGAGGATCGCGAATCGCGGATCGCTGATCGGACACCGCGACGCGAACGAGGCTGTTCTTGTCTGCGTCGTTTTCTGGCTCGGCTCCGATCAACTCGGCAGCGCACTAGCGAACAAAAGTAATCGCGATCGCAGCGTGGTTAATGTCCCAATCATCGGCCCAGGGCTACGGGGAACCTCGAGGAGCCCGGCAAATCTTTCTAAAAGAGCCAAATCGGCTGATCATGCGTTCATTTCATTTGCCGATCGCGACATAGCCCAGCCTGATCATTAATTCAATTGAGTTTCATTTAAGCAAAAGATTCGACATTTGGGAGGGACAGACGAGGGAAGATTTTCAGGAAATTAATTTTAATTTGTTCTCGACGGTCTCCAATGATTCAAAACGACTCAAAATCTGCCAAAACTCTAATCTTGACCTCTTATCATGGCTTTTAGAGTTCCTAATGGAATTATGAAATCACTCGAATGTCTGTCTATCTTATAACATATCTAAAAAATCAAAAGTGTAGGACCAATAGTATGTATGTAAATTATAAATTTTCAGGTTTTTATATACGTTAATGGAAAAGGTACTTCTGGTTTCAAATAGTCGAAATTTGGTAAAACACTTGTAATATATTAAGAAAACAATTTCCCGCCATTTAATTTGTTGTGGAAAAACTATTGTCTGCTTTAAACTAAACTTTGTAAGTAATCATGTAGAAGATTTTAATAAGAAGACTTTAATAATATACTATATACACTCAAAAAAATAAAGTTGATTACTTTAAACAAAATATGTTAAATTGTTAAATTGGTGAAACTCTGCAACGTTTTAAACTTTTTAGTTTTTCAATGCTAACTACCAAAAATAGTTAATTACAATTTTTATTCTTAACCAATCTACAGGATGCAGGAACTCAAGTTGAGTGTTCATATGCAAACAATATCCAACGAAGTTAAACAAATTTAAATAGTTTTTTATCATTTTTTTAGTTGATCCTATATCGAATTTAATAAACGTGATCAAAACTTACTATTTTTATAGCTCATCAAGTCTTTTAAGTTATTTAAATTTTAAGTATATAGTGATATTCCAAAATTTCATATCGACCGATCTAGCAGTTTTTTGGAAAAAAGTGATCACCATTTTGAATGAAGCTTTCAACATTACCGTGGACATTTCCGTTAAAAATTAATATTTTTAAATGAAATGCAACTTCATTTTCATAGAAACATTGAACGAAACTACATACATGCTACATTACAAAAAAATCAAATAAAAAATATATTAGGAAATTAACGATTTTTCGTTGTTCAAAAAAACCAATAGAATGAAGATCATTGAAATTTAGAGTATTAAGTGTAATTAATACAGTGAGACAATTATATAGGACTTTTTACTAGTAAAATTCCAGTAAAAATGTCCATCAAATATAATAGAAATTACCAATCTACTTGATAATTCATATGTACTAATTCTAAGGAAATGTAGTCTGCTTTTTTTTAACACTTGTTAAAATTATTAATAATTAACAACTTTTCAAAAACTGTATAATTTCGATTTAATTGATTATTTCTTTACAAAAAACCTCACTTAGAAAAGTGCGAAGTAGGTGCAGGTACACGGAGAAAAGTTTAAAGTAAATTTTACCAGGAAAATCTTGTAGTTTTTACTATAACCCATTGTAATGCGGGAACAGGTGAAGGTTAAAATATAATTTACAATGGTACAATGTAAATTATACTTCGTGCGGTCATAAGTGAAAAGCCCTGAAGAATATATACATCAAGAAATTTTTACAATGGTGCCATAGTAATTTAAGTAAAGGGCATGATAAAAATTCTTAAAAATATAAGAAAATTTAATATAATTTAAAGTAAATTCTTACTTAAAGAAGTGTAAATAGTAAATTAACTATTATTTGCAAGGTTTCATTGAAAAAGTACAATGGACCTGTAGTAAAAATAATAATTTCTGTTGTACCAATTATATTAAAATATAATAATATTTAAATGGTGTCCTGACTGATCCGCAGTTACAATAGCTCCATAGTAATTTTTATAATAAACTTTTCTCCGTGTAGAGAATGGTAGGTAGACTATACTTCTATAACTATTTCAGTACAAAAACTTTATCATTTTCCTCTATTTCTGATTTGTTTATTGTTCACTACATAAACGGTGGAAGTAGCTGAAAGTAATTTAATTACTTTATTTAGAAGATCTATTAAATACAAGTAAATAATGTATCAAAAATATTTGATTGTGGAAGTCCAAGACTGCAAACGAGATCAAGATCAACACCAATACCATAGTATAAGTGTCTTGGTCTTGTTTTGCTCATCACTAACTAAAATTTAAACTACAATTGTTTCTGCTTAAAAATTAATAAATGTATTCTAGTAAAACCGCCGTTAATATAGTTAGATGAACTAGGATCTAATTGATTGAAACAGAAAATTTGTAAAAGATGAATTAATATGCCTTCATCATTAAATCAACTAGATATATTTTTTTTCAGTAAATATAAAATCAAGCGCATAAAGTTTTACATTAAGGGGAGGTTCCTCTGATCGACTCTGAAAAGTTCTTCACTTTTATGAATTTTTTTGAGGTATAAAGAAATGTGATATGAACAAACGGTTTTTTGTACAATGTTTATTGATAAAAAGAGTCCCTAATTTTATTTTTCCCCCCCTCTTTCAATTCAAAATGGCGGCTCCAGCCATATCTCCGCGAGGCCTTGCGCGCCATATATGCGTCTGCGCGGGACGTTCCCGAGGGTCGTAGGGGTCACTGAAACATGAACATTTTTTAAGTTAGTTAAATAAACATATGTAGCGGCCCTTCAACCAAAAATTTCGAAATTTTGATAAAAAAAACAGAGAAAGTTATCCACTTGAAAATTAAGGTCGTGTTTTGGGGTGTGTTTTAGTTGTTTAAGACAGGCGTAAACATTGTTTATTATTAAAATATATTGTTAATAATGGTTTAAGGGCTCCGAAATTGAATTTTACACATGACTTTAAAATTTCAAGTGGATCCGATCAGTGGTTCTCGAGATACACTGTCCCGCGCACTGAAAATATCAACTTTCGGGAAAACGCGTTTGAAGTTTTAGAACCAATTTCGCCTTGTTCGCTAGTTGTGCCGCGTTGGCAGTTGCACGCTTCTCTTTGAAGCGCTGTAACTTTCTAAAAACTGCATAAAACGCAAAACGGTTTTAGGATCATGTTTTTAACATATTATAGATTGATAATATGTAAAAAAAAAAAATCGATTTTTTCATCGCCGATCAAAGGAACCTCCCCTTAATTCAGAAATAACAGATAGATAGAAATTCTAAAACTGATATACATAAACCATAAACATTCACAGATGTTTTTAGTTGTTTCGTCATTCAGAATGAGTTTCAGTACTCTAATTGTTGGTATTAAATCGCGAGCCAAGCCAACTGGCCTGGCCTAATGCTGCTTTAAAATTGCATCTGCGCTAATTACGTATGCACTTACTTGTCCGGAGTTGCTTTCATTGCAAATTCTGGGTATAAATAGGAATTCCTCAACGTTATATAATCGCCGGGTTGCCATTCATTCGCCAGTCTTTTCCTCTGGCCCGGTATGGCTCTTTAAGTCGCCCGTTTCTCGCTAAATTAGCACACCATGGAACAGTAACACAAAGCCAAACTGGTGGCGGGCGACGAAAACTGAATGGGTCTGCCGCCACCGTCGCCGGCAAGAAGCGGAATGATTGATCACAGACAGCTTAGAATGGCCCCCTCCCCCACATATGCATATCACGTTTTCGGACTTCTTTTTCTTCCAAGCGATGTTTTTTAGATATTATATAGTATATATATTTGCCGGCAGCCACATCCACACTATACCTTTTGACGGTTGTATCTACGAGTATATCTTTCGTCCGTCGTCGTCGTCGTCGTCCGAGCCCGAGAACCTCTTGATACTTGATTTCGCGTAAAAGCGCACACTCTGAATTTTATTTAGTTGGAAAAATCGTGGAAATTCCAGGTTCATCGCTCGGCCTTGTCTCTTCGTTTCATCCCATTTGGGGCGCCCCCTCACTGGGGTTTTTGTAGTGCTAGGCCCTGAGCCTAAGCCCACTCTAGGGAGAGTTGGCTGGATTGTCGGTTTTCTCCACGTAGGGAAATCGTTCCTATTTAAAATCCCAATTAGAATTCGTAGTGAAAGGTAGACAGACTAGAAATTTAGACAGACCAAGAGACGTGCAAATTAAACACTAAGCCAGGCGTTACGCATTGCAAAACTCAACAAGTGGTTGTGGCTCAGGATTTTTGGGGTCACATACGATTTTATTGACCGTACCGCCCCCTGGTCATGGTGACCCTAACGATAAATTGCTAGACAAGCAAAAGTCACTGTCCCACAACATCTCGTGCCGGCATGACTCATGTCAGGAATATGGGCACACACCGGATTCAAGGCAACTTGTCTGTTTCACGAATGATTTGCGTGGACCAGGAATTCTGCACATTCTATATAAGAGAGGTGAGTATATATAAAATACAATATACATAAGCCCCAACCGTCGTCGTCTGAAAGACCCATTTTGGCGCAGTTCTAGCGCCCCCAACTCGACCAGACACTGTCCTCGAAAAGTGCACTCACTTTGCAAATACCATTCGTAAAATTTTTTGGCATGATTCAAAGAGTGACTTAATGGGCATTTTATTGATCGATAAAACGACGTTCGAATTGGCATTAATTGAAAACCAGCCCCAAGAGATGGGTGAATTTAGCCAGATTGAAAGCTAAAGAACACCTTCAACAATTTTGTTTGGCTTGGCTTAACTCTTAATAGAGAGATCTAAATCTGCGGAAGCAAGCCGCTCCCTTCAGCTCCTTGTTTGGTATGCAAAAGTGTAAGGCGATTGATATGCAAATTAATTTGAATTTTTTTTCCGCAAAATACGAGAAAAAGAATCATGTTTTTCTGCAATTACCCGTACTACTCTATACTTGTAAATAAGTTAAATAAGCCGTCGACGACGACGAGAAGTCTTGAAGTACCCACCCATAAAATGAAGTGAGTAATGGAATCTGACTCACTGCTTGAATATTCCGATTTATCAAACTGATCTCTTTTGGGACCTATGAACGCTTTGTCGTTGAAAGCTGACATTCTGCCTCGACACCTGAAAGATTAATTTCTCCAGCATTTGTTGTTTTTTTTTTTCTGTGCTCTTTCCCATTCGAATTATGAATGTAGATCAAAAACTGTAATTGCAACATTTTTCACGCTCCCATATTACTGATTTAGGTTAATTGAACATTTTTTAAGAATAATTGTAAATGGTAGGCAATCATAAACACCTTAGAGCAATGATAAACACGAACATAATTCATTTTTAATTGTACACATAAGACATCAGTATGTAACACTTTACGATTTGTGTATATTCTTAATGGGCTGGGTCAGATGTAGTAGTTTCAATTAGTTTCAATGACCATTTTTTCATTATACCATACGACAATTATAACTCTAAATTGAAATTTATTTCTCTCGAAACCTCCGTGGTAAAAACTTTAATTTATATTTATTACATTATTTCTCAAAAGTCGCTCAATAGATCAATATGAATAGTAGTGCTTTTTTTATATAGTATGTACGAAAAATTTTCGTAAAATCACTTTCTTCCTTAGAATTTTCTCAGATATTTTGTGTTCGATGAAAATTGCCAGGAAAATCAAACAGAATCAAAATCATGGCAAATAGCGCAATTTTCAAAATATGATGTGTAATATTTAATATTTTTCTAGGAATTTCACTCACAATCTTAACTTTTAAAAAAAGTGCTGGAAGGATATTTTGTAAATAGCGAATTTAGATATTTTATTCCTTGGAAAATAAGCACCAAGCAAAATAACAATAATTCTAAAATAAAATGCCTAATTTTTTTAATATCTTATCAAGATTTATAGGAATATGGGGGGTAATCGAAGCCGCAGTTTGTTTTGTGAATGTATAAAGGAGCACAAGCTCATTTAGCGTTTAACATTTAAACAGGCCGCACGTGGGTTTCGAACTCCTATGTTTTTTTTTTATAATATTCGAAGACGAAATATGGGTATTAAAAATACGTATTGCTATAATTTTTTGCATTTTACCGTTAATGTCGTCAGACGTTAACCGTTAAGACGTCACTAATTGACAGTAACAGCTTTTTACTTTAAAATAATAGGAAATCATTTAATCAAGTGACTCACATTAAAAGTATATTAGCCGACCAAAAGCCTGGCTCCTATGGGAGCTCTATATGGGATAATATATTGACAGCTTGTTTGACGTTTTCTCATTTGATTGTTTAGATGCCGTGAAAACGACAGAAAAATCACAATGGACGCTGGAGACTCTAAAATTTGCAATTAAAAGGATAAAAGAGAACAAAATATGACTTCATGAAGTTGCTAAAGAATTCCAAATTGAATTATGGTATCGATACGAATCTTGTGGCAATTGGGCGCACGCTGAATTCTCTCGCTGCGATTTAGATGAAGATGTGATTTTTGTTGATGGTCATATAATAATTAATTTTTCTATCCAATAAATTTGTTTTGAACTTTCGAATTTAAAGAATTAACACTGTTATTTTGTACAATTTGGTGATAAATGAAATAAACAATTTACGTTTTACTTATGATGATTTTATTACATGAAAAAATTTAAAGAACATCTGTCAAAACATCACAGAAAATTCCATGATTACGAAAACACAATTACAATATTATCAGCTTTGAGAAGATTAAAAAAAAAAAGAAATGTATTAGAAAAAAATTAAATGTATTATTAAAGTAAGTAAACATGATTTGGTTCAATAACCTCAATAATTTCATTGGGAAACACAACGAAACGAGCTACAAAATGATAACTTTTGCCTCCATAAAATCGAAAAATTTTAAGACGGAAATAAGCATAGTCATAAAATCGCAGATTGCAGCAGAAGGTAGTTTAAAAAAATGTTCTAATCTGCACCGAGACCTCTTATCTCTCCTACTTTAATACATTTTGCCCCTTGACCTTTTATCACTCAAGGTGCAGACAGCTGCAGCCGCACCAATATAATTTATTTCCAAAAATAGTCCCAAAAACGGTTAACAAGCACTCCTTAATCTAGGAAAATTAAGTAAACAAAATTCCAGACCAAAAAAAACATGTTTTTAAAAAAAATTTAGTTCCAGTAAAAACCTCCCCCAAAAACTTATACAAAAAAAAAAAAAAAAAAAAAAAAAAAAGATTCGCGGTATGATAAAAACTCTCAGTTATGTCATCAAACAAAACAAACCAAAAGTACATATTTTTTTTTTTCTTCTTTAGCCAGATCGACTGCATAAGGAGCCTCACAAATCACATCAAAGACATTTTTGGCCCCAGATAACCCAGATACAGCGGGGGACGTAAATAATGCAGAGGCGAAATCGGGCGCGAATACCGGGCCGGGCGATAAAGCCGGTCGTGGAACTGCAGCCTAGGGAAGTGTGCTTCCTACCTCTTATCGCGCAAATGGGCTCCGATAGTCGCCGCCGGCGGCTCTGCCCGTCGCCGCAGTCTCCACGCGCCGATACCGCTCACCGCCCTTATCTGCAGCAGCCTCAAATTAAATTGCGTTTGCGATAGAATCCTAAGCCTCTGTTCTATCGGTGCGGGATGAACGCAATTCTCAGTGACAACGTCAGAGAAAAATATATACCTACTTGAAAAATCGATTTTTGCGTAAAGATCCGATTTAAACCCGCACGACGATAAAATTGCATTCTGATTTGTGACAAGCGCGACTGATGTCAACGTTTGCACATTCTAAAGCCGCGATATGACAGAAAAGGCTGACGATTGCTCCTTGCCGCCAAATCGCTAACGTTTTTTTTTTATTTATATCACTCACCTTAATCCGGTGCATAGTACCGCGTCGCGGCAAAATTATAGCGGCAGTGATTTGCCGCTGTCTGCCCACCTTTTAGTATACTCGGCGAGCAGTTTTTAGCCTACTCCCTGTCATGTAATGCTCCATGTCTAGTTTGAAAATGTTCGAATTGTCCCAGCTGACACATACACAGGAATTAATTTGTAACTATTAAGTATGATTGCGATGCCGTTTTTTTATATTTATTTACTTTAATCCAGTTAACGCTTAATCATCTTTAGCATAATGTTTTATGGCTAAACTATAATTTTTCTAAAAATTTGTACAAAATAAAATTTTCAAACAAAAAAAAATAGTGTTAAGAGTACAAAACACTATATTTTAGTCATTCGTTAATTTCCATTATCAAAAAAGTAGGGTTAAAAATAATATGTTGACCAATTTTGAAAATAAGTAAGTAAGAGCTTCATACATAACCTAACCTAATGAAACTTTCACAGACCAATGAAATGTTGCGCTTAATAAATATCGATCATTGGGTACTATTGAATTTTTTCAGCAAGTCAATAATCCGCAATCGAAAATATGCCGCGATTTTATCATAAGTTAGTTACGTAGGGTGGGCCATCTGTTGGTTTCTTTTTAAATTACATGTTATTTTGACACATCCATCACTCTCGCGAACAAAAATTTGACAGAACATACTATATCTCCACGGTATGAAATGAATAGATTGGCTGTGTTTCCGAAACAGTGCAAATTTCAAAATTTCGGTCGAAATGTGAAATAGTGATATGATTCTTGAAATAGGGCCCCAAATCATCGAAAATGTGCTGCAAAATTCCATTGACAAGAGTTACTCTATTAAAAATACTTTTAATTTACTACTTTGAAAAATTCTGTACAGCCTATATTGACCCGTAAAACATTTTCATTTAGGGATTTATAACATAGGGCAAAACTCCACTCTTTTATGGTAAATAGGTACAGAATAATACATGTTTGTTGATCAAAGCTGTGTTTGGTTCTAGGAATTGGACCTAATATAGATGTAAAGACCTCTAGAAGTATTGATATTTATGTATAAGCAATGAAAGTCTTCGAGAAATGAGTCTCAAAAACACCACTTTTGTTGCTGGTATTTTGAAATTTTATCATAAAGATTGCACATAGTTTTAAATTACGATAATAAATAAACTAGCTCGTTAACTAAAAAATCAATATGAAACAGTATTTTGTTTACTTAGTAGCATTTTTGCTTTTTAATAACCTCTCCATTTTGGATCTAGAAAAACGATACAACAGCTTTAACACTTGATTTACGGACATTTATTGCATGATTTGTAGGGATCACGAACAAATAAGTTTAGAATATATTCATGTTCGAAATAAAGGGCTCGACAGATAAGGAATTTACAAGAACATATCGTAGTATTATTACATAAATTAAATGTAATATATTTCACTAAAAATAGGTAAATACGACTTCTGTAAGTATCGTCACGAAATCTGAAATCCGTTAAATTGACGGGTTCCGTAAATCTGGTGTTAAAGGGCCTACTGTAGCAAGTCGAAAACATCGTTTTCTTTTTCTTTCCATGTATTATTATAAAAATGTCTTAATAATATATTCTTAAAATTTCAGGTCGAAATTCCAAATATTACCAGAATTACGATAAATTTTCTCTATCGTTCTTATACGTATACCTAAAATTTAAATTAAATTAAATTATTCATCAGATCTTCTTGATGATTTTTAGAATATTAATCCTTATTGGCAAAACTACAGTCTTGCTTCAATTTCACTACTTAAACTATTTATTTCAGCCAAAAAATTAAAATTTGTTTTCAAAGCTGTGTTATTTTCACAATTTTCATGTTTACCGAAACCTGAATCTGTTCAATATTTATTATGAAAAAAATTCTTGTATGTAGTTCACATGTACTACTATAAAATAGCAGTTTATTTTATTGAGATAATATAAAATGTGCAACCAAAATTCATAAAATAGAGTTTTTACAATCTGGAATTTAATTGGACGTTGAGTGAGAAGTAGTAATTTATTTGATTTCTAATTTGAAGGGAACAATAATAAAGCTTTCTAAGTCTTACAAAGTATTTAAAATATTACACTTAAATATAAAAAACAAATATGTCCTAATAGGAGGAAAAGTTTGAAATCATATGATTTTTGCAATTTATTCAAATGAGTTTTTGCACAATCACTCCAAATAGGAGTCCTAAAAGTCAAAACAGGTTTAAAAACAAGTTTATATATGATTAATTCAATTCCCTCACTTAATTTATAATTTCGGATAAAAGGGTTAAATTAAATTATTTAACTTTTCAAGTGTTGTATGAATGTTTCTGTCAAAAAGATATTTTAGTTCATTGCTCCAAGTAATACAAGAGGAGCCTACCTGCAGATTCTGTTGTGGCCTGTTTTATTCTACGAGTGAAGGAAATTGCTTACTTATTGAAATATTTGTAGATTGTGTCCGATGCCAACTTTAGTTCACTAATAATTTGGGACGAATAACGTTCGGAAGCGAAAACACCTGTGTCGTCTGCATACATATAGAAGCAGCAATTACGAAATTGAGATATTTCAGAAATATAATATATTATAAATGTTTTAAGTAAATATGTTGAGAATTGTTAAGAATCGCCTGAAATAAGGCCCCTATTCAGATAGTCGTAAGCAAGCCTTCACAATATATCATAAATAGTCGACTGTTAGAATGAGGCCTTAGATAAAAGTACTCAAAAATAACACAACTTTTGAATAAATCAGTTCTAATTAATGTGAATTCATTTCTCAAATTGGTTCAAAATACTTGAATAAGAAAAGTTGATAATAAAATTAACATGAGTGTTGAATCTGCGAGCTTTTAAGAAGCAATAGAAGTACAAAATTTAAATTCAGCCTCCCCGTCGTGTCGATCCATTTTTCAGTTGGATAACAAAAACCTCCCTCCGTCAAATTCGAAGAAAAACAGCACGTGGAACCGAAAAGTCTTCAAGGTAAGTCTGTTTTTCTGAAATCCGTCAAGGATCTAAAAGATGCCCTACTACTCTTCGATGGAAACATTTCGTGAAAATGGAACTTGTAGCGCAGGAATAGGGGTGCCTACTCGAAAATCTCAGCAACAGTTCTCCCATTACATCTTATAGTAGAACAGTTCGAGGGTTTTTTGCCTGGGAGGAAGCGATGGAGGAGCCTTCCGCTCCAATTGTTGCTTTTAAAAAAACGAAAATAAAAACTTGAGAAAGTCAAAAGTTTGGGGGTCCGCACAATAAAAATTCATAAAGCGTGTCGCTCTAAATCCCCCGAGCCACAGCCTGAATATCCGATATTCGGGCAGGAGTCCCATGACGGAACACCGAAAAAATTCCAAATATTTACCATTATACCTATTTACCTGGCGTTCTACACGAAGAGAGCCCTCAGGTAAATTTTCTTCCTTATCTTGCACCGTCAAAATCTCAAAATTGCCCTTAAAGCCTCAAAGAATTGCCGCATTCACGACTGTGCCACCGAGGAGACAAATTCGGGAAGTGGTCCGCTCTTCCAGCGGAGGCGCACGATGTTCGTCTCCCCCTAAGAAGAGGAGCGATTAAAATCAAGCTTTTCGGCTGTTGGCATATTCCTTAGATTATTTTTATTATTTCATTTGTTAGCATACAAAGAAACAGCCCCCGAAAAATATTTCATGCGCGGCCAGCAGAAGAAGGAGATTCCGGTCACAGTCACGTGTCACAGTACACGGGATATATAAGAAAGTAAGGTTTTTTTTTCTTACGAGGTTTTTGTTGAGCGTTCTTCCTTTCGTTCTTTTCTTTAGAGCCAACGATAGGTTCCGTTTTCTAATCCGGAAATTCTTCAACTATGTAAATCTTGTCATGTGTTTGCTTTCCTTCCACAGCCAGCCCGCGGAGCTCCCTCTCCAGAGTATATGATGATGCTGATGCCTGGTGGATGTTGCGGCTGCTGTGTCATCTCGTCTGGCCACCGGGTGGTATCGTCTCACTCGGATAAATGAGGTCCACGCAGCATCCAGCAGAAGTCAAAAGGCACCAGACCATGTCTTCTTTCTTTCGCGGAACGCTCGCCGTGGTGAGGACACGTTGGAAAAATGAGACTATACCATCTGTCGGTCGATCGGTCGGTCGGGGCATCGTGGAGCCCCAACTGCTCCTCCAAAGATGCTGGCGGTGCGAGAGCAAGAAAGTCACTTCTAATTCAGATCTTTTCACAAGAAAAACAAATATTGGACAGCAATAAATCCACGGGAAAAGCGTGAAATACAACAAGGTGGAAAAGTCGTTACGTTTCTGCTTTTTGCCTCCGGGGCAAGTGTTTCCATGGTGAGCCCCATCAGAGCTTCTCCGACCTCCGCCGCAGCACCGGGGGAGCAGACGATTTTCAATAACTTTCTAAAAGAGAAAAGCAGCACCAGCTCCCTCGACTGTAGTTTTAGGTGTTTCTGGTGTTGGAGTTAAAGGCAAAGGGATTTTATTTTACTTTTTTTTTTTTTTTTTCTAGGTGATACAAAGGGACGTAAGGAAGGTAGCTCATTCTGCCCCGATGCGACCCTTTCGAATTAGTGATGAGAAATCCTACGCAGAAAAAACGTATTCCTTTTTAAGCTGTGTGTCTCAACACATTCGAACTAACTTTTGTCCGGTTAAATCCCTTTAGTTAAATCCTTAGAGACTCCAGACCCCCTTTTGCTATACAAACTTTAGCTAGACGATGTCCTGCGGCGATCTTATAAATTTTACTTGAATTTTTAAAGCACTATTGGTTTCGAACATAGAAATCATAAATAAGGTAGCAAACATGTACCCATATGCTTTCAATACAAAAAATAATCAATATTATAATTATAAAACGATAGTATTTTAATTGCAACATCATATCTTAACTTGAAATAGTCCTGGGTCGATATATTTTCAGGGTATTTATTTATTTTTTCACCCAGTAATTAATTTACATATAAAGAAAATTTACAGATGGTTAAAGATAGATCGCCTACATCATAATGACAATAAAAAAATCCTTGATATTACTTATGACATACAATAATAACAATAAATTCTTTTGTGAATAGAAGGGATTACTCTAAATATAAACAAAAGTGAAACAACAAATTTAGGTTAGGGTTAGAGTGACGACATATAGCTTTTCGTATTCTACTCGTCAAAACCTTTCATTTAATACTCATATAGTATCAAGGGGATTGTGAAGAAAAAAGTTAATCCGCCATCTTGGAACGTCCGCCATATTGGATTTAGAACAATATTATATATACTATATTGGATTGTCACGAGACGTATGTAAGTCTGTCAAATTTCATCAAAATTAGATAATAGAAAATTAGTAAAGATTTTTAACCGAAAAGATACACATACATAAGAACGACTCAAGTTAAATAAAAACTTTTAAAACCAGTCAAGTGCGAGTTCGACTCGCGCGCGGGTAGTTCTGTATTATATTTTCTAGAATTTCTAGAAATCTGTAAGACCTAGAACTACTGTTATAATTTTCCTTTATTAATACCTTTAAGGCGTTATATTTCCTAATTTTTTTTTTAAATTTTAGGTCCAGTAGTTTCGGAAATACGTAGGAGCAGTCGCATTTTTCAACAATATTTTTTTGAATATGCTTTTTAATATATTGAAAAAGATATAATTTGGTATTACACAAAACAAGCCCCTGTTATAATAATAAACATGAGATAAGTATGTCTAAGATTCGAAAAGAACATTTCAGAATAACTATGTAATTTACATCCTCTTTAATTCTTATATAAATATTTTCAAGTGATAACTAGTGCAAAATATATGGGTAAATAAGACGTATTACTAAGCCAAATTTCAAGTTTCTACGTCACATGGTTTCTGAGAAAATCGGCTATAGGACAGTCGGACAGACGCGTGAGTGATTTTATAAGGGTGAATGCTTTCATCACAAAAAGTTATCTTTTCAAAATTATATTTATAGGAATTAAATTACTTCTAAAAGAGTTTTCTGTGCTAACCATATTATAAATTATATCGAATACTATTTTTCATTCCAAAAGCAGTAGGAAATTGGAAAAAAAATCTTTACTCAGTTTTAATTATTTTTTAAAGAGTTTGTTCGACATTTTATAAATAGTTTTTCGATATAATACATAATCGGTTTTTTCAGAATTTAATACATTATTTACAATACAAAATATTAACTATTAGTAAAAATTGTATTAAACTTTCGCTTTTAGTTACAATATAAAGAGATTTTCTGTATACGACAAAATATGTTTTTTCTATAAGACAAAATTCTACGTCATTGGACATTTTCCATCTTTACTTTATTTACGGTAAAGAAAAGAATAAAAGCAATTCTACAATAATAATAAATTTTTTATACTTATACATATATGAATTTGCAGTGCAATATCAATCGGAAATTTAATTCATTCAAAGTTCAAATGGATATGCAGTGTAAACTACCACTTAAGAATTTAAAGATAGTGAAGTCGAAGTACATTAACGAAATATTGCACTATTCACTATTTATAATTTTTTATATTACATGCATTATATGACCCTCGAAACTCGTACTTCTATAATTAAAACTAATTATATTAATATTGATTTACTACTTTCGTAATTATGGGGTCACAAACAAGGATATAAAAAAAGTAAATTAAAAACGCTTATAACTACGTTGAAATCATAGGTTACAAAAAATTATGATGTAAGTGATTATCACAAAATTAATTTATTATTCTTAGTTTTTAACAGATAATATTTAACAATGATTGACTACAAAATTTCTAATAATACTTGAATATAAATTAACTTAGCATTCAATCAAGTAAGTACTCAATCTTAGTACAGACGTAATAAATCTTTCGATCGTAAAACGTATTCTTTGAATTTGCTTAGAGCACCCACACTCAATCCATAAAACTGCTGCGAAAAGACATATGGACAAAGTTTTATTTCTTTGTTACATTTCTCTTTTCGTCTTCTTTTTTCGCGATTTTTGAAAGTGTATTTCCCACGCGAATAAAATGGATAAAAAAAATTATATCAAATTTTGCCTGAAACACACGACTGAGAGGCAGGAAAAGCGTTTTCATAGGCTGTACTGATAACTCTTCCGGCGGGTTACAATCGTTCAAATCTAAAACCATACGCAGACAAAGTATGAAGAAAGCGCAAAAGTGGCCGAGAAGAATTCTCAAGGCTTAATGTATCGAATGTACCAGTTTTGGATCGTCTTGGACTTCTTTTAATGGCCTGGGTGGTCGCACTCTATACAAGAAAGTTATTTTTTCTTTTATCAAACTGAGAAAAAGCTGCATATGTATATAATCTCCTGCAATAAGGGGGAAAATCACTTTGTCATAATATTTTTGCGCAATCTGAGAAAGAGGTATTTCTAAGAGACGTGCCGTGACTGTGCAAGTTGCAGTCACGAATCTGGTACCTATGCCAGGTACCCAGATACCTTCGAAGCTCCGTCAGGGGAGCACTACCTATCAACTAGCCTTCTGTGTCGCGAAGATACGTAACTGTGCCGCAGCAGCTGACTAGAAGCGATGTGACAAGTTCCTCTTAAATGTGTCACTTGTACCTGGGCGCCCAAGTTGGGAAACTTTGTCATAAGACGGTAGTCTCCTTGGAAGCAACTGTAGCAGATTGGAATTTCTCATCTGAAAAAAAGATACGATACAAGATGCCCCAAGCTACCCAGAGAATAAAAGATACACTTCTCAGATCCAACACCAGATCTGAACCACGCGCGTATATAACTTTATAATCGGTTTGGATTTCCGAGAAAAATTCGTGCATCATCTTCGTCGTCTAGAAATTCTAGAAGAAGCGCGCTGGTGCATCCAGCGCTCTGTTTGTAGGTGGTACACTTACGTGTTCACCTATGCACCAGTTTTTGTCTCCGGGCATTATCTTACACCTTTGGAGAGAGAAAAAAAAATACTATCTTTAAGTATGATGCAATTCGTTCGTATACGAGAGCTTCAAGTTGTTCAACTTAGCTGACTTCACAGTTCAGACTCAAATTTCGGATGAGTTTAAGCCCAAATTTGGCGGAAGTTTTATTCTCGGGCAGTATAACACAGCACAGGCCATTTACCTGCCCTGAAACGTAAATTGGCTCATTAGGCTCGAATAAATGTGGAAAAATTAGGAAAAACCATTGAGAGCGGTGGCTAATGGCCCACATCGGACCGCTCTTTCATGTTCTTCCGACTTAAATTGGATGAAAGTTGCGTAATAAGTCAAGAAGTGCAACAAATGAACAACCTTTTAATTATGTGATTGAGGAAATTATAGCGCAAGTTTCATTTAACGCATTTTTCAGAATGGCAAATTAGCCCAACTTTAAAATTTCTAAACATAAAATTGTAGATGATTCGAAGCTTTCACCAAATGGACCCTTTTAGGCTTTTATAAATGAGTTTTTCGTATAATAAACGCATTTGTAGGTATATATTTTATAGATTTGATATATTCACATATATAGTTCACTTTATGTCTTCATTGTTTATTTAAAACTTTATCTACCTCTAATAAATTCAACTTATTTTATTCCACTTTTTTAATTCTTTATAAAAATCTGAATTCTAATCGCCAATGTAAACATTATGTCAATTTCTTATAATTTTTAGGGTTCCGTACTTCGAAATGACAAAACCCAATTCTTATCGGATCACTTAGTTGTCCTTCAAGACCCTTTTTCTCAAGGACGACTAGAGGTATTGAATTGAAATTAATACCAAATACTAAAGTATACAGCCTCATAGTGTTGTAAAATTCAAGTTTCTAACTAATGCAATAAAAATATTCGGCTTTGCAAAATGTATTGTCATACTGACAGACTACCTAACCGACTGGCATATTAAGACGTATTGAAAAAAAATTGACACGAAAGAAGGTTTCATAGCACAATTAAAGGAAATGGTCCGAAATCATTAATTTCTAGTTTTATGTGGGAAGTTGTTAAATTTCCGATACCGAGTAACCCCACAAAATTCTTAGAGCTAATTTTTAGGTAAGGAACCCTCAGGGACTCCTACTCGCATCGTATTTTATTTAAATATATGATAAACTATTTTATTAATCTATTCAAAAATCTTGAGGTTCACGTGAACAAAGTCGCGGGTATAGCTAGTAAGTATATCTTAAAACTCGCTTTCTAATCTATTCAACTCTTTACCCTTTGAAAAAAATACGTGCTTTTTGTAGCCGTAAAATTTTTATGAAAATTGTTATACAGGGGTTTTTGAGGTTGCTGATTACGAATTCATTATTAAATTTTTAAAATAAAAAATTACGGATCTAATATGGGGAAATAAAATAAAAAAACAAAATTATGTTTATATAAAGTATTATTGTATATAAAGGTTTTCAAGGATATTGACTTTTGAAAATCTGACAGTGGTTTCATAATAAGCAATTCCGAAAACTGTCATATAGTTATTTTTCATGAAAACTGAAAATCTTTAAAAACTTTGTCCGCCTTATTGCATCCGCCATTTTTAAATCTGAAAATCTGTCAGCCAATGCATAATCAGCGAACCGGAAAACCCTTACATACAAGTTTCTAAATAAATACAGCTAATCTTTGATCTTGTCATGAATTTATTCTAAACAAATTTGTTTTTCCTTATTTGTTTACTATTAACAATAATATTAACTCAACATTTCATAAATAATTATTTTATGATTATTAGGTACATATTTAGAAAACTAGGAAATTAAAAACTGCTACAAATACGAAATTAAAAACTGCTACAAATTGCTCATATATAACAAAACACCAAGATGTTTATGGGTCTCTGGGTGACCCGCTGTGCTTGAAAGGGTTAAATTAGGTACAGATTTTGTGGTTTTATACCTGCAGAGATCGATTGTTCGGTATCTTATAAAACCGTGTTTTCTCGAATTCTTTTCACTACTTTTCATAACAACTTTCGATCGAAGCAATTGTAAACCTATTGCAAAATGTCCGTCTGCATGGACCCTCATTCTGCCCCCCGCATTAGTTTGTACACCCACCCACCCGCTTGTTCTTGTCTTGCGAAATTTCCCGTCAGATCTGCGGCGTGAAATCAACTTTAACCTTCACCATAAGCGGATATACTTCCATGGTGCAACGAGATGATGCAGCTCATAATGGGTTAAGTCAGCAAACCCCCGAAAAGTGCCTTTCAACTCTTTATAAGTCGGAATATCTCTCAGTGCCTGTTACTTTTTATCTGACAAGTTACATAAGGCGCCTTTTGCCTCCGACCATTCTGTCCGTTCGTCTGTGTCTGTCCGTCCGTCCGGTTCGTGAAGTGATTTTCATTTCATTTCTTTTCTTTCACGAAGCCGCGCCAAGCTGCCGCAAGAGATAAAAATCTCCCCGGGGGTTTCTTGATCCCAATTGGCGCGAAAAAGACCGAAAAACTAAACACTTCCTCCAACAGCGTCGGCTGTAATTAGTTCCTTTTGTTGGAGGTGCGCAAGGTCCGGGCCGCGGGTTAGGTTCCGACTTTTGAAACCTATTCCGTTGTGGAGGACGAGAGGGGCAGCAGCTAGTTATTCTGCACCGAAAGCAAAATGAAAATGCCATCGAATTTGAAAGTGGACCATAAAATACGAAATAAAAAAGAGTCAGCAACAGCGGGAGGGTCAGTGACACTGCTGCCAAGATGCCTTTTATATGCAGATTAGTTGCCTGTTACACGCTCGTTGCGTAATGGGGGGCTCGGTGTAGGTGCTGCAACTAGAGCAGCCCCTCCACCGGTCGACCGAATGTCCGCTTGCCGCCCGCACTGCTCTGAAAAATTCATTTGTGCCGGGTGGGATCGCGCGGTTTGTAATTATACCGCCGAAATGCTTCGAAACAGCGCGTCGCACAACGTAAGAAAAATTACGGCCAACGGTCGTTTTGCTGATCTCAAATAATGTTCTTCTTTTTTCTTCCCTCTAAATCCAGTCTGTGCCCCTCTCCGAGATTTTAAGGCAGCCGCTACTGATGAAAAACTCGATTTGTGACTTGAAATCGGAATGCGCCGAGAAGGCAGAGAAAAAGTCTTGTCACGTTCGCAGGTTTCTTTGCGGAAAATATATCAGAAAGAAGACGAACGCAAAAAATGGCGCAAACGCGAACAGAAAAAGCGTCCTGCATCGCTTGCTACAAAAAACATAGATCAGCGACGGTTCGTGTCTTGGATGAGGATATTTTTTTTAAGCAAATTTCTTGTACCAATATATGGCTACAGGTATCAGCATACCTCTTCCAAGTCCGTAGATCGATTGCGCGCTGGAAAAGCTACCAACCGGCCAACATCGGAGCTACTTGAGACCTCTGCAGCCTCACCGCCAGCTGAGCTCGAGCCAATAATAAAGCTTGGTAGTTCGTCGTCGTCTTGCGTCTTGGTGCTGGTACTGATCAAATTCCTTCACTAATATGATCGCATATAATCTACCAACATTCAATTTGGGTTGATAACCTCCAGTTGATCACCAGAAGAATTTCACTCGCAGTCTTCGGCTGTTCGGGCGACTGGTGCGCCACTCTGACTCCGTGGACGACGCCAGAGCTCTCTTGCTGGCGGATTTTTGCATTCGTGCACTTTTCTGCCGCTTCTCTCGCTGCTCGCACCGCCGCTAGAGGGGACTGCGAACGCTGCTATAACTGACTTCGATTTTTATCATACCTTCATAATAATAATGCTTTTGCCGGCCCGATTGTATTATTCCCTGTCGTGATGTATTAATGGAACAGTCATAAAGTAACATAACCGGTAATTTTTCTGGTATCTGAAATGCCTTTCGTGAGGATCCCACCGGACACCGATTCGTCGTCGAAATAAATTAAACGCAATTTTTACGCAAATACCACTGAGAAAACACGAAACGCAACTCTCGAAATTTCGAACAGGGTGGTCTACGTACAGTGAAGTAAAATCGTAGGTTAAAAATGTGCCAAATAGTTAATCTGCTGATATGTTTTGAACTATTCTCGATTAACTTATAATTTGAATGTTAACTAACTTTTTTGATAATTAACTAATTATGCGCAAGGTATATTGAAAAAAATATTCCTAGTTGATTTAAAATGCCCTCTTCTTAATGCATCTGGCATGCATTTTCTGTTTCAATCAACTAGATCCCAAGTTCAACAAACTATTTTAATGTCAATTTTACTAGAATGCACATGATAATTTTCAAATAGAAAAAATTTCAACTTAACCTTTAGTTCACGTTAAATTGACCAGGTATTCTAAATAACTTAACATGGTCGATATTTGTTGCAGCAAGCATGCAAATTGTATAGTCGTTGCAATTAAATGCCTTCTCGAAAGCTTGTTTAATTCTAGAACAACCGTGCCTTCAAATATTGAAGCCTAGAGTAACTTTTATAAAATAGCTTAATTTTATTATATTTTTCGTATGTTTTCCCGTTACTGTTAGAGAATTAAGTCTACAGACATTACAATCAATCATATTTTCACAAAGTCAGAAAAAATCAGGTTTTATAATTATAAGGTAGAGTAAACTATTTAATAAGTTTGAGACCCGTCAATTTGACGGGTTGGTGGTGCCAGTATAGAAAAACAAGGTATAGTGCATTTGAAACACCCGCGCCATCTTTCGTGTCAAAACGCGTCATTCTGTATGAAAACCGTAGTAGTAGTATTCACCGACTGTGCATGTGTGATTGCTTGAGATCAGTCAAATACAAACCAAGTATACCTTGTTTCTCTGTACCGCATGGGTCATACTAGTATCAATAACAAATGTGGTTTAAATAACAAGACAGATTTACAATTAATTTAATCGATTTCTCTGACTATGCTTACCAGCAATCTTGTTAGGTGAAAATCATAAGCAAAAATAGTTAAATGAACCACGAAACTAGTTATTCGAACCAGATATTTTTCTGGGTTTTCAATTTACATTTCGCGTGGTAAGATGATTATTTTTTAAATTAATATTCTCTTCAATTAAGGGTTTTGGGGTACTTAGAAAATGAATATTTTTCCGACTTTTTTATATTGTGTCTTATAATTAAGTAACATTTCTTTAACATTTTATGGAAATTTCATTCAAAACTACTAACACTTTTTCTCAAAATCTGCTCGAGCGATCAATATGGAATTTTTTCAATATCTTTTAGATATGAAAAAGTAGTGCTTGATCGAAGGATTTAGAAAAAAAAAATGATTTATACCTACTGTTCAACAAAATTATTACACGATCACACAAATACAAAATAAATCGAAGATATATGCTCTAAAACCACTAACAGATGCATGCAATAACAACGAATACCAAAAATTAGGTAAATTAATATTAACCTTAATAATTAGGTATTTTAGTTAAGTTTTAAATCTTGACACTCGATATCAGGTTTTGAAATTTTCCTCAAATGAACTTTCATTATCTAAGCCGCATATGTACTTTATAGCAACTAAAATGTAAGCTGAAGGTAAAAAATAAATGTAAGACATTTTGTCGTATTTCTTTTTACCTTAATGTATAATATAAAATTAATAATATATTAGCGACACCTTGAAATATTGTTAACTCTGCTAAATAAATTAATTGAACCTGTGGGTTTTTTCGTAAGTAATTTGCGAATACGACGAGCTGAGAAATTTTGAATTTTCCGAAATAAAAGATGACTTTTATTATTTAATAAGTATTAGAGTAAAGAAAAGACAATTTTGCATTTGATATATATTTAGAAAACTGACTAAATTTTGACATCCAGGCAAAGGCACTGAAATTACAAAATCTAAAATAACTATTCTATGCTGATAATAAGGATTATATTCAAAAAACCTGCCAGGGTAACCTTTATTAATCTCATCTATCATCTGCACATGTTTCAATAATCTTTTCCTTATCTTAACATTTTAAATCTGCAAATAGTTTGCATATATTTGCTTGAAAAATAAATCTGTTGATGACTAAAGTGCACAGGTTAAATTTGTAGATAGTAGAGTTTGCAAATTAATTTTTCTCTTTTAAAACCGGTACAAGTCGTACTGTCTCTCTGTAGTGAGTATATATATATATATATATATATATGCATTCTGCAGTAATAACAGATTATATCATTAATCAAAGACTGAAGAGCCACTAATTAGAATATAAATAGCTTCTCTCTGGTTGGCTTTCAAGAAATCTTGGGAAATTGATCACAGCTATTATGCTAGATTTCCAAAGTATATAATTTCCCCCACCTGAAATCTAGCAATCGCGCAAGTACCCGGTAATTACATCGGCGACTTCAATTTCCTAAGAAAGCACGGCGGCGCCAACTCATCGAGGTGACCTAAGATGGTACCTTCTATGCCGGTCTGGTAGCTCACCCAGAAAACCTTCGCGAAAATAGATTAGCCCAGCCCGTAAATAATAATAAGACTGCAGAAGCAGGTATCGTTCGGCAACGGTATGCACTGTAATTGCATCTAATTAAAATGCAACGTGCATTACGCCGCGCGCTGGCTCCACTGCGATACCAACTGCCATCGCATTGTGCATTTTCCGACGAAAGTCGACTTTTCCGAATGGTAAAATTTAAAATTGACGAGAAAACTAGATACGAGCACATTGTCTTCTTTACAATTTTACTTTACTGTCGCCCGAGGACAGTAAACGACGTAATTTCCTGCCGAACCAACCATCCCCGAGCTGCCAAAGGTGGTGATTGCGGCGACAGTGATGATGATAGTGATCATGATTATTGGCTCAGAGCCGCCGACCAAAGATAGCACTTTCTGGAGGAGAATGGGACTGTTGCTGGTGGTGCTGCTGCCGCCGTGAAAAACGCACGGAAAAATTATTCAGCTTCCGACTTTCTCTGTGTAAGGCATGACTGAATGGAATTCGGTTGGAAAATGTTCGCGAACTAAAGAGGAAAAACAGCGGACCGATGCAAAAACTTTGCACATTACCCCAACAAACACAATGTGAAGCTCCCCTGGCGGCTGTGGGCGGCACTCACGGAAAAGGATTGGTGTTCGCAACTTTGTTCAAACGTTTTCACGTTATGTGATTTTCTGGATGAGCAACTCACCACCGGTTGAAGGCAAGATGTATGTTGCTTGGAAGCTATTTTCCATTCGTAAAGCAGAATTCCCACTTTTGCCGCTTTGAGGATTGTTTTCGTGCCAGAGCAAACCTTGCATAGAATATATCAAGATACAATTTTCCTTGCAGAACGGAAAAGCTCTAAAGAATATTGAGAAAATAAAAAAATAACAATAATCACCAAAACTAATTAGATGACATATCAAAACCTTAAGAATACCCTCCCATCGAAAATCGAAAGTCGAATTTCCTAATACTTTAGATACTACAGGTCGGTAAATTGGGCTCAAAAAATTATTTATTCATTATACAGGGTGTCCAGGAAGTAGTGCGCCAAAATTAAGGGGGTGGTAGCTTGGGTCATGACCTACCAGAATATCAAAATATGACCTTAGTGAAAACCTCACCGTTTTCGAGATATTTGGGTTTTTATGAAAAATTAAACTTTTACTACCTTTTGTCAGATTATCGACTAGTAGGTGCACATAAGAAGACATGTTATCATTTTTTCTTTTTTTTCTAAAATATTCTAGAAGAGTTGCCCTACCTGGTAAGCATGTCATTTTTTATTACTGACACAAGATCGTCGCGAAAAAAAAAATTTAATTTTTTTTTTTTGCTGCTCAAAATTATTTGACTCTACTTTGACCTTCACTGGTGAAAAAAAATGCACTAGGCAGTGAGAGCAACTTATCTAGAATATTTTAGCAAAAAAAAAATTATAACATGTCTTTTTTTGTGCACCTACTAGTCAATAATCTGACAAAAGGTAGTGAAAATTTAATTTTTCATAAAAACCCAAATATCTCGAAAACGGTGAAGTTTTCACTAAGGTCATATTTTGATATTCTGGTAGGTCATGACCCAAGCTACCATCCCCTTAATTTTGGCGCACTACTTCCTGGACTCCCTGTATGATACAAATTTAAATGCGTTTTTAACGAAACGAGTTTTTTTCCCTTGGGCGACACGATAAAAATATTAAATTTTTAAGTTATTTAAAAAAATTCTTGTTGCATTCTACTTATCATTAAAATCGCTATGGCCTTACTCATAATTATATATTTTTGTTCACTTTTGTTTATAAACAATGTTAAGGCCAAATAATACTATTGTTTTTAAAATTTAACTTTAAATTCGTGTGAAAAACTGAAAGAAATTCTTTTTGCTTCCATAGTGAATAAGGTAAGAGCTATATTCATATATTATAAGTACACCTATCCCTCGATTTACACGATGCTTTTTTTACACGATTTCGCTTTTACACGGTTTATAAAATCAGAGGTTTAAGAAAAAAACAGGTAAAACTGAACATTTTAACTGTATGGATGTTACCACTGAAATTTTTGAATTGTGTTCACAATAAAAATCGTCTGGGTAAGAGTTTATTTATTTATTTATGATTTTTAATTAGGATTTTAATAGTTTAATAATAGTTTGGTTAATGCGAGATTGTCTCTTATTTCTCTACATAGAACCAATATCGCATTAAGTACTATCAAATTATGAAAGTTACACAACACCAATCAAGAAGAAAAGATTAGAAAGAAAGGTTTTAAGGACTTGATTTCTTCTTTTTATATGTAAAATGAATGACATACTTATACCTTATACACCTACTACTAATTTTATAAATAGACTAGTATTTTTATGTTTTTCAAAATATATTTACATACTTTTATTTTACGTTTAAATAAATTACCGAATTATGCACATTTCAGTCTGTTTTCGTTTTACACGGTTTTACTTATACGAAATCCCGATTTCGATTTGCACGGTTTTCTGAGGAACCTATCTATCGTGTAAATCGAGGGATAGGTGTATTTATTTAATCATTTTATTTTAGGTAATCCAGCCTAATGACGCTCGCCTAACACAATTTTTTAAAAGAAGATCGCTGTATACTTCCATTTAATAATAATAATTTTGGAATTCTATAACACTCTATGTATACATACTAGAAAGATGTATGAATAATAATATAATAAATTATAAATAAACCGAAATCATCATCACGAAAATTCGTCACTTGGGTTTTGCAGTAAAATATTGATTTTTGTTTTTTTATCTTTTTAAAATCAAATAACTTTAAAAAAATCGTTTACCAAACAAAGATATCATTCAAAATACTGTAAAGTTCACAAAATAAAATATAACTAGCTACATTTGTGACTTTTGTAACATCTCCCTTCATACTGAAAAGTTTTTCAAATAGTACCATTCGTTAAAGAAGTATTAATTATTACTAAATTAAAGTTTCGAAAATAATTTACTTTCCCTAATAAAATAATGAGAATTTAAACTTAATGCTGCAGAGCAACAAATAAAATATGTGATCCGGTGTATCTTCATTAATTAATTTAAATTTTAGTTGCAAGAAAAACCGTAAAAATAAAAGGTAAAGAAATAAATACAAATTAATTTTAAAGTAGAACGTTATTATGATGTTACTTCTAATGACGTGGTGACGTGACACACAGACTTTTACTTCAATAGAACTGACAAGCTTGATGAACCTTTCCCGACTCGCGAAGTTTGAATTTAAAAGTGATTGATTGATCCAAAAACAAATGCAGCTTTAATGTCAAAAACCCATTTATTTAACGACTTTCGCAAATAGATGGCTTAGAAACCCACACAAACTCATTTCATCATTTTCGAACAAATTAAGTAACTCGAGCTTTGTTGATGATATTATGTTCTTTTCGTATAAAGCATATCGTTTCTACAATTTGTGTTAAAAAATGCCGGTCTTTGGCACCACTGTGGAAAATCAATAAATTAAAAAATGTTAAGGTCAAATTATTAAAAATCGAACAAGTTATAGTCGATTTAGTGAGAGCAGCTAGCGTGGCGTACTTTTCTATCGGAGAATGATCTATCAAGATAAATAGGCATAAGCATTTCAAACGTCTTTATCTCAAAATGAGTTTTTCTGATCTTGTTCCACCAAAAAATAAAGATTAATCAACAGATTTTCGATTTTTTTGTTTAAGGGGAGGTTCTCATCTAGAATCTTGAAATTTTCGATTTTTTTTTTATTTCATATTATTAAAGTTTAATATGTCTAGAATGTTGCTTTAAAATATTTAGTCGATCCGAGCACTAGAACGGATTCTACAGCCCATTGATTCTGGCGGTGTCATGATCGTAGTGGGGCGCTCAGCCTGTGCCGTGCCGTTCAATCACGATTATCTCGGAACTTTGTTTTTCAAGATTTTTCAAATTTGCGTACAAGATAACTCAAAAACGGTTCAACCGATCAACTTCTATTTTCGTGCATATTCAAGTAAACAATTTTCTTCATAGAAAGAGTGGAGCACATTTTGAAAATTGTAACATTATCTCCTTTTTGTAAGTGATAAACTATGAAAAAAACGGCCGAAAACGGCCTTAAAATTTCAAAATCGCGCCATTCCGTCAATTTTAAATTTTTTTTGAAAGTCGTCCACTCTTTCTGAGACAAATTTAGTCTAGTTTATAATAATGTCATCATTATTTGATTTCAGACCAATCTGCGACCCCTAAATTGTACGCAGCTGGGCCATTTTCGAAAAACATGCCTCCGGAGAAGTTGAATAACGGGCGCCATTTTGTTTTTTTTTTAATAAAAAAATTTTTTCGTACAGATAAATATACAATAAAAGATAATGCCAAATATCATTTCCCTATGTCTTGCCATTTGCCTTCAAAAAAATCACGAACTTTACCTACTTTTTGACGTTCTAGATGAGAACCTCCCCTTAAATCTCGTAATCGCTGTATCGATTTCTAAAATTTTCATAGCTACTATTTTTCTAAGACTTCAACGTTCAAATAATTAACCAAAAATTCAGTGAGACAATTACCGAGAGGTTATTTCTTATAACATAATATAACATATATGATATCTCAAATTTCTACTACTTTTTTTTATACAATTCTATACAAAATTAGTTGAAAGTATACTCAGTAATATGCTCCCTACTCAATCCCTAAATATTAATTATACCTTGATCCGTCAGTCATGTTCCCCTAAAAATTAATGAAACCAGGCTTTTCGGTGCTAGTATTTGGAATATGATATCATCACGATATCATGAATAATTATTTAATTTATTAAGTACATGATTAATAAAGCACCAATAAATATTGTGGATTGCAAATTTTGTTTCAATTAAGATATTATCACCCATTTCATTATTTGGAAGCAGAATGCTTTCAGTTTCCTTATTCTCTTGTTTCACGATAAGTTTCTAGAGAACAAGGAAACTGAAAGCATTCTCCTTACTACAAGTAGTACCTTTTACTATCGAAAAACATTTGTATTGTTGAAATCTTCTTTTATTAAAACGAAAAAAAACTTGTTTTGAGTTTGTCTGAGACCCAAAACGAGTGTCGCTTTTCATTACTCCTCTCGGAAGCCAAGCGAATAAAGTGCCTTAAATTTGAGCCTTAAAATTGTGCCTTAACTGAAAAACGACACTTGTAACTTCGGTATATCCTACGCATTCAAGAAGGTAAAGTTTACGTTTTTTATAGTCACTCTGACCGATGACCTTTGGACTGTTTCGGGGTCGAAAAATAAACTTTGAATTGTCCGCCTACATTGCCTAATATTGCTTCATCATCATCATCATCATCATCCCTATGTGGGAAGTGTACTCGAAATACCAAGATGAGTTATTAGTTTTTACTTTTACTAAGCCCACGTATAAAACTTTTCGTGGAAGTATCCAGTTAATCTTTCCCTGTAAGAAATAGGCAATAGGTTTTCTTGATACGTTAAAAAGATTTCCAAGAAAACTAAAGGGACCTCAAAATACACCCAGAAGAAAGGACATACTTTTGAGATGAACTCGGACCGGTTACTTTAGCAACGACCTTCTCGCCAAATCTAAAATACTTTGCTCTGTGCAAATAAAGATAAATATTTCTATGTACAGAAATATTCCCGGATTCCGACGTATGCCATATTGTCGAAAGGAAGTCGTGGAATTTTTTCCCCGGAATGAACAAAGTCCTATTCGTATAAAGACACAAAATCCAATCTATTTCAGGGGCATCGATTGTACGGGAGCGCTCATAAATCTCAAGGTTTTATCCATTAATACATTGCGTTTGTTCGCCCAGCATCTGCCCAACGACGACGATTTCAACTGTATCCGTCTAGTCTCGACTGCACACAGAGAATCCCCGATGGTTGGTAATCCTGGATGGATTTTGAGTAAGTGCCAACTGTAAGGATGTCAAGAAAATTTTAGATGAATTGCGAACCCTGTCGGATTACGCCTGTTCTGTTCTGGTGCATTTGACGAAAGGTAAAGTGACAGGCTTTTATGGTTTTCATTTCCTGCCCAGTCGTGCGAAGAAGAGTGAAGACAATGTTCAAGCAGACTGTTAAGTGTTTAATGACTATTTTAGACTTGGTAAACACCATGATCTAGTGACATCAGTAAACAGGAGTAAAAGCCTTCTTATAATGGAATCAAAACAAAAAAAAAGACGATCTGATAGCCGTTTTTATTCGATTTATAGCGCAAGTGCGCTGGGAAACAAATCCTTCATTGTTCCCGCAAAAGTTATGGCCATTTCTGAGGTCTTTGTCGGCGGCGCATTTACATGGTTTCTACATTTAGCGGGAGGAGGTGCATACTGCATACACACATAAAATTGCATAAGAATTAATTATTCAAAAGCTGAGAGGGAGTTATTTGAAGATGCCACATGTGCGCCCCCCTTCTTGTCAGATAGACGGATAGCCCGACTGGATCTGGTCGGTGAACGGATGCTTTTGTGGAAGTAATTGAAAATCCACAAGACTTTGTGATGAATTAATTCATCAGTGTCGATCATCCTTTTTTTTTTTTTTTTTTTTTTTGTTCTCTGCATTAGTCAGGGCGCCTAATGTGCATTTATCAATGTTTTCCATTAGACAGTCATATTCACGTGTGGTACATGTGATATGGTAATAATTAACACTTTAAATGCAAGCATAAGGAAGAGTTTTCTTGTATGCAATTGTTGTACATCCTATAAGAAGAAATTTTTCTTAGAATCCAATAGTATACAATGGGGAGCAAAACTGTAACAGAATCCTTATTTTATTCACTTATTCGCTATATTACACTTCAAGGAATTAAAATAACTTAACTTCATTGAATTTGTGATATTGGGATTTAAAAAAAAATTTATAGTTCTCTATTAAGTGCACTGTAACACTACTGCACTTCAAATAATAGAATTAATATAATTTAGTAATCAAACCAATATCCTTTGGCTTTTTCTAACATTAATATCCTTGGGGACGTACTGTAATGTAAATTCCCCAAAATTTTTGGGAGTAATACTACATCACACTAAGCTCATTCATTCCTTTAGGAATTAGAATTTTCCAGGTTTTTTTCCACATAAGCAAATTGTCGGGTTTTGAGCTGGCAACATTAGTGTAAAAAATTGTTGATTTTTGTGCAAGTTTTTCACTATAATTGCGGTGTTCTTTGGATCTTCGTCTTACTGAAAAGTTACATTTACGGCCCAACAACGGTGCGATTCCACTGCTTGTTATATGCTTCATGGTTTCTTTGACTTTATTCAGGTTACATTTTTCAGAATTTCTAGTCCAATACCAGCTCTTTCCGTCTGACTCAAATCGGTTAATTTTGGTCCCTTAAACCAAATAATCGGTAAAACCAATAAATATAGAAGTAACTAAAAATCTTTCCATTTTTAAAGAAATAGCTGACTTCTTCTTCGTCTCCACTGGCTTCTTCCAAATTCCTTTTAAGGTTTGCTGTACTGTCCATGTCCATCGATCGAATACTTTGAGCAGCTAATTTTGGGACATTTCAGGATCCTGAAGCTAAGAGTCGAGCAATTTAACTAGTTTTTTATCTGAGAGTATACGTGATCTTAGTCCGAATGTATTGCTGCATACAATCCCATGAAAAACTTTAATTCTCTTGACAGTTTGGTGACTAATTCCAAGCTTATTTGAAATTTTGAAAATAGGTATATAAAAGACATGGTTATTCGATTGCAACGTTGTGTCAAAATTTCCAAGCAATCGGTAAAGAACTTTACATTTTTATTTATATAGATTTTAAATCATTTTCCGATTTTTATTTTAGATTTTAAAAATATAAATCTCTACTTGATTTGCATTCTTGATTTTAAAAATAAAAATCATTTTTTAATTTCATTTCTGATTTTAAAAATAAAATTCATATTCTCATTTTTAGTTTTGATTTTAAAAATAAAAATCATTTCCTGATTTTTATTTTTAATCTTAAAAATTAAAATCACTCTCTGATTTTTATATGTATTTGATCTTAAAGATAAAAATCACTCTCTGATGTTTATTTTTGATTTTAAAAATAAAAATCACTTTCCGATTTTTATTTCTGATTTTAACCCTCAGTCACACAAGGCCTTTTCCATTTAGAATTCACAAAGTCGGGTATGGTCTACCCGTCCAGAGTTTGGACGTGAATACCGTATAGTGAAAGTATTCGTTAGCAATTTCGATGCTACTTTTTCATTTGTTTGGGATATTAACCTTTCGTTCCCAACATAAAAAATTATTAATTGTAAAAATTACACAGCAATAAACAAAAAAAAAAAAAAGCAAAATTTCAGAAAAACATTTTTTTTTCAAAAAACTATAAAACATATCAAGTACGATTTTTAAAAAGTATAAACCATCAATCCTTGTAAACAAATGTTCGAACTATCATAAAAACAGCACGACTTAGTATTTTACTCCAAAAACCATATTTTTTTTGTAATTTGAAAATGAGCAATTTTCCAAAAAAGTGGAAAAGCAAATTACAAGGCAATTTCAACCGCATTCCTTCGTGCACGGGTTTCCATACTAAAAGCAAGGATTTATTATAGTTTAATAGTTCAAGAAACACCAACTTAAATTGTTTTACATAAAAAATTATGTCTTCATACTTTAGAAATAGGCCTCCATATACGAATTTACTATCCTTAAACTGTCACAGAAAACACGCATCTTGCTCATTTTTTGATCGCTAGAAAGATAAAAAATGATAAAATATTATTTGTATACTAAAAATATACATCAAAAGTTGATGTAATTGCTCTTTTGTACGCATTTTTACTTACTTGTCAAATTTTGATTATCGACGTTTTCTAACGAATTCACACATGGCGGGTAGAAAATACCCAGACCAATATTCGGACAAATTAAACAGTATGCTAGGTGACACTAATAACTTTGACGAAGCACTAATTAGGTACTTTGGTACCTCTACTTTTTTTACGCATGCGCTTTAGACATGTACCCCTTCCCCCTGGAAAATGCTACGCGTTTCTAAAAGGCTCTGGGTATGGTATACCCGACCTTTGTGACTGAGGGTTAAAAATAAAAATTAGCTTCTGATTTTTATTTCTGATTTTAAAAATAAAAATCATAAAATAATTTTTATTTTTGTCTAGAAAAATAACAGTCAGGAAATAATTTTTTAGATCTGATTTTTATCGAAAATATCATAACCATAACGGTCACTACAATTGTTAAACAACTTGTCACCGAAAATTTAACTAATGCGCTTTTATTTTTAATTTTTGATTTTTTAAATATCCAAACACTTATTACCTCACCAGAAAGCATTCAATGACTGATTAGGAAATGAAAATAGTCGTTCAAGTATGTTATCACGATATCTTTCTAAGAATAACAGAACAGTTGTAACAATGCACTTAATAGAAACCTATTAATTATATTTTTTTATTTCAAATATCACAAACGTCATTGAATGTTATTTTAGTTTCTGGAAGTGTACAAAAACGAATAAATGAGAAAATTAAGAAAGAATCAAAATATACGAGCTTTTTATTCAGCCATACCACATTCTGTTACAGTTTTGCTCCTCATTGTACATAGTATACCCAATGTAAGAGTCTTGTACAGGGCGAATCTTCCTAAAACCACAACCATGAAAACTTGATTTTTCTAATACGAAATTTTGTTAAAACCCTAGTAATAATAATAATAATCAGTAATATTAGAGCCAATATAAATCTGAAAATATATTTCGAATTACTTAAAAAGGTTTTTACTAAAAATTAAATAATTATACTATCGTTGTGGTATACAACTACATATGAGCCGTCTTACTTAAACTTTAGAATTTTTTATAACTTTCGTCGGAACCCTAGTATAATAGCATTCGATGGAATGCAAAAGGCAGACTTGAACTCCTATTATGCAACTGTTTGTAGCAAAGATATACTTTCAGAAGGCGTTTTACGCATAAAAAATTGGGTTCATGTTCTGTAATAGGTCTCCTGTTTTAAAAGATTTAAGTGGTAAGAGTTCTTGTTGCAAACCAACTATATGATGCTTATTCGATCCAAATAAAATACGAAAATAAATTCCGCACAGCACCGTTCCAAATATTTACTCCAATAAAATCCCATCCAGTTAGCTTATGCAGTATTTTTTAAAGAAATTTTCCCTTGGCTACAACTCAAAACCCCTCTCTCTCTTGACTGAATTCAGTGAATACGTGTCCCTTTTAAAAAAAAGGGAACACAATTTGCCGCCCACTGTCCGATACAGGACTTAGACTTGAATAACGTCCAAGGACCAACAAAAGCCCCGATGTAGTCACAACTTACCACAAATCACATTTTCTGTAAGTGCAATAGCGTGAAAAGCTGTCTACATTTTCTCATCAAAATGAGCGCGCGTCTTACATATAGTATACCCGAGGAGGTCCTATGGTTTTCTTGGTTTAAAAGAACCAATAATAATACCATGCTCCTTACATTTATGCAGAGAAATGAACAAAAGGGTCCTACGTACTTTTTTGCTGATTCAAACACACAATGCAAGCTGCACGGGGAAGAAAATATAACAATATATATACATATTTTCTATAAAAACATGTTTTCTCTGGAAAAAAAAAATTAAATAAAACCCAGAATGGAGGCACGTTTCTATACTATATATATAGTGCAGTACCCATAAAATTGCAAAAATAAACGAAATAAAATGATGGGTACGATCCACAAGGAGAAGAGAAAAAAAAACACAACGCCACAACTTTTCCATCATCCTCCAGGATAAGTTGCAGGCTGTTTAGTGGGATTTGTGGGGTGCAATCCCGAAAACAAGGGTTCTTTTCTCCCCTCCTTTGGAGTATAAACAGAAATAATTCCTGTTCCAGGGCAAAACGACAAATGTAGAAGAATCCCATGCATATAGCTCTTCGTAGAAAAGTTGAGGATTTTGGGATAAGTCCAAGCGAGAGAAGTAAGCAAGGAGAACAATGCCCTCTAGTGCACCCCCGCACCATTCCCTCATCTAGTGAGGTCCTTAAATGCAATTTTTATGTTTTGGTTGCTATCCCAACTACACAGACCCGTCCTCCTTTCATGCTGTCACACATATTAAGGCAACAGCCCAGCACAACTGGAAACACCCAAAGCCTTTCAGGGAATAGAGCTTGACGACGAAGACTGGCGACCATAAACCAAGGGAAATTTTTGGTCGTGGCTATAGCGATCAATAAAAGTCGAGACAGCTCCAAGCTGCGATAGCGCCACACCAAAGTGGAGGCCCACGGAATGGACCACCTGGAGCTGTTATAGGTGATAATTAAATAGGTGTCGAGACTATAGGGCTGCAGGATCCTACAGTGGAAAGATGGAAGGAAAAGAAATCGCTTAATCAATATCAGACCTTGAGCAGAGTTACATAGGGAAAAACAAAAACAAAAAAATATATATATATATGTATATATAAAGGACACTCACCTCGAAAGACCTTCCTCTTGCCAGCTATCTGCAGGGGCAGAGAAACTCCGGCGTCCAGCTGGAGCAGCACCCGGTGCTCCCTGGGAGCAGGACCCTGTGAATGGGCAGGACAGTAGTGTCGGGGCTCCCCATTCGAATCAACGTAAATTGGTGCTTCAACCAGGGGCCATGCACCAGTCACAGCGGCTGCAGCAGCAGTTCCAGGGTGTGGTTGTGGTATTGAAATTACGTGAACTGGAAAAAGGTGATGATGAGGATGATGGGGTCCTGGGGGCGGTGGTGGAGGAGCCTGCGAAGGAGAAATTTGAGGGATTTGCTGCTGTTGCTGCTGTTGTTGTTGTTGTGGTTGTTGTTGTTGGCCACCTGCTCCTGTTGACTGCAAAGATGCTTGGGGTGGTTGTGACGCCGCCGGAGCCACTGTTATCGTTGTCCCATATTGTGGTGCGCCACCACCCGAACCAGATACAGATAATCCTGTTTTTAGATTTTCACTCATTTTCGCACTTCTAAACTCATTGCCCGATATGCTGGTAGTGCTGCTACTGGTTGATTTGGATGCAACCAGACTCAGGGAATCTCCACCACCACTACCACCACCACCACCTCGACCACTACCATTCCTTACAGCTGTTCGATAGTCTGTCTCGTCGATCCCACAATCCTTTTCACCGTCTCGTTTGGCCGCAGCCGAAATCATTGGTCCACTATCAGCCATAACTAAATCATTTATGTGAATCTTCACTTTGCTGCTCGCATTTTGATCCTCTGATGACGACGAAGTGGTCACTGGAAGACCTGTAACCTCTGTAGCCGTCGATAAGGTCGACTTCGTCGATGCTCCAGTTAGCAAAGAAACCTGTTGATCCTCATTAGTCGGCGAGAGGGATGTCGAAGAAGGCGGTGTCGGCGACAATATTGGAGCTTTAACCATCGGAATAAATTATAAATTTTTCAGTGATTTTTCGTTTGACTCAAATCTTTCAGAAAATTTGATTACTAGACTTTTTCTAAAACGGGTTCACACTATCTTCAATAAACTTTACAATGTCCACAAGCTGAGTACAGACAATCTGAAAATAAATAATAAAAAAATGGGAAATTAATTATGCACACATATTGAGATTTACATACATGAAATTTAGGACAATTTTTAAACTTATTGCAGAAAATAACAATGTGTAACCAATATTCCCCGTCAAATGTGATTTTTGTGAAGAATTTTTTATCACTCTTCTCATCTTCTTCCATGTCTTTTATCATATGTTATGTCGTGTCATGTAGTGTATCATATCATATGTCATATCTTATCATGTATCATGTCATGTGTCAAGTTATGTTTTCATGTCAAAGTAAGCAAAAGGGCAAACCGAAGCAAAAAAAGTAGCTATTAAATAAATGTAAAAGTGTTCATTCATGTTAATTATAGCCTATATCTACCGGCAGGACATAAGCTTGCCAACAGTGAAAGAATTATTCAAATCGATTCAGTAATTGCTGATATTACCTTTTATATAAAACAATCTCTCTCTTTATAACTATAATAGTATAAAAATGTAAATAGTATAGATTAAGTAATAAAAAAATAAAAAAAATATAATATAGATATCTACATAATAAGATAAATAAATATAGTTTCTCAACAAAGTCTAGTCTAGTGGATAATAAATCAAATATGTATCTTTTTAAAGTATCTGAGTGATTATGTTAATTGTTGTTCTGATCTTAATAAACCTAGGTCAAAAGCTATATATTATGCACAAATAAAGTGTACCAATTTTTTTCTATCAAGTTTTATCATGGTAATAAGGGAAAGTGTTGGATCTGAACTCCATCACATAAATAAAATTTTTACTTTCTAGAATTTAAAAATAAAAAGTTTAAGAAAATAAAGCAATTCCATTTCGCTTTAAGAATTTCTTTTAAAACTTACACATATCACTATTGCTCGTAGTAAGAACCTGCTTTTTTCTTGCATTCGCAGGGAAATTAAATGAAGTTTTGAAATATTGTTTTTTAATTCGACATTTATTTTCGTTATTTAAAAAAGTATCTCCCTTAAGATGGACGTATCTTTTGCAGGAGTTACCGGGGAAAAGTTCCAGAGTGTTATTCTTAAATTAAAACGCTTTAATCTCGGGACGACATTTTAGTTTTTTCTTTAGAGTGCACTTTAGCATGACATCCCCTGTTGAAAAATTTTTAAAGCCAATTTTCAGCTATGAAAAAGAATCCTCTTTTTAAATTTGCCCAGTGTATGTTATATAAGTGAAAATCAAATGTTATATGTTTAAAAAAAGATTCAAATAGTAGCATAAAATATAAATAATTAACAAAGTATTAGCCTTTTACGGAATAAACTATTGAAGAGCATTTCGTCAAATTTCCAAATTAAATTTCTTAAAAACACTGTTCAGAGATTTGTGTCTTAGATATCTGTACGAACATAAAATTTTAAACACGATTTTCTTGAAAAATCATATTTATAAACACTTGTGGCTATATTTTTAAGAAAACTATTATTGTCAAATTTTTTATAAATACTTAAAGGTATAAAAAAATCAAAAATACGAAGCTAACTTTCAAGGTGTATTTTTTCTAATCGAATCTCAGAATAAAGCACTTTGCAATTTTTATTCGACTTTATATTTACATTAAATTTTCTCTCTCGTCTAACGTGAAAAATACTAGATAAATTTTGGTTAGCACTTTATTTATTGATTCACTAATTACATGAAAATTACCTTATATAACACAGATAGTGTTAAAATGCGGCACTTTGAGATGATTAAACAGTAACCCAAAATAATTATATGTGCGCATATTCTCTCTAATGAAGACGAAGTGATTTCATTAAGTTCGCACTGTCTCGCAAAGCGCTTATGAAATTATTGAGGTCACAAGGGACAAGGTCTCTCTGAGGAAACCTTCATTAAGCCAACAAACAGCCAGCAACTTGTATCAGAGATGTGGCCAACTCGACTCATCACAGCCTATATAAGAGAAACATATCCCAGCAATTAGTTTCTGTTCTGTTAAGGGGTTATTCTACTGTTAAACGGGTAAAAAGCAGTATCTTTTTAAAAGTGTTGTAAAAAAAAAACTATTAGAGATATCAATTTGAAATTTTGCATGCATCTTTATTAATGAAAAAAATATATAATGGCATAGTTGATTAAAAAAAAAAAAAAAAATGGCGGCTTCGGTTTATGATTGATGTAGCGCGCGCTGACGGCCAGAGTCGTTTGCGCGGTACATTGCCCAGGTCGTCCAGGTGATCTGCAATCAATTTAACGATGAAATTTTATTAGTTTAGCTAAAAACACACAGACTGAACCTAAATTGAGCCATAAATATTAAATTTTCGCGATTTGACAAGTGTTGGAAAATAGCATGCTCGATTTTGGACGTTTTTTCGATGAAAGAAGTGCTCCCAAATATCCAAATTTCAATTTTTATGGCTCAATTTAGGTTCAGTCTGTGTAAAATTGATATATAACTATGCAAAAAAATTTTTAGCTAAATCGCTTCATTAGTTTTTTCTCTACGATGTACCGCGCACCAAAACAACACGTTTTGAGTAAATCGCGTTTAAAGTTTTTTTAACCGATTTTTTTGATATATCAACTATGCCATTATATATTTTTTTCATTAATAAAGATGCATGCAAAATTTCAAATTGATATCTCTAATAGTTTTTTTTTTACAACACTTTTAAAAAGATACTGCTTTTTACCCGTTTAACAGTAGAATAACCCCTTAAGGAAAGGTCAACGTGAGTTGGCCCCATGTAATGGAACACATAATTTTCGGGTAATTAAAATATATACCTATATACAGTCAAATAAAAAACATTCTAATCAATTTCATCCCTTTACTCATAATTCTTCCCTTCTTCCAGGATAAATCCCTGATGAATTCAAAAGTCGGCCACCTGCACCAGCATCAGCATCGGTATCGGCATCAGCATTGGCATCAGACGATTCCCGACTAGCTGATGTTTGCCGCCTGAGCCCTTCTAACGCCCACTCCGAGCTATTTTTATTCACTGGCTCTAAACCAAATCTGGCATCCTGGAATCCGGTTGGCGTCATCGCAGCGCCCTTTCTGCTCCCCAGCACCACAAAGTAGGGTCGTGTCGGTTGCGGGATGGGCCGCGACGGCAGGGCAAGGCAGGGATTGCCTACACAGATTTCGCTCCCCAAGTACGAAAGCACAATAACAACTTGTTGCATCCTCCCGCCTGTCTCCCCTTACACACAGCCAGGGTGCCGGTCTAGGGACGCCCGGACTCCCACGATTTTTCACCCTTGGAAGCTCGTTACACCTCCATCAAGCACCAACTACCCCCAGCCACTCGACCCCCCTCAGTTATGGCGTTATCGCTCTGCTGAGCATATTAGATCAGTTTTCCGGGAGCGCACTTGTTGGTTTGGGGCTCCCTGCTCATCACGCAACAAGACTAACAGCCCTCAGCAACTTCTAAGTGACTGTCATGAAAAAAAAAAGTTAAAAAAGTATTCCACAGGCTGTGATAACTTCTCCTGCTCCTCCTTCCCGAATATCATCCAGGAAGAGCCCCCAATCGCCCCAAACCACCCCGAAAAATTCCTTTCAGCCGTTCCAAGAAAATAGAAGGGCCTTGAAGAGGAGGAAGGAAAGAACAAATGGCAGGTGAGGTAACCAGGTGAAATGCATTCAGTGAGAAGGTATTGATTCTGAACGATTCGAGCTGGTCGGGGTCAAATTGGGACCCCATCGACCCCATCGACCCCACGACAGGTAGAAATTGAGAAAGGGAGACGACGCGGTGCTACGATTATGTGAATCTATTTTGGCGAGTACTAATGGCCAGGTAATTTAAGGCACCCGTTTAACTAGCCCCGGTGTCTGGCTGAGAGATAATCACCAGAAACTACTTCATTTCCCATTTTCAGCTTTAGATTTAAGCGATTATGGTTTCACCTTTTTCTACCATGAGAATGTCTATAAATTGAATATTCTAGTAGAATTAATATTAGAACCAAGTCTGCTTTCAAGGTGATCTTATTCACAGAATATTGTCGCAAAGGAACACAAACTTATTCGCTTTCAAACACTATAAAAAAATTGATTTTTAACATTTTCTGAGTTTTGGTCGAATGCATTTTTAAAGAACAATGGTTTACGCTACATTTGAATTTCTTTTTATCGTCAGGTGAAACTTCTCAGAAGAAATTAGCCTAAATACACATTTTTCACATTTTTAGCTCGACCTAAAATATTTATATTTTTTTATTGATGTACACAATTTGTTGACAGAGTTATCTATAATTAAAACACAAACCGCATTTTTAATTTTAAGCGCCTATAACACAGGTCAACACCAATTTTGCACCCGAAAAAGAGAGAAGATTTTGAATATATAAACGAAAATAGCTCATCACATCAGTTTTTTGAGAAAAGTGGGGTTAAAAAGTGCAAATTTTATATTGTAGTCATTTTTTAAAAATCATTTAAAAATAACAGATTATCATAGGAACTTGTAACACGGCTTAAAAGCTTAAATCTTGTATATATTATATATATTCGACAGACTAATATAAATAATAAAAGCTTAAACCTTATATACAGGGTGTCCCAGAACTCAACGTCAAGCCGAAATCGAGCATTAGGCCAAGTCGTAACAGTTATCAGAAAAATATGAAAAAAAATCTTGGTCATGTACTTTTCAAATTATAAGGATTCAAAAATAAACTGACACCCTGTGATGATCTTTCAAGTCCTGTGACTGCAAATATTAACTTTTCGTCATTTTTTTTTCTACCGTATAACTATGAATAACCCTTCTGTCAAACACAGTTAAAAGTTAGAATATAACTGCCTCAGTTTCAAATAAAAAGTTAGATTTTTACCCAACATTGAATTCAAAATAATTACATCACCCAACTTTAACTTTAACCGACTGTAATTATTTTGCATTCAATGTTGGGCAAAAATCTAACTTTTTATTTGAAACTGAGGCAGTTATATTCTAACTTTTAACTGTGTTTGACAGAAGGGTTATTCATAGTTATACGGTAGAAAAAAAAATGACGAAAAGTTAATATTTGCAGTCACAGGACTTGAAAGATCATCACAGGGTGTCAGTTTATTTTTGAATCCTTATAATTTGAAAAGTACATGACCAAGATTTTTTTTCATATTTTTCTGATAACTGTTACGACTTGGCCTAATGCTCGATTTCGGCTTGACGTTGAGTTCTGGGACACCCTGTATATCTATTATATATATTCGACAGACTTCAATATTTAATATTTCAAGGAACTCAATTTTTTTCCATAAAGCGATTATTTTATATAACAGACTTTGAATAAAGATCACAACTAGCGCACGTTCTTGAAAAACATATTCCCCAGGAGTTTAGTAAGTGGTATAGAAAAGTGGCAAAAGACTTTCGCAATTCTCAAGCTCGAAGTACAAAATTCTATAGAAATTGTTGTTACGTTGGAGAAGGAAACATAAAATTTATTGCCTACTGGAATTTGTGAACACATCATAATTTTAAGAACAGCTTTTAAAAGCTAAAATTCTCTTCCTTAAGGGGGTAGTCCAGTGAAAAAAAAAATTTTTTTGGTTTTTTTGTTTTTTGCTTAAATCTACTCTACTATACCTAGAAAATACTCCCTTAAAATATCTAAGCAAAATATTGAATAGTTTTAAAGATACAGAGAGTTTTCGAGAGACGTGTAATCCGAGCGCTCGAAGGTCCCCTGGCGTGTTTCGGAGCAAGTAGGACTCTTGTATTTCTGTTTGCTTCGCCCATTTTCTTCGGTTTATAACGGTCTAGGTCCTTCTGCTTTGTATTTAAGGTTAGTTATGTATGGAGGAGGCATCGCGTTATGTATGGAGCAGGCATCGCTGACTAAGGTAAAATTAATTTTTTTAGCTTTTTTCCGCATAAAAAACTTTAAACGCGTTTTTCTGAAAACAGCATGTTTTGACTCGGCGGACGTCAGATCTCAGAGTCTTTTGCTCCGATTGATCTAAAAATTTAGCTGTATATTTCTTGATTGTGTATCTATCGTCGGAACTAGAATTATTAAAATCCATTGTTTATTTACAAAGTTATAAACAAATTAAGCACCCGAAAAACACCCGAAAAATTGGAAATGCCGCCATTTTGTTATTTTTTATTGAAAATTAATAATTCTAGTTCCGACGATAGCCAATGTCCTACAGATTAAAACCTCGTTTGAATTTTTTGTTTCAAATGAACCGTTGCAGAGATTCGACGTCCGCCAACGAAAAAATTTTTTTTTTGGAGCGGCCATTTTGTCGGGATGACTCATCGAAAACAAAGAAAAAATTTTTTTTTGTGTATTTTAATAGTTGTACTATCATATGTCAATAAGTTTTTTAATAAAAATTGACTTCTAATATGAAAAAAAAATCGTTGAAAAAACAGTCGTTTTCACTGGACTACCCCCTTAAAATACTTTGTACGATGTACATAAAAGGAAGTCACTGTGAAAAAAAAATCTTAAAAATTGAAGAATAAAATCATAAAATTATTAATGAACCTACACTTTCCTTAAGTTTAAAATTTTCACTGAATGAATTCCATTGAAAAACCTACTTTTATCCTCAAAAATTTCCTAAATAAACCCGCTTGACGTCACCAGGGAATCAGAAAACGACATGTAGGAACACATTAGAAAATATAAAAATTGGCATTTCTCGCATTTTGAAACAAAATCGGAGAAGGCGTTCACATTTTATTTGTATTCTTTCTTAAATTAGAGGAATTTTTAAATTATTCAATGTATTTCTTTTTTTAAATCACTTTTAGACAGATAAAGTTGAACAATTTAGAAGATGTAACACAAGTCAATAAGGATTTTACGATAAGGCTGAAATTTCCGTTAAATTAATATTTACAAAATTACAAAATTGCGGATGTCTTTAGTTGATTCCCATTTATATGATCGGCAATTGTCGAATTAGTCCACCAGAAGTTTCGCAATTCTAATCTAAGCTTAAGAATTGAGATACAATTTTCGTTTTCAGCAATCAAAGAGATAAAGAAGTATTAACACTAAAGTAGATTTTCATTAACCAAACGCATACTTGTGTTATCTCTTTCTGAACTTTAACTAATAAGATTTTCACAATTTGGCTTTCGGCTTTTTTAGAATTTATGTCCAACCTATATTTCTAAATGTGATTCAGTTCAATTTACTTGTCAGTATTCAAAGTACTTCCCAGCAAAATGCTTAATTGCTATCTTAAGAATTTTCTCAGAAAATTATGCTTTACCTTTTCCAGAAGTGTTAAAAGAAAATTTCTAGCTTACCGCTGAGAGTATCGAGCAAATTAAAAGTAAACAATAAAATTTCACAAATATTTTTACTGAGGCATGGGCACATAAGTTATAATGTAAACACAAAACTTAATCGAACCAACATTTAGCAATTACACGTGCCTCAAAAAGTGCTCAGAGAGTCAAAGAGGGACATTTTACCCAAAGGAACCTATCCAGAGTTTGAATTCCAGACCATGAGCTCTTAAAAGCACCTCTCTTGTGCGGGGGAGGTTCAAGTTGATTTTAATTGAAGCGGCGTCCAAAATGCGGCCTTCTACCATCACTCGCTGGACCGAAGGTCGGTCCTTTGAGCAGTTAGCAAGTTCAATGCCAAGGCCTCTTCACTAAGCCCGAAATTTGCAAATTTCATCCTAATGAAGGGTGCTCTGCTTGGACAGGTGGGGGCAATCTGTTAGGCCAAAAGAAGGAGGGAGGAAGGCACTCTTAATGATGGGACACCTTCAGTAATAAAACGCTCTAGTGGATGGAAAGAGGGGTCGTAAAAAGTGCAATTTTATATCGCTCTGCGGCAGCCCACGCGATGGGGATGAAGCCAATCGAATGCGAAATGTGGGGGAGGTGATTGTTATCTTCTTCGGGCAATGTATCCCGGCTGGGGTGCCTGGGACGACTCCGGGGCTGTCAAACAGTCAAGCCCTTCAAAGGACCTATACACCACCGTCGGCATCCTGGCAATGGACCAATTTTTCTCGATTAACTTGTCACATCCAGCTGGAGCCACACATTCACTCGAAACCTCTTTTACGTTTTTTTTAATGACCGTACCCTCGAACGGGGTCCATTCTCGATAAAAAGCGCCCACAAAGTGGGGCCCCGATTACACCAACAGCAGCTTACGGCGGCACACCCTGACATACCTGCGCTCCACTTATACGGGGGGGGCCACCTTATGCCACGTAGATCTGACCACGATCCAGCGGAGCCGCTGTGGTTCGATAAAAACATATGTCACGGTCGTGAAACTCCCCTCGCCCATGCCCGAGGACCCGGAACTACGCGTTTGCAATCAAAACAAGTGCAAACACACAAAAGAGGAAACGTCAGGTGGCTGGAAGGAAAGGAAGGAAGGCGCTGGTGGGGCCCCATCCCAGGACTTCTCCCGTACCATCATCGTCACTTTGGAGTGCGCTAATTCCTACTTGCGTAGGGCAGAGCCCCGTGTCCCTAAAGGGAAACGGGGACGAGTAGGCAATTTGGATAGTTTAAGCGTGTAAAGTACCTGAGTCGGGCGGCTTTCACGAAAATGCCTCCAGCACCTGAACCATATTGTTGGAAACTTTCGCCCGGACCGTCTTAAATTCGGCGACAATTTCCCGAGCACTCGCCGTTTATACGCAATACCCGTAAATACAAAACGCGTTTGTCTCCGGCACAGCAGCAGCGTTTTAGGCGATTTTATTGATACAGTTTTTCTTTCCCTTCCCGAGAATGACAGGAGAACGCCCACACCTTAAAAGATTTCCATGGATTTTCCACCCCCCCCCGAGTACAGTTCCCTGTCGTTACACTCTGTGGGAAAATGCGAATTATTTCGGTGGCGCGTTCTCGCGAAAACCAATCGTCCGCCACAATCTGTCAAACAGTTCAATTTTAATGGATAAAACGGCCGACGACGAGATCCGTTCGCGTTTCGAAACTTTTGCTTATCGGCGAGAGTGTGCAGTTTCCCCCCGTTTCACTTTTTGTTGATCAAACGTCACTTTCCGAAGCGCTCTCCAGCTGCCGAGGTGCGACAGGGACGGGCTGTGCGCCGTCGGGTCGCCATTTTTGTTTATCGATTTCTGTCAAATCAGGCGCACGACAGCCAGCCGTCTCGGTCGCCCCCGTGCGCGGCCGCTTTTCACGTGGTTTTGTTTTCAGCCTTCGGTACGCGCACCAACACACCCGCACCAAGTCTGGCGCTTTGTTGCACCCGTGCACCGACGTGGTGACATTTCGCCACTTGAATGGGTGTGGGTGGGTGCTCGGTGGAGAACTTTTTCGCGCAGTCTCCGCTCTCCTCGGGCACACCGACACATTCTCCGCCAGAGCGCGAAACTGGGAAATGATCGAAACGAAACGAATTTGCCAAGTGGCATACGTCGTATAACAGTGCGAGCATGAGATATTTCGTGCAGTTGTGCCAAAGGCTTGCCAGATGGATGCTCTCTGCTTAGCAGCGACTCAAAGCTCTTTTCGGTATCATTTACTGGGGTTCCGTGAGCAGGGTTGAGTTTTCGTTGAGTTTGAAAGCACTGCAGTTAATCCTGCGCGTTTCCATATACCTTGACTAATTTAACAGCTCTTGAAATGTCTGTTATTTTTGTTTTAAAAATGGAAAATAACTCAAATATTGTGTATATTGCACAAAAAGAGAACTGAAAGTACAATAAAAGTGATGAACGAATTTGTTCTATATACTTCGCAAGAGACTTCTACAAAATGCAGGAGTTCAACAGGAAGTAATAAGAAAAAGTGACCGTAAAAATCGCCTGTTTTTGCACTTTCCACCGCGACTAAGGAACAAATGTATCAGGTATCAAATTAATCGTCGTAAAAAAATCAAGAGATGCATTACTTTTAGCTTTTCGAAAATATTAAAAAATAACCCCTAATTGAGGTTTGAAATCACCCTAAAAGATTAATTTTATCAAAAAATTATAATTTGCTATTGTAAGAATCGTCACACGCAAAGGATCATTTGGTGCTAAGCTTTTAAGTCTTTGCGCTCCGATATCTCCTCTGGGGCACCATTCAGCTATTGCTTATTCAAGGTCACAGAGTGCAAAGGGTTAAATTTTTCTTTTAGCCCATCCAATAAATTCTCGATTTCATCCTCTCGCGAAAGTTTTGTTTTTGTATTTGGAGATATATCTGAATTACTTTCAGATTGAACGTCATCATTATCAGAACCAATATTGTCCATGCTATTGCGCTCTTTTACTTTGCCACTATTATAAAACAAATTCCTGCAATTAAAACAAATTTTCATTGATTTGGAACAATCTGGAAATTTTTCCAACATTTTCTTGGATAAACATCTTAAATTTCTTCCCAAGTGACTTTTGATTTTAAAAGGATCAGCGCATCTATTATGGTGGTAATTATTTTCTTAAAGATTTACGCCGAGTGGATAGCATGATAATTTATTTAATAATTACTATTTTTATTCAAAACTATCCTTTATTTGTATGTATAAGTATGTGATTTTAATTTAAATTCTAATAATTTGAGTATTTTCTAAGATCCTATAATTATAATGGTTACTTTGAAAAAAATTTCTTTCAATTCCAACGATTAAGCCAAAGATTATTACTTTTAAAAAAGTTTTGCTAAACAATATTAGCAAAATAAAATTTGTATTGCCGTCCGATGAAGTGAAATATAAAAAATTGTGAGCTATTTCGCTGATATAGCCGTTATTTTAAAATTTGTATAGGGAGCAAATAGTATTCGGTAGAGTATGTACTTCCCTGCCAACGTTTTTAGTTGAATAGCATGAGCTTACATACCATCCAATGAAGGTTTGCAGCAGGTTTAAGCTAAAAATTTTGGTATTTCGCCGATATCGGCGCCATTTTGAAGTCGCCATTTTGAAAATTTAGAAAAATCCTATGGAATTTTATAACTCTCTACCCACCAGACAAACATTTTTTGCCGCATACCAGAATTTTCGTCATCATCGCTCATTTTTCAGTAACACTTCTTTCAGAAGGTCGTGAAAATTCGTAGATAATAGCCGCCATATTGCAACCACCATCTTGAAATTTAAAAAGCGCCACACGCCTTTCGAAAGAGCTCATCTCAACCAATTTTTTTAGCCATCACATGATTTTTTTTACCCACTCAATTTCTGTACTAGCGGGTGGCACGTTTGACACGGATCACTCCATATATTTTTTCTTTCCCATTTAAGAGTAATTCACTTTCTTCACTGCTCCAAAAAATCCTGAGAGGCACCATTTCAAACAGTTAAACAATCTATCAATACGTTTGCATTACGCAGCTAAATTCAACCTCTTTCGTTGAGTTTTGCTGGATGAACTCTACTCAACCTAATCCTTGTTTCCATGGACTCAAACTCGACTCAATTTTGAGTTAACTCTGCATGGAAACACAGTAATTGTTATTTTTGAAATTTATAACTTTAAGTTTTCGGAAAGAGCTCACTCAGATCAGACTGGGGATGTGCTGAGGAGTAATGCATTAAAAAGTTAATGCAATATGGTTTGCATGACCACTGAACGACTCAATGGTAGTGGAAAATGGAAATTCCAATTCCTAAATGGTTTAGTCACTAAACTTTAGAGGTAATGAAATTGAAATCGCACTACCACTTAACGTTTAGTGGTAATGAGTAAAACTCGATAGCGATGGTGCAAATTAAAATAGGTTATTATGTAAATAATGCAATACATCGATTCTTTCATTCTTTCTATAATTCGATTCTATACCATTTTTATGACAGTGAAAATTGGTTATAACGACATAGCGGATATAACGATCATATCTTTACTTTTTGGTTGGCCTATGTACATTTTTGTATTTATTTCCATCTGTTATAAAAGTATTGGTTATCATGACCAACCGGATATAACGACGGATTGTCTGGCATTTTTCAGTCACATATATCGGTTGTAACGAAACAAAAAAAAGGATCCTCTTTAGATTTTCCAGTACAAACTCCTAATGTATCTCAAGCAATCGCAGCAATTTAAATAGTGAAGAGATATTATTTTTTCATTAAGTGTAACGAGGAAACATCGGATTCTATTAACAATGTTAAAAGAAAATTAAAAAAGGGCCTCTGTCAATCGAGGCAAACCCAAACATCAATAAGTAACTATTTTGTAAGATAATATTTTGGAGAATCAATCAGAATTTTTTGAATAAAGATTATATTGTTAAATATATCAATGCACTCTATATCTAACTGAGTTTGTATACGTGTGGTGATTGTATCCATAAATTCAAGAGTCAACAGTTAACTTAGGTCATCTCTATATTATTTGGAACTATTGAACATATTCAGTACCGAATACACCTTTGTACTTGCCGCATCTGAGAGTTTAGTTTAACAGATCCAAAAGATGTTGATATATCGCATATCTATTTAAACAAAAAAATATGTACATCTTAATTTTCACTTCTACCGGATATAACGACGGAATTTTTCGGTCTCTTCAATATCGTTATAACCGCGATAATTCACGAACAATCTAACAATCATGCCGATGGAGTTGAAAATTTGTACAGACTTTTAAATCATCATTCTAAATGAAATATTAAAAGTAAGCAATTTTTAAATCGCGATAACTCACGAAAAATGCTAACTTCAATCAACAAAATAATTCATTTTGCAGTATACCATATTATTCAGGTTTAATAAGTGAAGACATGAGTGGATGAAGGTGTTAAGGCACATTTTTTAAATTGCGTTTTTTTTTTAATTAACACTTCCATTCCCTCAAAAGAATTCTCTTCATTTTCTCTCTATTTTCTAGTTAATGATTTCGAAACTAGATTCTTTACACGCCAAAATATTGTACACAGTAAAATATACCTTTTTATGAAATGGAATGGAATGTTGGAAACTCAAAAACAAGTAGAAAGATATCAAAAACGTTGATAATATTTTTTTTTTTTAAATCGAAATTTGATTGCTTCTTAAATTTATAGTTTCACAGATCTCAGTCCTTACAGCTACTACAGGCCTGACAGCAGCCCTTCCGATTTGAGTTATTCATCTGTTCCATAAGAGCTCTGATACATTGTTGGAGTTTCTTCACTCTGACTTGGGAGGTCTGTGCGGTGCATAAAGCGCATTCCAAATCCTTGTAACATTTCTCTTTTTCCTTTATAGCACAGCAAACATTCGCGCGTTCCTTGGCCAACTCTCCTTCCAATTCTTCTATCCTTCTGCAAGCTTCGGCCATCTGTCTTTCGGCTCTTTCCTTTATTTTGGCAAGCTTCGATGCAGCTTCTTTACGTAGATCAGCTAGCTCATTTTTAAGGCTGGCAATATCCTCTTTTTGTGTGGCGTCCTGCTTTTGTAACTCTTCAGACATCCTTCGAGCTGCTTTAACATCCTCTTTTAGCTTATCGGCATCGTTTTCTTTTTCAGCTTGAGCTTGAACTTTTTGTTTTTCCATTTTAAGTTCCTCGGAGACAGATGCCAATTGCTCCTTAAGTTTTTCCTTTTCGGCTAGGCATTCTTCCAGTTTTCTGTTTGCTTCCTCTAAACGCTTTGAAAGATCCTGAATTGTATCATTTAATTTTTTTTGTTCACTTTCACTTCGATCATTAACCTGATCCTGAATTGTATCATTTAATTTTTTTTGTTCACTTTCACTTCGATCATTAACCTGATCTGTGGTATTATCGTTTGTTTTCTTTAAATCATTTATCTTAACACATTGCTCCTCGACGGACTGTTTAGCAGCCATGTGTCTTGTTTGAAAAACCTCCGTTTGGACCTCCTGCTCCTTCAGGAGGCATTTAATTGCTTCATTTTCACATACAAGCTCGCAGATTTTTGCCTGAAGGCACTGAATTTCCCACAATAGTCCATTAGTTACATTTAAGGAATCATAATAGCTTTCTTTATTATTTTTTATATCCTTCGAATCCTTTTCCACACATTCACATTGCATTTTTTCGGCATCACGTAAGGAGTTCTCCTTTCTTTTTGCTGGACAACAGCAAGTATATTTTGAAATGTTTGGCGTTCTTGGTCTACAACCACAACTGTTCTCCTGGCTGGTCGAAGGTACTGTTTTGTTGCAATAACAACATGCATTGCTCTTCGAAAAACTCGAATATTCATCCGTACTGCTATAATTATTGGAAGATGTTCCGCCCTGACTGTTACTGCTGCTGCCAGCTCCAGATTTTTGTCGATCATTATTACTCTGGTTGGCTTCGTTGAAATGCTTCAATTTTTCGTCGCATACGTTCCGCAGTTCGTTGCAAATATTTTCTAGCTTACCACAATTTCCGGAAGATGGACCACATTGATTGCAGAGGTTAAGATGTTCTCTGCCTTTTCTCAAGAGGTTAATGATTTTATTGTTAAGATCCTTCGATTCATTGAGACATGATACCATATTATCTACTTTGCCTAGTAATTCTTTAAACATGTTGTCTGATTCATGGACAGTACCGCCAGAGACTGTTTCCCCACTAGACCATTTAGTCGGTATGCTCGTCGAACAGTTGGAACTAGACGTGTTTAGTGCCACATTGGCTCGGTTTGTTTTCTTCCCCCTATCTTCACCAGCAGACCGCCTTGGTGAGTATTCAGGTGAGTGTTCAGATGAAGATTCAGATGAGTGTAAAGGTGATGGCGCTTTCAAGAGATTACGTTCGGAAGTAGACTGCATAGAGCTACAAAGTTGAGGCCTTCGCTCGTATGGGCATTTTGATTGAATAATTATTGCTTTAACTAATGCTTCATTCAAAATGTCCTCCTCTACGCAATAGAGCATTTCTAGATTTTCTCGTTCACCTCGGGTCCTGGTTGACATCATCTGCATCTTTATTTTTTCAAGATTGCTATTTTGTCGTTTTATGGTTTCCAGAATATCGGAATATCCTTGAAGACTCATACAGTTGGTGTTAGGAGCTATATTTGTATAGGAAGCGGTTTTATCTTTACTATGATTTATATTTTTGAAAATGGCTGTACTAGATTTTTGCGACTCTAATGAACTAGGGTCATTAAATATTTGATCCCTTTGTTTTGACTTCAAATCGAGCTCTTCTTTCTTTTTCTGAGGATCTCCGCTCTTCTTTTTATCATCTTGATGATATCGGCCGTGACAGTGTTGACAATGATGATCTGGTGATGTTATGTTATTTGGCACGTCTATATTTTTCCTCGCATGATGATCAGTCATTGTTTGTTGTTTCTTGTATTTTCCGGTAAAACTTCGGACTGAGGTAATTTTATTGGCTATTTCCACATGTAATGAAACTTTTAACAGAAAAATTTATTAAGTAAGCATTTAATAAAATCCCAAAAGAGAGTGTGTCAATATTATTTTCAGGCTTCTGGGTTATTTAAATTAAAATTAAATTAAAGCATTTTCTCTATAAGGCTAGATATCAAAGTGCATTCCATTATACGAAGACTAGCCATTGTCAAGCATCTTGGGTCGTATAGATTTTTGGGTATAACACAAATTACTGGAAAACCCAACCAAAACATAATTAATTATTAAAATTAGTTGATTGAATGAACCTATTTCTGTTTACATATACCACAAGCACCAATGCTCCTCACACCATCTGACTATCCATTCAATTTCAAACGACTACAGTTTTTACTTAAGGTTATTAATGCAACAATAAAATATGCATCTTTTTTACGTCGGTTAAAATGTTATCAATCACTGTAGAACTTCTTTATAAACTATAGTCTATAATCTATTCTATAGTAAACGAGCTTACCCTACAGACATTATACACAAAATCGCCTATCCTATCTAATACACTTAGATATTTCTAACTGACTTTAAAAACGAGGTTATAGGAAAAATTTTGTATTATTTCAAAGCTGCAATATCATTTTAAGCTTGACTAGAAAAGTCAAACAACAAAACTCTTGAAACACAATTGTTTACTTTTTAAGGAAGATTCAAAAATGCCAATTTGGCCATTATAAGTTTCATCCCTTTAGGGGTTGAATTTTTTTAATTTCTTTTCTATGAAACATCTATTTTACATAAATCACCTACACACCAAGTTTTATCTTCCTCAAGTCTAACCGACTCGATTTTCAATACAAACTTCAACACGCCAGCATCACAAAATATACATACTCACAAAAGTTCATTATTTTTGGTAGTTTATTGTAAAATTAAATTGTAGTTTATTGTAAAACAAAAACTAGTACATTATTTTTTACCCAACGTTCAAATCAGTTTTCCTCAAGGGTAAATGTTGGGTCCACTGTTTTCCGAGAAAGGTTAATTCGAATTTTCGTCGTACAAATTTGTACGGCAGTATTGCATTATTTTGGGATTATTATCAGCATTCTGAAGGAACTCGACAATGAAATGTTTTTTAGCCGAGCCATATTTCTAAATGGCTTTGTACGTCTAAAAATGTTCTCGCCCAAAGAAAAACGTTTCATTTTCGAGTTCAATAATTATTAAAAAATGAGATTTTTTTGGAGACTTTTGATTGATTTTTCTTCTAGTTACATGCGGATCGCAGTTCTTCGAAAACGCTTCCCACAATGTTTTAGAAATGGGTCACGGTGGTTAAGATTTCTGTTGTCTCCTTTTCTTAAAAATTAACAATATATTATCGTTAAGAACCTTCAATCCATTAAGATTTTATACTTTGTCGGGTAACCCTTTATTATTTGTGGCATTTGCAATTGCAACTTTTGTCAGCATTCCCCGCCTGTTTTTTTACTTTCTTAATTAGGAGTCCTGGTGCACAGCCACCGTTGTCTTCCTTAATGTTCGTAGCGACAGGAATTTCAGCCCATTTCTGATAAGGGCACTTTGTTTGAAGAATCATTGCTTTCACTAGTTCTTCATTCAATTTTTCCTCCTCTACATTAAAAAGCCTTTCTATACATTTACGTTCAAGTGGATTAGTAGCATTCGACATTTGCTTTTTTATTCTTTCCAGGTTTAGATTTTGTTGTTTTATGTTTTTTATAATATTGTTATATTCTTGAATGATCGAACAACTGCCATCATCAGGTTCGCCCTCGTCAGGATCTGCAATAGAAGACGTATAGTTCACTCACTGAAATAATATTTATGTATAAAAAAAATATATATATTTTCTTCGTTAAAGTTCCCTATATTTGATCTTATTAACTCATTATGTGAACCTTTAGAATTATTGTGTTCTATAGCATCTTTGGAATTTTTGTGATCTTTGGCATCTTTGGAATTGTTGTGGTTTTTGTCATCTTTAGAATTTTTGTGTTCTTTGGCATCTTTGGATTTGTTGTGTTCTTTGGCATCTTTGGAATTGTTGTGTTCTTTGGCATCTTTGGAATTGTTATGCTTTTTGGCATCTTTCGAATTTCTGTGTTCTTTGGCATCTTTGGAATTATTGTGTTCTTTGGCATCTTTGGCAGTACTATGTTCATGATCTTTCTGTGTTTGCTTAGCCGCTCCTTCATTATGTGCCGTGTCTGAACCTTTCTTCTCGGATTCATCCATAGTGTGTAGGTTTGGCCTTTTCCGATGAAATTTCTGACTGAAGTAATTTTGTTGATTATGCTCCAAATGTAATGAAATTTTAGACAGATAATTTTAAATAAATTTTGATAAAATTCAAAAGGAGAGTGACTTTATTTTTTTTTGGGGTTTCTATGTTCTTTTTAAAATGTAAACATTTACAGTACAGATAATATACAAAGTACATTCGGTTTTATGCAGATAATAAAGCATTGTATATTTCACTATATTATATTAAAGTAACTCCATAAAACAGTCAACATAAAGCAAAATTGAAAATTTATTCAAATTATTTCTTTTTATGTAAAATAAAATAAATAATTACCTTTTTACCCGACTTAGACAGGAAGGAAGCGTTCTGTTTTAGTGAAAATTCTTATTTTTTAAAACTACTTCACACTTTCTTTAAGACTTTTTCTGAATTCAAATAATTGTTTAAAACAATGAAGAAGTTTTATGTGCAATCGGAAGGATAAGCTCAGATATTAAAACACGTTTTCAAATAATTAATTTTTTTTATTGAATTCTTAGTAAATACCTTGTACCTCATATTCAGTTGTTGTGTGTAGCTAAATTTATAGTCTTACAAATCTTGAAGAAAGCAAGATTATATTTCAATATTAGCTTTTTTATTAAATATGTAAATAAATCAGAAAAATTGGAAAAACTTAAAGTGAACGTTGTGCTCAGAATTCAGACAATCGAAAGCTTCATAAATGTTTTAACATTCTCATCCGATAATTTCAATCATCTGGGTTCGTTTTTATAACAAATTCCGTCAAGTTTTAACATAAGCCAGCTTAAGTTAGGTTAGACTTTGGTTTGAATCAAGTTTAAGCCAGGCTTAAGCAAGTCAAAGAATTACTACTTTACCAAACGAAGCTCAATTTGACAAACGAAGCTGAGATTTTAGGTCTTTCAGGCCAGACCATTTCATGTACATAAGTGTAGAAAGGTTTTGGGTGAGATGGAAACATCGATTTCCTATAGGCAACTTCGAAGTTTATTGTAGAAAAATGCACACCAAAATTGAAATAAAAAATTCTATCCAATTTCAGAATTAAAAAAATTAATTAACAACAGCAACAATTATTTTTAATAAGTAAATTTTGTAACCCCCATATAAAATTCGACGACTTTCGCCTGGAGAGCACTAAGCAGATTGCTTTACATTACAGTTGCCTTCTTAATGTAACAGTATGTGAAAATTGTCTTGTATTAATTTTGGGAAGAGAATAATAAAGAAAAAAAATCTACCTAAATTATGCAGTTGACTGCATAAACTAACTTCTTAAAAGTAGCAAATTTTACAATTATCACATGAATTCCCCAGAAAATTACAAAAATAAAAAGCTGTAACTAACAATGATAAGATTTTGAAGAAAACAATTGTTCGATACGTTACTTTAAACTATTTCAAAGGTTCAACCATTTTCAGGTTTATGGCATTCTAACTGGTTACAAAGGGTTTTAACATAAGCCTGGAGGGTTTTTAATTGCGCCTTGGCGGTCCGACTTTCGCATAAAGCGTTTTTCAGCAATCTGCAGCATTTCTCCTTTTCTTTTAATGCGCAGCAAGAGTGCGCACGTTCCTTAGCCAAATCATCTTCCAATTCATGTATTCTTTTATTTAAGTCACCCACCTGTCTTTGGACTCTTTCCTTTGAACGACAGAGTATGGAAGTTGTATCCTTTCGTAGAGTTGCTAACTCACATTTTAGGGTTTTAATCTCATCCCTTTGCAAGATATTATTCCTTTCAGAATTTCTATACATTTCTCTAGCAGCTTCAAGTTCACTTTTAAGCCTATTTTGTTCCGACTTTTGATCTCCGCTTGCCTTGCTCTTTTTATTCTTCTCCTTATGCAATTCAGCACAGCACATGTTCAATTTCTCACTGATCTTTTCCTTTTCCATGGAACATTGCTTCAATTTGTTGGTTTGTGTCTCTAAGCACATTTGAAGATGTGCCATGTTATCTTTAAATTTACATTGGATCCTCTTCATTTCTTCATTAATCCGCTCTTCAATGCAATCGTTAGATTTCTCGAGCTCGCGAATTTGATGCAATTGCTCTTCAATTTGCTGTTTGGCTTCCAAATATCTTTGCCGGTAATCACACATTTGGGACTCTTGTTCTCTCATAATAAATTTTAATTCTTCCTTTTCTGCGTTGACTTCTCTCAGTTTTTCTTTAAGTTTCAGCTTTTCGAATGATATTTCAGTATCTGTATCTGGACCAGCAGAAATTATGGTTTGTTTTCGTGATATTTGCTTTAAATCCGCTGCCATGTTTTCGAAAAGACATAGTAATTTACTAGCATCATGACTGCTCACTTGATTTATAATTTTACTCTTTTCAGATTTACGACAAGATGGTTCTTTTTCTGAGTTACATATTTGGGTCAGGATAGATGATGTTTGATCAGAGCTTGTAGATTGATCATCTTCGGAAAAGCTTGTATCTTGACTGTTCCCGCAGGTGGGTACTTGGCTCAATTTGGAATCACCACAATCACAGCCCGCACCTGCCCGATTGCCGTTTGTTAACTGCCCTAACTTCATTTTACATACTATACAGAGTTCTTGATCAAAATTTTCAAGCAATCCACAATTTTTAGGGGACTTACTACATTGAACGCAATTATTTATATGATCTTTTCTCCTTTTCAATAGTTGAGCTATTACAGAGTTTAGAGAATCAGACGATCTTTTGGAGTTGTGAATCGTTTTTCTATTTGTTTGGTCTATTTTATCCAGTAGATTCTTAAACAAATTATCTGGATCAGAAGAATCGTCTGAGCTGGTCGTTTCTGCGACCTCATAATTAATAGTCATTTTCACCTCTTCACCAGCAGCCTTTCTTTCCGTCGGCTGTTCAATATGTGATACATGTTGTCTTGCTTTGTGAACAATGATTTGCGGATGATGACCATTCCAATCATCGTAAATATTCGGAACGACGGGAATTTCAGGCCATCGCTCATAAGGACACCTTGATTGAAGAATCATTGCTTTAACCAGTTCATCATTCAATTTATCCTCTTCTGCAAAATATCGATTTTCTAACCGTTTCCGCATACTAGGAATTGTAATAGATAACATTTCCCTTTTTATTTTTTCCAGATTATTATTTTGTTGTTTTATAGTTTCTATAATATCCGAATATTCTTGGATGATCGTATTTTTAATATTGTCCACTTTTTCGACAGAACTTTCTAAAGTCGCCTTTTTTTGTTTAGAATTATCTGAACTTTGATTTGTATCGGATGCAGTATCCGCTTTCCACAATACAACACTTTCTTTACCAGATTCAGTTAATTTCGTAGCTGATGAATCTTCCTTAACTTCCATTATTTGCATTGAATTTGGAACAAAATCTTTAGGTTTTGTGATAATTGAACATTCTTTTACCTCTCCCACATCCGGTAAATTTTCAATTATTTGAATATCGGACATTCTCGGATGTGACGAAACATTCATTCCTATTTCTTTAAATGAATCTGTTTTTTCAAATCTTATTACACTAGGCCTTTCAAAGTCCAACGACACTACACTTTTAATACTGGTATAAGATGATGTTTTTACAGTTTTTATTGAAATTGAACTTCCTGAACTTTTAACTTCTTGTTCTTGTTCATGAGTGGTCAAAACTACCCTTATAGGAGTATCAGATCTTTTCGGTTGTGATTTTGCTTCCGGTAGTTGAGGACTTGGTCCGGTTAATGTGAGTAAAGAAGGCGATGCGTCCTCTGTTGAACTGGAAGAGTGCCGACTTCGACTGAGGTCATCGCTTACTTTCTCACCTGGCTGATTGGACAGACTTGATGCAAGTGAATTCGATGTAGCCGAAGTGGCCGATCGTTTAGACGCAGGTCTCGCTAATGATCGTTTTTTAACTCTACGTCTAGATTTAGTTGATGGATATTCAGATCTCTTCCATTGTTCTTTATTTTCAGCTTTTTTCTTCTCTGGTTCAACCATTGTATGCTGTTGTGGTTTTTATTTAAATTATATTAAAATGTACGCGAAAATTAAATGGAAATTTTCTACTTGATTATCTCTGCATTTAATACAACTTTATACAGAAAATTTTTGATACGTATATTTCAAATAAAATCTTAAGCTAATGTCATATTCAGCGGTCACAATTTTATTTCGGGTTTGCTATGATTTGCCTGTGAAATAGCAACATCGAAAAAGTGCAAAGTATTCGACTAAATTGCATTGAATGCATTTTCGGAAAATTATTTTACGGTTTCCACACTTTTGTGACACCGTGTATTATAGTATACGGGGAACTTTGGGTGCGTTTTTCTCCACTATTACTGGGCATTGGATGGAAATATTTTATGGCTAGTATACCGACATGAAATACTACTACTAGACAAAATTTTATTAAAATCCGTTTCCCCAAGGTCGTGTCCCATCCTTGTAAGACAAATCTAAAAAAGTTCCACTTACTTACATTTACCTTACCGAATCACAGAAAGAATCTCTATCTGTTGTGTTAACGCAGATGGAACAAACCAACTGGTTCAGTGGGAAACCCGCTCAGAGAAATCAAGGTTCGAGCCTCATGCTTTAATGTACCAGCAGAAATGGACAGCAGCATACACTTTGATTTGACCAATAACATATAGAACTGCGACTTCCAAAATGTATCAGAACCGTCCTGATGTCAAATTCTACTTAATGTATCGATGTAGGTTTTATGCATTTTAGAAGTCGTCCAAATTTCGATCTAATCAATAACTTTCTAGCCATGAATTTAATGATCATGTTGTAACCAACAAAGCTCCAATGTTTGATCTCGCCACCACATTTAGTAGCTAAAGTTTACCAGAAATATTTCTGCTAAACCTATGTCTTGTATTTCTCATTTATTATTCCATCGACCTGTATTAAACAGATTGTATATTTAATGTTATCGTACATGCATAGAATAAAATACTAAATGTACTTCATCTACAACGTAAGCCAAAAAAACCATATTTATATTTTTAAATTGCCTTAGTCATCAGCTTTAATTTAATATAAACCAATCGGTAGGTTCTCGATACTTTTTAAAAATATTTGCCAATATTCTACATTTTGACCAAAATAAAATTGAAATCGATGTTCAATTCCGTAATTTGATCGTTTTCAAATTTATTTTCGTTGTTTTAATGTAAACATTGGTGTTGTAGTTTTAGAACTTTTAACAGAACATCAATTTCCATTTCTGAAATTTCACGTTCTATATGTCGGTCGGAACTGGACAAATCCAATGTCCTTTTCTATATCCTTCAATCTCATAATAAGTGAAATGGAGAACATTGGTCGTTGTGTTTCTAGGCTTAATTGTTTTCCTTTAAGCGATAGTGATGAAAGACACGATTTTTGAATTGGTTTTTTACGTTCAAGCCCTGAGTAAGAGTATACATCCTGTTCCGAAAGCCAGATAATTGATTGATCGTCTGCAGAAGAGCTTGATGTATATTGGTGTATATATTGAACATTTTCCGAGCTTGGTGTTTGTATTAATTTGGGATCGTCGCGTTCACAGCCTGCAGATTGCCTATGGTGGTATCTTTTTAACTGCGATAACTTTATTCTACATACTCTACTAAGTTCTTCATCAAAACTTTCCAGCATTCGACAATTTTCAGGGGATGTATTACAATTAATGCATTCATTCATATGTTTCTTTCTGCTTTTAAGTAGATGAACTATTACATGATTTAGAGGAGCAGACGATTTATTCTCGGGATGAATATCATTTTCGGTATTTATTTTGTCTATTTTATCCAATAGGTTCTTAAAGAAAGTATCAGGATCATCAGAATATTTTAGCTCATTTGAGGGGCTTGTTGCATTCGTGTGCTCAGAATTATTTTTCAGTTCCAAATTTTCACCAGCAATAATTCTGTTTTCGTCTTCATATGATACATGGAGTCTTGATTTGTTAACGCTATGAGGGTAAAAACAAATATTCGGACCGACAGGTGGTACTTCAGACCTTGCATTAATTGCTTTAAGCAGTTGATAATTCAAATAATCCTCAGCTTTAATATATCGCCTTACTAACCCTTTCCGTATACTAGAGATTGTAATCGATAAAATCTCATCCTTCAATTTTTCCAGAGTAGCATTCTGCTGTTGTATAGTTTCTATAATATTGGAATAATCTTGGATGATTTTAGTTTTAATATTGTCCCCTGGTTTGGCTGAGCCGTTTAAAATTGTTTTATTTTCATTGGTTGTATTTGAGCTTTGATTTAATTCGGATGTAGTTCCCGCTTCTGTGCTAGAAAACTTAAGTGATTTCATAACAGGTGAATCTTCTTTAACTTTCATTGGTTGTTTTGACGTAGAAACTTTAGTTTCGCTATTACTTATAGAATCTTTTACCTCTTCCTCGTTTGATGATTTTTGAATATTGGATGAAGCACTCGGTATTTCTGTAAAAAGTAACAACATTAAGAAATATTTTTTTAAAAACAAATCTTAATTTATTTGAATGAACTAAAAAGAGAAATAGTGTTGATGGTATCATAATTCGGGTGAGTTTCTGGTGGCGTTCAGTGGATTTTTTTCCAGAAACAGTTGGATATAGGAAGATTGAACACATGATCTGGTTTATAGAGCAAAAAGCGTAAAGTAAAAATGGGGCATTTTTAATTCACCCTGTGGGTAGTACGCGACGAAACAAATAACTTTTATAATAGGTATATTTTTTAAATCCAAAGCTTTTCAAATTATCGTTCAGATGGTTCTAAATAAATCATTAGTAGGAATTTATACATGCAATTCAGTTTCTTATTTTATTCACTTACAATAAAGCTTTTAAGGATAATCGTGTTTTTGCTTCTAATTAATATATATAAAAGCAAGATCAATCTTAAAAGCTTTAGTGGAGGTGAATAAATTAAAAAATTTAGGTAGCTGCATACAAATTTTCCAAAAAGGCATTTTATTAGGACAATATGATCGATATTTTGAATGCAATAAGGTTTAAAATAATTGAACCTATTTTGAAAGTTATTTGTTTGGTCGTATAGTTACTATCCATAAGGTGACTCAAGTATACGCCATCATGATCATCCTTTCTGTTCTACAAACTTGATAATTTTCCTAACTCCAAAGTTTTCCGGAAGAAATCCACTGAAAGGTAACACAGATTCACTCATCGAAGCCGCATTTTCGTGCAAAATATCAGGTCACTCGGATAATGGGAATTGTGTCAAAATCGACTTGCAAGAATTCATTAAGGACGTCGAAGGGAAAGGTGAAGTTACAATTTTGTATGAAAGTACAGACAAATTTACCCTGAAGCAACTAATAGGGATAGAAAAGGCTAAGGCCATTTATAACATTACAAAGAGACACACAAAATCATCTATTAACCTAGTTTTGAGAACAGAAATTCACAGATATAATATGTACAAGGAAAGCACCAGGGAATAACCGACTAAAATGTGATCTAATTTACTCTGCAGTTAATTATTATAATAGCTTACCAGAGAAAATAAGAAATGCTCGCAGTATTGTGGAATTTAAAAGTCTTATTAAAAATTTTGGTAAATCGAAAAATTAAACGGTATTGAAGCGGAATAGTTAATAATCTATCTAATCGTGTCACAGTGTTTGTTACCGAACACATCCGAAACGGCTTCACCGATTTTTATGAAATTTTTTGTGTATATTTGGTAGGTCTGAGAATAGATCGTAGGCTATTTTTTATACCCCTAGGTGATAAGGGTGAACCTCTCCAGAATTTTAATTCTTTATTTTTTGTACAAACAATTTTTTTTTTTTTTTTTATGAGTTGTCATTCCAGTCGATATTGCAACTTTTAAGTTGGAATCTTCCTCTCTCAGTGGTCGATAACTGATCAATTATCAATCGATCAGTTATCCTCGCCAGGCGTCTACAGGTGTCACCTCTCACCCAGCAAACAGCACGGAGTAGGGATGAGAAAGAAGCCGGTCTCCTGTCTCTCTCACACAATAAGCTTTCTCTCACTCCCTACACAGTTTTCGGCCATTTATCATTTATTTATCATCAATTTTAGTTATTTATTTAGTTATTTCTTATTTAACTACCGAAAATATTCACTAGATATAATTAATATGGCAAAACAACGTTTGCCGGGTCAGGTAGTATTATATATTCATGTATGACCCCTTATACCAAATACGATTTGTCTGGGGAGCACAAAATAGAATTAACTTATATTTTTAAAATTTGTTATTTAATCTTTAAGATTTTCAAAAAATGGATCCGCAGAGCCTAAATTCGAATGCCTAGGCTGCTCAGAATTAGGTGAATGTTTCCAGAAACATGTTGAGAAGTGCGATATAAAATCTATTATAAATGAAATCTTGTTATGAATCTGTTCTTTGAAGTTTGATTCCGATTGTTCTTTTAAGCTACGAGAAAGTTACACCTTTAATATTGGATGAGTTTTTTTCGTTCTTATTGAAACTGAACATCAAATTTGAACTTCTGGTTCATTTGTGATCTGAGTTACACTAGTATAGTTTCAGATTTTCTTGTCGCTTGGTCTATGTCTCTCTAATGATCGTTTTTTTAACTCTACGTCTAGATTTAGTTGGTGGATTTTCAGGTCCCTTCCATTGCTCCTTTCTCTCACCTGGTTTCTTCTCTGGCTCATCCATTGTGTGTTATATTTTCGAGGATTTCTGTTTAAATTTTATTAAAAAGTGAACGAAAATTAAATGAAAAGTTTCTACTCGATTATTCCTGCATTTGAAAAAAATTTATATAGACATTTTTTGATGCGTAAATTTCAAATAAAATTTTAAGGTAGTGTCATAGTCAGCAGATGTAATATTATTTCGAGGTTGCTATATTTTGCCTGTGAAATAGCAACATCAAAAAATACAAAGTATTTTATTGAAAATTATATTTGTAAGTCAAATTTTTTTTCTTTACCCGCGAACTTAGCCGAAATATGGATACGAAGTGTTTTTGTACTAGATACAAATGCCCAACCTAGCAGAAAAAGTTGATGACACTTTGAGGATAAATGGCTTATTTACTGATTTATAGCTGTTTTTTTTTATGATGCAATCTAGATCTGTAGTTTTGCATTGAATTGAAATTTTTGAGTAGTTATAGTTACAGCTGTTATAGTCATAGCAAGGCATTTTAATGTGTTGCAAAGTCTAAAGTTCTTTGCTATAGGTCACAGTTTAGAAAATTCAGTTCAATGCAATGCATTTCAGATCATAAATCCAGATTATTAAGAAAACGCAGGAAGAATTTTTGTTAATACATTTATTAAAGATTAAACACAAAAGAATAGTAAAAGTAAAACATGTCTGGCTACTTCTACAACCTGCAAAGACTTCGATCTATTCTCAAAAGTTCTTTGTGTATTTTTGAAAATGATTAATACTTTTAGAGATATTTGAAGTTGTAAACTCCAAGTTTATTAAGATAATTACAAAAAATTTAACTTATTCGACGCAGAAAAAATATGAGCATCCTTAATTTCGACGAAAGATAAATAATGAAAAAAACCATACACTAGCATTTAACTGGATAGCAATTCTCATTGGATAAGAAAACGATATGATTCTTTAAAGTCTTAATCTGTTTCTGAGCCGAATCAAAGCTATACGACAGCTGGCATAGTTGACCTTTCATCTCCTTGATTACTTCCTCCCTATCGGAAATTGAGATGGAAGCGGTTGCACGACATTGGGCCAAATCCCTTTCTAGTTTATCAATTCTGCACTGCAAAGTCTCCCTTTGGCTTTCAGCCCTCTCCTTTGTGCGCGCTATAATTCTGGCCGATTCTGTTCTCAAGGTGTCCAAATCGTCCAGTGCCTTCTCGAGTCTTTCGCAAAGGACATCTTTATCAGCCTTGAGTTCATCGTACTTCTTCTGTAAGACTACCAGATCATGTTCAGCTTGCCTAAGTTTGGCCGCCAGATTAGGATCATCGGGCCCTTTATTTTGCTGTGCCTTAAGAGCTTTGAGCTCTTTGCAGACCAGACGAAGTTTCTGTTCAAGATCTTCTTTCTCTTTACAAGCCGTTGCCAATTTCATTTGTTCATTTTCGAGCAGTTTGGGTAGTTGGGCAAGATCTTTCAATTTTTCCTGGAACTTAGACTTAATCCTTTGAATCTCTAGATTAATTTGATCCTCGATTCGTTTGTTATTCATCTCCAATTTTTCAATAATACATTTTTGTTCTTCAACCTTTTGCTGTGCTATTAAGAACTTATTCCGATAGTCTTCCATTTGTGATGATTGCTCCTTAATCAAGCACTTGAACTCCTCCTGTTCCTCCTGAAGGTCAGTAACTTTTTCTCTTAGCATAACAAGTTCAGTCTGATCGACCTCACCACCTCCTCTTTTTTCGCAAGGATCCACAAAACCCTTCACCCTCTGTTGCATTTCCTTGAGTTCGTTGTCTTTTTTACAATAGTCTACCAAAAGATTGGCATAATTCTTCTTCAGTTCCTCTATTTCATTTGATTTTGTTTTCCTTTTGGGGCAAGGACCATCATCATCTTGTACCTGATCCTGCCAGGAGTTTCGCTCCCTTTTTAAACTATCCATTTCCAACTTCATGCGCTCGACTGTACACTGCATTTTTTCAATATTTTTCTGCAGCGCTTTAGTACATTGTTTATACTTTTTAATACGTTCAATTGTTTTAGGATTCACATCGTCTCCACAACAAGTGACCTCTTTAACGAGTTTTTGTTTTTCTTTGCAGAGTTTCTGTAGATCACATTGCATCGTTTGTATTTTCCGCTGAAGACAATCGATTACTTTATCCCGAGTAAGGAGCTCCTCCTGAAGCTTAAAACGATCTCCTTCAAGATTGGCATTGTCTTGGACTAGTTTCTCTTGCATGCTATAACTTCGATTGAGCTCTTTGCAGACCTTACTCATTTTACACGGTGGTTTTTTAGTTCCGCCTGTTTTCTGTCCCTGCAAAGCACACAAGATCCTTTGAATCATGTTATCGTCAAATTCAAGCATAGTTCCACCATCGTCTGGACATGGACGTGGAGGCTTCTTCCTTTTCTTGCCGGCTTCTTGAAGCAGACAACGTAAGAACTTTTCAAGATCTGCCTTTGAATCATCACCTGGACACGGCGGATAGGGCGGACAAGGAGGACAAGGATCGTCTTCGTCATCGTCAAGTGTCTTTTTGCACACAGATTTCATCAAATTGTAAGTAAATCCTACTGGCATGCTATCTTCTCCAAATGTGGTCGCTATTTCGATTTCATCCCAACGCTTCGTGGGATCTTCCTCTTGCAGCGTCATGGCCCTCTTTATTAGGCACTGCAATTTAAGATTTTCCCTTTCAAGACAACATCGAAAATTTTGTATTTCTCTTTCTTCACATTTTGTCATACATTTCTTCTGGCATTTTTGGCATATTTTTGCTTTAAGTTCAGTTACGCACTTATTTTGTGCTGCAATCTGAGTTATTAATTCCATGTACTCCTTCATCAATTTTTCTTTTCTCTCATCTTTTTTTGATTCAACTGCTTCTTCCTCTTCCCCCTCCTCGCCTGCATCTTCTTCTTCTATATCAGCCTCTTCTGCCACTTCTTCTCCCCCTTCCATAACTTGTTCTTCTTCTTCGGCCATTATATATTATTTTATAGTTTTAAAAATACTTTAAAGTTCAAATAAAATTAAGTTTTCTTAGAAAAGACGTTATGGTCTTAGATGTGTATGTGTCCTTTTTTTTTTTATTAACACGTGTTTTAATTCACTTGGAAAAAATTATACCAAATATTGTTCACACTAAAAAATTTCGCTTTTATTTTTTTGTTTTATACTGAAAAGGTGATAAATAATGCGAAGGTAACGTGGCTACGATAACTTCCCAATTATTCCTACGATTTAAAATTTCACTTGATTTTTTAGTAGTTTTTTTAGGTATTTTATTAGAGAAGCATTTTTATCCTGTCTGTCCGATTGAATTGAAATTTAGAATAAATGGAAAATTCCTTGCCCATCACAGAAACAAAAATGTATACCAGATTCGATTTCAAAATTATATGCTCTTCGCTTTAACAAATTATTCACTTGAGTGGAATTGGTAGAAACTGAAGAAAGCTTCAATAATACAAACTTAAACTACAAAGTTAAAAATAATATTTGTTATTACTTTAAAGAAAAGAGCATTAAAAGATAATATACAAAATTATTGATACTTAAATATTTACAATATCTACTGTTATTTTTTTATGTAGTTTTGGACAATTTTAGTCATTTAATCTCTGTCCTGTATTCATGTAAACATATTTAGTAAATAGATATCCATTAAGGTTATTTGTTTGTTTTTCTTGCTCTGGCTGACGCCGATTCCAAAAATAACTGATGAGATATTGTAAATATTTTAGTATCAATAATTTTGTATATTGTCCTTTAATGCCCTTTTTTTTCTTCAAATGTCTTCAAATTTAAAATCCACCTTCGAGATATAGCTATAGATCCAATAAAAAAAGAATAATTAAAATCGGTCCACAATCGGCGAAGATATTGCGTAACATATACACAAATAACTACAAAATTACTAGGCCAATCCTTACAAAATTGGATTGGGACCAACGGAGATGATCCTCATTCATTTAAAAAAAGACTCCTGCTTTTTTTGTAGTCGATTAAAAATATTTTCAATGTATTCACCAATTTGTGGGTCAATTAAAATTTATCTCAGAAATGTTATGAATTAAGAGCCGGAAAACATCGAAGGTAGAACTTAGCGGCAGAAATAACAACAACCTTGCCACAAAAACGAGATAATCAATTATTATAATCATTACACGTTTTTACTTTTTTTTTGAGGTTGTTGCTTTTATCTGGTTTGCACCAAATCGACATGAACCGTCGTCATGAAAGGACTTGGAATAGTCGAGAAAACCTTCGGTAGACCCGAGTTTAAGAATACACGGCAATTTTGAAAACATATCTACACCCATCGATTCAGCGTAGTAAATATCTGAGGTTGAATTGTGCGTTTAGACAGTTTTCATACATTTTGGAAGTCCTTAATTTCTGCATTCGACTGGTCAATTCAGCTTAAGAAAAGCAATCGCTGAATTGAAATCGACTGCAAGAACTGAATTCTCGAACAAAGGGTATCTATCATTATTTTAAAAAGTGGTCATTCAATTCTACTTTATACAATACTTGAAATTTCGCTTTATTTTTTCTTAATTGGTACAATTAATTTTGAAAGCCAAAACTATGAATTATTGTTCTGCGCATTCTTTTTCGTTTCTTGCTTTCGATCGCTTGTCGTCATCTTGTTTAGTTTTATTTGTTTAATGAAAACCCAAATACTTTTGAATTCTTAATTCTTAGCCAGCATCGAATATTACAACACTGCAGAAATTCTCCAATTACATGATGCTCTGCTTGAAGTCACTGAAGATCTTCACAAACAAGTTTTTCAATTGTGGACCCAAGTCGTTTTAGATCGAAGTGCCTATCCAAAATCCTTTTTTTTCCTACCATGTAAGCTTTCTTGGTAATGTGTTTTATCCATACAGATCTATATAAATGGTTTCCGAGATAACGTATAAATGAGGGTGAGTGGTGTGTTATCTTCCTCGAATGTTGTCGCAATGGGAATTTCATCCCAACGGATTGAGGGATCTTTCTCCTGAAGAGACATGGCTCCTCTTAAAAGATTGTTCAATTTAAGATTTTCCCTCTGAAGACAACTTTCCAAATTCTGTATTTCCTCTAGATCACTTGGTGTATGAGTGGTCTTCTTAGTTTTTTTGAACATCATCTTCTTTAATTCAGTTAAACATACATTTTGAGATTGGATTTGATTAATTAAGTCTATGTAATCGTTCATCAATCTGGACTTTACTTTCAGTTTGTCAATTTTCTTTACCTCTTCAATCTCCGCCTCGTTGTTAGGATTAATATCTACAACCTTAATTTCATTTCCCAGTACACTTATATCTTTAGGTGATTCTTCTTGTACTTCAGCTTTTTTACTTGCTTCTGCTGCTGCTTTCTCTTTAGCTTCTCTTTCTTGTTTTATTTTAATTAGCCTTGCTCTCCATTCAGCCATTTTTTCGCTTTTAGTTTTCAAAACTTTTTTTAACTTTAAAAAATATATATATATAATTTAGTTTCCTGAGAAGAGAGCCTAGCGCTTATGATCGAATACTTTTTTAACACGATTTACATTTCTCCCAGAATTAATGCTATACCAAATATTGAGTAGATATAAAAATTTCGGTGTTCGTTGTTTTATGTTTGAGTGAAAATATGATAAGTAATGCCAAGGTAACGCGGTTTGGATAGTCACCCTATTCCTACGATTGAAAGTAGTTTAAAATACCACCGGTTGTTTTCCTAGCGTTATTTCAAAGCGTCATTTTATTCATCTAAATCAAAAACCAGTCAAGAGATTGTTGAAACCCGCACAAGTAGGATTACGTAGAATTACTACATAAAGTCGCCTACATAAAACATTCTTTCAACAGATGCAAAATTGAGAAAATAATAGAGCTTTAACCAAAGGACGGACGGACGAAAGGACGAATAACAATCAAATTTTATACAACACTTTGTTGAAGGGCCATTTTGTGAAATTTAATTTTGGTCAACTCAACTTCAAAAGATGCTTATTTTCTTAGAATCTCAGCTTTAAAATTGTGTCTTCATTTTGCTTTTTAGAATTTTGTTTATATTTCTGTTTTAACCAAAATGAATGATCGTCTTGAAGAAATATATTTGATAATAGTACAATTATAAGTGGGCTTGTATTAAGTAAATTTATCATTTCTGAGAGGAGCCAAGACAGTCCTCGATAACTCAACCCCAAAATTCTGCGCAAAAGTTTAGAGCTATTAACGTCTTTTTTCAAAAAATCACTTTTATTTTGAATAAGGAAGTCTATTGACAGAAGTTACCACAAATAATGAGAGTAGAGCGTTTTTCTAGCATTTCTTTAACTTTTCTTCAGAATCAGAGGGTGCTTGTGGGCTTTATTTTTCTTGGCACTTTAATGCAATCAAACATTTACCACAGCAGTTAATAATCTTTCTGATTTCTTTTTATTTCAACTTTAATCTCTTTATTTCAACTTTAATGTTATATATCTAAAAATTGGCCCACAATTATTAATATTTTTTCTACTTTTCAGTCTACTTCTTCCTTTCCCTTACACTAGCTTGGCTAATCCTAATCATCGCAATACAAAACGTAGCGTGCTTGCTGTCGGGGAATTTGTCTTCAGAAACGTTTGTTGCAAGATCAATTTCGTCCCGTGGACTGTTGGGATGGTCCTCCTGAAATTTCATAATTTGTTTTGTAAGGACCCGAAGATTTACCTTCTCCATCTCCAGTCGGCAACGAACTTCATATATATTAGCAGCGGTGCAGCAATTTAGATTTTCTTGACATTCCAATTCAATGAGGTCCAATTTGAGTTTGTTGAGGATATCGTTCTGGGATTTTATTTTATTTACAAGTTCTTTATACTCAGCTTGCGGATCCTTTTCAATGACTTTGTTATTCGATGTAGGCTGAGAATCTTTGGCTGTTGTTGATGCAGTATTTTCCGTTTTCTTGTCATCTTTCTTCTCAATTTCCTTGTCTTTTTCTCTTTCCATTTTATTTGCTTGGGGAAGTTGTTGATTTAGAAAGCAGTTATATTTTTATTGATTTAGAAGACCAAAATTTTGTAATTTTGCTGTTGTCAAGTAATTACACTATTAAATATAAACATGATGCGACTACTGGGCTTATTTTAATACAAATGTAAAGTAAAATAGAAGTAATATGGTTCTGGGAAATGAATTACTTCTCTCTCTAAAACAAAATGCTTTTAAGATGGAATCAAATTGTACCAAAAATAATAAAAATTCGCCAGTCCATTTTCTACCTCTAGAAAACTAACCAAATATTTTTTTGGTTTTTTAGATTTTTTGAGTTACTAGTTCTTTTTAAAGTAGACTCCAAAGAATTCTCTTTTTCGGGAAATTAAGATGTTTTTCCTTAGAACTGGGCCCAGTGAAATCGGACCTTAAATTCGTAATATCGTAAAGATACAATATATTTACAAATTTCTTTGCTAATATTACTCTCAAATAAGAAAAAAGCTGTGCCCGTAGTCGAATTGAAAAACCTGGCAAAAATTAAAAAAAAAGGAGACATCCCATTAAAATATACCTGAGTGAAACACCTTATGAAATCAAAAAGTCTATGACTTTATTGCCTGACCAACAACGATTTCAACTCTCGTTTCAAATGAAATTACTGTGCGTAACATTCACAGAGACTTAACGGCTAATCGCTTCATTTTGGGAGCTTTCTTCTTAGCTTGACGTTTCTGTTCCTTCTGTTCCCAGCGACGCTGCTTCTCTGGATCATCTTCAGCCATAACACGCTCCTTTTCCTGTTTACGTTTTTCTTCGCGACGTTGTGCCGCAGCTTCTGCTCTAGCAGCATGGGTACTCTTCAAGAAGGCTTCCTCAACACGTAAACGATTTTTCTCAGCTTTAGTTTTACCCTAAACAATAAAATGTATAATAATAAAAATAATTTCATATATGAAATAAAAAAAAATTGCAGTATCCTACCTCCTTCGAGAGACGATATCTCTTCAGTCTTTCCATTATGTAAAATACTAGAACAAGTAATGGCTTCGCGGATTCCATATCACAAGATTTTGGCAAATTAAAGCCAGCCATGAGCATTCTTTTAACCTCTGGTTGCTTAAGATTATTCGGATCCTCCTGTTGAACTGGGCCACTAAATTGATCCGAAATATGAAGATAATCTATAAGGTGCCCGTATTTATTGAGTGCCGCCAACACTCGTGAGTCTAACATTGTAGATGTGGCTTCAGGTATTTCCGAGAGTATTGAAAACCCGAATGGTACGTTGTACTTCTCCTCCGGTTTATTGACTAGACTACAATACTTACTCTGAAAAATATCTTTAAATTAACGCATATTACAATTTGCTAAGTAAAATTATACTTACAAGATCAGACATTTCCTTGAACAGTCTCGTAGCTGTTTTCTTTGAGGCAACACAAAAAACGAACGTATCCATTGCATCTTTTGAGATTTCAATTTTTATGTGCACTTGGTCCTGTACTGGTCGCATTAGTTTCGAGACCAAAGCAACAAGATCCTGTCGCCTAATCATGCGAAGTTCAACGAGCATACCTTCACAGCATGTTCGACCAGAGCACCAAAGTGTGTAGACATTTTCGCTTTCTTTCATAAGTCCTGTAGACTCATTTTCGATCTTACCATCGTCCCCTAATAGCGAAGCAAATATAAATGTAAATGTAATTAATACACCCCCCAAAATAAAAGGTTTTCAGCTTACAACTGCTTTTAAAAAAAAACTTTCGATGAAAATCTTATGGACTGATGAAGACGAACATGATCCTAGCCTTTTAAGGAACGGCTGCAATTTGTGATTATACACCACTTTATAATAATAATGAATTCTTAATATAGTTCAAACTGCCATTAAAAACTTAAAAAACTATATATTGTATGAACATTTTCAGAATAGAGTTTTTCGGAAGACAAAAAGTCGATCTAGATAGATATGATCTTTAACTGAAATAAGTGTGAAAACGGAATTTTTAGAAAGAACGATTCATGGTATTCATTTTAACTCATGACATTCATTTTTGGATAGGAAAAATATTTATTATTATGACTGATGGTGCCCAATATTCTCTTCAGTCTTATATGAGACTCTTATATAAGAAGAGTTTCAGAGTCGCTCCCTTAAAATATTATCACCGGGAATGTCCCGACTTTGATCTTCGAAAGCCGCTTAATACTGTAGTTGCTCAATTAAAGCCTCCAGAAAATTTAGATTGAAAGATGTCCGGACATTTTTATATACGAGTTAAGGGTCTCTTTCTTAAAATATTTGCTACAAGAACGATTTATATGACAAGTTTCAAGATCTCTTCATTAAAACCCCCTTTATTTTAGTTTTCTTGGATAACCTTATATCATAGAAAAATAAACCCAAGAAGTTTCATCTAGAATAACAGAAGTAAAACGCATTTTTGAGATCTCTTTTCAATGCCTCCAAACCATAGAAAAATAAAGACAAGAAGTCTCATCTAGAACAACAGAAGTGAAACGCATTTTTGAAAGCTCTTTTCCATGTGATGCCTCCAAACTTAAAAATCTTTTGAAATTGCATAATATAGGGCGGTTTATGGCAAATCGCATAACAACTTTGCTAATAAAGACACGATTATACACAATGATTTTATTTAATTAATGTTCCCCGACTTCTGCCACTACTTTTTTTTTCTTTATAAATAAGACATTCCGCTTTTGTAACATTTTTCTTGAACTTAAACTGCCCTATGTTATGCAATTTCATAACATTTTTAAGTTTGGAGGCATCACATGGAAAAGAGCTTTCAAAAATGCGTTTCACTTCTGTTGTTCTAGATGAGACTTCTTGTCTTTATTTTTCTATGCTCCAAACTTAAAAATGTTTTGAAATTGCATACCATAGGGCAGTTTAAGAAAAATGATAGAAAAGTGAAATGCCGTTTTTATAAAAAGCACAAAGCAGCAGCCTCGCTGGATTGCATGGAAAAGAGCTTTTAAAAGTGCGTTTACTTCTATTATTCTAGATGAAACTTCTTGTTTTTATTTTTCTACACTACTAGCACCTAAATTAGTTTCCCTGAACAGTCTAACCTTCAAGCAGGGGGAAAATAATGAATGAAGCTTCCAGGAAATTATTATTACCAAGACCACACTAGACAAATTCCTATCAGCTCAACCCGATATATGCTCGCTATCAGCCTTATCAATATTTATTTAGCGTGCCCACCCAGAAAAAACAAAGATAGCGTCACTCACCGACAAGAACGAAGTTTTCTTCCAACAACGTGCGATGGGTGCTGAGCCACATGTTGGCTAAAGTCGAATTCTTGCCCTTTCCAACGAAGAAATTCACGAAATAAGTAGTCAAGCCAGCGATCATCAGCATCTCCATCCAGTAGGAGTCCCAATGAGTCCTATCCCGAAAAATAAAAACAATTCGTTCAACACCCCTCCGTATCTTCTAGAAGCAAAAACTCACCGAAAATGCATTGGAACTTTGATCATAGTCAATGTGGGCTCCCCAGTTTTAGGATCTGGTGGAGTTTCCTTGGTCTCACCACCGTCGAAACCCTCAAATTCCTCCTCATCCTGAAAATGTTCAAATTCACTGTCCTCATCCTCAACGGTCGCCTCATCTTCGTCGTCAGCTTCAGGCACATCGACGAAATCATCCGTTTTAGCTGTTTGGCTGACACTAGGACTTTTTGGCTTCTCTGCCTGGCTAGCGGGCTTCCACTGGGGATCATCGACGGCCCCAAAATCATCGTCGGTATCGAAGTCTTCAAATTCAGCAAAGTCGTTATCCTCATAAGTGTCTCCTTGGGGCTGAGCTGTGCAGAGGACGCACAGCGTTAGGACCAGCAATAATTTCAATAGCTTCATTTTATCTGCAGGAAAAGAGGGGGAAAATTTCACTTTCACTTATTAATCAATTCTGCGGGCCAAGAAGTCCCAGTCATCATGAGTGCCGAAAAATTAATGAGTGAAAGTTCTCCACAGGCTTATCTTCTGAGGTCGAGACTTTATTTTATAGGTAGCTTAATATAAACTGAACAGATTTATACTAATGATAATTACGCACTTACGTGTATTTTTTCGATTTTCCCGTCCAAAAATTGAAAATTCTTATCTGTCAGCACATTGCCAAAATGATGGTGGTTGACATTTCCTTCTTCTTGATATCAGCGGCGTTAATTTCAAAAATTTATAATTGCAGGGTCTTCCAAAAAAGCCGTATTATAGAATCCTCGCAATTGTCAACGTAGAACTGTCACCAAAGGTAAATAAATTTTGCTTGGGATTTCGGAAGGACTCACAAAATGTTCCGGAAAGGAAAGAAATTATCACCTCCGCCCAGTGCGCCTACGTTAAATGAGATTTTGGAAGATTTGGAGACATTCAACGTCGAGAAAAGAAGGCCATCCAAGACGAGAACGATGGATCCGGACAATCCCCCAGAAGCAGAGTGGTGGAAGGTGTTCGAGACCTTCCTGCAGGACGTCGAGGACTTCAAGAGGATGAAGACGGACTTAAATGGGTACAAGATTAAGCTGGAATCGTCTCAGCTGGAAATTGATGCGGCCGCTAAGAATATACGAAGCGAAATCAATGATAATCTCGAGATGGCAAGGGCTGAGATTAAGGACTAGGAAATTTGTGTTTTTGTTAAAGATGAGCTTTTACCGGGCAGGCTATTGTTGGATTAATAAAACTTTTAAAGTAGTTACGGTGTTTTAGATCCAACTAGTAAGACTTTTTCAGGAATATGTTGGCATTGGGATCATAGTTCAGAAAAAAAAAAAAAATGGAGCATAACAAGAAACAGAAAACTAAATAGATTAGAATACTTATTAGTACTTTTAAATCAAAACATAATTTTCTATAAACCACTGACTTACAAAATACTGCCCAACGAAAATAGATCAACTTACTTGGACTAAACATGTGGAAACCCTCAGGAGGAGAATGGTTGGACTAATTGGAGTCAAATAGAAACAACTATATATTAGCAAGAATTAGAAATCTCATTTACAATGGGAATATACTGCCATTTGTAACTTATGGGTTAATCATATGGAGTCAAACCACAGCAAGGAACATGCAAATTATATCGAGATTGTTAAACAGGTCTATATGAAAGTACAGACAAAGAAGGAGGGTTAATAAGGCCGGTTTTTGGCAGGAAGGTTTTGAAATTTCGTTGGGGAGGGGGTATGGTGGGGGTAGGAGGGTATTAATGTTTGATTGGTTGTCTAGATGCATTATCTGTATTGTAAAATAAAAGATTTAGCTGAAACATTTTCTATAAGCTTTAATGCATTAAAATAGTGCTATTTATAGCTGCTTTTTCATAACTTTGGGGGGAGGGTATTTGGAAGTTTCGTATTGGTTGAAATTGACTATATATTGATTATAGATAAAAACCCAAAAAGAATTTCAAAGAAATTTCAAGTCCTTCCTACCAAAAAATTTAGGCCGAAAACCGGCCTTATTGACCCTCGTCCTTTAACCTGAAGCAACTAACAGAGGTAGAAAAGGCTAAGGACATTTATAACATTACAAAGAGACACGCAAAATCATCTATTAACAGAAATTCACAGATATAATACAATGAAAGCAATGATGGGAACTTATAATCTACCGGCACCAGGGACTAACCGACTAAAATATGATCCAATTTACTCTGCAGTTAATTATTATAATAGCTTACCAGAGAAAATAAGAAATGCTCGCAGTATTGTGGAATTTAAAAGTCTTATTAAACATTTTGTTAAATCGAAATTAAGCAGCATTGAAGCGGAATAATTAATAATATTATGTATTCATGTGTGACCCCTTATACCAAATACTATTTGTCTGGGGAGCACAAAATAGTATTAACTAATATTTTTAAAGTTTGTTATTAAGTTTTTAAGACTTTTCAGTAAATGGATCCGCAGAACCTAAATTCGAATGCCTAGGCTGCTCAGAATTAGGTGAATGTTTCCAGCAACATGCTGAGAATTGCGATATAAGATCTATTATTAAATAAAAAAACAGCTTTATCCAATGATATTTGTCTTGCAGTTCGGAAAATTCAGTATTAAGAAAATCGGCAAATTAGAAACTGGTCACTGATAGTTTGAATATCTAGTTTGTTCGAACAGATCTTTTTATAAATTATTATATCCTGTTATGGTCAGGTCTACATAAGAATATGCCTTAGCTATTTGTCCCCGATTGGTTACTCTATACATATTCAATAGTATCGAATCTGCAGATATTTCATTTAATTCATATTTCGTAAATTTGATTACCTAAAGATTTTGAACGACTTCCCATCATATCATGTCTGTTACTTGATTTACACAAACTAGAGAAAACGCTCATTTATGCTCGTAATCTTTTCATTAGAGACATCCTTACTTCTTTTAAGTGTAATTGGATTTTATATTCCTTATTTGAATACACGCAGAAGAAATTTAGTGTACCGCCGTTTAAGTAGGAATAATTATAGCAATTATTACGTACGTACTTATATACTCTTTAAGATTTGTTACTCGGTACACTAAAATAAATAAATATAAGTATAGGACTAAGAATAAACTCCGTCGGAACTCTAGAAAAAAAGGGGAGGACAATCCAGAACAACTTTCTGTGAATGTACTGCTGAAAACTCATTTATTCATCATTTGCGGCCCTCAAATTTAATTGAGAATCGACGGGTTTATTTTAAATTAGAGTCATTTTTTTTAGAACAGTATTATGTTTGGGCTAAACGAAAAATCAAATGAAGAAACTATTTATATTTATTTAACTACTAGCTGGGTTACCCGGTTTCATCCGGTGGTCTTAAAATAATCATTATACCAATTTTCATTAAAATCCGTTGAAGTCGAGAAATCTTGGTCGCCATATTGGATTTGCCATCTTGAATTTATAAATTTGGACAGAGGATTTGAAATCAGCATTCTGCAAAACCCCTATGTACCTATTTTCATGAAAATCGCTTCAAATTTTAAATTTTGAGCCGCCATCTTGGATTTTGCTAATATTCGAAATTAGTTGCCTCAGAATAACTAACCAGTGTACTAATTTTTATTAAAATACATTTTAATTAAGACATTTTAGTCACCACCTTGGATTTGGAAATTTTGATAATATTCAAAATCAGCAACCTCAAAAGAATCACTGAAATAATTTTCATTAAAATCCGTTGAAATCGAAAAATTTTGGTTGCCATATTGGATCCGCCATTTTGAATTTCTAAATTTGCACAGTGGATTTGAAATTAGCGTTCCGCAAAACCACTATGTACCAATTTTCATGAAAATTGCTTCAAATTTAAAATGTTCAATCGCCATCTTGGATCCGCCATTTTGAAAACCTATATATTATCTGAAAAAAAATTAGCCTATATGTTAAGTAGGCATATTTACTACCTTTGGATAAAAAATGAAAAATATTGATGCAAGCGTTTAGGCGTGATTTGAGCAACAAACAAGCAAATAAACAAACAAACAAACGAACCAACTTTCATTTATATATATATATATATATAGGGATTTTTTATATATATATCACTAGTCAAAAGACACTGATAATACTAATTTTTTTCGCGATAACACTAGAATTGCCGACGATCAAGCGTGTAATTTTGATAACTTTCGGGGTCTTTAAAGTGATATGCTTTCACATTTAAGTTACTAATTATAAATGGAAAAAGGTTTTTGATATGTTGTAATTTTGAACCTTAATAAGCTTTGGCATAACTCCTAATAGATAACTTTAAAAAATATATAATTAATTCAAGGAAGATTGAGTACCAGTCAATTTGACTTACGGGGTTATATATGTATGTACAGTCAGGAGGCCCAAAAAAGTCGATTTTTCAAGAATTTTTCTTGAGATGACCTTTTAAGTTATTAATGTAAAAATTTGTACACATCTTATGGAAACTCTTGAGTACAATTTAATGTTTTTTATTTGTAAAAATAATTATTTTGAAATCTGCTACAGCTGACCTCCGGGAGCAACTCTAAAAAAAGGCGTCTTGCGGTGAGCACGATATCTCTGGACTGAATCATCCAAAATGAAAAACCCAAAAATATTTCGTTAATATATTGTTTTATCTTGTAATTAAACGAAGGAATAAACAAAATAAGAATTCTTAACAAAATAGTGGCTTCTTAAGAAAAAAAAAAAATCGATTTTTAACAAAAATGTTGGCTTTAAATTATTTATAAAATGGGAAATATTTATCGGTGAGAAAAAACCTTCGATGATTACTAAAAAATATACTTAAAAAGCTTGTGTTAACATTTGATATTAATCAGTTCAGCCATTTCCGAGAAATCTTGCTCACCGACTTTAAAACACAGTTTTGAGAAAAACGGGTTTAAAGTTCCAAAAGCACTTTACATATAGTAAAAAAATCATTACAAATATGCGTGTAACTTCGAGAATATTCACCGGATTGACATGAAATTTTCTAAAATAGATATAACTAATCAAAATAAAATACTGATTTTTCTTGCCGCTAGAAGAAGTTTTTCTAAAAATTAGATTATATATTTTGAGCCTAGTAAATATAACAAACGCAATTTTTAAATAAATACTACTAAGATTAAGTTAAGATGAGACTATAAGAAAAGTCTGAAGAGATTTAAAACTAAGTAAATATCAAAATACGAGTGTGCTTTAGACCACACGACTGAAGTAAAACTTCTTTAGCTCCATTTATATGTATATATATATGTTTATATATGTATATATGTATAATATATGTATACATGTATATAATATACATTATACATATATTCATTTTCTACAAATATTTAAATTTATTATCGGTTTTCATTGATTAAATTAGTGCTCGCCCTCTCTCTCTTGCTTCTACAGTAATATGTATACGAAACGTAACTCTCTTATCTTTCTATCTTCACTAACTTATATCTACTTCCGTTCGCCTCGGCCCGATCACACTTTTCCTAACGCTCTCGTCATGCATTCACCAGCTTACTCCCCAAAGTCAAGCGTGCGTAAAGAAGTTTTACTTCAAAAAGTATCTTAAAAATCGTTTGAAAAGAGTTGGTTTGAATCAAAAACATTCTTTAAAACTTATGATTTTATTAATTCTAAAAAATACAACCAAATTGGACGGAAACAATTAAACAATCGCATTAATGAAATACTGCAAAAATCAAATTTCAGTAGTAAGAAGGCATAACGTTTGGATCAGACGCATAAGCGAGGCAGCTACAGGGATATCCTAAAAACAAATCCATTAAAATATCACCATTTGAAATAAAATATTTCACATTTAGAAGCACATTTTCCCATAGCGTCCGCTGCCCAAAATGAAAGCAACTCGAACTTTGTTAGTAATGGGATGCAAAAAATGGACGACAAACGGGATCTACTGGTCTACTTACCGTCGTTACACCCGGGAGCTGGCAGTCGTGTACCAAATATCGATACTAGCTATACCTAATCACAAACAACTGTTTTTAAATTGCTTTTAATTTTTACATTTTGAATTTAATACTGTTTATGCCATGTGTTAATATTTTTGCGAATGATCATGATCCAGCGCCATGTGGAAGGCATTGTGGAGCGTGTGGGTACTTACCTGTTTTCTTTTTTCTTTTTTTAATTGAAATAGAAACAGGCGGTGACAAGTAAAGCAACTTCGGGTCATATACACGCTCAATAGATTTATATTGTTCCATTCGTATAAAAAGATTAAAATAAATACAATAACATCACCTAATTAAATAAATTACAAAAGCTTCCGATGCCCGAAATACATACAACACAAAATGCGAGGATAAGACACATAATTACATAGTTCTACATAAAGCTTCTATAAGTAAGATGAAAATTTCCTACTTTTATTCATAAGGCGATAGAGACGGCTCTATCCATGTAGGGGCTGCTTGACTTTGGGTCAATCAATATATTCGTAAATAAAAACACCCGGTGTTATTTCCTTTGGATCTATTGAACCTGTATAAATTACAAAAAAAATGTAAAAACAATAAAATATGTTTTAGGCATTGCTTAGGTGTTAGTTTAGCCTCATTGACCTCAATGTAGTTTTAAAAATTGGATGAGGTGCACATGCTGATCGAAATTGATGGTGCTTTGGAGAAATTATTTTATAGACCATAAATCCAAATGGTGGTAGTTTTATGAACAGTTTGTTTTACTTATATTAAGGGGTTACACCACCATGAAATTTTAAAAAAGTAGTTTGTTTTTTTTCTTGGCAAATAAATTGTTTATACTTTTAAGAATATTTTAAGCGTTGAAACCATCCAAAATTCAAATTATTACCGAAGTTATAGCAATTAGAAGTGAGCGCGTCAGGGAGCCGACCCGAAACTCAGGTAGCGTTAGGACCGTTACGTATTTATCTATCTTTAACAATAATATAATTCCTTTGGAAAGATTAAACTAACAGTAACTCAGGTGACGGAGGACATCGCAAAAGCAGCAGAAAACCTGATGTATGGTCCATGAATCGCAGATTCAAAGTAATTAAAAAAAAAAAAAAAAAAAAAAATGACGTCGACCTTTTTCTTCTTTCACGTTTTTCTCGAAATTATTTTTTTCAAACTGGTGTACACGATATCTCAAAATCGACAGAACCGATTTGGCTGAAATTTGCACCACTTATTTTTTATAATATCATCTAAAGCATGGCGAATGATTTTTTCGATTGGGTTCCGTATTAAAAATTTATATATTTTTTTACTCAAAATTTTAATGGAAATTCGAGTTTTTTTTTCAAACAACTGTCATTTCTTAAAAAGTTTTTTTTTAATTTTTTCCCTTCGTCACGCCTTAGCTATTATGCTTCTGAAGAAGCAATTTTTTTTTTCGGACAATGCTGGACGGAGAAATCATGTACACCGTCAACAAGGATTTTAAAAAGAGGGTCCCACAGAGCGACTCATATCTCCGCCATTTTTAATATTATTTTTTTTTTCAATATTGGAAATTGTTTATAAATGTGTTATGTGTATACGTAAAATAAAGAATAATTCATGTTTTTAATGGCCGAGTCAAAAAAAAAGTTTATTTCTATGCCTATTTTTTCGAGCGTCAGGGTTGTGTAACCCCTTAATTGATCTAAAATATACACAAAATTTGTTTTTTTTTTAGACAAAAGAGTTCTTTTTTCGAATATTCACCCAACAACGTGTAAATGTTATCAATTTTAAAAGGTTACCTATGTCAGATTTGTAGATTTTGGTAATAATAACATATTATTACATTAGTTAAACCTTACTACTGAATGTGTTTTTTTTTTAATTTTCTAACCATACTTACAACATTGCTTAAGAAACTTAAATTAAGAATTCTGCTGAAAAAGGAAACATAATTTAAATGAAAACTTTAAAGGTAATTTTTTTCAGAACTATCTATGCCAATACTGCAAGATAATATGTAGTCCTTGTCATTAAGATCAAAAATCCAAAATTCTTTTTTTTAATTACTTACACTAATTGTTCGAAATGAATCCAAAACATATCTGTTAAAAAGAGTCGAAGAACCAAATCCATGTTCACTGTATTGAAGAGATTACCTACATAGTTCTGAAAAAATGCATTTCAATAACGTTTTCATTTTTTATGCCTCGGTTCTTGAACCAAACTTTTTACTTTCACTTCACAAGATGTTTAAGTATGATTAAAAAACATAATGCTAAAGACTCCTCCCCGTCCTAAGGTATTAGGGCGCTATTTTTAGTTTTCCTAATTAAAATGAAAGACATTACAGCGAGATGTACATAAAATAAGATTTATTTAAACTATTATATTAAAAATTTAACATAATTCCAATAGATTTTTTCTTATTATTTGCATTAATACTTAATTAATTTAATTAGAATTTTTATTTGGACGATGATTCTAATCCCGAAGAAAAAAGGCAACTTCATATACTCAAGGGTAAATAATATAGTTAGTAGGGGAAATAAATATACAAATTGATAAAATTTTAACATTATAATTATTTGTATAAAGTTAATATCAATTTTAATGATTTAAATGACTATTTTTATATAATATAGATATTTACATAGATAAGGTTTTGTTCTAAGTTGGATAAATTTCGATTTCTCTTTCCATTTCTCTTCTGCACTACTACAGGTACTACATTTTTGATTGAACGATTGCTTTATGGCAATTTTATAAATTCATCTTGCTATCACATCTTTGTATTACTCTGTCTTAGTTTATAAAAATTTTGTTTTGTAAGTGCACTTGATTTGCTTATTGTCTACATGCATTTTTTGATTTATTTTTGATTATTTTTCTTAATATAATATGATTTGATAATGTATTTTTGAAAAAAATTAATGCAGAAGTTATTTTATCACGTCATTGTGATGCCGATTTCTGTGATGACTTAGAAGAAATATAAGGAAAAAAAGGGAATATAGGTAAATATTGCATTACATCTTTAAAGACAAAAGTATCAGCATTTTTGAAAATGTGAACCTAAATTGTTGAATTTATTTCATTAATTATGTTAAAATAACATAGCTCATATCACGAAACGTTTTATCTCAGAATCTTTGCTTACTTTTAAAACATTTGCTCAGCTGCGCTTCAAAAAGAAGTTTTTTTTGTTATTTCTGTTCGGCATATTGCTTTGAATCAATCACTCATCACGAAGATTTTCGCAATATTAATTTTAACCTTCACATTTCCCAGACACGGCACGCTGTTACGTTTTCGAATTCAATTTTCTATTTAGTATTTAAAATTCGAAAAATTAGCATAATCACGCACTGAGCTTAATGCATTTACATATTTTATATCTTTTATCAGAAAAACTCTGGAAATTTACCCATCAAGAATTTTTAACTTTTTATATATATTTATTTATTCAGCCTTTAAAAGTTCAATTAATTGTGTCCCATTTTTCAATCAGTTTGTTAACAGTCGACCAAGACGTGATAACATCTAACTAATTAACTTTTAAGTCGGTGTAAATATTCAGAACATATAAGATCGTTATCAAACAGTCATTTTTACAATATTTGTGACATATGTATATTTATAACTAGTATTATCAAGTGCAAGAATGCATGAGTGATATAGAAATGAGTGGAAAGAATTAATTTTAAGAATTTTTGGAATGCAAAAGTATAAACAGTCTAGAAAATTCATAATGAGATTTTTCTCATAATATAGCAAAATTTGTAATTACATGTATACTAGTTAAAAAACAACGCCCTTGTTAGTAAGAGATTCGATAAAACTATCTACTTATTGCCTATGAATAAATTACAATAGCAATTTTTTTTCCAATACTCCAAATAATAACAAAAAAAAAATAAATAAAATAAATTGAATTGGAAATAAAAACGGAAAAAGTGAAAAAAATTAGTTCTCATAGCGTTCAGAAGCCAACACCCAATAAATTATGTTTAATTTAGACTTGCCTCGTGGTTTGCATGATAGATGCCGCTCAATATATTGGCAAGCACATATAAAATTCGCACAATGCCTCGCTGGTTCGTGAACAGAAACATCTCCCAATCCGCGAACAATTTCATTTCCCCAACGTGATGAATACCGAAGGTATAGAAGTGCAGCTCTTTCCTGCAAACCACGAAAGCGAGAAATAAGCAAACTTTCAAAATATATAGGGCAAAACAAATTATATTAAGTTAACTACAAAACAAGACAAAATAACAAATGTGTGAGAGACAGAGCATTGTCTTGAGAAAAAATTACTTTTAAAATCACAAACATGCTAACAATTATGTCGAGTTTATTGTTAATGTTTATTTTAAAAATTTATTTAAAAAGATTCTCAACATTATATTTACATATAAAGACGAAAAACAGTCGTAAAAGTTGCACAATAACGATCGGAAAGAATAGAGGAATGTGTATCCTTCTTCTATATTGCTTCGGACAGAAAATTGTGTAGTTAAAATCTATAAAAACTTATACAACGATAAATTTCAATTTTAAAATAGTTGACTAGTCGAACTGGTTAAAAATTCGAAAGGATGTGATATTCGATTAATACTTTATTTTAAGATTAAGATTAAATTTCCGCCAGTCAGATCATTGAGTCAACTATTTTAAACGAGACTTTCTCACAACGAAGGATAAGCGTCAACAAAGTTCTCTAAATGGATTTCTGATGCCAAGACAGCAAGTCTTGTTTTGCATTTTAATTTTATTATTCAGTATCTCCTCAATATACTGGCAAGGGCAAACTGATGACATCAAATGCCGTGGTGTTTCGTGTACCCCTGCTTCATTAACAGTCCAATCTAGCCGCCTTCTTAGGAAGTCTTTACCCCAACGCTGCATATAGCTTAGGGTAATTTCTTGTGCAATGGCCTATTAACGAGATTTTAAGGACAAAAAAAAATTTTTTTTTCATTGTCTGTACCCTCTATTAAAACTATTTTATATAAAAATAAATATAATTCTTCCTCACCTGCTTCCTCGACAGTCGAACTGGATTACTGCCTTGTATCACAATATCGTTAACATCCAAATCCAATTTTGCTTCCCAGCCTGCTTGAATATTAGTTCCATTCTGTTCACTACGTTCCACGTAGTCGTTTAAGTACGCGATACACTGTGCTGGATCAAAGTACAAAAAGCATAGATTTACTTTATGACAAGATATACGTCCTCGATCATCCAAGATAAGAAGGATTTTGTGCCGAATTAGCTGTTTGTTCACTCTAGCCAAGCATTTTTCCAAACCTCGAGCTAGTCGCAGCTTAATCCACATACAGAGGAAAATTGCTGCTGCATTTAAAAACAGCCAACCAACTCCAAGTGAGAATAGGGCAATTCCTTGCAGTCCAGAAAATAGGAGGGCTAGAAGGACGCAAAATGCGAATAGGATCCAGCAAACCAGAACCCTTTTATAACAAATATTGTACACCGTAAATCTATAGTCGTTCACTAGTGTCTCCATGGCATTCACGTATTCTTCCACTGTTAACTAAAAATTTTGAATAAATTAAAGTCAATACAAAATATAAAGAATAGTTGTTGATTTGAAAACATACCGTCAACCCCTGTGCCATTAGCTCTTCAGGTACAAGTTCTGGACGAAAAATTGCTGGAGTTATCCATGGCCATTTAGTGTTTGTAGGTAAAAGGGTAACAATTACATCACCGTTGGCTAAATTAAAAAATTTTTTAAAGAATAATTCAAAAATTATAAATATATTTATTACTTACCAAATCCCTCTCTTATTCGCCCTGTGGACAATTCTATGGTACGCATGGGAGCTGGTGTGCTAATGGACATTGTTGGATTCTTTGGTGGTTCTTGAGGAGATGCCGTCGCTGTACTTGGTGTATTTGGCTTTTGAACATTTGTTGAACTTGTATCTAAATTTATGTGAATGCTTTCAGTGGCGAGAACTGCTGGAGTCACATCCACGGTTTGTGATGTTGCTGATTTTGAATTCTGTGTAGAATAATTGCTTTACTAAGATTTTGTATTATTTCAACATAGAATGCAAATTAGCAGTAAACCGAATCATTGTAAATATATAATATGATAGTATGATAAAGACAAAACCTCAAACCTGAAGTACCAAGGTTTGTGAATATAATTCAATAGAAATCTTGGAAATAAAAATTAAAAGATATAGAACTATTAGGAACAATAATTGGCACCCTGCTGAATAATATCAAAGATAGGTATTTTTTCCAATTATTTTTTTTTCAAATTAAAAACATCTAATAGGATAACTTATAGGTTAAATAAAAACGAAGTGAGGAAAACTACCCAGACTATCCTAACTTTAGGTAACGTAATGGCACCGAATACCGGCCATTTAAGGATTGACAACATTTATTTATTGTTATTGAATTAATAGGAAAATTTATTTCAATTGTGTTAGTGGTTTCAATATGAGAAAACGATTCTGAACGATAATAAATTGTTCCCGTTCGTTTATTTTGTCGTTGGTATATTTAAAATTAATTTTTAATAAAAAGCTTGCCATTGTTGGACTAGGACCCTAACTCCGGCCACTATCTCGTACTGATCCTAATACCGAGATTATTACATAACTAAACAATATATGAGTCTAGAATAATTATCAAAATCATAATTAATTATTGAGATGATACAAAAACATTTCTCATTTTTCAAGTATCGATTTTTAGCATTTCATTGATCTATTGAAGCAAAATCTAACCTTCGACCACATTAATAATTTTTTTTCGCTTAACAATAAATAATTTTATTATTTTTTTTAACTAATTACAAGTACAGTAATTAATTTATATATTTTACTAGTAAAAATGAATTTATATTTAGTTTTCGCATAGATATTTATTAAATAACCAAGTGGCCGGATTTAGGTAGCCGGCCGGTATTCGGGGTGCCATTACTTTATAAAAGTATGAGGTTTTGCTATTACAAAGAGTATTAGCATGTAAGTACACCTCGTAGGTCATTATTTATATTTCCGAAGCAGTTATTTACTAGCCTAATTTCGTTATTTGCGTCATTTGCGAGAAGTGAATTAAAAAGCAATCAGCATTGGGCGAAAAAATAAACATATGTATAAAAAAACCATAATCTTTTTCCTGTCGATTTGGATATTAAGATTTACGTCAGGAAGAGTAAAATTAAAAGATTAAATTTCTTCATTTGAAAAAACTCATAAAACTTCAAGGATTTGTTCAAAAAAAAATTAAATTATGTAGGTTATATTCATTTTTACCAAAACCACCGCCCATTATATGTTACAAAAAATATTCAAATTTCAAATAATTTCTGCCACGTTCTTTGAAATCAAAAGAAGAACTTTAAACAAACTATTTTAAGAATATTGTAGACGAAACAAGTTTTTTAATATATAATACAATAAAGATAAGAATATGGGAATGAACCATTGTATCCAAATACCTGTTAGAAAGTGCAAATATAAATAGACAAAAATTACCATCTTCTTTATTCGAATATACTTGTGGGTGGATTTCGAAAGGAAATGAATAATTAACAATACAAAAACTGTCTTTTTTTCTCACTCAGATGCATTTTTAACATTTACCACTTTTAAATGTGAGCAAATATCCGGCCCGAAAATCGCTTTCTTCACACCCACAATGTTTTTTAATAATCCCTCGTGATGATTCGCATTTGAAAATATTTCAATAAATTTTATTTGGTGTCGGTGCTTCACACCATCCAGACACGTAGTCTGTTAAATTCTAGTTGGGCTCTTTTACAGACAGATATAAATTTTAATGAGGCCTTCTGTTTACTAGTTTTATGTACTTTGACCATGTGGTTCAAGTAATTTGTTATTTTGTAATTGTTAAAAATTAACAATTCTTATTTCTTTCATGGAGGGAAAGATTAAAAACTTAAGAAAATTAATAAAAATTTCAAGAGGTAATATTATTTGTACTATACTTAGTTAGAAGATTTAGTTTCGGATAGAAAAGTAAAATATTTTTCGCATCTGCTTATTTTTCCATATTTAATAAGCATATTCCCGCGACAAAGTTGCGCGTGGAAAGAGAAGATTGAAAGAATGAAGAAACTCAATCTTAAACATGATTCTCTCTGGCGGATTTCTAGAGATGACCGGTGCAGGTAAACACAGTAAATGAATTAGCACGACAGGTGTTTATTTTTTGTATTTTTCTCAGCAGAAGTCCCCACTCCAACCCCAGCTTCTCCCCTAATCCTCCAATCAGGTGCAATCAGAATGATTTTGTAGGACGTCACAAGGTTCTGATTAAAGTCTCGTTCGGAAAAAACTTGGAATTCCAATAACTTTCCTCAGAACAGAGAAACATCGACAAAAGAAATTAACTGAGGACGGTAATATCCGTCCTAGGGACGTTTTAATGGTGGGGCCGGGACAGGGATTAAGATAAAACAAAAGGAACGGGCTAAGAAAGAATTTTGTTATCATTTTCGGTTTCGCTAATTATTTAACAATCGGTCTCACCGTCTCTCTCTCTTACCTGTAAAGGTGGAGACGGTGCCACATTTGGTGGCTTCGTTGTGGTCGCCGTTGTTACTGTCGTCGCCTTAGCCGCTGAATCTGGCTCTGAATTTGATAGTGTCGTTTTCTTGGATACGACCGCAGCACTGTTGTCATCATCATCGAATTTAACCCAATTTGAGAGTTGGGGGTTTTTAATTTCAATTCGGGCACTTTCATCACCACCATCCCCATTAACACTTGCCAAATTTTTCGTTTTCATTTCAATTTCGGTCATCACTTCACCACCACTTATACTGGTCACGTTTGATTTAGCGAATTCGGCGACACCATTTATGTTGGTACTTCGGTCGGGTTCGTCAACAGTCTGTACCGTGGCACTCATTTTCACGGAAAAGCGATTTTTATCGAAACCAGGTATAAAATAGATTTTCCAGATAACTTCCGGTCACCAAGAATCAATCAACTCAGGTGGAACAAGAACTCTTTTATGAATGAAAAAGTTTAGAATCGAATCGAATCGCTTTTTTGGCTTTCCCTACCTTCAATGCACTTTTGTATTTTACTTATTTTTTTTTCTTTTGTTGTTGTTGAATCGATTTGGACTGGTTACGTGGTTAGCATGCTCAAGGTAAAAACTTGGACGGACGAGAGGTGCAAATGAACTGACACCGCCCCTACTACTGGTCTGAGAAATATATTTCGAAATGTTTTCAATCGAAGCGAGCCAGCCACAGGTATATTATGCGCCTCTGCACCACGGCCCCTCACCGAAGACCCATAGTCTCTGTTATGCTCCCATCGGAGTTTACCTGAACTCAGGTAGAAGAGGCAAAGGTAGCTCTCGAAGAGCTTTTCTGAGTAGAAGTAGACGGCACTAAATGCAAATAGCCACATTCGTTGAGGCACTTTTTTTCATATCTTGGATACGTCTAAGGCACGCTGAGGTTCACCTGAGGTATGCGGCAATCCTAGCTCCAGTCATAAATCGGAGTGGAGTCTCAGCGGTGCTATGATCCATTTTAAATTATATAAATAAAAAACAAAATCTTTATTTTTATCACCGGAGCATGAGTAAGAGAGCATGTGACAACAAGTGCGGCACATGAGTTCGACCAACCTTATTTAACTAGAGTCACCCAACGATTTCAACTTCTATATTCAATTCCAAGCCCACAATACAAAAATAGCTCTGTACCAAAAAACAATCTTGTTTTGTATCTTTCAGTTTTTGTTACTGCTATTTGTTTACAATATTATAAAATGATAAATAAGAGTCAAAAAAGACCTTCGTTTATTTTTCAACTTGTCTGATTCGTCATTCACCGGGCTTAAAAGACAGTAGACGTGAAACGCATAAATAAATTTAGAAGCGTTCGATCGGATGCCAACACGAGATGATCAAGAAAAGAGCGCGAGATATCGTCGCCAATTTTCTCAATTAGTATTTAACGATATGTTCATATATTATTATTTTTTGTTAGGACCTCACACTCACAATGATATGCCTTTTAATTGGTTGATAACTCTCATTTTTCTTTTTAGACGGCGGATGTTGCAACACTTCTACTGATCTTGATTTTGTTATAAAACGCCTCTTTAAAGCGCCAGATCGTTTGTATCATATTTGTTTTACGCTTAGCTTACATATATAATTCGTACTGTTAAATGCCTTGTTATTTATCGTGCTTACACGCTCCATGATTTTGCGTTAATACTTTCTTTTGATACACCTTAGTCACATGGGTTTTTAATGCGTAACGAACATTTTTACTTATATTCTTGAAGTGTTTTTTTGCTCATTTACTCATTTCAATCTTATCATTACGACAATTCTTCTGGTTAAACAAGATGTACATAACTATATTAGTTAGAATTGTGCGCTAGTGGATGCAGCTCAGTGGTGCAAATATTTGCAATATTTTTTTGATTGCCCCATAAAACTAATTTTAGTTCATGTTGCATAGATTGCCTAAAAGATGAGTTTTAAACTCACTTTCATCAAAAACTGCTTTTCAATAAAATCCAATGTTTTTATAATCTTGTTATGAACGATTTGCCAGTTTAATGAGATAATATCCTATGGCTGAATTATATGGAAAATTTTTAAAATTGTTTTTAGGAAGTAAAATACGTAATTTAGCAATTCAGCTAAAAAATCACTGATCGCAGTGATCTGGTATCCATCGCTAGGGAATCTACGTTATCAAATTAAAGCAAAAATTAATAATGTAAATATAAAAACTTTCCATGTTAATTTAAATAGATTGTAGTGGAAAAAAATAGCCTTGAGTACTAAAATTTTAAGGGGGTAGTACCGATTATAATTTTCTAAAAATCTACTTTTTTGCATTTTTCAATTTCTTATACCTTCAGAAATTAACTCTCAAAATTTTATTAAGAAGTTTCAAAAAGAAAAATAGTTACAGCAGTTTAAGCGTGCGCACCTTTTTCGCTCTCTGGTGGTAATTACATCCATATAATAAATTGAAAAAAAAACTTTTAACGCGTTTTTCTCAAAATTGCGTTTTTTCAAATGACGGACAGTTAATCTTCGGATTGGCTGAACCGATTTAGGTAAAATTTGGTGTGATTATTAATTCAAGTGTCCTGTGTCGTAATCCACCACAATATAGACCAAAAGCCAATACAAAAAAATTTGGCAAGTGAAACAAATTGAAAAAATAGGTGATTTTTGGAAAAAAATGTTCAAACAGTCGCCATTTTTTTTTTTTAATAATTTATTCAAATATTGTGGTGAATTACCACGTAAGAAGCATTCCTCTTTAAAATGCCATTTGGTTTTCCTGTTTTAGATTCTTCATTCCTGAGATTAACTGGTATTTTTTGCGGTGACAGCTTCAGCACCCCCTATAAATAATAAAAAAAAATCAAAAAAAAAAAAAAATCTTTTTACTACCTTGAAAATGTAAAAAAAGTGTAAGAGAAGTTTGAAAATGTTATATAATAAAGGAACCGAAAAAAAAATATTGATAATTAGGCTGTTTTTTTACCTTGATAGGTAGTACCCCCCTAAATGAAAATTTATCAAGGGGGAATTAGAATAAATAAATAAGGAGAAAACCAAAATAAAATTGAATCAAAAACATTGAGTATACATAAAACATGTTCACATTTTATTTCGGTTTATTAAATATATAGCATGTCTTTATATAACACATTTTTTTTTTATTACAAACTATACAATTTCAATACTGTACACCTATGCAAGTTGCACACAGTTCCCATGTGGAGGAGGATCTAGTAAGTATTTGTCATTTCCACTCAGTCATAACAAGTATACCGTCACTAAATAAAAAATAAGAGCATGCAACTAACCATATTTTTGTAAAAATAATATCAAAAAAAAAAAAACAAGAGAACCATCGCTTTCCAACAATAAGTAAAAGCTATTCGTATGAGATTTCGTGTGTTTATTTTGTCATAAGTGACTTAAAATAATTTATTTTGTTCCATTCTGTCCTCCAATCAATTCCTTCTATTTAATACAACCCTATTTATACAATCCGATGTGTGTGTGTTTTTTTCTATACAATCCTACTGAATTGCAAAATTTATTTCCCAATCTATACTGTATATCGTCTAAAAATTACCCATTAGAATTTCTTCTCTCATAATCTTCTTTTTTGTTCTAAACTTACTCGTAACGCTTAAATGTAACAAACACAACCTTTTCGACTTAATAAAAAATAAAAATAAAGTTTTTATACAATTACAATACAATACAATTCTGCTATGCAACGTGTATATGTACTTTGAGCAAATTATTTATAATTTTGAGATTCTCAAGGACTCATATTTTGTAATTAAAAACAATTAACAAATTCAGGAGAATCGCACTGACTTGAGAATTTTTGAGAGCATTTCTTTTGATTTATACGCTTTAATTTTTGCGGAGATTTTGTACTGGGTTTATTGCAGATAAATTCCGTAGAACATTAGAAACAGAAGAAAGGAAGAAGCTGAATTAAAAAACATATCTCCTTAAAACAATTTAAAAATCCTTAGAAATTTTGCTTTTTCCCCTGTTTTCTACTTTAATACGTCAAACATAGGAACTAAAATATTATACTAAAGTCAACACGGCAACTTTACCGAATAAATTTGATTCGATCCAGTTCCACAGAATAATTTGCAAAAGACCATTAAAGCAAAGTTAGTAAAATGAGATTGAAACTAGTAATACTGCTACTTTTTATAAGAAAATCCAAAAACATCAATAGAATCCAATTATGCCTTAAGAAAATTATAAATTTTTAACCGATTTCTCTTGGTAATTTTTTTAGATTACATATTTACTCTCGGCGGATGTTATTTTGATAGGTAAATTTCAACCTTCTCAATATTCTGGATTCATGTTTCTTTTAATTTAGCTGCTAGCATGAGTCGATTATTAACTGTAAGCTACTAACATTTAAAACTTAACTAAATTTTAGTCAGTGTAGATTCCCTGATAAGCCATCATCTTCTCTTATTCCACAACTTCTTCTTCATCATTCATTAACAAAATATTGAAACATCACAAAACTTTGAAGCAGAACAACTGAAATAATAAATAAAACGAATAATCTTAACTATATAAAAAAAATACACAATAACTTAGTCATAACTAAAGTAAAAACAATAAAAACATGTAGAACCAATTGACCTAATTGTTACTGGGTGGCTGTTGTTGCGGCAGATTATTAAGAGATCCCCGCCTTCTTAAAAATGTCCTTGACGTGAGTGGATATTGCCTTGGCAATACAATCAGCGAGGAGCCTAAAGCAAGTGTTACTGGTGCCTTATATTTACCTGGAAGACTTATAAAGACTGTTCCAACTGCTGCCACATTATCAGCAGTCGGTTCTATAGCTACTGGTCGAATATCAGTTCCACTGAGTGTTGAGGTTTTGGAGCGTCCACGTCGTCTTGTTTGAACAGGACTATCATTTTCTGGTTGGATTGATATATATACACAGGCAAAAGGCCTTTTTGCCATATGAAGCATTTCAACAACGTGACGACGACGTGCTCTACGTAAATCAGCTGCTTGTTTCGCTTTCCATGCAACCACACAAATTGCTAAAAATAGGAAAAAGCAGGAGAAAAACACTGAGAAGAAAACGAATAAATCAATATGAAGCTGATCCTGACGAAAAACAATTGAACCGTAACTGTGATCAGAACCAGAGCTTGCCTTGAGAGCGATAAAAAATCGCGTAGCACTTAAATTATGTGCATTTTGTGGCAATGTTAGAACTAGTCTATTTTTTAGACCAAACAATCTGAGAAGAGTATTACATTGGTCTAATGTTATGTATGTGCTCAAATCCTTTGCATGTTTATCTTTTACATAAAATCCAGTACCACCTAAAGACTTACAATCATAACTGTGTGGGGTCGAGAGCAGTTTCGGATCATTAGCATTAATCATAGATACATTATCAAATTCATAATTAGGCTGAGCAATATTAAGCGGTTCTGAATATTCCGAATCGAGCTCTGTTACCCACTTATATCTCTTATCTAAGAAAATATGATGGTGACCAGTTGTCTGGTTTGTAAGAACAATAAATGAATCATCTTGTGGACTCATAAACACGTCCAGTTCTCCTTGAGTCACGTCTATTATAACTCTTATGTCCACGTTCATAAACCGCGGCTGAATCACGAAGAAGACTGTTGTTCCAGGACGAAGAGGGGTTGGTTTTACTTTGCATTCCTCTAAAATGATATAAAAAAAAATTTGTTAATACTTTGTTGGATTATATAACGAAAAATTTTACCTATTGGTTTTGCGTCGAAACACATGCGATTTTCAACAGTAATTTGTTTGTAGCACTGATGCCCTTCTGTGGGATTACCAGCATACGAATCTCTGCATTTTGAACATTGCACCTTCCAACAGAGTTGTGCTGAATTTTTACTAGAACTTGCTGAGCAAGTTGCATCACTTTCAGTATTATTTCCGCAATTACATTTCTCCCCAGTGACCGGATCACAGATATCACCATGACCGTGACACTGACAAGGTCTACATGCATCCTGGTGGTTATCAGTTCCTCTAAAATGCCCAATAATACAATCCTCGCACTGGTCCCCAGCAGTCTGATTCGCACATCTCAGGCATATCGCATTTTTCGCTGGACCCTCAGTTAAATAGCTCTCCAGCTTTTCTCTGGTCATATTTTTTACTGGAGCCTCAGCGTCCCTGCTCACACAGACATCGGAGTGTCCATTACAGAAGGTCTCACAAGGTATGCATTTTCCATTATTTTTAGGATTTCCGACAAATAATGGTTGACATTTTTCACACTGTGCACCCATAGTGTTGTTGTGGCACTTGGTGCACTCATCAAGTTTAGCTGGACCTCCGCAATCTGAATGACCATTGCATTGGCACTGGATGCTGCAGTTAGCACCGACGTAACCAAAATCACATTTGCAAACATTCGGCTCAATGCAATTGCCACGGACACAGCCTTGGGTACAAACTGGTAAGCAAACATTGTTATCCTCTTTATAGCCATCTCCACAAGCACAATCGTAGCTTGAAAAGTATAAGGGAATTTTAAAATAATTTTCATAATTCCAAAAACAGTAGTTCGGCTTAACAAAAATAAAATTGCAAAATAATTTCACACTTTTGCACCCTACCACATTTAAAATTGAGTCTAATAGCAAAAATAATTACGTATATCCTATTAATTATTAATAGTATTAATTTTTATTAAAATAAATTAAATGTTTACTCACCCTGTTTCCATATCCACACATCGTTCCGATTTAGGGTTACAATTATGATGATTGTTCTCGCATTCATTTTCTGGTGGGCATCGAACATAATTCCAAGAAAACGTCTCATTAGGCGCTAAATTACTTGCATTTTTTCTACTTGCATAAATTATATCGCATGTAGAGCTAGCTGGGTACTCAGAAAAACTTTCCAAAGAACCCTCAGTACAAACTCCATCCCCATCTACACTGTTTCTAGCACACCACCCGCAATGCGCATGTCTAAGACACGTGAAACATTGCGTGTACGCATGACATGGTTCTGGACAATGCTCCACTTCATTCTGATCTAAAACTAGACCACAAACACCACCAGCACAATAAAGTGGAAGATAGTCTGGTGATATGCATGCATTCAGCGAGCTGGACCATTTGCAGTGTTTGGGATTTTCTTTTTCAACTTCCAAGCAGCTGGTGCAATTGGTGAAGGTATGGCATTTTGTAGGACAGACTCCAATCACTTTATACTCATTCCTTTCAATTAGATCTTTAGTGATGCATTCAGTGATTCCAACGTCATTAACAGCCCAATGGCAGTTTTCGGTAGTTAAACAAGCGTCACAGTTGAGAGTATGGCACTGGGGTTGTGGACATTGGGATAGAACTCCAACACTTGTCTGTTTGGAGCACCATTTACTTTCTTTATCGCATTCAACTCCAGTTGGAACGCAACGTCCTTCTATTCCGCATCCATCGCACCATTGGCAAACAGGAGCAGTTTCCGTATGCGATGGCCAAGATGCGAGACAAGATGAGCAGGTTGTGAAAGATTCACAAGATCTACGAGATATCCAAGTATCATCGCAAGATGCACCTCTGTTATAAGCTAGAGATCCATTGTGCCCTTCACAAGCGTCTGAATATCCGTTTGAAAAACAAAATGAGGTTGTCTCTTCAAAGTATGTGACTGAGCAGAAACTACAACCCATATAATGACGACAAAGATACTTTCCTGAACCCCACAATTGGCAAATATCTTCAGGTAAAATAATCTTTGTAACTTTACTCTGCGAACTTCCATCCCATCCACCAGCAATGTAAATGTCTTTATTTTCTGGATCGATAGTCATTGATTCAGCATAGGTATGATCAGGAAGTGATCCAACAATTGTAACATCCTCAGTTAATCGGATCCACTGATTGCAATCGTACACGTATGCTATAAGTGCATCTGATGCATTAAAGGGCTCTGTACGTCCGCCGTATATGATCATGTAATTATCAGTGGTAACGGCTGAATGGAAAAATCTTTGACGAGGTAGAATACTTTCAGGTCTATTTAGATCTGTGAATACTGGCAATTCAGTCCAGGTCATTCTCTGCAAGTTTAAGGCATATAAAGTCTTTTGAGCGACTTGCGAATATCCTCCAAAAACATAGAGCACCTGAGATGGTGAATGGAAAACCGTACTATGTCCATATAACTCTGGCATTCGTACACCTGAAGCTAAAAGTTTTTCCCATTTATTCGTTTCAAGATTGTACTCCCAAAGCTGAAGTTGATTGGTCACATTTGTAGAAAATCCACCTATAACAACCAAAGACTCGTGATCGACAGATTTTACCAAAGTTATAGTATGTCCAGCTAGAGGCGGTGGTTTAACTGTCTCAGCAACAGATATTTCATCCCAGCGTTGATTTTGTATTGAGAATTGCCAAAAGTCACCAAGAATACCATTTGGTTGATTTTTTCCGAGACTTGTAAGTCCACCATTAATAAAGATAGACTGTCTAGATGTAGATATTGCAGCAGCATGAAAATATCTTCCTTGTGGCATTTTTGTATCTGGTGTTGATTCAACGGTCACTTGCATCCAAGTTCCATTTTTTGTATCAAATTGTCTTATATCATTCAAAGGACCATTAGATAAAGAATATCCTCCAAACATCCATAAAGATCCTCGCTTATCAGCGTTTATCGAATGACCGAATCGAGGAATAGTTTTTCTCAAATGTTTGAATGATTCACTTAGTAAAGCTGTATTAAATAATTCAGTAACGACTAGATGGTATGCGCTAATATTTGTAGCACAATCAGACCCTCCAAATCCAGCATTACAAATGCAACGTCCATAACTCTTATCGCAAAATCCCTGTTGGAATTTAGCGCTACAATTTTTCGGGCATATTTCAAGCTCACATTTAGGGCCAACAAATCCTGCTGGACAGACACATTTATCTTGTTCGTTACAGATGTGAGGTGGTAGACAAGTACCAGAATGGCAATTTCGAACAGTGTATAAAGCATTAAACCCAGACCCTTGACCTCCTTGCTTGTAGTGAACAGTTAATTGTCCAGATCGAGCTGCAACTGTTCGACTAGCTGATAGTGGATTACAAATAACAGCGAGTAATTGACTTTGTTGAGTATTTCCTATTAGATCAGGAAGGCTGTCGTAAATATAAACAGCATTTTGGTCGCAAGGTACATTTAAATCTGGCCATTCAATATCGAGTTGGATTAATGAATCTTGGAAAGCTGATCCAGTTGTATGTGGCGATATCAGCCAAAGGCATTCCCGAACTTCAGGGCCACCTTCTGGACCGCCCCAAGGGTTTCTGTAAGATTGAAAAGATCCAATTCCTTGTCTACCGACTTCGGTAAGCATTCCTCTAGATTCGCATTGAAAATAGCATTGTCCACCCTCTCGAGGGTCACCATAGTACTGCTTGTTACATACCTCGCATTTAAGTCCACCTGTATTATCCTTACAGAAGCATTCACCTGTCTGTACATCACATATTCCTAAGTCTTGATTTCCATGTCCATTACATTCGCATGGTTTGCATCCTTCCTCAGATTTAGCGTTACCAAAGCTGCCAGGACGGCAGCTATCACACGTATCACCTTCTGTCCAATTTTGGCATTCATCACATTTCCCAACTCTCTCCAGACATGTAGAATGATTGTGGCATCCACAATTTATGGAACAATCAGCTCCTGTCCAACCTAAATCACATTTACAAACATAGTCTGGAGAGCCTGAACAGTGGCCATGGACACAAGATTCGTAACAAGTTCGAATACAAGAAACTCTTCCATCTCCAATATAACCACGTCTACAGTGGCAGTTGTATGATCCATGAGTATTTGTACATTTGGCTTCCTTATGGCAATCGTGGAGCCCTAAACCACACTCATCCACATCAGGACATTGAGCATATGCCCATTCAGCCTCTTCGGAAGTTGTGTTCAAAGCAGCACCGCAATCATGGATAGACCTATTAAAATCTCCTCTCATACAAATCCCTTCAATTGGATTATCACGATCAAAGCACCATCCACAATTCAGGGTTTTGAGACATGAGGAGCAATTTCTATGTTGAGAACATGATTTACACTGCTGAACCCTAGCCGGGCTGAGCTGATTTTCGTTGTCATGATGCGAGCTCGATAGTAAGGGAATTGTCTGATCTATCCATTCCCGACAAATTCCAAACTGGTACTCGCTTGTGTAGACTGAAAAGCTGAAGCACTGAGATGTTGCTTCACACCAGACACATCTTCCATTCTCATTCAAGCATTCAGTGCATGATTCTCTAAATCTACAGGGAGTCGGGCAGTTCTCTGAAGATCTTACTCCATTCTTAGATTTTCCTATTCGAGCACATCTGGCATCTTCAGGCCACCACTCGCACATTCCTGTTCCGATGCACTGATCACAGGAAATGTAATTTGAGCAATTAGAACACTGAGCTGGCTGTATCGTAAGATATTTCCAGGCAACGTCATCTGAGCACTCCAAGGTTTCGTTGATCGATCGAGAAAGACAATTGTTAGTAAGATCACACCATCCACAAGATGAATCTGTTAAGCAATGAAGACAATTTGTATATTGCGAACATTCCCCTTTTGAGAAAGGTTCCAAGTATTCAAAAGTAAACGCCTTCCAATTCCCATGACTATAGTGCTGCAGTTCCATCTTACTCTTTTGGAACTGATTATTGAAGCTGCCTACTCCAATCTTCCTTCTTGCTTGAAAATCGACAACAAATTTTTCTGTAAGACTAGGCCATTCGACAAAATCACAATTCGACTGCTGTGTCGACATATTCGCAATTATCTCAGTTTGTTCCAATGAATCTTTTGTACTTGATCTTAGTATCGAATTCGAGTAGCTTGCACAAATGTGAAGCATTTCTCCTGAGGTTTCCCAATTTTTTGGAGGTCGTACAAAACCTAAAAGTCTTGCAATCATCTCTCCACTAAATCCATGTTCAGTATGTGTCGTCGGTGTTGGAGACGCAAAATCTACCATTGTAGCGTTTACTATAGATACAACATCAGGCATAGTCCAGTTCACTGGATAATGATATTTTATATAAGTTAAGCCAGGTCGACGATCTTTATCAGTGCACTGTTGTGGTGATAGCACTTCTGTTCCCTTAGCCCCCCACCATCCTGGAATGTGAGATGGGGTATCCTCCCCGCAAACACCATAATTATTGTCTTTATGATGGCAACGAGCATTTTGTACACACCATGTACATTGATTTAATCCTAGTTTGCTAGCAATGGAATGAGATTTTGAATAATACAACCATGCTGTTCCGTGGACTAGACAAGAATGGCAATCACCCAAAGATGGACATATTCCTGGACATCTTGTTGTTTGTAAATTTGTCGTACAATTAGCACCGATAGTCCGCCCATAGCAACTACTATCTGCCGAACACCAACCACACTCAGGGTCTAGAAGACATGCTGCATGAGTTGTGTGGAATCGGCAGGCCTCTTCAGGATTATAGTGATTGAGGTCTTTCACCCTAAATATCTGAGGCAATTCATATGCAAAGAGATCAGCATTAACATTCCCATGATATCCTCCAACAATAAGCAAAGTATTATTCAATCGGACAGTAGCTGCATGAGCAAAAACACCCTGTTTTTTGGGGTACTGAAATACCCCAGTTGGGACCTCTTGATTAATCCAAGTATGGCACCCGAGATGATACAAATACATTTGATTATCATAGCAAATTTCCTCCTTATTGTGACGATGAGTATATCCTCCAAAAATTATCATATAATTTCCGGCTATTGTTGCCGAATGGAAAGCTCTTTCTCTTGGAATGTTTGTATCCCTGAGGGCGGTACGAGGGTATAAAATTTCAGTCCAATGTAATTTATCAAGTTGAAATGCAAAAATACGATCTGATAGCTTGGAGAATCGTGCTACACTAGTCATGATTCCACCATAAACGATCAGTGAATTTGTGTAAGGATAATATACAGTCGAGTGCGCTACAAGACGAACATCCAACGGCTTACCGCCGCGAATTTTTACCTCTTCCCACTGCTCCTCGTTTTCATCGGCACAGAGTTTTATTCGATATATACTGTAAATCGAAGGAAACATTGATTCAAGTAGTATATTTGTAGAGAAATACTAGTTATATACATTTTTAAAAGCAAATTTTGGATTGGAACTTTCAGACTGACCTTGATGAGAACTCTCCATTAGGTAGGCTACCGCCAAAAACGTACAGATAGTCACCGGCTAGAGTTAAAGTGTGCCTAGCCAAAGCAGGGGCCTCTATCGTTGAATTTACAGCCCTTAGCATCCATTGACCTCCGCTTTCTGTTATGTTGTACAACCACAATTCGTTTGAAAAATTGCCGTCACTCAACTTGCCTCCAAATATAACAAAACCGCCTGTAGATTTACGAAATATTACTTTAAGCGACTTTATGCAATTGATTTATTATGGGTAGGGTTATACAATTTTTAGGCAATTGTTCAAAATAAAAAACAAATCCAACAAAACAAAAACAGAAATTATTTACCAGGAACCTTCTCAGCTGCATGTCCATATCTTCCCTGCGGACGGCGCGTATCAGTCACGTCCTCTAAAATGTCATCAAGAATATCAGCAATTTCTTCATTCGTCATATTCACTGGGGATCTTTGTTTTCTCGTTGATAAATTTGATTCGGCAAGCGTATACAAAATATTAGTAAGGAAGGATATATCCTTTTTTAAGCCCCACCTCCTCGCCTCTTCATCATCATTTGAAAGAACTGCTTTCAGCAATGTATTGTCAATTTTCTGTGAATAGTATGAGTTCCTGTTTTGTAATGGTATACCCCATTCATCCTCCCAACGGCTCTTTTTGAAGCGGTAGACCTTGAAAGTGAAAGTAAACAGAAAATAGTAACATTGAGGGCCACTAAGTTGATTTTTTAGTAAAAACAAACATTGTTTTTTTCTCCTTTCTGTCTTATAGTGAGTTAGTTTATTCGATTGAGGGCCTTTATAGACTTCTATATTGTGTTTAATGGAAAAGCTAAGAGGGTTCATTGACTTGATTTAAATTACGTCTCTAACTAATTCTAGCTACAGAATGTTTCTTTTCAACTACGACTAATTTTTATGTTATCACCTTATCATGCTACTAATTGGAATAAAAACCGGTATTTGTTCTCGAGATTTTGTTTTTATCTTAAAATTCTTACTTACGTAAGACGCAAAACACAAAATATTTTAGAAATTTTATATGACCTCCGTTTTTTTATTTTTTTATTTGTGCTAAGAGGAACAATTGAGGTTAATTTGTCATGACTACCTGCAGTGAATCAATGACCTGATTAAGGTCATATCCACCGAAGACATAAAGTGAGTCCTGTTCCTCTAAATAAATGGCAGTGTGTGCAGCTCGGCGGGTCATGCCCTCTGTGTCCGTCGCTAACCATCGCCAGTGTCCTCCTTCAGGATTCTCATGTAAATCACATAAACGTCCACTGTATCCCTAAATTATAAATTAAATGTAAACAGATGAAATCATCGATTTTTTACCAATGTTTACCTTGTTGCATTTGCACATTCCCTTCACACATTTGCCCCGGTTGGTGTCCTCGCCACATTTGTCTGGGCAGGCTTCATCGTCACAATCGGGCCCCATCCATTCGCCACGGCAGACGCACTGGTGGCCAACGCATTTGCCGTGGTTATTGCAGTTGTTGAGGCAATTTGAGATGAAGTAGGACGCCTTGAAACCATCCAAGACGTAGTTTGTGTCGCTGTATAAGAGGATAAGCATCTGCAATTTGGAATTGTATTGATGAGGTTCCTTAAAAATGGATGAGACTATGAAAAATATCAAAACTAACACTCCCTGATTTGGCCACGAGCCTCTGGGGTTCCGTCTTTCCGCTGAAACTGCCCAGAAGTGTTGAATTGAATGAGTCTCCATCGTAGACATAGATATAGTCGTAGGAACACTCAGTTCCCATGCTGTGGAATGTTAGTGTAATAAATTGGCTGTCGTTTTTGGCCTTGATCAGCCACTCGCAGTGGGAGTCTTGGGTGTAATTTACGCCAGCTGGACCGTCTGAGAACTCCCCGACGGGCTCTGTAAAAACCTTCCTGCTTCTATCGCAGGGCTGGGCGGGTATATTTTGGTGGGGCTGCAGCAGGGCCTGCTGTCCATGGGGCAGCCCCAGAACGCTGCGATCGGCCCCCACGAATGGCGCACTAAAAGTTCCAGCGAGCAAAACAGCGAGACGACAGACGACAATAAATAAATCACTTTTCGCACGGATGCTGCCAGGCAACATCGTGAAAAATAAATACCACAAGAGATTGAATTCGAACAAATAAGAAAAAATTAACACTACTCCGCCAAACTAGATGAATTTCGGCATATTGATTCCGAAATTTTTTGTCGCTGTTTTCACTCCATGCACACGAACACGACGACCAGAACTTAAAAACGAGGAAAAAACGCCGTCAAGGTTGCGCCGTAATCACATCTCCACACTTCTAGAAGATCGACAGATAAACTTTTTACTTAATTTATGCACAAACTGGCCAGTAATTAGGAAAAAAATTAGAAAAACTTCCCGTCTTGGCGCAGGCACTCATCCCGTCTGATATGTGTACAGTAAAGATGTTTTGACGTTTCGCTGTCAGACTTTCACAGCTGCGTCCGTTTATTTCGCTCATTCTGCACCTGCGCTCGCGAGAGCCTCACTTTGCGCTCACCGCTCTCAGCGGTTGTGTTTTGTTCGAAGCGTCCACGTGGTGGCGTAAACATTCAACCGAATGCAACCGACTCCCTGCTCAAGGCGAACCACTTCGAACCGACGACCTGTCCTTGGACCTGTTCGAGAGTCGGAAGCTTTCCGGTCCCAAAAGCAATTTGAATTTCGCTAAAGTGTAATCAGTTAAATAAAAACTTATGTTTTACTAATTATGTACTAATAAATGTTTAGATATCAAACAATCCATTCATTTTTTATGAAAATCAATGTTTTTGTAGGAATCTTCGATTAAAGCAAATTTTAGTATATAAAGTCCAAATGTAATTAATAACATTAACAATAATAAATTTATGTTGCACTTCCCAGCATCTTGCCGGAAACATTCATCTAATTCTGAGCTCCCTAGGCAATAGAATTTAGGCTCTGAGGAACCATTTTCTGAAATTCTAAAAATAAAAGTTAACTCAATTTTGTTATATCCCCAGACAAATAATATTTGGTATAAGGGGTCACCCATACCTTGATTTGCACGGTACTTAATTTACACTGTTTCGCTTTTGCACGATTTTTAATTAAAACAAAAAACAAAAAGAAACAGTGACCGCACATTTCACAGCGAACTAAGGAAAACACATAAAAAAATGTATCAGGTATCGTCGTAAAAAATCAAGATTGCTTCATCAATCAATTGCTTTTAGTTTTTCATAAATATTAAAAAATCACCCCTAATTTGGGGTTCAAATCACCCTAAGAGATTAATTTTATTAAAAAGTTATCATTTAATACAAAGATGTTTCTTATTAGATTATTTATATTAAATCAATCTCAAAAATGCAATGTGATGTGTTTTCAACAAAGAATGGTTCAAAATTTACCTATAAACGCTAAAAAGGGTGGATTTTTAACCATTCTTAGTTGAAAACACATCACATTGCATTTTTAAGATTGATTTGATATAAATAATTTAATAAGAAAAAACTGAAAAGATGTGTAAATAAATATTTTAACTAGGGGAGTTGTTTTATGTCTTTTACCTTCATTTGATAACATTTTATTACATACATATTATAGGCCAAAACCGTAAACAGAAAGAAATAAGTAAAAAAGACAATTTCATTTCAATATTTGTTATGTAGCATAATATGTATATATGTTCATATTTTAGTTCGTTATGAAACATTTCTTATTCATGTTTATTTATTTTAATTTTAATAAATGAATTTAAATAGTACGTAGCAAAGTTGGTCTTTGAATATTTTCTATGAATACTATAGCTTCAATTTCCAGACTTAATATTCAATCTTCGTTTTGTCTCACTTTACTTTTACAGTGGCGGATTTACACATTTGCCGTCAGTAGGCTATTCAAATTTTGCCGCCCCTTCCGACCACTTTCGTTACCCTAGTTTACAATCATATTAATTACAATTTTTTTGTCAATGAAATTGTAACTTTATGATTTGTGCACTATCGTTCTAATTACACCACCTTTTTCCCCTAATTCGTATTATTAATACTACTTACAAAATAATGTACAATCGGTAAAAGTAATTAAATAATTTGTATTGCGTTTACTTACAGTTTAAAAACAATATATTCCATTATCTGGTAACAACTGGCTGATGATGACGATAAAATACAATTAATTAAGTTATGATAGTTTTACAATACCTTTTTGCGCGATTTTCTATTCTGTATATTTGCTTTGCTGAAAATTATATGCCTTTCTTTATATTTATATCTACTGGTAGGATGATGGCGCTTGATCACGAGAATTCTGTCGACGGCGATAGCCGGCGAAACCACGGAATATTAGTTTCGGTATATAAATATGAATCTTTTTAATTTCTGTGAGATATAAACAAACATTTTTGGTCCTAAATTTGCCGCCCTAGGCTCCAGCCTACTCAGCCTGCTGGTAAATCCATATCCACCACTGCTTTTATCTACGACTTTTCTCTATATTCTTTAATTTGAAGTATAAAGCTTATTTGAACCTATCTTACTTTTTTATATATATGGTGTCTCGTTTTACACGGTTTAAATTAGCATGATTTTTCTTGGAACGTATGTACCGTGTAAATTGAGGGATAGATGTATATGTAATATTATTAATTATTGCTTATTGAAGCTGTTTAGTTTTCCGATTTAATATAATTTTTAATTTGTTTTAAATTCCAGAATACTGCGAGCATTTATTATTTTTTCTGGCAAACTATTATAATGCTTAATTGAAGAATAAATTGGGTCATATTTTAGTCGGTTACTCCTTGGTGCATGTAGATTACATAGCAACATCCCAGCATTGTTTTCCTTGTATTATATCCTTGAATCTCCATTCTCAAAACTAGGTTAATACATGATTTTGAATGCCTTGTTGTAATGTTATATAAATGGGCTTAGCCTTTACTATCTGTTAGTTGATTTCGATTAAATTTGACTGTATTTCCATATAAAATTGCATAAATTTATATTTACCTTATTCCGTCTAGAATTTTTGGACTTGATATCATCAAAAACATATTTCCCAACTCCCCATACAATTTGTCCAGTCTGCTTTCTTTAATTTCCCACGATTGTTAACTTACTTAAAGATCAAGAAAAATATGTGCAAAAAAAAATTGTTAACAAAAAATTAAACCAACGAACAAACTGGAAAGCGAAAAATAAAATAAACTTTTTTAGCCTTAATAACTTAGCTTCCAAACTAATATAAGTAACTTATTTTGAGTCAGCGCCAAACAAATCGCAAAATGTTATTTTTTATCGCTGGAAACTTTACGTTGCCTTTTTGTGTTATTTTGTTTTGATTAATTCTTTAAAGTAATTTAATGATCTCCGTTGAGTGTTTGTGTGGCATCCGGCTCAAAATTAGTTACTTTACGAGCTTAGTTATTAAGACTAAAAAGGTTTATTTTGGTTTTAGCTTTTCAGTTTTTCGTCGGTTTAATTCTTTTTTAAAAAGTTGTTTTTTCGCTTTTCAGTTTGTTCTTTCGTCGGTTTAATTTTTTGTTAAAAAGTTTTATTTTTCCAAATAAGGACTTCCCTCGACAGCCTTCCGTCTCCATTATCAGATTAATTCAAAGTCTCCATTATGTTGTAGTGTCATCAGAACTACATACCAAGTGCCAAGTTTCAAAAGAATCGGTCCACAGGTGAATGAAAAAACAATCATCCGCTGAGGGTAGCCTTAGGGGTGGAATTTATTTTTCAAATTTAAATGGGAGGTATACCCAATTCATATCCAATAAACGGTCAGTCAATATTCACACCAATAAAAAATAAAACATCACGGCTGTATCATTCAAATATTGTTTATTGTCTTTTAAAAAATATATAATTACGTCACAAGAAATTTTTTTTTTTTTTAACAAAACAATAATTTGTCGAATACACAAGCCTCTGCGTGAATTTTTTGCAAATATTTCTTCTAGTTAATTTTTTATATTTATTTTAAAAACTTTTTGAATATTCTCTTCTTTTTTTTTCGTGTTACAATTTCCTTAAAATAATGAAAATTGCATCTAACAGTGATCCTCTACTAAAAACAAATCAAAAGAGAAGCGCATTCAGGACGAACGTTACAATAATGCTTTGAATTTATACTACACGACTAAGAGACAAACATTTATTAAATTATTAAATATGTTAAACATTTCATAGACGACGCGATGAAGACAAGAACATACAAAAAAAATTGTTGGGAATTCTTGCAAATAATGTATAAAAATGTGAAAATGTTTTACCAAACACAAAACTAAAGCAAAATTATATTTCTAAAAAATAAGGGGTGTTTCGCAGTTGATGCTATTGTTTTTTTTTTTAGTCCGCCTGTTCCAGTAATGAAGCGATTGATGTTGCTGTTGACATGGCCAGCTTCTGTCTATTAGCTTCCAGTTCCAAGACTTTCTCATTTTCACCCATTACGAGTTGCTCGGGCTCTTCTGGCCACCGTCTTCCCAGCTCCAAGCACTGTAGTTTGAATAATTCATTCTGATTCTCTTTTGCTTCTACTAAGAAGACACTTTCCTGCATAAGAAAAAAAATGGGGAAATGAGTAAATTTTTATTTAAATATATTTTAGATTTTACTGAGGTTTCACTATTTTGAAAGACATGCGCGAAAAGCTTGATGTTTTCGTCATTTTTGATTTGTTTATAATAAAGGTGCATATCCACTTTAAAAGCAAAATACAGTTTGGTATAAATCATGTATATCGAAAGTCGTAAATTTCTTATTTTCTGTAATTTAGTGATTATGAATGAGTCAGAACAAATCTAGAAAGTCATTCACCTTGAATTGCAATTCAATCGTGGGCACGCACCTCAGAATTAATTCAATTTTGTTGACTGATTATAAAGACAATGAGTTAATTTGCTACATCCATGTTTTGAATATCGACAAGCTCGCAACTAAGACAATGGGAAATGGCACAAAGAAATAATAAATTATTATCAGAAATAAAATAAGGCAAATTTCCAGCTGAGAATAATTGTGAAAACACTTTTGCTTTGGCCTCTAAAATTCTAAAAGAGCTCTTCAAGCAAAATAGCCGCTTAAAAATGGCATCACAAATGTGGAAATGAATTTCATGTCCGAAATGTAACTAAAAGGAGAAAATCAATTTTGATTTGTGTGTTGAATTTCCACAAACTATCTCATTTTGGGTATAGCATACGCATAGTAATATTGAGCAGGAAAATAACGAAACTCAAAAGGGTATTCATCTTTTAATTTTTTTAAATTATAATTTTGTGGTATGACAACACGACTGTAAACTTTAGATGAAGAAAAGCAATTTATTATTGAACTAAAGTTTATGGTTTCAAAATGAACAATTTTGAAACAGTCTAGAGTGAAGAGAAATGAAGAGAAAAAGAGTTATATCAAAAAATACTAACTAACCGCACGCCTTGCAGCAAAATTAGAAGAAAGGTTTATTCGTTTACATGTTGAGAGGTAGAAACGGTTAATAAGAGAACAATTAACGTTTTGTGTAAAATTTGTTTAAATAGGCTTTTTCTACTTTTACTAATATTCTTGAAACAGTAATGCGAATTTTGCTTACCTTAACTTCTTTGGTGGTCAAAACGTCCATCTTATCATAGATTATGGCGTGCAGTCCCATTCCCTTAAGCATTTTGATGGTTTCCTTGCTGTTGTTATCATCACCCCAGCAGAAGACAACTAGGCCTTGATTAGTGGCTAAATTTACCTGTAAAATCAAAGTGTTAAAATATATATGTATAAACGCTCAAGGTGAAAATTCAGATTCTCTATCTCCCACCCTTTTAAAAATTAATTAATTTATTCTCTCAGAGGCTTTCAAGCTTTAATGAAGGTATAGATTATTTAAAAATTGTCTGTTTAGTTATACGAGTAGTACAATTAATATATCTTTATTTGATTGTTATCACAGAAAGCACGTAATTAATTAATAGTCTAGAGCAAATAAAATTATTAATCGTATTTCAGTTTATATGCTGTTATCATAAAATAAAACATTTTTGCAATCTCATAAAGATTTTCTTCTTAGCCGGATCGGCAGACGTTTAAATATTATTTATTTTTCGAAAAATTCGGAATATCAGTTTATTATTATGCATGATTATTTAGCTTCTCTGTAAACATTTTAAAACAAATAATTTATCACGTATTCAGCAAAAACTGATCTGAGCTTTGTAACTCAGCGGTGAGCGATATCACTCTTAACCGGGTCACATGTTTTGAACTCGAAAAACATGTGCCTGCTACTTTATCTTTTAAATTGCACAACATGACTATTATCACTAAAAAAAAACTTCCCATAGAATATAAACATTACTCACCTGAGTTGGATCCCTGAGCAAATCTTCTGTATGAGCGACAATTCCAAGCAGTTCCATTGCCCTTGCATTGCAAACAGCTCTTTCAATTGAATTGCATCTAGGGTCTTGATATTTGGGATATCTGGTGGTCTCTCCCAGAGTTAAGAACATGACTGGATATATATTCTGCTTGTATCTCAACATAGTGCAAATGTCGGGGTCGAAGCAAGAGAATACGATTCGTCGCCCCGCAGCCTTTCGTAGGACAACATCCAAGATGCAGTCTACATAAAGATTCCTGTCTACAGTATGTTCGGACTCCATTGTGCCGTCATGCAAAAGCTGTGACCATTTCACTTCGATGTTGAAGCCTATGTGTGGATCAATTGCATCCAATACGTCGGCAAGCTGAGGAAATGGCTGATGTTCGTCCAAGTCCCCGTTTTGGAAATTTCGCGTCTCACCTGTACGACCTTCAATCACATGGTAAACCTGAGATTGAATGTTGTCGAAAGGGACTTATTGAAAAATTTAAGTCATAAATACCTTAAAGTTCATCAATTGTTCCAGAGTAAGTTCACGCATTGGAAGTTCGAGGAAATCGTTAACGTCCATTATTTTTTTCTTTGATTTCAGGGAAACGTAAACATGGAAGTCGTGGTATAGTACAGGAACAAGATCCTTACTTAATTGAACATCAAATTCAAGCATATCTGCACCATGTGCTGCGGCATTCTTTAAAGATGCGATGGTATTTTCGCGAATGACAGTATCTCTTGCTTTAAAGCTTGTGCCTGAGCCGCGATGACCAACATCTAAGCCAGTCCATTTTTTATTCCAATATCGAGAATAGGATACTCTCGTATCAAATTGGTAATTTTGGAATGGTTTCACCTGAAATTTGAAAGGAAACATTGCTTTTTATTGAATTTCATTGTTCATAGATCTAAAAAGTACCTGGAAAAATATTATTTATAAATGTAAAATCAAACGGAAGAGATCTGTACCAACATTCATAGAACAGATAATTCTAGCTAGAGTAGAAATTTTGAAATTTTCCGATCTTTATAAAAATGTAACCAATTTCTTTTCGAGCTAGATTTGAAATTAATCGCACGTATATATCTACCTAGATATCTCTTCCGTCGGACTTGCATAGGTACTAGCTTAAACTAAAACTTAAGAAATTAACATTAGCGAAGCAAAGAAAGATACCATACCCATAAGTATCCCACTTGCATCATGCCAAGTGGACGATGCTTAGTTGCACATGTGACGGGCACTTCCAGCTTCCCTTCGGATCGCTTAAGAACATTGGGCAAAATATAATGATAGCCCAAATGATATGGGGGTTCATCCTTAGCAGCTTTTGAGCTATATGCATATAAATCAATTAAGTAGGCGACATTTTCAGGATCAGGAACGGTTATATGAAAAATGATAAGATCATCAGAACCACACGCTGTACCAAATTGTGATTGTCCCTGAATAACGCTGTCATCATATTTAAGAGTGGCTACTTCTGCAAAACAGAATGTTGGCTGCTCAACACCATTTTCTCGAGTATCATTTGATAAGGAGTCTTCAAGTGGTGCTTGAGCAGATTGTGTATCACAGTGTATACGAAGGTTCATGGGAGTAACCTAAAAAAACAAGGATAAAAGTATATTTCAACATTTTATTTACCTTCTTTTTTCTTTTCTTGTTTCAATCAAAATTTTGATTAAGGTACCAACCTTCACATAAAGCAAACGATTTTTCATTCGCTGCTTCCAAATGAAAGGCGAACTAAAGAATTTAAATTGTATGATACTTTCGCATGTGAGCCAGCCACGATCAATCTTAATAACACCGTCAACATCGCCAAAGATATCGTAAGATTCGGATGTATCTCCAAGTTCTGGGATAACTCTGGGTGCCAAATGAGTTTCCCAACGTCTTACGATAACATTTTCAGTAGTTGGATCTACTGCACAAACGAAGTAACGGTATTGTATTGCCCTGTCGCGAGGTAAAGCAACGGAGACCACCCAGTTGTTCGAATCTGGAATAAAAGAAGGCTATTTAAGTATGAAAGGGGGAATTGTGCTTTCAATTTGTCTTGTTTGATTACAAAAAAACGTTGATGAGCAATGGTTTGCAAGGTATTAAGTCGAAGTAGTTCTACAAAAAAAAGTACAAGAAAACAAATAGAATTAATTATTTGGTACTATTGATGAGGTTACTTTAATGTTTACTTAAGAGCAATGTGGAGAACTTAAGATTAAAATTATCTGGGAAATAAAGGACAGTGATAGGAATAAATCTGAATACTAATGAGCATTTGAAATTTCCTTAATTGATGATAAAAGTAAGATCGCGCATCGAAAGAAAATTTCCTCTAAGATTATCAGCATACATTCAAAAAATTCAAAATACTGCGCCCAATATCCGAAACAATAATTTCAAATACAGTGCTGATCAAAATAATAGGTATGTAACAGTGGCGTGGGGTGAAATTTTTGAGAAGGTAAGCCGGTGCAAAAATCAGAAACTTAATAGCGAAAAAAAACTTACCAAATGAAGTCAGATATTACAGTGACAGTGACTGCGTGTATTCTTGTCAAATTTAGTCGGCCACTTCTATCATACTTAAAGTCATTGGAAGTTAAGTGCTATATGAATATTATGAATAAATATGCACATACAATGAACTTCAAGAATAATATAAGTGGCTTTGAAAAAACCCGTTATAGTCGCGTGTATCGTGCAATCAAACTAAAGCAGTTAACAAAAACTGTGAAAAGTTGATATGAAATATAATTAATCTTACTTATACTCCAAAACTAATCTACGATTTTTTTTTATAAATTCGGCCAAAACATCATTGTAAAAATTAGACTGATTTCTAATTTGTAAAAGAAGGTGTTTTTCTATCGATAAGAGTGCTAAATTTGAGAGCCTTTCTTCGGTTTGAGAATTTCTTAAATAAGTATGTATTCTCTTAAGGGCTGAAAAAGATCTTTCCGCGGAAGCAACTGTAATGGGAAGAGTTAAAAATATACAACACAAGTTTAAAATTTGAGGAAAAGTATCTTTTAAAATGTCACATTTAATATGCGAGTAAAGAGCGAGAATATCAAATTGCCGTAATGAAGAAGTGGTATATAAAACGTTCAATTCATTTTTTAAAGCAGAAAACTGGAAAATGCCCGGGAAAACTGTAATTAAAGATGATATCTTTTCGTTAGGACTTGATTGAGCAAAATAATCATATTTTGATTTATTAAGTAAATCTAAAAATTTTAGTTGACTAAAGGAACTATACCGAGTTTTAATCTGAGAAATGACATTGTCTTATTAAAATGTTTGAAAAACCCGTCCTTACGCTTGTAATCTATTTTCATCGACGGTTTAGCGCGACCTAATTCGATAACTCTGCTTTTTTGCTGAAAAGATAATCTATTAAATTCATTTGCCTGTTCTAATAAAAAATCCGTTAAGCAGCATTCAACACTAAGTAACGCCATTTCCAACAAAAATTAAAGACTGAGAACAAGATATAAATAAAAAGCTACTAAAATGTCCTATAACAGACCACCTAGACCTTACAAAATTCTCACCAGCTTTTCACAATTAAATTCTATATATTAAAGTACAATTACACTTCACTTTAAATCAAACATGCACGACAAATCCTTCAACTGACAAATTGAAACAAATAAATAATCGAGAAGCCGGATTCTATCGTGTTATCGAGAGGTAATAAAGTAGCACCACACCACACTCATAAGTCACAATCCGTTGAGCACCAAGGCAAAAAGAGACACAAGTTAACAATTTTTTTATTAAAATATAATAAACAAAACCACAACACCCCTCCCTTCCGAGAAGACGACTTCTGCCGTGTTCTTGTGAAATAAGGGAGCATTCACTCCTACAATTCACAGCCCCTTCAGTATCAAAGAAATTTACAGTCAGCTGAATATTGTTTATGAAAAAAAAATTAATAACCAAACCCACCCCAACCAATCCCACTCACCCGAGAAGCCGCTTTCTACCGTGTTATAGGGATAATAAGAGAGCACCACTACACTCACACCCGTTCATAGAGAAGACACGAATCAGCTGACATTCTAAGAAATAAACAACCACCCGCCGAAGTGACCCGAATTTCAACTTGTGCAAAACAAAAACAGCCGAGAAGCCGGTTTCTATCGTGTTATTTTCTTATAGGATTTGCTTTTAGTGAGCAAAGGATATCACACACGATTTCTTTGTTACTCGTGGAGAAAAGTGTGGGCTTGAGTAAGCCGTAAAATGACCGGCTTACAGAAGCAGCGAGCGAGCGCTTCATACCCGACGCAACCCCTTGATAGAACCTGCTACGGTGCGAGGGAAGGTTCCATCGTAGTGCAACTACAGATTATGGTTGTTTTTGGTTGTAACACTTGTTTTGCCATGTTTTCTTTACGAGACGAATTTTGGGAGCGCTTTCCAGGAATTTTACAGGCATAGAACAAGTTTTAAATTTACGGGAATAGGATGAGTTCCCAAAAGGGAAGCCGGTAGGAATCGTGTTATATGGACCCCACGCCACTGGTATGTAATAAGGTTGAAAAATAATCTAAGAGCAATTAAAAACTCTTTCTTCTAAAATTTAATTACTTGAGTAATAAAGTTTTCGTTATTTGTTATATGGAAACTTAGTCATACAGTCAAGTTCCAGGTGTTAAACTGCAAAGTTAAAAAACTACTGCATTTTTAAAGTGGTCAAAAAATAGAAAAATTTTTTGATTGGTAATAAACTCTTTTGTTAATGGGATAAAAAGGTTATTACATTGTTTTTTGGCGATTTGGGTTAAACTAAATTATTTTTTGTAATAAGATTCTACTAGATTTTTTAATTACATAATTTTGGAGGGGTCGAACTAAACATTGTTCCACTGTAGAGCGTTGCATGAATGACTAATTTTCCATATGACAAATAACGAACACTTGGTTACTCAAATAATGATATCAATTATTTTGCAGAGGAGCGAGATTTTAAAAGAGAATTTGATATTTAGACTACTTCTCAACTTTGTTACCTATTATTTTGATCAGCACTGTATGTTGTCAGAATAAGTACAAACGTTTTTGCTTGAAATTAATGTTTGAGTATTTTGCTTCTTCGATTTTCGGATTTTCAAATCTCAATTTCGTCGAAAAAAGCATTTACCTTTAAAATTCCTGCTGCTTATACAATCTATGTCTGCAAAAAATTTTAAAATCGCACCACACATTTTAGAGACAGTTGTTTTTCCTAATTAGTAAAATAATATCAACCTCTAAATACGTAATACACAAAGCAGCTTTAGTTCCAAAAAAAAGTTTCAAAAGTAATTTGAAACTTTCGTAAAACTCTGAATTTCTACTTATCATCATCTTGAAGCAAGTTGCTCCTGCATGACGAAGCAAAAATATTTTCAAATCAAAACAACTAGACGCTCAAAGGTGTTTCATTGTGAGAGAGTTCAATTTCTTTTTAAAATTATAGTCAATTTAACAAAAATCAGTGGGTGCATACTTGGAGACCTAAACAGACGGAATAGCAAATTTTCGCTGAATCGAATCGAGGAGTTGACAGTCATCTTAATAAAATTACGTAGCCAACAGGTAGATTGCAGACTCTTGACCTGAACGATTCTCTCGATATAAAAGCTTGCTGAAAAACTTCATGATGCTAATAATAGCGCTGCTATAACCTCGAATTTGGCACGCCAACCTTGTAGGAGAGGGGCTCTTTGCTTTTGAGCGCACGTGTTTTCATTTTACTCGTGCCTCACAAACATCACCACATTTATTTTACGTATATTATTGAGTTGAATAGTAAAAGATTCGGGAAAGAATTTAAATTCAGTTTGATCAAGTGGACTAATTTTTCTATAAAGCAGGGTTGGATATTATCTCAATATTGGATATCTTGGAAGATTTTTGCGAATTTACGGCAATTTGTAAAAGTTGTACTGCACATTTTGGTTGAATGTAGGCTTTACTGAAGAAATTAGCGAGAATCAGCAAAGTGTAAGATATTTGCGTCAGTAGCCAATTGACCTTCGGTCTACACCTTTTGAAAAGATTTTTTGGATGTCTACCACACCAATAAAGTAAGTAAACAGCGTCTGCACGCGATGCTAGCCAATTTTTGGTTTCTTTAAATCTGAGAAAAGCGTGGGTGGTCCTCTCTTAGGTTATTTTTTGAAAAACATTAGATGACTTAAGGATTTTCTATGAGAACGATTAAGTTGTTTATATGAAATATATTGCGTCTTAGATATATACATAATTACACTGAACTGGTTGATTAGTAAAATTTTTATTTTTATTCTGAAAAGCAAACAACATCAAGATCACTTCAATGATCGCCTATTTGGTTACACGATCGGGTACTTGGGTGTAATTAAGATTGATCTTTGATCTTATAATAATACCGACCATCAGTTATATCACGATCGTTGGAATCAATTTTAGACTGCATAAATAACCCAGAAAATTATCCTTGTTTGAGTCATAACAGCGAATTCAAGCTTATTAATAAGAATAATTAATATTCATACCTATAGGAAAAAATACACCTTTCAATGTTTTAAGAGACACTACGAGAACTAAATGACTTTAAACTACTTCTAAATTAATTTGTACTCTTTTTAACTCTACTATTTGAAAACAAATTTAAATTGTGACTAAAGTACAGGGGTCATTATAAAATCATCATTAGATCAGAAAATGTGCACCCCATCACTTCTCATTAGATCCAATAAAGCCAATAAATTATCGATTCATTCAGACTTTTGCTCAATAAATCCTGGCTTATATTGCTATAAAGGCGGATGGAAGCTAGATGTTGCAAAAGAGTTGATTTAAATCAATCAAAACTCTCCATTTAACTGAGATTTATTTAAAAAACTTGACTTCAACTTATGGAAAAAAGAAAAAAGAACATGTCTGGAACTGACTTCTCAAGTTTTTAAGGTATTTACATTCAAAAAGAAACAATTCGAACATTTTTGCCATGTTAGTTGCAAAGGTGTAACCAATTAGAGCACGAAATTCATTTTTTTCTATTGAAACAAATAACACAAAGTTATGGGCTTTCGAAAATCAAAAGTTTTCTTTTCAGTCTAGGTAATAAAAAAAAAAAATCTTTCGCTATTATTGAAAGATATTTGTTTAAAACTACATATAAATATTGTATAACTATAACGAGTCACGTTTTTCCACTTAGAAACAAAAATCTAAAAGCAGAAAGTCTGTTTTGCCACTAATACTTAACTTTATAAAAACAATAAGTGCTGATAAATCTACAATAAGTCCAATTGAAATATTACTCAACTCAGTTATCACCAACTTTCATATGTTTGAAAGGTTTAATGCCTATCAAATTGACTGTTCTTCGATTTTATTATCATGAGATATTTAAAATGTAACAAAAGGATTAAAAATCACTTCTTGGCTGGAAAAGGATAAACAAACGAATAGAAGTAAAATGAGGTATACTTAATTATTATTGTTTTTGAACAAGTAGTAGATATGGTTCAGTTGAGCTAGCGAATTTAGCTATTTATAAATTTTCTCAGAAAAGCAAGCGAGCTTAACGAGGGTTTATTAAAATCTGAATTAGATGTATTATACATTAATTGCAAAGAATTTTGCTTGTGCATATTTAATATTTACAAAAGCTGAAATTTAACTTACTATTATTATTAATTCACAAAAGTTCTGTTTAAATAAGCATACAAATACCGATAATAAGATTTTTTTAATCAATATAAAAGTCATCCAGATAGAGTATCTATGGCACGCGTCATATTTTTTAGTTGGAAACATGTTAAAAAATTGCTCTGATAAAGCACCTTTTAAAATTTTGCGATAATTATTTGTCAATTAAAGCTAATTAAGATGTAACAAGTTCCACGTAATAAAATCCGAATCTCTTTAACAACGCTTCAACGCTCGTGCTGTTTCGTGAAACATAAAATTGTGTGGTGTTAAAATAGATTTAGACTTTGTCCCCGAACAAGCCATCGGTACAGACCACGAGACGCTAAATAGTCTTATCATTCGCAATGCAGCTGTTTATAAAATTTTTGCTACAGAGAGAACGACCTCAACTGTTTTATGTGTTTTACACAGGAAGGTGGAAAGCTTTGCAGCACGTGAAACGCACTGAGGAAAACTTGTAACATGATTATATATATTGTATATAATTTTCGCCATTATGTCGCAATCTAATAATTCTCAAGAAGAAACTTATACGAGACAGGCCATGCAGAAAAACCCGGTTTTGATAACCTCAAGTATCAGTCTGCTCTAGACACCCGCAAATGTAATTAATCAGCTGTGGTCAGATAAATGTCTCTTTTGGGTACAGAACTAAAAATACATCTAAAAAATTAATGATGCGTATAAAAGACGCGTAAATTGAGATAACAGACAACCTACGACAATCCTCGCCTCACGCGATCTGCTCATGGTAGAACAAGAATTAAGAGATAAAATTGCGGGGTATTGAAATTTATGTTCATACTTATAATTTTGAAGAGAATCAAATTAAATAAAGTTTACCATTCTTAGCTATCATCCGGAATATTCCCAGTACGACCAAATCCAGCTGGTCATGTTTTATTAGCTTTTAGCTGATATTCGAGCTGAAGGACTACAGAATTATCAAATTATCAAACATTTAAACACGTTATTCAGCGATAACAATAGAAAAAACGATTTTAATGTAACACGTGCAACCGAGCAGACATCGCTTTAAAATATCTAAAGAGAACAAATAGACTTGGAAGTGTTAAAGTAAACAAATAGTTGCATTTGTTTATTTGCTCAACAATTGCAGTATGCACGTACTTTCGTATAATATTATTTTTTAACGAATGGCGCCGCTGTTCAGTTGATTTAAATTACAAATACTGAACGAGGATTTTATTTAATGTTCTACTTATGAAATCGTTAAATGCGCTATAAATTAAAAGATACCAATATCAGAAGGTACCTATTTAAAATAGGTTTTTCAATCAGCCATAAATATGTGTCTATTAGCTGATTAGCCATCGTTTGCAATGCGCAAACCAAGGATGAAGATTTGAACATTTTGGATATGTTAAACAAAATGATATAAGGATATGTACAAGGAAATAGGATATATAACAATTTTTTTTAAAAAAACCTACCTTCTTCATGCTCCATTAGAAGACAGTGGCCCGGCTTCCAATTGCCCAAATTACCAGTTGCACCAGTAACAGCAACAACCTCATTGGGTAGCATGTCATGGTTCATAATAAGATTGAACGTCCATTTCCGGCAACCTCCACTGCTTTCCGCGACAACCTTCTTCGAACGTAAGGAAGTCATCGGTGACGCTTCCTCCTCCAGCTTAGCTTTGTCGTCCAAGAAAAACCAACGTTGCATTTTTGTTAATTTTGTTTTTGCTTTTGCTAAGCCTTTAGTAATTATTTACTTTCGTGAAAATGTTCTACGTTGTTTATGTAGAGTTATGATGTATTTTTTATTCAAAAGAATATCTTTAGCTGTAAGAATAAGAAGAAATAATCATTTTTTAAGTGAACAAGAATAATATAATCAGAATTGTTTTTTTTTCTGTATTGTGTTCTTATCATAATAAATTAGAGTCAATAAAAATTACAATGCGAATAGAAGTATCTCAATAAGCGCACCTGGGCTAAAAAGGAATTATTTAGGCTTTGAGTTATGGAGGCACTATGACTCTGGTCCCGCGATATTGTCATACAAAATTGCAAGCCGATTTTCAGACGACAAAAGCATAACATTGCGGCTAAGTTGTGCTGATATCATTAAAAAGTACTTCATAAAAGAACTGGACCAAATCTATCAACAATTAAAGTAACGCGTACTGCCAGTCAATCAAGCTGTCTAGTTTTGATGATTACTTTTATGCATGTTAATAAATGCAGTAAATTCCTTCGCATAACAATTAGTCCGACGATACGGATAATTTAATTTTACTCAACAATAACTCCACGTCATTACATATTAATTTAAAAATTGCAGCTGCATAGCAAATTAGAGGAACTGATTAAATTTGTAGTTACGAGATTTTTAACATTTCGCTTCATTTTATATTTGATTCAAAGTAGCATTCATAAGTGACCTACTTTAACCGCAAAATACTGTGCCATTTTGAAACATTTGCATCATATTTTGACAACCATTATCGTATATTTTTTTACGATAAGCTCGACAACAATTGCTAAATTAATAAAATGGCGATAAATTGTGATGCAATAAAAAATATAAACAATATCATATTAAAAAATAGCTTGATCGAGACTTTTAATTTAACAGGTTTAATATACCAGAGCCAGATGAATCCCTCAAAACTAAAAATTGTTGATAAAATAAAATACTATTTAAAAATTAGATCATCATCAAAGTTGAATTTATTTTTTGCGGTAAAAACGAGTTTCACTTTCTGAACATACACCTCCTAAACAGGTATTACGACTGTTTGCAAAGCTTAGGCATAATTTTTGATAAATTTAAATATGCTAAATCTTCATCGATAAACGTATTTAAAATTCCAGCGGCATTGACACATCTTGTGCATTTCATGAAGGCACGTTTTTGTAGATTGAATATAAATTTGTCGTTAAATCAGACTACAAATTATCACGTGCGGTTTATCACAGTGAAGATCACTGAAATGTACAATCACCACAAGGCTAAATATTAATTTTTATTATCTATTTAGAGTAAAACTTCCTCTTTTAAGATAAAGACATTATTTATCTACAAATATGCTGTACTCAAGTTATTTTTTTAATTCACTTTTCTTACAGATAACAAAATATTCCATTTGTTATTAACAAACACTTTAGGCTGATCAATCGGTTTTGTTTAATTATTCATAATACTAATACAATTTTTTCTCTCACTCTTCTGTACATACATAGTTACTCTTTTTTCTCTATAAACTTTCAACTTCAGAGTTCATTGTTACAAAATTCGATGAGGACCAAGCAGAAATCGAACTTTTGGATGAGAATCGATTGCGGTTATTTATTAAAGATCCTATTTTTGAACAAGTGCTCTTAAATTTAAAGCACTTAATTTAAATTTGTAACTTTTCAATATGACTTTGTAAATAAACGTCTCTTAAAACAATCCTAATATGTACTATATATACATACTAAGAAAATTGTTTAAGATAATGAAAATTTTAAATAAGGTTTATTTTCTTCATTTGCGTTTATCAAACGAATAAGAAACATTTTTTTAAAAATATTTTCTTTTTATGCACTATGACTTACTGATATGACTGTCTAATCTACAGATTTTTTCGTAATTTTAAATATATTGTTCATTAGAGGTCATTATTTTGAAACCTACTAAAGTCCATGTAAGATTCATTCTATAAGGAATATTGGAGGGATCTTTCAGAATTTTTTTTTTTTAAACATAAGAAATTATTTTATAAATGCTAACTAAATTTCTTGAAATTATAAAACTTATTGAAAAAGCACAACAAATAACTAAATTACCAAATGGTTAATCAAAACATTTGTATCCCCACTTTTGATTTTATAAATGTATTATTCACTTTCAACCATTCAAATGAATATTAAGTTTCTTTTTTAAATGTCTTGCGCAAAACATGGTTCACTTTTTAAACTTTAAATTATTTTCAGGCTTGAATTTCACCGCACTTGTTCACAGCCACAACCCCAGCACAGTACTGCTTGTTAAATGACAGCGACATGAAATCTTTGTCGTAGATACGCCATCCAAAATATGTTGTTTTATCAAAAGTGATCGCGTTGCTAGTTCCAGAGATTATCGCCAGCAAAGTACGTCACATGCCACGTTTTTTTCGTCAATTACGCTATTCTGTGAAGAAGAAGGTATTTATAAATCACTCCTCAATTCAATAAATATGCTCCGTTCACTTTATAATAAAAAAGAACCTCCTTTAAATGTTTTTTTTTCGGCTGTGCGTAATTTAATTTCCCGGCTTGTGTCTTGTTCGATTAAAAAGCCCAAAGCTTGCAGAAGAGGTATTTTTTTCAGTTCGTGGGAACATTTTCATTTGATGAACTTTAATAAATGGTGAAATTTGATATAATTTAAACATTAAATGGGGTGAATGCAATAAAAGTGCGACGTAGTCTACGGAAGTGGAATAAAGTGGTGCGATAATATTTTACATTTGGTTCAGTCGATTAAATTCGAAGTAAATTATAAAATTGCTGAGCAACGCTTCGGGGTGAATCATTTGCAATGAGTGTATTGACCTGCTTAAATGACCATGAAATGGGGTTTTACGAGTAACAGGTAAATAAAGCTATCCAAATTCGGTCTAAACATATTGCAGATTTTCTTTTATGGCTTTAGTAATAAACTAAAGTTCATAAGATGAATAAACGGTTATTATTAGTAATAATAAATAATGCGCAAGAAGAGGAATACTCGACTTGAATCACTTGGAGAGCCAAAATCAACAAATTCGTTGTTATTGCTTTCATCCACTAATATAATATATTTAACTTCTGTACAATTTAAAGCTTCTGGCTTCTTATAAAATTTTGTCGAAAAGCCAATAATAAAAGATCTATAATATAGTAAATTATTAAAAAATCCTGAAATCTGGTCAAAATTTAAAATTTTGTTGTTTTTAAATTGCCATTGGGTGATTAAATATTCAAAAGATTTTATAATTTTTAATTTGTTAGATATAACTTCTGCAGGGGCTCTCAAAACAAAATTTAAAAATCTTGTTTTTAAAAAAGTTAACATTAGTTATCAATATCTATAATTTTATTGTTTAACATTTTAACAGCTTTGGGAAAGATAATTGAAACAAACGCATTTTTTGCAGAGTTCGAGAAGTTTATTTTTTGGAAGGCTTAAAGAAGAAGAACTGAATTACAAGACAGGACACACACACCTATACAAAAGTTATTAATTTATTTTTTGATTTAATTCGTAATGGACATTCGTAATAAAATTAACTGAGTAAACTTTTTAACTATACGAATTATATCTAAATAATTTAAAAGCGCAGAACAAAAACCTCTGTAACTTCGTAGATAAATACTTACTTACAGAAATTTGAAAACACTTGAGACACTCATTGTAAAAAATTAAATATTAACAACGTAAATCTGAAAATTGTAACAACCGATCCATTGCGTTCACCAAAAATACTTCTGAAAATTGGCTAAATTGCAGAGACCGCAAAATTGACTGAATTAAAACGAACAAAATAATAAATTGTAGGCGGACAGAGGTGCAACAAGCTAATTTTACCCCCTGAACTTTATCGGGGGATTTCGCACGAGCCCGGACAATGACTCCCCTTATTCTATACTAAACTGCGAGGACGTGATAATTAAACCAAATAAGCAAAATTAATTATCTCTGCGTACTTGAAAATCTGGCGGAGAGAGTGTAAAAGCAGAATATTTGTCTCAGATTTTATATTGCTTTATGATTATATTATACGATACGCTGTTATACATTGCAAGGTAATCGTCGCACCTCAGTCGAGTGTTTTTGCCACTGATAAGATACGAGAAAGAGTATCGAAGTGATTAAGTGGCGACCTGTTGGAAACTATTTTGTAAGAGGTTGTGGATTTATAGATTTGAAAAATGATTACAGTCTTTGAAAAAATTCTTTATTTCAATAAGCGCAATATTTTTCTACGAATTGCCATTCTCATTATTTGAAATTTTACATTCTAGAAAAAAAAAAGAATATACAATTTGACTTTATTTACACATTTCGGAATTTTATAGGTGATTTTTAAAATGCTTTTAAAAAATTTTTATTTCATTTTTTACAGTTTCACCTGTTTGCTACGCCAATTGAGTACACATTTCGAATATATTGTTTGAGTAATGAGTTTTGTTCTGCGTTAACACATCTTATACACAGGAGAATAAAATTCTATTTTGTGAACAAATAAAATTTAAATACCTCACAACTTAGGAGAAATAGATAATTTATACTTTGTTAAAAATATTTAAATGACTTTAAAAAGTCAAATGCTCTAAACAATACGAAATCAAGACTTTTAACTTCAGATTTTATGACGACATTGAAATAAAAACCAAGCATTCGATTTGTATCAGTCACGTTTCGGGGATTTTATGGGTTTTCAGGATTTTGTTGTTGTTGAAAATTGCGATTATCTTGAAACTTTCTGTTAACATGTGACTAAATTAAATAGAAAATTTGAAAATCAGAAGCACCCATAGTTAAAAACAAGTTACTTCTCTTGAAACATTGCGGACACCCTTACCGATACGAATTAATCATGAAAAACTACTTAATTTTTAATTAAAAAAAACATGTTTCATTTTATAATTCATACATATTGTTAATTAAAATTATATTATTGATTCCGATAGATTAGTAATTCAATATGGAATAGCAAAAACTCCTAAATTTAAAAACAAAATTCAAAATAAAACTGAAGTAAGGTATAGCTAATAGTCGTCAAGCGTGTGGTACTTTTCAGAACATTCTGATAGATGAAAAGGAATCCTGCATTATTTAAACCGTCAGGGAAGCTCACTTCTAATTTTATTCTTGTAGTACAAACGACACCTTTTAGTAGGTTTTGTTTCCTTCTGAATTTCAGGAATGTATCCTGGAAAACGTCCCCATTTTTTATTGTTTACATGAATGAAATCCGACTGACTAACAAAATGTGGCTGTAACTTATACGTAGCAGCACATAAACTATATGTGATAATGATCTGTAATATTTGTATTATAATCGAATTATGTCACAGTAGTAGTATAGAACGCAATAGTTTTCATGGTTTTCCACGTTTTCTCTACACTGTCTATTTCTAATGCTCAGGGATAAACGAGCAGTCTACATTATATCCAGCCAAGACAAAACACGCAAAGTTTGCCTTTACCTAGGTGACAATGGATTACTCTATCGATTAATTCTAGTCGGTCTATCTTCACAATAAAACAATTTTCCTGCAACAACTCAAGTGACCTCCGCCAGGGTCAAATGGCGTCGTCGGTTGGCAAGCAGCTTTCTACACTTAAATTTCAGGTGAGCAGGCAAATTGGAGGTGTGTCCGCCAGACTATCTGACAATTCGCTTTAAAAGCGATAAAAAATCGTCACAAGACACCTCCACTAAATGAGCATAATTTGCAGACTTTAGTAACTGATAATGGCTGCTCTCCAGTTTCTTTATTTTTTTATGACTTTTAGCTGAATTGTAATTTGACCTTGTTGTCCAAAGCTAGATGAAGTGAAATGTGGTAAATATTGACTTCTCGTTTTATTCAGCGGTTTCAACTGCCACTTGCCAGCAGCTCGTTAAATCAACGTTCAACATTGTAATTGTATTTACCGGGAAATAAAATTGACGACTTTTTTAGGTTTTTTTTTTCTTTGTTGCTGCGAGCAATATTCTCAAGTGCAAGCCAGTTTTTCTGAAGCAATTCAGAAATTGCATTTTTTCACAACTTTAATTTTAGTCCAATTCATTTTTTATTAATATGGGTAGCAATAAAAAATATTATCGTCATTTGCCAATGAATGCATTGAACAGCTTGTGGTTTTATAGTTTATAAACAGTCTCAATAAAATGGAAAAAGGTGAGATGCAATTTATGTCATCTTGCTGATTGCTTTTCATTTTTACCTTGAACGTTTAATATTTTTATAATCTTCTTTGCTCTCTATATTTATATAAACATAAAGTAGTATCTGTTTGGTTGCAATTCGAGAACTCGAGAATTCTTGGTCCTATTTTCGTGTGGTGTTCTTCCTCATGTAGACTACATTATCGGACCAATTTTGTGAATTCGAAATTGATCTTTTTGGAAATGGGGATAGGTTCAGCTAAGTGTTTTAAACACAGTGAATTATTTTCCTTGATCTTTATTATTAAGAGGAAGGTAGGTCTTTACTCTGAGAGAGTTGTCTAGTCTAAGCTATAAATTATTCCAACTAAAGTATCCCTACCCTGGGCTTCACAATGGACAAAGGAGTCTGTAGTCTGCAGGCCTGCAGGTCCTAAACCCAAATTTTACGATGTTCAATAAAACCTATTTTTCTTTGGGAAAATCCAATAATTACACAGGCAATAATACACCTCATCTGTTTAGGCTTAACATTTACCTTAAATATAAATATTCGAAATATAATAGTCTTTAAACGAAAATAAAAAGAAGAGAGTTTATTTTTGGAACTCTAACAGATATGTTCAGTTTATATCTATCCATATATAATAATATAAACCAACATATGCTGACCGATTCCTCATCGTCGAATCGAAAACCACTGAAGCTATAAAAATGAAAGTTGGTCAGTACTTTTAATTTATAATGTGGAGACTCACTAAGAAGGGATTTTTCAAAGTCTATCCTGTAAAAGAATCCTAAGAATGTTCAAAGTTTGCAAGGACATTACTTGCAAACATTATTTAAAAGTTCTATTGACTTAAAAGTTGGGAAAAATTACATAAATAATTAAACAAGTATTTGTTATTTTTTTGGAAATCAACCTCTAAGGGGGTGAAAAGGGGATGTAAAAGTTTGTATTTAAAAAGGATTTTCTTTTTCTAAGGTGTTGCTCTCATTTGACAACTTAAACTCTTTGTTTATATGTAGCGTCATATATAAATTATAGTTTTCTGTGAATAATCCTAGAATGTTTTCGAAAGCCTCTTGAACACCTAAATGATTAGTTCAGAATACCCAGAAATTGGTGAAAATATTTCTTCAGTAATCGTAAATATGTTACCGCTCATGGAAATGCTACTTTTATAGATATTTATCGTCGAAATACAGTTTTCTTTCTATCCCTCTAGGTATAGATTAGGGATGTTATGGATATGGAATTTCGGATTCGGATATGTATACGGATATATGATTAATATTATACCGGTTTCAGATACGGTTCCATTTATCAAATTATTTCGGATATCCAATAGTTTCGGTTACGTTTACAGAGCTCCTTAACATCCCTGCTGTTTACATTTTGCAAAATCACTATTTACTTGATCGAAAAATTTGAAATTAAATTAGATTTAGGACACATTTTGCCTAGATTTAAATAATTTATACAATACTTTTTATTTAAGTAATTGTAAATGTAAGCCCACAAGAATACATGACTGACTAATATGGCTAAGCGATAAAAATAACAAAAACTATCTAAATAATTCAAGGGAAGGCACGCGACAAGTGATTCGGCTCGCCAGGCGAAAACCTATCATAACATGTCTCATTAAGATTCTGCCCCTATTCTAAATTATTCGAAACTTTTACATCAGATTCGGTTACGGTTTCGGATAGATTTTTATTTCGTATATCCGATAATTTCGGTTACGGTTAAGGGAGCTCCATAATATCTCTAGTATAGATATGCCTCAGAATTAAAAATAACATTTATAAAACATAGGAAAAATCCCAGTCTATGTGGAAATACCATTAAAAGAAACATTTTAATAAAAATATTTGCCCAACAAACACTTTTAGGAAAGTTATTCAGAATTTGGTTGTCATACTTTATTTTTATACCATTTTTGATCATAGTTATACCATGTTTATTAAGTAAATTATCCAACAAAAGAAACTTGTAGCTTTGAGCGTTTAAATACAAAAAATAAATTTTAAATATCTTCTGTGAGATACTTTGTTTTTTAATAAAGATTTTCTTGTTGGCCTTCGTTTGAAAATAAATTAACAAAAAAAAAATTTTTTTCAATGTATCTTGGTACCATATTGTGACTAAGATGTTTACGTTTTCTGAGGGTCAAATTAAATCCCATTCGAAAATGATGCTTAAAACAGATGTAAAATTTTCAAAAACCTCACCAAATATAAAACAATATCACAGTCATCAAAAACGCTATTTCAGTGGCATTTCAAAACCACAAAAACTTTAGCTACACTTCCATTGAATTGTGAATTGAACTTGGTTCTTAAAGTGAAAATCTTAATCACATATTGAGATAAAAGAATTTATCTATTCAGTGGAAGACCGCTTTTAACGTTTACACTACCGAAGTCTGTTAATAACTAAATTTCCTGAGACTTGTGCAAACTGTCTGCATTTCTTTGTTTTCTCACAATTTCTTTTACTAAAAAATATCTCTCAGAAATGAGAATAATCTCATTTGAACTTTTGTTGTATATAAAAATAAATTAACGTGATGAAAATCACGTGAAGTTCTGAGATGTTTCTTACAAAATATTTGGCGGAGAGGTTTATTATCGAAAAAAAGAGCAATTGAAAGCTCTTAAAAATTATTTACTTGGCTTCCGCAAAATGATTATTCTTCTAAAAAAATAAATATTATTGCATATTTGATTTCAGCGAGAGATGCAAACATTTTGCTTTTCGTAAAAAAGCATACAAACATCATTTTTACGCCTACATAAAAAAAATGACTTTTTTTTCCAAGCCTCTCAAATTTACACAAATTGTTTTTGTGTCGTGACGCTCTTTAACAAAATTCAGATTAGATTTTTAAATAATGGCTGCGGGTGAAATTCTTAGATATTTTCTTTATTATACTTGAAATTTTTAACTTAACTAAAAATGCGTTGTTGTTACCTTTAATAAATTAAATTTAAAAATCCACTTCTTCAGTTTAAGTCATTATATACTTTAATGTTGAAACACGACTTAAAAATGTTCACAGATGCTTTGTCCAAGAATAGTTTATGCCAAATAAAATTGTTTATATCACATTTAAAGCAAAATTCAGTAAGATGTCAGCATAGAATCACTTATCCCACACACTTCATATTCATTATATGTTGACTGCATACTTGGTTAATAACAGTCAGCATAAATACAAGTAATTTTTTAAACAGCAGCCAAATATCCCACCGTGGATAACCGACAGATAAGTCTTCGTTTGAATACTGTTTTCTAAGAACTATTTCCTGTCCTGTAATTTTCGCAAATAGAACTACTCAAAGCACGTGATTACACCTGAATACATTGGTCACTTCAGCAATTTTAATTTAAAAAGAAAGAAAGCTCGACAGAAATTTTGGCAAACCTCCCAATGCATGAACTAGACATACCAACGACGTAATTTCACGGTCCGATCGATGTAAGTTGCAAAAGATTAGAAGCCATGGGATCATTATTGAGGCATCAATCTGTTTTAGCAGTCTACTTAAAAATTAAACATTTTTAATATATTTTTTTTGAATATTTTCTCATTTAAAAAAATATCTATAGTTGAGACAGTGTTCGCGTGTAACAACTTTAAGTATTTTTACTGCAATTTACGCACACAAGAATGTAATAAATTTTGCATATATTATGAATTGTGAACATTTCAAAACAAACCTAAATCAACAATCTATTTGTGATTATTTGTATCTACAATCCAAAGTTCAAGCAATATAATTTCCTTTGATCAAGTGCTTTATCGATTTGATTAATGTTTGCTTGTGACTATTGTAACCATACATTGAACTTATTTACGCCATTCACAGCTTGCAATTTTGCTTAACTAATTAGCTAGATAAATTAGCACATGATCTTGTCGAATTAGGGACATTTGATGTATTAATGCCCAAGTTAGTATGCTTAACAAATATGTCACTGTTAATTAAACTGATTTAAGGGGTTACGTGGGTTTTGTATTCCAAAAAAAAACCCCAGTTTTAGGATTTTTTTTACGAAATTTATAAAAGAGATTTATTTAAACTATTAGGATATAAAAGTACATCATTTGAACAACTTGTAAAAAAATTCTCATGAAAAAAAATTAAAATTGAGCCATTGACAGCTGATTTACGAAAATCGTTGATTTTTTACCGTAGGCATGATTTCTCAAAAACTAATAATCCAATCTTACTGAAATTTTCCACACTTCTTTTACATAGTATTGACTTGTACTTGAACGAAGGATTTTTAATTGCGTTCATTATTAGTCGTTTTACTAGTAGAAAATCACCAAAATATAAAAAAATTTCACAAAAAAATCAATTTGTTGTTAAAAAACGTTGTAAAAAATTCAAATATAATTTTTTTTTTCAAATCCTTCGTCCAAGTACAAGTCATGTGCATCTACTAATAGAAAAAAATTTGTTTTTGTATTTCAGATAAGTCTATCTCGAGATAATCTGCCTACGGTAAAAAATCATCGATTTTCGTAAACCAGCTGCCAATGGCTCAATTTTCATTTTTTTTTTTTCATGAAAATTGTTTACAACTTGTTCAAGTGATGTACTTTTCTATCCTAATAGTTGATATAAATCACTTTTATAAACTTCGTAAAAAAAAAATTCAAGAAATTGTGATTTTTTTTGGAGTTCAAAACCACGTAACCCCTTAAGATAGTAGAATATCTATTAGTGAAAATAGTGGGATATTAAATAAATCTGTTATTATAATTTAAAAAGTACGACATTCAATAGCTGAGTTTACTCGTTAGGGATAAAATTACTGAAATATATGAATTTATATGGTTATGGTTAATGGTGCTATTGATTTGTTTCCAAAGTATTGATTTTCCTATAAATTTACCTCAGCAAGAGATTGATTCAATTCGATTTGTTGTAAAATGTTTAGATTCCCTTCAATTAGTAATGGAAACTAGCTTCGTAATTACCCTCCCGAGGATTTATCAATGGTATTCACTAAGAATTGAAAATCGATACTAATTCCTTTAATATTGCAGAATAAATTGCTCATTTTAACTAACAAGAAAAGCATCAACTATGATAATAATGAATTTCAATAAAATTAATATATGTGATAGAGTAAGTCTCCGTCAGTAACGGGGTAACAATATTTTAGGCTTCTACACTTCTTAGATAATTTTGCTACTGTTTACTTGACTGGAGAGTAATTGATATTTTTCTTTCAAAAATCAAATATAATAAACCAATATATCGTTACAAAATCCCTCAATAAAACATTTGAAACAAAAAATGAATTTTAATTACCAGGTATAAAAGTAACTGGTATCCTAGTTACATACTACACTTTACGGACGCCTAACACCTGAACATACGCTTAAAATATTGTTACTCCCAGAGTAGACTTACTTTATAACATACAGTGGTGGACTAAATAAATCATACACATATTATCATACTGGATTTTCTTCTGGAACTTTGCTATATTCAAAGTAAGCAAGTTGAAATATGCGGGCAAATTGAAGCATTTTTCAGTATCTCTATGAGGTAATAATAAAAAATATTAGCGATAAGTAGTTTCTTACAAAATAAATTATTTGTCAATATATTAACATTTTTATCTGGACAAAATAAATCATACAATTTTTTCAATCATATTTTGCCAAACTAATAACCCATAATTTGTTTAGAGTATGGTCACACTGCATTGTCTTCAGATTTATTTTGCAAGTCACACGTTGTTATTTAGTTTCTGTCATCACAATGTAGGGAAGCAAATTTCGATTGATATTCGCAATCTTGTGACTCGTGATCGCCAGAAGGGAGTATCCTTTCGCAAAGTCGCCAAAAAATACTCGATTTCCATTGGAACAGTGCAGCACATTTGGAAAATATTCGAATCACAAGGAACAGTGGCGAACCTATTAGTCTAAGAGCTGGTCGCCACTTGGACTTAGGTACAGCCACAAAGCTGAAACGTTGCTTAACACATTGTTAACCGGTGACGAGTTAACCAAACAAAAACTTTAAAAGCTATGTAAAAAATATGTCCAAAATTTAATTTAATTTCATTCAGTATAAATAAAATTTATTAGAGTTTATTTAGAATGTTTTACTTTACAAAATATGTTCAATTACAAAATAATAACGAGTGACATGACAGTTTCTGTGTAAAATTGCCGGTCAACAAAGTGTTAAAATGGGTTGAAGGAGAACTTTATCTTCCAGCAAAATAAAAAAACCAAGCATACTGCAAAGAAAACCACAGCTTTTTTCAAATCAACGAAAATTAAAACGTTGGAATGGCCACTGCAGTCGCCCGATCTCAACCCGATTGAGAATCTATGGGGCTATTTGGACAACAATGTCGTTCAAATTGACCAACAAAAACTCATATTTTGAGGCACTTGAAAAGGCGTGGGAGGAAATCGATCCTGAATATCTAAAAACCTTAGTTGAAAGTATGCCGCGTCGGCTAGAAATGTAAACAGTAGTAAATGGAAGGTATATGATTTATTTTGTCCATCACTGTATATTAATTTGATTGAAATTCATTATTACCATGTTTGGTACTCTCCTTGTAAGAATAGAATTACAAAGTATAATTCCAAGGAATGGTAATTAGATAGGAATATATTTCAAAACGAAATTTAAAGTAAATAAGTAAACCTTTCTGTTTTTGTTTTAATTATATTTTAACATAAATACTCTTTTTGAAATTAGTTATGTTCCTGTCTTAAAGTACTTTTTTCTTCATTATTTTGGTCAGCAGCCCCATTTTGATTTGTAAATTCAGCTTGAACATTCCTCAAGTCAAGAGTTTGGTTTGTTTGAAGATAAATGAAATTTTACAAATTTTCATGACCGGAATATCTGAGATTTCTCCTCCAGAAATAGCCTTTTCCCTCCTGCATAGTTTAGAGTTACAAAAAAGTTTTCGTAGGGGGAAGATCCTTCTCCAGAAATAATTTTGAAGGTCACCTGCTTCTTTTGTAACGAGTTAAGGTCGACTGAATGAGAGATGATTTGGAATGGTCGAACATATTGCGCATTTTATAGAAATGAGAATATTAGTTTGATATCAACCCAAAAAAACCTGAAAAGAGTTTTTTCTGGACTTTACGCCCCCAATTCAAAGTATTTAGTGAAACTCCAATCGATGACTGATTTCTTTTCACAAGAAATCTCCCAACCTCCATGTGATTTTATCGTACGCAGAAGATGCGGGAAACCGGTCACATGGGTGCCCCGTGCGGACAGCTTTTTCATGTAAGCAGTATTCTGCTACAGGGCTCCATGAATTTTTAAATTTAAATTTATGTTCGCTAATGGGGATGAAATGTTGCGAACTTTTTTGCAGAGCGACTCTCGCGTGACTGGCGACGATGAGAAGGGGCTTGTCATTTGTATGAGACCTTGGCAGCTGCTCATTTCTAATTTCCAGCTGGTGAGCCAGCAAATTCGAGTTTCGAGCTTTGGCCAGGAAGGCCTGACCGCGGTGTGACGCAAAAAGTGGGGTTTCCCGCGGCAGGCAAGAGGCAAGCGCACTAAAGCCACCGCAAAGTTGTATTTACTCTTCGCGTTCAGCCCCAAATGAGGATAATAACGCTCGCAAAAAAGCCCTCTCACCTCAGAAATCTTCAAAAATTACATACCTGAATTCCTGTTAACCTCTGGACACGTTTGCGATATTTAATGAACTTTGACTGGATGGCGAAACGACACGAAACTGATTAATTGAACTCTTCCTTCTTTGTGTTTTTGCTTTTTCAACGGCGCAAAATGAAAATTTTACCAGAACAACGAGGCGACACCCGAAACCGAGGACTGTAGAAAATTCTTTTCTTTTGTTTCGTACGCAAACGGTCTATTCAGCTGTTTGTAATTTAAATTAATTCATTTTCACGTGAAATTAAACTCGTTGAGCGGCAGGACAATGACAGGGCGACGCGTTGACCGTGACGGGACTCATGCAAAATCGCATCACTTTCTGACTGCTTTGAGAAAATGGACTACGGGCGCATTAGCGCATTTTGCTTTAATTTTGAGCTTAGAAGTTATCTGAACTTCTACGTAGCACTCAGCATGGCTACTAGCTGATCGGCGAATTGTCTGGAACAGTATTCACCCGCTCCTGCGAATCGCGCTGGAGTTTACACGGTTTCCCGGGGAACTGTGGCTCCTTTCACTTGTGAAACGAACTCTCGCGGACGACGAGCGACCAAACAGCTGAGCTGTCACTTGATAAATGATTCTTCTTTTGCGAGACGGCTGGCGGAGGAAGAGGAAGTGCTCTGGCTGGGCCCGTTCAGGAAACGACTCGAAGCGTCGGTAAGACGGGTCATGCGCGCGGAAACAGTGTCGGTAATACAGTTCAAAATTGGTTCGAACCTAAGCCTGCAATGACCGCCTTTTTCAAATGTTTCTTCTGAAACAAATGTTTTAATTCATCGCTATTAGATTTCTTATTTATTTCTATTGATGGAATAAACAAAAAATTCAATGCTAAGAAATACAAGTGTTTATTCCAATCTTTAAATACAAGCGCCTAAGTACAGGCAAAATTTATATGTTAAAATCATTATTTTAATGTTTAATATTTATTTTATATCAATTTATTTCTACTCACCGATTGTCGATTGTTTTTAGATCTTGGAAATAAAAAAATCAAATCGAATTATTTTTTAAATGTTGACCGCTACTTCATATATTAAAACAACTAAACTGACTAATTAAATTGGAATTTATTTATTATACGGCATGACTAGACATAATTCATGGATCTTGATATAAATATTTAGGTTTGGGTATGCTCTATTTCCTTTCTGGGTTTATCAGACATAATTAACTACGTTTGTTGTTTATCGAAGGGCAAAAAGCTGACAAGACCTTGTAAAGTTTAAATAAAAATGTTAAGATTATTGAAACTAGTAAAAACAATTATTGCAAAACAGTCAATCTTAATTCAAATATTATTAAAAAATAATTTTATCACTCGAATAATTAAGCTTTATTAAAATATTAACAAATGGTAGTACAGTGGCGAACAATTTATATTGCTATTATAATTTTTTTTAATGGCAAAAATATTTCTATTTGTGCTTTTAATTAATAATTTATAGAAAAAAATTCTGTAGTAAAGTCTTTATCTAATTTTAAGTATGAAAATTAAGTAATACAAAAAATCAGTTTATCTTTAGGATTTAAACTTCAAATGATACCTACTATTTAAAATTAAGAACTTAATGAAACTTATGAGAAAAGCGTTTCATTTTTGGTTGAGTACTTCGAGGAATGTACAGGGTGTCCCATAGGAATGTGTGAAAACTTATGAGCCACTATTTTTTAACAAATGGAGAGATCGGTAAAATGTAAATACTTTTTAATAAAGGACAGTCGTCATTTTTATTTCATGTCCATTTTATTATAAAAAAATTAAATCTATTTAATACAAACCATTAATTTAAAAATATAGTAAAAAACGTGAATTATTAATAATATATATTTGTGAAATGTGAACCATCTATATAAAAGGTATCTACCTGCATTTCTTTGAATCTTCTGTCGCCAGAGAGAAGTACAAAGGGATGTTAGAGACCAAATCCTTTCTCATGCGAAAAAGAGGAGCCGCGTTAAATCTTTTTTTTTTTTATTCAAGACGGAGCAGCACCTCATCGCACACAAGAAGTACCATCAATAAATTTTATGGCGATAGAGTTATTGGCCTAGGGTACCCACGCTTTGCTAGGGGAAAAGGAATAGAACATTACTCGTCAGATCTCATTCGATTTGATTTCTTTTTATGGGGCTACATTAAAGATCTCTGCTATGAAAATAACCAAAAAACAGTTGAGGATTTTATTAAAGACATTGGGAAGGTCGTCGATGGCATTTCAAATGAAACGTTAGAACATGTTTTTAATAGTTTTAGAAAGCATATATCGATATTTGTGGCAAATTAGATGGTTAAAATATCGAAAATATATATCATTAGTAACTAACGTTCTTCACTACTTTTTTATATTAATTGTTTTGTATTAAATAGATTTAATTTTTCTATAATAAAATGGACATGAAATAAAAATGACGACTGTCCTTTATTAAAAAGTATTTACATTTTATCGATCTCTCCATTTTTTTAAAAAATAGTGGCTCATAAGTTTTTACACATTCCTATGGGACACCTTGTAAATTACTTGAAAGAAGAATTGAACAACTTTCATAGAAGTTTGGTATTGAAATGAGCTGCGCTGAATCGAAAAAAGATTTTTTTGTAGTTTTGTTTTGACCTTGCTTTTAAATAATTAAGGATATCCATTTCTTAACTACATACTCATATTATTTTGGAAATGGTGATACGTGGTTTTTTTCTAAGTATGAATTGCACTTTAATTTTGTTTTTATTTGATAGCGTATAAATCGAAGCTTGCGATATGTAAAATTGGAAGTAGTGTCCTATACATTTCATACTAACAAGGAAACATTCTCAGGTGTGTCTCACCGATTTTGATGAAATTGAAATATGTTATAGAGTATCGAAAAATAAGAGACACGTATATTTTTTTATCTGCGGATACGCACATTTAGGGGGTACATTTATTTATTGTTTTTTTTTTTTTTTTTTTTTTTTTTATAAAAATTGGTGTATTTTTCAAAAGTTTGTCCGCCATCTTGGATCCGCCATTTTGAATTTTTTAAATTTAACATCAGATTCGTAATAAGTGATTCCAAAAACCCTTTAATACTGGTTTTGACGAAAAAACTGATGTCTGAAATAATATACAAGTGGAATCGCTATAACTCGATCCTCGTTAAATCGAAATTTTCAGTAAGTCGAAAAAAAATGCCATTCCCTTCCGCTGAACCCCTAAATACGCGGTATCTCGAATTATTTAGACTTTGTAACTCGAACAAAATGTTATTTCCCTACGAAGTATTGATAATATATGTTATATTTATACTCTATAACTCGAATTTCAAAAAGGAGACTCCGTAAGCCGTAATTAGTAAAATACAATGACGTCTTCCTTGGAATAATTCCTTAACTTACTTAAGTTGAATTGTTATTAAAATTTGAAAATCGAAAAATATACTTAGAAATCGCGCCTTTGTAAGTCGAAATTTCAGCAGTTAAATCATATGTATCTGGAAGTTAAGTCGAAAACTTGTTAACTCGAATTTTTTTGCATTTCTCTTGACATTCGAGTTATAGAGATTCCACTGTACATCATTTACGTATTAGTGCTAGGGGTTGTTTACCCCTTTGAGGAGCTTTTTTTACGAAAACTGCAAAAACAGGTCAACTTTATTTTTCAAAATCGTATGTAAAAATATATTTTTCAATGATTTTTAACTAAAACTGTTATTTTTATGACGCAAAAATATAAAAAAAAAAAATCATTTTTCTGCAATAAAAAATAAGGGTTGCCATCCCCGGGAACCGGATTACTTACAAAAGGTTAGTATATTTATCAGACATCATTTCCATTTTGTTTCATTCGAAAAAAATCATTAGAAATATTTAGGAAAAACTTTTTTTGATGGTAAACTTTAGGGGATGTTTTCTCACCCTAAATGTGCGTATCCGCAGATAAAAAAACATACATGTCTCTTATTTTTCGATACTCTATAACATATTTCAATTTAATCAAAATCGGTAAGACACACCTGAGAACGTTTCCTTGTAAGAAAAAATTGCTAAAAATCATTTTTGACTTATATTAGGGATATTATTTTTGGTGTTTATTTTCATTTTCAAAATAATATGAGAATGTAGTTAAACAATGCATATCTTCAATTATTTAAAACTTAGTCTAACAAATTTGATTCTGAGATGGACCGAAAATTGGCCTTATCAGCCCAGCTCCTTTTAATTTAATTTTAACAAGATACGATTTAAAGTTTTTATGGGAAAAAAGTTCGTAAGCGATTAATCATCTATAAAGTTATTTATTTGGGAAGTTTATTCCAGCCGTGAGAAAAGTGTGTATAATGTTCAGTTTTCTATCTTTGTAATATTCCGCTAAAAAATTAAAACAGACATTTTTAGATAGCTTAAAATTCATTTTTGGACAGGAGTGAACTTAGTGAGCTTCATAGGGTGTATTTTTAGAAAATTTCAGGGTGTCAAATAAATAAACTAGTTATATAAATAGCTTAGTTAACTTACTTAAATCTTACAATTGTTTTAACCCTAACTCACCTTTCTCACTTGCCTATTTCCATTTGAAGTTGACCTCTAATCCTTTTTCAATGCACCGCAAATTAAGGCAGAAAACAGAGTAAAAATTACAAACATAAGCTTACCATAATTATCGCATAGGTTTAAGAACAATACGTACCGACTTTTGCAAGTAGCTGAAAATGTTCCGAGGTGAACCAACCCTGGTGGTCGTCGGCTAGCCAGCGGAGCCCCATTCCGCTGATTTGGACGTCTTACTTACGTCGGATGCATCCGGACGATTTCCACTTTACCCAATTCCCCGGTCTGGGGCTACTGTTCATGGAGCAGGTTTGTGGGAGCTGTAACCGGTGCCGCGCGGCGCTCTGGTCACTGGTCAGTTACGGCGGCTTGGGGGCAAAGCTCCTCGCACGTGAGCCCCCCACTGGGGCGACAGCTGGCTGGACTGGACTGGACTGGTTGGATCTTTCGAAAGCCCCCTTGTAACCCGAGCTTTTGTCGGTGCGTAATGCTCGTATAAAAGTGAATCCATTTAAGACTCCCTGGCCTGGTGGACGTCTCCTCAAAATCTGCGGCTCTGCAAGTTTCTGTTTCTGTTTCTTCTGCTGTTCGAGAATCGATGCGGCGACTTCTGCTGCAAATTCCACTGCAACTCGAACTGGACTGCGTTGGCCAATAGTGCGGCCCCCCAGAGCACCTTCTTTCTGTGCTGGATGGATTACGCTCTTTCGGCCACAATCGGACTGCGGCTAGAACCAAATGAACGTCTGTTCTTGTGCTAAGTGCGTTTTTAGTCGATTTCGGTTTTGAGTGTTTGTTTTTCTTCAATTTTTCGTGGACATGGCCAATTCAAATTGTATTTTTGGTGCAATACTATTTTTAGTGAGTTTGGATATCGCAAAAGCTAAACTTCGTAAGTTTCTTTATATTTTTATAACTAAACCTTGCAGGTAATCTTTTTTTTAAAAAGTTTTAACTCTCTTTTGACGGTTAATAACGCTTTACTTGCTGAATACAACAGCTCAAAATGTTAGAAACGTGCTGTGAATTTAAAAAAGCATTTTTCTAATTTCTAATTAGTAAAAATTTTCACGTCGAAATTATTTAGGCACATTTAGACATTAGACCCTCACGATACATTGGAGCAATGCGAAATTGCAAATTACGGCCTTATCGATGAATTATTATGATTATAAAAAAATATTCAAATAAAATAACATCGTCAACCTTCTCGATATGTGACTGAATTTTTAAAATATTTAAAGTATTATTGGCGCCATCCAACATACACATAGTTTGTAATATTACATTGAATTTCGCTATACTATTCTACGCATTTTAAATTAATAAAAGCTTTAACTGCAATATTAAGTATTATGTAAAGTTATCTACAGTAAGAAAATGGATTGTGAGAAACGTGTTCGAAATTTTTGAATTTATAGTGAAACAAAAAAACGTATATTTTGGGATTTTTCCATGTATTCAATTTTTTTGGAGTGCATTCAAAAATTGAACAATGTTGCAATCGTTGCATTACTTGTTGAACTTTTCGATGTTCAATTGTGCAATATTCCTGTTTTGTGTGAACGTGCACTGCTTGCGTAAATCAAGATACCATTCGCTTTTAATATAAATGATATTTATTTGTTTTCAGCAATCAATTTTGCAACTGCTTAATTTGTTGTTTCTTTAAGAAATTGAAAAATACATAGAACACTTTCGTTTATTTTTATTTACATTATGAAGCTCATATTATAAAGATGATTTTGTTATTTATTTTAGCTAATTTAAACAAATGGTTATTTAGTTCGGATTATTAATTTATATATATGATCTGGGAATTATGTTTGTACTAAACTAAATTTCTCAATTAATAGAAAAATTTAATAAATGTAATTGTCATAAAATTATTAGAGAAATTGACAATACCCCACTTCTTGTTTACTCAGTTTACTTTGAATATTTCTGTTTAAAAGAGTTATACCTTCTATAATTACAAAAAAAAGTGAACTGTATATGTAATAATAATTATTAATGTAATAAGAGTCCATATCGCTCATTAAATGCAATAACGTCATAACTCAAAAATCATTATTGTTGAATTACTTATACGGGTGGACTAAATTACGTATATACTTTTAACTGTATTTTAACTGTAAAAACGTCATATCTGAGCTTTCATAATTCGCGACAAGGGAGAGGTAGTTTTGAAACTATTTCTTACTGAAATAACGAAGAGCCTAATCTTTGAAATGCATTTTATGAAAAATGACAATATTTGAGTTATGACGTTATTGTATTTAATGAGCGATATTCTGAATTCGGTCATATTTTGAAAATGCAGCGTGCATGTAACAACTAACATTGATATTGACATATTTTCTTCCACATTAAATTTTAAATAGAAGTATTATTTAATTAGTATTAAATTGATTTTAGACAAAATTTGTCTTGATAATGTGCAAAATGAATAATGCATTTTAAAGTTCATAAAACGTAAATATCTCAGCATTGCAGAAATGGAAATCTTTTTGCAAATAATTGTTATGTACTCATATGTAACGTAGCAATAAAGATAACCTTTTAATTTGCATATTTACTGAGTTTTAATGTTAGGTTTGAATTGTACTTAAACCACGAATAGCGCTCTATACTCGTAAGTTTGAGAGACCTTTGACGGGTTAAATGGCCAGAAGTTTTGTACTGTTTAAGAAATAATGAAGAACGTGTCTATTTAAAGACAATTATTTCATCATACAACAAATCTGGATTTGTAAGTTACCGGTCGATGATTCCTAAAGGTTTAATGCGTTTTTGATTAATTTTGTTTTGTGTAATTTGATTTAGGAATATTCATAAGTTTAGTAATCATCTGGCTTCAGAATAAAAACATATTATTATTAATATAATTTGGCATTGTAATGGCATTCTAAATCTTCTTGTAACAGAAAATTACATATAAAATTTTTTTCTCCACTCTGTGTATTGTGGAATGAAATACATTAATTTTCTTAATCGTATTGACGTATCAGATGAATTTAATATTCAAATATTTACCGGCGATTGAGGCAACTAGTGAAATATAATACGAATAGGAAATAAACAAACAATATTGCAGAATTCAAGGACAGACAGATTTGATATTTCACATAGAAGAAAGTTCGAATTGCAAAAATACGTGAAGACATACGAATGACATCTCGTTCATTTATTATGCCCACTAGAGGAAAGAAATAAACCTATTATTAGAAGACGCCTAAATGAGGAAATTTATTAATGAAAATGCAAATTGTTCACCGGCATCATCGCAGCAGCGACTTCTTTCAATCGAAACCGATAGCTATTAAGACACTTTTGCAGCTGATGCTCTAACTATAGAGAAAATTCATTTCGTATTCGATCGTCTTTAATTCCAGTGGTGTCTACTGACGCATCCGATGAATTATTGTTGAAATTCGAATTTTATTGGTTGTGGGCGCACTTTTCTTTTACAAAATTATTTCATTAATCATGAAGAAGTAGACGTTTTATGGCTGCGTATTGAGTACCTTTATTAATTTAAATAGTGAAGGTTAACTCGGGAAATTATTATGACCTCTAATTTCATTTGATGTTAGAACTTTTATAAAAGTGCAAATTGTATGAAATAATAAATAGTAATAAATGTGAATTGCATTGTAATTTAAAAAAAAAAATTGCAAGCTTTTAATTTATCTCTTACAATTGTCATGTAAAATGTTACAACCAATCGAAAATTTCAAACAGGTAATACATTAGCACTATGGGAAAAAAAAAGTTGAAAAAGTGAAAATGTCTCGCAATATAAACAAGTATATGAAGCAATTGCGGTCAATTGCATTTTGCTAGTATTAGCAACTACTCTCTGAAATGGATGAATGGATGTAGCACCATCCGATCAAATCCAACCTGCCGCGTATGCGTACTAGCAGCTAGCAAAGTATCTAGAGTGTGCTAATAACTCATTAAACTGGAACATATGGGGCCTCCGGCCATCTCACCACCAACTGAGTTTTTGAAGAAATCGATAGGAAAATGTTTGTGCTATTTTTGACTCTTAAGAAAAACAAATTATTTCGTCTTACAACAGCTAAGTGGTACTATCCTACATACCAGTAATTGGGTATATTTCTCAAAAAAATAGATGATCATTGCGATCATTCGTTCACATTACAACGATCTTCCTTACGAGTTGAGTGTGGTTTTTGCGACTATGTATATGACTAAATTGAGAAAATAACCACTGCCAATACTTTATTTGAATGCATTCACCCATCTAACGTTGCCTTTGATGCAATTGGCAGGTGGTTGTGAAACCTGGAATCAGTGTCAGAGTGCCACAGAGCTTCAAACTGCAGCGCGGTGTAGTTCCAAAGCGCGTGGTATCAAGGTGAGGTTGACGACTGTTTCTTTGCAAACTCGCTACTCCAACTTTCAAGAACGCAATGTAAAAGCATATATATAAAAATTATGCAACGGTAGGAAAATGAAAATATGCAGGCTAGCGTTAACGTAATCGTATATAATATTGATAGTATGAGATTTTTTGCGGTGTAAATGGATGGACAAATTAACTTCATGAACATGTTGAAAAAGTACTAATATAGGTATGAACTTGAACTCTTAGCGTACTGTCGTTTTAAATAAAGTCATATTTTGCAATTGTAATGACGCAATTTTTTTTTTTTCATTGATTTCGAATAACAAGTATCATTCAAATTTCGTATTCAATTCGTGATCAAGTTAAAAATGTTTGCTGCAAACATATTAAACGAAGATCTTTTAAGTACTTACTCTTCATTCAAGTCGTTTGCCCATTAACCTGTAAAAACGACATCAGCCTCCATTAATATTTTATTTTTTCAATATCACACGTTTCGTGAAGTGATTTTAAAGAAATTCGGGTGATTCATGAATAATTTATTATTCAACTCAGATGATGAAGCTTCAAAATTAAATTGCATTAGATATTGGCTCTAAATTTATTTTGTGGCAATAGAAAATCGACTGCAAAATACAAGATTTTCTTTAAAAAATTTTTTTTTATTGTATGTACTCACAAGTTTTAGAGACTTTTTTGTGTTCTTCCATTTTAATTCGTACTATCCAAATCGGGTTTCAAACCAGCTATTTGTCTGTAATTCGATCATTAAGCTTAATTTTATTTTGCGGATTCGTCCTATGGGCTTCTGAAGTGATGTCTTAAATAGAACAATTGGAATCTACAAAGAAAACATTGCTAAAAATTTTAATCGTTAGCAATTTTGAAGTACTTTTTCAATAAATAAAATTTCCTTGATAAATCTAAAAAATATTTTGTTTCAGCTTCAACAATAAAAACATGCCCAAGATCACATCCAAACCCAAATCAATGTATCCTGGATGCTGTTAACGATGTTCGGCCACTTTTAGCTTCCGGTGATCTTGGCGATGGATACCACACCCCACCTTTGGAGCCTCTTTCTTTGGACAACATCGAAATGTCTAGGGGCCGAGAGTTCCAGGCAGTTTTTAGTGAAATCAAGGCCCGCGGTGGAAGTAATTTTCAAATTGAAAAGTTATCGTGAGTAGATAAACATATATTTTTTTAAAAAGTATTATTAATATTATACTCTTTGTTATAGAGCAAATATTTCCGCACTTGCATTCGATACGAGTGTGTTTTTGCCAAGAATTGAATTTACTGGAAGGTATAACTTAAAAATAAAAATTTTATTAATTGAAATAAATGGACAAGGAGATATGAGTGGAACCTTCAGTGAGTTTTATTATTTCTTTAAAAAAAAAATATTAAAGCCTTAATTTTCCCAATAGAAAACGCAAGAGGATCAGTTCGAATGCGAGGCTCCACAGTTAATAGAGGTGGAGTTGAATATGTTAAATTCGATAAGATGCCACTAAAAATTCAAGTGAAAGATCTTCAACTCCGTTTGGATAATTTATTCGGTGGTGATCCAGTTTTAGGAGAAGTTGGAAATGCGATAATTAATGACAATCAAGATCTCTATCTCAGTGAAATTTTACCGGGATTGGAAAGAGGTCTTTCAAAGAAATTCCTCGAAATTGCGAATCATATTCTGGAAACAGCAACATTAGATGAAATGTTCCCACCAAATTAGTATTTTTATATTGTAATATATGTATATTTTTTTATATTAAAGAATTAACGTGATAAATTGGGCGGTTTTAAATTTAAATAATTTATTTATATTAGCAGCTTCACAAAAATAATAATTGTGCTCATAAATGATAAAATGATGGTATGATAAAATCGTAAGAGCGAAAAGTAGACAAAAATGTAATAATAAAAATTTTTACAATTAGAGGCGACACTTTATTTATTTTTTTAATGTTTAAAATTTAAATTCAAGGATTTCTAAGTTAACACATTTAATTATAAATATTTTTGACTTTTTTAAGATCTACAATATTATATATATTTTATTTTATATTAGTACGTGATAAGTGATGTACATAAATATTTTTTATGGCAAAAATTAGAGACTTTCGATTTTCCGTCAAGTCGGAATAGGCACAAAGAAAATTCATAAATTCTGTTCTTACAAAAACAATTTTTATATTGCTCCAATGTTCATGGCTTGGTTTAACAACTTCAAAAAAACAATAAGAGCGATCTTTCACCATAATTTACTATAATTTGTAAAAAAATGTATATAAGAACTCACCAATAGGTGTAGTTATTGTAATAAATAGGCCTGAAAAAAGTAGAAATATTTAGCTTAATGATAAAACAAGTTGTGGAAAGGAAGGCAGAAAATTTAATGTTTTTTATAGTTATAAAGTTTACCATAAAAAATCCATAAAATCTATTGCTTGTGCTCTAAACACACTGTAATATTCGACTATCGTATTTATAATTACTTCCACTTTGGTATTATACTGGTTGTATAATAATTTTGTTAGATCATAATTAAGTTGGTACCGCACTACTCACCATAAACATATGTATTTTCCTAGCCATTGAACATTTTTTAAAAACACTGCTTTAAAAATTCAGAAGACCTCTAATCAGCAACCTAGCGATATTCACAAAATTTACTGATCGACCTAACAAGCTGAAGTAGCTAGAACGACTGAAAGCAGTGAGATAGAAGAAGGATCTCAGCATCTAGTTCCTACGGGAGAATTCCAACTCCACTCCCTAGTCTCAGGGAAATTGAGATTTATGTACAATTATTAGATTGCTTCCAGCAGGAGTCTTGAACGAAAGTGCTCTTGGCCGCTCTCAGAATAAATCTAGTATGTAAATACATTCTTTGCTTTGGCTAGAGTGGCTAAAGTAAATATCTCATTATTTTGAACTGTGGTGAGACTAAAGATCTCTCGCAGTGCATAGAAGTTAACAAAAATTAATTCGTTTTACATAAAAAAATAATTTTACAATTAAGTAAATACATTTATTGCATTTATTCCGCGTTACACAAATATAGTATTCTACTAAATAACAGATCTATGTTCACAATAATTGCGGAGCTACTAAAATGCGTCTTAATTACCCGAACTACAGTACAATTCTGATTTGCTTAAAATCTAACTTGGGTGGCCGGCCTATAGGTGAGCCAGGTCGTGACACTCGATCGTCTGGGAAGACGTCGGCGCGTGTGGATAGGTCAGCATAACTTGATGAGCATGTCTAGACAAGTTAGCCGGTCACGTTATTGGGTGCGTGATGGTTTTGCTATCCTGCGTGCTTAACTCCTCCCTCCTGAAGTTTCCGCGTCCCGCGGATCAGATGCTGATTTGTACTGGCTGCAAATCCTGGATGCTGGGGCTGGTTGCCATTGAAAATAGGGCCGGGTAGACTATTTCTGATTTAGATTTTTGGTTTTTTATTTTGAAAACTATAAAGATACAAAGAATTATTATAAAAATTGTAGATATGGAAATGTTCGTTAGGAAGGATATGCCATGGTTGGTGTGGAGCATTTCAAGTTGTTTCCTATTTTTTAGGTGCAAGTCGTGTAGGTATTCTACGTCGAGTTTCAGATTCCCTTCGACTGGTTGCCCCTGGAATATCGTCGGCAGGACTTGGAATGTTTTTATTTGTCTGTTGATATACTGTTTTCCCTTGATCTCAATTGTTTCGTTGCTATATTGCACAACAAAGGTCCCGTTCAATTTTCTGGTTGAATTATTTTCGAAAAGCTCTCCGTTAAAGTTATCGAGAAATATTGTATCGTCACTTATTATTTCAATTTTTTCGTCCTTGTTGTACTCATAGTCACACTTAGCGCTAGTTCCTTTTAGTAGGCTACTAATGCAGTGATCCTTGGGTAGTTTTTCTAACTGGTTTTCTTTGCATATAGTGAGATTTTTTATACTGTTGCATTTAATTTTTATTCCAAACTCCTCCTCCTGGCTAACTAATAGTTCCGTATACCCTAGATGCACCCGTTTATTATTTCTCGTCGTTGGTTTGATGGTTATGTGATTGTACTCGTTTGCGCTTGTTTTTGGTAGCGCGATCACATAGAGGAGTATTGCATCTTTTACCAGTATTGAGGGCTCCGCATATTCTATCGCCTCTATTTCGTTTTCGTACGGAAGTGTTTCGATTTGGACTACTAACTGGTTTATCTCTTCTTTGTTCAATAGGTTTGTATTAATAATTCCTGCTTTTGCCAAATGTTCTGCCATTACTATTTCGTTAATTTCGTTCTTTAAGAGGCTCATTCTGTTAAAGAGCATTTGCTCGTGATTAGAGTTTATTTGATCGTCTAAATGAGTGATAATTTTGTTGTATTGTTGTAACATCATGTCCGTAGTTTCCATTAATTTGTTGTTGACTTTGTATTGTTCGTTATTATTCGATATTAGTTGGTTTTGACTTTTAATTATTTCATCCCAGTCAGCAGCGTCCGGTGATCCTGCTATCCACTTCCACGCTGATCCTATCCAGTTGATGGATCTTCGACTTCTTGAGTCCGTGCCCTTTAATTTGTGTATAAGTTGTTTAATTTGGATAATCTGATGTTCCAGTTGAGGTTTAATGATACTTGTTTTATCTAGATGCTTTACTACCGGTATTGTTCTGTTGAGTACTTCTTCGTAGTTGGTCAAATTAACGACGTGGACGAGTTTAATGCTACCACTTATTATTTTCCCATTTCCTTGTTTGATTGTTGCTACTGGTCCATGGTATTCAAATATTTTTGCAGATAGGGCTGTATGCACCCAAAGGAACCTGAAAGGTGAAAAATGTACTCTATGGGTTAATGTGTTTTATGTGTGACTTGTGAATGCGCCTTCCACTGGCGGTGGTAACGGTGACCCTATGATTTTGAGCGACTACTTCTTTTTTGTATACCGGTTTGTGTTTTCCTTGAATTTGTTTAACAGCCACGTAAATGGTTTCTCCGGGATTATACGTTATTGGTTTTTGTTTTTTTAATTTATCCCTGTTAAGTTTCGCTTGTTGTTGCTTAAGAATTTGTTCTTTCAAATTTTCGTTAATCTTAACCCTGATATCTAATAAATTTTGGTAATTGATCCTTTGTGAACGGCCAAAGAAAATGTCGCTGGGCTTCATTCCTGTCACTGAATGTATGGTATTATTGTACCTGTCCACCGCTATGTTCGTTAGTTCTTTTAATCTTAGGTCTGGGTATTCGGTTCGTAAGCATCTTATTATTTCGATTATGGTTGAGTGGACTCTTTCCACTATCCCATTAACTTCGCTTTTTTGGGTGGGTGTTTTGTATAGTTCGATACCTAGCGTTCTGATGTAGTTGGATATGATTGGGCTAACAAAACTTTTTTCGTTATCTACTACGAGCACTTTGGGCGCAGTGAAGAAGTGTAGAATTTTGGTAATTTTGTCTCTGAGATGTAATACGGATTTATCTTTTATTCTGAAAAATTTTGCAAATTTTGAAAATTTGTCCACGCAGGAGATGAATTTCTCTTGTTGGAATTCGATGATGTCCATGTGTACTATTTCTGTGGGATAGGTCGGGACGGGTGTTTCTTGTAGCTCAGGTCTGTTAGGATGTCTATCGTACTTATTTGAGTTACAAGTTTCGCAGGTTTTTATGTATTTCCTGATTTCCATTGCCATATGGGGAAAATAATACTTTTCCAAGATTTGTTTCCTGTTTTCGTCGTGGTTTCTGTGAGCTCTTTTGTGTTCTTTTTCTATAATCTCGAATTTTTTTGCCATCTCCGGAACGTCCTGAACTACTCTTTGTGTTAGTCGAATTTTAAATTTGCTAAAGTGGTCCCTATAGGTGTCTTGTAAAATTTGGATATATTGTTCCGGTATCTTGAGTCCATTGACGATATTTGGATTCAATCTTCTTTTAAGTGTTTTCGTGAGTGTTTCCTTGGTTATGGTTGTCAATTTGATGAAATGTCGGTGGTATCCCAAGTGGGGTTGTTCGTATATGTACATATCTGGACCTTCGGAGATGATTAGTTGGTTTTTAAAAACGTTTATTGGGGCTTCGCAGAATGGAATTAGGTCTGTGCTATCCTCTTCGGCACTGTGTTGAGTCTGTGAATCATGGGATGATAGCATATTGGTTTCCGTCTGCAGCCTTGATAATGCGTCGGCGACGTGGTTGGTTTTTCCTGGCTTATAGATCAACTCGTAGTTGTATTCTTCTATTCGTGATTTCCATCTTTTTAATTTTGCGTTCGTATTCCTATTGCTTAAACTGAAGGTTAATGGTTGGTGATCAGTAAGTATCTTGATCTTTTTTGCGCCGTATAGGTAATTTCTTAGATTGTCCAGAGCCCAGACTATCGCCAACATTTCCTTTTCATTTGTTGCGTAGTGCTCTTCTGTTTTATTTAGCGATCTAGAAATGTAGGTAATAGGCTTGTCTTTGCCAATTTCCCCCTGCGATAATACTGCTCCGATTGCCTGGTCAGAGGCATCAGTTGTTAGTATAAATGGTCTGGAAAAGTCTGGGAAAATTAAGATTTCTTGGGACGTCAACAATTCCTTTAGGTTTCCAAATGCTTTGAGTTCTTCGGGGCCCATGTGAATCTTAACCTTTCTCGATTGGGTCGATTTTATCTGTCCTTTTTCTCCTCTTGTCAAATTCGTTAGGGGTTTGGCTATCTTTGCAAAATCCTTGATGAATCGCCTATAGTATGATGTTAATCCAATGAAACTTTTAAGGTCCTTTAGGTTGTCCGGTGGCTTGATGTTTTTTATTGCTGCTATTTTTTTCTCATCAGGTTTTATTCCTTCGCTGGTGATTATAAAACCTAGAAATTCAGTTTCGGTTTTTAGAAATTCTGTTTTGTCTAAATTGACCCGCAGGTTTGCTTCCTCTAATTTAGTGAAAATTCGTTCAATGTTCTTTAAATGTTCAGATTCTGTTTTTCCAAATATTATTATATCGTCAATGTAGACATAACAGATCTTTCCTATAAATTCTTTTAGCACGTCGTCTATCATTCTTTGGAAGATAGCGGGTGCATTTTTTAACCCGAAGGGTAACCTTGTAAATTCATACTTCCCGTTCATCGTGGAAAATGCTGTTTTCTGTATGTCCTCCTCTTTCATTTTAATTTGGTGAAATCCGGACGTTAAATCGATGGTTGTAAAAAATTTAGAGTTTCCTAGGCTCGCTATTGTACTTGATATGTCCGGTATGGGGTAGGTATCTGGAACTGTTACGGCGTTGAGTTTTTTAAAATCGATCACCATTCTGTATTTCTTTATTCCTGATGCGTCCATCTTTTTTTCTACAACCCAAATTGGTGCATTGTATGGGCTTTTGGAGGGTCTGATGATTCCATCCTGCAATAATTTTTTTACCTGTGTTTCCACTTCCTCCCTCATATTAGCGGGGTAGGGATATGATTTTGTGTAAATTGGTTCGTCCGTTACTGTTCTAATTTCCGCTTTCACTGTGGTATTTACAATTTCGTGGTCATTAATTGGTCCGAACAATTTTGAATATTTTTTAATAATTTCGTGTAGTTTGTGTTTTGTTTCTGGTTTAATGTGCTTGTCTCTTATTTCAATATTATTGACCTGGACTGATGGTTTTGCTTTTAAGGGGATTATGATATTTGGTTTTATGTTTAATACGTTATTTTTCCTGTCGATTATGGCTTCAAGCTCTTTTAGTGTATCGTCTCCGATGATTCCGTCGAATGATTTCAGTCCGGGTAGGACGAAAAAGTTTACAGTAGTATCATTTCCAATGCTGGAAAAAAATTTTCCAGCAATTTTTTCCCTGATCTCGATTTCCCCTCCAGCTGATTGTATTTTAAATGGTTCTCTGGTTGGTTTGGTGATGGGAGCTAATTCCGGTCTTATAAAATTTTTGTTAGCTCCGGTGTCGATTAGAAATTTCAAAATTTCGCCGTTTCGTGTTTTATACTCTAGGTAAGGTACACTAGAGAGGCTTGTGTCATAAAATTTATTTCTTGACTTTCCTGATCAATTTCGTCGTAGCACTCGTCACTTACCTCATTTTCGCACGTTTGCGAATATTCTTCAGGTGATAGTTCCTCCGTGTCTAGATAATTCAGTCTTTGTTGCTTTTGTGGGTAGATTTCGGAGTTGTTGTCTCTTTTTACAGGGTAATTGTTTCCACTAGGGCGGTTCATATAATTTACTTGCCTAGTTTGGATCGATCTATCGATCTCCATTGGGACTGGAGGTTTTGGTTGGCTTGGCCTCGGAGGTGGTTGTGTACTTCGTTCGTGCTGTATATTATATGCTTTGTTTCGTTGTTCAAAGGGTAGTGGCCTTGGTGGTCCTCGAGGCGCTGGCTTCAGCGGATATCCCTGGGTTGCTTGTCTTGTATCGCGTGAGAAGATTTGGTTTACCGGTACTGTTATAGAATTTTTCAAATTCGGCTTCTGGATGGCTATATTTCTAAAGCTTAAATTTTGAATATCCAAACACGAAGTGTACGCTTCTGGGAGTGTTTGGGGTCTCTGAATGATTAGCATTCTAGACAGGTCGCCACTAACACCCCTAATAAAGACGTCGAGAGCTCTATTCCTATACGTCTCTATCAGTACATTTACCGTTTCCGCGGAATAGTCCTCGGTTTTAATTTTGTTTACTATAAGGGAAAATTGGTGGTTAACATTGGCATAGAACTCATCTAGAGTCATGCTTCCTTGATTTAGCAAGTTGAGCTGATGCTCGAGGGTGCGTATGTCTCGCTTATCCGCATAATGCAGGGATAAACACTTCTTGATTGATGGCCAATCGTCGCCGAATATGTTATAAGATATGAGGGCCGAGTCAGCTGGACCTCTTATTTTTTGCCTGATACTTTGGAGTATTGCCCGGTATATGGGCTTTCCGCGGACTATTTCGTAATCTTTTAAAATATTTTCGACGTTGTGGACCCACGAAACGTAACTAGTTGGGTTCCCGTCGAATACTTGCAGTTCCTTTACACAGTCAGGTAACTTTGATATCTCTTTGAGTTCCTCCTCATTTCTAGGAGGTCGAAGTGAAACGGGGATAGGGTCAGGAGTTTGGGCTTTTTCTGACTCCACTTTTTGGAGCCTTCGATCGATTCCTTTTACAGTTTCGATCTGGGCGTTAATTGCCCCAGTCAATTGCTTTATTGCTTCTTGCAATTGCTCCATTTTTACTATTTAACGATAACTTTCACGGGAGGGAAAAGGAAATTGTTCGCACTTCACTGCTTCGGAAATTCCTCTTTTCACTTAATTCGTTATGGTTTCACTTTTGCAAATTATCTTATTTTTATGCAATTGCTAATTACTTAATGTAAGTGAATAATGGTTGTACTTACATTAAGGAGAATTTCATAGTCGGGAGTTCAGACGTTGAATTGGGACGGGTTGACCTTTATGTTGCTTATAGGTGGTTCAGTCCCTTCCGTTGATGCTGCGCTTGCCGGAGGTTTCGTTGTTATCCCTTTTAGCCTCTGCTTTGAAGTCGTCAGGAGCCTACTTGTGGAACGAATCTTCCTCACTGTTTTTGCACTCGCGTAACCGTTACCGAACTTTACTTCCGAACGATTTATTTTCGCACTCAACGGTCCCTGCTCGGGCGCCAGTTAACAAAAATTAATTCGTTTTACATAAAAAAATAATTTTACAATTAAGTAAATACATTTATTGCATTTATTCCGCGTTACACAAATATAGTATTCTACTAAATAACAGATCTATGTTCACAATAATTGCGGAGCTACTAAAATGCGTCTTAATTACCCGAACTACAGTACAATTCTGATTTGCTTAAAATCTAACTTGGGTGGCCGGCCTATAGGTGAGCCAGGTCGTGACACTCGATCGTCTGGGAAGACGTCGGCGCGTGTGGATAGGTCAGCATAACTTGATGAGCATGTCTAGACAAGTTAGCCGGTCACGTTATTGGGTGCGTGATGGTTTTGCTATCCTGCGTGCTTAACTTAGATATTAGATACTGAAGACCGGTCAGTGTTTACTGCCGTCAGTTGTTCTAAGTACCTCAGTCTGAACTCTGGGGCATTTTTAATGCAATCTGTATAAACATTTTTAATCGTGTCAACACTTGATACAACCTAGTTGTTTTGTTGTTTATTTATAGATTTGGGTATCTATCACTTTTAGGCTTGTTTTTTTTTTTTTTTTTTATATATCTCTCATCATTGCTGTTTATATTTTGATAACAAATTAGCAAATTTTGATTAAATTGTAGATAAACATCTCAAAGGTTTACTTTCATTCTGAACTTATCCTTTTTTTTAAAAATACGTAATCTATGAAATCTTCCTTTTTTACTGAAGACAGCTTCAAACTAAAAATGTAATTTTTAGATTTGTTGTCATTCTATTTTTAGCTATAATTTGCTGGAATATTAAAATATTTTAACATAATTTTAATATGACAACATTTGCAAATGTTTTTTTATCAGCTTAATATTGCTATTTATATATATGGGACGTTTCACGTCAAGCGGATCACCGACCTGGACAAAAATTGCGTGAAGCGATCGAAACGTATAAGGGCTCAAAATGTCTAGGAAAAGGCTTTCAAATGCAGGGTGGTACTTTTTAAAAATCCAAAATGCGGACCAATATGGCGGCCGGAAGCTGGAGAAAACCTGAGTGTATGGCAAAAAAAGCTTGTGAAAAAAATTCGCAACCAATCGGGACACTTTTTAGCTCAAATTGTAGCTGAGGGACGCCTCTTAAAAGCTGTTGTGGTTGGATGAAAAAATCCAAAATGGCGGTCAAAAAACCAATTTGGTGACTGAATTTTTAAAAATCAACTGATTTATATCAAACTTGGTATACAGGGGTTTTTGAGGTCACTGATTACGTATCCGAGGTTAGATTTGCAAAATTCAAGATAGCGGATCCAAGATGGCGGACGAATTTTCTGAAAAATCAACCGAATTACAGTTACGAGTTTTTGAGGTCACCGATTACGAATGCGAGGCGAGATTTGCAAAATTCAAGATGGATCCAAGATGGCAGACAAATTTTTTGAAAGCCAACAAATTTACATCAAAGTTGGTATGCGGGGGTTTCTGGGGTCACCGATTACGAATGCGAGGTCAGATTTGCAAAATTCAAGATGGATCCAAGATGGCAGACGAATTTTTTGAAAATCGTCTGTATACCAAGTTTGGTGTAAATCAGTTGATTTTTAAAAATTCAGTCACCAAATCGGTTTTTTGGCCGCCATGTTAGATCCACCATTTTGGATTTTTTCATCCAACCACAACAGCTTTTAAGAGGCGTCCCTCAGCTACAATTTATGCTAAAAAATGACCCGATTGGTTGCGAATTTTTTTTTTCACAACCTTTTTTTGTCATACACTCAGGTTTTCTCCAGCTTCCGGTCGCCATATTGGTCCGCCATTTTGGATTTTTAAAAAGTTCCACCCTGCATTTGAAAACCTTTTCCTAGACATTTTGAGCCCTTATACGTTTCGATCGCTTCACGCAATTTTTGTCCAGGTCGGTGATCCGCTTGACGTGAAACGTCCCATATATATATATATATATATATATTATATATGTATTATGTATGCATTACAATTATCCTTAAATTTTTTATGCAAAAATTACCCAAATTTTAATGTTTAATTTTCAGAATTAGTACGTACAATGACCTTAAAGTTTTCTCATCACAAATCACAAATAAGAATACATTCCCTTTTGATTAGTTTGAAGAAACATAACTTCACACCATTATGCACTGTCTATCAAAGTAGCACCATAGCCCGAGTATTTCTTAACATTATTCTTGATAGCGCATTGAAGTGATAATTATGCGTGAAATTAATTAACAAATATTTATTTTGTTTTGACTGCTAACCAAGCAGACATCTTCTCATTAATCTCATTTACTTATCAGCTTAAAGAAATATGCCTACAATAGTCTACCATGTAAATTTTTCTTACTTTAAGAATTCATGAAGAAAAGGCTCATTTATGTAGCTCCTCTTCACACAGATACTTGGTGTCTGTAAAAATTTTGCATAAAAATTCAAAAATTTCTCTAAAATCTTCAAAACATTTTATTCAAGAAGAATCTTTTTTCAAGCAAAATTATGTTCATAGGGATTGTGATAAGGATTTTATTTGGTGTGGTGCTTTTCGAGATAAGGTTTTGTATAAAAGTGTTTTTACATTTTTGCGAAATGTGTCAATAAAACAATTTAATTTCAATTTCCAGAGTTGTAAAATATGCGTTTATTAATACTGCAGTGGAAATTTTAAAGTATAAAAGAAGCTTTGATGAGATTGTAGACAACATGTGTTTTGGTCCACCCTTTAAATACAGTGATATGCTGGATCCTGAAGCGCTGTGCCGTTTCCTTAAAGGCGTTTATTGCTTGATGATGCTTCTTGCGGCAACTGGAATAAGACGGATTAAGACACATCAAAGGCAGATTAGTGAGAGCATTAGTGTTTAATGATTCTTGTTGTATTCAATTTCAATAATTTTAAAAAATGTTATAAAAAGTATTTGTTTTAACCGTTTCAATATTTTTATAAATCTAAAAAAATAAATAGCAGACAAATTGTATACTTCTTTTTGTATTACAAATATATAATGAAAAAAGACTCATTGAAAAAGACCCAACATGAGAACATTATCACCAACCATAATAACTCCATTTTCGGTTTTATTATTATTGATAATGTTTTATTTTGGGATATTACTCTATCTGGGCTGAGAAAAAAATCTATAATATGATGCTAACGCTATAATATTAATCTTTGTAGTAAGAGGCCGAAAAGAGATATTGTGGATTTAATTAGGAAGTGAAAATTTTTTTTTGGAAATAATTGCACTTGCCTTTGAATCACTTTGTTACTTTTGCGGATTTTTAGACTCCTACCATAGGTTATGGAGAATTATAATGGGTCAAACATACAGACAGATAAAAGAAAAGCGGGATTAATAGTCTCTATCAGTTAAATTTTAAAAGCGAAGGATTTGTAAAAGGATTCTCCCTAAACTAACCTGTTATGAAATTCGATATAAATTGTATCTTTTGCCTTTAATAGTTGAAACGTGGTTTTTTCCGTATAAAATTCTTTGCATGCAATTCAGTTGTAATGAAAAAAAAACAATACGATTCGTATCGAACTTCTTAACTTATGCTTACTTTCATTTGGTTATCCTGCAGCTAGATGAATCTAAATTCTACTTCAATCAACAACAAGAAATTACCTTAAGAAAAATTTCTTTTATCGCCAATTGATGATTTTTATGTTTTTATTCTTTAAGGTACTAGTATACCTATTAGAATTTTGAAAAAATCGATTTTTTTCACGGATTTCGATTCGTTAGACCTTCAAAAATAACTCCCTAAAATATTATATGAAAGTTCGAAACCGAAAACGAGATACATCAATTTTAGTGAGCGCGCGCTCTCGGCTGTTCTATGTTCTAAATAAACTTTAAACGCGTTTTTCTCGAAATCCCTTTTTTTCAACTGGCGGACAGTTAATCTCCGAATCTACTCGCTCGATTTAAATAAATCTTGAAGCATTTTGTTTGTTTAAGCTTCCTTTACAAAAATCGACCAAAATTTGATTAAAAAATTGAAAAAAAAATTTAGCGTCAAAAAAATATCGGAAAAAAAGGTAGATTTTTGAACTTTTTTTTTGAATGTCCGCCATTCTTTTTTTTTTTAATTTTTCAAATGTTCTGGTCGATTCTTGTATAAGACGGCTTCCTTTTTAAAACCCATTTTGATTTTTTTGTTTCAGACTTGCCGTTCCAGACCTTATCTGATAAATAAAGTGTAAAAAAAAAAAATTGAAAATGTGCTTTTTTTTTAGCTCCTAATAGGTACTAGTACCTTAAGGGGATATCCCACTAATCAATTTTTCAAGAAGTTTGTTGTACATTCAAAAATAATTTGAACCCTTAAAAATTAACTTTATTTTAAAATCAAATTTTTTTTATAGGATCCCAAATGAATTTAAATTTGCATAGCTTTAAACAGAATGATTTAAGTATCCCAGTAGGATAACCCATTAATAAAATTCCAAATTACAAGAAAATATTTTATTCTAAATGTATAAGAAAAAAAAAGGGAATGCATTTTGTTTTATATATATTAAAAAAAAAAATTCTAGCATCTCTAAGCTTTAAATTAAGCCTGATTAGCATATCCAAATTCACTCCACTGCCTGACAAAGTCTTGATGTTTCTCAATAGCTGGATACCAGTCCTTTCCAGTGTAATCAATTTTAGGTAATTTTCCTCCATAATTAGCTGGAAGATGTGATGGATCCATAAATTGGTGGAGAGATTTCATGTCACTTCCATGGAAATGCATCTAAAAATAATAATGTTTATTTAGAAACAAGCATTTTCCAAAAAGATATAGTGTGACTTACTCTCTTGTTCAACTTAGCTTGAACGAATGGCTTGAAAAGTGTCCAAACCATGTTGAAAATGAAGGGCTGCTTCACAATATGAACTTCCTTCAGACGGATGGGCATAGCTTCTTGGATGAATGTGAGTAACCTTCTTGAGAAGCTTGGGGTAAGGGCTCTGACTTGCTTCATGGAAAGACCTTCAAAGTCCATGATAACAACGACTCCACGAACTTGGGTTTCTGGCTCGAGCTGGGCAGCAATGTGGATGAGGTAGAACATTCTGAACAGTGAATCGGAAGATACGTCGTTAGGATCCCAAAGAGCTGAAAGAGGAAATTGTTGTTTTTTTATATATATTTATAACATTTTCAAAATAAAAGTAGTATTCATTTCGATTTGTGTGTTTTATATTAATATAAACAATTTTCCAGAGGGCATACTAACCTCCAGTATTTACAAGGAGCACTCTGCGTCCTTTATGATCGCAATCGGCTAGGACATTCACAACATTGTAATCAACGAACGACGACATCTCATCGGAAGGCATCAGACCCTTGAGAATCGAGGAATATGATTTCCGGAATTCAGCAATTTTTCTCAACTATAATAATTTTAAAATAAATTCTTTGTTATTGATCAAGATTATTTTACTAAAATTAATTGTATAGACTACTGGCAACTGAACTATATTAAGTTTTAGTATATTTGTGTTTAAGTGGAAAAGAAAAATTTCGAAAAGAAAACGAAATTCGAAAAATATAACTAAAACAACTAGCTACATAAAACATGGCTACAAAATTTATAGCTGATAAAAAATATTACAGATAGCAGTGGGATTACGAAATATAAATGGAATTAATTACTTAATGATTATCAAAAGATTAACACTACTGGCTATAAAATATTTCAAGGTTTGAGTTTATATAAAATCAATTAATGTTATCAGTTACCTTTTCCAAGGCACTTTGCGGGTACCAGTGGCAAGGTCTAAGGATGATTGTAAGGAATTCATCGTCGTCACGGTAATGGAGATCTGTAGCGTTGTGGAGCAATTTCCTTAGTTCCTCGATAGCCTTCTCCCTTACTTCTGGTGTTTCACGAAGCTCATTTTTGGCAAGTTCTACGGTTTCTGGCGTAAGGAGGCCTTCTCTAATGTTGAAACGTTCTTCGGTCATTCTGAAAACATTTAAAATACTTTAGTTTTATCATTGATTTATTTTATATTTGTCTATAAAAATCGTTCCGTAGATATCTTAAGATTTAAATTTTATCATTTACTTTAATATTTTAGTTTTTCTTTTAGTTTTAAGGATATGATTTAATAATAATAATATTAAATTTTTTTGCGTTTGCGAAATAATTTTATATTTAGAGAAAAAAGTTTTGCATTATTACTATGACATCGTGCATTACATCATTGCATCAGAATTATGTATTGAGATAGTCTTCTTGCATTTTTGAAAACTAAATATATCTAACTATCTTAGCTTCTATTAAATACAATTTAAAACCATCAGTGATCAAAATTTTAGTGAAGCTAACACAATATCAACACTTCTTGGTATATGTTATCAGGAGAAAATAAAATAATGGTATATACAGTCGGATCATAAAAAAACACTCGTTATTTATTAAAGTACTTGTTTTTCAAGGATTACTTATACATTAAAGTTAATTATTACTGATAACCAATATAATTCGACTTTTCGGTTCAATAATTCGCACTTGTTATCTCTTCAAACAGGAAAAAGTATCAAAGTAGAAGACCCCTGGTATCTCTAATTGCACTTGGCGACATAACGATGTTCTAAAAATGTCATAGACCTCACAATTTTATATTAATTTTTAATTGTCTCTTATGTAACATTATTATGTTTTTGAAAAATCTCTACAGGTATCTAACGATCACCTTCAAAATAAGTTATCCAATTTTAAAAAAAATAAATTTAAACAAACACAATTTTAAATTTGCTGTTAATTTTGGTATAGTGAAAAAAAAATTTTTTTTAAACAAGCACAATTTGAATTTTTAATTTTAGTATATAGAAAAAAAAAATAAAATCAATCACAAGATCACTTACTTAAAATAATTTAAGATTCTACTGAAGCGGAAATACTAGAAGTGTATATTTTTTGTACACAGGCACCTTCTTCCTTAAAAGTCGTCTTACTTCTGTCTTAACTGGTGACTGTCGAAAGACTAAAATTTCCCTCGTGATAAAACATTAAAGTTCAGTTTTTCGGGGTGCACAACATTGACAAGGAGCGCAATCTGAGATAACCGCTTTAGACTTAATCAAATCTTCAGTATATTATTCATCACCACTCTAATAATAAGAAATATAGGACTGATTAGAAAATGTACAGAAAACTGATATGGCTTTTCCCCAAGTGCACACTATCAGGCTGGGGCCGTTCAAAGTTTATAATAAAAATTTTTCGAATACACTTTAGGAACCGAATGATTGTATGCCTAGACGGTGGCAACAAACAACATAAAAAATCAAGAAATTTTTAGCTCTCTCCCAATTCGATAAGACATGAGATTAAGACGTGGAACTCTTCTTGTTTATTGCACTTGACCAACACTTCACGATCAGAAATGAATTCGGCATATTCTGGGGTGGGAGAATTTTTGTTAATTGTAATTATTTTTCTGTTTTGAAAGTAGCTCGTCTCGGCGATAAGAACTCGGTGACGTCGACTACTATTGACCCCTGGAGCACTGTGCACTGGTTACTCACTGCAACTCTTACTGAAATTTTATTGTTTCTGGCGGGGCTGAGACGTACCCCTGCGGTAATCCACCTGACCGATTGTTTTAATAAAACGAAATCAAGACCAATTTTCTCTATTTACGAAAATATCTTCCGCATTCGTGACCGATCTTCGCATTTTAAGTATTTACAATGAATATCCATGTTAAGAACAATTAAAGTTAAAGTCCAACTGGGGGTTTATTGTTTATACAATAAATACAAATTGTCGCATTCGTCGACGCGTAGAAAGAGTCTTTTGTTTATCATCGGTGTGTGAACTTTATATCAAAACATATCCGATTTCTGCTAAATGAAAATTATTCTTTATCGGGGGCATTTTAGTTGATTTTTTCATTTCCTACCTTTTTAAATTTTTCAGTTTCTTAATGTTGTTTTTTAAAGATATGTATAATAATCGTAGATTAGTAAACGACGACGGCAGACTAAAATCAAAACACCAAAGGCCGCTTTAAATTTGTATTGATCGGATGATCACTTTAAAAATAAAAAAAAGGAGATAGGCAGCTCTGAAATTAATCTTTTAATTCTCCTGCACTAAAGCACCTGAATATTGAGGCATCAGATAGGTAGATAATATTCTTAGGCCTGTTAAAAATATTCTACTAATTGAAAACATAAAGCTGATCAACGTTATTTTGCTTACATACTTTATTCACCTTAACTAGCTCTCAATATTTTTGTTATTAATTTATACAATTGGCAACTTAACTATTTATTCTTAATTAGTAATCAAATGACTAGAACGTTTTTTTACTTCTGACTGTTAACTAATTCAATATTTTTTCTAAAAATTTCTATCTAGCATACTCTCATAAAACTCTAATGTAAGTAAAAAGTAAAATCTTTCATTCAATCAATCAATTTAAACGACTAAACAATACATATATATTTTCTCAATTTTTTTTTTATTATTTGAAATGATTCATGTAATATACTTTAAACAGAATTTGATAAATGTTGAACCCACTTGGAACCCACGTTGGAAAACGACAATATTATCTCTGTTTCAAAGGTCGTGTACATTTCTTATATCTTAATGATAGGCCACTCAAATTAGAAATCATATGATTGTTTTAATACATCGTTCGTTTATTTGATTGTTTTATCAAAAGTATATTAACATTATTACATGAAATTTTCAGAGTAATATTAGCGCAAATTTCTGTTACATCAATGTTTGTGTAAGAATTTGAAACATTTTAAATTTACTATGACCTTCGGAATTTATTTTCAAGTGGTATTATGTACATCGGAGGTTGGGATTACATATTAACAATTTCGTTTGTTTTATTATACAAGGTGTTTGGTTTTAATGACCTTAAGTTGATTGTGATAATAATAGCAATAACGTAAAGAATAATTTTAATATTTATACATTTTATTAACTTTCCGGGATGCATCCGCTGGCCTCGCAAAACAAAGCATGATGTATCCATATTTTATATAGGTCCTCTTCGAAAAGCATTTTTAATACCGAATTATATTTTTGTTTGTTTACTCCATTTCAAATTTTCATCAATATTAATTTCTAGAGTTGGATAACATTAGACTTTATTGCCTTGATAAAATTTAAAAGCAGTACATAATAACATGGTTTTTTCCTTCGTTTAGGAAAAGCTTATTTCCATTTTCCAATTTGTAGTTAGTTTTAACCCTTTTAGTGCCAGCGGACCAATCTATCGGCCCACGGTCCTTATGCGAAGAGTGCCACGGGCCGATGTGGTGTAGTGGCCCGGCCGGCAGGCCGAGCTGCCTACGAGCGCACGCGCAGAGAGACTCTTGCTTTAGTCCTTATCTCCAATACAATGTAGACCACACCACGCTTGTGTTTATTTCATTTAGTCCTTATCTCCAATAAATACTAAAATTTTCCTCCTTATAAAGCTATTTATATGAGCGCGCATATCAAATCGGCCCGTGGCATTTCTCGCATGTACTCCATAAAACGCTTGGCACTAAAAGGGTTAAATAGACTTTGTATAATAATTACCCGCAGATATAACTGGCAAAAAGACAAAATATTTATAAACAATAGACAAGGTGTACGGGACATGAAGTTTGGATTTTTGGTTTGAAAATTCTCTAGCATAAAACTTCAATAAATTTTTTGATGATGATTTCCTTAATTATTAAAGGGTAGGTACCTTCTCATTCAAAAAAGAAAAAAGGTTGATGTTTTAAATTTTTTATTATAAAAAAACTATTAAAGTTACATACATAAAATCTTTTTTATGTTGTTACACTTTGTTTAAATGACATTAAAAAAAATTTTTTTTTATTTTTTTAGTGCATCATGGCCGCTGTAGAGAGCGTCGCACAAAAGTGGTGTTTTAAACGGTGCGACAGTTTCTGAGCCTCCTGTAACAGATAGAGTGAAAATTCCAACGGGGTTCTATTCCTGAGATCCAAAACTAGACAATAAACCTCTAACATGTTTAATTTTTTATATTTTACTCATTTTATACATGTTTTTACAAAAAAACCGAAAAATCATGCTTTTTTGGGAAACATTTTTCCGTGTATAAAAAAAAGAGGGAGAAATGTATGACTTTTTAGAGGTTTATTGTCTAGTATTTAATATAGTGAATCAAATAAACTTTGATTTATTCAAATCCGTTGACTAGATTTTGAGAAAAGTGTCGCACCAATTTTAAAAACATAGTTTCGAGAAAAACGCGTTTAAAGGTTTAAAGGCAAGCAATGATTTGTATACAAACCGGATTTTATTCATATTTACGTACCGTTACAAATATAGCTACAAGTCGAATTCTATTACGAATTTCGAAACAACATTTTGAGAGAGTATTTCTGTGAGCTTAAGGATCACTTTCATGTAAAAAAAAAAAAAAATTTGATTTTTTGAAAATTTTGAATGAGTAGGTCCCCTTAACCCTGCCTTGCCAATTAGGTGTCTCAGAGACGTGTAGTTTGGGGATTTTTCAGATATTTCCGCCCGAAAAGATATATTAATCTATTTATATAAAAATACTTAAAGCTACTTTTCTTAGCAGATATTACTGAAATATATATTCTTTAGATAATAAGTTAATTAAAATGAGACATTTCCCTCCCTCAGTAGGAAAAATCAGCCATTTCTAGCCATTTCTAGCCATTTCTAGCCATTTTTTACGAGTGTACGTTTCCCGGACGTGTGGTTAGCAATAATAGAGTAGTGAACCACGTTGGCAGTGCAGGGTTAAGGAACAATTTTCTTATTACTTACATTTATAAACCTGCTTTCTTACAAGGATACGTTCTCAGGTGTGTCTCACCGATTTTGATGAAATTGAAATATGTTATAGAGTATCGAAAAATAAGAGACACGTATTTTTTTTATCTGCGGATACGCACATTTAGGGGGTGAAAACCACCCCTAAAATTTACCCCCAAAAACAGTTTTTCCTAAATATTTCAAGTTCTAATGCATTTTTTGGAATGAAACAAAATGAAAATAATGTCTCATAAATATACTAACCTTTCGTAAGTAATCCGGTCCCCGGGGGTGGCAACCCTTATTTTTTATTGCAGAAAAAAGTTTTTTTTTTTAATTATAGTACCCTTAGTACTAATATGTAAATGATGTATATTTTTTCGGACATCAGTTTTTCCGTGAAAACCACTATTAAGAGGTTTTTGGAGTCGCTGATTACGAATATGATGTTAAATTTAAAAAATTCAAAATGGCGAATCCAACATGGCGGACAAAGTTTTGAAAAATACACCAAATTTTTATTAAAAGAACAATAAGTAAAAGTACCCCCTAAATGTGCGTATCCGCAGATAAAAAAAAACACGTGTCCCTTATTTTTCGATACTCTGTAGCATATTTAAATTTCATCAAAATCGGTGAAAATAAATCGCCACTAATAATCCTAAAAGTATAAATTAAAATTTATAAATAAATTTTTTAAAAAGTCAAAAACCCAATAGCCGTATTTTTTAAATTTCCTATTTAAATTTTATACTTTCATATGTCTGCGTCTTTTTGAAAAAGTTATCTATTGCAACTATGATCGGCGCTGTTTTCAAAACATTATATTCAAAACGACTTAAGTAATTCACTCGTAAAACTTCATGTAAATAAATTGATCTTGAAGGCGAAGCAAAAACATTTAGTGATGGCCTCCAAGAATATTTCGCCTAAAAGCATGCAAACTGTTCATCGTTGATTTTTTCAATTTTGCAGTGAAAGCTTCTCAAACTTTTTACTTCTGTTGCAGCTTATCTTATCAAAAAATAAAGTGTTTGAATAGATCTTCATGTTTTTTGTTCAATAAATGTTAATTGAAAATGTTTTTTCTGAAATATCTGATGTCGATTATACATAAAGAATAATTAATTTAAATAAATTGAATGTAAAATATAGTATGATATAAATCGAAAAAATCCACTAATTCAATAAATTTGTTAAAACTTCCTTAGTTTCTTTTTCGTTTTAAATCTGGTATATAAAATGCAAACTACTCAGACATAGAGGTTAAAAGATAAATATTAGCATAGTTCGTCTTGCAATAAAATCTGATGAATCGCCTTCCGAACAAGAAGTATTTTCTAGATTTATTTAAAAATTACTTAAGAATACATAATGCAGGTAGACTCGACCAAAAAATTGCAAAATCAGGTTTATTTTGCGTTGTTGCGTGAAATATTCATCAGAACTTTTGTGTTCAATCACAAAAGAAGAATTTTTTATGTAAATTAAGAAGAATAATAATAAAGTCGGTGATATTTTTTCAAGATTATAAAATTATATATATTATTAAATTCAAAAATAATCAAAACAAATAGTTTTTGCTTACATTTTTTTGTACCATTGTTACTTTTATTCGGATCTTCAGAAAAATAAACAGCTTTTATAAAAAGCGGCTTTCCATTATTCTTCTATTATAAATATTACACTCCTATACTAACTCAGAGAATTCGTTGAAACATTCCGATTATTTGAGCTAGAACTAACGTATAAAATTGGAAGAAAAAAATTAATAATAACTCCTAGCTTTCACAGACAGTCGAGATATTTTCCGCTGACTCACTTAACTTCCGTAATTACAGCTACGCTTTAAAGGTTAAGGTAATTGCTGAGTACTGAATACTGAACTTAAGAACATGCAATTAAATAAACAAACATAAGAAGTATCACTTTTCTTAGACATCTAGAAAATATATTTTGCTGCTTTAACTTTATCTCATGAGATTTTCCGTATATCTTTTTCTTTGAGGAACCAAACTGAAAATTGTTTTGCTGCATAAGAAAGTTGCCATCCCGTGGTCAGCATTCTTACTGCCGCTGATAGTGATAACATTTCACTTTTACGTCGTGAAATGTTTGTAAATATACAATAAACTGCATTATCTTGTGTTTTTCATAATGTTGTTATAGTGAAAACATTTGACCTTTGAAGTCGACAATGTAAAATTGATTAACTTTGATTGATAGCGAAAAATTCTTAAACTAGAGAATTTAAATGTATCATATGATTGTAGTTATAGAAAAAATTTCATTTCCGATGGATATCTGCAGATTTAGGTCTTTAATATGAATAGAGTATTTAAGGGGGTAAATACAATTAGAAGGTCAAAAAAATCGATTTTTTTTTTGTTCCTCTAAAAAGTTAGGAAATTTCCCGTAGAATACGCTCCAAAAAGTTTCAGTTCGAAAATCGAACTCCTTATATATTTTTTCTTCATTTTTCGAGAACGCCTTTTTCAGCGCATAGCAGATTTTCAAAACTTTAAGCTCGTTTTTCTCAAAACAACATTTTTAAAATTGGCAACCACGATTACCCGAAAACTACTTGTCCAATTTAACTGAAAATTTTAGGGTTTCTTCTTTATACCTTAGGCTTGTCTGTAAACCTAATTGTTTTGGAATTTTATGTTGCAAAATCGAATTATTAATGCAAAAATGGCTGAAAGAATAGTGAAAATTATCGAGTTTTTACAAAAACTTCTACCAAACGCAGAATTATTATTATTTTTTTTTTAATTTTTGAGGTTTACCGACAAATTACATGTATATTTAAGCCAAATTTTTTTATGGGCTGTTACAGATCAATAACACGACGTCTAGAGTGGTTGCCGTTTTTTTTGTAGGTCAACTTCACGCCAGCGTACAGTCGCCATTTTGTTTTCAAAAATAACTCATTTATACCTTAACAAGTGTACAAAGTTTTATAATGATTGCATTAAACCTTCTTTGTGAAAAAAATTGTTTTTTAATGCGTAATTTTTGCCCGTGTAATTGTATTTACCCCCTTAAAAAGGTATAAAGACTGTCTCAATATGTAATTCAGCTTCAAAAGGTATGTGCTGAATAGAGCATCGAAAAGGATTTAATGCCTTTTTGAATTTACATTACACCGTTGAGTTCAAAACCTCATTTTCTTCACAATTCAGCAACTAATTTTAGTAAACTGAATTGTGAAGACTGTAAAAACTGAATTTTTGAAAGTTGTATGAAATTTCTATGATGTGTATTTGAAGATTTGTCTGTTTGTTTGTATCTTGGAAGTTTCACGGTTTAATTTAACAATATCGTCATATTTGAATATCCTCAATTCTTGTTCACGTAGACGTTAACTGCCAGATTCTATTCAGCCACGTATTCAGCTAATGCATGGCACAATTGTGTGACCTGCCAATCAAAGTGTTATTCTTTTGAATGAAACATATTATCAAGTATAAGTCAGTTATATAAAAGACGTAAAATCTCAGAAAGTAATGCTAATGAAAAGAAATGTGAAAAACAGTAATAGGAAGGCATTAAGCTAGATATAAAAACTCTGGAATAATAATCAATGATATTTAGTTTCCGTTTCAAGGTTATTTATAAGCGTGTGAGAAAGCGTGTCCACATTTTTAATTCCCAGTCAATTTAGCAGAAAAATAGATTAATAGATGCTTCCGAGATGCTTAAATAATTGGTCTTCTACCAAATGAGTCTTCCTCGATATATCGATTTGGCCTAATTAAAAAAAATTGCCAGCATCAAAAAACGATCGTACACATTTTTGATCTTTGAACCAACATTTGATCAGAGAGTGAAGAAGGAAGAATAGAAGAAAGAAAATGCTTAAATTACTCATTGCTGATTGTGAGTAAAGTAATAACAACAAAAATAAGATAAACAGAAAACCAGTGACCATTGCACGCAGCTTTTATTTACTGTGAGAGCACAAAACTTTAGTCACGGACATGAAACAATTCTGCTACGCTAAACTTTTCACGACAGCAGCCATGAGATTCACTCCTAAGTAAGTTAAACTCGATTTGGAGGGTTAAAAGAACTCCACGAAGTTGCCGGACAACTCAGTTAAGCGACTTCGCTGATCGTGGCCAGACTTGCCTGAGCAGACGTTTAATTTCGCCGCGTCCGTTTGATTGTCGTCGTCGTGAAAGAAAAGGTAGCACTTTTACCTGCCGCTAAATAGAAAGGTGTGTAAATCGTGCGCGCAAATAAAAGATTTTCTGCAGTTATTATTTTATTAAAAAAATTTTAGTGGTGCGTATATGTTTCTTTCTTCACACTTAACATTATAAAAATTTTAAAAAGGTTCAAACAATTCCTTGCTAAATCATCAAAAATTATTTAAAAGATTTTGAGGACAGCTGAAGTGGCATGCTACAGCGTAAAATGTTTATCTTGCGATTTGACCAGGATGTTGAGATAAAAAATTTTACGCTTAAAAGTGAACAAGTTTGAAAGTAGGCGTTCGCATCGCACACTTCCGCCTTCGAAAGAGGCGCTTACTTGCACAATTGGTGCTCTTGGAGATCGTTTTGCCTTTTTTCTAGTGTTTGCGGATTCTATCACGAACTGGATAAATATCAACAGTGAATCAATCAAATAATTATTTATTACAGATATAAATAAAAAAGCATTGTTATTTGAGATAATTGTTGATTTGTTGCTATCAAATCTGATTGTTTTGAAATAATAGAAATGCTAAAAGTTTTTTTATCCGGTGCTCTTGGCTCGGACCCGCTTGAATGAATGATTAGAAAATCAATACCCGTGCCCGTGATCATTTACATTTAATTAGACTTTTTAATTTTACTTAAATGCAATCAGTTAAAAAGAACTCTTGGAAATTTATACGTAAATATTGAGTTTAGAAACTTGATCTTCAAATGAAGATCACTGATGATTGGTTACAATTTCTATTCATACTCGTTTTAGTACATTTTACACCCGGATATGTGAAAATATTAAATATTACTATACTAATTTTTAGCAGATAATATAATCGGTTCGAATTTTATTGCCTCTTATAGCTGAATTGCTTGTAAAAATGTTTGTACGAAAACTACATGGAATTCAGCTATTAAAGATGATACAACGATACGATAGTCGAAAAATCAATCATAATTTCATTTTATAGAACTTTCTCACACTTTGTGAGATAAAAATTAAAAAAATTTGTAAAATTCCAAATGCAATTCTCCCATCTTTGCCGCCACATGAGTTAAGTGTCACACACTACGTTACAATATAATTCCGGGGAATTACAATATGTTATCCACTTGGTAAAGTTTTCACCACATACACATATCTGCCTTCCAGACGAACTTATTCAATATGCTAATTCCCATTTCTTGCCCTTGCTTCCAACCGACTATCATGTGAACTCTAATCCATTTGTCTTAACGATCAATAGAGTTATAGCAACTTATTAAAAATCTTCAAGTGAAATGATAATATGTAGTTTATCTGTTTTTTTTTTTTATCAAAATCAATTTCCACAAAAATTTGCCATAAGAAATAAATAAAAATCTAAACTAGCGTGAAATTGTCACTATTGAATAAATAATTAATTGCTTACCTTCGAATTTGATTAATCATAAATATAATATAAAAGTTTTGTTTTCCACTTTGTTTCGTAAGGGAAAGTAAAATAATAATTGTAGTAAAAGTTCTCTATTTTATTCAAAAAGTAATCAATATGAAAATAATAATTTAGCTCTTTTCTAACTCATAGTAAATTTAAAATTTGCAAAAGAAAGATTTCGCTCTTAAAGAAAGAAGAGAAGACGATTCTTATGGAAACGTACCATTTCGTATGAATAGAAAAATCGCAACAAGACTCTATACAAGATTTTTAGCTTAATTTACATTTTAAAATAAACTCTTAGTTTCTATATTTATTCGGAGTTAGATTTCATTCATCAAATCAATTAATTAGGATACATTTATGATTTTTAACATAGCTAGAACAATGATGCATCCACACATATAAAAACTGTATGCAAAATTTCAATCAACATTTTCAAAAAGTTTCCTTGATTTCACCATTAATGTTGCAATTTTATCCCCTGACCTGTGATGTTATATAAAATGTGGTTAACATTCAATTTTTTTTCTTTCAACAACCTAATAATAATTCTGCTTTAATGTTCATTGCCGTTCTAAGATCTAGATGCGATTAATGGCTATTAAAAAACCGGCTGACATCTGAGGTATATTTAATATTAAAATATTGAAATTTGCATCAAAAAGAATAAATCAGAAAAAGTAATTCAGTAGTGGATTATGTAAAACGTTTACCTTTAATTGTAAACAGATTATATTGCATGACAATTTAAGTTTAATAGCTTCAAGTAAGAAATTGTCACGTTGTATAAGCCAACTCCAATTTAAAATATGTTCATTTACTAGAAGAAATTTATTTAATGAATTCTTATGCAATTTTTGAATTAATGTTAAAAACCCAAGATTTCACAAAACATATATAAGAATTCACAAAAAAGTAACCTCAATGAAAATGCATTAAGAGAGCCTTCTCGGATAAATTCCGGGTATAATGAGAAGCATTTTTACGCAAAAGTCGTTTCATTCGGTTTAACCGAATCTGGGAAAAGTTACATGACCTGTTTATTAGCAATCATCTAGATGTTAGCGATTTTCTTTACAAGGACTGCAAGAAGAAAGTCTGAGCAGATTTTGAGTATTGGATTCATTTAGTTAAGTGGTGCAAACGCGGTGGATGCCCTTTGTTCTGGGACAAGGTCTGTTCCGGAGTATTTCAAGGGAAAGTATTCTTTCATTTGTTCAGGAAACAAGTTGAAATGTCACGGTTTTATTGGCAGATTGAGATATTATCACAATTATTTTTAAAAGTAATAAAAATAACTAAGGTATAATTACTGCTCTGATATTGATTCATATAAGTTAACTTGGGTGTGGCAGGAGAAAGGTGTATCGAAGTAAATTCAGTGGGTTAAATTTATATCATCGTCACGATCGCAAAAAATTAAAATTCACCAATTAATTAAGAATGAAAAGGATTATGTTTAAAAGCAACAATTTTCCATATAAATAATGAGGTAATTTCATTCATTTTGGAACCATTAAAGAACCATGCAAATGATACATTTAGTAAAGCCTCCAATGGCATTCGAGACGTATCGTCTAACTCAAACTTCCGAAACTTAAGGAATTTATTAAAGTTTTGAACAACATGCAATAAATCAGGGTGACCTATTTTGAGGTGTATAAATCGACAAAGTTTTAATAAACATATCTTTAACTGTTCAAGACTTTTGTGTTTCTTTTCTTCATAATAAATTCATGCAAAATATATATAAATATAAATATATATATTTAAATAAAAAATCGACCATCATTTTTGCATAAATATCAAGTCAGTATATTGATTTAAGAAATTATGCATCAAGATAGTATTAGAAAGCAGTAACATTGACTAATAATTTTGAATTATGCCAAGAACTCATCAAATGTCAAAGTTTGAACCGGAAAGTGCTTTGTGGCGAACTCTCACTCCAAGATCATTCGATCCGCACCTTAACCCTAATTTTGGGTTTTTTCATGTTTTATCATCAAAGCTCAGCTCAGTATTATCGTAATCGCACTACATATATACATAGAATCGAGAAAACGAAGAAACAACAAAAATTATTGCACTAAATCTTTCCAGACCAGTGATTCAGCTTTTTCGAGAAAAAAAAATTAATTTTTAAATTACGCAGCATTTTAAACAAAGTCAAATTTTTTATCTGTCTATACCTAAATAATTTAAATAACATAGGGGAAATTTGTGGGTGAATAGAAATAAAATATTGCATAATCTAACCATTTCAAATTTCATTATCTCTCTGGATTTTAAAGGGCTCACAGACCGGTCCGATAGGTTTAATATCCCAAGTTATATCTTTACTTTCAAGGTTAACAGACAAAACCTACGGATTGTTAAATTAAACTAAGAAGGCTATGAAACAGTAACCAAAAAGTGCGTGAGAGCGTACCATTTACGGTAAAAAATTACGCATTATCATATATAAACTTTAAAATATGCATATTGAGAAATGACAATGAAAAGACCGGATTTCCGATTCTTTAGCTCAAAATTATTTATATTCGCATTATGCATAACATCGTTTCAAAAATTTACTATTATTAATCAGTTGTTACCTTTGTTGGTAAAACATTATGCAACTAACATTATAAAAAAGGAATGATTAGCAAATTCGGACAAACCCACTAAAAAACGCATTCCGCCCTTTATTTACATTTTACCCAGAAGAAGGCGAGATCAGTGACACCTAATTTATTTCGAAAATCTTCAAAAATTTTAAATGTCTACTATTTCAATAACTTCCAAAAGAGGAGATGAGCTAATATTTAATTTTGGCATACATAACTCACCCACCCGCTGAATTGTTCGTCTTCAGCTTTTGCGTTGGATGAAATTAATCTTTGGCATCAATAAAGGTAATCGATTCGTTTCGAAATGAATCAATATTTCATCGCAGTGATTTACTTTCTATTTCTATGTCCCTCAGAAAAGGTGATCATTATTTAATAAAATTTTAAAAACAGGAAGAATTTAAAAAAAAACTGGAGCGTATCTAAAAATTTAAAAAAGGTATGTAATTATTTTACATGCATTTGCTTCAAGCATCTAATCGGTTATAGAATGGAACAATAACAATAATTTAAAGGCGAATAAATTGAGTAAAAGTCTTTCATTTGGAACGTTCAGATAAATTTTTTTCTTTTGATAATAGATCACGAGAAATTTTGGATCGCGCAATTATTATGTAACCAAATTATTCATCACAAAAATGATACAACTGAGTTACATTTATGTTTTGATCCATAACCTAAAAAAGAAGAAAGGCACCCACAAAACTTGTTTTATCAAACATTTCCATATACAAGTTAAATGTGTTGCAAATGATTTTAGAGATTTATAGAATTTAATTCTGTAGTTATTTCTACTAAAGTTTGCTCTGAATAATATAGAAAAAAAGCAAAGCAAAAATTATACAAACCGCAGAGAAAGGTAATTAGTTATGCGTGAACTTGACTCTCTTTCCTGACATTGCTTTACTTTTTCTTCTTCAATCAGGAAATTGAATTTCATGTTGCTTCCCGTCTTCTCTACTTAATTTTTAACTTAAGTATCTATATATCTAATGTTGTTGTTCGACGACCATGAATTTTAAAAATGTGTGACAAATATTGCCAAAATATTCGTAAATTTTGTACACAGCGGATGATCGCCGAATTTAAATTTTTTTGTCATTCACTTTCATCATTCGCTTTTTAGTAAGATGCATATGTAAATTAGGACTGGTTTCTGAATCTTGGTGTAGGTCTTGGTTTTTCATTATTGTTTAAGATGATATTATTAGCATATACAAGTTAATTTTATTGGACGACGGTGTTTTGCTAAAAATTTCCTTTTCTTTAGTTAATGTTTGATGGCAAATTTAAGAGCTGTGATTTCCTACTCTCATCGTTATGATGAATAAAAGTTCGTAAAAGTAAAAGTAAACTTTGAATTTTGGGAGGAACAACCTTTGCCTTTTAAATTTGAAGAATTTTTTTTGTAAAGACATTTTTCATAATATGCAACGTACTTTGAACTTTTCAAGAATACATAAATAGATGAGATAGTCTGCAAATTTAAATTATTCAAAATATCTACTATTCCTTTATTTAGATCATTTTTTTATAAATCGCTTTTTACTTTCTACAATTTGTAATCACGTGCGCTAGCTATACTGCGATAACAAATTTCAGTTTGTATGTCATTGTACTCGTAATTACCCTCCTTATCATATTATTTGCTATTAATATTTATTTTTTTATCACCCAGTTGTTTTTTCTTATTGAAAAAAAAAGAAAAAAATTATGAACAATAATATTTTAATTCCAATCTTTGTATTCAAATTTACCGGACGGCTTTTTTGCATTGGCTACGCAAAAATCACTACTCATAAAATTAAGGAATTTTTTTTACTTGAAATAATTTTACCAGGAGCTATTTTCTATATATACTCCTATTAAAGTGCTAAAGTATTAAATATTGAATTATAACTACAGTCGCTCCAAGCCAAACCCGGACACCAATGAAATAATATTTTCTAGAATCAAAAAATTTGAACTAAGAACAATAAGAAAAAAATTCAAATGGTTTTCTAATAGTATAATTATTGTACTCTTAAAAATAGAAAACAAAATATATAAATTACTTCATTCTAATAAAAAATTCTGGCGAAAAACAAAACAAAGGACAAAATAATGCACAAGCCAAACTCGGACAGCTAACAAGATTTTTAAAACTAGTTAATCATTTCAAAGAACTAGTATTTTTTATTTATTTATTTATTTTTTATTACCATTTGGAGACGGTTACGCATAGATTTGACCAATTTTTCACAAAAATCAGGCTGAATAGTTTCCCATTCTTGCAGTAAGATGTTTTTTAACTCAGCTTTGCTGGAAACGGTGTGCTCTCGAACTTTTTGGTTAAGATGGTCCCACAAATTCTCAATGGGATTTAAGTCTGGGCTTTTGGGTAGTGTTTTCATGACGTGGGGACAATTTTAAAGAAGCCAAGAACGCACTTTGTAGGCGTTATGTTTTGGGTCGTTGTCCAAGAGAAAGTTTATTTACACTTTGTGGTAAATTTGCTTTTAAAATGCCGAGGTATACATTCTGGTCCATAATTCCATCAATAAAATGAAGGCATCCTGGGCCAGTGGCTGAAAACGAACCCCACACCATTACTGACCCGCCATCGTACTTGACAGTTTGTTTAAGGTTCTTCAGATGCAATTCATCATTTGATTTTTTCCAGACTTACCATCTGACCCAAAAAAGGTTAAATTTCCCGACTAGAATTTATAGGGGGCATGCCTCATGAAGCGTGTGGGCCTCATGTGGCAAGTGAGGGGTATGCCGATAGAGGGATTTCCCCGTAAATTCCTCATGAGGTCCTCATGTGGCAAGTGAGGGGCATGCCGATAGAGGGATTTCCCCGTAAATTCCTCATGAGGACCTCACAAAATAAAATCAGCGATACTGAAGTGAGGTTTACCTTATGAGTACCTCACAAGGGTCTTATGAGGCAAACCTTACAATGAAATAGGCAATCCCACCTTTTGCTTTACAGGGGTTCGATTAGGCAAACATCACATATACACCCAGGCATACTTGACGTTATCTGCTAGTGGGTTATATTTGCAAATTATCAGCTGGGCTCGATTAAAGCACAAATCCCAGTATTATTAATAGCTGTCTTATCGGGTTTTCCTTACAAAAACTTCGTATTTTATAATCTATTGCATGAAGTATCATCTTCTTGAGAATCCCTCGACGAATCCCCCTACGAGCTGACAGCTCATCGCCATATTGCGGCACTCGTTCTTTTTTGGATTCTACCCGCAGGACGGACAACATCAGGGCGCACTCGCCTCGGACTGAGTTTAAGTTTATTATAATAATTTATACTAATAAAGAAGTATTTCCACATGTATATAAGTATAAGGAGTTAGGATTACATTATTAAGTATTACAAAGAGAGCCTGAATGAGGCAAGGCGTTATTTGCCCTACGGCAGCCTCATAGGACCCACACGAAGCAGTATGGCTAGCCTCATAGGAACCCTAGCTGTACCCCACCAAAATTTTAGTCGGGTTTTGCCTCACGAGGCCCACATGAGGCAGTCATAATGATGCGCGAATGAGGCAAGGCGTTATTTGCCCTCCGTGCGCCTTATAGGGCAGCCTCATGGGACCCACATGAGGCAGTGTGGCTAGCCTCATAGGGGCCCTAGCTGTACCCCACCAAAATTCTAGTCGGGTTACTTTCATCAGTAAACATAACATTATTCCAGAAAGAAAATTCCTTGCTTTCATGTTCTTTTGCGAACTTCAATCTTTTTCGCACTAAATATCGCTCATCTGCTTCGGTAAATATTTTGCTCTGTTTTAGGCTTATTTTCCACCTGTTTGCTAGTTTGGAAGCGTTTTATAACGTCATGAACTGTAGAATGGCTTCTGTCGACAATCTTCGATATCTCTCGCAAAGACTTTCCATCTTCAGCATGCTTAATTATTAACTTTCTGAGCTCGATACTTGTTTGACCTCTTTGCCTTGACATTTTGACTGTACTAATGCTTCTTTCCACAATAAATGAAAAAAACAAGACTATTTAGGGATTCCAGCTGCCCGAGTTTGGCTTGCGCCCTTATTTTTCCCTAATTTTAGTTTTTTGGCTACATTTTTCATTACAATGAGTGAATTTGTAATTTCTTTTTTGTTTTTAATAGTGCAATAAACGCACTATTAAAAACCATTTTCATGTCTTTCTAATTTATTTTGGCTCCGATTTTTTTGCAAAAGAAATATTCTTACCATGGTGTCCGAGTTTGGCTTGGAGCGACTGTATTCTTTATTAATAAAATGCATTACGATGTTTCTACCATCATTATTGCACAGTTTTTGAAAGAAATAATTTCTAAAATCTATGCTTCTTTTCGACCGTTTTACCAGAGAGTTCTCCTAATGACCGACAGAAAAATCTATTATACCAATTCAAATCCAAAAAAGGTTTGGACTTTAGACATACAGAGATAAAAACGCAAAACCAACAAGCATGTTGTTTAAATAGTAAAGTCTAACAATTTTTAATTAAAGCAGTCTTTTGTTTATTCAACCTTGTCATTCAAATTAAGATACAAATTCCTATCACCCTTTCGGCATCTGCTGATATCCGAAAAACCAAAAAGTTGTATTTTATACTTTTAAAGATAGATTTAATAAGTCCAAGTGGGTTATATAAATTTATTGTTTGGGTGGGTTTTTCAAGTGTGTTTTGCAGTCATATCTGATTAAAGGAATAACGTGTGCTATATGTTGTAGATTATTTATCAATTGTTGTCGAAATTTTATAATATTCGCAAGTACAAATCCATCGCGCGTTATCGGTTCGATAATTTCTAATCAAGACATTTGACATTAAAATTAATTATAGTAAGACAATGTTGCATTTACGGGTTTCTTATCTGCATAGTTTAAAGTTATCTCCTTACAAACTGATAATGATATAGGGTAATTATTTCAATGCTTGAATTATTTATTATTTATTTATTGATTGCAAATGGTTCATTTCTAAGAGGGCATTACTAATTTAAATTGTTTAGGTATTATTATCTGTGCTCATGATAGAAAATATCTTAACTAATATAAGCCTTTTTTTTGTAATTATGTAGCTCCTTGAATTGATTTTAGTTGTTTATTATAAATAAATCCAAAATGTAAATGGCAGTATGTAATTACAAAAATAGACTTTGCTTCCTTCATTAATGTAATTTTTTTAACAAATAATCAGTAATACGCAGAACGTTATTAGCATTTTTACAAACACCTAGTAATAGATTAACATTTTTATTGCTCTCATTCTCTTTTCACGCATCTAAGTACATGTTGCAATAAAGGTCGAGAATTATAATCGTCTAGAATTGCATTTTTAATGTAATTGATAGACAAAGTCCCATTTTCTGCATTTTAATTGATAGCAGTGTTTGTGCCCCAATTGATAGCAAATGCGGACTACTTTTCTGTCTAGTATTGAACTAAAAGGTCATAAGACAGACGTTCTATTGCAATTAGATAAAACTAGAACCCGACTAGAATTTTGGTGGGGTACAGCTAGGGTCCCTATGAGGCTAGCCACACTGCCTCATGTGGGTCCCATGAGGCTGCCCTATAAGGCGCACGAAGGGCAAATAACGCCTTGCCTCATTTGCGCATCATTATGACTGCCTAATGTGGGCCTCGTGAGGCAAAACCCGACTAGAATTTTGGTGGGGTACAGCTAGGGTCCCTATGAGGCTAGCCATACTGCTTCGTGTGGGTCCCATGAGGCTGCCGTAGGGCAAATAACGCCTTGGCTCATTCAGGCTCTCTTTGTAATACTTAATAATGTAATCCTAACTCCTTATACTTATATACATGTGGAAATACTTCTTTATTAGTATAAATTATTATAATAAACTTAAACTCAGTCCGAGGCGAGTGCGCCCTGATGTTGTCCGTCCTGCGGGTGTTAAAAAAGAACGAGTGCCGCAATATGACGATGAGCTGTCAGCTCGTAGGGGGATTCTTCGATGGATTCTCAAGAAGATGAGGATATGTGGGGCGCGTTAGTTTAAATTGGATGCCACATACAAATATATATATATAATATATATATAATGTAAATATTATGAACAAACCCTCATTTGTACAATTCTCTGAAGAATTAAACAAATAAAGTTATTATCTATCTATCTATTATCCAAAAAAAATTAGCCTGTATGTTAAGTTGGAATACGTACTACCTTCGGACAAAAAATTAAAAATATCGATGCAAGCTTTTAGGCGTGATTGAGCAACAAACAAACAAACAAACTTTCATTTTTATATATAGTATACAGGGTGTTCAGAGGTAAGAGGTCAATACTGCAGGGGATGAAAGGTCAGACCGAGACAAGCAAAAAATCGTATGGGTGAGGGGGGGGGGGGGGGGGGGGGGCATCTCGCACCGTTTGGCAGTTACAGGGTGATTCGTAAATCAGGATTTTGCCTTATATGGGAACCGCTCTTGTATTTTTATCTTTTTTTCTACGCATCGCAGCGGCCCCAAACTGATTTCAAAAAATCACTATTTGGAACTATTTCCAAAAAAGTTTACACCACCCCCCTATCCCCAACCCCTTGGCCACAATCCCCCCTGGAAGTTGAAAAAATTAACTTTTATTTCACGATTTTTCTCCTTTCGCCCCACTTTTCTCCGAAATTCATGTTATTAACATACCTACTTTTTATTTTTTTTAAGTTGCCTATCTAATTACCTTACCAAAAAGGTGCAACATGCCCAGGTAGGAAAAGGATACGAAAATTTATTTACAAAAATCCTTTTACAGAATATCATGATAATTCGAATTTTTAGGAAATTATACTTAAGTTTACTAAAAAATACATTTTGTTCGCTTAAAAACTAATTACAATTAAAACGTATGTCCTTTAAAAGCTGTTCAAAATGTTCTCCGCTAGTTTCGATTCATGCAAGTAGCCTTCGTTTTATTTCACGTTTGAGGTCTATGGTAGCCAGTCTCTCCCGTATTTTCGTGGCTGCAGTCCCAATCCTGGTAACTAATTCTTCCCTGGTGTTGATTGGTCTTGAGTAAACTTCATCTTTCATCATTCCCCATAAGAAAAAGTCCAGTGGGGTAAGGTCCGGTGACCTAGGAGGCCAAAGAATCGGTCCACCTCGTCCAATCCAGCGCTCTGAGTAATGTTCATTCAACCTTGCCCTAACAATGTTCCCAGTATGCGCAGGTGCTCCGTCGAGCTGTAAATAAATTGCGCTTCTGGTGGCCAGGGGGATGTTCTTCAACAGATCCGGAAGGGTATTCTCCAAAAAGTCCGAGTATAGCTGACTATTCAGCACTTGGGGCAAGATGAAGGGTCCTATCAACTGGTTGCCGATGATGTCAGCCCAGACATTGACACTAAATCTTTGCTGGAAGGACCGACACCTTGTCCTATGTGGGTTCACATCTGACCAGGTGTGGAGGTTGTGGAAGTTTGTGATGCCATCCCGGGTGAATTGCGATTCATCCGTCCACAGAATTCGGTCTAGAAACCTTCTGTTTTTTATGTCAGACTCGAACAGCCAAGTGCAAATTGCAATCGTCTTTCGGAATCTCCTTCCTGTAGTGCTTGGACCGGGATATGGTGGTATGGATGTAGTCCCTCTCGGTTCACAACGGTCCAAACTCTCCCTGAAGACAATCCTGACCTTCGTGCGACCTGCCTGATGCTTATTACAGGGCTGTTCCTGACGATGTTGAGGATTTGTTGGTCAGGGTCCGCTGAATCGGCCGATTTTCCTGCTCGCGTTTCTGCTCTGGGGGTGGTTACACTTCCGGTTTCTTTTAACCTTCTGAAAGCCCTTGAAAATACCTTTCTTTTGGGTACATGCCGATTCGGGAATCTCCTTTGGTATTCTCGTACGGCCTTACTATCACTTCCTTCTACTAAACCGTACACGTAAATTATATCAGCAGACTCTTCAACACTGAATTCTGCCATTTTATCTTAATTTTTTCTATTAAACACCCGGTTTTATCGATTGCTTCTTCAACTGTGGTCAATGTCCTTTCAAACTTACCCATTTTTATACCATAATTCATAGGAGGTATTAGAAACGGAGCGTCAGGATACTTAAGAGTCAATGCTGGATATAATAAACTAATAACGCTATTTAACGAGATTACATTTATTATTTCATTACTGTTTTGCTGAAATAATAAAAATGTACTACCTCTGTTTCCTAAACAAACATTTCCGAACTTGCTGTCATAAAAATTGTTTACTTAACGACTTTTTCCATTATGGTGCAATAAAGTAATTAGGTACCTGTGAGGATGTTTTAATTTCAGGACTTTTGCAACCCTTTTCTACCTGGGCATGTTGCACCTTTTTGGAAAGGTAATTAGATAGGCAACTTAAAAAAAATAAAAAGTAGGTATGTTAATAACGTGAATTTCGGAGAAAAGTGGGGCGAAAGGTGAAAAATCGTGAAATAAAAGTTAATTTTTTCAACTTCCAGGGGGGATTGTGGCCAAGGGGTTGGGGATAGGGGGGTGGTGTAAACTTTTTTGGAAAGGGCTTCTACATAGTGATTTTTTGAAATCAGTTTGGGGCCGCTGCGATGCGTAGAAAAAAAGATAAAAATACAAGAGCGGTTCCCATATAAGGCAAAATCCTGATTTACGAATCACCCTGTAACTGCCAAACGGTGCGAGATGCCCCCCCCCCCCCCCCCCCCCACCCATACGATTTTTTGCTTGTCTCGGTCTGACCTTTCACCCCCTGCAGTATTGACCTCTTACCTCTGAACACCCTGTATATAGGGATATACTTCATGCAATAGATTATAAAATACGAAGTTTTTGTAAGGAAAACCCGATAAGACAGCTATTAATAATACTGGGATTTGTGCTTTAATCGAGCACAGCTGATAATTTGCAAATATAACCCACTAGCAGATAACGTCAAGTATGCCTAGGTGTATATGTGATGTTTGCCTAATCGAACCCCTGTAAAGCAAAAGGTGGGATTGCCTATTTCATTGTAAGGTTTGCCTCATAAGACCCTTGTGAGGTACTCATAACGTAAACCTCACTTCAGTATCCCTGATTTTATTTTGTGAGGTCCTCATGAGGAATTTACGGGGAAATCCCTCTATCGGCATGCCCCTCACTTGCCACATGAGGACCTCATGAGGAATCTACGGGGAAATCTCTCTATGGGCATACCCCTCACCTGCCACATGAGGCCCACACGCTTCATGAGGCATGCCCCCTATAAATTCTAGTCGGGAAGTAGAAGACGAGAATCATTGAGGAAATTATTGGCGATTTAAAATATTCTTCGAATCATTAGTGCAGTACTTAATTAATTATTAACTCCTTGATTTATTTGGATTGTTGTTCATTATATATATAATTAACTATGTATCTCAAAATCTTATACAATACTTCCTGAGAAAAATTCCGCAATTATAGTATGACGAAAAGAAACCTCTAAATTGCATATTAAGTATCTATTTACCCTAAGACAGTGGAAATTGCTTTTGAATTAATCATGGAAATTAATATGAACCGGTTTGATTATGTCTAAACAAGCAGTAATGAATGTGCATGCATTATACACTAATAATAAGATTGGATTTAAAGTGCGCAAAAGCTTAAAAACTGCATCTTTTCTGCAATTTCCTCCTTTCGCTGTACGGCGCACTTCTTGTGACGTCATTTTAATCAACAACAGTTGAATTCGAAAAATGTTGTATGCAAATGAAAGTAGTCTGATTAAGAGCAATGAAAGTAGACTCACTGTCCGAATTTGAAAATTTATTCCATTTCGCTTTAATGTTTTCTTCGTCGGTTTAACGGTGAGGAATATCACAAATCTTTATTAGGTGCCTTGCTTATTAAGCACTATTGAATTAACAAATAACTGCAATCAATTTTTTTTAAGAATTAATTTCTTTCAAGTTTTGTCTACAACTATAACAAAATTATCTCTTAACTAAACCGCATATGTAAAGTTACAATGACCGTAATTTTTATTTTCGCTTATGCAGCTAATCTGTTTTAGTTTATACTAGCTGGCTTACCTAATTTCACCCGGCGTTGGGTAAATACTTACTAATTAAAAACTTCTGAAATGTTCTAGTTTGTTATATCCTAGAAATTTGTTTCAACCCAAAAACCCCCATATGGATCCGCCATCTTGAATTTCCAAATCTAAATAATATTCAAAACTAGTAGCCTTAAAATAATCATTGCACCAATTTTCATTAAAATCCGTTGAAATCGAGAAATTTTGGTCACCATATTGGATCTGCCATCTTGGATTTAAAAATTTTGATAATATTCGAAACTTGTTCAGAATAATCATTGTACCAATTTTCATTAAAATCCGTCGAAATCGAGACATTCTGATCGTCCTATTGAGTCCGCCATCTTGAATTTCTAAATTTGAACAGCGGATTTAAAATCAGCATTCCGGAAAACCCCTACGTACCAATTTTTATGAAAAACGCTTCAAATTTAAAATTTTAAGCCGCCATCTTGGATCCGCCATTTTGAAACCCTATGTATTATCCGAAAAAAATAAGCCTATATGTTAAGTTGGAATATGTACTACCTTCGGACAAAAAATTAAAAATATCGAGGCAAGCGTTTAGACGTGATTGAGCAACAAACAAACCAACTTTCATTTTTATATATATATCTAGGGTGCTTTTTTCTTCATGACTATTTTTTTTTTTCAGTCCCACCTCGAAATTTTGTGGCAAATACCTAAACAAAAATTCCCTGAAAATTGGAGCCCTTAATATTAATATTAAGTACTAGACCCAGACGTATAAAGATTTCTCATATAAAATACACGTAAACTTTGATTATTTTTCTTCAAAAGTCTACAGCTCAGAGACATTTTATGGTATAATCTTGGTCAATAGTAGGATTTCTTCAGAATTGAATGCTCTACAAAAGTGTCCATTGCGGTGTAACCCTAACTCCCACCAGCGAGGTAGTACGGGTCATTTTTCCACGAAATTCTCGCTTTTTGCCCCTATCTCGTAAACAACAAGAGGTACAGAAAAAGTGAATATGACAAACTTGTAGCAAATTCAATTTCCTACAAAAAAGTTGTGAACACAAAATCGCTAACATCGATATTTCTAGAGATATTGGGCTTTGAAATTGAGGTAGTGTTTCTACAATTTAGCTCAATAATCCATGAAACTTCCACACTACCTCAACTTCAAAGCCCAATATCTCAAGAAATATCGATGTTAGCGATTTAGTGTTTAAGAACTTTTTGGAGGAAATTGAATTTGCTACAAGTTTGTCATATTCACTTTTTCTGTACCCCTTGTTGTTCACGAGATAGGGGCAAAAAGCGAGAATTTCGTGGAAAAATTGGGGTCAATTACCCGTACTACCTCGCTGGTGGGAGTTAGGGTTACACCGCAATGAACACTTTTGTAGAGCATTCAATTCTGAAGAAACCCTACCATTGACCAAGGTTATACCATGAAATGCCTTTGAGCTGTAGACTTTTGAAGAAAAATAATCAAAGTTTACGTGTATTTTATATGGGAAATCTTTATACGCCTTGGTCTAGTACTTAATATTAATATTAAGGGCTCCAATTTTCCGGGAATTTTTGTTTAGGTATTTGCCACAAAATTTCGAGGTGGGACTGAAAAAAAAAAAATAGTCACGAAAAAAAAGCACCCTAAATTATATAACATATAGGGATGCTAATTTTTAATTAGTACGTTAATATGTTTTTATATAATTATTTTTACCTGTTTACACTGTTGACACTTCTAAGATATGAGTTTAAAATGTGGCTACCATAACCATACGAAGAAAATTGTGCGACAAAAGACGCTTACCTAAATTGTTAAAAATTATTTCTAAGCTTAAGATAACTTTTGTGTGAAAAAATAATTAACTATTAAATATTTTGAAATAATTATTAATAAATTTAAATCAAGTCTGAATGAATTTCATTTCTTTTTTTCAGATAATTATTAAAAAATAAAAACTTCAAAATGAGTATAACTGCAGCCAACGATAGTCTTAAATTTGACGCCAAAAAAATACCATACATCGATTTAGGAAACAAAGTTATTCGCCTGGAACAAGAGACTCCAACAAAGGAAGTTCTTGAAAAAGCCAAAAAGGAATTAAGAGAATATCCAGACATTGTCGAACCAGCAATCAACGAGCTTAGGATTTTAATTCAAAGTAAGTAAACAGGAAATGAAAGGAGTCTGTATTTAAATAAATAATTAAAAGAACATTGAATTTAATATCAATTCTATTAAAGTTAAAGAAATTGATCTTAATTACACCTTTACATGATTTGAATACTCAATGTTATTATCGACACGTGCAGGGTAATATTTCATTAATTCCTAATTATTATTAATATATGCATATAAACTCATGTAGTAGTAGGTACTACATCAGATATATTCATAACACATTATCACTAGTAGACGACAAAAACTCATAGTTGCGTTACAACAAGCTAATGCATGTTTAAATTGACTGCCTAATAGAAAATTATCACACTTGAATTTTCAATTTGGTCATACTTTTAATTTGATTGTCCATCTTATAAGGCAATTCACAGGTAGCAACAGTGTTTGAGCAGTTAAACAAGCTAATGCAATTCCAATTGCTGGCAAAAAGCGCGTTTTGATTACATTATTTCACAAAAGTGTATTTAGTTAATTCGTAGTTTGCATTTCAAAATTGGGATAAAATTTTTAAATGCGCTTTTATAGAATAGTATTTTTGTTTAGGTTATTGAAATTTTAACACTTTGTTTTATAGATTATAGACCGGAACTATAATCGAATTCAACAATTCAACAATCGAATAACTTTCAAAACACCTTTTTTGATTTTTAACCTTTTAAAGTAATGTATTTTGTTAATTTAAATTTAATACGGTTAATTGTAGATAAGATGTTATATAAAGTTAATTTTTGGTTTTTGATTTTTCATATACTAACTAAAAAATGGACGATTCGAGAATAGAATTTAAATGTTTCAACCAGAAAAATTTTGAATTTTACTTTGAAAATTTGAGAATATATATTTCGCAATGTGTTTATGCTGTGAAATCTTTAATTACTTATATTTATATATTTTATTTACTATTTATTTAATGTACAAAAATGATTTAGTACCCGATGTAAAATATAGATTGTACACTAGTTATATCATTAATATCCATGCGTTTATGTTTTTCGAAGCATTCAACTTTTAATCCCAAAGATTTTCTAAAAATCCACTCTTAGCAGAAAAAATGATTGCATAACATAGTTACCATAAAAACAAATCCCTTCGTTTAAATCACATTAAAAACTACTTAACGACGCTATTACACAAATAATGATGCACCGCATTACGCTGGTAATCGTTTTATTGCTTTCTGTTATGATTTTCCTCCTGGCCTATGTCACTAATGCTTTAAAGCCTAAAATACCGACAAACTTAGAAATTATTTAACAATTTGCGTAATACATTTTCAGTTTCTTTCATTAGCTACTGTAGACTTCTGTTTTTGGGGTCGTTCTTCATTTTTCTTACTCTCCATTGCACACCCAGAGTAATTATATCATTGACCACGGTCATAAGAAGACCCCGAAAGGTGTTTGTCACTGCACATTAAATACAAAAGACCCCTACAATTTATTATGCTGCAACTAACTCATTCAAAAGCAAACGATGTTCACGTTGTGAAACACTTTTCTTCTTTAATTCTTATGCGTCCGCAAAATAGGCCATTCATTGGCTGAATAAACAAAATCGTGACTATTCCAAAAACGATTGACAACAACTGCAATAGTACTGAATGATTTGACAGTAGTGCATCTTAATTAATACAATATATACAAAATAAATATATTACGATTTATTTATGTTTATTTATGAAACATCTAATCCTGTGAAAACAGATATAAAACTATAATACAACGAGTTCTGACTAAAAATACTTGGCATGGAAAAGTTCCACCTTTATCAGATTCGATTACCTTTGAGCTGAGTTTAATGATTAAGCGTAATTTTTTCATGCTCATTACGATGCCAAAATAAATAATTTTATGCAAATATTTTCAAAACTGCGCAATTATGTGAAAACTTCGTTTAAACTATTCTCTTAATTTACACAATTCTCAATACGCTAATTATATTTATTGATAGTGTGCAAATTACTTAAGGGGACGCGCCAATAGACCCGAAAATTTGAGGTTTTTTAGAATATTTTTTTTAATGTTTTAATTAATGAACAACGATATTGAAACTTTTTAGGTATATTATAGTACTCAAGCTGCATAAAAAACACTTTTTTTAAATTAAAAAAAAAAATTAGTTATGTTAAAAAGTTAAGACCCGCTCAAAAAATGTGTCTGGGTGGTGTAGTAGATTTTGACTCTTGTATTTATCTAAAAAATAAAAACTAAGAAAATTATTAATCAGTATGAGTGTAGTTGTGGATGGAACTAGGACAAACAAACAACATTGAAAATTGACTTTATGACGCGCTTTGAAAAAGAGGCCTTTTTCTTACCAATTTTTAAATTTACAAAAAAAAGTTTTTTAAATAAAATTTTGATTCTAGTTCCGGCCATAGCCACTGGTGTTCTGAATAACATATCAAAATTTCAGATGATTAGGCTGACTGAATTTTGTTTTTTCACAACACCATGCAAAACAAAGTAGTTGGTAAATTCGTATTGGGAGCGAGCCGACCGTTCGCTACCTGCTAATAAGGCGGTAGAACCTAAAATACTATCAATATACAAAAATTTTAAAGATATCGAAGACTATACTTTCGACACATCAATAATACAATCGATTTTTTGAGAATTCTAGACTAACTTTGTTCTATTTGGTAAAATTTTAAAAATATATATATTTTTATTTTAGATGAGAAAAATCTTTACCTGCCAACCGATGACGAATATCTGACGATGTTTTTGCGACCTTGCAAGTATTATCCAGATAGTGCGATGAAAAGGGTAAAATTACTTGAAAGCAATATATTTCTGAGTAGTAAATTAACGAAAATACTTTAAATTAAACAGATAAGGAACTTATTCACTCTTGCGTTGAAGCATGAAAAATACTTCGAAAATGTTCTACCTTCGAATCTTCGCAATGTTTTTGAACAGGAGATTTTATCTCTTGTCCCACTTAGAGACCAGAACGGTTCCCGAATTTTAGTACTGGAAGCTGGAAGTAAATATTTTATATTTAATAAATAATTTTGTAATTTAATTACATTTTTTTTATTTTAGAAAAATGGAAACCTTCAAAATTACCCCTAACTGACCTTTTTAAGGGCGTCCATTTATCAGTTTTAGCCTCAATAGTAGAGCCAACTACTCAAATTTGCGGCGCAGTGGTCATCATTGACATGGAAGGTCTTCCTCTGAGTCATGTAATGCAATTTACACCAAATTTTGCTGCTATGGTCCTAGAATATGTCCAAGAATGCATCCAAGTGCGTTTGAAAGCTGTGCACGTCGTTAATAATTCATACATCTTCAACATGCTGTTCGCAATCTTTAAGCCCTTCATTAGAGAAAAGCTGAGGGGGAGGGTAAGTTTAAAAAAAAATATATACCTATACGAAAAATTTCGAAAAGAATATAAAAACCCGAATAAAAAATAACAACAGAAATCCTGTAATATTAAATGATATAATTTATAACAAAACTAATTTTTCAACAGATATTCTTCCACGGAAAGGATATGAAATCTCTAACATCACATATCAACAAAGAGTGTCTACCACCAAAATACGGCGGAACCCTAGACACCCCTTCTGCACCGGGTCACCTTCTTGCCGATTTGTTTGAATGGTACAAGAAATATTTTGAAAGTAAGTTCAATTCATAAAATTCACAAGGACATTTTACTACTCTTATTTATCTCCATTTACAGTGGCGTCATCTTATGGATACACGAAAACAAACAATTGAAAAATGATGAAGAAACTTGCCAACTTATAATTTGGAACAAAATGTGATTTTATACATACTGTCTTTATTAGCTAAGATATTTAGGCCGGTGCTATTGTTACTCTTTAAGGCAATAATTAACTCCGAAGCGAGAATAACGCACTTTGGTTTATTTGTTACATTGATATAATATAGTTTAGTTAGATGAGGTCAAGAAAAATTCCCAAGAATTTTATTTTAATCCTGATAATCCTACTGAATCCGAAAAATATTGTAGTAGTAACGAAAATGTTGTATACTATATTAATATTATTATAAAAAAAAAAAACAATGTATTTGATTTTGCTCACTGTGAATTATGGATGAGCTGTTATGTGAATTTGTTTAATTGTTTCTGCAGTTGACCGCGCAATTCAGCAATTGCTCTTCTTAAGCTGAATTGAGTAGACGACTACAGAAATTGAATTCTAGAATGACTCGATTATTCAGCCCTTATTTTGTTTTTAGCTAAATTCACCAGGCTTCCCTTTATAAATACACAACACATAGATCAAAGAACATCTAAAAGACTTTTTGAAACTCTAGTATAGATAGCACTTTTTCAACAATTCAACGTTGCTTAAAAAAATTGTTTCTAAAAACTATGAATCAAAACGTGATAGAGAAAAAACGAAGATATGATATTCATGTATAATATTAAAAAATTAAAACATAATTAAAAATTTCATATAAAATTTGTGTTTTTCACTTTTTAGTACTCCTTATAACTGAAAATTATAGTTCATTATATGGCAATCTTTTAGTATCTATATAACTTTTATATGACACATATGAAAATAGTTATTTCGCAGTATAGTTATTTTATTAGATTATAAAAACATAATAAATATTCGACAAGTAGTAGTACAAAAAAAATTGAATGAAAACATTTAATTAACAAAGTAGAGAGCTTGTATTAACACCTCACTTTTTCCACACTAGTCTGCACATTTTCTGCCGATCAAGACGATATCCATTAGAACAAGTTCCATTAACTGGCTTTAGAATTGTCGGCTTCCATCCAATAGACTTAACAATCGTTCTCGGAAATCCAATGTTTCCAGATACAAAATCACCTCTACGCAGCGTGTCTTCAGAAGAATCAGAAATACTTCTTGGCGATTGATGATTGGGCGGCCACTATTAACAAAAACAAAATGTTTTTAATATTTTACAAATCACTTCAGAAAAGTTGTAAATTTAGAAGCTCACTTGTTCTGTATTTGAAGAGTCTTCCATTAATATCTTCGAATTCTGGTTTTTCACAATCTCAGTTGGAGTGGATGCAGCGAGTGCTACTAAAATAACTACGAATAGTGCAATCGTTTTCATCTTCACGGTTTTTTTAACGACTTGTAGATAGAAGTAATTGATTCTTCAAATACACGTAACAATTTACTGCCACCGGTGGCTTCTTTGCAATCGAATCGAATGCCTCTTGTGAGCTGTTTGCAGATTTTACACGTCTTGTTTGGGTTTAAATTGCGCAGACTTATCGAATTTGTGATGTCAGAGAAGTAACGAAAGGTAAATGCAAATATTTGCCCAGTATGAATGATAAGAATTTCTATGTTTATTGTACCCTCCTGCCAGGCGGTTTCGATCTGATGACTAATGTGGAAAAGGGAAACTCTTTCGGTTTGACGCAACAAGCAAATATATACGACGAGGCTGCTGGCGGTGCTCTTTTGACTCTAAATGGATCTGTTTGACCACTTGAAAACACGAGCCCCCTTGGGGGAGTTTATTTGGTTATTGATGACTTTCAGAGATACGAAGTTATTTTAAACTAATTTTTGCTGATTATCACTCCATGTATGGAATGTTCTGTTGTATTTTGGATTGTGCATTTTTGTATATTTAAAAGAATTTCAGTGATGCTGGATGATAAATTTTAAATTAATAATAACCTACTTTCAAATGAGAGACGTTTTTTTTAGTCAACACAAATTCCAAGTATGTCTATCATATACAACAATTTCAACAACGTTCAAAAGCGGACAATAGCTAAAAGTAATACCTAAAAGCGATTCATTAATTGCAAAATTACTGACTAATCTAATAGCCCTCGTAGTAATTACTTGAGTTGAATAGAATATTTCTCTAATACATATTATTCTTTATCACACTCAAAAATACACTATTCTTTCACATCTATCATTATAAAACTTTGTCTTATAAGTTGTTCTAAAGTTGCGAGACATACAAAAATTATAAAAATTTGTAGTGATCAAAATGCGGGAGTTTCTTCTTTACCAATAACTCACTTAAAACTCCCATTGTCAAGGGCAAATTGTGTCAACGGCTTTATAATTGCGCGTCGGTTGCTCTTCACAGCAGGAATTATTCAAGAGTCGACGACGACGACGACGACGACTTCTTCCTTCCTGTTTCAGAGCCTGATAGTGTTTCATTTAACATGGTTAGCTGGGTTCAATTTTTCATTGTCTTACAGTGTGACATGTTTCCGATATCAGAACTCGCACCAGTCAGTAACCCACCCGCATTTTGAATTTCTAGCTTTTATTTCTTTTTTAATAGAACAGCGGTCACATCATTTTTTACATGTGTCGATTCAGTCAAAAGGTGTTTTTAGTCCAATTGCCTTGTTAGTGTTTTGGTTACTGCACAGCACGTGCCAGTTTTTCGGATCTGAATAGAAATTTTAGAAGGATTCGGGGTCAGTAGGACAGACAGACTTTTAGCAAGTTGGATCAGTTTTCTGAATCAGGCATACAAAAAAGAGTAAAGTAATATAATATAATTTAAAAAAAACGATATTTTTATAAATCAGAGTGAAATAAGTGAATCAAAAATGTACGTTAGAATTGAAGAGTACGACGTGGACGAATGTTGGTGCGATTCGTTGGACTCAAATCAAAGTTGGGACTGTGTAGAAGGTCAGTATTTCACTTCACTTCACATTGGTCGACACAAATTTTGTACAGAACAAGTTTTATATCATTTCGCAAACGAATAGTACAAAAGTCCTTTTTTGGGTTATTTTTGCAAATTAATTAACAAATAATGGATTGTGACAGAAGCTTGTAAAGTACCGAACCTTATTAAATTACATTCAAATAAAAGAGTCTTTTATATTTTCCGAAATATTCCGCGGAATTCTATTTTTTACATAAAACGATTACTTCATACAATAGGTAGTGAGTGAACATCACAACTGGCACACCATTCATTAAAATCTTATTAAGTGCTATAGATTAGTGGCATTTATTTCATATACTATATATATAATAGATAAGGATTCAGGCTCTCCTTTAAGTCGTGTTATCATTTCACGTTCTGTTAATTTTTAATGAATTTTCATAAGTTTCCAAAATACGATATTTTGTACTTTTCCACACTGTGTTGCTAAAAAATCTGACGTGATAGAATATTTTTATTTAGGAATTCGTAATCTGAATTCTAAAAACGATATCTGTCTTCTTTTATCTTTTTTTTTATCCAATTATACTATGTACTTAGAAAAACAACTGAACCATTTGGGAAGTGAAATTTTTATATAATCGAATAAAGTTGTAAAGCTAAAGAAAGAGGACTTTTGATGTCTTAAATTCTTTAAGTGATCATGAAATTACAAATATTCCATTTTTTTAAATATCTCGAAAATATATGTTTAAAACTTTTATTGATCTGAGCAAAATTGGCCAAGTTACAAGTGTTTATCGGAAGACGTGTAACAAGGGTTTTCCTTAAAATGAGATCTACTAATCCGATTAACTTATATTTATTTTTGATACAATTATCAAGCGCGTAGTAAGTGCCCTTCACAGAAAAAAGCGATATAATATAATGAAATTAATAATTAAATTCAAATAAATAAGCGTTCACTCAAGCAAGGAAAAAGAAATAATGCAAAAAACTTGTTAACTATTTCCTTCGTCGTAATTTGTATGAAAATGATTTACTTATTTCATTATACCTAAAGGGAAGCACTATAGTGAATTTAAAATCTAGTATTTAAAATTGCGTATATTTGTGCTTTTAATGAACGAAAACCAATTTTTTTTTCTTCTGTTTGTGCGTTTCAGAGCGTAGAAAATGATGACGCTCATAAAAAAATCAAAAAAAACATTACTTTCTAAGATATTGAAGAAAGAAACACTTAACTGAAAAATCAGAAAATCTTCGAAAATTCATTGCTTCATTCTGAATAATGGAAAACCATTTAACAGGCGTGGGTCGGGGTCCAACAAATATGGCGATAAATCAGTTCACAATAAATAATTAGTTTTAAAATTTTTGTAAAATAAAGTTAAAAAATAACATAATAACTTTGTATTATTTGTTTTATAAAATAAATTAAACTACTATGTATAAAAGAAAATATTAAATTAAATACTCATTTTTTCACGCCGCTGACTACCCCTAACCCCTTAAAGCGATATTTTTTGTAAGGATTTTATTGTACAGAACACAAAAAACGATTATGAAAATGTTTATCTGTCTGTCTGTTCACGCTAATCTCCGAAACTACTGAACGGATTTTCATGCGGTTTTCACATGTAGATTAAGTATAGCTTGGATCTTTGTTTCATCGAAATCAGATGTCGGGAAATCGGGAAAAGTGATCGTCATTTAAAAATAACTAGATCTTGAAATTTTGCAGCTTTCTCATATAGCGTAGGCACCCACTAAAAAAGGATTTTTCAAAATTCAACCAAAAAGGTGTAAAATAGGGGTGCGTGATAAAAACAAATTCCACGCGGACGAAGTCGCGGGTAATAGCTAGTGTTATAATAAATAATAAAATGTATTAAAATTGAAATAATATTTATTACTTTTTACAGAAAATAGGAAATAATAAAATAAAGGGATTGATACAATTTTTCGTTACGTTATTTCGGGGAGGGGGTTAAAAGCTGTGTTACGGGCGTTATAAAGGGGGAGAAAGGGGTTAAAATTCCTAAAAATATCTGTACTAAAGAAAATTAAAAATCACGATCTGAAATTGCTAAACAAAAGATCGCGAGGGAATTATTCAATTAAAATTAAAACTGCTCAAACTAGTTCACAGTATTGTTAAGAGATTGATTGTTTGACGCAAGACATTTTTTGAAATTGCTTTATGGATAAAAAATTCTTAATACTCAACGCAGTACCTGCGAGAAATATTTTGTGACCGTGGAACATCCCAAAGTACTGGCAGGGAAGAAAACAGAAAAGAGCCTTTCAAAGTTAGGTCATTACAATAAAAGATATATTTTTGGTTGGTTTTCAATTCTTATTGTCTTCATCTTTGAACATATTCACAACAAATTAAAAAAATCGCTTACATTGTTGTGGAAGACGGAAACTTTACAAAAGAAACCACAGAGGGCCGTAACGTAATTTCTTTTAAAGAGCCTGAGAAAATTACCGCCAAAGAATTCTATATGTGCGTAACAGAGAAGGCTAGCCTCCCTGATTGATATACTGGCAAAGAATGTTTACATTTTACTCATGGAAAAAATCTTTTTTTTATTTCACTTTCCTTCATTCCGCGGTTAAAACAAAATTTTTGAATTATGGTAAATTTACATTGGTACTATAATACCTGTTGTAATTTATTAGAACTACCGCCAAATAACACTAGTTTACAAAATTTTTGTTCCCTTAAAAAAATTACCTATGTTATTATTAAGATTCACCGATTTCGAATAAAAATAATAAAAAAATCTCATCACGTCACATTTCCAAGAAAAATTGGGTTAAAAATTTAAAAAGCCCGAATGTTAGTCATTTTTAGAATTCTGTTTTAAAAATAAAGGGATGTCGTAGCGGTCCCAAAAGTAGTTCAAATGAATGCTTAAATTTTATACTATAGTTATATAATATCAGTTAGTTACAACCTTTTTCAAGGTTTGTTGGGGAGACAAGATTTTTATTAGAGTTGGTTCATTTCATTTATATGGCAGAGGAAAGATTCATTAAAAAAAAACTCGTTTCCTGAATATATCTTAATGACATTTAATAGTAATTTATTATAAAGCTATAGTTTAGAATGCAAACTTTGATTCGACTTACGTTTCGAGCTGCTATGAAACTCCGTCGTTTTTAATTTTTTTTCCAAAAGTGGCTAAAATATGGTTATTTTTATTTTTTAACCCTATTTTTCTGGAAAACTTTACGAGATGGAAGAAAACTGATTTTTAACCGACGAAGAAACGGAGGAGGTTCTCAATTCGACGCGTATATTTTTTTTTTTTTTAATGTATGACCACGCATAACTTTTTACGGAGTGCGATTTTGATAATTCTTTTTTTATTGGAAAGGGTATACCCCAAAGTTGGTCCCATATAAATTTTGAAAAAAAAATGCCAACCCTAAGGGTAGGAAAACAGGGGATGATTGATTGTTCACTCACAGATTTTAATGCTGAGTTGTGTATTACACCAAAGGCTACCTACCCATGTTGATATATAAAGCCTGTTTTTTTTTAAACAATAAATACAAAAAATAATAGTTAAATTAGGATTATATAACAGTTAATAGCAAAAGTAAAGTAGGTAGCTATTTTAAAAGTAAACAAAAATTAAGGACGTAGTAATTAGTAGATTATAGCCACAAAAAAATTATAAAATAAAAACTTTTTAACAAAAAAATTAAAAACTGAAAAGCAAAAAATAATAAACCTTTTTCAATTAACCTTAAAAAATAAGTTCTTAGACTAATGTAAGTATACCTAAGTAATTTTGAGTCGGCGCCAGACAAGCAAATTAATTAATTACGTAAAGCGCGGCCGGAAAATGTCTAACCTTAAATTTAAAGAAATAACCAAATCAAATTAACAATGCAACGTGAAATCTCTAGCGATAAACATTAACATTCCAAAAAATGCGCTCTCCGCACGAGCGGAGCTTGTTTGGCGTCGACTCAAAATTACTTAGGTATATTTACATTAGTTTAAGAACTTATTTATTAAGGTTAATTGAAAAAGGTTTATTATTTTTTGCTTTTCAGTTTTTTCGGCGGCTTAACTCTTTTGTTAAAAAGTCTTTATACATTACTGATTAGTATTCATTAAAGTAATGAAGGACAAGAAAATAGTTGAAATTTGTAAACTAGTGTAATTAATTTAAATCGTCGTTGCGCGTGCAATACCGCGAAAGAGCAGTTTGTAAATCCCGCGTATCTGCATTTTCACGATTTTACAGGAGGAAGAAAAAAAAACTTGCCGCCAACTCCAAGCAAGCAACTGAACCGCGGTATTGTTTCTATGTCAAAAATGAGGTTTCTTATAGACTAATTTAAATTCTGTGAGATCTATAAGGAGCGAAACCATGTTAAGAATCCGTAAGCGCGATATTTCAATGTTGCGCCTTTTGTTGTTACGCGGTATTTACAAACTGTTCTTTCGCGGTATTGCACGCGCAACGACGAAATACTTTCCCTCGATTTTCCAAGCAAAGTTTGCCATCCGTACGTCACGACAAGTGTCAAAAGCAGATGGGCATACCTTGGATTCTCTCTATCGTGAACACGACCTAAAAACAATTCGTAAATCCGACTCAATTGATAATTGCAGGCGCCTACAACTCCACTCACAACCGAGGAAGCACTCAAAACACCCGAAAGCTCAGCTCATCCTCCGCCAGCCCGGACCAGAACCTGAATATTCAACTGCGAAACGCCCGCGAGCGGAGCCGAGTGCGCGCGGTGAACGACGCGTTCGGCCGCCTTCGAAAAATTATCCCGTACACCGCCCACCGCAGCAAGCGCGTGTCGAAGGTGAAAACCCTGCAGAAAGCGGTTCAGTACATCGCTGAGCTGCGGGCGCTGCTCCACTCAATCGGGGCCCCCAGCGAGTGAGTGGAAGCCGCCCTGCGGTGCGTCATCGAGTCCGGCTGAAGTTGAAGCCACTTCGATGCATTCTGCGCTTGTTTCTAGTCACCCTATGCCGCAGAGGAGAAGCCGCACACCTTTGGGACCCTTTCTTTTTTTTTAATGAGATTTTGGTTAAGATATGATTTTGCATGTGCTGTTTTAGGAAGTAATTAAATGCCGCAAGGAATTTTGAAATTGTGCTTTTAATTCAACTGCAAGTGGTGAAGAAAAGAAAATTTGGGGACTCCCCGACCTCGAGGGTAAGTGCGTCCGGGTGGCGCTAATACTTTCTTAAGGTTATTTTAAGACTCTGCGAAATTTGTGGACCTACAGGAACAAGATAGATTTTAAGTTTTTATAAAACTGTACAAATTGCAAACATTAAAGCGGAAAAACAGCGAGTTTTATGTTAAGAGAAGATACAAAATCAAGTCGGTTTCTTTCAGTGCGAAAGGAAAGGATTCGTCGAGAAGGCGCTGAAAAGCTGAAGAAATCAAACAGGTGAGTTTGTGTGAATTTCTTAAAGGTAGAAATAAAATAGTTGACGACGGCTTGTTTACCAAACACGACCCCCGACTAGGGCTTCGCAATTTTTTTGCACGCATTTGACACTCGACAGGGACGGGTGAGAGCGTTTAGGGGCGCTTACTCACCAGAAATTCTGGATTTGCAAGGGTCTCGAATTATTTTCACATGGCGAAAGGCGATAACCCGAGCAGCGCCCCGGGCCGCGGCCGTATCAGGTGAAGCCCCCTTTTGTCTTGGGGCGATCAGGTGCAGCCGTCGGGAACCTGACGAAATTGATCCCTCAATAAAAATTAACCAGTTGCGGTACAAAATGCAAACAAGCTCAGCCGGGCGGTGGCGGAGCCTCTTTCACTTCCTTTTCCCTTCTGCGGGTGGGCGCAGGAGCAGGAGTCTGCTGGAGCCGTGGAACAAGGGAAATTGATTGCGCTCCTTCGGGGCCAGCGGGACGGGAAGAGGTCCTCGTATTTTGATCGCCCAGAAATCGCTTCCCAGTCAATTTACTTTGAATCTGGGCATGTGGGCCATGTTTTTTGGCCGGGACTTCGGGTATCGAATTTTTGACCTGAAATTGATCTCTTTTGGGGCAAGTGTTCGAAGCGGTTTGGGGCTTCTTCGGCAGTGCGAGGCTCGAAGGGGCCAACTTGAGGTTTATGGCTCTTTGGGGTGAATTTAAGCACTTTTGCATGGGTCCGGCTGTGGTTTTCGATTTCAACAAGTTTTGGGCATAGTTTTTAACTTCCTCAGAAAAATATTTTGGGTTTTTTGGACTTTGAACAGATTTCAGGGAAGAGTTAAGTATAAGTTTTGAGAAATTAACGAAGAAAAAGAATTTGGGCAGTGATTGCATTCAGTTTTTTTTAATTTAAAAGGTCTGGTTTTTTATAATCATGTTTTTATTTTGAGGACAATGTTTGTTTTCGTTTTTTAATATCACTTTTTTGTTTCGAACGACATTTGTTTTCGTCACATTTTTAGAATTTTTAAGGGTCTCTACTAAGCAAATAAAGGCATAAACTTCTCGTCTGTTTTGTTTTCTGATCAACTCTTTAAATATTGCTAGTGATTTTAAAGAGAATGTGAATCGTGAAGACGAATAAACAAATTTTTGAAATAATGGAATTATTCCAGGTCATAGTTACCTTAAATATGGAAAGGTTTTTTTTTATTTTGTTAACTTCTGGATTATGTACAGAGAGAAATTATAATAACTATCGCGAATATTTTAATTTGAATCGTAGAATTTAAAAAGGCGGTAAGATTTAAAACATTCTTGCACATACAATATTTTAGGCTTGTACAATTTTGGAATAAATGCGGAAAATTGAAATTGTTTAACACTTTATCTACCGCAAGCTTATTCAATGATGCAAAACTTAATTTAGGGCAGAAAATGGATTTGGTGCTAGCGAAATTACGCAAATACGTAAAATTTCGATAGGTAAACTGTTAAGGGACTACTACCGGTTAGATTGCAAAAAAACAGCATAATTTTCAATAATTGTTTTCTCAGCTCCTTTATTATATATCAATTTCAAATTTTGCATGGTGATAATAATTATTTCAAATATTACAAAAAAAATTTTTTCTTATTTTTATCATTTTTTTCCTTGTTTATAGAGGGCGCCGAAGTTGGTAGCTCAAAAAATGACTCGTCCCATGGCGGACAACTCATCTCAGAAACGAAGAGTCTGAAACAAATAAACCAAACGGCATTTTATTAAGGAATGTCCCTTACGTAGGAAAAAACCAGAATATGTCAACAAATGATTAAAAAAACAAAATGGCGGACGTTTGAAAATTTTTTTCAAAAAATCGCTTATTTTTTCACTTGTTTTCACTTGCTACATTTTTTTGGATTGAATTTTGACTAATATTGTGGTTTTTTCCTGTGCAGAATACTCAAATAAAGAAGCACTCCAAATTTGAGCCCAATCGGTTGGGCCAATTCGGAGTTAGTGTGTCCGCCATATGATAAAAGGTCATTTTGAGAAAATCACGTTTAAAGTTTTTGTTTTACTTATAAATATATAATAGGCGGGCACGCTTAATTTGCTGTAACTTTTATATTTTTGGGAATATCAAAATAAAATGTTGAGACGTGATTTCTGAAGGTATATTGAGTTGAAAAATGTAAAAAAAAAAAAATTGAATTTTTCAAAATTATAACCGGTAGTAGTCCCTTAAGCTATAAAGTAATAAATCAAATGGTCCTAACTTTCAGGCGGTTTTAATTGTTGATTTATTTCTGAGAAATCACACCATCACATGTTTATGCAAATTACTATAAATATGTCTGGCATAACTGGATAAGTTCTTTATTGTATTTCTCGAGAAATCGCAATTCAAATGTATCGAAACCATTCGTTGTACAAAACTAATGCTTTTCATGTTGCTTACTTTTGGAATGTTAAAACTATATTTTCTCCCTTTAGTGGAAATTTTAGAATAAGGTGCGAAAACTGGCAAACTAAACTTAAATGTTTACGTAGTGAATTAAGTTTAATATATTTAGTTGGTGTATATGTACATAGTCAATTTTAGGACACTAAGGCTATGTCTGATTAAATACTATAAATAAAAAAAATATTGTTTTTAATTTAAAAAAGAAAATCAGAGAAAAATTTGCTAAAATCAAGTAAAAGCGTAGTCAAAATTAAAGTAATACGAGCCAAAGGAACTTTTCTTTATTTTAAGTTTGTTGATGGAATAGATTTAAGTAAAATAACCTTTAATTTTAAGAAATATAAAATTTGTAGAAGAAAGGACTCCATTGATTTAGTTAATTTTCTTCTTGTGATTTAAAAATGAAAAGGACCATTTTATTTATTTATTTAAAGAGATCCAGCTTTCGCAAAAGGTTTTTTAAGGATGTTTTTTTTTTTAAATCCTTTTTGTTTAACGTCGTGCCTCTTGGCCTGCCGGTTCCTGTCCGTGACAGATTTTAGAAAATATCTCTTTAAAAGTAGGAAATTTGGTTTTTTTTTCTTTGGTTCCCTTTTTTAAGTACATGATTTCTTTAAACAAGATGCTGATTTTCCTGGGAGTATGAAAGAGTATTTGGGTCTACTGCAGAGTCCGGATCTGACATTTCTCCAACTAAAGTGAAGTTGGGCGTAATGATTTCAAGTATGAAAAGCTTAGAAAAAAAAAAAAAGGAGGGGAATGTTTAGTTCTTTTCTTGAATAAATATTTTCCTTTTACAAAATATGCATATTAACTAAATATTTTCCTTTTACAAAATGCATATTAACTAAATATTTCCCTTTTACAAAATGCATTTTAACTAAATATCTTCCCTTTACAAAATGCATTTTAACTAAATATTTTCCTTTTACAAAATATGCATATTAACTAAATATTTTCCTTTTACAAAATATGCATATTAACTAAATATTTTCCTTTTACAAAATGCGTATTAACTAAATATTTTCCTTTTACAAAATGCATTTTAACTAAATATCTTCCTTTTACAAAATATGCATATTAACTAAATATTTTCCTTTTACGACAACGTTTTTAGGCAATTTTTTGCACAAGTTTACTTTTTTTTTACTATTTCTCACGAAATGTCTGATATTTTCAGAATTTTTTGCAATTTATTTACTATTTCACAAAAATCATCCATTGTAACGAACTTTTTTTAAAAATTCGTGATCTTCCTGTTTGTTTCTTTTTCTAAGTTTGGTCCACTTTTGACAATTCGTGATCTTCCTGTTTGTTTCTTTTTCTAAGTTTGGTCCACTTTTGACAATCTTGAAGTGCGGCCAACTTCGTGTGTGATCCGGATTCTGCAGTCTTACCGAGTATTTTTATGAGAGCACAAGATAAATATATTCAATAAAATAAAAATATTCAAATAATTAGACATTGATAAGATACCTAACTTTGTATATATTTTATAATAATTCATATAGATTATGGGTTCTTTTAGTATCTAAACATATAAGCTACTTGTAAAATATATGTAGTATTATTATATGTAACAAATATAAGGCAACTGTTGAAAGTTTTTGACGTTGATAATGATCCCGACTACAATATGAATGAAATTCATTGTAATTTGACAGAACTTTGCCACATTTGTGACCTTTACACCGAAACGCACAATTAATATTAACACTAGAACTACTGTCGCAGCTGCAACATGCTAAAATGTAATATATTAATTAAAAAAGAAATGGTAAACATATTTACCTCATCCAGTGAAGATGTCATTTTGACAAAGTGACATTTAGCAATCAGCTGTCCTGATATTTGGGACCACCGAACTATAAAGAATCCTGATATTTAGGACCACCGAACTATAAAGCATCCTGATATTTAGGACCACCGAACTATTTCGAGCGCTATCTGCGTTTACATGAAGAAATATGAAGAATTACGGTTCAGTGTACAAAAGGATTCGTACAATCCCTGTGCACCACACGCATCCCAGTACTGCTCTATTTTGCTATATAAGCAGGCTGGGGTGCATAGAAAATTCAGTCTGTTCTCAGGTTTATGCCGAGATAGTCTCAAGTCTGTACTCAGGTTTATGCCGAGGCAGTCTCAAGTCTGAACTCAGGTATATGCCGAGGAAGACCGAATTGCAGGTATATGCCGCAAGATAAATTTAAGGACAAAACAAGTTGGCAATTATAGGTATATGCCGTAGTTGCTTGCTGGTTTTCCCTTAAAAGCAAAAATTCAGTAATATTGTTAGGTATACGCCGATGATATTACTGAATATACTTCGTTGAATAAAATCGCCAAAAATTCAGTAATATTGTTAGGTATACGCCGATGATATTACTGAATATACTTCGTTGAATAAGATCGCCAAAAATTCAGTAATATTGTTAGGTATACGCCGATGATATTACTGAATATACTTCGTTGAATAAAATCGCCAAAAATTCAGTAATATTGTTAGGTATACGCCGATGATATTACTGAATATACTTCGTCAAATAGAATCACATCGAAAACGAACAAGCGGTCATAGGTATATGCCGTGAGTGCTTGTTAGTTAAAGTAAATAGCCCCTTCGATAATATTGTTAGGTATATGCCGACAATATTATTGGACATAATACATCGCGAACACCGAGTAATTTTGATTGAATTAATTGAACAAATTTCGTTTCTTTTATTTACAGAGAGAAGCAGATTTTTTGGTAATTTTAAGAAGAATTATTTATTTCGTTATTGTTCATTTGTTCGAATTGTTAATTTTGTTTATATTGTTTATTTTGTATTAAAAAGAAAAAGACTGAATTTTTATGAATAAGAAAAAGAATTAATAAAATATATATTTACTTAAATCAGCGTGTTTCAAGCCGTAGGATTTTGACCCAACACCTTTCCTTATCCGAAAACTCAAAAATAAATATCGTGCTACAGATACGCTGTAACATATGGTCCTTCGAGCCGGATATATCTGAGGCCAAACACGCTTATTTAAAATAAGAATCATCAAATTCAGTTCAAGTAGCTTATAGATACATTCGACAAAATGAACAAGTTGTATAAGACTCAGTTGTTATTAAGGAATCTCCTTGATCAGGCGTATATAAACTTTAAAAAAACGGGCGACATTCGACGAAAACCTGCATATTTAACAGGAAGAATAGATCAAATTTCCGAGTTGTGGTTAAAATTCGAAAATAATCATCTTATCATAAATACGACAGATGAAGAATTCAATGAAAGCTTCAAGGATTTTTCAATATACAAATGATTGCATCTACGAGAATTTCGAAGACAAATATTTCGAATTTCTCGGGGAACTAAGGGATGTTTTGGAGAAAAAAACCGCTCTCTATGATTCCGCTAAAAATGAAGCAAAGATTCGAAATCAACCTGAACGAAAGGTTGAGTTAAAATTACCACACATAGATGTGCCAAAATTCAATGGCGACTATAAAACTTGGAGATCTTTTCATGATATGTACGTATCACTCATTCATGAAGATCCTAGAATTCCAAATGTACAAAAGTTACATTATTTAAAATCATGCCTAAACGGCGAAGCTGAGCGATTAATCAAACAATTTAATATGGTTGGAGATAATTACGCTGCAGCATGGCAAACAATCATTGACCGATACAATAACAAACGTGTATTGATATCGGCTCAGTTAAAAGAACTTTTTAGCCAACCCGCGATCAAAGGGGAATCACAACGGGCTATAAAAGATCTATTAGATAAAAACAAAGAGTGTCTTCACGAACTCAAAGCATTGGACATCTCTATATCAGAATGGGATCCAATCATAATACATTTATTGGTACAACGTCTACCACAAGAAACTCACAAGCTTTGGGAACAGAAGATCTCAGGACAAAGAGATCTGCCCAAACTTAAAGAGTTATATGAATTTCTGGAATCAAGATTTCGTACGCTGGAAGCTATATCTGATACAAATAATCAGAATTCTTTCAGTGCATCACGAAAAACCAGCAACTATCATATTAACGATCAATCAAGCTGCATCGTATGCAAGCAGAATCATAATCTCAAAGTCTGCAAAAAATTCGGAGCATTAAATCCAAATGCTAAAAGAGATATTATGCGTACGAACAAGATATGTTTCAATTGCTTTCAAAGACACAACGGTGGAACATGTCGATTTCCAAACCAGTGCTTGATATGTAAAGAACACCCATTGTCAAGATGTAATACATTTAAAGAAATGTTGATTGCAGACAAACGGAAATTGATAATAAAGAATAATTTATGCTATAACTGTTTAACGAAACATGTTAACATAGCATGCCCCAGCTCTTACTCATGTTTTAAATGTGGTAAAAAGCATCACACATTGCTACATGATGATGTATATCTGAGCAATGAAAAACTAAAAAAAGAGTAACAAGGTAACAGTTCATCAAACCAAGAAACTGTAACCAAATGCCATTATAATAAAAATTATACGCAGGCACTCTTAGCAACAGCAACTATTATTATCAAAAATAATAAAGGAATATCCCAATCACTACGAGCGCTAGTAGATTTGGGTTCCCAGAGCTCTTTTATAACTGAGGCCGCATTCCAGGCATTAAAAATTAAAGGTAATCCTACCTGCTTACAAATAGCAGGGCTTGGATCTACCAAATTAACAACTTCTAAGAAGGAGGCCTCATTCACACTGTGCTCAAAGACAAATCAGTTTGAACTACCTATAAAGGCATATGTTATTAAGAAAATAACAAGCGTAAGTCCTCCTAAAAATTTAAAGTCAATGGATCTAAAACATGTTAAGAATCTCCAGTTAGCAGACCCAGAATATTACAACCTGGGCGAGATCGATCTGCTACTAGGAGTAAATGTGTATTCAAAAATAATCCTTGATGGAATTGTTCATGGAAAAAGCGGTATGCCAACTGCGCAGAACACAGAGCTAGGATGGATACTTTTTGGAGAAGTAAACTCACATAGAAGTACAGAAAATCCTAGTTTTTCAGCATTTGTAAACGAAGAAACAACATTGGAAGTGCTGGATTCCCAAATTAAGAAATTTTGGGAATGTGAAGAACTGCCTAATAGACAACTCACAAAGGAAGAAGAGAAATGTGAAGAATATTATAAAAGAACAGTCACCCGCTTGCCAACTGGAGAATATCAAGTATGTCTTCCTTTTAAGAACGATTCCTCGCCAAGTTTGGGCGATTCCAAACGACAAGCAATGTCAAGATATCTACAGCTTGAACGAAAGCTTAAACAGGATCCGGAATTGAGAAAAGAATATTCAAGTTGTTTGAACGACTACATTGAACAGGGTCATATGATTCCAGTGGCAACTCGGGAGAGCTCATCACTTAATAACGATACCTATTATATGCCACACCACGCAGTACTAAAAGATAGTACAACAACAAAGGTACGAGTGGTATTCGATGCGTCGGCCAGAACAAGCAATGGGCTAAGCTTAAATGAGCAAATGATAAATGGACCTACAATCCAGCCTAAACTATTTGCAACACTCCTAAGCTGGCGCAGGCATAAATTCGCAATGACGGCAGACATACAACAAATGTACAGGATGATCAAAATACATCCTGAAGAAAGAAGGTACCAACGAATTCTTTGGAAAGAAAACGACTCAGCACCAATCAAAGAATTTGAATTAACAACAGTAACCTTTGGAACAACTGCTGCACCATGTCTAGCCATTAGGACATTGCATCAACTGGCACAAGACGAAGGAAAGAATTTTCCTAACGCTTCAGAGGTCGTTCTGAGCGATTTTTACGTTGATGATGTCTTAACGGGTGCTGATACCATAAACCAGGCAAGAAAGCTACAAGAGGAACTCCTTTCTCTACTAAAATTAGGAGGTTTTTGTCTGAGAAAATGGGCAGCTAATAATGATAAACTGTTACAACAAGTACCGGAACATGACCGGGAAATACAGCTGCCACTAAAATTAAACGAGGACAAACAAATAAAAGCCCTCGGAATACACTGGCATCCAGCATTGGACTATTTCTCATATTTAATAGATCCAAAAGAATTCAATAAGCCTCCTACATCCAAACGGAACATTTTGTCGGAAATAGCAAAATTATATGATCCTTTGGGCTGGTTGGCACCCTCTGTTATAGTTGCAAAAATGATAATGCAACAATTATGGCTGTGTAACGCTTCATGGGATGAACCTATACCATCAGAATTAGGAGATCAATGGAGAAAATTTAAAGAAGAACTAGTTTTCTTCAATAAAATTAAAATACCAAGATGGATTCATACAAGCTCTTCGCAGATTAACTGCCAACTACACGCTTTTGGCGACGCTTCTACAAGAGCATATGCTGCAACAGTGTACATCCGGATTGTCGATGAAAATAAGGACATACATGTACAACTGTTAACGGCTAAAACAAAAATTGCTCCGATTAAGCCGGTATCGCTGCCTCGATTGGAGCTTTGTGCTGCAGTTTTGCTGAGTCGACTTGTAAAGCAGGTAAAGATTGATATGAACTTGGAAAACATACACTGCTTTAACTGGAGTGATTCAAAAATTGTTCTGTCTTGGTTGAACAAATCTCCTCTACATTGGCAAACATTTGTAGCCAATCGTGTGGGTGAGATACAGTCAAATAGCAATGGGAACTCGTGGGGTTATGTTTCAACAAAAAACAACCCAGCAGATGTGGCTACTCGTGGCATATCCCCAAAAAATCTGGTCGATTTTCAGGATTGGTGGAATGGACCAAACTGGCTACAAAGCAAGGAAGAAGGTTGGCATGCCCATAAAACGGAGGATGTAGAAACTACATTGGAAAAGAAGACAAGTAAAACAACAATTTTTACCATCTCACATGACGAGTCTCTAGTTACAAGGAGTTCTACATTTGAGAAGTTGTTACGCATAACTGCTTATTGTCTCAGATTTATTTCCAATTGTAGAAATAAGGAAAATCAAAATAAAGGAACCTTAACCGTCAACGAGTTAACCATAGCAAAAACCACAATCATTCGTGGTCTACAACAAAGGATATTTAATGATGAAATCACACGGCTAAAATCAAACAGAATGATTGCCAAAGTTAGTACACTCTTTAGATTATCTCCATTTCTGGATAAAGAAGGAATCTTAAGGGCAGGAGGAAGACTCACACAGTCCACACTTCCATATAATAGCAAATATCCAATATTATTACAAAAAGGAGAACATATTACGGATCTGCTCATAGAATATTTTCATAAGATATCATTGCATGGCGGACCACAACTGGTCCTTACCACCATGAGAATGCATGGGTACTGGATCCTAAATGGCATGCATGCTATCAAAGGTAAAATATATAAATGCGTCAAATGCATTAGATATAGAAATAATAAGCAAACGCAAATCATGGGTGAATTACCAGCAGTAAGAGTGACTCAAGCCAGGCCATTTCAAAATGTTGGTTTAGACTATGCTGGGCCCATAACTCTTAAAATGTCTAAACATCGAGGATCCAAAGAATATAAAGGATACATATGCGTATTTGTATGTATGACTGTGAAAGCAATACATCTGGAAGTTGTATCAGACTTAACAACAGATGCTTTTTTGGCGGCCTTCAAGCGCTTCATTGCTAGAAGAGGACTCTGCTCAAATCTTTATTCAGACAACGGCACTACATTCGTAGGTGCAAATAAACAGCTTCAAAAGGATGTAAAAAGAGCCATTGATTATGCTGTTGAAAAAACAAAAATCAACGGCGTGGAATGGCATTTTATTCCACCATATGCTCCTCATATGGGTGGACTGTGGGAAGCAGCTGTGAAACGAACAAAGTTTCATTTAAAAAGAATTCTCGAAAGCAGTTCACTCACATTTGAAGAACTTACAACTCTTCTAACACAAATTGAGGCATGTGTTAACTCAAGACCACTCACTACCATAACGGGAGACACATCAAGTCTGGAGCCTCTGACTCCTGGCCATTTCCTGATAGGCACAGCATTGTTGTCACCTCCTGAGGCTGAATTAGGTAGTCGAAACCTGTCTGTGATTAATAGATGGAAGTACATCCAACAATTACAACAAGGGTTTTGGAGCCGATGGAATACTGAATACTTACTGGAGCTTCAAAGGCGGCAGAAGTGGAATGTACCACAGCCAAATTTGGAGTTGGGCCAGACTGTTATCGTAAAACATGAAAAACTCCCACCTCAGAACTGGCTACTGGGTCGTATTGAAGCCGTTCATCCTGGAAAGGATGGAAAAGTTAGGGTGGCAACACTAAAAACGGAATCAACCGTTATTCAACGATCAATTAATAAACTTTGTCCTCTTCTCATTTGACAGTTTATTGTTACAATAGCCAGTTGTACATCAGAAAGGATGGAGGATTTGTTGGACCTCTTCGACGAGATCGACTGGGCAGAGGCATCATTGCCCTCTACTCCTAGGATGCGAAGTCCTGAGCTGAGTACTCCAGAGCCGACGTCAGCTAGGTCTAGGACTCCATCACCACAGCCGCAATCGGGTGAATTGCCTCCAACACCTGGAAAGGATATCAACTGGGCAGCCATCAACAAGACACCTCCGAGGCGACGAACGGCTGCAAGGGCAGAAGCTCCATTCTGCCAATGCGGAAAAGGACGACGCCTCGGATGTGCACTGGCAGAAAACGGTCTGTTGCAGAGATGGAAGCTGAGTGTGTTCGGCCACAACCGGTTGCTGGACAAGGAGCGGTTCTGGTAGAGAGGCAGACAGTGGCTGTATCGCAGTCAAGAGAGGAGACTCTCACTGTCGGCTCTCTATGCAGACTCTTGTCTCCACCCCACGAGAGTCAGCCGGTGACACCAAGCTGCATACGGGAGCGGATATATGACGCCACCACCTTCGAGGGACAGGCGTTCTCTATAACGTTTGGGGACCTGCAACAAATCCCGTATGCAGCTATTAGAGGCGGCAAACGGAAGCGGTTCACCGTGTTCTTGACCAGCGGACGAAAGGTTCGCCTAAGACTGGCTGGCAACAAGTTGGTGTGGTACCACCTGACATAAAAATGGTAATTTTAAAAATTAAAACATTACCGTCGAGGGGGGAGTATGTCGCAGCTGCAACATGCTAAAATGTAATATATTAATTAAAAAAGAAATGGTAAACAAATTTACCTCATCCAGTGAAGATGTCATTTTGACAAAGTGACATTTAGAAATCAGCTGTCCTGATATTTGGGACCACCGAACTATAAAGCATCCTGATATTTAGGACCACCGAACTATAAAGCATCCTGATATTTAGGACCACCGAACTATTTCGAGCGCTATCTGCGTTTACATGAAGAAATATGAAGAATTACGGTTCAGTGTACAAAAGGATTCGTACAATCCCTGTGCACCACACGCATCCCAGTACTGCTCTATTTTGCTATATAAGCAGGCTGGGGTGCATAGAAAATTCAGTCTGTTCTCAGGTTTATGCCAAGATAGTCTCAAGTCTGTACTCAGGTTTATGCCGAGGCAGTCTCAAGTCTGAACTCAGGTATATGCCGAGGAAGACCGAATTGCAGGTATATGCCGCAAGATAAATTTAAGGACAAAACAAGTTGGCAATTATAGGTATATGCCGTAGTTGCTTGCTGGTTTTCCCTTAAAAGCAAAAATTCAGTAATATTGTTAGGTATACGCCGATGATATTACTGAATATACTTCGTTGAATAAAATCGCCAAAAATTCAGTAATATTGTTAGGTATACGCCGATGATATTACTGAATATACTTCGTTGAATAAGATCGCCAAAAATTCAGTAATATTGTTAGGTATACGCCGATGATATTACTGAATATACTTCGTTGAATAAAATCGCCAAAAATTCAGTAATATTGTTAGGTATACGCCGATGATATTACTGAATATACTTCGTCAAATAGAATCACATCGAAAACGAACAAGCGGTCATAGGTATATGCCGTGAGTGCTTGTTAGTTAAAGTAAATAGCCCCTTCGATAATATTGTTAGGTATATGCCGACAATACATATTATTGGACATAATACATCGCGAACACCGAGTAATTTTGATTGAATTAATTGAACAAATTTCGTTTCTTTTATTTACAGAGAGAAGCAGATTTTTTGGTAATTTTAAGAAGAATTATTTATTTCGTTATTGTTCATTTGTTCGAATTGTTAATTTTGTTTATATTGTTTATTTTGTATTAAAAAGAAAAAGACTGAATTTGTATGAATAAGAAAAAGAATTAATAAAATATATATTTACTTAAATCAGCGTGTTTCAAGCCGTAGGATTTTGACCCAACACCTTTCCTTATCCGAAAACTCAAAAATAAATATCGTGCTACAGATACGCTGTAACAACTACCAAGACCCATCAAATTGACGGCTGTTCAATTCCTCCCTTGAATTAATTATAGTTTTCAAAGTTATCTCTTAAATGTTATGCCTAAACTTATTAAGATTTAAAATTACGACATATTGAAAAAGATTTTACATTTATAATTACAAATTCAGTGTTCGAAGCATATTACATTAAGGGGTATCTCACTCTAGAGGCCTCTTGAATTGAACGTTTTTTTCAGGGCGTTGAACAAGGAAATACAAAACATTTAGAGTTAAACATAATAATCATCTTATTATATGATCTTTAATGATTATTTTGAGAAAAAAAAATTTTTTTTTATTGAGTGGTTGGATCAGGGCAGGCCTGCTAATTGGACTCATAACTTAGGAACGGCAGCTCATGGTGTGCACCATAACAGCCAAACAAATGATCTGAAAATTATGAGATTGCACATTAGTACTCCTTATATATGTGGCTATGGCACGAGTGTGTTAAATTTTGAAAAAAAAAATTGTTATTCATTTATTTAATTTTTCCTACTATTCGTTATATTTTTTAGTTGATTTTTTACTGTTAAAACATGGGATACAAGCTATGTAAATGTAAAAATGCCTGATTTGCTCCACTTAGGTTATAGACGCAAAGCTAACACAGCTTGTACCAAAATCTGAAATTTTTTGGATGAATGGTTTTCTCAAAATGCCGCACACCATTCACCAAAACGCTGTTTTGAGAAAAACGGCTTTTAAGTTAAAGTTAAAGGCAACGAGGAGTGCTAGGGAGCGCGCAGCTGCGCACGGAATCGCTTGTAGGCGCGAGCTTTTCAAATTTCGCGGCAATAGATAGCTTAAACGATTCACGAAAGAACACAGAATTTTTCAAAACTAAAAAAAAATGCATTTTTAATTGTAAAAATTACAAGTTTGCGTTCCAGTAATTCTAGTGTTAAATCTGTTAACATACTGATGTCTATTGCAATATATAAAATTATTAAAAAAAATTGCTCACATAATTCACAATTTGTTCTGTGTAATAACGACATTACTCAAATTCAGAAGAAGAATAAAATTAAGAAGTGGTCAAAAACTTCCTGACGTTATGGAACGAACGCCCAAAATAAATGAAGAAGCGGATTTCGAAAAAATTCTCGAGGAAAAATACATCAAGAGGAGCAAAATGTTAATATTCATTGTAGTAAAATTGGTGCACTGATAGCAATTTTACACGTACACAGGAAAATTACGTTCCGCATTGTAACTGTTTAACACTGAATACTGTAATATCTCTGAATGGTGGTTATAGGTTTCTTAATTAAGTCAACAATTTTCAAAGGAAATTTGATTTCCCAGCGTTTCTGTAGTATTTTTACACAAAATGGGGTTTAACCCATGAATGCGCAAAAAGAGAATTTTGTTCAATTGTACGATTCGAATAGAAAATTGGGGCGATTTTCTTCCAAAATTATGTATAGGGAGGTTTTGGAGATCCTCTTTCAGAATTTGGCATTTGTTTTGCATAAAAATCCTATAATTTTTTGGGGTTTTAAAAAAGGTCCTGATTTTTCTTTTCAAAGTCGATTATCTTGACGTTGCTGCTATTGAATGATCATATAACTACCAGAAATCGCGGTCCAAATGTCTACACTTTCTCAAACCATGGTTTTGAAAGTTTTTGTTTGCTTTGGTTTTTGCAAATTGGCCATTTTGTACAACAATGTAATAAAAAATTTTTGGATTTTTTTACACAAAAAGGATTAATTTTATAACAAAATTTATAGAACAGAAATTGCTTAAAATTAGCCAAAGAACACGTGTAAATTTTTTGACTATTTTTGGTTTTTTAGATTTGGCCAATTTTTGAAAAATCCAAATGTGTTCCAAATTCTGAACAAATTCTCACGTATTCTTTGGCTAATTATAAGAACTTTTTGGCCCATAAAATTCATCCTTTTTGAGTAAAAATATAACCAATTTTTTACGATGGTGGAAGAAAATCGCTCCAGCTTTCTATTCGAATCGTACAATTGAACTTGCGTGCACAAAATTCTCTTTTTGTGCATTAATGGGTTAATGTATAAATCGCGTTTACATTTGCTATGAAAAATATTGAAATATTTTAGACTAATTTTTTACTGTGCATGAAAACTCCATAGTACTTCTACTTATAATTACCAGAAAATTGAAAATATTTGTGTTACTGATCAATTGTAGTTTAAAGGCAGGTTGCCTACTTTAGAATAGAAAAAAAGAGATTATGTAACAGCATATTTGGGTAAATTTTAATAAATATGCACTTTGTTTTCTTTCGAAAAGCTTAATTTAACCGTAGAAGCATAATACCCGTTGAAGTAACACACCACATGACTCTATTCTTGTTCTTAAGGCACTTGTACTCAGTCCATGACTTTACTTACTACATATAGAGCTTAGTTGACCTCAACTCCAACTTCCTATAAATGTCTGTCTATGCTCAACGGTTACTCAAAGGTATAAAAATAAATGAAAAAAATAGTTAACTGACTTAAATTTCCATATAAATCGTTGACGATTCTTCCAGGCAATAATTTTTTTTTTTCATCGAAAAGGTGCCCGGTGACCACAGGAAGAGAATAGCGAATTGCGTTGATTCGATATTTGAATTCTTCTCGTGTTACGTTTTTATCAGGTCAAAATTCTTTGAAATCAAGCTAACCGAGCCGATTCCCTAACCGCGGACTGTAATTGCCTAGGCGGGGGCGCGGGCCGCGGAGGGTGGTGCAGAATGTGAGATTGTAAGCCCAGCAATAAAAGTGTCCGCGATTGGTGTTTTTCCACCTCGCCAGGCCCCAGTCTCTGACGGCATTCGAATTTCTCGTTACGAATTCTGCGCACGGCATTTCCTGTTTTACATTCGCTTGGATGCGATGTGCCAATCTGCGCATGAGCAAGCGACGACTATAGGCACTTACTATATAGTAGTGCGCGCGAGTTCTTTCCTTTTTTAAATTTTCTCGGAACGATCTTTTAATAAATCTCAGGTTCCGTGCTGTGTGATCGGAAACTTAAATGGGCCTCGCGAAAGAACTCCTGTGAGAACCGATCAGCGAGGTGGCTGAGGTCACACGCAATCGGACGCTTCCGGGTACCAATGTACCGGGAGGAGCCCCATTTTGGAGTTACTGCGATTTTTTTTTTTTTTTTTTTTAATGAATTAAAGCTGTTTTAATAAACTCTGTTTTTACAGATGCCTACTCAATTCAGCTGTCTTCACAATTCAGCAATTGCTCTTGTTAAGCTGAATTAAGAAGTCAACTACAGAAACTGAATTTATGAAAACAGGCTAAAACTAACTTCTTGAAGAGGTGTCTTAAGCAATCGTACAAAAGAAAACAACTCCCGATGACATCGAGCACCTCACCCGCTAAATACTTCCAGTAAACAAATAATCGACGCAGGTCCACGCCTGCAGGCGCATAATCAAAAGCTAATTTGCATGCACTTGCGAATTCTACAGTTAGTCGATGGTCATAAATTATCTTCCGCAACGCATGCATTACAAGTGACGACGGCCTCGGCGACAGCCAGCGCGGCCAAATCGTCCGGGGACCGACGAAACGCGCAGACCCGCTCGCTAGCTCGCTTCAAAAACAAAACAACGTGCCGAAAAGGGGGTTTTTTCCTCCCCCCCATCACCTGGAGGAATCTCTCGGGCTGCTCACGGGCTCCCCGAGTGGTGATGGATTCGAGCCGGAGTCCGGAGGGAACCTGGCGCGCTTGGACACGGCTGCTCCTTCTATTGTTGTGATGGCCTCACGGCCAGAAGCCAGAAAATTTTTCATAGAGGTAGCCGAACGACCCGCGGGAGCTTGTTGATATGGACAGGAGGTGGCCGAACATGTGTTCGTTCCTGGAATTGGAGGCAGCTCGAGAGCCGCGTCCGCGTCCAGAATGCATTGGTCAGGCAGGCCATCGCGCGGCCTGGCCCCACTCAGCGATGCCCTGCGCGTTCCCCACAAGTTTTTCTTTCTTTGGACGTGACTTCTCGGCGCTTTTTGGAATTTTCCTTGTCCGTTTTGTTTTGAAAAGCACCAGGGAGGGTGGGTGCACCGAAGGCCATTCATTGACCTCTGACGGGGAACGGGGGACGGGAATTGAGCGCGGTGGACGACTTTCTTAAAACATAATTCAGCAGCTTAAATGAGCTTATCGCAACATTTTATTGGGATCGAGTAGGTAATCCCTAAAAAGAGCTATAAGGTATGTCTTAAGGAACTGGTTTATGACCACTGCTGTTTAGAAACTTTATGCTAATAGAAAAGAAATTTTATCTATACATTTAAATCTTTAGTAGACCTTTAATCAATTTGTAAAGTGCCTATCCACTCTCTATACTGTAAAGAAATAAAATAAAAGTAATGAAGAAATTAGAATTCGATCTAATAAAGAAACGTTCTCAGGTGTGTCTCACCGATTTTGATGAAATTGAAATATGTTATAGAGTATCGAAAAATAAGAGACACGTATTTTTTTTTTATCTGCGAATACGCACATTTAGGGGGTACTTTTATTTATTGTTTTTTTTTTTATAAAAATTGGTGTATTTGTCAAAAGTATGTCCACCATGTTGGATCCGCCATTTTTAATTTTTTTAATTTAACATCAGATTCGTAATCAGCGACTCCAAAAACCCCTTAATACTGACTTCCACGAAAAAACCGATGTCTGAAAGAATATGAATCATTTACATATTAGTGTTAGGGGTTGTTTGCCCCCTTGAGGAACTTTTTTTACGAAAACCCAAAAACACGTCAACTTTATTTTTCAAAATCGTATGTAAAAAATTATTTTTCAATAATATTTAACTAAAACTGTTATTTTTGTGACGCAAAAAGACAAAAAAAAGCGTTTTTTTGCAATAAAAAATAAGAGTTGCCACCCCCGTGAACCGAATTACTTACAAAAGGTTAGTATATTTATGAGACATCATTTCCATTTTGTTTCCTTCGAACAAATTCATTAGAACTTGTAGTCGGGGTGCCAGAGGTTCAAAAAATGGGTTATTTCGTTGTTGGACGGAATTTGATGAAAAATGGCAGAAAGGGAAGGTCATTGCCCGTACAGTGACCCATTAAAAAAGTTAGAATGAGCGATGTCGGGAAGGTACTTTGTTATTGCAAAATAACTTTGATAACCCGTTATTTTTCAGTTTTCTTGGAATAACTCGAAAACGAAGCGTTTCAGCGAAAAATATTAAATACAAAAGTTGTTCAGCTGATGATTTTACGTAGGAATACGGTTTTTTGATTAATTAAAAAATTGTTTTTCCGACCGAAAACCAGCAGAAAAGTAACAAAAATGCAAAAACAATAAGCATTAAAAAATAAAGGAAAACAACGATTTCCATCGTTGATATTTGGGTTATTGATAGGTATTGGTATTGTTAACCAAATGCACCCGGTCCGGTTTTTCAAAAACAATATGGCGACCTATTGCAACATTGTTAAGTTAAAACTTTGGAACGCTGTAAATTCTGCATGAACAAACGGATCTTGATGAAACAAATTGGAATCGGTAGGTATTAACGGCATCTTTGAGTGTGCCAAATTTCAAAATTTTTCAACAATTACTTTTTTTGTTATTAACCAAAAACCATTTTCTGTGCTTCGTAATTTCGTCAATTTACAACATTACAACAATAACAAAATGCATTTGATTACTCTTAACATCCTACAGTGGTGACTAAAAACGCGAAAATAGCGAGTTTTGATGATTTGATGCATTTTGTTGCAAAGCTTAATGTTGTAAATTGACGAAATTACGAATACACATTGGTTAATAACAAAAAAAGTAATTGTTGAAAAATTTTGAAATTTGGCACACTCAAAGATGCCGTTAATACCTACCGATTCCAATTTGTTTCATCAAGATCCGTTTGTTCATGCAGAATTTACAGCGTTCCAAAGTTTTAACTTAACAATGTTGCAATAGGTCGCCATATTGTTTTTGAAAAACCGGACCGGGTGCATTTGGTTAACAATACCAATACCTATCAATAACCCAAATATCAACGATGGAAATCGTTTTTTTCATTTATTTTTTAATGCTTATTGTTTTTGCATTTTTGTTACTTTTCTGCTGGTTTTCGGTCGGAAAAACAATTTTTTAATTAATCAAAAAACCGTATTCCTACGTAAAATCATCAGCTGAACAACTTTTGTATTTAATATTTTTCGCTGAAACGCTTCGTTTTCGAGTTATTCCAAGAAAACTGAAAAATAACGGGTTATCAAAGTTATTTTGCAATAACAAAGTACCTTCCCGACATCGCTCATTCTAACTTTTTTAATGGGTCACTGTACGGGCAATGACCTTCCCTTTCTGCCATTTTTCATCAAATTCCGTCCAACAACGAAATGAAAACCTCTGGCACCCCGACTATTGAAATATTTAGGAAAAACTGTTTTTGGGGGTAAACTTTAGGGGTGGTGTTCACCCCCTAAATGTGTGTATCCGCTAATAAAAAAAATACGTGCCTCTTATTTTTCGATACTCTATAACAGTGATGGCGAACCTATGACCCGCGGGTCGGAAACAGACCCACACAGGCTGACAGGCTAACCCACGCGTTGTTTTTTATAAAATTATTTTTTATATCATAAAAGAGAGAAGAGTAAAAAATATTAAAAAATAAAGTATATATGTATATCTAATGTCGAATGTATAAAATAGTGGAAACTTTTCTGGGTTTAATCATGTTGCGCCCAAATGGTCGGTATTTGAATGGTCGGTATATTTGAATTTAAATACATGTATATTTATTAAATAAATGTGTTTCAAAAAATTCACAAAATATTATGTTATTAACAACGGACATAGGCAACCTCATTTGTACAATGTCTTTATTCCTTGTTCATTCAAGTACTCAGTGCAGGGGCGACCGCCGCCCGACTGGGCATGGTCATATGTGGTCATATGGTTATATCAATTTATTGACTTCGACCTTTTATTTTTTGCGCTCTCCTTGCAAAAGTAAAAATTGTAAAATAAAAAGGAAACTTAAAGTTTTTAGAGGATTTTATAAGTGAGAACCAAAAAAAAGTAATTTTTAACAATTTTTTTCCTTCTTCCTTTCCAAGTGATGCCACTGATTTTAAAAATAATGAACAAATTTTGACCCACTTCTCAAAAAGTTTCGCAATCACTGCTCTATAACATATTTCAATTCCATCAAAGTCGGTGAGAGACACCTGAGAACATTTCCTTGTAAGACAAACCTAACATTCGCAAAAATATTCTAAGAGTAGTCAGCAGGTTGCCTCTTGCTACATTTAAATTTACATTTGTTACATTTAAATTTAAATATTTTCACAAGAAATGATTTACTTAAGTTTGTGTGAAATTTCTTAAAGTTGTTGGGTTCATCTCTAATCTGAATTCTATCTGAATAGATTCAAGAAAGGTTAAGCCCCCTTTTCACCGAAAGACCTACATTTTTCAGAAAAATCATTACACTATTTTTGACTTGAACTCATTTCTTCGTCCGCAATATTAAAACTATTCCGATAGAAAAATTCAGTAGGAATTTTTTGTTTATGCTTTTAAAGAAAGAATTTTATATGCAAAACGGTTTTTTAATCTTTTTTCTACGCCATTGCGACAGATTCTAGAGTAAAGATTTATTAAAAGAAATTGTGTTTCCGTAGAAATTTCTCGAACAAGTAATTTATATGTCTATTATGTGAAATTTTACTTTAGACATTATTATAAAAAATGTGTGTAATGAGAAAAAAATTTTGTAATTACACTGAGAGCATAAATGTTATAAAAACAGTGGAAACAATATTAAATCAATAATGTTCAAATATGATTTGGCGCCAATATCGAAGATTTTTAATTTCTAGCATTAAACTGAGGAATTAACAATTTCCATCGTTAATTTGCAAAAAAACAATTTTGAAACAACATTGTAAACATATTCAAAAGAAAATCCTATACTTTGGATAGCTTGCAGCAGAAGAAATCAAAGGTACATTCGTGAATTGAATTTTATTAAACTATACATATACGTAGTAAAGGATAATTTTAAATAATTAATACATATTCATAATAATAATAATATTATATAAAACGCGTTTGGCTCATTTTCTCAAAGTCAATTAAATAATATTTCGATTAGTTCTGCTGCAAGCTATCCATTTGTTTTGAAACAAAAGTATTAGCATTTTGGAACAATACATTTCGTAGTAAATTGAACTTCAAAATATTCCTTCTTTGAATCGAATGCATGATATGATTGCTTTAATAACAAAATACTGTTGAACATCCATCAAAAAATAAAATCAAAAAAAAATCCAGATTTATACGTTAAATAAATACTGATATTTGTATTAACCCATTAACGCCCAAAGAACCTAATTTTTTTGTGCAGTTTGAAACCTCATTCTTACAATTAAAGGACATTTATTTTCCAATAAAAACCATGAATCTTATTAGTTTTGAGTGTGCTCTTTCAGAATCTGTCGTCAAAATTGAGTTTTTTTCCAATAGGAAATTAAATATGGCGACTTTTTGAAAAAAAAGTATCAAAAAATTTGAAGTTTTTTTTTTGTAATTTTTTTTAAAGTCAATAGAGTTTTGCAATGCAATTCTTACTATGATCAACGGTGATCGGAACTTACAGAAAAAAGTTTTTTTGCTGATCGCAATCACTCATAACCTATTAAAAATGGCGGATTTTCTATAGTGCAGATTCTGAAAATCTGAAACTCTGAAAATCGTACAGATTTTCGTGAAAGTCTGTACAAAGGGGTTTTTATCGTCACTGATTATGAGATTAAAATCAGATTTTTAAAATTCAAAATGGCAAATTCAATATGGCGGACAACAAATTTTAAAAATCTCCGATTTTCATGAAATTCAGTATACAGGAGTTTTGGTAGTCGCTAATCACAAATTTAACATCAAATTTTGAAAATTGAATATTGCGGAGAGGACTCACAATAATAAAGCACCCCGAGAAGTGAGAGGCAAGGAGACTCACTATAATAAAGCACCCCAAAGGAGACAAAATTCTACCACGTCCACACCGTTGTCTCTGGATTACGCAAAGAGTAGAAATTTCAATTCGTGATCAGCAACTACAAAAACCTCGAATTTCATGGAAACCTACAAGATTTTCAAAACTTGATGTCCGCTATATTGAATCCGCAATTTTCAATTTTCAAAATTTGATGTTAAATTTGTGATTAGCGACTACCAAAACTCCTGTATACTGAATTTCATGAAAACCTGTAAGATTTTTAAAATTTGTTGTCCGCCATATTGAATTTGCCATTTTGAATTTTAAAAATCTGATTTTAATCTCATAATCAGTGACGATAAAAACCCCTTGGTACAGACTTTTACGAAAATCTGTACGATTTTCAGAGTTTCAGATTTTCAGAATCTGTACTATAGAAAATCCGCCATTTTGAAAAGGTTATGAGTGATTGCGATCAGCAAAAAAACTTTTTTCTGTAAGTTCAAACATTCCCATCACCGTTGATCATAGTAAGAATTGCATTGCAAAACTCTATTGCCTTGAAAAAAAATTACAAAAAAAAAAATCTCAAATTTTTTGATACTTTTATTCGAAAAAGTCGCCATATTTAATTTCCTATTGGAAAAAACTCAATTTTGACGACAGATTTTGAAAGAGCACACTCAGAACTAATAAGATTCATGGTTTTTATTGGAAAATAAATGTCCTTATTGTAAGAATGAGGTTTCAAACAGCACAAAAAAATTAGGTTCTTTGGGCGTTAGTGGGTTAAGTATGCCTTTGCAAATTTAGTAGTTTTTTTAGTTTTCGGTTACAAGACCTTTTCGTAATCGCTTAATACTGGGTTTTCTTGAATAAGTTCTCCTAACATAATATCTATAACAAAAACATTATTATTGTTGTAGCATTAAAATATAACTTTGTTGAATATCTTATTTAATGTATTCCAATGTTGTTTTAAATAAAATATAATTAAATTTACAACGCTCCGTAACCAATTTTAAAAACGTTATAATTTAAAAGGCATATATTTTATATTATAGTGCGATATTTTTCGCAGTCAGTTAACAAAATTCTCTATTTTTTTTGCAGATTTACTTCTGTTTATAGAAACGTTTTATTTCTTTAAGAATAGGGTTTTTAAAAAAATTGTACTGTGTTTTTGGGATAGCATATACCAAATATAGTGAGGAACTCTTAAAAAAATTTTACTAATACAGAAATCATAGTATATTCAAATTAGAATGTAATTTAGTTTGGTACATCAATACAATGGGTCCATATTTCTGATTGTGGAATTGCAATTTTATAGTCAATTTAAAAGTTCTTCTAATTTTGTACTACAGGTCCATCTGTAGATCTTTCAAGTTTGTTTTAATTTTATGCATTTCGGACACTTCTGAACTGCTATTCAAACTTCTTGTCATCACCGCGAAGCAAAAATGTTTATATTAATGAAAAATTAAAAACAACCCATAGACCTCAGATCAGCACGCATAGACTCCTTCAAGTAGCAAAACAGTGGAAGGCTATCATCAAAGTTTGTCGATTTCGACTCGTCCGAGGACGACGAATCTGGTAACTGGTTCTAAATGTGCCCTTTGTTTATAGCATCAGCCAGTAGACGTGGGCCTAAAGAGAAAAAAAATTATAAAAAAAATATTAATACCACTCCGGCGTCCCATGCAGAGAGTGAGGTCGCCTAATAAAAGACATCTGGCATCATTTACATCATTTTCTGGGTTGAACGCATTTCGTCGGATCGGATCGCGTACATATTCAGCAGTACAGCGGCGGCGCATAGCTCCTTCGTGCTGGTTCCTTTTTATCCGATTTCATACCACCAGAAGCTGCAACGAGGAGCAATTCCAGATGCACTTGAACTGGTCGAGCAAAAAAGTAAAATTTGTGTTTCTAAATAAAACTCTCGACTGCTATTAGAAGACCAACAGGTTGGATTTTTTGCCCCGCCGCCGAAGCCGCTGCCGGCGCAGGTTTATATAGATTTTGTTTGGGCTGAAGATGCCGCAATAGCGCTCCGCTAACGCTCGTGGGAGTGTGGGAAAGGTGACCGGCTAGATCTCGTTATGGAAATCTAGTTGAGATACACTCAGATGCGGAATTGTGTAACATTTTCCGGTTGGTATGTTTTTTTGCGCCCCCCAACGTGATAATTAATAAGTCGCCAAAGATATGAACTCAATTACTTGAGCAGACGTTTCCTCTTGGCGCGTTCATGCACCTGGGGGTCTTAAGAAAGAAGAAAAAAACGGTTCCCATGGAGATGCAAACAATGCAGAGTAACCCCATCCAGGTCCCCTTCCTCATTTTATTCGGATTTCTTAATTTTTTTTTATTATTTTCGGTAGTCGATCAACCATGAACCCCAGACTATGATATCGATGTGCAGCCAGAAAAATGCAATCACTGCAGCTCTTTGTGTCACCGAGAAACAATGAACTAAAACCGAATCCAACAAGTAAGCAAGTACCTCCCCCTGAGGGGCTCCTTTCCTGGGCCCTTTTCTGCTGCTGCACCTTAAGTGGACAAGTCAAGAGGATGAAAGGAATCACGGTCGACGGAGCCCCAATAAAGAAAACGAGATGGGCTCCGGTGCCCAAATTGCTTGCTGCCCGGACCAAACTCCAAAGAAGAATTTGCGTTCTTCTGCGGATGTCCATGGTAAGGAGCTGGAGATCGGAGGACGACTCCTTTGGGTAAATCAATCGATCAGAGAAAACGGAAAAGCGATTAGAATCTCTCACCTCTGAGGACATCGAGACCTCGTTAATGGATTGACCCTCGTGAGTGGCAAATGGTCCTCTTCACCTAGAGAACAATAAATCCATAAACTAGCCAACAAAGGCTCAGACTGCCAAGGAACTTAAGGAGATGAATGGCGGATAGACGAACGACAACCAGGACCCTCAATGGGATCGACACGAAAAGAAAGGACTTGAAAAACAACCAAATTGTCCTGAAGGTGAGCGCCCAGCCCACTTGCTGTGGTTTCCTCTTTTCCAGGGAATCCCTTCAATGCACTCCTTTTCCTCGGCCGTACTTTTTCGAAGGTTTATTGTCATCATTCGGCCAGGGCTATTTATGATTCCACTCGAAGTCATGCTGGCCCATTGTGCCATCCGCAGATTTACATTTGAGACTCTCTCTATGCCGTGTCGTGCCGCATGAAAGCACCGGTGTCAGGTAGAGTGCCACTGACCACTTGAATCTGGAGGAGGAGGATGAGGACCCCGGAATTCGAGGAGGATGACTTGATGCATTGGGAACATGGTTGCAAAGCCTCTTGGGAAAAATTATTACCTGTTAGCTGCTCGCTGTAATTCCTGCAAGCATTTCCTGTTTTTAATGGTTTTCTGGGGGCTCAGATAAAAGGACTGACGAATGAGAGCAAATGAATGAGGTCTTTTGTAATTAAATGACGATCCTTTTGAAGGATATTAGCGAGAAAAAATGACCAGGACTGAAAGGAATTTGATGTCGTATGTCCAGCGTTTTCAAGTTTTAATAAAAATCATATCCTGTGGATCTGGAAATCAACATCGCGAGACTAGGAAGGTTTCGTCATGTATATTCTCATACATGTAAATATTCACCAGAGAATTTCCATTCAGTACTTCTAAAAATACTGCTCGATTGGGTAAAGGAATTTTATAAAGAGTAAATTTACACAGCGAGAGATTAAAAGTAATCATATACATAGTAATATTGATATATTGATCCCTTCTTCTTTAGGGAATTTAAATTTTCTTAAATGGACGTAGCTCTGCAAAAATAATATTTTTATTTATTCATTCACTATTAAAGTAGAGAAAGGAGGAAATAATTTTCACTGTAAATGTCCTCTGTGTGCCTCTGCACCAGAGATTTCACAGATTTTTATAATTTCTAAGCTTGTGTAACAAAGTAATGATATAAAATATTTTCAGCAAGGCTGTAGTTAATTAAGAAAATCAAAATTCATCAGAATAACACTTAAAAATTCCGAACTGCTATTTTAAAAGAACTATAAAAACTTTAAGATTTAATTCTCAGATGACAAAATAATCTAAGAATGCCGTAACTAGCACGATTTTTTATTAGGGCTTATTATAATCAGTAAAATTTTAAATTCTTACACAACTTAAATTCAAAGCGAGTTACATTGAGAATTTTTGCAATATTTATTTTTTATTGACCACGCCTACAAACTACTGTTCCACAGGCTCACAATAACAAAATTACTTAAACTACATAATAATAATTATTAAGCGAAAAAAAAGAACAAAATAAATATAAAAAATAAAAAAAATTAGCATGCACTAACAATATATCATTTAACGTAGCGAGTGTCAACACAAGAATACAATTTTATATTTTGGTTTACAATTACTAGCATTAAAGGCAAATTACAAACTAAGAAAAAACTGAGAAATCAAGAAATGACTATGCGAAGTAATAGAACAGTCTAACCGATTCACGAAAGGTAACTCTGTTCATGGATAAATCCAACGGACTATAAACTTCATTAAAAAATCTAGAACATTGCGCAATCGGTTCATTGCTACCATAGGTAGTTCTGTGAACTGGGATTTTCAGAAAAATACCTCTAGTCCTTAAAAAGGTTCCCGGAGCATATATATTTAGCATTGTAAGAGGGTCGGGAGACATAATACGATAGCATAAGATATCTCTTATAAATAAAACCGCCGCGATTTTCCTTCTAGATTCCAAGGTCTCAAGGCCAAGAAGAAGGCACCTGGATTTATAAGATGTAGTGGTAATTTGCCAGTTCAATTTTCTTAGTGCGAATCTTGTAAAAGACTTTTGTACTGACGCGCGAGTAATGAAAAATTGAATACGGAGACCACACAATTGAAGCATACTCAAGAATCGAACGAACCAAAGAGGAATAATTAAGGTGAAAACGTCCTGAAAATCCTTCGAGTTCCTCTTAATAAAGCCTAACATCATAAAAGCTCTTGAAATAATATAATCAATATGATGGGTGCAACCCATATTGCCATCAAAGTACACACTGAGATCACGAATAATATCGGGACGATCAATAACACAATTTTGGATCACATATTGGAAAGAAACAGGATTCTTTAACCTGTGAAAGGAAAATACCTTGCATTTCAAAGGGTTTAATTCAAGCCCATTGGCATTACACCAAAGCTCGAATTTATCAATCTCCTCCTGTAACCTATAACAATCAGCTAAATCATCAATAGTAGCAACAATTTTTATATCATCAGCAAAGAGCAAACACTGGGCAAAAGAAAAACATAAGTAGGCATTATTGATGAATATTTTAAAAAGAAGAGGACCTAAATGGCTTCCATGTGGAACTCCTGGAAGAACATCAAACACTCTTGATTGCACAGAGTCAATTAAAACAGCCTGTTTGCGATTAGTGAGATACGAAGCAATCCATTGAAGAAAAGATGAGTGGAAACCAAAAACATTCAGTTTTTCATGAAGAAGTGTTAGACTAACCCGATCGAAAGCCTTTACAAAATCGGTAAATACAACATTATATTACACAATTCAACTTCTAACGCAAGTTCAATTTCTTCCTTTTGTTGTAATTGCACGGTAGATTATAACATATATAACACAGGTTTACAAAAAAAAAAAAGTTGATGTTCTTTTGACCAGACCATCTCATTTTTATGTAAATCGACGCCCTGAATCCGAATCCGAGGTCCGTTAACCTCCATCACGTCAGGTTCAAGGTCATTTCAAGGTCAAATTGAGAAAAACCCACTAAATAGGTCTGAAAAAGAAGACTTATAGGTTTTTGGGGTCGCTGAATCCGAATTCGTGATTTGTTTAACTCCCAAAGGTCAGCCAGAGGTTATTTCAAGGGCATTTCAAGGTGAAATTGGGAAAAATCCACTAAATAGGTCTGAAAAAGAAGATGTATAGGATTTTGGAGTCACTGAATCCGAATTCGTGATTTGCTTAACCCCCAAGGTCAGCCAAAAGTCGTTTTAAGGACATTTCAAGGTGAAATTGGAAAAAATCCACTAAGCGGAAAAAGTTGATGTTCTTTTGACCAGACCATCTCATTTTTATGTAAATCGACGCCCTGAATCCGAATCCGAGGTCTGTTAACCTCCATCACGTCAGGTTCAAGGTCATTTCAATGTCAAATTGACAAAAACCCACTAAATAGTTCTGAAAAAGAGGACTTATAGGTTTTTGGGGCCGCTGAATCCGAATTCGTGATTTGTTTAACTCCCAAAGGTCAGCCAGAGGTTATTTCAAGGTGAAATTGGGAAAAATCCACTAAATAGGTCTGAAAAAGAAGATGTATAGGTTTTTGGGGTCACTGAACCCGAATCCGTGATTTGCTTAAGCCCCCCAGGTAAACCAGAGGTCGTTTCAAGGGCAGTTCAAGGTGAAACTGGGAAAAAATCTCGTCTTTTCTATATTTGAACTTGGAATGACTTCGAAACGACCTCAGGCTGACCTTGGGGATTAAGTAAACCACGAATTCGGATTCAGCGACCCCAAAAACGTATACATCTTCTTTTTCAGACTTATTTAGTTGATTTTTTCTCAGTTTTACCTTGAAATGACCTTGAAACGACCTCTGGTTGACCTGGGGGGCTTAAGCAAATCACGGATTCGGGTTCAGTGACCCCAAAAACCTATACATCTTCTTTTTCAGACCTATTTAGTGGATTTTTCCCAATTTCACCTTGAAATGCCCTTGAAATAACCTCTGGGAATTAAACAAATCACGAATTCAGATTCAGCGGCCCCATAAACCTATAAGCCCTCTTTTTCAGACCTATTTAGTGGGTTTTTGTCAATTTGACCTTGAAATGACCTTGAACCTGACGTGATGGAGGTTAACAGACCTCGGATTCGGATTCAGGGCGTCGATCTACATAAAAATGAGATGATCTGGTCAAAAAAACATCAACTTTTTCCGCTTAGTGGATTTTTCCCAATTTCACCTTGAAATGCCCTTAAAACGACCTTTGGCTGACCTTGGGGTTAAGCAAATCACGAATTCGGATTCAGTGACTCCAAACACCTATACATCTTCTTTTTCAGACCTATTTAGTGGATTTTTCCCAATTTCACCTTGAAATAACCTCTGGCTGACCTTTGGGAGTTAAACAAATCACGAATTCGGATTCAGCGACCCCAAAAACCTATAAGTCCTCTTTTTCAGACTTATTTAGTGGGTTTTTCTCAATTTGACCTTCAAATGACCTTGAACCTGACGTGATGGAGGTTAACGGACCTCGGATTCGGATTCAGGGCGTTGATTTACATAAAAATGTGATGGTCTGGTCAAAAGAACATCAACTTTTTTTTTTTTGTAAACCTGTGTAATTATTGTACTTAACCAGTATTAAAGTTTACTACTATTATGCACTAAATTTTCTCATCTCTTCATTTTTCCACAATCCCTTTAAAATGTATTGAAAAATCAAACAAATTTACTAGTAAATAGAGAAAATTTAATTTTTTGTAAATTTACTAACTTTTTTAGACAAAATATAGTATGTGCTTTTAATGAAAAATTGTAAATTTACGACATACATGTTGTAAGAAAATTGTTAAATATTGAACATATTTTTTAAAGTGTAAACACTTTTAATTATTTTATATGTAGTTAAAATAAGGTTACCTTTAATTAGAACGGAGTGAGAGAATTCTTGTTACCAAAAGTCTATTTATTTTTCAATACTTTTGGTCGACAAGTTTTTCTAATTTAAACCTGCGAAAATACGATTTCTCTGACTCTGCAATTTCAAACTTTTGACAATCAGCATACAAAATCCATTTTTTTTTCAGTGGTTGCAAACAAACTTTTCCACTTGCGAACACTATCAAAAATTTGCTAAATGGAATATGTTTTTTTTATTTTATGTTCTGTTTTTTAATTAATCACAAACCAAATTGGTGCATTCGATTCAATCGTTTCGTTTCTTTACTAAGGGCCTGTGCGAATTAACCATTTTTGTTATCTCTCTCCTATGTTCCATTTCACAAATCGTAGGGAAAGGCCAATGAAAAACTTGTTCCCAAACCAATTTTAATAACGTTAACAAATAACTTTCATTTGAACTATATTTGGAGTTAATACGATATTCCTTTATTTCCAAAAATGTCCAAATTGCGGTTTTTCAATTTAAACCTATTTTTCTTGAAATCGTGATGTGATGTGACATTTTCTTTTTCGGATTCCTAAATCCTAAGCTAGCCTATCAGTTGTTCGAGGCAACATTTTTGCAGATCAGTGTAATTATGTTTAAGTCTAAGTTTTTACCTCTTAATTAACGTCCATAACTGACTAAAATTTATTCTGTCCGAAAAACGCTAAAATTTAGCCAATAGCATTTTCGATGTAAGTTACTTTGACGAATTTGACGAAGTACATTTTCCAACAATGAAGTCGGGTTACCACAAAGTCTAAACTTTAGTCACAGTTAGGCTCGTACAGCTGAATAGGGTATGATTTATCTTATAAGAAATTTAGCAAGAATTCAGCTATATGAGACGAGATGATAGAATTTTAATCGTATATGTTAATATTGGGATATTTGTTGTTACTTTGAAATAGTCGAGAGAAATGAAGGTTTTAAGCATTTCTAGTTTTTACTCGTATAATAAATTCTAAATTGTAAGAATTGCTACTAAATCTTGATCTTAATTATTCCAGAAAGAAAAAAAAAGATCACTGACTAGCTCCTTGAAGTGCAAGAAACTTCCAACCGCATGCACAGGGAACTCGTCATCACGTCTTAACTAGGAAGAGTATGATCGAGTTAAATAATCGCATCATCACGGCGAGAGTCTGCGCGGGGAGATAAATGGGTGCGGATGCATTCCGAGTGCATTTTGGTTTAATTTAAAGCGAGCAGGTGGAGACTGCGGGCTGCATTCAGCTTCCATAGGGAATAGAAATTATTAAAATAAGATTCCCGACCGTCTTATTCCCCCGAGATGTGCGCGAAAACACCTCTAAAAACATTTGGCAAACGCACAAGAATGGCACCAGAGTCCAATGTTTGCGCTCAAAAGGGCGATTAATTCTTGTCACAGCACGTGAAAAGTGACTCCCTTTTTGTGACCCCCGCCAGTGGTATTGTCCGACAAGGCGCAGTTTTCAAAAACAGGAAGATGATGAGGATTTCTTGCGCACGCATCACCCCCTCGGCGCGTCGTCGCGGCCACAGCCTTAATTAATTTAGCGCTCGGACAGAACATTGGAATTTTTGTAACATTACCGCACGTCAGCTCGAAGATGTCTTCTAAGACGTGAATCTCTCCGCTGGCGGTAAAGCTGAAGAAAAATGTTGGCGGCGGCTGCGATGGCGCGGTATTGTCGAGCGGAAGAGCCCAGAGGGGGGCTCCATGTGTGTGCCCAGCGGAGCACTCGTAATTACCGCCAATTCTGCTGCAATGGAGGCGAACAAGTGAAGTGAATACGGAGGTAATTTAAGCCAAGATCCGAGCCGAGATCTGGCCCCATCTCGCGGGGCCACGGAGGTTGATGAATGCACGTTCGCAGCATCGGTAAGTGGGCAATTTATAGGCGAAACGGCGAAACGGTGCACCGCACTCGGGCTCCAGACTGTATGTATGTGCGTGTCTTCTAATTGTCTAATTCAAATCAGTTGAACTCGGACCTTTCGCCCAGCGAGTTCAGTAGCCCCACGCTAGAGGGGGGCTTCTCTGCAGTCTATCGCTCTGCTGATGCTCCTCCTCCTGATCGAGGAATTTGATAGCCATAGCAAAAATCTTATGCTTCCATCCCGAAGCAATATGGGGCCCCATATTTTGAATAACGATCCGATGCTATAGACTAATAAAAAATTTGATGAATTTAATTTTTAGTCTCTCATCATGAAATAGCCCTCTAACTCTGGGGTACCCACTTTTCGCCCAGCCATGATATCACTTATGCTCGTTATGTACCACACCTTAGAGAAAAAAAAGAAAAAACTCCGTGGGATCCGACCAGCGCAGCCCCAACCTGTGCGGCTGTGTTACGTGCTGCCCTCCCAGGTTTAGGATCAATAAACACCGGTGACCTATGAACTCCGGTTGGTCGGAGGTGACTCAATTTGCAGCTTTATTTCGCGTTTAAATGCACATCAATTTGCGGAAAACACCTTTGCGGTGCGGCACGACGCGGCTGTGAAGAGTGCACGTTTCTTTTTGATTAATAAATTACCTTTTATACCAGCACTTTTACATGGGTTCATATATCCCATAAAAATTCAAATGTTTAATTAAGAAATTTTAGACTGAACAGCTGTCCTGGGAACAAGGCCCTTTAAAGAATTAAAATTAAATTTATTTTATAAGAATAAGGTCACCATCAAGTGTCCTAGCCCTAAAACTTTTTGTTTTTTTGTCATATTGCTTATTTTACCTAATTTATTAAGTCTCGCAGAGTAGACACTAGGCTCCACTTCTCTTTATATTATTTATTGATAACATTTTACACTAAGTATGTGAAATCTTAATATATGTATACAGACGATATGAAAATATTCTTTCGTACCAAAAATACTAACGACGACCACGCGGTTCAAGAGGACCTAAATATATTTCATTTGTGGTCTACACATAATTTATTAAAAAAATATTAGTAAGTGCGAAATTATGACCTTCTGAAGAGGCCGCAATCCTCTGCGCTTCTATTATACTTTATAAAATTATACTCTGTCCGTGATTTAGGAGTTCTTCTGGATTGCAAACGAGACTTCATTGAACATATCAACTGTATGATGATTAAATCCGGCTCTATGTTGGGATTCATCGAAGATGGTCCCGTCAATTTTCCAATAAGCCTTCCTTCAAACAACTTTATTTTTCTTTTGTTAGACCGATTCTTGGATTCGGAAGTCAAAGTTGGTGGCCCTATTATCGAGTTCATATTGACTTTATCGAATCTGTGCAGTGGAAATTTGTCAGATTTGCTCTAAAGAGACGAGTTCGTAATCACAATCGGATTAAAACACTTGTGTCCATTCATACGATCGGAGTGTTCAAAATAATCTGATTCTGATTTTATCATAAAAAACTTGTTGATATTTTTACTCCAAAATCATCAATTTAACGAATAAATTCTTTAGGACAAAAAGTGCTAATATAATTAGCCAAAGAACACGTGTGAATTTTACGGGACAGTTTTCGATTTTTCAAAAATTGGCCAAATTCAAAAAACCAAAAATAGTGGAACAAATTCTGAAAAAATTCACACCTGCTCCTTAGCTTATTATAAGCACTTTTTGTCCTATAAAATTTATTCGTAAAATTGATGATTTTGGAGTCAAAATATCACCAAGTTTTTTATGATAAAATTTGTATCGCTCCCAAAAAAAAAGCGGGATTCAAGACCTTTCATTCAAGCCTTTGTAGATCTCAATCGGATTGATGCAGCTAGTTTTATAATCGTTTTAGTAAAAAAAAAAAGATGTGGGTCACGTGGTTTAGGCAGCCATATTGGATCTGGACTATTGATTCACTACAATGCCACTCGGTATTAAAAACTAGAGATCCACCTTGCTTTTGACCACCTATAGACCTTTGATATATCAAACCAATTTTGGGCAAGGGGGTCCCTCGTTCACAAAGAATAGTACATATATATTTTTTTTTTATGTATGAGCGACCACGCATAACTTTCTAAAGAGTAGTCCGATTTTGATGAGTCTTTTTTTTTATTGTTTAGGGGGTATATCTTCGAAGATGGTCCTATTTAAATTTGATATATAAAATAAATTTCACCCCTAAGGGTAGAGCAAAATAGGGGATGATTGATTTTTCATTCACTTGTGAACCAATTCTGTTCTAACTTGGCAAACATATGTAGTTAAGATGACGCTACAACATAATGGAGACCTGAAATTAATCTGATGATGGAGATGGAAGAATTAGTAGATTTTAGCCACAACAAATTAAAAAATAAGACCTTCTTAACAAAAAAATTTAAACGACGAAAAATAGAACTGAAAAGCGAAAAATAAAATAAACCTTTTTAATCTTAATAACTAAGCTTCTAAACTAATGTAAGTAGCTAATTTTGAGTCGGCTGCAAACAAACAATCAACGAAGATCATTAAATTACTTTAAAGAAATAATCAAAACAAAATAATACCAAAATACAACGTGAAATCTCCAGCGATAAACAATAACATTTCGCGATTTTTTTAGCGCTGACTCAAAGTTAATTTCTTATATTATTTATTATTATATTAGTATATTATAATTACCAACTTCAGTCGTAAAAATGAACGCAGAAGAAGGTAAAGTTTTAAACTAAGTTGAAGTTCTGTCCAAAATTGTGATCTTTTGCGCGAGCACTCAGAGCGTAATCTGCTAAATCTGTCCGCTCGAGCGATTACAATTGCGAACTAGGCCAAAGATTTACCTTTCGGCAATCCAGTTCTTCACCAGTTACATAGATTTGCAAAAAAGGGGCTGTGATTGTTGTTGGGCAGCTAAGGGTCATTTCGGAAGTAATTTTTTGCGAATCCGACTCAGAATTGGTTCATCACGTCAGGTTTTTGAGATATTTGAGGTTATGTATACGAAAAATGACTTTTTTGACTACTTTTGAGGTTATCTACAGAACGCATAAAATGTGTTTGCTCTATCCTACATATTGATTTAGTTCTACTAGACTAAACCTAGACAAAGCGCTGCATATGCTTTCCAACTCATTGCATCATCTTAAAATGACCATAGCTTTTGAAGGACAAATTTTATAGCTTCATTCGAGAGTTTAGAGTGCACGTACATATTTTAGAACTTTTCACATTATTTTTTACTAGATATTTTCGACAGTATCTTTTTAACTCGATACACAAAATTTCAAGTAGATCTATTAAAAAAAAAGATTTAACATGGTTCGAAAGCGGATAAGTGTATCTGATTTTATTTTTCAATCTTTTTAGTGTTGCATATGGAAACCGAAAGTAAAAGAGAAATGTATCAACAGTAATCAACTTCTAAAATCTAAAGTATTTATCCTAAAAACATGTTTGAAGAAATACTTCCGCACTTTTGTACTAATTCCAAATTTTTCTTTTTTAGGGTTTTCGAGGACTATGAAGGATGAATTTGTAAGACTATAAAGAAAAAGTCATGCGTGTAAACCCTTACAAGTTGGGGAAACTGAAGGATGAACAAAATATTTGGAAAATAATATCATCTTGGCCCCATTTTTATATTTATACCTCATGTAAGTACCTAATTATTTTACTATATTTCGTTTTTTTGATACCAGTTTAAGTTGATTCATTTTTAGAGAGCTTAAGTTAACTCCAATGTTTAATATTTCATAATATTACTCACAAGACAAAAACCAAGTCTTCATGTAATTTTACCTATTCTCCGGTGTATAATACTTTCCAAAAATACACCTTCCCACTGAGTCCCACAGAACGTTCTGTCCATCGAGAATGCAACTCGGAAAGATGACAAACTCGAACTCATCCATAATGGTTGGATTGCTCGATGAAAATCAGATCCCATGAAGCCGGGTCCGGTCGGCGCGATCGTCTAAATCGGCCATGGGAATGGGTTCTTCAAGAATTCACCCTCTTTGGTGTTTATGACCAAATCACGCCGGCACACACCTTAAACGCGGACCAAGAATCGGTCGGACGACGACGGCATAACAGCGGCAATTAAGTTCTCATTGTACGCATATACACGCCGGATGAGCACCGGATAGAAAAGGCAAGACGTTTGCGTCAGCGCAGCACTACTTTACTTTACTTTACTTACCATACTTACTTACATACATACCTTCCTGTGTTGGGCAAAGCGATCCACTTTGACGATTTTCTGAGTTAGTTTACCGTGACGTCAATTTTTGACGAGTGCGGGGGCATGTCGCCTAAAAATTCTTTTGTTATATTATTTAGCTTGAATTTGAGATTCTGTTTTTGTTGTTGTTAAAAATTTTCTTCCACGATCACTTCGTCGTATTTTCTTACCTCATTCAAAGAGGAAATGATCACGCTCTGTTACCCGAACTTCCTTTTTCTGATCAGTACCGTGGAAAAGACGCAAAACCAGTTCATGTGGATCGAACACGAGACTGGAAAGGCGCTTTCCTCCTCCGCCGCCTTATTCTTTGTCTTCATCTTGCTTGGGCTGCCATTCTTGAGGTCGTACAAACTTTACCTATGGGTCTTTAAACCCAGAGAGCACCCGTCGGGCCAATGCGAATGTGCATAACCAAAGTAGGTGGAAAACCTGCCATGGGCCATTGTTGACACTCATTAACCGTCTTTCTTCGTGGATGAGGAACTTTAACTTCCGCAAGAGGAGCACCAGTCCGGTACTTGATAGTGGACTGAACTGTCTTTAGGATGTGCACAAGAGAATCACTGAGCCGTGGCCCTCTTCGTCAGATTCGTTCGGTGCACATTTTATCGGAGAAATATGCAAATCGTATAGTCTAGATGTTGCAGTCAGAATCTAGAGGAATTTAGTGACCCTAACTAAAAGGTCAAATTACTGAGGACAACGAAACCTCCAATTCTGTTCAATTTAAATTTGTTTAAAACTTAATGGGAGCTAATTAGGCGAAAGTCATATAATAAAAAATGCAATTTTTAAAATACATTATCTTAAAGTTTATGAGGTAACATCTGGAACCATCGTTAGCAAAAACATTACCCAAATAACCCTGGGAAAAATTTTTCATCGAAGAAGCTCATTTGTAATTTTAAACCGAACACTAAATAGTCTAGTCGGCTTTTTTAAGCTTAAATGTTATTAAGTCATTAAGACGAAGATTGCTCCAAATGGGTGATCTTGTTACATCCAAAAAATCTTGCCTTGACTGAATGATGCCCCTGTCATCCAGAAAAATATCGCGTTACTTTCTATCATGTGGTCCTCCAGACTCTGGGGTTGCAGGGGTTCTATACTTGAGCTCATTATCGCCTCTTTGCTAAGGAGTTCAACAAATTGAACATTGTGACGATGAAAATCCCGAGAAGGATCAGTCTTATGTTTTTCTAGGATTCTAGCACGATGCAGTGGTTTCTGGGATGTGGTGTTTGTTTAAGCTGAAATGTACCTACCTCTCTGACACACGAGCATTGTTTGCTAAACGCCTATTCGGTCATAAATTTAGTCAACGTCCGGACTTGAACAAGCCGTCAATTAACACAATCCAAAATGTTTAGAGCATTTTCTTAGGAAAATTCCTTAAGATGACTTCCGAAAACGACAAACAAACTTATTAGTAGTAAGTACTTTTGAGTGCTATATTGTTGGGTAACTGGCTATTTATACATCGGAGTTATTGAAATGATATATTTTTACTAAAAGTTAGTTATTAATATTGCAATAATTATTTGTTTAACTTAAATGTTAAGCTCTATTTATTGCTCAATCCAGACTATTTCTGATTGACGTCTTTAACTTTAATTTGAGATTAGTTTTGGATAATTACTTCAAAGGAACACTAAATTTTTTAAATTCTAGCCATTTTGGATGATTCTCAATTTTCTAATTAAACCTTTATTCATGTTTTCTTTTTCTTTTTTGTACTATTATTTACTTTTTAGAATACTAAAAATTGCATACTATTAAGGGGGAAACCACATTAGGAGGTCAAATTCAATCCAATTGAATGAAAAACTTCGAGAATGTTTTATTAATATTTTTATGTACATATCATTAAACTAGCAGACCTGGTCACGCGTTGCTGTGGCTAAGTAGCTATAATACGTTGAACTAATTTTATCCTAATCTTTTTAATACAGTCAAATCAATATTCACTGATAAAGATAAAAACGTTTTAGCTGATATAAAAACCTATGGGATTGAGAATGGAACGTAACGCCAAATTTAAAAGTGTTCGGTAAACAAATTAGGAGAGTTAACATTTTTAATTTATACATCTCATATTTGACTATAGTATGTATTAATGATTCATTCATTAAGTTCTACATATAAAAACATATAAAAATTGAATTTTATGAATGAGGTAGATAACATTAATTTATAACTATTTTATTAATAATTTTAATTTTTTTTTTTAGGTCAGATTTCTTTCGCGGCATTTTACTAAAATTAAAATATGTATAAACAATAAATAAATAAATTAAATAATATATAATAATATAACTTACAATTAATTAATTAACTAATTGATTAACAATTAACAGATTAAGTAATTGGAATAAAATACAAATATAAAATGGAAAGCAAGCAGAAAATACTTACACGTTTGAGAATTTATCGTAACGTTTTCTTGAATGTTATGAAAATCAATGAAAACAAAATTATATACAAAGATTTGTATTATTATTTGATCGTTCACCCGACTTTCTAGCTTGCTTGCATCCTCGAGGTTGTAATTTTTATTTGAAATTATTTATTATTTTATTTTTTGCTGACCATTTACGGAAATATAAAAAAGAAACGATTTTCCGATGCGGTTTCCTCCCTTAAACTCGATTCCATCTGGGGTATAGAATTTGCTATATAGAATATTTGAAAGTCAAAACTGCTTTGCAAAATTATAGAACTACAACTTTGGTTCTATCGAGAATTTTAGTTTTTACAAGAATTAATTTTCAATTTACTTTCGGTTCGTAACTTACGTCAGCAACTGTATCTTTTTGTTTCCATTCATAAGCCAAAATTCTATATTTGAAGGCCTACACTCCGCCTCGTAAGACGGAAGCATAAAAATTGTTTTTAAATTGATTTTCATCAACAACTCAGGGGCAAAAATTCATCGCAATGCAATAAATCTGTCAAAATGCCCAAAGTGCGACCAAAAGTTCAAGAAATCCATCATCTCAGAATTAAGCTTCTTAAGCCGCCCCCTACCCGACTAAATGAGAGGAAAGTCGCGGGACTTCCTCAGAGGCCATAAATCGTATGCCACAAATTAACAAATAGACCCGCAGCGCGCAGCATCCTCCGTGCAGCACCTCGACGTCGGGGGGGTACCAAAAGAACAAGACGCTCATCTCGCGGCCGATGATAGATGTCCCAATTTCCAAAAATACTTTGTTTACACGCCTGGATGACAGGAGGAAAGATGCGCCCAAGGAGATGATCGGAGTCGCGTATCGTCCCCACAATTCTTTTATCCCATCTATTCGGACCGAGATGTAGAACCTGACATTGTCGCGCATTTACAGGAATAGGGACTTCCCCCAAAAATGCATGCTTTCTTTACCGACAGACACGAGATTTGATCCAGCCCCTGTGGATGCTGGTGATCAAGGAAATACTTCCGATAAGGTCGTGTCTCGGCAGTGTTAATCCGGAATTCTTGAGAATTGGAGTAAATTTTCCGAATTTCTTATTTCTGCTCAACATGTGCCACAAATCAAGCGATGCTACAACTTCCTGGAGGCTTGTTCAGCGCATGTAACCCCAATCCCCGAAAATCTAAGAGAAAAACCAGGGAAAGACGAATGAAAATAGTATCTTGTGGTTTGAAAATACAAAAACATAAGAATTTCTGTAAACAATAAACTTTCAAGAACATATTGTTAAATTTTAATAGCGAAATTCCAATATTTCATTGTTTTTTTGTTAGTTCCTCTTTATAAGAGCAGAACACTGCTGCAAAATTTGAATGTGTTTTTTTTATAACAACTTTTTTCAATTTGTGAAATTCAGGTTCAGGAACAGTTTTAGGAGAATTTTAATTTTGATATGGTTCTTATTTTTTAATTTTTAGTGTTCCGTACTTTGAAATGAAAAAAAACAGAATCCTTATAGGATCACTTTGTTGTTTGTCTGTCTCTCTGTCTGTTAAGAATCTTTTTCTCAGGAAAGGCTAGAGGTATTGAGTTAAAATTAGTACCAAATCTATAGCCTCAGTATTTTCATACTGATAGACTAACTCACTGATTGTCACATCAAAACTTCATGGCATAAGTAAAGGAAAAAATCCGAACATCATTAATTTGTAATTCTAGGGAGTTACGAATTCGCGAATTTCTCCAAAAGTGGTTCTGCGAAAGTTGTTCAATTTCTAATACCGAGTTATCCCAAGAAGTTCTTAAAACTATTTTTTTAACACCCTATATACGGAACCCTCAGGGCGTGAGTTCTAGTCGTCCGTCTTTTTTTAAAACTTTAACTGGCGTGTCAAAACGCGTGAAACGCAATAGCTGAATAAGTGGCTGAAGTGGTGTCTGTCATTTTTCTCAAACATTAACACTTAACCGGCTGATAGGGTATTGACACCCGTTTAGACTCTCTTGTAGATTGAAGCTACTTTTAACTTATTAATCAAAACATTTATTGTTTTATTTATAATCTTATTTAATAGACAGTAGTTTGTAGCTGTCATAAAACAATACTAAAAGATGTGTTTCTAGGAATGATCCTTCCATTCATTATTACTTGAAACACTCTTAACACTCTTCTCTTATTTAAAGCCGGTTAAATGCTAATATGTATATTGTAAGTTTTCAAGTAAGGTAGTACAAAGGTCGCAAAGCTCGGGTCGTACAGGGGTCGTTTTGCAGATAAAAAATTAAAACCAAACTTTATACATTAAAATTCAACTATTATATACATATACATATATTTCCGAAATGTTTCTACAATTTAGCTCAATAATCTATGAAAATTCCATACTATCTCAACTTCAAAGCCCAATATCTCAAGAAATATCGATGTTAGTGATTTGGTGTTCTATAACCTTTTGGAGGAAATTGAATTTCCTACAAGTTTGTTATTTATGTTTTTTCTGTAGCTCTTGCTATTTACGAGATAGGGCCAAAAAAACGAGAATTTCATTCAAAAATTGGGGTCAATACTACCTCGCTGGTGGGAGTTAGGGTTACGCCACAATGGACACTTGCAGAGCATTCAATTCTGAAGAAACCCTATCATTGACCAAGATTATACCATAAAATTCCTCTGAGCTGTAGAAATTTGAAGAAAAGAAATCAAAGTTTACGTGTATTTTAAACTGGAAATCTTCGCACGCTTTGGTCGAGCACTTAATATTAATATTAAGGGCTCAAATTTTCAGGTAATTTCGAGGTGGGAGTGAAAAAAAAAAGGTGTCGCGAAAAAAAACACCCTATTGTACATACTATACATATTGCCATTGCCTTTTTTGAATTTTATTCACAATAAAAATCATCTAAGCAAGAGTTTAATTAGGATTGAGATTAAGTAATAGTTTTAACCATAATAATCCAAATGTATGTTGGACAAGCGATTACACCCATCCTCTACCATCGAACCAGAATCGTCTTAAGTCGTATCGAATAATAAATAATAGCAATAATAATTTAATTAAAGATACATAATATCAATCAGAAAAACATGATTTATAGATTATAAAAGTGATGATAGTAAATCAATTTTTGGTTAAAATTTTAAGGATATTGATTTAATTAATAATAAATAAATAAAATTACATATTTATACTTTATATGTATATTTGTCATTTTATAAATACATACACCTGTGTTCAAAAAAATAGTAGTGCAAGTGCTCTTGTCTGAAGACACTGCTATTCATTGCTTATGAACTAAAATGTTTTTAATTGTTCATCAGATTCTTAAACACCTGATGTTGTGTTTTGTGCAAAAGTTGTCTTTGTTTTGTACATGAGAATTTGTAGAACAGCAAACTTGCCGCATTGGTGCACTACTATTTTTTTGAACACAGGTGTAGATTGGTATTTTTATGTTGTTTTTTAAAATATATATTACGTGTATTTTAGGTTGAAATAAATGATTGAATTATGCACATTTTAGTCTGTTTTCGACGTATACGAAATCCCGATTTCGATTTACACGGTTTTCTGTGGAACCTATCTACCGCATAAGTCGGGGGATAGATATACATATTTTTAACTGACTGACAAAACTAAAAGCATTTTCGTTGATTCACTGGTCAACACCAATTTAATTGCCCAACAAATGACAAATCATTTCTATAGGATTTTTTCCCTAGATTACGAATATGCAAACGAAAATATTCAATTAGTTCCCGTTTTCGCGAAAAATAGAGTTAAAAAGTGCGAAAGACCGTATTTTGGCTATTTTTGAAAAATCATTAAAAAATAAAGGATCGTGATAGGCGCTTATACCGTAGCTCAAATGAAAATTTGAACCTTAAATTATAATATAAAAATATGAAACGTTTTCAAATTTTTCCAAAACATTCCGTTGAAAGTAATTTTTTCTATTTATTGATTATTTCATACAACAGATAGGAAATGAAGACTTCACCTGGCGAATCGTTACGAAAAATGTGTTCCCCAAGATATTAAGTAAAGTTTAAAGATTGGTGCTTTTTTTATTTTATAGATTAGGATTCAGGCTTTCATTTAAGGGGGTATCCCATTCTAGAACGTTCAAAAAATGCATTTTTTTTTTAGTTTTGAAAAATTCTGTGTTCTTTCCTGAATCGTTTAAGCTATCTCTTGCCGCGAAATTTGAAAAAAAAATGAATAAAATATTTTTTTTCAAAATGTGCCACACTCATGCCATAGCCACATATATAAAGAATATTAATGTGCAATCTCATAATTTTGAGATTATTTGTTTGGCTGTTATCGTGCACACCGTTCCTAAGGTATGAGGCCCAGTAGCAGGCCTGTCCTGACCCAAGCACTCAATAAAAATTGTTTTTTTTTTTCTCAAAATATTCAAAGTAGACTTCTTAAAATCAATGTAATTTTTTGTTGAATTATTTTATTATGATTATTAGGCAGTACATTACTCTGTTTAAATGCTATGGAATTTCTTTTTTCTTCTGTCATTGGCACTAATTAAATGTAATAGAAATTGTTTCTAAACATTAAAATATTAAAATGCCGGTATCTTTAAAACTATTGTAAATATTATAAATAAAATCTTTAATATATTTAATTTTTTCGGACGTAGACGACGATGATAGACCCATTAGAAAACCAAAACTCAAGAAAATAAGAACTACCCTAAAATGAAATGTTTATTTACATATAAATGTACCAAGTATCATAAATTAGGATCAAAAATTTAAATGTTTCTGACTAAATTTTTCATTGAGAAAAGAAAAATCTCTGAAATTCAGCTATTTCTTCGGCAATATTTCTTCCAGCACTATCTTCCTTACAAATTTAAAGGGACGGGGGTTCCCGTAAAAAAAAAAAAAAATCAAGAAGCTTAAAATGTGAACCACGGCGACAATTAAATCACGCGACCCTGCTCGATCACATTAAGTTGGCTGGGCCTATTGTTTGAAAAAATTAATTATGCCATAAATCTCTCGCGGGGGCCCTGTGGAGTGGAGCGCACTGTGGGGCTGTGGGCAGTGTGGGGAGCTCCTCCGCACGTCAATCGCCTTTAGAACGCATTAAGCATTCTTCCTCCGAATAGCCGATGTAAATCAACGATAATTCACGCAACGGCCTTTGCAAAGGTTGAGAAATTTCAAATTACTCTGCCCACGGGTATCCGGGCCTGGTGCCTGATTGCTATTCCAGGTACGCTGCACCGATCGCATTCCTAAGAAAGTCATTACGGCAATTACCTCTTCATCACATCCGGAAATTGAACACAAAATTTTATTGAGCCTCTCCTCTGCGGTTAAGTTTGCTGCCCTGATCTGGGGCTCCGGCAGCCGCCGCCGCCAATGGGAGCTGCGCCTGGCTTAGAAGATCATTTTACCGGGCACGATCCGTACGTTGTTTGGCCAGTACGCGCGGCGGTATACGCGGCATTAAGAGCGTATAATACGCATGATGGATAAGCCGCAGAACAAGAATAAGAAGCGGAGACGACCTCCGAAATAGGGAACAACTATCACGTAACCGAGTTCTAGGTAAATCCTGCATTCCTGTTGCGCCACTCGGCCATTGTCTTCGGATCCGTACGGTCGGCTCGCAGCGGCCTTTTAGCCTGAAAATCATATGCACGGGTGCAAGACTGTGACTGGTGGTGGACGTGAAGGCACGCTAAACGGTCGGACTTTATGTCAATGCACTTCTTCGGCCGACTCTTCGAGTTCTTATGTTTACTAATGACGTTGACTATCGAAGAAAGAAAAGAAAGCAGGTGGTATGAGTCAACCGCGATGAAGACGGGTAGGTGTTCTTGAACCCGGATCTGGAAAAAAGAACCCATTCTAGAGTTTATATGCTGCTGATCGGTCAGTAAGGGGCTTCTTGTGTGAAAGTTACAAAGGTGTTCTAAATTTGTAAAACTATGCTATATATATAAGTTTTAGATAGATATTGATCCTTTAAGGGGGTAGTCCAGTGAAAACGACTGTTTTTCAACGATTTTTTTTTGATATTAGAAGTAAATTTTTATTAAAAAACTTTTTGACATATGATAGTACAACTATTAAAATACACAAAAAAAATTTTTTTTTTTGTTTTCGATGAGTCATCCCGACAAAATGGCCGCTCCAAAAAAAATTTTTTTTTGTTGGCGGACGTCGAATCTCTGCAACGGTTCATTTGAAACAAAAAATTCAAACGAGGTTTTAATCTGTAAAACATTGGCTATCGTCGGAACTAGAATTATTAATTTTCAATAAAAAATAACAAAATGGCGGCATTTCGAATTTTTCGGGTGTTTTTCGGGTGCTTAATTTGTTTATAACTTTGTAAATAAACAATGGATTTTAATAATTCTAGTTCCGACGATAGATACACAAGCAAGAAATATACAGCTGAATTTTTAGATCAATCGGAGCAAAAGACTCTGAGATATGACGTCCGCCGAGTCAAAACATGCTGTTTTCAGAAAAACGCGTTTAAAGTTTTTTATGCGGAAAAGAGCTAAAAAATTTAATTTTACCTTAGTCAGCGATGCCTGCTCCATACATAACGCGATGCCTCCTCCATACATAACTAACCTTAAATACAAAGCAGAAGGACCTAGACCGTTATAAACCGAAAAAAAATGGGCGAAGCAAACAGAAATACAAGAGTCCTCCTTGCTCCGAAACACGCCAGGGGACCTTCGAGCGCTCGGATTACACGTCTCTCGAAAACTCTCTGTATCTTTAAAACTATTCAATATTTTGCTTAGATATTTTAAGGGAGTATTTTCTAGGTGTAGTAGAGTAGATTTAAGCAAAAAACCAAAAAACGAAAAAACAATTTTTTTTCACTGGACTACCCCCTTAACTGATTAATGCTAGTTTTTCTATTCAAAATTTCAAGGATGCTATGCAAGATGGCTTAGATTTTAGAAGGTTTCAATAGTTTAATGATAAGCAAGACTACAAATCTAAAAGCTTTACATGATAATTTTGAGCTCTTTTCGAACGACTTCTGAATTGATTCCATGTTTTGATACCTTATTCAGCACATTAGGCTGTTTAGCTGAATTGTACATTTAGGTACTTCTGATGGATACATTTTGAAAATTGCACATTATTCTCCAAATCCTACAATAAAAATTCTTCTGTGAAAACCTTAAGGCAAAACTTTGTTGATCGTTATTATGGTTGCCGATGTATTTTAAAAGATTTTAATTCTTATAGCTGAATTACGGCGAAAATATTTAAGAGAAATCATAGCACGTTATTCAGCTATAAGATTTCAATTTCTTTTTTAAATTTATTCTACAGCCATAAAAGGGGTGTTTACCATTAAATAAATTGAATTTAAATTCAACACACCTTTAAAGAATCTCACGAATAAATCTTACCCTAAAAAGAAATTCTAACTTTCTTTTTTCTGCTCTCTTATTCTGATGAAGGACTTAATCGAAAAAAGAATACACTAAAATAATTTCCCATATGAGCGATTGCATCGAATTAAATTATTCCACCCTACCCGCATAAAGCCGCCCTATCCCTTCCGAATCAACCCAAACTAAAGCCTTTTCCGGGTTAAATTAAAGTCAGAGATTTCTTGTACGTTGTCACTGGAAAGATCGATAATTTCGAAATGAACAGCCGAATCAATTGCTTTAATGGTGACATTAATTGAGCACCACCACCACCACCATCAAAATCTATCGTATTTAACTCTTCCTGCATCCGACATATTCCGAAGTTGATCTAACTCGATTAATGCGCGTACATAATCCGAACATTTATTGTCATCATAAAAGACATTGAATTTCTTACAATAGGATGACGTGTGCTGGTCATTAAGGGCGTTATGAGGGTATCCGATTCATATTCGATTACTTTGAGGAAATTTTTATTAACCGAAAAAGGCATGTACCTACTTTCTTCAGAAGAATTGTTTATGGTAATAAAATACTTAGGCGTTTTTCAGGCAATAGAATTTTTGCTTGAATAAATAAATTAATAAAGATTTCAAGTTTCGAAATTTCGAAAATATCCCTGGCGGGTCTAATTCGGCAGTTGAAAATTACCAGTTTGAGAAAGTTGCTTTAAAATGTGTAGGTAGGGGGGTCAAAAAGCTACGAATTTTTAATTTGTACTCAAAATTTCGATATTAGAAAAAATTTAAATATATAAAACCGTATTAGCTTACCTCTAAGAATAAGTAATCAGTTAAAGTGTTCTGCACTCCGCAATATTTGTGAGAAAACAAATTTGTATACGCCAAAATTGTCTCATATCATCGGAATATTCTTTGTAGGAATCCAACCTGGAATAATATTCAACTAATAAATTTCATATGCTTTTTAAATTTACCTTGACATACACTGAAAAAATATTTCTAATTGATTCAACAATCACATCTTCTTATTTTATCTGGTAAGAATTTTCTGTTCCAATCAACTTAACCCATTAATGCGCAAAACGACATTTTTATGCACGCAAGTTCAATTGTACGGAAAGAAAATTGGTGCAAATATCATAAAAAAAACTAAGTTTCAATTTTACGAATAAATCTTATAAGACAAAAAGTGCTTATAACAATGTGCGACAAAATTTAATATTTAATTTTTTAAAGAACAAGTCATATATCATTTCTATAGGATTTTTTCCGTAGATTACGAATATGCAAACAAAAATATTGTATCATGTCAAATTTTTGAAAAAAAATAGGTTTAAAAAGTACGAAATACCGTATTTTGGCCATTTTTTAAAATTCATTACAAAATAACGAAAGGTGGAAAAAGCTCGTAACATGACTCAAAAGAGAGCCTGAATTCTTATCTATATAAAATACCACTAATCTATAGCACTTACAAAGCGTCTTCGGGAATAAGATTTTCATTAGCGTGCACAAACAGTAATTTTCATTCACTATCTATTGTATGAAGCACTCGACTTATGGAATAAAATAAATTCCACGGAATATTTCAGAATTCTCGTATTTTAATACAATAAGTAAAGGTTCATACTTTTATTTGAGCTACTATACAAGCGCCTAAATTAATTTGAAAATTTTTAATTAATTTGCCAAAATGGCCAAAATTCGGTATTTTGTACTTTTCAAACCAATTTTTTTCAAAAACTCTACGTGATAGGACAATTTTATTTGCGAATTCTACGAGAAAAATCCAAGTGAAATGACATATTACTTGTTTTGGTATGAAATCACTGTCACAAAGTGTAATTAGCCAAAGAACACTTTTTTCAGAGTTTTTCGGGACATTTTTGGATTTTTCAAAAATTGGCCAAAACCAAAAAAAAAAAACAAAAAATAGTCCTAAACTCAAACATGTTCTTTCTTTCTGTTCTATAAAAATTTTTTGTAAAGTTGATACTTTTCGTGTAAAAAAAATCGCGAAGTTTTTTTATTACATTACAGTACAAAGTGGCCATTTTGCTAAAACCAAAGCAAAAACAAAAACTTTCAAAACCATGGTTTGAGAAGTTTAGACATTCGGACCGCGATTTTTTGTGGTTATAACGATAAGATAATCGACTTTGAAAAAAAAATCAGCTAAATCTAAAAAATAATAGGGCTTTTGAAGTTTTTATGCAAAACAAATCCCAAATTCTGAAAGAGCCTCCCCAAAAACCCCCTATATACAATTTTTGACGAATATCACCCAAATTTTCTATTCGAATTTTACTAGAATACATTTGTTAATTTTTAAGAAATCATGTCTGTTTAAGTTTCACTTCACCTTAGATTCTTCATAACTAACATGGTCAATGATCCCATGAAACCTTATAATACGATCTTTCAAATATGATGCAATCACGGATCATGTTTTCGAAATGTGTTTGAAGTTGTTTTAAGAATAAATATTTTGAGGTAAGCCTTAATGGAAAAATACACTAATTACCCAACAAAAACACTAATTTATCAATAAATTTTCATAATACTCTTAGTTTTTATTAGTTTTCATTAGTTATGATTTCCGTTTATGAGTGTTTCTTTACAATTTCACCTACTGATAACACAAGACTGCAAAATTTAGATACTGAGAAATTGTTTTGCTTTTAAAAACTGCTTTTAATTTTATTTATGACACTTAACACGAATTTAAAAATGGAAATTCTTCATCACATATAGTTCTTTAGAAAAACTGAAGATACATTTTTTTTTTAAAGTTACTTGGTAAAATTAATACTTTGAAACTACTAATCTATTGAGCGTTGCGTGATTTCCTTTTAGCTATTTACGCACTTACTGCAGTAGTACAACATATATCAAATTCATTAAAATCGAAGGCGGACAATCTGGCGGTCTCCTTGTGAGGATAGGTACTTGGTTACTTTAAAGGTATTTAATCGATTAGCCTTCTTGTCAGATGTGAAATGGTCCGCGTTCACTGAACTAATTCCGTCATATCGTTACAACTAGATATGTAGTTTAAATAACAAGATAGTTTTATAAGTTTTAAATAGACTTCTCTGGTCTGTTAGGTGAAAAACAGAAGAAAAAGTAGTTGATTGAACAAATTATTTTTTTTCTTTTTGGTGTAGGTCTTTTATTTCCTACATTTGAACATATCGATTTACACCAATATGTCAAAAATCTGAATTATAAGGTCAAACATATAAAGCAAGAAAAAAATTCAATATGTAGGTAAACTTGCCAAAAATATTACCATATCTTTTGGCTTCTGTATTGTCGTATAAAAATAATAAAAACTAAACCACTGCCCACAGTTCCTTCGTCTGTCGTCAGAATATGTGCGGAAACAAACGTTCGCTTCGCATCGCCTCATACCGTCTCTGTTGTCTTTTTGACAAATTTCATATCATTTTTCCTGCAAGGGAGAATTCTCTTGAGATTTTCCGTTTATATATATTTTATTTAGTTGCCTTTTTCCCTCATTTATTGTGCAGAAACTTTCTTGGCGACGACTCAACAATTATAAGTACTGTCGCTCTGGATATACCCTTCCGTGTCGAGTTTGATTTATCGCGTTACGATGCCCAGCGAGACACAACGCTAACGGGCAGAGAATCATCGACAATTCCTCGAACAAAACAACAAGCGAGCGAAAAGTAGCCAAAATCGCAGAAAATAGCACCATCAAGTCTTTTCCGCTGCACTCCACGGGCATGTCGTTTTCGTCTTCTTAGAGAGTCAACGTTTTCGTATTATGAGGAAAAGGAGGCGGCGGCGACAGAGGCTAGCAGCTAGTAAGAACACTAGGAAGAAGCCGCTCCTGCATCCATCCATCCCGTCGCGCATTCTGTCTGCGGCTATCGGCCCATAACAAATCTCAGCCGTCGCGGCAGCCAAAATATTCGGGGAGTTGAATATAATTTCCCAATTCTCTGATTGCTTTATTAAATCCAATTATTCATGGGTAGTCGTCAATAGGATCACGCCAGCTGGCAACTGCATCTTACGTAAGAGATGGGACAAACGAGTCTATTTATTTCGCTACAATCTTGTCGTCTTACCGGCACTTTACCGGCCGGCACCAGGGACGCGGTTTTTTGTATATCTTGTCTTCCGTCTTAAACAATCTTTTCGATGTTTTACGCGACAGTTGGTGGAAATTCCAAAATTTTACTAACGTGCTCGCAGAGAGATTTTGCAACGGCTCTCTGTCAAGGAGGAATTTTTGCAGACGGATGCTTTGCCCCGCAGACTTTTGAAGATTTGAATCTAATTTTGCTTGATGCCAGAAATACGAATAAATCTATAGGGCCGTCCGGGTCTCTGCTGCGGTTGGAAAATTCACTTGGGGAATTATGTCTTATGTGCTTCGAGAATTATTTCTGATAATTAAAGTTGCAAATGTTCGAGAATTTCCGGGATTTAGAATCAGTGCACGAGCATCTGGTGTGTCACTGGTGAAATTTTGGGGGCTACACAATCTCAGGGGCCTTCGTCTGGATGTGAGTTATTCGAAGATGAATCGATATAAAATTCTTGAAATATTTCACTGTCCCATTCCCTTAGTTAGCTAGTCTCTTTGTAGAGGCCATTAGAGATTATTTAAGATGTGATTATCTGCAATTTGGGTATTCTCCAAGTCATATTTATTAAAATAATATAAAGCAAGATCGTGACAATTAATCAGACGATAGAAAATCTATATATAGTATGTATATAATAAAATTATAACTAAAGTTGAAAGAAACTACTGGACAGTTTTTAATTAAAGTGCTGTTTTATACCTTATACCTTACCTTATAATCATGATATTCCTTATGGCAGTTAAGATATTAAAAATTCTCATTTATCTATATACTATACATACTCGTATAATAACTGAGTCATGTATGTGCAAAATCACGCAAAATCTACAGGATGGATTTTAAGAAAACTTGGCTTAATTATAGCTTATGTCCTACATATACAAATTGGTGCATTTTTGAATACACTTGTTTCGAATCTACTATCAACATTTTGAATTTCAAAGTGGTGAATCCCATATGGCGAAATTTTAGAGAATTTAAAGAATATTAGTACAAAAGGCATTTCGGTGGTTCTGATTTCGAATTCATTATCAAAATTTGGAAATTCGAAATAACGAATCAAATTCTGTTTGTCCATTTGTGCACGCATCACATATGATAAATATTAGTTCCAAGTTCGCGTACCATTTAAACTTCAATATGCGATATTATGCAAAGTCAGTAAGTTAAAACATGTATTATAGAATTTTAGAAGAGTTGTAACTATTGTATATTTTAAAATAATTCTAGTAAATGATTTCTGAAAGTACTTTGGACAAACTGCTATATTTATTGGATAAACAGCAAAAATCAACCCAATTGTTTTTGAGCTATGGCGTCGCACCAACAGTCAACAGGCCTCGAAGTCTAGTCGTGTGAAATGGACTGTAACCGCCAGGACTTTTGAGTATATAGTAGCTTACAATAAAAACGAAGCAGAGATGAAAAACTCCTTTCTCCAAGACCTAATAAGTAAATCGCTTCAAATGGCGTATGACGAACGAGCCCGCAAGTCTTTTAAAAAATTGGAAGCATCCACCGATTTCTTACAAGTGAAATGCATAGCAACCGGCTCGTGATCTTATAGGGCTTGCTTACCTCATTGCAACCAAATAGTGCGTGGATGCCGCACCAGCCACAAAATGCAAGTCCTCAGTGACTATAATAAGTCTTTTTGTTTTATCTGTGTATTTTATTTTTTATTTTTTCTGCTTCTTGAAGCGCTGAAACAGAATCCTCAAAGCCCTTGAAGGGCACCAGCCAGCAGTTATTTTCTCGCCGCATGTATGTGGCAGCGAATCGGCCTGTTTAGTAGAATTTCCTTGAGCTGGATATGGAGCAGCCCAGCTGAATATCACATTACCATTAGGGCCGACATTTTTCTGGTTTTCCTCCTCTTTCACCTCTTCTTGGGTCCTTTCTGGACAGAGGATCAGAGCCCAGAAGAGTAGTGTGGCCTGCACTGCATTCCATTAGTGCACTCAAAACAAAGATCACTTGACATCATTAGCACATGATCGCCACGACAGGAACTATGACTATGGTTCAGCTCCTAGAGATCTTCTCTCGTATCTGTGGATCTATCTTATCAAAATGGAACAAAAATAGCTCCCTGGTGTGGCTTCGAAAGCCGCAATCGAGGTGCTCATAAATAAGTGAAAATTCAACATGTTAACCGTCGCCCTCACGGCGTTTTTAGGCGATTTCGAATTCTTTCGGCGGCTGGTGTGTGTGCGGACCCGGTGACAATCATCACGAATGGGAAGTAAAACAATTTTAAAATTGCAATTGAGGCCAAAGTTTACCGGTTGTCTCATATTTAAGGTAGCGACGCTTATTAATTGGTTTATTACTCTGATTCCCGCTTGGATTTAGATGAGCCCGGGAATATCTGGCGCTAGAACGTCTCACGTCTCATCTATTCAAATCTCAGAATTAAAATTCGCCTGGACCCGTAAAAATTCTGGAGGTCGTCGACGAGTCTTCTTCCATCTAATTATGCGAGTCGCGGCCGGAGGTAGTGTTTCTTTTCAAATTTTTAAAGCTATAAAAATTCTGTCCCCCGAGATGCGTCGAATATAATGGGAATTTTATTTGTGAATTATTTACAGCTGTCACAACAGAAGAAGGGAAAAAATTTTACGAGTCGCGGTCCGTAGTGGCGATCACGCTTGTTAAACAGCTTCTTAATTGATAGGGCCGTAAAAATCCCTATGCATAGGTGTGGGGTACATTGGGTCCTTAAAATCTCTTTATTGCTTATAAGCAGCCGGCAACTTCACTAGAAGAAAGCGCGCGGGGCCCGTAAAACATGAATGATTTTCCCCAAAAAAAGTTTACGATTTTCAAAATTTTCAAATTCCTTGTTAATCACAGGAAGAGGCGGCGAAAATGAGAATTTTATTGAAAGTGTCACATATTTAAGTTAATGAAGTATAAAAGAAATGTTTGAATGCTAATGGATCTATGACAGGAAGAATTTTTTAATTGAAAATTTTTTAATAACCGCTTTATTGTGATTTTAGAACATCACCGCAGGTATTTTTGAAATATAGTTAAATCCATTAGTGAGACGTTTTTAATATACCATCGCAGAACTTTTAAAATTTTTTGTTTTAAATTTACTAAAGGGGATTTTGAATTTGAAATCGTTTAAATTTTTAAAATATAATTTAAAAATTTGCAATAAAGAACCCCCTTTTGTTTTTTAGTATAACATTTTCATTTTATGCTCTGCAAACTACTCAAGCATTTTAGAAAACACAATTTTGGTTAAAAGTGACCACCATCCCAGGGCTTAAAAAAAAAGAAACAATTGTAGTGCTGAAAAAAACTTCATGACCCCGGATAAGCTGAAATTAAAATAATGCTAGACAATAAATTTTATATTTTTTCCTCCAACAACAAGTGATACACAATTTCTATACATTACGAATTCATAAACGAAAATCTCACGTTTTTGAGCAAAATAGGCTTGAAAGATAAAGATCCTATTTTGCTCTGTTTTGAATATTTCTTAATAATAATAGACCGTGATAAGAGCTCGTAACACAACTGAAAAGAGAGCCTGAATCGTTATCTATATTATCATATATATACCACTTTTCTACAGCACTTACTAAGCATCCTGGGGAATATGTTTTTCAAGAACGTGAACCAGTTGTGATCTTTATTCACTAAATATTGTTCCATTTTGATAAAGCTTTATGGAAGAAACTTAATTGATTGAAATAATTCGTAATGTGTAAGGTATTTTTTTTATAATAAAGGCAAGGTTATATTTGTTACAAGCTCCTACGAGTTCCCGTTATTTTTTAATGATTTTTCGAAAATGGCAAAAATACAGTCTTTTGCACTAACCCTATTTTTTCAAAAAACCGTGATATGATGGGGTATTTTTGTTTATATATAATGCGGTAATACGTAATCTATGGGAAAAATCCCTTAGAAATTATGTATCTCTTTTTCTGGTTCAAAATTGGTGTTGATCTATGTAATTAATAATAATTCAAGCTTGAAAATACTCTAAAGAATTCTGTAAGGAATTTTTTTTGGCATAATTCGTGATTCAAGATCTATCAATTGGTTTTCGAGGTATGATTTTCACAGCATATTTAAGCTTAATACGGTCAACAGAAAAGAGAAACAATTAAAAATTAATTTAAGTTTAAACATTCATATAGTCGATAATATCGCATAACAGGCGGCCCTTTAAATCTCGAATGGAGGAAAGTCCTAATTAATTTACCAATTCTATAGGCATCATTAGGCTAAGACTAAAGCCTCTTGTTTTCTTTAGAAAGTCAATCGTTTTATACTTCAATATAACTCAATCGCCATAATCAGAGGTCACAGGATATTGAAAAAGTCCATGTCAACACTAAAACTTTTCTCCGATTGACCACGGGGACGACGACGACTACGATATTAAAAGTCGTCCAAGTGGACGTTTCGTGGGTTGGGAGCGACGCCAATTTCTCAGCATGCTAATGGCCCCCAGAATCCGGGCCCCAAAATACGATGAAATAACGAGAAGAGGACCGAGACCCGGGACACTGTAGAGGGAAAAAATATTCGCCATTCATTTCCTAATCTGCCTCATTTTATTGCGAGTCATCTTTCATTGCTATCTCGAGAGGAAATTTGTTGTCAAAACTTGAAGGTATCCACTCTCTTGGGCCATGGGGCTCCGTCGAGCACAGAACACAGAGTGCTCCGCAGAGGACCCCACCGTGGTGCTGTACACATCGCTGAATTTTGCAGGAAGCTATCCCCCTTTCGGTATAAGCTCTATGTACATTAATATCCACCCAAAAGCGACCGCCCGCTTCCGTTCATCCGCTTCCGCAAAGTCGAGAGGAGCTCCACTGGAGCCAAGGATACACAAGTCCTTGCACATACACCTCGGCTCCAGGAAGTCCCCACACCCGTCCGGGAACAGCCGGAATGGAATGGGAGTGGGGACGGGGATTCCGGGCACAATCTCGGGCTTTTCATTTCCATCGGGGAGCGATACAACGGCATCGGAGACAGGAAGCAGGCATGGCTTGGTATTTTATTTCCTGGAAATGTCCTCGAACGTGAACATTATATCCCGGAAGCAGGAAGATGAACATTTTCATGGAAAAAAAAAATTTCTAAAGCTTTCAAAATGATTTGTAGACATCGCCCGGGCGGGCGGAAAAGGATGCTGTTGTTGGGACCAGAACGAAGACGAGGGACAGGAATAGGGACCGGGACCGAGACCGGGACCGGGATCGGTGCGGACCCACGAGGATACTTGGGAAAATGGCTTTTCTAACCAGAAATGGGGGACGAGGAGGGACGGCTAATCAGTTTTGTGGTTGAGCAAATCTCTTCGGGACAAGTGAAGAGGTCCCTGCCCCTTCTTCTTAAGTGGTAAGCATAAGATCCAGGAGGAGATAGAATTGAGTAAGTTTAAAAACGCCTTTGTACGACACTGATGCACAATTCAGCTTCAAAGACTAATGCTCTGAATTGTACATCAGCAGGACTGAATTCCGTTTCTGAATTCTCACTTTTATAAAATTCCTTTTATTCACAATATCGTCTCCTTAACACTAGATCTAGCAAGACCAGTCAAATTGACTGGTAATCAATTTATTATTTGAAATGATTAAATTTTTTAAAGTTATCTCCTAAGAGTTATGCCAAAGCTTATTAAGGTTAAAAATTACGATATATCAAAAATCTTGTTCCATTTATAATTACTAATTTATATTTGAAAGCATATCACTTTAAAGATGCCGAAAATTACCGAAATTACAAACTTTCGCGACAGTTAAACTAGTGTTAAAATCTCGTTTTTTTTTAAATTGGACTTTTGAAAGAAAAGGCCAATGTCACTATTATGTGTAATATTACTTCAATTTAAAGTATCGAAAAAAATACGAAACTATCGAATATCGATTTTTGTAGTGAATACGTAAACATTAAGAATCATGGTTTAAACTCGGAACTCAAAATTCCGCAAAGATGAAAACTTCAGAAGACCGAATTAAATCGTTAAAAATCCGGAAATTTTATAATCCTGAAATATACTATTGGGTTGGCTAATAAGTAATGAGCGTTTCAGTTTTTATTTTCTGGAAATTTCGGGTAAGATCGAGAACCTTCTGTTGCAGCGGGTATATAAAGAGCGAATCGTGAGCATGCCATCAGTAATGTTTCGGTTGTCAATGCGTAAAGAACCACGAAAAAAATGAGTGATATTAAAACGCATATTCGGCACTGTTTATTATACGAGTACCAATCTGGGCATTCGGCTGCAGAAGCTGCACGTAATATATGCCAGAGGGTAGCTGATGATGCAGTCTGCGAGGCTACAGCAAAGCGGTGGTTCCAAAAATTCCGCAAGGGTAACTATTCCTTGATCGATCAACCAAGGTCTGGGCGTCCGGTAGAAATAGATATAAATAAACTGAAGGCATTAATTGAAGAAGATCCTCGAAGCACTACACGCAATTTGGCTCTTAAGCTCGGATGCTCTCATGGCACGGTGGAAAAGTATCTGCACGGTTTGGGGAAGACGTACAAATATGGTGTTTGGGTACCCCACCAGTTGAACAAAGATCAACTGAATTACCGTGCAGATATCTGTGCATACCTTTTATCGTTCCGTCGCACATTTAGCTGGCTAGACCATCTCGTTACTGGAGACGAAAAGTGGGTTATCTATATCAACCACACACGCAAGCGCCAGTGGCTGGGCCGCAACGAACCAGGTAAACCTACGCCAAAAAAGATCCTCATACTCGGAAAGTGATGCTCTCGGTCTGGTGGGACATACATGGAGTAATATATTGGGAAATTCGTCCTACTAATACCACGATGACGGCAATAGTTTACTGTAATCAACTTGAAAATCTAAAGCTTGAATTCCGTCGTAAACGTCCACAACATGACAAAATATTTTTCCTTCACGACAATGTCCGGCCGCACATCGCTAAGAGTACCCGACTAAAGCTACTGCACTCAGAAAAAAATCCACTGTTAAAAACAACAATTTCCGCATTTGATGTTACAACAAGTAAAAGTTCTTGAAACAAGAAAAATAGTTTTGAAATAAAAACGAAATTGTTGATTGTTAAAAACTTTCCCCTGTTAATTTAAGCGTGCCGCACTTGATTTGACAACGGAAAAGTTGTTGACATATTAAGCGTAACACTCTTACCAGCCAACAAAAAAGTATTTGGTTCAACAGTCGAACTTTTTAAATTAAGTCAGTTCTTTAGTCAGACAACGGTTTTCTTGAAAACACAACAACGTTTACGCTTAAACCAAGAACTTTACTTTTAAATCAAGAATTTAACTTTTAAACTGGACGCAGTTTTTACTTATTACCGTTTATTACTACCGGCGTCATTTCTCGTACGCGTGTGAAGAGGTGCAGACGGCCGAGATTTTATAACTAAGTGAAAAGTGAAATTTATTTTGAAAAAAATATGGAGTTAAATTTAAATTCTTGTGCGGAAGTGCCTGAGAGTGACTTGGCTGATGTTTGTATTGCAAATGCAACAACGGAAGTAGTGTGTCTGTTTATTGAGTGGGGCCTCCAAATGGAAACAATTAAAAACCTAGCAGAGTGCGGTATCAATTCTATTGAAATATTAAAAATGATACACTCTCATGATTTGGATCAAATTTTCAATACCAGAGAACTTATTGGCGAAAAAATAAAATTTCGTTATCATCTCCAAATGTGGCGTGAATCAAATAAAGTAAGTATTGCTCTAATAAAAAACTATTATATACGTATATATATATTTATATCTCCTATAAGTACGATTTATTAACATGCTGCGGAAGTGATAAGACTATATCTAACCCTGTATCACAATGGTTATCCTCGGATTCCTCCTCGAGATCAATTCAATCAGGTTTTCCAATCTCAAACAATATGACTTTTAATCTTGAGGAGATTTTAAAAAGAACTGTCGGAGGGCAGGAAATTCTCAATGACTATAGTGTCAATAAAATTTTAACTGAAAGTCAACAAACTACTTTAGTAAGAGTAATCTGTGATTATTTCCACGGAAGCAAAACTCGTATGGACCCATCTACTATGATAAATGTCACAGAAGCAATTATTCAGTTGTTTCCAACCGAAAATGCAGTAAGTACCTACTTATAATAACATTGGCTTAGTATGATGTAGCTTTAAAATGTAAAAAAAAAACCTCTTCATACTTACAGTTAACGTACTACATTCCCAGAAAGAACAAGAAAAATCCTTCTGGCAAGCTTTATGATCGGTATTTTAATACTGTTTATAAAAGAAAAGTACCACGCAAAATCTCGGAATTCCCAGTTGATTCAACAGCATCCCAAAGATCAGACGAGAAAACAGCCAGTGAATGCATTAACGAAGAAGAGTTAGGAACTATTAAGCGATGGTTAAGTCACAACCGGCCTAGTAACATTGCCGATTATTGGAAGAAAACTTCTGTTTTTCGCATGAATGAAAACAAGGATTCTGTGGCTGATATTTTCAAAGACTGGCCAAGATATAAGGATCCAGAAGGATATGAACTTGTAAGTTGGAATTCAAAAATCATGCAAAGTGCGCAATATAATCCATTTTCTTCCTATTAGATTGATATTGATTTTGAAGCTATTCATCCTGGTAAAAATAAACTTCTGTTTGAAAAGATCGATGACTTGGAAAGCAAAATAAATCAAATATTTTTCCCAATTTGTATTAAGGACAAATTAAACCTTCAGGTTTTTGAGAAAATGACTACAAGCGGATTGAGTACAGGTAGTTATCACGATCTTCAATACGTATCTCTTGAAAAACTTCTATTAATTCTAGATTCCCGGCATTTTTGTTTTTTTAATCTTTTGCACACTATCATATTACCACCAAGATTAAGTAAAACCTCCAAGCCATCTATTTCTGACGCTCAAGCTGACATGATTATACATTTGCACAACTTAAACAATTTGAAGCAAAAAGAAGAGGAACTAAAAAACCAGGCCATACAAGAAAAACTGAAAATACAACCCAAAGTGTTGGCTATTGGGGAAAGTGAACAGAATTTGAAAGAATTCTACGTGTACATGGACAGCGTTATCTATAAGGTACCAACTCTCCTCAGAGCAATAGATCTGTTGATAAAAATTTGTTTTGTTTTTAATTTGGAGTATTCTCCAAAGAGCAAATATGTGTGGATGTTCCTTCAAGAATACATTTACGAAATTAATTGTAAGCAGATAATTCCAAAAATTCAAAATATTATCGGAAAGTTAAGCAATTCTGAGTAGTTCGAAAACAAAAATTTTATTCATGCATCCATCAAAACAATCTGCGCATATTTGCTCAATTTGTAAACATTTTTTTAAAACGGCAGAACGTCTAATTGACCACTTAAGAAATTTCCACAAAACGCCAGTTATTTTCAAATATTCATGCAAGTTTAGTTCATGTAACAAACAATTTCAAAATTTTTACAAATTCAAAATCCATATTTATAAACATGACGATGTCAATACATCAGACTCAACCCATGACGAGCCTGTAATAATTAAACAAAACAGGACACTTAATTCTAATTCAAAACTAAATTCAGATTATTCCGTTCCCATTGAAAATGAAATAGCTATGTCCAACCAATATACTACTCGTAATTTTGAAAAGAAAACACTTGAAATCATGGATAATAAAAAAAATGCGATGATGAAGTCTATTATTAATTTTGCTTTAAAACTTCACCAAAAATCTACATTTTGCAGAAAAGATATTCCGACAATACAAAAATATGTATCTGATTATGTTACTAAACCAATTTTTGAGTGCTTTGAAGAATTTGTACCCTTTATAGATTTTGATAAGAGGCATAATTGTGAAGCAATATTATCAGTTGTAGAAAGTCCATTTAATGGTATAGAGACAGAGCATAAACTCTTTAGTAGAATGGAAAATCTTGGAATTTACAAACCACCTTTACGATTTATAATTTCAAAAGAATTAGATGAAGTTGTTGTACGCGGAAATCCAACATTATGTGAAAACACCATTGAAGGTTGTCTTTTGGATATTGAATTTCAAATAAAAAAATTTTTCGAGTCTTCTAATGTATTAGCCTCTACATTGAAAAATATAACTGCAATCAGATCCGGAAATAAAATAAATCACTTTATAACAGGCAAACTTTGGCAATCTAAAACAAGAGAATTTGGTGATAAAATTGTATTTCCAATTTTCCTTTACTTTGATGATTTTCAAATTAATGATGTAGTTGGACCACACAATCAAACTGTATGTGGTATCTATTACAGTATTCCAGTAATTCCCCAACACCATCTCTCACATCTAAACAATATTTTTATTGCTGGTTTTATTAATTCCAAAGACTTGAAACATTATCCAAGTGCAAGCACTTTAAGTAAACTTATAGCAATCTTAGAAAAGTTATCCCGAAATGGAATTGAGTTTATATTTAATAATGAGCCCTTAACAATTTATTTCTGCCTTGGCCAAGTTTTAGGTGACAATTTGGGGCTAAATTTTATTTTAGGATACACAACTTCCTTTAATTCAAATAATTACTGTCGAATTTGCACAAGAACGAAAAAACAATGTCAAGCTGAAACCGTAGAACTTTCGGAGAGTATTAGAAACCAAGCAAACTATCAAAATACCTTGAATCTCGATGACACCATATCAGGATCAATCAGAGAAAATTCAATATTTAATAGCTTGACGTATTTTCATGTTACTCAAAATATTGCATGCGACATAATGCACGACATTTTCTTGGGAATCGCTAAAGTTAATCTTTCAAAATCTTTATATTATTTCATTTATGAAAAAAAATTCTTTACTTTAGAATCATTCAACTACAGAAAACAAATGTTCCCGTACGGACGTGAAAATATAGGAAATATGAGTAGTCCAATAGAAAAAAGCCATATAATGAAAAATACGATTAAAATGAATGCAGCAGAAATGAAGACATTGTTGCATTTTATGTTACCAATGATTGGTGACTTAATTAAAGAATACGATCCCGTTTATGAGTTTTTAGTTATTTTTATCAAAATTGTGGATATTATTTTACTACCAGATTTTACGGATGACTGTTTGAAAGAATTAAAAGATCTTATAACTCAACACAACAATTTTATAATAGATTTCTTTAATATGACATTAACACCGAAGTACCACTTCCTTGTGCACTATGCAACTGTAATTCAAAATATTGGTCCACTAAAGAGTCTTTGGTGCTTTAGATTTGAAGCAAAACATCAAAACTTTAAGCAATATGCTCACGCAATCAATTCACGGGTTAATTTACCTTATACTTTGTCATTGAAAAGTTCCTTACAATTTTCATCTCTGCTTATTGAAGATAATTTTTTTATAGATGATATGCGAGACTTTAAAAATGTATCAAATTTCGATTTGCAAAAAACCTCTTATTACAGAAACCTTTGTACAAATAAAACTTCAGTGAAAGCGTTCGAAAGTTTTTTTTATAAAAATATATTTTATTCAGAAAATTCATTAGTAAAGGTCATAAATGAAAATACAATTTTGAAAATATTGTTACTTTTCTATGAATTCCAAGGTCAGGTATTTTTTGTTGGGAAAGAAATAAAGACGGCTTTTATGGAACACTATCAGTCGTATAAAATTCTAAATGAGTTGGAATGCTTTCATTTAAAGAATATTGAAGATGTTTCTATACCGGGAAAAAAAATTACATTGAATAATGGTGAAGATGTTCTTAGATTTAAGTATGTTGTACATATAAAATAAGCCAAAAGTTTGCAATAAATTTCTTGAATAATATTATAATACTTTACTTTTATTTAAGTTATGCACATTTTCCCAAAATGAAGAATTTGGTAAATCTAACAAAAACATTCATCTTCACCAACTGCAATAAAATTTTGAATTTTTTCTAGATTTACCGAAGAACATTCAGTATTTGCCTCAACTACTTACGCAGTTAATAACCTAACAACATGGGTATTTAGAATAAGAACTTCCGTTCTTGTGCTGAAAAGATTCGCTGTTGTCCCAACAACTTACGCAGTGACTTATCCAACAACATAGGTATTTAAAATAAGAAATTCCGTTTTTGTGTTGAAAAAATTCGCTGTTGTCCACAGAAGCTTTTCAGCAACAACTTTAACATTGTTGAAACAAAAACCTCAATTTGTTGGGTACGATTTAACCAAGAAAAGTTCTTGAAATCAACAACTTTTTTCTTGAAATTACAGAGTTTTTTTCTGAGTGTGGAGCACAACTGGGAAATAGTGCCACACCCTCCATATTTGCCGGACTTAGACCCAACGGATTTCAGTTTATTCCGGTCTCTCAGTAATCATTTACAAGGAAAAAGCTTCGATGATGAACATCAGTTGCAACAATACATAGATGAATTCTTCAAAGCAAAACCGGCGAAGTTGCCATCCACTCTTTGCCGAATCGTCGGCGGATGGTAGTAGATAACGACGGTGATTATATTGTTAACGATTAATAGTAAATTATTAAATAAATAAATACAAACATAAAGTCATGTATGTCGCTCATTATTTATTAGCCAACCCGATATAAATATCGCGGGACATTTAAACACCCAACTGAAAATACATATTTTTGAAGAGTCAGAAAATCGATTATGCAAAGCTTCCATATTTTTATAATAAGCTTCTTAAAAAATCAAGTTTATATTTCTCATTCCTCGTTTCCGAAAATTGTTTTATCCTCGTTTATTTCTGAATACATAGTATTTTCGGAGAATTTTTCGTCTTTCGCCCGATTCAATTCTTTGAATTCTTGCCTTAATTGCTAGTCTATGTATTTCTGAAACAAACAATAAAAATCATAACTAAAATATATATATATTTTTTTTTTTTTTCAAATCAGCCTACATTTTTTCTTAATCACTTTCTAGAGGTGTTTTCAATTCTAACGCCGGCTGTACACACTCGGCGAGACACCCGAGAGCGAGTGTCCGACCGAGAGCATCGAGAGAAGGGCACATCCTGTACACACTCGTTACATCAGTTGTATTGTACTTAACACACGAGACCCAACGAGACCCTTTGACTCGGTACAAAAAACCGACAGGCGACCGAGAGCGACGAGGCCAACTGCGAGAGAGCGAGACGAGACGAGAGCTCTATTGTACACACTCGCTCTCGGCATGTCTCGGGGCCTCTCGCCGAGTGTGTACAGCCGGCATAAAAGCAGCATCAGACTATATTAATAACTTAACATTTTAGTTCTCAAATGAGTCGGATTAAATAATAGATCTAATAGTCCAAACGCTTTAAAAAGGCTCATGAGTTCTCATTTGAACGTTTCTACCGCGTCCGACTCACTTGCGAGCTGACATGAGCCACTCACATAGTTTGAACCTTAAGTAATACATATTGAGCAATTACGATTTTCTAAATTGCACCACCAATCCGTTTTTTTCGCAAACAAAAAAGTTTTGCTATAGGTATAAATTTCAATTCAATTCTAAATATTTTGCTAAATCTGATCTAGATCAGTTTCCGAAAAAAACGGAGCTAATATCATTGTTTTGAAAAATCTGTAAGCTTTGCACATAGTACATTTCTATCCCTTCAAATTTGAAAACACGCAAGTTAGATATCGATTCGAGATAATGAAATTTCTGGATTTTTAACGAATTGATAATTCAGGCTTCCGCAATTTTCAAATATTTGGATTTTTGAGTTACGAGTTTATGCCATGATCCCAAAAACGCCGACTGTTTTACTTTTTTTCCTTTTTGGTATATTTGTCTATAGTAAAAAAGAAGGGTTTTGAGCAGATGAAATAGCCGAATTTACCCGAAAAGGTTGGATTTTGATAAAACAGAAACATTATCATATTTTTCAACTTATTCATTGTTGCGTGAATGCCCTGCATGGGTCAATTGTGGCCAGAATTCGCATAGTTTTGTAAATTCCAGGTCATCGCGGTGTCAATCATCCGCCCACGCCTTCGTCCCCATCTCTTCTAGAAAACAATAGCGGGGGTCTTAATTTTTGCGGCATGTGACTGTTGCACGGACAGTTCACAAGAAACATCTTTTCGAGCTCCAGAAGTGTACGAGATACGCAAGGCTGCCTTTCTTTTCCCGGAAGTTCTGATCGTCAGACGGAAATCTCAGATAACTCACATTGTTGCTCCCCGTCTTCGTTCAATTGAAGACAATTTTACAAAGCCCGGGGGCTCCGCAAATAGACGAAATGCCGCCGTCGTCGTCGTCGCAGAGCAGTTCTCCTCAGGCTGGCGGGCAGCTTAAGTAGCAAGCTGTTTACCTAAACAAATCACATTGTTCGCAAATAGGGGAGCCGGGGGGCGGCAGCCACTTGCTCCTATTTGCTTCGATGACTGCTTGAGATTTTTAACCTATTGAGCCAGTGTCTTACTCACTTTTCCCTTGTTATCTAACGATTATGCAACCTCCGCCGGGATCGGGTTCCTCCTCCTCCATGCGGCGCGCGCGGTGCAGTGCGGTGTTGCTGCGCCAGCGAAGTAACCAGCAGCCTACCAGCTCGTTGGTCGGGGCTGCATTCTTCCATTATATCACCTTTAGCAAGGGAACTAACTAATCGTTGTCGGCGATTTTATTCAAATTTTCCTAATTTATCCTATCGGCAGGCTGGCTGTTCGCTACCTAGGAAATGAATTCCGCATTGTTCGGGATGCCCTCGCTTGATACCCCTGGAACCTTTTATCCACGAGGACGCGCGGAGATTGGACACCGCGGAGTTCAAATGCGCGGGGCTTCTCTGTGATATATTCAGTAAACTTGACAAAGTCCACGATTCAAGTACAATAGACTTTGAGGTTTTACCACTCAGAGGATGTCTGCTTTTATCCATAAGTGGAATGTTGGGTGCTCCGATTACACTGGAGTATCGCATAGCTATGAGATGATAGACCAATAAATCAGGAAGTACGTTTAAAGCTGCAGAGAGCTCTTTTGGACAGGAATAATCAAATATTTTTGGTAAAATAGCGAAAATAAGCTATTTTTGTTGTAATTTTAGACAATATACATACTTAATAGCATCTTGTTAATTCATCTGGTCCGAATTTTCTGTTTCAGTCCATTAGATCCTAGTTCATATAAGTATTTCAGAGTCGATTTTACTATAGAATTGTTGAAATAAGGGGAATGCATGTGAATTTTACTAGAATACATTTGTTAATTTTTAAACAGAAACCGTATAAATTTTATTAGATATGTTTCAGGTTGTCTTAAAAACAAATTGAGTTAAACCCTCATGAAAAAACACTGATTAACATGAAAACACATTAATTACTCATTAATTTTTTGTTACTTCTAAAATTGTTAACTGAACTAATTCCGTCATATAGTTTCAACCAGATATCTATATATATAAAAATGAATCCCTGTTTCCCTTGGTCACGCCATAACTTGAGAACGACTTTACCGATTTCATTCATATTTTTTTTCTAAGTTTTCTAATACTTTGTAGAAGGTTCTTACGGAAAGAAAAGTTAAGAAAATTGCGCAGAAAATTCGGATAATTTCAGAAAACTTAACGACTATTTTAACCGCGAGTTTGACAGTTCTCGTGTTTGATGAATGTGAATTTAGCAGACAGCTGTTTTATTTTTTTGTAACAACAGAGTTGTCTATGAAAGTTTGTTTGTTTGTTGCTCAATCACGCGTAAACGCTTGCATCCATATTTTTCGTTTTTTGTCCAAAGGTAGTACATATTCCACCTTAACATACAGGCTAATTTATTTTCGGATAATATATAGGGTTTCAAAATGGCGGATCCGAGATGGCGGTTGAACATTTTAAATTTGAAGCGATTTTCATGAAAATTGGTACTTAGGGGTCTTGCGCAATGCTGATTCGAAATCTGCTGTCCAAATTTAGAAATTCAAGATGGCGGATCCAATATGGCGACCAAGATTTCTCGATTTCAAGGGATTTTAATGAAAGTTAGTACAATGATTGTTTTGAGGTCACTGATTTTGAATATTATCAGAATTTACAAATCCAAAATGGCGGGCCCAATATGGCGAGTACAATAATTGTGTTAAGTCCACCAATTTTGAATATTATCAAGATTTGGATATTCAAGATGGTGGATCCATAAAGGGGTTTTCGGGTTGAATCAATTTCTAGGATATAACGAACATTTCAGAAGTTTTTAATTAGTAAGTATTTACCCAACGCCGGGTGAAACCGGGTAACCCAGCTAGTTTAGTTTAAATAGCAACATGGTCTTATTATTTCTTATTAGATTTCTCTAGTCATACTTACCAGCAATCTTTTTAGGTGGAAATCAAAAATAAAAATAGTTAAATGAACAACGAAATTAGTATTTAACTAGATATTTTTTTCGGTGAAGGGCCAAATTTTATTCTTTTATGCAGTGCTGGTATACGAATCATTTGTTTGAATTTAAAAATTGGTTCTTTTTTAGTTAAATACTATATTTCAAATTGTCTGAAATGAATGTAATCCATGTGGTTTTAAAAGCGACATTATTAATTCGAAAAGTGATCTATGTCACTTGAAAATTATCTTTTTTTAAGTTACAAAGTCAACAAATTATATGATTTTTTCGGCTTCTGAGCAAGTGATATGTCATTTCTATAGGATTTTTTTCCGTGAATTGAATGAATGACTGGAATTTTCCGCTCCGGATGGGGATCTCAATTATTACATAGCAAATTATACCAAATGTAATTTCCTCTAATAAAAAGCGACGTTTATTTTTTCTGCGCTCCCCATCGATTAAAGTGGCATTGGACAGGTCTTTTAATATGAAATGCAAATTCCATTTAATTTTTATGTAACATTTATGAGTTATTAAGCTTCAAAGACGATTTAATTGTGTCTCCCTAATTTCTGAACAGGTGCATTGTAAATGTTAAACAAAATCATGAAAGGACTTGAATGATTGAATACGTTCTATTAAAATTATCTTACATATGTTGCAATGAGAAATTTTTGAAAATAGGCGAATTAAGTTAATCTGTGTGTAGAATATTTATTTTGATCAATCCGAATTTCGAGATTGAAAAATGGTATTACAAAGGAGAAAGACAGCTTGGTTCATGTCCATTTTTTGGACAAATCAAAAAAAAAAAGGTATTCATCCCCTTCGCGGCGACCACTAACAATTTGCATTCTAATTACATTAAGATTCGCACTTTCATCCGACGGTGGATCTCCGAATGATTAATGGGTAAGAGCGGATTTGCTTCCCGCACTTGCTGCCGTAAAACCTGCGGGAAGGAAATCCGTCCTCGCGCTGCACCCTAATTTGATGACATCTGCCGCATTAAAATGTATCAAGCGTTGGCGGGCGGGTGCCGGAACCCTCCCCTCGAACCCGGCCTACTATCTGGCGATCCCGAATTTTAGTGGTATAATCAGTGGTTCATTGAAGCAGGACCCTGCTCCCGGCCCATACCCCTCCTCTGGGAGCAATGTATCTTCCTGGTGGTGCTTTCGATTAGGATTAGAATTTAGAACTCTGTGTCTGTGCGCTCTTAGGCCACTTCTGTTTTTTAGCCTTCCACATCGAACGCATGAAGTGAACGGGGAAGCAAAGGACGCGACAATGTGTTCACGCAAGTGTGAAATTCCCATGGGTTTTTCGGGATTATCTAAAGTGGGCACAGGGTGGCGCGCTTTGTTCTCGTGCCGCACTGCTCCTGGTTTCCTACCTCCATTCCCTATATATGTATATAGTATATGTATTTTTTCATTTACTGAATGACATTCAATTCCTGTTGCACCCTTACTCCCTGAAAGCAGTGAAGTACGTGCACTTGTTCACCCTCCTTCGGTGGTGTGCTTCCTTCCGAACGCACGCAAATAAATTAAAACTAGCGACCCCTGTAAACGCTCGTTATTCGAGCGTCACCCCGTGGAAGACAAAAATCGGGACTTGTTCCAGCCACGAGGAAAGCGCCCGTCGTTCGGACAAGGGGTGCTCTGAAGGATGGGACAAGTGAGGTCCTTGGTGTCACTGTCGCGCTGATAAAAAGAGAACGGAAAAAAGCGTCCTCTTTGCTGCGAAGAGGGTGCAAGTCCCCCGGATAGGCTTTGCAAACATATCCTGCTTTTTCTCGTTTTCTTGTTTTTATATAGAGGACGCAATTGCGTAATGTAACTGACCCTATCTCCTGCCGCAACTTCTTTATGTCTTCCAACATCAAAGGGAATTTCCATGCTGCCGGAAAGTGCACTTGCTGTTCTCGTCTTTGATGGAAGGTTTACAGGACTCATCCTCTTTAGACCTCAATCTTAGAGTCAGTGGCGTAGATAACTTGAGTGGCACCCTGTGCGGTTGTCGATGGTGTCACACCATAAAAACGGCAAAATTCAACACTAAGTCAAGTAAAAAATCCGATAAGCGTAAAGTATAATTTTAATAAAACATATTTAAATAAGCATTCAAAAAAATATATGAAAGGATTGCTAATAAGATTTCAATATTATAACTAAATACGAGATACTTCTTTCTAGCTTTATCAGGTGCAAAATCAGAATTTACATTTTCAAAATTAATATTTTGTGTTGGCTCACCATCGATTTTCAACATGACAAGATTATTCAGCCTCGTGTTGCTTATTGCTATTATATTCAGTAATAGTAAATATTTTTTTTTAAAACAATAAATGCAGGAGTAAATAATTATCTCAGGTAGCTAGCATTAAAATTTGTGTGATTTCGATATTTGAAACTTACATATGTACTCATATTATTAAAGAGTAAGTAAGAAAAATAAAAGTATCGATATTCAAAGTAGTATAGAATGGAATTAAAAGCAGCGATATAAGTAAAGTATCCGATTCTGTATCCTATATCTAAGAGCGTGTATTACGCTTAATACCGTACCCTGTATCATATCATAACTTTAGTGATTAATAAATTTCATAAAATTTTTACGACTTAGAGCTTTCGCATGATGTGGTGACGTGACAGGCTTATTTTCAGTTTTCAATCAAATTTAAGGTCAAATGGCCTTTGCAAAAATCCTATCCTATCTTAGCCGTACAAGCAGAAATTTTAATTAAATGTTTATGGAAAAAAACAAAAGGGAAACCAGTCACTGACAAAAAATATTCTCTGTTGGAACTCACAATTAGATTTTTGTTCGTATGATTTAATATAATAGTATACAAATACAAATCGTGTCCTATCTCCAACTGAATTATTTTGTCATAGCTACTACATATTAGCTACTATTTTACAATAGATATTTATAAGATTGCAAGAAGAGAATTTATATCAAAAATAAAATGATATATTTTTGTTCCAGTTATTTCATCAAATGCTTCGGATTTATAACACACACAGTAATATATTGATGATTAATACCGGTTCACTAATAATTTATAATAAGTAAAATGGTAAAAAAATTTGTTAAATTGAATGATTTTATGCAATTTCTAAATCTCTATATTATGTAAATAGAAAATCAACAAACCTGGCAAGCTTTAAATGTCAATTTTCATAAAAAATCCTTGATTAAAATTTAACCTTCCCCATTGATTCCGCCATCTTTGACTTACGGTTCGAAATCAGTATTTTCGAAAATCCCTGAGTGTCAAATTTCATGGTAATTGTACTGTCAAAGCATACAGTACTTCTAAAATGTGAAGACAAACGATTCGATAAAATTTTGCCGAGGTATCGAATTAATTGAAACCGTTCGAAAAGGTTCATTTATGTATAATATATTTATTATTTACTGCGTTCCTTAAGTTATTCAAACTTTCAAGTTGCCCATAAACAAAATATCCGAATCAGATATCGAGTTTTTAGAAATACCATTTTTGTTTCTAACTATACATTCTTAAATTTATACTAATCCGAACTATTAGTATGATTTGAAACTGTTTATTTTTTTGCAGACGAATAGAAAATATCTGAATGTTCTGTTTGCATAATTTTGGTATGAGTCCAATGAAAGTTGTCTTACACTATGTTTAATGAAAAAGTACTTTTCGTTACAGATTTTTGCGACCATAATTGGTATTTCTCTTTACGTCATACGTACCGACCTGTTGGGTAATATTCAAAACAAGGTGGATCATCTCCACTCTAATTTAACCCAGTATCTACTATCCAAAAGGCAGTAGCGCTCCACGTAATTGGGGCAACATAAACATTCGTACCCGTTTTTACGCAACCAATTAAAATTTGACGATATTCGCGGAATGCGATTTTAGTACAAGGAACCTCCGCCCTACTTTCACTTTCGCTTGGTTGGATTGGTGTTCTTTTGGTGTAAAAATCGGGTGAAAATGGCCTGCGAGCGTTTAGTAAGTAAAGTAAGGAAATGCTGCGGACCGACTCAACCTGCTTTAAATTAACTTTTCACTGCGCCAACGACGACGACGACGTGGACGGTGTTGTTACATAAAGAAAAGAGGTCCAAAGAGACCCGGCGCGGTGGTATGCATGCGGGCTGCGTGCTCTACTATTTCAGTTGAATGGGTTCTTCTTGTTCTGCTGCGTCTTAAAAGCTGAAAAGACGACGACATGCAATCCGCACCAACAAGGAGGTAGGTGATAACAAATTCCCGCCAATGTGCCGGTGCAAAATCGCAGCTCGTTACGAGCGGGGTGATGTAACGATGCTCAGTTTCGGCTGTCAATCAATTATTATTATTACCTTAATCGGCACTCGCCCGGGCGATTATCTCATGTGTCCGCACAGCCCCGGTCTTTATCATCATGTCTGCGCGGACCGATTACCTCACAGCAAATAGTTCTTCCCGCGGTATCTCCGCACCGCCACCGGGCAGGTGAGGAGGTGAGACTCTCTTACCTCTAGGGTCCCCATGTAACAACTAACAAGCCCCAGTCAACGGCAAACATTGAGTTTCTCAGGTGTAGGGATACGAAAAAAGTATCGATACTTTTTATTCGATACCGATACTTTAATAAATAAAAATGCTGTTTACTTTGTAAGCACGGTTTGCTAGACTTTAAGTGAATACCCTTATTATTTTTAACCCCCAACGCAAAAAAGGAGTGTTATAAGTTTGAAGCGATAGTCTGTCTGTCTGTGTATAAGTCTGTGGCATCGTAGCTCCAGAACTGAATACAAAACAAAATTGTAAGTTAAAAATGCGAATCGAAGACGAACGATTAGACTTATTGAGAATATGGAATACATTTTCTTAACGTAAAGGACATAGGGGGATAAAAACGATTTTTTCTTCTTTTTTGTAGGTTATGGTGACCGTGCAGTCACCAAAGTTTTTTTTTTTTCAGTCTGGGTAAAGACCCAGAAAAAAATATATATTGTAAAAAACTATGTTAAAAACCTATACAGCAATTTTGGTCATTGTGCCAAAATTCAAAATGAGTTTAAAAAGACAAATAAAATCTCTAGGTTGTATTAAGTTGTCAGGTCTACATATTTTTTCTGTGATGCACCTCAGTGACGTCTATAACATGTCAAAATCCGATCGAAATCGGTCAACCCGAAATTTTTAAAATTAATTATCACCCCTTGGGGGTTAATAAGTAAGGGATGAAACTTGGCACAATTGTTACTAGTGTTAGTACTGACGATAAAAGAAATATAACATCCATAATTGGCGCGGGAGCACTTTACCCATTCTTATTCCCCTATGGTCTTTATGTAGTGTTCATTCACTTAGATACACAAATATAATTTCTGTTTTGATAAATAAATTTTCAAAAACTATAATTTTATTAATATTATATTTTAGCGGAAAATTCATATCGTTATAGATATAAGTATTGACGATGATTACATAGGAGGTCTGGCCCTTCCCAGCTAAAAATCCTAGTTACGCCTATATATACCATATACGCAAGTCAAAGCAACATTTCTGGTTGTAAAATTACTATTGTAAATTCAGATTTTCTTTAATTAAGGTGCTAGGAGAATTTAGATAGAGCACTTTTTCCTGATTTGTTTGTAATGCGGCATGTGCCTTGTTTTACTCAAGGTTTCTGTAAGCAATTGAGTAATATTTAAAAATATTATTTTTTAATGGAAATATCCGCAATAATGTTGAAAGCCTCATTCAAAGTGGTGACCACTTAAAAACGGCTAGAGCGATTAACATGGATTTTTAAAAAAATCATAATATGTGATGAACTATAACAATATTAAGTTTTGACCATGTTTTACTTAATTCGATAGCAGATTAAGCAAAAGATTGACTAGGCAACAACAAGCGGAGTTAAAAAAGAGTAAACTTGTTAAATATGTTCAAATTCGTCAGATGTTGTTTGAATACGAATACACAACCACAATTCCTGCATTCTAATCCCAATAATGTGGACTGTTTAAGAATAAAAATTGGCATGAACTATTTTTGATAGTTAGTATTGAACCTTTTGTTTATTAAATTGACCAACATTATTTTTCTGAGTGTACTATGTCACTCTCAAAATTCAAGATGGCGGATCCAAAATGGCGATCTTTTATTACCAAATCTTATTGAAATCTGATAAAAATTAGTATAAGGGGGTTCTTGAAACTGTTCATTCCTGAGCCCAGTTTTGGAAATTCAAAATTACCGAACTAAAATGGCGACTTCAATATATTTAAAATCGAATTAAAATTCTACGAAGTTGTACTATATACTATACATATTTAACAGATATTTCGTCTTTATTACTTTTTATAGTTTAAATATTAATGAGATTTTTGAAATACGAAATTATTTAATCCTTTTTTTGAAGGCGGACTATTGATTAAAAGTATGTATAAAAAAAAAATCCTGAAAATTATCGATGCTCATGAGTACAGTATCGATCTTTTGATTCGATATCTCGTCTCTATGCGGGGCTCATGTAACAACTAACAAGCCCCAATCATCGGCAAACATTGAGGTGGAAGCGGCCACCGTCTTACAAGAAATCTTATCGTTTTTCCGCCTCCGCGACTCGTTTTCTCTGTTTTCCTGTTTTATACATAGCAGTTACCTGGGCAGGTAAGTTTTTTATGCGTCGCGCCGCACTCTCGGTTCGCGGTTGCCGCATCGCATATCGAGGTCTGAACCTGACTGACTGACTGATTTCCCGTGATTAGGTCTCTTCTCCTCGCTCCACGAGGCCCTCAATCACCTGCAGATTGTGTTGCGGGGCCCCCTTTTGCACACTTCTTCCGCCAGGTGGATCACTATTTTTTTTACCTGTGATTTATTCACAGGTAATTCGCTGCTGTAACAGCGCGATGCAGTGTGATGCAATATCTCCGCGACGGCGCGATGGGAATTTAGGTGAAGCCTCTTTTCTGCTGTGCGTCGTCGTCGCGCGCGGCTCTCTTCAGCGGGCAAACAGTGCGGCGGCGCGTTCGTCTAATTAATTTTATAACAAAATTTGATTTAGCTTTCATGTCTCGGCGGCGGCGTCTTGGGGATTGGGGCTCGGCCGCCGACGTCGATTCACATGTCATCTTCGCTCGCGGGGGGGCCGGGCTTACCCAACCAGTTGCACCAGGTAAAACGCGAAAGAGGTTCAAGTTTGCCAGGAAATTGCCCACAATGAGAAATTTAATTGTGCACTTTGCGCAAGTTTCGCACGAGAGTGGAATGGGACGAAGACGCGATTTTTTTGGCTTGCGAAAGTCTGTCAGGTATATTATACCATTTTCCTCTTCTTCTCCCTACCGGGGAGGTATGGCCTTGACACGCATTAAGCAGTACCTGGCTCTGTCCACTGGAGCACCCCACTAGCGCAGCCCGACGAGACGGTGAATGCGCCTCGCTGCGGTCGATTTGGCGAGTGGACAGAAATCCCAATCGCATCACCGGAATAATCAAAAAGTTTTAATATTATTATTTTTTTTGTCTGCTCGGTTGGACGCGTTTTTCGCGCGATGGGGGCTTTCCGGCGTAATCGTTGCAAGACGTTAATTGGACCAGTTTCGCGTGGGGCTTTTGGGAATCTTGTAAACGTTCCTAGAAGCTCGGACAGCGAATTCTTTCCGCGAATTTGTCTCGTTGGGGAATTTTGTATTAAGCAAGTCTTAGAGAATTGGTTTTTCGGTAATAAAAATTATGTTTTGCTATTTCATTCATTAATTTTTGTTTTTGTATATCTTCTAAAGTTACTTTTTAAAAAGGTTTGACTCTACTACTGTAGCCGATTATATGCTATAGTAATTTGGATTATTTTTCTTCTTTTCGATGAAACTATTAATTATTTTGAAAAATCCCCAAAAGAAGTTTCCAAAAATATACAACGATTGTAAATAACCGAAATATTTGTATGGTATTCAATTCCAATTTGATTACTGACGGTCAAAACATCTTAATTCACGAAGTCTAAAAAAAATAATAGCACAAAATTGATGTTTAATCAATGAAGTCAATCAGAATTCCGTAATAATAGTACTCGGGTGGGAAACCCCTTTAAGAAAAGATATTAATTACTTTCTTCTAACAACATTGTTATTGTTTCAAAGTTTCAAATTTTACTGTAACTACCAAAAAGTTTTCAAAACGTAGTGAATCACAAATAGCCTATCGTCGACTTAAAACAAAATTACAACGAGTTCAACTGAAATCAGTGAATTTTGCTTGCTTTCTGTTTTTATTTTCTTTCTAATTTATATGTAATACTTTTGTTAAAAGAAAAAAATCTAGACTATAAATTATGTTATGCATTCAAAACTCTTACAAACTTTATAGAATGCTTAAAACACATTAACGGAATTGATAATAGGCAATTCCTTCTTGAATCCCTATATATATATATATAAATTAAAGTTCGTTTGTTTGTTTGTTGCTCAATCACGCCTAAACGCTTGCATCGATATTTTTCATTTTGTGTCCGAAGGTAGTACATATTCCAACTAAACATATAGACTAATTTTTTTTGGGTTTCAAGATGGCGGCTGAAAATTTTAAACTTGAAGCGATTTTCACGAAAAAATGGTACATAGGGGTTTTACGCAATGCTGATTTCAAATCCGCTGTCCCAATTTAGAAATTTAAGATGGCGGTTCCAATATGGCGATCTATATTTCTGATTTCAAGGGATTTTAATGAAAATTAGTACAATGATTGTTTTGAGGTCACTGATTTTTAATATTATCAAAGTTTACAAATCCAAGATGGCGGACCAAATATGGCGATCAATATCTCTCGATTTCAATGGGTTTTAATGAAAATGAGTACAGGTAACCCCCGTATAACACGGCACTTCTATAGCACGGATTCACTCTAACACGGTTCGAGAATTGGGAACATCCCCATATAACACGGAACTTCTATAGCACGGATTCACTCTAACACGGTTCGAGAATTGGGCAAAACCCTAATAAAACATGAAATGCAATAAAAGCTATTAAAAGCGAACTTTATCTTATTTTAAACGTGATAAAGTCTCTAGGAGGGGAAGGTTTTGACGATATGACTGCACAAGATACCCAAGAATTACTGGTGGAAGAAGAAATTGATGAAGCAGGTTTGGTAGAAATGATATCAGGAATCCATGATAACTCAGAGGATGATAGCATAGGTGAAGACGAAGAAGTTAAAAAGTTTACTCTACAAAGCATAAAAAAAGGCCTAGGCTTAGCCGAACAGTTAGAGTGATATTTCTTAAATGAAGATCCTTCAAATGAAAGGAGCACAAAGTTTAAAAGAGAATTCATAAGTGCTTAGCACCATATAAGGAAATTTATAAAGAACTTTTAACTAAAAGCAAGCAATCTAAAATAACAGATTTTGTGCAAAAGGTAGAGCATGGATCTGAAGATAATACAGAAAAATGCTCAGAGGATGAGGATATCTTGCCAAAAAGAAAACGCCCGCGGTTAATAGTGCTTAGTGATGACGAAGAAAACATTGTTTAACTCATATTAATATGTATTACTTCTTAAGAAAATTTTAATAAAGATATTTATCTTTATTATGAAAATATAATAGCATGTTTTTTTAATTTTTGGAACCTAACCCCTCTTTTCGTACTAGTCCTTTGTTTCGTATAACACGGATTCGCATAACACGGCAATTTTTTGGAACGTAACTCCCGTGTTATACGGGGGTTACCTGTACAATGATTGAGATCACTGATTTTGAATGTTATCAAAATTTACAAACCCAATATGGCGACCAATTTCGTCGATTTCTCGATTTTAACAGATTTTAATGAAAATTAGTACAATGATTATTTTAAGGTCACTAATTTTGAATATTATTAAGATTTGGAAATTCAAGATGGCGGATCCATAAAGGGGTTTTCGGGTTTAAAAAAGTTTTAGGATATAACAAACCAAAACTATTGAGAAGTGTTTAATTAGTAAATATTTGCCCAACGCCGGGTGAAACCGGGTAACCCAGCTAGTTAATTATATTTTTTAAAGTTATCTCTTAAGAACTCTGCCAAAGACCAAAGGTTCGAAATTCAAAACCCTTTTCCACTTATAATTACTATTTTCAATGTGAAAGCATATTACTGTCAACGTGCAGACAATTAAAAATATAAGCTTGCGCGTCGGTAGATCTGCTATTAAAGTTATTATAAAGGTTTTCTTTTTCGATGACTCGTTTATCATTTAAATTTTAAACAGTAATGAAAAAAATGTTTTAAATAAAAACTTTAAAAAATTCCGTGTGTTCGAGAAATCAGTTTCTGCAGTCTACTGCCAATTCAGCTTAAGGGGCACCACTAGTGTGACATTTTGAAATTTTTTGCATATTTCGATAGTCTATACCTTTAAAAAAAACATACTAAGATTTCGAGTGCATATTTCAAATAGTTTTTGAGTTACAGCCTTTTGAAGAGCAGTTGCTCATCGTATCGAGGTATTGAGAAATGGCGGTATGAATTAAACTTTACTACTTTTTTCCAATTTGCTGCAGTTGTAACTCGAAGACAAATCATCCGATCGATTTGATTCTTATTGCAACTTCTTGTATACATGTCGATGCCATATACCTCCAGTTTTCCAGATCGAATAAAAAATATAATTTTGGCAGGCCAAAAATCATCACATTTCGCGTGAAATTTGAATTTTTCTTTAAAACTCCGCCATTTTTTTAAATTAAATTTTTTTTTTCAATCGAGGTTTAGTACACAAGATATACCTTCTAGTTTAATAAACTTTTTGGTTTTTTTGATTTCACGCACTGTGAAGGTCGCTATAACTGGAATTTTGGAATTTTTTTGGAGCCTTGGGAAATTGCGAATAACTCGCTGAATTTTCAATTTTTTGGTCCACAAATATATCCTTAAAATATTAAAACATTCCATGCGGTAGTTATCTTTAAAAAAAATTCCCAAAAATCACTGAATCCACAGTGTGTTAAGGGGGACCACTAGTGTGACCGCCTCCAAAAAAGGTGATTTTTGGAATTTTTTTTAAAGACAACTACTGCATGGAATGTTTTAATATTTTAAGGATATATTTGTGGATATATAGTAAATACATGATAACATTTTTGGACCACAAATTTAAAAATTCAGCAAATTATTCGCAATTTCCCAAGGCTCCAAAAAAAAAAGTGCCCTCACTGCTGCAGTTATAGAGACGTTCACATTGCGTGAAATCAAAAAAACCAAAAAGTTTATTAAACTAGAAGATATTTCCCGTGCCACAAACCTCGAAAAAAAAAGAAACTTTAAATTTAAAAAAATGGCGGAGTTTTTAAAAAAAAATTCAAATTTCGCGCGAAAATTTCGTGATTTTTGGCCTGCCAAAATTACATTTTTTATTCGATCCGGAATATTGGAGGTTTATGGCACGGAGAAACATGTAAAAAGAAGTTGCAAAAAGAATCAAATCGATCGGATAATTTGTCTTCGAGCTACAACTGCAGCAAATTTGAAAAAAGTAGATTCGAGAAAAACGCGTTTAAAGTTTAATTCATACATTTCTCAGTACCTCGATACCATGAGCGGCTGCTCTTCTGATGGCTGTAACTCAAAAATTATTTGAGATATGCACTTGAAATTTTAGTATGTTATTTTCAAAGGTATAGACTATCGAAATATGCAAAACAAAAAAAAAAATTTTTTAAAAATGTCACACTAGTGGTCCCCCTTAAGCTACATTACTACTTTTCTGGCAATGTCTTTGAATTTTCCCATGCATTTTGAAATACTGCATAATGTTGGTATTTTTTTGTGAAATATAAGGGGATTTTAAATGACCAAAGATAAATGTTGGCATTAACTCCTACAAATTTAGACCAAATGCGCGGCTTTTTATCATACATATATGGTTACATTTTATGGCGAAACCGTTCGTGAAATCGCTGGGGATTTTTGCCAACCACATTGTTTTCCGTGTGCCTTCAGAAGGCATCTAATATCAAAGACTATACATGCTAGTTGAAACTAACATTGATAATGTTAACAACATATAATTAATTTTACATAAAAGTGACATTTTAATAGTTAGATGAACTAGGATCTAATTGATTGAAAGAGAAAATTCATATCAGATAAATTAAGAAGCCGTCATTGTTGAATCAACTAAAAATTTTTTGTTTTCAGTGAACAAACAAACATATATAAAAATAAATTTTTTGGGTTTAACACCAGATTTACTAATGTTGGTTATTTATCCTTTTTTGACTGAAGTGAGTAAATTTTACTCATACACCAAAATTAAAGTGTTTTGCAAGAAAAACGAATTCCAAATCAATTTAAATGGAAAGGAGAACTTCATAACTACGTACAATTCAGGGTGTCTACCGATCCTTGAAATTCCTGAAAACTCATTGAATTTATTTGTTGTCCTTGATATTCTTGAAAACCCTTTGAAAATAGTGAAATTGTCCTTGAATTTCTAAAGGCTAAAAAAATTTTCATTAAACAAAAAATGAAACTTGGCAGTACTGTAAAATCGAATGTTTCAGTTAAATTGTATGTATTTAGATGTATCAGAATTGGAAGACATTGATATCATACGTTATTGGGACCAGTTTATATTATTTTCGCGAATCTTACATCGGTTAATGCATTATTATCTATTATTACTATAATCGCACGATTCATCTGATTACCGCGAGGTGTCGAGAGCACTCAACGAACACTTGTTATTTATGTAAATAATGAACAAAAAATATACTGCCATTATTTAAATACATTTCGGTGCTGTTAATATCCATGCATTTTCTTAAAATTAATCCTTGAAAAGTTTTTGAATTTGAAAAAAAACCGGTAGATTAGTATATTTCATTACGACTGTATTTTTTGTTTGTATGTTACGTGATATCTTCGACGATTGTGAACCGATTTTAATGGTTCTTTTTTTTATTGATTAGGCTATATCTCAAGGGTGGTCCCATTTAAATTTGAAGATCCCACTTCTAAGGGTGGAAAATTAGGGGATGAATCTGAAATGAAACTCAAATTACTGTAGGTTTATAAACTTGCCTTGGCTGTCATCGACTCCAAAAAAACTGATTAGATATTGTAAATATTTAAGTATCAATAATTTTATATATTGTCCCGGAATACTATTATAAATAAAATTATATTATATGTATATTTATTATATAAAAAAAAATATGTTTTACTTTTTAGTTTATTGTAAAATTTTTTTAAATATATATTATATATATAACAATACAATATTAAATAAGTTAAATTGGTTCAGTGCGTAAATCTAGTGTTATGAACAAGTAATAAAATCTCGCTTTCACTTCAACATGCTGAATTTCTCCTAGGTATTTTTAATTTTTTTTTTTCTTTTTTGTACATGCACATCTTATAGTAACTGAATTCTTTCTGACTATGAAAGTAATATCTCCACTTTAAGGTTGCATTTCCTACATTCATACATTTGGCAAATATAAGATTTCGTAAGTGGACGTACCTATTAAGCTCAATTCATTCAAAAATGGCCCATAAATAGAGTCGCTTACATACTTTTGGGAAAAGTAGTTAAACTGCTCAGTACAGTCGATAAAATTCACTTCCTCAAATGGCGTAAAATTTAAGGTGCACGCTTCGACGCTCCAATTCTCGTGCAACAACCAGCGCACATACCTGGCGGAGCGCTGAAAATATTTACGTATATTTCGGGGGAAAATGAAAATTTCAACCGAAAAAATTCCTATCGAAGAATTCGAGGCAGTCAGCTGCCGAAGAAAATGCTATTAATCAGTTTCCAATTCTGTGTCATTCAGAGCGGCGAGACTTATTCGTTTTTGTGCAGCGCGGAAAAAATTATGTCATCGCAACGAGCCAAAGAAGCCTCACACCCTGGTCCGTCATCCGCACGATACCGCCGCAGCGCCGGCCGATTCCTCCGATTCCGCGCCCCAAAGCCCCAGAGGAGCTCCAAGCAACGACGGCAGCGGCACAAAACTTTCACCTTTCACGTAATCTTTCCGTATATTGCAGCAATCAATGAAAATGCGCTGGGCGGGTGTCCGGGCTGCGGCGGCAGTGACGGCGGTGTTGCACCAGTCCGCCCTGGGGCCCACAGCCCGGCCGCGGTAGCTCCCCGGAACACGGCGGCGACTGCAACAGAACGGCATAGTGCAAAGTGGCGCACTAATGAAATTGGCAGACATAGCCCCGCATAACAACGAGGCGAATTGCACAGGCGACTCCGTCCAGCCACTTTTATTATTAAATGTTGTGCACAGTTTGGGACTCCTCCGGGCATGGTACCTCTGCCTACGTACTATTACCATATAATATGTATACTATACAACGACGACGCCGCCGCCGACCATCTTTGGGGCCCCGAAGACACCAGCGCGCGCGCACGTAATGGAACCGGTCCTCATCTGGTCCGCCACCTTTCCTGCGGATGATTAGATAAATAATTCTACTGCGATTACCCAATAAACGTGATGAATGACAGTCTGCAATTTTGCGTATGGGGCTCTTTTTCGGTTTATTTTTAATTAAAATTCAGAAACGAAACGATTAACTGCCGCTGGGGCGCGCATCGCGGACACATTCTTGCCGGAGCACTCGGAGAGCTCTTTTTCGATGGAGACGCCGCCATGGCTGATGGTATCACAATCTGTTTTTTTTTTTTTTTTGGTTTGATTAATTTTTCTCGTTTGTTTACCTCTTCGTTTTGATTAACCTCCAGCGCTGTTGTGGGTTACTTAATTTCGGCATTTTTATGTTGCAAAAATGAACAGGTATGAAAACAATGCAAATCTGTTATGCTCTGCTTTGATACAGAGCCAGTAGAAGCAGTTGTGTAACTCCAGCAGGCATTTCATAAGTAAGCATCATAAATTATATACCACAAATAGAATGGGGACAATATATTCAAAATTACTGAAAATTACCATTTGAGACGTTATCTGCACGGAAAAAAATTATTGCCACCAAAGCCTTAGTTTATGTAGTTCTCCGCTTATAAATGTAAAATCGTGATTGCAACAATTTGCAGGAGCAAGTACCGAAAATTATGGCTAAAATAATGTGCGATATACTACAAGGTATGGAAGTTTATATAACAATAATAGCTTCTAAAACTAACTAAATTAGAACTGAAAGCCAGATTTTTATTTGGAATAGCGACTGTATCGAAAATTATGTTCTATCTCCCATAGCTTAAACAACAATAAGACTTGCTCAAGGAAACGTTCTTTTGGCACCCTCGTCTGAAATTATTGGTTTAATCTACTACTTAAATATATATGAGTTTTTTACCAGAAATATAGCAACTAATCCTACAAGATATGATGTTGTGCAAAATTTTATAGTATGTATATAAAGCTATCTAAACGTTATATTTTTAGTGTTTTATAATTATAATACGTAGCAAAAAATCAAAAAATGTCACCTGCGACATTCTTTGCTATGAAACAAATTAAAACTTTGTGAGATTTAATTAAATCTTGTGTTTTGATATATGATATTTTATCAGGGACCGTAACGGTTATGATATTTTCGGTAAAAATCATATCTAAAAAATTATTTCCTGACTGTTATTTTTCTAGACAAAAAATGAAAATTATGTTTTGATTTTTATTTTCAAAATAAAAAATAAAAATCAGAGTATGGTTTTCATTTTTAAAATCAGAAATATAAATCACAAAATATTTTTTACTTTTAAAATCAGAAATAAAAAACAGAAAATGATTTTTATTTTTAAAATCAGAAATAAAAATCGGAAAGTGATTTTTATTTTTAAAATCAAAAATAAAAATCAGAAAGTGATTTTTACTTTTAAAATCAAAAATAGAAATCAGAATATGATTTTTATTTTTAAAATCAAAAATACTAATCAGGAAATGATTTTTATTCTTAAAATTTTTAATATTTTTAAAATCAGAAAATGATTTTTTTTTTCAAATCAGACATAGATATCAAAAAATTATTTTTATTTTTAAAAAAGAGAGTAAGAATCATTTCCTGATTTTTATTTTTGATTTTAATAGTAAAAATCATTTTTTAATAATTTCGATATTTGATTTTAATAATAAAAATCTTTTCTTTATTTTTATTTCTGATTTTAAAAATAAAAATCATTTTAACATTTCAGATTTTAAAAATATCAATCGCTTTCTGATTTTAAAAATAAAAATTCCTTGATTTTTATTTTAGATTTTAATAATAAAAATTATTTTCTGATTTTTATAATAAAACTCATATTCTGATTTGTATTTTTGATATTTATAATAAAAATCATATACTGATTTGTATTTTTGATTTTAAAAATAAAAATCATATTTTGTTTAATAAAAATAAAAATTAAATATATTCAGATTTTTATTTTTGATTTTAAAAATAAAAATCCGAAAAAATTTCTTTTTCTTTTATTTTTATGGAAAAAATCACAAATTTAAAAACCACGTAAAATTTTTAAAGCTCAGCCCATAAGAATCATAATGCTACATTTGCATTTGAACGAATTTTCCCACAAATTTGTCTACATGATTTTTTGATTTGAAAAATTGAAAATAATTGTTATTTTAGATCCCTGTATTTTATTAAATCCCAGATTATAAAGAACTCGGATTCTTATCTGTATCTATTTTATGAATTCTTGGATTATCTAATAAACTAACTAAACTATAACTAGAAAATAAACTGGAAAGTAATGATATTTTAGGGATAACGACACATTATTAATCAATATATAGTAGATTTTCATATAGAGAGCGGTCAAATTAATTTTATAACTTTGCTTTGTACCGATATATGCCACTTTGTCATTTCTCTTATCTGTGTGATAACCTACACGTTTTAATATTTTAATTTCTTGGAGCATTATACCCTAGACAGACGGGACATATCAATGATCATTTGAGCAGAAATGATCATTGAATAGGCCATGTGTCATCACATCATAGAAGCAATGATAGAAATGATCATCGTCATTACACAAATTATGTCTACCCATGCTCATTCAATACGAATGATCATTCCTACTTTTTATTGGAAAATTTTGGAAAATCTGCTAATTTTCCAGCTGTCACTTCTAATACCTGTCAAATTCCTTCATTTGTCTATGTTTTGTGAGAGAAAGAGTTTTAGTAATTTTAGAAGGAGAGTCCACAAACGTCTTCGCAAATTCCTTTTTGCACAAAGCAAATTCAACTTTTGCATTTTACACACATTTCTTCGGGCACGTTTTACTCTTTGAAGCGCGAGTAGTTTAAACTTTCCTTTTATGATGGTTTATTTGCATTAATATATTTAAATTATCCAAAATTAAAGATAATTTTTAATGACACACAACTAGCACCAATCTGACAACTGTCAAATCGAATTGCAAGAAATTCGTAATTACCGTGTGTCACCTCAAAGTTGACATGATCATTGAAACTATTACGTAATTGAATCAATGATCATTGTTCCGCGTCGTGTGTCTAGGGTATTATACCTATTCTCTAAAATAAGTCAAATATAAAATTTGAAGAACTTCGACATTTTTAATTCTTTTATTTTTAAAAACCTAATATAAATGTTCATATCTTCTTACCGAGCTGGATGATGGCGGTTAAGTAAAGTAATAAAAGAAAGTTAATATTCAAAATTATTATCAGTTTCCCTCACCTATTTAGTAGTACATATCTTTTCTTTTAATTGTAATTTTATTCTTTACATTCTGTGACTTTCTTACCAAAAATCCTGTTTTGAAAGTTTATCTAAGGTATCCAAAAGATTTGAACACTTAATCGCACACTCGTATCACGAATAACACTAAAATATATAAACCTTTTTCTAAATTTACTAAAAAGAAAAATCTGCCATCTTGGGGCGTACGCCATATTGGATTTAGAACGATATTAAATGTGCTATATTGCATTGTCACCGAACTTATACACATTTGCAAAATTTCAAAGCTCTAGCTTAATTAGAATTAGTCGAAATTTTAATAGCAAGATTTGTCCCGGGCCGAAAAAGTGAGTAAATAAAAGCGTTGTAAAAACTGCGCTATTCCCAAAATACGTTCTTTAATTTTATATACTGTTAGGAATTCAGCTGACATAAGCATCTTTTAGAAAAATGCAAAATAAGAACATTTCCCAAATTTTTTTTAAAATAAATACAACCAAAAATGTTTTGAATTATTGTACCTAAATTTAAATTGACGCAAAATTGTTTCCTGAATTTAGTGTGTAATTTTTTTTTAATTTCTTGTTGGATATTTACGTCGTTTTCAGGACTGGGAAAGCGCGAAGTAAGCCGAAACGACGTATATCGAATCTAACAGAAATGTAGTCCATTTCGGGTAGTAAGAATGAAGAACGAAGGAAAATCGCAGAATTGTTCATGTACAAAATAAAAGATGCCGACGTAAATCTAAATTTTGCCGACGTAAGTCTAAACTGGGAATTAAAAAGTAAGACAACGTAATTCGAAACGGTTTAAATTGAGGCAACGTAAATCGAGGCCCGCCTGTACAGGCAGATCTGGAAGGATATTTTAACAAATAGTGTTCTGGGATATATGGCTCAAAATCACGTTATCCAATTTATTAATCCCCCAAAAAGAATCGTAATAAGGTATTTGGTTCTATATAAAATTAATGCAAAATTATTATATAATAATTTCTAAAAAGACAATTTCTAATTCTTCAATTTTTTGCAGGTAGATTGCCTGACTTCATCAGCTATTAGAAAAGTAAAACATACCAACAAGATTCGATGAAAAGGAGCAAAAAGTAGAATTATTTATATTTACTTTCTAAAGAATTTAGTCGCATTTTTTCCCAAAAATTACAATGGAAAAGCCAGAAAACTGTAACACCCTACTTCCCTGAGTATGCCAGGGAAGAGTTTTTCTCACGGAAATCAATGCAACGCATAATCTCCCCCGCATCCTTTCACCAGAAATACGCAATAGTTCGTCAAAGCCCGAAAAATTGGTGCAGGTTTCCTTCCCGTCTTACAAGAAGGCCCAAATAAAGAAAATCTCCTTCATCTGTCATCGGTGCACAAAAGTAAAAAAGGGAGGAATTAAAGGGATTCGTCCCGCCCACCCCTGTCCGCGCATTTCTAGTAATTGCCTCCTAGAAGAAGTCTTTTGATATCGAGACTATTTGTTATCCTGTCCCTTCGCCGAGTCCTTACAAGGAGACGACACTTTCTGTTTTATTTCGTCCCAGTCTGGATCTTGGCATCTTCCGGCTCGACTGCATCCAGATTCCAGACAGAGCCTCACCGCCAGCCGTTGACTTATCCTGCAACCAAAAAACTACATCTTTGGCGCGTAAACAGCAACAAAGGAGGCAGCAGCAACAAGCACCGCCTGCAGGATCGCGTTGAGGAAAATTGAGCAAAGTGCTCGAGAACGTGAAACCCACGGGATATTAAGTAACCTCTTCTTAGCTGAGGAGCAGGAGCACAGCTTCTTCGACCCAGATTCTAGCCCAATTCCGGAATAGGTGAGAGTGTATGCGTATGTTTTTTAAGGACCAGAGCGCGCCAACATGTGCCTCTGGAGCGTGGGAAAGGAATTTTCGATGGTGAATGCATTTCACTGATTTTGTTCCTATTTTTTCGGGCCATTTTTATCAGCCCTCGCCTCCAGAAGGACCTGAAATGCGGCAGAGACGGCGGAGTAATGGTCCTGGAGTTAAACACACTGTTTTTTGTTAGACTCAGAGCAACAGCGTCTTTTGGGGTTTCCTTGTTCCCGATTTTCTGAGTGCGCTGCACGTGTAATTGATGCACGTTTCGGGTTTCACTATGACCGTTAAAGATTGATTTTTTCTTGTTTTCTGGAGAATATTAATTGATTTTGGAAACTAATTTGAAATAGACGGGTAAGCGGATATTCGTTCTTTTTTTGTTCAGTTTTATTTCCAACAATTAGACTAACACAACTTTATTTAATTGCCATTCCTAAGGTTTATAATAACGGCTTTAATTTATGATTTAAACATTTTAATCATATTATTTGACCATTCCTATGCAAAACGTTTAATAAAGCATCTTATTTATAAAGATCTCAATATTTCATCTATATCTAAAGAGCTTGAACAAAAACAAACACAGAAGAAACATCTTTTTTCTTCTTTAAAAACTCCTCAATTATTTTCTAATTAAGATTTTCACAAAATTCCACACATTTTTAGGGATAGAACAATATAAAAAGGAATTTTGCTAGAGGCTTTTTGGACAGTTTTTTAAATTGATAAAATGTAACTTTACACGAATTAAAATTTTTTTAAACATGTTTCAAATCAGCAACTTTAAAAACGCTTTTTTAACAATTTTCAGGAAAACTCCGATTTATTTTATTTTTATGGTAATACAAAGTGTTATCCGTCTTATGGTAAATTTGACTCTGGTTGAAACAAGAATGAGGGCTCATTGATTCATCTGTTTCGACATATAATTTGAATAAACTAGAACCTGCTTCAACTAACGATTTTCATCTCAATTATACTACAGAATTTTAATGTCAGTTTTACTAGAACTAATTAGAAATCATGTCAATTCAAGTTTTAATTCATGCTAGACTGCCAAGATATATTTAAATGAAACCAAAAGTATATTTAGTCATTGCTACTAGATTCCTGGTTAATTTAAATATATTTAATATCATAGATGTTATAACGTAAATTCTAGTTAGTCAACCAGAAATCTGGTCACTTCTCTTTTTTCAGCTCTCTTTCATTGCAAACTGTTGAATTTCATGAGTTCAAATCCTTGTGGATACCATTTACTTTTTTATGCCTAATATATTGAGTAAGGAGCTAAACTTTTTTTTTCTATTACTTAATGAATTATTTAAGGAATGGGGGAAGGTTTTGTTATTAAAGATACTTTGAAATAGTTTGATAGAAATGTTTGTAAAAAAATCAAAATTAACCACGATATATGAACTATTATATTTAAAAGTGGTATAAAAACAATTTTTTAAAAAAAATATCATTAAGATTATTGTGCTGACGACGTTAAAATTGAACTGGAAAAATGGGTAAAGTGATTTCTTCTTAAATTTTTTCTCAATCCACATAAATGTAGTTTTCATTAAACATATCCGTTTTTGTAAATTAATTTTTGCGGCATGTTGAAGAACAAAAATTTCAAAACTCTTATACTCGTATATTAGTTATTTTATATTAAAATTTTTAAAAGAACTCTATATCGGTAATTATGTCTTTTATTTATTATTAAAGTTTCGACTACCTTGCATATACTAATTTGAAGCATATACCAGTCCATCCGTTAATTGTCACATATGACGTGAATTGAGCTTGGCATATTGTTTATTAGTAGTAAAAATTATTTCTGTGTGAAAAGACGAACTCTAATTTTTTTTAACAGTCGAACTTCTTCATTTGATTGGAAAATCTGACATAGAAATTCAGAGAAAATTAAATGAGATGAATTTGAGTGAAAAGTTTGTGTATCATTATTAAATTAAACATTTTGACGAGACGGGTGGAATTAAAAAATTCGGAGTATTTGAGAGTTACACGTAAACAAGGTGCAGCACAGGTGATGGTTTGGGCGGCTGTAACTAAAAATGGTCGTTCACCGTTAATTTTTCTGCCACAAAACACGAAAATCAATGCCGATATTTATCAAAGATTGATTTTAAATGACGCTTTAATACCGTGGACCAGAAAACATTTCCAAAATCAGCCGTTCATATTTCAACAGGACTCGGCACCATCACGCAAAACACGACAAAATCAAAAATGGCTACAAAACAATGTTCCGAAGTTTATTTCGACACAGCAATGGCCACCAGATCTGAATCCATTAGATTATTCGATTTGAAGAATTTTACAAGCGAAGGCTTGCCAAAAAAAAAACATACAACTTTAGACGGTTTGAAAAGGTTTGGCTTGTGAATGGAACCGTTTAAGCCAAGACATCGTGCGAGCATCGTGTGCGTCGTTTAAAAAGCGATTGAAACGGGTGGTTAAGATAAAAGGCGATTACATACCATTTGAATAAACAAAAAAATTACAGCGTTTTCAAATTCGGACACTTCAATTGCCGGACCCGGTATAATGCTGGAGCCACACTAACGGCAAATGCTGTTGAATATCGCGTTAATGGACTTTAAACGTAAGTGTAGCCACGACTCAACGCGATAATTTTTCAACGTCATTCTTAATGCCGTTTGACGTTAGGCGACAACTCGGGTGGCGGTGTTTTTTGGCACATCAAAGAGATTTAACGCGATAATAACTGCTTGTGTGGCCACACTGACGTTTGTTCATTGTACGCCGTATTCAGCCCCATATCACTCTCTATAAAGCCTTCATAAAAAAGTGAGTGCTTACTGTCGCCACCGGAAACTACTCCGCTAGGTGGCGCATACTGTCCTTGTAGGATGAACGAGCGCGAATGTCAGGTTATTTGAATGGTTGTCATCGCAATTGTGATTTCGAAGTTGTGCAAATATTGTTTTTATTTTTTGGATTTTATTAAATGGATTCGGAATTGGATCGAAAAGATCTTAAACATCATCATAGAATTTGTGGAAAACATTTTCCACCATCTGATATTATATGGGAAAAAACAAGCCATCGTTCGCCTACAAGTACCATCAGCGCCGCGTAGCTGATGGGGTTAATAAAAATTCGTCCTTGAGCACAAGTGGCAGGGGCCTGGCCGTATTTGTTTTCTGACCGGAGTGAGCGACAGTCGTGACAGTTGATCGACGATAACTACGGTTGAGTATTCTATGGCTATGAATTCGTCAAATGAAAAAGTAATTGAATTCCTTGAAATATTTCAAACTGAACCATGTCATATTTAACGCGATTTTTATTGGCGATGATGGGCATTGACGTAAAATTTTTAGTGTGGCCATCTCGTTATCGCGTGTTGACGTTTACCATTAATGTGGCCCCAGCATAATAGACAAATTAACCCGAGATTCTTGTTGTTTTAACATTAGCATTAGAAATTTAAATAAGAGATTAAGTTGTTTGAATCACTACTACCATATTATTTCCACAATATTTATAGCTTACATAAAAATAATGTTTTCTTAATTTATAACTAGACTTCTTTGCCTACTATTAATCTTGTTAAGTGAAAATCATTTGGATAATCAATTGAATGAAATTGTTTGTTCGAAAAAGAAATTTTTTTTTGGGTTTAAGAAAAACGTTATTTTCTCGATTCTACGGGATTGATAATTTGTTTAAGTGGTTGTCAGGGTCTCTGAATCAAGGTATATTTTTGAAATATTGATTTTCCAAAATGGCGGACCAAATATAGTCGATTAAGCTCAAACATTTTCGTTAAAGGCGCGTTTCCAATACAGCGTGGAGTTCAGCGCCAAAGTAGGCCCGTTCCAAATGGCAGCGCAGAGTATGTTCGACATATTCGGAGCTTTCGAAATCAGGTTGCTGCCTGTAATTTTTTTGTCAAATGTCGTGTGAAGAGTGAAGATTGTATTCTTGTAAATTAATTAAAATTGTGGGAAATAAAATTGCAGCCACCCTTGCAGTAGCTCATTACATAAATATATTGTCGATTGTTAAAGTAGTTCGAAAATATACGAGCCATCTGTAGATGACTTAGTGCAACTCATCCGAAAAAGCACATTTGAATAACTAATTGTTGCCAAAATAACGAGCAATTCTACAGAATATTACATTTAATATTATTATTAATTTAATATTAAACAAATTAGTCAAATAATAATTTTATTTCATATATAAGAAGCAATAATTTTGCCAATTTTGCATTCCAAGAAAGAAACTTTGCAGCAGCGCCATTTCGTATTAAATCAAGTTCGAAAGCTTTCGACATCTCCAGCGCGGAAGTAGAAGTAGATCCCACTTTCACGCTGACTCTCGGATTCAGAGTGAGATTTTTAAAGAGACAAAATATACAACTCTATCGTGTGAAGTGTGGAGATAGCAAATACTCTGAATCTCCACGCTGTATTGGAAACGCGGCTTTAAAGTATAAAAACACGTTCAATACGACGCGCTTTTTCGAAGTCTACATGATGGACGAGAGCACGAAATTATAAGTAGCTTACTCTTCTGGCGCCACTTGTTTGATTCACTGCTTCCTTACGTTATTGGCTTCCATCACAAGTAGTGAATGCCAAAATTATAATTGTTTGATTAGTTCGGTAAAATTTTTAGCAGGTTCACATACAACTCTATTTGTAGAGATAACTAGGTGTGGACCACCGGTGGGCCACGCCGCAAAATAAAAGCAATGCTTGTGGACTACAAATGGACCTCGCCGCGTTGAAAGTGTTGCCGCTTTTTTACTAGAACCATTTTTACATATGAATACCTCTTATTTTACCACGGGAACGGGAATTTCAAATCATGGGAGTTTCTTCCAAATCTCGTTATCATAAATAAATAATTACAAATTTCCACAAATTGCCTCTAAAATACCCCTTAAATCACAATAAATTCCTAAAACTTCCTACCTTCAATAGAAAGGTAAAAGCAAATACAAAACTAGATAGATTTCAAAAGAAAAAGCGCGCGAGAACAAGATTTTCTCAAGATTTTGAAATTGATTTGCTTGAAGCGACCGCGCTTCTTGGGACTTAAGTATCAATAGCACTTGTCCCCAGTCCGATTCCCAACACGGCTTATAATAAGATAAAATGGAAATAGTCGGCAATAATAGCAATTTCTGGGCAAATTATCGCTCATTAAGATCGGCGGCGCTCCTCCTTCAAATGCAGATCAGCCGTCGTTGGGGCTATCTGACTGACGCGGTAGCCGCGCGGTTGCATAACCTGTTCCTTCTTAGAACGCCGCACAACTGGAAAATTAAATTCCCAGAGAAAATGGACATTTATAGTAACAGGTCTAGGAATCCCCAAAGTGTTTCCTCCGCATGCCGCCCGTCGTGCTGCGCAGCGCTACTCTTGACGGCCGTGACACCTCTTAAGTATGCGCGCCGCAAAAATCCCCAATCAAGATAAATCGGGGGCCCCAGACCAGGGTTTCGGCGGCGCTGCGAAGTCTTTTAGTAAGTGATTTTAATTTTTCTTTTCCATCGATCCAGAGACCCGCTCTCCGGTTGAATACCAAAGTCGAGGGGGGCTACTGGTTGATGATGGAAATAATAACCAAAAAAATCCATGAGAAGTAGCCATGGGTCAGTCCGGCGCATTCCCGGCACGTCCGGAGCGTCCAATTAGGAGTCAGAAGCGGCACGGTTGCGGCTGAGGCGGCAGCGGCGGTGATGTGATGCGACATGGCGCGCTTATATTTGCTTAAGACAATTTTCGGGGGGCTCCACTTCTATCGCCTGGCCGATGATTAATTGTCATGCAGCCCCACGGGGCTAATCGGTCCCTCAAATTGCCGTCGCTGACCAAACATGGTGCCTGACAACGTGATGGAGTGCTAGAGACAACGGGGCCCCGTATAGGGCTCCTCTGTACATTTTAATCCCAGGATGAGGTGCCTGAGGCAACTGCATTTTTGAGAATATCTTTGATTAATTGAAGACGACGCCGGTGACAACTTAATCACGCATTCGGCCCTGAAGATTGCGCTTCTCATGCACTTGGGTTAATGCCGTGTGCGACTAGTTTTTGAATAACTTAACGTTTAGCTTCGTTCGTCGTTAGAGGTTTATTTACTATAAATATTTACCTTAGGCACATTCCAACTTACGCTTAACTTAAGTCAGATTTCAGATTTCTTTCTTTTTGTATATGCAATTTTGGTCTATTTTGATAGACATACCTACATATAGAGTGGGCCATCGGCTGCTTTCTTTTTAAAAATGCTATAAAATAAACTGTTCAATATTATTCAAAGTTTGTTGGGTTATTGAAAATAGTAAACCTTCAATTAGTTATGGAATATGATTTTATTTAAATGGCTGCCTCGGCTGTCAAACCAATTTTGCAACACATATTCGTTGGTTTGGGTCCTATTTCACTAATAGCTCGATCAATGTGATTAACATATCATTTTAATAACTTCTCCAGTTAAATCTTAAGGTGTAGATAATTCTCCTGCTATTTCATTTAAAACGTGGACCTTTATGATTCTCATTCTGTCTTTAATTCGCTTTGGCCATCTGTCTCTTTGTCTGTGTCCATCTCTCTGTTTTTAGTCTGTCTATTGGTCTCGGCTAATCTCAGGAATTACTGAACCAATTTCAAATGAGTTTTCACTCCTGCAGGGGCTATAGAAATTAGTTTTATGGTTGTAAAGCTATAATTATGTAAATTAGGAGGAAAATTATAACGAAACTCCTACGTCTCATAGATTTTTAGAAATTGTAGATTATATCGCACGGAACCGTCTGCGTGTGATTCGAACTCGCTTTTTCAAAAGGGTTGTTTTTTAAGAAAATGGAAACAGACCTTTAACTTCTCGTAGGCTTATTTTATGTCTCTTCCGACTAAAGGTAACATTATGTCTACTGTCCGCGGAAAAGCGTTTCGACCAGAATTTCCCTGTGATCTGTAACAGATCCGTGACCGACGACTGCCGGGACGACTTCAACCCCACCAAATACGGTGACTCCTGGCCTAGTTTTGGCCGCGGCTTTCATGCTGCTAGTCGACCAACAATAGGAATTGCGAAAAGAAATGTGCTCTCGTTCAGGTTTTTCTCATTTTCCCCATTATTTTCCCATCGCCGCGGGCAAAATGAAAGATACAAAAAAAGAAGCACATTTACTGTTGCATTACGGGAAACTCGCGGCATATTCGGTAAAGTACTCAACCGTTGGATGCCGGTGCAACTAAATCGCAGCCCGGATGGAGCTAGCGGCAGAACTCGGCTGCACAGCGTTATGCAATCCAAGAGTCTTATGCAGCCCCGCTGCACACGTAACAGACGCATAATGCGTTCACGTAAATGCCCGTGCGCAGGCACAAGAGTGCACCGCGCAGGCGCTGCCCTAACCGGGCCGTTGAGAGTGGGTACCGCACAGCGCCCCCTGGCGGAGCTCCCCGGCGCGGGCTCGCTTGCTGGGCGGCTAGAAAGAAGTATCTGTTCCAATATGCAACAGCAGATAAATCGCTATTACGTGAGTTACGGTCGTTTCCTACTATCGGCGCCGACGTAACAGGTGATCTAGAAGACCCGAGTCGAGTCACGCCGTATTGGGTTGCGTGCTGCACACTCCTCGGCCGCGGCGGCGCAGGCTGTGGGGCTTGTGTAAGAAGCCCCATTAGTCGGGGCCGCCTTGGATGCTCCGCATAAAAATAGCATTCGCAACATTCCGGAAAAATGTGCACCACAGCGCACAGTCTATCTATCTATCTATCTGGCGGAGCACTAGACAAACTGATGGGGTTCGACGGAGCCCTCCTGAGCGGGCCGACAGTTATGCGGAGCTCATGGAATTAACTAACTACTATAAGACGAAAAGACGACGACTGTGCGAAGGCGCAGATAGAGAATTTTATCCGGAATCATTTAAGTGGGTCAGCAGGTGCCTACGACGACTGGATAGTTGATGCACCCGAAATGGAGCTCAGAACCTAATTTGGGTAATTGCCTGCTTTCACCGTGGGATTCTTCTATCTATTTTTATTTATTTTTCTCAAATGCCTACCAGCTGTAGATTACTTTAATGAGTTCTGATATTTCGTTTTAAGGATATGCTAAATTTGAAAATCTTAGCTTTTAAAAGGAATATTTTATCTCCCAGAAAAATTTAAGTATGTATTTCCTTCTTTAGATACAGAAACAGGGCTTTTCTAGTTACCATTTTAAAATTAAAGATAAAAATGGCTCAAATTCTTAAGAACAAAGTTATAAACATAAAACAAAATCTTAATGCAAATCAATTCCCTAATTTGTAAGTTAAAATTTAAACTAAAGACAGGTATGACTATCATAATATTATGATCAGTGCATAAATCAAAGTTTTGAGAAAATAGAAAAAAAACATATAATGATCGATTCTGTAAAGTGTTCTCATGAAGATTTGTAAGACCAACCCCTCTCCCAGATCTACTTTTCACCCCCCAAATAGCGATTGAAAATGTTATGTTAATGATTGGAGGTGCGCTCACATAAATCGTTACTTTTCTGAAGAATGTTTTGTGTATTGAAAGCGTCTTCCTGGAACTTTTTTCAATTCGGACAATTTTACGGAATACTTTTTTATATATGAAAATATAATTTCTCATCGATTCTCTTATTTCTCTAACTTATTATGTCTTTTTAATGAAAACATAGCACCAAATAAAAAGTAATCTTTTCAACCAATTACTCCAAATTTGATTAAACAAAAAATCTAGTTAACTTTCATAATATTTTTGCTTATTTACGGCTCGACTGATTTAAAAATTAAATTGCTCGTTGTTGTTGTTTTTTTTTTTTTTTTTTTTTTTTGAAAAACCACCAGTCCTTTTAGATTTAAATTTAAATTTTTGGCTTTAAAATGATTATCTACGGAGAAAAAAAGTCATAGGGATAATAAAGAAGGGTGTGTTTGAAAGTAGGCCCTTTTCACTTTCCAATAATACATTAGATGCGATGATCCGTTGATAATTGACGGAGATAGTGGTGTTTACATTTAAGTCAAGTCCTTCAAAAGACATTAACAATTTTATCACAAGAACACCAAAGTGGGAAACGTTTCTCTCTTTATTGTAGATGTTCAAATGTTCATCAGGACACATTATAGAATCAATCGATATATTTTGGAACACTTTATTACGAATCATCTTGTATGCATATCTTATTTCTTGGTATTACTATATAAAGTGGAAATTTGATTGATGAGTTCTAAAAAGATTTTCAAAATAGTTCATAAAAGTCTAATTTTTATTAACATTTCAGACCTTTGAAATTTTATACTATATAATCCTTATCTAACGCTGGTCGGGGACATTCAATTACTACAATAAAATATAAAATTCAATCAAACATTGATTCTTAAAAGCTTTCACTACTTCGATTTTATAAATACAATATTGACAACAATTTACTAATCTGAAATTCCTCTATTACATTTCGATAATGTTTAGGACAATCTGCTTTAGACTCAAAATATGTAATTCGCATCCTCAATTACTAAATTTCATTAAAATTCTATTTGATTGATCTACAGTATGTGTTCAAAAAATTAAACGCACATGGAGCAAAAAGGGATAATGATACAAATGTAAGAGTTTTAAATTGATAGATGTATTTGTTCCACAAAAAAAGTTTATTTTACATTTAAGCATATTGATAGTAACAATTTATAAATATTTAAATTAAAACTTAGTCACTCCTCCTTTTTGTTTCACAACTTTTTAAATTCTTCTAGACATACTTGCTATACATGCTTTAATCATATTTTTAAGACCTTCGTCGTTATTCCCAATATCTTCGACATTTTTTTTTTAAATTATATTGTTTGGCTTGGACGACTATACACTTTCTATTTCAAATATGCCCAACAATTCTCTATTGGATTTAGATCCGGAGAATTGGCGGGCCAAAGAAGAACTTCAATTTTGTCATCATTTAAGTAAATTTTAATTACTTTCGATGTATGACAAGGTGCTCCGTCTTGCATAAATATGTAGTTCAACCTCACATACATAAATTAACCCATTAATGCCTGAATAACAAAAAATTGTACGGCAACTTCGAGGCCCTAACTTTTATCGAAGGGGTGGTCAATTCTTATCGAGACCAACTTTTCTAGACATATTTTGAGTCGCCCGACACGATCCAACCAAAAAAAAAAAGTGAACAAAAATTATTATTAGGGGAGACTGGCCTAAAATGAAATACTAGGGTAAAATGACACATTGCATGTATCTCCAGTTCTAGCTTTAGTTCAGTCTTCCGCAGTCCATCCATGGAAGCAGGCGTATCGACCAACGCTGCTGTAAAAATTTTAGTGAGATCCCTTTGTTTTTATTAGAGTAGTAGTTAAAAACCTATTTTCAGTCATCTATAATATATTATTATCAGAGAAATCAAAGTGGTGGCATAAAAAAACTGGGAGAGCTTGAGAAGAACTTATGACATCAGCGAGGACTATAGTTCTTGGTAGGGGTTGTATGAGTGTAAGTGTTATTTTCTTGTTCGTTGGAAATATTTTTTTTTACAAAAAAACAAAATGCTACGTTTGAGGGTAAAATGACATACTTATCATATGGGTAAAATGAAATACTATTTTTATTATGAATAGACACGGTTAAGTTTGTTTTTTCAGTAGCACTTTTTTAAACAGATAAATATACTTACAATTATGCTTAACACTCAATTATAATATAAGTTACTCCAAAAACTCCGTTTTTCTTCGACGTAATCATTCGTCCTGGCTTTACTTATATAAGATACAGATTTTGATGCAGATCTAGGTCTGGTGAAAAGTAGATTAAATGCATCTTGTGCAAGAAATGGACACACAATGCATGTGCAGGCTTATCTAAAAGAGCTACACACTTTGTCTGCGACGTGTGCAAATAAAAATCAAATATCGATACTAAATCTATATACTATGTCATTTTACCCACACCATTTGGGTACGTATGATACTTTGAGGCCTTTTTAGAAGTCATATTTACACAGGAAAGAAAGACTTATTTTATATTTACTTTTATACAGTGTATGTATTTTATGTTTATGTTTGTTTTTGTCGAAAAATATTTTACGTTTTGTTGAAAAATAAAAAAATATACGCACTGTTGAAAAATAAAAAAATATACGCTTAAGGTGTTTCATTTTAGGCCAGTCTCCCCTATTGTTTTTTTGCAATATTATGTAAATAAATACCTTTTTCACGTAATTTTTTTTCGAAAAACGACTGATTTAGTCGAGAAAAAGCAACTTTTTACTGCAATAAAGTGCATAAAATGTGTTATTAGGACTTAAACTTCAAATATATGCAGGCATTTAATCAGTAATCAGTGACCCCAAAAACTCCGAATACCCACTTTTTTCGAAGAAATTGAGAATTTTGCCAAAAATTATTCGCCATCTTGGATCCTCCATTTTGAATTACGAATATCTGATAGCATATTCGTAATCAGTGACCCTTAAAACTAGTGTATATACATTTTTGGGAATAGTCGAATATAGTGAGATAAAAAAATGATCGAAAGTAATGCACATATGCGTTACATTGTTGCAATTTTTATGCAGCCTAATATTTTTAACGAAAAAAATGCCTGCATATTTGTGAAGTTTAAGTACTAATAACACGTTTTATGCACTTTATTGCAGTAAAAAGTTGCTTTTTCCCACTAAATCTGTCGTTTTTTCAAAAAAAATAACATGAAAAGGGTATTTATTTACGTAATATTGCAAAAAAAACAATAATAATAATTTTTGTTCACTTTTTTTTTGGTTAGATCGTGTCAGGCGACTCAAAATACGTCTAGAAAAGTTGGTCTCGATGAAAATTGATTACCCTTTCGATAAAAGTTAGGGCCTCGAAGTTGCCATAAAATTTTTTGTTATTCAGGCATTAATGGGTTAATTGATATGTGGTAAAAGCACGTCTTTCAATATGATCTTGTACTGGTCGGAACCCAAAGTTCCATCCACAAAATATATTGGGCCCGGGCCTTCTCCACTAATATAGCTCTAAATTATAATAGCTGGGGGGTGTTTAACTGTTCTTTATATGCAGTCGTCATTGTAACGTTCCTCTGGACGCCTCCGTACGAAATTGAACGCTTAGGTCACCGCCTCTAAATGACACACGTCGCTAAAAATGACCTGTAAATTTGAAAATTTAGAGTAATTTCGTATATTTTACAAACTACAATAAAATAAAAATTACCGAATATATTTAAATAGATTTAAATTTTCCCAATAATCAAGTGTGAAGTCTTCGTATAATCTAGCCCATTGTAATCTTTTTAATTTCATTTTTTCTGTCAACTTTGGCTTCTTTGCTGGACGTCTACATTTTAAGATTGCCTCATGAAATCGCCTGCGAAGAGTCATCGGAGAAATATCCACCCCTTGCTCTCTTTGTTGCCTATGTAAGGTCCTAACGAGTGCTCGACGTTCTTGTAATGCCATATGTAGACTTTTCCTGTCGGTCCTCGTAGATATTTTCCTTTTTCTTCTACAATTTGTACTTTCTGACGCAGAGGTTAAAAGATTTAGAGTTCATGCTATCCTATCCACTGTAGATGCCGGAATATTTTCTAGACGCGCCATTTCTCAGTTGGAAAGGTTTTTTGACTTTATAGTACGGCTATTCTCTTTTCAATGGCGATGTCTTTACTATGTCGCATTTTTAAATAAATTGTAAACAATTAAAGAGTTTTCTACACTTTGGTTTATAATATCACATTCACTCATTTTCAATTTGGAAATCGGTAGAAACTGAAAAAAGGCTTACACCTTTCAATATTAATTCCAAGTGTACTCTTCAAAAGCCGTCTTTACACAAAATTTCCAATTATTTGTCAACAAGTATTTCCCTCAAAAGGAACGATTCCATTTATATACCTCCCAGTCTTAATCAGGTAGATCTGGTATATCCCTAATTGCCAAAATATCTTGGAATCATTACCTACCAAACGGTACAGTTGGCAAAATTTCCTGGGAAAGGGTTTTATTGCGGGAAAAAACCCACTTTTCACCGTATTTCTTAAAATAACAGACTGCGTCTAATTTTTTGGACACCTACTGTATTCTACCCGGTATTTTGAATAACATATACCACTCTTTCTAAAAATTTTGCTACATACTACGCTCATGAGCTTTCGATTGTTCACTTTAGTACTAACTAATCATTATTCTATAACTATTGAATTTATTCAATTTTTGTAAGCAGTAGTCGATCATTTTTAATTTAACATATTATATTTCTACTTCATCCAGCAAAACAAGTTAAAAGATTTCTACATATTTGTTTGTATTAAGAAATGAGCAAAATAAAGAATTTGAGTTTTTTTTTGGAATCAGTTATTAGAAATTGGAATTTAATTCCTCAAAAAGTAATTAATCAGTCAAGACGTTGACAGAAATCCCTTTTGTTCCAAATACTTTCTAAATTCGTTTTTATGGAAAAATAAATCACAACTACAATTGATGGAATTGACGAATAATTCAAGTCCATTACTAAGTAGTTGATTATTATCAATTAATAATCACAATTCCTCCTAATGGAATTGACAACTATTTCAAGTCCAATACTAAGGAATTCACAATTACAAATTACAATTTAATTCCTAAAGAGTTGATTCCGACCCAATTCTGTTTACATTAGCATAAGAAATAAACCCCATGGTAACTCGCTAAATATTTGAAAGCCCAATTCATCAGGTAAATTGCTCTAAAAATTCGTGCTTCAATGCCAGCCGTAATTTGTTTTAATTAAACGAAAATGGGTTCCACTGCCTTACGATGCGTTTTACCCCCTCATCATTATTCCCGGCAGACCGAAGCGCCGCTCTGAAACCCCATAAACCGCCGGAGCGACAGAACATGTGTGCGATGCGATCACCCCGATCTTCGGCGATCGCGTCCTATCAGATTTATTATGAGTTGTGAGCCTCGACGACGAAACATAATCTCGCTTGCCGGCTTCCTCGTGCTCGGGCAGCATAATGGCGTTAGTCATGACAACAGACGGGACGTTTTTTTTTCTGACCGTCTCCTTATGCATGTTTGATCTTACTTTCTGCTCAGATCGAGCGAGGGCGGCTGGGATTAGCGCGATATTTATCGGCGCTCCTGAAATTTTTTTCACAAAAGTCGCGGCGACAGTGTCAGGTCGAATCAGTCAAAACTAGATCGGCCAGAGACGATCTTGTCTCAAGGAAGTGACTATTTTGGATGCGGTTGACATACATAGTCACTAGCAGTCACTCTAGTCGGTCCAGTTCTCCAGCTGCATCGAAGATGGGCTCCATTTAGATTAAGAAATGTACGGCTGCCTCAAATTATGAGTGACACTGCACCGCGCTAAGTGGAGATGGCTTCTTTAATTTCAGAATCGCTCAATTGTGTGGAGTCAAAGATCATCGGCGTTACAAGCGTCTTCATCGACGCACACATGCACGGCTCGACCATCTTCCAGCAGCAGCATCCTCTTCTCGATCGGATCGGCACAGCTCCATCCAGTTCCTGAACATGTGGGGCACCAAGAATTACCCAAAAGAACCTCCCAGGAACTGAAGAACTTAAGATTTTTTTTTTTTTTTTCTTATTTCACCCGGACCATATTTTTTTACGCGCTCAGGGTCTTGGGTTGGGAGGAGCGATCGAGACCCGGGGAGGAAGGAGCCGTCTTCTTCGTGCTTACGAACGAAATGATCGCCGCATAAAAAATCGTAGCATCGCGCTACACGCGCATTAAATTATATCAAATGGTGTCGCCGAGCCGTCCGTGAAATGATTCCCAACGAGATGATGATTGCGATGGCATGACAGCGATAGCTGATCGTGCCACAGATGCTGCTCATGCTGATGCTGGCTTGATGGAGCCCGCCGCATGATTTACATCGAGATCAGGAGTCATCTTGATGCTTTATTAATTCGTGGCTCGGCCGATACGTGGCGGCGGCGTGTTCGGTGTCTGCAAGGGGCCTCGACTTTAGTGGCCCTTTCGACTCAACAAATTTTTTGAGAAAAAAAAATGTCCGTATATTTTTTATTTTCACTTTTTCTCAGAGCTCAGCTTGTGTTGCACTTTGGCAAGATTTAATGGAGCTGTTTAGTTTTACGATCTTGTTGAAACAAGTGCCGGCCCGTTCGGTTGATTCGGCGATTGAAAATTTACATTTTCAGAATTTTTCCAAAATTAAAATTCATGTCAGAGAGCGCATACAAAAAATAGAAGAAAAATGCAAAAGCGATTGTTGATTTTATTGCAAAGTTCTATTGTACATTATTGTAATGTGAATGTTGCTAAGCCTCTTCTATTGCATACCATAAAATTAAAGTCCTTTTCGATTTATTTTTTCGAAATTTGTAAGAGGAAGTTTTGGGGATCTTCTTGCCGAAAATATTTTATTACAGAACTATTTTTTGATGTACTATATATTTTTTCTGAATACCTTCATATTTCTACTTGTAGCAAAATATTTTCGGAAAGCTAATGATTTTTGCTAAGAATCTGGTCGACACTTATAAAATATAGACAAGATGTTTCTGTGCAGCGCTCAAATTTGCCTCAATTTTTCAGATCCTAATTGTCTAATTAAAATTAATGATGTTAGCTTATAACTGTCAACATTTTGAAAAATTAGACCCAATATTTTGGGAATGTTTTAAATTTCCTATGCCGCTCAGTGCAATTTTGCTTAAATTTTGCAATTTGAACAATGTTTCATGAAAAAATCCTTCACGTACTTAATTTCTAACAAATAAATTTCTGGAATAAAAAAAAGTTTTTAAGAATTTTGAAAAAAGGTAGGGACGCCAAATACTGTCCACTTTTTTAAATCCTATATATCTTCTATATTTTAAGAGATATATCAGAAATAAAAAGACAATATTATCAATTTATACCTTTATTTATCAAACTTAACAATTAGTTTGATTATATTTCATAAGCTTCACTTAAACAAAAACATGTCTAAAGTAATATCCCACGGACGATATTAAGGTTACATTATTTATAACTCTGTTTTTCTTTACAACTTCAATAGATTTTTTCATGGTATCAGAATTCCGAAGCTTTCTTTTTCGTATCTAGAAAATAAAACAAAATTATTTAAAAAAAATTTTTCAAACCATCCCGACTAGAGATGAACTAGGGCAAGCCGGAGCGAGCCAGGAGTGTATCTGGCTACAAAACGGCATGGCCTACTAAGGAAAGTCGCACGTGGTCCTGATTGGGTCTGAATATAGAATAAGCTATTAGTGCATTCCTGATCAGTCCCGGATTTAATATACCTATCGTTTCCCTTAATACGCCATACCCTATTTTGTCTTATCAGGCCCTGATATGAACACCTGATTCTAACCCACAAAAAAAAGTCTAATGGTGTCAAATCGCAGCTGCGCGGTGAACATTACATATCTCTCAAACGGCTGATTACACGGTGATTGAACTTAGTGAGTAAAAGATCGATTGTTTCATGGCTTGTATGGCACATAGCACCATTCTGCTGGAACCAAAGCTTTGAATTCTTGAATTAGTTGAAGCTTGTAAGTGAATAATCCGACGTCTTTATGCAGAATTCTCCTCAGGCCAGTGCGGCTAATGTTTAGTTGCTGAGATCTGTGACGAGTTGAGGTTCTCAGCTTTAGGCGCACACTTTCGGCAACAGCAGCAATAATAATAATAACTTTCTTCGCAAACACATGTGTACAGTAGGCGCGGTTGGTGTATTATTCGACCCAAATTTCTTTTCGAAATGCCCACTGTTTTGGTAACACAACACTTACTTTGAAAATAAGTTTTCAATATTTCCCAACATCGTTCAAACATAAATCAATTCACTTCGTACCGCGAAGATATGATACTATATTAGCGCCCATTTTATGAACGCGAAAGAGCCACCCGTGTGAGAATAACATGTAATTTAAAAAGAAACTATCAGATGACCTACCCTTTACTTTGTTCCTGAAAAAATGACCACAACCCGATATTGAATTAAATTATCGTTTACTAAACCTCGAATAATTCTGAAAATTTGCTGTCAGATTTTAACAGTAAGGATTATGTAATTGTTTGTATATAAAAATTAAAAAAAAAAACGATCTAAATACCCAATTTAATATATAACCCTATGATTTACAGTTACGAAACATCAAAAGGAACAATCCATCCAATTACCAGCATACTTCAGAACAACTGCAAACTGTGAGGAAAATCCCCGAACGATGGTAATAATTTTAAGAAATTGCCTTTGACCCTTGAGGAGGAAATTTAGAAAATTGCTTTCGGGGATATCTCAAACAATCTGTTCTGTGTTAGCATTCAAATTGGCTCCCTGTCCCCGACCTCGGCTCCTTGTCCGTTTAATTACAATTGAATGGGAGAGTCATGGGGCCCCGTCAACGAAGTCACTGGTTCATTAAAATGATTTTATGGCAATTTTAGTGTCCCAAAGTGGTTTCAAGAAATCTAAAAATAAAAATATAGTAGCATAAAGCGACCAGAGATCTAATCCCGAACCGATCCCGCGGCTGATCCGGGCGGAACAAAGGAATCTGCGTTGATGTACTTCGCCTGCAGAAAACTGCATATAGTCTTAAAATAAAACATATCCAGGCGACGGCCGACGGCTCGAGTGCATTGTCCTCGGCAAATCGCTTCAGGAAGAGGATATCATGCTAATTGCTTTGTGAGCCACATAAATTAATGAGCGCTGCACATGTGCCAAAAAATAGCGCAGAGAAAATAAAAAGAACATTATGTGGTATGTGTAGCTTCTTCTATTTTGCTGCACTATGTACTCGTATGTATGCATGTGTATTTAGCTCTTTTGCTAACAACAGCCAGGAAGAAACTCTTGCCGTGCCGAAATACGACATTAATTTGCTGTCAGTTATGACGCTTAATTGCTTTTGTGCCCGAATGGCCCCGTGGTCGCGGGACCAGCAACTTCCTTAGCGCGTCTTGAGGAGCTCGCTGCCAATAAGGAAGCAACGAAAGAGGGCTATTTAAAGAAGCGATTCAGAGATGGGGGCAATCGGAACTAACTAGAATAATATGGTCGGCTAGGAACAATTTAAACTACGGAAATCGACAGAAAACGGATGATCCCCAATTCTTATGTTGATTTTGAAAATTTCACATCTCTTTCCTTTCTTATAAAAGTGAACATTAAGGGCTTCCAGTGCAAACTACAAGCTTTTTATCGGCCGACAGTTTAATCGGTTGCTTCATTAACATGAAGACATACTTGTACATCCAACGATTCGAAATCGGCCGATAAAAAAGTTTGATGGGCTACTAGATTCAGTTTTAATTAAAAAGCCTGCAAACTATTATCCGACTTCTTAATCAGCAGGGTGCGTAGATTCGTATTTCGGTGCGAGGCCAAGTTTAATTTGAGTAATGTGCGAGGATGCAGCCCGATCCGATTGAACTATCGACCAATCAAAATCTATAGTCTGCGGTGGCCCTAACGAGCTGAAAACTTAAAATATTAATCTTCTCAAGTGAAAATTGTGGGTTAAATTTTACTTACACCGAATAGCAACTGAATCTATCTACTCCTCAAGTTAAACTAAAATAACACCAGAGTAGAACTTTTTAGCGAACAAAATAGAAAACTAAAAGAACACCAACATTAACACCGAATCACCATCCAACAATAATCATGATATAAAAATTGTACAACGATTCTTTACTAAACGAGCACCAAAATAGCACTGCATACTACACCAAACTAACACCAATGAACAATAACCGGTGTAATACTTCCTATATATGTATAATAATATTATATTAAAAATAATATTATATGAATGATTTGTAAATTTAAAAAGCGAATATTTTAATCATATCAAGAGTTATTTAAATTTATTTTAATCAACATTATGAATCCTCAAATAAATTTTATAAAACATCATTACTATTAAAATTATAGTTATTATTGGAAGGGTTATTATAAACAGACCATCAGCTTAGTCTAAGCTTTAAAGCAACAAAAATTAATTTGCTGCATAAGACTCGTCATCATTTGGTCCGTTGTTAGTAGCGACATGACAAACAAATAAATTCTTTCTCAATACATGCTTACCAACACGGACATCAAACAAATCGGCATTCTTATTTACACTCAACCTCATGCGGTTAATAGGTTGAAAGAAGCTATAGTTAGTTTTACACAGATCAGTTTGCAGGAGCGGGACATGCCTAAGGTTTCGCTCATTCGCTCTGAACGTGAATCTTGTTTTAAGAGAAGGCGAATCGATATTACCAACTAAAAGTTGATGTACAAATACAACGTCCGCGATTTCCCGACGTTTTTGTAGAGAATGCATGTCAAGGAGTTTCAAACGGTCGTTGTATGGAGGGAGTATAACTGGATTGCTCCATGGCAATTCTCTAAGGGCGAAACGGACAAATTTCCGTTGGACAGATTCGATGCTGTCTATGTGAACTTGGTAATACGGAGACCAAACTTGACTCGCGTATTCAAGAATTGGCCGGACAAAGGAAGAGTAAAGCTGTTTGTATACAGTGATATTAGAAAATTCACGGGACCATCTTTTAATAAAACCCAGCATAATACTGGCTTTTGTCACCAAGCAATTTATATGTTCAACAAAATCCAGTTTACAATCAAGGAAAACACCTAAGTCACGGGCAGAGCGAACACGTCTGAGAATAACGTTCGAAAGATTATAATCAAAACTCAAGGGATTGCGGCCTCTACAAAAAGATAAAATTTCACATTTATTAATGTTTAATTCTAGATTATTGTGAACACACCACGTTTGGAAAGTGTCCAGATCTCTTTGAACCGTGTGGCAGTCGTTAATATTATTCGTATAACGGAAAAGTTTCATGTCGTCAGCATAAATTAATATTTTACAGTCTTTGAGCAAATATGTAATGTCGTCAATAGCAAGAATAAATAAGAGTGGGCCCAGGTGACTACCCTGCGGTACACCTGAGGTGGCAAATATTTTTCTGGAAGTTTCATTCCGAAAAGATATCTGATAAGTCCTGTTGGACAGGTATGAGCGTATCCAATTGATAAGCAATGGAGAGAAGCCTAGATTTTCAAGTTTCAGTATTATAATCGAATGGGACAGTTTATCAAAAGCCTTGCTAAAGTCAGTATAAATGCAATCGGTTTGCAGACCCTTCTGGAAGCCTTCAATGACGAAAGAAACAAATTCAAGAAGGTTCGTGGAAGTGGAACGACCCTGAAGAAAACCGTGCTGATTTATAGAGACAAGGCGTCGACAGATGCTTGACAATTGTGAGTATATAATTGACTCAAAAAGTTTTGGAATACATGAAAGCTTTGCAATGGGCCGGTAGTTACACACCTCAGTTTTTTTACCCTTTTTGTGGATAGGAATAATAAAGGCATTCTTCCAAAGCATAGGAAACCTTCCTGTGCTGACTGATTTCTGAAAGAGTAATGTTAAGGGCAACATTATCTCATTAGAGCAGCATTTAAGGATAGCGGGGGGGATACCATCAGGACCCGATGTGAAATCCATGGGAAGCTCATTGATATGTTTGAGAACATCGGAGGGAGTAATGTGAATGGAAAAATTTAGAGGCACAGCCTAACCATAGGAATTATTCATATTATTATTATAAATATTATTAAATGGAATGTTAAATTTATTAATATCAATTCTATGAATTAAATATGCGAATATTGCGTACAATTCTGATAAATTAGTTAAGTTTATAAAGAAATTGTAAATTATGTAGATGAAAAATATGTAGTGCTCATTTCAGGACAAAATATGTTATTTTATGAGCAGAGTTTTGGATCTTTCATCGGAAATTACATTTTTCAATTAATAATTGGTTGTGAATAAGGAATTTTCATTTCCAATATTATTTAAGTTGTATTTTGATGGAAATTAAATGTTTGGTGCGATTTTTACTCGGAAATTCTCGTACTTATGGACGAAAAATCAACTCACTTAAAATTTAAGTTTCTCAAATACATAAGAAAAATTATATTTGTTTTTCTCAAAAGATTCACGACTTAATATAAAATCATTTAAGGGATTATCTAACAAGGAAACGTTCTCAGGTGTGTCTCACCGATTTGGATGAAATTGAAATATGTTATAGAATATCGAAAAATAAGAGGCACGTATTTTTTTTAATCTGCGGATACGCACATTTTGGGGGGTACTTTTATTTATTGGTACTTTGATTTGTTTTTTTTTTTTTTTTAATAAAAAATGGTGTATTTTTCAAAAGTTTGACCGCCATGTTGGATCCGCCATTTTGAATTTTTTAAATTTAACATCAGATTCGTAATCAGCGACTCCAAAAACCACTCAATACTGATTTTCACGAAAAAACTAATGTCTGAAAGAATATACATCATTTACGTATTAGTGCTAGGGGTTGTTTACCCCCTTGACGAGCTTTTTTTACGAAAACGCAAAAACAGGTCAACTTTATTTTTCAAAATCGTATGTAAAAAAAAAATTTTTTCAATGATTTTTAACTAAAACTGTTGTTTTTGTGACGAAAAAATATAAAAAAAAAATGGTTTTTCTGCAATAAAAGATAAGGGTTGCCACTCCCGGGGACCGGATTACTTACATAAGGTTAGTACATTTATGAGACATCATTTCCATTTTGTTTTATTCGAAAAAATTCATTACAACTTGAAATATTTAGGAAAAACTGTTTTGGGGGTAAACTTTAGGGGTGGTTTTCGCCCCCAAAATGTGCGTATCCGCAGATAAAAAAAAAAATACGTATCTCTTATTTTTCAATCGAAATCTCGACATAATTACCTCGCGAAAGTCATAAACTAACAAAATATATTCGACTTTTTGATTTGAGATAAGCTAGTAATGAGTTCTGAGGTCCACCGCAAACTGCTTTTTTTAAGAGTATCGGAAGATTTGCCCTCAATGGCTTATTTCTTAATATTTTAGGCTAAAAATTTAACTGGATATTCTTGAAATGATACTTTATTATGTGTACAATTTACAAATAAATACACTTTACCATATACTCACAAAAAATATTCAAAAATATGCTTAAAATGAAGCGAATTAACCCCCCCCCCCCCCCCCCCCCCTTAAATCGCGAAATTAAAAAAAAAAAAAAATCTAATTTTGTATGCTACTTTATTGAGTCTTAAAGTTTACATTTTTATTATCAAAAATAAAATTAAAAACAAAAAGGTGACCGTCACATTGAAGCGCTCCAGCAGTGTGGCATGAAAAAAGCAAATTGCGCTTTCATAAAATCCTGGCAAAAATATCCATCTCTAAGCATACACCAAAATAAATTCTTTACAATCTTGTACAATCTAAACTTTGAACCTAAATTTAGAGCAAATTAGCAATTTGGTACATGTTTGAACATCGGTGCATCGATTTTAGTCATTTTTGCAATTGAAAAACGCGTTTAAAATGTTTACGCTACACGAAATATAGTAGAAGGGAGGAGGACTACGAATGCTGTAGAATAAAAACGAGTTTAGATATCGACCTAATATTTTTTACAGGTATTTTTGAGATAGATATCTGTCTAAATTGATTTTTTTACACTTATATAACCCCTTAAAACGATTCACTTACGAAAGTCGAAATAATCCGATAGCTGATTCATTCTCGATTCTTTTCCGTTGTTTTTAATAATGTGAACTCTTTTTTCTTATAGAATTGCATTTTACATGAAAGGAAATGAAAAACCATTCTCTTTCTCTGTTTAATTAACTCATAATACTCAAGAGGCAAATAATTTTTCAAGAAACTTTTTCTATATACATATTATAAAGAACTCGCCATATTTCGTAAAAATTGAACAATTTTTCGAATCGAATTTTTTCTCCGTGTAACCTCTTAAAAAATGTGCGTTTTCATTCGAAATTTACAAACCCTCTTATAATTGTTTGATGGCATAATAGCTTGAGAACTACAAACAATTTTTATAAGATATTCTTTTAGATTTCTTTAAAACATAATATGATTTCTAAAATGACCTATCATTTTCTTTTATTCTATTCGTTTTACTACTTTCAAAAATACTAGTAGATAAGTTTTAAATGTTTTTAGTAAGCAAAGTTACTTCAGATAATATTCAGGGTGCGCTAGCTTTTAAAAAGTCAATATCGCTATTTTTTATTATTCCATGATCGATATTAATGTAAATATTTGGGTTATGTTTTAGAACAACTATGATTGCGTTTTTTTTTTAATGATATCTGATTTTTGGATTGAATTGACATTTTTGAATAGTTATTCATAGGAAATCTGTTTAAATTTTGCGACAAATAATAAATCCAATAATTTGTTCAGTTCAAGATTTTAAGTTTGGATGGATAAAAATCATGGCAATGATGTATTTATTGCAAATTTTAAAATTTTTTTGTAGATGATGTATAGTCAAACAGTTTAGACGTTAAAATGATCTCTTTTATGTTGTCTTAGTTTTCTTATTATATATTTTCGATTATATTCCTTTTACATTAGTTCCTACTTTTCCAAAATTTCAGTTTTACTCAGCATGGGTTTTAAGAATAATTTATACCATATTTGGAACTCCTTTTTGTAACAGCACAGTAGCAAACAAGATTTAAAAACGAAATACCTATTGAAATATGTACTTAGATTGATTAAAGTGAGTCCTTTGTTCTTTCTATTTAACATGGTCATAAGAGAATAAGTTCGTTAGATCCATATTAAAATTACAATTTAAAAGTATTTTTATGGGTATGACCGACAAAGTTATCAGAATTATTTTAACAAAAATAAGTTCTAGTTTTTTAAACCTGATGTAGTTTTGTATGGTTCACCATAATGTGATTATTTTAAAATTAAACGTAGAGAACAATTTTTACGAAAAAGTAAAGGTTTCTCTTCAACATCCCTTCGTTGGTTATTCAATATCTTTTATATAAATATACAATGAATGAAAATAAAACAGGTACGATACAGAAACAAAATAAAAATGTTGATCGGGAGGATATGGTTCTTCAAAAAGGACCAATAAAAGCAAATTGTTTTTCGTAGCTCCCTCAGTAAAACTTTTGTAAGCAGTGCCAGCCGCGGATCACGAGCATGCTGAAAAGTGCTGAAGTGTGCCAAGCAATTACCCGGCCGAATGAAAGCGGCCAACTCCTCCCAGCATTGTTCTGATCGGAATATTCCTCGTCTTAAAAAAGTAAAAATAATAAATTCCCTTTTTGCAATAAACGCAGACGCGTTTAGCTCCTTTTTGTCCCTATACCCAGAATCCGTATGAGGAGCAGGTGTTCCCTTTGTCCGTATATTTTTCCCCGATAAAACCAAAAGTTCCGATAGCCTGGCCGTCTTTGTTCGCCCTCCACTGTATGCAAATGAGTCCTCAAATCCGCGCACTTGAACTTAGCCAGGGGCCCGCATGCTCGAAGGTGCTTGAGTGGGTCTAAAAGGAGGCCCCCGAGTGGCACAAAGAATGGCACAATCCGAACACATGTTTTCGCGATCATCCCTTGAGTGCCCTCTCGAACGCAGGAATCCGGGGATTTAGGGCTGAATCATCGGGGCATCTCGTCTCATCTCGCTGCCCTGAAATTTGATCTTGTATCGTATCCAAAGCGATTTTTTTGTGCCCCGAGTTCCTAATGTCTTCAACTATCGCAGAGAGGAAGATGAGTGGACCTGTGGCAGGAGACCTGTAATTACCGAGAAAAGTTAGCCCGATCCTGGCTGAGGGTATAAATGACTTAAATGGTGTAGGTGTGACCGGATTCTAATGGGCTTTTAATATCCTTTTAAATATTTAAGAGCAATCTGTCTGGGAAATTAGCCGCCTTTTGGGGCATATTTTTTTTAGTAAGGGTTGACTAACTATAAATCATCGTCCTAGATGATTACCGCGTGTCCACAAGACCCGGTAATTTTCCGCTTTTGGGGCCAAAATGGTGATTTATCGATAAAACACCATGGCTTAAATTGAGTTTTAGGTCTCCTCACGGGTTTTGATGAAATGTTGTAGGAACATTGATTTGATTTAAGATCAAAAATGATTTATATGCAACAACATTTTATCGATCGCCTTACACTTTCCGAGATATTTACCTTTGAAGTTTTGTAAAGTGATATTAGTAAATGTTGGCAAGATTTGTGCCAGCAGCCCATGACCCATGAGAACCATAAATAAGCCCGTAATAAATTTCATAGAATGTTTAGACAAATATTAAAGTCTCTCTGTATTTTCACATAATAGCTCAAAGTTTAAGCTTATATTTGAGCCACGTTACCAGCTCCTAAGACAATCCATTATTTCGTAATGATTTTTACCAAATATCCAGATAGTTTTAGGTTCCGGAAAGTGTTGATAAATCGGATATCCGAATATAAAAATCAATTAAACTAAAACCTGCCGCGAGATTAAGTATTAAGTACACTGAGACAAATTTTCCACATTATTTAGAACAAAAGTTATAAGATTATTCTGTGGTTTTTTGCCAAAAGGAACACATTTTTAAAAACATTCCGTACAGCTTCTAAATTTTTAAATAGAACATTAATATGAACCCCGATAAATTTCTTATGCTTTTACTTTGGTGCTAACAAAAAATATGTTCATGTAAATTAATTATATGACTTCCAGTATTTTTTTTTTTAAACTAATTCATTTTCTTCAATCACACAAAGGGGAAAAAAATGTGTTGCGGAACCATCAAATAAAAAAGGATAATAATAGTATAAAAAATGTTACTCCAAAGCACTTCCAATAATATAGGCTTGAAAATGAGGAGGAAATTCGTGGACCTAGAATTGCTTGCAAACAAATTCCAAAACTTCATGAGCTTTGGTACAATTTATTTCAATGCAAAATAATGGGTTCTATATAATTTTCAACTTTTTCAGCCATTATTTCTCTTTTGGGGTAAAAAAGGTAACATACACTTGCTATGAATATTCGCGCATGAGCTTAAACATACCTTGCGAGTATATTAAGGGACTACTACCGGTTATAATTTTGAAAAATTCAATTTTTTTTTTTTTTACATTTTTCAACTCAATATACCTTCAGAAATCACGTCTCAACATTTTATTTTGATATTCCCAAAAATATAAAAGTTACAGCAAATTAAGCGTGCCCGCCTATTATATATTTATAAGTAAAACAAAAACTTTAAACGTGATTTTCTCAAAATGACCTTTTATCATATGGCGGACACACTAACTCCGAATTGGCCCAACCGATTGGGCTCAAATTTGGAGTGCTTCTTTATTTGAGTATTCTGCACAGGAAAAAACCACAATATTAGTAAAAATTCAATCCAAAAAAATGTAGCAAGTGAAAACAAGTGAAAAAATAAGCGATTTTTTGAAAAAAATTTTCAAACGTCCGCCATTTTGTTTTTTTAATCATTTGTTGACATATTCTGGTTTTTTCCTACGTGAGGGACATTCCTTAATAAAATGCCGTTTGGTTTATTTGTTTCAGACTCTTCGTTTCTGAGATGAGTTGTCCGCCATGGGACGAGTCATTTTTTGAGCTACCAACTTCGGCGCCCTCTATAAACAAGGAAAAAAATGATAAAAATAAGAAAAAATTTTTTTTGTAATATTTGAAATAATTATTATCACCATGCAAAATTTGAAATTGATATATAATAAAGGAGCTGAGAAAACAATTATTGAAAATTATGCTGTTTTTTTGCAATCTAACCGGTAGTAGTCCCTTAAGAGGTGCATTTATTTGTGCATTTGAAAGTACAACTCTTCAAGAATATCCAGTTAATTTTAGGCCGATTGGAGCAAAACTACCGGAGATACAGTGCCTCGAACCTCCCGCCATTCGAACAACTCAATGCGCTATTAAAACTTGAAACGCGTTTTTCTCTCACTTCGAATGGTCAAAGTCGGTGGACACTGTAACTCAAAATCTACTCGACCGATCTTCTTCAAATTTGACACACTCTTTACGTACATAAAATATGAGGTAGTGGCGTCGAGACAATTTATTTTTTTGCATTATAACTAGTTTTATTATGACAAATAGGCTGATTTTTACCGGTTTTTTCTTATAAAATTTCTCTTTTTTTGCCTTTAAAATTATGCCAAAAATTGAAAAGTCGTCAAAAAAAATGTCTACGTCATTACCTCCAAATATAACCGATTATAACCAAATATACACGATTTTTTGATTTGAGATAATCCAGTAATAAGTTGTGATGTCCACCGCAAACTGTTTTTTTTTTTTTTTTTTTTTAAGTGTATCCGGAGATTTGCCTTCAATGGCTTATTTCTTAATATTGAAGACTAAAAATTTAACTGAATATTCTTGAAATGACACTTTGTTATATGTACAAATAAATACACTTTCATATGCTCAAAAAAAATTATCAAATATATACTTAAAATGAAGCGAATTAAGCCCCCTTAAGGGGGTACATGGGTCTTAAATGACTAAACTTTGGACACATTTTTTAATGGTGCAATAAATACAATTATATTGAAACTATTGTTTATTGAAAAAAGCAACATTTAAACAATATTTTGTGAAATTTTTGTTTGAAAATTTTGAAAGTTGACCCTCTAGTGGCTATTTTTCGAAAACTTGGTGAAAATGCGGTAGGCATGATATCTTGCTTTAGATTTATCTGTAACAAAAAAAAATTTTTTTCTTGTAGTATACGTGTATAGCTCGGGGGTGAACGAAGGATTTGTTAAAAAATCGAAATTTGAATTTTTGGCGGCGTTGCGCGCTAAAAAATCATTTTTCGGTATAAAAAATCAATATATTTTGCCACATAAGTAAAGTTGTACATAGTCGTGCCATAAGTTCTGTCCCAAAGGAAAAATGAAAAAAAGCTCATATAAGAAAAAAATAATTAAATTTTATTTATTATGTTTAGTAATATACTTATTCTAATTTACAGTAATGCAGACAATTATTCGAAATGCCCACCCTTTGCAGCTACACATTTTTTTAAACGTTTCGGCCATTCATCAATCGCAGTACGCAACACATCTAGTGATATTTCCTTCGCTGCTTTCATCAAACTTGCTTTTAATGACTCAATGTTTCGATGTTGAATAGAGCAGGCCTTCTCCTCTAAAATATTCCATAAGCGGTAGTCCAAAGGATTTAGGTCTGGGCTACCGGAAGGCCAATCTTCATCAGAAATGAAGTCAGGAACATTCGATTTTAACCAGATTTGCGTTTTCTTGTCTTTATGAGCTGGTGCTGAGTCTTGCTGAAACACCCAATGCTGACCATGGTACATCGTTGTGTTGAGCGGCTTCACCATCTTCTCCAGGATGTCACTTTGATAGTTCTTTGCCTTCGTTTTCACGCCTTGCTCACAAAAATGCAGCTCCGTAGCACCGTAATAGCCAACTCCCCACCAAACCATGACTGAGGCGGGATGATGGCTACGCTCTACCTTGGGTATCTTCTCAGCCGCTTCCTTAGAGCTATGCGCGTACACTCTGTCATTCTGTCGGTTAAACTTCTCTTCAATAGTAAAAAGTTTTTCGTCTGAAAAAAGTATTTGTTGGTATTTTTTTCCCGCGTACTTCTTCAAGAGACTTTTAGATCGCATCTCTCGTATCGCACGAAGCTTGTCCGTAAGCCGCTGCCCTGTTGACCGTCGATAAGCACTAAGCTTAAGCTCTTCCTTGATAATACGAGACATCGTCCTTTTGGGTATTTTCATCTCCCGTGCCATCACCTTTTGTTTCCGGAGCGGATTTCTCAGTATGCGGTGACGCATCGCTTCTACTGCTGCTGGTGTACGAGACGTACGAGGCCTCCCGCTCCTGGACCTGTCATCGACAGAGGAAGTCTCACGGTATCGTTTGATAGTACGATGCACAAATTTTATTGTAATTTGTAGTGGCTGAAGAAGCTCAAATATCTCCTTTGCTGGCTTGTTGCACTTAAATAGTGCAATAACGGCGATCCTGTTCTCTTTAATGCCCCACTCCATGTTGCTCCTTCGAAATCCAATGACAAAATGATATTTTTTTAACAAAGCGGGAAGTATTTAAGCTAATTCGCGACAGGTAATCGGGATGCGTCGTGAGCCTTTTAGTGGAGGGGAGGGAGACAGAACTTATGGCACGACTATGTAATGCACCAAAAAGAAAATCCTTCGGTCACCCCCTAGAGAATACTATGTAGAAGAAGTATGCAAAATATTAGGATGATCGGTGGAATAGCTTTTAAGTAATCGTGACTACCGACTTAAAAAATGTGTTTTCGAGAAAAACTGGACTGGAAATGAAGAAGAAACCAGCGTTGTGAATATACGGTTCGAGCAGGTGGTAGAGCTTAGTGGGGGAAATCGCTCGCACTCTTAGAGTTTTGCTCCGATCGATTTGAAACTTTGAAAAAATACTCTTGTTATGATATACTTTAAAATGAAACAAAAAAAAATCGATTTTTCAAATTTTGAAACCCATGTACCCCCTTAACCCTTTAACTGTTTAATTTTGTTTTTAAGAACTTTTTCTGCCCGCAAACTAATGAATATTCTAAAATGTAAATTTTTTTAAAATTTCTTTATTTGCTCTTTTTCAGAAATAAAAATTATTGTCGTTTCGTTGATTGATAATACAAATGCTATATTTTTATCATTGTGGCGAATACAATCGACATTATATGAAAAATAGTGGTTTGTTCATGACGAGTATACTCGACATAAACAGCTAAAGTGTTAAAAGAAATGTGAAATTTTCCTGTTGTAAAAAGATGTTGTAGGTATTTAACAGGAAATTGAGGGGATAAACGAATTGTTTCATAAATTTAAGAAGAAAACTCGTTTCTTTCGGTAAGCTAAATTTTAAGATGAATTTCTTGCTGTTGTATAAACGTTGATTCGCGAAAAATCTAAGATATGCTCCTATTATCTGCAACTTTTTTGGCATATTTGTATACATGGGTTCGATTCCATCGCCCATTTCAATTGATATTTGCTTATTAAATAAGAGGGCAAATCCGGATTTAGTATCTAGAGTCTAACGTATCTAGATGGGTCGAATCTGAGATCCGGTCTGAATTTCGGATCGGATGCTGAATCAGAAATATCCGAATAGTTTGAGAAAATAAAAAAATACGATCTATTCTCCTTTTTAACTTTATTTTTCTCGAAAATGCGTGCTTGTCCCCATCGATAAGTCGTATAATTAAAAGATGGAACCGTCTTTAAGTTATAGTTTTTACAAAAAATCTTAAATATGCAGGGAAACGCAACGGAAAAAATAAATATCTCGGAAACTACTATGCATTTTTCATATTCGTCACTTTTGACCTCAAACGTTTTATAAAAATCTGTGATGAGTTGGGGTCTCAACTTGTTTTAACACTGTATCTTCGGGATCATGTATCTATTTTTTGGGGCAAATACCTTTTTTGAAATTCCTTGATGGGTCTCAAGCATGATCCCATCGATCCGAGATGATGCGGTAGAATTTTCAAGGTAACATCAGGGATCAAGCTTGCGCGCACAGAAGAAAATGATCTTTCGCATTTCAATTGGCCTGGGTGCGAAGATGGCGACTTGGAATCTTGCGCGCATCTTTCGAACTCTCCCAGTCGTCGTCGAATACGACTACGACGATGGGGCGGGATCAAAGTTCGGCATCCAATTCCCGCGTAATAACTCATTCCGATTCCAGAGATTCTCATAGCAATCAATGCAATCACACGTCCCATTCAATTGACTCTCTCGAGCCTGGCTAACGTCATCCCGGCGATATTCGATTTCATTAATTCAACTTCCTCGATGAATCTCCCCAGCTTCCATGCGGAGCCTCATTTTCAAAAGGGGCCCCGGGGTCACGTGGCCCGCATAAAGGCACAGTACCAGGCCATTAGGAGAATTCCACAATTTCTCTTCTGTATAGCAAAAGTCGACGTCGTCTTTGGTGCCTCGACGGTTTGTTAATTTAACCGAATGGAAACGACGGTTTTGCGTTTCTTACTTCCATTTAGCCGATGCCATGCGTACCACAACGACGGCTGCGGCGACGACGGCGACTCGGGGGCCCCAACGACGTCTAATACGAGGGAGTCTCATGCAGCGGAGCGGCCACCTCGGACCCCAAGCCTCGAGAAGTCCCCAGAAGCGTGTGTATCACAACTTGAGTGGAGCAATGGAGCATTGTTTGTCCCCATTGTGTGTTGGCTCGCCAAAAGAAATCATCTCGATTAACGAAGACGGTGGTCAGAGTTCAAATACCGTCAATTGAGCCAATCAAGGAAGAATCAGCGAGTCTTGGTGTTTACACATTCGAAGATTCAAAGCGGCGGCCCCCTGACCCGGCTCCAGCTTTATCTCGGAGGGGCTCTTTCGAGGAGCTGTCGACATTCGTCAGGGCCCCCGGGCTTCGAACTCTCCGACTGATCCAATCTAGGATTAATCCAGACACGCACACAAATTAATACCTTACCATCAAATAATTAAGAGAAGTCTTCCTTTTCAGCTCCCAAAGCAAAAAATCCTCATCCTGCTCCTTTTTGATGATTCACGACGTCCGTTGTTCATTTTTTGTAAAGACTTTTCTAGCATAAAACAAATAATTTTGCAGCGAATCGTCACATCCGACGGCCCTTTCACTGCCTTTCTCGCGGCCGCACATAGGATGCAAATTTCACGCTCAATGTATCTTGCACATTAAGAAAATTAGAATGTGAGGGAAAGTAAACAAAAGGTCACCGAGACAATGCACTTTTCCATTCCAAGGCGACCATCCCATCCGAACAGCACCCTGACAGGGTGACAATGCAATTTCTAGGGCTTCGAAAGGGAGGGCCTGTCCCTTCTCTGGGGTGGTTTCCTTTCGAGAATTGTGAACTTGGTATCATTGTACTTCGGCTTAATGTTAAGTTTACTTTAAATTTAATCAAGAATTTCCTGCATATTTTACAAAGGAACCAAGTTGATCTTATATGAACCAACTTCGAATAACGATTCATATTATAATTTTGTACACCACATTGAGGAAAAAACGCGAAAACAATGGAAACAACATTAATTTAATAATTTTCAAATATGTTTTGGCGCTAATGCCAAATATTATTAATTTAACTAGATATCGCATCAAACTTTGGAGTTGGCAATGAAACAACTTTGTACACTGATGGAGAAAACATGAAATATCCACTGTAAAATTTATAAGATTCCGATACAAAATCTATCCAATGTGGAATATTATTTTGATATGAAATCTTATTACTTTTTGGCAGCGTATTATTTTTATAAGAAAACATATCGAAAGTAAAGGACTCTTGATAAGGAGGTATATTAAAATCATACGGCTCTTATTTAATTTATATGTTATTGATAAGGAGCCATATCGTAATCATGCAATTTACTTATGAGCTTCTGTAGAATATTTCCTTTAAAATTAATATGAAATGCAGTGGAGAGTGCAGAGGGTCATGCTGAATATTTTTAGACACCCTGTAAAAACGCCACTCGACGTAATTTGGCCTTGCTGCTGAATACCTTGGTGTCTATATAGTGTCTTCCCCCCGCGGGAGTTTAAGGAGTTAAATTGTTTTTTTACCACTGAGATTGAAACATCGCTGTGGATGCTATTTTTTGTTCCAGAAACTCAAATGAATTTGATAAGTGGTTTCATCGAATGCGCAAGCGTATAGAGTTTAGGGGGGAGCATATTGAAAAGCTATAATAAAATAATTGAAGAATATCTTGTAGTTTCTTTATATCTAGAAATTTTCAGCATGATCCTTGCATAAAATTACCAAAGTACATATTTACATTCATTCATTCATTAAAAAATAAATATTATTTATTATGTTTTTGTATCCAAACAATACTATAATTTTAAATTCTTTCCTAAATAAAAAGATTGAAAATGCCCAGAAAACGAATACACCGATTAAGTTTGCACGTTCACAAGAACTCTTATGATACTTCACATCTGGAATTCACTTGAATAATAACTATGCGAAAACTATTAGGCTTACGCTTAAACATATGAAATTAATATTGTAATGATATTATATCTACAAAAATTAATAATATTTCGTAAAAATACTATATTTTCCGTATTGTCTTTGAAACTTGATACGCTTGGCATATATTTTTCATATTGGAAACGCATCAAAACAATACGAAAATAATTGGTAAGATTGTAAATGTCTTTTTGTTATGAAATTGATATTTTTGTTATTAATTTTATATGTTTTGTATGGAAATCATAAGAAAATGATGGGATTGATTCCGACATATATATATTTTTTTTATATATTTTTCGTATAATATTGGGAGAGAATTGTTAAAATGAAAAATAAATAAGGAAAAAATATTATTATTCAGAACAATGCTTTATTTTCTTCATTACCTATATTTGTTTTTATTTAGTTTTTTAGTGTATACAAAGAAAAGAAAACTTGGTTCTCACTTTAAACGCAAAGTGAATATAATGTTAAACGATTTAAACATTAAATTGGTAGATTAAATCTTAACGATTCTTTCACGCACATTCGCGACGACAGGCAGCCGAGAAGTGAAGGAAGAAACAACCATAAGTCAAAGGAATATTGGCCGACTTCACTTTCAATAGTTTCGTAATCAAAAGTATTGACATTTTGGAACAATAGATTTTGAAGTAAAATTAACCGTCAAATACTTTCAACTTTGAAGTAAATATCCAACTTTTTCTAAGTCTATGAATTTATTTGTTAATATGTTTAAGGTAGGTGTCTAGTCTAGAGAGAGATAAATGAGCTCATTTTCAAACATTTATTTCTCGGCTTCTATGCTAGATAAAACAATAAATTTTTAACCAGGACATTATGTTAAGCATATAGAATAGGAACGTTTTTTTTAATTTTCTCCAGCATTTTATAAAAAATTTGTAGAGGGCGGCAAAGTCGAGGCTGCAGAAAAAAAATGTCTCCATGGCGGACAACTAATCTCCGGATCTGCGAGTCTGAAACAAAAACAAAAAACGTCATTTTATAGAGGAAGGTTTGCCACGTGGTAATTCACCACCGTTTGACAAAAATCGATAATAAAAAAAATGGCGACTTTGGAAAAATATTGTTCAAACCTATTTTTGCACCGTTCATATCCTGTAAATTTTGATATTGTGAATTTTTTTTTTTTTTTTGTGGTGAATTACCACACAAAACACCTTAATAAAGGATCGTACAAAATTTTATCAAAATCGATCGAGCGGTTGCGGAGATTATCTGTCCGCCAGTTGAAAAAAAGTGATTTCGAGGAAAACGCTTTTAAAGTACTTTTTCTGTACGGACCCAGTCCCACTCGTCCCTACACAAACCGCTGTAACTTTTTATCTATAGCGAATTTCGTCACCAATTTTCGAGAGGTGATTATTGACACTACAAGTCGTTGGAATATGAAAAAAAAACCAATTTCTGAAAATTCTAGACTAGACACTTACCTTAAAGTTTTGAGTATGAGAGCGGATCGACCGTTCACTACCTGCTAATAAGGCGCTAGAACCTGAAATACTGTCAGTATTCTTAAAAAGGATCTTTAAAGACTACTTTCGAAATATGAAAAAAAAAAAATCACTTTTGAAAATTCTAGACCATCGGGTGCCCCTAAGTGCGCCTATGTAGACCGTAATTACAAATTTTTTAGTTTTCCGTTACAAAACCTTTTCATAATCGCTTATACAGGGTGTATCGTCCTTAATGTTTGTTCCAAGTAATCCACCCAAAGAAACTTTTATTTTTTGGTCAAAAAGCCTAAATTTTTTTGAAAGACGAGAAGACCCTATAGATCTTTATATTCAGTCTATACGTGTTTGTTAAGATTAGTTGGATCGGTATAGTTTCTGACTATTTTATTGGGGTGATATAGAAATTTATTTAACTTTCTTTATTTTTTTTACATTAATTTATGATCCTTTATTTAAGATTAGAAAGCTAAGTTACCTTAGGGATAACAGCGTAATTCTTCTGGAGAGTTCATATCGATAGAAGAAACACAAACTTATCCATATTCGAACGCTGTCTGTATGTATGTATACTTGATGGATCTAAAAAAACTTGCATTTCAAAGTCACTGGACTTATCAAACAGCTCTTGTTTCTAGAACAATACTCGCAATTTAGCTAAGATATTGGTAGGATATTTAACAAAGATTTAGTCACATTTTTCCCTCTTTTTATTAATAATAGCTTTATATATAAGATATTAATACAATTTTTTATATAGAAATTATCCTAATATTAAGCCACATTTAACCCTATGTTTTACATTCCAGCTCAATTGATTAAATGAAGAAATTCTGAAGGTGGAAGAAGTATTTTTATTGGAACTCTTAAAACTGCCTGTTGCTAATCATCAAAAATATTCAGAACATCTAAAGCGAGATTTCCACTTTTTTCCCAACATTTAAAGATATAAGGTAATATCTTCAATATTTTAAATAATTATTAGCAAATGAGTATCACAATGGTTTACAACATGCGCACAAATTATTATAAAATTCAATCCTTCCTAATCACAATACCGGAAAATTGTGTCGTGCTCTGAAAGTTATTTATCAAATTTGCACAAACCAAAAATTTAAGTTCTTTAAACATATATATAAAACATATAAACTTTTTAGTCCCCCTGTGCAAGGATTCAGTTTCTGCTTCAATTCAGCTTAAGAAAAGCAAGCGCTGAATTGTGAAGTCGTAATAATTTAAAGAAAAATACATTTTGAATCAATTTTTCCCCAAATTTCGTATATTTAAAAGTATTGGAAAAATGAAAATAGTTGTTAAGATATTATTTTTATATTTTGTGAAAAGAGAAATTTTTTTAGTTCCTTAATTATCTAATTTAATTTGTAATATCGATTTGCATAACTTAGGAACCAGGACTCATAAAGTGGGTAATAATAGTGTGTGAAGATTTTTTAACATGTAATTCCGCAATTCAGCAAGAGTTAGTTAAGCTATAATACTGATAAAAGCACCTTTTGTCGAAAAACAGCTTCAATTGAATATAAGATTACAATGGGTAAAATGCAGATCAGTTGATAAATAGAGAACAAAACAACTTCCTCTGGTTATTTGATTACATGATGCTACCACGTTAAAGTTTTAACAATTCATCCAAAGAAACTGCGTGAACTGAAAGATGCAATCTTTTAAGGGAAATTATCTTTTGCTATTTATCGGAAAAGCAAGGCGAGCGCGACCTGAATGACTCCATCCTTTGCCCATATAAAATCGAGGGGCCTCGGTGTGAGGAGCGGCAGCGACACGGCCTTTCCGCGCTGCCGTAAATCACAAAAGGTTCCGAGGCCCCAATTTGGTCAATTCGAAGCTGAAGCACGCCACTTTCGGTTTCGTTAGCGCCAATCGCCTCCGCGGCGGCGGCTGCATCAACTAATTCCCACGCAGCAGCCGCTCTGGACCGCTCTTGAGGTCTCGAAGAGAATCCGAATCCGAATCGGAATTCATTTCCTTGGGACTCGGCGCGAATTCCTCGCGGATGGAGATCGGAGGCTGATAGTCTGCATCGGAATTAATTAGCCTCGTAGGCAGGTAGTAGTAGGCCCAGCAGCGCCCCATCAGATTCGTCCCGCACTAACTATAGAATTGCGCCGCTTGTACCTGCGACGGGCGGCAAGGCTTGTTTTTGACTGCGAATAGTATTCATATCACATCGCGCCTTATTTCTTGTGCTTTGCAAGTCAATTAGCGTCAGCTCGCGGTTACGTAAGCGCCCCTTCCTCAGCGCGGCGCGGCGGTGGTGCTCCGATGATTGTGCCCCAATCGATGTCGTAACGAGCGTGCGGCGTTTTTCAGGTGAGCCGGTAATGAGTACACGAGCACGAGGAGGAAATGCGGATGGGAAACGAGTTGCACCAGCGCGGCGGAAAGTTGTAAGGTGCTCGAAACGTAACATTTTGTGCGATTTTGCGACTCTATGCCTCGCGGAATTTGAATGGATATTTGACTCGCGACGAGGAGGTGGAGTAGGAGGAGGATGCGATGCGATGGGATCCGCCGATTCCCACACATGAGCCCCAACAGATCCGCGAGTGGGTCACCTGTGCGAGGTGGAGCGATTCGCTTCAAAACGAATGAAGCGACGATTTGTTGCGCCTACTCGCGAACAAACCAGCGACTGGCCGCTTAAATTGTGCTAATTGCCAGCACGGAAGAGGCGACTCATATCAAAATATCGACAATTTGTTAGGTCAACAGGTGGCTTTTACTACCGCTAATTCCAGCTTCCTCTTTTCCCTGGAATGCTGTCACGGTTGCTAACCCATTTCCGATTTAAAGAATTACGCACATAGAAAATTTCTAATATTTATTATCTTTACAGAAACGAGATTGGTTAAATACTGACTTATTAATTATCATCTTTTTAAAACTACTCCAAATTCCATTCTTTAAATCCCAATAGTCAAAGACCTAAAAAACACGAGAAACTCAAAAAACCATCCAAGTTCCAAAAAAAATCCGAATTTAGTGATCTCAAAAACCCTTTGTGTTTATTATCTACCAAATCTTTTGAAATCAAAAATGTTCCTTTACCATATGAATCTATGAAATATTAAATTTGCATATTTCATAGCATATTCCAAATCAGAGACCCATAAAACCCCTTTGTATCCAATTTTGTTTTGTTATAGTTTTGATCAGATCAATTTTCTTTGACTTAGAGTACAACAGTAGCGAATCTTTAGGCAAAAGCTAAGATGTTTACTATGTGCAGAGTTTATGAACATCGAATAAACCTACTTTTCAGGATTTTATCGAGTCTATAAAGATTTTAAGTTAAGTTTGTTTCAAGTAATGCAGCCCTAAAAAGTTAAGCGATCATTCGACTAGATGTAGAAGATATAGAGCATAGAGAAAAGTCGCAAGTCTAAATGATCGGTGAGGGTAAAGCTGTCGAACAAGGGCCATTCAGCTTTTCTAAGGTCTTACAAAAGGCTGCACAGGGTCCGAAAAATCTCGAGAAGAATAAACCCGAATTTTTGAGTTGTTTTATGACACTTGAACTTGGTTTTTTGTTCTGCTTCCAATGCAGTTAGCAGTGAGCCTTTATTCTGTTAAAGTAGTCGCATTCTTACATTGTTTTTTAGTATAAAGTAAGTTAAAGTAGTCTCATTCTTACATTGTTTTTTAGTATAAAGAATTCTAATAAAAATATTGAGATTATATTCTTTAATTTATAAAAAAAACAAATAATTATATAGTATAAAATCGATTTTAAAGTCTAAATTTAATTGAAAAATGTGTATAATAGTTCAGTTTTAATTTATCAAGTATAATATTTATTTGTTAGCTTCAAAACAGCTCCTCTGCGATCCCTGTAGGACCCGATCTTAGCTAGTGGCGCTTGTACATCCCAGCAAAATGTTCAAACTACGGCCCTTGTACGTCCTTTGTACAGTCTTACTTCTAAACTTGAATATTTTTACTCGAAGCAGTCGGAATCTTTACTTTGAGAGAATTTTGTTTAAAACCAGTTTTCTTAAATCAGCACCCTAAACTGTTTCAAAAACTATTTTGTCTATATCTCCAAAATTTGATCACATTATTCAGTATAAATTTATAATGTCTTTTAAAGAGGATCTTTTCAATTCAGCTTAACAATTCCAATTGCTGAATTGTGTATCCGGTTGCAAAAACCGACTTCTTAAGCACAGACGTACTCTGTCCAAAAAAAATTTTAAGTATATAGTTCGACTTTATTTTACTAGAAACAAAATTAGGGCGACTTTGAAAATGCATCAAAAATGCATCATACCTTATCCAGCGTAGTAGTCTTTGAAGCTGAATTGTACATCTATTTGATTTTCATACAATTTGGAAGTCGGCCTTATTTAGATAAAATTTACTGCAGTAATCTTAGTAATAAATCGCTTGCTTTACTTTCTAAATTAGGGCTCATAGAACTAAAGCGGAAATATTTGTACAATATGATTTCAAAGAAATTAAGTACTGCGTAGAACTTACCTAGAACTTTAGTACCTATAAATTATTTTGTCTTGAATGCGAAATTTTATTCAGCCACGTATTCAGCTAATAACTGACAGTCATAGTAATCAAAATATTAATAGCATACCTGAATCAAGTAGGAATAAAAAAAGGGTTTAAAAATTCAATTAATGTTTTTAATGTAGGTTGAGCCAGAAAAACCAAATTCCTTAGAAATTGTCAAAGATTCTCAAGATAGAAAAAAGGGTAAGATTGACCCATAAGTCTAGAATGTTTGTAATATTCCTAGAAATTGTGTAGCTTTAATGGGAGCTAGTGAGCTGGCTTAAAATTGGTATCGGAGGCATCTTGGGTGCGTGATTACCCTGCCAAAAGATGAATCAGGTGGAATCATGCTCCCACAGCTCATCCATGGCAATTTCACGAAAGCTGCTGACTATTAAAACGTTATTACCGCGCGCTCAGCTCTCGACTGGCTCGGTGCAGGCCTCAAATTATTCCATCACGGGAAAAGTAACGATCGCATGGAGATCATATGAGGAGGTCGCGCCATTAAGTTCTAACCTCACGTGCCGCATTAAATCGAAGAAACGCTCACGGGAATGGGACTCTAATCTGATTTTGCGCCACCATCGGCTGCGATTTGACTGTGAAAGACTTCCATCCGAGGGGCAGGAGGATATGTTGGTATGTTTTAGGTTCCCTTCCCGGGCTATCGTCTCATAAATTTTTCTTCCAGAATTTCTATATACAACAAACGTGCTGCCGGCGGCGCGGTGTGGACAGGTTTGGATGCAGATAGGCACCTACTATACAAATACATGTTTATATAAAAGGCCAGGCCTTGGCCGTCAATTTTCCGAACGGGAAATTTTCGATAGCCTCAAATTTTCCATCGAACTTCGCTGATTACCCCTCATATGATCGGTGCGGTGCTGCGCTCGCGGTTTTATATTTTGTGGAATTCCAGATTGGTCCCGACTTGGGCTGCCTGGTTGGAGCCCCAGCCACAGATTGCATTCAATCACTTATCAACCTGCGGTGAAATAGAAAAATTATGGATTGGCTGAAGAAAATTACACGTTCGGACGAAATTCACCACATCTTCCCCCGGCGGATCTAATAACCTCAAAGATCAGAATTGTTTCTCTGGAGTAAAGGATGACTTCGTCTTCTTCTTCCTCACGCAAGATCGGTCCCGGCCGGATCCCTTGAGCTGTGATAATAAATTTCCTTTATAACGATGTGCCCCGCCAAAGATAAGCGGATCTGGAAGGCCTGGAGTTTGTTTAACACCGCACCGCAACGACTACGTGGAATTCTTCTGATCAGGTCGGGCTACAGCGACGGGATACTGCATCGCGCCGATCCCATCTCCAAGAGGGATTTTCAATTAATTCCCAAGTAGTCGACGATCGGGTAATTGCACGGTGTTTAGGGATCTTTAGAACTTGATTTGATACTGTAATTGGACTAAGTAGTCATGCAATGGACGGGGTCGAACAAGTGCGGAAATTGAAACCTTGCGAGTAGCACCTGTGGCTGGGGCAGGTCGGCCTTTTAATTTTGCACTCAGATAATTTATCACCTTGAGAAGTTTACTGAACGATGGTGGTAAGGGGTTAAGCTATCGTTCTATCGTTACCTTCCAGCGGAAATAGGCTTGTAACTATCATTTAACTTAGCAGGACTGCATTCCACGGACTAATAAATAAATAAATAAAATACATGATTTTCTCAAACCTGTAGAAAGATTTGTCAACTATGGTACGAGAATAACCAGAATAATGGGGCTTAACTTAGCAAAGAGTTCTTTTAATATGTTATTCTTCATCAAATTCTATGAAACGTGTTTTTTTCTTCTTATAGCGAATAAGATTTCCTAAGCGATGATTCCTAATAAAATAGAGTTTGAGTTCCACATATTTGCGATTGAAGTATTTGAATGAAAACTTTCGAAAATAGCCAGAACTGCATTTATAGGGTACATTTTATTAAATCAATTTCGTGAGTTTCAGCCTCTACTTAATATGAAATTAAATGTATTTTTCATTATTCAATGTGACGACTTTTTTGTAGTTGGATTCATTTGAAAATTCCTCTCCCACAACATTATTTTATTAGGAAACATCCTTTGTGGAGTCATAACATACCTTAGAAAAGTTTATCTACCAAAATCAACTTAAAAGAAATAAGTGTCGTTTTGATTGCAGTGGAAGTCATTTATAGCGACGATGTAATGCCCTGCTAAGCTCAGGGAAGAAAATCAGGCTGCGGCGTATGTTGAGTGTTCGACATGTGATGTGCTTCACAGAATTGCCGATATCAAAATGCAACAATAATATTTTTAGTACGCGACTAGTGGTGCTCGAATTAACTAATCAATAATTACTACGAATACATACTTAGATATTATCACGATCAAAAAGAAAGCGGACTTCTGACCGTAAAGTTCCGTCTGTTGTTCGATTGTAATTATTTTGACACTCATAAACCCAGGTTTCGTCACCTGTAATGATATGTTTGATGAATGTTTGTTCTTTTGCGATGTCAACACGGTCTTTTTTTGTAAAGAATTCAACTCCACACCGCAACAGCCACACATCTCAGGCCCAATTAATCAAATCGATAATCCAATCGACTAAAATGCCTCGAATGGATCCAAACTAGATGGTCATCTCCTCTTTTTCTTCTTTCTGATGGTCAATTTGCGGGTTTCGTCCAATAATTGCCAGAACGATCGTCGACGGACTTACGATCACTTCTGAAACCCTAGAGAATCATCGCCCAAAAACTTTGGAACATTTGCATTTGGACATAAATTTCATTTTTAACACATAATTTAATGGAAATTCGTTCCTGGCTGTTCATTATACAATATTATAACATAGGCTAAACCAAAATATAATGGCAAAACCTAAAAAAAAAAGAAAAGCTTTGTCTATCTATCTATTGATACATTAGCCATTATTTTAATTACACGCATACAAAGTGGTGAACTAACTTGGATATTGCAAAAAGTTGGATAAAGATTACAAGAATGATATAATATTGGAAAGGGCCTTGAGAAAAAATAACTATTTTTTACAATCTAATAAACAAACAGATTTTTTTTCAAATAATTCTCATATATCTTATGTACATTACGAGACCTTGTACATACATATTACCTAAGTACTTAACCTCAATTATGTATATATATTTCGTATTGTGTACTTAGCAACTTTTGTATTCATTTTTATTTTTATAAATATGTGAGTAATTTATTAATAATAGTATGTAAAGATGGGAATTTGCTGGTCCCTTTATCTTGATCTTCGTTATAAGGGAGTTTCACTGTACTATGAAGAATAACTTCAGACGGTGTCCTTATAAGTAAAATTGCAAATGTGTTAAGTGTTTGAATCAAATCATTATATACCAACTTTCATAGAAATACCATTAAATGAGAAGGATCCGATATATTTGAATTTAAACTTTGTTAAAGCAGTTTCGAAATCAGCGATCCAAAAAACGTCTGTATATCCATTTTAGTCCACGTATGTTTTTGAGACCGATTCACGCTAATTATGCTACAACTTTGTAATTACAAGAATATATATTTTGATAATTTAAAGCCTCAACAACTCTATCCGGCACGCGTGTATAATTGATTGACTAATATCAGAAATTAGCCCAAAGAAACAGACAGAAGTTGGACTTTTTTTTATGTATATTATGTGAATCCCTAAAAAGTTTCCCATGATATTTAGTTCAACGTAAGCAGCTTAATTTCGCTCGAATAAATAGATTTGTGTTAGATTTGAAATCGCTTTCAAAGAATCACATTTCCTCAAATATTCTATTTACTGCATACAGATTTTCATCATAGTCATTCGTTTGGGTTAAAATTTTCCGAACCTTTCTCGCCCAAGCACGCTATTAGCAATTGTGCCGAAAAGACTCTGTCTGGCGGCGACATAATGGAGGAGATTTAGTGGGGCATTAGGGCGCCTTACCGTGGAATTAACTATCACAGGAAATCGAGGCCTGAGGAGCTCCAGTGCGTGGAGAGGAATTGGGGCCGCGAGAAAATATCTGTTAGGTCCAGAGCTCCACAACTGCCATAACACGACAATTAGTCGAAAATTTATGTGCACAGCTTTTAGCGATGCGATTAACCGGCTTAAGAAGATTTTCGAGCCACTCCTCCTCATATATACTCCTATACCGGGGCTGGTAGCTCGATATCTAGCAAGAAAAAAAAATAGAAAAATTAAATAGGAACAAAATATATAGAAGGAAATCCCTGGAACCCCTTTGATGCAGACCATCGCCGTCACATTTTTGTAAACAGGATTCAATTTTTGGCCCCCGTCAGCTGGATACCAACTGTGACTACGACGAACTATTTCGGAAAAGAACAAAAAAAATTAGAAAATCTCTTTCCAATTCCCATCGGTGAAGCGTCCTAGCTATTTTTAATTTCTACAGGTGCCCAAAAATTAAAATCATCCAAATGTCTGCACCTCGGCCTCCGCCCGACTCCGCCCCGCCGCCCCTTCGGAGGAGGCCCACGTAACCAGCCGTGAAAATAAATGTGAAGGAGGAAAAAGCGATTTTATTTTTCTATTTCGAGCCCGCAGACACGTCTGAACTAACCGGCGAAATTTCCCTCAGCTTCTACGGCGGCATTTTCTTCCAATCGAACATTTTCTCAGAAGCAGCATCCTCAGTGTGAGGTGAAATTTTATTTTATTTTGGTTTTTATTTTTTTTTTTTAGGAAGTTTGTGAACTAGTTTAGGACGGGAACGGGCAGGGAGTGAGATTTATAAACAGGAAACTTTTCGGGTTGGAGCAAATTTACGAACTCTGCCGCTGGAGGAGGAATGGGGAAGTATCGAAAACACTTAAATCTTCGTAAAAATAGAGGCGCTCGTCGTCAAGCCAAAAGAGGTTTTCACATATTCCGATTTTTTTTTATACACTAGCGTAAATATTTATTAAATAAACACTTCTCAAATGCTCTAGTCTGGTATATCTTAGAAATTGTTTCAACCTGAAAACCCTTTTATGCTAAATTGTGGCGCCTTCGTATTAATTATTTCGTTCGCCACATTGAATGCGTTATATTGTATTTCGAAAGCCCAATATCAGATCCAAAATAAGGGAAAAGAAATCCCATGGAGCCATATTGGATCCACCATCTTGAATCTCCAAATTTTGTTTGAGCAGCAGTCAAAAGTTCTATATATGTACAAATGTATATAGGATAAGGATTCGAAACTAACGACCAAGGATCGACTTTTGTACTTATTTTCATAAAAATTCATTGAAATTTTAAAATAACCGTCGTCATATTATATTCACCATCTTGAATTTATAAATTTTGCTAGTAGATTCGAAATAACTAGTCTCAAAAGGGATTTTTTTTATTAATTTTCATAAAATCGGATGAATTTGAAAAATTTTGCCGCCATATTGAGTGCGCCATCTTGGATTTACGAATTCTCAAAATATTCAAAATTAGAGGCCTGAAAACAGTCATTGTACCAATTTTCATTAATTTCATCCGTTGAAATCGAAAATAAGCATTTCCCAAAACTCTTAAGTACCAATTTTCATGAAAATCTTTTCTAATTTAAAATTGTTATTCGCCATTTTGAAGCCCTGCGTATAATCCGAAAAAAGAGTAGCTTATATTTTAAGTTGGAATATGTACTACCTTTGGGCACAAATGAAAAATATCGAAGCCAGGATTTATGTGTGATACAGCAACAAACAAACAAATGAAAAATCATTTTTTTATGTAGTATGTACTTTATATATGGTTAAACAAACACATTTTCAAAACTAGAAGTGGTAACCAGCATATAGTACATATATTTCTGAAAAGATAACTTATGTAAAATTATCCATCTAATTGGTAGTCCAGAACTTTAATGAGGAATTGATTATTTCCCACAGAATGTTTCACATAGACTCAAAAAATAACAAAACAAGACATTTCCAATCATTCAAACATTAATAATTTTGTTAGACCGAAACACCAAAATGTGTCTTTTTATGCCCAACTTATATTTTTAGAAAAATATATTTTTTGGTGGGCTAGGTTTTTCCAAAAATTGGATATTATTTGTCAATTTTGGTTTTTAATTAGTATTTTATCCTTAAAATGTGTAGGTCATTCCAAAGGACTCTGCAATAAGATTAGGCCCACATTATATTATAAAATGTACGAGCCTCAAAAATTGTCATTTTGCGTTGATCATTTGAAAGAAGAACTTATTTTCAATCAATATATCGATAAAGAATCTTGGTTTATTGATAACAGACTTCGTAAGCGCATTGCATTTTTTATAATTGATTTTTCGAAAAAAAAATTTCATTTTGTCAGATAAGATCCGTAGGTATTTGCTGTTGTCTTCCTCTTGTTTTGGGATTATTTTTCAGCAGTTTTCATCATTACTCGTTAATCAACCTTATCAAGTAAAAAAACGACTTCACCTTTTATCAAAGATATTGTTAAGGCTGATGGTTACCTTAAATAAAATAAATGCATTTATCATACTATATATCTTTTAAAAATATGGGTAAAACCACAGGCAGAGAGGCAAGTAGTAGGCAGCATATATATAAACTTTCATAATATAAATGAAATCACTGTAATAATCCAAGAAAATCATTGAAAGTACTACTCTTATGAACATAACCGATATTATATTTTTTGTCACTTTATCACTCTTGGCTCCCATGGTTTTGACGAGTTTTGAATTCATTTATCGTTCTTTGAATTTCAATGTTTAGTAAAGCCATATTTTCAGTCCAGACCAGTCGAACAATTGAGTTGTATGATACAGTTGGTCGTTGTGTTACACACGCTACAACTGGAAGAACTTATTACTATCAAACTTTCAAAGTAATATGCAGACTGTTCCACACACGAACGGATTTGTTTTGCGACTCAACTCAATTTTAAAACATATGTAATTAAGCGTTTTATTTTCTGCTCACCAACCGGTCGCTACATAAACAACATAAAGGCGATCCGAATTTCGAAAGTTAAAATATTTAGTAAAGAATTTAAGTTTACTATGTACCATAACAAATTCCTCTGAATACCTTACATTATTTTTTTTTTAATTACATTTGTCTTAAAATGGTTACAATGAATTTATTATTTTCAAAAGTTTTCCATTATGAAGCATTTACGAAAAATATTACAACTACATAATCTCGTCAATCTTAAAATAAATTTTTCCTGGTGATATTGATTAATTCCAAAAATTTGAGTTTTATTATAATTTGTTTTACCAATTTGAACATTTAAACATATTTTTCATAAAAGCACTTAGTTAAAGTAAAACATCCTAACCGTAACTATTATAAAATTATAGTTCCTAGTTTGTCCAGTGATTTTCTAAAAAGCAATCAAATAATTTTAGTTGTACTAGTAAAAGTTTGACTTCGCACTTAATACAGACATCAGACAATCGTTAGTGTTTAAGATAGCTTGAAAAAAGAAGAAGAAGAAGAACATAAAGAGAGAAATTGTAATTTTATTACTAATTTTATTCTACTGTTGGTTTTTTTCCCGCCAACAGGTTTTTTAGTGGGCCTGAGGCTTTAAGCGATTTGACCATAAATCTGAGAGTCAGCCAGACAAACTGAAGATGGACTTCCAGACGGGACGGAAGATGCATAGAGATGCAACAAAGTCTGGGTGTGACTAATCGAAGTTTTATAGCCACGAAAATCGCACGATTCGCCTGGTCTGCAAGAAAGTGAAGACGTCTTTAACTTTTCAGTCTTCAGTCTTGAGAGCTACGCTGGCTTAGCTTAGGCAAATCAACCTCTGACTTTCTTGAGGTGGAAAAGAATGAAAAGAGGCACCCGGAAGCGATCCGGTCCCCGGTTGAAGGGATTTTACAGCGCGTTTTCTCTACATAGGTAAGTGCTTACCTTTTTATGCTTTATAGTTGGGTTGGGCAGCAAGTGAGGAGGACGGAGGTGAGGCCAGTGGTCGCCGCGGACTGCACAATCGCCTAGCAGCCGCCGGTAATCGTAGTGCATGGTTTCGCCGCGCGCCCCGCCGTGAAGCGGAATAAATCGAATATAACATCAGAAGCACCCTGGGAGTCTCCCTGGATTTACTGTGCTTCTTCTTGGCAGCGGCGGTTACGGCAACGGTTGGCTCAGTTGCAAGAGGTCAGGTGGCCCCGGTGCATAATGCAATTGTCGGTAATGAGCGGGGAGCACCAGAAAGCCTCCGGAGCCGCCCGAAGCTAGTCGCATTATATGGATACGCTGCCGGCTTCGCTTCAAATGAACTCTTCAACCACCACGTTGATTTCGAATGTGACCCAATTATATTCCTCTTACAGCGAACGGAGTCAGCGACGTGTTCTTCTTCTGGCGGGACGGCCCCGCTCCAAGGAGGCTCCACACCGGTGAATTACTCACAGATGAAATTTCCGTTCTGTGATTGCCCCGGTCATTGTAGAGCCCCAGCAAGCATAGGTTCACCAGAATTAGCCGGGGAATTGCTGCGGTGTGAGCGCGGTTTGCCCTATGATTTGCAAGATCAACCTGGAGCCCCACCACACCATCGCCGCCGCCGTTCGGCCTTTACGATTTCTGTAATATCTCCGGAAGGCATGTTGAGGAGGCTCCCCCTTTACACGTACTCATACATATATGGAAGTCATGCAATTTTCACATCCTCCACCTCTCCATAATCGAGGAAAAGGGCTAATGCAAACCTCTGCCGTATTGTTTTGCAATTTCCAATAATCCCAAATGCGCTTGTCTTCCCTCAGGATGTGCCGCCGCCGCGGAGTAATTCCGGGCGAACACCCTCTCATACGTAATCACATAATGAAAGTAAAGCCAACGAGGAAGATTTCGGCGAAAACACGACAGATTGAAGTCAATTTATAATAACGACAAAAGTGGGTAACAACTGCACAACCGAAAAGACGGGACACGTTGGCGGAACCCTCGCTCTAGCAAAGTCCCTGAATGGAATTGGCCTCCTCCTCCAGGGTATCTATCTGCTGTATGAAATGTTGTGCACGTTATAGGCGCGTTTCGCCGGGATTTGCACTGCAATCAGGAAGAACCGGGGAGCGAACGAATGCTGCGACATTCCCGGCGTAAAAGCAGTTCATCCCTGGATGATAAATCGCTTCGGGAATCCCACCGTTTGGCCATATGTCGCAAATTAATGCTATTCGGGGGGGAAATGTACATCCGAGAGTACCCTCGCGGAACTGGTCTTCCTCAAAAATGGGACCTTCGAACCGAAATTGAAGAAGACGGTTTAGGCAATAAGCACATATCATCGCCATTAAAACAGGATATTTATCTTGAACCCTACATTTAATTTTATGTTCAATAATATACTCAACTAAATATTAAGAAATCAAAAAAAGCTTAATATTCTGAATCGCTTTGTAATGAATTGATGATTTTTTGATTACTGCACATCAGTAGTTGGCAGCCAATCAAAATAATAAGTAAATTATGTTAAAATCAAAACTTCTTTGATTTGAAAATATCTGACTTTGAAAATAGCTTTTGTAACTTAATTTCAAAAATTCTGGTTGTCCAAACATTTGCCCAATTTAACCTAAAATGGGTAATTGAATTCTCAAAAAAAAGGCTTTTCTCTTCCGTAAATCGCTTCAATATGTATACAATATTCAGAGTATTTTTTTATTTTTATGTATAATTAGGGGTGACCCTAATGGTGGGTATTGCTACCGAAAGATCTTTTGTGCCGAAGCCTCTTTATAGTAGAAGACGGTCTGCTACCCTAAGGAACGTCAGAAGGTCTTTAACAGAAGATGAACGAACTTCAGCCGAATTCAAAAACTCTTAACTGAAGATCTTTCTTCTTAACCGTTCTAAAGCAAGACAAGCATACAGAATGTGTGATGTAGTTTCGTCATCTTCAAGACACAGACGACATTCCGTCTCATTTGACAGACCTATTTTATGTAGGTGGTATCTTAGCCCATGGTGGCCACTTAGATAGCCTACCAACAATCTAAGATTTGAGAGCAATAGCAATTTAAAAGAACCTCTGCCTTGTAAATATCTTATGAAAATTTTGAGAAAAAAAGGTGAATGATTTATAAAGCATTTGGAGCATTTGTTGGTTTCTTTTTAAATTACGTGTTATTTTGCATAGACAGTTCTTTCACGCTCATGAAATTGACAAAATTCAGTGTCATATCTCCGCGGTAAGAAATGAATAGATTTATGCTGGAATATAGTTGGGAAATATTGAAATCTTATATCATATCTAAGATGAGTGCTGTGTTGCCGAAACAGTGAGAATTTTTAAAAGAAAATTAGGTCGAAATAAAGCACCTGAGTGCTGACCTATATTCCAGGCACAATATTATTTGATATATTCGTCAAATAGGATTGCAAACCTCGAAAATGTGCTACAAAATTGCGTTGATAGGATGGGCTATTGCCAAGCCAGGCGAGACAGCCATTTTAATTAAATCATATTCAATTTCTAATCGGAAGACTTACTCTTTTCAATAAATCAATAAACTTTGAACAATATTGAACAGTATTTACTTTATAACATTTCTAAAAAGAAACCAGCCGATGGTCTACCCTATATATAGTTTTTGATTATAAGATGTGTATAGAAATTGATATCGTTATTATTTTACAGTAAAAGTACATATATAAATTTTGCCTTTTTTTAAAAAAGTGCCCTCTAATTACGTAAATTTTTTAAATATTTCTTTTGAACAATAAGAAATCAAAAATAAAATTTAAATTTTATTAACCCATAAATTAGTTTAATATAAGTTTTCTTTTTACAGAGATAATCTAGCTTATTACTACCAATGCACAATTTGGTGGTATTGCAAATGAAGCTGAAATCAACTTACTGAGGCAATGGTAATGAAATTAATTAGTTTGATCCTTAAAACTGGTCGTTTAGTGATAGGGGAATTGGATTTCCACTATCACTGAATCCGTGGTAGCGGAATTGAAATTAATTTTTTCTTTGTTTAGGAAAATGTACCCAGCAAACCTGAGCATGCTCAAAATGTTACTTCTGACTGAAGTTGAGGAAGTGAATTAGCTAACTGCAGGAGACTTAAAAGTAGACAAAGACTGACGACGGTTCTTGAGCACGCAAAAGTAGCAAACACGTGAACCTCTACATCAAAACCAGGTAAGACCCCGGACGTTGCTAACCTTTTCAAAATCCCCGCGAACGGTATCGTTTTTGGGCGGGAGGGAAAGGTGTAATTTGAGCACCTTCCAAGATCTGTTTACATCACCGCTCCGATTGGGATCGACTCTCCTCCGCGGAGGAGTCGTGACCAGCAAAATCGGACCGTGAACATCTTGGCGTGCATCTAATTACGGGGGAACGCGCTGTGAATAAGTAGCTGCGCCGCGTAATGGCTCCCCTGCGGAGCGCCTTCTAGTGGAGATCTTACTACTTAGCTGTCTTCTTCTATTTTTCCCTTTAATTTTCTTTCTACTACGATCGGAACCAAATGCAAATTGGTACGCATGATCGCAACGGAGATTCGTGTACTGGTCATAGCTCACGTAGCCTAATGGAGACATTACTATCACGCATTGGAACTGCAACTTACAAGTCATATGCGTTGCGTTCCCTACGTGCCTGGGGCTCCCGGAGCCTCCGCTGGATTGGACACCGCAGAGCCAAATCAGTTGTTCACCTCGAGTTATGTGCCGCGCAGGCGTGAAATGAATTTCTTCCAATTAACCAGCCAAGAATGGACAATTTGCCACGCTGGGCCGCCATCCACTTAATATGCAGCGGAACGACTCCCAGTCAAAACACGAACTTACTGCTGGTTCTGGTGCTCCTCCTGAAGGAACCCCGGGAGCTGGTCGGGACTGACCGGCAAGGAGTCAATAACATGCCTGAGAACAAGCGGTGACATCCTGTTCGGGCATGAGTCAGAGCTCAGCGCCCTGAGGAGCACCGGTTTAAGAAGTCAGGGGCCCCGGTGAGTTATGACTCGATTTATGTGACGCGGCTTTCGTGAGGTGAGTAAATCATCAGCATGATGCCGCCACCACACCGCGACGCTTCGCGCAGCTACCGCGTGCGTGGGAAAAGCTCGGGCCTAAGAAAAAATTGATGAAGACGCACAGCACCGCGGATGGTCTGAATCACACCTGTCGTGTCATTATCATTCTCAAATTTCCTCGATCCAGCCGCTTAAAGACCAGTCGCATTTTTCTGGCAGCTCACCGGGCTCAGAATGGGAATTTAAATTTATTGTTCCGCTCTGATTTGACTGCTAATAAGCGGAATGCATCACCCCCGGACTTGGACCTGGTTAGTCATTGAGTGCATAATTGCCAGTGATGGGCAACTCCCTCAGGTAATCATCCTGGTGAAATAATCCGAGTCACTTGTGGAATAACAAAAATGCAAGAGATGAGGCATTAATATGGCTTTTCGCTTTACAACCCCCCGATTTTATTAGAGGAAAATCAAGTTTTAATTATTAAAAACTCTACACTTAGTAAGTAAAACAACCAGGTCACCTACTTTGACACTAAACAAATGCAAATTATTACAAGCTTTTATTTAACTACACTTGTTAGTATGTTTAAGTCAAATATTGCAATCATAATTTCGACTAGTTCTAATTAAGCAAGAACTTTGAAATTGTGCACACTTGAATAAGTACAATGACAATGGAATATAGTATATCTAATAGCGTTCTATTACCTTCACATGGGTATCGAATGAAGGGCTTGACGATTACAATACGATAAGCTTCACGTTAAATGGTTAATTTAGGTTTAGCATTGGTCTACAGCTTGTCTAGGAGAAGAAAAACTCCAAAATCAAAACAGAATTGAGATTTCCGTGAGGCACGAGTAAGGTTCAACCTGGGGGCCCCAATTGCCCGGTTGATAACGCAACGTGTTGACTGCGAGCCAGCAGAGCGCTAGAGGTTGTGGGTTCGATTCCCACGAAAACCACAATGGGTCTATAATGGCCTAAGTGTGTATTCGGACAGCCACAATAATCTACATCGACGTCTATCAAGGTTCAACCTGAAATAAGCGACGGAATGTAGTATTGGGGTTGAAAAAATGTAATGTCGCGAATGTACCACCTCAGAGCACCGGGGCAGACCCTGTTGTATTTTATTCCTTACCCTTCCACACTGCAAAGTGTTCCAAATCCTTTTTTTTTTGCCAGAAAAAACTGACATCAAAAGACAAAACGTATACAGTAAAACCCGCTTAAATGCAAACCGCTTTACTGCACAATTCCTTTTATTGCACACAATGCGAATGCACCGAATTTTTTGCCTTATTAATGTGTAGAAACAAAGACCGCATTATTGCACACCTCTTAAATACACAAACCTTTTATTTGCACATTAATTTCAGGCACGAATTTTCTATTTGAATTAAAAAATAACCGGATAAATGCAATGTACATATTTTAACACTAGAAATACCAAGACCGGTAAAATTGACCGGTACTAAATTTCTTGCTTGAATTAATCATATTTTTTGAAAATATCTCTTAAGAGTAATACCAAATCTTATTAGGTTCAAAATTGCGACATATGTATCGTGAACCTATTTCCATTTATAATTATTAATTTAAATGTGAAAGCATATTATTTTAAAGGTGCCAAAAATTATCAAAATTACAAGCTTGAGCGCCGGTAGTTCTAGTGGTAAATGAACAGATATGTAATGTCAAAAATTCATTTTCTGTAGAAGTGTAGTACTTTTACATTGTCCCCTCAGTGGTTACCATTTAAAGGCAAAGAAGAAGAAGAACACTTTCTCGTTAGTCTTTATTTTGACATTTCAGTCTTTTTGAGTTGGCGGGTGGACCTTGTAAATTGCGGATTGTAATTGTTTAATTTTGGTAAAATTTGTAAAGTAAAGACGAAAACAGAACGCTATGTAATTAACCAAACTGAAAAAAAGTAATCCGAGCTCTCTTAAATGCACAACATGCGCATTTATCTTAAAAACGTTTAAATGCACAAACCGTTTAAATGCACGAAATTTTCTGACAAATTGGATATGCATTTAAGCGGGTTTTACTGTATACAGATTTATTAAGGAAAGTTTGACAGTTCACATAGTACTAAAACTTTTGCGTTATTACTACATATATTTACTTTTTTTGTTTACCGTTATAGTAGATATAATTTGCATAGGGTAAATTTTTATATTTTATCCGAATCTCTTTAAAGCTGTATAAATCATGTATGCATTCAATAGCTAATATCTTGTCCTTTCTTGTCTAAAATTTTTAAGAATTTGTATTTTGCTCGACTATAGCTCTAGAAATACATAATTGGTTTCAATACGGTTTTTTCCATTGCATAGCCTATTCATCAGGCTTTAATATAGAATGCTTGTAGTTTCGAAATTCAAAATGGCGGATCCAATATGGCGAGCCGAAATTGAAAAACTCGAAGGTTCTTATAAAATATGGTACAAAGAGATTTTAGTACTTGCTGATTTCAAATATGTTATATGCATTTTGAAATTGAAGATGGCGTATAAAACATGACGGTCCGAAATTGCTTAACTTTATTAAATTTTTATAAAAATATTAACATATACACATCATTTTTAACTTTCCAATTTTGATATCAAGATTCAATAAAATTACTCTAGGAGCCACTAGAAACCAATTTTAGTAAAAGACCAATATTGGTTTCAAAAGGTATTAGTGCTCCATTTTGATATCAGAATCGATATGAGTGACCAAAAACCCCGATGTATTAACTTTTATCTAAATTCGATTGAGTTAAATATTTTTTGTCCGCAATTTGGTTTCGGCCATATTTAAATTTTTAAATAAGTGATCCCAAAATCGTCCACATACCATTTTTTATGAAAATCCGATCAAATTTAATTTTGATTGAATTTTGATAGCAGATTTGAAATCAACAACATTAAGAACCCCTGTATACTTAATTTCAAGAATATCCGACGGAATTTCGAAGTTTGGTCAGCTTTTTGACGATTTGGAACATTGTGCACCGGGTCAAATCTTTAGATGGCCTCCTAATTGAAGAACTGTGTAGATAGTTCAAATCTAAAAGGAAAAAGGCCTTGTTATAATATTGCAATATTAGAAATGCATAGGTAAAGACGTAACTAAAACTTAAAAGACAAATTATAGTTTTTACATTGGGGCTGAATGCTATTTATAAGTGGATGTAGTTCATGTGGAAGATTCTAATAAAATTAGTATTAAAGTCATCACTGAAACAGATATCGTCGTTGCGCGTGCAATACCGCGAAAGAGCAGTTTGTAAATACCGTGTAGCAGCAAAAAGCGCAAAATTAAAATATAGCGCCTACGGATTCTTAACATGGTTTCGCTCCTTATAGATCTCACAGAATTTAAATTAGCCTATAAGAAACCTCTTTTTTGGCATAGAAACAATACCGCAGTACAGTTGCTTGAAGTTGACGGCAAGTTTTTTCTTCCTCCTGTAAAATCGTGAAAACGCAGATACGCTGTATTTACTAACTGATCTTTCGCGGTATTGCACGCGCAACGACGATATAATATATTATGTTGAATTTATTGTCTTAAAAGCTTATCGTGTGATTAAGTTACTTACAATCTCTGTCAAACCAAATTAATACCTGCATAAACTTCTCTCCCTAATTTTATGCTTTCTGCAAAGGCAGACTTGTTTTCTTAGCCTGGCCAACAAATTTCAATAATAAGGAAGTTTTTGTTTTTGAAAACGGAAGCATTTGCTGTGAAACGTTTTTTTTCCAAATCGCCACAATATAAAATTAATTGCTGTGTCGCGTCAGTTTAGCTTTTTACAACAGCGCGTCTTTTGTAGAAGTTCGAGTGTTTTTCTTCTACTCTCTACTCATTAACGATCTCGTTTTGCTTAGCTTAGCCTTGAATATTTCTCGTGCGTACTTACTAGTCATGTAAAACGACTATCGGAATGGGGCAGTGCTTAGCCTTACTCAATGATACTCATAGTAATTTAAAGTTATCCGAAAACACATAAAACCCATTTACCTACTTTATCCACCGAAATAGAGAATTCATCGCCTTCGATTTCGCATACCTTTATTCGAAAATGCAAAAATATGCCTTTTCTTACTAGACGTCGGACCGTTTTAGTGCGTAACCCAAGCCCAACTATTTTGCTACGTGCTTTTAGTGAAAATTGCAAGTTTTCTCTTAATTACTTCCGTCATTGAATCCCACAAAACTGCTGCACCGCGTCCTCCAGATAAGAAGCGAAGAAAAGACGAAGAAATCTGCGCAACGGTGCGCCCCGAACAAAAAGAACGTCGCAAAGTCTTCAGCGGAGCCCTAAGTTGAGCATACGTACCTACGGTCCCGGAGGAGAAGTCCATTAAGTATTCCACTTCCGGTACTTATACATTGCAGCGATTATCTCCGCGAAATTTATAGCCAATGCACTGCATCTTTCGTTCCTCGTTTCTCTGGTTGCCGCAAAAGATATTCGCGGTCTGTGTGGATCGTACCACGATCAGAATCTCTTTTGTGGGCCGCCTGGACGCAAACATCTGTACAGTATGGGCCGGACTTAAAGTGCACAATCGGTCCGACGATATCAGGTGTAACCGCGGGCAAAGTCCAAATCAGAGACCCCCGCGCACTCACGGACAGACAAAAGGGGAACGAAGGAACAATGGCCAGACATGGGGAGATCCTCTCGCGAGCTGAAACCGAGATGCGGGTCCTGCTGAAGCCCGCGCCCGGTCCAGATCCACAGAGATCAGTGAGGCTGCCTATCGTCGGCCTGTCACACTTTTCACATGCGACCTCGGCCTTCCGACGGACAGACGGTTCTCCTCTGTCCACCTTATACCGTCGAAGTGACGAACCGGCAATTGGACAATAGTAATAAAAATTCGACCTGGAATAATGTGAAGACGTTCGAGCACACCAGATAACGAGATATAAAAAAAAAAAAAATAAGGAAGGAACAAAAAAAAACAATATGGAAGAAATCCGAAGATACCGCATCTTTGTACCGCGCAAGGTGATATAAGGAGGGCTCGCGGACGTTGATTGAAAGCCGAGGTGAGTTGCGCGGAAGGGAAACCGGTCGAAGTTGTTGTTGTTGTTCTTCTTGTGATGAAGATCATCATCATCATCATCCTCCGCAGATGCTTGATCTCTGGCTGTGAGTTCTTAGGAAATGCCCGCCGGCCGGACACATACCTGGCCAGGTCCAACAATGATGCCCCACGGTCCATGGATACCGTGAAGAATGCTTTATTGGTTCTGGAGCTGAACTCTTCGTTAGAAGAAAACTATGCGGGTACGCTTCGAGCCAGGTTACGATTTGTGTTTATTTCCACATTAGCTGAGTTCCGTCATGCGCGCCTCAACGGCCCTGTTGATGGGGCTGCTGTGGCTCTTCTGGCGGAAGACCCACACCAACCGAGAATGAGATAAGAAAAAATATAAAATATAAAAGAAGTCGGAAAGACCTTAGGGCACCACAGTGAGAAGAGATCAGTTTGCAGGTAGAAGAATCGTTCGCAGAAAGTTCATCACTCCCACCTGAAAGAACGGAGCAGCGGCGGCGGCGGCGGCGGCGGCTGCGGCTGCGGCTGCGATAGGCACGTTAATTACATGTGGGGCGGGCAGCACTAAGAGATTTCTCAGGTATTTTCTACCGCTGCGAAATCAGTCATGCTAATAACCAGGCAATTATCGGGCGAAAGTTTAGCTGGCGGCGTATCAGCAGTGCGATGCTTCTATAATGGCCAAGTCGAGCTGGTTTTATATATTTGTCACACCTCCAAGATTTTAAGAATAGTTCTTTTTGCTACTTACAGCTTCCAGCAAGAAACGAAGATACAGACAAAAAAAGACCCTCATGAAAAATGTCAAATGTATTTAACTGCTTACATGGGAAAAAAATCCCTTGATTAAATACCGAAAGAAATAGTCATGCTCATCTAAAGAAAATCAATCATTTTCAGCCTACTAATATATTTAAATGGATTATTTAAATCAATTTGAACAATATTCTTCTAAATAATAGTAGATGTACACATTCACTATTTGGATTTTGAAATTAAATAAAACACATAAAAATTGAGAAAATTTAAATTTTTTCGAAATATAGTTTTTTAACATTTAGTTTCTTGCATATGAGTATCGCGACTATCAGTTACATAGCGCATCCTATCAGTCCAATTTTTGACTACTTTTTCGAGCATTTGGGGCCGTATATCCGCAATGACATGTCTTATGTTGACTTGCAATGCGCATAGACTGGAGACTTCACAAAAAATAGTCCAGCGGTATCAAGTAACACGATCTTAGTGAACACATGTCAGGTCCATTTGTTGAAATAAGATTTTCGCCAAATTGTCCTTTCAATAAATCGATTCTTTCAGCCGCTGTATAGCACGCAGTGCCATCCTGTTGAAACAGATCATTGTTCTGTACCACTCTGATGGGGAATTATTTGGTCCATAAAATTTCTCCATAAATTTATATAAATAAGCACTTCCACGATACATCTTTCCATGATGATTTGTTAGACCTTACCGAATATAAATGACATTGATACTTACAACAAATTACATCTCATTTAACCGTTGTGAAATTACTAAAATTCAGTATGAGCAAAGCAAAAGACATTTGGATCTTAGACAATATATGCGTGCGCAAATAACTGTGAATGTAAGATTAAGCTGATCATTCGTCAGGAATTTAAATTAAATGAAGCTGTTAAGTCAGCAAAAAGTCTCAGCAGAATCGCACGCTATCCAGTAAGTCTCTAAGAAATAAAATTCTCTTATAAAGGGTGTTTCAAAACCGGCTTTCATTTTATACTTGGAATCTTTTTGGTTGTGTCAAATATGGAACGCTGAGATTTCATAGTTGTCATCAGCAAGCTATGAGGTTAAATCATGAAGCATTTCACAATTGAACAACGCATAGAAATTGTGTAAATTCACTATCGCACATTTTTAATCATTATGCACCACATCAGCCGACTGTAAATTCACCACAGTCGTCAATAAATTTTAGGAAGCAGTATACAACAAATTTTGGCTGTAGATCTGCATATGCACGGGCATTTATCAAATATTGTGCTCCACATGTAACCTCCATATCTATATTCTGTGTTGCAATAAAAACATTTCCACAGTTCAAATGGAATATACGTTTTATAAAATAAAGATAATATAAGCCTGTTTTGAGACACCCTTTATTATATTATTTAAAACTTTTTTACTAACCCTTTCCATTTTTTTACTAGATGGTATTCAATGACCAAGTTAAGTTGCTTTTAATGTTAGCAGATGTTCGCAGATCTAAAAGAGAAGAATATTTAACTTTATATGTGTTAAACAACCAGTTTGGCCATGTTATCAAACCAAGGATCAAATCAAAATTGATTGCAAATATAAGCGAACATTTGGGAAACTACCTCAACCACGATTACACAAAAACTGCTATGAGTGGAATGCCTGATTTCTATAGGGAAGAGATAAATTACGTTTTAATACAATGATCTTCAAAATCTCCAAAATGTGATAATAATTTGGCTGTATCAGCATATTCATTACTTTATCTTGCAACGTGAATATCATCATCTAAGGAAAACAAATAGTATTATTGTCTTCCAGTTCTAATGTAATTTACTACGAAATCTCAAAATTATACTCGCACTTTCGCGGATCGCCGGCCGCGCATGATGAATAGTATCTGCTTGCGTCTGCTCCATCAGCTCACAAAAGGCGCACGGTGACACAACAAAACAATATCGTCGATTTCTCACGGTCTTTTCCTCTCACCTTACCACCCACTCGGTGAATTATGTCTGGGCCCCATTGTGCTGGACGCGGAAGCCCTCCGCAGATTACGCCAACTCTGCTGATAAGTGAGTCAAAGGTACCTACAAAAAAAGGGAAGAGGCAAAATAAGACCGCGCAGGAGGACGTGCAATCTGTTTGATTGCATTTGATACGATCACCGGAGAAACGTAAACTCGGCTGGCTGGAGAAGGTGTCGTTGGACCACCTAAGCTATGTACTTTACTTGGGAGATTCTTTATAAATTCTAGAGATTCAAGTGCAAGTAGACGACTGTCCGAGTGAATAGACTTGTGGAGCGAATGCGATTTACCACACAGTGCAAGATCGGCCTGGGCCTACACACGGAATACCAGGAGTTTGGGTACGTTTTCGTGTTTCAGCCCAAAAGAGTGAACGGCTTAGTTGTGGCTCGGTTTTCCGTCGTCTGGACAACTTCAGATGCCTGCAAGATACTTACTAGACGCTGATATTGCGCAATAAGATTAGTTTGTGATCGATAGGCACTTCAGCAGTTGTTTGGGAAAATTCCTCTTAAACCAGTAGTAAAATTCCATAGAAAGATAATGAAAAATTCACAAATAATTTTGTAATTTAGCTTTTCAGTATTGTTCAGTGGTTTTAAGGTATTACGGAAATTCATTTTTTCTTTCGTTCTAATTTTTTTTTTAATATATGTACTTCGCACTAATTTGGTTCCTGAAATTATGTTTTATGGTTTTCAAGGATCCAAAGTGGGATTAAGTATAACTTCAATCACTATTTCTTGACTTACTTTTGAAGTTATTAATTTTGCAAAAAAGCTTCTTAAATTCTTGTACTTTCGTATTCAATCGCTCGCTACATTTTTAAATAGGTTTATATTCGTTTCTACTTTATCATCTAGCGAGATTGTATTAAATTATAACATAAAGTCTAAGCCAAAATGAGCCATATCACAACGTTACATAACTTGAGTGTGAACGCGAATAAGTAAATGGGACCAATCTTTGTTAACTCTACAAATGTATTTTTTCAAAACGTAGAGCGACGGAGGTAAATCTATTTTTTTTTTTTTTTTGGAAGTGATGTAAAATTTAAATAAAATTATAATACGGCAGCTTTTATACAATGCCGAGGGCGACTATATGGATAAATATGCAAAGCGAAAGGTTGAGCTCGTATTGTTGAAAACACATTTCAAAGTTATTTTTATGACCATTTAATCATTCTCTCTGCAAATTTTCTAGTGATAATATGGGGTGTAGCATTATAAATTTAAAAAATAAGGTGAAGCTGTCTGAAAAAATATTCATCATACTTTATTGTTTGAATTTTAAAAAAAAGAAGAAATTTGTATGGAGGGACATTGGGAGTGAATCAAAGTGTCGGCGCTGATTTGCAAGATTTAGAAGTGGACATTTTGAACTTCAGGACAAAGCTCGTTCTGGAAAGCCAGGAGAAATAGATCTCTCTCTTGAAGGTTGCACTCGAGATGAAATATGTAAGTTATATAACCATTCGGCACCATTTAAAAAACTTAGGAAAGTCATCAAACTTGGAAACCAACTCTCTCTAGTCCCGTGATCTTCAAGCGCCTTTTTCAACCGAATCATTATTGGTGATGAATAATGGGTCATGTGTAACAACAATAAATGTCGTCATAGAACTACATCCAAGAAATGAACTCATCCACTTAAGATATGGTACGATTTTGAAAGATTGATCAATTTTATGCAGCTGCCACAAAACCAAACGGAATATAGCTGAAATCTACTTCCAACAATTTTTAAGACTGGATTCAGTATTAAGGGAAGGTTCTCATCTAGAACGTCAAAAAAAAAGGTAAAGTTCGTGATTTTTTTGAAGGCAAATGACAAGACATAGGGAAATGATATTTGGCATTATCTTTTATTGTACATTTATCTGTACGAAAAAATTTTTTATTCAAAAAAAAAAACAAAATGGCGCCCGTTATTCAACTTCTCCGGAGGTATGTTTGTGTGCAATCTGCGTACAAGATAACTCAAAAACGGTTCAACCGATCAACTTCTAGTTTCGTGCATATTAAAGTAAACAATTTTCTTCATAGAAAGAGCGGAGCACATTTTGAAAATTGTAACATTATCTCCTTTTTGTAAGTGATAAACTATGAAAAAAAACGGCCGAAAACGGCCTTAAAAGTTCAAAATCGCGCCATTCCGTCAATTTTAATTTTTTTTTGAAAGTCGTCCGCTCTTTCTGAGACAAATTTAGTCTAGTTTATAATAATGTCATCATTATTTGATTTCAGACCAATCTGCGACCCCTAAATTGTACGCAGCTGGGCCATTTTCGAAAAACATGCCTCCGGAGAAGTTGAATAACGGGCGCCATTTTGTTTTTTTTTTGAATAAAAAAATTTGTTCGTACAGATAAATATACAATAAAAGATAATGCCAAATATCATTTCCCTATGTCTTGTCATTTGCCTTCAAAAAAATCACGAACTTTACCTACTTTTTGACGTTCTAGATGAGAACCTTCCCTTAAACCATAAACGGCCAGCTCTTGTCAATCGCAGAGGTGTTTTTCTTCCATCAAGACAACGCTCGTTCCCATACAGCCAGGATCACCAGCACACAGCTAGAGGAATTTGGTTGGAAAAAAATCTTTCATTTTCCTTATTCACCAGACTTAGCACCTTAAGACTTCCATTTGTTCTGGAGTCTACAAAACTACCTTGATAGTAAAAACTTTAGATCTCATGATGATAACCAGTGTGCAATAGCGACATTCTTTAATTCAAAGCCAGAAAAGTTTTTCAAGGGTGGTATTGAGAAGAAAAAGATATGAAAAATCGTTTGCATTCTTCAACGTCAAGACATTGAAAAGTATTCGCACAGGTACTATATTATTCTTAAATCTAGAGTCAAGTTCATTGCCACTGCGTTTGATAATCTATTCTGTCACTAAAGACGCAAACAAAACATCTTTTATAATTCGCTCCGTATGTGTTGTCTATCTTTTTAAAATCAGTTGATCACATATATTTCTTTTTGCATACCATATATCCCGATATATATCATCTCACCACCCCAATTGCAATAATTTTTTTTTAGTGTAGAAAGCTGGGTGAGGTGTAGCGTTATCATGGTGGTAAATAAACACCTTTACGATTGCATAAGACTAGGTGTTTATTTTCTAACCTTTCGTTTAGTTTTTCTATCTGTGTGATATACAAATTAGCACTGATCGGTTGATTAGGGGGAAGAAACTACCAATGTATTATTTCTCTGATATCCCATCATACACAAAATAAATTCTTTTTCGGATGCGTGTCTGGTTTTGGGACGGATAAACTTGGCTCTACAGCTCGGCATACGATTTCCTGGCGTTTTATATTATTGTAAATACCCCATTTCTGAGAAATTCAACTTTGAATTTCTAAAAGAGTAGCTTTCACGACTAAAAATTCTCTCGTAATTCGTCCGAATTGCTTGTGATTTTAATGAAATTCGGCCGGAATTCGGACGAATTACGAGAGAATTTTTAGTCGTGAAAGCTGCTTTTTTAGAAATTCAAAGTTTAATTTCTCGGAAAGGAGACCTTTCCGCCAAAATTTTTTTTGCATATTCGTTCGTTCTGAGCCTAGGCGAACGTTCCTACCGAGTTTCATTAAAATCCGAGAGGTGACCGTATTCTTAACTTAAGCCAAAAATTCAATATGGCGGATCCAAAATGGCCGACCCCAAATGGTTAACAAATATTTTAATATGTTTAGAATACAATAAGAGACATGACAAACCCCAATATATGAGATTTGAAATATTTTGATTTAAAGTAGAAGAAAATCGGAAATACAACCTTCATCTCCTAAATTACACCCTTCAGGGATGGAAATCATAAAGAATTAAATCTTACCGTTAAACACCCTTATAAAGAAATTTGAAGTGCTCTTGGTGAAGATTTTAAAAATGTCAAAAATTCATCTCAAACCTTATTTTTAACCCGATTTAGCAACATGAAAAACCCCTATATACCAAATATTGTGAAATTTAGTAAAGTATTCAAGGCTACCAGTTTTGACATGAAAAGTAAGAAAGTAAGTGCCAGTCAACCGGTTAATAATGTGTAGATCCCCAATTTTTTTTAATGACCTCAAGAAGTCGTTTTGACATTGATTTCACCTGCCTTTATGTGAATTCCCACTAGTGTATATGTAAGTATTCTGATTAATTGATCCAAGAATCTCCCAAAAGTCCTTTCCAAAGTGTTCAGCATTTCTTCTGTTCATTTTATACATGATTCTCTGTCGTAGCAGTAGGTCTTATCAGGATCCTGTATATCATAAATTTTGACTTCCAAAGACCGTATTTCGATTTTAATATTTTACATAGTTAGTACAAGTATTTATTTCTTCTCTTATTAATTCCCCTCAAATATTATTAAGCGAATACGTTAAAAGCTCTCAATTTCAATATTGTTGTCCACTGTCTAACGTTGCCCAATTAACAGTTAACCTGCAAAGAAAGAAAACTGTAAACTTGAAATAAGGCTCAAAACACCTGTTTGAGAGTAATTATATGAAAAGGAGAATTTACACACAACAAAAAACAAAATCTTTCCTAATCATGTCGAAATCACAGTAATTTTGTTAGCGACTATCAGAGAAACTACACACCCACATAAGCCTAACCGATATGGAAGCATAATCAGAAATTCTCGCTCCACCTTTTTGAGACTTCACTTGTTTGCATTATTTTATTCCTCGGTATTTCCACCTTTTTCTGCACGCAAACACACACGACACGACCCAGCCGCCTCAAATTCACCCCTTGCCTAGATTGAGTCAGCCTAACAAAAAAGAAAAAGAAGAGAAAACGCCTGCCTGCCTGCCTGCCTGCTGAACGCCTGAACCTGAAGAAGCCGAAGAAAAATCACGTCGTCGTCGCCGAAGCCGAGAACGCAACAGCAAGTAAACAAACGGCACATACAGCGCCATCTGTGAACGCACACAGCTGGCCGAATTACGAGACAACAACACGACGATGGACGGGGCGCTCCGCTCTTCAAGAAAATAAATTCTTTTACGCCCGCTACTTGTGAACATGCACGCACACACATACGTAGAGGCGGCTAATCAACAAAACTTCGACTCCTGCCCGGCCCGGCTGAATCCGAAGAAGAGAATCGGCATTTAATTATTACGGAGACTGTGTGAAATGAAGCGCATCACGCATACAACGGAACCGCTCCGCCGAAGCACCGTAAAGAATTTTTGTGTGGCGGCGAGGCGAACAAGGAAGCGCGGCAGATGATAACGCGAAAAAAAAACCAGGAGAAGAAGAAGAGAAAAACGCGCTCAAGTGGCTCCGTTCAACGAAGCGACGTCGAAGACGTCGACGGTTCCCTTTCCATTTCACGTATACACCACACCAACGCCACGCCACGACCACACGACGACCACCACCACGCCACACACTTGTCGTCGTCGACTTCGCCAGCGGCAGAGAGGAGCGGCTGAGCGGCAGCGGAGCGGGAGAGGCTCGCGCGAGTCGGAGCAAAGCTGACGGCAGCACGTTACGTTTCTGAGCTGCGGGTCGGTAAAATCGGGCTGATGCTGCTGTTCCGCCGCTGGCCTCGTGTAGTAGTCGATGGTCTGCCGTCGATGTACGTCGGGCGAAATTCCTTCTTCTTCTCAGCAGCTGGGTTCAGGGAGCGCTCCTAGAGCACCGCGCGCAGTGCAGCCAGAAAAACGGTTAAAAAAATAGAAAATAAGTGTGTCGAAAGTGTCTCAAAATCTCGACAACGTCTCACAGGCCGAGTAAAGTTGCTGCTTTCTGACGCGCACTTCGCGCTTCTTTGTTTTCCGGTTTTTTTTTTTAAACTTTTTAAAAAATAAATAAAAAGTGGACTGCATCCGTCGTCGCTGAGTGAGATCCGTTCCCCGTTTCAACCCTTGGGAAAAAACTTGTGAGGAAATCAGGAGAAATAAAAAATAAAGAAACAAAGTCTTGCGATTTTTAAAAACACGGAAAAGGAGAAGTGACGTAAGGGAGGCGCCCACCAGAAGAACTCCCATCGTTTTTTTTTTCGACAGCGGCAATATCACTTGTTGTTTGCGGTTCAATTTTTTGGTGCTTACTTGGGCGCGCGTAAAAGTTCCGTGTTCTGCGGTCGATTGTGTTGACAAGTGTCCCAAAACCCCCTCTAACGGCAGGTTCAAGTGACACATAATAAAAAGAAGAACCGTAAAAAAGGAGCTTACCATCAAAAAAAAAAGGGCCGTTGTCGTTACCGACATCTCTCGGTCAAGCATCGAAATTTACTCTTTATAGTGAAAAGTTTTAAATATAAGGAACAGGCAACAAACGCGTTGCCGGAAGTTCAGTGGATTATTGTCAGTGTTTTATAACTGTTTGTTTTAGTCTGTTCCTCCTTGGATTTCAGTTGTTTCGCGGCTGGAGTGCGAATTTGGAACAGTGAAGCGCGGCTAAATTTGCCTTAATACGTTATACAAATAAAACGCTAAATTTTTGGCGAAGGAAAGAAACCAGTCCAGACATCTTCTGCACTGTGCAAGGTAACTAACTACAAAACACAAAACAGAACAAATTACAACAAAAAACACTACTTACCCAGTCTACGGCGAAATGAATTCGAGCAACTGCGGTGAAACGAAACGCTCTTCCTGAATTTTTCATACGATGAAGCCTTCACGAAACGGCAGCGGAAGTCGTTCTAATCGCAAACATCGGTCACCTTTAATTACTCAGTGTTAGGGTTGCCAGTGAGCCACGTTCCCCGAAAGAACGGATGTATATAATTTCTTGAGGGATTTCTTTCTTAATTGTTCCAATCGCGCCTGTAGAGGCTTTTTCGTCAATTAGTCAGTTGACATAACGTTTTTGGAGGACGTTATCAGAACGAGATGATAACGCTTATCACAGCGAGAAGCTTGTTGAAAACGATTTTGTAACTTTTATCAGAGAAACCAAAGTAATTTTGGGAAGATACGAGACAGCTTTATATATTTATAGCCAAGAGAAAAAAAGCACTGCAAAAGTAGTGTTATAAGGCTTAAATATTTTGCAACAATTTTTCTCCGTTCTAAAAATTTTACCAAAAAAGATTTGATTGAACGGCTATAAAAACTTCAAAATAAAACACTGAGAATAACAGAAATATGATTTAAAGCAATTTGAATGTATGTTGGATATTTGGAAATTACAATAACTAAATGTAAGACAAAAGAACGGATGAACAAACGTTACTCTTACAAAGTAACCGTAAGTGTCTACAACTATACAATATAATTTAATCGATTACCTGAATGCTTGAAAACTTCAAATAAAATTTTCTATTGTTTTCGGAACTACAAAGTTTGTAATCTTTCAAGTTAGTATTTGACCAACTTGATTGGAATTGGATGAAAATTGGATTACTGAAGCTAGTAATAAGTATTACTAACAGTAATACATATCGACAAACAAATATGACAAGATCACATAGTATAGACATAGTCTAAGTACAGAGCTTTGACACAAGCCATCTATAAACATCATTAAGAAAGATTTTATATTAATCAGAATGAAACAAGGATTGTGTTTCTAGGAAGTTCTTAAAATGCCGGGCAATGGCTATGTTTATTTATTTTAAACTACGAGGACTAACACAATACAAATTTGTTTACTTACAAATGTTGTCAAAAAATGTTATTTGACAAGATGAGGTTTCTTTGATGTCAGTAATTTTAAGAATAAAGTTTTCTTAAAATTTCTTAAGAATATGATACAATGCAAATGTTTCTCCCATGACGAACAATAGTCAATAGTTATGCAGCAGTAAATGTAGAACATGCCTTAAGTTCTTAAACATATATGGCATCTCTAAAACTATATAAGTACATATGTAATATTCATGATTAGGCCGATCGTGTAAACTAACCCTGTCTGTCGTGCCGTATTTAATATTCTTCCGTTTGAGCTTCCCTATTAAGTTAAAAATAGAATACATACCGCAAAAAACAACTTAATTAACCTTAGCCCCATAATATTTCGTGTAATTTCCTCCCAATATCGTTTAGAATATAAGTAGATACTTAAAAAGTGGACTGGAACATGAAAATATCAATTTTCGTTTTATAAAAGGTGATCTATCCAGTTTTAAAATGTAATTTAACAAAACCACTATTCAATTTTTATACAATAACGTTAAACGAAGTCGCCAGAACAATGAACTTTTGTTGACAAATTTTTATTTCATAGACTTAACGACCTTCATCAATTCATTTCCTTTAAAATCGTTTACCACGATTTTAGTGTCGAAGAAAGTTGTTAATCGTGTGAACCAATCTTCAACAATGTTATACTTGTTTATTTATTAAATCAAAGGAATTCCATTCTTTCTTTCTCTCTCTCTCTGCAACATAGTAAAGCTTAATTATCTTGTAGGTATTTTATAGTATTTCCCATAGTAAGGTAATTAGCTGTTAAATCTAATTAGCGAACATGTCTCGAAAAATGTTAGTTAAACGGGGCCCGGAACAGTGCCACCAAGTTAAAGGCTATTAATTAAAAACGAGGTATCGTAAGCTTTAAGGTCCGAAAAGACTCCGGCACGTGATAAAGTGTAAAGCCTATTTTAATATCAGTCAGTCCATCTGTGATTCAGAGAAATGTGTGCACTGTGCACACAGCCTTGCCTCGTTTAACTAACTCCCCATAAGCAGTGCATTAAAATAGCCGCTCAAATGGCTGTTTAGGAGCGCTCGAAAGCTTTTAATTATTTCCCGGTAGGAACGGGCTCGGCTTGGCGCTGTTCGGTTCTTAGAAAACCTTGCACTTTACACCCACGGATAAAAGCCGCCGTACTTCCTCGTGATTAAATCATCTTAATCTTTGCCGCCCGAGTTGGGTTACTCAATTCAAAATCGGGCTGGTTCGAAAAACAATTGATACGTGCGGCTGTACCTGTTTTTCAGCTGACTGAGCCTTAACTATACCCAATAAGAAAAAAACAAGAAAATAAACAAAAATAAAAGATTGATAAAAAAATATATGTACGAACCCCTCGAAGGCGGCGATGGTGGTGGGTAAGAGGACGCTGATTTGTCTTCGAATGGGAATTAATAGGCTCGCAGATAGCCGCTATCAGGAAGAGTCATATAAACACCAGGCTCGGATTATCGGTGTAAGCAGAAGTGTAAACAATTTTAGGAAGCCACTCGAAATTGTCGTTTTATTACAAATCCCCAGATAGCCGGTGACGTCATGCGGTGTAATTGCGCGACAAAACTGGTTCACTGGAACAATATTTTTGCCAGGAAGTTGATCGAAACGATCTCGAATTGGCAATTATCAAGATAATCGAGAAAAGATATATTTCTTAAAATGTCATCCACGCACAGGTTTTTGGGCCAAAATATGTTTCCTTCCAAATTTCAATTTAAATTCGGTTTTTTTTTTAGAAGTCACGATCTTGTCTTAAGGTTCTTGAAGCAATAAATGGTGCTCTTTACGAAACAAGCAGTCCCAAGGGCATGCGCAAGTGACGAATGATACGTTTTTCTGCCGGATTTGGTATTCGCTTATTTTTTTTTTTTTTTATTTAATAGTTAATGTTAACGCATGGTGCCCAGGTGAGGTGACTGACAACACCTGCGCTCGTTCCCCTAAAAATAAATTAAATGCTCAGGTAATGACCATGACTGGTATGTAAATATATCTACCAGCCTACTGTTATGTTTTCGTTTACAGTTAAAGCTTCCGGATTTTTAAGCTGTTTCTTGACTCTTGAAGTTTTCTTTTCACCCTAATTAATTGATAATGAGTGTCTTACTACCTCTCGGGTGTCTCGTTCAAAATCCCCAGAAAGAAGGTCTTCTCTTGAGCACTTGAAGAACTCGTTTTAGGGCCATACTTCTTCGTGTCGTTCTTCACTGTGAGGAGGCTGATGATAAATTTGTTTAAGTTGCACAATCGTTGTATTCTTCTGTACGAATGTAGTTTTGTAATTAGGAAGAGGCTTTAGTAGAGTTAATTAATTCAGAGGTCTTCTTTTTTTTATTGAAAGGCCGATGATCTATATTATTTTAACCAAAAAAAACAGCTATTATGGCTTTAAGTTCAAATCTTATCTATCAGGTTTAAAATATAGGTCATTAATATGTGGTCTAATTTAAAATTCTTGTCCCCATTCTCATAAACAAAACATAAATTAAGTCACGAGTGCTAAACAAATTAGATAAACTTTATTTCACCAAAGAAATGGTGTGGTTTCCTAATAATTTTATAGATAACAACTAAAGTTCAATGTCCTTTTCAACAAATAAAAAACTAGAAAGTGAAATTTTCTTTGATACCAAAGTTAAATCAACTATATAGCTGCCAAACGTGAAAAAAAGAGGAGTGTTTGTTATTTTTACGTTTTTATAAAATATCAGTTCAAGCAAATGCTATCTTATATTTTCACTTTTTAAGTATCATATAATCAAATTTTGATGATATTAGGCGAACACATCAGTAAATCAAATTATTTATCTCCACACGAGCGGGCAATGTTGGAAAATATTTTAAAAGTACATATGTACTTAAATTAGCTTTTATGATATAAAAAAACAAAAGATTCCTTAGAGCTATTATTGATCTATACAAAACTGAACTTGTCAAAGAGAAAGTAGTTTTCTGTTTAGAAATGGAATAAAAATCAACGAAAGATTTCGATGATTATGTTTGTTTTGGTTATATCTTTTGTATTTTGCATTCATTATTCTTAGCATCAAATCAAATTGGGAATATGGCATGCAACTACAAGCTACATCAAACGTAGCAAAAATACAGCGAGTACAATAAAAAACGAGAACAATCGAAGCAGCACCATGGTATAAAAATAAAAAATAAATAAAAACATACATAAGGACTTAGAAATCTTTACGGTACAGGATGAAATAATCAAACACGCCAACTCATATTCAGAATAACTGCGAAACCACTAAAAATTATTCTTATTCAAATAAAAATGTAGAAAAGAAATTACTCTTAGCAACATCGGTTAGAGAATAGACTCTTGTGGTACACCGCTTGATAGGCATAACATAGGCGTAAAAGAAGGTGATGTGACGGAAATCAAAATGAAATATTGAAATCAATGCAGTCTTATAAGTGTTCAGCTCTTTAATGACTAATTCTTGCCTTTCAATTTCCCTGTACAAAAATATCAAATTTAAAATTCATAAGATGGAAAAGAGACGCGTACTTCTTCCAATCGTTGACTCAGCTCAGGTTTTACTCTGCAGGATAATGACTCAGAACACACTTGCGATCAGTGCGAAATGCTTAAAATAAAACAAATCTATAAGAAGACTTGAAAAACAAAGGTTAGAGTACTATATATTGGATTAAAATAGGACTTGCTGGCGTAATGGACATTCTCAATTCAATTTCGATGCCAGCCTTGGTAAAACTTTTTAAGTGTTCAAGGTCTTCTATTGCCATCCCCGTTAATGGTAATTGCACTTTTTTTTTGAAAAACGATATAGAGACATCTGTTAAAGCTATTTTTAACGATAACAAAAAACAAAATCTGCAAATCCATAGTCGTCTAGGAAGAAGGAAGAACAAACGCGCGGATCTTATATGTGGCATGTGAGATCATTAAGCTCTGGGTCACGATCGACTATAATTTCCCAAAATGATTATCGTTCAAATTGAAAGAGCATTTGAAGAAGAAAAGCTCGGGATAGAAAGAGGCCCATGAGGAAGTACGATACTGGATGTAGGTCTCTCGATGCGCGGCTGGATTTGGCTTCCGAGACGCGTATTATAAACAGAAAAATGAATCAGATTCCAAAAATAGTGTGAAGTTTGGGAAGTATAACAGCAATCTTTTACATTTTGCTTAACCGCACAAATTGTACAGCACACCGATTGATGCGCGAGGAAGTGGAAGCGATACAGAAGCAGCGCCAACAAAACGTAAGAGACAAAGCCGCGTAAAACGCAATATTATATCATCGAGCTTGTAAGTGTTACCCACTTTGGAGCCTCTTAAACCGCTCCTTAAAAATGCTTTCAGACAAGATTCTGCAACGAACAATTACATAAAATGAAAAGATATAAAATAAAAAAGTGACAACGCTGTCTTCGCAGATATTCGTCATCATCGAAGCGTGTGCGAAGAGTAACTTGCAAGATATTGTCCGCGCGCCGCTGCAAGCAGCCCGAAACTGTGCGAATAAGCTAGACGAAAATAACGGCGGCGGTGGCGGCACAAAAAATAAATAAAATAAAAAAACTATAAATGTGCAGAAATCGTGTGAAATCTTTTCCTTCCGCAATGTTTGACCTTGCAGCGGAATCAGACTTGTACCGCGCGTCCGAATGGCGCGCGGAAAAACACGGAACTTGCACGGGCCGGGCCGAACACAAGCCGCAATCATCGTCGTCGTCGTCCGTTGGCTTAACCGCTGAACCGCCGAACAAAGCGGAAAATGCTGGGCCAGCGCGATGCAGACGACGCGCAACAACGATGGAGGATAACGAAACGAACAGACCCCAAACAAAGCTAAGGAAGTTATAAATGCAACGTCTCAAGACGGCGACACTCGTCACAACGTCTTGAAGCGTACTCGTAGAGTCGCAGGGCGGTTTGCTGTTTTTGTTTTTATTCAGTTCAGAAAACGTTGAAAAGTAGCAGCAGGTGATGGTGACGATAGATGGCGATGTGGTGGCTTATGAGCCCCACGGGCGACTTTCAAAGTCCATCTTAAGTTCCTGCCGCATGCCTGGCTGGACCCCAGCATCTTAAACCTCTCTACACGAAGCGGCAGCGCCCCGTCTCAGAAGGAGAGGGAGGTGAAGGCGCGAGAAATTAATTAGAATAACAAGCAACCGAACCAGGAAAAACTGCGCGCAGAGCAACAAGCGGGTAATTTGCATATTCTTGATTCGGGAGAAGGAGCTCGGGCACTTCTCTTCCACCACCACCACCCGCACCCGCACCAATGTTGTGTCGATCTTTTTAAGATCACGCAGCAGCGCAACGCGCACCCGCGGACAAAGCAATCGTTCCAGCGCCGAGCAATTAAATTATTCATAATTCTGTTCGTTGCGCGACCGTGTACCACCGCGCGCGCGCGCGCGCGTTCCGCGAGTAGGAAAAAGACCAAGTAAATATTTCTTATTTTTTAACGAGGAATTTGCCACAATGTCACTTCCTTCTTGCCTTCGTCCCCTGTCGCGCTACCGCACAACCTCTTACCGGTCGTCTTACCGCGGCGCGCCGTCTTTGAGCAAAAATTCTCGAAAGAAACCAAGCCTAGTTCTTATGCTGGCCGCCAACTCAACAGGGCTTTTTTTTCACCAGCTGCTCAGATTTTTTTCTCGTCTTTGCATCTTCTCGGTTCAATTGTTTTGCCACTTGGCTCTCCTCACTTTTGCTCTTTTTCCGCTTTTTAAGACGATATTTGCGAAGAAATCGGAGCTCTAGCGAGAAAAATAAGAAGAAGACATAAAGTAGAACTACTTCCAGTCAGAAGGTTGGATAGTGGAGCCCCATTTGCTTGCTAGTCGAAGACGACGACGACAACGACGGCGATGGTGGCGACAACGACTACACAAGCGCCCCCTTTGCAATTTACTTCCGCATTGATCTAGAAACACACAAACACGCGAGACGATTTTTCTTACTATAGAGCAATGGTTGTTATAGAAAAGCCTCCTCCTGAAACCCGCCACTGCTTAGATTATGCCCATCTAAAGCCCAAAGTCAGTCGAACTTCTGGTTGGCGCTGCGCTTACTATATCTAGTTCTAGCTCTAGCTTTAGCGCTCCACTGTAGTATCCCGTATGTATTGGTCATACAAAGCCGCGACGACTGCGATGCACCCAACAAGTTAAGATTTTTTTCCCTCCTCGCCCCACTTTCTAGACCCCCGATTTGTCTCAGGGGGCAATTTTTCACTTTTCTTTAGGCCCATCCATCGCATAGTCCGGCACTTTGGGGCCCACTGCGTCGCGGGTTGACTAATTGCCTATCAGTGGGTGATTCTTTGTTTATTGGACCGGGGCACAAGTGTAAGGAAATTTTGTGAGATAACTGGAATGAACTTTTCCCTCCAAATGTGTTTATTGTGGGAGTTTTCGAATTGTTTTCTTATTCCAGTCCCGATGATGATAGCCGAGTTAAATTTTGTTTGAAAATAAATTGAAATGGAACAATACACACGGTGAAATGGGACAGTGAACTTCAGAGGATTAGATATATATCCAGGAAGTATGGAAATGGGTTTTGGATTCAATTTCATACTACCGTCTAGGTATTTTGGAAGAAAATATTGATTCTAAAAAAATCTATTTTGATTTCTCGATATTAATTTTACTTTTTAAAAATGTTCACCTGGCCTATGACACTCCTAGGACTAAAAGGAATTCAATCAACAAACTTATCAAAATCTAACCAGGACTTTTGATATTAGAACAAGGCATAGGTATTAATTTTTAATGTGTACTATCTGGAAATCAGGTTTTAGATTTTTCGACTTTCCTTTAAAAGCTGAGTAAAAGAAATCTATAAGACCTAGGAATTTTTAGAACTCTATAAGAGTTAGGACTTTCATTATAAGTTTCCTGTAAACTTCAAATAAGCCATTATATTCCCCGATTGTTTTATAAATTTTAGGTTCAGTAGTTTCGGAAATAAGAGGCGTCTACATGACATATAAAATTAAAAAAAAAAAATTTATTGAATACCTAATTTGCCCCCTCTTTAATTCTTATATGAATATTTTAAATTGTTAACTAGTGCAAAATATTTGCATTTTGTTTGCTACCTGAAACGCTTTCATGCCAGGTTAACTAGGGGTTAAGATTGAGCAAACACTTTGATTAATTATTTTAAAAACTTTAAAAGACACTTCTAAGAAAATACAAGTTTTATTAAAGCACACTTTTACGTTCTACGATTGGATTACGTGCTATAAACCAAATCGGACAGGACCAAAGTTTTCAAAGTACGTAACTTCTAAATGACCTACCCTACCTATAACTACTATATACGTTTATTATATGAATACATTACTACGTTTCAGAATCTATAATACATAACAACTTTAATCTGTTCCCGTGAAAACTGATTCTATACAAACAAAAAAACTCTCAATTCTTGTTTACTCAGTATTATATAAGTCCAAAATAAGAATTTATGTTTCATTTAATATGCAGAAAGCTTATATGAAATCTTTTCTTTTATTTACAGGTAATTCACCGAAAGCAATTTGAAAATATAAACAAATAAGGAAGGTCACACTCTCAACGATATACAATTTTGTATTAGGTAATTCTTTGGTTTTTTGCTACTGCTTTTGCACTATCTATTTTAAGATTATTGGTAAAACGTAGTCAAATTTAATCGGAAATGCAACATCATAGTGTTGAAATTTATGTTGTTGAATTTTTAATTAGTCATTTATAGCTTAGCTTAGTCTATTATCACTAGTAAATAATTTATTCTCTGGGAGCTATTGTAAATGCGATCGTTTTTCCAATTACTCGATAATATATTATATTGTGTAGGTAGAATAAAAGAGCATTGTTATTAAAATCTAAATTTAAAAAGCATTTAAATATCGCATCCTCTTCGCTCTAAACTATCAGCCAACTCTTTATAATGCTTTATCTTCTGTCGGCTTTTCAATAAATTAAATTTTTTTTCAGAGGAATGCTATCATGTTGTTAAATTGACAAATAGAAACACAATTGATCTAATTGCTCTATTACTGTTTAAATTAAAATTCATTTGATTTAACTACAAATTGTCCAATCTCATGGTGAAGTTAGCATTACATCATAAATTTCTTTTTAGTGTAGGCACATTATTTTTTTGGTTATCAAATTGATAAGAGACTGTTATGGCTAATAGACTTTGATGATAGGCTAATTTTTCTTGGGGGGCATTTCTTACTTATTTTATTCCTAGTTCAATGTTTTGACCTTATTGATTATATTTAATTTGTGTTCCATGTTATTAAAAGATAAGTATTCGGTGCCTATTTCCTATATATGTACTTAAATTAATTCTCGATACTCACCTAAATATATTATAGGTTATCACTAAATTGAACTTATTTCCGCTAATATATCGTTGATAATGTTTATTGCAAAGCAATATATTTTGTAGCATAACTCAAAGTTCAATTCTAAAGTCTACATTAATTCTTCAAAACACCTGCTCCTACTAGTTAGAAGGAATGGAATGGAAAGGAAAAATTACTTATTTAACTTACGTTGAAAGGTATTTGTCAAAAACAAAAAAATCATGTAATACATTCAGAAAGGTATTCATTAAGAAATCATTAAACCATTCGTTGCCAATGTCTGAATTTATGGCTGAATATAAGGCTGACGAATGGATTAAGTACAATTACAAAATCTTTAAACGCAGGAAGTCGTAGGTACCACGCAACATCCTAACATTATAGTCAATGTGCAAGATAAAGTAGTTAAATAGTAATTTAGTAATTTTCTAGTTTATGTAGTTACCTTTCAAGTCAATCTTCTTTTACTTTGAACACTACAAAAGTGTATAATTTTATTGGCTTAAGAAAATATCGTAGGAAAAACGAAAATAGTTCTTCAATCTTAGAAAATATTTCAAATGATCAGTTCAAATCCAGTTCCCTGCAATTTCACGAAAAACACATAAAACAGGTGCCAAGTGGAAAAAATTAAATTCAAATAAAAGGTTATTGTCAAAAGGAGACGCAGCAAAAAAAAAGAATGGAAGGGCACTTCTCGAAAAGTGTAAAATCGGCCACTTGAAGTGATAGGTGCTTCAGGCTGAAGTGTTTCCTAAAACGGTGTGAAGTACCACCGCTGAATACCTGCGCTCACTTCACGCTGAATACCTGAAAACTGCAATAAACTACTAAAATAACAAAGAAGCGAAAACAGAAAAAAAAAAAAAAAAAACTCTCAGGAAAAAGGACTAAAATGCAACTTTTTGAGAAGGAGTCATAAAAGTCTATTGCATTCCACCTTTAGAGTGGAAGCTACGCGCGGCTCTGTCCGTCGTCATCGTCAGGTGATGGTGCTGGGGGAGTTAGTATGTATTGTCAACCAGAAGAGAAGTCGGAATTATTTCCTGAATGTCGCAAGGAAATGTAAAGTAGAAAAAAAAAAAAAAAAAAAAAAAAAAAAAAACCGGCATTTCCTTGCGAGACTCATCTTAAAAATTCATTTAGTTTCAAGTACACACCGAGGAGTTCCCGACGACTCCCTGCGAGGTACACGTCCTTATCTCTCTCGAGAGGAGACTGAAGGTCTTCTTCAATGGACCCGGACCAATTTTCTTTTGTAAACGGATTACCCACAGCCGGGTATATATCCTTAAAATTTTAATAATATTCTGAAAGGGACTTACTTTACTTGTCCGGTGGTATAGTTAATTGCGAAAGTCTCTCAGAGATCAATACCCGCCCTCTTGACCATCTGACCAAGTTTTTGTGATAGTTTCTTGTTTTTTTTTTTCCTTTTTTGACGATTCTTCCCTTTATGTCCATAGTACATAAACACAATCGGCCGGACCAACAGGAAACCAACCCCCGAACCACCGATTGAATCCTGTTTAACCCCATCCTTCTTCATCGATCAACAAACCCTCACTCTTTGACACCTTCCATTAATTCTCCATCATCTGGTAACACAGTGCTGATAAAAGTGAAATGACATTCGATATTCATCCTCCCCTTTTCCGCTACAATACACTTTACATATATGTATGGCATGTAACGTATAAGTGCTAGAAAAAACAATTTTTTTTTAAATATATATATATATATAAATCTACCACCAGCAGCACAACAGCAGCATCACAGAAAATCCCTTCCTGTTATGATAACTCCCGACCTGCGGGAGAGATAACGCAGCAACATCGCGCGGATACAGCGGCATCAGAAAATGCACTTGTGCACCCCGGAGCACCCATTCAGTCCTCCAGAGCACCAATACTCGAACACGAGGTCTATTTTGCTGTAATCTGTAAACTGGTCGTACTTATAAGATGTACTTACTTAGGCATTGCTTTTATATATATATATTGCACTTGTAACAGAATCACGCATACAAAAGGGCGCTGAAAATCGCTCTCCCGAATCCCGAAAGCTTATCCCTCATGTCCGACGGGAATCGAGAACAGGGAACTGGGAACCTGCTCCAGTAGTAGTTCAACGTGTTGTTCACCCTGTGTGCGAGGTACAGGGTTGAGGAGGTGTACGGCACACAGCTTAAAATTGCCTAGTCTCGCGCTTTATTTTGTTTGTTTCTCCTTTAGTTTCGCGGGAAAACAGTGGCTTGCATTCTTCAGGTGTTTTTCGTAAAGTTTCTAATGTTTGCGAAAGGTGTTTAAGTGATTTGTTCCACTTGAAAATGTAGTTTGTGAGGAAATCTAGATAGAAATGAATTGTAGAAAGATATTTTTCATGCTTAGATTAGCTATTAAGAAGGTAAGCTTTCGTTGGATTATTTTACTTTCAATTATACTTACATCTAAATTCTTTGAGAATCTAATAGACATCCTGCATACCATAGCTAAAACAATTCTTAAAAGTTTTTGCCACAAACTACGTAATTCAGCAATTACTCTAAATAAGCTTAATTGAGCAGGTATTTGCAGGACTGAAATTAGTTTGAGACTGTTTTCAAGAATTCAGCTTCTGCAGCCGACTGATTCAGCAATTGCTTTTAATAAGCTGAATTCTTGTAATATCTCAAAAATTCAATTTCTGCAGCCGACGACACAATTCAGCAATTACGCTGAATTGAAAAATTCAGTTTTTGCAGCCAGTTACAAAATTCAGCAAATGCTTTTATTAAGCTGAATTAGCCAGGCGATTGCAGAATTTTGAATAAAAATTACCCTCAACTGAAGCATAATTGTTTGTATTAATTTCGTATCTTCAATTAACTAAAAAAACTAATTTATTTCCATTATTTTAAGAGTGATATCTGAAGCATTATTTTTTTGTTTTGTGGCTCCTCGAAGTAAAAGCATTTTCGTAATTAGATAATATGTACTCATATAATAAACATTTAAAAAAATCTTATCATGATGATAAATCATTCAATTTTAGATTAATTATAGAACAACTTCTAACCGTAAAAAAAAAATATATGTAATAAACAGAAAATCAGAAAATTATAAGAGTGGTAAAAGCACTTAGTTTAAATTTTAACCAATTTTCGACCACAATACTTGTCTTTTTAAGATAAAATCTTCAAAGATTATTCATGCTATCAAATATTTGATACAATATTGAAAATATTTTCGTAACCAATTTTCCGTTTTCACTTTCATTCTTATAACAAAGTTATCATACGTATTTTAGTCTACCTTGTGACAAGGAGGTTAATATTTCTCCTTCACAACATGCAATCAGAGGAAATATCCGCAAAACGATTGCCTATCTAACAAATTCTAAAAAAGATACGATATTATATTACGGGTCAAGGAAAACAAATTTTTTATTTTGCCTAATCCACTATTCGCTTAACTTATCTATTCCGAATAATGCTGATATCAAATTCACTTGATCAAATCATGAATACTATTTCAAATGCCAAAGTGCAACTAGAAGCCACTTCTCTTTATAGAAAAACAAAAACCTGGAATTAACCGAAAACCCCTAAGAAACTGAGATATCGCTGATTCAAAGAAAAGACAAACTGCTAAAATCATCTAATTTTCTGCACCATTAAGCTCCCACTTAGCGTCATAATCACGCAAGAATCATTAAAGTCTCCGGAATTCCTCAAAGAACAATTTATTCCCCTTATTAAAAATCTAATGAAGGACAATAAACACTTTTAGTCGAATTAAAATGAAAAAAAAAATATATGTAGTATATAGGAGAAAGAAGAAAAATAAGATTGTCGATCAGAGTTACGATCGTGTCGCCCGAAATAAATCCCGCCCAAAAACGGACACCTCAAGTCACTTGGAGCGATAATAAAAATAATAATCTTGTCAAATATTTATTATTTAAAGTGTTGTTTCCTCTGTGTGCCGTCGGGCAATTTTTAGATTCTTAGAGATATTTGGGACCAGCTTTTAAACATACAAGCGAAACATGCTGACATGATTCGAAACGAAGCCATTTCTCATAAGTTCTTCCATCGTGAGTTCTCTTGCCGGTGGCTTCTTCTTATTTTATTTTCTTTTTCTTTGATTTTCTTTTTTTGTTTTTTTTTGAAAATATCAACGATGTTTTTTTATGAAGCCGAGTTGCATAAAAATAAAATTTTGACGGGAAATAAATTCAAAGGAGGCGGGAAAAAATAAATTTAAAAAGGAAAAAAGGGAAAAATGGTGGAACACGCTTTTGGCAGATGAATTGTATTCGAAGTTTCATGCGATTGGAGAAGGGGGTTGAGCCTACATGTGTTTTTGTTTATTTTAAGAGTAATTCTGGCTTAAAAGATTATGAACTGTTAAACTGTTTGGACTTTGTTTTATGTTAAATGGATGCAATTTCCGAAAAATATAACATAAATCCACATTATCCATATTGGAAATTTGGGTTATATCATGTGTTTTGGGCAGTTATCATGTTGAACATTATTGCTCAGCTTTCGGTTTTTTCTATGACTCAAATCAGCATGTTCTAAGTAAAGCTTAAATATGAACAGAATGAAGATGAAAAGGGGAAATAAACTTTTTTTGTTATATATTAAGAATATATTCTATATTTACTTTTTTTTTTTTAATCTTTTTCAGATACCCTAATGTGCTTTGTGCTAATTACAAATTTTCCAAAGTATGAGTGGTACAAAAGTTACTGAAAGCAAAAATAATATTATTCATTGCCCCAAAATGCATTACTCAGAAAAACGATAACCTTAACGTACATTGAACTTGACTTCACGGCTTAGTCACAAATTATTTAATATATCAAAAAATTTCATCGAAAACATTGCAACATGCAAGTAAAGTTGCTGAAATAAAAACAATGCCAGATTGCGAATTCTTGATAAACAGCAGAACATGCATGTCTGGCTAATGACACCAACAGTGCACAGTAACTCCATGACCCCGAAGTGAAAAATTACACCGATCCATACAAACACTTTTTTCACTTGACTATTAAGACAAATTGCCTCATGGGTGAGTTCGTTAGCATTTTACATTTATACTTATTCAAACAAACAAAAAATGGTACAAATCGTAGGGTCATCAATAAATGCCTTAAAAATCAAAAAGCATTGCTCACCCTTCTCATGACGTATACAATAAGACAATAAAAGGGGCAAACGTTCTAAAACTCCTTTCCAAAATGATGTTGAACGAAAAATATAATAATTTATCGTGTTTTTCCTGTTTATTCGAAAGATGTTTGGAGAACCCATAATTATTCTTCTATAAGTGTTAACGTCTTTTAAACCCATATACAAGAAAAAATTCGTCTCCCTTGACCGTGTCCAGCATTTCACATAAAAACCAGAAAATTTAACTACAAAAGGAGTCTACTTTGATTTTATTGTGTTCGGAACATATTTCTTCCTCGTTTCTCTAATCTTACAAAAGGAAAAAGGAAGGAATTTTTGAGGAGTCTTTCGAATACAACAAAAAAATATTCTCTTATAAAAATTTAGACCTACCTCGCAGAGGGAGGTTTCATTTAATTCGTTTACCTGGACTGGAGGGTCCTAAGACTTGTGGGAATGCTGATCGACGAATTATGGTGGAATAAAATCATATTGCAGGAATTATTCTATTATATTGATGAGAAGGGGCAGGTGCTGATTGGTAATGGATGTGTACATATATTAGGCAATAGTGTTATTTCCTTTTGTATACTTAAGTATCTGAGGATTTATATTTTTTTATTATATGTTTCTTCATTACGACTTAATTTTTTCTGACTTATGTATCTAAATAACAATCTAAATACATTTCATGTTAACAGACAACGTGAACAAAGTTCTTTAGTATTTTTAAATTTAGTGGCGCAGATGGGGTCAAAATGAAAATGGTTTTTCACTTACAAACTCAAGAAAATATTTTGTATTTACCTTGTTCGCATTTATCTGAAGAATAACCTAAATATTAGCCCAGGACAAAAGCTATGACTGTGCCTAGTTTTCTTAAAATCCGTCCAGTAGATTTTGCGTGATACGTGCACATACTCAACCCTAGTTACTATTTTATTATAAACTAGCCTAGTGGGCGCCGGCTTCGTCCGGGTGAAATTATCATTTATTTATAAAATTTCATGACAAACAATGCTTTGCTTGTTTTCTTTGGTGCATAAATAAACAGGTCTTTACTGGAACTAACACGGGAGCATGCAACATGGGTGGGTGAAACATGCATCTGTAAGATTAAGCCCACAAACTTTTAACGTTTAACCCTTAGACTTGTTAATAGTTGTTACAAAACTTAATTCGAAATTGCAAACATTTAAATTCAAATGAAGTATCACTAATCATAGGAATACAGGGTATAAATACTATCGCATTTTTGCCACACCCTGTTAGCATTTTAGCCTCAATAATATTCCATTTTAGGGTTTTGTTTACTAATCTCGTTCCATTACATACATGGAATTTAAAAATTCCATAGAATCATCAGGATTAATAATTGTATCTATAGATAGACAAATTTCTTGAGTAGATTTAAACCTAGTAAAAATCAATTGTGAGATACCAAATCATTTATTGGGGCCAAAATAGCATGCTCTTGCAGCCATTGAGGATTTTGCTTTGTAAATTCATAAATATCCGAATATACTTTATTATTATTACCTAATTGCCTATATAGCAAGGCTGAATCATCTCCCTTATTGTTTCTAGATTTTCATATTAAATTACTCCCGTTGTCGTCTTACCATCAAATATAGTTAAAAATATTCACTGAACATTTGTGAACGATATAAAAAAAGGTTCAGTAGTTTTTGAGCCTTTAGAGAAGAGACAGATTCCCATTTCCAATTATATATATCATTTATATATAGATTTTAATATTCTTTAAAGCAAGAGCAGCTAAAAAAACAATTGGACTCAAAATAACGCCCATTCACACGCAGAAGGTTAAAAAAAAATGAGCACCGATTTTATTAAAAATAATAACGTTTGTAAATTAGCTTGAATTTAAACAAATCTTTTATTGCTCAGCTCATAGTTATCACTAATAGCTAATCGCTCTTTAAGTGTTTCTCCTTACATTATCTTACAAATGGAATTATGCAAACCTTTTCGACGAACCTTACAATCAAACCTTTTAAGTCAGTCACCAGATCCAAATTGACCACTCAATCATTAACCAATCAGACATCGCATTATATCGCCAACAATAAATTGACTCCTTTCGACACTATTTGATCACCTTTTCTCACTTTTCTTCCCTCGTTCGGTTGAAACCGCCAGTAAGCAGCTAAGAGAGCATCTAAAGAAAAGTTTTAATACAACCGAATCATCTTCGCATCAAACTGATAGCGAGCCGCCTCAGAAGGCGAAGAAAAGTGTTCTCTCGAACAGTTCGCCTCATCAACTTCCATTTTAATTCACTTTTAATGCTTTAATGCGCCTTTAATTTTCTCTAATGGAAATTGAGGAAAGGAAGATAAAAAATTAAAAAGAAATTAGAACCGATGCCGAGCGAAACAAAAAGGAAACATTAAATTTAGTGCGTACAGGCGGCGAATTGTTGGAAGCTCTTCATTTGGCGGGGCCCCATTCTTACAGTGTTCCCTTATAACTGGCTTTTTTCTAAAGGGCTCTCTGGAAGGAATGCAACAAGTTGCCAGACGACTACCAGATCCGTGTGGATTAACACTTTTTGTTCCTTTCAAGATTCTCTTATTTGTTTTTTTGTTATTTTTTTTATTAATTTGCTTACTAAGGGCCGGCCTTTCTCGGTGGTGATGCCCCTCGTTCTGCATGCCTCTTCTCGCCCAGCTTGAACGTTATTCACTTCCGCAAGATAAATATCTTTGGAGCTGTGGGGATATCCAGTCTTAGGCTGATTTGTTGCCGTTTTTAATGATTTCGGGGAATTAAGTGGCTTTTTAATTTTTATTCTCGTTTGATGATTTTATTTCAGCCAGTTCAGACTAACCAGCAGATGTCCCAAGATTGGGATCTGAATGTGAGGGGATCTCATTTGTTAAAAAAAATGCGTGGTTTTTTATGAGTTATAGATATTTAGTATATAAGACTCACAACTTCGCCTTTCTTTCCCATATGCTATAGTTTTGCAAAATAAGGGAAGACATATGACAAATGGGTCTTAAGTTGTGTCGAATCCCGAGTAAACATATTTAAAATTCTTAAAAATGCTTTAATCGGCCGCACGACGGCTGCACAAAGGCCGAATGACGGCCGCACTGTAAAATATATAAAAAATGGGACTACTACATATGAGGCCGTAGCTCTTCCACTTAAAAGTTACCACGGCCGCACCATTGTCTGTCCAAAAATACGCATTATTTTGCTTATATTTTGATTTAATCAAATCAAGCTTATTTTTACATGCGTATACACCTATCCCCCGATTTACACTGTACTTTTTACACTTTTAAATGGATTTTAAAATCAGTGAACATGCATGGATAACTTTTAGTTTTAGTCGTTACGTCGAGCAGATGTTTTTCGTATTGAGTGCGGTTTGTGTCAAACGTTTCGAATGGATCTTTCTCTGCACCAAATTTGTCCTACGCAGCAATTGCTAAAGTATACTTTATGCAGAAATACGTGGAACGATATAAGAAAACAAAAAGTAATTTATTACCATTTTCAAAAACACGGACCACGTGCGGCCGTCGTATCCCAGTGCGGCCGAGGTGCAGCCACCGTTCAATTTTACTCGGGATGAAAATCGACTATCAGACTAGGGGTAAAAATTGTAATGTCAAAATCGTTCATAAGCCATTGATGTTGTATCTATCATTGCGATAGAAGATTTTGATAGTCAAATAGTCGACTACGAATATCGTTTATCAGTTTTCTAAACTAAACCCAATTTTTGTTTTAATAATATACCTCTGCTTATTGTCCTTCAGTTTTTCTAGCTCGAAAAGACATCATGACTTAAATGCAATCCATAAAGAGAATCTTAAACTCCATGAAAATGTTGATAAAAGAATCACCGATTCAAGTCAGACAGTTACGCACTGAAAGATATTTCAATTAATTTATTGAAAAGGAAAAGAATTACAGCTCTGCCCACCCACCACTAAAAAAGTAAAGTTTAAATTGAATGTAAGCCAAGGTTCCGACATCAATACAATTTTTTTTTCTTTCGAACAATTCCATTAAAAAAAATCGTAAAAAAAAAATTCGGCAGATGGTGCGATAAAAATCAAAATTCAAGTGAAATCTGACCCCTTTTGAGAGCATCTCCTTCACAAATTTTCCGGTGGTATGGTGACCAAACTGATAATCCCGCCCGGCATCGAAATAATCAAAAAATCAACGAAAATATTTTCTCCACATATTAAATTTCTTTTTAGGAAAGCCAAAGCCAAACTCTGATCACACAAAAAACTCCAAAAATCTCCTAGATTGCACCTGAAAATGCCCTCACGTATCCCGAAAAATGTCTTTGCCTTTTACTGGGCGAGTTTCTTAAGTGGACAAGAGCAAGAAATCTTTGGTTTACCATTTTTTTTTTTTTTTTTTATTCCACGCTTTGTTCTGAGAAAGTTGAATCATCATGAAATGGGTTTTGGGGTGGAACTGAAACGTTGAAAAAAAAACAAAAAAGGTTAAGGGAGAAAAAAATGTTAAAACTCCAAATCACCCTCAGAGCTGAAACTATGGACCATTGAAGGAGGCACCTTTTGAAGAGTGCAGTTGTGTTCGGACTGTTTTTTGAAATATAATTTTTTTTAAGGAGTTCGTAAAATGGTGCGGTCGGAAGGGACAAAGCAAGAAGAGACTCATGAACCCGGAGATGCTCTCGAGACAAGAAAACGTCCTTTCCAGGAACTGGTGCATTCACTAAGGGCTTCTTCCTAGTTATATGGTCCTCTTCTGGTAATTGTTAGAGCGCAGAAAGGGTCCACTCGTGTTCGTCGCCTGTTGCGCAACGACCGGGAATTTCGGGACTATTCCCCAAGGAGAGCAATCGATCAGAGGAAGACAAGGTAAATTAACAGCGTGTGACAGTTTCGATTTATGTCGTACGGTGTCATGTCGTTCCCACGATAGGTGCTGGACAAGAAGATCAAAAGTGAACACAAAGTTCCGAAGTGCACTCTTATAACGCTAATTTACGCAGTTTTATACCACGGCTGAAGAACAGTGTGCATCATTTTGGAGCGCTGAATTCAGAGATAAATTTTATGAAATTCCTCAAACAGAATTTTTATGAAAACCCGTAAACGGGGTTGTTAGAGTCACTAATTTGAAATCTGTTATAGAGACTTTAGAATTCAAATTGCCAGATTCAATATAGCCTGCTAAAATGAATAAATTTCAGTACAAACTTTATCACACCACCTATCCAATTTTATTCAGCTATTTATTCAGCTATTAAAAAAAATTGACTGCGCAATTCAGCGATTACTCTAGTTAAGCTGAATTGCGTAGTGAACTGGATTCTTGAAAACAGCTTACATCTTAAAGGTTATGAATTTAAATCGATATTAAAGCTTCGGATGTTTTTCTGTGAGATAGATAAACTGCTCCGAGAGGGTTATTAAGCAATTTTTACATAACGCGTGACGTATTTTAAAGATAGGAAATTTCCGTTAAAACTTTCGAAGTTACAGAAGGTTATCGAATAAAAAAGTATTGTACAATTTTTATTAAATTTGTAAACTAGTGAATAATCAGTCTGAAGTCGTTGCCAAGAACTTTGGAACTTAATAAGAGCAGCGAAATATCATTGAACAAAGGAAAAATGAATCAGCGACCGTTTCCGATTTCATTTGGCGCATAATTAGCACGTTGGGGCCGCCGTACCGTCGGAGTTATTTGTTTAAATATTCGCGGTCGGCGGCATTTCGATATAAGTATATTTTTCGATAACTCCGCAAAGAAGGAAGTTTGCATTATTTTTTTATTTTTTATTTTTTGCTTGCAATAACCAGGCCACACCGCCCGTACTATGACCCCGCGCAATCTCATTTGGAGCTCCGTTGCAGGTTTATGCTGTGTTCGCAGAACGCAGTCGCGTGGTGGTGTAGGGCCGGTCAATTAAAAAATTTCTGTAATACGACACGTTTCAGTCCCGTTTTTTTGGGGGCCCCTGTTTCTGAGAAAGTCTTATCACAGAAAAAAAAGTATATGTAGTTGCCGGTCTGCTCTGTCTTTTCGAAATCGTACGTGACTAGAATGATTACGATTCCCCCCAGCATCTTTGGGGGGGAAACCGAAAACATCCACCCAAAAAGAGACGAGATCAAGAACTGATCGAGCCGCAAGATCAGGCGCCCGGAATATGGTACCCAGGAAAAGGTGGTTAATGGCCAAAGAATCAAATCACGCAAATCGGAGCTTTGTGGCTCATTTTCAGCCTTGAGATGTCAGTAACCTTTCCGGTTTACACCTTCTTTCCGAGAGTCATCGTCGTGTATTTTTTTTTTAATATACATATACTATATATATTCCATCGCGCTTCTTTCTTATTTCGATGTGGCTTGAGATGGCCACAATATGCTTGCCCGGTAGTGTGGCTAACATTTGATTGGATCTCTTTTTTTCCCCCTGTAGATTTTTTAGCTTCGTCAATCCGCGGAGAATCGCAGATTCTTTCCGGATTTTTGTAAAGTGGTTTCACTTAGAACAGACCGAAATCGGTTTTCCTTTCTTCTCTTCCTCTATAAGCAGCGTACTATGCTGCACAAAATCACGATGATGAGATGATCTGTCCGTTCCGTACAACAGAAGAAAGATCACGGATCGGATTTTTCGGATAAGGTTATGCACCCGTTTAAGCATCAATTAGATTTTATTTCTTAGGCGGATTTTTAGCACGTATCTTCTCAGGTATGTTTTTTTCCCCTTTTTGCTGCGGTGTGCTTTTTTCCGGTAATTGTTGTGTTGCCGATGCCCCAAACAACTTTTATAAAAAGTGATTAAGAACGGCAAGATCGTCTTAAATATATTTTTTTCCTTTCATGTTGTAAACATGGAAAAATGTTCTAATGCTCAGGGTCTACAATCGAACTTCAGTTGCTAAAAACTGATTGAAGCTCTTTGTTCTTCCAACGAACGACGAAGGAGAAGAAGAAGAAGAAGAACGAAACGTATATAAGCGTTTGACCCCCGACCAAAGAACAAAAACGTTTCCGATATTAATTCCAAACTTGCTGGTTTTAATTAAAAATTTTTTTATCGATTCTCAATTTCTTCTGAAAAAATAATGATTAAGCTAGAAAAGCTAAATCGATGAGCTGTTTACGAACCACGATATTGTTTTCTTATAAAGCTAGGAGCGTAGTATTGAAACAAATTTGTTTATGGTATGTCCTTTCCTAAACTGAATAGTGTTGAACGTGCACATCTATGTCAACAATATATATATGTGAGAAGATTTTATGTTACTATTTATTACTATTTTTTAATATTTATTATTGTTAATAACGAGCACAATATTAGAGTACCTACTCGAAAAGTGTTGGAAGACAAACATGTCTATGGACATTTGATAAAGTTTAATCGAAGAATGAAGAAGAAAATGGCGTTTTTAACATAGAAATGGTCTGTTTACAAAATTACTTAATAACTACCTTAAAATATGAACTTAGAATAAGTGGAGATTGTTTTGTTTTATCAAAAATCAGTGCTTAATTAAAAAATTTAAAAAAAAAAAATTATTTACAAAATAGCAGATTTCAAAAGTGAAATGATTACGGAAAAAAGTTAAAAACCTTATTTCCTTGTATACATAGTCGTGCCATAAGTTCTGTCCCAAAGGAAAATTTAAAAAAAGCTCATATAAGAAACAAATAATTAAATTTTATTTATTATGTTTAGTAATATACATATTCTAATTTACAGTAATGCAGACAATTATTCGAAATGCCCACCCTTTGCAGCTACATATTTTTTTAAACGTTTCGGCCATTCATTAATCGCAGTACGCAAGACATCTAGTGATATTTCCTTCGTTGCTTTCATCAAACTTGCTTTTAATGACTCAATGTTTCGATGTTGAATAGAGCAGGCCTTCTCCTCTAAAATATTCCATAAGCGGTAGTCCAAAGTATTTAGGTCTGGGCTACCAGAAGGCCAATCTTCAGCAGAAATGAAGTCAGGAACATTGGATTTTAAACAGATTTGCGTCGTCTTGGATTTATGAGCTGGTGCTGAGCCTTGCTGAAACACCCAATGCTGACTATGATACATCGTTGTGTTGAGCGGCTTCACCATCTTCTCCAGGATGTCACTTTGATAGTTCTTTGCCTTCGTTTTCACGCCTTGCTCAAAAAAATGCAGCTCCGTAGCACCGTAATATCCAACTCCCCACTAAACCATGACTGAGGCGGGATGTTGACCACGCTCTACCTTGGGTATCTCCTCAGCCGCTTCCTTAGAGCTATGCGCGTACACTCAGTCATTCTGTCGGTTAAACTTCTCTTCAATAGTAAAAAGTTTTTCGTCTGAAAAAAGTATTTGTTGGTATTTTTTTCCCGCGTACTTCTTCAAGAGACTTTTAGATCGCATCTCTCGTATCGCACGAAGCTTGTCCGTAAGCCGATGCCCTGTTGACCGTCGATAAGCACCAAGCCTAAGGTCTTCCTTGATAATACGAGACATCGTCCTTTTAGGTATTTTCATCTCCCGTGCCATCACCTTTTGTTTCCGGAGCGGATTTCTCAGTATGCGGTGACGCACCGCTTCTACTGCTGCTGGTGTACGAGACGTACGAGGCCTCTCGCTCCTGGACCTATCATCGACACAGGAAGTCTCACGGTATCGTTTGATAGTACGATGCACAAATTTCATTGTAATTTGTAGTAGCTGAAGAAGCTCAAATATCTCCTTTGCTGACTTGTTGCACTTAAATAGTGCAATAACGGCGATCCTGTTCTCTTTAATGCCCCACTCCATGTTGCTCCTTCGAAGTCCAATGGCATAATGATATTTTTTTAACAAAGCGGGAAGTATTTAAGCTTATTCGCGACAGTAAACCGGGATGCGTCGTGAGCCTTTTAGTGGAGGCGAGGGAGACAGAACTTATGGCACGACTATGTATAAAAACCTCGTACGCAAAAATAACCTTCTTACACAAAGTTTCGCTCTGAAATACCTGAAAGTGAAATTAATTTGTTGTTTAACAATTATATGAAAACTGACCCCACAATTGTTGATGAATTATGAGAATAGTTTTTCCACGTTTTATTTACTAAACTCGAAAGCAGATTAAACAAAAGATTGATTAAGCAACAATATGAGATAAAATCGTTTATAACATGTTTAAGTTTGTCGGGGATTGTTTGCATAACAACACACAACGTAAATTCTAATCCGATAATTGCGATGTGAGATCTGCTTAAGAATAAAAGTATTTTTGGTTATTATATATTTATATTTATTTCTATCATGAATTTCGAGGGAAAAGAATCTGAAAAAATGTTCTGGCATCGTGAATTTCCATTGGGATGTTTTATGCTAAGTATTACTTTTATCAACGTGGACACAAAGCTCTTTTTAGAACACGAAATCAAACCAAAACTTTCAGAATTTTGACTACCTTCAACAGTTCTTGCATTGTACAAATTCCTCCATAACAGAAAATTACTTGTAAAATCCTCAAACTGTTGCAATTTTGTGTTTTTTCTTGTCAGATAATTTTTTTTTTCTTATATACTTTTTTGATCGGACGAGACCTAAAATCAAATATTTTGAAATGTTCTCCTTTAACTATATTTTTTTAATATAATAAATAACTTCTTACATTCAAATGCGGATTTGATCCTTGGTTAATTTTCTTTTCTATATTTTTACTAAATTTGTTAACTTCTTCCTTGCTCGTTTTAGTAAACCCATTGGCTATGTCGGAATGTTTTTCCATATAACTAACCAGGATTTCTTGTTGCTTTTTATTTAATGCATTCAACTTTAAATGAAATATAAACAAATATTTTATAATTACGCACATCTTTCCTTCTACACCATTTCTGGGAAAATATTATTCACGATAAGGCTGATTTTATCTAAATTATTTTAACTTTATTTTTCTGACTGAATAAATTTAGTTTTGATTTTTTTTAAATTAGTCTACGTTACATTGTTCATGAAATTAATCAAATATAATTTTCGCAATAAAAGAAAGATTTTGAGCTTCAATATCATCTTTGAACTTATCTTATTCGATTGCCATATGCCATTATGTTAGAAATGATTCCCCATCCCCTTGGTGTATCGACTTATGCTACATTTTGTAGAGTAACTAGTGTAGATCTATGAAATCAAAAACACTTTCATAACTAATTAAATCGATTTGTATTCCCTGATTTAGAAAGCTCTGCCATGTTGTCCAAAAACTAGATTTTGATTTTATGAATTAATTCAAATCAAATTTTTCATTTTAATCTTCACGGTAATATTGTCTAGAGAAAATGATATTTTCAGAATAAAATATTAATTTATGATCAAAACATAAATATGAGCAGTTTAAAGTCTACTTCCAGCGTGGAAACGAACTTCCGGTAGAAGGCGGAAGTGATAAAGCCCCCCATTCGAATCCAGCATGCACAAGTTATGACATAAAATTCAATTTTACAGTACAAAATTGGAAATGCTCTGCTAAAAGGTACACTACCGGTTTACACAACTTCAAAGACCATTAAAGGGAGTCATTTTTATTTTTTTGAAAAATGTTTCAAATGTAAGCTGTGTATTTTTCATCGTGGAATCCGAATTCGAGGTCAAAATATACACGTTCCATTTAAAAAAAGGTGCTTCCGATTTATATAACGAACTTCCGGTGGAGACCGGAAGACTGAAAATAGCGCCAATCGATAGAGCAATTGCCTTGGAGAAAAAAAGTTTTTCGCCGATTTAGAAGGGGTGGACGGGTGGTTTTGGACACGTTGTGAAGCTTATTACAATCATATTTCCTGGATAATTTCTAAAAAGTGATTGCCTAGTTCAATTAGTAGCTTTATTTTAATAGCATTTTTCGTTGCAGTAGTTTTCTATACTCCAAACAATAAACAATTGTAAAAAATTTCAAAAAGTATGACTATACACTCACTAGCCCTAGAAAAGCGGTTACAAAGGAGAATGAATCTAAGGCAGCTCAACAATTACCCAGCCCCCCAGTTTTGATGACTAGGGCTCTGCAGTTAGTCATTACTGCATGAAACAGTCGCTGAATTCCCTTAATTAGATTGCGCCACATTTAATTGTTACTAAACAAAATAGTTTAGCAACATTGCCAAGAGATCCATTGTTTGGGATCACGATTCCCACATACTGCAGCATATTCTTTAGTTAGTGAAGCCCCGGCCCAAAATCGCAGTTTATGAAGTTGTGTTGTGACACCTCCTTCTCAGTTATATGACAAATAGTCCTTAACTTTTTTTCCTCCCCCCATTTTTTTTATTTTTTGTTTCTCTCCAGTAAAGCTGGGGCTCCCATTCTCAAGATAAAGGATGATGGCAACTAACGAATGAACCCACAGAAACAATACAAAAGTCTCGTTTTTTTCTCGGCACTTCTCGGGCATCCTTCATGCGATATATTCAGTCCCATAATCCTTTCCCATTTTGTCGGGAGGCTTTATTTGTTTACCTACTTAGCAACAGTATGAGAAATTGCATAACGAGATCTGAAAAAGTTTTTTATTTCACAAAAGCCGCAGATGATGAAGATGCATGAAGAGAAGAAGATGATGATGAAAAAATATAGAAGAAAAATTATACTACAGAGAAAAGCTGGGGCTAACAATGCCAAGATTGGATTGTCTTTAGCGGCACTCATTAGTCCCTAACTGCATCATTATTTTATGTCACAATGACACTAGAATATAAAACCCGCGAAATTGTAGGTGCTAAAGGGTAGAAAAAAAAACTAAGCCAGAGAGTCACACGGCACGGACGTGAACAATTGACACGGACACAAATCATTCCCAGGCACAAGTGCCACTATGGGAAGAAATGTTGTGTGTCCCCCTTGAGGGTCCAACTTAATTCACCTCGGCAGTGTGGCGTTCCAGGATGCTGCTGGTGCTGCACACGGGAATTATCATCATCAGGATCATCAGCAGCATCGTCGACGTCGTCGTCGTCGTCCTCTCATCATTTTGTTGAATTAAACTGGCTTGGGTGCAGTTGGTCCATTACCGCAGGAATGAGAGAAGTTGCTCCTCGAGGAGTCGTCACGACACATACTATATGAACGATATGCGGCACCCATATGACTCGACTTTGGTCCTCCAACGACGACAACACACCATCCAGCAGCCAGGCACTTTGGCAGGGAAACACTTTGAGTACGTTTGTGGGTGATTCTTTAGACTCCGCAAATTTCGTTAAGACGAAGAATTACCCACTTATGACGATTCCTCGTCATGGTGCAAAGAGCCACTGGAATTTTGCTGTTGAATAGTTTCACAGCAACGGCAGCGGCGGCATTTCCCTTCCGGCGCCTTCTTTCACTTTTCCTCATTTTTAAAAAAAAGAAAAACTTTTTATTTTTCCTTATATCTCGCCCTACACTCCATAGGGCTGGTGAAGGTCTCTTCAGTCTTTTATGTTCGCCTCCTTGAAAGCAAGTGAGAAGATTTGGGGGCTAATTTGAAGATTTACAGCGTTACCTCGCAGGGCATTAAATGCTCGTAAAAATTTTCTTACACTGTGCTAACAACAAATCTGTTTGTCGTCAGGCGAGCCTAGTTAAGTTGCCTCCTGTGTACCGACTGAAAAATAAAATAAAAAAATCTACAGAAATAAGGTAAAATGCTATCATGAAGAGAAAGCTATTGAAAAATCTGATACGACACGGAGAAGCACAGCCGCCGAGAAAACCGCCCAGGACGACTTTGGTTCAGAGCCCGCTTAAGATCATCATCCACAAGAGGACGAGACGACTTCTTTACTTTATTTATTACTACTTTTCTCCCCCCCAAGGGGATTTTTTTGGTTTTTTAATTCGCCCTTTATAATAGGCGCTTCAACGATTCCCAGAATGATCTGCGATGCAGCGATATTATGAACTATAAACGGAAAGCCAAAAGGTCATTACAGAGCGCCTTACTGCCTGACCAGGCAGCCTATAAATTTTCTTGTCGATTTTTTCTTTCCGTTTATTTTCACGCTTTTATGGCTTTACAGCCGCTTTTACAGCGATTTCCTATTTGTCTTACGAGACTCTGTGATTTGGTAGGGTCTCTTGGTCTCTTTACAGCCGATTAGGGCATAGGTGCCCCTTGAAATTGAACATTAATTTTATAAAAGCAAAAAAATCACACTCAAAAATTGACTTTAATTTGTTTCTTTTCTGCTTATTTTCAGATATGACACAAACTAGGAAAAACCTCGTGGATTTTTTGTTTATTTCTAGTTTGGTTTAGAAGTTCCGCACGTTTTTTTATTACTGAGGTGAGTATCTTTTAATTAAATAGTTTGCAATTTTATATTATTGGGGCTTATTCTCGAATCCATCGTCGGGAATACGAATGCGAATTTAGTAATTTTAAATTCTCGAAAACGTTCGAAGTCTTTACTAAATTCATACGAATTTGAATCCTTCATAGAAATTTGGCAATCCGACACAAAATATTTCGAATTTGAAGGGAAAATTAAGCTATTGGGAAGAATTTAAAAAAAACTCACCAAGCCTTACAAACTATTTAAAATATTGCATTTAAATATAAAAATTGTAAGATGTCTGAAATCAAAAAAAAAAAAAAATTATCACTATAGGTAATTTATATGGGCCGCTAATGTTTGGGTACATTAAATTCTGCTTAATTTATATCAGACGAATTAAAAATACTGAAGGATATGTTTCTAATAATTCTTGTGAAAGTGAATCTTATGAGCGAAAGGAATCTCAAGTTTATCGGATTCGAGAATATGCTTCATTAAACAAATTCATTCCTTATCGGGCTGCGCAATATGGTGTCTAATTTTATTAGCAGTCTTGCAAGTTTTCCTTTTCCAGTGTTGTAAATTTAAGTAATATAGGAAGAATAGAAAATTTATGTCGTCTGTCTCTACACGCAATTTTTACTTTTGTCGTTGCTTCCTATGCCGTGCCTTAAAGTTTAAAGTCCAAAAAAAAAAAATAATAAGTATAAATCTGTAGAAAATGAAAATGTAATATACCTTTTATATGTCGGTTTTCCAATAAATATTCAATTTTATTATACCTTCCAACAAATAAAATGCGACTAAATAGCAAAATGAAAACAATTCAAAGAATGCATCCATAACTATTATTTTTATTTTTATATCAAACGTATTAAGAGTTACGCGACATTTTCACCACCTTTCGAAATGATTAAACCCACCTTTTGTCTGATACAATAATCGAAAATATCTAAACCCCCATCATGGGATTTTGTTGCTTTATAAATCTATAAATTTTAGCAGTTGTATAAACAACATCCCATCACAAATAAATTTGAATTGAAATGGCTTCCATTTTTATTTTTGAATTCATTTTTAAAAAATGCAAACAATTTGTGTGCGATGGAAATAAAAACAAATTTTCAAAAATAGACCCCCCAATCATTCGCAAGAAATTGACAATAAAATCAGCAAAATTCAACAAATCACCGCCTCTTTTTCGTAATATATGCTTTTACCCCACTCTTTTTTAATTTTTCCATCCCAATTCTAATAAACCTCTCGGCACATCTTCGGCGCTATGACAAAATGTAAGCATAATCAAGTCTCATGGCCCAGCCCATTTAATTTGCAGGTAATATTAATAATAATATATAACCGTAGAAACTTTCCCCATTTCATATTTGCTGGTTTTTTTTTTCTCTTTCATCATGTTATCAAATATATATATAGAATATAAAATCCGGAAGAGCAAGTACCAAATAATTGCGCTCTACGCCCGGGCGCAATATTTTGAATGTCTTTTAAGAAATATCATTCAGCCTGAAAATCGATGATTATATGCGACTCTCAAGCTGTAGAGGCATTGAGAGTTTTGTTCTGAGCTGCTGATTTTTACTAAGCTTGTGGCTCATGCGCACAAATTTGCTGAGTGGTAATTTTATTTCCTCCTTTATCAGAGTATAGTGACGTTAATTTTAATTTTAGAAACAATACGCGAGAAATTAATATAAACAACAAGAAGGCGCAGGTCTCGAAGAGTCGAAGAGGGAAGAACTGCGGAAAACTCAAGGCGTTCGAGTTTTTCACACGTCGTCGTCGTTGTCGGCGTTTATAATGCCCTCCTCCTACTCCTTCTTCCGGGGTTCGATTTCGCTGGGTAAACCAAGAACCAAGAGCCATGTCTGACTGAGCATAATGAGCCCGTTGATTTTGCAAAAATCTGATGAAATACCAGCCGCCGCACAGTGTGATTGCTATAAAAGCATTTAAATGGGATTTTTCTTACAGCAGTGCTTTTTGTCTTAGCTGTTTATTTACGCGCGGATTATCTCCAATTCTGCACGCAATCTCCTCCGACATAATTTTGTTATTTTCTACCTCTTCGTCGCAGTCGTTCCAATCGATTGAATCGGTTGCGCCTGCACTTTAAATGCCTCCTATGAATGTAATCTTCCAGGCAGTCGGGCTCCCCTATTGGCGCTGCCGCTCGCCTGCATCTTTCCACCTTCTATCGTTCAGAGAAAAGTGGGTAATATGTGTAAATTACACTTTAATTTGCATCTTTATAGTCGAGATAAACACTTCTAGTTAATGCAATTACATAGAACGAATGAGACGGAATTTTATGTCCAATCTTGACTGATCCAATTCATAAAGAGATTTGTTGGTTTTTTTGAAAATGCGTTTAAAGCACTTTTTGGATACTAACTTCTTGAGAATTATAACGAAGATGAATGAGAGGCAGTCAGACTTTTAATACCTAGGACATGGAAGTGGTGTTGGCACAACCTAACTTCTATTTGAATCGACTTAACTTGATCGCCCACTGGATTTAGACATTAAGATGACTTGACATGTAGGAGCAGGTTAACTACTACATATTACATGTTTTCTTCCGTATAATTAGCTTAATCTAGCGTTATGCTTAGATGACTGGAAAATGCTTCAGGTAAAATGTTTTTTTTTTAATTCACACCAAAATAATTGAAGGACAATATAAAAGATTTTTTTTTTTTAAATTGCTCCAAGATAACGTTTTGTGACACACCGCAGAAGGCATTATAATACCCTTTTTATATTTTTTAGTGTAACAAAAATATATTTGGGAAGATTTGAGAAATTACCATTTCTAGAAGTGATACTCGTTTTGGGGAAAAAACGGATGTAACTTTTTTACATCTGCTGAAGAAGATAAAATAATAACTTTACTAGCCACGGTCAAGTGAGTTATTTTGCAGTAGCATTCTTTATTCAATTTAAACTAATTTTGGAACTTGTAGCTATAGGTAGTAAAAGTTTAAATTTAGGGAAAATATAAAAAGCCTCGAAAAGCGCATTAGGCAAACAAATACTATTTTAAAGTCGTATTGTTTTACAGGAGCAATAATTGAGAGGCATCATATTTTATTTATTTGTCTGGCATCATATGGCATATTATATATTATTTTTTATATTATATTTTATTGTGTATATGTTTTTATTTATTTTTTGTTGCTTCCCACCGTTCACGCGGCACATGTACGGCACATACGTCTCTTCTCGCCAAGACCAGACCCATCCGACTTATTCCAGAGATATGACAAATGGGCCCCATCACACAAAGTCTCCTGCTGTAAAATTTCTTGTCTCGTTATACAAACGTGACAGATTCCTCATTTTTTTTTTTCCTGTATAAAATCTCAGTGGGAGATCATCGTCGATTTGAGGAATTTTTCTAAAGTTGAGGCAATTGCGTCACCGCATACAATTTAATTTTTCAATGTGTTGTACATAAATTTTTATATTATTTTTTGTCCGTTTGCATAAAGAGATCTAATTATAGCAAAACGCCATAAAAATCCTGAAATACCCCTTACTAGTAAAGTTTTTGATCGCAGGTTGATAAGGAATGAGACATTGATGATGATAATTATGATGATAGTGGTGGGTCCAGGAACAGTAGAGAGAGAGATCATTCGCTTCCATGGAGTCACAATATAGCAAGTGATCATTTTATATTCCCGAGATTCGCATTGGGGAGCCGCACAAAAACTGGCGGAAATGGCTGATTTGCAGCTTGACCTCGACTTGAAGTAGCGCATTATAGCATAGTGCGGCAGTATCGCTTTTCTTGGTGTGTTTATTTATCGTATCAGTAAGTTTTATCAGAGATTCTCGCTGTCTTTTTTCCTGGTAGCGTCTCGTCTGACGCCCTCTCTCTGGCCCCCTGTGCGGGGCAACCCTTGCCCGGTTCCCTTCAATCCATAAAATACTTCATCGGCGTTGCCACGTTTTTTAGACTTTTATTTATTTTTTTATTATTTTACTTGTTTTATATTTTTCCATTTTGCGCGCACATACGACACACGACGCGCTACGTCACCACCACCATAGCTTGCCTGGTTTACATTCTTTGGAAGCCCGTGGTACTTTGTGGCGAACGGGGCGGACTGTGGGGTTCTCTCTCCAGTTTTTAATATTTTATGACTCCTGCTTCTTCCTCCCGGGAGCTCCCATGGGCTCCCGCGGGCTTAGAGGGGATTATACGACGGCGGAGAGCCACCGAAAGCCGAGCGCCGGACGAGGCGATATAAGCGCTACTCATGCAATATTAGATTAGCCTCATTATGTGAATAGTGTAAACTCCTCAGACGGTGTCGAATGGAAATATTGCTAAGTCGACTTGAAAGCTTAACAAAACGTGAATGACATATCCAATTTATGTAAGCAGCGAGAGTTTAATAGCACGCCGCCGCCACTGCACTGCTGCTACTCTTGCTACTTGGTAGCTTGCTGGGTTTTGTGTTCTTGTGTGTGCGCGCCGGGTCGCGGGGACACCCGCCGCCACTATAGGAAGAATTACGGCGGAATAATTAAAATGACTATTACCTTATGATTAACATTAAATGCGGAAATTTTCGAGCGCATTTACTGCACCAACTCAACAGAGGAAAGAAAGGAAAACTAATGATGGAAATCTATGCAGCAGCTGTTACCTGGGGCAAGATTGTAAAATTCAAGTGCCCTGCTGAACTTCTATAGCTGAAATAGGGAATGTATTTGGAACTTATTCCAATAAACAATTTAGAATTATATAGAATAAAGCAGTTATTCATCCATAACGAACGATTAAATTATATCCAGAGAATATTAAATCTTTGTATTTATGATATCAAGACATATCACAAGGCTCCTTATTAGCACCTTTCTTTTTTAATGCCCTTATACAAATAAAAGTTATCTATTAAGTAGCTACAAAAAAAAAAACAAGATCCATCTGTACAGTATGCAGCTGCACAAAAGCTAAATCGATTACATAAAAACATTTTCTTATACTAAAAAGATATTTTGTGTTATAAACGAAAAACCAAACCTCGTTCATCTTTCAATATTCCCATATTAGTCATATATTACTTTCATTTGCACCTCTTTAGGCGATTATAAATCTTATAATATCAGGGGTCACTATAGATATTCCGTACGGAACGTGTAATTTATTCGAATGTTCGTTCCGTTTGCGACAAACAAAAAAAAACAAGCATTTACAAGAAAAAAAGGAAAACGAATTTTCGCATTATGAACTCCGAACGGAATATTCAATAACTGATGCCATTTATGATGTCAACAGTCAACTAAAACAATTTTGCCATCTGGCGGCTATGCATGCAGTGAGGTAATAAAAATGTTTCATTATTTATTTATTAGGCTAAAAATTTCACAGTATTTGAGAGGAAGTGGTAACTTTCCGGGGTGCTTGGCGAATTTTATAACGCTTTTGTATCTGGTGAATTTTATAGCGTGGTATTTATGTGAGGTTAATTCACTCTTAAAATTTAGGACAAAAATGTCTATGTCGATTTTTTTTTTTTAATTTAAATCCTCTCTTTAAAGTCGAAAAAACAATATATGGTTTTATATATTTTTATATCATATTAGTCGTAAAATTGAACATTGCTACCTATAATGATAAATGCTAACAATATTACAGTTAGGATACTTAAAAATCTTAGTAGGTCAGCAATTTTATTCAAATTACGAATATTTTGTATACAACAACCTGACACCATTCGGAGAGTTTAGTTATCGTTTTCAACGGAAAAAATATTCCATTAGAGAAGTTTCAAATTTCGCTGTTTGCTACTCATACGTTCAAAGCTCGAGAAATCACCAAGATAAGGCCCTTATCACATTAGGAAGTAAACAATGCTTGGAAAAGCGAGAACAACTTCCTCATACCGCGCCGGAATGGAATAGTGCGCCGACAGCATTCAAGTCAGCTGGACTTGCGCTGTTGTTCTCGTTGTTGAGCCCGACTTATGACCGTAGTCGTGGCCGCCGCCACCATCATATAAAGCCCCAGACACCACAGAACACCCGGAAATCACGGCATTGCGATAAAGGTGTTCCTCCAATTAAAGATAAACGCGTGTCTGGCTGCTGCTGGGCGTTTTCCGAGCTATAAAAACCTTCGAAACCCACAAAGCCGGTTTAAGCCCTATATTTACAATTGTACACGCCAACGAGGCGATAAGGAACAATTTCTCAGTTCCTGTGTCTGAATTGCTCACAGTTTGAGACGGCTGCAGCGCAGGCGACCGAATCTTGAATGTATTTTATAATATTTAAAGATTACAATTCGTGTGCTAACTTTTCAACTTATGCGAAGAGGTCTTCCTTTCTTGACGAATTTTCTTCGCCTTTTTCAAAACGTTTGACTTCAGTAAACATATGAGAAATATCTACCCGACACGGTGGATTTATACTTCTTCTTTTTTTCATTTTAATTTATTTTGTTTACCGAGAGGCCTATTAAGAAACATTGCAAACTCGGAGAGACAAACTGGTGATAAATGAACTCTGCTTTGCGGCAATGTACACATTTTATAATCTTTTTGCGTGACCAGCACTCGTAATATTGAATAGACGAGGGGACAGGGATTCCAGCAAGGGAACAAGAGTTAAAATAGTAATCTCTAAGGTTTAGTTGTGTATGCTCTATGTAGGTAAATCGCAGAAAATCGCGCAAACATAGTAAACTTACTGATTTATAGCCATAAGTGGGATGAAGACTCTTGAAAATTTGTTTATGAAAACCGATTATTATGAGCCAGACTATCTAGCAGCACTAAAGGAGACTTTTATTGCACGCAGCTGAAAGATAATACAATGTGAATGTCACTGATGGAAAATATGAGAGGAACGAACTTAATGTTAGATGTAAAAAACAGGAAGTTTGCTTTAAGCAAGAGAGGATAAACATTTTATGTGTTTTCGAAATATTTTTCTGGTGTGCCACAGGGATCGAACTTAGGTCCATTACTATTTAACTAGCAAGTTTTATATTCCCTCTAAAGAGCTTTTTTACCGAAACCAAATTCTTTATCATGTTTGTTTCCCTCTTTCTATTAGTTTTTTTTTTTTTTTTTTTTTTTTTTTTAACATCTCCAACACGCCTTTTAATGTGCCTACTTTGTTAATTTAACCATGTCCACCTAGCAACTAGACCGTAGTACATTCTCAGGAATTTATAATTCTATGCATTTTTGTTTACACTTGATAAGGCTGTAGCGAACAGCATGAACCAGATTAAACCACCATACAAAAATTATTTTTTTGTAAAACTATTTTGCATAAATTGAAATTCATTTCAATTTAAAAATATATGTAAAAATATAGAGGCCTCTTTCGTAATATTTAAAAGTCACACTTTTGCTGGTTTTCCCATCAAAATTGGAGCTGTTACTTCCCCTTTCAAAAAAAAAAACAACAAAAAAACCATCGGAAACTGATAAAATCTCCCAAAAATTCTATAATTTAATATCATCGCGTGCTTCAACTGTGAGTACAGTATTCAGAAAATTGTGCAAATAGCACTCAAAATGCACACTATCAGTGAGTTGTGACGTACAAAGTGAAAAAAAGGTAATTTAGCTACTATCTACAGCAGCACACACTCACCATATTTTATCGGTCACAAAGTCAAGCAGTTTTCTCGCATTTTATAAACGATAAAATTCGCTCTGATGTAAATCAAATCGCTTATATAACTATGGGAAGAAATATCTGCTGTCAGCGCGCACATAGGAAGCATTTATAATTTTTAAATTGTTCGAGTCCAATCATTTAATTGCTAATCTCAGGGAAATGCAAAAGCTTAAGACACACCACACATTGTCGACAACGATGTATGACGACGTCATCAATTGCGCAAAACAGGTTGCCAGCAACGATATTGAATAAAGCTATACCTTTCCATAACTTCTATCAAATTTTCGACACGCAACAATCGTCGTCGTCGTCGTTGGTCGGCCTGGGCATTAATTAGATAACGAAACCACTCTAAGCGCCGCCGCTGTTTCGCCACAATCGTTTCACTGTCATAATTTAAAATAGAAGTTAAATTGTTTAAAATGAGATTGTAATCGTGATTACAAGATGTCCTCTGAATGAAAAAAATTTAAACTTATCGTTTAACCACTCAAGTGCTTTTATCAGCTGATTACTTCTTAAGCACTTCGGAGCTCTTGTACATCCTGGAAATGGTGAGAAAAAAATATATATTTTATAATCATAATAATAAGAAGCTCTTTTTTTCTCCCCCCTACATTAAATTTTTATATTTATTAGGTATTGTATTTTGGAGGGTTGCCTTCAAATCGCCCCCAAGATATGAAAAACACACTTGTATATACTCTTGGAAGATTAGAAAATTAGAAGAACATTATACGAAATTGGGGACGGAACTAATACTTTGCTCTGTCGTATTTCTCGATAAGATTTCTTTGATTTATGAGTTGTGCAGCAAATCCCTCGGTATCATCGATATCCGTTGATTCGCTTGTTGTTGCTTAATTCACCGATTTTCGCTCGTTATCTGATGCGGTATAGTAACATAATCGAAATTTAGACAATTATGAACTGATACCGTCATTAGATTTCTGTGGTATTCATACGAAAAATTGGTATACAACATTTTTTTTTTTTTTTATAAAGATATCGATTGTTGCCATGAGATTTGACCTTATTGGAAAAATCCAGTTGATAATGAAATCAGAGAAAATTAAAGGTAGTTTATGAGAAAAAAAAAACTTAACCTGAATAATTTAAAAACGAATAATATAATAGAATTTTATTTTAGTGAAACAGCATACTAAGTAGGTCTAGACGATTTATGTGATATGAGTTCTTGCAGCTGAATTGTGTGTTAAGAATTTAAAACCGAATACGATATAGAATTTCACTTTAGTGAAACGTTAACATGTTTATATAAGCTCTTGTAACTGAATTGTGTACGATGTATAGCTCTTTTACGAAATTATCTCTTTGTACTTCGTAGTTATAGCTAAATTACGTACTTTGATACTTATAAGAAATTTTCTTTGTACTTCAGCTGTATGTATAAGTGATGTCAATTAACACATGGCCGAAAATCTGCTATTCAGCTATATCTAATAAAAACAACGTTTGTAATCAAATAATAATAAATATCAACATGGTTACACAGAGAAAGAATATTTAATGAAGAATTGTTTTACAAAATATCGCAATTTGTTTACTAGTATATGGAAAATGTTTCCTGATAAATTATAATCTTATATGCTCCTTGAGTATTATGTATTATGCTTCCTGGGTTCGCAACAGTATCGAATATGAAAGGAAATGTAATTCTTCTTTTTTACTAGTGAAATTAATGAAATTCTAATTTCAAAAAATTCGCAGACAAATACTTATTTGAAGATCATTTAGTATTGTGTTAAAAAAAAGTAAAGAAAATTCATTAAAACTGAAAACAGCATTTATCGCTCAAAACAATGTATGTAGGAACCTTACATTATGTGTACAGCTGGCACTGTGAACAGATCTTTACGCACAACCATTTTCATGACACTCAGAATATTTACTCAAAAATATATTACGAGTATCATAACTTCTTGATTTTACGTCACCTTCTAAATTATCTGGCAGATATATGAAGAAAATAAATTTTTTTTCTTTACATTATCGCCTTATTAAAATGCAACGACCTTAAAATTTGTGCAATTTTCTGGCGAAGTGAAACATGTTAATTGTTTATATAAAACATTTTGTCGTTTTTAAACCGACAATAAAAAAGAGAACGATAATGCGTTTTTTGGAAAATTTACGAAATTCCATTTTAATTTGCTTAAAGCGAACATACATCAGTCGAAGTAAAAACAAAGAAGTCGGAGACGTTCCTCTTTCTCGTTTACAAATTACTTATATCCCATCAACAAATTAAGCAAACAATAAATAACGAAAGAAGGCAATTTCCGCCTGAGATAAAAATGTCCGGTTGTTAAGAATAAAAATTATGTCAATCGGTGGTCTGGTCCATGGTGAGGGGGCATATATAGCCGCGTGCTACTGTTTAACACTTCTCGAAAGAAACGAAATTGAGTAAAGCGCGAAGTGTTTGAATTAAAAAGAAAACGAAGTGGAATTTGTCCAAGTGAAAATTGAAACAAGTTTTCGTTTTCTTTTTAAAAAAAATAAATGAAATAGTTTATCGTATTTCTTGTGTTATTCAGGCCGATCGCGCGAATTCCCACGAAAGTGCCGCTGTGCCACAATGAAAATTACTTCATCATATCGGCGTGATCGCGCTCAATTCTGACCTTGTGTTCCTCCATTGCTCATAAGAGACGATCTTGCAAATCTTTAAGGAGCAAGAGTAACAAATACAAAACAGCAAGGCAGAGAAACGTTCAAAATGATCCAGATAAATTGTTTTATGTATTCCACTTTGACGGGGCATTTTTTTATTATTTTTGCGGAAAGAAGAGAGACACCCGAACGTTCTTTTTCTCAACTGAAGACAACAAGGAAATTAGCATACCTTCAAACGGCATTCATGAGCTATTCTTGGGAAACGTATTTAATGTCAACAGGAGTGGAGGAAACGTTGATGCATTCGTTTTTTTTTTTCTTTGTTGAATTCTCAGAAAGCTTTGTCAGATTAAAACCGTCTTCTCTCTCTCTCTGTATGTTTTTTAACGTGCTGCATCACAGCTTCTATTTACCTTTTTCCATCGAGACCGTGCTTCTCTTTAAAAAGACAAAGAAGTTAAGAAGTTGCCGCAATCTTGGAATATTTGATCGTTGCTTCACGTCCGGTCGGAAGTTTGTTCGCATTTTTGCTGAATGAGTCTACTATTTGAAAAGCGCACAGTGCGTTAAGTACGCACTTTCTGATGTGCCAATCCAGCATACTTACGCTTACTTTGTGTTGGCAAATTTTCATGATTCAACCATGAAGAAAAAAATTGTTTATAATAATAGTAACATGCTGCTCAAACACTTTATGCCCGACTGTTGGTAACCCACCATAAAATGCTAACAAATTCAGTAATTTGCTCTCTTGTGTTCTTCGTTGATTTTAAACTGTTTGCAGTAGCAAACGTTTCTTAGAACGTAAAAAAAAGATCGCGTTCTTCAGTGTCGAGATAAGAAGCTATTTTCGCCTCAGTTCGCATGTTGCCAATTGAATTTATACCTATATAGCAATATACTCAAGTGCGGCCTTTGAACAAACAAAAAAGTTTATAAAAATTTAAACTGAATCAGTATGTTTTAAAAATCTAGACGTTTTTTTTTTTTAATGAACCAATCAGTTTTTTGGAAGCTATTCATTCAATTTGGGTGAAATTTTCAGTAACGAACAGAAAATTCATATCCATTCTCTAAAATAAGTTGTAGTTTAGAGATTGATTTGTGATTACTATTATATATAATACTATTATATATGATACTATGTCACTAGTGTCGGACATTTTTTTACATAGCAAATTTAGCCCAGACTCATTGGTAAGAATAAGATAATAATCTTTACATTTTCATTCTATCTCGTTCAGTCGGTGCCGCTCTTTTATTTCAGTTATTATTGAAATTATATATTGAAAAAAATCTTTCTTTTCGTTGCATAATATGATATTGATACCATAACATATCGAAAAACACATCGATGTTTCTTTCAAATGTCCATCTCTAATTTGTTCTTCAAATAACTCTTAAGAGCAATTTTCGTGATTCATCTTTAATAAAATATTTGCAAACATCCTATTTACATTTTATAAGTCAGCAAAAGTAACATACACAATCATATGTCTTTGACCATTTCAAGACTACTTTTAACATAAAAACAATTTCAATTCTTGTGAATCATCATTATTTTACACTCTCCTCAATCCTAACACAAAAGCAAAAAGATTTTTTTTATTCAAATTATTTATTCAGAGCATAGTATGCATTATTATGAAATTGTTAGTGCTTGTTTCAAAATAAATTTGCATAATGTATGGGCTTGGTCTTGGATATCGAAACCAGCAATAGACGCCTCACGTATTTCTCGATAGTGTCTATCAAGCAGATGGTGTCTGCTTCTTAATTAAGCTTATTTAAAAACATATAATACATATGCGGTAACATGATTAAAAATAATTTCCTTTACTTCTACTAATAAGGTGAAAAGAGTTTGCAGAATTTATGGAAATTAAGACGTTTCTTGGAGTTACTGGGTATTACATGAGTCATATTATGCATTATCTATGAAATGTTTAATTCATAACCTAAACGATTTCAACAGTACATAATTTTGGTATTGTGCAAAAATACGGGGATTTTAAATGGTCAGCCACAAATGTTGGATCTTACAAATTTTGACCAAATGTGAGCATTTTTCATCATATGTGGTATACTATATTTTATGTTCTGTAAAACATGGTAATTAAATTGTTTTATTTGTATTATTTTCAATCTATATATACTATATAATAAAATGATAAGTAGGGTAGTGCCTGTCCCAGCATCACACAAAAATTACTGGACAGATTTTAATGAAACTTTGCCGTTTTAAATCTTAGAGGCTTGGGTATCTCCAATGAAAATTATCACGATATTCCTCATGGAAGGTAAGATATTGAAGATATTAATTTATCCATATATCTAATACATGTAAGAAAACTGCACTGCACCCATCATGTAAAATTTAATTGACGGATTTCAGGGTTTCAAAATGACAAACCTAATGTGGCTACAAACAATTTTAAAATTCATGGGATTACCAGAAAAATTGGTACTTAAGTGGGTTTTTGAGGGCACTGATTGCGTATCTACTATCAAAATTTTGAGTTTCAAAATGGCGAATTCAATATGGTGATCAAAATTTCTAAAATTCAAGGGAATTTAATGAAAATTAGTACTAAAGGCATTTCGGGGCTTGAAAGTTCAATTTCGGTTTGTGATATTATTCAACAGTTACAGAATGATTTGTGTATTTTTTCTATAACATATTTTAAGCTATATTCAGTCAAATCTTCAGATTAACGCGAATAACATTCATATAAAACCACACTACCAACTTCTATTTGAAATGCCATAAATTCCTAATTTCTACAAACTTTAACATAATTTTTGGTGCGCACATTCTTGGAAATACACAAAGATTCTAAGAAATGCAAATAAAAATAATCGATTTTTTAATTTATCACAGTAGAGAACCCCCTTAAAAAAGTATTAATGGGTCCTACAAATCTCGCGTGGCTAACCTTTAAATTTAAAAATCCGAAAAAAGTACCCATAAACATTTACAAGTTCCTAGAAAAATATTGTGTAATTCTTGCAAAATATTATCACTATTTTTTTTAGTTGAGTTGAAGGAAAGAAAAAAAAAACTTTTAAAAAATGTTCTTCCCAGTGCGAGCTAATCAATCGAGCAAAGAATTAACAGAGCACCATCATTAATAAACCAGCCAAGCAAGACATATCGTTTCCTATTATGTTTTCTACAGGTGCCAAAAGAGCCGGCGAAAGAATAAATTTAATATGTCGCTAACCTCACAAGTTTTTCCCATTATATATCGCTTCAAACCAACCGATTCTTTTTTAGAAAACTCCTTTCACTGGCGCTGTTTCTTCGGATTTGCTAATTTATTCAAAAGAATTATGAATCGAATCTAAGCCGTGATGGGGAAATTATGGGGGGAAAAAAAAAATTATGTATGTATAAAGAAAATAAAAATAAACGACGATCATCCACAGAAACTAAGTTGGCTAGAATTAATTCATGACTCCTATTAGAATCGCGACACGGCATCGATATAGGTAAAAACTAGTTCTAGAACTGTATTGGGATTCGTTATAAGTGCGGAATTAAGCGTTCGATAACCTCCTCGTCTGGAGCCAGCCCCCTTATGTGTCATAAAAGCTAGTTCCGATCCCCGTTCTTTAGAGATTTAGAACCTTAGAAACAATCTTCAACTTAGTTAACCGATCTTCGTTTTGGGCCATTGCCATTTTATGTTTTTTTTTTATTTAAAAATATCTGCATCCATAACTTCTTCTTTGGCGACAAAGTACCCATTAATTATGTCACCGCGCCAGAAACATGATACTCAAGAGGATGCGACTGGTACATGGCTTGACCAGCTTCCGCGATGTATAGAATATATATATATATATGTTTTTTTTATTTAATTTTTATTTTTTTGCACCATTACTACTCGCCAAGAGTAATCAAACGATTTTTTTTTCCCAGCAATTTAACACAGAGTAAGGGAATTAAACGACGCTATTACACTAGCATCGTCGTTCGTCGTGCTTGGAATTTCCTTAAGTCGTCGGAGCAGCTTAAGGTGAAACGCGTAAATACCTCCGGCGGCCTCAAATTGCGTCCCAAGTATCTAGTTGCACCAGCGGAAAAATGCCAATTTATGCTGCTGTCTGCCCGTAGAAGAAGCATTATATGCGGTCGGCAGTGACATTGAAGAGGTTTAATTGTGTCTACCGTGGGGTCTTATGAGAGAAGATATATATATCTAGCGGAAGAAGGTATAGTTACTAAGGCGTGATGGCCGGTTAAGTATATGCTATAAAAGTATTCACCGGGGACTAGTATTCTATCAATTGGATAAGCGGAACAAAAAAGCCCTTGGTTAGAAGCTTCCCGCGCCATCCGAGAACCCTCTATGGGCTGCAGCCCGACTGCGCATCGCATCGTATCACACCAGCGGTACAGCGCATAGTACAGCTTCCGGGTTCGGGCTCTGAACATGACCGCGCACCGGTGTGGTGTACAGATAAATTTGCTCCGTCACATGATAGATGTCTTGGGGTCTTGGACAACAAGGCGCTTTTTAACGGCCGCTATTTGTATGACATTAGCGGAACATACTGCCGGGAGGTAGATATCGTCGCGCGATCAGCGCGATCGACGGATCTTTTACTTACTACCGTACAGCACTGGAGAGGAGATCTGTCGACGGCAGCGACATTCGCTGATTTAATAGTAGTCACCCTGTTTTTTTTTTCTTTTGAGATTTCCTTTTTTACTTTAGCTTCTTGCTTAACCTTCATTAGAGTTCCGATCCGACTTGGATCGGGGGTCCGGTCCGCTTGTACTGCACGTTACAGTACACGATCGCGTCGCGCCGTAGCTGATTTTCTGCACGTTCCAGCGGTTTCTAGACGTAAGTCTTTTAAACGGGCACCCAAAGCCCGACTTAAGACGACCGACAAGACGACGACGACGTCGACGATACCCACCTCAGGAATTTCCGCATCTTGGCGAACGTATTCAGTCATCAGTTCTCATTTCCCCACCACGTCATCTTCGTGGACCACAATCGACATATTTTCTTCACTTTTAACAAAGACCAGTCGCGCAACTAAGGTGCGGGCAGGTGGGTGGATGCCTGAGACTACTTTGCTGCGGGTTGAGGTTTGGCGCTCCTCTCTCTATGGCAGTCTGTTGAAACGCGAATAAGTCATACGGTGAATTTTAATTTATTTCCATATTTTTTCTTCATATTCCTCTTCCGTGCTCAAGTCTCAAGCTGCAGTGTGATTGTCGCTTCTGTTCTCGATTTAATTTATCCAAGAATTCCCAGAATGACTGGACTAAGTGATTGAGATTGGAATTTTTTAGGTCTACATCTTCATGACAATCGAAGTAGTATCTTATATCTTCACATTTCTTGGGAGAGAGAGATATATAATCTCCGCTTCCGCTGGAAAATTTCGAAATTTACTTGAGCCCGGAATACTCACCTCATTTCCGCCTTTTTGATTTTTCGACTTAATTGATTTGCGGAAGCTCAGATGTTTCCTGCAAGCAGTGATTATGCCAATCTGTCGGGGAATTGGCATTTAAACGGACAGCCAATTTCTTTGCATGACGCAAGATTTATTTTACTTTGTGGCAAAATAGGGGCCCGGTTGGCTTTTTTTTTATGTTTTAAACTATTTGTGACAAGTTGCTTCCTATTTGTGATAGATGGCAATAGTTAACCTATTTTCGACCTTTCCCAATGGATGGCTTTATTCAAAGGCTTCGCCTACAGTAACTCACATCTTAGATGATGAAACCTATTAAATAATTTTTCATAGTGAATGGATTTAAAGCAAAGTGGAATAGAAATAAAACAAGAATATTACACTTCAGTCAATATATTATGATTTAAAAACAAAACGCAACAATCGTTTAGTTCATTAATAAAAACAAAAAATTAAGAAGACACCTACTACTAATAAAGGTGAAATCACAGCTTATTTGATGCAGAATTGAATCGAATTGGTGATTCCCCCCAAATCTTTCAATAACGCATTTTTGAGGTCATCTTTGTATCTTCTTTATGGCGCATTTTTGAAGATTTTGCCTCAACATTCTCCTGAAGATTTTACTTCAAAATTCTCCGGAAGATTTAGCTTCAAAATTCTCCTGAAGATTTTGCTTCAAAATTCTCCTGGAGATTTTGCCTCAGAATGTTCAAATACATATTTTTGTCCAACACTCCTTCTGTAAAATTAAGGTTTCCTACTTCATTATGGGACATACAACTCCAAACCTTCTTCTCACTAAATAGTAGTTTTATTTGTTGAAGTTCTCCCATAAAAATTGGCTTTCCTTAGAATCCTGCGAACTGTTTCCGGGTTGCATTTTTCTCTCAATGCAGTAATTAACTTATAATCTGCAGCGAGCGTTAAATGTAAAACCAATTAATATTATATTTTTTTATCTACGAAAGACTCAAAGCAGACGATTTTTTTTTACATTTTATAAAAGCTTAAATTGTTAAGACTATAGGTTCTAAAAATACACAAAATTCTTTAACCAAAAATTTCGAATTAAGTTGATCAATCTTAATTGATTTAGTAAAAAACAAAAATATTTTTAGTTTTAATCAATTAACAAATTAAAACCCAAAAATTTTTTATATTTACTTCATATAGTGTAGATAAGACGATTCTACATACTCAAATGTAACGTGCCGATTATACAAAATCCTAATAATTCTATTAATTTGTCTTCGCCATATAAATCGGTTTTAGTATCCAATTTATAAATCTACAAGGAAATTCCTTGATCGATTTTCCACTTGACCCAAAAAACAAAATCTAGTTTTGTTATAGAATCAGCCTTTTAATAAATGCTAACAGCCGTTTTTCTATAAATCTGTAACAAACAAGAAACTACGGAATTACCTACAGTTATAAAATCAGAACAAGTTATATAAGTTTTCCAGTCTTGTCCTTCCATAAATAAATATTCGACCAGTTTACAATATGACCTATTTCCCTACTTAACCTTGTCAAACGAAGACCCTTTTTTCCCTTGACCTGTTAGCGAAAACAATTTAACCCTGTTTGCTCAACTTTTAGAACAGGTTTAATATTGATCACCTCCTAATTTCAAGTTCTTATTACTACCGGTTGTATGTCGTAATCAAAATTTCGATTAATTTCCTAATTAAAGAAGTTCTACCAGTTGCACGTAATTCAAAGATCATATTATTGGATTCAAAATACTATGCTATTGTATTAAAATTTCAAACTTCTGTCCGCTGTATAAATATTTGTATAGAAAATTTATAAGTTACATAAAATCTTACGGAAATGAATATTTCATCTTTCCTGAAACATAAAATCAACAAGATCGTAAATTTTGTTGCAAACAATTTGAAATGAGCAGTGCCAATGATCTCTCTAATTCGGCATTGGGACAAACCCCACTGCTCCCCAGTAGCAATATGAATTTACATAAATCACCGATCGACGAGTTCAAATCAAATCAAATCAAATAAATCACTGCCCTTCCAAAATTCATTGGATCAATCGAGCCCTAGATCGTGATTTATCATTAGCAAGTCACACGAACAGCTGTGAAATGGTATGTAAATATTTAGGCCGTAAAATCATGTTGTAACTCAAATTTAAATTTTTCTCTCTAAAACAATTTGCGTGGTATTGTATATTATTTCGCAAAATGAAAATGCCAGCCGACTTGATTAAGAAGATTTCGAAGATAGGTCAGTGCCTGTCTGAGTAGCACTTCAAGGTGAATCAACTTGTTTCCTTTTTTGCCATAATTATTTTAAAAAAAATTCATCAAAATTCTTGCTTTTGTTTAGCTTCACTGGGCGCTGGGAGAAAGAGAAACAAATTACTGACCAATTCCTGAAACTCATAATGAGAAACAAAAAAAAAAAAAAAACCAGCACAAATAAAACGCGGAGCAGTTCCTGAAAATCATTAATTCAAAAACTCCTTGGGCGCATGTCTTAAGACATAACGAACGGACCAAGAAGTCTGCGGGCGGACAAAGGTGAAAAAATAAGAAACGGACGGAATAGCGCGCTCCGTAATTAAATATACCAAACCGGATACACTTGAAACATGATTCATGAATCAAGCGAAGCATTCCGCGGATTGTGATCTCTTTTGAGTTCGGAGTCAGATCGCAATGCTGCCACACAGTTCCTTTTTCTTATATTCTCTTGATCCCCCCGCATCGTGTCGTTGTTGTTGTCGTCGTCATCTGTCCTTTTGCGGATTAAAAGCAAAAATTTAAAAATCATCCACTGCCCGGAGAGCTCACGCATTTGGTTATTTATTTGAAAAAAAAATCAAGAAAGAAGAAAGAAATTTATATATGTATGTATGTACATACGATATAATCCCAGAAGAGCCCCCGAGCCAGCCTCAGATGTATGGCCACAATTGTGTGACACCATTTTTTATTTTTTCCAAGTCCCAGCATCCGTGGACCAAATTCCCGGGCTGGTGTAAATCAGCGGTTTGGACCATTTTATCCAGCACGCTGCTAGCAGAGTGCTCCACTGCATCTCTCTCGGATATCCACCGACAGTGGAGTGTTCACATTTTGATCGTTTCCTCTTTTCTTGGTGCTTCTTTTTTCCCAGAAGAAGCAACACCAGCAACCAGCAAACAGAGCTTCTCCGTCCACCGGCTTCTTCAAGCCGATTTACTTTTTCTTATACGACGTTTTGTTGCTATAGGTGGGTATAAGCTTGGAAGGAAAAGAAGACCTTTTTTTTTCTCCTGCCCAGAATCTGTTTGTTATTATGTAGTTTCCGCTTAAACCGGTTCCCTGAGGTATCTCAGGAGGTTCTCTGGACGGCCAGAGATACGACCCAAACGAAATGGCATACAGCCGCTTGTGGTAGCCACCACCGAACGCGGCCTAAAAAGTCTCTGGAATCCCACCAGGACAGGAACTCTAGCGAGATGTTGGTCGTGATCGTTCTCGGCGGTAGTGGCGATCACCGATCATCATCAGTTTGGTTTGGTTACATTTTTCTTATACCTTGCTTCCTCCGGCGACGTCTTCGTCTTAGTCGTAGTTGGCGGCGACGGCGGAACCGAACAGGTATAAGAACGCGGGCAAGGTGGACGATGGGAGGAGTACCCGAAGAGAACTTAATTTTGCGGCGATCAATAATTTAAACTTCCTGGATCCCGAAGGTAATAGGACCGCCTTTGGGATATATATCGTCAACAGCCAGACAAGAAGACATACCGTCGTCGGTGCTCCTCGGAAGAGAATCTCACCGTCTTAGCTGCTTCTGGTTTAGTTTGATTCCTCCACATGTCGTTAAGATCGCTTCTAGCTACTTAACCGAGGTGGAGCACAACTTGCGACGACGACGACGGTTACATTAAGACGGTGGGCATCCTTCGTTCCGAACGGGTTTTGCACCTTAATTGAACAGGTTAGTTATTGGCGAGAAGAGTCGCCGGGCAATTGTCATCACGGCTACCTTACTCGGTCTTTGCCTCCTCCTTCCTTGAACCAGTAATGGCATGTTATAGGCCACTAACTTCTTCCTCATCCTCATCAATTTTTCATGATTTGTTTTGCACTTGTTAGCATCATTGATCTTTCTCCTCGTACTCGGTCAACTTGAACAGAATATAGTCGCTGTTGTTGTAGACTGTAGTCTTCGTCGTCGTCGTCGTGGTCGTCATTGTAGTCGTGCCGTCCGTCCGGACTATGTGAAGAAATAGGAAACCGCAGCCGGGTTTATAGTACCTCCTTGACACTATCTAGGTTATTCACACTTACTTCTTCTCTATTGCCCAATGGGAAACCCGTTCTGTGTCGTAACACCTTAGAGAGGTGTTGACATTTACCTGGAATCTGCATATGCTAAAAAAAGACTGTTTCAAAAAAAAAAATCGCGCGCGGCCCAAGAGCGCGCAATTTTATATGATGTAAAAATTTTTCTGTGAATCCGCACTATTGTGACATCATACTCATAATTTCCTGTATACATACCATTTTTGGATAGTTATAGCTCTTGGCGATTTTTATTGAACACCCAAAAAATCGTTCGAAACACGACTAAAAAGAAAAAACGAAAAATTCGTGTTATCGACGAAATACGGAAGTGTGACCTCATAAAAATCTCCTCAGGTATTCTCCTCCAGTGTGTTACTTTTTGGCTAACAAGTCATTCCTGTTTTTTTTTTAAATCTCGATTTTCTCTCTTTCTGCGGCTATAGTGATGCTACGGAGGAGAGCCACACATCTGGACCTAAGACCTGATTTTTTGATGATTCTATTCCTTCTAATCAAACTTCAATCACAACAAAATTTGACTTTCGGGAACGCAGAGGACAAGTTGTTTATCGACTGCCCACGATAGCAGACGTTCGTTTTATAGCAGCCAGCCACCTTACCTGTGCTGTGCTCGTGGTTGCTCTTAAATAAACGTTTCTTTTTTTCGGCTTTTGTACATATCTGCCTACCTTACCTGCTTACCTGCACGCGTCCGAATCTGCGAAAAAAAACGATATAAAAGCGAAAAAGTAAAAATCGATCATCGTATACGATCGATCATTAATCAGCAGCCGCCCTATATGTGCCGAGTAATTGAGTTTTGAGCCTTCCGCCCGGAATATATCTGTGACTTCTGTATTTTTTTACCAAAATAAAAAAGTGAGTGCTCCAGCGCCGAAAATTCAATTTGACCAGCATCCGCTGCATACTAATGTGAATTTAAATGAATTGAATGCAAAAAAAAATCACCCAAAAAAAGTTTCTTCAGGGCTTTTGCCTGAACAAAATTCAAAATATCCATATCCAATCTATGTTTGATACTTGTGCCGCCCCGGTTCGATTGTGAAACATAACGATGATGCTCCTCGGCTGCATTTATATCGCATTGCATACGAAGAGGAGTTTTAGGAGGGAATAAGAGAAAAATATTATAATACATTTCTGATTATTTAATAGTCCGGACAAAAGATTACAGAGATACGTGACAAACTGTTGAACGATTGTCATTATGCAAATCGAACAAAATGTAAGGGAAATGCTCACATAAAATTTACTATGTTGGGGAATATGTCGTCACTCTACCTGACTTGTGGGAGTTTTAAGACGATTTGCATCACTAAGAAAAATCGTTTTCAAACTCTTTTTAAAGGTACGTCAACTGGTGGCATGATGAACTATTTGCATTAAAATTGCTGTTAATAAACAATGTTGTACAATGTTCTTTTTACTAAACAAATATAATCTGTGACATGTTTTCTTGTGTAAGTCTTTAGTAAACAATAAAATTGACTGCCGTCTGGCGGGAAAAGAAAGTATAAAGTATAAACCGTGAAACCGTGATTTGTTGCGTTTTTCAATACTTGTACTCCACTGTGTAAATCTTCAATAAACAAAACGTGTCGTCTGAGTTAGTTACAAAGATAACACGCACACAGTTTTTTTGATTTCTAAGAAAATCTATTAAATATGTTGGAGTAAAAAAGCGGAATGGACGCATTTCACGGCTATTACACTTACATTAGGTGGGTATTATTACTTACGAGTGATGAAAACACGCTGGAATTAAACCATATGAGGTAACAGTGGATCAATGATCATTTCAAAATCACACAGATTGCAAAATCGAAATATTTCAGTGAACAACTACTTCCAGGTCAGTTTTTATTAATTCCAATTGCTCAAGATAGAAACGATATATTACATATAATCGGAAATTAGTTTTCACCGCATTATTTCTTCTGATTGTTACTGAGTGATTACGATTTTAAATATTTCAGTAACAATTTGATATTCCTATTTATAGAAAAACAATGTAGAAGCGAAATTGCAACCAATTAACAAAAAAGGAAAACGAGTTCCTTCTCACAAGTCATGGCAATTTGATGATCTTTTTAGTTCTTAACTAAAAAAATACAATTTGAAAAAATTTGTATTGGACTAGAAATTCTTAAGAAGAGTAGATTTTTAAAGAAGTAACGCCTTTAAAAAATTTTCTTGCCTCGTAAGCAAACAAAAATTAATCGCAATTTTTTGTTTTCAAAATAATTTAGTAAAAAGTATCTTGTTCACAAAATTCGCACGTGTAAAAGTTACTCTCATGGAATCTACTTTTTATAAGAACATGATCTCTACAGATGGATCATTATTCGTTTACAAGAGTATACCTTCTTTTAAAATATCGCCTCCGTTTAACACAAAAACACAATAACTTAAAAGAACATATAACAATACAAAAATTGTGAAATTTGCAATAGTCTAGGATTTGGTGCTCAAACGTGAAAGATCTTTACCACAAGATTACCTTGAACTTTCATCTAGATAACCTACTCCTCAATGTTGATCAATTGCTTCAAATAGAACCACAAGACGGCATTAAAAATGACCTTCTCCACTACCAGAAATAGGTGAAAAATCCCTTTTAACCACAGAGCGGAAATTGTGTCGTTGACAAATTGTTGTTTTTTTAAACATATTAGCACACTAACCCACTGCAGAACGCTAAATTTACAGAAATTACCTCATTTTAACAAAATCTTGCTTGAAAAGACCTTCAAGCCTACACTGACTGACCTTTTAAGTTCGCACCCAAGTTCGCTGACACCCCCTGAAAACCTGACTGAATCCGGAAGCAAATTTTATATATATTTGGGAAAACTTCCCAAAATGTTGTTTCACATTTGCCACTACCTTAGCAGGTTGTAATTAAATGAACAAGCGATCACAAAAAAATATTGCATTATAATATTTAAATCACGGAAATGTGAGTTTCTTGATTGATAAACCAAACATTTTGTATAGGCCAAACAGTGGACAGTTCGTTTGCCCCAGGTTGATTTTGGTTCTTGGTAACATCCCCTCAAATGGAAGGTGGTAACAAAAAAAAAATGTCAGAAATATCAAGGAGAAACAAAAACCTGCGGAAGACATATTACATACCTTGGTGAGATTTTTCATCATAATTCGCACCGATGTTTCATAAAAGCAGTGCACTGGCCAGTGTCCGAACAACGGTAGCATAATAGCCTACGGAGCGTACGTAACGTTGCGTATCCATCATTATCCGCGTGGCATTATGTAAATATGCGAAGCAGAGAATCTTGTACCTGGTCGCGGCTGGTTAGTTGCCCCATTTCATGGCCGTTTGCGTGCCAACGGAGCCCTGTAGGTGTGTCTTCTTAAGAGCCACATGAGCAGCGCATCTTGAAGATGAAAAGTGGAGAAGAACAAGTTGCCAGTCCCCAGCAGAGAGCAATCTTGATCTTCTTTTGGTGCTTCGCGGTCCTAAGCGATCCGACCATAAATCAGGAATGCAGGAAGACAACCGTCGGAAGTCGCTGGCAGCAGCGCGTATGTTAATTACCGCGATCGCCCCAAGATTTATCCGTGGGAAGTGTATTCACCCAGACCACGGTGTCTTGCGGTGTCTTCTTGTGTGCATGGTGATCAATTTGAGTCACCCAACATGGTCCATTCGATGAGGCTGAGACTTCTTTGACCCCATCTCCTCTCATCTCATCTTAACAGTCGTCGCGCCGACGACGGAGCACCTGTCCGAAAAACGGCGCGACCACAATTCGGACCCACTGTTTTCGCTGCTGTGGAAGCAACCTTGAGTCGATCTGCGCACGCGAAGAACTGCTGTGCACTATTACTCAGTCCAACTTTTAAGACCCCAACTATTCTTCCTCAAGTCGTTGGCGTGTTTCTTTATTATATTATTTTTTTGCTCGAGTCCGGGAAGTATTTTCTCCTTCCGCCTTCCGACAAATATGCTTTCAGGTTTTTCGTCATTTCGGCGATTTTCTGGTTTTTTTGCACGCGCGCGATGCCAGCAGATACCTCTATCTTAAGCTGCGCGCGCATTCTTCAGTAGTTAACGAAAGACGACTAGCCCATGTTCATCTAAAACGGTGACAAGAATTGCAACAGTTTCTTTACTTCTTCATTCTACCTACGAACACAAGCCGAGCACACCGAGCTCTCTACAAACTTGTAAGATCACCCGGTGGGCAAACGTAGGGCCCCAACAGTGTTGTTGGATCTTAAAGAAAAACTCAATTTCCGTTGAAACCGGATTCACCGGATATTGTTTGCATGAGTTCATCTTAAGATGTAGGTTTTTCATTATTTTATTTTTCCTACATCTCTTCGGTCGACACAGCATAGCGGCTGTTTTTTGCTTTTGTTTTATAGGACACCAGCGCAGCCCCAAAAAGAGCTGAATAAAACATAAAATAAATTTTTCATTGGACGGTTTTTAATTTCAACCTCTTGTTTTCTGGTTTCATTTTGCAGACAGCATCGTCATCAGGGAGCGAGGAACTTGCCAACTTTTCGTGTGATCCAAGATGAAAATGTTACCGATACCGTTGTCGTTAAGCGGTCCGCCACTCGGCCTCTGGAGTGACGTGCTATGGAGGTACCCTCCAGCACCACCAAGTCCCCTAGCTGAGCTAAAGACCCAACTTCCACCGCAGCTGCCGCCAGATCCAAGACTATGGGGACGTGAAGATGTCTCACTGTTTCTTCGCTTCTGTGAGCGGGAATTTGACCTGCCCAAATTTGAGCTTGATCTCTTCCAAATGAATGGAAAAGCCCTGTGCCTTCTAACTAGAGCTGATCTTGGGGAACGATGCCCCGGAGCAGGAGATGTACTACATAATGTCCTGCAAATGCTGGTCCGAGAATCACAGATGATGCACAGACACCTGCCAAGCAGTCCGGTTACACCGACTAGCCGATATCCCCTTTCGCCACATAGCCATCCACCAACACCGAATTGGGCATCATTGGCGCCACCAGAAAGCCCTTTCCATAATGCTCATCTGCATCATTTTATGCAACCAAATTCAGTCACACTGAGCCCAGCTCCGTCGATAGACTCACAGGCGAGCAGTCCGCCACAAAATCAAGAAGGCAACCAAAATGTGTTCTCCCAAAATAATGCGACCAGCTCGAGTAGCAATCAATCTGATTCGGAGGAGGATAGCTATTCGGATGGACCAAAACCCCAGATGAATTCTAGCCCGCCTCCCACACCTGTTCTAAAGGATATCAAACCAAATCTTTCGCAACAGATTACAAATGTGGTCAACTCTTGGACGAATAGCCACTCTCAGAAGAATGAAATAAATGGTGGAGGATCTGTTTCGGCCCCATCAACACCGAGCGCTTATATGCCAGTCAAAAGGGAATTCTTCCCCGACAGTCCAGAGCCAAATACAAGTAAGTTTTCACTCAATATAATCAAACAAAACAATCCCCTAGGTTTATAAAGAGTTAAGCTTAAGCTAGGAAATAAATAGATTACATTTCGCTCTTCTACAAAGAATCCTGAATAGGTTAGCTATATCACATACGACATTTGAATATTTAAAAAAAAATAATTAATTTGTAATCCGAAATCTTGAATTTTTGAAAACCTCTTATCAAACCAAAATGAAATCATCAGCTCTAGATAGTGAAAAATAGTGAAAAACGAATAGGGTTTCTTAAATTGCATACAAATAAATCTCTTTAATTTTTATATCCTACTACCAAATAAATAGATATTCCTTTTTGATTTACCATAGTCGTTTAAAAATAGTGTATAGTATCTTTCACTATCGTTATAATCTATCAGACATACTTTGTTAAGTTACAAAAGTCATTAACTAATCAGCGTTTTTATTTAAACTTTCAGATGGCCGATTATTATGGGACTTTCTTCAGCAACTCCTGAACGATCCTGCGCAAAGGTATAGCAATTACATTGCCTGGAAATGCCGCGACACAGGAGTCTTTAAAATAGTCGATCCAGCCGGTCTGGCCAAACTGTGGGGTATCCAAAAGAACCACTTGTCGATGAATTATGATAAAATGTCACGTGCCCTTCGCTATTACTATCGAGTAAACATTCTGAGAAAAGTCCAAGGCGAACGACATTGCTACCAGTAAGTTTTTATTTTATTTTTCCTTTACCACGATTTTTGCTGACGGCACATTTTAAGCACACGATTACTACTGCTTTTACACTCTCTCTCTATTTTAGGTTTTTGCGAAATCCCACAGAGCTGAAAAACATCAAGAACATATCGCTACTGAGGCAGTCTGTTGCGAATTCAAGCGGGGCTGCTGTCTCAAATGCATCATCCCCTAGCAATAGTACAAATAATACGACGATATCACAAAATACTCAACCCCACCTCCAGCAACAACAGCAACAGCAGCAACAACAATCCCAGAGCCTGCACTCACAGCAGCAGCAGCAACAGCAGCAGTCACAACAACTGCCACACCAACAGCAGCAGCAGCAGCAGCAGCAGCAACAGCAACAAAATAGTCAGTTAAGACCTCCACAATCTTTGCCGCAATTGTCGTCGTCGGCGATGTCTTCAGCGTCGACGTATGGCCCGCCCCCGACGTCCCCCCTCATCATGCATGCTATCAACGGTGCCTTCCATTACCTATCCACGTCATCACAGCCTCATTCGCCAGTCCTGCCACAGACCCCGTCTGAGAAGCTGCAATTCAGCAGCCTAAAGATTGAGGGCGGCGCACCCGAGTGCGAGGACGTGAAACCGACTGATCTTAGCCTAGGTGGTGATAGGCGGTACAATAGCAACAGTGCCAGCGATTGCTATCCGTAAGTTTTTTTTTTAATTTTTTTTTTTTTGTTGGATAAGTTTGTACTATAAGTTTTTTTTTTTTGAAATGTCTATTTTTTATGTAATTATTGTTGACGATATAAAAAACAAATATTAAAAGAAACTATTGGAAAATTCGAAGTTTTGTATTCGTATATCACTCAAGAATTTGATAACCTTTGCTATGATACAAGCCCTGTAGAGAATGCATTACCTAAATACCCTAGTCCTTCAAACAGCAGAATTCTCTTAATAAGAAAACAAAATCGGCAAGTATTAGCAGCTTCCAAATATATTACACAAATATTCATTATTCTAAACTACAGCTCTCTTCAAATCAATTATACTTTGGCACACCGGAAATAGGAAGATCCGCAGAAAGAGTTCTATACTACGAATGGCCACAGTGTAATGCCTGTCGTTTAATAATTACACTTTACGATAAAAGTAGTTGTTGCAAAATTCGTCCTTAAAAGATTTTTACAAATTTCATTCACATAAGTTCGGCTAAGTACGATTAACTAGAAGTAGAAATGTTTCAGAAAAAAAAACTATAAAAATTAAATTCAATGATTAGCTGAAGAAGTGTGCAGAACAAAATTTAGCCCATGAGTTTTGCGTTAATAAGACAATGCAAAAAAACGAATAATATGAACAGATTTTAAAATTTTATTATCAATAGGTTAATCATCACCAAAAAATTACGATATCACTATGCTTTCGGATTTTTTAACTTTATATATTGTTTTTGTATTCTTTCTTCAGGTATAGTTTTATTTTTCTGAATCAAAACCTTCTTGAAAAGTTCGTAATATATAAATGCTGCTTATCGTTATCACCCACAATCAAGACGACCTTAAACTATAAAAATAGCGCTAATCGAAAAGATGTAGTAAAAATCACACCACCGTTCAAAGCTCCTTGATAATAATAAACTTAAATCTATTTTTTCACCTCAAATCGCTCGTCAATCGAAAAATAAGGCATTCGAGGAAGATTTATAAAATTGAATGTTGCATTTGAAATTTTCTACTTATTGTTAGATTTAACTATCTCAAATAGACGTATCAAAGCAAAAAATTTCCCTTTCTTGATTTCCGTATTAATTTCGCTTAAAAACAATACTGATAAGGCGGAGAAACAGCAGCTCACAGTTTATAAATTAATAAAATCGATCAAAAGACGGGCAGAGTGGACTAATTAAATTCATTCCTCCTTTCATTCCAGATTGATAAGAAATTCCGACGGCCTGACCACAATAAAGCTGATACGCTACAATGAGAATGCGTCTCCCCAGATGCAACAACAGCAACAGCCCCAGCAACACCCAGCGCAACAGAGCCCCCCGAGCCACCTGCAGCAGCAGCAACAACAACAGCAGCAGCAATCGCCCCATCACACATCGGACCGGCAGCATTCCCCGCAGAGCATGGAGACCAGTGATATCAAAGTGGAGGACAGCTTGATGCCGACCGATCTGCGGAAATAAGTGCGAGACCGCGCCGCACTTGATATATATAATAGAGTATATCACTTGCAATAAATACAACTCTTTTGAATCGATAACGTGGCCAATTGTTGAGGGCCAATCCCGGAACAGGGCGGAATCGCGGCAAACAGCCTGCAGAGACCCGCGCTGTGTAGCCCCCGGACCCCCAGGACGGCATATCACCTTCGTAGCTACAAATTCTAAGACAATCATCAGCACCAGTTAGTTGCGGGCCCAACGACTCGGTTTGGTCGGCCTGAGATAGACGAAATGTAGGACTAGACCCGTTGTTTACACTTTAATACAATAAAAATGTGCCAATCTTATTATTACGGATAATTATAGACGAGATTTATTGAACTTGAAAGATTTTAGCCGCTGCCGCCCCGGGCAGCCCTAGCCTTAGGACGATAGAACTTCCAAAAATCGCTAGCAGTTATGTATACAAGCGTAGTGTAGGATCTATTAGATTTTTTAAAGTTAAAAAAAAAAAAAGTATAAAAATATACCTTTTGTAACATATGAGAGAGGTCCGGGCGAAGGCCGTGTTTATTTTTTATTTTTTTTATTTTATTTTATTTTTTTGCTGGAGACGCGGACACGCCTCCGTGTAGGAGTTAAATGAAAGCTTCCATTTTCGTGTGATTATTTTTCTAAAATTTTTTTTGTAATTATAGTATTTCGCCCCGAACTCCCCCTTAGCTATCCCCCTTATTTTATTGATTTTTTTTTATTGAATTTACGTTTTTGTTTTGTATGTCGACGACTTTTTCTAAGCTCTTACGTTAAGAAGAACTTTATATAGTTGAATGATGCGATCGAGTACAGTGGAATAGTTTTATGCGTGATTGATTTGTATGTGATGAAGACCAAATTGTGAAAATGAATTATTAAAGCATTAGTAAATAATTAAACGGTTATTCTTAATTTACAATGATCTTTTTATCTATCCCTGATACCTGTATCCTTTTTTCTACCTTCTTTCAGGACAATGAATTATGGATATGCTAAAAGACATTTTATAAAATAAGTTATCTTTTATTGCAAATAAAAACAATGAAATAATTTTGCAGTACAAATAACTTGGTAAATCTATCATAGCCTACAGCTTACGTTACGATGAAAATTATTATCGATGTCGTAATATAAAAAACATTTACCCCACTTACTCTCTATGTACAGAAGAATATTTTCCATTATTATTATTATTATTATTATTACTTTATCAAACTTAGGTTTACCACTTCCCCACAGGTGAGGAATTAAAAACACAAACAAAAGTAATATCACAATTGAAGCTTTAGTTTATGCTCCTGGTTTTTTTCATTTTTCATTAACAAAAAACTATTACAAAAAATAGGTGTGCCTGAGACCACAAAAACAGATATGATAAAACCGCATATAATTTTAACGCAATATCACCGAAAATATAAAAAAGGATAAAATCCATCAAATTAAACCTGTTAAGCCTTGATATATTTATGTATGTAGCTGGTAGTCCTCTAATTCGAAGACTGGAAGATCTCTTTACCTGCTCGACGTTTCTTGTTTTAGTTAATTTATTTTTCAGTTCTTAAAGTTTATTCGGCGTTGAAAGTATTTTGTTGTACAACGCATGATAAGCAAAAAAAGGTTACTAAAATGTTGGTTCAGTCTTAAAGAGGTCGAAGCTTTCATCTTGATAAAATATCGTGAGGCTAGCTGGTCTGTTGTCCATGCCTGATATATCTTGTTTGTTATTTACGCGCGAGTCTATTTCAACTACAGATGGCTGGATGAAAAAAAAAGAATAAAAGAAATAGTACTTACAAATATATTATATATACAATACTATTCATACACACCTCGGACTTAACGCTGCTAGTTGGAAGAATTGCAGTACCTTTTTGCTCTGCAGATTTCGAAGATTCTTCCGCAACTGCTGTTGGCGTCGGCAGCTTAGCTTTCCTCTTATCTCTGTTATGAATATTTGTATGTCGCTTAAGATCTCCACTTACTCTAAACTTTTTCCCACAGACCTTACAAGCATAAGGTTTTTCACCTGTTAAAAAAGAAAGTTTTTCATCAATACCTGTTGCTACTCTAGTTACAAGAAATCCTATAAATAAAATAAGATATTTGAACCTGCACTCACCTGTATGAACTTTCCGATGATTCTGAAGATAAGAACTCGCCCGGAATGACTTTGGACAGAACTCGCACTTGTAGTTCCTCTCGCTGGTGTGAATTCGCCGATGGACGACCAAAGAGTACCTTCGAGCAAAAGCCTTCCCGCAAAATTCGCATTGGAAATTCTTTTCATTCGTATGAATGGAAATCGTGTGATACTTGAGGTCGCCCCACTGCCTAAATGCTCTTTTGCAAAATTCGCACTGGTAGGGCTTTACGCCCGAATGCAATCGCATGTGCACTTTTAAGGCGCTCAGGGCGAAAAAACTTTTTCCACAGACATCGCATTGGTGTGGCCTTTCGCCAGTATGCGATAAATCGTGATATTTAAGAGCATTTGCTGAATTAAATAATTTATCGCATTTCGTGCACTGGATCCGCTTTTTGGGCTTGGATTTGTCGTCGGAATCACTTGAATCCCAGTTTTCGGAAAGATCTTTTACTACATCTTCTTTCCGGACTTTGGCCTTTCGATGTTTCCTAGTCGATTTGGTAAACTCCTGCGAATTTGACTCTGGAGGAGAGATACACTGATCTAGTTCTATGTCTTGATCTCCATGGTCAGAAATTTCTCCTGACTCTAGCGTAGGGAGTATGGCTGCTGTGGGTGTGTAAATAAATATTTCAAAATTAGAACATACTGAAGATGAAACTTTGGTATAATAATTGATATCCCGAATCAATGTCGATCAGGGTCGATATCGATATAAACAACATTGTCCCAACATCGATTAAATTTCTGAATAAATGTCGGATCAAATTGTCTGTACAATTTCATTTCGTCGCCAATTTATGTCAATAACCCAATCAATAAACTATTTGAGATATAAAAAACCGACTCAAGATATCCTTAAAATTATACTGACCGTTTTCCTCAGTACCTTTAGGCAAATCGCTCTTGAAGAAAAGCGAAAAATTATCCACTGAATGCTGATTTATGTGATTACTAACAGTTGTACCAGACTTAAAATGAATATCGCCGTTTAATGCACTGTTGGTGTACCTAACAAATACACAAGTTCATCACCATACCTCCAATGTATTTATCTAAAAGAAAAGGCATACCAATTCTTTTCTGAGATGATATCTATACCATCATTTGAATCATTGTCCACAGACTCTTGTACTTTGTCAACAACTCCACGAATTCCTTCCAGCATATCCTCAGTATCGCTGAACTCTACCTCGGCAACATTAATGTCGACATCTTTTACAGTCGAATCATTGGCGCCAGTATCAACTTGAATAGGGATTTTCGGATGGTTCGCCTCATCCTTAACTTGGTTAAGAATATCCTCTCCAAAAGTCTCAAAATTAATTACCACTTCCGGCAACCCCTGATCTAACAGCGATTCCTTTAAAGAGAACATACCTTTAGACTTGTATTCTTTATAAGCGATCTTACTTTTTTAACTTCCTCCGGAGGGAGAATAGAGCTCTGTACTTTCACCTCACTGCTAGATGGCTCGTAGTGTTCTTTTAAATGAGCAAAAAAATCAAGCTGGGACTCACATACATTACCACACAGTTGGCAGGAGAATTGTGGAGTATTTAGAACCTAAAATATAATTTTTTATTAAAAAAAAGAAACAATATAAAACAATAATGAATTTTAAGCATTCGATGATACTTTCCTCTTCAACGGTGTCCTCTGGTTCATCCGTGTAAAGCAGGCTGCGCTCAGAGGGCTGTTGATCAATTTTAGCAATTGTTCTAAGCTTTTTCGTAATCCTCTTCTTGTGAGGAAGACTCCTCTTCGTCAAAGGACGATGGAGTCGAACATCCTCAACAGCTGCCTCTGAATCATTCTGAAATAAACTTTATCAGCTCCATATTTCTTAAAGTATATAGTCACAGAAGGAGACAGGCGATATCTTAAAATATATATTTAATCTCGAGCTAACGCTTCATAGTTAGAACTTATAACTTTCAATATTCACTAGATAACTTACCTTAAAATTATTAATACTCTCAGAATTGAATTCATTCTTTATGGCGGCCTGATTATTTACACTTGAAATCTTCCTCGGGGAATTCAGTCTTCTTATTGGAGTTAGTGGTGGGAGGGGTGGATTTCCCTGTAATTAACTTTTCATTTTAGAACTCATCAATACACATTTTGAGGGAAAAAATTTCGACTCACGTTCATGTGAGTTAATTGACTATCATTGAGCAATGTTGGTGGAAAGGGTTGCGGCTCATCTATCGTCAGAAAATTATGATCAATTGAATTTTGCTTGGCTGTCTCATTGGTTTGTGTAAATGCTCCGAGATCCTAAATTTAAACTTTACATTTATAAAATCTCTTTAATTAGTATATACAATAAAACCTTACCTTATTAGTAACGATAACTTGAGTTCCATTCTCATTTTTAATTGAGGGGCACTGCTTATTAACTATTTGTAGAAAAGTGGCCGTTAGCTTGCGCTCGTGCTCATCATTTTGAAACTCTAAATCGTTTGATATTGCTTCGTTTATAAAATGAGGTTGTTGGTTTTGATCGCTTCCATCCTGATTATTCATAAGATCTATGATGAATCCATTAGTTATGTGCGTAGCTATATACTCTGGACTTAAAAATGACTGCAAAGCAAACGGGGCGTTCTGATTACATGATATATTCTTTTTATTTTGATTGGACGTTACATGGTCAATAAATTCTTGCTCCCTATTTGGAACAGTTATAAAGTGTAATGCGCCACTCTCTATGCCCCTTAAGACGCTTGGAGCATTTATTTTGGTTATTTCATTCTGTAAAAATTTAATTAGAATTAAGCACAATAATTTTTAGCCGATAAATACCTGGCCATTTTCAACGTGTGTCACGTCAAAGTTATCCAAAATAGTGCGACTTATTTGGTCATCCATCGTGTGGGGATTGGAAAGACTGAAAAAAAAAAAGTTTTTTCGCTTTCTATTAAATGTTTTTACGCAATAATTGAAAACAAAACATGATGAAAAGTAAGAGTAAAATAAATAAACAGAATTTGATTCTGTTAAACTACAAGAATAAAATTTCGTTTGTGAAGGGAGTCAGTTTCTAACTCTTATCGGAGTAACGAAATTCTTATGTACCATACATGTAACTATCTGAAAATACGGATGAGCTTATTTTTGTATAGCTTTTAAAAAATTAGTTTTTCAAGCATTAGAAACTTGGCCATAAAATACCAACTTTAGTTTTAATACCTTCAAATGGATGTAAGCTCATGACTTTTAAAATTAAATTAGTATTCTTTTTCTGAATGTTTCTCGAGGTCTTGAAACTTCCTTGTAAAAAACCGAAATAAATCCAACTGACCTATTGAAGATAAGAAAATCATTTCCTTAAATTTGGTCTAGTTTTTTCGCGTTAAGTAACGTAGATTAAGTCAAATAAATAGACAAATGCAAAAAACCCCAGATAAATCCAACTTTTTTACGATTTTTAACAATTTTTCAGTTCTACGGCCAGAGCTACTGAAGATAAAAAAAAATGGTTTTCTTCAATTCTGCCCATAGAGATAGTCTTTTTGCGTTAAGTAATGTGGTTCAAGTCAATTAAATAGATAAATGCAAAAAAAAAAAAACGATATAAATTCAACGTTTTTACGATTTTTAATAATTATTCAGTTCTGCAGCTCTGGTCTACTGAAGATAAGAAAATGATTTTCTTAAATTCGGCCTATAGAGATAGGTTTTTTGCGTTTAACAATGTGGTTCAAGTCAATTAAATAGACTAATGCAAAAAATATACCGATTTTTCATTCAATTCAACTTTTTTACGATTTTTAACAAGGTTTCAGTTCTGCCGCTTTGGCCTACTGAAAGTAGAAAAATAATTTTCTTAAATAAAGAACAAAAACATAAAGAGCTTGTTTTTTAATGTAAAGTAACGTAGTTTTAGTTAATTAAGTTTTCAGTTCTGCAGTCTGGCCTACTGAAGGTAAAAAAATTTCTTAAGTTCAGCCTATAGAGCTAGTTTTTTTGCGTTGTGTAACGTGGTTTAAATCCAAAAAAATACCAAGATAAATCCAGTCTTCTTACGACATTTCAAAATCAAAAATGAACATGGTTTTAATAATTTAAGTCGTTAAGTGGTCACTTAATATGTTCCAAAAATAACTATACTAAAATATAAACTTCTATGGATTGTTGATAACAAAGGCCGTAGCAGGATAACAGTGGGTGGGCTGCCCCCGCATCTACCTTATCCACTTTAATGTGGTAAGTTGCTAAGGTGATGGTATTAATTTATGCCAAATATCAAGTGTTTTTTACACTAGTTATAATTAATAAATAAGAATTTTTGGAAAATTGGAAAAATGAATTTTCTCGAAAATGGCTGAAGTAAACTAAAATATATGTTATACAGGGTACCAAAGCAGTCTTGAAAAAAAGTCGAAAATAAATTCCATTAATTAGAAGGAGGTAAAAAAATACATAAATTTTCAAAAAATAATTTTCTTATGAAAGCCTTTTTGTACCACCGCCAATTTTTTCCTATATTTTTTTGGAAATTATCGAAAGAGTACTTCGTAGTTAAAAAAACAAGAAAACTTTTATTGTCTACTACATTCAAATTTTGTCTGTCAAAAAACACGGGGCAGCCCAGTGCTTTTTACACCAGCGAACAGCGTACTAAAAAGGAGAACTGTCATCTGGCCTTTTACACAAAAATTATGAAATAAAACCACTACTTTTTCATAATGTTGACATCGAAATGTTCAAATTAAGTTATTGTGCCCGCAACAAGAGTTAATTCCACTTTAAATACCGTATCTGTTAACAATTAAACTGATAACCGTCATTTATCCTGAGTTTTTATCTGGGGTAAAACCAGGGTGCACCAGGGTGCACCAGGGTGCACCAGGGCGCACCAGGGCGCACCAGGGCGCACCAGGGCGCCTCAGGTTTCTCAAAAAACACAGAACTGTCACTTGACGTTTAAAAACCAGTGCAGATAGGGCGCACTGGGGCGCACTGGGGTGCCACAGGATTGCCAACGAACAGACCTAATTTTGTGCTTATACAAAATATGAGAATCATCTGTTAGAATTTAACTTGACATAATTAGTCGTCTTCGTTTTCTTGTTTTTTAATTATAAAATACCCTTTCGATAATTTCCAAATAAATATATGTTATAACTTTGGGGGTAAGTACACTATACGAAAAAATTGCCGGGGGTACAAAAAGGATTTCATAAAAAAATTATTTTTTGAAAATGTCTATATTTTTTTTTACCTCCTTCTAATTAACGAAATTAATTTTCCAAGATACCCTGTATAACATATATTTTAGTCATCAAGATCGGTTCAGCCATTTTTGACATAATTCCTTTCCAAAAATTCCTTATAGCTAGTGTAAAAAACATTTTTTGAAATCAATATTTGACAAAAATTAATCCCGTCACCGTCCACCCACTCTTATCCAGCTACGGCCTTTCCGGAAAACACTATTTGAGAAGAGTTATTTTTACACTAGAATACTTCTATAGTAACGAAATGCCTTGAAAATACTATATAAATTGTTAAGAATGTAAAGATAAAATGCAGTGGTGTAAATTAAGGTTCTATTTTAATTTTAGACCGATTTGTAGATAGATATTAACTTAATAATTAAAATTACTCATATCATATCAAACATCAGAATCTAGTGTCCTCGAAACACTTTGAGAAGCACTCGCGGTTGAAGCTTCAAAACCACCGCAAAACGAATCGCCTGGAAATCCCGCGAAAATAAAATTCAGTTACGAATGTTAGATCGTAGGAGCCTTTCATCCAGTGAGAAATTATGTCAAACAAATTTTCTGCATTACAATTTCTGAAAATCCGCAGTTCTAAAAATTGGACCGCTTCTTCGTTAAAATTGGCCGTTAAAAAAACGTACATCATCCCTGTGTTGAATTAATCAAGCTACCGTTGGGATTGCATCACACGCGGAACGACTGACACCCTCCACACCGTGACGTGACAGTGAGCAAAGGGCAGCAGATTCTAAGGTCATGGGGAATTCTTTGGGCAGCGAGGAAACGCCGAGGAATTCGCAGAATTCGGATTATTACTTCCCTCCGCCGCAGCAGGACGTAGTAGGGGCGGAGCGGAAGAAATTGGGGAATCCCGGGACCGTCGAGGACATCCACAAGGACTGCAGGGAGGTGATGCCGAATTTCTGTGAGGGCGCCAGGCTGATGCTGAATAAGTGCCTCAGCAACTACTTCCAGCTAACGCACACGATCAAGCTGCTTCCGAACAGCGCCGAGAGTTGTTATAGATTTGGGGCCACGTACGTGGGCAGTCAGCGCCACGGAGTCTTCGAATCGTATCCTGTCCTCTTTGGTAAGATTCAGATTGCATTCAGTTTATTAGAATTGTTCCATATTCCGTTTTCGAAAATTCAATTTGTACAGTCGATTGCTCAATTCAGCTGAAGAAAGGCAATCGCTAAATTCAATAATCGACTTACAAAAACTGAATTCTCGAACAGAACGTGTTCTCAGCAAGATGTTTAAAATTTCAATTTTTTGCTAATTCTTACAAAATCTTTCTAATAATTGGGAGTGTTAATTTGTAGCATATTTTTGGAAAAAACGTATACAAATTTTGAAAAACTTGACTAGCTTAAATCACTGCAAATATCCTGACTAGCTTAAATCACTGCAAATATGAATATTGATATAAATGGATGAGCATTGATTAGATATTTAGTAAGTTAGTTTTTGTGGCCCTGGCCAAGATTACAATTAGTGTTAAGGTGCGCCGCTTTGATACCACATAAAGAAGGGACTGTGTTTTTAGAAACTGATATTTAACAATGAAATCTCTACAACAAAAAAGTACTTTCAAAGTACTATTCAATTTTATGAGCTAAAAAAAACATCTTTTTAACGCTTTTACTAAGCGTTCCACAGAAGAACTTTAGAGAATTTGTTTAGAACGAGTCAATTAATTAAATGAAAAACTATTCAGCTTTATTGCACTTTTTTCTCTTTTAACAGATACCTACTACAAATTTTGGATTATAAGATTAACCTACTAAATTGTACTTTTCCAAACAGGTGAGATTGAGAAGAGTGGAAGTATGCAAGCAAGCATAGTGCACAGTGTGACCGACAACCTTCGATTGAAATTTGGGGCTGAATACCAGGGGAGCAAATTATTAGGCGGTCAACTTGTCACCGATTACATCGGGGAGAATTTTACAGCGTCATTGGGCATCGCAAATCCGAACCTAATTAACAGTTCGGGCATTTTTGTTGGCCAATATCTGCAATCGGTTACATCAAATCTAGCGCTTGGAAGTGAACTCGGTTGCCAGTATGGTGTTCTCTATCCGCAGGGCATTATAACCGTGTTCAATTTTATCTCAAGATACAGAGGCGACTCGTCCATTTTCAGCGCCTCACTGGGAGGAAGTGGCATCCATTTATCCTATCTTAAAGAAGCGAGTTCTCAACTAAAAGTTGGTGTTGAATTCAACACCAATTTCGATGCTCAAAGCACTTACACAACACTGGGCTATCAGTTGAATGTCCCGAAGGCGAATTTAAGTTTTAGGGGTTCAATTGATACCAACTGGAATATCTGTTCTGTTCTAGAAAGACGGTTAAAGCCACTGCCTTTTACATTTTCATTAAGTGCGTTGTTGAATCAGAAAACTGGAAAATTTAAAATGGGCTGTGGCCTATTCATTGGGTGAATAGTTCTTGAATTACATGTAAATTCAGTGGTAGATTTTTTCAATCCAGTCGGAAAATAGGGTCATGGTTTTAAGTTATTTTTGGATCCTGTGTATATTAAGATAATATTCGTGTTAAGTGTTCGTCAAAAAATAAAGGTTGTGCTCATAATACTAGATACATTTTTTTTGCCTTTATCTTAAATTTTAGTATTTATCTATAAAAAGAAAAAAGGAAAAATAACCGAATATGTGAAAACAAAAAAACCAAGTTAAAATCCATGAATTCGAAAGATTTGCTATTTTTTCTTTTGATATTGTAACACAATAAATGTTTTTGTTTTTTTCTTTAGCAAATCAATATTGTTTTATTTTAATTATACCTATATAACTAATTTCTCTAATCCTTAGGACACGATGAACCCTTTGGAAATCTCAACAGTTCAATTTTGAACAGACAGCCAAATTAAATTCATTTTTTCTCGTTTAACAGATTTTATAATTTTTAACTGCTCGGACATTTGCTAGACATTTTTTAAGCCTGACACAGTTTATTGAGCACCATCGTTTTTAAGTATATCTCACCAAAAATTAAAAAGACTGTGATAATGATAAAACAGCAAAATTCATGGATGTTGTTGATTCAAATAAGAATTATTTTAAAAATAATGGCCTTATTGGAAAATACAATAAATGGGTCAATATTTGATAATTGGCCAAAACAGGTCCCCATAACTATTTTGTAATTTTAATGTAATATTTAAACTTAATAGTATTTTCATAATGTAGTGCAATACTTTGTTTACATATCCAAACACTTTGGTGAGTATATGTTTGGTTTTCATATAGTAAAAATAAACAAAAAGTGCTAGATGTCATATTTCCTGTCGGTGGAATTTTCCTTTTTGGTGACACTTTTTAATAATAACATGGAGAATTAAAAATAAATTATAAAAGCTTGATTATATTTACATTGTATGCACATTAATCTAAAACTGTTCAATATTTTATTTCAGATAATATGATACTAAACTAAAAAAAAAATCATAAAAAATCTAAGCGAATGGTCACGGTGTCATTAGGCTGCCGAAATTTAAATTTGAATTTACCGCGTTTTATAATGTCGCGGACAACGAATGAGCGCATTCTAAATGGACGCGGTGTCCATGTTTGTGATTGGTGAGAAGAGAGACGCGGTGTCGGCCGTTGCTTCAGCGTTGCAAACTGATTATGGCATGTGCGTGCGTATAGTTGATACACTTTGTCATTTACCTGTGAGGCAATTAGGAGGTGAATCGTAAGTAAATTATTCTGCTTTTTGTAATAAACTTTCACGAATTAAGATATAATTCGTATCACCTGATGATTTTGCTGTTATATTAGTTATTAGAATGTATGAGAAATATAATGTGCATTTTTGTCATTTTCCTGTGGTCATTTTCCTGTTATTTTCTTGACAGGAAAATGACTCCGTGGCAGGAAAATGACAACACAAGGTAAGTAATTTTATTAATTTATTGTAATTTTGTTTCAGTGTGCAATAATTATGGCTCCAAAGAAAAAAACCCGAGAAGAAGTGTTAGAAAGAAAGTGAGAATTGAAGAAAATGAGATACCAACGAAGAGTGATATAATTTTGTTTTCTGTTATACTGATTATTATTCTTGGATTAATAATGAATATAATAATTACTAATAATTGATTATTTTCATTTTCTTGATGTTTCAAACATTTTCCTGCTGTCCTGTCATCAATCTGTTGGTCCATTTCATTATCCTGCCACGTATATTTGCAAATATTGCTCAAAAATCCCTAAAATCGAATAAAGTGTATCGATTTGATAGTTATTATATAGATTTAACTTGGCTCTATTACTTAGACATCAATTATGTATAAAATACGACAAAAAATATATTTTTTTTTTTTAGTCGTTTTCGACCGATTATCAAATATTGACTCAAATATCACAATTTTTGGCCAGGCAGTTCTTGCTGGAGTAGGATAACTTAATGAGTTTCCAACTAGAAGCAGGTCGATAGCACTTTTATAACTTCAGGACAATTCTTTCAATTTTCTGTTCAACTCTTCGATATCACAAATTCATTTTGCGTTTTTAATAAACTCTAAACATGGAAACAAGGAAGGGACATGGAATTAATTGGAACAAATCCACATTCACAAATCATTTAAAAAACAAGCTCTTAGATCAAAACCACCCAGAATATTTTGGGTTTATAATAAATTTAGAAAGTCGGAATTTTCCTTATTTCCTCTAAAGGACGATGTGCATTATTGTACTGGCTCTTGGCCGTGAGTGAACAATAAAGAGACCTATACAGTTGTAGAGAATTTGTTTTCAGCTACAAACATTTATAATGGCATTACACATTCACCCCTATTCTTCATTCCGACGGAACTGAAATCCGTTCGGAATGTAGGAAATTTGAAAGCAGGCTGGAACATTTTAAAAGTTTAGCAATTGTCGAGTTTTCTGACAGTGCCAGCCTGCTTTTGAATATCCTACATTCCGAACGGATTTCAATTCCGTCGGAATGAAGAATAGGGGTGATTGTAAACCAGTTCTTTACGAACTAGGGTTCTAAACATTTTAAAATATACCTCGAACTAATGTTACACCGTACATTTTCTCTGCACCCAGGGTACCTTCTTGTGATAGTGGTGGAAACGAATTTTGCTCTACCAAGTCCCTGGCGTGTTAAAGGATGTGGCGCTCATTTAACAACTGTGACGTAGTATTTAAGCTAAGTGAAATGTTAATGTTCCCGCTAATAAGCATAATGATCTCTTCCAGATTTTAGAAATAGATTCAGAGGAGGAAGAAGATCAAGAATGAGTTATAACGAGCACTTTTCATAGATTAACATTATTCTGTCCATTACTTTTTTATGTTTGAACTTGATTTTACAGGGTGTTATTAAAATAAATAAGCAGAACTCAAGATGCTATTACATTTGCCACTATCATCATTTGTATTCGCTCTTGAACCAAAATGCCCATCGTTTGAATAATTCTTGTAGAATGAACTAGGTTTTATTTCGATAAGATTGAACTGAGGAAATAAAAATCAGGAATATCAAATTAAAATGTTCGACATATCAAAAGTTAGTGAAATTTAAGTTTCTAATGTAATCGGTCATTTCTAGACTGATTTAAAGTGAACTTATTCCCTTTTGTTCTGATACTGAAGCATTTAAAGGGAAGCGTTCCTCCAGTCCGTGGAGACCTGCTGATAAATGGCACACGAAATAAGACACATTTGCAGATTAAATATAAATTCTTAATTTTACATTTACAATTAAGAAGCTCGAGTTAGGTTCTACAATAGTTTTAACGAGTTTAGTATAGGAGTTTTACAATATATTTTACAATCTTCTTGTCCGGGCAGCTCAAGTTTTCTTCAATATCCGTCACACCATTCCAGGCATCGTTAAATAAAATCCACTCATCGATAACTCGAGGACTTTACCCTTCGGTCACCAGTAAAATCCCTTCACTTATTCAGCCATTCACGCATCGTTTTCACGATAAAATCACCATCATTTCAATTGGACCATCCACCACTCAATTTGTCAACAAAAGTGTCTGTCAAAGTGCCCGCTGACAGTTCATTCGCAGCCAAGGTCACATCGGTGTTGTGGACCCCCATAGAACTGAAGGATTTGGCTGCGGACCTTTTCAGCGGTTCTACTCACATATTAATGCGTACGAAGTTTATAATTGCATCATTCGGTTGATCAGCAGCGCAATCGGATGGCAGACTTTTGATACTTTGTGGGAAATTTTTGCTTCCATGCACTAGAAAAACTGACAACGCTGCGAATAATGGCGGACTGTCTGCGCGGAGACGGATTCCTGTGGTCGCTACTTTTTCAGGGATATTAAGGATGATTTCCAAGTTAAAATATATTGCAAATTTCTAATTGTACAATTTGCAATTTATTTACGAATTTTTATTTTCAACCTGATTATACGAAATATATATAAATTATAACTTTATAAATTTTAAGAAAAAGAAGCAATAAAACAACTGAAAAGGTAGAATTTTTGTAAATAGGTTCCTCGTTTTGCTCTAAATCAAGAAGATTAAAATCAGGAGCTCCTTCAATTAAATCTTTACTCATTTTAAATTAGTGTATACACACCCAATTCGAATTATTTAAAAAACTACGCTCCCAAAATCAAAAAACAAAATTTGAATATAAAAAATTTATTCTAATTTTAGGATACAGTCAATATACATTTTTATAAATAAATTAAGTAAACACTCAATCACGTACATTCAGAATGCTTGTTTAAATGTTTCAAAGCAATTACCATTGAAAGTTTTCCAGAGAACACTCCATTTCTCTCAATTGTGTTCCATAGAGTGCCCATAAATAGAAAATAACCAAAAATGATCGTGATAACAATTTTAAAAATTAAATATGCAGTTTTAAATCCATACGGAGGAACGATATCGATTACAGCAAATAAAAGAAGAACCAAAATAGCCGCCATTCCGATATACATTAAACGATTCATTTTCAATGTTTTTAAGCTCTCATCACAAATAGAAATGCATTCGAGCAGGGCTGCTTTTGTAGGTGCATTCTCCTCAACACTTTCACAGAACCCTTCTAATTCTTTGCGTTCCGGTGACTCAATCACGTTTAATGTAACACCAACAGCTTCATGATCCGAGAAGCTAATTGTTCTCCCTGGAATCCTCTCGGGAAAAGGGAGGCGATACTCCTTAACTAATACCTGCAAATTATTATTTTTTAGGTAACAAACAGCCGAAACGATAGGAGTTCAATTTTTATCCTACTTTGAAATTTGGTGCTGCTCTAACAAAAATGTGATCAATCCGTTGTCCTTTGGGATTATTTGAAACTAATGATGTATGTGCGTATGAGTTCCTTTTATTATCAAAAGTGCCAATCTCATCATCAGTACAAGTATCCTGCATTTTAGAAGCTCCCAGTATAACTCTGAGAAATAAAAATGCAGAGTTTTAAAACACTATAACCGTTCGTAAATTCAGCATTTTCAGAACTTACTTGTAAGCAATATCACTGGGATCTATATTCAAATCGCCTGCTAGAATCTGTAAAACAGCATCATTTCTGGTGCTCTCTATAAATTGAGCAGTATCGAATGCTTGGATGACACGATGTGCTCTGTATTCATCATTTACTTTATCGTACTCTGCATGAAGCTAGAAAATTAAAATTAATTAGGTACTCTAAGAAATAGCAATTTGTTAGGATTTTTACATGAGTAATGTAGATATTGATAATTTTGTTGTTAACTGAGATTCGACAAAGTCCTACTCCTTTACCCCCAAACCAATCACCGTGCTGAATTCGGTGGACGTATCCATTCACTGACCAAGCATGGAAAAATACTGAGATTAATGGGTACTTGGAGAAAATTGCTAAACCTGATCCAAATGCACCACTATATGAAAAATATGCATAATAAGCAGTTAAGATTGTGATATATTAAATGTATAAAAATATAACAGTAGTAAAACTTCTGCAAAAGATAAGTAGAACTTTTAAAACCATGTTTTTTGTGACAGCTTTGAAATTTTCATTTTGAATAGAACGAGAAAACTTACTTATAAAAGTAGTGTGAATACGGCAATACACTTTTTGTTTTCTTTTGCAACAGAATGAAGTCACTCTCTACCCAAAGTTCTTGCACTGAAACGAAATCAAAATCTCCTTTGGCAAGCCAATCACCAATTGCTTGCATACGAATTTCACGATCAGATGAAACATATGGGATACCCCTGAAAATTAAAAACAAAAAATTGATTATAAAAATAATTCCTTTTGCATAAGATCTAATTTTTTTCAAATTGTGAATTTATACTTAATAATTTAAGTCGCGGGAGTTTGAATTTGCTAAAGGTTAAAAATTCATATTATATCCAACAGGGCCAGTATTACATTAAAGATAATATTCCTTAAAAATAAACATCTCAAGCTATCCAGAAACAATTCGAGCTAGATATGTCTATAAAAAGTACTCTGAATTTCAACACCTCCAATTTACAGAAGCTGATCACATGTCTATTGTTATAAATTTACAATTTAGATTAGCTCAACTTTCGCCTTTTACGTTAGGAAGTCGTGACATTTAAATATCTACATTTAAATTTACATTTGATCTTAGAAAGGCATTTGACACTGTGGACAACGAAATATTATGCGAAGGTCTTGACGAGTTGGGCATACGAGGAAAGCCACTCAAGCTATTAAGGGATTATCTGGACAAAAGGATCATAAAAACGAAACTAAACAGTATCTATAGCCAGGAGAGGAATATCAAAACCGGTATACCTCAAGGATCAATATTAGGTCCTTTGATTTATTTGTTATATATAAACAACATTAAATTCAAAAATCTGAGCGCGAACTACATCATATATGCAGACGACTATATTATTATTACTATATTCAGGAGACTGGATTGGAGAATTAGAAAACAACATAAATGAAGATCTCAAAAAATACGATGACTGGCTACGAGGCAACAAATTGTCAATGGATATACAAAAACTAACCTTTATGATTATAAAGCAAACAAATAAAAACGCCATTAATATTAATATACGAATCAATAGGAGGGAACTTAGCAGAATTTCGGAATACAAATACTTGGAAATGGTAATAGATGATCAACTTACTTAGACTAAACATGTGGAAACCGTTAGGAGGAGGATGGCTGGACTTATTGGAGTCATAAATAGAAACAACTACATATTATCAGGTACTAAAAATCTAATTTACAATGCGAATATATTGCCGTTGGTAACTTATGGGTTGATAATATGGAGTCAAACCACACCAAAGAACATGCAAATTATACTGAAATTGTTAAATAGGGCCTTAAAAGCGGTGTTTAATGTTCCTTGGGATACGGCCACTACAACTTTGTATGAAAGTAGACAAATTTAACTCTTAAGCAACTAACAGATAGAAAAGGCTTAGGCCCTTTATAACATTACAAAGAGACACGTAAAATCATCTATTAACCTAGTTTTGAGAACAGAAATTCATGGATATAATACAAGGAAAGCAATGATAGGAACTTATAATCTACCGGCATCGGCACCAAGGACTAACCGACTAAAATATGATCCAATTTACTCTGCAGTTAATTATTATAATAGCTTACCAGAAAAAATAAGAAATGCTTGCAGTATTGTGGAATTTAAAAGTTTTATTAAACATTTTTTCAAATCGAAAAATTTAATGCTGCTTAAATAGAATTAACTAATATTTTTAAAATTTGTTATTTAGTTTTTAAGATTTTCAGAAAAAGGATCCGTAGAGCCTTAATTCGAATGCCTAGGTAGCTCAGAATTAGGTGAATATTTCCAGCAACATGCTGAGAAGTGCGATATAAAATCTATTATTATTATTATTAAAATTACACCTTCTGAGAAAAAATGTGGACATGGACAAAGAAATCTAAGAGGCAAGAAAAGCCCTACTCCAATTCTGGATCTAGAAGGGACTATGTAATTCTTGCCTAATTGCTTGTTTTTACTCTTTTATATTAAGGGACTACTACCGGTTATAATTTTGAAAAATTCAATTTTTTTTTTTTTACATTTTTCAACTCAATATACCTTCAGAAATCACGTCTCAACATTTTATTTTGATATTCCCAAAAATATAAAAGTTACAGCAAATTAAGCGTGCCCGCCTATTATATATTTATAAGTAAAACAAAAACTTTAAACGTGATTTTCTCAAAATGACCTTTTATCATATGGCGGACACACTAACTCCGAATTGGCCCAACCGATTGGGCTCAAATTTGGAGTGCTTCTTTATTTGAGTATTCTGCACAGGAAAAAACCACAATATTAGTCAAAATTCAATCCAAAAAAATGTAGCAAGTGAAAACAAGTGAAAAAATAAGCGATTTTTTGAAAAAAATTTTCAAACGTCCGCCATTTTGTTTTTTTAATCATTTGTTGACATATTCTGGTTTTTTCCTACGTGAGGGACATTCCTTAATAAAATGCCGTTTGGTTTATTTGTTTCAGACTCTTCGTTTCTGAGATGAGTTGTCCGCCATGGGACGAGTCATTTTTTGAGCTACCAACTTCGGCGCCCTCTATAAACAAGGAAAAAAATGATAAAAATAAGAAAAAATTTTTTTTGTAATATTTGAAATAATTATTATCACCATGCAAAATTTGAAATTGATATATAATAAAGGAGCTGAGAAAACAATTATTGAAAATTATGCTGTTTTTTTGCAATCTAACCGGTAGTAGTCCCTTAATTGAGCTTTCCTTAAAATATTTTAACAGTTTTACTCAAAAAACTGTCTTTACATTTTGCAAAAAGTTCAATTACATTAAATTACAATAAATAGAATTCTTTAATTTTGTTGGGTTTATTACTATAACTACAAATTATAATTGTTTAAAAATAATCAGATCCTCATTAAAAACATTAATATCATTATAAAAACGGTTTAAAGGGAAAACAAAATTTTAGTCCGTATGAATGTTGAAGACTAATAAGTTTTTGGCGATAAAATGTGCTCGAGAAGAGCAAATGGCTTGAAATTTGGTATGTGAGTTGTTTAGTTTCCTTACCAAACATTTAATGTCAATAAACTTATTTGCAGTGCCATTTTAAGACATAAATTTAATAATTCCCAGACACTTTGTTAGAAAACTTAATAAAATACGAAACGTCACTGTCACCTAATTTGCTTGAGATGTCAACTTGATAACTGAAGTGGAACGAAACTTTTCAAGATTGAAAATGGATTACTTATTAAAGCGCAGTTATTATAAGAAGTTGTACTTTATTTAATGTATCAGTTTTTTTGAACTTGTGTGATTTGAGGCCGATTTTCTCGTAAAATGTGTGCTTTAATCTTGTTCCGTTCCCAGTCAGAATACAGCGGTTACGCAGGCCATCCAATATTCAAATACGAAATTCCACACTAGGTTTAGAACGCATGAGATTTGGGAGACACGGCAGTTTTCCAGTATTTATCGAAGTGCTCGTCATGGGGTTGAGTTTCCTGTTAATTACCGGTTAATACAGAAATTTCCAAATAGTCTCATTAGCAGTGAGGATTTTCTAGTGAAGGAGAACTGGTTAAACTTTGTGGGGCACACAAGGAATACGTCGCAGCGGTCGAAATTCCCGATTTTCGCTTTCTCCCAGCTTTTACAGAGGTAAATAGCCGTCGTCGGTGCACCGTGCGCTCGGCCTCTTCAATGGGGTCATTCGACTCCGCCGAGGCAGCGCTATTAAGTAGGAGCGAAACCAATGAAATGATAGTCTCGCGCTAATTCGACAGCAGCACCTAGAGGCTGTTCGTCTGCCGTTCGGTCGAATTGTGGTTGATCGATTTTTTTTTTTTGTTTTACAGCTTGTCAGTGCCGGAGAAGATTATATCCCAAATGAGGTGGAGGATAGGGCTGTTGGTGGTGCTCGTCGTCGTGGGGCTCACCCTTTCGACAGTGTCCAGCTCTGAGCAGGATTTCGATGATGAGGCCGCAGCCGTTGTCGAGGAGGAAGTTGAGGTAAGAGTGAGCTGTGATTTTTTGGGGAAATCCAATTAGTAAGTGTGAGTCCGATTGACGCACAACTTTGTCTATTGCATCATTAATTGCAACAAACGAGGGGCCCCCATAGTGCGACTGTGGCTACTAGACCCAGGCTAGTTGGTGCCTTCGGGGGGAAACGAATTTCAATTTCACCCAATGTGCGGAAAAATGAAAGAGAAACAACACTCGGAGCAATTTGAGCCGCTTAACCCAATTATCGTAGCTCGGCTGCACATGTCTCGTCTCGTTATCAACCTGCCGCCTAAGTGCCAGTCAAATAGAATTCCACTCTTGACGGTGGTAGATAAGAAATTGAGCCAGGTTTGATGCTAAGCCTAAGGCCCGAGGCTTAAGGACACGATTTACCTTGAGAAATTGCACAGGTGAACTTGCGATTTTTTCAGGAATTTTGTTGCCCTTATTTGCTGGTAATTCCCTTCGGGGAAGCAAATAAAATGCTCTGTTGAAGCGCCTTGAATTTTAGTAATTAACGGCTAACGTATTATTCCTTTGGGACGGGCTTAAGGCAACAGAAATAAAGCCGCAGTCACCCCAAACGATAAATTCTTTCTTCCTCCCCTTGTCTCATCGGTGTGCAATTCCGTTCAATTTTACCACAATTAGGCATTTGTCCACTTTGTTTAAACGAAATATAGTAAGAAAACTAAATAAATTCCGATTATATTGAATTATTCCATTGAAATTAATCTCTGAGCCAATGTAAACTTAATTATTTGCCTTAGTTTTTAGAAAAATATATATATCGTACATTAATTTTCGAGAACATATTTTAATCAGTTATTAAAAGCAAAAAGTTCTTCACATTGCGACCAGATGCGACTAACACAATTCATGAATGGGGGGAATACCACCCCAATCCAGAAAAATCTAAGGAGAAAAAATATAAACATAAAAAACTTGCACGAAGTGAGCTTTTACGAAATTCTCACTATAATAGGCCTTGTGCAGTCGGCGCAAGGGGGTTTGTAGAGGGGAAAGTTTTGTGCTGAGCTGAATACTGTGATTCTGCGGACTGCGACAACTGAAAAACGCATGAGGAAGGCATAGAGTGAATAAAAATATTTCGAAACGAGTCGGACGAAAAAGCTATTTGTTTTCTGGTTACTACACATACCGTTTTCGTTCTTGGAGTGAGTGTTCAATCTCAGTGAGCGAACTTTGAAATAAAATTTGAGAGAACTCAGCCAGAAACTTGAATAACTGAACAGCAAACAAACAGCTCGTAGCACAAATCACGATATGCGAAATACTGAGTTCAATCTCTGGGGTTCTTATATAGCGACCCCAGTCCAATTTTTCAATAAAAATGTCTTCTGTGCCTTGCATGTTCTTTAGGGTTATATTTTCTACGATCTAAGCTATCCTAGTTGTTTTTCTCAAGGTAAAATATCCCAAAGTACGAGTGTGAACTTCTAATGGAAGTTTGCGTTTTTTGTTGCCACTTTATCTAAGGATATTAACTGATAACGCAATTTCTCGAAAGGTTCTACACGGAGAGTACTTACGATCCCTTTCAATATTTTGTATACAGCCTTATAATATAATGAAAACTTTCTCTCAGAGCAGATTTTAGATTAAATTCAATCTGACACAAAAACCAGTAAATGAGCTTAATTTCCTACGCCACTTACAGGAGCTAGAACAACCTGAATCTTCAATAGATGACGAAGAAATACAAAACTACGTTAGTCCCGTAGCAGAACCAGACAAATTTTATTTTGCTGAACACTTCGATAAAAAAGATGACTTTAACAAAAATTGGATAAAATCCAAAGCGATGAAAGATGACATAGCCGAGGAGATAGCTAAATATGACGGCGAATGGAGCATTGAACCTCCCAAAAAGCAGGTCTGGAGAAATGATTTTGGACTAGTACTCAAGTCAAAGGCAAAACATGCTGCAATCGCGGCGAAATTGTCCAGACCTTTTGTATTTAATGACAAACCTTTGGTTGTACAATATGAAGTCACTATGCAGGTTGGTTTTAGAGATACTTTAAAAGGTAAGTTGAGTTCTTTATTTATAAAATATAATTTTTACAGGACGGTCAGGACTGCGGAGGTTCTTACATTAAACTATTATCACAAGGAAAGGAAACAGATGATTTGACAAAGGTAATAAGAATTATAAAGTTTCGCATATGCAGAAGTCATAGTTGATCTGATCAAATATTAAAAACCAATTTCATAAAATTCATCATCCGGGTATTTCCCCAAAAATACATCAGAGGAATTATTATAAGTCAGCATTATTGTGATATCGGACCTTCAACCAATTATGCAAACGAAATATTTTTGCAAAGTCTTCTAGGTCAAGCTCCGATCAGAAAACTTGCGAATGTCAGTGAACTTGTGCAATGTGAACACATAAAACAGCCGCTTCCAAAAAACAACGAGATTATTTTCTTTTCCTTTTTGCATCAGCTCAGCTATGCTTGCTGCCTGTCTGCGCGAGTTATAACTTAACTTGTATAATAACTCAAAATATTTGCAGTTCAATGATAAAACCCCTTACACAATTATGTTTGGCCCGGATAAGTGCGGAAATGATGTTAAGTTGCACTTCATTTTTCGCCATAAGAATCCTCTGAACGGTTCCATTTCTGAGAAACATTGCCGGAAACCAAAGTAAGTTATTTTACTAAAAATAGGAAAAATGAGGTAATATTTAATTGACCTATTTATATTATAGGGAAAGGTCTGATGAACCATTCAAAGATAAATTGCCTCATCTTTATCAACTTGTCGTGAATCCTGACAATACTTTCCAAATCCGTGTTGATCACAAGGTTTTAAATGAAGGATCACTTCTCAAGGATTTCACACCTCCAGTTAACCCACCTAAAGAAATTGATGATCCCACTGATAAGAAACCTGAAAATTGGGACGAACGTGAAAAAGTAATGCAATAAATTTAGTATAATTAAAATTTCTATTAAAAAATACTGCAACAATCAGATTCCTGATCCTGACTCTACAAAACCAGAAGATTGGGATGAAGATGCGCCACCACAAATTCCAGATCCAACTGCTGTTAAACCAGATGGTTGGTTAGATGATGAACCAGAAATGTTACCCGATCCAAATGCTAAGAAACCCGAAGATTGGGACACTGAAATTGATGGAGAATGGGAGCCTCCGTTAATTGAAAATCCAGTTTGTGAAAAAGTTGTCGGATGTGGTCCTTGGAAAGCTCCTCTTATTACCAATCCTGAGTATAAGGGTAAATGGCGGGCACCTCTTATTGATAATCCAAATTATCAAGGCAAATGGGCGCCACGAAAAATTCCAAACCCAGACTTCTTCGAGGACTTTAACCCGTTCAAAATGACTGCAATTGTGAGGATTCATTTTTTTTTTTTTTTTCAGAGATAAAGTAATGATCCTTTCTTAATTTCTAGTCTGCTGTCGGATTTGAGCTGTGGTCAATGTCGAGCGATATACTCTTCGATAATCTGATAATCACAGATGATATTGCTTTAGCAGATGATTGGGCTGCTGTGACTTTTGATCTTAAGAGAAAACAAATCGACAAGGAATCCGTAAGTATTTGACAGAATTTTAATTAAACATTTTTGAGAATCCTAATTTTGAATTGCTACGTAAGAAAACACTTTGGGAACGCGCTATGCGTTATATGGGCTATAAACCAGGATGGTGGGCATTGTATTTAATTTACTGTGCGATTCCAGCCGGATTCTACGTTCGTTACCTTTTGAAGAGAGCAAGAGAGGTATTTTGGGGTTTGGCTACGATTAGTGCTTAAAAATATATCGGAAAATGTATTTTTCCCTGCTCATCTGTTTTTTAGTACATAATCGCTAACGTTTAAGATATAGTATGAATATTTTTAAAATGCCTGAACCTGACAGAATCTGGCATCCTCGCATAAAATACTATTTTCCTCCTTCCGTAAGAAGATGCTAATTCTTATTCTAATTGCTTCTTTTTTTTTCTTTTTATAGGAAAGCTTTTTCAGTAAGATTGTAAAAGTAACAAATGATAATCCCTGGCTGTGGGGAGTATATATAGTTATAGTAGGAACCCCGCTCACTTTTGCTTTATACACGTTATGCTGTGCTAGTAAGGTAATGTAGATAATCGCTAGAATTGCGCACCGTCTTTTTTGCCATTTGATAATATAATGTTTCGAAATTAAAAACACAGGATAAGGACTCAGCTGCGAAAGCAAAGAAAACAGATGAACCAAGTCCAGATGATGAACCAATTTCGGAGGAACCCATCAAGACCGAAAAACAAACTGAGGAGCAACCAGAAGAAGATGCTGATAGCAAAAAGGAAGATACTAGTCCTAGAAGTAAAAAATCCGATTTAGAAGTAGAAAATAATGAGGAAGAAGATAAAAAACCAGAGACTGAGGAGGATGAAGGAGAAGAGGAGGCAGGAGAACCTGGATCTCAAATTGAGGAAATCGAAGAGAACGAGGTAAGAAGTTGAATTGCAAAATAAAGTATTCGCTGATGTCTTCTATTTTTCCCCTTAAAGGGATCACCTTCACAGAACATAGATGGTACTCGAAAGCGAAAGTCTCGGAAAGAATAACGAATTCATTTGTAGGCAGTTTTTATTGCTCTGTACAACAAACTAGAACACCATTTAATCTCCTTTTTTACGATAATTTAATCATCCATAGATCATTGAAGCCAAATCACGTAAGAAGTACATTTTATTTATAGTTTACCTCACGTTCGCGAGTTTTGATGTTTCATAAGAAGCACATTGGGTGCTTGTTCCTTGGTCCACGGTGTATGATCTTGATGGCTTTTTTTTTTTTTGTTGAGACTGTATTTTGTTTAGAGTTTAATGGCACGTGTATTATAAAAATGGAACATACTAACTATTGTCACCAGGATAAGCGCTAGATTTGTGTTCATTTAGCAAAATGAATCGCTAGCGATGAATGTAGCGGTTAATAAAAGAATCTATTCCATAGATATTAATTTTGAATATAATTTAGTTTTGATTAGCTTGTAGCTTGTTCGCGCGAATGTTTAGCGATTTGTAACGAAATTTACACACGATCATATCCTAAGACTTTTTATCAATATAAAGAGAGGAGAGCCATTTAGAGCAGGTCCGTATTTCAACTGTAATTTATAAAAGTGAACTAAAGACCAATGAAGGTACCTTTTGTTAACTGAATGTAATTGACAGTGTTTCTTAGGTGGTAGCATAATTAATAGAGTGGCTGATTAAATATTATTTTTTAAATAAAACAGAGCCCACAGACTTCGTTTTGTATGTTGGATATTAAAAGAGGTCGCCATCTCTCTTATCTGTGTCTTACTCCCGACATTTTATGTGAATAATAGAAATAGAAGATAATATATAAATTCATCACTTATGATTTCAGAGCTTTTTAATAGATAATATCATTCAAGAGTGGATTGCAAAACGAATGGGAGTCAAAGTGTTTTCAAAATATATTTATTATTAAATCATCATTAACGTCTTTTACTATAGTCCCATTATAATTGTAAAAATCAAATCTGTCCCTTCTAAGTCCATCAATTTCAGATTTTAGTGTTAAAAGCAAGGAAGGGTATTATTATTACTTTTATTAATAAAAAACAATTACGTCAATCGTTAAGTTAAATTCAGAACTATTTACATCAGTTAATACTATATAATTACTCAAATTATAATTTTTTGTTGTAATGTAAAAATAATATTTGGTTCGCAATTTTTCCCTTTAGCATAGCTCTCCTGTTAGAAAACTCAATCTGTTCTTCTATGCTTTGCCTGAAACACTTATTTACACAGCAAGGTGCACAATTATAATATTCTGCTAGCCTATTGAGAATTTCGAAATCATATCCAAATTTATTCCACCAGATCAGTGGGTCACATTCTAAATCCGCAATAGCTTCACTTCTGTACTTATTTATTTCAACCTCCACAGTCATACTTCTGTTTGTTCTATGTTCGCAATTGGTGTTTGATGATGTTTCGAAAAACATTTTAAGACCTTTAAAATATAATTCTTGAACTCCATCACATTCTGCAGTAGCACAATGAATTATTTACCTGATTTTCTGCTGGAACTGGCATTACTACTACTAGGTTTGAAAATAGTTTTGTCAGACAAATCATTTTTCGACATTTTCATGACTTGACTGCTTTTCTCTTCAAGAACCCGCTTTGCGCAATTGATTTCGCTCGGTTCAAGGAATTTACAAAATCTCGGATCAAGAAATGCTGACACAGTGAGAAAATCATTTGATAAAACGCTGAAGGTGTAAAGTTTATGTTATTACATTCGAAATTAATTTGGGGGTATATTGTGGGAATTGTTTTTCAGCTGGATTAACTTCAAAAGTAATTTACTTTTTGGATTTCGTTTAGGATATCGAAACAACTAAAAAACGACACACAATAGACCCCTTAATTCCATGCAAACCTTTTGGATAACTCTCTATTGATAGTGTCCTTAACCTCTGCTGTTAGTAGAGAGTCCGAGCTGTTAGTACAAAAATGCTGTTGTAGTAATCTTTTCGTTAAAGGTTTGATAAGTGAGCTTAGAGCGTTGGCTTCCTCAAGAAGTGTATCTCTTGCTGCTTTTAACGGGTTTAAACAGTTGACTAACTCTCTTATCTTTCCTAATAGTTCATTTGGCTCTCCTTCGCTTATAACATTTTCATGGAAAAAATTGACCAGATTATATCTTGTCCAGGGAAATAAGCGATTTATTTGAGGGACGACATTAACCTGGAAAATTTTAATAGGCTTATAATCTTAAAAATGGAGAATCAATTTCAAATTTTAACAAGTACTCACCTCAGGCAATAAATCAGAGTGCTTCTCCAGAAGATCGGACATTTCAGATAAGATGCTGGAAACAGAGTTCAAATTGAATACCGCTGAAAGGGCTCTGTTTACAACAGCATCAAAGCAAGGAATTGTGGGTATATCTAAAAGTATAAATTGTTATAAATATTACTGCTTAAAGATTTTAATAAATTTAAAATACCCACCATTGATGCTCAAAAAGTTATCTACCATTGGATTATGTGTTGTTACCACTGCAGCAGAACAATTCTTCAAATTAATGCCCGCAAAAGTTTCTTCAAAGTCAGTAAATTTGTCCAGCTCAACAGTGCAAAACAAAGCCTGTTGGAAAGCGACTCCATAATCCCTAGATACATTGTTAACATAAATGCTTGCAAAGTTCTTCTCCTCAACATTTCTCCAAATTTCAAAGCCAAGAACAAATGGCTTCACTTCTGAGTGTGCTTTCAGGTTTTCAAGTAGGCTCTTGAACCGATCTTCATATAAACTAGTCATATTCGTCTCAATCTGTATAAGTAATAGCTTTAAATTTAAACATCTAGTAGATATTACCAAGCGTATCTTACCTCTTTTGATCGGGGAACATTTGCGTTATTCAGTAGCATATAGATAAAGTTCAAAAAACCACTCCCTTCGATAAACTCTGTAGGCAGGAGATCGGTTATAATCATCTCCTGAAGTTGTTCAGCCAAATTTACAGGCATTCTTAAAGAAGGAATATTCATGGCACTAATCTTAACCTCCTCCACCTCAAATGTCGGCTCCTCCAGACTAGCGTAATCCTGATAGTTATACATCTCCGCATTATGTTTATCATGCTGTTCAGTTTCAATATCATTTAAAGCCGAATCGTTTACATCGACCACTTCAATCTTTCTGCGAGGTCTTTTCGGTGTTGATGCCCGCACATTGTTTTCAGACACCGCGGGTAAAAGCTTCTCTTTTGCGGTCTTTGGTGATTTCAATTCATTTTCTGCTTGGAGGCCGGGCAAAACCTCGCTGTGCTTCGAAGTTAAATGAGTCCGGAGATTTGTCGTGTTCTTATTGTAGGCGATCGCTTTGTTACATAAAGTGCATATAATCGTGTCTCTTGTAACGATATTACCGCCCGAATCCGCTGGAAATCCGTAGTACTTCCAGTAAACACTTCGCATTTTCTTGGGGATGATAACTTTGCTGAATTCCAATTCAGCATCCTTGTGAATTAGCTTTCTTCGTATGCACTTTGTGTCCATTTTGCAGGTATTATTATATCTGATATATCATTTTTTATTATTAATATTGATTATTATGCCCTAGACAGACAGTACATATAAATTACTAATTAGTGCTAATTACTAATTTAGGTGATGTCTGTCGTGGCCTTTTCATCATTAATGGCCACTAAATGAAGAAAATTTTCATCATTTATGACTTGCTAAATGATGAAAAGTTTACTAAGATTCAACTGATTTTGTACTTCTATACCGGTTGTAACATAACTTTGCGCGATCCATTAAAAAGAACAAGATTATGGAATGACTGACAGCTGCTAAATGGTGATTAAGAAATGGCTGTCTGTCACCACTTCATTAATTACAAATTAGTAATTAAGTGCGCTGTCTATCTAGGGCATTAGTTCCTATGATTGGAATACGAAGTAAAATGTGAATTACAAAGTTGGTTACGATATATTAATATCGATCGTCGGTTATTATACAGGGAAAAATTTAGTTGGACTAGTTTTCAATGAAAATACCTCTATAAAGCTGAATATAACCGTTTGGATCCAAGCACATGTTTTCAAATGTTTGGATCATCTATCTAAACTAAATTATGCAAACTGCTTGATGTTTGCGCTAATCTTAGAGACTGTTGGTGAAATATTTCTCCTTAGGTTTAAATCCACTGGTCGATACCAATTTTGCATAGACAAAGTTTTATGGATAGGATTTTTTCCGTAGTTACGAATTCGCAATCAAAAATGTCTCGTCCCGTCAAATTTTTGAAAAAACAAAAAATTGGTTTGAAAAGTACAGAAGACCGTAGTTTGGCAATTTTTGTGCAAATTAATTAAAAAGTAACGGATTGTCGAAGCAGCTTGTTAAGTAGCTCAAAGCTAGCGACTTTATTTATTATATTAAAATATGACAGGTGTTTATACTTGCTGTTATATCCATAAACCGATTACTTTTTACAATAGGTAGTGAAAGATCATAATGGTGCACGTTCACGAAGATCTTATTCCTGAAAATGCTTTGTGAGTGCAACAGATTAATGGTTTTTCATACATACAGATAAGGATTCAGGCTCTCTTTTCAGTCGTATTACGAGCTCTCTTCACGTTCCGTTATTTTTTAATGATTTTTAAAAAATGCCCAAAATACGATATTTTCTACTTTTTGGACCCTGTTTTGCTAAATAATGCGACATCCTATTTTTGTTTGCGAATTCTAATCTGCCGAAAAAGCCCTATAGAAATGATATATCACTTGTTCTGTATAAAATTAGATATTAAATTGTTTCGACCAGTGATTCAAACTGGTTTATTTTATTTCTATAATTTTTAATGAGACTCCTTTTCCAAAGTCCCTTATTTTCAAAACAACAACAGATATGAGGGTTGTTGGAATTGCTCATTTTGAATATACAGGTATCCCTCCTATAACATAGTAGATAGGTTCCTAGAAAATGCTGGGTTCTTGAAATCGTGTTATTGGAGTCTAGAAGCTATTACAAAAACCGAAAACCTTTAAAACCAAATTTTTTTCTTTTAAATTCAACAATTTTCATTAAAAATATAAGCATATATAAAACAAAACACGTAAGTAAACAAACATTTTCTGTTCCCATTTAATTCAAACACACTAACATATTTGTTCAGTTGCGCCAGTGCTCAGCACAATGAGACGGGAGCGTTTTTCCGGTCAAACGCTATCATCACCTTTTTTTTCTCTAGGTTTTTTGCATCCTCTGCCCTCTTTTATTTTCTATTTTATATTTATTATACGAGGGTTTCCGTAATTTCATTATCATGTTAGAATGAAACCACGGCGATAGAAGTTGTGGGTTCAATTCCCACCAGAAACCCTGGTCACAAAAATTGGTATCACATGGCCTAAGTGTGTCTTCGGATAGCCACATCAATCTATAGTACATCTCTAGAATGAAACGTGTTGTAGGTTGCCGTGTTATACGATGGTTTCCGTAATATTTTTATCGTGTATCAACGAAACCGTGTTATAGGAGGGATATTTGTATTTCAAATTAGAAAATTGCGGGTAAATGTAGTAATCATAAAGCGCAGCCGTTTTTAATTTCATATTTGGCAAAATGCTGATCTGTTTTATGAAAGTGTGTCTTTACCTAATTTCTTAAGTTAAAAATTGAGAATATTTTGATTTGGAGAACTATTAGACATTTAAATGTACACTTTTTATTAAATTTTCGAGCTTAACGATAAATAGTTTTGTTATTAGAAATTAAGAAATATAAACCTTATTTTCTTCATTTCCCTGAAGAGAAAGTAAAATATTTGTGTTATTAATATTAAAAATTCGCTGCCAGATTTTCCTGAGAGCAAATAGCACAAATTAATATTGAATAGTTTGTGAAAATAGGTGCTTTAAAAAATTTTTTAAAACAACCAATAAAAACAAATGTTCAACCCATGGCAGCGGGTTTTCTCTTAAAATACTTTGTGTTATTGTTTTCTGCTATTAATCCCAAAAGAATAACGTGCTTTTAAGTACTTAAACGTGATAGTAAGCAAACAAAACAGATATATGCATAGTTCATTTATTAGCAAATAAATATAAAATATTAGCACATGCTTTATAAACACATACAATAATAATTAATTCCATTTATTTAAGTCCGTAAAGATAGTAGAATCTTCCTGAATATTTTTGGAAGGACTTTTCAGCGCGCATATTTTTAAGGTTGTCGGTGATAAAGTTCCTAGTGATAAACACCTTAACCTTAAAGGGTCAATGCCTTTGCTGAATGTGAAATCGAACTAAAAATCAGGTACAAACTAATTTTACTAGAAAACCAAAGAGGAATCACCAGAGACATGGACAACTCTTCGGGTCGTGAAACTAGCAAAAAGACAAAAGGTCGAAAAGGTGCTGGATGGAATAAATCGATTAATTTTAACTTATTTACGTGATGTTTTAGCATGCTTTTTAAGTGCAACCCGACCTGAGGGCCTTATCTCGAACCGACGATTTAGGATGGCCTGCCGGCCATTTATCAGAACGATTGTTCATTTTCACAATGAAATTAGCTAAATATACTACTCCCTAATAACAATCCCCGCACAAAATCGTAAACGGATCAGTCGTTAAAAACGAAAACTAGTTTGCGATTTGCGTCCTCTAAAAATCAGCTTCCGATCAAAACAAATCCTCTATCGATAAAATAAATTATCGGACTCACCATCAAAACAGCGCTCGTTCGTCCTCAATCGATATCTGACTTTGACAACGCAGCAATGGGGCGATTAATCGAAAGTGGCACTGCCATGTCGGTGGAAGAGAGTTTTGGCTTAAAATAAAATTTAAACGTTTCCTATTGTTTGAAGATAAAGAAGTTCGGTTTATTCGGTTCTATTTTATTTGTTAAAATTATAAATTTCTAGAATGTGAGTGTTTTTGTATGTTTATTTAGCGAAAAAAGAAATCTTATCTCGTAGGGAAATTCACGTAGAAACCGTTTCAGTTCAATCCTCGTCGAGATCGGTTTCGCGTCGGCTCTCGAAATTCGGACGCATTTTCGCATCCACACCGACCGATTTTTGTTCCCTTTCTTCCAGTGGTCCCAGCTGTTGCTGTCCTCTTGACATTTCACGTAAACAGAAGACGTCCTCCGCTCATTTTACTCTGTCGTCGTCGTCGTAGTCCGCAAATAAAAGTTGTTTGCCCACAAAATTTGATGTCATATCGAAAAAGTGCGAGTAAAAATCGTAAATGGAAAACATCTTTGCACTCAATTAGTGGAGTTTTGTTGTGAAATAAGTATTCAGCGCTCGAATCGATCGGTAAAAACGCAATACAAAAGACAAATGTAGTGTGAAAAATGTGTAAAATAAGCTGGCGACATTTTTGCCGAGAATGGCGGATATGGATCCGTCCACTTCTTATTGTCTCCTATGTGATATTTGCGATGATTGTTGTGCCCCTGCTAATTGTAAACTCGGTAAAAGATGGTTTCACACGAAAGAATCAACTCATTCTCATCGGAGGACTGTTTGTTCTCACCGCAGTCCCAATTTCGGTGTGGCACATCATGCAACATGTTATCCACTTTACGAAGCCAATTCTCCAGAAACACATCATCCGAGTACTTTGGATGGTGCCGATTTATGCCCTAAATGCGGTAAATAATACCTTTGTTTATTTTTACAACAAAGAAAAATACGTAGTCACTATATATTTTTTTGTTTCCAGTGGCTCGGCCTTCTGTCCCCCGAGCATTCGATCTACGTGGACTCCCTTAGAGAGTGCTACGAGGCATACGTAATCTACAATTTCATGGTTTATCTCCTGAACTATCTCAACCTGGGCATGGACCTCGAGGTGGAGTTGGAACACAAGCCACAAGTTAAACACTTGTTCCCCCTGTGCTGTATGCGCCCCTGGGAAATGGGCCGTGAATTCATACACAACTGCAAGCACGGGATCCTACAGTATACCGTAGTTAGGCCAATAACGACATTCATTTCAGTGTAAGTATAACAATATTTTAAAATACCTTTTTTTATATTATCAGCAACGTGTTGTAGTTGCGCTTATCAGACATAGTACATAATTCATCGCGCTGCGGCACCTCTTTGAATTCAAACTTTGGACAGAGTCTCAAGATATAGACTCTACGGTTACGCCACAGAACCGACTCTTCGAATCTTAACTTATTTTTGTCCCGATATCAGCTTCAATTACGTAAATAACATAACAATGCAATTTCTGGAGAAAGTTTCTGAGCATTTTCAAGGTTAATGTGACGAGTGTGAGTCACTGTCGTGAGTCTAGCTAATTTTATTATTTCATTATCGCATGTAATTATCCGACTTTTAATTGTAGACAGATCAATTTTCACGGTGCATTGACATTGTGGACTTGTGCGTTGCAATGTTTTTCACAGATTGTTTTTAGACAAAATTTTAGAAGTGATAACGACGGCTTATCAAGAGCAATTTTTCATAACAAAACATAAGATATTTAGGTACACAGGCTTACTGATAATGTTGGCCGGTCAATTTAAAATTAGCATGTATAATGAATACTCGTTTTTGGGATCGTATGCAAAGATGTAATTGGTAGAAATTCATGCGTTGAACCGAAAAGAAGTCTAACCAGTAGTATAAGAAAACACTTGATTGCTTGGATGTTATTTACCTACAACCATCGATATTTGTTAATCATGAACCAGTTTAAAATCAAATAAAAAACCGATTATTATTAAATTTCCCAAATTTCTAATATATACCTACTTTATTTATATTTAGCATCTGTGAGCTAAGTGGAGTCTATGGGGAAGGGAGCTTTTCAGCGAATGTGGCTTTTCCCTACATAATATTTGTAAATAACTTATCACAATTCGTTGCAATGTACTGTCTAGTATTATTCTACCAAGCAAACAAGGTAAAAATATATAATCTAAATAATGTAGTAACAAAGATAAACAAATTTTTCTCCTTTCCAGGTCGACTTAAGGCCAATGAGGCCAATACCAAAGTTTTTATGTATTAAATCAGTTGTTTTCTTTTCATTTTTGTAAGTTTCTCCGGATATTGATAATCAGCCCAAAAAGGTTAACCAAATTTGTATTTTATAGCCAAGGTGTCATCATAAACATTTTGGTGTACTTCGGATATATAAAAAATATCTTTGGATCTGACGATGACAATGGCAGCGACTACAAGGGTCTGGCTTCCGAGTTACAGGTAAGAAAATCACACGGATTTTGGTTTTTGGTCTCATTATTGTAACAATATATTAAATTTTTTCCAGAATTTCTTAATATGTATAGAAATGTTCTTGGCCGCAATAGCCCATATATACAGTTTCCCACATGATCCTTTTCACATAAACGCTCCACAATATTTAGATAATGTAAATTGGTATGATGCGTTTTGGGCAATGTGGGATATATCGGATGTACAAGAAGATGTTACAGAACATTTAGGCGTTGTAAGCAGCTCATTGAGTCGACATTTTCGCGGACGATCTAGTTATCATGTTCCACGCGGCGGTCATAATAGCGAATCACAATATCTAATTGCACCATCGTCGGGCATGCAGTGCTACCAAAGCGAAATAAATACAGGTAACGTACACTCAATTAGCAACACACTAGCATCAAAAAATCGTTACGGCGCCATAGATAACATAACGACCTCGAAACAATCGAATTTTGCTATTAATATCAATAAGAAGGAGGAGAAGGAATATTCGCCGCACTATGGTGCGCCAACGACTGGAAATTACTTTCATAATCGGCAATCTCAGCAAGGGTCGAGCACATCGACCCGAAATGATGTGACGACATCGTCACGAAGCGAATCGAATTCGACATATACAGGAGCTACAGCTGGTAGCGGAAATGTGAATATTAAAAAATCCGACAGCAGTGCCAGCGATTGGCTTAGCACTCCCACAGACGAAATTATGGGGATTGATGTTAAGGGAATTGAAAGAGATCGGATCACGTTCTCTGGAGATCCTAGAGCCTAAAGATAAAAGACCGTTTTGTCTGTATACAAAAAAAAGAAAAAAATATACTGTGTTATGGTGCTTTCTAAAGTTTTGAGAATTGAATGAATTTTTTTACGCTTGAGGGGAATTTTGTAAAACAAAAAATATTTTCCAAAGAGTTAAGTATAAACATTTGTTTTGATGTTAATTATTTTTTTTTTTTATCATTTAAACTAGAAATGGGTAAAGTGGAGGTTGAACCCAATGATGTAGGGTAGAGTTGCGCAAATCCTGCAATTGTAGAGGGCATGTTGATTTTGTTTACTTCTCTCACTCACTAAATTATTGGCTTTGTAGAAGAGGTAAGTGGGGTAAATAGTAATTGTGATTTGAGCTTACCGTCCTTTAAAGTAACTAAAGTATATTACATAATATTTCGCTTCAATGTGTTTGTCTCTGCTATTATTCGTTTAAAAATTTCATAAAAGATAAAAATATCTCCTGTGTACTTCTTCACGTTAAATCATTGCCTTGCTCTTAAAGTTCTTTCATACTAACCGATATTTAAATTTAAGACTAATAAAATTTAGTGTCTGTTCGCCCGTTGTCGATGTCCATTTTTTTGTAATTTGGAGAGAAATAGTGTTAAATAATAGGAAAATTTGAGACATAACATAGATAAGTACGTAAAGTAAAATAACAACTTAACCAGAATTAAATTCCGATACAGAATTCAATGGAAATGTAAGGTAAGATAGAAAAAATTCTCAATCAGCACTTTTGAGAAAAAGCCTTACAAATTCAAATCTAAAATATGATTTTGCGTAAAATAAAAATAACTGGTCAGGACTTGAATTTGGCGATTTTGCGTTTGAGTCCTTCCGCGTGAAAAATTCACTCAGGAGTTGTTTAATTAACTTCAAGTCTGTCTGCTATTCATAAAAAAGTTTACCTCCGGTTAGTGTATCTTAAGTGAAATGTTCAGGAAAAACTAAAATGGGCTGGAAATTTATTTTGCTCCTTAAATCAGTCTTCCATGATGCATTAAAGGCTCTTCGAATCCCATACAATCACAATTTATGTGCTTCCAAATCCATTGTTTCATTTTGTATCAATTTTGTGGATATAGACCCATTTCCAAGGAATGGTCCTTCTACAGATAAGAAATTACTTATAAGGTAAAAATACATAAATGTGTTTAAGTGTCCTTTTAACAGGACTCGTAGCCAGTAAAGATCTCATAAACCATAAATAATTCTAGCTACTATAAATGCATTGTGGAACAGAATAGATTGAGTAAGTTAAGGTCACATATTGCACATGAACATCACTTTGGGTGGCTTTGCTTTTTGCTCGAGATTGTTACTAACTGCATTGAAAAAAAAAAACAAAAAACAAATAGAAAACTAAAAGTCGTTGCAGGTAACATCGGGAAGCAGAATAAAGTGATTTTTAAGACAAAAACAAAATCAAAATATGGATCCCTACATCTGAATATCGTTGGATTTATTCAAGGAATAACTATCGGACATTAAAAAGGAATACTATATTAAAGTGTGGGAATTGCGGACGACCAAAGCCAGCCGGTGTAAAAATTTTATTTATTTCGCAGGAACATTGTGATTTTTTTATGTACAGGTTAAAGACCTAAAGAAGACCTTAATGAATAAAAGCAATAGAATTGTAAAATTGAAGCAATATCTCCCCTCGGAGAAATTTTTTCTTTGAATTATTTTAAAGAGGGAAAAAATTGTAGGTTTGAACTTTAATATTTTGCTAGTAATAAATAATTAGCATTAAAAAAAAAAACTATTGTAAAAAATAGGTTTTCATCCCTTATAAATTTATTATTATTTGTTCTTCATCGTTAAATTCCCAGTAAGTTCAATTCTTTAAACTTTTTAAAACGCCACGAATTCCATTTCACTCATTTTGTTCTTAAGTCTGAATTTGCCTTTCCCCAAAATATTTGTGTATAATATTTCTGAAAACCGTCGAAACTCAAAGTCAAAAAATTATTGCGCAATTTCAGTTAATGTACTTAGATACTGGTGGCGCTAGAAAGTTGCACCTATGAAGGGCAAGATGATTTTATTTAGTTACCAGAGAATAATAACTGATAAAATGAAAAATGCCTTTGTGTTGTTCGACGTTTAATAGATGTAAAACTTAAATATTTTGCGGATGCTAAGCGCTTTTGATAACATTTCAGTCGTAGTCAGTAGAATCGTAGGCTTTTTACATATAAATGAGAATCATCGACGAGAGAAGAGAGACATTCTTTTTATAACACACCATGAGATTTATTATTATATTTAAATGTTGTAACTATATATAGTGTAAAATATTTAATAAATCGTATATTTTATTTTATAATCGATGTTCTTATTAAATTCCTTATATTTCTATATTCAAGTAAATCTCTGTCTTGTTTTTGTTCTAACGCAAATTGCGATTAGCTTGACTTACCTTTTTATCTCCAAGACTAAAAACAACAAAGCGAAACATTAATTGAAACAGTATTAATTATAATGTAAAACAATGTTTATTATAATGTAAAAACCACAACGTTCGTACATACTTTGCACTCAGCATATGCCTCCTATTAATAAATTCAATCTGTTCATCTATACCTTTTTTAAACAGTAAATTAACACAGCATGGCATGCACACATACTTTTCTGCGATTTTTTTCAAATTTCGATAAATATATCCAATTTCGTCCCACCACATCAGTGGACACTGTTCTAAATCAGCAAACGCTTCACTCACATATTTTGTTAATTCAACCTCTAGAGTGCTTCGGGAATTGATCTTTATGGGCTTTTGATCGGGCTTATTGAAAAACAGTGTAAGACCTGAAATAAAATTCTTTAAAATGTGGAACTGTACGAGGATACATTTTACAATTACTTGATTTCCTTGTATTATTTAAATTTTCCACTTTGAACTGCTTTAATTCGTAGTCGTCTGTTTTGGAAATTTTCGATATAAAATTATTTCTCACTGTTTGAATGCCATCAGAATCAACGAAACGTTGATGAAATCTTGGATCAAGGAAAGTGCATTCGGTTAAAAAATCGCTGGAAAGTACGCTGTAAAAAAAATAACTCATGAGCAAAAAAATTTAAAATAAACTGCTGGTCAAAAATTCCGTTGCTTTATATTAATTTGCTTAATTCAACGATTAATTTAATACGCTGAATTAAGAATACCGCAGATTTATGTACTCCATAAAATTTTTGACCGCAACCAATTTTATTATAGTACCTTTGAGTAAGTTCTTGATTGATTTTTTCTTTAACTTCTAAAACGATTTCAATATCACATTCATATGCGCAAAAGTATTGCTCCATTAATTGCAAAGTCAAAGGTTTTATTAGCGAACTGAGGGGCATTTGTTCATCTGAGAGGGTCTCTAAGGTTACCTGTAAGTGCATGTTTGAGTAAATTGTTTAGATTTATTATTCATTATTTTATCTTTTACTTTTAAAGGTGTTATGCAATCAATAATTCCTTTAGCTTTGATTAACATCTCGTTTGTTTCTGCCGTCCATGAAACGTTATCGTAGAAACATTTTAAGGCATTGTACTTTGTCCATGGATATTCTTCTAGGATGTCTGGAGTAGCCTAAAAAAATTGCATTGATTTTGGAGTTGAGTAGCCAGTGGTAAGTACCTATCATTCAGTAAAAGCTTGTTCTATTTCCTGATAAAAATAAATGTGGTAAGAGTGCAGAAACAGAATTCTTGAAAGCAGTTAATGTTACAACAGCTGAAGGATGTAAGTCTCAAAAAACAATACAAGTAGAACGTAGTACCATAAGCCGGAAAAAGGAGTTACTTCAAAGTTTGGAATGCTATTCTGTTTTGACGGCAATTTTAATACTATATTTCTGGGTGATTTTTATAAATACAGTAATACCTCGACTTGCGCTACCCCGACTTACGCGAACCCGTAGTTACGCGATTTTCAAATCTCGTCGACTCGTCTTTTGTTTGAGCGCCACACAACTCCTGATTACTCACTCCCTTCACACTATTGTTCAGCTAATGTACATGTTCGGACGTGTCGCGCAGAATCGAAGCATGAAATGCATGAGCAAGAGCAAGACATTGAAGATTCTTTAGATCCAGCTCAATCAGAAGATCGAATGACGGTTGGAAACTTGACAGAAGGCCTCAGTTCAATTGAAAAGGGATTACAAATTTTAGACTATATAGACTCCAATGAAGAGCGCATTTCTTCTACAAAGCAGGGAATAAGAAAATTATTAGCATGCTACGAGGAAATTTTTCTACATCACAATAACTTCGGCTTGCGATTTTGTATTCGTATTATTTAAGATTTTTAAACATTTTTTTTCTAAATTATTATTTTCTTTAGTCTCCGGCCCCAATTAAAAATAATTTGTATGTATTTATATGCGAAATTATACCCCGACTTACGCGAATTCGACTTACGCGGTTATCGCTCAGTCCCACCTATCGCGTAAGTTCGGGGTATTACTGTATACAACATTGATTTAAAAAACTAAACGTAGGTACCCCGTACCGATACGTCAATATATAAGTATATTTTTATATTTTTTTACATGTTGATTTCACGAAAATAAAATACTATATCCGAAATGTCAAGACACTTGTTGGGTAGATTGGCCAGAAGCCGGCTTTCCCGACGAAGATATAGCAAACATACGGTAGCCAGTGGAAAATTAGATCGCGACTTCATATGTTCAGCAAAAAAACCTATTCGGCATCCTGCCTTCCCTTTGGCAAAATACGGCGGCATCCACTTGGTCACTCTAATTTTAGGGGATCCTTATACAAAAATGGGAGATTACATTGAAGCGATATTTGAGGAAATGTCTGTGCCCGTAATGTTTGAAAAATTTTTCTCTAATGGACATGTGCATACGAATGACGGTGACACATGTGATTTCTGTGAAATAACTGTGGGCATTGAGCGTAATGGAGTTGCTTTAAGATACGATATATATAACGATGAAGAAGCGAGATCGATTACCAGAATGCTAGATTTATATGCGGAAGTGATTAACGTTTCGTCCTTGCCAATCGACACATCAAAATGCTGCAATTTGGATTTATTGTTTATATTACAGAATAACATGGGAGACTATCAAAAGCTGGAATATGAACCTGTTAAGGGCGTAGTTGAAACACTCAGCATCGCAACTTTAGATAATATTCAACGATTTCTCAATTATGCGTTCAAATATGCCGAGGACAATTGCAGAAAAAAAATTACATTCGCTCATAAACTGCTCGAATTACCACTGAGAGATGGTCTATTCCTGCGAACAGCGCGTGATATGAGCACACATTTTCCGGATATCCAATTCGAAATGATGGAAATTGGAAGCTTATCCAACAGACTGGTCAATGATCCGAACCAATTCGATGTAATTTGCGTAAGTGAACTGTATGGAAATCCACTAGTAGCGATCGCTTGTGGAATATGCGGTGGATCTGGGGTTATTTCTGCAAGCAATTTTGGTGATAACTGTGCCATTTATCAGCCTATTATTGGGCAATTATCTATTCCGACTGTTGAAATAAACCCTTTCGGGCCCATCATGTCTGCCGTACATTTACTAACACATTTGGGACTTAACAAGTTTGCCAACAAATTGTGGAATGCTTTAATTGATACAACTTTCTGCAAAAAGATTATGACCAAGGATATTGGAGGCTCTGCATCGCTAGAAGAAGTTATTTGTAACATTATTAAAAATTTGTAGTTTTGAATATTTGGAGAAATAAGAATAACTAATTAACAAAGATCCACCTTAAAGTATTTTTTTTCTGCAACTCCGTCATTAAGAAGGAAAAATTAGATGTTTATGGTTTATAGAAAAATAATTCGTGCAACTTTTTTGAGCACAGCTGGGCACTACGAAAACTGTTTTAAAAAAAAACTTTGCATCGATTAATTTATACAAAAAAGGAGGCAGTTTTAAGGAAAATCAGTTTTCCACCTTTTCGAATCTACCTACAAAATTATAATATTAATTGTTAACTACTTACATCGCAGATAATTTCACTCTTCTCAAAGTAATCGACAATTTCATCCAAAAGAACGATCATACCCTGCGAACTAAAAGCGGCCTGTAGACATCTTGAAATAATCGTTTCAAAGCAAAGGGTAACCGGCACATCTGTGAAAGTTAAACCATTTGTAAAACCTCTCTTTACTACTACTACTTACTCAAAAATTCATACCTTTTGCAGCAAAGAATTCAAACACTCTGCTGTCCTCGACATTAACGACCACACCTGTGCAATTCTTCAGATCGAAGTCCTCAAAGGCTTCGTGTATACCTCCAAGTCTGGACAGATCGAAGGTCTTGAAGAGGACGTTGTTTAAAATAGGTTCAGGATCTATCGAGACATAGTTGTAGAAGATATTCAACCAGTTTCGTTTATCAGCATTTTGCCATAACTCTATCCCGAGGGAGAAGTTATTTTTCTGTGAGTGGGGTTTGATTTTCTCGGAAATTGCAGTAAATAATTCCTCATACATTTTTATGAGGCCAATATCAATCTACAAAGAAAAAAGTGAGGAATTTTAAAGATGCAATTGATTTAACACCTTCCGAGCGTGGATGTAAATTTTTTTCTACTAGCCATTATTTTTTATTGTACCCCTAGCCTTCCTCTAAGTGCCTACCAAATCTACTGTAAAAGTAATTCATCTTGCAGAATAAATATTGCTTTCATTGCAGAAAAATAATAACAATCAAATACTTAGCAAATTTATTTTACTTAAAGAAAGAAGACATTCTAACCGCATACATATAAGAGGTATTATTTTGAAGGTAAACCTAGTCCAAATGATCATAAAGACTATTTTTCTATATTCTTTATGATTATTTGGACTTGGGCCACTTTCAAAATAAATGGCTCATATAATTGAAATAAATTTTGTAGAAAAATTAATAATAATAATAAACTTAAATTTCCTCATTCAAACTTTCAAAAAAAGAAATTTCTGTGCAAAAGTAACGGCCCGATATCTTAGAGACTTTACAAATTATTTTATCGAGTACTATCCACAGGGAAGCTCATAAGTAAGTAGTTTCTACTTTAATAAAACCTTATTTGCTTCAAAACCTTAAGATTCGTTAAGGTCACCAAAATATTCTTTCTACTTGCTATATAAATTTGATAAAACACAAGGTCCCAACTTTCTATATATAGTTTTAGTTACAATGTTTTTACGCATTTTCTCCTAAGTTGAATAGTTCAAAAGTTATAGTGATTTGAAAAATGCTTGGGTTCATTAATAGAAACATAACTGATTTTTCTGATCCTTACACTTTAAAATCGTTGTTTGCGCTAGTACGCTCTATTCTGGAATGCGAATCTCCTGTTTGGAAACCTTATTCTAATCGTATTGAAAATATTCAAAAATCATTCACAGGATATGTTTTATGGAAGCTTCAATGGTCTGAGGTTCTTCCCCCTCATTCTGCAAGATGTACTTTGTTTGGTCTTCAAACCTTAAAATTGAGACATAAGGTTGCCTCGGCTATATTTGTTCGCGATGCGTTTTATTATAAAGTCTAATTTTCAAAACTTGTTGTATGTAAATTTGTTGATATTGCTGTCTAACACGGTAAATTTAAAATTGATACTTTGACCGCTCGAATATAATTGTTTATCTTTACCTCTGTAATTACAGACTTCTATTAGAATTGCATTGTGTAGTAAATTAGTCTAGGATATTTAGTCGTGTATCATTTATTATTATTATTGTTAGGGTTGACCCTCATGGTGAGCACTGCGACCAGACGGTCGTTTGTGCCGAAGCCCCTTTACAGTAAAAGACGGTCTGCTACCCTAAGGAATGCCAAAAGGTCTTTTACAAAAGATGAACGAGCTGCGGCGGAGTCCAAGAACTCCTGACTGAAGATCTTCCTTTTTAACCGTGCTAAAGCAGGACAAGCACACAAAATGTGTGATTTAGTTTCGTCTTCAAGACAGACGACATTCCGTCTCATTTGACAGACCTATTTTATATAGGTGGTATCTTAGCCCATGGTGGCCAGTTAGGTAACCTACCAACAGTCTGAGATCCGTTTTACTCAAAGCATTGATTTCAGTGCAATTATGGGGTCTGACGAGCTCTTTAGCTCTTTAGTCGTGTATCATAGTAGAATTTGAATTTGTAGGCATGGTGAATAAATAAACAAAAAGCTTCAGATCGTTTTGTTTTGAAAGTTCTGCACAGAGGTCTGAAATCGGAGGGTTAAATGGAATTACCTGTCGCCTGGTGGGGCTGCTCGAGTTGCCGCTCAACGTCCACGTTAAGCTGCGGAACCCTTGACCCTCGATGAACGCGGGGGAGAGAAGGTCCTTGATCAGCATGTCCTGCAGAAGGTCTGTAAAATTAGCGTCTGGCTTGATGTTGCTCGCATCGATCTCCTCAATTTCATAGTCAGACTGCAGATTGCTGGCGTAGTCGTTGTAGTCCGTGGTGGCGTCGTCGTTCTTCTCGATGATGTCGCTTTCCGTAGTCAGGGCGTCGATTATTGAATTCATGCCCGTCAGCTTAATGTGAATCGCAGCATCACATTTAAGATCATTTTGCTCGCCGGGAGATTCAGGGCCATTGATCAGTTTCTGTCTCTTGAGCTCCGGAGAAATGTCCGGCTCTAAAGTGCGCTTCTCTCGCCTTTCCTGGTTGAGCTGCATCAGGATATCTGGGTGCTTAGCAACTAAATGTGTTCGCAGATTTGTTGTATTCTTATTATAAGCAATTGCTGAATTGCACAGTGTGCAAATTATTTTCTTCCTCGTCACGATATTGTTAAAATTATCGGAAGGGAATCCAAAGTACTTCCAGTAGCGACTTCGCATCGTGGAGGGCACTATCATTCGCGTGTACTCGAGAACTTCGCCTTCCATTATATCAGCGGAATTATAAATTACACTTTTTCAAAATTCTCAATCTTAAACGGTTATTTCCTGTTCCGGTTATTTTGGTAAAAGTCCGAGAAACACAAATCGATATTGAGACTCGCCACGAACTGTCACTGAAAAATTGATTCGATGTGTCAAAATCTCGCGAGAAAATCAAGCCTCGATCCGTGTGAACTTTGGCGCCTTGAAAATTTTCATCGTGCACTTGCTGGAGGGACGTTTTCGGTCGTGGTAATTAATTTTAGAGTGATTTTAAAGCGATATTGTTTTGATAATTTCGTTGTGAAGGTGACCAGAAGTCGTCCGAGTCACTTTCGTCGTCCGCTTTAGCTAAGTGTTTTTGGCTGTCAAATTTGGTCCAAGAGTAGTATTGCCAGGTCGTAGGATGTCGTTGATTGGGAATGAAGGGGAATTTTCGATATTTGATGGCCGAGTATCTAAAAAGCTCATTGCCCCGGCAATTGTTAACCGATGACGGTTAAAGTGACAAAATGTTAAAATGCTTTTGTTTAAAATTCTAAAATCCGATTTCACCATATGCGTCAATCAGGCATTCAACTGAATTTTATTCGCTAACTTCTTAACGGCCTCTTATTGTTATCAAAACTCCAAGTGGAAGATGAATATAATTTTATTTTTGGAAATAAAGATGTTTTGGAAATGATGTCATGCGCTAAATCTGGAGGAGGCTCTAGCAATTTTCAAGGTGGACAGAATCAATGAATTAGTTAACTTTCTGATGGAAACGGAAATCAGGATTTTCCATATTGACAAAACGAAATTGATAATATACGAGGGGTGATCCAAAAATAATGCACAGAACGAAAAGATTAAAACTACCTTTTTTTTATTGTACTTTAAATAGTTGGGCATAAATAAATTGTAGAAATAAAGTCTCCTTTGTAGAAGGTACATTCTTTTGAATACGGGCCATCAGGGGAAACTGCGGGCGAGAATCCTGTTCCACCAGGACAACGCACTCGCTCACAAGGCCGACGTTGCGATGACTGCGATCCGTGAATATAACGAATATTTTTTGGAGTTTATTCAGGGTTTAGAAGAAAAATGGACTGGAATGGAAAAATGTATTGATTTATTAGGAGACTGTTAAAAAAGGAAATTTAATTTTTAAACCACATGTTATGTTTGTTACCATTATCCACTGACATATAAGAAATGGACTGCTGATCCCACTGACATATAAGAACTGGACTGCTGATCCCGTACAAAAACACATCGAAAGTAAGACCAAATTTTGACCGAATTCTAGCTATGTCGCTCTTGCTTAAGTCCCGCAGGCAGACAACTTTACAAAAAAAATGTCTAATAGCCAAATGAAGGTGGCGCTATGTATGTGCACTTCTTTTGGTTTTTTCTAGTATCTTGGGGTGTGATACATCGTTTTTATACCTCCAATCGATAAATAAAAGTAAACACATGCTTTTTTCATACCACTTTCACCCACGACAGCCTTAACAAGTTGCCCGCCAACTCTCACCACTCATCGTCCTCACCAGATGACCCAAATCATTTTCCGTTGCAATTAGCTGTTAGAATAGTTTTACCATGTCATGTCCAACAGATGGCTATTTAATTTTGTGATACAACTTTTAGCTTTGGTTGGTATATATGAGAAATATGAAGGTTAGACGAAGGCATTATATATCTATCTCTGTTATTCATAAGTCCCCAGCTGATTACCGCGAGGAACATTTTTATGAAAAAACTTAAAATTGAGCGTGATATGAAAGAAATCGGTTCGTGAAAGTGTAATTATTTTTAATTTTTGTCAGTTTAAACATAATTGTACGGTATTTTAGGGCATTTTTAATAGCATGATTTCCTCCATGAGGATTGAGCCTGTGCTAAAAATGGTCTTATTTTTCAGACGACGGTTAGCAGTCCAGTTCTTTATGTCATATCACCCTTTGTATGTTAAGTTGTTTCTTATCAGTCTTACCTCACCTCTAGTCTTTTTTATATGTAAAATTACGCACTCTGTAGGAATTTTTTTAAATCGTTTTAAGTACAGACTCCCTTTTATGTTTTCACATACATGTTACTAAGGAGATGGTTTTAATGTTACATTAAGCGTTCATCCAAAGAAACATATTTTTGTTGAAATAAGTTCACTGCATAAAAATATTGATATTTGTAACTCCTAACATTGAAAATAAAATTATATGAATTCTGTTTTTATTTCTGTCTTGTGGTGTCTTCTTGAACATGGCGTAAATAATGAAGAAACATTCGACAAGACAAAAAATGGCAAATAAGGCACTTGAAATTGCACTATCGGAAGATAGTATAGGAAAAAAGTGAGGCTTCAGAGACACGATAATTTTTTGTATTTTTTCTGTTCGGGCAGAATAACTTTTTTTTATGTAATTATTTATTTAAGATTAAAGCAATACATACAAAAATAAAATGCTTGGAATATTTAACAGCCCGATTTAAAACTCCTAGCTCTTATTTGTTAAATTCGAACGATTCGATTTTCTTATTTCTTATAGCCAAACAAATGTCACAAAAAAATCACACCGCACCACACAACTCAGCTTTAGCAGAAGACTCGTTTATTTGAAGGCCTGATTATAATAATTTATTTAACCTTCTGGACTTAATTCATTTGATATCCCAGCGCAAAATTGGCCCAAAAGTATGAGTGGATTTAAAAATACCCCAGATAAAGGGGATGTGTTTTTCTTCTCACTTTAATTTAAATACTAACAAGTAAGTAAAAAGTGGAAGAAAAACGTTAAAAATTTATTTTTAGGTTTTTAGATAGGAATTTAACTATTTTTCGTTTGCATCAATGTTTAATGGGAAAAGGTCAAAAATTATTTATTTCTCTTCTTAAAAATTCATCTGCAAGTTGTTTTGCATGAAGGTTTCCTTAGTACACTCTCTGGAAAATTAACACCTAGAACCCTTAAATAGGACTACAAAGAGGCTAGAATTAATTTTAGTTCAGTTGGTGTTTTAGTCTTTCCTTTGAACCAAAGATTTCAGTTCAGAAATTATCTTCGTGGAAAAGTGGGCATTGCAAAGAGCTTTTAAAAATGACAATTCATATTTTAAAATTCTCAAAATTCACAGTTTTTTTCTAATTTAAAATTGTTTATTTTTTTCTATTTATAATAAATCGATGTCCTTATTAAAGATAGAAAAAAATGACAATATTTTCCTAAATTTGGCAACCGTATTTTTAAATTTTAAATTAAGCTAACACCGACAACGTCTCAGGTAATTTCTTTCTGACTGTTAATTTTGTGGTGGTGGTTCCTTTAGCTGAATGATTTATGAAGGGAATAATAAATTTCCTGTTAAAAATTCTCGGCGGGAAATTATTCTCCTTATACTGCTAAAATATTCAATTTATTTTTGCTCTGATCCCTCATGGTCCTTTTCGAAAATATTGCGCGAAATAAATATTTTAAGCATTCAAGATATTTTTAATTTATTTTCTTAAAATCAAAGTGAAAGAAGTTAACAATTTAGTTCACCTAGGTCACTTTTGGGTATATTCTTTCTATAATATATAGGGTGTTTCACATAGCGCATGCCAAGTGAATCAGGTGAAAGATCTCACATAGACAAACAAAAAATTGTACGGCTGCGGGAAGGAGGGTGGCAATCTCAACCGTTGGGGAGTTACAGGGTGATTCGTAAATTCGGATTTTCATGGTATGCACATCTCACTCACCGCAGGGATATCAAACTCAACGCCCAAAAAACTATACCAATGTCCTTTGCCTCCTCCCTAAATTTCCTCAGAAATCCATGTTTCCTGTTTTTTATTTTTATAAAATTGCCCATCCTATTACCTTTCGAAAAAGGTGTATGTTTAGGGTAATTACTTTTAATCAACTGCTGCAAAAAAGTTATTGAAAGTCATTTATTTTTATCTTACTGTCTTTATTAGCTTGTTTTAGCCAGTGTTCACACCCAAGTATCCTGACGCTCTATTACTAATACCTGATGGAAATTTTGTTATATCTGTTTGTTGTAGGAAGGAATTTCGATCATAGTTGAAAAACAAATCGATAATTATGGATGTTCTTAAGTTAAAATTATTAAAGAATAGCTGAATTTACTTTTTTGGAATATGCGGATATAATTTACATTTAAGATCTAGTAGATAGAAAGAAAATGCCCTAATCGACATATATCTCAAAGAGAGGGATTTTCGTGGACTATCCGTAGGTTAAGAGAAACCGGGACTGTAACTTCAAACAGCAGGAATTCGCGATCTGAAAGATGGGAAGATTCTATCGATGTCCAGCAGCAAATAATCACCCACGAGAGGGATTGCGTTCATATCACCATATACCAGTCCAAGGACTACTGGAATGAGATTCCGAGTGTAAATTGGAGTTCTGCACTTGGCTTCTCGAATGCGACATAGAGAACAAGGCGTTTTTGTACCGAATTCTGTGGACGGATGAATCGCATTTCATCAGAAATGGTACCACAAACTTCCATAACCTCCATACCTGCCCAGATGCTAACCCATATAGAACAAGGGCTACCTCATTCCAACATATAATTAGAGTTAATGTTTTGGTTGGTATCATCGGCAACCATTTAATGAGACCATTCATTTTACCGTAAGTCTTAACAACCAAATTTATGCGGAGAGAATAAACTGCCAGATCTTAGAGGTAATCTGGGTAATCGAAGGGCAATGTTTTACCAACAAGATGGAACACCAGCATATACTGCTAACATTATGATGAAAATATTTAATGAAAAATGTCCTAAACGCTGGATTGGACAAGGTGGACCGATTCCTTGGCTCGCTAGATCTTCAGGCCTTACTCCATTGGACTTTTTCGTAGTACAGTAGTTTTTTGGCGTGATAAAGATAAAAATGAACTAATGATATGCATACCATGAAAATTCCGAATTTATGAATCACCCTGTAACTCCCCAACGGTTAAGATTGCCCGCCCCTGTCATACAATTTTTTGTTTGGCTAGGTGAGATCTTTCAATCCACTCATTTTGGCATACGCTATGTGAAACACCTTGTATACATAAACATGAAATATGTTTAAAATTTTTGAAATACACATTTTTTAACTTTTAATATTTGCCATTGTTCTTTTTTCAGTTATGAGAGCAGCCAGCCGACCTTGCACTTACCTCGCCAGGTATATATTTATGAGATATAGCACAAATTCTAATGGGAACCGCAAAAATCTTAAATTACCCCCAGAGCCAACAAATTGCTGTGGGCAAGGATGTGCAAATTGTGTTTGGATCGAATACGCTGAAGAATTAATTAAAATTTTTGATGATGGCGGCGAGAAGGCTAGAGAAATAATAATGGAAAGGATAACCGATCCCAACATGAGAGCCTACCTCGAAACAGAGTTGCGGATTATCAAAATGAAGGCGGAACAAAATAAATCACATAAAACTTAGTAGGTTAACCTCAGGAATATGTTCCCTGTAAAGGTATTGTTTTTTAAAATGTGATAATAGATCTGGTGATGGAATAAAACACTTTTCGACTTTCAACTTAATCACTTTATTTCATTTTCCATTTTCTTCTTTTTTTTTAAATAATTTTTCTGCGAGCTTTTTGCCGCTTTGTCACGCTCTGAATTGATCCAAAACAACCAAGTACGGTAACATCTTCTCTACTAGCTAGTAAATTGTAGGGTGTTCTTTATCTGTCTCGGTTTCACGTTTAAAATATCTTTTTTTTTTATTCTTTAAATACTTCTTATTAAAACTTTATTTAGTAACAATTGATAACGAATAAAAATTAACGCTCTTGTGTATAACACGGGGCAGCATTACATGCCGCCCGTTGCCGCTTTGCAACGAAATAATATCGTCAATGAATATTTCCAGTAGTTGGTTTGCTTCTCTTTTGTTTTTAAACATCTATAAATAGGTTTCCTTCATACATGCTCATATAAATACGCTTAAAACTCTGATGATAGTCGAATCGGTTAATTGAATCGCCTGAGTATGAGTCATCCTCAGGGAGCTGCAGTTTATTCGGATTTTTATGTTTTACAAACGGCTTAGCTAAGGGACTCTAGGCTTACGTATGAATTTGTTTCTTTTCTGCTTTTTTTTTCTTTTACTATACATAACTGTTGTTTATAAAATACATAAACATAAAAAAATATTTTTTTTAGAATTACCAAAAATATTTAACGTAGACTCAACACTATGGGAATTTTGAGTGCCTTACGTCACCACCTCTACATAATTCGCTGGGTATAGGCCTACCTTGCCGTTTTTCCTTCCCTTGCACCAACCTTGTTCATCTTCATCCTCCAGCTTTTCAAAAACATCTCCTGGAATTAAGAAGGGAATTGTGAGTTTCTTCTAAAAGCAGTATACGTGCTTTTACAATAATTTATTGAGCAATAAGACCGGATGTCCATAGCTCAAGGGTGTTTTCAATCAATTTTCAAGTAGAAATCGCCGCAATTGAATTCGAATTTCATTAAGAATTCTATAAGCTCTCTGGAATATACAAATCGTGGACCAGTCCAACCGCTCAACAGATTTATGATAATCGGATGTACAGAAGGCATTTAGGTATGTTAGAAAATTAATTTTATGAAAAGATGCCCTCGGGGTTATTTTGGGGATTCTTTGAAAACCTTAAATTGCTCTGAGAAAAATTAAGGAACCAATTTTTGAACTGGAAAAAGAAAATTGGCTTGTATGTATATACTCACTTTATGAAATACAATGGTAGCAAAAACGTGCCAGAGAGACTGATAAAAAAAGATTATCAAGACCGACCGAAGTTATTTGGGTCTGGAACGAATTGCTTTGTTAAAAGACAGGTGACGAATCGACAATCAGAATTGAGATACTTGGAATGATTTTTGAACAGAGGCATATCAAAGACTTTCATTGAGGGTTCTTGTAAAATTGTAAAAAGAGAAATGTGCCATATCAATGAGTAAGATTGGTAGTGATACGTATAGTCTATTTTGGGACAGGGAATTGTGCGATAGGGAATCAATTTTCTGTGACTACTAAAGGTAAATGCCCTGGTATGCTTGCTTAGGGACGTCCAATTCTAATTGTAAGCTATTAAGTTACTAGTACCTATTACAATTTTAAAAAGATCGATTTTTTTTTATTCACGAATTTCGATTCGTTAGACCTTCAAAAATAACTCTCTAAATATTATATGAAAATTCGAAACCGAAAACGAGATACATCAACTTTAGTGAGCGCGCGCTCTCGGCTGTTCTATGTTCTAAATAAACTTTAAACGCGTTTTTTCTCGAAATCATTTTTTTTTCAACTGGCGGACAGTTAATCTCCGAATCTACTCGCTCGATTTAAATAAATCTTGAAGCATTTTGTTTGTTTAAGCTTCCTTTACAAGAATCGACCACAATTTGATTAAAAAATTGAAAAATAAAAATTTTAGCGTCAAAAACATGTCGAAAAAAGATGTCGATTTTTGAATTTTTTTTTTTACGCCCGCCATTTTGTTTTTGATTTTTCAAATTTTCTGGTCGATTCTTGGTAAGACGGCTTCCTTTTTAAAAAAAAAAAACCCATTTTGATTTTTTTGTTTCAGACTTGCCGTTCCAGAGATTAACTGTCCGCCACGGAGCACGATTTTTTTGAGGGGTCGATTTTGGCGCTCTTTATAAAGCGCGCATGATTGGGATAATGAAAACAAAAATTTTTGTTTGTATACTAAAAGAGTTCCTTGATATTGTAGAAAAAGTTTGATTACCTTATCTGATAAATAAAGTGTAGAAAAAAAATATTGAAAATGTGCTTTTTCTTTAACTCCTAGTAGCTACTAGTACCTTAAGAGAAAGCCTTGTGAAATTACAATTTAGACTCCGAGTCTTACAATCGCTTGGAACTTTATTTGTTCTAAAAGAAGTCATTAGTCGGACATGACTTCTTTTAGAACAAATAAAGTTCCAATCGATTGTAGAACTCGGAGGCACATTAGAAAGTCATGTTGGATATGTTCTGGATCTAGACTATAGAGGAACATTTTAAGTCATAACAAAACTTTAAAGTCCATTGAGACATAAGTTCTCGATTTCAGAAAATTTTAGCAGAGAATGTTGTCTCTTTCTGCACGTCTTTATGGTACAATATAATCTATATATATAAAATCGCAGACTCAGAAAAAAGGGTTAACTAATTGCATGGTGTATGCTGAGGCGAAATATTAAAAAACAAACAATTATGGCGTCAACGCCCGAATACGCTTCCTCAGTGCCATACGCGCTCAAAATTTATTTAACCAATTAAGGGACCGTGATGTTCCCCCAGAAAGAAGGATGTTATCTTACCTTGCTTAAATGTAAGTTCGTCGCTCTCCGCGCCCTCATAGTCGTATAAAGCTTTAACCGGGACTCCGGGCTCCCCGTTGTCGACGAGCACATTGTCACCATCGCCCTCGTCCCATTCCTCCTCCTCGAAGGGATTCGCATCTGACTTGCTGGTACCATTCCTGTTTAAATTTTAATTTCATGTGATTAGAGTACGTCCTTCCCAAAAGGACTTTAAATTAGAAAGCGTCATGCTGGGCATGTCTTACGTTATAGTGGAGCCCCTATTGTTCGGTGAGCTATTGGCACCCCGTGCGTTTTCTGACTTTGGTGAATCGTTGTTCGCTGATGTCGTCTTCGATGATGGTTTTCCAGCATTCACCGAATTCCTATTGATGTTGTTCTTAGTAGACGGCGGTGTATATTCCTGCGGGAACAAATTGTACAGTATTAGTGGGCACGATTACAATAGCTTCTTCTATGAAGCGATTATGATATAGCACGAAATTGCCACGACTATTAAAAGCAATGAGCGAGAAGCGCAAAAAAAAATTAAAAAAAAAACAAGAATCATGCGTACATGCAGGTCTTCAGCTACAGGCCGCTGATTAATTAGCGTTATTGGGGCTGCTGGTAGCGCTTCCTTCGACTTGTTGCCCTTTGCGATGTCCCGGAACTCTTCAGTGTATTCCTAAAAATTTTATATTCAGGAAAACGAAAACTTTTAAAAGAAGAAAAGGAAATATTCAAAATCAAAAATACGTATATAATTCCATCCAATTGCACAGAAAACCATAATACAATTCCACAGAATAGGGATTTGGATATTAACAACAATTAGTGGGACTTCAAAATAACACTCTTGGGAAGTGAGAAATGGGAATTTTCTCTTACCACAAACGATGGCCAGTTCATAGCCATATTAACGCCATGATTATTTGACCACCACTTTAAGTCCTTCTGATGATCACCATTGTTGATTGTGTGGTAGAATTCTTCGTAGATTTGTGGTAAGCTACATGCCATTAATTGGCGTTGTATTGGAAAATGAAAAGAAATAAGAAAAAAACGGAAAAAATTATTGTAATGAAGTGAGAACCAATTAGAACGCACGAAAGAATTGAAATAAAATAATTTGCAGATAATTGAATTGATTGGTCTTACCTGGGATCCTTGCTTATGTCCAGGCAGGCGTGTATCGAGAACAAAACATCCTTAAAGAATAACAGGCGGGTCTTTTCCATTTCTTGGCACTTGACGAATACAGAAGTCATATCCTCCATGTACACGGGATTGTATTTATTGATTTCGGCTAGAGCTTGCTCGTATTTTTCTCGACACCTTTGTACTTCATCTTTTGTTTTTTTGACTCGCTCTTGCATCTTCTTCACCTGTAAAACGTATACATTTAAAAGTGTACTAAGCGAGCAAATTTCTACAATTGTCTACATAATTCAGTTTAGCATTCAGCTATTCCTGAATTCATTTTTAAGAACTTACTAGAGTAAAATTCTCCGCTTATGACTGAATTACGTGCTATATGTCCTATAAGGATTTTTTTTTTTACGCAATTCAGCTTCCAGTGTAAAGTCCCTGTTTCTGAAGATATATAATTTGGGAGCTATTTTTCTACTCATATTTTACTTTAATTTGAATTGCAGGAACATGCATATATGAGGGATAAGTAAGTAATTTTAGTAATAACTTTGCATATTCCATTATATTCTTAGAAAAATTTGTAATGCAAATTCATTGAAAACAAAAATTTTAGTGATGAATGACTTCACCACGACGAGTAAATTACGCCAGTGAAGAGATTGGCAAAAAACCGCAGCAAAGTTATCAGCCGGGGGCAAATGATTACCACATTCATGTAGGTCACGTGTCGGATGATAAAATTAGCCTGTTTTGAAATATCTACCTCGTTGTTTTCCACAAAACCGCAGTTTTGTTTATTTCCCAACTACACTTCACGTGTACACTCATACCTATTCGCCCTCCCCAACCCCCGTGTTACGTAAAAAAATGTTATAGGAAAGAAACTCACACTTACCTGGTCAGGAGATAGTGAGGTGTCAGCATTTGCATTCCTCTCCTGATTTGTGGCAGATTTTTCAGTCTTACAAGCAGAATGGTATTCGGACTTGGCCTTTTCAACTTTGGCTAATAGTTTAGCCCATGGCTTCTGTGCCTTCTTGAATGCGTCCTCCATTTCTTTCCTCTCCTTGATTTGTATCATTGTCTTGTGATAATTATCCTTCTGCCATGTTTTTATTTGCTGTGTTACATCTGTACAGAGATTTTCTTTAATTTTTAGGTGAACATCAGATAATCGTTCGGCTTCGGTCAGTACACCCTTCCAGGCGGCTTCCGTTGTCCCATATTCGGGCCCTGTAAAATGAAACGGATACATCCAGCTTAAAGAGGAGTTCTTTGCTGTCTTTTTATCATGTTTCCTATAATCAGATAAACTATTTATCGAACGCGTCACTACACTAGAGCTCGAGTGGCAAAGGAAGCACTGCTGCCGGTCGATGGATTTAAGAAGCCTCTAAAGTACGACTTGAAAACACATCCGAGCAGCCAATAAGTCACTCACTTTAGTTACTTGGTTTGTTTGCTTATTGAATTTAAAGTGGAAAGAGTAAGCAGTTTGCACAGCGGACAAATGAGTGACACCAAAAAATGTTTAGCAAGTGTAATGAGATGGAGATTGCACGACAACTGAAGACCGTTTCTAGTAGCTTATAGGTGAATGGGGTCCGAATTCCAATGTAGAGCACTAGTATTCTCTTGCAGAAATTTCAGACTTATTTTTGTGGATTAGGAAATTTAGCGTTATTACGCTAATTATGACGAGAAATTTATGTTAGTACGTTCAATCTGTTGGTGTGCTGTCGTAGGCGGTAGTTCGGACCACTTGCTAAATATATTTCTATTTGTGTTATCTCATAGATACTACTGAAAAATGTTTTATGTAAATCGGCTAAGAAATTACTTTCTGAGAATCTTCTAATAACAAGCTACAAGCATTTTCTTAAAAAATGGTACGGTCAAGCAATCAAGAACTAGCATTAATATCGAAATTTTTTCCAAGTTTTCGAATAAAGAATGAATATTGTAAAAATATACTGGTTGACGCCAATTTTGCACAGAACAAGTCTTATATAATTTCTGTACGATTTTTTCCTTAGATTACGAATTAGCAAACAATAATGTTATCGTGTTGCTTTTAAAAACAAAAAAATAGATTTGAAAAGTACGAAAGACTGTATTTTGGCCATTTTTGCAAGTTAAATAAAAAGTAATAGATTGTCGCCGGAGCTTGTAAAGTAACACAAATAAAGGATTGAGTCTTTAGCTATTATAATAAAATATGAGAGGTTTTAATACTCTTGGAAATATTCCGTGGTATTCACTTTTTTCCATAAACCGATAACTTCATACAATAGATAGTAAATGAACATTATAATTGGCGCACGTTCATGAAATTCCCGAAGATGGTTTGTAAGTGCCTTAGATTGATGGTGTTTCATATACAGGGTGTTCAGAGGTGGGTGGTCAATACTGAAAGGGGTGAAAGGTCAGACCGAGACAAGCAAAAAATCGTATGGGTGGGGGGGGGGGGGGGCATCTCGCACCGTTTGGCAGTTACAGGGTGATTCGTAAATCAGGATTTTGCCTTATATGGGAACCGCTCTTGTATTTTTATCTTTTTTTCTACGCATCGCAGTGGCCCCAAACAAGATTTCAAAAAATCACTATTTGGAAGCCCTTTCCAAAAAAGTTTACACCACCCCCCTATCCCCAACCCCTTGGCCACAATCCCCCCTGGAAGTTGAAAAAATTAACTTTTATTTCACGATTTTTCTCCTTTCGCCCCACTTTTCTCCGAAATTCATGTTATTAACATACCTACTTTTTATTTTTTTTAAGTTGCCTATCTAATTACCTTACCAAAAAGGTGCAACATGCCCAGGTAGGAAAAGGATACGAAAATTTATTTACAAAAATCCTTTTACAGAATATCATGATAATTCGAATTTTTAGGAAATTATACTTAAGTTTACTAAAAAATACATTTTGTTCGCTTAAAAACTAATTACAATTAAAACGTATGTCCTTTAAAAGCTGTTCAAAATGTTCTCCGCTAGTTTCGATTCATGCAAGTAGCCTTCGTTTTATTTCACGTTTGAGGTCTATGGTAGCCAGTCTCTCCCGTATTTTCGTGGCTGCAGTCCCAATCCTGGTAACTAATTCTTCCCTGGTGTTGATTGGTCTTGAGTAAACTTCATCTTTCATCATTCCCCATAAGAAAAAGTCCAGTGGGGTAAGGTCCGGTGACCTAGCAGGCCAAAGAATCGGTCCACCTCGTCCAATCCAGCGCTCTGAGTAATGTTCATTCAACCTTGCCCTAACAATGTTCCCAGTATGCGCAGGTGCTCCGTCGAGCTGTAAATAAATTGCGCTTCTGGTGGCCAGGGGGATGTCCTTCAACAGATCCGGAAGGGTATTCTCCAAAAAGTCCGAGTATAGCTGACTATTTAGCACTTGGGGCAAGATGAAGGGTCCTATCAACTGGATGCCGATGATGCCAGCCCAGACATTGACACTAAATCTTTGCTGGAAGGACCGACACCTTGTCCTATGTGGGTTCACATCTGACCAGGTGTGGAGGTTGTGGAAGTTTGTGATGCCATCCCGGGTGAATTGCGATTCATCCGTCCACAGAATTCGGTCTAGAAACCTTCTGTTTTTTATGTCAGACTCGAACAGCCAAGTGCAAATTGCAATCGTCTTTCGGAATCTCCTTCCTGTAGTGCTTGGACCGGGATATGGTGGTATGGATGTAGTCCCTCTCGGTTCACAACGGTCCAAACTCTCCCTGAAGACAATCCTGACCTTCGTGCGACCTGCCTGATGCTTATTACAGGGCTGTTCCTGACGATGTTGAGGATTTGTTGGTCAGGGTCCGCTGAATCGGCCGATTTTCCTGCTCGCGTTTCTGCTCTGGGGGTGGTTACACTTCCGGTTTCTTTTAACCTTCTGAAAGTCCTTGAAAATACCTTTCTTTTGGGTACATGCCGATTCGGGAATCTCCTTTGGTATTCTCGTACGGCCTTACTATCACTTCCTTCTACTAAACCGTACACGTAAATTATATCGGCATACTCGTCAACACTGAATTCTGCCATTTTATCTTAATTTTTTCTATTAAACACCCGGTTTTATCGATTGCTTCTTCAACTGTGGTCAATGTCCTTTCAAACTTACCCATTTTTATACCATAATTCATAGGAGGTATTAGAAACGGAGCGTCAGGATACTTAAGAGTCAATGCTGGATATAATAAACTTATAACGCTATTTAACGAGATTACATTTATTATTTTATTACTGTTTTGCTGAAATAATAAAAATGTACTACCTCTGTTTCCGAAACAAACATTTCCGAACTTGAATCATAAAAATTGTTTACTTAACGACTTTTTCCATTATAGTGCAATAAAGTAATTAGGTACCTGTGAGGATGTTTTAATTTCAGGACTTTTGCAACCCTTTTCTACCTGGGCATGTTGCACCTTTTTGGTAAGGTAATTAGATAGGCAACTTAAAAAAAATAAAAAGTAGGTATGTTAATAACATGAATTTCGGAGAAAAGTGGGGCGAAAGGAGAAAAATCGTGAAATAAAAGTTAATTTTTTCAACTTCCAGGGGGGATTGTGGCCAAGGGGTTGGAGATAGGGGGGTGGTGTAAACGTTTTTGGAAATGGCTTCCAAATAGTGATTTTTTGAAATCAGTTTGGGGCCGCTGCGATGCGTAGAAAAAAAGATAAAAATACAAGAGCGGTTCCCATATAAGGCAAAATCCTGATTTACGAATCACCCTGTAACTGCCAAACGGTGCGAGATGCCCCCCCCCCCCCCCCCCCCCCCACCCATACGATTTTTTGCTTGTCTCGGTCTGACCTTTCACCCCTTTCAGTATTGACCACCCACCTCTGAACACCCTGTATATAGATAAAATACGATATTTTGTACTTTTCAAACCTTTTTTCCTCAAAAACGTGACGTAATAGGACATTTTTGTGTTTGCGAAATCCAAATTTACGGAAAAAATCCTACAGAAACGATATATGGCTTGTTCTGTGCACCTCTATTTAAAAATGTATGAATTTTGAAAGACAAAATAGTGAATAGGTATCAAATTGAATAATTTTTTTTAATTTCATTTCTAAGTCTGTTGAACTTTAGCCAATCCATTTGATTTTTTTACAAATATTGTAATAAAAAGAATAAATCTAATGTCTAATTGTTCTTTACTATTTTTTTTATTATTTTTTTTTCCTAATTTATTCTTAGTTCTTCATGTTTTATTGATAAGTCTTTCATGTCAAGCCGATAGAAAAACTACTTCCAATAGACCCCTTTGTTTATTAGAACAATTCTCGAAGCCTTACCTTTTTCTATAAGTTCTCCCCACTTTTTGGACCACGCCCTCAGACTTTTGGCATATCCTTTTTCTATTTCTGCCCTTTCTTGAATTAATGTTTGTAGATCTTGGCAAAGTCTAAAGACAGGAAAAAAATAAAAATAAATAAAATTTAATGTTTTTCTTTAATGATCAAATTTAAACATACTTATATCCATCTTCTATCCTTTTGGTAGTTCTTTTATAATTTCCTGGCTCCCAGAATGAGTCGCTTCCAGCCTGCAGAAGTTGATCATCGCTGTGATGTGACATTTTTGTAATTGGCCGTGTGAAGCTATTTTAAAAGGTGAAATTAACTTTTCGATGCCAGTGTTGCTGGTGAATTTAGTCGTCTCTCGTCGCTCCTCTTCTCGCGTATAATGCTCTGCCGCCGGCGGTTCACTTTTCTGTAAAGGTAAACAAAAAGAGATGTATAATGAAAGCCCCATTAAAAATGCATTGACCTAGTGATTATTCTTCTTTATCGGTGAGGAGTCGACCAAAACAATTTTACTGTGCATTCGAGCCTAGCATACTTCCGGAGATGAGGTTGGTGATTGTATCGCGCCTCCATTGACTGACTTTTTCTAAATTGTCTCCCCAGTGGTAAATGTGCAATGAAGGCAACTTCGTTTTTTTTTTTTTTTAGATAAATTTGTTATACAACATTAAAGATTTAGCCAGGTAGCTTCTCTAGATTTGGTTTAGAATAATCAAATCAAGTTAAAAGTTTTGCTGAGATATAATTTGCTAAGATCTAACAGCGTTTTAAACTTATAAGCGCCAAATATTTACTTAACAGCGCAATAAATACTCCCGTGGAAGCGGATATGAGTCTTTAATGTACCTTCTAAAATACTGAACGAGGAACCAGGTGGGAAGGGAATTAATTTCTTGGAAAGTCCTTAATTGGGCTTTATGGAAAATTAAGACAGGAAAGGGTTAAGAGCTTGTGGATTTATTAACCGTTCGGGGGAATTTGTCTGTTTCATCTTTTATCCTTTATACCCAAAATTGCTTAGGATGAAGCGCTTCCATTATACTTTGTATACATAGCCTTTTATCAATTTATCTAGAACAGAAACATATATAAGCATATATAAGCACAGCTTCCTCTGCTTCCTGCTGCGTTGATGTTGATTTCACCCAGACTGATGGAAACAATCGACATCACATGCTTGTAACAATTCAGCTTAAGTCTAATGACAGAGCGGAAATTGAACGAACTCCAACAACAGACGTTTTTGCTTTGTTAGCAGAATCGAACGGTGAGAATTTATTATGGATTCAGGCTTAAAGCGAAGCGAAATGGCAATGCTTTTGGACATTTAAGATTTCGAATTGATTCCATTCTTAACAAGATACAGTCGTTAGGTACGGTAGGTGCATATGTAAATGTAATAGATAAATAGATTGGTTGATGCTGCATTTATGGAAACTCTTTCAAACGATACAAGATATTTATATTTATCATTAACTACATATCGAGAAATTTCAAAAAGTAATTCTTCAAATCAATTTTACAACACAGATCAGTTCTGCATTTCATTACGTTTAATTATTATGTTAACTATTTACGGATTTTCATGAAATTTCGAAAACTTCGTTGTTGACAGGCATGTTTAAAAGTTAAATTTTGTGCAAACAAGTAACCAAGAAAAAATGTTTGCAAATTTTTCACATCTTACCTTAGGAAAATGTTTCAAAATTACAAAATTTAATTGAAATCTGTGAGGAGACCTCAAACTCAATCTGTACCTAGAAAGTAAAACCCAAAAAATTCTTGAAGAATATTTTAAAATTTGCTGTATTTATAGATGATTTCGTTTTTTAGGTGTAATCGAATTACACTTATGTTTTTTGGGACCTCAATAGCTCGGTTGGTAGCGCGATACTTTGGCTACAAGCCAGCAGGGCACTAGAGGTTGTGGGTTCAATTCCCACCAGAAACCCTTGTCACAAAAAATCGTTTCACAATGGGCCTATAATGGACTAAGTGTGTCTTCGGACTGCCACATCAATCTACATTATCTCATCTCTACGTTTCTCAAAGTTATTTGTGCATTGCGAATGACTGTTTGAAATCTAAATTCCAATATAATTTTACATCTGAAAGTTTTAAATTCAAAATGTCAGATGCAAAATTACATTGATGTTTAAATTTCACACTTTCATTCACAATGCACAAAGTCACTTTAAACTTGAAAATTTAATTTACATAGTTGTAATTTTAAAATTAACAAGTTAAATGAGGTCCCCACAAAGTTGTAATTTTACATCGAGCAGTTAATTGAATTTATCTTTAAAATGCTTTGTTCCACTTGCAATTTAATATTAAAATTGACGTGTAATTTTCTCACAATGATTGCTGTCAACAAATTGACAACATTAAATTTGTAAAAACTTTTTACATTTTTGTATGAGAAGCCTGACCCATTTTCAACTAAAAGTTATTGATAAAATTGCATAAGTCTTTGGGCTATCAACTCATCATGATAAACTTATCAAATTGCAATACACGCTTCAATTTATCGCATCAATAGCTCATAAGCACTTCAATCAGTTGATTAACTTTATCTCAATTTGGTGTTCATTTGATAGATAGATAAATTGAGATGTGAAATTAAAAGGGAAAAGACAGAATGAAGCTATAAAGAACTGAATACAATTTTAAGTTGATCCCAAGTTGAGATTGATCACCTAATTTTTCAATTCAAGCAAATGAAATGTGTATGGATTTCTTTCAGAGTATTTGTTGCTTCGAGAAATATTCGGGTGTTCCCCCTTTATTAAAAAAAAGGTACTGAAGCCCTGAAAGTATTTCATAAATCAGAAAAGCAGATGAAATCAATCTTATACAAATGTTGGTGTAAGCCATTTTTAAAAAGACTAAAAATATCGGCTCAAGCTGGCTCCTAAAATGATGGAATAGGTTGAAAAGAATTCAGAAACTTAATCAATACCAATTTACCAATACCATGTTCAAAATTAGACTTTATTTGTTGTAATATGTTATTATATGTTGTTTCATAATCGACAAATGAATCATTCTTTCTGCCTCCAAAAAGTAAGTCACGAAATTAAAAAGATAATTGCTTGCAGACTTTTAAAATATCCCAGAAAGTGAAAGGTATATACAATAACCAAAAGAGTGTAAGTGTTGCATCTTTTCGAGGTGTTTTAATTTTGGTCACACCTGCAAAAGGTACGCGATGAGAATAAATAATGTACGACGAGTACACGACCTTTTATGAAAACTGAAAGTTTTACTTCCGCTTCAAATTCACTTACGAATATGAAAATTGAATTACAAGTAAACACATGCTAATTTTACTCCTCCTGCGAACAAGTAAACCAAGAATTTTAATTAAAAGCGGTTCGTTTGCAAAAACAATTATTTAAACGATTCTCCTGATGATAGCAAACATTAAAATTTTGCGAGATTAAATTTTCCGCCCTTCATTTCGAGAGGCAATGAAATTCCTGAGGATCTTCAACGAGCCCAAAACAAATAGTTAGTCCTCCCCTTAGTTCCCTTTTCTTCCCTTGAAGTCCCCTGACATCCTTGTAATCTTTGACAAGGATGGCAATTTTCGGGGTCCATATACAACTTCCATTTGGCCTATTTTCCAGTTGCCTTAATTTTAATGTTAATAAAAAACACAGAAACTTTTTTCCGGTCTGCTACTATCTATATGGAATATAACAATAGGAAAAAGGGAAGTCAGAACGCGACGGGGCGGATATAAAGAGAAAGAAACAGGAAAAACAAATGGAGCCGAAGGTTGCAAGCCAGGGTTTGTAGATTCTTTTCGTTCAACGAGAAAATCAATATGCTTTTAACCTTTTATCAGGATTTTGTAAAACCAGACCACTGAATGCCCGTTCAACTCTCCTGCGCCAGGCTTTAAATGTGCTCATCTACTTGGAGGAAATCCTGCGGTTTAGATACCCATTTGTTTTATGGAATTTTAATAAAGGATGAATATCTCAACCCACATATTTAATGATATTTTGATTACTTTCATCGTCGGATTTAAAGAAATTGAGTGACTTAAACCACTCTTTTTTGTAATATAGGCAGATATAAAGCACACAATAGAACAAAATTTTTTGAATACTTACGAAGGCCAGTATAAAGAAGTTACAAATTTTCATTCATAACAATTCGCAATCCTCTTTATTTTCAATTTATTTTATCCTACACAGAGTGTTCATTCAAATTAGTTGTCAGTTGGATTTTTTTTTTTTGTGGCAATTTGAAAGGCTACTCTTTCCTACCCTTGCTCCCTATTTCAACTCTCAAAAGAAATCATATTTAAAAATACCCTAGACTTTAGAGAGTAGTATATTTAGTATATTTACCATCGTAAAAGTTAATTATAAGCCAAGTGAATAAAAATCAAGCATTTACTGAAAGTAAATGGTTTCAGTAAAAGCTTTGCTTAAAGTAAAAGGACTCTGTACTAGTAAATGCTAGAAATTATGTGAATAACCTTTTACTTTTACTTGTCAGTGTTTGCTGGGGAAAATGAGTATTTACTGCCTACAGAAATAAGAAATTGTTACCCGGTTAGTGTTAAACATGTAAGCAGACTGAATTAGCCAGTAAACTGCGGAATTTATTTTCTAAAATCCCTCACGGGGTGTGTAGTTAACATCAAGCAATGACGAGTGTACACGACGAACACAGGTCATATGATAATTATGGAAGTGATAGTTTTTGATTGTTTAAAAAGTACCAGCATATTTGCTTTGAAAACTAATAAATGCTTTCAGACTATTATTTTTAATTTAAAAATTGCTTATTCAATTTGGTATATTAAAAGTGCTGAATTTTAGCACGTTGACCTCTAATGTGTCAATCAAAGCTGGTTTATCAGCATACACCAGAGGCTTCTCAAAAAATAGTAAAGCGATGTCAAATGAGACGATCTTGGTAGCCAATTGACAAGTCTATTTCTTGAAATAAGATCTTCGCCAAATTTTCCTTTCAATAAATCGATTATTTCGGTCATTATATGGCAAGTAGCGCCGTCCTGTTGAAACTACAAGTTTTTCAACATCAATTTCCTGACGATCATTACTCTATACCGCTCTGATGGGCGATTACTCTATCCATAAAATTCATGAAGTGCTCTATAAGTTTTTATAGCTGAGCCCTGATTTCAAAAATAAATTTCCACAATTTGGAATCGCTGCGGTGTATATCTTTCCATGACCTTATCAAATGACATTGACACTTACAAAAAATCTCGTATTTTAAAATAAAATTTTTGTCAAACGAAAGTATCTTCCTATACCTACTTATAGCAAATTTGTTTGTCTGTTTAAAAAATCAATTGCATACTATTTTTGTGGGATAGTGCGGCATTCTTGTTATAAAAATGTTTCCTCCGCCCATAGAAAATTAATTGCCCTTGCTCCAGTTTAATGAATCAAGAAAGTAATTATCAAAGCAATTTCCGAAAAATTTCTTTTAAAGGCGTGACAAGAATGTCAACAACAGTTAATAGGGGCACACCTCAGCCGGTTGACGGACAGCTAAAGGGCGCTATCAACAACACCTTGATTAATTGACTTGTAGCACCTCGAAAAAATTCCCACCCTAATCAATGGATCCCGGTCTTTCGTATCGCAATCAGCTGTACAGTCACCTGCCTCATCACACTGGATCAGCAAGGTAAGGAAGAGGGTTCGTCGAAGCCCCGTCTATATATAAGACTTATCAATTTTATCGCTAAACTCGAGCAAAATTTTTGCCTATTACCTGCCAAGTAATTTATAGTTCGTTTCGTTTCTAATTACGAAAGGTTTCTGCTATCTTCCTTGCGTTCCACAGGCATCCAAAGATTGGGTAATTTTACTCGAACGTTGTATCTCTGTATGAAGCAACTGTCTGCCACACGAACTTTTTATCTTTCGTGTAATTATCTTTATGACATTGCACCTTATCGCTCCGCTCGCTTATCTGACTTTGAAAATAATTTTTCATTAAGCGCCCGTGGAAAGTGAGATGAAGAAAACATTTTTGATTGCATCTCATGGACGACGGTAACGGAAAAATCGGGGAAAAAAAAATACATATTTGTATGTACTTCTTCGTGCCACCGTGGAAAAGGTGAAAGAGTTTTGTTAATGAAGTTTTTCAGGGTCAATGCTTCGATCTAAACTAACTGAAATGATTTAAAACGTGCAGCCACGTACATGATCATTTTAAGAGATATTGCATCAACATGTGGATTTATTTAGGGCGAGGCACTGTCCAAAAGTGCTGCACTGTCATGACAATCTCTACTTCTCTATAAAATACGATTTCTCTGTGTATCTTTGTGTAATTGCAGAACCCGTAGGTAGATTTCGATGCAGTTTTCACCTACATTTAGAGTTTTTTTTCGAGGAAGGCTTTAGACATCATCACGCTTTGTAAATTCAAGATGGCGGACTCAATATGGCGACCAAAATTTTTGAAATTCAAATGATTCTTATGAGAATTAGAACAAAGGGGATTTTGGACACACTAATTTTTTTTACTATCAAAATTTGCAAATTCAAAGTGGCGGACCCAATATGTCGATCGACATTTTTCAAATTCAATGAATTCTTATTTAAAAAAAGTATAAAATGAATTGTGCAGCCACCAATTTCGAATCTACGATCTAAAGAGTGACCGCAAAGTTAGCCTGTTTTTCAAACACCTGTAACTTCGATTGGAATTGATTAAATGTAACGTATAAGTCCTCAAAATTTTTGTCTGGTTATGAACTTGTGCAAAAAGCAAGGGTTAACTACCCCCCTTATTTTTGCATAACGCACGTGCGAGAAAAAGATTAATTGTCTATTATTTTAGTAGTTAATATTGTTACTTATGTAAATAATATTCATTGATTATTTTCAAGTGATTGTAAAGTTCTAGACAAAACTAAACCTATAGAAAGGGTGTAAACAACTCCTTTAACCCTTTTAAATAAGTAGAAAATTCAAAAAATATATCTATCAATTTAAAAACTACATTTGTGTTAAATATGAAACATAAAAAACATGTAAAGAGGTATCACCCTTCGATTTGATGAAAATTCACCCCCACAAAGACTGTTAAACTACTCCCAAGCACCCAAAAAGTCGTAAATCATAAAGCATCTCAAGAAAAATCGAGTTAAAAAGTTTTAGGTACGACTGATAACTAGCTTAATAACGGGGGTAGTTAACCCTTTGTTTAAGGGGATGTTTAGCTTCTAGAACAATAAATCTCGCTTTTGCACAAGTTCATGACTAGACATAAATTTTGAGCACTTATACGTTACATTTTATTAAATCCAGTCAAAGTTACAGGTATTTGAAAAATAGGCTAAAAAGCTTCTGTGTTTGCGGCCACTCTATGTATGAAGGACCCAGTATCGTACAAAAGATATATTAGGGCTACTGATTTAAAATATCTAAATATACCACTGCTTTCAAATCTGCCATCAGAATTTGGAAATTAAAAGTGGCGGATCCAATATGACGAGGAATATTTCTACAATAATTCAAAGGATTATTACAAAGGGGTTTTAAGGACCTTAAATTGGAATCTATTGATTGAATTTCTAGGATATACCAAACTAAAGCATCAGAGGAGTGTTTTATTAATAAGTATTTACGCTATGTCAGTAATCTGCTAGTGCACTATAAATTAAGATACAATGTTTTGTACTGATATCTCTAAAATAAATCGTGAAAGTCTTCTGTATATATCTAAGCCAAAACATTAAGCAAAGAACAAACAAATCAATGCTAAAATTCAAAAATACACTGAAAATGAAAGGCCTGAACTAAAAGAGCCTTTGTTTTTAAACATACAATTTTTTGTTATGACAAGGCAGAGTGAAGGTACGAACTCTACAGCAAAACGGTATGGTATTTCCGTTGAAAATATATCACCTTCGCAAAAAAGAGGTGTTGCACAATAACCTTTTTTACCCATGACAAATGCGATAACCCGCTGCGGATGATTAGCCTCTGCCAGAGGTGATGTCTATTAATTGATCTATAGACCAAAACCTACCAAAGAAGCAGCTGATGCTCTGTAAACTTTTTGCTAGAAAATCGCTTCAAAGCTCTCCTCGCCGACGGATTAGCTTGGTCAGTTTCCGCTTTTTAGCATCATGCGGAAGTCCTCAGTACGGCTTTAAAGTGATTCATTAGCATCTGCACGCGAATGCGCCGCACCGAGTAGATAAATCTCGAGATCAGCACAGCATCCGACTGGACCAATGATCATCAGTGAAAATTGCGCCGTTAGATATGCATACACAGTCAAGCCTATATTGCATCACAAACAAGCAAGCATACCTGGGTTGACCAATCACGGTCACGGTATTTGAGGTATTTCTTCCTCGACATACCACCGATTATGTCTGGCTTGGAATATCTTTAAAAGATAAAAAATAAATCGGAAAAAAGACAAAATGCCTAAAACTGCCGCCCGGCATGGCGGATGACACGAAGATGTGTGTGACATTGAAAATGTTTTAAAGGCCTCTACAATTGTCTGCGGATATGCAAATGATTCCAGTTATGTGAATATATATATTTCTCTTTCTTAAGACGCTTAAGTAACTTCTCCGCCTAAATTTGAATTTTGATTACATTACGTGGCACTAGAAAAGAATCTTTTGGGGCTCTCCCGGTGATCAGGTTACCTCCTAAGGTGATCAGATCGTTCGCTTCTCTTTTCTAGACGTCTCTTAGTTTTTAATTTTAGTGCTGCAAAAAGCAGTAAAATTCTTGGTGGGTGTCTGCTTTGATTGCGACGAATTTGTTAGTCTACTGAAATAACTCACACTTCGTAAGATTTTTATGGAACGTAATTAGCTGCTATTTTGTGGTATACAAAATAATACGTTTCTTCTATATGAGATAAACATAGAAAAGTAGAAGAAGAGCTAATCGTCGTGGCATCGCATTCCAAGCTTTAAATTACAGTATAAAATTGGAATTGTAGATTTTTTAATCAAAAATCTTGGTAGCATTTTTATAGTAGTTGAGAAATCTTGAATAAATCCTAAGAGACGATAAATCTACGAGCAATTTGGAATAATGATGTAAGAGATAATTGTTTAATCAAGCTGAATAAAAAAATATATATTGGATATTATGACTAGATATTTCCGCCTTATTCTGCGCATCTAAAAAAATTAAGCATTTGTAAATTAGCCAACTGATTAAACATATTCGATGATTTACTCAATTCAGCCATTAAGAAATTTTAAACTAAGTAAAAAGCCATATAATAATTACTGCGTCATTTTGAAGGTATAGTCATTGTTTTTAAAATTGTATTTACTTACATAGAAAGCAAACGAAAAATTATTGTCTTCCAATTATCTTCTGAAAGTTTGTGTAAAAACTAAACATCGACACATATTGTAAACATTTTTATAGAGTAAATATGTTCGCTAAATTAATCTATTTTCATTTTTGAGGTGGACGTTCTATTACGGCTATTAAAATACTGTCCCCTTTCTCAAATAAGTATGGGCAAATTAACTAATCATGTGAAAACAAACAAAATTTAGCTTAATTCGTCGTTGTTAGTCGCTAAAAAAAATAACTGAGTTTTAATGAAATTTGGATGGACAATAAAAGCTGCGTTTTGTATTTTCTGCTCAGGATCTGGAATTTTGCATTAAACTGAAATTTTTAACATCAGATTACATTGCCTTATGCCCATTAAGCGTCCAAAAGTGAATCCAACAATGTCTTAAGCTCACGACTTGAAGTTTGGATGGGTAAAAATCATGAAATTTGATACGTTTATTGCAAATGTTAAAATCTTTGCTATGGGTTTAAAAAAATTCAATTCAATGCAAAATTCCAGATCCAGATCAGATCATTAAAAAAAAAAAAAACACAACTTATAATTAACTATTCAACAATTTCAATTCAATGCAAATTGCAGATCCAAATCAGATCATTAAAAAAACGCACCTAATTTCAATGCGCATATTCGCTAATTATAAGTTCAAGTTTTTGTATGCACGAACTTTTAGCAATTTTAGATATACCTGGATAAAAGATAAATATACGTACTGGAAATTAAAAATTTTAAAACTACAAAAAATAATCTTACAAAATTTTAAAATATACGCAAAAACTAAAAGTTTCTTTTGATTTTAAAATACTGCAAAGTTAGTAATTATCTTTCGCTTGGTTTGAATCAAAAATCCAATCTGTGGATAGTATGCGTTAACTTCAGATCTCTGTATGAAAAACCGCATTTCATAAATAATATTGATTTTTAGATGCAAGTTTTAAGCAATGCAACATTTTAACCTCTGGACCTGGATTCTTGTGAAGAATAATCTGCTGTTCGACTAATTAATGCTGCAAACTTCAGAATAGATGGCCCGCAAGTGCATTGTCCAAACAATATAAAAGATGATTTACGATGTAGCTTATTAAATCCTGCTGAAGGGTTTTATTTACTAAAAACGGCGTTGAATTATCTTGCGGGTAGAACACCATTTGTTAACGACTTTTTTCCGCTGAGCGTAAATCACAGAAAAATGGTATTACTTTAGTAAGCGCCTTAATTCAAAGTCGGAAAAAGCCCAGAATTTAATCTGATTGCCGAGTGGGCAATCCTTCTACTACTTATAATAAAGGCTTAAAGTAAACTTTCACGTTATGTGGTTTATATTCTTTTTTTTCTTTTGCTATGCTAATTTTTACTTATTGTTTATGCAACTGGAAGCTTAAATTAGTTTTGATAATCAAGTTATTTCAAATCTGTAAATTTCGACCTCAAGATTACATAATTTGATGTCCCAAATGTATGTAATTTATCGAATACTCTCCTCTATTGAAGTCTCCAAATTCAATTTTAAAAGATCATGAAGTGCAATTTATCATAATCATGATGTTTGTGAAAATGTTTGCCTGATTGGCACTTGCATCATGATCTGAAATGGGTGTCTTATAACTTGAAATTGCATTGAATTTTTTCTTCTTCATCTTTTAAACAAATTGGATTGAAATTCGTTACTATTATTCGCTTTTAAAATGAAAAAAACATACATACCGAAAAAACGACATTCCCAATTAAAAGTTATAAACTTTTTTTTTTTTTTTTTATTAAGGCAGCATTACGTCCAAGATAAAAATCACAACATGAAATCAAACACACCTTCGTCTAGAGAGCGCAAGCAAAAAAATTACATTTCACTATCGAGCCTAATGCCTAATTCCGATCTCAGCAGCTGAACTGGGCAAGGTGAAAATTATTCAATTATTCAATTGAAGAAAAAAAGGGCAAAAGTATGCCATTCTCAAATTGAAAGCCGGCACACGTTGACAACACGCGTACCATTTTTATAATCGTGTCAGCAGAAATATTTCGCAGCAGACGATATTTTTGTTTTCCCATAAAGTGCTTCGTTGAATGTAAATAAAAAAAAATAAAATAAAAAATAAAAATATTCAGTTCGCTGGACTGAGCCCGTGATATTTTTGGCTAATTGTATCATAATAATGCACTCGAATTTTACATTAAAACGCCGAAAAATGGATAAGAACGAGGCCATCGAAAATCTTACCCGGGCTTTTGTATCAATGGAAACGAAATTTTCGAGTATGGAAAATGATATAAATCAAAGTAGAATTTTTAAAATTACTAGACTATACTATACTAAACCCATCATTTTCAGTAAATGAAGATAGAAAACAGTTTGATAGTACTGGTCGTAAAAGTGCTCTAGACACGGATTCAAAAGAAAAGAATGATGTTCTTCTGAAACGGATTCAAATTCTTGAGGAGACGAACAAAGATTTGTCCGAGGACCTTCAGGAGTGGAAAGGGGCTTACAATGAAAAAGCCAAGGAATGCGAGCAAACCAGGTAGGCAATCAATTCCCGAATGATTTATGATGAGAACGTACGCGAAAGCTGCGACATTTTGCAGAATATGACCAGAATCCCAGGGTCTTGGTTTTGCAACTATTAGCAAGGCTGCTTCGAACTCGAGAAGCTCGCTTTTTGACTTTTTAGAAACTGCTAGCTCATTGCATTTTACTGAAATGACTTTGGAAGATTTATTTGTGTTGACGGCATTTAAAAAAGCTAAATAAGTGTTTATTATACTTTGGCTGATGATTCTGGCCATAGAAGCGACGTGACCTTTGGTGGACAATGTCGTTTTTTTAAAGAAATGTCTAAAGTTTGTGGGATGGGTTGTTTGGAACAATAATAGCTAAACTGTACTGGTATGCACAAAAACAATAAAATAGAATCATTTAAATGCAGATGTAAATAAGGCAACGTGGTCACTCACAAAATGTGTATCAGGCACACAACTAAAAAACAGATCTTCAAATATTTAAATCTTTCCCAAATCATATTTCATTGAGATAAAACCAAAAAAAAAAAAAATTAAATCGCTTGTCTAAATCGTTAAGATATTAAGCCTCTTGTGGTAGCGCTGAATGGAATCAGTTCCATTCGACGCAGGCTGGTTCTGCCCGTGCCAACTATTTTCGGCCTGTGAATTACAAAAATAGCCCTGAACAATCGAGATTCCTCAAATTTAGGATACTTGCTTGAAATTTCTGTCTGACGTCAAAGTTCAGGAAATATCCAGCCTGCTGGCAGCCAGCCAGTTTCTCTCTGCATGTTCCCATCACATCAGTGCAAATATTGGCCCATCGTTCAAGTGGCGATATATTTGTCCAGACACAATTTTCAGCTCCCGGGCAATGGCAAGCATAACCCATGTTTTCGTTATAATGGAACAAGATTTTTTGTGGACGAAATTGAGCGATGAAAGTTTCACAGTCTCATAAGGTCCGTAGAAATGGGGAAAAAATCGCTAGACATAATCAAGTTAAGGTATTTGGAGTAGTGCCTTGTGCATCGCAATAACATTTCTCGAGTATATGTGGCCCAGTTATATCCAAGTGCACAAATTAAGCCTATTAGCGCGCCTTAACTTTTGGGTGGTGTTACCGAAAACAGACAGAGGAGCTGCTTCTAATGGCTGCAAAATCGAGGTGTCGCCACTAAAGCGATTGGGCACAGAGCGAATTGAATGAATTTATACCACTAACGCTCTTAGCACTAGCCGCTGAATTCCAATCTTACAATTTTGTTTTCTTCAATCTATTTGTATTTTTTTTCACTCTGCATTTTTGTGCAACAAACATGGCTATCCGCACAGAGACAAGTATTTACGTGCCCAGCAATCGACCGAAGAATTGCGACGCCAATTGGACGCGATCAATCGGGAAGGCGGCCGTGGCCAAGAGCAAGCGAACAGCAACCTGCAGCTAGCCAACGAACGCTTCAAGGAGCAGCTAGGAGAGCTGGGTCGTCTACCTTTCGTTCTGGAGGCGAAGCAGCTCCAGCTCCAGGAGACTCAGACGAAATTGAAGTTGGCGGAAAAAACAATTACCGCACTCTCCGGGGACCTCGAGACGTGCATCGTTAAGTGTGAACTGCTCCAGAAGAGTCTGGAACAGGAACGGACAAAGGCTAGCAAGGCCAATCAGGAAGCTACTGGATACCTAAAAGAAAGTAATTTTTCACATAAAGGCTTATGATTTTTCATGATCACTAAATTATTTAATTCTAATCTGATCAAAGTCGAAGACTGGGAGACAAAATATGATGATTTAGAAAAGGAAAACAGTCTGCTCTTGAAGAGTGTGGAAAAGATGAAATTCTTAGAAGAATGCTTGAATTCGAAGACTACTTTGACTGTTGAGCTCAACAAGCAAATTGATCTATTGAAAAATGATCATACTAAGCATGTGAGTATAGTTTTCAAAAGCAAATACAAAAACCTAATCCTAATCCTAAGATTTAAGAAATTTGGTGGAATTGTTCAAAATTTTTTATAACCTCTGTCGTATAATTTCTATGTATTCTGAATTTTATACTTAATAAGATAGAGATTTATCAAAACAAGTTATACGAGAAATTTTAGGATTTTGTTTAAAATCGTATATTTTATATGAAAACCAATTTCTAATTCTTCGTATAATTTTAATCTGGAGCTTATATTTTTTATTCATTGTGTTTCTTTATGGATTTGCATGTATACTATTTTGGATCAAATTTACCCCAATATTTTTTACCATTAATCATTTAAAATGAATATATTGTTTTAAATATATATCCAAGAACACAAAAAAGAGATAATCTTAAAACTTTCCTTGAATATAGCAAAAATTAAAAACAAAATATCGAAATTCATAATAATATCGGAAGTTAAATAGATCTTGGAGTAGATTGGTATTTCTCCTAGAACAATTAAGATAAGACATTTTGAAATTATGAATTGTACCCCCAATTCTATATTACATAAAAGTTAAGAACTCTTAACCTCTTAATTGTTTTGAAAAATCCATTTAATTCAAGAGATGGACCTCTTTTTGTAGAAGAATTCGCAAATTATAAGAAATCAATGTATTTCTAATATTTGTTCAATAATGCGGTAGCATATTAATTCCTTTAAAAGGATTTTTGATAGTAGTTAAGAGCTCTTAATTTTTATCCAGAATCGGGGGGTAAGTTTCCCAAATTTAAACTATTAAACCCGAAAAGAGTGGAAGTATCATGACCAAGTTTTGATTTTTTTTTTGTGTCCTTTTTTACAAATAAGTAATAGGTGATTTCTTGTTAGTATTCAGTATTATTTAAATTCTAAAAAACCTCCATTAAGTAATATATTAATTTTGTTGTGCTTTTTCCGAGTATTTTTTGAGAAACAAAAAAGTGTAAGAGTTTTAATTTCTATAAGTTTTCATTTAACTCGAGTTGTTCGTATGTATGACTTTCCAGTTCAAATTTTGTACTCGAATTTTAATTCACTTCTTATTTCCCGATTTTGATGAAATTTAAAAGACTTACGTAATTCTCGTGACAATACAATACAGTATATCTAATACCGTTCTAAATCCAATATTACCTTTTTTCATCACAATCCCTTTGACGAGTAGAATACGATAAACTATGAAACAAATCCGGACTAAAAAGTATAAAATAAATAAAAGTAAAAAAATTTGAAATCAAGCTTTTATTTATAATTTATATATATAGGTATAATTTTTAATATGTATCATTTATAAAAACTTGAGACGTTACCATTTCTTTTCATCTCACAGCTATTGTAGGTATAACTTATCATTAGTTGTTCATCTTCGTTAAGCTATTATATAAACCTCAAGCTATTTTAAATTATATTGGGTGTACAAATAAGTTTCCGACCTTTTTTACTGAAATAAAAGACATTAGTTCGTGTAGAAAATTAAAGAATATTTTATTCAAAATATGCTCCTTCGGAAGATATAACCTTCTCCCATCGTTCAGGCAATAAACGGATTCCCCGGGAAAAGAAGTCTTGTGGTTTCGAGGCGATCCAGTCATCGACCCATTTTTTCACGTTTTCATGTGAAGTGAAGTGCTGCTGTGCCAGGGCTGATTGCATCGACCGGAACAAGTGGTAGTCAGAGGGAGCAATGTCTGGTTAATACGGCGGGTGGGGCAGAATTTCCCAGTTCTGCCCATCCAAGTAGTTTTTGACAGGTATAGCAACATGTGGCCTAGCGTTATCCTGTTGCAAAATAATTTTATTGTGCCTGTTGTCCCATTCCGGTCGTTTTGCAGCTAGAGCTTGCTTTAAAGCCATCAGTTGTCGTCGATAAACTTCTCCCGTAATGGTTTCACCCTGTTTCAGCAGCTCATAATATACGACACCCTTCACATCCCACCAAATGCAAAGCATCACTTTCGAACCATGGATATTTGCTTTTGGCGTCGACGGCCCTGGTTCACCGGGCTTGACCCACGCTCGTTTACGCTTTGGATTGTCATAATGGATCCATTTTTCATCCCCAGTGATGATCCGATGCAAAAACCCCTTCCTTTGTTGTCGTCGAAGCAACAATTCGCACATGGTTTTCCGACGTTCCATGTCCCTTTCTTTCAGCATGTGTGGCACCCAAGCTCCCATCTTCGAAATCAATCCCAAGGCTCGTATACGTTGCGAAACACATTGTTGGGTAATATTCAACTCTTCTGCCAATTGTTTTTCAGTCTGACAAGAGTCCACATCAAGCAATTCTTCCAATTCCGTATCTTCAAATTTTCTTGGTCTGCCTTCACGTTCTTTGTCTCTTACGTCAAAATCACCAACTTTGAATCGTTGAAACCACTCTTTGCAGGTTGTTTTCGATGGCGCATGTTCACCGTAAACTTCCACAAGCAAACGATTTGTTTCCGCTGCACTTTTCTTCAACAAAAAATAATGAAGTAAAACTTCCCGCAAATGTTGTTTTTTCGGCACAAAATTCGACATTTTCAATTACATGAAAATAATTCTTGTTTACGCATTGAACAAATTTCACTAGTAATTATTCAAGCTTGACATCTAACCTCCGAAAAACATGTATTGCCCGATTGAATAATATGCAAGCAGTGATACTAACGACACCTATCTGAAAAGGTCGGAAACTTATTTGTACACCCAATACTATTATATATATAAATTATACGTCTAGAAAAAAGTGTGAACCTATGTTTGTGCTGTTGCTTGGCAATATAAAAGCTAAATATTATCTATTAGATTTGTCTTTTAACAGATAGCAAGAATTAAGGAACGCGCTGATACACAGAAACGTGCCTTCCAGACTCAAATCTTTGGAATTGAACAGGAATTGATGCAACTACGCATGCAACTTAATACAACTCACAAAGAGCGTGATGATATGAAGCAGCGAATGCAGAGCGAAATATCGAAATTAGAACAAAAACTTATTGGTGCTCAGATGGAAATTCAGAATCTGAAAAGCCACGTAGATATCTTGAAGTCGTCATATACTACCATGATGAGCGATCCTTTTTATGGAGATGATGATTCTGGTGATGATGATCTCACTAACCCTGTAGATTATGAAAATGATTCTGAATCTAATGATGATTTAGGCTTAGGTTTTTATGCAGATGATCCTACTAATGATCATAATGACGATTTTGTCAATTTTTCTGATGACGCAAATGAACTCTAAATATATTTTGGACATTTAATATATTAATAAAATGATCTGAGATATCTTTTCCTCATATATACTGATGTTTTATTGTGTATTTTCCAGTTCGACCAGCTACATTGTACCATGTTCGGCCTTTCGAGGCAAGTGCACATTCAGAGTGCGGATAAATTATTCAATCCAACGCCGAAGACAATGGTCAATGATTCCTCTAGAGCTATATTTTCTCCTCACGGTTTCGTCTCGAGTAAAAGCAGGTTGGGATTTCTTGCACCGGCTACAGACAGCACGTGCACGCGGTGAAATATGTTTTCAGCCGCATCGAGCACGCACAAATAGAAACCGATCAATCGCTCACGACTTAGGCATTCGTGGAATACGAAGTGCATCCGTCCAATTAGAGATATTGACGACAACTTTCGCGCCGGTCTCAGGTCTGTAAGACCCCAAGACGCACCGCTTCACACCGTAATGCGCCTCTTTTTTTCTCTTGCGTTAAATTCAAACATCATCATAAAAATAGAAGCTGAAAGGTAAAGAAAACGCAATATAATTCCGAAGAAGACACCTTTTGGCACAGAAGGCGAACTTCAAGGTTTGATCGATATTATCCGCGTTACCTCAACACGTTTTTCGGAACCTCTCCTCCCCATGTACTTAGCTCTGGTCAGTAAAAATACTTTTATCTGTTTTTGGGTTAAAAGAAAGTGAACAAACAGCTCGAAGCAGCAAGTGAATCTGCACTCGATTTTAAATGCAATTTTCATTTTAATGGAAGCGTGAGCAGCGTGCTCAAGGAGGCAATGTGATTTCACCTCTGGCATTGGGAAAAAAAATTCAACTTCACAGAAGCTGAAGTATGTGATCTTGGTACCCCCAACAACACTGGGCAAAATTCGATTGAAGCGCTTCATGAACAATTCAGATGCAATATGAACTCGATCTTGATACTTCAGCAAACAATTTAATTAACAAGTTTTGCCTTTTTTCTGCGCTTCGCCGTCGCAATCTTATGGAATTCTTAATCTATTTATGATCCGAAGTGCATAGCAAAACTGGGGCACACTTGTCGACATATTGCTGGGGTTCGTTTATTCAATTTCTCAACAGTTTATTATTATATATTTGGTTAAACTGTACGCTCTCTTAGGACGAAAATTCCAATATCTATTAATTCAAGAAATAAAATGAGAACTCAAAATCAATAATTCAGCACAGTAACCTTTGAAACTGAATTATGTACCCAGACACCAGTTATAACGATTTCTTTTAAATCAAACTCATTTTAAGATGGTTTCATTTGTGTCATTAAAAATTATATTATCAAAAATTCGTTACTATATGCTCCAAGATCAAACAAACAACGAATTAAAAAACCGAAATTTCTACAACTGATCAAGACTGTTCATGCTTTTTTTTGTAGGTTAAAATTACTTTTCCAAAAAGACGATTAAATACAAAACAGGAAATGTTCTTCAGCACTTTCGTCGCATTTGCCTCAATCTCAGGAATCGCCTCAAATCTTCTTCCTTTTTTAAAGGTCTTTTGAGTTTGGGGAACAAGAAGAAATCACAAGGGTCGTGGGGAAGAACAGTGATCGAGTGTTTGGCCAAAAACTCGCGTGTTCTGAGGGCCACGTAGCTAATCAACCAATAATGATATTTACAATAAAAAAACTGCCTTGCAATCAGCTGATCTGTACGAAGAAGGCGACAACAAACGGATTTCCCTGTAACCAACTGTGCCCGCACAATTCAAACAGTCTACGTATTTTTTGAACAGCCCTCGTATAAACACATGCTTTAAAACCTTATATTTACTTTCCTGTAGGACAAAATTGAATGTTGTATGTGGATTTTCTTACAAATCGTATTCTCTACACAAATCTCTTATATATACATATACGATTATGTGACATCGCATGGGGCCTTCAAAATGTGACAAAGTGGGACATGGTCTAAAAACCATTAAATTTGGGTGACGTAATATGTGAACAATCCCAATTAGTTAACATTGCCAAATCAAACAATTGTCTAATTTAGGAACTAAAAGGCTACGTTGTCAACAAACTGAATAATGAGAATAATAAGATTTTATTTAGACCTTCGCATTTATTGAAAAATAAAAAGGAGTTTATGACAACAAAACAATACATTTCTTGTTATGCAAAAACATTAAAGAAATTTAAATTTTATCTGAGCAACGTGACACAATGACGTTCTCAGATCGTAGAACATCTCTCAATCTATTCATTATTTCCCAGCTAAAGCTTTTAAATAATTTCAATCATCTTAGAATAATTCATTCATCACAACAATATGTTTTCCTCAGCAAATCTGCCAAGGTGTAGAGCAATGTCATATTCTTTGTCTTATTGTATAAATCCCTTGGTGTTAATACACTAATTTCCCCCCTATGAATTCATCAATTCTACAGATGTCTCACAAAAGCAGGTGGAGCCCCGTTCGCGCGCCAAATGATATCACCACCTCTCTATTCGTCGTCAGACTCATTGCGACGCTCTTCTATTTTTAGTCGAATGCATCTTCAGTCCTATGAGCAGCATTCTCAGCTTGTTCTCACCCGCCTTCCATACGCGATATTAAAAAATGCAAATCTCAATGACGAGAGCATCCGATGTGTAGAAGCACTTTAAAAAATTGGCTTGTCTCATTGACGGATCGTCAGTGCCGGCCTGCCTTTTATGCACCTTTGAAGGAAACTGGAACTGGATGCACCTTTTCCGGAAGAATGAATGGCGGCTACTGTTCACCTGACGATAATAGAAACTTGTCTACCTATTGATATCAACTTCAACTCGTTTCACCAGCCGCTATCTTTTTTTTCCCTCCATCATCAGATGGACCGCCATAAATCTACTAAAATGGGTGGGTGGGAGTGCCGCTGGTGTGTAATTCATTCTTAACATATTTATTGGTATGGATAAACAACAATTTTTGGCGGCTTAACTCGTTTCTCTATTTTCTAAAAAATGAAAAAATATATATTACTTTTCTCTGACGTCGTCGTTGCAAAAAAACAAGTAGATTTAATTTTTAGAAGTGATGCAACTCGTTTAAACATTAAAAATGTGAAATGATATGCTAACTCTATGGCATGTGAACTCTAGCACATGTGCTGATAAGCCAATCGTGGAATCCGATTTCCAGCAGTCGTCGTTTACATGACTCATTTCACATTATATAAGCTTTAATAGGCTTTGAGCAATGAACTTGTTTAATGCTGTTGCCGTAATACGCAAAATGTCGTCAAGTACCCAACAATCGGGGCTTTATTTATTACGTGTTTTTGGTAAATAATCGAGTAATTTTCAATTGATTTAAAAATGTTTTGAACATTATTTGTGCTAAGCCTCCAGAACGCGCAAAACATGAGAAGGAAGCTGCCACTTAACAAACACTACACGTAATAGCATATTTTGCCTCATTCATTTAGTAATGCAATGTGAAATGTTATACGAATGCAAAATACTTCTGATACCCGGATGTTTGTTTTGATTATATAAAAACCTCAACCCTTTTTTTCACACTCATTAGTAATTGTGACCTAAGAAGTTTTATTATAGAACTTCGAAATAAATAATATTATGAAAATTAGTATACAATAGTAAAAATAAGTACAAGGAACTCTTCATAAATATTACTAAAAAATTAAATAAATTTGGGATTTAAAATTAAGCTATCAATATTAAAATTAATATTTTAGTTTAAAAATTCTACTGAATCCTGCATTTATAGAATTTTGTGCGTCATTTGACAAACCTCTGTATTATTCTAAGACTATCTTAATATTAATGTTTTAAAAAATACATTAAAATATTAAAAACCAATCTATTAAGATTACAACTGGTAATGCCATAGCATTGAATTAGCATCCAATCTAAATGTTTCCGTTTTTAGACGTATTTATTAAAATGTTATCCAAAAGTATCAAAAATAACTCATTGTGGTTCGAAATTTTAATACAAATTGATTTGATTCTGCGCTTGTGCAAATGGTATTCACGAGTTTTTTTCAACTGGGATAAATATAAACGATGACAGAGTTCTTAGTACAACTTGGATAGATTGTGGCTATCACTATAGATGCGGTTTCTTTATCTGTCTGCGAAAATAAGAAAAAATTCCGAAAAAATAAGTATTTTTTTTTTTTTTCTGTGAGATTCATAAAACAGAACTTTTAAATGGGAATTTGAATTGGTTTGAAATGATATTAGTTTTAGTAATTTAAAGTTTAAACAACATTATGAAAGAATTTATGTAGAAGAAAAGATTTACTTAGTTTTCCTCATATTTTAGAGTGAATTACACTTTATTTTTATTTATAGAATTCCCAGTAGTAAAAAATTAAAAAGAATTTATTTATTTTTTAAAGTACATCCTAGCATTACAAAAGTATTCCAAATTACTTTAATCTGCTGAGTTTAGCTTTTAATCCTAAGAAATTAGAACTCTTTACCAATTATATATGGTATAATCTGATATACAAAAATCTGTTCTCTGGCGTGATATTCTCAGCTGCTTAAAAACAACTTTGTGCACGTGGCACCTAAACACAATTTCCCAATTAAATTATGACAATGATCCTAAGTGCGTTACCGTACTTATAGGCACAATACAAATCATTCCAAAAAGCCAGATAATTGCTGACCATCTGTTTATAATGGTTTCTCTTACGTAAATAGTCTCGCTTTTTTCAAAGGTCATCGCCTACAGTTTCGATATCGTCCGTTCTACTTTCTATCGTTGCCAAAAACTCTTCTGTCGAGTCATCAACCGAAACCCTGCGATGACATTTTCAATTTCAGAGTCACTCGAAATTTTCCAGTTCACAAGCAACCCGCCTTCTCACGCCTGAACGGGCCCCACAGACATGGAGAGTTCAGTACGCTTGAACTGAACCTATAGTTTCATAACTTTCTGGCGTTGAAATTCATAAAGTGCATATTTTTTTATTATGCGTACAGTTCATGGTCAAAATATTAGAGGACAAAATCCACTTTAGACTGCATCAACTCATCATTTGCAACCTTTGACTGGGGTCTAGCTGAGCCCCATTAGGTGGTCTCATTAAATTAAATTTGCACGCCGATGACTTGCTGACTCAGTTGGTGCTCATCCCATTCCACGACCGGTATATTATCTTCAACTTCTTCCACATGCCTCGGCGTTGTGGTGACCTTAATTTTTGCAAACTTCCATACTACAGCCAGCAAAAATCTTCCCCAGTAGCCAGCGGCAGTATCTTCTATGCCTAAAATTTCTCCATTTGCTTATACCGAGATCTTGAAGAATGCTGTCTAGTTTCTTAGCCAATGTGCCTGGTGTTATTATATTTGATTTTCCCTTTTTTCTTCTTCATGGTAGAGTACACTGTACCCACAGGTACAAAAGATGCTAGCTGGCTAGTGACCTAAGAAGCGTTCGGCACTTTCTCGCATAATGTATAAACCGAGTTCCAGAAGACTAGGTGGGCTGACATAACAAGTCAAACTGTGCAGATGGTCAAAGAATCCCAATGTTCAGTAATTATCACTTTTCTACTTTTCACTGCCGCCCCTTCTTACTTTCATTCCTACTATTCAACTCTTTGCCGGTAGTTTTGCTCGTTACTCGCTTCTACAAATTCGGCGGATCTCTCAAACTTATTGCTTTCGGAGCACCTTAAGTAGCCTTTCCTTATTAAAGATTCAGCAATGTAGGCCAGGTAATATTTGAGCTCTGTTTTTGATGTTGCCTCTTTTTGTCTGCTCGTACCTGCCTGCTGGCCTGCAATCAATGGTATAAAGCGGCGAGAATTTCACAAATGTCTTCGGCCTCAAGGTGAAATTGTGATTAAATCTACTGGAAAGGCCGCAAACTCTCTCAGTGTACGTGCTTTCGATGGGAACAAATTTTTATTTTTATTTTATCGAGGGAATTTCCGAATTTATTTTGGCCTTTTGTAGTTGGCCTTTGTTGTAGCTACTTAGAAATGTTAATAACACTCTATTGGATAAACTCTATCAAAGCTTGTAGCAAATCGTACAAAATGGAATTTTTGACTAATGACGAGACGATCAAGAGTTTTGCATTGATAGGTTTTAACATTTTTTATAATAAAGTTATTTTAACGAAAGAATTGAATCGTACATAATATCAAATTTTGATCTGTCGTAAGGATTAAAGCTAGATCCAATTTTTCACTTTCAAAAACCAATTCATTCACTCGTCATAACATATCCTAAATCTGACGAATTGTTAAGTTTATACTCAAACTTGCATACAATATATACATACTTCCATTCTTATGCATATATTCATTAATTCTATTCCTCATGGTTCAATTGTAAGCCCACACCGACTTATTAAAACAAAGCAAATAAAATATTTTACTAAGATTCTTTTAGATCTCAAGGCAAGAGATGGACGTGATATTGAAATATTAGATAAAGATATAAAGAATAAAGATCTTGGGGTTTGAGCTATAAAAACTTCGTAAAACAAGGAAATTTTCACAAAGAGCTCTTGAAATTTATTTTAGAGAGGAAATAGAACATTTAATTCTCCTTGGAAGTTGAAGCATGTTTGTCGTAAAACTTAACTTGAAAAGGAGGAAATATGTGAGCACACAATAAAGTATAAAAAGTCCATTGTTTATAAGAAAACTTTGTATGTTTCTTAAGACCTTTAAGTAGAAATGCATAGAATTTAAGTTTGGAGTCTCTTCTGTAAAGTAATCTTGAAATCTATGTCTATGTATGGATTGGAGCCAGAAAATCTCGTTTGCTCCAATTTTAGGTATAATTCGCTGGTTCACCACTTTCCAAGGTAATGGACTGTACACTCAGAATTTTATATGCTCATATTGCTGCTTAATCAATATTTAATTTAATCTGCTATGAAATTTAATATAAATATAATATAATACTAAAACGTGTTCAAAATTTACTATTTTCATAGTTCATCAGCAATTGACCTTACAATTTTCATTCAGTTGGTATTTTAGAGCGAAATTTTATGCCAAACGTTGTTTTTGCAATTGTCTTTTAAGAGATTTCAATTTTTCTCAACTCGTCCTTTTTAGGGTTCCGTAGCCAAATGGCAAAAAACGGAACCCTTATAGATTCGTCATGTCTGTCTGTCTGTCCGTCCGTATGTCACAGCAACTTTTTTCCGAAACTATAAGAACTATACTGTTGAAACTTGGTAAGTAGATGTATTCTGTGAACCGCATTAAGATTTTCACACAAAAATAGAAAAAAAAGCGGCCAAGTGCGAGTCCCCATACTTAGAACTGAAACTCAAAAACATTTTTTTTCATCAAAGCCATACGTGTGGGGTATCTATGGATAGGTCTTCAAAAATGATATTGAGGTTTCTAATATAATTTTTTTCTAAACTGAATAGTTTGCGCGAGAGACACTTCCAAAGTGGTAAAATGTGTGTCCCCTCCCTGTAACTTCTAAAATAAGAGAATGATAAAACTAAAAAAAATATATGATGTACATTACCATGCAAACTTCCACCGAAAATTGGTTTGAACGAGATCTAGTGCGTAGTTTTTTTTTAATACGTCATAAATCGTAAACCGCAATTTGCCTTTCATTCAATCAACTCAAATATAAAAATAAAAAAAAAACATTTAATTTCATAAACATAACCGTGAACCATTATTTTCTAATAATAACAAGAACTTTTATATTATGTTACTTGCTGCTACGGAACCCTTCATGGGCGAGTCCGACTCGCACTTGGCCGCTTTTTTTAAATATATAATATATATATATAAAATATATGAATGAAGAAAACAGGTTTTAATTTTTCTTAGTCTACCATTTCACTTTTAGAAAATATCATTTTGTAAAAAAGAATTGTCTTTTCTAAACCTTCAATTAAGCCCTACTTTTTCATATCTAGATAATTAAAAAAATCCTCTACCCCAAGAAAACATACTTTTACAACATACATTTACTAGTCATCCTATAACGAGAAATGTTAGTTAATCTTCAAATAGTGAGTTAATCAGGAAATAGTAAACAATTTTCTTGTTCAAAAGCTTATATCAGCAGATTGTTAAAAAAAAGCCAATTTAATGCTTGGCGCCCACGACTTTGGTTTTTTTCCCCAATGCTTTTCTTTCAGTGTACAAAAGCAGCATCATATTTTTCTAGTTATGAAAACTCAATGAACCTTCAGCATAAGGCTTTTATGTGCGTAAGCGTAAATAACAAGAATTCTCGCGATTATCTCTTTCAATTCGAAAGAATAACTTTACAAAAATTCCATGTAAAGAAAATAATGATACGACTGAATGTACGATTGAACTTTGAAGTTTTTGATAAAATTCCCTCCAAGATAAAATTCCCAATCGAGCTAGTCTTAACATTGCATTGTTTATTCTTCCAGAAAATCTTTGCAGACGATACCGAGAGATATGTAGATTTTTGGCGCCAATTAAAGTGATAAATTTTTACTTTTTCTCTTCTCTGTGGTATGTATGTGCTTTTATGCTAAAGGAAATCATTAAACTATTTATGCTTTTCAGATTAGTGTCATGTTGTCTGTTTAAACAAATTGGAAAAGTTTCTCACTTATCAATTATAATTTCATGTAAAATGCTTGGTGAAGACAGAGGTCAATTGCCGAGTTATTGAAATTTATTTCGAATTATTCATAGTTTCATTCTTCTAGTTGAACCGTTTCATTGCCTCTCCTCGCCCAAACCAGTTTCTTCGGAATCTACCTGCTGAAAAACTTAAGACAGACTTCCCTCCACTTTTGTAAAGATCTCCATCAATTACTTCCGAACTGAAAGCATAATATACCCCTGACCTTTGTTTAAAATGCCAACCAGAAAAGGAAACTCTTAACTGACTACCCAACTGTTACATTAGTCGGACTAATTTGAATTTAAACGAAACCAGCCACCTTGTGGAAGTCGAAACAGCAGCACCACTCCCATGTTAACTACTATATCCAAAGCTCATCAAGTGCCTCCGCCAATTTCGAGGAGCTAGTGTTTGAGACCTAAGGCGGCGGCCTAGCAAATTTTTAAGAGGAGCCCGGCTACCGCACGACGCGTAGTATAGTCGTTGCGGGCTCCTCTGACCTCAAATAGGTAGGCGAACTTAGAGAATAGCCCAAGGCGAATAATTGTCCGCGATTAGATTGCTCCGCTCTGGTCGCACCGAACTAGCCGTCGTCGTCGTCGTCGGATGTGTGTTACATAAATTGCGCCCGGCTGGCTGACGGGCCTGGCCATTGACGTCGGATGTTTTGTTGGTCTAGTCCGAGGTCTATACGAAAGCGCACAAATATAAAATGCATGCCTCTGCAGCATCCACACAGTAGAAACGCATGTGCATACTTGACCCATCTCAAGAAATCGTGAATGACCACAAAATGCGGGATTGCACAAGGAACCGATCTTGTCCCTCTGTTGGTTTTCTCTTGCTGCTGCTGATATGAAAATAGAATTTCGCTTGATCTAGCGATAGAGGTGTTGTGGCTCTTTCACTGAGGTCAAGTATCAATTTGTTGCCAAATTGGACAAAATTTTTATAATACGCTTGGGTACTGTGAGCGAATCTGAATCCGCTTGTCCTCCTATAATATTTGAGGTGAACACATTCATCTTCCTTGTAGCTTGTATAAAAAAAAAAGAAAACATCTTTAAACGCAGTTGAAGTATTCTTACCTTCGTGACGGATGTCTTGCGCAGCAAGAAGCTTTTAGAGAGATGAAAGCCTTCTGTTCTATACCGTTTGATGTGCCTATAGAACATACAGAAGGGAAAAAAAATCCAATACCCCCCAAGCAAGCACTTATATCCGGAGGCCGACTTTCTCAATATGTAAATCGTGGGAGTGTCGGCCCCAGTGGTTGTGTGTGCAATTTTGCTCAATTTACGCGACTTGCAAAATTGGACGAATTCAAGGGGAGCTATACAAAGATACAAAAGACTCAGAAAATGCTCGAAAATTGCTAAATGGCTCGCCTGGTCTATTAACACTAAGCAAACGCCCGTGTGAAAGAGCCGCTGATTCTAATCGTTGTCCAATTAAAAAGGTAACCAACCCGGCCGACTATTTGCGGCAATAAGGCCGGGATAAAAGACTCCCACGAATTAATGGATTTTCCTTTTCTGTTTTTTTTTTATAGCGTCCTTCAGTGTGGTCTTGTCTTAAAGCTGTTGGAAATATTTTGTACAAATTACTTAAGGTGACCTACTGGGGAGATACGATGTAATGAAGACTCTTTATCTGCTAAAGAACACTCACGTGTAGGGACCGATTTTATCTTTAATTCTCAGGTGCCCTGCCATGAATAGTAAAACATTTTGGCTACACGTGATATCATCGACCACTTTCATGCCAGGATGACGATGTTTAATTAAAAACGACGTTAAGTAAGCAAGAGCTGAGAAATTCTTTAGGATGCTGTTAACCTGCGAGTCGATTAAACGTGGTCAGCTCACACAGGCATATCACGAAATGTTTTCTTTAAATCAGCAAATATTTTCTCTTGCTGCTTAAGAACATAATTGTGGGTGAGGTCAATAGAAAAAACATAAATTCATGTTGCTCGTGATTTCGAAGTAATAAAAAAAACAGAGGCACGACTCGGTTTATTACCCCCTGATGGCGGCTAAAAGGAGTGAGATTGTATTTATCTAAATTTTTGCTCCTTCCTCTCTTTTCTTATAAATTTATCATCTTGCGAAAATTTATCGTGAAGTCTTGTAGTCAACTTCTCAATAAATTTAAACAAGATTTATATACTGCACATAATTAGACAAGTATTTTCTCCTCCTACAAATTTTGCACATTTTTGTCTCTTAGGCTTTCCTACAAATTCCGTACTTTAGCTCAAATATCGAAAATCCGCGAACAGTATACTACTTTATGAATTAGTTAAAATAAAGTCAAATGGGGGTTAATGAATAAACTAGAATTATTAAATTATATTGAGTGTTTTAACCTGGAAAGCAGTTAACTTTAAATTTTATGAAAGCAAAGTTATCAAATTAATTTGAACACTCTCTACATAAAAATGTATATTGATTAATAACGAGCCATTATCGCTGAAATATATCTACAACTGTGCATATAAATAAATCATGGTATTTTCTGATTTTTGCTAAATATTATAATAATAAAGCTATAGAAATATAACGTTTAATAACGCTATAGCTATATTATCCCTATATATATATTAGGCATTCTTTGTGAACGGACCACCCCCTGCTGTCCAAAAATGGTGAGCTCCATTTAAGGTCTACCAAGGCTCAAGGGAAAGGTTTTGGTTTCTACTTTCGAATGCACACTGGCTTTCGAAGAGTCCGCCTATACAGAGACCAATGTAGCGGCTAAAACCACGTGACCTCCAATATTTTTACTATTTATGAGGCTATAAAATCGGTCGCATCATTCCGATTGAGGTCTACAAGGGCCCAAATGACAAATTTTTTTTCCTATCTGTTATTATTTTATTTTTTTCTAGACTTATAACAAAGGTCTCGTTGAAAAATATTTTAAATTAATGTAACTAAATAAATAAACTTATACCTAACCATGTTGCAGGGTGGGATAACTTTTTCCTTTGAACAATTTTCATGGCACGTGATATTTAATTTGCATCCTTCTTCGAGAAATCCTTTTCTCCCCATTACCAAAGCTGATCCTAGCAATTTTCCAAACCAGCAGATGGACCCTGATCCCTTTAACCCCGCCTAATGCCGTCCTTGAGAACACCAAAACACCTCCTAATGGTTGCCTCTATCAGGGTTTGGTAGGGTACTTTTATCATACCTTTCTTTCTAAAGTCTTTTTGCAGACTTTAGAGGATTTTAAGTTTGCTTTTTCAGTGTGAAAGGAATATTTATTTATAAACAAGAGGCGTTTTCGTAGAGTAGATGTCATGGAAAAAATGTATAGTGATGGTGTTTTGGCCTGAAATAAGGATTTTTATTTTTGTACAATTTTAATGGAGTTAAACCATTGGATAACTATTACGCGCAAAATATAGAACCTATAGTAGGCAAATTTAGTACCATATTTTGAGCTTACAAGGCCTTTCCTCCTCTCGTTTGGGTGCTATTCTTAATTATTTCAAAAAGCTGAACAAAATATAATTCGCTAGCACTGAAGCAGAGCGCTTTAACGTGATTCTCCGTAAATCTTACTACTTACTGATTAGAAATTTTGTGCAAATGTTTTGTCAAAGTTAAAACACGTAAATTGAATATTCAAATTAAAGTGTAATTACAAATGAATTATTACAAATTTCACACGCAGTTAGTCCGCCCACGTAGCTTCCCAGCAAGCCAGGCAGCTTCATCTCGCGGCAGGAGCACCGACGACAAGCTGACGCGGGAGGATTCCTCAGCTCTCTGCTCACGCCCGAGGAGCCCCAGCTGGTGCCCGTTTCAATGCCCTCTAAGTAATTGGATTCGAGCAAATTTTGCATAACTAATCACCGACTTCTGGATCTGGCAGCTCCTTGCTCCAGATAGTCGATAGACGTCTTTTTATCGGCTCCTTTGAATAAACCTGTGCGACTTAATTTGCTCGTCATGCTAAGTGTAGTCGATTAGATTCAAGGTCATCGCTGAATGGAACTGGAGCTGGAGTGAGCAGCGGTGTGGCGGGCCCCATCATCCCCCCAAGCTTCTGATTTTAAGAGGCCCTCGTGTGTGGGGCGCACACAGGGACTGGAATAGGAAAGAGAGATAATAGAGGCCTGTCGCCCTTGAACCCCATGTCACCCAGAACAGAGGCTGCTTGAATTATTTTTGTTCTACTTTTGCTTCTGGCCACAGCCCGATCGTTTGTTGCCTCATTTCGAGCTGAAGCATTTAGAGTCGGTCAGTCGGGAGGGTAGATTAAATGACTAGATTGGCATGGCACATTTACGGGAAATTACACAAACTGCAGCTTCGTCGAGTGGAAAGGTTTCATCCAAGCGGACCGCGCAAGTAGCCGAGAAAAAACTTGTTCTAATCGTCACTTTGCCCTCCACTGACGGTGGAGGAATCAAACAAAAACTTTGATCTCTGCCCGCGAGCAACAACTTACCTTCTTCCCCGTGCGGAGTTATAACGACGCAAATTTCGAAATAGGGCTCTGCTCGGCGTCTCAAGAGGATGAGATCCAGGCGATGTGTGTATCCTGGGGTGGCTGGCACAGCACACCCAATAAGAAAGGAAACCGACGAAACACCTCAACACGAAAACCCTTGACTTTTTTCTCCACACTTCCGAACGGAATCTTTTCAAAAATAGCCTATAGCTTCACGCAAACAAATGAAAACAAAAAAACGGCGGCTTGCGAGAATCACCAAACCAGAAATAAAAGCACAGAAAAACCAGCCACAGCACGACGGCACTTCAAAACCATGCACGGGGAATCCGCTGCTGCTCCTGCAAATTCTCACTTTTGGGGCGGCGCACTCGAAAACACCACTGCGATGCGAACCACTCGATCCTCTACTAATTGTAACAGTTTTAATTACCGGAGAAATGCGAGCAAATCTTCACATCCAATTAGAATTATTTCGACGTTAAATTATAAAAAATAAATGGGAGAGAACTTTGTGGTAGCGAAAAATCCCATGAACGCGCTGAACAGATCCACTATCAATTTTGACAGCTTTCGTTTCACAGAAGAACTGTGGAAACTCACCTCTTCCTCTAGTTAATTCATCCGACTCCGGGGAATTGTACGCTAAAATTGAACACGTTCCAATGTTATTTGTCTCCGAGTGGTGAATAATCCTATAAGAATTGCCAGCACGAGGAGGTTCTGCTCCAACTGGTAAACTATCCACATTACGTATATCGATGTTCATTTCATTTAAATTTAAGTTTTTTAAATTTGTTCACACTTTGACGGCCGGAGTCATGAATATGTGATTTCAGTTTGGTGGCAATTCCACTGCATATTGGAAAATGTTTCGCAATTTATAATACTATAGATTTTATGACACACTTCTCACCATGCTACTGGAAACATTCACCTAATTCTATACCTCCTCGGCCGTAGAATTTAGGCTCTGTGGATTTCTTTGCTAAAATGCCTATATCACATCAATTTAAAAGAAAGTTAATTATCACAAAACCGCTCAGACAGCTGGACACTAGTATAAGAGCAGTTTGAACATGTAATGGTTTCCGCAAAAAATTATTTTATGTGAAAAATTACCTAATCCTACTTATTACAACCTAATCATTAGTATAACCAAAACCCCCGGGAAACTATATAACAAGCCATGAAGTAGACCTGCTCACTACCGCATGTATAGGGTGATGTAGTCCGATGATTGTCGCAAAATAACATTGATTCTTATGGCGGTATAGCCCATTTATTCCGCCCCACAGGGTGAATCTGCTAAACTATCGCTTTTACGAACAAGTGATGTTCTACTGATTGTAACTAGGGAAGAATAACGTTCTTATGGTACCGAAATCATTATAGGGGCAAGAACAAAATATTAAGGATATTTGCGTTCAAAAGTTACTCTTACTGCCCATCGAACAAATTACCCCGGAAAGTCGTGCTGTCAAGTCGACCTGCCGCTGCTGTTTTGTTCGAGGAAATGGTTAGAGTTGTTTTTAAGTTCAACTAACTCTAATATTTTGTTCTTGTCACTATAACGTTTTTCAGATCACTAGAAAGGTATTCCTGAATAGTTGTATTTAGTAGAACATCGTTTTCGCGTTAAAGTTATTGTTTAGCAGTTAAGCCGAGTGGAGTGACATATTTCAGATCTTCCACCATATGAAGCAATATTATTTCGCGGCGATTTTCGGATTACATCACTACGTATGCATTTTCTACTTCACGGCTTGTGTTTATATATACACCTGTGTTCAAAAAAATAGTAGTGTACCAATGCGGCAACCCAGTAGGAAAAATAAGGGGCTAGAAAGAAATGATATAACTGCTTCTCGGGCAGCTAGCACTCCTTCCCAACTCGATTCTTTTCCTTCTTCTTTTTTACCCACGACGGGATTGGAGGCAAGGTCTTGACTTTCGCTTCCCTAATAACCAGGGATAGAAGTAGTTACTCTGAATCAAGGACATAATCGCTTATGCTGAATGACTATTATAAGAAGTTTCGCTTCCCCAATAGAAGAAGTTATTCAAAATAAATGGAATAATAGGGCCTATTCTATTAAACTGAGCAAAAGCTCTGTCTCAACTTTTATATAAAAAAACCAAACTTGATCTGAATCTAAGTAAAAATCGAGACTGAGCTGTTGCTCAGCTTATTAAAATATGAGGCACTCATTGAATTAATAAAATTTAAAACAACCTGTCATGCGCACTTTCTCTTCGAGAGTAAAAAAAAACGCGTAGATGCAAGCTCATCGCACGATGACGAAATCCTCTTAAAACACAAGTTTTTAGGTAAAACTCATTTACTCCTTACGCACTCGATTCTCAGGAAGCAGGAATATAAGGTAGATACCTGCAGACGCATGCTAGAGGGAATATTGGAAGTGCTTGGAAGTAGTCATATCAGGCTTTCTTAGGGCAATCCCTTGATACATTTCCTACTGGGAAGTTTGCTGTTCTACAAATTCTCATGTACAAAACAAAGACAACTTTTGCACAAAACACAACATCAGGTGTTTAAGAATCTGATGAATAATTAAAAACATTTTAGTTCATAAGCAATGAATAGCAGTGTCTTCAGACAAGAGCACTTGTACTACTATTTTTTTGAACACAGGTGTAGTTTCCCGGGGGTTTTGTTATAACATATTAATATATAACTTATACATACAATAGTATGATTATAGTTGCATCATATAATTATGTGACAGTTAGTCCTTCTCTGACATAATCCATTATGGTTTTGTGAATTTGTTTCGATCTCCTATCCTTTTTATTTCTTCCGGAAGTTTATTATAAATATCACTTGCGCTGTTGATGAGTCCTGTACGGTTCCCTTTCCGTTCTCGCCTTTTCCATTCTTATAAATTCTCTCTCTCTCTCTCTGTTGGTGTGTCCCACAGACGAAACAATATTTTAAGAGCCTTGAAAATTAATCTCTGTAAACGTTCAAGATTGTACTGCGGCGTTTGTTACCAGATGCTATATATATACTAGTCTGGAAACCATTTAATCATCATTTAACTTTGCGGTCCTTCCTATTGCTCCTATTATTGGTGGTATTTTCTTTATCCACGTCGATATATGTAACTTCCAATTTAAGTTTTAGTCCAACATGAGGCCTAAATACTGTATGTGAGAAACTCTTTCAAGCTTCCTTCCTTCTATCTCAGTGGAAGGATTCATATCCTGTTTATTTTTTATCTTAAATATCATGTATTTGGTTTTTTAAATCTTTAGTTTGAGCTTATTTCCTTGCAACCACTTACTGAGATCTACTAAATCCCCATTTACGTTCTCTTTCAGTTCCTCTTCAGTTCTTTCCCTGTATACTAATGCAATGTCATCAGCATATAACTTGTATTTACCTTTTAGTTGAACGTTCTGAATATTATTTATATACAACAGATAAAGTAACGGTCCCAAGATTGACCCTTGTGGAATATCACATTTTTGTATTTACTCTTTGCTGTGATACTGATTTATTGTACTTTTTGCTGCTCGCGTTGACAGGTAAGCTCTAATAATTTATGATGGTCTACAATATCGAATGCCTTTTGCAAATCTATGAAGATTGCTAGGGAATAATATCCTTCATCGAGATCATCATTGATGGTCTTAATCACATTTATCACCGCTGATTCAGAACTACTCTTTTCCTGAAATCTGAACTAATTTCGATCAAATCCCCCGGTTGTTGTGCGATTATGAATTATGCGCTATTGGTTGGTTGTGTAAAACTTTTTGTGAAAAGCGCGGCCGCTAAAGTATTAAGTAATAAATTACATAGGCCTGCGAATTAAAAACTTTTATTCCCCTTCTGAGTTTTTATGGCTGATTATGGGGGTTTGCGACCTTCTATTTGCGAATCTGAACTCGCTTTTTTCCTATCATCACGTTTTTTAGCAAAATAGGGTTGAAATGCACAAAATAGCATATTTCGGCCATTTTTAAAAAATTCATTAAAAAATAACGGAACGTGAAAAGAGCTCTTAACACGACTCAAAAGAGAGCCTGAATCGTTATCCGATATATTTAAAATACCACTAATCTATAGCACTTATAAAGCATCTTCGAGGGTAAGATTTTCATGAGCATGCGCAAGCAATTATCTTCGTTCAGTATCTATTGCTTATGAAAAAAAGTGAATTCCGCAGAATAGTTCGGAAAGTATTAAATCTTCTCGTATTTTACAATAATAACTAAAGGTTCATACTTTTATTTGAGCTACTTTACAAGCTCCTGTGATAATTCATTATTTTTTAATTAATTTGCAAGAATGGCTAAAATACGGTCTTTTGTACTTTTGAAACCTATTTTTTTTTTCAAAAACGTGATGTGATAGAATTTTTTCGTTTACGAATTCGTGATCTACAGAATAAAGCCTATAGAAATGACTACTTTGTTTTGTAAGAGGAAAACTATCGCAGGCCAGTGTTATTAGCCAGTGTTTTTTTTAGAGCTCTGTATTAACTTCTCGAGTTATTGTAAAAATTCGTAGCTTAACAAAGTACTGTAGTTATTAATATGGCAATTTTAAATTGAACGAGATAATAGATAGATTGATCGCTAAAGCATCTAACGTTGAGCTTGGATTTGGTCGGGACACTCCTATTCTTGAAGTACATTATATGAGCCATCGAGACGGATGAACACACTGCAAATGATTGATTACGCGAAGATCATCTATATATATTAGGGTGCTTTTTTCGCGACTATTTTTTTTTTTTTTCAGTCCCACCTCGAAATTTTGTGGCTAATACCTAAACAAACATTCCCTGAAAATTGGAGCCCTTAAAAATAATATTTAGTACTAGACCAAGCCGCATAAAGATTTCCCATATAAAATACACGTGAACTTTGATTATTTTTCTTCAAATCTCTACAACTCAGAGGCATTTTATGGCACAATCTTGGGCAATGGTAGGGTTTCTTCAGAATTGAATGCTCTACAAAAGTGTCCATTGCGGTGTAACCCTAACTCCCACTAGCGAGCTAGTACGGGTCATTGACCCCAATTTTTCCACGAAATTCTCGCTTTTTGCCCCTATCTCGTAAACAACAAGAGGTACAGAAAAAGTGAATATGACAAACTTTTAGCAAATTCAATTTCCTCTAAAAAGTTCTTGAACACCAAATCGCTAACATCAATATTTCTTGAGATATTGGGTCTTGAATTTGAGGTAGTGTTTCTACAATTTAGCTAAATAATCCATGAAAAGTCCACACTACCTCAACTTCAAAACCCAATATCTCAAGAAATATTGATGTTAGCGATTATTATTTATCACGTGAACCTTAAATAAATTCAACCACTTCTTAAGCTCCTGAATGAATTTTAAATTTACATTTGGCCTAACAAATTCCCTAAAGGTCCTTTTTAATTTTATGTCAACAAATCTAAAATTAAGAACTACAGAGATTTTCAAAAATGAGTTAGACAAACTGACTTGATTTTCAAAATCGTTAGACCTCCAGTTTCCTAGATATATTTTTAGTATGCTTTAGGTTCTATGGCCCATATGTTATTATGGGATTATAAAAGCTGTAAATTACTATTATTCAAACATTTTTAATGTTTTCATTTCATACTTTCATACATTTCACACTTTGAGTTCTGCAACTAGCACTATATTGTTTATGTGTAACCAGCAAACGATACAGAAACTGCAACTTCTTCAAAACAAAGCAATGAGCATCATTCTGCGATGCGACAGAGACACATCAATATGCTCAGATGGTTCCAATGGCTTAGTACTAAGCTAAGGATAAATAAATATGAATCTTTTTATCTTTATTTTCAAAATGAAGTGCAATATGACACCAAAGTATTTGACAAGAGACATGCAACCGTATTTATTGAGATCGAGGGGGACTTTAAATTGACGCAATTTAAAAATGCCGCGGCATAGAACAGTTTGTTTTTTTAAAGGAGTCAGGAAATTTAATGAATAACCAGTAGATATCAATGCAGAAGCTTGTTTAAGATCATTTAAAACAAAAATTGTTCAGTATGTAAGAGAGCATTTTGTATGAGAGTTGTGTGTTTGTAAAATGGCTATGAATATGCTAATAAATTATTATTATTACATATCTAATCTTCTGGTTTAAGGATTAAAAAAAAATCATAATTTCTACTCTTATAATTCTTTTGTGAGCAGTTTTAATAATATAAGAACACACTTAGGATAGTTTTGTGTACAATATAATTTAATTCGAGTGCCTCTGTATTTTTTTCTTTCTTTTTTTTCTTGTTGTTTATTACAAAAAATTTTTATTTTGCTTCTAAGAAAAAATTTGAACTTACTGTTCCGCATATTACACACAGTTAAAAATACAAAAGTCGACGAATTGCATTACGTTGCAATGAGGGGAGGAGGGGAAAGAAGTCTTTGCTACTCCAAACCTAAGGCCCAATTGATACCCTGCACGATGAACATGATGAGCGGTTGCCACGCGACCAGCCACCTTATCCAATCCAGCAGTCGTCCGTAAAGTACATGTGGTCGTTCCCATCTTATTTTCATAAAAGTAGAAAAAATTAAAAGTTAAAACTTTCGTAAGTACGATTCTAAATAATATTAATAATAATGAAGAAAGAATTTACTTACGGATTACAGAACATTTTCTTAAGATCGACCTTCTCCTTACAGTAAGGGCACGTTTGTTTTTTACCAATTATACACCATCCTCGAATACAGAACTCGTGGAACACGTGATTGCACGATAGCTTGTATGTATTTTCTATGACTCCTTCCTCTTTTTCACTGACTATTAAACGATTCCCACAGACGGCACAGACATTATCTTCCAGGTGCCTTGTAGGCATACCTTGCGGTGTGTAATACTGCGGAGGAAAGTAGTTAAAATGGAATTTTTTATTGGACAGATTAGTTATTATATTCTATAATCGCACTTACACCAATATGCACAGCCATTTTATCAGTGCAAATCTCTGATATGTCTCTCCCTAATACTCCGAAATATAGCCCATAAAATACAAAGAGTAATCCCACATCCATCCATACGTTCGGCGGTGTATTGAAAATAAAATTGAAACCGCAGAACGTTGCCATCATTATAAGATACCCGATGATGCCTAAGCCATAGCTGAGCTTGTAGATGAAGTAGAACCACTTGTAGACTAATCTAAAGGGAAGAATAATATACATAATAATAAATATATATATAATAATAAATATATATATAATAATAAATATATATATAATAATAAATATATATATAATAATAGAAATAAAATAATTCGTCCGGCTATAAAATTTGGGAGGATTTCTCAAAATACGCCTATAAGAATAAAAAATATGTACTAAATAATTTGTTTAGCTTTAAATAAATTAATTTAATTCAGTGGAAATCTGAATTAATTTTAATTAAAATTTAAGAAAATGGAGAAAAATGTTATCTTCACTAACAAGATAAAACGCATTCGGTATTCGTTTCGTCTGTTATACGTTGATGAATTCTGATAAGAAATTTTGCATGTATGTAATTCAGAATTCAGCTATAATAGGCGAAATGAATCGTATTCTTTATTATGAGGACTAGACTTAAGCTTACCTAGGTGTAGTCCCATTAACCGGCTTCCCCAGAGCTTTTCTCATAACCAGTGCTGTGAGTATTGAAAATATTACCCATGAAACAACAAATCTCGTCCATACGTTGCGAAGTGAAATACCCAAGGGAATCACCCACATGGCTAAAAGGGTGGCTAGCTATAGAAGAAATAAAATTAGGTTAACAGTTCTTAAAATATAGAGCTCATTCAGTAGGCTGAGATAGACTTCGCACAGACAAAAACGATGAAATTAAATTTGTTAATTTCTACCAAGATTGGCCATGCCTTCTGCCTGCGCAAAACTTAAGATAATCCACTGATTGTAGAAAAATTACGTGGCTAGGTAGTTTAAAGGTTGACTCCCAGTGTACTGAACGAGTGACTAATAGAAGCTAATTACCGAGTATGATTTATAGTGTCGTTTCTTCCATTCGACTAGAATGATCTGAGCTAGAATTAGGGTAATTAGGAGGATAACAACCATCTCGGAATGCATTGCTTCGTGTCCCTTATGCTTCTCGTGCATCAGCTGGTGCTCCGCTCTAGAAAACGCACCCGATCCGATTAGCCAGCCAATCGATAAATGCTCAGTGAAAAGAAACTTACCTTCTGCGCTCCTCCGGGGTCATATCACTCAAGGACTGCAGCCACAAGGGGAAGAATTAGCGAATTAGAAGCTTTGGCCAACGTAAACAGAAAAGGCTTAATGCCGTGCAAACCTTATTCAAGTCCACCGGAGCGTGTAAATCTTGCGGGAAATCCATGTTGCTGCTTTCGTCACTGGGTTACTTTCGTTTTTTTGGCAAATTCCCTTAATAATTAACTAAATTTTGAGACTTTCAGGCGCATTCTGGGCACTGATATGATAAAATAGTCCGGCGAGCCGCTCTTCTGTCCGTCCTTCTCAATTGTCAATCTGACTTTAATCTGTCAAATTTTCACCTTAACACGGGCCAATGAACGAGGAACGACAAATTTTGGTAGTCCAAGTATTAACGATTCTGTAAGAGTAGACCAAACAAGACGATGTGATTTTTCTTTCAAGTAACATTTCACTGTAATTTTATATAAAGTACTATTCTTTTTATATTTTAATTTAAGAAGAGAATATATTTAAAACATTTAATAAATTAAAAATCCAAAAACATCAAACTTGAAACATTTCTTTTTAAAATAAAGAAGGCTCTGCGCGGATTCCACACTTTTGTTTAGCCACGATAAATTTTGTTGTTCGCCTTAGAGCACTCAGAAAACGTCAAAAACCGAAAAAAGAACATTAAAATAATTATACGTACGCTATAAAACTACAAATTTTTGGTCCAGATATTGTTAAAATTGATAAAAAGTGAAAAACGTACAACAAAAATTTTGAGGAAACATTCAAATTTACCGCGTAATCAATTTTTCACCTTTTGAAGAAAACCGCTCAAAGGAGGAATTTTGTGGAATCTGTGTGGTGTGGAAACCATAAAAAAAAAAAAAAAATTTGACAGTAGTCCAACCTGGAACGGGTCAAAATCAGCACACATCGGAGCTGATAGGCTGGTTGAAGTTAAAGCGCGGAACAAGGGGGAAATTAACCTATGAATCAATATCTATTTACTATTTTGTTTTTATAGTAAGGAATTTGGAGGTGCTGAAAAGCGCTTCGCTGTTTATTTAAGTGAGAATGATCGGGCTGTTGCGACATCGTCTGAATGCGAACATCTACCGGTGTTCGAAGCTCATCAACCGACAGGTCTATTTGGAGCCAGGTAATTGAGGTTACCTCACCTCCGGGGGATCTTTCATCATACGGCCACTAGACGTAATTGTTTTTTAACATAACTCACTTCCAGGATTCGTCTGGTCTCTGGAATATGTTGGCATGCGGTTGGCTCATAAAGGGCAGGTAAATAAAAGGGCCCTCGAAGCCCGTGCTAAACTTAAGTCTCCCAAATCCCCAGACGCAACTCCCAACTGTCCTAGTCCTTTAGATATGGATCCAAAACGACAAAATATGGTTTTGATCTTCTAAAATAATTGATTACTTCAGTGCATTTTAATCGCTGTGTCTTGCAGTGTGACGGACTAACTGCGGGGAAAAGACCAGACCCATGCGGAAATCGGGAAATCCTTAAGGCAAAAGACTGCCAGAAACCATGTCCACCGCCACCACCACCACCACCATCACCACCATGTGGAGACGAGGATGACGGTATAGCAAATCGAAAATGGATTATTGCTTTAATTGCTGCAGGTGCTGCAGGGCTGCTTGTGAGTGATTTCTATTAGGCTTATAATTCCTGTTAAGAAACTCATTCATATTTTTGCAGTTTTGGCTGCTAAGAAGAAAAGACGATGCAGACGGGAAAAAGGAAGAGCCCGAAGAACCTGCAAAACTTTTATATGGAGGTAATTGAACAGTTCGTGGCTGTATAAGACTATTGCTAATTTAATTTTAATAAACTTTCCAGTTAAAGTGCCTCCTTCATCAGCTGACATACCTGACACCGTCCCTTATCTGCTAATTGGTGGCGGAACTGCGAGCTTTTCAGCTTTTAGAGCTATCAAATCGCACGACCCCAAGGCGAAGGTAAAGTTACAAAATTTATAAATAAAAAAATAAAGCACAAAATTGCTCCGAAATTAGCATTAAGAAAGTTAGGTCAGCAAAGTAAATATAAATTGTCGATTCTAGTATTAAAAAATAGTATTAAAACTAATATAAGAATTCAGAAATTTTGTATAGTTAATAAGTAAACCTGTTTACATATGAGCCGTTTACTTTGAAAGTGGCTTAAGTCCAAATGATCATACAGACTATTTTACTTTACAAGAATATAGAAAAATAGTCTTTATGATCATTTAGATTTAAGCCACTTTCAAAATAAACGGCTCATATGTACATATATAAATGAAAGAAAACTTCAATTACATTGCTTTCGCTGATAATTGCAGGTTCTTATGATTACAAATGAGTACCATAAGCCATACATGAGACCACCACTCTCTAAAGAATTATGGTATCACGCTGAACCAGGTCAACTACCAAAAGATTTCAGATTTAAACAGTGGAATGGGGCTGAAAGAAGGTATTTGTCTCTTTTATAATATTTACAATTTTTGCGATTTTCTTAAATATATTACATTATCATGCAGCCTATTTTATGAAGCTGACGAATTTTATGTTGATCCAACAAAACTTATGGAAACTGAAAATGGTGGCATTGCTGTCTGTCAAGGGTATCATGTAAAAAAAGTTGATGCCTGTAATCAAGAAGTCGTACTCAGTGATGGCAAGAAAATCACTTACGACAAGTGTTTAATAGCAACGGGTAAGGGCATAAATAAAGTAGATTTGCAAAGCAATAGTAATTACAATAGTAATATTTGTAGGTTGCTCACCAAAGACTCTAGAAGTGTTTGAAAGTGCACCGCGAAGTGTAAAAGATAACATTTCGAAATTCCGCACCCCGTTCGATTATGAAAGGCTCAAGAAAATTTGTGATACCAAAAAATCTATTGTTATTATTGGGAGTGGGTTCCTAGGGAGCGAACTCTCTTGTGCATTGGCTCAATATGGTAAGAGTAGAAATTGTCTAAATGCAAAATATAATACTGAATGCTTTTTAATGCAGGCAGAGACAGAGACGTTAAAATTTACCAAGTATTCCATGAATCTGGTAATATGGCCAAGGTTCTTCCTGAGTACCTGAGCAAGTGGACAACAAAGCAAGTACAGGAACAAGGAGTATGCGTTATACCTCAGGCACAAGTATCTGAAGTGTCTACAGTGCATAATCACATTAAATTGAATCTATCCAATGGGCAAAGCATTTTAACAGATCACGTAGGGAAAATTATTTATTTATTTATATATAATTTGTTTTCACCTTTAAATTTTGCGCGTGCTCTTAGAAATTTAATTTTTTTGCAGGTTGTGCTTTGTGTTGGTTGCGAAGCAAACACTGAATTGGCTGGACCTTCTGGGCTCGAAGTTGATTTTAAGTTAGGTGGTTTTGTCGTCAATGCTGAACTAGAAGCACGAAGACATGTATTTGTGGTAAGTTGAACATTTATTCTAAGGAAAAAAGATTTTTAAAAAAATACTCAAAGGCTGGAGACGCCGCATGTTTCTATGATCCATTGCTTGGTAGAAGAAGAGTTGAGCATCATGATCACTCTGTAGTTTCTGGTAGATTAGCAGGAGAAAACATGGTTGGCTTGAGTGAGTAAAAGCCTTTCTAAAAAATAATATCAGTTTCTAAATATTAAATTATATCACAGAAAAACCATATACGCATCAAAGCATGTTCTGGTCCGATTTAGGACCACAAATTGGGTACGAAGGTATTGGAATAATAGATTCATCCCTACCCACCGTTGGTGTATTTGCAAAAATTGCACCGGGCGATCTTCAAAGAACAGAATCCCACTTAGCAGATGTTTCATTTCAACAAAAAAACAAAACCGTGGAAAAGGAATCAGATTCTGATTCCTCTGAAGTGGAAGAAAGTACAGTAAAGCGCAAAGAAGTATCACAAAAGGATGGAGAACACTTTGGGAAAGGTGTTATCTTCTATCTAAAGGGAGAAAAGGTTGTTGGTATCCTGCTATGGAATCTTTTCAATCGTATCAATTTAGCCCGACAAGTTATTAACGAGAACAAAACTTTCGATGATCTGAATGAAGTAGCAAAACTTTTTGAAATTCATTCGTGAAGTTTTTTTTATTACAGACAGCAGTTATCTTCTGTAAGAGATCTGTAAATTTAAGAGATAGCGTCGTGGTATTTTCCCAGCTGTTCTGTAATTGTACATTCTTTAAGTTATTAAGGACTAATTGTAAGCAAACAATTCCCCTGTTACTCAGACAGAGCCGACGCTTTTTTAGAACCATAAATGATACAAATTTTGTAAATAAAATTATGTTGTCCAGTGAAAATTTAATTGATTGATTGTTAATGAATTAAATTAAATTTTTAAACCTCAATTTATATTAACATTTTCAGCTTATTGATGTTCGTAGCGGAATTATGCAGGTATATGATTTCATCAAATTCACAGATTTTCAGCTACTTAAAATAAGAAAACAATGATTTGGTTTGTGGTGAAAACTGAAATATCCTCTTATTTAAATAAATTTTTTTATTTAACTTAAGCGGCGTTAAAGTTTTCGTGGAATGAGAAAAAAATATTTAACAAACTTACTTTTAATCACAACTTTTAAGCTTACGATTAAAAATGCTTGCCTCTAGCAAAAGGCTGTTGCTTGTTTGTTGGAAAATAATATAATCCGCTTTTCGGTACTGCGGGATCTCCTCCCATTTTTGCTATATCATCTAAAGCGTCCGTACAATGCGAATCTTTAATTTGTTTTAAAGAAGCACACTTCCTTCCCCAGAATCCCTGATTGCTATTTATCGATTCAGCAAAATATTTATAAGCTCTTGAATGTGAACATTTTCCTATAGATCGGCATCCTTTCTGATTTTTGCCATAATTCGGAAAGAAAGCAGCTTTTCCTACTGGATATTCTACACCAGCAAATCTCATGTCTGTATGAATCGACTCAACATACTTAGCACTTTGTATGTCGATTCTAGACTGATTTTTGGATTCTTTGAAATTCGGTGCAGCCGGATCTAAAGCGAAAATTGTATTAAATTGCTGCTTTGCAACATGTCCAGCATGACCAGCAATCTGTGCGCCTAAACTGTGACCAATCAAATACATATTATCGTATGATACTCCCATTTCTTGGTGTAGAGTTTCAGCAAAGTCAGCAATAATTTCACCAACTGCATCGACCTGCTTTGACACATAATTATAGTTCACCTCCTTTGCTAAGCCACCCCAATCGACGACTATAATGTTGTAGTTACTCTTGGTAAGGTAGGCATCCTTAATTTCTCTGTTAACTCCAGAAGAGGCGCTGTTCCGCCATCCATGAATGATAAATCTAAAGAGGAATTAAGACATTTCAATCAATTTTCAGTACGATCAATATTTGGACTTACCTAACAGGTAATGAAGGATTGAAATACGACTCCCTTATACTGCCCTGTTGTAATATCTGATAGCAGTTTTGATTGTCCCTTGTAAAAAGTAGAAATTTCACTATATCCTTTGGATCTTGTTTTAGTTTCGGTGTCACCAACGACTTGACGATCGAAGGAGATTTCACTTTCACATAAGGAGTACATCCCGGAGCCTCTCTAGCTGAAGATAGGCAACCTAAATTGAATCTATGCAAAACTAAGTTTTCACACGTTTACAAAAATTTGTTTACCACTAAAAAGTACCACCGCAAAAGCGATAATAAGTCTCATGGCCTCACGACTTTCACTCGCGACTGAATAGCCAAGATATGGACTAACAATTAAACGGACGGAAAGTTTACTTCAGTTTGCAGTGCGCTCAATGTAAATAGCTGGCGATTTTCTAAACGAAGATGAGATCACATCCACAATGTCGCCAAATTTACATAATTTCCATCACATTATCGCTTTTTATGCAAATGAGACTCAAAAAGCAGCTTGGAAATGAGTTCTAATTGCCACAATCCCAATACCTCTGAAATAAAATACGTCTTAAGAGCGACGGATCTGAGAAAAAATTTCTTATCTCGCTGATATCATTCGCATCGGAGAATACCACGCGCAAATGCAACTTTTCTCCTTTTCTTTATTAAATATATTATTATACACATACATACCAAAAAAGGAAAAATTTTTGAGTTGGATACGGAGCTTCCATATGAATCACATAAATGTAATTAACCGGGCGAGTTGATTATCTCTAACGGCTTAAGGTTTTTGTTGGTTCAGCTTGAGTAAAGCCAGTTGCAAAAACCACCTTTAAATTGATTAATTCGGTGAGATTTATTCGCACAATGGAGGTAAAACCAAAAAATTGCATGATTACCGAACCAAAATGAATCCGTTTAGGGGTTTCCACTTTTTATTATTATCATCATACATACACTGTTGTAAAAATTATTGAACGAATTAAAAAATGTATGTACTTTATTTATAATAAGAGATAAGAAATAAACAATTTTTGCATAGCATAAAAGAAAAATTTGTAAATTCTTGATAGTTTAAAGTGAAAACAGGCACACGTAATGTAAATTTTGTGCGTATTACATGATATATAAATAAATAAATAAATTGAATCATATAAATAATAAAATAATTTTAAATAAATTGAATCAAAAACTGCGATAACAACTGACGACGATAGAAAAAAGTAAGTGTTCAGACAATCGCTCGGTAGAGTTTTAAGAATATTTAAATGTTGAACATTCTAGTTAAGTCCTTTGTGGTCTTCAAGTCACATTTGAAACCTCAAGTATAATATCAGAAATGAAATCGTGTACAGTGCCAGAAAAAACATGAAATTACTGCATCGATACATAAAACTCGTAAGGATATATTTGCTGAACAACTAAAAATAATAAATGAGGATTTTGAAACAGGGAAGTTTCCCGACACTCTCAAAACTTCAATTATAGTCCCTATTTATAAAACCGGAGATAAAAACGATTCAGCTAACCATAGACCTATAGCTTTGATAAGCTTATTAAGTAAAGTCTATCAAAAGATTATAGACAAGAGAATTGGTGAATGTTTCAATAGAAATGGAGGATTTTACTCTAATCAATATGGATTTCAAAGCGAATCTAATACCATTTCAGCTATGAATTACATAAATACAGCTTTAGACAAAAACAAGGGCGTAATAGCAATATTGCACTTGATACTGCAGACAATGTAGGTATACGAAGAAAGATTAAGGGACCAACAAAATGATCATTAAAACGAAACTAAACAGCCTTCATAGCCATGAGAGGTTTATCAAAATCTGCGTACCTCAGGGGTTAATATTAGGCCCATTGCTCTAAAATCTGAATGCAAAATACATCGTATTATTTATCTAAGAACCATAAAATTGAATTGAATTGTATTTTTTAAAATTGTTGTTTACCTTATAAGAATTTCAGAAAGCGGATTCTCGGAGCCTAATTTTTAATACCTAGGCAGCTCAGAATTAGGTAAATATTTCAAACTACATGCTGAGAAATGCGACATAAATATATTATTATTTATTTCTTGAGTTTGACTAGCCGAGAAATTTTTACCAATCGAAAATTCAATCAATTGAAATTTGTATATATTTTCGGTACAGATTACTTAGTTTCAAACAACTTAACAAATCCCTACTACATTTTTTCGAAGTAAAGGCTTATAAATCTTTCATTGTGTTCCTATTAAGGATAAGAATTTCAATAATTCTTCGATTTCTTTATATGCCGAACTCCACCAGTTTACTAAAATACGTTAAGTATTCAGCAATACCGAGCTAAACGAAGAAACAACTCACACAACAAATTCACGTTTTATATGCATTCATAAAATACTTCGTACTTTTTTCTGAACATCTTACTGAGTGAGAAAAATTTATCTCCCCCAACTTAGGTTTGTTTAAACTGAGGTAGCCTAAAAGTTATCAAAATCTCTAGTCTGTATCCAGTCTTAAGCACATAAAGATTCGTATATAAACTGTTAAATAATTTATTGATCAATATAAAAAAAACGACCGGTAGTACCGACGTAAATTTCGGTCTGATGAACAGCCGCGTTCCGAGATTCGTAAAAGTAGTTAAGTAATAAGTCTTACTAGCTCAAGGCTCTCGTTCAGAAGTACAGACGTTTAAATAAGAGATATAAAAACTAGTTATTTAAAAATTGATTATAATACGGTCACTTAAATATAAACAGATTCTAGAATTAAGTGATTTACAATAAAATTTTACAAAGTGCTGTATATTAATAGTTTTATTTATAGAGGAAACGCATGGTTTGTGATTTGTTTCTTCAACGTAAACACTATTGACTATAATTTCTTATGATTGTAATGTACTGTGACTATAATAAAAATTATCAATTCAAATGTAAGAGTACATATGCTGAATATTAATAACTTTATAAAAAGCACCACAGCGGATCATTCTGTATTTAATTTTGGTTTGATGAACAAGACTAGATGAGGAAGTTCAGTTTTAACTATTCTAAATTTAGATCTCCTTACTAAGTAACATCTTTGGAATCTTCTAAAAACCCCAGAGTTCATAATTTGCAGAAGGTAAAACCTTCTGCAAGCTGCATAAATCAGCAGAAAAGGTAATCCACGGAACATGAATCAGAACGAGGAAATGCTGCGAGCACCGAGTTAACTAGAGAACTGGTTGAGTACATGCAGATCGAAATTTCCATGAAGAATTGCGGTTTTTACTCAATGACGTAAAGTGCTGGGATTCTTAGTGCACAATTTTTCTATATATAAAATTGTACCGCATCCGAATGTGTTTAATATAAAAATAACTAGCTTAGGTTGTAGTCAGACATTTTACACAAAAGGAGTTGCATTTAAGGGATGGATATTAAAATGTTTATATTTTTTGTGATATTCTGTATTCTTGGTAAGTCCTTGTTTTGAATTTAAAAAAAAACAAATTTAATAACAATTATTTTTCAGGAAACTATAAGATTCTTGCCCAGCAAATTACAGAATGTGAACCTTATGAAAAAAAAGATTCACCTTCGGTATTGTCGTTGCTGTTAACACCGAGGCCAATAAAAGTACCAAAGGAGGAGACAAGATTTTACTTATTTACGAGACACAATCAAAATTGCTTCCAAGAGTTAAATTCTAATACTATAAAGGATTCATTTTTAAATAATAAATGGCCAACCAGGTAAAATATTGTTTTTGTGAACTTAAAAACGCATCAAAACTGCAATTATAAAGCTAAATTCCAAATCCAAGCGGTTTTTGAATTCCACTATCTTTCCCATTTAAAGTATACAAAATTTAACAAAACATTTTTAACAGAATAATCATCCACGGATGGCTTAGCGATGCAACTTCTGATATCAATAAACTTGTAAAGGATGCCTATCTAACGAAAGGAGATTTCAACGTAATTGTGGTGGAATGGGGTGATCTTGCAAATGATGTAAATTACAACCGTGTTTCAAGGCTGGTTGATGATGTTGGCTTTCTTCTTGCTGAGTTCCTTAAAATGTTGAATAAAGAAAAGAGGATTTCCTACCACAATATCTACATTATTGGACACAGTCTTGGAGCTCATATAGCTGGAGTTGCAGGACGCCTATCTGAAGGAAAAATTAATACAATTTTCGCTCTAGATCCTGCTGAACCAAATTTCCCCTTGAATGAGTCAAGAATTACATCGTCAAGTGCAAAATATGTTGAATCGATTCACACAAACACGGGATTATTGGGAGTGGACTATCCTGTTGGTCACGCTTCATTTTTTCCTAACTATGGAGTAAAACAAAGAGGATGCAAGATTTTAAGTTGTTCACACTCAAGGTCTTACATATATTTTGCGGAATCTTTAAATAGTAGAGAAGGTTTTTGGGGCATCGAGTGTGGTAGTATGAGGAACATTGATAAAAAACACTGCCACGACGATGGAATGAAAGCGACTATGGGTGGTGACCCCTCTGTTGCGAAAAAAGGATACTTTTATGTTCCTGTTAATTGGAGAGAGCCTTTCGCTAAAGGTAAAAATATCCACTTTGTGCACTAGAAACATTAGGATTAATTTTGCAATACATAAAATACACTGCCAAAGATAGAGAATCGTATCTCAAATAGATTTAAGCCAATTTTGTAAAAAGTAATTTTGTAATAAAGAGAAGTATATATTTATGAAATATTTTAAAATTTTAAAGTTTTTATTTAGTTTTATTAAAAGTCCATAAAGACACTAGCATATTTGTTACTTTTCGACTTTTTAAGTACTAAAGTGGGATATTTGTCGAAATTCGATGCATCATTTATGTCTGTAGGAGGAGGAACATAAGGAGCTTCTACCTCTTGATTAAGTAGTTTGATGTAATCTATCGTTTTTAGCCAATTATGGTTCTTTATATCGTTAGTTCCGTCTTTTAAATTACCAAACCTGTATTATATAAATTGAATTTACAAATCGTTAATAATTAAATGCCAACAATCACCTTCTTGAAGTATCGGTTTGAAGGAGATTATGAACGAGATGCTTAAGCTCAGTCGTAAAGTGATTAGGGAATTTATATTTGCCATCAATTATTTTCGCATACATCGTGAGAGGATCGTCGTTTGGTGCGTAAAATGGTGAAAAACCAGCTACTAGTTCATATATAAAAATTCCAAATGCCCACCAATCAACACATTTGCCATAGGCTTTTGTTTGAATTACTTCTGGTGCTAAATATTCTGGTGTTCCACAAAGGGTCCAGGTCCTTCCAGAGAGCGGCTTCAATATTTAGAAATAGAAAAAAATTATACCTTAATTTTATTATAAAACACCTTACAAAATCCAAAATCGGTCAACTTAATATATCCCTTACTGTCGATTAGAATATTTTCTGGTTTAAGATCACGGTATACCAAGTCCATGAAGTGGAGATATTCAATTGCCAACAATACTTGTGCGGCATAGAATTTTGCTTGTTTCTCCGAGAACTTCTTTACTCTAAAAGAACGCAAAAATTATAATAGTAATCGAATAAATTAATTTAAAAACAAACTTCCTATGGTAGGTGAACAGTTCCCCACCATTAATGAATGGCAGACCTAAATAAAGGCAGTCGTTATCTTTAAATGAAAATTCCAAATGCACGCAAAATGGAAATCTTATCGAGTTCAGAACGCGTTTTTCCATATAAATGTGTTGGACTTGCTTCTGTCGAACGAGGTTCTCCTTCAACAGAATCTTAATCGCATAGTATTGACCAGATTTTTTCTCCTTACATAATTTCTGTAAGGTTCCATTTATTTAAGTAGGGAATAGAGCGACAATTATGTTAATTCCATACCACAGTGCCAAATGATCCACTTCCTACCACAGTGATCGCATCATAATCATCAAATCCACCAACAGGGGAAGGTTGAATCTCATCCCATCTATCTGTGAATTCTTTTTTCAGTTCACTTAAAATAGAGCTGTATTTCGCTCTTTTGTTGAAAACCTTGTGTTCTTCTGGATTCTCACCCATTTGACTCAATTAAAATATTTTATCTGAGATCTTAGTGAAAGAATACCTAATACGCTTTGATATTTTAAGCAAATCATTCTTTGATCTCGAAAATTTTACATCTTTTCATATTATAACAAAGTGTGCTCTTGATGCGTTTTCTGAGAAACGTGTTTGTATAAAATTTCAGTCTTGTAGAAGATCTAAATTCTTAATATTGAAGAATTAAAATGACACCTAATTTACCGAACAGCCAATTCAGATTCGAAGGAAATCTAGTAAAAACGTCCACTGGGAGCACAGTTCTATAATCTGAATTGCATTATATTATAGAACTGAGTGTAATTAACTATTCTTTGACTAAAGGAAAAGTTGAACTTTTTATACTTTCCTGGTCATACCCCTGTCTCATCTCTTTTGAATTCAGCCTAATATTAGCGAAGATATATGGTATTCTGCCTTTTTTGTTCTAAAATACTGAGTTAAAGAGTGGTATTTTTTCTACTAGACAACTTTCTCATTTCTTTTTCTTTCACTTTCAATTTTGTTTTGCCACCATAATATTACTGAAAGCAATAAATGTAAGGGATACACATCGTTTTCGCCACCTTGTTGGGCATATCATAACATTTTTATAGCGCTAAAATCATTAGTCATGGAAAATTGAATCTTTAAAGTTTTTAAATGTAATTTTACGCTAACAATAAGTTCCATCCTATCATCTGTAGGTAGATATTTATATTATTAGAAATCTGTAATAAGAATTTACCCAACATATCCTAATTCAGTTCCGATTCTAAATAAGCAGCTTTTATTTTTTATAATTGTTTCTAAACTCATTATTAATCAATTCGCCATGTTGGTCGTTCCAGCTCGAGTAAGTTAACATTATTTGCGGAAATGTCGAATTTTTCGCTTACCAAACATTTATACATACTATATACATGGTCATACAACTCTAGGTGACTTCTATAAATTATACTGGGAAATGCAGAGTGCATTCATTTAGTATTTAGAACTGTGCGATTGCAATGAAGCTAGTGCAGCCAGTTTTAATCTTAACTAGTTGTGTTTATGTGGCTGGTGTGTTGTAACTTTTTGTTAATATAAATTTCTTTGTATATTTAATTTTTGTTTATTATAGTTTGCTCTTGGTTAGAACAGACAAAGTGTTTACCTTACACACCACAGCAGAATAGCGAGCTTTTTTTTCTGAGCGGTGATATAAAAATTGACGTGTCCAAATTAGTGAAATTCTTACTATTTACAAATAAAAACAGACACTGTACCCAAGAATTGATCATAAATGATCAAAAATCAGTGGTGTATTCAAATTTTAACCCTTTGAGACCTACAAGGTAAAGACTTTAAAAATTCTAGAGGTTTCTCAATAAAATATTCCTCCTATAGAGTGCTTATCCACGGGTGGAAAAGTAACGAACATTCGGAGATGGTCAACTCAATCAAAGAGGCGTTCTTAACTCGTGGATCTTATAATATTATCGCCACCAACTGGGGTTCTATAGCCCAAAACATTAACTACGAAATAGTCAAAAATTACGTTTCAGATGTGGGATTGGTTGTATCAAAATTTCTTCAATTTTTGCATGAGAAGAGTGGCCTTTCTTACAACAACGTCTATCTGATTGGTCATAGTCTAGGAGCACACGTTGCAGGAAGAGCTGGATATCTTTTGAAACAAAAAATTAATACGATTTTCGCACTAGATCCTGCTTATCCTGGATTTAACAATGTACTCCCAGAATATAAAATTGATTCATCCGATGCAAAGTATGTTGAAGTAATTCACACTGATGTGGGATTTCTAGGGATAACTAATCCTGTAGGACATGCAGATTTTTACCCGAATTATGGACAAGGTCAGTTGGGTTGTATTCGCTTTTTTACAGCCTGTTCACATGCGAGAGCCTATCAATATTTTGCTGAATCTATTAATAGCAATGTGGGATTTTGGGCTAAACGGTGCGCCGATATGAATGAAATTCGGACTGGAAATTGCTCTTGTATTGGAGATTTTGTGAAAATGGCACAAGAACCATCGGTACCTAAAAGGGGATTGTATTATTTGCCAACAAGACTATCGCCTCCCTTCGCTGTGAGAAAATCAGAATGGAAATGAGTGTAAAATTTGTTCTAATCCCTTGTATATTGGAAAATATAAGACGATTATAGCTTTGAATTGCCAATCTTCTTTTTTATATAATTTAATCTATTTTTGCATGACGATAAGCAATTTTTCACGAATCTTATGTTTTAAGTTCTCCTTTTTTTTACCATACTATATATCGCTCGTGCTAGCAAAAATAAATTATGCACACAAAGGGAAAGGGTACAGCCGGATAAGCATGCCGAATCTGCCCGACGGCGTTTTCTATCGATCATTTTGATATCAAATTAAAACAATTCACCCCAAATTTCAACATGTGGAACGGTTTTCGAATTATTTAAAAAAAAACGTTCAAAATAAATAATAATTGTTCTCTTGTTCTGAAATTTTTTTTTATCCATCATTCAAATATAAAACTTCTTAGAGACCTGACGATGAATATATTGAAAGTTTTATCCAAATACATCAACCAAAAAAATACATATTAAGATCTTGATATTTATTTGTCAAATTCGGTACTTTTATCTTCTCCATTTTCTACACACAAAAATCCCTTCACTCCAGTTTACAGATAAACTTTATTTTTTTCACAGTGTTCTACCAAATCGAAAAAACTGAAAAAATTGTTGAGTATGAGAGAGGTTTTCTGTTAAAATTTGGTGATTACATGTTTTCAAAAACTCAGTCAAAAAAATGATTTTAGTTTTACTTATTTTTTTAAAAATTGGGTTCGAATTTGGGAATAATAGCAAAAATGTTTTTTCATGTATTCAAGAAAAAATCACCATTTCTTAATTTTTATTTTTAGTATTGAAAAAAGAAATAAAAACCAAAAAAGAGGTTTTTTATAAATAATTCGAAAACTGTTCAACATTAAGTAAAATGATCCCCAAAGTGTCGATAGAAAACGCCGCTGGGGAAGATTCGGCCTGCTTATCCGGTTATACTCTTTTCTTTATAAATGAATTGCCTTTCTATCATAATAAATGTTTTTTGATTTTGATTAACAAATTTCGCGCAATCGTGGTTACAGCCAAACATTTTTAATTTTGTAAATATAATATTACATTGTCGACAAATAAACTATAAAACGAATGGAAATTTAATTACCAGCTTTCTCTTCTCTATATAAACAAATTTAATAATTAAATCTTTTATTATTACTCTTTCTAGACCGTTCAGCCTATTGACTGATAAAAATTTAGTTAATTGGCTGAAAAAATAAATTAAATAATCAAGAACCAGATCAAGCTAAACGCATGTTAATATAACGGCATTTTAACAAACACTTATAATCTTACAATTCATCTTTTTCTAAAGGTAAAGAGTTATCACTGCAACTGCAATCGTATTTTTGGGGAAGCATCTCCATATCTGGCAGTACTTCGATTGGACTAACAATTCTTTTACTCCACTCCTAGAAAAGTTTTATTAATTCATTTTTTATTATAACCTTAAACAAAATAAAGCAATGTTCTACTTTACCTTGAATAGTTGAACATGATAGCAAATAACATGATGAGGAAGTAGATGCTGGTTAACATATTCCCGTGCTTCCTTCGATATATCTCTAACTATTCCATCATTCTTTTTAGCCCACAATACTTTATCAACTAAATCTGATAAATCTCTCTTTATTGGAATGTAGTGCTTGTATGGAACCAATGTGCTATAGAAGAACTCATAGAATTGAGAATTTTGCTTAAAAACAACAGAACTGCCACCAAGAAGGTATGGAAGTCGATAAGCTGCAATGGTTCCATCAATGTTGATCTGATATTTGTACTAAAAAATAAATAAATTAATTAATACAAATTTTTTTAAGGATTTAATTATATAGATACTTTAAAGAATTCCAGGAATGAAATATGAGGCACCCTTGGGCCGTACTTTTCCTCCTCGTCACGGAAGAAGAAGAAGTTGGTGATTGAAGCATTAAAGAGATGTGGATATTTTCTAGCGATATCAACCATCTTGAGTCTTTCCCGGCGTGAGTCTCGCCCTCGCCAGAAGCCCTTATTCTCCTTCTCATCCCAAGCATAATTCATTTTTTGAACTGATAGCATATCTAGACTTACTCGTCCCATATTCTCCAGTGATGATTCAGTAATATCATAAGTGGGCAAGACTATATCATAAGTATCTTTACTGCCACACCAAGATATTATTGGATCTGGTTCAAGTATTTGTGCTCCTCTTTTCTTTTTGGATAGTGGCCAGTCTCCGAGGTTTAAAAAGAACTCAAGGTCAGGCAAGGTAACTAATCTAGTTAGAGCTAGTAGAGTAGCATCCATAAACATTTTAAAACCTGTATAATTTCCATGGCACTTTCTATAAACTTTATTATCCTTAACAACATACTGACATAGTGAAATACTTCCAGGCATATCGTACTTTTTTAGGATACTATCCCGCACGGCTGTAAAATTCACTTGATTAAAGGGGACTAAATCGTTTACAATTTGTCCGTAACTCTCTTCAGGTGGACAGTTGTATGTAATCATAAAATTGTCTATGTCAAGTGTTGGACAATTGCATCTCTCTGAGTATAATACAGACTCTGATTTGTACGGTGATTTTGCTACTTCCGTACCATTGTACTTTATACTCAGTATCACGTTAAAACAAATTTCTAATATTTTATACCTAACAATATAGGAACCATCACCGCGATCGATTACATTGAGGAGGCGCCGGCACTTCCCCACTGGTGAGAGTCCCTCAAAGCTTACTTCAAATGATTGTGGTGGTGATTCTGTGAATCTGAAATTAAAGTAAAATATGTTAAGTGCAAATAAGATACCTGCATAGATAGAAAAAGATATCTACAAACCTATTTCCATGAGAATCAACAGCGTGAATAAAGAAATATTGTGCAGGCAATCTGGTTTGGCCCAGGTGTAAGCCTGGACCCCAAACAAATGTCTTTGATGGATCCACTATTTGCTGAGCGTTTATGAGCAGAAACAGAATATTTAGAGAAATTATTATCAGGAAATAAGTTGATGTAGCACCCATTCTGATTGAGTTCCTGTAAGACCTGGAGCCTGTGGGAGTTGCGAGGCACTATGCGTAGTGAAACTGTCTGTCACCCCTTTGGAACTGACAAAAATCTCGATTTTCTCATGCTCGCCGCCTCATCTTCGTAAACAAAATCTTACAGCCGTCTGCAAAATTCCACGCGCTCCCCAGCAAGCTTTTTGGATACATTCAGCAGGCAGAAGCGCAGAAGATAGCCGGAAACTTTCGGGTGGGAGAAATGGGAAGTCAAGGTGAAGCGACTTGAAACTGGTTTTTTACTTTACGCCTAATAACTCAGATATAAAGACGAATCATGCGGCACGAGCATATTAATGGAGGTATCTAATAAAATAAACCTTTTGTGTACTTTTTGCTTAATAGCTATCAAGGTTGCTTCTTTCCCGGAATTATTTTCGTTAAGCAGGTATCTCGCTTATTTTAGAATTTCAGTTCTCACATTATTGAAAATGCAAGTTTAATTGCTTCTTCTACAAAGTTACATACTGAATCAAACTCTACACAAATTATAATTATACATTATATATATTATACAATGATATGATACAATATGCAAATAAAATAAATATGGATGACTTCAAAAATACATTAAAACTGAATCCACTACCTTATTCAGCGCTTCGGTTTCTGAAGCTGAATTGTGCATCGCGGCGGTTTTGATCATTTTGGAAAAATCGATTTAATTCCTAGATAATTACTGTTTAAATTTTAAATTCCCATAACCGCCAATCCCCATAGAGTGAATGATATATTAGATTCTTTCATGCCCCCTTTTCTATGCTATCTAATTTAATTTCCGAAAATAGCGTCGTCTCGCCAGGCTATCTAGGCTACATCCTTCATCTAAGTTATGAAGATATTATAAGTAGCTTCATTAGTATGAAGTGTAGGCGCAAACCAATTAGTCACTAAGTATTGAAAAGTACTGAATTTGAATCAAATATAAGTAAAATTTGCTTGTTGGTTACAATTCCTTTTCTTATCTTGCAAATGGCTAATATTATTAAATCGAAAAATTAAGCACAATTAAAGCGGAATAATTAATTAATAATATTATATATTCATGTGTTACCCCTTATATCAAATACTATTTGTTTGGGAGCACAAAATAGAATTAACTAATATTTTTAAAATTTGTTATTTAGTTTTTAAGATTTTTTCAGAAAATGGATCCACAGAGCCTAAATTCGAATGCCTAGGCAGCTCAGAATTAGGTGAATGTTTCCAGCAACATGCTGAGAAGTGCGATATAAAAATCTATTATAAATTACAATTATTATTTTTAAAATTGAAATACTGATATTTGGGAACACAAACATTAGGCAATGTTAATGCGTTTCAATTCTTTTCATTTTTATTATCTCATCAATTCATTAACCAAGGTTGTTACTTTATTTCAAGTACGAAATTCCTTGACTTTTTCAGGTTTTCCAGACCTCAAATACCAGACCTTTTTCTGTAAATAACTTAGATCATATAGAATAAGATGGGACATAAGTCGGTTTAGTTGAAGCAATTTGAGGCCCAGTACAAGCCGAATATTTACTGCAGCCCCCAGAGATGTAATTTGCTTCTGCCTTGTAGTTTACATCTACCGGACAATATTTCGATATTTCATATTTCAATATTTAATACTGTATATATGCACAAACTACCTATTGAAATATAGTAATTGTAGTTGAGCAGTACTCCGCCCATTGACATACGTTACTTTGGATTCTCAACAGAGTGCGCTATAGAAAGCTAAAGTATTGCAGGGCTGTAATTAGTATGACATTTGTGTAATTTTTTAATAATTATGAATCCCTTAATTAATTTTTTAATTCATGAGGCGATAATGAGAATTCCCAGAAACCTAGTCAAATTCCCTAACTTTCCCCGACTTTTCCAGTCGAACAAAAAAAATCTCTGACTTTTCCTAGTTTTCCAGATTTTCCAGATGCGTAACAACCCAGTTAACTTCTACTATTTCAGTATGTATGGTAAAATTTCCTACAACTACAAACGTTTTTTGTCAGGTTTTTATTGTATACATATTTAGAAAATCTTTAAAAATTTTACTTTTGTGCCGAGATGGTGTGGGGAATTTAACACATTGTTGGCAAAATAATGTTTAAATTTTTGTTATCTAAAAGATGACTTGAACATCTTTTTATCTCATGACCAATGATATCCAAAAGATGACATAATGATGATGAATTTGATATATTTTAGAGAGTTTTATTGATTTTATAGGATGAATTTTAGAGGGTTTTCAAAAGGAATTTATTAGTTAAAAAACTTTTTAACAAAAAACTAATTTGTTCAATAAAATATATTATTAATGGGTAACTGTGTTTAATATATATAAGTATATGGCTTAAGGGGCACCACTAGTGTGACCGCCTGGAAAAAGGTGATTTTTGGGAATTTTTTTAAAGACAACTACTGCATGGAATGTTTAAATATTTTAAGGATATATTTGTGGATATATACATTATAAAATTTTTGGACCAAAAAATTGAAAATTCGTAATTTCCCAAGGTCCAAAAAAAAAAAAAAGTGCCCCACTGCTGCAGTTATAGCGACTTCACAGTGCGTGAAATCGAAAACAAAATTTCTTTTTTTTTATTAAACTAGAATGTATTTCCCGTGCCATAAACCTCGACCGAAAAAAAAAAATTTAAATTTAAAAAAATGGCGGAGTTATAAAACAAAAATTCGAATTTCGCGCGAAAATTTGATGATTTTTGGTCTGCCAAAATTACATTTTTTATTCGATCCGGAAAACTGGGGTTTATGGCACGGAGAAACATGTACAAAAGAAGTTGTAATAAGAATCAAATCGATCGGATGATTTGTCTACGAGTTACAACTGCAGCAAATTTGAAAAAAATAGTTTCGATAAAAACGCGTTTAAAGTTTAATTCATACATTTCTCAGTACCTTGATACGATGAGCGACTGCTCTTCAGCAGCTCGTTTCTGTAACTTTTAACTCTATTCAAATTCTCTATTTGACGTCATTCTCTATCACTGTGTTTTTATATTCTCCTCTCTTGAGATTCTGTTTCAAATTCAAACGTTAATTTTCACCTGATTCAATTCACGATGCCTTTCTTTACTGGTACATCCGAAAATAAATCAACTTAGCTCAGTCGATTTAAAGACGACCAATATTTGTGACGTCATTTAATAGAGAATATTCTCAATCGAAATTACAGAAACGAGCTGCAGATGGCTGTAACTCCAAAACTATTTGAGATATGCACTTGAAATTTTAGTATGTTATTTTTAAAGGTATAGAAGACTATCGCAATATATAAAAAAAAAAAAAATGTCACACTAGTGGTGCCCCTTAACTTATAAACACTTACTATTCCAAGTATAATTTAAAATAGAACACATATTATATCATTAACAATTAACATAAATAAAAATAGAACACCAATTATAATCATTAATAATAAAATAAAAACAGTAAATGTCAATCAGTAATACCCTGAATATTCAAAAACTTCAATTGCACGTACTTCTTCGTTTTTTAAATGGTGGTACACAAAAATAAATCAGAAAACAAGCGACTGCTTTAAACTATTGAAATTTCCCCACCATGGCATGTGATACAAGTGTCAAGTGCAGATGTGTCGCAATGACAGTTCTTGCGGAAATGGTTGAAATTCGTCTATGCTGCTTGGAGGATACATTTGTAACGGAAACGGTATGATGCGATGTGCTTAAGATATATGTATATATGTAATATTTTCCTTTTGCAAAACGCCCATTGACTGAATATTATACTTTTACAAAGTGCTCGTTGACTCTGAGGGAGCTGTTACTCCGACAAATCACACAATCTTTTATTTATTTCTAGATCTATTTTAGGAGCCGAGTTATATTTTAAAAAAAATCGGAACTGGGCTCTTTTTACGCTCACTATATGCTCGCCTGATTGAAATAAAAAAAAGATTTAAGTTTTCCATGGGGAAAGCTTAAAAAAGCATTATCATCCAAATGGAATCTAATAAAATATAAGGTTTTTTTAACCCTTTGCACTCGAAGATTATTTGATTATTTCAAGAACTCCATAATTACATACATATTATCATAAACAATTTTGTGTAACTTTTTAATTGAAGAAATAAAACATTAAAATATATAATGTTCATTCATATAAATATATTGAGAAAATTTTATAAAATTTCACATTTCCGAACTATAGTAAAGTGGCGAACTTGATAGCAAACACATCAGCTCTCAAGTACTAAAAAAAAAAAAAAAGAATGCGCGTCTTGAGAACCTCCTCTCCTCACTATTTTCGTCGGATAAAGAAAAAGGGCTACAACTTAGAAAGATCTAGAGATTTCCAGCAAGGAGTGCGGTTCGATGTTAGGAAGTACGGACTCTGGTACGACGATTATGAAGGGCCATGTTTATTTTTGAGAATAATTGATTTGGGCCGATCCCGGCGGTACTGCAATACCGGGCCAACCCGCGACAGAGGTGGAGCAAGCCCCTAGCACTCCGTCAATTTCCAAAAATCAGTTTAACATTTGTTGTCCCCCTATGGGGGATCTATCAGATGTTAAGCTGATAAGAACAGATACTACACTTTGATCTTAGCCATAAGGCCGAGAAGCGATACCTGAACAACCTTTTCGGCCCCCTTATATTCGCAACGGCCAAACTCTGCGTGTGAATTATATGGAAGGAAAATTTTCCGGCCTGCGCGGCGCGTGCCGATAAAAACGTGCTTTGATAAAATGTATTTTTAAAGCGCGAATCATCTAAAGCTGAGCGAAATTGCTTATTTATATAAAACTTTCCTTGAGTAATATGTTCCTTTATTAATATTTTATAATATTTTATAATATAAAATTGTTAGTCTGCTGACTATATATATTAGTCTAGTCTAGTCTATAGACTAGCTCTGTATTAGCTAAATTATTCGGAGCTAATATATGTACAGTAGAACCCGTTTAAGTGCAACTCGCTTAAGAGCAAAACTTGCTTAAAAACAAAATCTTTGCATGACACAACCTTTCTCTTTTATTTTGCGTACATTTCCATTCGTATAAGAGCACATTCTTTAAGTGCACAACGCCTTTAAGTGCAAATAAATTAAAAATATTTTTTTTTAAAGTATGAGTTTTTCAGAACTGTTAAGTGCACAAAGTGCAAAATATACCTCATGTGCAGAAAATTTCAACTAATACCTAAACCTTTAACTGCACAAAACGTCGGATATATCTAAAGTGTGAAAAATATGAACTAATACCGAAATATTGTGAATTGCTTCAAGCTTAGCTTTCATGTCAATCATATTTCGAATGTCACATCTTTGTCCTATGCAAGAAAGTATGTAATTTTTTGTACAACATACAATTGTATCTAATTTCTGGTTTTATCTTGCTTGGGGTTTTGGATTTTAAAATTGAAAATGTGCATTTTTACATAAATTTCTTATTATGAACATGTCTGTAGGAAAATGCCATCGGAGAAGAAACTAAAAGCATTGAGTGTAAAAGATAAAGTTGAAATATTGGACAAACTAAAGATACTTAGATACAATACGGGATTATTTGAATCAACACAATGAAGATATGTACCTTGTTGACAAATTAGAAGAACAATTATTCAAAATGGCTTTATAAAAAAATATCCAGAGAAAAATTACAGATTTCTTTAAATAAATTGGAAGCTGTTTGTTTTTTTGTTTTATACTGTTGAATTCTCCATTTTTTGTTTTATAATAAAACAGGAAAGGCTTGTATTGCTCTATACAACATCATAAATCTGTTTTTTTTCCCCTCTTATACATACACACATATGTATAGTACATACATATATACATTAATATAAACATGATCAAAAAGGAAGTTAAAAGGCTTTCTTGAGAACATTTTCTATGTTTATTCAGTAAGTTTGTTAGCTTGAGCTTACTTCTGCACCCCACTTTTAAATTTTTGATTTGAATGTACATTGTACATATGTATGCCTTGGTTCAGAATTTTTTTTTTCGGTCGGTCAATATTAGTCTTTAATAATCTAAAATTATAATATCAACATTTTTAAAATTCCACAAACTGGGGTGGCTAATTTATGGAGGTCATTTATAGTGTTTTCAACTTACTCCATTTAAGTGCACACACCGCTTAAGAGCACAAGTTCGTGGAACATTTTTGATGTGCACTTAAACGGGTTCTACTGTACCTATATTTCTGAAAGAAAAACTGCTAGTTTATTTTAATACTTTTTTTCTTGCCCAAATTGTATACATTTTATTTTAGAAATGTAGAAGGAGAAGAATGTTCCGAAGGTACCTTTGTAGTAAACAAAAAATAAGTAAAATAATATACAGTTTGATTGACCAAATTGAAACATGGCCTCGTCTAACCTTATGATGAAATTCTAGAGAGAATTTTTACTTTTTAGCCAATGTTTATGTTTCTATTAATAATATAGATAGATTAAGCAGAGAAATAAAAAATAATGAAGATAAAAATAAGAAATAAAAATATCGCATTCAACTAGATTAGAAGTACATACATATATGTTGTATGTATGGTAGGCTTTGTACTCTCTATATTAATATAATATCTAAACTAATAATGAAAACGTTTCTTAAAGAAAGAATTACTCCGGATTGGCATTTCTTCAGATTTTATGTTCAACACTATTAAGAAAAAGTAATTGTGAGAAATCCGCTCTTTCTGCTTTGAAATTTCTTGACACTGAAGACACCTATCATAGACAATAAGATATCTTATTGCCTGTGCTACTATCAGTTTAATTTTTAATCTTATCATTGCAACCATACAAAAAATACGAGTGTGCTTTAGACCACACGACTGAAGTAAAACTTCTTTAGCTCCATCAAAACCCCCGGGAATACATATAAACACAAGCCGTGCGTGAAGTAGAAAATGCATACGTAGTGATGTAGTCCGAGAATCGCCGTGAAATAACATTGCTTCTTATGGCGGATGATCCAAAGTATGCCACTCAACTCGCCTGAACTGCTAAACTATAACTTTTACGCGAAAATGATGTTCTACTAACTATAACTATGGAGGAATACCTTTCTAGTGATCTGAAAAACTTTATAGTGACAAGAACAAAATATAAGAATTTTTTGCACTTAAACACATCTCTAACCATTTCCTCGAACAAAACAGCAGCGGCAGGTCGACTTGACAGCACGACTTTCCGTGGTAATTTGTTCTATGGGTAGTAAGAGTAACTTTTGAGCTCAAATATCTTTAATATTTTGTTCTTACCCCTATAATGATTTTGGTACCATAAGAACGGTATTCCTCCCCAGTTACAGTCAGTAGAACATCACTTTTTCGTAAAAGCGATAGTTTAGCAGATTCGCCCTATGGAGCGGAATGAATGGGCTATACCGCCATAAGAAGCAATGTTATTTCGGTGGAATCATCGGACTACATGACCCTATAGGTGTGGTAGTGAGCAGATCTACTTCACGGCATGTATTTATTATTCCCGGGGGTTTTGGCTCCATCCACTGACATATAAGAACTGGACTGCTGATCCCGTACAAAAACTCACATCAAAAGTAAGACCAAATTTTGACCGAATTCTAACTATCTCGCTCTTTCTTAAGCCCGCAGGCATACAAATTTACAAAAAAAAATGGCCAATAGCCAAATGAAGGTGGCGCCATGTATGTGCACTTCTTTTGGTTTTTTCTAGTATCTTCGCGTGTGATACATCTTTTTGATACTCCCAATAGATAAATAAAAGTAAACAAAAGCTTTTTGCACATCACTTTTACCCACGACAGCCTTTACAAGTTGCCCGCCAACTCATCATTTTCCGTTGCAATCAGCTGTTTGAATAGTTTAACGATGTCCAACAGATGGCTACTTCATTTTGTGATACAACTTTTAGCTTGGGTTGGTATAAACGAGAAATGTGAAGGTTAGACAAAGGCAGAAAAATAATTTGTATAGCTATCTTTGTTTTTCTTAAGTCCCCAGCTGATTGCCGCGAGGAACATTTTTATGAAAAAACTTAAAATTGAGCGTGATATGAGAGAAATCGGTTCGTGAAAGCTCAATTATTTTTAATTTGCGTCAGTTTAAACATAATTGTACGGTATTTTAGGGCATTTTTAATAGCATGATTTGCTCCATGAGGATTGAGCCTGTGCTAAAAATGGTCTCATTTTTCAGACGACGGTTAGCAGTCCAGTTCTTTCATGTCAGTGGCTCCATCCACTGACATATAGGAACTGGACTGCTAAACGCCGTCTGAAAAACGAGACCATTTTTAGCGCAGGCTCAAACCACATGGCGCAAATCATGCTATTAAAAATTCCCTAAAATACCGCACAATTATGTTTAAAATGAAGCAAATAAAAAATAATTAAGCTGTCATGAACCGATTTCTTTTATATCACGCTTAATTTTAAGTTTTTTCACAAAAATGTTCCTCGCGGCAATCAGCTGCGGTCTTAAGAAAGACAAAGATAGCTATACAAATTATTTTTCTGCCTTTGTCTAACCTTCACATTTCTCGTTTATACCAACCCAAGCTAAAAGTTGTATTACAAAATGAAGTAGCCATCTGTTGGACATCGTTAAACTATTCTAACAGCTGATTGCAACGGAAAATGATGAGTTGGCGGGCAACTTGTAAAGGCTGTCGTGGGTAAAAGTGATGTGCAAAAAGCTTGTGTTTACTTTTATTTATCTATTGGGAGTATCAAAAAGATGTATCACACGCGAAGATACTAGAAAAAACCAAAAGAAGTGCACATACATGGCGCCACCTTCATTTGGCTATTGGCCATTTTTTTTTGTAAATTTGTCTGCCTGCGGGCTTAAGAAAGAGCGAGATAGTTAGAATTCGGTCAAAATTTGGTCTTGCTTTTGATGTGAGTTTTTGTACGGGATCAGCAGTCCAGTTCTTATATGTCAGTGGGCTCCATCAAAACCCCCGGGAATACATATAAATACAAGCCGTGAAGTAGAAAATGCATATGTAGTCCGAGAAGCGCCGCGAAATAACATTGCTTCTTATGGCGGAAGATCCAAAGTACGCCGCTCCACTCGCCTGAACTGCTAAACGATTACTTTTACGCGTAAATGATATTCCACTAACTATAACTATAGAGGAATACCTTTCTAGTGATCTGAAAAACTTTATAGTGACAAGAACAAAATATTAGAGTTTTTTGCACTTACAAACAACTCTAACCATTTCCTCGAACAAAACAGCAGCGGCAGGTCGACTTGACAGCACGACTTTCCTTGGTAATTTGTTCGATGGGCAGTAAGAGTAACTTTTGAGCTCAAATATCTTCAATATTTTGTTCTTTCTCCTATAATGATTTAGGTACCATAAGAACGGTATTCCTCCCCAGTTTCAATCAGTAGAACATCACTTTTTCGTAAAAGCAGAAGTTTAGCAGCTTCGGCCTGTGGAGCGGAATGAACGGGCTATACCGCCATAAGAAGCAATGTTATTTCGCGGCGATTCTCGGACTACATAACCCTATACATGTGGTAGTGAGCAGGTCTACTTCACGGCTTGTTATGTTTCCCGGGGGTTTTGGCTCCATCTATATGTATGTATATATATATGTTTATATACAGTAGAAACCTGGATAAGTGAGACTTGAAGGAACCGAGATTTTTGTCTCACTTATAGAGGTTTCTCACTTACCCGGGTTTCTCACTTATAGAGGAAAACTCGGATAGACAAGGTGAACATTTTGGCTGAGACTGATGATTCATTAGTAACGAATAATACTGAACCTGAAAATTTGAAATGCTAGAATAGATAGAAAAGATAAGACAATTTACAAATACATAAATAAGATAAAGTATACTAAATACACATTAATGAACGCATACGAGAGGAATGTTGCCTATACAATGAAATAAATAGCTTTAAATATGAGAGAAAAGAACTAGTAAGTCTCCAAAAAATGTCTCGTTTAGAGAGGTTCATCGATATCACTTAAGGAGGTTTTTCAGTGTGGAGGTACCGGGACCTGAGAAAAAGTCTCAGTTATAGAGGTTTCTCACTTATCCAGGTTCCACTTATCCAGGTTTCACTGTATGTATAATATATACGTATATATCCATATACATATGTATATTAATTGTCTACAAATATTTAAATTTATTATCGGTTTTCATTGATAAATTAATATTTTTGAATAGATTTTTTTATTTTTATTCATTATTTTCATTATCAGTAATCACTGTGGTTGATTGTAAGACCGAGACAATAGGCTTATGGTATGAGAAATAAGATACATATGTTTTCGAATTAAAATTAGAAAGATATCTAGAGAAAACTGCATCGATTGTTGTTCCATGTCTTGTGGTAGACTCATTTCGGTTATTATTCATTTGTAGTTCTAATTTATCTTGTAGAAAGTTTACAAAGAGTTGTCCATCTTCGGACGAGAAATTAACATTGAAATCTCCTGCTAAAATTAGTGGCAACGTATGATAGTTTTCTCCTAATTCTTCAGAGCCTACTCGACCGTAAATCATAAGTCTTTTATATACAAACTTTATAATATTATTAACTGTGTTATTGGGCGAAATGTAAATAACTACCATTATGATGTTTGTTCCATCGTCCAAAACACAGTTTAATATCTCCCTCTCAACTTCCGTTCGCCTCGCCCAATCACACTTTTCGTAACGCTTTCGTCACGCATTCACCAGCTTACTCCCCAAGTCAAGCGTGCGTAAAGAAGTTTTACTTCAATAAAAAATCTTCACTTTTAAAATAATAATGATACAGAGTATCAAAGCGTAATTCTTATAGACAATAATTTTACATATAAGACCAGCAATTTCGCTCTATTTATAAAAAGTGAGTTGAATTTTTAATTTGGTATTTTATACAAATTTTAAAAGTAGTTATAGATTGTTATGTGCAAATATATATACTAGTTGCTCACACAAAAGTTGCATGAAATAACATCCAAGAAACTTGCTGAAAATCAGAGTATCTAATCAATTTCATTTGGTTCTTGGTTTCAAATTACCATGATCGGAGTTTGAATTGAGCCCACACACGATCGAATAAGTTGAAAAATCGTAGATTCCTTGATCGTGTATATTTATTTATTAAAAATTCATCAGGGAATCGATTACTTCGAAATATAACAAATAACCTTGGCAAATTAAAATTTAGGACACTGGATCGTGCATTCCGTAGTTAGTCTGGTGATAAGGAAGAGTCCTCAAGCAACGAAACTCAGGATTTTGGACAATTAATTTGTCTAGACAAAATCTCAGAAATAATGATAATACTAGAAATATTACATCGTTTTTCAAGAGTGTTTGAAGAGATAAACCTGAGCGCCTATTCGAGGAGTCAAACCAAAGAGCAAATCTAAAAAAGAGCAAATCTAAAAAAGAGCAAATCGCGAAGAGCAAATCTAAGAAATTACTGCTGAATCGCTTTGATGCGGTCGATATGAACTTTATAAAAAGCGGTTAAGATGGGATAGTATATTCCAGAATAGGTCTCACAAAAGGTACAAAGTAGGGTCTTGATGGAATAGGGATCGTTGGAGGAAAAAGGAGGAATTGTAACTGTTAATTGTTAATGATGAACTACTTGTTAATGGACTTGAATTCCATTACAGGGAATTGTACTTGTAATTTTGTTTTTCTCCGGAGGAATTGAATTCAAACTTCTACAAACTAATTCCCAAAAGAAAACAAAATGTTTACTTTTTTTCTAAATTAAGTAGGAATATGCTAAACAACAAAATACTTCGCTAATTTGAAATTAAAAATTTTTGATGTAATTGATTATGAGATTTGCTTTATACCTTATTCAAATAATTCAGGGTGACTTAAAATGCGTCCTTCCCCCTACAAATCGCCGTTAAAGGTTTTTTAGAAGTTCACTCACTTAAGTCCTTATAGGTCCTTGTAAGGACATCGCAGGACATCGAACAAAGATTCATTCAAAAGAAGAGGAGAGCACCTTTTCCAACGATACCCAACTAGGATATGTCTAAACGTGTAAAAGGCAGGGGGTTTCAAGCCAAAAATTTATCGACATTTTCATAAAACAAATTGCAATTTTATTATGTTTTCGTAAAAACTTTCTGTGGAAATGATTACTATTTTTATTTTATTATGAACACTTTGCCTTTTACATGAATAGACATATCCTAACAAGGTGCTCTGCTTCTCTTTAAAATTATTCCTTGTCTCGATGTCCTGCAACGTCCTTAAAAGGACCCATAAGGATTTAAGTTAGCAAACCTCTAGAAAATCTTCAACGGCGATTTTGAGGGGGGAGGCATTTTAAGTGGGGGTTTTAGAACAAACATTGATCAACGCTGTATAAATTTATTTCTATCAAATGCAATCATTATTAGAAGTACTTAAATCTCTCTATCTAGTAATATACAGGGTGATCCAAAAGTATGGAACCGGCTAAATAGCTTTCGAGGAATGCATTTTGGAGAAAAAAGCTTTAGACAAAAGTTCTAGGAATTTTCCCTGGCTTGGACGCAAAACTTCTGCTCTTTCCAAATCCGCAGCAACAATGCAGGTTCCCCTTTAAAGAACCATCTTGACATTGATATGACCTTCGAGGTCATGGTTAAGGTCATAGTCGTACGTAAAATTTTCCGCTCTTTCCATTTCCGTGATCAAAGATATGGGTTGTCATTTAAAAAATTCAACCTGACCTTAAAATGACCTTCAAGGCCGTGGTCAAGGTCAAATCTAAGGTCACCATTGAATAGCCAAGGAAAATTCCTAAAACTTTTGTCTAAAACTTTTTTCTCCAAAATGCATTCCTCGAAAGTTATTTAGCCGTTTCCATACTTTTGGATCACTCTGTATAATATTTATTTAGTTGTGTCACTTAATGTTCGAATTGCTTTTTCTTTAAGTATTTGTTAAATGTAATAATAATAGCAGGAAGACGTAGTTCTTCAAAAACAATCCAAGAGGAACAACGTGTGGTAAATATCCTCTGAATAAAGTGGGAAAAATCAATTACAAATTCAAGGGAGTTGGAATTTCAATGTGAATTAATCCCTAAAGAATTGATTCCGATCCAGCTCTGCCTGAAGGAAAGACGCCTAAGTTTTATTGTAAAGTTAGAAAAAGTAAATTACCCTAATTTGTCTATTGGTTTAAATTTTTACGTTGTGCATTTTCGTTCGGATTGAAGTTTTCTTGAGAGACCCCTTTCTGAGTGAAATTAAAGTATCAGCTTGTGAGAAAAACGCAATTTACCTGATTTATTGTTATACAACTGCATGAAAACTTCACATTAAATTAATTAAACTTAAGGAAAACGATTCCCAATCAACATGTCTCTCAAGCAGCCGTTACAATCAATCCTTGTCAAATTTTGAGCGAACAAAACTGGGACCAAATGCGATCCGGTCCATTCACAATCACCCAACTCCATAGATAAAACGGAGAACTTATCCATTGTGGCCGAGTGTTTTGACGTTTGTAAACGAAAGGGAACGCCTACTTTGCTTGAGTTTCATAGCTGTCAGCTAAATTTAACCACAGTGGACGAGTAGTTGATACTTTTCGCCAGCCGCTTAGCTCAAAATAAATAGTGCTGGAAATTAGTGGTGTTCAGACAGTGCTCTGGCGACTCAATTTTAATTTCTCCTTGGATAGTTCCATCGATTCGGGCAGCAGCTGCAGCAGGTGAGTGAATTTTTAATTATTTGTGGGGTGGTGGGCCCCCGGCCACAACGGAGCGTTTTCGGGTGTCAACAAGTAGGTCTGGACCTGTTGATATAGCCATGCACGGCGACGGCGGTGACCCCGAAGCATAATATCATTAAGTCATCGGCGCGCCTGGCAATTTTCAACCGATGAGCTAATCCCAAACATGTGCACTCAATAGTGAGGATTATTTTATGTAGTTTTGCTGACGCTCTGGCAGCTCAGCAGAGTTCTGCCGAGCGAAAAAAGCTCTGTACGTGAGCAAGAGGGCGGGCGCACATCTTCCCGGAATTATTTTAAAATGTTGGATAATTTTATATTAACAACAATTAATCCTTCAATCAAAAATAATTATGCCTGAGGAGAGTTCGATTGAAGTAATTACTGTCTATCTATAAATGAACGCAGCTCTCCAACCAAAACAGCTAAAAAAATTTCCCAAGTAAATCCAATGAAATTTTAATGAAGTTCGATCGTCATGAATAAATTAAAATTCCAAGTCAACCGTTCGTTTGATAAAATTACGTAATATTTCTGGGCGAATTTTGGCGGCCAGTGCCACATATCGTACAGGAGATCGCTTGTTCGTGTGTGAAAGGGGTGCACACTCCTCCAGTTGCTGACTAATATAATCTGATAAGGCCCCAATTTTAAATAATAAATCGAACAGACTGTCTGCCTTACTATTGAAATTTAAAGTAAACATATTTGTGGTCTTTCAGAATTAATTCATCATCATGAATGACCCAGGGTTCCCAGGCCGGCACACGACAACGACTTCTGTCCAACAAACGACAGTGCAGCCGGAAATGCGTCTTGATACATCTTACATTCGGACAGTCCCAGGGATAATAAAATGTGCCGTGATGGTAAGTTAATCTAAAGTATTGAGATAAGACGACTTTGTCCTCTATACCATCTGTTGTTTTATTTTTTTTTTTTGGGGAGAGCTTAAGTTGCAATAGAAGAACCACCAAAACTTATCGCCCAAAAAAAAAAAAATTCCGACGGAAACTTTTTAAACTCTTCCGACCAAACGCTCAAAAAAATCATATCTTGTGAGGGGGAGTTGCGACCCCATAGTGCTATTTTCTCAATTATCTTACTAGCTAAATATAATCAGACAGAGTCATTAGACTGATATAAATAGTGATAAGTGATCTCACTCAGCTGGTTGAATCTCAATTACTAAATTCATTTCAGTAATTACACGCACTTGAGCTTTAATTTTAAGATGTTGGGGTGAATATTTTCATTCATTATCAAAAGTTGGAATTAATGAGATCGTCAATATTTACTATTTAGAAAATTTGCGAAATACGCATGCCTTTTTCATGATGTAGTATTCTAGGCAAGAGTCATAGTACTCTGAGGTGACCAGTCGTTTACATCATCATTCATCAATACTAATACTGATAGAGTAAGTCAAGTTGTTTATACAATTTTTTTTAAAATAATCATGAATGATTACGAATTCAAATAAACAGATGAATTTTTGGCTAGCATAAGCTTTCGCAATGATTCGTCGTGGTTTTTAATTGAGGATTCCTATTCCTGCTCGTTCATATCTTATAGCTGAATTGCGTGAATTTAAAAAAAAAAACTTTACCCTGCCAAAGCGTCTTTCGAATTAACAAACGCTGGCGTCATTGTTCGCTTATCACAGTCGTGTAAGAAATAATCTTTTTTCCTGTCGTTCCTTGAAAATATCAATTGCTGAATTTTGCATATTTCTGTGTATCTTCATTGCCTTCTCCTATTTGTTTGCTTTTCTGTTATGTTTTGCCTCCCAATTTCTCTTGCATATCCCCACTTTTAGAAGGTAAACCTATTAATTTTTCTTTTTAAATAAATGAAAAATGATTACAGCAGAAGTCTTAAATAAATATATTTAAAATTCATCGTGAATTTAAATTCGATTCTTTATTGAAAAGTGCAAATATATATTAAGAATTATTATTAATTAAGAAATAGAAATTTCATTAAAACTATAATAAACAAAAATTAGAATGCTTAAATGAATAAAAAATGTAGAAATTAAAACGAAACAGCCATTAGAGCAATTTATTTGCTTTTTCTTCTCCAGATACTTAATTTACTGGGATTCATCTGTATCCAAGTGAGCGGACTTCATCGATACGCATCAAGGGGCGAATACTTTAGTTCGATAGCAATGACAGGCTTCTGGTTCACCGCTATTCTTTTAGTCTTTTACCTTTTCCATGTTTGTGAGAAATTCTACAAAATTCCATGGCTTAAAATCGAAATTATCTACTGTGTCATCTGGGTAATTTTGTATTTGTTTGCAGCTAGTTTTGCAGCAGCTTATCCAGTGGAAGCGTACTCTGCAGCAGCAGTAAGTATTGCTCTCGAAATGTATGACTGCGTTTAAGAATTCAGTTTTTACAATGCACTGGTCAATTCAGCTTAAGTAGAGAATTGCTGAATTTGCTGATATTGAATTCTTGATTATTTGAACGCATTTTGATATAAAGTAACATATAAGGTTTTTGTTTAAACATAACAATTTCGTTATTTGCTTAACAATTTTTTATGTTTCGACAGTTCTTTGGATTCTGCGCGATGTGCCTGTATGGGTATGATGCATTTCTCAAGTTCAGAACAGTCAAAGCCGGTGGAATTGCACAGGGATCCCGAGTAAATACATCTCAGCAGACTACTGTTACAGCATAAGCCCACTTGGATCAGGGGAAAAATTACGATTAATTCGAATATTAATTTAATTAACTCAGTGTTTCTGAGGCGTTTTTTTTTTATATATACTTTGTTGATTATGCTATTTTTAATTTCGCAACGGAACCCTCCCCCGAGCTACTTAAGGCCGAAATTCAGAAGTGAGTTCGGTGATTAATTAATGTGGGCGGTGATCCATTGGGTTAGAAAAATTCGATTTTAATACCGATACCACCGCTGAGTTTTAGCCTTTAATATCTTAATAGCGACATCTCATACATTAAAAGAATCTCAACATTAAAAGAATGGAAGTGCCTTTATAATCGTTATTAATTGAAAGAATAAAACAAAACTACAAATACCTGTTTTATACTATTTAAATGCACACATAAGATACAAAAGTAAAGGGTATACTCGACCAATTTGTACTCACATTAACTAGCCAAAATCACTTAAACGTATACCAGATAAGGAAAAAGAAAATATATAGATATATGCCACTCAACAATATTTTGTACACGTATACACTCCGTTCGATGTATTTAAGCATTTTTATATAATATATAATGTATTTATCTTCGTTTGCCTCGTTTAGAGAGACCGTTTTACGCCTCACGTTGAACGATTTTATACTCGGGTATTAAGAAAAAGATTCAAAAAAATATTTGTGTACTAAACTGTTGAAATATCTCACTAGAAAGTTTTTGCTAAAATTATACTATTACAACATGTAAATGGTGTTTTAATTTAACTATTATTGCTCCAAATGTATTATCAAAGAACAGAGAAGGACGTCGATGTTTTAGCAATTTTACAAGTTTCAAGTGGTCAAAAATTCAGTTTCTCTGCAATTCAGCAATTGTACTTGTTAAGCTGAATTGAGCAGTCGTCTGCAGAAATCGAATTCTTGTAGTCTGATTGCTGATTTAAAAGTTACTTTAAATGGATGTGGTTTCTCATCGTCGAATTGCGAAGAAAATTTGTAGGATTTCATAGTGTGTTCGTAATTCAGCTTTTTATTATAAATAATCGCATTTAAAGCTAGAAAATTAAGTCTTTATGGGAAGATAATAAAACTGTGTTTTGATTTAAATAATAATAGTATTATTAGTATAATTAACGTCCCCTCGAGTATAGTGCTCCAACAAAAAATATTCAATCTGAGCGCAGGTCTGTTTTCTTAATATTTAATAGTAAATTAGACATATTAGGTGTATAGAGAAATTGCTAATTGCAGATTAATAGAAGCTTCTACGATTTAAAAAAAAAGTCACGTCCTCGTTTATGCATGATTTTATTTTCTTAACTTCAAAAAAGACCATTTTCAAATCACAGATGTCACACTTCAATTCAATCAAAGAACATATAAACATAAAGAACTTGCACCCAGTAAAAATCAATGCTTGACGAAATTCTCATTCTGCAGATTCCGATAGTGTGATTGCTGAGCATTTGTCGTCTAGTCTAGCTGCTGAACCCTTTGCCGCACACGTACCGTTCGTGATTAATAAATGTTCAATTCCAGTGTGAGCTAAAGTGTGAGAGAACTCGAACTTGAATAGCTGAAAAGCAAGCGAACTCGTAACACACGACTGTGGTTCTATGGGGTCGGCTCACGATATGCTGCTGAATGCTGAATTCTCTCTCTGGGATAAGAACCCATTCGAACATATTTTCGTGCAACATTTTTTGTTTAGCATGTAAATTCTTTACCGACTTGTCAGTGCGCGCAGTAAATTTGTTAATTTAAATCAGTTATGAATCAAAGTTTAAACAACGCATAGCTTGCCAATTCTAGTGTATTAATATATTAAATTGAAAAATCGGACATATTTGAGTTAAAAATGTCGACTTCTTTGAAAAGAATTATACCTATGAATTTTACAAAAGACTATTGTATTGAAATGTTATATTTGTGATTTGAAATGGTGACTTTTGAAAATAAAAAAATATATGTTAGCTACCTGGTGGGACGCATATTTGAATTGATTCGAAGTCATCTACTAAGTTGCTTATAACGCCTGTGTTCGCTTGCTCTTCAGGTTGCGCCGTTTTGATCATGTCTCAAATTATTCTAGACGTTTACTGGATATGAGTATGGAGGTACAGTTAAATTTCCGTAAATGTTTGTATTTATTCCAACTCATTAAGCAGAGATCACAAGCGTTTTTATATGACAAAATAAAATTCCTACCATCAGTCCGGACCCAGAATTGACTGATTCCGCGGTTTAAGTATCTGTAGTCAAAGAATTCATTCTTTGTTTGCGCAGCTAAACTGTGGAATGCCCTTCCAATGAGGTGTAGGAGTTCCAAATCCGAGAGCCAATTTAGGCGGACGTACAGGGAATTATATATTGATAGGTTAACACTGATGTAACTATGCTAATTAATTTATTTTGGTATTGTGTTTAATTTTATTTTATTTGTTTTGCCTATTACTATTATCATTTTATTTATTATTAATGTTTTTACCATATTGATTTTCTTTTCATTCTTGTTTGTATTCCGTTTTAGTGTAATGCTTTCCAGAAGTCCGATTGAGTTGCAACCGGAGGCCACTACAAATTTTATAAAAGAAACAAGGTTACAATTTTGGTAGGATATTGTACGAAATTTTTCATTTCAGTGAGATTTAGGCTCTATTGTTAAAAATATTTGCTACGTAAATGTAAAGTTTGTAGGGAATTAACTGGAAGGTCGATTGGGGTTCAATTGGAGTCCCCAAGAATTTGAAAATAAGTATAGTCTCTAATTAATCAGGATTTTATATTAAAAAAGATATTCTGATTCTAAGAAACTAGAATTTTAAAATGAACAAATTTCCCATAATAAGTGAAAGTAAGCGTTTTTAAATAGAGGAAATTGGGTGCGTAAAAGAAATATAAATAAAGTGTTTATACTGAATTAGGAATTTGTTTCGATTTAAGCAAAAGTAGCAAGCCTTGAAATTGAAAATATCGGTCATATGTTAAAGTAAATTAACATCATCGGTAAGTCAAATTGAATTTCTCACAATTTACTAAGAAGAAATTTATTTTAAAATTTTCCGCCCTATGTGAATAGAATTAGTATCCTCATTGAACGTTTGTCAATTCAACTTAAGCGCTGTGATCGCATCAAAAAGTACCATTCGGCCATTTTGGAATGGATATCCATACACGCTCCCCTGTCAGAGTATTGACGCATTAATGTTGGTGGTTGTGTGAAATTTCCTCTTTTTCTTCCAAGCTCGCTTCATTTAGCTGTTGGCATCCAAAGTATAAAACACGGTGACGCGTATTCAAAAAGTAGTGAGGTGAAAATTAAGGTAAAGAAATCTCCCAATTCCAATACTTTTTAGAAATTGAACTAGACTTCCCAGAAAGTTACTCCGCGCAATTTTAAGTTCAGTTCAGTGATATAAAAGAACGACAGAATTGCGAGTAGGTAAGGAGTAAAAAAGAAATATATATATATAAAAGAAAAAAAAATGTCCCGATTGTTCGTATGGTGTACTTGTGAGCCCTCTTTTGTGTAATGTGTAGATATTGCGGAAACTTCAAAAAATGGTTGTTGGCCATTTTTGTCGCTGCTCTGCAAAATTTCTAGGTTAGTTTTGGCTACTGCTTTTAATGGCTTCTCCGTATTTATTGTTGAAAATTTCTTAGTGCATAATCTGTAGGTGCATGTGGGGGCCTGAAAAGGCGCTCCAGCGGGGGCATATGTGTCCTCCTGTGGGTTCGTCGTATGCATGCTTCGGGCGTAGGAAAAAAAAGCACAGGCCAGCAGGATCAGAGAGCTCTTTCAAATATTTCTATGCCCGATGGGTGCCGTGTGGGGCAAGATGATACGCATTTAAATGTGGAGCATTTTTTTCTCATTGAATTTAATTGAAAAAGTGCAATTGAATTTGTCCCCGAGTGAAACCGCCACCGGGATTTGATGGCCGAAATCAAAAAAGTGCTCCACTCCGCCAATTCGGAGGCGAGCATGCATGGCCCCCTGCACGGCGTAATGGTGTGGGTGCGTATGTGTACACACAGGCGAGGGAGGAGTGAACTGTTTTCAATTTTTTCCACTCGAAAGTTAACTGTAAATATCGGTTTATAATGGCCACAAAATTGCATCGGTTTGATTTTCAATGTAAAAATTTTAAAGTGGTGAATTGTTAGGACTACCGCCGTGTTGTGTGGGGCAGAATTTATTCAAGATGTTGCTTTTTGTGCTATCGAAGGGAAAATGGGGAGAATTAATTCCGGAAGAGTTGTGTGATGGATTGCTCTTATCTAACTATAAATATTGCGAATTGTAATTTAACTGCTTCCTCGCCAGGACAGGACCGATCACTTCAAGGGGAAAGAAGTTAACGGATCGAATTTTGAGCTATTACCGCAATTTGCGGAAAAGAAAAGAGTTGAAAATTGGAAAAAAGGTTTCTCACCCTGATTTCATTGATCGAGCAATTTTCATAGAACCTTCAAATAATTTTAGTTCTTCAATAGTCCTGGGGAGTTATTTCCCGAGCTGCGGTTGGTTCCGGAAAATTTCAATTTAGAAGAGCCTTTTCCCGGAAATTACGTTTTGATGCTGATAAATTCGTACTAGAGAATCGACCTAACCTTGACCGCGTGCTTCCTACAATCTCAGGCAATTTCCAGTTCCTCTCCCAGTTATTTCATAAAGAGCTGTTTTTCCCTGAAATTAGTACCTAGTATTATTAATGCACCCGCCTCCATGTTTCCCTTAATGGTGTGCAAGTTGTGTATGGCAGTTAAACGTTAATATCAGCCAGAAATAATATAAAAAAATTATATCCGACCGTAGAAAATATTCCACAGCAACAAAATTAAAATAAGTCAATCGATATGAGATTCTCAGAAATCGATGCACATTTACATTATTAGCATAAGACTAAGTTGTGCCAAATATGAACATATTCGTTTATTTATTTTCTTGTTTTCGTTATATGATTATGTATTCCACGTTTATATAGATATATAGAACAAACTAAGATTCGCAGGTAAAAAGAAATTTTTAATACTTTGAACGCTTAATAATGATATCACAAAAATCGTAAGAAAGAGCAAATTTTTCCCATTACACTCGTGCTTTTTGATGTCTCTATAGTTTTGTTTTACTTAAGGTACTAATACCGTCTAGAACTCCATTTTCGACTCCTCATAGTCTCAAAAATCATCTCCTAAATTTTTGTTGAGCAATTCGTAATAGAAAAAAAGTTATAGCGTTATACAGTGAAGGCGCGCAGATTGGCTCTGAGCGACTCTCTAAACTTTAAACGCGTTATTCTCGAAATAACAATTTTTGAGTCTGCCCCTAGATAATCTCCCAATCTACCGAACCGATTTGAATAAACCTTGGTTCGTTTTGTTTGTTTAGGTTGCCTCTATTGTAGTTTACCACAATTTAGCCCAACAATTTAAAAAGAAAAATGTTGGCAAAAGATAAAGATGAAAAAAATTAAATTGTTTTACATTTTTTTCAAACGTTTGTATTTTTTTTTTTTGATTTTTCGACTAAATGTGGTAAATTAGAAGGTAAGGGATCTTCCTGTTTAAAATACCGTTTGAATTTTTTGTTTCAGACATCTCAATTCTGAGATAATCTCTGGGCAATGGGACTAGCAATTTTCAAGCTGCCGACTTCAGCGCCCTCTATGCAAATATCTAAATATAAAAATTAAATTAAATAATTGTTTTTCAATCTACAAGGATCAAACTTATTGTAAAAAAAATTTGGTTGTAATACCTAACAAAAGGGCTGAGAAGAAAAAAATCACGAAAAAGTGTTATTTTTTGGCTCTTTAGACGGTAGTAGTACCTTAAATCTTTATCTACTGCTGTCAAATTTCATATAGTCAGTGCAGAAATTCTTAAATAAACTTATTTGGATAAATGCTGGGTTTCAAAAGGTTTCTATTACAAAACTCTTTTAAATAATTTTAAGGCCATGCACAGCGGGTCACCCAGAGACCCATAAACATCCTGTTGGTTTTTTGTTATTTATGAGCAATATATGTTAGATTTCGTAGTAGTTTTTTATTTTCTAGTTTTCTAATATTCTAATTATGATTATTTATGACATTGTTAATAGTAAATAAGTAAAAAAAAAACATTTTTTTTTAGAGTTAATTATGACTAGAACAAACATTAACTGTATTTAGAAACTTATGAGTCTGTCATCAGATTTTTAAAATTCAATCTGCGACCTCAAAAAATTACAATATTGATAAAAATTCGATGGCTAGAGAAATACGTGCTTCAAGGATTAAATAAATAATCTTATTTCTTTAGCTAAATTTCAACATTGTACTAAACACCAAAACGTGCCAGTAATAAATATTTATTTATTCAAAATGTTCCTTCTATAATTTTTGGAAGGGAGATTGCTTGGGATTAAGAGATTTTAATTCTTTTCAAAAAGGTGCTACTTATTATTTTTTTTATTTAATTCATTAAACAGATCAAATGTTCAAGGCGAAAATTACGTTTAGTTCGGTGTTTCTGCTGGTTTTGTAACTAACCGTTTATTTCTTTACAGAAAATTTCAAAAGTTATTCACCGAAAGAAATATGAAGAGACGGTGATTCTAGAGGTCAAACCAGAGTTTTACATACACAATAGCCAGTAAGTATTACACTCTCGTTATAAGAAAGACCAACAATTTTAGTAAAATAATAAATCATAAGAGTTGATTAAATTTTCATATGAACTTATCACGATTAGAGGAGCTTTAAGTTAATGGAAAAGTAAGAAAGTTCAAAGTGTAATAAATCACATATGAATTTAACCAACTTTTGTGACCTACTTGTTGCAAGAATAAATTCCACTTATAAATTTTCTTTTACGTGTGTGAAGCTTTGGTGGGATCACAAAGGATGAAAAAACCTTAAACTTTGTGATAAACAACTGGGCTAAGTGCGAGCAGAGGAAATATAAAACTTCAATATCATTTTTATATTAAAGAAAGGTGAAAAACATGAGATTTGTACATTTATAATCACAACAAGACAAAAAGGACGATTTATTTTGAATAAATTTGATTCATGCGAACTCTTATCATAAAAAGTGAAGTTTTAAAGCAATTTTTATTTTATATGTTGAAGTTAAGTAATATAAATGAATTAAGGACATTAAAATATTAAGAGAACATAGAGTTTAAAAAAGAGCGAGAAGTTTGTTTACGTATTAAAGGGGAAAAGATCGGTAAAAGCGATTGCGCGAAAAAGGGAGGAGTAAAGATTTGTGAAAGGAGTGCAAAGAAGGAGAAGGAGAAAAGACTCAGTTTCTGAGGACCATTTTATTCAGATAACTTTTTCAAAATGATGACAGAAAATATGAATGCTGCCAACCATCTGAACAATCACGGCACACCTAAAAGGTAATATTTAACTGCAATTTAAAAAAAAAGGATAAATATACTGATGGGGATTATTTTTTCCTTCTGAACAGCATAAGCAACAGTGAAAAAACTGTTGCTACCGTCAATGATGACATGGGCTGGAAAGCTAAACTTAAAATTCCTCCTAAAGATAATAGACCGAAGACTAGCGTAAGTTTTGATTTTTCAATTGAAGGAGAGGATAAGTTTGAATCAATTTATTTTTATAGGATGTAACAGATACAAGAGGCAATGAATTCGAGGAATTTTGTTTAAAACGTGAACTTCTGATGGGCATTTTCGAGAAGGGTTGGGAGAAACCTTCACCCATCCAAGAAGCAGCTATCCCTATAGCTTTAAGTGGTAAAGATATCTTAGCTCGTGCAAAAAATGGTACAGGAAAAACTGGAGCCTACTGCATTCCTGTACTGGAACAAATCGATCCAACTAAGGATTATATTCAGGCCCTTGTCATCGTTCCCACAAGAGAATTAGCGTTGCAAACTTCGCAGATTTGTATTGAACTAGCAAAACATTTAGATATTCGGGTTATGGTGACAACTGGCGGTACCAATCTCAAAGATGATATTATGAGGATTTACATGAAAGGTAATTTGAGACTTTTGATTATTAGTTATCATTTTTTTTTTTTTGGGCTAAGCTTTAATGATGATATATTGGATTCCCCATCATTTGATTAATAAATGACAAAAGCCATTCTGATACTTTATATGCTTACTATGCGTTTTTTTTACACAAAGTAAAGTTACTAATATTAACGAATTTTTCTTTGTTATATTGTTTTTCAGTACAATTAATAATTGCGACGCCAGGACGTATTCTGGATTTAATTGATAAGAAGGTTGCCGACATGTCGCACTGTAAAATACTTGTACTGGACGAGGCTGATAAGTTACTGTCGCTGGATTTTAAGAGCATGCTGGATCATGTTATCATGAAACTGCCGAAAGATCCTCAAATATTATTATTCTCGGCAACATTCCCGCTCAGTGTTCAAAATTTTATGGAAAAACATTTACGTGAGCCATATGAGATTAATTTGATGGAAGAGTTAACACTAAAGGGTGTCACCCAGTACTATGCATTTGTACAGGAGCGGCAAAAGGTTCACTGTTTAAATACGCTGTTCTCAAAATTACAAATAAATCAATCAATTATCTTTTGTAATTCAACACAACGTGTTGAATTGCTTGCAAAAAAGATAACTGAGCTCGGCTACTGTTGCTATTACATACATGCCAAAATGGCTCAAACGCACAGAAATCGGGTTTTTCATGATTTCCGACAGGGGCTATGCAGAAATCTAGTCTGCTCAGATCTTTTTACTCGTGGTATTGATGTTCAGGCTGTGAATGTTGTTATTAATTTTGATTTTCCACGTATGGCTGAGACTTACTTACATCGTATTGGCCGCTCAGGGCGTTTTGGACATCTAGGTGGGTTAAAATAATGAAAAAAGAATGAATCCTTATTCTCGGATGTTGTATTATTAAAACGCACTATGCATTTTATTCCAGGCATTGCCATCAATCTTATCACCTACGAAGATCGTTTCGATTTGCATCGCATTGAAAAGGAGCTTGGCACTGAGATCAAGCCAATTCCAAAAGTTATTGATCCTGCACTGTATGTAGCCAATGTGGGCGGAATCGGAATCGGACTTGGCAATACCGATTTGAATAATTCAAGCAACGAAGAGGGTAATGTGAGCAAGTGAAACGAACTGTCTCCGATTTATTAATAGTTAAGTGATGTGTGTTAAAATAATAAACAGAATATTGAAAATAACTCGTATAACTGAGGCCAATTTCGAGTGATTGATGAACTCAGGTATGGGTGATGATTTTGTGTGAATGTTAGTGCGAGTACAAAGTTTAATAAAAAAGAAAAAACAACAAAAAGGAACAATTACATTATCGCGTTGTTTTTCCTCTGAATTTTATCCAAATAATGCGATAATTGAAACATAAGACTAAAAATACAAGAAAATAAATCACATAAGAACTCAGAGATGTAAAAATAAAACAACAAAAAGTACTGCTAAAACATAAAATGCAGGGTGTGAGTTAAGGACTCTAAATGTTTCGAGGGTTAAACGAGAAAAAACTAATAAATGAATTGAAAAATTTTGTAAACTGAGGTATAAACTCGTAAACTCAATTTGCATGGAAATCTCGGTGTTTCGAAAGTGTCTTTAGTGTCTTTTTTTTTATATATATAAAATTCGAAATTGTTGCAAAGAAAAAATAAGTGTTGTTGTGATTTCCTCTAACAATCTTATCAAGAAATAGTGAACAAAATGCAAGGCTCTTTAAAGCGAAAACATCAACAACAACAGCAGGAAAACAACACCGGGATTCTTCAACTACAGCAACAGCAGCAGCAGCATCATCAGAAGATAAAAAAAATGTCATCCATTTTTGGGTTAATACTTTTTATTGTACCTCCAAATTTCCTCCTTGGGTTTTTTTATATAAACATTTACAAAGATTTCTATTTAAAACGTTTACTTCTGATTAGACAAAAACCAGAGGGTTAGAGTTTATTGATATTGTTTGTTAATTTTTGCGCTTTTACACAAATTTGGTTGTACTCTGTTTTCGTAGATTATGAAAATAGATGAAATTTTAACCCTCGAAAATCATCTTTACTTTATTAGTATACCTTTTTAAATTTTTGTTTTAATTACAGTTGCTTTTTTTGTTCATCGCAAGGCAGATTTGTTACGGGTATAGCAAGATATTATGTATTTTTTTTTTTTTTTACGAAAACAATCAAAACGTCAATTTTTTAAGGCAAATTCACGTTATATTTAAAGTAAAACTTTAAGTTAGCTCAGCAATTGAAGAATGTATAAATAGATGGTCTTCAGGCTCTTCAGAACAATAGAAGACTATGATAATGAAGAAATCTGTAATTGGCATGTATCATTCATTTAATTGTATGTATATTTTGATATCCTTCTAACTTCTGCATCGTATAAAATACCACGCAAACATGCGTTTCGATACATAAAAGATTTATTCCTAAAACAAAAAGTGGATTATACAGCAATTGAGATGACTTGGTTGAGTTTATGCCTGCAGTTTTAAGTAAAATAAAATATCCAAAATCCAAAGTAAGGAATTTGCGTAGGCAATGTTATGTTTGCGCATTTCAAATTACGTGCAGGCATATATTTGACCACAATCCCTAAATTGATTATACAAAATGTCGGGAGCTTGATTAAATGAATACTTTAAAATCTGCTGCAAGCATTTTGTGGTGAATATTTTCACCTAAGACCCTGTGACTAATTACTGTGATCATGAATCTTATTTGGCCTAAGAATCTGCACCCGGCTTTAATTGTATAACTATCCTGAATTAGACCTTCATAATCTGGTGCTTGAAATAATGAGTTATTTAGGATTTCTATCGTTATTTAATTATAAGGTAAGCCCTGCATTGGTTCTATATTTTGTGAAGCATTTTCTTATTCAACTGTTGCAGAAATCTTATCACTATTTGAAATGTTAGAGACCGACCCTTTATTTGAAATGTGAATTAACTAAAGTCGAATTATAATTAGAGCGTCAACAAATCTACAAAGGTATTAGCTTTCTTAAACAATCTTGGTGTGCAGACAATAGCAGCATACGATCAAATTATTTGCGTAGAGCTCCCTTAATTGAACGACAGCGGCAGTGTGATGCCTGTTGTGCCTTATAAATAAGATCGTCGTACAACGTTTTACATTTCGAAAAACTCTTATAAATTCAATTTTTCTATTTCAGTAAAAATTGATGTTATAATTCGACTTTAGATTAATATTTTTTCACATGAATGGGCTCAAAATATTAGAAATATTTGTTTGAAGGCACCAAATTATTAGGAGTTGACATTAAAATAGGCAATTGCAATGGTTGAAAATAATGAATTATTGAAGTTATAAAATTATTGTAAACCACCAGTTTGGAGGGTAGCGCATATTAGACCAAAAAATTCTCTTCTAACAATGAAAAATTAGTTTTAGATAATCAGCTCAAAAAATATACTTTTTTAGATTCAGTTTACACCAAAAATAAGTCTAGTTTCCTTATTTTTAAAAAAATTGGTGGATCTGTAATCTAATTTTATTCCAATGGCTGCGTCTTTTACCATTCACGATGTCAATAAAAATTCTATATAAGTATACAATTATTGCATGAACAAAAGCCTAAAAAACAATACCATAAAAGCAGAAATATATGGGCGATACGAACAATTGAGGAAGGCCAAAACTCGTCTTGAGTTTCAGAACCCATTGAAGAAGAATAAAATATGTATTGGCTTTGAATGGTTTAAATATAATGCGCTAACTTCATCAGTCATATGCGGAAAGGGAAAATATGGATTTAAGTTTGAAAATAGTAGTAATGCATAAAAAGAGTTTGAGTGAAAGGTCGAGGAATCGCTTTATTATAATTCTGTTGAAATATATTGCCATTAGATTTGAAAATAATGCCATTCCAAAGGCTACATTTTTTTTTAACGCTAATTTTATGGGATTTACCAAGATTTGGCTTGAAGCTAATACATCTGTATTTAGATTCCCTGCTCGACACGTGAAAAAGAATAATTTTTGGATAATTGAATCGGGTGTTTCGCAAAATTCGGAGGCGTTTTGGCTTTTGTTCTTGTGTTTACATTCAGTCTGGATTCGAATGGTGTCTTAAATTTCTAAAATATAGTTTCGCTTTGCAAGAACGATTTGATTATAACGCACTTCCTTTGAATTCCAAGTAATTTGAAGAATGTTTTACCAAAAAAACAGTCTGTCTACTCCTTTTGGAACATATACATACAACCATTTTGTTAAATATGTCATATAAAATTTCTTTCAACAAAATAAAAAAATTGTACATAAACTAAAAGTTGATATTTAAAAAAAACGAGGAGTCTTCCCTTCATGTAATTAATTTATTTATTTTAATTAAATCAAATTTTTATTTTAATTTCTTGCGAGAAAAATTAGAAACAAAAACGAAAAATGCCCGAACAATATCTACCTTGCTGTAAAAATCTAAGTAAATCTTAAGCAAATTACAATTAGGAATTTGTATAAATGAATTTTTAAAGTGAGATATATAAAAAAAAACGTGAAAGAAAATAAGACGTGTGTGTGTGTACATAACTAAATAAAAAACATATATACCGTCTCTTTTTGCGAGACATTTACCTAGGATCTTGTATATATTCATTAAGAATATTTTATAAACTTAGCGATGTTTCTTTTTGTATTAACAATCTTGTTTTTATTTAATTATTAAAGTTACAAAAAAGGCAACTGTGATTAAGAAGTAGTTCCCCGCAAATTCATTAATTTTCTTATGTTTCAATTATATGAGGCAATCTATAATTTTCTTCTGTTGCTTTCATTTATTTTTAAATTTTTAAATGATGAAACATTTTTAACGAATTTTGTCCTGATTGATGTATTAGCAGTAATTGTTTTAATAAGATGAAACAACTATTTGTTCAAAAAGTATATTCGAAGTATTATAAACTACAACAGTTGTTCAGAAGTGATTTCCTTGTTTTTAATTTGTATCTTTTGTGATATTAAGGATTTGTTGTACTTGTTTTATAGTTTAATCATTGGCACTGAACAACTCTCAAGCCAATCACACTTCCTAATGAAGATTTAAGTCTCTTTCATAAAGATTAATTCCAAATTGCATGCAAGCAATGATTAGTTTGCACCCTAATCTCTTATGAAATGGCAAATCCTAATACAGCCCCCGAGTTTTAGAAATTACAAATCCGTTCGTATTTGTACTTTATAATCTTTCAGTAAAATGGGCTTATTGAGCTGCTTATGGCTTTGATGCTTAGAATTTCCAGGAAAGAGCACAATATGTTTCTGAATAAGTACGCCAAGTCGAATACATTTCTTAATATGATGGAGCAATTTTAAATTTCTTTGCATCACTTTAAAAATATCAGAGTTATAATGAACCTGTAGGCGGGCGCTATGAATCTCTTTACTTTTGAAGTAAAACTTTCCTTTGCTACATTACGGTACAAAAATATGCCATTTCATGCTTGATATTTGTTAATTATAAAATTAGAATCATTTACTTAATTTTAAATCTCAAATCGTAGCATTGATGATATTCAAGGAAAAACCACTTCTAACAAGTTTCTGAACCACTTTTTTTAACAACAGCATTTTCGATCGTTCTAAAGACGCATTTTATATTCATTTCCTGAAAGTATTCCTCGGAATATTCCGTCCAATGATGTGACTTTTGTTATCTTTTGTTTAATATTGATTTAGTTTAACACAGGAACAATTTTCGGTTTTAATTAAAAGAGCTATCGTTAAGAAATAAACTTAATTTGTTTTAAATGTTTCATCAAAACACAAAAGTAGCCAACATGCAACATTGATTTGTTAGAAAAATTACACAACACAAAATATCACAAAAACTGATAAAATATTTGAATTCATTCAGAGTTAAGGAACACACTCGAAAAAGATCGATTTAAATTTTTTCTAAAATATCAAAAGAAGTGACATTTCAGAAATAGTTTGTTACTTTTCGTATACACAAAAGCAGTTGATTATTTTGGAAAAAAGCACGAGCTTAAAGCAATAAGTAAATTAAACTTTAGAACAGTTCGTTACCGCAATAAAAATGATCAGAGATTTAAATCGATAAAATAATGTCGATTGTTTTAAACAACCATACAAGTTGGGGGGGAGATACGGAGAAAATATTGTAATTAAATAAACAGAAGAATTTGATTTGGAAAATTAAATGAAATGAAAGATAAGGCCGAAAACACCAAAAAAGAAAGTGGAAAAGATATTTTTTAAAACAATAAAACTAGTACACGATTATCACTATAATTTTCTAAACAAATGTACCTGTTTTACACGAAAAATTTAATGTATAATTAAGTAACATTAATTATATGCGAAACGCAGTGTGGACAATGAATGATAACATTTTTTTTGAAAAGCAAAAAAAAAACTACTACAAACAAAACCTGAACATCCACAGCAAGACAAAATTGTTAACATTGAATTAGCAAATTAAAAAATAAAAGTAAAAACAAATAAAATCAAAACGTCCACATTTCTCACGAATTATCGACAATTTTGTCAGCGTTTCTTGTAAAATAACACCTCTGTAAAGCTGTGGATGTTCATTTTAAGTGAAAAGAAAACAACGACGACTCCTTGTAGGGCGAAAATCACGAAATCAAAGTTGCAAAATACTTTAACAGAATTTCTCAAAATTTTTTATATTACTTTGAAGCTCGGAAAATTTATAAGGACCGCAGTTAAGTAATGTGATTATAACAATTGGCTCAATTAAAACTTTTTTGTAATTTCCCATCCCCTCTTTGAGGGATACTTTGCAGCAGTTGTGCCACTTTGATTTTTGCAGCTCCAGTTTGTTGCGACTGTTATTGTTCTGGAGCCTGTGATTTCCAGCCTACAAGGAAGAAAAGGGTGTCCCTTTCGTCGTGAAACAACATCGGGGAAGAAGAGGGACATTGTACTGCAATAGAACACCGATGAATTGCTGACAAATTTTTTTGGTGAACAATTTCAAGCGAGTAAGTGCGTAAAATTAATTTGATTTTACCCAAACACAAAAATTAAAAGCGGTTTTGTTGTTGTATATGTATGGCATCGCGCGATAAATCGGTTTCTATTGTAGTCAAAACAATACACAAAAAAACAACAACAGCACTCAAAATACTGCCAATAAATGTTTAAGACAACCTGAGTATCTTCAGACAGCCACAAGACATCGAAATTGTGGCGAAGAGAACTAGAAGACATTTTTGGATATTGAAGAAGATCAAAAACAGAAAACTGCTGCAACTTAATTTCCTAAGGTTGGGCTCTCTTTAAAAAAAAATGTTTAAACAAATAAATAAGAAAAAATGAAAGAAATTGTAGGAGTTTAAAAAAAAATTAATGAAATAGTCTTGAGAAGAAAGAGTGCTTTCACCCAGTCATGCGTTTTTCTGTTTTTCATATTCACATCATCAAAAATTAAAAAAAAAAAAAAGAAAAAAAAGAAGCAGTTTGTAAAAAGAAAGCAAGGTCCAATCCGTTTTATGTTAAACAAATGATCTCAATTCCGATTTGTAGCAGGTGGCAATTATTCAAGAACAAAAAGTACACGAACTAAAAGCAGTCTTTTACCACCATTTAGTGTTAATTTCTTGTAATGCAAATTGTAACTGCCACTTCCGGAAACAAAGAAAATATACAAAAAATGTAAGATTTCATTATTTTGAAAAAAGGGAAAGAAAGAAAAAACCTCATTTTAAGCCAACCAAACTGCAATCTTTGTTTAAATAGTAAACGTGTAATTAACTTTAAACTACAGAAACCCTATAATTTTTTTTAAGAAAACAAATTTGCAAGCAAAACTGTGAACAAGTCCCAGTGTGTCCTTTATTGTTACTTTAAAATTATTCCGGCAAAATACGATACTTTTCCTTGTTTAATATGTTAATTTCCTTCAACATAAGCACGAATTTAAATTTATACTGCAGGGACCTTTATGTATTTTGGGTAGATTTCTTGAAATAGTCGGGACACACTGTGCGACGATTGATAATTTAATTTGTAATATGACAGAAGAAATAAATAGATTGGATTGGAACAACTCTGTTTTATTTATTTTAGAGAACCAGTGTCCAAGAATACTTTTTTCAACTTACGAGGAGAAGGCACCTACTCGTCATCACTGATTGTGCTCAAATTTATAGCACATGTAGGTCTTGGCTACAAATGAAAGTACCCGAAGTGGGATCTCCAGATGGCCAAGCGTTTACAAAATAATAGTATACAAAAATTTTCACGCGGCTCTAAATCCCATTCATTGTAACACGTTCCCAAAGCGGGGGCGGGTGGTTAACACTTGGGCTTGTGGTTCAGTAGTCACGGGTTCGAATCCCTGCGAGCGGAGGCTTTTTCTCGGATCTTTCCCAATTTTTATAAGATTCGGGTTCGTAATTAAGCGTAGTGATAAATTTTTTAGATAAGGAAAAAAAATTGGGATTGCGGACTTTTCAGCAAAGGATTGCGATTAAAGCGCATACCAAAAGACTGTACATTAAAATTCAAACTTTTATTATTTTTCATGATGATGATTTACATTTGGTGGGGTGATATTCATTATAGAAACAGGGGAAACAATAATTATTTCTGCATCTAGCACAGGTTAAAAACGCCGCATTTTTACAATTACAGCGTTGTTTCAACGTTTGCATACAAAAACAAACGATTCAGATTCCTAAAAACTTCTCTCTCATCGCAGTTTAGCAGCGAACCACACGTAACGTAACATGTTACCGAATATTGGAGCGGGTAGTTGGTGGTGAACGATCGAATGTACTTTTATATATTCTCGGGATGTGATTTCTTTTTCTTGCTTGATGAGATAAAATACGACATTTATAACCTGAGCTACATGCAGAAATAATTACAGTTTCCCCTGCTTCTATAATGAATATCACCCCGCCAAATGTAAATCATCATCATGAAAAATAAAAGTTTGAATTTTAATGTACAAAGTCTTTTGGTATGCGCTTTAATTGCAATCCTTTGCTGAAAAGTCATCGGTGATGACGAGTAGGTTCATTCTCCTTGTGAGTCCATCAAGTTCAAGATGTGGATTCGGTGTTATTCGTTGTTATTATTAGGTAAGTGAAATTTATGAATAAAGATCTTCCAAAGTCCCAAGAAGCCTGTAATTAAATGTTTTAAATAAAGGTTTATTAGGAATTTTCTAACAGAATTTGGTTGATTTTAATTAAAATGTAATAGTACATATATTTAAAATTTTATTATCTGACAAAATAATTTTAGTTTTCAATTGCTCTTTAGATTTCGTATAGTTACTATACAGGATGTTTGGCAGAAGGACCGACAAAATTTGTTGGTGGGTTCATTTTTTAATTTTTTACCGATGAGATCTAAGTCGTATGTGATCCGGTTACTGATATACGACTTGTTCCAGTTTATTTAAAAAAATGTCCTAAATTCCCTCTTCAAACCCTCATAACTGTTTTGTTTGTGGTCACAATAGCATGAAATTATTTTGTATTGCATGTTTGATATATGTTTTCCATCTAAACAACAAAATTTAATGTAGTTTATTAACAAAAAAAAGGACGTAAGCTTCCAAAGTCCAAAAAACAGGTAATTGCGTGAAGAAATAGCTTTTTTCAAAATTAATTAAACGACTTAGGTCTCATCGGTAACAAATTAGAATTGAACCCACGAATAAATTTTTTGTCGGTCCTTCTGCCAAACACCCTGTATAACATTGTAGGCTTAGGTGTTAAGTGTTCAGTTTATTGCGTTGGGCTTTTCATCTTTCATATAAATTTGGTTTGGGGAAAGACCCATGTATCTAGTCACTAGTGCATGATATGCTTAATTTAAGGAAAACAGAACCATGTAAAATCATGTGTTTTTTTTGTGGGTAACCTATCCTACACTTAACCTAGATGTAATAGCGGGTCGCCATCACTTATTGCTAGTAGGCTAGTTACCTGATAGTTGGGCTACATATCTGCGGGAGTTAAAAAATGTCTCTTATAGCTTCGATTTTATCTATGATCAATTGTGTGTTTGAGAGGATGTAGTCTTTCCGTAGAGAAGTAGGTGGATTTAGCCAGCATTTTTTTTTTTTTTTTTATATAGATTATAATTTTGTTTTCCACGGAAAGTATAGACTGTGAATTAACGGATTAGATAGAGTGTCTGCCTTTTTCAATGTCATGGCTGTGTTTATCTTATAAGTTAGTCCATTTTTGATACTATCCGCCCATGTTATATAGTGTCCGCCTAGTACTAGGTTTCTTCTAAAGAATACGGTTTGGGTTTTCTTGGAATTGATCTTGATTTTCCAGCTGGATAAGTGGTTTAAACTTGAGAAGGCTGCTTCAAGATTACTTAATATTACAAAGTCCGCTATGGTTGTTCGAGCTGCTGTGTCATCAGCAAATAGGAGAATTTTAGTTGATTTAATTAAAATGTAATTATTTTGCAAACATTAGTGTTTGCTGAAAAGAAATTGTATGCGAATTTCCTTAGAAATGGATTTGTAGGGAAATGGACAAAAAATGCTATTCCATTACATACTTTTTAAAAAATAGCATGTGTGCTAGAATTGTTAGTTGAGTTTAATTAGGAATATTGTAAAAGAATAAAGCAGACATATATAAAATAATAAAAAAATAATAAAAATATTTAAAAATATTGTGTATTTTCGACACGTCGACGATGAGTAAAACAAAGATTTTGTACAAGAAATTGTTTCAATCAAGGAAATTTGCGTACAAGGATGAACGATCCGGAAGTTTAGTGACTGTCAGGTCGAAGCTATTTTTCATACCAAGAGATACTGTGTATTAAACAATTTTATATCAAGTACAGAAAAGAAACCATTTATTTTTTAGTGATTATTGATATTCACGGTAATAGCATGATTATGATTTAGGTTTTATATCCTCTTAGAGTATGCTACTTTTCAAAGTACTCTCCAATATGTATGCCTGGTTTTTGGGTGCAATTATCGCAATAAAATCTAGTTTCTCGTCTTCCCCTGCAATCTTTCGATCCGCGTACACTGCAGTACTTTCTAGTCCAACTGCGAATAATGTGGAGTTTTCCATCTAGACTGAACTCAACTGTGTAAAATAACTTTGGGAACGCATACGTTTTCTTGCAAAATAAAAACAAGACAAGACTGAATTTGTATGCGAAGAATACAAAAATGCCCATAGGAAAAAACGGTACAAATTAAGAGAAAGGACCTGCTACAATACTTAACGCGCTTATTGTAAATATAACAATAATAGTGAGAGAAATGATTTTTGCCCAATAAGTAAAAGTGCCATCCCGCTTGGCGCGGCATTGGTCCGTTAAGAGTTAATGTTGAAGAAGGAAATAATCAAAGCCTCCGGGAACTATAACAAGCTGTGAAGTAGACTTGTCTATAGGTTGCCGTAGTCCGTTAATTTCTGCAAAATGATTCTTATGGCACAATATCTCACATATTTCATTACGTACAGTAGATCTGCTAAACTATCGGTTTTACGGGAAAATGTCCTGAAAAAAAGCAACTAAAGAAGCGTGTTTCTTTGTATAAATTTGTAGGGATATTGTGATTAGTGATTTTTTCTCATTTGGGGATTTTGTGAGTGGGGATTTTGTGAGTGGGGATTTTGTGAGTGGGGATTTTTAAGTTTCCAGATTTCTGCAATGTATTGAATTTACAGAAACCCAAAATATGCAATTAGAAAAAGCCTGTTAATTCTTTATTTTCGACTATGTACAATTGGTTTACTTCAATTCGTAAACAATTCATTATTGACCAGTTCTATCACATAAATTCGTCGCAGACTTGAAATCTCTCATCAATAAACGGCACTCTACACAGAATTTCGAGCGAAAATAAAAGATTGTCGCCAAAAGACTTTTTATTCCATGGTGTAGTAGTCCCATGGGATGCACATCGTCCCGTCCTGGTGAACTGAGTAATAATTAGTGATATTCAAGTGTATGTCGGTGAGCTTGCTCGGTTTGGATGTTATCAACTTTTCCAATGTTTTTATCATCTTCTCAGGTGTAACTGAGTCATCCTTCGTCAGCGATTTGAGTCGGAGTTCATCTACACAGCGCTTGTGAAGTTTGCGCTCGATGTGCTTATTTCTGCAAAATTTATCTTTTGTTTTAGATATTGGTTCATTGGAGAAACTACTGTTTTCACAAATTGAATTATTCTATGGATTGAGTACTTTTAAGATTATCGGTATTATACTGGCCCAAGCGAAAAAGACCATTAAACTACATATTAAATTTTTGGAGTTTTACATAACTTTACAATATATTTGCAAAATGCACCAATGACTACTAACGGGTACCCTTACTTAATATTTAAGATTAACCAGAAAACAGAGCTTAACTATAAATGGAACAAATTATGCAAGTGACCAACCTGTTGTACTGTTCTCCCTTTTCCTTAGCCTCTTCCAAATGAGTCGTGAGAAAATCAACAAGAATTGATCCAGGACAAGTAGATGGAGCTATGAATTGTCCTGTTGGACTAACCATTAGAGGACCAGCTTCTCTGACAATTCATACTTTAGGTAATTTTAAATTCAAGGGGATTTTATGCAACATACGATTCAATTACAATTTCATAGTCGCTCAAATTGTCCGGCCACGACTTAGGGTACTTCTGCTTGCTCAGATAGTCCAAGAGGGATGTTGTAACCTTTGTCAAATGTCCCGCATACATAGGTGCCTGGGCCTTAGGCATAAATTTTCTCCTTCCGATTTTAATATTTCTCAAAACTTGCGATAATGCAACCTCATAGGCGGGAATTTTTTTGAGAAATAAATCTTGCTTTGGAATATTTTTGATGAACTGAAAAGAAAATATAATTTCCTTATGAAACATGTTGCATAAGATATTACATCTAGCCAACTATTGAGGACGTCTCCTGTAAATAGCATTACATGACCCTCCAGGCTGACACCGGTGAATTCTGCAAAAACTACTATCCTGCCTTAATAACGACACAGGATGTAAGTTAGAATTATAGAAAAATCACAAGAAACGGGCAACCTCTGAGCACGTCCATTTCCTTCTCATGCAAGTTGGCAAGCCGTTCAAGGCTTTTTAGGCAGCCTCTGTAGTGCTCGAAATTCCATCCACAGTCGTATTTAATGTCCTGTAGCTGGAGTCGTTCTACAACAATTTTTTGCAACTTTGAAACTTCTTCTTGCAAATCTTCGAGGTCTTTGTTGCGTTCCTTTGCTAATTCGATGTTCTTTTCTAAAAATGTCCTGTAAAATTAAAAATCTGGCTTTATTTAATGCAGGTAGTAAGAGATTGAGATTTTACTTGAGTGTCTTTTTTTCCTCCTCTTTCTTTTTGCGGAAGTGCAGCTCAAAGTCTGAGAATTCCGAGGCATTATTCCAGTTTATATCTCCAAAAGGTTTCCCTTGAGCGTATTGGGAAGTGTCGTAGAATCTGGAGAAATTCTGGTTGGCGACATCCTCCGGTTTGGCTTTGATTTTATCCACGTAATCCGTGGGAAGGTTGCATGATTCGAGGATACGTTTTATGATTACTTTGGTGTCACTGCTCTTTTCCAGAGTGATGCTTATTAGCTTGAATGTGTCTGTTGACAGAAGGTAAGGTCATTGCGTAATAATAGGTAATAAGTAAAAATATGAAAATGAAAAATAGAGAAAAACATTATAAAAAGGAAAAATAATAAGATAAAACATTTGCACGTAATTATTATTTTTAACTTAACAACTTTGAACGAATATAGGTGCACAAGTTAAACCAAAGAACCATAATATGTTAAGAAGCGCCTTTTCGCTTCAGAGTACATACTTCGGTGCCCTTAGATTGGGTCTTTAATTCAGGCCTGTTAAACACGGCAAGGAAATTTGTTTTTCAGTTAATTTCATTGAAGATTTTTAAATAGAATAAACAAGGGTGTAATGTACAAAAAATTAAAAAAATATTTAAGTTCCGGAGAACGTTCTTTTGATGAAAAAATTAATTTAATTTGCCTTTAATTATAAGTTACATGTATTAGTAAATTCCATTAAGAATTCAACATTTATTAGATACGGGAGCTATGATATGTTATTAATTACTAGCTGGGTTACCCGGTTTTACCCGGCGTTGGGTAAATACTTACTAATTAAACAATTCTCAAATGTTCTAGTTTGTTATATCCTAGAAGTTGTTTCAACCCGAAAACCCCTTTATGGTCCGCCATCTTGAATTTCCTAATCTTAATAATATTCAAAATTAGTAGCCTTAAAATAAGCATTGTACTAATCTTCATTAAAATCCGTTGAAATCGAGAAATCTTGGTTGCCATATTGTATCCACCATTTTGAATTTCTAAATTTGAACAGCGGATATCAAATCAACATTTCGCAAAACCCCTATGTACCAATGTTCATGAAAATCGCTTCAAATTTAAAATTTTCAGCCGCCATTTTGTACTACCTTCTGACAAAAAATGAAAAATATTGATGCAAGCGCTTAGGCGTGATTGAGCAACAAACAAACAAACAAACTTTCATTTTTATATATATATAGGGATATTCAATTGTGTTCAGTGGATGAGTATCTTTTTTGAATTTATATATTCTTATAAATAAAGAGGGGTATAATTTTCTCTGCAAGTTTAGCCGGTCTTAAAAATTCTACAGATTCTTTTAAAATCAGAGATATTACTGGGCTTAATTGGCTGTTTATACGGCTTCCTATCTGCTTAATTTCGACTGTTTAAATAGTCGAATATTTTATTAATTTTGGAAATAAAAATCGCAGCCTTATCGGAAATTTCTTTTTAAAATAAGTTGGAATTCCGGCAACGACAGTTTCGCTCAAAATTGCTAATGAAACTCTAATTTGTTTAATCATATTAAGGTTCTCTAGTTAAATGTTGTTAAGTAGTTGGTTTAAATTGTAAACTTTCTAGACTATTAAACTCGATTCAGACATTGTTTAACATAATGGGAGGTAAGACATATAGGGCAATAATATTTCTATAATCAGAGGTGGGCACAATGCTTTGACCTTTAAAAATTCAATGCGTATAAAAGTATTTCTTCATTACCATTAAAAAATTCAATGTTAATCAAACTAACTTCTTATAGTCATTGAAATTGTTAATGATAATGAAAATATACCTTCATTTGCATTGAATTCTTAAATGGTAATAAATAGATTTTTCATTTGCATTGAATTTTTTAATGATAACGCAATCGATTGTTTTATATAATTAACAAAAAACTGGGTTACCTTGAAAATGAAAAATTCAATGGTCATGAAAATTGTCTTGCATTATAATTTACAAATTCAATACTAATCAAAATTACTTTACATTCTCATTTGAAAATTCAATGCTTATGAAATATATTAGAATTGATAAATGCAATTTTAATGAAAAATTAGTTGTATTGTCATAATGAAAATGCTTAAACGCCCATCTCTAAGAGCTGGATAATTAAATTTGAACGATTCTTGTGGGATGTCGCAGGAAAGCAAATTCTTAGAAGAGAGCTGGCTAACAAGCTTGATCTCAATTTTTATTCAAGTCTTATAACCAACGATTCCACCAAATAGTAATAAAAATACTCCGTGTGGTCAAGAGGAGAATACTCACCCCTACGATCGTTGTCAGAGTCCCTTATATAAAACCGCAGAGCCCTAGGGGTTGAATGGACCATCCGTCGCTGCTGCAGGGCTTCAATGTGGGCACTAAGCTGCTTCAGGGACTCTTCATTCACGGACTGTAAGAAGATCACGACGAGGTAAGCTCAACTCTCGATGACTGAAGCTACGTGGACTCACCCTCTGTTCTGGATGCCGCCCAAATAGGTCTGGATGCACCACAAAGTAGAACGGGCGCAAGGCTGTTGCTATTTCGGAGCTGCTGATGTTCCGAAGTCCAGGTCGTGACGGAGCACCACTTAAAACAGCCGTCATGTTAATTCGGAAGCTGTGGGTTGAAGACGAGGCAAAATTAAACGCAATTAGTTGGGGGAATCGATTATGTTGTGTTTGAGTAGAAAAAATGAATCATTACCAATCTCGGAATCGTGGAAACATGTTCTTTGGAGTGATCAACACTCAGAAAAGACGAAAATTATAAGAATAAACAAGCGTAATTCTGAACGTTTTTGACAACTGGATTCTTCACTTCTTGACAGCTGTTTGATGCAGGGGAAATAAAAGAAGTGGAGTAGATTTGGTTCTAAATTGTAGTAACTTCTCATCTCCTTGACGTATATATTCGTTGAATTTGTTGGGGTCTAAATTTGAATTTTAAAAGATCAATAATTCTTTCTTTTCAGATACTCAGAGTACAAAATTTGGTTACTAGCAAAAGTACCTTAAAGCAGTTATATTTGCAATAACCAAAGCCAAATACTAAGAACGGCAACTATTTTTTCCGACGACCCCAAACCAAAAGAGGTAGTCAAAAACCGCAAAATAATCAGTAACAAATTCAAAGTTACAGAACAAAAGTTTATTTAAAAGAAGAAAAACTCTCAGACTTGCACAGAATGTTTCCAGAGAAAGCGACCTGAATTTACTGCGACATTTGTTCATCCAACGTCTTGGCCATCCAATCAGGCTCCGCAGCACCGATTTTCTCAATTATTCCATTAACCTGGTAGCAAAGTGATTGGATCTGTTTGTCCCACAGAGGAAGGACTTCTCTTGCTGCAAGGAAAGACCACAAAATATAAACTACCACCAAAGTAAATTAAAAGAAAAAACCATACTTTCAAAGTGAACAATTCCATCGATCTGATCAATGTATCCATTCATCCTTCCCTCTGTTATCATTTGACTCGCAATCCTTTCTGCTTTAGCTGGTGGTATCTCAAGTAGCGCTCCCAATTCCTCGAAAGTAATGTTATTGTAGAGTTTACTCGCTGAAAGCAGGTTGTGTTCGAAGACGGCACGGTCTAAAATTGACGAACCATCTATAAAACAGCACAATGGACTTAGAGATAACTAAGGGGAGGGAGCGGGGGAAAAAAAGCGGCGCATACCTAAAGTGCTAGCTTTCTGATGCAACTGTAGTAGTGCCTCGAATTCTTGCAATTCAGATCGCCTAATAATCCTATCTAGGTACATTTTTTCAAGGATGGAGTATGCGGGAAGATGTTGGCATCTTTCATCTTTAAAAAGAGTCGCAAGCATTCGTGATCTTTGCTGACCGGCTGATGCTAGAACTGTGCAAATTAAAGCCTTTTTTAAAGCAGTCATGCGTTCTCCTTCGTCAACAATCGTCCTATAGGACAATTCATTGTAACGTTGTGCTGCTTCGATGAATTTTCTAGGTGTATTTTTGAAAACGTTTATAAAATAAATGTATTTTTAACAACATCAAAAAATCTGTATTTACCTTCTATAATCCAGTACTCTGGCGTAGCAAACTTTGTAGAGAACTTGAAGTTCCTCATTTTCAGTTTCCGCCTGAAGCAGAGAAGCTCTATTTATGAAAGCCTCAGCTTGCACTGGATCATCGTCTTCCAGATACAATCGGGCAATTTTGAGATACGTTTGCAACTTATAATCAACTGAATACTGCCTATAAATTGAAAAAAAATTAATTAAAATCTCCAAAAGAGACGAAAAACCTCCCACTTTTGTCCAGTTTCCAGTGGAATCCCAACAAGAACATTTGCTGCCTCCCTCCAGTTCTGGTTCCTTTCGTAAATCTGTGCTAAATGCTGTCGAATTCCAGCTACTTGTTCTTCGAATGAAATAACTCTTGGCTGCACTTTATCAAGGGTAAAATGTGAGACAACCTTTGAGACATCGTCATTCAGCTTTGTGAGGTGGAATCCGACGTCGGTGAGGATTTGTCGGGATATAACCAAACTCACATGCTCATTTACAACTGAAATGGAATATTGTACTAAATAACCGTCAATATAAGTTATTTAGCTCCTATTTACTTGCTTCGACGAATAATTTAAGCGTATCGATCAGCTCACTGCCCGAATTTGTTAGAATACCCTCGAGGAGCTGCCGGTACCTGAGGAAGGAGAAATTGTTTTTTCCCGGTGAAATGAATGCTATAGGTGAATATTTAACTTACTTATCCGCTTGCTCCTTGTGTGTTCCAGTAAAATTTGTTAACGCAACTAGCTGGGAACGCAAATTACTAGCTGAAATTACCATTTTCCTGCAGGACGCAGCGCAAATTCGTAATTCCCTAAACACAGCTGAATGTCAATACTTTTGCTGTCAGAGGGTATTCTTTTAATCCAACAGAGGGCGAACTGTTGCTTAATTGGAAATTTTTAAATCTTATTGGAGCGCGCACATTTTTTAAATTATCGTGGATTTGCGCTAAAAGGATTTTTTGTTTTAGGAAGTCATTTTTATCAACTTTCGGTTTGCGCCAAAACAGCAGATAGTAAAATTCTATGAAATTAAATAAAGAAATAATGTGCGACCAAAAATAATTTCTGATTCATACTCTTCTCCTTTATTTTGGAAAGACAAAGGTACACAATTAATGAGGATCTGGAAAAAACACGAAAAATAGCTACTAGAAAACCGTCTTACAATCAATATACAGAAGACGAACTATATGATTTTTAAACAAACAATAAAGAAAAAATATTATTAGAATTAAAAATGTATAATTAAGAGATTCAGCCCACCAAAACAACCAGATACTTAGGTTTAACCATAGACGAGAAACTTGCATGGACCGATCAGATTGAAGTAATCTGGAACCCAACCTGAACACATGAACACATGCACGTTACCATACACGAAACGATGCGCTCAATTGAAATTCAGTGAAAAATTAATTTTATATGTTTGCTTTTACACAAAAATGTAGATTGGACTTACAAGTAGGCGGCACGACCTTGGAGAAACGGATTCGAATGGAATTTTGCATAGTAGTAGTATTTCAGGTCGGTATACTAGCCATAAAATATTTCCGTCCAATGCCCAGTAGTAGCGGAGAAAAACGCGTCCAAAGTTCACCGTATACTATGTATGTTAATAAGTTACGTTGAATTTCAATTAAGCGCATCGTATCGTATATGGTAACGTTCCCGACGTTCGAGCCTACTTGAGTGATTCATATTTCAATCGTTTTTAAGTATTTAGTTAATTATAAAAATGAACAGACCATTTATTTATTCATTAACTCATGTACTTTTTTCGTTATTATTTTTATATGCTATGATTTTAAATATATCTCCAAAATGTACTCTAAACTGTCGAATATAACGCAGAATATCTACTTGCTCTAGACAATAGGAGGGTCGAAAAAGGCCGGAAAATGCGACTCCCGAAAGTTGAGAGAGAGCTACTTATGTAGAGTTTGGGCATGGGTTTAGTCTTTTTCACTCACTCTTATAAACCATATGAAGGGTAGAAACTCGTAAGTGAGAAGTTTATTCATTTCTGCATTAGAAACAAAATTAGGGATATAAAGGTACCAAGAGTACGAGTCGGGAACGTTACCATATACGATACCCTGCACTCAATTGAAATTCAACGTGACTTATATATATAGTATACGGTGAACTTTGGGTGCGTTTTTCTCCGCTACTACGGGACATTGGACGGAAATATTTTATGGCTAGTATACCGACATGAAATACTACTACTAGACTAAATTTCATTCAAATCCGTTTCCCCAAGGTCGTGCCCCTTCCTTGTTAGATAAAAAAGTAGTGTCAAACTAGACTGCTACGTACTCAATACTGTGCGCCTTATACCAGAGCGGTCTATCTGGAAAGCACATCCAGACTTTAATATCGCAAGCTAATGAAATGAATTATAAACTTTGTAATCACCTTTGTGAATGAATATTTATTATTATTATTATTAATCTTCTCTCAAGGTTTGCATAATTCTCGTGATATAATACTTCTTCTCAGGAAATTCGTTCAACAGATGTTGTACAATATCGGTTAAATTAGCATTGACTTCACACTGCTTACAAATGTCTTTTTCAACGGTTGCATCCGTCTTCGTCTTCGGAAGGATTTTACAACAAGCCAACGTTCTGTACCGCTTAGCCCTGTGCTGCTTCCGGACAATATTCTCCAGATTTCTGTACTTCATCAGAAATCCTTCTTCGATCTCGGCCTGGATCAGTTTATCTTGCATTTTTTCGTTTTCAATGTCGCTCTCCTTTTTGCAGATTTCTTTAACTAAGTTCTCATACTTGCTGTTCACGTCTTCAAGTGCCTTCTCCGTTGATCCGATCTCGTTGTGGGTCATCTTCAGCTTGTTTTTTACCTCATTCAACTTATGTTGAACGTTGGATCGGGATTTCGATTCTTTCCCTTCCAACTTCTGGCGTGTCATTGCTGTTACGAAAATATTTTCTCGATGCATTACACAATGCTCAAGATCCTGAACGAGTTTTTCTTGGGCTCGTTTAAGATGATTGTAACGAACTTCCATTCGTCGAATTTCCATCTTCATTGCAGCTATTTCACCCTCGTTACCTTTTTCGTTACGCTGCCAACGAATGATATCTTCAGTCATTTTGTACTTTGTTTCCCAAGAAAGGGCTTCTCGGTGTCGTTCGAGAACAACTTCTTTGAGCTGTTCGATCTCCTTGTTCAGTTCCATTATTTCTTGCTCCAGATACAGGACGTCCATTTCTTTATCCTACATTTATTATAAAAATTATTCACCTTAAATTGAGAATATCTTAATACCTTCAGTTTTTCCATTTGCGCAAAGTGAATGTGGTGGCATTGTTCTTCGTCGACTTCTTGATTTTTCTTCTTTTGGAATAGTTTAGCTCCAAGCAATTCGAGTGTAGTTCCAAGTTTTCGAATATTCCTTTGCAACTCCTGCCCTTGATTAGTAACCTCTGCCAGTTCTAGATCAGTTTTAAGTGTCTTTTGCCTGATAATCAAAACCTCTGTAAATTAAACAACCTTTAGAAGTTTTGTATAAGTAAGAGAAATATAAAAGGCTTACGTTTTCTAGCAATTTTCAGCTCATTTAATTGTGCAGTACGTTTTTCAGTTAAATTAACTAAATGCCCTTGGAGTGTAAGCCAAAATCTTTGTAAGTTTCGGATTTGTGTCTCTGTCTCCTGAACTTGCCTTTCGAGCTCTTTTATCTAAAATTATTAAAAATGTTTCAGTACAAGTATTAAAAAATGGAATTTAAATTTTGTACCTTGAGTTCAGTCGGTGAGAATTCTTCACTACCAATCGTATTTAGAAGATTATCTAATTTTTTAGAAAGTTGTTCAACTTGCTTCAGCTTCATATTATTAATTCGCTCCGCATCCTTCATTTCATTATAAACATCTGCTGCTTGTGCCTCAACTTCTTTGAGTAACTTGTTACCTTCATCGTTTTCCTTCTTCAATTCAATAATTTTTCCCTTCCACGTCTCGAGTTCTAATAGTATTGAAGATAGGGTGTTCTCCGTTGACGATAAAGTTCCTTCGAGATTTCGTCGTTGCTGTTGCAGATCTCGAAGTAATTTCATTCGATATTGACTCGCCTTATCGGCAGTTATTTGTTCCTGCATAAGTTTTAAGATTTTCTCTTCTTCCATAACTTTTTTCGCAACTTCTTTATCGAATTTGTATTGGATGGCTCTGAGTTGGACTTCGAGCGCATTCCCTTCTTGTTTAGCTAGTTGAAAATCATTTTCTGTTTCCTGACTAATTAATTGGATTTGATTAAGTTTTTCTTCAATATTTCTGAGTGTATCGTCTTCTTTATCCACTAAAAGTAAAAAAAATGGTCAGAATTTTGTTTTATTACCCAAGACGAGAAATTTGTTTAGAAGGATCAAAAAGTTATTTTACATAGTAAATAGTATTGGAAAAAAATTAGTTATAATTATATAATAACTATAATTAGAGTAAATCAAGAACCTCCAAGCTATTATCATATACTTAATTTAAAAAAAACATATATTTATTTGTCGTAATTTTGTCATTATTTTTTCTGACCAGTAGATGCTTAATTTTTTTAGCTTTAAATAGTTAAACTACAATAGGTATTTGTGTTCCTTATCTTAGAGATATTGTTACGTAGCAAATGTTGTACAAATAAATGAGATATTATGTATTATAACTTGCAGACAAAAACTGAAAAATGATATGTCCTTTTTTCTGGGCTTGTTCTATCTTAAATATATTATTAATTAATTAACTTACATTGCCTTTTTACATTTTTTCCATCCTCTATCATTCTGTTTTTAAATAATTCAAGTTTTTCGTTCTTTTCCATTTCTTTAGCAGCTTCCTTTTTGGATCCTTCAATATTTGCAAGGAGAACTTTGTGGTTTTCCTTGAGTTCACTGCAAAAGGAATAATCTTAGTAGCTCCCTTAAAGAAAGCGATATTTAAGGTCTTACTTTACATTCTCCTTAGCATTAAACAAAACTTTGTCCCGGTGCTGAATTGCGATTATAACTTCGCTCCAAGCTTGAGTGAGTCGCTTCTGCTCCTGCTCTAGGGCTTCCAGATCCGCGTTCGCATCGCTGAAATTGTTCCGAAGGACCTCGAGGACGCCCTGTTGCTCTTCATAGCCTGTGGTTATTGAGTCGAGCTCCTGCTCCTTCTTCCGGACCTCAGCATCCATATTGAAGATGAGCAGATCCATTTTCTTCTTCTCAAGGGTAGCAGCTTCTTGATCTCTGTGGTCTTTACTGACTACCCTTTTTGCGGTCGTGACCTCCGCTTCAATTTCCTTCGCCCACTTGTCCATGTTGTTTTCGAGAATTTGAAGACTACTTAACTCGATAAGACGTTCGTTATGCAACCGCTTCGCTTCCTTATTTAAGGCCATTTTGTCTTCGAACTCCTTTTTGCTTATTCCCACTCCCTTCTCGTGGGAAGTCCTTTTCTCGTGAATTTCCCTGATTTGCCTAGAGAAATCTTCCAGAAGGTTGTTCTGGCGGCATATCTCCTGCTGCATGTCATAGAGTCTCACGCCGACCTCCTCCCGTTCCTTTTCCTTTTGCTTGATGCCGTAGTCCAGGTCCGAGATCTCATCCGATAGTTGGGCCTGCATTTTTAACAAGTGCGCCTTTAGGGATTGCTGGAATTTCTGAAGAAGTGGATGATCCTCACTAAGGACCCCAATGGGCTGCTCATCTTCGAACTGGGAGTCAGCAAGAATTTTTATCTGGTCGTCATCATTCGGACAGCCACAGACCGGATCCTGTTTGCAGTCCGTCATCGATTCATCCTCGGGACACTCGCACTGATCCATTTTTTTATGATTTTATATATTACGTTCAATTGCGGCAAAAGAATTCTAAAAATATATAAATCCGCTAAATCGAAAGTTCTAGATGAACTGGATACGATTGCTTGTTCGATTCCTTGACGTTGTCCTGTGGCTAACTTGTTCCTATGGCAATTTGTTTATTTCTGGATTCAGTGCAGAGTTTGCCTGATAAAATATTAAAAATGCACCTGCATGTTTCTGAAGGGAGGAATAAATCAATTCATGATGCTTACGTGCATATAGGGGTTGCTGGATTGTACATAAAGCGTTGCATTAAGGGGTTATTCTACTGTTAAACGGGTAAGAAGCAGTATCTTTTTAAAAGTGTTGTAAAAAAAAATCTATTAGAGATATCAATTTGAAATTTTGCATGCATCTTTATTAATGAAAAAAATATATAATGGCATAGTTGATATATCAAAAAAATCGGTTAAAAAAACTTTAAACGCGATTTACTCAAAACGTGTTTTTTTGGTGCGCGGTACATCGTAGAGAAAAAACTAATGAAGCGATTTAGCTAAAAATTTTTTTGCATAGTTATATATCAATTTTACACAGACTGAACCTAAATTGAGCCATAAAAATTGAAATTTGGTTATTTGGGAGCACTTTTTTCATCGAAAAAACGTCCAAAATCGAGCATGCTATTTTCCAACGCTTGTCAAATCGCGAAAATTTAATATTTATGGCTCAATTTAGGTTCAGTCTGTGTGTTTTTAGCTAAACTAATAAAATTTCACCGTTAAATTGATTGCAGATCACCTGGACGACCTGGGCAATGTACCGCGCAAACGACTCTGGCCGTCAGCGCGCGCTACATCAATCATAAACCGAAGCCGCCATTTTGTTTTTTTTTTTTAATCAACTATGCCATTATATATTTTTTTCATTAATAAAGATGCATGCAAAATTTCAAATTGATATCTCTAATAGTTTTTTTTTTACAACACTTTTAAAAAGATAATGCTTTTTACCCGTTTAACAGTAGAATAACCCCTTAATGAATACACTTTCTATGCTCATATGAATAAAAAAGTATTGTATTCAATTTTGTTGCATTTTCGTTTACTAGATAATATTAATGAGACGTTTTGATGAATAAAATATACCTACTTAAATATACTACTAAATTCCTACTTTTTGCCGCTTTTAAAGAATTTGGTTTGAACAGAATTATAATAGAAACAAAACAGTTTGCTGACAGCATCTGAAATTAACTATGTTTATAATCTTGAATGAATTGTTTAAGAATCTGTACGTTTCTAGATGGGAATAAAAGACTTACCCGCATATTTACATAAGATCCATTATTATTAACAAATATTGAAAATAACTCCTTATTGCTACAGAAACTACGAATTTTTATCATTGACACACTTTTAATATTCTCTTTTTTAAAAGCTTTTATGCTTATACTGTACTTAATTTATGCGAAAACATTTATAGATTAAAGATGTGGTTCACTGCCTAGTTTTTTAATACCGTTTTTTACAGGATTTTACTCATTAAAGTACATTGATAATAAATTAAATAAACATACTTTTAAATCGGTTCGGTCTTTTTCAAAAACATTTATGAAATTAACGAAGATATTTATTTCTTATCTACAATTATTGCATGAATAAGATTCTATTTAATTCTCATTGTATAAGGTGCTTACTTCAAAAGTAGTACCTCAGTTTCGACAAATAGTTTTAGTAGGAAGCTTTATTAACATAAGATTCCATTGATTTAATAAAAAACCGAATAAAGATTGTAAAAAATCCATTATCTACGTAAAAATGAGGCGTTAGATTTGGATTTGCAAAACTCGTCATAGATGAAGCCTGATGTCCAAAGTCATTAAGCTCAATATAGTCACAGTCTTTAAAAAGATAGTTCTAAAGTATTACCGATTAACTGATTAAAAAAATTGCGAGATTGCTTGTGTCGCAAATTTATGCTATTAAGGCCTTGACATGACCTTACTGTCGTACCATACTATATGACGAGATAAAAGAAATTTTTCGGTTTCTAAGAGTGTCACAATTTTATGCCTTTCCCAAAAATCTATTAATACTGAATCTCTATCAAGGACAAGAAAGCAAAGACTAAATCGCCCATAAAGTAATATCAGTTCCATGGGGGGCATTTTGCGTAGTCCAACCTTTACATCAATAATAACAGATGATAGAGGTACATATATTATAAAATATAATGAAGAAAAAATCTCCTTCTGCGGATGTGCGATGCAATTTATGTGGTCCCGAACTTGTGATGTGACAACATTTTATATAAATTGCGGGCAATGGTTGACCCATGGGAGATAACCCATCTTATATCGCGTAGGCAAATTTTCTGGGATCATTCTTATCGGTTTCAGAAAGGAAAATAAGAGGATGAATTGAAAATTTGCGTAGAGCTCGATTCGAATCATTCGGTTATAAGCGTGTAAAATAGGCGGATCATCGATTGAAAAGTTCTTTCTAACACCAGAAGTCTCAATCAATTTGAAAATCAAAAAGTGAACTGTTTTAATAAAAATCGTGAAAGCTTTGGTGGAAATTCAAGGTGTTTAATAGAGTCGCGAAATCAGACAGTTGTTTAACTTTCTTCAGAGCCGCATATTAGGTAGACGCTAGAGAGCAAGTTTGAGAATACTGTTTGGTCTACGATAATGTTTGCCTTGTTCTCCAGCATTAAAATGATTTTTGGACGCTTTTTTATGCACTTAGACGAATAGGAAATTTTATGCGAATTTTTCAAGGAGGATGCGATTTGTGTGAGTACTTATTTAATATTTTTCAGAAAGCTGTCAGTGGTATCTGTTCAAATTAACATTTTCTTTAAATTATTCGATGTGTTTTAAATATTTAATATGAGGGATACTGTATTAGTTACTTAAATTTGTGTCTGGATTTGAGTTGGTATTCTTAAATTTTCTGTACCATGAAGTAGAATTATGGAGCATTTAGAAATATCTAAATTTTCAGGATATTTGGAAAGATAAATGGTTTGTCATGTGTTATTATTTTTTGGTTTGTCTGTATATTTCTATAACATGTATCTATAAAACGACTTTTTATCAGAATTATTAATACACAAACTAAATTTACAAATGTTATGTGTATCGCTTGGTGGCATTTATTCCTTTTAGTTCACTGATTCGAAAACTGAGACTTCATACACTAAAAGTAAGGCTTTAGTCATGTTCACCACAATGTTGCAATGTGAGTCTTAAACCATATCCACTTTCAACAATATCCAAATCTGAATGACTATTGAAATCCATTAGTTCTAGAAGTAGAAAAGCAAAGAAATACCTTTAACTAACTTTTATTCGGAGTAAGAAGTTCTGAGGGGATTAAAAATATAAAAAACAAAACAAAATTATTCAAAAGTTAATTTAGTTAAACTAAAGTCCTATTTAGATGATTTTGTGTTCATTTCCGGATAAGCCAGATTTTCATTAATGGGATGTTGTAACTATTATTCGAAACGAATGAATGAAGCTGGGTTCAAATGTCACTAAATAATAACAACAAACTTAAAATGAAATTTACTTTGTTATAAGGAAATCTCTGTTTATAATCTTATGTTTAATAAATATACAAAATGTAAACATTTCCAAATGCGATCTTATTTTTCATTTTTATAACTTGCTATCGGAAAAAAACAAGACTTTGAAATTTCTCACGAGACTGTTTGCACTGGTACACGCTAGGTCGGATGGCTATCACATGTTAATCGTCTTTATAACATCAGCTTCTATATTTATGTTCCACAGATAAATTTAGCACTTTAGATTTTATAATCAAATTGTAAGCGATAGCAAAAAAAAAAAATACAGCAGTAATTTTATATATATATGACCGATAAGTTGAGATGTTTAATTTTTTTTGTCGATGATCATTTAATAAGAGTAGGCAAATCGCAATACGTATTATATATTGAAGACACACCTTATCTATGACGTTCTAGTTTAACGTATTTAAATCGAACGTTGCGTATTCTGCTCCATTATGACATATGAATTAATAAAATAATGCGTTGTATTGGTTGTAAACGATTAATGAATAATGCATGTCGAATGGAGGAAAAACAAGATAAGAATGGTCCAGCAGCTCTTTTCCATCGACCAAAGCAAACTTCTCTTACTAATCGCGATTAATTGAAATAATGTATATTTTGCCAGATAACAAGTGAGTCGAGACGCTAACTAGAGCTTGGCAATCTTTGTCTCCCTTGGCTGGAGAGTGCTACAAATTTCTTAAGGAGGAAACCGATCATCTTAGCCTGAGCAATGGCACTGGACTTTATATCTGGATGCCTGGGAGGTATGTATTATAGATTCATTTCGTCATCATTTGCGATACGAAATGTTGTCCTTTATCATGGTCGGTCCCATTACTTACTGGGTACTTTCCAAGTAAAATTGTTGAAAAGTTTCCGCAGCAGCATTATCGCATTTTATGTATATACATATATATAAAATAAGCAGGTCATCAACTCTCTGTTGGTGACTGTTTATAAAATAAATAGATAATTTTCAATTCTGGTTGCTTACTATAAAATATCTTAATGTAGTTTTCGAATATTCCAGGTATTGCAGGAGTAGTTATTGGATATCCATTAGATACATGCAAAGTTCATCTTCAGACACTAAATACACCGAAATTTTCAAAATCTGTTGGAACATACCAATGTATGCGAGAAATAGTGGCTAAAGAATCCTTTCGTGGACTTTTTCGAGGAATGTCCAGCCCTATGGCAGGAGTGGCTGTTATAAATGCAATTGTATTTGGAGTGTATGGAAATGTTACAAAACGTGCAGAAAATCCAAACTCTCTGTATACTCAATTTATTGCTGGATGCACTGCTGGTTTAGTGCAAAGTTTTGCATGCTCACCGATAGAATTAATTAAGACAAAAATGCAGATACAAGAGAGTCTTACAGGAGTCGTAAAACACCACAATCCTTGGCAATGTATAAAATATACTGTGCGAACTGAAGGATTTAAGGGTTTGTACCGAGGATTGGGAATTACCGCCTTAAGAGATGTTCCAGGTAGGATAGCTAATAAATACCACTTTTCTATTTGAATAAATATTAATGATCGTATCTTATATTTTACAGCATTTAGTAGTTATTTTGTGGCTTATGAATTGATGACTAATTGGACTTCAAAACCTACATCTTTCCACATTCTAATGGCTGGTGGACTAGCAGGTCAAGTTTCTTGGTTGATAACATATCCATTAGATGTAGTAAAATCACGTCTACAAGCTGACGGAATGGAAGGATCATCGAAATATAAAGGGATGATAGACTGTGTGAAAAAAAGTTATCATGCTGAAGGTTTAGGCTTTTTTACGCGGGGCTTAAGTCCAACATTAATCCGTGCCTTCCCCTCGAATGCTGCTTGTTTTATGGTTGTCGATTGGACGATGAAGCTTGCCGATTGGTTTCATGTCAGTATAGAGGTACACAATCCGGAACCTCTTGCTTTAATTGGAGCATCATTTACTCCTATCACACATCCTGGATATCACATTAATCATCATATAATTGAAAGTCCAGAGTCCCAAAGGAAAAGATCACATGTTATAAAGAGTTTAATATTTTTTGGAGCATTCAGCGAAGCTGTGTGTCGTTCGGAAATGATCGAATTGGGGAATAGTTTGTACGATGATGAATACAACTATACCAAAATTGGTGATGATATTAGTCCTGTTTTAAGTGACTTAGATGATGATACTATTTTATTCCTAAATTAATAGTATTAAAGGTGTAGATTTAATCGCTATGTATATTATTTAAAAAATATATGCTTTTGTACTAAGGATTCAAAATTAATCTCTTTAATTTTGTTTAGTTTTAGGTATTTTTCATATTAATGAGCTTTTCATATTTTAAAAACGACAATTCAAAAGCGATTTAGCCATATCCGGGAAAATACACTAAAGTGATAAGTTCATACTTTTAGAGAGCAAAGCAATCTATTTGAATTTGTATCAGATTTCACTCAGTTACTAACCAAATAATGCATAACAGTCCCCCATTCGCGAATTCATGATACTTTGTATTTGGTATAATTGATTTTCGAATTAGATAATCCATCATGAAAGTTCAAATTATATTTATTTTGTATATTTTATTTCTTAAATTTATTTTTCGAATATTTTTAAGTACCGCTAATAATTAATTCGACTGAAATCTTGTTGTTTATTGTTCAAAGCTATCTCTCACCTCTCACCGCATTGACCTTAGGCCTAAATTAAGGTCATTAAGTAGAAACCGATGCTGCTGTTGGGCATGCAAATTAAACTTCAAGGTAAGCAAATTTTATTTTCCTGTTTTTCATTTTGATAATGATAAGAAAACTTCTGTCAGCCCCTTTGAATTGGTCGGACAAATATTCCACCCTACATTGTGTTTGCCTTATCAGAGGCGGAAATAATTTTTGGATTCAATATTTTAATAGTTCATTAGATCGCCGTCGTATCACGCGACTTGTGGAATTTTTGGAGGCTATTTAATCACGTGTGTGAGTTCATTGAGTTATTACAATTATTTAAAAAAAACTATCATTCTTAAAAATTCTTATGTAATGAGGAAAAAAAAGTTAATTTGCTTGAATTGATAAGAATACTTTACTTGACATTAATTCTAAATTTTAAAAAATAGAAAAATTAAAGAATTGTCTTAAGTTGATAAGAATGTTTTATACCAAAAAAAAATTATCTAGGTTCAATTCCATAGTAGACGCTTTTGTTCGGATCTCAAAATTGACTAATGATCTTACCGAAAATAATATTGATGTGAGTGCAACATTTGAGATCTTGATATGTTATTTTATCTGTAGTTTTATTATAATGTAAAAACAATTTTTTCTTGTAACATTTGAATTTTTGGTCTAGATAAACTTACTGCCTTAAAGTGGACGTAAAAGCTTTGTTTAGTCTTTTCATAGAGGGGCTTTATAACTTCCAAATATGGTCTCAATGATCTTGACGAAAAATCTCCCAATTCTGAATACAAAAACATCAAATTCCACATCAGGTGTTTGTTGTTTTTATTTAAAAGAAAAAAACTTCTATAAAACTCAATAACATTTTAGTGTATTTGTTTAGTTTGTGTTGTGTGTGTTGAAATTACTTATCCAGACGCACGACGATCGTTTGCAATGGACCAATCTGAAATTCACTAAAGAAAATCTTTTCACCCCGTTCATCACCACTCATCACAAGTCCACTGTAATATAGAGAGGACAAGTCCATTGCAACTGGCTTTGTGCCAAAATTTGATACAGATACATAAGTATTTCGACGTGGATAGGTCCTCTCAATGATAAGAATATCGTCCTTGCTGTGACGAACATTTGTGTTGGGCAAACTTTGCTCTTCCCGAAAGATTGAATTTTTATAGATGGAAGGACTTTGATCTCTAAGTCTAATCATGCCAGCTATTTTGTCGTAATTCTCAAAAGTCGCTGTTGCTCCATGAGGCAGCCAAGGTAGTTGCTCTCTTACAGTGAACTGCGTTCCTCCACTCCATGCCATTGCAGATAAATGATGAAGATGTTTCGTATCCACGTGTTCATTGTGTGGATCATGTGATTCTTCTAAAGATATTTCATCACCATAAAATATATTTGGAGTCCCTGGAAGCATAAGTTGCATAATGGTTGCTGCCATTGTTGAGTTCGGACTTAGATCTTTTGAAATTCTCCTCTTCAAAACACCTCCAAGGGCCCATTGAACCCAAGGACCATTTTCAGAGGGTTTTAGTACTCCTGAAAGTGTAGACTTAATCTGCTTCGTCATGGAAGCTGTGCCATTTGATATATCTAAATGGACATCGACTAGATCGACATTCTGAGCTATCTGTTTAGCTATATCTGGATTAACATTATCAAAAAGATGCTCGCTAACAATTAGCACTCTATCACGCCCTAGAGCATTTTTCCATTCAGCAATATTTTCTAGTAAATATGGATCATTACTGAACATTTCTAGTCCTTTTACATAAAATCCATCTACACCCTGTGCCAGCCAAAGTCGCATAGCATCGGTGATTATATTAATATTTTGTGAAAGAGGTTTTATGATTGTTACATTTTCGTTGTCGGACGTATTAACAGCTTCAGAGACGTCTAGTTGCTTAAGAAAGGGAAAGATGGGCATATCGAGTACTAAAGACATATTTCTTTTATGCAAGGAAAATGCTAAGTGATGAAGATCGCTAACAGTGCCCAGTACTTCATCTATGCTAGTAAGACTTGTTATGTTTTCATAGTGATCTGGATAGTCCTTCGATGGAAATATTGAATTTAATCGAATCGCTCGTATGCCCATTTGATCTAAATAATCCAGACGAGTTGTTATACCTCGAATATCACCAACACCGTCCCCATTCGAATCTTGAAAGCTGGCGGGAAAAATTTCGTAGAATACACTTCCTCGATACCAAGCTGTCCTATAAAAAGAAATTGTGTTAAAATGATTTAAATTTAAAATTATAAGACTTACTTTGGGTTACAAGTTTTTGGAAGTGTGACTATCATTGCGATAACGACAGCGCACATTGCTAGTAGACTGGACATAAATACAAAAAATGTACACTTCCTTATTAATGGCCAGTTCCAGGATACGAAGCATGGAGTGTTTTTTGTGATTGAGATATCCATTAGACCGTTCTGTTTTATACCATTTTCCTGAAATTAAGGAGAAAATGTTGAGTGGGTTACAATTACTACAAAACTACGTTACATTAAATTAAGATATACGTTTATGGTGTTTAAGAAAATAGTTACTATAGGTACAATCTACAATTATTTATTTACTCTTTGGGGAAAAACAGCTTTTGGAGCTTTAAATTTGTTTAATTATTTTAAAAGAACGAATAACTCTTGTTCTTCCTCAATGTATAAATAATATTTTTGAGGACGATAATTGCTTGTTTGTTTTTTTTGAAAATCGCTATTTAAGCAAGTACCTTCCTCAAAAATATTATTTCTACTTTGAAGAAGAACAGAATTTATCTTCAAGTGTAAAAAATCATTTTCTAATTTGCACTGAATATATAAAGTTAGCTATTTAGTAATGCTGAAAAAAAGCTAAAACAAAAAAAGAGCATTTACCTATTTTTTTTAAATGTTAATCTAATAAAAAATGTCTCAGACAAAACATGTCAGTGTTTTAATCTAAATTTGCCATTTGAAAGAAAGCAAGCAATTAAACTTGTTTTTAAGCATTTACATATTTGTGTGTCAACTTAATTCATTCACCCTGTATTTTGTGAATTTATACGTTTTTAAGTCTTTAATATTTTTAAAATAGGTTTGTCTGTAATTCTCTGACTCATTCTTCTTTTGGAATATTTTAAAACATGTTGCTCTACTTTTTTTGTTTTAAACGCAGAAGTTGAGATATCTCATTTAAAAAAAATAAGTTTAATTAAAAAAAACAAGCCGAGTGTAAGCGTGAAAAAATTCTAAATCTGACTAAAGTTTCTATCAGACTTTAATGTTTATTTTTGTTACATTAAAATTATAAACAAAGTAATTTAGATACCTTAGCCCATCAATTTTTATTAGAGGAAAAATTTAAGGAGCTTTTTATACTATTTATAATATTCTGAATTTTGTTTAAATCATTTAAAGAAATTGAGTCGTCACTGGGACACACCTCCTTTTATTATATCTGTACAAATATAATAAAGAGGTAAAGTTTGTGAATTTGTGTTATACAGAGTGATACAAAAGTATGGAAACGGCTAAATAACTTTCTTAGAATGCATTTCGGAGTTTTGAACAAAAGTTTTAGGAATTTTCCCTGGCTATTCAATGGTGACCTTAGATTTCACCTTGAACACGGCCTTGAAGGTAATTTCAAGGTCAAGTTGATTTTTTTAAATGGGAACCCACATTTTTGACCACGGAAATGGAAAGAGCGGAAAATTTTACATCCGACTATGACCTTAACCATGACCTCGAAGGTCATATCAAGTCAATATGGTTCTTTAAAGGGGAACCTGAATTGTTGCTCATGTTGATCATGACCTTAACTAAGACCTCGAAGGTGATATCAAGGTCAAGGTGGTTTTTTGAAGGGGAAGCCATATTTTTGGCCACGGAAATTGAAAGACTATGACCTTCACCATGACCTCGAAGGTCGTATAAGTGTCAAGAAGGTTTCTTAAAAGGGAACCTGCATTGTTATTGCGGATTTGGAAAGATCAGAAGTTTTGCGTCCGAATGTGATCTTGACTACAACCTTGACCATGATGGCCCCGAAGGTCATATCAAGGTTATAGTCAGACTTAAAATTTTCCGCTCTTTCCATTTCTGTGGCCAAAAATATGATTTCCCCTTCAAAAAACCACCTTGATCTTGATATGGCCTTCGAGATCATTGTCAAGGTCAAGGTCACATTCGGACACAAAACTGCTGCTCTTTGCAAATCCATCTTAACCTTGATATGACCCTTGAGGTCATGGTTAAGGTCATAATCGGACGTAGAATTTTCCGCTCTTTCCATTTCCGTGGTCAAAAATATGAATTCCCATTTAAAAAAGTCAATTTGACCGTGAAATGACCTTCAAGGCCATGGTCAAGGTCAAATCTAAGGCCACCATCGAATAGCTAGGGAAAATTCCTAAAACTTTTTTCTCCAAAATGCATTCATCGAAAGTTATTTAGCCGTGTAAACATTTGGATCACCCTGTATATACAGGGTGAGTTTTATAACTTGAGACTGCAAAAGAAAAATAACCATCCTACGAAAAAATACCGCCTCTGGGGGTGGAGTGGGGAGTAACTTTGATATTTTAAATAGGAGCTCCTATTCTTTATTATTGATATAGCGCTATAGGCAGGGTGTTTGTTTGGAAGATCTAGACCTCTACGATCCAGTGACTATTTGATTCATTATCAAATATTTTGAATCGGAATCTACATATTGGGTTGTTCGGAAAGTAATTTCGTTTTGCCCCAACAGAGGAATTAATTGTGTTAATTTCACAGCCAATTTTACACTTAAGCCGAATTTCATTATTTATTTTGACAGCTTATATAGCAAGGCTCTTTTGTGAAAAAGTTTGTTTGATTCTTCGCAATAGTTTTTATTTGGTGACCTCTTAAATATGGAAATTCGAAAGCAGCATTTTCGGAATATTTTACTTTTTTACTATAGAAAAGGTAAAAATGCTGTTCAAACAAGAAGAAAATTAGTTGATGTGTATGGAGAATATGTATTGATAGAATGCCAATGCCAAAACTGGTTTTCAAAATTTCCTTCTGGCAATTTTGATGTTAAAGATGCACAACGTTCTGGAAGGCCAGTTGAATTTGATGAAGGCAAAATAAAGACATTGATTGATGCAAACCGCCGAATAATAATTCGTTAGACCGCTGAGAGATAAAATTTATCAAATTCGATCGTTCACTGGGGACGAGAAATGGGTTGTCTACAACAATGTTAAACGCAAGAAATCATGGAGTAAAAGAGAAAACCGATATTCATAAAAAAAAGGTGATGCTGTCTGTTTGTGTTCCACCAAGATAATGCGAGACTTCATACAATTTTTCTAACTCGCTAAAAGTTGTTACAGCTTGGATTGGATATACTACTATACCCACCATATTCTCTAGATCGGATTATTACTTTTTCCGGTCTGTACAAAATTTTCTAGACAGCAAAACCTTTACTTCAAATGAGGACGGCAAAATGACTTGGATCAGTTTTATGCCAGTAAAGATCAGAAGTTTTATGAGCGTGGAATCATGATACTGCCAGAAAGATGGCAAAAGGTATTGGACCAAAATGGAGAATATATAATTGAATAAAATATTTATATACTATAAGAAAATCGTTTTTCATTTTCACCAAAAAACAAACGAAATTACTTTCCAAACAACCCAATACAATAAATAATAGGAGTTCTGATTTAAAATTTGAAAGTTACCACCCGTTTTTATTATTATATTAACTTTCGATTGCAAACATTCGCCTTGAAATAATTTTGAGAAATTTACGTTGGTGTATTTTTGTTTTCAATTGACTTGACCTTGAAGTCTGTACCATTTCGTGGGTGAAAGCAAATTTGAATGTTACCTGCAATAATGTATAGTATATAGCCTAGTGATGCGAGATTACATATCCACCCTATGCAGGGTAATCGTTCCCACGACTCATTATCTCTTGCCTTTAAGTAGATTCGCTGTGCCGTACCATAAAGCAAGTAATATTGGGGGTCGTAAGAATTGTTTGATCGAATTTCTAGAAATAGCTAAGAAATCTGGGACTGGGACTCACCTGCAGTGAGTTCTCCTGCTTCTTGCCCAGGTGCTGATATGCGTGATTATTGAATAGGGCCGCGGTGGCGGTGTCGGCTACATCCATAACGATGCCGGAGCTGCTCCCCGAGGAGCTCGTCTCCGCCTTCGTGTCCTCCCCGTTGAGGGAGTTATTGCTTTCGTTGTCGGCGTTCGGGGTCAGGGGGTGCGAGAACGCCATGGGCGGCGGGGAGGGGGTTGACGGCAGCAGCGGGCAGGTGGATGCATCCTCCTCCGGAAGGAATGTGGTCACTGACGGCGATTCGGTTAACGAATCGGTTAAGGCTACGCCCAGCATCGCTGGATCTGTCGATATTCCCATATTGCTCATAGTTGCACTCAATTTTCGGGTTTCATAACAAGACGACACTCAGAACTCGAAATGCACTCGATCTCGTTCGTCTACTATGTGTAAAAAGTTCCTCTTCGAGAACTCGAGATTCACGCGACCTTAAATAGCTGAGCGGGAGTGAGGAACTGCGACGATATACGAACTCTGGCCAAGCAAATTTCTCTGTAGAGCCGCGACAATTTTTGTGGTCAGCGCGCGAACTGTTTTGTTTTTTAATTAATCTCAATTAAGATCTTGATAGATTCGCTGACAATCGAAATTGGAAAGATGCGAACCAGACAAGACCCGAAGCACAATTTTCGGCTGTTGTGCGACTTAATTGTGGGTGAAAATTGTACTGCTCGGGCTCCCTTGCGATATGAATGGAAACCACCGCGACGAGAGGATTTTCACGAAAAGGGGAACTATTGAGGAAAATTTGTGGCATCGCGACGGCGCTGTTTAAAATAGATTTTCTTTCACGTTGCCAGATATAAAGATTTTCCACGTGCTCGAGGAGATTTTCTAAGTAAAGTTACGTTAAAATTTTAATTCTAATAGACAAATTGAGAGTTTTAACCATTATTTCAAAATTGAATCCCAAGCAGAATAAGGTCAGGTCATGAGTATAAAAACAGTGCAAACTAGTTCTATATTGTACATAAGCTGCGAAAAGTAAAAAACGAGACACCTTTTTAGAGCTAAAAATTGGTGTTTTTACACAGGAGGCGTCGTGCTAAACTGCACTCTAATGAAAAAACTAAAAATTCGTCCTCCAGTTTAAGAATAGCACTCTGAAACTATTCCTATTGTCCTATCAGAATTTTGCTTTTTCTGCCTAAGCTTATTGAAAAAATAATGTTCCAGCAGATTTCGACTTATTTTCACAGTAATATACCTTTATCCTTATCAATTTGGTTTCAGACCAATACACAGCTGTACTAATGATCTTCTAAAACTTGTTGGTAAGTTTTCCTGAGGCTTTTGATAAAGGCAACCCAAATTTTGCACAATATTTATGATTGCGCAGTATTATTGATCGTCTAGAGGTATTATTGAAGATTGCGCAATGAGCGCAGTCATAAATATTGTGCAATATGATTGACCGTGTATGGGCCGCCAAAGACGAACTAATTATCTTAGAGATTTTGGACTTCTCCGCAGCTTTTGTTTCGGTCAATTACAAGCTCTTATGCAAATAATTTGGTACAAAAATGCCTGTGACTACTGGCGTTCCCCACGGATCAATTTTAGGCCCCTATATTTTACCGTGCGTAGTTCTTATTACTTAAGATTATTAAGTAATAGTATAGAAAATTAAAGACAAGACGTTTGATCTAGAACAAGAGAAGTGAAACGAATTTTTGACAGCTCATTTCCTTGCGATGCCTCCAAACTTAAAAATGTGTTGAAATTGCATACCATAGGGCAGTTATTATAAGTTGAAGAAAAGTGATACAAACACTAAACGCGTTTTTTATAAAAAGTACAAAGCAGCGTCAGAAGTCGGGGAACATTAATTAAATATAATCAATGTATATAATCATGAATTTATCAGCTAAGCTGTTGCGCGATTTGCTCTAAACTGCCTTATGGTATGCAATTTCAAAATATTTTTAAGTTTAGAGGCATCGAATGGAAATGAGCTTTCAAAAATGAGGTTCAGTTTTGTTGTTCTAGATGAAACTTCTTGTCTTTATTTTTCTATGATAATAGGTATCGCTGTCCATCGTAACTGTTCGAGAATCTTTCATTTGCCAGGTCTGAGAGGACCCACAACATATGTAGTTTTGCCTAGGTCTAACCTTCGAGTTACTGTTGTTTTTCAGTCACACTATCCGACTATATAACGATATGCTAAATAACATCACTCCCGCACACTTGCTTCAATCAGATCTTACTTTTTTAATTACTATATATTATATAATAAATCGATACATTATGTTTTGAATTTTTTTGGTATCAGCTCGCTGGCATGCAATTTCTATATTATGAATTTATGAATTTATTATTACTATCTATGTTCATTTTTTTTACTTTTTATCTCTTCCTTTTAATTTTGAATATATAGGTTAACTTTATCTTTTGAATTTTTCGTTTTTTGTTTTTTTAATTGAATTTATCTTTTTTTCTCCCTTAATCTTGTATATCATAAAAAGGTTTATCAATCTTAATTTTAACTTGTTTATTTCTCGTAGTAATAGTATGCTTCTTGTTTTGCGTTTATAAGGCAATTAAATGAAGTTTCGAGTTAAACTCCCTGCTTAAAATTTTGAGCTCTGTAAGTATCCCGTTTTTTAATTTGCCCAGTATAGTTTAGAATTATTAGTTATATGTTTAGGAGGAAGAATTAATATTGCCAAAACATCCCCGAACTTGATAGTACTATTGAATTATTTAGTTTAGTAAAATTCACTTAGTAAGTAGTATAAATTTAATCTTCTCACCTTTATAACTTTTGCCTCTGCGCTTCAAAGTATGAAATTGAGATCAATAATGGAATTCACCTACTATTTTTTATATTTCTTCTTCTATGGGTCAAAATATTCTCACAGGATTTATTTTACGCTTTATACAAAGATATGTTTTATTAGCTTGGACAAAATTTTAGAACTAGATTTTTTTTTTGAAGAAAAGTTTTCCATGAAAAAAGTTCTTGTTCTACATAAAATTCATATCTTTTCAATTCAAAATTAATAACTTTTTTAATTTAAATTCGATTTCGTTGAAAGTTGTGTGTTAAGGCGGTAGATATGCAAAGGATATGTCCATAGATCAATTAAGTCTGCGAGAACGAGAAATAAGTAGAATTCCTTTACCATTTACGCGAAAAAGTGTTAATATTTCATTTTACTTTGTTAGTGGAATAAATGATAGTAGAATCGTCTATATTTAATGCAAAAACAATATGTCTTTGGTATACAGTACTTGTTTTTATGTCCTAAACAACCAAATAAAAAGACTAAAATTAATGTATCAATAAAAATTTCATTGGTGCAAACTTCCAGGTAAAGTTCTCGTCTCAAGTTTTCAATTTCCGTTGGCCTTTTCTCTCTTTTTCCATTTTGTTTAAGTATCATCTTGTATCATTCTAATATTTTCCCATGACACAACCAAAACTGAATTAGCTTCAAACCGCGTTTTTCGAGAAGTCTTCTTGGCATCATGTGATTTTTGCTGTCTTTATACTTCAACATTTTTAGAAGTTGAGTCATAATATATACAGGGTGACCAATAGGAATGTGTGAAAACTAATGAGTCACTATTTTTTAACAATTGGAGAAATCGGTAAAATGTAAATACTTTTTAATTTTTAAATGCCATTGACGATCCTCTTGATGTCTTTAATAAAATCCTCTATTTTTTTGGGTTATTTCTATAGCAGTGATTATCGATGTAGCCCCATAAAAAGAAATCACATTGAGTGAGATCTGACGAAGGTGGCTATTCTATTCCTTTTCCTCTAGCAAAGCGGGGTACCCACGCTAGGCCAATAACTCGATTGCTATAAAATTTATTGATGGCTTCAAATACTTCTTGTGTGCGATGAGGTGCTGCTCCGTCTTGAATAAAATAAAAAGAATTAACGAGACCTCTCTTTTACGCATGACGAAAGGATTTGGTCTCTGGCACCCCCCCTTTGTACTTCTCTCCAGCGAGGGGAGATATACAGAAATGCAGATAGATACCCATTATTCACATTTCGAAAATATATATATCATTCACGTTCTTCACTATATTTTTAAATTAATGGTTTGTATTAAATAGGTTTAATTTTTTTTGTAATAAAATGGACATGAAATGAAAATGACGACTTTCCTTTATTAAAAAGCATTTACATTTTCCCAATCTCTCCATTTGTTAAAAAATAGTGACTCATTCGTTTTTACACAATCCTATTGGACACCCTGATCATGCAAAAAAAAAAAATTATTTCTGATATTGTCTATTGTTCACTTTTGCTGTGCTATTTTACGTCATACTTCTTTACACTGCGCGCATGGTGTTAAAATATGTTGACTTCACCTGAGCAATGTAAATAATATGGTTGGAATTATTTAAGCATTCCAAACTTTTATTTGAAATTTAAACCTGCAATAAAATAAAACACATTTTTTCGATGAATTGTCATATTTCGAATATTCTCGACAGATACTGAAATTTGTAGCAATTGTAATATTGCTCCAAACCAACAAAAAATTGAAACACAATCATTCTATTAAAAATATTTTACAATTTTATTGAAAAATTCCTACCCTAAAACAAGATAATAAAAAATAAAAATTTCTCACTAACCTAACTGCAAAGAGAAAATAAAAAAAAAATGGTTTTATGCTCCTCGAATTGATAACCCTTTCAATGCAAACAGACTTAGCTACAAAGAAACAAATGAGTGGGGAGGTTTCCGGCTTTACAACACAAAAATAAAACAAAATAATAAAACATACAGCCGTGCACACTACCAATAAAAAATAAAGGGCTCCTTAAACAATAGATTCCTTCGTCAAAAGGATTATCAATTCAGCTCAATAATGTTGGGAGTATGCAAAATAACGCCTAACCCTTAAACTCTATCAGTTTTTGCTTCACTTCCTGCTGAGGGTGCGGTCCTAAGAGTTTAAAATGTACAAAATAGTTACACTGTTCGAGATATAACCAAATGTCTGCGAGCCTTAACTTTGTACAAGTTAATGGAAATGGGCAAAAATATTTAATATTTTTTTTATTAAAATTCAGTAATCCTCGAAACTTACGGCCTAATGCTTACGCTTATATTTTTAAGTTAATAACAAGAAAAACTTACGGCTAGGGCTTAGAGCGATTGTTTTTGTTTAAATAAGATGTGCTGGAACGCTGTCCTAGTGGCTATATATATATATATAATAGGTCATTTTATTAAAATGGATCGTACTTTACTGAAGGCACTTTCGAATGCACGAAATTATTATTCATAGGGTATCTTGGCGTCGGTTGGGTTTGCTGTCCTAGATTAGATTTTCGTATACAATTTTTTATTTTTATTTTTTCTATACATTTTCGAAATTTCGAGATGGGCATTTTTGCATCCCTAAAAAGTAACGTCCTAGAGATTGGAGGTATTTTTGAGAATTGGTGAGGAGCTCCCGATCTTTTGGGAGGGTAACACATGACATTGTTCGATTTTTCTATTGTTCGTCTTTATGACTAATCCTTCTAGGATTCTAGGTAATTTGGAGCTCCTTACCAATTAACGGGCGGGGGTAATAAGCCAAAAAAAATGGTACTCTAAATAATTATGAACTGGGCTGGGAGTTGTAACTTTTATGCTTGATACTCGCCGGGGTTGGATCCATGACATAGTTGTTAGCCTCAGCCGTCTGAACAGGTAGTGGGGGTAGTTTATCGTTGGGATGACGATGGCTAATCGAGGTCTTTCGTGGCTTTGTCAGCTGTGTCGTACTCAATCCTGATACAGGATACTTAGACTTCGTACTAGACAGGGTATGTGACTGATTGCTGGATTGCAGAGGAGGATTCCGCGGATGTTTTGGCATTACGAAAGCTTTCGTCTGCTTGAGAAGGGATCGATCATTGCATAGGGCTGATATTAACGGCAAATCCATATGCTTGCTCTTCTCCCGGAGCACCTGGATATCGATTGGGGCTGCAACTCCACCATTCGATAGCTCACCGCTAGACGCTGAGGTTTGTGATTGATGGATTCGATGTGATGGCGATGTTGGTGAGATTGTACTCAAATGTTGGTGGGATGATAGCGATGATATTGTGGACATGTTGTGCACGGATGGCTTCACTGGAACTGGACGAGAATATTTTTGTTTTTTGTTTTGTTAGGAAATCAAGTCTCAAAAGATTTTATTTGAAGACTTACTTGGTGGTGGTTTTTCGGTTGGCATTGGCATCGGTGGTTTTTTCACTCGTCTATCTAAATACGGTGGTGGTGGTGGGGGAGGCGGCAGCCTCTTGACCTTGGGCACCGCATCAATTGAGTTTAAAATGTTATCGTCCGATCTTGAACGCGCAAATAGAGAGGGCGCTGCCTGTATATTTGCAGGTCGTAAAGGTGGCGGTGGTGGAGGCTCATACGATGAGCATAAACTCGCCACTGAAGGACTATATAAAGGTGAGTATGCTCCAGGAAGTTGAACATAGGTATCGGATAAATTTTGTGTCGAAGCATACCGGGAGTGGGCTGACAACGCCATCGGTAGGTATGGGGTGCTCCTGTATATTGCATGGCCCTTGCACGTGTCCCACGTACTCGTGCGGGGACTTGCTGTATGGTATGCGAGGTAGGGAGGCGGTGGTGGGCTTTGCGCCATCGCAGCTAAAATAGATCCCTGTTTTGCATCCAAATATTCCTGTTGGCTAACAGCAGGATCTTGGAGGGGATAAATCACATAGTCGACATCACTGTAAAGTTGCTGCTGATACAACTCGATTTGGGACCGCGCCAATTGGCTGGTATAGACTGTGGCCAGCTGTGGTGGAGGTGGAGGTGGCGGCTGTCTGGGGAGTGTTGGTGGTGGAGGTGGCAAATACTGTCTAGGCTTAATAACTGGCAGTAAAACGCACGTTCTCGGTGGGGGTTTCACGTCTGAGTAGGGTGGCGGTGGTGGGGGTATCGAAGACATACTTTTATGTGTTGCGTGAATGGAATAAGGAACTACTGGAATACCAATCGTGTTTGATACTGTTGCTATTTGGGCGGAATTTGGGTGCCCCTGCGATTGTAGATGGCCTTGACTGGGACTTGTAATTGCTGTTATCGTTGGTGCAGCATAACTAGGCTTGGGGTTTTCACTTACAACAGATGTATGCGCTTTTAAGATATTTATCTGCGGCCTTGTGGTAATAAAACGAGCTGGAACCTCTTCTGGGAGTTGATTAGTTGGGCACGCCGGTGGAGATATCATAGAGTGCGATGCAGGGGTGTGATGACTCAGTAGACTCGTAGGTCTTGTAGGTCGCAATTGTTGCTTAGGATACGGTGGCGGATCTCTTAAAGGGGCTGGAACTGGAACTGGTACTGCAACTGGTGTTTGAATACTTTTTCTTATAGGAGGACCACAAAGTCCTGTCGTTTCATGTCTTGCATTATAAGGCGGTGGTGATCGCATTCGAATATCAACCAAACTAGAAAGGGATCTATGAACATTACTATCTATCCGTTTAGGTGGGGCTGGTGGATCCGTAGGAAGAATATCATCCATATCATCTGTATCGTCAGTTGGTGCAGTATCTTCGTGTCCTTGTAAGTAACTATCACCTTCCAAAGGAAGAGGTAGGGTCACATAGTCACAATCAGAATCAAGTGTTGCACTAACACTTTTTCGTGAGGGATAAGTCCCTCGACCAACAATCAAATCGGTCAACTCTTCTGCGCTGAGAAGAGTGTGTTTGTTGTCGGTGGGATCGCTACCGTCACCTCTGAAGGATCCAGAGGCGCTTACATTCGAATCAGATCTTAGGCGAAATTCATTGATCTCACCTTTAAGACGATTCCGAAATTGACCGTCTACAGAATCGATATTTTCTACGGATTCATCATCGATTTCACTCTTTGGCTGAAAACTACCATAGTGGGAGCTCTCCTGGCTTTCGGAGTCTGCAATTTCTGAAGATTGTCCAGTCATTTCGCTGCTGTTCATTGTATAAACACCTGAGGTTTCTGTAGGTGGAACATGAGCTAAAGTATAAACTCCAGAGACACTTTCACCTTCTCCATCGTTCGTAGAAATATATTCATGATCTATAAAAGTGCTAGCACCATCGCTTAAGGTTGAATTTTGTGCGGTATGACTAAATCCTAATTCTAGGCTACTTGAGGTTGACGGTCTTCGAATCGCTGTTGTTGTATGAGCGGCTAAAGACGATAGAGTAATTGTATCTGTCGCTACAACAACAGTGCTACAAGTTGAAGAGCACTGGGAACCGATGTTATGTTGAGAATTCGGTGAATCTGTTTCATTTGAATCAGCTCCTCCTCCTCCGCTTCTAGTTCTTTCAGAATTATGATCTGCCGTTGATTCGCTACTAATCGATCTTGTCTTTGATCGTACTGATAAAGCAGCTAAGTGATCTTCAAGATCTTTTAATGAGACCTGTCCCACTGAAGAGGTTTGTCTACTTACACTTGGTCGATCTAGTAAATGTGCCAACGCCAGGCTTTCGGTTGATGGTGCGGCTATAGGAACCGCCGGAGGGGTATTTATCATAATTTCTAGCTCGTCCTCAGAATGGACACGATCACTAACAATACCTGACGTTGTATTTGAACTAGTACTTGATATCACTGATATTCGCTGGTCGTTCTTATTCTTATATGGCAAATTAAGGCTCCTTGAGTAGATGTAGCATGCGTGCAGGCAATTTGTCTCTTCCTCTTCACGTTTCATCGCCTCCTTCAGTCTTGCCGCTATTTTCATGCTAAACTGGTGGGTTTCCTTGCATAGGGTTAAAAGCATTTTATTCTTTTCATCACTTGATGAGTACAGGGTTATTTTATTATCGCCAGATCGTATCTCAAATTTTTTCCGCTCAAAACTGAGCTTAATTATGTTCGGCCAAAGGAATGTTATTGGCTGAGTATTCTCACCGTAGATTTTAACACCTTTCGCATAAACAACAAAATATACTGAACCCTGTCCTGTTTCAGTTTTTGACATTTTCATTCGATAAACATGGGCATTTATGGCATCATGTAAATTACAGGCCTGCCTTATATAATTTTGTTCAGCATCAGATCTTGTCATACCCCGATTTTCCCTATGGCATGACTTTAAAGCGGTCGCACCCCACGCTGATATTAGACTAGTTGGGATATACTCCTCAGTTCGAAAATAGTCCGATGTTACGCTACTATTATTAGGCGCTCCAGTTGAATTACTTGCTGCTGGTAGAGATGAAGCCGATGAGGATGCTGAAGAGGCAACTCCAGTCCCACTCCCCCTGCCATTGGTACCTCCACCCCCATTACTAATCTCAACGACCTCTTCATCGGGACAATCACCCAAATCAGCCTGCAGTGCTAGACCGCCAAGCAAAATCATTGACTGTTCTGAGTATTCCTTAGGAACATCTCGGCTAGTTGCATTCGCTTTTAATTGCAAATAATAATTGTGGCGCGTTGTCTCATCTCGCAGAAGAAACGGACTCTCGATGTAGAACTGCACTCGAAAATGTAGCTCTAGGAGAGGTCGGCCGTTGGCGTCTAGCCCCTGGAAAGGAAAACAATTTTTGGTTAGTCTTACTTAAGTTCCAAAAAGGTTTTTTTTTGTAAGGACCTTGTTATGAGATGAGTTAGTGAGTTATCTCACATACAATCGAAATTTTGAGATTTAATGCAGACTTATTCACAATTTAAGTTTTGGAAGGATAATAGATTTCGAAATTCATTTGGAAGAGAACGAACACTTTTTAGAAGACTAAGAAAGATTTATTTGCAATTTGTGAAGAACGGTTGAACAAGATTCAGAAATAGATGATTTTGAGTTTAAAGAAATTCATTCAAATAAATGTGTGCATTATAATCAGTTTTTCGGAAGATAAGAGTATAAACTAATTTAAAATATTTGAAAATTTACAAGCAACGTTTTATAGGCGTATACTTTACTTTCTGTAGATTATGGGTTTATTAATAACGCTGATAGGGTGATAGATGTTTTTTATAGGTTTGATTTTATAGAAGACAAATCCAAAAATGAATTTGTTCCACCATATCATATTTTCAAGAAAAGTAAGGTTGAAAAGGGAAAAGAGCCGCGTTTTGGCCACTTGTTGTTATTTCTTATATATAAACTATCAGTTATTTGTAGCCTTTATTAAGGTTTGTTCGAGAAACAAATTTTTTATAAGAGTTTCTCTTCTATGTCCCAGTTCATTAATCCTTTAAGTGAAAATGATGAGTCTTGCCCGTAAACATTTATTGTGTCAAATTCGACTTTGATGGGCTACATCGACCGCATGTTTAAAGATTTAAAAACCATATAAATTTCTTCTAACTTGTAATAAAACATTATTATGATATTTATTATTATCATGAATTTATAACTCCACGCATAGATTTGCGCTAAGCTTAATTGTGTGCACATACACGATTCTTCGAAATTAAATCGTAAGACAAAGGGTTAATTTCACAGGTCATAGGGAAATGCCAATGAAAAACTTGTTCCATAACAAATTGTAATAACGTTAACAAATAACTAATATTATATAGCTATAGTTAGGGACCTTATACTATTTTTTGAAGCTAATTAGGACATATTCAAAATATTCTAAAATACGGTTTTTATCAAATTTTAAACCTGCTTTTCTTAAAAACGTCATGTGATGGAACATTTTCATTTTAGGATTCGATATCTCCGGAAAAAATTCTATAAATCTAGCCTATCTCTTGTGCAAGGCAAAATTTTTGTAAACCAGTGCAATTATTTACTAGATTATCTCATTTCTCATAGATTTCTCAATGTAATCCAAAATATTATATGAAAATCTTGTAAATACCTTAGAATGAGATGAATGAAAAATTTCTTAATATATTTAATGCTCAATATCTCAAAATCTGTTTTGTGTGAGTGACTCTTATCAATGTATAATAGGGTCTAAAAGTGCAATGAACTTACATGGGTGTGAGATGATCTCCAGCTCTTTGGACCATACTTTGATAGTTTGCTCTCGGGATCGGCAAACATGTACTCCCCATCTGGAAATTGAATAAAAGAAGTAACGAGAAATCAGAAGGCGTTCTAAGTGCAATTAAAAAACTTAATATTATATAAAAGCCAGCCTATTTTCCCTCTCTGATATTATTAACACTCGACAATTGCGGTGTCGGAGCAGCTGCCAAGACGGTGGTACGTTTTCCACATTGTTAAAAAAATTTAAGAAAAAAATTCTTATGATCACTTCATATAATTGTATGGCGCTTCCCAATGTAATTGGTGGCAATCAACTGGATTCCAGCAGATCTCATTCATTTTACCGCGTTTTAAACCTAGAGAGACAAGCCAACTTCTTGAGGCACAATTATCTTTTAACGTGTCTGAAGAATTCCCCCGGCTGCGAGGTTTATCGGCGTTTTGGAGTTATTTTTCTAATTTTTGTGTCCGTCATACAAGCGAAAAGATATAGAAAAGAAACGCGACGTGATGCGGTATTTCGAGGAGGTGAACTTTTGTTTCACAACTAGGAGAATTTTTGTGGACAAAAATGTCACTGTACCTTTGGGACCTAGGCATTCCTAGAATTTGCCATCATCGCAGAATAAATGGGGCTCATTGCCCGGCTTTCAGAGAGGAGGCGCTGCTTCAGGCCAATTTATTCGTGCCGACCCCGACTATTTTCTTGTCTTTTAAACTTGTTTGTTTTAGTTGGCGCGGGCAATGTTAACAAGAAGGTTATAATTATTATAAGACCCCAATCGGACCTGTAATTAGACGGAATGTGGGGTACTTTTAAATGGTTGGTATGTTCGAGTTCAGTGCCTTTACGAGATCAACAAAACCTTTACTTTTGTAGTTAAACCTCAGAAAAAATGCTACAACTTGGGTTAAATTGGGCCGATTTAATAATTTGTACAGATTATTTTGTTCCATAGTGGGAAGCATATGAAAACTTGGACGATTCGATTTTTATTTTCCATAAATATCATTTTCAAAGCAAATGTATTACGAATTGTAAAATTAAAATAACTATGCTCACAATCAAAATTATTTAAGCTGTGAAAGTAAATCTTAAAATGCAACAAAAATCTCATCCGTCAATTATGTTATGCTTCCCGGTTCACAATTTATGATCAGATTTTATAGCTTGTTTATGAGAAATCGTCTTTAAGCGATTACCGGCTTTACTTATATATTTATTAATAAATTAGCTGGTCAGGTTTCCGATTGTATTTGATTATATAATTTTTACTAAAGCCCGTATATGGATAGTTTATTGATTTTATGAAAATGAGCCAAACGCGTTTTATATACATACGTATAATTACGAATATATTTTAATAACTTAAAACTGAATCTGATTTTTTCTAACTAAAGTAACCTATCTTTTTCTACGTATATGTATAGTTTAATAAAAGATCTCCATGTTATTTTAGAAAAGTATTGTACTTGGATTACTGCTATTTTAAAAAGAATTTGACTTTTCTACGGAACGGTATGCAACCATATCCAAATAAAGTGGTAGAAATTCCATTGAGGAATAATAAATGATACATGGGAGGTACGTAATGCAGCATCCTTTTAAGGTCACGCATTTTTGAATATGTAATAGGTGATTCAAATTCTTAAGAAGACAGATTGTACGATCTCACAGCATTAAATTGATCAACGTCGCCTTTTTTAAATCCATAATATCATAAGTGTCTGAGTAATCACTGTTGAAATGGATCTTATAATCATATTTCAGAAATGTAACTTTCTTCGTTTTTGAAATAAGTACATTATTACCTGTATCGCTTCTTCTATCTTTGCTCATTATTTTCGTCTTATATTTATAAAATGTACCCTTCATATAATTTACAATAAAAGGATTTGACCGTTTTACATGTCTTAACAAGGTGCATGTAATCATCTGGAATGTAAATGTATTCCTTTTACTTTTGAGCCTAGGTAATAACTGAAAAATCAGTGTCATTGTAATAACCAATTACTATTTCTTTTTAACAATATGAAAGTTTTGTCGAAAGTTGGAGTTATTCATATTATGAAATGAATAAAGATTGCAGCTAATCTGATTGCTAAATCTAATTAATTCGACGATTTTAAAATAGGTTTAATGGCTCTTAAAATTTGGGATGGTAAAATGAACTCCAATTTGATTGAAAATGCACATACATACATACATATATAGAAAACCAAATTTAATTCCCGATTAAAACTAAGAAATTAAGATCTTTCCGTGTGTAAGTATATTATTATTTTCTAACTAAAACAGATTTCTTCAAGACATGTCCTTATGTTTGGTTTTGAAATGTGATGATCTTTTTGGATACATTACATTGTTTCATTGGCTTTTTGAGAATTGTTCGATTATTAAGTAAAACTTACAGCATCCAAACAATTGTTTAATAACATATTATATATCGAGTTGTTTGTAAACTTGCATGAAATTCTATGATGACTTAACCGACCTTCGACACGGTTCAAATATTTGAGTAATCCAAAGACAGGACATTATATAGTTTTTACCATACAAAAACAGAATAATTAGCTTTTTTAACGCTAGATTGATCCATTCTTAGCCGTTTGAAAGCAAGACTGATTCATTCAGTCGTACTTCAAAAAGTTCGCTGCTGTTTTGCATTCCGTGATTTCGCTATGCGGCTCACTGAATTTCCGTGGCGAAAATTAGATAATTCAGCAGTTGGCATGCCTCAACGAAGACGGTTGCATGCGCTCCGCTCTCGCCGCTGTTCACCGGTCAAAGTCAATTAACATCCGACCCAGGCGGCCAGCGTAACCCCAACATTTTGTGGCCCTCATTCCACAGTCCACAGTACGATAATCGACCTTTGCGCGAATAAAGGTCAGCATGGGCAATCTTTAGAAGAATTTTATTTTTGCATAATCACCGAAGAGGCACGGAAGGGTTCCCTGCCCTCTTGGCCGACCGTCGGACTAATGCCAAAATAATTCTATACAATTTCTCAAGTTTAAGATTCTGTCAATTAATTCCGCATCATCGCAGGGGCTCCCAAAAGTAACCTGGTTAGAAGTGAGGGCCCCGTCAAAAATCCCAAAGACCTCAACAGACCCACTCGAGGGAAGATACATACTATATATATATAAAAGAAAAAAAGTCGGAGGAAACGGACCCGAAGCGTGTTGATGATATTAAAACGTTGCTGATGGCATGAAGCGGTGCAGGGACTCCAAAAAATCACCGAGGAATTTTTCGTTCAGAGTTTTTTTTATTTATTTATTTATTTTATTTTTTGCCTTTTGCTTTTAATCATATCATCTTTTCTGGCTTTGAGCGGGCAGACAGGGGTGAAAATAAACAATCGCGCCCAGAAACTGCAGCAGTCGCTGGACTGCGAGGAGGAAATTAAAGGAACAAAAATAAGAAGAGCGCGCGAGAGAAGACGACGACGACGAAGACTAAGATGAAAAAAAAAACGAACACGTTTTGGGTCGCATTCCTGATGATGCTGGGCAGCGAGATGCCAAAGCCATATGAAGGAATTTTCTGATACTCTTTATGTACCACGCGAGATGATAATGATGATGACGGCCACGACAACGAACCAGAGACGGCCGGGCGAAATGACCGCGCGGCCGAAACGTCGACGGCGACGACGACGACGACGACGACGACGGCTGGGACGATCAGCAATCCCGAGGAGGAGATCGCCGCATGTAATCTCTATTCGCGCTGAGCTGGAGCTGGGGTTCGGGCTGAGACTTTGGGGCCCGCATCCCATCCACCTGGGGCCCTGACGACGAGCCCATTCGCCCCCCGAAAGCAGCCCGCGCGCGCGGTATTAATTTTATGTTTCAGACAAGCATATTTCTGTAATCATCACTTCAAATTCCAAAATGGTAGGAAAGCTGCGATGCCGGCTGCTGCGGTCCATGACACAGATCGCTCTGATGCCGCTGCTGGCCTCTGCCCGGCCGTTCCAAAGATTTGACTGATTTAAATCGCGTGTTAAGACGATGGCTGCTGGACCAAGTGATTGATTCTCCCCCCAACGGAGTGTAACAATCGACGTCCTCCCAAAATTACGTCCAGAGTAGTCTCCGATAATAATTACGTCGAGCATCTTCTCTGGAATGTGCCTCTTACGTCAGAGTAAAGTAATTGAACACCTTAGAACGCGATCAAGAGCTTCATCTTAATAGACATAAGATATTCAGATTCGCGCAGATACGAAGAGGCATTTTTTTTTCGCTTAACTTAAGCATTTTTTTGTCTTACTTACTTAAGCGATTTTTTTCGTTTTTTTTTTCTTTATTTTTGCAAATCAGGTGGGTGATGTGACTTTAATTATTGCCGCCGGCAAAATGTTCACAGTATTCAAATTGTTACGACACAACGCATTTATAATTCATGGAATTGTTTTCGTTGAGATTATCAGTCAGTAGCGTGGAATGTAGTTTTGATGTTTCAATAAACGAGCAGAGGTTTGTTTTTTTTCAGATTGTATATCTCACTTTAAAATGATCGAAACTGGGAACTAAAAAAAGCTTTAAGAGAGATCTAGAATATTCGGAAATTGTTTGGTCTTATGATTTCCATTACAGTCCTAAGGTTAAAGTTATTAACGATTTGAAATAGGACGCGTGTGGTTCATTATCTTTTGGTTATTGAATATTTAGAGGAATATCTTGGTAAATAAACAATATAGAATTTATCTAAAGAATTTAAATAGAGATTAAAAGAAAAATACACAAGGGATTAATATAAACATTTAAATTCTTTCTTTGCTGTGTGCTATCTTTCTGCACTATCGATTATTTATTTAGGCAGTCAAGAGCAATTTAATTTTAATAGAGGAGATAAAGATGTTCTTACATGAAAAATAGTCTACTATTTTAGTTTTTATTGTACTACTGAAGTTAGTAAAAAATATGTAAACTAACAAGTCCGCAGCTCGGCGGCACAAGGTCTGCAATTTGAATGTTTTATTCGGATGTATCGCAAAAAATAACGAATTGGACGGATACAAGGGCCGTAGCTCCGACACACTTAACAGCTACCAGCATTTAAATTGGTTTTATTCGAAAGATAGTTTTTTAACATTTAGTATTTAAATCCAATATCAGCTATATGAGCATCACGGTTGCCATTTATTATAGCATATCCTGTCAGTTCAATTTCTGACCACTTTTTCGAACAATTGTGGCCGTATATGCGCATTGACATAACTTATGTTGACTTCGAATTAGTCAATCGAAAACCAGAAACTTCTTAAAAAATAGTCCACGCATTATCTTGGTGGTCAATTGACAGGTCCATTTCTTGAAATGTTCGTCAAATTGTCCTTTCATAAAATCGATTGTTTCGGTCGCTGTGTGGCACGCAGTGCCGTCCTGTTGGAATGGATACAGTCCATAAAATGACATCTCAATTGACGGTTATCCCTATTAGAAACCCGGCCCCTCTTAAAAAACATCCTTTATATTGAAAAGGTCTAGTAAATGTAGGACCTTACTGTAACTTATATTGTATAGGACTAGTAAATACCGGGTCTTAGCTTGACTGAATCAATTTATAAATATATATCTACGAGTAAATAACTTGGTTCGGCCGAGTACATACAATTAAACTATAAGATATAAAAGATACATATGTATGGATACATAAACCAAATCTTCTTAACGATTAGACCTCCCAAGGCGGTGTATTTTATGTCCTTATTAATGTTTCTTTGAGAATCGTAAAATCATTATGACAACACAAAATTTGAAGGTCAGAAAAATAAATTCAACTTTAAGAGTCCTTTGCTCTACACAAATATGTCTTATTAGAATTTTGATAAAGCTTTAAATAAGTAATAAACATACTTTCAACTGAATAAATTAGGGTAATCAGTGTATTTTTAATCCAAAAATGTTCTCTTCTTAATATTTAAGTTTATAGCTGTCTTATCCCAACATAAAATCTAGTTGACGAAAAAGGTAAAATAAGCATAAAAAGCGATAATCTAAAAGAAGAATCTCGAATTAAGAGATGTGTGAAGAGTTAGCATTCTTACACCAAAAACGTCGCCTAACTAATTAGCCTCTTACTAAAAATTTAGTGCCAAACTGAATTATAACCATAAAAATTAAAATTCAAAAAAATGCAGTCGTTAAAAGCCTCCTTTCTGAAAAGTTAATGAGTGTGCGGTTCAGCAGCATAGTTTGACCTCTGACAACGAAAAAACGCTTATGGACCGCATAATCAGTCCGCCAACAGCCTCTGAGTTTCGCCTCACTTTTTAAAAAGGTTGAAATAAATAAGCTCTCTGCTCCGCGCACGATTGAATACGTTTTCACTTTATTCGCCTTCCATGAAGAAAAAAAAACTGTGTAATTTTACACTTCTCCGCAGAGGTATTTATATATATATATAAAAAATGGAGAGAATCAGCTTAAAGTTTTCTTCGTTTAAGGCCTTAACTATGTATTATTTTTTGTGTATGCCCCACAACTTCAGGTCTTAACTATTATTATCAACGGGCATATTTTTCGATTTTTCATTCAGGTCGAAAGAGGTCTCCGGAGATCAGAGCCTCGGGGTCTTAAGTGCCCTCTGTTTGTTCATACCACACGTCTTACCTCTGCGTTTCTTAGGAATTTAAAAAATTCATTTGAACGCCAAGATGCCAAGATTTTTTTGAGGAATTTCAAAAACTTCCAAGGCAAATGGAATGAAGTAAGATAAAAAATGGGTTGGCTCGATGGAGTCGAATGAATTCCATACGGAAAAATATTTTTTCTTCTCCTTCGGCTCGCCTTTTTCTTTTCTGTGTCTTGTACCTTTTTGTATTTTTTTTATTGTTGTTGGGAAGTTTTTTTTTTTTTTTTGTTGGGCGTTCTTTATTTTTTTTTTTTTCGTCATTTTTCTCTTTTATTGTTTGAATCAAGATCCATGGAAAAGACCTTGGCTTGTGATGAGGTACTCAGTCATAATTTAAGCGTACACACAACATTTTTTGGTGTTATTTACCTACTGACATTTTTATGACAGTAATGCTCCGGGTTTTTTTTTCTTTTCGTGATTCTTGCGCAATTTGGAAGCTACAACGTTTTGGCAATCTGCTTAATTCAGGCTGAGTAGCGTAATGAAATTGAAATCATTAAAACATTATGCCCAACTTAATTAAGATAAGAACACATTTCAACATAGCTATTTGCTACTATTAGTTTTGCTGTCTTTTATGAGGTTTTTTTGATGGATTTTTCGCGATTTAAATAATGGATACATTATGAAAGTATGTATTCTTGGGGAGGGTTTCAATAACTCCGTTGGCAGCGCGACCCGTTGGTTGAGCCAGCAGGGCACTAGAGGTTTTGGGTTCAATTCCCACCAGAAACCCTGGTCACAAAAAGTGGTATTACAATGGGACATATAACGGCATAAGTGTGTTTCTTCCGACAGCCACATCAATCTAATCTCATGTATTCTTGGTACTTCTAGGCTTTTACGGGAATTAGAATATTTTTACTCTGATACACTTATCATCCTACAATTCACAGAGCTTACTATAACAAAAATTAATATTCTGGGTAACGTTAGCCTGTGTAGTTCAGTAGTGAAAGGTTCTGAATATTTCGGACGTGGTTCTGGAGTAGAGTGGACAAGTGCACAGGAAGTGTGCCGTTGTCTCTTCCTCAAATTGTATATATATACCACAGATGAAAAAACTTAACTCCTCTGAAGCTACTGCTAAATGATTCTGTTGCGCACTTTTGTAGCACATGTCGCCGGCTTGCATTTTACAAGACAACAAACGAAACTCCAATCTCTCTCTGTCTAACTAAGTGATAATACTCAAAGGACACACCATTTTCTAGGAAACATTTTCCATATATTCGTAAAGAGGTCGCCATATTTCGTAAAATGTGAACAATTCTTTTATTCGAAATTTACGAACCTTCGTCAAATTGTTTGCTGGAGTCAAAAAAGCGGGTTGTGTAAGCTTGTAGTACCCCGTGTGGACTCCTAGTGTTAAGCTGATGCAGCCTCTACTGCTCTTTATCAACTTGCTCAAGATATGGTCGACTTTTTTATGGAATATTTTCGACTGTCTGCAGTCTAGCCATCTTTTATTATGCTCATTAATAACCGACTCATCAAAGATGAAGCGGCCTTCGCACCATCATAGGAGATCTTGAACCCTTCCTGACCAAAGCATCAGAAATTTCGTTGCCCTCAATATCGCTATGGTTTGGGATGCAAATTATCAAAGCATCACTATATCAGCATCTAGATCCACTTAGAAGTTTCGAGGTTACTTCATTTGACTCCAGATCGTTTAGGGCTGCCTGGCTGTCTGACAAAATGTATATATTTTTTGCGCCAATGTTTCTATCCCGCATTTAGTTGGCACAAATTATGAGGCCTTAAACTTCTGTTCAGAATATGGCTTTGAAGTAGCCTGTTAAGACCTTGCTACTGACCAAGTAAAAGGAAATTTCAATAGGATTTGCTTCGTTGATATTGCGTTGTTTCTTTTTGAACATTTTTAAAAAATATAATATAACAGAACTCTTGATTGTTATGGATCCAAAACGTATCTCGAAAGAAACCTTGAGCCTTGAAATTAAAAACTTTTTAGGAATATTCCGTGAAATTCATGATTATGATAGATGGATCTTTTCATACAATAGATATAGCAGTGTACAAAACATTGTTGTAACTTTATGGAAGGCCTACTGGATTAAAATTCGTTTATACAATATATGGAACTAATTTCCTTCTATGTAGTAACTTTATTTAGTTTTCATTATTCCAATAAATTTAAAAAAACAAAAATTAATAAAAAGGGCCGAAAAACAACAGTGCAAAAAAGTCCACATTTCATAGTAGAATTACTAAAACATAATATTTTGTAGAATATCAACGGTTTCGAATTACTTTGGCACATTTTTTGAGCATGGTAACTATTAATTTATCAATAATATCGCTGAGAAGTCGTTTCTATTTAGCTTGGACAGCCGTAGTGAGGTCAGATGTTTTAATAAAAATCTGTTTACCAACTCTTTTTTTTAGAATGCCCAAACGATTTTCGATAATGCTATTTTTCTCAAAAACCTGATCCGTTGAAACAATGTTTAAAAGCATATATGAAATCAATGGCTCATAATCTCAAATGTACTAATTTTCGTCAAAATACAATAAAATAAAGCTTTTACTCCTCGGTCTAAAAAATTGTTTTTAACATGTTACAAACTAAAATCTACAAAAATCGATTTACAAATTTATAAAATCGTAACGTTCAATATTTTGTAGATATCTCGCTAATAATGCATCAATTTCTAAAAGGGCACCACGTTTATGTCCTGATAACTATTTATTACTTTTCAATAATATATTTTTAATGACCTTAAGTAATTAATTAATTTTAACTCATTTTTAACTAAATATAAAAGTCCATCCAATTTCATTTCTTTTATGGGCAAATTATTGCCCGATTTGAAAGAACTATAATCAGAAGTCGTAATCCTCGGAATTCAGCAGGCTGAAAGTAGTCTACCCAAATATTTTTATTATTTTTCTCCACAGCAAAAATAAGTTAAAAAAATTTGATTATACAATTTGTCCGAAAAACCCTCATTTTTTCCGTTAATTCGAACCTTTTGCGAGACAATAATAAAAATGCGACGGCGAAGAGCATCATTTACGGGTGCCGGCACGTCATCTTCCTGCACATTGAAGCGATATAACGTTCTCGTAAAACCAGTAGCTTTCCACATTTGCTACAGTCCATAAACATATCGCGTTCCTTTCGAGGAGATCATTGCACCGCAATAAGATCTCGATCATTGGGCTCTTAAGGAATGAAGCGAAATTTGCCAGCGAGCCAATTTTATGACTTTTTTAACGAGAATCAGAAGATAACAAAAAAAAAAAAAAATTAAAATTTAAAAAAAATGAATAAAGGAGGCCTGGCTACAGCCACTGTTCGCGCTTATTTTTATTATATATTTTAGCCTGAAAATCAGTTTCACACAATTTCTCTGGGAAATGATTACTTTTCAAAAAAAAAAATTCAATAAATTTTTGATTGCTGCAACGTTGAATCGTAATAATACAGTAAAAGGTAAAAAGAGTATATGTATATATATATATAATAATAAAAAATAATACAGAGAAAAGGCAATCGAAGTGCTTTTAAATAAAAACATTCACTGGAGCGTAACCTGAATAAATTCAATATGTCCCGAACGAACACGAGTACTCGTAAAATTAAAATGGAGCTCAAGACGCTGCTGCGCTATTTCGAAGAAGACGAGGAAAAGATTCAAAATAAGTACACGCTGCCCTCACCAAATATACTCAACTTTTGCAGAAGGCGAAACGTAGAAAATAAAAATAATAAAAAGCGACCAAGAAGCTGAAGATAGGACCTGTGGAATGTTAAAACGAAAATCATGAACCAGCCCGGTCCCGTCATAAAATACAAAATAACATGCCAGGACCTTACAGCGAGAGTTAACAGAATGCCATTTTCTGGACTAGATGTGTATAGTATATATAGTATACTATATAAAAAGCCGGGTCTCTGTGGCAGAGGGCAGCACACGTTCTGGTCGACTGGATGGGGCCCCTGCTCGCCTGTCTCACCAGATTGAACGGGAGGCATCAACTCAAGTTTCCCGGGGTGTCTGGGGTCCTCCTTGAGGACTGATTCAAAATATATTCTCAAAGAGAAATAATAATCTCAATAAATAACAACAACACCACCAACACGACTGGCAAACTGAAGAAGCAGCACCATAGCCACGGAGGAGGCCCTCTGGTGGTGGAGAAAGACTTCGAAGAAGAAAACGTACAGAGCGACCAAAAGAAGGGCTTAAGACGACGACGACGACGACGACAAGCAGCAAGCCAAAAGCAGTCTCTGAGACTCTGACTTGCGATGGTCTTCTAACTGGCGAGCAGCACATGGCTTTCGAAGGAATTGCAAAATTACGAGAAACAAAAATAAACAAAAATAAAAGTATGAATAAAAATAAAACGAGAAAAAGGAACGAATTAATCTCGAATAACAAAAAGAACGCTCCGAACAGACAAACGGCCATGTTCTGACCGGCCTTTAAGACGAGCATCTTCCTCAGCATCTTCCTTCTGGTCTTATTTTTTTACGATCATATTCCTCTCGGCTTCGGGCTGAGAGGAGGATGTTTTTCAGGAATAAGAGATCGCGCGCGCGTCCAGTTTTTTCACCTTCCGGATACACTTTTTCTTGGCGGGAAATTTATAAATAGGTCTCGCCGCGCCGCCGGCAGATAAATTTATTCGGGTTAACTTCAATTAGAAATAACGAAATGTCGTCTTCGAAACAATTGAACTAATTTATTGCGGGGAAATTTTTGATTTTATACTTATCTATGAATTCTTATGAAGATTTTAATGTAGAAATAAAGTTGAAAGTAGATCTAGAATCTTTCATTCAGCCATTAAGTTATTTTATGAATTTAGTGGATTTATTGTCCGATATTAATGCAAAGTAAAAGTGCACCCTTATCTGCAAAGGTGTACTTAGACAAGCACGCATTTTTACTTTAAATCAGGGGTCGAAAGTAACGACTATTTCTTATTCTAAGCTAAATAAAAATTATAAATTGGATAATAAGAATTTCGTGATCTTTGGGCTCTAAGCAGAATAAAATTTTAATTTTTTCTAATTTAATTTTTTCAGATTTGAATAAGAGTTTTTTGTGAATGTATTTTTGTTTTAAATTTAATGTAATTAAAAAAAATTAGTGACTTGAACAAAAAGGAGTGATTAGGATGAAATTGGAGATAGAGATTTAATTTCTTAAATATAGAAATATAGATATTTTTTTTCGAAAATAATTTTTTCTAGCCAATCATCAAATCTATACTTAATATAATAGGGAGATAAAGTTTGTTAACGTTATTTTTGTTTGTCAGAGGTAATCTCTGCAACTACTCATCGGATTAAAAAAATCTTTTAGCGCTGGGAAAGTTGTGTCTCTCCGATGGATATAGGCTATAAATAAATACGAATAAACGCTTTTACACTGTTTTGTTATAACAGAAAGATTACTTTTATGCTTTGGCGAGCTCTTTTGCTTACTTTGACATGTTGCATGTTAACATGACTCAACATATGACATGAAATGACACATAACATAACACATGATATGACACAAGACATGGGAGAAGATGAGATTTATTACACGTGACCAGTATTAAATATAAATATACGATAGCGAAATTGGACTTGAATTTTGTGTTTGAAGCATTTTTTAGGGCAAAAATTTCCTTTCATTTGAGTTTTCGAGCACCCTGTTACATTTAAGTTTTGATTTCTTTAAAAGAATTATTGCGCCCGGGCAACGCCGAATAATTCAGCAAGTGTTTATTATTCTGATCTAGACAAGAGCATGGTGATATAAATAAATTTGTAGTGACCCCTTCAAATTATTTCAAGATAAAAAGAAATTTATAATCTTCAAAGAAAGTTTAAACTATGAACTACACCTAATTCATAACAAATCCAATTCGATAGTATGTGTTTGTTTTCATTGGTTTGCTAGAACTTGAATTCTTAAAAATAAGTTACTATACATTGTAACTAAAGTTCAAAGGATATGATAAAAAATCTAATTGAATTTAACACGACGAGCGGGAGGGAAATGAGAAAAATCCAGCAACAACAGCAGTTAACAGCTGAAAACAGGAAAAAACATATTTGAACGAAATGGATGAACTAAAAAACCAAAAAAATTCCAATAAAAAGTAAAGCGAGAAACAAGCCAAAGGAGAAAAAAAAATTCCCTTTTTTTCAAATAACGAAAAAAAAAACGACCACGAAGAAGCAGCTAAAAAATTTTTAACAACAAAACAAAGGTAAAATTGAACTGAAAAACAGGCTTAAACCAGGCGACCAAAAAGAGCAACACCATCAACATCAACAACAACAACAACGAACGTCTACGACGACGACGATGATGATGATGATGATGAAGAAGAAAAAAAATATATAAAAGAAAATACAAAAAAAAAAGAAAAAGGAAGAATGCCCTGCAGAGGAGGAGATGAACGAAAAGAAATTCTTCAACTTATATTCGCGCAGCTACCTGAATTACTGAACACGCGTCTCATGTCTTCGATCCTCTCCAGCCGTTTATTTCTCAGCTTTTAAAAAGATCGTGGTCGTCTTTTAGCCGTAGTCGTCGTCGTCGTCTTGGTCGTCATCATCATCGCCATCGTCTTCATCGTTTTCATTTAAAGCTGCGCGCGCACATATAATGCGGCTGCTGCTGCTGCAGGTCGACGCAAGACGAAGAAGACAGCGAGACAGGACGAGGGCGACAACGAGGAGATGGAATCGGTTCAGCCCAAGTGTTTTGAGGTATGCTCTTTTTTTCTGTGTTCAGATCTATCCAGGGAGGAAGATTCAATCCGAACACAAAAACTAACTAAGAATAAAAAAGTCTTCCTCTTTTTATTGAGACCAAAAAATATAAAAAAAAAAAAAAAATAGTCTCAGGAAAGGGTCATACTTTTGGAGGGTATGCGTACATTGCGGCAATTGTGTTAAGAGCACGTGGCGATATACTGAGAATAATGAAGGGGTTACATACACCTACCTAAATTGATTTTTCAAAAATGAATTCTTTTTTTTGTACAACCTTTGAATTGTATCCTCTGAAAAGTTAATTAAAAATTTACAAAAATTGACGAAGTTACAACTTTGGAAAGACACACCCTCGTATCGTAAAATATTCGTGTTCAAAACTTTAAACGCGTTTGTCTCGAAACTGCATTTTTATATCTTCAGAACTAATCAACCGATGTATTTGTAATTTTGCACACTGCTGCTTTATACGATTACCTAGTAATTGACGACCGTTTTTTTTAAACAATATATATATAATTCTTTCTATAAATAAACAAAGCCCAATTTTCATCATCAAAAATTATACCTTCACCTTCAAACGATGGCCACTTTTCGAAAAATTAAAATTTTAAAAATCCGGGTCGACAAAAACTAGTTTTTGATGTGCTCTTTGAGAGGCTATATATATATACATATATATATTTTTCCAGATAAGAAATACAGAAACTATGGTGAGTACCGTAGAAACTCTCATCGCCAACCTTTACCAGATTATCTCTACACGATATAATTTTTAATACTTATTCGTTTTTTTCGAAATATGGTATAGTTAAATATAAGTACTTTAATAGGTATATATTAGTTTTTGAATAGAAAAATTTTAAAAATTCTCAAACTTAAGCGTATTTTCTCTGCCGCTAGATGTATGTAGTCGCTTAAGACCTCTTTTTGAGCAACGAATATGTAAAATGGGGAGGAATGCAATCGCTGCAAAAGGGAAAAACTAATATTCAAGGAGATTATAACTAGCGCTGATATAGCTGCTTATTATACGCTCATTCCAAAACCCTGGGAATGTCTACCTCTTCAGAAGTTGGCTTCTCATCGTCATCATGTTGTAATTTTGCCGACAAACCCTCTTGTTTCATTTATCTGTCATCGCATGGACGTTTCTTTTTTTTTTTCCTCGCCACGTATAATTAGAGAAGTGCTTGCATGCATACGGGTATGCAGGTAGAAAAAAAATTATAAAAAAAAAGAAATATCTTTCCGCTTCGTAGCCAGCGAGATTCATTCGCACTTTGGTCGCAATGCGATTCGGTCTTGAAATGCTGTCCTCCTTCCCATATCGTGTGCGAGGAATTCGAGGAATGTCGACCGCATGTACCTTTGGGATATCTTTATCTAAATCATTTATTTTAATTTGTTTTAATCGACTGATAAGGATACATCTTAAGTTCAACCTAACGGCGAATTCAGTCCGATTCCTCTGCTTCCCTGCCCGCCTCGTGGTTAAGTGCAAATTTAAGCACCCGCGATAACGAAAGACTTAAGCGACGAACTCGCACCATTACAACCGTCGCAATTAACCTTCGCAATATAATAATTCAGATGGAGCTCGTTGTAGTTGGCAATTTTTATCTAACCATCTTTTAATTAAAATTAACTAAATCTTAAACAGCATTAGGGTTTGGTTTTGTTTCTGACCTACCTACAAGTACCGCCAGCCCGAACAGCTCCGTGTCCTGCATACCCTGTTTTGAGAAGTGTACGCACGTTTGTGCGTACACCTCTCTGACACGACTTTTTGCCTCGACTAGGAAGTAGAGAGTGTGTGGTTGGGGTGTGCCTAGCAATCTGTAAAATTTGATTAAGATGAAATATTTTCCCAATATACATAACAACGATTGTATTTGCAATTTTAAGACTCACCTGAGTGCCAAAAATCTGGAACCTGGAGATAGTGGTCTTGTTGGTGGCGCGCATACCTCTAGGGGCGCGCTGACGGTACAAAAAGCTCGCATGCTGCATCGTTACCACCTGCAGTTATCCGTTTAAAATACTTCCTGCAATTATAAAAGAATAAAAAATGTTAATTCACTTAATACCATCAAGTACCATGGAGGAAAAAAAAGCCTTTCTACATTCACTTAACATGCTCTTTTTATATCTCTCACATTTTTTCATAAACGCAACGTGCGTAAATGCAAAAAAATCTGAAGAATTCAACAGAAGTATTCAAAGTATTTTTTATGCTCACACTATTTGATTACTATTGTTGCTTAGTGGAATGAGCTTGCTTACTTTATTTATGAATACGATGGACATGAAAAAAACCCTTCAATTATACCTAAAGTTGGTTCAGGTGTGTTTTCGTTAAGTAAAGATAATTTCGTGGGTGATGATACGACGATTGAAGAAATGCACAATTCTTCATCAAATATTTGTGTAGACAATAAAACTGGCGCCTCCGAATCACCTTTTTCGATACTTTTAAAATAGAATTCCTTTCTTCACTGATTATCAAAACATCTGGCTTTTATAATTTGTATCGATTTATTTTTCTTTTGGAGCGTTAAATTTAAAAACACAACAGGAGTTAGAGAAAATATATTGCAGTTAAATGCTTTTTTGACGACTGATACTAAATTTTTTGAAGAAAATTGATTCAATCATATGTAAGACTAAGATCTGTTCCAAGCTTAAACAGGTGTTTTTCTCGAAGTCTTAAAATCTCGAATGAGTCATTAGAATGTTATGATAATTTTGTAGAAAAACACCTGTAATATCACAATTTAGGAATAGAAGAATTTAATCTGTCTTTTGTATTTCATATATTGGAATTCCAATTTAGAATGACTTTGGTACCTTTTATCCCAAATTTAGATTATATCACTTCCTCACCATGTTTTAAATCTTTTAAAAATTGTAGACTTTGGTTAATAATATTACTAAGTAGTCTATAGTAGATTTAGGTACTGAAACGTCTTGCAATAGAAAACTACATATTAAGTATAAAGTGTGTGGTGTTGATCATTTTAAAAGTTGACTGCATTTTGGCGAATTTTTTTGCAAGTTATATCATTACTTTCGAAATAAATGATTTTTGAATGATTTTCTAGCATTATTTTTTTGGTTAATATACATATTATGTTGTTACGCACTAAATATTTCTGTATGATTGTAGTTTTCGAAAAAAACATGTACAAATGTATTGCAAATGTGCGTAATAAAAAAAAAAAAACAGCCAGCTTATCGGTTTACTTAGCGTACACATGTCACGAAAAAATTTTTTGTTTTGCAACAAAACTAAACAGATAAACTACCGCAGCTGTGTATTATAATCATATTTTTGAAATGTTATGTTCGATAATTTTTTGATGACTACAATAAACGCATTTTTATAATAAAAATGTATGGGATATTAGTCTTAGATGTGTGTCTTTAGACGAAAAATAACAAACATAAAAACAAGTATAAATATAAAAACAAGTATAAATTTGGAATGTGATCCACAAGAATATTATACATTTATAAAAGGGATATATTTTTCTGGATAGCTATCCTTTTCGACGAAAAGAGGAAAAGTAACATTCAGGAGCGGAGCTACTCCTGCAGCAAAGATACATAAAATGTTACCTACCCCCTAGTAAAATTAAAGAATAAAATTAAATTGATGCTTCAAAATTCATAAGTTTACTTTAAAAATAGTGAAACAAATAATTGATCACACTTTTAAGTTAAAATTCGAAGCCTAGCTTATAATTCTTGAGTAATTAACGAATTTCAATGTTTTTTACCTTGTTGCTGTCTTTTACCCTTTTCATTCGAATACCTCGATAAGTACGCTTCTTTTATCGAGGCAAATTGTTAAATAGTTTTGCAGAATCATTAGACAAAGAGAATGAACTTTGAACAAGCTCTTTAAGTCCAATAGTTCATAAGATATTAACTATTATAATTTTTTTAAATCTTCAAGTTCTAAAGGTACAAACATTGGATTATGCATTCCAATGTATCGATTCACACTGCCTCACGGCCTTTTCTTCACGTGCAACACAAACAGGCAAGAAAAGTATCTATTTAACCACTAGAATATTTTTCTATAGTCAAGTTTTTTAATATGTATTGTTGTTTTTGTTAATAACAACTTGTTATTTTCAAATATATTTTATTTATTCGAGTGCTTTTATTTTCCGAAAAAGGGTCCCTGAAGAAATGTTGATACAGGATCCATACTCAGCTAAAATAACTTCAATTTTCCACAAAAATGGCAACGAGTTAGGTGATAATTTTCTACACCAACAAATTCGTCGCGAATTTGGTTATTTTTGGGCTCGACTCAAACGAAAGCGCTTGTTGACAGGCTCAAAACTTAAAACCGCAATAAAACTGGCATTTATTTGACGAGCATCAATATAGTCGTGTTTTTCTTCACTCTTTTCTTACGAAAATATCTCTATACACACGTATAATATACATAGATTAGATTCTCTTTATTATTTTTGTTTCGGCTGAAAACACTTCGATTTACAGTGAGAAAGGAACACAGAATTGGACCTAAAGTAGATCCCTGAGGTATCTCGTATTTAGTAGAGATCTATTTTAAATCTTTTGAATTATAAGTGGATACAGTTTATCCCGTTGATAGGACACTCCGGTGTTAAAGCAAATGAGGTTGCTGATATTTCAGGTTCAGGACCCTTTTGGAGCATTAGCTGGTCTTCGACCAATGCTGTGATAGAATGGACTGGGATCTATCAAACTAAGTAGAGAGAAAAGGGGATATTAAATTAATATTGGCATGCTATTTATCTGGCCATGATGGACTAAGGTACCACCAACAAAAGACAGACCTGTTTAATGAGACGGAATGTCGTTTATTGAAGACAATGAAACTACATCATACATATTGTGTGCTTGTCGTGCTTTGGAAGATTAATAAGAAAGATCTTCAGTCAGGAGTTTTTGAACTCGGCGAACGTTCGTTCCTCTTCTGTTACAAGACATTCTAGTGTGTCTTAGGATCGTATTTTACTTTTTTGGTCACCCCTAACAAAGAATAATAATAAAAATAATAATATTCCGTTGATATGGATTTTAGTTATTAAAGAACAGAATGTGAGGATCGTTATCCCTCTTATCACATTTCTGTTTAAAGAAAAATAAAAACAATCCGAACGCTGCACTGCATTGCCAGAGGTGTGTTGTACTAATCTGAATGGACGATAAACCGCCATCAATAACGAGGTGATAGGTGTACCGAAGCGAATGTCACGCAAGCTACTAGCGAATGCAAACAATTTCTAAGAACAATGCAAAGGACATAAAAGTGCGGCTGGCTAGGGTCACTTTTATAGGTCCAACAACCTTCCTATGACCTTGCCTCGCGGGCAGGTAACTTTATTAGAGGTGATTATGAAATAAGAAAATGCCTTGGCCAAAGGTAAATCGCGCGTCATGCAGTATCGGACCGCGCCGTGCCGCACCGACACCGCAGAATTGTGGAACGAATTGTCGTATGGGCGGGCGCAAAGGATTGAGACTCCTTCTTTAGAGCTCGTAACTAAAGTCGTTTCGTAATTTTCATGTTACCTTCAGGAACACAGCTCCAAGGGCGTTCGATTTTAATTACTCAGCACACCACTGAGCAGTGCGTCTGGAAGGAGTTTGCATTTTAAGAAGAAAGAAGAGGGTACTTTTATTTTTATTTATTTTGTTTTGTTGTTGTTGTTCCTTCTTTCTTTAGAGCTCCAAAGTCGTGATATATGCACGCAGCAGCACCAAAACCAAACCACAAGACTACGGCCAGATGAATTTTATTACACCGTCTTCTCTTATTCACGCCAACCGAACCATCACGCCGAAATGCGGCTTACGCGCCGATGGACGGCTAACGAAATTACTGCGCGAGAAGCTCAGAGCAGAGGGAAAAAATAAGTGCAGCCCTAACAAAAGTAAGAAAAAGGAGATACAAAGAGAAATTTTTTTTTTTTAAAAATAAGCAACAACAGAAAAATTCCTTAAATCCATCTCTCCGCGGATAAGATGGGGCCCCGCGTTGTTAAGATGGAGTATCTCGAGGCTCCGCAACAACAATAATCCCGGCAAGAGTTACTGGCAGGTAACCCAGGTAGCTACCTTTTTGAGGTTTTTAACGCATACCTCAAATTAACGTTCCTTTTTTTTTATGTTATTTTTCTATTTCCACCTGAGCGGCAGGACCGCGCCCCCGCGGCCCACGTGAAGAAGCACCAACCGATGCTTTCGTGGGCTCTCACTGGATGCTATACATAATATTATTTTTCTTCGGGTCTTCGTTCCTGCGCCTTTTAAATGCATTTCTTTCTGAAAAAGATAAATTATGTACGGGGCCCCACCATGTGCAGGGATTCATGCATCAACGTGGATGGATGGCACGAAGATATTGAGATATGCAAAGACATTGAAGACATACGGCTCTAGGGGCTCCGCGCGGCCCTTCCTTGGTCTTCCATGTCTTCGGGATCTTCTCTTCGTCGCGGAACCGAGTATCTTTGGCGTTTTTTTCGGAGGAGGACGGTGTGCAGGGCCCAGTGCTGCTGCTGGTGCTGCTAGGCTTCTTCGTCTGCTGCAACTGCCCTTGCCTTCTTCCTCCTTCAAGCCGAAAATTGAAGAGCAGACGATGCAGCAGGCGAAATTACCTGCGAGATGCGTAAAATTCTTTGAGGCAACGAACAGGTGATACATTTTTTTGCCGAGACCGGGCCAACAGAGAGAGAAATTAAAATTTTCGGAAATTTGTTTCATGGGTTTTTGTTGCAGGGCCCGGTGTAACGAATTGTGGAATGCTTTTCAGAGTTTTTGGCGATTTAGGTGTGCATGCCGAGGGGCTCCGCGTGCCCTTCTACTTCAGTCCTCGTTTTGAGGGTTGTCTTTTATGCCCGGAAAAAAAATAAAACGACGTGAACTGAGGAATTTTTGGGACTATGAACACATTTGGTCACCAGATCTTTACGGGGAAGTAATTTCAAGTATGCGAGTCTGTTTCTGGAACAATCAAAATAGCTTGACGGTATGGAAACGAAAAAACATGAATAAATAACAGGTCAAGCGGTGATTAGGAAAGGAATGCTTTTGTATTCAAATACTTTAAGATGTCATTAAAAGGGATTCACTTAGCAAGATTGATATTTGTGAATAGGCCGATCTTTATTTTTGACTGATAATCGGGGAGTTATGAAATGCGTCTGACTCTCTGTTTTTAAATATACCCAACAGTTTTGAGTTTTTGTACAATTAAACGTATTATTTATTTAAGATATTAAGATGATTTTATTATTTACTAAATGAAAACAAGTATTCCATACAGGAAGGATATAGCCTACTTATTTTTAATGCAAATTTCGTATATACGTCCACAGTATTCGAAATTTAAAATATCATATTATAGAAGCATTAAGAAAAGCAGTAACTAATTTATTTCTAAGAAAATGCAGTCGAATTGTTCTTCTTTGACTGTTTTTAGAATTAAAATGAGAAGGCAGCAGTTTTAATTAAGCTATTAAAACAAAATTCCGTCCATTAGCAAATCATATCGGTTTTGCTTTTTATTTTGCATTAGTAAAGCGATTTAGAAAAGAATAAATAAAACATTGCAATAGTTAGTAAAGCACCAGTTAAGGTGCTTCTTATTTGGTAAAATTGATCTTATTTGTAAAGTAATATTGGCATCTCTGAACCGATTTTCATGGGAATAGAATCGGTGGTACAGAGTTCCATAAATTATAAATTGACGAACAAACATTAACTTAAATAGCTTTATCTTTTTAACTAATAACGATTGTCTATTTAAAGTCACAAAATCTAATTGGAAAATAATATTGAAATCAATCTAATGGATTTTGGGGAAAATAAAATCAAAAAAAAAAATAAAGAACGACATTGTAGATACCGATGAAGAATCGTCATATGACCCATGACTTGATAGTTTAAGGTAAGTATCAATATTCGAGAGTTAAAACTTAATTTTTTATATAAAGAAAAACGCAACGAAAACTTTAAACGCGTTTTTCTGGAAACGACTTTTTGCGACCATATCTCAGCGAATACTCGAGGACTAAAAATGTCAAATTTGTCAAACCACTGCCATTTTTGGAAAAAAAAGGCTACACATAACTATAGCTATATTCATATAGATATTGATCGAGTTGTACTTTTTTTTTCAAATAACCCTTCACTAAAATTTCGATGGGACAATGCACAGGATTATTTTGATTTGAACGTCACATCGACGTTCATAACTTTGTAAATTTATAATATTTTTACTGAATAAGTTGAATATATACTTAATAAAGTATCCTAGTTATACCTGACAGGATTCCTAAACATTGAAATTTTTTTGACCCGTCACAGTGGCGTTCAGACTTAGATATGCAACAAATTATAATTTTTAACAATGAAGGACTTATGAATTTGAGCTATTGATCTCTTAATACATTTCATTATTAATAAAATAACAAATGATAAGTAAATATTCAAGAAACCGCATGATAATCGTCTGCTGCAATTTTTCGATGGGTCAATTTATCTTTTTCTAATGACATATGTCCGTAAAAAACCATTATGAACAGCTAGTTTAATATTATTGTACAGTTTCCCCGTAGTCTGTAGGAAATCCCTGGAAGATACTAAACAAAAGAATTTTTTCAATGAACCAGAATTGTATTTTAACATATATATTTATATATATATTGATTCAACGCCCTCGACGGAAACCCATTAATGAATCAATTCTGAAGCAACAAAATCATATGTGAAAAAATCTTTTTTTGAATAATAATGAATGAACGACAATACGATCGGATGATGTCACGTCTTAAGAATTCCTGAATCGAAGCATGCCGCCGTATCTTGACCTTCTCCATTCAAATGAATTCCATTTCGGAGAGGTTAAAGCAATTTTGTGGTAAAAACGAATACGCGCGCCCAGCAATTTCAACAAACTGATCCGCGACACGACAGACGGCGGCGCTGAAAAATGATCGCGAATTTACACATAATAACTCCTAATTACGCGGTTGTGGAGCTCGCGATCTATTATGATGCGGATCGTATCAACAATTTTGATCTTCAAGCAGCCACAGTGTGTTGTGTTTGCGAAAGCGATTAGCGACCCGCACTTACACACGTGTCATATTAATATTATACAGGGAGCAATGCAAGTCAAAAATTAGTTAAATTGCTGCAATCAGAAGAAAATTTGAAGAGATGAAATTGCCTTAGAGCCTTAGAGTGTGCAAGGTCACAGCAAGGCCCAAGAAAATTGGCTGCACAGCATCCACAGAGATGCAGAGAGCAGATGGCGCAGTCGCGTGAAGGACAGCCATTAAAAAATAAAATAAATTTTTTTTAATCGCAATTATATGCGGGACCCTCAGGGCAGAGCGAGGATTTCTCGTTTTTCGGTGGTTTTGATTTTATTCAATTTTTGATCGTTGGAACGTCCGCGAAATCGCCATCGGGGGCACCGGAGCCCATAAGATAGAGAGAGAAAAAAACAAAAACAGGGGCCGAACAGAAGCCCCTTGTAGCTTGATAACAGGTACCATGTCCAGTTGATGGCCCGCGTTAGGCCTCCGTCGGGTAGAGCGCGATCTTGTTTCCTCTAAAGGCACCAACTAGCCGCGCAGCATCCATCGACCAAGAGGCGATGGTTCTTCGGTCCATGTCCTCGAGGAGAGTTCCTGATATAGAGCTTCTCTGCCCAAGTTCTTGTGGCTCCCAGTCTGGAATTTATTTTCTGACAAGATCAGCACCACCAGCAGCATCCGATGATGATGAGGATATGGCTATGGAGCATTTTGGTTCTGCATCCGAAGGACCGATTTCGGCCTCAGGCAGATGCTCTTTTTCTTGGGTCCCCGCGTATACCTTCGACGGTAGATGATAATTTGCCATCCTTTGCATAAATTGGCATTTCCTCGGGTTTTTTGCACGAAAACGAAAATACGAAAGAATAAATAAAAAATAAAAAATGTTAGTATCTCTTCCAGCATCGACTGTGCAGATTTGCAGCAGGCCAACAGTAGCTCCGGCGATTACTGCAGCAGCCGCGGAGGGCTGGACATGGTGTTGTCTTGCATACGATTAGGCTCCAGATATTGTGCTCCCCTGGCCTTCCATCAAGTTTCCATTCGCCTTCCACTGAGCCTTCCCCCCTCGGGGACCTTGGCTATATTTTCAGGTGTGTCTGGGGCGCAGCTGAAGAGCTCCTCCGGGCTTCTGAGGAGTTTCGGCATCATCATCATCATCATCGTCGTCGTCGCAACAAAACCACAAGGAAATTAAAAAAATGCTAATTGCACCTGCACGGTAGCTCGAGCTATTTCGACGAGGCATATTTATTTTTTTCTTAAGTCTGCTCCTCCGTCCGCAGGGGGCACGGGGCGGCGCGGAGACCCTGATGACAAACATTTATGGCAGCGACGGTGTCGAGGGCATTTTCGGAAATTAAATTGTTAAGTAAATTCGTCGCTAAAGTCAGCAGCGACACTGCGGAGCCTCACCGCGAGGCTGGTTTATGGTGTTTGCGATGCTTTCAAGAGTTTCTTATTTTTGTTTAAAATTGTTATTTTATTCTCTTTCATCGCTATTTATGACTTCTCTGATTTTACCTTACCTACGTACTTCCTATAATTGAGGCATTTTTCGTTGGCAATTTTATGGTTATTGTTTTATCGACATTGCAATTAAAGCGCGTTGTCTGAATAAAAGAAGGTCGTCTTTTCTTTCGATTAATTGGCTAAAAATTTCCAGCAATTTCAGAAATTTCACTTGGCTTGATTGAAACCTCGACATTCTCTAGTTTATATATCACCAGCCTACGGGTTGAGAAGGTTGAATTATAATTTAATTATTTTATAGCTATACTACAGGTGTTTCAGTCAATGAAATTCACTTGAATGGTTCAAAAACCGACTTTTAATATAGGCGTGTAATCTTAAGATATTCTACGTAGTAGGTAGGTAGGTACTTTGTTGTACAAGTTGCTCATATGAATGTTTTTTACTTATGCTCATTAAATAACTTTTGCAAAACTTATAATTACGTAAGTTGAGGAGATTTATCTAGTTCATTTTGTTAGTGATTTATTGAGATAATACAAATCCAGTCTTTCTTTGTTTTATCACATTTAATATAAGGTCTAAAATAAGGATTAAACTCAAGTTAAAAAAATCTACAAGCAATAAAAATATATTGCACATCATATTCGTCTACTAAATTCATTTGCATTTCTTTATGTTAAAAATATGTAATAAGATTCTATTACTATGTATTTTGAAAAACGGACAATATGCAAGATTTTTAAATAGATTTGTGAAATTCTTTAAAAGTTCATGTATACCTCATTTTCAAATCAAGTATACCTCTTATTTTAAAAATCTTTAATAATTTATTGAAACAATTTGAATATATGCTCCATTTGTTTTTATACCGACAGTATATCAGTCTACATGTTTTCTACTTTTGTACCATTACAAGCTTTAATTTAACTTGAGTTGTTCGTATGTATGTCTTTCCGGTTCAAAATTTATACTAAAATTTTAACTCACTTCCTATTAGTCTATTTTGATGTAATTTGACATATTTACGTAAGCCTCGCCACAATGCATTATAATATAACTAATATCGTTTTAAATCCAATATGGCGCACGTCCCAAGATGTCAGATTACTTTTTTCGCTACAACCCCCTTGACATGGGTATCAAATGAAAGGATTTGACGAGTAGAACTATAAACAACAACAACAATAAATGAGTAACAAAACCAGATTAAAAGTATAAAATAAAAAATAGTAAAAGAAAATTTGTATGCAATAGTTTATAATAGCTTGAGGCGTTTAACTAAGATGAACAACTAATTACAAGTTATACCTAAAATAGCTATGAGATAAAAATAAATGGCAACGCTTCAAGCTTTTGGAAATTATAGATATATGTAAAAAACTTGATTGGAAAATTTGTTTTTGCACAAATATTAAATTTACAAAATACCACCATTAATCATTTCTTAACCCTTTACAGATTAAAATCGAAGAACAATACTTCCCTAACAAAGCGTTAATCCCCAATTATACATTCAAATTCATCTTAAATAAAAACAAATTCCGACGATTTTAAAATGTGCGGCTCAGGTAGTAGTAGGTTTGATACTAATAAAGACTTATCTACAAAAAATATTTGAAAAAAATATTGATCTGCGTAAGTTACGTCTGATATTTTTTTTTATTGTTTTTTTTTTAAATTCGAAAATTTGTCTTAAGTCTATATCACACTAGTTTAAGAATACCTGGCGCCACTTAAATATTTTATTGGATGCTTTCATGTTTTATTCGATTGTTATAAAATAATAATAATATAATAATTTAGAGGAAAATCTTATAAGAGTTGTCTTTCTAAATATGTGTACGTAGTCCAAGAACAGTTTGGTAGAAAAAACAATATCTATTCTTATATTAAAGGGGAATAATTGACCTAACTAGTTATTATTATCATGTAAATAAAAGGCAATCAAAATAAGGAAGAAATTTTATATATTTTTTTCACTCAGGGTTTTTAATTTCAGCAACTACTTGACTCCACTTTAGAAAGATTGTGATATTGATACTAAGGATTATCTTTAGATGCTATTCGGGGAATATTGCACTACTTAAATTATAATATCTCTGAAAAGACCTTAAATCATTCCATTTTGACCGCCTTTCATTTGTATTTGAACAGAAAATGAAAGAAAAAAAGTAAAGCTCGACAAAATTGCACAATATGTTGCCTTGGGAATAATGAAAAGGTCGCGAATGTCTGAAGCTTTCTTCAACTGTTCCAATAATATAATACATGTTCGCCAGCCGAACCCTAAGTCGTGACACAAATGACATATTCCACTTGCTCAGCCTTGTCTTAAAACAGCAAAGCTACCTACCAAGCGCAGTGCGTTCAGTGTCACTAAATCGAAATGCGCATTCACCTCAGTTTGTATCGCAAATGGATAAGAAAAATAAATAAAACTAATCGCATCTAAATTAAAAGAGCCATATAGTATAAAATATGTAAGTCTAAAGTTCCAGTTCCGGACGAAAGTATATCTAGCTAATCTTATGAGAGTCGAGTTATACTGTCCACAAAAGCCCTAGAAGGAAGCGACATCATCAGCATATGCCACTCTTCTTCTGTGGATCATCGAGTTCGCTGTTGGCTTCAACTTCACATATCAAAGTCACCGCCTTGAACTAACATTTAGTCGAGCAAAAGGCGAGTAAGATGAAGAGGAATATACAAAAAAGAAAAGAAAAAAAATTGCGTCATAAAAGCCGGTTAAATAGTTGCAATCAAAGACAAATCTCCAAAGAGCCACATTCTTGCAAGAGAGTCGACTAACCCGTTTTCCAAGCCCGATCGTCGTCGGAGCTCCACACAACGCGCTTAAATGCAAAAAAGTTGCCGGCAATGCGGCATGCCTTGTGGCTTCAATAAAAGCGCGCTTGTAAAAATACTTTCAGGTATTTACCTCTTCGCCGTAAGTCCTAAGTATCCATTGGGGTCTCGGGTTTTTATTTTATTTTATTTTTGAGAAATATCCAAAATTAGCGACGCAAATATAAAACAAACAAGAAATGATACGATGTATAAAATATTTTATACGTTAAAAACGCACAATCTTTGTCACACTAAAAGCCGGCAGAATTCGATATATTTCGGAAGTATTGTGATCTTCACCGGCTTTTCTCTGGGTTGCAATGATTTTATATTACCGGCCAATCTTCATAAAATTCCTCCTTTCAACACAAGATTTTATGCAAATTTCTTCTTTCCAGCAGCAACAGCAACAGCAGCAAAAGCAGCAACAGCAGCAGATCACCAAACAGCCCAGAAGAAGCGCAACACTCGCGCACTTTTTCTTCGCGAAACAGGCGAAGAACCCAAGCAAAAACTCCTTGCCGCCGCCGTATTTCAAATCTTCGAATCTTAAGTAAATATAATTTTATGTTGCGATGTATATCCATGCATCGATGGGCGTCGCACACAACACTTTATTTTTTATTTATTTATACATATATATATATATTTTTTCTGATTAAACGAAATCCATCGCGGGCATCATTATTACTACGTTTGACCTCTCTGGACCGTGCATTCCAACGAGTTCAAGACAAGACACAAAACTTCTTCTTCGTGAGTGTCGAGGTGGTATATATGAGCACGTCTCAAAAAAAGAAAATTATTCGCCCGGGGGCCCAAAGAGACTCTTCAGCTCATATACACAGAGAGCTTAGAGGTCTCGCGGCACACACTATAGATCGGACAAAACAGGCAAACAGACACTGGATTTCGAGAAAACTATTTCCACAAAAAAATTACAAAGGCGACGATTATACGTAAAAAAAAATTTCGGCACTATCTTCTAATAATCAAACAAGACGATCGAGCGCACTTTTTTTGTTAAGGATTTTGATTTGATCCGAGAAAGGACTTTTAGATTATTATTAAATACGAAGGACAACAGCACCTTTGCCGAGATTATTGAACTATATATAGATATATATAAAATAATTTCACTCGAGAATACACGTTGGTAAACGAACGATCGTTACAATTTCGAAGTAAAAAACTTACTACTGGACTTATCGTTTGAACTTTAAAAGCAAAAACAGCACAACTTCTCGCGCCTGAAGACAGAGATAAGAAAGTCTCAAGAAAGTTGGAGGCCCTATGATATTTTATTATATATTATTATTAAGCGCGTTTTGTGCTGTATGCAGGCTGCGGACCAACTCTCCGAAAAGTCCAGCACCGAAAAGCCAACTGCCAAGAAATCGTGCCGTGATCTAGTGATCGTAGCGGCGGCCCGCCAGCACCCGAGCACAATTTTCTACTACACAGGTACAAAAGATCGAGGTCCGACCATTGATCGGGGGACTTATACAACTTATACAATATAAAAGACGATCACATCGCACCGGTGCGCGCGTCGTCGTCGTCTTCCACAGGTAAGCCAAGTTGTTTTAATGGCGAGCTCAAGGGGGCCTCACGGAGCACCCGAGCCTCTATAATGTAATATATACATAGCATATATACTCAAGATCGGCGGGCACTATATGCATTCGTGTGGGTTTTCTCCGTCTCTAAAGTTATAAAACGTCTTACTACCACACAAACTTATACCGGGCCTCGAAGTAGACATATCAAGAAATAAACCTCTCGAAAAATTCCTCAGAGCCAGATGGTCAAAAAATCGAATATGTATGAGATAAAATTCCAATTCGAGATCTTTAGGAAATAAGCGGGCTGCCGGCCTCACCGGGGCTCACCTTATGTTCGTGTGACCGCTTGCCAGCGGAGCGCTACATGTCCGAGACCGCACCGGATCCGTCGTAAATCCGACGACTCTTAGGTCTTAAAGAAGTATTAAAGCCCTCAAAAGCCCGACTTCTTAAAGAAGCCTGGTGGTGGATTTGGTTCTAGTGGTGTGTATTTGTGTGTTTATGCGTGTTTGTGTGCAAAGAACCTTCTTTTCTTCAGCGCGAAGACTTCAGCCAGAACATTCTTTTACCATTTTTTCCTTTCGTTCTTAGCGCGCACGCTTCTTTTGCTTTTATTGTCTCGACTTATTTTTGGGATTTTATTATTGAAGCCCGGCTCTCAAGAAGCCGGAGAGGGGCCCCAAGTGAAGCAGTCGTCGTCGCGTTCTTCGTTTTGGATGCCTGGCCTGAACCTCCTGAGTAACGTGTCCGCGTCCCGCGACCCCATCCATTGGAATTTCTCCTCTCCAGCATCTTTTCTGGACCCATTCGTTTCGTTTGCTTTGATTACGCCTTAAGATTTTTTTTTTATGTATATATATATATATATATATATATATGTATATCTTTGCTCTTTAGCGTGAATTTCGGGGATTTCGTTTTCTTTTTGGCGTATATTTCTTAACTGCTGAAGAGCAGCGCTTGAAGGAGCTCCGCGCGATATAGTCGTTTTTTGTTGGACGTAAGAAATTTTTTAGTTACGACGTCATATTATATCTTGACTTGAATGTGGGTTGCTTGGGATGCTGCCGCGGCTCAATCTTCTCGCGCGCTCGATACCAAAAGGTGTATCGCATTTGTCAAAATCGTCAAGATGCACACGCTCCAGCATCTCCGAACCATCTTGCCTGGTGTAACAACATCTTTCGCTTGGCGATGCCACAAACTCTTTAAAACTCTTCGCCATTGCATCTTAAGCCGCGTCTCAAGCTAACGAGGATTTTCTTCTTCTTTCTCCTCCTCCTTCACTACTGAAATCTCTGGCAGCGGGGCGGAATAGCTCTTGGCTTTTTCAAATGGAATCCCAAATATTTTCGATTTGATTGCTCTTCTTCGGCTAGCTAGCTCGAATCGAAGTGGTGTCTAAATGCCGGGGACTGTCCTCGATTTCCTCAAAATGGATTTATTGGATCAGGTTTCATTAAAACTGCGTTTGCCTTAGATTAAAAAAAAAAAAAAAACTCTCGAGGAGCTGGAACTGTTCGATCCGATCTAAATGCCTTTTGGCGGGGACTTCGAATCCGATCATTGTTATCACCACTTTTTACTGGTCAGTAAAAATTGAAGAAAGCTCTACGACAGCCGAAGTTGCGCGCCGCCGCATTCTTTATGGAGGCGAGTAGCGCGGTATTTAATGCGGCTTTAATAAATTTATGAGAAACCGATTTAATATAGCAACCAACCCGATTGGAAGATCGTAGAATACGATGTCCAACTTTCAGGCTCATTCAAAAGCCTGTTGTGCAACTATGCAAGGTTTACATTTTTAAATCGCTTTCACACACGGAGCGACATACCTAAGATTGGTATTTTAATAGTAATAACCTATCTACATCCTGCTGTTTTTAAAATACATAATTTTAATTCATTCAATCTTTTTTAGATAGGTATTCCACCTAACAGAGGTAACAACAGTTTTTGAAAATACAGTTTTTGGGAGTTCCTCTGCTTGTTCTGTGAAATGTTCGATCAATTTATAAGAAATATGTTGCTAAAAGGCAATCAATCAAATCAAATCGCTACATTAATTATATTCAAAAGCTTTTGGAAACGAAATAAATGATAATCCTCTAGGTAGGTATTCACAAAATAGTGAATTATTAAAAAGCAATGAATCGATTGGCGCCAAAATAAACAGACATAATAATTTTGCAAAAATGTGTAGATAATTGTATATATAAAAAAAGTAATTTTAGGAAGGTAAAATTCAGCTGAAAATTGTATCAAAACTGAAATTTTGTATATTATATTAATGTATTCTTCAATAGAAAATTTGAAATTGGCATCCCTGAAACAGACCTATGCACTAATTTTCATTAAAATTAGCTTTACATTTAATATACGATGAGCCAAACCCAGCATTCGGGCATTTGTACTAGAGTACAAATTAAGATATGTTTGATTAGTAAATATTGTGTTACGTGTAAAATTGTGAAACAATTTTCAATTATTAGTTTACCCTTGTAGTTAGAATTGTGACGTGTGTTACACCGATCGAAAGGGTATAAACCAGATATTTTTAAAAATACATTTTTTGATTAGTATTCGATAAAAAACTTAAATTGTTACATAAATGTCATTTAGTAATTGTTATGTTACTTTGACTGTTTATTGTGTCAATACATACTCTAGTGTTAGAAAAAAAAAAATTAACCAAGGTTTCATTTCTTATTGGCGTGTTATTACGGTCCAAATGTGGAAAAATTGGATTTAAAAAAGAAGAACACAAAATTTTGGAATATCTAGAAAACCATAAGACTTTATACTAAGGCTGTACGACGTTCCAGATACGCAGCATAATATGTGGAAAATTAAAATCTGTAGCTTAATTTGCTTACGAGATGGAGGATGAAATCTACAAATACTGAACAATTAAAGAGCCTTCCTGAACCCGGATTTTGCCGAGTTTTCCTAACATATTATAAACTGTGAAGAGAAATTGACTGAAACGATTTTAAAAAAAATTCCCGTCAACGCTTTGCAACAAAATCTTTAAAAAGGATTTATGCACATAGTCGAACGTGTAACTATTAAAAAAAAAAAAACCGATTTTAAATTTTAAGCGATGAAAATCATTTTGTTTTTACTTATGCTGTAACAACAATTTGCAACGTTTCATTGAGATGGGTGTATGTCGTGACCGAAAGGTTTAGCAAAACATTAAAACAGACTTAACTCTAAATAACCGTGTAAGAACATGAGCACTTAATGTTTTGCTTAACGCCGTAAAACTCTTTGAAGTCGTTAGGTAATTATCAGCGCATACCACTCGAGGAGGACGCCGGACGAGGAGTCGAATCATTAAAGCTTCTAAAATTCTGCCAAAGTGTCGTTTTCCGCAATTTCCTGTTGCAATAAAAATGCCTCCAATCGAAATCCGTGGATTCACTAATTGGTCTAATTGATAGCACTTTGAACTTGACCCCGGGTAAGGGGGTCACGATGAAGATCGCATCGCTGCCCTTTCTTTGCGGCTTTCCCCAATTGGCGCGCTCCGCTCGGTGGCGTACTGGAAGATGCTTTCCTCGATCCTCATTATGACCAACTAGCGCCGTCGTTTGGCTCAGCTGCTAATCACTGGGACAAGTGTTGGCTTTAATTAAATTTAATTCTCCTTAATAATAGACTCTGGGTGAAATCGCGCCTTAAGTGCTCCAAGTGACTACTGCGCTACGCTAATGCGATAGGCGACGGCTAATTTATGCGTCGCTTTTCGCTTGGACATTTTTTTTAATGTGTCGTCGCCGTTTTCAGGCTCCTTCGATATTTGTGCCACTTACTGGGCCCCTCGAGCCTCCGGCGGAATGATTTCGTATGTTTGCGCTCATAAAATCTTCCGCGTTTGATCAGCAGATGGACTAATTGTCTATGATGAGAATTGCTAAATGAGACAGACAGCGATTTTGAATATTTTGACGATCGGTAGAGACGAACTGGAACAAAACGCATATCAATGCCAAGATGGTTCTTTAAAGCGGAACGTAAAATTTTCCGCTCTTTCCATTTCCGTGGCCAAAAATATGGTTTTCCTTTAAAAAAACCACCTTGGCCTTGATATGACCTTCTAGGTCATGGTCAAGGTTGTGGTCAAAGTGTTCAAATATGGGTTCCCATTTATAAAAGTCAACTTGACCTTGAAATGACCTTCAAGGCCATAGTCAAGGTCAAATCTACCGCCACCATTGAATAGCCAGGGAAAATTCATACTTTTGGATCACCCTGTATATTATATTAATTTTAACATGTGGTCTTGGTGTTATGCGATTTAAGAAAATTACAGAACGTTCACTAAATTTTCAAGGTAAATTAAAGTATTTTTCTATGCGATTATTTTTATATGGGCTTTCTTGTAGAACGTACCCACCGCATAAAGCAAGACATTAAAGTATTTAAAAATAAATAAGTCCTTTAAGTTATCCTTATTGTATATCCAGGATACTGGTACGAGAAGGTCGGCTATTCTTTTTTGACTCCTAGATAGATTAATGAGCCTAAAAAATGTGTTTATCTCATATGGCAAACAATTTAAAATCAAAATCATTCATGGTTGACTTTATATTTTTGTAACTTGACTAATTTGTTATTGCACATTACTGGAGTATGAAAAAGCACTTTCCAGTAATCAATTTTACGAAGATTCGTAAATTTCGAATAAAAGTGATGGTTTTTAAAGAAGGATGGCAAAGAGAATGCGTGAACTAATTTCGCAGTAGCTTCAAGTCTAGCAGTTAAGTCTTTTCATCTGTGGAATATACTTTCAGTTTAAGTATCGAATGAAATAATATAAATCGAGCATATCTTTTCACTTTTTCATGTTAAATGCTTGAATCGAAAAATATTCTACAAGAAAAAAGAAATCAATAAGTTCATTACTAAAAGCATCGGAAAAAAAATCGAAAATGAATCAGCTGTCTGACTATTCTCTAGCTTTCGTAAAGGAATTGTATTACACCATTCTTTACTAAGTCGTGAAACTACCGAGAAAATCGAATATTGTTCTTATGTATTTGCGAATACTAAATCTTAAATAAGTTAAATTTTTGTATTTATGTTTATATATTTTCGCGAATAAATAATTAGAATTTATTTAGTTTTTCTCGAGAATTTCATGATTTAGTAAAGAATTGTTTAAAACTATTCACTAACGAAAGACCCAAATAGTCCGACAGCCGATTGTTTTTCGATATCGTTAACTTTGTGCTTACTTAAAATAATTCTGTTTCAATTCATTTATAAATCGTTTGGTTTGTTGGATTATTAGCAACGATATGCTCTTTTAATGCTAAGGCATTACTTTTTTAACATGAGTAAGAACTTAATAATAAAAAAAAATGTTATTGATAGTATACTTTAGAAACAAGTTTTTAGGAGGTTTTAAGACATCTTGTAAAAAATTCCGGATTTAAAAATGGGGGTATCCAATAAGGATATTTTTTTTTTTTATAAATATAGTATCTTTATTTTGTAGAACTGTGTCAAAAATTTGTTTAAGCTATAATTTACTGTAGTAATTATCTTCTATTATCTCTTAATGGGATACGATTTTATAGGTACCTACCGCAGGTCATTCAAGCAATCAAAAAGCATTAATTTGCATGCAAATTTCCAGTGGGAGTTTGGTATACCATTAATAGCCCACACTCAAATTCTTGGCATTATTTTTCCCTGAAAACAGTTAAAGGTGAATAACACACTTCTTTGTCGAAAAATCACCTTCCGAAAATTAGTGGCCTAACCTTCCTAAGAAGCCCATTGCGAGAAAATACATTAGTCGAACAATTAATAAGCGTCCTACGCTCCCTGGGATTCCGTCGATCATTGGAAGCACCTCAGCAGCGCAGTGGGGCCCCAAAGTCCAAGAAGCAAGCGAAACTCTCACCTGAATTCCGGCACTTGAACATCTTTAAAAAATATATATGTACATATGTATATAAAAACGCGCGGGAAATGCACCACGCTTCAAAAAGTTTTGCTGGAAAATATTTTAACGAAGTCTCGTGTACTGGTGAAGAGCTCAAGCCTCAGGTTTTTGCTGTAAAGCAGCAGAGACGACAAAATTTATAAATTTGCTGCAACAGAGTAATAATAACGAATAAAAAAGGGGAGCAGAAAAAAAAAATTTAATCAGCTTCTTGCGCACCTTTGTCGTGAAGAAGTCGAGATGCGTGCATTGCTCAAGTGTCTCAGACGGCTCTTGTAGGCATGTAATATTGTAAGACGGTGTACCGCGGGCATGGGTCGGTCGTGTTATTGTATTTTATCTTTGCTGCACATGTGATTTAATTCCCGTGACTCGCTTCGCGGGCTTCGGAGAGGAGAATATAAAAAAAAAAAAAAATCTTCGGGCCTAAAAGCGAGCAAAAAAAAAAAAAAAAAATAAAAAAAAAGCCGAGGAAATTTTATTGTAAAGCTCAAGACCGCGAGGTATAAGTGCCCGAGCGTTTCATTCCGCTTAAATACGATGGAATGCGGTTGGCCTTCAAAAATATAGTGGCAGTTGGCAGTTACAAGAATGACCGAGATGATGGGGAATTATCCTCCTCGTTAAGTAACCGAGACCGAAGAAGAAGTATCTCACAGATGCGGCGGAAATTCCTGAAAAATTGATTACGGCACCACCAGCATTATATTTGTTTTTAAATATTTCTTTCATTTTTTTGCATTCAGCTCGGATACGGGCAGTACCGCCAGAAGCATGGCCAGGGTCTCCTCAGCGACCCTACGACGATCGAGGCGACGCAACGCGAGGCCCGCGATCGATCATCGGAATCGCATGGCGCGCTGGGAATTACGTTACTACTGAGGAATCCAGAGTTTCTTCGGATCGCAGCATTTTTAAATGCCCCCGTCATGCGATATTTTACCTCGAAATTCTCGGGCGCAGTATAAAACGTACTTAACACAGCGCACAGCGCAGCGCAACAAAGACAGATCGTCATTTGTTGGGGCGGCTTAAGTGGCCGCCTTGAGTATGCAAATGCCAATTAGCGACTGATCTATTACACGCATCATGCGAACACCTGTATCACAGGTACTATTAAACTGAAGTTACAAAATAAAACGGTCAAGTTCGAAGTTAAATATAATTAACTTAGCTTTATTAACACTTTGCATTCGGGTGCGCTTTTGTACATGGAGCGGGCAAATTCAATTTTTTCGCGTACTAGTCAACTCGATATTTTACGAACGTTAATAAGTGAAGGAACCTAACTTTATAAATAAAAGATTGATTTCTTATTTTTGTGATATATACGCTCAGAAAAATAACCTATATTTGGCTTATGGGCACTTAAAATTGCCTGCTTTCTATCACATAACTGAGATTACAGTCCCCCGCTTTTAACGTGTGTTCTTTTTCGGACTGTGATCACAGTCTTCCGCCTGTAAAGTGTTAAAAAAATAACTATCTTACAAAATGCGATACTGATGATTTTCGCTCAATCTAGACCTCATAACCAACATTACTGATTTCTTTCCAGTTTTTTCTATGTCATATTTTTTTCAGATCGTTAGAGAGATAGTGTTTTTTGAGAAAATAATAAGCACCCTTATAAAGGGTGGACCATCTGTTGGTTTATTTTTAAATTACGTGTTATTATGACATAGAAAGCCCTTTGGCGCTCAAAAAATTGACAGAAAGACAGTATCATATCTCCGCGATACGAAATGTATAGATTTATGCTTGAAAAATGTTGGAAAATATTGAAAACTTTAAAATAAGTGCTGTTAAAATACTGCGAATTTTGAAAAGACTTGCTTGCTGTACGTAGCTGCGATTTGATACAATTGGACTTTTTTGGTTGGGTGTGGTTAACGATTGACGTTACGTTAACAATCCAGAAACGATTCAGGCACTTAAGTATAATATTGATTGAGCTCTCTGCGAAATAGCGCCCCAAAACATCGAATACGTTCTGAAAAATTGGTTTGCCAGTATGGCATAACTTATCGGAAGGTTTACTCTTTTCAATAAATAAAAAAAAAACCTTGAAAAGTATTGAAGTGCTTATTTACCAGCCAATGCTTTCATTTGATATACAACACGATGGCCTTATAAAAAAGAGCAAAGTTAACCCTTAAATTCGGAATTTCCTTTCAATAAGTAAGCCAAATTTAAATTTTCTATTTGAGACGAGTTCTAAGAAATGTTTGCAAGAAATAGAAAGAAACCGAGGTGATTTTATAAGTGTTATATTTTCCTAATTTTGGTACAGAGTACCAAACACAATAAAGTGCCAGTAGAATTTACGTTCCGACAATTCGTAACTTACTAAATATGGAAAAAACAAGTCAGAAGAGGAACGAATTTTTTTAAATAACTTTTCACGGTTTTTCTTATAAATAGATGAAGTTAACATAAACCATATATAAATATTTTTAGAAATGGTGCGTTACAAGTTTTCATTTCAATGCGTGTAGAATTGTGTTGATAGAAACATTATTTTTGCTTGGAACCATACAGACCCCAAAAACATTTCGACTTTTTTTCCGAATTTTATGTTGACATTGCCTGCAGAATATAAAAATTTATATTAATTCGAAAATTCAAATCTTTACGACGAATAGTGCAAAAGTTATGTAAGTGTCACAGGCTGACAGACAGACAGACAAACAACACAATCTCACCATAAACATATTTTCATTTTTGGTACGGAAACCCAAAAAAGGAGCGTTTTATTTTTCATTTTATTCGCACAATTTGGACATAATTCGAGAAATTTCTCCAATTGACCATATGTGAACCATGTGCGATCGCGCTTTGAATATTTAAAAGTGCAACTTTTCCTTGGAGGCCCCACGACGGCCCCAAATCCGCGCCCGATTGGCTGGCGAAAATTTCCCAATTTTACAAGCAACTATGCTTCGACCGTTGAGCAAGTGCGCGCCACTCTACTCGCTGGTATGCTGCGGTTATTGGGAACAAAATTATGAGAAAATTTCAATTTGCTTAACGCTTGTGTGTTACTGCCGGCGCTTCGCTTTATTTTTACCTTTCATTTATTTTTGTTTCATTTTTTCTTTCTGGGTTATGCTGGCATCAACGCAGGCCATGCCAAGGTGAATTTCTATTTAGAAAAGCTTTTGTGCTAATAATTGAAGTTGCCGCCACAACTACACCAACACGCGTCGTCGACCGGCCTGTTTCTTGCGCGCCGCTGTGGAATGTTCTGCAATTGAATTTTGCCGCTCAATTAGGCGCACATGCGTGCAATGCGGACCCTGCTTTATATTCGAGCGATGTTCGCAGCTCCCTCATCATCGTGGCAAAAGTACGAGAGTTCGTTTACGATAAGGGAAAACATGCGCAGCTCTGATTGGATAGGCCGCGAGTGCCGGCTCGTAAAGTAAACAATCGTAAAATATTTCGAAAACGCTTCTCGGTTATTGCTGCCAGCTGGAGGTAACGTCGTATGCGAGCACATGGTCTTGTCTGTTCTGGTATTTCCCAAAATTAACTAATAACGTGAAATTAGTACATTCGTCGGGTATAAAAGATTTTAAATGATCGTAAAACAAAATCATTAGCCTTAACCGAGAGAAAATTCATACTTATTCATACGTTCACTTTTTTAATACAAAATAACTTCATGGTTGGTTTCAGTAATAGTTGAACAAAAAATTAACCAATTAAATATGTCCAAAAGAAAATTCTTTAAAAAAACTACAGCTCAACTTTAAAAATGTGTCTTCGTTAGTCGAGTCATACGAAATAGACTTTCATAGAGTCCCATTATGGAAAGTTCTAAAAAAGATCAAACAAAAGTCCTATAGTACATTTCTATTTACAAAGATCAGTGACGTACTAACACAATGTGGGGCTCTTAGCAAATTTTTAGACTAAACAATTAAGGGTCCTTGTTTTAGATATAGGAACTCATATCACAGTGTCTCCTAGAACCTCAGTTCGCTCGACTAGCATTAGTGCAATCAAGCTAAGTTAGAAATATTTTGAGGACTAAGTTTGCAGGCGCGTTTCAGTCATTTTCACGACTAGGATTGAAAAGGCCCATTTTTGGTACATATATGATACATTCAATAAAGAACAATAACACGTTAATGACGACAGATAGTATTCCTTTTATATTCAACATGGATGACAAATTTCGACATACAAGCTCTAAGATTTATAATGTTGGGCGGTAGACAAAAGAATAGTTCGATGCATCAATTTTATAGAATCTGTCCTATTGGCGTTAATTTGACAAGAAAACTGAAAAACCCAGTCTAGCATTTTCATAAACACTTGAGGATTCTGTAGGGAACTGGTCAAGTAGCGAAAGTAAGCAAGAAGACAGCGAGAATGGATCTAAAAACAACTATCCTATTCAAAATCTATTTTACCAGACTTATACCCACACTTTGACACACACACAAAATTATCATTATGGAGAAAAAACACCTAATATTTAATTAATCATGTATTTCGGTAATCATTTATTGTATATCATTCATTATTTTAATTTTTTAACAATCTCATTTCGTATACATACATATATCTAGGAAAATAAGCCAAAAATGTGCCTTATAAGCCGTAGTCTTTTTTTTTTAGTTCTCTAGGTTAAAAAGTTCAAAAGTTATGACGCTGTAGTGGAAAACAGGGAATAGTAAAAATAGACAATGTTTAGTATTTTGAAAAATTATAAAAAACCACATAGCTGCACCATAACAGAGTTAAATAAAGATGATGAATACAACTTTTCCGCATTCATTCTCCAACTTTAAACTTGTTGCGTCTTCGTATAATACAGAAAATCATCCCAATGGAATGTAGGAAGTTAAAAATAAACCGAATGAGTCTTAAACAGTACATAACAACGATTATTGCGTACAAATTTCCTCAATATTTTGCGTGTAATTTACTTAGAAACGGCTTTAAATCAACATTCTGGCAGTCGTATGCTTCAATGGAATTTTATCTTTAACCAGATAAAAATTGTGAAAAAAACCGCGCCGTTCACCTTGTCCCAGACACACCTTCCTTATCTAACACAATCGTGTATTTCGGGTACAAAAAAATACCTCTCAATAGTCGGAAGACGAACGAAACCTAAAAGTCGTCCACCCACAGACTGCTTGACTCTGAGTAATTATGACTTTTTATTTATTTATTTTTTTGGCTGTTTATCAAATTGGTTACGTTCGGAGAATTTCGTACAAATTGCAATATCAGCATTTTTCGGAGTCTAGGTGTGCTGTTTACTGGTTATGCTTAGAGTTGCGCGACTTTGTGAATCACATTTCGTCGGATTAGTCACCTGACCACAAGGTGTGACCCACTATCGTTTGGTGGAATCATTTCGAAACGCTTTCCGGTATTTGCACTATTGATAATGATAATGAGAAAATCGAACAGCAGCCGATGTATCAGGAGGAATTACAACTTCAATAAAATTGAATCTACCGAAAGTCACTCACGTTTCAGTCGGCCGATCATGCGCAAGACAATGAGCAATTTACCTACAAACGTTGTTCAAATCTCGCACGGCTCAATTCCTGAAAGGTAAAAAGATATGGCACATGAAAGCGCATAAAATCCTCCTCCACCTTCTCCTCCCGCGATCGAATGGAACGTGAAGAAGCTCAGGAATGCTGAAGATCATCTTCAATCCGATCAAACCAGAAGAAGATCGGCGGATGCACACACACACACTGCACTACAGTGCAGCAAAAAAGCAGAAAAATGATCGCACAGGGTGGAGCGGGGATGGACCGTGCGGGGGAGATAAGCGTACACGGCCTTTGGTAGCCGATTATTTCAGATTTATTGGTTGATTACATTTTATTTGTGAGTCCCGATAGAGAGCCGATATGGCGACGATAAGGCCCCAGCTATACGGGGGCTTCAGAAGATGAAGACGACGACCAAAACGAGGATCGCCGATCGCGAATAGAATGAATTTGGCCGCAAGGGCTATAAGATAGTCCGAGATGTTTAACTTATTTTATCGGGAGGGATATCGGATGCACTTGGAGGTTTTTTTCAGTTCGCTTTATGGAACTATTTAACGACTTTTCGCCGTCGCTTTATCTTCCAAGGATAAAGAATGCCTTCGAGTAGATAGCTGAAGGACCACGTCAACGTCCATCGACGATCTGGGTCTGATCTGACTCGAGGCGGTGGTATGATCCACCTTCCTTGTTTGTCTAATGACGACAATAGATCCCATAGGAGAAGTTGTGATCTTCTTTACGATCGACATTCGATCGTATCTTCTTCACTTTGTTTTTTTTGTTTTTATTCTCTCCCAGCGGCCGTGAAAGGAATTTTTCAGATTTTGTGGATAATTCCCTCAGGGGAAATTTTTGTGAATTATTCCGAATAGAAAAATATTTCACAGTCATGAGAGTTATTGTTATTAGCTTTTGATGGGCAGCAGCTAGCAGTCAGTCTCTTCGATTGGCGGTTTTTCAGCAACATCATTCGTTTAATTGAAGAATTCTTCACTGACTGGACAGATTTACTATCCATAGCGGATCGTAAAGACATCTACTAGTATTCTAGGAAATTGTAGAAACTATTGGCTAAAGCGAATAATCTATAGGTAATAAATAATTGTATTTTTCGCTCTTCGACTTCTTCTAAAATTGTGGAGACTTAAAAAAAACGAAGTTAATTGCCTGGCTATATAATTACCAGTAGCCAGCCAATTAACACAGAAAAACTCGAGAGAAAGAGAAAATCTGATTGAAATTTCGAAATAAATTTTTTCGACATTTCCAATTTCCACAATTCGTAGGTAATTAAATTTGTTTTTTTGTTGTTGTTGTTTTGTTATTAAGGTGGTGTTCAATTACGTCAAAAAGCAGTAAATTCCTCAAAGACTAATTTCCGCGCTAACTCCATGATCATCTGCGTGAATCCGGATCACGGTGATATCGCGAGAAGATGTCTAAACAATTTTTCATAATTTTATGTATATGTTGGCCTGGATGAACTGCCCGTGAGCGTCTGGAATGCGCGCGCACGCGGATAAAAAGGTCAGAAGCATTTCGAATTCCTCGACCTCGTATTGATGTCGCCCCCGCGCCCGTCAGCAGTGGCGGCTCGCAGAGCGGCTACTGGTTGTCCAGTCCATCGGACTGACCAGATAAGCTCGAGGAATCCGAACCGGAGCCGTAAAATCCAGAAATTGGAGAAGATATCTCGCATTCCGGCGATAGTAATTCTCATCTCCTATTAAGACAAATAATTGATGGCACCTACCAGCGAGCGGTGTGATCTTTCGAGGCCGCGATAACGCGGAAAACCAGAGGCAAAGATAGACAAAGCAAAGGTATCCAAAAGAGCTCCAGTCCCCGGGGCTCTCTAGTGTTCCTCCGGGTTCCTTTCGTTTAAATAATTTTTTTTTTCCAGATTGGACACCGTTCGATAATTTTTCACACTTCGCATACCGCAGAGTTGATGACTCTGGGCAGAGGCTCCGCGACTGCCTTTAGCATATATGACGCCCACTTGGGGCTTACACAAAGGGGGCCCCAATGCTACACCACGATCATCATCATCATCATCATCATTATCATCGTTGCTTGGGGCTCCGCTAAGTTTTCGGGCTGCCAGGGGGCATACATTGGTATGCGCCGCCCGGTGCTCGGCTGGCCATATTTGGTGATTTGATGGCACCTAGAAAATAACATATACCTGGACTGCGTTGCACCCCACACGGGGCTCCAGAGGTGATATGTCTGGACACACTTGTTAGATTTGCATAGAACACGATCGTGTCGAGGAGGAAAAAGTGTTTGGGAATTGATGGAGGATCTGCCCCTGGACACACTTATCCGGCGAAAAACGAACAATATTTCTCTCAAATATCTCGCAGACGACGACGACGACGACAGTGACGATGGGATGTAATCAAGATTGATTGCTCGATACGGCCGTCGCAGCGTCGGACACTATCCGGCAACACACCGGTCCACACCGCACAGCATCCATGGCACACGGTAGTGTTGAATGCCCCGGCAAATTTGATTAATGATCCACTCGCGGTCCACGGATGATATTTATCGTGGATATCTTCTAGTAGATCTTGACGACCCCATGCCATAAGTAATGGAACGTTTTCGTCGTTTTTAAACTGTTTTCGGTTTTGAACTTATATTTGCAAAATAATAGACATCGATTCGCAACACTCCACAACTTGCATCATGGATGTTGTCGAAGCGCATGCCTTAATTTTTTCATTCTCATTTTTTATTTACCTTCGAGCAAATTATGTGAACATATCATATCGCGTTTTAAGTTACATTCACAAATCATTTCTTTCTTCTTCTTAGTTGGTTTCTGTAAGCGATTCGATCAATTATTTTGCTGAGTAATCAACATGGAATTTAAATATACACGTCGAAATTAAGACATTTTTTTTTAGGACTAGTTTTAGACAAATTGAGTACAATAAATTTATTTTAATATGAACAAGTCAACATTTTGAATATATACCTAGACATAAATTTAAACTACTATAAGGGCTTTTGTGCATTCCAACTTACTGATAAGCACAGTCTCATCAACATAAAATTGATAAAATCGAATCTGTACAGAAAAAATTCATCTGCGGTCTCTTAAGAAAATTCGATAAGCCCTATGTTCCTTTCCTGATAGACTATCAATTGTTAACCTATCTCCTCTTGTTGATAGAAAATTGTATATGGACGCGTGCTTCTTATATTATATCTTTCACAAATATCTAAATACTCTCCTAGTGGATGATCTAAATTAGTCTTCGCTGTATACTATAACTCTCATAATCACACTCTAAAACCTGAATGTTCAAATTGATCTTAAGAGCTTATATTACATATTTTTCTGTGTAAACATTTATCACGATCGCAAAAGTACACATTTTTATGTAAATACGTGTGCAATTTATACAATTTTAAACCTCTGGGTGTGATATTCACTCAACTTTGTAAATATTGTGTGATTTTACACTAAACTGGTGTAAATGTGCGCATGAATATATAAAATTACGTCAAACTGATCAACAATAAATCTACGACCTAAATTCCAATCACTTTGTGAAGGTATTCCTTAAAGTTAAGACGTGCCTCTAAGGGACTTTAAAAAATGAAATATGTATTCATCTCTATACTAATCTTAATACATCTTACTTTAAGGAGTTTATTAAATACTTAACAAACAATAAGCTATTTATTATTAAAATAACCTTTTTTCTATGATGTCTTTAATTTTATTCCATTCCATTACCATATGTGTGTAATACTTTTACACAAGAAAGGTATATTTTTACACAGTGATACGCGAAATTTATTTAAGGGGGACCACTAGTGTGACATTTTTAAAAAAAAATTTTTTTTTGTTTTGCATATTTCGATAGTCTATACCTTTAAAAATAACATACTAAAATTTCAAGTGCATATCTCAAATAATTTTTGAGTTACAGCCATCAGAAGAGCAGCCGCTCATGGTATCGAGGTACTGAAAAATGTATGAATTAAACTTTAAACGCGTTTTTCTCGAAACTACTTTTTTCAAATTTGCTGCAGTTGTAGCTCGAAGACAAATTATCCGATCGATTTGATTCTTATTGCAACTTCTTTTATACATGTTTCTCCGTGCCATAAACCTCCAAAATTCCGGTTCGAATAAAAAATGTAATTTTGGCAGGCCAAAAATGACGAAATTTTCGCGCGAAATTTGAATTTTTTTTTTAAAACTCCGCCATTTTTTTAAATTTAAATTTTTTTGTTTTTTTCGAGGTTTGTGGCACGGGAAATATCTTCTATTTTAATAAACTTTTTGTTTTTTTTTGATTTCACGCAAAGTGAACGTCTCTATAACTGCAGCAGTGGGGGCACTTTTTTTTTTTGGAGCCGTGGGAAATTGCGAATAATTTGCTGAATTTTAATATTTTTGGTCCAAAAATGTTATCATGTATTTACTATATATCCACAAATATATCCTTAAAATAATAAAACATTCCATGCAGTAGTTGTCTTTTAAAAAAAATTCCAAAAATCACCTTTTTTTGAGGCGGTTACACTAGTGGTCGCCCTTAAGGGACTATTTCGGTCTAGAACGTAAAAAAATGGTCTTTTTTTGGGAATTTTTTTCTGGGCTCCTTTATTAGATATTTACATGAAATATTTTGTAACACGTTATTACATAAAAAAACTACACAACAAAATTTTTTTCTTTTTTTTGTCACTCTTCTTCCGAAATGTAGAGGGCGTCAAAGTCTGGTCCTGAAAAAATTCTCCTTCTATGGCGGATAGTTAATCTCATGATTGAGAAGTCTGAAACAAAAAATTCAAAATAGGTCTTTTAAAAGAAGGCTTCTTACACAGTAATACAGCAGAAAATTCGGAAAATCGATGAAAAAAAAAAAATGGCGGCATTTTGAAAAAAAACTTGGAAAATTGACCTCGTTTTTAGTTCTTTTTTCTCGCAAATTTTTTTTTTATATAGAAAATTCTCAAATTTTCTGCTGTATTACTGTGTACGACACTTAAATAAAGATGTACACAAAATTTGGTAATGATCGGTTGAGTAGTTTCGGAGATTAACTGTCCGCCGTCTGAAAAAAGTTGATTTTGAGAAAAACGCGTTTAAAGATTTGTTTTGTGAAAAAACATGAATAATTTGTAAAAAATCGAATTGTAAAACTCGCTCTAGACCGGTTTAGAATTCGAATTTCATTAAAATATTTCAGGACATAATTTTTGGGACTATAAAGAGTCAGAAAATGTAAAAAAAAAAAAATCGATTCTTTGAAATTTCTAGACCGAAATAGTCCCTTAAGGGGGTATCCCACTCTAGAGGCCCTTGAATTGAACGTTTTTTTCAGGGAGTTGAACAAGAAAATACAAAACATTTAGAGTTAAACGTAATAATCATCTTATTATATGATCTTTAATGAATATTTTAAGAAAAAAAAAATTTTTTTTATTAAGTGGTTGGGTTAGGGCAGGTCTAGTACTGGGACTCATACCTTAGGAACGGTGTGCACGATAACAGCCAAACAAATAATCTGAAAATTATGAGATTGTGCATTAGTACTCTTTATATATGTGGCTATGGCATGAGTGTGGCACATTTTGAAAAAAAAAATTTTATTCATTTTTTAAATTTTTCCTACTACTAGTTTTATATTTTAGTTGATTTTTTACTGTTAAAATATGGGATAAAAGCTATGTAAATGTAAAAATCCCTGATTTGCTCCACCTAGGTCATAGAGACAAAGCTAACACAGCTTGTACCAAAATCTGAAATTTTTCGGATGAATGGTTTTCTCAGAATGCTGCACACCATTCATCAAGACGGTGTTTTGAGAAAAACGGCATTTAAGTTAAAGTTAAGAGTGGTGGACTGCGCGCAGCTGCGCACGGAATCGCCTGTAATGGCGCGAGCTTTTCAAATTTCGCGGCAAGAGATAGCTTAAACGATTCAGGAAAGAACACAGAATTTTTCAAAACTAAAAAAAAAAAATGCATTTTTTGAACGTTCTAGAGTGGGATACCCCCTTAAGTGCAGTTTTAGAACCATTATGGAAAGTATTCATTTTCTTGCAAAAATCCAATTAAATTACACGAACATTTTTTGCAGGCTTCAACATAACCATGAAATATTTCAGTTTGGTCCTCTAAACTGCTCTTTATCTAGCTTCAAACATACTGTCCCTTGTAAATTAAACTTTTAATCTAATACCAGTACTTGCTAGTTTTTGGTGCCTTTGTGATTGTTCATTCTGAGTTGCTTGGTGTAATTGGAAATTATATTATTTCTGTATTTGCCTACTTATTAAATAATACATGTATTTTCTTATAAATTAATGTTTTGGTATTTTGAGGTTCCGGGATATTAAGATATATCAATCTCGGATTTGAGATTCATTTCGCTCATAAGAATCACTTTTAGTTCTTCCTCTCTTCATTTAATCCGGCGTAAGACTGTATTACCGACACAAAGATTCGAAGTTTCAAAAGTAATCTTTCAACAGTCAAAGGGTCGAATTAAAAAAATGTATTTTCTATTTTTTATTTATTATTATTTTCTATTTCAATAATGTATCCGAAACTGCATTACTGCCTTGATCTTGAAACTCCACAAAACTATGTTAAATTGAATGTAAGTAACTTTGCGTTTCTTCTGTTTAATTGCAAAAATGCGTCTCTTAAATAACTATAATACCCTAATTATACTAGATTCCAAAATATACGAATTCAAAGAATTTTCCTACTATATTGTCACAGATGTTGTGTAAGCAATACTATTGTTCACATAATCCCTGATTGTATATGCCTACATGAAAAAGCATCGAATTTAACCTTTCGTGACATGACATGGGTCTCCCAGACCCATGTAAAAGTTCCAATTGCCTGTCATTCTCTGACAAGTAACGTAGTTGACCCATCCCTATGTTGAAAATTTTTGAGGTCTAGGGCAAAGGACCAGCGTCATTTGTTATTCAGTGTTTGAATAGTGCAGACGTGAATTCTCGTTTGGGTCTGGGAGACCTGAGTCTGAGCATCTCGTTATATTTCTCAGAAAGTAAGTTAATTTTTTTTTCAATTTCAATCAATTTATTTAGGTGATTTAAAAAAAATATTTTGATAAGATCGATGGCGGAATAACCGGAGGAAGACACAAGGTACAGCGACGTCGACACTGTTGAACTTCGTGCTTTTTTAGAATTTTCGCACTTTGCCGGGATCAATAAAGTTTTCAAGTGGCCATTACAAAATTTTCAAATTCAGCAACTTCAAAAGTCCCCCGTAATGATCCTTTGCAGAAATGTTTTTAATATTCGAATTTATTATTGCCGACTTTTTTCTTTAATATGTCTTTTAAAATTGCGTTACCATTTTGAAAAAAAAATACTAATCACCTACATGAAATATTAAGGACTTCTTAGGAAAAAAATAGTTTTTCGTCAAAACGTTTCGATGATTTTATCTTTAAAAATTCATATTTCGAAATCTATTGGAAATTATTAAGAATTCCTTTTTTTGGTCGTCGCAGAATCGTTTGTAGTTTTTCCGGAAAAGAAAATAATGGGAAAATATTGATTTTTAACGACTCAATCTGATCAAGCAACCTCCTGTTTTACCAGCCCTTCCACAAAGGGTTTAACCTGCCTCTTATCGACAATACAAATTTAGATATCCTTTATTTTTTTTAGATCAACTAAGCTATGTAAGAAACTTTTGTAAATTTATAAATTACATACTATGTAATTATGATTTTCGAATTTAAGTTGTCAAATAGCGTAAGCCACAACGAACTGCTATTTTATGATTCTCTATAGAGAATGAAACAATAAATTTATACTACTACTACTATTACCGTCCAAAGAAGAATTATTAGAAACAGATCCTTCAGTATTTTTAATTTTTCTAATATAGACTGAGTCGAATTTAATGTATAGAATGTCTAAATATAGGCGAACGATATAAATTACCTATAAAGTTAATTGTTTATAATTAATTTTAAGTTTATAATTAAAATTTATTTATTCATTGCTTTATTTCATTTATTTCAAAAGACACATCTCTCCTGCTTCTGACCGGTTTCAAAATTATTTTGTGTTGGATTATCAGCTATCAAGTTTCTATTTCGTACGAATTCGTGAGACGTGAATGTTTTCGATAACACAAAACTACTGAATCGGAATAGCTCCCATTATTTGGACTGTGTATTATATCTTATTTGGATCTCATACCTATTATTGTAAGAAAGCATATGAAGCTTTATAAGAATAATAAAATTAAGATAAGTTCAGGTGAAAGAGTCTAGAACTTGTAGTCAAAGTTCTATACAATTTAAGGAAAAACGCGAAAAGTCATATTGTTTCTAAAAAAAACTTCCTTGATTGCTAAAATGTTGTCTAGATCAAGAAAGATTGTAGGGCTTTATAGAAAAAATAAAAACATCCTAGGGTCGTACAGAGTCGTAAAATGATAAGTTTACGAAAAATCACTCTAGCTTCAGCAAAAACTCTCTCTCTTTTGAAAGGCTAGCTCAAGAAAACATATTCGACTCTAAAACCTGAATAATTTGTACGTTAAAGTATTCATTTTTTTCCCAAATTTGCATTCAACACAATATCATATTCAATGCAGTCAAAAAACATTCTCAAGAAAACTCTCTCTCAAAAAAATACAAAACGACCGATCATTCAATTGTTCTCCAAAAATTTGCATCCGAACAGATCTGCATTGCAACATGCATATGTTTACCATATGTTTACTATACAGTATACTATATATATGTACATAATTGGTTCGAATAGTGATGTTGGAAATTTACAAAACTAATTTCGTTTCGTCAGAAATTAAAGTGAAATTGTAATGAGCAATGTTTTGCTTTTCCAAGCAATTCTTTTTTCCCGAAGACATTTTGCATCGATGCACGAGGTCAACTTAGGCGAAAGATGTGTGGGATTTCTCAACTGCAAGTAGTAAGCACAGCCAGCTTATTAGAAAAGCAAGAAAAAGCAACAAAGAAAATTACAGTGGAAATTTTAGCTTCCCTTCATTGGAGACCTGACAAAATGTGCTAGGTGTACGTGACCTCTTTTAGCATAATGCAAATCTGCTTGGTCTGATTTTCTTGGAAAATTAGAGGAATTTGAATCGTTTGCTTGGGGAGTTATCTTTCACTTTTATTCAAGGTGAAATATTTGTGTATTAAATTCTATAAAATGTTTATATATAGAACTATCAACTTTGTAGTTACTGTTAGAACATATTCAAACCAATATTAGATTTTGAACAGCCATTTGATGGGGTTTTTCAAGATTGCCAATATTGAAAAGCTAGTGTAGAACACCTACTTGAGAGCACTAGCGTTTTGTATACTGAAGGATAAAAAACTGATAAAATTTGGCGTTTATGGCGCCAAATGCCACACTTCAATGGCGCTCGGTAAGACTCCAACCATCTTTCAATATGAAGTGCCCGTCATTGCGGAATGCGCCAAGTCCTGCATCAACTACTCCACGATTCATAATCTATCAGATTGTCAAGCAACTCTTAAGGCCCTTAAGTCCTTCTGCATTGACTCAAAAATTGTCTGGCAGGGACAAAATCGTCCTTCATAGAACCAGAATCCTTTTGTGGCTTCTCTAAAAGCCATCTCAATGATGTCCTTAGCCAATGGATGAACGAACAGGCAAAACAATACTGGAAATTCTCCATAGGCCTGAGACAGGCTAAATCTTTTATACCTGATACTCATAAGATAAGACTTGAAAGCTTTTTCAACTTAGTATCATAGATCTAAACTTCGTATAGTTATAGGGCTCTGTACTGGAAGAGTACCACAATCCAAAGTGGTATTGACACAAATCCGAACATTATTACAGGCCTAATCTAAGGATTTGACCTGGGAATGTAACACATGAGGAAATCTGGGACGCGGAATAGACCTTCCTTAAGCCTTTCGTCCCTATTCAACTAAACTAATTGGAGTTAGAACATATACAGAATAAATCTAATGGTTTTTGGGATATTAAAATATATGTATTATGTATAAATTTTTTATAGACGAGTATAAATTACTAAAAATAAATGATACAAAAGTGGTTGAAGCATTATTGAATATAAGATACTGCCATATTTCAGATAAATGCTGAGTCATTGACCTACTCCTTATAGTTTTAGCGTTATGAACGTTCAAATGTAAGATATTGGGCATTGTTGCAAAGGGTCTAGCCCAGGGCTTCTTAAACTTTTGTCATTCACGACCCCATTTATGATTGCGAATTTCTTGACGACCCTATACAAATATAAAAGAAAAATAAATTAATATGTTTTGACGATTTATTTATTAGGTAACAATATACATATACATATTCGTTTTGAAACATACAAAAATCTAAAATTAAAAATTGCACAAAAAATTATAAAATTGTATTTATTATAGTTTCAAAAATAAAAGTGGATTCTGACCGTCTTAATTCTCTCGAATATATTCAAGTAGTTGCGTGGCGGCGCGCGGTTTATTCAACATGTATGATACCGACAAACGCACTAACAATGTATAGCCACAGTAGTATAATAATAGCGATCATCGATCGTTTACTGCTGTCGGTGGAGATAGCTCAAAACCTTCAACAAATGCGCGTGTCTAGACGCTGCAAGTCCACTGTATTCCGCCAACTCTAGTGATGTTATAAAATGGTATATATTATATATAAATATTTGACATTAAAATCTCTCGCGACCGCAGAATTTTGCTACGCGACCCCAAATGGGGTCGCGACCCATAGTTTAAGAAGCCCTGGTCTAGCCGGTTAAGGAGGTGAAAAGTGCCCCCAGCGCTTTTGAAAAACAAAAAATATCCTCATGTAGTACATGAAAAAGTACATCTTTGCTGAAATTTTCAGACCCATAGACCCTCACATAACCTCAAAAAAAATTAAAACGTGATTTTCACTGTTTTGGCGATATCTCGGCTTCTTGTAGACGTACAAAATTCTTTTTTCCCTCAAATTATAGGATCTTTTGTCAGCTACAAAATAATATTTTTTTTTTAAAAATTTTTATAAAATTTTTGGCGGGAAATTCAAATTTTTATACAAGTTCGAAATTTTCAAAATTCAATTAAAAAAAAACAAAAAAAATAGAAACGACGAAAAAAAAATATGTAATTCTTTGGATGTCAAGCTATATCCATGAATTATTTCAGATTTTTAGATTTGGTGCAACAGTGTCAAAATATCGAAAAACCGTTTTTTCAGCATTTTTCGGTATTTTTACATCTTTTTTAAGTCTGAATATTCTTTAAGTATGCATTTTTTTAAGTCATTTCCTACCTTGATAAATTCACAAAGAGATCATATTTTCAACCTGGCGTGTCATCATGGCTGAATTACACTCACCCCACCGTTCATTCATATTTGTCATGCACACTAACATTCACGCATGTTTGAAACTGAGCGGAGTAATAACAATTCCAAATAATTGCAATATATTTCTTAATAAAAGACCTCACAAAGTAATAATATTGCCCCACTCTCTTCTGCACTCACTTATAATATAAAACTGTATTATACAAATTAATACGTATAAAAATAAATATAGGATCACCTGAAAAAGAAGAAAAGTCTGTAAACTTACATGTATTATACCGAACCTGAAAACATAAGACAATAGATAAAATCCCGTATTTGAGATATGAATAGGATAATTAATCTGCATCATTATCTTCTTCAATAACTGGTTCAACACTTTCGGTTTCAAAAATTTTCTTCAATTTAAATTTTTTAGTTATATATCATGCATGAGATAAGTAATATAGGTATTACAGCTGCTACATGCGAACAGGAACCGAGGGGGTATCCCAGTCTAGAGGCGCTTGAATTGAACGTTTTTTTCAGGGAGTTGAACAAGAAAATATAAAACATTTATAGTTATACATAATAATCCTTTTATTATCTGATTTTTAATGAACATTTTGAGAAATTTTTTTTTTTTTTTGAGTAGTTGGGTCATGGCAGGAACTTAGGAACGCAAGCTCATGGTGTGCGCCATAACAGCCAAACAAATAATCCGAAAAAAGTGAGATTGCACATTAGTACTCTTTATAAATGTGGCTATGGCAAGAGTGTGTCACATTTAGAAAAAAAATTGTTTATTCATTTCTTTAATCTTTTTAGTTGATTTTTTACTGTTAAAACATGGGATACAAGCTATGTAGATGTAAAAATTCCTGATTTGCTCCACTTAGGTAATAGAAGCAAAGCTAACACAGCTTTTACCAAAATCTGAATTTTTTCGGATGAATGGTTTTCTCAGAATGCTGCACACCATTCATCAAAACGGTATTTTGAGAAAAACGGCATTTAAGTTAAAGATAAAGGCAAGGAGGAGTGATGTGGAGCGCCAGCTGCGCAAGAGATAGCTTAAAGGATTCAGAAAAGAACACAGAATTTTTCAAAACTAAAAAAAAATTCATTTTTGTAACGTTCTAGGGTGGGATACCCCCTTAAGCCATTTACTGTAACCTCGGGAAAATCTAAAACATATGTTGAAGTCAAACGAGTGAATAAAGATTTTCTTCTGCTCCAATTGCTATTTTGTGATTCTACAGCTACAGAAAAAATTTTGAAAATATTTCTCACTGGTACGTATCAAACGGAATAGGCGATTTTGTATTTAGCAGAAATGCTAGATGAAAATGATGAAGTCAATCCACAGTATTTAAAAAAATCAAAAGATATAATTAAGATACAAGTTCGTTCCGGGCACATTAGCAGTAAAACTTACAATTGTTATATCCATTATAAACCGAAATCAATAGGTTATAAAAATATTCTCAGATACTATTGGGAATGTGCAAATGGCTTAAGAACAGTCTGTTCACGTAAGCCGATTTTTTTTTCCGTAGATTGTGAATTCGTAAATGAAAATGATCAATCAGCTCTCGTTTTCAAGGAATAGGTGAGTGAAAAAGTTAAATGAACTTATTTTGACCATATTTGAAAACTCGTTTAAATATAACGGATTATTATAGAAGCTTGTAACGTGGCTAAAACCAAAATTAGAACCTTGAGCTATTATCTCAAAATAGTAAAGGACTTAAAAATGTTCGAAAAATGCCTTGAAAACCAAATGTTTGACCAAACCCATTATATCATACAACAGATGCTGAAAGAAGACTATAATAAATACACGCTCATGAAAAACTTTTTCGCGAGAATGTTTAGACAAGCTATAGAAATTAGTGGTATTCGATATTTTTTAGAATAAGTTTCAGACTTTGATTTGAGCCATGTTACAAGTTCCAGTGACTATCTGTTATTTTTTGATGATTTTTCAAAAATGGCAAAAATACGATATTTTGAATTTTCCACTCAATTTTTCTCGAAAACGGGAGAGAATTTTCATTTAAAATTCTTAATATACGGAAAAAATCCTGTAGAAATGATGTTATTGAAGAATATAGTGATGCAGACTAATTGTCCTATTCATATCTCAAATACTGGATTTTATCTATTGTCTTATGTTTTCAGGTTCGGTATAATACAAGTAAGTTTTCAGACTTTTCTTCTTTTTCAGGTGATCCTATATTTATTTTTATACGTATTAATTTTTATAATACAGTTTTATATTATAAGTGAGTGCAGAAGAGAGTGGGGCAATATTATTACTTTGTGAGGTCTTTTATTAAGAAATATATTGCAATTATTTGGAATTGTTATTACTCCGCTCAGTTTCAAACATGCGTGAATGTTAGTGTGCATGACAAATATGAATGAACGGTGGGGTGAGTGTAATTCAGCCATGATGACACGCCAGGTTGAAAATATGATCTCTTTGTGAATTTATCAAGGTAGGAAATGACTTAAAAAAATGCATACTTAAAGAATATTCAGACTTAAAAAAGATGTAAAAATACCGAAAAATGCTGAAAAAACGGTTTTTCGATATTTTGACACTGTTGCACCAAATCTAAAAATCTGAAATAATTCATGGATATAGCTTGACATCCAAAGAGTAACATATTTTTTTTTCGTCGTTTCTATTTTTTTTGTTTTTTTTTAATTGAATTTTGAAAATTTCGAACTTGTATAAAAATTTGAATTTCCCGCCAAAAATTTTGAAAAAAATATTATTTTGTAACTGACAAAAGATCCTATAATTTGAGGGAAAAAAGAATTTTGTACGTCTACAAGAAGCCGAGATATCGCCAAAACAGTGAAAATCACGTTTTAATTTTTTTTGAGGTTATGTGAGGGTCTATGGGTCTGAAAATTTCAGCAAAGATGTACTTTTTCATGTACTACATGAGGATATTTTTTGTTTTTCAAAAGCGCTGGGGGCACTTTTCACCTCCTTAACCGGCTAGACCCTTTCTTCCCAAAAATAAATCTTTTAGTTGTATCGATGTAAGTAAATTAGTTATCTATATTATTTAATTAGTAAGAATCTGCCGCACCTCATTTTATTTTCTGATCCTCTATGCTAAAAATTATTTATCTCTCTTCTCCTTAACGATTCTATCTATTCACTAGAATTTTGTGGTTTAATTTTCTACTGAAACCCATCTAATTTTCAACCGTGAGGAGTTTAAAAAGGTTCCAAAGCTCAAAACCTTTAAACAAAATTATGGTAATCAACAGCCTCAAGGGGTCATTAATAAGGAGACTACCCGGAACCGAGAATACTTCGCTAGAAGAGCATATTTCCTGGAACGGCAAAAGGTTCGAATTTCTAAAGTTGCATAGGTTATTTTTTGTCCAGCATCTTTTTATAGATGTTCCTATGAAAGGAGGCGATTATTCCAGCGAGGAATAGAATTTAGATAAACAAAAAAAAAGGAGGAACAACTTCACCTCATTTTGCGGATGCAAGGCAACAAAAGAACCTCGACAGAACTAATTAAGGGTTTCCTTCTGCGGAGAGCTCACCTGAAGAGGCAACATAGCCACAGGCAGCAGCAAAAATTCTTTAGTCGCCTTTTTTTTCCAAGCAAAAGACCAAAATCAGTTTTTAATTTTCGCTCTGGCTTCTGTATAATGAGCAACTGACCATTGAAGATTCAAAGTTGTTGTATTTTGGACTTCTTTTTTTTCGCATTTTTGGTCTTGAAAAATATTAATCGTGTTCGAGTTGAGCGGTGATGCAGCTGCAATAAGAAGACTTTTTGAGTGCACGCAAGATTTAAATTAAGAAACACTCAAATGTCAGAGAATTCATTATGTGCTGCATATTTCGAATTATATTCTGGCATATGAGCAATCATAATGCAATTAGTCTTTTCGAAATTTTTGAATATTAAAGTCAATGAGGAAATTAGATTAAAACCAAATTAATGGTTCCTATACAAAGACTACTAATTGCAATTTAAAAGCATGCAGACTAATCAGTTCTTTAAAAGGAATTTTGGAATTTGCAAAAAATCCTTTTTTATGCATATTTTGTTTCTTTTTGGTATTTTGAGAATAAACCGTTGCAAAACAATTTTAAAATTCGAATACTACATACCCAAATTAGAAGCGTTTTATACAATTTGTTTTAAATTCAACATCAGAGAAATCGACAGGGTAAAATCAACATTAAAATTTATTTGTAATCGAAATACTATTATAAATGCAGTAAATGATATAAAACTACTTATACTCTAGATCAGTGATGGCGAACCTTTTTGAGAAGTGGGTCAAATTTTGTTCATTATTTTTTTAGAATTAGCTCGTGGGTCACTAAGTCAGTGGCGTCATTTGGAAAGGGGGAGAGGAGGATGGTTAAAAACTACTTTTTTTGGTTCTCACTTTTAATCCTAATTCTAATCCTCTAAAAAGTTTACGTTTCCTTTTTGTTTTACAACTTTTACCTTTGTAATTGAAGAGCTAAGAATAACGGTAAAAAAATTGATATAAATGGAGTGATACCATGAATTGCAGCACCAGGTGATTGCACGTACAGTGGTACCTCGATATACGAGTGCCCTAATATACGAGTGTTTTGAGATACGAGTCGCCGAGCGAGCGATATTTTGCTTTGAGTTGAGAGCAAGATTTGAGATACGAGGAATCGCACACTACACCGCTGCACACGACCCCAACACGCGGGGCGCATGTTGGGGTCGTGTGCAGCGTCTAACAGTTTCTCCCACCTCAGACTATCCTGAAAGGGAGGAAGAAACAAACCTCCTTGGACAGTTTTTTTAAACGATCTGCAGGTGAAAATGAGCAAAACGTAACGAAAAAAGCGAAGACAAGTGACGACAATTAAGCGTTTCCGTAAGCACTTCACTTTTTATTTTATTATGTTTTTATAGAATATGCATTTGTTATTTATAAATAAATGTTTCTTCTTGTAAATACATTTTTCTTATTCAAAAACACTTAACAAAAACAACTGAGGTGGTGTTTTGGGAGCTGGAACGGATTAATGGCATTTCAATTAATTTCAATGGGGAAAATTGCTTTGAGATACGAGCAATTTGACATACGAGCAAGGTTACGGAACGGATTAAACTCGTATGTCGAGGTACCACTGTATTATAATGAAAAAGACACAAAGAAGATCAGAAAAATATATTAAGAGATAGGTATAGTTACGGGTATGCATAAGTATTATAAAGTGGAAGTACTTTTAATGAGAAATCTGCTGTTGTTTAGTTTCAGATAATTTCTTAATATTAGGTTCATATTCCGTATTCATTAGTTTAATGCATTTCGCAGTCAATTCATTTTTATCGGTAGATTTTACAAAATTCATTGAAGAAATCAATTTTTTACACGAATATGTGGACCCAAACATAATTAGAAGATCATTAGCAAGTTTCTTTATTGATACAAAATTATTTAGTGAAGAATCCCATACGATTAATACAATATTTTCAAGTTTTAGTGTGGGATCATAATTATCTACACTACTTTCTAACATTTTTCCTTCGACTTCGGAAATCAAGTTTTCAAATTTATTTTTCCACACTATGCTGCTTTGAAATTCAACTAATTCCATTTCTAATTTATGGCTACCTAGTCACATAAATTCGGTTATTGTTTCGAATTCCATTTTTTATGGATATAAAATAAAGTGAAATGTATTTTCCAAACTTATTATTATTAATTTATTTATTTATTTATATTTATATTTATTTTTATTTATTTAAATCTCTCCTAAAAATTTTATTTTTTATTGCATTTTTTTGAACGTCAAGCGTATTTTCAAAAATTATTGTGTTTTGAAGATGTTTTTGTAATTGAGGAAAATATTTCATGATTTTCATTTCCAAATCCTTAGTAAAGATGTCAAGATTCGTAATAAATATTTTAATATTTTCAAACATCAAACAACTGGTCCATTGTGGCCACATGTTTCTAACTTTTCTGGTTTTTTTGATGACGCAATAAAATGGTGCGTGCTAGTGAATTTATCTAGCACTATAAACACATTTTAATTTAAAAATATTTATATTTAATAAACAAAATAACTTCGTTTAAACAAAATATCATAATATAATTTTAATAGCGATGAATATAATCAACTTCATTTGTACAGTCGTGCATGCATATAATATTTAATATTTGGCGTGCAAAACTGTAAAAATGAGGTTGCCTTCGTCCTTTGTTAATAATGTAATATTTTGCGAATTTTTTTAAACAAAGATTTGTCTTTTTTTTTTTTTTACATGTTTAAATTGAAATATGTTTATTGAAATTATGTAATACCCATCTTTTGGGTGCGATATCATTAAAACCAGAAAAGTCACAACATTTGACCCAGTGCATAAACCACTTTTGCTCGTCAGTGTACGTCATACACAGTGCAGTGTGCAGATAGAAAATCAGCTAGCCAATGTCCACATGGAAATATTTTTTTTATAAATTCGACATTAGATATATATATATATTTTATTTTTTAAATATTTTTCATTCTCTGTTCCCTCATTTATGATATAAAAAATAAGTTTATAACAATCAACGCGTGGGTCATTTCAAAAGTCTGCGTGGGTCAGTTTCTGACCCGCGGGTCATAGGTTCGCCACCATTGCTCTAGATACTAACACGAGCATATGTTCTTAAATTCATTTCTAGTCATGTCAAATTAAAAAAAAATCACAATGTTTATTAAACATGTAAATGATTTAAAACATTAAAGCTGCTATATAATTATTCTTACATAAAGGACGATATAGTAAATTCCTTTTACGCATATTCAAAACGGAAATATTTATCCCAATCATATCTAAAAGCTTTGGACACTTCTGATCTAATTTACGCAAATTCAGCAACAAATATCTGGTATCATGCATGAATACAAGTTAATTTGCGAACCAAGAATCTCGCGTACAGATTCAATCCTATTGATATGGGTAGAACAATATGGGGACCACATCGCTTAGGCGTATTCTAACATCGATCTAACCATAGAAATATCAAGTAAGATTAAAGATAATTGTAGATAATGATAAAATTTTGGTGTTTTAAAGGGTGCAAATGTAATATATGTACAAAACTATGCATTTTCAATATATGTTATTTCTCACAAAATGTATCTAAAATCTGACGGAATATTATGCCATATTCCTAAAATACGATGCTTAATGTTTTTTGCATTTATAATTTTAAAACCTTTTTATGTTAAATTCCTATATCTTTCGCAATACCATTGCAAATTCAAGATCAATATTTTAATGTAACCGACTGCCAATGCGGAAAGGTAAACCGATCAATTTTGAGCTGCTGCAAGTTAATCTGACTTGCTCGACTTTTAACAACTTTGAATCGGCTGATCTTGGTGTAGACTTGCGAGTGGAGCTCCATCGACTGTCCACGGTGGCGGCCGAGCAAAGATGCTCAGAAGAGCCACAGCAGGCAACAACCTCCGCGCCAAATGGCACTAATATCGAAGACAGTGAAAAAATAGTGTTTAGGTCGCGAAACTGGACACGATTTATGTTAATTGGGAAGAAAATGGAGTTTTTTGCCTATCCTCTATCGCTTGGTCAGATTTTCTCATTCAGATCAAATGCGCTGCTGCTGCTGCTAGTGTTGCCCTCGAAGCGTCCAGAGCCCCCATCATTTTCTAGGATGCCTACCTCGGCGAATTTCAATTGAATTCATTAGCCTGTTAGCGGAGCATCCCATTCAGATTCGATGAATCTAACTTCGGCCCCTTAGTGCTACCATTAAAATGCATGAAATGTGCTTTCGCTACTTCATAAATTCCATTTTACGACGCTTTTTTCCACTTGACTCAAGAGACGGAATCGATAATTTGTTGGAATTGACTGAATTCTGAAAAAGGCTCCGATTTATGGGACTTGATATATAGAGGTTACCTACCAAAGTTAGTGGAATGGTTTTAAACCAAAGCATAATCTATGACTCGTAAAAATATCCCTTATAGAATTTGATTCTGTCTGTATAACTTAAGACTATGCACAAGATCAGTTCGTTTTGTAAAAAAAAAAAAATTGAACTGATCTTCTCTGATCTGATCATATTCCATATATAATATATATATAATATAGCTAAACATTTAAGAAAAACGTCTGAATCGTCTATTAGGTATTAAGCAAATCAAATGTTCTTGAGATTTGTTTTCACACTTACACGCTTGACCAGATCGCTAAAATTTAAATGATCGTTTATGACACTAGGAAAAGCTCATCAGTCTTACGTAAATAAATTGTTAGCACGTACGTCAAATTCTACAGGTGTAAATTGTACAGAAAAAGAGCGTGATACGCCGCCGCACCCCTTGGCCACTTGGAACTCACAATTAGATGCAGTCGATGGAATTTTGCACGTTTTTTCCCCGGCGCCAGATGCGTCAATGACTCTGGCCATGTGGGCCTAGAGAAGGGGTCTTAAAAAAAATATAAGAGGATACAAATTAAAAGAAAAGCGTAATTTATCGCAGCAACTAGTGAAAATGTTGATGGATAGCCTGCACCAGTGAAATCGCAAGTGATTTTCGTTGCATGCTCGTCACTCTTTTGTGCTGCTCAATTGCGCCCTGGAATTGCTGTGGTCGGTGGAGGTACGGATGAGGAATTGATGATACTAATTAAAGACTTTCTTCATCTTGTGTTGCATACAACGCACCTGGGCGAGGAGGGAAACCTTATTTTTTTTGCTTTATAAATATGAAGAATTTATTTATACATTCGCTTCGATACCTACCTATACCTTAAGGGACCAACAAATAAATCTATAGTATACTTGGATATTCATAAATAACAAAACTTCGATCTATATTTTCTGACTTTTTTCTAAAAGAAGTTTAAAGCAATACATACGTATTTAATAATGTCTTCATTCTTACAGTCTAAGTGCGATAATCTGAATTGCAAATCAATGCAAAAGGTTAAAACAAAATTAAAAAGAAAAGAAATTCTCATGATTTGCATAACCTCTTTTAATAGATTTCAGGAAAACGACGTGATAAAAGCAACACGATAGTATATATTTCATATTATAAGTAGTCATACCATGGACTAACAAAAACCTCCATAAATTGGTATGAAAAACATTTTTAGGAAAAAAAGGCTTGAGATTTGTAACGATTTCTTATGGATGGGTATAGACGTTTTTGTCAAAAAGGGATAGTGTTGAAAGTAGCTTCGATACAAACTTTTATTTGATTTTTAACAAAACGCATGTTAAATTAAGAGACAATATAGTTAATACACTATGAAGTGCTAAATCTAGAGGTATTAAAGTCAATGACTTTTTAAAGCAACTAGTTTTATGAAGATTAGTCTGTGTGATTTATTTATTAAATAAGAAGGACTACTAATACAACCTAAATTAGGCGAATCAGAACTGTAAATATTGTTAGTTGCTCTAAATTTGTTATACTTATATTGAACATCTATATGTGTATATATTAAAAGCCTAAGATATTACCTAAATAAATATCACAGACAGAAGTACCGATTGCGTACATACAACTAAAATAATTTCTATTCATTGTACAATATTACCACATTTAATTTCTTAGCTTAAGCTTGTTTGAATTAGAACAATACATTCTTAAAATTCCTACCCATATACAAGCTCTCAAAAATACACTGATTCTCACAAAAAGCAATTTCAGCGTGAACTATAACATAACTAATTTTTTCAGAATGCATTTTTAAAGGCGACCTGGAACGACTGCATTTATATTGTTCTTTTAATTCTACCACCCCTACCGTAATTAATTTTCAAAGGCGACTTCGAACGATTGCATAGGTATTGGCATTGCTCTAACAATTGGGAGGTAGATTTGATCACAATATATATAGGGAAACGGTGAATCGAAGAAGGCGGAAGAGGCAGGCAGCACTCTACTACTTTGGTTTTACATACTTATATAATGATATTTTATTTATTAACTTTTTTTCCTCCTTAATCTTTATTTATATTAATATGTTAATTTAATTGTTTATTTAATTTATTTATTTATTTACTCTATTTATTTATTTATTTATTTTTTTTTACTTATTTTATTTTATTTTATTATTATTTTTATTTATTTATATGCTTGTTTAATTTGTCTATAGTTTATTTATATATGTACTTATTTTTAAGTTATTATTTTTATTTTATTGCTAATGCCCACCAGTAATTTTTTGTTATAATAATTACCTTACCAATTTAATTTGATTGTGCAAAAACATTTTATATTTTATATTTATATATTATTCATAAATTTGAATGATCTTAAACGTTTTTAAATAAAACAGTGTGTATTTATACACAATTCATTAAATAAAATTTAATTTGCTTTAAATAAATAATGGGTAAGCAATATATAAAGTGTTTGGTGCGTGTGTTTTCTAATAAAATGTTTTCATGAGATGCATCCTGTAGAAAGGGTTCCAAATTTCCTCTCATATTTTTACCTTTCTCTCATTTCTTCTTTATAAATTTTCCACGTCGTTTAGCTAATCGGTTACAAGGTCGAAAAAAATAAGGAGAAACGTCACGAGTTCCTCTTATTGTAATAAATATTCTTTGATCAGCAGTTTTTAGGCTTTTACTGAAAATAAACTGAAGTCCTAAAGAAAAATGAGCACTATTATGGTATTGTCAATAGAATTGCATAAGTATGTTAAGTTTCAAATCGATACGACAATTAGAAGTGAGTGAAAAGTATGTTATTAGATTTGCTTACAATATTGGGAAGTTACAGGTCAAGCTCATAAAGGCGTGTTAATTTATAACAAAAATTTTTTTTTTTTTAGGAGCAAATTTTTTTTCTAATTATAAGCTAATTTGGTTGATTTAAATATTGATATATGTAAGTATAAAGAGTACATACCAAATTTCAGAGAACTCATAATAATAGAATTTCTAAAAATTGACTTTCAGATTAATTTCTACAGAGTTTCTTAAAAAGTTAGTTATACAAAATTTAATATTTCACCCACATATTTGTTAAATTAAAATGATACTTTATCTATCACTGTACAAGGTAAGTACATATTTATGAGAAGACTCTCAAAGAAACTACGACTACATTCATGTGTAATCATTCTAATGTTCATGAGATTGTGCATACCACAAGAAAGTCAATTGAAATATATTCGCAAAGAAAGGGGCACACAGAACAGAGTATTACGTACACATATTCGCTTATACGTTCAGGAATTTTCATTTAGCTCATAATTTCCACTGGATCCCCCCGTTTATACGAGCTGTAGAGCTCTCAACAATTAACAATTCTCAATAAATCAAATGCATTATAAATTCAAAGTAGTTTTACTGAATGCCACAATATTCTCGGGGCTGGCAGTTAACACTCCCAGAAACTGCAAAATCAAATAAACTATATATCCCACCTTTGGATAACGTAGCGCAGCGGAGCCCCGGAGTCGGGCAAGCGCGCAAGAGCAGCACCTACCCGGGCACAGGGCAGGCTGCGCAAATAATCGCTGAATCAGAAAGCGATTCGAAATAGTATAAAACAAATTGCAGACGAGAATTCAAGTAATATATGCGCTAAATATAATAAAATAACAGTCGCATTCCATATATATATATATATATATTTCTGCTAGATACCCGGTGAAGAGAGGCGAACTTCCTCAGCATTTGCGTCAATGGAACCAAAGGAATCCAGCGCGCTACTACGACACAACATCGCGATCTTGTTGTCAAACTAGTTGAAAGCACTTAATGTAGGTTACCATTTAAATTATACATTAAAGCTAGTTTGTGCATTAGCCGGTCCTGCGAAGGCACGTTTGCTCGCACCTATCAAGTGGGCATAGTGCCGCACACTGCACTGTACCACACTCTCGTTTCGGTATCTAATCCCAATAGCTTGCTGCATGCAAATTTATTATTTAAATTATTTAAATTACCATGTTACATGGGCCGGATCCAAATAAAACCCTGAAAATCCTTTAAGCGATCGTGGCCATAAATTCCGCACAATATTTCCAGAGATATGCAAGATCTTTGCACACACTCGACCGACTCACCCAGGTGATGTGAAGCTAAAAATGCGCATATGTGACCCAAGCAGTGCACTAACAACTATATACTATAGTTTAGGACTGGTCGCAGTTGATACTTTAGCCTTAGATTTAGTGGGAAAAAACAGATCGAAAGAAAAAAAAAACGAAAGGAAGAAAAACCGCGAAAAACTCTTGAATTTTACCCAGAAAATCGTGTGTTTATGTATGTAGCCCCGACCTGAGGCTGAGTAATGTCACAGGTATGCTAAAAATGTGCCCAGCATAAAAGCTTCACGATCGATGCTTACTTAGTACGCTTAGTACGTCGCTAAGTGCTCACACTGTTGGGTGCGCGCTTTTTTTGAGCTGCGCGCGCACCTCTAACAACACTTGGCGGCGGCAATCGGAGCGACCGCGCGACGCTAAGATATCCCAAAACGAGAAAAATAAAAGATAAAAATCAGTATAGAAGTAAGGAGACGAGAAATGGCGATGTGGCGGTGCCGAGGAAATTACAACTATAACTGGTTTCTGAATTTAATTTTATATGCTAAAATAATTTACTTTGGGACTGGTTCTGCGCGCATAGAGCCCAAGCAACACTTTTTATGCTTCTGCACTTTGGGATTACTCAAAGGGGTGTGACGCTGATCTGGCTACAGTCTTGAAGGTTAAATGCAGCGGTGCACTTACCCACAATACGTCTTAACACCCATACCTTGAACTATGTTGCACTCGAATTAGGATTTGAAGAGAACTTGAATTTGCTTTCCAATTAAATTGAAGGAATTTTTGTCAGAATCTTATTAAACAAATTTACCAATATTCCAGTATTATTAGTATGAGTCATAATAGTCTAAGAGCTAGTGAACCCTCCCTGTAACGGTCCGCCTGTAAGGCTAGAACTTTGTTAAATGATAAATTCTAGCATGCTAATTATAGTAACCATGACCTGCCAGCCCTTGGGCGTGCACATATATTTTTCCTATATTTTTGAAAATGTCAAAAAAGTTAAAAAATAAACTTAACGCTGTAAGCTTGAAAATTTACTACGGCTTAGTTTATTGATTAGAACGTTCAGAAAAAAATGGACAGGCGATTCTGGTGAGCACAAGTACCGGACAGGTGGGTCAAAAGATGTACATTACATATGCTTTCAAATAAACTTCGTCCTGTAAACTTGGAATTTATACAGGGTGAAAGGTCAGACCGAGACAAGCAAAAAATCGTATGGGTGGGGGGGGGGGGGGGGGGGGGGGGGGGGGGGAACCGCACCGTTTGGCAGTTACAGGGTGATTCGTAAATCAGGATTTTGCCTTATATGGGAACCGCTCTTGTATTTTTATCTTTTTTTCTACGCATCGCAGCGGCCCCAAACTGATTTAAAAAAATCACTATTTGGAAGCTCTTTCCAAAAAAGTTTACACCACCCCCCTATCCCCAACCCCTTGGCCACAATCCCCCCTGAAAGTTGAAAAAATTAACTTTTATTTCACGATTTTTCACCTTTCGCCCCACTTTTCTCCGAAATTCATGTTATTAACATACCTACTTTTTATTTTTTTTAAGTTGCCTATCTAATTACCTTGCCAAAAAGGTGCAACATGCCCAGGTAGGAAAAGGATACGAAAATTTATTTACAAAAATCCTTTTACAGAATATCATGATAATTCGAATTTTTAGGAAATTATACTTAAGTTTACTAAAAAATACATTTTGTTCGCTTAAAAACTAATTACAATTAAAACGTTTGTCCTTTTAAAGCTGTTCAAAATGTTCTCCGCTAGTTTCGATGCATGCAAGTAGCCTTCGTTTTATTTCACGTTTGAGGTCTATGGTAGCCAGTCTCTCCCGTATTTTCGTGGCTGCAGTCACAATCCTGGTAACTAATTCTTCTCTGGTGTTGATTGCTCTTGAGTAAACTTCATCTTTCATCATTCCCTATAAGAAAAAGTCCAGTGGAGTAAGGTCCGGTGACCTAGCAGGCCAAGGAATCGGTCCACCTCGTCCAATCCAGCGCTCTGGGTAATGTTCATTCAACCTTGCCCTAACAATGTTCCCAGTATGCGCAGGTGCTCCGTCGAGCTGTAAATAAATTGCGCTTCTGGTGGCCAGGGGGATGTCCTCCAACAGATCCGGAAGGGTATTCTCCAAAAAGTCCGAGTATAGCTGACTATTCAGCACTTGGGGCAAGATGAAGAGTCCTATCAACTGGTTGCCGATGATGCCAGCCCAGACATTGACACTAAATCTTTGCTGGAAGCACCGACACCTTGGCCTATGTGGGTTCACATCTGACCAGGTGTGGAGGTTGTGTAAGTTTGTGATGCCATCCCGGGTGAATTGCGATTCATCCGTCCACAGAATTCGGTCTAGAAACCTTCTGTTTTCGATGTCAGATTCGAACAGCCAAGTGCAAATTGCAATCGTCTTTCGGAATCTCTTTCCTGTAGTGCTTGGACCGGGATATGGTGGTATGGATGTAGTCCCTCTCGGTTCACAACGGTCCAAACTCTCCCTGAAGACAATCCTGACCTTCGTGCGACCTGCCTGATGCTTATTACAGGGCTGTTCCTGACGATGTTGAGGATTTGTTGGTCGGGGTCCGCTGAATCGGCTGATTTTCCTGCTCGCGTTTCTGCTCTGGGGGCGGTTACACTTCCGGTTTCTTTTAACCTTCTAAAAGTCCTTGAAAATACCCTTCTGTTGAGTACCCGCCGATTCGGGAATCTCCTTTGGTATTCTCGTACGGCCTCACTATCATTTCCTTCTACTAAACCGTACACGTAAATTATATCGGCATACTCGTCAACACTGAATTCTGCCATTTTATCTTAATGTTTTCTATTAAAAACCCGTTCTTTTCGCTTGCTTCTTCAACTGTGGTCAATGTCCTTTCAAACTTATCCATTTTTATACCATAATTCATAGGAGGTATTAGAAACGGAGCGTCAGGATACTTAAGAGTCAATACTGGATATAATAAACTAATAACGCTATTTAACGAGATTACATTTATTATTTTATTACTGTTTTGCTGAAATAATAAAAATGTATTATCTCTGTTTCCTAAACAAACATTTCCGAAATTGCTGTCATAAAAATTGTTTACTTAACGACTTTTGCCATTATGGTGCAATAAAGTAATTAGGTACCTGTGAGTATGTTTTAATTTCAGGACTTTTGCAACCCTTTTCTACCTGGGCATGTTGCACCTTTTTGGAAAGGTAGTTAGATAGGCAACTTAAAAAAAATAAAAAGTAGGTATATTAATAACATGAATTTCGGAGAAAAGTGGGGCGAAAGGTGAAAAATCGTGAAATAAAAGTTAATTTTTTCAACTTGCAGGGGGGATTGTGGCCAAGGGGTTGGGGATAGGGGGGTGGTGTAAACTTTTTTGGAAAGAGCTTCCAAATAGTGATTTTTTGAAATCAGTTTGGGGCCGCTGCGATGCGTAGAAAAAAAGATAAAAATACAAGAGCGGTTCCCATATAAGGCAAAATCCTGATTTACGAATCACCCTGTAACTGCCAAACGGTGCGGTTTCCCCCCCCCCCCACCCATACGATTTTTTGCTTGTCTCGGTCTGACCTTTCACCCTGTATAAATTCCAAGTTTACAGGACGAAGTTTATTTGAAAGCATATGTACTGTACATCTTTTGACCCACCTGTCCGGTACTTGTGCTCACCAGAATCGCCTGTCCATTTTTTTCTGAACGTTCTAATCAATAAACTAAGCCGTAGTAAATTTTCAAGCTTACAGCGTTAAGTTTATTTTTTAACTTTTTTTGACATTTTCAAAAATATAGGAAAAATATATGTGCACGCCCAAGGGCTGGCAGGTCATGGTTACTATAATTAGCATGCTAGAATTTATCATTTAACAAAGTTCTAGCCTTACAGGCGGACCGTTACAGGGAGGCTTCACTAGCTCTCAGTCTATAAGGGCAGACCGTTTATACGATCGTTCTTTTTATTCTATACTCCTTAACACATTGCTGCCACGATTACATTCAGCCCTTAATTTAGATATCCCCATCAACGAATTATTTCGTAGCTGGCGTCAACGTGTTAAAATTACCTGAAAAATAACCCCTTAGAATGAATCGATTTTTTAATGATCTGATCTGGATCTGGAATTTTGTATTAAATTGAATGAAAATGAGCTTACGTTGGACAGACTCAATTATTAATGTGGGATTGGTAGTGAATAGACCAAACTTTACTCGCGTATTCTAGAATTGGTCCCACAAAAGAAAAGTATAGTTGCTTATACATTGTAATGCTATAGAACTCTTGTGACCATCTTTTTATGAAACCCAATACAGAACAAGCCCGCATAATCATGGAATTGATATGCTCAACAAAGTCAAGTTTGCTGTCAAGCATAACATCTAAATCACGAACAAACTAAGAACGACGAGGAGTATAACAATTTCACATTTATCGATATTTAGTTCAAGGTTTATTGTGAGCACACCAAGAGTGAAAAATATTAACACTAGGTTTACGGAAAGCATCAATTTGACGCATTTCAGATTAACAGAAATTAACAGAAGTCGTATTTATCTATTTCTAGTGAAAATGTTTTTTCTAATTTATATAATAATATGACGATATGTTCTTGTAAATTCCTTCCATCTTGAGCGGTTTATTTCGAATGGATATATATTTTAAACTTATTTTTTTCGGTATTTCTATCTAAATTATACAATAAATGTCCGTAAATCTAGTGGCACCACCTAGTTGGCACCACGGAAAGCAACCTGGTAGGACCTATTTGACAAATAAGAACGTATTCAGTTGACAAATATCAATAAATTCATTGATTTATCTACATTTTACATAAAAAAATGAATCCAATAAATTTTTTTGTACAAGATTTGAAGTTTGGATGGGTAAAAATCATGGCAATTTGATGCGACTTTTAAAATTCTTGCTTAAGGTCAGGGTTTAAAGAATTCAATTCAAGGTAAGATTCCAGAACCATATAAGATCATTAAAAACATACGGCTTTACTAAATTGCCATAAAATTCTATTCTATTATAAAATAAAATAAAAAATCGTAACTGAATAATTTAAAACGGACTCAATTTTGAAAATGTAATATACCAACAAATATTACCTTTAATTGGTGCTGGATAGATGGGAAAGACTGGCTTCACAATCTACTTTATATTCAGTTTCAGGTAAAACTTTCTTTTTTTCTTCACGATTTAGTGAGCCATCAGTTCTTAGATGATATAGAACCTCTCCAAATACAAGTTTTATTTAAGATAGTGTACTATTCTTCACTACCAAATCGATAATGTACTTTCTTCCCAAAGTATTAATTTTTTGCTCTCAATCAACCCTAAAATTAATTAATGTTAGTCAATAGCTGTTTTTTTCTTTTTGACAAAACAAGAATAGTACTAAAAGTTTTCTTATATAAATTAAAGTAAAAAATCGATGATGATTCTAATATTGTTTTTTAAACATTTAATCCAAAAATGAATTTCAAAACCATATCAAAAAGTGATAATACTTGTGTATTTGTTAGTATTTATTATCAATAAATTAGGCTATACATTCATAAAAAAAAGCCATCAAGGCTCAATCAATATTATTTGCTCATAATTTGCGTAATTATTTGAAAAGTGTGCTCACGTGCGTCGTAACCTTAAATTGTTATCAACGATTGGATGCACACAATAAAAATATTTTTTCGATATAATTATAATTTCGTCAACATACTGTGCTCTGCATAAATAGCATATCCCATTAGCATAAAAATACCAAACAAATCCAGTGCTCAATAAAATAATTCTGGATTGGCAAAATGAAAATTGTTCAATGTCATCAACCCGTGCCAGCATAGTCCCTCTTTGGACATGGCATCTGCGTGTAGTAGCTACAATCGTCGGTGGACTTTTAAGAATGCCTCTCACGCACACGGATCGTTATGACCAGCTCAACCTTTTCAAAGCGAAAAAAAGGTGAAACCCACCTGAAGGCACTTAGGGTGCACACACACTGCCGCCACGCCGTTTTCTGACTACTCCTCTTCTCGGGCTGGCTGAAAAATGTTTTCTGGTCTCTTTCAGCTTTCTTGTATATCTAAATGTATAATTTTTTGTTTTCTTCAACTTTTTGTACTGTTTTGCTTTTAATCGAAAGATTAACATACAAATTGCCAGACGGTTATAATTAAAGAAAGATCGAGACAACAAATTGAAATCACCTCGGTGTGCCCATCCACAGAGCGGTTTTAATGAGCATATACATTTTGCCGATTATTGGCCCACAGGCCAGCCAACCATCCGAAGAAAACTATACTCTTAGATGGGATGTAATGACGGTGATCGGAAACCGTGAAGTCTTCGAAATGGCAAGATCACTTCAATTTAAAATTTTTATTGCCGTATCGAACGAAGACGGGCTGTCCATAAGGGCCGTAAAAAGTAAGTTCAGGGTACTATTTTGCAAATAAAGAACTTATTTTTGCTACTAAACCCATCTAAAGATTTTCTCTACAGAAAACCTGTTCAGTTGAGTTAAGCGAGAGCCTTAACAAAGTATCTTTTAATCAAAAACCAATTAGCACAAGTACACTGGAATTTTCTAAGCTTTATAAATTGGGGGAAAAAAATTGTAAATTTATTGTTTTAACTTAATATGTACAGCGGATACAACGATTACGAAAACTGTTAAAAATGCGGTACTGGTATAATGACTTAATTAAATATGTATGTATATTATCCGATATGAATAACTGTCAAATAAGCTGTCATTTGTTGTAGGTGTCAATGTCATTTTTATTCGGTAAGCTCCAACAAGTCATCATGGAAAGATATACACCGCAGCAACGATTTGAAATCGTATAAATTTATTTCCGAAATCAGGGCTCAGTTATAGACACTTTCTAAAATTTCGAAATATTGATGTTGACGACTTGTGGTTTCAACAGGACGGCACTACGTGCCATACATGATACAGCGATCAAAACGATCGATTTATTGAAAGGACAGTTTGGCGAAAATTTTATTTCAAGAATTGACCTGTAAATCGTGTGATTTGACATCGCTGGACTATTTTTTTGTGGAGATATGTGAAGTCTCTGGCTTATGCTGATAAACCAGCTTCTATTGATGCATAAGCCGTGTCACTGCGAATATACACCCCCAAATGTTCGAAAAAGTGGGCAAAAGTTGGACTAATAGGATGAGCTATGTAACTGACAGCAAAGGTGCTCATATGGATATGACCGAAACTTAATTTAAGTATGAAATGTTAAAAAAAACTCTCTTTCGGAACAAATTCAAATTCAATTGCTCAATTTTTGTGTTCTACTTAATTTCAAAATTCGGGCGGAAATCCCCAAAATCATCAAAATCATAACAGTGCCTAAATTTGAATTTGCGAAAAATGTTTTTATTTTTTCCAATCTGCTGCAGAGTTTTTGGGTTACAGACGTTCACAGCGAAAATAACCTAAAACTTTTCTTAAAATGAAGATCAATCATGTTTTTCAGCCTTATGGATTTGTTAGCTTGAACACTAATAGTCCTATCAGAGCCACTTTGTTAGTAAGTGTTGCGACTGAATTTAAGCGTAAAGGTTCTGTTTAAATTTAAATTTTAAAATTGCACTTTTTCATGAAACAGGTCCCTGTTTGATGTAAACTGAAAAAAAGAATAATATATTTTTCCATCTCTCTTTTGTTTTAATTAATTACCGATTATATTGCATTTTTCAAATTTTGTTTTAGCCTATGACCTTTGCAAGACTGAGAATAATCGACTGAAACTTAGTTCTTTGAAATTATTCCCACAAAGAATTTAAAATTTTTGTGGTGGGTGCCGATCTAAAGGTATTTGCAGAATAAAGAATTATTGCTTTTAGCCGTAACTTTTAGACGTTAAAAAAATGTAAAGTGAGGATGTAAAAATCTCATGAAGGGTAGAATCGAACGTGCAGGTATTATAAATTCTAAATAATAAAAACTCACCAGATCTTCGTTAAAATGTTATGCAGTTATTGCCATGCCTCCAGAATGAAAAAAAAACTAAAATCCAACTTTGCTAGTGAATCTAAGCGGCTTCATCAACGAGTTGAAAAATACCTCCCGGGCAATCGGGAAACCTCCAAAGATTTACTGTCATACGATGGGGCGCAGAGGGCAAAAAGTAATTGAAATTCATAGTAATTACAGCTGACTGACGGTAATGCGACAAAGCCTTCAGCAGAAAACAAGGACATGCCGCAAAAAAGCGAGCGATCAATTTAAATTGTCATAAGATCACTTGAGCGGCGCATAGTAGCGGCTTGGGGTCTCAAAAGATCTTTCATATTCGAAATATGGAACGGTCGACAGTTACATGATCGCTAATTAGTGTGCGAGATGTCTTGCTATTCCCCGACTATCCGAAGCGTACGAAATGTAACAATAATTGATCATTAGCCGACATCATTACAACTTACAAACACACATGCCCCGGTGGAAGGGAGCTAAGGCTAAGGCTAAGATCGTGAAAAAGCAGCAACTTCAAGTTGACAGAGGCTCATAGACAAATATCATGTTTCCGAGTCGGTCGGCTAATTTTAATTAGAAAAAAAAAAAAATAAAAAAATACATAATAATTATTATGTATTTCGCGTTCTCCATTCGCGGGGAAAGAATGAACACGAAGCGCGCAAAAGGTCCGCCGGACTTAGGGCTTTATAGATAACGCACAGATACGAGAGAAGGCGCGCAGTGATTAACTGCACGATCGGGGAAAAATGTCCCAGGACGGGACGGGGAGAGGACTTAGTCTTCGGTGATTAATTTCGCTTGCATTAACCACTGACTTTGAAGAATTGTAGCCAGTTGCGCACGCGTACTTTACACATAGCGCGCACGCGGATCGCTCACTTTGTTTATCTCCATCTGACGCACAATTGAATGATGGGATGCTTGGTCCCAGGCTGGATTTTCTAGCCGTATGATTCTAGCATCTAGCTCAGCCGGTGCAGGGCTATAGATTATAATTAACCGGCCATTAAATCATGGCCTGGCAAACAAATCACAATTCTTGTTGCGTCTAATCACTTCGGGGGACCATATCAGTATTTTTCCCGCCCTTAAATTATTGAATTATCTGACCGAGCTGCAGACGCTATCGTCCGTCTTTTAAACATATGACGTCTTCGTACCTTTTTAACAACGGGTAAAAAGATTTTCAGACAATGGCGCCGCGACCAATTTTCGTGGTTTTTCCTCCCAGTCTTCAACAAAGACATATTTATAAATTACAGACTGAAACGATCACTGCCTGCGTCATGCGGACGCTTCCTATCCCCCGAAAATGATCGGTTTGATTGGGCACTTTTCATTAAAAGAATATTTCGTTTGGTACCACTCTGCCGAGGTTCGTCAAATGGCCAGTCACGCATGTCATATTTTTCAAGTGAACCTCCTTTTTCGTGCCAAGACGTTTAAACAGCACAGCTCCGAAGATGGTGTGCTTTTTAATATTTCTTTGTTTTTCGTTTTTTGGGGATCCAATGGGCAGGAAAAACGCCAGTCCTCTGTTTCGATACGTGTCAATTAATTTGTTCTTGGCGGAGATTTTTTTTTAAAACAATTTTTATGGTCAAGTATCACGACATTGACCGTGGACAAGTGCCATTAGCACTGCAAGGGACTATAAAAAAAATAAATGTGATATTCCCGCATGGTACGGCAACATGACCATTAGCGTACTCTTTCCAAATTCTCTGCTTCTGGAAATTATACTTCTTTTGTTTTAAGCTATGTAAAGGGTGTTTTTTTAAGCCCGATACAACTTTAAATTTTAAAAAATAACACAGAGTTAACTTCTGATGCAAAATTTTGTTTTTATTCGAAAAACCAATTCATGACATTAATATTTAAATTGACTTCGGGCATATGGGCACATCGCGACTGTTCTTGACGAAACTCATTCAGTCACTCTAATTTTGGCAATGTTGGCCGTATATCACGAATAACACGATCAATGTTGGGTTACCAAGTTGCTGGGCCAGGGATTTCACGTAAAACCGTTTCCTATGGTCGATAGGTATCAAACTTATAGAGCCATTTCTCGAAATCACTCATATCCAAATCGTAATTTCAATAAGAAATTTTTTTGTGTTGTTGTATGGCACGTAGCGCCATTCTGTTGAAACTAAATCTCGCTAGGATCATTTGGAAGAAATATTCATTGATCGTGGTCTGGTAACAATCCTCACTGACCGTAACGCGGGTCTCTGCCTCTTTTTTCTTTAAAATAAATAAGGATAAATGATGCCATTATTAACCAACCCATTAAGCCAACAAATGAGCGACGATTATGTGCATCATAAAAATCACGAAGTCGTCTATAAGTCTCGCGAACGTCCGACCGAGTTTCAAAGTAAATTTGGAAAATTCTTAACCGGTCCTCAATCGTGAGTCTATTCATGATTACTTGCCAGACTATACTAAACATAAATATCACATCAATATCAGAATGACAGCTCGGATTGACAGTTATCCCTATAGAAAGTTCTACATAAGCTAAAAAAACGCACTCTACATTTATTTTTGGTCGGAATTAATATAATAATTCTTTTTGTTTCACTTATTAGCCTAAACAGATTTAGCCAATTTTATAAAATTTTCTTTTCGCTACAAAAGTCGAAAAACAATACTATCTAACTAATAAATGGCTACTGTGTACAGATATAATACGATTAATTATGGCATCATTTCTTCTGAATATCATCATTAAAATATTTCCAAAGTAGGTAACACCTCTGAGTGTACGCAATATTAGAATTAAATTAGTATAAGTGTCAATAACTCATCAGCAAATTAAGGAATATAGTCGAAAAAAAATAATATGTTTGTGGTCATTCCACCTATCATCTGCACAAAATTAAAATAAATCCTCAAAAAAGCTCGTAATAATTTGTCTTTACTGCAATCAATAGCGATAAAGCCTGAAGTGATTCAGAAAATATTTTAATGTAAATACATAACTCACCCACCCGAAAAATCTTGCTTGGAATGTGAATAAATTCTGGTGACAATCCCAAGAAGTATTTCGGATGATCCCAATAAAATGAAAAAAAAAAAAAACAGACTAACCTTTCCCTAAGACTTGTAAGAATTTTTTTAAGAGATTGACTTTAACGGGCCCTTAGCTGGTTGGCTTTATCTTAAGGTGGCTTGTAGCTGTTTTGATGATCACTTCTAAGTTGTGATAATGATATACACGTGCACCATTAATCCCCCTGGAAAAAAAACATATTTAAAAGTATCGTCTTTTCTGTTTTTTTTTTTTTTTATAGATTGTGCTTGTCAATCGATCGTACTATTACTACCTGTCGAGGAATTTATGCTGGCTTACAACATGATCGGTCAATGACTTTAACCTCACCCTGTGAAGAAGTGCCATTTGGGGAAATTAATTTTCCATAAAGCATAAAATGAAGCAAAACGGTGGAAAATTTCACAATTGAGATGGAATTATGTGAGCCACATTTATTGCCTGCTGACTGCACAGTCTAATGAAAACGAACGACCTTTTCAAGGAAGTGAACTTGAGTCGAGGAGTGCACTTTGGTTAGAGAAAGAGTTAAGCCGGACTGAAGACGTCGCATGCGGCGCGATGAGCCGCATGCATGCCGCGAGTGAAAGAAATCCCAGATTTTACGGCCCTAGAAGTTAATGGGTAAGGGAGCTACGAAAACGAAATACGTCAGTTTAATGATGTTAGGCACATGGTGCATAACATTACCATCCTTGGGTTCATATTTTAAAGGTGTGCAAGGCTTAGTGCATTCTTGGGAAGGTCTCAAGTGTTAATGCGGCTGCGCTGAATGTTTGTGAGCTCGCTGGCTTAAGCGAATTACGGAAGAAAAGCGTTAATTATCATTTGAATAAATTGTTCATCATGTTCTCTTTTTCCAAACATACGTTTTAAAGCCTTAAACCTCTTTACAGCTGTGATCAAGATTTCTTTTTACAATTTTTTAAGACATTATGCTTATAAAAATAAAATAAAATTTTTTTAGTACCACCTTCTAAGAATATTCCCTGCAAATTTTAAGTAAACTTGACAGAAAATTATAAAGTTTCGATACTTTTTGTTCCACAATGTTGAGCAAATCGAACATTGTTTTTTTTTCGGTATAATGCATGGCGCTAGGGCATCGATATGCATCTTCTAATTGATCTAATTTTCTTCGATACATCGTTGCATTAATAAATGAACAGCGAAACTGAATGGGATTGAATGCGAAATAGCCGGGTCTAAATTTGCTACTTAAAAAATTTCTGACACTATAGTGACATAGTACCTAGTAGAATTCATAAATTTGAATGAATCGATGAAGTGAAAAATTGCTATTAGTAAGGCTCTATCTTCACAAGTTCTGATGTGTTTTTGGAATTGTTGATTGGCAGTGAGTTGAAAATATTTACTTTGATTCGTCTAAAAATTGAACTTGAAACTTTAAACGCGTTACCAGAAACATAATCGATTTTTCTGTTCATGCCCCTTAAGAGTTTACTCATATGTGCATTTTTTAATTTTATTTTATAAACAAACTGATTGTGGAAAGTATTTTTTTTTTGGTCAATATACTGTTAGTATGTATAATTTGTTAAATACATCGAAAACAAGGAATTACTCCATGGAAAATCTTAAGGTCGATATGAGCTATGACCTCTTCGATCTTTAGTTCGATGAATCATTTTATTAAACCTTACAGCCATGTATAAATGTATAACATAGCATAGACTTAAACAAAATGAAGGATATAAATTAAATGAAAAAAAATCTTATGATCACTGGAAAATTCTACTAGACAGTTTCAGCCATAAATTATAAATATTTCTACAACTCTTAGGAACTTTCAATATTTATAAATTGCCTCTGTACATCTTCCTCCCGTTTTAGGTCGCTGGCAGTTCCTTGCTAATTAATCACAGGAGTTTAAGTTCACTCCCCTGACGTACTAACTTGACCTCGCATAAATCACCTGCTCGTATATTTCGCACTTGGAATGGATTGGCGAGGCTCCTTGAAGGAAGACAAATTTTTCATTAAAGCGAGAAGTAATCGAAAAAGAAAGCAAAGGTTCTCTCTCTTCACTGATCGTGACCGAGATCATCTATCCCACTTTAGAATGCAATCTTATCCCGTCGAGTGTGATTTTCTCATGGCAAGGTATCACCCTTCATGACACATGTCTCAAGTATTGCTTACTGGAGGCACCATTTGAGGTATTAACTTACAGACGATGCCCCGATCCCCCTGAAACTGATAGTGGTTCTGATCGATGCAGGGGCACCAGGCAGAAAAGCAAGCAGGCAGGTCTCTTTCTCCGATCCCCCAGGCAATTTGGGGGGGGTGTATCAGTGCCATCATCACAACACGTGGCTGCTTATGTCGGAATGCATATAAATTGCAGCAGGTGGAATGCTTAGGTAAAAGGAATTTTGTGGTTGATTCGTATGAACTTGACTCGGAGATAATCTGATCGGTATGAGTATGATGATCGTGCCGGGGCTGTTCTTGGTGGCTTCTTCGAGAAGACATGCCCGTGGACACCACCTGTATCTGGGTGCATAGCGCTTATATTAGACACATGCGGGCTTAGTTGGGATCGTCGAAGGTGGAAGGCATAATTCGGGGAATAAATTACCCGGGGTTGTGCTGAGTGGGAAGGATAAGTGGAATTGCAGAGCTGCCGAACGTGAGATGAATTTCGGATGAGGGCGATAATTGAAGTGGCTGCTCTACACCATGATCTGGTATGCAAGGGGCTAGATTCGGTAAGATTTACAATCCGTTCCGTGAAATGACAACAAACAACTAAATGGTCAGTTTTATAGAAATCACATCAAACGAAATTACCTCCGTCCAAGAATTCCAATTGAATATCGATCGATATGATCGTCGATCCATCGAACCGTAAAAGTACTTTTGATTTCGTTCAAAGCTTCTTTAAGGAACTGACTCTTTCCGCTGCTGCGCAATGGCCAAATGTTCTTTAGCCCAATTTGCATGTAAATGGCCCGATCGTTTTTGTCTCAATTTGGAATTTAAACGAGAGGAATTGGGTCAAAGACACACAAAAACACCTTTTTTCGACACAAACATCGGACCCGGTCGGATCGCTTTTCTTTTTTTTTTTTTCTGTTTTTTGTTTTTATTCTCGGAAACAAAAATTGTGTAAGGGGAATTTTTGCAAAACAAAGGCAAAAATAGAACATGCAAATCTCTTGCTATATTCGTGTAATTTTTGGCCATTTTTAAAAATGCCGAGATAACATTAGCGGAAATAAATATGACGCAATTTTAGGAATTTGTAAACCAAATATGAGACAGCTCCGTAGGCACAGCATTTGTGCAACCGTAGAGTCTAAAAATATCTCGCTCAGGTAGACTGCGCAGTCATATCGCGAGAAATATTACTCGTGAGTTGTCTTTTAATTTACGATTTAATGGCAACAATTATTGCTGAAAGTACTTATATGGCATCACTTCCCAAAATCTTTACATTACTGAGATTTACGAAAGACAATTTTTATGATAACCCCTTCTAATAAAGACAGGTTTCACCATTACGAAAAATGTTCTGAGTTCGTTGATTTAAAACAAGATGTTAACACTTTTATGTTATGCTTAAAAAAGAGAGTGAGAAGCGCACTTTAACACTTGTCAGTTAAACTATTAACAAGTTTAAAGCAAAATAAGGTTCCAAATCATCTGAATTATATTTGTTCTTTATTTCAAGATCATTAAACTAAATCAACTCGTAACCAGTATTGGGCAAAATTTATTCGTTTGACGAATAACGAATATGAATAATTTTATTATATTATAATTTTTCAGAAAATTTATTCGCTACCATACATATTCGAATGATAAATAAAAATAATGAAAAAGTAAATTAATAAAAAATAATACAAAAACATAATCAATCTTTTTTAAATATTATTAATTAATAATTTTATGTATAAAAGCAATTTACTTCCTTAAAGTTAATATCGTTTTTAAGGATTGACTTGATGACTACATTGATTCCTCACTGGGTTCACTAATTTTATAGAAAAACAAACTCAACAATTTTAGTTGAAAGAATACAACTAAATAACGAATAAAATAATTAATAAATCTCTTTCATGAAATTCACTTTTTTCCATAAAGCAATTATTGCATAGAATAGATAGTGAATAAAGATCACAACCGGTGCACGTTCTTGAAAAACATATTTCCCAGGATGCTTAGTAAGTACTACAGAAAAGTGGTACATAATATCTAGATAAGGATTCAGGCTTTCTTTTGATTTGTGTTACGAGTTCTTATCACGATATGTTATTTTTGAAGAAATTTTCAGAAATGGGCAACATTTTCTCAAAAATGTAACGTGATAGGAGATTTTCGTTAACCAATTCGTAATTTATGGAAACAATTCCTTAGAAATTATATATCACTTGTTTCGTTGGAGAAACAAATATAAAAATTGTTGCCTAGTCAGCGATAATGAATTTGTACTATCACTAATTTATTTTTTGTACATTAAGGCTTAAATGTTTCGAATCATAACATTTTTTAATTTTTGGGGTATCGATTAAAAAGATTTCATATCGGTTTAAGAAACTGCGAAATGAAGTATGAAAAAACTAATTAGAAGATTAAAAGATAAAATGTAAGAGAGTTAAAATATTTGCTTTCATTGAGTTGAAAAAAAGAAAACGTATAGTGTGCCCCAAAAACCAAAATCATTTAGACGTTTTGTCAGGTACTAAAAATGTTTCCCCATTTACTTAAAAAGCCAAGAAATATGACCGTAAAACCGGTAAGACCCCGATTAAATGTATTTTACTAATTACATTGGCTGCAATTCCAAAATAGAAAGCAATATTCATCCAATTACCGGTGGCCGTACTATCGCCGGAGATTATTTCGCAGTAAATAACATCGACCTCTGGGGCCTAGAGCATACAAGTCGAGTTGTATGGCGAAAACGACATTCCACCGCTATTAGTTTAATGTCCTCCGTGACATTTTATTCTAATTTGATTTCATATAAATTGCGCTAAAAAATGTAAATCAACTCCTTAATGTGTCTGCCACGATCTGACTGACATAGAAGTCATGCAGCAGAAGCGGCCGCTGCCGCTGCAGAGCGATCTCCCGCAAAAATATTCCGCGCAATATTTAAGCCAGGAATACCAAAACATCTTAATGAGATTTTCGTGATCAAAAGAAAATTCTTTATTGCACGTGAATTCCACAAATTATGCGGTTTTGTGTGTATGCTCTGTCTGTGTGTGTGCACGAAAATCCCACAGCAGCATACACTAACATAAGGAGCGCGATCAGTGATTGCACCGTTCATAAGAGAGCTTCTTTTTTTTGTAATGGTGATTTCGATTTTTTATATTATTTTGTATTTTTTGTCGTGATCCAAACATGTGAAGCGTCGTCCGCCGCACGGCAGGCTGAATAAAGCCTCTGTGGAAAAGCTCACCGTTTTCATCGATAACACTAAATATAAATTGATTACGACCACGGCTGGAGTGGAAGGGTTGCGATGGTGTGTGCGGGCAAACTTCTGAATCAGTCTGCGCTGAAATTCCATCACGGCACGGCACGCTACTGCTTGCACCAAAAAATAAATAAAAAATTGTGCGGCGTTATCATCTACCCCCGACCTCCCTCGCGATCGCGTCCAACTACGGTGCAATCAGTAGGCCTTTTTAATATACACACACACGCACACACCCATACACATGAAACGCGGGGATCGCGCTAAACAAACACATGCGAAAATATTTGCTTGGCTGATCGCGGATTTATCCGCTGGAATGCGCCTGCAGTTTTCGCAGGGTGTTTATAAAAAAAAATATATGTGCATATACTATAATATAAATAAAACTAAATTCTCTACCGATCCGATCATAACATGAGTTGATCTACTCACTGCGGTAGAGGATTTAGAGGTCTTAAAGTTCTGTTGAGTCCTTTACCATTTCGGCGAGCTATCTTTTACAGGCGCAGGCGTCTCCTCAGTAGGGTCTTAGTCATTCCACTGCGCAATTCTGGGAAGAAGGAGCAAAGGCGGTGCCAGAGCGATGATTCCTACTAATTTCACTGAATTCTAGTTCTCCGCGCCGTCGTCGTCGTTGTTGTCGTCTTCTACGTCGCCGTGCGATCGCGAACTCAATTCCACGTTGAAGATCAACAGGTGAGGAATTCTTTCGATCACTTTTTCTACCGTTCTTCTAGTGAGAATCTTCAATCGTATAATAACTAGGTCTGCAGAATCTCAGGCACTATTCAAGTTCAGTAATGTGAGCGATCGAATTTTTAGCATTTCACAGCACTACTTGCAATCGAATCTGGGAACCACAATTGCAATTTTCCTGCACTCTATCAAGTAAAAGTGAACGAGTTACGGTTCCAAGTATATTAACTATTCCCCTGGTATAAGATTGCCTGGGAAAAACTACTTCAACAGCACTTTTCCTGGATATCGAACCGTCCGGACACACTAACGAGTGTACGGCAATCACATTTATCTCAAACCGAACGTAAAAAAAAAATATATATATATATAAAACAGATAAAAATCGAAGTATATATGAAAGAAACAAATCACTGTCGAGGCCATACGATCGGCGATAGTGTGGCCCGCTGGGGAAATCTACGTGATTTTTCACGTCTAGCCAGTACGAGTACCTTTGGTGGACTAGCATAAAAAGTTATAAAATTTTTCGCGGCTCGAGCCGCACAACATCGCATATGCATTCGCACTCATGTGTGGAAAATGCAAAAAACTGGTAGATCGGCGGCAATAACGCGGGCGCTGCAAATAAGCGCGAAATAAACATTCCACTGCCGAACTGGGTGAAGAGTGGTTTTGTTCGGTGGTGGTTCGGATCCGTTTCGTCGACGATCGCCGCCTGGACCTGCGCAAAAATTCACTGATCTCTTAGCTCAGCTTAAAGGTATTCAACTAATTTTCTTCCGGAGCCCTCTCAAGCTCCGGCAAATTTGCTCAAATGTGCGTTTTCTCGAGTGTCACGATCGACTCCCTCTTGAGCAGCTTTCTTAAGAATGTATGGAGCTCCCCAATGTGCTGATAAAGATTGGCGCAAGTATGCATAAGCCGCCTCTAATTGCACAGATCCCAATACACACGCTTGCGCGACTTTCTTAAGACGGTACCAAGAGTTTTCGCTGTGGTGTGGAGCTGGAGTACTCGGTCTTTTGCAAGTGTGCAAACGTGAGTTGGAGCCATGTGTCGGGGCGACTTCCAAGCAACAGTAGCTAAGAAATGAATTCAAGCTTACCTGATTCCAAAAGCTCCACTGGAATTAGCTCGCTACCAAACCAGAGACAGGTGCTCTCAAACTGTCCTTATATTTGTCGTTTAGTTTTGGAAGATAATTTCTAAAAAGTAAATTCTTTAATTTTTTCGAATTTCAAATTTTTATTCTAACTACTTTACTTACAAAAGGAATGATGCACCTTTGTAAAACGCTTTTATCAAGCAACATTGCAAGATACTGTCTTATTTCTACCAAAATTACCTGCTAGAGCTATTATTCAAAATGATGCCAATATCCTAATTTCTCTTAACACTTTGCCGACCGATCGGGAAGATCTCCCAATTTTGAAGTAAGTCGGTGCCCGACCGATCGGGGAGATCTCCCCATTTTGAAGTAAGTCGGTGTCCGACCGATCGGGGAGATTTCCCATTTTCAACTTTAGCAACGCGTTTCTCGTTTTCTTTCATTGTTAACTACCTCAACCTGGGGTTTTTCGCAATTGCTGACGGACTGTTGCTGTGGAGCACAACATATAATAAAATGAACAAATTTTGAAGGCTTAGTTTGGCCTTTCCGAAGCGCGGTGGAAACCGAACAGTTCTCTGTGGCGCATGCGGTCGGCTAAATGTTAAATCTTGAAATTAGTTAATTCATCTTCTTCAAACCAATTCCAAGCATCTCAAATGATCTGTTGCATAATATTTCGAATGAAAAAGATGCCCAAGGTACATATATGTGCCATATTTGCTAATAATTTAATAAAAACATCATTGGCAGAAAGCTTCTAAGTACATACAACTGTATCATCAAAACCCAGAGTGTTTTCTAACAACCTGAAATTAAAACAAAAATTTATCAAAACAAATGAATGTGTAATATGATAACAAGAGTTAAAGAATTTATTTATTTATTTCAATGTCTACAGGTATTAGGCCTTACAGACTAGCAAATACAATAAAGGTTATAGTTAATTTCTTACATACTGATATTCAAATATACTATTTTTAAACTTCTTTCTGGGTAAAGTAAAATCAACTGAATCTGCCAGAGAATTGAAACAAACCATACAATTAGTGACCGATTCGTGACAACCATAAGTAGTTTTATGTGGTGGAATATAGAGCAACGACCTCGAACGTATAGATCTTTCTGGAGCATATATGTGGAGCAATGATAATAGTTCTGGTGACTTTATATGATATGACAAAATGTCTTTAACAAAGACAGCGCAATTAACGTCACGTCTAAATTTAAGACTGGATAAGCCCAGAAGCATACATCGTTCATTATATGATGGCATAAATCCCCTCATAATGTTACACTTGTATATAACGAATTTCGTAAAGTTCTTTTGGACAGATTCTAACCGATCGATGTGAACCTGGTGATATGGGCACCAAATGATTGATGCGTACTCTAATACGGATCTCACTAACGAGAGGTATAATGAAATAATGGTATGAGGGTACATAAAGTCGTTGACACTACGCTTCAAAAATCCCAAAGATTTAAACGCCTTCGTAATTGTTGACTCAATATGAGCCGCGAATGAGATCTTAGTGTCGAAAATTACCCCAAGATCCTTAACCTCCTCTACCCTTGTAAGTGGAATACTGTTAATCATGTAGTCGAATAAAATGCAAACTGGCCTACGGTGAAAAGACATGATTTTACATTTTTGGACATTTAAATACAAACTGTTACACCTGCACCATTGAAAGTTAAATAAATGTTCCTTAGTATCCGATTATTATTTTTTTATTGCGTGATATGTCACAGTTTTTATTAGGACTGTAATGTTATAAAGGCGAAAGTGCATTTGTCTATCTGTTGGCTACTTCTTCACGACTTAACCATTGAATTGATTTTGACGAAAATTTGCCAAGAGGTTCCTTGAACCCCGACATTACAAGGGACAAAAATTCGAAAATAAATGCAAGCAGAAGCAAAATCAAAACGCGACTGTGCTCTTTGACTGGTTCCACGAGCTATTCACATTTGTTATAAGTAACCAGTAATATTAAATGTAAAATAAGGAAATTGGTTTTGAATTTTGGGTTCGAACCATATTTCAGGGCAAGATTTTCCTTTTACATAAGTTTTCGAGCGCTCTTTTAACCTCCCGTTTAGTTAGAAAAATAAATGCAACAACTTTTTACACATTTACCAAATTTTTCAAATTCTTTTTATTATTGGTTTTTATAATACAGGTAGGGCTTTTTCAATTCAGATCTCATTCGATATATCACTAGATGGATTACAAAAAAATGGTTTTTTGATATTTTATTTGGTAGCCGAAATGTCAATATAAATTGTAAAAAGTTTAATATATGGAAAACTTGTTTCCCAAAAATGTTTAGTAAATGTTACCAGTAACCAACATTTTATAGCTATAGTTTAGGAATCACGTTTCAAGTTGAGTTATGTTTGAGTTGCTGTGATATTTCGTTTTTCTTAAGCTGTTTTTTAAGAAATTATGAATTATAAAGAATTAAAAATAAATTGCAAGTTTTTCTTACATATAATAGTTGCAAGATCGTTTCTCTTCGACTTCTTTCGTGAATAATTTAAGAGCTTAACATTTTACGGAATTAGTGGGTTGGGGATTAATATTAACATTAATAACTTAAGTGCAATATTCTCCTAATAAAGATTAAATTCTAAAATCGAATCCTGTTATTAGCTTGAAATTTTCATTATAGGCTCAGCCAACAACAATGTACAGGGCCAACTGAATTGCAACATCTGAGTTCAGTTCTGAGACCGCCGACAAATAAAGGTTACCAAAAACAAAATTCAAAGAACAAGACGAAATGCCATCGGGCAATAAGAATTAATTTTATGGAATTTTAATTTTCTGGAACGTCTCACCCAATTTGTCTGCCGTTCCATGTTAAGGTCGGTGTGATCGCGATGCATATGGGGAGGTCATCCCAGAACGGAACCGATGAAGATCGCTCTTTTTTGCCGCCTTTTTCAGTGTTTTTTTACCGCTTTAATCCATACATATAGGATATAGCCTTAGTCTTCTGGGTAGGACGGCGGTTTTTTTATGCCCATTCCGTCAGCCATGAGCCATCAAACATATTTCCAATCCGCACACTGCACCTAACCATCCGTCTAAAATCCTCGCCGGCAAATCAGTCATCGCCTCAATTTTAGCTCTTTTAAATCAATCATTTCGCTTGTGGTCAAACCCGTCCCCGTCATTCTCTGGCGAAACTTGAATAATTCCTGGGAGCTGTGTGTGCCCGGGCTTCGGGCTGCGGGCCCCAGACACATCCGCGGATTGCGGAGGAGCCTCCAAGGTCTTTTACATCTTTAGCTGGGGCATCTTCTGGGGTCCGGAGAGCATGTGCCTCGTGCGGCAGAGATCAATCGCTAAACACTGGTAGCTATGGGTTAGTTAGTAATGCGGTTTGATTTATCCGACAATTTTTACCTTCCATCTGTGGGTAGAAGATGTTCGCTTTAAGAATCGTCTCAGTTTTTTTTTTACCTTCCTTTTGACGAAGGAAAAGAATTGTTGGAAGCAGCCGCAATTTTTTATGACCTGATGCTGTACTTGATCTTTTAATTAAGGGATGAGATATCTTTTTTCAGACGATTTTTAGAGCTTCAATTGTATAGCTGAAGTTAAGCTTAATTAATACATAGAATGTTAGTACGTTTCTTTTCTTATACATCAAAGTTTTACATGCAAATTACAAAAGGGCATTGAATCAGATGGCAAACAAAAAAATTTGAAATTATCTTAAGGTGGTATATACACCTAATAAGGTGAAACAATTCTATTTTTGCTACCTCTTCTTACTCTTCTCTTTTTCTAAATGTTTTAAGAGAATATTTCTTATTATTCAAAAACGAGATAAGGGAAAAAACTAATCTAAAATAGATGGTAAATTAAATGAGTTGAACTAAAATTCTAGACAGATTTTATTACTTTAGGGTATCCTACTGAAAGCTTTCATCAAAACAATATATTTTTTGATTTAATGAAAATATCATCTTTAGATTCACGTTAGCTTGCTTCTTTTAGTTTAAGTTTTTAAGTTATTCTTAATAATTTTATATGAGCGCAACGTTGAAACACATTTCTCAATAGCGTTCATAGAGAAAAATATAAGATAAAGTAGGTGGAGTTGCTATGAATAAGGTTCAGGGTAGTTAATTAATAGTTTTCTGATATCATTTATCTGGTTAAGTATTAATTCCAATAATATTGTCAGTAGTTTTCACCATTTGTTATACAAAGATTGATTGAGTTCAATTGTAAATCTAATATATAAAATTCTTCTGTCACAGTTTTAGTGTTTATACTCCTCCGAAACGGCTTGACCGATTTTGATGAAATTTAATATGTATATTCAGTAGGTATGAGAATAGGTTCGTAACTAATTTTTATACCCCTAAGTGTTAAGGGTGGCTCACCCTAAACAAATTTTTTTCATTTTTTCGACAAATTTTTTTTGGTAATTTTTTTATGGTGGGGCATTAAAAAATACATTTAGTCCTAAATTTTTAGACTTCTACCACCAACCCCTACTTTTTAATAGCATTTTTTATTTTGTAACCCCGATCGATAGCTAATCAATGGGGTTCCGTTTTGCCAAACTCCTCCGCTTGGGAGCAGCATAATAGCAACTTTCGTCGAGCGCAATTTTTCAAATACATTTTAAAAGTAAAGATTAAAAAGATATAATAAATTGGCTTAGAAGTTATTTAGGAAAAAAAACAAAATTTTTTAAATATATTATTAATTTTTCATAAATAATTATTATAAATGTTAAATCATAACAAAGCAGATAATTTAGTCCATTGTTAGAGTTCATATTATTGTCGTTACAGTTACAGTTACTTTTCTTAAAAACCATGCGACGTAGAAACTTGAAATTTGGCATAGTAATGCATCTTATTAATCCAAATATTTTAACACTTTAAAATAAAATTTCAAAACAAAATTAATTATCATTTTCCTAACATTTAAAATAAACTCCTGTATAGCATTGCAAATCTTTCCCTCTGTGTGGAAAAAAGCAAAAGTAGATACGATATCTTATAAAACTAATTCAAAGTGTTCTCACCGGTAGATATTGTAATGTATATATCGGTTCAGAAAAATCCTCAGTGCATGAAATTCCGGCTGGTGTACCTCAAGGTTCTGTTCTTGGCCCCCTACTGTATTATATCTTTACGTCTGATTTTCCTCAACTTCGTAACTGCTGCTTCTCTATGTATGCAGACGACACAGGTGTTTTCGCTTCCGGACATGATTATTATTAGCGACCTACAGTCTGCATCGGACGAAATTTACAAATATTTCAAAAAGTGGAGAATTAAAACAAATTCAAGGAAAACCCAATCAATTTTCTTTACTCGTAAAAGAAAACAGGCCTATTTACCCCAACAGAATTTGCAGGAAGGCTTCTCTTGTATTACTTGGAGCAATGAACTAAAATACCTGGGCATCATTTTCGACAAAAAATTACTTTTTGACCGACATATTCACAAAACACTTCAAAAGATCAATAAGTTAATAAAATCGCTTTATCCGTTCATAAATCGAAATTCTTAATTAAGTGAGGTAAATAAATTTAATATATAAACTTATTTTTAAAGCTCAACATCAAATGTTTGGTACTCCTGTTTGGAGTGATTGTGCTAAAACGCATTTGGATAAAGTTTAAAGAATCCAAAGCAAGATTTTGAAAATTTTTTGGAATCTACCGTGGTTTTTTTCCACTCGTTGTATGCATTGCAGCGCCAGTGTCGATCTTGTTTCAGTTGAAATCTGTAAATTGAACAACAACTTTGTACAAAGTTGTCTCAAATCATGTAATCCTTGGATTTTAAACTTGTTCTCCTAAATATTAGGACAACTTAGCTTTTTCTTTACAATTAAGTGCAATATTTAAAATAGTATGTAAGACTTAGGAAGGGTTTTTATTATTCCCTCATAGCTTAATTTTCCCTTCAAATTAGAAATCAAGTATATTACTACTTCTCACTCAACATCCAATTAAATCCCAGACTGTAAAGAACTTCGATTCTAATCTCTGTATCTATTTTATGAATTCTTGTTGTATATTTTATATTATCTTAATAAACTAATAAAATAAAATAAGAAAATAAATAAAAATTAAAATATTATTGTAAGAATTAAAGTACTCGAAAAATTGTTTTCTTAATTTTATATATAATGGGGCATATGATCAAAAAGACTTGTTATGTGATATTCTGAAAAATATGCGAAAATATAAAATCTCAGTTCCCCTTCTTTCCAAAACCACTAGACCTAAAATTTAAAAAAAAAATCATGGAATATATCGACTTACTTGATGTTTACAGGAAAATTATAACGAAAGTCCTAGATCTTACAGATTTCTAGAAATTAAATGGTACGGAACCATATAATTTATCTACATATATATATCACTCCTTTCCGTCTATAGTTTAAGATTATAGTTTATAACTATCAGAGTTACTAAAGTTCCACTCGACGCGGCGTAGCGTAAATAGGTATTAATTAAACGCTTCTCAAATGCTCTAATTTCGTAGATCCTAGAAATTTTTTTTAACCAATTCCATTGGGATGTTACTAAAATCTGCCTGCGTGATGAGAACCGTAAAATGAGAACATTTTTATCCAAACATATTTCAGTAAAATTGAAAGCTGTTCATATTTACAAATATTGACAACAGATTAAATTTTTTTAACAAATTGAGGAAACGAAGTAAGCTTATATCGCATACAACATCGGAAAAATTGTATATTAAATTCGCATATCTTCTGATTGAGTGGCCCGATTGCGATAAAATAAAAACTAAATGCTACTTCATGTTAAGTCCTATGTTTTACTGAACACTCCATCCGAATTGGATCAGTAGATTTTATGTGATGCGAGATAGTTTGTTTATCAAACGTTAATGTGCAGACACGTAAAGTTAACATTTTGTTTTATATGTATGGAAGACTATAAGAGAAAACAACTATTAGCTCTACCAATCAATGGTCATAAACTGCAGATTTACCAAAACGGTACGATCCACTCACGCAACTTTGTCTCAATGCTTAATAAATTTATTTGAGATCGGAACAAAGATGCAGTGAATGGGGTCCCGGCGATGTAATTTATTTAAATACAAAAATATTATCTGCAGCTGTAAAGGAGCATCCATAATAATGGACGGGAGGCCGACTGTATGCGTGTCAATATCCACTACTCAGCGCGTTCCAAATACGTCGCCTTTATCAATTAATTGAAGAAGAATTTACCCATAATAATGGACGGCCGAACCGGCCAAGCGTACACGATACCAAACAGTAGAAATTTATGATTTCATTCAAATCCTCCTCCCAGTCAACATTTCTTCTGCATTCCGATGGCCATCTTCGTGGCAAGTTGCCATGTATTCTGGGGCCACGATAACAAGAGGTGCTCTCCTCCGAGGAAGTACTAAGTTCCAGAGGCATCACCCAAGAGTGCCGTCTTCCTCGTCTTGGTCGTCGTCGTCGTCTTCGTTGTTGTCTTCTACTTCTTCGATCGAGGCCCCAGTCGCTGGCCACGATATCAAGTTCCTCCAGGTGTCAGGGCGCAATTCTTGTATGCAACAAAGTTGCATTCTATGTGAGAAATTCGAAGGATCGCTCGGTGCGCTCGACGAACATACCCCGGGGCTCCCAGAGGAATGCGCCGACAGTGAAAGACATTTTTCTTGTCCCCAGCACCCAGACGTAATCGTGCACGTACGCCCCAAAAAGGAACAAAATTTTCGACCAAATGATCCGAGTTGGGGGGCTCAACAGACACGGCTCAAACGGAGGAGGAGTAGGAGGTGGATTGTCTCCTCAGAAATCAACTCTAAAGTCGGGGTGTATCTTGTTCACACACCTCAATATCTTTCGGCTTAAGATATTATGAAGTTTTTGCTACGACAACGACGCGATGGTGCAAGCTGCTGGTGACCAATTCGAAAAATTCCTAACATACTTTTTCGGGATCTCAAAATATTTCCGGGGCACTGATCTGAGGTGCTGACATACCTGGTGGAATGTTCTTTTCATAAAATGGGAGAGCCGATCCGACCACCTGTTGTAACCGGAGAAAGCATTTCCTCTTCGACACGGTTTCCTACTTAGCCAGGACTGTTGAGGCGTGTTTGGGAGCAGCCGTTGCCATGCCATTGTCTCTCAGACACCGTCAATATTATCGACTTTAAAAGGTGAACGTGGACTTGGTTCGCGATTATTCCTAAGAAATCTGATTTTCTACTGTGCAACGGTATCGGTAGCCTCAAAACCTGTAAAGATTTAAGTTAAACAGGTAATTAGTCAGTAAATAGTTTTAACTTCCTTCCGTAATTGTTATAAGTTTCCACTAAGCAGCAAGCGCCTAAATCGGAATTGTTATTTCAGAAATAATATTAGTCCTTAAAGGCATGTGTTACAGGAGACACAAAAACTGTATAATTATGAATATCTACATTGCATAATAGTGTTTTCGGTTAATGTATAACGACTTTCGAAAACATTTCTAGTGGATTCAACCATGAGCAACGCATTTTCTTTTCCAATCAACTACTACAATCACCTATTTTAATGTCAATTTTGCTAGATTAGGGTAATTTATTTAATAAGTCTGAGGAGACGGGTTAATTTGTGAATTTGACGGGTTAGTCGTATTAGTGTTAACCATAGGCCTCATTGCCTCAACTAATACCGTCATATCGTTTCAACTAGATACTATATGTGGTTTAAATAGCAAGATAGATCTATAACTTAGAAATAGATTTCTCTGGTTATGCTTATCAGCAATATTGTTAGATGATAATCATAACCAAAAATAGTTAAATGTACCACGAATTTAGCTGTTGGACCAAGATATTTGTTTGTGTGTAGTGACTAACAAGTTTTAGTATTTTATAATAATTTTTAAAACATTTTGATTTGAGTTTTTTCTCCAATAAATTGATTTTCATGATGCTTCTGCAATAATTAACTCTCCTACTACACAAGTTGATGAGGTCATTTTTGTCCGGGCAATTTTTAAATCAATAAATTATTTACTTCGAAAACGACATTATTTTTTTTAATCTTCTTCTTTTTCCCTATTTCTTCATTACAATCATTTAATAAAAACATGTATTGAGATTTAAGATCGCGAACTTAAGCATTTTTTTAAAATATTGGATATTTGTGCATCTTCTCTTATTTCCCGATAGATTTTTTAATTTCATTAATTCATTTAAAAGGTATGGTATTTTAAGGCAAAAAAATCCACAGCACGCGTTTTTAAAATTATAATTGTTATTAAAAGATTTAAACAAATAATTCTGAAATGTTTTTCTCTATAATTTTAATAGAAAGTATAAGATGTATAGAAGCAGATTTTTTAAAACATTTTTAGTCCATTAAAATCACAGTGGACCATTCGATCCACGTTTTTTGACGATCCCAATAACTACCCTTTACTTAGTGAGTGTTGAGGTCTTATTTAGGAGATACTTGGTTTAAGTAACTATTAGGAAAGGTATTTAGTGAAAGCTGGCATTAACTTCCCTCTGTAATTTAACTGAGTCCCAAAATTATAAACGACATTATCCAGTCCAACCCAAATTCCATTGCATGAAATTGAAAAAGAACTAAATTGCAGCATAACTCAAAATTGAAACGATGAGGAATGCCCTCAAATCTTGTCTTTGAGTCGTAAATTTGTGTATTATTACAGCAGTTAAGGAGCAGTAATGGTCCCCCCGCAAGTCGATGGAAGCCTGGACAAGTATTTCGAGGCGGTGTCCCTTTTCCGGCGCAAGAGTTACGAGAAATGCATTCAGATCTGCAATATATTGCTGCAAAATGCAACAAATCCACAATTCACTGGGCAGGAGGGCCAGTGGATGACTGAAGGAATCTGGCAGCTTAAGATGAGCGCGCTCACGCAGAGGGTTTTCGTCGACGATTTGGATGCCAACGACGATGGCGCTGGTAAGTTCTCAAAGGGGGGCTCCCTCCTTTAATGATTGATTCATGGCTTCCGCACTTTGGAAAAACGCAGAAATATTCGGGTAATTGCAGAAAATGAAGAAGTCGAACTCGAGAGAATCGCAACTGCAGCCCGCCCTGGAACCTCCATTAAAACGGCGTTCGTTCCACGACCCAGCAGCAGCTTCATTTCTGGACGACCAAGGACTTTAACTGCAAGACCCATCACAGGAATGGTTCGTCTATTTTTGTTTTAATCTATCTTAAATTTATATAAGAAAAAAAAATTTTGTATAGTTCGATTAAATTAGAAATTCAGGTTGCATTCTGTTTTAAATGCAATTTTTTCTTTTTGAAATATAGCGTGGAGTATTTTGGATTATGTTCCAAAAACAAGTATCACGTACCATATGACACAAAACCCGTAATTTTTTGGATTTTACTTTGTTTTAAATATTATAACGAATTTTTGAAAATTAAAAATTTCGTAACTGCAACTTAAATTGAATTTTCATAACTCTTACTGTGCGAATGAAGTTATTATAAACGAATTCGATTTCAAATTTATTTTGTTCTTTCATCATCGTTCAGCAACTGATAACACTGGTTTACAAGTTTTTATACCCTTAAAAAACGAACTAAACCTTTTATTGTTAAAGTTCTATGATTTCGAAAAAATTAATAAAAAAATTCCATCAAGTCACATTTTCGAGAAAATAGGGTTAAAAATTGAAAAAAGTAATTTTTGAAATTTTTTTTAAAAAGTAAGTGAATATTGTAGGAGTTCGCAACGTAGCTTTAATGAAAGTTTATGTTCTATACTATAGTTATAAAATACCAGTTAATTAAAACCTTTGGTTAGTGTTTGTTTTCTGGGAAACATTTTTCATTAAAGTTCCACTTCCTACATAACTCTAGGTTATTTCATTTATATGGCCAAAGAAAGACTCATAAAAACACATCTTAATAAAGTTTATAAATAACTGATATTTTAAAATTATAGTTTAGAATTCAAGCTTTGATATGACTTACGTTTCGAACTGCTCCGATACTTCATTATTATTTTTAAAAAAATGTACAAGCGGCTAAAATGCGGTTATTTTTATTTGTTAACTCGTAAACGTAAAGTGATAAAAATACAATTTTACATTAGTGGTTAGCTTACATGTAGAAAAAGTATGCTTCGATTTTTAAAGCTGTTCGAGTAAATATGTAAACATCGAGCAGTAAACAGTATAAAATGAAATCCTACCTAAATGAATACCTAAATATTTGCAAATATGAAATTACTTAAGATCGAAAAGAGTCCAAATTAGAGTATTTTTTTTAATGTATTTCGTCTTATCTACTGAGCATGCGTTGGGCTATATATTACACTTTTAGATATTTCAGACAATATTTCAAAAAGAGAAAATTAATGTTAAAAGAGATTTATCACTTTTGAACCAAATTTATCTCAATAGGTTCGCCCAGGTACAACATCTAATCGACCTGGGTCTGCTATTAGCAGTCGTCCTGCGTCAAGGTGTGGCACAGCCCGTCGAGTGCGAATCACCTCGGCAGCAGCCTATACTCTTGGGGATCCGACGTCGGGCTTGTTCCAGGCCTCCAGACTAAATCCGACTATATATGCGGAAAAGCCAGCTGTTATTAAGCCGCTTTTTCAGTTCTTATTTTACCACGAGGGTGACTCCCAAAAAGCCCTCAGCCTATGCGAGGCTGTTGCAAACGTTCAGGGTCAGAAGGTGGACTGGTGGTGGGATCAGCAACGCGGACGCTGCCTAATTTCATTAAATCACCCAAGACGAGCTGAGGACCTGCTCAAACGATCTCTGGCTGCGTTTCCACATCCAGACACATACCTGCTCCTCTGCAAGATGTACATAAAAATGGAACAGCCCCAGATCGCCCTGCAGCTGCTAGATTCAGCTCTGGAGAGGAGTCCCCATGACATCAGTCTGCGAATCCAACAGGCCAGAATTTATGAGGTACTCGAGCGAATGCCCGAATCGGTCCAGGCCTACAGAACGATAGCGCAAATGAACCCCATAAACGCTGAGTCCCTGGCCTGCATCGCAGTCCACTATTTTTATGACAACCAGCCGGAGATGGCGCTAATGTACTACAGGTCTCGAGACAAATTACCTTTTTAGCAAATATTTTTCCCTGTAACGATCGCTATTAATTTCGCTTCAGGCGAATCCTATCGATGGGCGCTCACACCGCTGAATTGTACTGCAACATCGCCCTGTGCTGTCTGTACGGGGGCCAGATCGATCTCGTGCTGCCTTGCTTTCAGCGCGCCATTCGTTTAGCCACGACGCCCGAGCAACGCGCCGATATTTGGTACAATCTCAGCTTTGTTGCACTTGTAAGTAATTTTTCTCGATCTTGTACTTGCCTCGATCTGCCCTGCTGGAGTGAATGTTAACTAGGATGCAAGATCTTTAATTTGACGGTGTTTTAATAATCCCCCACTGGATAGAATATTTCTGTATAATAATAATAATAATACCATTTACATCTCTAAGAGCATATTTTTAAGACTCTATTCATTTATTTCTTCAGACTACTGGCGATTTTAATTTGGCTAGACGCTGTTTAAGGTTGTGTCTAACCGCGGACTCTTCGAACGGAGCAGCTTTAAACAATTTGGCAGTCCTTTCAGCCCAATCGGGGGACTACCCAAAAGCAAAATCGTATTTAAGTGCGGCTCAAAGTGTCTTGCCCGAATGTCCGGAGATCGTTAATAATTTGAAATTCATCGATAAGTTTTGAATGTTAAAGATTAACAATTGTTTGTTTCTGTTATGTGGCAATAAATATTAAATTGTTAATATTATGGCTTTTTTGTATGCAAGCTAGAACGGATTTTAGGTAAGACAATTTCGCAAAATCACATTTTTCAAATTGTCTAGAAATATAAAAACTATGGTTTGGAAAACAATTGATAAGCATTTAAAAAAAAAGACGTTATTTTTAAATACTTGGGAAAAATAAAGTTTTTATGTTTATTTCTATTATAAAAGCAGGTGAGTGTAACTTTAATACTATGAGTTAAATAATATCAATTTATACCGAACCGCGGCAGTGCCGCGTTAAATTTTTCAAGCTTTTGAATCCAAAGCAAAGTGTTTGTTTAAATTATAAAGGTGAATGAATTAATAGCTCTGAATGAAATTTGTTTATAGTCACTTTCAGTCTCGATTAAACCAGACATAGTCCCAAAAGTGGCATAATTTTGATATGCTATAAAATCGTTAACTATAAATCATCGGAGGGAATTTCCCAAAAGAGGTCTTCAGAATCAAGGCAGAGCAAATTAGTGAAGAAAAATATGTATTTTCATTTAATATTCAATAACAATTATTCAACAACTAGCTGACCCAGCAGACGTTGTACTTCCCTTTCCGGTACATTTTCATTAAGGCTTGTGTGTCGACCAATATTTGATCGTGTTCTTTCTTTTCGCATGTTTCTACAAATAATACCATTAATATAAGAAAATAATGTTTCCGTTTCATATCCCTAATTAATTTATTAAACAAACTTACACGTTGTTTAATATTAAGTAAACCGTTTTACACTTCACAAATATTGGAAAATTACCCGGTTTCATCCGACGTTGGGTAAATACTTACTAATTAAAAACTTCTCAATTATTCTAGTTTGTTATATCCTAGAAATTGATTCAACCCGAAAACCCCTTTATGGACCCGCCATCTTGAATATCCAAATCTTGATAATATTTAAAATTAGTGGCATTAAATAAATCACAGCCATTTTGGTCGCTGTGTTGGATCCGCCATATTGAATTTGGAAATTTTGATAACATTCAAATTAGTGGCCTCAGAATAATTATTGTACTAATTTCCATTAAAATCCGTTAAAATCGAGAAATTGTTGGTCACTATCTTGGATTTGGAAATCTCGATAATATTCTAAATTAGTTGCCTCAGAATAACCATTGTACTAATTTTAATTAAAATCCGTTGTAATTGAGACATTTTAATCGCCATGTTGGATCTGCCATCTTGGATTTGCAAGTTTTGGTAAAGTTATAAATTAGTTCAATAAGAATAATCGTTGTTATAATTTTCATTAAAATCCGTTGTAATCAAGACACTTTAGTCACCATGTTGGATCCGCCATCTTAGATTGGGAAATTTTGATAATATTCAAAATCAGTGACCCAAAAACAATCATTGTACTAATTTTCATTAAAACCCGTTGAAATCGAGAAATCTTGGTCGCCATACTGGGTCCGCCATCTTGGATTTGTAAATTGTGATAATATTCAAAATCAGTGACCTCAATACAATAATTGTACTAATTTTCATTAAAATCCGTTGAAATCGAGAACGCGAGAACGATCAAACTCGCGAAGTTAAAATAATCGTCAAGTTTTCTGAAATTATTCAATTTTCTGCGAAATTTTCTTAACTTTTCTTTCAGTAAGAACCATCTACAAAGTATTAGAAAACTTTAAAAAAAAAAATGAATGAAATCGGTAAAGTCGTTCTCAAGTTATTGCGTGACCAACAGAAATAGGGGTTCATTTTTATATATATAGATTAATAATAATTCCACTAACATCATATCAACATACTTAAGAGTGATTTTTACTATAATAATTGGCTTAGAAGCGACACGAAAGTTCAACTCAGATGTGGGCTAAGAGTATCTACAAGAGGGGACTAACGTGACGTTCCTCCTAATCTTTTTTCGACCGTGGCACCATTTAAGGAACGAAGTGGAAAGAACCCCGCACAAAATGTATGGGAATTGAACACCGGTCAATTTGTATGAAACTTCGTATTTTGATAGCCCTTGTTATGCTGATGAAAAGTCTCAATGGGCACGAAGCCCGAAAACCCCCCCAACTCCCCCAAAGCCGCCCCTAAAGGTCAGGGGCTATATTTGATAGATTTTATTGGTGAATTGCCTTACCGAAATATTTTACTTCTGTAGTCAAACCTACGGACTCCATACAGTAACTAGGTCATTCCCAAAACAGTCAAACTCCCCCCCCCCCCCCCTCTCCCCACACCTCATGGCTCGACATGCGACTTTTCCCCGTTTACCGGCTGTGAGAACGTTTCATCGCGAATTCCATACCACAGTCACCTAAACGATCACTACTCAAATACCGTTCGACCCCCGAAAAATGAACCTCTCACCCTAACACTAACCATGGGGGGTGAAACAACCCCACTCCGTGCCAAACCTGCCATATGAATTATTCCTGCTTACGGGTTCCCAAACTGGGCGACCGTGATTTGCATTCCACAGCCACCTAAGCGTTCACAATTCAATATCCTTCGGCAGATTTTGGTACGGAGTGGGGTTAGTTCACCCCCCCCCCCCCCCCCCCCCCCAATCCCGGGGTTGCTATTGGAGTGGAGGGTTCAATTGTCGGGAGTCGAAAGTTGAGTAGTGATCGTTTAGATGGCTGTGGGATGGAATTCACGATCAAACGGTTTCACAACCCGTAGGCAGTGAAAAGTCATATGGCAGGTTTTACGGGCTGTGGCGAGGGTTGGGGTGTATGTTGGGGGCGGGGGTTCGAAAGATATTGAATAGTGAACGCTTAAGTGGCTGTGGAATGCAAATCACGGTCGCCCAGTTTGGGAACCCGTAAGCAGGAATAATTCATATGGCAGGTTTGGCACGAAGTGGGGTTGTTTCACCCCCCAGGGTTAGTGTTAGGGTGAGAGGTTCATTTTTCGGGGGTCGAACGGTATTTGAGTAGTGATCGTTTAGGTGACTGTGGTATGGAATTCACGATGAAACGTTCTCACAGCCGGTAAACGGGGAAAAGTCGCATGTCGAGCCATGAGGTGTGGGGAGAGGGGGGGGGGGGGGGGGGGGGGGGGGGGGGAGTTTGACTGTTTTGGGAATGACCTAGTTACTGTATGGAGTCCGTAGGTTTCACTACAGAAGTAAAATATTTCGGTAAGGCAATTCACCAATAAAATCTATCAAATATAGCCCCTGACCTTTAGGGGCGGTTTTGGGGGAGTTGGGGGGGTTTTCGGGCCTCGTGCCCATTGAGACTTTTCATCAGCATAACAAGGGCTATCAAAATACGAAGTTTCATACAAATTGACCGGTGTTCAATTTCCATACATTTTGTGCGGGGTTCTTTTCTTCTAGAAATAGATAGTAATAAAGAAGGTATAAGAGAAATACAAAAGTTTAGGGAGAAAACTGGAAAACTCCTGCAGGTTGACTTCACAAAAATGTTTTATCACAAAACTTTTCTATGTATGCATTACACACTGCCTTTTCCACAGCTTCGCATCAAATACGTTATATGATGCTTACCCACTATTTATCTAAAACAAATTTTATTTTATTTAATTAATTGTCTTTAAAAAACATTTTTTTATTTAAACACTTTTAAGATTGTTCACATTTACGAACAAATCAAGACCACCCTCTATTTTTGTGATCCAGGGCGCTTTTGAAATGCACAAAAAAAAAATGTAAACAATCTCGTCCGTATTTATGCTCGATGTGTGTGCAACCTGCCGTTTCCCTCTTCTCCGATTCGGCATCTCCCTATAACTTAACAAAACAAGGTGAGGTAGAATTAAGAGACCCATCCTAATGAAATCAATCCAGGGCGCCTTTAAAAACGCATTATAAAAAATACGTCATTTTATTGCTTACGCTATAAAAGCTGTCTGTGAGAATTTGTTGACTACTTCTCTGTCTATATTTCTTATAGGAATTTACAGAGGTAGTAGTCCTGGGCTGCTTTATCTAATGGAAAATTTTGCTGGGTGTATTTTCGAGAACTTGCATATGGGTTGGAATTTTAAGAGCGCATTAGGCTGGTTACATACATTCAAAATTCCGATTGGGATTCCCTTTCGGAGTATCTATTCAGGATTCCGTATATACATCACACACATGCGTTAATTTCCGTTCGGAATAACAAGATATACAAGGCATGCATTCGAAACAGCTTTTTCCGTCCCGAATTCCGAATGCAGAGGCTACCATGCGGAAGAAATTTCGAACGAAAACTAGTTTACGAGTGAGACGGATTCTTCATTTTGTATGGATTTGCTGCGTTTGGAATTCCAAATTGATAAGGCAACAAATACATATAAAATGAAGGATCTGTCACACATGTAAAGACTGATTCAGAAAAAAAACCGAGCACCTATGAATTATAAAAGCAACAAGAAAAACCTTTTTTTTTGTAATCAAATAATATTGATTATTCTATAACTTAATCATCTACATTATTTACAACCGTCATGCAATAATTACTACGTGCTGTAAACTTGGTGAACTTTTTGGTTTATATTCTTCATTAAATTTTGTACAGACAGTATCGAACTCTTTTATACTGTTTTTTAAAAGCGTCTATGTTAAGGGTGTGTTTTTAGTTTTCTTTTAATATTAGCCCAATATTTTTCGATTGGCCTTAGTTCTCGACAATTTGGTGGCTTCGCTTCTTTTGGCACTTTGGGTATGGATTGTGCATCGTATAAATCTCTCGTTTTCCTGCTGTAGTGGCAAATTGCTAAATCCTGCCAAAAGAAAGCTGATGCTTCGTGCTTTCTAAAGATTGAAAGAATACGCTCCTTAACATACATCCGTGTTGATTGTACCTGTTGTCATGAAAAGTGATAATTTCTGACCACACGTACATATTGCTTGCCAAACTAAATATTTAACGGGAAATTTGGTGCATTGACGATTCTTAAATTTGGGATCTGTATCTCCCCTCTTCTTTACCACATAAAAAGGTCCTGGAAGTTGAATTTCGTTAGAAAATTTTCATACAAAATCCGGCTCCTGGATTTTACAACTTGGTTCTTATCTCATGTTCTATTCGTCTTCTCTTCTTTTGATTGTTTAGACCATAGCATTTGATGTTCCAACCTTATTCAGCCACCTCTCTCAACGATAGGTGGTTGACTACCACCTCTTTTGCCAATTGTTGGTCTGCCGAACCAGATTTCCTTCTCGATTCGGACTTTCTCTAGACCTTACAGGATTCCTGAAATTTGCTGAGCACATTTTGGATGGTCATCTTCGAGATTTTCAGCTTTTTAGTGAAATCACCTTGCAACATATTCGGATTTTCCACATGTGTGGAAACAATTAATTGGGATGTACTTCTTGGCTGGCATCCATCTTTACTACACAAGATCTTTGCACTTCATGGCTTGCATATATAAGTGTACACCCTTTTATAGTTACATTGCTACCTTTGTTGCCGAATTTTGTTTACCTGGGGGTGAGTAGTGGCGGCGGAAAGGTGGTAGGTTTTTTCTGAATTAGTCTTTATAGTATTTTCCGTTCAACATTTCCTCCGATTCGAAATTCCGCATGGTAGCCTCTGCATTTGGAATTCCGCACGGAAAAAGCTGTTTCGAATGCAAGTCTAGTATACCTTGTTATTTCGAATGGAAATCAACGCATGTGTATGATGTATAGGTATACGGAATTCCGAAAGGGAAATCGCAATCGGAATTTCGATTGTATGTGACCGGCCTTAGAGTGTCTCTTCTTGTTGATTTCGATATTCTTCGCCTTGGGTCTCCAAATTATTATATTCATAAATGCTTATGTATTGTAAAAATTCTTAAGGACTGATCAAGGTGCACCAAATCACCGATTGAAACACCGCCTAATTTACCAAACCCACTGTAAAATGTGTCGGACACATTACGGTTACAAATTGAACAAGGATTTAGCCTTCTTTGAGGAATTGTCCTTTACCAACAGCAAACAACCAAAATTTTTAGTGGTCGTATATTTATTACGAAAAATACCTTCGGTGTTATATTCTTGCGCAGATAAAAATTGTACTGCAAATATAATTTGTTTAATCTTATTTGACGAATTACGCTTACCCAGGGCAAGTGTAAGATCTGAAAGCAGAATTTCTTATGCATACGTAAAGTAAATTAGACATTAAACTTGCCAAAGGTCTGTTACCTTCATCAATTCTTACTTTATGCTAGAAATAAAAGTTCATTACTTACCTTAACATTTTTTAAACTTCTGATTACGATTTAGCAAGTACGCACTAACATTAAACACTGGATGTTTCTAATTCCATCAGTTAAAGCAAAACAGAGTGTTGTTCTGTCTTTACTTGAGTTTTTAGAGCTGTAACATTTATCTTTAAGCAAGCATTATTAAATTGAAATCGAATACCAAACTTTACTCGCTCACTGACGCTACACAATCAACACGGCACGGCATAGCTCAGCATGGCCATTCCGGCGTAATTTACTTTTTCCCTGCAAACGCTCCCTGTTCCATCTGGTGGAAAAAGTAAGAAACCGACACATGTGCTCTTCTGACAGTTCTGCAGAACAGCTGACAACCAAAAAGAAAACATTACCGGCGACTTCCTGAATTGGTGCAATTTTTGTTGAATTTCCTCAAATCTCCAAGTTGATATTAATTCAAGATTATGAATTTACTACCCAAGACCCACAAGGAATTCGGACAGGCTGAGTATTGGGACGCATTCTTTAAAAAACGAGGAGAAGAGGCCTTTGAATGGTAAGTTTATAAATTATTTTCGAAAAAATTTAATAAAAAATGTTTCTTTTAAAAGGTACGGAGAGTACTTAGAATTATGTTCTCATTTACATAAGTATATAAACAATAAGGACAAATTGCTAGTGGTTGGATGTGGTAATTCAAAACTGAGCATGGACTTGTACGACTCCGGTTTCAAGTAAGATTCTTTTATTTATCTCTTTTTTTACCTGCTTTAGCAAATAATTTCTTAGAGATATAACAAACATTGACATCTCACACGTTGTCATCAAGAAAATGCTTGAACAGAATAAAAGGAACCGTGCTGATATGAAATTCCTTGAAATGGACGCAACAGCGATGAACTTTCCGAACGAGGAATTTTCAGTTGTCCTGGATAAGGGAACACTCGACGCTCTTATGACTGACGATTCTGACGAAGTTAGAGGTAGAGTTAAAAAGTACTTTTCTGAAGTTATAAGAGTTCTAAGGTGAGTTACTGTTACTCAAAAAATAAATTTAACTTAAAACGCTTCTGTTACAGAAATGGTGGACGATTTCTCTGTATATCTCTGCTCCAGGAACACATCTTGAATTTTGTCGCTGACTATTTCCCTAAAAATAATTGCATGTTAAGAGTTGTTCGGTGCTGGGAAGCTGAACAAAAAACAAGAGAAACTACTCCGGAAAGCGCTGTGATGCCAGTTTTTATGGTAGTTGCTACAAAATTCAAATCTCTGCCACAGCCAGTAATACAACTTCATTTCACTCATTCAGCCAGTAATATCACATAATTTTTTTTTAGATCATAGAACTAAGTTTAGCTGGTGATAAAATGCAGAGGTTGTCTAGTGTAGAGCAACTTGTCGAATCTATTAAATCAGTACAGAACGCTGCTTTTGTATGTAACGGACTTAAAAAGAGCAGTATAGCAGGTAAAGTAATTATTTTTTTTTTTAATTCTTATAAAGATCTAATTATTTTACTTCAGATTGTAATGAAGTAGTTATTGACTTATTTAGCCCAGGCTCCAATAGCCCGAGGTATACTGTGTATATTTTGGACCAACCACCTGCTAGAGGAAACGGAAAATATGCCGCTTTTATAGTGCATCAGGGAAGGTAATAATAATAATTTATAATAAAAATCTATACTTTAACCATGTTTCCTTTAAGGGAATTGGAATGGCTTTTCTCAACACCTAAGGGAAGGAAAAAACTGATTGAGTGCACTAAACAAAATCGCCTGGCTATTATTACTTTACACAGAGATCACATATATTCAAGTTTACAAGATGTAAAGGACGAACTGGCCGATAGTGTAAGACACTTTGCACCTGAAGCTATGACGCAACAGGTAAGGATTTAAAAAATTTATATCCTACTTTAATTCGTTCCACAGTTTACTAAACGATCCAAATTTACACATTACAAAAATACCTCACACCTTCCAAATAGATCCCCTTTATGACTCTAGGCGATGATTTCGGTGAGAGAGAAGTTATAGAACGCGGACATTCAGAATTTTCCGGCGACTATGTAATCGAAGAATTTAAAGGTTCTGATGGAAAACTGCTCAGACGTCTTGTATTCCTTTCAAATCAGTTTGCGGTGCAATCTGAAGCCCTTGTGAAAGTGGGTAAGTTAAACGTTTTTACTTTCCATTCAAACAAAATTGTATAGTGCACTTACTTTTTTAAGTAAAACGAAAAAATAAGAAGGAAACGAAGGCGATCGACCTCAGCTACTTACCTTCACAGTATCACGCATTTATGATCTCAGGGATACATTTGGCTACAAAACAAAGCATGAAAAAGGACGCAGAAGTGCTTGTTATTGGTTTAGGTGGCGGAGGACTTTGCAGCTTCATTCATCAAGCACTTAAGTAAGATATAGTTACTATTTTGGTTCTTTAAAGAAAAATAGCTCATTTATATTTTATTTAGAAATGTAAACTTAACTGCTGTTGAACTGGATCCTACCATACGAGATCTCGCGGTTAAATGGTTTGACTTCAAAGAAGATCAACGACTTAAAGTTGTTATTGCTGATGGAATAAAATACTTAGTCAATTGTGTTGAATCAGGTAAAATCTAGTTCACTTAGAGAAGAACTTAAATTTATGTATTCTATATTATATTATACTTGCATTCTCGTTTTATTTCCATCTCGAATAAATTCTTAAAATATTCCAACAATAATTACAGGTCGACGTTTTGATGCAATTCTCTTTGACGTAGATGGTAAAGATTCATCTGTAGGGATGAGCTGCCCCCCGCAGTGTTTTGTCGAGCCAGAAACTCTGGAAAATGTTAAACAAGCACTGCAAGAAAATGGTCTATTTATGCTAAATCTCGTCTGCAGAGATGAAAACATCAGGGATGAAGTCGTAAAACGATTGCAGGACACATTTAAATCAATTTGTTGCTACAAACTTGAAGAATATTTTAATGAAGTTTGCTATTGTCGAAACGATGATGTTTTTGATAATTTAAATGATTGGATGGGAGCTTTAAAGGCGTCCAGTGTTAATCTGAATGAATTAGTTAGGAAAACAAAAATGTGCAAAGAAGAACTTATTGATGTTGAAGATTTTATAAAAGCATTGAAAATATAAAAAAATTATTTTATTTACATTTTCGGTTTCACTTTTTTAATTGTCGGGATTAGAAAGATATTTGGAATAATTAAATTGAAAGAATAGAAGTTTGCAAAAATCTTGATTTATTCCTTAAAGTAGAAATATACTGAAATAAGGATAATAATAAATAAAACTAACGTAACATTTACATTTGAACATAGATAACTAAGGCGAAAAAAATAATATCAGTTGTAGAAGGATTCAAATATTATTTACACGCCTCCTCCTCGCATCTTCTCTCACGCCAACTAGGCTAGAACGCTTCACTCGAACAACTCTTAACCATTTAATTTGCTTTAATTATAATTTTGGTATATATATGTGTATATAATAATAGTTCCTCTGTCAGTCCTCTAAACAATGCAGTATAACAACAATATTACTTAATTAATATTTTTTCTCCAAAAGAAAAGTCAATATCTAGCTACACGTATTCTAATCAAGTCTCCAAACGCATCCCTCCCTCAGTGGCATCTTAAACGGGTCGTCGCTAAACTCCGAACAGTTCTTATCGCTTAACTATATCATACAGTCGAATTTATCTTAAAAAGTAAGAAGTAAAAACGAATTAAGTAAATAAATATTGCTTGCAAGAGTTACTGATTGTTGAGAAAAAAGAAAAACACAAACGAATCGACCAATCGGAATACATACAATTTAATTAAGTCACACAACTCGGTTAAGACGTTTGTTAATATCTCGTTCGCTTTAAGGCAAGCTGTATAATTGGCTAAATTTGTTTAAATAATTTATTTTTTCGCTAAAATGGCTCCGTCTCGGGTTGGCAAAATTCACCTAGGCACATCAACGTTCATTAAAAATACTCGATCGTTACTAGCTGCAGACATTGCATTTCTTATTCGTCTGAAGAAAAGGAAGTTGGGTAGTAATTTTAAGATTTGTTTCAGAACTAGTTGCGCAATGAATTAGAGAGAAATTAAATGTAATGAGATGTTTGGGTGAATATACTTCAAAATGCGGCAAGTGAGAGAAAAACACTTATTTCGAGGAAAAGTAGGTACAACTGGTGGGTAAAATGAACCCTATTTGTTATTGGGGACAGCGGGAACCAATTTAACGACATTTTTTTGTATGGAATACACAAGAATTGGTTTAATTAATTTTATGTTTGTCGATGATGATCGTATTACCGTGAAATATAAAGATTATATCCAGTTATATCGAGAACCTTAGAGCTGATTTTGATTCATTTTTCTTTATAGCTCTAAAAAAGGAGCCGGATTATCCTGTTTGAGGATTTATTTTTAAAGGTGATTATCAGTTCCGTGGAAACTGGTGGAATAGCAGAATAACCTCATTACCGTTTCTATCAAAGAGTATCTATAACAAGAGGGGACACTCGTGACGTTTTTCCTTATCTTTTTTCGACCTTGGTACCGTTAAAGGAACGAAATGGGAATTTCTGCTAGAAATAGGTAGTAATAAAGAAGGCATAGATGAAAGACAAAAATTTGGGGCGAAAAGTGGAACACTCCTGCAGAGTGCACCTCACAAAAATCGTTTATCAGGAAACTTTTCTATGAACACATTACACGCTGCCTTTTCCACAGCCACACACCAAACACATTATATTATGCTTACCCATCATTTATCTAAAGCACATTTAATTAAATTAAATTAATTGCTTCTAAAAAAGCCCTTTTTACTCAAACCCGTTTAAGCCTGTTCACATTTCCAAACAAATCAAGACCACCCGGTGCTTTTCACAAAGCGAACGGAGCACACAATAATTTAAAACCAGGGCGCCTTTAAAAAAGCACAATGAAAAAATGTAAACAATCTCGTCCGTATTCATGCTCGGTGTGTGCTATCTGCCTCTTCTCTCTTCTCCGATTCGGCATTTCCCTATAACTTAACATTACGAGGGGAGGTAAACTTGAGCGACCTAGTACTGGTGCCCGGCTCCAGGGCGCCTTTAAAAAAGCGTTCATAAAAAAAGCTTCAGTTTATAGCTTACGCTGTAAAAGCTGTCTGTGAGATTTTTTTGGTGACTACTTCTCTCTCTATATTTGTTATAGGAATTTACAGAAGTAGTAGTAGCCCTGAGCTGCTTTATCTAATGGGAAATTTTGCTGGGTGTACATATTTTCGAGAGCTTGCATATGGGTTGGAATTTTTAGAGTATATTAAAGTGTCCCTTCTTGTTGATATAGATATTCTTTTGTTTCTACTCCTGGAATTTAATTTCTTAATAAACTTTTGCTATGGAAATTCCAGGGCCGTAGCTACCGCCGGGGCTCCCGAATAAGGAGGATATTTTCTTTTAAACGAAATCGGATTAAAAAAAAGTTTTTAGTCAAACTCATTTTGTTTCAAACAAAAAATTCAAAATAAATTTAACAATTATTAAAAAATTCACCTTGCTGAAGTAAACAATGAGTTTGCTTCTAAAAAAGTTACTTCTGTCTTTTCAAAATATATTTTTTTCTGATTTTCTTTAACTTTTAGTGACTTCTATTATTATTTTAATAACTTTTAAGATAAATCTTGCAATTTTTCATATAAATTATGGATTTTTACGTAATTGTAAAAAAACACATAAATTTTATATTAAAATTAAATTCAAGGTGCGTTTTGTTTCATTACACTTAACAGGGAAAAAACACTAAATAGAAATGCTATACAAATTTCAAGTACTATTAGAAGTGCTGAAAGATTACAATTACATCTGAATTCGCTAGAATCTCTCTATAAACGTTTCCAACGTTAAAAAGGCTTTACTAAATGAAAGTGGAAAGATAAAGAGCTTCTCGATCACTTGCTGCTCCGGGGCCCCAGAGCCTCTAGCTATGACGCTGGGAGAGTCAACTTAGAAATGTAACTATGTAATTTAATTTTTATATAATAAAGATGAACTGCTTATTCAGAAATAGGCATTTAAATTAAACTTTAATTAAAACAAGCGAATTTCTAAAACGAAATAAAGCCACTTGTTTAATTAAAAAGAATAAATTCTTGTATTAGTTTAATTAAAAAGAATAAATTCTTGTATTCTTTGAGGGAAAATAAAAATAATTAACTCCCGAAGTGGGAATCGGACTTGGGTATCTTGAGTGGTAGTCCAACAAGCTATTTTTAAGGAATTCTGGTTCTTTCCTTTATTCAAATAACACTTTTTGGGAATTAAAAGCAATTAAACAAAAATTAGATTTTAGAATCAACCCTTAAAATAAAGTCCATCTTTATATATGTCTGTGTTTTACTACCTATAAAAAGAGCGAATCATCAGTTGCTATCTTTTTATGAGGAGAATATCTTTTAACTAGATTTCTGCGGTTTAAATGTTAAGTTGTTTAATTTCTTCTAATGTGAGAAAAATGCTTTCAAAACAAAAACCAACTACGTTTCAAATTGCAATATTCTTTTAAGCTGATCGTAATAAATAGGTTAATGAATTCATATGAGGTTTCAATTATAAATATCAAAATTACACAAATCAATAAAAAAAAAAAAATATATAGAGCATTTTAAATGAATTCTCATAAGAAAATAATGCGGCAATAAAAAAGACAAACCACAAACGAATTAAGTAATTGAAGATAATTCACTCAGAGACCACTTCAATTTACCTTTAAAATGCCTCTCCGGCTTCTCTAATGGGGAACAGGTACAACCACTAAATTCGAATCTGAAATGAATGAAACGTGATGATTACTAGAAGAACGGTTTCACTAGCCATACTGAAGAGCGATATAATTCTGTGGTAAAAAAATCGGTTCAAACTGCCGACAGCATGAAAAAACTGCCACCAGTTGAGGTTTATGTTACAGCAAATTAATTCGACGACGTAATATGATTTAACTGGGAAATTCTAGTGCAAACAAGGCTCTTATGGTATAATTCTAGTTTTAACTAGCATTGTTTACTCTTTTCTATAATTTGCGCAGTAACACAATTTTTGATCAATCATTTTAATTAATATTAAATTCTATCGCAGGGAACACAAATGTATTGGTTTTATTAAAAAAGGAAAAATATCTTCCTCTACGGTTTTCGCTGAATCGGTTCAAATCGGTAAAGAGTTAGCTCGACTATTTTTTGATATAATTTCTATTCTCCGAATTAAAACGGGTAAAATAATGCATTTATTTTGAAACAATAAAACCACACAAAAAATATCAAAGATTCACAAATATAACAAAACAACAACAGTCACAGGCACAACAAATAAATGCAAGGCAAGCACACGGTGCGAGGCAGTATATATATATATAAAAACACTTCATAGGGTCTCAAATAACGCGCCTAAAAGTTACAACTTAGAGCTCAGTCGCATTCCCCGGGAATTAAAAACGAAAAAACGTTTATCATTTGATAAATCAACGCACAAAGCCTGACTTAATTTAAAAAAAAAATAGCTCAGCAATCGCGCGATGTAAAATTTAAAAATATTTAAAAGAAGTGCGGCTGCCGTGCATTATATAATTTCAGACTTTCCATTGCAAATACGGGGGGACGTTCTAGAAAACTTTTTTCAAAATCTTTTTAAAACTACGCTTATTTTTTGAACTAGATTTACCATTACTCAACAAAGAGCCCGTTGTTGTTGATGTGCCGGAAGTGCGCAATGAATCGTCGCTTCCATTGCTGCTGTTAAGAATTGTCTCGGATCCGGCCGAGGGTAATAAAACGAGTCCTATTCCATTTACCTTAGGTGTAGGTTTCGGGCTTCCCGGTTTCTTCTTCTTCCCATTACCATTTTGACTGGAGCTCTCTCCATTTTGTTGACTAGAAACAACATTTTTGTTTTCTGTCTTTTTCGACCGATACCATTCCCAGCCGGTTGGACCGTGAGGAAGTTTTTTACTACTGCCCGTTTTACCGAACGGAGACTTGAGAAAATTCGGCGAAGATAATCTTCTTATCTTGCTAGATTTCTTACTTATTTTAGGTAAATTAACGGGATCACCGTTCAGTACCTTTCCTTGTTTACCCGATGGTCCTTCGGGCATGAACTCATTATAGGCGAGATCCGAACCCGGGATGTAACTTTCATAGTCCTCGTCCGGAATTAGACTATCATCCGGATTTGTACCTGTACTTGTCGAAATTGTTGATAGCGTAAAATCTCCAGGAGCCGATTCCTGACGGAATAGCTGAGAGTTTTGTTGTTTACCATTGTAGATCACAGAAATTTTGCGTTGTCTTAATTTAGCCTTTTTCCTGATCATCTCGTTTAGCCAGTTCTTTTCAGCATCATCCGAATTACCAGAGTCTCCCGCTTCTGGGATTAGTAAATCCTTATAACTACCGGTGATCTTCATTGCTTCCTCGCTCGGTCTTCTTGTTTTATGGCAAGGTGATGGATGCCCAGAAACACCTTCTACAGACTTTCGTCTCATTAGCCTCTTGGTGGTTGCAATTCGCTTTCTAGATAAGCAACTTTCCTCGTATTTCTGCAGGACTGCGTAATGCTTCCGTCGGGAGGCTCGAAGGAATAGCCATGATATGAAAATTTGAAGGACTATCACAGCTCCTACGCAAGCTATGAGGCCAATCCATGTGTTGACCTTTAGTGTCAGCTCTTCCAGATCTTTCCGTAGCTTGACGTTCTCGTCAATGAGATTCTGCTCCTTTTCCTGGGACCGACGATTCTGTTCCTCAATAGCTGAAAGAGTTTTTGCGAAGGAGTGCTGCAGCTCCTCGACTTGCTTCTTGTACCGTCGACTGAGCTCTTCTAAGTACTGTCCAGATAGCGACATGTTGCGCTCAAGTGCCTGTGAGATACAGAAAAATAATTTAATTAAAGTATTTTGACCCATATTGATGTCAGTACTTTATTGCTTAACTTTAACCTTTAGAGGATCAGAAAACCGATATATCGGCTTTGGAGGAAAATCAATAATTTTTTATCATAAACAAGATCCATGGCGTTTTTGGGGTTGCTGATCACGAATCTGGGGTCAGATTTGATAAATGCATTCACCCTATCCCCTACTACCCCCTCCCCTACTCTTCAAATGCCTCATTTTTTAGTACTCCCGAAACTCGGTGAAAACTTGACCATCGGGGTTGCTGATGACAAACACCCCCTTACCTCCTCTTCAAACAGCTTATTTTTTGATACTCCCGGAACTCGGTAAAAAAGTGACCCTAGAGGGAGCTAGAGTGGGGGTAGGGATATGTAAATTGATCAAATCTGACCCCGGATTCGTAATCAGCGACCCCGAAAACCTCTAGAGTCACATTATCACCGAATTTTAGCAATTTCATAAAATTTAATACTACAAAATTTTTCCTATCCCTTACACGCCCTGTGATATGAACTTTGTATATAGTTGATACGTGATACCAGATACAAATTTGGGCACTTTTCAAGGGCGATGTTAGCTCTCAAATCCCGGCCGTCTAAAGGTTAAGATTTTAAGTTATGGGGTTTCAACTCTAAGCACTAGAAGTGCATATTTTGCGTCGGTGCTACAAAGTACACATTACGGCTCCGGAAAAAAACTATAAATAAAATTAGTTCCAAGCTAAAATTTTAAACTAAGGTACACGAACTTTTCTAATTCCTAAAAAAGTAGCTCAAAATCAGTATGCTATTTTCACTTCAGAAGCCAGAAGTGGAATAAATCGACTAGCCTGGCCTTGACTTTGGGCTCAACAGACAGACTACATTTTAGGTCTGCGAAGATAATTATAGAAGAAATTAGGTCGGTACTAACTAAATATGCTAGTTGCTATAAAACTAGCTTGAAATGAGTATTACTCCCAGTGCATGACCTAGAGTTCCAGTCCACTAAATTGACTCGCTTCGTCTTGATTTGGCTATCACTCGGCAGAGTATTAAGATTTCACTGAATATTATAAAATAAATTAGACTAGAGCGAAAATGTTATGCTACGGTGTCCTAACTAAAATATAGTATATAAGTAAAATTCAGCTTACCTTAATTCTATTTGATAGCCTGATGAAAACACTCTCTGAATGCACTCTTTGGGGAACCTGATGATTATTCAACTGGTTCGACTCGGAGCTCGGAGGGCTGAGATTCTCGCTCGAGCTTGTTTCAGACAGCAAAGTATCAATGCTCTCCCAAGCTCCACTTTCTGCCTCTACATCCTTAACTTTGGTGGTTTCTTCCACCTTAGCTGTAATTGATTCCACACTGAGGCTTTCTTCGAGTGATTTTTCGGTCACATCTGGCTCCTCTGTAGATACTTCTTCCTTTTCTGTAGACTTAGCATCTAAATTTTCAACAATATTGAAAATGTTGACATTCGAGTCTACAGAAGCTTTTTCCCCGCTTTCGGATTGGTCGTCCTTCTCAATCGGGGGCTGTGGTATTTGGGTAGGTTCACTGTCCTTAACCGCCAGGACAACTTCCTCACTTTGATTTTCTTCTTTTGTAGTTTTAACATCTTGTAGACTATCTGTAATTTTTCTATCTTTAATTCTTACAACGCTAGATGCTTTCTCTTCTGATTCCTCCGTAGGTACCCCAAGTTTAGGTATTTTTCGACCTTTCTTTGTATTCCCAACATTTATGTAATTATCTCCCGACTTTCGGTCAATGGTTAAATTAAGAGCTGTATCACCTCCATCAGATTTAAGGGTTGACTTTTTCTCGGAGGCTGCCGATACGTTCATGATGTGGCATAACGCTGCTATATAATCAATAGGGAGTAAACTTAGTAAGTAACTATTTTTCTCATCTAGTACTAGGTGGCTTTGTTTCTCCACTACAGGCTTACATCCTAGGCTTTCAGCAGTTGTAAAGTCCATACTAAATCTATTGGCACATATCTGGGACGATATAATATGATTTCTCAGAAGCTCTATACTAAGTAGACTCACTAACTCATAGTATCTGCACGAAAGCAGATGGTTTACTCTGGTTACCAGTGATTGCGTGCACTTATCACAAGAAAATTCACCTTTTAAGGTGAAACAATTGGTGACCAGGTGGGAGTGATTTCCAACAACATCTTCTGTCTTGTTGGGATTTGTTTTGACCAGAACTTCAGCAGCTTTTTTCACTATCGAAATGACTGCATCGCTTGCTGATTTGAAAAGATTATTTTCGCTCTTTAGACTATTCTGGTCAACAGCAAATTCATATTCATATTCATCAAGGTCATCGCTCGGTGATCGATTTTCTGTTTCGAACGCTTCAAATTCGGAGGTACCATAAACGCGAAAAAGCGATATCGGACAAAAGTGTTCTGAATTATAGTGGGAGTGAATATCAACCCTAACAAATTTGCCAAAGAGGTGGGGATGCAGTTCAAAACTTTGAATATTCCTTTGATCGTCCGCGACAAATCTACCAACATTTGACCACTCTCTGGTTGGAAATCGATTACTAACCGCAACTGAAAAGTTTTTCGGTGACGACGAAAATAGTTCAAAGTTAGCCAAGTCGATTTTTTCGGCTTGAATAGCTTCGCATAGCTCAACAACAAACCATATACGATTTGTACAGGGGCTCAGCATATATTCGTCTTTTGAAGCTGTTAGCAGAGCCCCTGTATTTTGAGCTTCAGCATTTGAAGCTATTATTTTGGCCCCACAATCAGGGGAGGCATAATTTTTAGCCCGCAATTTAAGCTGTTGCGGTTTACTTCCTGTAGTCGCATTCTTCTTCATGGAAGATGAATTCACAGCTTCTTTCTCGAGCTTCTTTTCAGCCTCTTCCATTTGTTTCTGTGCCCACTCTGAAAATACTGGAATTGGATTTTCCTCGACGGTTATATTTACTTCTGGACTTGATCTTGTATTTGCTAATGGAATGGTTGAAGTGGATGTTTCATTTTCTTCAATACTTAGACCCTCTTTAGAATCTGCTAAAACACTATCGGTAAGGATTGTCCCCCCAGAGTCATCGATCTTTCTAGTTCTTTCATCTGGGGGTATTTCATGTGGTAGAATTGTTTCTTGCTGCACCGTCTTAGGATCGGGAAGTATGATCACTTCATCTTTAATGATTTGACGGTCACCTTCAGTAGAATCATCATCTTCTGTTTGATTTATAGCATCTGGTGATGGAATTATCTCATTTTCGGTATTTTCATCTATAGGATCGAGTATAAGCTCTGTAGTTTTCTCACTTAAAGTTATCACAGCTGGAGTGACTGGGATGTCTGACAACCTGTTGGGATATAAGAAAAAAAAAAGGTTGGTTAAAAAGAGGTAATGTTAAAAAACTATGTTTTCTTTTTTATTGGGTCTTAATTTGTTTCTAACTTTATCGAATCGCCGTTAATTCTATCACAGTCAACAGTTGATACACATTTTTTTGAACACAATTCATGAAAACTTTATAGATCAAAATCATCAAGTTTATCAATTCGACATGCTATATATTATAAAAACCCTAGCCTTGTTTATAATTTATTTAGATCAGATATCGCATTACAACTATTTGTTTTCTTCCAACAGTCTAACAAGATGTAATAATAACTTTTGCTAGAAGCTTCACCGATTTTTTGTTCGCCTACACATTTTTCTGAGTTAACGTCAACAAAAAAATGGTATCACAAATCTAAGGAAATACCGGAACCTCTGTTAACCTCAGCTTGGCATATGGCCACAGAAAAGATAGTGAAGGTTAGACACCTCTTTAATAAGTATTGTTTAATTCTAAATAAAGCTTAGCTTCACAATAATGATAAAGTCAAAAGCCGCACCAAAATAAAAGTGCAATCAATCTTTATCAACGTTTAAGATGAATATTTGAAAAAGGAACGAACCGACACTGTCAACTCGCCTTTCAAGGTTGTTCGGTAGCTCCGAGATTAAATCACATATTATGTATAGTAATTATATGCCTCTTCCAACAGTTGATAACTGCCGACGGAATTCGTAGAACCTTGATTAATTTATGCTTTGCTCTTGTTTCTGATTAATCCCGCTCCAAAAGAATCTCAATTTTTATGGTAAAATGAAAATAATAAAAAGATAGAGATCAATTGCGGCGCAACTTACCCGCCAAACATGGTCGATATGGCAAATATCTGAGAGAACCAAAGAATCCAACAGACAGATAGGAAGATTGTGATGTGCTTCATCTTGTCAGTCTTGTGTAAATAATCCATTAAACATAGCATTTATTGAGATGTATTTCTTCGCACTGGCACTATGTATTTGTATGTATTGTATGTCGACAATATTCAATTTGTACTGGACTCACGGTGAACTGGTGCACTTTAAGCGGAGTGCATGTCTAAACCTAATTTACTGCACATCGGCTGCATGACCGGACAACAAAAGGAAATTGGTTAGATTCTCACTGTATACCCACGAATATACATAGTAATAGCGTGTGTTTTACTTCATTTTGCGGTGTAATGCTTTTAGCGAAACGAGCGCGAGATAACAGATAATTCGTGTTCTGACGAAATATTTTCATCATAACTCGTCTCCCAGCCCCGAACCCTAATCCAGGACTGTTACATAGAAACAATGTATATAGAATACTCTGAGTTTTCACGCCCCAGCTTCGAAACCGATTCGATTTAGACGTTTTTGTGATGCTTTGATAACGCACGCTAAATTGCTGGCGTACTAAAAATAGAGCGCGCACGAGATTCCGCTTTAAGATTGCGTCGACGACGACGGTGAGGAAAAACCATTGACCGATTCAATGCAGGCGCTAGAGTTCGAGAGCATTTTCACAGATGTCTAAATCTTTGGCTTCGAAATCAGGGTGCTCGATCGTGTGATGCGGGACACCGAGAGGATCTAATGAAAGAAAGTGATGTGACCCAGGCGTTAGGCTGATATCTGATAATTGATACTGGCAGTCGTTTTTCGATCAGAGGGGTGAAACTGATCGTTAACTTCAATTATTGTGAAAGAATTTCTATGGTTATGATTAAAGTACCCATATGCACTAAGATAGGATCAACGATCTGTCTGACTATAAACAAAACAAGAAAAAAAAAAAAAAAATAAACGAATATTGCCATTACTCTAGAACATTTGATGGACATAATATATTCAAGCAATATTTTTAATATGCAGATCGTGACGAATGTCGTGATCCCTTATAATTAAAACCTAAAGCAGAAACTCTCTAAGCTCAGGAAATGAATGGTGATCATGCAAGAGCTGCACAAGTTCTTATCACTAAAATCTTCACGCGATATGTAAATTTAAGTGGTATAATAAAGCTCCTGTGGTCGCTACTATTTGGACAAATACATAGCTCTAAGTTAAAGTATCCAAGATTTACCAATAGAAAATCAAGAAACAAAATTAGAGTTCATGTCGAGGTATGCATTTTCGTACTACTGAATTAATGAGATTTTAGATACTAGAATTTCCATGTGACTCCAGCGATCGGTAGTATATAAAGCTTTAAAAATTCTCATCTATCTATACAAAAAAGAAGAATATAATGGTTTAGAAGAAATTCCAAAACAGAGATAATTAAGACGCAAAATATGCAAAACCCAATCTATTAAGTGTGATACTTAATTTTAAATTATTTTTCATATAATAATAAAGTTTTAGTAAATATAATAATAATAATAATATAAAGTGTGCTTAGTCACGTTGAATAAGATTAAAATTAAAGTTTTTTATTACGTTAAAAATGTTAAATGGATCAAAAGAGAGAATTCTGGATTATCAGATTTAGAAACAAATGGCGATTTCAATGTGAAAGATCATAAAGACCGTCCGAGTCAACCGTAAAAATTAGAAAAATTAGATAAACGAGGGAGTTAGTCAGAAAGAAGGGAAATGTATACCACATTAGTTGACAGAAAGTAGTATTGAAAGACGTTTGATAACTTGCTTGCTTCAAAGACAAAAAAGGAAGTCATTTTTAAATCGAATTACGATTGGCGATGAAAAATGGATTTTTATAATCCTAAACGTAAAAAAGTATATAGAAAAAGAGGCGAACAATTACCATCAACATGTTTTGTGGGATCAGAAGGGCATATGGTTTTATGAGTTGTTAAAACCCGGTGAAAGTATTACAGTTGATCGTTATAAATAACAATTAATCGCATTAACCGAGCATTGAAGCAAAAACGCCCTGAATATGCCAAAAGACATGACAAGATGAGTTTTTTGCAAGATAACGCTTGGCCACATGTTGTGAATTTGGTTTAAGATACAGCGAAGTGCTTGGCTGGGGATTTCCTACCTCACGCTCTGTATTCACCAGACATTGCTCCTTCTGACTATCACTTGTTTCGGTCACTAATGCATGACCTATCTATGCAGCACTTTCACTCTTATGAAGAATTAGAAAAATGGGTCGAAGATTGAATTGCTCTGAGGGATATTCAATTTATTCATCGCAGAATCCATCTGTTGCTAGAAATATGGCAAAAGAGTATAATCTATTTTTTATTTAACAATAAAAGTTACTTTTGATAAAAAATCGTTTAGAATTAAGTACTACACCTAATATAGTATATAGAAAACTGGGCATAGAACTAAGGAAAGCGTGTTTGAACTGAAAAATATGGTTCTTTCGTTATTAAACAGCAGCTATCCAATTGTTTTACACAGAGAATAGAAAATTTTCAAAAACATGTCGAATGTTATTGACGTTGAATAACGACACGAATTTTCTTGTGCGTCACATTTAAGACTAACTACGTCTGGCCAAAACGTATTTTATGAATTTCTGGGCTAATCTAGTTTAATAGTATAGAATAATTTTTCACACAGTGATAAGCTACTGATTATACGAAAGTTCGTAGGTAAAATAATAATTGCTAAAATAATAAAATACCTTCAAATAATTGGGGAAACCTGGTATATTAGGAAAATAATATAATATCTTATTGGAGAGTTACAAGATGTTTTTAAAAGAGTTTGATTTTATATTAATGGAAGAAATATTTGAACAAAAAGTGGCAAACTTATCTGATGTGTTTCTTAAAATCTCACAGCCGAGCAATCTGCAGAAGTTAAATATTTCTTAGACGAAATTCGAATTTTACTAATGTATATCTTCTAATTATAAAATCTGTTTTTCTCAACACATGTTAAACCAAATCAATAAAGAAGGCTTTTGTTTAGACAATTGTTTTCTATCTCATTAAAACTGCGCATTTTTGGATAGAGCCGGATTAAATAGAAAAGAAGTGTAATAAAACTGGTAAAATTACGTTGCTTTTTTTAATCAGTTTTTTTATGCTTTCTTTTGAAGGGAACAAAACAATGATAAGGTAGACTGGTTTAAAGTTGATTACAATTATATTTCAAGTGTTCTCCTACGTTTTTCGAGCGATCTACGGTGAATTCTTTGCGCAAACGTAAACAAACTAAGCCAGCTTGGCGTCACAGTGAGCATTATTTCTTTTATTGCGAATGCGCAAGCGATACCCACTTGCGGTAGGCGATTTGCAACAAAAGAAATCTTCCCGTTCGCGACACAAATTGCCGGAGTAGAAGAAGCTCAAATTTCGCAACAGCGACGAGAACCCAAACGTAATCATACAAACGAAATGCGACGGGAAGTTGGGCCTCTACGGATGACCGAGTTCAGTCAAAAGACGTTCAAGTCACATCCTAATTTTAAGTCTGTCTTCTGCCTCAGCCCACTTTTCGTTTTTGCTATTTTTCGCTATTTTTAGCACTTGCTTCTTAGGGAAGTGGAGGGACGGAATTCAAAGCAGTCGTAGTTTGCAATTTACGTAGCGGAAATAATACGCACTGTGACTTTCTCGCAATCCTTTTTAATTCAAACTACGAAAGCATGAATATATGTATGTATAATAGTGTGTTAAAACCCCTTTTCCCCCCTCTGTTAATTATATTAAAAAAATGTTCCGGCGCCAGTCGAGCACCGGAAAGTTGACGATTGAAGTCACCTTGTGGACTTACAATTAGATAATTTGTGAATATTTTAGGTTCATAGTTCTATGTATATATAACATCTGCAAGCCTATATCATCGACATTTCTCAAAATCAGTTGCCAACTCAGAGCCACATGTGCAATTATTTTATTTATTTATTTATTCGTTGCCGGCAGTCTACAATATGTTTATTTCTGACTATTATTTATATGCAGAGTTTTGATTTACACTTGTGACATCATGATTTACTCTGTGACTATGTGTATATTAATATTTATTAATAGAGGAAAAATGGCACAGTAAAACCTCTCTATGATGTACTTATATATTTTTATTAGCTTATATTTTATTGATGACGAGGAAAACTTTGAAAACCTTAAGAATTATATTTAAATCTATCTATCCTATACTATTAATCTCTATACTACGCTATCTACTATTACAATTACTAGCTATGCTGGGCTGACACTTTTCAACGAAATTTTTATTTTCTTAGGAACTAAGGACTTTTTAAATTCTAAGGAAGATTGTAGATTAATATTTTATTTTGAGCGATTTGAAGTTTCTTCTTATTTGTGCTTGCACACCCATTCCATACATCAATGTGACTTGGAAAATAACTTTATATATGTGGAGTTTATTGTTCAGGCTTAGGATTGATTTACGATTAATAAATTGGGACCAGTACCTTCATCTTTTGGATGGTTTGAGTGATGTGAGTTTATGTGGGATAAACCCCACATAATGTTAGATATTTAACTATTTTCGACCACATAATTTCAACACCGTTTATTTTAATTTTGATGGTGATAAGAAGCTCGATTTTCTCCTTTTAGTGCAAAACATGTGATTTTTTGCAATTTAATTTTATTTCCCATTTGTGGAAATATTTGACCTGTCTATTAAGTTTTTATAATATCTATATGATAGTTCTTTGTTATATAGAAATAAGCTAATTAATTACACCAATACTTATATTAATAACTCTTTAAAATTTCATATTTCCATAAAAAACCAAAAAATTCTGAAAAAGGCATAGTGGTGCTAATTTTTAGATTACACATAATGAGTGTAGTGAATATCACGTCTTTTCTGGCAATCTCTGAATTTTCTGACGCATTTTCGCATAGTGAATAATTTTGGTATTATTTGTGAAAAATATGGGGATTTTAAATGACCAGTGATACATGTTAGCATTATTTCCTACAACTTTTAACCAAATGTGTGACTTTTTCATCAAATGTGGTAACATTTTATGGCAAAAACGTTCGTGAATAGCTTGGGGATTTTTGCCATCTACATTTTGTTCCGTATAGACAGACACTATGACTTTTATTACATATTTTTAGAAATTAATTTAAGTATCACAATATCAAAAAGTTAAAAAAAAAAAAAGACCAAGATGGAACATTGGTCCATAATTAGAAAAACTGGATTTAAGCTTAGTCCTGAGTTTTATATAGAAAAATCGATTTTTTTATAATTAAAATTGAACAGAGAAATTTTTTAACATATATAATAGGGTGCTTTTTTTTCGGGACTATTTTTTTTTCAGTCCCACCTCGAAATTTTGTGGCAAATACCCAAACAAAAATTCCCTGAAAATTGGAGCCCTTAATATTAATATTAAGTACTAGACCAAGGCGTATAAAGATTTCCCATATAAAATACATGTAAACTTTGATTATTTTTCTTCAAAACTCTAAAGCTCAGAGGCATTTTATGGTATAATCTTGGTCAATGGTAGGATTTCTTCAGAATTGAATGCTCTACAAAAGTGTCTATTGCGGTGTAACCCTAACTACCACCAGCGAGGTAGTACGGGTCATTGACCCCAATATCTCAAGAAATATCGATGTTAGCGATTTGGTGTTCAAGAACTTTTTGGAGGAAATTGAATTTGCTACAAGTTTGTAATATTCACTTTTTCTGTACCTCTTGGTGTTTACGAGATAGGGGCAAAAAGCGAGAATTTCATGGAAAAATTGGGGTTAGTGACCCGTACTACCTCGCTGGTGGGAGTTAGGGTTACACCGCAATGGACACTTTTGTAGAGCATTCAATTCTGAAGAAACCCTACCATTGACCAAGATTATACCATAAAATGCCTCTGAGCTGTAGAGTTTTGAAGAAAAATAATCAAAGTTTACATGTATTTTATATGGGAAATCTTTATACGCCTTGGTCTAGTACTTAATATTAATATTAAGGGCTCCGACTTTCAGGACATTTTTGTTTAGGTATTTGTCACAAAATTTCGAGGTGGGACTGACAAAAAAAAAAATAGTCACGAAAAAAAGCACCCTAATATATACCATTGAATATTGTTCGTCATATTCATTAAAATTAATTAAATTTCCTTAAAATTATACTAGCAGTGCACTTTGTTATACAGGGTCCGCCAAATAACTTTTTTTTTTGAAAATGCTATAAAAAAAAAACTACTGAATATTTTTTCAAATTTCTTTTTTTATTTCAAATTACAATCCTTCCGGTTAATGATGGAAAATAATTTCATTCAAATGGCTGCCTCGGCTGGCCATGCAGTAGCCTACACGATCGGTCCAATTTTTAAGTACATTATCGATTGTGTGCAGCTGTATTTCACCAATGGCTTCACGAATATTGTCCTTTAAAGCGTCAATTGTCTCTGGCTTGTCGGCGTAACACTTATCTTTGACGGCACCTCACAAATAATAGTCTAACGGTGTCAAATCGCAGCTCCGAGGTGGCCAAACGACATCAGCTCTGCGGCTGATAATGCGATTTTCAAAAACAGGGCGCAAAACATCAAGTGTAACGGCCACTCCTTGCTCATTTTCGAAGAAAAATGGCCCAATTATGCCTCTGGACCAAAATCCGCACCAAACAGTGACTCGTTTTGGGTGCATCGGCTTTTGAATGAATGCGTGCGGGTTTTCTGTGCCCCAAATGCGACAATTCTGCTTGTTTACATACCCGCCAAGATCGAAATGAGCTTCATCTGAAAAGATGATTTTTTTGGCAAAATCCGCATCTTCTGCAAGTCGATCGCAGGCCCACTTAGCGAAGCGAAAACGCATTGGATGGTCAGTTGGCTTCAACTCCTGAACCAATTGGACTTTGTACGGCGTCATACCAAGGTCTTTACGCAAAATTCGTCTCAATGATGTCTGCGAAATGTCCAATTGTTGAGAACGACGGTGAACTGATGTTGATGGCGTTTCACGCACACTTTCGGCCACAGCAGCAATATTCTCGGGTGTACGCACTGTTTTTGGCTTTTCACGCGTTGGTTTATCGATGAGGATGCCAGTTTCTTTCACTTTTTTCACAAGGTAACGAACATACGGAGCTGACGGTGCTTCTTTTCTTCGAAAATCCGTACGCAATTTTCGCACACATTCTGCAACATTACCATGATTTTCAAAGTAATGTCGCAATATTTCCCAGCGTTGTTCAAGCGTATACACAACCATATTCGTTCAGCGGAAGGATAAAACTAATTATCTGTCAAATCAGACATGAGCTAAGTGTTGCCATCCACGAAATAAGCACTAGTTGAGAAAAAAAAACGTTAGATGGCGGACCCTGTATATCCCATTGTAGCATAAATATTAAAAAATTTTTAATGTTACTATGGAAATATAATTTTTTACATCTTTTATAACGATACAATAGCAAATACAATAAAGCTTGAACACTTTTTAGTAGATATTATTTGAAATACAAACATAAGGTATTCAGCGGGGGGGTTTATCAATTTTCTACTAATTTCAGCTCCTTGGTTGCCGGGAGTTTAATGAAGAAGGGCTAAAAACCACCTTTGTACATTATCTGGAACTAAAGAGTGGAGTCTCATTGGATTATTAATATAAGGTGTTAAACCTCTGTTACCTAAAATTTTTAATGATCTTCTAATTTACCTTTTCGAAGGAAATAGTTGAATATTTACCCGCACTAAAGTATACGGGCCACTAAGTAATATAGGCCATTTTGCCGCGGGTCTATAATTTATTCCGGCGCTGAATTCCCAACAGTTTTCAATGGTCGAAGTACATGGAGTGACGACATTTGCTTTGGATTAGTACTTTAATCGGGTGGTTTTATCACGCGCGCTTATCACAAACGACGGCAATTGCGAATAATGCCAACGGCTTGTGAATTAGAAAGCTCGAATCGGAGCGGGTTTGCACTAAAAACTTGATAAAGCCTGGACAGCGCGCCAGACACTCATTCATTCATTTTCCATTGAACATTCTCAAGAGGCTAAGTGTCTGCTATAATTTCTCAGGCAATAAATCAGATTGGGGCTGTGATAGGAAAAAGATGCAGTCGAGGAGGAGCAGCGCGAGAGCGAGTTGGGCCCCCTCATGAAATATGATTAGCCGCACCACAGCTCATCCATGCGGATAAATCGAAAGCTCATCACGAGTTCACGATTCGGCCGCGCGCTCTTACTTCCAGCAGTGTCTTAAAAGTAAAATTGCATTTATTGCAGAATTATTTATTTCCCGGCGGGCGGCGGCGTCGTCGTCTTGTTGCGCCGCCTTGTCCTCCTGTACCCACCCCCGTTCATCCCCAATTCTTGCATTGCATCTTATCGCACCACACCGGTGCTTGGACTTTATATTCCGGCGGTGGTCGGCGCAGCGACGTCACAGCTTAATCAATTTGCGAACAGACGGCTTCCCGGCGATTGCCCTTTGGTTTGCGGCTATTAAAAGTTATGAGTAATTCATGATAATTGAATTGGCCATTTGTGCCTAAAAGGTGAGTTGCTGACATGTTCCACTTCGCGTGGAAAAGTGAGATTTCTCTTCTCAAGACAGCACGCTGACCACGAGCTAAGGACCGGCGCGCAATATAGTGTTTTTCGTGTCTTGCTCGGAATCTTCTTGGTAATTATTCAATTAGTTTGAATATGAGTTATGCTAGTTGAGACTGCCAAGTTTATGGGGACTATCTTTACTTTAACAGGCCGTACATCATTTGCGAGAAAGGTATGTTATTTTGGAACATATATTAGTTTTACCATTAGGGTCAGTTGGAAGTCTACCATACAGCATCACATACTAAAATATCAATTTAACAAGTGGGAGAAAATCGTTAGATGTAAAACTGAAATACGAAAGTACTTTTCCGCAAGCCGCAAGGAGGCAAGTTAACAAAAAGTGATTTAAAGAACACCTCCCATAAAGCAAAATTATACGTATTTTAAATATTGTGGTTTTTGACAACGTTTTATAGTCATTTAAAACTTTTAATGGTAAAGAGGATTTTTAGGTCAAACAGTTTTCTATATTCCTTGTTGTTGGCTTTTAAAATTTTCGTAACTACACTTTCTACACTGAGAGAAAATTCTAATAAAAATTACGGTGCTATCCCCTGTAATCCGGACTTAAGTCACAAGTTCCTAGAAAATTTACGAGGGAATAACAGATAAAATACGGTTGACATAGTATTTTTTACTATTCATCCAAGAATTTTTCCGAAACGTCATAGGAACTTTTACTGTACAGCACAGTAAATTTTTATGCTAAGAAAAATTTCCTGTTGATTCAAGGAAAATTTACTTAGCTTTCATGAAATTGTACTAGTTCATAAAGGAATTTTTACGGTGCCACAAAGTAATTTAGAAGCCGAAGTACATCGGGTGTATGATCGGATTTTTTCGGAAATTGGTACGGCTTACGAGTGTTGTTCATAGTAAATTTGCTCGCTGCGTGGTCGCTTACGGAAAGTCTGTAAGTATGACATTTTTATTATTACTGCTAAGCATGTGTTTCATGGAATCTTCAAATCGGAGTGCAGTCGGACAGGTCAGTTATCCGAAAGTCTTCGAAAGAGTTAGATCATATGCATTTTTTTTCACCGCAAAAGTCTTTCATAGAGAGGGTTTATATGCTTTATTATATTTTCGATTGGAATTTCTTTACAATATAAATATTTGTAGTTAATATCTTATCCTACTTTCTAATGCATTAAAATATCTACATCAAAATTTACCCAACGGTGCTTTTTTTTTCGTAGACGGAAATTTTACGGTGCCACAGCGTAATTTTATCTTGTGCACATAGTACTTTTACCTATGCCTGTCACTTAAGTCCTGTTTACGGGAGAGCACCGGAATTTTTCTTTGAAAAAATCGTAAAAATTATTAGAATTTTCTCTCAGTGTAGGTTAAGGGTTTAAATCAATGTTTTATGTGAGAGTTTAATTTTCTTAGAGAATTGAGTAAATATCGAAATAGTACGGGAACCTAATAATAACATATAATAATAACAATAACAATAAAAGAATAACTTCGAGAAAAAAATGCGTTGAACTTTTTGTCACACTGTTTCAGGGTAGTTAAAGTTTAGAGGCCAATGAAATTTAAATCTTATAAGTTGGCAGCTTATTTCGTTTTAGCAAATAATCTTTAATATCTTGGCGTTTTAATTATTTAGGACAAAATAGTCACTGAAATAACCTAGATATATGAATAACAAAGCCTTTCTTAAGTTGAAATTATTGGTCCTATATCAACCTAAAAGTTCTTAATTCCTTTGCCATTTAATTTTAAAAATTATTCTAAGCTTGAACATCCTAAAAGTGTGTCTTTATGGACTTTATGTACTAAATATAAAATTTGTAGGGGCTAAATGGACTTAAAAGACATACTACTTATTCCAATTCAATCTTGGAACACCTAAGAATGTCTGGAAAGTCTAGTTGTATGGACATAGCGTTCTACAACTACTATCGTATTATTATTATTGAGGGTTTTTTTTAGATTCTGAAAGTCCTTAGATGCTGAGAAGTATTTCGGGCTTTATAGAGACCAAACTGACCCTAAACTGTTCAAAACTGACAAAAGTTAACAAATTTGGGGCGATTTTGGACTCAACATTTTTAAATTCACATACGTAACCTATTGATTCTAATCTAAATGTCCTAACTTTAGGATGTCATTTAGGATGATTTTGGACTAAAAACTTCGACTCGGGTTGCTCCGTCTTGCCCCATAGGAGGTGCAAGATGGTGTAATTGATTTGTAAATTAATTTCTTTAAAAAGGTCTAAATTATAATTAAGTTTAACGCAATAGGAAAGGTACATGACTTCGTCGTTGTATCCTCAATTCTTATGCATAAACAATGGGGCCATTTATTGCAGTGTTATTAGGAATGTTGAAATTCGCTAGTTAAAACGCAGGTCTTAAGAATCTGAATATCCTTCATGAAGCCTTTTTCTTAAAGGTTTTAATTTATTATAATTATAAACTATTAATATTACAGTACTCTAAAAATCTTGCCCCAAGAACTTTGCTTTTAGTCAATAATTTTAAAATAAGTCCAAACTTTTTAAGTTATTAAGCCTAAAATTATTAAGCTTTCATATCAAGTAAAACGAAAACATGCTTTCTATTTTGTAAATTCTACGAACACATCCCTTGCACTCACAAAAATCATACTTGTAAATCAATGGTTTTTTGTGATTATTTGTATGTGCCATTAATTAATGGGAATTCGTATATAAATAACTAGAAAAACATTATACTAGTCAGATTGCACACATAATATAATAAAAAAAAACCTTTATTTGTCCAACAGACCTTATAACTTTAATAAAATATGCCATTAAAAATATAGGCATATAGTACAAAGCAGAAATTTTCAGAATTTTGTACTTGGAAAATAATTTAAAAAAAATATAGTACCTACTGATTGTGTAAACAGGTGAACATGGAGACTTCATTAAACGTGTGGCTTCCAATTCAAATTAGTTTATAGTGTCTATATTTTTAGTATGATAACTTCTAAAAGTGTCGCAACATAAAATTATTTCAATGTATGTTTTATTTCCATGTTTAATAGTGGATATAATTAAAATAATCTTTTATGTTGAATTATCGTTATACAGAATTGAAATTCCCAATTATTTGTTTTGTTGATATGATTAGCAGAAAAATGTGTACCAATAATCGTTCAGGTTCCAGTTTAACTTTTCTTTACATAGAAAGGAGAAAATGGGCGGGGTTCAACTGGCCGACAAAAACCATAATCATATAGAGTGAAATCTTCTTGAAGCACTTAAAAGTTTTACGAGGATCACCTGAACCGAAGTTATTACAGTTAATATCTAGACATAAATATTTTTAATTGAAGAATCCTGTCCTCCTCTTCATAGCTGTAGGGTGCACTCAAGACATATTGATTTATTTATTTATTTTTTTTTTTACCATGATAATGCGTTATCACAACATCTAATAAAAACAATATCAATCAAGTTTTAATAAATGAGCCGAAAATAATTTTATCGTATAGGCATTTAGAAACTTAAACTTTATGCCCTTCCTTCTGGTAATATATCAAATTATTGTTAATAAACCGACTATTTAATACTCACTATACTCAATTAAAATTCAAGCTATAACATGATTAATTAATTCAACATTATGCGTAAAAGTGAATGTCTCCGGAAAAGTCTTTCTTTTCTTAAGTTGTTTAATTAATTGTCGACATAGAGATGAAGATAATTGTCAGGTTTCACTTGCCAATTGCATTCTAATTAAAATTCCGGTGAAAACCCTTTGATTTGGATAGTCTAATAGACTTCACTTTTAAAAATCAGCAAACTGCCAGCAAAATTCCTTAATCAGAGATAAAATCTCTGTTGGAATTCTATCAAAAATGTTTCCAATTTACTTTAAATCCTCTTGCATAACCACAAACTGAACATGCTGAGGATTATTTCTCGTATGGAAGCTTCGTTGCCTAGGCATCTGCCAATTATGTGTCTTTTTTATTTTTCTAGCTTGAAAAGTGTTGATTGAAAATTTGATCTCGTCGCCCTCGATCAAAAACCTCTCATGCATTTTTAAATTCCGAAATCTTCCTCATTAGTTTCCCTACAAAAGGTACATCTGTTTGCTGCGATGTTTCCCACACTGAGGAACAAAAGAACGAGCCAAAAGTCGATGATTTTTCCTCGATTCGAGTTTTGTTATAAAGAGCCGCCCCCCTCGTGCACCGAAGCAATTTTCACATGAGAAGTTTAAACGGCGGAACAAAGTTGCCATTACCTTTTATGCAACTCGCTTTAGCCGCGCGGGTCATGTAATAGATCGTGCCTTTAAAACCGAACGAAACGAACATATCGAAAAAAATCCACCTGGAAACATTCACTGCAAAAAGGCTGGCTGCTGCTGCTGCTGCGGTTGCATGTGGGCCCCCGCTCATATGTTCAAAAAGATATTGCAAAAATTAAAAGAGATAAAACTCTTCGCCTTCCCACCTTTTGAGGTAATATTTATTTTTCAATTTATTTACCCGCCAGTTTCAGTGAATGAATGAATAATTTTCTGCGATAGCGCTATCAGCGTTTACGCAAACTCAGCGAGAATTAAAAATTAGCGGCGCGAAAACATGTGTGCGTTCCAAGATTAAAATGCATAATTAAATACTTTGCTTACATAGTAAGCCTTGAGCTCGAGCAGTTCTAAATGAGCCGTAAATAGACTCGCTTGAAGGCACGAGAACGCTTTATTTTAGTTCCTATTACTTCAAGAAACTCTGCCGTGACTTTAACTCGATTACGTCCGACTGTTTTAAAATGCTTTTCTACATATTTTTTTGTAATGAGAAAATATGTTACTTAAATAAATCACAACGACCCACAATGATTGTGATAAAGTTTTGCTGCCTCTGCTTTATTTACAAATTATGTTATGGCTATTGTTTTCACATATCTTCTTGCTCTGCTGATAAAATGCATATGTCCCACTTTGCAAGAGGTTTTTAACGCATTGTTGCATATTATTGGTATTCAGCTATAGCTGAATAGCCATCGTTTGGGACAATATGTTGAAATATTCGCAAATTGTCCGTTAATGTTGCGCGTTTTTTTTCATTCAGTTCTTAAATTTACTACACAACTAAAGCGAATGATGTGCGCTAAAGATCTATGTGACAAAGAAAATATTCTCAATTTATCTTAAGGAAATGAAACTGAAATAAGAATTTTTTGAACATTTTTGGCACCGCACCATAGTGGGAACAGTGCCAAAAAATTACATGACTCGAATTTTTGGTGGATGTCCGAAAATGTAAACAGAGAAAAGTCAATGTGTCTTGTTGAAGGGGTCAGGAGCAAGTGCAGTCGCATTAAAACATGTATAGCGTAGTGCACAAAAAGATATTAATAACTTATACCGCGTTTGATTTGACTCATTTGGAGGCGCAATAACATTTATATGTATTTTTCGAATGGAATATATGAAAGATGTCATATTTATAGTCGCAATTATAACATTTTGAATTTCATAGGCATTTTCATCTTCACTCATATACAAGGAGTGGATTTAATTTGAACTCGACGTCAACGGAGACAGTTTAGAACGTAGATTTACTGCGTAATTTTAGTCGTTTACAAATACAATATAAATTGCAGTGGTTTCAAAATAGACCTTTGCGGAACACTCATTGAAATAACGAATCGATTATAATAGAACACATTTGATATAGTTGAGCAGACATAAAATTGTATCTACTAATTACAAAGTTAAACAAATTTAAGGACAATAATTTCCTTTTATAAAAACAATAATTAAGAAGACGGTTAATAAAAATTTTACAATTTATTAGGACTTCTCATATTTTCTGAGAAACCATGCGAAGTAGAAACTTGAAAGACATAATAATACAGTTTAAAATATTCATATAAGAATTAAGAGTGGGCACTTGAAAAATTAACTTCTGAAAGATATACGAAAATCTTCAACCCTTATTTCCGAAACTACTGAATCTAAAATTTAAAAAAATCACGCAATATAATGCCTTTTTTTAAGTTTAAGTATAGGAAAATTATAACGAAAGTTCTAGGTCTTACAGATTTCTAGAAATTCCAGAAAATATTGCACAGAACCCTCTTCACGCAAGTCGAACTCGCGCTTGATCGGCCTGTAGAATTTTAAAATAGCTTAAGGGGGTAGTACACTTCTTTTTTTTTGAAAAAATCGATTTTTCTTTTATTTCATAAATGTGCTCTAATATATCACAGAAATGTTCTCCCAAAACCGTTTTGAGAAATTCGATATATAAAAAAAGTTATAGACACATTTGTAGCGGTGCCTTACGCTAATCGCACCTTAAAATTATCGAATAAAAACTTTAAACGCGTTTTTCTCAAAAGCACGTTTTTTGACCTGGCCGACATGATTTTGAAAAAACTATTGGTCTGATCGGGCTCAAATTTTTATGGGATACTCTATACATGTGTATTCTCGCCCGAACTAGGATTTTGAAAATCGGTTAATGTTTAACCCTTTTTTTTAACAATTTTTTGCAAAAAAAAATGACCGAAAAATTAGAAAGTCCGCCATTTTCTTTTTTTTTTTTACCAAAATTTTTTATCCTAGTTCGAGCGATAGCGACTGATCTATATTTTAATATGCACTTTGAATTGTTTGTTTCAGACGTTCCAGAGTCGAGATATCATGTCGGCTAGATTAAAAAGGGGTCACCTTCAGGCAGCCATATTAGGGCCCTATGAAGAAAAAAAAAAAAAAAAAAAAAAAAAAAAAAAAAAAAAAAAAAAAAAAAAAAAAAAAAAAAAAAAAAAAAAAAAAAAAAATTATTTTATATTCTTGAATGTTAGTTGTATCATATATAAAAAGTTTGCAAGATCAAAATAAAGTTAACTATAAAAAAAAAATCTTTAAAAAAAGGCCTTAAGAAGTGTACTACCCCCTTAACCGAAAAACAAGATCTCGTACGGGAATCAAATGAAAATTTAAATAAAATTCTAATAAATGTATATCTAAAAAGTGGATGATGATCGGACGGAGTATGTCGCTTCCCTTATCATTTCATAAAATCTTCTGATATTCCTTTTATAATAATTATAAAATCCAGGACTATCTTCAATCACTTAAACGATGAAAATTATAATGTATAAGTTTCATTTAGCAGGAAAGGTCAACCCAAACAGATAATAAAAAGAAAATTTTTCACAACGAATCTTCCGACAAGCCAGATTGCATACCAAGATAATAAAATTAGCAACTCCTCACAGAAAATAAATATTTAAGAAATTAAATTTCATTTATTCACAAAATTTAAATTTTCATCGGTCAGTGACCAAATACCAATTAGCAAAAGTTGATACATAAATCTAGCAGTTAAACAAATTTTTTGTATAGGTTAATCTATAAAACTCCGATAGGACGTCAGATCGGACAGCATATTAAACGTGCGCGATCCACTCTAAAAATAAATTTTATTTGAGAGAATTCTTCTATTCCCGCTTTTTTTTTTTTGAACAAAAAATTTTAAGTATCACTCTGTCATGTTCTAGAATTCCAGAAAAGAAATTTGTGTCATTAACAATTTTCAGCTGAAAGTAAAAATTCTGTTGAAATTTCCTTGAAGTTTTACGGGAGAGAAAGGCATGCAGTATTGCATTTGGGCAGCTTTTCGAAGGCCAGATATTTTTGGGCGAGATTATGAATGTCGCGTCGAAATAAATATGGGCGCTTTTGACTTTTAATTACAATTTTTGCCGAAATGAATGCGTAGCAGAGAATTACCTTAGTCCCAGCCCACTTGAACACTTTTTTGCTGGCTACGATAAGGACGTAATAAAATTATGACGCTGACTCTTTTGTCATAAAGCAATAATACAAAGACGCACATAATAAAGTAAATCGTCTTAAGTCTTTTGCACTCATTTGTTCATGGTCTCTTTGTGTTTGTTCCATTGTTCTTGAAAAAAAAATGTGCGGCACATTTTTAAGTCATCGCAGTAAAATTTATTTTTTCGCATAATATTACTTTACTTTTAAACACTATCTCGTACTTTTGTTAAAGGTTCAACGGCAAAAATTTGCTTATTTATAAGATTTTAAGATAAATACGTATTATGATTAAAAATCATTAGTATGAGAAATGAATCATTTCGTTTTGTCTGTTGTATGTAAATTGTATAGGCAATTATTGAGTTTCGACGTCATATTTTTATGTCGGTATTATAAAGCGTTTTGAAAAATTCACTGTTTATATTTGAATAACGTTTTAAATTTACACCATTTTTTAAAAATATTTAGTCAAAAATATATAACAACTATTCTAATTTTGGTCCCTCAAGTAAACGAGAGTTGGATTATTTTATTACATTCTTTATTCACTAATATATACTTTTTTAACTGAAAAAACCGGCCAACAAACCTGTAGGTATATAAGTAAAAGTTCACCCAAAAAATATGTGATGTAACTAAAAATTTAAGGTTTTCGGAATATTTCCTTTATATGTGCTATAAGACGTTGCTTCATGCCAAATTTCAAGATTCTAGGTCGACTGGAAGTACCCTTTAGGTTTTGATTCCCTTGCGAGTAGTTGCGAGTTTGAAAATATGCGGCTTAAATTGCTGTTTCTTTTGATTGCGTTGACATAGAAGTTTGATTTTGTTACAGCTTAAAGGTATTATAGACCTGAGTATTTGATATGAATTTCAATTTAATACCTCTACGCGTTCATGAGGAAAGGGGTAGTAAGTTTAAAATTATTAAAAATATTTTTATTATATGATGTAACTACAAATTTACGGTTTTCGCAATTTTTCCTTTATCTGTGCTATAAGACGTTGCTTCGTACCCAATTTCAAGATTCTGAGTTTACGGGAAGTATCCTGTACGTTTTGATTCCCTTGCGAGTGTCGAAAATTTGCGGCATAAACGGCTGTATCTTTTGATTGCGTTGGCTTAGAAGTTTGATTTTTTCACAGCTCCAAGGGACAGTAGACCTGAGTATTTGATATAAATTCCAGCTTGATACCTCCACGCGTTCCTGAGAAAAAGGGTCTTGACAGACAGACAGACGGACGGAAATTTATATTTGTATTGATTCAATTAAAAAACTGAAATGCTATAACTTCAACATTAAAAACAAAAGAAAAGCCAACTTATCTGCAATTTAAACCGGCTTTGGTTTTTTTTTTTTTTGAAACTCGAATTGAAACGAAAGAATTATTCACATACAACTCTGTTTTAAAAGTCTTTACTATTTAATCTTTAAGTTTGGGAATCGCCCATTCCAAACGCTATTGTTATAATAATAGTCTTGGTTTTCCGCTATATTTAGTATGTTGCACACTTTCCGTGAATAATAAATTTTCAACTTTATATCTTTCAAGGTTTTTTGCGTGGTCATAAATTTTTTTTTTGCTACTAGCATAAAACACACATTGAATACATATCGCATATTATCCTTGAACTATTTATTTTTTACTCATTTTATCATTGCAAAAAGTTTAGAACTTGATGTTCGTTAATTTATTAATTCTTATTTTATTAGAGCATAACGATTGAGCCGAAATAATATCGTGTTTACGCAATTTTGGTGACAACAGGTTTTATGAGTAAGCATAAACTTTACATAAAAACATATGGCATAATTGTTAAGACTTGTTTTGAGTCGTTACCCTTTTTTAAAGCATTATAAAATCGCAAAAAAGGGTTTAAATAATCATTAAGTATCTTGCGATCTCCTTATGCGTAAGATAACTATTAAAAAAAAAAAGACTTTCTGAAAAACCTTTCCTTATCAGCCTCGCTTACATCACTGGTACTTTCTTCCTCCTTTCTCTCAGGCCAGTACTATCTCACACAGTGAAACATGAAGATAGAAGATTCATGAATAAGACACCAATAATCTATTTGAGTGAGGAATAGCTATGACGATTACTAAAAGATCATTTACCCTTCCAAACTTCAAATATAAGCATACAATGGCCACTTTGCCTACTTATCAGTCAACTCAGCGTTCTTATCAAAAAAACACCTGGAAATTAAGCGAGAATTCCACGCCGCCCAATAATCGCTTAAAACGTGGAACACATATATTTCGATTTAATCGCCTGCGCAACGTGCAATTTAAGAAAACAAATGAACACACAGACAAGCTTGACATCGCTATCTGCGCTAATTGTTCTCCAACACGATATTTATCCAACTGTTAAATAACTTTTCCAATTACGCCCGGACGTCATTAAAAGATATTAGATATAAATGTTGATCTACTTGCGCCAGCGCAATTCGCGATTTCGAACTCGTCTTCTAAGCTGAGCTGAGAATTAAAGCTGGTTTTCGTGCTGGACTCGTTCCAATTTATTTTATCGTTTCGATTCGCGCACCATCATCAAACTTTAGCCCATTTATATATGTATGAGATATAAAACAAAAAACACTTGGGGGCATAATGAAGCAAAACACAGCTGTTGCGCGCATCCAATTTTATTATATGTGGGATGCTGCGCTGATGTCTCACCAAAATCTTGGCAGATGCATCCGAAGTCACGGAGATATATGAAGATTCAAGTTCTTCCATACGAAACAATTCTGACGATGCAGCACTGAACTTGAACACTTCTTACTAGAACTGTTGGCAAAAAAATTGTAACGTATGACACGTAGTAAGGTAAGCGGTTAAGTGGATTTTGGCACTCGTCTAATTTGCATTCATTAAGGAAAACCGTGTCTTCGTTGAAACATTCGCGCTGCGATGCCGCGACTATACATCCATATATATTATTATATATTTTATTTCTTTTTGGAACTTGTGTCTTGAGAGGAGCTTAGTGCGACTAGACCGTCTTATAAGAAGGTGGAGAGAACACGGTATGGTGTATCGGTATAAACTGACGACGACTGAAACGCTTTCTCAAACGCGAATGTTGTTTTTAGAGATGCAATCCAGCACAGGAGACCGCCGCTTGAACCCCTTTCAGCTCGATTTCAGAGAGACTGAGAGCTTTCCTAGGTTCGCGGCTAGTTAAGTATTCATCATATCGCGAACCTACTCCGTCCGCCTGTAGATACTTAGATACAGAAACAGATTGCCGGCCTGGGCTAAAACGCTTAGAAGACTGGTAAGATATAAGAGTGCCTGCCGCCGTGTGATGGCATTTTCCTCAGTTGCATTCATAAAGAAGTCCACACACTACGCGAAAAATAAAATCTTTGTCGACCAACCAACTGGTGGTCACAAATCAAAATAATAAACAAAACACCGCCAAGTCGCACCAAAGAGGCACACCACAGTCTTGCCAGTCGCCTAGTTCTTTCGACTAGAGATATTGAGAGATACACCTGAGACGCTGAGACTTAAGACGACAATTAACAAATGTGTACGAAGATTTTACTTTACAATTTTCTGTTAAGCGGCAAATGAGACAACTTTCAACTTGGCAATGGCACCAAAAATTAATTGAAATGTTTTCTTCATCTTCGGGCACTTTTGCACCACTCAGTTCATTCGCCCTTCCTTTCGAAAGTTGGCAACTTAAGAGTTTTTATTTTTCTCTAAAAACAAAAAATCTTAAGAATTCACAGAACTAACATTTTGGATTTAACAGTCTCTTTGACAATAAATGTATAATATTCCTGCAATTTCTTCTTTGTAAACTTCATAAAAATGTACACCTGGTTGGAAATTGATATTTTTTTTTTTTGGTTCCTATAGAAAGCAAAATGATTAGAAAAACAGTGACCCACTGGTGCGCACCGAACTAATAAAAAAAAATACCTCTCTTGCACCTTTCCCTCTTTGCAAATTTTTAGCAAAACCGACAAGTGTACTTTACTACACAATCTGTTACGAAAGTTTATGGTTCAAAGGAGTGGTCTAGACATATTTATTAAAATTACTTTTACTGTTCTACTATTAGAAATCAAAATCTGGACAATAATTTAGTTTCGTTGTAATTGAATAATAGATTTATTGATTTACAACAAACATAACTCATCATGAAGGTTTCTACTCAAAACTACCTACAGTGGACCACTTTCGGGCCATAATGCAAATATCTTTAATAAATTAAGGTAGGTGATACCAGCAAATCGGAGAAAGAAACAAGCATAAAAATATACAGACATAAAATTTATTTGGGGAAAGGTTTTACCGACTTATTTAGATTTGATTTATCAGCAAATTCATAAGCATAATTTACTTAATTGCTTCTGACTACACAATGATTGAATTTATGATGGCAATCTATCTACATTTTAAAACATCAATCTTTTATTGATATGACCCTGAAAGGTCCAAAACCCAAAGGGGTCCAAAATCCTTGTTTTGTCTTTAAGGTCACGGGCAAACAGAAAGCGACTTAAGTTGAGCGGACATAAATTGTCTGTATGTCTGGAGAAATTAATTGTTGTGCTTAAATCATTCTTGATAGATTCAACTCAGCAAGATTTTCTGTTTTCACGGGGAATTAAATGTGTAACTTAAGTGCGTTTTCAATTTTCTTCGGAAACATTTATAGTGAAATTGTCTTAAAAGAAGATTTATTTTAGTATCTACAGATTACATTCCTTTTCTAGTGTCTTTTAGTGTGGCTATAAAAGCAGAATTTATTAATTTCATAAAGTGAATAACTATAATATAGTGCTAGTACTAGCAAACATAAAAATTCCTCTAAAATCTCATATAAGTATAGCTAGCCTACATAATGTAGAACTGTGGGACGGAAATTTGAATATTTCTATAGAGTTTTTTTTTAACTAGCGTTTTAATTTATATTTTATTTCATAAATACCTGAGTGGATTGAGAAACGGTTTTTAGACATGAATTTAAAAGCTTGAAATGTTTAAAAACTCTTTTACCACGTGCTAGTAAGTTTCTAAAACTGTCTAAAGTTCATTATGAAACTCTTCGCAAAAATTCAGAACGTGAGCCAGCCGACTAAGTAAGATCAAAGATCATATAACACAAAGATGTTACAAACCATAAGTCAGGTTGACATTTTTTTGGGGTCATGGACTGGAACCTCTGAGATGTAGTTGTGAGTTGTTTTATAAAAACAATTTTCTTCAGATCAATGCTACTTCTTTCTGCTCGGTGCTTCTTTGAATTCTTCTTCAAATCTAAGAGAGCAGCCTGCATGCTAATTTTATATCAAACATTTTTTAAGCTTTTTAAAGGTCTGCGACGTCTCTAGATGATTTTAGGGCGTGGTATCTATAATTCTGTGGGAATATTAACGTGATCTACGGCTATGCAATTGCAAAATTTGGAGATATAAAACATTAAATGAATGTTCCTTAAAACATATATTCTTAGGATTTAGGAGATTTTTAAGTGTAATATTTTAGCCAATAATTTTAATATTTGTATCGTATAAAGGAGATATTGTGAAATTTGTTCACGTCTATCAAGGAGCCATATACCCCTAGAAGGCTTGAAAATATACTTTGAGTACTTAGCAGTGGCGTGGGGTCCATATAACACGATTCCTACCGGCTTCCCTTTTGGGAACTCATCCTATTCATTCCCGTAAATTTAAAACTTGTTCTATGCCTGTAAAATTCCTGGAAAGCGCTCCCAAAATTCATCTCGTAAAGAAAACACGGCAAAACAAGTGTTACAACCAAAAACAACCATAATCTGTTGTTGCACTACGATAGAACCTTCCCTCGCACCGTAGCAGGTTCTATCAAGGGGTTGCATCGGGTATGAAGTGCTCGCTCGCTGCTTCTGTAAGCCGGTCATTTTACGGCTTACTCAAGCCCACACTTTTCTCCACGAGTAACAAAGAAATCGTGTGTGATATCCTTTGCTCACTAAAAGCAAATCCTATAAGCAAATAACACGATAGAAACCGGCTTCTCGGTTGTTTTCATTTTGCATAAGTTGAAACTCGGGTCACTTCGGCGGGTGGTTGTTTATTTCTTAGAATGTTAGCTGATTCGTGTCTTCTCTATGAACGGGTGTGAGTGTAGTGGTGCTCTCTTATTATCCCTATAACACGGTAGAAAGCGGCTTCTCGGGTGAGTGGGGTTGGTTGGGGTGGGTTTGGTTATTAATTTTTTTTTCATAAACAATATTCAGCTGACTGTAAATTTCTTTGATACTGAAGGGGCTGTGAATTGTAGGAGTGAATGCTCCCTTATTTCACCAGAACACGGCAGAAGTCGTCTTCTCGGAAGGGAGGGGTGTTGTGGTTTTGTTTATTATATTTTAATAAAAAAAATTGTTAACTTGTGTCTCTTTTTGCCTTGGTGCTCAACGGATTGTGACTTATGAGTGTGGTGTGGTGCTACTTTATTACCTCTCGATAACACGATAGAATCCGGCTTCTCGGGTTTTTTCGTTAGGTTCGGCTATTCGGATGACGATTATTTATTTGTTTCAATTTGTCAGTTGAAGGATTTGTCGTGCATGTTTGATTTAAAGTGAAGTGTAATTGTACTTTAATATATAGAATTTAATTGTGAAAAGCTGGTGAGAATTTTGTAAGGTCTAGGTGGTCTGTTATAGGACATTTTAGTAGCTTTTTATTTATATCTTGTCAAGTCCTAACGAAAGGATATCATCTTTAATTACAGTTTTCTCGGGAATTTTCCAGTTTTCTGCTTTAAAAAATGAATTGAACGTTTTATATACCACTTCTTCATTACGGCAATTTGATATTCTCGCGCTTTACTCGCATATTAAATGTGGCATTTTAAAAGATACTTTTCCTCAAATTTTAAACTTGTGTTGTATATTTTTAACTCTTCCCATTACAGTTGCTTCCGCGGAAAGATCTTTTTCAGCCCTTAAGAGAATATATACTTATTTAAGAAACTCTCAAACCGGAAAAAGGCTCTCAAATTTAGCACTCTTATCGATAGAAAAACACCTTTTACAAATTAGAAATCAGTCTAATTTTTACAATGATGTTTTGGCCGAATTTATAAAAAAAAATCGTAGATTAGTTTTGGAGTATAAGTAAGATTAATTATATTTCAATCAACTTTTCAGAGTTTTTGTTAACCGCTTTAGTTTGATTGCATGATACACGCGACTATAACGGTTTTTTTTCAAAGCCACTTATATTATTCTTGAAGTTCATTGTATATATGTCCATATTTATTCATAATATTCATACAGCACTTAACTTCCAATGACTTTAAGTATGATAGAAGTGGCCGACTAAATTCGACAAGAATACACGCAGTCACTGGTGAACACATTTTGTAATATCTGACTTCATTTGGTAAGTTTTTTTTCGCTATTAAGTTTCTAATTTTTGCACCGGCTTACCTTCTCAAGGAAATTGTAGCCGCGAGGAAGGAATGCCGCAGAAAATTCAATGAGGCTAAGCGGACCAATGATTGGTCACTATATAGGGCTAGCCTCAAAGAATTCAAAAAATTAGTTAGGACAGCCAAACGATCCTCCTGGGAGAGTTTCTGTAATAGAATAGAGGATGCCTCTGAGGCTACACGATTACGTAAAATCCTCTCGACTTGTCCGGTCACCCCTAGTCTTCTGATGAAAGATAATGGGGAATGGACTTCTTCTTGCCTGGAAACTCTGGAGTTACTGACCGAAACTCACTTTCCGGGCTGCTCTGTGGAGCAGACGACTGAATTGACAGTTGCTACCAGCCCTAACAAACTAGCCCACGGAATTCTTAATAAGAATAAACTGATGTGGGCCATAAATAGCTTTAAGCCGTATAAAGCCCCAGGCTTGGATGGAATCATACCTGCCGAGCTACAGAGGGCTACGGACTTAATCATGCCATGGCTAGAGGCTATCTTCAAAGCCTGCCTGGACTTTACTTATATACCTAAATCCTGGACTGAAGTCAGGGTTGTTTTCATCCCTAAGGGAGGTAAAACTTCGCATTGCAAACCTAAGGACTTCAGGCCTATTAGTCTTTCTTCTTTTCTCCTTAAAACACTGGAGAGATTGATCGACGTCCATATAAGAGGGTCTATCCACCCGGAAAAATTCTCACCCTCGCAGCATGCCTATACGAAGGGCAAATCTATAGAAACAGCTCTGCATACCCTCGTTGACCGTATAGAGAAGTCCTTGCTGTACAAAGAGTACACGCTCGCGGCCTTCCTGGACATCGAGGGGGCTTTTAACTATGTCAGGCCGGATGCGATTGTAGGGTCCATGAGGGACCTGGGACTGGACGAACCGCTGATTGAGCTGATAAGGCGAATGCTACGCAGCAGGGTTATCAGCTCAGATCTTGGAGCATCTTCCATTAGGAGATTTGTCGACAGGGGTACACCTCAGGGTGGAGTCCTGTCGCCTCTTCTGTGGAATTTGACTCTGAACGGTTTGCTTCGTGATCTCGATCGCTCGGGGTGCTGCGTGGTTGCCTATGCAGATGATATAGTAATCGCGGCCTCAGGAAAGTACCTGAGCACGCTCGCTGAGGTGTTACAAACGGCCCTAATTAAGCTCACATCATGGAGTGAAAAATGTGGCCTAGGAGTTAACCCGAATAAAACGGAACTAGTGCTGTTTACAAGAAAGCACAAGATTCCCTCCTTTACTACACCACTCCTTAACGGAGTGAGTCTAAGGCTTTCAGACCAGGTCAAATACCTAGGTCTCATTATAGACAAGAAACTGAACTGGAGGGCCAACGTTGCTGAGAGAGTACGGAAGGCCACGACGGCCCTATACTCCTGCAGGAACGCGATTGGCAAGAAGTGGGGCCTTGAGCCACGCATCGTTCACTGGCTCTTCGTAGCGGTGATCAGACCGATCCTGTTCTACGGGGTGCTTGTGTGGTGGCCTGCTCTGGACAAGGCTTGCCATCAAAATGCGTTGGGGAGGGTCCAAAGAATGGCTTCGATTCTAATCACCGGAGCCCTGAGGACTACTCCCACCAAGGCCCTGAATGTTATCTTAGACCTCCTCCCAATAGAACTCTTTGGCAAGCAAACCGCAGCCTCCACAGCCGCTAGGCTTAACTCAACACACCCATGGACAAGAGTGGACTATGGGCACTCCAGAATCCTTAATACTCGTGTCCCTGGGTTGGATTACATAGTTCCAAAACCCTGCTTCGATAAGAAATTCGAATCACTCATACCGACTAGGCATGAATGGGGTGAGGACCTGCTTAATCGTATAAACTCGATAAAGATTTATACCGATGGCTCTAAGATGGAAGGCAAAACTGGTGGCGGAATTTACTCCGAACACCTAGGCCTTGAAACGTCGTTTCGGTTGCCAGACCACTGCAGCGTCTTCCAAGCTGAGGTTATGGCTATCACTGAGGCCCTACAATGGCTGCGAAGGAATATGTCAAGCTCTGAGGACATTTCCATCTTTACGGACAGCCAAGCCGCAATCAAGTCCCTCACGGGCGTCTTTACGACCTCAAAGGTAGTAGCAGATTGCCGCTCTCTGCTAAACGAAGTAGCAGAGAGGGTCAAGATTATTATTATATGGGTACCGGGACATAATGACATCCCGGGCAATACTAGGGCGGATGAGCTCGCCAGAAAGGGCACAACCCTACCGGAGGAGGATATCATCCGGGATATAGGGGCACCGCTCGCCTATCGTAAGAAGGAGATCTCGCAAGTGTATGCGAGCATCGCAAAGAATAGGTGGAGGAGAGAATGCACATGTGCGACCACCAAACTTATCTGGCCAACTTTCGACCGAAATAGGTCAAAGAGCCTTATTTCACTCAAAAGAGTGTCCATTAGCAACGTTATAGCTGCGATAACTGGGCATTGTCTTATAGGCAGACATGCCAGAAGGCTAGGCGTTTCGGCAAATGACTTCTGCAGAAGTTGCCAGAATGAGGAGGAAGAGGAAAGTATCAGCCACCTCCTCTGTCACTGCCCAGCGCTTGCGCGACATAGGTACCAGCACCTGGGCGCCACCTTCTTTGATGACCTGTCAGACCTGAGTGTGAAGAACGTCAGGGACATTGAACGTTTCATCAAAGTCTCGAAGTGGTTCGACGGTTAGTTAAATCGGGGTCGTCCCGTGTGGTATCACAATGGGCCTTATGTTGGCCTAAGTGTGCCTCTTCCTGAGGCAGCCACAATAACCTAACCTAACCTAACCTACCTTCTCAAAAATTTCACCCCACGCCACTGGTACTTAGTTATTATATTTGCGTGAAATATAGATATGATTTCTTAAAAACTTTCTAATGTTAATTGATATCTCGGGGCTAGATGTAGCTTACAGGGAATACATCGACAATATGAGGACGGTTTTATCCAGCGAGCCTAAACGATTCTGGAAATTTGTTAATTCCAAACGCGGAACAGACGGTTACCCATCCCTTTTAAAGTTCGGGGAGTTTGAGAGTGGTGATCCTCTCAAGATTGCAAATCTCTTTGGTGACTTTTTCAAGACCGCGTTTCTCGACGATACCTGTGGTGTTGATTCTAACGATTTTACCTCTCTGACGACGTTTCCAGCTACGTCGCTGGAAATGAAAGACCTTTTAATTAACGACGACACAATTTTGGAACACATAAAAGATTTGGCTGACAATTTTTCATGTGGTCCTGATGGCATTCCTGTCACCCTTTTAAAGGAATGCTCTGGTTCTCTAGTCCGTGTTTTCTGTTATTTATTTAATTTATCTATATCTTCAGGTAATTTTCCAGTATCTTGGAAATTATCCTTCGTTACACCACTACATAAGAAAGGCAACAGAAATGATGTAACGAATTATAGACCTGTTGCTAAACTTTGCGCGATAGCGAAAATCTTCGAAGCTTTAATCTATAAAGTTCTGTGCTTCCATTGCAAGCCGTTTTTGGGTTCGTTCCAACACGGTTTTATTAAAGGCAGATCTACTACTACCAACCTTCTAGAGTTCTCACATTTCTGTGTTTCTGCATTAGAAGGTGGAAAACAAGTCGATTGCATTTTTACTGATTTCAGTAAAGCATTCGACAGAATAAATCATGCCATCTTGATTCGGAAGCTGGTCGCACTTGGATTTCCCCCATTGTTTGTTAAGTGGATTAACTCGTATGTGTCCGGCCGCACTCAGCGTGTGTTGTTTCGTGGGTCGCTATCCAATGAAATACATAACACCTCCGGGGTACCGCAGGGTAGCCATCTTGGTCCGTTATTATTCATTATTTACATTAACGATTTATCGACATGCCTTAAGCACTCTGAAATACTATGTTACGCCGACGACGCCAAAATCTTTCGTGTTGTTTCCACTATATGTGACTGTGAAATTTTAAACGCTGACTTAGAGGCCTTCCAAAAATGGTGCTCTATAAATTGTCTTCCCCTAAACGTCGAGAAATGTACGATGATGTCCTTCTCTCGTAAAAGGTCATCAATCAATTTTGACTACACAATCAATGATTGTGTTTTGACCCGACTTGACAAAACCAAAGATCTGGGCGTGTGGCTGAACTGTTGTTTTACTTTCGACGACCACATTAATGTGATAGCCAATAAAGCTAGCTCTACTCTAGGCTTTATTAAGAGATGGAGTAGAGAGTTTGACGATCCCTTCATAACGCGGCTCTTATACTGCACTTTTGTAAGGCCTATTTTGGAGTATGCCTCCTGTGTTTGGTCACCTTTCTACACGATTCACATTAATCGGCTAGAGGCCGTTCAGCGCCGATTTGTCCGTTTCGCTCTCCGAGGTCTTCCATGGAGTAACCCTCTAATTCTACCGCCTTATCAAGACAGGATTAAGCTCATAAAGCTTGACACCCTGGAACAGCGACGCAATTTCTCCAAGGTCGTTTTTGTTATGGACTGCCTGCAGGGTAACATTGATTCTCCTGTTCTTCTGTCTTTGTTTGCTGTATCGGTTCCTGCTCGCTCCTTGAGGAATCAGGATTTTTTCTACATTCCTCAACACCGCACCAACTACGGTTATAATGAGCCGATCTCATCTATGTCTCGTTGCTTCAATAGCAGGTTTAATTGTTTAGATTTTAATTTATCTAAAGCTTCAGTCAAGTCAAATCTATTAACATGATTTTTTAATTTGTTTTTGGTTTACTTTTATATTCTTTGGATTTGCTAATATTGTAAAGTAATCAGCCTCTTTGATGAAATCGTAAATAAATAAATATATTTTTTTATAGCTCTGTCGCATAATTTCCATTTATTATGAATTTTCTATAAAAATACCAAAAAAAAAAAGTTTTAACAAAAAACTTTATATAAGAATATTTTGCATTTATCTTAAAATTTTAAGAGAGTTTATTTTCTATATGAAAACTAATGAAATCAATATTACAAATCTTATCGAACGAAGGCTGTAAGTTATTAATTTTACTCCAAATTAGTGTAAATTCTACTAATTCTTCGTATATTTATAATCTAACGTTTTAAAATTTTTATAAATTGTTTCTATAAAATTTACACCAAATTTTTATGGATTTATATGTATATATACATAGATACTATTTTGGATCAAATGTACTCCAACATTTTCTGCCGTATATGTGTATATCTGAGATCAGAGAGAAAGGATAGGACATACCGCGTACGTGAGTGAAGTATTTCCGCCTCAAAATTAGCTCATCTGAGGAACATGATTAGAGTAGGCTAGCGATATAAAAAGAACGAGATTTTCAATTAATTTTTTGGGGGATGTCAAATCTCACCAGAGCCTAAACAGGGGTATCACGTGAAATATTTCACCTTTGAGGACTACAGCATTTAGTTTTCCTTTTCTATCTGGATGAAAATATCCGTCTGCACTGGGCGCACAAAAGAGAAGGCTACCACTAAATCTCGAAATTGCTTCAACTACACCGGTCACCGATTCATGTCCAATTCTATTCTCTATGATCTGAGGTGTATGTAGATCCTTAAGGAAAAGTTTTGATTTTCGACAAAAATGACGCTCGTTTATGATTAAAAATAAAATCTTTAAGAAAAAGAAGAGTTTTTATTTAATTTAAAATAAGCCTACCAAAAATGATGTACTTAAAGAAAATGAAAAAGGGCAATTTCTGAAAACGATATAGAGAAAACAATGGGAAAACAAATATCATTAGCAACCCAAGCAGAGCAATACTTAAATAAAATGAAAGTGTAATATCTCCGATTTTTTCTCAATTCTTCATTAATTTTTTTAAATCGACTATTTTTCACCGAGACAATGCTCCAAAACAGCCATTTCCGTAGTAAACGGCTAGGAAGCAGAAAAATCATTGCGCTGAACTCAATGTCAAATTTTTCACAAATTAAACCGAAACCCGTGAATAATGCATGCGAAATACGAATTTTAAAAAAAAGCGCAAAATTTTACCACCTGAATGCCAGCGTCTAATTAAATCAATGCAAACACGTTCTGTTGTCGCTATTAAATCATACCGGCGTTCAAAGTAAATACTAATTACATTCCGTCTTCGTTTCACTGTTGCATTTCTTTCAAGAAAACTCTTCGCTAGTTTGGCATAATTACAGGTATTAACTGATGGGAACCTTTCATAGATCTTGATGACAAGTGAAACGGTGAGATTAAAAATTGTGCAGGCCTTCCCTTTTGCATCGACATGATCATTTAGAAATGAAGTGAAATATCGCTTTTTTTAGAGATATTTGGGGTAAAATGGGAGTAATCGGAAGACAGTAAGTTAGTGTCTAGTTTTTATCGTAAAATTAATTACGATCGTAGTCTTTAATGAATGAAAGTTACAATTCTTGTAATCGTCTTTGAGAATGGGGTTTTTATTTATTTATTTTTTTTAATATAAAGGTTTATCCGGTTTAACCTCTTGTGCGGAAGTTCGACTTATAAGCCTATTTAGGAAGAAGAGAAGGTTGTTTACCAGACAATTGGGGGTATTGAAGAGCTGGCAACTCTTCGGACCACTGGAAACCACTCTCATTCACCTTATTCAGAAAAGCCGGTCAGAAAATAAGTCAATCCCACGGCAAATATGCCCCATGATAACGCGTATATCGAAGCAACCAAGGAACAAGAAGAGGTGAAACCTCGCCGACTACGTGCCGTCTGACATTGGAAGATATTTTTACTTTTCTTCAAATGCATTTTCAGTCGCTGCTGCGCTGCTGCACTGCACCGGTGCAATCTTGCAACCAGACACAGGGAACAATTCCTTGGCACAGAAGGCATATATGCATGCCCAGTGAAGCGTTACCAGCGATATTCTGGGTATTAAAATCTTTTATTTAATTTATTTTTACCTGCAAAAAATACAAATAAAACCAAACAAAAAATACCAAAATTTATGGATTTTGAACCGTATACATGCCTCGCATATTTTCTAATCGACTCTGATACGGATACCTGGGGGTTCATTGGCTTCCGCCAGATGCTTGGTACCCCCCATAACAAATACCGGCCGAGCTCCTGCGTGGGTACCAGAAAACCGCCTCTCAAGAGAAGTGGGCTTCAAACAAAATCTGGTTATGGCAGGGCGGCATTCTTTCCGCCTAACTCTATATATATTTCGAAATTTTGTTAAAGGTAAATTGAGATACACACACCCAACAAACACAACATTTGTCCGCATTTTGGCTTTTTCACATGACTGAGTTTTTGGAATATCGAATAACCACCGTTTGATAATTATGCATATATTGCAAAGTTTACTCCAGCAAAGTATTAATCATTAGCGGTTTCGTAAATAAACAAAATATATGAGACCATCAGTCAGGGTAGGTCGTGTATGCCTTGGCGCTACCGATCGCTACCTGAACCAACCTGCACCTATAGATCGCAGCCTAGATCGTAAAATGGAGCATAGGCTCGGGGGCTTGAAAAAGACGATTGGATCAACTTTCCTATTTTACCGGCTTAGTGAAGGCCGTTTAATTGATGCCAGGTTCTACTATTACTACGCGAATACCGCGCAGCTGCAAACTGTGAAATATTTTCTGAAAGACACGGTGATTTTTTCGATTGATTAAGAAAAAAAGGGCGGTTGGTTCAGATAAATATTTCTAAGGTTCTTGGCATCATGCTCAGGGTCGTTGGCATACCTAAAGTTGCACGCTTCATTGAAATTTCATCTGGCAGGGCTTAATCTTTTCAAGCGGGACGAAACCGTGCCATAATACAGGTGAGACTCTGATGATGCATCGGTTAGTGCAATGCGCGAGATAAGATGTCAGTCGATAGCTGAAAAACTCTTGCATAAAGTAGCGGTTATTTGATCATAGTTAGTAGTTTCATAAAATGATACCTAAGATTTAATATTGCGTAGACAATTTTGCTTATCGTCCCGAGCTCAGGTAGACTTCATTTTGTGATTTAAGCTTTAATTAGCACAAATTACGCTAATTTTTTGGTTTTTATCCGATGGAAAAAAAATATTTGCCTTCAGTTCTCTAAAACTTTAAAAAAAAATCCGGCTTTAAAGTGACTGGGAAATATAATGTTTTTCTAAATGTTATATGAAATAGAAAACTGTTTTCACGGAAGATGCTTTCCTGAATCCAAAAAAAAAATTAATAATTACTAAAATTTTGACTACGCTTTGAAAATATGTCTATCTTTGTAGGGAGTATAAAATCAAACTATGTCCCGAGGAAATATTTTTAGCGACACGGTCTAGAAATTGAAATCTATAAAAGCCCTTTTCCTGCATTTCTCAGGTAAATTTCTAGGGCTCTAGGTTGTTTTCGGTATTGATGTCAGTTATCAGTTTTTATAAAAACAAAAACTGGTCAACCACGAAGAGAGGTAAAATATTTTCTAGAATTCCTAGAAATCTATAAGACCTAGGACTTTCATTATAACTTACCTGTAAACTTCAAGTAAGGTCTTATATTCCCTGATTTTTATGTTCCATATAATAAGCCCTTTTAAATGGCATCCTAAAACTACGATTCAAACGAAAGAGGTTGAATAGCCTGCACCAAGAAATCTCAGAAAAATAACTTATTTTTAGATTTTTAACTCCAAGGATGGATATTTTATATGGAAAAAAAAAGAATCCTATTCATGGGCAATGCTTTCCTAACCCAAAATAATAATAATAATAATAATACTAATAAAATCACTTAAAGGTACGTTCCGAAGGATTAGACGATTACTTCTCTTAAATACCTACCGCAGGGGAATGTTTTGAATCCTTTCGGCAAATCGTTTGTTCATCTGTTGACCGTCTTTCTCAACAAACCTGAAAAAAAACAGTGGTGCACAATTAGAACCTTGCGGAATTTCTTTTATTACAGATGAAGAATGGAAGATAGATTTAATTTTCCGGTAGTTTTGATATTATCACCCTAAACCATAATTCATTAGATCTAGTGAATGATCAGTAGATTTAATGAATGTATTTATAATAGAATACAATATTTTTTTATTGGTTTTTCGAATGGAGGCAAAGGTGTTCAGTTGTAAACTACTCAATATACCCTAAAGTAATTCCCAAAAGTACCAAATCGATTCATGCCTATACAGAGATAAAGACATCCGTTTAATTTAAAGACCGCAAAATATTTAATTGACCATAAAACATAAAACGTTAAGCAAACGTCTGAACACAGTACTTTCGCGCCTTAGAGGCTTCAGAAGGTAAAGAGCCGCAAAAGTACCAAAATGTACGGTGTAACTCTATTTTATAGATAATGAAAACGGTTGCATGGATCTTTCGTTTTGCAATAAGGAAGTTCGCTGGGGGCATAAACAAATTTTTTTTAATGTTTGTTGGTGGTCCTCAAAACGAGGCAGATATTCTCCTAACACGAACATTTTACTGCGGTGTACTCTCTGCAAACGACAAAAAGGTATATCGTTGAGACTCTACCGATGGATTGTGGATGTACGAATAAAAATTTTTAGATGTTACAGAGAAAGGAACAGAACACCTCCTTGTGTAAATTGGACTTGTATGTTTTTTGAATATATAGAGAGAAATTGCATCGAATTTTACTGGAAAGCAGGAAGTTATGTCCTTTCTGATGAAATTTTTATATTTTCGGGGTCCACCGCCGCCGTGAACGGTATGTAGCACTTTCGAAAATGCATTACAAATTGTGTCGGTGTGTTATTTTCACCCATTCGAAAAACCTAATGATCCGAGTAAACAATGTCGCACCGGACCAAACTACAAGCCGTCAGGAGTATGCTTTGTGATTATTTTCTTGTTTATAAGTGATTTCAGCCTCCGCAAAATTTTCTCATTGCTTTAGCCATTGTAGAGTAATTTGCCTTAAGGCGATAAAAGCTAAATACTCCCACAGCCCACTTATCTATGGTGAAAACGTGAAATATCTTTATAGCCCGAACTAAATCAATACAAGATAATCATCCTGAGAAAGCGGGGCCCTGAAGTATGTGCCCATTTAGTTCTGTTCAGGTACAAATAGCGCCAAATTTATCTTCTTTGCATGTAGACCGCAGCGGTGGCGTTGCAGCGGGCTGCATCGCGCCGATAATTTTAGTTTTAGAAATTTTTGAACACTTTCGTCCAGCCGCCGCCGCGCGATCAGTCAGTCCCTCAAGGGTGTAGAGGAACAAGAGTGAGAGTCGCACGAAGGAGCTCTGGAACGCGATGATTATGAAATGCTCGCGCGCGCGCGCGCGCGGCATATAAACGACCACCGCGCCGCCGCACTGCATAAAGGCGAAGGCAGTCTATAGTGCGGGGTGGTGCAGTGATGCACCGGCAGCCAAGTCTAATATTTATCCAGTGGATCTGCTGAATGGAAGAAAAGAATAAGGTAAGTAAGTAAGCGCCCAAGATGACGCGGAAGGCACAGGTATAGTATTACGCGCCGGATTATTAAGTAAAATTTCATTGCCCCAGTCGGTGACCATTATGGACGATGGAGGCATAGCACAAAGTCGCATGACGAAAGTAAAATTATAATCAGCGTCCAGGAAGAGAAGGCGATAACTTTACATATCAAGTTTTACCCCGTTCGCGCGATTCGCGACTTCGTTGACTCGCAGAAATGCGCACAGTGCACTCCTCCGTGCTTTTAATTAGCAAACAGCACAACTCGTCTAGCATGTCTAGGCCTTTGCTGGTAAATAATGCCTATTTGGACGCGAGATAAAACTATTTGCCCACACTGAATTACTTTCGTGCGTCTTTGGGGCAGACGAATTCCTTTTTATATATACTACTATACTATACTATACTATATATACACATAATTTTCTTTATTTTCTTTCACCGGAGATTGTTATGTCTACTAAGACGTGAAACAAGATGCTCAAAAGGAAAGGCAGCTGCAGTCGCACGATCACATCGCTCTGCGGCATTTATGGAAAATTTGTTATTTTACTATTCTCTCCCATGGAACAAGTTTTTAAACAATTAACGAGCACCCGATAAATTTTCTAGTTTTTAAAGTAATGATCAGTGAAAGTGAAATGAAAGGTACTTATCTTCGCCAGACGCTTTATTACTGGACTGCCGGCGATCAATTTATCTCACGCCCTTCGCCTCCCCCTGCCCTGGACAAATAACAACTATACCCGAAGATCAGTTATGGGGCAGAGCAAACAACGTCTTAACAGAGATTAAACTTTTGGTTTCCTTGTAAACAATAAATTTATTCACTAGAGAAATTGTTATTATCGCGTTAGATGTGGGCTTTCTGATCGTCGCTGATCTGCCGCAACTGAATCAGGAGCGAAAAGAAGAAAATTTTAAAATTCAATGAAGTGATCGCGCACGGACCGAGAGAGGAATCTGGGGCTGTGATCTTGGAAAAATGTGATCAGGTTTCTAGCAATGTTGCTGCTGAGTGCTGGCCCGACAACTCCGAAGACTCCAAAGACGACGATCGATCGGTGGTGGTTTGATCGTCGCGGCACCGGCTGCTGAATTGAAATTAAAAGGACTACGAAATTACCATTGTTGGGCGTGATCGTATCGACAAAAGATCGCTTCGCGATCAGTTTCTATTTTAATGAATGTTTCAGGACAAGGCCTATTATTTCTTCGTTTTGATTAAGACTTCAATTGTCCGTGAATGTAATGGTTTAGGGGGGCTAGGAGCGCCGTACCGTATAAAACCACAATCTTGTTTAGAAAACGATCAGTCCAAACTGGAAAGATTACTATCTGCATACGATTTGGTGATTAGTGGTGACAACTAAATACTTAAGTTTTTTAATATTTTTCTAATATTCTTGGGCCTAAAACATTCTAAGGAATTGAATAAAGAGCCTTAACCATGACTTTAGAAAACGAATAGCTAGTTTTGTTTAGTTATCCCTTGCTGAAAGTCTTTGCCGATTTTTTCCAAGAGTTGTTACAGATTTTTGTTTTAATGGGATCATATTCTGCAATTGAACAATTGGTGCGGAGTAGAAACAAGTTGTGAATAATTTTAATGGGCACACGCTCAGCTGTACGAGGACAGAACTTCAGTACAAATGACACCGTCCGCACCACGGCCGAACTAATTTATATACAGGGTGTTCAGAGGTGGGAGGTCAATACTGAAGGGGGTGAAAGGTCAGACCGAGACAAGCAAAAAATCGTATGGGTGGGGGGGGGGGGCATCTCTCACCGTTTGGCAGTTACAGGGTGATTCGTAAATCAGGGTTTTGCCTTATATGGGAACCGCTCTTGTATTTTTATCTTTTTTTCTACGCATCGCAGCGGCCCCATACTGATTGCAAAAAATCACTATTTGGAAGCCCTTTCCAAAAAAGTTTACACCACCCCCCTATCCCCAACCCCTTGGCCACAATCCCCCCTGGAAGTTGAAAAAATTAACTTTTATTTCACGATTTTTCACCTTTCGTCCCACTTTTCTCCGAAATTCATGTTATTAACATACCTACTTTTTATTTTTTTTAAGTTGCCTATCTAATTACCTTTCCAAAAAGGTACAACATGCCCAGGTAGAAAAGGCTTGCAAAAGTCCTGAAATTAAAACATCCTCACAGGTACCTAATTACTTTATTGCACAATAATGGAAAAAGTCGTTAAGTAAACAATTTTTATGACAGCAAGTTCGGAAATGTTTGTTTTGGAAACAAAGGTAGTACATTTTTATTATTTCAGCAAAACAGTAATAAAATAATAAATGTAATATCGTTAAATAGCGTTATTAGTTTATTATATCCAGTATTGACTCTTAAGTATCCTGACGCTCCGTTTCTAATACCTCCTATGAATTATGGTATAAAAATGGGTAAGTTTGAAAGGACATTGACCACAGTTGAAGAAGCAAGCGATAAAACCGGGTGTTTAATAGAAAAAATTAAGATAAAATTGCAGAATGCAGTGTTGACGAGTATGCCGATATAATTTACGGGTACGGTTTAGTAGAAGGAAATGATAGTGAGGCCTTACGACAATACCAAAGGAGATTCCCGAATCGACGTGTACCCGACAGAAGGGTATTTTGAAGGACTTTCAGAAGGTCAAAAGAAACCGGAAGTGTAACCGCCCCCAGAGCAGAAACGCGCGCAGGAAAATCGGCCGATTCAGCGGACCCCGACCAACAAATCCTCAACATCGTCAGGAACAGCCCTGTAATAAGCATCAGGCAGGTCGCACGAAGGTCAGGATTGTCTTCAGGGAGAGCTTGGACCGTTGTGAACCGAGAGGGACTACATCCATACCACCATATCCCGGTCCAAGCACTACAGGAAGGAGATTCCGAAAGACGATTGCAATTTGCACTTGGATGTTCGAGTCTGACATCGAAAACAGAAGGTTTCTAGACCGAATTCTGTGGACGGATGAATCGCAATTCACGCGGGATGGCATCACAAACTTCCACAACCTCCACACCTGGTCAGATGTGAACCCACATAGGACCAGGTGTCGGTCCTTCCAGCAAAGATTTAGTGTCAATGTCTGGGCTGGCATCATCGGCAACCAGTTGATAGGACCCTTCATCTTGCCCCAAGTGCTGAATAGTCAGCTATATTCGGACCTTTTGGAGAATACCCTCCCGAATCTGTTGAAGGACATCCCCCTGGCCACCAGAAGCGCAATTTATTTACAGCTCGACGGAGCACCTGCGCATACTGGGAACATTGTTAGGGCAACGTTGAATGAACTTTACCCAGAACGCTGGATTGGACGAGGTGGACCGCTTCCTTGGCCTGCTAGGTCACCGGACCTTACTCCACTGGACTTTTTCTTATGGGGAATGATGAAAGATGAAGTTTACTCAAGACCAATCAACAGCAGAGAAGAATTAGTTACCAGGATTGGGACTGCAGCCACGAAAATACGGGAGAGGCTGGCTACCATAGACCTCAAACGTGAAATAAAACGAAGGCTACTTGCATGCATCGAAACTAGCGGAGAACATTTTGAACAGCTTTTAAAGGACAAACGTTTTAATTGTAATTAGTTTTTAAGCGAACAAAATGTATTTTTTAGTTAACTTAAGTATAATTTCTTAAAAATTCGAATTATCATGATATTCTGTAAAAGGATTTTTGTAAATAAATTTTCGTATCCTTTTCCTACCTGGGCATGTTGCACCTTTTTGGAAAGGTAATTAGATAGGCAACTTAAGAAAAATAAAAAGTAGGTATGTTAATAACATGAATTTCAGAGAAAAGTGGGGCGAAAGGTGAAAAAACGTGAAATAAAAGTTAATTTTTTCAACTTCCAGGGGGGATTGTGGCCAAGAGGTTGGGGATAGGGGGGTGGTGTAAACTTTTTTGGAAAGGGCTTCCAAATAGTGATTTTTTGAAATCAGTTTGGGGCCGCTGCGATGCGTAGAAAAAAAGATAAAAATACAAGAGCGGTTCCCATATAAGGCAAAATCCTGATTTACGAATCACCCTGTAACTGCCAAACGGTGCGAGATGCCCCCCCCCCCACCCATACGATCTTTTGCTTGTCTCGGTCTGACCTTTCACCCCCTTCAGTATTGACCTCCCACCTCTGAACACCCTGTAGATACATATTTGTAAATTGGTTCAACCGATGGTGTGGTCGTAGGAGCCTTTTTTAGCGGAGCTACGACCTTAAATGTACGATTCCAATTTTTTATATATGTATTTTACAGTGCAGCCGAATTCGTCCGACAAACGGTCGGATAAAATATTCAAAGTTTAGATCTCAGGCGGCCGTGTTGCGGCCTTCTTACAAATTTTTAGATATTTTTACTTGTGTGTGTTCGTACGAATTTAGTAATTTATTGACATTCATCTGTCTCTCCGTGAAAGCTTTGCAGTTCTTTGTTGGCATAATTATAAAATTCCAATGAATTTTCTTATTGTCGAACATTTTGCCAGATTAATTTCGGAAAAATGAAATGAATGCAAACCGCAGCAACCTAAAGACAGCTCTCCGTGAAAGCTTTGCAGTTCTTTGTTGGCATAATTATAAAATTCCAATGAATTTTCTTATTGTCGAACATTTTGCCAGATTAATTTCGGAAAAATGAAATGAATGCAAACCGCAGCAACTAAAGACAGCGTAGTATTTTCTGATGTTGAATCAGGTATAATTTTGATACACTTTGAAAATTGTCAAGTTAAAATCCCAATAAATTATTAAATACCAAATTTTGAAAAAAAAGCCATTGTTTCTGAATTATCGTATTTAGCCTAAAGCGTCCCCAATAAGGATTTGGAATAATTTGAAATGGTCACCTTCATGGGTTTGTCCAAACACAACTGAATTAAATTAAAATTTAATATTTGTCTTTAAATAAGAAAGCGATGTATAACAATTAAAAATTAATACCAAGTATTCTATCATTGGTTCTTCGTGGTTCTTCGATTTGAGAACGTTTCCTAAAGCACTTTGTAGCTGAACACAAGGGAAAAAGAATGAAAAAAAAAAAAATTATCTCGCATAGTTTTCGAGATATTGATAAGAAATTCGAGATATTGGTAAAACCGTTCTCAAATCGGAGAACAACGGAAATGATAGTCGTGCCTTTAATGCGGTTTAATTATTTTAATTACATTTATTCTGACCTGCCTTTGGAGGTTCTTTAGAAATCTTTAATTAAATGGATTCCTTGCTTGAAGTAGTTTTTTTTATATGTTGCTTCACTGTTTATTAATAAATTTCGGTCGAAGTAATTTTTATTATGCTAGAATCAATTCCACTCAAGTTCTAAGACGTAAATATACCTACATATTCTATTTTTATATTTATTTATGAGACAATAGTAGAAAGGTCAAGAAACTTGTACAGGATACTGCAAATAGAGGCTTAAGGGGGTAGTCCAGTGAAAACGACTGTTTTTTCAACGATTTTTTTTTCATATTAGAAGTCAATTTTTATTAAAAAACTTTTTGACATATGATAGTACAACTATTAAAATACACAAAAAAAATTTTTTTTTTGTTTTCGATGAGTCATCCCGACAAAATGGCCGCTCTAAAAAAAAGAATTTTTTGTTGGCGGACGTCCAATCTCTGCAACGGTTCATTTGAAACAAAAAATTCAAACGAGGTTTTAATCTGTAGAACATTGGCTATCGTCGGAACTAGAATTATTAATTTTCAATAAAAAATAACAAAATGGCGGCATTTCGAATTTTTCGGGTGTTTTTCGGGTGCTTAATTTGTTTATAACTTTGTAAATAAACAATGGATTTTAATAATTCTAGTTCCGACGATAGATACACAATCAAGAAATATACAGCTAAATTTTTAGATCAATCGGAGCAAAAGACTCTGAGATCTGACGTCCGCCGAGTCAAAAAATGCTGTTTTGAGCAAAACGCGTTTAAAGTTTTTCTTGCGGAAAAAGCTAAAAAAATTAATTTTACCTTAGTCAGCGATGCCTGCTCCATACATAACGCGATGCCTCCTAAATACATAACTAACCTTAAATATAAAGCAGAAGGACCTAGACCGTTATAAACCGAAAAAAAATGGGCGAAGCAAACAGAAATACAAGAGTCCTCCTTGCTCCGAAACACGCCAGGGGACCTTCGAGCGCTCGGATTACACGTCTCTCGAAAACTCTCTGTATCTTTAAAACTATTCAATATTTTGCTTAGATATTTTAAGGGAGTATTTTCGAGGTGTAGTAGAGTAGATTTAAGCAAAAACAAAAAATTAAAAAAAAAATTTTTTTTTCACTGGACTACCCCCTTAAATGGGATTTCTTTTAAATGTTATTAAAGGAATTAGTGTAGAAATGATTATATTTCCCCAGATGCTTCTCTGCGATTAGATTAACCAATATTTACCAGGCTGGACGGCTGACTCATAAATAATGTGTTTTCTCCTTCGACCCAACCTTCGAGGCCTTGGGCAATCGTATTCCCCGGGTGAAATAATGATATCTAAAAGTCTTTTTTTGTACAAGTCCATTGAGCTTAATTTGACTGATTCTAATCGCCAGTAAACAAAAACAGTCCGTCAAAGAGGTGGAGAGAGCTTGCGCTCGAAAGGAATGTAAATTGCGTTGCAGTTTTATTCAATTTTTCAAATGCTTTCAGCGAATAAAGTGCTGTGATAAGAACTGCTTTTACTCCGACTGAAATGCCCACCGAGAAACTCTTCAACGCAACGAGCTCTGGGCTGTGAAAATGGCAAACAACGTATGGTAATTTATCAACAAGAACTTGTCTATCTACCGAGCCTCTTAGCGGATTCACTATCTGTTTCTAGAAATCGATGAATCAAGTGAGACTTAATTTACGAGGAAAACAGGCTCTTGCGTACGTCGTCCGGTCGTGTGTACTCACCTTTCATCGTCGGTCCTGACCTCGTCGACTGGCTGCTCCTCGACTGCATCCTGGGCAGAGTCACTGAAACCACTTTTTGGCACCTTCAGTTCTTTGCTATCAAAATCACTCTTTTCCTTCGCGTTGCTCACAGCCTGAACGATTTCAGGGAGTCTCTGTGGCGGTTCATTTTCCACCGCGACCGGAGGAGGACCAGCAACAGCCCCAGCCGTCACCGCAGCAGCAGCAGCACCTGGCTGTTTCGGATCATGCAAAAATCTGTCGGGCGTTTCGCTGGCGTGGATCTCCTCGAGTCTGATTGTTTCGGAGGCGACAATCAGGAAAAGCAAGCAGCTGTAAATTAAGTAGCACTTTATTAGATGAGGTGCTTCGATTTTTTTTTATGTAATGCACAAAATGGGGCGAGGGGGCTGATCTGGCCGAAAGGAGGTCAAGTGTTTGGGCCAATTCGGGCTCACCTGGATATCAGCGATGTAAGCAGGAGACTCCAATACATCATGCACAGGCTGATTCGCATCTTGGACAGCTTAATGTCGCGATAATTCTTGCAATTCATGAAATTAACCCCGAAAAACGAACAAGCAAACCTCCCCGGAGGTATTTTGAAAAAGGACTGACGTGTACTAAAAATGCGGTAAATTGTCAAAGTGACAGTGGCCGGGTTCGAAAAATGCGATAATGTGGAGAATTTCTCGTTCTAAAACTACCACAAGCTATTGTGAATTCTCCCGGCGGAATGTCAAAAGAGAAGTGTCACGTCACACAAACAGACAGCGGCTCGTTCCTATCGCCTCGTAGTTTTTGTTGGGTAGTTTTGAGATAATTTAAGAAAATGTTAGAGTTTCTGTACAATATCCCGTTCTGCATTCTGGAGCCCCCTAATTTGCACCTCCGGAAGCCGTCATGGATCCGCCAGCCGTCTGCGATGACAATGTTCTTCCTCGTCCTCCTTTCGTACTTCCTAGTTACAGGCGGTAAATTTGTGTTTTTCCTGTTTTTATCACTTTAAAACCTTTTTGATGCAATTGCAGGGATCATTTACGATGTGATTGTCGAGCCCCCGAGCATCGGGTCGACCACCGACGAGCACGGCCACTCGCGGCCTGTTGCCTTCATGCCCTACCGAGTGAACGGCCAGTACATCATGGAGGGACTCGCGAGCAGCTTCCTGTTCACGGTCGGGGGACTCGGGTTCATCATCATGGACCAGACCCACGCCCCGGGCAAGGCCAAGCTCAACCGGATCCTGCTTACGTCCATGGGATTCCTCTTCATCCTCGTGTCGTTCTTCACCACCTGGGTCTTCATGAGGATGAAGCTGCCTGGATATTTGCAGGGTTAGAGTGCTCCTGACTTTTGTAATTTTTCTTATTAAGGTCCTAACTCGAATTTTTGTAATTAAATTCAATACACTACGTACAAAACATGGAACTTTTTTTTCTAGCTACGTCTTTTTCCGTCTATCCAGAAAAAACACTTTGTAGCTTACTAACAGCTACCCAGATTAAAATTTGATATTTTTGGAAACGTGCATCAAGTCGTCAGCAAAACAAAATTTGTATTTTTTCTGAAGATACTCGCGTATTCAAAACTTTAAACGCATTTTCTGCGCTCATATTACTCAAAAATTAATTGATCGATCGTTTTAAATTTCTTTATTCGTTTAACTTATTGAATTGAATTGCCAAGAATATAAACTAACAATTTCGATGAGATCATTGTTTAAAGTATTTTTGTTCTTGCATAAAGTTACGAAAAAGCGTGAAAATTTGATACCCTTTTCTTTAAAGTCACCAAACACTCAACTTTTTGACCGCAGGTTAGTTCATATTCTTTGAAAAACATGTTAATAATATACACAAAATTTTAGTTTTTGATTTCAAATAAATATTACGACCCCGAGGCTGCACTCAAGCAAGTCGGGTGAACTGGTAATAAATCGGCGATTTCGGGTTGAAATGATTTCAAAATTTAATGGTATCTACATGGAATCATTAATAAAAGTTTAAAATATTCAGTGAATTCTTCCCATAAAAAACATCTAATTTGCCCCACTTAAAATTAACATTTTTCAGAATATATTTGGCATATATTTTAAAAAATTTGTTAAATCTTGACTGTTTTACTCGTAAAAAATATCAATTCAAGATATAATTTTGTTATGTTCTGGATAGATGGAAAAAACGCAGTTTCTGTTTCATCATTCTGCAACCTGTAGGTTTACTTCTAAAAAAAGGCACTAAGGGGTCTCGTATAAATGAGTTAAAATTTATTGGTTCAGAAAGTTAATACCTCGAATACCAAAATCTTTTAGATAATTTTCTAACTAACTCAAAGGCACACTGAAACTTAAAAGAAAACTAAAAATTCCTAAAGAATTTTTTATTACAATAAATATGACAAAGTCAAGCATCTCTAAATAAATGCTCAAATAAAAAACTAGTACAAATAATACTTTGGAATAACGAGATTTAAAAATGTGCGTCTCCTGGTCCCTTGAATGTCTACAGTCTTATGCGGAAGGAGCTGCGAAGAAAAATTAATCAATTAAACTAATGGGTGGCAATTCACAAAACAATCATACTTGCTAAAGTCAGACGACTTGTCTATAATATGCTCGAATTCAGGGAAGGAGAGAGCTCCATCATCGTCTAGATCCGCCTCAGCCAATATATTCTGGATCAACTGTTTAACATCGCTATCATTGAGCGAATTGTCCGGACCAACGAGCCGCTCGATAACCTGCTTCAAATCATTCACCCCCAGCATATCATCGCCATCGAAATCTGTGATAAAAATTCAAATTAAATAAATTCAGGATTAATTTAAAGGGGGAAAAAAACTACCTACCATAAATACGAAATGCGTGTTCAGCTTTAACCGATTTGGGACATGAATCGCTGAAGACGGACATCATATCCAGAAAGTCTTCAAATGTGCAGTCGCCATCGTTGCTTGAGCTGAACACTTTGCAGATTCTATCGCCGAATGGATTTACCCTCAGTTCGGGGTATTGTAAAATCTTGCTCATCGATAATTTGGCATTTTTGTTGTGTCCAACCTTCTCGGGTGCCAATTGTTTGAATTTTTTGTGAGCACTATATGAAATTAGGGTGTCGTTTAGTTTAAAATATTTTTTAAATTACATAATTTTTATCTCAATCTAAACTAAAACCTACTTTCTTTGCTTATTTCAATTATATTTAAATGTAGAAAGATCAAAAGTTTGAGGGATTCTTAAAACAAGATACCTAGATTATTTAACAACGATATTTTGTAGTAATATTTGTACTATTTGAATTTTTGAACGATTGTTTTCAAATTCTTCTCCGATAGCTTTACATCTTGGCACCCTGAAACGCATTTACCAAAGTTAACATTTAGTTCCCACTTGTTAGAATGGCTTTTAATTTTTCTAGCTCAATTTTTTGTTAAACTGTCGTTTTTGTAAATTAAGAAAACTACTCTTCTTCACCTAAAGTTTTCAACTTACTATAAAATTTCCTTTTTAGTGAAGAATGTTAAATCCTGGAACGAAAAGAAATTGTTAAATTCGACCCAGAGGAACTCCAAAATTGTCTGACGAAGATTTTTACCTCGTAATCTTGGAGTTCTTCATCAGAAAATTGGCTCCTTGTTTGACCCATCACCGTAGAAGTCTATTTACTAAAATTAATAGTGTCTCACCAGGCCAAAACCACGTTTAATTCATATTTTCTGCACAATATTCTTGCACCAAAATAAAGAAATCCGTCAATTGCTGCGGTTAAATGTCAAATTAGAACTTCAATGCGATCAGACGACATCTGGATTTTGAATGGAAGTTCCTTTTAGGCGCGAAGATATTTGAAAATTTTAAGTTATTGTTATAATATTAGATAACTATATTACTATTATTATTTTTTTGTTTAAAACATGCTACAGAATTACTCGTTTTTAATGATAATTTGAAAAAAAGTAATCGTTCGAACTTACGATAATGGCCTACGTTTCGAAGTTGGTCAGCACCTATTCGTGATATTTCTCAATTTTTTAGAGCGCATGGCATAAATTAGTCAAACAATTCTTTTTTTCTAGTTTCCAAAATGTTTCAGCCACTAGGGTATGAGCAACAGTTCGCCGGTAGCATCTCTACCGGGAGCATATCCTGCAGGGGAATCGTTAGACTACTGTCTCGATTCGTCCGAAGTCGAAGGCTCCGCAAATTTCTTGCGAGACTACAACTAGCGCGGATGAAGGGGCTCTGTAGCAATTACTTTATATCCAGTCAACAAGTTTTTATCGATTTTCTAAGCAGGGAAAAGTAAATAGAAAGGAGTGCAGTGCCCTAGCTGCAGTCAGTGCAGTATTCGTTGCCCTCTAGTTAATTTTTTGAACCGACGACACCGGGGAATCCCCAACGTGTGAAAAAAGCTCAATTCGCGGAATTGAAAGCTCCCAGTCCACTCCCACGACCGAAATCTTTATATTTATTTTCAAGAATTCCTTTTTACGTTTATTTTTTCGGGGCCACTTTCACACGACCCGAGAAGGACTGGGTCGGCGGTGGGCAGAGGGATTTCGTGTGGAGTCTGGGGAAGGCCCCGTGCACTCGGTTACTTGTGCCTAATGATCTTCTGGTCCTTGGACGATTTCGCTACCAATTATGAGTCAGGAGGGGTTTGTAATTAAATCCTGCCACCAAGTGGGGCTCTGCTCGGGTTGACCTTTTTTTATTTAATTTTTTTTTTTTTTTTAATTCATTTGCATTCGCAGGCTTTTCTGCGGCCTTCCCTTGGCAACGAATGAAGGAGTGAAAACTTCAAAGAGGCCAACGACTGCTTCTCTGATTTAGGAATCTTTTGTTTAAGGAGCCGTGCGTTTTGATAGAAATGACGTGCCTGCTTGGGGAAAACTAAGTTGAATTGCATAACCCCCACCCGTCTTTTATAAGGATTTTTTTTTTTACAAAAATATACGTCTTTTTTATTTCGTCGAATGCACTTTTTACGGTGCAAGGTAGTGGCACAGATGCGACTAACTAAGTGCATCCTTGGCCGAAGCTACTACCGATTGAAATGGACAAGTTGCTCTGTAGTTGGGCTGGATGACGATGGGATGCGATGGTTGCGCTGCTAAGCCCTTCTTTTTAGACGGGGCGCTCTTTATGCATGCGACTTGCGGGAAGTTTTCATTAAAAAAACAGTCCACAGAAAAGTGGATCGCCTGGCGGCCTACATCGAGGAGATGTTCATGTGATGAATGGCTTTAGTTTTTTAAACTGGGTAGACAGTTGCTTAAGCCCCTTACAATTCCCTTTTGTCGGAGAGTTCGTTATCCGAATACCTTTTTTTTTTCTTTTACAAAAACACATTTCTCAGAGCTTTTGATAGATAGAGAACTAAATCTACAGTTCCAGAAAGCTTTAAAGGATTTCATATTATCAAAAAATTACTTTTTATCATTCATTAAATTCTCCAGAGCTAAATTGCTTCAAAAACTATTATTTATATTTGATTCCGATTCACTGGCCTTGATTCACTAGCATTTAACCCTCTACAGCCACACTAGGTTACGATGACCCAGAGCTCGCACACAAAAAACTATTTTTTTGAAGTGAAGAAAATCGACATCACTTTTATAAAACTTCGTTTTTGTGCCCAGGATAGGAAATTTAAAATTAGCAATCACCAAAATCGTTATTTTTTCATTTCCTTGTAAATCTTTTGGAGTGGATATTTTTTAAACATTTGGCAGCTATATTAGATCCGCCATCTTTAATTTATATATTTTGACAACAGACTTAATATCGGCGACCCTAAAATCTCTTTGATTCATTTTGATAAAAAATTCCATGAAATTGGAAGTGCTCGCACGCCATAATTGATTTACTACTTTGAAACCCAATACAAAAAAAAATCCTATACTGTATTTTGAAATATGACGTACTTTTCGGTAAAAAATATATAGAAATATCGCTATTGACCCAGACTCAAAAATAAGTTTAAATTGTTGACTGGTGTAAATCTTTTTCCCTGCGTTTGAAATCTCGAGGCAGCGATAGTGCGTCCGCTGAGGATTAAAGAAAAGCAACACTGTATTTTATGAAGCGACTTTTTGATTGGTTTTTACAGCAAAACTAACAATGTTCAATAATTACTAACGACTCTTTTTGATTTTATGAGTCTGTATGTTCTCACTGAAACCAAAATATTCAGTTTTGGTCATTTTAAACTATATATACATTTCGCGCTATTGCGATTGTCGTGGCGATTGCAATTGACTACTAATTTCTTCTGTCGTGAATGACTCATTTTTAATCGACTTCGAAAAAAGGAGGAGGTTCTCAATCCGACTGTATTTTTTGTTTGTGTGTGTTTATTAAGCGATATCTTCGGCGAGTGTTGGCCGATTTTTATAATTCTTTTTTTATTGAATAGACCATATCTCGAGGGTCCCATCAAAAATTTGGAGAAAATATCACACCTCTAAGGGTGAAGATTAGGGTATGAATATCGTTTATTGAATTTCACCCACTTCCCGTTAAATTGAAAAATAAAGTAAATTTTTACAAAAACATAATATGTAAAAACTTAAACTAGAAATAAATATAATAAATAATATTCTTTATTAATTTTAGGGTTCATAGCGAATTAGACCCATGAAAAACAGACTATTTTTCAATAATTTTTTTAGTAGGTTCAGTTGTAAATATAAATATGAGAGGGGTTTTCCTTCAATAAATATAGTGTCGAAGTACATGAAAACAATTTTTTCTTAGATTCAGTATGATAAGGGCTATGGCATGAATAGACAGATTTTTGATTTTTTGAAAATTGACAAAATGGCGGACATTTTTCGAAAAAATTCCAAAAATCATAATTTTTTTCCCCGTTTTTGCCCTTAAAAAATACTTAAAATCTAAATTTCAAAAAACTGTCTATTCAAGCCATAGCTATAGTTATAGAGAACATGTGGTAAAAATTTGGTGAAGATCGGTTCAGTAGTCACCGAGATTTTATCAACAAGGTGCCGAAAAACGTTGTTTCGAGAAAAACGCGATCAAAGTTTTTTTTAATGAAAAATCATAAAAAAATCTCACCTGCGCTTAATCAGCGATGCTTGCACCATACAGTATGCCTTCTGTATGTTCATAATTAACGTTTTTATCCAAAACAGCGTTTCTGCGGATGATTCTGGCTTTCTTAGAGGCAATAGTGCTGATGCGCGTCAGCATCTCGTACGCGCTGTCGGTCACGGTCATCAGCAAATTGTATGGCGGCCGGGCCGATTTTGACGCCCATTAATATAGTTAGAGTGCCAAAAATATAGTTAGAGTGCTCCGATCTTTATAAAATTTTAATATGATATTTCTATATATATATAGTTTCCAAAAATGTAATAAAAAAAAATCGATTTTTTGAAAATTACAATTTGCTATGAACCCTTAAAGAAAAAGAGTATTAAAGGACAATATACAAAAATATTGATACTTAAATATTTAAAATATCTCATAAGTTATTTTTGTAGTCAGTGCCAGCCAAGGCAAGTTTATAAACTCAAATTACTCTAGGTTTATACTTGGCTGGCACCGACTCCTTGTAAATATTAAAGTATCGATAATAATGCAAATATTTAAATATCAATAAGTTTTCTTTATATATACTTCTAATGCTTTTTTCTTTAAAGTAAATATAAAAATATTAAATAAAAAATATTATTTTTAACTTTTTAGTTTAAGTTTTGAAGTTGATTTTTATTTTTTTGTAAAAATTTACTTTATGGTATTGTCTAAAGTACGCCAATTGATTTTAAAGTATTATAGCATCCTGCATTATGTTATGTTATTAAGAATTTTTAATCAGCAATTACGAATGCGAACAAATTAATTATCATTTGAAGACTTGAATAGTGAAATCAAGCCAAATAAATTATTTTGAATATGAACTCTGTGGACTGAACGACACAAAGTATGTATGCTCAGTCAACGTTTTCATTATTGGTTTTTGTAAGTTATCTGTGTCTTTCCCTAGTCATTGCTGTCCCCCGACATCACGAATTGAAGGCCCCAAACTATTAATTTCCTCTGCAAAATGTTACCATCGGTTCTTGAGGTCTATCTTAAAAACATTTCCCGATTGGAGCAGAGAAATACATGTCCATATATGTATAATAAGTTATATAAAAAATTAATTTTTTTAAAGTACAAATTATATGTTCAGTTTAAAATATATTGTTTTGTAATATTGAGTTTGTAATTTTCTAATAAAACTATTCTTTGAAATTATTGATCTCCTTAATCATACCCTGTTATGTTCGAGTAAAGCGGTACATATGCTGGTGTGTTCAAGCAAAAAGATACATGTCCTGGACCTGTTCGAACAAAAGGTTGCATGTGCATATTTTAAATCAAAATAACTCTTTAAGAAAATAAGAATGATTTGAACTATGTACCTACTAAGATACCACCTACACAAAATAGGTCTGTCAAATGAAACGGAATGTCGTCTGTGTCTTAAAGAAGACGAAACTATATCACACATTCTGTAAAAAAAATCTTCAGTCAAAAGTTTTTGGACTCGGCTGAAGTTCGTTCATCTTCTGTTAAAGGCCTTTTGACGTTTCTTAGGGTAGCAGACCGTCTTTTACTTTAAAGGGACTTCGCCACAAAAGACCTTTCGCAAATTCCCAAAATTCGTAAACGTAAAATACTTATTGTTTATTAACAGGATGTTGGTACATAATTTGTATACATTTTTCAACAACAAGTCGGAAACAAAAACCTGAACGGTTGACATTTTCAATAAAATTGACTGTTGTCGCAACTTCGACATTCATAATGCCATTTTCGCTCACTTACAACTCGCCTCTGAAAGCGATAATCGAAATAGGGTCAGATTTACGGCATACTTCATAATTCCCCTTTAGATTTACAATTAAATCCACAATATTGATCCTCGTTTACACGGAATTGTAAAATCTCCTTATGAAATTGATAGATATATTTTCATACCAAATTTTCAACGTTCAACTCATTTCTCGGATGCCTTTTAATTTTTTTTCCTTGATTTTCTTTCGTTCTGTTTCGTTCTACTTTTCTGAAAAATTGTGTTAAAAAATGGGCAATATTTTTAAATATTTCTTAAAAAATATATATAAAGATTTCATAAGAATATCTCAATTAAAAGCTTTAGTCCTAAAATACTATTATAAAATATCAATTATTTTTAAATTTAATTAATATCTGTTTAGTAACAAGTTTTTTCGAGCCCTTTTCCAATGGTCCAATTTTGATAATACGTTCATATTACTGATGTCTTATATTTTTTAAACAGAGTAGGTATTTAAAAGAAGGCATGTGCAATAACCGGCATCATGCTTGAAACAAATCAGCAACACTTTGGAAACAAATCTGAAATTAATTTCCCCTCCCCACCCGAAACTACAGACACACATACACACAGACCTGCATAATGATGAGCCCCAAGCAAACACTGCTCACTTCCCTTGGCAAACAGCTAATTTGCAGGGTGGGGCACCTCGTAAATATTGATCAGCAACCCCGCACGTTTGCCATGCACAAATGTGCCGTAAGAGCAGTTTCAATGTTTTAATTAGTTGAGGCCGACGGAGCAAATTATTACCTCCAATATAGCTCCCCATTGTGGAGCGATTAACAAGTTCCAGGAGTAATCCATGGCCCGGGAAAGTTCCGAAGACATAAATAAAGAAAGCCGGGAATTCTTTGAGCATAAGAAGAAAAACCGGAGGATGTTATGATTCTGATTAAAGGCGGTGTATTATCCGAAGAAACAATTATTCTCAGGCTGCCAGGCATTGCCCTGCGGCATCCGCCAAATTCTTAGAAGAGAACCTAGCTAAAAGTTTGGTCCGAAAGTATACTAATCTTCCTCGGTGAAGGTGGACCAAGAACCGGATACAGGGCAAAAATCCCGGCACCTTGACATAAATTCACACTATAAAAAGCGAAAATAAATTGCAAATAGTCCCTAGGGACCTCGGCGCCGTGCAGAAACTGTGCGCTTGCCATTCCCACAGGAAAAGTTTTCTTCGAGGTGTGTTAATTAAAGAGAACAATATCTTGAGCTGCACCCTCGAGCTAATTTGGCGCGCCAGGAAGTGGCTATTTTTTATGGAATCACCTCCACCTTCCATTAGTGCCTTTGTCTCCTGCCGAGGTATTGTCTTACGCTTTTGTTCTTCTGTTTTGTTTTTTTTCCCAACTATACTCTGCTTTATATATTTTGTTTTATTTCCTACCATTTTTTGTTTTCCCATTCAGCTCAAGATTCCTCCGAAGCGCGAGAATGTTTACTTCCTCGTCTGGATTACTGGAAACTGCTTTTGGTGTCGTCGTCGTCGTCGGTTGCGTACACAAAAGCGAGAACTGTGGTAAGTGCCACTTTTAATCCAAAAATAAAAAAAGTGATGGGAAAAAGGGAAAGCTGGCAGAGCCTGATCTCGTGTAGACATGATGAAAGGCTTGTTGACATCCTTTCTCTATTCCATGCCAGGATTCAGGAACTCTAGAGAGCGTTGGGGAATGCGATAAAACTGGCGCAAAATTCTCAACAGCTGACTGAATGGATTCTGGAATCTCTGGCCAAGTTTGGTTGCGAACAACATTTTCTGAAAAGGAGGCCTATACGAATATATAAACTGAAGAGGTTGAATGGCATATCTAAAAATTATTCGTGGATGTGATAGGGCACTTTCGTTTTCTAAGAGGCTTTTACTTTAAAACTCTATGCGGATTTCCTGATGAAACGATTTTCACGTATCGGAGGGAAGTTTTATAAAAATCTTTAAACTGAATATGTAAGAGAACGTTGGTTCAAACTTCAAATTCAAATAAATTCAAAACTCCTTTAAAAAGAGACTATTGAGCGTTGCGTGAATTCCTTTTGGGTAATTATTCACTTACTCAAATATAACAACATATATAAATATCATTGAAATCGGAAGCGGACAATATTGGCGGTCTCCTTGTAAGATTAAAATCAAAAGAATTAGATTAGCCATAACCACAAAAATTAAGTTAACTTAACTAACAATTTAAAATCCTTATACACATAATCCATATATAAACATCAAAGTTAATTTGTTTGTTGGTTTTTTTGTTGCTCAATCATGCATAAACCCTTGCTTCGATATTTTTAATTTTTTGTCCAAAGGTAGTAAATATTGCAACTAAGTTACTTTTTTTTAAGATGTCGATTGAAAATCTTAAATTTGAAATCGCTTGAAATTGGTACTAAGGGTTTTTGGGAATTCTAACTTCAAATCTGCTGTCCAAATTTATAAATTAAAAATGGCGGACGCAATATGGTGGCCAAAGTTTTTGAAATTCGAGGGATTCTTAGGAAAATTTACGATCAAATTTCAAAGCTATCTGTAAAATTAAAATTGGGGCGATTGATTTCGAATCAAATATGTATCTTAATTTGCAATTCATGTTGGCGGATTCAATATGACGACATATACATAATTGCTATTCATGGAATTTCTGGTCGTTTATTTCGGATTTGCTATTGGAATTTCGAAATATTACAATATAACGCATTCAATGTGACGACTAAAATATTTTATTTTAAGAGATTTCAGTGGAAATTAATACAAAGAGCTCCTCTCGAAAATCAGTCCATAGCAGTTTTCGAGGCCACTGCTTCCAAATCTTTTACAGGGTGGGCCATCTAACGTTTGGAATTGGAACTATAGGTTATTTTAAGGTTGGAAGGTTTGATGACATTTCCGATGTGACAGAAAGTTAGTTTTATGTTTGACATTTATGAAATGGGTCGCTTTTCGCTTAAACAAAGTTGAGAAATATTAAAAACTTATTTCCAAAGTGGTGAGTCTTCTACTCAAACTGTAAGAAATTTACGGAAAAAATTTGACAAAAAGGATGTGCCAAAAACGCAGTTTGTGGATCAATGGCGGCATTATTGGGACATTTTTCTTCGAAAATGAGCAAGGAAACGCCGTTACAGTGAATGGCGATCGCTACCGCGCCATGCTAAGCGATTTTTTGATTCCCAAAATTGAAGAGTATGACATAGACGACATTTGGTTTCAACAGAACGGCGCAACGTGCCAGACAGCCAACGTAACAATCGATCTTTTGCGCACTGTTTTCGGAAATCGCATAATCAGCCGAAATGCTGATGTCAATTGGCCACCTCGAAGCTGCGATTTGACTCCGTTAGATTTTTTTTTGTGGGGAGCCGTTAAGGACAAGTGTTATGCTAACCATCCAGAGACGATTGACGACTTGAAACGTAGAATCGAAGTTGCCATTGACGAAGTAGAGGCCCAAACAATCGAAAATGTACTGAAAAATTGGACTGATCGAATGGGGTATTGTAAGGCTAGCCGTGGCAGTCATTTGAATGATGTTGTCTTCCAGTCCTAAATGGAAAGGTTCAATCTTTCTAATAAACTAATAACTTTGAAAAAATATTCATTTGTTTTTTTTTTATAGCCGATTCAAATTCCAAGTTTTCAATGGCCCACCCTGTATTAGACCAGGAATATTTCTACAATCGATTTCTATGAAAATTACCATAAAGGAGTTTTCAGAATACCAATTCACGACTTAACTTGGTACAAACAATTTCTAGGATATATCAAACTAGAGCATTTGAGAAGTATTTAATTAATTAGTATTTGTGCTACGTTGCACAGTGGACTATTTGGCGAATGTTTTTTTTCAAAAGTATTTATCTCCAAAAACGAATTAAGATATCGCTGTAATTATTTTTTTTAAATTGAAGCTGAGACTATGTGCATTACTGGACAAATAACCAGAATGGCTGAAAGAAAAATAAACACTCTGTAACATAACCTCAAAACTCAATTTTTTTGTGAAAAATTAAATAAGCATATATACAAATAAAGAAATGTGTCTTTATTTTAAATGCAATATATGCTATCCGATGTACTTTTACCGAATCCGAGTATTGGATTCGCCATTTTGACAAAACGAAAAAAAACAAGAATACCATTATAGTGGCTTCTATGACTGAAAGGGATATTTTTCCAGTAATCCACATAGTCTTAGCTTCAATTTAAAAAAATAATTACCGCAATATCTTAATTAGTTCTGGAGATAAATACTTTGAAAAAAAAAAAATATTCCCCAAATAGTCCATTGTGCGCCGCCGGGTAAAATCAGGTAACTCAGCTAGTGAATAATAAAACTTGCCATATCCTTCTAGAAAATTAAGGGCGAGCAAAAATATATTGCATAAGAAAATCCATATTTAGATTCAAATAAATACGATATACAAAGAAGATTTAATTAACACGATTGTACCTGCGGCGTGCTTCTTAGAGCTAGTCTCTACCAAGATGTTCTATTTTTTTTTGTAATTGTTTATTCAGTAAATTTTATCGTTGTTTTTTAGACGATCAAAATATTGCCGGTAGTATGTTCCAGGGGTTCTATTATTAAGACCTTAACAAATAAGACTCAAAGAGGACTAGAAAGTGCAGTGGCTTTTGTATGACTTATAAAAAAAAAAAAAAACTTAGGAGAATGTTTCATAAACTGTGTTATCGTCGTAAATCGTAAAATTAACTCCTACTTAAATATGCATAAATGCAGAAAATAATATTGCTCCTGGCACTTCGGAGTGAAAAGTTTTGGTGCCGACTTGACCCTTCCTTTTAGCTTGTACAAAATGCAAGAAATGTACCCTTGAGACCGTTTTTATTTTTCCTCGAGCAGGGCAAACATTTCTCGATTGAAATTCAGCTGAAATTGGCTGGCTTGGTGCAAGGTAAAAAAATTTCCAGGCAAGAGCAATACGCCCTCCGGGGGACGGCGGACAAATTAGGATAAAACACGGATTCCAATTAAGCGGAACTGGCTGAAATACTATTTTAATTTTCAATTAAAATTTCCCGGTGAAACATGGTGGAAAGCAACCAGGTAAAATGGCTTTTCTTGCTTCCACGCTCCGTGCAATTTAAACATTTTAACACGGACGAAAGACGCGGGCTCTGTTGCTACGGTGGTGAAACTCCGACGCTCCTAGCCATTGGTGCGTCGTCGTCGCCTTCTCAAGCGTCATCTCGTTCGTCGCCACCGCCGCGCCGTGTAACGAAGAAGTTTTTCTTGTTTATTGCAAGAAGTTTTCCACTTCCGCCAGCCGGCCGGGACTTTTATGAAGAAAACTTCGCGAGTTTGACCGTTAAAATGCCATTTTTCTAGGGAGGCTTTGTTCGGCAGATGAATGGGACTTTCCGCAGTGCTTTAGACATGTCACTGCGGCCCTTATCGAGCCTTCTTTATGGCTGAGGTCACGGTGAACCTTGGGTAAGAACATTTTTTTAGCCCTCAACAATGTTTTTTTTTTTTTTATTTCACGGGATAAAATTGAAATTTTTTGAAGTACCCTGTTTCGTCGGCTGCAACAGTTTTATGTACCATTCACTGGGCGGAGCGTAGCACCCTCAGCCGCCCAACTTAATTAAGGGGGTAGTCCAGTGAAAACGACTGTTTTTTCAACGATTTTTTTTTTATATTAGAAGTCAATTTTTATTAAAAAACTTTTTGACATATGATTGTACAACTATTAAAATACACAAAAAAAATTTTTTTTTTTGTTTTCGATGAGTCATCTCGACAAAATGGCCGCTCCAAAAAAACATTTTTTTTGTTGGCGGACGTCGAATCTCTGCAACGGTTCATTTGAAACAAAAAATTCAAACGAGGTTTTAATCTGTAGAACATTGGCTATCGTCGGAACTAGAATTATTAATTTTCAATAACAAATAACAAAATGGCGGCATTTCGAATTTTTCGGGTGTTTTTCGGGTGCTTAACTTGTTTATAACTTTGTAAATAAACAATGGATTTTAATAATTCTAGTTCCGACGATAGCTACACAATCAAGAAATATACAGCTATATTTTTACATCAATCGGAGCAAAAGACTCTGAGATCTGACGTCCGCCGAGTCAATAAATGCTGTTTCGAGAAAAACGCGTTTAAAGTTTTTTATGCGGAAAAAAGCTAAAAAAATTAATTTTACCTTAGTCAGCGATGCCTGCTCCATACATAACGCGATGCCTCCTCCATACATAACTAACCTTAAATATAAAGCAGAAGGACCTAGACCGTTATAAACCGAAAAAAAATGGGCGAAGTAAACAGAAATACAAGAGTCCTCCTTGCTCCGAAACACGCCAGGGGACCTTCGAGAGCTCGGAGTACACGTCTCTCGAAAACTCTCTGTATCTTTAAAACTATTCAATATTTTGCTTAGATATTTTAAGGGAGTATTTTCTAGGTGTAGTAGAGTAGATTTAAGCAAAAAAAAAAAAAAAACGAAAATTTTTTTTTTTCACTGGACTACCCCCTTAAGAGAGACGAAGTGATTTAGGAAGTTTTTCGGGGGCTCAGCCCGGTCCGGCGTGGTGCTGTTTTAAAAGTTTTCCGGTTGCTTTTCTTCGCTTGTTGCTAAAGACAGTGGGGGCGGACTAAAGATTAAAGCGGTTATAAGAAATTTTACTTTTTGTTGCAGAAATAGTTTTGTGAACTTTGTTCCTTCTACGGATTTTGAGGCTGGCAAACAAGCTCTTTGCCATTTATTCAAGCTTAAGGGCAATTTTGAAGAGATAAAAAGAACTTTGTTCGAGGGTTCCGGCTTTATGTCCCTTTTCGGAAAATGTTTATATTTTCTGCTCACGATTTTACTTATAAAATGCCGTGAAGGGCTCAGAGGACAGCACCGCCGCACAGGGTTCCAAATCGCCAAAAAGCTTGCCAAAACTCGAAATGCCCTCGGATATGCTTTAAATTAAATATACAGGGATTTTTAGTGCTGTTGATTTAAAATGTGTTATCAAAATTCGGAAATTCAACATGGCGGATCAAGAGTATTAATTTTGATTAGATTTTCATAAAAATTGCTATGTAGGGGTTTTAGGGGTGACTTATTATACTTCAGTTCAGATATCAAAATTTAAAAATTCAATATGGCCGAACCAAAACGGCTGACTTAACACTATTTCTTCCGAAATTGTTAAAAGACACCTTTTGAAATGTTAACTTAAAATCATTATCATTAGTTTAATCGTTTTCCCTCAATTAAATTTTCGACTTTTCTTATAATGGGTGTTAAATTAAATATACGATGTCTTTTGCCACCACTCTCCTTCTGAATTTAAAATACGTATATTCTACCATGATGTGTCTTTGGACATCTTAATAATTTTATAAAATTGTTTAAAGGATGGTAAAAGATCTACACATAAATATCAACATCATTTGCATTCTAAGAAGACATCATTTCAGTAACAATCTAAGAAATGAGTTTTCGTTATAGCAAGTACATATATTCGAATATTTCCAATTTTGTATTTTACTATAGATCATTGCAGTGATAAGTTCTAAGACGAGTTCTGACATTTACTTCGCAGTGATTTAAATTCATTCACACAATCGTGGAAAATTTGTAGAAATATCTTTTAAAGGCAAGTAGTAGAAATATTTTAAAAACTTTTATTTTTTAGTTTATTTATTCTAATTTATTTGTAATAATAAGGATGTCAATTATTCCCAAAATATTTGTATTTAAACGCAAAGGAGTCAAAAGAAACTTTTTGGTTGAAATAGGTATACACAAAACCGTGATAGAAATAGTGTTAAATTCGATTGATTTAAATAAATGTTCGTACATCGGACACTCATATCATCGATTCTGATATCAAAATATGGTGGATGGTCTTCCATAAAAATTGACTCCATGACTCATTTTATTAAATTTTTATTTAAAAATTTAAATTTAAAAATGATATATGTTACAATTTCTATAATTTAGTAAAGTTTAGCAATTTCGGACTGCAATATTTTATCCGATTTGGAACTTCAAAAAGTATTTAACAGATTTGGAATCAACAAGTTCTAAAATCTCTTTGTACTAATTTTTATAAGAAATAAGCAAGTTTCTCAATTTCGGCTCGCCATATTGGATCCGCTATTTTGAATTTCGAAACTAAAAACATCGCATATTAAGACCAGATGAATATGCTATAAAATGGAAAAAACTGCATCAAAATCACCTGCCAAGTCCGGTTTAGGAAAATGTGAGGCTGGAGGCTGATTAGCAAGTGAGGCCACAAATATACATAGTGAAAAATTTTTAATCAATATTACTTTGTACACTCTATAGAGTAGAGTACTTTTACACTAGTTTTATAATATTAATTATTTATAAGTTCAAGTAAATCAGTAAATCATGATAAAATTATTTAAAATTAAATTATTTAGTTCTTTATTCTAAAAGGAGAAAAAAATGCTTTGTAATGAATTGTTTATCAACCTTAATTTACTTTTATTTTTTAACTACAACAAAATAAATACCATATGTCAATTTTTGATAGGTTCTAATAATAAAAGAACAATAACACTAAAAACAAAGGAATATTACAAAGAAATTCACCGTAGTCTTTTTTAAGAAATTTATTATATTAAAAATTTCCTGGTTAAGAAAAAATCGTTAAGAATTAGCCGCGAAAACTTAAAAAAATGGCATAAATTGCTTTTCACTTTTCAATATTTCATTTCAATAGTTTTTTATTTTAAGACAAAATGTATCTTAATTTTTGAATTTTTCAGTTATTTGATAATAATCAAATAGGGTAGACTGGGTACGGTTGTGCCAGGGTAGGGGAAAGTGGGGGAAACACGAACACCTAAGGGAAAACTTAAATAAAACAGTGGAATTTGATCACAGAGTTTTTTTATTGTTTAATTATAAAGTTTACTTATCTGTCTAACGAATTCCGTAATCAATTTTTATATTTTTAATAAATTGTGACAATATGAAAAAAAACACAAAACCCTTACTAAGTGTTCGGCTTTACTCGACATTAGTGGGGTAAACACGAACACCAAGTGGGGTAATTATGTATTAACATTAATAACGACAGTGATCACATTTATAACCCAAAGATGGTGACTGTCCGTCAGTACAATTCTCGCGAGCCCATTTTTTACACACGTAGCACATAATCCAGTCTTCAACGGGGGTTCTATATATTTATCTCTACAAAAAATACAAAAGAAGTCTTCATTTTCCTTTTCGTCTTTTTCTTTTTCTTTCGTATTTTGACTAGGGTCACTAAAGACTTTTATATTCTTGAAATCGTGAAATTTTGGTCGCCATATTTGATCCGCCATCTTGAATTTCTAAATTTGGACAGCAGAATTTAATCAACTTTTCCGTTGATGCAACTTTACCACTTATTGTGGTAGAAAATAAATTTTTCAAAAGATGGTTGAAGATATGAGAAAAGTATTTACTACTTTGATTGAAAATAAATATCAGTTGTTACATAATGAAATTATAGAAAAGGTTAAAGAAATACTCTTGTTCATAGATGAAGCAAACGTTTAAATAATAATTGCAACAAAATACTGGTGGTTGTGTAGCGATGAGATGACGCATGAAGGTTTGTGATTCCCTTATTTTCCTTCAATCAAAATTTTACCATACATTTTTCCAATAAATTCTCTAAACTTTAAATTCAATTCAAAAACCCAAACCCCAACAGGAAATCAATTATCAGTCCGAAATACCTCTAAAAAGAGCATTACTTTGAATAAAACCGATAATCAAAAAATCGAAGAAAAAATAAAAATACATTCCAATCATTGTAAATCGCTGTGAACAGAAAAACAAGCTTGACAGAAACTTTAATTAATGCACCCAAATCGTGGGTAAAAATCAGTGCTCAGGAATAGAACATATGTTAGTCAACGAATACAAAATGTACGACAATAATGAAAAAATGGGATTTTGAGATCTTCAAGACTGTACTTTGTTTTGGTCTTTCTTTTGTAATTATGAGGCATCTGAAAAAATAATTAAAAAAAATGAACGGGGAACCAACAAAAAGGAGGGGGGTAATGCCGAACGTTCGAGATTGCCCGACATGGAGTGTTCGCCTTTACCCCGCTGGATCGAAAACAATAAAATGGAAAAAAAATGTATAAATGTAAAAAATGTCATTTAGCTGATTAATATGTGAGTATTCCACTATGTAAAAGTTAAATTACTATTGCAGATAGAAATAAAGCAACACCAACTTTAATTTACCAAAAAAATTACATCAAAAACATGCAAAATATTGAAAAATGCATATCTTGACAAGTACGTGCGTCCGCGTCTCCCGTGTTGTTGACTGGCACAGGTGGTGGCATGGTCTCCGAAATGGCGGCAAGTAAAATATGGCTATCTCTCTCTAACACATTAGAACCATTGGATTCGAGATTACCCCACGTTCGTGTTTCCCCCACTCTCCCCTACGGTTGTGACAGTCGTCATATTAGCAAAACTGTAAGGATTAACTAGGAGGGTGCAAGGAAAGAGAGGAGCAGTTTGCCCATCTGAAAGTGTGTCACAGTATTGCGTCAGCCACCGCGCGGTATTAACGCTAGCAGAGGCCTATATTAGTTTTTAACGGTCAAAAGTAATTTTTTTTTATTCGATATTTTTTAATAATAGTTGTTATGTTTGTACAGATAGAGTAATAAGTATTTTTCTCCGTAAAAGGTGAAACATTAGTAGTTATATAGCTGTAATTACTTTGTAAATATATTGTTTGGTATTGTCATGGTAATTGTTTTTTTGCGAAGGAGTGCATTGGGGACGGTTGTGACATATTTTCTGGGTACGGTTGTGACAAAAGTAAAATTTTTATTTTTGCTTTTAGATGCCCAGGACACGTCTGAGAAAGACCGAAAGATGTTATGTCATAACTGTGATGAGTCTGAATAGATCTCGGTATCTTATTTTTTGAGTTTTTATAACTAAAAACGGACTTTATTTTCCTCCTATTTTTTGATTTTGCATATTGATACTTCCACAAATGTTTTGTTTTTGTTGAAGAAGTCGTTTTGAGTTAATATCTACTTTGTATTTCAACACAGTTACTGTAATATATGAAGGCTGTTATAACAAATATAGATTTCACAGTGTCTTATTAGTTCTAGCCATTAGATTTTAATATAAAGACTCTTATATTACTCGTAACTGTAGAATCTACAGTGCCATAGTTGTTTTAAGCCATAAAAGTGTAAATAGACTTTATTTTTTTTTTTTCGTTAATGTTAAATTTGTCCAGAAGAAGATTTATGATGCTTTATGTAAGGTATTATTTGCTATAAAAGTGATTTTAGACCGTTTTGGTGTATTGTTGAACCTGTCACTACGGACCCCAAGCACTGTTACAACCGCCCCTGGGGTGTGGTCGGTTGTGACATTTTTCATTTTTTTTTTGATTTGTTCCTGTGAGTTAACCATTGTACTTAGGGGCAAAATTTTAGTATTTATAAGTAGATAAATGTATATTTTACCATAAAAAACGTTTTTCTTCCAGTTAAATGGCATACTAACAAAATTATGGGCGATCAATTGGAAATTGTCACAACCGTACCCAGTCTACCCTACCTCGAAAACGAGGCGACCGATATTGACAGAATTTTACATGCATGCTTAAATATATATGACCTCATTCTGGAAAATTTGAAATGTTGTTTGTTCTCAAGTTGAAATATTATGTAAACAAAAAGTAAAGATCGAAAAATATCTGGAAAAAATAAATATCTGACTTATAAGTGGCAACATTGATTGGATCTGACAACAACTAACTGATTCATCAGATTTGCTATGTAGAATTAGTCTACAATTTTTTGTGACTTTTCAATTTATGATATAGACATAAGTGAGTTTTCGGTAAAAAAACGATGTATTCAAAAATCCCAAAAACGAAGAATTTTCTTCGAAAGCAATGATATAAAAATATTTCATTTGTAATTATAAACCTTGAACCGATCATCACGCGAAATGTGAGGCTGCCTTCCCCTTAGACACCCTCTTAATCCGGCACTGGCAATAACCGAGTAAAATGTAATTCCGATACCATTGAATGCGCGAAAATATAGTATTAACGCAAAAATGTTATTGCTATGTGAAATGCCAAACTGTCCTTAATAAATCTGTATATATGGTGTATAAATTTTGCCCTTTGATGTCCCTTTTTTTAGTTTTGCCTAGCTTTTTAACGATTTGGAACACTTTGCGGCGTTCGGTCCGGTGTTGACCCGTGTCCCTGTAATAGAGGAAGACATGAGCTCCTGAGCCCAATGGTCTGGCACATGTAATTCTAGGACACGCTCATAAATCACTGTCAGTCAATAGGCGCTGCTGAGGATTTCATGAATGGCTAACGCTCAGCTGAGGGCTGCATTTCGCAATTCCTCCTCCTCGGGTCCTGTCCTTGCATCCTCCTGTCCGTCCCCAAATCTCTGGATGTCTCTTCATTTATAACGCCCCCTGACATGACACATGGGCAAAGGAGCGCCCGCCAGGGCATCAATTATATCGAGCGAGGTGCGGGACATTTTATCAATTTCAGCCATTGTCATCAATTTGTGATCCGGGATTAGGATATGTGTGAAGTGATGGGGCTCACGCTCGCAATGTGACCCCCCGTGCCATCCGGCCTGGTTCATATCAGCCTCGGTTATAGGAGGGTACTTGATTTCGAAAAGAATCCCACAATTTGAATGCTCGGGGAAGCAGAAATTTGATAGCAACAATCCATAGAAACCGCCATACGAGAAGAGAACTCCTTAAGTTGTAATATTTGTTATGTGAATTTTATATTGCAATTAAGGGTATTCAGCACATTCGGGACTCGATAAATTCCCATTTGTGGGGCCTGCATTAATGTTATCCCGGAAGTGGGCTTTAGTCTTGTAATTAGAAATCAATTCTTCGTTACGTCGCCTATTAGCACAACAATCGCCAGTGCACTTGCTTCCATTTACATCTGTTGTTGTGATTAAGCTGGCCTCGGGTTCAGGGAATTGGCTGCCTAAGGACTTCCATGGCTACTGTTTTTTATGGGTTAAATTGTGTAATTAGCTGGAAAATCCAATTCTTGAAGGAACCTTACGAAGGTTGATTATAGCAATGGTAATTATCCACAGTGGACAGTGGAATCAGATCTTATATAAGTTCTAAATAAAAGAAAACTCACTTTAGAATAAGTTATGATTTTCATATTCGTACGTGTTTTTAGTGCAGGCAGTTAAATAATCAAATTAGTATGAAATACATGAGTATAAATTATTTTCTAATCGACTAATTTTTCAATGATAATGAGGACTTGGAAAATTTCCCTTGCGTATGAAAATCAGAACCGAGGCCTCAATTAAGATTTCTTAACTTTTACTTTATGATGGACGTTCCTCAACTTCAACTTTACTTTTAAAGAACGCACTTAATTTTAAGCTAATTATAAGCTTATTATAAGCCTATTACATTTTGTCTTTCAGGTATGTTAATTCTGTTCAAGTAGTTGAGTCCAAGAACCGATATAAAATGAATCAAAATTTGCAAGTTGCATAAGTGTTACATTTCCGATGCCGCTTTTGTCATCTTATAAGAAAGGTTTAAACTATATTCTGTAAAATAAGAATATGGATATTAATAATTAATATTAACACGTTCAACCCGGCGTCTACCACCGGTGGCTCACAGGCGAATGTTTCATCTGGCAGCGTGTACCACCGGTGGTTCACATCACATCACATGTTTTTTTATTGAAAAATTAAAGAGCTTATTTTTACAGGTAGGCTATAATAGACTTAATGTGTTTAATATTTATTTGTTTTTATGAGTTTTTTAAAAAACATTTTGTGCAAGGCGCGGCCAGTTAAAGCAAAATATGATTTGTACTGCCGCCCGATGAAGTATAAAAAACTGCTCCGGATTGAACGTGAATAACATAAAAAATAAAAACAATTATTTTGTTTGGCATTATACGCAAATAACTTATTACTTAATAGGCAATTAAATGGTGAAATTAAAATTTTAAAAATTTCAAATTAAGAATAAATCCATATTATATTGATAATAAGATTATTGAATCATGAACTAACAACGTCAGATTGATATTAAACATTATCAAAATTTGAAAGTAAAAATTGTTAGACTTAATGTGATTTTTTAGCATTTGTTGTAAAAATAATCTTTTCATCCTAAATCTGTATTTACTCAACAGTTTCTGAAAAATAGTCGCGCGATGTTAAATGTTGAGATGATTATTATATGACCAATTAAGATAATTTAAATATCAGTTGAACAGTTTTTTGTTCAATTTCATATTTTTTTTAAATTAAGATTTTTTAGAGATTAAACAAATATTAGAAATACATTTATTTCTTATAATTTGTGAATTCTTCTACAAAAAGAGGTTCATCTCTTGAATTAAAGGGATTTTTTAAAACAATTAAGAGGTTAAGAGTTCTTAACTTTTATGTAGAATTTGGGGGGTAAGATTAAGAAAGTATTATTTTGATAAGGGTCCTCTTTCTCAGTGAACTTTTTAAAATGAGGATCGGGAAAAACTACTTATAAAATATAGTTATAGGGTCTAGTATATAGTATTATATATAGTTATGTTATAGTGTTTTAACAAGGAAAATCAGTAAAACTTTTTCGTGAACATGTTTGCAGTCATCATACCTTCTATTGTTAATTGCAGCCGTTTTTTCCTTTTGATGATTTCGATTGTATCTGGTCATATTGAGTTTGAAATTTCCTTATATAATATGCAGATTGTGTTGAGGCATTTTCTTCAACCATGAAGATAAAAAATAGTTTTATTCATAACTTTAATTGCAATATTTAGTTCATGTGAGTTACGAAAAGTTTTATATTACCCTTAAGATGTTATTTATTTATAAATCCCTTAAAAACGGCCCACTTAAGAATCAATTATTTAACTTAACTAGTTTTATAATAGCACCAAGTCAATCCTTTTCATAAATGAAAAGAAAATCGCTTATTCCCAACCCAGCTCCCCTTCCAACTTCTTTTCCACACGAATAAGTTTAAGTTTCGCGGCATGATAATTTGGCTGAGTCGTTACATGCCACGGGACAACCGTTGTCGTCGTCGTCATTCCTCCTCAACTTTCTGAGAAGTTTTAAAATCTTGGGAATTTTCTGAGGTAATAAGCCCTCCTCTTCCGAGTGAATAATTTCAGTGCTGAAACTGCAGAGGAGTCACTCTCTTATGCTGCAACTTGGTGCACTTTGTTGGCGGATTGCAGCGACCCGCTCAGCAAATTTATAATAAATCATGAAACCCATTGCAGTTTTGAGGGCGGACCTGGAGGATTGGGGTTGAGGTATGTGAATTCGACTCATACACGTCCTGGAAAATTTTAGGCTTAAGCTTTGAACTTAAACACTCGACTTAACTTGGCACGTACGAAAACTTGAAACGCACCTGGTGCACCATAAAGTTTCCCCGGAAGAATTTTAGTAACTCGAGAAGACAGGGTGCATTGGAAGCACGTGAAATGATCTTTTATTTCTCCCCCATCTGGGAAGCCGGGCCCAGCTGCACTCTTCTGGGGAGCATTGACTAATGTACTAATTGGTGCAGGATGCACGTCCGATATCCATCGACTTCTTACCAGGTAAACAGGAAAGAGTGAAGCAATACAAGTGGGAGTGGAACTCCGCCAAACATTGAGATTATGTGCGAACGCTGGGAAGAGGCTTCGCGCTCGATTTGGTCCTTTGCACCGGGGCGGGCGGCGCGGGCGGCGGCGCCCCCGGCTTATTTATGCAGGAAATGAAGTTCTTCGTCGGCAATGAATCCGACAGCGTGCTGAACAAAGTTTATCTTGGCAATATGTTAGACTTGCTCCACTGGGCCAAATTAGAATAGCTAATGGGCTGGAAACATAGCGCACATCCTCCCTACAAACCCTGACTTTTTGCTAGTCTAGCTTATGCCAGGATATAGGCGAAAAATCAAAGCGTCGGCGATGCGGCTGCCATCCATGTTTGGGGCGTTTGGGGCTAGGTCTCAGATAAGTCCCTTCCCGAGGACGCAGCTGAGGTGAAAAATCAAATTCCTTTCGGTGCCCTGCGGAGGGTGTGAACAAGGGAATTTCTTGTCAAAGTCTATCTTGTGTTCGCTTTATTAACTTGTTGTGGCCTTTCCGGGCTTTTCCAGGAATTTAGTCCTTTGATCTTGTGGCAGTTCCTTTTTATGAGTTTTGACACCACCGGGGAACCTGACGGGCTGGAGGGACGATGAACGAAGCTGAGGGCTGCTCCGGATCCTTGGATTGGATGCTGTTGGGATCTCCGGATTGGGCTCAGTGAAGTTATTCTGTGGAGTTATTTTGTGACTTATCTGACTCATAGACCTCCTCCTCCTCCGACCAGGCGTTTTTGTTTGTTTACGCCAAGGAGGTTTTGGAAATTGGTCTTGTCGCTTTGTTGCGACGAAAACAGGCCTTGTCGCATTAAAATTCATTGGCGCCAACTGTTTTGCATTTAAATTTTGTTATTCAAATAAGCGCACCCCACATTTCAAATAGAACAAATCATTTTCCTTTTTGTAATTATGCCCAACAACCAACTGTTCCCCAAGGAAGGCAATTGATGTCTTCAAAGGAACATGACTCTAATTTTATTTCAAATAGATTTCGTATGGTATTGGTATTATCTAATTAAAGTTACCCCCTTCATTCCTGTCTCAATAACTCTGTCATAAACCTTTCAGAGGTAGAGGTCAGATGTAGGAGGTTTGGGCAATCCTCTTCTGAGAACATTTGAAATTGTGCAACTAACGTAGCACTTCTTGGTTTTAAGGACGGTGGCGAATTAAAATCTTTGAATTTATTGAAGTCATTGGCTCATCAGGAAGCTTTTTATTGGATAACTTTTCCAATTTGAACATTTTACGATATCATTTTAATTGCTCCGGTATCAAGTTGAAGGACAAAAAGATGAGAAATAAAATCAGGTACGAGCAGGACGAGATCTATTTAAATTTCCATAAAGTTTGAGTATAAAACAAAAAGTTTTATATAGTACTAGGTTATATAGTATATTTATGTCTTTTAGACATTCAAATTGCACAACTTTTGCTCTTTATTGGGAGAATATTTAAATTTAGAGTTATCTAAAATTGAACGGCAATCAGACCGCATAGTAAATATTTTTAAAGTTAGACAAGTTTTAGTGTTTTGAGTCAATTTTATATCTTTTAAATTGATTTAGAACTCAAATTCAAATTTAATTTGCATATAAAAAAATATGATTCCATTAGAAAAGTAGTAAAAAGGATAATACCAAAAAAGAAACAAACTTTTGAATAAGTTTTAACGACCGGTATTCAAGAAAAATGTTACTAGTAAAAAACACTTTTTTTACTTAAAATGTAATACCATAATATTACAAAATTTTATGTTTTAAATAATAAAAGAAAAAAGTTCTGTCGTCGGTCATATATTTATAGTTTAGGTAGAAATACATATAGTATGCCTCAGGGCCGTAGCCAGCGTGGGGTCAAGGGGTTAGAACCCCCTCCCCTCTCTCCCGAAGTTGTGAAACTTAACTAAAAATTGACATGATTTTTTAAGAACAGAAAAAGGATTTAACAGTCAGATGAGTACAACTTCCGCTCTTCTTTTTTGCTTTGATAATGATGAAATATGTTAAAGTCATGTTTGTATCTTAGGCAAAACATTTTTTATTCCAATTTTTTAATTTAATAAAACTACTTTATTTATTTAAAAAAAAAATATGTGCAATTTTTTTCACGGATTCTATATCGAAAAATAAGAGATACGTGTCATATTTCATATTTTCGATAATACAAGTGATCGAAAATTTGAGAATAGCGAGTTTTTTGGCTTGGACACTCATTTTCGAAAATTTATAACTCCGGTTCTATTTGAGCTACAAACTTATTTTTTATTTCATTTTAAAGCTAAAAGACTAAAGGAAGGAAATATTTTTAATAAAAATTATTAACAAATTCATATTATTATTAACAATTTAATTGTTTAAACTATTTTTTAACAATGGCCCGCACCTCGTAGCAAGTTTTTAGTATTTTTATCGTATTCTCCGTCAAATACATGAAAACTATGTTTTCAAAATATGGTACCTTTATTATTACTATTGTTAAAACATTAATTTATATAGCGCGATACGTAAAAAAACGGTTTTTTGTTAATAAAAAGAAAATTATAGCTGGGACCAAAAAAACTTAAATATTAAAGTTATAGATAATAAAAAGATCTACACTTTTTGCCCTAATTATTTTTTGACATAACCTCAAACTTTTCGAATAAATTGAAAAAAATATTAAAAAACACCTTTTTTAAATTATATTTGCCACATTATTTGCCTCATGTCGTTTCTTTTTTTTAATATAAGTAATTACTATTTTTTTCTCAAATTCAGCCCTTCACCTTTAAAATGAAAAAAAGAAGTAGTTTGGAGCTCAAATAGAACCGGAGTTATAAATTTTTGAAAATGAGTCTCCAAGCCAAAAAACTCAATATTCTCAAATTTTCGATCACTTGTATTATCGAAAATATGAAAATATGACACGTATCTCTTATTTTTCGATATAGAATCCGTGAAAAAAGTGTCAGCCAAATCGGAGATGTGTCGGCCAATTTTGATCAAAATCAAACCGTAAAAGAATTACCCTTATACAAAAGGGAATAATTGTAAATTAGTATAATTTCTACATTGATGCAACTTTTTAAAAATAATCAGTGATGTTTTTCTCATTCCACAAATGTAGGTAGCTTTTACCTGTTCAAGGGTCTTTTTAAAAAAGTGCTATGTCCTACAAAACAATTTATGTATGATAAAAATGCCCTCGGAATAAAACAATAGAATACTTCAGATATCGCAAATTTCATTAGGTAAGGGTAAGGTAACATAATTAAAGGTCCTCTCCACTAGGCAATAAATTTTGTTAAATCGTTTTTTGTTTTTTGTAAGTTTGTAAGATATCTTTTTCAAAAAATTAAGTGTTTTAAAACATTACAGCTTTTATTTTGTATTTTTTTAATAAGAGTATATACCTAAATTGTTTCCTCAAATATTTTGATAACCGAACATCATACACAATTTTTTATAGAAATCATTTTTATAGAGAATTAAATTATCTACAACTTTGTTTAAACAACTTTTTGCCGAAATTTCAATAATAAGGAAGTTATAAGAAATAAAATAAAGAAAAATGGGAAATGAAGTGCTTTATAGTTAAATATCTCTTTTATTTTACACTGTATAAGAAAATTCATGGAAACTGTTTTGTAGATCACTTCATTACGAATAATTTTATATAAATACTAATTCAATGTGTAGCATTATTATTATGAAAAATACACAAGTTTGTGGAAGAAAAGCAAGTGTAAATCGGATGCAATTGTAAGAAAATAAAGCTTTCATACATTTCTTATACAGTATTTATTTTTAAATATTTTCAGTGAAATTTTTTTGGTTTTCCACTAAAGGAAACTACATATATTCAAAATAATAAGTTTGAAAATCATATGACACATCCCTGGTACTCTTCAGAAAAAATTTTTACACAACTATACAAGTACAAAATCAATCGAAGATGTATACTCTAAAAGCATAAATAGATGCAATAACAACGAAATATTTGTATACCCAGAATTTAGACAAATTAATTTTAACCTTAATAATTAGTTATTTTAGATAAGTTTTAAATCTTGACGCTCGATATGAAGTTTTTGAAGTGTTCATATCGTATTTTATAGCAACTACATACTTAATTCATAATTCATTTTCTCTTAATCTATATAATTAGCATTATCACTAATGAAATATTGTTTACCCTGCTAAATAAAAGAATTGAATGCAATTAAATAAAAATAAATTTAAGTACAACCAAGATTGTTGTCTTGGTTATTTTCATAGCAAGTTTGATAGCCAATAAGAAAGGATTATACGAGATACGTATGTATATAATAAAACGAAGTTGGTTTTAATTGATTTATGAAGCAGAAGGTTTTAAGCTTTATGTCACTTCGAAGCCATCGGGTATTATTTGGATTAGATTGTATTGTTTTATGTTGTCAGAAAATTCAATTAAATAAATAGCGAAAGATAGATTAATTAAATATTTTCTTAACTTCCTCTTATTCAAATTGAATTTTCTGATAAAACTTAGGTACTTTATTTATTTAATGAGAGTTTAAGATTGTAAAACAATTCCTTTCTTTGTGTTTTCTTTAAAGAATCATTTTGAAGATATATAATACCAAAGTTATTCATACTTTTTCCTTGTTAGACTTTCATTAAATATTTCTAAACGGATCAGGCTTCAAATGATATCTTTTTTACCAATTCATTTCTTTGAAAACAATAAAAAGCAGGGCAAAACAGTCGCCCATTTCTATCAATTTCGTCTCTTTTTCTTTTTCTTTTTCTTTTCCTTTTTTTTTTTTTTACGAAGAAGTGAATTGCTTTTCAATATTCCGATTTCCTTTCATTTTTCTCAAGACGAACGCTCATAAAGAACAGATGTTGCATGATTTACTCCTTTGAAGCGTTCCTTAAGAACTCAAAATTTGAATATTCCTTTGTTGCTACGGAGATACTTTGTTTGCTCCCCCGAGTGCGGGACCATTTTCCGTTTTCATTTTGAGTCCTTTTGAAGTTCGTAATGGCACTTCTTAATATTTTATCACAGAAATGGATTTACATCCTTTGGGCAGATATAAAACTAAAGAATGCCATCATAATTTGATGTATGGAACGTGCTGATGCTGTTCGTGACGAAAATATCTAAAAGTATAAGATATAAATGGATTTCAAAATTCCGTTTGTAAATGAAATTTTATGTTTCTAAATTTAATAGTAGCTCTTTTGAGAATTTCACAACTAAATAAGATTTATTCATTTCTGAGAATTTTGAGACCGAAATCATCTGAGACGGCGGTTATTTACAGAGTTCAAACAAGTTATGATAAAAGGTCGATTAGATACATTAATAAAATCCAGAATTTCCTAATAAAAGATGTATTTTGTCTCAATATTCACCCTCATTCATACTAATTTCTTGGAATTGCTTTCTTGCGCCAGCTGATGATAGTGGCTAATCCGTTTTGAAAGCTTTTAAATCACTATAATGAAAATAATTGGGAGCTAAGCCAATTATCCCCCCTTTTTGTTAGAGACACCGAAGACAAAAGCCGAATAAATGGACCAAATAAATTCGAGTGAACCCACCTCCGCTCGAACATCATTCGGAAATATCGAAGGAGACACATCAACAATCTGTTCCAGGGCTTCGGCCATAAATCAATGCCATTCAATCGGCCCAGCTAAGGGTTCCATGAATGGAGCCCCAGCTCGGGCCCCGGACGTCCACATCCCTTTGAGTCTTTTAATATTATTCGCAGGGAGATGTCCCAACATCTCCATTTATAACGTAAAGTGACATGACATATGGTCATGTGGCAGGATATAAAAGCCTTCAATTGTGGGCCTCCCCGAAAAGCGGCCTATCATTTTTGTGATTGTCACCATCAATTTACTCGTGAAGTGCGTGCCCACGATGAAATTATCGGTGACAGCATAAAACTATTCATGAATTAAAGAGGGCGAATTGTTGCTTAGAATATTTTGATGGTAATTGCAGCTAGATTTCATGGGGCCCCGGTCATGTGTGGCTGACAGTCTGAAAATAGTGAAGGCTGACGCGAATTATAGGTGTCCGAAGTGGGGAGGGAAAGCGCCAATCGCTACAATCGAATTGGACTTAATTTGAGTAATAGAGATATGTTTTCGACATTCCAATTAAAGTGTGTTTTGAAGCTTCTATTTTGATCAAAACAATACGCTTTAATTAATGAGGTTTGTTCTGTCTATTACTGAATGTTTCTATAGTATGTATATGGTATAAAGAATATTATTTTGTTCTTCCAAAAGCACGTCTAATTCGAAAATATTAAAATCTGACAATATCAAAATGATATCGCTTAAGCAGCAAAGCAAATTTTGAAATTTTATTTAAGATTTAATTGATTTGCAAATTAGAGCTTTTTATAAAAAAATTTGAAAAATAACCAAATATATGTTTTATTAGACAAACATACTTTACATAGCGTAGAAATACTTCCTAAAAACTAAAACTCTGCACTGAAATGTACTTCTCCATTCTATTTTCTTGGTTACATGTAAATTTACTAAACAATATTGAAAAATCCTGAAGATCTGTAAATTTGCTATGTGAAATAAAATTATGTTCCTAAATATTAGGTAAATTTAATAATGAAATTATAACGGGAAAGGAAAAATAATTTGAAACAGTGTAATTTTACATTTCCGACACTGAAAGTATTTTTCTTTCGGGATGACTTTCAGTGACTCATTGCTCCTGTGGCAATTGTATGGGTTATCATTTTTTCTACTTCCTCATACCAAAAATTTTTTAAATTAATAAAATCATCCTTAGATATTTACTAAAACATATTTAAAAATAAAAAAAAGGTAACAAAGGAGAAGAAAGAATCTTAGTCTCGATTTTTATATAGAAAAAAACGAGTTTGAAAATTGCGATCGAGCTTAGTTTTTCTGTGTAAAAATTGAGACGGATCTTTTGCTTAGTTTTTTAGATTATGAGCCAATATTCGAAAAAGTGAGCAGTTTGAGCCTTGACTAAGCTTTACATCCGCAAAATAGTAATGCTTAAATGCTTCATTATAAGGGATTGTTACTGAAAAAGTGAGGAAATTGCTTATATCGAAGTACCGTATTACTAATATTGGGTGTGTGAATATGACTCCGCCCTTTCCCAACAGATGTCGTTTTTAGTATTGCTTACGTGTACTAATAAATGGCAATACTTGTGTTCGATAGTACTTTATGTCAGCTGTCAAACGTGACATTTGGTTGAAATATTAGCAACAAGTGCTTTTACCTCCTTGAAAATATCGGTTTTCGTTCCAAGTAAACATCATTTGCGGGAAGTGCTATTACACTATTTTATTGCAAAGAAAAGTGCAGCAGAAACTCATCGTTTGCTTGTGGACATTTATGGTGAGCATGCTCCATCTAATACAACTTGTAAGGAATGGTTTCTACGATTTCAAAATCATGATTTTGGCATTGAGGACAAAGAACATGAAAAACCATCAAGAAAATTTGAAGATGCTGAATTGGAAGCATTATTGGAAGAGAATTCTTGCCAAACTCGATCAGAATTGGCTGCAGCATTAATTGTTGAACGATCAACTGTTGCAAAGCGTTTAAAAGCAATGGGAATGGTTCAAAAAGTTGGTAATTGGATCCCATATGAATTGAAAGAAAGAGACATCGAAAGTCGAACAATTTGTCAAATGCTGTTTCAAAGGCAGCAAAGAAAGGATTTTTGCATCGAATAATCACAGGAAATGAAAAATTGATATATTATGAGAATTCTAAACGTAAAAAAGCTTGGGTGAAGTTAGGTGAACCCGGCCCAGCACAGCCAAGGAAAAATATTCACTGTGACAAGGTTATGCTCTGCATTTGGTGGGATCAGAAAGGTGTTGTTTATTATGAGTCACTCGAACCCTCTCAAACTATTAATGTAGAAGTTTACCGACGACAAATAATGCGGTTGAAGGGAGCCATAGAAGAAAAACGACCAGAATGGGTGAATAGGCACAGTAAATTAATTCTTCAACAGGATAATGCCAAACCGCATACCGCACAAGTCGTGAAAAGATATTTAGATGGACAGAACTGGGAAGTGCTACTCCACCCGCCATATTCGCCACACATTCATTCGGATTATCACTTATTCCGAACAATGCAGTCAGATGTTACGAGAGAACGGTTCACTGCATACGAAAGCATCAAAATTTGGATTGATAATTGGATCAGCTAAAAAGACCAGGATTTCTTCATGCAAAGAATACCTAAATTACCTGAAAGATGGGCGAAGGTTGTAGTTAATGGAGCATACTTTGAATAAACTTTCCTTTAATTTTCTAAAAAAGCAAATGTGTTTTATTTTAACAAAAAAGGGTGGAGTCAAATTCACACATCCAATAGATAATTAAAATTAACATAATATAATACATAGTAAGCGATCTACTTGAATCTGTGCGATTTTTCTTCTGTTTGTAAAATTAACATGCAAATGGAATCACATTCAATTTCATTAAGGACAAATTTCAAAAGTCAAAGTATTTTGAATATTATCGCCACAAAAGGGGCACACCCTTTTTATATGATTGATTTTTTCCTTAGAATAAGAATTCGAAAGTAAAAATCTCATCTCCCATTACATCATGTTTTTGAGAAAAGTAGGGTTAAAAATTAAAAAAATTCCATATTATGATCATTTTTACAAATTTCTTAATAAGTAGTGGTGCTTCACAGAATGTCAAAACAATGCTCGAATGAAAGTTTGAGACATAAATTATGTATATAAATTATAATTGGACTCTAACTCGTACTGATATCTTTATGGAAACCGGTTTTTCAGTTTTAGTCTTAATCCACTGTCTGTTGTATCAGATAATACGTTTATAAAAGAAAGTGAATTTGGAGATTGTTTTTCAGACGTTCTTAATGTATTTTCATTTAATAGCCTAAGGTTTCAATAAAGTCAATAAACAAATCCTTACAACATTTCTTTAGTTTTTTAAAAATTTTCAAAAAAGGGCCAAAATATCACTTATTTACCACTTTGAAGCTATTTTCCTAAACAAATTTACATGTTAAAAAATGTTGGTCTTCAGATTCGTATAAAATATATGTAGGGGAGATGGGGGTAAGACGGGGTAGCGGGTAAGACGGGGTACCCAGCGAAATTCGCAGTTTAAACTGACCAATCACACTCGTTCATGCATCGTTCGATGCACCGCCATGACACCTGTCAGTTGTCCAGTCATTATTTGTTCGCAAGTGTACGCTTGCCGAAATACTCTAAAAAAACTGTTTTACTGCAAAGTGCTTATCACATTTTCTTCCAGTTTGACACGTGACTGTGGTTCATTAAATAATACTAGCTGGTGACGTGTGACTGCTATTGACGCTTAAACTAACCTACAATTAGATAAACATTGTGTTTCCTTGAGATTGCTGACTGTTTCTTTTTTGTTTTAATTATTATTAAAAAACGGCACGGTAGGCAAGATGGGGTAACGACTACACACCATGTATGTATTGTATAGAAGTATATTTCGCTTCCATTGAAGAGTGGATATCATGCTCAAATTGTGGAAAATGGGCACATAATAACTGTGCAGGAATCGACGATGATGATGACGAAGCCTTCCACATCTGCGAGTTGTGCCAGTCGGAATAATCATCATTCTGTCTGATAATTCTCATTACCCCATCTTACCTCAGGGGGGTACCCCATCTTACCCGCACCATGGGGCAAGACGGGGCAAAACACCTTTATTTTGATTTTAATTTTTTTTTCTAAAATGCATAATTAAAAGTTCCTAATTTCACCAAATATTAGAAGAGTAATAAATAGTTGTTAATTAAAAAATAAATATGAATGTCTCACTAAGTAAAGTTTTCTTTTATTGATCTTCAAACCTTAAGTACCCCATCTTGCCACCCTCTCCCCTATATAACATCAAAACTGAATTAATTAATTAATGAAAACTAAAGTCAATTCAATTGTTTTTAAATTCTGTTCTTTAGAAAAGTGTTTTGAGAAAATTTTAAAGTTGAAAGAACTTCGGACACAGATCATAACATCAAATATAGAAGCGTGACAAGAAGAGTTTATTTAATGTTCTGTAACTACGGAGACTATCCGAATTAATGTTTTAATCTAATTTATGAAGTACTAATATTTATTATTTAACACAAACGGTCTCAAAGCAAAACATCTCTTCATGCGTTAAATTGTTTTTAAATGAACAATAAAAAAGAATAAAGAAAACATATTTAACTTAATAAATGAATTATTTCATAGTAAAGTGTTCGCTCCAACACTCACTTTGTAATAATGTGCAAGTAAAATAACAATTTTCTGCATTGCTTCCCAACTATTTGCAAATAATTGGATAATGTGCGACATATTTCCCAGTGGAATATTATTATGGGCCATATTTGGTGCAATAGAAGGTTATTAATCAGAGTAATTATTAAATTTTCGCGAATGATCGTAAAAGTGGAGAGGTCATGATTTGTGATCTAACTAAATAAATGCAAATTGTATTGAATGCCCAGCCTAATTAGCTAGTATTATTCCCGATTAATGAGGATAGTCGATTGGTTAGTCGATTGGTTATTCGGATGATATTAAAAGTATTCGAGAAACTTGCTCAATTAGCTCCAGCTAAATTACAGACCTTTAACCAGGCAACCGGGCAAAATGCATCCAGGATACGAGAGAGGGCTAATTTCTGGTTATTAGTAATAATTCGTAATTCGCTAATTAAAACAAGCCGATTGCAAGCAATTGTGGGGCTTTATCGGATGCGGGTGTCGGAACTCGCCGAAATGTGGGTTTACATGTTAAATTGAGGGTTAGTGTAATCCTGGGGATTTAATGTCCCTTCTCTCAATTTCGAACAGCACCTGCATTAAATCTCAGTGCTTATGCTCGAGTGTTTATATCTTGGCATTAAGATGGTCCAATGCATCATCTTGTGGATTACAAAATCGGTTGCATTCGCATTATCAGGGCTTACAGGCTTAATGCAGTAAGTATATAAATTAACCAGCACAGGTGACAAATTCGTAATTGAAAGGCAAATCACGTAATCGTAAGGATAATTATAACCAACAGTTTCACAAAGATATATACTATATATGTATATAGTCTGTTTTTGTCTGTATCTAATCTATCTTTACCTTTAGATATTCGTTCAGCAGCCTTAGCATTTGCAGTCTTAAAGTGAATTTGAAGAATCGCTGAAATCTCTTTTAATTACGTGCCAAAGTCCTACTGAGTGCCACAAAGTGAAATTCAAGAACATTTCATTAAACCCTTCCAGCGATTGCTCCTCGCTTTTTGGTAAGAACTAGGAGACTTTGAGTGGGGCCCTTCTTTTACTGTTTACGATGCGGCTCCTTCTTGGCGCTCCTTCCCAGACGCAGGAAGGAACGAAGGGACCTGGTCGAACGAGCCCGAACGACCGAAATAGGTCAAGCCGTGTTGTCGCCGTGCCAATTGGTCTATTTAGTTCAAGTGGCAGCACCGGGGCTCCTCCGTGGAGAGGACGATCGACAAAGGCATTTTTACCGAGTCTGGTTAAATTTCGGTAATTTCACATTTTAAGGTCTGCCTCTGTCAACTGAGGAGGGTAAACGGTTGCGATTATGTAATCAGGTGTGGCGAAGGGCTCCCCACTCCTTTGGCTCCCGGCCAATCGAGCCAATGTACAAATTTGGCACTGTGTGTATTTGCATGCCAGATGACTCGGTACATCTTTTAAGATATGGCATCAGTACCTGTAATGATTTTGGAGGGTATTATTGATGGGTTTTTGATAATGTTCCAGGTGTTGAAGAAATTTAAAAAATAGCTTTAAGTTATTCATTTTTAATGATTTTCATTGTCATTATTCATATGCGATAAGATAGTCTGGCGGATAGTCATGTAATTCGAAACAGACAAAACATTTCGACCATTTACGAAAACGGTGTCATATAAGACGAATCAACCAAAATTTGCCAGTTACGACTGATTTTTGTTCGAATAGTTTAGCTTGATCGGCTTGATTAACTATTTCAAGAATTACACCTACATTCAACAAGTAAAAATATTCATATTTAAAGCAAATTAAAATTTGTTATAATAAGACTTCAGAAAATCGTGATAGTAATGAACAATAAGAGTTAAAATGAATGATGGCATTAACAAAAGAAAAAAAAAGTGCCTAGCCGAATTTATGAAGGAACACAATTTGGTACAAGGAGTGTAAAAATGTGCAAATGCCAGGGATTATTCTTTTAAATTGTGGAAAAATATAACATCAGGCTTAAATATAAATGGGCGGATATTAAGTAGAAACTAAGGAGTAAATTAAGAAAGAACAAAATAAATATTATGAAAACTGAAGGAGGATCATATTCCAGAAAAAAATAACGATAAATTCATTGAAATAAAAAATCCTTTATCCAATACCTACTTAGAAAGGGAAAGATCTAATAATGATAAAAGAAATAAATCCAAAAAATTTAATTGCATTTATGACAGTAGTTTCTCGCCGATAAAAATAATTATATGACGCCAAGAGAAATTTTACTCGCTTCATAGACTTAAAACTTACAAGGAAACGTTCTCAGGTGTGTCTCGCCAATTTTGATGAAATTGAAATATGTTACAGAGTATCAAAAAATAAGAGACACGTATTTTTGTTTCTGCGTATATGTACATTTAGTGGGTACTTTTATTTACTTTTTTTTTTTTTTTTTTTTTTTTTTTTTTTTTTTTTATAAAAATTGGTGTATTTTTCAAAAGTTTGTTCGCCATGTTGGAACCGCCATTTTGAATTTTTTTAATTTAATATCAGATTCGTAATCAGCGACTCCAAAAACCCCTTAATACTGGTTTTCACGAAAAAACTGATATCTGAAAGAATATACATCATTTACGTATTAATGCTAGGAGTTGTTTACCCCTTTGAAGAGCTTTTTTAAAGAAAACCCAAAAAAATATCAACTTTATTTTTCAAAATCGTATGTAAAAAAATATTTTTCAATGATTTTTAACTAAAATTGTTATTTTTGTGAGGCAAAAATATAAAAAAAAATCGTTTTTTTGCAAAAAAATAAGGGTTGCCACCCCCGGGAACCGGATTACTTACAAAAGCTTAGTATATTTATGAGACATCATTTCCATTTTGCTTCATTCGAAAAAATTCATTAGAACTTGAAGTATTTAGGAAAAACTGTTTTTGGGGGTAAACTTTAGGGGTGGTTTCCACCCCCTAAATGTACGTATCCGCAGATAAGAAAAAATACATGTCTCTTATTTTTCGATACTCTATAACATATTTCAATTTCATCAAAATCGGTGAGACACACCTGAGAACGTTTCATTGTTAGTCGAAACACAGATACGCGATTTACACTAATTGTCAATTTATTAATTTCTGTCTATTCCAACACAATGCCGATTTGGAAAATGTTTTTTCATCTTAATTTTAATAAAAGATCAGTGATGAACTCGCTGTCTAGTCTCACATAATTGAGGGACAATATTTTGGAAGTCGATAACTACATACTACTTTTTTAATATCTGGCCTTTAAGGAGCAAAAATTCAAACAAAACCAAAATAATGGTGCATGAAAACTGCAAAAGAATTCAAGAATTTCAGCAAAAAAAAAATACATATTGTGTTCTCAAAAGACAAGAATTGCAGACTAAAAATGTAGCAGTTTTTTTTTTTCTATACTACATTCTAATGGCTTTCTTTCATGTTTTGTTCTCTTCTTCTACAGTAAAGTTAATTTTGTTTAGAAAATGATTCGTTTTTAAACTTATCGTCTTTTAAGGAAACTTAGGTACTAAAATAATTTTTGTGTCAATTTGACTTCGTCATTAACTGCGCATAATTCATTTGTGAGGTATTCGTGGAATAAATGTTTCTTTTAGATAACATACAATAAAAAGCTAGTACATATAAAATTTTATAAATCGGTAATTGGGTAAAATTCTCGATTGAAGTAGTATTAATGGTGCTACCTGTTATTAAAAATGTGAACAGATATAAGTATGTTATGATGTTCCAGATATTTCTTCAATGTATTTTTGACCTTAAAAGAAATCTAAAATTAAAAATTTTACAAGAAAGGAAAACAAAATTGAACCTTGTGAGACACTTTTCCGACACCTTCATATATTCTTTATCCTTCCAGAAATAACCATGCCCTTGTGACAAATTCTCCAGGGAAAATATTTAATTTTACAAAGTACGTGGTGATCAACAACGATAGTAACCTAGTTGCGGCCCCTATCACCTGCTCGTATGCTGGCAAGAGTGAATATAAAAAAAAAAAAAAATATATATATAAGAGCAAAACTCTCAGAGCTGTGCAAGGTGAAATTTCCAGAAGAGCTCCTCCCTCACTGCTGATAACCACTCAAAATGAGATTACTTTTCGCGAAAATAATCGAGTCCCTAATTGTCACGTTTCCAGTATCACTCACAGTGATACAACCTCTGACATACTTAAAGGAAATGTTTCTCCAGCAACACGGCCGCCAAGGAGGACACTGTGGAAGACGATGAAGACAAGGATGAAGACGACACAGTGACGGAGGTGGCGGAAACTCCACAAACTGAGGGTGAAGTTGAGGAAAAGAACAAGTTCTGATTGCTATCAGGGATCCATAGGTACGGGGTGACAACACTGGAATGGAAAGGTCGGTCTTTTGCGTCAACATATTTTCGTTGAAGCCACAACATAAAAAAATATATATATACAAAAAGAAACACTGTGAACAATTTCCGTGGTATGAAGCGCTCCAAAGGTGCCGGTGGTGAGGGATGTGGCGGTATCAAACCAAGTAACACCCACTCTTTATGGGAGGTAATGTAAGTGAAAAATTTCTCACATAAATTAGCTTTTGAGTTTGTCATAATTGAAAAGGGTTTTGTTGACTCCAGACTAATTACTCTAAAGGTAGACACGTGGTGATGTTATGACCTACATGTCACTATCGCTGAATGTGCCAACATTATTTCATCCTTATGTCTTTCTTATTTAGTTTAGTTTTAAAGCCTTTAAAGTTTTAGATAACGATATTTAATACTATTAATCGTCCTTATATTTATTCTTTTACATGCACAGAATGACCATTAAACTCTCAATGCACGAAAGTGTGAGCTATTTTTATTTCTGCCTAAATTAGAAGATTCAATTGATAAGTTATAATGATTGTAAATATTTTCATGCACATATAAAAAAAAAAAAAAAAAAACGTAACATTTATGGAATCGCCTAGGTGTCTGTCTGTCTATCACAGGCATTTTCTCAGAGTGCGACTGACATATGTAGAATGTTGAAATTTGACCTGTATCTTATCTCCACGTAGGCGAACATTTTTCGTTTGACAGCATTTCTCCTCTTACAAAATTTTACTAGGTTTAACTGCAGGGGAGTCCATTCGGAAGAATTGAAATTGGTGAAAACAATGAGTGCTGCATACAAAATTTATATTAACACGTTCACGGACAGTAACAATTTCTGTGAGCTGCAAAAATAGACAGGCGATTTTTTTTTAAACATAAATGTAATATCCGATATTTGACTAGACACATTTTGTAAGAGTAGTCAGAATATCACATTTTAATATTTATATACAGCTACAGCATCCACGATGATATAGATCAAATTTTTCAACTAGGATGACGAAAAAGCTATAGCATTCATATTTTGAATGCATGAAAAATATTTTAAAAAAAATACATTTGTTTGTAATTTCACTAAAATGTTTGACCATCATTCGATTTTTATCCATCAATATATAAAAAAAAGCCCATAGAATACAAATACTCTAGCATTCACGTCTAATTTGCACAATAAGCCACCTGATAGAACTTTTTAAGTATGCACAGGGTGTCCAATAGGAATGTGTGAAAACCAATGAGTCACTATTTTTTAACAAATGGAGAGATCGGGAAAACGTAAATACTTCTTAATAAAGGAAAGTCGTCATTTTCATTTTATGTCCATTTTATTATAACAAAAAACCTATTTAATACAAACCATTAATTTAAAAATATAGATAAGAACGTGAATTATTAATGAAATATATTTTTGAAATGTGAACCATCTACATAAAAGGTATCTACCTGCATTTCTTTGAATCTTCCGTCGCCGGAGAGACGTACTAAGGGATGTTAGATAGAGACCAAATCCTTTCGTCATGCGATAAAGAGAGGTCTTGTTAAATCTTTTCGTTTTATTCAAGACGGAGCAGCACCTCATCGCACACAAGAAGTATTTGAAGCCATCAATAAATTTTATGGCGATCGAGTTATTGGCCTAGGGTACCCACGCTTTGCTAGGAGAAAAGGAATAGAATAGCCGCCTTACTCGTCAGATCTCACTCAATGTGATTTCTTTTTGTGGGGCTGCATTAAAGATCACTGCTATGAATCCAAAAGCAATAGAGGATTTTATTATAAACATCAGGAGGATCGTCAATGGCATTTAAAAGAAAACGTTAGAACATGTTTTTAATAGTTTTAGAAAGCATTTGGATATTTGTGTGCCAATTTAGATGGTTTAAATATTGAAAATATATATCGTTAGTAACTAAAGTTCTTCACTATATTTTTAAATTAATGGTTTTTATTAAATAGACTCTTATAATAAAATGGAGATGAAATGAAAATGACGAGTTTCGTTTATTAAAAAGTATTTAAATTTTACCGATCTCTCCATTTGTTAAAAAAAGGGACTCATTAGTTTTCGCACATTCCTATTGGACACCCTGTACGTAAATAAGCTCTAGCTCATACTTGTCTCTTTTTCTTTGTGTGTAGGAGCTAAATATTAAGATAACTACCTTAATTAAAATATAAATTATGATTAGCCTGATTATGAAACAAATCAAAGATGGAATAATTTATCATAAGTCACCCTTTGGCAACCATTCAAGTAATTGAATTAAGTTTCAATAACTTAAGTAAAGCTTCGATGGCTGTACGGAGACTTATGTAAATATACATACAGAGACGTCGTCTTGATCTCTCTCCGTACACTATGCATGAATGACCCAGGAATTTCTGCATGCATATGGAACGCCCATTGAGGAGCTCTTGAGAAATTTCCAATAACACTTTGAGTGTAAATTGAATACACTTAGAATGCACTTAACAATTCCTCCACAGAACTTTTCCTTTAAGTTAATTTTCTTCGGCACTGAACCTGAAGCTGTGGGAGGGGATAGGGTCGAAATAGAAGAAGTCTTCGAAGCTTCTACCTTATGTACATGTATATGTCTTTTTGAGGCACATTTTCAAGGAAATTTGGATTTCCAGAAACTCCGTCTTAAGTTTTCAGCATTAATATCAAGATTAAAACTAGTGAAGTGTAAACCACTTCCCGAATAGTTTGAATGTCGTTTAGGTGCTAGCCTGGTTGTCTCGAATGCTTTATAAGGTTGCAGGCTTAACTAACTTTCGTTAACTTACTAAATTGTGACCCAATTACTTGAAACATGGATCGTACATATGCATCGGTTTGCAGATTGCACTAATTAGATGAAAATTTATGAAATAGTCATGTGAAAACTCAAGTCCCGACTTGTGGATGATTCTCAAGTGAATGCAGGCAACTGCAATGGTATAAATATTTACTTTATAGTCTGCCATACCACTGAAGTTTCAGATTTCCCTCGAAACCATTTTAGTAAACATATTTGCACTGACTGCAACCGCAATAAAAATTGGATATTACGAAAAATAGCGTCACCGTGCCATTTCGCTGGCACCATTACCATATTTCGCGGCAATAAATTATCGGACTGGCACTGTTGGCTCCTCATGGCATAAAATTATATAAAAGTATATATAATTTTGTCGACATCAGTAATTGAGGTGTTAAAATTAAAACGGACACAGTGGTAATTTAAAAAGTGATCGGAAGTATTTTTTCATTATGTGAATGCTTAATTTTTGTGGGTTTAATTAAATGCTTTGAATTAAATTAACTGGCAGATAGAGATGCATTGGAGCAATGTGTGAATTGTTATTGCATCCCCCCCTATTGCTAGCCAGTGGCGCCTCGAACCAGAGCGCAACGTGGCATTCAGTGCCGTCGTCGTCATTGTCTGGACCTGGGGGCAGTGGTTAAATTTTATTTTAATTGCACAAGCATACAAATTCGGGAATTACATGGTACCCGGGTGAAATTGATCCAGCAAATTGTGCCCAATCTACTTTTAATGTTTATTGGCTCTCGGGTTGTAAGATTTAATGATGGGAAATTGGCCAGAGCGTCACGTTGTGGCTTATTGCCAATTTTCTGAAAATGGACATCGTCCCTGTTCGGCAGTTATTTTATTATTGCAATTCGGACAATTAAAAATCAAAATTTTTGTCCGCAAGGGAAATAGACAATTGCATGCTTCATTTTAGGTAACATGATAACTGTATACTTCCCAGATAATTGGTTTTACATAAATTTTATGCGACTGGTTGGAGATTATTTCATATTTTTTAAATTGTCTAACAAGGGAACATTCCAACCCGAAATCTTCGATTTTGATGAAACTTGTCAGAAATGTTACCTTTAGTGAGACATTTAAAAATCCGTTTTCAAACCCTGCTGTAATTCGGTCCCTGGGGGGGAAACCCCCCTCCAAAGATCAAAAATGGGCCGTTTACGGGTCGCTTTATGACGCATTATCTCCCGATAAGTTAACTATTTTTTAGATTTGAGAACGCAAGTTTTTTAAGGAAGGTCTGAGCTTTTAGAAAAGCTATAAATTATATCATAGAAAAATAAAGACAAGAAGTCTCATCTAGAACAACAGAAGTGAAACGCATTTTTGAAAGCTCTTTTCCATGTGATGCCTCCAAACTTAAACATGTGCTAAAATTGCATAATATAGGGCGGTTTATGAGAAATCGCGTAACAGCTTCGCTAATAAATGCACGATTATACATAATGATTTTATTTAATGATTGTTCTCTGACTTCTGCCACTAATTTTTATTCTTTATAAATAAGATATTCCGCTTTTATAAGGTTTTTCTTGAACTTAAACTGCCCTATGGTATGCAATTTCAAAACATTTTTAAGTATGGAGGCATCGCTAGGAAACTGAGCTTTCAGAAATGCGTTTCACTTCTGTTGTTCTAGATGGGACTTCTTGTCTTTATTTTTCTATGATTATATATACTTCCTTTGGAGCTTCTCACTATTAATAATCAACAAGCCAACGATCTTTTTTTTCAGTTATACATGTAAGCCGCATACTTTGTGAATGGCTTGCTTACATCAAGTCCGACAACTTTTTCTTCTTCGACTTTTTTTGGAAATGGCACGCATGCGCGCAGACGACTCGCAAACATGTCGATCTGACGTAGCCATGTTTCCTGATACATGTAAATCTAATTTTACGAATACTTGTAGATTTTTATGTCTAAATCACGATAATCAACTTGTCCGACAAAAATAATGGCAAATTTGGGGAGTCCGACACCCCCAAAATGTCGATCTGACGAGGTTATGTTTCCTGATACATGTAAATCTAAATTTACGAATACTCGTAGATTTTTATGTCTAAATCACGATAATCAACTTGTCCGACAAAAATAATGGCAAATTCGGGGAGTCCGACACCCCCAAAATGTCGATCAAGACATCATTTTGTCCGACATACATGTATCAGGAAACATAACCTCATCAGATCGACATTTTGGGGGTGTCGGACTCCCCAAATTTGCCATTATTTTTGTCGGACAAGTTGATTATCGTGATTTAGACATAAAAATCTACAAGTATTCGTAAAATTAGATTTACATGTATCAGGAAACATGGCTACGTCAGATCGACATGTTTGCGAGTCGTCTGCGCGCATGCGTGCCATTTCCAAAAAAAGTCGAAGAGGAAAAAGTTGTCGGACTTGATGTAAGCAAGCCATTCACAAAGTATGCGGCTTACATGTATAACTGAAAAAAAAGATCGTTGGCTTGTTGATTATAATCGTTTGCAAAAATGTTGAATTTCCCAAAAAAACTTCATACGCATAAACTCATTTTTCGTTAGGTGTTCGCTTTGCTTTCAATTTAAACCTAACGATGCGGTTTTGGATTGATAAATGCATTTTCGCGGTCGCATAATCTATTTCACAAAAATTGCTTATCATTCATTGTTCATTCAAATTGTTATCATTATCTTGAATTATACATATCTTACCACAAATGATAATTAATTATAGGTAGCACCTACATATACCTTTTCTGACCTTGTCGACCTTGATTACCTATTAGGTTTTTACAATGTCCGCGGTTTAGATTTGATAATATTGATGTTCCTAACAATAACAAAGAACGGTTCGCATGATAAACAAATGTTTTACCGCAAAAGATAAAGATGCGTTATTGCATACACTTGCCCTTAACAACAGATAAATGCACTAAATAGCTGGGCAAAATCGGAGATTTCGGGTTGGGACTGTTCCCTTGTAAGTTAAGGAATATAGTAATTGTCGTTATCAGTTTTCAATCAGATATATGGTCGATACGATTATTTGATTTTTGGTAAGATTAACTTAACCCATTAATGCCTGAATAACAAAAAATTTTACGGCAACTTCGAGGCCCTAACTTTTATCGAAGGGGTGGTCAATTCTCATGGAGACCAACTTTTCTAGACGTATTTTGAGTCGCCTGACACGACCCAACCAAAAAAAAAAAGTGAAAAAAAATTATTATTATTGTTTTTGTGCAATATTATGTAAATAAATTAGAGATGCCACGAATATTCGGCAACTATTCGGTATTCGGCTATTCGGCCACTTTTTTTCGCTATTCGGTATTCGGCCGAATATGGTTAACTATTCGGCCGAATACCGAATAGCAATTTATTTATTATTTTTTTATTACTAGCTGTTTTCCCGCGACTTCGTCCGCGTAAATTATAGCCCATGTCCTTTCTAAGGCTCTAGAGTATCTGTGTACCAAATTTCATTTAAATCGGTTCAGCAGTTTTGGCGTGAAATCGTGATAAACAGATTTACTTTCGTATTTATGATAAAATATAGTAAGGATTACCAAATAAATCATGAAAAAAGAACTCAAAATATTACTCACAAAGATATATTTATTTAACCAAAAAAAAGAACTAACAAATTAATATTTAAAATCTACCAGTGGTAAGTTATGATGAATGAAAACAATTTTTTCAGCGTTTGTTGATAGCAGACGGTTGCGTTTTTCCACATAAATTATACCTGCTTCCGAAAACAGCCGCTCACTATACACACTGCTACCGGGAGATGATAAATACATCTTAGCAAATTGTAAAAGGGTTGGATATTGTTTCGCGTTTGCTGACCACCACTTGTAAGGGTCTGCTGTCCGATCTAAACGAACAGATACCATGTAAAAATCAAGTTCATTTGCAACAGAATTTTTCTGTTCCACACCTTCATCTGAACGAACATTTTCTGTAGCGACAGTTGTGACTTGTCGCCCGCGGAAAGTACTAAGTGTGGCCGAATATTCGGCTGCCGAATGTTCGGCGCTTCGGCCAAGAACCTCGCCGAATATTCGGTATTCGGCCAAATTACTATTCGTGGCATCTCTAAAATAAATACCTTTTTCACGTCATTTTTTTCGAATAAACGACAGATTTAGTGGGGAAAAGCTACTTTTTACTGCAATAAAGTGCATAAAACGTGTTATTAGTACTTAAACTTCAAAAATATGCAGGCATTTTTTTCGTTAAAAATATTAGGCTGCATAAAAATTGCAACAATGTAACGCATATTTACATTACTTTCGATCATTTTTTTTATCTCACTATGTTCGACTATTCCCAAAAATGTATATACACTAGTTTTAAGGGTCACTGATTACGAATTTGCTATCAGATTTTCGTAATTCAAAATGGCGGATCCAAGATGGCGAAAAATTTTTGGCAAAATTCTCAATTTCTTTGAAAAAAAGTGGGTATTCGGAGTTTTTGGGGTCACTGATTACTGATTAAATGCCTGCATATTTTTTAAGTTTAAGTCCTAATAACACGTTTTATGCACTTTATTGCAGTAAAAAGTTGCTTTTTCCCGACTAAATCAGTCGTTTTTCGAAAAAAAATTACGTGAAAAAGGTATTTATTTACATAATATTGCACAAAAACAATAATAATAATTTTTTTCACTTTTTTTTTGGTTGGATCGTGTCGGGCGACTCAAAATACGTCTAGAAAAGTTGGTCTCGATAAGAATTGACCACCCCTTCGATAAAAGTTAGGGCCTCGAAGTTGTCGTACAATTTTTTGTTATTCAGGCATTAATGGGTTAATTGCAGTCGTTTTGAGTCAATGAACAATGAAAGTTACACAGAAGACGTGCTCACAATTCAAGAAATATGGATTTTTCAAAATAATTTTTTCAAATTTTAAGGTTATACTTTTTGAAAAACAAATTTGTTTTACTAGCTTAAGAAATATCATTTGAAAGAGATTGGTTTGGATATTCTAAAAACTTCATTATTTAATTTTATACTGAACATTTTAAAATATACTTTTTTAAAAACGTTTAGGTTAAAACAAATTAAACATCTCAAAATACTTTGGAGTTTAGAGCCACAGACATACAAAGATTAAGAAAGAAAATGTCTATATAGTATGTCTTTTCGTACCTTTTAACTTACAATATGTCACTTTATCGAAATAAGTTTAAGGTTTATTGGGGAATACATAAATAAGATAAACTCCCTAAAATTATTTCGAAGCTAGGTAAATATACGGAATATTTAGTGCGCGACTCCAAAATATTTACACCAAATCTGATCTAAATTTTGTTTTAATTAAAATTGTTTTGTCATTAAGCCATACAAAAATATATTTTTTTGTATGGGGTATAATCCTATCCTAGAGTTTAAAATGATGAAACTAAAGAGTGAAGTATATCATAAGGTATATATAATATATGAAACTATATAATACAATATACAGGTATGATTCATAACTATGTGTTCCAATATATTCTAATCGGTTCTATGGAGTCCCCCGAACAATGTTTGTTCGGAGAATCCTCTTTAAAATTCGTCGTTTAGGAGCTACGGAGGGTTTTATGTGTACGAATACTTTTTTCATTCAACACACATCATACGAACTTCTTTAAGGTTTCAATTGATAGAGAGCTCTTTTCTCGTTCCAATAACTTATCAAACAGTTCTCTACTCTACTCCTATCATGAGTTTTAAATTGTCAAAGTTTAAAAACGTTGTCATTAACTTTTTCAAATTTTAATTTTTCATGTTTTTGAAATTTGATAATTTGAAACTCGTAATGGGAGCAGGGTAGAGAAGTAGTGAAAGACTTTTTTGTACGGAGAAAGAGTTCTCTATTAATTGATACCTTAACGAAGTTCGTAGCGTGTATGTTAAAATTACCACACAGGGTGTAGAATGAAAAAGGTATCCTCATATTTCCATATTTTCTTTGGCATATATTAAAACATATTGTTACGAGTATACAGGGTGTTGTTATGAATAAGACTCCTATTTTGATTTAATAGAAAAAATGTATTAAGTTTTCTTAGTTTGACTTGTGAGAGCTGAAAGCTTTTTAGCAACCATGGCAGCAAATCCAAAGAAATTTTACTTTCGAAAGATCTTAATTAAAACCCAAACTGCTCATTTCGCAATTTCAGTATTGAACCAAAATGGATTCTGATTTTTAATGATATGCGCTCCCCATAAGTCATAATGTCAGTGAAAAATGAAAATCTGTGTGTATGTTTGTGCACATGAAATGCAAAAAAGGAAGCAAATTGCAGGGTAACAATGATGTTCTGATGAAAGCATTTTTTGTTCCTTCTCCATCTCCCTCTCTACAGAAAAATACTTCCCTTTTGCAACTGAGGGCGGCGACATCATTAAATTTTTCCGCACAATTTGACGTCGTCGTTTCGACAAACCTCTGTTCGAGTGGTCCAAAAGCCCCTGCAGCGTGAAACTTTCCCTTATATAAATTTTTTCCTTTTTATTTTATCCTGCGAACAATGTCGTTAAAAGGGTGGATAATTTCGTGCCCCTACATCAATTATTTGCGGTAATGGAGGGCCGCTGCAGACATGATACTTGTTTGGCTGCTCCTGGGTGGCTGTGTCTTCTCTGCTGTTCGTCATTAAGTTCCCATGGGATGAAAGGGATCTTGCGAAATGGGATGGATGCTCTTTGAACTGTGTTTTAAAGTTTGCTTTAAATCCCCCGCCAGACAGACAGAGTTCTTGTCTACGTTTTTCTCCATAGTGCGATTAATGTACGGGAGGATGCAGATGGAAGTAATTTCCGAAAGGAAATGAGGCAAACATTTGAAACTTTCCGAACTTTTACCATTGGCTGAAATAAGAACAAAACTGGTCATATCACACACAAACACCAGCTCATCACCGTTCGAAGTGAAAACGGTTTCTAAATACATTTTACCTTTAATGTGAAAATTAAATGGCCTCACATTGTCCTCTTGGTCGTCCTTCAAACATTTCGAGGGGCCCACTAATTTAATTAAAGCGCTTTTATGGGCCATTTTGGGGGCGAAATAAACCCCCAGGTCGGTCATTTCACAATATTGATCGCAAATAAAAAATTTATAGCTAATTCTTAGCTCGTGCAGAAGAGGTCGCTAGCTCCACCACCACTGAAAAGTGGAAAGTGCTCATTAAATTTTATTAGTGTTGCCACAAAATAAAAGTACGAAAACGAACTTTACAGCTGGTCGGAAAAACACGGAACATTGGTGGTAGCATTTCGAGAAGTATTTCGGGATTCTTTTGCAGTTTTTTTTTTAGAAACAACAACCCCCCGTATTGTGGTGGGATGTTTTCCACTTCATCTTTCGCGGAAAAAACACATTTTCTCTGTGAAGTACGAAAATAAAAGTTTCAGCGAAATCAGAAACTGAATGCATTTCGAATTGGTTTTTCGGATTTATGGTTATCTCGTTGATGTTAGATATGGGTCTGTAAAATCGTGCATGCCAGTGGCAAGTTACAGGGGTTTTTTGCGCAGTTTATCTGTTTTTTTAGATTAGGAAACAAATAGTAACAAAATAAAAGTTTTATAGACGCAAAATTCAGATTTAGATTGCCTGGATTAAGTGGTATTTCAGTTTTCAACTTCCCAACTTATCTCTGGCCGTATGGATAATTACATTTGTCCTGCAATGTGAAAGCATAAAGCTTTCTATCTCTGCAGTAATTTGAAGTAAAATTTAATTTCCCAAAGAATGCACCGACATACATTCCCTTGGCGCTTACATTTTACATACATATTTGGAAATTAAGCGAGAAAGTCCAAAGCAGCAGAGAAGGCAGACTCTGTCCAATGTTTACGAAAATGCAAAGCGCGCGCAAAGCCACAGATGCAACAAATAAACCTCTGAGAAAAGGTTTCCCAGCCATAGCAGACGAAATGTACCAAGAAGAACTTAAATATATTTTCTCCGGGAATCTAGCAGCCTAACATAATTACTAGCTAGTGCTGAAAATTTAATTGGACTGAGCGGCTGCACTCAGTATAACATTTTGAAAATGTACCCGAAATTTTATAACCAGTCTGGGGACAGAAACAACCTGCGAGCCGTATTAATAGCAGAAATGTTTTCAACAACAAGAGCTTTTAATTAAAATTATTTTTTGTGAAATTTATAGCACCCATAATATACGAAGTGCCAGAAGGTTCTGTTTGATATTAAAATTTCACACATTATGATGAATCCAGCGCTTGAATTTTGAAATAATTAAAGAATTTCCTTTATGGTGATTGTACAATTAAGTGTCTTTTAAGCAGTAGACAATGGAGACATTTTCCATGAAAAGACTTTAAAACAACTAACTACTCAAGAGGTAAGAATAATAGCTTTAAGTAATTTTTCCTTTGTCAGAAAATGAGCAATTTCGCGTCATTATAAAAAAAGGTAAAAATGGAATAAGATAATTTTATCAGACGCTGGTCATTCAAGAAGGGTATTATGGTAAATATTTTCTTTGGAAGGTAAAGAACATTTTAGCATTAAAACGACAGTTAGAATATTATTGTGACTCTAAATGATATCTATTATCTAAAGTTAAAATGTCGGAGTTCTATGTATACTATTCACGTCATTCTTTGATAGAATGGCAACCGTAGAGATTATTCATTGTTTGTAATTAATTAGAAAGTATTTGTACAGTGTATGTTACTACTGCCAGTGCAATAATAATGAGGGCTCATTGATTTATCTGGTTGAATTTATTTGTTTCAATCAAGTAGATTCAGCTGATTCAGCTAACATAATTAGGATTTTACTAGAAAATATTCTTCGATTTTTAATTAGAAATCATGTTCATTTAGCTTTTAATTTGTATTAGACTGACAAGGTATATTTCAATTAAATGACAATTATACCTCACATGCCATGTGAGAATTAAATATAGAGTTAAAATAATGAATGAAAAAACAATTTGAGCGCTTAATCGGTATAATGGAAGAGAATGTCTATGTTGGTAGAGGTCTGCAATTTGGCAGCAGATTTATTACGGATAGAATCAAATATAACGATATAGAACTATATCAATTAAAAAATTATTGCTATCTGTCTAATTTAGCGTTTGTTTTTCTTGTTAGTTTAACTATTGAAGAATTGAGTTTCGTCTTTCAGTTGTCGGGTAAGTTTATTTTCTTTAATCCTAATCCCTCCAGTCCGGATCGTTTCCCTCTATTTCTACTAGGCGCTAGTTTAGGAAAACTAATGATTGTGAAATAATAATATAAACAAATAATCTCCTAAATTTTTTGATATTAATTTTTAATTTTTAAACGAGATGATTAAGACGTACAAATTGCAAATTTTTCAGAATTTTTTTAACGTAGTGGAACTGCAAAGAAAAAGGAGGGATAAAGGTAAATTATGGGGCTTCTATGTACCTTATTCTTAATTGAATTAGATGATGGAGTACACTTCTACTGCCTTTTCAACTAAAAACATAAACGACATATTAAAGTGGTATAGCCAAGACTCTACCGATCGTGGAAGTTAACTCCTGACAGGTAAACATGTTTTTTGCTAGCCCTTTACAGGTAATGAGCGTAAAAAGTGCCCAGTCGCGCTTGTTTTAATATACGTATAGTAAAACAAGCGCGACTGGGCACTTTTTACTAGACTAGAATTTATAGGGGGCATGCCTCATGAAGCGTGTGGGCCTCATGTGGCAAGTGAGGGGTATGCCGATAGAGGAATTTCCCCGTAGATTCCTCATGAGGTCCTCATGTGGCAACTGAGGGGTATTCCGATAGAGGGATTTCCTCGTAGATTCCTCATGAAAACCTCACAAAATAAAATCAGAGATACTGAAGTGAGGTTTACCTTTTGAGTTTCTCACAAGGTTCTTATGAGGCAAACCTAATGCATTTATAACCTTACAATGAAATAGGCAATCCCACCATTTGCCTTACGGGGGTTCGATTAGGCAAACATCAAATATACACCTAGGCTCATACTTCTCAAATGTGCTAGTTTGCTATATTCTAGAATTTGTTTCAACCCGAAAACCCCTTTATGGATCCGCCATCTTGAATTTCCAAATCTTAACATAATTCGAAATTAGTGGCCTCAAATTTTGATAACATTCAAAATCAGTGACCTCAAGATAATCATTGTACTAATTTTCATTAAAATCTGTTGAAATCGAGAAATCTTGGTCGCCATATTGGATCCGCCATCTAGGATTTGTAAATTTTGATAACATTCAGTGACCTCAAGATAATCATTGTACTAATTTCCATTAAAATCCGTTGAAATCGAGAAATCTTGGTCGCCATATTGAATCCCACATCTTGAATTTCTAAATTTGGACAGCGGATTTGAAATCAGCACTCCGCAAAACGCCTATGTACCAATTTTCATGAAAAATGTTTAAATCGGGTAGCAATTTCTTTGCGTCACGAGGACCACATGAGGCATTCATAATAATGCGCGAATGAGGCAAGGCGTTATTTGTCCTTCGTGCGCCTTATACGGCAGCCTCATGGGACCCACACAAGACAGTATGGCTAGCCTCATAGGGACCCTAGCTGTACTCCTCCAAAATTCTAGTCGGGACGTAGTGCGGTCCATGAGATCTTAGCTTAACATAGAAGGAAAGGTCATACATTTTCAATATATTTTCCCCTTATTTTCACACACTTTTTAGAATGTCTGATTAAAACTTCTAAAACACTATAAAAATATGATGAATCCTTATAGTCAAAATGGTCGTACACTGCCTGTTTAACTTCATCGTCGCTGTTAAATTTCCTACCCCTTAAATCTGCCTTGAGTTTTGAAACCAAAAAATAGCTAGACTGGGTAAAGTCAGGACTATATGGGGCAAGTTGAATCTTTGTAAAGCCACAATCGCGTAAGTAGCCTTGGAACGTGAAGCAGTGTGGATTGGAGCATTATCATGAAGCCATGTTAACGACTGTATTCGATTCCTTGAAGTCAATCAGAAGAACTCAGTCTCTAAAAATTGTAGCCATTTTGCTTTTTTTTTTTGGGACAAGTTCTCATTTTCCATTGAATCTCTTTTGGATGTTGGATCATAGTAGAGGACCATAGTTTCATCCCCCGTCACAATTGATTGAATTACACCTTCTTGCTCCTCACTGTTAATCTTCAAAAATTGCTCACAAAATTCTACTCGCCGCTGCTTTTGCACTGTGCTTAGAATTCGAGGCACTCTGCACAAATTTTTGTCATATTTAAATATTCATGTACGATTCTTAGAACCTTATTTTGGAAATTCCGGTTTGTGCTGGAATTTATTTTGCTTTCAAGCGTCGGTCATAACAATTTCTTCCACTAATATAATGTTTTCTGGAGTGGTCACCGTCACAGGACCTCCCGCACGTGGGTCGTTTTCTAATAATTCTCGTCCCCAGCGAAACAACTTAGGCCAGTTTTTTATTGTTAAAAATTACGGACACGATTTTCTTTGATTTATGTTAGCGTTAAAGCTTCTTTAGTCAAAAACTTCATAACAGCGCGATATTCAACTTAAAACATTTTTTTTTAAATCACTTATCTGAGTTGTCTTTCGAGTATCTGTTACAATTAAACAGATTAAAGCGACTTGAAACTTTGTATAGGGCTTGTTAAGACTCGTTACTGTCACAAACATGAAGTTATTTTTTTTTCGAACGAATTCTATTTACTATATGAACTCATGGATTGTACTACGTATCTCGGCTCCTAATGGACCTAGTGAGCTGATTTCTTTTTTAAATAACACATTGTGATTTCTCGTAAAATGAGAGTTGTTTAATGGTTCAAATATGCTAATAATTTGTGAAAGGGTCTAATATCTGCTCCGGGCGAATAGAACGAGTAAAAAATACACTCATTACCTGTCAGGGTCAAGCAGCGTTGGATACGGGTGGAACTTGGTTCCGATGTTTTATGTTGTATGAACCACTACTGCAATGTTATTTCTACAAGATTTGTAGTTTAAATAACAAGATTGTTTTCTTAATTAATTAATTAATATTATATCTTGTGTAGTAGTTTTATATTCTCGAAACTTCCTAAGTTGTACTAGTTTCGTATATCAAACATTGTTATACAGGGTGACAAATGGAAAGTTGTCTAAAGTATACCTATGTCTTTTCCTCTCTAATATGTCGTAGAAGGTTGGGACCCCGTAGTTATATACTAGAGTGTTGCCATTTTCTGATGAGAAGTCACAAAGAGAAATACGTGTACTTTAAAATTAGTAACCTTACAAACGGAGAAAAATCGAGTGCATTTATTCTAGAGGTAAAAGCTATACTGAAGCATATAGAGACGCCTTCATACCCAGTCTGGAAGTAAAAATGTAACCAGCCAAAACACTCAGAAGGTAAGAATTAGAAAAAAATTATTTGATTTCATCGTATGAACTCATTTATTAATAACGTTTTCAAGCATTTATGTAAATAGTTATCCCCTGGCCGAATTTTGTAGATTTTTTTAAATCTTAATAAGTATCTGTCAAAAATGTCTGATTCAACTGGAACTAATTTAAAATAAAAATGACATCTTTACTGAATTTATACGTACAATAGGACCTCGTTAATCCGGAGAGGCAAAAACAAGACCCCTTGCGGATTATCGAGTCGTCCGGATTGTCATATTTAATGGTAATAAAACATATATTTAACCTTAGTTTCTTTAATCAATTTTTTAATTAAAGTATAAAGACAAAAATGAACATGTTCAAAATTACAACTATGTAAGAAAAAAAGTAAGTTAACATTAGTTAATTCTTCTTGAAAAAGTCTTTAAAAGTGACGACGGATTAGCCCGCAACCCGCACCTACACACGCCGACCCCGCGCCCCGCGAATCTTATTGCCCGGCCGGATTACAGCGATCACCGAACAAGCGGGAGTCCGGATTAACGAGGCCCTACTGTATATTTATTTTTTTTTTCCCCTGCACTCATTTTAAAATTATGAATGATTAGTTTAGGCAACTTTCCATTTGTCACCATGTGGTACTTTTGTGGCTATCCTCTTACACTTGTAAGGTGAAAATCATTAGGAGAATTAGTTACGTGAATCGAACATGAACATGAGCCCTAAGGTTTTTATTGCATGGTCGATACTTCAAAATAACATTTTTTTGTTAAGCCAAGCATCCCAACCACTTTTTTTGTATCTAGGGTGATTATAAAGAAAATTCCTAGTTTCAGAATGCAGTATTAATAGCTCAAAAGATTTCCTATATTAGTTTGAAATTCAGATCTTTAACAACTTACATAAAAGAAAAAGGGTATTACTCTTTGACACCGGTTCTTGTACTTGTAAAAACTTTGGTATTACAGACCTAAAACTATTATAAGGATTCAGCCACGTCGTCTCTTTCATGTTTGTCGTTGTTAATTAGAGAGAATGTTGAACAGAATAACAAGGAACGAAAATCGCCAAACATTTCCAAAAACAATCACGTTCTTTAGCAAGTCTTTTGCAAGTGTCTCCGAAAATACCTCAACTTAAGCAGAGAAGACGACCTGCGCAATTTACATTTCAGGAAAGGCATTCCGTTTAACTGCTTTCACGTTGTCCCTTAAAAAGGAGCCAACAACAGCACAAATAAATCCCGCCATCAACACCTAAAAGTGCCATTTAGGGAATTTAAAGTCCCTACTCTCCCCAGCAGAACAAGTGCTCGCCTGTGTTACTGGTCGGAATAGAAGTGGGAATAGGGCCGCCCTTGGGAAAAGGGTCGGGGGTAGTGGTGGGGATGACTGGGCCCTTCAGGGGCTTTCTTAGTGCTTAATTTTACTTCCTTTTCCGCTTTGGGGGTTTTACACAGAACCTCCTAACGTATGCAATTATTTGTGCAATACTCGAGAGCGGCTCACGTCACGTCACTACTACTGAACTACTTTGCTCCCTTAAGGTCCTTTTGTTTTATTTTATAATTGTACACCTCTTCTAGCCGCTCTGTAGTACTCGAACTCGAAATGGGGCTGGCTGGTCTAAGTTTCCTAATGCCGCAAATGTAGTATTCTTGCAGCACTTAAAACGTAAAACGGATAGGTGAAATTTCAGGTGCCTCTGCACAGGTAAGAAAGATGGGGGGAAAAAAGGAGGGTGTGCTCGACATCATTTTTCTCGTTTTATCGATTGTATACAGGGCCTTTTCGGGGAGGCCAAATAAAATTTACACTTTTAAGGGATTATGTCGGGCGTATAGCGAGACTGACAAGGCGCTAAGTGTAAAGTCGTGTTTGCCCTCCCGGAATATCGCTTGAATTAGGGCATATTTTTTACTCTTAGGGTTCAATTTTCAATGTAAACAAAAAAAGTGTATTTTGATCTCATACAACGTTTTTCTTTTTTATGCTGCAAAACGACGGATAGGAACACAATATTCAAGTCATTTTAAGCTTAGAGTCAACTTTTATTACTTCGTACACACTGTACAGTGTACACCATCAAGAGAGATAAGCGGGATTATGTTTTCACCTGAAAATCATAATCATAATTAATACCACATAAAACCCCTTAACGTACTACGCTACTGTAACAGCCGTAAAGTAGATTGCTAAAGCGAAAGAGGTAGGGTTATGGTTTATCCTTAAAATTTAAATTACAAAAATAGATGGAACCCGGTCTCATGGGGGAAGGAGAAAGTCTTTTAAGCCCGCACGTATTGCAAAGACATATACCAGTTCAATGGGCCCTGAAAAATGCTGAGCCGATTTTATCCGCTAAAAGCATACGTACTTCTTCTAACCAGGGAATTCTGTTCCCGTACGTCTCAAAAACCCATACCGTGGAACGACATGTACCTGTAGGAAACTTCTCAAAATCAGGGAAATGGAAAATTCAGCTGGCATAGCCGATTATGAGCAGCGTAGAGTTGATTTGGTATTATCACCAGATTTTCTGGTAAGGTGCCATATTATACCAACAATCCCCCTCTCTTCCACTAACACTTGAGTGATTTTCCAAATTTGGGCGAATAAATAAAATCCTTTGATATTCAATTTATCGAAGTGACATCTTAGTGCCTGAAGGAGATTTTAAAGGTGCGCCACGCTGTAAGTCGGAGACCGACACGAACAGAGCAATTCTTTTGAAGTTAGTAAAAAGGAAAATGTCTCAATATGACTTAGCATGTTTCGTCGATCGATCAGGTGGCCCCTTCTTCACGCAATTATGTTCGCGTTCACCTGCTCTTTCTGTAATTACACCTTTGAGCTATTCTCGGGCTGAATGCTTTCTAAGGCGTAACATGGAAATGACCTGACCGTCGTCGTTGTCGCCGTCGTCGGAGTCGTCGTTGTCGTGATGAAATAATCGCAATAAAGCGGAAATCTCATAACTTTCAGCATTTGCATTCATTTTTAATTTATGGCTTTGCTTTAGGGCACACTGCTTCACTGGTGGGACTTGATGATGACTTCACTCGTTGAATCGCTAGAGGTATAAATGTAAATATTTTTCGCATATATGCAAATATTACGTGAGAAATTACAGAAGCAGGTCTCTTGTGAAAAATTTTGTTATATCGCAAATTGCATCCAAATGCCCACAACAGCCGGACAACCAGAGTTATTAACCCCAGAACTACCAAGACCAGTTAAATTGACTCGTACTCAATTCCTTCCTAGAATTAATTATATTTTTTAAAGTTATCTTTAAGAGTTATGCTAAAGCTTATTAAGGTTCAAAATTACGACATATTCAAAAATCTTTTTCCATTTATAATTACTAATTTAAATGTGTAAGCATATTAAATTAAAGATGCAGAAAGTTTTCAAAGTTGCAAGCTTACTAAAAAACGAGCAATGAAATTCTGAATTCATGCCATATAATCGAGTTTATGTTTTTGTGATCCCAGCGAGAATTTATGGAATATTGTTGGGGGAAGAAAAACTTTCTTTGCGATTGAATGGAAGTTATTTCCGGAATTATGCGAATTTGCTGCACTAATTGAAGTGTACACCTTTAGGTCTCTTGTAAACAATGTTGTTATATCGTAAATTGCATTTATATGCCCGCAACAGACGTAAAACAGAGTCATTAAAGCGCAAGCATTGAAATTCTGAATTCGCGCCATATAATCGTATTTACTTTTTTGTGATTCTATTAAAGATTTATGGAATATTGGAATATTAAATAGAAGTTATTTCAAGAATTCTGCGAATTTGCTGTGTACTAATTAAAGTGTAGGCGAAATGAATTAGACCTTTGAGGGAATTAAAAAGGTTTGTACATTGCTCAATTCAAATTTTTTATGAATACTGATGGTTTCACGAGACTTGTATACATTATCACAAGAATTGGAGAATTTCCAAAAAAACATGTAGATATACAAAGAAAATCCTCCAAGGATCTCTTGTAAAAAAAATAACAATATAATTGATTATAACTATAGTTTTTCTTTAATATTTTTCGAAAGCTGAATTTAAAATTTCCTCGGAAGTAAACTAAATCAAATTTTAAATTAAAGGGTCAAGTTTCTTATCTAAAGATAAGTAAAACATGTTTAATGAAAGCCGTCCCCATAAATTCGTTGAAACTCAATACGTACTATGCAGAGAACTAATAAGCAAAGAGATTTCAGAACAGCAATTTACCTGGCAAATCTAAATTGGAAGTGTTAGATATCAGTTTATGACAATCTATATAACACATCCTTTCCACCTGTTCATTTTCCACAAAATTGACTTCGGAATTCGAATTTACGGCTCCGGAAATTATTTCCAGGTTCGAAGAAATCGATCGTCAAATTAAGGATTCACGAAGTAAAGTGCATTGTCCTTTATTTGTACAGAATATTAAATAATAGGTATTTACAAAAGGTTAGATAAGGAAGATAAAACAAGACAGCCGATTAATTAACTGTGAAAGGAAGAAATTCTTCCTGTCCGATGTATTAAAATTTAATTAAGCTTAATGTCACGACGCAATTAAAGTGATATTCGCCTACATTAAAAAGTTGATTTTTGCATATAGATTGAAATCAAACAAAGATAATTCATTCGGTCAACACTGCACATGTTACTAAAATTTGGAAATATGTAAGTGTTCCATTCGGATATATCCACGCTGGAATGACCGTCCTCAATTTACTCGGTTCACAAAAAAGGGCGGACACTATCGGAACACGAAAGGGAGAGAAAAAAGGAACATATCGGTGCACTCATGCAACGTTCGAGTTCAGAACTCGGTTGGTGCAATCCCGTAGAGATTTTTCCACTTAAAGGGATTTTATTTGGCCGTTTTAATGTAAATTTTCATTTAAATCAATTCCCACTCGAGAAAAAAGCGTACGCGTTAAAATGGAAGCTCTGCTGAGTTCCCTAGGATTTGTAATATAAAAAGCTATTTCGTTTCTGCCGGACGGTCGTCATCACTTTTGGCTGGCGTTTTGGCGCCAACGCCAGTCTGCACGGAAAACGCTATTAAATATAAAATGCAGTGGCATAGAGTATGGGAATGTTTTCTATTCCGCCATGCATACTGGACGGTCCACTTTAAATGGGGTAAATTGGGAAAAAATTGGATAAATATGAAGCTCGACGTGCAATTAATATACGCTGTGAATTGGCTAAAAGAGAAGAGTGGCTATTCATTGGATGGATGGATGGATGGTGGCGTAGAAATTGGCTTTTAAAAAATTTTAACCTACTTCAAGAGAGTGCAATTTTTGACTGAATTTCTTCTTTTCAATGTTACAGTTCCTCATCGGGGTATATGGGTTAAGTACTTTTACCCATTTTCCATTAAGTTTCGACGAAAAAATATAAATTAAAAACTAAAACTCGACTACGACTCTGACATTGTCATTCATTAGTTAGTCTTTTTGTTTGAGATACGACGTGTTTAGTTTTTAATGTCATTCTCATTTAACTCATTTTAGAGATATTTTTGGAATTTGCACATTGAAACCTTTAATTTGATATTAAACTCGATACATTTATCTAATTTTTGTTTTTTTGCTTTGCGTAATTTGTGGGGCACATCCGCCATGCAGGATCTAATATGATCTCATATAGTCTATGTTACGCGAAACACTAAGATGAAGCCAACAACACCTCATTTTTCTAAATATAATGGGTAGTTTAGAAGTTACAAGGGAACAGATAAACACACATATTAACATAGACTGCTAAAATCATAAACCAGTCTTTTGCTTTGCTCTAGTCGAGTAAAAGTGTTGAGCAAGAAGATTCTACTACGATAATAATACAATATACCACCTTGTTCAAAAAGTTTCAGGAAGACCACCGTGTGGTGCTGTCAGTCACTCAATTTGTTTTTTTGGTTTTTTAAGGTTGCCATATCTGTCATTGACCTTCCCACCAAAAAAAAACATCGATAAAATCAAAGAAATGATTGCCGGAAACCACAAATTGATCATTACAGAGCTGGCAGGGGACTTGAAACATGGCTTATGTATCCGTTCAAAGCGGATCCGCGTTGACGTCGCGAACGACATGATTTCGATGGCTGAAACCGACCAAATAATCAACCAACGCATAATTACTGGAGACGTGACGTGAGTATATGAGTGTGACTAAAAAAATCACTCCGGGGAACGCGTTTTAGCAGCCAAGAGGTGATAATGGAGAAATCGAAGACGGCTTTCGAGGATTGGATCAAGCGCTGGCATAAGTGCGGTGCAGTTGATGGAGAGTGCTTTGAAGGGGACAATATCGATGTTGATGAATAAAGTTGTATTCTTAATTTTCTGAATAAATTCCTGAAACTTGTTGATCAAGGTGGTATACGTCCAGAAACTGTCTCTATTATGCTATGACAGTAAGTAAATAAGTTTTTGGACTTTCGACTTCATCATTTCATTTCGTCTAACGTCTGCTATATTGAATTTCCTATTACGTAATATAGCCTAGGACATATTCTGGATCAGAACGAATCCAACGACACCTCATTTGCTGAAATCGGTTCAATAGTTTAAGCTGTATGCGGTAACAAACTATCTCACATACATATGTATATACGAGTACATAGTCTGTGAGATTGATTCATAACCCTTCTGTTTAGTTGGTAAAAATCAAAAGAAAATCTTACGTTTTATACTATTATATTTTTCTAATTTTGAACGCAATAATAGAAAAATACGGGGATAAAAGACATTGTTTCAATCCACACATTCTTGTAAGTAATTTAAATGCAAAGCACTTTTACATCTAATGATCACTATATAAAAGCAGTGTCATTATGATCAACGAAATTGCACTACATTTCATTGCGTAACTTTTCATATAAGTTTTATAATAATTCCTACAAAGATTTATTGAGTTATATTAAAATCTTCTGAGGAAAATTATTTCAAAATTAACCTATTCCTTAGCCTTTCAGTATAGTTTACTTTCTTAATTCGAAGGATTGTGGAATTCTTTTCCAACAATAACTAATTACTTAGTTGTATTAAAATTGAAATTTATTATAATACTTGTGGTTTTATATTTTATGAGGCAGTAAAATATGTAACGTGTTGATGAACAATTAATAAGTAATTTCGCTTTTTAATGGCAAGAGAGAATGTAAGGGAAGTTGTAACATATGCCATATGTTGCTATCAGCACATTTTTTGGGATTTATTCTTTTTCTGGGAACCGCACATGGCTCGATATGCCCTCGACCACACACATGAAAAAGTAATAAGCTGTAAGTTTTATATACTTCGAGTGAGTTGTTTTTACGACATTCTTCATATTTTTATTTACAACCCAACCCAGGGGAGTAGTTAAAGGACTCAAATAGCCTGTAGCATTTCTCAGGTTTTTAAGAGTTTTTTGCTTGCGGCTTTGCCATTAAAATCTGTGTACTAGTTTTTAAGATTATTGCCAAACAGTAGTTAAAGCAATGGACATTTTTATTGGGTTTAATTTACAGTAAATCTCTTCCGAAGTCAGCAGATTTTATGGGGAGAAAAAAAAGTATCTGAAAGTGTTCCGTACAGATAAAATTGGTTAAGCATTTGCCATAATAAAAAAGTCTCAGAACAGAGTTTCTTAAGAATTTCACAAATGATGTTTGCATGAATCCTTTTATTAATAGCAATAAAAGTTACATCGTTAATGACGTGCTCGTAAATAGGAATAAATTAGACCACATCGTCACGTGGCATATATTTAAATACGCACTGTGGTGTCTGCGTTTAATGCATTACTGATTTCTTGTTAATAGCTTCTATTTAAAATTACATGAAAATCTGGCTCCTTTTCAGACAGACAGAAAAGTATGTTGAATGAAATGAACACCAGTTTATTCACTTGAACTGTTTTACATTAGGTTCGCAGTGTTAAATGACATCCTTTAGTATTCTGCGCGCTCAAAAGGACTCGTTCCTTTGAAAGGAAATAGAATTTCAGATCAGGCGGTGAACACCAGACCACCCAAGTAATGGAAAAGTGTTAGGTACCTGTTAAATAATTTCAGTGAACTCAATTAACGAAAGGTACTTACTTTCAAAGTCTACGACACAAAAGGTGACCGTGGTCTGGTTTCAATATAATTATTTTAGCTAGGTCGGACTTCTGTGCATTGAAACATTTAAAGTGAAATTTTTTTTTTATTTAAAAGGTGAGAGATTAAATCAAATAATGAACGGTCACGCTCTTTTGTTAATATATTTAAAAAAATACAAAGGAAACAATTTCTTCCCCAGTAGACATAAATATCACGCTTTATAGTACCATTTAATAGCATATAGTACAACTGCCTTCAAGCATTCAGCTTTTTCAGTTGACTGTACAATTCAGCGAATTGGCTTTTTATCCCACGCGATAATTCTCATATTTTGCTATGGCTGAATATGATTCTGGCAGCGAGTTGATTTAGCTGAATTGAATTGAGCAGTCGGGAGGACGGCTGTTTTTCAAAAGGTAGTGATATCGCAGTAACTTCACAATACAGCTTCAGAGACTACCACGCTGAATTGTGCAGTCATTTGTCATTTTATGAGACAGTAGCTGAAATACATACGTGGTCTACAAGATATGAAAATAATGAAATCGTATCGTATATTCAATTAGGGTATCCTGATTTTTAATTATTTGTTTAAAAATAGATTATAGCTTAGTAATAAATTATTACCTAAATCTTACAACAGGTGTTTTGTAAAAAAAAAAAAAATTCATCCAGCTTTGCTCCAAATAGTCTCTTTATCCTGATGTATGCTGACATGTCATGCAACGATTTCATCTAGACCTCATCAAAGAGTTTTCAATTACTTCATCGGCATAATAGAGGTGAAGTGGTCGGGTGAAAAGCCGTAATTATCATAAGGTATGCAATGCTTCTTCGTGACATTATTGTCTTTTAAATGAAGCTCTTCCGTGACTGTGGGGAATTAATCACTTCGCCCGGAAGCATTTATACCTCCTGTGATTGTGATCCCTCATTTAAATGGCTCTGTGCGTTCATGTTTTTGTGCTTGTAATTAAAGAAAAGCCTCCACGGCAAGAGAAACCTTTTGTTATCCTTTCCATCCTTGGTCCTAAGAAGAGGAGAGAGAAAAAAAAGGGAAAATAACTCGTTATATCTCTGGAGAATTTTCTTTTGATTACCTGTCGGAGTGTTTTGATAAAAAGTTGCACAGTTGTAAAATTTGCCTCGATTGCGGTGTATAACAGAGTGCGGGGGGGGGCCAAGTAAATTTCGATGAGCTCAAAACAAAAAAACCTCTTTTTTTTTTCTTCTTCTTCCAGGGATGCTTTCAATAAATGAGCACCTCCTGGAGACCATGGTTCTATTGTACTTCGCTAAGATGAATTGGGGGCCCCCTTTTGACGGTGCGGCAAATATTTTTGTTTACTCAGCCAGAAAAGACAAAGTTCCTGCCTGACGGGAACATAAATTACGAAGGCGTCGTTCGGCTTTCCGGAGAATAATTCAGAGGGCCCCAAAACGTGCGCTTTTGTATACTATATAGTCTGGGAGGACCCCCCGCCCGGACGGGGCAAATATGAGCAGCCGAGTGAATTACACACAGTGCGTGGCAATTTATTTCTTTAAAAGCTTTTTGCCAGGTATTTATGGAACATTAGATATAAATTTTCAAACTTTCGTCCGAAATTGATACAGACAAGGGCGGAATTAAGTGTCGGCCGTTTATCACTGCGTCGGATCCATTCGAATTCCCAGAATGACAAATATTCCTGGTGAAATGCTCATATCTGGCGTCAGTGGGAAGCCCTCGTCTTTGGTCACAACGCCTCACATAACTCATACATTCGGCTCTTCATTCCGGACGGCTTGAAGAAAGGTATTTTGGCGTATTTCCACTTCGCTGGAGCGCTTCGTTTATTTATGTTTGAGAAATATCCGAAGTGGATGGGAATTATCAGCTAGAGGTCCCTATAATCTCAGTTGTGCTGTATCAAGGTGATATTCGCTTTAAATTTCAAAATCTGATAAAAGGGCGTTTTTAGAGCTTCTTCAAAGAGTTCTTACAAGTCCTTTTACACGGAAAATTTCTCTCAGGAAAGGAATTCCTGGAAAAGGTAATGCTATGAATCTATTTTAAGATGAATTGTGACAAATATTTCGAAATCGAATTTAATCTATGTCGATCTACAGCTCTTTAAGAATATTTGTACAAAATTTAATGAAATTTTTTTGAGTTTTTCAGATATAATAGTAGACCAAACAAATATTTTATTACAACTTATGGGTAATAACTCCGTTTCCGACCCGCCTTGGTTAAAGGGTTCTCTTAAACATTTAAAACACCTTAAAACTAAAGCTTGGAAGCGATTCTGTTCCTCAGGGAGCGATGCTGATTTCTCGATTTATTCTGAATTGCGTAACGAATACATACTGCACCTTGGAATTGCTTACAATGACTACCTCTTCAATATGGAGTTAATTATATCTAGTGAGACAAGGCAGTTTTGGAGGTTTGTTAATTCTAAAAGGGGAACGAACGACCACCTGTCCTTGTTGAGGTTGGGGGATCTTGAGAGTGGTGATCCGGCTGCGATCTCGAACCTTTTGCGGAATTTTTCAAAACGGCTTTCCTTGACAATACCTGTGATATTAGTTTTAAGGATTTTATCTCTTTGACGAACTTTCCAGTAACATCGCTGGAAATGAGAGATCTTTTTATTGACGACGAAGCAATCACAGAGCACATACAAAGCCTGGCTGATAATTTTTCATGTGGTCCTGATGGCATCCCTGTATCGCTCTTGAAAAACTGTTGTACTTCTATTGTTCGTGTTTTGTCTTATTTATTTAATTTATCAATTTCGTCTGGTGTTTTTCCGACATCTTGGAAATCCCCTTTCGTTCGTTATTCCATTACATAAAAAAAGTAACAAAACCGAAATTTCTAATTATAGACCTGATAGATAGATAAACTATCCTCGATCGCTAAGATTTTTGAGGCTTTAAGGCAAATGACAAGACATAGGGAAATGATATTTGGCATTATCTTTTATTGTACATTTATCTGTACGAAAAAATTTTTTTATTAAAAAAAAAAACAAAATGGCGCCCGTTATTCAACTTCTCCGGAGGCATGTTTGTGTACAATTTGCGTACAAGATAACTCAAAAACGGTTCAACCGATCAACTTCTAGTTTCGTGCATATTAAAGTAAACAATTTTCTTCATAGAAGGAGTGGAGCACATTTTGAAAATTGTAACATTATCTCCTTTTTGTAAGTGATAAACTATGAAAAAAAACGGCCGAAAACGGCCTTAAAATTTCAAAATCGCGCCATTCCGTCAATTTTAAATTTTTTTTGAAAGTCGTCCTCTTTCTGAGACACATTTATTCTAGTTTATAATAATGTCATCATTATTTGATTTCAGACCAATCTGCGACCCCTAAATTGTACGCAGCTGGGCAATTTTCGAAAACATGCCTCCGGAGAAGTTGAATAACGGGCGCCATTTTGTTTTTTTGTTTGAATAAAAAAATTTTTTCGTACAGATAAATGTACAATAAAAGATAATGCCAAATATCATTTCCCTATGTCTTGTCATTTGCCTTCAAAAAATCACGAACTTTACCTACTTTTTGACGTTCTAGATGAGAACCTCCCCTTAATATACAAGGTTTTCCAATTTCATTGCAAGCCATTTTTATGCTCCTTCCAACATGGAGTTATGAAGGGAAAATCCACTATTACGAACCTTCTTGAATTTTCCCACAGTTGTACCTCTGCGATGGAGGCCGGCAAACAGTTGGACTGTATATTTACTGATTTTAGTAAAGCTTTTGACCGGATAAATCATGAAATATTAATATACAAGTTAACTGCTCTCGGATTTCCATTGGTGTTCATTAACTGGATTCGGTCATATCTATCTGGTCCTACTCAGCGTATTTCATTTCGTGGCTTTTTTTCTGATGTAATACACAATACATCTGGTGTACCTTAAGGGAGTCATCTTGGTCCTCTGTTATTTATCATTAATATTAATGATATATCCGCGTGTATCAAACACTCGGAAATTTTATGTTACGCTGACGATGCTAAGATTTTTCGTGTTGTGTCTTCTGTATGTGATTGTGACATTTTAAACTTTGACTTAGACTCATTCTATAAATGGTGTTCTATTAATTGTCTCCCCCTTAATGTTGACAAGTGTACGACTTTGTCTTTTTTTCTTAAAAGAACACATATTAGTTTTAACTACACGATAAATACCTGTGTACTAACCAAACTTGAAAAGACAAAAGACTTTGGTGTGCGGCTAAACTGTCGTTTTCTTTTTGACGATCATATTAATTTAATAGTTAATAAGGCGAACTCTACTTTAGGTTTCGTTAAGCGATGGTGTAGGGAGTAGTTTGAAGATCCTTACATTAAGCGTCTTTTGTATTGTACGTTCGTGAGGCCTATTTTAGAGTACGCCTGTTGTGTTTGGTCACCTTTTTACTTTACCCATATTAATCGCCTGGAAGCCGTTCAACGTAGATTTGTTCGCTTTGCACTTCGCGGTCTTCCTTGCAGCAATCCTATTTTATTGCCTCCGTACTTAGATAGGATTAAGGGGACGTGACACACCCAATTTTTTTTTTTTTATATTTGGAAAAATTGGAAAATTGAAGGGAAAAACAGTAGATACATTAATCAAACTTTGCATATTTATTAAACAGCATTAAAATAATACAAAAAAAATTTTTTTTTAATTTTTTGAATTCTTTTTTTTCTTTGTACAATTTTTTTTGTAAAAAACCACAAAAACTGACTGCGGGCACGATTGGGAGCGAATGGAACGTCTGAAAAAAAAAAAAAAGTTTTGGGTTTAATTGTTATCAAAATCCTCCTCCTAAATGGAACATTTTTCACGAGAAAATTACAAAATGGCGGCATTTTTCCGGGACAAAAGAAAGTGATTTTTTGAAAAAATGCCGCCATTTTGTAATTTTTTTCATGAAAAATGTTAACTTTTCACTTTTAATTCATTCGTTACACTTTTACACGTACACTTTAGATCTCTTTTATTCTTCTTTAATGCTGAATAGTATGCTTTCTAGCAGTTCTTCATTGTATTTTTTTTCATAATTTCTTATCAATATATAAGTGTATATTTTTTACTAATCAGCCATTTGATGAAATTGAAAAAAAAACTACAAAATCTTGTAATGTAAGAAAGGATTTTAAAAACCCAGTAATAAGAACTGATATCAAATTTTGTTTACAATAGCATAATTGTTTCTGCTGCTGACTGATGGCACCGTCTTGTTGAAACCAACGATCTTCGAGATCGAGATCTTCCAAATGATCAAACACACAAAGCTTTAAATCATGCTTAGAATAAATTGTACTTAAACACTCAAATATTTGCATACTGTTTCATCATATTATAGAGTTATAGAGCACATTATGGAAAAATAAAATCGTTTTACATTTCGCTTCCACGAAAAGTATCGTTTAATTAAATACAAATTAATTAAATAAAAATAATAAAAGTCGACGAGCTGGATATTATAACTTGTGGCTGAAAAATCCAATTTAATATTCATCAATATTTTAGTTGGCTAATGAAATACACGTTATATTTTAATTAATAATAATATAACTTTCATGAGAAGTTCCATCATAAATATGGAAAATAAATTGAAAATCAAAGGGTTTTTTCCATTATACGTTCTCACAACCAACCGCTTACTCAATTTCCATAAATAAACGACAAATCGTATGGATGTAAAAGTAAATAGTTTACTCAAAAACCAATAGCGGTTGGTAAATTCCTATTCTGTGGGTGTTTAAACATTTATTAAAATTCCGGAATACCGCGGTACCCTTGTCACAAATTGATTTACCAAACAAATAGCTTTCGAATTAATTCCAAAATGGGACAATATGGAATTATATTCACCACAAAAAGAAATAGAAATTAATTTGAAAATAGTTAAACATTGGTTGAAATGCATCAATACAACAGTGCATAGGGTTAGGAAGGTGGGCAATCTATATTTCTACCTCATTCGATTAAGTATTGCGTGTGTGATAAATTTTAATTTAGGTCCAACCACACCATAGGCTGTTTATTTGGCGCTTTTAATTCTCGGATTTATTCGTTCGCAACGAAAATATTTTTGGGAAAATGTCGTTAATCACAGAAGGCGGAAACAATTTGCGACCGAAGTCATTAAATTCAATTATGCCCCATCCGGATGAGTGTGGATGAATTGAAATAATCATTAGAGAGGGTATCGTGAGGAAATTGAAAAGTTTTTGAGATGGATTTCAACAGTTTGATTTGTTGCTATCGCTGTAATTCCGAGCATCCATCCATATTATACCGCTTTACATTAAATCCATCTACATTAATTACCGAAATTCCACTGCTATTCGAGTTTGACGGGATTCGGTATATTGTGCTAATAAGGAAGGCATAAATCAGCCGGTGTCAACAGAAATTCCTGTGAAGCATTCGTCAACAGTGCTGTTGGCTTGACACAGCGCGGTAGGGTTTATAGAGATCTCAATAAATCATATCGCCCCGAAAATGGATGGGGAATTGACAGTGGGAAGGGAATAAACATTTTGAGAAAGTCACCACTTTCGGAAGATGCATCATGTGCGTTTGACAGCTTAGTTTTCATATAGATTTCTACTGAGGGCAAAATAAATCGATTTTTATACCGTCGACGCCGCCGCCCCGCCCACGAAAGAGGAATGCCAGAGAAAGGTGATGGCTGTTGTTTAAAACTTTGCCTTTTTGTTTCAAAACATGACAAATACCTTCGTTGATGTATTGGCTGATTAAAGCTGTTGCTACCCATTTCATCTTGCTTTAATATCTTTAAAGAATTCTTTCTTTCATAATTAACATTAAGTTTTGCCAATTCTTTGCATTTAAGAAGGCGTATACATTTAAATTTTAATCGAAAGCATGTCAAAATTAGGCATCTTGAATCTTGAGTTTTTCTTTGATGATTACAGAAAAGGTATAGTCTTAATTTTTCGAATTTTAGAAAACTATAAAAAGTTGCCAATATTTTTAAATCGCTCAAAAGAAAAAAGGCCTATAAAAGTGAACATAAACTTAATTATCCATTAAATACTTATGTAGGCAGCGATTTGTAATTTCTTTAAAAATTGCTTTTTGAATTATATAGTATCACATATACAGGGTGATCCAAAAGTATGGAAACGGCTAAATAACTTTCGAGGAATGCATTTTGTAGAAAAAAGTTTCAGGAATTTTCCCTGGCTATTCAATGGTGGCCGTAGATTTGAACTTAACCATGGCCTTGAAAGTCATTTCAAGGTCAAGTTGACTTTTTTAAATGGGAACCCATATTTTTGACCACGGAAATGGAAAGAGCGGAAAATTTTACGTCCGACTATGACCAAGGTCATATCAAGGTCAAAATGGTTCTGTAAAGGGGAACCTGCATTGTTACTGCGGATTTGGAAAGAGCAGAAGATTTGCGTCCAAATGTGACTTTGACCACCACCTTGACCTCGAAGATCATATCAAGGTCAAGATAGTTTTTTGAAGGGCAAACCATGTTTTTGGCCACGGAAATGGAAAGAGCGGAAAATGTTACGTTTCCTTTGAAAGAACCATCTTGACCCTGATATGAACTTCGAGGTCATGGTCAAGGTCATAGTCTCTCCATTTCCGTTGCCAAAAATATAGTTTCACTCTTTACAAATCCGCAGTAACAATGCAGGTTCTCTTTCAAAAAGCCATATTGACCTTGATATGACCTTCGAGGTCATGGTTAAGTTCATAGTCGCACGTAATATTTTCCGCTCTTTCCAACTCCGTGGTCAAAAATATGGATTCCAATTTAAAAATGTCAACTTGACCTTGAACTGACCTTCAATGCCATGGTCTAGGTCAAATCTACGGCCACCATTGAATAGCCAGAGAAAATGTCTATGACTTTTGTCTAAAACGTTTTTCTCCAAAATGCATTCCTCGAAAGTTATTTAGCCGTTTCCATACTGTTGGATCACTCTGTATGGTATTTCTAAGCATTAATTTTAAATCTGTGTATACGTATTTGTATTTTACAGGGTGGCCACTTTTCCTCAAGACAATATTTGAGTTGTTTTTTCTTGACTTTGCCTTGTATAATGAAACTATGTAAAGAATTATAATAATAAAGTTTTTTATGCTTTTATATTGTGTGCATAACGTAACAGATCAGATGTTTGCTTGTATTTCGAAATCACAGAAAAACACTTTTTTTTTTTTTTTTTTTTTTTTTTTTATAAATATATATATATAGATATGTAGAAAGAGAGATAGATATACAGATTTATCTCACTTAATAGAAGTAAAATTACAGGAGTGAGATTCGAATATATTATAATATGGAAAGCGAGGAAGGTATTATTAAAGAAAAGATCTGATTCGTTGTTCGTATTTTAATATGAGTGACTCTAAACTTAAAAATTATTTATTATTGCAGGTAATTCTTTATGGATAGAGTACTTATCAATGATTAGCAATTATAAAGTACTTATAACTCTCAAGAATTTCTAAGTTTCTGAGTGTGATGACATAATATTGACTGTTCATATTGATCAGTAATGTTCTTTGCAATGTAAGCTTATAATCAAGGAAGATGTTGATTTTGGAACAAATCTAACAATTTTAAAAATATTAAGAAATATAATTCATAATAAAAAAAAAAAAAATCAAAAATATTAAGAAATATAATTCATAATTCAGTTCTCAATGGACAGTTGACCGGTCAAGATCTCTCTTTGCGCTAAAGTTCGTTGCTTTTATTTTTCCGCTCTATCGCAGTATTTTAATATTGTGCTCCATTATGCCTAACCGTGCTTGTGGCAAATGTGCTAATCTTTTTGATAAACATGACAAGAAAGTGACTTGTTTTATCTGCCTTAAAAATTTTCATAAAAGGTGTGCTCGAATCGATGACGGTGCTCTGGATTTACTGATTTCGAATCAGACTAGTATTTTTTGGAAATGTTATGCTTGTCGTGCCTTTTCTTTTTCTGACTTGCTCTCAAAAATTGACTGCTTGTGCAAGGAGATCGCTGATTAAAAATCGCAATTTTGTATTAATTCAGCGAATGGAATTAATATTGACTCCACTAGTGTTCACAACACCAATAATTTGCCGGTTCCTAGTGCAAAAACAGTTAAATCTGTTAATACTTTGCCTAACACTAATACTAAGAGTAAACCCAGATGCAATTCAGTCTCTGCATCATGCACAGTCGTTGCACTCGATGATGCACACTCAGGCCCTCCCAATTGCACTTCTGCCAGTGCTGCTGTTGCTGCTGCTGCTCTGAATGCTCAGTCTTCTACCGGTGCAAGATCAGATGCTATTTCCTGTGTTGCTGCTTCTGCCCCCATCGCTGGACCCTCGGATGTTGTCGCTGACTTATCGCTGGCCGCTGATGGCTCTTCTATTGCTAATTCTGCTGATGACTTGCAGTGGGTAAAAGTGCACCATAGAAAGAAAAATCAACGGAAACCTAAAAACATTATTGGTTCTGACACATCTTCATCTGATCTTTCTGCTGTTGTTAGCTTACGCTGGATTCATTTGTCTAGACTTGGAATGGACTCCTCTGAAGATAAGATTATCAATTATATCTCGAGGAAACTTAATATTTCAAGCGATAATCTTTTGTGCAAGAAGCTAATCAAAAAGGACACTGACGTGACGACCTTAAGATATCTCAGCTATAAACTTGGAGTACCTTACTTTGATTTTGACGCCTGCTTAGATCCCAATATTTGGCCTAAAGGAACCTACATTCGTCCCTTCAAGTACCAGCCAAAAAACATAATATTGAAGCCTCAACAGCAGATAACCACTTAATTGGCTCTTCTTGCCCTCCTGTAAATTCTTTAGCTAATGCTTCTATTGCAATTTATTATCAAAATGTGCGTGGTCTTCGAACTAAAACTAATCAGCTACTTCTTTCGGCTCTTGTTAACGATTTTCAAATTATTGCCCTTACTGAAACGTGGTTAAACAATATGATTGCCTCCTCAGAACTTCTGCCAACTTGTTATAATGTTTTTCGGAAGGATAGGTGTCCGGTATCATCCGGTCATAAGCGTGGAGGTGGTGTATTGTTGGCATGTAAATCGCATATTAGTGCCCGTAATATCCCGCTTGCTAATGACAGTGGTTTAATCGAACAATTATGTGTGCGCATTGACGATGCTAGTGGTAAACAATTATTCTTGTTTCTTAGTTATATTCCTCCTGGTAGTCCAGAGTCTATATACATGGATCACGTCATGAATGTATCCAATATCGTTTCGGGCTTTGATGATAACCAGTACGCTTGCATTCTTGGGGATTTCAACTTACCTAATATCATATGGAATTGGATCGAAGATGAGTATCTGGCTATTCCTCTTAACGTTAAATCTTCACCTGAGGTTACTCTTTTAGATTCTTTATTTAGTCTTAATTTCAAACAAATTAATTTGCATGTTAATTTTCTGAATAGGATTTTGGATCTATTTTTTGTGGATAACGAAATTTTTGCTGAAGTAGAAATAGTCACTAATTCATTAGTCCCTATAGATTTATATCATAATGCTTTTTTAATTAATATTATGTTTTTTGATTTTGTTAAGGCTGATACTTCTTTTTCTATTTCATACAACTTTTCGAAAGCTAATTTTGTTGAACTTAATAATTATTTTAGCTCGGTCGATTGGTCCTCTATTTTTAACACTAAAAACGTTCAACATATTTATGAATCATTTCATGCACTGCTTTTTGATGGATTTAAACTATTTGTGCCTACTAAAAAGAACGTTGCTAGCACGCATCCTCCTTGGTTTACCAAAGGTCTTCTTCGTTTAAAAAATAAAAAAAAATAAAATGCATAAAGTATATAAAAAAACTAATTCTCCGGATGATAAGGCGACATTCAACCGGCTTTGCCGAGAGATTGAATTTCTCCATAAATTTCTTTATAATAACTATATCATGTCCACGGAGCTAAATATCAAGCGTGATCCTAAAAGCTTTTGGTCTTTTCTTAAAAAGAGGAAAACAGGTACGGGCATCCCCAATTTCATCAGGATGGGTGACATTACTTCAACTGACTTGACTTCCTCTTGTGATCTATTTGCCAATTTTTTTGAGTCCGTTTATGCTTCTGCCAGTTCTAATATTCAACTTGATATTCACGATTTCAGTAATGCTCCTTTGGATATTGGCATTTTGCAGTTCGATATTTGTGAAGTGTTGGATAAATTAAAATCTATTAATATAAGTTCCACTGCTGGTCCCGACGGAATTCACCCAGTTATCCTAAGAAATTGCTCGGAGTCCCTAGCTTTTCCTTTATGTACCATCTTAAATTTATCCTTGAGTGAAGGTATCTTTCTTGATTTATGGAAAGTCTCCTATATTGTCCCAATCTTCAAGAATGGAGACAGGAGTGAGATCTCCAATTACAGAGGAATTTCCAAATCGAATGCAATTTCTAAACTTTTTGAAGGGCTCGTTAATGACAAATTACTTCTACTTGTTAAGGAACATATATCTCAGGCACAGCATGGGTTTTTCTCAGGTAGATCCACTACTACTAATCTAGTTCTAACTTCCAACTTCATTGGTACGCACATGGAAGATAAATATCAAGTGGATACCATTTATTTTGATTTTAGTAAAGCGTTTGATCGGGTTAGTCATAAACTTATCTTACATAAACTTAAAATGTTAGGCATTCATTCTGTTTTTTTGGACTGGATCGCCTCATTTTTGAGTGATAGAAAGGTTTACGTTAAGCTCGGCACGATTAATTCAAGGATGTTTCGTGTTGTCTCTGGCGTTCCTCAAGGAAGCCATTTAGGCCCGCTCTTATTTTTAATTGCTATTGATGATGTGGTTGGTTGTTTTAAACATTCAAAATGCCTCTTATATGCTGACGACTTGAAATTGTTGCTCCCAATTCGCTCCACTGAAGATTGTCATCTCTTGCAACGTGACATTGACAGTCTTGTCATATGGTGTGTTAATAATGGCTTTCTGCTCAATATTAATAAATGTAAATGCATCTCTTTTTCTCGTAAGGTCAATACGATTCTTTTTCACTACAGAATCTCGAATGATCCTATTCAACGAGTTGAGGAATTTAAGGACCTTGGTGTAGTCTTTGACTCTAAGTTATCTTTCAACAACCACCTCGATTACATCATTCCTAAGGCCTACTCTCTTCTTGGCTTTATTAAAAGAAATTGTAAGGATTTCTCTGATCCCTATACCTTAAAAACTTTATTTTGCTCCCTTGTTCGATCTGTTTTTGAATATGCTTCCATTGTCTGGTTTCCTATATACGAAATACATATAAATAGAATCGAATCTGTTCAAAAAGCGTTTACTAGATTTGCTTTGAGAATGATGAAATGGAACGATTCTCTTCCCGCCTATAATGCTCGTTGTCAACTTATTGACTTGGAATTCCTCTCTCGGCGAAGGAAGGTTGCTGCCGCCATGTTCGTTCGTGACATATTAATGTATAAAATTAATTGTCCTGAACTACTTTCATTATTTGCGCTTTATGCTCCTGAGAGACCGATTCGTGCTAGGAATATGTTATTTACGACTCCCCATCGTACTAACTATGGCGGACGTAACCCTATTACGATTTCGTCTAATCTATTTAACTGTTGCATGGAATCTACCGATTATTGTGTTTCTAGATTTTCATTTAAAAAAGAATTATCTGCCTTTTTTGCATCATCTTCTTGATCTTCGCTACTCTTAAGCTCGAATTTTATTTTGTTTATTATTTTCATTTTTGTTATATATCTTTCTAACGTTGTTTTCTTTTTTCTAATTTTAGTAGTCTGTAATGGTTTGTAACCTGTAGATGGGAAATAAATAAATAAATAAAATAAATAAATAAATAGAAATACCTGTATAAATTCAGCTTAAACTAGTTTCATTATTTGCTTTTGTAATTTTAATTTCATGCCTACAGTTGTCTAGTACTTTATGTTTTTTAGCATCTAGATCTTTGAGTTTCTCTGAAGCTTTATGTATTTCTGCTTTCATGTTTGACTTGGCGTCTTGTTCTTTCTTTTTTTTGAAAATTTTTGTATAGTAATATATATTTTTTGTATTACACCATGGTACATAATTATATATACATAATATTTCTGTTTCTCCACAATTAAAGATTGATCGGAAAGGTTATCAATTAAAGCTTTTTCATTTATATGAAAAAATTCAAACCATGTTTAAAAAAGAGCTTAAATCTTTATATTCTACTGTTTTTGGAATTATGTCTAGACAGGCTCTCTTCTTAATTATGAAATAAATGGATATTGAAGAACAAAAATTCCAAGATTTCAATGAAAATTCGTTAGCATTTCCCCGGCTTTTCCCGGTTTTTTCAGAACGTACCACCCTGATTTAAATAAAGCGACCTTGAATAATAATTCTCTTTTCTTAGAAGAATTCTCTTTTCTATTTCAAATAATATAATGCTCATTTTGTGTAGGTTAATTTGGGTTTTTATACATTTGTGTCCCTAAAATTTATATTAAAAAACAAAAAACATATTCTGGCTACATCAATGAAACAATAATATAGTTGAATGTTTGTTTATATTCCTATTTGTAAATAATATAAATAAATACATTACTACTATTACTTGGAACAAGTAATTGATAAAATTACTAAACTCTAAATTAAAGGTTTTTGTATAATTTTATTACAAATTACCATGAAACCTCCAGAACACTGAATAAATTTAAAATTATGACCATGCCCAAATAATTTCAGCATTTCACGAACAAAAATATAACGAAAATTGAATCGATTTCGAAACTGCCACATTTTTTTATATTCGCGCATTTTTGCTGTAGCGAAATCCGTTCACAACAGCCAAAATTGTCCTCTTTTGGCTTCGATTAAATTTTTAATGAAAACAAATTCCTCCGAAAACTCCACGCCTCACTGAACTTGTTTTAATTAAAAGTTTTCTGTCCATGGATTTTATTTGTATATATATATACATATTTTTTGTTAACCCAGTGGGGCCACAATTTGCTTGTCGCCAAGCTAAGCTGGCATTTTATTGAATTCCGAACTGCCTCTTTTGTGCATAATTCGAAGAAATCAATATCTTCGAATCATTTACTTGATTGAAGAGGAATTCAAAATTTATAGATTGAAAGTTATCAGAGAGTAGGAGTTCGTATGACACTTCCGGTAGTGTCTGGAAGAATGTCGATAAGAACCAGAAACTCTGGAGTTGTGAAAACTTCCATGAGCGATCCTTCGACAGGACGAATGTGACCCGGTAATCCTGGGCAGTAAATTCCAAGCCTTTTCTGATTGAAACAAGTTCCCGCCGAAAAGTCGGGAGATTTCCCGGAAGTTCACTTTATCTCCCAAACTGTGGGAATTGTATAGTGGCTGCAGTTAAGCTACTAAAACTTTTCTTGGGCAAATATCGGCAGGAACATGTTTCCTGCGGAAGCCCTGGGAATTGTGCCCTTCCCTTCAGTAAAATTTACATAATTTCCGGGCGCCCACCCTGGCCCGGGAATAGCTCAACATTCCCGAAAAGTCCTGCAGCTGTGCTCCTCATCGCATTGTATTGAACTTCGGGGCGAAAACCAGAGCAGACTGTTATTCAAATTAAGTCCTCAAGAACCATCGCCGGCGCATGGAAGCTTGTTTTGGCCCAAATCAATTTTCTTGTTGTGTTTTGGGGTGATTAGCAGATTATTTGGGATTCTGTGGGCTCCAGTGGATTCTCCTCTCATGGCTATCAGCAGAGTGAGCTGAGCATCTGGTTCCTGTTTTCGCCAGAGATGGGTGGTTTCACAGCTATCAGGCACAAATCCCTGGGCATAATTTATGGATACAGAAAAAAAAAAAAACAACAACAACAACGAAAAAGGGTCTCTGGCTAGAAGAAGGGATGATGATGGACCTGGAGGCACAACATAATATGCTTACATGCTTGATTCGATGATAATTTAATCGATTCCGTTCGGACGTTCGCCGGCCACTGTAGAACTCTTCGGGCCTGGAACTGGGGAAGGCTTAGGCTGTTGCTAAGAAGGTCCGTGAAGGGTCAACTCAGCCCCACCGCATCACTCTCGGGATGATTGAGCGATTTAAGCTTTAAGTACTCTTGGATGTTGGCCCAATGTTGGACAACAAGTTTCCCTGTGGCTTTGTGTGTAAATTATTCCTTTTTGGGGGGGCTCTTTAAGTGCCTATGGCTTAGAGGCAGGCTGATCAGAGTTTCCCTGTAAGATGAAAACTTATCAGTCATACGTCTTTGATTACTTTCCCCCTAAAAAAAAAAAAAAAAAAAACATGTTCTTATCCCTTTCCCTTGGAAGATTTTCATGAAAAGTTATATAAAATGCTCTTTGAATTTTGCTGAGCTTTCGCGTTCATAACAAATTCACTCCCGACAGCTAAGTGGATCATTAAAGTAGGATTTTAAGTTAAAGTTATGTCAATGAGGACTTTGTATCTGAATTTCATGAGGTATTAGTATGTTGGTTTTTTTGTCGTTATTAAAAATGTATACCGAAAGATATTCAAGAAAGTATTGATTTTGAATATACGCAGGACATATTTAGATATATAGTACAGATAGACAGGGAGAATTTTATGGTATCGATTATACTGGATTCTTGTCAATAACTCAGATAAAAATTATCGAAAAGTAAGGGCGAGGAGGCAATTAGAGGAGGCAAATTGTATAAAATATTACTCATATTTCGACTGGCAACTCAACGATATACAAACGTCAGGCTGACAGCTAACTTCAAGCTAACCTCAAACGTTCGAGTGTTTTTAGTCGGCTGTTTGCAATTATTTTGGTCCGTAAATGTAAGTATTTTAAAATTAAACTAGGGTTTAAATTACTTTAATTATAGTTTAAAATCAAAATAGCATGTTATTGTTTCTCAAGCAGCATGTTATTGTTTGCAAACGAAATCACATACGCTGAGGGTTTAAAAATGTTAGAAAAGGCTTTTGGTGATTCAATTTTATCAAAAACATGTGCTTATGAGTGGTATAAGGCGTTCAAGGAGGGCCGTGAGATCACTGAAGACACGCCGGCTTAAGGGTTCATGCCGAATTACACCCATGAAAAACAGACTATTTTTCAATAATTTTTTTAGTAGGTTCAGTTGTAAATATAAATATGGGAGGGGTTTTACTTCAATAAATATAGTGTCGAAGTATATGAAAACAATTTTTTTTGTTTATTTTTCCGATTTTTTGTTGTTGTAACAGACGGTTGAAAAAAAGTGAAAAAAAAGAGGGCTTCGCCTTGTTGATGATATCTCCGAGACGGATGGTCTGAAACTACAAAATGAAAAAGTTTTAGATTCAGTATGATAAGGGCTATGGAATGAATAGACAGATTTTTGATTTTTTGAAAATTGACAAAATGGCGGACATTTTTCGAAAAAATTCCAAAAATCATAATTTTTTTCCCCGTTTTTGCCCTTAAAAAAATACTTAAAATCAAAATTTCAAAAAACTGTCTATTCATGCCATAGCTATAGTTATAGAGAACATGTGGTAAAAATTTGGTGAAGATCGGTTCAGTAGTCACCGAGATTTTATCAACAAGGTGCCGAAAAACGTTGTTTCGAGAAAAACGCGATCAAAGTTTTTTTTAATGAAAAATCGTAAAAAAATCTCACCTGCGCTTAATCAGTGATGCCTGCACCATACAGTATGCCTTCTGTATGTTCATAATTAACGTTTTTATCCAAAACAGCGTTTCTGCGGATGATTCTGGCTTTCTTAGAGGCAATAGTGCTGATGCGCGTCAGCATCTCGTACGCGCTGTCGGTCACGGTCATCAGCAAATTGTATGGCGGCCGGGCCGATTTTGACGCCCATTAATATAGTTAGAGTGCCAAAAATATAGTTAGAGTGCTCCGATCTTTATAAAATTTTAATATGATATTTCTATATATATATAGTTTCCAAAAATGTAATAAAAAAAAAATCGATTTTTTGAAAATTACAATTCGGCATGAACCCTTAAGTGAGAGAGCACATAACCTCAACATCGCTCACGAGTCAGTTCGTACCATTCTGACTACTAGGCATGAAACGCGTCGCTGCACGGCTTGATCCAAAATAGCTGAATTTTCTTCAACAACAGTATCGCAAAGAGCCATGACTGTGAACGAATTTAAGGCCAAAAACTTAATAAATTAATTAATTGCCACTCCGTGGAACCTGTTTTGAGTCCGTTGAGATGATAAAACAAAATTCGTCGAAGGAACTGAAGGCCATATCGAAAAGTGCTTATAAAAAGTGTTTTGAAGATTGGAAAAATCGCTGGAACATGTGTGTAGTCTCGAATGGGCAATATTTTAAAGGTGACAAAATAAATTTTGATGACTGAATTTAAAATATGTGTTTTATTTAACGATTCCTGGTACTTTTTTTGGCATAATGTATATTAGCAAAATAATGTGGGCACTTTTTACACTCATTACCTGTAAGAGGCTAGTGATCAACATGTTTTCCTGTCAGGGATTAATTAATTTATCTAAGGAATATTTTTGTCATATTCTTAAAAGTTTCATAATTTCTGTAACTAATTATTCTAAAAAAGAATACCATCTAGTTTAAAAAAAATTGAGATTGTCTCTCGCCTTAATTTAAGTTGTTCTTTGATTGTGATATAAAAAAAAGAAAAAAAACTTAGTGATATTACCTAACATCTATTTTTTATGACGCAGTTGAATAAAAAGATATATAGCAAAATTATAGATGCATTATGCGATGCCTCCTAAATATAATATAAATTATTTTTAGTTAACGAATAAGTTTTCCACTTTAGTGGTTTTCTTACCTCCTACAATCACAAACACACCTCCCAACCTTCTTCATTTTTCTCAAATCGATGACCTCTACAACATATCCCAAGGTCAAGGTCATCAGGAAGTTGGACCTTAAAGTAAATAATTACCAAAAACTTCTGTATGTTTTTTATTCATCAGTCCCAAACTACCCCAACATTGTCCTAAACTTCTCCACTAGAGGGACAGTTTTAGACATAGGAGACTTTTGTTTAACCATGTCGTAAGCATTTCTCTTCTGTTAAATTAATATTAATCATTGATGATCAAATCAAATTATAATCCAATCAGAAAACGCATATATTAAAAACTGGTAAACTTAGGAAATTTTAAAGAAAAAGTGTCATATAGTGCCCCCTTTTGCCTTATAATTGAAAAAAAGTAAAGCTAAAAAGAACAGAAACAATACATATGTAGCAGTTTTTTTTTTTAAATAATCATGCAAATTTTTTAGAGACAATTCATATTTCATTCTATTCCTAAATATGTTTAATTAAATTCGAAACCGTTATTTTGTTTCTATATATTATGTTTTGATACTAGTTTAATCAGTCTTAACCCATTAATGCCGAGGTGATCAGAATTTTTACTAACTTTTCAACGTGTTTATTTATTATGTTATCGGACCAAAAAAATAATGCAATACCTCTATTCCTACGCGAAATTTGATGCTTTTTCAGAATTTGAGCTCAAAATTTCGATTAGACACCGAGAAAAAAAAAATATGGTCGATTGAAACGTGAAAAACGTGAAAATTTTCGAAAAAAAATTTTTTTCGCATTTTTTTTCACTATGATGCCGCAAAGGTATCAACTTTTTACTATGATCAGAGGTGATCATGGCACTCGAACATTAAGAGGAATTTTTTTCAGAAAATTTCATCGACGCGTTTTTCAAAATGGCGGCGAGAATGAAAAATTTTTATAAAAATCTTAATCTATCGTTTTCTTAAAAACTATAAACTTTAGAAAAAAATTTCTAAGAACAAAAATGTCTTAAAATTAGTCAAAGAACACTCTCAAATTTTTCCAGAATTTTTGGATACAATTTTTGATTTTTGAAAATTTCAAAAAATCCAATTTTCCAAAAATACCTGAAACATTTTTGAAAAAATTTGAGAATGTTCCTTGACTAATTTTAAGACTTTTTTGTTCTTAAAAATTTTTTCGAAAAGTCTATAGGTTTAAATAAATAAAATAAATGTGTGGCGTTCAGATTAGGGATGCATCCGATACCGATATATCGGCGATACTTCGGGTTTGCCGATATATCGGTATCGGCGATATTTTTATGGAAGATTCAACGATACTTTTCAAATTTCGCGCTTTAAAAATGTAGTTAGTTCGTGCCTCGTTTGCAACGAAATAGATGGGACAACACGCGCGTTTAGTGTTGTCCCATCTATTTCGTTGCAAACGAGGCACGAACTAACTATGCTCGGGGAAACCCCGCGCTTTATTCAGTGTTTTGTTTCGCCCGCCTGCTTTGGCCTCGCACTCGCACATCTATCCCATTTCGGTCTTATTCAAACAGACTTGCGAAATCGCCTTTGCCCGCAAAACTTAAGAATACTTTGGTTTTTAAATAAAAATCTTATAAATGTTAATTTTGATTACTAAAACTATTAATTAATTGTGTTTTATTTATTCTACCTTCCTTTTTGAATTCAATACAGTGGTGGAAATAGCTATAATTCCACTGAGCTTTTTTTCTATTGAAAGCAACTGACTGCTAATTTATAATTCGAAGTGAGCCATTTTATTTCCGTTTATTGTATCATTTCTAAAATCTAACGTAAAAAACAAAAATATCATTAGTTGAAAGCAAAATTTTAAGTAATATTAAAAAAAACAATTTTTAGCATGGAAATATCTATAAATCCACTATTCATATTTTAAGAAATACAATACAACTTTTTTTTTTATAACGTGTACTGCCTCCATTAGCCTGAATTACTTCGAAAATTCTCGTTGGCATGCTGTCTACCAACTTTTGTAGCTCCGATTGAGAAAATTGCGCCCAAGCATGTTTTATGGCCGCTTTCAACTCCTGAATCGTTGTAAATTGCCTTCCATTTGAGTAAACCTGCCGAATCAATATTGCCCATAGATTTTCAATTGGGTTCAGATCAGCACTACGCGACGGTCAATCCAAAACAGGTATGTTCCTGGTCTGAAACCACGATTTCGTTTCGCGAGATGAGTGGATAGCAGCATTGTCTTGCTGAAAGATCCACTCATTGCTGAGATTATCATCGCCGAAGTCAATTAGGATACTATCAGTAGTTGAATATAATCGCTGGATTTCATTCTGGTAGATATCCAAAAAATGGGAGTCTTCGCTTGGCTGCAAAAAGCAGCCCAAACCATTACCGTCCCACCTCCAAAATTGCGACTCATAGCGACCTCTGTATCTTTTCTAAGGTCGTGTCAGTAAAATTGACAGCCATCTGGACCGTCTAAATTGAACTTCTTTTCGTCGCTAAAAATCACTTTCCTCCATTCCCCGGTCCAAGACATATGATTTTAGTAAATTAAAGTCTGGCTTCCTTATGCTGTTTGTTCATTGCCGGTTTTGATATTCTTTTTCTCCATTCTAACGTCCCACTGGTATGCAAAATCTGCCGAACGCGTCTAGAAGTCACGGGCAACTTAAGGTCATTCACAATTTGAAAAGAACTTAAATGTTTTCTTCCTGCTAACCCAATTATAGAACGCCGGTCCATGTTGGTAAGTTTTGGCGGAGGTCCTTTTTTGTTAGTTTTACCATAATTTTCGCATAAACACAGGAAATTTCGTACAGCTGTGTGAGTTCTTCCATTTCCCAACATCTGAGCAATTCTTCGCAGTGAAAAACTTGCTGTTTTGAACGCAACCACTTTCGTCTGCTCTTCTTTAGTTAATAATTTTCCTGGATAAAATATAGTACTCCTTTTTTTTTTTTTTTGTGCTAAAATATTTAAATTACCTCCAAAATTATTTTTTATATCTTAATGAATCAATAACTCCTTGTTTTAATCCGCCAGCGGCACTTCAACACTTCTGGAATTATAGTAATTTCCATGCGCAATCACAACGAAAATGATTAAAACTCACCCAGAAACCGTTAACACTAATCAATTTGACACAAATTCTGACCAAATTGATTGAGCATGCGCACAAAACCGAGGAGTGCAGTTTTCATTTTTCTCTCTCAAAATACAAACCTTTGGCATAACTTTTATTCAGTGGAATTATAGCTATTTCCACCACTGTAAGCGTATCGGTATCGGTATCAGTATCGCCGATATTTTTATAAGAGTATCGGTATCGGTATCGTATCGGCAAAAAGGCGTATCGAGGCATCCCTAGTTCAGATCTCCACGCCGTTGTCTCTGGGTAATGATAACAGTAGAAAAAAACCATGTATATGCACAGAATCAGCAAAGAAGTAATCAAAGAACACTCTCAAATTTTTTCAAAAATTTTTCAGGTATTTTTGGAAAATTGGATTTTTTGAAATTTTCAAAAATCAAAAATTGTATCCAAAAATTCTGGAAAAATTTGAGAGTGTTCTTTGACTAATTTTAAGACATTTTTGTTCTTAGAAAATTTTTTCTAAAGTTTATAGTTTTTAAGAAAACGATAGATTAAAATTTTTATAAAATTTTTTCATTCTCGCCGCCATTTTGAAAATACGCGTCGATGAAATTTTCTGAAAAAAATTCCTCTTAATGTTCGAGTGCCATGATCACCTCTGATCATAGTAAAAAGTTGATACCTTTGCGGTATCATTGTGAAAAAAATGCGAAAAAATTTTTTTTTTAAAATGTTCACGTTTTTCACGTTTCAATCGGCCATAGTTTTTTTTTCTCGGTGTCTAATCGAAATTTTGAGCTCAGATTCTGAAAGAGCATCAAATTTCGCGTAGGAATAGAGGTATTGCATTATTTTTTTGGTCCGATAACATAATAAATAAACACGTTGAAAAGTTAGTAAAAATTCTGATCACCTCGGCGTTAAGTAAATTTGACAAAAATTGTACAGAAAATGCTTTGAAGACTGAATTTATTTTCTTTGTGTGTTTGCTAATTTTGTTTAATTCAAATCGCATTTATCGTATTATCTTAATAATATAAAACATTTCCACCTGTCTCATGACAATTCAGTAAAACTCCACCAGTGAGTAGATTTGCTTGATTAAGATATTCAGGCCAGGTTTACTCGCAGGTGCGCCATTACTCCATTAGGCCGGATTAGTCCGAGCATCGCACTTATAATTCAGCAGCAGTCAACTAAAACGTTGAGTTCCTCTAAAAATACCCGAGTGCTTTGGCGAAAACCGAGGGAGTTGCTCCCAGGAGGAGCAGGACCATGAGCAGGTAAGTCGTGGGTCCCACCTGTCCAGCTGTAGCCTGAAGGTATCCTGGAATACCAAGCAGATCGTCCTGATAAATTCTGAATAACGCCGAGAGTGCACTATCCGCCGACAGAGCGGAACGCACTCACATCAAAGAGCAGCTGGGTGTCTTTTCCCGGCATGATATTAACCAGCAAAATCATTTCACCGTCCAATTAGATAGTTGGATATATTCGGGATTTTCCAGGAGCAACGGCCAACTCACCTGGTGCAATTTAAAATAACGAACTCCCGTCGTGAACTCAAACAGCAGCGCGGAGCATTGGAGCGGCGGCGGTGATGTTATAATACTCGCGCGTTGGGCCACAGATATGGAGCGATGCGATACAAAGCTCCTGGATTCGCACCAGGATACACAAATGAGATGGAAACTAGGTGATGAAATTTACGTTCTCCTTGGGTTTTTATCCACATCCTGCAGTCGTGTCGGATGAAACAACGCCCGCAGGAGAAATGCTGGCGAACCGTGTCACATCTGTGGCAAAGGTATCTAAAGCCAACCCAACTATGCTCTGCGGTCCTGTCATAAAGGGAGAATTTATTAGAATTCCAGGGCTCTCGGGTGTCGGCTTTTCTGCGAATGGGGAGCGTCCCATCCGCGAGATATTGCGTAATTATGCACATTTCTTGCCTCGGAAATGAAATTACAAGCGATTTGCTCTTGTTTCATTATCCTTTAAAGTGCATGAAACTCCCGGCCAGGTGGAGAAAGAGTGGAGAGAAGAGTGAGTAATTCAAAACTCAAACTCCACCAGGTTGATATATTCCGACAAGCACTTCTCCAGATAGCACTTCAAGCAGTAGCAGCAGCAGCAGCAGAACCCCACTCTTGGCACCAATGATGCTGCTTTACCATGCCGACGGAGTAGACTGAATTCACAAAATTTTCATCCAATCGGCATTTCATTAGGAGCAGCACACCTCACGGTGTCAGATGAATTTTACATGAGTTTTCCATGCGACTGACATGGCCGTGATGAAGGGTTAAGCAAATCACATACGCGCCGCGCCGCCTTCAAAGAAAAGGGGTAATTGTATCGTGAGAATATATACATAAAGCATACGATTAATTGGGGCACAGACCCAGTTACATACTTGAATTTGAAATTTGGTTCAAGTGATCCCCGGCGGCATGGGGAATTGGGGCGAAAATCACGAACAATGAAGGGCCTCATGCACTTGTAATACTTAAAGGTATAGGAAGAGGGCAGATTTTATGCAATAGCTGTATGTATGACTGTGGTACCGATAAAGAGGACAAATAACTTTTTTCATTTATCATTTGGAGCTAAAATTGAATCAAATAATTAATATATATGACAGTACACTCAGGAAAAATATTTAAGATACTATTGAAAATTTATCATTTACGAAACTCGTAGTTCTGAAGAAGAAATTCTGTTAAGGCTACATTTTATCTATGTGATGTCAAAAACTTTCTTCATAGAAAGGTTTGTAAAATCAACGATAGTATCGTTAAAATTATATAATTTGCAGAATGTAATATAATTAAATAGGTATGCATTAAAATAACACCAGCAACAGCACTCTTCATGCATGGTTTTGCGGCTTTATTCCCACTTCATATGTATAATGGTTGCACTATGTTTGCAGAAAAAGTGTTTCGCTAATACTATAAAAGAGTGTGTACACACCAGACAAATATATATACTCTGGTTTTTATTATTACCCAGTTATATTAGTTCTATCGAATTTTATTCTATTAATATTAGAAAGAAATTCGTAAAAATGAACTAGTTTCGTATAGATTTCATGAAATATTTTTTATGATCAACTAAAAACAAGCTGAACTTGACAAAGAAATTTTAACAATAATTCAATTACAAAATTAACATAACCTTTTCTAATTTAAACAATATTTGATTTTAATAACAATTGAAAATTTGTTGAATTAATGAAAATGTTGTTAATGCATGAAAAATATGTATTAAATGTAAATATTTTGTTGATGTATGGTTAATATTTTAGCAAATTATATATTGTGCAAATTAAATGGTTTCAGCTATTATTTTTTATGGAAGTTTGAAAAATAAAAGATATTTAGAAAATTTATGTAACTGACATGAAATGCTTCTTATTTGAGGAATGATACTCCTACAAGATTATGTAAAAATTCGCTTCTTTAAAAATAAAATATGTAATAGAGATTATATAGATTTGAAAATTAGTTTATAATGCATTAAAAAATATGTATATAGAAAATTTTCCCCGTTTGTACAAAAGATCACAATTGATATTCTTTTTGAATATAAATTGATAAGCTAAACCACAAGTACATAATTAGAAATGCTGTTTTCAAGCATTAAATTTGTGCACTTGCCTTCTCAATTCAGCTCAACAAAAGCAATTGCTGAATTCTTCAGAAACCGAATTCTTGGAAACAGTCAAATAAACAACGTTTTATGGTTTATGTATTATCCTTACAACCCAGGGAAGTTATTTGCGTTGAACATTGCCGTTGAATTTCGTAAGAGCCCACAACAGCAATTGTTCGGGATTTACTTGCACAGCAAGGTACAAAGCAATGAGGGTAAATTAATTTTAAATTCAACGAACAAACATCCAAAACCGCAATACATCCCCGAGAGTTGCGGTTTTGGCGAGCATAAACGATAAAGTCTTTTCAGGCTTGCACGGCTTTTGGCTTTAAATATTTATTGACCAGTTCCGGTCATATTTCACCACTAAGCTTCCAAATTGTTTTCTGTGGAAATTAAGAATTATTAGGAAGACGAGCCGTTTCCCTCCTAATGCCATTTTCATACCGGCCTCATCTGGCTCGCTACTTTTGGAGAAATATTTATGATAAAGTTGAAATTTTACTCGCATTTAGCTGGCCCAGCATGAGTCTGGTCTACATTACATACATGTAAATAGCTCAGAACCTTACGTGGTGCTTCGCCCCCTTAAACGATCATCCGGTAGCTTCTCACATCGGATGCATGTAACATGGAAGAGTTCCTGGAACATTCTAGACATAATCCCGGTGCATTCAAGCCCAATAAATCTTAAGTATCCTCGAAATATAAAATTTTGTCACGTTCAAGGATTCGCGCCAGTCGCGCTTACTTTCAAAAGCCCAGCCACACCATTTGTGGGGTATGTTGAAAAGAATTAGCTTTTATGATCTCGACATCTATGTCGTTTCAAGAAATCGCTGCGCATTGAGTTCCATGAAATGCTGCTCTTCACATTGTTCTTGGCGTGTTGAACCTTTTCTGGACAATTTTTTCTTTCAGTTTTTGGCTGAGGGAAAGCTGCAGGGTAAACATCTTCCCTTGTTCCAGACGACAGTAAACGCATGAACCTCTCATATGCTCTTAACGTAGACTATGTAACTTAGTTGGGATAGTACGACACACTTTTCCCTTCCTGAATAAAAGTTTTAAGGAGGAAGATTTAGTGACAAACCGCTGACTGAGACTTCTTGGGGGCAACGATTCTTGTCTGACGGATTTACTTAAAGTGCGGAAACTTTTATAAAGTATATACACAATTCTGCAGATTTTGAATTTCTTGCTACTTTTTCCGACATTTTTGCTAATGTTAACGTATATCAAGATAACCACTTGGACATTTCCAGCTTAAGATGTACGATTTATAGCTTATATCATAGTAATATATAGGGCTATGAAATGCTAGTTTCAATATGTTGATGACAAATTATCGATTTCATTTTGCGCTAATTATAAATCTGTTGGTCAAATTGAGAATTTTAAGATGTGTAGTAATATTGGTATTGGGTGTGTGAATATTACTCCGCCCTTTTTTGTTAAAATAAAACACATTTGCTTTTTTAGAAAATTAAATAAAAGTTTATTCAAAGTATGCTCCATCGGCAGCTACAACTTTCGCCCATCTTTCAGGTAATTTACGTATTCCTTGCATGAAGACATCCTGGTCTTTTGAGCTGATCCAATTATCAATCCAAATTTTGATACTTTCGTATGAAGTGAACCCTTCTCCCGTAAGAGCTGACTGCATTGTTCGGAATAAGTGATAATCCGAAGGAGCTATGAGTGGCGAATATGGCGGGTAGAGTAGCATTTCCCAGTTCTGTCCATCTAAATATCTTTTCACGACTTGTACGGTATGCGGTTTGGCATTATCCTGTTGAAGAATTAATTTACTGTGCCTATTCACCCATTCTGGTCGTTTTTCTTCTATGGCTCCCTTCAAACGCGTTAGTTCTCGTCGGTAAACTTCTCCATTAATAGTTTTAGAGGGTTCGAGCAACTCATAATAAACAAGACCTCTCTGATTCCACCTTGTCACAGTGAATATTTCTCTTTGGCTGTGGTGGGCTGGGTTCACCCAAGCTTTTTTACGTTTAGGATTCTCATAATATATCCATTTTTCATCTCCTGTGATTATTCGATGCAAAAATCCTTTTCTTTGCTGCTTTTGAAGTAGCATTTCACAAATTGTTGTTCGACGTTCGATTTCTCTTTCTTTCAATTCATATGGAACCCAGTTGCGTCGTCAAGCACCTCCCAAGAGTTTTTGCCCTCGCAACTTGAGTCGCTTGTTGTTTTGGGTCATCCAGTCCAGACTTTTTATGTTGCAATATCTTTGGGGTGAAGTGTCTCAAAAATGCCTTTTGACTTAAATGCATTTTTAAAGTGATTCACCCTAATTTATTGTTACCAACTGATGCAATCTTTCTTTGGGATGTTAAGAATTTTTATAAATGAATTCTTTGTCAAGAATTCATCTCTAAGATATTTTTCTCTGCACCGGTGGTAGAGAATTCTAATTTTATATTCGAAATATCGGACTAATATGCCGATATTTCGCTATGCAACACCAGTTACCAACTATTTGAACCATTCCCATTTCTTTTAAACGCTTTGCTTTGATCGTTCAACATTTATTACTGCAGCCAATTCTGACTGAGTTTGGCAAGAATCCTCTGCCAATAATGCTTCCAATTCAGCATCTTCAAATTTTTTTGGTAGTTTTCAATGTTGTCCTCAGTGCCAAAATCATTATTTTGAAATCGTCGAAAACATTCCTTACAAGTTGTATTAAATGGAACATGCTCACCATAAATCTCCACAAGCAAACGATGTGTTTCTGCTGCACTTTTCTTTGCAATAAAATAGTGTAATATTAATAATAATACTTGGAACGAAAACCGACATTTTTAAGGAGGTAAAAGCACTTGTTGCTAATATTTCAACCAACTGACATAAAGTACTATCGAACACAAGGGCGGAGTCATATTCACACACCCAATATATTACACTTTACCTCAATATCAGTCACCAAACTTGTTTATGATTTCAAATAAAGTGTTTGATAAAATTCTAGTGTAATTGTTGAGTTGTTTCCACGCAGGCAAAGTTTCGTAACGTCCAAATTCTTAAATGAAATAAGGTAACTTATCACACCATTTTTTGTTCAAGGTATTGATTATTTAAAACAGCAAATAAAAATAATTTATTTGTATACTGCCACTGGCAATTTAGACCAATGACGTTCCTTAAAAAAATTACTTCTACTAAGCTTCCTCCAAAATTAATTTAAGATCTATGGGAAACAAAATGTTCGCTAGATATTAACTGACCTAGCGAAAAATGCTTGAAATCCATTGACAGCACTGAAATCCCATTATACTAGTATTTAACTTCGAATTCCCGGAAATCCTAGTTGTTTGATTCTGAAATACAGCCTTGTTCAAAAGTATTAGGCACCCCTAGTTTTCTCCAAAATAAGCCGTTTAAGACATGTGAAATAAAAAATGCACATATTTTCTAAAAAAACCTTATCATTTATTAATTTTATTAATATTTTGTATTTCCCCCGTTTGCTTTTATCACCACTGCAATCCTTTTCGACATATTGTTGACTACGGTGGCACAAATATCTGGAGATATTTTCTCTCATTCCTCAAACACGGCTTGACGCAGGGACGAAAGTGAAGTGCAGTTACGTTTGGTGGACTCATGCGTTTAATATGAGCCAAAGATGCTAGATGGGGGATAAGGCTGGTGGACTGTGAAGGTCAATCAATGAATTGGATATTCTTGTTCGCGAATAACTCGCGAATTTTCTTTGCTGTGTGGCAAAGAGCATTAACTTGTTGAAAAATATAATTATCAAGTACTCCTCCGAGAATTTGTATTATGGGTGGCTCCAAAATTTGTTCCAGCATGTGCTGTATATTTTTCGGAATTCATCCTTCCTTCACACACAAATGGCTTTCCGATTCCTGATGAGGCCATACAGGCCCAGATCATAATACTTCCGCCACCATGATTCACTGTAGGGACGAGGCAATCCGGACGAAAAGCTTCCTCCTTCCTCCGTCGCACGAACTGTGCCCTAGGTTGGGCGAAAATCTGTAATGTAAAAAAAAAATTGAAACAATTAAAAAAAAAATTTGTTTTTTTTAACTAAGAGCCTCAGAATATTTTTTTTTTTTAAGTGAAGAATAACAGTTGGCATATTTACCTCAATATTTGATTCGTCCGACCATACGACTTTTGTCCAGTCCTCGGCTTTCCAATTTTTATATTTTTTCGCACATTCAAGCCGGTTTTGCTTGTTTCGTTCAGAAAGCCATGGATTTAATACTTTTTAACAAGGCTGTATATAACAAGCAAGAAGCAGGAACGATTACACGATCTTAATACGAAGCTTAATATATGGCTTCTGCCGCAAATGCTTGCTGCTAATGTATTCAGCGTATGCGTTCCTCTTTATAAACCTTTTCACATCACGGTTACATTTTGTAAAGAAGTCAGTTCCAAAATAATGGGATTTGAATGTTACTTATTTATTAAAATTTTAAAAACAAATAGCTATATAGAATCAAATAAAATCTTTGTTAAAAATAGATTGATAAGCTAGTAAAATGTTGACTTTCATATTCAGATATCCTAGAAATTCTTTTTAGTGCTCTTAATTCAAATTCGAGTGAATTCTAGTTAAAACGAAGACTATAGAAATCTATCATTTATACCTGGAATTTTAGAGATTTTATTATGTAATTTGTTAGTATCTATTTTATTTAATAAAAATAACGAAATATTGTGAAACCACACGTCTTTACTTATTTTAGTTAAATAACACATTGGTACTTAAAGGTGAAGTCTGTCATAACCAATATGTAGTATCTATACAGAAAAAACACGGAGAAGTGCGAGTAAGACTCGCACCGTGAGGATCTCGTACCATGGTATGGGGTGTTAAAAAATAGTTCTGATACTCTAAGGTTACTCGGTGTTAGTTGTGCTATGAGACCTTCCTTCGTGACAAATTTCAAGATTCTAGGTCAACGGGAAGTACCTTTATGCCCTAGACTAGACAGACAGTGCACTAAATTAATAATTAGTTGATTAAGCATTTAGCGCTAATTATATTAATTAATGAAGTGGTGACAGACAGCCATTTCTTAATGATCATTTATCAGCTGTCAGTTATTCAATAGTCCTTGTGCATTTGTTCTTCTTGTTATTTGTAATGGATAGCGAAATGTAATGTTACAACTGGTAAAGAAGCACAAAATCAGCTGACTTCTAGACCACTTTTCATCATTTATATATAAATGATCAAAAAATTATAGTCATTTAGCAAGTTATAAATGGTCAAGTTTTTCATCATTTAGCGGCAAAAATGATGATGCCCGTGATAGATAGCACCTAAATTAGTAATAAGTATTTATTAGTAATTTATGCGTGCTGTCTGTTTAGGCCATTATTTTCTGATGTGCCAGTGAGTCAGTCAGTCAGTTAGTTAGTCTGTTAGTATGAAAATACTAAATAAAAGAGTCTTGACAGACAAACAGACAGACAGACAGATGGACAACAAAGTGATCCTATAAGAGTACGGGTACGGAGTCCTAAAAATGAACCGCACCTCATTATAACTAACCCGATTTTGCACTTATGAATGTGAATGAGCTCATACTTTTAGAGAGAGATCTCATGAATTTTTATAGCGTTCTACTGTAATTGAATTAAAAGTTTACATGGGAAAAACTTCACACTAATCAGACTGCGTTTTTTTAACTCTGTCGCCATCGTCCGGTGGAGCTCCATCCAACATCCTACCCCGCATATGTTGGACTGGAAAACTTTGTTTAAATGGCGCAACTAGCAATATTCACAATTCACATTTTGGTTAGCTTAATTTCTCTAATTGGATGCTGTGCTGGTGGTTACAAGTCCGGTCGCGCGGCCACCTCCTCGGTTATCCTTTATGACCCCGGGCACCATAAAAAAAAGTATTCTTTTCCCCTGTCCCTAGTGCTCCATTCCCGGAGCCCCATTTCAGCTCCCAGAGATACCCGCATTCAGACAAGGTGGACAATTTATATTCATTAGATAAATGCTGCTCGCTGAGTTTTATTTGCCAGATGGGAACTAAATGGTGGGCTTATCCGGCTGTGGTTGTGCTCGGCACAGACCGCAGGCGGAATTAAAGCGAATCAGCATAAGCACAAAAATATTATCAATAGATGAGACCTAGCTAGAGTTGCTATTTTTATTCTAGGACTCTGGTGGCTCTCTGGCTAACCGGATCGAGGTTTGCACACATGCCTCAGGTCTGCCAGACCTTAATTATGAGTGGTCGCCACAGATTACCACTTTTTTTCCTGGAGCAATAATGCGACATTGTCGTGAAGCGCTCCATTAGGAATATTTACTCTGTGAAATTCAGTCCCTGGGGGTTTACATGAATGTTCTGGCGAAAACGATTTCAGATCGCTTTTCACTTGAAATACGGTCGTCGTATGGCGGATGGATCGCCACAATTTATAGTATCATAAAATTGCTGTAACAGCGAATTTCTTGACATCATAAATCACTCGGCGCCGTGCAACCCTTGAAAATATCACGAGTGACAAATAGTGTGCCCTGGAGCAGAGCGCCCCATACATACATATGGTACATGCATATACACCCAAAACATAAGCTCTGCAGCAATCATCGTTATCTTGAGGATGCGGGGATGTATGGTTACGTGGGGGGAACGAGGCCACACACATTGATTTCCTCAAGATCTCAATTCATAATCATGGGGCCATCATTTTGCCGGATTAAAATGCTTAGCAGTTTCGCTGGGAGCGGCTGTTTCGGTGATTTATTGCCAACGAATTAATCACACCTCAACCCCACCCATACGAGAGAGGGATGCTGGCTAGGGATGGGGGCTGAGAGCTCGCATGAAGCTCAAGTGGTCTGTTTCTCTGCAATTTCAGATAAGACACCGGGGAGGCAGCCAAGTTAGATAAATGAACCTATAACTGGTCTTTGCAAATACAATTAATCTGATAGGGAGGCCCACAACGAATAAGGCCCTAACCCATGTGGGTTAAGGGCGGAGGGCAAGCCACAGTGACGCCAAGCTAATTAAGTCTTCACCTGAAGAGTAAGGAAATCTTTAAAGCAAAGCAAGATTGATGTTAGCACAGCACTTATAAAAATTGTGTGTACTGCAGTATTCTCAGAAAATTAGTATGGCGAACCGGTCAAGAGTCGGGCTCACGCAATTATGATTCCGTAAAACATTATTTTTGTAGAAACTATAAGATTAACGATAAAAGGGGCAGTTTTCCTATTATCTATGATTCAATACCTACTAACACTGATAGCATCAAAATTTTAGCTTTAGAAACTGAGAACATCATGGTGTTTTTACGAATTTTGGGCTATATCTTGATAAACAATTCACCAAAAATTTCGAAAAATGTTTTTTTCGAATACGTGAATGAAGCCGTTTTAAACGATACAAACAAACTTTTTGGCTGGAATTCCGAAAATCTCCAATCTGATTCACCTAAAAAACTTTTTGAATATTCGATTAGACTTAGAAAAAAAGTACCTCTAAGGATTGTTTTGCGCATTTAAAGGGGTTAAATAAATTTATCTTTTTATAATTTTTTTTTGTATTTTCATCAATATATTTTTACAGATGTAACACGTAATTTAAAACTATTGATAGAAATATATGAAGCATTATCATGAGCATATTGTCGAGACAATTAATAAAAAAATAAAAAAATAAAAAAATTATAATAATGTATCGATAATAACATTGATAAATTAGGATAATGAATAAAAGGAAAAATTTAAAATAATTGATAATTATAAATTAGTAATAATCATAATAAAAATTGTAAGAAGTAATAATGGTAAAACATATAAAAAAAATTATATCAAAACTAAATAACTAACATAATCATAATATTAATAAAGAAACGAATTATGTATTATAATAATAATTTATTCTATTTTGCTTCACAATAGACTAATTTAATTAGATCGAATAGAGCAAACAAAAACCAATTAACCCTTAAATGGTATCATCAAAATAAATCACGTTAAGGGTATCATGGGTGAAATTTCACCCCAGAATATGCTTTATATCTTTTTAGTTTAATAAAGACGGGCTAGAATTTCACCCATGATACCATTTAAGGGTTAATGTACTATATACGGGATGGAGAGGTTTGAGGGCAGTACTAATATTTCAACATATTCGATTCAATTATGCAATTTTTCAAATTTTATATAATTTCTTTTTTTATTAATTATTTATTTATAAAATTTTTATTTATTGTTAATAACATTCATTAAAATACGAAGAAGTAGCCAAAATAATTTTTTTAGTCCTTACTAAGTACTCAAATGAGTCAAAAATCCTTTTAGGTATTATCATTTGATGTACCAGAGAATGTTCGGACAAAGTACGTAGCTTCCATCACCATAAATATTGCAAGCCATAAAAGCTATCGATATGAACTTCGGTATAATCATACATAGAATTTGTGTGCTCGTACATTAACCCGAAAATTTTATATGAAAAAAAGGACTCTAATATGTATTTACCAAGGGATCATTTGAAAAAGCTCATTTCGACCAATTTAAAACATCGACGCTTTATACTTTTCGTACCGCCGCGCCGCACTATGGGCTAAACGGCACTTTTTGTGTTTAAAACCTAATATCTCGGAAAAAACCGAAGATATTAACGTAAATTTTTTTTTAAATTGAAGCTGAGACTATGTAGATTACTGGAAAATTAACCAGAATGGCTGAAATGAAAATAAACACTATGTAACATAACCTCAAAGTTGCATTTTTTTCTGAAAAATTGAATAGGCTCACACCAACAAGAAACTTGGTCTTTATTTTAAATGTCATATATGCTATCCGATGAACTTTAACCTGCTGATCACGAATCCGAGGTCAGAATTGCCCCCCACCCTACAGTTTTCAGAAAAATGAAGAATTTCCGTGCCTAGTATAAAAGCCTTTTTAACTCTTTGAGTTACAAAAGACGAGCTTAAATTAATTTTTACTATAACATACTAACTGAAGGTTTTTGGGGTCGCTGATCACGAATCTGAAGTCAGATTTTGAAAATTCAAAATGGCGGATCCAATATGGCGGACCGAAAATTTAATATTTGACCGAATTTCGACTCAAAACCGTATACATGGGTTTTTGTGGTTGCTGATCACGAATCTGAAGTCAGATTTTGAAAATTCAAAATGGCGGATCCAATATGGCGGACCGAAAATTTAATATTTGACCGAATTTCGACTCAAAACCGTATACATAGGTTTTCGGGGGCGCTGATCACGAATCTGAAGTCAGATTTTGAAAATTCAAAATGGCGGATCCAATATGGCGGACCGAAAATTTAATATTTGACCGAATTTCGACTCAAAACCGTATACATGGGTTTTCGGGGGCGCTGATCACGAATCTGAAGTCAGATTTTGAAAATTCAAAATGGCGGATCCAATATGGCGGACCGAAAATTTAATATTTGACCGAATTTCGACTCAAAACTGTTCAAATTTTCGGTCCGCCATATTGGATCCGCCATTTTGAATTTTCAAAATCTGACTTCAGATTCGTGATCAGCGACCCCAAAAACTTTCAGTTAGTATGTTATAGTAAAAATTAATTTAAGCTCGTCTTTTGTAACTCAAAGAGTTAAAAAGGCTTATACTAGGCACGGAAATTCTTCATTTTTCTGAAAACTGTAGGGTGGGGGGCAATTCTGACCTCGGATTCGTGATCAGCAGGTTAAAGTTCATCGGATAGCATATATGACATTTAAAATAAAGACCAAGTTTCTTGTTGGTGTGAGCCTATTCAATTTTTCAGAAAAATATGCAACTTTGAGGTTATGGTTCATAGTGTTTATTTTCATTTCAGCCATTCTGGTTAATTTTCCAGTAATCTACATAGTCTCAGCTTCAATTTAAAAAAAAATTTACGTTAATATCTTCGGTTTTTTCCGAGATATTAGGTTTTAAACACAAAAAGTGCCGTTTAGCCCATAGTGCGCCGTTTACGAGACACCTTTCCAAAGTTTTTCAAAATTTTCTTCCGAAAATGTTAAGATTTTGTTTATAGATAGATAATCACCTGGGTGGAAATTACAGAAAAAATAAAGCGACTGTGACAATCATATTTTTTGAAAAATAAGAAAATGTGTACGATACTTTCGACGCGTGAGTCAAATTTGGACATGCTCGCTTTTACATATAGTTGGTCAAACTAATAATTGGACAAAGTAATAAAGTGAATGTAAATATTAATGCTATGTAGCTTATTTTACGTTTTTAAAATACATTCGAAAAATTACATATTTTCAATGCATACAAGAAAAAACCATACAAAACAACAAATCATTCAATTTTTTCCAGTTAAAAAAATAATCGGACAAACATGAAAGACGTAAAAAATTATGAACTTTTAATTTTTTAAATTCCTAATTCATCATGACTTCGATTTAACTAAATTTTCAAAAACTACAGATTCAATATTACACTGGCGACCAAAAATAAAGGATCATCCGAAAGACTTGGCAAATATTACTACTTTTTAAACTGCTGTATCTTCGCGAAAAATGAACGGATTTGGATGAATTTTGAAGTTTGTACTCTCTACTTTAAAAGCTATATATCGAAATTTTTCTACTGTGCAGTTCCAAGTGAAGCGTTTTAAAGTTTTCCTTTAAAACAGTTTATAGAAAATTTGTCTACGATTTTGTTCAACCAAGTTATGAGCTGTCAAAGCAAAAATAATCATTTGCAACTTTGAGCTTCTATAGCTCGTAAACGAACGATCGTACAGTAATCTGCCGAATGTTATTGGAAAGCTGAAAGTACCCTCTTCAAAATGCTTTCACTTGATTTTCTCTAAACATTTTTTTTTTTTTTTTGTACTGTGTTTTATATAATATTTTGACCACGTTAAAAACCCTATTTTTGATATTTTTTAGTTTATCATATTATCAATTCGTATTTGCGTTTTTTCATCCTCCACGCGCGTGTGTGTGTTTGTGTGGTAAAATTCATAAAATACACTGGCGGACAGACAATTCTTTCGAAAATATCAAGTGTAAAATATTTTCAAAGGTACCATTAAAGCTTTCTAATGGCGTTGCAAATACTCCTCTAGGATCTTTCTTATATGTATTCCCTCAAATAAATTTTTTTAGTTCTCTGGCTGTTTTTCCTGAACTTCTTTCGTAATTTGTTTGATTATTTGTTTGCTTTGAAATATGGAGTTATTTGTTGTGTCTATGTTTCCTTTTCTTATTTTGTGCAATTTATTACTACCTTAGTCAGATTATTCGTTTGAAACACTACATATATATATATTAGGGTGCTTTTTTTTCGCGACTATTTTTTTTTTTTTTCAGTCCCACCTCGAAATTTTGTGGCTAATACCTAAACATACATTCCCTGAAAATTGGAGCCCAAAAAAATAATATTTAGTACTAGACCAAGACGCATAAAGATTTCCCATATAAAATACACGTGAACTTTGATTATTTTTCTTCAAATCTCTACAACTCAGAGGCATTTTATGGCACAATCTTGGGCAATGGTAGGGTTTCTTCAGAATTGAATGCTCTACAAAAGTGTCCATTGCGATGTAACCCTAACTCCCACCAGCGAGGTAGTACGGGTTATTGACCCCAATTTTTATACGAAATTCTCGCTTTTTGCCCCTATCTCGTAAACAACAACAGGTACAGAAAAAGTGAATATGACAAACTTGTAGCAAATTCAATTTCCTCCAAAAAGTTCTTGAACACCAAATCGCTAACATCAATATTTCTTGAAATATTGGGCTTTGAAGTTGAGGTAGTGTGGAATTGTCATGGATTATTGAGCTAAATTGTAGAAACACTACTTCAACTTCAAAACCCAATATCTCAAGAAATATTGATGTTAGCGATTTGGTGTTCAAGAACTTTTTGGAGGAAATTGAATTTGCTACAAGTTTGTCATATTCACTTTTTCTGTACCTCTTGTTGTTTACGAGATAGGGGTAAAAAGCGAGAATTTCACGGACAAATTGGGGTTACTGACCCGTACTACCTCGCTGGTGGGAGTTAGGGTTACACCGCAATGGACACTTTTGTAGAGCATTCAATTCTGAAGAAACCCTACCATTGCCCAAGATTGTGGCATAAAATGCCTCTGAGTTGTAGAGATTTGAAGAAAAATAATCAAAGTTCACGTGTATTTTATATGGGAAATCTTTATGCGTCTTGGTCTAGTACTAAATATTATTTTTTTGGGCTCCAATTTTCAGGGAATGTATGTTTAGGTATTAGCCACAAAATTTCGAAGTGGGACTGAAAAAAAAAATAGTCGCGAAAAAAAAGCACCCTAATATATATATATACAGAATATTAAGGTATAAAATTAAAAAGTATCTCATCTGAAAGTTCAACACAAAATCGTGAGTTTTAATTCGAAAAATTTAAAATTAAATTTCAAATGCTTGAATTGGACTCTCACCAAAGTTGCTTGAAGGTGTCCTTTAAGGTCCATTTTGGTAATGAAGAGCTGCTCTGAATGTGACCGTTTGATGAAATTATGAGAACTCTTGTAGCGCCATATTAATCCACTTGATTAAGGTGTGGCAGTGGCAGCGGAGCCCCCTTCCGCTCCAAACAATGCACTTCCCATGATAAGAGCCACTTACACGGAGTGCCAGGCTGAGAACATATTTCACATTTAGGGGTTAAATCCCGGCGTGCACACAAACACGGCAGATATAAATCGCATCAGTTGTGTTTTCCTCGTGTCGTAAATAATTGGTCAGAACGCACGTTGCTGCACTCAACAGAGTGGAGGAGTCCTTTCCATCCCATGCTGCTCCCGGAGGAATGATAAATTGTCCCGTCCGTACCAGACGAAACGGAGCGGGCACAGGGAACCGGGCATCGAACCCACCGAACCGAACCGGAAGCCCCACATTCAGTTTTTGTGCATCGATGCCCTGCCTCCCTGGGCGGAGGCTCCTCTGACGTGGAGAGTGCATGGAGCTCTCTTCTGTCCTGCTAAATTATGGGGAATTAATTTGCGATGCGTTAATAAAACTCCAGTCCATTTGCAAAAGCTTTGGACATCGAATGCCAACGCGAGGGGGGACCTCAGAATCAATCAGGACTTCCTTCGCAAATTAATGGATGCAAGTGCTACACTGACGGAAAGACGAAATTAGTGGGGCTCCGGGAGGAAATTAACAGACTTCCATTATGCACGGACGCTTTTAGTTACAGGAGCGGCCGCGGGCCCTGACCAGCATAATTATTTCAATGTCGGAAATGGGTCAACGCTATCGTGCCCCAAGCCTAAAATCACTAGGATACGAATGATTGCCAAACAGCCTACAGGCAGGGCATGTCGTCCTGCCGTCTGATGTGTTTATTATCCGGCAGGTTTGTGCAAAATTTCCGATAAACAATTTCCATTATTCGACTCCTTCGGGCTCATGAAAGCCCCATTGTTTTCCCATTTAACCGTCTCTCTGTCGTAATAACATCGCACACACCTCGATCCCGGGCCCCATTCCAGGACTAGAAGAAGCACTGGTATATACGTCTTATGACGGAGCCTCCGTGCACCCGGGAAACTGGAAGAAACGTAACGTAACATATTGCCGAGATAAACTTCTTCCTCGAACTTACAATAAGTCCACGGAATTTATGGCCCTTCGAATTTAGTCTTGCACAAAATATAGTCCTGGGAGAAGAAGCCAGACAGGGTCCCATCCCGGATGTATCAGTTGATGCCACAGTTTTGGGTCGCTTCATAAGATTTCCATGTTTAGCCCGGATGATACCGTCCTGTAATCCGGGTATACTACGAGGATTACTACATCCAGAATGAGTTGTGTTCCGACCCAGCACGTGCCGCCCTTCTAGTGCACTTTTTAGTTTTTCCTCAAGACGACACTTCGTGTTACACTCTCGCAATTATAGATTTAGTATTATGTCCTTAGCTGGATGGGGTGGGATCACGTATTTTATTAAGGGAGTAAGCCACGGTCTTTTTCATAATGAGAAAAACCATTTCCTTCTAGCATTTTCCAACTTGCGGCAGACCATAACTTAAGATATAAAAGTAGTTCCTTAGAAAAAAAATACAGTCCTTTCTCATATTTTATACCAAGCAGTCTTAGAGGCCTGTCATAAGTCCTCATCTTCAGGTTTTCGTCTTTATTTTCGATTCAACTCCACTCTCACAAATTTGCAAGCTGGGTTGAGGGGCGAAAGGCTCTGTTGGCATTTGTCGTCGTCGTCTAAAAAATGAAAATGGAAAAGTTCATAAATTGTACGCCGTCGCTTCTCAGTCATGGTAGAGTGATGCGGGGGTGGTTGAGTTAAGGGTCCGTAATCTTTGTGAACATGAAAAAAACAAAGAAAGCACCACTTGCAAGTTTTGTGTTGGTTCTCTGCAAGCATTTTTGTTAGAAGAGTGGTCCGAAAGTTTCAGCACTTTGGGACTAAACAATTTCTAGGAAAAAAAAGCGAGAAAATATTTAAGTTCCCAGGTCCCACTTTGGAGGTAGGTTAAAATGAATGGAGTTGTTGTGCCCTAAAATTAGAAAGAAAAATATACGTACATTATGGATTACAATTGTTTCTTCGAATAAGTACACAGTGCTTGAGCGAAAAGAGTTTTTCTTACAATTTGTTGCTAGTCAATATCTTATCTAGTACAGTATGTCTAGTAGACTTCTAGTATTTCTATGAAAATTTGTTACATTTTTTATCGCTACATATTTCACTGAGATCTCATAAAGTTGGGATTTTACACTATGTTTTTTTAATTAAGAAATTCATATGTGTACAAATAATCGCACTTAATATCAAATAATTTGAACTTTTGTCTCATCATTCATGACAACCTTAAAATTGATAGTTTGCATTTTAAAATGATTAGCTTCCACTTTTAAGCATTTAGGTTTTAACTCAATTTCAATTTCGTGCATTAGATATTTATTATTATCGTAATTTGTATATATATCTAAATCAGGGGTCGTAACATAATTATATCAGTTATACTGAAACCTTCTCATATAATTCTCTAAATATAAAGGGAACTCCTATCTTCCACTGAAAAAAAATATTCTAGTTGATTCAACAATTGCATCTTCTTAATTCATTTGGTACAATTTTTTTGTTATAATCAACTAGATCCTAGTTGATCTAATTATTTGAATGCCAATTTTATATATTAATATTATAGAATTGTTGAAATAGAGGGAATACATGTCAATTTTACTAGAATACGTTTGTTAATTTGTAAATTTAACTTGACAAGATCAATGTTTCTTTAAACTATATTTATTTATTTATTCATTTTGCTTAATACAGGTCGTCACTACTACTCTGAGAAAAAAAAATAAAACAGGGCTTATAATATAAGATTTTGAAATGAGTTCGGATCATATTATACGAAGTTTGTTTGAGATTGGTTGTTTCTAGTACAAACTGAGTTAAAGCTTAATGGAAAAAAAACTCACGAGTAAGTACTCACTAATTTTTCACTAGTGTTATTTTTAGTTCTTATTAGTTGTGATTTTTCATGAGAGTTTTTCGACTAGGGCAATTCACCTTAAGGGGGTATCCCACTCTAGAACGTTCAAAAAATGCATTTTTTTTTTAGTTTTGAAAAATTCTGTGTTCTTTCCTGAATCGTTTAAGCTATCTCTTGCCGCGAAATTTGAAAAGCTCGCGCCGCTATAGGCGACTCCGTGCGCAGCTGCGCGCTCTCCACCACTTTTAACTTTAACTTAAATGCCGTTTTTCTCAAAACACCGTCTTGATGAATGGTATGCAGCATTCTGAAAAAACCATTCATCCGAAAAATTTCAGATTTTGGTACAAGCTGTGTTAGCTTTGTCTCTATGACCTAAGTGGAGAAAATCAGGCATTTTTACATGTATATAGCTTGTATCCCATATTTTAACAGTAAAAAATCAACTAAAATATAAAAAAAAAAATTAAAAAAATGAATAAAATTTTTTTTTTTCAAAATGTGCCACACTCATGCCATAGCCACATATATAAAGAGTACTAATGTGCAATCTCATAATTTTCACATTATTTGTTTGGCTGGTATCGTGCACACCGTTTCTAAGGTATGAGTCCCAGTAGCAGGCCTGCCTGACCCAACCACTTAATACAATTTTTTTTTTTTCTCAAAATATTCATTAAAGATCATATAATAAGAGGATTATTATGTTTAACTCTAAATGTTTTGTATTTTCTTGTTCAACTCCCTGAAAAATACGTTCAATTCAAGGGCCTCTAGAGTGGGATACCCCCTTAAGATAAATCTCAATCTGAATTTAATCTTAAAAATTCGTAATTTTTAGAATATGATTTTTATCTTACAAGGAGACGGCACGACCGTGGGGTCCGGGATTTGTCCGAATTTTTTTGTGGTGAAAGAGGACCCCTAGCGCCTCACGTGGTTAAAGCAGTAGGACGCACTACTCGGAAAATTCCGAGAAAAATCGATTCAAAGTTTCCTAGGCGTCTTATAAGTTAAAAATGTCAAGCGTTATGAGTTAAAAATGTTAGTGTAGCTATGTAGCTGGTTGCTTTTAAAGGTATTTATACCAAAACTCTGATCGATTACCCTTTTTGATAGAAATGCAATGTGCCTCACTGATTGAACTTATTCCGTCATAACGTTAAAACCATATATGTAGTTTAAAATAAAAAATTGTTGGATACATTTTTCTTATTTTGTTTACCAGCAATCTTGTTAGGTAAAAATCAAAAGCAAAAATAGTAAAATGAATCACGAAATTAGTTTTTTGAACAAGATTTTTGGGGTAAGAGTGTTTTATTTTTTAAATTTCTCATATAGAAATAGTTAAAATCTTGCAATAATAAAAAAAAATAAAAATGTTCATGCTTTTTTAATGTTTTCTTAAATTAATCTATCGGAACTGATATTTTTAATATTAAGGTTAACTCTTTTTTGTGACTCTTTATCTAAATAGCAATTACACCAAAAATACATGCTTGTCCGCAATATATAAAACTGGGAATATCGTTAAAATTATATTTTTCAAAGTATAAAATTAAATACCTTAAAAACTTTTAAATTTTAAAATATATACATGTTTGAAACTCATTTAAGCCTCATTATTCAAATTTTGATGGAAATTAACAATTTCGGAATCCCCTAGATATATAATTAAGTCACAGAGTTTGAATTGTTAACAATTTGTTAATGTTTTATTTGAAATCAGCTTCGATAAACATTTTGTGTTCCATTTATTGGGATGTGTCTTGTAATTACGTATTTTAATTAGCTTAATAGCCTACAAATTACCTGTAAAGACTGCTAAATTAATCCGAAGGTACTCGAACAGTTTAATGCCCAATTTGACTTTACAGGGTAAATTTTACTACAGTATCTTAAAGTATGATATAAATAGAGAGACGGCCAAGATATTGAGAAGGAAATTTTATCTAATAAAATCGCCAACTTGGATATTTTATCAGGGTATAAAAACAATTTCTTATCCGGACTACCTGTAGCCCTGGAAATCATAAAGCTGAAATACCTTTATCAATTTTTACTTTTTTCCACGAATTCCTAACTCAACCATTTAGAGATTGATTTTAATGCCGTGCATATTTGAGTAATTACTAAAAGGTAGGGTCAAATTGGCGGATATATCGCTCCTACTCAAAATGTAAATGTGAAAAATGCCAAATAAGGCTTAAAAGGCATTTTTTTCTTATCTCTCCCTAATTTGTCTTCACATGAGTATCTCTCAACATATCACAATGCCGAAAATTTTGAGCTTTCCATCACAACAAAACCCTCCGCCCCTTCGCCATAAACCTGCCCAAATACCTCCGTCCGCACCATTTCGTAAAGGAATAATTTCTCAATTTTTCATGGAACCCTTCCGGGCAAGTGGTTCGGGTCGGAGCCTTCAAATTGTTTCCATTTGAACGTTTTTCAAAAGCAACAGCAAAGTCATAAAGGGAAGAGATTTTTAACGCTACATTTGATTTTACTCCTATTTGGGATTTCAAATTCAATTGACTGAGAGTAGTTCAGAGCTTGGAGGAGTATCTCCCCCGCTCTACCGCGGTAGTCCGGTTACGTTGGGCCAATTTAATTGCCCAAAAGGCAAGAGGAACCTTTTCTGTTCGACTTATCCAACGGATAATAAGTGAACAATCAGACAAATTAGTGATTTTAGTCCTTTTGGGTCATTTAACATTAGGGCGGGATTGTAGCATGAATGGGGGAAGGATATGGGTTGAATTAGCAATTTCGTTAGGTAGAAATGTAATTCCAGGGCTCCGGTCGAAGAATGCCTGAAATTCCTCTCGAAAAAGGGGAAGCAGATAGTCTATTAATGCAACAAGGTTTAGATAGAAAATAACAGGTAGGGATTTCTGTTTTAGACATTTTTGATATTAAAAGTCATCATTTATGGAAAATAAAAGTTAAGGGTGCCTTAAAGTTTAGGGCTTTTATTTTAATAATAAAGCAATTATAGTACTCAATGAATTCCCGACCAAGAAAAGAAAACTAACAGTAGATATTGGGGGCCGGATCTAGCGAGCCTGATATTTACTAAGGTTCTGATCGGACAGCCGGACTAGGCACTGATTAAAAAATATATTTGATCCGGATCAGGTTATTTAATCGACCACACTTAATGAATATAACCGATTCCAAATCGGACAATTACATCAAGACCAGTTAAAATTAAAACCCTCAGTAGACCACATCAGGGCTCGATGAAATAAACTAGCATCGACCCAAAATGGGTGATCAGGGCTTGATCAGATAAATTGGAGTTAACCCTCAGAAGACCGCAGTCAGACGGCTTCATCAAGGCCGAATAAGATAAACTCGGGCTGACCCTAAAAGGACCATAATTGGACGTCCAAATCTGGTCCGAATAAGATAAAGTTTATTCTAAAAGGGCTGGAATCAGAATTGATTACACCAGGACCGGATTACACAAACTACGGCTGACCCTTGAAAGGTTTAGAATCAAATAAGATCAGATCATATTAGCGCCTGATTTGTTTGTATCTTGTATTTTTCTCAATCATTTTTTTTTTTACAGAAAGAAAACAGATACCTATTGTTTTGCAATTTTGCACAGATATTTATTTATGCTTTAGATATGCAAAAATATTTTTTTTCAGATTATTGAGACCGGTTTTACAATTTTTATGATTTTTTGAAAAAAAAAATGATGGCGGGCATTATTTCAGGCGTCAGGATTGTCGGAAAATAAAACAAAAAAGACCAAATTAATCCTTGTTCAAATGACTATCGTATGAACTAGAATCGTATTGATCGGTAACAAATTTTTCGATTTTCAGCCGATGTTCTAACCTCAAAAATCGTATTTTTTTTTCAAATGGTCGCCATTTTGTTATTTTTTGGTAGAAAAAAATTATCCTAGTTCACCAATAAGTGAAATGAAGAAAATAAATATGTATATAAATAAAGATAAGACAAAATAGGATATGCCGTATTAAGAGGAAGGATAGGGATATTAAATCTGGACCTGATCAGAAACGCCCTAATTATTCCATATTCAGATCCAATCAGGACCACGTGAAACTTTCCCTAGTAGGGCATGCCATTTTGTAGCCTCAGCCGGCCCTGGCTGGTTTGGTTGCCGTAATAATAATAATAATTAGATACAGGTAATCTCTTAAACATGCACTTTAAATTAGGTGGAAAACCAATAACTCATAGAAATAAGAATAAACTAATGCTAACAAAAGTGCCTTGTTTTATATTATCGAATACTCTAGCTGTGATGTGGCTCTAAAATCATACTGGTAATTATTTATGTAATTAGTAAATTTTCGTTGTTTAATTCATTCATTTGTTTTTAAGTTCAAAATGTAAAATTGGCATTGGACAATATTTGAATAGATGAATAAGAATATAAAATCAGCACAAATGTTAATTTTTATATAAAAATATAACTTCAACTTCTAAAGTCAAGTAATATCCGCATGTACATATTAAACTAGGTATATATGCTCACTACCTAGTTAGGGTATTCTGAACCATCGCATTTCTCCACCAATTATGGCTCAGATTTTTAAAAAATGAGAACCCTTCGTGATTACAAAAATTCATTTTTGAATTTCTTAAGAGGTTTCATTTTTCATTTGAAAATTAAGTTGAACTAGACTAGTAAAACTACGCCGCTACCTCCCTGTAATCGCCCCTATTTTGAATTAACATTAACCAAGCTAAGAGTTAAAGTAAGTTAGTGCTGCAATTAGGTTTTGCGTGCAAGCTAACGACTATACTACATTTGACGTGGGCACTTATTATGCATGAGAAAATAAAAATATTTGCAAAAGGTCTTGTCAGTTACCTACAAAGTGACACAAAATAGTTGGCCTTTTAGTGCAATTTCTGCTTTATTTTCTTTTTTTATATTTAACTTAATGTAGTCAACAAACTTTATATTAAATCGTTTTATGTCATAATAAATTCCCTGCAATGTACCCACAATTGAAAAGCTTATAAGCATTAATTTCAATAAAATCACCTGAAAGGGCTGTCGTGGTGCTATTTTTAATATTCTGAAAATTTCAATGAAAGACGTAATCCGCTTTACCCACTTTTACCCTACATTTTCAATATGTGCGAGTTGGAGTAGAGTACAAAATTTGTTTGCTTTCGGATAACCATTGGAAGCTCAGTCTCTTTACATGTGGAAGGAAAACGTAATAAAATTTCTTTATTCGTTTTCCGACCACACGTTTTACATGTTTTTACCTTCTCTGGCTTTACACTGGCCACGAAATAAAACCGAGAGAAAAAAGTAAAATTTATCTCACTGTAAATTTTAATGAGTTGAATTCAATTAAGTGTTAAAGAAAAAGTAGTTTAAATCAGGTCTCCATCAAAAAGTTTATATGTACAAAAAATTCAAACGTTAAATGATTTAATACTCAAATATTTATCAAGCTCTGCTTGACTTCTCGGAACAACTTCCTTTTCCCGCAGGGGAGACAAACCTTGTCTTTCTCAAACTCTGATCTAATTTTAAATGTTTGCACAATTTTCACAGAAAGTCCTACATTGTATTAAGCTACACGTGCCTGAAATTTATTTATTTTTATTTTGGCCTGCCTCATGCTAAACTGAATTTATTGTATCATTCCTGCCACGTATGAGAGAAACTTCTAGACGTTGTTGCATAACTTGAATGGTCTTGTTATCCTTTGAAATGTTTATTGAATATCAGAAAGTGTGAAATAAATTTTTCTCTGAGACAAATGGTGATGTTTTATGTATGTAGACAGATCATTCCTTTCTGTCTTACAGTTTATGTAAATATGAAAGAAAATATACTCTCTGACGTCTTCAACATGCTTCAAGGATAAGCTATTGTGGAATAATTGAATTTTATTTAATATGTTACTTCACGTTTCTCAGAGAGTATATTGTGATTACCTGGTGTCTGAGATAAAAAAAAAATTATCATTTTCCTACAGGACTATAAACATGAATTAAACTTTTAAAAGTCTCAAGTGCTTTTGAATTCATCCTAATTGAATTTGTGTGTACCGCAAGTGTTTCTTTCGCTTTTCAGTACAGATTGAACATTTTATATTTTCACGTAATTTGATATTAATCCTTTACCTTACGATTAAATTTCGAATATCCGCGCGCGTGTACACAATTAAATTTAGCGCAAATCTATGTGTGGAGTTATAAAATAATGATAATAATAAATATCGTAATATTTTTTTTTCCAAGTTAGAAAAAATGTATATGGTTTTTAAATATTTAAATATGCTGTGAGTGTAACCCGTCATAGTCGAATTTGGCATAGAAAATCTTTGCAGGCAAGACGCGTCATTGTCACTTAAGGTACTACCGTCTTTTTCCGAAAATAAGACATCCTCCGAAAATAAGCCCTATCGTGATTTTCGGATCTTTTTGTAAAATAAGACATCTCCCGAAAATAAGCGCTAGTTAAAATAATGTGACAAAAAGAATTCGTTAAAAAATGTTGTTTTTCCTAATACTCGTATTTCAGAGAAATGTTTGAAACAAAATATGGCGAGAAATTAATTGTTTACCTCTACAGTTCAATTCAAATTAATTCTTGGAATTTATCTAAAAATACAACATAAGGCAGCAGTCTACATTGAGCGACAGTGCAGGTATACAACGTTCATTCATTTCAGTCTTGTAAGTCAGATTATTTCCTCATACGTAATTTTATTTAAAAATAAAGAGAATAATTTTTAACCCCAGTTCAAATGAGTAAAAAACGAAAGAGCTATTCCGTCGAGTACAAAAAGGGAATCGTGGAAGACTCCAGGGGTGTAAATCTTGTAGCATTCTGTAAAGAGAAGATGCTGGATCTCCATATGGTTCGTAAATGGCGTGCAGACTACGATTACCTGTGTAAACTGGTGGACCAAGGAAATGAGAAAAAACTCAGAGTTAGATCAGGTCGGCAGCCGTTATTTTCTGAATTGGAAGATTGCATCTGGGAATGGATTGCAGGCAGGAGAGCAATGGCTTTGGTTGTGCGCAGGGCTGATAAAAAGTAAAATAAATATTAAATAAAAATATATAAATATACTTTTATTTTTGCCCTCCCCCGAAAATAAGCCCTAGCGCGTATTTTGGACCAAAAAAGAAAGTAAGACAGTGTCTTATTTTCGGAAAAAGACGGTATTAGGTACCGTCTAGAATTTTCAAAAAATAAATTTTTTTTTCTTACATTATTCAACTCTTTAGACCTCCAAAAAAAAGCTCCCTAAAATATTTTTTTAAATTCGAGGGTTATAACGGTATATAAGAACTTTTAGTGACCACGCGCGTCTTGGCTCCAAGAAGGAGTTTAAACGCGATTTTCTCGAAATGATGTTTTTTCAAACTGCGGACAGTTAATCTCTGGAATGGCTGAACCGATTTTAGTAAATCTTAGCGTGTGTTGTTTATTAATATGTCCTGCAGGGTAATTTACCACAATTTGACAAAAAAAAAAAAAAAAAGTAAAAATTGAGCAAGGAAAAAAATATGAAAAAAAGGGCCATTTTCATATTTTTTTTCAAACATCCACCATACTTTTCTTTAATCGATTTTCCATTAATTGTGGTAAATTATCCTGTCCTGTTACTCTTTAAGAAAATTTTTGAATGTTTTGTTTCAAACTTACCAATCCTGAGATTAAGTGATTAGAGCACTCAAATTTGGCGCCCTCTATAAATTAGAAAAAACCCAAATTGAAATTTTTTTGTTGAATCCTCAAACAATTAAATAATTTTTAAACAAATTTTTGTAAGTATTTTTTATAAAACAGCTGAGAAAAAAATTCTTGAAAATTTGTTTGTTTTTGGCCTTCTAGACGGTAATAGTACCTTAAAGGGTTAATAACTCAAGTTGACCTTGAAGTCGTCGCTGTATTTAACCCATATATCAGGGTCACGCTCACCACCTTTCTGAACCCTACAAATTTTGTATATATGTACAATGACTAGAGAAATCTACTAAAAATTATAAAATAATCTTGTTATTCAAAACGACATATAATATCGAGTTGAAACAATATGACGCAATTAGTCCAAACAACTAAGGCCATTGTTAACACTAGTATGACCAAGTCGTCAAATTGACGATTCTTAAACTTATTACATAATTTACTCTAACTTATATACAACCTGATTTTTCTGACTTTGTGAAATTATCTTAAATGTGTTCTTTTGTGCATATCTTTCCAGAACATTGCAGTTGCTGTTCAACAGAATAAAATTGCTTATCCTAAACACTAGTTCGTCTATTGAAAACTAGGAGCGATATGATAAGTCTGCTGACAGCTGTCAAAAGGCAAAATATTAAAGTTTGTAAAGCATACCAGAAATAAAAAGCAAAAATGGCTACCAAGGAAGAATTAATTAAATTGTTTTTTCTGAAAGAAAGGAATTCATTCTTTCTTGGTGAGTAGCTACTGAGGAGTTCTTGTCTCTGCATAACCTCACATTCTTCACCTTTCTCTGCTGGACAGTTTCAAAGGACAATTAAATATTCCATAATTAAAAATCTTAAATAACTTTGTTTATCCATCTTGAGAATGTGCGCCCTCTTAATTGTCCCTTCTCAAACGTAACCCGCGGCACCTTTGACAGTTTGCTAGAGTACCAACATTTCAAACAAAGACTGTGTTCTTTTGAATCGTTCTTTTTTGTTATTCCTGTTCTACTCTGATTCTGACATATGTATACTTATTTATTTAAAGGAAATTAAAGTAGAGAAAGTAATTACAATTAAGCTATTTTATAAAAATTCATTTAGGGTTCACAATTTAAATTGTTTAACTTTCGAGCAGACATCTAGTAGCAACGACTCTATATTCTTATTGAAACAGATATGGTCGATGTAAACCAAAAGTTAAATGGAAATGATTTATATTTAAAGCTTAACAAGCTTCTATTTCAACTATTTAGTTTAGTTATATAGATGAATTAGGATATAGGATCTACAGCAGCGAAAAAAACATTTGCAACTGGTTGGTGATTTTCCTTGAGGATTTTGTGTTTATTTGAGGAAATCAAATTTTTGTTTTATTTTTGCATGAATATACTTTGGGTAATAAAATAAATTAAAATCAAGATTTTCGAGTTCTTATTTCCAAAAATAATAATGTATTAAACAATTACTGAAACCAGTTCCAAATGTTTTGTTCGCCACTGTAGTTGATTGAAACAAGAAATTCATACCAGATGAATTTAAAGGCATTGTTGAATTAACTACAATAAGAGAAAAATCACTGTTATATTGAAAAAAATAATTTTTGTAAAAACCTAACAATAGATCTATTGTTAAATAAAAAATATATTATCGTCAAAATCAACAAATTTTCAAATAAACAATTATTTTTACAGAAAATTTAAATAAAAACACAATCGAGACATATCCTCTTGTTAAACTAAAAATGTTTTATCAAATGAAAAAATATATTTTGAAATGTTTAATTACTTTTACCACTAACCCTTTACAGCCGAGAAAAAAAAGTTGAGAATTTTCCAAAACCAATTAACTGAGAAATTATCTGGGTGACTAGGGAAGATAAGTAAAATAATAAAAAAAAAAATCCTGCATTTTGACATTTTCTGAAAAGCTGCCCTTAGGATAGTTAGGCCGGCGTAATTTTCAAGTCGCACGATAGCGAGTGTTACCCGCACTTTCGCGTACCTTCGGGTGTAAAGGGCTAATGAAACCATTAGGAAAATTTTTGTGCATTTGTACACTACACTTTTTTCGTTTAGGCAAATTTTTCCTGTAAAATGTTTGATTTTGTCTTGTTATCTTATTGAAAATTATACATTTCTGAGTGGAAAAAATATTCGCATAATGAAAAATTATTCTGTCTATTTCAAAATAAAATTTTTATCGTTTTAACAATATCTAGTTGCTTTCATAAGAGTTCTGCATTAGAGGATCACCACTTCCTTTTGCACTCTTGCCCTAAGTGGTTCTCCGTTTTCTAAATTAAATAATAAAATGGAAATAAAAATTTAAACTCGCCAAAAAGTTGGAAAGCTCCAACTTTATTTTTAAAGTATCTATAAGTCGATACAAAAAGTATCCCAATGAACTTTACAAATGAAATAGTAATTTTCAAAATGGAATTTGGAAAATCGACAAAAACTCTTTAATTTTTATTTTCGATATATTATAATCGATATGTTCAATTTCCATATTATTTTCATATTGAAAATATTAAAATTTTGAGAACTACTATCATGGTGAAAAATATTTTTCAAAATGAGAGTATATTACGTACTAGTGAGGTTTTGTGAAATTGACAAAATTATTGTGATAATAAACGTTACTTCTTTTTGACCGTATATTGACAATGGATTTTTCAATTCAACGTGCATTTTTTAATTATGATCGTTAAATTTTTCTCAATGTAGAAATATTTTTTATTTAAAATAATCCCTGGAGTCTGTATGACCTCATTATACTACCCCGATGCAAAAAAGATCGCCTACTGAGCTAAATTTTAATGATATATTAAATTGTTATGGATTAAGTATTTTGCTTACTTATCTTGCTTTCTGGATTCTTTGCTTACTTAATGCATAACAATTTTACATAACATTAAAATATAACTCAGTGGGCAAACTATTTTAAATCAGGGTAGTATATGCACCTACTATGTAAGTATGAAGATACAATTTAGAGTTATTTTTATATCCAGAGTTATGACTAGGGGTTAGACGATTTATAAAAATCACACTCACCTTCAAATGACGAGTTATTAAGTGCCCTACTTCGAATTCTTTATTTTCCCTTTTGTTCATATAACCATACGTACCATCGATGAACACAATCAAAAACTGTCCGGGTCTCATATGTGAAAATGCTTGCTTTGTATGGTATCCGATTTCATTGTGATGGAACTAAAAAGATTAGATAAATGTACTATTATCGGATTTGTTAAAGAAAACTTAATTAATTAGTTCTTATAGTATAAAACAAACTCATACAACATTAGTCCAAAATGACTCAACCTCCTATCACATCAAACAAAACAAAATTTATATGGACATCTGGTGCTATTAAGTACGAACAAAAAGGAAGCCCAGAGGGGAAAAAATCACAGCCATTATTAGATTACTTGAAATAATTTGGCTTTCTCGCCGCCGGCGGGCGGCGGGCTATTCTAACGCCAAAAGGAATTACAAAAGAGCCCTAGACACAAAGAAAACACCTCTCCCCTCTGCGGTACACACTGTTTGTTTGATATTTAGAATTTTATTTTCGGGGCGGAAAAAAAGATCTCTATTCTTGACACGTTCTGCTGCGGAAAACTCACGTAGTACAAGTGATTGATTGACTGCTAATGGGCTTGTGATTTGCAGACATTTTCGGGAATATCAATGCTGAAATGTATTTCAAAAGAGGTACTATTGTATTGTTTCCAGGCCCATTCAGGGGAATTAACTATAGGAATTAGTTGCTATTGTGCGTTTCGATGATAGTAAGACCATAAGCCCCATTTCATGGTCTGAAGAATCCTTGTGCAAACCCATCGAAATCACCTTTTTTTTTAAAAAGAAATCTCCCTTTTAGTAGTATTCTTGTTATTTCCTCAAATAAGCCTCTTAAGTGACATTTCTACCAGGAATCAGGAATAGAGAAATTAAGACGGATACAGTCTAGTAATTAGAAACGCGCAAAAATTGTGGTGTAGGTATTATTTTTCCATCTGCCAAATGATACCACCCACCTTTTAGCACATATTAAATATTATACTCGGGCACATGTAATGTCTCCAGAAGGGATAATACCACAAAGACCTTTAATGCTGTGGCATAGAAAAACAAGATATTTTACGGCACGACGGAAAAGCACACATTCAGTTTGGAGCTGATACTTCTGCGACAACTGGTAGCATACAGTGGAAGCAATGTTCCATAAAGGCTTTTGTCGTTGAAAAATATATAGAAAAAAAAAAGGATATATTCAAATTTGAAGCAACGTTCAGAAAAGCACTTTACAAAGGACTAAATCATACAGCATCTGCTCTTTACTACTTCAGTTTTGGAGATACCTTCGAGGTAAATTCGAATATTGGAAACCCCCATGGCATAGTATAGCTCTCGCTTGCCTCGTTCAATAATGGTTATAAAATGAATTTAATTCACACACAGAGGAGTTCACATCACGGAAGAACGTTAAAGTCTTGGGGGTGTAAAGAATAATAAAATATATATATGTATATTATATATATAGGTATGTATAAAAGGAGGAGGGAAAAAGCATTTCTTTTATACTCCTCCTTGAGATGTATCTCGAGCATTTGCGTTCCTCGTAAACAGATACGCAAATATTAAGGTGGGCTCATACAATGGAAGAAGATGAGTGTTTACTCATCAGGAAACCTGTCACACTTTCTTGAGAAAAAAAAACTGAAGATAAATAGGTTTGGGTCTTAGAAGAGAATTTTTGAGCCGTATACCTCTTCAACCTTTGTAAACAGTACCAGAGCATTCTCAGGGACGATAAGAAAACCTGTTGGGACTCTTGAAATGTAACTTTATCTGTCCTGTAAAAACTAAAACTTTCTTCTAATCTTAAAATTATACTAAAAAAATTATTTAAATTATTGTCATATTTTTTAAACAATTATTTTGACGATTTACTTCGAAATTTATTAAGAACCAGTATGTATGTACTTAAAAATCAGCTTAATTTCGGAGATTCCAAAAATAAAAATTTTGATTTTTCCAAATATGCTACCGTTTGAAAGGACATTATTTTAATGATTTTTAGACTATTTGTATTTTATGTATTTCAGTTTCTGATATATTAGCCAAATTAATTATGAAAATATTAAACTATTGTAATATAATACTCACTATACATGAAATACCCTGGACAAAAAATTGTTTTTCAAAAATGTGATTTACTAATAAAAAATTTTTATCCGCTTATCAATCGCAAGTCCACTTTAAGCCAGGAAAACAAACTGGTATTATTTAAAGCGATCTTCCAGCCTACTTTACTCTATGACGCCAATCGAAGTTGCGAATTAAGAAAACATAACACTTTAAATGATACTAGGTTTTCCATGGCAAGTCCCCACCTCTAGGCTACACCAAATAACCTACATCGGATATTCTTTATATTCTTAAATTAATGCATTAAAATAGGCTAAAAATATGGATTTATTCCTAACGATATTACAGTGATTTTTACGTTCTCCCGAGCCGATGGGAATATCTGTCAAATAAGTTGTCATTCGTTGTGTCAATGTCATTTTTATCTGGTAAGGTCTAACAAATCATTACGGAAAGGTATACACCGCGCAGCAATGTTTCCAAATCGTGGAAAGGCTATAGGGATAAGGATACGATAAGAAGGGGTTAAGTGCCGCCGTGCCAATTATGGCTGTCATATTTTTTTATCGTTAGTTATTTAGTGGGTAAGCTGTGTGTGCCCAATTTTCAGTCTGAGTCAAAACCCAGGGAAAAACATATATTCTAAAATCTGCGCCAGAAAGACACAAACAATTTTTGGCGATTTTGTCATAACCTACAAAAAACAAATAAAAATCGACATTTTATTTTTTAGATGTCACGCGCGCCGGTGGAAAACAAATCTGGAAAAAATATATGTAATAAAACTTTGTTAGGAATCTATAGCATTGGTGATTGTACCAAAATTCAAAATGGCTAAACAAATTTGTGAAAAATAAAACTGTGTAAGTGACTGTGTAAGTGACAACTATAATATGTCCAAATCCCATCTAAATCGGTCAACGCGCTCAAAAGATATAATTTTTTTTTTAAAAAATTTTTAAAATTAATTATCACCCTTTGGGGGTTAATTATTAAGGGATGAAACTTGGCCAAATTGTTACTTGTGTTAGTCCTGACGATAAAAAAATATAACGGCCATAATCCGTGCGCTGTCACTTTGCCCCTTCTTATCCCCTACGGCCTTTATTTTTGAAATCAGGGCTCAGTTATAACCACTCATAGAGCACTTTGTGAATTTTATGGGCCGAATAATCGCCCATCAGAACGTGCTATTCGTTGTGTTATTGTAAATTTCCGCTCCAACTTAACGCTGCATGACAGCACGCCATCTACAAAAAGGAGACCAGGGTGCTGTTGAAGGCAGTGTTGCTGAAGACTGGGACTTATTAATTCGCAGGTGTGCACAAGAACTTGGGCTTTTTCCGTCACCATTTAAGAAAATTTTAATGTTGACGACTTGTGGTTTGAACAAGACAGCGCTATGCACCATACAACAGTAGAATACAATCAATTTATTGATTGATTTGACACCGGATAGAATTCTCAAAGGCCGTTGCGGATATGAGGTCTCAAATGTTCGTAAGAGTGGTCAAAAATAGGACTGATACACGGTTAAAAATTTTGGAGTAAAATTTAATCTTTTGCTTGTATTACAGCAACTTTTCAATCCACTTCGAATTAAAAGTAAATATTCATCGAATATTACTCGAAATTGCAATAATTTTGGTATTGAAAAGTAATCCAAAATATATGTTGAAGTATTTTGTAATCTTTTTGAAGTAATTTTCAATATTAATTGGATTAAAATTAGATTAAAAGGTACTACTTCAATCCAAGTAGATTGAATTTTAAGTTTTTTATGCCACAATGTGTCACGTTGGCCAGTCAAGATGCAGTGCGAGTTGAAAGTGAAATTTGTGCAAAGTTTGGCGACAGACGCATATTCGTTCCTATTAGGAAGGTGACCGATGGTGATGGTATATCAAGTGAAGATATATTATTTTCGAGTAAGTAAAGAGTGCGTTGTTTTGTTTTGTATGTTTTATTGAGAAGTAAGTAAAACTTCAAACTCATTGCTTGTCAAATACAACTCCTTGGCAAACAAGCAGAGCTATGCGCTTTATATTATGAAAGAAAAGTTTTATGTTCTTGTTCCTATTATTATATATTGAAAGACTGCTTTAGTTTATTTCTTTATATTTAAGAAATTTTATATTGTTTAACATTATTCTGTATACTATATATATAATTTGAATAAAATTAATTAAACTAATAAAAATGTTTGAATATTTCCTTTTATTTTTTGGAAAAAAATTAACATCATACAACCTAAATATTCCCTGAAATCCCAAAAAAATCCCTGTCACTGTATCAATGGATTAATGCACATTTTAATTATAAAGTAATACAATTAGTATTAACTTATTAAAACCATGGTAGATTGAAGGTCAAGTATCGTTAATATTAACTTTTAATACAATAAGTACTAGTTTTAATAGAAAATGGGATTTATTTATATCTCAATAAAAGATTACCCTTCAATATTTTTGTATTAAAACTATACATTACAATTAACTTCTTAAAACCATAGTGGATTAGAAGTAAAGTATAGGTAATATTACTTTTTAATACAGCAAGTATTGATTTTTAATGTTCTAGTATTAAAATTCATTTAATACTGAAGAGATTTAATTTTAATACATGCCAATATTACAGTGTCATTTTAATCCTTTCAAAATATTAAAATCTAATACTTTTTTGGTGTGGACTTATATACAATCCAGAAAATATTGGTTTTTAATCCAAAATTTTTTACCGTGTAGGATGCAATATATGCAGCCACGTTGCCCGAAATTGAATTTAAGTAAATATTAAATGTTAAAAATTATCTTCCCAATAAAAGGAATTTTATTATCACTTCATAATTTTTATGGGTTTTATTTAAATTCGAAATCCGGATGGCCTTAAAACACACTCTCTAGAAGGATTTGATCCTAGTCACGGCCATGTTCGTGATCATGACAATGTAAATGAAGACAAGAGTAGAATTTTCAACCTTTTCATGTTCCCATTAGAAATGATTATAGATACATCTTCCAATCGTTAAAAATAAATGAATATTTCCTTTATTTTACTTTTAAAAAGCAATAAAACACTTCCGAAAAGAGTGAAAAATGTGCTGCCATTCTTTTCAGCTGTGGAAGTCTGTCTGTTTGTCTAATTCCCTTAGCTGTTATCATGTCCCAATGGACCCCTTTCGACAGTCGTTTCACCATTTTCATTCGCTGACAACTCCAGCCGCTTAAATTTACGAGGGGGACAAATGATGAACGTCTCCCGTAATGGGAAAATATTGTTATTGCTTCCTTTTGACATATTTCGGAAGTGTCTCTGAAATTAAAAGAGCTTTAACGAAACCGCATTATTGCACTGAGCGAGGATTAATGGTGTCTATCGTCGACGTAATATCCTGGAAATGTTACTGGCGGGTGCTCCAGCGTCATCTTGTATGGAGGGTTGAAACGCCCGCCCGGGCGGGCACTGAAATATGTTTTTATTTTTATTTTTTTCTCATTTTTTTTTGTTCTGCTCCAGATACATTCCGTCTAGTCATCCCTCTTCAGACGTTTAATTTACGTCGTACTCAGCGGCGAACAATACAAATTAAAAATGAATTCAAAGGGCTGCAAGTTATGAGCTTTCCGTTTTATTGCTTGTGTTCCATCACAGGCTGACGGCCCTCATGACATTTTCTGAACCGCCAGCGCCACATTTCAGCCGTTACGGGCGCTTCGCCGGGATGCTCTGGCGAAAGTAATGGCGGGAAGAATGGGCATACATGAGCACATACATGAGCATACATAATTCCAGGGAAGGGCTATTAAGGCTCTGTGGCGCGATCGATATTATGCTCCCGCACCAAGTCATTTCCCTGGGGCTCGTCTGCCACTCTGCCAGAAGTCAGGGGAGGGGATATGGGGCTTATCCGATAATGTGCGACTCGAGGGGCGCCCTTTTTTTATTCACGACCAAAATTTACACCTTTTCATAAGAGGCCACTGAGAGTGCGATTCGAAGCTGAATTAAGCCGAGGTGAATGTGCGAATCTGAGCTACATACATTACGATGACGAAGGCAGCAAATTGAACAATTCGAAATAGTACTTTTCCTCGAAATTTTGAATAGCACCAGCGTTTCGCTGTGAAGTAGCAATGCTAAGCGCTATGCCAATTATAAATCAATTTAATTCTCATCCTTATTCCTCCCCTAGTTTTTATACGGACAAGAACGAGCAAAAATTACTCAGCAGAGCAACAATTCAAACTCTGACTGGAAGAAAATCCACCGTCATCAAGCGAAATGCTGCTTTAATGATCAAAGTTAAGATTTTCCACAGGAAGTTCGGAAGTGTGAAAGTGGAAAACTTCTCGCAATAAACAGATAAACATTTTTTGTTGTAAAATAAATTTCTCTACATTAACTTTCACGAAACGAAAAGTGGTGATGAGCAGAATCGGTCTTGGTCTTGTTCTTACAAAAAATCCAAGATCGAGACCAAACCCAAGACAAATATTATACCTGCGGTAGTAAGACCAAGGCCAAGACAATGTTTGCGAGACTTGACCAAGAACAAGATCGAACTTCGAGGTGTTTGCTGACTAAAAATATTTTTTTCTATTTTAAGTATATTCAAGCAGTTCCTAGTTTAAAAAAAATAATCTTATCTTTAACACGGGGCTTAGTGAAAATGATCAGAACTTTATGAAATTTGAACAAAATATTTATTGGTTTAGTATTAATAGGACTTATACTTCAAATTTGAAAGTGTTTTTTTCTAAAAAACTCGTATTCTGAAAAAATCTTGATATATGTAGTTTACAAATAACGTAGTTTAGAATTCAAACTTTTATTTGATTTACGAAAATTATTGTTGACTACTTAAACAGTGTAAATAGTTGAAAGTCATTTACTCGCTTTACTTAAAAGGTCTATTAAAGATAAAGTTTCTATTGATGAAACACCAAGACCAAGACCGAGTGTGAAACACCTAGATCAATACCAAGTCTACCATAATCTTGGCCTTGGTCTTGTTTTCTCATCATTAACGAGAGGACAGTCGACACCCATATTTATAATTCTACAAGAAGTATCGCTTTAATGTGGCTTCTTGGCCTGAATTCTAAATTTTAATTCACCTAAAAAAGGAACTTGTTGGATTTTCGAAAAATAAAAAAAAATTATGTGGTATTCGCCGATTATGCAACCGAAAAATTTAATTAATTTTTATATGTTTCAAAAATATTGTTGATGTTATTTGATAGATGTGAAGTTTAGAGTACGAGCTACTAAAAGGCACAACACATTTGAATAAAATTGTGTATGAGAATAATATTTAATTATACATGATAACAATTTAACCCTTAAATGCGTGATTTTTCTTTTTATTGCGAAAAAAATATATTTGGTAGTATTTGGAATATAAATCAAATAAAAATTATAAAAAAAAAAACATATAAACTACACTGCCCAGAGATGATGAACCATGGTAAACAAATCAAAAATAGTTTTTAAATAAACTTTTATTATTTATGGCTCATGGTAATATTAGGTTGTAACATAATAATCTGATAATTTTTTCGGAAACGTTCTGGAAATTTTTTACAACTTCGAGAAAGTTCTGTGACTATGAGTATAAATACCCGTGAGCGCGCTCAGTTCATCAGTGCAATAATCGACATCGCAGCGAGTAGCAGGCGGCACAAAATATATGTCAATGTATGGGAGAAAATGCGGTCTCTTATCACACAGCAGTAGATTGGTTGCGACGTTTCTCGAATGGCGACTACAACATTGAAGATAAACCTCACGAAGGGCGGCCGGTTGAGGTTGATGTCGACCGACTAGCGCAGCTCATCGAGGAAGATCCAAGGAGGACTACTCGTCAACTTGAAGAAGAACTCGGATGCTCCCATACTACTATCGCTCGACATTTGAAAGTGATGGATAAAGTGTACAGGCACAGTCAATGGATACCCCACGAATTGACGGATGGTCAACGAATGATGCGAGTGGCGGTTTGTACGCAATTACTCACTTCACATCGTACTTTTTGCTTGGCAACGTAATTTGGTTACCGGGGATGGGAAGTGGATGCTTTATGTTAACCATAACAATAAGCGACAATGGCTTAGCGCGGGTCAAAAAGGAGCACCGACAGCTAAATGTAAAATTACTATACACAAGGTTATGTTGAGTGTTTGGTGGAATGTGCACGGCACTCTCTACTGGGAACTATTACCACAAGGGACGACTATAAATAGTGAATGCTACTGTGATATGCTGGATAAGGTAGCCGTGAATCTTAAAGGAGAACAAGGCAATATATACCTCCTCCACGACAATGCTCGCCCTCACACCGCTTCGATGACATGTAAAAAAATTATGGAATTAGGCTGGATTTCCTTAGCCCATCCTGCATACTCGCCGGATATATCTCCTTCTGACTACCACTTGTTCCGATCGTTGCAGGCTCACATTAGCGGAAAATCTTTTGATGACCGAGATGTATTGGAACAGTGGTTGTCGGAATTTTTTAAGTCTCGTGTGCCCAAGTTTTACGAGAATGGAATAATGTCGCTTCCCCAACGTTGGCAGGAGATTATTGATAATGATGGACTATATGTTCAATAAAATGTTAAGCTAAATTATACAAAAATATCAAAATAACGTTTCTTAACAAATTATTAGATTATTATGTTACAACCTAATATTTATAAAAACAATTCTATGTAATAAACAATAATATTTATTTCATATTTTTTCGTGCAAACTTCATCAGAAAATGCTTATAAAAATCTTTATCTACCACCGAAACTTCCGAACATTAGTAGTTGTCACTTTGACAAGGCCACAGAGGCGGATAAAAATTAACTGTGTTGCCAATACACAGTTTTAATTTCCCAATCAAATGTTAACAATAATAAAAAAGATTATTTCTAAAAAGTTGGTATATCCGAATTTATATAACATTTCACTTTATGTTGTTTTTAAACAACACTACGCATTTAAGGGTTAAGATATCTTAATAGGTTAAATAAGGACCTATGAACAGATAAATTCATTTGCAGTTTGTCTTCTTTCTTGGATTTGCTCAAAGTATTTTTAAAAACATCTGAAAAACATGAAAGGTCGTTTTTACACTTATTGTAAAGTAGTAATAAGATTCCTAAATATTTGGAGAACCGGTGCTAATTAAATAAAATATGTATATATACATTATCCTCACATGGGAATCCTAATTTAGACGTTTAAATCTTAGGAATTATTGGAAAAATTTGAGCATAACCTACGGTTTTATATTTTTACCTAAGCTATTTACTAATGATAAACGAAAATAATAACTTTTAAAATTCTGAGTCAAATGAATGTTAAATATTTTCATTAAGTGAGGTGTAAAATTTATTTCGTTAGAAATCTTTTGGAAGTGCCTTATTTTTTCAAGAGTATTAAATCAACTAAAATCATACCCTCAGCCTTGAAGTGCTTAATATCTTGAGTGGAGTGTAGGCAATTGTTAAATCAGTATCCAACATTTTACTCATTCCGATCTTTTGTGGCCCACTTCAAGCATTTTCAAATGCGAACAAAAACGCCTACAAATATTATACTATAAATGTAGGCGAATAAAAATTTGCAGTGGCACTCTAGGGATGTCAACACAGCTTAAGAACACTCCCTCAAGGAATTCTACCGGCCAATTCCCTCGGGAAAGACCTCCTGGAGAAATGTAAAGCAACAGGCAATGTTGGACCACGCATGAAAACAATCGATTTACTGAAATCAGAGCAAATTTATTGCTTTACCGAATAATATGTATAGATGTATAGTATGTACCTAGGTACACATGAATGAATCAGATCCTAGTTAATCTAAAATGTTATTCACCTGAACGATCAATATCTATATTTAGGCTTTTGTCGACTTTTAAGTGTGTAGGATGGTCAGGAATTTTTAAGGCGTTTTGTCGATTCCAAGTACCCAGCTCCTGAATGAAATATAAATCTGATGAGAACCGTAGTATTTACAAAAATAAAACTCAACAAAGGACCGGGTCCGCATTTTTTGAATGGCCATTGGTATTAAAATGTTTTGCTAAGCGAGCAATGTTGAGATGTTATTTAATTTGACTGTAATGATAGGTTGTTGTCATGTTTAATTTTAAAATCATGAAAAACCCTCCACGTTTTGCATTCTTTTCTCCGGCCGAAATACTCTGGATTTTTTTTTATTGTATATCTGGAAAGCATTATTCATATTTTCTTCCCTTGACTGAACATTTTAATAACTTAGAAGGGAGTCCGGTAATTTAATGGCAACAGAGTGCCCAAGGCACGTCCTTCCTCCACCTACTAAGGGTAGGTTCCACCGAGATTTTCCCTTGTCAAACAGATTTTAGCAGGAGCTTAGTCAAGTTGATTGTGAACATTTGTTTTCGGGCGGTTAAAATGAGGGCATTTACGTCCACCGTCCGTCCTGAGTTATTACTATCAATTACAATGATTAAAACATATTGTGCAAATGGCTCTCTCTAGGACCCGCTGCACACCAGTTTCCCGACTTTAACATATTTTCGTAATTTTCTTTAAAGGATTCAAATCTTAATGGGCATTTAGGATGCAAATGGTGGTTCTCTTCTTGAGAGCTTAACTCTATTGCACCAACGAAATTGCACTTAGATTTAAGGAAATTATCGAATAGATTTATTTTTACAAAGATATGTTAGCTGCGCTTTTTTAAATGATCTTATCTGAATCAGGAATTTTGCACTGAATTGGAAGTTTTGAATGGTTACTATACCGAAATTTGTTGATTTTTTTTAAAGGAATATCAAATTATATTCATTTATGCTCCATTTACGTCACAAAATGAATTAGTTTGTCAGTTAAAGATTTGAAGTTTGGATTAGTACCCGACTAGAATTTATAGGGGGCATGCCTCATCCCGACTAGAATTTTGGTGGGGTACAGCTAGGGCCCCTATGAGGCTAGCCACACTGCCTCATGTGGGTCCCATGAGGCTGCCCTATAAGGCGCACGAAGGGCAAATAACGCCTTGCCTCATTCGCGCATCATTATGACTGCCTCATGTGGGCCTCGTGAGGCAAAACCCGACTAGAATTTTGGTGGGGTACAGCTAGGGTCCCTATGAGGCTAGCCATACTGCTTCGTGTGGGTCCTATGAGGCTGCCGTAGGGCAAATAACGCCTTGCCTCATTCAGGCTCTCTTTGTAATACTTAATAATGTAATCCTAACTCCTTATACTTATATACATGTGGAAATACTTCTTTATTAGTATAAATTATTATAATAAACTTAAACTTAAAGTCCGAGGCGAGTGCGCCCTGATGTTGTCCGTCCTGCGGGTAGAATCCAAAAAAGAACGAGTGCCGCAATATGGCGATTAGCTGTCAGTTCGTAGGGGGATTCGTCGAGGGATTCTCAAGAAGATGATACTTCATGCAATAGATTATAAAATACGAAGTTTTTGTAAGGAAAACCCGATAAGACAGCTATTAATAATACTGGGATTTGTGCTTTAATCGAGCCCAGCTGATAATTTGCAAATATAACCCACTAGCAGATAACGTCAAGTATGCCTAGGTGTATATGTGATGTTTGCAAAAGGTGGGATTGCCTATTTCATTGTAAGGTTTGCCTCATAAGACCCTTGTGAGGTACTCATAATGTAAACCTCACTTCAGTATCGCTGATTTTATTTTGTGAGGTCCTCATGAGGAATTTACGGGGAAATCCCTCTATCGGCATGCCCCTCACTTGCCACATGAGGACCTCATGAGGAATCTACGGGGAAATCCCTCTATGGCATACCCCTCACTTGCCACATGAGGCCCACACGCTTCATGAGGCATGCCCCCTATAAATTCTGCGCCTTATAGGGCAGCCTCATGGGACCCACATGAGGCAGTGTGGCTAGCCTCATAGGGGCCCTAGCTGTACCCCACCAAAATTCTAGTCGGGTAAAATGCTCGAAATTTGATATGTTTGTTGCAAATTTTAAAATCTTTGCTATAGGTCAAAGATTAAAAAGTTAAATTCAAAATTTCAGATCTAGAAGAGGTCATTAAAAAAAATGCCATGGGCAAAGTAGCATGAAAAAAGTTGAAAAAGTAGGAGGGTCAATAAGGCCGCTTTTCGGCCTTAATTTCTTGGCAGGAAGTACTTGAAATTTCTTTGAAATTCTTTTTGGGTTTTTATCTATAATCAATATATAGTCGATTTCAACCAATAGGAATCATCCGAATACCCTCCACCCTCTCTGCCATCCACCAAAAGTTAGAAAAAGTTGCTATAATTAGCACTATTTTAATGCATTATCGCTCATCTCAGCTAAACCTTTTATTTTTAACACAGATAATGCATCTAGACAACCAATCAAACATAAATACCGTGGGGGAGGAGGTATGGTGGGGAAGGGTGAGAGAAGCAATAAAATATAATACGCGTTAATGCATTAAAATAGTGCTACTTATAGCTGCTTTTTCATAACTTTGGGGGGATGACAGAAAGGGTGAAGGGTATTTGGAAGTTTCGTATTGATTGAAATTGACTATATATTGATTATAGATAAAAACCCAGAAAGAATTTCAAAGAAATTCTAATTCCTTCCTGCAAAGAAAGCTAGGCGGCAATCCGGCCTTATTGACCCTCCTTTGGACTTTTCCTTATTTTTGTTCTAGTTATATTTAAATTTCTAGACGACATAAATAAAAATATCGTATTTTTATGTTTTTCGAAGTTTGCCTGGCCAGATTTTCAAAAATTAGAGCAAATCGCAGCTCGTATGTCCGAAAGTTCGTATATATTTTTACTATTGTTGTAGTGTGCAGTTTTGAAACGTCAGGAAGTGATTCACACTACTTAATTATATTAAGAAATTGACGATGATACAATAGTGCAACTATAAAGGCAAAATTTTAATCATAAAAGTAAATTAAAAGTAATTACTTATCTATTTTATAATTATTGTAACATAAAATTGATAAGATAGTCCAGATAATTTGATAAATTGTTAAACGTTTAGAAAATTATAACTTGTTGATGAAACAAAGCCTGATTTTAAGGAACATATCATAACAATGACCTCGAGTCATAGACTGGCGTGGAGTGGCCGGCAGTGTCCTCAGATGTTAAACCTATCGAAAATGTGTGGTCTTACATGAAAGATCAAAGGAAAACCAGTGTATTAGTTATTAGTTGTCATTCATTATAAATCAATAAGATAAAGCAATCTTCGCCAAATGAATATTTCAAAAACCTTATCGAAACCATGAAAAAAAGGCTGATTATAGCAATGGAGGTGACTGGATGAGTTATTAGATAATTGTGCAAAAACTAATAATGTGTACTTCAAAAAAAGAAAAAAAATAATACCCCTAGTTAACAAATTAAATATTAATTGTTTCGGTTTTCAAGAAAGATACTCGTAGGGTTAAAAAGTACAAAAGACTTTATTTTGTTTTTTTTTTGAAAAATCATTACAAAATAACAGAATGTTATAAGAACGTAGTAGTTAAAATAAAAGGCTTGCCTAAATATGAGGAATTCCGGAAATACTGGCTATTTATATGAATAAAAATCTAATCTTTTAGTTAAAAATCCAGAAAACGCTTCCCTAGTAAATATTGCAATTTTGAGTAAATACTTGAATTTGAGTGAATAAACAGTAGCTTTTTTGACAACAAGTATTTACTAGCAATTTTTTCAAGTTGCATTGGAGCAGGCTTAAATGATTTCATTAATTTTCTTCCTTTAAGGAATTGAAACTTTAAAGGAAAAAAATTGATACGGTTCGAAAAATAACTTCAATTCGGTTAAATCAATCGAAGGATAAAAATTCACATGTAAACATTACTAACCAATGGAATTAAATAAATTACTTGATAATCGTTATTTTGTACTTTAAAATTGTTTTTTTAACATAGTCCCCACTTTTTAAAATTCTCAATTCTGCCGGGATTATTTTGGCTTATCCGTGATGAAAGTGTGAAGTAGATATCTTGAACTCATTTTTTATTTGTCTTGGGTTGACTTTAATCTGACTCAGAAAAACTGATTCGCAAAAACAAATCCGTAACATTGCTCTATAATTTGGAATAAATGCTCGAAAATCAGAAAAACTATAAAATCTATAGCAGAAACAAAATATGCGTCCAAAATACGTAAACAGGCTGTTAATCAGTTAACTAAGTTCGCCATATACACACATCAATCCAAAAAGTTTATTTCGGCGCGGTTACAATTTATAACAAAAACTTAAAATTTTAGTAAGAAGTAAAAAAACGTAATTATTTATCGTTTTGCTTTAATCTTTTCTTAAAATTTATAATTGGAGCATTTGTTTTGCGCATTCATCGTGTATGTGAGGGATTTTTAAAAATAAATTCCGTAGTTTACTGATTAATTCAGTCTTTGCTTATATATTTAGCACTAATCGGTTAGCAATTACTTATTTCTGCAGGCAGTAAATACTTATTTTTCCCAGCAAATACTTACAAGTAAAAGTAAAAGGTTATTCACATAATTTCTAGAGTACTTTTACTTTAAGCAAATGCTTTTGCTGAAACCATTTACTTTCAGTAAATGCTTGATTTTTATTCACTTGGTCCATGATTTTCCTTTCACTATATATTGTAGAAAATAATTAAAATATGAAAAAAATGAATTTCGTGGAATATTTCGAAAATTTTAAAAGCCTGTTTTAGACTGACAATAAAAGTTCAAAAAATCGTTTTCCAAAAATGCCAAAATACGTAAGTCCTTTTGTACGTTTTAACCCTATTTTTCTGTGCAACCTAATAGGGAATTTTCGTTTCCTCATTCATAATTTAGGAAAAAAATTCTATGAAATTTACCTAACGGGTAATCATGGCCAAAAACCTTGTTGATCTGTACAATATGAGTTTTAATTTTTATCAAAATAATACCGGTAATTTTCTTATTGAGCAGACTGTAAGTTTCAGTGCACCCAGCAGTGTAATTGTGTTTACAAATTCTACTCTTCCGGCGGAAATGGATCATTTTCCGCCGCACTTTCCGGGCGCTACTGTTTGTATCGATTTCCTAAAAACAAAGTAAATATCTGCCCCCAGTCAATGCTGAGCAGTCACGTATCCAATAGCTCTTCGGCGAACTTAATTTTCAAAACCCCCCTTTTTCTGCGTTTGCTATAAAATAATTAAATAGCCAGTGGCGACATCTAGCGTGCGGCGAAGAAGCGCTCATCCGATGTGACATAAAACAAAACCGGACTTGAGACCCTCGAAGCGGAGGAAGAAGAAGTTAAAGAAGCTCATCTCGTCAGCGAACTAGCTCGAAGGCAAAAATTGAAAATTATTACACAGACGTGACGCTTTCATTAATGCGATTCCCATGATGGTCTCGGATGGATTCCGTTCCATCCGCCTGGAGAAGCACCTTTTAACTGAGATCCTCTTGAGCGAGTATCATCGCCGTCGTTTGCTATTTGCGTCGTCCGCTATACTTACTTTATACTATATATAGATACAAAGGGTGGACGATGTGGCTGTTGGTGCCTTTAAGTAGTCCTCCATAAATGATTTACCTCTTGTCATGGCTGCTCAGTTTCCATTCCACTGCTGTATCCGGTTATTGCCCTCGGCTCCTCTCCCGGGGGGGGGGGGGACTGGTAGCTTACACCGGGTCTTAGTACGGGTCAACTTTTATCATATCTAAACATCTTGATGAAGTGAAATTTGGTCACGTTCCGCACAGCCATAATACAACAGGTGAAGTTGTGACTTTGGTCCTGATGAATCCCTCCCGGTTTCTGTTCAACAAACGGATTGGATCTAACCCATTCTGGAGTTTCATGGGGTCAAATGATGAATTATGGGTTGGCAATCTACCGCGTCCTGCTGCTTTTGCTGGATTTCATGCATTTCTAATTTAATTTTAAATCCCCCGAAGATTGCTTTTAATCCGCAAGCCATATGTTGCCAATGGTGACCGTCATTTTGAGTCCTAGAAAATGAAACGATGACGGTGAGAAGTTTCGATTGCTTCTATGGTTTTAAGATTTGGATGGATAGCAATAAAAAAAACATTAGGAACAATTCCTTTAGAAACGTAGAGATTACGTTTTATGTCGTTTTGTATTTTTATTTGATTAAATTCAGTTTATCTATAAAATCACTTTTTTAAAGTTATAATATAATAAGTGTGGATCGCATTTGCCGCACATCCGATATGCCGAAAAGAGTAAAGTACATACATGATTTTTAGTTATAGTGTCTCCATTATTCTTAATGAGTTCGGGACTCAAGGATAAACGATAAAATATGTTCTTTTGGTCCTTAATGGGTTAAGAAGAATTGCAAGTTGATGAGAACCAAATTAATTTTGGTGTACTCTTTATATCGCTCAAGATTTCTTTTAGATGTATGACTTATGACTTCAGATGCATTTCTTGTATATTTTTTCAAAAATCTATGCGGGGTTTCATAATATATTTTTACTTATTTAGGAATAATGCTCAACAAAAATTTTATCGTTATGTATATGTTGCCATATTATTTTTATAAAAAAAATTTTATAAGTGAATAACTCAAATTTTAGGCATATCTTTGGAAAAAGGCCTATTAACCTTGATAGCAGCTCTCATTTTTAGTTAAAAAGAAAAAAAAGGGTATTTCGAATTTTGTTTGCAAAAGTTTAGAAAATTGAACAATGAAACATTTTAATGCCTTTAAATTAAAGGCTTTTTGATATTTTTAGTTTTCGATTAGTATTTTATTGGGTCTAAAATTGAGATATAATCAACTCTCCTATAATGCAGTTTTCTTATAACGCGTTTTTTGTACAAGAGCATTTCAAGAACTTAAATAGCTTAACAAGTTTATCTACACAATTCCTTTTTCGATATATTAAATTTTTGCGGTTGAAATTAATGAGGAATTTTGTAGTGAGTGCATTTATCAATTTCAGTTATCAGGGAATTTCCCTAAAAATGAACAAATGATAAAACATTGCTCTTTTTAACCGACGAAAAAAAAGGAGGAGGTTTTCAAATCGATGCGTATTATATATATATTATTTTATGTATGATAACTTTTTATAGAGTAGTTCGATTTTGATGATTCTTTTTTTATTGGATGTATTGGATCCAAGTTGGTCCCATTTAAATTTTAGAAAAAATTCACCCCTAAGGGTAGACAAAAAAAAGGGGTAATTGATTTTTCAGTCACTTGTGAACCGATTCTGTTGAAACTGGACACATATAAAAGCTTTGAGTTGGCATCAAACAAACAATCAACGAAGATCATTAAGTTACTTTAAAGAAATAATCAAAACAAAATAACATAAAAATGCAACGTGAGATCTCCAGCGATAAATAAAATTTCGCGATTTGTGTACTGTATTCTCGAAGCTTTAATTTGATTTTAAATAATTGAAAAGGTATGAGGAATACTTCCATTTTTTTTTTCATTCTTTTATGGATGAATTTTAAGAAAATCACAGCAGCTGTATCTGGAGAAGAAAGAAGAATAAAAACCAAGAAACATTCAAATATACTCGGTTGGGAGAGATGAACTTAAAAGGATTTATCGCCTCCAATAGAGCATCCTTAATTTGAATCAAACATTTACGAAATTCCGTACACCTGCAGTGAACAATAAGGACAAACTCCAAAAAAGCGAAATGATATAAAAGAACTCCGCTGAAACCCGTAAGAAATAAGCAAATTTAGCTGCAGTGGCAGGAACAAAGTTTCCATCCTTCAGAAAGTTCTATCTGTTCGGAACTACTTCGACAGTCCTTGAAGGCATGGCACGAAAAGAACGCGATCTGGAACGTCTGTCTTGTATGCCGGGGGCCATGGGAGTTGGGCACAGACCACCACTGCACCGTGGAGCCCTAGCACTAGCACGTTCCGGCTGCATTCGTCCTGGCGTGGCGGCACGGCATAGTAGAAACTTTTCTTCCACTCAGGAAGCATTGACTAACGTACGGAAAGTTGCAATACAAATCAGATACGTATCAGCTCGCCAACGAGATAAGTAAACTCAAACAGAGCATTACTTGCAGTCTGTTGCACTCGTCCTTGTCCGCAACTTCAAATTTGTTTATATGCGGAAAACGAAGGTTTTTCTGGACAATATATACATAGATATATACATTTTTTTTTTCTGTATTATTCTTTTCATTTGGTTGAAGTTTGTACGTGCAATCCACTTAAAGGGGTGGCCTCAGTGGAGTTATTTGAGAAATATGCAAATTCCTGGGAGCAGTAGCAAAATTAGGGCTGGGAGGAGGGACCAGCAGCAGTAACATGAACTCATGAAGGGAAAAAGCATTCCTCGTGCTCACCCTGTGTGGCATCCAAGGTGCGAAGTGAGGCGGGCCGAGGTCCCAGAAAGGAGGTGAAATTCCTGCAGCTCAAGGAGTTCCTTGTTCTGTCAAAAGCTGCGGAAGTATCGCAGTAAATGAATTCAAAAAGGATGGAACCCATGTCAAGCTGATCCTTTTATCTTCCGCATTAACTTGTTGACTTTGCGACTTTAAAGGATACGACTTTTTTCCCTCCCTGCGCCTGAAAAGATTCTGTTAACGGCGAGGTTAACAGAGACCTGTACTGATTTAATGAAAAGGCAAATCAGAAGGATTTTCGGCTGGAAACAACTAAATAACGATTTTCTTTAATGGTTCTTCTTCTTATTTTTATAGAGGGAAAGGGTTCACTGGATAACATTTTTATCTCTAGGCCTCTTCGAAATAATATTGCTGATGTTTACTTCTTAATTCTTAACTTTTTTATTGCTTCTTATCTATTTAATATTTAGGGGAAGATGAGTGAAAACGAGGCATTTTTTCCACTTTATTTCGCAATCCCTGTAAAAGATATGCCGACCCAAAAAAAAGGACCATTTTACGAGCTGAACAAGTCGAAAGTATAACAAATTGGACGGGTTAAGAACGCATGTTATGGATCAAATTACTAAAGAAAATATAAATTAAGAAAGTTGACTTAACAAAAATATTTCCTTTATTTTTTGGAGCTGGTATTGTCTTTTACGAGGATTATCTTTACAGGAAACATGACTCCAAAAGGATTTTACGAAATTCATTGATCCACCAAAGTTATATATAAAATCTGGAAAAAAGGGCCTTTTAATATAATAATATATTGGCCGAGCTCAATCATTCTTTTCAAGAAAGGAAAACTTAAATTCATTCAAAATTTAACTTAAACGTAACAGAGTCCTCAAAAGCTCAAATGAAAGGAAAGTCTTGTCTAAAAATTCTTCAAACCAAGGCCCTTCATTTAATATTACTGATATTATTGAAGTTATAGCTAAGATTTTAGATTTCCCAACAAATCCATCAAATTGTTATGATTCACACACATAGAAACTGATAAGATTTGATTTTTGATGACATTTTTGGTTCAAGTTTTGACGGTTTACATGAGTATGACTCATGGCGATTTGATGGTTTTATGAGAAATCTAAAATTATAGCTATAAGTAGTCATTTATAAATTCAAACAAGCCTCTAAGGAATAAAACGGCAAAGTTTCATTAAATTCTTTCTAATAATTTTTGCGCGATGCTGGTACAGACACAACCTTAATTATAATTTTATTATTAACTAGCTGTGTTACTCGGTTTCACCCGGCGTTGCGTAAATACTTTTTAATTAAACACTTCTCAAATGCTTTAGTTTGATATATCCTAGAAATTGTTTCAAAGTAAAAACCGCTTTATTGTGGCCTTTAAATAATCATTGTACCAATTTTCAATACAATCCGTTGGAATCCCAGAATATAGATCGCCATCTTTGATTTGGAAATGTTGACAATATTCAAAATTTGTGGCCTCAATAAAATTATTATACTAATTTTCAAATGGAGGGAGGGGTAAGGGTTTCAGCGTGAAAAAAAACACTGTTTTTTAGATTTTTTTTTTTTTTTTTTTAGAAATATGGATTGAGCAAAGTTATAGAAACCTTTTGTACATTATTAAGTATGATTTCAATAATACTCATAAGGAAACGTTCTCAGGTGTGTCTCACCGATTTTGATGAAATTGAAATATGTTATAGAGTATCCAAAAATAAGAGACACGTATTTGTTTTTATCTCAGGTGTGTGAGAACGTTTACTTGTCAGTAATTTTTTTATGCGAAAATATCGACAAACAAGCTCCCCCCCCCCTCCCCCCCCCCCCCCCCCCCCCCCCCCTTATAATCCAATGAAGTCGAGAGGCTTTTGTTGGTATTTTGGATCCCCTCCGTCTTACATTTCTAAATTTGGACAGCGGTTTTGAACTCAGCATTCCCCAAAACCTTCAAGTACCAATTTTTATGAAAATCGCTTTAAATGTATGTAAATATGAAATGACTTGACTGGTACGCCACCTACCATCTCCTAGCATAGCTATGAACCACTGCCTCGAGAAAGCAAATATGTTGTGGTAATATGATCTCAATTGGTCTACTCTTTCAGAAGTTACACGATCACTAACAGACGCACTAACGATTACACAAGTCAAAAAATTTAAAAAAATTTTTGGATTCCGAGTTTTCAATGCTATTTTCTTGTTGCTTGCGTTCAAAAGGATGGAAAAAATGCCGCTATTTTGTTTAAACTTTGCTTTTGTGAAGGAAAAATTGACATTTGTTTGGATAGTTTGAACCTCAATTACAACTAAATGCATGGTGCAAAATTTCTGATTTTTTGCCAAAACATATGTCATACTTCAAAATACAGTATAGAATTTTTTTTGGTTGAGTTTCAAAGTGGTGAATGAAATATGGCGACCGAATAGTTGCAATTTCATGGGACATTTTATTGAAATGAATCAAAGAACTTTTAGGGTCGCTGATATTAATCCTGTTATCAAAATATATAAATTAATGATGGTAGATCTAATATAGCTGCCGAAAATTTTAAAAATTTCCGCTAGCAAAAGATTTACAAGGAAATGAAAACATAAAGATTTTGGGGGTTGGTAATTTTAAATTTCCTATCCTGGGCACAAAAGCAAAGTTTTTTAAAAATCATGTCGATTTTATTCACTTGTAAAACGAAAGCAAAAAGAAATGACCACACATTAATCAGAACCAAAAATCGTGTCGACTTGTGTTATATATACATATACTAGCTGACCCGGCAACCGGTTGTTTTGCCATATTAATTATTTCTAGTGAATATTTTGGTAGTTAAATAAAAAATAACTAACTTATTGTAAGTATAATATAATAATAATGATAGCACTAAATTTACTATGAGAATATAATTAACATGAGAGTTTCACTGAGAAAGTAAAACGTCACTACTACGATCGATGCACAAACAATAATAATGGCCGAGAACTGTGTACGGAGTGAGAGAAAGCTTATTGTGTGAGAGAGACAGGAAACTGGCTTCTTTCTCATCCCTACTCCGTACTGTTTGCTGGGTTAGAGGTGACACCTGTAAACGCCTGGCGGGGATAACTGATCGATTGATAATATTGATCAGTTATCGACCACTGAGAGAGGAAGATTTCAACTTTAAAGTTGCAATATCGACTGGACGGCAATCGATTATTACAATCGATTATAACAATCGCACTTTCTGTTTTCACTGGGTTAAATACATAAAAATTTATTTATCAATGACAATCGCTATTAAAAAACAGTGGTTGGTGGTAGAAGGGTGAAAATTTAGGGTTATAAGTATTTTTGATGCCAAATCATAAAATAAACTTTGTTGTCCAAAAAATAAAAAATAAAAATTCTGGAGAGGGGTATAAAAAATAACATACGATTAAGAATAATCTATATATTATTGTCATTTTTATATAATTTTACAAGTCAACTCCTAGTTCCAACTCTATTCATCCTCCCAAACTTAAAAATTCAAGTTAACGATTTATGTTCATACATTTTGTACATTCTTTTCACAAGAAAAATAAATAAAATTGGCGTAAGAGTATCCGCTGAATAAGTTATATCGTTTTCTAAAGAAGCAGAAGTTATTATACTTTCGATATCCATCCCAGAGGAATATATTACGCTATATAGAAATAAATTTTAAATTATCATCGGAAAACAAGAATTCACTGGGAACGGTACGTGGTTCAATTCAAGTGAATAATTGCTCAGATAAATACAATACAGAGAATAAACAATTTTCTTTGTAAGTGGGTCGTGTAATTTTAGCAGTGGTCTGTTATTTATTTATTTATTGTAGATTAAACATATTTCAAACATATTATGGGTAATTCACGTTCGAGTCCTTTAAAAAATACAATATTTCCATTTATCTGAAAAATAGTTTTTTTTAATAAGAGTGATACTGGAATAAATTGCTTTTTGTAACTTATTCCTGTATGAATAAAGGTTTAAAGGTATCTACGCTGTTTAAATGTTTTATGTATGTAAAAATAGCTCTTTGATCTTAAATGGTTAACCAGGGGTTTAAATGATAGATATGGATACCAAATTTAATACCAAAAATAGCAAATATTCTAACTACCTTTATAGGTACTAGGAAATTAGCTTCAAAAAATAAATTGTCTAAATGAGTAACTAAATGAGAATTTTCTTAACTCACTAACGAGAATTTTCGTTTTCTCGTCGTAAATGTATTAAATGATATGATTAGTACTAATTAAAATGAAATTAGAATTATATGAACATTAACAAAATCACATAAAACTCCAGAATCCACTTAAATCGATATTACATTTTCGTCGAGAATCAAAAAGCACAAAAGGTGTCCTAATGACTTTATCCTTTCCCGCATATATGATCCAAATTGGAGGCGAAAGATAGTACTAATCTGGGGAAATCCCCCTACACAGAAATCACAAGGGTAACATTTTCACAAAGTTGCTAACAGATGCGAGCCATTGTGGTTTTTCCATGGTACATTGGATGCTGGCTGCTACCGGATGGTTTTGTTTTAGACTTTTGTTGTTGTCTTTGGCGAAAGCAATAAATTTTCCGTCCGCCCCCAAATTGTATCTGAATGGGAAAGAGCCTGGCTATAAAGCGTCTTCTTGAGGCTACAATACCAAGGCAGTAATTAAAAGTTCACTTGCGGTTCTCAGGAGAGGGCAAGAAGTTAATAACTTCGAACTTTGTTGGTCTTTTCCAAAAATTTCTAAAGAATGTTAAAGATGAACTTTGTGAGGTTGTGTTGTATGGGGTATAAATAATGACCTATGTATAAAAAGAGGTGAATGATTATAAGGTGAAATAAAGTAAATTTTTTTGTTTTGTCTTACCTCAAGGGAATAATAGGTTAATCCGATCACCAACATTTTACCTTTGTTGTTTGAAACATATTTTTTTTATAGCTTATAGAGCTTAAACTAGGTAAATTCTTAGAGTTAAAATATACATAGCTATTATAAAAACCAGTCAAAACACTCGTTTAAGACCTAAGATCACTATCATGTATTTTTTGAAAAAGCAATTAAAAATTGAAATATCTTTTTGCTAATTTCCTAATGAGAAATCCAAATTTAGCTTAAAATTGATTCTCATCTACCACCACAAGGGGTGCGATAGATTGCATTTCAAATTAATTTGAGGGAGGTACTCAGCCACGTTTTGGGGGTTTGTTACAAATGCCTTCAGCATGATAATAGATTTCCCCCCCCTTTTTACTCCAACAGGAACCCACAATGAAACTTTATTTTTCCTCTTAAGACAGGAAATTAGAATTCTTGAGTCTAACCGTCTTAGAAAAGATAAAAGAGGTTCGTAATGATTATTGCGGTGGGAGAATATTCAGTTTTCTTTAAGCAGATACACCACCGAAAAGAACGAAAGGTTTTCCATTGAAAAGGGGAACATGAAAACTGTTTTCATATTAAAATTAAATATTGGGTAAATGTATTAGTCCCTAATTGGGATCCACACCAGCCCTCGGCGCACATTTCACTCTTTTTGCTGTTCACCTCGAATTGAATTTAATTCTTTTGGGTCGTGTCGTGCATATGCCCTGCACGTGCTCCACAGGCAGTCACTCTAATGGGTGATGGGATTTCTGCTCTTTTGACCTATTAAAATTCGACTGCAAAATAGCTGCAGATTAAATTCGAGCTTTTACCCTCAAGGGTAGTATTAATTTTAATAGGTCAGTTTGGTCAAAAACTTTATAGAGTTAAAGTTATATTTTGTCAGAAGACTAAATAGTTCAAAGTGATGTAGAAACAGCTTAGACTGCTGGAATTTAATATTATAAGTTAGTTTGAAAGTTAAGTGCTTTAAACAACAAACATGAATACACTTTGCTGTTTTTATAAGCTTATAAATATTTTGAACAAAACGCCATGAAACGTAATTCGACTAGGTAAGTAGTACGGGTAGGAAGGTGTTACGAAAAGTTAAGCGAATCGGTAACAATGTAATGCCTGTGGTCTTAGGATCCCCTGCAGTGCGGGACTCGAAAAAGGGCGAAAACAGCGACTGAAGCGTAATTTTTACCTTAAGTTTACTTTGTTATCCCACCAAGTTCGAAGAAATCATATTGATGAGGTACAACTTTTTAAAATGTTAAATAATGAAAGTTTTAATAACATCGACTTGTTTCGCAGTAAAAGCCCCTCCTTGCTGAAAAAACATATTAACACTTTGACGGCCGGAGTCACATATACGTGACTTCAGTTTACTGGTGGTTATCGGCCGGAGTCATGCATACGTGATTTCGATTTGCTAGCGATTTTTTTCGAAATATACGTGTAAAAAGGGTAGCAACCAGCATGTCAAATAAAAGTATAGACATTAGCCTTTCTAATAGTACAGTATACAAGTAAAATCAATTTACAGGGTGACGCTTACAGGGTGTCCAATTAATTAATGTTTGAATTGAGCTACAAAGAAATGCTATTAAACGCTATGGACCTCATGCATATCATATTAATCTTGTTACTAGGTACAGTTTAGAAAAGATTACCCTTCTATCTTCACTCCTTCAACTTTTAAGTAAAATATAACCCCACAAATAGATGCGGAATCCTTAAAAAAATTGAAAATTGTTGTTTTTCATAACTGTAACTGTATAAAAGGTGTCTACCTGCATTTCTTTGAATCTTCCATCGCCGAAGAGACGTACAAAGGGATGTTAGAGACCAAATCCTTTCGTCATGCGAAAAAGAGAGGTCTATTTAAATATTTTCGTTTTATTCAAGGCGGTGCAGCACCTCATCGCACACAAGAAGTATTTGAAGCCATCAATAAATTTTATAGCGATCGAGTTATTGGCCTAGGCCCTAGAGTACTCACGCTTTGCTAGGGGAAAAGGAATAGAATAGCCACCTTACTCGTCAGATCTCACTCAATGTGATTTCTTTTTTTGAGGCTACATTAAAGATCACTGCTATGAAAATAACCTAAAAACAATAGAGGATATTATTAAAGACTGGCAGATACTTATTTAGATTTAAAAAAATCGACAAAATGCGGCCAAGGGATAACTATTTACATAAATGCTTGAAAACATTATTAATAAATGAGTTCATACGATGAAATCAAATAATTTTTTTATAATTCTTACCTTCTGACTTCCAAACTTGGTATGAAGGCCTCCCTATATACTTCACTATAGTTTTTACCTCTAGAATAAAAGCACTAGATTTTTCTCCGTTTGTAAGATTACTCATTTTAAAGTACACGTATTTCTCTTTATGACGTCTCAACAGAAAATGACAACATTCTAGTATATAACTACGGGGTGCCAACCTTCTACGACATATTAGAGAGGAAAAGTCATAGGTATACTTTAGGCAACTTTCCATTTGTCACCTTGTACATGTGTGTTTTGCAATTTTTTGTCCTTTACTATTGTATTTTAATATAGTCTTAAGTTTAAGCAAACTAGTTTATAGCCTTGGTTTTACTCCTTGAATGTTATGCTTTTGTTGTGATTACCTCTTCTCTATGCACAGCTCAGCCTACCTTTGTAGATATCTAATTTTTGCTGAAACATTTGTAACGATAACCATCATTTAACCAATTGATAATACAATAAGGGAACGTACCCGTACTACGCGACCCATTTTTCGCAATTTTTTAACTTTAATTTAATAACTTTTGAAGCACTTTTTGAATTATATTGTAGAAAAATAAATTTGCACAATACGAAACTTCTAAACAATATAATGAGTGTTACAATATAATGATATGTATATTTAAAGAGAAAATTGATTTTTGCGTTTGTTGTAATAATTAAATAATTAATACATATAAGTTCCAATTTTGGGAACTTTAGGATTTGTATGAGAGTGTGAGTGCGAAATGAACCAAACTCGAGTTGTTGCAGTAATAACTGTAATTAAACCATAATTAACATAACATATTCACATTATTGATCACGCCTCGATTAGCACAATACCTGAAACAACAACAAAGTAGGATTTCACAGAGAGGCGATTAAACAATGCTAATTGTAAAACAAATGATAATTCGGAGAACGAAAAACGTGGCCACCTAGCGGCATGTCAGATCGGCTTCTGTCAGATCGGCTGCTGTCTCCCCTAGCCACAGCCGATGCGCCGTTTATATGAGCGTCACTCAACCGTCTGACCGACGGTAACCCGACAGACGGACAGGCGGCAAAGTTTGAAAAGAGGTGTCAAACTTACATCCCCCCCGCCCCAAGAACGAAGAAAGGAACTTCGGATTAATGAAAAGGAATGAGCTTGCTTGCGTGAAAAAGGTTGGATTCTTTTTTCCTGAGCCCGCTCTCGACCTCATATATTACTTCAGAAATTTTCTTTTTAATTCTAAATGGCCCTTCTCTGATTGGGTCCGTTTTTTTCCTGTTCAATTTGTTTCCGTTGTATATGTAAACGAGATCATTTTCGTTGTATTCATGTTTGTTTGTTTTCTCGTCGTAATACTTCTTGTTTTGCTCGTGAATCTTCTTCGATTGCTCAAATGCCTTTCCCCTATTTTCTTCTAAATTTTCAACATTGTTCTCGTTTAGTTCGTCGGGTAGTATTGATTCTTCTTTTCCTGTTAGTAGATAAGAGGGTGTAAAACCAGTCGAACTGTGTATAGTATTATTATATTCGTGCACACATTCTTGTGCAACAACTGACCAGGAGCGCGATTTGTTTTCGTAGATTTTACATCGTATTCTGTTGACTAGTGTTTGATTTGTCCTTTCATTCAATCCGTTTGAAAAGGCACAATCCACTGCTGTAAATATGAGCCTTATATTTTCTGATTTTAAGTATCTTTTGAAGTCATCTGAATTTATACCTGCGTATTGATCAGTCAGGAGCGTGTCGATGTTGTTTGTATTTTTTGTTGATTTAACTAATTTAATAAAATTGTCCGCTGTCTGGGTTGATGATGTTGTGGTAAACGCGTATCTTGTGAAATGATCTGTACACAAATGTAGATATTTTTTTTTGCTTTTGTTTCCCGCAAAACCACCGATTGTGTCCAATGAGACTATTTCAAATGGCTTTGAGGCTGGGCCCAATTGGGATAACGGAGCTTTGTAGTTAGCGATTCTAGTTTTATTCTTGATACATGTTTCACAGGAACGACAAAACATTTTTATGTGTTTGTGCATTTTTTTAAAGTAAAATTTCCTCGTTATTGTCAAGGTCAGCTGTTTGACTCCCACATGACCTTGCTTTTCATGAACTTTTTTTATTAGCTGCATACCAAATGCTTCAGATAACCAAATTTTCTTTTTATTGTTCAGTGATCTGTAGATAATGCCGTTCTTCTTTTCACATTTGTTATCTAAATCAAAATTTTTTTGATCATTGATTATTTCGTTTATTTCCAAAAAGTTCACTATCTTCAATGCTGAGCTTCCGAAGTTATCTTCTTCTTCTTCTTCTAGGACAGGGTTGCGAGACAAGCAATCCGCTTCCAAGTTTTCTTTACCTGGGTTGTACAGGATTTTACAGTTGAATTGTGAGATGTAAGTAAGGATTTTCCTTAATTCTGGATCGTTACAATTGTTTATTCCAAAGTCCTCTAAGGGTTTGTGATCGCTGAAAACAGTAAATTTTTGACCAATTAAATAGTACTGCCAGTATAATATCGCTTCTTTTATTGCGAGACATTCGATAAAGATTGCTTTTTTTTCTTTTTGCGTATTGTTCAATCTGCGTGAAAAATAGAATACTGGTTTTAGTTCTCCATCTTCCTGACGTTGCTTCAACACTGCACCGACTCCTTGAATGCTCGCGTCCGTAAAAATGTAGGTTGGTAACGTTGGATCAAAAATCGATAGTATTGGTTCCGAACACAAGCGTTCTTTTATTGTCTCGAAATTTTCTTGACATGTTTGAGTCCAATCAAACTGCACATTTTTCCGAAGCAAGTTATGGAAAGGTTCCAGTACGATACTTGAGTTCGGAATGTATTGGAGGTAGAAATTCAATTTTCCCAAGAATTGTCTGATGTTTTTCCTTGTCTGTGGAACAGGAAAATTTTTTATTGCGACTACGTTGTCATTTAGAGGTTTTATACTGTTGTACCCTATCTTATGTCCCAAATATGACACTTCGCGTTTAGCAAAAATACATTTCGAGACATTTAATTTCAAGCCGTAGGCGCGTAATGTTTTTAGTAACATTTCAATGTGATGCATATGATCCTCATATTTATTTGAATGTATTAGGATATCATCTATGTAATTTACAGCGAATGAGTCCAAGTTGTTTTTCCTTAAGATACTTGATAATGTTCTCTGGAAAATTGCTGGAGCGGATTTTAAACCGAAAGGTAAACAGTTCCACTGCCAGTGCCCGTGATGAGTTACAAACGCAGTTTTATATTTATCTTTGTCGCGAAGTGGGATCGACCAAAACGCCGAATTCATGTCCAACTTTGTGAAGTAATTGCAATTTCTTGCGCGTAATTTCAGCTCGTCAATGCGCGGAAAAGGATGACTTTCCGGCACGACTATTTTATTAAGTTCCCGATAATCAATACATAATCGGGATCTCTTATTTTCGTCTTTTTTAAAAGCCAATGTAACCGGAGAAGCGTACGGGCTACTCGATTCTTCAATTAGACCCGATTTCAATAATTCTTTAATTTGTTTTTCTATTTCCGCTTTGTCTTGCAGAGAACACCCGTAAGGTCTTTTTGCTACATATTTGTTTTCAGTAAGTCTTATTGTGGCTTCATAATTTTTGACTTTACCGATATCGAATTTTTCTTTGGCAAAAACATCTTCATAATTATTCAAGATTTCTTTTAGTACAGGATCAGACTTAATGTCCCCATTATTTTTAGATTCAAAATTGCTCTTTACATTATTTATCTCGACTGCTTTTCCCAGACTTTGGCTTATTTTTAGGTTTTCGTCTTGACATAATCTAAATTTTTTTATGCAGTCTAGACCTAATAAGACATCATCTTCGAATGATTTACTTTTGATTACGAAAAAAAGACAGTCTTCTTTCATATTGAAAATAGAAACTGGTAGAACAACACTTCCTTCAGTGTTTGAGTTTCCCAAAATAGTTTTCAATTGTTTATTCCCACCTATATTTTTATTTATACTGAATTTCTTCCAATAGTTATAATTTATCAATGAGACGTTGGCTCCGGAATCGTAGAGACCGATGGCTGGACTATCATTGATTAGAATTTTTAGTTTTATAAGTGGGATCGTTATTAGTTTTTTGGATTTTCAAGGAGAGAAATTGCATCTTGCGCTTCGATATTATTTGCGATTTTGATTTTATTGTCTTTGTTTTTGCCCTGGTATGCTATTTTCGCACGACAGACTTCTTCAGAATGACGTCTGCCCGGAAAGCCCATTTTATCACAGTACCCACAGGTTTTTTGTTCATTTGAGATTTTATTACTCTTTTTTTGAATTTCGTCAGGTTTTCTTGCAGTATTTGAGACGGCTTTGTTTCTGGACGGGTCTATTTGCCTGAGCTTCGACATTAGATCGTCAACTTTGGTCAAGTCTTTCCTTTCCAAACGCGTTTTTATATAATTAGGAAGATCTATTACAATTAAATTTATTTGTGATCTTACCGATAAATCAGGATCAATATCAATCAAAAGATTTCTTTTCTTTAAGGCATAGTCTAAAACTGAACCGCCCAAATATTTATAAGTGTATGCGAAAGCGATTTCCGACCACGACTTTGAACCGAACGTGTCAACAAAGGAGGCCTTCCAAAATTCCCACGCGTGCGAGAGCTTATTTATTTTTAAAAACACCGCGTACCACTCCAGTGCAGCATTCTCCAAAAACAAACGCAATATTTCAGAATATTTCTCCTCTTGTACACCGAGTCTTTCGCATTCTTGTTCGAAAATATTTAACCATGATTCCGCATCCACATCATTCCCGTCAAATTTATTCAGCACTAAATTTTTCGCAATGGAATGCATCGATTTTTCAGCGGGTGGGGTGGGAAAGGAGGGAGAAGGAAGAGATGTAGATTTGACAACCTCCAAATAGAACTCATCAAAAACTACGTTACCCTCCTCGTCCAGGTATTCCTCCAGCAGCTCGCCCTCCTTCAAGGTTATATTGACCTTTCGATATTTGTTGCGAGTAGTCAGGCTCCTGACTACCTGCTTTGTGATTTTATGCTCGAAAAGTTTTTGATGGTGTGTGCGTGTTTGTTGGTCCGGGGGAAACTGGTAGGCCTCGGGTCGTCTCTCAAGCTGGATAGTTTTAACCTTGACTACGGTCGTCTTGGAGTCCACAGCTTCAGACACGAAATGAAATGTGGCCTTTACTTCCATGATGCAGCTCCTTTTTGTTGTTGTTTTATAAGTTCCAATTTTGGGAACTTTAGGATTTGTATGAGAGTGTGAGTGCGAAATGAACCAAACTCGAGTTGTTGCAGTAATAACTGTAATTAAACCATAATTAACATAACATATTCACATTATTGATCACGCCTCGATTAGCACAATACCTGAAACAACAACAAAGTAGGATTTCACAGAGAGGCGATTAAACAATGCTAATTGTAAAACAAATGATAATTCGGAGAACGAAAAACGTGGCCACCTAGCGGCATGTCAGATCGGCTTCTGTCAGATCGGCTGCTGTCTCCCCTAGCCACAGCCGATGCGCCGTTTATATGAGCGTCACTCAACCGTCTGACCGACGGTAACCCGACAGACGGACAGGCGGCAAAGTTTGAAAAGAGGTGTCAAACTTACATACATATATGTACTTTTATGAGTAAAGTAAATTTTTATTATAAAACAATATTAACCTTAAATCAACTATGAATGTGTGAACATCCACAGATGAATACTTTATCGATTCTCACTAAATTCCCCCATAAAATAATACAATTGTTACCCATATTAAATTGTTCAATCCTTGCACCGCTTGTGTGTGTGTTTCCTAACAAAAATTTCTGGTCTTTCACTTCTGTAGACATCCATCAAGTTACACATTTCCTTTGGTATTTCTGCGAAAAGTTTCTGATCGTGACCTCATACTGACATCACCGTCTCCGTATTCCGGTTGTAGGGGGCCCCATAAATCACAGCCTACATTTCTCTGTCCACACATTTCGGGTAGAAAGGAATAAACGTGTCGACATTTTTGACATACTGCCCAATTTGATTCAAATTTTCCCCAGAAAACGGAGATGAAACGGAAAAATCTCCATCAATTTAAGAGTAAACCTTGAGGGCATTTCAACAATTCACCATGCCTTTCGTACTTTTGTAGTCTGTGGGCACTTCAAGTGGGGGGAAGGATAGGTTCAAGGTTTGGAATATCCTGTCCCGGGTCTCAGACAATGAAGTATTTGTGGACGATGGAATTATTTTAATAATTTCATTTCGTAGAAAATTGAGATGAATATGCGAGCAATGTATGTAATATTTAAAGGTCGCTTTTGTTATACGTTAGACAATAGAAAGAGGGTATTGTGTAAGTATTCACAATTGAAAATCTCTCTATAAAAGTTTGAAATGTTGTTTGTTGAAATTTCATCACCTGCCAGAATCTGGACTTTCATTTAAATAGGCCTAAAAATTTGCAAGTTGTTATTACTAATTATCCATACGCTTGTGGAAGCAGCTCAATGAATACAGGCTCCAGAAATAGATGAAAGAGAACTGAAAATTCATAAAATCAAAGTATATTTTATCACAAAGGCCGTTAAATTGTTTAATTGGAAATTCCATTCAAATTTGGTGCGAAACTCTTCCAGGAGGAGTACGGCACTGACTGTAATTAATCACTCAACTTCTGTGAGAGTTAATTAAATATTTCCCAACAGCCGTTCTATAGTAACAAATTGGGCTGGGGTATGGGGCGCTGGGGGCATCTTATGGTGTCTTATGGTAATTTCAGGCGACCTCAACGCAATTTATCACTTTGTCAAAGAAAGTTAATTGAGATTCTGGAGCAACGGCTGTCCTCTTCCGCGGATCATTAACTTTGGATGGTATTAAAAATTATCATCCATCTTCATCTTATTTTTATCCTGAAAGTGCTCTCACCCTGTCATTTGGGGGCGGGGCATCCTCCCTACTACCAGGCTTAAACTTCAGCTACTCTCGGGAAGGGGGCAGGGTTGGAGGTAAAAATATTGCAGGCCTTCAAAATCAAGCACATCCCCAGGGGACCGAGTAAAGATGCTTTTAAATTATGAAAGGAGACACCAAGGCCGTTCCGGGGTGGCTTTGGATGCTGTTCATAGGGGGGAAAAGGGACGAGGGATGACAGCAACATTTGACGGCTGTTATCGGCCGCCTCTACGTGACGTTTTATTAGCTCAACAAAATTAAATGCTGTATAGAAGGCGACGAGCAAACAAGGATAAATTATCATCGCTTCAGGATCATGCTCCGGCGACTTGTCCGGAATTTCGTTATCGCTTTTCCAAACACTTGGCGGATTTTTGAATGGGCATTTAAATTAACGACGCGATTATCTTATTCCGTACACTTCTGCGATCGAGGGGGAAATAAGTAGAAGTCATAATTTAGGTTATGGTTGGGTGGGACCATTTAGCCATAATCCAAAGTCGTTCAACTATGAACCAGTTTTCACGGGAATTTTAGGCAAACAATGTTGTCGCAGAGGTACGACAAAGTGGTTTAAGTAGAAAAACAAAGAGGGCTTAAACAAAACACCTGAACGATTTCTGTAAAATTTTATAGGAGGTATACTTTAGGAAAACAAATTTTAAATCTTTACTTTAATAAATTTTTCCCTTAACATTTTTGTTGAAATTTTTGAAAAAATCGATAATAGTTTTCTTATTTCTATATTAAGACACGAGTGAAAATATATGACAAAAATGAATGAAAAGAGGCTGAAAACTTTATTTTAGACAAAAATAAAGAGGACTGGTTGAAAATATGTAGACATATTACATCGAGAAAGTTAAAACAGAATTCAGACTGAAATGGGGCGGAAATATTTCTTCAGCCGAAAAAGAGACTGAAGCCAGCCTGAAATTTTTCAACTTTTGGATTTTTTCGCTATAGCACTTAGAAATTTTCCAAATATTGAACTTAGAAAAATTTCAACTACTAGAGTTAAAATTCACTCCTTCAGATTTATAAGATTTAAAAAAAAATTCTTATAAACCATATAAAGAACAAAACTTTTGTGATTTGTAATTTTCTTATATGCAATTAATAAATTCATCGATATTTGACTATTTTCAGTGTAATTTCATTTTTCGCTTTGCTTCAGGCCAAGAAATTTAATAAATTCGAGTCTGTCTTTCGCCTGATTTCAGTCCACATTTTTCATTCGAATTTCAGTTCAGTTTCTGTAGATTTTTAGTTCGTTTTCAGTCTCTTTTCCGTCAATCACTTTCACAAGAGACTTGTTCATTACTTTATTCTAATTTCAGTTCGGAGAATCCCTATATATATATAAAAATAAAAGTTCGTTTGTTTGTTTGTTTGTTTGTTTGTTTGGTGCTCAATCACGCCTAAACGCTTGCATTGATATTTTTCATTTTTTGTTCGAAGGTAGTACATATTCCGACTTAACATATAGGCTAATTTTTTTTCGGATAATAAGTAGGGTTTCAAAATGGCGGATCCAAGATGGCGGCTGACAATTTTAAATTTGAAGCTATTTTCCTGAAAATTGGTACATAGGGGTTTTGCGGGATGGGGATTTCAAATCCGCTGTCCAAATTTAGAAATTCAAGATGGCGGATCCAATATGGCGACCAAGATTTCCTGATTTCAACGGATTTTAATGAAAATTAGTACAATGATTGTTTTGAGGCCACTGATTTTGAATATTATCAAAATTTAGAAATCCGAGATGGCGGATCCAAAATGGCGACCATATTTCTCGATTTCAAGGGATTTTAAAGAAAATTAGTACAATGATTATCTTGAGGTCACTGATTTTGAATGTTATCAAAATTTACAAATCAAAGATGGCGGACCCAATATGGCGACCAATATTTTTCGATTTCAAGGGATTTTAATGAAAATTAGTACGATGATTATATTGAGGTCACTGATTTTGAATGTTATCAAAATTTACAAATCCAAGATGGCGGACCCAATATGGTGACCAAGATTTCTTGATTTCAACGGATTTTAATGAAAATTGGTACAATGATTATTCTAAGACCACTAATTTTGAATATTAGCAAAATTTCCAAATCCAACATGGCGGATCCAACATGGTGACCAGAATGTCTCGATTTCAACGGATTTTAATGAAAATTGGTAGGATGATTATTCTGAGGATACAAGTTCCGAATATTATCAAAAGTTGTAAATCCAAGATGGCGGATCCAATATGGCAACCGAGTGTCTCGATTTTAACGGATTTTAATTAAAATTAGTACAATGATTATTCCGGAGCCACTAATTTCGAATATTATCAAAATTTCCATATCCAACATGGCGACCAAAATTTCTCGATTTCAACGGATTGTAATGGAAATTAGTACAGTGATTATTCTGAGCCCACTTATTTTGCATATTATCAAAATTTCTAAATGCAAGATGGCGGACCCAACATGGCGTCCAGAATGTGTCAATTTCGAGGGATTTTAATGAAAATTGGTACAATGATTATTCTGAAGCTACAAATTTTTAATATTATCAAAATTTGTAAATCCAAGATGGCGGGTCCAATATGAGACCAATTTTCTTGATTTAACGGTTTTTACTGAAAATTAGTACAATGATTATTCTGAGGATTATTCCGAGGATATAAGTTCCGAATATTATCAAAAGTTGTAAATCCAAAATGGCGGTTACAATATGGAAACCGAATGTCTCGATTTCAATGGATTGGAATTAAAATTGGTACAATGATTATTCCGGAGCCACTAATTTCGAATATTAGAAAAATTTCCAAACTCAATATGGCGGATCCAATATGGCGACCAAAATTTCTCGATTTCAATACAATAATTATTTTAAAGCCATTAATTGTTAATATTATTAAGATTTGGAAATTCAAGATAGCGGATCCATAAAGGGGTTTTCGGGTTGAAACAATTTCTAGGATATAACAAACTAGGACATTTGAGAAGTGTTTAATTAGTAAGTATTTACCCAACGCCGGGTGAAACCGGGTAACCCAGCTAGTGTTGTATAAAAATTTGAAGCTAAAATTTATAAAATATTAGATTTTACAGGAAGTTAAGTGTGTATTTATTTTTTTTCCGCACGATAAAAAATTAAATTTTTGAGATGTTTGAATAAATCATTTCGCACTATGCTTATTATTCAAGTTGCTTTGCTTTGCTCAATTAATATAAGTTTTGGTTCAGTCACTGTTGTATGTACAATTTTATTATATTAAATTAAATGATTCGGTCATAAATTCTGTATACCAATGATATAATTTTGATAGTCTCTATAAAAATTTTAAATAGATCATTTAAATTGAAAAATTTGAACAGATTCGAAAGCGGGTAAGTTTTTTCCTTTCTGCATAGTACACTGGCGTTAATATTAAAGGAACACTCAAAAAATTAGAAAAATTTTTTAATTATCAAACCGCTGTGTCTTCGCGAAAAAAGAATGGATTTTGATGACCATAAAATCATTATGCTGGTAGAGTCGTTTGTTTAAGAATTATGGAACTTGAAAGTTGATAATGACGGTTTGCTTTGACAGCTCATAGCTCAATTAAGGGGGGATATACATTTAGAATGACCAAAAAATTTAATTTTTTTTTTTTGCATAAAAAGTTATTAAATTTCCCGTAGAATACGCTCCTGAAACCCTTTTTGCGAAATTCGAACTCCAAGTGTTTTTTTTCATCGTTCCCGGGATTGCTGATTAAAATGTAAGTACGATTTTTCGATAATTAAAACTTTCAACGCGTTTTTCTCAAAACAGCATTTTCGGAGTTTATGCCGGTAATAACTCGAAAACTAATTATCCGATTGAGCTGAAACTTATAGGATTTCTTTATTATAGTATTACCTTCTATATGAATTAAAAATTATTGTAATATTTTATTATTAAATATGGAAAAATGTGATAAAATGGCGGAAAAAATGTTGATTTTTTCGAAAAAGTTACGCCAAAAGTGCAATTCATCTACTAACTGTGAATGTAATTAATGTAAATTTTTTTAATTTTTTGATTTCTGATCAAAATTGCGACCAGGAGAGCCGGCACAAGCAAAATACAACGACTTTTTCAACACCATCTAACGGCCGTCATTTTGTTGAAAAAAATGAAAAAAAAATATTTTTGTATACTACATGGACTTATAATTGTAAAAAAGTTTCGATTGATTTGAATAAAAACTTCCCCTTGAAAAATTTTTTTTCAAAAATGAGTTTTTTTTCTCGTTCTAAATGTATATCCCCCCTTAAACAAAATCACATGAAAATTAAAAAAAAAAACATTTTAAAGGGAAAAGTACTTGCTTTAAATTGCTTCACTTTACTAGCAATTTTTTTCAAGCTCATAGAAGCCATTTAACTTCATCAAAAATTAAGGGAACATTTCCTTCTTCTATGTTTTGACTCTAACTGAGCGGTAGGAGTTTCAAAGTAAAAAGTACAAGCTTCATCTAAATCTATTAATTTTTCGCAAAGATACAGCAGTTTAAAAATTAGAAAAACTTTCATATTTTTTGGGTGATCCCTTAAGGGGAGGCCCAAAAAAATCGATTTTTCAAGCATTTTTCTTGAGATGACCTTTTAATTAATTAACACTTTGACTGCACATGTGCGTGGCCTGCAATAGCTGAATAAGCGGCTGAATAAAATTGGGCAGTCAACGTGTTAATGTAAAAATTTGTGTACATATTATGGTAACTTTTGAGTGTATTTTAATGTTTTTCATTTGTAAAAATAATTATTTTAAAAGCTACGGGAGCACCTCTAAAAAAGATGTCTTGCGGTGACCACGATATCTCTGGACTGGATTATCCAAAATGAAAAAACCAAAAATATTTCGTTAATATATTGTTTTATCTTGTAATTAAAAAAAAAAAAGGTTTTTAACAAAAATGTGGGTCTTAAATTGTTTATAAAGTGGAAAATACTTATCGGTGAGAAAAAATCCGTCCATTAATTACTAAAAAATATACTTAAAAGGCTTGTGTTCAAATTTGAAACTGATCGGTTCAGCCATTTCCGAGAAATCTTGCTCACCGACTTTAAAAATACAGTTTTGAGAAAAACGCGTTTAAATTCTCAAAAGCATCTTACATATAGTAAAAAAATTACAAATATGCGTGTAACTTCGAGAATATCCAACGGATTGACATGAAATTTTCTGTGGGTGTACTTAAATATATGTACATAACGAAAAATTTTTTGAAAATTTTAACGGTATATAACCCCTTAATTTCGAATTTGAGCTAGAAGCATAAACAATAGAAAGTTGATTTTTCGTTTTCTTTATCATCAGTACATACAGTATGCGACAAAAGTATATATATACCCCGAATAAATTTTTATTCCCTTCAAGAATTATCTCTCATAACATTTAAACTTACTAAAACCAAACACATTAAAATGTTCCCCCACAAGTCTACGATAAATACGCGGGTAAATATAAATTTGTGTTAAAAGTAAAACGTGGAGTTTAAACAGCAAAATTTAATATTTATAGTTTAAAATGCCTAAATGCAAGGAAAACAACATTGATCTGCGAAAGCTCATGATGATTACCTAAATGGACTGGGATATGGTAAAATAGCTGCTAAATACAGTAAAAGTAAATCCACGGTTCAAACAATTATTAAAAACTACAAAAATAGTGGTTGTGTTGAGAATTTACCAAGCCAACAAGAAAATAACGGACCGCGATGATGTCAGAATTATAAGAGAAATAAAAAAAGAGCCGGATCAACTAGAAATATTAAAGAAAAACTATCCGTTAATGTTTCCGAGCGGACTATACAGCGACGGCTTCGTAAAGGTGGATTTACAAGCCATTTTAAAATTAGAAGCCTTGCATTTCGATAAAGAATAGAAAGAAGCGTCTGGAATTTACCAAAAAATATTTAACCATGACACTTTCCTTTTGGCAAAAAGTTATTTGGAGCGACGAAAGTAAATTTGAACTGAAAAATGTAAAAGGAAGACAGAGAGTATGGCGACGTCCACAAGAAAGACTGCAAAAAAATTGTATTCAGAGCAGAACAAAGCATGGCGGTGGAAACGTTCTCGTCCAAATTTTATCAAATCACCTGCAGTCTTCAGCTCGAAAAATGAGTATTGGCGACAATTTCATATACCAGCAAGACAACGACCCCAAGCTTACTAGTCAAATTGCAAGGGAATACTTCGTCCAAAGCTCTATAGATGTTCTGGATTGGCCTCCTTAAAGTCCAGACTTAAATTATAGGATATAGAGCAAATTGTAGGATATAGAGCATTTGTAGAACTATTTGGACGAAAAACTCAATCTGATCGAGTGCAATATGAACAGGGCTGCATTTTTTGATAAAATGCTAGATTGTTGGAATAACATACCCCAAAATTTTATTCAAAATCTGGTTTTAAGTATGCCGAGACGTCTAAAAGTTGTAATCGATGCAAATGGTCTGCACAGAAAGTATTAAAACTACTTTTGGGTCGGGTAAACTTTAAACAAATTTAGGTATGTATACTTTTATGCAAACCACCAAATTCTGGAACATAAAACTGAGAATAAATTACGTTAGAATCATGGACAATACGTACATACAATTGGAATGTGTGAAAAGTAAAGAGTCAGTATTTTTTAACAAATGGAGGGATTGGGAAATTGTTAATACTTTTTAATAAAGGAAAGTCGGCATTTCCATCTCATGTCCATTTTATTATTAAAAAAATTAAGTCTGTTTAATATAAAAACATTAATTTAAAAATATAGTGAACAAGGCTTATAGATAAAACACTTAACATTACAAAGTTTATAACGAATAATTTAGTTTTGAGCTTCCAAACAAGAGATTTATTGTATTTCGAAGAAACTTTACTGTTTGCTTTAGCTGGTAAAGCAGCCCTAAATCCCATACAAGCAGAATTATAATTATCTTTTAAGGATACATTAAATCGCTTCGAATAACGAATGGATCCAATTTAATCCGCCCTCTCTTCCAAAACGAAATCCCTCCTCATCCTTCAGAACTTTGTTCTTCCATCTTAAATGTGTTGAAGGAGCGAAAATCTCCATTAAGCGCCGACATTTGGGAAGTTTAAACGTCATCGTCGGAGGAACTTTCTTCTGGTTATCAAAACTTATTACTAAAGCCTACTGGAATTTGAGCCCTCCTCCTCTTTTAACCGGCGGATGACTGTCGGAGCAGGATTGTTTCAGAAAGATACTGCGGATGAAGACTCCTTATCTGGGCGGTGCTTTGCTTTAAAACTTGCTGATGTACCGGCTGACAAGGGCCTTTCTGAATTCGTAATGAAGAAGCCGAACTTAAGAAAACGTCCGCCGTTTAGCCGTTATGTTTTATTGACAACTTATCACGCTCCATAGAGCGAATCATTTACAAATCATTAATCAAGCCAGGTGTCGGACCCCGGCCATGTCGAATCAATCAATAGACTTTTGCCAAGTTTTATATTGAAATTTTGGTTTTTTAAAGTGGCTTAATTAACGCATAGCATGCGATGGATTATTTAATTGCAACGTACGTAGCTGCGATAGCATGCGATGTGAGGGCTCGTTAAAAAAGACGACGCTCTCAATTTAAACCTGAAAATAAAAATTGCTTTATGTGAATGCGGGTGAGGGATTTTAACTGAGGAAAAAAGCTTAAAATTGTGCATATTTTTTTTGCAAGTATTTTATTCAAATAATACGCTGAAATGAATTAATACCGCCTCGCGTTCCAATGCAGCGGGCATTGAGGTGATCGACCAGCTAATAAATGAAATGGACCTCTTCATGCAGTTTAATATTTCGAGAGGTTCATGGGGATGTCTGGCTTTAAACTCTTTGTGCAAATTCATAAATTTATGAAAACAACAAATTAAAACATACCGCAATGCCTGATCAAAATGGAGGTGGGTAAGTGATGATTTTTTTCCCAGTCATGCTTCCACCCTCGACTTTTGTGCTTTTGTACTCTGAATAAAATCGTAGTGCACTCGAGGATTTTTTAATTGAGATATGGATTTTGTGATATATTCGTGCTAAAAGACTGGTTTTGGATTAATTAAATGAACTATTCCATAGTTGATTACCTTTAGAAACAGAAAATTTAGAAATTTGTTGAATGAATATTGATGTAGTTATTAACGTTTAAATAGTAGAACACGTTTAATTTATATTAGTCATAAAATTTTAACCTTTGTCATAGCTACAAGAAATTAAATTGTTAAAAATAATACAGGGTGATTCGTAACTCGTAACGATGTAGTCCAACAACATCTGCCAATCGATTCTATAGAATCTCCCAATAAACGTATGTTCCGGACACGTTCTATAGTCTGTTCTTTAGGGAAATTATAACTTATTAAACGAAAAAGAAACTTTTTAACAAAAAATTAAACCAACAAAAAAAGAAACTTAAAAAAAAAAACCCCTTTTTAGTCTTAATACCTAAGCTCCTAAATTATTTTCAGTCAGCGCCAAACAAATCGCTAAATGTTATTGTTTATCGCTGGAGATTACACGTTGCATTTTTGTGTTATTTTATTTTGATTATTTCTTTAAAGTAATTTAATGATCTTCGTTTATTGTTTGTTTGGTACCGACTCAAAATTAGTTACTTACATTAGATTAGAGCAGTAATGGCGTACCGTTTTGAGAAGTGGATCAAATTTTGGTCATTATTTTTTTTAGTACTAGGGGCCATCCATAATTTACGTCACACGTTAAGGGGGAGGGAGGGTGTTTACAAAGTATGACAAGGGGGGATGAGTCATAAGCTTTGTGATGCCACATGTATAATTCTAAAGTATTAAAATTCTAAACTTCCTAACGAAAAACTTTAGAATATTATCAGCTCTATCAATATTATTATAAGGTTAAAATATATACATATATATCTATGATAAAAATAAACAAAATATACAGGACGAAGTTATCACCTTATGGCGAAGTTTGAAAAGTAGTAACAATGTTGAAGGAGAAGAGAATTCGAAAAACAAAGAATTGCAAATAAGATTGACGAAAAAGAAAGCGACACTTACATATTTTGTTTCTAAAATTCCTTCGTCGTCAAAACCAGCAAAACAACTAGAAGCCCGTGAGCGTACAAGTAAATTGGATTTTTATATTATTTTAATATTTTGTTCTCCCATGCTAAAAATATATTTAGTATTCCGCGGCAATTCCTTAAAGTTTCATTGAGCACGACATTTTTTGACCCCACCCATGTATGTCTGTCCGTTCGAGGTAATCTCGAAAGGTACAGAGTCGATTTCAATGCGGTTTTCACTATCGCGTAATAATCGCAGCTCGTAATAATCACCACAGGCTAGATCATCATGATTCGCGTAGGTACCGGTTTTCACTATTGCGTAGCTGGATTCTTCAAATTAGTTATAGGCTGTTTAATACAGAATAACATGAAATTATACCTAATTATTTTTCCTCCTACAACTTTAAGCTTGATATCCTAAAAGTATTAATCTACTCACTAAGATTTTTTATTCATACTTAATTCTCGTACCAAACTAAATCTTTAACTCGTCAAAACACGCTTAATCTCGTTTATTAGACATTTTAATTGACGAAAATCGGTTTTGCTCCATCAATCACGCCAAAAAGTACATCATATTCCGACTAACTACATAGGCTAGTTTTATTGCTAAAAGGCGGATTTCATTTTAATATTTAGTCGTGTTCCGGTTTCTATTCGATGTTACTGAGACGTTTTGTTGACCTTATGCTCGATACTCAGGCCACTTTTCTCTGTATTCTCATCTTTTTCTACCATTTAACTTACTATTGTAATAATAAAATAAGGTGAATTTTTCATTTAAACTTCGCGGATAATATGAATTGCTGAATATCCTTTTTTGGGTTGGTAGTACTGTCTTTGATATCTATGTAGGGTTTCAGTTCAATAAATTCAATTGCTGCAGAGTTACACGTGTTTTTGTAAACATACAAAAGTTAGTTTTCGATTTTTACTATGTCTTTGTTTGTTGAGCAAAGAGTTTGGATTAAATTCTGTCGCGGAAACGTTGAGGATGTTGCAGAAGGGTTTTGGTGATGAGGCTATATCGCAAAAAAGTTTTTACAAGTGGTACAAAGACTTCAAACAAGGCCCAGAACGAGTTAAAGATGAACAGCAATCTGGAGAATCATCAACATCTACCGACGAAAGAAAATCATAAAGGCCATAGGGGGATAAGAAGAGGTAAAGTGCCCCGCACCGATTATGGCCGTTATATTTTTTTATTATCAGGACTAACACAAGTAACAATTTGGCCAAGTTTCATCCCCTAATAATTAACCCCCAAGGGGTGAGGATTAATTTTAAAAATTTCGAAAAAAATTAATATCTTTTTAACGCGTTGACCGATTTGGATGGGATTTTGACATGTTATAGATGTTACTGAGGCGCATAAGACAAAATATCAGTGGAACTGAAAACTGGATATAACCTAAAAAAAATTTTTTTTTATTTTTCAAAAAAATTTTTCAGCCATTTTGAATTTTGGTAAAATTACCAAAATTTTGTTATAGTTTCCTAACATAGCTTTTTATCACATATATTTTTTGTCAGATTTTTTTTCCACCGGCGTGGCACCTAAAAAAAATAAAATGTCGATTTTTATTTGTTTTTTGTAGGTTATGACTGTACGGCAAAATCGCCAAAAATTGTTTGTGACTTTCTGGTGTAGTTTTTCACAATATATATTTTTCCTGGGTTTTTACCCAGACTAAGAATTGGGCACACTGGGTTATTCAAAAATACCTCCTACGGCGCCAAGACCAACCCCCTTGCCCACACTGTACGCAACCACTCACAGTTCATCATTATTCATCATCACTTTCATCAGCAATGACCGCAGTAATAACAATAATAATAATAATAATAAAAATAATTATAGTGATAGTGATAAAGTAAATAATAATCAATTCGATTCGAATGAATTCGCAACACCAGTAGTAGTAGAAGCAATAGTAGAAGCGACGGTGAACTATACTCCATGCCAGCTATGCCCTAACTGCCTAATTTACGGAGGGAGTCTAAGATTGAAGAGTCCCAGGAAGTGAGGATCAAATATGATTGTGAGGTTTGGAGAAGAAATGTAACTAGGGGATTTGGGACAGGAGGTTAGAATCTGGGTAACTATGGGCGGTTTCGTAAAGTGTGGGCAAAGGGGTTGGTCTTGGCGCTAGGGTCTGGTCTTGGTAGGAGGTATTCGTGTGTAGATGTAGAGATGTAGATTGCAGTGGCTGTCCGAAGACACACTTAGGCCATTATTACAGGCCCATTATTATTATTATTGTTGTTAGGGGGTGACCCTCATGGTGGGCACTGCGACCAGACGGTCTTTTGTGCCGAATCCCCTTTACAGTAAAAGACGATCTGCTACCCTAAGGAACGCCAGAAGGTCTTTTACAGAAGATGAACGAGCCTCAGCCGAGTCCAGGAACTCTTGACCGAAGATCCCTCTTCTTAACCGTGCTAAAGCCGGACAAGCACACAAAATGTGTGATGTAGTTTCGTCGTCTTCAAGACACAGACGACACTCCGTCTCATTTGACAGACCTATTTTATTTAGGTGGTATCTTAGCCCATGGTGGCCAGTTAGGTAACCTACCAACAATCTGAGATCCGCTTTACTCAAAACATTGATTTCAGTGTAGGTATAGGGTCTGACGAGCTCTTTAGCTTGCCGGATCCCAGGGAAGTTATCCCAGTGTATGCACTGTAGATTCCTGACCCATTCCAACAGGCCCATTGTGATGCCACCTTTATGTGACCAGGGCTTCTCGTGGGAATCGAACCGACAACCTCTCTAGCGCCCTGCTGGATCGCAGTCAGCATGTCGCGTTACCAACCGAATTATTGAGGGTTCGTGGGTAACCCACTGTGTGCCCAATTCTCAGTCTGAGTAAAGACCCAGGAAAAAATATATATTGTAAAAAACTCCGCCAGAAAGTCACAAACAATTTTTGGCGATTTTGCCGTACAGTCATAACCTACAAAAAACAAATAAAAATCGACATTTTATTTTTTTTAGGTGCCACGCCGGTGGAAAAAAAAATCTGGAAAAAATATATGTTATAAAAAGCTATGTAAGGAAGCTATAACAAAATTTTGGTAATTATACCAAAATTCAAAATGGCTGAAAAACATTTTTGAAAAAAGAAAAAAATTTTTTTTTTAGGTTATGTCCAGTTTTCAATTCCACTGATTTTTTGTCTGATACGCCTCAGTGACATCTATAACATGTCAAAATCCCATCCAAATCGGTCAACGCGTTAAAGAGATATTAATTTTTTTCGAAATTTTTAAAATTAATTTTCACCCCTTGGGGGTTAATTATTAAGGGATGAAACTTGGCCAAATTGTTACTTGTGTTAGTCCTGATAATAAAAAAAATATAACGGCCATAATCGGCGCGGGGGCACTTTACCACTTCTTATCCCCCTATGGCCTTTGGTGCTCGAAAATCTTCGATTGACAATTAGAGACCTTGCCGATACCATGGAGGCATTTCATTTGGATCAACCCAAATCGTTATAAAATATATTTTGTGCCTCAAACACGTCAAATCTCACTTGGTTCCAAAAACACTAAATTTTTTTGAAAAATTGTCGCGTTGACATCTGCGAAACAATGATTTTGGACTACCAGGACGTCATCAACCGCTCTATTAGCCTGATTTAGCTCCATCTGACTTCTGGCTATTCCCCAAACACGAAAAACCGCTCCGATGACATCATTTTGACTCGATTGAAGAGATACAAGCCGAATCGAAGGAGGTTTTGAAGGCCATTCCAAAAATCGACTTCAACAACTGTTTCGAAGACTGGAAAAAACTTGGCATAATTGTATTGTATCCGGAGGGCATTACTTTGGAGGGAGTGAAATTGATTTGGAAGAATAGATAAAGATTTTTCATTTTATAAACAAATTCACCTTATGTTTTTGATCACAGTAATAAAAGCTTAGAATACGTGGCAATTATCTGATTTTTCAGCCTCATATTTTCAGTTGGGAAGGACAGAATTAAGCAAATGTACTTATAGAACTTGTTTTTGTAAAAGTTCTGTTATCGAAAAATAAATTTGCATCATTATGATATCAATTAAATCCATTCGAACTTAGACTCAATAAATTTCCGACAATGTACCAATTCTGTATACATTGTTGGTAATTTACGCTGCAATTTCATATCACCAGGATATTGTGTCGTATTCTCAGCCCTAAAATGAAACTCCATTCTTCAAATATCCTGACACAATAACCTTCAGCAGTCTGATCCATAAATTTGCCATGAGACCAAAGGGCTACCAGCTATAAGGTTCCATTTTATTGCTTGTTTCCATCATAACGTTGACGATTCCTGTGGCATTTCGCTCGTCAATTTATCCCCGCCGTAATGGGATATAATGGGAGATGCTTCGAGCGTGTTACAGTCGGAAAGAATGGCCTCACCTGTAGTCGTAATTTCATGTAGTAATGCTTGCGGGAAAACATGGATAAAACGTCTGAAATTAAAACAGTTTACGCTATCATTAAGGTGAGACTACTCCTGCAGCAATTGTGGACCTTAATGAGTTTTACAATAGGAGTCCGTCTGGCGTCGTCGTATAGCCGTCACACACGACAGCATCACACCCTGGACCAGAAGTCTCCAATTAATTTGTAATAATTCGTAGAGAGAGAGCAATTGGCATCAGGAGGACGCGTGATCTGAGGGCATTCGGTGGCGCCTGGTGTGGACAGGACCATTTATCAAGTCGCCGCAAGGACGTGGACCTAGTGGTGGCGCATCGACCACTTCGACAATATATTTTGCAAGACCAGGAGGGAGAGCAAACAAAACAAGTATTCCATTTTCCTTTTATCCAGGCGATATGCATGTCCTCGACATTTAGCTAGGTGAAAAATATTCACACCCTCTGCAGGGTCACCTTGTTCTAAGGATGTTTGCATCGGCGGGAAAAAAATTATTCACTGTAAAAGGGAAAAATTGAAAAATTATGTCGTAGGCGGACCAGACAAATGCGGGTGGGAAACGGTGGTAATAGAACAAACAAATTCGTTCCCTTTTAAGTGATTATTGGGACAGATATTTATTTATTTTTTGCTGAAAGAATTTCTTTTGTTTTCAAGAAGATATCCTTTCGGGTCAACGACGACGGTTCAAAAGCTCTTGTTTGAGATTGGTGGTGCTAAGAAAATTCCTCGAGGGCAAAATATAATTCCTCTTTAAGGGCATTTCGAGCTAACCCTTACGGGCTTAATTTGGTCCGGACACAACAAGGGGATAGATTTAAATTATTTGGGTCTCGGGGAAAATCAATTATTTATAGAAAGTGGGATCTATTTATACAATTTGGACCATCAAGCCCAGTACCCAATTTATATTTGTATTGAAATTTCAATTTCCTCTCAGAGACAAAGTGACTGTCAACAGCAAAATCGAAAATGCCCCCTTTATATAAAGGTTGCTTTGCTTCTTTGCTCCCTCCGACCGACCCGTGGGCGCATCCCGTCGCTTTTGTTTAATCCTTTAGACTCCTCGAAGAAGATGGGATTTTCCCTCGAAATGGCAAAATTTCGCAATTTTTTCTATTTTCCTCGAGATATATCCAAGACCTAAATAGATAAGAAACTTTTTCTATCCCCGTCTCACGGTGAAGGAATTGCAAAAGGAGCTATCTAGCTACAGTGCACGATGTCTTCCCTGTCTGCAGCAGCCGTCGAAAAATTCAATTGAAACAGTTTTCTCTATGCGGGCGTGGAACAAATTTTCTGAAAAATAACAAAATCTATTTCGTAGTTTTGGTAGACAATCGAAACGATTTTGTTACTATAAGTTCGACTGAATCAAAACAGGATAGAACGAATTTCAAAATTAAAAATCTCATTTTAAAAACCGTTCCAGTGGATTGGTCTTCTTTAAATAGGAAGAATTCCACGAAAATATTCCCTTTTTACGTTAAAAAAACGAATAATTGGCTGCTTCCCGCTGAATCTAATATTCGCTAACAACTTGTAAATAAACCTGAACAGGAAAGGGGTTTATTGTAGGCGAATTTTACCAAGGCCATTCAGGCGAAATTGCCCCTGGGACAAAAAAAGAAATTTATTACCATTTTTGGCAATTTCCCCCTCTGGGAAATATTCACAAGTATACTTTTGCAAGGAGTCGGCCGGGTTCGTGGTCTTGGCGCTTATCCAAGAGCTCTCACAGTTTGCACTTGATAAACTTTGCATTATGATAACATTGAATACACCAGGTACCTGCGGTCTACATTGCTCCACTGAATGAAAATGAATCCGCTGTATTATGGTTAGTAAAAGTTAAATGGAAAATTTTATATTGATTTTCTCTAATTTTTCGGTTCCTTTTAATTTTGAAACAAATTGGTGTAAGGTGTGGGGTTAGAAAAAATTATTTCCTCATTTAAGCATTTATATTCAATAGTCGCAAAAGGCATTGACCGTAGAAATTTCAGGAATCATATTCTCCATTTTAGATTTAAATTATATCCTCTATCTAAAGAGTATCATTTTGAATTTGGAATGATTTTCGTTGTGTCCACTACGATAACTAGACAGGTAGAATTCGGTCAAAATTTGGTCTTATTTTTGAAGTGAGTTTGTATACGAGATCAGCAGTCCAGTTGTTATATGTCAGTGGTTGTGTCAAATATTGACCGCTGAAATTTCGTAGTTGTCATCAGCAAGCTTTGAGGTTAAATCGTAGAGCATTTCACAATCGAGCAACGCATAGAAATTGTGAAAATTCACTACCGAAATCATCATTGTTACAAAGCACTATGCAAGGAATATCGACTGTAGATCTGCATATATACACAGGTATTTGTCGAATATTGGTGCTCCACACATAATTTCATATGCATATTCTACGTTGACATAAAAACATTTTCAAAGTTCAAATGAATTATGCATTTTATTAAACAAATTAAATGAAAGCCGGCTTTGAGATACCCTTTATAATATTAGAAATTTATGAATTTTTTTGATTTTCATTGTCTTATTGTTGATTTAGGAAACAAAACAATATTTTTCGTTATATTCTTTTCAAATACTACGTTTGTAGTATTCAATTCCATATATAGGTAGATTGCAGTCAATTCCATATATAGGTAGACTGGATTGAAACTGGATCGAGTGGATCCGATCTCGCTTAGCTGGCTAGATCAAGTCGAAATAACAGCTAGAAATGAGGATTGTGTAATCGATTTGACAATTGCCGCTGAGCATCTAATCTGAAATCTGCCCATCTGTTCGTAATCGCGCCTGAACTATAAATAAATAAATATAATTTCTACAAGTTTTTAATATCGATTTTTCTTGATGTATCTCATCATTGACTTTCGATTCGATCCTTCGGCCCCAAGTAGTCAAGTATGCGAATCGAAATCTCGGTCCAATCGATTCAATCTCTCAATCGGTCATGTATACCTAGTGCAGTAACAATTTAACAATTCTGAAAAACAAATTAGAATCTAAAAACGTTTCTAGTATTAGTTATTGTGTTAATTTTAAAAGTTTGGGGTAAGTACATTTTTAACAATAATAACAGAGAGACCTTAATGTGAGCCTATGTAAGTAAAAAAATAAAACTTAGGCCACTTTCAAAATAAATTAATCAATTCGACGTTTTAAATTTGCAGGTGACTTTGTAGAGGACTTGGAGATCTCCGAACTAAAAAATTAAATTTGTAAGCTCTCTTTAATTATAAAGTTTTATAAATTCAATATGAGTTTTATAATTTCTATCGAAATTTCGAGTTGTTTTAGATGACTTAAAACGTACTTCTACTTCAGAGGTTCAAGATGAGAACATTTATTTTGTACTTAACCAACTTCTTACGAATCCTAGGATAAGTAAAACTCCCTTTTTTACAAAGTTACAGTGAAACTGATTAAATCCAAAAAGTAATTAATAAGCCACAGCGTGACATGAGAAGTATTCCCCGGTCTAGTGAGCAAACACAGTCTTCCAACAGGAGCTCCGGCTCGAGCATAATCTTGCTAGGAAGCGAGTGATTAATTATCTAAATTTTGACATAATTAAATACCTCTCTAAAGTGTTGGTGCACAAGGCACCACACCACCACCGACGGCGGCGCCTGGAGAGAGTCCCGAATTATTCATCCATTAAAAATGTTTTTGACCGAAACGAACCCACTCCCGCTCTAAGCTTTGCTCCCAGCTTTGCGGAATTATGGGCAGTTAAACTAACCTCGGTGTAATTTATCACCGGCCTAGAACAAGTTAATTGGGATTCCTTGCCAGGGGCTGTCCTCCTCTTGGACCGCATTAATTTGGAGAGGTGCTAAAAATAATTTCCCTCCATTCTAAGGCGGAAAGAATTCCTATCCCCACGGAGAGTGTAACCACACTCTAGTCAGAAGAATGAATGGGGTATGTGGTGGATGGATGATGCCCAGCACTTTCAAATTCAATTTGCTTTTCTGGGCAAATACGGAGCTGGTCGGTTTCATTTGCTTAAAGTTAATAAAAATGTTTTTGTATGCTGAACATTTTCTGATGAATGAAAAATATCTCGGGGGATTTAAAAAAAAAAAAAAATATATATATCATAAAAATCCTGGTAACAAGTACCTAAAATGATCAACATTTTTTAAAGTATACTTGAATTTAATTAACAAATCCCTAAGTGCTTTATCCATCCTCCCGAATTTCCATTTATTCGCGAAAACAGAGTTTTTTTTTTAAAAGAAAAATCAGACATTTCGATTGAAGCGAAGTTGATAATGGATTAAATCTGAAAGAGATATTCAATTAAAAAACTTTTATTCGGGAAGTAAATTGATGAATGCTTGGATTAAATATTGATGGAACTCGACATTCTGATTTGTTTGAGATAGTTTTTAGGGTTGCGTATCTCGAAATGAAAAAATGAACGAGTTGGGTACGATATCGCGATTTTTAAAATAACGAAAATCTCGCCTATCGGAATCTCGATTGTTTTATCTCGATTAACCAAAATCTGAATTTAGCAAAATCTTGACAAATCAGATATTTTGTATAAGGGAAATGTTCAGTCAATAGACATTTTGTGCAAGGATGTGTCAAGATTAATCGAGATTAATCAAGGTCTTTCCGATCGAAAATCGCCCGAGTCGAGATTTTGTGCTTCTCAATTATTTAAATAAAATTCGATTTTTATCATGTCGAAATCTAAATTTCGTACCCCTTCCAACGGAACTCTTATAGCATCACTTTGTTGTCTGTATGTCTGTCCGCTGAGACTCTTTTTCTCAGAAACAGCTGCAGGTATCAAGTTGAAATTAATAACAAATATTGGGTTGGCACGAAAGTAATGAGACACTCTAGAAAACTCTACTCATGTTGTTTTTCTAATCAATTGTTTTCGACCATGTTCTAGTATGTTATAGAACATTCTAGGTGCTTCAGTCCTAGGGGTATATAAAAGCGCACGCACGATTAATTCAGTCAGTTTGAAGAAAAATGGATGAGCGACAAGTTCGAACTCTATACCTTTACGAGTATTTGTTAGGCCATAGTGCGCGAGCTGCGGCAGACTCAACACTGCATTTGGCTCAGATACTACAAGTCACGTAACAGTCTCGTTGGTTCAAACGCTTCAGTACAGGAGACCGAAGCCTCGAAAGTCAGCCTCGCTCGGGACGACCACCAGCTTTCGACAATGATGATTTGCGCCGTGAACTGCAACAGAAGCCGGATGCAAGCACTCGTGAATTAGCGACAAAACTCCACTGCAGCCATCACGCTATAGAACATCACCTGCACGAGCTCGGATATAGGAGAGTTTTATCCCGATGGACACCTCATGCCCTCACAGACGCCATTCGTGCTGCGCGGGTCGCCGTCTGCCAATCGCTACTACTTCGATCGCGCCGGAAGGAGTTTTTGGAGGATTTGGTCACAGGGGACGAGTCGTGGGTTCTCTACGAAAACAATGCGCGCCGTGCCTTCTGGCTGCCACGAAAGGAAGACCCACCAACTCAACCAAAGCAATATCAAAACCGCGGTGAAAAAGTTCTATTGTGCTGCTTTTGGGATTCTCAGGGCATGCTGTTTTATGAATTATTACATAATGAAACAGTTAATGCTAACACATATGCGGCGCAGCTCGATAAACTAGCCACAGCTATCAAAGAAAAAAGACGAAGAAGAGCCAATGTCATTTTACTTCATGATAACGCTCGCCCGCACACTGCATCCACCACCCGCCAACAACTGCATGGCTTAGGCTGGGAGACGGTACCTCATCCACCATATTCCCCAGACATTGCCCCTTCAGACTATCATTTATTCAGAGCCATGAAAAATGATTTGCGTGATAAACGCTTTAACACTTTTAATGAAGTTGAAACCTACGTAGCCACCTTCTTCAACTCACGGCCCGCTGAGTTCTGGGCAACAGGCATCCAGTCCTTGCCTATACGTTGGCAAGAAGTCATAGATGCTCACGGCGAGTATTTGATTGACTAAATGTATAGTAAAATAAAAATGTTAGAATTTAAAATGTAAAAACAAACACTCTCATTTCTTTCGTACCAACCCGATAGTAAAGAATATAGCCCAATAGTCCTGTAAAAAGATTTTCGAGATTCTAACTCAATGCAATAAAAAGATAGGCCTTTCAAAGTGACAGATTAACTCACTGACTGACACATAAAAATCTATTATTTTTGAATACCTTATATAACGGTACGGAATCCTCAGGGGCGAGTCCTACTCGCACTTGTCCGTCTTCTCTTTAAAAAAAACTATTCATTTTTACTTTTATTCTGAAATCGGAAAAAAAGTTTTTAGGTAAAATATTTATGTTTAGTTCAAACATTTAAAAAAACGACTAATTTGTCCATTATGGAAAATTTCCCTAAAATTATGTATTTATTGAAATGACTTAATTTTAATGATCTCACTTTAGATCTAAATACAAATATAATCAATTCCAATTTAGATGAGAAATCCTGCACCAATTAATTCTGAAAACATCCTGACCTTTTCTCAATTTCACCACGAAATTCATAACCAGAAAGTTCTGTGCATATTCTATGAGTTGACTGTGCCCATAGCAGCGCCATCAGGCACGGCACCAGTTCTCATTTTGTTCGCTAGACTGAGTAAAATAAGGGAACAAATGACGAACACAACAGAGGGCCCTGCTAAATCATTGAACATAATCTGCAAGAAAGCTCTTAAGCCTCTATTAAGACCAATTTATAACGCCCCCACCAAAAAGCGAGCTCCAGACTTATATAGGGTTTGCTATTCAGCCACCATCCCCACCACCACCACCACCTCCACACCACACGACAACCCCTCACAAGGTGTCAACTCTTTTCACTCTTCAAATCGCTTGCAGACTTTTCCCCCCTTTTCTTTTGAGCTATGAATTTAATAGAGAAATTTTGGAAGTAGGCTTATGGCAGCCATAAAAGTTTAATGGATAACAGGGGGTTGATGGGGGTGGCGTGGCTGGCGAACTGATTGCAAAGAGTTTTTGGAACAAAATATGCTACACAGAATATTGAGTGAATTTTCCCAATAAAGCCCCACAGATATTTTAAATTGCGACATTAAATAATTTCAGGAAACTTTTGTAAAAGTATCCTTCTGGCATACAGCTCATATTTTGGATCATTGAAATTATATCATCGCATAAAATGCACCTTCCAATTTGTATTCAAATTGAATGCAACTGTGGTCCGAATATGTCCACTTCCATTCCAAAGTTACAATTTCAGTGAGCCACAAATCAAAACCGAGATAATTAAAAGTCCAATTGAATCCATAAAATGTCACCTGTTACGAGAGAGAAAAATTGATTTCACAATTTAAAACCATTTTTGATTCAGTCACACGAATTCGGAGAATGTAAATCAATTTTTCAACAATTTTTGGTCTATTTTACCATGTTCCAACTAATTGGAAGTTGTGCCAAATTGACGTTATAGAGAAAAAGAGTATATAATTAACACATCTAAAATTAGAACTATCTGTGGTTCATATGGTTTCAAAATTTATAGGTTTTAAATTTATGCCGACATAATTTTAATTTTAAATACCATAGTTGATGATGATAGCTGTATACAAAAATTAAATTAACCCAAAAAGCCACAGTATCTTGTGAATATACTGGATATGAATAGAAACCAATGGAGTATATATTTTAAGCGCTATTATTACAAATATATTAGATTTCTTTCTAGGTTTAAAGGTCTTTCTAAAATTAAGGATATAGTGCTGAAACTGAAACTGAAATTTTAGTTACTTTAGTAACTAACTGGTTTAATATTTCTATTTCCACTTCTCCTAATAATTCATTGGATTAAAAATTCGATATCACTGCTGTTTAGTATATTTTTAAGATAACATAAAAGATGTAGACTAAACAGAAACCTAATCCTTTCTAAATTCAGGAATTCCGTGATATAAGTTCCTTCCTTCTTTTTATCAAATAATACAAATACACTGTATCCAAAATGTTTATCAAAAATGTTTCCATTGACAACGTGTGAACTCACACATTCTTTCCACGGAATCGAAGAGTAGATTCTGCATCTAAAAGAAATAAGCTGAGTCAATTCTTTGTCTCAACGAAGGGTCTTAATATCCAGCAGGGACAGGAACAGCATCGTATCCCTAGTTCCGTCACAACCAAGCCCGTCCTGGGCACGATCGAATCCAGTAAACACTTTGTAAAGAAATAAATTTTCAAGCCCATAAATTCTTCAGACTTAGTGTAAGTTACGTCGGAAAGGGTTATCCCGGCAATATGTTACGTCTTATGCTGCTAGACCATAAACTGTCATACCAGGCGGTGAGCGGGCGAGTGTCCCTGCCGTTTGCAGAGCCCTAGCTATCTTCCGAAGCCACACACCATCCAGGGAAACAATGAAGCCTTCACCAGACCTGGCTACCGGCGACCGAATAATGGAAATTGTTTATCGGGAACTTTATAAATCACAGAGAACTCGACTCTGTGATAAGCACATCAGAAGGAATGCAGCCGAGCATTATGGGCTTAATGACTTGCACACACGAGCCTCGAAACAATTATGATGCCACTACTACGTTCTGTGGTCAGAGCTCGGGAGTGGACGACTTATTAAAAAGCGATAGGTATTGATTGCATGTTTCCGGTGAAGAGTTATTAATCATCTAGCCAGTGATCCAGCCCAATGGCGCAATCCACCTCTATGAACAATTCGGCGGAAATCGGTTCGGCAGCTTCCTCTCAAACGTCCTGTTCAAATTTGGTCACCCAAATGCAATTGACTGCGATGAATTTATGACACACTCTGGTCAACGCAACTCTGCATGAACTTGCATTTTTGATCACATGATAACCTCGTAGACAGATGATGTACTTATTGTTAATTAAACGAATTCAATTATTCATTTCTGCTCCATCATATCCCAATCGATTTTATGTAGGGGCTTGAATCTTGATTAACGTTTATGAAGAGACCTTCTTCTAGTATTCCTACCCGAATATTTTATTTAGACGTTTTCTTAATAAGTTGATATAAATTTCGAGAATTTCTTCTACTTTTACAACAAGTATAAGACACAGAGTGATTCAGAAATATGTGCTCCAAATCATAACAATCGAATTTATAGTGTCCTGATCAACGTTTCTTAATACTTTGACTAGCCAATTTTATTCAGCTATTACGTGTCACGCACATATAAGTGACACGACAGTCAAAATGTTAACTAAGCTCACTAAGGTATCTTTTGAAAAAAAAATCATTTAATAGCTTTAGTAAGGGTGAAGATATAGATAATTTAATTTTATAAGTATTGACTTTAAATAGTCATGGACACATAGTTCAGACGTGTCCAAGAAGGCATAGAGGATTATTTGTCTTTTTTTAATAGAAAAAGGCTCATCAACCTCATCTAAATAGTTCATTTTTAACTATGAATAAAATATCCCTTTCAATCCTGGTATTCACTGTTTTTATGATTATTTTTAAATTTTGTATCTAACAAAGAGAAGGCACCTACTCGTCATCACCGATTTCGCTCAAATTTATAGCACATGTAGGGCTTGGCTACAAATGAAACTACCCGAAGTGGGAACTCCAGATGGCCAAGCGTTTACAAAGTAATAGTATACAAACATTTTCACGCGGCGCTAAATCCCATTCATTGTAATACTTTCCCAAAGCGGCGACTAGTGTAGTGGTGAACACTTGGGCTTGTGATTCAGTAGTCACAGGTTTGAATCCCTGCGTGGGTAGGCTTTTTTCGGATCTTTCCCAATATTTATAAGATTCGAGTCCGCAACTAAGCGAAGTGATAAATTTTTTATTTTTTTTATTTATTTATATGCAAAAGGCATAGATAAGGAAAAAATTGAGATTGCGGACTTTTCAGCAAAGGATTATAATTAAAGCGCATACCAAAAGACTTTGCACATTAAAATTCAAACTATTATTATTTTTCATGATGATGATTTACATTTGCCGGGGTGATATTCATTATAAAAGCAGCTGAAACAGTAATTATTTCTGCATATAGCACAGGTTATAAACGCCGCATTTTTACAATCACAACGTTGTTTCAACGTTTCCATAGAACTCCATTCGAACACGTGACCTCCGAATCTCAAGCCCAAGTGTTCACTACTACACCATTCGCCGCTTCGGGAAAGAGTTACAATGAATGGGATTTAGAGCCGCATGAAAATTTGTGTATACTATTATTTTGTAAACGCGTGGCCATCTGGAATTCCCAAGTCGGGTACTTTCATTTGTAGCCAAGCCCTGCATGTGCTATAAATTTGAGCGAAATCGGTGATGACGAGTAGGTGCCTTCTCCTTGTAAGTACATATTGTAATAAATAGACAGCATTATCAAAATTATATCACTTTAAGGCATAGAAATATATTTCACAGAAATTATAATGAAAATCGTGTAAAAACGGGAAGCTCATGTAAAAATGTGTAACTTTTGTAATTTTCCATTTGTCTTAAAATTGAAAAACTACTCACATATAATACATATACATATAAGAAGGAATTTTCGTTTTGTAAATTAATTTAAAGAATTTGAATAAAGCAAAATTGAAAAAAAAGTCAATCGGACTTTTTTATAAAGTGTAACAATTCAGCAAGAGGAAGTGAATTAAATTGTTCTAGATTTTCTGCGTTCACTGTAAAAATTCTAGTCTGAACGAGTTATAAATTTTTCTAAGACAGTAAAGTTATTAATTTTTCTAAGACGCATAAATTTTATCATAGTAGAGAATCCAACAATCTTTTCGGGTTGGTATTTTCCATCAACACATATCCGGCAGGATAACGAAAATTAGTCATTTCACAGTCAATCACCAGCAGTTCATTTGGGTTTTGCAGAAAATTATTGATTCTAGTTTTTTTTTTTTAATTTAAATAAATTAAAATGAAATTTTTACCAAACAGAGATATTCTTTAAAAATTTCTCGAGTTCAAAAAAAAAGTAGAACTAGTTAGGATTGTTCAAATTAAAGTTTCGAAAATAATTTACTTCGTCTGATAAAATTATAAGAATTTAAAGTTTATGCTGCAAAGCAAAGAATAAAATTTGTATTCCAGTTTGTTTTCAGTAATTAATTTAAACTTTTTCCTCTATTTTATTTTTATTTAACTATGGTAAGGAACAAGTTAAAAACAAAGGTATAGAAATAAACGCAAATCCATTTTATTTCATTACCCAAAATTTCAGTAACATATATGTGATCATTTTAAAGTTATGTTATTTTATAAATAAAGCATATCGATTCTCGAAATTGTGTGAAAAACTGCCGACTTTGGCCGGTGGCGGTACAAAAAATTTCGGCCGGATATGTGTTAAAATTTGAAATCCTCCTTCGACACCATGAGCAGATTGTATTTAAACCTGAAAATTAATAATTCATAAAACTAGTCTTCGTAGCTCGCCTCATTATATATTACATTTCCTGAACAAACTGTTGCAGCAAAGCCTTATCAACTAAAGAGCATAATGAGAAATGTAGAAGACATTCCCCACCAGCAACTCTCTTTTTAATACCAAAGACAACATTTACCTGGGCTTACTTCATGCAAATTGACTTGAAACATCTTCGAACTACGTCTTGCAGAAGTACCTGCTCACGCGGCAGGCAAACACAGGTATACTTCTGAGAAAGTTGCGAGCGGATGGAAGGAGCGCACCAAAATGACTTCTTGGCATCTAGCACATGTGACTCCATCTGTTCCGCCTCTCCTCCGCGAAGTTGTCTAAATAATAATAATAATTTGAAATACGAAAATCTCTTGAAGGTACTGCGTGATGTAAACACTCCGAGTGCAAGGAAACGTATTAAGTGATACAATCAAGGGGAGCACTTACTCAACTTGTTTTCCCCGAACAATCCGATCCCTGGAAAAGGGATGTGCGCGAATGTCAGCGAATGGATTTAATTAGACAAATTAATTTCCCCCGACATATTCGCCCCAAAATATATGGAAATTGAGCAATACGAGACCCAGCAAAGCTTCGTCTGCAAATATTAATGCAAACATCACGTACGATTTCGAATTTTCCCTTCCAAATAATATTAATTAACTGCTCGAAATTGTTTCAATTTTCAGTGTTTTCACAGCTGGACCAGAAATTCAGTTTTTTTTTTTTTTTTGCAATGTATTTTTCGTTTTTAGAAATTGAAAAATGGTTCATAGTATAAGCACGAAATGTATAAATTTCAGGCATCAGAACCGTCGCTTTAGAAACGCACGAATGGAAATTTAATTTTCAAACATTATGTGGATAAACAAAAGACAAACATAGAAGGGTAAACGAAGCACTCGCTGCTGTGATTACAAAATTTTGCCCTGTTTACAAATTTTCCGGGGAATGAAACGCTCAGCAAATACAAGCGAGTTATATTCAAATGCAATAAAATAAATTGCCAGGAAAATCGAGTCGCGTAAAAGCTACACTCCCATGAATAATTCAAATTTTGTAAGACAGGCAAATACTCAAATAGTCATTTTTATTTTTTGTATTTGATTTTTTATTTACTCTGTACTCCTGTAAATAACTCATCCGTGCGTTTAACGCGCTTGTAGGCACGATGGGAATTGTTTCGTCAAATAACTCTAATCGATTTTAAACAGCTTTTGAAATACGACGAAACATACCTTATGATGGCTCTGTGTGAGGTTCTATTTATTTATTTTTTTTAATAATTCACAATTCCACCAGTTATGGAAAAGATAAATGTACAAAAACATATATAGTATGTTAGTCGTGGGAGCATATAATTACGCTTCTTCTAAAGCGATTTTGAGTATGTAATTTAATATTATTATTTGTTATTATTATGATTTTCACTTTTCTCCTTTAGTCTTCATGTTTATACCATGAAATGACATAAGGAATAGATATAGTAAACCAAATTCACCTACTAAATTGCATACGGATATATTTCATATAGCAGATCAATATTTTTTTAATGATTTAAAGATTTACTAAAACTAAAACTAAAACTAAACTACAAAAATTGCATAATAAGTGGAGATTTCAACGCTCGGCACTACAGCTGGGGTCGGTATGTATCCAATTGAACACACTTATCAGCCGTCTAAACTACTAATCAAATATTAAATTTTAAAAGAACCAATTGGAATATCTTCAAGAACTCAGTAAAGAGTAAATTAAACCTTACAAAACTTTTGTTGGCCGCTGCTACTACCGAACATAACAACATTCTATGATGCTATTAATTAATCATTAAAAAACACAACTCCAACAATAAATAGTGCAAAATTTAAAAATAATAACATTTCTGATGATGTTTTTCAATTGATCACATACATTTCGGATGGTCGCTATCAAATGCAGACTCAACAAATTAAACTGGAGCGTTAGACAACAAATATACACGATTCAAAACATCTTATAGACCAATAAACTTTCTTCTCTCTAGAAAGGATATAAAACAATGTGGAACGATACAAACATTATGAAAAATAAATTTTGCTGCCTACCGCCATTATTCTATGATAGTAAAAACTTCTATAATACCCAAGAAAAGCAAAGGCACTAGTAATACATTAAAAGATCTACACCTACCAATGTCATATTTAAAATTTCAAAAACATGAAAGCAGCTGGGGATGACAATCTCAAGGCCTATATACAGTGACTCAACGTTTTGATCGAATAAAATTAATTTTTTGAAAAATCATGATATATATTTTTATTCTTTGTGTTTTAAGTTGCAAAAATGGTTCTGTTAATGGCTCCTCTTCTGTCAACACTACTACAATTCCGGTGAACATTTTGTGAAGAATTGGTATTTCAAAACATTATTTACTGTTAGGTACTCATGCGATCAATTTGTTGAGTTTGTTGCGTAAAGCGTGTAAGCGTGTAAAGCGGTCACAAAAGTGCGAAAAATGCACGAAATTCATAGGACTATGAATAAGGCATATAAAAAGCCTATACTCACCAAAGTGGTATAGGGTCGAATTGTGCTGCAAATTAAATTTGGAGGTTGTGATAATACCGTTCAAATAACAAGGGAGCTCCGCCGTAATGATAACATCAACGTGCCAGCTGAGGCTGTGAGAAAAATCCTCCGGCAACATGATTTCCACGGTCGGATAAAGGTCAAAAAACGCCTCCTCAATAAACGCCATCGCCAAGCGAGGCCTAGATTCGGAAAAAAGTATCCACATTTAACTACTGAGGACTGGGCAAGGGTCACCTGGTCAAATGAGACCAAAACTAATCGCGTTGGCTCCGATGGTCGGCTGTGGACGTGGAAAAAGCTCAATGAACCCCTTCAAGATCGTCATATTCAACAGACGCTGAAGTTTGGCGCTGGTAACATCATATTGTGGGGGTGCATGATGAGCAAAGGAGTTGGGCAATGCCGAAGAATCGTCGGAAGGATAACTGATGATGCCTATATCAGCATCCTTGAAGATGGACTTCTTGGTAGTTTGCATCAGTGATGGCAGAATGTGGCGGACATTATCTTTCAGCAAGATAACGATCCTAAGCACACAGTTCGAGTGACCAAGGAGTGGCTATAAAGTCAAACATTCCACTTATTAGATTGTCCCGCACAGTCTCCTGACCTCAACTCCATCGAGCATTTGTGGGTTGAAGTATAGAGATCTGTTGCTTCCACGTCACAAGAAATTAGGACGTTGGATGAGCTTTGGAGCCGTATCCAGGACTCTTGGGACAATATTCCGCCTTCAGAGTGCGAAAATTAAGTAAATTCAACGCCGCAAAGAATTGAAGCCGTGATAAAAGCCAAAGGAGAGCATATAAAATATTAAAATGGTAAAAAATTGTTTTTCGATAAATAGAGTCAACTAATTGATCGCATCCCTTTTTTTATATTTTCAGGAAGATAAGTGTGTTAGCTTCAATGGAAGCAATAAAGGGTCTAGCCGGTTAAGGAGGTGAAAAGTGCCCCCAGCGCTTTTGAAAAACAAAAAATATCCTCATGTATACATGAAAAAGTACATCTTTGCTGAAATTTTCAGACCCATAGACCCTCACATAACCTCAAAAAAAATTAAAACGTGATTTTCAGTGTTTTGCCGATATCTCGGCTTCTTGTAGACGTACAAAATTCTTTTTTTTCCGAAATTATAGGGTCTTTTATCAGCTACAAAATAATATTTTTTTCAAAATTTTTGGCGGGAAATTCAAATTTTTATACAAGTTCGAAATTTTCAAAATTCAATTAAAAAAAAACAAAAAAAATAGAAACGACGAAAAAAAAACATGTTATTCTCTGGATGTCAAGCTATATCCATGAATTATTTCAGATTTTTAGATTAGGTGGAACAGTGTCAAAATATCGAAAAACCGTTTTTTCAGCATTTTTCGGTATTTTTACATCTTTTTTAAGTCTGAATATTCTTTAAGTATGCATTTTTTTTAAGTCATTTCCTATGATAAATTCACAAAGAGATCATATTTTCAACCTGGCGTGACATCATGGCTGAATTACACTCACCCCACCGTTCATTCATATTTGTCATGCACACTCATTCACGCATGTTTGAAACTGAGCGGAGTAATAACAATTCCAAATAGTTACAATATATTTCTTAACAAAAGACCTCACAAAGTAATAATATTGCCCCACTCTCTTCTGCACTCACTTATAATATAAAATTGTATTATACAAATTAATACGTATAAAAATAAATATAGGATCACCTGAAAAAGAAGAAAAGTCTGAAAACATACATGTATTATACCGAACCTAAAGAACATAAGACAATAGATAAAATTCCGTATTTGAGATATGAATAGGATAATTAATCTTCATCATTATCTTCTTCAATAACTGGTTCAACACCTTCGGTTTCAAATATTTTCTTCAATTTAAATTTTTTAGTTATATATCATGCATGAGATAAGTAATATATTACAGCTGCTACATGCAAACAGGAACCGAGGGGGTATCCCACTCTAGAGGCCCTTGAATTGAACGCTTTTTTCAGGGTGTTGAACAAGAAAATATAAAACATTTATAGTTATACATAATAATCCTTTTATTATCTGATCTTTAATGAACAATTTCAGAATTTTTTTTTTTTTTTTTGAGTAGTTGGGTCATGACAGGAACTTAGGAACGCAAGCTCATGGTGTGCGCCATAACAGCCAAACAAATAATCCGAAAAAAGTGAGATTGCACATTAGTACTCTTTATATATGTGGCTATGGCAAGAGTGTGTTACATTTAGAAAACAAATTTTTTATTCATTTCTTTAATTTTTCCTACTTATTCGTTATATTTTTTAGTTGATTTTTACTGTTAAAACATGGGTTATAGAAGCAAAGCTAACACAGCTTTTACCAAAATCTGAATTTTTTCCGATGAATGGTTTTCTCAGAATGCTGCACACCATTCATCAAAACGGTATTTTGAGAAAAACGGCATTTAAGTTAAAGATAAAGGCAACGAGGAGTGGTGTGGAGCGCCAGCTGCGCACGGAATTGTCTGTAGCAGCGCGGGCTTTTCAAATTCGCGACAAGAGATAGCTTAAACGATTCAGAAAAGAACACTGAATTTTTCAAAACTAAAAAAAATTCATATTTTTAACGTTCTAGGGTGGGATACCCCCTTAAGCCATTTACTGTAAGCTCGGGAAAATCTAAAACATATGTTGAAGTCAAACGAGTGAATAAAGATTTTCTTCTGCTCCAATTGCTATTTTGTGATTCTACAGCTACAGAAAAAGTTTTGAAAATATTTCTCACTGATACGTATCAAACGCAATAGGCGATTTTGTATTTAGCAGAAATGCTAGATGAAGTCAATCCACAGTATTTAAAAAAAAATCAAAAGATATAATTAAGATACAAGTTCGTTCCGGGCACATTAGCAGTAAAACTTACAATTGTGATATCCATTATAAACCGGAATCAATAGTTTATAAAAATATTCTCAGATACTATTGGGAATGTGCAAATGGCTTAAGAACAGTCTGTTCCCGTAAGCTGTAATATATTACGATTTTTTCCGTAGATTATGAATTCGTAAATGAAAATGATCAATCAACTCCCGTTTTCAAGGAATAGGTGAGTGAAAAAGTCAAAAAACTTTATTTTGACCATATTTGAAAACTCGTTCAAATATAACGGATTATTATAGAAGCTTTTAACGTGGCTAAAACCAAAATTAGAACCTTGAGCTATTATCTCAAAATAGTAATGGTCTTAAAAATTTTCGAAAAATGCATTGAAAATCAAATGTTTGACCAAACCCATTATATCATACAACAGATGCTGAAAGAAGACTATAATAAATACACGCTCGTGAACAACTTTTTCGCGAGAATGTTTAGACAAGCTATAGAAATTAGTTGTATACGATAATTTTTAGAATAAGTTTCAGACTTTGATTTGAACCATGTTACAAGTTTCAGTGACTATCTGTTATTTTTTGATGATTTTTCAAAAATGGCAAAAATTCGATATTTTGAATTTTCCACTCAATTTTTCTCGAAAACGGGAGCTGATTGAGAATTTTCATTTAAGAATTCTTAATATACGGAAAAAATCCTGTAGAAATGATTTGGTACTCTTTTGGAAGATTGTTGATGTTATTGAAGAATATAGTGATGCAGACTAATTGTCCTATTCATATCTCAAATACGGGATTTTATCTATTGTCTTATGTTTTCAGGTTCGGTATAATACATGTATGTTTTCAGACTTTTCTTCTTTTTCAGGTGATCCTATATTTATTTTTATACGTATTAATTTGTATAATACAATTTTATATTATTAGGGAGTGCAGAAGAGAGTGGGGCAATATTATTACTTTGTGAGGTCTTTTATTAAGAAATATATTGCAACTATTTGGAATTGTTATTACTCCGCTCAGTTTCAAACATGCGTGAATGAGTGTGCATGACAAATATGAATGAACGGTGGGGTGAGTGTAATTCAGCCATGATGTCACGCCAGGTTGAAAATATGATCTCTTTGTGAATTTATCAAGGTAGGAAATGACTTAAAAAAAATGCATACTTAAAGAATATTCAGACTTAAAAAAGATGTAAAAATACCGAAAAATGCTGAAAAAACGGTTTTTCGATATTTTGACACTGTTGCACCAAATCTAAAAGTCTGAAATAATTCATGGATATAGCTTGACATCCAGAGAATAACATGTTTTTTTTTCGTCGTTTCTATTTTTTTTGTTTTTTTTTAATTGAATTTTGAAAATTTCGAACTTGTATAAAAATTTGAATTTCCCGCCAAAAATTTTGAAAAAAATATTATTTTGTAGCTGATAAAAGACCCTATAATTTCAGAAAAAAAAAGAATTTTGTACGTCTACAAGAAGCCGAGATATCGGCAAAACACTGAAAATCACGTTTTAATTTTTTTTGAGGTTATGTGAGGGTCTATGGGTCTGAAAATTTCAGCAAAGATGTACTTTTTCATGTACTACATGAGGATATTTTTTGTTTTTCAAAAGCGCTGGGGGCACTTTTCACCTCCTTAACCGTCTAGACCCAGTTTTGAAATTAAAAGAAAATGCTTTTACTTGCATTTATCAATTCACATCTTCTTCAAACTTGCTTAGCAGGGGTTTAAAAGACTTTTATTTTGAAACTCACATTATGCGATTAAAAAGTTGCGTCACTGTATATAAACATCTACCAATAGAAGGAATTATTAACCTATTCTTAATTTTCAATGCGTAATAAAAAACCACATATTTTCCGAAATTTAGGTTCTTAAACCTGAAAAGAAACCTAAAGATGTTAGTAACTACAGGCCTATAAATCTCTTAAACACAGTATGTAAGCTCTTCGAAAAATGAATCCATGAAATGATCAATGATCTCGAAAATAAATCCTATTCCCCTTAACAATTACGTTTTATACATACACAATACATTACTTCTAAAGCGATGCGATGTTGAGAATGTAATTTATACTATTAGTTTTTATTATTAAGATTTTCAATTTTATTCTTCACTCTTCATACTTATACGATAAAATGACATAAAGAAAATTTATAGTAAACCGAACTGAATTCCCCCACTAAATTGCATGCGAAGTAGATGAACGAAGTGCTTCCAATTCATATGTTAAGTGCTTTCCTTTTAAGGGGAGGTTCTCATCTAGAATCTTGAAATTTTAGATTTTTTTTTTATTTCATATTATTAAAGTTTAATATGTCTAGAATGTTGCTTTAAAATATTTAGTCGATCCGAGCACTAGAACGGATTCTACAGCCCATTGATTCTGGCGGTGTCATGATCGTAGTGGGGCGCTCAGCCTGTGCCGTGCCGTTCAATCACGATTATCTCGGAACTTTGTTTTTCAAGATTTTTCAAATTTGCGTACAAGATAACTCAAAAACGGTTCAACCGATCAACTTCTAGTTTCGTGCATATTAAAGTAAACAATTTTCTTCATAGAAAGAGTGGAGCACATTTTGAAAATTGTAACATTATCTCCTTTTTGTAAGTGATAAACTATGAAAAAAAACGGCCGAAAACGGCCTTAAAATTTCAAAATCGCGCCATTCCGTCAATTTTAATTTTTTTTTGAAAGTCGTCCACTCTTTCTGAGACAAATTTAGTCTAGTTTATAATAATGTCATCATTATTTGATTTCAGACCAATCTGCGACCCCTAAATTGTACGCAGCTGGGCCATTTTCGAAAAACATGCCTCCGGAGAAGTTGAATAACGGGCGCCATTTTGTTTTTTTTTTTAATAAAAAATTTTTTTCGTACAGATAAATATACAATAAAAGATAATGCCAAATATCATTTCCCTATGTCTTGTCATTTGCCTTCAAAAAAATCACGAACTTTACCTACCTTTTGACGTTCTAGATGAGAGCCTCCCCTTAAACTTATGGAATTTTGTAAAGAGGTGCATATGTTCCGCATAAAACGGAAATGCATAATCATACGATGTGACATATGATGTGACATAAATTGAATTAGGAAAATTCTAGGAAAGTGAACATTCTGACACATCAGAGGTATTTTTACATTTCGGATGGATTCTAGTATGTTTACATGGAAAAACCCAGAAGGCAAAGTTTATTAAAATATGTATATTCTACAAATGAAAAATTACCTGCTTAAATAAACTGCTTGATAATTTGAATCTGAATTATTATTTACTACGATATCGAACAATTCTAATGAGTATTTTGAATACTACACTAATTTTGGCTGTCTAAGTGTTGTGGTCTTGAGTACGTACCTATAAAATTCATATATTAATGTAACCTTGTTTTATAAGTGGACAACGAAAGTAAGAACAAGGCCAAATATACACATAAAGTAGACATTTCTTTTTTCATGAATCTAATAAAGATTTTCGGCACATTTAAATCCTACGAAAGCTAAAAAAGCAACGAATCTATTTCAAGAGAGAAATGAAAACATCTTCAAATATTTATGAAAATATTTCAAGGCAATGGAGTCAGTGTCACACTGAATGATATCAAAAACGTGTCAATTAAAAGCTGAAACGACCTCATTCTAAATGGGGATGGAATGGGGATAGACTGGAAAAGAAAAAATAAATCCCAGAGCCCCTTGAGCAAACTGTAGCTGGCAGCTGGGTGACACTGGTGCCTTTTGTCACGTCACCACATTTAGTCACAGAAAGATATAAGGAGCCAAAATTCAATTTGCTCAATAATCCCATTATTGAATTATATGCGAGCTTGGCGAAAAAATGTAGAGGGGGCACGAGACTAAGAGTATAATTTGCTGCAAGGAGAAAATGACATCATTAGAGCTCACAGAGAATTCTATAAAAAGAAAGAAGAAAGCCTGATGAAAATTTCTTTTAATTGCTTAAGCTTGTTACGGCAGTCAAGTTAAATTAGGTGCTTGAAAACGATGTTCGGGGATGCGCAATGGCGTAAATTTTTCATTTATTTTCTTAACAATAAAATTGAGATAGAATCAAATTATGCTCGAACATTTCAGTGGATTAGCTCAATATTTCAACGAGTTGCCTCTTTGAATACTTGAGTGGGTTACATGAAAAATTCGTCTTGTGATGGATTGCCTCTAAAATCCCTAAACGAAACAGACCGGAAATCCCTGTTGTTGTTTTTTTTTCCTTTTTGATTAATTTATGACTTCGGCGCCTATGCTCCAATTCGACCGCCAAAAATACTTCAAATCAAGGTGTTGCACGTATTGCCCAGAGATATAAAAAAAAGAGAGAATTGGGGTTTTTTTTTCCCAGATATCGATTTTCCGTCCATTTTCATTCCTTCGTCGCATTCCCAATCAGAAAGAAGGGAGATTACGTGAAAATTTTCGGAATTATTGCATCTCTATCACAAGCTGTCGGCAGTACAGCAGAAATCTCATTCACATCCTGCCATAATGAGATATTGCGGCTATCGATATTCCCACCAATTTGCAACTTCACGGAATTTCAATATAATAAGTAATAAACTGAACAAATCCCACAGGTTCTGAAGCATACTTTAGTTTATTCTGTTTTATTTTAACAATATTTTTCAGTTTCAATTTATCTTTAGAAAACTTTATTTATAGGTAAGTGGTTTAAATTTAAAACCCTACATCCCGACTAGAATTTTGGAGGGGTACAGCTAGGGTCCCTATGAGGCTAGCCATACTGCCTCGTGTGGGTCCCATGAGGCTGCCGTATAAGGCACACGAAGGGCAAAAAACGCCTTGCCTCATTCGCGCATCATTATGAATACCGAAGGTGGTCCTCGTGAGGCAAAATAATTGCTACCTGATTTAAACATTTTTCATGAAAATTGGTACATAGGAGTTTTGCGGAATGCTGATTTCAAATCCGCTGTCCAAATTTAGAAATTCAAGATGGCGACCAAGATTTCTCGATTTCAACGGATTTTAATGAAAATTAGTACAATGATTATCTTGAGGTCACTGCTTTTGAATGTTACCAAAATTTACAAATCCAAGATGGCGAATCCAAAATGGCGACCAAGATTTCTCGATTTCAACGGTTTTTAATGAAAATTAGTACAATAATTATCTTGAGGTCACTGATTTTGAATGTTATCAAAATTTACAAATCCAAGATGGCGGATCCAATATGGCGAACAATAATTCTCGATTTCAACGGATTTTAATGAAAATTGGTACAATGATTATTCTGAGGCCACTTATTTCGAATTATATTAAGATTTGGAAATTCAAGATGGCGGATCCATAAAGGGGTTTTCGGGTTGAAAAAAATTCTAGAATATAACAAACTAGCACATTTGAGAAGTATGAGCCTAGGTGTATATTTTATGTTTGCCTAATCGAACCACTGTAAGGCAAATGGTGGGATTGCCTGTTTCATTGTAAGGTTATAGATGCATTAGGTTTGCCTCATAAGACCCTTGTGAGAAACTCATAAGGTAAACGTCACTTCAGTATCGCTGATTTTATTTTGAGAGGTCATCATGAGGAATCTACGAGGAAATCCTTCTATCGGCATACCCCTCACCTGCCACATGAGGCCCACACGCTTCATGAGGCATGCCCCCTATAAGTTCTAGTCGGGATACACAAGTCCGACCCGTTTATATTAGTTAAAATTACTTATTGTATTCTTTTTGAAAAATTTAATTTTTTGCACAATATCGTTGAGATGACTGTTTAAGGTCTAGGGCAGGAAAGTCGAACAAACAACAAAAAGTCGAGTATTTATTTTAATCTATAATGCCCATATACTACCATTAATAACGCTTAATTATATGAAGCCAGACGACAGTGAGGAACCTTGAAGCAATATAGAAATTACTTAACAAAACCATTTAAATCGTCCACAATCTTCCACTGACTCACTTTATAGCACAACTAAATACCTGAAAGTAAATCAGCTTATAAAGATAGAAAAAGCTAAAGCCATATAAAAGATCTCAAAGCACCATTCAAAATCAGCAATAAGGCTTATATTAGCAAGGGACATTCATCAATACGAATCAAAATGTGCAACGAAAGGACATTTGAAACAACCAGGGCGAATCTAATAAAACAATATCCTATTCATTCAACAACTGCATTCTTTAATATACTACCGATGGCTATCAGAATTGTCCACAATATATTAGATTTTAAAAATAAGAAATAAAATGTATGTAAGATTTTACTACTGAATTTAAATGAATATATGTGTTAGTGCAACCCTTATACCAAATTTATTTCACCTTAGAATAATAAAGAATTATTTTATTATTTTTATATACAAATTTTGTAAAATAATTAAATAAAAATTATTTTTAAATCAATTTCCTAAAAGGAAACAACACAGAAGGTATAATTTTCATTCGTTGTTGACTTGCACAAGAAGTTGTATGATATTCCTTAAGTTCTTCTCGAATAGCGTAGTTTGCTTTGTAGGTTTGAATAGTGAAATTGTAAACTTTACACAACAAATTACGAGGAGTATTAATTTGGATGCTGAAACTTTTCAACAAAATATCTATTTTATACAGCTGGTTACTGTAAGGTAATAAACATTACACCTAAAAGAAAAACATTTTAAAACTGAAAATAAGAGAACTTTATTACCTACTGTGAGAAAACTCAATTAAATAATTGCTCACAGTCCCTTAGTTCGCCACAACTTTCTTAAAAAACTGTCTGAAGGGTGGAGAAGTTTGCAACTCAATTTTCTTCTGGGGGTAAAAGTGCTATTTCTAGATTTTTTTTTATACTTCTCATTTATCCATTTAAAGTAGAGCTCTTCTACTTTTTTGTGGAATGATGAAAAAGTTTTGTACTAAGACTAAAAATTTCTGTACAAACAAAGACCGTCTTACCATTTGTGCAAAACGCCTTTGTACCGTGAAATCGAAACGAAAGGATTTGGAGAGTGAGGAAGTGAAAAGTGGAAAAGAAAAACTCATCGAAGCCTGAGAAGAAGAAGCAGCTAGAGAACAATTTTCTTCGGGTGGAAAAAAAAAAACAATTTGGAACTCTGCAATTGGCAATCAATTTGTTGGCGAAAGAAAATGCGATTGTTTAGTTTTATACCGAAAGACAAAAGGTTTTTCTTCACTCCCTCGGGAAAGACAGAAAATTAATTATGAACAATCGTTTTAGAGTGCACTGAACTAGATTGGTCAACAAACAAACAGACATACTAACCTTCTGAGAAAGACTAAGCTCTATTTGCTATGTTTAAAAGGAAACATTTCGTGGTAAAATAAATTGCAAAATATCTCTATGTAGCTTCAAGTGAAAGAATTTTATGTAAGTACCATTAGAATCGAATGCCTCAGACAGACTATGTACATATGTACTTCAAAATCATTTAAGGAAACTCAATTAAGAGAGGTCCTGTTTTCTTCTATTTTATAGTTTAAGGTATTAGGAAAAATATATACCAACTTTCGAATCCAAATTCGTGAATTCAACGAAATTATAAACACTTTACCTACTCAGAGCCCGTAGAGGTCTAATAAATTCTGAACTTTTAACATGTTGTTTTTCACAAAAGTTGTTTTTTTTCACTAGTTGTTGGCTACGAAACTTTTACTTAATATACGAGCCATAAAGCATTACCTAGTTTAATTACAATATTTTAAAGTGTCATATGTCCTTCAGTATATTTTCCTCCTTAAAAGCTATGTTCCTCTATGGCTCCTTTTTCGAGTACCTGCCATTTTTGTAACCCAAAAAAAAAACCCCTTATCATAATACCTTGTCGAATTGGATGAAGAATTGCGGGCTATAACCATCCATTCGCCTTCAACTTATGGACAATTTTTCGTTTTTAATTAAATAAAATTGCTGGCAAGCTAGCCATTACCGTTGGTATAAGGTGACCATTCCCGCTTCCTTTTGCCTCTAATAAATGTAATAATTTGTGTGTATCAGCCATTAACAAGCAGCCAGGTATGGTGCGCAGTAATTTGTAACAATTAATATTCCCAACCCTGCTGTGTTGCTGCCATCTACCGTCTAGTACAGAAATTACCCCCCGTCCCTCCTGATAAATTACCTTTCAGAATTCTTTACGTTTTTCCTCCCTGAAAATGAATAATACTTTGGTGATATTTTCGTCGTTCTCCCATGGAAAACATTTGGTCACATGTTTACCCTATTTAATAGTGTTTTTTTAATTTTATTTAACAAAAGTTTTATATTGCTGCGATATTTCAAAACCGGGTCGTCCCGGCAAGTTTTCCCATTTGGCTTAATTTATATCGGGATGGCTATTCCCAAGGAAAATGAACTAGCAGAAAACTGATAGATAGTTTCATTGCAGATGGAAGACTTTTTCATATTTAATTAGTTTAGGGAATTTGATTTCCATCCTCAAATGAATTGCAGGAATTATGTTATTTATGATATGATATTTTCTACTATCTTTTCACTGGCATGACTAATTTATATGCATTATTCCATTCTAAAAATTAATAAGAATATCGATGAATCTGTATCATTGCTTATGCTCAAAGTATAATGTATCGGTCTGCTTAATTTTAGACGGAAAATTTTGTAGTTATTTTCCGAAAAATAATTTTCGAATTTTCAGATACACCACACAAATACACGATTTGCTTATCATTGTCTTCTGAAAATTCATTTCAGTTCAAATTTTAACTTAGCCCATTAATGCGCAAATCGAGGATTTTGTGTCCGCAAATTCAATTGTACGATTCGAATAGCAAATTGGGGCGAATTTCCTCCAAATTCGTATATAAGGGGTTTTTGGGGGTGCTCTTTCAGAATCTGGCATTTGTTTTGCGTAAAAACTTCAAAAACCCTATTATTTTTTGGGTTTTTTCAAATAAGTGCCGATGTTTTTTGGTCATTTTTCGTCTCAAAGTCGAATATCATACCAAAATACCAAATTTCATCACCAAAAAAAATCAGCACTTTTTTGAAAAAACCCAAAAAATGATTTTTGATGATTTTTGGAGCTTTTATGCAAAACAAATGCCAGATTTTGAAAGAGCACCCCCAAAAACCCCTTATATACGAATTTGGAGGGAATTCGCCCCAATTTTCTATTCGAATCATACAATTGAACTTGCGTGCACAAAATCCTCGTTTTGCGCAGGGTTGAGGTAAGGGAGAGTGGGGCAGTGTGTAACAGATTTTGGAATTTCGGCCTAAGACCCAAAATATGAATGAATTAATGCTGGAATGAAGTTATATATCTAGTTTAGAACCTTACGAAGGTAATTTCTGACTACCATGCACACCTAAGACCGTTAAGTACCTCCTGGAGCTCGATATTCGCAGGCCTGCATTTGTTACACACTGCCCCGCTATGGGGCAGTGTGTAACAATATAAGGGGCAGTGTGTAACAAGGGGAGACTTAGGTTCAGGAAACAGCTGGTAAGGATGGCAGTGGTTCCCTCTTCCCTTCTGTGAGTGCGGCTACCATATTATGACAATTATCAGCTTTTTTTACTATAAAAAGTTAGGACTGAAACTTAAGATTTCAGTATTAGATTTAAAATTTAAAACATCAAATGTAACTTGCAAAATTAAAATCTCTCGCAAAAAAACTTAAACAAATATCGTGACTTTTAATGTTTTTTTTTTTTTTTTTGTCCTGTCTTACTCCCTTCGGGAGCATAGGGCGTCTACAAAGCCTCTCCATGCGTTTCGATCTTGGGCTAGCTCCTCAGCCTCTGCCCACGTTGTATTGTTTTCTCTGAGCTCTTTGTCGACCGTGCGCTTCCAAGTTATTCTTGGTCTTCCCCTTCGGCGCATTCCGATGGCATTCCAGCTGAGCGCCTGTCTCGCTATTGTCTCCTCTGGTCTTCTAAGTGTATGGCCTATCCATTTCCATTTTCTTCTCTTAATTTGCGTCGCTATTGGGTCCTGGTTGGTAATTTCCCACAGGTTCGCGTTGGAAATTCTTCTAGGCCAGAATATTCTACATATTATTCTCAGGCACTTGTTTAAGAATATCTGCAGTTTATTTGACGTGGTCTTCTTTACCAACCAGGTTTCGCTTCCATATAGGAGCACTGGCTTGACGCATGCGTTGAATATTCGAAGCTTGGTACCTCTTGACAGGTGAGAGGATCTCCATACTGGCCATAGTCGTCCGAAGGCCATCCTTGCCTCCTTGAGCCTGTTATCGATGTCCTCGTCTGCCCCGCCTGTTATGCCTATGATGCTCCCCAGATACTTGAATGTGGTGATTTCTTCTATTGCCTCGTTATTTATAGTAAGCTGATCACTGTTGAGGGTGTTCAGCCTCATGTTCTTCGTTTTACCCACATTGATTTTAAGTCCTACTTGTTGAGCGTGATGTGCGAGGCTGTTAAGTTTTGATTGCATTTCCTCGTGCGTGTGAGATATTAGGGCGATGTCGTCGGCATAGTCTAGATCTTCTAGGTGGGATTCGTGTGTCCATTTAATTCCTCGTGGGGTCGTTGTGGCTTTCCTCATGACATCGTCTAGGACTATGTTGAATAGTAGGGGTGAGAGGGGGCAACCTTGTTTAACTCCGTGTCTTAGCCGTAGAGGGTTGCTTAGGCTTCCGTTGTGTAGGATGGCTACTTCGGCGTCATCGTAGAGCGCTTTGATGATCCGTATTAGCTTGTCTGGGATTCCTTTGTGTGCGAGGGCCGACCATATTGCTTCACGTTGGATCGTGTCGAATGCTCTTTCGAAGTCAAAGTTAAGATACATTAAAAATGACAAAGAAAATATTCCAAAAATCTTAGCCTAACTGAAAGCTGCCAAAATCATAATTGAAAACAATATAAGATTGTTGACATTTAGTCAGGGCAGCGTGGCTTGTTAGCTTTGGTAGAATAGTCTTAATATCACTTATAGGAACTGAGCACAAATCAGGTACATTAGGGAGTACGAACCTATGTTTGGCCTTGGAGGAAAGCCGATAAAATGAAACCTCACAATCTCCGTCTTCATCAGCCTCCTTTATTATCTTACCAACATAATATTTCATACCTTTGCAAGGAAAGATGACTAGGATATAGTCGCCTTCACTAGGAGAAATTCCCTTATTAAGGGAGAGTGGGGCAGTGTGTAACAGATTTTGGAATTTCGGCCTAAGACCCAAAATATGCATGAATTAAGGCTGGAATGAAGTTATATATCTAGTTTAGAACCTTACGAAGGTAATTTCTGACTACCATGCACACCTAAGACAGTTAAGTACCTCCTGGAGTTCGATATTCGCAGGCCTGCGTTTGTTACACACTGCCCCGTTTGTTTTTGTTACACACTGCCCCGAGGTACATAGCTTTGGTCTAGGCTCCGTGAGACAAAGGACCCTCAGGTTATGTTATCGACAACGGTCATTTTGCATGACCAAAGTGTTAAACTTCGATAGAGAATCATTACTTGGGGAGTAATCGAGCCCCGATTGACTCCAACCCGAAAAAATTAGGGGGTGAAATGTTGAGAATTACCTGTTTGCCAGGCGAGCCTGATTTCGCCCCCTCCTCTTCGCCATGACACGTTTCCGAGCACCGCTTTCTCGATTGCAAACGAAAGAGGTCGTCCAATAGGAAGAATATACAAATTCACATTTGGTTTTGGACGCGCCATATTCGAAATGGAGCCATCTGTTACACACTGCCCCTGTTACACACTGCCCCATTCTCCCTTACTACTACCGTCTAGAGAGCCAAAAAATGACACTTTTTCATGATTTTTTTCTCAGCCCCTTTATAAGATATTACAACCAATTTTTTTTTGACAATTAGTTTGATCCTTGCTGATTGCAAAAAAAATTATTTAATTTAATTTTTGTATTAAAAAATTTGTATAGAGGGCACTGAAGCCGGCAGCTCAAAAATATGCTAGTCCCATTGCCCAGAGATTATCTCAGGATTGAGATGTCTGAAACAAAAAATTCAAACTGGATTTTAAAAAGAAAGATCCCTTACCATGTAATTAACGACATTTCGTCGAAAAATGCAAAAAAAAAAAAAAAATATATATATAAAAGTTTGAAAAAAATGTGAAAAAATTGACCTTTTTTTCATCTTTTTCTCTTGCCAAAAATTTTCTTTTTTTAATTTCCGGGCTAAATTGTGGTTAATTACAATAGAGGCAACCTAAGCAAACAAAACGCACCAAGGTTTATTCAAATTGGTTCGGTAGACCCGGAGATAATCTCTGGGCAGACTCACAAAATGTACATAATTTCGAGAAAAATGCGTTTAAAGTTTAGAGAGTCGCCCGGAGGCCATACGCGCGCTTTCGCAGTATAACGCTATAAAATTTTTTCTATTACGAACTTCTCAACAAAAATTTAGGAGATGATTTCAGAGACTATGAGGAGTCGAAAAATTAAAAAAAAAAAACAAAAAAAAACGGTCTTTTTTCAGCTCATCTCTGTCAGTCGAAATTCCAACTTTTTTTTTTCTGATATCTGTCTTCAGATGCCTATTAAAAAGAATAAATCAAAAAGTTTAAAGAAAAATGAATAAATTATAAATAACGAATATGGGTCCAGTTTCAACAATATCTCTCCACCTCATACTTGGTAACTTGCTTTAAGGGGGGGTATGGTTTGAAAATGACTTTTTAAGCAAATTTTTGTGAAATTTTGTGTTTGGACGAATGGCTACATTATTTTATTTTTAAATTAAATAGGCTTTTTAAGTATAATTCAAAGAATAATTATATGAATTTTCAAGTAAAAATATTAAGAATTGTGGCAACGGTAGCCATTTTTCGCAGACACATTCAACAAAAAAAAGTGAATTTGCGGTGGACATCAGAACTCGTCACTGGATAATCTGAAAAAAAAATTCAAAAAGATTATCTTAGTTTATGAGTTTCTCGATGGAGTGACGTCGAGATAATTTTTTTTTTATGCATATTTTTTTATAAACAATAATAAATATGTTGATTTTCGCAGTTTTTTTACAAAAAATTTCGTTTTTTTGACTTCTAAGTGATGCCAAAAACTCAAAAATCGATAAAAATTGAAAAGCTCGACGTCACTCCATCGAGAAACTCATAAACTAAGATAATCTTTTTGAATTTTTTTTTTCAGATTATCCAGTGATGAGTTCTGATGTCCACCGCAAATTCATTTTTTTTTTGGACGTGTCTGCGAAAAATGGCTACCGTTGTCACAATTCTTAATATTTTTACTTGAAAATTCATATAATTATTCTTTGAATTATACTTAAAAAGCCTATTTAATTTAAAAATAAAATAATGTAGCCATACTTCCAAAAAAAATTCACAAAAATTTGCTTAAAAAGTCATTTTCAAACCATACCCCCTTAAATGTTTCGTACTTTTTTAATTTAAATTTCTATTAAGTTAAACAGAACGAGGAAAATTTGATATATTTTTCAAAGCGTTTTTAAGATTTATTATACAAGTATCTCATGTTTTAAGTATACTTTTTAGTCCAAAAAAAAAAAAAAAAATAAATAAAACTTTCTGTCTAGGCTCATAAAGAAGATCCAATTATTGCAAATTACCCTGTTTAATTTTTACTCTATACTCTTGCTGAAAGCACGCGTAACAAGTTTATAAAAGCCTAAAATCCAATATTTTGTTGCTACCCTATTATATTAAACAAAATCTTATTTAGAGAACATTTTTAAAAAAACTCCTTTACAAAACATTTCTCCACCCATTGGCATTGAAATCCTTATAAAATCGGTCAACTTGAAATTCTCCAGTGCCATATTTGTTGGAAAATTGAATATTAATTTCATCTCATGAATTGTCACGATTAATTGCGTTTGACATAATAAAGCCTTGAAAAGGAAAATTACAGAGTAAAAAATTATTCAAAACGCCTCCATGAGAGTTCGTTTTTAGATAAAAGACATCATAACGTCCTTAGCATCTATTTTTTGTTCTATTTGTTATGCTTAAGTAAAGATTGAATTTTATGGACAATATAAAAAGGAACGTTGGCTTCGATAAGCCACCACTGTCTCCTAAGTCTTCAGAGCATAGAGCAGTGATACAGTAGTACACTTAAAATACAAATTAATTACTTCAATTATGGCATTTACAACTACTGTTCTATTAGTGACTGTTTTTGTCAGCACTACTATTTCTCATTCTTTGTGAGTATTTCTGTTTTAGAAATTTTTACTTTTGAGTTATCTAATCAACTTAATTTTTTCAAATAATTGACAGATTAAGGCCTAACACAATTAAGGAAGTTTACTGCAGCATGATAGCGCAGGAAGATACCACAAAGTGCACCCATGGGATGTATAAAAATATTTGCGGAAGTGAGAGTTGCTACCGTGGACTCGGAGACAATTGCGATGATCATGCCGCCGAAGTTCCAAGGCACGGACAGTGCGTACCATACTTAAGCTGCTTCTGCGGAGAGTGTACAGGGTGTCAAAACAATGCCTGTATTTTAGAATTATGCAACCGCAATGGCTGGCATAGCAAGAATTCAATTAATTTTATTGCACACCACAGCAATTACATTCCATCATTTGCTTAAAAAAATTAAATTCAGCAAAATGTGAAATATTAAAAAATTATAAAATTTTATAAAGCATTCTAAAACAGAAGAAATAAATACATTTTACCAGCAGGATACAATATATATATATATATGTTTTATTTTTTATTTTACTTTCAGCGAAGATATTCGCCTGAAAATCCTTGCAGCACTTCATAAATTGCATAACAACCCCCCAAACGAATCGAATCCTGATAAATCCTTTGCTGACTTACAGGGTACAATCGAATCGAAACTTGGTTGTATTGCAATAGACAAATTTATGCTACTGCATCTGGTATCGAAAGGGGATATAGAATAGAATAGTTTTCTATGTTCTACATAAATTTCCAGCATTTTCGATATCTCGTGTTCTGTTAAGGCTTGTTTATGAAATTGTCCAGTTCAAAAGAACTGCCCCGATAAACTCTCCGTTCACTCTATGAGAAATGTTCGGGGATTTGGGAATTTTCAGTATAGAAAATATAAATTCTATATTCTCTCCACGTCCTTTTGCATAAAACTCACGTAGTGTCGGTGATTGATTGACTGCTAATGTACTTGTGATTTGCACGTCGTCCCTAACCAACATCACTATCAAAGCGGAGAATTTTGTGAAGGGATCATATTGATGGCATCCGAATAAATAAAAAAATATATATGAAAAAAAAAAAAAATTAAGGGAAGGAGTGTTTCAAAAGAATTTTTTTTTTTATCGTATATGAATGCCTTTCAAAAACTTGAAGTAAAAAAATCAATCCCTTGTCGGAATTATGTTATGCTTCGAGTATAAAACCGGGAAATGAAAAAATTTCAATCCCATCTTGTTTATACAATTTTCGCCCAACATAAGAAGTAACCCAGAGTTGCTTAACGAACATCGAAAGGATTTCTCATGTCCCTAAAGATGCAAAATGACTTTCATTTACCGAATCATATAAAAATTCTGAAATGCGGACCGGGAAACGGAAGCGTGACGAGGGGCCAGTTTTGGGTCATGCATATGACATATTGCATGATAAGGGATCCGAACATCTCTATAATAAAATTTCAAAGGTTTAACTCTTTCACGGAACGTGTTGACAAAGGGAACCCTTAGGTTCAAATAAATTTTCCATTATGACACCTTCATGGATCCCAGTAGCTGTTACTTTTTTTTTTCTTTTATACATTATATGTTTTTTCCCAGCGGTACAATATAAGGATGGAAAAAAAGGGTGCCTTGTCCTGATCTAAAGTGTATGTACAGCGGAATTCCTATCCCTATAGTTGGGTTGGATAAAACAGGATGAAGGCATAAAGAGCGGATAAATCCATAGACAGTATTTCCATCCCATTTGTGTACCTAATGGAAATATATCCTCATAATGGAGGATTACGTGTTGCTCCGATAAATCTTTTGTGAAAACTCTGAAATGTTCGTTTTGAGAATATATCCAAACATCTATCCCTAGGATGATATACATTTACAAGTTATTCAGCGAGGTGGGAGGTGAATTTCTGAAAAGGCCAGTATCAGGGGATTTGCTGTGATAGTTCTGCTTCCACAAAAACAATTTTGTTTTTCCTCCTTTTGGTCATATCCCTGGAGCCTATTTGTCGCATTCGTTATACGCAGTCGTAGCCCCTAGATATTCATGTTACTAGGAGCCATTCAAAAGAATCAAAAAGTGCCAGCTGGGACGCTGATTGTGTGAAATAGGGATTCTACCCTACTCTTGATACTGTGAAATGTCTTCGACATTAAGTAATGTAGAAGTCCTTTCTTACGCGATTGACTTTCTTGGCCTCAGAATGGACATTCGAAAAGACCTGGCTCTCGGTTGTTTATATTGCCCGACTGCAATGTAATTTTTATAATAATTTAATCTTTAATTAAGAAAACAAAACAAGTCTACTCTTCATAAAAATAAATTTATTACATAGCATTGAGCATATAATTGAGGTGCTTCGATAGATTTTCCCCATTAACTAAAAAATCCAAATTGAAATTTTAAATTTCTACCGATTTTGTCGATATCAAATCTAGATCATATAAATAATTCCCACAGAACTCAATTAAAGCGAAAATACCATCTATGTATTTTAAATTACTGATAATTTGTCTAGGCCTTACAGGAAATAAAGGGAAAGGATAATAATTTAAAAGAAATATTTATATAATTATAATTATAATTATTATTATAACGCAAGCAATAACCTTTCACTTTTAGAGGCCATAAATTTTGTTATATAAAATATTTTTATGCTTATGGTTTAAATAAATTTGCATTATTTATTTAATTTGGTAGAATGATGCACCGTGCATTTTTATTAGGTAATAAAATAGTATTCCACGAACAAGTACATATGGGTATGTTATGTTTTTCGCCAACTTGTTTATTAAAGTGGGATTTGTGTAATTAACTATATTATCGTGCACTTATTAGCTTAAACACTAACTTTTGTTTTTTACAACTTAATTATCGTTTTATGTAATTATATTAATACATACAATGAAATGCATTTATTCTATTTCAGTAATAAAGTACAGTAGCATCCGGATATAACGACCGTCAAGGGACTGGCGACACTTACAAGGAGACGGCGCGACCGTGGGGTCGGGGATTTGCCCGAATTTTTTTGTGGTAAAAGAGGACCCCTAGCACCTCAAGTGGTTAAAGCAGTAGGACGCACTACTCGGAAACTCATTATCAGTTAGAGTCATGTGGGGCAAGTGTACGCATTTAAGGTTTGAAGCGTCATAAAATGAAAAATGGCATGTTTAATGAAACAAAACAAGATTAATTACTTCGAGTATTTATTAATCAACAACTTAAACATAGAAACAATATTCTCCAATTGCACATTTTTTTGAAAAACTAGCAAAATAAACATAGTCAATATGCGCACACTTACCCCTACTATAGGGGTAAGTGTACGCAGCATCAAAAATCAGAGATTCTGAGCTCTTCCATAGTCTGTGACCTTTCTTTGATAATTTCGGGGCATTTTTAATAAATAATTATACTCTGAAACAACAAAATGCAGCTTAAATAGAAAGCCAAAACGATGCGGGTAAGTGTGCGCATGTGCAAACTTACTCGAAAAGCGTATGCGCACACTTGCCCCAAACGATCAAAACGAGATTCAATCAAAATTGCTCACGATTGCATTATCATAACAATTCAATGATCACCACTAATCACACTAGATATTACGCAGTACTCATTGATATATAGCAATTTTCATAGAGTATACACATCAATAAAATATTAGACGTTAACTTGTATGGAAAAATCGCAATAATTTAAGCTAAAAACTAATCTTACCTGTGAAAACAAAATGGCGGGCCGGCGGTTAGTGACTCACGTACGCTTTGCATGACCTTGCGTGGGGCACTGAACGGGGGGAATGATGGTTAATTATAAACCGTTTTTGAGATACTTACAATGCGTACACTTACACGCTGGGCACACTTGCCCCACATGACTCTAACCCTTTGCCTTAAAACAACGTGTGGGAGACATGATCCTACTTCTGTGCCTAAAATTGGGAATCACGTATCAGACACGTGAATCACCATGCATCAGAAAAGCTTTCATCAAAAGTGGCACACACAATCGTCGTTAAACATGTCAAGCGTTTGTCGAGCCGCTGTCTAGTCTAGACAGTTAAAGCTCGGTCTTATGTGCCGGAGGTCTCGCGTTCGATTCCTTCTTCGGATCTTATTATTATTTTTTGTTATCCTAACAATTATTAAAAGCGTTTCTCATCCCTACATTACATTACACGTTACAGTTAACTATATGTGGGAATAGCTCAACACGCTATATAGGAAAAGTCAACTCAATACGTTGACTATGAGGAAATAGCTCAGAACGCTATATAGGAATAGTTAACTCAACACGTTAACTATATGAGGAATGGGACTTAAGCTCAATACGCTTGGAAGAGGAGTGAGCTGGTCGGATTGTAAGGTCAATTCCCTTTTACTTCTAGGTGAATACATTTTCTAGAAGCTCAGTCTTGCGACTGCTGCTCGACTGACTGATCGGCCGCTTATATAGTGGGCGACAGCCCGAGTCAAGTTGTGAGAAGCTGTGAAGTGGGGTGCACTTACAGCGGTATTATCTAAAATAAGTTGGAGGACTTTTGCCTCCATGGCACATGGCGCTTATTGAACAGCTGATTTTACGATCATTACGTAATTTGAATATTTTAAAGGAGGGTTCGGTCTGTAGGTTGAACAACTATAAAAATACGCTTGACGTTCAAAAAAATGTAATTAAAAAATATTTAATGATTATACGGGAAATAAAACAAGCAAATTTAAAAGTTTGGAATATACATTTCACTTTATTTTATATCCATACAAAATTGAATTCGAAACAATAACCGTATTTATGTGGCTAGGAATCCATAATTTAGAACCGGCATTAGTTGCATTTGAAAGCAGCATAGTGTGGAAAAATAAATTTGAAAACTTGAATATGAACCTAATATTAAGAAACTATCTGAAACTAAACAACAGCAGATTTCTCATTAAATTTTCTTCTACTTTATAATACTTATGAATACCTGTAACTATATCTATTAATATATAATATATCATAATATATATTTGATTTTCTTTATTCCTTGTTCATTCTAATACTCAGTGCAATCACGTGGTGCTGAAATTCATGGTATGACTCCATTTAAATCAATTTTTTTACCTTTATTCTTTGCTCTTCAATTGCAAAGGTAAAAGTTGTAAAACAAAAGGAAACGTAAACTTTTTAGAGGATTTTAAAAGTGAGAACCAAAAAAAGTAGTTTTAACCATCCTCCCCTCCCCCTTTCCAAATGATGGTACTGACTTAGTGACCCACAAGCTAATACTAAAAAAAATAATGAACAAAATTTGACCCACTTCTCAAAATGGTTCGCCATCACTGCTCTATATGAAACCTAACTTGAGTTTTCATTTTCGTCATTAAAAATGGTTAGTCGTTATATCCGAATTCTACTGTAATTGATATAATTTTTTTTTTTAGATGCAAAAAGTAAAGATTATATTATTTTCAGATATTATGAAGAACTTTTATTTTTAAATCATCATTAGACAACTTAAAATTCGCCTCCTCAGCGCGCTTAAACAATTACTATAATATTATGCGGCCGCGAATGACGCAGTTCCTGATTTTGAGTAGCTTAAGTTCTTCTATGGAAATGAATAAAAATTGCCCTTTTTAACGGAGGCACTATAAATAATATTGCGAATAAATTAACCATGACGGAGGGGGAATGTTTGGAGTGAAAAACATTTCTTTTTATATTGCTCTTCCACGCGGCTTTCATCATAGACCCCAAGGTTGAGTTGGAGCATATTCATTCGTTCATTTATTGCCAACAATCAATACGCCTGAAAGAGCTTGTGCGCTACTACACACTTCAGATGTGGAGTTTTAATGCGGGAGCAATCCTGTTACATCATTAAATAAAAAATCAAGCTCAATAGCACTTAACACGTGCGGGAGTAGCGCGAATTCCATCCATGTCTTGTTATCCATGTCAACAGAGCTGGAAAAATTAATGAGTTACCTTAATCAGACATACTTTTCGAGCTGTTCAAATGGATTACGGGAGCGTTAACTACTCAATATCATCCCCCTTTCATCTGGCTGGGAATCGATAGCTGTGGTAGTCTGGCGGCCCCGCGGTGTCTACCGGGAGACTACAGTTCTAGAGCGCTAGGGCTCCATAGCTCCATCGGCGACGGGGTTAATAAGCCATGAATACTGTCGCAGTCCCGCAAGATTATTGAAATAGCGCATTTGCTCCCACTTTTTAGGATTTTCACAGAATATTTCGAAAGGTTTATCCGATAACGATCAAAGGAGCACAGAAAAAGCATAAAATCCGACGCACGTGAGTGTACACCTACCTTTGCTCATGCATACGAAAACTTTGTAATCCTCTGTGGATAGGGTTGTAGGATTTGTGCTAGCACCGACGACATCAGCACCCCGCCGTTGCCCGCCTCTGCGCCACAGAAGCACCCTATCGCAGTAGCTTTGGAGGTGCTCCCAGCCAGTAAATGGAGTTTTCACAGAAACGGATTTTCTACAGATTTCGCATAATAGGCGCCCAGCCTCCGTCTACTTTTTCTTCCATATGTGTCCTCATGTGTCATCATTCTCTTTTGGCGGATTTTCACTTCTATCCATTGCTTTTCAGTATTTAACCGGGGAAAGTTTTCGCCATTAATCTTTAAATGGAATGCACGAGGATAAGGAGCACGGTGCAGAATATCATCGCCCTTTATTTTTCTGCCGAGCACCCAGACGAGGCTTTGAACTCCATCGCATTTCACTTACTCCACTAGCTAGCAAGTCGAGTATGGGGCTCACGTCTTTAGATATTTATGCAATTTTAGATCCGAGATGTAAAATATATCAATGTACCCTACTTTCCGACGCATATGTTCTTTGTTTCAGCCTTTTAGGACAACACACAAACCATACAGTACACAAACAACGAACTTTCTGAAGTCGCAGTTCTAGATTCAGGCAGAAGGAAGAGTAGTTCACATTGAAGACAGTTGGACAAAAGGTCTCAAAGGTTCCAACCTTTATTGTCTGAAAGGAAAAATTTCATTTAATCTGTAAATGGAATTTACAAAAAAAAAGCTAACTTACTTTATTTGTTATACTATGCTTTTCGGATGTTCACTTAAGCGAACTAACAACAAACGTAACAAACACTCTTCTGATATCCCCATTTCAATTTCTATTATATAGTACGGCTGCTAGTCGGATAATCTCGTTGAACAGCAAGCAGTTACTGAAGATAATAACATCAAAATACATCTAAATTCAGCATTGTTGAGATAATAAATAGAAAATGAAAAATAAAAACATATATTAGTAAACAAAACTAAAATCTTTTACATTTATCATCTATCATCAGTTCAGCTATTAAGCTGCAAAGATTCCTTTTATTCAGCAAAAATTATGACTAGACTAGACTAGACCTGTGTTTTTTAATATGAATAGTTCCAGCCTCGATTTTAGGTCATTTATTTTTTATTTAGTTAAAATATTGGATAATGTAAAAATCGTACTATATTTTTATCGTATAAAAGAAAAGAAAATATAAAAAATATAATGTATACTACTAAAAATGTAAAGATCTTACTATATTTTTATAGTAATATAAAAATATTTTCAAAAAGCTTAATCACACATGCAATCTAAACCCAACACGACCTTTGTTTTTAAAAGTTTCAAAAGATTAAAAACGTTATGTTAAAAACGTCAACCTGATTACGCCAGATTAGTGGCTTTATCGGCCGAATTATTAAACTTTGACTCTTCATGAGACTACAAAGGCAACCTGCTCATTAAATAATCAATAATTATTCAATCTTCAATATAATTTTGACGTCCAGAAACCGCAAGACTTATTGTAGACATCTGTAATTTTGAAGAAACAACAGAAATATCTAGACAGTGGAGTTCAAGGGTTCAAAACATTAATTAGCAACTAATCACGAAGTGAATTTTGCTAACCAAGTTTTTTAAAAGGGGAAATTACAGACATTTTCATTTGTATTTTAAAGAGGGGCAAGAATTAAAAGTATAAATAAATACTGACAATATGGTTTTAACTTATTTGAAACATTATTTTCTTTCCAGATTGAAAGACATTGGAACTAAGTCTATTTTTGAGTTGAGATCGAAGTCTAGAATACGTACTATTAGACGTTTTTTCCTTAAGAACCAAACATCAAATTATGAAACAAGTAGTCCTAATTAATTGAAAATTATTTTCCTTAATTACTCCTTCAGCGTGGGATTTCTCCAAAAATATTCTTTCATAATTTTACACACTTTTAGAACAGACACCCAAAAAAGCCCTTCGAATTGTCGTCAAAAAAAGATTATAGCTGCTTGAAATAGCTTTTTCATTGTTGCAATTCTTATCTGATTTAAAAAGATTTTTAAGGTTCGTGAAGTGATAATTATAAGTCCCACGCGTGCTATGAATCAATGAACAAGTCAAAGCGGAGACAAATCAGTTTCAGTGATGTTACTGAGCAAAGAAAAACAAGTACGCTGGGAAACGTATGCTATAAAATAGCGCACTATCCTTGCATTATCAGCATTCCTCCACAGTAGTCTTCAACAGTTGGTATCGCTGCGGTTGTGAGGATTACCAGGAGATTTTTTCGAATTTACGTAAAACAATGGCAAATAGTTGGGTTGAAGCTACTGTGATAAGTTTGCTGATAGTTGTGTTGATTATAAAAAGTTCCGAGCCAGCTGTTTTGTAAGTGTAATAATACTTTAGTAATAAAATAATAAAAAAAAAAAAACCTCTTCACAGAAACTCAACGTATGTGTACAAATTCTAAAATAAAATGTTTATAATATAATAAAAAGCAATAATAATAATGGTTGTTGGTCTTGAAGAGGTTTTGATTTTTTTCATATTTACTTAAGAGTGAACATTTCTTTATTCATAGAACACATCACTCTGTCCTGAACATAAAATGCAGATATAGAGAGTCCGAAGATGTGAATAATTGCAAGTATGGAGCACATACAGATACATGTGGCAACATCTCGTGCTACCGGGGACCTGGTCAATCCTGTGATCTCGATGATGCCCGATATCCTGAGAATGGAAAATGTAATTTGTCACTATCATGTTCATCATGTCTTGGCATATGCACCGGATGTCTGGATAATCATTGTGTACCACCACAACTTTGCAAAGCCAACAACTTTGTGTTAGGCAGACAATACCTAAGAGCTAGCCCCGATATATAAATTAAGAAATAAAGGACGGGACCAAAGACTATAGTTATATTAACATAATTTGAAAGTATTAATATGTGATAACCCTGTGACCTACGTATAAGTGTATTATACTAAATAAATACTTGCACACAAAATCAATTTTTCGTTCTGTTGTCTTTTATATCTTAGCAAGAAAAGTTTGTGAGTATAACGATACATCCGAATTTGACAACAGTTTAATATCGATGATATTATTTAAATGTAGAAAACACATAAAAAACAACATTAAATTGACTCTTATAGCTGAGCTTTTGAAGAAAGCTTTAACATGTAATTCAGCTAAAAGCAGACTGTGCGATGATATCATGTCGTCAATCAGACTTGCCGCCAGTATTTTAACAACTGCTATTTTCTTTCAATTTGCAAGCAACCAGTAAATTTGTCGTTGAACTTTTAATGGCTTTTCGTTTACCATTTCTTCTTAGTAATACTTTTATAATCATTTTACTGACAGACTCCTGAACTTCACGAACCACCGAAAGACAATTCCCCAGTTTTGCATTCCCGCATGACATAAATCATGTTCAATCTTCCTGCTGGCACAGTAATTTTCCCTCCTCTATAAATCCTTCAAAAGGACACCATTCAATTTTGACCCCCTTTACAAAGAAAAAACACAGCGACAAAATAAGTCCAGGCATCCATCAGGAAACCGTCGTTGTGTAAAGTATGCACTACAGTGACGTAGAAGGACTTTTAAGGCTATATATAGTAAAAATTCAGCTCAGCACAGTAAATAATGGAGGAAGGAATTTCATTTCCAAATGCATGAGGGCGTACAACAAGACTTAAAATAGGAAGAATGGCATGAATACGAATCCCACATCCACTGGAACATGATTTTTTGCTGGAGACCCTGCCCCGTGTGAGTAGTTTTTGGAAAGTTTTTGTTAACACGAACAAAAATGCTGAAGGAAGAGGTAAATTGTACAAATTTTACTGAACCTAAATAATGAAATAATCATGGGAAGAGAACTAATTGTAAGTCTACAAGTGAATTCCTCATGTCACTCTGTTGAGAGTGAAATAGAGTAAGAGGCAATCCAACTAACAAGGAAGGGGCACGACCTTGGGGAAACGGATTTGAATGAGATTTTGCCTAGTAGTAGTATTTCATGTCGGTATACTAGCCATAAAATATTTTCGTCCAAAGCCCAGTAGTAGCGGAGAAAAACGCACCCAAAGTTCACCGTATACTATGTATGTATATAAGTTACGTTCAATTTCAATTGAGTGCATCGTATGGTATATGGTAACGTTCTCGACTCGTACTCTTGGTACCCTTATATCCCTAATTTTGTTTCTAAGTTGGAAATGAATAAACTTCTCACTTACAAGTTTCTACCCTTCATATGGTTTATAAGAGTGAGTGTAAAAGACTAAACCCATGCCCAAACTCTACATAAGTAGCTCTCTCTCTCAACTTTCGGAAGGCGCATTTTTCCGGCCTTTTTCGACTCTCCTATTGTCTAGAGCAGGTAGATATTCTGCGTTATATTCGACAGTTTAGAGTACATTTTGGAGATATATTTAAAATCATAGCGTATAGAAATAATAACGAAAAAAGTACATGAGTTAATGAATAAATAAATGGTCTGTTCACTTTTATAATTAACTAAATAATTAAAAACGATTGAAATATGAATCAATCAAGTAGGCTCGAACGTCGGAAACGTTACCATATACGATACGATGCGCTCAATTGAAATTCAACGTAACTTATTAACATACATAGTATACGGTGAACTTTGGACGCGTCTTTCTCCGCTACTACTGGGTGTTGGACGGAAATATTTTATGGCTAGTATACCGACCTGAAATACTACTACTAGGCAAAATTCCATTGGAATCCGTTTCCCCAAGGTCGTGCCGCCTCCTTGTAAGTTCAATCTACATTTTCGTGTAAAAGCAAACATATAAAATTAATTTTTCACAGTATCTATAGAAAATATTTAAGTTCCAACAATCAATTAGAGTACAAAAGTGCAGACGACTCTCATCAATTCAAAAAATTATTTCGCACCAGAAACAGGTATTTTTTGCAAGCAGAATTGCAATAACCCTATTAATTATATATTTTACAAGAGTTGAAATTATAGCAATCTGCAGCACACCCTGTAAACGCATTCTGACTCCCTGTAGAGGGCATGGGCCACCTGAAACGATCAAAATCAAAATTTTCACTAAAATCACCGCTGGCGTGACATGGTTCTGCCATTGCTGAAAAACTATTATTTAAACATTGTCCCTTTTTTTGGGGGTAGGACGTCATAAAGCAGAGGCCGATTGTGTTTTATCTACAAATTGGAAATTCCTCTGACTTCTGGCTGTATGTATTGGGGAAAGGGCAGTGACCGCCAGCTAAAATAGACCTACCTTTACCGCAACAGCCATACATCACTGGATTTTACGGTATATATGGGCAAAAAGTTAGCCCTGAAAATAAAATGATAAAATATTACACAGTTTAAATTAATGGGAGGATGGCAGAGAGTAAATTTCAATTTAATTCGAGAGACCTGGGACCGGAGCTAGATGGATAATCCTGGGGGTCGTCCTTTATCGGTGCGACCGGAGCGCGGAGGGGACACAGAACAATTCCATAAAATATAAACAAATCTCTGCATAGGTGTCTGCGGGCTGGGAGTGGAGGCTCTGTATTTGCTTTACCTTGATAGAGCTCGACCGGGGACAGGGCGGCGGTTATAGGTATAGATTTGCTCTGCCTCGGAAACGTGCGGTTCCACATAGCCCCTTTTAGATAAAACAAGTCGAAAGGCTAATGAAAATCAATTTCTGGGATTTTCCATACCCCCCTCATAGCAGATTGATACATCTTGGGAGCTGTTCTGGCTTTATAGCTTCACTAAATTCTGGACGGTGATCCTTTGCATATGGGGAGCGCTGACCTCCCCCATTTAGGATTTCTGCCCGAAGAACCACTATAAATAAGAAACAGAAAGTCATTTTGAGAAAAAAAACTCAATTTTCTGAGTGAATAATAATTATGGTTAGCTTTATTTGAATTATGTGGGAGAGTTGCTTTTCCATCCGAGATTAGGACTGCAATATTTTTGTAGAATAACTATTTTTAATGTAGCAGCTTAATGATTTTTTTATATTGCAGAATATTATTTCCCTTCAATTTCCCAAAAGTACATTTCGTTCTATTTTAGCTTTCGTCTATCCTGGACAATAGAAAATTATATTTTGAACGGAATGTTACTATCCAGCATAACGATTTGCTATTTCTGGAAAATTATAAAATTTAAAAATAATTTGCCATAATTTTCATCCAACTACAAATCTTGAAATGAAAAACTTTCAGAATAATTTTTGACTCAAAGGAGAAGTCATGAAAAATTTAAAATATTTGAAATTTCAATTCAAAAATAAAAATTTTTTAAATCTTTAGAAATTTCAATTCATGGCAAGAGATAATTTTTTTATGTTCTAGATACTAGAAAAAAACGCAGCTAATAAACAAGCACGCACCTCAAATTTATTACTTCCAGAAATGTTTTAAGGCTTATTGTTTTACATAGTTATAATTAAGACGTATATGTAAAAAAAACGGTTTTTTTTTACAAAGTTAAATGTAGCTTCAGGTAAGCATTTTTCCCAAATCATTTCCAGGAAATTAATTTTTATGCCTGAACATTTTGAAACAATTTGAAAATCCCAGGAAAAACCTCTTCAATTATCTACCTTTTTCTTTCTTTCAACCACGCACAGGAAGTCGTTGAAGTGTTTTTTGCTTGAGAGTTGAGAAATTTGTTCAATCCATAAAATGCTGTGCGGTAAAAAATTGAGTGATGTTGAAAAATAAAGAATTATTGATTTTAAAGGAAAAGTAGAAAAACTCATAAAAAACTCGTGAGTGAAATTAAAAGATCGCAGAGTGTAGTAAAGGTTGTATTTCGAAGTCCGAAATCGAGAATTATGGAAAAAAGTCATTTGGACGCCCTCCAAAATGTTCGATTAATAGGAAACGCACAGTTTGAGAGAACTATTGAACACATCGATAATTGTTAGACGATTGAACTTTCATTGTAAGCGTAGCTTAGTTAGATAATGGGTTAAAACCTCAAAGAACTTTAAATAACAAAAATGTTTGCAAAAAGCCAAATTGACGCAACGCTGCATAGATGCCAGACATTTTTAAGCAAAGTAGCAAAGCTTTCGACCAGAAAAAGTCATCCATTGAAAATGTTATAGAACTTAAGGGAAGAATAAGTGTAGCAAAAAAGGATATTTCCAATAGTGTGTTAATTAGCGGTCCAATTGGATTATTAGATGTAATAAAATATAAAGCGAAGTGGATTAAGTAATGAAGTATTGAATAAAAAAAGTACCAAACGTATAAATCATACGGGTCGAATTCAGAACTTTTATTTTATTTTTTAACCCTTAGCGGTCACACGGGGTAACTAGTTACCCCAGGCTCAGAAAAAGTGAAATTCGAGGTCTAAAACCTTTGAAATTGATACAAGTAACGACATCTGCCGGTAGTAGACAATTGTGATTTGGAAGCCGAAAAAAAGCGTAGCGGTGCTTTGAGCGTTCGTTTTCTCAGGTTTGGGTAACTAGTTACCCCAGTGTGGCCGCAACCGTTGCTCGGCACAGAAGTGTTTTTTTTTTTTTTTCAAATCGGCTTGTTTGTGGTGTCAATAGACAAAATAAAGGTAAGTTTTTGATATTCTAGTAAAAAAAATTTTTTTCAGTCGTAGTCATTATGGAATCTTGTCTGTTCATGTGAAATAATTCAGTTTCATTTTTATATGATATTGTTTATTGAATAAATCTAGTGTACGTTCATTGTAGGATAACACATAGGTTCTAGGTTATGAAAATACGATGTATAAATTTAGTTTCATATATATGAACAATTTTTGTGTCTCAAATGCCAATAAATAAAAAAATTGACAAGATACTTTCTAAACAATTTTTTGAGTAAAAAAGTTTCGCGTCTACATGTGAGAAATGAAATAGATTTTTTTTCGTTTGATTACTGCGTGTTGGTTTTTTTTTGTGATCTATTCCCGCATAAGAATGTATACGTGTCCACGGGCAACGAAGATAGAGTCCCATAGAAGCGCACTTCTTACCGGCCGTTTGAAGCCAAAAAGTTGGGGTACCCTGTGCTTATGTTCACGTATATACGCATATTTGTATGTGTTCAAATATCATAAAAATAATATATAATAATAATATTCTCTGTACGTAAATATATATTTAGAAGCTAATAAAACACAAAAATTTTTTTTCATTTTTCACTCCAGTAATTTCGCAAAATTAAATATACTTTTTGAATGATCGGCGGATACTGTTATTTTTTTATGGTAGTGGTATATGTTGTGTATACAATCCTAAAATTTAATATTGAAATTGAAAAATGGCGGAGTAATGAATTTTTCTCTGAAAAAAAACATTTTTGCTGAATTTTTACATATATGATCAGTTTGTAGAACGTCATCTATAAATTGACCGATAAAAATCATTAGAAATGTTGAAGAACTCTGCAACAAACATGGAACAATCTGTTAGAAATCTTAAAACACCCATATATCTTGTACAACTAGGTTTTTCAGCGTGGGGTAATGAGTTACCCCGTGTAGCCGCTATGTGGCCTGGCTAAGGTGTGGCCGCTAAGGGTTAAATCGATTCAGAATACCTGAGCATTTCTAATAATATACACGCAACTAAGCTAATCAATTTTCAGATGTTGCAAATTGTCGTGTAAACTTACACAAGAATAGTCTTATGTGTATAGATTTACATAATAAAATAAAATAAAATAAAAGAGAGACAGAAAAATGCTTAAGGTGCTCCTTTAAACTTCGCCAGGATGTTCATCTTTTGTGTTATAACTTAACTCCAAAATGTTCATCTTTAGAACTCTACCCGTTTTCTAGTAAGCTGTAGAAAGTTCTGCACAATCTAAATCATCTCCAAGTACCCCTAGAGCGCATTCACGAGAAACTCAGTCAGACAGCGAAATGCCCCCGTCATTTTATTTCACTTAGTACTTTAGCCGCAAATAATAAAACGTACAGTGGGACTTGGGAGAGCCTTGGGCGTATAATCTTGAGCAAGTAGAGTTTTTGGTTCCAGAAAAGGTTCCCCCTGAACCCAGTTCGAGTATTAAAAAAAACCTAAGCACATGAGCGCTCCACTTGCTGGGCATAAAGGGAATAAATTCCGCTTCGTGCTGCAATAAATCTGCGCAAATTACGTGGAAGTAAAATTTTTATCAGCGTGTCTTTTACATTTCACGGAATATCACCGGCCGAGATTGGACCGTGGACCGCCCACAAAACCGCTACAGATGCAAGATTATGAGAATTCTAAAAAAGCTCCTTCGATTTTTTTTTCTGTGTGGTGTGTGAGAATTTTGAGGTTTTTTTTCGAATTTAAGTAAAATAATGGCTAATAGTTGGGTTCAATCGACTGTGATAAGTTTGCTGGTAGTTATGTTGATTTTATAAAGTTCCGAACCAGTTCTTTTGTAATTGGTATCTTTTACCATAATAATGCATTGGTAATAAAAGAATAAAAATAAAACCTCTTCTCAGAAATTGACCGTGTATTTACAATTTACAAAATGAAATGTTTATAATATAATGAAAACAACAATAATATTTAACAGTCGATCTTGTAAAGGTTTAGAAAATTTTGTTTTTTTTTTTTTTTCATATTTATTTAAGAGTGAACATTTCTTTATTGAACGTAATATGTGCAAATAGACAGTTCGAAGATGTGAATATGCCGATGATGCCCGATATCCTGTGAATGGAAAATGTAATTTGTCACTATCATGTTCATCATGTCTTGGCATATGCACCGGATGTCTGGATAATCATTGTGTACCACCACAACTTTGCAAAGCCAATAACTTTGTGTTAGGAAGACTAAGATTTAAGCAAACTGTTTGTAATAAACTTAGTTTGTAATCATTGTATGTCCACCTTAGCTAATTTTTAGTACATTTTTATTTATTCTTATCCTAACTTTATTATTGTTTTGTGTAATAGGGAATTATTTAAATATTTCTGTACGAAACAATTCTTGCTAAATAAATAAATAAATAAATAAATACTTAAGAGCTAGCCCCGATATATAAATTAAGAAATAAAGGACGGGACCAAAGACTAGAGTTATATTAACATAATTTGAAAGTATTAATATGTGATAACCCTGTGACCTGTATAAGTGTATTATACTAAATAAATACTTGCAACACAAAATCAATTTCTCGTCATGTTGTCTTTTAGATATTAGCAAGAAAAGTTTGTGAGTATAACGATACATCCGAATTTGGCAACAGTTTAATATTGATGATATTATTTAAATATAGAAAACATATCAAAAAACAACATTAAATTGACTCTTATAGCTGAGCTTTTGAAGAAAGCTTTAACATGTAATTCAGCTATAAGCTGACCATGCGATGATATCATGTCGTCAATCATGATATGCCGCCAGTATTGTAAAGACTGCTATTTTCTTTCAATTTGCAAGCCACCAGTAAAGTCGTTGAACTTTTAATGGCTTTTCGTTTACCATTTCTTCTTAGTAATACTTTTGTAATCATTTTACTGACAGACTTCTGAACTTCACGAACCACCGAAAGAATATTCTCCATTTTTGCATTCCCGCATGACATAAATCATGTTCAATCTTCCTGCTGGCACAGTAATTTTCCCTCCTCTATAAATCCTTCAAAAGGACACCATTCAATTTTGACCCCTTTACAATTTGCTCCTGACAAAGAAAAAACACAGCGACAAAATAAGTCCAGGCATCCATCAGGAAACCGTCGTTGTGAAAAGTATGCACTACAGTGACGTAGAAGGACTTTTAAGGCTATATATAGTAAAAATTCAGCTCAGCACAGTAAATAATGGAGGAAGGAATTTCATTTCCAAATGCATGAGGGCGTACAACAAGACTTAAAATAGGAAGAATGGCATGAATACGAATCCCACATCCACTGGAACATGATTTTTTACTGGAGACACTGCCCCGTGTGAGTAGTTTTTGGGAATTTTTTTTTAATACGAACAAAAATGCTGAAGGAAGAGGTAAATTGTACAAATTTAACTGAACCTATCTCAGAGAAATAATGAAATAATCATGGGAAGAGAACTAATTATAAGTGAGCAAGTCAATTCCTCATGTCACCCTGCTCAAAGTGAAATAGATTAAGAGGCAATCCAACTAAGTCCAACCTACACTTTCGTGCAAAAGCAAATATATAAAATTAACTTTTCACAGATATCTACAGAAAATATTTAAGTTCCAACAACCAATTAGAGTACAAAAGAGAAGATGGCTACCGTCAATTCAAAAAATAACTTCGCAGCGAAAACAGGTATTTTTCACAAGCAGAATTATTTATATATTTTACAAGAGTCGAAATTATAGCAATCTGCAGCCGTCCGTAGACGTATTCTAATACCCTGCAGAAGATATGAGTCACCTGAAACGTTCAAAATCAGAATTTTCATTAAAATCCCCGCTGGCGTGACATGGTTCTGCCATTGCTGAAAAAGTATTATTTAATATAATATAATAAATTCCGCTTCGTGCTGCAATAAATCTGCGCAAATTACGTGAAAGTAAAATTTTTTATCAGCGTGTCTTTTACATTTCACGGAATATCACCGGGCGAGATTGGACGGCGGACCCGACCACAAAACCGCCGCAGATACAGGCTAATAAAAATTCTAAAAAAGGATTTTTACTCTTTCGAGTTTTTTTTCTTTTTTCTGTGTGAAAGAAGAAATTCATTTCAGCCACTCCACGACTACCTCCCAACCTCCCGTCATAAGACACGACCATCAGGAGTTACAGGGAACTCCTTGAAGCTGGGGTCCTGAAGGCAAATCCACTGAGAAGTACGCGAGATTTTTCCGCCGGTCGGTGGTTGAAGGGCTCAGGAACAGTTTTTTAAATTGACTTTCTCCGCTCCGTCATACTGCGACGATTTCTCAGCACTTCCGGCTGTGGAACAGGAAGCGGCAGGAAATCGGTTTCAGGAGTAATTTGAATCACTCATTTTGGGATTAATGAACCTTACGGCCAACACGGGCAATTCAATTAGAGCAGAAAGTCCCACAACCGTCGACATTTTGTCTGGAATTTACCTCTGTTTTTTTTTGCGACAACGTATGTTTTTTGGGGGGAAATTAGGGCGATGACTTGATGGAGTTTCTGTAAGAAATGGAAGCATGTTCTGAGATTCTTGCTTTGAAGAACTGTGGAGAAATTTAAGGTTCTCATATGGCACAAAAACAGCTTAAGCATGACTTGTAGGCTTAAAGCCATTCAGACTTTAAGAGTGATTTAAAGTTTTATCAATCTTTAATTTCAGAAGGATAAATACTCAATTACAGTTTAAGCTAATAGTTTTTTTAAGAATGAAAACACTTGTAAGTCTGTAATTGTATCTCTGCTCGATGAGCAAAGTATATATTTTCAAGAATTCTATTTCTGCAATTGCATGGTCAATTCAGCTTAAAAAGAGCAATTGCTGAATAGCGTATTTGACTGCGGAAACTGATTTCATGAAATAAATCTATGCTATGTATTTCAAATGGGGGCTATTTAACTATAAAAAGCTGAATAACTCCCATCCGTGACAACGTATTTTTATAGCTGGAGAGGTGTAGTGAAACTTGTGTACCAAATAAAGCAAAACTAAAAGATTATGATACTGAGAATTTACTAGCAGCCAAGTTTTTATGGGTTGTCATAATTTAACTGCTGGTACCTATATTGAGCTTGTAAAGAATTTGTCTCCCCTCTAATTTATTCTATGTACTGACATAAATTATTTTGAATTGCTTCCTGGAAAATGCGAAATATGCTACCTCTTAAGCTATAATTTCTCTCAGAAAACTCTTACAATGGAGCTACGTAAAATTTCTCAAAAATTTGCTGCCATATTATACATTAATACTAAAATAAGAACATACCAAAGGTGCCATTAACTTTTCATTACTCTTATTTTCCAACTCAGTTAAAATCTGAAAAAGGAATCTTTATTTTTAGACTGGGTAAGCGAAAGACAAGTAGAATTTAAGATAACAGAAGGAGAGAATTAAAATAATGTGTTTAATTCAGAACTTTGTACGAACTTTTATGTGCATAATATTGGTGCATTCCAATTTAATTAATGTTATTCATAAATGTGAAAAATTACAACTAAAATTGTAATTTAGAAGTGTCTTTTCAAATACACTTTCGGGAAAAACTTTGCTATATTGGATTCTATGTGGTTCGAGAACATTGACCTGGATAGGAACTAGAGTCAGCATTGTTCATACAATCAAAATAGTGAGGTAGAGTTTAAAAAACCATTAACATTTGCAGGTGTACAATTTTTATAAGTTTTATAGAGTTCGAAATAAGATCTTTTGAAAAGAAATTTCACAATTATGTTTCAGGTAGTTCACATTTAGACTTTGGATCGGATCTTTTCAAAAGTGCCATAAATATTCACACAAAATTCAAAGTATTCGCTGAAGATAAAAAGCAAATATCAACTAGGCGCCTTTCGTGTGCCTTCATGGAAAAAAGAGCACAACTGTTTTAAACGAATGAACACTTCAGTGACGCTAAATAATTCAGAGGGACACATGTTGGGCGATGATTCAACCGCACTTGCTTGCTCCAATTGACTAAGTAAAAATATCAAATATATTTAGAAAAAAAAAAAAAAATACGCTTCTGTTGCCTCCTGGCAAACTTTATAAAAAATGCAAGGAGACTGAAAACAGCGAAAAGGAGCACGCCCCCATCAAACCGGGAAAAAAACACTCACCAAAGCCCTCGGTGGATGAGTTTCCAGGGCCCCAGACCCGGGGATTTCAGAACCAGACACAGAATGTTATTTTCTAGGTGTTCTCTTGCTCGACAGCATGAAACCACATGCGACCAACAGTGGAATTGTTTAAAATTAATTTAATGAAAATAGACTCCTCCAGCATGACACAGGTAGATTATTGAAAAGTGCAAATTACACCCAACGCTGATTCGGGGGAATGGGGCTAAATGATTCAAAGCGCACCTCGACGGCAATTTTCCAGTTTAATTGACTTCACAGCACATTGGGTTCGGGCGTTGCATACGCGCAATTTATACAGGGCCCAGCTTCATTATCATATCTGCCTAGTGCATGTCGGTGCAGCGCCAGCCTTAGCCCAAAGCTATGCTGTGTTTGCTCAACAAGTCCTCCTCTACCTCGGGCAATATTGACACCCTGTCTCCCTCGGTGGACTAATTGAATCACATTTACATCGCACCTAACCAAACTATGTTTCTCTTTGTTAATCAATTTAATTGGGTGCATTAGGGACATCACGGACAATGAGGACCACATTGGTGAGATTCCCTATCGTGGAACGGAAGCCTCTTTGCTTCTCTACTTTGAGAGTATGTGAAATTTGCCCTTTCAGCTGGCCACACAGGCAACGGAGCGAAGTGGAAGGGATGAATTGTGGGAGTAATTCTAATATTTAAGTTTAAAATTTCCCTTTGTTTTATGAAGGTAAATTTTGTTTTTAAGTTCTGGATTTTGCTAGCGATTATCAGAGCGGAAATCTCAAAAGTACATGAAACCACGAGTTACTCTCAAAGGGATAACCGCCCTTTAGATTTTTTAAATCGTTCATTACTGTTTGAACTCTACCTTGTGCTATTCATAACTTTAACACTTTGACACGGGAGCGGCACCCCATAGTGAAGCTGAATAAAAGCTGGCAGCGAAAGGGTTAATGTACGAGATTCAGACAGTATCTGATATTTTAATTAAATATTGTATTTGGTTGTTTTTAAAGGGATTCATGTAAAGAAATGTCTTTAACACGTTCACGCCGGCGCGTACCACCGGTGGCCCGTACTAGACTGTCTAATCGGGTGGCGCGTACCACAGGTGGCTCACATCAGTTTTGCGTAACACATAATAAATAAAATTATTATGTCTTAATAAACGTATAGTAAAAGGAAACTACCCTTTTGAAGTTTTGTTAAACAACATTTTGTGCAAGCCGCAGCAAGATAAAGCAAAATGCGATTTTAACTGCCGCCCGATGAAGTGAAATACAAAAAACTGCGCCGGCGTCAACGTGTTAAAATTAATCAGCTTAAAAATATACATAGTTAATTAGAAAAAAACGAATTCAAATGATACCCAAAACTCAAATAAATTCCTTTATGTGTTTCACAATTCGGACCCCAAAAAGGAGCGTACTACTACGATAAAAAAAAAAAAAAAAAAAAAAAAGAGATATTTGGCAGTACAGTGCCAACTATTGTCCGATTGTAATACTTTTTTTTTGAGTTGGTAGAACCTTCATGGACATTTTCTATTATATAATCACAGCGTTGTAGTAACATCATCTTTTTTTAAATAGATTCTCTGGAGATCTCTCAGGTTTTGAAGATTTTTTAAAAAAAGAGATCGTGTTGATACGACATGTTTTCGAAGGCTGACTCCGACCAAACATTCATAATGCAGTAATTATTGCAAATATCAATGTATGACGACACAAATTATAGAGAATGACAATGAAGCTACTACCAGTCCAAAAAAATTATTACAATCGGAACTGTCAAAAGTCCCCTTTCTTTTTGATCATGATATTTAGTCTCTGCGTAAAGGTTTATTTTGTATATTTTTGATATACGTAATCACAAAACATCTGATCTTACCGACTATCTGAGCATAGTAACTTGTTGATACTTATTCCTTACTATAGGACTAGTTCGCACACATTCTTCACTCATAATATTGCTGGGTTTTCATCAAAAGTTAGAAAAACAAAACATTCAGCAATAAGAACAAACAGATCTTCTTGCTTTCTTCATTTTCATCTATTTATTTTATTCATTTGTATCTTTTTTCTTCATTTTTTATCAATCTCTGAAAAAGAAATAAAACAAGTAAATTTTTTTATAAAATTGTTCACCATTTATTTAATATACTTCATTACCGCTATATATAAAAAATTATGCCTTAGTTTAGTCATTAATATTAAAATAATGCTTTAGAAAGACTCGTTTACTTTATACATCGCCGTTTTCCGAAAGTATTTCGATGCTTACTAGGTAAAAAGTAGAAAAAAAAGCAAGTTTCGAAAATCAAGGGAAATATGAAAAAAACTAAAACATAAAAACTTTTGAAAATTGAACACTATGTGTGTGTGTTTTTTTTTCAGGTGTAGTCTTCATACACTTTTTTTTAACCTTCGGTCTGCTAAACATACAAAAATAATTCATTCATTTTGTAGAACAAGCAGAAAGTGTTTTTTGGTTTTTCTCTTAACCCCACAATTGTCGTCCTTAGAGTAAGAAAAGCGCTATACATCAATTAATTATATTATTTTTTGCGGTACAATTTCCCTCGCATTATTTACAAATATACTATTTTTTATTTTGTATTTCCTCAAATCGGTTTCTGGGTCTTAAGCATTACAAATATCTGAAGGTGTATTATTGTTTTATGATTTATTTTTTGGTCTTTGATCAAAATGGCAATTTACTTTAACAGAGTTTTTTTTTTTTTTTGTTCTTTTACCTTTTATCTAATTTTTTTTTTTATTTTAATCTTAAATGAATAGGTTTAGCGCAATTCATTTACAAATTCTTTCATTGTAATTGTATGTGTAAAGTGTTTTATTTATTTCTCTTGACAATTTTATAAGCTAAGGCCACATACGTTGTTCTTATTTTTTATTCATGTTTATATTTATGTACAAAACGGATTTTTTTTTTTTTAAATTTTAATCATGTTTTTTGTTTTTCTTGCGGTAATGCTCGTAAAAGTAAGTATATAATTTAAGATAAATTCATTCAGTACTATGTGTGATATTATTTGAAACAAGTTGAGGGCTAGAGAGCAAATGAACTGAATGTTGGACGTATCCTTAAGTGAGGGAAAATATTTAAATAATTTTGGTTCTTTAGTATTTTGAATGTTGACAGATCAACAACGGAATTTTTCAAAGGAAGAAAGTAGCGTCAAACAAATCTTTTCAGAAAAAACGAAAATTTGGACAAGTCATCCAATAAAAGACAAAACGTCTTTCAAAAATATGATTATATCTGAATCTATGTAAAAAAGTATTGCCTGATGTAAAAGGACTATTATAAAATGACAACAGTTCCAAAAGTAAAAGCCCTCTAATTAAAATGAGAATTGAAAAGCGACTTCTGAGATTGTAATCCACCACATTTACCACTGAGCTACCAAATCTTCACTGAAAGTACTTTTAAATTAAGCAATTAATTTGATTTTCATGTGATGTGAGAGATACAACTTCAGGGCTTTTCAAGCGGGGGCTGTTTACGAAAGAATTATGCTACACTTACAAAGCTACAACTTTGCATGCTCTATATCTACATGTATGTGGTTAATTTTTTTTTTCTTACCAATGTTGTAGATAAAGTAGGCACCTACCTTCATGTACATATGCTTGAAATTCGCAGAATCTCATAAGATGTTGTAAAAGTGAATTTTTTTTCTTCATCCCTCATATTCTTCTTTGTAGTCATAAAATTAGTATAGCTTATGGTATTATTATATTGGGATCCACCAAACATTCAGTTCATTTGATAATGTTATTCTAAAGTAAAAATACACCTTAAAAATAAAAACACAAAAAAATTATAAAGTAGAAAATTGTGATGGGGCAAGAGTATATAAAAATTCGTTCGTTATTTTTTGGAATGGAAATAGAAAGAGAGACTGGTTCGAATTGTTTAGAATATTTCCACAGTTAAAGCTGGACTATGTCAAATTCGAAAACTAACACCGTCACGGTCCATTTATTGGAATTCCTTAATATGCTATAATGTACGATTTTTTTTTTTTTTTTTAATAAAAACAGTCTTGTAAAACCTACCTAGTGTCGCTAATCTAGAGCCGCTACCTAAACTATCTACATACGTCCCGCAATATTCAAAATAGAATTTGTTTTACTTTTTATTCATTTTTTTTTTCTTCGCCTTTTGCGCCAACCGCCACGCTAGTCCAGCCACGCGATCTCGAAGTATTGTACCGTTTGTATTTAATCATTAAAAACTAAATTTTTTACGCACTTTCATACAATTATTACATATTTTATTTACAAAAGTTTACCCGAAAATCAGAGGTCCATTCTCAACGCAGCAGTAGGAAGGAGCTTATCACAGTGCCCATAATTAAGGTGTATTGTGTCCACGCAACTGGGAGGCGGCGAATATTCAACACTCGTCATTCATCCCACAGGCATTGTTGTTTCTGCCGGACATAGTACATAAATTGGCTGCATTTTCGGCACGTTTTGATACCACATCGATAATTTGCCGGATTTTGTCCAATACCAACTGATTGATCGGCCTTACCCTTGCAATACTTTAATCCGCACGGATACCAACCGATGCACATTTCTAGGGTGCACAGACACGATGTCCACAATCCTGAGATTTCGCTACAAGGTGATGGTGAAGCGTCAGGAAATGGACGTGTTGCTGCTTCCAGGCTTGAAATCGATGAACCTGTTAGATAAATTTCGAAACGTAATTGATGAAAATGCATTTGTCCTGTTCCAGCCTTGGCAATCGGCTGAACTTTTCGTAATATGGATATAACCCTCGGAAACGTTCACGGATTAAAGTGCACTTTGTTTCGATCCCCGATCGGCAATCGCGCAATTTAGAGGAAATTCATGTGAAGATTGATTTTATTTAGGTTGAACCAACAGCGTTTTTTTTTTAAAGAGTTTGTTTGAAACGAATCCCAATTTTTGTTCCAAATATACTAGAGATTCAATAGAAGATAAATGAAATAAGTAATTCAAAAGACTGCCAATTTGAATTTCCAATTTTTAACACCAAATTTAAAATCGTTGAAATCTAAACCGCTCTAAAAGCCAATAAATTTGAGTTTTCAAAGTGGAACATGAGGTTGTACTATAGTGTGTGGTAGATATATATTACTATTTTTTATATAAGTAATGTTTAAGTGTATGTCCAACAATTAAACGAATTGAGAGTCCTTTGTATTAACTATATACCTATATTAATTCAATTTTCTAATAAAGGGCATTCCTAACAACAGTAAATTGATTCTATTTATAGCCCTTTAATTAATAGCACATTTCTAAGTAGTGCTAATGATTAACCACGACTGCGATAAATCTCGAACTGGCCCTAAGCACGAAAATCGCAAATTGTACCCACTCGTGAAACGTCTTACCCTTAATAAAAAAAACTCCCCAAAAGTCGCACTTGAACCAGCGAAAACAACCGTCTTAAGAACAATCAATGGATGAACTTTTCTAGCACCCAAGCTCCTAAATTAGTGTTTTTATGTTTAAGAGTCCTTAAAGTGTCGTGTACTGAAAACGGCAAAGGTTCGTATTCAGGGGGAAGAAAAAAAAAAAAGGGAAAAATAAAAACAACAAAACCGTCTCAGTAGCAAATTGGTAAAAACGAGAAATGGGCAATTACCTGGAAGTTCGGCCCAAGCTTTTAGGTCAGTATCCCTCACGTATGTCGTATTTGCTGCCTCCGAACATAATCCGGCTAAATGTCTCGAAATGGGTATTGATCGATTCAGATTTACCCATGCCGTCATCAGAAATGTCTCTTTACCTTTGTCCTCCTCAGGTGTGCGTATCGTGCTCGGATTTTTTTGGCGAAGTTTTGCCATAGCATCAGCAGAAATAAAGTCCCCTTTCATGAATTTCGTCACGAAGCACATGACTTGGTATTGGCTCTGACCGCGCTCCTCTTCGCCAAGGACAAGGGCTTTGAGGATTTTAACTTCCTGCGCGTACACCCGCCGGGCATGAGGAATAAAAAGAATAAAAGAAGAAAAACATGAAAAGAGAAAAAAAAAATCAAGATGAAAGTCGCTTGATTAGCAGAAAATCGTCTTAAAAAAAAACGAGAAAAGTGTCCTCGTCTCCAGCCGAGGGCGGAATACTCACATTGCGAAAATCTATTAGCTGCGTGATGAGGGTTCCGTCGGTCCTTTGAAACTCTAATGTAATCAAATCGTCACTAATGTTGGATGTGATCGTCTCCTGCACTACTTCGCCGCCCTGTGATTTTTAAAAGGAAAAAGTCAACAATTAAAAAGTCAAGTTAAAAACAAAAATTAATTAATTATTTAAATTTTACTATTTTTATAACTTTGGATGTTTGGCAATTTCCATAAAACCTATTTATACTAAAATATAGATATGATTTACATTTCATTAGAGGGATATCAAAATTGCCCATTTTTTTCTAAACTTAAAATTTCCAAAAAAGTACTTCATTCAAAAGGAATATGTATATTACACGGCTGTGTCCCAATTAACACTACAGGAAGAAAGATAACAACATTTTGAGCCTCAGACTCTCTGCAAATAAGAAAAACAAACAGAGAAAAGTGGCGGCAATCAATCAGCTTGAGCAAGCAAAATCGGTTTTCGTAATCGGAACACCTACAGCATCTACAAAATCTCACTGTTTGCTTGGAGAAAAAAAAATCATTTTCAGATATCTGTTTTGCAGTCAGCTGCAAAATTCAGCTAAACAAGAGCAATTGCTGAATTGGACTTTGGTGTAGAAGATAAACTTCACAATCATGCTGTTCAATTTGGGACGTAAGGAATATGAAATAATTTTGATAAAGGATTCTAGACCGTATTTATAATACTATCTGCTGAGAAGATTTTTCTAAAATATTAACTCTACCACTTCATTACATATGCTCTCATGTAACATTCAATATCTACAGCCGTGCTGAATTTCTCTTTTGTACAATGTTAAATTTACCACTAGCGGTCTTTTAAAATACGAAGCTATAATTATAAACAATCATTATGTATATATTTAATTTTTGTAGAGTTGTTTATAGAATTGAATAGTTACATAAACTGAGCACTGTAGATCGTCGAAGTGCCCTGCAAAATTTAATCTGTTCGCTGTGCACTAAAATGTATATTTATTAAGACAAAATTAACTAAATGAAAACTTCAATAAATTAATAACATAACCTCTGGGGAAACTTGATCCGGGTTATTGTGAAAAGATTTAACCCTGGGATCAACTACCCGAATCACGTAGTGTGCATTGTGTTTACTACTGATAGTGTGTACTTTGATCGCAAAAAGTAAACAATACTATGAGATAACATTAAGATTTTACCGATTCCCAAGAAGTGGGTAGGTCAGATCAAAAAGAAATCTATCAAAACATTTTCAGACAATTTATAGAGTTCAGTTCTCATTTGGAGAACTATGAAACAGATTTTCAATTACGAGTTTTTCCATTTAAATTGGGTATATAGGTGATTTCAAGGTCGTTGATTTTTAACCTACCATCGGAATAATGCATTTTAAGGAACCGAAACAAACACGCTTCCGAGAATTTCAACTTTAACACGTTCACTGCTTAAGACGTTCGCGGATGTGAATGCTACAGCATTTATTTTCATAATAACATTTAAAAACATAAGCCGCATTATCGGCATTCAATTCTTTATTTTTAACTAATCATTTGAAACTCGGCAAAATGTGACTAATAACAATTTGAATATCACAATTACTTTAAAAATAAATCACCCATTTTTTCCCGGCAGTTACATTTTTACTGCCTGCGAACGTGTTACTTTTATTCAGCCACTTATTCAGCTATTACGTGTTATGCACATGTGAATAATACGAAATTCAAAGTGTTAAACTTGTAAATGTATGAAATAATTTTTAACATGTAATGTAGCGAAAATAAACTGTAGCTAATTATAGGTTGTTATAAATAAAGTTATAGAATATTACTGTGGCGGCAGCAAAGAAAACAATAGTTTTTTAATTAAATTGCTATCTAGCTGATATAATGTATGTATTTTTTTAGAGCCCATGAGAAAGCATGCATCCGCGCACCCGGTCAAATACATTATTCTTCCCTTTAGGACATGGAGTAATTCTCGGTTATGTAATACCATGTCCTAATGTTGCGGAAGAGCGCCCGGGGGTGCTCAATGTTGTGAACTAACTGACAAAGGTCTAAGAGTTCCGAAAGTATGACGAATTGGGCTACAAATTTTCATGGATTTATTTGAGGTAGCTGCGGGACGTTTTAGAAATTACGTAACCATTCATTTAAAGAAAAATAAGAACTTTAAAAACAATGTGTGAGTTTACATATGTATGACTTTGTTACATTATGATTGTTAGTCTTAATTTTTGAATAATTTTCCTCTTTAAGGATAGTAGAAAGGTACAATTTAAAAAAATAGGATTTCAGAAATTGTAGGTATCTCTTAATTTCCTGGAACTTTTAAATTGGGTAGCTTGCAATATATCAGTGCTATTACCTCACGGTTTTTCTAATTTATGGGGCAGACGAAATGAATACGATTAAAATTTATGATTTACCCCCAGCTCTTGGTACCTGAGCATAACTCACAAAGTGAGGCGGAATCGGAAATCCCTACAGCCTCCCTGGCACAGCTGGGAACAGCCAGAGGAAAATTTTCCTTAAAGCAATCTGTAAACTTCGAGAAAAACTTTCTCCGCGACAAAAGGAGGCAAAAAGGGATTGCTCCTCAAGGTAAAAAAAAAAAAAAAAAAAAAACGACGTTCTTTCGAAGGAGTTGCTTGTTCACCAAAGCTAGACGCTAGGCGCCTTCAGGTCGCGCCACATGGATAGAAATCAATATTTTCGCCCCGCGAGACCAGTTAAAGAGGAGAACCCCCGAATATTCGTCCTTTCGATTCCGTTCATTAATTAGATCCTCCCAGACTTTTTGAATTATTAAGACGTCAGCTTGCCCCCGATTATCGTTGGTCCCATCATTTTTCATCGACATTGCGTCCGTGGTGCACATCGCGTTAATGACATCCCATAAGCTTGGCTTAATCGAATGCTTTTATCCCGGAGATGATAAGGGTATCGAGGGGGAACAGGTCCTTTCCTTCAGGATATTTCCAACTTTTGTGTATGGGGAAAACTTGTAAAACTTTCATAAGCAGGGTCTGGCAATAATTGTTGGAGCTACGGATTTTTGGATTCCCAGCTCAACCCTCAGCCTTTACCCTGGGGAGCTCCTTAAACTGAACGAAATCGGAAGGGGGAGGGGCGTTCTATTCCAAAGAACAGTCTGCTCCTACGCCTTCCGGGTGATAAGGAAACCGAGGAAATAAATTCCTTAATCAGAAGCAAAGATCTGCAAACAGACGAGCATGTTTTATTCAATTTTCGTCTGTTTCCCAGTGTTCCTGTGTCGCCCTGCTGTTTGCCGGAAGTTCGCTTTTAGTTCTCTGTTGTTTTTCTGGGACAGGGGGGGAAAGATAATTTGCTCCCCGTAATTGTGGCGTTCTGGATATCTTTTTCAGCGTCTTTTTAGACGACTGTCTCCCCACCTCACTCCCTACAATCTGATGGAAGATTTTTCAACTTTCCGGAAATGCTCGTTCCCACGTAATTCGTGAATTGTGGGGATTATGCGATTGACCGAGCACTTCAAAAATCCCCCAGGATAGCTTAAATTCTGCAAAGGAAGGGGGGGCCAGCCTCCTCTGTATGGGGCTCTGGTGCTTCTCTGGTAATACGTGACTTATTCAGAGTGCAATGACAGAGGAGTCCCTCTTTGTGCATGAGATTCCTTCCCACACCTTCCTTCCTTCCACCATTGAGCCGGCTCCTCGTCTGATCCTTCGGGAAGGTTAAGGGCAAAAGAACAATCTTCTTGTTCGTATGCTTGCCCACGGGGTAAATCTTAATCCGCTTCAGTTCCAGACGAGAAATTTAAATTGGATCCGAACTTTTGTCTCACTCAACTGAGGAGGGAATGTGGAGAAGCTTTTTCGCTTTAAGAAATTTTAAGAATAGATTTTGCGGGAACAAAAAAGGGATTTTCGGATATTTAACTCGATAACAAAAGGGAGTCGCTGTTATCAGTCCCTATGCAGGCTGAGAGGGGAAAAATTAAACCTCAGAACGACAATGTTCCGATTGTCTAAGAGTTAAGTCTGGATATATAAGAGAATTTTTCTTTTGAGCAGTGTTTGTGATGATTTTCTGATAGGAAAGAGGATTAATTTTTAATTATATCAATTATTTTCATGGTACAATGGAGAATTTTGTAGAGGCAACAAAGTATAGAAAATGTATTTCAAAGATTCTATTAAAATCTCTAATAACAGCGCCCTTGTTTGTATCTATAAAAATTTTTGGTAAAACAAATACTTCGAAATGAATGAAATACTTGTTGATAGTCTTCTTCTTTTAACTCGATATAAAACAAAATTCAATTAGATCTGTCAAATATTATAGAAATTTTTTTAACAGCATTCGAAAGCGTATAAGTTTGTGTTTCTCTGCACATCATCAGTCATCAGATCATCTCTGAAAAAGAGGACTATATATTTTATTTTAGAAAAACTTTAAAAAGTGGAAAAACGAGCTAAAGACAGATTAAATTTTCCAAAAAATCGATTTTTGATTCTTTATACGTTCAGATATCATCTGGTAGCTATACACAACACACATAAATATATTGTAAAAAACATTTAAACGCGTTTTTCTCGAAACTAAATTTTTCAAAATGGCGGACAGTCAATCTCCGGATTGGCTCAACCGATTTGAATAAGCCGTATAGGGTTTTGTTTGTTAAGGTCTATTGTAGGGCAATTCACCAGAAAATTCCGAAAAAGTTTATAAAAAAAAAATATTTGCAGAGCGAACAAAGCGAAAAAATGGGTTTTTTTAAAAAAATTTTTTCAAACATCCCCCTTTTTTTTTTACCAATTTTTCACTTATTGTGGTGAATTGCCTCATCAAATATCTTCCTTTTTAGCAGGCTTTTTGGTTTTTTTGTTTCGGACTTGATGTTTCCGAGATTGAGTGTCCGCCATGGAATCCTCTTTTTTTGGACTGCTTATTTTTAGAGCCCTCTATATATACCGGGTGAGTCATTTAACTTGAGACAACTTAATACCTTTTTAGGATCACATAATATTGAAAAAAGTTTAATATGAAAGTTGTAGGGTATCAAAAATGGCGTTTGGTGATGATCTTAAAAATGACCTTGACCTTGACATTCAAGGTCATATGAAGGTCAACTATAAAATTTCAAATGGGATGACCCCCTATTGACCCCGGAATTGAAAATAGCGAAAAATTTTACGTTCAGACATGACCTTGACCTAATGGTCAAGGTCAAATTTCAAGGTAATTTCACGGTAATTTATCTTCATGTACAATACCGAGAAGCGATGACGATTTTTGAAATACAATGCTGCGTAAAAGTTTAGGACCACCGAAGAATTTGTAGTAAACTCATATTTCGAAAACCTTTTATTTACATGTTCCTTAACATGGAACTAAAGTTCATCATTATAATAAAATTAGGTACTCTTTAATTTATAAAAAACAACTTTATTTGGTTCTCAGTTGTAAACAATACCAGAAATAGACAATTTCTCAATTTAATACCTGCGTAAAAACATAGGACCAACAATTTTTTTCTTGAAATTTACAAAATTCTGCTATGGCAACACAGTTTCCAAGTCCGTTATGTTAATTAATTTGTTGAGAAACATTGTAAATATGTTTATTACAACTAGTGCATTGTCATAGAAGAAGCAGTTGCAAAGTTTTCTGTATATTATTGAAACTTCCTATACCTATGCTAAAATGGTAAAAAAATCGTTTGATTTCGGAAAATTATGTGAGGTAATTTAGACAAATGACGTTAAAAATGAAAATTATAGCGATCCCGATTAAAATTAGGTCATTGGGCTATACAAATCCGGCAAATCAGAAAGACAAATATGCGACCTGATTGGGTTAAGTAAGAGCTGTGTTCGTCATGCTATACAAACATATAGGAAAACTGGGTCCGTTGCGCACAAAAAACCGTAGGGGCGAAGCAAAAAAGCAACTCCGAGGATTAGAAGAAGTCTTCTTGAGATAAAAAAAAAAATCAGGCGGCGAGTAGTGCTGAAATTTCTCATCAGCTGATGTAAACTAGTGGTATTGAAATTTAGGCAGGACATTTTCAAAGAATATTGTGCGAGAAAAATATGAGGAAAAGATCTACGACAAAAAAAAAACCACTCCTTACGAAGAGTCATGCAAAAGCAAGACTGGAATGGTGTATGGCTCGACGATATTGGACCGTTGATAATTTGAAGAAGGTCCTTTTTTTAGACGAAAGGTCTTTCCAACTTATGCCAAACAAAAGGCTAACAGTTCGCCGACTACCAAATAAGCAGTTCCTTCCTTCCTGTATCAATTCTCAGAAACAATATGGGGGTGGAAAGGTCATAGTGTGGGCGGAATATCATGGAATGGGTATACTGATTTGGAATTGGTCACAGGATCTATAAATCAATAAACATATGTGAGCATCCTGAGAATTAAACTTATTCCATTTATTGAATGGCATATGCCCTTAAGGGGAGCTATATTCCAACAGGATAATGCCCGTCCTCATGTCGCTGCGATCACTTTAAATTGGTTTAATGATCACAACATAACCATATTACCATGGCCAGCTTGCAGTCCAGATCTGAATATAATCGAAAATGTCTGGAAAGTCCTAGGCAAAAGAGTTTCAAAGAGAAGATCAAAGACAGTAGAAGAATTGAAGAGTGTACTACTTGAAGAATAGGGAAATTTATCAAACTTATTATTAATTTATTTGAATCTTTGCCTCGCAGAATTGCTGCTTGTATGGGACCTAAAGGATATTATTTTAAAGTTTAAATTAATATCTTGAAGAAAAAGCTTTTTGTGGTCCTATGTTTTTACGCAGGTATTAAATTGAGAAATTGTCCATTTCTGGTCATGTTTACAACTGAGAACCAAATAAAGTTGTTTTTTATAAATTAAAGAGTACCTAATTTTATTATAATGATGAATTTTAGATCCATATTAAGGAACATTTGAATAAAAGGTTTTGGAAATATGAGTTTACTACAAATTCTTCGGTGGTCCTAAACTTTTACGCAGCACTGTACATTTTAAACAAAAGTTTTTGATGTGGAGAGAGGTATCTGACCAAGACCTTGAAAATTACCTTGACCTTGACCTTCAAAGTTATTTGAAGGTTAAACTCAAAAATTCTATTGGTACCCCTATTTTTGACGCCAGAACGAAAAAAGCTTTCGACCGAACATGCGATAAAGTATTTAACTACATTTTGCATTACACAGGAACAACGACGTGGACGTAGTAGTTTTCTGTTCCCTTTGAAGGTCAAGGTAATTTTCAAGGTCGTGGTCAGATACCTCCCTCCACATCAAAAACTTTTGTTTAAAATGTATTTCAAAAAACGTCATCGCTTCTCGCTATTGTACATGAAGATAAATTACCGTGAAATGACCTTGAAATTTGACCTTGACCATTGGGTCAAGGTCATATCTGAACGTAAAATTTTCCGCTCTTTTCAATTCCGGGGTCAATAGGGGGCCATTCCATTTGAAAATTTAAAGTTGACCTTCATATGACCTTAAATGTCAAGGTCAAGGTAATTTTTAAGATCATCACCAAACGCCATTTTTGATACCCTACAACTTTCATATTAAACTTTTTTCAATATAATGTGATCCTAAAAAGTTATTAGGTTGTCTCAAGTTAAATGACTCACCCGGTATAATAGAGTACTAAAAAAAGGAAAAAATTTTGTTTCCAACTTCGTGACTTAAATATTCAAATAAAAAAAGATGTAGTTAGATTTATAATAAAGGAGCTGAAAAAAAAGCTTAGCCTTCGTTAATGCAAGGTGGCAACCTTTTCATGGAATTTTTTAAAGAAGTTCATTTTACCACTCAACATATTGCGAATTATTTATATTTCTTATTGAATATATGTAGGATAGTTATGGTAATTTAAAGTCATTTTTAAAATACTTTAAATCTTGGCTGTATTACTAATGAATAATTTAAAGATTTTTTCCAAATTTTCGTTTAATAGCTTTATGCATAATATATTTTGCAGTAATTTTTTTATAGCAATGCCTTCTGGAAAGCGGTTAAGTGATCATTTATTATTTTTTCGAAGTAGTCAATCAAAAGCAAAAAATTAAAATTTTTATTGAAAATTTATATGCAATTTATATAATAACGGATAAAATTTTTAAAAAAATATTGGAATAAACTCTAGACTTACACTCCCATTTGGTTTTACTTTCTCATCTTCAGTAGTTTATTAAATATACAAGTTTGAAATAAATTCGGTCTAGGACATTTTTTTTATTTATATCTCACAGAAGCAACAATTTAGAGACGAAAAGTATACTTGTATTAACTACCAGTTACCTGCCCTACATGATGGTGTATGCAACAATACAGGTTCCTATTGGGGGTAGATTCATCATGATAACACGGCTAGACCCTTTTTTAAAAACAAGGCAAGACATATGGCGTCAAAGTTCCAATAACGGGTAAAAAAAAATTATCTTTGCGTCAAAAAGATCAAATTCGCCACGATACAACCCAAAACCGGCAGTCTTGTAGATAAATTAAAGATAAATTGAACCATCCCGTATCACCTTTTCACATTGGATTTATTTTAATAAATTATTATAAATATTGGACATATTTCGCCAAACATAAAGTGGACGAAACTTAAAGGGAAACAACGTTGAACTGCCGCTCACAGAGAAAAGAAGCTAGACTTTGCTAGAAAATATGTCTTCGACAACCAAATAGCAGAAAGTTATTTTCTCTGATGAAAAAAAATTTAATTTAGATGGACCTGAAATATGACTCAACCGAATACGTTACTTACGTAAGTATAAAAGAATTTGGTTAAAATTTTTTAAGTCTTTATTACTATCATCATTACCATCATCATTACTGTCTTCTGCGGATGATGGGGGATTATCTGAAGGACCGCACCCTCACCTATGAAACAGAAGATGGTCCGGAAACGAGGGTTCTCTCGGCAGGGGCGGCCCAGGGATCTATACTGGGGCCCGACATATGGAATTATACATATGACGGGATCCTTCGTATGGAGATGCCGGAAGGGTCTTTCCTGGTTGGGTATGCTGACTACATTGCGGCGGTCATCACCGCCAGAAATGTCGAGGCTGTTCAAATGAGGCTCAACCAGGTGGTGCGTCGGGTGGGTCCTTGGCTGAGCGATCACGGGTTGGAGCTGGCCCTGACCAAGACCGAGATCGTCCTTCTGACAAAGAAGCGCATTCCGCTACTGATAGGAATGCGGGTAGGAGACATGACGGTCCAGACGAAGCCGGCAGTAAAGTACCTGGGGGTGAGCCTTGATTGTACGCTCACCTTCTGGGACGAAATTAAGAGCCGGGCGGACAAGGCGGCCGCGGTGACGGCGGCGTTGAGCAGGCTTATGGCCAACATTGGGGGGCCGAGGCCTTGCAAAAGGCGTCTGCTGCTCCGCACCGCCGAGGCCGTTATGCTGTACGGTGCGAAAGTCTGGGCCGACGCGATGCGGTATGAGAAGTACCGCAAACGCATGGCGGCAGTTCAGTGGCGCGCGGCGCTCCGCATCGCGAGCTCCTATCGAACGGTCTCGGAACCAGCGGTTTTAGTGGTTGCGGGGGTCATACCCATTGATCTCTTAGCCAGGGAACGACAGTTCGTCCACCAGGAGAAAGGCGCCCTAGGGAGGAAGGAGGCCGCAGTAGCGGCCAGGACCGCAACCATGGCGGCTTGGCAGACACGGTGGGATGGGGAGTCGCGGGGCCGGTGGACAGCTCGGGTTATCCCCCAGCTGGACACCTGGCTGAACCGTCAGCATGGTGAGGTGGACTACTACCTCACACAAATGCTGACGGGGCACGGGCACTTTCGGGCTTTCCTTCACCGTATAGGGAAGACACCGAGCCCGTGCTGCATTTACTGCGACTCCCCGTCGGACTCCGCTCTCCACACATTCTTTGAATGTGATAGATGGAGAGCGGAGAGGGAGGAGCTGGAGAGTGTGGCGGGCAGCATAACCCCGGACAATATAGTCGAGGTTATGCTGCAGGGGGAGGATTTCTGGCGAAGGGTCGCTCTTTTCGTTAGAGCGATCCTGCGCCAGAAAGAAAGGGACGCCAGTAGGGGGCGAGAGGCGTAGATCGCCCGGTGAAAGGAGGGCCCCCGACGGGGGCGGCTCTAAATAGGACTCCACCCTGAACTAATGTCCAACAGACGGTTCCGGGGTGGAGGTCCTGCTGGCGGGGAGTGGGGTTTTAGCCGGTAGGCCTGGGTAGGCTGGGGAGTCCGGCACACGGGTGTCTTCGGACACCTACGGTGCATAAAGCATTTCCCCACTCCCAAAAAAAAAAAAAAAAAATCATCATTACTGTCATCATTACCATCATCATTACCATTATCATTACCATCATCATTACTGTCATCATTACCATCATTATTATCATCGTTACTGTCATCACTACCATCATCATTACTGTCATCATTACCATCATTATTATCATCGTTACTGTCATCACTACCATCATCATTACTGTCATCATTACCATCATCATTACTTACTCATCATTGCTATCAACACTACTGTCATCATTATCATCATCATTACCGCCATAATTACTGTCATCATTACTGTCATAATTACTGTCATCACTACTATCATCACCATCATTACTGTCATCACCATCATTACTGTCATCATTACCGTCATCATTACCATCATCATTACTATCATCTAGCAACTACTGGCATGATTTGCAAAGCACAACGTGGTCAGATCAAAACGGAATTATGGTGACAGTAGCGTTATGGTATCTGCTATCTGCTTCATAAGAGCTTTTGGAGGACGTCTTAGTTACCCATTTGGATAGTTGCGATGAAAAAGATATAATTTTCCAGCAGGATAACGTATCCATGCATGTTTCAAGACAAATAAGAGCTTGCAGACCAAAATATACGCTCACTTGATTGGCCCACTTGCAGTCCAGACTGCAATCCTATTGAAAACCTTTGTCGATTTCTTGCTGGGAGAGTAAGTATATGAAAATAAACGACAGTACAGCAGCGTAAATGACTTAAAAGCAGCAATCCGGTCGTGTTGGTTCGAAATCGGCCTTGATTGTCTTAAAAACCTAACTGATTCAATGCTTAATCGTATTTTTGCAGTTACTAAAATGTCTAACTCTAAATTATATATATACAGGGTGTTCAGAGGTGGGTGGTCAATACTGAAAGGGGTGAAAGGTCAGACCGAGACAAGCAAAAAATCGTATGGGTGGGGGGGGGGGGCATCTCGCACCGTTTGGCAGTTACAGGGTGATTCGTAAATCAGGATTTTGCCTTATATGGGAACCGCTCTTGTATTTTTATCTTTTTTTCTACGCATCGCAGCGGCCCCAAACTGATTTCAAAAAATCACTATTTGGAAGCCATTTCCAAAAAAGTTTACACCACCCCCCTATCCCCAACCCCTTGGCCACAATCCCCCCTGGAAGTTGAAAAAATTAACTTTTATTTCACGATTTTTCTCCTTTCGCCCCACTTTTCTCCGAAATTCATGTTATTAACATACCTACTTTTTATTTTTTTTAAGTTGCCTATCTAATTACCTTACCAAAAAGGTGCAACATGCCCAGGTAGAAAAGGGTTGCAAAAGTCCTGAAATTAAAACATCCTCACAGGTACCTAATTACTTTATTGCACTATAATGGAAAAAGTCGTTAAGTAAACAATTTTTATGATTCAAGTTCGGAAATGTTTGTTTAGGAAACAGAGGTAGTACATTTTTATTATTTCAGCAAAACAGTAATAAAATAATAAATGTAATCTCGTTAAATAGCGTTATAAGTTTATTATATCCAGCATTGACTCTTAAGTATCCTGACGCTCCGTTTCTAATACCTCCTATGAATTATGGTATAAAAATGGGTAAGTTTGAAAGGACATTGACCACAGTTGAAGAAGCAATCGATAAAACCGGGTGTTTAATAGAAAAAATTAAGATAAAATGGCAGAATTCAGTGTTGACGAGTATGCCGATATAATTTACGTGTACGGTTTAGTAGAAGGAAGTGATAGTAAGGCCGTACGAGAATACCAAAGGAGATTCCCGAATCGGCATGTACCCAAAAGAAAGGTATTTTCAAGGACTTTCAGAAGGTTAAAAGAAACCAGAAGTGTAACCACCCCCAGAGCAGAAACGCGAGCAGGAAAATCGGCCGATTCAGCGGACCCTGACCAACAAATCCTCAACATCGTCAGGAACAGCCCTGTAATAAGCATCAGGCAGGTCGCACGAAGGTCAGGATTGTCTTCAGGGAGAGTTTGGACCGTTGTGAACCGAGAGGGACTACATCCATACCACCATATCCCGGTCCAAGCACTACAGGAAGGAGATTCCGAAAGACGATTGCAATTTGCACTTGGCTGTTCGAGTCTGACATAAAAAACAGAAGGTTTCTAGACCGAATTCTGTGGACGGATGAATCGCAATTCACCCGGGATGGCATCACAAACTTCCACAACCTCCACACCTGGTCAGATGTGAACCCACATAGGACAAGGTGTCGGTCCTTCCAGCAAAGATTTAGTGTCAATGTCTGGGCTGGCATCATCGGCATCCAGTTGATAGGACCCTTCATCTTGCCCCAAGTGCTAAATAGTCAGCTATACTCGGACTTTTTGGAGAATACCCTTCCGGATCTGTTGAAGGACATCCCCCTGGCCACCAGAAGCGCAATTTATTTACAGCTCGACGGAGCACCTGCGCATACTGGGAACATTGTTAGGGCAAGGTTGAATGAACATTACTCAGAGCGCTGGATTGGACGAGGTGGACCGATTCTTTGGCCTGCTAGGCTACCGGACCTTACCCCACTGGACTTTTTCTTATGGGGAATGATGAAAGATGAAGTTTACTCAAGACCAATCAACACCAGGGAAGAATTAGTTACCAGGATTGGGACTGCAGCCACGAAAATACGGGAGAGACTGGCTACCATAGACCTCAAACGTGAAATAAAACGAAGGCTACTTGCATGAATCGAAACTAGCGGAGAACATTTTGAACAGCTTTTAAAGGACATACGTTTTAATTGTAATTAGTTTTTAAGCGAACAAAATGTATTTTTTAGTAAACTTAAGTATAATTTCCTAAAAATTCGAATTATCATGATATTCTGTAAAAGGATTTTTGTAAATAAATTTTCGTATCCTTTTCCTACCTGGGCATGTTGCACCTTTTTGGTAAGGTAATTAGATAGGCAACTTAAAAAAAATAAAAAGTAGGTATGTTAATAACATGAATTTCGGAGAAAAGTGGGGCGAAAGGAGAAAAATCGTGAAATAAAAGTTAATTTTTTCAACTTCCAGGGGGGATTGTGGCCAAGGGGTTGGGGATAGGGGGGTGGTGTAAACTTTTTTGGAAAAGGCTTCCAAATAGTGATTTTTTGAAATCAGTTTGGGGCCACTGCGATGCGTAGAAAAAAAGATAAAAATACAAGAGCGGTTCCCATATAAGGCAAAATCCTGATTTACGAATCACCCTGTAACTGCCAAACGGTGCGAGATGCCCCCCCCCCCCCACCCATACGATTTTTTGCTTGTCTCGGTCTGACCTTTCACCCCTTTCAGTATTGACCACCCACCTCTGAACACCCTGTATATTAGGGTGCTTTTTTTTTCGCGACTATTTTTTTTTTTTCAATCCCACCTCGAAATTTTGTGGCTAATACCTAAGCAAACATTCCCTGAAAATTGGAGCCCTTAAAAATAATATTTAGTACCAGACCAAGACGCATAAAGATTTCCCATATAAAATACACGTGAACTTTGATTATTTTTCTTCAAATCTCTACAACTCAGAGACATTTTATGGCACAATCTTGGGCAATGGTAGGGTTTCTTCAGAATTGAATGCTCTACAAAAGTGTCCATTGCGGTGTAACCCTAACTCCCACCAGCGAGGTAGTACGGGTCATTGACCCCAATTTTTCCACGAAATTCTCGCTTTTTGCCCCTATCTCGTAAACAACAAGAGGTACAGAAAAAGTGAATATGACAAACTTGTAGCAAATTCAATTTCCTCCAAAAAGTTCTTTAACACCAAATCCCTAACATCGATATTTCTTGAGATATTGGGCTTTGAAGTTGAGGTAGTGTGGCTTATTGAGCTAAATTTTAGAAACACTACCTCAACTTCAAAGTCCAATATCTCAAGAAATATCGATGTTAGCGATTTGGTGTTTAGAACTTTTTTGTAGGAAATTGAATTTCCTATAAGTTTGTCATATTCACTTCTTCTGTACCTCTTGTTGTTTACGAGATAGCGGCAAAAAGCGAGAATTTCATGAAAAAATTGGGGTTAGTGACCCGTACTACCTCGCTGGTGGGAGTTAGGGTTACACCGCAATGGACACTTTTGTAGAGCATTCAATTCTGAAGAAACCCTACCATTGCCCAAGATTGTGCCATAAAATGCCTCTGAGTTGTAGAGATTTGAAAAAAAATAATCAAAGTTCACGTGTATTTTATATGGGAAATCTTTATGCGTCTTGGTCTGGTACTAAATATTATTTTTAAGGGCTCCAATTTTCAGGGAATGTTTGTTTAGGTATTAGCCACAAAATTTCGAGGTGGGACTGAAAAAAAAAAAATAGTCGCGAAAAAAAAGCACCCTAATATATATATATAAATTATATTAAGTACACAAAATAACCCATTTTTTTTTTTTTTTGTAAGGATTTAAAACATTTTTGTTGAAGAAATATTTCAAAAAACCATAGTGCTATCATACGAATGTTGGCCACTGTATAGTGAGCTTTTTCAAGAAAGCTACAAAAACCGGCAAGTCCTAATTCTAAAATGCGATATATAGGAAATTCCATACACAAGTCGCCTTTGTCTAGCCTTTGTTTTTTTCGTACACTCGCTCTGTTTTTTCCCGTGCTTATAAAACTTTTCAAAAGAAACAATGAACTTTTGAACCATTATCTTTTTTAACGAAACAAGTGTAATCCTATCATACATACGATCTATCTAGATCTAATAGAAATATTTCAAAACTCAAAGCTAAACCCCAGCATTCTTCATCTTTCGGTTTAATTTATTGAAATAACCAAATTAGCCCGTGGGCTATGCTAAAATGAAAAATCCCAGGTTTTTTTTTCGCAAGTCCGTAGCAAATCTAAAAATATAGCTCGCTTGTACGTGCGGATACTTCTGACGTCGAAAAGAAATCCTCCTTATCCTCAGGATGCGGGGGATGATGAATTAGCACGGCACGCGAAAACCTCGAAGCGAATTCGGCTCGTTAGGAAAAGAGCTTTCGGTAATTAAATAAAAATATTAAACGGAAGGGCACAACGCTGGGACGGGCAAATCGTTATAATCAATAAGCCACCGCTGCCGCCTCGGATCGCCTGCGGCGGTTTTGGCTAAGCCATTAATCCTATTACAAGTTGCCTTTCTTTCAGACGAAAGGGTTACTTCCGGAATTGCAAATTCCATGGTCATGGCGTCATCTGGGCGCTCGTTTATTTTTCCGCCTCTTTTACTTATATAGTATGTATATATATATATGTACTTTTTTTTCCTTCCACCAAAGAGAAAATTATTCAAAATATTTTTCCATTACATTACGACAGCTTGCATCCATCGTCCGTTTTTACAAGGGAATAGTAAAAAAAGACTCTGTAGCGGAGGCTGGATAATGCTCCTGGATCCTGGACCAGGAGCGAGGAGACATTGTTCTTGAATGCGATCTGTGATTCTTTGGACCGTAGAAATTTTAATTTTAAAAAACAATGCAATGTCCGTCGTCGTCGTCTTGGTTGCGGTTGAGAAGTGCTTCGCTGGGGAGCACAGTGGAGCCCTTCAGCTCAAATTTTCCACCTTGGTGCGGTTGTGCAGCAGCAGCAGCAGCAGCAGCAGCAGCAGCAGCAGCAGCAGCTTCCTTGAACTCATTTAATGTATTTTCGGGCAGTTCCTCCTCCCTTCCCTTGCCCGGAAGCTGCTGGGGCTCCATGTGAAATGGAATTCGACCGCCCCGTGATCATGACTTCCACCACGGTGTATGTGTCGCACGGATTTATAAAAAAAAAAAAAAAAAAGTGGAGTGGATACTGGAAACAGCCACTCCATATTTCAAGGATACCTGGAGATTGAGGTCAAAAATTCTGGTGGAGTACCAGGTGAATAGCTTTACTCTTCCACCAGATAACCATATTTTCCTGTATGAAGATTATCTGGAAGATAATAGACATTGAATTTTATTACTCTAGAACAATAGCTACAGAATCCGCAATTAGTCCTGGATGCAATGGCAATTGCGAATCGTTTTCGAGTACATTTCGCTGATTGAGACACGGAAGGGTTATTGCTAGCGGTGCAGTTAACATGTTGATCTCCTCCCTTCCTCCGCGACGGTATGAAATGCCCTTATATTTAACATATCCCTTTTGAAGCAGATCAAAGTGCACTTCACAGAGTTCAAGGATTTTCGAATCGAAGTGCAACGAATTTGTGTGTGCCGGAATGACGATATGCAGGACGGAAATAATCGTGACACGCTTTTGTGCAGATAATATTGAACAGGTATGCTGCACTTTTTGTCCTCAGAAACATGGAATTTATTCTGGATTGCTCCACTGAAGCAGGATTGGCGAGGATGAATTGTCTCTAGAATAAAGTGCCAATGCTTCATACGTTTCAACCTGAAAAAGGATTATGTGTGCCAGCAGGCAGCAGGTAGACGAGATTCAATAAAGCCCTTCATAATCGCTCTGTAAGGACGGGGAAACCTTTCGAAGGTAATCGCTCGATTAAATTTTGAAGCCTTTATATCTTTATTATATAGTATGAAGAGTAGACATAATTCAGTCTTATTATATTATACACAGATCCACTGAATATGCTCTGTGTGCGCAATTTTGAATGTTCCCATAATTTCTGATTCATCTATTCTTCACATGAAGATTAGGCCATGAAATCTAATTACGAGCCCAAATCGATTATTTAGTCGATGTAGCATATATCGAGATTAATTGAGTTTGGTTATGATGTTTGATGCGGAAATTAACGCTGGGAGAGAGGTATAATGATGATATTTATTAGTTGACTGCATTTAAACCAAAACTTTTGAGTAGTATGTCTACTGCTTACCCTGTATCATTAAAAGTACGCGTCTCTCGAGTCTAAAATGTTTGGTACGAACTCACTTCTGGATGTTAATTATGAATATCGAAATATTGTAAAGATTCAGTTATATCGCTTCAAAAAAAAAAACTGGAAAAATTGATTTTATTTTTATATTTTTCGAAAGAATAGACACTGTCAAAAATTAAAAACAGCGCCAATTAAAAATTGCTATTCAAGTTGCTTTTCCGAAATTTAATGTAACTTCAAAAGAAGATATCTCACGAAACTTTTCTTTTCGTTAAATATAAATTATTTTTACACTGGAGTGACTGCAATTTATCTGATATCAATTAAAAAAGTCCCTCCGATGTAAAAAGAAGATTGTTGTCGCGCTTTCCCTTAAAAATTTATTTCTCAATTGCGTTAAATGTGTTTTTAAGTTCGTTTAGTTACTTCGTAAAATTTAATTATTTTTTTAAAATGCTTTTTAAAAAATCATCTTGAGTTTTATAGGTTTGTGTTTGTATATATAGTATTGGGATATTTTATTTTATTTATATTAACGCATGATCATTTATTAATATAAATTCTAAGTAATCATAGATTATCAGAAAGACCACCAAAAAGTTGAACATTTATTTATTTTTAATTTAAATTATTTCATCAAATTTTATTTATGAATCTCTATAAGCTAAGAATATCTATTTTGCTTTTATTTCAAAATTCAAATCAAAAGACAGGCAAATGTTGTTTTAGAATTTTTATCTTTTGCTGGGTATATTCGGAGTAAGTTTTCGGTTGAAGAATTTAGCAGGGTTAGAATTTTTATTAATCTTTCTTTACAAGCCCTTTTAAGTACTTAATACGGATAAGTGCACTTGCAAAAACTTATTGAAGTACTTATCCAAATTCAATTCGCATGAATGCGCTGCAGTCACTTATCCGTTTTTTGTTTAACTGCTACAGTACATAATAAAAATATTATTAGTAGAAACAAAATTAAAGTTTTTCACTGAAATAAAGGTAACACTAAATAAAACTTAATCCAAACAAAAAAACAGTAAAATAAAGTAATATAAAATCATCATTTCACAACAAAGGCCAAAGCGTTTGATCTCAAATTCCTCCAAAATGCACTTACTACTGTGATAAAAAAAAAGGTAAGACTTTTTAAATAAAACACAAAGGGCTTATTATCCTTTCAAGTTGATTTCGTCCTCTTCAAAGTAATCCCCTCCGGATACAATACATTTATGCCAACGTTTTTTCGAGTCTTCGAAACAGTTGTTGAAGTTGATTTCCGGAGTGGTCTTTAAAACCTTCTTCAATTCAGCTTGAATCTCTTCAATCGAACGATGCCCTCGGAGGAGTTTTTTCAGTTCCAGGAATAGCCCAAAGTCAGACGGAGCTAAATCAGACAGATAGGGCGGTTGCGGAACGATTTCGTAGTCAGAAATCATTATTTCACACACAAGACGCTCTTTTTCGAAAAAATCGAGTGTTTTTGGAACCAAACGAAATGCGACGCGTCTGAGGTCTTGCAAAATCTATTACAGTCAAGTCTCCTATAATGCGGTGTTTTTATAGCGCGATTCCCATATAACGCGGTGGGAAAAATACGACAAGTTCTCCTATAACGCGGTCTCTTAATAACGTGTTTTTAATACAAGAACATTTCAACAACTCAAATGGCTTGAAAAGTTTATCTACGGCAACACTTATTCGATGTGTCAAACTTTTGGATGTACATAGTTAACATTTGGGGTGTATTCCCCTGTTTGTCAATTCTAGTGTTCATTAAACCTAAATTTAAATATGTAAAAATTTACATAACGTAATGGCACCGAATACCGGTCGGCTACCTAAATCCGGCCACTTGGTTATTTAATAAATATCTATGCGAAAACTAAATATAAATTCATTTTTACTAGTAAAATATATAAATTAATTACTGTACTTGTAATTAGTTAAAAAAAAATAATAAAATTATTTATTGTTAAGCGAAAAAAAAATTATTAATGTGGTCGAAGGTTAGATTTTGCTTGAATAGATCGATGAAATCCTAAAAATCGATACTTGAAAAATGAAAAATGTTTTTGTATCATCTCAATAATTAATTATGATTTTGATAATTATTCTAGACTCATATATTCTTTAGTTATGTAATAATCTCAAAGTACGATCAGTACGAGATAGTGGCCGGAGTTAGGGTCCTAGTCCAACAATGGCAAGCTTTTTATTAAAAATTAATTTTAAATATACCAACGACAAAATAAACGAACGGGAATAATTTATTATCGTTCAGAATCGTTTTCTCATATTGAAACCACTAACACAATTGAAATAAATGATCCTATTAATTCAATAACAATAAATAAATGTAGTCAATCCTTAAATGGCCGGTATTCGGTGCCATTACGTTATTCATTGTCATTTCTATTATAAAATTTTATTTATTAACCGTGAATCAGTCACAACTTGTTACTTTGAGAATGCAGTTTTTATATAGGTTTGATTTATATAAAATTTGTTTATCTCTGAGATTCCATATAACGCGGTACGAATCATTTAATTTATATTAATTCTGAGTTTCTTATAACGCGGTTTCCATAGAACGCAGCGGTGGTTTCCATATAACGCTGTATGGATTATTCTGATTTATCTTATTTCTATGTTTCTCAAAACGCGATATCCATAGAACGCATATCCTGATTTGAATTAATTCTAAGTCTCTCATAGCACGGTTTCATATAACGCGGTACGAATTAATCGCGTTATAGGAGACTTGACTGTATATCGACCCAAACGATATTTGCGTAATGTCAATAAAGTCTTTAATTATCAACCTACGATTTTTGATCACCAAATCCTTCAATTCCTTGATGTGCTGTTCATCGGTAGACGTAGAAGAACGGTCAGGACGTTCATCCTCTTCAATGCGTTCTCCGCTTTCTTTGAACAACAAACAAACTGGACAGTGCATTATCACCAAAAACCTTTTTCAACATTTCCAAAGTTTCGGAAGCCAAAATTCCATTTTTGAAGGAAAATTTAATGCATTTTTTTTTTTTTTAAATCGAAAAATACACTTTTTAAGATGAAATTAAACAAGCGTATCTAACTAACTATTGAAGATATTGGCAGATATCGACGCAGATACCAGTTAGAGTTCTACCAATCCTAAGAAAAAAAGCTACTCGTTTGGATAAGCCGGCGTGATTTAAATTAGAAAAGTCCTAGTATTTTTTGATCAAAGTAGTAAGAAAGTGAATTTCTGGGAAATGTAAAAGAAACTACGTAAATATCCAGAGGGCACTTAAATAAAAAATTTTAAACATATTTAATAGAAAAAGCAAACTGGATTCAATTGATCGTGCAATAAAATAAAATATAAAACTTATCCGTAATGGACTTATGCGGATTTGATTGTAGTTTTAGTCCTTAGTATACCACCCTTTTTTTTTTTTGTTAATTACTAACAGGCTAAATTTTCGTGAGCAGCTTTCTTTCGTCAAGACGCCTAACTTTTCTATCTACGAAAATTCTCGGTAGAGGTAGCTAACAAATTGTAGGGCGATAAACATATCGATTTGGTGAATGAAAACATTTTAATACTAACAGTTATTTTTATAGTTGAATCTAGAGATAATGTGATATCAAACACGAAAAAACGTTTGTCCTACAAAACCCGTGGGTTGACGGCGGTAGTCCCCCACCCTCAACATGTCGAATTAATGAGTACTCCAAACTGACTACTCACCACCTGATTTTATTGGTATCGCTTAATGAATGTATTTAAAATTAGATGACGATATTGTCCTACAAATTTAGCGGTATGTTTGACTAATCCTACGAGCGGAAGTTATAAAATTGCCGTCCATCGAAAGACGCTGCGTCTCGACGAAAGAAAGCTGCTCAAGAAAATTTAGCCTGTTAGTAATCAACAAAACAAAAAGGGTGGTGCACTGTGGACTATTATCTGTCACTGATTCGTTGCAAAATTTAAGTCATGAATCATACTGTAATAAAGCTATATTAGCGCTTAACTCACCAGTGTTTAAGTGTGAAAATTTTTGTTGACGGTCGGCAATATTTCGTTAATTTGTAGAAGGAGGGGGTTAAATTATGAATTCTATTGTAATTTTCACACTTATCAACATTCTTTACTTAATTCAAATATTTAAAATACCCGTCATCTTTGAGTCAATTTCATTGAGATAATTATGATCATTGAATTACGAGATAAGTTATAAAAATGTGCAAAATAATAAATTTCCTAAGAAAATAACAACAAAGAGGAAATAAAATTTATATGTGTGTTCCGAATGTTTCAAGTAATAATTTATTTGATTCATTCTAGAAAAAATCTTTAATTATTGTTTTATGACAGTCATTACTATCTACTAAACAAGATTACAAATAAATCGATAATTATTTTAATTAATAAGCTAAAAATAGCCTCAATCTACGAAAGAGTCTAAACGGGTATTAATACCCTATTAGCCGGTTAAGTGTTAAGAAATCGCAATAGGGTTCAAATTTAAGGGTTTTAATTGTGCAGTCTTTGCAGAGTTAAGTTTTATTGAAAATATCTCTTCCTAAAACGTTTCCATAAATCCTTCCAATCTCCAGCACAACTTTCTAAAGAGCGAGAGTGTCGAAATTAAATTTTCGGCTAAATCCACGAAACCAGGAGCACCTCCTTCTTAATCCACAGCCCACGGAATGTCCGCCGCAAGAGAAGCCAGCTATGGCCAGTGGCCCCAACCATTGTCTGCCGGAGTCCAAGAGAGAGCGAGTCGCCCCCGAACAAACAATAATTTGTAATTCAAATTGGACGAAAACAAAACTTTTCGAAGGTAATTAGAGCGGCCCAGTTTCTGGGCAATAATAAGATCGTGGAGCGGGTACACTTGTTGCTCCTCAAGATGGAAAACTGGCGCTCATAGCTTCGCATTTTTATATTCATTGACTGAGAGCAGCTTCTACGTAAAATCCAACCGCGTGAAATACTTTCTAAATTTGTTCTGAATGGTCCACAGTACCCCCGCTGGGGCTCTTGATGTAGAAAAGGGGCCCCGTTCCGCCACGGAAGCAGAAGCGCTTAACGAATTCTAAATCCGACAGAGGAAGCAACCTCCAAAGGTCGAGGGCAATTTATCAACTTGTCGTCATAGACACCCCGTCAAGGATTTTTACGGCCTTTCGGGGTACGGATTGTGAAATTTTTGGAGGATTTCGGATTTTTAGGGGGCGTCTGTGGTTCTGCAGGTCGTGGAGAGGAGGTGACGTTTGTAAAAGAAGCTGTGAAACTCGTTATTTATACTGGGAAGAGGACTGGGCTATAAAACACCCCTTCTAAGTCGGATAGTCGCAAAAAATCGAAGAAATTCAGAAAAAGTCGCATCACTTTTGACAGCCTCGAAGCTTTTCCCACCACGAACTTCCGGCATTATCGGTCGAACCGAAATGTCTAGCGTTCCGGACAATCAGCAGATAGTGTAATTAGCTCGCATTACCGTCCGGAGGTGAGTTAATTAGGCGCCGCGGTCGAGGGCTACTTTTTACCTGGTTTTGCACATTGATCAACAGCTGACTTTGGCTGTCAAGGGACAGTTGGAGGAAAATCAGTAATCCAAAAAGAGTTGACTGCACTTTGCACTGCCGCAAGGACATGGCGGTGCCCACGAACACTTTCTCCCCAACCGGAGCACTCGAGGTTCGCACTGGAGCGGGTCGTTCCGGTTAAATCACTTCTGAAAGCACAACTAAAACGCTTCTGAACGCGCCAAATCCTCGCCTCAGACACCCGAACATTCCGCCATTTTATTTTCGACTGTTTTGACAGCGAGCGCTTTCTGAAAAGGCCAAAAGATTTTCGAAGACTGTCCGCACCAACAGGAAATTACCTTTTCGATATCGACAGATTAAGACGGCTTTCAATTATGCATGGTTTTATTTTGCAATTTCATGTAATAAACTATATTTGCTAAACAGCAGAAACTTTGTTTTAGTCTAATAAAAACTCCCATTTAATTTCATTTCAACTTTAAAGAATTTCTAATGAAATTTTCAAAAACCCCAGCTTCAAACCACCCGTCGTCGCAGAGAACTGCCACTCGTCCGCCGCATACGTGGTCTGTCAGCGTGACAGCTGTCATGTCATCTGGAGTTTTTGTTGAAGAGAATTTCGTTTCTTGAATTTGAGGGAGAAATCGCTGGTTTTTAACCGAAATGTTGACTCTACGGGAAAGACAAATAAGTGAGTAACTACAAACAACGTCGCGCTCTGCACTGAAGTCGCGGTTTCGAGTGTTTCGCCCGATTTCCGTGCAATTTTAGCGCTTCCCCTCGATGGGTTTGGTTTTGTTCACTCCCAAATATTTTTGTTTCTTTCCAGACGCTATTAAGCAAATGCTAAATTTAAACCAACCCTCGGCGAAGGCTCACGCAGCGGAGCCGGTGTGGAAAATTTTAATCTACGACAGAATCGGGCAGGACGTCATTTCGCCACTGATCTCAATCAGGGAGCTCCGGGATCTTGGGGTCACTTTACACGTGTAAGTCCCCAGTTTTATCTTTATCTTTAATCGCTACAATTTTGTTTAAAGGAATATAATCCCTGGTTTTGTGCTCTAATTTGCTGTAGTTTAGTAATTCAGCGTAACATTTTAATTTCGCCTTTAAGCAGAATATCTCAAAATCTAGGATTAATTATTTTACTCGAGTGGATTTACAGATCAAGGGTCGATCACCTAAAGAGCTTCAAACATTATAAAACGAATAGAATAAAATTTCTGAGTTTCGCAAATGCGAGTTGGACTCACTCCCTGAGGGTTCCGTACCGTTTTATGGGGTGTTAGAAAATTAGCTCTAAGCATTATGAGGGGTTACTCAACATCGGAAATGGAAAAACTATTGGCGAAAAATCTTTTTAACTTCCCATAGAATTAGAAATTAATAATTTTCGGATTTTTTACTTTTCTTGTGCCTTTCTTCGTGCCAAATTTATATTTGGTTTTAATTTTGTTGGGTTGTATTAAGGCGGAGGAGGAGGCCCAAAAAAGTCGATTTTTCAAGAATTTTACTTGAGATGACCTTTTAAGTTATTAATGTTAAAATTTGTACACATATTATAGTAACTCTTGAGTGTATTTTAATGTTTTTTATTTGTAAAAATAATTATTTTAAAAGCTGCTACAGCTGATCTCCGGGGGCAACTCTAAAAAAAGGCGTCTTGCGGTGAGCACGATATTTCTGGACTGGATCACCCAAAATGAAAAAAAACAAAAATATTTCTTTAATATATTATTTTATCTTGTAACTAATAGAAGGAATAAGCAAAATAAGAATCAAAAAGTGCCAGCTTCTTAAAAAAAATCGATTTTTAACAAAAATGTTGGCCTTAAATTGTTTATAAAATGGAAAATATTTATCGGTGAGAAAAAACCTTTGATTAATTAATAAAAAGTATACTTAAAAAGGTTGTGTTAAAATTTCAAACTGATCGGTTCAGCCGTTTCCGAGAAATCTTGCTCACCGACTTTAAAAACAAAGTTTTGAGAAAAACGCGTTTAAAGTTTCAAAAGCACCTTACATATAGTAACAAAATCATAACAAATATGCGCGTAACTTCGAGAATATTCACCGGATTGACATGAAATTTTGTGAATGTACTTAAATATATGTACATTACCAAAAAAATCGAAATTCTGAAAATCCTGACTGTATATAACCCCTCAAGGATGTGCGGAAAAGTTGTTGTTGCCCTTTTTTTTTTGGGTTGCCTTTGATTGAACAAAATAAAAGTTACTTTTCGATTCTCACTTCAAACGGTTGACTTTCAATTTAATCATTTAAAGAAATAAAAAACAAATTTTCTCCAGCAGCTTCTATTAAAGCCCACAAGAGAAACAATAACAGGTAAAGTATAAATTATAGCGATAAATTCGCTACAATTTCAACTCGATATCTCAAGTTGTTCCTAAGAAAAAGGGTCTTGACGGACAGACAAACAGACGGACAAAACAAAATGATCCTATAAGAGTTGTCTTTACATTTCAAGGTACGGAACCCTAAAACTCACTTCATTCCTCTAGTTGTGCATTTTTTTTAAAGAAATCATTAATTTGTGTATTAGCAAAGAACATATAACATAAAGAACTCTTATCGGGCTCACAACCTAGCCGAAATATTCTCAGCTCGTCTGGATGCGAAGGGAAAACATGAGGGGCAAGCGAGCGAAACATCAGCACAGAATCGAGGAAAATTTTGTAGACCACCATTCGTGTGGGCATGTAGGTAGCGCAAGCGAATTGCTTCTCGAGCCGCCGCACTGTGTTGTGCTGCAATTCTCTGCCTGATGGTATCATTGGATTTTTGGAAAAGAAATTAGGGGCTGAGATCAGCTTAGAAAGAATTATTGATTGTGATGGGAAATTCAAATGCTTTATATAAAATAATTAAACTAGGATGTGTTAGGGTAGTTAGAAAACATTAGGAGTAGCGGCTAAAGTTGGTGTGGAATATTATTTTTAAATTTGTTCTGTAAATCTGTAAACAGCAAATTTTAAATATTCCTAAAAAGAACTCAAACCTAGTCAATAATACTTCTTAAAACAATTGATTTTTATTAAATATTTAATGTTCCTTAGAAAACCCTTCAAAGTTAGAAATTTGGAAGTAAATAAAAATATATAAATTGATATTAAAAATTAACAAAAAGCGAGCAATGCGGAATATTTTCTAAATATTTTTGTTTACGCTGATCTTTCGGAATCAACAAAAAATATCTCTTCATTGTTTTCGTTAAATAATTAGTTTTAATTAAAATGCTTATTTAAGGGGCCTTATCTCTTAGAATTGGAAAAAAAACACACTTGTTTAAACTTTTTCTTGTGTGAAAAGACTATTATACATATTTATTGAAATAATTTCTTTTGAACATTATTATATATTAGATGAAGAATGTAAAAAAAATGGTAAGCACTTTTATTTCTTCTTGACCGCTGTAGATGGCGTCTACTTCCAAAAGGCACTTTTTAATCGATGGGACACTTTGCGGACTTGCTGTAACAATTTAAGTAAAAATTCAAAAGGGATTCTATTCTATAGGCTTAATACTAGACAATAGACCTAAAGAAGTTGGTTATGTTTTTTTATACAGAGGTAGATGGACCCAAAAATCTGGCGTTTTTTTGCAGAAATATGCAAATGCAAATACAAAGAATTAAATTTTTTTCTAGTCTATCGTCTAGTTTTAAGCTTTATAAGTAGAATCCCATTTAAAATTTTACTTAGACCGTTACAGGAAGTCCAAAAAGTGTCCCACCGATTAAAAGGTGTTTTTTGGAAGACGACTACAGCTGTCAAGAACAACTAAAAGTGATAAATTTTTTTTTACATAATCTTGATAATGTCCAGAAGAAATTATTTGAATAAATATAATAGTCTTTTCACAAGAAAATTTAGAACACGTGTGTTTTTTTTTTTTTTTTTTAATTCTCAAAGAGAGGGTCTCCTTAATCAAAGCATATCTCTTGCTGCGATATTTTTAACTTGTTAAAATATTTAGTTTTGTGTTTGCCTTCTTTTCAGTTTTTTTTACGGCCCATGAACAATGTTTTATCAATAAAACATCAATGAAACAAGTATCATAAATTCAAGAAGTTGGATTCTATGTTCACAACAGGAATTAAGCGTATTAAACCAATCTTGTATCAAAGTCTTGCTATTTCTGGCGTATTTTTAAAAATTTCCTCAAAGACAGTTATGTGTATTTTGCACACATTAAAAAATTCATTTGATGGATCATAAAGATTACCAAAATCTGAAATTGATGTGATGGAATATAATTTTTTGCAAATATGAATACCTATCTCTGAAGGACAAGTTAAAACTTCGTCTTTTTTGAGTACTATTTCTCCACAACTTTCACATTTTATTTTCAAAAGCACTTTAAATACTACGTAACCTACAAAATATCTCACAGAAAGAAGCTCAATTCCAAACTTTTCAGATCCAAAAATGTCTTTTATCATACCGTCAGCATATTCAGTCTCCAATAATCTACATTTTAAACCCGATTTTTGACTCATTTTAGCATATAAGATAGCAAAAAATAAACAAAAATAATCAATCTTTCACAGAATAATTTCAGTATTTACCCCCCGATTCTACATAAAAGATTTTTAATATATCTCTTAACCTCTTAAATTTCTCAAATAAGAGATATTAAAAAAATTGATATTCTGCATAAAAGTTTTTGGAGAAATTTTAAGTTTTAGAGATTAAGAGGTTTTGGAGAATCGGAACGCTATGAAATTCAAACAAAGTATGCTGTGATTTTGGGTAAATATTTCATATCGGTGATAGTGAAATGAAAAAAAGCGCATTTAAGGGGGTAAATACAATTAGGTACACGGGCAAATATTGCGCATTAGAAATCATTTTTTTTCACAAAGAAGATTTCATGCAATCATTGTAAAACTTGGTACACTTGTTAAGGTATAAATGAGGAATGTAAACAATTTAATTTTTGAAAACAAAATGGCGGCTGTACGCTGGCGTGAAGTTGACCTACAAAAAAAAAAACTGCAACCACTCTGGACGTCGTGTTATTGATCAGTAACAGCCCATAATAAAAATTTGGCTTAAATATACATGTAATTTGTCGGTAAACCTCAAAAATTAGAAAAAAAAATTCTGCGTTTGGTAGTAGTTTTTGTAAAAAATCGATAATTTTCACTATTTTTTCAGCCATTTTTGCATTAATAATTCAATTTTGCAACAAAAAATTCCAAAACAATTAGGCTTACAGACAAGCCTAAGGTATAAAGAAGAAACCCTAAAACTTTCAGCTAAATTGGACAAGTAGTTTTCGAGTAATCGTGGTTGCAAATTTTAAAAATGTTGTTTTGAGAAAAACGCGTTTAAAGTTTTGAAAACTTGCTATGCGCTGAAGAAAGCGTTCTCGAAAAATGAAGAAAAAATATATAAGGAGTTCGATTTTCGACCAGAAAGTTTTTGGAGCTTATTCTACGGGAAATTTCCTAACTTTTAAGAGGAACAAAAAAAAAATAATCGATTTTTTTGACCTTCTAATTGTATTAATATTCCATGGAATTTGAAAAGCTGGGAATATAAGCTGAAGAACAAAAGGAGATACATAATTTCATCATTTCAATCATGGATATCCCGAATCTCCGAAAATCCAAGATTCACTCTGGGGTACTATCTTCTGAATATGACGACGAACGGCGAAAGTCATCCCTATTCCACTGTCATGAAAGCTTCCGGCCAATTTAAGTCGCAAACCTGAAGTTTAAAATAAATTTAATAAAATTTTAAAATCCGAATTCATACAGCTTCCACAATGCTGCAGAAACCTTTTTCTGTTTGGATGTGCTCGTGGCGGGTGCATTTCGTTTGAAACAGCAGGGGCTATTATAGCTATGTGGGTGCAGTCTATACACCCTACTATATTTTCTATCCCGAATTTAGAACGAAAACTATTTTTTACCTCATTTATTTCCGAATTAGTTGAAGGGACCTTAACGTAAAAATTTAAATGATCTATTATTAATTGCGAAACATAAGTAATACACCTTGAAATAGAGGATTGACTTAAATCTAGTGAACTATTATAGCCAACAGGATTTTGGTAAGACCCAGTTGCGAAAAAATTTAATGCTGCTAATAATTTTAAATGAAAGGGTATTCTCGAATATTCCTGATTATAAAAAGGTTTAAGAAGAGTATCTATAAGTTTAAAAGCAATTCGTTAAGGCATTTTAAGATTTCGTATGAATGCTGTACTGGAAACCTAAAAAGGACCAGCGATATCTCGCAGATTCCTTCACACAATTCTTTGAGAATGGTTGCAAAAAATTGTTTTGATTGCTGTGAAATGATGACATAATTTCTTTAAATCACCTCCTGCCATTTAAAAAGTCAGTAAAGAAGTTATTTCTGTCATGAGCAAATTGGTCGTTCAACCATAATATTTTAAAATTAAAATTAAATAAAATCTTCAACTTCTGCGGTGTCGTGCTTCATGACCATGATGTATATTGGCGATTTTGATAATTCCTATTTTGGATGCTTTTGTTTCTATAATTTAGACCACGACTGGTATTAACGAATACATATTTTAACTTACAATCGATTTGTATTATTTGTTATATGTATCATAGATAATTATTGTACAATTTAATGTGATATGGCACATCGACTTATTTATTGAAACTGTTTTACTTTAAGCCAACAAAATTATTAATATAAAAAATGTAAATATGTATATGTATTATATACGGCCTGTTTCTTGCCAAATAAATAAATAAATAAATATAAAGTCATATGCATATTCAATACTTTCATTCAATAATTTCATTTCAATACTTTCATTCAATAATTTCATTCAATAATTTCATTTCTTTCCTTGTTAAAAATTATCAGTAATAGCACTTTTACTCTCGCTATCACTTTATTTTAAATGTCAGTATATTATAACAGCTCCCCGACGAGGTCCTCTTAACTTAAGAGCTTTCCTAGTCTAAAAAAGTCTATTACACTTTTTTCCAGAATACGAAAATCTCTTAACAAAAGTCTCCACAAATAATAAGAGATCAGCTGATTACTGACATCTCTTAAATGCTTAAGTAGAATACGAATTTCTGTTAACTGATTTTTGACAACGATATAAAAGGTTAAGAGCTAATAGCTTTTATGTAGAATCGGGGGGTTAATTAAAAAACAGAAACTCCTTAAGCAAAAATTTTATTCAATATTTTAGAGTAAGAATATATAAATTCAGTATATATCTTAACGTAATAAGTGAAATATTTAAATGCTTATATATGTAAATCAAATTGGGATCCATTTCATTTTCTCATCGAAATCTAAAAGAGAAATAATTCCGACAAATATCATCCACTCACGCAGCGGTAACAGCCAAAGGCAAGGCACATGGGCAAAAGCTTTTGCCAAACGAAACGATGTTCTGAGCTGCCGCGAGAAATGAAATGTAGGCGACTGTAGGGTTCTGCTGGCAGAACCCTAGAAGAAAATTTTCAGCTCAGCTTGTTTGTTTCTAGTGCGAGTTCTTTATGTTATACGTTCTTTGGTATTAGTCAGCGGTTAGTTTTACACTTTTAAAATCCCACTGAAATAATTCCCAAATATAAATAAATTTTATATTTTATAAAATAACACAAGGAAACAAATGTTATACATTTTTCAAACAGAAGAAGTGATATAAAATTTCTATAGGATTATTTTCCATAGATTACGAATTCATAAACCAAAAGACCCCATCATGTCACATTGTTGAGCAAAATGGGCTTGAAAGGGGGGAAAAATCGTACTTTGCCTATTTTTGAAAATTTCTTAAAAACCGACCGTGATAAGAGCTCGCAATACGACTCAAAAGAAAGCCTTAAGGGGCCCCACTAGTGCGAAATTCTGGAAAAATAAATTTTTTTTTTTTTTTTTTTTTGCTTATTTCGATAGTCCGTCTATACCTTTACAAATAACATACTTAAATTTCAAGTGCATATCTCAAATAGTTTTTGAGTTACAGCCTTCTGAAGAGCAGCCGCTAATCGTATCGGGGTATTGAGAAATGAATTAAACTTTAAATGCGTTTTTCTCGAAACTACTTTGTTTCAAATTTGCTGCAGTTGTAACTCGAAGACAATCATCCGATCGATTTGATTCTTATTGCAGCTTCTTTTATATATGTTTCTCCATGCCTTGAACCTCCAGTTTTCCGAACGAATAAAAAACGTAATTTTGGCAGTCCAAATCCAAATCATCACATTTTCGCGCAAAATTTGAATTTTTTTTTAAAACTCCGCCATTTTGTGAAATTTCAATTTTTTTGTCGATCGAGGTTCATGGCACGGGCAATACCTTGTAGTTTAATAAACTTTTTGTTTTTATTTTATTTCACACACTGTGAAGGTCACCATCACTACGCAGTGGGGGGAGTTTTTTTTGGTGCCTTGGGAAATTGTGAATAACTTGCTGAATTTTAAATTTTTTGGTCCATGTATTTACTATATAACCACAAATATATCTTTAAAATATTAAAACATTCCATACAGTAGTTGTCTTTAAAAAAATTCCCAAAAAACACCTTTTTTTCATGCGATCAAACTAGTGGTGCCCCTTAATCCTTATCTAGATATATGAAGTACTGCTTTTCTATAGCCATTTACAAAGCATTCAAAATATGTGTCTCAAGAATATACACCAGCTGTGATCTTTATTGCATTATCTATCGCATGAATTATCACTGTGTGGAAATAAGTGAATTTCACGAAATATTTTGGAAAGTTTTAAGGTCTCTCGTATTTAAGCTTTTATTTAAGTCGCCTTGCAAGACCCTATAACAATATTTTATTTTTTAATGATTCTTCAAAAATGGCTAAAATACGGTATTTTTCACTTTTTAACCCTATTTTTCTCAAAACCGTGATGTGATGGGCTATTTTTGCTTATGAATTCGTAATCTAGGGGAAAAATGCTTTAGTAGCGATATATATCTTTTACGATTGCAAAATTGTAATTAGTTAATAATCTAAAATAAATTCAAGGAACCAGAAATGTATGGTTGAGAGGAAGAAAAAATTAAATCCTATTGGACCACCCTGTACTAATGTTCTATCTTTATCGCTCCAGTCTACCAGCGAAGAGAGCACACATTTTAAAAATTCTTTAAACAAGACAAAGATCAGAGGTATTCATTTCTATGCACTAAGGCTTACCCTTCTAAGACTGGTGTGTCTTCCAGTATGTCACAGCCGATTTTCTTAGAAACAATGCGAAGTAGAAATTTGAAATTTGGTATAGTAATAAATCTTATTAACGCACATATTTTATAATAGTTAACACTTTCATATATTCATATAAGAATTAAAGAAGGGGCGATATTAGGTTTAGAATAATTTAAAAAAAGGATATTCAAAAAGATGTTCTGAAAAATTGCATAAATATAGCATTCCTGCACTCTTAATAATAATAATAATAATAATAATAATAATAATATTTATTCATAAATCTTCTACTATCACAAAATTTATAATTCATTTAATTTGTTTGCTATTAAGACTAGATGTGCTACCCAGACAGACTGCTCTGGTATAAGGGCCCACAGTATTGAGTTTGTAGCAGTCTAGTTTGACACTACTTATTGGTCTAATTCAATATAAATTCTCTCTTCAATGCTTTAAATTCATTAATAGATTTGGCTTTGCGGATAGTCAGTGGCAGACTATTGTAGTAGCGTATTGCTGATGAAATAGGGTCATCTCTCAGCCGGTTGGTCCTTGGCGACGATACTCTGCGCTTCATGATTGCTCCTCTTGTTGGTAGGGATGAGTTTTATGGTCGACTTCAGTCTCAGTTTTGTGATATTAAATATAGGTTTCGCTCTCTCCATCAAGATCATGTGCTGAACTTTGAGTTTTCCTGTTATTTTGTAGAGATGGTCCGTGGGAGTGTAGAAGTTCAAGTTGTATGTAGCTTTAATAGCCTTACTTAGCGTTCGTGATATTATTTGTATATTTCTCTGCGTTGTTTGACACCATATAATCATTCCGTAGGCCACAGTAGGAATGATGAAGGCATTATAGATTTTGTTTTTTTATTTCAGTACTTAGGCTTTTTGCTCTTCTCAGGAATCCTATTTTTCCGGATTGCTTCAATCTGATTGGCCCACGTAAATTTCTCGTCTATGGTTAAACCTAAGTATCTGGCTGTTTTTGTACGCTGAATTTCTACATTATTAATTTTCAGTTCTAATAATATTTCTTCTTTATTTTTTTGTTTAGAAATTATGTAGTTGGTCTTCTGTGTATTGATTGAAAGACTGTTTCCTAGTAGCCATTTTTCGAATTTGTCCAGGTCCTCATTAATTTTGTTTTGGAGTTCTGCCTTTGTCTTTCCAGAGTAAAGAAGAAGAGTATTATATGCATATATAACATATTTTCCAACGAGTTGTGCATTGTTCATGTTGTGTATATAGAGTAAGTATAATATAGGTCCAAGAATTGAGCCCTGAGGTACTCCCATCTGTATTTTTGTAAAAAATTTGCGTCCTGACAGATAACTATTTAGGAACCTCAATTTCTTCCAAGATGTCAAGGAGAGTCTTATTACCGAAACTACTAGACCTAAAATTTAAAAAAAAAATCAGGGAATTTAAAGCCTTATTTGAAGTTTATAGGGAAATTATAACGAAAGTCCTACGTCTAGAAAATATGTTACCGAATCCGTAGTAGAACTCGCACTTAACCGGTTACTTTTCTCTGTCGTACAGAAGCTAGTAAATATATTTGCTGAAACTATCGAGGAAAATATTCTATATTTTCTGAAACTATCGAGGAAAATATTCAATCTGGTTTTGTCTGACTTTATCTGGTTCAATTCCATCTGGTTTAACCACTCAAATAATAGGAGCTTGATACAAACTTACGCGGCTTTTGATCCCAAGCCACAAAAACTGCATGTAAATTAGTCCTCTATCAAATTTAGGTTATGGAGGCAATGAAATGGGAAACAACAAAATATTTAGTCTTGCACAAAACCATCGATTTATTACTAAGTGATTGGGAAATTCGTTAAGACGTTTTAACTTGTGGCTTCGGAGAACAACTTATTTTAAAGTTTTTAATGTGGAAAAAAGATCGAGACAAAATTATTACCTATTTTATTTCATTATTTAACAATGAATGAGAATTTTTAGGGTTCCGTAGCCAAATGGCAAAAAACGGAACCCTTATAGATTCGTCATGTCTGTCTGTCTGTCCGTCCGTATGTCACAGCCACTTTTTTCCGAAACTATAAGAACTATACTGTTGAAACTTTCTTAAGTAGATGTATTCTGTGAACCGCATTAAGATTTTCACACAAAAATAGAAAAAAAAGCGGCCAAGTGCGAGTCCCCATACTTAGAACTGAAACTCAAAATTTTTTTTTCTATCTATGTATCTATGGATAGGTCTTCAAAAATGATATTGAGGTTTCTAATATCATTTTTTTCTAAACTGAATAGTTTGCGCAAGAGACACTTCCAAAGTGGTAAAATGTGTGTCCATCAAAATTACTAACTAGGAATTCTACCCTGTAATTAGAAGAAAGAAATACTTTTCTACAATATTACAGATATAAATTAGTCCCGATTTGTATTCTTACAATATTTCATTTGTTTTAAAATATAAATAATAATAATTTTATAGAGGATATTTAAGTCCTGTTTACCCAGAAAATCTCTATAGAAATTAATGCAATTTTTGTTCCCTGATAAAAGTTAATTTTTTCAATAACATTTCAAGCTGAAGAAATGAATTTAATATTTTAGTAGAATCTATGATAAATGATAATCTACGAAGGGATATTAAATCATATAATTAAGGGAATACTAAATCATATAAAGAAAAACTTTAAAGAAAAGACGTATTCTTTAATTTCCTTAAAAATTCCAGGCAGTTACATTCCGATCGGGACTCAATTCCCGATGTTCCAGCAATTTATTTCTGTGCTCCAACCGATGAAAACTTGGACAGAATCCATCAAGACTTTCAGCACGGCTTATACGACGTCTATCACCTTAATTTCCTCTCCCCGATCCCCCGCACAAGGATCGAAGATTTAGCTGCTGCAGCCCTGCAGGCAGGCTGCGTAGCCAATATCCATAAAGTCTACGATCAGTATGTGAACTTCATAAGCCTCGAGGACGATTTCTTCATCTTAAAGCACCAAAACAGCGAGTCTGTTTCTTATTATTCGATTAATAGAGCAAACACAAGAGACGATGAAATGGAGGCGATCATGGATAATATCGTTGATAGTCTGTTTTCAGTTTTCGTAACTTTAGGAACAGTTCCAATAATTCGCTGTCCTAAAAATACAGCTGCCGAAATGGTTGCTCGGAAGCTAGAGAAGAAATTAAGAGAAAATCTTTGGGATGCCAGAAATAATCTATTTCACATGGATGCAACTCAGGCTGGTGGAGTTTTTAGCTTTCAACGTCCAGTCCTTCTTATACTGGACAGAAATTTGGACTTAGCGACTCCTCTACATCATACATGGTCTTATCAAGCATTAGCTCACGATGTGCTAGATTTAAATTTGAATCGAGTTCTTGTCGAAAATGATTCAGTCCCTGAGAAAACAGGAGCTAAGAAAAAATTGCAAGCATGTGATTTAGACAATAAAGATAAATTTTGGGTTAGTCACAAAGGAAGTCCATTTCCCACAGTGGCCGAGGCAATTCAAGAAGAATTGGAACAATATCGATCCTCAGAGGATGAAATTAAGCGACTGAAGACGTCCATGGGTATTGATGGAGAAAATGAAGTGGCCTTTTCTTTGGTTAACGACACAACTGCGAGACTTACGAGTGCTGTGAATTCGTTGCCCCAACTGATGGAGAAAAAGAGGTTAATCGATATGCACACGAAAATAGCTACTGCGATTTTAAATTTTATCAAAGCAAGGAGGCTGGACTCCTTTTTTGAGATTGAAGAAAAGATCATGTCGAAGTCAACGCTGGATCGTCCGATTTTAGAATTGCTTAAAGATAAGGAATTTGGCCAGCCTGAGGACAAGTTACGGCTGTATATAATTTTCTATATCTGCGCACAAAATGTTCCAGAATTCGAGTTCGAGCGGATGAAGGAAGCGTTACAGGAGGCCGGGTGCGATTTGTCCCCACTGCCCTATGTCCAGAGATGGAAGAGTATCATGAATCGATCACTGCATCAGGCTCAGTACGAAGGCGGCGGCACAAAGACAGTTTCGATGTTTTCTAAATTGGTATCACAGGGATCTTCGTTTGTTATGGAAGGAGTTAAGAATTTAGTCGTGAAACGACATGTAAGTATTTTTGTAAATATTTTATTTCTAAGATTATGTTTAAATTAAATTTATTTGCCTATATTCTTATTTAACCAACTATCAGACTTGTGGTGTAGCTCAGGGAAACCAATTTGGACCATTTCTATTTATTTCATATATCAACAAAGTTTCGTAATTCTACAAATTCGGAAATATTATGCCCTATTTTCAAGAATTTATTTATTTTTTGTAATTTTATAAAAACTTCGTGCTGATGGAAGGTTTTCGTATTTATAAATAATAATAATAAAGATAATTTTAATGTTAAGTTTGAATCTGTTTCTTACAATTTTGAACTCATTTACAGAACTTGCCCCTTACAAAAATCACAGAGCAAGTGATGGAGTGCCGAAATAGTGGAGACGTTGACGACTACCTATACCTTGATCCGAAGCTCCTCAAGGGAAGTGATATTGTACCAAAAAATCGTGCACCATTCCAGGATGCGGTCGTTTTTGTTGTCGGCGGTGGCAACTACATCGAGTATCAGAATTTGGTCGATTTTATCAAGCAGAAACAGACAGCGAACACGTCCAGGCGAATAATCTACGGAGCCTCAACCCTAACAAATGCAAAACAATTCCTGAAGGAGCTCTCCCAGTTAGGCAGAGAAATTAATGCGCCTGTTCTAACTTAGATCTTAGGTCGGTCGAGATGATTTCGTAAGGTTAATTATTATATTTATGAAAAAGATACGATGCGGTGTGGCGAAATGATTGAAATAAAGCAAATCGCTGTGGAAGTTATAATGATTCCATCTCTCATTTATGGTTAACGGGTGAAGGTATATCTTTTATGGCTGTTGTGTAGGATTCCCTCCGATTTACCTAATCACCGAAACCCTCAGTCCTTTATCATCCCAAGAAGAAGATGCAGAAAACCGAAGACCATTGTTGCACGAGAGGCATTTATTTAACCGCCGTTCGTGCGAGATGTGTCCATCCTCCTCCTCCATTCCCACCAAGGTGGGCCACAGGCATTGCTGGATGTTCTGTATTGTGGTCCAGGATGAGGCCCCCGGGAACGGAGGAGCATCAGAAAAACATGAGACTTGGTTGTGGTTGGTCAAAATCATTTCTCAAATGCACGAAAAATTTTTGTGGGGCTACCGCCCAAGTTGAAAATTGTTTTCTGATTTGAAAAGAAACGCAAAAGCACGTCGTCCGGGGCCACGAACGTGGAGAGTGAATCTAGTACGGCCCATCATGTATATCCAGGGCTTGTTGTTGGTCCATACCCTGGATGCTGAATGATGATGATGATGATGACGATGAGATGGTCTCTCTCGCATTAAGTCACACAATTGGGCAACGTGCGCGCTAACAAGCACTAACCACCGGAATAAACGAGATAACCCAACCATTTCGAAATCGGAGGGAACGAACCAACCGGCGGAGTTAATGGCCCCACATGAATGCGTGGATATCGTTCCGTTTGTTCTTTACCACTCTTTGGGTACCCGAAGCCGCTGTGGGGCCATTGTTTGATCAGCTAGTCATCATCTCCGGATCACCGGGCGCTCCAGCAGCATCCAGCAGAAGCAGCAGCATCACCAGCAGCCTCCTATCATGCGCTCCATTAAGTCTGAGGGATCATGGGTTCGAGAGTAAAAAAAAAAGAAATGGTATAAAAAAGGCAGACACCGCACTGCTTCGAAAGAAGATGTTAAGAAGATCACCCCCGGTGGACGGAGAGTATCCATGGGGCCCACTATCCGGCCCCAGTGAAGCCCGTCGCTATCTCGCGGCTGGTGCTGCTGCCGCTGCTGCTGCTGCGGACCGCCAGACGCTGAAAACCACAAACGAGCCAGAACGAATTCGATCGGTTCCCCGGCGTTTGTGTGTTTGTCGATCGTGGCGATCGTGGCTCGTAAATTAGACATGGTATGCCGGGTATGGTCCATCCAAATTTGGACCTTGTCCGGGCCATTTTTCGGGGTACATGTGGTAATTATTTGTTTACTCTCGAGTTATTTAAACACCGATCGCTTTAAGGTGGTCCAAACCTGTCGTCTGCTTTCGTAAATACAATGTTTCTCTTTTTTCTTTCTTTTTTGTTATATACGCGGCAAAATTAATGATAAATTGGTATGCGAAGCTATGTAAAAAAAAACATTCTTATGGTAAGATCATACTTGAAGGCGAATTAGATTTACCTTTCGAAAGAGTTAATAACCGGCTTCTGTTTGAAAAGAAAAAAAATTATTGATCAGTAATTGATGAAAAAATTTACATTCTCTAGCACCAATTGCGCGTTATGTGTAAACGAAGATATTAATGATCGAGCACAGTATCTAGACATTTTTTGTCCCAAGTCCATCCTGATTTTAGTTATGTAAGATAGTTAAAAGTGTAGGGCCTTAGGGTAGATACAATTTGCTATAGAATATTAAAATTTGATCTCCCGATCGCCATTCGTTTTTGTATCGGTGTTTTTTCTTTTACTGCTGTACTAACTTCACTACAGACCCTGTATATCATTTCTGTGCTAGACATTCAATCTTTAGTCCTACTTAATAGCTAGGCGTGTGAGATCTTCACGAACATAAAATGTGGGGCAGTTGAAAATCCTAAAAAATTTAAATTTAATACTTTTGACAAACATTTGGTATTGGATTTATAATACTACATAATACCCTATGTCTGTCAACTAATACTAACAATTGACTAGACAAACCATCTAAGATATGAGATTTGCAGAATTTAAAAAAATATGTAATCAAATCTTGTTAGTTTTGAGTATTTTACCGAATAAAATAGAGTCCGAAGATATAAAGAAATAACCTTTAAAAAAGACAATTTTTAATTCCAGTTTCACATTTAAATTTTCATTTTTTAACATGCTTACACTCCATATGTAGAAATGATAAACTAATTTGCGTACTAGGTTTATATGTGTCTCGGTTGTGAAGATATTATGATATTACCAATATTATGATATTGAAATTACAATATTCCACACATTATTATATAAAACACCTCACTGCCTTGATTTTCAAATCCTACATTTAAAAATTTTTGCTCCAGAATTATACCTCTTTAAGTTCTTCTAGATAGCTAAATATGCCAGGTCTTCAGAAAAATAAGGTGCGGAATGATGGCGATTTACTTCACATCTCTATACAATTTTAACTTAATTACGACTCTACTTTCATATAGTTTTATACATATAAAGCTCTTCGATATAGTGACTCTCAAGCCTCTTATCTAAAACGTTGTGCTTTAAACTTAATCTACTTTGAGTCATGCTAAATAGTTAGGTATGTAAGGTCTAATTGAACTCAATTTAAACTTCCTCGATGTTTACATGGAGCTAGCCCTTCATTAGTGCTAGTATATAAAAAATCAAATCATATTTTTACCTTATGTGATTGCCTTGACTTGTGTTGATTAACCAATTAATGCGCAAAACGTGGAAATTGGGGTGATTATCTTCCAGAATCTTATATCAGAGGTTTTTGGATATGCTCTTTCAGTATCTAACATTTGTTTTGCGTAAAAGCTTCAAAAACCCTATTATTTTTTTGGAGTTTTTAAAAAAGTTCTGATTTTTGTTTATCTTTTTTCTTTTCAAAGTCGAAACGATCTTGTCGTTGCTGCTGTTGAATGATCATTTAACCACCAGAAATCGCGGTCCGTCTAAACTTTGTCAAACCATGATTTTGAAAGTTTTTTTTTGCTTTGGTTTTTGCAAAATTACCATTTTGTACAGCAATGTAATAAAAAACTTTGGTTTTTTTACATGAAAATAATCAACTTTACAACAAAATTTATAGAACAGAAAATGTTTATAATTAGTCAAACGTGTGAATTGTTTCAGAATTATTTTTTGACTATTTTTGATTTTTTGAATTTGGCCAATTTTTGAAAAATACAAAAATGTCCCGAATGCAACGCTGTCGAATTTTTCTTTTTCTTTTTTAAACTTATACTAATATAACAAAACTTTCGATTTTGTTGATGAAAAACCGGTATTTATACTTCTAAGTGTTACCATACAAAAAAATAAAAAAAAAACTCGACAGCGTTACCTCAAGGAACTTGTCTACTAATGAAATTTTTTCAGTTTTTTGATTTCATATGATTCAGTCATGAGTTATGCGGTTCGCCGCAATCCAATTTTTTTTTTTTTTTTTGAGGCGTCTGCGAATATTTGCTGTTAATCGCTCATTTCTTTATAAATATCAATTAAATCAATGACAAAATATTCTTCACATGTCATTTTACTATTAACTATAAATAATAAATAAAAAAATAAATATTAACTGGGTCGTCAGAGAAAATTAATGAAAATATGCCTTTTTTATAGCGAATTAACCATACTCGCCCCTTAACAAATTTTATTCTTACGCTATGATCCTTCAAAAGTTCGTCGCTTAAGTCTTTCGTTTTTTAACCATGCATAAAGATATCAAATTTCTTTGTTACCTAAATTAACTAATTGACCTGGTATACCTTTTATTCTCTAAAAGAATTTAAAACTTCTAAAACCCATTACAAATGTCACAAGAATCCCATGAAACCCATTCCTCGACTATGCACCTTTCCAAACAACAAATTTGTTCGGTAAGATCCATTTTTTCCGATCTCAAATTAGCCGTCAACTCGACAATGATCCAAAGATTGTCACGATACGAAAAGTGTGCACCCGTTCCTCTCAAGTGACAGGTTGCCTACTTTGACTACACATGTTCTAGTCACGCTCATTCCCCCAAAAGAACATCGGGTAAAATATTTGTTTAGACATCCATTTACGATGTCTAAACCAGCAAATGGTAGCCCCAAAATGATCGCAATTAGAACTCATTGGAAGGAGAACCGTGGGTGCTTCCTAGTTCCCAGAAAACATGAGCCTTCTTAGCTAATTGGCTAGAAAATTAGAAGTGATTAGAACCAGGGGAATGATAGCGCTGCCATGTAATTTATGGCTCAATTTGAGATCCCGAGATGTGAGATAAGATCGATAATTACTTCTCGAAGTCCCTTCTCGCTTTGTTTCAAATTCGAATGGTCAAGCGGCGTGGGGATGATTTTGTCATGTTTTTAGGACCCCGATCGGGATCCGACGAAGAAATTCCACCATGCGACTAAATTCGAAGCCCACACTGCGGTTGATTGATCATTTTTCATCTCCACGGCGCTTTTTTTTCCTCTTAGATATTTTAAATCGGGCTCTTTTCGGTATCGATTCCCATCGTTATGTAGGCTCTTTCTTGGCTTGATTTTTCGTTTTATTTCACGATCAGTTCGGTGATCGAATTGTTAGACGAGTGCATATATCTCCCGGAGAAAAGCACATTTGTGGTTGGCTGGGTTTTGCTTTGCATCGCCCCAAGCTGCATTCTTATGCTAATTTTTCCAGCAATCTTATTCTATAGTATGGGCCCGTCCGGTAAACGCGGCTATGTGACAACAGTGCGCTCTTCTGGGTGGCGCTTGTATTTTAACTAGATTGCGTGATTCGTATTAATTACATTTTTATTTTTAGCTTAACTATTCTGATGGTATATCTGAGATCTGGAAAGTTGGCTTCGGGCAAGTGATTTATTGTCTGACTAATTCGATTATAATTGAACTTGTTATAATGCCATAAATGGACATTTATTGCTGTTGCAAATTGAAAGTATGAATTGCTTTATGGGCGTATAATTTAAGGAGGGAAAATTTGAACTAATACGTATATTATATTAAGTTACCTTTCCTTAAATTTGCGAATTGCAAAACTCACTATTTTGATATTTCTTTAGTAATTTAACATGTGTTATGCTTAAATTTTCAAAAATTCGCTTATAGAATGCTAACATTTTGATTTTCGAATTTTATGTTGTTGTATTTTTGTAGTGTTTATTCTAGAAATTTAAATCTAATACCAAAGGGGATTTATTTGTCTAGAATTAAGGATTCGATAAATTAAAAGGTCTAACTTGTTTATTTCTTATCGTTTAGGTTGTAATATTTTGTTATACTACTACTATAACTCCGGTTAAATATGGATTATGAGAATCTGCAACATACATATGCTTCTTCTTAACTTAAAATCTCTTGGACGTATTCTTATTCAAAAAAATTAAAATCTGATGAGTACAACAATTTAGGATAGTGCCGAGCAATGAGGTCAATTGCCTTTAATTCCCTTTTTATTAAGGACTGTCAGTGGACTTTTGAAATTCAGATCAGTCAGATTCATAAATTAGCATGGTCAAGGTTTGTTTCAACAAGCATATATACTGAGATAAATTACTACTACTACTGTACTAAGATAAATAAAATTTTTACAAAAAAAAATAAAAACCGACTTCAAGACTTTGCCATGTACAAACAAAACCTAAAAAGTTAAAAATAATATTTTTTATTACTTTAAAGAAAAGAACATTAAGGGGGGGTATAGTCAAACATGCATTTTTTGGACCCATTTTTAAGACTATTTTTTTATCGATCTGGTAAAAGTAAGGTAAATGGGCGAAGGCCTACACTAAAGAACAACTTTTTAAGAGTATTCAAAAAAAATTTTATTAAAAAATATTGAAAATTGAGTTTTTGACATTAATTGTAAATTAACGCTCCGAAAAAAAAAGTCGATTTGCGGTTTGAAATTGTGCACACTTTTTCTGTAGACAATTTACAAGGTATTCCTGTCGAGATATTTTTTTTTCAATGTCTTTTTTGTTTAGTAGAATTTTTCCCGATTAAAAACAGAAATTCCAAACAAAAAATTTCCTTTTTTTCGTTTTTTTTGACTTTAAACTAACACCAAAAATTCAATAATAATCGAAATAAATAAAAAAACTCGACAGCGTTACCTCAAGAAACTTATTAACTAACAAAATCTTTTTGGTTTTTTTGTTTTAGATGATCCAGCTATTAGTTATCTGTCTCACCGCAAATCTACTTTTTTTTCGGAGCGTCAACTTACAATTTATGTCAAAAACTCAATTTTCAATATTTTTTAATAACATTTTTTTTTGAATACTCTTAAAAAGTTGTTCTTTAGTGTAGGCCTTCGCCCATTTACCTTACTTTTACCAGATCGGTAAAAAAAAATCTTAAAAATGGGTCCAAAAAATGCGTGTTTGACTATAAAGGACAATATACAAAATTATAGATACTTAAATATTTACAATATCTAATCATTTATTTTTGGTGTCGGTGCCATCCAAGGCAAGTTGATAAACTCAAATTACTCTAGGTTTATTAACTTGCCGCGTAACATACACACAATATTTGGGGTTCAAATTTAAATGGGACCACTCTTGAGAAATAAACTATTAAAAAAAAAAAGAATCATTAAAATCGGTTCACGATCGGCGAAGATATCGCGTAACATACAAACACACACAAAATAAATACTGTCGAATTCTTCCTTCTTTTTTTGAAGTCGGTTAAACACAATAGGGTGGAAATAGTACAAAACCTTCTTATAATAAAAACTTTCAAGTGATCTCTGAGGTATGTATGTTTGAAGTTGTTTAAAGAACAAATTGAATTAATGAAGAACTGCGATGACCCGACTGAAGAAAATAACCAGCAACAATCCCGTCGACGTAGACGTCTAACCCGAAAATCAGATCAGCGATGTACTCTGGACCTTCCATCGCTAAATCTTAATTGACGGGGAAGAATGTATGGAGTATATGTAGACAATAAGAAAGCTAATATAAAAAAAATCATATTTTTATATTTCCCACTGACATAATTCCATTAATCTCAAGCATAAATGCTAATCAGCAAATATTTGCGTAAGCTCATTTAGCTAAGCGTAAATTGTCTGCACTTTCTTACTTATGGCAATGAACTCTGCAAGAATTAATGTACGAGTATAATACATGAATGAAATTAGGTCAGTGCAGCTGAATATTAGTATCAGGTATTGAATTATTAATTATATATACTATATATAGTGTAACGCGATTTGTTAAGCATCGAAGCTCGTTTTAATAAATCAGTTAAACGAATAATATTAGTATTGTGCTCTCTAGAACAAGTATTTTGTGAACATTACAATGGAAAAACACTAATTAATTTACAGAAACACTGATTACTCATTAATTTTCCATCACAGTTTTTATTATTGTTTTTGCTAGTTTCCATTAGTTGCGATTTGTGATTATGAGTATTTATTTATTCCATTTCACCTGAAAATTCTCATTCCCAATTTAATCTTAACTATTTGTAATTTTAGAATATGATTTTCCCTTTAGGAATGGTTGCGTTAATTATATTTAATACCTAGAATTCTGATGGATAAGTCTTCTTATTAGATCTACAAGAGGCCTTGTTGGCTCTACTAATTCCGTCATATCCTTTGAACAAGATATTTTTTTGGGAATTTGCCTGTAAATAAGAAAAATCGCAATGGAGTTTAAGATTTTTATTCAAAATTGTTAATCATTTTAATAGGTCCTATTTAGTTATGGGCTTATCCTGCCCTAAAGACGACTTACTTCTAAAGGTAAACCGTTGAAAATCTTTACACTCTTCAAAATTCCAACAATTCTGAATGTTTCGCCTTCTCACAATAAAGTGCGCATCTTTTAAAGTCCTTTCTGAAAAAAATAAAATAAAAACGAGGTAAACAAAACATGAACAAGTTGACTGATTCTTGACATTAAACCCAATCTGTGAGCAATCGGATTCTCTTCTGTGAGTCCAATTGCGAACCAATTAACCATATAAGGAAGTTGGTACAAGCGATTGTTCTCGCAAAGATCAAAAACTTGAAAAGAAAAACGTACTCGTAAAATTCGCTAAAGAAAAATGTTCGATCATTACGTGATCATCTTGTCATTCAATTGTAACGAAGGATCAAGAAGATTCCGGCAAAAAAATCGATAATCAAATCTCCCTAACTCTCCTGTTATGGGAGTATGAGAGCCAGGTATTCGTATATTTATATATAATATACTATATATATCTGACGTGCATACCAAAATGTCGAATCGTCGGGAAGAGGTCTCACCAAATTGATCTGAACCGGTACTGACAGTAATGATCATTAAGATCCCTTTGATATCCGTCGCGATGATAATCAATTGATCACTTCGTAGGTATTATGGTCATAGAGCTCTAAAGACGCTAATATGGAATCCCTCTATCAGAGTCAGACTGCCCACGAAGCGATTGTTGCTCCACTACTTATTTTTATTTTCTTATATTGTTTTTGTTTCTTATCGTTTTTTTTGCTTTGCCCCCAAGGCCTTATAATGGCTTAACACCTGGCGTGTAAGTTTCCCAACTGGGCACCTGTAAACAATAACACAAGGAAAAAATTACGTTCGAAGCGCCACTTTGCCGTGTGGTTGTTGATCATCATCATCAATTGAAGCGGCTCGGCGGTGGCGCGCTACGACACGGCGCGGCACGGCACGGAACGATTCGGCGGCATTCGGTAGCCGCGATCGCGATCGCCATGATCGCGACTTCCATTTTCGATTCATATATAAGTCTGCCGCGCAGTCGCAATTTCGCGGCGATGTACATCCTCACCACATACCAGACATGATGGCTCTTCTCGTTCGATTGTTTGCCTTACTTTTTTATCGTTTTATATTTAGTATTTTTTGTATTTTTTGCAGCAATACGCGGCCCGTACTCGGCGATCGTGTCAATCGCTCACTCGGCGCAATCAATGCGCCCCAAAAATGGGTACAAACTACTTACTAAAATGGGACATGACCACTTAGCTGGTACCTTTTCACGAGTTAATTTGTTTACACAGTCGTGCGGCATGTGTTGCTTTGCTGGCAGGCTTTTTTTTATTATATTACTCGTATATATATGTACATATTATGTATCTATCACTGTGATTTATTTTTTATTTATTAATTGTTTTTTTTTTCGATTAAAAGTTTTTCCGCTACAAAAACGGGAGACATTATGGCGCGCATTTATACCACCTCTAACTACCGGTGTGTGTAATGCTTCTATTGTATTTAATCTCGTCTCCCTGAAGGCATTTTAGTTGCAAGCGGGGCGCGCAAAAGGCGATTTGCTCGCTCTTTATTTGCGCATTTGATCGGCAATTACCTCTAATTGATTGTTTGTGCAGACCTTTCCGATTCGTTTTGTTTACAGACATTCTTTTGCACAGCGAGCGAGCCGCCTGATTGAATGACACGGCGGTATAAAGGGAACTTTAAGGTTGTTGCAGAGATTGGTACATTTCTTAAGACGAACCCTTTTATGTGCATGCGCTAAGTTCTTTTTTCACTTTTTTAGAATGATGATTTAGCGGATTAATTTATGGGGTCATTAAAAATTATATCATTTTAATAGTTTACTGTAATTTAGGCTTCGAGCGTGTATCAAGCGGATATTATATATATATATCTGTATTGCCATTAAATACTCGGACTCGATATTTTTTCTATCCGGATCAACGCTTGTTCTGAAACTGAAATCTAAAATGTATTTTTTAAAAGATAGCTACTACAAGTTTTACTTAGTGCCCGTTTAACTTATATTTTCATATACATACATATAGCTTCAATTCTTTTATCTTGGGTTTTAAATATTTAACCAGTTAAAAAATTAAAATTTAACATATATTTAATTAAAAATTGAGCAAGTGAAATTATGATATGTGGACGAATAGTTATTTATTAAATCCTAAGTGGAAAGTAGTCCATGTATTTGTGAAAAGTGCCAAGAGCGATATATAGCTGGTTGAATTTTTTGCTTCTATTTCTCATAAAAATATAAAATTTGAAACAACTTTTGACTACTTGAGTGAACCGAAATGAATTTTTAACTAAGTCCACTCTTTTACAACCTCTAGTTCTACTACTTTTTTTAATACCAGCATTTTTTGCTTCATCGAGTGAAGAAGAGGAGGATATATATTATAAAAAAATATATTATATAGTACTTGATTAGCTAGCTTCTTTCTTAGTTAAAAATTAACAGTCATTTTTTTTTCCAGAAGACAATAACAAAATTCCTTTTAAAAACAAATATAGGTTTTGAGAAAATATATATTTTTTAAACCTATAAAGCTTTTGAGCCTAGTATGTTATTAGTACTGTGTTGACATTTTATGAACTTTGACTCAAAATTGACTGAAATGTATAATTATTTTTAAATTGGCTGGCTTTTCTCGGATATGTATGAACGTTTTCCTTAGCATTCAAAGGATTAAGAAAGGTCCCTCGTACGTCTGTTAATGAGTAGGAAGTAATAGTCTGCTATGGTTTATCTTGATATATATTTGGGTAGGTACATAATAAAATAATAAAACATTTTGTAAATTATTTATTGCTAAACAAACAAAAATTAAACTCTAAATGAGCTTTCTTACTTTGAATGCGGTAAAGTTCTTAATAGCGTCACTAAAGTCTATTTTTCGTTCTGTTTCATGCTCTATATAGCAATGGCAAACTATTTAATCGCTCTTGAAGCATTGTTCCGCGCATGTAATTTTTTATTATGGCAAACTTGCCAAATACTCGCTCACCTTTCGCGATATGATTGGCAGATTACCGAAAACGCTTAGTGCAATGCTCACTTCTGGAAAAAATGTTTGCCAATTGAGATTTGTAAATCACATTCAACAATACTAAAGGATCTGTAATTTCTTTAAATGTCGCATGGTAAATATTTTTAGTGGTGAATAATTTCACTCTCCCAGCTTGATGTCAGGTCTTTGCGATTACTTTTCAATAAATATTTTACATTGTTCTCTTATATCATCCAGTATTCATATTGTGAAAACTTAGAATCGGTGAAAATTATTAGAAAAATATTTCTTTTAAAGAGTGAACGTAAAAAAGGGCGTTTTTCCGCCTGTTTTGGCACATTTCACAGCGTACTAAGGAAAAGACATAAACAAATGTATCAGGTATCAAATTAATCGTCGTAAAAAAGCAAGAGAGGCATAGCTTTTAGTTTTGCGAAAATATTAAAAGATCACCTCTAATTGGGGGTTGAAATCACTCGAAAATATTAATTTTATCAAAAAATTATCATTTAGTACAAGGATGATTCTTATTAGATTATTTATATCAAATCAATCTCAAAAATGCAATGTGATGTGTTTTCAACATAGAAGAGTTAAAAATCCACATAAAGGAGTGTAATTATCCCCCAAATTTGTGCTTTGGGCGATGAAAAACACGTGGAAAAATGACTCTCAGCCTAGTACAGCTTTTCTCTAAGGGGATAAAATCCCCTAAATATAAAAATACTGTAAAATATTTTTTAAAATTTTGAATATGAAATACTTTTGGGGTTTAAGTGATGAAAAATGTGGTACGAACAGTTCTTGTGATTCTTGAAATAAGAACCCTCAGAAGATTACAAATGCTTCTAAAGGGGTAAAATCACGCCTCAAATCTTATTTGTATATTAAAGAAAAGAAAATAGAGAATAGACACTTTTTGGCATGATAAAAAATATTTTAGCGTACTTCAATATTTAGGGGATAATTTCACCCTTTTAGAGAGCATTTGTACCCTGCTGAGGCTTTTTTCTTCAAAAAGGATAACAACTGTTTGTACCATATTTTTCCACACTCAAAAAGCAAAAAAATTTCATATTCAGAATTTTCTAAACAATTTTACAGCATCTTTATATTTAGGGGATGATTTCACTCCTTTAGAGAGTAGCTGCACTAGGCTGAGGGTAATTTTTCCCTCATCACTCAAAGGACAAAAGTATGTTACATTTAGAATTTTTAAAAATATTCCAGATTAATCCAATATTTGGGGGATGATTACACCCCTCTTTAGCGCCTATAGGTGTATTTTTAACTCTTCTTTGTTGAAAAGACATCACATTGCATTTTTGAGATTGATTTGATATGATTAATCTAATAAGAAACATCTTTGTCTTAAATAATAATCTTTTGATAAAATTAATCTTTTACGGTGACTTCAACCCTCAATTAGGGGTGATTTTGTAATATTTTCGAAAAACTAATAGCAATGATTTTTGGCGACAATTAATTAGATACCCGATACATTTTTTTATGTCTTTTCCTTAGTTTGCTGTGAAATGTGCAAAAACAGGCAATTTTTGCAGTCACTCTTTAATCTTAGTCCGCGGCCATATCTTCGAAATATTCAATCTCTTGCTGTCTGTTAATTTGGTGTATACAGATTAATATCATCAACTTATATAAAAACCTATTATTATACGTAGTTTTAAAACAAATGCTACTTTTTTTAGTAAAGAGGTATTACATGTAACATATTATTAATGCATTCTTCTCTTGTCGTTGGGGCTGAGTTTACTATATTTAAATTTTAAATAAGATACAATAAATAAAAAAAACTAATCATGTCCAAACGGTGCATTTAATGGATGGATTTTTTGAATAAACGTTGTCGGAACATCTTTAAATTTGTTTCTACTGCTAAATTTTAAGTGAAAAAAACGAAAGACTTAAGCGTCGAACTTTCTAAAAATGTATGTGAAGAATAAATTTTCGGATACTGCCCCTTTGAATTCTTTTCCAAACGATTTTTGTAGTACAATTTTTTTTTTTTTTTTTTTTTTACATATTTGAATAGGTGTTGATTATAAAAGATGAAACGAAAAAGAAGGTTTTTGCATTTATATAATTCCAAAATATATTACAACAAACTTACATGTCCAAAACAATTAGGATTGATTTACTAAACTGGTAATACCCAAAATGGTTAGCAATTCAGCTCAGTCGTCTAATTAGTAATCTTCTCATCAGTCTGTCCGATATACGTCCCTAATACGACAGGAGCCCTGTATTTTTAATTTCAGCCCACCCAATAGGTGCATTCCTCTCGAAAGAACACAACGTCATTCATCAATTAGGCCACCGGATGTGTTCATTTTTACAGTCCTTTCCAGAAAAATTCATAAAAATCGTTCGTTTGTGAAACTTAATAACACCGGTCGTCTGGCAGCAGCGTGGACGATAGGTCCCTAAAAGCTATCGAGGTAGCGATTAGGCCATAAATAATCTTAAGGAGGCCACTTCATCATCCCAGAGCTGGCGAGTCCGCCCATTAGCCGATGGGACCTCCACGCCGCGCCGTCAATGAAGACGCTGCCAAATATTTAATCGGGTATACCATTAGACAGGTTAGACACTGGTAGACGGCTCTCCGGTGCTCTATTGACCTATGCCACCAGAAAAGTAGTCCGAGCTGTTGATGATGTGCTGATCATGAGGCCAGAAAGACACTTTATGGGTTCTCGGAGCTCATCTACTAAGCTGATCCCTGGGACCTTTTCATTCTGTGTTTACACAGGCTACAGCCTGAACTGGGTTTTTTCTTCTTCTATATTTTAGCCGCGCGGATGATATATACATACTATATATATTTTTTGTTTTTGCGAGGCCAGACCAGAACATTTCCTAAGGGCACTCTGAATGAAGACCTACCAAGCACCTGAGCATTTTCGCATATAAACTCGAGTCTTCTGCTCAGAAATTCAGTGCAGACATGTCGGCATTTTTGGTCTTCCGACTCAGAGGTGGGTCTTTGTTTTATGTAAGGGGCTCCTCCGCCGGACCGATGGACCCTTGATGAGTCTCAGACTGCGGCGCTCGGTCCGCAGGGAAATACGAAATTCTGGGGGGCTGTAAGCATCACTAGGCGGTTTCGCCGCAGGACGCATCGAATATCATGGACCAAGTGGCCGCGGCCTCCTCTTCAGGGCGTTCTCGTTTTTTTCCCTTAATATTTTTTAATTTTTTTGCCCTCTGTTTAAGAAGGCTAATAAAACAATCGTTTCAAATGATTCGAGCCTGTTCCCGTGAGGTCATTCATTTGTTTCTTAATCGAACGCTCCGAGGCGTGCGTTTTTTTCAACTGGACACAGGTGGAATTTCGATATTCACTTGAAGACCTCTTCTCAGGCTCCGCGATCGTTTCGTCGATTTGCCGTGGGATTTTCTCGTACATCGCATGGACTTTATGCGGCATGACTTGGCCCGTCAGACGTTTTGTCTGCAAATTTTGAATGGATGCGGCCTTCTATCATCTTTTTTTATGGTACACAAATATTGCACTCTAATCCATTTATACAGTACACAAGTTGTCCAGTGCGCAGAAAATCTCCAGGCAATAGTGTTCTACATCGCATCGCTTAATAGCTAACTTTTAAGAAAAATACTGATGATTAAAGAACAGTGCTGAGATATATATTATATATATATATAGAGACATAAGGCGAAAAAGCCATCACCTTTTGCACTAATACTACATACTATGTATTTTATTATGTTTTTTGGCTAATAAAAGTAAAAGCTTGTCTGTCTATTCTGTCGCAGTTAAATCTCCCAAAAAAAGATCAAGGTATCAGGTTGAAAAGTAGTTATAAAACTTGCTAAGCTGTATGTTTATTCTTTGAGATATTCGTAAAAATGTTGCAGAAAAGTTAGTTTACTTACCTTTTCTATTTCTGAAAGTAGTGAAGCTAAATTTTCATATACTTCACAGAAAAACTATGAATTTAACAGGTTTTAATGTGCTAGCTTTTTGATTATTATAGTAGACATAGTTGACAAAACCTGTAATTTTATCCCAATCTCTTTAAATCATATGGGATTTACTTGAATGTGAACACATATACTTACTACTTATATAATTTACTCATTAGACAATATATTGTTAAAAATCCAAAAAAACATTAATAAAAATAAATGAGTAACCGTCCAGACTTCTAAGTACCAATTTGTTTAATATTTGTGCCTGTATTGATATTGAATTTCTTAAGAATCCCAATCGCAATTTAAAGATCCCAAAAATCTCCATGTACACATTTTTGTGAAAATCCGATTAGGTTAAATATTTTTGGTACGTAATATACGTAGTTTATTCGTAATATATAGTAGAATTTCCCATTGTTTTCTTATAAGCTCTGACGTATAATTTCTATACAGGGTGATCCAAAAGTGTGGAAACGGTTAAATAACTTTCGAGGAATGTATTTTGGAGAAAAAAGTTGTAGACAAAAGTTTTAGGAATTTTCCCTGGCTATTCAATGGTGGCCTTATATTTGATCTTGACCATAACCTTGAAGGTCATTTCAAGGTCAATTTGACTTTTTTAAATGGGGACACATATTTTTGACCACGGAAATGGAAAGAGCGGAAAATTTTACGTCCGACTATGACCTTAAGCATTACTTCAAAGGTCATATCAAGATCAAGATGATTCTTTGAAGGTCAAGGTTGTGGTCAAGGTCACATTCGGACGCAAAATCCGCAGCAACAATGCAGGTTCCTCTTTAAAGAACCGTATTGACTTGATATGACGTTCGAGGTAATGGTCAAGGTCATAGTCGGACGTAAAATTGTCCGTTCTTTCTATTTCCGAGGTCAAAAATATGTGTTCCCATTTAAAAAAAAACAACTTGACCTTGAAATTACTTTCAAGGCCATGCTCAAGGTTAAATTTAAGGTCTCCATTGAATAGTCAGGGAAAATTCCTAAAAAGTTTGCTTAATACTTTTTTCTCCAAAATGCCTTCCTCGAAAATTATTTAGCCGTTTCCATACTTTTGGATCACTCTGTATAATTAATTCTTAATTCTATATAAAAAAAAAAAATTAGAGATTTATCAAAATAATTTATACGAGAACATTTTCAATTTAGCTTAAAATCTTATAAGAGTTTATGTTTTATATGAAAACCAATGAAATCAATTTTACAAATCTTATCGAATGAAGGCAATGGGTTATTAATTTTATTCTTAATTAGTGTAAATTCGACTAATTCTTCAATTAATTTTAATCTAGGGCTTTATAATTTTTATCATTTGTGTTTTTATTAAATTTTTATGGATTTTTATGCAATTTAGGGTTTTTAAGTTTTATGTGAAATGCAGGGCTCTAAATTTGCAAATTGTTGATACAGTACCAGAGTCAGAATACGTTACACTCTAAAACTTGAACGTAAATTCACACTGACTTTAAGAACAATTTTACTTTATTTTTTTTTGTAAAAATTTATCACGATCGTAAAAGTACATATTTTTGGGACAATTAAGCAAATAAGTGTTTAGACCTAAATTCTCCCATTCAAACAAAATGAATGCGCAATCACTTTATGAAGGTATTCCTTAAAGTTAAGATGTGCTGTTGAAAATATTTTACTTGGAGGGTGTAATTTCCATTAAAAAGGTAAAATAACTTTATTAAGGAACTTTACAAAATTAAATATGAGATGAATTCATTTAAACTAATCTTAATACTTTAATACAACGGAAAATTTCATTTTCATACGAATTTGGTTACGAACGAAAGTTAGAACAGCGGCTTATGAACTGATTTTCAGTCACATCTGAGGGTCTAATTTTAGGTATTTGGAACACCGTGCGTGATCGTTGCCTTTTTGCAAGCCCTAATGCCCTCAGTTAGCCGTCAGTAGTTAAATAACACTTGACATTTTCTTGTCCTATTACTTGCTTTCGCTTGTTAATTTACCACCAGCAGTTCGTTGAGCGAAACGAGCCCGCTTGGAATTCTATAGAAAAGAAGTGGCCAGAAGTAGCCAAGGCACCACCAGCTGATGTTCAGAACCGCAGAAATCTCGGTGTGTCGTTCGGCCAGTTTTTCTGCTGCTGGATGCTGAGGCTGGTGGTGTCCTCCGTCCTCGAGCTCTAGTGTTGGCATCTCATTTATTCATTTTTGTTGCTTTCAGCCAGCTTGTTACAGCGACTGGCAATTGTATACGACTGAACTGAAATAGGAGCCCAAACACCAGGCAGTTGCTTGCCGCCGCCGCCGCCGACACCGCAAGTGCAGAAAAATCTACGGAAAAAGCACCTGTGCAAGAAGGGGTGAGTGTATATATTATAGTACATTACTCAAGGCAGCATCCGAGTAAGTCAAGATAAGTTTTAAGGACAAAACAAGAGCACCATGATGAGGTCCAGTATAAGCGCTCTGGAGGCCTCTTAGAGGTGCGCTGTGTTTGCGCGTCTCCCCGCAACAAAAAACATTTCGAACAAATGCATAAATAACTGCAAGACGACGACTTGAGCCTAGGGTTTCTCTCTGCCGCAGCATCCCTTCGAAGCCCGTCGAACAAGGCAGGGAAACATAAAAGATGCGCGTAATTAGCGAGAACGGAATTTTCAATTTAATTTCAACGGGGCCCCAAGAGAGATACATTTAGCTCTCTAGCACCGTGCGTTTTATTGACGGTGGTTAAACGGTGGATGATGACCTCTCCTTTAATTGCCATGACTCGGGGATAAAAGTTAATTAAAGGATGTAAGATGGAATCACAAAAATTTATTCGATATTATATGAGGGCCCCATGTTTCTGGCCACTACTGACAAAGTCGCACTCCGCTCCTAGGGCGTACACCTTCACAAGGTCTTTCTGGTTTAATTTGGAAAAAACTCATATAAAAAATATACTTAAAACACCATTTCGATTTTTGATTAAACTATTAATTGTATTTGAGACAGTATACAGTCTAAACTATCACCAATTCATATGCTATATCCAGAAAAATCAAAACTAGTTTTGGGTACTTTATAAAAAATTACAACGTAATAATTACTCACTCTAGGAAATTTATTAAAACCCCATTTTGAATAAGATACTCTCAGTTTTCAAATGTACGTTCAATAATTTTTCTATCATTCGACGTTAAAAATAAATAAAACTCTTTGGATTCACATATTGAAATTTTATTATAAAGTTTTTCGCTTAAGTCTTTCGTTTTTAAGGGAACTTTCCCTGGCCTTATACATAATTATAAATTTTAGTTCTGTCATTTTATAAACAACGTTATGGGCAACAAATACTAATTTTTTTTTAAATTTAAACTTAAAATTCATATATCATAAGAATTTTTTTTTTTTAGATAACCCTGCCACGAGTTCTAATGGCACACGTCTAACACTATTTTTGAAGAGAACTCATTTAATAATAATAATTTTGGAATTGTATAACACTCTTTGTGTACTATAAAGATTTATAAATAAAGCTCCAAAAGCGTTTTCTGATATGTCATATAGTTCTTATAAAGAAAAATTAAAACAAATAATGTTTTATTTAATCTTTTTGAAGGGAAAGTACCCCTTTAGGTGAAAAACGGCAACAAAATAACAAAACGAAAATGATATACTGTTTTTCACTAAGAATTTGAAGTGTCTAATTATTAGTATCTAATTTAAAAAATTCTAGTAGTGATTAGTTTGTAAGTTATAGAATGATCCTAACAATATTAAAGTAGGTACTAACTTTTGAAAATTGTTAGGAATTGATTTTCTTTTCAAAATTGTTTTCCACTGATCTCGGTAAATTTTATGAATTTTACATTCTAAAACCTCAAGCCGTTATTTAATTCATTTGAATTCCCATAAAGCTTAATCCTTTTTTAATCGATTGCAAATTACTACCCAGAATAAAATGTTGTTTTTCACATTAAGCCCCACACGTGCTCAAATTATCAATTCAGCTTACCTCAGGGAATAAAAATGAGTCGCAAAATTCCAGTGAAATGATTGCAACCCTCTCGTTCCATTCATTAATTGTTAACTATATTAATTTAACGGAGTTATTAATGCTCATAATATGCATATTTTTCAAATTAACGTTTGAACAGCTAGCGCACCATATGCGCACTGGGGACGTCCTCAAGTATTATTCGCCTACTAGACGGAGACATTAATTTTTCCCCTGTTGACCCATTAATAAATAATAAAGTCGTAATATCTTCAAGGAAAAAGCTGAATTAACAAACCATCAGCGGTATTGCGGAAAATTCAAATAGAAATTTTTACAATTATTTTAATTGATCGTTTAGTTGTTTGCTGTTTGAAAATTTATGGTTTAATGCGCGTAAAAGCGAATAAATGGAATTAATCGTTTCGTTGCAGCAACCATAAAGATGTCGTACAAATCGTACCGGTAATATTACTATTACTATTATTTACGACTATTATTAATTCGCGCGTATCGCCAGAGCGAGGGAAAACGTTGACATCGTCAACCTGACTAATCTCCTTACTCTAGGCCTATTAGAGTTAGTTTTGAATGCGCGATAACCTTCTGAATATTTGAAAGTGAAATTACAAGATTTTGCCGATCGGAAAATTCCTCTGCTCCTGCACTGATGCAATGTACGCAAATATTTACGTGTCCGCATGTGAAATACACTACGAGTATTTACTTAACGATCTTATTTTACAATTTACCTGTTTACATCTCGAGGTCGCGAATCTTCTCTCATTCTAAAAGATGCTTTTCTTCTGAGTCACGCACTCTGGACCTTATACGTTAACATGATGGTTTTTTTTTTATCCAAGACTGTCCCTTCTTGGATTCATCAGTCACTTAGATAACAGTTGAGGGCCCCACAAGAAAATGATCTCTGAGTCTCTTTTGATTATTACCCCGGAGAGGCCGACAAAAACTTAAAGAAAAATATATAAAAATTTCAATTAGTCTGCAGAAGGTATTTTGTCAAGAGGCGCTGATAACCAGGTGATCGCCAACACTAAAAGCCATACCTTGGCCCTTGGTAGGGCTGAAATTTGACAGGTTGGATAATTAGTTCCACCTGGCGATAAAGTGGATCCTTTTGTCTTATACCTTTGAGCACCGGTCACATTCCAGTTTAAAGGTAAAGAATGCCTTTGAGGTCCTTATCAAGGAATTCCATCTAACAAGCATCGGTTACCTCTGTACTTGGTAAGGGGTACATCCTGTTAGATAGGCTAAATCCCGTGCTCCAGAAGGTTTCAAAAACACCTCTGTCGAATTTGGGATGAGTTAAAGATATGCATCGCAAAAAATAGGTAAAAAATTACTGAAGAAACCTACGAGAAAGCCCTAAAGGAGCGGTGCTGCGTTAATAAGTTTATCAAAACGTTCAGGCATCTGGTGACTCATTGAAAACGATGGAAAAACCCACAGTTTCGGTTTCATTGATAACTCTTATAGCCACACCACCCAGTATAGGTCCAGAATCCACATCGAAGAAGTCCGATACATTTTTTGACCCGACTCAATTAGCTGGACCTCCAAGCCAGAAAATAAACGATGATAAAATAAAATTCACCTGAGTCATCCGAGAAAAATGTTTTTTTTTCCCCGTCCTAGGCCGAGCAGAGGCTATTCTTCATCGGAAACTCTCATCAAATTAACTAACCATAAATATTCAGCGGCTGTCACTGCTTATTTAATGTCGCGCGTAATTGATAAAATTCCGCAATTTGTAATAAAAATGAGGCAAAATCGCTAAGTGGAAGCATCAATCAACGCCGGCCATCGGTGAAGCATTCATAATTCAGCGTTAAACCATCGAAGCGATCCGATTAGGTGCAAAGTAGGAGGTTGGAATTTATCGATTTTTAATTATTTATAATTTTTTTTTGTGCGCTTTTCCCACACATCGCACATACATAATTTTGTATTTATTTTGTTGTTGCATTCATATCACCAACAATATTATTCAATTTTATTTGAATTCACTCAATGGGCGAGTACGCTCCCTCGGAATGTGTATTTCTGATGAGCGGGCGCGATTCTTTGATGAGGTTCTGATTAAAATTGTTAAAATGTCTCGATACCCTGCATTCATTTTAAAATATTTTATTATCCAAGAGTTGTGGCACGATTAGAATAATTAGTCAATTGGTTATTCCATAAATCCATCAATCCACACTTCACATCCACGCTGTCGTGTTCGCGTGAATGTTTGTTCAATGTTAATTGCTTTGGAAGTCGCTGGCTTTGATTTGTTCCAGAGCTGCTTCGCTAAAAATAACAAATTAGTTTGAATAACTGTTAGACATGTAGAAAAATAGATTTTTTTTTCGCGAATTTACAAAAATGTTCGAGTTTCCAAAATTAAGAAAAACTTAATGTAATTTGTTGTCCATCGTCGATTGTTGTGATTGTCTAATGTTTTTATCGTCATTTATTCATCGAATAGTAAAATTTCTCCTTGTCTCTACTTTTTATGTAAGGTATTGGGACAAATGTGCACTGCCTAAAGTCACTTCGGACATATATAATGCGTTAGATGAAGATGAACTCACTATTTTGGTTATGTTTGACTTCAGCAAAGCGTTTGATTCAGTGAATCACGTGAAACTTCTATCTAAACTTGATACATCATTTGGTTTATCATCATAGCGCTCAAATTTATTAGTGGTCGCATTCAAGCAGTCGGAGTAGGCAATACTGGAACGATCGATCTCTTCAAGGGCGTGCCTCAAGGATCTTTGTTAGGGCCGTTACTATTTTCTCTGTTTATTAACAACCTTCTTTCCATCGTAGGTAACAGTTCGGTTCGTTTATATGGGGATGATGTTCAAATTTATCTGAGCAAACCCACAAGTTTGATGGAGGATTGTATTGACCTGATAAATGAAGATTTGCTGAATATATACGAATGGTCTACTATAAATAATTTATCGCCGAATCCACTTAAATCTTAAAAATTGGGGATATAACTGAAGTCAAGACTTTTATGTTGTAGTTATATAAAAAATACGATTTCCAAATCACCAATTGAGATTTAGTTAAAAATATATTTCATTTTCCAGGTGTGTCGATCTTGTAAAATCTCTTCTTCTTCCTCACTTTATGTTTGGTAGTCTCATTTTCACTACACTTGATATTAAGGGGACGTGACACACCCAATTTTTTTATTTTTTATATTTGGAAAAATTGGAAAATTGAAGGGAAAAACAGTAGATACATTAATCAAACTTTGCATATTTATTAAAAAGGGTTAAAGTAATACAACAAATTTTTTTTTAATTTTTTGAATTCGTGTTTTTCTTTGTACAATTTTTTTTGTAAAAAACCACAAAAACTGACTGCGGACACGATTGGGAGCGAATGGAACGTCTGAAAAAAAAAAAAAAATACGGGGTTAATTGTTATCAAAATCCCCAGGGATTGAACCTAAATGGAACATTTTTCACGAAAAAATTATAAAATGGTGGCATTTTTCCGGGACAAAAAAAAGTGAATTTTTGAAAAAATGCCGCCATTTTGTAGTTTTTTCGTGAAAAATGTTCCATTTAGGTTCAATCCCGGGGGATTTTGATAACAATTAACCTCATATTTTTTTTTTTTTTAGACGTTCCATTCGCTCCCAATCGTGTCCGCAGTCAATTTTTGTGTTTTTTTACAAAAAAATGTACAAAGAAAAAAACGAATTCAAAAAATTAAAAAAAAAATTTTTTGTTTTATTTTAACCCTTTTTAATAAATATGCAAAGTTTGATTAATGTATCTACTGTTCTTCCCTTCAATTTTCCATTTTTTCCAAACATCAAAAATAAAAAATTGGGTGTGTCACGTCCCCTTAAGGGGGTATCCCACTCTAGAACGTTCAAAAAATGCATTTTTTTTTTAGTTTTGAAAAATTCTGTGTTCTTTCCCGAATCGTTTAAGCTATCTCTTGCCGCGAAATTTGAAAAGCTCGCGTCGCTACAGGCGATTCCGTGCGCAGCTGCGCGCTCTCCACCACTCTAAACTTTAACTTAAATTCCGTTTTTCTCAAAACACCGTCTTGATGAATGGTGTGCAGCATTCTGAGAAAACCATTCATCCGAAAAATTTCAGATTTTGGTACAAGCTGTGTTAGCTTTGTCTCTATGACCTAAGTGGAGCAAATCAGGCATTTTTACGTTTACATAGCTTGTATCCCATATAGTAACAGTAAAAAATCAACTAAAATATAAAACTTATAGTAGAAAAAATTAAAAAAATGAATATAAATTTTTTTTTCAAAATGTGCCACACTCATGCCATAGCCACATATATAAAGAGTACTAATATGCAATCTCATAATTTTCAGATTATTTGTTTGGCTGGTATCGTGCACACCGTTCCTAAGGTATGAGTCCCAGTAGCAGGCCTGCCCTGACCCAACCACTCAATAAAAAAAATTTTTTTTTTTCTCAAAATATTCATTAAAGTTCATATAATAAGAGTATTATTATGTTTAACTCTAAACGTTTTATATTTTCTTGTTCAACTCCCTGAAAAAACCGTTCAATTCAAGGGCCTCTAGAGTGGGATACCCCCTTAAGTGGCAAAGAAGATTAAAACTTGCTTTTAATAATATAACACGTGTGACATTTATGTATTACCCCGGAATGAAAATCTCGCAAGCTCGGTTTTGGGAGTTGTATTTGAACCATATCTTGTAAAGCGGCAGCTTTTGTTTCTGCATAAGCTTTTTTTATAAGAAAGCGCCCAGCTACATCTGCGATAAACTTCAATACATATGCTCCAACAGAAAGCCTTTGCCTTCTTCATCCTGGAGTTGCATCATGATATGGTGGTTTTTCTTTATCTAGGGTATTCACAAATGGAATAGCTTTCCATATAGTCTTCAGCGTATAGGATCCGACAGGGTTTTGACTAGATTACTCAATGTCGCTCTGTGATATGTACGATAACATTATTGTAGAATAGAATTGGTTGTTTATTCATCTTCCATTCTATCTTTCGTTTAATAAACAAACACTATTGGTCTACTCGATTTACTGCGTAGTTTTGTAATCATTTAATTATGTAGGTACGCTTTTAATCATCTAATTGTCGAATTGTAGACTATTGCCTATGTATAGTTGACTAAAGCGAATTAATGAATTTTAATCAAGTATTGCCCACAAAAGACTCGAACGATTTTTATAAGCCTTTAAAAATGTGTTCTTCCTCAATATTAATATTAAACTTAATTAGACACCTAAAAGTTTGTGATTAATAAATTTTATAGATTTACTTAATATAGAATTAAACCACATTTTGTATTCTCTGATAAAATCTAGCTTCATTCAAGGGACTTAAATTCAATCTAGAATTCGATCTGCTAATTAAATCATAAATTCATAAATTTTAAAACAACTTTCAATCTGCCCAAATTGATACATAATAAATTTAAGCTTTTCTCACTTAAGGGGCTAGAAATTTCGCCAGCTGCGCGCTTCCATACAATTTTGTGAACGATGACCCTGAATATTTGATGTTAATGATAAGATGTTTGATACTATCTATAATTTAGCAGAACTGTTACCACGCCTTCTGTTGACCACACGTGTTATAATCCGTTGAAGATTATATTATACGATATGTGTGTGACTAGTTTTAATCTGTATACCGGGTGAACTAGATGACCTTACTTTTTAATCGATTATATCGTACCACTTGGTGCCGAAAAATTGATTTTTGAATTTGAATGATATTTTATCCTTTTGAACAGACAGAAATTCTCCTCTATTCACAGGGTGTCAGACAGTAAGTTATACAAGATTTGAATCGAATAATTTTTTTTGTCTCGCATAGATATAAATTAAGATTAACAAAAATTTTTGTCTACAAAACACGATTTTTAAAATGTTAATCGCAATTATATACAAAAAAAAAAAAAAAAGAAGAAAAAAACGAACGAGAATCTTATCAAAAGGTGACGATAAGAATTTTCGTCGATGATATCATAGGGACATTGTTACGATCATTCATCAACGATGATATCGTGTCAGGCGTATTATAGGGGATCTGGAAGAAGAAAAAAAAAATAGTAATATATCAGAAAATGTTGATGAAAAAATATATATATAAAATAACACACATTCTAATTAGAATCGAAAATTTTAGTGACCCAACAACTCTTTATCTTGTGGTAAGATCGCGCTTTGATCAATGAATCGATCCCGCCGGCAATCGACCGATCTGTCGTGTAGAACAAACGATTGAATGACTGACTGAATATGATAATTTTGTCATGCATATGCAAGGGCTACTCAGATTCAGATTCAGATGGCCAGATACACGAGCTTCGATGTAATTACTTTGTAGGAGCGTTTTTTTTTTCGTTTTTTTCTGGACAACTAATTAGCCAGTGATTTAGTGAATGTGGCGCGGCTTTGTCTCTTCCGCCGGCCTGGGCTGGCCTGTGCCAGACCATCGATCGCCGATCGTCATGATAAATGTTCTAGTAATTTATGGGCCAATAAGAACTGATGGCTTTGTAATTTGTAAATGATTATTTTATGCATCCATAAGCTTGTTTTTAATTAGATGTTTTGCATGATTAATTTTAAAAATAGAGATTTCGTGTTCCACTGTCGCACTCGACCAGATTGCGTTAAGTAGGGGTGTGGTTGAACGATTTTCTGGTTAGATTAAAATTTTAATAATTCTATAAAATTGGTCTGCACAACTGTTTTATAACCTGAAGAAACCTTTCATATATGAAGAGATCAATTTTAAAAAGGCTCGCGGCAATTTTATTTCGAAATTTTTTAGGAAAGAAAAAAAAAACCCTACAAATGCGTGAAAGCATGTTAAAATAACGCAGGAAATGATGATGATAGTAACGATCGTCCCTGGGAAGATCGTTAATTCGATGTTCTTCAAACAAAAATAGCCAGCGGGAGGTCTCTGTCTTGTGAAATGTTTTGATTCTTTGGTGGGAACTAAAGGGAGAACTGATTTTTCACTAATAAATTTTTTTAGAAAGGAATTCAAATGTCTACATATAAATATACCCAAATAAATCGTACATTATAATTATTAATTTTTCCCTTATCTACCTTCCGATCAATGATATCTTTAAGGGTAGACAATATAGCTGTGATTGTCTAAACCACTTAAGAAAAAACACGAATACATTGATGTTAATTATGCTGAAAGTGAACATTTCGAAAAGTTGTCGATAAGGCAAGGTGGATCTTAAGTAGGCGAAAAATATTCCTCAGATACAAAAGACACTTGAGACGTAGTTGTAGGCCAGCCGGTTATTTCAAAAGCCGAACTTAATATTCAGTCCGAGGAATCGGCAATAAATCACGACAAAATAAGACGATAAACATTCATCTCATGATTGACTTAACGCCGATCAAGCTCGCAGCTCTTCAATAAAATTGGATCCGATAGAATTAACAATCGGCGGGTACCATACAGTCTGCCAGAAACTGTCTTAATTTTTACACTAAACCACCTCCAAGTCAACAAGCGAAACAATTCCAGACAGATTGGCTCCAAGTTTTTCGCTGTTTTTGTATTCCAAAGATGCCGCATCGGTCCATAATTGCCGATCTTAAAGCACTCATTGAAAGCCTAAGTTATGGTCACCTTAATCGGACGAGTATATCCGCCCGAAATTTTTCTTCGCTTTTTGTATTTATTAATTTTTGTCGATTTTAGTCAACAATGCCGTTATGTTTGACCAGTTATGGTATATAGATAGGTTATTCGGTTCGAAAATTTATTTAATAGATTTTGGGAGCGGTCAAACAAATTTTTTCGCGGTATCATTTGGCGACTCGACGATCACGCCATAATAAAACTGTCAATTCAACCAAAAGTGCGATCAAATATCTTCTCGTTTCAAGCTGAGAAAATTAAGTTTTATTGTGAGGAATTTTACGTAAAAGGCAATCCCAAGAATCATCAAAAAAGACCGTCGTCGATGATTATGGTGTTGGATCTCTTGGACCAGGTGTTAGACATTTAATTTGCTTGCTAATTTTTTGGAGGAGTTCGATTAAATTGTTATGGAATTTGAGACTTTTTTACAAGATATTTATTTTTATTATGGTTGAAAATCTTTTCAGTTTTTTTTTTGTACATATTTATTGACATAATATGTATATTGTATTGAAATTCAACGAAACAACTTTAATTGGAAATTGTAATCAGAGAAGAGTAATAAATTTAAATCACAATCACAATCTGAAATATACTACATGTTAAATTATGAATACCTGGTTAAAAACATACATTAAAAGTTAGATTGCCACGATTTAAAATTTGCTTTATTTCAACAATTCAATGTAAAAGTTATATTAAAATAGTAAGATGAACTAGGAGCTGATTCATTGGAACAGAAAATTCGTAACAGATGAATTATGAAGCTACCATTGATGAATCAACTAGAAATATGTTTTTGTAATGTAATTATTTTTATTAATAGTATTTGCCACTTAAGCACAGAAGTCTCGCGATTGAGAATGATTCAAGGACAAAGTGCTTAGCAGAAAAATGCGTGCTTGTCAGTTTACTTCTCACGCAAATAACTATTTAAGAAAATCTTATTACTTATGCAAGACATTACACGGTCAAACATTTTTGAATATTTCTTAACCCGTCTTGTATTTGTATTCTGTACTTTCCAAGTAGAAGAAGAAGTTCATACTTTCGCCTTAATTAAAATATGTTTCTGACAGATATTACATATTTAACAGCAATTTAAAAATTATAATACATAATAGGAATTACTGAAATTGTAGGAGATTTAAATTACATACAGTAAAAATTCTTTTTATTCTTATATTCTATACTTGAAACTGGAAATATATATTACGAAATTCTTTAATAGTTAATTCTATACTTCTTGTAGTAAAATAAAAGATGATGGTTTTAGCTGTATTGAAAAACGCGTTATTCCTCAAGAGTATTAAATATTTAGTCCAAGACTTTCTGACTGTCTACACTTTGAAAAATAAAGTTGTTCAATTTAAACAAAATAAATTATTAAAAGACCACATTATACATATAGCTGAGACCCTGTAAATTTTCGAAAATTTTCGTACCAATACCAACTATTTAAAATAGTTAATTCCAAATAGTGAACGTAAAAAAAGAGGCTTCTTAGCCTGTTTTGTAAACATATGTAACTTTGATTGGATTTAAAAAAAATTAACCTATAAGTGCTTGCAATTGCTGTCTGGTCATGAACTTGTGCAAAAAGCAATATTTATTGCTCTAGAGACTAAAGATCCCCTTAAACAAAGGGTTAACTAGCCCCCTTACTTAGGTAAGGTACCCGAGGTGTACCTCACCGATTTTCTTGATTTTGTGGTATGTGGTAGAGCATCGAAAAATATTGAACACTTTTTTTTTTTTTTAGAATTCAACCTTTCAATAAATTCTTATAATTAAAGAATTTTTAAAAATAAAAATACGTTGAAAGATGCATTTACCTACAAAATTACTTAAGGGCCATTTGCAGTCATTTGGCTCCAAAGTACAGTTCGCAATATTGCTTTAATATAACATAATAAGTGCAATTGATATTTTTGCAAAACATTAATTAGTTTTCAAAATACTAAACAAAATTTTGTTTCGGGGTAAACTTCAAGGGTAGTTTTCATCCCTTAAAAGGAGAAGATGGTATTTACAAAAAATACATGTCTAATATTTTTTGATGCTCTACACCATACCAGGGAATCAGGAAAATTGACAAAATCTAGCTCTGGTGCAAGTCGGGGGTGACTTACCCCCACTCACCCTCTTAAGATTGATTATTTTCAAATCTCCTAAAACACGTCAACTATATTTTTCAATTATCTACTTTATCCAATTATTTTGGCTCAAATTCTAACAATTTAGGAATTTTTACAGATAAAAAATACGCTGAAAAATAGTATTTACCCTGAAAATTACTTAGGGGTTGCGGCCCTTTGGGTTCAAAATACTATTCACAATATTGTTATAATACAACCTAAAAAGCGCACTTGGTATTGTTGCAAAATTTTAATTAGTTTTCAAGATATTTAAAAAAAAATGGTTTTTGGGGGTTAACTTTAAGGGTGGTTTTTATCCCTTCAATGGAGCAGTTAGCACGTAAAAAAAAAAGTGTTCAATATTTTTCGATGCTCTACGACATACCACAAAATCAAGAAAATCGGTGAGGTACACCTCGGGTACCTTCCTTGTTAGTAATCAGCCACATCTAAAACTCTTTAACTCAATTTTTATTAAGGTACCTTATGATTTACTACTTTTTTAGTTTTTTAATTGATAGGAATATTTTATGAATTTTTTATTTTTTAACCCCTTTAAAGGGGTTGATTACACCCACACAATCACTTAATGTTGTTTACATAAGTAACAATATTAGCTACTAAAATAATAAACACGTGTATAAATAAATAATAGCACGTGCGTTTTGCAAAAATAAGGGTAATAATAACGCTTTGTAAGGGAATAACCCACTGTTGAAAAAAAAAAATTCGATTTTTTTCTTTTTATATATTTCGATAGATTAGCACTTCAAGAATATGTGTGTAAAATTTCAGATCGATATCTAAATAATTGTTATTTCTACAGCTCTCACAGTCCTCCTCCGTTCAACTACGATTTCGGAGCGCGCGGCCTTGTAGCCGCTCAAACAGCTGCCGCGTGTATTACCTATTATAATACTTTCTAAATGTATATTATATAATACATTAATACATAGTTCCTTATACTATTATAATTAGAAGGTACCCGCTATCACCTGGGATTCGCTGATTAAGGGTTAGCTGAAAATGTTTTGACTTATGTCACAAAATTTCTTTAAGAAAACTTTAAATGCGTTTTTCTCAAAACGCTCTTTTTCGGTGCGCGTCGTAAAATTGTGAAAAAACAATTGGGCCGATTTACTTCTTTAGCATACACCTTTATTAAGTACTTAACTATAGAAATAACCTATTATTAGAGTAAAAAAACAAATTTTGTTGATTTAGGATCAACTTTTTCGTGTTAAAACATAACGAAAATCGATACATCAATGTTCGAACGTGCACTAAATCATCAGATTTTTTTTTTTTGCTCCAACAATAGGTTATTTCTATCCTTTATAACAAATATTGAAGGATTTTTCTTTGGTATACAGTAAAACCCGTTTAAATGCAACCCGCTTTACTGCACAATTCCTTTTATTGCACACGATGCGAATGCACCGAATTTTTTGCCTTATTAATGTGTAGAAACAAAGACCGCATTATTGCACACCTCTTAAATACACAAACCTCTTATTTGCATATTAATTTCAGGCACGAATTTTCTATTTGAATTAAAAAATAACCGGATAAATGCAATATTACATATTTTAAATGAACAGATCTGTAGAAGTGTAGTACTTTTACATTGTACCCTCGGTGGTTACCATTTAAAGGCAAAGAAGAAGTAGAACACTTTCTCGTTAGTCTTTGCTTTGACATTTCAGTCTTTTTGAGTTGGCGGGTGGACCTTGTAAATTGCGGATTGTAATTGTTTAATTTTGGTAAAATTTGTAAAGTAAAGACGAAAACAGAACGCTATGTATTTAACCAAACTGAAAAAAAGTAATCCGAGCTCTCTTAAATGCACAACATGTGCATTTATCTTAAAAACGTTTAAATGCACAAACTGTTTAAATGCACGAAATTTTCTGACAAATTGGATGTGCATTTAAGCGGGTTTTACTGTATATTTGCAGGTGCATACTTTGGCCAGGATTTTACGAGGCGCAATTTGTATTTTTTTTTGGACTGTGTGCGCGCTGCATCGTGACGTCCGCCATTTTCTTAAAAATTTTTTTTTTATAATCGCAATATAAACTTTAGTCCTCTGTAAAGAAGTGTGGAAAAAAGCAAAAAGATATCTCTGATAGTTTTTTTTTTATCGATTTTTTAAAAAAAAGTTCCATTTTTTGGGCTTCAACAGTGGGTTACCCCCTTAAGGGGATATTTAGCTTCTAAAACAATAAATCTTACTTTTTGCACAAGTTCATGACCAGAAAACAATTTTGAGCACTTGTACGTTACATTTAATCAATTCCAATCGAAGTTACAGGTCTTTGAAAAACAGACTAATTTTGCGGTCACTCTTTCATTCTTAGATTATAATGCAGGAATTTACGTTGTGTGGTCGTATGCAAACAATATCCGAAGAACTTAAACATATTTAAATAGGTTTAAACGATTTTAACTCCTCAGATTGTTGCCTAATTAATGTTTTGGTTAATCTGTTATCGAATTTTGTAAAACGCGATCAAAACTTACTATTTTAATAGTTCATCACCAATTGTAGGGTTAAAAGTTTAACGACATTCTTAGTTTAAGAAATTTTGTAAGGGATGGTTGTGTAAGTGATTTAAATTTAACATAGTGAGTTTTCAAAACTTCTTGTTGATTGCTCCAGCAGTTGTTAAGAAAAAGTGGTCACTACTTTGAATGAGACTTTCAACATTTTTGCGGATATGTCCGTTAAAAATTAATATTTTTTAATGAAATATTACTCAATTATTCACAGAAACATCGAGTAAAACAACACATGCTGCATTACAAAAAGATTAGAAAGTAATGCTCTCTAAGCACCCGTAGCCCTTAATTAATAAAATGTGAATTTATTTATATTTAAATATACCCGAGTAAAAAATTCTAAAATTTTTAAAAAGGCCTGCGCTTTGAATGTTTTATTCGATTACATGACATCCGCACTAATTTCGTACAACAGCCGCACCAAGGCAGCACTACGGCCGCATTGTAAAATATATCAAAAATGGGATTAGTACAAGTAAAGCTACAGCGGCAGCACTCTCGGCCACACCATCGGCTGAAACAATTTATAAAATATATATCTATATATATTGGTTCGGCCGTGGTGCAGTTGAGGTGCATTCATTGTCCACCATTAATTTGTACTCTTACAACGAGAAATGTTGTTGTACCTTGTAAACTAACAAAAATTTTTGTTAACATTTAAATTGTAAGTTCATCAAAAAATTATTAGTAAAGAATTTTCTTGTTGAAAATCTCAGTCAGATTAATTTTTTTTCGTTCTTAGAAAAATTGAACTTTTTAACCTAAGATTTTGGATATTCTAACTAATGTTTTTCTCTCACTGTAGACAAAGGTGTGTATGCAATAAAATTTAAAATTGCAAAGACTTAAATGGAGGCAAATCTAGTGGCTAATAAAATGACACATTATTACCTTGTTCTTTGTCTCCTGTATCCACAAAAACTGTATTGCAAAAAATCGTAAAAACCATTGACTTTGTGTCTCCGGCTAACAAAACGGTCATTTTGTCTGGTGTCATGACGAAATATCCACCCAATCTCTATCCGAGCTTTATTGCAAGGAGACGATTCGGGCAAAAAGGAATAACGTATCTGAAGAACACGATTTATCTCTTGCGAATTATCTCATAGTCCGGTTGTAATGATGACTTCTTCCTCACTTCACGACCGCCGCGGATGTCCCGCGGATAGTGCCGCCCGCTAATTTATGCTAATGGATGTAAAATTGGCTGGACGTTTTTGCCCCTGCCGTCGTCGTCCGTCTGTCCGTCGGTCTGTCCGTCCGTCCGTCGGACCGTTCGTTATCATATCTGCTAAGAAATTTGTTTAAGGCTGGCCTTAATGGTCGTTTTGCTTATTGATTTCGGATGTTTTAGAAATTAATTCGTGCATTAAATTTCTTACTACCAGCCGCATTCGAGAAAAAAAATTCCAAAATCCGATGAATCCATTCGAAACCGGGGGCCGGGCGGCCGTCGTCGGTCGTATGAGACAAATTGACGCGAAATACCTTTAAATCCAAAAACGTTGTTTTTGAGGAAAAAAACCAATTAATCGTGGAATGCTGGTGCTCTTAAGTGCAAAAGGTAGAAAAAGTATATGTATACTATATATGTATATATATATATGAAAAAATAACAAGAAAATTGGCGGCGGGCTAGTTGAAACAAGAGACGATCGATTTGAACACTCAATTTGGGCCGGGGCTCCGGCGGAAGTAAATCCAATAAATTATCCCTAACTAGATAATGCGCAAAAGATGACCACACACGGAACCGGGCGGTGATCAGGGGCCTAGAAGATGATCAGAAGGAGCATCAGTCGAAGATAACGAAAAAACAAAAAAACAACAAAAAACAAAAAAAACGAAGATCGTCTTTAAAACATTGGAAACCACCGAAAATTAAATCCCGAACATGATGAGTAAGCACTGCTGGGCGTCCGCTCACCTTCGGGACTTATCTGCTCGCTCACAAAAATTTGTTGAAAGTAACAAAAGGACCACACAGGTAACTTCTTAAAAAAGTTTGGACCGAGCAGATAAAGTGGACTTATGACCCAGCGCCGCCGCAGAAACGAAACGAAAAAAGTACAAAAATCCGGGCGAAACACAAAAGGGAGCAAAAATGAAACAATTTTTGCCCAGGCACCGGGAGAAGGAAAAATTGCACGGATCAGCCGCCGGGGGTAGGCGGAGAGGTCCGAGGAACTTAACAACTGACCAATTACGCGGGTAAAATACCGATTGATCCGGACGACCGTAAAAAATCCACCTAATCAGTAATTTAAGCAGCCATCGCGAATGGGACCCCCAAAAAAAAAATCTAAAATAAAAAATACTCACAAATCGACACAACGGACCGCGGATACGGGGGACATCCTAAATAGGTCGAATCTACCAAGATCGCCCCATCTAATGAAGTTGTACCTCGGAGAGCGACCAGATCAAAGGAATCCTGCCCGGGGGCCTACATCCCGAAGACTTTTATGATTGTGTCCTACACCTCTTTGGTCCAGCACAGGGACGTGCAGGGGGGACAAATTTGGGCGAATTTTTATTTATTTTATTTTTTACCATTTTTCTTAGCTTAGTCGCATCGCATCTCTTTGATGGGATCAAATTTCTCAGGCTGCGCGTTTTCATGCAACTGGAGGAGGCACAAGACCCCTAAGAGTCAATTAGCAACCGGCTTAAGGATTTGCATGTTATAAAGATTTCGAGAGGCCGACCAATTTTCGGATTCCTCCTCGATGTCTGCTGATGATCGATCGAATGCTTTGCGGATGATCGGAATTTTTGTTATCAGTTTGCTTTTATATTTTAACAGCTTAAATTATTGAGAAGTACAATGTGCGTCAAAAACCATTCATATCAAATTAAATCGTTATATATGAATATATACACGCTGCCGTAAGTAATACCAAAAATACCAAAAATTTCAATAAAACAAATTATATAATATAGAAAAATTTACAAGTTGGTCGATATAAACAAATTGTAAAAAGGCCTCGCAACACATATTGCTGGAACTCTGCAAATGTTTAATGATATTATTTTATTCAATACCAACTACTATAATAATTTTATTCTTAAGCAGACCTTACATCGCATTTATAGGGTTAAAATTCACGCAAACAACAACTCTGTTACGAACTTAGGACGCCACATGTGATAGACCTTTTTTAGGGTTCCGTAGCCAAATGGCAAAAAACGGAACCCTTATGAATTCGTCATGTCTGTCTGTCTGTCTGTCCGTCTGTATGTCACAGCCACTTTTTTCCGAAACTATAAGAACTATACTGTTGAAACTTGGTAAGTAGATGTATTCTGTGAACCGCATTAAGATTTTCACACAAAAATAGAAAAAAAACAATAAATTTTGGGGGTTCCCCATACTTAGAACTGAAACTCAAAAATTTTTTTTCATCAAACCCATACGTGTGGGGTATCTATGGATAGGTCTTCAAAAATGATATTGAGGTTTCTAATATAATTTTCTTCTAAACTGAATAGTTTGCGCGAGAGACACTTTCAAAGTGGTAAAATGTGTGTCCTCCCCCCTGTAACTTCTAAAATAAGAGAATGATAAAACTAAAAAAAATATATGATGTACATTACCATGCAAACTTCCACCGAAAATTTATTTGAACGAGATCTAGTGCGTAGTTTTTTTTTAATACGTCATAAATCGTAAACCGCAATTTACCTTTCATTCAATCAATTCAAATATAAAAATAAAATAAAAACATTTAATTTCATAAACATAACCGTGAACCATAATTTTCTAATAATAACAAGAACTTTTATATTATGTTACTTGCTGCTACGGAACCCTTCATGGGCGCGTCCGATTAGCACTTGGCCGCTTTTTTGTAAATCAGTTTTTTAAACAAAAATAATACTAGACCTAGAAAATTAAAATTTGAAAGGCTTAAACTGCGGAAAAATGGGTGATTTCTTTAAAAAAATAGATATTTTTTAAGATAAAGTAAAAAACTGCACAACTTTTGAAAATTGAAATTCTGCACTTTTATGTAATAAATAAAAATTATATTTATTTTGCAAACTGAAGTCAGCATATTTGCAATATTAGAAATAAGGATAAATGTTCTGTAAAAATTACTTTGGGTAGATTATACTCCTTGTGCCATTTTTAATCAGTTATAAGTATTTTAAATTCTCATTTAACTAATCTTTTATTTAATCTGCTATCGAATTTAGTAAAATGAGGTCTAAACTTACTAGTTTCATAACTCATCAACAATTTTCAGATCAATTTTCATTTCACGAAATTCTTAGTTTAAGAACATTTCTGAGGGAAAAACTTTGCGAAAGAAGGTTATTTTCGCGTGCTTTTCTCTTATATACAAGGAAATAGCGTTTTTACATTTGTTTCTTAAGCATTCATTTTGTTATTGTCATTTTATAAAAAATAATTTTTTTCTTAAATCCTTTCATTAAGTACTACTTCTTCATGTTTAGAAGATTTTGACGGAATTTTGATCACTTGAGGTGCTTTTAAAAATAAATAATAATAGTTTTTATTGAAATTTTCATAAAATATTCACAAAAATATTACTCAATTACTCATCGAAATAAAGATCGAAACAACACACTGTAACAAATCAAACACATACTGCATTTCAGAAAAATCTGGAAAAATGTCCTTTTCTATTGCCCCTAATCCCTTCCTTAATTGTATCTTTCGCATTGTAAGTTTACTGACAAAAAACTTAGTTAGCATTCAAATTCTAAGTTAATCAAGAAGTGGTTAGTAAACAATTTTCTTCTTGAAAGGGTTATATTAGTAGATTAACTATTTTTCTACATTACTGACCAACTTTATTGTTTATAGTGTTTTAAACATACGATTTTGGCTATTTTTACCAATGTTTTTCTTTCAGTATAATTAATAAACGTGTAGTAAAATTCCCAATGATATAAAGGCACCACGCTTGAAGAATTCCGTATTCAAAAGTTCAATTTTGCAGTAAAGAAACTAATTGCTGAATAAAGCCAAAATTGAAAACTCGAACACAGAAATCGACCGAGGTCGTCTATTTTTTTAAGGCCATTCAGAGAAAACCTATTAATAACAATTCATCAAGAAATTATGTTGGAACTTATATTTAATTTGAACTTTATAATACTTGTTATTTCATATTGATGTAAGACTATATGATTAAGAAATGTAGCAGATTTTATTCGTATTTACGTCTCTTTACTAAAGCAAAATCAAATTTTCAATTTGAATCTCCAGTTTCCGTGTTAAACCGTTATAAAAAAAAAAACCCTGAATATTTCAAAATAACTTCTAAAATAGATTTCCCTCCTTATATTAAGATAATTAAAATGGTTTAGGACGGCAATAAAATCGAAATCAATCACGCCACATCTTCGCAACAATTAAGAAATTTTCAAGTTCGTCGCTTATGTAAGAGAGTCTTTCGTTTTGCATCATTATAACCAAACGAATATTTCCGCCCTTTTAAAAAAGTATTACGACAGCAATTTAATCCAAGAAATCTTTCTCAGATAATAATCGATACCTTAATTATGACCCAATCTATAGGCACACTATATAAGACCTACACGAACTTGTGTCAGCGTGTCTTCTAAATCGTTAAAGAAAGACTAAAAGCCAGAAAGAAGAGGCAGCAGCAGAAAAATCGGAAAAAAAATGTCTTGAAAGTTTCATGGTGGCATGCAAATTAAGAAAAAAGTGCCAATCGGTTCCCACACACATGTTCTCTTCGGACCATTCTGCAGTTCGATCGAGGAATTCCAGAAGATTTGTAGCATTTAGATACACAGGTATGTCGCGAGGACATGTACTCTGAGGTTCCTCTGTATAAAGATAAACCAGAGAAATGTTATAGTAATGATTTGCGGAAAAAAAAGAGAAATATTGAAGACGAACCATTCTGATTTCATGGATCTTGACTCTTCAAAGTGTTTTGGAATTGAGGTCTGGGGGCTTACATGTTGATGCAGTGATTTCGTATGATTCTGCTAGTTCTCAGACAGATAGACAAACAGTCGCCAGGCACGATTTTGATGTTGAAGTGATTTTCAAGGGATTCTTACTGGTGGCAGATATGGGATATTTGCGCTGTTCTAAGCATCAAAAGATATAGAAATCGAAGCACTAAAATTACATGCTTTCGGTATTCATGGTAATGCTTTTCAAGATTATTTAAAATACATATCAAATGAATAGACAAAGCCATCAAGAACTTCGATTTTCTTAGGATTAAAAGTTATCCCTGTAAGAAGGTATATACAAGTACTTTACATACTTCCTTTAGGTACATCACATCCTCATTAAGGAAGGTATTAGGAGCTTAGGACATATTAGTACGGTAATTATGAGGATTATCCCACAAAACATAGCCTAATTGTTCTTAAGCTGTTCTCTCAATAGCTGGGAATTTATAAGTTGCGGCTGGTACGCACACTTCGGGGATTTCCCAATTATGCGGGGTTTTCTTTGCGGAAAAAGAGGTTTCACGATTATAACGAATGAAACCTAGGTTTGTAGTTTTTTTTGCTATTTAAAGTATTCATGGGCTGTGATTCTACTAAAAATACTAAAAATATAAAAAAATTCTTATGAGTTTTCATTATTCATTTCATTTATATTTGTTGGTAGTATTTTGATATTAGGAGTCTGCTAAAGAATATATTTTGAAACATTGGGAAATACGAAAGCTTTCCGAAATTATTTTTAAATTGCGCTTTTATAAATTTTGAATAATCGTAATAAAGCCCAAGTTATAACTTTTAAGAAGTGGTTCAAGTTACACTTAAAGTTTTAATTAGAAATACTCTGACATAAAATAGGTAAGCTAAAAGGGAATAACAAAATCTAAACAATTTAAATTAAAATTTGGAATTTCCTAAAATGAAGAGGCACTTCAATGAGTTTTTAAGCCTGTTGAAATATAATTCGATTTTATTGCATCATAAAACAGCTTCATTTAGAAAATTTTACATCAATATAATTTTTTTTTTTATTAAATTCCGAGAAACCTTCAAAATTTAATACACCAAAACATTTTCTGGATTTAGTGCTTGGTGGCATCTTTTTGTTCGTTAAGTCATAATGCCGCTAAATCAAATCCAAGAAGAAAATAAGAAAAGCTAAAGGCACATTAACATTTCCGTCTTAAATATAAAAATTCATAATCCTCTCAAACATATCCGAATGACATGGAAACTCAATCGAGGTACCCGTTAATTGTGATATCTTCATTAATTATTGATCGATCGATTTATGCCCGAACATGGATCCAGATCAGATTAACTGCTGTTCTCTAAATGATCTTGCCCACAGATACGGCGGATGGCATCTGGCCGCGCAGCCTAAGACTCGCTCGTATATCAAGATCGATTTATGTTTGTTTAGTAATTGACAAAAGAATTTCCGACAGCCAGTTGTGGATTTAAATACCTCGGGAACAAAAGTGATCTCTCATCAGATCACTGCCGCATGAAAAGGAATAAACGACAACGAGGCTCGACGGTGGGGCTCCAAAGACTCCAGAGACTCGGCGATCGAGGAGCGGATTTCGGTGTGTGGCACAAACTCGGGCTATTATTGGTTTTGTGTCCAGGTATCCGCTGGTGGCTGGACCGCGGCAGACTTCTTGGGGTCTCTCTCAATTTTGCGGTTTTTGTTGCATTGATCATACTATATACACAAACACAGACATAGAGGCATTTTTCAGACGCACACACGCACACAGTCACCTGCAAATGATTGATCTTCTCGTGTTTTATGTGTTCAGCAAACATTTTGAAAATCATTTCTTATAATGACTTACTCGCATCCATTAGGTCCAGGCAGCATCCGCCCAATAGCCGGGCGGTCAACTGCTGTATCTTGATCATCAACGGGCGAGTGATTTTCTTGTTCATCATCCCTTTTTCGAATGGACTTTTGTGATTATGGTGCACCGACCGAATAACTTTATTACCAGATTGCCCACTTCAGTTTGGATCGTTGTGCGGCTCTTTGTTTTAGACCATTCCGCGGCCACATCGGTTCACATCATTGGCCTTACCCGGGCTTAGTTTTACCTACACCGGTGTATAGTATATCGACTTCGAAAAATTGATTATTGCTCTTGTCATTGTGGGGCTGACTAATTGGGTTTTTGTGAACAAACAAAACACACACACACAACCGCACATAGTAAACCGCCCGGCAAAACCAAAAGGAATTTAAAAGCCTCCGGCGATAATGCCAAAATTACAGGGATCCTCTCGAGGCGTTTTTGTAAAGTCATATCCGCTGCTTTGTTGATTCAATTTTTCGTGTATTAACTGCCCAGATGTATATTACAAAAATTTTTTCTTAAATAATCCTAATGTGCATTTCGTTAGACGTTCAGTTGACTTTCACCAAAATTATTTAAAATTTTTAATATTGGCAAATAGAGTCAATATATCATATTAATTATAAAATATTATTCCAATTACCTCCAAAACACTTTTAGGAATCAAAATTCTGTTCATTTTCAAACAAATTAATCTAAGTTTGTATTATTTTTATGTAAGATAGCATTTCGAAATTATTGTTGTTGAATCGCTAAAACATTAACAAATTAGGACTTAAAAAAAAATTAAAAAGGAAACAAATCAAATAAAATCAAGTTTTCTTTTATATGTGTATAATGTATAAAAGCTAACCATTTCTTTACATCTCACAGCTATTGTAGGTATAACTTGTCATTAGTTGTCCATCTTATTTAAAAGTCTCAAGCTATCACAATAAATACATAAATATAAAAGCTTAATATAAAAGCTTAATTTAAAAACCTTGTTTTTCATAGTTTATCGTATTTTATTTGAGGCGGTTGTGAAAAAAAAGGCTCGATTTATTTATTTTGTTCTGTTTAATCTGAATTTTTTTCATAGTTTATCGTATTTTATTTGATACCCATATCAAGGGGGTTGTGAAAAAAAGGCTCGATTTAGAATGATATTAGATATACTATATTGCATTGTCAGGAAACTTACGTAACTCTGTCAAATTTCATCAAAATCGAATAATATGAAATGAGTATATCATTCGAGTATACGAACGACTCAAGTTAAAAAAAAAAAGTTTTAAAAAACATAGTTAAAAAAATAATTCATTTCACTGTGAAACAAATTTTATATTTTTATCTGGTGTCGAAAAACCCACTATGAGGGTCACCCCTAACAATAATAATGTGGGGTCGACTAGGTATTACTTCATATCTATGGAATTTTGTCCGCAGATTACGAGTTCACTAACGAAAAGAATACTTAAAAGTCTAAAAGGCGTATTTAACCCGTCAGTTCCCAGTGTCACCTGTAGGTGACAGTAGTTTATAATTTTTTTTTCCCTATTAAATGATAACATAACTCAAGAAACTTTTTACTATTAGGATATTAGTGAATAGTAATATTTGGGTGTTTTTTTCCACACTGATGTCATGTCAGCTGTCAAATAAATTAAATTATTTCTAACGGTATTATTATTATACTTCTAATTTTTTGGCGTGACAGTGACTTGCTCTGCAAAAATTGCAATAAAAAATGCCAAAAGCCTGAGTATTATATTTTTTCTTACTGCATGTCATTTTTTAATAAATATACTAATATAATCAGTGCATTTTGTGTGAAAAGCAAATTCCAAAATATGTGTTCAATTTTCAAGTGTCATCCGTAGGTGACACTTTTATTATAAAAACCCTAAAAGATTTTTTTAGAATAATTTTACTATTCTTCTTAGGGATGTCTAAGGAATACATAACAGAAAAATTGTATTATTTTTTCTATTAATCTCGTCATGGGAATTGAAGGGTTAAGCCATTTTTTAATAAACATTAAAAAATAACGTATTATCATAGGAGTTTATAATATGACTTAAATGAAGGCCTGTATCCTAATCTTGGGATATATAAGAGTATGTAGACCTAAAATCTATAGGCCTAAGCATCTTCTAAGTTTTTCAAAGGAGTACGAGTGAAGTAATCAAATTTACTTTTAACTGAATTTTTCGCAACGTATAAAAACCTTTCGTACTTTTATATAATAGTTTTAGGTTCAATGTAATTTTGGCCAGTATTTTTTTTTTTTTTTTATTATCAATTTCGAATGTCAAATTTAAGGAAAATTTTCTGAGGCTCAATATTAAATTACTTCTTTAAATGTTTCTATTATACAAAAAACCTACCTACATATTCCTATAAGTCTCTTAGTATTTGGTGGTTGAATATTTTAATTGCCTTCAAATACCCGGGAAGAATTTTGGAATGACATGGAGGAATTTTTAGTGTTGAATGTAAATTGGCGAAACAATAAACGAATAAATTACTCAATCTTGGCCTGTCCTGTGTATGTGGAGTTGTTGGACCACCAAGAGGGAGTTTTCTCGACATTCGGTGCGATGGCGGTAAAATTCGCTACAAACCTCCGGAGCAAAAGGGCAAAATAGTACCTCAGGAGGAGCGCGAATTCTTCAAGAACTAATTGTGAGCGGAATGCGCGGAATTCTTATTCAAATTACCCACGAGTAGTAGCTGGTGGGAAACAAGAGTCTCATGAATTACGCGAAACAAAACGGCGCAAACTTGAAAGGAATTCGAATCCCTTGAAGCCACAACGAGGACGGTTGGAAGCGGCTCTGTGTGTCCTCGGTGAAAAAGAGCCAAAATAAAAGCTGCAACCGCGCCTGGAGATAAATTCAAGGATTTATCTCCAGCATAAAACTGAGTTTTGTTTTTAGGCATATTAATTCATTCGCTTATGAAAGGACTGTAAATCTCCTTCAGTGTCCAGGTAAATATCTTTGGTCACTGGAATTTCGCGAAAAACGGCAAGGTGTACCGATCAGTGGCGTGATCACCGGCAATTAATAACAAAAGCAGCTGGCAAAAATTTTAACCTGTATAGCAAGTGCCTGCGTAAGATTTATAAAAATCTCGACTCGATGAAGTTGTTAACATTTTTTGAATCGATCACGACTAAAAAACCAATCGCAACAAAAATCGTTCCGATTAACTAACTGAAATGCTTCAATCAGCGTTACCAGTAGTGGAACTTGATTCGAATTCACACTTAATGAGGTAATTAAAATCGAAACTGCCACCAGTATTTAACAATTGTGTCTGTTTGCTCGATTTTCGCCTGGTGCCTGCATTTGAAATGGAACGCGCAATTGAACAAGATCACCGCCGCCGCTTGGGCGGCCGATATTTGTCTGAAACTGAACGCCATTTAGACGCGCTTAATTGAATAACATTTTCTCGGAGCGCAGCAGAAGCAATTAAAAGTGTTAATTTCGAACATAAAAACAAAGAGCAATAAATTTATATTGACAGACCGCCCCTTATTATGAGCTATTTTTATCACCCGAGCCATTTATCATTCCTAATTGTGGAGAATGTGATGGACGAGTTGTTTTGTTGACACTATGCGAGCCTCATGAATTGCATATTTCTTATGCTGTAAGCGAATACTGTAAATATTGATAATAATTATAAACAAACGCACGTGCTAGCTCTAAACATTTGTAGAATATCTTTGAAATCGTCTGGTAGCTTGTCGTTAAATTTGATATGTATAGTTTTATTCTTCAGGTCGCTTTGGAAAAAATCGTAGCCCTTTTTAAATATGCATAATTTAAGGATTCTCCATTTTTCTTATATTTTTCTAAAAGTTGGTTTTGTTAGATAAGCATCAAGCAAGATTGTAATAAACTAGCTATTATTTTATTGAACTACAATTCTCCGGGATTTTTTGACCGATTTTGCCTAGATTCTGAGTTCGCATCTTTCAAATAAGCTTATTTTATATATTAAATAAAAAATTAAATTAGACAATCCTACACAGAGAAATTAATGGTGTTACAATGAAATTAATGTTGTTACAATGAAATAATAAAATGCACTACAGAAATTATAAATGGTATTATCTTAAATGTAATAAAACTGACTTTAGGAAAGTATGTTTTAGTGTAGGGGAGACTGGCCTAAAATGAAACACCTTAAGCTAAAGTGCGTATATTTTTTTATTTTTCAACAAAACGTAAAATATTTTTCGACAAAAACAAACATAAACATAAAATACATACACTGTATAAAAGTAAATATAAAATAAGTCTTTCTTTCCTGTGTAAATATGACTTCTAAAAATACCTCAAAATATCATGCGTACCCAAATGGTGTGGGTAAAATGACATAGTATATAGATTTAGTATCGATATTTGTTTTTTATTTGCACACGTCGCAGACAAAGTATGTAGCTCTTTTAGATAAGCCTGCACATTCATTATGTGCCCATTTCTTGCACAAGATGCATTTTTTGCATCTGCATCGAAATCTGTATCTTATATAATTAAGCCAGGACGAATGATCACGTCGAGGAAAAACTGAGTTTTTGGAGTAACTTATATTATAATTGAGTGTTAAGCACAAGTGTAAGTATATTTAACTGTTTAAAAAAGTGCTACTGAAAAAACAAACTTAACCGTGTCTATTCATAATAAAAATAGTATTTCATTTTACCCATATGATAAGTATGTCATTTTACCCTCAAACGTAGCATTTTGTTTTTTTGTAAAAAAAATATTTCCGACGAACAAGAAAATAACACTAACACTCATACAACCCCTACCAAGAACTATAGTCCTCGCTGATATCATAAGTTCTTCTCAAGCTCTCCCAGTTTTTTTATACCAACACTTTGATTTCTCTGATAATAATATATTATAGATGACTGAAAATAGGTTTTTAACTACTACTCTAATAAAAACAAAGGGAACTCACTATAATTTTTACAGCAGGGTTGGTCGATACGCCTGCTTCCATGGATGGACTTGGAAAGACTGAACTAAAGCTAGAACTGGAGATACATGCAATGTGTCATTTTACCCTAGTATTTCATTTTAGGCCAGTCTCCCCTACATAAAAGTAAATTTTACTACAAATTGCAGTAACAACTTGTACTGAGGAATTCTAAAAGTTATGGAAGATTTCACTAACAAATTGTAAAAACTTATACAAATGTTAAGTAAATTTTATTACATTTATATAAGAAGATTATTAAATTTTGGTACACACTCAAATCTATTTGATCTCCGAGTTCAGGATTAATTTAAATCATATCGTAAACACAGTCTAATTGGAATTAAATATTATAAACTCTGACTTCTGACTTCTAGATAGTTTTTTTATATGAATTTAATTCAATTGGGAATGTACTGTACTAACAATTTGAATTCAATTATTTATATCCAGATATAAGCCCGGTAACGCATATCTGAAACGTACGGATATTTCCATATTGAAAGACATTAAAGCTATAATTTATGTATATTTTATATTGAATATACACATTTCCAAATAATACTAGTCACCTTTAATTGCAAACTGAAAATTTGTGTCTACTGCACTATATAATATAATATATACATAGATCACAACAGAGTGGGTAAATGAAGCATGACACTATGACACTATGTTTCTGTAAATTTTTTGAACATGAACATCTTTTGTGTGTAATTTAAAAAGAAACCAACATATAGCCCACTCTTTACATAGTAATGGGAATGTATTAAAGAGGATATAATAAAAAAATTTACATTAAAATTAGTAAATATAATTATTAATAAATATTATTGATTCGAAAATAAAAGTTATTTCACAGTACGTTATTTTATTAATTTTGTAATATTTTCATCATTTTCTAAAATTTATTGCTGGTAAATTACGACAATAAATGAGTATTTAGCTTCAATTTCGCATTAATTTTTTATAATTTTATCAATTCTTTCAAAAGTTAAAATTTATTAAATTACAGGATGTGATTTTGACCTTATAATTGGTATACACAAAAGTTTAAAATAATAATAATTTTCAAATATTAATAGCAAGATCAAATTAGTAGAAGGTAGAAGGAAGTATGAGTTTTAGAAGATTTTTTAACATGTTTTTATTTCACGAAATCACTCCGGACGTAAAGGTGCCCGATTTGGGATTCGAAGATGAAAAAAACAAAAACTGTTGGGTAGGAATTCTTAATTTTAGTCAAATATTTTAAATTTATTAAAATTGGAAGTATAATTACTATCGTGTTTTGTTTTAATCTTTTATTAACTGAAGCTCACAAATACAATCCAATAGTGTTATTAACTAAATGAAAGCTAGTCCCTCACAAAAGCATAGCAAAAGTAGGAATTCCTTATATAAATATAAGAATCTGAGTAATTATGAAAATGAATGAGTTTAGTCAATAAATATATATAATTGCGATTGCTTTGGGTTTTGTGAAAAAATTGCATACTGTATTTTATATTTTATATTCTTATTTTATATTTTTCTGAAAGCGGATGGTGTCAGATAAATGTTTAGAAAGAAATGAAAAGGTTATATAATTAAATGTTATATCAAAAAGCTTGTGTATAAAAGAAGTCTCTTCATTTACTCATTATGGAATCCTTGGCATACAAAAACCCCTAGGAATTTCCGATTATTTGCAATTCCGGCAAGAAATCCATAAATCCTCGATAAAGGTGATTAAAACACATGTTTCTTGGAAGCACCACTTAATTAAATGTATATCTTCTTTTTTAATTTTATTTATTTTTTTTCACAAATCTTATGCAACGCTGCGAAACTCAACGCAATTGCATATTATACGGTCGCAGTTGAGTGCAACGGGCAATAAACATTAGTCAACTTGTTTACGTGGAGTTTGTCCTCTTTTAATAAATGAATTCCATCGATTTCGCAGAAAAACGCACTCCATCTCCTCCCCTTCCTGTTCGAAGATGCGGGGGGCCCGGGAGGGGAGGGGAATATGACTCCGAATGCACGGCCCCATATAAAGCTGAAAGCAAACGTGATTATTATAATTAGCAGCACCGCGCCGAAGAAAAGACATTCGACATTCCAAAGAAGTTGGAAAAATCTCAAAACTCCCAGCAACCAAGTATAAAAAAGATAGGTTAGGTGAGAGATGCAAAACGATCGGTTGGGCGATTTACGTAGAGATTATGTAGAAACGTGTATGGTTCTTGCCGCCGTGCCGCCACACCCGATCGACGATCTGCATTTCAAAGTCACACTTTGGTGTTTGCCTTCCTGTACAGGGAACAGGTGACAGAAGCGGCCGAGCAATTTAGCATCTTCCCGCTAACACCTAGCGACAATCAACAGATTTCAGGCATTCACCAGAACGGGGGAAAAAGTTCATGGTGTAAGCGAACGATAAACGAACGCCCCTTTCCACATGCGGACCAAAGATACTAAGATACAATTTTTATATAGTTGTACCACTGCGCTACGCTGCGATCCGATCCGCTCGCGCACAGGTGTGGAGCCTTACCAGACTGCGAGTCTCCAATTTTTGTGCGACGGCCGATAGTTGTCGTCTTCAAGGTGTTGTTTGTCAACTTGTCACCTTTTTTTATATATACTATATATGTATATATATAGCGCTGCGAGGCAATTTCCATTGGGAAAAAATAAAATGAAAAAAATCACGCATGCCATGCTGGCTGGCAAAATGTTAATTATATAAGAAGTAGAAGAAGTCGCGATCGGGAAACGTTCGAGGGGGAATCACTAGTAATAATAATCCGGCGATAAGATTCCATTAGGACCTCATCGACAGAGAGTGCTCTAGGGAAGGTGGACATTAGTCAAGAGGCTGTTTTGCTCCCTTTGCGCCTCCGGATCGCTATCTTGGATCATTATTTTATACCTGGCGAGAGATCGGTTGAAAATGTTTTGCCACCCAACTCGCTCTTGATCGTCTTTTGCATGCGCGCGGCTGCTGGCTAAATACGTCGTCGTCTTGGCTTGCCGCGCGCATTTCTTTATTTTTCTTCTTCTTCTTATTCGTATTTTTATTTTTATATATATATTTTTTTTCTCGTTTTTCAGCCTCTTAGTGAGCTCTCGCACCCAGCAAAGCACAAATCAAGTGATATATGGCGACAGTTTGTTGTTTCAAGGAGAATTCTCGGTTCCAGCGCGGCTAGCAATTCAAGCAAGCTAATAAATTCAACAAGTAAATGCCTTTTTCGAACCGATCTCGTGCTGCCGTCCCCGAACCGATCGCCTCTTATCACCTGCCGACTTGCGATGGATTTCTTTAATGGAAAAAGAAGCCAGCACCGAAAGCTTTAAGAGGCTTGCTGTGTAAGTATATATGTTTTTTTTTTTTTTTTTTTTATTCCAATTCTAGATATATGTCGGTATACGCGTTGATTCGCTTTTTGTCGTCCAATTTGCATACGCATACTTATCGCCTTTCGACACTTCAAAATGCTAAACCTTTCTCAGGCAGAGTTGATCTGAATTCAAAAGTGATCGCAACAGATATTCAGGCCGTGAATCGATCAGTCAACGGTTTGTGTGTCGGCATGGACAGATCGAGCCTTCTTACTTAAATATCGTATTGTCGTAGACAAACCGTCTTTATAGGCTGAAAAACAAAATAGGTAGATTTCTTCACGATCCACCGGTTTCACGCGATTATAACCAGATCGGTCAGCACAAAGCAGAAAAAATCAGAAAAATCGTCACAGACCGGAAAGTGTGGCTGCTTTTATCTAGAATCTTATATAAAAAAAGAAAATAGCAAAAAAAAAAACATCATCGCTTTGTTTATGAAAAATATATTTCAATTTATTTGCGGCGCAATATCGTTGCTTCTGGTTGGGCAATTTGTCAATCGAAAAGTTGTAGACAACCTGTCTCCAATAGCTAGTTAGATACACCGGTCATAGGTGTGATGTGATGATGCTATTCAAATCACCGAAGGCTCAAATAAATCACTCAACGTCTTCGAGTGAACTCACGATTGGGCGATAATGGACACTTAAAGATGCTGTGTATACTTACTTCCCAGTAAGACGAGTGTCTTATAAAAGCGACAAGGTCGAACCCCCCGCGCTCGATGGCATTGATCTTCGGATAATAATCGCCCAGCCAAAATCAGATACTCTTCATCAGCATCAGGTGAGAGCTCAGACAATAAAGTCTCAAACAGAGCTGAAAACTGCCTTCTGGGAGGATTTTAAAGACAGACTTTTAGTGAGCCACTCGAAATCTCAGCGTGAGGCCACTTGAAAATGTCTTTTGTGCGGTTCCACCAACCAGCTGGGCAACGTAAAATATGTCCCTCATTTTATTACTTAATAGCAGTTATGCGCAGATTTTCGGCAATGGACATTTCTTTAAGAGCTGACAATTATTTTTACCATTATGCGAAGAATGCTTGGATATTACGGAAGAGACATTGTTTAAACTTTAAAGGTATAGAAGTGGTTCTCGTAAGGCCTTATCAATGAAAATGTTTTAAAAATCGACATCGACACCTGCTCAGCTCAGGTTGCCACATTTCTTCGAATTTTCGTATAATAATACCAGCAGGCAGTAATGGGTAATTAAAGAAAAAATGTACTTGGAATGTGTTTTGAAGACTTTATTGATTGAATCAACTTTCAATTTACACCTTATTACGACTTGGGGTCAATAAATTCTCCCTAAAGATCGGATTGCTATTGACTGTCAATTATTTCACAACTTCCGTCGATATTTCCTTTGTTTAAAGTGTTTCATTTTATTTATTTTTATAACCATTTCACGTTCAGGTTATATTTTTATCAACACATTATGGTTACGTACTCTCACAAACAATATAAAATAAAGGTTTTTGTTAACTTAAAGAGGTTTCCTTTTGAGATAACTCCTAATCTCTAAACGAAAAATTGAGGTTTTTGTTATATCATTTTTTCCAAAGAAAGTATTATTGTTATTTTATTTTCGATGTGGGGCCATCTTCGAAAAAACTTATTCTGAAAAAATTCTGAAAATGCAAAAATTTCAGAAGAAATAAAAACCTTAAAATACAACAGTTTTAAATATCTTTGCATATTTTATAACATTATGGAATGGACAAATTGAATATTTTATTTAGAATTTCACTGTGAAATGGAAGGATTAAGAAAAAAAAAGATTAAAATCATAAAAGAAATTCCGAAGTTAATAAAGATTATATATAGAGAAATTGCTTACTTGGATTTTAAATTAAAGTTTTAATTATTATTTCCGCTTTTGCCACACGCAATTGAAAATATATTATACAAATAATGAATAACTACTTATGTCTAATAGTTTGTTAAATTTCTAAATAAAAGTTATGTTTAATTAACCATTCGTTTTAGTTGTTCAATATATTTTTAAAATATCGTATTTCCCTTTTTCTTATACTTCAATATAAATTTAGAAAGGTGGTGATTAAAGTAAAAAATCACTTTTATTTAATAAAACTCGAAGTTTTAATAATTTTGTCATCGGAAGCGTGTGAAGCTTTCATGTGACAATGGTTCCCTCATTTGATCTCGCCAAATTTGAAATTATATAATTATTTATCTTAAATAAAATTGCATCTGCTTGTTATTAAAATGTGAGTAAAACGTTTAGAGTAAGAATCCGATTATCATTATATTATCTATACTTTAAAAACTTAAAGACGGAATAAATGTAACTAAATAAATATAATTCTGAAAAAATTCATGTTTAGCATTACTCATATTTTAATTAGTTGTGTTTTATTTTTTCTAATTTTAAGTTCTTATGCCCAATACAGAATTATTTATATGTATCTATTTGAATTTTATCGTGAGGTATTGTAAAGCTTTCGCTGAACCTGGTTGAAAATTTCTTATAGTTTTTTTCTTAATATTTGTATTGGGTTTGATTACCTCATTCATTATTTCCCTGTTAGTTTTATTCGATATTTTAAAAAAGTATTTCTAGTTATAAAATATGGAGAAAAATTTCTTTATAGAATAAAACATTAGGAAAAAAATAGTGCAACACCAGCACTAAAAAGAAACAAACAAAATTATTTTCATAAAAATAATATTTATTAATCTCTTAAAACATAGGACGGTGACTTAAAATACGAGGAATATGTACAGTGTTGGCATTGTATGTATACATTCATTTAATGTATTTCCCAGAGAATATTTTAGTATATCTCATAATCCCGAACGGGATACATTTACACAAACAGGTAAAATGCTTGAGATTGTTATTATCGATCGAGTGTGTTGTCAATATAAATTTTACAATTTTTGTAAATAATAGAGAACAGAAAATACTAGTGAAAAGTATTTTAACACAACTGAATGCCAACATGGGTGCCTTAGTGTCTAAGTAATTTTAACTAAATCACATTTTTACATTGTTTGCCTTAGCTACTTTCGCTTGAGTCGATTACACTCGGGGGGTGTGCGCGCGTTCTACAGATCGCTTACATTTTGAAAACATATAAATTAGATAATTTACGCGGTAATATAAACAAAGATTATAGTACACATATAACAATTTGGCTCAGCCAGATGTCCTCACTTTTTTACAACTCTATTATACATTACAGTGGCAATCAATGGATAACAACGTGTATGTGGATTAACGTTTTTTTGTTTGTTTTTCTTTTTTTTTAAATAAATAAATGTACGCACATAACTTACAACTTTGAAAGTTTATCTCTTTTCGTCTCTTTTTTTAAATTATTCGCTTATGCTTATGGATCTTTTTACAAAGGTCGTATCGAGTATTATCGGCAGCCGCATCCCACCACGGCCATGTCCTGGTAGTTCTTCAGAACGACCGTATTTTGGTCGTTGAGGTACAGCATTGAGATGGCTGTGAGTTGCGTCGGAACGCAACATGCCTTTGGTACGAGCGCTGGATTTATATTATTAACTAAAGTTTGGACGACAGCATGGTTCGTCGAGTTCAGGTGGTCCGCCAGCGGGAAGGGGCAGTCCCCATGGCAGTAGAACGCATCGTAGCCGGGCGGGGCCACGATCCAATCGCTCCACCCCACGTCCGTAAAGTCCACGTACAGAGGTCGCCGCTGGCAGTTCTCGCGGCCATCTTTCTTCCTGTGAGATCTTTTGTGGGCCCGCTTCGATCTGCTGACGTCACGTATCGAACGCGCCTTGTGCCGACCATCGTCGGTGTATGTAAAAAGTAAGGGCTGCTTGTGAGCCCACTCCTCGTGGCTCTCCTCCACGCTCCTTCTCAGTCGGACGTGATTGTGTTTGGCCGGCTTGAGCTTGTGCGGTGTACGCACTTCGATTAGGAGGCCGTGGTTCTGTTTCGGTGTGGCCAGCCACCTGTCCACGGCTGGTTTAACGTCTAAACTGATCGTCTCGGATCCGTTGATCCACACTGACTTAGAATCTATGAGTAAGTAGCTTGGTTCACGCTTTCCCTTGATCCCTACTCGGAGAATGTCGTAAACTAGGACTTGATATCTGGTTCTATTAGCACCTTCCATCTTGATGGCATCTCGGCTAATAGTCACTTCGGCTGCTTTTAGTACCTCTTCCGGAGGTATGCTTTTTATATTGAAATATAACCTAAACCTATGATGGTGAGGGAATCTGTCGTCTATACTGCTATCTGAAAAAGAGAAAAGTAACATTCGTAAGATTTTTTTTAATCAAAATTTTATGTGCTTATATGGTATATGCATGCATACGTAGTAACACTTTCATACATACAAAAGCAGAAACATTCTTTAGAAAACTATCCACAAAATATCCAAATTTAAATTTTCAGGATGATTATAATAACTTTTCTCTATATTAACACTGGTCTGCTTTTTTCATGCTTATCGATCTCCTTGAAAGGCTGATGTTTTTTGATAGGTATTCTTTTATAGATGACGCATCCGAAAATGAATTTGTTCCATCACATCATTTTTCCAGGAAAGTAGGGTTAAAAAGGGAAAATACATATTTTTGAAAAAAGTAGGGTTGCAAAAGAGAAAAACCGAGAAACTATAGGATATCAAGGCATAATTCAGAAGAAAGCTTAAACTACTTGTAACCTTTATCAAGTTTTGTGTGAGAGACAAGTTTTTCGTGAGATCTCTCTCTTATGTCCCAGTACATTAATTTCAAAGGTTATGTTCCTGTATCTTATATAATTTCTTAAATGCATTTTTTTCAAATTTAGAATCTATTTTGCTTGAAAACGTGATGTGATGGAACATTTTCGTTTTTGCATTCGTAATCTACGGAGAAACTGCTATAAAGCAAAATGGGCAAATAGACCAGTATAAACGAAAAAAATTAAAAATTAAAATGCAAAACTGCAGCTATAAATATTTTTTAAATAATATACATTTCAGTGCATAAGTTCACAAAATTTAGTCGAATTACATTTGAATCATAAAAAGGACATCTTTTTTAAAAGAATTACAAAAGTTTTAGATAAAAATACAATAAATGCAAAAATGTTAAAGATGTTCTGAGTAACAAAATAAAATGAATTTTAAATGATTACTAAATATTAAAAGACTACTAATGATTTAGCTACATATGTATTATTAGAGAAGAAAGTTAATAAAATTATAATTTGTTTCTTGTATGTTTTAGGCTTATATGTATTTTATAGAGTTTGATGATAAAATTAAGAAAAATTATAGGCTTATATAATGTATATTAATTAAAAAAAAAAGAAAAAAAAACCCTTACCTTCATGTGTAAAACTTCGTACTGTATTTGCTGTATGTGTATATAATCCAGGCTTTGGGATAGTTACTGAATCATATTCATGACCCATTATTTGTGAATATAATTGTTTCATTGCTTCTGGTATAACAATTTTTGAACGATCAATTTTTGGTGGTTTCTTAAGTCCAAATAATGTTAATAGACTGCTTTCAATTTCGACTAGAGTTTGGGGATCAGCTTTTGTATTTTCTGTCCTATGTGTATTATCAATATATGCATCTACACTATTATCACTATCACTATATTCACTATTTATATTACTATTTGTATTATGATTATCTTTATTGATCACTGGTGATTCTTCCTCGGTGCCAGCAACTTGAACAATCGGTTTAAAAGTCGCCAGCACTGCGAGGAGTAGAAGCCATGCGCGCATGGTCGCTCGCAACTCTGAAATTAAAAAAGAAAATAATTTCGTTAGAAAAACTATTTATTTAGAGATATATGTATAATAAGTGTGAAAGTAAAGACAATGAAAAAATCCATTAGATATAGTATATCAGAAAATACAATTTAAAAAAATGTTCGGAGGAGTTTGTCTAGATCCGATACGATCTTTTTAAGTAGTAGTTTTTTAGTAAATAAGTTGTTATAATACTTATTGTAATTGCATAATTGGAATTTTATATCAAAATTAGTGCTGACTTCATAATCTTGTTTGTTATAATTACGTAAAGTAATTAGTCTTACCACAGCAACAACAAAGCTGTATAATAATAATCCACAAATGACCACAAGGCACAATTAACACAATTGCTGAAATAATACACGGATGTCTGCCTGAGATAATATCGATACCATTTTTGCCTTTATTCTTAAAGTAAACAAATTTCTTCATTGTGCACACTTTTCTCATTAATAACAATTTATTCGAATTTAAACTTTTTTAACACAATTCATTATCACGCAATTTTGCTTTTATTTATTAGTTTCTCATTTAACATCGATTAAAATATTGAATATAATTTTTGTTTAAAGAATCTACAAAGTGGTCATCGCTCTTTACACCTATCCTCAGCAAGGGTACGAAAAATACTGAAGCTAGCAAACATTATGTTAAATGTTATATTTCTCTTCAACTGACTAGAACTGGGATAAGAAAAAAAAATTTCTAGGAACTTAGAAAAACCTTAATAAAATTGAGCATACTGCCCAAAATGTCGTTGTAAAGGATCACACTGAAAGTTACGTTTACAGGTAGCGATGGATTAATAATTTTTCCTATTTTATATTATATTCACCTAATTTCCGTTCCATTTAAGCATAAGTGCAGTGCGTTTGGCATCTACATAGACTGAATCCTTACAGTCATAAAATTATAAAAATTGCTTTTCTACCTGTGCAACAAGTAGTTTTCCTGGACTTCCCGAGAAGATCTTGCAACAGGTAGATAAACCATTTGTCCATTTACATGCTAAGCAGGTACAAATACAGTGTGCGACAAAATTGTGTCACCATCTATCTCTTCATGCTTTTTGAATTTGAAATCATTACGAGTTAAGTGCTTTTCACAAACAGATTTGAAAGTTAATTATTATTAAGTAACTTTTCGGTAGTAAATCACTATTGCATGTACTGTTGTTGTAATGTGGTGTGTTAATCAAATTGATGAACCTACAGATACCTTGTGACGATTTTTGAAACCAATTTTAATTAGTAAGGTATAATTTATCTAGTATTATAAGAAAAGGAGCAAGACCCTAGTATTAATTATTGTAAATAAAACACATAAAATAATTTTTACAACTCGTGAAAGTTTTAATGCGTTTACTAACTAATTAAAAAGTCAATGATAGTTCTTTTTGTGGTATTAATAGCTTATAATATGAAAATTTATAAGCATGATAATAATAAATGAATCGAAAATTAATTTTAAAGCTCGAGGACTAGTGTTACTTATCTTTAATAATCTTGCTCTATTTGAAGTAGATCAATACAGTAGTTTTCGATATTTTCCAAATATTATGGTATACATTTATTAACCAGTTTTAAAAATTTATAATTTTATTTTTTCTTGATTAACGAATAACCAAGTTATTGCCCTATATATCGCACACATAAAAAACATTCAGTTTAGTATAAAAACACTTTATCAATTTAATTATGTGTGGTGTTTATTGCTGGTATTGCCAGACCGAGAATTTACGCTTGAAATTCTCGAATTCTCAAAATTTTTATTTCGTAGAAGTGATATCGTTTTGTGGTTTTCCATTTGTATGCAAATTTTACAAGTGGTCACATTGATAACATTTTAAAAATGTCTTTAGAATACAAAAAGAAGTATGTGGTATAATGAAAGGTGGATGGAAGTTTATCACATTATTAAAAAGTACATTTTGGCAATAATGGACGACTATTAACTTTTTCGGTATATAAAAGTTGTACAAATATATCCTTAATATTTGCTACAAAATTGAATTAACAATTTTATATAATTAAAATATTTATATAAAAACTTAAACTTAAACTAGATATTTCAATTAAGAAGCACAGAACCAAAGAACTTTGAATGCTACCTAGAGTAATATCAATAAATACAAAGTAGCAACAAGTTAAGTATTTTATTATTCATTTACAACTAATTAGTGTCAATTCAATAAGGAAGTAAATAATTAATGATTGTTATTTATAACACAAAAAATTCCTTTTATATTTATGATAGGTGTCTAACTGACCATGGACAAATGAAAAATGGAGAAATGTCGTAATAAAATGATTGAGTAGGAATTGAAATTTCAATTAATATAATTTCTATTAATAAAGCTAATACAATGTATGTTCGTTTCAATATTATGATGAAACTACTCAAAAGAATTGTGAAAAATGTTGTCTCAAGTATTCGTAAAGGATTTAAATATAAAATAGTAATAAATGCTCTTCAGAAAACATGTAAAGACAACTGAAGAAATAAGGTTTATTTAATAATGTTTTAATATGCCTAACAAGTATGAATAACTAAAGAGATAGTTTCTTGCTAGTATGCATAATTTGTATTTGTAAGTCAGAAAACTATAATATTTATCTATATGATGTCAAAATAATCCTATTTAATAGCAAAGATATCAAAAGGCAATTCTAGACGAAACATTGTAGAAGGCAGTAAGGCAGCAACGAGTTCGCGTTCGAAGTCACCATAAGAATATCGTAAAAGGTAGTCTTTAGAGGGATACATCTGAGTAATCTACCTGCACGGCTACTTAAAATTTATAGTCCTATCCACCATTATTTGCAAAAGGTTTACTATCCTCTCACAGTTTTCATACAAAACTGGTTCCAACGAGAGCGGTGCATCAAGTGCAACTGTGCAAGAGGAGGATTTTTGGATTTTGAGGCTCAAAAATTCCCAGCAAGGTGCCAACTTGTTAGCTAAGCACTTGAGAGCTCAACAATGGCGAGGTACCCGAAAAACTACTCTACAATGTTCCCGGCGCCAGTGGGATATTCCTTGATTTATAGGAGGATCCAAGTGCCATTTGCGTGGCACCATTTCCTTCTTCTTATGGCCTGACGACGACTGAGCAGTAAATTTTGATATCTTCGCCTATCAGCTTCTTGCTTCGGGTGAAAGGAGGATGAATTTTAAGGAGCTCCTTTGACACCGGCTAGCCGCTTTTACAACTTGCGACTGTTGACTGGCGACAGACGACGACAGCTCAACTGCACAATAATGAATGTGGGTCAGATGGAAAATTTGCAACAAATTGAATTAGGTAGCGTAACTTTGAAATTTTTACACACTCTCTGATTTTGCTTCAATAATAAGTTTCTATTTCTTCTCACAGGTGCAAACAAGTACAAGCTGTGTAAATAGCTAATCAGACCAGACTTCGTTCAGCTAGAAGCTAGCAACATTCTAAATTGTAAAGTTTCACTCAGAGTGTTGTTTAATTTTGTGCTAGCGATAGTTGAAGTAGTCTATAAATTTGATTAAAATGGAGAATTTCTTCTACTTACTCATTGTATTATCAATCGTATTCTACAATATTACAATTTTTCTTTGTCGAAAACTTATTAAAAAAATAGAGCATGACTCTCGTAAGTAGAAATTGCTGATACCTATGTCAGAAAATGGTATCGTCATCCCTCGAACTTCTGTGATCACATAAGAAATTGGGCTACATCTATAGCCTAGAAACAAAAATTTGTGACTAGACTAAAGAAAATTAAAAAGCAATTAACCCATTTAAGATAATTGGCAATTGGAGGGACGGCTTTTAGATCAAAACCTAAATGCTTTTGCTTAGTTTTTTTTGTGTGTGATAACAAACAATAAGTGTTTTACAAAGTGTTTTTATGCGGTGCTAGAGAACGAAAGAGTCTCGTAATTACAAGTTCAGTAAATCTGTGGAATTTGTAGATTTTTATCTTTCGAACAATTTTCGGTCCCTTTTCAGTTTTAAATTTATGGTTCTAAACAATTTTCGACATCTCAAAATGTTATCCGACAAAAATCTAAAATATTTCTATTTTGCCATGCTGGCACTAATTCTCTTTGAACTTTAAGAAAAATGAAGCGAAATGTATTGTTCTTGTTAGTTTCCAGGTGAAATTGATGAGTTAGAGTTGCTTGAAATTGTGAACAATTATTAAATGAAGTATAGTATGTGGAGGAATTACATATCATAAAAACAGCGCTATCATAATAAATACAAAAATTAATATATATCATAATAAGATTTAATAGAAAAGGACATTTTGACAGAAAAGTAAGGACATTTTCAATTCCAATACTCTAATTGATGGAAGATCTTTTATACGTTTGCATAATTGTCTCGATCAATATGAGAGACTAAAACCACATTATTAACCTTTTTTTTTAAGTCACATCTTAAAAATTTAATTTAAAAAGAGTGTAGTTTAGACTAAGGTATTATTAAAATATAGTGAACATGGAAAAGCATGTCGAACTTTATTTAGGTTATTATAGATTGATATTTCACATATTAGCGATTATCAAAAAAAAAAAAAAAATGTAAAAAGAAAGGTAAATATGCGTGCAAAGTTTTACTTCGTAATAATATTTTAATTGCATAAAAAGCATTAACTTAATTAAAACAATAACATGGTAGGCAAGAGAATTATTCTTGAGGGTAAAAAGTAGTACAATATGAAGTGCGGTATCAGATATAAGGGATGAATATAAATTACACTATATTTTATTTCAATTCAGTTGCATACGATTTTTTAGTTGTTAATTTGAACAGCAATCTAATCATAATTAGTGAAAACGAAATTTACAATCTTTGTTCTTCCAATTTTTCGAATAAATAAGTTTAATGGTTTTCGTATACAATTTTTGTAGGCTGTAATTGTTACTTTGTAGAAAGTCAAGGGGTAGTTTTTTTTATAAATACTGTTTTACACATTTTTGAAACTAAGTACGATATTTTGTTTAATATTGGTGGATTTGTCAACGAGGTCCTTTTATACGTGCGTATGTTTGTTTTTGGATGATTTATACGTTTTTTAATTTTTAGAGGGAGTTACTAAAAGATAAATGAAACCAACAAAAGTTTTGATGAGGTCTTTCATGAAAGAAATATAACGTTTTCTTGGAAATATTTTATAGATTCAAAAAAATTATAAATCTATATTTCCACTGTATTCAATCGTACATTTCAGGTAAGGATAAATTCGGTCACCACAAAAGGCCTTTAAGTGAAGATAAAATTCTACATCAAGAAAAAAAGGCTGTTAAGGGGAGGCTCTCATCTAGAACGTCAAAAAGTAGGTAAAGTTCGTGATTTTTTTGAAGGCAAATGACAAGACATAGGGAAATGATATTTGGCATTATCTTTTATTGTATATTTATCTGTACGAAAAAATTTTTTTATTCAAAAAAAAAACAAAATGGCGCCCGTTATTCAACTTCTCCGGAGGCATGTTTTTCGAAAATGGCCCAGCTGCGTACAATTTAGGGGTCGCAGATTGGTCTGAAATCAAATAATGATGACATTATTATAAACTAGACTAAATTTGTCTCAGAAAGAGTGGACGACTTTCAAAAAAAATTTAAAATTGACGGAATGGCGCGATTTTGAAATTTTAAGGCCGTTTTCGGCCGTTTTTTTTCATAGTTTATCACTTACAAAAAGGAGATAATGTTACAATTTTCAAAATGTGCTCCACTCTTTCTATGAAGAAAATTGTTTACTTTAATATGCACGAAACTAGAAGTTGATCGGTTGAACCGTTTTTGAGTTATCTTGTACGCAAATTTGAAAAATCTTGAAAAACAAAGTTCCGAGATAATCGTGATTGAACGGCACGGCACAGGCTGAGCGCCCCACTACGATCATGACACCGCCAGAATCAATGGGCTGTAGAATCCGTTCTAATGCTCGGATCGACTAAATATTTTAAAGCAACATTCTAGACATATTAAACTTTAATAATATGAAATAAAAAAAAAATCGAAAATTTCAAGATTCTAGATGAGAACCTCCCCTTAAGTGAAGACAAAACTCCTATTTATCATGAATGATCATCTTCAGGCAAAAAGGCGATTTAGGCTTCTAATAAAAGGTAATCCACAACCCTTTAAATCTTATAAACATATTATTTTGGAACATTACAATTTTAAGAATACTCTTTTACAGGTACCCCTGACCTAGGTTCAAATACCTCTCCCAAAAGACCCTGTAAATCCAATATGATCAATAAACATCGATTACACTCACCTCAGTCTTTTGTTTTGAAGTGAAATCCAATTTTTAAGCAGAATATCACGAGTTAACAGTGGATACAAAGTAACTTTGCAGCAACTGCGAGACACACGAATTTCCGTCGAAAGTGATAAATAAAAAATATATAATTCTTAAAAAGTTTCTTGCGTCTTAAAAAAGTCACTAGAACACCAAACAGCATCTATAAAATAGTTATGATCGGTGATTGGCGCATACATGTCAGCTTTTGTTGAGTTGTCGATATCGATCGATTTCAACTCCACAATTATTTTCTTTATAACTTTTTATTTACTTCCGATTTCGCGAGAAGTAACAAAAATAATAAAAGATAGCGGGCGAAATTTTCAACTTCACGAAAAATTTACTTTGACAAGATCATCCGCACAATCTTCACCGCAGGAACATGTTTCGGTGGACACGTTCATCTGTTTATTAATTCTCATATTGCGGCAGATCGAAGTATCTTGCTGTCACTACTGGTGAGATATATTATTCACAAGATTTGTAGTTAGTGGACACTAGGAGTTATATATATATGCAAAATGATAGACCACAATGTAACACTCACTCTTGATTTCTACTCGTCACTTAAATGCGCCTTTATATATTTTTTTAAAATAAAATCAAAATAAGCCTTGCACCGAATTTTCGATCCACTGTTTGGTCTTCACTTCGATCGGGCATATATACGAATATAAAAAAAAAATCTCCTGCACTTTATTAAAGAAATCGCGATCGTGTGCTAAGATCACTTTCTTCAGTGAAGGCGAAACACGACTATCAGCGATTTTGACTCGATCAGCGCTGAAGAACGACTAACGCCTATCTGTCTACCCCATTCGATAGTCCACAACGGCTGGCGATCTTGAGACGTTTTCGAGTTCCGCGACTCCTAATAAACACCACACATACGATCTTGCCGGACTGTCGGCCTGAACGTCGAAGAAAGATTCCGAGATGAACGAAGAGTATCTGCTGGTTATATGAGATACAGTCGCATGTGTAGAGGCTATATGTCTTCGGGTTCTACATTTACCTGGAAGACACCTTTTCCACTACATTCGCACCCCACCTGTATCCCCCGGTTTCTCGGTTGTTGTGGTAATGGTGTACTTAAGCGAGTATAGTATACTACGATCATTTACTTACTCCCAAAGCATTTTTATTGGGACGTCTCCGATTGAAATGAGATCAGATTTAAAGATTTTTCCGGCACGTTAAGAACACCGTCGCATACCACAATAGCGACGATCCTCCGGGGCGAACTTATCCGCGCCAATAACGAGCTCTATTGGTTAATAATAAGTCTCGAGACATGGACTTAGGCAGAGCTCCTGTACAGGTGTGCGCAGGACGGCATAATAATGTTGCTTGTATACGGCGGTACCGTCGCGATCTAGAAACGGAATTCTATGTACCAGATCGTCTTCGCGGTCTGGGTGGAACATCGGAAGGCGCTTTTCTTCCTCAGCGCCGGCCGATTTAATGGATATCGATATTCGAGAAACTCGTAGACTGGTCGAAGACAGCGACTATCGTCTTCTGTCTTTCCGATCTAAAGTACATAGACATCGAATAGCTTATTAGTTTTTACTGAATATACGTAAATATTTCCACCTGATGCGGCGTACGGGTATTAAAGGCAATAAATCCGCTCACGATCGTTTCTTTTCAGCCATATAGTATACCAGAAAAGATTTACGGCTGCTAAACTTTCAATAGGAAGATCGAATGTCTTGAAAAGTGTTACGTCTTAAGTACGTCGGAAGAAATTTTAAATATGCAACTGCGTTTTCACTCACAGCCGATGATGTTGATGGGGGCCCCCCATAATACACCAGAGCCCGGCGCGGCACGACGGACCAGGCCAGTCCAGTCCAGCCCGAGTGGCTCGCGCGCTCCCCCGGCTGGATCACTTCATTTTCAATTGTATGGGGCTGAGTTTATATTTTGTTTATTTTACCACCAGCGAAACGCCTTGGAATTTACAAAAGATCTTTAAATTTAGAGCTGCGCCGTAACGATGGTTAAATATTTTCGATCAGAGAAATGTGTAAATAGCCTTAAAGGCGATTCGCGCGCTAGAAAACTGATTTGTGTATATATTTGAAGGTGAATTGGGTTAGTGAAGTTATGGAAAGAAACTATTTTAAGGCGAAAAGGTGTGATCTGCACCAGCACTTCCGGGGCAGTTGATTCCTATTTGGAAGAATGATCATTTATTTATTCGTTTACTTTTGCGTCTGCTTGTATGTTTACTCACTTCTCAGAGAAATGGGCGATTTTATTGCGAAATTTCGTGAAATTGATCGAGTTTTGATTTGCAATCAATTCCAAAATAAAGAATACGTGCTGGACATTTTCAAAGTGATCTTTTGAAATTTCGAGAATTGCCTTGTTTACGGTTCATCAATCCCGATATATACACCTTCGTCCCACCTGCTCCGCCTACTCAAATTCCTTTTAACCGGAAAACTTAAGAGGATATTTATGAATTTTCCCACCTACGAGAACACCCACTTTAAACGACAATTGATAGTACTTCACACATTTCAAAAATAACTTTCTCCAGGAAAAGAAATTTCTGTGCCGAAAATAAACAATTGAGGCAAAGGAATTTTTAATACTTATAAAAAAATTCCAGGAATATAACATTTTTAACATTCTGCATTTTCCAACATCTGGATATTTTTGAAGATTCCGGGTCAGAGAAATTTTATTGTATTCATATTTCATCGAGGCAAACTATAAAACAGCGTCTATAATGGAATAATAATTAATTTTGGGTTTTTTTTAAAACAGATTTAAAACATTCCTCTGCATTGTAATGAATAAAATGTATAAGACTAAATCATTGTATACAAATATTATACAAAAAGACACACTGGAAAAAATGATGAGGAGATTTCAAACTTTAAAATCCAATAAAAATAATTAGCAAAATCCGAATGCCTCAAAAATTAATTAAAGAGATTGAAAAAATATTGTTAATTTTGTGAACTGGCTACAAAAATGACATAAAATACTTATAAAATAGCAAAACATTTTATATTCTGATTTGTAGAAATTAATTTAAGAATTGTTTTCAAATTCAAAAATTCAAAATTGTCCCAGTCATTTGAATTTTCGAACTTTTTTGTGAAATTTCTCTGGATCAATTCGGATATGCCAAAAGACGTAGCAAAATTATTCAAAATGATAGTTTTTGTTAACAATAATAATAAATTAAACTGATGGTTTTTGCAGTAAAAGTGGAAAAGTCTTCTTTTATGTATTGTAAAAGCTTTTCAGGAATTATTAAATCAATATTAAAACTGCTGAAATTAACACACATTTTTAAGAAAGTGATTGTTGGACATTCTTTGAAATACTTTTATGGACAAAAAATTCTTAAAGGGTAGCACAGTGTCTCCGAAATATATTTTGTAATCACAGCAAAAGCGCATTCAAAGAAAATTTTAATTTCTTATAAGTTACGTAATATACAATAAATTTTTGAACACATTCAACACAAATTCAAAAAATTTTTCACGTTGTTGGGGAAGACGAAAACTTTACATAATAAACCGTAGTAGTGTTTTAAGCGTTTAATGCAATTTGGATAATATTTAAATAGTATTAGTTTTAAGTAATTTCTTCAAAAATTTTAAATTGCTTACTCATGGAAGAAATCTTTTTTATTGTGTTCGAAAGTTTACTGGAAAGCCTTTAGATCATTTGTAAATATAAATTGCTATGACCACACCTGCAATAATCTGTCGAAGCTATTGTCAAAAAATTAATTTAAGCTGGATTTTTTTAAAGATCTGAATTGGATTTGGAATTTTGGATTACATGGAAATTTTTGAATAGTTACTCATAGTTGAATTTTGTTAAAAGAACATCAAATTGCCAGGATTTATTCCCATTTTGTGTGCAATAATGAATCCAATAATTATTTCAGTTAAATGTTTGAAGTTTGAATGGATAAAAATCAAGGCAATTTAATGAGTTAGTGAAAATTTTAACATCTTTACTATCGGCACGGTTTAAAAATTTTAATTCAATGCAAAATGCGAGATCCAAATAAAAAAAAAAAACGCAGCTTTAAGTAATTTTCAAGCAACATCCATCATTACATCACAATAAGTGTTAAGGGTTTATTCAAATTGATTAAAATCTACAAATTTTAACCTATAATTTAATTATTATTAGGGCTCTAATTCTGGTTTTTTAGCTACTCTAAGTCATGTGAATTCTTTTAGCTGAATTACGAAGAACATTTCTTATAAGAATCGTAGCACACAATTCAGCTATTACCATAGACGTCTCGTAATTTAAAGTTAGTTGAGACCTAGAATAGGACTTAAATGACTAACTACTTGGTAGTTTTTATTTGTACTTAAATATATTTATAATGAGGTTGGATATACCGAAATGGATCCTAATTTAAAATGTCTATATAGCATTAATAAAAATGAATCACCGAAAGCAGATTTGATTTGAGTAATTCAGTCTAAAACTAAAATCAATAGGACAGTCCAGTTGGATCCGACAAGTTCTCGCACATATTCCAATTCGAGAACAGACTAAATGGAAATAGTATAAACAAAGTGTCTGGATCAGCAGCAGACTATCAGCGAGTGGTATTGTTTATGGGCTCACTGAAAACCGCCGAGGCTCTTTTGCGTATCACTTTCAGAAGCTGCCCCGAATTTGTTTACTTTGGGAGACTTTTTCATAATTAAGATACTAAATTAGCAAAAAAAAAAAAAACAGAGGCTTGACTGTTTACCTCGCAGGTTAATTGCATAACGAGGAAGTCCATGGCCAGCAGAATACGTGAAGATATTTCGCACGTGTTTCCTCCGTTCCTCTGAGATATGATGGTCAAGAGTGGGTCTTAGCAGGCAGCATCTTAATGTAGTTTTTGGGATGTGCCAGTTTTTGGCCACTTTTAGTTTCTTGATGACCTACGGGATATGACGGCAAAAAAGACCTCTTATTTGAAATTCCTTTTGTCTGTACTAAGCCTATCCTGCAGTGAGCTGAAACAAAGAAAGGACCACTTGAAATCACAGCATGAGATTGCCTTCTTAAGTCCCCGACGAAGACCTTTTCAGAATTATGAAGGTAGCAACTGTGATACAGTTCACCTTTGTCTTTTTATCTCCCTTTCTTCTGGCCGGGACATTACTTCGTCATATATTGTGGTAGTTTTTTAACCGACTAAAAGAGATCTTTATTCTAATGCGAACACTTTCTTACATAGTGCAACCCTAAACCCGGCCGCCATACTTGTGAGCCGGTTTACTACACGAATTGAGCTGGAGAAAAAAGAAATACAAGACGAGACCACGAATTTGATAAGAAATTGAGCCTCTGGCGGAGCCGCAGCATCACCTCCACTTAGACGGAGCTCCCTTCGACGCAGCCAGAACAAAGTGGCCCGCGGTGATTGGTCCACACCTGATCCAAGCAGGAGGGGTTTCCAAATCCTTTGTGTGCACATCGGTGGTGGAATCCATTCTCTTGGGCTTGGGGCACGTGCACACACATAGTTCCGGGGCGTACATAACGCGCCCAGCCAAGAATTCAAGAAAGACCAAATCGACGTCTCGGGAGCAAGAAAAAAGGTAGGGCAAGAATCGAAGAAGGTGATCTAGAGTGAGGGTTCGGCACATTTCTGCCGCCCAGATTATGTGGTCACGAAACCGAAGATCAGCCGTGGAGCTTTGGGCTGGTATGGTTTATGATGTGAGGTCTCAGCCTCTTGAGGTTAGGCTATCAAAAGTGGAAGGGATCGACCGTGGTACAAAAAAAAAAAAAACAAATTAAATAAATAAACATACATCCATCAATTTGTGTACGAATGATCGTGCAGAGATTAGTCTTTTAGAAAGAACTATGGATAATGGCTCAAGGGGTCTTGTACATATTTACACATGATATAAGAATTTATCAAAATACCAAAATATAGTAAAAAATATATGTTCTTGTTCTTCTATTTCATTTCTACATCTTAACACATAATAATCCATTAGGGTTGTTTTTGTCTACCTTCGTAATAAAATTGTTTACATAAAGGGTGTTTTTTAAGCACGTCTCGATAAAAACTATAAAAATTGAGAAAATTACCGTACATTTGGTAGGCACATAGCACATCCTATCACTCAATTTTTGACCACTTTTTCGCCATATATTTCCAATGACACGTCTTGTGTTGACTTGCAAAGCGTCTATCAAAGGTGGTTTATAAGCATAGACAAGAGACTTGACAGCGGTGTCAAATCACACGATATTGGTGGAAAATAGACAAGTCCATTTCTTGAAATAAGATTTTCGCCAAATTGTCCTTTCAATCGATTTATTTATCGTTTCAGTCCCTGTATGGCACATAGCGCCAACCTGTTAAAACTACAAATGGTCAATATCAGTGTTGGAAATAAAATGCCGCGGATCATAGTGTATATCTTTCTATGATAATTTTTTAGACCTCACCGAATAAAAATTACAGTGACACAATTCGGTTTTTATCACACAGCAAAGGGAGTCTTAAAACCGGGTTTCATTTTGAATGTGGTATCATTTTCATTTTGTCAAGTATGAAACGCTGATATTTCATAATTTTGTTAAATCATGGAACATTTGACAATCGAGAACGGTTAGAAATTGTGAAAAATCACTATCGAAATGGTGAACATTTTGCAGAGATGGTACGAAAATGCCATACATTTTTCGTTGGTCATCAAGCATCACCTCAGTTCGCTGGGGTGAATTTAATCAATTTTTTTTTCGTACGAGTTAAAACTATTAGACTTTTTTCTATAGGGATTTTTTAAAGGGAAAATTTATGTAAATAATCTACAGACCATCCAGGAGCTGAAGACGGAAATTCGGCCTTAAAAAAATAAAATGAAATTCAGTTTTGATGTAGGTACCCTTTATAAACAAATATTTAAAAATATCCCAAACGTGAATGTAATGCAACTGAATACAAGAGTCAAAAATTTTTTCAGTATAATATGATAATACTATACTTACTTTTACATAATATCTATGGAACTCGACTATTCTATTGAACCTATAATAGTTCGACACTTAAGGGGACGTGACACACCCAATTTTTTTATTTTTTATATTTGGAAAAATTGGAAAATTGAAGGGAAAAACAGTAGATACATTAATCAAACTTTGCATATTTATTAAAAACGGTTAAAATAATACAAAAAAATTTTTTTTTAATTTTTTGAATTCGTTTTTTTCTTTGTACATTTTTTTGTAAAAAACCACAAAAATTGACTGCGGGCACGATTGGGAGCGAATGGAACGTCTGAAAAAAAAAAAAATATGGGGTTAATTGTTATCAAAATCCCCAGGGATTGAACCTAAATGGAACATTTTTCTCGAAAAAATTACAAAATGGCGGCATTTTTTCAAAACTTCACCTTTTTTTTGTCCCGGAAAAATGCCGCCATTTTGTAATTTTTTCGTGAAAAATGTTCCATTTAGGTTCAATCCCTGGGGATTTTGATAACCATTAACCCCATATTTTGTTTTTCAGACGTTCCATTCGCTCCCAATCGTGCCCGCAGTCAGTTTTTGTGGTTCTTTACAAAAAAAATTGTACAAAGAAAAAAACGATTTCAAAAAATTTAAAAAAAATTGTTTTGTGTTATTTTAACCCTTTTTAATAAATATGCAAAGTTTCATTAATATATCTACTGTTTTTCCCTTCAATTTTCTAATTTTTCCAAATATAAAAAATAAAAAAATTGGGTGTGTCACGTCCCCTTAAGTATACATATATTTCTTTATTTTATAAAAACGATAAAGACAAATATGAAGGTTCTGTAGAAATGGCATACAAAAACGGAAAAATTTTGAATTAAAAAGTAGTTTAAGAAGGACAGTCATTGATTATAAACTTTTAAAAATATGAATCAGTTTAGACTGTCCGCTTTCATTCTATCATGAAATGTATTTTTAGATAAATTTGATTCTTAAAATAAATTAAAATAGATTACGAGACACGAAACAATAGAGACCATAGTGACTCAATGAAATGATAAATTTTCACTATATCTATAGATAAAATTAAATAAGAAATTATTTTTTTTAAATAAGCTTATTTTGAGAATAAAAACTTCAGAATTTTGTAACATAATAATACAATTAAAGGATATATATTAGGGTGCTTTTTTTCGCAACTATTTTTGTTTTTTTCAGTCCCACCTCGAAATTTTGTGGCAAATACCTAAACAAAAATTCTCTGAAAATTGGAGCCCTTAATATTAATATTAAGTACTAGACCAAGGCGTATAAAGATTTCCCATATAAAATACACGTAAACTTTGATTATTTTTCTTCAAAACTCTACAGCTCAGAGGTATTTGATGGTATAACCTTGGTCAATGGTGGGATTTCTTCAGAATTGAATGCTCTAAAAAAGTATCCATTGCGGTGTAACCCTAACTCCCACCAGCGAGGTAGTACGGGGGTCACTATCCCCAATTTTACCATGAAATTCTCGCTTTTTGCCCCAATCTCATAAACAACAAGAGATACAGAAAAAGTGAATATGACAAACTTGTAGCAAATTCAATTTCCTACAAAAAAGTTCTGAACACGAAATCGCTAACATCGATATTTCTTGAGATATTGGGCTTTGAAATTGAGGTAGTGTGGAATTTTCATGGATTACTGAGCTAAATTGTAGAAACACTACCTCAACTTCAAAGCCCTTTCTCTTTCGGAAACGTTGACTTTTAGTAATAATGAATTCTGATTTTATACTTTGTGTTTAGTTACAAGGCAAACAGAAAAAGAGTGCTTTCTCTAAAAAAAAAAAGCCATACATGTCCTTTATGATTAAGGGGTAATACTGCCTTTCTGGAGTTTGTTTTTTATGAAAATTGGTTAATATGATGTAATTCGGCTTTGTGTACATGTTAATAAAAATCTTAAAGTACTTATAAAAAATTTTAAAGAGATTTTAAGATGCGAATTAACCCTTTCACGACTGGTGCCGCATATATAAGGCAGTCACTTGTTGTTTCACAGCGGCTAACGACGTATATATACGGCACCCGTCGCGAAAGGGTTAAAAAATAATATGAAATAAATACTGTTAACATCATAATTGTATTATTGTTAAATTTCAGTAGCGAACTCAAAATAAAGCTAGTACAGGCAGGCATTAGGCAACGCAGAAAATGAGATACACAATTTAGCGAACAGTGCGTGCAATGGTACATTGCAAACATACAGTGGTGGAAAAGTATGGTTCAGTTGAGTGATAAACTATAGTACAGGTGCGTCGTCGCGAAAGGGTTAAGAGTGCTAGAAAATGTTATTATTAAGCTACAATTAAAATTGCAGGTCAATCGGTAAACAATTATATGCGCTAGAGCTACGCTAACGAAGATCATGAAAAATACTGCGACACCTGCCGATTTCCAGATTTGCATATAAAAAATTCTTTATAAAAAAATGTACTTTAAAACTTATACTAACACGTACTCAAAGCCGAATTACATTATATTAACTAATTTTCATAAAAATATCAGAAAATTACCCTTGATTTCGTGTACAGAAGGTAGTATTACGACCATATAATACAGGGTGGCGCAAAAGAAACGAAGGCGTTTAATTCTCTATTTTAATTTATTTATTTATGTATATTTTAAATTCTGTTATTTATTTTAACCAGATTTGTGTAGAGAAAACTTGGGAAATTTAAAATGGAAAGTTCCACGTCTGCGAACGAAAATTATTGAACTTTATTTTGCGCTGTTAGGGAGCGTTTTCTGTGAAAGCATTATTTCAAGAAATAGCAATTTTAATTGTCCACTGCGTTTGCCGGATTTAACCGATCCCGACTTTTTCCTTTAGTGATATTTGAAAGAACGTGTGTAAAGCCAGAGACCATACGTTAACTTAAAAAATAATATTCGAGCACTCCTAAAATCTTGCGAAAAGTCATGGAAAATGGCTTAGATGGAGCGCGATTATGCGAAGTTTTTATTATTATTCTTTTTATAAATTTCCTACTACTCAAAATATTTTGTAAAAATAAAAAAGTCTCTAGAAAAAAAAAAGGGTTTTGTGGATTGCGTGCGTGCGAGTTGTCGAGATTTGAGAAAGGAGCGCTGGAGAAGCCGCAAAACATCAGTTTCCATTTCAAAGTGGGTGACAGCGATACCCGGGTAAAACGCAAATTAATTGTAATGAAATTCTTCCAGTTCATTTAATTACAAGACGCGATAGAAAATATCCTGCTACAAACGGGGGAAATCCTATCCGCCATAGACACCACCAGACTAAAGCACATTCTTCCACCTTTATGCCTCCGACCACAGAAAGAGCGGCAAAAACAATATGCGTAAGATGTCACGTCAAAGGTAAATGGTCATAATTCATATCATACGTTGATTAGTCGATGCCTCCTCTAGCTGAAGATAGTCAGCTGGGCTTATGTTACCGGAGCAGGCATCTGTTGATATCCACTGAAGGATTCGTATTCAATTCCACATTATGTGGGTACACGCGAGAGCATCTGGGTCCTGGGTTCATGTCCCCTTCGGTCTTCGGTGCTTTGACCACTATACGTTCTTAGATCCATCACACCTCCGCCCTCTGTGGTCTGCATGCACAAAACTACATACAATAAACAGCGGCGCAGTGCCTCGAAATACGAAAAAAAAAAAAATTATAGTATATATACGTGCATATGTATATGAAGGAAAAATCAAAACCGAGATCACAATCGCTCGTCATCAATGTTACCACCGCCGTACCACACAGCATCACTTCGTCTGCGGAGGGCTTGAAAGAAACCAGCATTTTTCAGATGGCATCTGATTTCAAGCCAAGAAGGAGTCAAGCCGTCTGGTGATGCTCATCTCGCCTCCGGGCCCTATTGAAAAGGCATTTGCCCCCACTTGAGAGACGACAATATTTTTGAAGGAGATGAATAAAAAATAAAAGCATACAATAAAAAAAATAAAAACGCATCTTTGAGTCTTTCAGGACCTATTATGCACCAGTGGGCTGCCATGTAACTGCCTCCTTTCAGTCACACTTGAATTGGCTTGTTGTTGCCCTTTTATTCACCTGGACACAAGAATAGAGCTAAAATACGGCTGGAGGATGCTCGCAGCTCTGGGTGAACAAGAATGGCCCCTTTGTCCTGCTTTTGGCCCGTATTACCCGGCAATTCGTCATATTTCACAACAATGCGAGGGGCACGAGAAAAGAGCAAAAATTAGACAGATCCTCTTAACGCGGTCTTGACCACGTGCCCGTCCGCTTTTGTTGGACGTCTTCTTTGGCGATCTGGCGCTGGTCCGTGCCTCTGTGTTTTGTAAGCAGATCTTTAGGAGTCCATAAAACGGCAGTTATAAATCGACTAATCCACTTTGGATAATGCCCTCGACAGATGAAGCACTTCATTAATTTAATTACTTATATTAACCCAGATTAATCAGGTTAAAAAAACCTTTTCTCTGTAAACATTATGAATCAGATTGTGATTTCAAAATTATTTCAGAGTACGTATTTGGAATTATATTCATGCTTTAATTGTCCTTTTGTCTTTTGTCTTACATTATTTTTGAAGTATGTATTTTAATTTTAAGGTTATATCTACCTTGTTGCAAGGAACTAGGGAACATAATAATAAAAATAAAATCAGTTGACATTTTAAGAAAGATCTTAAACAATAAAATACTTTTATCGATCAGATTTTTAATATCAAAACGTAATAAGATATATTACAATAAATAAATATTGCATGTAAACTGATATACAGGGTGTCCAGGAAATAGTGCGCCAAAATTAAGGGGATGGTAGCTTGGGTCATGACCTACCAGAATATCAAAATATGACCTTAGTGATAACCTCACCGTTTTCGAGATATTTGGGTTTTTATGAAAAATTAAATTTCAGACATGTTCTAATTTTTTTTTTTTTTCTAAAATATTCTAGATAAGTTGCCCTACCTGGTAAGCATGTCATTTTTTATTATTAACACAAGACCGTCGACAAAAAAATAATCAAACTTTTTTTTTTGCTGTTCAAAATTATTTGACTCTACTTTGACCTTCACTGGTGAAAAAAAATGTACTAGGCAGTGATGGGAAAGCAATTCAAAAAATTGCTTAATTAATGCAGATTTCAGAATCACCCATTTTATTCATGAATAACAAGGTATTGCCATGTTCATTTTAAATCAAATTTAATTTTTCATAATAACCCAAATATCTCGAAAACGGTGAGGTTTTCACTGAGGTCATATTTTGATATTCTGGTAGGTCATGACCCAAGCTACCATCCCCTTTATTTTGGCGCACTACTTCCTGGACACCCTGTATAAAAAATAGTCAATTGTTGGAGAAACAAAAACATAATTTAAAAACAAAACAAAAGTGTTAATTATGCAATTTCGAAAATATCTTTCTTTGCCAGATCAGAAAAAGAATATTCATATTCAGAAAAGATTTTATAAAAAAAAATCGTATTCAAAATGTTGGATTGTTTCATGTTATAAAGAGTTTAAATTAAAATTAACCTTCTAGAATAGTCTACAATAAGCCAAATTTAATCATTATATTCTGTCCGTCTATAAGATAAAAACAAAGTGTAGGAAATATTAATTATACGAAGAGCTCTTTTTTTTAAGCCTTATAATTCCATTTTTTCTATTTCCTCAGAAAGTTCATTTTTAACACGTTCGTGGACAGTACAATTTTTATCGAGCTGCAGAAAAAGATAGGTAATTTATTTTTAAACTAATTTAATAATATGTCATTTTTGGAGTCATTCTGAACAAGCATATGTATGTATATACCCGTAGGGGGCGCATTTGCCTCTATCATATTTTTTTTAGGTTCTCTTAACGATGCCCCCAAAACTTAAAGATGTTTTGAAATTGCCCTATGGTATGTTTAGGGCAAATAGTAAATAAACAACAGGAGTAAAACGCATTCTTGAAACAATCACAAGCGCACCCCGAAACCTTCTTCATTTGTCTCAAGTTGATGACCCTTACAACATGTCCCAAGGTCAAGGTCATCGGGGAGTTTGACTTTAAAGTAAATAATTGCTGAAATTTTTATTAGTCACATTTTGCCCGAGTGTTGGTTTCTTTTAAAATTGCACATTAATTTGACACAGACAGCTCTTTCTCGCTCAACAAATTGACATAAACATAGTATAATCTCTGCGTGGTACGAAATAAATAGATTTAAGGTTGAAAAACGTTGGGAAATACTAAAAACTTATTTCCAAAGTGAGTGCTGTGTTGCTGAAATACTAAAAAATTTTGAAAAGAAAACACCATGACGCTCACTTTTTAAAATCAGTGATGGACGGAAAAATAATATTTCTATTTCTTTCAAAAATTTTTAGATTTTTGGGGATATCGATCAAAATTTCATATTTATAGAATTAGATTATTTTATTTTTTAACTAATTTTGCGTAACAAATGTCGGACGTCTATAGACGTCATTTGTTTTTCAGAACTTTGTTTTCTTCAGATAGCTAAAAGATACCTATAGACGTCTTAGTTTATAAGCTATAAGAATAATAGATTTATAAGATTTGGGGCACACTATAGGAGATTTTGAAACAAATTTTTAAAAAAAGCAACAAATATTTTGTTATACATCTATAATTTCTATTTGGCATGATTTTTTTTTTTGTACTTAAAAGATATTAAAATCAGTTTTAAAAAAGCGAATAATTTTTCCTCTCCCTCGAAGTAGAAATATTATATTTGAAGAAGGTACTCGCTTAAGGAGGGGATAGGGTTAATTCGCTTCATTTTAAGCATATCTTTAATAATTTTTTTTTGAACATATGGTAAAGTGTATTTATTTGTAAATTGTACACATAATAAAGTATCATTTCAAGAATATTCAATTAAATGTTTAGCTCAAAATATTAAGAAATAAGTCATTGAGAGCAAATCTTCGGATATTCTTTAAAAAAAAAGCTGTTTGCGGTGGCCATTAGAACTCATTACTGGATTATCTCAAATCAAAAAATCGAATATATTTGGTTAGTTTATGAGTTTTTCGAGGTAATGACGTCGAGATTTTTATTGTCGATTTTTCAATTTTTGGCATAATTTTAAAGTAAAAAAAACGAATTTTAAAAGAATAAATAATTTTTCATAGTAAAACTAATTATAATGGAAAAAAAATTATCTAGATGTCATTACCTCATATTTTGTGTACTTAAAGAGTGTGTCAAATTTGAAGAAGATCGGTCAAGTAGATTTTGAGTTACAGTGTCCACGGACTTTGACCATTCGAAGTGGGAAAAAAACGCGTTTAAAGTTTTAATAGCGCATTGAGTTGTTCGGTACCGCTATAAGTCGAGGCGCTGTATCTCCGGTAGTTTTGCTCCAATCGATCTAAAATTTTAACTGGATACTCTTGAAGAGTTTTACTTTCAAATAAAAAATTAATGCAAAAAAAATACACTACCCCCCTCCTTAAGAAAAGCGAGCTTCAAAAAAGCAATGAGCTGAGTATTTCAATCGAGACAACCACTGCCACCTACATATACTCGAAAGAACCTTCAAAAAGCCAGTACGAATTATGTTCAGGCAAATTTTTAGTTTAGCAACTAACAACAAAAATCAACTAATAACAAAAATATTATTTCCAGTTCGAGGAAGAACAAGGGTAATTTGTTTCTTTATTTTGCACTTTTAATTTATTTTTCATATAAAATTCAAAAGATCCAAACTCAAAAAACATAAATAAAAAAACTTTAAAAAAAATTGAGTACCAGCGGATGGCCCACCTTTTATTTGTATTACTATATTATTATTGTTTTTTATAGATTGGTATAGTGATTTCTTTTTAAATGAATTCTGTCAATTTTTAAAAAATCATGGTAAAGTATTGCATAGATTTTATCAAAGTGTTTTTAAAAATATAAGGAAATAAAGATTTTTAGGTTAATTCTGGTCTGTTCGGAAAAAATCGAATTCCTGATGTATTCGTGAGCATACTACCTGTCAACATACTTCCAACTTCCAACAGAGCTAAAGATGATATTGTCAAGATTTCTAAACAACTAACTCGCATCTAAGATTTGCTCGAAGTGGGTCCGTTAGATATTTTCTTAGCCCCTGATCTTGACATACCGGCAGAATTCCTTTATCAGCATCCTGCCATCACGGCCGCTTGATCAGATCTCGTCTCGCGGCCAATTACGTAATAATATTCAGCGATCGCGACGCACAGAATAAGCTCGAACGGCGCAATTTAGCAAAAATAAATTATTGAACAGGTGTGTGGACGCGAAGTCCTTGGGGTCCAGGGAGCAGAAGCTGGCATCTAGTTAGGTGACATCGAATCGATTGTTTTTAATGCCACGGCCGCAACTGGATGATGGTTCTTAATGAAATTCTTAAGGAAATTCCTGCATTGCTCGAAACCAGTCTGTATGTTGGGTCTGCGGATGCCGCTTAAAGATGCCACAAGTCCTTTGCGCTTGCGGGATGCGATGCGCGGTGCGGCGTAGGCTCGTTCGTCAGTTACGCCTCGGATGCTGGATGCTGCTGCATGAGGATGGAATCTGTGATCAGCTCCACTTTTTCATGCATTGATGCGCCGTGTCTCTGCGCTCGGTGCACTTGTGAATTGCATTGATTTCCTCTTGGCGCTGGATGCGCTTGTTCGTGGTGGGGTTCTTATCTCTTTTATTTTACTATATTTTATTTCATCATTTTTTTTTATCTTATATCTGTATCTTTTTTTTTTGCATCGACATTTTTTCGAGCACCGGCTTGCAAGACGGCGAGTGATCCTCGGAAGAGCCGCTGCACTTTTATGCATGCATGCTTACAGCAAGCGACAAGAAAACGAGCATCGCTCTGATATCTTGAGTTCAGCGCGAATGGCTGCTGAGCTTATGGACCTCAAATCAAACACTTTGTGTGTAGAAAGTAGTCGCTTTTTGCTCGATACACGGTGACATCCAGCCAGGGAACGGAGGCTGCAGAGCAGGTGTGCGCTCTTCTACCTGATGGGACCCCGCTGCTGCCTGCCAGAGGAGCCTCAACGACGGCAGCATACCGGGTGCTCATTAAAATTCAGCACGTCAATCCTTTTGTTCACTTGTTTACAAAATTGAAGTGTAAGTGATTTCTTGCGCACTCCGCCAGATTATGCTATCGCGCCGTGGTATACGGGGGAATGGAAAACAGATGGCTTAGCGCCTCGGGGCTCACTCAGCTCAGCTCAGTTCAGTTGAGTGCTGCGGAGCCCCTCCGAATCCCCCCACACCCCGACCTAAAGATTTAAGTTATTCACGGCGGTAACGAGCGGATGTGCTTCATTCAGGTGATTTAATGATTTCATTTATCTCTCCGGATCAAAAGTGCACCAGCGCAACACGATCACCCTAATAATCGTAATCGCCACCCGAAACAACCTCTAATGGGCCATTTCGAATGGGGCCCCAAATTTACAGCGATTATTGGGTGCGAACTAATTTTTGTGCCAGAGGAGGCACTTTGTTAGGGTCGTTTCTTGAGACAAATATTGTAAACAAATCCCGACTCTTGGTATTTCTTTCCTGACAAGGAAACATCAAATTTTATTGTTTTATAAATAAATGGGAATCAAATGGGTAAACACGAAAGGTGGTGGTGATGTTATGCACTTGCCTCCAAAATTATGATGATAGTTATCGACTCTGTTTATGTTCGAAAATTACTTGAGTCCTTTGATGGGGCTCAAAATCTCTACTCACAGATAACCTACTTAAAGATTACGTTTATCTACTTTGATGTCATATATACATAAACATATAAACGAGTTTTCGGATCAGGTTCGAGAAACTGTGACTGATCTTTGGTAAATGTAAATTACCAAAATAAGCTTTTATATCAAATTACTGTGTATTTTAAAAACATAACAATTTAAACAATCAATCAATCCCTCAGTGTATACAGAACTGTGATCGTTTTAAGAGACACTTGTCTTAAAAGGTTGTTTGAAAAGCAATAAAGTATAATAATTTAAAATAAATTGTTTAATATTTCTTTAAGGGGTCTGTAGATCACCGGGAAAAGCTTTCGACTTATTCGATTTATTTTCTATGTTCTGAAAAATTTAAACTAAAAGTAATTTTCATTGTTATACAAAAAATTAATCTATATTTTTATAAGATATTTAATAATAGTTCAAATTTAAATAATCAGGGAAATTTCAGTAGTCAGTGTAAATCTTTCTCTTTTCTCAGTGTGTCTTTGTAGTCTTACGCATCACTTTTATCTTCGGAAAGTACGCGCAAAACGACAAAAATAGAATTTTTACGCTTATACTGAAAGAAAAACATTGGTAAAAATAGACAAAATCGTACGTTAAAAATGCGTCAAATAATAAAATTGTTTTTTTTTTTTAACATAATTGTTAATCTGTTGATATAATTCTGAACAAGATTTATTTAAAATAATTGTTTACTAACCATTTCTTAATTAACGTACTAGGTGCAAGATACTACAAGATCATTCACCGATTTAAGATGATTTTTAAATGTAAATTAACATTTTCTTCAATTAACGAATTTCTGATTTCATGACCATTTTCATTCTTCATTCTTTCATTTAAAACTATTAATACATTTTTTCAAAAGCTGCTCGATCGATCAACATGGAATTTTGTCAATATCTTCTAGATATAAAAAGGTTTGTAATTTACTATTTTAAATATGCTTTTAAATTTGAATAAAGTCAAAGCCAGCACCAAAAAAAAAAAAAAAACACTATTTTTCTTATAAAGCCTTCGAACAATTTTATGAGAATTGAATATAATAATAATACATGAAAAAAGGTATATTTCTCAAAGAAAATCTTATTTTTATAATAATCATAAATATAAAAAACTTCGTATTAAGTCATGAACTCATAATCTTTATATATGGTATATAATCGTTGGTGCATCTGTTAGTGATCGTATAACTTCTGAACGGCTTGACCGAGTGAGGTCATATTCCCACAATATATTTTTTTTGTCGAGTCGATGGTTCTACGGGCTACGTTACGATGCGATTGTTCATGCTATAGTAAAATTATTTCACACTTACATAAATTTGAAGTGATTTTCATGAAAATTGGTACTTAGGGGTTTTGGGGGATGCTGAATTGAAATCAGTTATCTCAATCCAGAGATTCAATACGGCGGATCTTAATGAAAATTTTAATCAAAATTAGTACAATGATTATTGTGAGGGCATTTATTTTGAATATTATCAAAATTTGGAAATTAATGATGGCGGATCCATAAAGGAGTTTTCAGGTCTAGTCATTTGTTCTTACAGAAGTTTGAACTGAGACTCTTAAAAGAATTTTTTCTTACTTTATATTAAGTTTAATTAGTGTACAAAATTATTGTAAGAGTTTTAGAAATGATTTTTAGAAAATTTTCTTAATTAAAAATATAATAAGGTGTGTTCGGATTTACTTTTGCCAATTGTTAGTTGGGCCAGGCCCACCCTAGAACAATTTTTTAACTAAGCTGTCTTGAAAAAGAAATTATTTTTTTTATTTTTTATAATTTATCTTTAATCGCTTGTCTGAAACATTTAAAGTTAAACTAACACAAAACCAAGTGCAACAATTCTCTTCACTTTCGGTAAATTGTCGTTTACGACTTCCTTTTTATTGCCATCATTTTAAAAAGTAGAATATCTGCTTCAGCTCGGTAGTTTAACTTTTTCAACTTATGTTTTTCTAATAGTCAGAAATAAAAATAAGACCCAATAGGAAAAGAATTTTATTAATAATTTTCTCGTCACTGGCGTTGAATTGTACGATCTCAAACTAATGAGACTGTAATGAAAATAAGGAAAAAGATGTTTCTATATAGTTTATTCTAAAAAACAATAAGACAGCCGAACTTAAATCAGCAGAGAGCAGCAGTAAGGTTACTATTCTACTTGGCTGTGCACGTGGATTTAGAGCGAACAACAACATGTCTTATATAAAATAGGAAATTATTAGAAAACAGCTCGATCGGGAAATGTTTGTTTTTTTTGCTGTGAAACATATTCCCGTCTTGATTCACGTTTTAACCGATTCTTGTTGCTCAATCACATCACGAGCAGAACGCTCTTTTGCTACATCGCATAATTGACATATATGTCACGAACGGCAGCAGCCGACGTTGCTCGTTCCCAGCTCAAAAGCTCAAGCGAGATAAGTTGGCGTGTAACACGGCTGAAATCAGTTCAGCGCGCCCATAGTCCCGCGGATTCGTCGATATCACGATCGAAAGTTAAAATTAAAATTATTTCGTTGGGAGATAAACAGACCCGCGATGGAGTGTTGGACGATTTGAAGCGACCACCGATCTTGAAGGGAAAAGGGAAAATTTAAGATCCAATGTTTTGCGGCGCAATGCGGACGTCGGCGGCAGCAGCGGATCCTGAAGATGAGAATCTTTCTGTTGTAATGAAATCAGCGAAAAACAGAGTCGGAATCTCGGTTTCTTGGCATTTTTTCCGCTGTCTATTTTAATTGGCAGTCGTGGAAACCTGAGAACAGAAAGCAGCAGAAGCAGCATTCACCAAGGTGAGATGATTTAACGATCTTCGCTTGGCGGGCAGCAGCACTTCGTCCGCATATCCAGTTGGAATCAGCTGATTGGCTTCGTCGAAGCCGAGAACAACCTGAGCCCAGGTACCGACGTCTTTTTTTGTACAGATCGTCGGGACTATTAAATGTCACCACCGTTGCCGGTTGAACACCTCTCTTCAGGCGAACGGAAACATCGCGATACCCCGCAAGAGACAGGTGAGGCTGAGGGCAAAAAAAAATTTAATAAAAATATTTTAAGAAAAATACATATATATGAAGTATATATGTTTTACGATTTCATTTAACGCACAAAGTAAAAATATTTTAATAAAGCGAAATGAGGCAGGCGACGACGGCGCAGCGAACGCAGCGGGATGCAAGAATTTGCAGTTTTGCTCAGGTTTTGGTACAGGTGTTTGTCCACCTCATAAAGGAAAATTACAGGTGATCTCGGGGCCCGCGAGATGCGGAGCAAGGCGACAACAGTACCCGAGAGATGGTTGCTGCTGCGGTGAGTGTGGCAATCTCGGTTAGCCAGAACACACCAAAGTTAAAACGCAACTGGCTTAATTTGATCACAGACCTAATTTAAGTCGTAACTCGATATTGACTAGTTCTTCGCTATGAAGACCAGTGGCAACTGGATAGAGGTGTCGTTTTCCACGTTCTTAATTACCGACCTCAGGTATGGGGTCTCTGTGTGGGCTGCCCAGCTACCCAGCTACAAAACTAACTACGGAAACAGAACGAAACAGGAAGTCATGCTAAAAATAGATTTAAATAAATCATAAAGTGACGCTTTTTATTTATATCCACCTTGCACATTGTTCTACACCTGAGTCACGTGGCAAACCTTGTCCAAGCTGACTGTATATCGATACGCGACTTGTAGATATAATTGAAAAAACACGATTAACTCCATATCTACCACAGTTTTGTGTATATCTATTTAAGGGGGTAGTCCAGTGAAAACGACTGTTTTTTCAACGATTTTTTTTTCATATTAGAAGTCAATTTTTATTAAAAAACTTGTTGACATATGATAGTACAGCTATTAAAATATACAAAAAAAATTTTGTTTTTTGTTTTCGATGAGTCATCCCGACAAAATGGCCGCTCCAAAAAAAAAAAATTTTTGTTGGCGGACGTCGAATCTCTGCAACGGTTCATTTGAAACAAAAAATTCAAACGAGGTTTTAATCTGTAGAACATTGGCTATCGTCGGAACTAGAATTATTAATTTTCAATAAAAAATAACAAAATGGCGGCATTTCGAATTTTTCGGGTGTTTTTCGGGTGCTTAATTTGTTTATAACTTTGTAAATAAACAATGGATTTTAATAATTCTAGTTCCGACGATAGATACACAATCAAGAAATATACAGCTAAATTTTTAGATCAATCGGAGCAAAAGACTCTGAGATCTGACGTCCGCCGAGTCAAAACATGCTGTTTTCAGAAAAACGCGTTTAAAGTTTTTTATGCGGAAAAAAGCTAAAAAAATTAATTTTACCTTAGTCAGCGATGCCTGCTCCATACATAACGCGATGCCTCCTAAATACATAACTAACCTTAAATATAAAGCAGAAGGATCTAGACCGTTATAAACCGAAAAAAAATGGGCGAAGCAAACAGGAATACAAGAGTCCTCCTTGCTGCGAAACACGCCAGGGGACCTTCGAGCGCTCGGATTACACGTCTCTCGAAAACTCTCTGTATCTTTAAAACTATTCAATATTTTGCTTAGATATTTTAAGGGAGTATTTTCGAGGTGTAGTAGAGTAGATTTAAGCAAAAAAAAAAAAATTAAAAACAATTTTTTTTTTCACTGGACTACCCCCTTAAATACAAACTTGGGAATAAGTGGCTTCATAATTATTAGAAACAAATTAAAATAAATAAACTGAAACCTTAAAGTCCTTACAATATTTCTACTATTAGCCTGCAACAGATATTCCAATAAATTTTTCACGATTATATGTATTGATTAAAGTCACTGCGAAATAAATATCTGAACTTATCACTGCAATGATTTATAGTAAAATGCAAACATTTTAAACAACATCCGAATATATGTAGTTGCTATAACAAGAAGTCCTTGTCTTAATTTGTTACAACTGAAATAAGAATTCCTTAGTATTCAAATAGTGTTAATATTTATAATATAAAGATCATTTAAATAATGTTTTATAATTTTTAAGGCGGTTTCATGGTAGGAAGCGGTATACCACATACGTATTTTAGATCCAGAAGGGAAGTGGTGGAAAAATATACTGCATAATTAATTTAACAATTTTTATAGAAAAAACTAAAAATGTAATTGAGGGAAAACGAAAACTAATGATAATAATTTTAATTTAAAATTTCAAAAGGTGGCTTTTAAAACCTTCGGTAGAAATAGTGTTAGAGAAAATAATATAAAATTAAGGTTAGAGAATAGGAATTCTGAAGCAATAATACGTAATATTGGTAAGAAAACTCAATCTCAAGTACTGCAGTGATCGAAATTTCTATAGATTAACTTTTGATTAATAATAGTAAGTTTGCAGTTAACGATTACGTGTAAACGAAATCCTTATGGACGCATAAGTTTTTTAACTCAATTTTCATACTATAGATATATTTATTTTCTAACATAGTAAGTATCGAAAACACTTTTTTGTTACTTCCCCTAATGTTTCTTTAAAATTATTTTGAGAACACAGGGTGTCTAGAATAATGACGAGAGGAAAGTTTCTGAGTGAAGAAGAAAAGGCTGTAATTAAAGCATTACACCAAAGTGATGTTAGGAGCAGACATATCGCAAACGAAATTCGATGTTCTGAATATTTCAGACGAAATTTTACAAAATTGGGCGAAAATTCCGGAAATAGGAAGAGTAAAAAAACTTTCGTTCATACAGAAAAATCAACAATTTATTGAAACAATAAAATACCAGTTAAGTAATAGCGAAATTGTGTTAAATATGATTCTGCCAGTAACAACGAGTTGACGAGTTCAGAAAATTCTGCATTCAACTTCACACGTTGTTTACAAGAAAAAAAATCAATCTCGATGATCTACGTCACAATAACCCCCCAAAGCCAAGTCGGAAATTTCAAGGAAGGTTTATTGTTTGGGGAACATTTAGTACTTTCGGGCAATTGCTTCCCAAATAGATATTTAAATATATAATGGATTTAAGAGGATGCTAGTTTCCAACAAGACAACGCCTCGATCCATATTTCTCAACAGAGTGGTGATGTTCTCGAAACATTGAACTACTGGAATAGCTTTCACGCAGTCCAGATATGAACCCTATAGAAAACTTCTGGGATATTATGACAAGGGAAATTTACAAACAACAAACATTACAAACATGGTAATCCAGAAGTTGATTCAGTACAATATTCAGAATACGTTAGAATAAATTGTTTTCTAATCATCTAATTCTTGCATGAAAATGAGAAGTTCGAAAATTTCATATTCGTACGAATCGGGTCTCGTACGAAAGTTAGAAGTTAACCAAATACGAATAACTTTTAACACACCTTATTAAATTCTGACGAATCGAAAGTATCTAGGAGAGATCTTTTAAACATAGTGCCAAAATATCCACTTTTCCCTTTTTGGAGACGCTGTACTATGAATAGTAATAACCTGAAGTAAGAAAATATCATTTAAAAATAACTAATAATAATAACTAAACATAACTATAAATAATTGAATAATTGCTTAAATTTTGGTTGGATACGATATCGCAACTTTTAAAATCGACTTACCAAAATCACGACAAATCAAAATGACCATACGAAAAAACACGAAAATAATATTTCAGTCAGTAAACATTTTGTATAAGGAAAATTTCCAGTCAATATTCGTTTGGTACAAGGATGTGTAAGGATTTGTCGATATTAAGGGGGGTTGAAATTTTCAAATTTTTCATTTTTCTTTTTTTCTTTTTTTAAATGAAAGTAGACATCTTCAGGAATATCCTGTAAAAGTTTCAAGTCGATCGAAGCAAAACTGCCAGTCCATCCAGTTTTCAGCGGTGTGAGTACTTCGAAGAAAAATGATAAAAATCTTTAAATGCGTTTTTTTCAAGTCAGTGGACAGTGCATCTTAAACACTACTGAACTTGACATTTTGTACAGGCTTTTTCTATATATAATACTTTATGAGGTAGTGAAGTCGAGATTTTCTTTTTTTTTTAATTATTTTCCGTTTTAAAATAACAAATGTGCTGAATTTTAACAATTTTTTTTCAAAATTTCATTTTTTTTACTTCTAAGTGATGCCAAAAATTGAAAAAAAAAAATTTAAAAATAAAAACTCAACGTCACTACCTAGAGAAACTCTTAAACTAACAAAATATTTTTGATTTTTTGATTTTAGATGATCTAGTGTCAAGTTCTGATGTGCACCGGAAAATGCATTTTTTTTGTAGAGTCTACGCATGTTGGTTACCAGAGGCTCATTTCTTAATATTTTGCTCTGAAAATGTTATAGAGTATTCTTGAAACATTACTAAATATATGTACTTTAATTGGAAATAAATAAATTCAATCATTTCTTCAAAAAAAATTCACAAAAATAGGCGTAATATACAGATTTCAACCTGTCTGTTTTCTCTAATTCCTTTTTCGAATAATACGTAAGATATTTAGTATTAAAATAATATGGAACGTTGATTCATAGGTCAAGTATTTAGTTACATACTCTGTATAAAATTGAATAATAGAAGGATAGAGTTTCTTCAATCTTGCGTCTCCAATGAAAAATTCAAATGAATCATTAATGTTTCATAATATTTTCCATCGAAGGAGGACGAGTGCAGTGAATTCTCAGCATTTGTTGAAACCTCTTCAAATTTACAATTCTGGAAAACAGTAGAGAAAATACAAAATTCCATCGCATATGCAAGCAAAATCGACCTCCTCATTGTTTGAACATAAAGCCTCGCTCGTCGATGTAATTAGTGTGAGGCTTGCAAATAATTCTAAGAATAAAACTGGCTCGGCCGCAACAGCTTCCACGGAAAAGCTCCTTAGATACGTGTGTACTGTATCTGCAAGGTACTATGTAAGATGTAGAAAGGTGGTGCGAAGGAGGCGGCATGGCGTACAAAGTCTCAATTATCGGGGCGGCAGGCCGCCTTGAGATTTACTTTACCTGACACGCGTGGCTTTTCGCATTTTATGTTAAGTATATCTAGATCTCCAGACGAGGACTAGATTTTTCTTCCGCGTGTAAGGTAGCAGCTCCCCCTGCGACGGCGGCTGCGGCCCCATGACCTGGCACAGGCGTGTCTGGACGTAAACAAAAGCTAAGCCGCCCGCTGGTTATAAGATTCAAGATTCTGATGCACTGTGTGCGCGCGCGATCGCTCGCTAGAGTTAGATACTTTGGCGCGGCGTGGTGCTGGTCCATCCATCCAGCATCCAGCATCGAGTATCCCGGCTCCATTGCATCGGTCCCGTACCAGATGTAAGCGGACTAATTTATACGATGAACTCGGTCAGCCGCCACCTTCGTGATAACCCCAATTAAAATGATTGAAGGCGTTAACGCCGCGCGCCGTCGAGAGATCGTAATGCAAGATTTCCGTGATCCGCTTTGGCAGCGCGCGCCCGGATGGTGTGTTTACAAAACCCAGATCTTACTGAAAATTTGCATGTGATGAATTTTGAGATTAGGCGCAATATTCACATGAATAAAAAATAAAAAATAAAATTAAAGTTGGCTGCAGCAGCTAATGCTGAACAGGTGTTCGAGTGGGAGTTGATTAGTTTGGAGGAGGCATCCTTTTCCGAGGTCAGCACTGACTATTTGTTTGGAATGAAAGATACATCGCAGACGTCCGAGATTCAACAAAATAATAATAAAATAAATTCCGGGTTGCTTCGCATCGAATCTCTCATCTAGCAGCAGCAGGCCTCCTCCTCGACTCGACACGATGAAGTGCTTATTTTTCTTGACTACTTGTGAAAATAATTTCTTCGGGTAATCCCTTTTACTTTGTTGTCGGAGCGCAGGAAAGCCTTTTCTCAAGATGCTTAAAATGCAAAAGCACTTCACGGCGGGCAGCTAACCAACGTCGGTCCGTCGGCCGGGCAAACAGAAGACGACGGTGAGTGATAGGAAGAAAATGGCCACTGGATATAAGAAATCATCTTTTGGTCAATATTTACCCAAGACTGGGTCAGAGTATATTTGCTGCAGACACTCCATAAGTTGTAAAATCGCTGCTTACATGGTGCTTTAGCTCTCGAGTGGCCGCCACTGCATCAGCGGGAGTTTTTTACGCCCGGATTCTAAGAAATATGCCTCCGAGTCGAGTGCCTCCGAAAGATCCCAGAGGGCCAGGGCTAAGGTAAAGTGAGGGCACTTTTTTCGGTGGAGCTACTTACTTACTTCTCTCACTGCGAATATAATCCTCATTTACTTTTTTCTGTTTTTGGGTTTTTTTTGAACACCAGACAGACAGCGTGAATTTTTCGGTGTGAAAACATCTTAAATGATATTTAAAGTGGGACGGATGAGATTTCTCTTTTTAATGCACTGAGTTTAGTATAGTAGCAACAAACACAGAAAAACTTTGCCAATATTGGTGGAAAACTTAAAGATACATTCATTTTTCTGATTTATAGTATGGTTGAGGTTGAAAAGGTAATTAAACATTCAGAAATATTAATCTATGCTGACGACATGAAGATCTTTAAACGAATCAACTACGTAAATAATGAACTGAACAACTTCTCCACCTTTTGCCTAAAAACCTTCAACCACTCTAAGTGCCGACCTATCACCTATTCCCATAAACGTCCAATTACCACTCCCAGGACCTAGGACCTACATGCTATCATGAGAACTTGATCCATTTGTCATCTCCCTACGTGATCTGGGCATTATCTGTCATGTAGAATTCAACTTCCGTTCGCACATCGATGACATAGTTATGAGTTCTAGTCTGGGAATTTGAAAATATGAATTTTCTTAAAGTATAGACTCTTAAATATACGTATGTTCTGAAAAGAAAATGTTGAAATTTCCAAAATTCACAAAGTTATAACGATTTGAAAACGGTAGGATTTAGTTTTTATGCTCTGGCTTTAAAGACTGACCGCAAAGTTAGCCTGTTTTTCAGACACCTGTAACTTCGATTGGAATTGATTAAATGTAACATGAAAAGGATTAATTGTTTATACTAAAATATAGTTAATATTATTAGTTATGTATTATTTTCAAGTGATTGTAAAGTCGTAGACAAAACTACCCCTATAAAAGGGGTGTAATGAATCCCTTTAAGGGGGTAGTCTCATGTTCGATCATCAAAAAATCGGTTTTTTTTTCATATTTTCAAAGCTTAATAAGTTGAGAATATACTGCGAAAATTTTAGACCGATACACTAAGTCATTTTAAAATTGCAGCGAATAATAGGGGAGAGCGTACATTGCAGCTGCGGCGCTCATACCTCAATGAAAATGTTCTTCTCAAAACTTTAAATGCGTTTTCCTTGAAACTACTTTTTTCCGTCGGCCCGGATGATTAAAAAAAAACTATTGGACCGATTGGGCTGAAATTTAAACACAATATTCTACACATGAATGGTTCTGTCCGGTACCAGACTTAGATTTTTTTATCGTATTTTTTTTTTTTAAACTGAATTTTAAACCGAAAAAAACAGTCGATTTTTCAAATTTTTTTTTACAAGGCCGCCATATTGCTATTTTTCACTCAAATCTTTTATATCTGCTACGGGACAGAATGACAACCCTACTGAATAATAATCTTTTTGGAATTTTGATTTCAGATGATTACAAAAGGAGCAAAAAAGGGGGCCGGCTACCTACTTTTTTTTTGAAGAGACTAATTACTCACCAAAATGACGTAAAAATATTTTTTTTTTATTTAACAAAAATTTTTTTGTAATATATTATTCGATAGCTAAATAATAACGTATAATTATCATAAGAAGATTGTATTTCATTTTCCGCAAAAAAAATCCTTAAAAACCTTCAAAATTTGACCTCGGACATGAGACCCTTAAGTGGCTATATACACTCAGGAGGTCCAAAAATGTCAATTTTTCAAGAATTTTTCTTGAAATGACCTTTTAAGTTGTTAATGTAAAAATATGTACACATATTATGGTAACTCTTGAGTGTATTATAGTGTTTTTTATTTGTAAAAATAATTATTTTAAAAGCTGCTACAGCTGATCTCCGGGAGCAACCCTAAAAAAAGGCGTCTTGCGGTGAGCACGATATCTCTGTACTACATCATCCAAAATGAAAAAACCAAAAATATTTCGTTAATATATTATTTTATCTTGTAATTAATAGAAGAAATAAGCAAAATAAGAATGTTTGACAAAATGGCGGCTTCTTAACACAACAAAAAAAAAAAAAATCGATTTTTAACAAAAATGTTCGCCGTAAATTGTTTATAAAGTGGAAAATATTCATGCGTGGGCAAAAACCTTCGATTAATTACTAAAAAATATGCTTAAAAGACACATATTTGTGTAATATGAAATATAAAAAGCACGCAAAGGGGTATCACCCTTGGATTTGATGAAAATCCACCCGCACAAAGAGGATTAAACTACCCCCAAGCATCAAAAAAGTAGTTAATCATAAAATATCTCAACAAAAATTGAGTTGAAGAGTTTTAGGTATAGCTGATTACTAAGTACCATCTTAATACATGTATCGATTCGTAAGATTGATATTCATCTCTTCATCGTTTTTTTAAATTGATAGAAATATTTTTTTATTTTTTAACCCCTTCTATAGAGGTCACAATCACTTCAAAATAATCAATGAGTGTTATTTACATAAGTAACAATATTAACTATTAAAATATAAACAATTAATATTTTTCTTGCACATGCGTTATGCAAAAATAAGGGGGGTAGTTAACCCTTTGTGTTTAGCTTCTACAATAATAAATCTTACTTTTTGTACAAGTTCATGACCAGACAAAACTTTCGAGCCCTTATTCGTTGCATTTTATTAATCCTAATCAAAATTACAGGTGTTTGAGAAACAGACTTTTTTAAACTTGTTTTTCTCAAAAATATTTTTTTTTAGAAGTCGTTCACATAATAGGTCTATCTGTTGACTCTAAAGTTATTACTCATGGGTAAAACTTTCTACTTTAAACTCACAGAGGTTAATATTGTACACAATTAAGATTTTGAAGTGGTACCCAATTTTTACTTGAAGTTGTCTGGTAACTTTTAACATATATCCCCCAGACAGACCTAATAACTTCAGTTCTATTTTATTGATTAATTTCGTTGCTTTATCGTCCCTACCCTGCAAATTGCTAAATTATTATTATTATTACTAGTTTTTAGACGTAAAAATCTTTAAAAAAAAATACGAGCAATTATTTTTTTTTTCAGACAGTCGTCTCTTTTTTGGGTGCCGACCATAATGACATCCTTCCGAAATAAAAAATTCTTTTTTTTAATTTTTGTTTCAGATATACGAGAGCTTTTGAGTCGTTTCATCACAACACAACTTGTTTTTTATAGCCTTATGTCATGTGTTCATAGTGTTATGAAAATATTATTTATAAATTCTTTAAATATTAATAAAATATAAGAATAGATCCTAAAAATATTTCTTTTCTATTCAGCCCTAAAAAATTCATGCAATTTACACCTCTAGACTAGAATACCTCCTTAAACGATCCAATTCAGCTCTTGGCTTTGTCAAACGCTGGTCAAAAGAATTTTCCGACCCTTAAGTGACAAAATCTCTCTACATCCGTGTTGTTAGGGAGCTACTTGAATATGCATGTCAGATTTGGTCACAGGATTGAATCAGTGCAACGTAGAATCGCCCATCGGATCCTAACTGGCTCCATCGATTGTTCTGAAATTCTGCATTCTATATCGCTCAATACTAACCCCCGCAACGTAAGATCTTACCCTAGATGCCTAGATGATCACCTAGGTGATCACCGCACTATCTACGGTCATTTCGAACCTATGACCAGAATGAATCGGCCGCCTTTGACTTAGACGTCAATAAAACTCCCCTGAGGCGTACTCTCCATCTTCCCAACCCTACCTCATAATAACCTGCCCCCTTCCAATCTGATCCTCCCTGCCCTTTACCCTTTCTTCCTTTTGGTTTTAGTTTGATTTCGTTAATTTTAATTTAGTTTAGATTTTAAGTAACTTGTGTTACAGGTTGCGTTAAGCGAAATGAAATAAATAAAAATATAAATAAGATAATTAATATCAAATCATAAATTAAAAGATAGGTAAGCTACAGTAACATATTTGAAATCACCAACCCTAAAAACCCCCTTGTATACAAATTTTCATGAAAATCCTGCAAAGCTCAGTAAGAAAAGCTTTTGGGATATCCCTGAAAATTGGTATAAAAGAGTTTTCGGGGTCGCTGATTTCGGATATGTTATTATAACTTTAAACACTAACATTCCCTTTATAGAAATGTTCATCAAAATTCCATGAAGTTTTCGCAAAATGCCACAAAAGCTTGAAAAGCTTTCGGAATTTGCATGAAAATTGAATAAAGAGGTTTCTGGGTTCGCTGAATTCAAATATGTTATTGAAACTTTGGAGAATTTATTTGAACCGCTATTACCTTCTACTGTCGGACTAGTCTCGGAATATGATGTTCGTAACTATTAGTTTCTCAGATTTTTCATGGTACTGAAGAAAAGTGTAAGGCTTGGTTAAATTGGCCTATTGTATGTAGAATATTACTTGAAAAACAAAGACAGTGCAATGTATTCCTAAAAATACCATGTTTTTGATACAAGAGCTAATTTTGGAGAATAATTATTATTCTTAATTTTTAAAATAAATAATTCGTACTCAGGAAGACCTATTACCACAGTCGACTTTTGTCGTTCCGACACCCAAAAAATTTAAGTGCTTTGACGACTGAAAATCAATACTTTAATAAAAATTAAACATTTAAATTTGTGGCAAAACCTCATATGATTTTGTATAGAGTACCGAATTAAGTGTTTCATCATAAAAACTTAAGAAACCAAGTACAAAAAGTTCAATCTTAAAACTTGTTCGGCCCCGAAAAGATCGACTAACTCTTCCTCTTCTCACATTTCTTGGCGGTCCTTTCGTCGAGATCGGCCAGATGATAAAATTAATGCGCTTGATGCGGCCCGTGCATCATCCCTTTTAGGACACTTTTAGAAAATTTACACGGTGATCTCCCGGAACGGGCGTTTTATATCGTTTTTATTAATACACAGAGTGGCCGGAGTTTCCCCGCTGCCATCACGACAGTCTAATTTAAAATTCTGGTCAGCCGGGTGGGAAATATGAGATATGAGAATGTTGCTGGAAGGCTCTTCAAGACAGAAGGGCGTCTTTTCCCTAGGCCTTGTTTACGTTGTCATTCGGTACAAATTTTCGCCTTGGTTGTACTATAGAATTTTTTTGAATTAGAGGCAATAAAATCGCCGATAAATTACTCAATTTTATTGTTTTAAATTTCTGGGAAGTGAGAAGAGATACTCGAATCCTTGATGTGGGGTTATTAAATTTTATGGAAAAGGAATCAAATTATTCCTTTGTATGAGAGATTGTGACAAGAATGAGGCCTGGTGACTCCTATTATGAGTGTTCTACCATCGGTCATAAGAAAAATTCATGATTATCGACGGACTTTGAAATATTTACGGAAACTTAATGGCATTTTACATCATAAGATAAATTCAACAGCGGGGAATTTACGTCTGTAAGATATCGTAAGCATTAGTGAGTTTCGCTGGAGGTTTCGAAATTATGCAACCCGGAAACTGCAGGTGACACCACGCACAACTCTCGATTTTCAAAAGACCCAACTTCTTCGATACTGCGCGTACTATTCAGTTGCAGCGTTTAAGGCTTCTCATGGTAAAAGATATAAATAATCGAAAAGGAGGACTGTCGTCAGTAGAAGCCAGCGAGAGACTGCACCTCATCGGATCGGAAAAATGTAATAAAAACTTTCCAGTTGCACCTCGCCAGGTGTAATGCGCGGTGACACCAAAAACTTTGCTTCTCGCCTCCAAATGATCAGGTTTAATCTGAAAATGTGTCGTTTTTATGTTTTGTTGGCACATGCCAAGGTATAAACATACATTTCGAACTGCATCTGTGGAATTGCTCGGATGCCAGCCGGCTTTACTATTGGGGAATTTCCCAAAGTCAGGCTCAACAACAGTTTCGAAAGTAGCCCGGCGTACGTCTCACTAATGAACACATTTGCATAATTTACATGATACCGGCCGGAGTCTTCTTGGATTTTAGTGACGTAGTAGGTCACATTTGTGTTTCATGTAAGGTTTTCTTGGAATTTTAACTTTACGTAGATCTTAATAAAAATTATTTGATGTCAAAATTTTACTAATATAAATACAAGTTGTTTTTAAAAATACCTTTATAAAATTCACAAGTAAAACCAACAAGATATTGCTAACATGAAGCCTGATCCTGAGTCAGACCCATGCGAAATTAAATCTTCATAAACTGGTTAGTAAAAGACAATGATTGCTTAAATGTTAACATATTTTTTTATCATTTCCACTATAAATACAGTGCATTCTATAAAATAAGTTTAATTTATATACTTTTTTAGTGTATTTTCATGGCTAAAAAACCGAAATTCCAAATCAATAGGTAAATTTTTTAAATTCAAATAATATAATAAAAAATATAAAAATATAATTTCAAATACTACATATACGAATCATTGCATTAAAAATTTGGGAGTTGTTTGAAGAGAAAATTAGAACATTTTTGAATTGAAAATGTTAACTTATTAGCTTTAAATATTTCGAATTGTTTGAAATCTATATATATGTTTTAATTTTAAAAGCGCTTTTATTGAATTTAAATTGAATCTCTTTGATATCAAAATGTTCCTTGTTGAAGTTGAAAAATATTTGAGTGTTTCCATGAATGGTCTACTAAAAAAAAAAAATTATTTAAAGTTGTCTCAAGTTTGTCTAAAAGTCATGTACGATACTGTCATAAAAGCCAGACAATATGAGGCTATCTTTTGAATTTTAAAACTTAGAGGTAATTGATCCATAGCCAAAAATATCCAGACTATAAAGTTTCTAAATAAAAACCTCATAAAAATGATGAAACCACAGTATAAAATTGCGAACAGGAAGAGTTTAAAAATTCCACATAGCACTCGACCAATTAGTATAAGAACCACCCAGCAGCGCGGTTGGTAACTCATTTAAAAACCGAAAAGTGTACGAATAAAATTTGTTTATATTACAAAATCCCCAAGATATATCTAGAAGGTAGCAAAACGCAATCCAGAAGCAAACGCAGCAGTAGCAGCAACAGCAACCGATCAGTAGTACTACACTAGAATCAGATGTCCAACGCCGATTGAATTGAAAATGCTGGAAACCAGCCCTGCATAGCAATGCGCAGCACCGATCGTCATAATTTCATATTCAGCCGGCATACCAAGATGTAGGGCAAAAAAGCGCAGAAGCGCAGAATAAGCATTTCTTGTAAATTATTACCGGGGAATGTGTATAAAAGAGCCAATAGACGAATGTCTATTTATTAGCCATCGGTGGGTTCGTTCGATCGAACGACAGTCAATCTAACTTGTGGCCGTCGCCCTTAATGCATTTTATACCAGTTCAACTTGACACGGCAGATGCCTTTGGTTTCGTGCCTTTTTTGTCTTAAACTTGTGGCGCTTTTGCTAAAGATGTACCACCATGCGCCACATGACACTATACTGTTACATTGATCATGCAGCACATTGAAAGGTATTAAGAATGCAATGGCAGGGATAAGATCGATTGATCGGACGCTCTTGACATGATCATATGAATGAAGAGAAAGATCACGTGTGGACAAAAAAAAAATTAATACACAGCATCAGCAGCAACAACAACAACAACAAGAGGTGACCAGTGTGGAACGGGAATAAAAACCAGTAGTAGTTACTGGTTTTAGCTTAAGCCTCGAATGATATAAAATTTTAATGATAAAGGCATCTCTTAGGAATTTTTATCCCGGTGTTGCCAGATATTTGTAGGATTTTTACCCTTTGAGGTGCATTCCCTGCATTTTGTTTACTATTTATATGTTTCCGGATATAAGTCCGATACCAACCAAAAAATAAATATTTTAAACTAAAATTGCGTCTCCTATTCAAAATGATTTATAAGTTATAAAACCTTAATAATATAAGATATGTACAATGTACATACTTACATACAATGTAAAACTTCATTTGTTTTAAACCTATCGATCATCGACAGGAAATTTTTTTAAAAAGAGCTTTTAGTTTTCTCGTGGCGTTCTATGGCGCGCCGTCCTGTTGAAATTTTCACTTATAAGGGGAGGATACAATTTGATAAGACTAGATTTAAATAATTTTATATATGATGTAGAGGATAGTGTTCAGTTCAGTTTGTCCTCGACAGCGAGGAGTGGAGCATGGTTTAATGTGTATATAGTTCAAACACACAGTACTTTATTATAGAAAGACTTGAAATTATCAAATTTAGCAACCGACTCTTTGATCACTTTACTGAATTTCAGTTTTTTTTTTTTTAATTTATTTTGAAGATACAGAACTTTAAGTTTAATCATTTATGACAAAAATAAAAATTTATACCTCCGACCAGTTCTCTGTTGAATGGTATATATACTATCTGTATATACTTTTATATTTTACGTATTATCATAGAAAAATAAAGACAGGAAGTCTCATGTAGAACAACAGAAGTGATACGCATTTTTGAAAGTTTATTTCCATTCGATGCCTATAAACTTAAAAATGTTTTGAAATTGCATAACATACGAAATTTTAGGGCAAATCGCACAACTGCTTAGGTGATAAGGGTATAATTATATACATTGATTATATTTAATTAAATTTCCCAGGTATCTGCTGCTGCTTTGTACTCTATACAAAAAAGACGTTTTCCTTTTGTAACATTTTTCTTCAACAAGCTGAACTAGTATTTAAATTGCACGGTAAAGTTTGGGCTTGTTATCTCGTATAAATAATAAAAATAAATAAAAATTATTCAAATCTATTCTTATAAAGCTTTTGTAAGATGGGCCAAGTTGTTCTATAGATGAGTACGCAGATTATGATCGCTATCAATTTAGAATAAATGTAATGGTTAACTAACAAAATGCAAAAATTGTTAAACAAACATAATGATAAAGTCTTACATAAATGTAGGCTAAAACTAAAACTAGTGTCCAACTATAGAACTAACAAATGTTGGCAGTTTTAAAGGTGTGTAAAACGTTTCAAAACTAATTTACAACAACGTCACTCCTACGTGGTTTGCAATTTTCATAAATGGGCACATTTTCCAACCAGGAAAATAGTTAAAATTCTCTACAAAAACCAGGACACAATAAATTCTCTTTTTACAAAGCTCATCAAATTGATGGTATTTGAAATTTAATCTGTTCGACATTTAGCCATGATCAAGAGTGTATTCGTAGAGTTAGCCCCCAAAGAAAATTTATGGGATTCCCTCAATTTTAGATTCCAAATGTGACCAGATTTTAGTACTATCGAGCCCATTTATCTGAGATCGTGTTAGAAATCGTGTGCAGTTGTTAACGGTTGCACGCGGTAAAGGCTAGACAAGTAATTTATTGCGATTTTTTGTGGTAAACTCCCATTCCGTTTATAACGAGGTCTCCATCTATATAATGCATAATATGCAAATTTCTCATGTAAATTCGATTTCCACGACAATAAAATGTAATAAGTGTGAATAAAATTAATAACAATAAAACTTTCCCATGGTGTGTAAATAAAATTCGAAATAGAGTGGGACGGCGCTCTGTAGGAGATTAGATTAAGAGCGAGACAGGCAAATTAAGAGTTATTAGCAATGTTCCTCAAGTTGACATTTTTCTATCAACGTCACCAGAAGAATGCTACCAAACTGGTTTCGATATATATCGCCGTAGATTGCAATATAGATTGTTAGTTATATGGTCACGAATATTATGGTAATGTGCAAACCACGTTTCATCTGCGAATCGATCGTTAATTTGACGGGATTTGAACTTGCCACTGTCTCCCGCGGCGGCCTTTTCTGGGAACACATAACATTCGCTAATCTCTTAATCCTTCTAAATTAGTTTACTGAAATATACAGGCAGACATGGCAAAAAAAAAAAAAATTGATTTTCTAACATCTCAACTTTATAAACAAATCAAAGCGGCTCTGAGGATTTTGCTGGCGCCCCCATTAATTAAGTGTAACAGCTGGCGTCATTATGAATTAAATTAAATGACTAATGTCGCCAGATTAGAGTTAATTTGTTTGAAGAAATTAAGAGAGAGAGAGAGAAGAAAGAGAAAAAAAAAAGTTATATTAATATCGAAGCGCATTAGACTAATCAAGCTGGAGACTGGTTCTATAAAATTCAGGTTAATATGTTTATCACTTGTTTATGGTTTTTGGTGAAACTTTGACCACTTGTCCTCTCTCTGGACCAAGCTAGAAGTAATGACACCAGGTTGACACCCGGTGTGGTTCTTAATGGTCAAACAGAACAAAAAATTCTCAAATCTTGTCTTACACGATCGTAATTTTGAAGCTTGAATAGAACTTCGTTCGTTTTACGTGCGAATTTAATGGTCATTATGCAATGAAGGCTATAAAAATCACAGTACATTTGTGTGAATATTAGCGCGAAATTTGAATATAAGGATAATAAATCAAACTTAATGATGTCCAGCGAAAAAAGAATTAAATGCTAAACTTTATGATGTTCATAAATGTCTTAAAAACCTTCAATGCATCTAAATTAAAAATGTTACTATGATAGAAGGTTAGTGATAAATTAAATTAAACAGTTTATTATTTTTTTATTTTTTAATACCAAGAAATACTAGAAAATTCTTTAATATTTTGGCCTTATGCTAGGATATAAAAAGGCAAATTATCTTTTATGGTAACATGTCAAATAGGCGAATTCGGAATATGGACAATCATTTTAAAGAATAAAACATAAAACTATTCCTTCCAAAGCTTATAGGAAGTGATTTTACTACTGTAATATAAAAAATATTACGAATGTTTAATTGACGACGAAAGTATGAAGCAAACTCTTAATTGTTTAGATATATGCTGCAGCTAAAAATTGTAATGTATTTAAAGAGCATTATGGATCAGCATTGCTACAAAAATTAGCATGCTTTGATTTTTAGTTCAATATTTCAATTTACGAACAGAAATATTTAAGACGTTTTAACTTTAGTTTAATTGGAAGAAAAAAAATACCTTTATCTAGTAGGAATGTTAATAATGTAAGCAATTAAAAATGACCATGTAACAACACTATATTTTACTTCAGACATAGAAGTGACAAATGCCTGTTCAATGTATAAATTGACGATCTAAGGCCATGTGATTCTAATTAGTGATCATGGTATTAAGATTGAGTGTATTTATGAAGAGAAAGGTATTTGAAATTAGGTAAAAATAAATTTTCCGTTTTGTGCATTTTTTATTAACATGATAGTTATGTTAGAACTGTTTGTGAGATACATATATCTTAAATTTTAAACTCCTTTATAAAGAAATACTGCTTTTGGATCTTATTGAACTTTGAACAAATCAAAGAAACAACTTGAAAAGCTTTCGCGATATGAGAGGATGATATTTTTTATATACTGAACTTAAAAATTAAAAAAAAAAAACAAAGTTTAATAATAGAACTTTTATCCCAGACCAAGAGAAAGGTTATTTCTAGAGAAGGCCTTAAAGATATTAGATATTTTCATAAATATTGTGATGAGACTTTATGGACTTCAAAAAATCCTAAACTATATATATGAAAATTGTATTTATTGAAATAAATAAAGTAGTACTTACGTTTCTGGAAATAAGACCAAATATTCTGCACAGCGTGGCTGTAGATTTTTCCAGTGAATAATCTCAATAATAATATATATAATTTGAAATGATCCTTGTATCTTCTCTAATGTTTTTTTTTTAAGAATTTTATTTGAATCTCCACCGAAACATTCACATTCTCGTTCTCTAGAACTTATATCTCCAAACAGCACTTATTTTAAATTTTTATTTAAAAAAATAAATAAATTCGATATAAATTCCTCTGACAAGTGCAATCTTGTCCAACCAGTAAAATTTATTAGCACAAAGGATGTCACTGTGTAGTGGTCTCGCAAGCCAAGAGCTGTGATTTGCATATGCAGCATTTAATAATGAATTCTAATCCAAGTGTGAAACTGGTTTCGTTTCTAAACCCGAAAAAAAAAAACGAAAAACGATCACTTCACACACAAACCTAAGTATTCTCCTTAAACTGAAAAATTATTTTTAGATCAGAACTTATGCAATTATTGAGCAAATCGCGACGAACGGCTCAAAATGGCAATTATTATAGTGCAAGCGGTGATTATTTATAACGATATTAATCAGTTACGATAAGCCTTATTCTACTGTGTCACCTTTTGCACACATTGACACGTTTTTACAAGACAAATTACTCGATACGTCGCTTCAGTATATTCATACATATATTAAAATATTATCGCACGAAAATAGAACACGCGTTTAGTTGATTAGCTCTGGTTAACCAGATTGACACTCACTTTGAGATATTCTTTTTGAATTATTAAGTGTATCGACTTTTCTGATCACTGAATTTATTATTAATCACTATCACATGATTCACGTAAGTGGTACAAGTCGACTTGACCGCATTTATTAGTTGATTTCGAATTTTCGTTTCGGAACTTTTCCTTGAACTGAAGGATAATCCAAATTTCATGTCGAATGATAGTTTCACTTAAGTTGAATGTATTTTCTTCGTTGAAGTTGATACCCTGAAAAGTAAATTAAAAGAACCAATTGCATAAAATAAGTAAGAAACACAGTTTTTACTATACTATAAATAAGATGCACTTAAATGGAATCAACACACGCCCACAAGTCAAATGTTCAACAACTAAAGGAAGATGTTCTCGTAAAATAATTAAAACAACGAAAAGGTGGGAAAATTACAGCTAAAAAATACCTTTATAATTACAGGTAGTTCAAAAACGACACCTTTTTTATGACAAAAAGGTCAATGAATGAGGGATATAAATTCGGCGACGGTTGGATTAGTTTAGGGTGGCTGTTTGAAAGGATTTACAACCAAATAAGTTTTACGACCACACTAATGCTTTTGTGCAGTGTCCTTTACTGGTGCCAAAAATATCAGGATTTTCCAAACCAACAGTAGACAGCATAATTAGATGTGGCGTCAGGTACAACAAACGTTGCTCAAATTAACAAGAACTAGGAAACTAGTACTTCTATAATGAAAGAAAAACTCATAAGAATAGAAGAAGCAACTGATTTTACCTAAGACAGTTCAGTTTTTAATTTTTATCGATCTTATTAATTTTGTTCGGCTAAAGATATACATATATCACAGGTCAGCACCAACATAGTTGGCGCACAATTGAAAGATCGTTTCTATATAACTTTTTCCATAAAATATGGATTTTAACAGTCGTTAAATATCGTGGTTCTAATGAAAGTTTAAATCTTAAGCTATATAAAATAATAAGAGACAATGAAAAACATGTTCCCCAAAAGGTTTAGTAAAGTCTTTAGATAAGTGCTTCTTCATATCTTTAAATTAGGATTCAGGCTTTCATTTAAGTCATATTATAACTCCTATAAAAATCCGTCATTTTTTAATGATTATTCAAAAATTGCTAATATACGATATTTTATATACACTTTTTAAATAATTAAATATTTTCGTTTGAGATTTAAGGGGACATTTACTTTCTAAATTGGAAAAAAAACACTTTCTTAAAACTTTTTTTTAAAAAAATCTATAGTATTTATTGAAAAACTGTTTTTTGATTCTATATAGATAATAGATATATATGTTAAAGTACATAAAAAAAAATTTATTTTGATGATTTTTGACTCTTCGTAGTAGTGGCGGTAGAGGGCGCATTCGAAAAGGCACGTTTTTGTCGGTCAGACACTTTTTGAGCTTTCTAAAAAAAATTAAGTCAAAATTCAAAATGGGTTATATTCCTAAGACATTTTCCTAGGGGTTATACCAAAAAAATTATTGAAAAAAATTTGTTTTCGTTACTTTATAGAAGATTTTCAAAAAGTGTTGAAAAATCGACGAATTTTTTAGGTGAACTACCCTTGTAAAAGGGGTGGATTTATATAAATATAAGTTTTTAGAGGTATAACCCCTAGTATATTGTATAAAGAATCGAATACTTTTTGGTTTTTTCAAATCGGATGATTAGAACCTGAGAAAAGTGTCTGACAAGTTCAAAAATAGTAGTTTCGAGAAAAACGAGTTTAAAGTTTTTATTCGATAATTTTAAGGTACGATAAGCGTAAGGCACCGCTACAAATGTGTCTATAACTTTTTTTATATATTTAATTTCTCAAAACGGTTCTGAGAGAACACTTCTGTGATATATTAGAACCTATTTATGAAATAAAAAAAAACCGATTTTTTTCAAATTTAGAAAGTAAATGTCCCCTTAATAAAAAAATGTAAAAAAAACCCTATACAAATGATGCTAGATTTATTCGGCAACAGAAAAAATTTTTTAAATTTGTTGCCTTGTGTATTTAATTATTTAAAAGATGTTCTCTAGACTAATTAAGAAATTGGAAAACACCAGCAGTATTTCTTGGACAAGGCAAAGGAAATTCAAATAATCTTTTAAATTGTTTTATAATAAAGTACTTACTATTTTAAATGAAAGATTGAGATTTATAGAATCCAATTTCTTTATTAATAAGAACTGAAAGTAAATAAGTGACTAATTTATAATTTTACAACACTTGCAGAAGATTCGACAACTATGTAGTTATACAAATTAAATTATATATTAATTACATAATTAATACGAAACAGGTGTAGAATAACAAACATTCAAAATCTGATTTTCTTCGAACATAACCTGTTTTCTTAAGAAAAGTTTGAACTGTTTTCCACATAGTATTGAACATTAATGATTTTCAGAATTTTTCCTTTACTTATGTTATGAGACGTGTTCCTTCGTACCAAATTTCAAAATTCTAGGTCAACGGGATACCCTATAGGTTTTGATTTGTCAGTCAGTCAGTGAAGTCTGTCACTATGAAAATACACATTGATAGGCGGCATCTTTTTATTGCATTGAGTTAGAAACTTGAAGACTATGAAGCTGTAGACTTTACTATTTGGTATAAATTTCAACTTGATACCTCTAGCCGTTCCTGAGAAAAAGGATCTGACAGGCAGACAGAAGGGCTGCCGAAGATACTCCGATCGGAGTATTTATACTCCCCTCGGACAGTGTGTACTCCGATACTCCTCAAAGACAAATTTTACTCCCCAATGAGTTTAGCAGCAAAAACCATTTTCCATTTTAAATAAAGGTATTTTAAGACACATTTCATTATTTTTATTTCGAAGTTTGCAAGAAAAAGCAAATTCAAACGAAAGCGGCACTGTTTGTTTTTACTTCTGTGCAGTTTACTATGATTAATACTTTATTAAACATTTGCTGCAATACATAAAATTGGAATTTAATTTGTTATTGGAAAGTTATGTTTTGAAAAGTTTTGTTTTTTTAATAAATCTTGTTATAAAAACATCTCTTGTATATTGATTTTATTGATACCTTCCATAATTAATATTAATACTCCCTTGAAGAGCAAAATACTCCTCTGAGAGGACAGATTTTACTCCTCACAAAAACGACAAAACGGCAGCACTGGCAGACAGACAGACGGACAACAAAATGATTCTATAACAGTTCCGTGTTTTCATTTCGAGGTGTGGAACAAAAAAAAAGAAAAAGAAATAAACTTAATAAAAATTATATTATTTCTTCGATAGTCGACAGACATTCTAGATATTCATAAATATTCATTCCTATAATAATTCCACAAGAAGCATATAGGTTGAACATGTTAACTAAGTTGCCATCGTATGCCATCTTCATATCTTCACAAACTTGAATCCAATTGCAACGACATTTATGGAAGCCAAAATTTGTTAGTTTTCCAAATGTTTTGTCACACTTTCTTTAAAATTTATATATATTATATATATATATATTAACAACGTGGAACTTTCTTAATCTATAAAATATTTACCTCTTTTCGCATTAGTAACTTCCTACAGAACGTTATCCTTTTTCTTTTCGAATACGAGGCAACACAAAAAAGTAGATGTCTAATTCCTTAATGATGCTCCGAAATTAAATTTCTAAGCTAATGCAACAGTACACGCAAGTGTATTTTCAGATAAAAATCTCAGAAATATATTGTCGACCTTGCTTTGAAAGCGTAAAAGTAGAACATAACTCGTTTTCACGTACATATTTAAGAACTGTAGGCGCATCGGAGAGATAAAATTCGACAGTAAATGGGGCATCCTCATGAGGTAAAATAGCATAAGCGCCTCTAAGTATAAATAAACACGGATAAGGAAAAGAAACACACATTAAAAAAAGATTTATAAAGCGCGAAATTGTTAATCACAAGACATTATTATAACATGTTTTCTTATTTTGTTCACACTTTAAAAACTGGAAGCGAATTGGGTTCCATCCATTGCACTTTGGGTTATAAATTAATTCAAAAAACCACTGTCTTATTGGTACATAATAAAGATGTTTATTCTATAAGATGTGTGCTTCCTTTTCTTGTTACAGATGGATTGCACTTTTATTTCCTTCCTTAGTCAGCTGAACGGATGGTGGTATTTATTTATTTTTTTTTATAATATCCCTCAAAGCGATGATCACGGTCGAATAAAGCTCGCGTACGTTTTACCACTGTCACAGCGCGAATTCCTCGGTTGTCGCAGCCCGTGCGAGATTCCGACCACTGTGCATGTCATAGAGCGATATACAGCGATCGTTATATTGTATCTCTTAATGGATTCATATACACGATCAACACCGATGTCGTCGTCGATGATCTCTTCCACAGCTAATTACTTGAGTATTCACAAACACACGGACCCCGACGACGGAACGACGACGATCGTCCGAAAGTTTTCTTGATGCAGTGTGGACTGGTTACATCTCTCGATCACTTAATCACCTCAAAAAAGGGACCATCTCGCGAAGTATCCACTTACAGTTATAATGGTAGACTGATCTTTGTATAGTTGTCCTGAATACGTAGTTTGTTTTTTGGGAGAGATTTGAATTTATGTCGACCGATAGAGGGCGATCGCCAATCACTTTAAGATTGAATAGTATTAGCAAAAATTTTAGATGCTGTTGAGTCTACTATCAGGTTCATACTAGTCCAAGTCTATCTCATCTGAGGTGAGGAGAATTGGAAACTGCTTTACAGCGGCTCTAAAACTTAAAACCGAAAAACAACAACAGTAAGAGCAAAGTGATCGCTAGCAAGATACAAATAAAAAAAAAATAAAAAAAAATAAGAAATATAGGGGAAAAAAAACGAGTCAACCGCAATAACAAAATCACAACATTAATGCCCCTATACACCGGCGCTCTGTCCAGCATCCAGCTGGAGCCGAGCGCTGGCCTAAGCGCAGAAAATATACAGCCGAGGCAATCTACCAGTGATCAAGCCGCCAACCAGTCAGCAGCACAAGCATCGGAGCAGTTTCGCTGCTGCTGGCTGATCTCTTGGTTTTACTTCGGATGGATAAAACCTGACTTCATTACGAGGTATCCAACACCTTGCGCCAGGAGAGCCCCCGAGATGATCGTGGTGCTTGTTTTTACTTTAAATACAACACCATAGTAATTTACCTTCGGTATGTGCTTATTTAATTTCATTAAAAACTGCTGCTTATTGCTTCATAGGTAAAACTCTTAAACCGACAAGACTAATACTTACTTCGAGCACTAGCCACAGCTCTAGCCAAGTTGGAGCGATTGAGGGTCACGGTACTTCTCCGACGTCGTCTGTGTCGCCATCGTCGTCGTCGCGAACAAGTATCCATTCCTTCACGCGCTTAATTGGTGATCAGAAAATCTGTGGTTAAAACAAGATCTTCGTCCACCTTAAACACTACTGATAACCATAATACGAACGTTACATCTCCTCTATATAATCATAGGCATTTTTCCAGAAATTTTTTTATCCTCCACTGAATTCAGTCATCTTTTCGCATCGCGGATCGCGGATTGAGGATTGCGGATTGCCGATTGCGTGCATTCGCCTCATTACGCCGATGTCATAGTACACGAACAGATAGCATCTTTTCTGGCATCTTCTCCTCCTCTAGTAGGAAAAGTGCAAAAGGACATCGGCCATTCGAACCATTCGGACTCTGTACGATTGGAAATTGCAGAGACGATTATGCGAGCTGTAAAAGATGTAAAAATAAATATAAAAAGGTATCTTGGACTTTTGCGCCATGCAGCCTGCAGCAGCCGCGAACATATACATAGGTGCAATGACATGACGTGCAAATTTATTGAGTTTGGTATTGTATATCTTCGGGGCTCTTACTGATCTGTTGTGGATTGATCTTTAAGAGGAATGTTTTGAATTTTTTACTTTTATTTATAAATTTAACATTTTTTTTATTTTTTATTTTCATTGTACATTAACATTGATTTTTAAATGGTTTTATTTAACTTGAAAGCTTTGTAAAATTGATACCTGTCGCACTTCCACCAAACTGATTCTTTTAAAAGTTTGCATACGTGTTTTGATGAAAATGCAACATTATATTCAATTATCAAACCTTGATAAAGAAGACCTACTAATAGTACAATACTCAGGGATCGCTGGTGTCGAATCTTACATAGAAATTTTAAAAATTTATGGTGAAAATGGGCATTTATGGTTTGCCAGGGTTACTGATTTTAAACTTACTATACCTAGAAATTTATTTATTTCTGACTGCGTAATTATTTTTATGTGCTGTAAATTTATTAGAATTCGTATATAAATAACAAAAAAAATCTTGTACTAGTCAGATTGCACACCTTACCACAATGGTATAAAAACTTTTCATTATTTAAAAGACTCATAGAATATGCCATTAAAAATATAAGCATACATAGTAGACATTTCCATAAGAAAGCGTTTTGAAATCTATTAAATTAAGGTATAATTCCAAATTTAAACAATAATTCAGTTTATCTTGCGTCATATCATCAAATCAAATTTGTAGGTTACTAACTGTCAATGGAATACTCTTTATTATTATAAATTCATAAATATATACTTTTAAAATAAATTTAAAAAATACGTAGTACTGATTCTTCAAACAGATCTGATTTTGTGACACTGAGACTTCACTTAACGTGTGTCTTCCAATTCAAATTAGTTTCTGATATTTATAGTTTCAGTATGATAACTTCTAGGAATTTCACGATATCATATTATTTCAATGTATGTAGAAAAACTATAAAGGAATAGTGTTTACAACTCATTAATATAATTATGTATATGAACTTATATTTGCTAATAGGATATGTCCTATTACCATATAACTTTATAGGTTAATTGCTCAATATTTTATGTTTTTAAGATAATGTTTAAAAGCGGATAATAAAAATTAATTTACTTATGAATAATATCTCTAAGCAATTCATCAGATTCTTAGTAAATAAATTGTCGTTCAACTGCATATGCATGTCTTCTGCTGCGCTGTCCCAAAATTATGGAAGATCTCAACAATGCGTAATAATAATTCCAAATATAATTTTCATATTTGTCTTGAAATAGTTCACTTTTAAAATTTCTTTCAGCACTTTATCAAACAGATGGTAGCCACATGTGACAAATTAAAGTTATTAGCTTTATAGCGCCACTTCAATTATATGAGACCTTCTTCTCACTTTCGTGAATCAGTAACATACTGAGAAGAATATGTGTTCTTTTATTATTTTTTCTTTTTATATTTCAGGCGAATTACAAAACACCAGATAGCATCAAGTTTGTTCTAGTTATTGGGAGAAATTACCAAAGAAATTCGCTAAAAATTAGACCATGAGTGCTTTGAATGTCTCCAATGTTATTGACCAGCAAAAGTTGTGTAGTCATCAAATTCCCCTCAAGTAATCTTAAGTTGATTTTTGTTTAACATCTTTGTACTAGTTAAGACTTCGATAACACTAACAGAAATTAGAATAATTATGCTAATTGACCGATAAAGAAATGTTGGAGCAAAAGTAGGAAAAACATTTCAATAATAGAATCGCGTAAATACTGTAATATCTACATCATTTTTTCTATTTAGCACTTTCAGATTCAAACATCTAACAAAAGTTTGAATTTTTTTCACGCTAAAGTGATATTCATAGATATGGTATTATTAGCTTCAACATGACCCATATGCAAGTAATATTTTCTTTTATTATTATTATTTTCAAATAACTTAAAATAGGATGATCTAGCAAATATTTTCTTGTACCATTTATAGCTGCAAAAATATTTTAAATTCTGATTTACTTATGAAAAGCTATTCCAAACATTTGTTGATGACTCTTATTTTAAAATATTTTCACACCACAGTGTTGTCCCACTAAATGTTAAAAAGAAACTTTATTTATATATATATATAATATATATTTATACTTATTTAATTATTAAATTATATCACCCTTTACGTCCTATTCAGCGCAGTTTTACTTCACAATTTGATGCAAGGCAGTGTCGCTATTTTTCAGAAAATTATTATTAATACACCGCGTTTAATATACGATAACTTTCATGCTAAAATAAATATAAACTATAAATGGGTATAATTAGTAAAAGTAAAATAAAATAAAATGCATACTTACAAGGAAACGTTCTCAGGTGTGTCTCACCGATTTTGATGATATTGAAATATGTTATTGAGTATCGAAAAATAAGAGACACGTATTTTTTTTTATCTGCGGATACGCACATTTAGGGGGTACTTTTATTTATTGCTTTTTTTTAAATAAAAATTGATGTATTTTTCAAAAGTTTGTCCGCCATGTTGGATGCGGTATTTTTAATTTCTTTAATTTAACATCAGATTCGTAATCAGCGACTCCAAAAACCTCTTAATACAGGTTTTCACGAAAAATCGGATGTCTGAAAGAATATACATCATTTACGTATTAGTGCTAGGGGTTGTTTACCCCCTTGACGAGCTTTTTTTACGAAAACCCAAAAACAGATCAACTTTATTTTTCAAAATCGTATATAAAAAAATTATTTTCAATGATTTTTAACTAAAACTGTTACTTTTGTGACGCAAAAATATAAAAAAAAAAAAAATCGTTTTTCTGCAATAAAAAATAAGGGTTGCCACCCCCGGGAACCGGATTACTTACAAAAGGTTACTACATATATTTATGAGCCATCATTTCCATTTTGTTTCATTCGAAAAAATTCATTAGAACTTGAAGTATTTAGGAAAAACTGTTTTTGGGGGTAAACTTTAGGAGTGGTTTTCATCCCCTAAATGTGCGTATCCGCAGATAAAAAAAAATACGTGTCTCTTATTTTTCGATACTCTATAACATATTTCAATTTCATCAAAATCGGTGAGACACACCTGAGAACGTTTCCTTGTTAGTAGAAAAGTTTGCTTCTTCTTTCCATTTATCAAAACATATTTCACCCTCCAACGGAATTATAAGCCTTAAAAGTATAGAAATGAATAGTATAAATATTATAAAAATATAATACATATTCTGTAAATATTACATCATATACCTTAAATGAAACGACATTTGGTTAAAGCGAAAATCCTTATTAAGACCTTATATGCAGCTTTCATTGAAGGTAATTATAGATATGTTTTGGGACAAGGACTTTCTATCTAGTATGCCATAAGTCTACGACTGGACATATCAGTAGACGGTAAATATTATAAATTACTTGAAAGATAACTTATCTCTGGTAAAAGTAAGAAACCTTTCTGAATCTCATCGCGTTGGTTTGTTAATTCTGAAAGTATATTTCGAAACGAAGTAGCATTACTCCAACATGCAATTCCACTCAGTAGCGCGTATATCAAATATTTCAATCGTTTTATCCCCTTATTAAGATAAATATAATAAAACTGGCTAAAATGCACGTAATTACCTTTCAATAAATTTTGTACCCGATCCCGAGTCGTTTTGCAGCAGCCTTGAATGAATGCTTTTGGTAGCTGCCAGCCAATTACTCAAAGTCATAATCTGCCGCTGAATTCGACGTGGACAAATTATATTGAATAAATTTCATGGAAAACTATTAGCCAGCCTTAAGTGGCTCTAAATGAACTGAATTTAATTTAATCGCCAAATCTATCGCTGCCGATCGCCACGTTTCGGAAGTCCTTCGTTTCTGCTTAGTGTCAATCTCGATGTCGCCAATGAATGCATGTCTCTAAGTATCGTATCTGAATATCTGGTGGGAAATCTAATCCGGCTGCAAGTGCACCTGTACCTGCAGCCACAGCGTACTGCTCCTATTACTCGCGAGCCCCAGCGGGGCCGAAGGGGTGTTATAAAGAGTGCGTACATATGCAAATCACATGTGTGGAATTGAAAACTTCGACACAACTCGACAGCCTGAGGAGCATTTTCAGCATTGCGACATTTTCCTCGAGTCGTCTTAATGTCTGGCGAGTCATAAACGCGCGACCGAGCTTAAGCTTAGTCTTAATTACTAATTAAAGTGGCCGCTAGCATCGGTCGTTCTTGGTCCAGCAATTATTCGTGAAGTGTTAGAAATTTCTTAAGAGGCTACACAATGAGGGGGAGGAGGCGCACTACTCTAGAATCGAGCCTGAGATGCTGCCGCCACGCAGTACACGTTTTTAAGAAAAATAAAAACTGAAAAACAGCCTGAATTTCCTTGAGGCTGTGGCCTGGCCGTGGGTGGAATCTTTGAGTGTGTCTCAGCTGGGCTGAAGTAGGCCCGCGAGCCGGATATGAGTAAATCAACTGAAATATGATATTCACGCGAATACTCGGTTCGCTCCTCGAGGAATCGCTGAATCGCTGCTATTAACGCAGATGTCAAAGTGCACGCTTAATTGTGTAAAAAGACGGGGGGCTATGATTGGGCCGCAAGTGTTCGTTAATTAGACGTAATGGCAATCGCCTCCGATAGTAGAGTCGATGTGTCTAGCTACGCATTGAACGCATACCTCGTAAATTCTTTTTTAGCACTTATCAATTCATTTAATTTGTCTCAGCCGAGATGGTAGACATACTTAGTAATTTATTCTCGAACACAATTTCTATCTAGTTCATGGAATTATGCCGGAACATCGCGTCTGGGTAGGTGACACAGAACATTTTTAGAAAGATGAGTAAGTCGAATATATAGAAATAGAACAGATATGAATAATGAATTTCGCACTTTTTGGTAGACAGTTGTTTTGGAATTTTTGAGAAATCTATTATATGGCGAAAAAAAAACGTTGAATAATGAGAATTGGATTTTGTTTTTCTCTGCTGGTTTTCTACACCTCGGCCGCACGGCTTCTAGACGGCGGTACAACGGCTGCACGCGGTCCGTAGTGTTTTTGAAAAATATTGAAACATTTAACGACCACACATTCGACCCTATGAGAGCCGAACTTTAAGTACAAACGACACGGCCACAGCCAAGGCGCCACGGCCGAACCAATTTATATACGAACGAAGGGATACTTTTTAATCTTTATTATGCCGGGGCCACACTAACGACAAATGCCGTTGAATATCGCGTTAATGGACGTAAAACGTAAGTGTAGCCACGACTCAACGTGATAATTTTTCAACACCATTCTTAATGCCGTTTGACGTTAGGCGATAACTCGGGTGGCGGTCTCTTTTGGCACATCAAAGAGATTTAACGCGATAATCACTACTTGTGTGGCCACACTGACGTTTGCTCATTGTGCGCCGTATTTGTTTTCAGACTGGAGTGAGTGACAGTCGTGTCAGTTGATGGACGAAAACTACGGCTGTGTATTATATGGCTATGAATTGATCAAATGAAAAAATGATTGGGTTCCTTGACATGTTTCAAACTGAACCATGTCTTATTTAACGCCATTTTTTGGCGATGATGGGCATTGACTTTGAATTTGTAGTGTGGCCATCTCGTTATCGCGTTAATTTTGTTGTCGTTTTTAATGGCGTTGATAGGCATTGACGTTTGCCATTAATGTGGAACTAGCATTACGGATTAAAGTAATTTTGTATATCGCTGATTATTTTTACAACCCAACGATTTAGATAATATTGCGCAAAAAATAGTTTTTGGGTACATTTCTGAGTTAGTACAAGCTCAATCACGTACTACTAATAAGGCGGGGTGAGGTATACTTTAATACCACTTACAAAATAATGTACAATCGATAAAAGTAATTAAATAATTTTTATTGCTTTTACTTACAGTTTAAAAACAATATATTCCACTATGTATCTGGTAACAATCCAGCTGATGATGACGATGAAATTCAATTAAGGGGGGAAGTCCATGTAAACGCCTCAAAATCAGTCATATTTTAAAAATGTTTTAGAAGGTGATAAAATAATTTTATTGTTTTAAATATTTTACATAACTTTATTTAACTTTTCTAAAGTATAACACAAAAACTTTTTTTTTCCTTCCAAAATGGCGGCTCAGGATAATTTTTTGTCTGTCGTCTCCGACGCGAGGTCCAAAAGTGCTCCACTTGTCACACATTAACCATTGATCGGAAACAGAAAAATTAAATTGTTTTCTCTTTATAACATATTAACGACAAGGATAAACCTATAATACTAAAAAAAGCATAAAATTAAATATAAAATAAGCCTTTGAAAAATAAGTCAGAATTTTGGGCTATTTTTCGACATATTTGACCCCCAAAAAGTATTTTATTAACGCGAAATATCCAAAATTTTAGGTTCCGATAATAATGTAGAGAAAAACCTCTCAAAATTTCAGGCAAATCGGTCAATAACATTTTGAGTTACGACACGAGCAGTTTTTGAAAATATTTGTAAAATTTTAATTATCCTGAGGCGCCATTTTGGAAGGAAAAAAAAAATTTTTTTTATACTTTAGAAAAGTTAAATAAAGTTATGTTAAAAATTTATAACAATAAAATTATTTTATCACCTTCTAAAACATTTTTAAAATATGACTCTCAAAATCAGTCGTTTACATAGACTTCCCGCCTTAAAGTAATTTTAATAAATATCGCTGTAAATTAAATTTAAATTTTTCTTAGATAAAGACTGTATCGAAAAGTTTTGCACGGTTTTTACATGAATGCATTGGTATGATGAGTTATTCTTTTGAATTTTAAAGAGTAGTAGAATTCTCTATTACCGAACATCTCTCGTTTCTGCGCCAGCTCATTTATCGCTATGAGTTTAAAACGCAAAGAAGTACGTGCTGCAATTTTGCGCGCTTTCAGTGAAAATACTAAGAAGTCATATTCGTTAATCGCAAAGGAAGCCAAAACAAGTAGATGGACAGTTAAAAGTACTATCGAGAAGTTTCAAAGTGATCAGAGAGTAGAAGAAAAGCCTAGATCTGGAAGACCGAAGGGTCCTAGTGATAAGAATTTGGAAAAAAAAATATTAAAGTGTATTGAGAACAATAATTCGATGTCGGTGCGAGATGTAGCGAAAAAAACAAAAGCAAGTGTCGCGATGGTGCAAAGAGTAAAAAAACGGAATGACATTAAGACATACAAAAAACAAAAAGCACCCAAACGTACAGTTAAGCAGCAAAATGTAGCCATAAAACGATCCAGAATGTTGTACAACATTTTGGTTCACGCTACAGACACCTGTGTTATAATGGATGACGAATCATATTTTAAATATGATTTTTCAACACTGCCAGGTCCACAATTTTACAATGCCCGAGATAAGGAGAATAATCGCGATTCAGTAAGACAAATTTCTGTAGAAAAATTCGGTCCAAAGGTATTGGTTTGGCAGGCAATTTGTCAGTGTGGCCATCGCAGCCGTCCAGTTTTCCTAGAGGGTACAATTAACACAGAAAAATATGTGAAGGAGTGTTTACAAAAACGTCTATTACCATTTATAAGGTCACACACTAACAACACTTTGTTTTGGCCGGACTTGGCTACATCACATTACGCAGCGGCGACTATGGAATGGTACGAACGAAACAATGTCCGATGTATAGCAAAAACTGCAAATCCACCAAATGTTCCAGAACTTCGTCCCATAGAACGGTATTGGGCTCTGGTTAAAAACATTTTAAGGAAAGAAGACAGGACAGCAAAATCACTTACAGAATATTCAAAATTGTGGTCTTTTGCCAGTAAAAAAGTGTCAGATTAAACTGTGCAAAACTTAATGGCTCCTATCAAACGTAAAATTCGAAATTTCAGTAGACAAAAAATAAATATGGAAAATTAAGAATGAAGTACTTTAATTTAAGTTTTGTTCTAATAATAAAAAATATTTCAGAAGAAGCAAGACATTTTTATTACATGTTATACGAATTCAAAAACTGTGCAAAATTTTTCGATACAGTCCTTATGTATTATCAAAGATAATAAATATAAACTACAAGATGCACAATCACGTGTAAAGAGATGGCATCAAGAAATTTTCGTAGACTCAAAGTCCAGGGATATCAAAAATGTTGCGTGAAATTACTCTCCTCCCTTGTTCTGCTTTTTCTTTGCATTTCACATCAGGACCCAGAACATGTTCAGTTCTTGCAGTCACTTAGTGCAGTCGCATTTCGTTTCTACCTCCCATTAAATATTGCACTCAGTCTGCCTACATTCATTTTGTTATTCTTTTAAGTTGTGTCACCGTCTTTCATTCATCTTGCCGACTTTGCTAGTGCTGCTGATTTAACATATTACTCAATTGTGCTACTTCTTGTTGGTGTTTTTGTTATCAATATGGAAAATTGCTGTGCTAGTGCCACTTGCGCGATTACCACCCTGGTTCCGGCTTCCGAATGGGTGACCTGCAGCGGACTATGCGATAAATCTTTTCACGCGGCCTGTATTGGTATAAATAAACGAGCCCTGATATACCTTAAAGACATTAAAAACGTCTTTGTTTATTTCTGCGCGGAATGCCGGGAAATTTCGCTTGTTGACGTGCTTCGCGCAATTAAATGCAATAATGACTCTATTAACTCTACCCTACATCAGCAAGCTGCTTTACAGAAGAAGTCCATCGATCAACTCAACAAGATCGAATGCTTCTCAAAGGGAATTGATGACCTCACCTCCATGGTCGAGTCTCTCGCGCATTTTAATAAATTAAAACTACTGAACCTGGAGAAGTCTCTGACGACCCTTGCCAGTTCCCTTCACTCGCAATTCGGCGAAGGTATCAATAAACTCTTTAGCGACTTGCGGGACATTCTTGACACTCACTTCAAGTCGCAAAAAGTTACGAAAGAACTGAACTCGATTCGCGCGGACTTTAACGAGTATCAAACCCGCTCGTCTCGTCTGCTCTCGGAGTTTCCCTCGCGCATCACTCCCCTGCTCCCACAACCACGGACACAAGAACATTCTCCGATTGTTGAAGCAACGAACAGCATCTACTCTGCTGCAGCTGAGCTCTCCAACGTTCGTCGGGCTTTCATCGACGTTTTCGATGACTTCAAGACCTTTTCCGAGATTTCAAAAAGACCGTCCCCAATACCTCGCAATCTAACGGACACGTCTCTTCACTCCGAGCTTCTTGACGTCTCGGCCACTCGGATGGAATCCAACCCACCCCCTCCTACCTCAGCATTGGATCTACAGTCTTCTACAGTACCGCCTACCTCCCGGACTGAATTACGCCCGCCTCGCCCTATCTCAGCGCCGGCTGCTCAACTATCACCGACTCACACTGCGCCTCCTTCTGCACCAGCTATTCAATTACCACCTTCCATCTCTAAATTTGGGACTCTATGGACGGAAGATGACTGGAACAAACGAATAAAGAAATTACACGACGCCAATAGCGCTGCCTGCTCCGATTCCACTCCGTTATTCGTAACTGGCGCCCCACATCTTGCTGACGAATCCTGGATCCGGAAGTTTTTCATCAGCCGTTTTTCCATCATCCCTATTAATTGTGTGAAACTTCCATCTACTAAATACGGGAGTTCGTCTAAATTTAGAGTCAGCATCCCATCGAAATATGCATGGCTCATCACATACTCTAACGGCAGTTCCTTCTCATCTGGGAATATCAGGATCTCTAAATGGATCACTGTCAAGTCGTCATCGTCCCCTAATAACTTTAATATCGCCAAACAAACATCTAATATCGCGTCTAAAAATAGCTCTGTAGGTAATAGTCTTAAGCCTAACCCTAAAATTAAGATTACGCGTAACAAAAGGTCTTTACGTAAATCCATTCGCCCTGCTTCTTCTGTCTCCCACACCTCTAAGTCCATGAATGAGAATTCCGCTGCCTACCCTTCTTCCTCTAGACCTTCCAAATCTGTTTCACATAATTCCACTAATGTGAAAAGCAAAAACCAACCAAATGATGTTTCCCACCGTTCGCCCAACTCCCGTCCCTCAATTCCACATGCTGATTCTAATTGGCAGCTCAAAGCTGGTCTATTCCCCAATTTTAGTACCGCGGTTAAATACCCTAATTTTGTTATGTCTCACGTTCTTAATCCTTCCATTCCAGTCCCTCCTCCAACGAATGCTACCTGTCCCTCCATCTCCGACCCTCACCCTAGTTCCAACAATATTTCCCGATCCATCCCATCTTCACTCGGAAAAGCTAAAACCCCTACTCCCACTTCTCTCGCTTTGCCTGTGGCGGCTAAGAATTTCGATAAAATCCCTTCAACTCAATGTTCTTCAGCTCCTTCGGTATCCTCCTCAACCGCCACCAACTCCACGAATACGCCCCCAGTCCCCGAGATCTCCAAACCATCATTTATTGACCCACTTCTTCCTCCGATTGTTAAGCTTACTATGCGGTCTGCCGACTCTAGAGACGGACGTTATCTTCTTTCCCGCTTACGCGATCACCGAATCTATGAAAATGTGCGTTTACTCCTAGCCTATCTTCACGATAAACCTGACTCTGTCTGCATTGATGGTAAGACTAAAACCAGTGTTCTTGTCTCAATTCACCAAGAAGGTCTCCCCACTGACCTATCTTCTCTGCGGCAGCTTTTCTTTAAATACCACGAGGCATTTAACATCCCACACAAAAAGGTATCCGATGATCTCTCTGCTCTAGCGTCCTTTGTCAGCTCTCGCCGTATCTCTCACCTTCAAAAAAGTCGTAATGACTATAAAAACTATTTTCGTTCCTAACACAGGCAATTCTCCACTTTGTCCCCCCTCACCTGCCTCTCATAGTTCTGTCCTTTCCCCTCATAGCTCCCCCCGCACGCCTAACTGTCTCTCCGTCTACTATCAAAATGTGAGAGGCCTACGCACAAAAACACGGGAAGTCTTTCAAAATTCCCATACCTTTCCTTTTGACATCTTTGCCCTTACAGAGACCAACCTAACCCCCTTCATCAACGATAATGAATTATTTCCTCCTGACTTCGTCATTTTTAGAATCGACGGCTGCACAGATGATTCCCTCCCCTCCGGTCGCGGTGTTCTTATCGCTTTACGTAATTGCTTCAGTGCTACCCTTTTCAAATCCTCTAATTCCTCAGTCTGTGAATTTGTTTGCATTAAAATAACTTTAAACCAGCGTTCCCTGTACATCCTCTGTTTTTACATTCGTCCCTCCCAACCGCTAGAAGTCTACGAACTCGCCATTGGCGTAGTCGATTCCATCTTTAATGTCCTCGAACCCAATGATGAAGTTATTGTTCTTGGGGACTTCAACCTACCTCGTCTTCAATGGACTCTATCTGAGGACTCTACCTATTATATTCCCTCGAACGCCATCTCTGGCAAAGAAGCAGTATTTGCTGACCACCTCTCTGATTCGGGTCTCTGCCAGGTTAGTGGCATAAGCAACTACCTCGGCAGGCAACTCGATCTCATCTTTTCTACTGATCCTGGGAACTCAGTCGTCTCTGAAAGCAAGCATCTCCTTTCCTCTCTCGACCGGTTTCACCCACCCCTTTTTCTTGCATTTTTCTTTGAACTTTCCCTTCCTCCCACAGTCTCAGTGCGCAAATACTGTTTCAATTTTCGTAAAGGCGACTTCGAAAAATTGAATTATCTACTCGGTAACGCGTCTTTTGATTCCATCTGCTGCGACTCCCAGCTCTCTGTGACTGACGCCCTTGATGTCTTCTATTTTGAATTATTTAGTTGCCTCGCCGAGTCTGTTCCTTCACAACTTCGAAAAAACTGCGCCTCTTCTCCCCCTTGGTACGACAAAGAACTTCGGTCTCTCCGCAACAAAAGGAATAAATTATGGCAAGCTTATATCCTGACCCACTCTGAGGCAGATTACTCTTCGTATCTTTCGGCCTTTACCTTGTTTTCCGAACGCAGCAAATCGCTTTACCACAATTACCTTCATCGTATGCAATTTGATCTCATCTCTGACCCCAAATGCTTTTACAAATTCATTAATATTAAAAAAAAATCTAGTGGCTACCCTTCAACCCTTAAACTCGGAGACGTATCTTCTGCTGATCCCAGGACAATCGCGAACCTCTTTGCCTATCATTTCAGCCAATCCTTTTGCGAACAGTCCTCAGAACCCGATTTTAACTACTTTCACTTTATGCAATCTCGCCCTCAAACTTCCTTTGTCTCCGTTAACATCGACTCCACATTGGTTGCTTCATACATTAGCGTACTTGAGGACAATTTCAGCCCTGGCCCCGACGGCATTCCCGCCATCGTGCTGAAAAAATGCGCACAGCACTTAACACAACCTCTTACCTCTCTCTTTCAACTATCAATCTCCCAAGGCGTTTTTCCTTCTCGGTGGAAAGACTCATTCATCATCCCTATTCACAAAAAGGGCTGTAAAAGTGATGTATCCAACTACCGGCCCATCGCCAAACTGTCTTGCATACCTAAACTTTTCGAACAAATTGTTTATGACTCCATGTTCTTTCACTGCAAGTCCATTTTCTCCTCTTTCCAACACGGCTTCCTTAAGGGCAGATCAACTACAACTAATCTCACCGACTTCGTCTCCAGAACATTACGTGTACTTGAAAACGGCTACGAGGTCGACGTCGTTGCCACCGATTTCAGTAAAGCCTTTGACAAAATCTCGCACCAAATAATTCTTTTTAAACTCAGTTCTCTCGGCTTCCAATCGCGTTTTCTCTCTTGGTTGAGTTCCTACCTATCCCAACGTCAATATAGCGTCCTCTTCGGTTCAGCAAACTCTAGCCCTTTCATAGCTCAGTCTGGGGTCCCTCAAGGCAGTCATTTGGGTCCCCTGATCTTTGTTCTGGCTGTAAATGACGTCGAGTGCATCATCAAACACTCGGACCTTTCAATTTACGCCGACGACATGAAGATCTCTAAACAAATTTCCTCCCCAGTTGACCCCCCCCCCTTCTACAAGAAGATCTGGATTCTTTTTGCACATGGTGCTGTAAAAACTTCTTGGATTTAAACGTCTCAAAATGCCAATCCATCACCTATTCACGTAAACGGCTCCCTTCCTCCCCTAGAATCTATCTTTTATCTGGCGAGCATATCCCTTCGGTTGACTCTCTTCGCGATCTCGGTGTCACCTGCGATAGGGAACTCAACTTTCGTTCTCATATCGACAACACATTAGCTAGAGCAAACTCAGCTCTTGGCTTCGTGAAACGGTGGTCCATAGAATTTAATAACCCTTACGTCGCGAAATCCCTATACATCTCTTTTGTCCGTCCTCTCCTTGAATATGCCAGTCAGGTATGGTCTCCCACTCAGTCAACTCATATCAACAGGATTGAATCTGTCCAGCGTAGGTTCCTTCGTTTTGCCTTACGCGATCTTCCTTGGTCAGACCACCAAAACTTGCCGCCGTACGAAGATCGCCTGAAACTTATCGATCTGGAACCCTTAAGTAAGCGACGCGACTATGCCGACATTCTCTTTATTCACCAGCTGCTTAATGGTGTCATCGATTGCCCCTCCCTGTTACAGCTGATATCGCTTCACACCAACCCCCGTAGCCTCAGATCAGTACCTCTCTTCCGCCCCTCGCATCACCGCACCAATTATGGCTTTTCCGAACCAATTTCCCGCATGATACGTAAAGCCAACTCCTCACCATCATTCGACTTCCACCTTTCCAAGTCATCCCTTCGGAATGCCCTGAAACGCCCCCCCTAGTTCTTAATTTATTCATATGTATATTCTAGCGTTTAAGTATGTATGCTTGTGCTTGTATGTTTGTATAGCTTGTATTAAGCTTAATAAATAAATAAATAAATGTTCTAGTAAAATTTCTTGCTGGCATCACAAAACGTTGAAGCCGAGCGAAGCAACTTTTGTCACGTTGTTCTTTCTCTCAATTTTATTTGTGTATGCGCGAGTTATAAACCTTGAGGGTTCTTTAAATAAAAAAAATTCGATTTAATATAAGTACAACGCAACTTTATTCAACAAGAGTGAGACATAGAAGTTATTCTGATAGACTGCAACTTACAAAAGCTTTTTGGTATTACTTATAATGCATTTTTGCTTACGCTATGTCTAGACAGGTACGCTAGGGAAACGTGACATGTAATCGGACCTAGGGTGAATGAATTTGAGTTTAAGCAAAACGTGGGAACTACTTTACGGGTGGACTAATTTAGGGTGATGAAATATAATTTTAACAAATAGCAAAAATAATGAATTAATGTCTTAGGATATTTAGTATAATTAATATTGCGGGTGTTGCTGGGTGCCATACCTCGCGCAGGGTTCGAAATTGCGTGGGCTGCTGATGTACGTCTGCTTGGGCCAAAGAGTATTTGAATTCGATATTCTTTGCTTGGGCTACACAAGGCATTTAATGGTATATGAGACACATAAGTAGAATAAGAGGGTGGCATATGAGGCATTCGGGCACAACTGAGTACTGTGTGGGAATTAGGTCACTATGAAAATCTTCTTAGCATCGGCGCTTTGAGTTTAATGGTTGAAGTGGTTGAATTTCCTTTTTTTGTTTTTTGGGAAGCGCGAGGAATTTGTTTAAAATGTAATAGTTGATTATTTAATAACTACGGTAACGTACGAAATTTTAGACTAGTAAATTTGCAGCAGGGCAACATATTCTGCTTAAGGGGAAACACCACTGTAAAGGGTTGAAAAAATTCGATTTTTTTAAAAACGGCTACGCTTAAAGATAACGGAACTCGTGCTGCAAGTAATATTTTTTTCTTTTTTTTTAAATGAACTCCTGTCGACATATCTGTTCTGACAGCCTCAACGGATCCGCAGACATCCTCCAACATAAACGAGTGCCACCTTTACAAATATGAATACTTTTCAGTAAAAATTCATTATGTTTCAAGTGAAAATATGTTGAATATACATATATAAATTCCCCAATCTTCCTACCCTCCATTAAGGGGTTACATACGTACAGCATTTTTAGAAAATCGACTTTTTTTTTTTACAGGTTATTATTCTCTATAGTTTTAGGCGTATTTCTGTGAAAGTCAATTGTAAAAATTCCACATAGATCGAAAGTTATTATAGAAAACGTGACTGCCCGACGAGAGTTTGATGCGCGAAGGTAGCTGTCCCTTGTTTGAGGCAGCTGGCCGTTACTTTCGGAGCCTTTCAGCCTGTCGGAAAAAAATAAACAACAACAATTGTTTACTGACAAGGAAGGCATACAATATGAAGCTGGAATGGGAGATTAGACGTAAGTTAACAATATAAATTAGAAAATTCATAAAGTTCTTTCTTTAGCTGCGCGCAACCTCGAGCGAAACGCACTTGAAAATTTAAATGCGTTTTTCTCAAAGCTACTTTTTCCGGCACGGTTTACATGATAACTCATAGAGATTTTAATATTTTTTTATGCTTTTTTTTTTAGATATTCGAAATTGTTTTCCCTATCGTCTGTCGAGCCGGATTTTTGATATTGTGATTACAAAATTTTATAAACATAATTAAAGTGTGAAATTTATGACAAAAAATGCACTTTTTTTTTCAAACTGCCGTAAATTGCCAAATTTTTCGAATTTCAAAAATTAGGCTCGACAGACTATAACTACAGCTTTATTTTACAAGAATTATTTTACGTTTTGCAGATCCATCAACATTTCAGGCAGAAATGATGTAAACCATGGACCTACTTTTTTTTTATAGAGCTTCGGGAAAAACGATTTTTTATGTTATAAATTTTGAAAAAAAAAAATACATTTTCTTATAAAGTTTACATACTAGTAAACAATGTGTAAAAGTTATTTTTCGTAATTTCTATTGCTATCCCTTCTAAAAACAGTTTTACTTTAAGCGCATTTTTGGCGCTGCTGTACGTATGTAACCCCTTAAGTTACGAAAAAAAATTCCCAAAAAATACCAATTTTTCATAGCATCACTCTGGTGGTCCTCCTTAAGGTGTCTTTGGAATATTTAAAAACTGATGTTTTTTGTTTTTATTATTGATTAGTATTTATAGCGTATGTGCTATATTTTGATTAATTACCTTTTTTCTTTAAATAAAAGAATATTTTTATTTTTAAATAACTATCTATTCCCAGTTTGAAAGTTAGATCAAAACGCAAAACGCAACACATGCTTCCAAAGCAATAGAACGCTTTATGAACTCTTCTTATAAAGGCAACAGTTGCAATTGCAGTATTATTCGAATTTCTACATAATTTGTTACTTTGTACAGCAGTTACAATAATTGCTGCAGCAACTGTTCTGCTAAATATTTGTGCTGCAAAACAAACTCTCATCTTTTCAAATGTATTTGGCGCAACGTGTTTTTCTGTCAGCTTAGGGCACATTTTAGTAACTTTGCCTTTTTCCATTTCAAATATTTCCCGCACAACTTCAAATGAAACAAATACATCAGGGGTATTAAAATCGTGCGTAAGCCAAACATTTCTCAACGATTTTAACAAGTGTAGAAAATCGTGAATAGCTTTAATTTTTTGATCATTCCATACAAAAAATGGATTTTCAAAAATGGTTGACTGAAACTTTCCACGGATCAAGTAGTCCTCTAAGCATAAGCACGCAGACCTACTTAGCCAAAATAGGCCTTCTTTCTTTCTTTCTTGAAGACCATCGATTAGATCCCAATGGAAATTGTATTTTAATTCTTGCCTTACTGTAATTTCATCGAAGATTAAGACTGCATACTTGTATCTTTCAGTCATTTCATTACATTTTTTTTTGTAAAAGGCCTTGAGCAGTATTATTAAAACCAGGTTGTAGGTATTTTACAGGTGCCCAATTGTGCAAGGAATTAACGTGGGGTAAGTTTAAGCCTAATATATTTCGCAGAAACTTGTTAGAACTATGTGACCGGTAGTATACATTCTGAGCTAAAACTTTCTCATCTTCATTCCATTTAACAGTCTTTTTCTCCCGAATCAACATACTACAAAATGTTTTGGCAATATCCAATCGTTTGATATAAGATCTCACACTCATTTTATTAATTTTATTCTGTTCCAAATTTATTTTCATTAATTTGGCGTTACTAATAGAAACATTTCTTATATTCCTTATAAATTTTTTTTAATTTTTGTTTGGTTTGGTTTAAGTCTGTTTTCAACTTAAAATACTTTTTCATATAAAAATCAGAATGTCTTACATTCTGTTCGCAAAACCCACATAAACCACTTAGGGATTCTTCCGAAGAAATTCTTTTTCTTTTTTTGGAAGGTGATTTCAAATCAGAATGATTTCAATATTCTTCGGAGACGTTCAAATTAATAGATGGGATAGCATCTTTTTTTTTTAATTTCTTTTTCCCTATATGTATATTCTGCTATGAAGTGCCCTTATCCACAAAAAAACATCCTCCAAATTACTTACAGAATTACAAGATTCTCTCCAAATATTACCCAAAATTGAACATGTGGGAGGAAATTTAAAAATTCGTAGGCCCTGATGAGTTCTCCGAGACTTCCCACAATGTTTAAGGCTACAGCTTATGTAATCCTTTGCTTATTCTTGTGCTGCAGCCATACCAAATTCAGCGAAACTCGCACCCAAACACCCACCTACCCTAACCCAGGCGCATAGATGTGACGTCGTGGGGTCTTCACCTCATTTCACGGTACCGAACGCCCAGCTGTGTTCACATCCCGCTCCGCCGCCCTCTTGTTCTACTTCTAGCTAGACATATCGAATTTTGAGCGCTTGCAAGAGCGCCGGATCCAGGCCAAAGAATATCTATTTCAACAAGAAGGGACACTTTAATACCCTTTCAAGATTCCAACCCATATGCAAGCTCTCGCAAATACACCCAGCAAAATGTCCCATTAGATAAAGCAGCTCAGGGCTACTACCTCTGTAAATACTAGAGATGCCACGAATAGTAATTTGGCCGAATACCGAATACCGAATATTCGGCAAGGTTCTTGGCCGAAGCGCCGAACATTCGGCAGCCGAATATTCGGCCACACTTAGTACTTTCCGCGGGCGACAAGTCACAACTGTCGCTGCAGAAAATGTTCGTTCAGATGAAGGTGTGGAACAGAAAAATTCTGTTGCAAATGAACTTGATTTTTACATGGTATCTGTTCGTTTAGATCGGACAGCAGACCCTTACAAGTGGTGGTCAGCAAACGCGAAACAATATCCAACCCTTTTACAATTTTCTAAGATGTATTTATCATCTCCCGGTAGCAGTGTGTATAGTGAGCGGCTGTTTTCGGAAGCAGGTATAATTTACGAGGAAAAACGCAATCGTCTGCTATCAACAAATGCTGAAAAAATTGTTTTCATTCATCATAACTTACCACTGGTAGATTTTAAATATTAATTTGTTAGTTCTTTTTTTTTGGTTAAATAAATATATCTTTGTGAGTAATATTTTGAGTTCTTTTTTCATGATTTATTTGGTAATCCTTACTATATTTTGTCATAAATACGAAAGTAAATCTGTTTATCACGATTTCAGGCCAAAACTGCTGAACCGATTTAAATGAAATTTGGTACACAGATACTCTAGAGCCTTAGAAAGGACATGGGCTATAATTTACGCGGACGAAGTCGCGGGAAAACTGCTAGTAATAAAAAAATAATAAATAAATTGCTATTCGGTATTCGGCCGAATAGTTAACCATATTCGGCCGAATACCGAATAGCGAAAAAAGTGGCCGAATAGCCGAATACCGAATAGTTGCCGAATATTCGTGGCATCTCTAGTAAATACCTACATATAAGAAATGTAGAGAGAGAAATAGTCACCAAAAAGTTCTCACAGACAGCTTTTACAGCGTAAGCTATAAACTGAAGCTTTTCTTATGAACGCTTTTTTAAAGGCGCCCTGGAGCCGGGCACCAGTACTAGGTCGCTCAAGTTTACCTCCCCTCGTAATGTTAAGTTATAGGGAAATGCCGAATCGGAGAAGAGAGAAGAGGCAGATAGCACACACCGAGCATGAATACGGACGAGATTGTTTACATTTTTTCATTGTGCGTTTTTAAAGGCGCCCTGGAGCGGAATTTCTTTTGTGTGCTGCTCGCTTACGAAAAGTACCGGGTGGTCTTGATTTGTTTGGAAATGTGAAGAAGCTTAAAAATTTTTGAGTAAAAAAGTGCTTTCTTAGAAGCAATTAATTAAATTAAATTAAATGTGCTTTAGATAAATGATGGGTAAGCATATGTAATAAAACGTGTTTAGTGTGTGGCTGTGGAAAAGGCAGCGTGTAATGTGCTCATAGAAAAGTTTCGTGATAAAGGATTTTTGTGAGGTGCACCCTGCAGGAGTGTTACTAACTATTACTAATTATTTCTAGCATAAATTCCCATTTCATTCCTGTAACGGTACCAAGGTCGAAAAAAGATAAGGAAAAACGTCACGAGTGTCCCCTCTTGTTAATAGATACTCTTTGATCCAGGCTGTACACAACCGTAAGCCATAAGCAAAAGGTTTCGGCGCACACCACTTTACAACGACGGCAAAACCCCCGCGGGAAAAAGAACTAGTTTAGAACTAGTTTAGAATTACTTCCCATACAAACCGACTAGTTCAAATTTGTATTACTTTGTATAGTAGTGGAAAAAATTTTCTAACGAGCAAATGTACGTGGAATCGTTGAAGGGTAAGGAGACAAAGTGATTTGTCATAAATTTATCACTTTCACACCCTACACTTTTTTGAAAACTCAAAAAAACTCAAAAAAATTTTTTGAACGCATTTATGTCGGATTCTATGCATTTTTCAGACAAATTTATAGAACAAAAAATGTAGAAAATGTTAAAACCTACAATTAATGTCATTGACCCAATACCGTACGACAAAATCTGCGCTCTGTAGGTGGCGCTGAAGTTCGTAAACATGTGTTTTTCGACTTTTTTGTCCGCAAAACGTTTTCTTTCAGCAAAAAATGAATGAGAAAGTTGTTGCTCATAAAATTACGTACAATATTTATTTAAAACATTTTTCTGTACGACTTACCTTTTAAAAGTTATAGCGCAACAAATGCGGTGTACCACGGTGAATAGTTCTATTCTAACTTTCACTGGCGGGATTGGCTTACAATTAGATGTACAAAAGGACCGAATTTCTACAGCCCCCTAAACACTGAGAAGCGTACATTTTTCAGTTCCTCAGTGAATTTTGGAGAGTAATGTGTCACAAACGTTCTCTCTTAAAATGTCTGTTTGTTTCGTTTGTAATGAAAAAGTGGTGGAAAGGGCGTTCAGTTACTGCGAAAGGTCGGGAAACTTTGTTAAAAAGAGCCGTAACGAGAGGAAATCTTGCCCATCAAAAATTGCTCGAAGATGAAACCAGTTCAATCGTCATTCACAACAATTGCTACGTCAGTTATTCTGATGAACGCCGTGCTAAACGTGATGCTCAGAAAACACACAACTCGTCAAGGTATTTGAACCAAATTTTCGTTAACATTTTTTACGTATGTTTAATGTTTGTTGATCGATCATTGTTCTTGTTTCCGTCTCCATCATTTCCGTTTCGTTGTTAACGGTTTTTTATTATAAAATCTTAATAGCTGTTTGAGATACTGATAGAAGAAAGTTTTTCAAGTCTTAATCAGTCATTTTTTGCCGTTTTTGAAATTTGTAAACGATCATGTTTCCTGATTTGGTTTATTTTTAAATTAAAAAAACTTAGGTACTGTTGAAATTGAAAAAAAAGATTGTTTATTAAATGTGATATGCATTTTCATATTTTTCTGAATTAATTTAGTTTTCGTCAAAGTTGCTTCCAAATGTACCTTCCAAACTGTACCTGCACTAAATTCCTAACGGTACATTTTAGACGAATTTCATTTATACCTGCGCGGTCCCTTTCCAACCATTTTCCGTTACCTTCTTTAGGAGCTAAATTATAAATTATAATTATAAATTATAAATTAATTATAGATTTGTAATTATTAATTAATTATTAATTACAAATTAACACTTTGTCGTTGACGAACGTTGAAGCGACACGAAACGTTGTAGAAATGACAGTTCTCTACATGTGTGTGTGTGTGAACCAATGAAAACGATCGTAATATCTTGCGTCTTTAGTTTGGAGTGAAATAGAAATAGTAACATTCGATTTCTATTCGCTTTCACTATTTTAGGTTAGACGGAAGGCGCTTGTGGCGTCAACGACTAAGGGTTGATTAAATAAAACTTAAAAAATAACATAATTGTCGATTTGAAGTTCTAAGAAAACGGTATTGAAACTAAAATTTCTGGAAATGTCTGAAGGAAATGTTTGAAGAACACACTTTGTTGCGGTATAACTCGAAAAAGGTAAGTCGTAGCGAAAAATGTTTTAAATAAATATTGTACGTAATTGTATGAGCAACAACTTTCTTATTCACTTTTTTCCTAAAAGAAAACGTTTTGCGGATAAAAATGTCGAAAAACACATGTTTACGAACTTCAGCGCCACCTACAGCGCGCAGATTTTGTCGTACGGTATTGAGTCAATGACATTAATTGTAGATTTCATTGTTTTATACATTTTTTGTTCAATACATTTTTCTCAGAAATGCATAGAATCCGAGATAAATGCGTTTCAAAAATTTTTTGAGTTTTTTTCAATTTTCAAAAAAGCGTAGGGTGTGAAAGTGACAAATTTATGACAAATCACTTTGTTTCCTTACCCTTCAACGATTTCACGTACATTTGCTCGTAAGAAAATTTTTTCCACCCAAAATGACAGATTCACTGTACTATATGAAAAGAATGAATTACATTTACACGGCAATTGCATAGGCTGGAATGCATTGATTCGCTCTGCATTACAATGTAATGCATTCTGAACTGGTTACAAAGTAATGCATTTAGAATATAACACTTTGTAACTAGTTCAGAATGCATTTCAAATTTAGTTATTTGGAGAATGCATTTCAAATTAAGTTATTTGGAATGCAGCATACAAAATAATTTGAAATTCATTGTATTTCAGTTCATTTATTTTAGTAATTCATTATTTAATTCATAAAATAAGTAAACGTAACTATAAAAAGGAACTGCGAAAAAATAACTAGAAAAAAGAAACTTCAAAAAGTAATAACTATAAAAAAGGAACATAAAGATTCAAAATTTTAAATTTAAATTATGTTGTATCCTTATTCGATTTTTTTTCTCTGATCAAAAGCACGCTTATTCAGTCGTTGTTTCGATATGCGAAAACCATTTCTTATGGATTTTTCTGAATCTTTGCTATCTAACGCCGCTGAAAATAGTAGAAACTAATATGAAAGGTTTTATTAAAAATTGTTAAACATTTATTTTACCTGCAAATACTTTAATTATATTTTCAAAAGCTTTAAAGGGAAGTTTCCCATGACTTCCATCATAATTATATTTATTTATTATTTCGTCTCCTAAAACTTTATGGAAGTTCTTCTCGAAGTAAGACGAAATTATTCGCTTAATTATAGTGACCTGAGAGAAAGAAGGAATTAAAATATTTTCTCAGGCATATGTTATATTAAAGCATTTTTACATGATGATCAAAATTTTGATCATTTAATGCCTCCTCAAATTCCTGTACTTCATGTGCACTATTCAGAGGAAATTGCGAAGCTTTTCTTTGGTCACTTTCTTCCTGTCGTAGTAGCTTTCTTACTATGGCTTCTGTTGACGTGATGGACTCTACTACTGGTTGTAGTTGTTGTTTTATGAAATCTGCCAAGAACTGTTTTTAAAGAAACCAGGGACCGTAACCGTTATGATATTTTCATTAAAAATCAGATCTAAAAAATTATTTCCTGACTGTTATTTTTCTGGACAACAATAAAAATTATGTTTTGATTTTTATTTTTAAAATCAGAAATAAAAATAGAAAATGATTTTTATTTTTAAAATCATATTTATTATAAATATCAGAAATAAAAATCAGAATATGATTTTTATTTTTAAAATCAGAAATAAAAATCAGAAAATGATTTTTATTATAAAAATCAGCAATAAAAATCAGAATATGATTTTTATTTTAAAAATCAGAAATAAAAATCAGAATTGATTTTTATTTTTGTAATCAGAAATAAAAATCGGAAAGTGATTTTTATTTTTAAAATCAAAAATAAAAAACAGAAAGTGATTTTTATTTTTAAAATCAAGAATAAAAATCAGAATATGATTTTAATTTTTAAAATCAAAAATAAAAATCAGGAAATAATTTTTATTTTTAAAATCAAAACTAACAATCAGAATATGATTTTTATTTTTAAAATCAGAAAATGATTTTGATTTTGAAAATCAGAAATAAAAATCACAAAATGATTTTTATTTAAAAAAAAAATAAAATCGGAAAATGGCTTTTGTTTTTAAAATAATATATATATAAATGTAAATGTTCGTTTGTTCAAAATCTTAAATCTCCGAAAGTTCTTTGAAATTGCTTTGACATTTTTTTTTAAACTGCGCCATTGGACGTAAAAACAACACACGCTAAGCTAAATATTTTACGCCAATGGTAGCGCTATCTGTTGAATGTGATAGCAATGCACGCAATACTAAACATTGATCATGCCGGACAACTCTGGATTTTTATTTTAGATTTTAATAATAAAAAACATTTTCTGATTTTTATTTTAGATTTTAAAAATAAAAATCATATTCTGATTTTTATTTTTGATTTTTGTAATCATATTCTGATTTGTATATTTGATTTTTATAATAAAAATCATTTTTTGATTTTAGAAATAAAAATCATACTGTCATTTTTATTTTTTATTTTTATAATAAAAATCATTTCGTGATTTTTATTTTCGACTTTGAAAATAAAAATCATATTCTGATTTTTATTTTTGATTTTTGTAATAAAAATCATATTCTGATTTGTATATTTGATTTTTATAATAAAAATCATTTTTTGATTTTAGAAATAAAAATCATACTGTCATTTTTATTTTTTATTTTTATAATAAAAATCATTTCGTGATTTTTATTTTCGACTTTGAAAATAAAAATCATATTCTGATTTTTATCTTTGATTTTTATAATAAAAATCATATTCTGATTTGTATTTTTGATTTTAGAAATAAAAATCATACTCTGATTTTTATTATTGATTTTTATAATAAAAACCATTTTCTGATTTTTATTTTCGATTTTAAAAATAATCATAATTTGATTTTTATTTTTGATTTTAAAAGTAAATATCATATTCCAATTTCTATTTTTTATTTTAAAAATAAAAATGCGAAAATAATTGTTTTCTTTTGATCTTTTTCGAAAAAATCACAAATTTAAAAAGCACATAAAATTCTTAAAGCTCAGGCCATAAGAATCATAATGCTACATTTAAACCAATTTTCCCACAAATTTGTATACATGATTTTTTGGTTTGAAAAATTGAAAATAATTGTTATTTTCGGTCCCTGAAAGAAACTCTTTTTAACTAATGAATTAAAAAACCTTTTAATTCGTCAAACTTTTCATCTACATATTTTTTGGTTATGATGTCGATGTCGCGGCTGGAACTCCCAACAAACAATTTGCAAGACTCAATTCTTAGGCAAATTTAAAATAGACTTTTAAAGCTCTTATTAGCTTTTTCATAAAGAAATCTTTGTTTTAAAAGGCTTATAAGATATTTTTCTAAAAATCATTTCTAGTAGCGTAATTATATTTTTCCTCCCTAAGAATTGATTCTTATATTACTCTTAAAGGCATTCGCGGAGAATTCACACTTGGTTAAAACTCTTACAAGTAACATTGCCTTTTCAGAGTACTTCTTATTCTGATTACTATCTTACAATAATCTTGGGTTAGTGTTTTATAAGAAAAGTAAGAACACATTCTTATAAGGGTTAAACTTGAACTCTTTTAAGAAAAAAAAACTGAGCTCTGGGACTACGATCTTATAGGATCGTACGAAAGCTCGTAAAAATCTATTTTAAAAGCCTTATGACCTCGTGACTTTATGTGAAGTTAAAGCAAGATTGTTATAAGAATAGGGATTTTCTTGACGCTCTACTAGTAGTCTTATAAAGACTTAATGCAAGACAACAACAACCGGCCATTTTTCGTTTTTCATTAAAAGAATGTAGTGGGTAATAATTGATTTAAGTTGGAAAATAAACTGATTTTTCTCAAATTTCAAACTGTTCTATGATTAATTCATGTATTATGTCGGAAAGAGGGCTTTTAGAATATATTTTTCAATTTTTTAATTAACTGAATTAAAAAGAAAAATTTGTTTTATCATTTCATATCGATTAATTTGCAGAATTTTGAGAGCGATAAGCACTTTTTGGAGGTATCACACCACATTTTATCAGTGTAATTTCTTTTGCAGTAATATTTCCATTGATATATTGTAATACGAATATATCAGAAGCGTGTTTTTATTTCAACTTTCTAAAGTCTTTTAGAGGTGTTGGGAGAATATGTATATTACACAACTCTAAAAATTAATATAATATGTGTAACAAATCACACAATCCTATTTAAAGTTCATTGTGTAGGTAATACTCTTAGATTAGCTTTTGACAATTCTTATAACTTATAAGTGATTTGAAGAACTATTCAAGAAATCTTCTAGCGCCTTATCAGATTCATTTCATACGCCATTTCTTAGCTAGTAATACTCTTGAAGAATTCTTAGGTCGTTATTTTTTGAAGGTATTGTCTTAGCTAAAGCTTATTTTAATTCTCATACAACTCTTGAAGGGCTTTATAAGAAAAATATTGTTTGTTGGGCTGGAAGTGCCTGAAAAATTATACAGGGTGTTCAGAGGTGGGAGGTCAATACTGAAGGGGGTGAAAGGTCAGACCGAGACAAGCGAAAAATCGTATGGGTGGGGGGGGGGGGGGGGGGGGCATCTCGCACCGTTTGGCAGTTACAGGGTGATTCGTAAATCAGGATTTTGCCTTATATGGGAACCGCTCTTGTATTTTTATCTTTTTTTCTACGCATCGCAGCGGCCCCAAACTGATTTCAAAAAATCACTATTTGGAAGCCCTTTCCAAAAAAGTTTATACCACCCCCCTGTCCCCAACCCCTTGGCCACAATCCCCCCTGCAAGCTGAAAAAACTAACTTTTATTTCACGATTTTTCACCTTTCGCCCCACTTTTCTCCGAAATTCATGTTATTAACATACCTACTTTTTATTTTTTTTAAGTTGCCTATCTAATTACCTTTCCAAAAAAGTGCAACATGCCCAAGTAGAAAAGGGTTGCAAAAGTCCTGAAATTAAAACATCCTCACAGGTACCTAATTACTTTATTGCACCATAATGGAAAAAGTCGTTAAGTAAACAATTTTTATGACAGCAAGTTCGGAAATGTCTGTTTAGGAAACAGAGGTAGTACATTTTTATTATTTCAGCAAAACAGTAATAAAATAATAAATGTAATCTCGTTAAATAGCGTTATTAGTTTATTATATCCAGTATTGACTCCTAAGTATCCTGACGCTCCGTTTCTAATACCTCCTATGAATTATGGAATAAAAATGGGTAAGTTTGAAAGGACATTGACCACAGTTGAAGAAGCAAGCGATAAGAACGGGTGTTTAATAGAAAAAATTAAGATAAAATGGCAGAATTCAGTGTTGACGAGTATGCCGATATAATTTACGTGTACGGTTTAGTAGAAGGAAATGATAGTAAGGCCGTACGAGAATACCAAAGGCGATTCCCGAATCGGCGGATACCCAACAGAAGGGTATTTTCAAGGACTTTCAGAAGGTTAAAAGAAACCGGAAGTGTAATCGCCCCCTGAGCAGAAACGCGAGCAGGAAAATCGGCCCATTCAGCGGACCCCGACCAACAAATCCTCAACATCGTCAGGAACAGCCCTGTAATAAGCATCAGGCAGGTCGCACGAAGGTCAGGATTGTTTTCAGGGAGAGTTTGGACCGTTGTGAACTGAGAGGGACTACATCCATACCACCATATCCCGGTCCAAGCACTACAGGAAGGAGATTCCGAAAGACGATTGCAATTTCCACTTGGCTGTTCGAGTCTGACATCGAAAACAGAAGGTTTCTAGACCGAGTTCTGTGGACGGATGAATCGCAATTCACCCGGGATGGCATCGCAAACTTGCACAACCTCCACACCTGGTCAGATGTGAACCCACATAGGACAAAGTGTCAGTCCTTCCAGCAAAGATTTAGTGTCAATGTCTGGGCTGGCATCATCGGCAACCAGTTGATAGAACCCTTCATCTTGCCCCAAGTGCTGAATAGTCAGCTATACTTGGACTTTTTGGAGAATACCTTTCCGGATCTGTTGGAGGACATTCCCCTGGCCACCAGAAGCGCGATTTATTTACAGCTCGACGGAGCACCTGCGCATACTGGGAACATTGTTAGGGCAAGGTTGAATGAGCATTACCCAGAGCGCTGGATTGGACGAGGTGGACCGATTCCTTGGCCTGCTAGGTCACTGGACCTTACTCCACTGGCCTTTTTCTTATGGGGAATGATGAAAGATGAAGTTTACTCAAGACCAATCAACACCAGAGATGAATTAGTTACCAGCACTGGGACTGCAGCCACGAAAATATGGGACAGACTGGCTACCATAGACCTCAAACGCGAAATAAGACGAAGGCTACTTCCATGCATCGAAACTGGCGGAGAACATTTTGAACAGCTTTTGAAGGACATACGTTTTAATTGTAATTAGTTTTTAAGCGAAAAAAATGTATTTTTTAGTTAACTTAAGTATAATTTCTTAAAAATTCGAATTGTCATGATATTCTGTAAAAGGATTTTTGTAAATAAATTTTCGAATCCTTTCCCTATCTGGGCATGTTGCACCTTTTTGGAAAGGTAATTAGATAGGCAACTTAAAAAAATTAAAAAGTAGGTATGTTAATAACATGATCGGAGAAAAGTGGGGCGAAAGGTGAAAAATCGTAAAATAAAAGTTAATTTTTTCAACTTGCAGGGGGGATTGTGGCCAAGGGGTTGGGGATAGGGGGGTGGTGTTAAACTTTTTGGAAAGGGCTTCCATCGGTTTGGGGTCGCTGCGATGCGTAGAAAAAAAGATAAAAATACAAGAGCGGTTCCCATATAAGGCAAAATCCTGATTTACGAATCACCCTGTAACTGCCGAACGGTGCGAGATGCCCCCTCCCCACCCATACGATTTTTTGCTTGTCTCGGTCTGACCTTTCACCCCCTGCAGTATTGACCTCCCACCTCTGAACACCCTGTATATACATATGTACATTTAGGTAAGAATTAAAATTAAACTAAAAATTACTTGGTTGCATAGAAAACAAAGTTGGGCCTACGGCTGCATTGCATCTCCGACGTTTTCCGGGGAAATTTTCTTCTGTGTCTGAGGTGCGTTTTGTTGCCATTTCTAAAGGATTGAATTTTTATTAATTTATCTATAAATACATAAATCAAATTATTTGCCAAAGGTGATTTTACTCACATAGTTTAATTATGTACAATCATACAAATTATGTACAATCATGCAAATCTATGCATAGTAATCTTAACAAAAATTTCCTTGTTACTCCTAGATCTATAAGGTGCATGGGATCAAGTACGACTTGAGATATCATCTTTACACCAAGCTCTTCTAATGGAGTTTTTCTTATTTGAAAATAAGACTGGTGTAAATATTTATGTTTGCTCTCCAAAAAACTCTCATCACTGATTACTGTCAAATCGTGGAAGATTTAATCAAAATAATATTTTATTTATTAAGCTTAATACAAGCTATACAAACATACAAGCACAAGCATACATACTTAAACGCTAGAATATACATATGAATAAATTAAGAACTAGGGGGGGCGTTTCATTGTACATTGACTGTATTAAAAAGGTGGATCCAAGAATATGGTCGCCGAAACAAACTCGCGGTCTGATAATCTAATATATAAAATTCTTCTGTCACAGTTTTAGTGGTTATACTCCTCCGAAACGGCTTGACCGATTTTGATGAAATTTAATATGTATATTCAGTAGGTATGAGAATAGGTTTATAACTAATTTTTATACCCCTAAGTGTTAAGGGTGGCTCACCCTAAAAAAATTTTTTTAATTTTTTGGACAAATTTTTTTTTTGTTATTTTTTTATGGTGTGTTATTAAAAAATACATTTAGTCCTAAATTTTTGCCCTTCTACCACCAACGCCTACTTTTTAATAGCATTTTCTAATGTTTGTTCAATAATATGGTAGCATATTAATTCCTTTAAAAGGATTTTTGATAATAGTTAAGACGCTAAGAGCTCTTAATTTTGATCCAGAATCGGGGGGTAATTTATAATATTACCATAATTTCCAAATCCAAGATGGCGGATCCAACATGACGATTAAAATGTCTCAATTACGACGGATTTTAATGAAAATTAGTACAATGGTTATTCTGAGGCAACTAATTTCGAATATTATTAAAATTTTGTAAATCCAAGATGGCGGGTCCAATAGGGAGACCATAATGTCTCGATTTCAACAGATTTTAATGAAAATTAATACAATGATTATTCTGATTTAACTAATTTTAAATATTATCAAAATTTCCAAATCCAAGATGGCGGATCCAATATGGTGGTGCAAATTTCTCGACTTCAACGGATTTTCATGAAAATTAATTAGTACGATTTTTTGTGGTGCCACTAATTTTGACCATTATCGAATTATCAAAGTTTCTAGATCCAAGATGGCGGACCCAATATATAAAAAAAAATTTCTCGATTTCACCGGAATTTAATAAAATTTGCTACAATAATTGTGTTAATGTCACTAATTTTAAATATTATCAAGATTTGGATATTCAAGATGGCGGATCCATAAAGGGGTTTTCGGGTTGAATCAATTTCTAAGATATAACAAACGAACATTTGAGAAGTCTTTAATTAGTAAGTATTTACCCAACGCTGGGTGAAACCGGGTAATTTTCCAATATTTGTGAAGTGTAAAACGGTTTACTTAATATTAAACAACATGTAAGTTTGTTCAATAAATTAATTAGGGATATGAAACGGAAATACTGCTTTCTTATATTAATGGTATTATTTGTAGAAACATGCGAAAAGAAAGAACACGATCAAATATTGGTCGACGCACATGGCATAATGAAAATGTAGCGGAAAGGGCAGTACAACGTCTGCCGGGCCAGCTAGTAATATATAATATATTTTCTCTATTACTTCTATACAATTCAGGTTCCAACTCAAAATTCACAAATTCGAAGAAGAATGAATGATGATGAATGCAAAAAAAAATATCCAGTGACGTTGCCGATGCTCCTTATTACGTCCGTTCCAGTCCTCAGTCTGGGGGGCTGTATTTAAATTTATGTGTTGTAGTTTTGCTGAAAATTCACTTAAAAATGCCTGCACCTGAACAACACAGTTCAAGGCCACGAACAATCACAGTTCTTGTTAAAAGGTGAGTTTGGATATGGAATTTTTCGGCAAACGCAGCCAAATTAGGAGTTTGGAAAATATCGGCAAACTCAGCCTGATACGGACGGGACTTAGAAATTGTTAGGCAAACTCAGCCTAATAAGGAGGGACTTAGAATAATTTGGATTGATAATTTATAGCACATGTAGGTCAAAAATATTAAAAGTTTGAATTTTAATGCACAAAGTCTTTTGGTATGCGCTTTAATTACAATCCTTTGCTGAAAAGTTCGCAATCCCAATTTTTTTCCTTATTTATGCCTTTTGCGTATAAATAAATAAAAAAAATAAAAATTTATCACTTCACTTAATTGCGGACTCGAATCTTATAAAAATTGGTAAAAATCTGAAAAAAAGCATCCCCACGCTGGGATTCGAACCCGTGACCTCTGAATCCCAAGCTCAGGTATTCACCACTGCACCAGCCGCCTCTTTGGGTATGTACTACAATGAATGGAATTTAGAGCCGCGTGAAAATTTTTGTATACTATTATTTTGTAAACGCGTGGCCATCTGGAGTTCCCACTTCAGGTACTTTCATTTGTTACCAAGCCCTACATGCGCTATAAATTTGAGCGAAATCGGTCATGACGACCAGGTACCTTCTCCTTGTCAGATGAGAACTCGATCAGCTCTCGGCGCGCACGTGGTTTTAAAGGGCAAAAGCTTCCTTCTAGTAAAGCTCCTGGAAGAGCTTATGAGTGTATAAGATTATTCGTAGAAGGTAATATCATTCGAAGAGCCCATCCATATATTCGATCGGAAGCTTTTCGTGCAGTTTGATCTGAACGGATGCAGCCCTTTTTCATGCTGCCGAGAGCCGTCATGTTGACAAGTTTAATTGTCAGTATAGTGAGGATTAACTTGCATTGCACTTTTTGTGTCGAATACTGTGGCATTATTAAAATTTTTGGAACAAGTTAAGATTACGGTTACCTCTCGGGTTTTAATGAAACTCGGTAGGGATGTTCGTCTAGGCTTAGAACGAACGAATATGCAAAAACATTTTGTCGGAAAGCTCAACTTTCTGAGAAATTCAACTTTGAATTTCTAAAAAAGTCGCTTTCACGACTAAAAATTTTCACATTATTCCTTCCGATTTCGATTAATTTCGCGATCGGTAACCGCACTACACTGCACTCAACACTATTTAATGCGTTTAATCCAGCGTTGCATGCGTAAACACCCCTGAAAATAGAAAAATCTGCGTTAATTTTTTAACACTTACCTTTACTCCAAATGACATCTCCCTAGAACTGTCATCTTGGTGGAGCGTCATCTTTCTCATCTCATTCTACATTGCGAATGCATGTTATCTAATTTTCTGAACGTTCCCATTAAGATTAGAGGTGGAATGAGATGAGAAAGATGACGCTCCACCAAGATGACAGTTCTAGGGAGATATCATTTGGAGTAAAGGTAAGTGTTAAAAAATCGCAGATTTTTCTATTTTCAGGGGTGTTTACGCATGCAACGCTGGATTAAACGCATTAAATAGTGTTGAGTGCAGTGTAGTGCGGTTACCGATCGCGAAACTAATCGAAATCGGAAGGAATAATGTGAAAATTTTTAGTCGTGAAAGCGACTTTTTTAGAAATTCAAAGTTGAATGTCTCAGAAAGTTGATTTTTCCGACAAAAAATTTTTGCATATTCGTTCGTTCTAAGCCTAGACGAACGTTCCTACCGAGTTTCATTAAAATCCGAGAGGTAACCGTAGTCTTAACTTAAACCAAATTTTTTGCCCACTTAATCGCATTTTGTACACCCATGAAGGGATGTGTGTTGTGTCCTGCTATACCACAAACAAATGATTTTGCGGGTGCGTCTAAAATAAATGACTTAAATGAAAACTTTATCTTTTAGTCTCAAGCCGTTTTCCAGCAAATCTTTCATTTCTGTGACAAAGTCATGCAAATGTATCTCAACGTTGGCGGGCTTTTTAACTCCATTATAAGCTCCAATCAACAGTACTTTGACGTTGAATATATTTACCATTTTAACTAATATTGGGCATAAACTAACATTCGAACTTTTAAAAAGTGGTAAACCATCAATATTAACGTCCAGAATTATTTGATTATGGTCATCAATCACATCATTTAATTTCTTTATTTGATTTTTAAGACCATAATGCCAATATTGACCAGGTGCAACTGATCTTAATATTACTTTCTCTCGGTTTTTAAATAAGCTATTATAACAGGCTGGAGCGTCTAAATTCTGTTTTCTTTAAAATTCGTAATAAAGAATCTACAGACTTCCTTGTCGGCTTATATTTTATACACCATTTTCTTAATTCGTTTTTAAGAGACGAAACAGAATGAATATTGGCAGTATCCGAGAAATCATTTATATTATTTATCTCATTTGAAATCTCTTCTGTATTTATATCGGCCTCATTTGAATTCGGTTCTACATTTGATTCTAATTCACCTTCTGAGCCATTCACATATCTTTTGTTCTTGTAGTATTTCCTTAGAGCTTTAATATCATATGCAATTTGGCGTCTACTTAATCCTCCTCTCGGAAACATGTTGGCTAATTGAAAACAAATAATTGGACCTTATTATGCATAATTTCCAACAAACGTCAAGAAAAATAAGTATTTCTAACGAAGTATATATTATTTTATTTTGCAAATTATAGATAATTTTTAAAAACTTACCTTATATTTATATGTATTTAAATACACCTCAAATTTGTCTTTTCAATAATTCACTACACTTTTTGCACAACTCAGTCTTTTAAATAATACGCTTAATAACCAAAAACGCAAAAAACACACCAGGCGTGGAAAAAAAAAGAGACACTATCAAATTGTCGCGGCGGCGGCACTTCGAAGGAAGGGTTAACCTGTTTTTGTAAAATCTTACTACTGCATTACTCTGTAATGCATTCGGAACTGATTCAGATGGAATTAGTTCACATTTTTACCGCTGGGACAGAGAGAAGTTGTTTCGCTCATCTTCAACGTGTTCTCAGAATCAAATTTTATCGCAACATGTTGTGGGTCCCAATATCACGACCCAGGCGCTCTTGAAGTGCGAGCGCTCATTGTACATCTTGTAGTTTATATTATCTTTGCTAAAAGCAATCAATATATTTTTAAATACCACCCACAAAATCGTACCGCACAAATCATAGTTATTTTGAGAAAGATTCCTAAGCCTCCTAATCTCCAGTCATGTGGAGCTCTCACACAGAGCAGCGATAAAAGAAAATTGACTAGCATGTGCCAGTCTGCAATTTATCGAAATCATCACGAACGCAACAGAAGTACTTTCTCACACATAAAACAAATTTAAGTTATTTGCTTAACAGAAATACCAGGAATTCTGGAATCGTCACATTCTTGGACTCGAAATTAACAAAAAGGGGACGTTCCACAATTTCTTAAGAACATTCTTTGTGCCCTTTAAAGTGTGCTGGATTTTATTATCAGTAGAACAGAGAACATGAAAATATTCCTTTAATGACAGTTTGGGAATTACTAAAAATATATACTATTTGTTAATAGTGAGAAATTAACTTTCTGTTGTTTTACAGGATGAAGCCACAGTTCGAGAACTTCGAGATATCGAAGCAAGGATACCAGGAGATGGTTGAGAAGGCTCCCGGGGGATATGCTGAGGGAATTCCTGACTCACCTGGATCGTTTGAGGAAATCGAACGGCCTCCCCTGCGCCACGTCGATAAGTACTGCAGGGCGGAGTGCCCCTGTTTGCCCGCCCGGTACACAATTGCTGTGATGGCCTGCCTCGGCTTTATGATATCCTTCGGAATGCGATGCAACATGTCTGCTGCGAAATTAAAACTCGAACACAATGGGGTAAGTATGGAAATATCTATGGAATAGAGTACAGCACCTTGTACGAGTAATTCGATAATCTTCACCACCCTTTGCTGTCTAAAACTGAGACTGAAAGTTTGTCAATTAACAGCAAAAATCCCGGAAGCGTGCAAAGAACAAAACTCAGCCTCTGGTGGTATAGACATCCTCTTAACACAGAATCCGACGCGGGGTGGGCTACTATCCCTCCAAAGTCATATTTGCTACATTAGGGTACTGTCACGGTTATTAATAAGGCCCTGAGGGGGTGTAAAGCCACTTTCAGATGAGATGATGATGTTGACGGTGGCGCTTATCGGAGCCCCATCACCAACGATGCATATCTGAAATCTGCCAGCCCAAGCTCTCGAGGCGAGCACAAAAGATTACCGGGGCGACGACTACAAATGGGGCGATTGTACATATTACAGGGATATTATGCCGTCGTCAAGGATATTTTTCGAAGGAATGCATTAAATAAAGTCGTTTAATGCATTGTGCCAGTGTTTTTTTCTTTTTTTTATTATTCGCCCCCCGCAACTGGTTTGCGTCTCGCGGTTCTAGTGTGGTATTTTTTAACGCATCTTAAGGGGGTAGTCCAGTGAAAACGACTGTTTTTTCAACGATTTTTTTCTCATATTAGAAGACAATTTTTATTAAAAAACTTTTTGACATATGATAGTACAACTATTAAACTACACAAAAAAAAATTTTTTTTTTGTTCTCGATGAGTCATTCCGACAAAATGGCCGCTCCAAAAAAACAATTTTTTTGTTGGCGGACGTCGAATCTCTGCAACGGTTCATCTCAAATAAAAAATTCAAATGAGGTTTTAATCTGTAGAACACTGGCTATCGGCGGAACTAGAATTATTAATTTTCAATAAAAAATAACAAAATGGCGGCATTTCGAATTTTTCGGGTGTTTTTCGGGTGCTTAATTTGTTTATAACTTTGTAAATAAACAATGGATTTTAATAATTCTAGTTCCGCCGATAGATACACAATCAAGAAATATACAGCTAAATTTTTAGATCAATCGGAGCAAGAGACTCTGAGATCTGACGTCCGCCAAGTCAATAAATGCTGTTTTCAGAAAAACGCGTTTAAAGTTTTTTATGTGGAAAAAAGCTAAAAAAATTAATTTTACCTTAGTCAGCGATGCCTGCTCCATACATAACGCGATGCCTCCTAAATACATAACTATCCTTAAATATAAAGCAGAAGGACCTAGACCGTTATAAACTGAAAAAAAATGGGCGAAGCAAACAGAAATACAAGAGTCCTCCTTGCTCCGAAACACGCCAGGGGACCTTCGAGCGCTCGGATTACACGTCTCTCGAAAACTCTCTGTATCTTTAAAACTATTCAATATTTTGCTTAGATATTTGAATGGAGTATTTTCGAGGTGTAGTAGAGTAGATTTAAGCAAAAACAAAAAATTTAAAAAAAATTTTTTTTTTCACTGGACTACCCCCTTAAAAGGCTTTTAAGAGATTCTTTCGCTGAAATTTATTTTCTACTTCTTTAAACTGAGTACAAGGAAAAACCCCGAGCAAAATGTTTAAAATTAGAAATACCAAGATAACAAGCAATCGAAATAAAAAGCGTTAAAATACGAGAACTGCGCAAAATGTAGTGATCTTTGCAAAGAAATAGTCCAAATCTTTCAATACTGGAGTTAGAAAATTTAAAGCCGAAGTAAAGTAATCGTTAGTGTATTTTGTGAATAAATATAGCAATTATATATACATTTCGATTATAATTTTCTTTAAAACAATTGCACAATATTATTAATTTACAAAGAAACTGAGACTTATTTTTATATAATTTTAACAAAAATGGGAAATTGTTCAGAAAATATAAATGTACAATATAATTAATATACAGGGTGTCCAGGAAGTAGTGCGCCAAAATTAAGGGGATGGTAGCTTGGGTCATGACCTACCAGAATATCTAAATATGACCTTAGTGAAAACCTCACCGTTTTCGAGATATTTGGGTTTTTATGAAAAATTAAATTTGATTTAAAATGAACATGGCAATATCTTGTTATTCATGAATAAAATGGGTGATTCTGAAATCTGCATTAATTAAGCAATATTTTGAATTGCTTTCCCATCACTGCCTAGTACATATTTTTTTCACCAGTGAAGGTCAAAGTAGAGTCAAATAATTTTGAATAGCAATAAAAAAAAAATTTTATTATTTGTTTTCGCGACGGTCTTGTGTTAGTAATAAAAAATGACATGCTTACCAGGTAGGTCAACTTATCTAGAATATTTTAGCAAAAAAAAAAATTAGAACATGTCTTTTTATATGCATCAACTAGTCAATAATCTGAAATTTAATTTTTCATAAAAACCCAAATATCTCGAAAACGGTGAGGTTTTCAGTAAGGTCATATTTTGATATTCTGGTAGGTAATGACCCAAGCTACCATCCCCTTAATTTTGGCGCACTATTTCCTGGACATCCTGTATATCAATATCGATTTTATTACTTCTCACTACTTCTTCTATGCCTATATAGACTTTTGTGGTGTCACGTATATAGACACGTATGTATATGTATATCTCAGATAAAACTTATACAAATATTAAACATTTTGTCCGATTTCTTTGCACAATTTTTCCAATTAAATATGATTGTTTATTTGATTTTACACGGTTTTTGGATAACACGGAACGTACCCCCGATTTTACTATAGGAATCGTATCTTTGTTTGCATAATATTTCTAGTTTTCAACGAAATAACCATGGTATACAATTAATCTGAGAATTTCAAATTCAACATTTCTGCAATTTGACATGGTTCTTTATTAAAGATTTATAATGAAGGTTTAACTAAGATGGACAAATATAACGACAAGTTAAACCTACAATACCTATGCGATGAAGAAATGGTAACGCGTCAAGCTATCATAAATTATACATTTATATAAATATAAAAGCTTAATTTAAAAATCTTGTTTTTACTTTTATTTATTTTATAATCTGGATTTGTTTCATAGTTTATCGTATTCTACTCGTTAAATCCTTTTACATGATACCTACATATGTCGAAGGGTTGTGAAGAAAAGACGCCATTTTGAAACAGCCGCCATATTAGATTTAGAAGGATATTAGATATACTATATTGTATTGTCACGGGACGTACGTAAGTGTTTAAAATGTCATCAAAATCGAATAATAGGAAGTAAGTTAATGTTCGAGTACAAATTTTGAACCAAAAAGACATACATACGAACGACTCAAGTTAAATAAAATTAAAATGTTGATCCTGAAAAGACCTTGCCTAAATATTGACTTTTGCAGCGTTATGACTCCAAATTTAAGTATAGTTTTCTTGGTAGTGATAATTTAAAAGTTCAAAGCTCAAAAAATTTGCTCTGGGCATTTGAGACAATCACTTTTCTGCAAAGTCTGAAATGTCTCCTATTGAAAGAACTAAAGTTTTGGTCCAGAGGAGCCCTTCTGAAAATAATAGCAGCTTCTGCAGTGAAATTATCACCAAAGTTCTTAGAAATGTTCAACTATCGGAAGTAGAAAAATTCATTTCAATCATTTAGGTATTAAGGTATTATTTCTTTCCAAAGCCTGAAATATATGTTACTGGTAAAACTGAAATATTAAGGGGAAGTCCTATTTAAAATATGGCACAATTAAAAAGCCAAACTACACTTTAAAAATTCATCTTAATTTTCCCGAATACAAAATTTACATAAATAAGAAAAAACCGTTTAAGACTACTACAAAAGCACATTTTGCTCTTTATAGACAGCTTTTTTAAATTGGACCGTAGCAACAGAGAGTCGTGTGGATTCATCGTTTTACTGGGGATATTTAGTCACACAAATTCCTGGTGGTTTTGTTGCCTCCAAATTCCCAGCCAACAAGATTTTCGGCTTAGCAATAGTATCATCAGCCACCCTCCATCTGTTCGTTCCGCCTGCGATGAATATGCTTCGTGGAAAAGTTGTCATATTCGTCAGAGTGGTCCAGGGACTCTTTGAGGTTTGTATAAAGCGCGAAAGCAACAAAAATGAAATGCAAAAAGTATATCTTAAAGGATTGAAAGGATTTTGATTTGCTTCCTTAATAAACACAAAACCCATTGAACCTTAAATAGATATAATCCTTAGTCCTTTGGGATATCAACATGATGTAATCTCCCCAAAATCCAAACCATATGAGGGAGCAAAAGGACTTGAAACACAAAGGAATTCATCTTCATTTCTTTTCTTTGTATGCTACCTTAGGGGGTGACATATCCAGCGTGTCACGGTATATGGAGGTTTTGGGCTCCACCCTTAGAGAGATCTAGACTAGCAACTTTAGCATTTAGCGGTTCATATGCAGGCGTTGTCTTCGGGCTACCGCTTTCCGATATACTCGCAGATTCTATAGGTTATCAGGCTCCATTTTATGCCTATGGAGTATTTGGAATTACATGGTAAGTACCTTTTAATACTATAACTATTAATACGCATTAGCTGAATACGTGGCTGAATAAAATTTGAACTAGCTGAATACGCGGCTGAATAATATCCGGATTAGCTGAATACGTAGATAGTATTTATAATATCTAATTTTTCAAAAATTATTAACAACAAATAGGTATGTTTCTTGGCTGTGGTTGTGTTTCGAAAATCCTCGGAAGCATCCTACGATAAGTATACCTGAACTGAAATACATAGAAAAATCTCTGGGTGAATCAACACAGCCTACAATGCCTTCGATAAAAACCACCCCATGGCGACAAATGATGACATCAATGCCGGTCTACGCTATAATTGTGGCTAATTTCTGTCGTTCCTGGAATTTCTACCTTCTCGTCCTCTATCAGAGCTCCTTCCTAAAACACAAGTTCGACTTCCAGGTCGAAAAGGCTGGCCTGGTCGGATGTCTACCTCATCTGATCATGACAACTATAGTGCCTTTTGGTGGTATGTTGGCAGATTACCTCCGCAAAAATAATATAATGACTACAACGAACGTGCGGAAACTGTTCAATTGTGGCGGTTTCGGGATGGAGGGGGTATTCTTTTTGGTTGTGGCCCACTCATCAAGTTCTGTAAGTAGCCGTTGAGGAGCTCGATCTTGAGAGATTTAGTATTTATAGGATACTTCCAGGGTGGTGCTATGATGGCACTGACGCTAGGTGTTGCTTTCAGTGGATTTGCAATATCGGGATATAATGTTAACCATCTAGACATTGCACCGAGGTATGCTAGTATATTAATGGGCTTGTCGAATGGAATAGGAACACTCGCTGGAGTTATTGTGCCATATGTGATCGACTATTTAATTAAGGAAGATGTAAGTAGCTTTAGAAACCTCTACAATCTTTATAATATAGTTTTTCCAAATAGAACTTAGTTTATATTCTATTATTCGTACTATAGTCGCGATAAGATGTCCGGGCTATATAATACAGGTTTCGAAAAAGAAAGTTGATGCCTGTTTGACCAAACTATTTTATTCTTATGTAATTTGAGGCCTTGAATCTGAATCCGAGGTCTTTTAACCTTTATCGCGCCAAGTTTAAGGTCAAGTTGAGAAAAATTCACTAAATAATATTTCTGCAAAATTGAGTAGTTCATGTAAAATTTGTTACTCGAGGGTTTTTGGGGTCGCTGATCATTAATCTGAGAATTTGAGAATACTTGAATCCAAGATGGAGGCTCCAATATGGCGGAACTAGATTCGTGAACTGTTTAGTAGTTCATGCAAAACATGTTACTCAGGGGTTTTGAGGGGTCGCTGATCACGAGGGCCAATTTCAAGAATTTCTTAATCCAAGATGTCAGCTTAATGATGAGCTTAAAATGACTTCCATCTAACGTTTTAAGGTCAAACGGACCCCTTTATTGAAATTCCGTAAAACCTATATGTCGGGAGGTCATTTTTCAACTTAAACTTGAGATAACTTACAACTGACCTTTAAATAACATTGAGTTGACCTTGAGAGGTTAAACTGGCCCAGAATTTGGAATCAGCGACCCAAAAATCCCTATATTCAGTGGTTGGGATTCAATACATGCCTTTTTTAAATTTGACCTTGGATTGGCTTTGCAATTACAATGACAAAGAAAGAATAATTTATTCACAAGGCAGAGCCAACTATATTCAAAACCATTTTTATTTTTTTTAATCCTGCCTTTTTCTTTTGAAATAACCTGGCGCCACACCACTGCAGTACTATTAGTTTTAATTAATAATGTAAAACCAATAGTTTAATATTTTATTTCTAATACATATTAACTTTATTCTTTTTGATTTTTTATATTTGCAAAGGTAAAAGGTTGCTGGACAACCGTATTCACAATAGCAGCGACAGTGCATCTCATCGGATGTTCATTTTATGGAATATTTGCATCAGGAGAACTGCAGCCTTGGGCTGAGCCTCCAGTGGAAGAACAAAAAGTATGGAGTCCTACAACAGCTGGTTACATTAAAGAAACAACATTTGTAAGTACTCTTGCTTACAAAAACTTCCTATATATTAATGTAACAAACAAATTTAGTAAAATAATTCTAATTTACTTATTATAAGCAGTATGCTTTTTATAGTAACTATCTTCAAATTTAGGCTAATTACCTTAAATTTTGGAGCAATAAACCTCCATTTTTTTATTATTTCAATAAACAGAACGAAGAGGACGAAAATACACAAAGGCAAATAGTGCCAATGCCATCGATTATGCTGCCACCGGACATGTCCCGAATAACCCCTTCGCATTTCCAAATACAATAGCAGAGGAGCCTGTGCAACCGGAGGCAACTGATTCCTACATGCACGGCAAACCAGAAGACAGAACGTACTAATTTTATACATAGCAAAATGGAGTGAGTTTAAGTAAAAAGTTGATCATTTAGTTAAACAAAGCAAAATAAAACTTTTAAGTTATTATACATCCAGTTGATCGATTATTATTGGTTACGTTTCAAAAATTTCTAAACAATATTTTGTTAAAGAGCTCACAGTTTTTAATAAATCACAATCATATAAAATAGAAAATTATAAAATCCAACAGAGAAAACAAAACAGTGAGAAGGTATAAGGTAAAAGTTAAGGCGGTGCTATATTATTCCTAATTAATTGTTTATTGATTTTAGAAGTTGGTTCTTTCAATTAAGAAATATTTGAAACACACATGAATAAAATTGCCTTTTAGAATTAGAAGAACCAATAATGTTTCGCTATTCGTTGCTTAATGATTTTCAGGATGCCATATGAATCACGTAAAAAAGATATTTTTCTGTAATATGCGTGCCAGTTGCTTTTAAAAAATATTTACGTAACACATGCGATATTGGAGCTTCTAATATAAAAGGTAGTTAATTACTTAACAATTGTTTTCGGTAATTATTCTTTTATAATCTTCTTGTTACATATTTTTAAAACTATTTAGCAATTAATTTGCCAAATAACACACATCATCAAGATTAGGTATCTAGTGATTAGTTTAACGCACCTTCTAGTGAACATTTTTTATTAGTTGTTATTTATAACTTACTTAATTCCTTGAAATTCTACTAATATCTGATTAAACAGGATATTTTGTTAACGACTAACCATACTTAAGGTGGTGCTGCGTGCCTCAGTTAGAGACCGATACTGAATAATGAATTTTCGGTCAAATTTGTTGTAAAGAAATCGAACTTTCTAGAAAATGCCATATAAAGGTATCGTTACGATCGGTTTTTGAAAACCATAAATTCATGTTATGTTAAGCTAATTTTTTTTAGAACTTTAAAGCACAATTTCCGTAATTTAAATTAATATTTCATGCCCGAAAATAGAGAGCACTGGATTATCAGTTATATATAGGTTTTGTAAACCTTTTAAAGGAACTTAAATCTCAACATAAATTAATTAATGTGTAAATTTTCCCAATAATAATATTAGTTACCTTTCACTAACATAGTCTTTTTTTTTGTTTATAATAAAACAATGTACTATATATTCCGACTGGATTGTTTCAAAGGTTATTAACCTAGGGAATTATTTTAAAAGGTGTATTATATATTTACTAAATTAGTTCTATTACGAAAAACAAATTTTATTTTAAAGACAAAAAAAAAAAAATTGTGATGCAGTTTCAAAAAAATATATCTTTTCAAGACTTACAAAGTAGATAAAATTGTATATTAATCGGAGTCATTTGAATAATTATATAAGCAACAGAATTTTGGATGATTGAGCAATTATTGTGGGAAAAAAAAAAACAAAACAAAACTCCCTTGTATAGAAATGTTTTGAATAAATTAAACCCTACATACTGCATTTGTTAAATATGCACTCATGTTGTAACTCATAATATGAATTAGAAGCATAATTGTACAATTTTTAACTTCTTACTGTAATTAAAAAATGTTTTTTGAAACTAGATAACTACTAAAAAATGGACAAAACAAAAAAAAATAATAGAAGAAATAAACTGATAATAGTAAACATTATCACTGTTCTTATCGTGCTTACATAATATAATTAAAATTTATGTAAAAACAAAAATACACTTTTCGTTGTTGTACCATAATAATGCAAATATTTTATGTTATTTCTTATAGAACTTTCGTTTTCAACATTCATGAACACGATTTCAAGAAAAAAAACAAACACGTCAATTCGCAAAGAATAAGTGTACAGATAAAATGTTGAGTGTTCTAATGTCTATATAGTTTTTTTTTTGTAATCTAGACTTAATATTAAGTTTCCTTTTTGTGTACCAAATGGAAAAAAAAATTTTTGAGTTTTCGAATTATGATAGTCGGGACATGTGTAATATTTGAAATTACCGTCAAGGTAGAGCATTGGCCAACTAATAGGGTACCATTATTGTTTTTTGTATTACATATATTGGGGAAAATATTTCGATGAGTGAGGCACACTTTTTTTGCATTTGATTATCAATCATAAAACCATATTGTTATTTAAACTATAATACCAACATATCGAGTTGAAACGATATGACTTTGGAATACGTAAGTTCTAAACTGAAAGTTTTGACCAAACCGAGGTATACAGGGTGTTCAGAGGTGGGAGGTCAATACTGCAGGGGGTGAAAGGTCAGACCGAGACAAGCAAAAAATCGTATGGGTGGGGGGGGGGGGGGGGGGGCATCTCGCACCGTTTGGCAGTTACAGGGTGATTCGTAAATCAGGATTTTGCCTTATATGGGAACCGCTCTTGTATTTTTATCTTTTTTTTTACGCATCGCAACGGCCCCAAACTGATCTCAAAAAATCACTATTTCGAAGCCCTTTTTAAAAAAGTTTACACAATCCCCCTATCCCCAACCCCTTGGCCACAATCCCCCCTGCAAGTTGAAAAAATTAACTTTTATTTCACGATTTTTCACCTTTCGCCCCACTTTTCTCCGAAATTCATGTTATTAATATACCTACTTTTTATTTTTTTTAAGTTGCCTGTCTAATTACCTTTCCAAAAAGGTGCAACATGCCCAGGTAGAAAAGGGTTGCAAAAGTCCTGAAATTAAAACATCCTCACAGGTACCTAATTACTTTATTGCACCATAATGGAAAAAGTCGTTAAGTAAACAATTTTTATGACAGCAAGTTCGGAAATGTTTGTTTAGGAAACAGAGGTAATACATTTTTATTATTTCAGCAAAACAGTAATAAAGTAATAAATGTAATCTCGTTAAATAGCGTTATTAGTTTATTATATCCAGTATTGACTCTTAAGTATCCTGACGCTCCGTTTCTAATACCTCCTATGAATTATGGTATAAAAATGGGTAAGTTTGAAAGGACATTGACCACAGTTGAAGAAGCAAGTGATAAAACCGGGTGTTTAATAGAAAAAATTAAGATAAAATGGCAGAATTCAGTGTTGACGAGTATGCCGATATAATTTACATGTACGGTTTAGTAAAAGGAAATGATAGTGAGGCCGTACGAGAATACCAAAGGAGATTCCCGAATCGGCGGGTACCCAACATAAGGGTATTTTCAAGGACTTTCAGAAGGTTAAAAGAAACCGGAAGTGCAACCGCCCCCAGAGCAGAAACGCGAGCAGGAAAATCGGCCGATTCAGCGGACCCCGACAAACAAATCCTCAACATCGTCAGGAACAGCCCTGTAATAAGCATCAGGCAGGTCGCACGAAGGTCAGGATTGTCTTCAGGGAGAGTTTGGACCGTTGTGAACCGAGAGGGTCTACATCCATACCACCATATCCCGGCCCAAGCACTACAGGAAGGAGATTCCGAAAGACGATTGCAATTTGCACTTGGCTGTTCGAATCTGACATTGAAAACAGAAGGTTTCTAGACCGAATTCTGTGGACGGATGAATCGCAATTCACCCGGGATGGCATCACAAACTTCCACAACCTCCACACTTGGTCAGATGTGAACCCACATAGGACCAGGTGTCGGTCCTTCCAGCAAAGATTTAGTGTCAATGTCTGGGGTGGCATCATCGGCAACCAGTTGATAGAACCCCTCATCTTGCCCCAAGTGCTGAATAGTCAGCTATACTCGGACTTTTTGGAGAATACCCTTCCGGATCTGTTGGAGGACATCCCCCTGGCCACCAGAAGCGCAATTTATTTACAGCTCGGCGGAGCACCTGCGCATACTGGGAACATTGTTAGGGCAAGGTTGAATGAACATTACCCAGAGCGCTGGATTGGCCGAGGTGGACCGATTCCTTGGCCTGCTAGGTCACCGGACCTTACTCCACTGGACTTTTTCTTATAGGGAATGATGAAAGATGAAGTTTACTCAAGACCAATCGACACCAGAGAAGAATTAGTTACCAGGATTGTGACTGCAGCCACGAAAATACGGGAGAGACTGGCTCCATAGACCTCAAATGTGAAATAAGACGAAGGCTACTTGCATGCATCGAAACTAGCGGAGAACATTTTGACCAGCTTTTAAAGGACAAACGTTTTAATTGTAATTAGTTTTTAAGCGAACAAAATGTATTTTTTAGTTAACTTAAGTATAATTTCTTAAAAATTCGAATTGTCATGATATTCTGTAAAAGGATTTTTGTAAATAAATTTTCGTATCCTTTTCCTATCTGGGCATGTTGCACCTTTTTGAAAAGGTAATTAGATAGGCAACTTAAAAAAAATAAAAAGTAGGTATGTTAATAACATGAATTTCGGAGAAAAGTGGGGCGAAAGGTGAAAAATCGTGAAATAAAAGTTAATTTTTTCAACTTCCAGGGGGGATTGTGGCCAAGGGGTTGGGGATAGGGGAGTGGTGTAAACTTTTTTAAAAAGGGTTTCGAAATAGTGATTTTTTGAGATCAGTTTGGGGCCGCTGCGATTCGTAAAAAAAAGATAAAAATACAAGAGCGGTTCCCATATAAGGCAAAATCCTGATTTACGAATCACCCTGTAACTGCCAAACGGTGCGATATGCCCCCCCCCCCCCCCCCCCCACCCATACGATTTTTTGCTTGTCTCGGTCTGACCTTTCACCCCCTGCAGTATTGACCTCCCACCTCTGAACACCCTGTATATGTGATGTAATGTGACTACAATTCGACTAGTCTTTCAATTAAACTAGTCTCAAAAGTTCTACATATATATCTTAACATTTTTTAAGAAATCAGCTATAGGGAAACGAAACTCTGCGATTTTCTTGAAACAACATGTCGTTCAGTTAGAACTCGAGAATTCCAAAGCCGCTTGGTAGCAATTACTATAGATACCTGTTAAAACAAACATGATAACCATGTTAAGTTATGAAGGATATCTGGTCAATTTAATGGGGATTAAAAGTTTCACTATTTCTGTTTAAGAATCAAGAAATGTAATCATGCATTTTCATTAGTTATTATAAAATAGTTTAATTTATAAAATAGTTAGATGAACTAGGATTTAGTTGCTGAAACAAAACATACGCATCAACACATTTTAAAGAAGGCGACTAAATTTCCCAAATTTCCATAAACTAATGAAATTTCGAAACATCGGAAAGTTTTAGAAAATTTCCAGAAGTTCTCTATGCCAAAGAAATTTTTACTATAATACGAAAAAAACTTGCATCAAAAGCGGATCGTCTTTCAAATTGATTTTGATTGATTAAATACATTTTAAGAAAGGAATGTAGTACACAAGTACCGAAAATGGGATTTTTTTTAATAAAATTAATATACATTTAGATCCAAAAATCGTTCATACGAGTACATTATTTCTTATGGAACTTACTCATCAGTCTTACTTTCCCCTCAAAACATGTACATCAATTTCTTCAGCACATATACATATAACCAAAAGTTTAAAATTGTATAAAAAAGAAAAATTTTAAATGTAGACACAAACTTTATTTCGCATATCTAGCAGATATTACAAAATAACTTCAAAAATATGTTGATAGAATGAAAAATTATAGCGAGACAGAAGGAAGAGTACAGAGATATCGCTTAAAAGTATTTTTAATTAAGAATCAATAGGAGATGGATATCTTTTTGTCTTCTTCGATATTGTACAGATATATAAAATCGGAAATACTTGTAACATTCCTGAATATATACCGCTTTTTTCCTTTTATAAGTAAAATTGTATTGTCACTTGTTGCTAAACTGTTCATCAATATGTTCTTTAATTCAAAATTACGGACTTATGCATGTTTAAATTTAAACTATTTTAGTTAATCACATGTACCAAATTCTGTGTACTTATGAGGCATTTTGTCTCAATTTATATCATCAAAATGGAGAGTGTAATAAACAAGAAAAATGGTATAATTGACCTTAAATATTTATTAATGTTGGTTGCTATAAGATGACTAATATAAAAATGTTACAGTCTACTTGGTGTTTTATTTATAATGTGCTCCTTTCTAAAACCTAATAAACTAATTTTTGTCTTCAGGGCTAGGTTGTTTAAATTATGATTAAATTAAAAGTGTTCAATAGCAACATTTTAGCTTGACCCGAGCAGCCTGAAGGTTATATTTTGCGTGGAATGCGTGTAATATTGCTTATAAGAATTTGCCCCTATAATTCAGTTATAAAATCAAGAAAATTAAACAGATTCGTATTCACAACAATGTTCAAAATCGTCAAAAGCCTGGTCAAAATTCGAAATACTGTCGGATATACTCGAAATTAAGTACACAGGAGATTTTAGTGTTGCTGATTTCAAATCTGTTCGCGAAATCCAAGAATTCAATATGGCGGATCCAATATGGTGGACCAAGAATATAAAATTTAATCGGATTTTCACAAAAATTGTTCCTAGGGTCACTTATTTCAGTTCCGATATCCAAATTAAAAAATTCAATATGACCAAATCAAAATGGCGGACAAGAAATTCTTAACTCAATCGAATTTAAATAAAAGTTTGTACATTGGTGTTTTGGGGTCATTTAAATCGATTCTGATATCAAAATGGAGAAATTAGACATTTTAAAACCATGGATGGTTCTTCCCAAAAATTGGAATCTAGTGGCTCTAGGAGAGATTTCACTGAATTCTGATATCAAAACTTTAAAGTTAAAATTTCTATAATAATTAAGTAAAGTTTAGCAATTAAAAAGCTTATAGGAGCACCGAAATTCTTAATTTGTCTAAAAACTGGAGGGGTAAAAGTTCATCGGATAGCATATATGACATAAAGACCAATTTCTTTGTTGGTGTGTGCTTATTTAATTTTTCACTAAAAATTAAATTTTAAGGTTATTTCAAACAGTGTTTATTTTCCTTTCTGTAATCTACACACTCTCAGTTTTAATTCAAAAAATAATTACAACAATATCTTAATTCGGTCTGGAGATAAATACTTTTGAAAAAAAAAATCGCCAAATAGTCTGTGTGCCGTCCAGCCATTTTTGGGGCTTTGTTAAATATACAGAGTGATCTAAAAGTATGGAAAGAGCTAAATAACTTTCGAGAAATGCATTTTGGAGAAAAAAGTTTTAAACAAAAGTCTTAGGAATTTTCCCTGGCTATTCAATGGTGACCTTAGATTTGATCTTGAAAATCAAAATATCATTTGTGTGGCCAAAACTCAACTTTGTAGGTATATTGAGTGATTAAAAGAAGTTTATTATTCTAGAGAAATCCGCTTTTTACAAAAAAAAATCTTCTCTTATAACTTTTAAAATTATCATCATATTTGGCTGATTTTGGTTTAAAGTTACTGCTCTAGTGTAAGATATCATTAAATATTAAAAGGGAAAAAGTGGGAACTGTTTCCCTATAAAAAAAAACGAAACAAAAACTCATAATTCATAAATAATTATCACATTCAAGGTGTATTCTGATTTGTTACATCCTTGTGCTTTTTTGTCAAGGTTTTAATCCATAAAAAGTCGCGAGGCCGAAAAGATATTTTAAAGCTCTGACTAAATTTAAACTACTGACATCGATTGATAAATAAAAGCTATTTGAAACTTAAAAGAGTGTTTCTAGAATGGGTTCAAATTAGTCTAGAGGTATCAGTTCGGCTAACGAAGACACATTTTCAAAGCTGATATGTCGAGTAGACAGATATCGACTTCCATAATAGAACCTTTATTAAATTTTTAAAATATTAATTCATAAATCCATATAACATTTTCGGATTATTTTACAATTTTATGGTATCGTTAGTAAATCGATAACAAACGTTGTAGGCATTTTTCGAAAGTTTTGGAGAAATATTAAAATCTATAGTAGAAATTGTTACTTTCTTTTTTATTCCTCTAAGACATGCTTATTAGTAATAAATAAAATCTTGCAACTGAAAAAGTCCTTCACTTAATAAATTAATACCATCGGATCCAATTCCCCTCAAGAAGGCCACAATTCGAGCGGATCATCATCAAATTTTCCACTCGATCAAAAATGCATTTGGTGATGCAATCGAAAGTGCTTGTTTACGTCAAAGTGAACGTGACCCCGTGCGTCGGCTCCGTCGCGAGAGACACATAGGCGCGAACCTTAATTGCAGGCTACCAAAACACACCCAGGCGAAATAATGAAGAGATACGCTGTAAAAAAAAGGAAGTAACAAAAGTACCTACCATCCGGGCACAACATCCATCATACCATATGACGACGTCAAAAAAATCTTTTGACGATTTATCTCTCGGGGCATGTTTGACCTTAATCATAAGTCCCCGATTTTGCCGATGCCAGGGCAGCGGAGCGGTGCAAACAAACACCTGAGGGATACTCAACTCAACTCAACTCATATTCCGTGTCCCGTCGTCATTAATGACCAAGTTATTATAATTGGGCCAAAGGTTTGAAAAAGGCAGGTAATTTGATACCTCCACCTCAGTACACGGACCTCAACTCTTGGGGATTTTGTGTAATTTAATCAGTGCCTTTGCAGACGGCGGGTTTTTTTCCCTCTGCATCGTCTTTATACACCGAAGCGCCAAACTTCGTAGACCGCGTGGGACCAATCGTCGTTGGGATGGAACAAAAGCGGGATTTATATCCGGAAGGGAACATGCGACTATTAACATTCCATTCTAGTCGCAGAGGTCTTAATCGACTGTCCGAGACCAGCAAAACTTGATGTGCGATAATGAGTGAGCCGACGGCAACATGTCTGCAAATAGCAGACACATCAGTCCCATTGAGAATCATAATTGATCAGAACCGAACATAATAGCCCCAGGTAGATACCTTTTAATTGGTTCGATGATAGGACGAAGAACTCGAGTACTTCAGTGTTATTTATTGTCCCAAGTTACCTCGTATAGGAATATTTTCACTACAATCAATTTTACAATATCATACTCTACTACCAATGATTTTTGCTAACAGATATTAAAATGAAACGCAAATAATATCAATCAATTCTGAATCTGTAACAGAAAGTCAAATTACTCAATCGCCGAAGAAAAGAGTGTTTTCTATCTAAGCAAAGTCTTCAGATAAATTCCTCCTGTATTGAATGGTGTGAACGATTCAAAATATCTAGGAATTACCTTTGATAAAAAATTATTATTTAATCCAAAAAGCAAATAATCTAATAAAAACACTCCATCCTTTCGTAAATCGAAAATGTGAACTAAGTGATGTAAACCAATTACAAGTTACGTCAAGCAAACGTAGATCTGGCTACAGACGAAGGAAGTAAAGTGTTGTACTTAGCAACTTTATTCAAAGTACCTTTATTTCGGATAATCTTCTAATTCCAAATATTTTCCTCCAGAAATAATGTTATAAAATAACAAATGTTCAATATATGTGAACTAAATAGGCTTAAGACTCAGTGAGGATGCTTTAACTTTCCCCTTCACTTTGTAAAATAAATAAAATAAATTCCGATTTTTTTATCTTAAAACTAAATTTCAGAAAATAAAGGACTAGGATTCTAGACAGTGAACACACTTTTTTTTAAATTATACAAATGAAGAATCCGCGATCACTGTCTGACCTTTTCAGATTTTACCTTTATTAATTTTGACTAATTTAACTTGTGAAAAGCTGCACGATCGCTGCACCTTCTTCTATATGATTTATTTTATATCAAAGTTGTTCTTTATAGTTAAGAAAGAAAAAACTCATCTCGACCAAATAAAATTTAACGAGTGTTTTGATGATAAAATATTCTCGTTTTGGAACTCTACATCTAATTTATGTGTATAACAAATTAAGAAGAAATTCAACGGATACTTCCCTCAAAATAAGCAATATAATCTCAACCTTTTGGCTTTTTCGATAAATATGGTAAGAGTTAAATCTTTTTCTTTTTATTTAAATCAATTTCATAAATTTTCAGATTTTGTTTTTGTTATTTTTATCGAAATTCGAATTTAACGTTGAAAAAATTCAATATTAAGAATAAAGTTTTTTGATAATTATTTTGTTTTTGAATTATAATCCCTCGGTTAAAGAAATAATTTAATTATAGTATTTTCAGACTTATTGAAAGCATTTGCAGATGAAATGAAACTATTTTCAAATTGAATGACACTTCAGAATAACAAATTTGACTTATATACTTATACTTTATTAATTTTTTTTCTTTTATTCTCTAAATAATTCAAAGATACAAAAAAGTATTCATGTAAAAATTAAACATTTGAAATAACACATAATTTTTGCCGAATTGTATTTCCATGAGTGTCATCAAAAGGACTAATGTTATTTATTTTGATAGACAAAATAATGAATAGGTTGACGATCTGCAGCATGTGGAATTGTAAAACCATATCTATTATAAAATTAGAATAATCATTTCTATTTAATTGTTAAACACTTTGCGCAATAACATTCGATATTAGTATTGCTTAATATAGAAGGAGCAGACAATTTTATTTTAGAAAAGGCTGTTTCATTTGGATTTAGCATCGCCTACAATTTTAAGCTACACCTACTATTGTGATCAAAAAGTAAAGCCAATTTGTTTATAACTTTGAAAATTTGTATTTATTCTTCCAAATCTATATCATACCCTTCAAAGTAGTGCCCGCTTGATACAATACATCTACGCCAGCGATTTTTCCAATCCTCGAAACACTTCTGAAACTCGATGGTTGGAATGGACTTCAGTTCCTTCCTCAATTTTTCGTTTATCTCATCAGTCAATTCAAAACGGTGTTCCCGAAGCGGTCTTTTGAGCATAGAAAATAGCCAGAAGTCACATGGAGCTAAATCGGACGAATACGATGGTAGTGGAACGACATGCATCGAATTTTTGATGAAAAAGTCTCGAAGAACCAATGCAGTGCAGTGCAAGAAATTTAGTGTTTTTGGAACCAATCGTGATGTAACTCTTCTTAAGCGCAAATGTTCTTTCAAAATGGTTTGGACCGATCCAAATGAAATGTTTATAGTATCAACAAGGTCTGTAATTGTCAACCGACGATTTTTGGTCACCATATCTTTGATTTCACTGACATGTTGTTCATTGATTGATAAAAATCGAAAAATGCACTTTTGCTCAAATGATGTACTGGCGAAAAAATACACAGATATGAGTGATAGTGCTGCCAACCTAAAAACAAGAAGATTTGCTCGAATCGATCGGTACCCGCGCAATTTAAATTCAAAATTGGCTTTACTTATTGATCACTGTAGTATTTCTTCTTACTGTCCCATGAATTTCTCACGCTTTGTGAATACGAAGTACTAGTTCCCTCAAAATTTCACAAAAAATCGATTTTTATTATTTTGCATTTTATGATTTCACATACCTTCAGAAATCATCTGCTAAATTTTTACAAAGAAATTTTAAAAAATCGAGGAGCTACAACAGTTTTAGTGCGCGCGCATTTTTGAATATACACACATAAATATATCGTAAAAAAATTTAAACGCATTTTTCTCTAAACTATATTTTTCAAAACGGCGGACAGTCAACCTCCCGATTGGCTGAACCGATTTGAATAAACCTTATAGCGTTTTGTTTGTTAAGGTCTATTGTAGAACAATTCACCAGAAAATTCCGAAAAAGTTGATAAAAAACATATTTGCAAACCGAACAAAGCGAAAAAAAATTCGAATTTTTCAACATTTTTTTTTTTTCGAACATCCGCCATTTTCTTTTACTGATTTTCTTTACTAATTGTGTTGAATTGCCTTATAAAACATCTTCCTTTTTAACATGCTTTTTTGTTTTTTTTGTTTCGGACTTGCCGTTTCTGAGATTGAGTGTCCGCCATGGAACCCTGTTTTTTGGACTGCTTATTTTTTAGAGTCCTCTATATATATATAAAAAAGTACTAAAAAAAGAAAAACAATTTTTTTTGTCAACTTCAAGACTTATATATAGTCGGGGTGCCAGAGGTTTTCATTTCGTTGTTGCACGGAATTTGATGAAAAATGGCAGAAAGGGAAGGTCATTGCCCGTACAGTGACCCATTAAAAAAGTTAGAATGAGCGATGTCGGGAAGGTACTTTGTTATTGCAAAATAACTTTGATAACCCGTTATTTTTCAGTTTTCTTGGAATAACTCGAAAACGAAGCGTTTCAGCGAAAAATATTAAATACAAAAGTTGTTCAGCTGATGATTTTACGTAGGAATACGGTTTTTTGATTAATTAAAAAATTGTTTTTCCGACCGAAAACCAGCAGAAAAGTAACAAAAATGCAAAAACAATAAGCATTAAAAAATAAAGGAAAAAAACGATTTCCATCGTTGATATTTGGGTTATTGATAGGTATTGGTATTGTTAACCAAATGCACCCGGTCCGGTTTTTCAAAAACACAATATGGCGACCTATTGCAACATTGTTAAGTTAAAACTTTGGAACGCTGTAAATTCTGCATGAACGAACGGATCTTGATGAAACAAATTGGAATCGGTAGGTATTAACGGCATCTTTGAGTGTGCCAAATTTCAAAATTTTTCAACAATTACTTTTTTTGTTATTAACCAATGTGTATTCGTAATTTCGTCAATTTACAACATTAAGCTTTGCAACAAAATGCATCAAATCATCAAAACTCGCTATTTTCGCGTTTTTAGTCACCACTGTAGGATGTTAAGAGTAATCAATTGCATTTTGTTATTGTTGTAATGTTGTAAATTGACGAAATTACGAAAAACAGAAAATGGTTTTTGGTTAATAACAAAAAAAGTAATTGTTGAAAAATTTTGAAATTTGGCACACTCAAAGATGCCGTTAATACCTACCGATTCCAATTTGTTTCATCAAGATCCGTTTGTTCATGCAGAATTTACAGCGTTCCAAAGTTTTAACTTAACAATGTTGCAATAGGTCGCCATATTGTTTTTGAAAAACCGGACCGGGTGCATTTGGTTAACAATACCAATACCTATCAATAACCCAAATATCAACGATGGAAATCGTTTTTTTCCTTTATTTTTTAATGCTTATTGTTTTTGCATTTTTGTTACTTTTCTGCTGGTTTTCGGTCGGAAAAACAATTTTTTAATTAATCAAAAAACCGTATTCCTACGTAAAATCATCAGCTGAACAACTTTTGTATTTAATATTTTTCGCTGAAACGCTTCGTTTTCGAGTTATTCCAAGAAAACTGAAAAATAACGGGTTATCAAAGTTATTTTGCAATAACAAAGTACCTTCCCGACATCGCTCATTCTAACTTTTTTAATGGGTCACTGTACGGGCAATGACCTTCCCTTTCTGCCATTTTTCATCAAATTCCGTCCAACAACGAAATAACCCATTTTTTGAACCTCTGGCACCCCGACTAATATTCAAATAAAAAAAGATGTAGTTAGATTTATAATAAAGGAAGTTAAAGAAAAAATAAAGTTTAAATGTCTATTTTTTCCTATTCTACAGAGAACTAGTACCTGAATATTTTGAACCGATTGGCATTTAAAATTACTTTTTGATGTTGTTGTTTACTGCCACGCTCAACGTCACATTTCGTTCCCTCACAGTGTGTACAATAGACTGAGAGCTAGTGAACCCTCCGAGTAACGGTCCGCCTGTAAGGCTAGAACTTTGTTAAATGATAAATTCTAGCATGCTAATTATAGTAACCATGACCTGCCAGCCCTTGGGCGTGCACATATATTTTTCCTATATTTTTGAAAATGTCAAAAAAAGTTAAAAAATAAACTTAACGCTGTAAGCTTGAAAATTTACTACGGCTTAGTTTATTGATTAGAACGTTCAGAAAAAAATGGACAGGCGATTCTGGTGAGCACAAGTACCGGACAGGTGGGTCAAAAGATGTACAGTACATATGCTTTCAAATAAACTTCGTCCTGTAAACTTGGAATTTATACAGGGTGAGAGGTCAGACCGAGACAAGCAAAAAATCATATGGGTGGGGGGGGACATCTCGCACCGTTTGGCAGTTACAGGGTGATTCGTAAATCAGGATTTTGCCTTATATGGGAACCGCTCTTGTATTTTTATCTTTTTTTCTACGCATCGCAGCGGCCCCAAACTGATTTCAAAAAATCACTATTTGGAAGCTCTTTCCAAAAAAGTTTACACCACCCCCCTATCCCCAACCCCTTGGTCACAATCCCCCCTGCAAGTTGAAAAAATTAACTTTTATTTCACGATTTTTCACCTTTCGCCCCACTTTTCTCCGAAATTCATGTTATTAACATACCTACTTTTTATTTTTTTTAAGTTGCCTATCTAACTACCTTTCCAAAAAAGTTTACACCACCCCCCTATCCCCAACCCCTTGGCCACAATCCCCCCTGCAAGTTGAAAAAATTAACTTTTATTTCACGATTTTTCACCTTTCGCCCCACTTTTCTCCGAAATTCATGTTATTAACATACCTACTTTTTATTTTTTTTAAGTTGCCTATCTAACTACCTTTCCAAAAAGGTGCAACATGCCCAGGTAGAAAAGGGTTGCAAAAGTCCTGAAATTAAAACATACTCACAGGTACCTAATTACTTTATTTCACCATAATGGCAAAAGTCGTTAAGTAAACAATTTTTATGACAGCAAGTTCGGAAATGTTTGTTTAGGAAACAGAGGTAATACATTTTTATTATTTCTGCAAAACAGTAATAAAATAATAAATGTAATCTCGTTAAATAGCGTTATTAGTTTATTATATCCAGTATTGACTCTTAAGTATCCTGACGCTCCGTTTCTAATATCTCCTATGAATTATGATATAAAAATGGGTAAGTTTGAAAGGACATTGACCACGGTTGAAGAAGCAAGCGATAAGAACGGGTGTTTATTAGAAAAATTTAAGATAAAATGGCAGAATGCAATGTTGAAGAGTCTGCCGATATAATTTACGTACACGGTTTAGTAGACGGAAATGATAGTGAGGCCGCACGACAATACCAAAGGAGATTCCCGAATCGTCGTGTACCCGACAGAAGGGTATTTTCAAGGACTTTCAGAAGGTTAAAAGAAACCGGAAGTGTAACCACCCCCAGAGCAGAAACGCGATCAGGAAAATCGGCCGATTCAGCGGACCCCGACCAACAAATCCTCAACATCGTCAGGAACAGCCCTGTAATAAGCATCAGGCAGGTCGCACGAAGGTCAGGATTGTCTTCAGGGAGAGTTTGGACCGTTGTGAACCGAGAGGGACTACATCCGTACCACCATATCCTGGTCCAAGCACTAGGGAAGGAGATTCCGAAGGACGATTGCAATTCTGCACTTGGCTGTTCGAGTCTGACATCGAAAACAGAAGGTTTCTAGACCGAATTCTGTGGACGGATGAATCGCAATTCACCCGGGATGGCATCACAAACTTCCACAACCTCCACACCTGGTCAGATGTGAACCCACATAGGACCAGGTGTCGGTCCTTCCAGCAAAGATTTAGTGTCAATGTCTGGGCTGGCATCATCGGCAACCAGTTGATAGAACCCTTCATCTTGCCCCAAGTGCTGAATAGTCAGCTATACTCGGACTTTTTGGAGAATACCCTTCCGGATCTGTTGGAGGACATCCCCCTGGCCAGCAGAAGCGCAATTTATTTACAGCACGACGGAGCACCTGCCCATACTGGGAACATTGTTAGGGCAAGGTTGAATGAGCATTACCCAGAGCGCTGGATTGGACGAGGTGGACCGATTCCTTGGCCTGCTAGGTCACCGGACCTTACTCCACTGGACTTTTTCTTATGGGGAATGATGAAAGATGAAGTTTACTCAAGACTAATCAACACTAGAGAAGAATTAGTTACCAGGATTGGGACTGCAGCCACGAAAATACGGGAGAGACTGGTTACCATAGACCTGAAACGTGAAATAAGACCAAGGCTACTTGCATGCATCGAAACTGGCGGAGAACATTTTGAACAGCTTTTAAAGGACAAACGTTTTAATTGTAATTAGTTTTTAAGCGAACAAAATGTATTTTTTAGTAAACTTAAGTATAATTTCCTAAAAATTCGAATTATCATGATATTCTGTAAAAGGATTTTTGTAAATAAATTTTCGTATCCTTTTCCTACCTGGGCATGTTGCACCTTTTTGGAAAGGTAGTTAGATAGGCAACTTAAAAAAAATAAAAAGTAGGTATGTTAATAACATGAATTTCGGAGAAAAGTGGGGCGAAAGGTGAAAAATCGTGAAATAAAAGTTAATTTTTTCAACTTGCAGGGGGGATTGTGGCCAAGGGGTTGGGGATAGGGGGGTGGTGTAAACTTTTTTGGAAAGGTAGTTAGATAGGCAACTTAAAAAAAATAAAAAGTAGGTATGTTAATAACATGAATTTCGGAGAAAAGTGGGGCGAAAGGTGAAAAATCGTGAAATAAAAGTTAATTTTTTCAACTTGCAGGGGGGATTGTGACCAAGGGGTTGGGGATAGGGGGGTGGTGTAAACTTTTTTGGAAAGAGCTTCCAAATAGTGATTTTTTGAAATCAGTTTGGGGCCGCTGCGATGCGTAGAAAAAAAGATAAAAATACAAGAGCGGTTCCCATATAAGGCAAAATCCTGATTTACGAATCACCCTGTAACTGCCAAACGGTGCGAGATGTCCCCCCCCACCCATATGATTTTTTGCTTGTCTCGGTCTGACCTCTCACCCTGTATAAATTCCAAGTTTACAGGACGAAGTTTATTTGAAAGCATATGTACTGTACATCTTTTGACCCACCTGTCCGGTACTTGTGCTCACCAGAATCGCCTGTCCATTTTTTTCTGAACGTTCTAATCAATAAACTAAGCCGTAGTAAATTTTCAAGCTTACAGCGTTAAGTTTATTTTTTAACTTTTTTTGACATTTTCAAAAATATAGGAAAAATATATGTGCACGCCCAAGGGCTGGCAGGTCATGGTTACTATAATTAGCATGCTAGAATTTATCATTTAACAAAGTTCTAGCCTTACAGGCGGACCGTTACTCGGAGGGTTCACTAGCTCTTAGACTACAACGTGTGTTCTTTAACCTCATCTAGCACAGGCTTGTGATCTTCGAAGATGTGAGTTAACGCCACACTCTTCAATAAAAATTAGTTTTTCACATTGCTGTGAAGCCTACCGTGTAAATTCCCTGGCATAACTTTGTCACAACTAGGGATGAAACGATACGAATAAATACAAGTATACATACTCGATACTTTTCTCCGATACCAAGTACTTTTAGTATCGATACTTTGAAATTAAGTATCGAGTAGGTATCGGTCAAAAGTACTCATATCAGTATGCCTTTTGCCGATCCTTTTGAAATTGTGCATACTTTTTCTGTAGACAATTTACAAGGTATTCCTGTCGAGATATTTTTTTTTCAATGTTTTTTTTTATTAATATAATTTTTTCCGATTGAAAAAAGAAATTCCAAACAAAAAATTTCCTTTTTTTTCGTTTTTTTGACTTTAAACTCACACCAAAAATTCGACAGCGTTACCTCAAGAAACTTATTAACTAACAAAATCTTTTTGGTTTTTTTGTTTTAGATGATCCAGCTATTAGTTATGTGTCTCACCACAAATTCACTTTTTTTTCGGAGCGTCAACTTACAATTTATGTCAAAAACTCAATTTTCAATATTTTTTAATAACAATTTTTTTTTAATACTCGTAAAAAGTTGTTCTTTAGTGTAAGCCTTCGCCCATTTACCTTACTTTTACCAGATCGATAACAAAAAATCTTAAAAATGGGTCCAAAAAATGCATGTTTGACTATACTCCCTAAAAATGGTTTCATGTAATCTGAAAATGGTTTCATTTCAACTGGAAATGATTTTATTTAATCTGAAAATGCTATATATTTATTTCATAATTATTGTATTTGTTTTATAATTGTTTTTACAAAAATACATAAGAAAAAATATAATTTACAATTTATGTTTAAGCTTATTTTTAGATGGGAGCACCAAAACCAAATGCAAATCCATAACGTTGGTCCCAGTATGTCCAGTCGTAATATGATAGGCTCCGTTCTTCAAAGACTTGTAGAAATTGTATGAGTCGTTTCTTTCCAAAAATCTGTGAACTTCTGAAATAGTGCCATTTTCCAAAAAATCCTCAATAACTTCACTGCATCCAATCGCTCCAGCAGCTGGAGTTGGACCATCAATTCCATCGGTTCCAGCGCTTAGAAAATAAATATTTCTTAAAGCAGGTGTTTCATAAATTTCTAAAGCCATCCGCAGAGCTAGTTCTTGATTGCGACCTCCTAATCCATTTCCTTTAATTTCAACAGTTGTCTCTCCGCCGAGTATAAAGCAAATAGGTTGATTAGGTTTTCGATCAATCAAAAAATTTAATAATTCTTTTCGTCGAACTGGTTCAACGAAAGTGCATCTTTGTAGAAATGTATCTTCAGTAATTTCGCCATCTACAAAACGTTCAAGGCTTTTTAAAAACGATGTATATTGCTCGGTTATTTGAACGACATCTCCCTGAATAGCTGTTGATAGTACAAAGGGTTGGTAACCTATGTTTTGGGATTCTTGGTAACAGGCGGAAACGGCGATCTTGTTGCTTCCGATTATCTTCACGGAGCTGTTTTTTAAAGCAGTTACAGCATGTGCTTCATTTTCTATGTGAGACCTTATTTTACCTGGCAAACTATCCCAAACTTTATATTTTCTTAAAATATTCGCTGCAGACTGGATTTTATTTTCCAATGGAATTGTAGGGCCAGAAGCGATCAAATCGAGAGGATCGTTTACAATATCGCTGATCACTAGGGAAATAACCTTAAAAGCCCTCTTAGCGCATTCGCCAAGTTTTCCGCCTTTTAATTGTGATAGAGAAATTCTTACAATATTCAGCTCTTCGATAGTGGCTCCTTTGGAAACCAGAGCTCTAATGATCTTTAGTTTCTCGTCCAAAGTTACTAGACTGATCGGAGAAGGCAAAAGAGCTGAACCACCGCCGGATATCAGGACGAATAGAATATCGTTTTTGTCCATCGATTCAGCTAATTGTTTTATTTTACCAGCTGCCTCAACAGAGTTTTTATCTGGAAGATTGTCAGAGGCGCCTTCGTAAATCTTTAAGATGCTTCCCGGCCTTAGCTGCATGTCTTTTATCCCGGCAAACTTCTGGCCAGTTCCTGTTGGAACGCTCAGTATCCCGGACTCCAACCTCCCGCCCAAGACACTTTCGAGTTGCACTGCCATACCGAGCACAGCTTTCCCGAAGCCGACCAGGTGGAATCGCTTCCCGCGGACGGGCACTTTCTCGCCGCACACCTCCAGAACCTCATTTTCCGCGGCGTCCTGGCCACTTTTCACGCACTGGCCACTCGCGAACAGGGAGACGGGATGCACGGCCTGGACTCCGCTCAGGAAGACTCGCCGGAGGTGGTCCAGAGCTCGGGACGGCGCTGACATTTCTTATCACTGAGTCCGAGAAGTGGACGGAGGAAAGTTTGTGGAAGTCGTTGGGAAGCTGTAAGGAAAGCTTTTCTTCTTTTTATCTGCGGTTCTTGGCTTGGGTAAGGAATTTAAAGGTGCGACCACCCCAACACTTCAAATTTACGTTTTTCTTAATTTTATAAAAAAAATAACAATAAAAATTAACATGACTTTTTTTAGAATTAACAAACGCAAAAATAAAGACGTTAAAAAATGTCTATCTAATAAAAATATTGGCGCACGTTTAAGGCACCTTGTTTTGCTATTTAATAACATAAAAACAATTTATTAATCGAAAAATATTTTAAAAAAAATTATCGACAGGGAAATTAGTGAAAATGAATTACAATAATATTAAAGTATAATTTCCATTGAACAGTTTAAAATCATGCATAAGAAAATTTTAAATTAACAATTTGTATTGCTAGAAAGTAAAATTTAAATTCAATCAATTATTTTAATTATTTAATTATTTAGTTCGATATTCTTGTGAATTTTTATTCTTGAATTAAAATTACGTACATTGGTGAATTTTTATTTTTGAATTAAAATTAGGTTATTTTTAATTACCAAAATACTATACTACTGTAGTCAAAAAGTAAGGCCAATTTTGAATTTAAATTGCACGGGTACATCGATTCGAGCACATCTTCTTGTTTTTGGGTTGGCAGCACTGTCAGTCATACCTGTGTACAATTTCACGTACAATACGTCATTTGTTTGGTTAGTTTCGTTGTGTTTTCTGAGCAACTAAAAGTGCATTTTTCGATTTTTACAATGTGTGATTTTATTGAGCAAAGAAGTTGCATTAAATTTTGTTTGCGGAATGTAATTTCTGCCGGAGAAACGTTTAAAATGTTGCAAAAGGCCTTCGGAGATCAGGTTTTGTCAGAAAAAAATGTTTACAAAATCTTCGGTTGACAATTAGAGACCTTGCTGATGCTGTAAACATTTCATTTGGATCTGTCCAAACCATTTTGAAAAAACATTTGTGCTTGAGAAGAGTCACATCTCGATTGGTACCAAAAACACTAAATTTCGAGACTTTTTCATAGAAAGTTCGATGCCGATGTCGTTCCATAACCACCGTATTCGCCCGATTTAGCTCCATGTGACTTCTGACTATTCTCTAAGCTCAAAAGACCGCTCCGGGGACACCGTTTTGAATTGACTGATGAAATAAAACAAAAATCGAGGAAGGAACTGAAGGCCATTCCAATCATCGAGTTTCAGAAGTGTTTCGAGGATTGGAAAAATCGCTGGCATAGGTGTATTGTATCAGGGATGAAGGGGATGATATAGATTTGGAAGAATAAAGAAAAATTTTCAAAGTTATAAACAAATTGGCTTTACTTTTTGATCACAGTAGTATTTCAATTTATCAAAAAATTAAATAGTTAAGTAAGATTATTTAACAAAAATGTGTAAAAGTTTAAGGTCCTTAGAATTCAAGTTGAGGAGTGCATACTTTTATTCTCCCTCTTTTGTTGTTAAACTTTAAAAAACAATCCTTTAGCAGGGAATCTTTTTGGTAGCAAATTTAAGACATTTTCTGCCATAATTTTTGTCATTTTTTTCCATTCTTCCCGCAAATGCAGTTTCAGTTCTGCAAAATTGGTAGGTTTACAGCTGTTTATCCTATCTCCTAGAACTTTCCAGCAGTTTTCTAAAATAAAAAGATCCGAGCTTGATGAAGGCCAAGGAAGAATAGTGATATGATTATCTTCCAACTATCTTTGCGTATACTGGTATGGCGCCTAGCATTATCTTGTTGAAAAAAAAATCGGTCCACGAAGAAGCATATCTTCCTTCAATGTAAGGTAGCAAAAATTTACGCAGAATTTCCAATGTGATCGATACCATTGCCTGTGAATTTTTGCATTCTGTTCGTCATTGACTCTTGTTTTCTTTATGCAGAACTAAGACCTTATCAAGAGCAATTTTATAAGTTTCAGCCAGTATTTAAAAGATATCAATACGCACTTGCCACAGAATACTGTTATCAACACTTCTTTTACCCATTAGACCATAATTCTTTTAAAAGTGAAACAAGATATGCGTGGGGAACCAAATATTTCTAGAATTACTCAAAGGATGCCTCACTGGTTAAATAACAGCTAAATTAATTGTTTGTGGGTCAACCATTAATTTGTTTCTCAACATGTACTCCAGTGGCCTTAAACTTTTGCACACCTCTTTGTTGGGTAATTTGAATATAGCTTTTCAAATTCTTAATGAATTGCAATATGTTTTCTTGCAGTTAAGTGGAACCTCTATGTATAATGATTTGACCCCCTAATCTTCATATTTGAATACCTGGAATTTTCAACATTCAAGATTAAAATCAGCGAATAGTGCAAAAACAAAGATAGCTTTAAACTTATGCTCAAGGCTGTAGTTTAAATGACGAAATGAATTTTCACCACAACATCATAATAATTCATGAAATTCTTCTATTGTTTTAAAGGCTTGACATTAATTAAACTATTCGAATAAACACTTAATTGATATTTCATCGCAGCACATCGCATATTGTAACCTATCAAAATATAAATCAATTGAATTATTATTTTATCATGAGATAAAGGAATATGACAAAACCATGTCAAAGCATAATGAAATTAACAAATAATATGTCTATACAATAATAATAATTCAGGGTTTCTCCTATCTTCTCCTATGTACTTGGAATTAATTTTATGATAGTCATAATTTTAATTAATTTTTATTATGTTAAGATATAATCAAAATGTCACGAATTAATTTTTTTTTTTATTTTAAATAAATTATGTGTTTTAATTTTTCCACAGCAGAATGCTCGCTAAAAAATAGCAAAATGGCGTGCCATATACGTTCAATAGCATAATTTAAAATATTTTCGATTACAATTATATTATATCAAGTTATACACTTATTTATGTGGTGTCCCAAGAAATGGTGTCGAGCGAAATCACCATCTCCATGTATGTTCTGCGATTTTTTGTAGTTTACGAGTTATGATTTTTCTTCGTGATTTTTCAGAAAACTACCAGCTTAAAGACATTTTTAGTCATAGTGACTTGAATAATTAACCCATTAATGCGCAAAACGAGAATTTTTTGCACGCAAGTTCAATTGTACGATTCGAATAGAAAATTGGGGCGACTTTCTTCCAAAATAGTATATAGAAGGTTTTTGGGGATGCTCTTTCAGAAACTGGCATTTTTGTTTTGCATGAAAGCTTCAAAAACCCTATTATTTTTTGGGTTTTTTCAAAAAGGTGCTGATTTTTCTTGGTCATTTTTCTTTTCAAAGTCGATTATCTTGACGTTGCTGCTATTGAATGATCATAAAACCACCAGAAATCGCGGTCCGAATATCTGAACTTTTTCAAACCATAGTTTTGAAAGTTTTTCGTTTTTTGCTTTGGTTTTTGCAAAATTTTTTTACACGAAAAGTATCAACTTTACAAAATATTTATAGAACAGAAAATGCTTAAAATTAGCCAAAGAATACGTGTAAGTTTTTGTATTTTTAGATTTGGCCAATTTTTCGAAAATCCGAAAATTGTCCCAAAAAATTCATTTTTATGATGAAATTTGGTGGTATTTTTACTCAAAAAGGATAAATTTTACGAATAAATTGTATAGGAAGAAAAGTGCTTATAATTAGCCAAAGAACACATGCGAATTTTTTCAGAAATCAACGTGTATTTCCTATCCGAAATCGTGCTGTGATCATTGTCCCCCTTTTGCCCAATAGCACGAAACACTCCAGTAAATGTAACTAATGTAATGCATTCATATGCACAAAAAATTCTAATGTACCAATAAAATTCTATTGGACAAGTTTGACCCATACACACGTTGTAAGTTATTTTTTTTTTTTTTTTGAACACAGGATAAATTCCAATTTTATGCAAAATTTGCCTGATCCAGACAGGTGAAAAAAGCACCCGATATTCCTCATGAGAGTAAAGATATTAAAGATATTCATTTATCTAAATCTATACAAATAATTAAACTGCAATCGACTCGTGTCTGTGCACACATCACGCAAAATCTACTGGACGAATTTTAAGAAAACTTGGAATAATTATAGTTTATGTCCTGGGCTTATATTTAGGATATTATTTGTTCTGATAAAATATAGGGTTTCAAAATCACGAACCCAGAATGGCTTTCAACAACTTTAAACTTAATGGGATAACCATAAAAATTTGTACTTGGATGTTTTTGAAGGCACTGATTTCGAGTTATCAAAACTTTGAATTTCAAGATGGCGAATCCAATATGACGACCAAATTTTCTAAAGTGCAAGGCAATTTAATGAAAATTAGTACAAAAGGTATTTTGGTATGCGATTTTATGCAACTGTTACAAAATGATTTGATAGTGCAATTTTTCCGTAACATATCAAGCAAACTTCGTCGTGGCATAAAGAGTATATAATTAAAAATAAAATCCGTTGAACCTAATCGATGACCTTCAACACGAACAAATCTCCAACGTTGTTGCAACCCTTTAAAAAAAAGTCCGCTCCAAAGTTTGAATTCATAAAATGTAGCAAATAAAATTTTATCTTTTCAATTGACCTTTTCTATAGATACAAAAAAAAAAAAAAATTAAAGACAAAAAACTTAAGCCCGATTATTTAATTTATTTATTATTATTCATATTGGCAACAGAAAAACTTAAAAGAAATGATAGAAATTATTGCAATTAGAAGGCTTTGTCATACGTTCTTTTTGAACAGGAATAAAATGTGTCCTCTTTGCTACTATTTACACCTATTTACACTATATTGTATATTTTTATGAAATAAATTATTATTATTATTTAAAAAATAGACCTAATCAGTTCTTTCATCAAGTTGGAGAAGTGCCAGTTGGTCATAGATTCCTGTTTTCAATAGTTCGGAAATTCTATTCAGACAGTAAAAAAAACAGTACATATATATTTATGAAATGTTATAATAATTTTTGACGCATTTTAAATAAACGGTTAAACCCTAAATTAGCAACTACATAGATATATATTATATATATAGAATTCAAAATTTTTTCAAGCATTAAACACAAATTGACCATACTTTTTTTTGTAACTGACGCTCATGTATAATACAAAACCAAATTAATGCACCAGAACATACTGTAACGTTTTTTTAAATATTTTATGGAGAGAGTTTAAAATTTTACAATTTTTAATTGATTCAGAATAGCCTTAAACAGATTTTTTTTCAAATGGATGGAGAAAATTTACATATTTGGATTCGCAACCTAAGAAAAAAAAAAAAAATAGATGCAGACATCTTAAACCTTCTTTTCAGTTAGGGGAAAAAATATTTCAAAAACTAGCGCTACTGTTTGCCCTTGCTGCTTCTAGTGTTGTCATCGCTTTAAAATATTTCTTTAAATAGCCTGTCATTTATTTTTTTTAATTTGCAACACACTTTTTTCTAAAAGTGTGGACAAAAGCAACTCTACTCCATAAATGGCGAAAATAACTGCAAAGTGAAATTACTAATTTATGTAAATCTCAACGATAAACTGAATAAACACTTCCCTCGGCGGAAGAGCGGTAAGAAAACTCATTATCACACACTTAGCGAAATTAGTTGTACTCCTTTTTACACCTTCAAATCACTTAAGATGAGACGATTTGACTCATCCCAACCAATAGATGAGACTGTCGAAATATCTGTACACATGTCGAAGTCGTCGGAATACCTGAAAAGGTCGCATCTTGTGTTAACTGATGTCAAGGTAGATGGGCTGTTGTGGGTCAATAAAAAAGAGCTTATCCCTCATTACATAACCCGTGATGAGCGACTACAGCGGGTCAATCAGTGCGCAATCCGCAATTCTTCATATTTATTTCAGCGAATTACCCACCCGCCGCCATTCAATAGAAATTGGTCAATTTTGAAGAGGTTTTATGTGGTTTAGTTGGTGTTTTGAAATGATCACTGCAATTTGCTCACATAACTTAACTACGATTTCATTACATTCATTGCATACGAGTTTGGATGGATCCTCATGAATGGCATGATCGTGATCTACCGCATAATTCAACCCTTCTTAATCGTGCATGATGTGCATTTTACTTTGCCTACTTGCGCGCACTTACCTTTTCGTTTTACCAACTTTCACCCGGCAACGGCTATTCCAACGAGAGCAACTCTTACGCAAGTGGTTACTGGGGCATCCCAATATGAAGATGATTTTTACATTTTTTTATTGCATAATTGAATTTATTTGAAGAAATAAAACAGTCCTCTGCTCCGTTTTTCACTCCCATTATTTACGAAGGCCCATCAATTAGTTGTGTGAAAAAAACAAACAAATTTTCTTCAGCAATTAATTTAATGGAATAGGATGGTCAAATTTCTGGTACATGAGGATATGGACCTTTTGCGTACGGTGGTTGCATGTTCGTGTCCAAGAAGTATGCACCTCGCGTGCTGGAAAATATTAAATAAAACGATGTTTATGAAAAATTTGATTTATATACCGGAACTCAAAAGAAATGGGGTTTTCTATTAAAATATTAAATACGTAGGATTAGCGAGATTTTTGTCTTATTACGTCTGTTTTTGCAGTCACCTGATCAATTCAGCTTAACATTAATATTGCTGAATTATAAATGTCTGTTACTGAAATTGAATTATGGCATATAATGGTGTTTTCTATCTTATCCTATATCCGTATGTTAAATTAGCCTTCAGATCCTTTCTTTAAGTAAAACCTCTATTCTGATTTTCGAATCAATTTGAATTACTTTTTTAGCAAAACAATTTCTTATAGGAATGTTAGTATGCAATTCAGATATAAGAAGATGCACAAATCATCATCATTCAGCTTTTTTCTGGTACTTTTTTGCATTTGTAATATTTCAAGTGTAAATAGGATACACTTGTACTGATTTTGCTTCGTAATTTCCTTTATATGGTTTAATAAAAAATCTAGGAAACCATCTTTAGTTAAAGACACCCAATTTTTTTTTTTTTTGTTTACTGAAGATCATTTTCTGGTTAACGGCGATGTTCAGGACCAAATAATTAATGTAATTAGATAGTGCAGCTATGAACTAGAACATTAAAACCTTGACAGCAAGTGAATAATTAAAAATTGCTACCTATTCATGTCAAGATCACACTTACTCTTAAAGCGAAACAAGTAAGACGGGTGCGATTGCTTCAATTGCAACAAATACAAAAGAGCTACGGCCAGAAGTTCAACTGAGAGATCTTGAAAACTTCTTTTCAGTTTTTGCAACGAGGCAGACAGTTCGCTTTTAATATTCATGATTGATACCCGTCTATTTTTACGAGAAAGCAAAAATGTGAACAAAAAAATTGTTGTTTGTGTCCTGCCAACGAATAATGAATGAAAGTAATCTTCCATTATCGACTGAAGAAAACGTCTTCGACAGCGACTTATTACCTTCTTTCACTGGCGCCCGCCTATACAAAATTGGATGGAAAAAAACAATATCAAAACAGGCTTGCCTCTATGAAAACTGAATAAACACCAGGGCAATGAGAATATTTGATATTTTACGCAACTACGTTTTAAAGTAAATTTAAATTGATTACATCTCCGGAAGGCCCGCAGGGCAAGGAAATTGTACTATCCGTTGAGTTATGTAATAGGACGAGTGGAAAAACCTGAGGTATCATTGTCTCAAGATACAAGGCGTAATGACCAATTGCTCTGAAGATAATTCAGCTTAAGTAACTGGAAGAGATAAAGTCGCGACCTTCCATCTATGTGGCAGATAATTTCTACAGGAAGGTGAGAACTTTCACCGGACTGCAGTAAGCACATTCACTTAATCACGTCTTGCTGTGAAGAGCTTAAGACACCCGGCAGCATTCATTAACTCTGATATAATCTTACCTCGGTGACGCGTGGTATCCCATCAAAACCATTTGCTTTGATTCGGACCATCGACAAAGTCTGAGTATGTAAAAGAACCAGTTCGGACAATCGTAACTCCAGAAGCCTAGTTCAGAATTTATCGATTCTGCAAAATAGTCGTTAGCTCGATGGTGATTGCATGATCCTGGAACTTGAAGTTAAACATAAGGTACACAATCTCAAAATTTTAAACAATATTAATAAAAATAATCTACTTACATGTTAAATTTTCTAATTTACATCCCGACTGGTCAAACCCACCATTCGGATAAAAGTCAGCATGTCCAATTTGAAGCAAAATTCCTCGTTCAGTGACATCCGTGTGAATAACATCGACAAACTCTGCATCTGATTGGTCCAGCTTGTACTCATTGCTCTTAAAATAAAAGAGAGGACCTGCAGGATCTAGACCTTAAAAAAAGCAAAGTTACAGATTTATAAATTATTACAATAAACTACTTAAAATTTTCAAAAATTCGATATTTAATAAAAAAAATAATGGTCAATAAATACACTGATGATGATCTCAAAACTGTGAAGTCCTGTGTAATTTTCTTTAATGAATTTGTAACATACAAGAATATAAATTCGAAATTATCTAATGCATTTTACGAAAAAAAAATTCGAAAAGTTCGACGAAATTCTAATGATAAACGAATCACATTTCTTGAAACCACACTTTTTTATCCGTAGTTCTTCAGTTGTTATATTAAAAAGTCCATTTACCAGTTATCCTTTTAAGTCTTCCCGATTTCAGATAATTCCCAATTAAACCAGCTGCTTGTCCACCCAAACTGAATCCAATAACATGCACATCTTCCAAAGTAACCACATCATTTTTGATCAAAATATCCAAAAAATTGGCTGTACATTTTGCCACAGTTTTGATATTAATTGTGGCCTCAACATAACAAGGGTCTCTAGCCAAAGGATTATAATCCACAGATAGGACCATCATATCCTTTGCTTTGAGGATCGCCGGGCGAACATGCAAATTTGGCGCAGAATTCCTGTCCCCGGTGTAACCATGAATAAGTACCATCATATCACGTTTCGTTTGCATCCGCAGATTAGAAATGCTATCCATAGTTATTTTTAAAGGACTTCTCATAGTATCTCTAAAATCACATAACATTTTTTATTTTTAACTTTTTACTTAAAATTGTCCAAAACTTCCCCCACCTTGTGTAAAGCCAGAAAGTAACATTTTTATTTGGGCACTTTTCGTCGGCGTAGAAACAACCAGGTAAATTTGCATCATTACAGAAAACGCGGGAAATAATTAGAAATAAAATTACACTAAAAAACACTTTTTTGATTTTAACTAAATAATTAACGTTGATCCTGAACAGCGTGCTCCTATCCATCAGGCTTACTGAACTGGACTAATTAAGCGTAGAAATGCGTGCAAGTAATTGCAGCTGGATCAAACGTTTCAGTTGATTTATAGTGTAGAACTCATGCCAATTTTTTTCCGAACAGCTAGTACCTTGAGTCACGTAACGATTTCATGTTGTCACTTCCATTGTTATCTACCTACGTTGAGTGCACGTGCTTGCAGGTTGCATCCATTGTGAATCTACCAACGTTTTGGAGTAATGAACTTCACATTGTGGCCAATTAATTTTCACTTTTACAAGCAATTGTAGGGGATATGGTTGATAGTTGTAACAAGTACTGGAGCAAGTTTTTTAACGTATTTTCTTTACTACAAAACAGCATTAAGCGTTTGTTTAAATGTTAGTTTCTTTTATATTGTCCAGATGAGGTGGTCTTTTATTGTTGGCATATATAAAATTTTAGGTGGTGTTTCATATAAACCAGAATTCTTAGTTTTTTCAGGGTCACTCTAATTTACTTGATATTTAACATGGAATCAAATGTTATATCTACAATACACACATACACATAATAAGCTCCGAAAAAAAATTCAAACGTGTTTTTGGATTTCCTAAAGAATGAACATGTTATGTTATTGTTATGTTATTATGTTGACTTCCCTTTATTTTATAATATATATCTTAACATTTATTTTAAATCTAGCGACTCTGGAATGGAAAATTAGGATTTTTTGTAATTAATTACCACTAGTGTGAATTTTTCATAAGAAGGAGGATAGTGTATACTTTTACAAATGACATACTAAAATTTCAAGTGCATATCTCAAATAGTTTTTGAGTTACAACCATCTGAAGAGCAGCTAGTGGTGCCCCTTAATTCAATGTAATCCTTCAAAACTCAATAATGTTTTCCTACTTCAAAAATATCCATTGCTATTTTATCACATGACAACTTAGGAATGATGTTTACAATACATATAGGGTTCTTTGGCATTTGCTCTTCGATATTTTTGATAAATTTGTATACTATACAAATATTATCACTAATCCCTGGCCGAATAAAAAGGATCTTGCCCCTAACTTTGTTTCCCCAATGCCCTGATGAGACTGATGCAGTAATTCCAACATTCGCTTTCTAAGCGAGGCACAATGGTCCTAGTTTTTAAACTATTTCTGTGTTTATGGATCAATACTGAAAACGTATATTTAAAAAAATATCTAGCCCTCAATTGCCCAATAGTATGAAATGTTCCAACAAATGTAATCAATGTGATGCATTCATATGCAAAAAACATTCTAAAGTAGCTATAAAGTGTGTTAAATGTATTAATAACCAATCAAATTCTATTTGGCTAATTTGACTCATAAACACGTTGAAAGTCATTATTTTCAAACACCGGATAAGAGTTTAAAATAACCTTTTCTCGCTCAAAATGATATTATTTTTAAATTTCGAATGATGCCTAACATTTTCATCTAGTTTGGTTTTCATTTTTAATTCTTTGAAAAATTTTATTACACTTCTAGACCACGTAAATATCTATAATTTTAAGGCAAATAAAAAAATTAACTACACTAAATTAACTACTGATATCCAAGACGAATAAATTACTTAATTAAAATACTTTCACAGTAAAATAAATAAAAAATCGGGGCAAATTTAGTAACAAAAAGCGACAAACTCAACATCCTTGTACTTAATGTTACAAGCTGCTGCTTAACATAATTTCCCAAAAAGTGGTTTGTCATCGAAGCGCAGTCTGATCGCTCGTCTGAACAGAAATAATCGAATCGACCGACAATTGCGCAAACCAATCGCATGCGCAGAGGAATCATCTTTGCATGCATCCGATTACGAAATTACTGCACCGATCTCTCGAGGTTAAAGAACCAGAAAACGCGATCGCTCTAATTAATTCTCTTCGCGATCAGATCAAATAACAATGATAAAAGCATAAGATTTCATGGTAGAAGGAAAAACGTGGAAGCTAAAAATTGCTTCTAACAAATTGTTTAATCAGTCTCTACACTGAATTTTTGGCGTCGCACTTTGCGATCTGAAAACCGATTGAAGCAGAGAAAAATTATATTGGAGGGAAAATTGTGCAACGATCGCAGAGACGATGACGAAGAAGACACTTTCATTGGACGTCATTGGAGTTTTGTTGTGACTTCTGGTCGACTGGAGCCCCTCGGTGCCGCATTGGGGCCTATCCACCGGGGCCAGGTGGGGAAAAACTCTCTCTTTCAACGGGTTTCGACGGTATCTTGTATCTGCCACCAACAGTCTTCGGTTCGATCGCGGCGGCAACGCATATCTCCTTCGGTTTTCTTAAAGGAGAACGTGCATAAAATCGATTGAGCAACAATTTCCGACTTTACAACAAATTCGAGTGCGTGTTATCTTTCGAACATATTTTCGGAGCTCATTTCGAGGAAACCTGACGTATTTTCGCGTTTCGACGGGATCCTTGACCCGGTAGATTGTAGCGCATGCTATTTAGATCACCGATCTGCGAATGCATAATTATGGTATTTTCGTAACGATCTCTTATACTAAGTGTGCCTGCAAAACATGTGGATTACGTACAAAATTGGATTACTGCTTGTCTTCACTCTTTCAGCGGTTACTCTAACAGGTATGTGGCCGTCCTCGGGAAAACTGGTGAATAATTTTTTCGTTAAAAAACAGTGAAAGTGACATATGTGTTTATTTTTAAGTGGCAAGTTTCCGGTTCAAATAGCGCAAATAAACGTTATTTATTCCCCGCGCCATAACTACTGAGGGCGACATTTTTCCAGTTTCACAGCGGTCTTGGACCTCGTATTTGCATTATAAATTAATTTTTTTACATGTCCCCCTAAAAACTGCCAATTTCTCTTTTTATTGATCTTGGGAATGTTGACTAATTTATTAACTCTTTTACTGAATAATCTTAATTTACCGGCAAATTATAACACAGATCATAAGTTAAATTTTAGTGGCTTTATTCAAGCATTTACTGAAATAGATGCACATTGTAGTAAAGTTATAATATGTTACTAGGGTGCTTTTTTTTTAGTGACAATTTTTTTTTTGTCAGTCCCACCTCGAAATTTTGTGACAAATACCTAAACAAAAATTCCCTGAAAATTGGAGCCCTTAATATTAATATTAACACTTAGCCGACCGCGCTAATTACGGTGAACTGTTCGATCTCCACCGCACTTTTTGCAAAACGTGAATGATACTTACTATTTGAAATAAAAGGAGTCTGAAAACTATTTAAGTAGTATATATGTATATATTTGCGGTAACAATTTCGTTTAACGATTTCACATATTGTTTATAAAAAACATAAAAGTCGTGCACCGACTTATTTTAAAATGGGGAGATCTCCCCGATCGGTCGGCTAAGTGTTAAGTACTAGACCAAGGCGTATAAAGATTTCCCATATAAAATACACGTAAACGTTGATTATTTTTCTTCAAAACTCTACAGCTCAGAGGCATTTTATGGTAAGTCTTGGTCAATGGCAGGATTTCTTCAGAATTAAATGCTCTACAAAAGTGTCTATTGCTGTGTAACCATAACTCCCACCAGCGAGGTAGTACGGGTCATTAACCCCAATTTTTCCACGAAATTCTCGCTTTTTGCCCCTATCTCGTAAACAACAAGAGGTACAGAAAGAGTGAATATGACAAACTTGTAGCAAATTCAATTTCCTACAAAAAAGTTCTGAACACCAAATTGCTAACATCGATATTTCTTGAGATATTGGGGTTTGAAGTTGAGGTAGTGTTTCTACAATTTAGCTCAATAATCCATGAAACTTCCACACTACCTCAACTTCAAAGCCCAATATCTCAAGAAATATCAATGTTAGCGATTTAGTTCAAGAACTTTTTGGAGGAAATTGAATTTGCTACAAGTTTGTAATATTCACTTTTTCTGTACCTCTTGTTGTTTACGAGATAGGGGCAAAAAGCGAGAATTTCGTGGAAAAATTGGGGTCAATGACCCGTACTACCTCGCTGGTGGGAGTTAGGGTTACACCGCATTGGACACTTTTGTAAAGCATTCAATTCTGAAGAAATCCTCCCATTGACCAAGATTATACCATAAAATGCCTATGAGCTGTAGAGTTTTGAAGAAAAATAATCAAAGTTTACGTGTATTTTATATGGGAAATCTTTATACGCCTTGGTCTAGTACTTAATATTAATATTAGGGGCTCCAATTTTCAGGGAATTTTTGTTTAGGTATTTGCCACAAAATTTCGAGGTGGGACTGAAAAAAAAAATAGTCGCGAAAAAAAAAGCACCCTAATATGTTACACATGCATTATTTGTTTAAAAAATGTACCAAAACGTAAAAAGGCTTACATATATGGTACATAGTTAAAAAAGTAATATTTACGCTCTAGATATTGCACTCGAAAAGTGTGAAATCATAATAAATTTGAAGATCTCTTATTTTCGTAATCTGACAACATCCGCTGATGTTGATAAATTTTTGTTTTTGATATTGAATTACTTGAGATTTATATCTAGTCTTTCATTTGGCATGTAGGTCAAGCAAATCGATCTTCAAATGGAGCTAAATTTACTCTTGAAACAGTCAGGTGTATTTCACCGCTCAAAACAGATATGTTTAACAAATATAGTCATCTTAGCTCAGACGTTTTAAGATCAATTTGACTGTAGTTTTGTTCTTTCAACTATTCAGGGCAAATTCTTTCGTTTGAAATATATGCGAAAATTCCGACAAGTTTCTAAGATCGTTTTTTAAAAATTTGGAATGCAGCCTTTATTGTTGGATGCTCAGAATATCATATTTCGTTTGAAATATATGATAATTACAATTTTTCTTTAAACAGAATAACATATTCTATTATAATAGAATCGATGCTTTTATAAACTTACCCCTGAAAATTTCTATTCATTTTTCATTCAGTGAAAATATTTTTCGATAAGTGATCCTAACAAATTAGGCCGTATAAATAATTCTGTAAAGTATGAAATATGTGGTCCTTTCAAAACTTCTTATAAAAATTCTTTCGCCAGTTTTGTTAAAATTTCATCAAACATGATTCTTAAAACACATTTTCTTGCTTGAGAAATAAATTGAAGAAATTTTTTTATAGTTATGTGTTCTGAGATTACATTAAAACAATTAGTGAATATTATTATATACTTTTTTATCGTCAAACAAGTAAAACCTTTTTATTTGGATCGTATCGTAAATTAAGGGGACTTTTACTTTCTAAATTGGAAAAAAGAGACGATTTTTATATATTAAAAAAAAAAAAAACTATTATATTTATGGTTATAATTTTTTTATAGATTGTTAAGAAGGTTTTGAGGTATACAAAAAAATTTTTTTTTGCACTTTCCGTCGTCTTCCAAAAGATGCATTTTAATTTGGGAGACAATTTTCTGCCTTCCTGTAACAAATTTTTTTTAAATTCCAACGGGATTTAATTCGTGAGACTTAAAACTAATAAATAAACTTTTAAAAAGTTAATTTTTTTATATTTTTATGGCATTTATACGCGATTTCATAAAAAGTTCGAAAAAAAGCCTGTTTTGGGGGTGAATTTACTCCTTTACTAAAAAGGTGGGGTGGTTTTTTTTTAACTTTTTAGAGGTTTATTTAGTAGTTGTATATATAAAGTATCAAAGAAAAATTGGTTTACTGAGATTGGTTTAGTAGATTTTGAGAAAAACGTCTCCCAGTTTTGAAAAATGTGATTTCGAGAAAAACACGTTTAAAGTATTTTTACTGTAATTATATCGAATAAAATGGTCATATTATGGTTATAATACAGCTATAACTTCGTTTCTATTTCGAATTTCTTAATAAATTTTAGGACAGTCTTTCTATGATACTAAGGATGTTTTTACGTAAAAAAAATCGATTTTTTTGAAAATTTAGAAAGTAAAAGTCCCCTTAAGAACAAAAATCAAAAAAGCAAACATGAGTTAAGTTCCAATTTTAGACACATAATAAAAAACTACGTTAGATTGGTACTGAAAGAATATTTAAAAATCTTAATATATATATTATATATATAGAAGTTTACAATCTGGCAACCTTATGGATTTCGATGTCAACTTTGTAGGAAGATGCAAATTTAACATTAAAATTACTATCATGATGTGCTCTTAAAATAAACTTGCGCCATAGTCTTTTTGACTTTTACTTCCATTTATAAGTACGATAGCAAATAATTTGGATCAGGTTATAAATTTACTTATATATCGGTTCAGTTTTATCTTTAAAGAAGAAAAAAAATGTATTAATAAAGTTAACAAGGAAAAACTCCCTCTTTTGAAATTTTGGTAACATGTAACCACCAAATTGTTCAATACACTAAATAGTTCATTAAGCTACTAACAGTTTCCGCCGGCAGTACTTATCATTAACAGTCTTTATTTCATACGAAACTGTTATACAACCAAGCCATTGGAATTTTTCTTCCTGCTATATAATTAATCACTCGAATCAGAGAAGGTATATATTTTATAATTGCTCTTTTTACACGGTAAGTAAGCTACCTAACCACATTTTTTTTTTTTTTTTTTAAATGAAACCGAATTTATATTGTTGCTCAAGACCTTCTGGAATATTATAGAAAACTGGATCACTATTGTGAATGCCCATCGCAGAAATGAAGGCCTCTTGCGGCTGCCTTGACTTTATTTTGCAAGGCCCTTTATAAGTCCAGTGATTGATTAAACTCAAAGATATTGAATAACCAAGCGAGAGTAAAACAGTGTAAAATTTATGGCAACTCGAAAGTATAAGAAAGTCCGACGTCACGAGATAGGATTTCATGTAACAACTAGCTCTCCCAGGAAATATGGTTGGACGCAATTGTTTAAGAAGACAATTACTGGCTTCTTGTTGAGCGCCATTAAACGCCGGGTGTATCATCGGTTACACTTCCAAGCAGACGCTTGGCACGGATGCATTCATGCATTCAAGAATTTTCACTTTGATTATAGGGCCGTTTGCTTTTTTATTTACTATTTTTTTTTTTTTTTTTTTTTTTATAAATACGTGTTTCCTCAAATTTCACGGTCTTTAATGGAATTTGTTAGAAGACCGACAACGATCAACTTCCTCTTGTAATTAAGAAATGCCTTTAAAGTTAATCACAAGCAATAAAATATTAATTCCTTTTATTGAAACCGTGACTTCATAGTCTCTGAATCTTATATATAACGTTGTCTTAATTTAAGTTTATTAGTAAAAGTGTTATGTATAGTCATTGTAAAATATTTTGATATCACATTATCTTAAAAATATATCCTCCTCAAATTATCTACAGTTTAAAAGCTTAATTTACCAACACTTCAACCTGAAATTTATGAATACATAGTTAGCATAAAATAGATTTCAGTTTCTAATTAATCTCGACCAGTCCCAAGTCTCTTAAGCAACCCTAAGTGCATAAAATCAGCTGAGTGTGAAAATTGAGCGACTGTGGTTCCAATTGTCTGAGCTTTATTTTCTCCAATTATCTGAAGGTACCTTCTTTAAGCTATGCTTGGTAATGTGTCATAAATGGGGACATTTATTTTCCCATTATTTATTATCCGCTCGAATGTTTGCTTTGAGGTTCGGGTTGTTTTTTGTAAAACCGCTGAATAATTGCTTGTTTAAGGTATACAGTAAAAGCGTGAAAAGAGCACTTATAGACACTATAATTAAGATAAATTACCTTTTGAAGAAAACAATCTTCTTTTTGACGACTTTTCTTACTGCCTTTTTTTGTGTGCAATTTATTTAGCTTTTTTTTTTGCTATTGGTCGCCCTTTAGCTTCCACTATAATTGTAGATTTTATTTTTCACTTATTATCATATCGTTATAAAAGTCACACTTGTCTGTAAGAAAGATTGCTCCACTATTTTACATATTGCATAGTGGTGTCTCAGAGGTCCATAATATTTTCATAGGGTTGTAAAATTGTTATATCCGGTAACTAACTTTTTTCACCAACAAAAGCTTACTAATTAAATTATCTTTTTTATCAATTTCAACATATGACCACAGTACTAGTTTTGGGTTGAATATAGCAAGGAAATTTTTTAAAATTAAATTAATACTTTATTTTAAAATCATTTACTTTATCAGTACTGAAATCAATAAATAATTGTTCATGCTTCTAAAACAAATAGATAAAAACTTCTCTTAGAACTTCTATGAGACAAAAACGGCTAACGGACATCAATACTTGAGAAACTAAAATCTTCTTCAGCTTTCAGAAAAAAAGGCAAGAAAAGTACCTATTTAGCCACTAGACTATTTTTTGGAAAAGTCGTTTCTTATATTTTTATATCGACATCTTAAAGTTAAATAGAAATGGCTCAAATGACTTGGGTCAATTCTTTGACCGTAGAAGAAAAATGATCTTTTTACCTTACCAAATCCGTGAAATTAACTTACCATGCATTGAATGGTGTAACGAACTAAAATACTTTGATATCATATCCGATAAAAAATTATTATTCGACAAGCACATTCAAGTTACACTACAAAAAGTGAAACATTTGATTAAATCTCTCTATCCATTTATAAATCGCAATTCGGACCTAAGTGTGGAAAATAAATAAATTATATAAGGTAGAGTCGCCATATATCGTCCCCTTTTTGTAAAACAAATCTAAAAAAATAGAAAAAAATACCACAGTAATAAATGAAACGTCAAACATTAGGTTCAATATTCCTTTATTCTTAAAAATAATCAAAAACGCGTTAACATTGTTAGAAAAAGTTATAAAATAGCTTTAACAAAAATACTCAAATTATGAAAATATATTTTTGGGCTCCTAATTTCGTCCCGGGGACGATATTGAGATCACAATAATCAGTACGTGAACTGGAGTTGTACTTACTCCTTTTCTATTATATAAAATTGAACCTAACTATCATATTAATATCTAATCAGCCCTTTCTTAATTATTTTAATCATTTTTTCGGCATCTAAAAAATAAAAAATAAAACATTCTAAAGTTATGTTAAGATATAAGGTTCACGTAAGGCGACGATATTAGGAAATTTCTATTTATTTTGTCGCATCTATTTAAGCAAAAAACGTGTCATAAACCTGAAAATTTTACTTAATCGATTAACATCTGAGATATTAATAGTTAGTTTGACCAAAAAATTTTATCAATAAGTCAGGTATCTCAATATTTTATGGTATCCGAGAATATTTCAATGAAAAACTCACCTTCAACACTTTTTTTGATTTTCGAATTTCTGTCGTTACGAACGTCGTGACGCACTCACTTCTACACAATGGCCGATTGATGCAACTAGCTGTCGGTTCGGGTCACTGATAATAGATGGCGGTTTTTAAAAGAGTAGTTATTGAAGGGGACGAAATTAGGGTTGGGGACGAAATTTGGCAACTGTACCTTACTATACAATAAAATTATTTTTAGAGCCGTTTTACTGAATGGTGCTCCTATCTGGGCTGACTGTACTAAAACGTATAGCAATAAGTTTCAAAAAATGCAAAATAAAATCTTAAAGATGACGTTTAATCTGTCATTGCGTTATATGAAAAAGCCAATATCGGTCTTGTATTTCAGATAAAGTTTCTAACCTTATCTTTGTAAAAAATTGTATTTTTCATCAAAATGAATACATCTCAAAATTGTTTTTATAAAATAGTAAATAATGTTTTGCAGTCTTTTAATTTTCACTTCACTTATAATACTCTGTTAATTATCTCATCAGTCCGGAACTAGATCACAGTTTATAAAGAACTAAGAATCCAATCACTGGAAACTCATATGAATTCTCGATATTACGACTGTCTATTATGTTAATTAATTAAATTTTATTCTATTATCTAAATAGAAATGGTATTCTAAAATTTTAGTATGCCAAATTGATAACGTGTAACTATATTAAAAACAAAGATATATTATGTTTTAAGACCCCAAAAAGGGTAAAATGCCATACAATATGATTGGATTACAAAAAATCGAATATGGGACAAGATTTCCTGCCAGATATTACAATATCAAGGGAAAGTCACAAGGAAATGCATTCTTCAGCAAGATGTTTCGTAACATTTGCAACTAGTTTTAAATAGCAATAAATTGGCAACAAATTCAGGCAATGTCTTTTCTCTGCGTCAAAGATATGAAAACACTTCCTTGTTTTGAACTTCCTCTCATCTTCCGTGGAAAATACCTCGCCTTGCAATTACATCAGCCAGTGTTAATCCACGAAAGATAAGCCCCACAGCTCGTCTGAGCCTGGCTTTATAATGATCTGCCACCAAGACCAAATCCAGTCAAACATGTTGTCTGTTACTAAATACCGCAAAACATAAAGTCTGCACCGCGGCTCAGGTATTCGGGGGCACAGAAATGAAGCGCGCCAAAAAATATTACGACAATAATCTACTAGAAACAGCAGCTCAGGCCTCGCTTAACTTCTTCGGGTTGGCGCTCCGTCGAGGAAGAAGTCTTGAGAGTCACTCAAACTGCAAGCAGCAGATTTATACCAGGAGCCCATAACCGGCGACAGTCAGCCGGCTCGCGAATGCGCGAAAACGAACCTTTTTCGCTATTCGTTTTTGAGCTTAGCGGCGCGCGGCCCGGGTATCGAACTCACTCAGAGGGAATTCCTCCGGCGGCGACTATCAACTCGATTTGCTCGAATCTTCCACTCGAAAAAAGTTTACTTTCACCTGGCTGCGATGAGACCGTGAGTGAGCACCTGAAGTGCGTGCATAACAAGATCAGCGAAATTACGATATCTTTTCCCGTATTTAAGATCAGGTGGGCGGACCTAAGAAATGCGGCATTTCCTAGCAGGCTTTATGATCGCGATCAATCAGAAAAGTTGGTCAGTTAGCGTCTTGCATCTTGGTGCCGTCTTGTGCAATCTTGCAAATGGAAAAAAAGAGGTCGACCGGAGTAACATAAAATTTTTTAACAGTGACCATCGTGTCATGGTCTTCGGGGTTCGGTGTCTCTCCCAAGCGAGGTCATTCACAAAATTGTTATCTGACTTTCTTGAAACCTGCGACACGGATGGCATTGAGATTTTGTACAAACAGTGAAAAGAGGCTTCGTTCCAAGCTTAATTAATCTATTTAGCACTTTTTTCTACGTTAGTATGACGCATCTCATCTGAATAAAGCAGTGAAATATTTGCACAGCGGCACTCAAATGTTGCGCATTTCGATTTATTTACACAATACTTGTAATATTTTCCCATAAATAGTAATGTACATATATATAATATTAAATAATCAAATCATCGTTAGAGTGGCCATGCCCCAATTTGACCTATTTGGATTTGTTTCTTCACAATATTTACCAATTTTTAAAATAAAAAGAAATAAAAAAAATTGTGTAAAATGTTATATTGTTGCTAAATATTTAAAATATCATCAAATTATTTAAAATTTCAACGTCACAGATAGAAAAATTATTTCTTGTTAACTTAAACAGTTATTCAATAGGCATTTATTAATAATAGTATGATTAAATACACTTATCACAGTGCAGAGCCGTAGCCAGAATTTTTTTACGGAAGGGAGGGGGGGAGGGGGGGGGGGGTTCTCAAAATAAAAAGTGGAAGAGGAGGGGGTTATAATTTACATTTTTGAACTAAATTGAGAATTTTTTTAAATAGCGTCAAAATAATTCTAAATTAATATTTAGTTTAATTTTTAAATCTTCAATATATATTTAATTAAATATTTTTGAAAATATCTGACCTACTATCTCTTATTAAAAAAATACAAAATAAAAGCTGTAATTTTTTAAAACACTTAATTTTTTGGAAAAGATGTCTTACAAACTTACAAAAAAAACCGATTTAACAAACAAAAAAATCTAGTTTTCGACTTTTCGCAGCGAAAGAAAGAGTAAGAAATATTTTAAAAAATATGTTTGAACTTCTTCAGCTATCAGTTACAATCTGAGTAAATCAATAAGTTCTAAAGGTGTTTGTTGATCGCATCTATCAAAGCAAATTTACTACTTATAATATTCCAATACTTTCAATTTGAGTAAAGGCGCCAATATTTATTGCCTAGTGAAGAGAACCTATAATTATGTTACCTTTATTAATGAAATTTGCGATATCTGAAGTATTCTATTTTTTCATTCCGAGGGCATTTTTTTCATACATAAATTTTTTTGTTGGGCATAGCGCTTTTTTAAAAAGACCCTTGACCAGGTAACTGCTACCTACATTTGTGGTATGAGAAAAACATTACTGATTATTTTTAAAAAGTTACTTCGATTTGAAAATTATACTAATTTTTATATTGTATGTAAAAAAAAGAGAAAATTTACAATTATTCCCTTTTGTATAAGGGTAATTCTTTTACAAACCGTATGAATTTTCATAAAAATTGACCGACACATCACCGATTTGGCTGAAATTTTTTTCACGGATTTTATATCGAAAAATAAGAGATTCCTGTCCGAGGATTTTTTTTTTCCGCATATTTTCGATAATACAAGTGATCGAATACTTGAGAATAGTGAGTTTTTTGGCTTGGAGACTCATTTTCAAAAATGTATAACTCCGGTTCTATTTCAGCTCCAAACTTCTTTTTTCTTCATTTTAAAGCTGAAGGACTGTGTTTGAGAAAAAAAATAGTAATTACTTATATTAAAAAAAGAAACGACATGATGCAAAAGTTTGTGGCAATTTATTCAAAAAGTTTGAGGTTATGTCGAAAAATAGTTATGACAAAAAGTGTGGATCTTTTTATTATCTATAACTTTAGTATTTAACTTTGTTTGATCCAAGCTATAATTTTTTTTTTATTAACAAAAAACCGTTTTTTTTTTTACGTATCGCGCTATACATATAAATTAGTGTTTTAACAATAGTAATAATAAAGTTACCATATTTTGAAAACATGGTTTTTATGTAAAATTTGACGGAAAATACGATAAAAATACTAAAAACTTGCTATCATTTTTAAAAAATAATTTAAACTATTAAATTTTTAATAATAATATGAATTTGTTAATAATTTTTATTAAAAATAATTCGTTCTCAAAATTCGGTCCTTTAGCTTTAAATAGAAATAAAAGTTTGTAGCTCAAATAGAACCGGAGTTATACATTTTTGAAAACGAATCTCCAAGTCAAAAAACTCGCTATTCTCAAATTTTCGATCACTTGTATTATCGAAAATATGCGAAAAAAAAATCCTCGGACAGGTATTTCTTATTTTTGAGATATAGAAGCCGTGAAAAAAGTTGCACATATTTACTTTAAAATAAATAAAGTAATTTTATTAAATTAAAAAATTAGAATAAAAAATATTTTGCCTAAGATACAAACATGTCTTTAACATATTTCATCATTGTCTAGAATAACTAAAAAATTGTTAGTTAAAGGACAAATCTCCTTGATAGTTGGAGATTTGTCCTTTAACTAATAATATTTAATTTATTCGTTAATCATTGTTTAAAAGAGTTACGTAAAATATTTACTCTTCACTTTTATGCGGAAGCAATAATTTACAAGTATATTTTACTTACTTGCACAGCTACTATGGTTATGATTTGAAAAATGTTAAAATAAAACTTGTAAATATTCTTCAGAATGCAAACTACTTGAATATTTGTCTATTTAAGATTTATTTACTTACTTAATGCTTATTTACTTACTTAATGTTTTTTTTACCTTGAGTATTTTTGATTTAGCTAATTACATTTTTGATAATTGAAATTCAATTTATAGTCTATTTAAACTTTGTCATTTCACTACGCGGAGCACAAGCTTGTAATTTTAATACTAGAACTACCGGAGCACAAGCTTGTAATTTTAACATTTATTATGCACCTCTAATCTAATATGCTTCGAACTTTTAATTGGTAATTATAAATGAAAAAGCTTTTTGAACATTTCGTAATTTGAAATCTTAAGAGTTTTTGGCATAAATATTAAAAGATAATTTTGAAAACTATAATTAATTCAAGGGAGGAATTTAGTAGCCGTCAATTTGACGGGTCTTGGTAGTTCTAGTGTTAATAATTATTCCGTACCTTTAATATAATATGCTTCGAAATCTAAATTGGTAATTATAAATGCAAAAGCTTTTAAATATGTCGTAATTTTAAATCTTAATAAGTTTTGTCATAAATCTGAAGAGGTAACATTGAAAACTATAATTAATTCAAGGGAGTAATTTAGTAGCCATTAATTTGACGGGTCTTGATAGTGCTAGTGTTAATTTACATAATCTGAAATATTTGTACGAAACAGATAAAAATCTTAAAATTAGAAAATGTAATTTTAAGGTAACCGTCAGATTCTTTCGTTATCCATTAGTAATATGTTTAAAGACCACATTTTACATACTCGTATTAGTGAGCACCTCTCAAGTGAGTAGCGCATATGCAAAACGCGCTATATGCTTTATAAAACATTTTGAGTTATTCAAAGAAAACCTGTAATATCTGTGAGAAATATGTTAGAGTGTGCATTTTTCTCGCCTTATTTCAAAAGAGTTTCAGTTATTTTTGCAGCACAAAATATTGTTTTTCAGATGACAGAAGACATAAGGTTAATATTTCCACCATTAACTGAATATAATAATAATAATAATCTTGCATATAGCGGGTTTTGCATATAGGCTACTCAAGTATTACAATTTTAAGTGGGACCACTATTGTGACCGCCTGAAAAAAGGTGATTTTTGGATTTTTTTTAAAGACAACTAGTGCATGGAATGTTTTAATATTTTAAGGATATATTTGTGGATATATAGTAAATACATGATAGCATTTTTGGACCAAAAATTTGAAAATTCAGCGAGTTATTCGCAATTTCCAAAGGCTCCAAAAAAAAAGGGCTCCCACTTCTGCAGTTATAGAGACCTTCACATTGCGTGAAATCAAAAAAACCAAAAAGTTTATTAAACTACAAGGTGCCAGAAACCTAAAAAAAAAAAACAAACAAAAAAATGGCGGAGTTTAAAAAAAAAATTCAAATTTCGCGCAAAAATTTGGTGATTTTTGGTCTGCCAAAATTACATTTTTTATTCGATCCGGAGGTTTATGGCACGAAGAAACATGTATAAAAGAATTTGAAATAAGAATCGAATCGATCGGATGATTTGTCTTCGAGCTACAACTGCAGCAAATTTGAAAAAAGTAGTTTCGGGAAAAACGCGTAGTTTAATTCATACACTTCTCAGTACCTCTATACGATGAGCGGCTGCTCTTCTGATGGATGTAACTCAAAAACTATTTGAGACATGCACTTGAAATTTTAGTATGTTATTTTTAAAGGTAATAGATTATCGAAATGTAAAAAATTTAAAAATTTCACACTAGTGGTCTCCCTTAAGTATATAGTGGTTTTTCAAAATTGCAAATCCTATTGTTTAAAAAAACAAACTTTATTGTTTGTTTTATGCTTTTCTTTCAGTGTTGGAATGTGTTAAAATTTAGAAAAACAATAGAATTAGATCAAGCACATAAAATATCAAAATATTCGCGATGTGACTATGGACCACTAGCAATATTATTAGGTGTAGATTTTTATTGAAATAACGATATATTGAAAATTTATTAAGTTCGCACTTAATTTTACGACGCTATTGGCACATTTTAAAAATACTCCTTTCAAAGTGCACTATCCTTCTTAAATATTTTTATTAATTTCTATTACTCGTAACATATTTATCTCATATACGTACCTATGTACTCATTTCATGCTTCTTTGATTCAATGAGTTCTTCGAACAAGAAATATAAAAAAGTATTCTATGAGAGTACAAAGATGAAACCGCAACCATAACGATATTTACAAGTTCTATTGCATTACTGCGCAGTCATTATATTATTGGAATTTAACTCAATCATTCTTATTGCAAAGAAAACTTTAATGCGCTAAACCACTTCAAAATTGAGTAAGTCACTGTAGTAAATTGCTGCACATTGCAGAAAAACGACATCTTATCGGTGGGCGGAATGCACTTTTCTTGCAAAACCTGATCTGTCGAAATTCCACTAAAGCAGTTGAGTATTTATGTTAGAAAATATTTATTTTTTGGCATATTGATTGATTGTTTACTTTCTTAAGGTACACAGACAAAATTTAATTGTGATTTTATCTAAACACAAATATGTTGATGATTCATCTTTAGAAAAATATGTTTAAAAATCTACTTGATTATAGTGCATTAGTTAAATAGTTTTCAAAAACCTGTAACATTGTCACTAATTTAAAATTTTAAATGTTACATGACAATGTTATTAGTTCTTAAACGTTGACAATTTGAAAGTCGTGATGCAAGCGGGTTAGAGAAGTGGTGGAAGATTCATTGAAACGGAAAAAGAATTCTCTATAAATTGATACCTTAAAGAGGTTCGTAAAGTGTGTGTTAAGAAGATTACAGGGTGTTGGATGAAAGAAGTATCCCTACACATAAAACTGCCTTTAGCTTGTAACAAACGTTGATGGGGAGATTTTATATATTCGGTTAGCATATCTTTGAAGTAGATGATCGCAAAACCCTTTTTGTAAAATGTGATAGCTAATTCAATTAATTAGAAAAATAATTTAATTCGATTTACCCACATTAGTCGAGTGGTATAAACATTTAATTTGTTTTAGATCGACCGTTCGCTGTGAATAACTTTTTGGCCCTTTTGTTGGACTTGATTTAATTAGATATATACATATTTTTGTTAAAATAGTAAATGGTGGATACGTCTACTATTCTTTAAAAGAATAATTACCCAAATTGATTAAAATAAATCATTTAAAGATATTACTAGACTGAAAATCAACGATTTTCTTTAGAGAAGGTATTTTATCAAAAGATTTTATTTAATGTAATACACCCATGGACAAATAATTAGAAACAGTATGATCAGCACTGATTTGTGCACTCTCCTTCTTTCTCCTTAGTTTCAAATCTAACGGTATGATACCAGCGAAAACCTAGCGACCACGTGCTACTTAAAAACTGCACTTTTAGTAGTAGTTCGTGCCCACGCAAACATTCTGTGGTTATATCATTTCGCGTGAATGCTATTTTACGTGGACAACTAATTAGAAACAGTATTCATTTTTCCATCTTATTAAACCAAAATTGATTTCTCTGAATAATTGCATTGGTAAATATTTAAGTTACATTAAATATTCATGTTAAGACATTATTTTTGTCAATACATTGTTTATAAACATGCGTAAGAAAAAAAATTGTAACGCTTCCATACACATGGAAGTAGTACGTCTTTGGTAAGCAAAAATGTCTTATTGCCAAATTGCAAACAATTGATATGCTCTTTAAAACTTGTTTATGGAGCAGTAAAACATTCCCAAGTACACGGAACAATGGAAAATGTTCTAAGATCCCGGAAAATGTCTGAGCTAACAGATCGACAAATCATCAGAGAAACGAAAAAGGACACTAGAAATAATTCTACTGACATCCACCGCAACATTTTCGATGATAACGTAACGGCAGTTTCAGCGAGAACCGTTAGAAAGTGTTTGGCTGAGGCTGGGTTGCGCAGCAGAGTTTCACGGAAGAATCCATTAGTGTCTGCAAGCAACCGAAAAAAAAGGATTGAATTTTGACAAGCGTCATTTGGCCTGGACAACAAACCAATGAAAATATGTGTTAGGGAGCAACGAAACAAAATTTAATAGAACGGGTCCAGACGGTAGAAGGTCTGTTCGTCGACCTAAAGCCGCTGCATTTGATTCGAGGTATACTACTCTTGTTGTAAAGTATGGCGGATGATCGATCATCGTGTGGGGTCGCTTCTTCTGGTATGGAATTGGTCCCATTCATAGCATAGAAGGCACCCTGATGAAGGACAAGTACGTCGACATACTTGAAAACGTAATGTTGTAATGTGCTGAGGGAAATTTACCTATGATCTAGACATTCCAACAGGACAACGATCCTAGGCAGACAGCTAAGCTTACCAACAACTCTTTTCAAGCCAACTTTATTAGTGTGCTGGAGTGGCCTGCATCAAATGCGCACCTCAATCCTATTGAATACCTGTGGGGCGACGTACAGAAATCAGTTTCTTCAAAAAACTTTAAAAATGTTGACGAACTTTTTATTGCAATTAAATTAGCATTGGAAAATATACCTGTGAAGAGATGTAGCCGACTTATACTTTCAATAAAGAAGAGGTGCGAAGAAATAATATTACAAACAGGTTTTCCTACGAAATATTGGAAAAAAAACAATTTTTATTCCATCTAAAACAAGTGTTTCTAATTAGTTGTCCGGCGAAATTAATGTACTGCAAATATTATGGCATTGTATTCAAAATGTTTAAAAAACAATTGAAATATAACTATAAGTTTTAATACATTGTAAGTCAGAGAATGTTAATTTAGCTCCTTTTTGTACATATGAAACAAGAACATTGAGAATTTTGAACTCAATTCAACATCATATATGTGTTTCTAATTAGTTGTCCATGGGTGTATATAATAAATCAAGTGGATCGAATATTTATTTTTTGAAGTTCTAATCAAATTTGTTATTTTTTAAGATACACATAAATATTTCTGTTTCTTGTAGGTCTCTAAAGTATTGATAAAATTTTATTTTTTTATATATTATAGAATGCCAGAACAAGGAAGAGGATGTCTTCATCAGCGATTCGTGCCTAGAAAAGCCTCTGAGGTGTCCTCATCCGAAAATTCAGTTCTACTTATACACTCGTCGAACCCAAGAGACCCCCGAGTTCATCGATGTTCTGAACGATGATTCCCTCTACTTCTCCCACTTTAATCCAGCTCACCCTACAAAAATCATAATCCATGGCTTCGGTGGGGGCAGAAAATTGTCACCAAGCCCGGACCTGAGGAAGGCTTACTTCACGATCGGCAACTACAACATAATTATAGTTGATTACAGCAACGCTGTGAAGGAGCCCTGTCTCAGCCAGATGGAGTGGGCCCCCCGCTTCGGATCCATGTGCATTGCGCAGCTGGTCAAGTACCTGGAGCGACACCCGCGGGGGGTCAAGCCCGATGACCTGCACTTCATCGGGTACAGCGTTGGGGCACACATCGCCGGACTGGTGGCCAACTACCTGACGCCGGAAGAGGGCAAGATCGGCCGAATCACCGGCTTGGATCCGACGATCTTCTTCTACGCCGGAACGAACAATTCAAAAGACCTGGACCCCTCCGATGCCCACTTCGTCGACATTCTCCACACGGGGGCGGGAATCTTAGGCCAGTGGCACACGAGCGGTCATGCTGACTTCTACGTGAATGGTGGGACTAGTCAGCCGGGATGTGCCAGTTCTACGCTCTTTCGTAAGTTACTGGTTAATTGCATTGTAAATGTTTACTCCTACATTTTGTAATTGCAGAAACTCTTGCATGCGATCACACAAAGGTTACGCCCTATTTTATTGAGTCAATCACGACAGAGAGGGGCTTCTACGCGGGTCCTTGCCCCAATTTATTCACTTATTTGATTGGATGGTGCGAACCCAAGCATTCTGACTATGTGCTAATGGGAGAACATGTTTCTCACAAGTAAGACATATTTTTGTATGACTCAATCAGAAAATTTAACGTTATGAAAACTATAGCTAAAGAAAATCGGCTGTGTTTTTTGAAAAAAACAAGTAGGTACATTAATTCATTTTCTCTCTTAATTTCAAAATAGATAGAAGTAAAAGTAGATATTTTTTTCTAATCCAGGAAGTGCTTCTAAACAAGCTAATATCGTTAGATTTAAAAACAAACATACAATAATAATCCTGTTGGATTCCGAAAGGATTTTGCCAAATTTAATCAACATTGCGTAGTGCGAAAAATTCCGACGTTTCCAAAATATGGGATCTAACTTTCCAATTTCTTGCCAGAATTTAGCTGATCTAAGAAAATATAAAAATACGAAATTCTGAATGATTTTTGAAAAGGATAACACTCAAAATTGCTGCTCTTTAAAAAACAAATAAAATCAAACAAAGCAGCCCAAAAAAATTATACAATGTACTTCTAAAAAGTTTTATTTCAACAAATTCTATTCGGAACTCAGCTGATATAATATAGATTTAAGAAAATTGTAAACATACGAGCCAAAATTTTTCTATTTCTTACAAAATTGAATTATTAAGAAATGAATTTTACTAATACAACAAACAAATAAACATTTATTTCAGAGCTCGAGGAGTGTACTACGTGACAACAAACGCGAAGCCGCCATATGCGAGAGGATTCCCCGGAAAAGGCAGATCAACAGATTCTGGCTATCAAGGACTTAGAAAATAAAAATATCAATGGTGGGGGTCTGTGTAATAATTTCTGAGAAATTTATTGTAATTTTGTAAATGCTACAAAAACTTAGGCACCTAAAGTAGGGGTTTGGGTGTATTCTGAATAATGTGGCAAATTGTGATATGAATGTACATAGGTAAATTATACGTGTTTTTGTTGAATTATTATCTTTTTTTTTAAAATAAATAAGTAATTTATCCAGTGTTAAAAGTTGTTGTGTTTAACTTAATTTAAATAATGATTTGGAACGTTTTTTTTAATGCCCACTTTATATGGTAGTACTAAAAACAATCTAGAGGACCTAATTGTGATTACGAATTCGAATCCGCTCTCTTTTATCATATAGCTGAATTGTACGTAAAAAGGAAGGGCGGAATTGGATTCTTGTCAGAAACATTATCCAGAACTTTATATATTTCTTAATCCAGATCTGAGAGATTGACGCTGGTATTCCAACAAATAACAGAAAATACCGAAAAAACCGCGAGTATAGGAAGCTTAAAAGCCTAGAATTCTAAATATTTGTTTTTCTAAAGATAACACAACAAACAATTACACTGTGAAAAATGCTTCATATCAAGATTATGGCTAATTTCGAAAATTCAGTTTCTGCAGTTCCATCCTAAATTCAGCTCAAGGGGACTTGACACACCCAAATTTTCAAAAAATCAATAATTATGATTGATTTTGATAGGAAATATCTTCAAGAATAAGAATTTCATTATATTAAAGTCTAATTCGGTTTCGGTGAAGGCATTGCAGATTAAATTTAGATAAATTTTGCCTTTAAAAATATCTTTTAAAAATTTTTAAAAACCGTGTTTTTAGAGTTGGTTAAAAAAAAAAAAAAACACTATTGGACCGATTGGTCTGATATTTTGATATGTTATTTGACACATAATTGTCCAGGGATTGAACCACGGACAAAAAGGATTTTCCGAAAATTCTCCGATTTTCATCAGGGCCAAATATTTGCATTTTTTTTTCTGTCAGATGTTCCAGTGAATCAAAATCGCGTACACCGTGATTTTTTTAGGTTTTTTTGAAAAAATTCCACCAGCCAAAAATCGGCCTGGGAATAACTAAAAAAAAATTGTTGTATCTTTGAAGACTAAAAAATAAATATGCAAAGTTTCATCAATATATCTCTTTTTTCCCTTCAATTTTCCAATTTTCCAAAAAAAAAAAAAACTTTCAAATCCCCTTAACAAGAGCATGCTGAATATACTGAATTCATGAAAATGACATAATATGCAACTAAATTGTGCAGTTTTGACTTACATATATTAAATAAAATATCATATTGTAGTGGAGCATTATTTTAGCCAAAATGTTCATTTGTTTTTACCCTGAGAATTCCTTTTATACTAAAGAGTCTGTCTGACGGACTCGTTCTTTAAGACCCTTGCTCCTAAAAAAAAAAAGCTGGGCTTAAGTCTAGAATAAGGTAACCTCTCGGATTTGAATGAAACTCAGTAGGAACGTTCGTCTAGGCTTAGAACGAACGTATATGTAAACATTTTTGGCGGAAAGCTCAACTTTCTGAGAAATTCAACTTTGAATTTCTAAAAAAGGCGCTTTCACGACTAAAAATTCTCACGTTATTCCTCCCGATTTTCATTAATTTCGCGGGCGGTAACCGCAATACACTGCACTAAACACTATTTATGTCCTTCTAATCCACCGTTGAATGCATAAAAACCTCTGAAAATAGAAAAATTTGCGTTATTTTCTTTGCACTTACCTTTACTCCTGATGACATCTCCCTGGAACTGTCATCTTTGTGGAACGTCATCTTTGTGGAACCCACATCTCATTCCACCTCTTTTAGAAATAGTCCTCAAATTTCGGAACGTATGTCAGTGTTTCTGTCAGTAGTAATGTGTTGCAAACAATATGGGTAGTGCCACCAGGAAAAGGAACTGCCTATTAACTAGGAATTTCCCTTTTACAAACTGTCTATTAACTAGGAATTTCTCTTTTACAAACTGTCTTTTAAGAGGGGATTTTCCTTTTACAAACTGTTTATGAATTTTAGTCGTGAAAGCGACTTTTTTTAGAAATTCAAAGTTGAATTTCTCAGAAAGTTGAACTTTCCGACAAAAAATGTTGGCATTCTAAGCCTAGACGAACATTCCTACCGAGTTTCATTAAAATCCGAGAAATAAACTTATTCTAGACTTGTTCCAAAAGCTGAATTTAGACACTATTTATTCGTCTTACCTGCAACTTTTTTGATGCACTGCAGAAAGTCCTTAAAGCAAACAATCAAAATTCACTTCTGCCGCTGCTTCTCTTCAAGATATTGGGCCTGATTTTCGTTGTCACGTCACTTTCAGTGTGATGAAAACTAATAGCTGAATTGTGAAGAAAATTATAAGAATCAAAACACGCAATTCAGCCATGCATTCTAACGTCACACGTTTAATTGGTTTAAGCTGTTGTGAGAGCTCCGGGAAAGTTACTTTCAGCTCTTTTCAGAATTGGCTGAAGGCTTTACTACCAAATGCTAGTTAAATTCTGCAGAAAACAAAACCGCATCACAGCCCGAAGCAAGAGTACGTTACAAATTTCAGGGCACAATTTCATATTAAGATACATTGGTGCCAACTCTTAAAATATCTCGAGCTGACTCAAAGCTTTATGAAAACTTATCGACAATGGTTTGTGCATAGGAAAAGAAGCAGACAGTTTTTATTTAAAAAATATTTTTGAAGCTTTGCTTCCTTTGGGACGTTGTGCGGGAGATTCGTTCACAATTTCCGACGGTAACGAAAAAAAGTAACGAAAATAATAACAATAATACAGTCATTCGAGTTTATACACATTATCGTTCTCTCTTTCTCTCTATATTCATATATATATACGTATATGACAATCTCGACAATCAAACTGATTTAATAATATCATATGCACTTATTGACTTTGAAAAAATATTTCTATAAATATTTATAAATTTGACAGAAAAATACACTTCATTTATTTTCACAATATTTTAATAATATCATATGCACTTATTGACTTTGAAAAAATATTTCTATAAATATTAGTAGGAAGCAAAGCTTCCATCGGCCAGTCCCGCGACTGCCATGTTTTTTTTATATGGTTAAATAAATTACAATTACGTTGTTTAGATATCGTAAGCTAAAGATATACTTGTTTTTATTATATTACATTAAATGCTCTGCATTAAAAGGCACAATTTAAGCGTAAAAATGAAAGTCCAATCGGAATGAGATTTGTACTAGCGCATTAACGTGCTAGCCGTACTAGTCAGATTAAGATACTCTTAAAGTTGGTACCAAAGAAGTTGTGCCCTGCGGACTGTAACGTACTTGTGTTTTGGTTTGGTGGTGATGTTCGATGTTTGAATTTAGTTATTATCTTGTATTGAAGCCCTTAATTCTGAAATACTACATTTTAGCCTTAAAAGAATGTGAGTATTTGAAGAAAAGTGAGAAAACAAATCGAGTTTACGCGAAATGGAAGAAACAAAGCCATGAGGATTTCCTTTTTAAAACGGAATGCATCGAAACAATTTGCAGGTAAGGTTCAAATTAAGCGCTCTAGTATTTGTATAACTAGGGATTGTGAGAGATTTAATATAAAATCAACTCGACAACCTTTTTATGAATTTCTTTAGTATCGACCAATCTTAGGAACGGTTTGAAAATTGCAAAAAAAATTCAGGTTTCTTGAACGGAACGAGGAGTTCCGAGGGCCGAAGAGAAATTAATTCTCGGCTAGAATTATGCTTGCTGCACAAAGTTTCACATAATATTAGTGTTGTTTCTATTGAAGAACTGTTTATACTAAAAGTGCTTCTTGCATTGACATTTTGACTTTTGAGTCCTTAGCTGAATACGTATGACTGAATAAAATCTGGTAGTGAATGTGCTATACAGGGTGATCGAAATTATGGAAACGGATAAATAACTTTCGAGGAATGCATTTTGGAGAAAAAAACTTTAAACAAAAGTTTTAGGAATTTTCTTTGGCTATTCAATAGTGGCCTTAGATTTGACATTGATCATCCCCTTGAAGGTCATTTGAAGGTCAAGTTGACTTTTTTAAATGGGAACCCATATTTTTGACCACAGAAATGGAAAGAGCGTACAATTTTACGTCCGACTATGACCTTAACCATGACCTCGAAGGTCATATCAAAGTCAAGATGCGCCTTTAAAGGGAAACCTGCATTGTTACTGCGGATTTGGAAAGAGTAGAAGTTTTGCACCCAAATTTGACTTTGACCACAACCTTGACCATGACCTCGATGGTCATATCAAGGTCAAGATGGTTTTTTGAGGGGGAAACCATATTTTTGGCCACAGAAATGGAAAGATCGGAGAATTTTACGTCCGACTATGACCTCGATATAAACTTCGAGGTCATGGTCAAGGTTGTACTCAAGATCACATTCGGACGAAAAACTTCTGCTCTTTCCAAATCCGCAGTAACAATGTAGGTTCCCCTTTAAAGAACCATCTTGACCCTGATATGACCTTCGAGGTCATGGTCATGGTCAAGGCCATAGTTTTTCCATTTCCGTGGCCAAAATAAGGTTTTCCCCTCAAAAAATCACCTTGATCTTCGAGGTCATGGTCAATGTCATGGTCAAGGTCAAGATCACATTCGGACGAAAAACTTCTGCTGTTTCCAAACCCGTAACAACAATGCAGGTTCCCCTTTAAAGAACCATCTTGACTTCATATAACCTTCGAGGTCATGGTCAAGGTCATAATCGGACGTAAAATTTTCCGTGGTAAAAAATATGGGTTCCCACTTAAAAACATCAACTTGGCCTTGAAATGACCTTAAAGGCCATGGTCAAGATCAAATCTAAGGTCACCATTGAATAGCCAGGAAAAATTCCTAAAACTTTTGTTTAAAACTTTTTTCTCTGGATCACTCTGTATATTTAACAAAGCCCCAACAATGGCTGGACGGCGCACAGACTATTTGGCGATTTTTTTTTTTTCAAAAGTATTTATCTCCAGAACGAATTAAGATCTTGCTGTAATTCTTTTTTTAAGTTAAAACTGAGAGTGTGTAGATTACTGAAAGGAAAATAAACACTTTTTGACATAACCTCAAAGTTTAATTTTTAGTGAAATATTAAATAAGAAATTGGTCTTTATTTTAAATGTCATATATGCTATCCGATGAACTTTTACCTGCTGATCACGACTCTGAATTGCCCCTCACCCTCCAGTTTTTAGAAAAATTAAGAATTTCGGTGCTCGTATAAGCTTTTTTAACCCTTTGAGTCAAAAAATTAGCGGTTCGAAATTGCTAAACTTTAATAAATTATTATAGAAATTTTAACTTTAAAGTTTTGATATCAGAATTCAGTGAAATCTCTCCTAGAGCCACTAGATTCCAATTTTTGGAAAGAACCATCCGTGGTTTTAAAATGTCTAACTTCTCCATTTTGATATCAGAATCGATTTAAATGACCCCAAAACACTAATATACAAACTTTTATTTAAATTTGATTGAGTTAAGAATCTCTTGTCCGCCATGTTGATTTGGCCATATTGAATTTTTAAATTTGGATAACAATTTTTGTGCAAATCTAATTAAATTTTATATTCTGGGTCCACCATATTGAATTCCTGGATTTTGCGAACAGATTTGAAATCAGCAACACTAAAATCTCCTGTGTACTTAATTTCAAGTATATCCGACGGTATTTCGAATTTTGGCCTGGCTTCTGACGATTTTGAACACTGTGCTGGTTTATTTCTGAATACGAATTTGTTTAATTTTCTTGATATAACTGAATTATAGGAGCAAATTCTTATAAGCAATATTACACGCATTCCACGCAAAATATAACCTTCGGGCTGCTTGGGTCAAGTTAAAATGTTGCTATTGAACACTTTTAATTTAATAGCATAATTTGAATTACCTAGCCCTGAAGACAAAAATTAGTTTATTAGGTTTTAGAAAGGAGCACATTATAGGGAGCTTATAAATAAAATACCAAATAGACTGTAACATTTTTATATTAGTCATGTTATAGCAACCAACATTAATAAATATTTAAGGTCAATTATACCATTTTTCTTGTTTATTACACTCTCCATTTTGATGATATAAATTGAGACAAAATGCCTCATAAGTACACAGAATTTGGTACATGTGATTAACTGAAATAGTTTAAATTTAAACATGCATAAGTCCGTAAGTTTGAATTAAAGAACATATTGATGAACAGTTTAGCAACAAGTGACAATACAATTTGACTTATAAAAGGAAAAAAGCGGTATATATTTAGGAATGTTACAAGTATTTCCGATTTTATATATCTGTACAATGTCGAAGAAGACAAAAAGATATCCATCTTCTATTGATTCTTAATTAAAAATACTTTTAAGCGATATCTCTGTACTCTTCCTTCTGTCTCGCTATAATTTTTCATTCTATCAACATATTTTTGAAGTTATTTTGTAATATCTGCTAGATATGCGAAATAAAGTTTTGTGTCTACATTTAAAATTTTTCTTTTTTATACATGGGAGGGGTCTCTTTAAGGGTTTCTACTACACTGAATCAAACGAAAGTTCTTCTCCGTATATTACATATCGAAATATTCACGAATATTTTAGGTATCTATCTGAGCGCTAAGTTACTTTAGCGAATCAAAAGTATTCTATTATTTTCAAAAATCGTTCACAATTTTAAACTAAAATTTGGTATTATTTATTTTTATATTTAAATTTTGCTTAAAGTGTCAAATCTTCCACAAATAAAAGGATTAGTGTACCTCACTTCTGAAAACTAATCATGTTTTATGGGATTGTGCGTAATTATATTTTGACCTAAGCCAGGAAAATTAGCCATAAACATTTTATTAATTTTGCTAATACCAGCAAAAATGACTGTAGCTGGATTTTTGTACAATTTTTATTTAATTATAGCACACCATCTTTTACATCTTTGCATTTAACAAAAGAAATAAATAGCAGTTTTGCACCTTTTTGGCTATTACCTGCATTTTTATATTTACAAAACGAAATAAAAAATTCAACAGCACTTTTCGAGCTAATAAAGGACAAACTTTATGAAATTTTTTGATTTTCTGATATTTACCTTTCAATATGTCTAGCAGAAGTACTAGCCGAATATTTATTTACACCTATAGTTTTCACTAAAGCATTTAATGATGTAATCAATTTACACTTAGATTTAAAAGATTTCTTAAATTTACTTCCTATATTTTATCTAGTGTATAATTTCTAGCTTTTGTAATTTATTTTGTTTTATAATTTTCTTTCTTTTATTATATTTTATTGTCAACACAGCCTTTGAGAGTGAGTACACCTCAAATTTTTTATTATTATTTTTCTTTCGCTTTATCTCCTTATGGGAGTTGATTTTTTTTTTTTTAACCTAATCATTTGTTTTAAATTATTTTTAAATAATATTGTGATATACTTAGGCGTAATTAAGTTATTGTTTTTTTAATTTTCTATGTACAATTTTTTTATTTAATTTTTTTGGTTTTTATGATCATGAAATATACTTATGTATGTATACTTATGCTCATGTATATGTGCTGAAGAAGTTGATGTACATGTTTTGAGGGGAAAGTAAGACCGATGAGTAAGTTCCATAAGAAAGAATGTATGAAACTTTTTTGAAGCTAAATATCCATTATCCATAAAAAAATCCCATTTTCGGTACCTGTGTACCACATTCCTTTCTTAAAATGTATTTAATCAATCAAAATCAATTTGGAAGTGGATCTGCTTTTGATGCAAGTTTTTTTGGTATTATAGTAGAAATTTCTTTAGCATAGAAAAGTTCTGGAAACTCAATCACCATCATGAAAGTTTCTAAAACTTGCTTGGAAATTTCATTAATTTATGGAAGTTTTGGAAATTTAGTCGCCGTCTTTAAAATGTGTTGATGCGAATGTTTTGTTTGAACTATTTTATAAATAAAACTATTTTATAATAATTAAAGAAAATGCATGATTACATTTCTTGTTTCTTAAACAGAAATCGTGAAACTTTTAATCCACATTAAATTGACCAGATATCCTTCACAACTTAACATGGTTATCATGTTTGTTTTAACAAGTATCTGTAGTAATTGCTACCATGCGACTTTGGAATTCTCGAGTTCTAACTGAACGACATGCTGTTTCAAGAAAATCGCAGTTAGAGTTTCGTTTCCCTATAGCTGATTTCTTAAAAAACTTTAAGATATATAAGGTAGAGTCGCCAAATATCGTCCCCTACCCTAATATCGTCCCCTTCAATATCTACTCTTTTAAAAACCGCCATCTATTATCAGTGACCCGAACCGACAGCTAGTTGCATCAGTCGGCCATTGTGTAGAAGTGAGTGCGCTACGACGTTCGTACCGGCAGAAATTCGAAAATCAAAAAAAGTGTTCAAGATGAGTTTTTCATTGAAATATTCTCGGATTCCATAAAATATTGAGATACCTGACTTATTGATAAAATTTTTTTGTCAAACTAACTATTAATATCTCAGATGTTAATCGATTAAGTAAAATTTTCAGGTTTATGACACGTTTTTTGCTTAAATGGATGCGACAAAATAAATAGAAATTTCCTAATATCGTCCCCTTACGTGAACCTTATATCGTAACATGTAACTTAAGAATGTTTTTATTTTTTATTTTTTAGATGCCGAAAAAATGATTAAAATAATTAAGAAAGGGCTGTTTAGATATTAATATGATAGTTAGGTTCAATTTTATATAATAGAAAAGGAGTAAGTACAACTCCAGTTCACGTGATCCTAATATCGTCCCCGGGACGAAATTAGGAGCCCAAAAATATATTTTCATAATTTGAGTATTTTTGTTAAAACTATTTTATAACTTTTTCTGACAATGTTAACGGGCTTTTGATTATTTTTATGAATAAAGGAGTATTGAACCTAGTGTTTGACGTTTCATTTATTACTGTGGTATTTTTTTTTATTTTTTTAGATTTGTTTTACAAAAAGGGGACGATATTTGGCGACCCTACCTTATGTAGAACTTTTGAGACTAGTTTAATTGAAAGACTAGTCGAATTGTAGTCACATTACATCACATATATACATACCTCGGTTTGGTCAAAACTTTCAGTTTAGAACTTACATATTCCAAAGTCATATCGTTTCAACTAGATATGTTTGTATTATAATTTAAATAACAATATGGTTTTATGATTGGGGATCAAATGCAAAAAAAGTGTGCCTCACTCATCGAAATATTTTCCCCAATATATGTAATACAAAAAACAATAATGGTACCCTATTAGTTGGCCAATGCTCTACCTTGACGGTAATTTCAAATATTACACATGTCCCGACTTTCATAATTCGAAAACTCAAAAAATTTTTTTTTCCATTTGGTACACAAAAAGGAAACTTAATATTAAGTCTAGATTACAACAAAAAAACTATATAGACATTAGAACACTCAACATTTTATCTGTACACTTATTCTTTGCGAATTGACGTTTTAGTTTTTTTTCTTGAAATCGTGTTCATGAATGTCAAAAACGAAAGTTCTATAAGAAATAACATAAAATATTTGCATTATTATGGTACAACAACGAAAAGTGTATTTTTGTTTTTACATAAATTTTAATTATATTATGTAAGCACGATAAGAACAGTGATAATTTTTACTATTATCAGTTTATTTCTTCTATTTTTTCTTTTTGTTTTGTCCATATTTTAGTAGTTATCTAGTTTCAAAAAACATTTTTTAATTACAGTAAGAAGTTAAAAATTGTACAATTATGCTTCTAATTCATATTATGAGTTACAACATGAGTGCATATTTAACAAATGCAGTATGTAGGGTTAAATTTATTCAAAACATTTCTATACAATTTTGTTTGTTTTTCCCACAATAATTGCCCAATCATCCAAAATTCTGTTGCTTATATAATTATTCAAATGACTCCGATTAATATACAATTTTATCTACTTTGTAAGTCTTGGAAAGAAATATTTTTTTGAAACTGCATCACCACTTTAATTTTTTTATTGTATGATGTTGTTTTATGTCATTCCATCGTCTTTAAGTATTTCTATACCTAAATTGCATTTTCTTAACTATCTAAGTAATAATTGCTTAAGCAGGGCAATTTATTTTTTTCTTTTAATATTGTTCAAACATTTACTGAACATTGTGAATTTTTTTGTCTTTAAAATAAAATTTGTTTTTTTGTAATAGAACTAATTTAGTAAATATATAATACACCTTTTAAAATAATTCCCTAGGTTAATAACCTTTAAAACAATCCAGTCGGAATATATAGTACATTGTTTTATTATAAACAATAAAAAGAAAAAGACTATGTTAGTGAAAGGTAACTAATATTATTATTTACATGTTTTATTCGATAACTAACTATATTTTGGGAAAATTTACACATTAATTAATTTATGTTGAGATTTAAGTTCCTTTAAAAGGTTTAACAAAACCTATATATAACTGATACCCAGTGCTCTTTATTTTTCTTATAATAATTATCTCTTTCTTCGGCAAGCATTCAACAACAACAAATATTTGCATATGTTTTTCTTTAAGATATTCTTAGTTGTGAAATCATATTTTACTTGAGCATTAAGCGCTGAAGCAAAATATAGTAACAGAAGCGTTAAATGTCTCGTCCTGGTGGATTTAGGATTTAATAATGACTTCATTAGGAAGACATTTGAGACACTCTAACCTTTAAGCCTTTAATTAAATGATTATTTACAAATGATAAATACTCGTAGTACAAGCAAAAACACAGATCATCAAGTTTTTTGTTTTTCAGAGTATGAATACTTAAGATGGTAATGTCGTAGCTCAAGACTAGCAAGAAATGGGTACATCTATCTTTGCTTTGGAGATATAAACTGATAAATGCTTTGTCTATTTGTTTACTACCTAGTGACTCATCAGATAACCCTCCTAAAAATTATTTAGCATTTTCCACTCCGCAATCCCTATTTTTAATTTTTAGAGCTACAATCTATAAAATAAAAACCTGTTTTTGGACAAATTTATTCGTAAAGATAATAATTTTTTTAAAAAATAATGTTCATTATGATGAAATTTTAAGAATCCTCAAAGGATATATCTATCATTCATTCTTAGTTCATTTTGAATCATAAAATATTTTTCATGTTCAAAATATTCGGGCATGAAATATTAATTTAAATTACGGTAATTGTGCTTTAAAGTTTTAAAAAAAATTAGCTTAACATAATATAAATTTATGGTTTTCAAAAACCTATCGTAAAGATACCTTCATATGGCATTTTCTAGAAAATTCGATTTCTTTACTCGAACTGAGGCATCACCACCTTAAGTATGGTTAGTCGTTAACAAAATATCCTGTTTAATCAGATAGTAGTAGAATTTCAAGGAATTAAGTAAATTATAAATAATAACTAATAAAAAATGTTCACTAGAAAGGTGCGTTAAATTAATCACTAGATACCTAATCTTGATGATGTGTGCTTTTATTGGGCAAATTAATTGCTAAATAGTTTTAAAAACAAGTAACAAGAAGATTATAAAAGAATAATTACGGAAAACAATGTTTAAGTAATTAACTGCCTTTTATATTAGAAGCTCCAATATTGCATGTGTATGTAAATCTTTTTTAAAAGCAAACTGGCACGCTTAACGCATATTACAGAAAAATATCGTTTTTACGTGATTCATATGGCATCCTGAAAATCATTAAGCCATAAATAGCGAAACATTATTGGTGCTTCTAATTCTAAAAGGCAATTTTATTCATGTGTGTTTCAAATATTTCTGAATTGAAAGAACCAACTTCTAAAATCAATAAACAATTAATAGGAATAATATAGCACCGCCTTAACTTTTACCTTATACCTTTTCACTGTTGGATTGCATAATTTTCTATTTTATATGATTGTGATTTATTAAAAACTGTGACCTCTTTAACAAAATATTGTTTAGAAATTTTAAAACGTAACAAATAATAATCGATCAACTGGATTTATAATAATTTAATAGTTTTATTTTGCTTTGTTTAACTAAATGATCAACTTTTTACTTAAACTCACTCAATTTTGCTATGTATATAATTAGTACGTTCTGTCTTCTGGTGTGCCGTGCATGTAGGAATCAGTTGCCTCCGGTTGCACAGGCTCCTCTGCTATTGTATTTGGAAATGCGAAAGGGTTATTCGGGACATGTCCGGTGGCACCATAATCGATGGCATTTGCACTATTTGCTTTCATTTGTGTGTTTTCGTCCTCTTCATTCTGTTTATTAAAATAATAAAAAAAATTGAGATTTATTTCTCCAGAATTTAAGGTAACTAGCCTAAATTTGAAGATAGTTACTATAATAAGCATAACTGCTTATAATAAGTAAATTAGAATTATTATTCTAAATTTGTTTGTTACATTAATTGATAGGCAGTTTTTATAAGCAAGAGCACTTACAAATGTTGTTTCTTTAATGTAACCAGCTGTTGTAGGACTCCATACTTTTTGTTCTTCCACTGGAGGCTCAGCCCAAGGCTGCAGTTCTCCTGATGCAAATATTCCATAAAATGAACATCCGATGAGATGCACTGTCGCTGCTATTGTGAATACGGTTGTCCAGCAACCTTTTTCCTATATAAATTAATATAAAATATCAAAAAGAATAAAGTTAATATGTATTAGAAATAAAATATTAAACTATTGGTAAAAAAGTAAAAATTGTTTTGAAGAAAGTTGGCTCTGCCTTGTGAATAAATTATTCATTCTTTGTCATGAAGTGAATCAGAAGTGTTTTATTAAATTCCAGGACATCCAACTTAAATTGATAATTAATTAAAATAATTACAAATGTTTACAAAAAACAAAAATTGATGCCTATTTGACCAGACCACTTCATTCTTATGTAATTTGACCCCCTGAATCCGAATCCGAGGTCCGTTAACCTAAGGTTCAAGGTCATTTCAAAGTCAAATTGAGAAAAATACATTAAATAATTCTGAAAAAGAAGATATTTAGTTTTTTGGGGTCACAAAATCTGAATTCGTGTTTTTTTTTATTCCTCAAGGTCAGCCAGAGGTAATTTCAAAGTCAACCCAAGGTAAAAATTAAAAAAGGAATGTATTGAATCCAAACCACTGAATATATGGATTTTTGGTTCGCTGATGCCAAATTCTGGGCCAGCTTAACCTCTCAAGGTCAACCCAGTGTTATTTAAAGGTCAGTTGGAAATTATCTCAAGCTTAAGTTGAGAAAGGGCCTCGCGACATATACCAGCCACAGCGCATATAGGTTTTTTTGTGGTTGCGGAATTTCAATAAAGGGGTCCGTTTGACCTTAAAACGTTAGATAGAGGTCATTTTAAGCGCATCATTAAGCTGACATCTTGGATTAAGGAATTCTCGAATTTGGACTTTAGATTCGTGATCAGCGACCCCTCAAAACCCCTGAGTAACAAGTTTCGCATAAACTACTCAACTGTTCACGAATCTAGTGCCGCCATATTGGAACCTCCATCTTACTACTCAATTTTGCAGGAATATTATTTAGCGAATTTGTCTCACTTTGACCTTGAACTTAACGCGATAGAGGTTAACGGACCTCGGATTCAGATTCAAGTCGTCAAATTACATAAGAATAAAATAGTTTGGTCAAACAGGCATCAACTTTCTTTTTCGAAACCTGTGTTATATAGTCCAAACATCTTATCGCGACTATAGTACGAATAGTAGAATATAAACAAATTTCTATTTTGAAAAAACTACAGAAAGATTGTAGAAGTTTCTAAAGCAACTTACATCTTCCTTAATTAAATAGTCGATCACATATGGCACAATAACTCCAGCGAGTGTTCCTATTCCATTCGACAAGCCCATTAATATACTGGCATACCTCGGTGCAATGTCTAGATGGTTAACATTATATCCTGATATTGCAAATCCACTGAAAGCAACACCTAGCGTCAGTGCCATCATAGCACCTCCCTGGAAGTATCCTATAAATACTAAATCTCTCAAGATCGAGCTCCTCAACGGCTACTTACAGAACTCGATGAGTGGGCCACAACCAAAAAGAAAACCCCCTCCATCCCGAAACCGCCACAATTGAACAGTTTCCGCACGTTCGTTGTAGTCATAATATTATTTTTGCGGAGGTAATCTGCCAACATACCACCAAAAGGCACTATAGTTGTCATGATCAGATGAGGTAGACATCCGACCAGGCCAGCCTCTTCGACCTGGAAGTCGAACTTGTGTTTTAGGAAGGAGCTCTGATAGAGGACGAGAAGGTAGAAATTCCAGGAACGACAGAAATTAGCCACAATTATAGCGTAGACCGGCATTGATGTCATCATTTGTCGCCAAGGGGTGGTTTTTATCGAAGGCATTGTAGGCTGTGTTGATTCACCCAGAGATTTTTCTATGTATTTCAGTTCAGGTATACTTATCGTAGGATGCTTCCGAGGATTTTCGAAACACAACCACAGCCAAGAAACATACCTATTTTTTGTTAATAATTTTTGAAAAATTAGATATTATAAATACTACCAGACTACCAATTTTACTCAGATGAATACGTGGTTAATTAATATTTTTGTTCAGCTACGTATTCAGCTAATCCGGATATTATTCACATGCGTATTCAGCTAGTTTAGATTTTATTCAGCCACGTATTCAGCTAATGCGTATTAATAGTCATAGTATTAAAAGGTACTTACCATGTAATTCCAAATACTCCATAGGCATAAAATGGAGCCTGATAACCTATAGAATCTGCGAGTATACCGGAAAGTGGTAGCCCGAAGACAACGCCTGCATATGAACCGCTAAATGCTAAAGTTGCTAGTCTAGATCTCTCTAAGGGTGGAGCCCAAAACCTCCATATACCGTGACATGCTGGATACGTCACCCCCTAAGGTAGCATACAAAGAAAAGAAATGAAGATGAATTCCTTTGTGTTTCAAGTCCTTTTTGCTCCCTCATATGGTTTGGATTTTGGGGAGATTACATCATGTTGATATCTCAAAGGACTAAGGATTATATCTATTTAAGGTTCAATGGGTTTTGTGTTTATTAAGGAAGCAAATCAAAATCCTTTCAATCCTTTAAGATATACTTTTTGCATTTCATTTTTGTTGCTTTCGCGCTTTATACAAACCTCAAAGAGTCCCTGGACTACTCTGACGAATATGACAACTTTTCCACGAAGCATATTCATCGCAGCCGGAACGAACAGATGGAGGGTGGCTGATGATACTATTGCTAAGCCGAAAATCTTGTTGGCGGGGAATTTGGAGGCAACAAAACCACCAGGAATTTGTGTGACTAGATATCCCCAGAAAAACGATGAATCCACATGACTCTCTGTTGCTACGGTCCAATTTAAAAAAGCTGTCTATAAAGAGCAAAATGTGCTTTTGTAATAGTCTTAAAAGGTTTTTTCTTATTTATGCAAATTTTGTATTCGAGAAAATTAAGATGAATTAGTATAGTTTAGTTTAGTTTAGTATAGTATAGTTTAGTTTAGTTTATAGGACTTTCCCTTAAAATTTTTCTTTTACCAGTAACATATGTAAATTTCAGGCTTTGCAATGAAATAATACCTAAATGATTGAAATTAATTTTTCAACTTCCGATAGTTGAACATTTCTAAGAACTTTGCTCCTCTGGACCAAAACTTTATGTAGTTCTTTCAATGGGAGACATTTCAGACTTTGAAGAAAAGTCATTGTCTCAAATGCCCAGAGCAAATGTTTTGAGCTTTGAACTTTTAAATTATCAGTACCAGAAAAACTATACTAAAATTGGGAGTCATAGCTCTGCAAAAGTCAATATATAGTATTTTAGTCAAGATTTTTCAGGATCAACATTTTAATTTTTTACAAGCCTTTATTTAACTTGAGTCGTTCCTATGTATGTCTTTCCGGTTCAAAATTTGTACTCGAATATTAACTTACTTCCTAATATCCGATTGTGATGAAATTTGACACACTTACGTACGTCCCGTGACAATACAATATAGTATATATAATATGCTTCTAAATCTAATATGGCGCCTGCTCCAAGATGGCGGATAACCGTCTTTCTTCAAAACCCTTCGACATATGTATCAAATAAAAGGGTTTAACGAGTAGAATACGATAAACTATGAAATAAATCCAGATTATAAAAGTATAAAATAAATAAAAGCAAAAACAAGGTTTTTAAATCAAGCTTTCTTGTATATGTATTTATATTATATGTTACCATTTCTTCATCGCGTAGCTATTGTAGGTTTAATTTATCGTTATATTTATCCATCTTAGTTAAATGCTTATTATAAATCTTTAATAAAGAATCATGTAAAATTGCAGAAATGTTAATCCTGAAATTCTCAGATTAGTTGTATACGCTTAGCTTATGGTTATTTCATTAAAAACTAGAAAAATTGTGCAAAGAAAAGTACAATTCCTATAGTAAATTCGGGAGTACGTTCCGTGTTATCCAAAAACCGTGTAAAATCAAATAAATAATCATATTTAATTGGAAAAATTGTGCAAAGAAATCGGACAAAAATTTAACATCTGTATAAGTTTTATCTGAGATATACATATACATACGTGCCTATATACACCACACCACAAAACTCTATATACGCATAGAAGAAGTAGTGAGAAGTAATGAAATCTATATTGAATGAGTAAAATTCTTAATCATACATTTTTACTTTCTAAATAATTTCTTATTTTTGTTAAAAGTATATAAAAATAAGTCTCAGTTTCTTTGTAAATTAATAATATTATTAATATATGTTTCTTAATTCCTTCCTATTCTTTTGAACATTCGAGTTTTAAAGTGCAATTGTTTTAAAGAAAATTATAATCGAAATGTAGATATAATTGCTATATTTATTCTCAAAATACACTAGCGATTACTTTACTTTGGCTTTAAATTTTCTAACTCCAGTATTGAAAGCTTTGGACTATTTCGTATTTTAACGCTTTTTATTTCGATTGCTTGTTGTCTTGGTATTTCTAATATTAAACGTTTTGCTCGGGGTTTTTCCTTGTACTCAGTTCAAAGAAGTAAAAAATAAGTTTCAGCAAAAGAATCTCTCAAAAGCCTTTTAAGATGCGTTCAAAAATACCACACTAGAACCGCGAGACGCAAAGCAGGTGCGGGGGCGAATAATAAAAAAAAGAAAAAAACTGGCACAATGCATTAAACCACTTCATTTAATGCATTCCTTCGAAAAATATCCTTGACGACGGCATAATATCCCTGTAATATGTACAATCGCCCCATTTGTAGTCGTCGCCCCGGCGCAGTCCCTTAGAATTCTTAATCTTTTGTGCTCGCCTCGAGAGCTTGGGCTGGCAGATTTCAGATATGCATCGTTGGTGATGGGGCTCCAATAAAAAGCGCCACCGTCAACATCATCATCTCATCTGAAAGCGGCTTTACACCCCCTCAGGGCCTTATTAATAACCGTGACAGTACCCTAATGTAGCAAATATGACTTAGAGGGATAGTAGTCCACCCCGCTTCGGATTCTGTGTTAAGAGGATGTCTATACCACCAGAGGCTGAGTTTTGTTCTTTGCACGTTTCCGGGATTTTTGCTGTTAATTGACAGAATTTCAGTCTCAGTTTTAGACAGTAAAAGGGTGGTGAAGATTATCGAATTACTCGTACAAGGTGCTGTACTCTATTCCATAGATATTTCCATACTTACCCCATTGTGTTCGAGTTTTAATTTCGCAGCGGACATGTTGCATCGCATTCCGAAGGATATCATAAAGCCGAGGCAGGCCATCACAGCAATTGTGTACCGGGCGGGCAAACAGGGGCACTCCGCCCTGCAGTACTTATCGACGTGGCGCAGGGGAGGTCGTTCGATTTCCTCAAACGATCCAGGTGAGTCAGGAATTCCCTCAGCATATCCCCCGGGAGCCTTCTCATCCATCTCCTGGTATCCTTGCTTCGATATCTCGAAGTTCTCGAACTGTGGCTTCATCCTGTAAAACAACAGAAAGTTAATTTCACACTTTTAACAAATAGTATATATTTTTAGTAATTCCCAAACTGTCATTAAAGGAATATTTTCATGTTCTCTGTTCTACTGATAATAAAATCCAGCACACTTTAAAGGCCACAAAGAATGTTCTTAAGAAATTGTGGAACGTCCCCTTTTTGTTCATTTCGAGTCCAAGAACGTGACGATTCCAGAATTCCTGGTATTTCTGTTAAGCAAATAACTTAAATTTGTTTTATGTGTGAGAAAGTACTTCTGTTGCGTTCGTGATGATTTCGATAAATTGCAGACTGGCACATGCTAGTCAATTTTCTTTTATCGTGGCTCTGTGTGAGAGCTCCTCATGACCGGAGATTAGGAGGCTTAGGAATCTTTCTCAAAATGACTATGATTTTTGCAGTACAATTTTGTGGGTGGTATTTAAAAATATATTGATTGCTTTCTTTTTAGTCTTTAAGAGAACTTTTAAGTTTATGTATTTTTTTTGGCTCTTAAAAAATAGATATTTCACTTTCTGGTGAGTTGAAATTTTGATTCAAAATCAAACAAATAATTGCAAGAATATGGAAAGCCAATTAGACAAAATTATAAATGCTTGACACGAACTACATAATGATGGTCTCAAAAAAAATCAGATTTTCTTATTTTGCTTAAATGTATTTCGTTAAGCTAAACCTTTTTTCTAATAATGACATTTTCGCAAATAAAATTGTAAGGTTTTTATCAGCCGTCTTCTTAATTATTGTTTTTATAAAAAAAAAAATTATTGTCCTTAAGTTTTTTAACTTTATAATTAGTAAATATATTTGAATGTCTGTTCAACCATCACACATGTGTTCTATTTATTATTTCAATGAGTATTCCGCAAAAGTCTATTTTGAAACCAACTAAAATTTACTACATTTGTAAATGACTACAATTGAGGAGGTACCATACAAAAGAATACAAGTCTACAAAAATCAAAAATCATGATTCCTGTTGGATATCAGTCTTTATTCTCATCTGCATTGAATAAAAAACACGGTATCTTTTCTATCATTTTAGTGAAACGAAAATCGTGGTTTGGAGCAGAAAAATAAATGTCCATATATAATAATTTCAATTAAAAATTCATTTTAGTAAAGTAAAATTTATATGTTCTGTTTAAAATACATTGGTTTGTAATATAGAGTTTGCAATTTTCAAATAAAACTATTCTTTCAAACTGATCTACTTAATCATACCCTCTTACGTTCTAGTAGCTGGTATGTTCAAGCAAAAATCCTGGACCTGTTCAAATAAAAGACTACATGTCCGTATTTTAAATCAAAATAGCTATTTAAGAAAATAAGAATGATTTGAACTAGCTGTACAACTTTGTTGCTTTTGGTTTTAAAATTAATATTAACATAAGAGGAAAACATTGCAGTTGCAGTTCGTAAATCCCCAAAATTCGATTAAGTGTGACTTGTATTCTTTTGCATGGTACCTCCTCAGTTATCGTTAACATCCTTGACACACTATGCCCGAAATTTTAAATTTCGGTTTTTTTCTGTATTTCGATATACATTCAAATTAAGTTTTATTTAGAATATTCTTAATTTTCGTTGTAAACCATTGTTAGGGCCTAACCAGCACCTTCTGGAGTTCTCGCATTTCTTTGCTTCTGCTCTGGAAGCTGGTAAACAGGTATATCGCATTTTTATAGATTTTGTTCATCATTTACGTAATCGATTTATCTGTGTGCTTAAAACACTCTAAAATTCTGTGGCGTGTTCAGAGGATTTTTCGTATTAATTTTCTGTAAATAACTGCCAGCTTTTAAATTCTGACGTAAACATTTTTTATACATGGTGCTCTATAAATCATCTTCCTCTTAGCGTAAACAAGTGTACGTCATCGTTGTCTTTCTCACAAAAAAGAGTATGCATTAACTTTGAATATAACATTTGTAAATAACTCTATATTGACCCGATTGGACAAGACTAAAGACTTGGGTGTATATACATTCTACATTTGACGACCATGTTGATGGAATATCTAATAAAGTTAATGGCAATGGCTTTACTAAGGGAAAATCAACTACCACAAATCTTCTCAAGGCTTTCAAGTAGATTACATCTACACAGATTTTAGTAAAGCTTTCGACAGGATCAATCATAATATTCTACTTTATAAAATGTCCGTATTGGGGTTTCCTTCGATTTTTCTGGAGGGGCTGCCCTCCTACCTATGGAACAGAAAACAGAGAGTTTCGTTTCGGGGAGCTCTATCTTCTGAAATTCACAGTTCATCTGGAGTGCCTCAGGGAAGTATTCTTGGCCCGCTGCTTTTCATTATTTATATCAATGATATCTCTTTGCTTCTCTCGTCTTCAAAAATTCTCTGCTACGCTGATGATGCAAAAATATTTCGCATCGTTTCTAGCAATGATGATTGTACTGCGTTTAACTCTGACTTATCCACATTTCATAAGTGGTGCGTTATTTATTGTCTACCGTTGAATGTCCACAAGTGTTCCATAATGACTTTTTCCAGAAAGCGGTCACCTTTAATATTCGGATACACTTTATCCTACCTTTTATCCAGACTTGACAAAACCAGGGATTTAGGTGTTTTAGTTAACTCTGCACTGTCCTTTGATGATCACGTCGATTCGGTTGTTAACAAGGCCAATGCTGCGTTGGGTTTCATCAAGAGATGGTCCAGAGAGTTTGACGATCCGCATATTGCCAAGCTTGTTTATTGTATTTTTGTCAGACCTATTTTAGAATACGTCAGCCCTATTTGGGCGTCTTCATATGCGATCCACATTAATCGCATTGAATCGGTCCAGCGGAGTTTTCTTAGGTTTGCCCTCCGTGGACTACCATGGTCCTTTGAACCTCTCACCTTATACTGACCGACTCAGACTAATATCGCTTGACTCCTTAGGAAATAGACATAACATTGCCAGAATGATTTCTCTCTGTGATATTTTGACTGGGCGTACCGACAGCCCTGAACTTTTAACGAAAATTAATATTTCGGTCCCTGGTTGTTCTTCAAGTGTCATATCACCGAACTAATTATGGTAGTGAGGAGCCACTGTCCTCGATGTCACGTCTTTTCAATGAGCACAGCAGTTGATTTTAATTTGTCAAAGTCTATTTTGAAAATTCAGCTAAGAAAATAGTTTAGTTGAGTTAACTATTGTATTGTTATTGCATTGCTATTTTGTAAGTAATCAGTTATTTGATGAAAATTGTGTAATAAATAAATAAATAAAGGCACCTTAGACTTTATCAAGAGATGATCCAAAAAGTTCGACGATCCCTACATAACATGACTTTTGTATTGCACCTTTATGAGACCCATTTTAGAATACGCTTGTTGTGTTTGGTCACCTTACTATTATATAACTCACATCAATCGTATAGACGTCGTCCGGTTTGCAGTTTGTGGGCTTCCTTGGAAGGACCCCATTATTTTACCTCCTTAAATGCATCGTCTCAGGCTCATTAATCTCGACTCTTTAGAATCTCCAAAACTGTGTTCGTTATGGCAATATCGACTCGTTGGATTTTCTGTCTTCTTCTAATGTATCCCTCTCGCTCTTTGAAAACCAGAGATTTTCTCAACATCTCCCAACACTGCACTAATTAGGAATTAAGGAATGCTGTTTAATTAAGTTAGTTATTAAATGAAACTGGTTTTTAAAGTACCCCGAATGCCATAATGAACAATTTCATTTTTAATTTCCTATTGGAAAAAACACAATTTTGATGACAGATTCTGAAAGAGCACACTCAAAACTAGTAAGATTCATGGTTTTTATTGGAAAATAAATGTCCTTTAATTGTAAGAATGAGGTTTCAAACTCCACAAAAAAATGAGGTTCTTTGGGCGTTAATGGGTTAAACATCCTTCCAGGAAGATTTTTCTAGTCACCCAAAAAATTGTTATTTACGTCTTGACTCTTCGCCTTTTACGTTTGCGGTTTTGAAGGTACAAATTTGTAGTCCTATTCTTGAAACTATATACTTTACAAATTTTTCAAATTGATTTGGTGCTTTGTTCCATTTTAATTTATTGTAAAATTTTTTATAATATATGGATATAAGCCAATGTATTTTATAGAAGTCTTTGTATTACAAAAAGTAATATTGAATTTATTATTTCAAAAGTCTTCTCATTTCAGCCAATTAATATATGAAAAATAAAATCAGAAAGATATAAAAGGGAAACATTTTCTAAATAATTGCCGAAACCTTTGAGCTGCTAAAGTCGCATGTTTACCCGGCAATTGTATCCGAAAATTGAATAGAAGCCCACTCGGTGAATAGACCCATTACCTTAAAAGAGTTGTTATGGTAGCAGTTTTCAAGGGATGATTTTATCGATCTCGAGATTTTATCGAACTCTCCCCCTCCGATGCAGTGGCTTTGTTGGCGTCACGAATCCGTCGCAATTGGACAATATTTCAAGTTTTCGCATATAAAAACGAAACGAGCTTCTCCTCATCTATCATCCCGGCCCCTTTGACTTTTCTGAATCGGAGTCTTTTGGTAGTTTAGTTTCCATGTTGTCGCTTCGATCGACTTACCACCAAAGAAGTCTTCTCGTTTCGGCGAGAGATTTGGGGAGCCAGATAAAAATCTAAGAAAACTTTATGCGGACTGCGGTGAGTCAGAATCTTGGCGGATGTTTTAAATGCCGGACGGATGCAGACTTTGTGGCGAGACAGATTGTACAGGCGCGACATTCGTGGCGCCAGAAACTATTTCGATGAATTTAATAGGTCAGTGGGAGATATCTTACCCTAGAATGATAGAAGACATATTTTTGGCAAAGTACTTTACTGTCCTCAATTATTTCTTAATAGACCATTTATTGCTTAATAATCTTATAAATCCTTGAAAAACAATCAAGAAAAATCGATGAATCAATTGTTTGCCCTATTTCATTTCTTATATTTTTCTATCCGTAGAAAACATGCCAAAATCCTTAAACCGATGGGCAAACAAGAATGTCTGAATCCGCGTGGCTCCATCGTTATCACGAAATCTGCCACTTAATAAAATTGAATTTTATTTGCAATCACCTCCTGATTTTGGGCGAAAACCTTAGGGGAGAAGGTAATACGTGTTCTTCGAAATCAACAGGTTTCCAGGACTTCTTCCCGGAGCAACTGAAATCCACACCTCCGCTGGGAATTGGTCCTTATGGTGTGAAATGGTCTGCAGTACTTTGATTTTGTTATTTTATTTTTCGGTTTCCAGAGTGTTAGGGATTTTAGGGATCTCACAGTTTCCCTGTGCACAAAGAGGGTGGCTTTACAGCTTTTGATATAGAAAACGACTATATTGAATTCGAAGCTGAAAACAATATCTACTTCGATTTTCCCACCAATTTCCACAGATTAAGAGTTTTAGAAGGGAACAACGACTATGAGTTATGGGTTTAACTAAGGAGATCCCACAAATCTTCTTAAGTAGAAAATATCTCAAATATCCCCGCGCCTAATTTTTTTCTTTTCCAAATACCCTTAATTTTATCGCCGCTAAATTCATGGTTTTGGTTTCAACAAAATCGTTTTCAGCTGATTAGTACTTGAGCCATTTCTGTTGGTGTCATCCAGCTAAGGGTTCCTTTCGGTTAGCCTACTCCTGTTGCTGTCAGGCATCCAGGAACTTTATAAATTATAATGATAATAGAACGCTCCCGTCATCCATTATTCTCACAAAAATTTTCCTTCTGAGACGAATGCGTGCCTTGAGTCCTGGTCGGGCTCCTTGGCTTCCGTCTTCGGGGAGTATTTTATCGCGCGCCCTACGAAAGCCTTCAGTCTGGCAGGGCTCGTCTTAGTTTCCCCGAAGGAAATGGGTTTCATTGGTATTCTGCTCAAGTGGTCCTCTCGATCTCATGCACATTTAGGGGCGCCGCTGTCGCCGCTTTTACACCCCTTAAAGGACTACTGATGCTGCCTGCGACGCGATGGTAATAAAGGCACTTATCATCTCACGGTACAATGAACTTGAGAAGTGAATCCAATGAATGAATTTCAACTTTCTTGACGGAAACTTAACTTTTTTTGGTATTCAGAAAAAGTTCTTTTTATTTAGCGCCTGGCGAGTACACCCGGTAAAATTGGTGAATATATCAAAGGACAGGTACACACACTGATGTCCAATTTTATTTATAGGTGTACAAATCTTGTTTGGGCTCACAAATTAATTTGTTTTACTATCATACGATGGTATACTACCTTAAGAATATTCAGTCAAAATTTGGAACTATATTTCTTATAACTAAAAAAGTTATGATCACATTTATATCGTAGGACGCATACCTAAGATAAATTTACTAGGTACGTAATTTTCTTACAAAAAAAAAAAAATGTTTACATACTTTCTAAAAACAAATTTTTCCTTAAACGCTTATATAAAAGCAGATACCAAACTTTTTCGAAATGCTTTCAGCCAATTGATTGACTACACTAAAGAAAAAAGGTATGTAGAATTGTTACATAAATTTAGGAAGGATACTCAAATAAAATTAGCCAAAGCTAACAAAAGTAACTCGGGAGAACTAAATAAAAACTTCGGTAATTTACCTAAAAATACTAGGGCAATTTTCTATACTAAGGGAAGTTAACCAAAATTTGGACAAATCACCTAAAATTATCAGGGTAATTATAAACAGGTATCTTAGGTGAATTAAGTAAAAACTACGGAAAATTACCTAAAAAATTAGGGCAAACGTAAGTGAATTAACTAACAATTTCAGCAAATTATCTAAAAACACTAAAACAATGTTATACTAGAAGCTAAGGTAAGCTAACTATAAACTTCAGTAAACTATTGGATATCCCTAGGCCTTACTTATATAAGAAGCTTAGGTGTTCTATCGATTCTTATATTTTTATTTTATATGTTTTACCCAAATCAATGAAATTTTCAAACATGATACTTGGTCAATTTATCAAATAATTTGTATAAGTTATCAAAATTATGTATAATATATATGGTAATATAACTCTTTATTTCAAATTGTTGTTTTCAAATATAGATTGGAAATTTTCAATGTTGTTTACTGTTTACTGCATTTTTCCTATTGCTGAGAAAATACTAAAAACTTAAATTATAAATAGCTATAATCAATATTTGTAAAAATGAAATTCCAATTAATTTTGATGTCTTAAAACACTTGAAACTAGTAACTAAAAGTAAAAATATAGATAGATAAATAAAAACATAAATAAGCAGATAAATTTCATTTCATACAAATTTTTATTTGTCATAAAAATATATAAATCTTTTATTAATACCAAAAGACTAAGGTATAAATGTTAACTAATAAATAACATCTTTATGTTTAAAATTTTGACGGATCAATTTATTTTCACACTTTAAATTATTTTAAATTTTAATTTTTTAAATATTTACGCTTGTGACTAGAAAAACTATAAATTTTGTAATAAAATTGAAGAATACTAACGAAAACCATAAGCTCTTTTATTTTTACAACAATTTACGTCAATAAACATAGCAACGATTGTAAATTCCCTAATCATTTGTATACTTTGTCCAAGTATTTATTTACAACTTCTATTGTTGATGCGAACTGATTGCAAATTATACCCTGGCAGACTATGAACGAAATTTAGATTTTCGAGCGCACTCAATTTAAAAATTATCATATTGTCTTGAAATTAGGGTGTAATTTGTCTAAAAATTCTTTTTGATGGAATTCATCTCAATGTTTGTAAGAAATTCAAATATAGTAAAATATTTTTACAATTCTGTACCCAAGAATTTCTAAATTTTATTCACAGTATGTCCAGGGTATAGGAAATTTTCCATAGCCTTGTGCAAGATTTTACGACATTTAACCTAAAATAAATGCAAAAGCTTTGAATTTTTTATCCAATTATATATTACTACACAAAATATTTAACCCTAGCTTATTTAGGTGATTTGACAATAGTTTTTTCGCTCGGTGTAAATTTAAAAAAATTATTTTTGGTTTTTCATTTCTTCGTTATTTTTCTTTTAATTTAATGCCAACCTCATTTTTATAGTTCTCACAAAATTGAGGGCTTTGGATACAAAGTATATTTTTATCAAGGTCAAAATAACGACGTTTTTGTTCAAAAAACTATTCAATATTATGCAAGTGCACAATTTTAATTGAAAATAAAATGTCTGAGAGCGCTAGCTCGACAAGAATTATATAATTCAAGATCATTTCGATTTTTGCTAGACTTGTCTAGACAGAACGATGCATTTCTATTAAATAATTTGAAGTGCCTAAAAGTTTGAGTAAAATTTGTTCGAAAGGTATGTGTCCCCTTAGAACACTTTCCTAATAAATCTGGTTATAAGATGTTTTAATTAATTAAATTCAGTGTTTTACAGGGAGCACTCAATGCCGTTCCATTTTCCACATAAACACCGAAACGACTCTACAAAAGAGCGCATACCTCCCACAGTTGCGGAAATCTAATTACCGCGAGCCCTAAACAAATTTACGAGTCTCAATCAACCCCCTAAAAGCCTCTGTCACAGTAGATTACGTGGGGTGTGTTCTTCCCGACGACGTCACGGGATTAGGGACCCTGACAATTGCGTCGTCGGTTGTCGGTTGTCGGGACGGTCGCTTATTGAGGAACTTGTTCCTTCCTTTTTAATTTTTATAGGTAAAATCGAAAGGCGAGCAGCCGCATCCATTACAAGTGCACGTGCGAACTACGTGCATGGAATTCTTCCCCGGCATTCTTCCCCGACCCTGCCATTAAAGTGTGTTAAGGACAATTAGAGGAAGAGGAGCATGCAGAGTGAGGTGGCTTGCCGCTCCCGGGAAACCCGAGGGAACCTATCAAGCGTTTAACCACTGCTTTAAGAGGCAATCGATCTGGGCTGCATCGGGCTGGTACGGGCCAGTCAATATGAATCGAGATTGGAATCCGTAAACATGGTACTCGTGGCATCCCCGAACGAGGGCAAAGTCCAGACAATTCATAATGATCCCTTCTTCCCGTAGGATGCTCTGACCCCAACCCCAACTCCGTAGCCTGTCATAAGATGACTTTTTGTCCGATATGAGTTATGACCCAAAGTCTCTGAGCTGAGGGCTCGGATTACCGAAAAGTGGGCGCTATCTTCGGCCGGCAGTCGACCGGAAAATTAAATTTTATTCATGATTGGTGCTTTACTTACCCGCCAAAGACCCCCGCTGCGCGATCCTTTAACGCCTCTAATCCTCGCATTTTGAGGTTTTTGCTTCTATCGCTCTACGCCTCGATGCCTGGAAATGGAAGTGGATGAACCTGACCGTGGGGTTCCGCTTGTGACTTCTTCCTGGAGGTCTTCTCTTCCTCCTGTTCGGGTGCGATGACGAAGTAGCAACTTGTCTATGAGCAATTCCTACTACTCAAAAATGGGTGACGGTAGCATTTTTCTAGAGCCAGTTCATTTTTTATCTGTAAGATGAAAAGTTTTATTAGTAATTTTCTTACAGAAATATTTATAATAATTAATATGGCATGTACTAAATTCTCACGTCACGAAAAACTATTAAAAATAAGAGTAAATTTTCATTCTTTAAAATTAGAATTACTTTTTCCCAAAAATCTTACAAAACTAAATGTTTGTACACTTTTTTCTTTTTACATGTTTTGATAATCTCCACTTTCTGAAAGCTTATGAATAGCTTTGTATATTATGTTTTAATGATTTTATCGAAAGCAGTAATTAATTTTTGAGCAATAACCTACATTTCAATTACATTATACTCAGGACAGTTCTTCTAACATTTCACAGAATTGTACAATCCAATTTTTTTTTAAATTATCCTTTACATTTGATCTACACTTTAAGGTAAATTTTATGCATACTAATAAGATTGACGACTAGGACGAAATCTCTGCACTACAAATATTTATAAGGTTATTCTATTTACTGAAAAAATTTATTGGACGATAGATACATTTTGATGATAATGGTTCGTTTTTTGTTTTATCTCGTTACTAATAATTTAAAAATTCGATCGGTATCTTTATATGAGCAGTTCACAGGCCAAAACGATTAACTTCAGTTTTGGACACTCTTAAATTTTATTGTTTGAAATAAATTATCTTCACAATTAGGCTTAAAAATACTTTATACTAAACAATATGAATTTTTATTTCAAAAGGTGTTTTAAGAAAAAACGGGTGTAATTTCATAAGTGTCTTGGACTTTTTTCGTGCGGAATTAATTGAATTGGCAAATAATTTTCTCTTTTACAACAATAGAATTTTGGTATTATTACTATTGGGAATTTGTTACAATTTGAAATTTTTTAATTACCAAAATATAAGAATAACATAGAACGGCAAACTCCGACAATTTTACTAAATCTATAATACATATAAGGCATCATATAAATTGGATTAGGCTCAGTTTAGCTGACTGCGCATCCAAAAGTAATTTTTTCTATGCATTGTCCAAATTATTGAAATATAATAGTAATAACGACTATTGGAAGGTATCTCATACCAATTTAACCCTTTTTGATCGTATGTTTACTCTCAGCCACCACAGTAAAGAAACATACTGATCTTGTATTCGGCAAAATTCGGAGATATGTACATAGAAATCGAAATAATAAATTAATTAAATTAATCAATGTCTTTTATTCTGTTTCCGAACAGTTACCAGATCAATACTACAGGGATTTTTCCATATATGACGAATTCGTAAATGAAAATGCACAATCAGCTCTACTTTTTGAAGAAAACAAATTGAGAAAAAACAAAAGACTGTATTTTGGACTTTTTTGAAATTTTTTTAAAAAATAACGTAGTCATAGGAGGTCGTAACATGTCTCAATTCAAAGCCTGAATCTTATTCTAGAATTTCTATATCTTTTAATAAAGATTTTCTTGAACAAATTACACCATCTATTGCATGAAATAATCGGTTTTAAACATATTTTAGGGAATTCTTTTAAGACCTTCTCACTTTGATTTTAGCTATATTAAAAGCTCTTAATATGATCACAATTAGATCTGTTAACTTCGTCACTTTATTTTTACCTGAAAGAGGAAGCGTGTTGAGCATGTTCATTAACAAATTCATAAATGTACGGGAAAAATCGTATATAAATTGAAAACATGAGTGCATAAAGGTGTTACGACACATTTTTTGTTTTTTTGTTTTTTTTTAAATAAATACTATTTTTTTACTTACAATATGTCGGGATGTAAAAAACCTAGTTCTGGAATCATTAAATAGAAAATAGAGAAAAGATAAAGGTGCTATGTTTAAGCTGAAAAATTCCTTTGCGTGAATAAAAGTGTTAAGTAGACAAAAATGTACGCCTTCATTTATTAAATCTGAACACCGTTTTTTCTACGAAGATATACTGTCAACTGAGTAATTTGGTTGACTTAATAAAGTTAAAACATTCATCTTCTAGATATATTATTAGGGCTTTAGTACCAAGAGTATAATCAAATAAATATTATTATAGCAGTTTCTACAGCTCGAAATTCTTTCATTACGAATTTCTCAAAATCTCAATTTTGTTACATAACACCTTCATCCACACATGTCTTCAATTTGACCAGTAATAATATGTATAATATTATGTGTTACTACTAAAGGTTGTTGGTGAGTTTATTCTTAAGTATATAGTATTGTATGCTTAATAAAAATAAGTTGAATTGAGATAAAAAATTAAATTATGGCTTCTTTTGGAATATAAAGATCAATTAATTATTTTTAATTTCGTATTCGATACATTAAAATTCATTAATTTATATAGTTATAACAAATACTTCTAAGTATTCTATTTGACCAGGCAAGAAATGCCTTTGCATTTCATCTTACTAACTCCGTTTTATTAAATAATTCGTTATTGATTTCTTGGTATTTAAACAAATAATAAGCTCTCCAAATCTACTTCTACAGAAAGGAAATTATATCATATTAAGTTAATAATAATCCTTTTGGAAAATATGTATTTTTTGCTTATTTTATAAAATTTGTATATACCTAAAAATCCTTACTATTATAATTTAGGTGTTAAAGTTTTGAAAAATTGTTATATAGATATAAAATTTCGTTTTTTTAAATATACTTTAAAGTCGATTATTTAACCTTGGAGGTGTTCAAAATATCAATTTTTTATAATAATAAGATTGCACAGATTACTTTTTATTTTTATACAAATATTCATTTCAATTCATTTATTTAGGGTTAATAATATTTCAAAGTGTCGCCAATATTAATTTTATACATTAAAGAAAGACAAAATATAACAAAATTGCTTAACATTTTGATAAAATATATACAGTAAAACCCGCTTAAATGCAACCCGCTTTACTGCACAATTCCTTTTATTGCACACAATGCGAATGCACCGAATTTTTTGCCTTATTAATGTGTAGAAACAAAGACCGCATTATTGCACACCTCTTAAATACACAAACCTTTTATTTGCACATTAATTTCAGGCACGAATTTTCTATTTGAATTAAAAAATAACCGGATAAATGCAATGTACATATTTTAACACTAGAACTACCAAGACCGGTAAAATTGATCGGTACTAAATTTCTTGCTTGAATTAATCATATTTTTTGAAAATATCTCTTAAGAGTAATACCAAATCTTATTAGGTTCAAAATTGCGACATATGTATCGTGAACCTATTTCCATTTATAATTATTAATTTAAATGTGAAAGCATATTATTTTAAAGGTGCCAAAAATTATCAAAATTACAAGCTTGAGCGCCGGTAGTTCTAGTGTTAAATGAACAGATATGTAATGTCAAAAATTCATTTTCTGTAGAAGTGTAGTACTTTTACATTGTCCCCTCGGTGGTTACCATTTAAAGGCAAAGAAGAAGAAGAACACTTTCTCGTTAGTCTTTGCTTTGACATTTCAGTCTTTTTGAGTTGGCGGGTGGACCTTGTAAATTGCGGATTGTAATTGTTTAATTTTGGTAAAATTTGTAAAGTAAAGACGAAAACAGAACGCTATGTAATTAACCAAACTGAAAAAAAGTAATCCGAGCTCTCTTAAATGCACAACATGTGCATTTATCTTAAAAACGTTTAAATGCACAAACCGTTTAAATGCACGAAATTTTCTGACAAATTGGATGTGCATTTAAGCGGGTTTTACTGTATGCGGTTTATGAATTATTAATGAAAATTCATTTATGGACAATTTCAAAAACTTCATATTAAGGTCAAGATTTAAAACTTATCTAAAACACTAAATTATTAATTTAATAATACTATTTTATTTAAATTCTGGCTATTAACATATTTCGTTGTTATTACATCTATTAGTTCAGTTCCATATTTTAGTATCCATAAATGGGACATTTTTTAAATGAGAATTTTTTAAATGAGAATGAAAATATTTTGTAAGAATTAATTAATTTTAAAAAGCTACAATACTCACCATTGGACATAGTTCCTGGTTTTTAAAGTGGTATTCCAAGGATATTATCCAACTCGGTTATATCCAGATAGTTTTTATGCACTTCAAAATTCACTCATTAATATTCGGGCTTAGTTCACTACTTAGAAAATTTTGTTTTAACGTTCCCTTAATTTACTCCACACATGTTAATTTCGTACTCCAACAGTTGTTAATTTTTCTTTTAAATTTTATTTTAATTTCTTTATTGATCACAGTGCTCGGAATTGGCGAAATAAGGCGGCTTAGTTTGAAATTAAAACGAAAAACTCAAAAAATACAAAACTCCTAATGGCTCGTTTGACAAACACCATTCAGACAGAGTTTTACTAAGTCCCAGCCGAACCCTGTCTGAAAACTGTATGCGACGAGAAATCGTTAGCGGCCCCCCTCGAGCTGATTTTGGAACGTTCCAAAAAGCACCCTGATTTAGTTTTTTTTTTTTTTTTTTATTCTCCTCTACCACGTCAACGATGTCGTTGATATATGTATATAAATATTTTTTTGCTTCTCTCGTTATTTTGAAACTCGAGTTAAAACCAGAAACACACAGAAAAAAAAATGTATCTTCTAAAAAGGCAACAAACACGGACGTAGCACACGCGGCGTCTCGCTCCCACAGGGTGAGCAGTAGGGTCCCTTATTTCAGTTCACCAATGACGTCACTGCTGCAAGCGTACTATACATAATTCACCGATTGTGCAGTACATAGGTGTCCGGCCCGGGGGAGGATGGGAGGTAGAGCTGATTTTGCACTAACAATTGTATATTATTATTATTTTCTTCTTCTTCTTTTTCCGTGGGCTTCTTCAACACTGGTTTTGGTATTTGTCGATCCGCCGAGAGGACTGTACGCTGTTACTTTCTATCATTTCCCGGACGCACGGCTGCCGAACACATCGCCTGCTTGACGACTGCCTCAGATCTGTGTTGGGGCCCCGTAAGCGGATCAGGGAAGCTGGTCAGGGAGCCTCCCCCGTCGTCTCTTTTCGTCGCCAGTGGGGGCTGGCTGGCTGCAACGGCACCATCAATTCAATAGTGGTGAAAAGCATCCCCCGGAAGTGGCCCTTAAAATCGCATTCAGTGCGCAGGTCCCTCCAGCAGGAGCTTTTCCCTTCAGACTTTAGTTGTCCCGGGTCCTGGGGAGCGAACACGTCCCGTAACTGTATCATTCGCTGGGGGTACACATGTAAATCTCGGAATCCCTGCAGGAGTTGGCCAATCTCGGCGCTGCAAAGGTGGAGCCCCAGCGCCCTTGTTATTGCAGCCATGCTGGCTGCCGAGGTGCAAATAAACCCCACGAGCCTCTCATGTGCTCCAACAGTGTGGGCCTGGGGACTACCCTCCCCCCACACTACGTGGAAGCGCTAGATTTGAGTTTTCATATCCAAGGCACAAACAAACGTTGCCAGCGACATTGCCAGCCATTTTGATTTGGGGCCGCTATTGTAGCCATTTCATTTCGCCCAGCTGGAATATGGGGTTTAAACTTTTACCATTTTAACGTGTTTTCCTCTTTTCTACTTTTAGAGTTCAATTTCTATGCGCTGGAGCCTGTGCGTGGAATTATAATATAAAACAGAGGAGCTCGTGGGTGTCAGTCCCTCTTCGGAAAGGGTACAAAAGGGCTCCTGCCATCGTGTCATCCACACACAAAAGAGCTCATGTTCTATTCTATGCAGACGGTCGTAGCTTTAACAATAAAGTCTGAGGTACCATTTTTGTTCTGAAAAATTATTCTACTTTGTTATGGTAACAATAAGAGCAAACTTTTACTAAATTGAAATTGCATTGCATTTCATTTTAAGAATAAATTACCTTACTTAATCGTAACTGCAAGTGACCTCAATTTTGTGAGTTTGTTTTTAAACCTTCGTTACTCAATAACCAAAAGTCAATAAAAGTTTGCTAATTTCAGTGCATATATACCAGAAAATGTAATTTTTTAGTATAAAATAAAAATATATAAAAATAAAAAAATAAAAGTAAGCATAATTAAAAAAAGGAAATATTGAAAGATAATGCAATATTGTGTCATGAACTATAACTCTGTTCAACATCAAATAATGTTACTTTTATCACTTGCATATATATTTTAAAATTTAGAAAATTCCTTTGCACAGCCGCAAACATCTAGTCCAGTGAACTTTGAATCAGTGAGACATTTTCAACGCTATTTTTATTGGTGTTGTTGTACTAAAAATTCGCAGGTTCACCCAGTAATTAATTTAATGCAGAAAAAATGTTAACAGATGACTGAAGTAAAGATATATCACCTAGTTCATAATAACAAAAAGATGCTTGATGTTACTTATGATGCACAATAATGATAATAAGTTCCTTTGTGAATAGAGAAGTGATTAAAAGTTATAAAATATATGATTTATGTATGATATAATATCTAAAATAGAACTATGTAAAAAGCACTGGACTATTTGACTAAACTTTGCTAATGTGATTGTACATAGATGCTACCACTAGCATAATAATTCACAAAATGTGTGCTATATACGGAAAAATATGCACAATAGAACCCCAACACCAAAAATTATGGGTGGAAAAGAAAAAAATAATCTATATAAATAAAAATGTAAATGTTCGTTTCTTCAAAATCTTAAATCTCCGAAAGTTCTACACCGATTCATTTGAAATGTTGACACAACGTTGCATCCCAATACGCGCGTGTTTTTATATATTGGCTGTGTGAATATGACTCCACCCTTTCCCAACAGATGTCGTTTTTATTATAGCTTACGTGTACTAATAAATGGAAACACTTGTGTTCGATAGTACTTTATGTCAGCTGTCAAACGCACTACGTGACATTTGGTTGAAATATTAGCAACAAGTGCTTTTACCTCCTTGAAAATATCGGTTTTCGTTCCAAGTAAACATCATTTGCGGGAAGTGCTATTACACTATTTTATTGTAAAGAAAAGTGCAGCGGAAACTCATCGTTTGCTCGTGGAGATTTACGGTGAGCATGCTCCATCTAATACAACTTGTAAGGAATGGTTTCGACGTTTTCAAAATAATGGTTTTGGCACTGAGGACAAAGAACATGGAAAACCACGAAAAAATTTGAAGATGCTGAATTGGAAGCATTAGTGGCAGAGGATTCTTGCCAAACTCAATCAGAATTGGTTGCAGCATTAAATGTTGAACGATCAACTGTTGCAAAGCGTTTAAAAGCAATGGCAATGGTTCAAAAAGTTGGTAACTGGGTTCCATATGAATTGAAAGAAAGAGACATCGAAAGTCGAAAAACAATTTGTGTAATGCTACTTCAAAGGCAGCAAAGAAAAGGATTTTTACATCGAATAATCACAGAAGAGGAAAAATTGATATATTATGAGAATCCTAAACGTAAAAAAGCTTGGGTGAAGCCAGGTGAACCTGGCCCAAGGTTATGTTCTGCATTTGGTGGGATCAGAGAGGTGTTGTTTATTATGAGTTGCTCGAACCCTCTCAAACTATTAATGGAGAAGTTTACCAACGGCAACTTATGCGTTTGAAGGGAGCCATAGAAGAAAAACGACCAGAATGTTGAATAGACACTGTAAATTTATTCTTCAACCGCATACCGTACAAGTCGTGAAAAGATATTTAGATGGACAGAACTGGGAAGTGCTACTCAACCCGCCATATTCGCCAGACATAGCTCCTTCGGATTATCACTTATTCCGAACAATGCAGTCAGATCTTACGGGAGAACGGTTCACTTCATACGAAAGTATCAAAATTTGGATTGATAATTGGATCAGCTCAAAAGACCAGGATTTCTTCATACAAGGAATACGTAAATTACCTGAAAGATGGACGAAGGTTGTAGCTGCTGATGGAGCATACTTTGAATACACTTTTCTTTAATTTTTAAAAAAGCAAATGTGTTTTAACAATAAAGGGCGTGTCATATTCACACAGCCAATACATAAAAATTAATCTTTGTTTATTCGCTTTTTGTGGACTTCGAAACCGCTGAACTGATTTCCTTGAAATTTATACTACGTAGAGTCTATATAAAAGAGAGTGTTATAGGCTATCATGTTTTCAAATTTTCGCAAGAAATTTTCCGTTTTTGAACTTTTATCGTAGATAGATATATGGACAAATTGAAGATAGATAGAAGGTGGATAGATAGATAGATAGATAGATAGAGAGATACATACATACCGTTTTGTTACGGAAATGATTCTATTACCGCAATAACTGAAGCTCAATTTACGTTTGGATTATATTTTATTTATAAATTCTACCATAAAACCGATTTATTTCTCGAGGAAGCACGCAAGCTACAGCTAGTAAAATAATCATTTTAGTGTAAGATGCGCCTGAGAAATAAGATGATTAATACGGTATTGATTTAAGACGAATTGAAAAGTTGTATTACGATTTATCTACTCATTTTTATAAAAAATTACAAATGTTGAACCTTCATTCAAAAGTACCATATTTTACCCCATTTTTCGACTGCAAACTCGATAATGTTTAGAATTCTTTTAAAATAAAAACTACAAAAATGAAAAATTCAGAATTTTGATATGTTGTTTATTATACCTTTGAGTATTTACACAAACATCTTACAATAACGGTTTTCTTACAATTATAGCTACAAATACTTATAAATTATGAATCCGCACAAAAAACTTTCAAGGTTGGTTGCCATAATCACTTCTTTCAGGTTGCCTGATATCAAAAACTTGAAACGTTTTTGTATTCTATATGCACACAGTCATTGTCCGAAGAAAAAGAAAAAACAAAAGATGTTTCAGAAAAATAACCGCAATTCAAAATCAAAAGTTCGATTTTGTCCTAAAAATCACGAATTTTTTTGCAAAAAACAAAATATATGGTGTAAAATACAGTTTTCTGTTCATCGGACGATAACAAAAGCCTTTATGAATATCTAGTAAAGGATCAAGTCAATCGATGAAATAGTTTCTTTTCAATCTTAGCAACCTTCGCTCGGAAATGATGTTTCATGAAAATCGCGTATAAAGTTTAACTTCCTAAAGAGAGTCCATACACATACCTGCTAAGACACAAAGTCTCTGAACTGCGGTGTTTTTAGACATTTTTATTTAAAATGACGAAATGTTTTTCTATAATTAAACTATCAATTTCCGTAACAAAAAATGTTCGATTGTTTGGTCTTAAATTAAAAAAATTAGCAAAACTTAAGTAATCATATACTTCCTTCGTGCGTTGTATACATATTTTTGAGTGTTATCTCATAAAATGTTTTAAGATCCATAATGACCTAGGTTTATTTCAATGTCTAGAATGTTGAAAATTTATCTATCTACACTACAGAAATATGTATGTACCTTATTGAAAAGCTATGGATAATAACAAACGATAAATATGAGCTAAAAAGAATTCTGACAGACTATGTCGAAAATTGATAGTTGCCTCAAATCCGCTAACAATTTCCGCAAGGTCGTACCTCAACGTTTTTTTATCAACTTTCAGTATCTATTGATTGAGACTTTCAGAATAATCGTTTAAGCGTAAAAATTGTTTAAAATTCACTTCGAAATAAGCGTTTAAAAGTTATTATTGAGTTATGAGAAAATCAAGTTTCCTTTACCTGAATTCGAAAAATTGTGCATACGATTAAGAGGCGGCACGTTTTTATTTATTTTTGCAGCATTACAATGTTAAATTGAAAAGCAGGAACAGATAAAAAAGAGCATACTGCGCTTTCAAAGTTTGGTATGTGGACTTTTTATTGACTTTGCCAAAAATACTTTTTTATGCTCTTAAATCATAAAAAACTTATTTCCCAAAAAACACCAAACATACCAAAATCTTAAAAAGCAGTGAGGACGTATAAATTTCTTTACATATTGTAGAAATAATAAAAATGAGAAAGGTACATAGCCTATTATTTACTGACTTTCCACGTAGTGCAATTTAAACCTCCTTTTATGTGCTAAATACTTTTTATTTCCATATGAGGGAATTGCAATCAAAAATTTTTTTTTATTTTTAATGAAAGTTAAATAACAAGTTACTAAGTGAAAATCAACGTTGCAGGCACAATAGAACTTTGCTCATGAGGGGTGCATTTCGTCTATAATTACATAGTTTTATGCTTGTTGGCGTCTTAATTTAACTGGTATTTCCAATTATAGATGTTATGCCTCTTTTAGAAAAAAACAAAATTCAGCTGGTGTAAACGTATTGTGGCAAGCAAGGCGAGGTTTAGATCTCACAACTTTACACAACAAATATTTAGCAGCAGGTAACATTTCTCAGATAGTCACCCACTAAAACTTCAATTTTGAAATCATCTACTCGAGGTTCCAGAAGGATGCTAAAACCAAAATCTATAAATTGGCCAAATTCAGAAATCCAAGGCCTCACAATGAACAATCAACAGCTACAGAGAGCCTATCGTCTTTTTCTACCAGGCAGAGAACAGCTACAACTAGCAACACGAAGTCAATTCAAGTTTTTAGGATTGCAGAAAGGTTGCCTGTCGGGAAAAGAACAAGCTCATCTTTTAGAACAAGAAATTGACCTCGTTTGCTGTCGGAAAATTCATTTGAATTTTCTTCAGTAGTCATGAAGTAAGACAAAATGGTAGCTGCACCACAGCCACACAATTTCTAGACCGCTAGACGGGAGTACAAATGAAAACCTAAAACCTAAAATCTAAATTTTAATAATTTTCATTCTTAGATATAGTAAATCTTAACCTTAAATGCGCTATGCAGGGTGTCCCGATTCAACGTAGGAATCGACTCCTTGAAATGTCCTGATCAACATTTGTTCTGAGACCTCCTCTCTCCCTCCTCAAAAAGCCTTCTCCCTCCTCAAAATCGCCCTGTAAGATTTTTTTGAGTTTCGGTCGCTTAAGTCCTTCTAGATCCTTGTAAGAACATCGCAGGACATCGAGCAATGACTCATTCAGAAGAGGAGGAGAGCAACTCTCCAATGATACTCCATATATAGAATAGGAATGTGTGAAAACTAATGAGTCACTATTTTTTAACAAATGGAGAGATCGGTAAAATGTAAATTTTTTTAATAAAGGAAAGTCGTCATTTTCATATCATGTCCATTTTATTATAACAAAATTAAACCAAATTAATACAAACAAAAATACCTGAATTTCTTTGAATCTTCCATCGTCGGAAAGACGTACAAAAGGATGTTAGGGACGAAATCCTTTCGTCATGCAAAAAAGAGAGGTCTCGTTAAATCCTTTAATTTTATTCAAGACGGAGCAGCACCTCAACGCACACAAGAAGTATTTAAAGCAATCAATAAATTTTATGGCGATCGAGTTATTGGCCTATGGTACCCACGCTTTGCTAGGGGAAAAGGAATAGAATAGCCACCTTACTCGTCAGATCTCATTCAATGTGATTTCTTTTTGTGGGACTACATGGGCGTTTAAAATGAAACGTGAGAACATGTTTTTAATAGTTTTAGAAAGCATTTGGATATTTGTGCCAATTTAGATGGTTAAAATATCTAAAATAAATATCATTAGTAACTAACGTTCTTCACTATATTTTCAAATTAATGGTTATAATAAATATTTAAATAGATCTAATTTTGTTATAATAAAATGGACATGAAATAAAAATGACGACTTTCCTTTATTAAAATGTATTTAAATTTTATCGATCTCTCCATTTGTTAAAAAAATAGTGACTGATTAGTTTTCACACATACCTATTGGACACCCTTTATTATGATATGTTTAAACGTATAAAAAGCAGAGAGTTTCAAGCTCAAAATTTATCGACATTTTCATAAACAACTTGCAGTTTTATTCTGTTTTCATAAAAACTTTCTATGGAAACGATTACTTGTTTTATTGTTATGGATCTTTTGCCTTTTACATATTTGGACATATCCGAACAAGTAGGTTTTCATTGAAAAGGTGCTCTCCTCCGCTTTTGAATGAGTCATTGCTCGTTGTCCTTACAAGGATCTATAAGGACTTAAATGAGCGAACCTCTCCAAAATCTTCAGCAGCGATTCTGAGAGGAAAGGAGACATTTTAAGGGAGGCATTTTAAGGGAGGCATTTTAAGGGAGGGAGAGGGGAGGGGCTCTCAGAACAAACGTTGATCAGGACACTCCAAGAAGTCGATTGGTAAAGCGTTTCCTACGTTGAATCGGGACACCCTGTATATCGGAGATATTTATATTACATATCTTTTTGATCTCGCTTTTGATTCTTTTGTATTTTTTATTTATATATTCATTCATCATTATATTCATTCAATAATTAATTGTAGCCAAAACAATCAGATAAAATAAAGTAATATTGATATCATGTTCATCAAGAGTCGTGTAGAGTTGGGGTGGGCGCCGAAACTCACGTAGAAGCTTCAGTGGAAATTAAGTAACATAACTAACAAGAGCCGCCCATTCTCAGCGAGAATCCCGCATACTCCTACCCGTTCGTTGTTACTCCCCCTCGCAGCAACTTAATTATTTCCATTCGATTTAATTCACTCAGTTGAAAATTTAATTTCGCTGCTTGGGGCCTCTTATATGAAAATTCTTGAGTTAATTTACCGTTATGGAGTGATTCGCTGACAGGTAACCAATGACAACCTCACCAGCATCCACCCCCACTCCTTTTTCTGCTAAATAGGGTAGTCGAAGTCAAAAGCAGAAACACGTTCAACTTCGCTTCGACTCAACTCTTCACCCCCACGCGAGAGATACGTCTTCAAGAATTGCCACTTGGCTTTGAACGCTGGGCGTGGGAGGGGGTGAAGTGAAAGATGGAAAGGTGTTTTGAGGGGGAGGGGTGCAATTTATTTCACTTTGTGCCTTTGCTGACGAAACTCTTGCGGAAAAATTATTTTCGATTTTTTCTCGGTGACTTTTGTTAATAGTCGGCCTCGTCATGGCCCGAAAGCGACGTGGTTCACTTTTAGGGCAGCTACACTGTTTTCACATTATTCGACCATTTTTTATGCTTTTATCAGTTGATGGTCAGGGCCTGTGATTTATGGCTTGTCCATTTCCGAGGACTGCGGTCTCGTTCATTTTTATTCTGGGGACGAAAGGACATCGGACTTTGAGCTCTTAAATGTAACAAACTATGATTACATAATAGATAAGAAATACTATTTTAGCTGCGTGTTTTCGTCTGCCCAGAACCAGAACAAAACAAAAATTAACCCTTAAATTGAAAATTATCATGGGCAATATACAAAACAAGGGATTAACATGTTCTAAAAATATCAATTTGTAATATGTTTTATTGTTCTGAATAGATGAAAAAATCACTGCTGTTCCTGAACTTATTACTTAAAGATAAAGCTTGATTTACGAAGCCGAATATCCATTATCTTACTTTTAGATTTTATAAATATAGGAAAAGCTAAAAATTGTAATCCTTTTTCAATCTATTTCCCGTGCACGTATCTTAATGAAACATATCTCAAGCGAAAGGTATGTTTTCATAGATGTGCAGAATATATGTTTTATTCAGGTACGTTCATAGGGAAAGATGTGAAAGTCAGGTAAAGTTTTACCTATACTGAAAAAAATTGTTATTCACATACGTAATGCTCAAATAACAAAAGCAGACCAAAGATAGAGTGTGGGGAAATGTGAGTACAGAGAGAATATGTATATGAACTCTGCACTCACATTTCCGCACACTCTATTAATCAGTTGTTACTATCTTTTTTCTTCTGATTTTGTTATTTGAGCTGTTAAGTGCAAATTTAACAAGTGCCGACTTTTTTCTAATTAAGAAAAATCTTTTTTAACTTAAATATAATTGCGCCAACGCGGTGGAAAGTGTGCTTTCCGATTTTTCTTTTTGTGTTTTTGGTTTGACGCTTATTATAATTGCGAATTTTTTTTGTATAAGCCGTTTGTGTTTTTGATTTGAGGCGACAATTTTCTTATTTTAAATAGTGTGTTCTATTTTATTATAAATATGCTTCGACGGCCTACTTTAACCGGTCAAATTGAACGACGAAGTCATAGAAACGGGGACAGATTAATTCGAAATAGAAACAGAAACATTGGTCAAATATCTACAACAGGCGACACTAGTTTTAATAATATTCCAAATATATAAACAAATTATTCGACACTATGAATAACAGCTCAACTTTATATTTAATTATTAATTAATCCTTTTATTTTTATTGTGTTTGTTTCATTTTATTAGTTTCTATTGTATCCCAAGAATAAAATTTAAATGTTCAATACGAGCTTCCAAAAAGAAAAAAGTGAAAGTGAAAGAAAGTGAACGTTTAAATTTTAAACTTAGATTTATTTTGTTCAATGATACTTCAAATGTTTTCACAACCTTTGAACACATTCTTCTCGAAACATAATTTTCAAAGACAGTGCTCACGATATCTTAAAAACAAGATCTATGGATGCTTTGTCTAATGAACTACGGTCAGACTCTTGAAAAAACGAATTTTACAAATATTTAAAAAGTGAATTAACTTAAAAAAATAATGGTTATTTTCATTTTTTTCGGCTCTTAGCTACGGACCTTTCTAAAAACATCTTACGTTGACGCCAATAAACAATATTTTATGTTAATAAATTTAAGTAATAAATTCATAAACATATTATAAATAATATTTTTAATAGAAAAAAATAACAGCTTTTGAATGACGCAAACATTTGCAAACATTTTTATTTTTTAATGATAGATTTAACGTCCGTTTGGTGGTTTGATCCGCCATTATAAATTTTAAAGATCTGTTCTCAGATTCCTAATTAGCGATCCAAAAAACACCTATACACCAAGTTTTATAAAAAATGTATGCACTAAAGGGTTAAGAAGTCATGTTTTGTTGCATAATTTAATTTATGTTGAGAATATGAGGGATAACAACTTGTAAGTGTTAATACTAACCTTTCGGAATCATTATTGTATATCTTTAACTTATCCTCCTTAGCTCCAATTCGTTATCCCCATTTGAGAGATTGAGATTTATAAGCCAATTGCAATGTTATCTGCATTACCCAAATTGTTTGTGAATTTCTCACTTTTGACTGCAAATTCCTAATTAGCAAAAGTTAACATGGCTTTACTAAAGAGCGGGTTACGTTACGCTTTTTCCCATACTCCTCACCAATTGGATTTCATCTTATTTAAGTGGAAGTTCTTTTAAAGTCATATTTAGAAATGCATACGCAGTTCGGCGTTCCTCAAGGTAGCCATCTAGGCCCGTTTTTACTTATTTTACTTATTAGTGACCCTGAACCTCTTGTTAGGCATTTTAGATTATTAATTTATGTCGACCACGTTAAAGTTTTTAAGCGGATCAGTAATTGTAACCAGTGGCGTAACTATAGGGTGGCAGGGCTGGCAAAATGCCACGGGCCCCCAACCCAAGAGGGCCCCGGCCCAAGAGGCCGCGAGCTCAGAAATAACCTAACATTTTTAACAAAATTGTGTACCTAAGTACTTCAAAATTATAATTTTTTTAAGTACTCAATCAAAGTGGGGCACAACTATAGACCATATACAAATTCAAACTAATGATTCAAATTTCAACACATTCAAAACAAAAAGATGTCGATTTTCAGAACGCATCCATTGGTTGCTTCGTTTTTTGTTGCGGTTCATTGGTGACGCGGGCGAGCTAGTGACGGTCGGGGAATTCCCTCATTTTGTTGACCAAATAGGCTAGGAGCCGGTGTCACTGAAAGTCCCGTCATCGCGGATTTGAAAAATTTAGTTAACAATTATACTTATAAAATCAACTTGGTAAGCGTTGACTTAGTAAGCCGAAAATATTTTAAATAAAATTTATTATTATAAAAAAGCAAAAATGTATCTTACTGTCATCGCGGATTTTGATGAATTTTAGTGCATTCGATAGGAAATTTCGCGATTTAACCGAAAATTTTGCTGACAAACTTCATTTGGCCGGAAGGGTATAACGTACCTATTTGTATTTGGTGTGATAGCGGGTAAACAAATTTTTCTCTTAAATGAAATCCAATGAAATTAGCGAGAAAATGTTAAGGAAAAATTAAGAAAATAGGCATTTCTGTAATTTTTAATTCTAAAAAAAAAAAGCGCAAAAAATTCGCAAGTTTTTTTTACTCCTTCTTATTCTAGATTAAATTAACTATAAAATGCATTATATATCTCGGCATCGGCAAACACCGCTAACATTTCAAATTTTTAACAAACTTTATAAGGGAAAAAAACTCCATATTTTTTTATTTAAAAATTTGAAAGTTGTTGTTAGGGTTCTCTTTTGAACTGTTAATTTTACTACAATATTATTTTTAACGAATTTTATTGTTAAAAAGGAGTTTTACACCGATAACTTTAAAATAAGGTTAAGTTTTCACGTACTTATTTTTATGAGATCTGTATACTCAAGAACTGTAATATTGAGTATATAATTGCTAAACATAGCAATCTTAAAGTTCTAATGGTTAATTAAAAAATAAACATTATATTAGCTTAGCAATTTGCTATGGCAAAGTGAAACTGCTTTTTCAAATAATTATTTTTAAATTAAAAAAAAAAAATATTTATATTTGGTACTACAGTTAGAAAGCCTATATTATATGTAAAAAATTCCATACAGATATGTCAACAAACAAAAAAGTTACAGATTTATGACACGAAAAAGTCCCGCTGGGCCCACTATGCGCCGGAGGGGCCCCATCCGAAAAATTTGCCACGGGCCTCAGATGGTATAGTTACGCCACTGATTGTAACGATTGCTTTTTATTGCAGAAGGATAATGATAATTGAGTTTTGCGGTGCAAACGTATAAATATTAATAAATTATTAATAACGTTGTCTTTTGCTGTAAACTCCACACGGTTTCTTTTAATTATTCAAATGTGTCTTTCTCACTTCTTCAGATAAAATTAAAAACTTGGGCATAATTTTTGATTCGAAGTTAACTTTTTCGAAGGATATGGGTTTCATAATTAATAAATCCTTGGTTTTATAAGGCTTTGCACAAAAGATTTTCGTAACCCTTATGCTCTGAAGTCTTTGTATGAAGCACTTGTAACATCTCGAAAATGCATGCTGATTTTGGAACCCATATCATGAAACACCTGTTAGTAGAGGTAAATCAGTATATACAAAATTGTTGCGTTGTGCTTTAGATCATCTTCATGGGATAATCAACAAGGGATATACTCTCTTGTTTGTCCTTGCATAAGATCCTCATTGGTGAAATAGACTCTGCAAGTATCCTTTCATCTATATCCCTATATATATATAAAAATGAAAGTTCGTTTGTTTGTTTGTTTGTTTGTTTGGTTGTTTGTTTGTTTGTTTTTTTGTTTGTTGCTCAATCACGCCTAAACGCTTGCATCGATATTTTTCATTTTTGGCCGAAGGTAGTACATATTCCAACTTAACATATAGGCTAATTTTTTTTCCGATAATACATAGGGTTTCAAAATGGCGGATCCAAAATGGCGGCTAAAAATTTTAAATTTGAAGAAATTTTCATGAAAATTGGTACATAGGGGTTTTACGGTAAGCTGATTTCAAAGTCGCTCTCCAAATTTAGAAATTTAAGATGGCGGATCCAATATGGCGATCAAGATTTCTCGATTTCGACGGATTTTAATGAAAATTAGTACAATGATTATTCTGAGGCCACTAATTTTTTATATTAGCTAAATTTCCAAATCCAAGATGGCGGATCCAACATGACGATCAAAATGTCTCGATTTCGACGGATTTTGATGAAAATTGGTACAACGATTATTCTGAGGCTAAATGTTTCGAATATTATCAAAATTTGTAACTCCAAGATGGCGGATCCAATATGGCAACCGAATGTCTCTATTTCAACGGATTTTAATTAAAATTAGTGCAATGATTATTCCGGAGCCACTAATTTCGAATATTATAAAAATTTCCAAATCCAACATGGCGTCCAGAATGTCTCGATTTCGACGGATTTTAATGAAAATTGGTACAATGATTATTATGAGGCTAAAAATTTCGTATATTATGAAAATTTGTAAATCCAAGGTGGCGGATCCAATATGAGACCAAATGTCTCGATTTCAACGGATTTTAATGAAAATTAGTACAGTGATTATTCTGAGGCCACTAATTTCGAATACTAGCAAAATTTCCAAATTCAAGATGGTGGATCCAAAATGGCGACCAAAATTTCTCGATTTCAACGATTTTTAATGAACAATGATTATTGAAAATTTGAGAAGTGTTTAATTAGCAAGTATTCACCCAACGCCGGGTGAAACCGGGTAACCCAGCTAATCTTAGAAATAAATTTGCAATTGTCCACTTTTTATTATTTTAAAATTGTCGTACCAATTCTGGATTTTTTATACCTATAACTAAGGTAAAGGCACCAATGCTCGACACTTTACGACAAATATAACACTTAAACGTTAATAAAAAATGCATCTATTTAATTATAAATATAATAGTGATAAACATACATAAACAAACTCTTTTATAATATGTTAACAATGAAAACAATTTAAATAATTTAATTTTTTCTTTAAAACATTTAAATTTATGATGAGGTCGCAAGGTCTCCTATAGTCGACACAGCAAAACAGTGAATATCCCAATGCTCTATACCCATAAAAAAAAAATTAAACAATAACAATTACAAAAATTACTATCGCAGACAGTATCCTTATACGCATATAATACGGAATAAATTTCGAAACAAACGAAAATAACTCTTTACAAATATGAAGAACTTATGACAATTTGAAGAGCCTTCTTACCTTAAGATATTTGAGAGAACGGTAACATTATTGGTCATTTTTTTGTTCGATATTTTTTATTGTGGAATATTTTAAAGATAAAAGCTTGTGCTTTGGCCGATTAACAACAATATTGAACATAAAAAAGGATTATTCCAAACTCATTTCGTTCCAATATAACCCTTGTAGAAGATATTTTGTTTATGAGCGACGAGCATTGGTGCACTGTCGAGCATTGGTGCCTTTACCTTAATATGTGTAGATATTATATATCAACTTTAACCGTGATCTAATTAAAATAATATTTAAACTCCTTTCTTACTCTTGATAGTCAACGTATGTATGTTTGTAGCTTACGTATGTTGGCTAAATAAATAAATAAATAAAAATAACTCAAGAAAACATAAAAATATTTTCCTTCATCTCGAATCCAAACAAAATGAATAGCCCTGAAAATCCGAAAACCCGAGCATAACCCACCAAATCGAAACGAACTTTAGAAACATTTCAGTGTTCATTATGTTTGCTTTCATGCAAGGAGGCTCTCAGGCGCACTTCCTGTATCGAAAATGTACGCCTTCCGGTTCCAGAGACATTTAAGCGAGTGCAGGCGACGACGGCGGCCGTCTTCCAGGGGCACGGGACGCGATAAAAAACGATCCCCCGTACTATTAGTGCCATGTTGTACGAATTTCAGGGATTTTAAGGGATGTTTTATGCTCGACGACAATAAAAGCGCTCAAGGCCAGGGGGAAATCATATTTCAATGCACAGCCCGGCGGGAGGGTGTCAGCCCGGATCCCGGCCTACGCAGGGTGGGGGCGCAACGCCAGTGAGTGATAATGGATATAACATTAAAAGGGTTGACGTCGTCAGGCACATTAATTGAAGCTCATGCATTTTAGGACATGGCTTCCAGTAATCTTTGATAATTACGTTAATGGAATTAATCACTGGTCTTTTGTAAACGACCATTTAAGGGCAATGCATAGATAACTTTGTCATTTTTGTTAAAAAGGGAATCGATTTCGATAACATTCATAAATTTCAGAAGGAATTATTTTAATTTTTTTTTATGACTCTTTTATTTGATTTAAGTAAAAAAGTAACGAACTTTTTCTCAAAAATTGCTATAGTGTCAAATAGACTTCTGCTATTTGTCCAAAAATCGATATTGGTATAATTTTAGGCAAGAAACATCACAACCCGAATGATTTAGTCCAAAATTATCCTAAGTAGCATCCTAAAGTTAAGATATTTAGGTTGGATTGGTTTGGAATGAATGAGAATATGAAGATTTTTTTAATATAAAATTTTTTATTTAAATTCGTTAACTTTTGCCAGCTTTGAAAAGTTTGAGGTCAGTTTGGGCTCTATCAAATCCGAAATAATTCTCAGAATCCTAATTTTTATGAAAAATAATGGTCCCAGAGCAGCCTATATTATACTAATTCTAAACTAAGATTTTCCAGGAACGAAAAAATACCAATATTTACAAGAAACTTTTAAACATTCAATATCACTAAAAAACATACAATTGTTATCATGTAAGCATGTAAGATCTCATAGAACTTAATAGTAATTTATGTAATGAGAGCCTTAAAAATCTATTTTGTGTTCATAGGCCTTTTTAAATTCCAAACAATATTATAACTGATGTTGCTGAGTAAAGGCTATTTACATATGTATATAGGAATTTTCATTTATTAGTTAAAAAATTAAATTAATTATTATAACGTACATCATTTTTTTATTATACATAAACATGTTTTAAGTTATTTAATTCAAAATCAAAATATACTTACACCTGCGGTCATAAAAACCGCACCACTTGAAATTCATATGAAAAAATTGAATAAAAGGTTACCTACTCCGAATGGAGTGATTCTTTGCCATAATAATCAATAATAACTCATAAGCAGTTTGGCAGAAATTCACTTGTCTACTGGCTTTTTTTTTTTTTTTAAGAAATAAATAAAAACAGTTAGACTATTGATTTTCATGCTTTATTATTATTGATTTGTTTATTACATTAATTATGAAATTTGTGGATAATTTGATATATTATTATTTTTTTTTTATAGACATAATTTACATTTTATGTATAGTGTTCAGTACCCCGTTGTCCTACCTTTGGCTGTAATAACCGCTTCGATCCTAGAAGGCACTGAGTCCACCAATACTCCCATGAAGTCATCCGTTATTTCGTTCCTCCACACAAGATCCAGTAATTCAGCTTTCTTTGGCTCTCCAGTTTATGATCTGCTACTTTCCGTTTCATCACATGCCACAGATGTTCGATAGGATTCAAATCGGGCGAATTCGCTGGCCAGTCTAGTTTCTGAATTCCAGGATCAGAAAATGTTTTCTGAAGCTGAAAATAACGTAAGAGGATAAATTAGTTTTTTATTTATTGTGTATGAAATAGACATTTTGCAGTTCATATGCCGTACTATCCTTACCGATTTGACGCGATGGCAAGGTGCAGAATCATCTTGGAAAATTACTTCGTCAGTAAACGAAAGGTGCTCTTCAATGGCTAGTACCAAAAATTCTTTTATGACTTGCCCATACTTCTGAGCATTCATTGTCCCATCAACGAAGTGTAAAGGGCCTAGGATATAGAAAGAAAACCATCCCCAGACCATTTGACTTTGAGGTAACTTTACTGTTTTGATCGTGCACTCTTCCTTAAATCTTTCTCCTGCTGAACGTCGCACGTATGACAAAATTGTCTGCACACAACAAGTTGAATTTGGTTTCATCGGACCACATCGCACGTCGCCAATCTTCTTCGTCCCATTTTCGTACTTCTTCGCCCATGCTAGAGGAGCAGTCTTCATTTTCTTTGTCAACATGGGGTTTTTCGCTGGTCGTCCTCCATAAAGTCCCATCTCTCGTAACCGTCTACTGATCTTTCAAGGCCATCCGTCGTAAGGCTTTGTCCGTCCTTGAATTTGTCTTCCGTTTTCTTCCAGATCCTTTCGTCTTCTCCAGAGGGTCCAAATTCTCTTTTTTCTTCATTAAGCAAACGATAGTTGAATGGCTACACTCTATTGTAGCCGCTATCTAACGATACGACAGAACTTGATCTACCAATATACAAATTTTTACTTTTTCGTCTCGGGACAACTGTTTGTATTTTCCGGGCATTTCACATTTTTAACATTTTTCATTATCACCACTCAACTTAAACTGAATATTCTTTCACCGAAAAGATTGCTTTTATACCCCCTTAGAGCAGGTCAAATGATTGCATTCCTCCCCCTACCCTACATTCTTCAATTATGTGTATTATTGAAACTACCTGGGTGGTGCGGTTTTTATGACTGCAAGTGTATTCGTGAAATCCGATGTACTAAATTAAATATAATTAAAATCAATTTTAGGTGATATCGGTTTCAAATGGAATAAAGTATGTAATTACCAAGTTCCAACTCGCTCCTTAAAGCCCTATTTTTAGATCACTATGGCCCATATAACTAGAATTTTATAAAATTTTTAGGAGATCTAAGATTGAATTGGAATAAATAGTTTATTTTTCAAGTCCATTTAGCCCCTACAAATCTTATTTTTAGTACATTAAGGTCCATAAAGACACTTTCAGAATGTTGAGGTTGAGAATGGTATTTAAAATTAAGCAGCAAACGAGACAACAAAGGAATTGAGAATTTCCAGATTGAAATTGGACTAAGAATTTCAACTCCGGAATTCAATTATTCCAGTAGTAGATATTTTGAAATGTTTTTACATCAACTATCGCAAATGCAAAACTATTTGCTTTTCAAAACAGATCAGTTTCTTGATATTTCAAAATAGGAATTTGTTTCAATATACATTTTTACCAAATTTGTATTATGTATTATTTTTAAGAGTTATAAGATGTAGATTGTAAAACAAATGTGGTAGATTTTTACTCTTTGATCCATATTTAGTATATACCATGTGTTTTAAAAATACATACATACATGTAAGTCCAGATCTTTTCGTGTATTCAAGAAAAATTAATTCTTCCACCGACCTAAGAGCTCTTGGCTAGAATCTTATGAGTTATTTTTCTTTAAAAGAAATTGATAAAACGGAAAGAAGCATTTTATTGCTTACAAACAAAAACATAACTCATAGATTTAGCTCACATAATCTCGTAGAATTGGACAAACTCCAAAAAGTAGATATCGACTAAATATTTGTGCTCAATTTCAGAATTTTTTCATTTTTTATATCGTACAGGGAGAAGGGAATCTAGCCACCAAATGGCCTCAGCACAGCAACTTGTGTTTTCCCGGCAAGGAGCGGACCTCCGAACTTATCCAATCTCCCTAGAAAGGGAAATGGAATTCCCATAACTTCATTGTCATAACCCAGACAGCCTGTCGAGACAAGTCTATCGATCTGGGCATCAATGCGGCGTCATCGGAGATTTTTCCTCGGTTTATAGCTGACATTTACTATCTACAATATATTAGATGGAACTAGAACACGGAAGACAGCACCGACTTTGTTCCGGGCCCACTAATGAAATATGGATGTTCGTTCGTCCAGTTCATCCCAACTAGCGCATAATTATCAGCCCAAATGGCATAAATCAGCGCTGCTGTGGTAATGAGAACCCAGCATTAGCATGCAGTGCAACCTGCCGCTCGGTGACTGTTTATCCTTATCCTCGAAAATCAGAGTATCACTTTAAAGCACAGGCTTCGCTTCCCCCGAAAATGTTTCAATCACATCCCCTGTGATTTTGGGGTGGAATAAATTTTTTCTATCCGACTGGTTCGGGTGAATGAGGAGATATTTAGGAGTCAGCGATATTTTCTATGGTGTTCTACACACGCCGCCGCCCCGCACCCTAGATTTTTGTTTCGTAAATTTGTTTGCTATTCAAATGGAATGCTCCATTGAGGGAGTTGATAGATATTTTACTGTTTGCGTGGAATATTTGATTGCTTTCAGCCCAAGTGCGGTTAAACCTCTCCGAATTATTTTGAATAAATTCATTTGTTAAAAAACATGGAAGAGGTTGTACCAAATTCAGATTTCGCCGGGGATAGTTCTGATAATTTTCGCATATTTTTATGTACATACATGCGACACGTTAAATTAAAACCTACATTCAAATATACATTGTATGTATAGACTTTAACAATTGTTAAATAACTCCCAGATACATCTCCTCAATTCTAATCAGTTCGACAATCCGATCTTTCAATTAATATCCACTATATTTTAGTTCCATAATTCAACATTTACGATATTCTCTTATTTATTTTCTTATGTACCACTTTACTTGTTATACATATATTCATCCACAAACAAATTGAAATTTGTAACTTTTATTGCGTTGACTCAAAACCCCCGGGAATAATAAATACAAGCCGTGAAGTAGACCTGTTCACTACCCCATGTATAGGGTCATGTAGTCCGATGATTGCACCGAAATAACATTGCTTCTTATGGCGGTAGAGCTCATTCATTCCGCTCCAGAGGGCGAATCTGCTAAACTATCGCTTTTACGAAAAAGTGATGTTCTACTGGCTGTAACTGGGGAGGAATACCGTTCTTATGGTACTAAAATCATTATAGGGGTAAGAACAAAATATTAAAGATATTTGAGCTCAAAAGTTACTCTTACTGCCCATCGAACAAATTACCACGGAAAGTCGTGCTGTCAAGTCGACCTGCCGCTGCTGTTTTGTTCGAGGAAATGGTTAGAGTTGTGTTTAAGTGCAAAAAACTCTAATATTTTGTTCTTGTCACTATAAAGTTTTTTAGATCTCTAGAAAGGTATTCCTCCGTATTTATAGTTAGTAGAACATCATTTTCGCGTAAAAGTTATAGTTTAGCAGTTCAGACGAGTTGAGTGGCATACTTTGGATCATCCGCCATAAGAAGCAATGTTATTTCACGGCGATTCTCGGACTACATCACTACGTATGCATTTTCTACTTCACGGCTTGTGTTTATATGTATTCCCGGGGGTTTTGGTTGACTGCTATATTTTATTCAGCCACGCATTCAGCTAATGTATGTGTTTGAATTTTTTGACTCATTAATTTTAAATAATTCAATTAAAGAATAAAACATAGTTTAAAATATTCGATTTTAATTTATTCAATTCAGAATTGTAGATCGAAACAATTACCAATGTTTATAACAAAAGCTGTAAAAACTATCGCTGCCAATTTCTGTATATATATACATTAGTGTGCTTTTTTTTCGGCACTATTTTTTTTTTTTTTCAGTCCCACCTCGAAATTGTGTGGCAAATACCTAAACAAAAATTCCCTGAAAATTGGAGCCCTTAATATTAATATTAAGTACTAGACCAAGGCGTATAAAGATTTCCCATATAAAATACAAGTAAACTTTGATTATTTTTCTTCAAAACTCTACAGCTCAGAGGCATTTTATGGTATAATCTTGGTCAATGGTAGGGTTTCTTCAGAATTGAATGCTCTACAAAAGTGTCCATTGCGGTGTAACCCTAACTCCCACCAGCGAGGTAGTACGGGTCATTAACCCCAATTTGTCCATGAAATACTCGCTTTTTGCCCCTATCTCGTAAACAACAAGAGGTACAGAAAAAGTGAATATGACAAACTTATAGGAAATTCAATTTCCTCCAAAAAATTCTTGAACACCAAATCGCTAAAATCGATATTTCTCGAGATATTGGGCTTTGAATTTGAGGTGGTGTGGAATTTTCATGGAGCTAAATTGTAGAAACACTACCTCAACTTCAAAGCCCAATATCTCAAGAAATATCGATTTTAGCGATTTGGTGTTCAGAACTTTTTTATAGGAAATTGAATTTGCTACAAGTTTGTCATATTCACTTTTTCTGTAGCTCTTGTTATTTAGGATATATGGGCAAAAAGCGAGGATTTCATGGAAAAATTGGGGTTAGTGACCCGTACTACCTCGCTGGTGGGAGTTAGGGTTACACCGCAATGGACACTTTTGTAGAGCATTCAATTCTGAAGAAATCCTACCATTGACCAAGATTATACCATAAAATGCCTCTGAGCTGTAGAGTTTTGAAGAAAAATAATCAAAGTTTACTTGTATTTTATGTGGGACTAAAAAAAAAAATAGTCACGAAAAAAAAAGCACTCTAATATACATATATATATATGTATATATATATATATATATATATATATAATCACTGTGAGAAAACTTATTACTATAAATAAATTTTATTCTTTTAATTAATTCATTTTAAATACGTAGTTGACTTTTTTTTAGTATAGAGCACACTAAAGATGTCACCAAAAATATTTGAAAAGTGTTAAGAGATCAGCTTGCAAAATGGAAGATTTTCTAAAATGTATTGGAAAACATACCGGAATATTACGAAATAGTGAACTTTGTACCACAAAAAATTTAACATTTTATTAAAAATAAGTTCCATTTTTTAAGGAATAAAGTTAATTTAGTAAATTTTCTTATAGTGTCAAACAAGTATTCAAGTTAATTTACTTTCTCTTTATTGATTAGAAATTAATTGTCTTTGGTACTACTAATAAAAAATGTTTTCTTTGTCTAACTCAAAAAATAAATATTTAAAACTTTAGCAAATATAAGATGTAAACATTTTCAAGAGTATTCTTAAAATTGTTGTGTTTGTCAATGGGCTCAGAAATAATGCGTGAATCTTTCAACTTTTAACTCTGGTGAGGATAATACAATTATAGGCTATTTTCTAAATGTTAATGAAATTTGCGGTAACATTTTAGCACTATAACAATTAAAAAGACTTTTTGTACGCATTTAATTTCAGCTGTTTTATCGTGTGATATAAAACACATAAAATAGGAAATTGACAATTTTTCAAATGCCGCTTATGTTAAAATACATTTTTCTCAACTTCTACTTTCTGCAACTCACTACTTAAACTATCAACACATATTTACTTCTTTATTACTCCTCTTTACATTTCTATTAAAAGTTCTTTTTTATCGAAATTTGTTATTTTCTGCATGAATTAATAATTTTTATTGATTCTTTATTTATGTAATTAAGAAATAATTGAGTTTAAGGCGTATTAACATCCTAGAACTTAAAGAAATCATCAAATTAGCTACGTTTTTTTGATCTATCCAGAACTATAAAAAAATTGCTTAAACTTACTAACAGCTATGTAGAATACATTTTTTTATATTTTTAGAAATATGCACCAAATTGTCATGATTTTCATCCGTTCAAAACTTCAAAAACTCAAAAATTTGAGCTGTACTTTTTTACTCAAAACTGGTTGTAAGCCATGGCAAGTTGTATGTTAGTGTATGTTAAAGGCATTTTAAATCTTGGCTGTGATACTCATGAGAAATTTCAATTCAAAGAATAATTTCCATATATCCGGGATAGACGAGCAAAACGAAGCTACTGATTAACTTTTCAACTTATATTTTAAAAGAATTCGTTACAATGAAAGATTCAAACAACATACTATTATTATTCGATTTTAATAAGAAGAATTCAAAAATTTAACATTTGAAGTTGTTTTTACATTCAGCAGCTTCGTTTATATATAGAAATTTTGAAGTTTTTTGTTTATAATAGTTACTAATATCGTAACTAAGACTTTGTTTAAATTTAAAAGAAAACTATTAGACAAAAGCACTGTGCATTTTTACTTCAAATAAAGAGCGCAATATTTCGTTTATTGTAAAATTTTTAAAATTCGGAAGTAATTTAAAATTATTACATAAACAATTACAACGCACTTCATAAATCAATGTGATCTTAAAATGTATATAGTAAAATATAGATTAATTCAATAAAAGACACATTTAAGACACCTTTGCACGATATTAAAAATTCTGTTTATTGAATTTATTATAAATAATACCAGACAATGTCGAACCTCATCTCCTTTTCTCTCTGATATCCAACAGCTCCGGAGTGGTGAAAAGCGCCAAATTCAACATTTCGAGCAGCTCGACGGCTTATAAAAGCTCAGTGGGGCCCTCTGCGCAGTTCAGGAAGGTGCTCCTTCCCCAGCCCGAACCGAGATGAATCTCGACCAATGACTGGTCGCAACAAATGTTTCCACTGGGACTATGTCGGAAGCGCGGCAGGGCTCCGCAGGTATACTCGCACCCGTCCCTCCACAGGCCCCATGGCCGGAGGAGGAGCTCCTGGAAGATATAAGGCCCCCTGGCCGCCCCACATCCTCGCTGCCCGTAGGTTCCAGGGACGTTTATTGTTTTCCCGAGCCGAATCAATTTCCGTGCCCACCGCCGCTCTCGCCTGCTCCCAGAGATAACAGAGCTTAAGCCCATAAATTCTCGGGATTTAAATCTATTATGGCGCACATCCAGGAACCGGCCACCCTCCTCGTGGAGCTCGTGCTAATTTGCCGCTCCGCTCCCGGAACGGAACGGGGAGCTGGTTCTGTTGGGTACTTAGCAAAACTACGAGGAGCCGCAATGGAAAGTTTGTCCTTAGCAGCAGCAGGTCCTGAGGGCGGCTGGGGGACCTAGCGCCATTTTGAGCAGCCCTCCGCACAGGAGCAGGACGAGTGGGGATGATGTTTTTGCTGAGATTTTAATTCTCCCCCCACACACCACGACAGCATCCTTAATTTAATTCCGAGAAGCTCCGCTCCGAAAGAAGTCAGAGAACTTCATTTTGGGTAAAAATCTAATTAAAAACTTAAGCGGGATAAATGCTGAAACTTTCTGGAACACCAAAGTCTTCTGTTAATTAGAAAATACCTGGCGGAGTCTTTGCATCGTGGCTCCCACCGGTAGTCCAGCCTCAGTTCTGGTTGAAGGACTTTTGTTAGCCCCTGCTGAGGACGAAACCTCAAAAGTTAAGCTAGAAAGAAATAATTATAATGGAAGTGGCAGAGAGATGAGAGAATGGGAAAAAATGAAAGAAATTAGCACTTGCCTTTTTCTCAAACATTTTTGAAACTTTTAGGTCAATTTGCTATGTACTAAAAAATTTAATAGTGCACTTTTTTCGGTCTATTATTTTTAATATAACTTAAAATTTCATGCACTTTGCTCGTATAATATTGCATATAATATGGTATAGAATTAAAAAAAGTTAATTTTTTACAAAAAATAAAAACCAACTTCAAAACTTTGGCTATATTTACAAACTTAAACTAAAAAGTTAAAAATAATATATTTTGAAAGATCATTAAAAGACAATATAGAAAATTATTGATACTTAAGTATTTACAATATCTAATCAATTATTTTTGGAGTCGGTGCAGCCAAGGCAAGTAAACTCCTACCTACAGTAATTTGAGGTTATAAACTTGGCAAAGATTTGAAGTGGGTTTTTATTTTTTGTAAAAATTTACTTTATTTTTCAATTTTTAGTTAACGGGGAGTGGACGATAATCAATAAACGGGATTCATCCGCTAATTATCCACCCTTCAAATTGAAAAGATATAGCCTATTCAATAAAAAAAAGAATTATTAAAATTGCTTCACAATCGGCAAAGATATCGCGTACCATAAACACACAAAAGAAACATACAGTCGAATTGAGAACCTCCTCCTTTTTTGAAGTCGGATGAAAGACGGGAAGAAAAGAAAATAAATATGGAAAATCGTACGCTATTTCAATAGTGCTAGAGTTATTTCAATATTATTATTCTTTTTTCTATACAAAGCAAGGCATATATCATACCTTCACTTTTTTGTAAATTATTTCATCTAGAGATCAATCTCATGTTACATGTCATACCATGTCACATATCATATCATGTCATCTGTTGTGCATCAGTCGTGATGTGCCGTTGTCACATGTGATATTTGATATGTATTTTGTATGATATTACAATCTTACACTCTTCGTCATATATCATATAAGTACCACATCTCATTATGTGACATAAGGAACATTTGATATGTGCTTCAACGTATAACACTATTTGTGACTTGCAATATGTGATTTGTCACAAAACAAAAAATAATTATTGACATATATGGATATGTGCTTCGTTTAGTCACAAATCTCGTCATATGAGAAACGTAATGTGCCCTTCTCGTATATTCATTATATATAACTTACGTTACTTGTCTCGTCACATATTACTAATGACATAACTGTATGTGCAAACATGTTATATGCAATTTGTTATATGTGCTTTGTCTCATATAACATACAATTATGTCACATATCACATGAATAATGCGATACGTGATACATATCATATATCACACGAAAATGGGTATTTTCAAATTTCTAGTCAATGAATTACCGAAAACTAAAGTAACTGACTAGTTGAGTATTCTCCAATTTCGGGTCCATGGATTACCAATTGTTTGAATAATTACAATTTTTTGAGGACAAATTGCACAGGTCAACAAAATTAAACTTTTTTTTGAGTCTGAGTTATGAATGCTATTTTCTTATTGCTTGTGTCCAAAAGGAAGTGTCATAATTTTGTTAAAACTTTGCTTTTGTGAAGGAAAATTTGACATTCGTTTGGATAGTTTGAACCTCAATTACAACTAAATGCGTTTATTTCTGATTTTTTGCCAAAAAGTAAGTTATACTAGAGAAAACAGTATAGGTACATTTTTGTATTGGGTTCCAAAGTGGTGAATTAAATATGGCGTCCGAACATTTGCAATTTTATGGGGTATTTTATCAAAATGAATCAAAGAGGTCTTAGGGTCGCTGAAACTTAATCTGTTACCAAAATATATATTAAAGATGGAGGATCTAATATATCAACCGAAAATTTAAAAAATGTCCGCCCCCAACAGATTTACAAAGAAAATGAAAACATAACAATTTTGATGATTGGTCATTTTAAATTTGCTGTCGTGGGCACAAAAGCAAATTTTTTTAAAAATCATGTTGATTTTTTTCAATTGTGAGACGAAAGCAATGAGGAATGACCGCATATTAATCAGAATCAAAAATCGTGTCGACTTGTGTTATCGGTATTGGGTATTCATAAATGTTTGCCTGACCAATTACTGATTTTATATGTGCAATGGAAAATTCTAAAACGATTATTATCAATTTGTGAATAATTGATAATTTCAATGTTGCAATTAGAAATTGTTTACAGATTGAAAAATTGAAAACGAAATATTATTTTTTTGCCGATCTTTGGTTTCATCGCCACTCAGCGGCACGGACTTTGGCCCAAATGTAAACAACGCTTTTGCAAAATAACGAAATGTTATTTATCGGTGACATAAGTGTAATGATGAGCAAAACAAAACCAAGATCAAGACTATGTAAGTCTTGATGTTGGTCTTTATCTTGGATTAAAAGCCTTAGTCTTGGTTTTGTTTGTAACACTCTTGTAGTCTTGTATTATATTTCCAAATTCAAATATTTTGGATAACATAGTCGTAGTCAGTGAATTCTTGTTTTCTTGAAAATTGGTCGATGTGAAATTTATTTTCTCGAAACTATTTATCAATTGTACCTGAAAAAATTCCAGAGTTGATGACAAGATCCTGGTACCTTTAGAACCGGAATTCTGTACGCTAACCATTGCTAAAATAAAATTATTTATAAAAAAATACATAATAAAACATAGAAATAAAAGAGTTTCTGGAGTTTAATTTCCCACGGTGTACCTTATAAAAATCTAACTTTACTGTCTAAGTGGATGCCATTCAGGAGAAGGGAATTAAGCATACATTTAGCATAGAAGAAGAATAAATTTTTATTGTTGTACCAATTTTGAATTACAATGTCTCAAAAAGCAATGTAAATCAAAATACTTTCAAATTTGGAATATAATTTCAATTAATATCAAACCAATAAATATTTAATAATATATTTCATAAAGTTCTGATCATTTTCACTAAAACCTGTGTTATATTTTTTTTTTTTAAATAGCCAACAGAAAATAATAATGCTACTTTTAACAAAATATGATTCTATATTTAACACGGGGTTTAGTGAAAATCATCAGAATTCAATGAGATGTTTATAATTTTGGTCTTATTTTTGGTCAAATCTCACACACACTTGTATTCGATCTTGGAATCAACGATTTTTGACTCAAGATAATATTTTATGTTTGGACCAAAATCCGTGCCTCTGAGTGTATGTACTACTGTGGGCAACAAATAGTAAGACTTTGTTCATAATTTTAAAATTCTAAATCCAAATCTATTTCATCCCCCTCAAAGTAATCCCCCCCGGCCCAATACACTTATACCAACGTTTTTTCCAATCCTCGAAACAGTTATTAAAGTCAATTTCCGGAATAGCCTTCAATGCGCGTAGCGATTCACGTTTAATGTCTTCAATTGACTCAAAACGGTTTCCCCGGAGTGATCGTTTGAGTTTACTGAACAGCCAGAAGTCACACGGAGCTAAATCAGGCGAATGCGGTGGTTGTGGAACGATATTGGTTGAATTTTTGGCGAAAAACTCACGAAGAATCAATGCAGTATGCGACGGAACTTCTTTGTTGAATAATTTCACTCATTGTAAAAATCGCCGAATGCACTTTTTGTACTTCAAAAAGACAAGCAGTTCAGTTCAGTTCAGTTTATTTGCGACTTCTTGACAATGAATTCTTAGATACTACAATGATAACAAGGGAGATGGATACTACGAAACCTATCTACAATGGCTGTCGTTCGGTGACCTAACCGTTGACTGTGTCTTACATGATTCTATATTACATTACATATTCGCGCATATATGTGAATCAATGTCTGTGTATCTGTGTACCTAAAACTACCTTAAAACTAGATAACAACTTATATACTACAAATAAATAAAGCTCAAAGCCTACGTCTTTGTCTAAGTATAAACGCTTTCACGCTTTGCTGTGGGTATTGCCAACTTAGAATTACTGTGTGTAAATTAAAGATTTAAGAAATTTGATGATAGAGAAGAAATGTTCGCCACTGTCTATAAGTTTGTTAGTTATTAAACCGACTGTGGATTATGGTATAAAGCTCGATAAGGCTATAAAATGAGTTAAGGAAGGAGAATTAAATAGTTGATTAGAGCTTTTATAAAGTTATGAGATTTGAATATTATAAAGATCTGTTGGCCACTGACTATTATTTTATTAGCTATTGAACCAGGCTGAGGATTATAGGAAGGGAGATCGATAGGACTGTTGTTGGGGTTATTGTTGTACCAAGTTGCTATTGCTCTTCCAGAGTGGTTGATTGTCGTAACTCTCCATAAAGGTGATCTGGCATTGTAGGCTCCTCCGAGAATGGTGTAGATCATGGCTGCTATGAAGTTGATTGATGGTGACAAGAACTTAGGGATTTCCAATTGTGGTGAGATCTTGGAGCATAGGTCGCTATGATGACACGTGATGTAGATTGATTACTCTCATTCAAACAGCTGATGTTAGAGACACAACTAGATGGGCGATAGTTGGCATAATATAGTATGGCGTTTTGGGGAAGATGTTCTCGCAAGACTATGACATCCTTCTTTGTAAAACTGAATTTGAGGCAGAAGATGTTGAGTGCTGTTATGTTCAGGTCACTACGCCTGTCTCTGACAACATTCCTTTTGAAACTGGTACTGATTCTATTGATGTTGAGTGCCATTATGTTCAGGTCACTTCCCATCCTGGTAAAGATTTATTAAGAAATTAATAAGTAAGAGGTCCTTGCCTGCGTGATCCTTAGCATCCCGGAATTTGGGTATAAATGTGTGTATTTTGGCCAGCAGCTCTAGGATGTTAAGTCCAAATCTTGATTCCGCATAATTGAAGATTTCTTCAGCTGTGTTCTTAGTAGACGAGTTTACTGGATGTGTCTGAGTTTTTTCACTGGTTACGTTAGCGTACGACCGTAGAGGGTTGGTTTTTAGAGGCGGGTAACAATGTGGGTCTTCAAGATTTATAATAGTGTTTGATACTACGTTTTGTAGTGCTTTTTTATTTTGTTCCCTGACCATTTTGTTTCTATTAGCTTTGTCGATGATTTCTTTACGGTATGGGCATCCGAAGTAATTGGCTGGGTGTCCGTATTTTTTGCAGTTCACACAAAAGGCCGTGGATTTATCCGTAGATTTTCGTGGACATTCACCAGGACCATGACTTTGGTCGCATTTCACGCATGAGTAGTTGTAGGTACAATTAGCGGCTATGTGCCCATATCGTTGACAGTTTTTACATTGTGTGGGTCCTTGATTTTTGATTTTTTCCCAGGTAATTTTTTGGTGCAGGATAGAATTTAATTTGATAGCATCATTCATATCTGAGACGCTGTTGAAATGAACAATGAAAATGTTGAGGGGTCTGTCATTATGTCTGGATTTAGGGGTACTAAAAGGAGAAATTTTAGGCGGATGAATGTGTGGAATTAGGTCGGTTATAGCCAGTGAGATCGAGTCAGGTTCGTAACTGTGGTGTATTCCCTTTAGTAGTATATTAGCCGGTTTGAACTGCGAAGGCGTGAAGGTGTGACCTTCTAAGTTGGCTTTACGCATCAGCTCGAGAAATCTGGCGTGGACTTCAGGGTCCTCTATAAAAATTTTTGTACTGTTCGGCAAATTTACAATTTTAAAGACGTTGTTACTAGTAGAGAGAGCCTGGATGCAGTTTATTATTTTTTTTGTGTTAGTATACTTAATGAATATTGGGGGGCAAAATTTATGTCTGGCTAACTTATTTATGTCAATGTTTGGGTACTTATCTTTATGGTTAGTTGATGATGTAGCTGCTGCTTGAGATGACTGTTGGTTTTGCTTGTACGCTGTCTTCTGGTTCAATGGTTCCGCCGGATGGTGGGCGCCTGACTGTTGTTTTTTAGAGTTGGGGGAAGAGGTGATGTTATCCGCTGAATGATTAATGGCGTGACGAGTAGAGGATGAGAGGATGAGATCATTTCGCAGATCGGTGGCTAGTTCCCCGAAGAGGGGAGCAAATAGACTTGTTGTTGCTTGGGAATTGCTATTGAAGCTCGCATGACGTTTGGAAAATGTTGTTGATGAAAGAGGTTTACTTCGTTTATTAGACTGATGAGCACCCGATGTCGAGAGGTTGTAAAATGACGCTTTCGCCTGCATGAGTACTTCTTCTTCTTGGGCGGTGGGAATTTCCGAAGCTTGAAAAATTCTATCCTCAGGAAATGGAAGATCGTCTGTATATTGACTGATACAGTGAGTGTCACTCGCTTGATCGTCGATGTCGTATTGCTGATGTGACGACGTTGACTGTAGTGCTCTGGGAGTAGGGTCGCTGGTCTGTCTTATAGATTCATTCGTGGGAGAATTAGTGATATTCCCCCTAGTAGACTGGTGGATAAGGGATGATTTCTGACTGTATTTCTTCTTCTTGCTTTTATTCTTCGCGGCTTTGCCCGCGGCGTTGTTCGGCATGTTGATTTAGATGAGCAGAAGCTTGACTAGGCTCGGTGTCCTTCCGTAGGTAAGAAGCTGAGCAGTTATAGATCAGAGCTTGACTAGGCTCGGTGTCCTTCTACGTTGTACGGCATGTTGAATTAATTGTGCAGTAACTGATTAAAACTGTTGGTGGGGAGAAATACTTTAAAAAGTATAATGGTCAGTATTAAATGGATACTTAAGTGTCGCAGATGTGATTTGTAGACGCTGATAGGGTAGACTACGAACAAAGAATGCCTGTCGCTTTCCAGTTAGAGAAGGCAAAAGTGGTTCCACTTCTAATCGTTGTGTAGATATGACTTTAGAATCTCAGGTTCCAGTCCATGATTGCTGCATTGAAGATCCCAGAGGAATAGCTCGTTGAGTCGTTAACAGCTCGGTGATTCGGAGAGATTTGATGTCGATGGAGTTGATGATGGTTGATAACAATTTAGGCGCGTGTAGCTTAGATTTTGCAACTTGCGCCGATGATTATCCAAGGGCACATGCACTTACAGATTGCTAACTGTGAAACTGTATATTGAGATTTTTACGTATTCCACAAGGTTGTGGATTAGCGCACGAATTGATAAGCCATGGCGTCTTTTTCTTAGCGACTCACTGCAACCACGTGCAGCGCAAATATGTGTGCTTTTAGAGTACCGTTATGGCCGTTACAGAGGGAATGATAATGACTATGCCGTTTAGGGCCCAAAAAAAAAAAAAAAAAAAATGTATAGGAAATAAGAGTTACGCCTTATAGGCGTGATTAAAGAGTAATTGAAAAGTTTTGCTTCACTGTATTTAACTGAGGAGAGTTCCAAAGTGGGGCCCTCAACTACAAGGTGAGGTAAGGTTTAAACAAGCGTCCGTGGCCGCAGCCACGTGCACGCGCGGATTAAATTCCGTCTGCACTTGATATATGATATTACGCACTTACACTGAATATTGGGTTATTACGTATTCCACAGGGTTGTGGATTAACGCACGAATTGGTAAGCCTTGGCGTCTTTTTCGCGATTCACTGCAACCACGTGCCGCGCAAGTATGTGTGCTTTAGAGTACCGTTATGTCCGTTACTAAAGGATGATGATGAAATTACGCCTTTAACAGCGTCGCTCAAGAAGAGTTGAGTGGGTTTTTGAGTAAGTTTTGCTACACTGAATATAGTTGAGGAGGGCTCCAAAATGGGGCCCCCAGCTAGTGGATGAAGTAAAAATTTATGCTAGCAACTAGCAACCGTGGCCGCAGCCACGAGCACGCTCGAAGAGGATTCCGTCTGCACTTGATTGATGAATATAACGAACGCACTTGCACTGCTAGATCCACTGAGTATCTAATGTTTTAATTTAGTCACTATACTCACAATTGCAAAATTAGGAGTTGCTTAGACTTCCTGTAGAGTCCTTGTCTGCTGTCGCTATACGTCTGTTCACGCTGAAGGTTCCAGAGAGAATCCCAAAAAGACAAGCGTATACTAAACACTAATGATTATTTTGATGTGATATTTGGCACAGATGTCACTGACAGTCATACCAACGTAGAAAAAAAAATGGACGACGAATGGATTTCCGCGCGAAATTTAAATTAAAAAGTCTTACTATTTTTTGTCCACAGTAGTATATTTTTCAAAAGTACGGCTTCTAGACGCAAAGAAATTTACTTTGGATGATTATTTGCAAAATCGTTTTCAAGCAAATTATAGATCAAAGGAGGAGGGTCAATAAGGCCGGTTTTCGGCCTACATTTTTTGGCAGGAAGGAGTTGAAATTTCTTTGAAATTCTTTTTGGGTTTTTATCTATAACCAATATATAGTCAATTTCAACCAATACGAAACTTCCAAATACCCTCCCCCCTCTCTGCCATCCCCCCAAAGTTATGAAAAATCAGCTATAAACTGCACTATTTTAATGCATTAACGCTTATAGAAAATGTCTGAGTTAAATTTTTTATTTTACAATACAGATAATGAATCTAGACAACCAATCAAAAATAAATACCCTCCTCCCCCCACCATACCGCCTCCCCTACGAAATTTCAAGTCCTTCCTGGCAAAAAATTTAGGCCGAAAATGGGCCTTATTGACCCTCCTCCTTTCTTAATCATTCATAGTTCAGTAAATGAATCGAACCCGACTAAGTTTTTTTTATTAGTTTCATTATTAAAAATCTTAATTGTTTATCTATTTTTTTTTTAATATGGCAATTAGATAAATTTTCGTCTAAATTAATTTTATGATAAGCACTTTTATTTAAGGGACTATGTGCATCTAAAATGAATAATTTGTCTCGTTTTTTTTTTGTTTTTTTTTAATTAATTGTCTTTGGAACCAAAGCTCTTAGTTCTAAAGTTGTTCTTAATTTCTGAAGCGTTCATGCCACTTGAAAACCTTTGATTGACCAGAGAATCGTCGTCAAAACAATTTTGCAACATTTGCAATGTTTTCGGCCAATTAATTTAATTATTTTTTAAACAACAATTTAATGCAAAAACGTTCCTCAATTTTCATATCTACTTTAAAAATTGCAAACAAAATCGTTTATATTATTTATTATATTATAGAATATGTCAGTGAAGGTTCTATCAGTCCACCAAAATAAAAGTGTTACTATAGTATCGGCCAAAAATCTCCTTTCTTTTTAATAATTATAATATATACCTTTATTTGTTTTTGAGATGTAATTGTGAAATAACTCAGAATTTTTTCCAAAAACTGATAGGAGTCCAATAATACCAAAAAGCTAACCAACTTTGTTGAAATCATATACATCGTAGGCTTTATAGTTATATTAGTACTAGATAATTAAGGAAAAAATAAATGTTAGCTCTCAAAAATAATTATTCGTGGTATTCTTTGGTTTAAATACATATGATAAAAACGGATGACCTATTTTAAAATATCAAAATAAAAATAAGTATACGAAGTGGGTTCAATTTTAATTGCATCCATTTTCGAATCTGGCATGTTCTTATCACAAAAATTATATGTATACCCACTGCATTGCGTTTTTAATACCTATTACTGTTGTTCATATTCAGGAGATAAAATCCGATTCTAATTAGCAAATCTGCTTTTTTTCTTTCAAGGACCTCAATGAGTTTTCAATCCCATTGAGCGGATCCGATAGGGACAGCAACGTGAACAGGATCCAGAAACTTTTAAATGGAAGCACGAAAAGATCCCCTTGTTGATGTGGGGTCCCTTTGGCTGCCAACCCTCCTACCCGGCAATTTCCATAATAGATTCATAACGATATTATGATTCCCGCCCCGCCAGGATATATTACTCCCTTGTTCCTTGTTGTGCATCACGTACAAAAAGACAAAACAGGGACCGGGACCAGGACGCGCCCGGCAGACAACCACTGGAATCGTGCGGAGTCCTCTAATGATGTTCATCAGGAGTCGTTAATACTGTTATAGGATTAGTGACAGGATGCTCCCAAGGACCGTCCTGGAGACCGCCCCGGAGATGGGAACGAGCTGAGATATTATACCAAGTAAGCCCTCAATTTGTTGAGAAGCTTAAGTCCTGGAGTACGATGCCACCATAAATTGTATTTTTGCCATTTTGCAAATAATAAGTGCTGTCCCAGCAGAAATAAATCCTTTTCGATTTTTAAAAGGTTTGCTAAATTTTTGTATTTTCCTTGAAAGTCAAGTTCAAGTAGAAAAATGCAATTACTTTTTTCCAAGTATAGTGTAGTGCAAGGGAAACAGCCCACTTAAGAGCGCTATCACGAAATCTCGTTACTTAAAAATTCTAAGAAGAGAGCTCTTCTGTTGAAAGTGACTCACTTTTGGTAATGAAATTGCATTTTATCCTAGACAATGTCCAAAACTGGAGCAAGGGCCAAGAAAGGACACAATAAAAATTTAACAGGGATACGACGGGGCCCCAGAGTAAAAGTCTCGGTGGACAAGAGTTGGAAACAATCAGGCAAATGGCCTGCACGCATTTGGCTAATTGAAATGATCGCTCGGGGAGAGATCCTGTGGGATTCTGCCCCTTTGTTGGGGAAAATGCCAGCTCCTTACACCGGCGGAATTTAAATCGTAAACGTGAAAAGAAATTGTAAACAAGTCGCACATGGAGGACGAAGGACATGCTGAAGCCACTAATGGAATTATTTGCCACGTTTCGCCTGAGCGATTCAGATTACAACACGATTTCAGGGATTACTGTCGAGGGATTTCGATGGCACACAGTTTAGAGGTGTAAATGGAGATTTATTCGTGAAAATCGACAGATCAGACCGCCACCACCGCTCGAGAAATTCGGGGGGGAGGAAATTTTATCCGAGCGTTTATTGATTTTCATCACCTTGATTGCGCGTCGCGACGCCTCTGCAGACGGAGACACTCGACGCGACGGACCGCCCTCTCTTAGTTCTTGTACCCAACAAATCCGTCCCTTAAGGGGGTAGTCCAGTGAAAACAACTGTTTTTTCAACGATTTTTTTTTCATATTAGCAATTAATTTTTATTAAAAAACTTTTTGACATATGATAGTACAACTATTAAACTACACAAAAAAAATTTTTTTTTTTTCTTTTTATGAGTCATCCTGACAAAATGGCCGCTCCAAAAAAAAAATTTTTTTGTTGGCGGACGTCGAATCTCTGCAACGGTTCATTTGAAACAAAAAATTCAAACGAGGTTTTAATCTGTAGAATATTGGCTATCGTCGGAACTAGAATTATTAATTTTCAATAAAAAATAACAAAATGGCGGCATTTTGAATTTTTCGGGTGTTTTTCGGGTGCTTAATTTGTTTATAACTTTGTAAATAAACAATGGATTTTAATAATTCTAGTTCCGACGATAGATACACAATCAAGAAATATACAGCTAAATTTTTAGATCAATCGGAGCAAAAGACTCTGAGATCTGACGTCCGCCGAGTCAAAAAATGCTGTTTTGAGAAAAACGCGTTTAAAGTTTTTGTTGCGGAAAAAAGCTAAAAAAAATTAATTTTACCTTAGTCAGCGATGCCTGCTCCATACATAACGCGATGCCTGCTCTATACATAACTAACCTTAAATACAAAGCAGAAGGACCTAGACCGTTATAAACCGAAAAGAAATGGGCGGAGTAAACAGAAATACAAGAGTCCTCCTTGCTCCGAAACACGCCAGGGGACCTTCGAGCGCTTGGATTACACGTCTCTCGAAAACTCTCTGTATCTTTAAAACTATTCAATATTTTGCTTAGATATTTTAAGGGAGTATTTTCGAGGTGTAGTAGAGTAGATTTAAGCAAAAAACAAAAAAATTAAAAAAAAAAAATTTTTCACTGGACTACCCCCTTAAGTCCTCTTGGGCGCTTAATTCCCAGGCATTTACGGGGCAATTTGGGATTCATGCTCTAGTCGGGAACGTGTATTCGAATACATCGTCGTAAATCCTCGTTAATATCCCTTTAAAGTCCTCTACAGCATCTACTCCAAGGGGAGGAACGAGCCCTTTGCCGGTATTTAAGAGGATCAATTTTTATCGCTTGTCCCCGGGAGCGAAGAAGATTTGTTACCGCTTCGCTGGGATTTGCTAAGTTTTAAGTTTTCGCTTGGCAGACAAAGAACATGGTAAGATATTGTGGAATTCTAAAAGTTTTACACTTTCCAATAGACTCTGAAAATCCTTATGTTTACACATAACTTACTATACTATGAACAAACTTTTGGGGCAAACATTAAACATAAATTCATCCCAAATAAATTGAGCCTTTACCCCATGCAATTTCAACGTTTGAACAAAAATTGGTAGTATACAAAATGTCTTTACAATGAAATTTGGTTTAAAACTTCAAAGTAAAATATTAACTTCTGATTTCTTCATTAACATTTAACATATTTAAAATCAAATATGTTATTCTAAAACTTTCGACAATAAATTTTGTATGGAAATTCTTTTTTATATATAGATATTTTTAATGTGATGAAAAATTGTTGCAGTCATTTATTTACATCTTAGAAGAAGCTCGGACACGTTTTGCGTAGAGATTTTTTGGATATGCATATAAGAGGTTAATGAAACTGGTAAATTCGTAATTTAATTAATTTAAAGTTATCTTTAATATTTACCTTAATATCTTTAAAATTATATTAAACAAATTTTTTCGGTACCTGATTGTTTCTATAGAGCATTTTGTAAAACTATAAAATTCGAAAAATATTTACAAAGGCCAAAAGTATAAGATTTTTTCGTAAATTGTTAGTCTGGAAACATCTACATACTGTTTTATGTTATTAAAATCTGTACCTATAAAATATCACAATCCTGTAATTAGAGCTGGATCGGAATCAATCCTTTAGGAATTAAATTACAATCAAATCCCAATTCCCTGGAATTGTAAAAGGAGGAATTGTATTATCTATATAAAATATATATCTTATATAAAAATGGACCCCTGTTTCCTTTGGTAACGCCATAACTGGAGAACGACTTTACCGATTTCATTAATTTTTTTTTAAGTTTTCTAATACTTTGTAGAAGGTTCTTACGGAAAGAAAATTACGCAGAAAATTGGACAATTTCAGAAAACTTAACGACTATTTTAGTTTCGCGAGTTTGACAGCTCGCGCGTTTGATGAATGTAAATTTAGCAGACAACTGTTCTATTTTTTTGTAACAAAAGAATTGTCTATAAAAGTTCGTTTATTTGTTTGTTTTTTGCTCAATCACGCCTAAACGCTTGCATCGATATTTTTCATTTTTTGTCCGAATGTAGTAAATATTCCATCTTAACATATAGGCTAATTTTTTTTCGGATAATACATAGGGTTTCAAAATGGCGGGTCCAAGATGGCGGCTGAAAATTTTAAATTTGAAGCGATTTTCATGAAAATTGGTACTTAGGGATTTTGCGGAATGCTGATTCCAAATCCGCTGTCCAAATTTAGAAATTCAATATGGCGACCAAGATGTCTCGATTTCAAAGGATTTTAATGAAAATTTATACAATGATTGTTTTGAGGTCACTGATTTTGAATATTACCAAGATTTGGATATTCAAGATGGCGGATCTATAAAGACGTTTTCGGGTTGAAACAATGTCTAGGATATAACAAACTAGAACATTTGAGAAGTGTTTAATTAGTAAGTATTTACCTAACGCCAGGTGATAATATATTACTTAATTCAGAAAGTGAAGCCGCCGACGACGTCGACGAATGACGGCAAAAACATTTTAGCAAAATTCACGTACATTTCGAAACGAAGTAAGAAAAATAAAGAATTCTGCAAATATTAATTCATTATACGCTGACAGAAATTTCTTGTCTTCCAATTACTTTCTAAATTCCTTTTTAGAATATAATTTTTTAATTCAAGTCCATTTTTAAACATTTTAATACAACTCCTCCTAATGGAACTGAAAATTTTCTCGTACTAAGGAATTCAATTTATCAATTACAAATTACAATTCCGGGGAATTGCAACCGTAATTGTAATGTAAATCAATTTATCTAACTCTGGCTGTAACCCTTACTAATATCTTTTGGCCTGTTATAAATGTCTATTTTATGAAAAAATCGGCTTATGTAAAAAGAAAAAATTTTAAAAATTGAGTTTTTGAGTAAATAATTTTTTTTCAAAGTTCTCAGTTAAATTTTTTTATTCTAACCCTATAGAACAATGTGAACGTATTATAATAATAATAACAATAATAATTTATTTATGTGGTATGTACACAAGAATTACATCTTTTGTCTTACTTAATAATTGAAAGAATTAATTGACCAAAATTTGAAAATAACTTATATAAGAGTTAAATTAAATTCCTATGAAGACATACAAATTTAAAGATATAAATTGAAAATAAATATAGAAATTATATTTTAAAATTAAAAACTGTAAGTGAAAATTTAAAAGACTGCGGTTCTTATTTTACGTTTTATTTATAAGCTGTTACTTAGAAAGCGTTTCAAATCATGATTAAAGACAATGAATTTTTTACATTACAAAAAAAAGGTTAAAATTATGATGCATTGCTTCAGCAGAGATGAAAAGGGTTTTCATCGCCTCACACTCCGTCCACGCAGTTACATAAAAGTTGAGAATTTCTCATTTCTCGAAATCCCGAATCCATCTGTGGATTAAAATCAGGAAAAAAAAAACCATTCACCCACATGTGTTCCGGGTTAAATCTCCCGAGGGAAATCAGTTAAGCCGACTTTAATGATGACATCCATTCACCCCGTAAATCTTCCTGTATACGATGTGGCTGGATTTCATCATCATCATCCTTACACAGATATAAAAGTCCTTTTTTTCCCGCACTCTCTCAGATTTCCAGAATTCCCTAAAAAGGACGTATATATAAAAATTAATAGGGAGTTTTTCTTTCCCGCACCTCGTTAGCGCCACAAATTGCGTTCTGCTAACAACCTGTTAACGCGTTACCTTAAGCGCCCTAAGGGGCGTGAGAGGGCCACATATTCGCCAGGAGTTAATAAATTATTCAAGAAGTTCTCAGGGTGCCGTGCTAAGTTAAGTTAGCCGGCTAATACAATTACGGAAGAAAAGGAGAAATGACACCAGCGCGGCGGGACTTCATCTTTGCGGGGCTGGCTGGCAGGTAGCAACCAGAAACCAATTCCCAGAGGTTATATAAAATTTATTAGGCAACCTGTTGCTCACTCACGAGCTAACAAGTGGTTCTGATGGATTGGTGGATTCATCAACTTGTTGACGAATAAACCAAAACCAAGTGAGGCTTCGTAAACATCGTACGTATTTTTATCGAACGTTAAAGAAATGATTTTGATTACTAATAAAAAATCGTTGGGTATATTTTCAGATCCTTTCCCGGATTTCCTGGAAATCTAATAAAATCCCGAATGTGAAGTGCCCAATATGCGCGGGTGTGTTTATCTGTTATCAGGCGAAATGAAATAAAATTGTCGGCAAATTGTTTGCTTGAAATTCAATTAACGTCAAGCATCAGCATAAAGGGCCACGAGAGGGTGCCAGCTCCTGACGCCGGCAAGGGATGAAGTTGTTTTCACCATGCCGACACGACACCCGCAATCTAGGAGGGGGCTCCGAAACGAAATTACATGATCTAAAAGGCCGATAAAGTGCTCCCGTCAGCAGAGCTGAACCTGGAGCCACCACATCCAAAAGTGGGATATATATCAGCATCCATGGACCACGAATCTCGGCGGAGAGTAATGAAGATGAACTTCCACCCTTTGTTTGCCTGCCCCCCCTGGAATATCTTCAGGCATATAATTTTTCGATCAAGAGATCAACAAACACGCCGAGGTCTGTGTTTGCAGACTTTCGGATGTATCTCTTCGGGATCATTGCAGATTTTATCCCCGCCCCCCGTGCGGCTGCAGGATGTAATTAACGTTTTCCACTGGCCTCGGGGGGTGGCTTCAGTTTGTTTGCAGAGTTCTTCCGCTGTGTTTCTTTCATGTAAATTACTTCTCAGCACTTCTGCACTAGATTAAATCTACAGCCGTTTCGAAAGAGTTTTCTAGAATATAGTTATATAGAGCAACGGAAAAGTAATCTTAGAAAAATGAGGAGTATGACTTGAACGATAATTTGAGACAATCAGTTTGAAAACGGAAAAACGTTATATATAGATATTATTATAATTTAACAGACTTTTAGAACATGGTCAAAATAGTAACACGCAATACCTAAGATGCCCTTCTTCTTTACAATTTTAGAGATACTAAATCATCAAATTCAACTGCACTGAAGGTTTCTTTCGTGACTCATTTGTTTTAACAACTTAAATAAATCCCATAATAGTTTTCGTTATTTATTAGTCAGTTATTTTAATACTAGTTGAAAATTAATGGTTACGTGTCCATTAATGAACCTATTTTGATTTTGTTGTCAGACAAGTGATAAAAAAATAAATTATTTCTACAATGGTGGATTGAAAAGTTCGCGGCCTGACTATGAAAACGAAACCAGAAGATTTTAAAATTATTTTTATTTTTCGACGTAATCACCACTTTTCTCAATGCACTTGTTCCATCTGGTTTCTAAAGCCATTATACCATTTTTAAAAAATGCCTCACCTTGGCCCTCAAAATACGCATTGACGGCTGCTTCAATCTCTTCGTTTGATGAAAATTTCTGTCCTCCTAAATGTTTTTTTAGATTTGGGAAGAGGTGGAAGTCAGATGGTGCCAGATCAGGCGAATAAGCGGGGTATGGAAGTAATTCGAACCCACAATTATGAATTTCAGCCATCGTTTCGCAGGACGTGTGAGGACGTGCGTTGTCGATGTTCGATTTTCTCCATGTTTAAAAATCGCTTCACTTATCGCTCAATAAAACAGTATAAACTCTTAACATTAAAATGAAACTTCACACAACGACAACTAAAGAATTACTGAATGTAATGAAGGCAGAACGAAATACAAATTTTAAATATGTATGTCTATATGAGGCCGCGAACTTTTCAATCCACCCTCGTACGATTCACGAAAATTACAAATCTGGAACAAAAGTGCCGAGCCGGCTTGTTTTCAGACAACAAAAAACTGAATATTTTTCTAGACCTAAATTGCATTTTTGTTCCAAATCTACCGAAAAAACATACAGAAATTATCTTTTACTAGTACAACAAAAGTTGTTTCTCTTAAAAAAAAAAAAAATAAATAAAACGGTCACTTGTGCACATTCGTGAGAAAATTCCTCCCAAAAAAATATTAAGTTAGAGTTTTACAGATTCGTAGTTATTTTGTAGCTATACTTTAGGACTCTAACTTTTATTTCAGTCACGCAACAAACTCTTAATATATTCTCCTCTTTATTACAAATTTAAAACAACAAATTGTAAAGATTAAACTTTTTCTTTTTAACAATTCAATCAATTTCATCAAAACTCCTTGAGTAAAAATATCTAAAATTATTAAGAAGGCTGCAAGACGGTGGCACTATAAAATAAAGCGAATAGGAGTAGTACATGCAAGGCTGTAGCTCCGTCACTTAAAGGCTACCACAACAGAGTGTATTGAAAAGGTCTATTCAATGTAGGGCCTTAGTTCGGTCTCGCCAAGGTTGAACCAATTTAAAAATATATGTATATCAATAGAGTGTGTATAGTATTAGTACAAAGTGAAAAATGCCTACTTTCTAACGCATACTCCTTTATAATCCTACAATATTATTGAAAAAAGTTCTAACGATTTAGAACATTTAGCAACACAAAATTTTCAATCGCAATTTTGGAGTTTAAGGTTTAGATGGACACTTTACAGAAGCAATTGGTAAATGTTATGTTGGATTATTTAGTTACGAATCCTTTGTAAATTGGTTCGGTCGTGGTGTGGCCGTTTTCGTTTGTAGTTTAGTTCGGCTCTATAGAAACACAACAGAGTTTGTACAGCCGTCGTAGAGCCATCTAGAACTCGTGCGTCCAAGGTGCAGCCACGGTTAATTTTTACACGTGTCTCAGTAGTATTTCACAATATAAAAAGTAGTGTAGGTATCTTTGGAGATAATTTTAGCTTATCTAAAATTACTATTAGATCGAAAGTTAAATGAAAACAGAAAGATTTACAAACGGTTTAACGTTCTACTAATATAACATCATTGACTTACTACATACAGCAAAATAAAAACAATATCTTAAATCCCTTAATACCATTAAATGGGGTAATTTTTCTCCATAAATAAAAAGATCCTCAGCACGTAATCGCCTTAATGCCATTCGACAAACGCCGAATAAACGCCTCAAGCTAAGGTGACGACTTGAGATAAGATTTCTATTAAATCCCTGCAGCAGCCTTTCGGCCCGCCCTTGTCCTTGTTCGAAACGTGAAAACGTAATCACAGAAACGGATTTAACTGGCAGGGAAAACAATGAAGGGCATTTTCTTCATTTTCGTTATCACGTCTAAAGTTCTTTTTTATTTTCTTCTCTTCCAGCATCCAGAGAAGATTTCAATATCCCCCAAGGGCACTAACACCTCCGAATGGTGTCAAAAGTGTAAATAGGATGGGACGATCCAGATAACACTTAATGACTATCCCGATTCCCTGAAATCTGAGGAAATTATCCCCGTTTAAGGTGGAAGGGCCTTGAGGTGTTAAGGGAGCAGCAATTCCGAAAAGGAAACTGCCATAATAGCTAAATTATACAGTCTTCAAAATGGAATTGGAGAAGGGGAGAATTAAAGGACAATGCGCTTTTATTTGTAATCTCTGGAATTTAATCGCAGTAAGTGATTGAAATAATTTGCTTGTTGCGTTCTATCTATAACAAAAAAAAGAATGCCGTCTAAACAAAAAGACGCACTAAATTGATGAATTCAAAACATATTTCATCGTTGATTTCCTGAAAATAATGAAACCGATGACGGGGTCCATTAATAACTTCTCGAGATGAAAATCCGACAGATCATTACATTGCGGTTCGAAGTCACGAACATGACTTAGAACCGAAATCCGATCAAAAACTCCCCCCTTGATTGCAAACGAACCAAAAAGTTATATTTTCCTCGTGACTGATTTTCCATATATATCTCCGGGAGCAGAATCAGCTTAGAGGAGTCCCAGTGCCCCATCCTGGTGGCAACCCGGAGCAGTGATAGCACCTCCCGGGGAAATCCAATCGATAGAATTTTCCTTTCGTCTTCCGTCATGAATGCCGCAACAAAACGGCCCTTAATGGGATATCCGTCGAGGGCTCTCATTGAAGTTAATTGAAAATGGATGGCGGCAGTTCCATGTCGAACGGAGCCCAGAAAAAGGATAGACGCCCTTTCCTCGCCCCGACATCATGCCTTAGATTCCTCGGAGTGGTGAGAGGCTGCAAAACAACAAAATTAGGCAAATATTAAATTACTCCATGATTCGGTCGACTACTTTGATATTTTTATCGATAAAAATTCATTTTAAGTATCGATTTAGACCCCGAATAATATAATGAGCTATCCCATCCGAGTGATCGGAATTCGAAATGAGCATGGAAAAAACATTTTTTCCCCGGCTATTCTCGAATGGGTGACAATCCGCTGATTGCAAAATTCAATTTCGAAGACTTTTCTTTATTGCCATCATTCTGTTTCAAGAGATAAAAAGAAAGAAATTCTGAGGAAATAAAAAGGGAAGTCCCTACAGCGGGAAAGTCGTGACTTTTTGCTAAAGAGACATTCAGCATCTTTTCCTCGAATAAGAAATTTTTTAACATTTCTTAATGTGAATTGTTTAAACTTAAAATCGTTTTAAATCAAAAATTATTAAACGAAAAATTATGTGTATTAACCCATAACCAATTAAAGATGTAAGCAATACATAAAAGAAGTCTTTAACCAAAAAGGAAATACCGAAAATATCAAAACTATTCGTCTAAAATTACTTTAGCACAAACTTATTAAATTTTGTAAAAAATAATAGTTAAGGACGTTTTATAAATTAAAAATTGGTATAAACTTTAATAAATTTATCATATAATTAAGTGCCTTATCCTGAAAATAGTATCGAATTTTATGAAAGAAGTTTTAAATATTGTCGTTTATCCGTTAAAATCCGACAAAGATTATTTCTTATTGTTTTTATGAAAAGAGATCTTCATACCACTCAAGAAACTTAAAAAATACTTTATTGTAAGAACAACAACAACAACATGTTTATCATTCCTTGTTTTTTTTTTTACCAGTTCACTGGAAATTTTAAAAATCGAATCTGAAAATTCAACAAAACCTGTAGAAGCTTCCAAAATATATGCACTTTATGCATTTTTAAAATATCTCAGAATCTGCAGGAAATTGTATGTATTAGATAATAATACTAAATAATTGCTTCACTCTAAAACAATAGCAATATCTGATTACATGGCCATCACAATGAATTTGATTGTAATACTAACCTCTGCGTTTTTTTCATATATAGTAATTTCTACACTCAGAAAAATAATGTTGGTAAATTTAAACAAATTAAATTGTTAAAAGACGACGGCATACATATTGCTGAAACTTTTAAACATTTTCGTTGTTCAGTACCAACTACTCCTACTAGTAGTTAATTCGAAAATTTAGTCTTAAGGGGACCTTTACTTTCAAAATCGGAAAAAAATCAATTTTTTTTCATAAAAATGCTTCCTAACATCACACAAACACTCTCCTAAAACCATTTTAAGAAATTCGTAAAAGAAAAAAAGTTATACCTATATTTGTAACGGCAGCTCTACGCGTGTTATCATATATGTAAAAATTATATAACAAAAACTTTGAACGCGTTTTTCTCGAAATCACATTTTTGAAAATGGCCGCATCTGTATCTCAAAAACTATTCAACCGATTTTAATAAACCAAACGCCATTCGATTCGTTATCAAATATACTAGTAACTAAACCTTTAAAAATATTATTTTACCCCCCCCCCCCCCCCCCCCCACTTTTTTATGCGGAGGTTAGTTTACCCCTAACTTATAGTCGTTTTTTAACTTTTTTAGAAAAATGTGTATAAAATGATATATTTATTAAAAATAAAAGGTTTTTTAGGTTTAGGTACTAGTTTTGTGTCTTATGAAAACAATCCACTAAAGATTTTTACTCTATCTGTTACAGGAAGTCCTAGAGAAATGGGGCCGTTTTAAAAGTGCATTTTAGATGACGCCCTCTGCAGGCATTAAAATAAACTAAAGTTGCATTTAATAATTCTTTTTATATTTTTCATAATCTTACCAATAATGTACAAAAGGTTTCAGAATAATAAATATAATAGTCTTTTCAAAACAAAACTTTTAAAAAGTGTGTTTTTTGTCGATTTTGAAAGTAAAGGTCCCCTTAAGTATACCTCATATCGGATTTATAGGTTTAGAATTGATGCTGTGTGTTGTTATTCAAACAATACCCGACGAACTTAATTGTCGCCTTACTAACTTCTACTTACTAATCTATAATACTATCAAATTTAGTAAGACGTAGTCAAAACTAGTTTTTTTTTTTTATTTACAAGATATTGAAAAAATTTAAAAAAATAACAAAATACTATATAATATTTTTGAATGAAGTTTTCATTAAATATTGATGAAATGTTACTCAAATATTCATAGAAAAAATGATCGAAAAAACATGCTGCATTTAAAAATAATCAGGAAAAAAAAATTTATTGTGTTACGCATTTTTTACCAGGGACCGAAAATAATGGTCATTTCTGAAAATTAAAACAAAAACATCATCATTTTATACTAAGCTAAAATAAATTATTTCATTTGTAGTAGAGATGCCACGAATAGTAATTTGGCCGAATACCGAATACCGAATGTTCGGCGAGGTTCTTGGCCGAAGCGCCGAACATTCGGCAGCCGAATATTCGGCCACACTTAGTACTTAGTACACAACTCAGAACAAATTCTGTTGCAAATGAACTTGATTTTTACATGGCATCTGTTCGTTTAGATCGGACAGCAGACCCTTACGAGTGGTGGTCAGCAAACGCGAAACAATATCCAACCCTTTCACAATTTGCTAAGATTTATTTATCATCTCCCGGTAGCAGTGTGTATAGTGAGCGGTTGTTTTCGGAAGCAGGTATAATTTATGAGGAAAAGCGCAATCGTCTGCTATCAACAAACGCTGAAAAAATTGTTTTCATTCATCATAACTTACCACTGGTAGATTTTAAATATTAATTTGTTAGTTCTTTTTTTTTGTTAAATAAATATCTTTGTGAGTAATATTTTGAGTTCTTTTTTCATGATTTATTTGGTAATCATTACTATATTTTATCATAAATACGAAAGTAAATCTATTTACCACGATTTCACGCTAAAACTGCTGAACCGATTTAAATGAAATTTGGTACACAGATACTCTAGAGCCTTAGAAAGGACATGGGCTATAATTTACGCGGACGAAGTCGCGGGAAAACAGCTAGTAATAAAAAAATAATAAATAAATTGCTATTCAGTATTCGGCCGAATAGTTAACCATATTCGGCCGAATACCGAATAGCGAAAAAAAGTGGCCGAATAGCCGAATACCGAATAGTTGCCGAATATTCGTGGCATCTCTAATTTGTAGTCTTACTTAGATTCAATAATACATTTTATAATAGATTTAATTACAATATATTATAATTATAAATTAGGTAATAATGATTATGAGGTTATTTTCACTTTTCGATCACTCGTTAATAATTAAGAATTAATTTTTATTATAATAATTTCATTACTTTTCTTCCTTTAAGGGGTTTATACAGTCAGGAGGCCCAAAAAAATCGATTTTTTAAGAATTTTTCTTGAAATGACCTTTTAATTTATTAATGTACAAAGTACACATGTTATTGTAACATTTGAGTGTATTTGAAGGTTTTTTAATTGTAAAAATAATTATTTTAAAAGCTACAGCTGATCTTCGGGAGCACGTCTATAAATATGCGTTTTGCGGTGAGCACGTTATCTCTGGGCTGGATCATCAAAAATGAAAAACCAAAAATATTTCGTTAATATATTGTTTTATCTTGACATTAATCGAAGGAATTAGCAAAATAAGAATTTTTAACAAAATGGCGGCTTCTTAAAAAAAAAATAGATGTTTAACAAAAATGTTGGCCTTAAATTGTTTATAAAATGGAAAATATTTAGCGGCGATAAAAAACCTTCGATTAGTTACTAAAAAATATACTTAAAAGGCTTGTGTTAAAATTTGAAACTGATCGGTTCAGCCGTTTCCGACAAATCTTGCTCACCGACTTTAAAAACACAGTTTTGAGAAAAACACGTTTAAAGTTTTAAAATCACAGTACATACAGTAAAAAAAATCATTACAAATATGCGTATATGCGAAAATTCTAACTGCATAATTAACTCCCTAAAGGAGTCGAAAGGAGTCTTTTTTTAAGTCAGTTAAAAATGGTTTCTTAATATTTCTGAAATAGTTCGAATATAACAAAAACTACTTGATTGTTATCAACAGATCAAAAAATATAAATTACTGGATAATCGTTTTTTTTTTTTTTTTTTTTTTTTTTAATCACAATAATTACAATAATCCCTGTTTTTAACCTACGATTGTTTTTCTTTCCGTGTCCTTCATGTTTTGTGTTATACACAGCGATATACCTACAGCCTCTTTACACCTTCACAAAGTTACACCGTTCTGGCAATAAATTCAAAATTTGAAAGCTGACACTTTTACAAACCAATAAATAATAATAGCAAGAGCTCGACGTGCTGCAGACTTTATTTCACGCTAGTTAATCACGAATTAAAAGCCCTCCCTGTCGTCCTCTCACGATGAATTCGCGTCCACCCTCTGCTCTTCCGCAAAGCAATAATCCAAAGAGCACTGAAGGGGGCGGACGCAACGCAAGTGATAATGCTGATGAAGACATTTTTTAAGTTAAATGACGTGTTCGAATTTGTAACGCTAAAAAGCCCCCCTCAATGAGGTCCACGATTAATCCGAATCCATATTTTGGCCGCGCTCAGTGGATGGCTGTGGCTCATAAAAAATTGTTTAAAAGCCAAAACGAAATGTGCACCCTGTACTCTGCGGGGGACCGGGGATGCCCATGCTGGGAGAGTACCCGGGAATGCCGGGAACTGGGATTGTGTGCAGGAAAGCGTTGCAAAAATGAAACATCCCCTAGAATGGTAAAGGGCTATAAATGTGGTCTGCACATTTTTCATGGATCATAGACAATAAGCAAGAAGAAGAAGAATAAAGGATAAAAAATGCGGATGAAATCGCTTTTTAGAGGATACGTAATGTTTTCTCTCAGGAAAGCAAAAGCATGGTTGCCGCATTGTGACTTATTTTTGCACATTTTAATGGAAGCAACCTAAATATATTCTTAATTATTTCGGCAGTTGCAATTAGATATTTTTTGTCATGCAGAGGATTCCCCGTGTAAAATCGAGGGGTTGCTGCTTCATTTTAATCGATGCTTTCATGTTAACCACCTCGTCATTAACTGCGGGACATGAAAGTGCTTCCCCGTTCCAAGGACTGGCTTAATTTAAAAACCTGAGCACCAGCTCCTGTTCGAACCCACAGGACATTAGAGGAGCCATCAAACGGACGACGGTCGTATGATGAATGGCGTCTGATAAATTACTGTGGCACGGGGATTCCCCCTTTCTAGTCCTGGAAGTCCTGTTAGTCCTGGGCGGCGTAATTCGTTTTGTTCAGTCGCATCCTTCTCGTGAATAGAACCGGAAAAGGTTCAAGGATAGCAGGAAATTTGATTTTACGATATCTTCTTGGAGCTGGGAGCCCCGATTCACTCAATTCACACTATCGTGATGAGATTGCGCCAGCTTCGGCTTTGATACGTCCTTTTTGTCATTCGAAGATTTACCCAAGACCGCTCAAAGACGCGTAACCTCGTTAAAATTCATCTTTTTATCCTCGAAGGATTCGCTGCATAGCATCCATTAATGATATATAATATATATGCGATCGAAAGGGCCTTCATTATTCCGAATTCGACGGCCCTCCTTAAGTCATATCCGCTTCCAGACAATAGACTCTAGAATCAGATAACTCCTCGTATTCGGTAAATCGCCTGCTCATCCTCGTCCTGAATACCCTGAATTTATGAGTTGAATGGATGTCATGGTGACATAATCATATCACCTTCCGCCTGATTACCCGGAAAACGCTTCCCGATCCCCAATTAATGGCGTTTTTTTTTTTTTCTTGATTTCATCTCGATTTTATCTAGACCGTTTTTTCTTCCAACGCGGCCTTTATCCTGCGGTAAATTCCGAAAATCCGAACAAACAGGGGAGATGAAATTTAGTTCGAGAATTGGCTCGTAAAAGCGCTTGAGCTTGTTGATTTCGAATTTAATCCTAGCAACGCTGTTTTGAGTGGATTTTCTCTTCCCATCCAAACCAACTCAAGCGTTTGCCGAATGTTTTACGAAAAATTTGCTAAGCCGCTTTTTTTCTTAAAGCATAGATTTTGAAAACCGCCTGCAATTTGTGATTTTGAATTATTCTGGATGAATAATATTCAAATACTTATCACATTTCTTGTTTAAATATTGGACATTCATTTTCTCAGAATTTTAAAAAGATTTACTTTATTTAAAATTCTCTACATAAATATTAATTAAAAAAATTATAAAATTTGTATTTTTTTACATTTTTCAGTAAATATTACCTTCAGCCAATCAGCTCGCACATGGAGATTTCCATGTATCTCAGGACTACGAAATTAAGAGGTCTAAAAAGCAGAACAGAAATAACAATATGAGGCATATTAAAAATAACTTAATTTGTAAAAATTTTAGAAACTTAATTTATTTTATAAATTTTAGCTAAAAACTGCAGTAAAACGGAATAAATGTGAGTTCGAAAAATTGTTTGCAAAGGGCTCCAACAGCTCCAAAAAATATAAAGATTTTGATCTAGGTAGTGGAAATTAGGAGTTCCTACAAATATGAGAAATAGACCTCATTTGTTTCATTTTAAAGTATTTTTGAAAACATTCTGAAGATATGAAGGAGATTTTTTCACAAAGACAGTTCTATCCATTTTTAAGTTTAAATTAATTTAAGACCAATTTTCTACTAAAAATAAATGGTAATTTTCATTAAAATTTCATAAAGTTAAAAAATTTTATCCTTTTCTGTCTTAATGATTTCAGTGTCCTCGTAGGCAAATAAATGTATTTGTGATCGGGGCGGAAAAGAGTTTTTTAAATAGCTTTCAATATATATTTTAAGCAAGAATTGAAGCAAAACATTCTTTTTTTAAACTTCATCAATACCCCTATTTACACGGCATATAGGTTTCTTAGGAAACCGTATAAATCAAAATTAGGATTTTGTAACCGTGTTAATCGAAAACAGACTAAAATGTGCATAATTTAGTCATTTATATCAACGTAAACTAAAAGCAAATATATTTTTCAGAAACATAAAAATACTATTCTAGTTATAAAATCACAAATATATAAGGTATGAGTATGTACGTTCACTTTTTACATATAGAAACAAGGAATAAAGATCCTTCAAAACTTAATTAGAAATTGATTTACCGTCATCACTTTCATAGACTATTAATCCTTTCTTCCTGATTGGTAATATCCCACTTTCATCACTCGATAGTACTAAATGCGATTCTGATTCGATGTTAGAGGAATAAGAGAAAATCTCGGAACTGCGGGACTTTGTAATGAAATTCGCAATTAAAAATTTTGTTTTTGGTTAAATCTATATAGACCTCCTCATATTAAGTTAAACATTTATTAATATATCGATATAATCGAAGAGCTCGTTTCTACATTCAGATTATTTTGCTAAAAATTATTACCTAATTTCTATCCTAAATAAACTCTTACTTGTGAACAGAATTCAAAAATGGCAGTAGAAATATATACGCAATTAAATTCTTCACTTAACCAGTTTTTCTTTTAAATCCCCTATTTAAAAAACCCTGTAAAGGCAAAATCGTATAAAAAATGTACCGGGCATATCGAGGGATAGGTGTATCTTCTTCCAGCGTTATGTAATTGTTTGTAAAAATTCGAAGTGTTGTTTAGAATATGTAATTTATTATATATTATTATTACTTATATAGTTGCTTAAAAAAAAGTTGGTTAAAAACAGCAATTCACACTAAACCTCCCCCTTAACTGGGAAAAAAAGTAAAGTTTCATATAAAATAATATTACGAAACCTGGCAAAAATAAATTCCTCCGAATATTCATATGAAATCCTAAATCCAGGTCTCAACTGACACAGGAAACATCTTCAAAAGCTAAGGGAAAGTAGCTCTGGAAGGCAATCGATCTGAAAAACAATCCGACAACAGTAGAAGGAAAAAGGAAGGGGTCCTACGATAAATATCTTTCGGTTTCCCCCTTTCACCGAAGCGGTTTACCGGGTTTCAGTGTCTCACCAGAAAAACCTCAAGGGATTCAGGAAAACATTTCAACGGATGAGGGAAATGAAAAACCCATATAAAAAACCAACCTGAAACAGCGGAAACAAATCACTTCGCCCTAAATCGTAAGTAATGAAATTTTTATTTGTCGAAGTTCAGCAGGTTTTAGATACAAAGTTGAGTCTTAAGGTGCCCAACAAAGATATCTCTGATCTGAGGAATCAATTAAATTTATTGGAATTTTAAAGTTGTTTGATATTCATGTTTTATTTTTCAATACTTTTTACCTAACAAGTGTCGGGATATGCACCCGAGACTTCTTCAGAATCCAATAAAAATTCTGAAGCTTCTTAAAATAAGCCTCACGTTTCAGGGGAATCCTTTTAATGTAGTCGCGGCCGTCGCAAATTTCCTCCAAGTACAAAAGTTCTGGCTCCTGACGGTGGCCAGACACTGCACAGGATAAAGATTTTCCATGAGTCTTAAGAGCCCCAAAATTTATGCCACAGAACTGGAGCAATGCACCCTCGGAATAAGTGCAGTTCGCAAATTGTTTGAGCATCGGATTACGATCCCTGAAAATAGGCGGTCGCGGGTGGTTTTGAATTGAGATGGTGTATGAACCAAATTCTCGTCCTTCTGCCATAATATGCATTTGATGAAGTCCTCTAGGAACCGTATAAAACATCTCCGTCCATCGCTCCCCAGAAGCACACATTTTGGGGGAGAGCTCCACGGCCTGAAAAGGGACCATTCATCCTCTTCCAGGGGAATAATTCGCACAATCAACGCGCCAGGGAAAAGCCATGACTACATTAGCGTGGAGATTTCAATCTGCCGTGACTTTGATGATGGGCTCCGATTGTAATCGATACCACAGCGCTATTCATCCAGGGATTTGAATATCTCTTTTCGGGAGCCATCCTCTTCCTCGAAGTTCATTAATTTTACATGAGATTGCGAGACATGGTGACGACGACACGAGTCCTTTTCTGGCCCGCTAAATAGAGCCTCGTTATTAAGAGCAGGCGGTCCTTTCCCAATCCCCTCCAAGGAGTTCAAGGTGTTTTTCTGGAACAGAAAAGGTGGTCGACACTCAGCCGCATATTGAGTTACAAAAAGGAGCTTGCCGGTCTTCGTTCAGCGAGGGACGTCTAGGAAGTATTTAATGCAATAAACGGTTCCAATTCTGGATGATACGCAAAGGAGACGGGATTCCATTTTGGTTGGGGAATTTTAATTTAATCATTCCCTCAAGAATAGATCTAATTTCAATTTAATTCCGGGTAAGCAATGAGAAGTGCCTCAAGCAGCGAAAACTTATGTGATTAGAAATTTCTTTGTTTTTTCTTTGGGAATGAGTATATTAACTTAAAAATTCTTTATTTCGATATCTGTGGAATCGAATGACAATATTAACTATACGTTCCTTAATTTGTAAGAAACTTTGATGAATTTAATTTCAATAATATGCCAGCTTAGATTTTGACATGAAATAATGCTTGGTCTTTTTGAAGGTAGTTATAAGATAAATAAATATTGATGTTCATTTTAGTGCTCTAAGTGAAGGTCACGCTATTTTAGACTCTTTAAAATCAGCCACTATGGAATTTCACTTTGCTTTTCATATAAAAAATCATTAAATTAGAATGGAATGATTCTTAAAAACAGATCTATAAAGAGAGAACTGGAGAATTAAAATATATAAAGCCGAATTTTTTAATTTTGCACTAATTTGATTTTTTTAAATCCTAAAGCTAAAACAAATATTTGAATTAAGTTGCCATGATTTTTACCTAACGAAACTTCAAATCTTAAACTGAAAACATTGTAGGACTCATTTTTTGACTCAATAGTCGGGGTGCCAGAGGTTTTCATTTCGTTGTTGGACGGAATTTGATGAAAAATGGCAGAAAGGGAAGGTCATTGCCCGTACAGTGACCCATTAAAAAAGTTAGAATGAGCGATGTCGGGAAGGTACTTTGTTATTGCAAAATAACTTTGATAACCCGTTATTTTTCAGTTTTCTTGGAATAACTCGAAAACGAAGCGTTTCAGCGAAAAATATTAAATACAAAAGTTGTTCAGCTGATGATTTTACGTAGGAATACGGTTTTTTGATTAATTAAAAAATTGTTTTTCCGACCGAAAACCAGCAGAAAAGTAACAAAAATGCAAAAACAATAAGCATTAAAAGATAAAGGAAAGAAACGATTTCCATCGTTGATATTTGGGTTATTGATAGGTATTGGTATTGTTAACCAAATGCACCCGGTCCGGTTTTTCAAAAACAATATGGCGACCTATTGCAACATTGTTAAGTTAAAACTTTGGAACGCTGTAAATTCTGCATGAACAAACGGATCTTGATGAAACAAATTGGAATCGGTAGGTATTAACGGCATCTTTGAGTGTGCCAAATTTCAAAATTTTTCAACAATTACTTTTTTTGTTATTAACCAATGTGTATTCGTAATTTCGTCAATTTACAACATTAAGCTTTGCAACAAAATGCATCAAATCCTCAAAACTCGCTATTTTCGCGTTTTTAGTCACCACTGTAGGATGTTAAGAGTAATCAAATGCATTTTGTTATTGTTGTAATGTTGTAAATTGACGAAATTACGAAGCACAGCAAATGGTTTTTGGTTAATAACAAAAAAAGTAATTGTTGAAAAATTTTGAAATTTGGCACACTCAAAGATGCCGTTAATACCTACCGATTCCAATTTGTTTCATCAAGATCCGTTTGTTCATGCAGAATTTACAGCGTTCCAAAGTTTTAACTTAACAATGTTGCAATAGGTCGCCATATTGTTTTTGAAAAACCGGACCGGGTGCATTTGGTTAACAATACCAATACCTATCAATAACCCAAATATCAACGATGGAAATTGTTTTTTTCCTTTATTTTTTAATGCTTATTGTTTTTGCATTTTTGTTACTTTTCTGCTGGTTTTCGGTCGGAAAAACAATTTTTTAATTAATCAAAAAACCGTATTCCTACGTAAAATCATCAGCTGAACAACTTTTATATTTAATATTTTTCGCTGAAACGCTTCGTTTTCGAGTTATTCCAAGAAAACTGAAAAATAACGGGTTATCAAAGTTATTTTGCAATAACAAAGTACCTTCCCGACATCGCTCATTCTAACTTTTTTAATGGGTCACTGTACGGGCAATGACCTTCCCTTTCTGCCATTTTTCATCAAATTCCGTCCAACAACGAAATAACCCATTTTTTGAACCTCTGGCACCCCGACTACAAAATGTGCATAAGTCAATGCAATATGATATTCTTTTAGGAAAAATAAGAAATATTGCTTTGAGTAAACTATTCAAAAATGTCAATTCAATAACAAATTGCAGATCCAGATAAGATTATTAAGGCCCAAAAAAAAATGCGTCCGTTCATACTTTTTTTTTCAGCCGCCCTAAATTCTATTGAAACCTTCAAATAAAAATTCTGAATTGGTCAATACTGATGCAAAATTTCATGAACTTTCAGAATATGATAATGGTTTTTAATTAAAATTGGAACTACAGAAGTTATGTTCGCTATTTTTAAAAAAAATAGTGCTTTTTCAAAAATTTTTTTTAGAAAATCATTCGGTATTAATGGTTCGAAAAAAATGAAAAATTTGGCGGAAAAGCAATAATATCGCGTCCATAGACCCTGTTCCTTAATTTGCAGATGCGTACGCTTTGAAATTCAAAATGGCAGTATACAAAATGGTGGTATGCAAAATGGCGTTTGAAAGTCGAAAATTCAATGACATATAATATTATGACTATGAAAAAAGAAGTTCTTAATGGATTTATTTAGAAACTTATACAGGGAGGTTTTTGAGTTCGTTGATTGCGAATCGGAGGTCAAATTTAAGAAATTCAAAATGGCGGGTTCAAGATGGCGGACAAAAACATTAAAATTTTATAAATCTGAGCATAAAATAGCTCCAGGGGGTTTTCGGGGTCGCTGACTGCGAATCTGACGTCAGATTTGAAAATATTACGTTACGTATGCTTTGCCAATATATCAGGTAGGCTGGTCTCCTCTGTCACGCACACACAAAATTCTTCGGTCACAGTTTCCTTTAAACAAATTACGTTACGGCTCTTCGTATGTTTTGTTCGTCATATTTTTACTCATAAAATCGTCGAAGGCTAGCCTCCTCAGGGAGAGACATTTTTCACGAGAAATTGAGATATTGCCATTACATTAAAAATTGGTTATGTAGACCAGCGGTCATAAGCAATATCAATAGTGTCAAGGATTAGTGTAAGACTATTTTATCAAATATATATTTCTGATCTGCATTCTACTCCAAAAAAAATAGTGCGTGGAGTCCCTCCGCGCGGAAGAAGTGAAACTTCGTAATCGGGAAATGAAAACAGGAAGGGGTAGAAATTGATTTTTAGTTAACTCATATTGTTTCTTTAAGACAAACTTTTTAACATTCTCGCCCTGGAAAATGTATTTGTATTAATAACTAGCTGGGTTACCCGGTTTCACCCGGCGTTGGGTAAATTCTTACTAATTAAACACTTCTCAAATGTTCTAGTTTGTTATATTCTAGAAATTGTTTCAATCCGAAAACCCCTTTATGGATCCGCTCTCTTGAAATTCCAAATCTTAATAATATTCAAAATTAGTGGCCTTAAAATAAGCATTGTACCAACTTTCATTCAGATCCGTTGAAATCGAGAAATGTTGGTCGCCATATTGGATCCGCCATCTTGAGTTTGGAAATTTGGCTAATATTCGAAATTAGTGTCCTCAGAATAATCATTGTACTAATTTTCAGTAAAATCCGTTAAAATCAAGAAATTTGGTCTCATATTGGACCCGCCATCTTGAATTTACAAATTTTGATAATATTCGAAATTTGTAGCTTCAGAATAATCATTGTACCAATTTTCATTAAAATCCGTCGAAATCGAGACATTCTGAACGCCATGTTGTGTCCGCCATCTTGCATTTAGAAATTTTAATAATACACAAAATTAGTGGCCTCAGAATAATCACTGTACTAATTTCTATTAAAATCCGTTGAAATCGAGACATTCTGGTCGCCATGTTGGATCCACCATGTTGGATTTGGAAATTTTGCTAATATTCAAAATTAGTGGCGTCAGAATAATCATTGTACCAATTTTCATTAAAATCCATTGAAATCGAGAAATCTTGGTCACCATATTGGGTCCGCCATCTTGGATTTGTAAATTTTGATAATATTCAAAATCAGTGACCTCAAGATAATCATTGTACTAATTTTCATTGAAATCCCTTGAAATCGAGAAATATGGTCGCCATTTTGGATCCGCCATCTTGGATTTCTAAATTTTGATAATATTCAAAATCAGTGACCTCAAAACATTCATTGTACTATTGTTCATTAAAATCCGTTGAAATCAGGAAATCTTGGTCGCCATATTGGATCCGCCATCTTGAACTTCTAAATTTGGACAGCGGATTTGAAATCCCCATCCCGCAAAACCCCTGTATACCAATTTTTTCATGAAAATCGCTTCAAAATTAAAATTTTCAGCCGCCATCTTGGGTCCGCCATTTTGAAAACCTACAAAGTATCGTATAGCCGTTTCCTGGTTCTAAGCTACCTCCCCACCAATTTTCATCCAAATCGGTACAGCCGTTCTTGAGTTATAAATAGTGTAACTAACACGACTTTCTTTTATACATATACATAGATGTATGTGAATGCGTCATAATGTAATTTCAAAAGAGAAAACCTAACAATCAATTGATATTCACAAGAGACGTACCTTGACATAACGTTAAATCCGACGCATTGTCCGTGGACTGTCTTCCAAAGTTCATCTGCGATACAAAAGCTACTTTCATGAAATAAAGCTATTTTTAGCTTATAAAGCAAAATTAGTGCTTTAAGCTCAGTACTGAAATGCGCTTGCATATAGGAAAGTTGCAGCTTTTGAGAAGCGTTAAACGTTAGCGTTAAACGTTTAACGCAACCTTGTTTTGGAAGTCCCATTAGAAGTTTCACTTCAAAAATATTCTTCGTTTTGTTGTTTTCTTTGGCTTACAGTCTAAGAACTGCGAACTTGCTTCCTATGCCTCCTCTGACAAGCCGCCACTACCTTTTGACTACTATCAAAAATTATTTTAAAAGAACTAATATAACTCCCGCACCATAATGGCCGTCCTGCTGATGATGCATTCCACCTAAGCATTTGGGAAATGTACAGCTTACAGCTTTATACCTATAAAGAAAGCAGACAAGTTCGAGTAGGATTCGCGTTATATATGACGTTAAAAAATTAGCTCTAAGAATTTTGTGGAATTCCTTGGTATCCGAAATTGAACAACTTTCCACGTAGAATTAGAAATTAATGGCTTTAGGATTTATTCCTTTACTTGTGCTATGAAACCTTCCTTCATGCCAAATTTCAAAATTCTAGGTCTACGGGAACAGGACTATGAAATTGTAAATTTTAGTATTTAGAATTAATTTCAACTCGATACCTCTAGCCTGATAAAAGCGGTTTTAAGATACATATTCTAAGAAGTTTTAATGTATAGTTCGATTTAAAACTGTCGCATCATTCTCAGATAATATTCTGCTCGGGTTATTAAACAATCCCATTCCTCAAACACAAAAATATTAGTTCCGGTTGAAATGCTCAACCACTCAATCAAACTGTGGAGCATCTTCCCTATTTCTCATTATTTCTTGTTGACATAATCTCGCATGTCGTCCATCTCTTCCCTCTGGGCAATGATGTGCCATCGCAGCCTCCAGGCTCCAGAGCTGGAAAACAGTGGCAAAGGAGCGATTAACTTCCCACTAAAAGGCGTTTGGCTACGTGAAGAGGACATGGCCGGAGGTCATTCTGCACCAGGATCAGAAATAGGAACAAATCCCTCCCCTGGCGCAACTTGAACTTTCCCGACAGAGGACAAACTTTTCGGGCAAGGCAAACAGAAGGAGGAAACTCAGATGAGATTCATCCAGCAGCTCGCGGGGGTGTTTGCTTAGGCAACAATCAAACATCGCCGATATTAGAAAAATGACAAGCGGGGGACGGGTGGCGGAACCCTGCGGATATGTGGGACAAGTGGAAGATTGCAAGTCGCCGGGGATTAAGTTCTGTTGCGATTCCCGCTGGATGACAGCAAGCAAACAGGAATGAAAGTTTCGAGAGCTCCTTATTGCTTATTAGACGGAACTAGGGAGACGCTGCTCGAATGCTGACTAAGGAGCTGGGCGCCAAATGGAGCCAATAAACGTCGCTCTCCTTCGGGATTCGAGGTGGATTGGCCTAATAATTTTAATTAGGAAATGGAGCAGGCCTACATTTTTGGAGTATACTGCCTAATGGCGGTTGATGAGACTCTGACAATTTTGATTGACACAAATGAAGACGAATCATGTAAGGGGTAGCACTTCGTTAATTAGCGGATTAAGCAATTTTCGGCTGACGACGGAGAACTTTCTTAATCACTGATTTTGAAAGAATTATTAATTTCTTGAGAAGTACGACTTGTAACTTTTAGCTAGTGTTATAAAGATTTCCCGGAATTGCATATTTAAAACTTGAACCCTTTGAGCGCTGAGTTGTTCGAAGTTAAGCTTGTGCTGTGGACCGCCTACATTTTACAACGAATTACTCGCTGTGCTTCCTTCTTTTTACGACGAAGCGCTGATTAAAATTTCATTGCAAAATATGTATGTATGTTGATTGTAGCTGAAATAATTTGTGTAGTGACCGCAAAAACTTTAAACAGAACCATTATATCTTTTAATCTAGACTTAAGGCCCATTTACACTATCATCAAAAATCATTATCAATTGTATCATCGCTACACATGATCAAAGGTAAAGTGTGAAAACTTTATCAAAACATTTAATTAGTATTTACATCTTTAGTCTTTACTAAAGTGTTCTGAAGTTCATTTCAGAATGAAAGATTTCTTTAAAATACTTTCGGTAACAGCTGCTGTAGTCGGTATTTTAGCAGTAAATGTTTTAAAAAATAAAATATGTAAGAAAAAGAAAGGTCGACGAATTAAAAGACTATGGTCGCGTCCGTGGCTGCTTAGAAGGAAAAGACTTGGGAAAAGACATAGGACAGCTAATTTTTAAGGAACTGGAAACTGAGGATCCAATGAGCTTCAAAAAGTTCACAAGAATGTCGAAAGAATCATTTTACAAATTATTGAGTAGAATAAGTTCAAAAGTTCGAAAAGAAGATACAATCTTTCGCGAGAGCATTTCGCCAAAGTTAAGATTTTTGCTTGAACAAAAATTTGAATTTCCTACATTTTATTTTTTCCAGTTATATCGAAACAAGCATTTCGTATCTAAGATACGATATAGTAACGAACATTTCAAAACTACTCAGAAAGTTTTTTCTTTATTGCATGTTCAGACTTTGCTGAAAAGCAAATTGAAGTTATTTTTTGTTGTGTTTCTAACAAACAACACAATGGGATTTGTTCTCTGGCAGTGGGAGGTGGTGAAAAAATTTACATTTACAATTCTACAATAAAAATTGATTTGGTTTCATTTTCCGCCGTTGACAGAGATTCATTCAGCTTAAAATTCGACTGCTCTTTTCTTATTTTAGTGTGAGGTTCCAAGAATTGCATTAATGGATACCACCAGACGGTCAGTTTATACAATTCATTGGTACTAGAACTGCTTTTTTAATGACTTTTCCTTACTTTTGCCAATTCATGTGCAAAATGGCTTCTCAGCTCGAATTACGTTTTGTTTTGATATTTTCTGCACTAAAAGGTGATATGACTTGGCGTTCTTGGTTTAGTAAATCCTTTATTTTATTTATGCCTTCAGCCCTTTGTGTTTGTTACAGTAAAATTCATTTTTTGTTTTATATAATATAAATAATCTATCTCTTCATATAACTGAATAAGCATTCTAATTTCATTGTCGTCCCACTTCATCTAAAAAGAAATTTATAATATTTCGATGGGAAAACGTTTTATATTCACTTTTGCAGCCAAATGTCCTCACAAAACCACTCATGCAGAGATAAACCTTATGTCAAAGAACGTATAACATAAAGAACTCGCACTAGGAACAAACAAGCTTAGCTGAAAATTTTCTTCTAGGGTTCTGCCAGCAGAACCCTACAGTCGCCTACATTTCATTTCTCGCGGCAGCTCAGAACATCGTTTCGTTTGGCAAAAGCTTTTGCCCATGTGCCTTGCCTTTGGCTGTTACCGCTGCGTGAGTGGCTGATGTTTGTCGGAATTATTTCTCTTTTAGATTTCGATGAGAAATGGGAATGGTGGGATCTTGGATGCTAATTTGATTTATATAAACATTTAAATATTTTACTTATTACGTTAAGATATATACTGAATTTATATATACTTACTCTAAAATATTGAATAAAATTTTTGCTTAAGAAGTTTCTGTTTATTTTTTAATTAAATACTGAAATTATTCTGTGAAAGATTGATTATTTTTGTTTATTTTTTGCTATCTTATATGCTAAAATGAGTCAAATATCGGATTTGAAATGTAGATTATTGGAGACTGAATATGCTGACCGTATGATAGAAGACATTTTTGGGTCTGAAAAGTTTGGAATTGAGCTTCTTTCTATGAGATATTTTGTAGGTTTCGTAGTATTTAAATTTTAAAGTGCTTTTAAAAATAAAATGTGAAAGTTGTGAAGAAATAGTACGGAAAAAAGACGAAGTTTTAACTTGTCTTTCAGAGGAAGGTATTCATATTTGAAAAAAATTATAATCCATCAATTTCAGATTTTGGTAATCTTTATGCGCCATCAAATGAATTTTTTAATGTGTGCAAAATACACATAACTGTCTTTGAGGAAATTTTTAAAAATAAGTCAGAAATAGCAAGACTTTGACACAAGATTGGTTTAATACGCTTAATTCCTGTTATGAACATAGAATCCAACTTCTTGAATTTATGATACTTGTTTCATTGATGTTTTATTGATAAAACATTGTTCATGGGCCGTAAAAAAAACTGAAAAGAAGGCAAACAGAAAACTAAATATTTTAACAAGTTGAAAATATCGCAGCAAGAGATATGCTTTGATTAAGGGGACCCTCTCTTTGAGAATTAAAAAAAAACACACTTGTTCAAAATTTTCTTGTGAAAAGACTATTATATTTATTCAAATAATTTCTTCTGGACATTATCAAGATTATGTAAAAAAAAATTTATCACTTTTAGTGGTTCTTGACAGCTGTAGCTGTCTTCCAAAAAAACACCTTTTAATCGGTGGGACACTTTTCGGACTTCCTGTAACGGTCTAAGTAAAAATTTAAACGGGATTCTATTTATAAAGCTTAAAACTAGACGATAGTCCTGAAAAAAATTTAATTCTTTGTATTTGCATTTGCATATTTCTGCAAAAAAAGCCACATTTTTGGGTCCATCTATCTCTGTATAAAAAAACATAACCAACTTCTTTAGGTCTATAGTCTAGTATTAAGCCTATAGAATAGAATCCCCTTTGAATTTTTACTTAAATTGTTACAGGAAGTCCGCAAAGTGTACCATCAATTAAAAAGTGCCTTTTGGAAGTAGACGCCATCTACAGCGGTCAAGAAGAAATAAAAGTGCTTACCATTTTTTTTACATTCTTCATCTAATATATAATAATGTTCAAAAGAAATTATTTCAATAAATATAATAGTCTTTTCACACAAAAAAAGTTTAAACAAGTGTGTGTTTTTTTTCCAATTCTAAAAGATAAGGCCCCTTAAATAAGCATTTTAATTAAAACTAATTATTTAACGAAAACAATGAAGACATATTTTTTGTATTATTGATTTTTCAATTAGAACATTTGTTGATTCCAAAAGACCAGCGTAAACAAAAATATTTAGAAAACATTCCGCATTTTTCGCTTTTTGTTAATTTTTAATATCAATTTATATATTTTTATTTACTTCCAAATTTCTAACTTTGAAGGGTTTTCTAAGGAACATTAAATATTTAATAAAAATCAATTGTTTTAAGAAGTATTATTGACTAGGTTTGAGTTCTTTTTAGGAATATTTAAAATTTGCTGTTTACAGATTTACAGAACAAATTTAAAAATAATATTCCACACCAACTTTAGCCGCTACTCCTGATGTTTTTAAGTACCCTAACACATCCTAGTTTAATTATTTTATATAAAGCATTTGAATTTCACATCACAATCAATAATTCTTTCTAAGCTAATCTCAGCCCCTAATTTCTTTTCCAAAAATCCAATGATACCATCAGGCAGAGAATTGCAGCACAACACAGTGCGGCGGCTCGAGAAGCAATTCGCTTGCGCTACCTACATGCCCACACGAATGGTGGGCTACAAAATTTTCCTCGATTCTGTCCTGATGTTTCGCTCGCTTGCCCCTCATGTTTTCCCTTCGCATCCAGACGAGCTGAGGATATTTCGACTAGGTTGTGAGCCCGATAAGAGTTCTTTATGTTATATGTTCTTTGCTTATGTGTGGCACAGAAGAAAATAGCAACAGTCTTATTGGCTTCATCTGCTGTGTTGCACATAAACGAAACTATTTATCTCTTTACTGATGGTATAAGGTCACGAAAACGCACTTTACCCGTGGTTTAACGCTACACATTAGCAAAAATATGATAGTGTAAAAAGGGGCCTTTAAAAGCATCAATCGCATTACGTTCATAGCCCAGAGACTGAAAACACATATCTGCGTTATATGGCCCAAATTGAGTGGGTGTGTAGGAACCCATATGGGTAATTCTTTTACAAACCGAACACCTTTTTGACCGACACATCTCCGATTTTTTTACGGATTCTATATCGAAAAATAAGAGATACTTGTCCGAGGATTTTTTTTTTTTGTTCGGCATATTTTCGATAATACTAGTGATCGAAAATGTGAGAATAATGAGTTTTTTGGCTTGGAGACTCATTTTCAAAAATTTATAACTATGGTTTTATTTGAGCTAAAAACTTCTTCTTTTTTTCATTTTAAATCTAAAGGACTGAGTTTTGAGAGAAAAATATTTGTTATAAAAATTATTAACAAATTCATATTGTTATTAACAATTTAATTGTTTAAATCAATTTTTAACAATGGCCCCCACCTTGTAGCAAGTTTTTAGTATTTTTATTGTATTCTCCGTCAAATTTTACATAAAAAGCATGTTTTCAAAATATGGTACCTTTATTATTACTATTTTTAAAACATTAATTTATATAGTGCGACACGTCAAAAAAACGGTTTTTTGTTAATAAAAAGAAAATTATAGCTCGGATCAAAAAAAGTTCAATATAAAAGTTGTAGATAATAAAAAAATCTACAATTCTTGTCTCAACTACTTTTCGACATAACCTCAAACTTTTCGAATAAATTGAAAAAAATGTTAAAAATCATAGTATTATCGAAAATATGCCGAACAAAAAAAAATTGTCGGACAAAATTGTTTTTCGATATAGAATCCGTAAAAAAAGTTTCAGCCAAATCGAAGACATGTCGGTCAATTTTTATCAAAATCCGTACGGTTTGTAAAAGAATTACCCATATAACTATGCGTTCATAGCGCTCAAAGGGTTAATACAGAAATTCTAGTTGAATTTGTAACGGTCTAATTTATATGGCCGCCTCTAACTTATCTACTTATTCTAATTGTTAATAATTTAATTATAATTTTAAAATCAAAGGACCTTGATTAAAAATGAAATTTTAATCATCAGTTTTTATTTGGTCGGCCTGGTGTTAAGTTAATTTTTATCTTAAATTAAAATATAAATTAAATTTTAATTCATCTTGTAAAATAGAGTAAAGAGAATTATTACAATCCACTACTGTGAATCAATAAAACAAATGTTATCAATAGATTAAACAAAAAAAATGGTTTAAATCTATAAATATTGCCAAATTAACAATGTCGGTCTATATGTTTTGTCGTGCATTTCAAACCTTAGCAAAATCAGATAACGTTTAAGGGGACCCGATGGTATAGAATTTTCAAAAAATCGTTTTTTTTTAGATATTGCGAAAGTATAGTCTTTCCTTTTTGTAAGGATATTGACAATATTTCAGGTTTTACAGCCTTATTAGCAGATAGCGAACGGTCGCGTCGGTCCGCTCCCATAGTTAAAACTTTAAACTCTTTTATCTCAAAACTAATTTTTTTGGATGGTGTTGTGAAAAAAACAAAAACCCTTCAGCCGAATCATCTGAAATTTTAATATGTTATTCAGAACACTAGTGACTATTGGAACTAGAATCAACATTTTATTTCCAAAACTTTTTTTTACATTTAAAAATTGGTAAGAAAATGGCTTCTTTTTCAGAGTTTCGTTCGTTCTCATTCTGTCAATTTTCACCCTTTTTTGTTTGTTTTAGTTCCGGCCATAACTCAGAACTCATACTGATTAATCATTTTCTTGGTCTTATTTTACAGATAAATAGAAGAGTCAAAATCTTCCATTACCACTCAGGTCCATTTTTTTTGAGGGGGTCTTTTTTACCACCATTTTTAACATAACTAAAATTTGTTTATAATTTCAAAAAGAATGTTTTTGTACGCAGCATAGGTACTATATATATACAGGGTGTTCAGAGGTGGGAGGTCAATACTGCAGGGGGTGAAAGGTCAGACCGAGACAAGCAAAAAATCGTATGGGTGGGGGGGGGGGGGGGGGGGGCATCTCGCACTGTTTGGCAGTTACAGGGTGATTCGTAAATCAGGATTTTGCCTTATATGGGAACCACTCTTGTATTTTTATCTTTTTTTCTACGCATCGCAGCGGCCCCAAACTGATTTCACTATTGGAAGCCCTTTCCAAAAGAGTTTACACCACCCCCCTATCCCCAACCCCTTGGCCGCAATCCCCCCTGGAAGTTGAAAAAATTAACTTTTATTTCACGATTTTTCACCTTTCGCCCCACTTTTCTCCGAAATTCATGTTATTAACATACCTACTTTTTATTTTTTTTAAGTTGCCTATCTAATTACCTTTCCAAAAAGGTGCAACATGCCCAGGTAGAAAAGGGTTGCAAAAGTCCTGAAATTAAAACATCCTCACAGGTACCTAATTACTTTATTGCACCATAATGGAAAAAGTCGTTAAGTAAACAATTTTTATGACAGCAAGTTCGGAAATGTTTGTTTAGGAAACAGAGGTAATACATTTTTATTATTTCAGCAAAACAGTACTAAAATAATAAATGTAATCTCGTTAAATAGCGTTATTAGTTTATTATATCCAGTATTGACTCTTAAGTATCCTGACGCTCCGTTTCTAATACCTCCTATGAATTATGGTATAAAAATGGGTAAGTTTGAAAGGACATTGACCACAGTTGAAGAAGCAAGCGATAAAACCGTGTGTTTAATAGAAAAAGTTAAGATAAAATGGCAGAATTCAGTGTTGACGAGTATGCCGATATAATTTACGTGTACGGTTTAGTAGACGGAAATGATAGTGAGGCCGTACGAGAATACCAAAGGAGATTTCCGAATCGGCGTGTACCCGGCAGAAGGATATTTTCAAGGACTTTCAGAAGGTTAAAAGAAACCGGAACTGTAACCGCCCCTAGAGCTGAAACGCGAGCAGGAAAATCGGCCGATTCAGCGGACACCGAGCAACAAATCCTCAACATCGTCAGGAACAGCCCTGTAATAAGCATCAGGCAGGTCGCACGAAGGTCAGGATTGTCTTCAGGGAGAGTTTGGACCGTTGTGAACCGAGAGGGACTACATCCATACCACCATATCCCGGTCCAAGCACTACAGGAAGGAGATTCCGAAAGACGATTGCAATTTGCACTTGGGTGTTCGAGTCTGACATCGAAAACAGAAGGTTTCTAGACCGAATTCTGTGGACGGATGAATCGCAATTCACCCGGGATGGCATCACAAACTTGCACAACCTCCACACCTGGTCAGATGTGAACCCATATAGGGCAAGGAGTCGGTCCTTCCAGCAAAGATTTAGTGTCAATGTCTGGGCTGGCATCATCGGCAACCAGTTGATAGAACCCTTCATCTTGTCCCAAGTGCTGAATAGTCAGCTATATTCGAACTTTTTGGAGAATACCCTTCCGGATCTGTTGGAGGACATCCCCCTGGCCACCAGAACCGCAATTTATTTACAGCTCGACGGAGCACCTGCGCATACTGGGAACATTGTTAGGGCAAGGTTGAATGAACATTACCCAGAGCGCTGGATTGGACGAGGTGGACCGATTCCTTGGCCTGCTAGGTCACCGGACCTTACTCCACTGGACTTTTTCTTATAGGGAATGATGAAAGATGAAGTTTACTCAAGACCAATCAACACCAGAGAAGAATTAGTTACCAGGATTGTGACTGCAGCCACGAAAATACGGGAGAGACTGGCTACCATAGACCTCAAACGTGAAATAAAACGAAGGCTACTTGCATGCATCGAAACTAGCGGAGAACATTTTGAACAGCTTTTAAAGGACAAACGTTTTAATTGTAATTAGTTTTTAAGCGAACAAAATGTATTTTTTAGTAAACTTAAGTATAATTTCCTAAAAATTCGAATTATCATGATATTCTGTAAAAGGATTTTTGTAAATAAATTTTCGTATCCTTTTCCTACCTGGACACGTTGCACCTTTTTGGAAAGGTAATTAGATAGGCAACTTAAAAAAAATAAAAAGTAGGTATGTTAATAACATGAATTTCGGAGAAAAGTGGGGCGAGAGGTGAAAAATCGTGAAATAAAAGTTAATTTTTTAAACTTCCAGGGGGGATTGCGGCCAAGGGGTTGGGGATAGAGGGGTGGTGTAAACTTCCAGGGCTTCCAAATAGTGATTTTTTGAAATCCGTTTGGGGTCGCTGCGATGCGTAGAAAAAAAGATAAAAATACAAGAGTGGTTCCCATATAAGGCAAAATCCTGATTTACGAATCACCCTGTAACTGCCAAACGGTGCGAGATGCCCCCCCCCCCCCACCCATACGATTTTTTGCTTGTCTCGGTCTGACCTTTCACCCCCTGCAGTATTGACCTCCCACCTCTGAACACCCTGTATACCTAAAAAGTTTAAATATCGTTGTTCATTAATTTAACCTTTAACAAAATTCTAAAATTATCTCAAATTTTCGGGCGCTAGACGGGTGCGATACGATATTCTTTATTGTTTTTATTTTTCATACATACATATATCTTAATAGCTTGTAAGCTTGGCCCACTTTTGAATCGAAAAAATGTGTTATTCGTAAGTCTGTTTCGACCTTGTTTTTAAATAATAATTGAGGATATGCATGCACATTGTCAAAAATTACTTCTGAGCTATATTAGTCATATTACAATACTTTTGGTGCTTATCGTCATTTCTAAAATAATATGAGTACATATGTAGTTAATTTTCAGTATTTAAAAATAAGGTCAAAACAGGCCTACATCGATTCTGGGTTGCAAAAAATTCGTCTTATCAGCCCAGCTCCTTTACCAAATATTATACTTCATCCGTTGTGTTAAAGGAAATCTTCACTTATTTACTCATGAACAGGTACAAAACCTTTTGGTGTTTGCAAAAGAAAGATACCTACTATGCTAAGCAAGATAAAAATTAAGGCAATATTAAGAAGAATTAATTATATAGTAGTTTTATTAACTCTAATTTATTATGTACATTGAAAGTCGATCATTGAAAAAGGGGCATTATAATCTCCTAACATTGCCGATAATGGTTCATATTTTAAACTTCGACGTTTTATTTAGTAAGTTAAAGACGGTCCTCAGTCTGGACTGAATTAACTGACGGAAAACTGCAGAATTTGAATTCTTGAAAACAACCTTTAAAAGTTCAAATTTGATATGCACATTATTCCAAATTTGTACCATCCAAATCCGTGGAATAAACTAAATGACTTTTTGACGCGATTCTAAACTAAAATATAAGGATTGAAAAAGATGTATCTGATGGTACTGTACTTGCCAATTTTCTTCATGGAAATCTCGAACTTTTTCAGACTTTTCTAAGTTCGAACTTAAAAAGCCTTCAAGGAATCCAGGTGGCTTTCTATGATAAACAATCGACAAAGCTTTCCAAGGCTTTATGGTGAAGTTTTCATAAATTCGCAGAACTTTCAGTGCTGCCATTTCTAAATTCTCGTAAGGCACGAAATATTTATAAATATTAACTATTATATACTATATGTTAAAAAATATTATAAAATCGCACCATTTCATTTATTTTTTCTTATAGGACTGTTAATAACCAATTTATTTTTGTTGTAGGAATTTGCGGTGTTTTCAAAAATCAACTCGATCTAATTTCTATCAATCATTTAAATTTAATCACGTTATCCTGGAACTAAACTTCTTTGTAACTCGTCTATTTACAATATTTTGTATAATTTATATAAAATTTTTGTTAAATTTACCATTAAATTTGTACAATGGCAAAATTATTTAACGATGAAATCATCGATTATCTTCGCGACACTTCACGGAGGTGCAAATATGATCCAAATGAATATGAATCAGGTGAAACTTTTATTGCACAGCAGCCAGGAGCTGAGAGAAACAATGAACCAATCAAAGTTGAACCCACTTCTGAAGGTCATCCAGGCTGTAAGATAAATGAGTCCCAAAAGGAATCCCCTTCTAGTGCAGGAAGTGAAACATGTCCTGACGATGAGGATGAATTCGAAGTTCTAAAAGGCGCTGGCGATGCGAGAGCAAATTATGAAATTAATAATCTTTTAGCTGGCATAACACCCAAGCAAATGAATCAATTGTGTGCAAAGTGTAGGGGGTGTAGTAAGTTGGGGGCTCCGATGCGACGCATTTTGGGGCCATTTCCCGATGAGCCAATTATGGCAGCTGTAGACAAGTTTTTGACGATTTTCGGAATAAGCTTAGGGGGGAAGGAGGACGAAATACCTATAGAAGATGAAGAGTCTGACACCTTAGATGAGGAAACTGAGGACTTGGATTCAGGTACGGCTGAAGACGGGGAAACAGCTGAAGATTGATTGATAGTTTTGATTTTAAATAAAATTAAATTTCTTTTTAACATGAAATTTTGTATGATTTATTCTACATTTTGCTGAAACTAATGACATCTTAAATGGTTTGTTCTTTACATTATCAAATCTTTTTAATCTCTTCTATTAATTGTCTTTTTGGCCTAGCACGCCTTCTTCTATAGATGCCATTATTATTTAGAATACTTTTCTTCTGCCCTTCGTCTCTATCATTCATTTCTTTTTCTTTTGTTCTGTCTTTCTGTGCTTTTAACTTATAATTTCGATTAGCCTTCTTTTTACGATAAAGTTTTCGAATTAATGCATTTTTTAAGAAAATTGGGCCCAAAATAATGATCATCATCACAAATATAAATATGAAGATTCCTGCTTGCACTTGTCTGTCTGTAGGCTTGTCTATCATATTTATAACTTTTTAAAATTTAATAATCTTTGCAATAGATTTAACAATATTTTTATGTTTTTATTAAAAATAAACTATTTTTTTTTTTACAATTACTGAAATATTTACTTCAAACATTAGAAATTTTGACAAAAGATTCTGATTTAATCCAAAAATTGCAGTGCACTTAGATTAGTAAAAAAAATTAACACTTAACAATTTAGTACCTTCATCATGATCGTTACCTATTATTTATGGGTTGATCGATCTAATATTTTCACTATTAAAATAATAGATAATGAGTTAGTTAAGTGTGTTACATTACCCAAATAATTGGTAGTAATAATTACTGTCTTTTGGATTATTTCAAATATTTAACTAAACACAAATATTTGACTAATTCATTACCGATTATTTCGGTAATGAAAATATTTAATAGAGACTTTTGATTAGATTATTCGAATAACAAAAAAAATATTTAATTTTTCATAATGTATATCTTAACACTTTGACTGTGATATATCCCACGTTAATACCTCGCGGTAGCTGAATATATGGCTGAATAAAATTTTGCAGTCAATGTGTTGTAATCCTGGAAAATATTTAAAAGTTTAATCTTATCGATCCCTGGTACATATATAACTTCTAAAGCCATTCAGTGCAAAAAAAAACATTTTATTGAATATATTTTACATACAGCTTAACAAAAATCATTTAGTTTTAACTTCTCCCAAGCAATCGTAAGAACATGTTGTTCCATCTGGGAGAACTGCAAAGAATAGTTGCGTTTTACCCGCACTGGAGCCCTTCGGAATCTTCTTCTTTAAATCCATGATTTCATAAGTTTTGGAGCAATCATCGAAAATATTCACTCTAGTAAGAGCCCATTTGGTGTCAACAATTTTTGGTCGAGGGTCTATTTTCAATGGAAGTTTCTTCTTATCGCAGGAGCTCATATTCTTCATTGGTTTTTTTGTATCCAAAGACTCGCCATCTTTAGAAAGTGAACTGGATTTAATAGTTTGCAGCTTATTACAGCCCTCCGGTTTTCTAGGAGAACAGGGTGATAACGGGCGACATGTTACTTTGAAAGAAAACGATCCTGAACTTTTATCGGAACTGGGTGACGTTGGACGTTTTTTCACTGGTGTACAAAAGCATTGGTTTTTTAATGGCGAGCATATATGTAAATTACATTTTTCTGGTTGGTTTTGAATAGAACACTTCTCTAAGCTGCCAGCATTTCCTAGTTTGCTTACAGTACGCTGAGGCGTATTCTTGCCCTTCGATTGGAAATTAGGACACATCAAACTCAAATTTGTTTGAGTTGGTTCACATATAGATGCTCGTTTTTTGGGAGATTGAGGTCGTTTGCAAGATAACTCTTTGCATGGAGGACATGATAATTGTACTTCACCAATGTCCACATTTGAATGAGCTGAAAGAAACTCATAATCGCTGTCAGAAGATGGTGATTTCTTTAAGTTATTATTTAAATATAGACATTCGCACTTGTATGGAGTGTATTCCAAATCAACTTCGGACAACGATGACAAACTTTTATTAGATAAAAAGCTACAGTCGTTTAGCATAGGATAGTAGCCCATCCATTCGTATATGTCCGATATTCCGAAAAAACATAGAATTTTATCAATTCCAGATAATATATACTCATCGGGGAATGGTCCTAGGGCATTTCTGGCTGTTGTTGTATTTCTCTTTTGCTGACAATCACATATAGCTTGGATCGGTCTGTCTCCAAAATTTCCCTTTGCGAGAGATCTTGGCATTGTAGAGATATTTCAGTGCAGTTAAAGTTGACTTAGTTACAGATTTATTTCATAATTCCTTTTGATTTGTATTTTCTGCCATACCTTCTGTTTTTTAAAGCAATTTTTGAAGAAACTTTAAGCTTTTAGGAAACAAATTTGCAACTTTTTGAATTGTTGCTATGGAGCTATAGTGTCAGAAGTGACAAAGAGAATGAAATTATAGCATAAGGTTGCTTCCCCTTTATAATAATAGGTTTTCTTGAATTTGGGGCTTTTAAATAGCAGCTGTTACTAATTGTTATAATAAAAATATAAATAATGCTCCAATTAGAGACTAATATTTTGTTTAGTACTACATACAGGAGATATTAAAATATTTACCTGCTTTAATAATTTATAATGATAAATATTATAAATGAATTCCTTATTATTTTGATTCTCCAATACCAATTACTCCAGGTACAAAAATATTTTATTTGTTCAAATATTTAATGAAGTGTAGTTTTACCTAAAACACCTTTGACTATTCCATTTGACAATTGTTTTTGTTTCGAATGACATAATTATTTAAACTGCGTCTAAATTTGATTAAGTATTTATTTTTTTAAATTTATTTATTAAATTTATGTTAAAATCTTCTATTATTTTGTTTATTGATTAAATAAAATTTGCTATGGATGAAAATTACACTGAAATTGCAGCTCTTGGACTTGGATTATTATTTTTTGTGGCCCTTGGAATTTGTGCGGCTAAAACTCGTGCAGAAAATAGCAAAAAAAGAAGGAAGTCCGCTTTATTTCCCTACCTGAGTCCAATTTCTGTTCAAGCTTTTCGAGAAAATCTACTTTTGAAGAATGCTGCCGGAAGTAGACGACGCAGAAAAATGTTGACTATGGGAAATGAGCAGGGTGATGAACACGATATTACAAAGAATGGCGGGAATTTAAAGGATCCTTTGCCGAAGGCTATTGATCAGAGATTTATTGAAAAAGCGTTATTAGAAAATGAAATTATGAGACAAAGGTTAATAGCCTGCCTGTATAAATATGATCCGTATTATGACTACTGATGTATTGTGTTTTTAATATAAACGAATGTTAAAAATTAAACTCTAAGAACTTTTGCTTTTCACAAGGTTCTTTTGCAAGTGGCAGCATTTTGAAGCTGTAGCTTTTTAATTTAATTGGTTGCTATTGTTTTTGAGACACCCTGTAAATATTATTTTGAAAATATATCAATTGCTGGTTAATAACGAGCCTTCCGTGGATGGAAGAACCGTTTGGAAGCTCTCGATTCGATCTCATGTACATAGAAGATAGAAGTAGACAAAGAGTTAGTTATTCAATTCATGTTGAATTACCAAAAATACAAGTTGGTGCAATATGTAGACGTAACAAAAAACATTTCGAGCCTAATTGCTTTAACAATCTCAGCAGCTTCGTGTTTAATTTGACAATACTGAAATATGATTTGGCATTTGACATCAAATTATTGTATACAAAATTTCAGTTTTCTTAAATATTGTTTTTATGGGCTAAAAAAAGAAATTCTTTCAAAATTTGCTTGTGGAATATTATGCAACTTGGGTTGCAATTTATATACACTTACATATTAACAGCAATCTACGTAATCATTTTAGTGATATTTACATTATTAATTTGCGAAATAAGGGCTAATGCTGAATTTAATGAGGTAAGAATACAGAGGGTCATGTCTGCAGAGGAATTTTGGGAGAACATAAGATGTTTAAGTACCAGTGGAATAAAAATCATCAAGGAAGAAGATTCTGACGATATTGAAGAAGATAGTATAATGGTTGAACAAACTCATCCTTTGGATTCTGTTCTTAAGAATGGAGTTAAGAATCATGGATCACAATCAACAAGCTATAAAGAGGAAGTGATAGCTTCAAATTATATTAATACGAATGAAAATGGTGTTGCTACTCAAGAGAAACTGGAATCTCCTGGACAAAGTAATTCTAAAAAGAACAAGGAACTTAAATCTCAGAGTATTGGAGTAGACCAAAAACACAAGTCTGTTATGAATAATGATAAAGAACAACTCAGGGCAGAATCTTCAAGGACAAATCTAAAGGATTATGTATCTAGCCTTAAAGAAGAGGTAAAACATAAGCCACAAGATAGTGGTAAACGAATTGAAGGTGGATCCCAAGGAAAATCACAAAATAAAAAAGGAGACAAGGTGAAAAAGGAAAATACTAATAAAAATACAGGTGACAATCCAAATACTTCTGAAGAATGTAAAAAACGTAAAGGTAAAGACAAACTCAACACATTGGTTATTGTAGACGAGAATGGAAAATTTGTTGAGTGCTTTCAGTTTAAAGAAAGCGACTACGAAGATGCTGTAAAGAGATTTAATATTTCTGAGAAGTTTAAAAAACTAAAAAAGGAAAAATTAAAAGTTAAAGAAGTTGAAAGTCAAGAAGAAGAAAAAGAAAACAAAGCTAAAGAAGATTTAAATAAGTCAAATGCAAATAAAGAGTAAGGAGTTCAACAGGAAGAACAAAAGGGTGAGGAATAAAAAGAATTTTTATAAATATCAGTTAATAATTACTATAATTTCAGAAATGGATAAATCAAAGGAAAAAAGAGAGCAGTTTCTCAGTGTCCTTTAAATTAAAAAAGATAAAATATTTTCCTTATTCTGGAACTTGAGTCTATTATCTGGTTTCATATAGCACTTTGAATGCCGTGTATCACGCACAAGTGCGTGGTCTGCAATAGCTGAATCAGTGGCTGAATAATATTGGGTGTTAAAACTAAATTAAGTGCTATTATAACAATAAGCTAAATTTTCTTCGTAATTCATCCTTATGACTCTATATCCTGAATAATAAGCAGAGAATAAAAACCAAACAAAGATTATACGAATATATAAAGAAGAATTCGACATATTTCAAAAAGATACTCTGAAGGAAGCTGATGAAATTGACTAAACTATCGTTGGAAAAAAATAGCATACATTAAAATGTTTTATAGGTTTTTAAGGTTGCAATAAAGGACTTTTCGGAAGCTCCTAAAAATTCAACAAAACGTTAATTATTATTATATTACCGAATTAAGGCGTTACGGAGTGTTTTCGGTGCATAATTCATTTTGATACACATAGTTTGAGCCTGGGCTCTTAGAACTATATACAATAAATTGTATAACAATGTATGTGCATTAGGGTGCTTTTTTTTGCGCCTTTTTTCAGTCCCACCTCGAAATTTTGTGGGAAATACCTAAACAATAATTCCCTGGAAATTGGAGCCCGTAATATTAATACCAAGTCGTATAAAGATTTCCCGTAGAAAATATACGTAAACTTTGATTTTTTTTTCTTCATAACTCTACAGCTCAGAGGCATTTTATGGTATAATCTGGGTCAATGATAGGGTTTCTTCAGAATTGATTTGGTGTTCTAGAACTTTTTGTAGGAAATTGAATTTCCTAAAAGTTTGTAATTTTTATTTTTTCTGCAGCTCTTGTTATTTACGGGATAAGGGCAAAAAAACGAGAATTTCATGAACATATTGGGTTTAGTGACCCGTACTACCTCGCTGGTGGGAGTAAGGCTTACGCCACAATGGACACTTTTGTAAAGCATTCAATTCTGAACAAATCCTATCATTGACCAAGATTATACCATAAAATACCTCTGAGCTGTAGAGTTTTGAAAAAAAAAATCAAAGTTTACGTGTATTTTATTTATTCATTTATTGTCTACAGATGTTATTCTTACAGACTAGCAGGTATAATATTACAAACTAATTCACATTTTCTCTACCGACACTTCACTTTTAAATTGGTTTCGCGCTAAAGTAAAATCTACAGAACTAGCAATAGAGTTAAAACAAACTATACAATTGGTAATAGGCTCATGACGGCCGTACGTCGTTTTATGCTGTGGTACATAGAGCAAAGATCTCGAACGAATAGACTTTTCAGGAGCATATAGATTTAACATAGACAATAACTCTGGTGACTTAATTCGATTCGTCAGAATGTCTTTTACAAAAACTGCACAATTCACCTCACGTCTAAAGCTGAGATTAGATAAGCCTAACAGTAGACATCTCGCACGATATGGTGGTATAGAACCCATTAAGAGATTGCATTTATGTATAACGAATCTCGTAAATTTTTTCTGTACCGATTCGATACGATTTATAAGAACTTGATAATGAGGGCACCATACAACAGATTTTATATGTGAAATCGTTGTACGCCTTGGTCGAGAACTTAATATTAATATTAAGGACTCCAATTTTCAGGGAATTATTGTTTAGGTATTTCCCACAAAATTTCGAGGTGGGACTGAAAAAAAAAATAGTCGCGAAAAAAAAGCACCCTAATATGCATAATCCATCCATGAGAGACGACTTGTCTCGTTTTCAAGAATAAAATCCCAGCATTTGTTGACGTTGTTCTTGTTAATGGAAATGTAATAAAATAATTTTTAAAAATTGTTACATGAGACCTTCATACACTCGTTTCTTCGTTCTTCAATAACACTTACACAGCAAAACGAATTTCCAAATGCTTTGGACATCGCAAAGGCATTAAATGGCGCGAAACTTTCCAAATGTTTCCCCCTAAAAACTCAAAAAGTTTGCATTCTCTAAACAAACTAACATTCAATTCTCGAGATGCTTAAAGCGAATTGCTACAAAATCAATAGTTATTACTTTACTTTCCGGATGACCTTCTGTTTTGGGCAAAAACATAATCGATGAGTCGAAAATTTATTAAAATTGCCCGTCTAGTTCAGGAGCGGAAGGAATACATTTTGGTGGGCCAAAGGTTATGGGTATGTTCGTAATCGATAGTTGCCGCATCCCAGAAAGTGGACGCAACCTTGAACTTGCTCCTAATTGGAAATTTTAGATCGTTATTTTCCATTTATATGCTTTTTCCTCGAACCTAACATCTTAAAAGCGCCTATTTAATAGTTGCTGCAATGTATAGTTTATTGCGAATCAGATTGAATTTATTGGATAATTTAAATTTTAGGGTTCATATAAGAGCTCATCTCAAATTTTGTATTATTGATGCTATGTCAGACGAATTCGGGGCATTTTCTCGAAAATGTTCAGGATTATACACTGCGTCTGACAGCATGAAAAATGCTTGGACTACTTCCGTCGGATTTGTGCCACTTATGTTCCATTAAGCCGGTGCAGTTTAGTGCGTTTATCAAAATCAACTTTGATTGCTAGAAAGCTTCAAATGGAGCCGAAGCAGTCACTTCTCTAGTGCGTCTAGCTCTGGTCCGGAGGAGGAGGAGGCGTCAGGGCAGATAGTGTACCCCAAGCTTTACACCACTTGACTTCATGGCTCTCAGTCGCCAAAAGCATTTCGATTTATTCGAATTTCAGCGGCACAATAATTTACGTTAGTTATCAAAATAGAACTTCCCCGACCAAATGAGATGCATTCACGCAATCAAAGGAGCTCCGATGAATGGAGTGGACTTATTTTTTGGGTATCCTCCAGGCCTCCTGCTCCGCGGTGATCATTCAGGCGAAATGGTGCTCCAATTGTGCCCAGTCATTGGCGCTTGATGTTTGTAAATACCGCGCAAGTAGCTCTTTTGAATTCAGCTAGATTAAAAAGTTTTAACTGGACTGCAGCGAGCGTGATCTTGTTGCTCACAAAATTTATCAACTTCCCGGCTTGTTTCCGGCAACGGAGCACCCCCGATGTTCGGTGCTTCTCGGAAGTGACTGCACTAGAAACAAATTGGAACTTTGTAATCGGATGTACAACGTGATTTTGGTATAAACACCACCAAGCGCTGGAGGTGGGCATGACTGGCCGCTTTGGAGCCAGTCCAGCAATTGTCCAGATGACTTCATTGACCACCTCCAAGATGCTTAGATCTGCGTGGTCTGAGTACTCTGGGCATTGACCTGCTCGCCGCTTACTTGAAGACGTTCACTTTGCGGTTGCGGCGCTTTGTAATGTTTGCTGATTATTATTTCTTTGATTTGGGTATGGACTTTATTAAGATCAAAGGAGTGATCATCAGCATCGGTGGTTCAGTGGTAGAATGCTCGCCTGCCACGCGGGCGGCCCGGGTTCGATTCCCGGCCGATGCAACTATAATTTTTATAACTTTGTGGTAAAGTTATTATTATACATTTGTTAATATATCGTTAAATTTTTTTATAAGGGATATACGTAACAAAAATTCTCTTCTGCAAATCATAAACACTTCCCCGATATGAAAGTTATAAGATGGGCCATGGGCTGGTTTCTTTTTAAAAATGCTATGAAATAAACACTATTCCGTATTTTTCAAAGTTAGTTAATTTATTGAAAAAAGTAAACCTTCCGATTAGTTATGAAATCATCACCATCTTTTCAACTCAATTTTGCAGCACATTTTCGATGGTTTGGGGCCCTATTTCACTACTAGCTCGACCCATATTGTGTTTAAGTTAATGAATCCTTTCTGATTGTCAGCATAACATCGAACTTAAACGGTACTATACAAAAAAGAAATTCATCTTGCGTACAGCAGGCGAGCTGGAGGCATTATTTCGACCTTTGCAAAATTTGCACTGTTTCGTCAGCACACCACTCACTTTGGAAATAAATTTTCAATGCTTCTCAATGTTGTTACAACTTAATTTTTGAATGCGAAAGATCTGTCTTTATCAAAATAATATGTCATTTAAGAAGAAACCAACAGATGGCCCACTCTTTATAACGCAACTGAAATTTCTCTCTTAAATGTCAGTTAAGAGGTAATCTCATTAAATTTTTTCCCAAAAATCGGATTTACGATCCTTTCCTAGTATTTTCCCATACAAAATTTTTAAAAACCTTAAAGATTCGAAAAGCTCTAACGACTTATATTTCAAATACAAATTATACTCAAAACTGTTAAAGTTTTCCTTGAAAATTACTCTTTCAAAACTGCGCACATGATAACTCAAAAACTATTTAACTGATTTGAATGTTCCAGTGCTTATTGTGAAAGTATAACTTTTGAAATCGGTTGGTATTTTCCGATTTTGGTTGCTATGAGCCAACATTCGCTATTCAAATCTATTTTGTTTACAAATATTATTTTTTAACACTACCAGATACGATATAAGACTTTCTGTATTACCTCAAAATAATTTAATTTGTTTTACTAATTAATTGAACATACTTTTACTAATTAATTGAATATATTTTGGAGGGTATTGAACATATTTTTGATAGACCTCCGGAATTAAAAAAAAGGAATTTTATTTTTATTAGCTAGGACCATAAAATAATTCGGGTCACATTTTAATTAAAATATTTTTCACATTCTAATATTCGTCATCAGCATCGGTGGTTCAGTGGTAGAATGCTCGCCTGCCACGCGGGCGGCCCGGGTTCGATTCCCGGCCGATGCAAATTATTTTGTAAAATGAAAAAAGTATTTTGCAAAAATTAAAATTAGTTGGCTTTGAGCCAATTAATTCAACATTTCTCCGACATTCCTCTCTAGTATATTCACCTACTATTAATAGAGCAAAATCATGTCTGACGAAAGTCCGTTTAGCAATTCATACCCGTATTCAAGGGTATTAATAAAAAGATATTTACAAGATTGCACGAACACGAATATTTTCGGATTTCAATCATAAACATGTAAATATTCTCTAATTTTTCTAGTAACGATGTTTTGGTTTATACTAGAACAAAACTATGTTTTTTTTTTTTCTTAATTTAGATCAATCTATCCAAGCACAGTTTTTTCAATTAAATTAAATACACTTTTTAATGAAAATACATCTATACATATTTTTAAAGAAAACCCATATAAATTAATTCCATCTTTTTGAGTAACTTTTGTTTACTAAAAAATAAAGATGATAATTTAGTCTAATTCCTTTTTACGTTTTGTAATTGGAAAACAAAGAATTAAAACTGTCATCATTTATCAGTCTATAAAAATTCATATGAATCAGTACAAATGGTAATTGTCGATCGTAAAACTGCTCCCAGCTAGTCTTAAAAATTTCAACACAAAAACGTTTTTATGTTCTATTGACTTAATTTGAAACGCCTCTGATGAACGGTGCCTCTGAGTCATTAGAAGAATGCTATTTTGAATATTCATTAAGATTTTATTTTCGCACGATATTATTAATTGCTGCTTACTCAACCATTAAAATGTATAGCTTTTAAATAAATTTTAAATAACTTACCTAATGAGCAAATATGTTTGTCTTCTGGAATAATAATGTGTATCATTAAAATTAAAATTAAAATTAATAAAAGACCAGCGAACCTTACACGTATCAATAATTTATTAAAGTTTAAAACAAATGATTCGCCTACGTCAATAATACTCTCCTTAAATAAATTTATAACAAAGAAAATGCGCTCTAGCTCTTAGATAAATAGGTGAACAAGATAAACACAAAATAAAAAATAATAATAATAATAATAATAAACAGCTATGGCTTGCATCTAGACACTTTTCTACAATGAACAGAAGCACTCACACAATTGGTATTAATCAAGTTAATTAGGTGTCCTTACGTGGATCATTCTGGTAACAGTACCGCTAAGAGGCTGATTAATTATTTAATTAATTTATAATTTATTTTAAAAATTGAACTCAAGCTCTGAAAATTTACAGAACCCGTTTTTTGTTTAGACTTTACAATGTTTTCAATATTCCGATTAAAGAAGTAAATGGCACAAGGCGGGAGGTCTGAACTCTTCCAAAAAGAGGTTGTGGGATTTCTTATTCAGCGGCTGTAACTCCTGTTCGCGGGGCGGATGGGGGGGAAGGGTGACTTATATGACGAGGGTTAAAACTGACGTTATCGATCACAGGTACATACAAAGTCCAGCTCAGGACGTCCTACCTAACCTTAAATCTAACTCGAATCTAGACATTTTTCTAATTGTTCGGATCACAGATCATCGCTTGTATGCACACTGTGAAAAAAACTCACTAAGGTCCTAGTCTAAAGGTTCGGCCATACATTTGCACTGCTTTATTCGCTGGACCCGCTTCTTCCTCAGCTGGGGTACCAGCGAGGGGCACCGCAAGGTCACAGTGATCCAGGTGAACTTTTTCGGCTTACAAAAACCGCATGACCTGAACGCTGCAGTCGTAAGATCCTCGTCCTCCAGCTGATCGGTCTGGGAAATTTTCCCATTCGAAGATAGATTGGGCCGCCTTCGTTTCGGGCTCTTCGGAATGTAAAATGAGTTGCATTGGCCGTAACAGAAGCGATTTATGAACGTCCTCGTTAGACACCCCTGCTCCCTGATGCGCTGGACGAGGGGCTCCGTCTTGCACCAGTCTTTCTTCAAATACTCCTTGCGTGTTATGTAGAGGGCGTTTTTGCTCGACTTTAGCAATTTATCCGTCCTCAGCAGCTCTTGGATATCAGGCACACTGCCAGGAGGACGATCTAGCAAGTGGCTGTCGTTGTACTTCATCAAGACATCCCCAAAAAATCTCTGTCCATCGCTTGTGCCTCTTTGGTTGTCGCCGTCGTTCACCTCGAGCTCGAATTCTCTGCCCGGATGCTGACGACGGTGCTGACGATACCGATCAGTGGTTCTTGGCGATTCCGTGAAATCCTCATCCAAATCGTTTTGAATTAGAAGCTGGCCACCACCACCACCGCCACCACCGTCTTCTCGGCTAGCGTTCAGCCTCCGTTCCGCCAAGATCTGCTCGATCTCCCGCGTGTTCATAATTTCCAAAATAGAGTCGGACTGTTTTCGTCTGTTTGCCACCACTTGATGCTGCCACAATGTGACCAAAACGAATGTCGGCAACAGCAGCACACAATTCTGGCGGATCCTCATCTGTAAATGGGAGAAGAAGAAGAAAAAAACGGTAAGAAACGATAAAATAAGATCGTCTTAGAATTTTGTGCGATTTTATTATTAAGCAAAAGCAGGCCACAAAGTACGCGCAACGCAATAATTCTTACTAAAAACTCATCGAAAAAGTGTAGGCTGCCATCGGGGGTCACTTGATTCGGTTCAGAGCAGGGGAGATACTTCTTGAAAGTCGACCTCGCCGCGAAATTTATGTTGTTTTGACAGAGCTCTTATTGCCCATTGTTCTGACTAATTTGGAATTTTTATGCTGTCTTAATTTTATGATAAGATTCCAAGATAGTCGTGGTAGCTTTCAGGTCATTTTTTTCCCATCACGCTTTACGTCTGCATGTCCCATAAATTCACTCATTTTAATCTGGAACACAGTTCGCACAGTAAAGGATGCAAACAATACTTTTACATAAAATCTATTTTAATCTGGAGACTATTGTTTATTTCGAATGTCTATACATGCCTTAATTCTATTTACGTATAGGTTGTCTAAAAATATTCACGAGATTGTTTTATGGTAATTTTTTAACATATACTTAGAGAAAATATATATTTTATTAATTTTATTTCGCTCTAAACTTCTATTTACAGTGCGTCTCACAATATAGCCTCACAATAGAAAATAGCGGTTTTTTCTTATATATAATGTTAACGAAAGAACTAAAATAAGGTTTGCTTTCACAATAACAATTAAAATCTTTAATGCAATTTATTAACTGCATACCCCGTGGTTTTGCCTCCCTACATTGGGGAATTTGTATGGTCGTCAAAAATCCCCCGTCTCATAATATAGCCTCATTGTCATTTGAAGGTAGTTTCTGGTGGTGTAACGCCTGTTCTTCAAGATTGTGAGGTTAAATTTTTTTGAGTCGTAAGTTTTGTTGGTGAATTTAATAGAAAATAAATATCCGCTTCCAATTCCAGTCTCTCCCTTTCTCAAATTCGGGCGGAATACTCAAACACCGAAAACACCGAAAAATTATTCGCAAACCTCCGCTAACAAAATTACACAAATTGAACGGGCTGCAGTTTGCACGTGATCATATGTCTTGGACAACTGATTGGCAAAATGTTGTTTTTAGCGATGAAAAAAAGTTTAACCTAGATGGTCCACATTGGTACAGTTGTTATTATCACGCTTTGAGGAAAGATCCAGTTAATTTAAGTCGTAGACAAATGGGAGGTGGATCAGTAATGGAATAATTGACTTGGTCATTTTGAAAGGACGAAAGGACTCCTACGTTGAACTTTTGTCTCAACAAAAAATCAAAATTAATGAGGCTTTAGAAAGAAATGTTTGGATTTTTCAGCATGATAATGCCTCAATTCACACAGTATTGTGCGTGAAAGAATGGTCTGAGGCTAATAATGTTGATGTTTTACCTTGGCCGGCGAAGTCAGCTGACTTGAACATTATTAAAAATTTGTGGGGCTTCCTTTCTCGCAAAGTTTATAGTAATGGCAAGCAGTACAATACGATGACTGAGTTACAAAATGCAATTTTGTCTTCTTGGCGTCAGATACCTTTGGAGTACGTGAAAAGGCTTTAAGAAAGCATTTCTGCCACGATTGTTGAAGTTATTAAGAATAACGGAGGGTCTACGAAATATTAAGAAATTAATAACAGTTTAAATATTTAATTTTTTGTACCTGAGGCTATATTATGAGACGAAAAAATGATTAATTTTTGTTATTATTGGAAATTGTTTTTATGTTTGTTATTTTTTCTTTGCCTTTTTTATTGTCAAAAGTATAATATTTGTGTCTCTTAATTGTATTCAAATCAAATCTGAATAAAAGTGAATTTGAAGAAAAATTGAGCAATATTTGAACTGAGGCTATATTATGAAACGCACTGTACCTTCTGAATATCGTGTCCCAGTAAATTTCGATATTAAAAAATAAAAGTTTTTGAGCAGAATCACTGGACTTTTATCGTGATATTAAAATATCTCAAAATCCCACAAAATCTGATAACAGAAAACCCTGAAATATGCGAAACTACTAATACTAATTGATTAAATACTTTTCAAAAAATCTAATATATGGTAATTAAGTAAAGTTTAAGTTATTAGGATGTTACTAACATCTGTGTGTGTAGACCGGATTCATCCAAAATATACCCCACTAAAATTGAAAGCTATTCGTTTTTATTCCCGGTGGCTCCTTATTTAGTTGTCGTTTTACAGAATTCAGCAAAACGTACAACTAATTTCACTATCACGGAATCCACCGACATATCTTAAGGGTTCTTTTAACTTATCCCTTATTTTCAAGTTTTTTATGTCAAGTGTTATGATCCCTTTAGGGGTTGAATTAAAAAAAAAAAAAATACATCATACTGAGTTTTTACATTATAACATAAAACTACTGACCTAATTGCATAGTTATAGCTTCAGCGGTTTCGACTTGAAGATGATGAATAAATCAGTCAGGTCAGATGAGATTTTATATAAATAAGAGATAGGTAAAAACATTTCTTCAAAACGCTCAGCTACATATATTTAGCAAACATTTTTTTTAAATATGTCAAATGTAAGTTAAACAAACTCGAAAAAAACGAGTAATAATAATAACTTAACTATTTATTAGATATTATTTTATAACTAAGGATTTCAGCAATATATAATATTTATTCATGAACAAGTACAAAATTCATCTGACTTCACTTGACAATCAATATAAAACTATAAAGCAACTAATTCCTTTACCTACAAAATATTCACTCAAAGAAAAGAACTACAGAATGTTTCGAAAAATTCTAAGGGTCAGTAAATAGCTCTGAGCTCGCTAAATTTATGGCAGAAATATACAGCACACAGTACACACAAGCTCTAAACAAGGCAAAAAACCTTATTATGATGGATCCGAGGTTTATTTAGGTTTTAAGAAATTTTTGGGCGTAACAATTTACAGTCTTAGTATAATAATTCGTTCTACCTTAGCAATAATCAATTTACAACTTTTCAAACTTTTTAAATTTTTCTATTTCAGTTTCTAGTAAAATTCGGAAGTTTCATCCAAAATTCAAACTAACTAAAATCTTGTAAAGATCGACAAGTTTCTCTCAAAATTCTAAAGATCGTCTAGACATAAAATATGCGTAAGAAATCTAAAAATAAGGCGACAAAGGATTTTTTTTTTTCCATCACTCACTATCCGATTAAGTCACGTTTTCGTTAACCTTTAGCACATGCGCAAGGCCACATCGCACGAGCATAAGTACGCAAGCGCGGCACATAAATCACCTTCTAATTAAGAGAACCACTTGGCCGTGACGGGAATAAGTAATAAAGAGGCAATCGGTGGGTTTTGGATCCAGGAAATTTTCCTGGGGCAATTTAATGCTTATCGAGCCGCTGCGATCGCAAAGTGATGAGTTTTTAGAAATTTCATATATAGGTATAAGGTCTCTCACGTGATTGTAGGGGACATAGAAAGTTCCTAATGAGCCTATTAACGGTAAAAGGAGCCTTTTTAATTCTAAGATAGGCGGCACGAGATGGTCTTCTAAGACGTCCGTTTCGAGGAATATCCCTATAAGACAGCGGACGATGGTAACCGCCGTAAAAAGACAGTATGGACTTACTATGAGGAAAAAAGAATATCGTTGTCGTTGTCGACGTCGGTGACATTGACTTATTGACTCATCACTGTGTACGTGGTCGCCACTCCCGTGGGGCTCCGCCGGCCAACCGGTGGACAGGGTTAACTCTGATAAGGAGCTCCAGAGTAAACATTCGAATTGAACCGCTGACCCCAAGATGCCATCAATTTACGAGCAGAACCAAAGACGCTTCCTCCTAGCCTAGACGGCGTCTGAAGTGCCGCCGGATGCCTTATACAATGCCCAAAGGCGGTTGGGCCCCTTTTCGCCTCACAGAGAGTGCCGGCACCGGCTCGGGGCTCCGCGAGCATTGTATGTTTTTTGTTTGGTCTCGTGGGGCACCGGGGGTACCTTGGGGCACAAATGGGCGTCGTCTCATGTTCTGCATGCATCAATAAACGGCGTCAAGTACGTTGGACGCGACCAACCTCTCGGAGACGGTCACATCGCGTCGTACCGGCGGGCGGCGGCGGCTCTTATCCGCTGTGATCATCTTTAAGACCCCAACAATCTAGATATATACATGCCTATATATTAGATTCATATATAAGTATGAATATTCCACGATATGAGGGGGTCTTTTAAATAATCGCGAAATAATGAAATTATGCCAGGCGAAAGATTAATGAGTGAGATGGGCCCGTCGCCGGCGATGCTCGGCTACAGATTACACCTGGCGGCTCGCGATTGTCGCTAATGACATCGTTTGTCCGTGATTTCAGCGTTTTTTGCGTTGGATCACCGCCGTCGCACGAATGACATCATTTTCTTTATGGAAGAATAATAATAATAATTTGTAACGTAGGCCACTATAAGGAATAATCGCGACCGTTTTACATGTCATGCCCACCGCGATACGATGCTCCTTTTACACACTCATCAAAAACACGCAACAAAAGGAGCAGCTTAAGCATGCGTCCATAAAATTGTACATCTTCTGTCAACGTCTTAAACCGGACGACGGATTCAAGGATTTCGTCTTTATCGGCACAATTTGCAAGTAGGTGCGATTTGCGCGGTAGCTAAGATTGCTGCATTTTCGGATATGATTTAATGCAGTAATTACGGAAAGATACAGCGGCGCGGCATGACCGCCATCCGGCTTAGACGTTCTTCTCTCAAAACAGATGATTTTTCTATTTTTGGGGCCATTGTTTGGCGCACAATCGTTTCTATATTTCGAATTTTCTTAAAACGGCTGCAATTTCTAAGGTCTTTTGTTTAGCACTTTCCGCTTATGACCACCGCCGACCACGCTTGAATAACTATTTTTGGGGGCATGTTTCAGACTAATGGTAGTATTATTAATTAAATGCGGATGCAGCTAAGACATGAAATAAGCAATAGAGTATATATAAATGAGGACGGAACTTCTATAAATGATGTGCAGATTTTTAATATCGTTTTTTTTTCGAAATTTTATACTTTTCTGGAAAATACTAAAAATTACCAACTATTTTCAACCGACTTCAAAAAAGGAGGAAGTATTTATTTTTTTATTGTTGGGAATTATTATTTTTAATGTACTATTGTAATGATCGCTCCGAGATTCCACAGTCGATTTGTCTAATTCTTTTTTTTTTTAATTGAAAAGGGATACTGTCGAATTAGTTCCATTTAAATTTCATCAAAATCAGTTCACCAGTTCTTAGTAACTCAACAATAATCTCAATACTTGCCTCTCCTACAGACGGTGGTGCCGCCATCGTAGTCTCAGATTTGTATGGTTAGACAGCAAATAAAGTCACCTTAGAATAATTGCTGAATTTATGTCAATAGACAAAAAGCCATACTGAGTCCATAATTCAGCTTAATAGGGAAATAAGATCAATACTTATTATACAACAATAGTATGCACGATCTATTATACGATCATCGAATCGATATCTACACGAAAACTACTAAAAAGCGAAAAATAAACTTAACTTCTGAAAACCCTTTAATAAGGCAATTCAATGTAGAGTATGTAAGCTAAGTTTAGGCAGATAGATAAGATATAGTAAGTAAGAGTAGGTAGTCTCCTTTTAGAGGTTTTGAAAACTTTTGCTCAATTTTTAAGCCCAGAAGAGAAAATTAAATTTTTAATCAATACTACATCCCAGCTGAAATATGTGTTTTGCATAAAACTCTGTACGATATACTATATTATACTGCGGAAAACATTGTAAATTTATATTCAGAGCAAATAAATAAATAATAATAGTAAACTTAACTTTTTCTGAAACGCTCGTAGCTATCAATAAATTGTAATATTCCAATTTTTATTGATTGCTTCTAAACATTGGCGCCAATTTCAAAAAATATCTGTACACAAAGAAATATTAATAAATTAGAGATATTGGTGATGATTACAGTCAAGTCTCCTAAAACGCGATGGATTCGTACCGCGTTATATGGAAACCGCGCTATGAGAGACTTCAAATTAATTCAAATCAGGATATGCGTTCTATGGAAACCGCGTTTTGAGAAACATAGAAATAAGATAAATTAGGATAATCTATAACGCGTTATATTGAAACCACTGCAGCGTTCTATAGAAACCGCATTATAAGAAACTCAGAATTAATACAAATTAAATGATTCCTACCGCGTTATATGGAATCTCAGAAAGAAAGAAAGAAGAACTGCATTCTCAAAGTAACAAGTTGCGACTGATACGGTTAATAAATAAAATTTTATAATAGAAATGACAATGAATATGTAGATTTTTGCATATTTAAATTTAGATTTAATGAATACTAGAATTGACAAACAGGAGAATACACCACAAATGTTAACTATGTACATAAAAAAATTTAACACATCGAATACGTGTTGCCATAGATAAATTTTTCAAGCCATTTGAGTTGTTGGAATGTTCTTGTATCAAAAACGCGTTATAAAGAGACCGCGTTATAGGAGAACTTGTCACATTTTTCACACCACGTTATATGGGAATCGCGCTATAAGAACACCGCGTTATAGGAGACTTGACTGTATACGATATTGAACATATAAAATAACTGAATAGTCTAATTATTAATAGATTACTAACGTCTAGTCTAATTATTAATAGATTATTAGATAACTAACTTGATTAGAGCGTTTCAGAAAAATTCCTTTTCACTTTGTAGTGGCTTAATAGATTTTTGTATCGTATTTTTTTGAATTCGATATTTTACAATAATAGTAGGATACATACTAAAATCTAATACATTTTGTTAATTTTGTGATTATGAAAGACAATTAACTAATCATATTTTCGAATAAATTTTTCTCTAAAACTTCCCTAACTTCGATTATTTGATAAGAAATCTTAATAATGAAAAAAATGTTAACAATTTCTTTGCAGCAACAATAACACTCCTCCAGACAAAACAAACTGCAACAGACCCGAAAAAAGTCAAGATATTTAAAGTAGTGATTAACTGGAAAGTGACTCCAAATATTAAATTAGCGGACTTATGCCTATGAGTTGTCCTTTGATAATAAATATATAATCAATCACAGTCGAATTTCTGAAATTTCGGATCTCAAATAAGTGAGTATAGAATTTCTATCGACTTTCAAATTTTCTAGTAGTCTTATCATTTTTCAGTAATCAGCTTCTTCAAAATAGGGCTCGTCTAATAAAGAACTTCAATAAAAGAGATTGTATAAAATTATATGAAGTTTGGTTCTTGAGTTAACATACAAAATATGTATGTATATATTTGTTATATATTAGTAAGTATTTGTTAATATAAAGTTTGTCTATGTTTTCAGTTCCGCAGAAAAATATATGTATGTATATAGTATGTTTACAGGTATTCAAATTTTTGGCCTTTGTTCTAATTGTCACATTAAGTGAAATGTGTCAACATTCTATCACCTGAAATCGTTATACACGGTCAAAAAGTGACAATTTTATTTGGTAACGAAATGTGAGTGACAAAAAATATAGGGAGCGAAAAAATGATTTTGTACTGGAAATAATGTTGCCGTTTTTTATTATTTCGATTTATATATTATATTCGGCTTTATTTAAATAATCAATTTGATAATGAAAGAGATTGTCGATTTTAGCAGAGCTCTGAATTTATGATTAGAAGGAAATATAACGATAGTAGAACCCGTTTAAGTGCAACTCGCTTAAGAGCAAAACTTGCTTAAAAACAAAATCTTTGCATGACACAACCTTTCTCTTTTATTTTGCGTACATTTCCATTCGTATAAGAGCACATTCTTTAAGTGCACAACGCCTTTAAGTGCAAATAAATTAAAAATATTTTTTTTTAAAGTATGAGTTTTTCAGAACTGTTAAGTGCACAAAGTGCAAAATATACCTCATGTGCAGAAAATTTCAACTAATACCTAAACCTTTAACTGCACAAAACGTCGGATATATCTAAAGTGTGAAAAATATGAACTAATACCGAAATATTGTGAATTGCTTCAAGCTTAGCTTTCATGTCAATCATATTTCGAATGTCACATCTTTGTCCTATGCAAGAAAGTATGTAATTTTTTGTACAACATACAATTGTATCTAATTTCTGGTTTTATCTTGCTTGGGGTTTGTAGATTTTAAAATTGAAAATGTGCATTTTTACATAAATTTCTTATTATGAACATGTCTGTAGGAAAATGCCATCGGAGAAGAAACTAAAAGCATTGAGTGTAAAAGATAAAGTTGAAATATTGGACAAACTAAAGATACTTAGATACAATACGGGATTATTTGAATCAACACAATGAAGATATGTACCTTGTTGACAAATTAGAAGAACAATTATTCAAAATGGCTTTATAAAAAAATATCCAGAGAAAAATTACAGATTTCTTTAAATAAATTGGTAGCTGTTTGTTTTTTTGTTTTATACTGTTGAATTCTCCATTTTTTGTTTTATAATAAAACAGGAAAGGCTTGTATTGCTCTATACAACATCATAAATCTGTTTTTTTTCCCCTCTTATACATACACACATATGTATAGTACATACATATATACATTAATATAAACATGATCAAAAAGGAAGTTAAAAGGCTTTCTTGAGAACATTTTCTATGTTTATTCAGTGAGTTTGTTAGCTTGAGCTTACTTCTGCACCCCACTTTTAAATTTTTGATTTGAATGTACATTGTACATATGTATGCCTTGGTTCAGAATTTTTTTTTTCGGTCGGTCAATATTAGTCTTTAATAATCTAAAGTTATAATATCAACATTTTTAAAATTCCACAAACTGGGGTGGCTAATTTATGGAGGTCATTTATAGTGTTTTCAACTTACTCCATTTAAGTGCACACACCGCTTAAGAGCACAAGTTCGTGGAACATTTTTGATGTGCACTTAAACGGGTTCTACTGTATAACCATATCGATTTAGTCCACTATAGAAACATTATTGCTATCAACTGTTTAATTTAGCATTCGCTTTTTTTCGTTAAATAACATTGCTGAAAAGCCTAACCTCGCAGTTTTGAAAGTTAAAAATCCTTGCCGCGTTTCTTCTAAAGTCTGTTTACTATTTTGATCTTGGCTCTCGCCTTTTGAAAAGTGCAAACGAAGTTAATATTTTTTCGTTTGTGAAATATAAAGACAAAATATAAGGAATATTAAATTTTCTTAATTTCAGTTTTAAAGAAGAGAACTCATCCTTAAAATGTTGCTATCTTAACAGAAAATACTACGCAACGACAGTGAAGTTTGTCATTGAAGTGAGGTGACAACTGGAAAAAGACCGTCTATTTTTTGAACATTGCTATATTCATCTATTGCATTCATCGGCATATATGACATATGCGTCATATGCAATAGCTGAATACGTGGCTGAATAAAATCTAGCACTGAAATGTGCAAAAAAAACAAATGGCCGTGCTATGTCAAACTTTAAAACTGAGAAGAAAGTACAACCACCCGAGTAGGTATCAAATGAAAGGGCTTAAAAGCCGGGTATTTTGTGTGGTCTATTCGAAAAATAAAAGTATGAAAAAATCATTAAGTGACTTCAACCTGCTGTATCGTATCAATTCCTATATATGGATGAAATCTCAGTCCAGTAAAGTATGCAATTTACCGGTGATTGTTATTCAGACCCACGGTGTTTAACATGATTGTAAAACACCCATTGTTTGTGAATTGCTCAATTCCGCAACTTTCCATCTGTCCATCCGTATTTTTCGCGCATACGTGCGTGCGCAAAAGTGTAACAAATGCGCTCATGGCCCATAAGAGTAAATGTTGCGCAACATTATATGCGGTGTTGACCGCCATAAATAACATAACTGCTTAATTACAGGTGCACCAGCTTCTTGGGCCTCTTTCCGAGCATAAAAGGCCAAGCCCCGGACCGGACTGGGGCGACGGGCTGGCGGGCAGATCAGTGCGGGTCGGCGCGGATAGGGCAAGACGCCGCCGCGCCGGTGATTTATTCGGCGTACGTCCGCACGTAAAAGCCCGTAAGAGCGGGCAACGAATTAAAAAGATTCACCGCACTGAAATCGCTCAAAATAAATGACGCTCGGGCCAAAGGTGGGCCTCTTGTGGGCGCCTGTCTGCTTGCTGCATATACATACATACATGCATGCATATAAAAGACGGAGTGACCAAATGCCGCGACATGCCCCACGGCAGACTTGTGGCTTGTGCGTTTTGTGCGAGATCGTATTTTTATTTATTCACTTTTTTAGTCCCCCTTCCCATCGTCGTCAGCATTTTATTTAATTCGAATTGAAATCACAATGTTCGCCCGATAAGCGAGCAGCATTGGGGCTGGACGTTGGGGCGGCCTAATGGACGCACACTGTTAAAATATCCCCCGGGCAAATTGGCCCAATAATTCAATTTCAGTGCGAATTTATCGCCGGGGAGCCTCTGCTCCGTGCATAGTCTTTTTGTAACCCAGAAGTGGCCGGGCCGGACCGCAGCATCGCATTCTGTCGCCGTAATTGTGATCCTAGAGATAATAGTCCGCATATAAAATGTAGGATGCTCATTTATCCCTATTACGCATATCACACGGCTATTACGGGCAATTTACTACAATTGCGCCAGTTTGCGCCAGAGAGAGGAAATGCAATCTCGGTTTCGTGTGCGCTGCGTTGCGCGCCTGCAAAACGCTTCGTCACTTTGCGGCTAACGAACAGGCGACGACTTTGTCAATTCGATGATTGGAGGAGCGCACCTATGATATCAGATGCATATACAGTGGTGACAAAATATATAGTACACCTATCATACATTTTTTCATCATCAAGGGCCTTCATCTTTGTCTTGTTATAACTAACAAAACCTCCGGGAATACATATAAACACAAGCCGTGAAGTAGAAATTTGCTCATGTCGTTACGTAGTCCGACAATCGCCGCGAAATAACAGTGCAATCTTTGGCGCCTGAACTGCTAAACTATAACTTTTATGCGAAAATGATGTTCTACTAATTATAACTACATAGAGTGGCATTCCTTTCTTATGATCTGAACTTTATAGTGACAAGAACAAAGTATTAGCGTTTTTTGCACTTAAAAACAAATCTAGCCACTTCTCTTGGTAATTTATTGACTAGACAGACAGCGCACTAAATTAATAATTAGTTAATTACTCATTTAGCACTAATTATTAATTAATAAAGTGGTGACAGACAGCAATTTCTTAACTTTTAACTGGTGACATGGAGTCTCACATGCATTGCGCGTTCTGCAAATTCTTAGCAAATTGACACTTTCTGTAAAGTACCACTGACTGTTATACTGTTTTTTTTAAATATTTGATAATAAAAGCTGGTTAAATGTACTTAATTTTTTTTATTACATACCAATGGTTAAATATCAACACAATTTTAAAACATCCAAATTGATTTTTATAACAAAAATTTACTTTGAAAGTAGTAGCCTGTGAGACGTCATGTCCCATATAGTGTTATAAATTTGTCATGTCCCTGGTTAAAGGTTAATCATCATTTATCATATGTCGGTTATTCAATAGTCCTTCTGCTTTTTTCTTCTTGTTGTTTGTAATGGATAGGGCAAAGTAATGTTACAACTAGTATAGAAGTACAAAATCAGCTGAATTCTAATACACTTTTCTTCATTTACGTATAAATGATCAATTATGATCATTTAGCAAGTCATAAATGATCAAGTTGTTCTTCATTTGGCGGCCATAATGATGATAATCTCATGACAGGCCTAAATTAGTATTTAATATTAATTAGTAATGTATGTGTGCTGTCCATTCTAGGGCATAAGAGTAACAAACCTTCAATATTTCGTTCGTGTCCCTATAACGAATTTTTTTAAGCTAAGTTCTGTCCAAATTAATGTCTATATCTTTGAGTGTAGCTACGCAGTATAACAGTTAAGCCAATTGCTTGTTCTGATTAAAGTATAATTAATAGGGTGCTTTTTTTCAAGACTATTTTTTTTTCCAGTCCCACCTCGAAATTTTGTGGGAAATACCTAAACAAAAGTTCCCTGAAAATTGGAGCCCTTAATATTAATATTAAGTGCCCGACCAAGGCGTATAACGATTTCCCATATAAAATACACGTAAACTTTAATTTCTTTTCTTCAAAACTCTACAGGTCAGAGGAATTTTATGGTACAATCTTGGTCAATGATTGGGTTTCTTCAGAATTGAATGCTCTACAAAAGGGTCCATTGTAACGTAAACCTAACTCCCATCAGCGAGGGAGGTACCGGGTCACTAAACCCAATTTTTCCATGAAATTCTCGCTTTTTGCACCTATCTCCTAAATAACAAGAGCTACAGGAAAAGTTAAGATGACAAATTTGTAGGAAATTCAATTTCCTACAAACAAAATTCTGAACACCAAATCGTTAACATCCATATTTCTTGGGCTTTGAAGTTGAGGTAGTGTTTCAACAATTTAGCTCAATAATCCATGAAAATTCCACACTAATATTAATATTAAGGGCTCCAATATTCAGGAAATATTTGTTTTATTAATTTTAATTGTCAATCAAATCAAGATCAGTCCACATTCTGCACCTGTTCATCCATTCGAATGAATTAATGTGCCTCCTGATATAGCATTTTAGAAATTTCAACACGATGTTGATCCCAAAATCACGAACAAGTCTGCAAAATTGTAGACGGGTTTGAGAAAAAAAAGGTCATTTCATCCACAGATCTCAACCGCATAAAATTGTGGAATGAGGTGGATTGGAGAACTAGTAATACTTTAGCTAATAATAGGGATCAGCTTTGGAACGAAATACACTTCATTTGTGTAGACTTGTACTAAAAACGAAGAGGTTCTTTGGGATCATTTAAGTACTACATAAGCAATTTCATGTACTAAAAACGAAGAGGTTCTTTGGGGTCATTTAAGTACTACATAAGCAATTTCAGGGAGAGAGAAGGTTTTGATTTTGTTTTATTTTTTTAGTTAAAAGTTTTATAGATGTAGTTGAAAAAATTCGTATGTAAGATTTTTAATACATCGGATGCACTAAAAACAATTAAGAATAAGTAATGTTTTAGTACAGAAGCTTAGTTTTCTTATGTACTAAAGTTGATATACGGGCGAGGACAAGAGGACAAAACATTACAAAGAAACTTTTCATGGAAGAAAGCACTGACGTATTCGGAGTAGATGATTTTAAATCTGATGGTGACTGAAAATTCTAAACTTGAATGGATATCTTTTATAATGAATACATAAAAACTCAGGGCTATTGATTTTAAATTTGTCTCAAAATTAAAATGTCAACAACAATTTCGGATTAGCTTGAAGCCCAGCAATAAATTATCAGCGAAAATTTAATTTTTCAAATGCTTAATTTTGGAATGTTTATAAGAATATAAATCTATATACTTTCACAATATTCTTTAGTTGGGTTCCACTCTGCATCTCTTATTAATTTTTATTATATTTATGTTCATAAAAGACTACATAAATAAAATATAGTTCCCCAAAGAAATACTTATGTCTTATATATATCTAATACTTATTTTATCTTACAAAGGGATGGAGTGGATCCAAAAACAAAAAAAATAGGTTCACGTAATATTTGAATGACCCTTCTACGAAAAATTAATCTTCTTCTTCCTCTCACTTCTAAAATATTTGTTTAAACTACCACTGGTTTTGTAAGTGAGCTATTTATTTTGTTTCTTATTTTATTATGATAATGACTTCAGAAAGTAATAATCCTCATAGGGCTAATTATGGTTGTTATCAACCTGTTTCTAATTATATAGTTTGTTTTAATTTTCTAGCTAACTACTTTAATTTTACTGTCAAGAAACGAATTTAAATTAGCTCTTTTTGAAAATCAACATGTAAAGAACTAAGTCCTAATAATGTTCTATAATATGATTGAAGGAAAAAAATTGGTGATGGAACGGTGTGATATTCATCTTGTCGCGACTGTATAGATACTTAAGACATCGATGTGCCTCATAGGTGCTGCGTTGATCGTGGCAGGCCGGGCCCCGCCGACGGCAGACGCTTAAGTAAAGCCGGCGGCACATGCGCGCCCCGGACAACGCCGCTCTCTTCCACAAGACGGGCGCTCGAAACACGTGGGCAACGTAGAATTCGTGCGCGGAAGAGGACACCCACACGCGCCCCGCTCGAGGGGCAGCTTTTTTGTGTAAGTCATTAGTTTTGTTTGCCTCGTCTGCCGTGAGTTGCTCGAAGGAGTTTCTTCAATTATTTATAATTCCTGGACTCGCTCAAATCGCACGGGACCTATATATGCCCCCGACCGGACGGACGAACGGCCAGACCTCTGGGACCAGACCTGGGTCCGTTCGCCGATGATCGCTCCGCGGCCGCGCACACCGTTTTCTTGTGTCTTGTCTGCAAAGTATAAAACCTGGGGCTCCAGATCTCAGATCTCTGGCTCCATTCTGTGATTTCCTACACTTTGGCGCCACTTTTATTGCCCGGTGGCTAATGGATGCGATTTTCAGGAAATCGCATTATTTCGGCGATCCGAGATTAAGTGAAAGGTCTGGAAGGGCATCGTGGAGGCTCCTTTCCGGTTTTTCAAGTAAATGGAGGCCGAACGACGACGGCTACCGGAAAGGCTTCTGACTAATTTTTTGGGATCGGCACCACCGCGCACCGGCTGGATCGCTGGAAGGATGTTGATTTAATTGCTACCGAAGAATTTCGATTCGGATGCCAATTTTGTGGATTTTCTGTTTATAGGCGAGTCCCCCCGATCGATCGGTCGTTTTCTAAAAATACCTCCTGCTGTTCTGACGATCCCAACAATTTTGGGGCTCAGGGGCATTCAAGAAAGTTTTTGATTAGAACAAAAGCATTAAAAAAAAGTAAATTCACACACTCAATCTTCCGTATAATGAATGACTAATTTCAAACAAAGCTATGGTACTTTTTTGAGAAAAGCACCTCTTATAGAATTCATGATAATTCTGAATAGGTCCGCATTATAAAAGTTTTTTAATTGAAACCTACGTATGTAAAATAACCACAATAATTTCATATAAAAGTTGAGATGATTTTCAATAATTTAAAGACATTTTTTCCCTCAGTGTGGTACAAAAAATAGGAAATCTGTACCGGAGTATATGTACTACAATACTACTATACTATAAAAATTTTCGAAATTGACCCCAAATCGGATCCGATATCCAAATTGAAACTGAGTGTGTTCTTTAAATTTCTCATCGGCTGCAATAACGATACAACTCAAAAATACACAAGACCAACATTTGCCGAGCAGGTTAAGCAGAAAGATCCCTCGGAATTTTTTAATTGTGACTTTATGGCAGCCCTAAATGTGAATTAAATGTCGTTGTATAAGTTAGAAAAGTGTCTTTTTTGAGTTCCAAAAAATATTCGTTAATAGCTTTAGCATCATATAAGTCCAGTAGATTTTAAGATATAGGGGCAACCAGTTAAAAAAGCATAATGTTAGGAAAAACACGTTAATTTGCCTGTAAATTTTCGATTATCTGCACGTTGCCTCCTTCAAACCTCTATAACTAGAGTTAAGAAATTTTGGAATAACATTTAAGGGAAACATTTTCGAAATCTTATTTTTCAAGGAAATGCATAAATCAGCTGTTCTCATATCACTACACTAGACTTAAATGTTATTAACAATCATCATTCATGATCCAGATGGCAGCAATTGCACGAGTAGAACCATTTTATGAATTGCCACAAATCCATCAAGCATTGCTCTTTTTTCTTTTTAATTCATGCAGTGTATAAGTGATAAAATCAGTAATAATGAAGCGCTGTGACTAATTGCTCAAAAAGACCGACATGCTCATTAAAAATTCAAGATCAGCGCAACAAAGGAGGTGAAAAGTGTTAATTGCACTACAGAGAGTCGGTCGGCGCAATTGGAGCAGCCCAAAGAGATCTATATGCAAAATCGCTGGAACTGATTTTATCTGGACAAGAAAAATTGCAATACAGAGAGATCTTGTTGTTTGTTTGTCTGCCCTCGTGCTATCGATATGTATGCAATAATGTAATATGTATAAAAGCAGCACGGCAATTACTTATGGCCACCAGACGTTTAATACGCAAATGTCACAATATAGCATAAAAACCTATAATTATTAAGTCCAACTTTGATGAATTTATGGTCGATTCCGAGAAATTAAATAAAAATCTGTGAAAATTATATTAAAAAAAAAGAAAAGACAAAGAATTACAATCTTTGATGCCTGCCGGCGATTTTCTAGTAAATTGATTTCGTTAAATACAAAGGTTTCGCGCCTTCGACATGATCGAATGCAACGTAAATAGATTCTTACTAACTATAAGTGCGTGATAACCGGAAGGGTTTCTCTGCGGTGGTCGGGCCAGTTTGCTAACGAGGCAAATTATCAGTGGTTTTTATCTGAAACACACAATTTATTTGGATTTAAGCACACGACGCTGATTAGAAGTCAATGCAAATTGAATTGAGTGAGTAAAACACCGCTGCACCGAGCGCCACACTAGTTAGAATTAGCCCCTAGGGGAGTCAGATGAATCAGTCGACCCCAAATGATATAAAAAAGATAAATAAAATATTAACTCAACGAAATAAAAGTGCGATAACTTATAAATAAATGAGATTTAATCGATGATCCTTCAGATAAAAATTAAAAATTATTCGTAAAACAAATTACGAAGATCTTTCTATTTTTGGATCAAATCGTGAAGGAGTTAAAATAAAGACGCTGATAGAAGACCATAAAAGGGTTCAAAATTTCTTACAATAGAATATCACCTTTAAAGTCTAAGAATTAGATTCGTAAGTCGAGTTCAAAAAATTGTTTTAAATTTGTTAAATCTATTGTCAATTTTGACTTACTAATCTTCAAACTTTTGATTCCTTGGTTACACTTGAAAGCAATTTTTCTATTGTCGATTTTGACTATTTTTAAGTCTATCTAGCTCTGGGAAACTTAGTTATCGACTCCAACTTAATAAATATGTTAGTGCCAATAAAATTTCATTGTCCTTGCGACTTTTAAAACACGTTATGGTTCACAAAAAAGGTGAAACTTTTAAACCTCTTAAAAAGATTCTTAGAGGATTCCTTAAAGACGCTTAACCTGTCCGACTATTATAAATCCCTTTATACATCGTACTGCCCTGATTATATCAGGCCACGGTGAGAATGGGCATATTGAATGAGCTCTACAAGAGCCATTCGCCCGCTAAAAATAACCAACCGACGAGTTTTATCCACTTGTGATTCGAAAACTTCAAAACAAACAGAAAACGACGAAGAAAAATCCGAGCAAGGTCAAGAAAATAACTCATATCGGCTGTCACTTGGCTGCAATAACATGCGCCAATTAATCCATGGAAGTCAGCCGTCAATAATCTGCGTAAACAAAAAACATACCGTGTCTGTGGAGCGGTCTTTTATGTATTATATGACACCATCGGCATCAGAAAAGTATAAATCATAGTAGCGAAAGGAGTAGACGCCGGCGAAGGGAAATTTTTGGATAGGCTATAGAAAAAAACGAGAAGTTCTTAAGTGAAAGAGGTGATTTTGATCCAATCAAAGGAGCCCCAAAATCTCACATTTTTTTGGGGAACCACTGCCGGTGATCGAAAGTAATTGAAAAAGCCTGGCCGGCTTCCAGAAATTGGCGGGCGGACGGACAGACGAATAGTCGTTTGTGGCGCTGAGTGTGGCCACAATCGTTGTTCGCTTATGATTACATCCAAATCTGATCCAGGTTCAGCAGCTTAAGCGGATGACTGTGGAAGGACAGAGGATTCCTCTTCTCCAGGAGACATTCAGGCTGGACTTGGCACAATTTCAAATTTCCTTACAATGGAGTCCAGAATCGAGGATTGGGCTCGTTTCCGAGAACGCTAATAAATTTTGCGATTGGAGAAAATTGTAAATTGATGGCCATGAAGAGGAATGGCAAATTGAATTCAACAGGGGATAATGTGGCTACTTGGGGACTGTAGGGATTTTCGGGATTTTTACGACTATTTGTTCTGATTGGTTTGGTCGGTCGAGGCCGTTCCCCATAAATTGAGATTTTTCCTTGATGTATCGCTGCTTGAGCTAGCATAGGTCTGTACAATGTCCATTGGCTTTTCTAAAATTATTGCCAAGCTTAGGATATGCTGAAAGTAGAAAAGTAGACCTTCCGGGAATTGATGCGGTGCTAAAATAGCCCACACAGTCAGTCGTATATCATGAAGAATCAATACACAAAATATTAATTTACTCCCCGGCAGCCTTTCATAAATAATCCACAGACTTTGGGGGCTGTTGCTCATCTTAAAAGAGAGAGACCAAAACCAAATCCCCCCGAAAATAACCGCGAGACTTTGGGACCAGCAGATAAACTTTGCCGGCTCTGTTCGGTTGAGTTGAGTCAAACAAGTGAAAATTCGTAAACATCGGGCGCTTCTCTTACATAATTCCCCTAGTTCCCGTCATAATAGCGACTCCTTGACAATAGGAACATCTGTCTATTATAGCTTCTATTTGGAAGGAAAATTGGAAAATCTGCTCCCATCACGAAGACCTCTGGCGGTGATCCAATAAAAGAATGATTGATGAGCGCACTCGGTCCGTCGATCATCACATCCAATCATCTGGAAGTGATTCACTTTGATTATCCGTAACAAAGCGCTTTTGTCATTTTAATCCAATTACCCAAGTGTCCACGATCAGGAGGAAGATCGCTTCTCCAGATACTGTCGAATTTGACGTGATCGCGAGGCGGTGGGCTGGGCCGCGGACGTAGACGACGACGACGACTACAACGACAAAAACTACGGCGGATTTGTTGCTAGGTGTACTGCTACAATTGATGATTTTTTTATTAGACGACAAAGACGGGGAGGGAGGTGATTCGCTTGTTAGCGATCGCACCGTCGCTGAACTTCGCTTGGGCATGATTAGTGATAGAAATACGTTTTCTGGTCTAATTATACTTAATTAAAAAAATTTTCCATGATTGTGGGCATTTTATGAGTTTAATTTGATTTTAGATAGTCTGGAGTACTTTCAGAACAAGAGAGGGATGTCACTATCCTAACAAAAATGATATAAAAATTGCGAAAAATTGTTAGTACCCTGGACAGACTATGAACGAAATTTAGAATTTCGAACGTTGTAAATTTCAAAATTATCATAATTCCTCAAAATTAAAGTGTAATTTGTGTCAAAATCCTTGTTTGACGGAATATTCGTCTGAATTTTCATAAGAAATTACAAAGATAATAAAACATTTTTTAAATTTGTGTACATGCAAAATTCTAAATTTAATTCTCAGTTCATTCACTTTCCAATTTATTTTGAAAATAAACTATATCATTGATCTATTGAGTATTAAAACAAAAATTGTGTACAACCATTTCTAAATGTTACCCATATAAGTTGTGCAGTTTTCAACAACAAAAATTCAACAAGTATTCTAAAATGTGGGATACCTAAAAAATATAAGTCTTCGAATTTCTACAATGATAAGAGTACCTACTGAGTAAGATCTGAATAGGTGAATAGTTAATATCAGAATAATGCAATAAAACAATGTGCCTAAAAGCTCAGAAATTCCAAAATCCGTAAAATGAGACCCTTACTATAATATCAATAATTTTGTTGAACAGTAAGTTATATTCATAAAGATCAAAACTTCTATTGATAGTATGCAGGTTTGCAAAAATTTTATTATTTGTATATGTAAGTTCTAAAAGGACACTCGCTTATAATTCGTATATAATTTTCGAGGAAATATGCATCGTTTATATTTATGAATTTCTTTAGATATTAGATTAAAGAACATCATCAACCATTCCTGAAAACATAATTATTGAACAATAATTTTCCTCGAATTAACAAAAACTAGAAACATCGAATTTGGAAGAGGTAAAACAAAAATTGTGGTGTTTCCAAAATCTAGATCAATACTTTATTTTCAGTTATTTGCTAAATTCTCATTTGGCTTAAATTGAGTTTTGAGATCTCCTCACGAATTTTGTTGAAACGTTGTAGTATCGTTAATTTAAGGTAAAAAATTACGAATATCTACATATACATGAGAATTCCGAAAAGTGGAATTTTTCAGCACTTTACAAACAAAAAATTTCATAAGCAACACGTATCACATAAATTTACTACCATAAAAAAGAAATAAACGAATAAAATTAAATTAAGAACTTATTAGTCCACCGAGTTCTACTCTATCGGTTATTTCTATATTCTGTTTTTAAATAGAAATTAGACTTACAATCCCCCGATTTAATTGGCATAATAATAAAATGTGTAAAATAAACAAAACCAGTTTGTTTCCAACAACTTTGAAAATTAATAGTTCCTAGTGCTCTAATTCTCCATTGATTGTTTTCTAGTTTTGTAGAATTACTAAGACTAATTTTCAAAATAATTGAATATATTTAACGTCTGACCCAAATTGTTTAATAGTTCTTAAAAATCAAAATAGTTTATATAAAAATCTAAATTGATAAGACTTTAATAGAACTATTGTATTTAAAAGTTTCATTAAAATTATTGGGGATTTCAAGTTTATAGGTCATTATAATATCACCAATATTAAAGTACACAGTAGAAATAATATTTAATTTTGTTACATTTTATCTCACTATTTAATAAATATTTCTTAAGTGTGTCAGCACATTTTATTGACATATTAAGTTCTATTAGAAAGTCTGGCAACCGAATAGATTTTAAACGTTCTCTGACTAACCACTAGTTGATCATCATTGTAGAATGCTAAGAGACCTTTCGGTAATAATTCAGGCCAGGACCAATAGTCTGGTCGTAGATAGACTAATTGAACTCTATAAGAAAAGGCCTCCCCCCGAAGTCAGTGTTCAATGACGCATATGAAACACTGTCCCAGACACGATCTAAAATTTAATAAAGTTGGAATCAGTTGACATCACATAAATAAATACCAATTCCGGGGAAAAATAGTCAACTGAATAGAAAAGATTAATAGCGTGAAATTGATGCCATTTTGTGGGGTTGTATATTATGGAATTGAAGTGTAGTCAGCAACTAAATTTAGCGCATAAAATAATTTTGAAAAGGCTCGATTGCAGCAACACCATATGATGGAATCATGTGGCCTAATCAAACAATTGCAATAATTCAATCGGTTTTAATTTGAATTGATGACACACCCCCCTTTAAAATTTTAGTTGAAATAGTTTTCCCTGTTTTAAAAGAATATTGCAGTTGTGATCCTATAAGGTGAGGTTTAGTCGATTTGAAGAACAATTTTAGATTTGGATAATATTGGTGAGAATGTTTTAATTTCTCATTCACCAATGATTAAAATAACTCACTTTTCTTATTATATTTGCTATAAGTTATTGTTATTAACAAATATTTTACAGAAATTTTTTTGTACAATTTAAATAGAAGATATGAAGCTAATACACTAATTTTTGTTGAGGTTTTCAAACGTTTTTAGTTTATGAAAATCGCATTGGATATAAACGACCCACTTTTCAGCTAGAAGCTCCAAAAAGGTAGAAATTAAATTGAGGATTTTAATAATTAAAAATACCTTGTTTATTTCAGGAAATTCTTTGAATCCTTAGAGGACACCAACAAAAGTTTCGTATAATGCAAAACTTCTTCAATAATCGGCCAAAAGTGCTCAACACATCATTGACACTGAAAATCACTTCAAAAACACTTTCCACCTCGGATCTGAAACACTGTTGATGAAATTGTTGCTCTATCTCCGTGGAATCACTCCAGGAATCCAACTCGCACAATATATTATATATCCTGGATCCCGGCAAGAGTCCCTGGATCCCACAACAAGTCTTGCACCTTCTTGGTCGCGACTTCGAATCACACAATCCTGAGACTTCGTTCGAATCTTCGAATCTTTCGAATCTTGCACTGTCGTCGTCGTCGTCGTCGTCTGCGAGCGCAACTTCACTCGATGTTCACCGGCCGAACGGTGAGAGACAAATGCATGAAGAATTTCGGAGTTTCCCTCATTTCTTTGCGGCTCAATATTGAGTCAATCGGATCCAGTGGGTGCCTTCGCTGGATGCTGTGCGCTCCGCTGGCCGGGGCCGGGGCTGGTTAGCTGAATGCTTGGGCCGTAGAAGAAAAGAATCTCGCCGCTGCTGGACGGATCAAGCGAGGGGGTGCGAATACCTTTCTTTTCTTCCAGAGTACCCCTTTCAATTTTTTTTTTTTCGCCTTTTATATTATTATTATATCCCACTTTTTTTCTAGCCATGTCATATCCAAAAAAAAAACGATAGAACTATACCGCAGCGTTGTGTCGCACGATCAAGAGTATGCGTGCTTGCTACCTTTGGCGGCGGCTCCCCGACAATTTTTCTTGTCTTTTTATCCCACTAAAAAGCTCCTCCACAATTACTTTATGCGGAACGCTAGGCTGGAGGTACCTCTGTTCTGTTTACCTTACCTGCGGATGATGGAGCCCCAACCAAATCTGGGCGACAAAACCGAGCAAGCAATTATCAGCGAAAATAATGATTCCGCGACGTATAGCCCACGGATGACGAGAATTGATTGAATGTTGTTCAACTGTTGGGAAAGTTGAAATCGGAGGAGATTAATTTTTCCACATAAATCTCGGTTAGTGCGAACTTTTTAAACTCAGGTCTGCCGTGTGCGCCTTTCGTGAAAAGATTAATTGCTGCCGGGTCGCAGCATTTATAATTATTGAATTCGCTTAGAGGATTGGCGCACGGGGGATTTTCTGTTTAGTCAACGATAAATGGAAGAGTTCTTGAAATTCAAATAAAAATTATTTAAAAAGAAAGAGCAGTATTGTATATTGGATTCAATCGTTTTCGAATCATTGGGCTAGGTCACGGGAAAACCCATTCAGTTTTCACATTGCTTACGACTTAATAAACAGATATTTACGAGATAACGAAGTAATCGAACTTATGTTATCAATTCAGTTATGATCCAGTCTATCTTATAGAAATAGTTTGGGAATCCGAATTAAACTTACGTCATAGAAATAAACATGACATGGTTGTGACGAAAATTACATTCATAATACGTTGATTTTTATTAACACTAAAACTGAAAATGTATATTACAAAAAATGAACTGAAATTAGACTGAAAAATGAAATCAGACGGGAAGCAGACTGAAATATATTTTCTGCTAAAATTCAGCTACATAGTTTCTTTTCAGTCCACTTGTTCTAAAGCAAAGGGCAGACTGAAATTACATTGAAAATAGTCTAAATAAAATATCGATGAATTTAATAATTACACATACAAAAAATTTTTCAAAAAGATATACATATAGGGTGTTTTTTTAATTTTTGCAAAATACTGTCAGTTTGCTTGTAAAGTCAAAGTAATTAGGCAAGCTCGCTCAAAAATTCTTGTCTCAAATTTTTGGTTTGAAAATTATTCTGTTCCACGTTGCCCTTCTGTGGTGGACAAAAAATGTACTGAGCTTAGTACTGCATATTGTATTAATAAATTGTCTATTTTATGGAGATTTCAAGGAGGTACTAATGGCCTAATTCTGACCAAAATCCAATTGACGGACATTTACTTTCTAAATCGAAAAAAAAATTAATTTTTTTTCATAAATGTTACTAAAACAATACAGAAATTTACTCACAAAACTGTTTTGAGAAATTCAATATATAAACAAAGTTATAGACATATTGGTACCTTACGCTGATCGTACCTTAAAATTATCGAATAAAAATTTGAATCGCGTTTTTCTCGAAACAGCATCTTTTGAACTCGTAACTCACAAGACACATTTCTCAGGCTCAAATTGTCTGATTGGAGAAAACTGAAAAGCATTCGATTTTTTATACTAAATATTAGGGGATATACGGTTTAGATAGAGTTTTTTCATTAATGAATAAAATATGGACCAGTGAGAAAACACAGTTAGGTGTCGCAATTTTAAAAGCCATTTTAATTACAAAAATAAACATCGACAAATCATGTACTGACCTTTATTCCTCTCTAAAAACTTGGCCAGATATTTTAAAAATGATTTGCTCCACCGACAAATACAAAACACATGTGCCTGTAACTGCAATTTAATATATCAGTCTAATTCAAGAATAAGTTAAGATTGTCTTTATATTTGAATAAATACCTATTTAAAACAGCAAACAGCATCTTCTTTTTATTCAATAAATATTAATAGTTCATTTATCTATTGTGCATGTGTTTATTTAGAAACTTACCAAATACTTACTTATCCCAACTCCTTATTGTATTACAAAATACATACTAAAGTAACTCTAATCTGGCTGTTATGTTTCATGCCTAAACCGTTGAACCGATTTTGCTGTAGCAAAGTAGTTTTTTGTTGCGAAATTATTTATAAATATTATTTTTAGGGTAAGTTGTTGTAAGAATTAAGATGCCAGTGAGGGTAAGATACCACAATAAATTATTTTAAGTCATTTTTTAAACCACAATTTTTATTTTGCACTTAAATATGACATCTTACACCGACGTACCCTATATATGTATTTATTTATATACAAAATTCCGTAGGCTCCCCGCTTTGACACGAACAAAAATTGTCACGTTAGATATATCTCAAACAGTTTATATACAAATCCACCCTCTTTACAGGGGTAGTTCACCGCAAGGAAAGTTCGATTTTTCAACACTTTTTGGAAATCTATATATATCTTATCTATCTATGACGAAAAAAATATTTTTAAATAATGTTTTAGGTATATCCCCTAGGAAAATGTCTAAGAAACATAACCCATTTTGAATTTTGACTTGACATTTTTTTAGGAATGCGCCCCCTACCGCCGATATGAAGAATAAAAAGTCATTAAACATTTTTTTTTTATGTTCTTCAATACATATAATTATAATACTCAAAAGAAAGTTTTGCAGTAAATACTATAGTTTGTTTTTACAAAACATTTTAAAAGTGTGTTTTTTTCGATTTAGAAAGTAAATGCCCCCTTAATTTAAAATTAGACTTATTTCGTATCGCTAAAGTGCAAATTGTTGTACAATAACCTTGGGTGTATTCTCTGTGCTTTATTAAGCTTTCTAATAGTGTATTTTAGTGCATTTTTTAAGGAGGTAAGATAAGGTAAAATAAAATACAAATTTTAGGTTATTTTTTTACTGATTATAATAAATGTTCAAATTGGCCACACATCTTTGGAAATTGATATAGTATACATAGTTTATAATAAAATTTTTATTTCAATAAACAGAGATTAATTTAAATTGAATAATCAGATATAATAAAAACGTAAATTTCAACATTTCAGGGTCGATTTATGACGCTTCCATAGTTTAATGCGATGTTTAATGTATTGCTATTTTTTAATAACGAAAAGACAAGATTTTAAGTCCAGAAGTTGAAAAAGTTCAATATTTTAAAAAATTTCTAAGTTCCATAGGGAAGAAAATAAGTAAGGAAAAATAAATCCCAAAGTTGAGAAATTTTAGTTGGGCTTCAGCCCCGCCTTATTTCATATTGGATCCCGTCAATAAATCAATGTTCAATCTCTTTTCAATCTTTTTGTGTTTTTCGTTTACTCGCTTAATGTTTTGTTTACTCAAAATATAAATATGTATATATAAATAAATATATTAAAAATGTTTTCATATTCACTAATCATATACCGTAGCATCTTTTTAAAAGAACTTAATAATAATGTTCTTAACTCGGGCTACTAAGAACATTTATTTGGACTTATCTTAATTAAAAAAAAAATAAGCTATTCGAAAATGAAGCAATTTTGTAGTTAATTCACATTATTAAAATACATTGTGCGTGCAAAGAGTTACTATAGGGCTAGAAATTAGCAGGTCTCTAAATTTTTATACTAGAAGAAAACAATGTAACAATTATGTTCAATAAAAATCTTTCATGAAGCCTATTAAGAATAAGGGTAATGATTATAATTCAAATTAAACATAGCGTGCGCAATAAATCTGATACCCATTTCCTTTGTTAACATACATAGCTTAAATATGTCATTTTTTAGTACTTTATTATATATATAGAGGGCTCTCAAAAATGAGCAGTCCAAAAAAAGAGGGTTCCATGGCGGACACTCAATCTCAAAAACGGCAAGTCGGAAACAAAAAAACAAAAAAGGAAGATGTTTTATAAGGCAATTCACCACAATTAGTAAAGAAAATCGGTAAAAATAAAAATGTCGGATGTTTGAAAACAAAAATTTGAAAAAATCGAATTTTTTTTCGCTTTGTTCGGATTGCAAATATGTTTTTTATCAACTTTTTCGGAATTTTCTGGTGAATTGCCCTACAATAGACCTTAACAAACAAAACGCTATAAGGTTTATTCAAATCGGTTCAGCCAATCCGGAGATTGACTGTCCTCCGTGTTGTAGAATGTAGTTTCGAGAAAAACGCGTTTAAAGTTTTTTTTACGATATATTTATGTGTCTATATTCAAAAATGCGCGCGCACTAAAACTGCTGTAGCTCTTCGATTTTTTCAAATTTCTTTGTAAAATTTTAGCAGGTGGTTTCTGAAGGTACAAGGAATCCTAAAATGCAAAAAAAACAAAAACCGATTTTTTGGAAAATGTTGAGGGAACTAGTACCATACAGGTTGAAATTTTTAAATTTTTCATTTTTTTTTCTGCTTTTAAATGAAAGTAGACATCTTTAAGAATATCCTTTCAAGTCGATCAGAGCAAAACTGCCAGAGATACAACGCTTTGAATATCCCTACTCTCGATCCAGTTTTCAGCGGTGTGAGTATTTCGAAGAACAATGATAAAAATCTTTAAATGCGTTTCTCTCAAAACTACTATTTATAAAGTCGGTGGACACTGTATCTTAAAAACTACTGAACCGATTCTCTTGAAATTTTGTGCAGGCTTTCTCTACATACTTTATAAGGTAGTGACGTCGAGATTTTCTTTTTTTTCGAATTATTTTCCATTTTAAAATAACAAATGTGCTGAATTTTAATAATTTTATTTTCAAAATTTCAGTTTTTGGATTTCTAAGTGCTGCCAAAAATTAAAAAAAAATTTTAAAAATAAAAACTCAACGTCACTACCTTATAAAGTATGTAGAGAAAGCCTGCACAAAACTCTTAAACTAACAAAATATTTTTTATTTTTTTATTTTAGATGATCCAGTGTCGAGTTCTGATGTCCACCGGAAAATGCATTTTTTTTTTGTAGAGTCTACGCATGTTGGTTACCAGAGGCTCATTTTTTAAAATTTTGCTCTGAAAATTTTATAGAGTATTCTTGAAACATTACTAAATATACGTTCTTTAATTGGAAATAAATAAATTCAATCATTTCTTCGAAAAAAATTCACAAAAATACGCTTAATATACAGATTTCAATCTGTACCCCCCCTTAAGCTCTGAATTTCATTCCCCAATAATTATAATCCTTTTTAACATCTCCTGTCTTCTTCCAAGTAAAAATGAACGTTGGCTGCACTTAGGCGGCTCCACGGCAGCATGGAATAGAAATAATATAAATATAATAAATAATAATATAAATATAATAATAATAATAAATTTTAACGGCCGCATGAGGGCCGAACTTGAGTACAAACGACAACGGCCGCACCTTGGCTGTATCACGGCCGAACCAATTTATGTAGATAATATATGTATTTATAAAGTGATTCGGCCGATGGTGCGGCCGTGTTAGCCTTTAAGGGGCGGAGCTACCGCCTTACATATACTAGTCCCATTTTCTCTATATTTTAAAGTTCAGAACTCGTGCGGCCGCATTGCGACTTTCTTAAACATTTTAGATATTTTTACTCGGATTGCAACAGTTAATTTTTATAATTAAACTAGCTGGGTTACCCGGTTTCACCCGGCGTTGGGTAAATATTTACTAATCAAACACTTCTCAAATGTTCTAGTTTGTTATATCGTAGAAATTGTATCAACCCGAAAACCCCTTTATGGATCCGCCATCTTGAATTTCCAAATCTGAATAATATTCGAAATTAGTGACCTTAAAATAATCATTGTACTAATTTTCATTAAAATCCGTTGAAATCGAGAAATCTTGTTTGCCATATTGGGTCCGCCATATTGGATTTGTAAATTTTGATAACATTCAAAATCAGTGATCTCAACATAATCATTGCACTAATTTTCATTAAAATCCATTGAAATCGAAAGATATTGGTCGCCATATTGGGTCCGCCATCTTGGATTTGTAAACTTTGATAATATTCAAAATCAGTTATCTCAAAACAATCATTGTACTAATTTTCATTAAAATTCGTTGAAATCGAGAAATATAGGTCGCCATATTGGAACCGCCATCTTGAATTTCTAAATTTTGACAGCGGATTTAAAATCAGCATTGCGCAAAACCCCCATGTACCAATTTACATGAAAATCACTTCAAGTTTAAAATTTTCAGCCGCCATCTTTGATCCGCCATTTTGAAACCCTATATATTATCCAAACAAAATTAGCCTATATGTTAAGTTGGAATATGTACTACCTGCGAACAAAAAATTAAAAATATCGATGCAAGCGTTTAGGTGTGATTGAGCAACAATAGGGATTTCAGTTCATATACTTTCGTTATTATTTTTTTTATTACGAATCAGTCGTCCAACGAGATCCTAACACAACTAACGCAAATTTCTCTAATCAGACGTACTTTACGTAAATAAACGTTCTCACTGCCCAAAGTTATTCGAATAGCGAGATTATAACGCATACTAAAATAAAGATAAATCAAATATACAACTATAAAACCTCGAAGCAGAAAACCGTGATAATTTTGATAACCTTTCCAAGACGTGCAATGAACAAGAAACTCAGCCAATTCAGTTCACGAAGGTGTCGTTCTTCATTTTCACACAAGTTTTATATTCTCCAATAAATTTTATGTTCATAAAATGATTCTCTTCTCCTCGGAAGCATAAAATTTTTATTATCTTAGACAAAATTTGTTCAAGTGCAATGAATGTGGTTGAACTCGTTGGCAGTTTCAACAGTTATTACTTTTATATATCACATAGAACCCCAAAAATATAATCGGATAACCCAAAATCAGAGTGATTTAAAAAGTTTCTTGAGAACGTGTCCTCAACTCCTCTTACCAGAGGACCTAAATAATTCCAGGAATATTCAAATTCATGACTCCTCTCCTGGACACCAGAAAGGGAATTTTCATTCATTAATACCTGACACGGTTCAAAGGAGTGAATGTCTGTAATTTATTTCCGAGTTCATAAACGACACGCACCACAATAAAAATCCTTCGAAAATAATTTGAATTTCCGCCGCATTGGTGCGGTGTTCTTCAGGACGCATAATGCATCCAGTCATGAGTGTCGAACACATTTTGGGACTTATCTGATGCGCGAGGTATTTTCCCAGTTGAAAAGAAGTTAAAAATCGGCCGGACCCGGCACATTCCTTCTTCACCTTTAAGAACCCGTCACACTGATTTATGACGATTTTGTGTCCACGGCGGCTTCCTTATGAGCTTACGTGTCATTCAAGTCCAAATGAGGATCAGTCACGGGCCCGCCTAAATTATTTTATTGTCGGGGAATATGTGAGAAGAGAAGAAGATCGCAGCATCCGAGCACATGTCCCATGATCCCAATGGCGCTGTCTTTTCAAAAGGCCAGGCCCACCGCTTAATCTTTCGCGGAAATGGTCAATAGGTGAGATGAGCGGACGTGCCCAGGGATGGTGCTAACGCGTATTAGTCGTGTCCCCTGGAACGAGAAAGACCAAGATCACGGCTGACCGAATTCCTTCTCCTCCGTCTGGACCACATCGGGATTCACTCGGGGGAAGAAAGAAAGACCGAGGCGGAAAAAAAATTGTAAGAAGACGACCACGATCGATGCGATCGGTGGCTCAGCGTGTCGCACTCAAAGATAGAACGTGCCGTCACACTTCGCCGAGAGGATTAATTTACGCCCAACGTTTTCTAATTTCGACTACGACTCCCAGCCAAGGCCTTCCCGACGCGATGTTTGGACAAGTGGAAGTGATTGGCGCTCAAGAAAAAGGTTAATAACGTCTAATGGCCATTGCTTTTTTGAATTTATGCCTGACGCGCATCAGGTTGTTTCGCTGACGCCAACTTAAATTTATTTATTTCCGCTGCTGTAAATAAAGTTTTCGGGATTTTCGGGCTGTCTTAAGTAACGTAGAAGACGCCTTAGACTGTCGTTGGAGAGTTTGATCAAAATTTGTACAAATTTTACAAGAATAAATTTTACAATAACGAAGAATTGAATTAAGAAAAAAATTTGTCGTTATAATTCAGACATATTATACAGGGTGTCCCAAAAATACCAGGTCAGAGTGACATGGAAAATAGGTTAGCCTTAGATCTATGAGATAAAATAAACATGACCTTAATAAAAGTTTCTTAATTTTCGAGATATTTTTTTTTCAAATTTTGTTTAAAATCTCTACTTTTAGTTAGAATTTCAACCACCATTGCTAAAAATAACTTCAAGTTGTTTACTTTTTTATTTTTCAGGTATCTTGAATAATTGTTTCAGGCGTTAAAAGTAAAATTTTGCCGAAATTTAGTGTACCTTCCAAGAAAAATAACTCATTTGTGTTACCTTTTAACTCTGTCAAAATTGTAACTTTAACTTTGACAATCAGTCGTGGAAAAAATATGTATTAAAAGAAACTGGCAAATTATCTTAAAAACTACCCAATTCAATGCAGATTCAGAAATGGTATGATACTTGGGGAATTATTTTACAAAAACTTAGAAATTGCTATTTTTATCATTAAGAGTTTCGCAAAAGCCGGACTCTATTCTGAAAAATAAAACACTATTATCGCGCAATCAATAGTAAAAAAAAGGCCACATTGCATTTTTATTAGCTGCCGGCCCTTGTCTTTTGTGGCTGTGGACCTGTTATCAGGTAAACATGAATAGGACAGCTGCGACCCTTTGCTGTTCCGCTTTTTCATTCATTCTGAATTACATTTACAATTAAAAAAAGTAACAATATCTCGAAAACTAAGAAACTTTTACTAAGGTCATGTTTATTTTATCTCATAGATCTAAAGCTTACCTATCTTCCATCTCACTCTGACCTGGTATTTTTGGGACAACCTGTATAAGGAGAAATGAAGTAAGCACTTACTATTTTTTATTTCTTTGAATGTGTACATCAATTTGTATCTTATTTTATTTCAAAATTGAGTTAGATTTAGATCATTGAAACAAATTGGGACGATAAGTAATTTTTAAAAAAGTCTGTTTCCCATTTTTATTTAAGAGCACCTGAGCAATAAAACAAAATTGTTAAAAACTAAGGAAGAAAAGTACTCGGACTCGGACTGCGATTACTTAACCAATAAAACGTATTCAACAGTAAGGAAAAACGAATTTTTGAAGGGTTTTATTATAGTTGTCCCCGAATAGAATTTATAGGGAGCATGCCTCATGAAGCGTTTGGGCCTCATGTGGCAGGTGAGGGGTATGTCAATAAGGGGGTTTCCCCGTAAATTCCTCATGTGGCAAGTGAGGCGTATGCCGATAGAGGGATTTCCTCGTAGATTCCTCATGAGGACCTCACAAAATAAAATCAGCGATACTGAAGTGAGGTTTACCTTATGGGTTTCTCACAAGGGTCTTATGAGGCAAACCTAATGCATTTATAACCTTACAATGAAATAGGCAATCCCACCATTTGCCTCACGGGGATTCGATTAGGCAAACATCAAATATACACCTAGGCTCATACTTCTCAAATGTGCTAGTTTGTTATATTCTAGAATTTGTTTCAACCCGAAAACCCCTTTATGGATCCGCCATCTTAAATTTCCAAATCTTAACATAATTCGAAATTAGTAGCCTCAGAATAATCATTGTACCAATTTTCATTAAAATCCGTCGAAATCGAGAATTATTGGTAACCATATTGGATCCGCCATCTTGAGTTCATAAATTTTGATAACATTCAAAATCAGTGACCTCAAGATAATCATTGTACTAATTTTCATTAAAATCCGTTGAAAACGAGAAATCTTGGTCGCCATATTGAATCCGCCATCTTGAATTTGTAAATTTGGACAGCGAATTTGAAATCAGCATTCCGCAAAACCCGTATGTACCAATTTTCGTGAAAAATGTTTGAATCGGTTAGCAATTATTTTGCCTCACGAGGACCATATGCGGCATTCATAATGATGCGCGAATGAAGCAAGGCGTTATTTGCCCTTCGTTCGCCTTATACGGCAGCCTCATGGGACCCACACGAGGCAATATGACTAGCCTCATAGGGACCCTAGCTGTACCCAACCAAAATTCTAGTCGGGTCCTTTTAAATATTTTTTGACACGTATAATGAAAGCACAATAAGTGTACAATGCTCCAGAGTAACTCATTCTAATTTCGATTTCCAAAGCAACCAAAATGAAAAGATTTTTGTCTTATGGTAATACAAAAAGCACACTTAATTCTATATAATATTAAAAGACCAACATAATGGTTTGTTTCGAAGAAAATGTTACCCAACTTCACTTCATAATCAGTACAAACAACTTCAAGGTAAACTTCTTTAATAAAGCGCGGTTTAGAGGCTTAAAAGTAATCCCCCCTTTTAAGTCCGATTACCCTACCTAAGCTTTAGTTGGGGGAAAAAAATAAATTCCCAAAATAACTCTCAAAAGGCCTACCAATTTCATGCTCCATAGAATATTTTTGGTGGAAAAATTCAGAAGAGAAGAATTTTGCGAAAAACCACAAAAAGACATGAATAACAAAGAAATTCATAGAAAATCTAAAACGTGGTGTGCAGCAGGTACTTTTTAAGATATAGTTGATTAGAAACATGTGAGTCAACTGCTCTTTGCGCGTTAATGAATCACTCTGATAGTGCTTCATTTTAGTGTAAATATAAATATTTAAACAAGAACTTACTTATGAAATTTATATGTGTGCTAAGTGTGGTCAAATCAGCTTTTTTTTTTGTGTGTCTAGTTACAGTTTTGTGATAAAATAAAATGGTCACTTTATGAAGATTTTTCGAGCTTATTTTAAAAGCAGTAAAATGTAAATTTGACTAGGTATATAATTGTGGGGCTTTTTATACCACAAAATCGTATTTTTATAAGTTTCTTTTCTTGTCGGATTGACGTAAACCTTTCTCAAATTACTTTTGTGTTTTTTTTTTTTATACAAATTTTTATATAGGTAAACATTTTAACGTTTTGTCAGTCATTCAAAAAATTTTTACTATGCAAAATTCGCAACTTTTTAGATAAACCCCAGTACGAGCTAAGATTTTTTAGGTATCGTTAGTATTTTCTACGTTAAAATTTTAAAACTATGATATCCAAAGTTCAAAACTTCCAATTAATACATATATTTATCAAAGTGACCTGATTTTAGTCTTTAAAATTGCATTGCAATTCTAATGATTAAAAATATACATATATCAAGTTTCATCCAATGTCGAACACGACGATGCAATTCGATAATGTGTCAAAATAGTTGGGGATTTGGGAAAAAAAGTGTTTAACATATGAGATAAATGTATAGTTATTTCAGTAAAAGTCATTTATTTTAAAAAATTTTCAAAAGAAAAATAATGCAGCTTAGAAGATTAATTTAATCAGCCATTCTTTTTGAAATTGGTATAAGTCCATTTTTGGAAAATGAGTTAATGATACTTTTAGATATCCTCTTCTTATATTTATACTCACATAGTCAATGGTGTACAATATCCTCATAAATCAAAAATAGTTGAACTATAAAATGTCATCACTGGAATTTTTTTGTTGAAAGTCCATTCGTAATAATGGTAATTGAAACAAATTTTAGATAAATTACTATTATATGTTACCACTGTACACAACTTTAAAACCTACAACAAGATAGAAATATAGAAATATGTTTACTGCTTTATAAACATCCTATACACCATAAATACTTCACTATGCTCAGTATAAAGAAGAAATAACATTGAAATATGAATAAGTTTATTATAAGCTGTGTTCTTTTCATATAGCTTACTAAAAGCTCTCTTAGAAATATATGTCAAATTGCTATTTTTATTATCGCGTTTATTTTAATGATCTGGATCTGGAATGTTGCATTGTATGTATTTCTTCAACTATGTCCCATTGCAAATACTTTTAAAATTTGCAATTTAATGCATATAAATTGTCATGATTTTTACCCATCCGAACGTCAAAACTTTAACTGAAAAAATCACTTGATTCATTGATGCAAAACTGACATAAGTCAATGCAATTTTTATCCGTTTATCAAAATAAAAAAACTTCAATTCAATGCAATATTTCAGATCTAGATCATGTCATTAAAAAAACACAGCTACACAAAACTTCAAATCTGGAACTGAAATTGGTTCAGTGTAGTTTTCGACTGAAAAGTGGCTGTAAGTAATGCAAATTTGATGTTATTTTAAAATTTCAAATTTGGCTGTGTTACTCATGAGAAATTGAAATTCAAGGGATAATATCCTGATATTCTGGATAGACGATAAAAATGCAGCTATTATTAGTTATCTTAAGGAATTGATTTACTTTTCATACTTGTTTATTTTTAAATTCATTATAATCACCGCGGTATCTGCATAATGAAGATTATTCCAAAAATTGCTTGATTCTCTAGTGAATTCTAAAATAACCTTCTTACTTAAAGAAATAATTTCTACAAAAACACACAGTTTTGTAAAGGGGCGCTCTTGTTCAACGAACTTGGCTCGCTTTGCAAATTATATTTCTAATGCACTTGAGGTAGGGTCACAAGTCGATGTAATATATACAGATTTCGCTAAGGCTTTTGATAGGGTCAGTATATCGAGACTAATTTCTAAATTAGAATTGCTCGGCTTCTATTTTTCTGATTGGTTCAGGTCTTACCTACAAAATCGTGTGCAATGCGTCAAAATTAAGAATATTCTTTCAAGGAAGATTATTGCCAAATCTGGTGTTCCACAAGGCAGTCATTTAGGTCCATCCCTTTTCCTGCTCTTTCTTAATGACATTGATGATTGTTTTCAAAATTCTGAATTTCTATTGTTTGCAGATGACCTTAAGCTATTTCTTAAAGTGAATTCCGTGAGTGATTGTCTCCTTATACATAACGATATAGAAAGGCTATATCTATGGTGCAGGCTTAACAGATTATATCTGAATATACAAAAATGTAAAACCATGACTTTTCATCGGAAAGACAATTACATTTCGTATAACTATGAAATAAATAATATCTCTCTCACGAGGGTATCTGAAATAAAAGATCTTGGTATAATATTTGACACTAAGTTGACATTTACTGGTCATATAGAATCGGCGATTTCGAATTCATTTCGATCTTAGGGATTCTTAAAAAGGAATGTCAGAGACTTTAATGACCCACAAACACTAATAACTCTATATTATTCATTAGTGAGGTTGGTCGTGGAATACTGATCTGTTGTATGGTGCCCTCATTATCAAGTTCATATAAATCGTATCTAATGGGTGCAGAAAACATTTACGAGATTCGTTATACATAAATGTAATCTCTTAACCCTTCAATTCCCATGACGAGATTAATAGAAAAAATAATATTATTTTCCTGTTATGTATTCCTTAGACATCCCCAAGAAGAATAGTAAAATTATTCTAAAAAAATCTTTTAGGGTTTTTATAAAAAACGTGTCACCTACGGATGACACTTGAAAATTGAACACATATTTTGGAATTTGCTTTTCACACAAAATGCACTGATTATATTAGTATATTTACTAAAAAATTACATGCAGTAAGAAAAAATATAATACTAAGGCTTTTGACATTTTTTATTGCAATTTTTTACAGAGCAAGACACTGTCACGCCAAAAAATTAGAAATATAATAATAATACCGTTAGAAATAATTTAATTTATTTGACAGCTGACATGACATCAGTGTGGAAAAAAACCCAAATATTACTATTCACTAATATCCTAATAGTAAAAAGTTTCTTGAGTTAAGTTATCATTTAATAGGGAAAAAAAATTATATACTGCTGTCACCTACAGGTGACACTGAGAACTGACGGGTTAATGGGTTCTATGCCACCATATCTTGCGAGATGTCTAATGTTAGTCTTATCTAATCTCAGCTTTAGACGTGAGGTGAATTGTGCAGTTTTTGTAAAAGACATTCTGACGAATCGAATTAAGTCACCAGAGTTATTGTCTATGTTGAAAAGTCTATTCGTTCGAGATCTTTGCTCTATGTACCACAACATAAAACGACTTACGGCTGTCATGAGCCTATTACCAATTGTATAGTTTGTTTTAACTCTATTGCTAGTTCTGTAGATTTTACTTTAGCGCGAAACCAATTTAAAAGTGAATGCTTCGTTAGAGAAAATGTGAATTAGTTTGTAATATTATACCTGCTAGTCTGTAAGAATAACATCTGTAGACAATAAATGAATAAATAAATAAATAAATATAACTGAAATTATTTCTTAATAAACACGATTATCCCTAGTATAAGTATTAATTTTTACATTAAGTAATACATCTGAGAAACATTCAATCAAATAATCATTTTATTTGATATAATTGAAAAACCTTCAAGGATTCTTTCTTCCGAATCCTTTTGAAAATTCTTTATTGACTACCTCAGGCGATTTTCCTGGAGATTTCCTCAGTTGTCAAGAATCTTGTCTCGTCCGTATTATGAATAAACCAACAGTCGTCACCTTTAGCACGATTCTAAGTTATTACAGCGTGTTTCGAGCTCCATATCTATCCGAATGAAATTCAAATTTCAGATGAACGGACATTTCCTGCCGCGATAGAGTGGACACGATCTGGCTGACAAATAGGCTTGATTAATTCAGTCACGTTCTGGGTGGGACAACTGTTTTATATATATTTTCATTTCCCCGATGGAGCAATTAAAAGACAATTTAAAAATGCCCCGCAGCCACATAGGGGTGATTGGCTGAAAAGTCGGTGCGGGGATTTTATTGCTGTATTCCATTTGAAAAGTCCATTCTATGACCGCATGCAAAATAGCCACGGTATCATCAGGACGGCGCACGGCGGCGACTATGGTGGTCAGGGAACGCGTTCGCAGGTGGCTTTATGACTTTTGCGGAATTATTTAGTCGCCTTGATTTCGCCGCCAATAATGCGATGCAATTGACAACAATAGCCACTGAGTAAATGTACCAAGAATCCGGACCCCAAACCCGACGCCGCCCGACGGCAGGCGACAGCGGATTTGACGCCATAACACACGATTATGGAACTTTCTTCGATTCGCGCAAGATAGATAGATTCTTGCGACCTGATGCTCGGCGCTGCTTCCAGTTTTATGCGAAACAAACAAATCTGTGGACCATGAATAATGGGGCATCTAAGGGGCCAACAGCTCCTCCAAGATTATGCTCGAACCGGCGCATCGCCATATGGCAGACGTTCGTCGCGAGCGCTCCTCCATGTCTTTTATACTGTCTAGCATGTCTAGTCTGATAGTTAGCCAGCACCTCGGCGACTTTTGTATGGTGCAAAACATGCCATTTTCTGGGTAGTTAGTCAGAACGATGTAACTTGATAAAAATTCACTGTCAGTTGTGAACATGGAGAATTCTTGTTTTCTCCGAGGAGATGGATATCGACTAACGCCGTCTGAAATATTGCAGCGGATTGTGTCAATGACAGTGTTATCTGTCTTTTGCTAGTGATGTGCTCGCAAGCGCCACCCAGACGTATGGAATTTTACAAGGATATGCTTTAGATATACGACTTGCAGATTTTTACGTAATATGTAGAACTTTGCACCGCTTAATGAGCTACAATGTTACTCTCGACATATGCACGAGAATGCAGAGAAATGTGATCAAGTTTAGCTATTTAAATTAGCTTAGGTTTTTACCATTTTAATATGCTGGTGCAGATTATAGTCGTAGTAAATATTTTATTCTTTACGAGTATTGATCAATTTACTTGAATTGTTAATTTCGAAAAGATATTATCTTCCTAATTATTTTAATCAACACCACCAAAATTTGGTGATTATTTTATAATTTTATTATTAATAGTGGTAACCATATTCGGATATTACTTTGAATTAAAGAGCTGAAAGTAAACATTAAGGGGTTATTCTACTGTTAAACGGGTAAGAAGCAGTATCTTTTTAAAAGTGTTGTAAAAAAAAAAACTATTAGAGATATCAATTTGAAATTTTGCATGCATCTTTATTAATGAAAAAAATATATAATGTCATAGTTGATTAAAAAAAAAAAAACAAAATGGCGGCTTCAGTTTATGATTGATGTAGCGCGCGGTGACGGCCAGAGTCGTTTGCGCGGTACATTGCCCAGGTCGTCCAGGTGATCTGCAATCAATTTAACGATGAAATTTTATTAGTTTAGCTAAAAACACACAGACTGAACCTAAATTGAGCCATAAATATTAAATTTTCGCGATTTGACAAGCGTTGGAAAATAGCATGCTCGATTTTGGACGTTTTTTCGATGAAAAAAGTGCTCCCAAATAACCAAATTTCAATTTTTATGGCTCAATTTAGGTTCAGTCTGTGTAAAATTGATATATAACTATGCAAAAAATTTTTTAGCTAAATCGCTTCATTACTTTTTTCTCTGCGATGTACCGCGCACCAAAACAACACGTTTTGAGTAAATCGCGTTTAAAGTTTTTTTAACCGATTTTTTTTTTTAATCAACTATGCCATTATATATTTTTTTCATTAATAAAGATGCATGCAAAATTTCAAATTGATATCTCTAATAGTTTTTTTTTTACAACACTTTTAAAAAGATACTGCTTCTTACCCGTTTAACAGTAGAATAACCCCTTAATAACGATAAAAGCAGATTTCTATTAACATAATGTATCTTTAGATTTAATACCATTCAATAAAATCTTAAAGTTGACTCAAAATAATGAAATTGTGGAATTGACCAACAATTTCCAAATACATTAGGTCTTACGATTTTATAAGCTATGGGTTTAAAAAAAATTTTCAAAATTAATAAATCAATTATTTTATAAAATGCTTATTCATGATTCGAAATTAATAGATATGTACATTTTTTATTTTTAGGAACAACATTTCCATAACTTGGTGCATCGTATATAAACTCCATTGAACGAATATTTCAGTATTGGTTAAAAGAGAAATTAAACAGAACTTAAAAATTATATTTATGAAATATACATTGAAAAAGTTTTCCTTCGGACAGTGGACTAGCGATTTCTTTTTTCTGAACAAAAGACGATTTATCAACTACATTAGGGGTACTTAAAAAAGTTTGGAAATGGTTTTGGAATTATTAGACTTTCTCAAAAGTAATTTTATTTTCAAATTGTAGAATAAGCAGGCTCTACGAACTTAGCGCCTCATCTAGAAAGAAGTAAAAAGACACAAGTACCATCTAATAAGTCACGAAATAGTCACTTAGTTCTATTAATTGGTCAGCGGTAGGACTTTTTTAATTAATTTTTAATTTTTTTGACGTAATTCGACAAATTTTATCATCTCCCAACTACACAAAAAAAAAAGTAGTGTTTTTGATATGGACTAAATCACTGATAATTAGTCAGCTATAATAAATTGTTAAGAGAAGAAAAGATACATAGTTTTATGATTGTACGATTAATAATAACAAAAATTAGGAAACACTTAAAAAAGAATATTTGAGTTAACATTGGCCGCGAAAAGGCCTTGCTTGATTAGTTCGCGGGTTAAGGGGTTACATACGTACAGCAGCGCCAAAAATGCGCTAAAAGAAAAACTGTTTTTAGAAGGAATAGCAATAGAAATTAATAAAAATAACTATTACACATTGTTTACTAGTATTTAAACTTTATAAAAAAAATTATTTCACTTTATTTTTACAAAAATGACTATATAAAAAATCACGTGATCCACAACATTAAGAAAAAAAAGTGGCTCCACGGTTGACATGATATCTCCAGTAAATTTTGATCGATTTGCAAAATTTAAAAAAATTCTTATAAAATATAGTTGTAGTTATGGTCTGTCGAGCCGGATTTTTGAAATTCGAAAAACTTGGCAATTTACGGCAGTTTAAAAAAAAATGTGCATTTTATGTCATAAATTTCACACTTTAATTATGTTTATAAAATTTTTTAATCACAATATCAAAAATCCGGCTCGACAGACTATAGAGAAAACAATTTCGAATATTTAAAAAAAAAGCATAAAAAAATATTAAAATCTGTATGAGTTATCATGCATACCGTGCCGGAAAAAGGAGTTTTGAAAAAAATGCATTTAAAGTTTCAAGTGCGTTTCGTTCGAGGTCGCGCGCAGCTAAAGCAAGAACTTTATGAATTTTTTAATTTATATTGTTAACTTACGTCTAATCTCCCATTCCAGTTTCATATTATATGCCTTCCTTGTCAGTAAACAATTGTTGTTGTTTATTTTTTTAAGACAGGCTGAAAGGCTCCGAAAGTAACGGCCAGCTGCCTCAAACAAGGGACAGCTACCTGCACGCATCAGACTCTCGTCGGGCAGTCACGTTTTCTATAATAACTTTCGATCTATGTGGAATTTTTACAATCGACTTTCACAGAAATACGCCTAAAACTATAGAGAATAATAATCTGTAAACAAAAAAAGTCGATTTTCTGAAAATTCTGTACGTATGAAACCCCTTAAGCTAAAATCTCTAGTCGCTAATCTAATCGCTAGTTTTAAATTATTATACCACTCCTCCTCTAGTTATTTATACAGATATGTAAATATTTGTGTATTTTTAATCTTGTTTATATGAGCAAATAAGTTCGTACAGCCGAAGAAGCATGATAAATAATTTCTTACTTTTAGATCAGTAATGAAATAAAAATTAAAGTAATATATGCACTATGCAATTCATATTGGTATAAGAAGTCCAGAAATAAGCTAAATCTATTTCTGATCCGACTGAACGTTATAAGAAGTGTACGAATCTAGGCAGATTTTTCTCGACGAGCTTTCTCCGTCTGAGATTTGGATATTACAACGAATAACAAACTTTACTTTGTGACTCATATAAATCATGTGGTTTCCAGTTCTAAATCTATGCTAGGATTCATCAAGATATGGTCCCATGAATTTATCTATACTTTTCCTTTTGTAGACCCTTACTGATATCGATAGATTTTTAAGCGAATATACACCCATGGACAACTAATTAGAAACACATATATGATTTTGAATTGAGTTGGAAATTCTCAATGTTCTTGTTTCATATGTACAAAAAGGAGCTAAATTAACATTCTCTGACTTACAATGTATTAAAACTTATAGTTAAATTTCAATTGTTTTTTTAAACATTTTGAATACAATGCCATAATATTTCCAATACATAAATTTCGCCGGACAACTAATTAGAAACACTCGTTTTGGATGGAATAAAAATTGTTTTTTTTCCAATATTTCGTAGGAAAACCTGTTTGTAATATTATTTCTTGGCACCTCTTCTTTATTGAAAGTATAAGTCGGCTACATCTATTCACAAGTATATTTTCCCATGCTAATTTAAGTGCAGTAAAAAGTTCGTCAACATTTTTGAAGTTTTTTGAAGAAACTGATTTCTGTACGTCGCCCCACAGGTATTCAATAGGATTGAGGTGCGCATTTGATGCAAGCCACTCCAGCACACTAATAAAGTTGGCTTGAAAAGAGTTGTTGGTATGCTTTGCTGTGTGCTTAGGATCGTTGTCCTGTTGGAATGTCTAGATCATAGGTAAATTTCCCTCAGCACATGACAACATTACGTTTTCAAGTATGTCGACGTACTTGTCCTTCATCAGGGTGCCTTCTATGCTATGAATGGGACCAATTCCATACTAGAAGAAGCAGCCCCACTCGATGATCGATCATCCGCCATACTTTACAACAAGAGTAGTATACCTCGAATCAAATGCAGCGGCTTTATGTCGACGAACAGACCTTCTACCATCTGGACCCGTTCTAGTAAATTTTTGTTTCGTCGCTCCCTAACACATATTTTCATTGGTTTGTTGTCCAGGCCAAATGACGCTTGTCAAAATTCAATCCTTTTTTTTCGGTTGCTTGCAGACACTAATGGATTCTTCCGTGAAACTCTGCTGTGCAACCCAGCCTCAGCCAAACACATTCTAACGGTTCTCGCTGAAACTGCCGTTACGTTATCACCGAAAATGTTGCGGTAGATGTCAGTAGAATTCTTTTTAGTGTCCTTTTTTGTTTCTCTGATGATTTGTCGATCTGTTAGCTCAGACATTTTCCGCCATTTCAGAACATTTTCTATTGTTTCGTGTACTTGGAAATGTTTTACTGCTCCATAAACCTGTTTTAAAGAGCATATCAATTGGTTTGCAATTTGGCAATAGGACATTTTTGCTTACCAAAGGCGCACTACTTCCATGTGCATGCACGCGTTACAATTTTTTTTTTTGCCCATGTTTATAAACAATGTATTGACAAAAATAGTGTCTTAAGATGAATATTTAATGTAACTTAAATATTTACCAATACCAATTATTCAGAGAAATAAATTTTTGTTTAACAAGATGGAAAAATGAATTCTGTTTCTAATTAGTTGTCCACGTAAAATAGCATTCACGCGAAATGATTTCACCACAGGATGTTCGGTGGGCACGAAGTACTACTAAAAGTGCAGTTTTTAAGTAGCACGTGGTCGCTAGGTTTTCGCTGGTATCATACCGTTAGATTTGAAACTAAGGAGAAAGAAGGAGAGTGCATAAAGCAGTGCTTATCAAACTGTTTCTAATTATTTGTCCATGGGTGTAGGTACTATATATTTAACGACGATTCGTCTATAAAGCTTAATTTACCTCAACGTTTTATCAAGGCCCAATTGAAAACAATATAAATATAACGGTTTCAATATTTAATGTACCTATATGCGACTATTAAAAATTTCCCTGACTGGTTATTTGAAGATAATTCCTATTATCAGTATAGAATAGTAATTTTGGATTTTATAATTTTAGTGCTCCTACAAAAAAATGGGTCCTGGATGACAAAAACTCAGTCAGTTTCTACATCAAATGTAAATTTGTCTAACAACACTAGCGAATCTGATGTGAACACACTTGGGACTTCAAGTTGATTAGTTAGAGTCTGTGGCAGTACTTTGTGTGGAATGCTGACTGTTTTTAGATGATGATCTAGTCACATACCTTTAACCCTGTAGCGGGCGCGCGGCGGTATTTAGACCGCCAGAGACACAAAGTCTTGACTCCTCTAAAAGGTGGGATGTTAAAATTAAATTCAAAAATAAACTTCATTAATTTTTTTTTTTTAATTTCTACCAAACAATATGCTAAAATGTGTAAGGAAGTCATTTCAGAATAACTTAAGAAGTAAAAGAGGAATTATAATGAAAATATAAAAAAAAATAGAGACGGTCCAAATACCGCCGCGCGCCTGCTTAGGGGAGTTTTCGGGGCGCGCCCGCTACAGGATTAAACGGATTAGAATTCCACTAAAGAAACTTTAAAGCTATCTAATTTAACCAAAAAATCTTAAGCTTCAAAAAATTCCAATGTGACTGCTACCTGTGATCATTTATAGTCCCAAAATCCTGACAAACGACCTGGATCAAGTCGCCGATAGTCGGGACAGCGTTCGTAAATCAGTCGGAGGAGCAAAGTGGCAAAATGTTTACGGGACAGAACAGAGTCCGGCAAGATGCAATCTTATAGCTCATCGGGTGAAAAGATGAAATCGAGCGGTCCATAAATTCCACCACTAAATAAAGATACTCTCAGTGGTGGGGTAACTTACGTGTTTGTGTGGCGAAATGCGAAAACACGTTTAAAGTCAGAGGAGCGCAACGAAAATTAATCATGTCCCGAGACATAATAAGTTAGCGCCCCGGAGGCAGCCCCATAGATCTCCTAGACACATCATTCATCCGCGCAGGCCCAGACCGCAACAAATTATTCACCGTCGAACTTTTATTGGGCTTGTGATTGAAAACATAATTAAATGCGCCCACGATACGGGGGCATCAAATTGATTTCGCCTGCATTGGCGGCGGCAGCCGTGGCGGTGGCGGAGCCTCAGTGCAGTCCTCCTAATAGCGATCGCATTCAGTTTGGGGTCACCCACAACAACACAGAATTTAAAAGTTTGTGGCGGCACAGCCGAACCATTTCCCCGTGACAATAAATCATTCCAGTTTTCGCGAAAATTGCCCAGGCAAAACAATAATAAAGAAGTTCGGCCGCGGGTTTAAAGAAGGCTTAAAAGACAAAAATAAAAAAGCACTCGCCAAGCGCCAGATTGCGAAGAAATCGTAAACCGGCAAAATGCCGGACAGGCTTCGTCCGCAGCCTCATCAAAAAGTTGGCGGGCGGGCGTACAACGACGAAGCATTTTATACATACACCCATACTATATATGTATATACATATATATATAAAAAATTGAAACAGGCTGCCCGCGCACGCGTGTAAAAAAGCGCCAAGAGAATGCAACGAAACAATTCAGTCGCGGCTGCGGCGGACGGCGGCGGCGCCTGCCGGGAATTTCGCTTAAAAAACTAAAAGGAAAACCTATTCTAATTAGCAAAAACAGAGGAAAATTCTATTTGTTATTAAAACCTGATTGGAATGTGAACCGAGCGCCGCCGGGGCCTCAGCATGCTACCGGGAGCCCTGGCGCTTGTAGCGTATATAGTGGCGGTCTCTGGCGACCGATCAATGTGACGAGTCCATGCGGTGCTGGTCCGATATGCGGTCCACATCAAAACCATGAAAAATAAAGAAAAGGGGGAAAAAGACCGCCGCGAGTAAGTGCGCGGTCCAATAAAGGACCCCCTCGTGGTCCAGCGCGCCCAGACTCCCTACGTCCCCGAATGCGGAAATTATGAGCGTGGATGGGCCCCAGATAGTGCTCACGTTGCAGCCTGGAGGCTGCTGCACTGCGCCGCCTGCACCACCGCTGCACCGACCGCCCGTGATTTAAGAGCTTTCTTGTTGGCGGTTTAAATAATTTCGACCCGTTTGCCTCGTCGGCGCACGGCGCAGTGCAGCCCAGTCGACGGTTCGGTGGCGCTAAGCTCGCGGATTTTTATTTTTGCCGGCGTCTTATCACGGCCGCGGCGGCGTACGACGCACGGCGCACCAGAGCCGGATTGCCGGGCGACCGTGCGGCCGCCGATATTCACTCAAAAAGTCAATTGATTCGATCGGACGTGCGATCGAGTTATGATTTGAGAGGTCTATTTTTAGTGGTCACTTTCCCGAGAGCACTTTGAAATTTGATGACGCTATTAAAGTGCGTCTGTTTGCATTCCGCACACGCGCATCGCACGCTTGAGGGCCTCCCCCGGGAATCGGCGAGAATACTGGCGGGATTGAGATATTTTGATTCTCTGTGCAAGATCGGTTTATTTCTTCGTCCGTGATTGAAGAGGCCTTTCATCCAGCTGCCCAATTTTTATGGGCTTGTTCATAATTAAAAAACAGGCATTGATCGTGAGGCTTAAGGACGAGTTCACATGTCGGTCTGGGTCTTATTTAGATTTCTTTCTCAGTAAGGCTTTAATGGGGTAATTCTTGCTTTTTCGTCGATCTGTTAACTGATTGAATAAGATTTGTTATTTTTTACAATCTGAAATGATCTCAGAACATTCCTTTCACAATTTAAAAATAATAATTTCGAACGAATCAGATCCAATTTAGATTATGAGTCATTTTCTGTTTTTCACTCCCATTAATTCAAGTACTTAGTTCAAATAGAAGATTTACCAAATTCCTTATTGATTTCTTCTATTTCTAACTATAATATTTATCGAAGGTATCTTTAAATATAGTATCTTCAAAATTAATATCATTTTTGTAGATTATTGATATTTGATAGTAATTAAAAGTTTTCGATCTGATTGGATTACGACATTGCGAATAAATCGTCTTCCAACAATTTTTAAAAGGGTTTATTAGTTATATTTTAAAGTTATAGCTTCCAGATTTATAATCAACAAAACATTCTGTGGTAACCACCGACCTAAATATTTATTAGACTTGTAATTTTGAATGAAGGTCTTTTAAATAATATCACTGGTCTACACAAATTTTGGCATACAAGAGACCCTATTTTAACCATTTTTGAAAATTAATTAAAAATAAACGAATTGTCGCAGGATCTTGTAAAGTAGCTCAAATTAAAAATCGAGTCTTTAACAATTATATTAAAATACAAGCGGCTTTAGCATTTTCCAAAATGTTCTGTAGAATTCACTTTTTTCCATAAACCGATTACTTCATACAATAGATACTACTATAAATAACACTGGTCGGCAAAATTTAATATTAATTTTTTCCCACAACAAGTAATAAATATATCATTTCCATAGGATTTTTCCGTAGATTACGAATATGCAAACAAAAATATGCTATCACGTAACATTTTTGAATAATCTTCATTCACTATCTATTGTATGAAAAATTCGGCTTATGGAAAAAAAGTGAATTCCTCGGAATATTTCGGAAAGTATTAAAGCCTCTCGTATCTTAATACAATAATTAAATCTTCATGCTTTTATTTGAGCTACTTTACAAGCTCCTACAAGAATTTGTTATTTGTTAATTAATTTGCAAATATGGCCAAAATACGGTATTTTGTACTTTTCAAACCTATTTTTTTCAAAAACGTGACGTGATAGGACATTTTTGTTTCCGAATTCGTAATCTGCGGAAAATTCCTAAAAAAATGATATAACACTTATTCTGTGGCAAAATTGGTGCCGACCAGTGTAATTAATGAAGATCACAAGTGATGTACGTTCATGAAAATAATATTCGCGAAGATGCTTAGTAAGTGCTACAGATTAGTAGTATTTTATATATAAAGAATGACACATACTACAGAAATGATAAATTACTTGTTCTGTTACAAATTAAATTTTATATTGTCGACTAGTGTAATTCATGCAGTAGAATACAAATTTCCCTTTAACAAGGAAACCAATATTCTTCTGCTTCAACGATACCCGATGACCTTATCCATCAAGCCATCCTTCATCAGTTCAATGAGTTTTTCTGAATGCAAGATGCACTAGTTAGCCTCTTTATTTTCGTTCTCAACTTAAAGAAATAATTCAGTTCAATCCGATTTACAATGCAAATAAGTTTCACGCCCATTTTGCTATAAATTGTTAAATCGTGAACGTATGTACGATCAATGTGATGATCAATCAAAGGTGACAGCTCATGCTTTTAAGCCAAATCAGACTTGATGTGGTTAATGTAGCAGGTAGAAGGACATGATACTAATTTTATAAATTAACATTAATCCGATAAGACATGCTGTGAGCAGAAGCACGTCGAGTTTATTTACTAGAATGCTCTCAATAATATATACATATATATTATTAAATTTATGCATATCATTCTAACAAAGTAATCATCATCACATCACAAAACTTTGTATAGAAGTTTAGCTAATAGATTTTAAAAAAACCTCAATTTTGAAATATTTTTCAAGGCCAATACGACTGTTGTTGTATCCAATATTAAAAATTTATTATATCTTAATCTTCTTAAAATATAATATAGTGGATCAAGTGAATAAAAGTCACTGAAAGCAAATGGTTTCAGCAAAAGCATTTTGTACCAGTAACTTATGTGAATAACCTTTTACTTTTCAGAACTTACATGTGAACAAAGATTGAATTAACCAGTAAACTATGGGATTTATTTTTAAAAATCCCTCACAGAGTTCGTAAAAAACATCAAACAATAACTCGTATACACGAAAAACTCATGGCAATTGATGCAATTATAAATTTCGCGGAAACATTAAAGCAAAACGATAAATGATTATGTTGTTATTATTTCTTACTAACATTTCGAGTTGTAAATGATATTTTTTGTAGTTTACATGACGTGTATACGCACCGAAATAAAGTTTAGGATTGACGTGTATACACGCCAAACGCAGTTAACAGCCTGTTTACTTATTTTGAGCCAGAGGCAGAGCGAAGTAAAGCCATTGAAGAAATGTTCTGAAATCCACTCCACAATTTCTTTGCGGAACTTATCTAGGCCAAAATAATTCTCAAAATCCGCATGGCGCCTAATTTGATACACTTTTACCTTCTAACCATTCATAAACTCAGACATTGCTTCCTGTTTATTCACTCAAATTCAAATATTTACTGAAAATTAATTTCGGCATTTGCGGAAAGCTAGTAAATGCTTTCAGTAAGAGCTGGATTTTTAAGTAAAAGCTTAAATTCTTTATCACATTATATTTCCTACAAATATCAAGTAAAAAAAAGTGCTTTTATTCACTTGACCCAATAAGAAAGAAAGAAATACTGGTTTTCGTTCCCACAATATAAAGCCAATAAAAGTTTTGCTCCGCTGAATTTAACTAATGATGAACAAAACAAGAACAAAACTATGATAGTCTTGGTATTGGTCTTGGACTTGCATCAATAAACTTAGTTTTGGCCTTGGCCTCCTCTGCGAAGTCTTGGTCTTGTTTGTAAAACTCTTGGTGTATTTTATTTCAACACTCAAATATTTTGAATAACTTATTTACTCGTGTTTAGTAGATTTTATAAGTAAAGTAAATAAATGACTGAACAAGAATCAAATTTTGAATTACAATGTCTCAAAACTGTAGGCAAAGCACTTTCAAATCTGGAGTATAAGATCAATTAATACCAAACCAATAAATATTTTGTTAAGATTTCATAAATTGTTCTTGGTCAAGTCTCGCAAACATGGTCTTGGTCTCGGTCTTGCAAGTCGAGTGTTGGCGTTGGTCTTGCTACCGCGGGTATAGTACTGATTTTCGTCTAAATCTTGAAGTTTCTGCAAATAGTAAGAATAATAGATTTTATATCGCACTTCTCAGCATGTTGCTGGAAACATCCACCTAATTCTGAGCTGCCTAGTCATTCGATTTAGGTTCTGCGGATTCATTTTCTGAAAAATCTTAAAAACTAAATAACAAATAGTATTTGGTATAAGGGGACAAACATGAATCTATAATAGTATTACTTATTCCGCTTTAATTGTGCTTAATTTTCCGATTTAACAAAATTTTTAATAAGACTTTTAAATTCCACAATACTGCGAGCATTTCTTATTTTTTCTGGTCCTTGGTGCTGGTAGATCATATTTTCCCATCATTGCTTTCCTTGTATTATATCCGTGAATTTCTGTTATCAGAACTAGGTTAATAGATGATTTTGCGTGTCTCTTTGTAATGTTATAAATGGCCTTAGCCTTTTCTATCTCTGTTAGTTGCTTCAGGTTAAATTTGTCTGTACTTTCATAAAAAATTTTAGTGGCCATATCCCGAGGAAGATTAAACACTGCTTTGATAGCCCTGTTTAACAATCTCGATATAATTTGCATGTTCCTTGCTGTGGTTTGACTCCATATTATTAACCCATAAGTTACCAATGGTAGCATATTCGCATTGTAAATTAGATTTCTAATTCTTGGTAATATACAGTTATTTCTATTTATGACTCCAATAAGTCCAGCCATTCTCCTCCTGATGGTTTCCACATGTTTAGTCCAAGTAAGTTGATCATCTATTACCATTCCCAGGTATTTTTATTCCGAAATTCTGCTAAATTCCCTGCCCTTGATTCGCATGTTTATATTAATGTTGTTTTTATATTTTTGGTTTATAACCATATAGGTTGTGTTTTGAATATTCATTGATAGTTTGTTTCCTTGTAGCCAATCATCGTATTTTTTGAGATCTTCATTAATGTTGTTTTCTAATTCTCCCGGCGAGTCTCCTGAATATAGTAATAATGTGTCATATGCATATATAATGTATTTCGCGCTCAAATTTTTGAATATAATATTGTTTATATATAACAAATAAAGCAAAGGGCCTAATATTGATCCTTGAGGTACGCCGATTTTGATATTCCTCTCCTGCCTATAGATGCTGTTTAGTTTCGTTTTGATGATCCTTTTGTCCAGATAATCCCTTAGTAGCTTGAGTGGTTTTCCGCGTATGCCCAATTCCTTCGCATAATATTTCGTTGATCACAGTGTCAAATGTATTGTAATGTAAATGTAATATTGCTACTACATACTTATTTTTGTCAAGAGCCGTATTTATGTGATTCATAGCATCTATTATAGCTTCAGTGGTATTACATCCGCTTTGAAATCCATATTGATTAGGATCAAATCCTCCGTTTCTATTGACGCATTCCAAAATTCTCTTGTATATGTACATATAACCTTTTCATAGACTTTACTTAATGAACTTATCAACGATATAGGTCTGTAGTTACCAGAGTCATTTTTATAAATCGGGACTATAAGACTGACTGTAAGACCGAAACCGAGTCTGCTAAATCACTAAATTTGACTTATTCCTACTTAAAATTGCATAACTTCATCAAATTTACGAATTTTAAAATAAATTTTTGCTTGGTATATTCTTAGAAATATATACTTTAAGAATAATAAATATGTGAGATTTGTTTAGAAAAATCCCCAAAAGTTCGTTATTAATCAAGATAAAAATCCAATTACCTGGATATAAAAGGTAGCATTTCGTTTTCACCTTAGAGAGCCATAATCTTGTTTTGGACAAAACAAAGCACATCAACATGATAAAAAATTTAATTTAATCAAATTAGGAGCATCCGAGACAATGAAGAAGAAAAAAAGGGAACTGCCTCGGAAGGCATTCGGTGCCTATTCCAGAACTGCCAATCAAATTTATGGCGGCTATTTATCCCAGACCTGAACACAGCCGGAGCATTCCTTCAATTTCCCTTTTCTTTTCGATACCTCGGGGATACTTTGGGTACATTCAATTAAGAAACATTCATCACATCCCTCCGAGCCGTATTTTTCCCGCCAAATGAAAACAGAGGAGGAAAAAAAAATATTAAGAGACAATCTCTAGAACATTTCACTCTATCCCTCGAAATCCCCTGCCTCTTGGAGCCGAACATCGTTTGATATTAAAAGGGAAAAATAAATGAATTCGAATTTCGGCCACCGAAATTGAATGTGATGACGATCTGATAAAGACGGCGGTCAGCAGTTAATGACACCAGGCGGCTTTGACGCCCTGACGTCTCGGCGCATATAAAGAAAAGGGCCCCGACATGTGAGGGATCTGATTAAATGCCCTCACGCCCGGACCGCCCTCCCCGCCCCGCCCCCGGCCCCGGCGAGCCTTTCTCGTAAATCAATGCGCAGCGGGAGGGGCTCCGGCCGCAGGGCGAAAACTCTTAGCAGCTCTTTTACGAGCCTCCCTTACATTCGGTGGCTCAGATAAAGGAAATGTGTTTACATCATCTTTATCGGACGGGCATCATCGGTGGCTGCGGTCGTTATATTTAATTTATATCGCGAAGACGCCCTTCATGCCGCCCGGAGCTGTACATTTTTCGATGAAATTACACTGCAAATTTCCACAATCTGAAGGTGGTTTATGACCCCTCCAATTCACTCATCAGAAGAAAGGATTCAGCGCTGTATACTCTTATTTATGTGCTTTGGTATTCGCAGCAAAACCTTAAAATGTAAGATTTTAGAGTTACTAAAGTTCAATTTTGCCCTTCAGTGGCTTTGTATAGCAGAACATCAAATTTTTTAAATTTTCGTCCTGCCGTAGATAAGCCAAATGTAATCGCAATCTGACAAACTATAATGATGATTTTTATACTAGGTATTAAAAAGAACGTATAAAATTTGAAGAAAAATGAACAATCTGAGATATGTGCATTCAATTCAAGGTCGATTTATACTGAAATTTTTAGTGTCGACTTCACTTAACAACAAAATAGTTTTCCAAATATATATGTAGGATGTTCTGTAATATCCCTATCTTTCAATAAAAATTGCCATTAATGGGAAGATTTATTACAAAACTGTTATAAGGAAGAAAAACAGCATAAAAACAAACAAAGTAGTTAACGAGTATTTTAAGAATCTTCCTAATGCATGCACAATGTCCAAGTTGATACAATAATTACTGAATACTGTATTATACGTTGGTTTGGACTATGTATATAATGTCCCTAATGTATTATTTATTTAATTTTCCATATTTTAGTTGTTTATCAAAATCGCTTAAAATCAGTGCAAATTTTTTTATATATTTTGTACGATAATAGCCTTAAACATGACTGATATTATAAAGCCGTAAAAAGCGCATTTGGTAATTCTAATCTAATGTTTATTGATTAATTTATTTTTGTTACTTTCAATGATAAATAGGTCTGTCTGGTAACTATAAAGTTTTTACTCGCGGGTAAAATGTTTACCTGAAAGTGTCTGTTAACCTCACGAAGGGGAAAAACTGAGCTCTTGACAGCACTTCTCCTCTTACACAATTTTACCAGATTTTACCCACGCTACGGAGACCGAGTAAATTTGGGTAAAATCACCGATTGCTTGTTACTGTGTAATCTGTCATTTGTGTGTTTCAATTTTGCGTTGCGATTCAGATAAAAGAAGAAGTTATTGAAAATTTGTTTAAATAAATAAAAAACATATTTCAAAATCTTCAAAAATATTAAATAAATCCATAAGTTTTCTCTCTAACATCTTGATCACGTTTGACAATTTACACACACAAGAAAGATTTACCCAATTTTTACTTGAAGTCGTCTGGTAACTTTTGATGTTTATCCCCACTACCATATGAAACTTTTTACCAGATTTTTACTCAAGAAATTTTTACCCAAAAGTTACCAGACAGACCTAATAAGTGGTTTTATAAAACGTAATTCTAGTGACTTTCGGAATCGTTTCAATATGAAAATATTATTCATTTCATTGACTCGTTCTATCATTGAAAGTGTCGTTAGTGTCGAATCCCAAATGTGCTAGGGAGGGGTAGGGTTAATTCGTTTCATTTTAAGCATATTTTTAATAATTTTTTCTGAGCATATGGTATATTGAATTTATTTAAAAATTGTACACACAATAAAGCATCATTTCAGGAATATTAATTTAATTATTTTTAGCCTAAAATATTAAGAAATAAGCCGTTGAGAGCAAATCTTCGGATACTCTTTAAAAAAAAGGGAGTTTACGGTGGACATCAGAACTCATTACTGGATTATCTTAAATCAAAACATCGAAAACATTTGGTTAGCTTTTAAGTTTCTCAAGGTAACGACATCGAGATTTTTTTTTTTATGACTTTTCAATTTTTGGCATCATTTTGAAGTAAAAACAACAAATTTAAAAAGAAAAAAAGGTAAGAATCAGCCTATTTTTCGTAGTAAAACTAATTAGAATGCAAAAAAAAAAAAATCTCGACGTCAGTACCTCATATTTTATGTACTTAAAGAGTGTGTAAAATTTGAAGAGGATCGGTCAAGTAGATTTTGTGTTACAGTTAGTGATGAGCATAACAAGACCAAGAGCAAGACTATGATAATCGAAACGAATATTTATACCAAATCTTGGTCTTGAATTTAGTGATGAGCAAAATTGGTCTTGGTATTGCAGAAATTCTAAGACCTAGACCAGTACTACAAATACCTGCGGTAGCATTACCAAGACTCGATTTGCAAGACCAAGACCATATTTGCGAGACTTCACAAAGACTTGCTGATTGAAAAATATTTCCTTCTATTTTAGTCGTTAGTTTTAAGAAAATTACACTGGTCGGCACCAAATTCTCCTCAGAAAAAGTGTTATATCATTTTTTTATGAATTTTCCGCAGATTACGAATTCGCAAACAAAAATGTCCTATCACGTCACGTTTTTGAAAAAAGTAGGTTTGAAAAGTACAAAATACCGTATTTTGGCCATATTTGCAAATTAATTAAAAAATAACAAATTGTTGTAGGAGCCTGTAAAGTACCTCAAATAAAAGCTTGAACCTTTAGTTATTGTATTAAAATACGAGAGGCTTTAATACTTTCCAAAATATTCCGGGGAATTAATTTTTTTTTCATAAGCCGATTACTTCATACAATAGATAGTGAATGAAGATCTCTGCTTCCGCACGCTCATGAAAATCTTATTCCTGAAGATGCTTCGTAAGCGCTATAGATTAGTGGTATTTCATATATGTAGATAAGGATTTAGGCTCTTTTTTAAGTCGTATTACGAACTTTTTACACGTTCCGTTATTTTTTTACGAATTTTTAAAAATGGCCGAAATACGATATTTTGTATTTTTCAACCCAATTTTTTTAAAAAATGTGATGTGACAGAATATTTTTGTTTGCATATTCGTAATCTACGGAAAAAATCCTATGGAAATGATATATTACTTGTTGAGGGAGAAAATAAATATTAAATTTTGCCGACCAGTGTTAGCTATCTGTAACACGCGGTTTAGTTAACTTTTATTAACTGAACTGATACTCCAAATTTGAAAGTGTTTAGTTCTACAGTTGTTGACACATTGTACGGGCTCTTATGGGCCAGCCTTAGTCTTGTTTTGCTCATCACTAGTTACAGTGTCCACCGACTTTGAACATACTAAGTGGGAGAAAAACGCGTTTAACCCATTTGCATCATTAGCGCATATATGCGCTCAAATTTCCTGGTCACTATCACCAAAGCGCATATATGCGCTCAATTTTGTTGTTATTTGTTGTATTTGAAATATCTACAGAACACTGAAATATGAAGTTCTTTTTACTTGTTGTACTTTTTCTACTTAAATATGATTATTAGACACTTGGTGATAAGGGCCTTTTTCTCATTCTTCCTCATGATGCAAATGAGATAAAGTCTAAACACGAATTTATAAGGCACAGGAATAGCTCGAAGCCGGGTCGGAGCGGCGGAGTCTTACAACTACATATCTCCGTTAGTCCTACTCCAATCGACTTCAAATTTTAACACAATAATCTTGAGGTGTTTACAAAACGTAAAAATACCATGAATAGCTTAACTAAATTATATAACCGTATCAAAATTTTAATTTTTACTATTTTTTTTCCCAAAAACAGGAATAAAAAACCCCCCTTTTTTTTTTTGTTAAATCCTTGCCATTTTATTATTTATCAATAAATATTAATTTCCATAAAACGCGCGAGAGCCACAGTCATACTAAATCTAAATATTTTTGAATTTTTCGTTTTACATGACCTGTTATCGAGATATCAACGCCGCCAGTGACATATCTACTTTGTGAAGAGTTACACTTAGCTATTTTTTTTTTTGTATAAAAAGTTTTTAAAATAAACAACAACAAAATTTTATATTATATTATATTTTATATATTTCGAGAGTGTATTTATTAAGCTAAAGAAATGTTATATCTACATCTATAATAATAAATTTAAACAAATTTACAAAAACAGCCCTTTTATTGAGCATCTAAACCAGAAAGATCTCTTAAGGAAATTTCCCTTGCGATTAAGATGTGAGCTCTTAGGTTTACAATCCTTTGAAGTTCAGAGGAGTTATGAAATTTCTTCATTCATTCATAATTACCTTTGTTTAATATTTCGGTATGTACTCGGCATATCTCTTAGATCTGTCTTCGTTATTACAGAATTTTTCGCCAACACAAATCGATTACGTATTGCTCTAATGAATTCAATTGTATCTTTGATGTTAAAGTTGATTTATCGATGAGTTGTGTCCAATTTAAGGAACGCGTAATTTGAAACAATTTTGCTTGAATTTACTAGTGTATATAATATATGTTTATATGTATGTGTACCGGGTATGGCAAAAGTACGGGACCAGCAGAATAACTCTGCGGGAACGCATTTTGGGAAGAAATGGTAAATACAAAAGTTGTAGGATTTTTCCCTGGCTATACGGTGGTGATCTTGGACTAGACCTTGACCTTCAAGGTCTTTTCAAGGGCAGGTGGGATTTTTTCAATGGTTTTTTTTTTTTACCCCGGAAATGGGAAAATTGAAAAATTCTACATTTAGATAGACTTTAAGTACACGGAGAAAAATAAACTAGAAAAAGTATAGAGAAATTCCAGTAAAAATTATTGTTTTGTACTGTAATCCTACAGCATTTTTCCGTCACGAGAAAAAATAATTTTTGCATATGTAAAATTTGTTTGATGAACATTCAAAGTAAAAAGTATTCTTCTATTCTAATAAAAATTAATGTAGAAATAGCAAAATTTATAGTAATACAATCTAAATTTTAACAGTCAAATGGTAAAAATTGATGCGAGCACTACGAAAGTTACAGTGCTAGAACTGTAAAAATGTTAGTGCCAGAACTGTAAAAATGGCAGTGCTAGAACTGTAAAAATTATAATATCAGATCTGTAAAAATCACGCTACCAGAACTGTAAAAATTGCTAAGCTGAACTTTACTTTTTCACTTTCTTGGATATGTAATTGATAAAATAGTTGATTAATTATTAAATAACATTTTCATGATTAATTCACTAAAACTTAAGAAATAAGTAATAATTAAGAAATAAATATAAAATCTTACCAAGAAAAATACGTCTGTTTTCAAGTTATCTGTTGCACTACTGAATCACGTACGACCTAACGATACAATATACGTATACCAAATGTATAATATACGTATTCATGCATATGTATAGCTCATTGTATATATACACACGCAAATGTAATCAAAATATACGTTACGTCTTCCGAAATCTTCCGAGTTTGTCCGAATGAACTTTTCGGCATAGGAAAAATTAATGAGCCAGAACTGTAAAAATTCCAGTGTCGTATTGTAGAAATTATAGAGTATACTGTATCATATTTACTTTGTTTCGTAATTTTTCTCAAGTTTCTCGATAAAAATTCCTAGCACCTAAAAAATTTACAGTTCTTACTGTAAAAATTCCTAGAGGGATTGTAAAAATTCTTAGACCGACTGTTAAATAAAAATTTGTAACCATTACTTTTTAATATTCTTTCGCATAAAAATCTCTAAAAAAAGCTAATGCTGCACGGTTACTGTGGTAGAACAGTAATTTTTCCTCTATATTTTTCTCCGTGTGAACCCCTCTATATATATATATATATATGTATATCGATCTTGGGGGACCTCAGCAAAGTCAAAAAACAAAGCTTAGCAGTGAGAAAAGTAAAGTACGACCCGGCCTTGGGTTTGGCCTTGAGCATCACCTTCAAGAAGATGAAGAAATTAAAAATTTTACGATCGAAAGAAATCATTAAACTTTAGAATCAAGAGTTTCCGGCGATAGTTGCGTTTTTGATGTTTAACCTTGTGGAGAACCCTGCACTTGATCTTGAAAAGACCGGGGGTCAAGATCAAATCCACCGGATGACCAGGGAAAAATCCGAAACACGTAGTAGTTTACTTTTCCTCACCCCTTTGCAGCTTTGCAGTTTTGCAGCTATGCAGCGGTAGCTGAGTTTATGTTGTTTGTCCTTGTGAGGGACCCCAAGGTCAAAGGGGGTCATTCAAGTGCATATCTGAATGTAAAATTTGTCAATATTTCCATTTCCGGGGTCAAAAGTCCGTCTTCCCATTTAAGGAAATCAACTTTCCATTTCCTGGATCAAAAGTATGTCTTCCCATTTAGGAAAATCGACTTGACCTCCTAATGACCTTGCAGGTTAAAGTCAGATCCAAGGTCACCACCGGATAATTTCTCCCAAATTAAAAATATTAATTTTTCATTAAGAATTTGATGGGCTTTACGTTTACGAAGAGTTATAAAAATATGGTACGATAATGTACGACCACAGGAAATTCAAGAAAATCGGATGTAATTAAATTAAATCTAACACCTAATCTATTACACCTACTTTTAGAAGTCTTACTTTAATTATTAAGTGCAACGATATTTGATATTTAAAACGCAATGAGAATATAGTAAAGAAATATAGAGAAAATCTTCAGGTCTATAACTATTCGTGAAATTTTCGTAATAAAGTAGTCTCTTCCTAAAAAAATGTATCCTGGTTGACTAATTACAATTTGAATTTTCAACGAAATAATGTCAATTATGTACGCATATAAGATTTTAATAGAAGAGATGTTGTACAAAACTTAGATTTCTCATTCATAGATGTATAATAATTTACACACTTTAGTGCTTCCTCTCTCATCAAGTGGGAGTGGGTTTGGATTGTTTAAAAACGCAACTTCGGTGGCGATTTCACCGCTTTCGACCTCTGATCTTCATAATTCTATCTGCGTTGTGCGAAAATAAAAGATAATTTGCGATTATAACATGACGCAAATGGCTAATTCCCCCGGCTTTTTAAATGCTCCGTTGCGCACTCCTGCCACTCTATCGTGGCATAATCGATGACAAATCAATAAATTTCCCATTTGTATCTGAAAACGCTAAAAGCCAGCCCCATTTTGCCCACTGAATCACCGCATTTGCGGCTCCTCAGGTTGCGCCGCGCCATCGTGCAACATTGTCTGACTGTCTGTCTTATCTCAGGCTGCAGATTTCCTGCCGCGACAACTTGCAATATTCTCACCTGGTGGCGCATTAATTTGTGATCTCTTGATCGTTTTACGATTATCCTTCGTGGCAGCGGCGTCAGCTCCCGGGATTAGCACATACGATCGCGCGTTGGTGGCTTAGGTGATCGCGTCGCGCGCGCTAATTGATGCCAAGAGCAAATCCATGCACCATATTTATGCGATGCTATCTAGCGTGAGCCAATTTACAAATTTATATCGAATTGAAAAGGTGAAAGCCCCATCCAGCAATAATTTATCGAACATTATGCAGCAATTACCATCTATAGCCGTGTCGAAGGCGACAGATTGACACTTTAATGAGAACTTAATTCACTGCACCGTCAAATTTCACCCGGGTATCAATTTACATACTTCACCTACCTGCAGATATTGTAAACAAAAAACAAGTTTGGCGCGCACCTAAGCCCCCAAGAAGTGCCCCCAACAAGAGTTTTATATGCCCGCGCCTGCGATCGGCTCGAAAGCAGCAACAGGTTGCGACGATTTTGCAGTTAAAATTTTCTTCTTTCATGAAGCCAAGTGATCCACCCACCTTCCGTCGTGGTAATTTCTTTTAGCAGTTTCTTTTAAATAAAAATAAATGAAACGTGCAAAACTTGAAACACCTCAGCCTTAGAGCGGACCGATCGGCCGAGATAGATCTGAATGGAAATCTTGGCTGTCGTCATCAACCATTAATAGAATCGGCTTACGCGCGCGCGTTCGCTGATCTCCCGGGCTACGTTCGCAGTCTCACCTCTCATCTTCATGGACCGATCGCTTCGTAGGTATGTAATGTATGACGTGCGTGCGTGTGTGAAGATTTTTTATTAAAAAAAAACTTCTCCGTCACCCACGCACCGTACTTACGTTTTTCCACCTTATCTCGTGCCGTAAGTGGTTACAAATCGTACAAAAAGGCCGCCGCGCTACGATCGCGGCTCGATCGGCTGCAAGAAGTTATGAATGAAAAGTGGCTCGACGCGGCCGCACAGCATCACAGCATAGCACCTCTATATGTTTGGGAGCGCGGGGGCTTCGCTTTCAATGAATGGGGCTCTCTACGCAACTCTCGAGACTCGAAATCGCCGATGTGGGCCTGCCACTGGAACTGGTGCTGGTGCTGGGGCTCCTTCTTGCATTAGCGTAAATTTCGTTTCTTTATTGTTTATATATGTAACGCATGCGCCGATAACTTATGGCGGATTTTCTCGATTTGATGACATCATTGGAGTGCATCGGCTGCACAGTTTTTTGCGTTATAAGAGGCCTGCAAAAACGCAACTTGCACAGCTCTCACTAATCTCTCTGTCTCTGTCTCTGCTTGGGCTCCGGGTGGGCTGATCCAGTGTCTAGTTTTACTATTTCGGAAATATCGCTATCAAACCCGTGGGCCATTATGTCATAAGCTTTTGCATTTCAGAATCCTACTATAATTTTTCGATGCCCCGAAGGTGTTCTTTGTAAGATGATTTATGTGTCTTTACCGCGAGAGTGAACGGGGTACAAAAATTTACATTTTTGAATTTCAGGCATGATCGCACTTCAACACTTTATAACAAGATAGTTGAGATATTTAACTCAGTTCATTCACTTCCTGAGTTGACCTTCTTTGGAATTGCTAGAATCATAATTTTTCTCTTCAAGGTCCCAAAAGCCGACTCATAAAAAATAACATTTCTTTCAGTCGATGACTAAGGAGGTATAAGATATTTCATTTTTTATGTTATATGACTAAATTTTTATAGGATGAGAACTTAGACTCCACTTAGGCTGATAAATCCAGACAAAACCAGAACCATATGGTTGTATATTTGACACTCATGTACATCATTCTGATCTACAAAGAGCTCTTCTAAGATTTTATTGGTCTACTTTTTTATCTGGATGTCCATACTAAAATGTTAAAGTCATTTTTCTGCTTTTAAGCAAATATGCCTCTATATATATGTTTAATCTAGATATGTTTATGATGAGATACCTTCAGAAATGATATCATTTCCTTAACCTATGATTTTCATAGCTTTCGATGGCGTAAGTTAGAATAAAAGAGGCTATACTGTTACCATGAAAATAGACATTTGATCGAAATTGGAAGATTTAATGATAACTTTCACATTCTTCCACCATAAAATTTTGTATTTCCTCCATAGTGACAATATGTTGGCTCTTTATGCGATGATGATGGTAATGATTACGCGTGATTATATGTATCTGCGAATATTCAATTTTTTGTTTCATCTTTAATACTAGATTTACGGACTTTTATTGTATGATGTGTAGAGATTTGGAAATAATAAGTTTAGAATATATTTCCGATCGAAATAATCGGCTTGAGAAGTAAGGAATTTACAAAAACATTTCGTCATATTATTATATCAATTAGATGAAACATATTTTACTAAAAATTAATAATTTCGACTTCTGTAAATTTCACCACGAAATCTGAAATCAATTTTTTCTCAAAACTTTAGTTTTAGACAGTAAGCATTTCCATTTTTCAGGGATTTTACACGATACAGCCATTCCGTTTAGCTTATATTTTTGTGCTGACGACGATCCAATTGTTTTGTTAGATAAACTACAAAAAAAAATCGAATTTTCCGTAATTCAAGCTTAAATCTTAAGAATTCTAAGCAACAGGATTCGTATAAAGGAGGATGCCAGGGTTTCTATGACATCTAGTCCCACCCTCCAATAGCTACGTATGATACATCTTTGGATAGGTATTTTTGAGCTGAACAAAAGTTATAATAGCGCCAAGTTCCAAATCTTACTCTATTCAGAGTTATGATTTATTATATATATCAGTTTAACACCGTAAATACCTTATGAGTGCGAGCGAGACAAACTGGTTTGTGACTAAACGACGCGGCGCGGTTGAAAACTCTAGGTTAGCATCTACACTGAGTGTATTATGCACAAAAGTACGTAAATAGCATAAAGGCCTAAACAGATAAAAAGTTCCACAGCACTCGTCTCCACTCGCAAAAAGTAACCGAACAGATAAACCGTTCACAAATGTCAAAAATCTGTTCATTTGATGTGTTACTTTACTCGAATGCACTGAAATTATGGAGGAAGTTGCTTTAAAACATATTTCATGTCTCTAAATAGTTCCTTACCAGAAATTTGAAATCGCACTTCACATCACACACATCCCATCACTAAATCAAAAATTTCAAACTGCCCTTTTGACATTTGCGAGTTTTAAAAGTAGAAAGTTGGCGAACTTTTCAAGGGACGAGTGTTAACCACTCGCTTATCTGTGCAGTCCCCTTCATTTTAATGTAAAATTGATGTATTTGGCATTTGCGAGTGGTGACGAGTGCTCTGAAACTTTTTATCTGTTTAGGCCTTTACTTGACTATTGCCAAAACTGCCATGTATAGTAAAGAATAACTCTGAACGGACTAAGATTTGAAACTTGGTGCCATTATAACTTTTGTTCAGCTCAAAAATACCTATCCAACGATGTATCATACGTAGCTATTGGAGGGTGGGACGAGGAGTTGCATCCTCCTTTTTCCTATGTATCAAGAAATTCAAAATGAATAGTCAAGTAAAAAACATATACAGTACAGGGTGTTCAGAGGTGAGAGGGAAATATTGCAGGGGGTGAAAAGTCAGACCAAGACAAGCAAAAAATCGTATGGGTGGGGGGAGGGCATCTCGCACCATTTGGCAGTTACAGGGTGATTCATAAATCAGGATTTTGCCTTATATGGGAACCGCTCTTGTATTTTTATCTTTTTTTCTACGCATCGCAGCGGCCCCAAACCGATCTCAAAAAATTACTATTTCGAAGCCCTTTCCAAAAAGGTCAACACCACCCACCTATCCCCAACCCCTTGGCCACAATCCCCCCTCGAATTTGGAAAAATTAACTTTTATTTCGCGATTTTTCACTTTTCGCCCCACTTTTCTCCGAAATTCATGTTATTAACATACCTACTTTTTATTTTTTTAAGTTGCCTATCTAATTACCTTTCCAAAAAGGTGCAACATGCCCAGGTAGGGAAAGGATACGAAAATTTATTTACAAAAATCCTTTTACAGAATATCATGACAATTCGAATTTTTTAAGAAATTATACTTAAGTTAACTAAAAAATACATTTTGTTCGCTTAAAAACTAATTACAATTAAAACTTATGTCCTGCAAAAGCTGTTCAAAATTTTCTCCGCCAGTTTCAATGCATGCAAGTAGCCTTCGTCTTATTTCGCGTTTGAGGTCTATGGTAGCCAGTCTCTCCCGTATTTTCGTGGCTGCAGTCCCAATCCTGGTAACTAATTTTTCTCTGGTGTTGATTGGTCTTGAGTAAACTTCATCTTTCATCATTCCCCATAAGAAAAAGTCCAGTGGAGTAAGGTCCGGTGACCTAGCAGGCCAAGGAATCGGTCCACCTCGTCCAATCCAGCGCTCTGAGTAATGTTCATTCAACCTTGCCCTAACAATGTTCCCAGTATGCGCAGGTGCTCCGTCGTGCTGTAAATACATTGCGCTTCTGGTGGCCAGGGGGATGTCCTCTGATGACTGATCCGGAAGGGTATTCTCCAAAAACTTCGAATATAGCTGACTATTCAGCACTTGGGGCAAGATGAAGGGTCCTATCAATTGGTTGCCGATGATGCCAGCCCAGATATTGACACTAAATCTTTGCTGGAAGGACCGACACCTTGTCCTATGTGGGTTCACATCTGACCAGGTGTGGAGGTTGTGGAAGTTTGTGATGCCATCCCGGGTTAATTGCGATTCATCCGTCCACAGAATTCGGTCTAGAAACCTTCTGTTTTCGATGTCAGACTCTCGAACAGCCAAGTGCAAATTGCAATCGTCTTTCGGAATCTCCTTCCTGTAGTGCTTGGACCGGGATATGATGGTATGGATGTAGTCCCTCTCGGTTCACAACGGTCCAAACTCTCCCTGAAGACAATCCTAACCCGTGCGACCTGCCTGATGCTTATTTCAGGGCTGTTCCTGACGATGTTGAGGATTTGTCGGGGTCCGCTGAATCGGCCGATTTTCCTGCTCGCGTTTCTGCTCTGGGGGCGGTTACACTTCCGGTTTCTTTTAACCTTCTGAAAGTCCTTGAAAATACCCTTCTGTCGGGTACCCGCCGATTCGGGAATCTCCTTTGGTATTCTCGTACGGCCTCACTATCATTTCCGTCTACTAAACCGTACACGTAAATTATATCGGCTTACTCTTCAACACTGAGTTCTGCCATTTTATCTTAATTTTTTCTATTAAACACCCATTCTTATCGCTTGCTTCTTCAACTGTGGTCAATGTCCTTTCAAACTCACCCATTTTTATACCATAATTCATAGGAGGTATTAGAAACGGAGCGTCAGGATACTTAAGAGTCAATACTGGATATAATAAACTAATAACGCTATTTAACGAGATTACATTTATTATTTTACTACTGTTTTGCTGAAATAATAAAAATGTATTACCTGTGTTTCCTAAACAAACATTTCCGAACTTCATAACTGTCATAAAAATTGTTTACTTAACGACTTTTTCCATTATGGTGCAATAAAGTAATTAGGTACCTGTGAGGATGTTTTAATTTCAGGACTTTTGCAACTCCTTTCTACCTGGGCATGTTGCACCTTTTTGGAAAGGTAATTAGATAGGCAACTTAAAAAAAATAAAAAGTAGGTATGTTAATAACATGAATTTCGGAGAAAAGTGGGGCGAAATGTGAAAAATCGCGAAATAAAAGTTAATTTTTCCAAATTCGAGGGGGGATTGTGGCCAAGGGGTTGGGGATAGGTGGGTGGTGTTGGCCTTTTTGGAAAGGGCTTCGAAATAGTAATTTTTTGAGATCGGTTTGGGGCCGCTGCGATGCGTAGAAAAAAAGATAAAAATACAAGAGCAGTTCCCATATAAGGCAAAATCCTGATTTACGAATCACCCTGTAACTGCCAAACGGTGCGAGATGCCCCACCCATACGATTTTTTGCTTGTCTCGGTCTGACCTTTCACCCCCTGCAATATTTCCCTCCCACCTCTGAACACCCTGTATGTAATTCTAAAAAAAGTGAAACTATAATGCTAAAATTTGTTTCTATAGCGCAATTCTCAAATGAAACGTAAAATATTAATTATTGTACACGGTAAAAAATTGCGGGGTAAATTTGATCCAAGATCCAAAATTTGGTGTAAATTTTATAGAAACGTAATTTATAAAAATTATAAAGTCCTAGATTAATATTATACGAAGAATTATCACTATAATTACACTAAATTAGGATCAAATTAATAACTCATTGCCTCCGCTCAATAAGATTTGTTTAAGATTGATTTCTTTGGTTTTCATAAGCAAAAACTCATAAGATGTTAAGAAAAATTTAAAATTTTCTGGTATAAAATGTTTTGATAAGTTCCTTTCTTATTATTTTTATATAAAATTCACAATACGTAGAAATTATACTTCAGAACTTATAAAACAAATTGATGAATTCTTCGAAAAATTTTTACTGTGTAGAAGTACAAAATAATAAAATTATAACAAAAATAGAAGCTTATATAGTCTCTAAGATCTAAATTATACGTTTTTCAAAAAGGGCGTGATACCTACCTACCTTTTTAAAAACATTTAGTAAAACATTATGATAACTGAAGAGGTTATAGCAAAAAGTGTAATAGTTAAAAAAATTCGAAATTTGATATAAATACGTAAATATACATACAAAGTGATGGTATAAATTATTTTTTGCAAAATTAACTTTTGGCTTTAACCCCACCAATTATTCAAAAATAAATTTCCCTGGTGGTTTTTAGACAGCTGGGTTATGTGTATATTTATGCCTCTATTCATCCGTTTTAAATACACATCAATACAACTTGTTAACACATCTACAATATGAATATATATAAGTTCCACAACTAGTGTATCTCTATTATGACAAATGTAAATGTTTTTTAAAGTTTTGTCTTTTTCGGAAAAAGTACAATTATTTATTTTAGTATATGCCATTTCTAGGTCTACGTGGTTATTCATATTTCTTGTAGCATTTTTTTTTCATTTTTTTTAAGGGTTTAAGTATTACGTTTAATGATGTTCATGATGATTTCCTTACGAATTCCAGTTTTTTTTACTTTTTTATTATTATTTTAAGTAAAATTTTTTAATTTAAATCTAACATGGTGTATTAATTATTATTAATATATTTTTTTGTTTCACGACGACGCCCCCTCTGCGCTTGGAGGGGGCGCTGCAGCGAATTGAGTTAGATAGAGCAATAAAATGATGAGGGCGGGACGGAGAGGGTGGATAATGCAAAATAAATGCCTCAATCAATCGGAACTTATAGCGGATACCCTTCCCGCCTCGTCCTGCTACGTTAGAAACTTGCGTTTTGAGATTAATAATTTTAATTGTGTCGTTTCAATGTCTGTCAATTGTCTTCCTATAATTCGCCATGCTTCTAAAGATGTGATATGTGTGTGAATGTCGCGCCCAGACAAACGCGGTGGGCATTGTCCAAACACGATTTCCCCTACAAAAGTTCTGCCAGGAGTGCTTATACCAAAAAATAAATTATTTTTATTGGTGGCATTGTTGGCGACTTTTTTTTTTTTTTTTTGCTATGGCGATACACCTTCGACTGATTTAATTCGAATGCAAATGAATTAATTGACAGCAGAAAGAAACAAGGCTAATTAAAATAGAAAATCGTCTGTTCATTACTTATTTAGGAAAAAGTACAATTAGTTGTTTTTATAGATAGTTAACACGTCATTTCTTTCATATCATTTTCTTAGACAAATTTTGTTTTATGTTTGTCGTTAAGAAAACGAGTGTCCATGATCAGTATTTGTTTCAACAATTCATGTACATATTATGTAGAGTTGAATAGGTAAGTTATGCTAATAATTAACGCTATGAACTATTTCTACAAATGTCTCTCGTAGTCCTTGATCCGTTTTTCCGTGGTCGTCAACATTATATCAAGCCGTTTATAGATTTCGTCTGGTATATCCTTTTTACTGCACATTGTTGCCCTTTTTGGCAGCTACGGGCAATTTTTCCCCCAGCAGGAAAGGATTACCCTTGTCCTGGTGCGGGTGGAACTTTTTAGCAACTAGATTTTTATGTTCACCAGTGTGAAATTGCCTAGCCAAAAAACTTTCCAAATCGGATGCCATTTGTCTGTTGTCTCCGCTCTGATCCTGTCCAGGACACTCGAACATGTGTTCGCCGTCACACATACACTCCTGTGCAGCTTGGTATTCCCGACTGAATGCGGCGGTATTTTCAAAATCAATAATGCACCCCTGATCCTCGGTGTATCCGTAGGGGCAGGGATTTGGTGGGTTGCAGTAAGCTGGAAGGCTTGCGTCGGTCTTTATCTGCGGCTTAATGCGGTGGGGTCCTTCGCCTGCACCTCCTGATACGTACTGGTGGCCCCAAAGCGTGCTGTGTTGGAGATACTCCTGGTCGCGGAGTGACGGGCTCGGATTGCCCTCCAGAAGGGCATCGTAGTCCATCTGCTCGGCCTCGAGGTCTTTTGAGGCTCGCGCCATTAAAGCCAAATGGGCAGGCATCTCGTTGAGCGGATCAATATAGGAATCGGACGTGTCAATCAAATCCTTTCCCATGCGATCGACAATCTCGCGAAGCAAAACGTCTGATAAAAAGTGATCCTTCGCTGACATTGGAACGTATCCCAAAGCATTGTGCGGCACTATCAGCGATATAAGCAATATGAAAATTATTTTTTCCATCCCAGCCATGGTTCAAGTTTTATTGTTTCGAGTTCTTTTTTTCTGAAATAAAAATAAAAATATTTAAATAAAGAATTATTTCAGGCATCAAACGAAATATACATTTTATGCCCGATTCGGGATAAAGGTTAAAAACTCTTCGCCTCTTAACTGCTATCAAAAACCATTTTAAAGGAATTAATGTTCTACCTTAGCATCCAAGAAAGGCTAGAAATACGTTAATCTCTCATCATTTGTGGATACTTCGGTAAATAGAGCTCCTTCTTATTAACTTAACTTAATTTTCTTTCCCATATGCCTCATACCATATTATTATTATTAAGAGAAGAAGCTTGTCTTATCTATTGAAATTGATGAACAAATCTTAAACCCAGCTTTAATTTGATAAAATAAAATAAATATCATCTTAATTGGAAACTTAAAAATAAGGGTCAATATAAGGTAAAGAGAATAAGAATATCACGTTTATTATTAGGTTGATAAAAAAGTTTTGTCGGAAAAATTTTAAAATTTGTTTTATTACTTTATTTATTATTATTGACGTAATATGACATCAAGCGATTTCAAAAATATTCTACAATGTTTTCTACTCTTCCGCATGACAGGGTGTAAAGGGACGGGCATTCGTTCCAGTGGACAGAAATGACTTCGAACACGCAGGAGCAAATTCTGGCGATCATGTTATACGAGTGGCAGCGTGGTACGAACGCAAGCACGACTGCTAAAAATATACAGAATGCATTCAGCGTGAACGTCGTTTCTCATGGAACAGTCCAACGTTAGTTCAATCGTTTTAAATCTCGAGACGCAAGTCTTGAAGATAAAAAACGTTCTGAACGACCCTCGACCATCGATGATGTTGCATTACTCCGTTGCATCAAAGCGAATCCTGAGGCAAGTAGGCACGAACTAGCAAGAGAACTTGGCTGCACCAAAACATCAATAGTACCTAAACCACTTACACAACTTGGGATACATGAAAGTTCTGCTCAATGGATACCACACCGTCTCACCGACGGCAATAAGAATGATGAAAGTGATGAAAGCTGGATCTTTTATAATAACAGCACGCGTCTAGCATATTAGCTTCCTATCGGAGAAAAGCCGCCACAACAACCGAAATCTGATCCCAACTCACGAAAGATTTTGTTGTGTTTTTTCTGGGACGCAAAAAGAATGCTCTTTCACAATTTTCTCCCTACAGGCAAGACGATCTCATCTACACGATACATCGAAAATCTCCAGGAATTGGCAAAAGCTATAAGAGAAAAACGGTCAAGACGCGCGACTGTCCACCTTCTCCATGATAACGCGAGACCGCATGTCGCAAAAGCAACCCACAAAACAATCACTGAGCTTCACTGGAATTGCGTTTCTCAGCCACCGTACTCTCCCAATATCGCGCCGTCTGATTATCATTTTTTCAGACATTTGAAATCATATTTGAGGAACAAATTTTTCAAAAACGTCGACGATCTCACGAAGGATGTGTCGAATTTCTTCGAGTCACAGCCGCCGCAGTTTTGGGCAAAAGGAATTAACGACTTGCCTGCTAGATGGTCGAGTGTTATAGAATTAGATGGTGAATATATTTTTGATTAGAAATGTTTTGTATAAGATATATGAATAAATAAATTCTACTGAAATTATTACGACAAAACTTTTTTATCAACCTAATAATTCCTAACATTTAGAGGATTTTAGAACTACTCTAACAATATGCAAATTAATTCATCGTCTTATTTTTCCTTTTTTCCAGCAAAAATAGTACAACAATTACTTGGGCTCTGTAGCTCAAAAGAAATACGGAAACCTTATTAGATAACGCTTTGAAAGGCTTTATTTAAGAATTTTCAGAACATTTTCAAAATTTTGTAGTTTTTAAGATACGTATGTACCTATTTTTAAAAACGCTAATTCAAACTAATGACCCTTTATTTTTCTGAAAATAGTAAAACACAATTTTCAAAAAAACAACTAATGTATCCTTTAATACTTTATTGTTAAACTACAAAAATAAAACCAAGTTCATCCCAAAAATTGTCTAAGAACGTATTTTCTTACATTTTCAGATTCCCACAATTTATAATTTAAAACCTGCTAGCATAAGGTCCAAGAATCGGATAAATTTAAAAATAAATGTGAAAAGCTGCGACGTACCAGCGTGGACCGATGTCTTTTATATAAAAACTTTGAGTAAGTATTGAATTTCACAAATCTACATACATATAAAGTTTAATCTAAAATTTATTTAGAGCACAAAAGTTATCCTACCCATACGAAGGAAAACTTTAGTCTGGAAGATTATGATAGAACTTTTATTAGTGAGAGTTTTGGAAGAACTTCTTAACTTAAGGTAGGTGGCTATAAAAGTTTTCTCCCACGATAATAAAATTGTTATTTTTAGTTCTTTATGATTGTTTACTTTGATAACAACTTCCATCGATGATTTAAATTGAAATAACTTTTCAATTTTCATTCACGTAGTTTCTGTCTGTCTTTTTCAATCGTATAAAGCATAAATAAATTCAGAATACCTTTAACTCTTTCTGGTAGTGTTAGTGTGCTCTCAATTGCTGGACTTAATTATTATTAATGTCTCCTTAAACCTTGAAAATTCCACAAAATTGACAGTTCGATATTAAAAATACGTCTCCGAAAAATTCCCCGAATTATGTCATTCATTCCATATTAAATTTCTACTGTTTTTTAATTTTATTTTTTGATATTCTATATTCAGCTCACGACTTTTTGTTAACTGTCTGAACAATTTAAAATCTCTTAAGTGATAGGCTCAAACTCATTCAAGTGTGTAACTTTTCACTTTCCATAAATCATGTTTTATTTAATGAATCTAATAGAAACAATCGTCCATATATTACGTCATATATAAACAGGAGGACAGGGAATCAAACAAGCATGACAAAAAGATTACATGATAAAATAGGGAGTTAAAGTTCTGTGTTTGAAAAAATGCAAAATATCCTTTTAATAGTAAAAATTATTAACAGGCTCTCAATGTTTTGTCGGGAACCACAGAAATAAGTTTATCTTTATTACTTAGGAAAAATATAGAAATTTTATTAAATCTCACTTCATGCTCTCTGCTTTAATAAACTTTTTAATTAAAAAAATGATATTAGCGAGATATCTTCCTATAATGATATTATTGTTATATGAACGTTCCAGTAATACAGACCTTAAGACCAATATACAGGGTGTCCCAAAAAAGACTGTCAAGCGGTGGTCCAGAGATAGAGCACCCCCTGGGGCACCCGAATAACCCCCATGTATGTTCTGCGATTTTTCGTAGTTTACGAGTTCTGAATTTTTTTTTAATTTTTCACTTATTTTCGAGTTGCAAGACAATTATCGTCATACTGAAGTGAATAATTGATATAAATTCTCAATTCTTTTTTCATTATTTAGCTAAATATTGTGGCATTCCAGCATAAAGATAATTTGCCTCAAAACCAGGGCCGGCCCTACCATATAGGCGAACTAGGCGACCGCCTAGGGCGCCAAGGCCTGAGGGGCGCCAGCCGGAACCTGGGTATCGCAGCGGTGCTGCGGGCACTTGGGGCGGTCGCGGTCGGCACGAGGGGCGGCACAGTATGCCGATAAAAGGAGGGCGCATGGCCGCAAAAATACACATTTTTTTATACAAGAAAAATATTTGAAAAATATAGGTACTTCTATTTATTATAAAAACACAACAAGTTCATTTAAACCGGGTTTTTATTTTGCAATCCTGGACACTGCCATCAGCTCAGTTAGGGAACGATTTGAGGAGCTCGAAGAAATTAATTCAAAATTTGGGTTTTTGTACCATATTGATGAGCTAGAAGACAAACCGTCAAAGTTCGTCCTAGAAAAATGTGCAGCCCTCGAAAAAGCGTTGACGCATGATCGGTCGAAGGACATTGACGCAGTGGAGTTGTGTGGAGAACTACAAGCTATCTCCAGACGAGTTGACAAGCAGTCAACCCCGAAAGACGTACTTGATTTCATTTTAAAATCAGACTTAGAAGAAACCTTTCCTAACTTGTATGTCGCTTTGCGGATTCTCCTAACACTACCAGTATCGGTAGCATCAGGAGAAAGAAGCTTCTCAAAACTGAAGCTCATAAAAACGTACCTCCGGTCATCTATGACTCAAGAAAGATTGGTTGGTTTGGCCACAATATCCATTGAGCGAGAGCTGGCTCAAAATATCGAGCTTAACGGTTTGCTTGCGACATTTGCCAAAAAGAAAGCCAGGAAACAAAATATCTAAGCTCTTTGTTGGCTGTAGGGTCCTTTGGAAAGCGTAAATAATTGTTAAACTGTTCAGATTATCTGACAATAAAAGGTACATTTAAAATTTTGTTCATGTTTTAAATTTCCTATAGTTCAGTGACTAAATTATATTGGGGGAGGGGAGTGGCTTAATTCCGGAGGAGGGGGGCGCAAACAATACTTTCGCTTAGGGCGCCAAAAACCCTTGGGCCGGGCCTGCTCAAAACCCATACCATTACGGCATAAAATAAAATAGTTTTTACATAACAGGAAAAACATAACCAGTACCAATACTTTCAAGGGCATTTTAAAAAAAAAAGTCACAATGCTTTCTTAATCCAAAAGTATTTTAAAAACTTCTCCATTTCATCAGCTATTTACCCTGTACATTTTATTGAGCTATCTCTGTGTCATCATACTTAAAAATCGAAATCAAGTGCATCAAGTCTAAAAACCAAAGATTTTGAATTCGTTCAAAATTTGCTTTTCTTTACAAAAAATTTCAGTGTTGAGTTTGAAATAGTTAGAACGTGATGAAAGAACTCGTTGTTCGCAAGATTACGCAAGAAGAGTTCAATTCTGTGAAGAAATGTTACACCGACAAACAGAAAATGAAAACTTTTTTAAAACTATTTTATGGCGAATCCCATTTTCGACGAAATGGAATTTTTAATATGCGCAATTACCATTCGTGGAGTCTCAAAAATCCTCACCTCGCACGCCCATCAAACTTCCAAGAACAGTTCAGTGTCAATCTATGGTCTGGGGTAATCAATGGAGAACTGATTGGCCCTTTTCAAATACCAGACCGCTTGAATGGTGAGTCATACTTACATTTTTTGACCGAAGACCTCAATGGGCTTTTAGAAGATGTCGATCTGGAGACTCTTGGGCATATTACAAAACGATGGCGAACCATGTCATTATGCGCGTGCTATTCGAGCCTATTTAAACAGAAATTTTAGGTGGATTGGTCGAAGCGGGCTAATTGCGTGGCTCCCAAGATCGCCTGACTTGAACCCCATTGGCTTTTTTGTATGGGGTTACTACAAAGAGCTGGTATACTCACAAAAATTACAAAGCTTGGAACAATTAAAAATAAAATTAACCGGTGCAGAAAGGACGATAAAAAGCAACATAACTGCGTTCGGACGTCTACAAGCCAATTTTTTTCGCCGATGTCGCATATGTATTGAACAAGGAGGTCGTCATTTTGAAAATTTCTTGTAAATGCTATGAAAAATAAAATTATTTTAAACACATTTTACGTGGTTTTATTTATAAGTAAAATTTTAAATATTAAACTTAAAGCAAAATTAAGGTGATATGCCATAGTATCTCTATGTACCTATATCATCTTACCTATACATATTTTGCTTTATAAATTTTGCGCATTCAATTAGTAGCTAATAAAATGGGGAAGTTTTCACCATCTCTCTCTAGTTCATACAAAATTTACATTAGTTGTTTCTTTTGTACTCTTGCAAGGTCTTTTGTCCAACCAAATCCAACTCAGGTAGCCGTGCCTCGGTCGCATGACGCATTCATTGTTTTAGCGAAAAATGAGTTCTTCCGTCTTGTTTTAATTATTACAAACTCAACACTGAAATTTTTTGTAAAAAAAAGCAAATTTTGAACGAATTCAAATTCTTTGGTTTTTAGACTTGATACACTTGATTTCGATTTTTAAGTATGATGCCACAGAGATAGCTCAATAAAATGTACAGGGTAAATAGCCGATGAAATGGAGAAGTTTTTAAAATATTTTTGGATTAAGAAAGCATTGTGACTTTTTTTTTAAAATGCCCTTGAAAGTATTGGTACTGGTTATCTTTTTCCTGTTATGTAAAAACTATTTTATTTTATGCCGTAATGGTATGGGTTTTGAGGCAGATTATCTTTATGCTGGAATGCCACAATTGAGAATTTATATCAATTATTCACTAAAGTATGACGATAATTGTCTTCCAACTCGAAAATAAGTGAAAAATTAAAAAAAAAATTCAGAACTCGTAAACTACGAAAAATCGCAGAACATACATGGGGGTTATTCGGGTGCCCCAGTGGGTGCTCTATCTCTGGACCACCGCTTGACAGTCTTTTTTGGGACACCCTGTATATGCACATACTTTATACTCAAATATTTATTACCCTGTAGGAAAAAATTTAATGTTCTACTTTACATATAAAGGGATCCTACGTATTCTCTACAATTTTCTTACATTCGAAATGTGACATGGTGTCAAGGAAGAGTCTGGTAACTAATTAAATTTTTGTGACTTAATATATGGACGATTCCTTATAATAATAGTAATTCAAAACAGATAATATTGTTTCTTTTACAAAGAAAATACCAACACCTCAATCCTCTTTCTGTTGAAATAATAAAACCTTTTTACAATTGTATTCTTGAAATCTAAATATAAATAAAACATTTTTAGAAAAGTTAATTTTAGTAAAAAAAGGTTGAATCTGAACGCCAAGGGCCGTTCAGTTAATAACCATATTCAAATATCTAACAAGAAAAAGCTATTTCGGGAAATCCCTCGAAACTACCCAAAACCATCAAAACTGTCAATTACGAAGCCCTAATTAGGCCTTAATTGCCATATACATTTGATATTTGACCCTTATCGTCTGAAGAGCACTTCACATAGACAAAATTAGTTTAGTCGCTAGTCGTCCACCCATTTTCTACCCCACAATGCCGCCCTTCTGCCGCCCACTTCCATTCCGCCTGCCTTCTTCCTCCCTTCAATAATTAAGGGCATCAATGAAGTCATCCTGATTGCACGAATTCCCCCTTGCGGTGGCTGCCGGTAGAAGATAAAGACTTCGCTGAGTACCAAAGGTCACGTACGCGAAAGATATAGGTCAAATCGATCGACGCAATCTCAGATAACCAGGATAAAGACATTATAGTCTCTGGAATACATAAAACATCCAAGGATGAGGTGAGATGAACGAGAGATGACGGAGCACAATATGGAAGGAAAAACACAACCTCAACAATACCATATGCTGCGAAATCCTGAATTCCTTTGGGACTACATCATCTGATATTTATTTTTCCTCAGTATGTCGAAAGTCTGTCGAAATATGGGCGTCTGAAATGGTTTGAATCCATTGACGAAATAGTGTGTCCCCAAGGTTATTCGAGGACAAATAAATTTTCCGCTCTCGCTGTTATAGAGAAATTCACACCACCGCACACGAGCCAGAAAATTGATATCAAACCCCAAAAATACCACACGATTATGATAGACCACACGCCGCACCGTTCGGGCGGACAGCAGACAACTAGCGCTCCCCGGTGCAGGTGGTTAAACACTTTAAAAATTCCATATGTTTCGTGATGCCTCCGGGCGCCCGCAGCCACACGAACCAATTAGCTGATGGGGTCTCTTGAGACACGCTCGACAATTGTTTAAATATTTAAGCCCCAAAATTATGAAACTGGGCCAGCAACCCTTCAGTGAATCGTCGGTCGGCGGCTCGACTGTGTTGTTTTGATGGCATGCAGAAAATCGATGCGGTTGAAGCGCATGACCCTCCAATCAATCGATACGTAATTTTCAATCGGCACCGATTATGACTGCTAATCCTCCCGAAGGATGGTTTTTCTGTTAATCCGTGCGATTAAATCCGGATTGGCACCCCGCCCATCCGGAAATAAACTGCGATTGGAGCAAATCAGGCACCAGGCACAGCACTTTTCTTTAGTTAGACCAAATTCTTGACATTATTTTTGGTCAGCTTACCTCAAAATATATTGTCCAAAAGTTTGTGTCCTTGCGTTGTTTAAAAACAGGCGTTTTTTCTTCTGTTTCTTTTATTTATTTTACTTTATATCGTACTCCGATAGGGAGAAAACTAAAAAATTATAAAAGGAAAAAGAAAAAATTAAAAAACAAGAGGAAAATGAAAGATTTTGTCTTTCCTCAGTATTATGCTATTTTTTTCTGTCCACTTCCGACGAACACTTTAACCGAACTTTACGAAAGGTAGAATCCTTCTGTTCCAAAACCTGGAAGAGCACTTTACACCCCCGAAAACATTCGGGAAGCGAGCGAAACTCCACGCGAACTCAACGGTGGAAAGACAATCGAGGTTGGAGCATCGGATGAAAATCCACAGAAAGTTTTTCCAGTTCGATAAGAATAAAGCTCCCCTAGTAGGGGTGTGTACTGAAAATATAAACTGATCAAATTTTGCATGAGATGGAGGCACATTTTACATTTCTAAGGCTGCTCTCGGCTAAGAAATGTAACAAAATCTCGTTGAAGCTCTGTACAAATCTTTTAGACCTTATTTAAGCACAAAGGTCGAATGTCAATCACGTGGGCTTGTATCGTCCTTGGATTACGGCTTCAAACGAACGAATGAGATATGAATGAGTTTCTTTTTATTATTGTTTTCCTTGTTAGGCTTTTCGAAATTCTAAAAATATTCTCAAGTATTGTTTCAAAGATAGCTCAACAGATATTCGTTGCCACGTGCTTCTTCTTATAAAATTTCCTTTGAAGTCCACCTTTATGTGCAAAAATAAAATAAATACTGAAGTATAATGAAATACTGGAGATAATTCTGTTTTAAGAACATTGTCTAAAATCGAGTTGTTTCTATAAATGTAATATTGAAAGCCTCATTGACTTTTCAGTATAAAATTATACATACAATTTTACATGAGTAACACACATATACTGCTAGCATATACATTAAAAAAAGACAATGCCTTTAAATACATTAGTCTTTAAATTATTTAAAAATTAAATAATGAAATTATTATTTCAATACATCAATTTTGCTGTGAATTTTTTCTTTATTTTCATTTTATTAAGCTTAAAATATTGAATATTATTCATATTGAATTTTTAAGTGTAGACAATATCAAATTAAAGTTCAAAAAAGTTTTCGTTTTGTTTCAAATTTCTAATAATTTCAAAAAAAACATGTTGTAAAGGAACTAAGTTCGTTTTGTATTGGACACTTTTTACTCTTAAAATAGCTTTTTTTTCGTCTATTCATAACAAAAGGAAATTATGTTTTGAATTGAGATTGATCAGTAAAGTATTGACATTTTCTAAAAATAGCTTAGATTATAAAATAACCATTAAGTCATAAATTAGTCATAACCATTTGATTCACTATTCCAAAAATTTCAAATCTTTACTTTAGGTAACTTTAAGTTAGCTAAAATTGGTCTATTGTTCTGGATAAACGAAAAAAAGCGCAAATTGTCAGATTACAATTTCCCAATTGTTTTCAATTTTTTCTCTGCCCCGTTTTTAATTACAAAATGTGCAATATTCTCATACGATCTACACATATTTTCGAAATCATATTAAAAATTTGATAAAAACTGCAAAATGTGGTGGGCCAAAACTGCAATGTACAAACTTCTTTTTAATATATGGAAAATGTTACATCGATGAAAATTTCAAATATCAATATATGAACTATTAATAGGACTTTCTTTAAAAATTATTAGAAACACTATACACTAAAAATACATATCTTCGGTCTGACTCAATAACTCACATCTCAGGTGATATGTTAAAAAACTGAGCAAAAACTCGCTCTCACTTTTTAGATACAAAAATCATCTCAATCTCATTGAATCTCAATTTGAATGAGATAAAAACAGGTTTGTAGAGTTTCGTAGCCAGCTGTCCTTCCATTTGCCCATCCTTGCCCTATTATTCTCAGTTTAGAAGCTTTTAAGATGAAATTTGGTGTAATAATGGTTTATACCCATCCAGTGGGGTATTGTTGGATACGTCTTTAAAAATGTAATACAAAATGTTCAGGGGCATTTTAAGTCGCGAGATGTCTATAAAAATTCTGAAAGTGCAGAAATATAGCTCTTAGTAAGTACTTTCACTAAAATCTATAACAGATACTGAAGCAAATATATTTTCCAAACATTTTTGAAAGACTTAAAATATTCATGGTTAAATATAAATTATTACATATGCGTACATATATTTATAACATATATTTGAAAGGGAATGTTTTATAATCGAGCCGAATATAGGTTTCGTTCTTTTTAATTAAAATAATAACAATTAAATATATAATTCAATAAAAATTAGTAATTATATAGGTATTTATTCTGATATCAAAACTACAAACTCTTATGTGCGTGGCCGACACCCTCTTGGCCAAATTTTGTCCATATAAAAATCAACTCGATTTGAAATTTTAGTTCTTTTTATAGCCCCAAAGATCATGATCATGTCAATCAGCGGCTCAAAACTAAAATCTTATTCGTGACTTCTTAATTCTTATTTGAACCCTTCGGTCTCCGAAATAAATTGAAATATTACTATATGTTTAATATTATTTATTAAAATATCTTTTACATTACTATAGGAAATTATTACAATATTATCTTTATTATTAAAGAATAAGTAAAATGTATATTAAAAAGGATTAATAGACAAATAAATAAAATGTCCATGTTATAATTGTAATTGTTAACAATTAGTGTTTTATGTGAGAATCTTCAGAACCTGGTCTCTAACTACATCTTAAACCCTTCTAATCGTATCTCCAACCTGGGGATGAAAATATGGTTTATTTTATATAGAATTTTTATAGCATTTATTCTTATTTGATCCTCTAAGTTTTTAGCAGGAACAATGGCTTTAAAATAAAATTAAGGAACACTGATGCATGGCATTTAACAAGATATGAACGAAGATGAGACGTGTCATACAAAAATCTATTATATTATTAAAAGTATCATTCTATTATATCAAATGACATTTGTTACAACTGACCAGTAATGTTAAATATTAAATAGGGAAATTGAATTTTAGGCCTTGGTTTAAAGCATTTTTCAGGACAAGAATCTCTTTTTATTTGAGGTTTCAAGTACTCCCTTTTCCCTCCTGTTTAGTTATGTTTTGGTTGCTCTTTATATACCCACTTTTAAAATGAATAGGTAATGTTTGGCTTTCTTTAGAAGAATGAGTAAAATATTTCTTGTAAAAACCTAAACTAAAGGATAAAATGTAACTATTACTAAATTTAATATAGAGATACAACGCACATATTTTATTCCTTATATAATTTACATTTTCGAAAAAACAAATCTGAACAACGTCAACCTCAGTTTTAAATGTCTCCATAAAAGCCCTACCTCAACCTTCTGCATAGAAACAAAAAAAATATTAATAATTCCGTCACCGTATGCATGCTATGGCTATTATCCAACATTTGGAGACATAAATGCTATCTGATTCCTCCAGCAGCTAGCCATGCATAGAATTATGAAACATGGAGAAAAACATAGAGAGAGGCGTTTATACATTTTTTAAAGCCCGGCTTCCACTACCACCAGAGACAGATCCCCGACCTGGCCCTACACGAAGCATTAACGTCATTCGTGTAGGGCGAGCCAGTCCAAAATTCATACTGGGCACGAAACCTTTTAATATTAATAAAGGACGCTTTCGCATATCATTTCGGGCGCCGAGCACGACATTATGCGGTAGTAAAAGCTTAGGAATTATCCCGGACTCGTTTAGTACTGTTCGGCTAGCAACTCGGAAATGTACTAGTGACGCAATCCGGAAAGGATTGGGAGAAGGAATGCACAGCCCCAAAGTCGTCCTGTTTACGAAATTATCTCTGTACACGAAGGGGTCACCACTTACCAGGTGGGGTAAACGAGGAATACATCAACTGTTCTCAGAATCCGTGTGGTGACATTTATGTTTTTAGTCCTTCCTTCCTTCGGGGAGGGAATTAACTAGAAAACACTTCCGATTTTCCGAAAGGAACACGTCAGCCAGCGCGGATTCTCGGAACTCACAGCTAAATGGAATTTATGCTGCATGACAAATGAGTGGCCAGGGACGGGTTCAATGTGAGTAATTGAATGACACTTGTTGCTATTTTTAGTTAATTTCGCTATGCTGTTTCCTGAAAATTCCTTGAATCAATTAATTTTCGGGGGTAAATAGAGAATACAATTGCAGGAAATAATTAAATTATTCCTCGCCTGATGCAGGATGTGATTGACGTCACACAACGAATGGTATCAATATTTACAGTACATAATTGCATAAACAGTCCGAAAACGATTTCAACAAATAATTGAATGAAGTAAACAATAATAAAAAAAAATTGAAATATATGAATAAGAAAATACGAAATTGAACCCAGGTGTTATGTTTTTTGCGATGGTAGATAAATTTTCTTAACCTGAACACAATTTCATCAATTAATACTTTGTGGTCATGGAAATATTTTGCGTAAAACAAAATTTTACAAAAAAATAAAAACCGACTTCAAAACCTTGCCTGCATGTACAAATTTAAACTAAAAAGTTAAATTTAATATTTTTTATTACTTTTAAGAAAATAGCATTCAAGGACAATATACAAAATTGTTGATACTTAAATATTTACAATATCTAATCAGCCATTTTTGGAGTCGGTAAATTTACATTTTTGAACTAAATTGAAATTTTTTTTGATTAGCGTTAAAGTTTTTATTTAAAATAAAATTTAATCTTTAGATCTTCAATATATATTTAAATAAATACTTTTAAAAATATCTATACTACTAACTCTTATTAAAAAAATAAGAAATAAAAGCTCTAATTTTTAAAAACACGTAAATTTTTATTAATTTTAAAAACTATGTTTTAACTTCTTGAGTTATCAGTTACAATCTGAGTAAATCAATAAGTGCTAAAGGAGTTTGTTGATCGTATCTACAATATACTATTTATAATATTCCACTACTTTCAAATATAGTAAAGGCGCAATACATATTGCCTAGTGGAGAGGACCTATTATTTTGTTACCTTTGTTAATGAATTTTGCGATGGAGTATCTGAAGTATTCAATTTTTTCATTTCGAGGGCATTTTTTCCGTATATCATTTTTTTTGTTGCACATACCGCTTTTTTAAAAAGACCCTTGAAAAGGTAAATGCTACATACCTTTGTGGTATAAGAAAAACATCACTGATTATGTTTAAAAAGTGTGGAAAACCCGGTAATGGCGATTTGGAAAATTATCACGGGACTTTACAAATTAGAAAAACACTCTGTCACTAAAGCAGCAGTTAAGCTCACGTTAATCCAATCAGTTATAAAAAAAATGTCGATCTCTTTAGCTAAGCCGGTTTTCAGTGCGACTGTAGCTGCTGCAATTTGATCACATAATTTTCAAGGACACTTCGAGTCAAATTTAAAGATGATTGCTGAAAGCACTGCTATCTATTAGTATTACTATCATCATAACGCTCATCATATCATCATTACGCTCATCATTACGCTCATCATATCATCATTATGCTCATCATATCATCATTACGCTCATAATCTCATAATTACGCTCATTATATCATCACTACGCTCATCATATCATAATTCCGCTCATCATTACGCTCATCACATCATCATTACGCTCATCACATCATCATTACGCTCATCATATCATCATTACGCTCATCACATCATCATTACGGTCATCATTTCATCATTACGCTCATCATTACTCTCATCATATCATCATTACGCTCATCATATCACAATTACGCTCAACATATCACAATTACGCTCATCATATCATCATTACGCTCATCATATCATAATTACGCTCATTATATCATCACTACGCTCATCATATCATAATTCCGCTCATCATTACGCTCATCACATCATCATTACGCTCATCATTACGCTCATCATATCATCATTACGGTCATCATTTCATCATTACGCTCATCATTACGCTCATCATACCAAAATTACGCTCATCATATCATCATTACGCTCATCATATCATCATTACGTTCATCATATCATCATTACGCTCATCATATCATCATTACGCTCATCATATCATCATTTCATCGTTACGCTCATCATTTCATCATTACGCTCATCATTCCATCATTACGCTCATCATATCAAAATTACGCTCATCATATCATCATTCGCTCATCATATCATCATTACGCTCATGATTTCATCATTACGCTCATCATTTCATCATTACGCTCATGATTTCATCATTATGCTCATCATTTCATCATTACCCTCATCATATCATCATAACGCTCATCATTATGCTCATCATATCATCATTACGCTCAACATATCACAATTACGCTCAACATATCACAATTACGCTCATCATATCATCATTACGCTCATCATATCATAATTACGCTCATTATATCATCACTACGCTCATCATATCATAATTCCGCTCATCATTACGCTCATCACATCATCATTACGCTCATCATTACGCTCATCATATCATCATTACGCTCATCACATCATCATTACGGTCATCATTTCATCATTACTCTCATCATATCATCATTACGCTCATCATATCATCATTACGCTCATCATATCATAATTACGCTCATCACATCATCATTACGCTCATCATTTCATCATTACGCTCATCATATCATAATTACGCTCATCATTACGCTCACCATGTCATCATTACGCTCATCATATCATCATTACGCACATCATATCATTATTACGCTCATCATTACGCTCACCATATCATCATTACGCTAATCACTATACTCATCATTACGCTCATCATTACGCTCATCATTACGCTCATCATATCATTACATTCATCATTCCATCATTACGCTCATGATTACGCTCATCATATCATCATTACGCTCATCATATCATCATTACGCTCATCATATCATCATTACGCTCATCATATGATCATTACGCTCATCATATGATCATTACGCTCATCATATCATCATTACGCTGATCATATGATCATTACGCTCAACATTTCATCATTACGCTCATCATATTAACATTCCGCTCATCATATCATTATTATACTCATCATTACGCTCACCATGTCATCATTACGCTCATCATATCATCATTACGCACATCATATCATTATTACGCTCATCATTACGCTCACCATATCATCATTACGCTCATCATATCATTATTACGCTCATCACTACGCTCATCATTACGCTCATCATTACGCTCATCATATCATCATTACGCTCATCATATCATCATTACGCTCATCATATCATTACATTCATCATTTCATCATTACGCTCATGATTACGCTCATCATATCATCATTACGCTCATCATATCATCATTACGCTCATCATACCATCATTACGCTCATCACATGATCATTACGCTCATCATATCTTCATTACGCTCATTATTTGATCATTACGCTCATCATATCATCATTTCGCTCATCATTACCCTCATCATTACGCTCATCATATCATCATTACGCTCATCATATCATTACATTCATCATTTCATCATTACGCTCCTGATTACGCTCATCATATCATCATTACGCTCATCATATCATCATTACGCTCATCATATCATTACATTCATCATTTCATCATTACGCTCATGATTACGCTCATCATATCATCATTACGCTCATCATATCATCATTACGCTCATCATATCATCATTATGCTCATCATATCATCATTACGCTCATCATATCATCATTACGCTCATCATATGATCATTACGCTCAACATTTCATCATTACGCTCATCATATTTACATTCCGCTCATCATATCATCATTTCGCTCATCATTACGTTCATCATTACGCTCATCATATCATCATTACGCTCATCATATCATCATTACGCTCATCATATGATCATTACGCTCAACATTTCATCATTACGCTCATCATATCATCATTACGCTCATCATATCATCATTACGCTCACCATATCATCATTACGCTCATCATATCATTATTACGCTCATCATATCCTCATTATTTGCAATTTGTTGATATTCATATAATGATCTGCAAATCAACTGAATATGAAAATGATTTGCCTAAGATACAGACATGTCTTTAACATATTTCATCATTGTTAAAAAAAAAAACAAGAGCGGAAATTTTACCCATCTGACTGTTCAATCCTTGCATGCTTCATGCATTATTTTCTGTTCTTAAAAATTCATGTTAATTTTTACTTAATTTTCATAATTTCGGGGGGGTTCTAACCCCATGACCCCCCCGCTGGCTACGACCCTGGTGGGTGTACAGTAATCAACATTCTGCTCCCGAAATCAGTAGTACAAATAGTGATTCAGATGACTAATTCATGTGGCTTAAGGGGGGGGTATAGTCAAACATGCATTTTTTGGACCCATTTTCAAGATTATTTTTTTTATCGATCTGGTAAAAGTAAGGTAAATGGGCGAAGGCCTACACTAAAGAACACCTTTTTAAGAGTATTCAAAAAAAATTTTATTAAAAAATATTGAAAATTGAGTTTTTGACATTAATTTTAAATTGACGCTCCGAAAGAAAAAAGTCGATTTGCGGTGAGACACGTAACTCGAAAATTACTTGACCGATCCTTTTGAAATTGTGCACACTTTTTCTGTAGACAATTTACAAGGTAACCCTGTCGAGATATTTTTTTTTTCTATTTTCTTTTTTTTTTAATAGAATTTTTCCCGATTAAAAACAGAAATTCCAAACAAAAAATTTCCTTTTTTTTCGTTTTTTTGACTTTAAATTCACACCAAAAATTCAATAATCGAAATAAATAAAAAAACTCGACAGCGTTACCTCAAGAAACTTATTAACTAACAAAATCTTTTTGGTTTTTTTGTTTTAGATGATCCAGCTATTAGTTATGTGTCTCACCGCAAATCAATTTTTTTTTCGGAGCGTCAACTTACAATTCATGTCAAAAACTCAATTTTCAATATTTTTTAATAACAATTTTTTTTGAATACTCTTAAAAAGTTGTTCTTTAGTGTAGGCCTTCGCCCATTTACCTTACTTTTACCAGATCGATAAAAAAAAATCTTAAAAATGGGTCCAAAAAATGCATGTTTGACTATACCCCCCCCTTAATTCTTACCCTAGGCCTAGAGTAGTATGGCCTCAATATTAGTGTGTTGAAGGAGTCTTCTTTCGCAGCATGAAAACGTGCATATATGAATATGTAAAATTACGTCAACCTGACGTAAATTAGACCTAAATTCTCTCTTTCAAACAAAATGAATGCGCAATCGCTTTTAGAAGAGATTCCTTAAAGTTAAGACGTGCTGCAGAAAATATTTTGTTTGGAGAGTGTAATTTCCATTAAAGGTAAAATAACTTGATTAAGATACTTTAAAAAATTAAATATGTTATGTTTTCATTTATACTAATCTTGATACTGTAATACAATGACGGGAAGAACGTTTTTGTTATTTTATTTTTACGTATGGACTACTTTCTTCATTTTATCCCCTTCATTAGAGATAATGACTTTGTCCCCTTAACTGTATTGTAAAAATACTATATCAAAGGAGATTTAATTCCAAAAATTTACATCTGCAATGTGTAAATTTACCTAATTTAAAAAAGTAAACAACACACATTTATTATGCAAACTTCACATCTTTTATGTGTAAGTTTTTTTCGTAATTTTTTTAAGTGTAATTTTACTATCATTATGGAAGGTATTACATTTTCTTTTAAAAGTGGAGTAAAATTACATCAAAGTGTGCATAAGAATCGATATCTCTTCAGATCATCATTTTTGTTTTATGCGCCCTAGGTCAATCAGATTCGAAAGAAATATAGTTATAATAGTTGTTATATTTATAAATAAACATCAACACCTTCTTAAATACTAAACTAAAAAGTTTTTGATAGCGCAAAAGTCGTTTGTATATTTTATTTTGGCATTGCGAACAATAAAAACCATACTTTTTTCTTCATTTAAAACCCTCAGTCAGAAAGGTCGGGTGAACCATACCCAGAGCCTTTTAGAAACGCGTAGCATTTTCCAGGGGGAAGGGGTACATGTCTAAAGCGCATGCGTAAAAAAAGTAGAGGTACCAAAGTACCTAATTAGTGCTTCGTCAAAGTTATTAGTGTCACCTAGCATACTGTTTAATTTGTCCGAATATTGGTTTGGGCATTTTCTACCCGCCACGTGTGAATTCTTTAGAAAACGTCGATAATCAAAATTTGACAAGTAAGTAAAAATGCGTACAAAAGAGCAATTACATCAACTTTTGATATATATTTTTAGTATACAAATAATATTTTATCATTTTTTTTCTTTCTAGCGATCAAAAAATGAGCATGATGCGTGTTTTCTGTGACAGTTTAAGGATAGTAAATTCGTATATGGAGGCCTATTTCTAAAGTATGAAGACATAATTTTTTATGTAAAACAATTTAAGTTGGTGTTTCTTGAACTATTAAACTATAATAAATCCTTGCTTTTAGTATGGAAACCCGTGCACGAAGGAATGCGGTTGAAATTGCCTTGTAATTTGCTTTTCCACTTTTTTGGAAAATTGGTCATTTTCAAATTACAAAAAAAATATGGTTTTTGGAGTAAAATACTAAGTCGTGCTGTTTTTATGATAGTTCGAACATTTGTTTACAAGGATTGATGGTTTATACTTTTTAAAAATCGTACTTGATATGTTTTATAATTTTTTAAAAAAAAAATGTTTTTCTGAAATTTTGCTTTTTTTTTTTTTGTTTATTGCTGTGTAATTTTTACAATTAATAATTTTTTATGTTGGGAACGATCAAATATAAAGGTTAATATCCCAAACAAATGAAAAAGTAGCATCGAAATTGCTAACGAATACTTTTACTATACGGTATTCACGTCCAAACTCTGGACGGGTAGACCATGCCCGACTTTGTGAATTCTAAATAGAAAAGGCCTTGTGTGACTGAGGGTTAAGTAAATATTTAATCTGAATTCCCTTAGAGAAAATGTTTTAGAAATACCTAGTTACTTATACATTAGGGTGCTTTTTTTTCGCGACTATTTTTTTTTTTTCAGTCCCACCTCGAAATTTTGTGGCAACTACCTAAACAAAAATTCCCTGAAAATTGGAGCCCTTAATATTAATACATATTAAGTACTAGACCAAGGCGTATAAAGATTTCCCAGATAAAATACACGTAAACTTTGATTATTTTTCTTCAAAACTCTACAGCTCAGAGGCATTTTATGGTATAATCTTGGTCAATGGTAGAGTTTCTTAAGACTTGAATGCTCTACAAAAGTGTCCATTGCTGTGTAACTCTAACTTCCACCAGCGAGGTAGTACGGGTCACTAACCCTATTCTCGTTTTTTTTGCCCCTATCTTGTAAAGATAAGATATAACTTCTTCAATTCGAAAAAGCCTTATTTTTTCAAATTAAATTAATACAATATAGGAGGGCCAAATGTTACTCTTTCATGCAGTGATAACAAACGAATCGTTTCAATTTAAAAAACTAGAAATTAGTGAAATTAAAATTAGGACTTGTTTGAATTTTAAAATTAGACCTATTAAAGTTAAATATTTGGAACTTGTTTGAAATGAATATAGACCATGTGGTTTTAAAAACGATATTATAGATTTAAAAAAGTGACTTTTGTCATTTGAAAATATTCTTTCTTGAAGTGAAACGGGGCTATTTTTTTAAATGTATGTCAAATACATCAGCAAAATACAGGAATGATCTGCTACTTGTTCAAAAACCGAAAAAACATTGAATTTGTTGACCAGTGGTATCATAGTTTAATTAAGGCAGCAAATATTTTAATACAATATTATTATTTGCATTTTTTTTTTTTTAATTTCCGAAATCTTCAAGTTGCAGGACTTTGTACTGAAACTAATTGCTCTATAGAATCTAAAAAAACGGTTCTATTGTATTTAACCAAACTGCGGTTTTGGAAAAAACAGAGTTCCTATTTATGACGAATTTTGGATATTCTTAAACGTCAACAAATTTTAAAGCAAAGTTATTTATTACAGCACATCTGGTATGCAATTGTTGAATGCTATTGTTAACATATGGATTGTTTTTTTTTTTCTTTTTAGTAATCCTTATAAATAACGACTTTGAATTAGTACATACTTAATATTGTACGAAAATTGCTACACATTGTCTGATAATTGGATCTCTTCATCATCTGTCGTAAATTGAGAGGACAGAGGCGAAGATTATTTGCAATTCACAATCATCACCAACTTTGAATCAATAACTCCTGCTTTTGATAGGGCGGAGGAGTAGCTGAACCCCTCAGAGAATGCAACATATCCCTCTTCTTCGCCTTGATTGCAATTTGTGGAGGGCTTATCGAATTTCCACATATCATCGGATTGTGGAGTGTCATCAGAGATCTATCATAAAGCACATCCGGCGAGGAAGTGCTCAATCCAGATGTGTTGAATGTGAAGCCCTGGACAGTCGAGAGAGGAAGGAAAGGCTGCACAATCTCATTAGGGGTACACATTTGCAGAACCCTATTGAGAAGATTTTTGGAAGAACCACCCTATGTTGCTTCCACTGACCGAAATTCAACTGGTAGAAGTAAGGCCCTATTTAAGTATGTTATATAGGGTAATATTGTTAAGGTCGGCTGTAGGTGTCAACAGATACATTTATCTAGGGCTAGGGAACTCTCCTCCCCCGCGATTGTCGATCCGCAAAGCTTCCTTCTGCGACCTATTTTATTTTATTATTATTATGTTTTTTTTTCGCAAGCTTGCCTCGACTGCACAATAATTCTGGGAGAGGGCAGCCCGGCAGCGGCGTGTGATTTGAATCTGAATCAGCTCCTTGAATACGGCTAGAATGTATCTTTCGTCCTAGAAGCCCAGGAGGTCGTCGGAGGCATGTAAACATGTCCTGGTATTAGCAACAGAGTTATCGCGTGGGCTGGCGGTGCGGAGCCGACCGGCGCGTTCCTTCCCTCCACGTTCCCATGCAACTATAACTTCACCACCACGTCACGTATTTGAACTCGAGAAAACTGATGGCGTTCCTGTGGCTTCCCCTTAACTTTTCCTTTGAATGAGTGGGTGGTCCTGAGCGAGATGGTTAAGTACTCTTGTTCCGCCATCCAGTGCTTTTCTCCACCGCCCTGTGGAGTTGGAGTTTCTATTTTTGGATCCACCCCCCAGTAAGAGGTTTTATTTTCAGAATGTGCCTTCAGTATGCCCAACCGTTCTCTACTATACATAGTTCGGTAGGAACGAGGGCTCCCAACCAACTCGCCTGCTCGTTATTCTACTTCAACCGAAGATTGAGAGGGACTGGATACGTGAGGGCGGGGTGTATACGATTTGTCGGACTCTGGTGCCGGCTGGCCTGTTCTTAAACGAGTCCACCTCCTCGTCCTCATGCCCTCAAAAAGGAGAGAACTTACAAAAATACTTCGCCCTCGTTAACTTCTCAACTCAACTTAGTTGTAATGTTTGTGTGAAAACAATCAGTAAGAAAAGAAGTTGAGTGTCGTGAGGTATGTTTTTTCTTCGAAAGGTCTTGTTCTTCCACAACCCGCCCAACTCCCACACCACGTGTGAACGATTAAATTGAAAGTTTTATTGGTTCTTTTTTACGTAGTTATGTTATTAGTAAATGAAAGTAGGTTGGCGCTAAAAACAATTCAACACTATTCAGAACAGTCGTAAAAATTTCAAAGTTTTTTTATTGCTAGACATCGAAACGTGTAATATCATATTGTAACGGATTCTGGGGTTTATGGAGTTAATTTTTTTAGTAGCACCTTCAGAAATTTCTATTTATTTTTTTAACCACAAAACCACAAAAATATTTCTATTTAAGGGCTAATAAAAATGTTAGCTGAAAAGTTTATCAAAAAGTACTATAACCTAGTTTAGGTTTTAAACTGCACTCAAAAAAATATAATAGCAAATTATTATTATCTTGTTATGCGAACTGTAAGCATTACTACAAAAGTTAGATTTTAAAACTTTGAAGTTGCACAAGTAGAAATTTTGTTTAAACATATATTTAGTGTTAATGAAATTTTGGAATATATTTGACGTAATTCCCTCTTGAATTTTCGTAAAAATTAATAAACGTTACGAAATCATTATAACGTAATTCTAAAGTTTGGTCCCCGATTATTCCTTTTTTTATATATATACATATATCTATAATTATTCAAAAATACGTAAAAATAAATGTTGGAATTACGAATCCTGATTAAATGTCTATAAAATAATCAAACCACACAGTAATTGTGCAAATAGAGTTACTGATGTCAAGAATTTAATGTAATATTCCAACATCTTACATATATCTAGCTTTAGACTTAGAAACACACGCTTTATTCCACTAATTAATTGTGAAGTGATGTGAGTTTATAGGATAAATTGAATGATGCCTCTTGGGCTAAAATATAAATACTTTTATTCATTGAAAAATTTATTCGTTTCTTTAAAGAAACTTTATTAAATATGCACATAATTACCTCAAAGATTGATCAGTAATGTTTGAATGAAACGAAACGTTTTACTTTATAAGTGTGGTAATATTAAGTGCTCAAGAGGCACCACTAGTGTGAAGTTTCGAAAAAAAAAAAACGATATTTTTTGCGTATTTCGATAATTCCTTGAAAAATAACATACTAAAATTTCAAGTGCATATTTCAAATAGTTTTTGAATTACAGCTATCTGAAGAGCAGCCGCTCATCGTATCGAGGTATTGAGAAATGTATGAATTAAACTTTAAACGCGTTTTTCTCGAAACTCAATTTTTCAAATTTGCTGCAGTTATAACTCGAAGACAAATCACCCGATCGATTTGATTCTTATTGCAGCTTCTTTTAATACATATATTTATATTTATGTAATTTTGGCAGGCCAAAAATCATCAAATTTTCGCGCGAAATTTGAAACTTTGTTCATTTCATAATACGGGCAATACCAGGCATAATAAGAAGATGATTTTATCGTAGCATGGGAATTTGTCAATATTAGATATACTATTACAGCGTCATATGATGCTCTTACGATCAAAGCACTATTTCATATTGCATCTTAAAACACATGTTAAAAACTATACATTATCGCCAAAGAAAAACTTATTGCAAAATTTCAAAATTAATCAGTTCTGCATAAAATACAGCTTCAGAAGAATATATGTAGGTATATAAATAGATTTCACATAGGTAAATACAAAATTTATTTTATTATTAAGTATATAAGAGATTAGAATGAGTGACGTGGGTAGAAATGAGTCAATGACCCTTTCACAATTGTATCATTCGTACCCATTGTTCCTTTTAAGATTGAAATACATTTTCTACATATTAAATTAGTTAGTACGACACGAAATCGAATCGTTCCTGTAGAATTTAATAGGAATGTTTTTCACATGTATGTAAAACAGGAAATATATTTCGAATAATATCAAAAATGTTTGGTGTTGAATTCCTCTACCTGCACTAAAAAAGGTCGGGTTCTAATAAATAATTAACACTTATCAATGAAATTTTTGAAACTTTATTCATTTAAAAATAAATAAACTATTTATTTACTTACTTATACTAAATTTTAAAAACTAGGCAGTTTAAATATTATAAATACTTGAGCGTCCCAGCTGGAATGTTTATGGTTTGGAATAATTGAAGGTAACAAAGCCTTAAAGGAAAAATTCATCAAAATCGGATCTGTTTTGAAGGGTTTAAAAGATTAAAGGATTTTTCCGATTCACTCGGCGCAACATTCTCAACGAAAAAGTGTTGTTTCTTATATAATACAAAATTTACTTCCAGTAGCTTTGAATTATTCTGCTGATGGAAGGACGGACAAAAGATCTTCGCTTATAAAAGTTATTAAAAAAATCCTAATATTATAAAAGTTATTAAAAAATCCGAATATTGAAGAGATGTATACTATATAAAGTACAAAATTAAACTGTGGCCTTAAAAACCCTCTGACATGAAACATTGAACCTTTTCCGTCGTGATACAAGGAAAAAGCCTTTAAATTTCAAAAGAGATAAAATCCAGCCATATTTTGAGCATACAGTTCGGATGTTCATGTCGTACAGCTTGGCCTATATGTCCCTTAATATAAGAAAAGGGAAACACTCCAGTCCATCCTAATGGATACTTGCTAAGCCCGCAAAATGTCCAAAATTCACATTTTGAAAAGCCTTAAAGAAAAGGAAGAAAGCCGTTGATGGCCTCTTCGGAAAAATCCTTTATTTAGGAGCAATTCTTTTGTGGCGACAAAGTCGCTCAATTTCGCTCCTTATGAAAGCGGAACTCCTTCCCTCCCCCGTGGGCCTTGGTTGGGCCCTTCGCTGACTCATTTAGAGCCCGTTCAACAAGTTGATTTTTATCATTTCGTTTTTTTTTTTTTTTTTTGGGACTCGTTCCGTTCCCATGCTTGATTGCTGTACTAAAAATGTGCCTTTCAAGGATTTTTGCATAAAAATACACCGTGTCTGGGAGTGAAATTGTGACCCCGAAAAAAGGCTAAAACGAAGACAATAAAAGCGAAAGTTGAGGTGAAAGTAAACAAAGGTGAGCGGGATGAGGAATTAGAATCTAAAAATAGAGGCAAGAAAAGAAAAACGAAATAATAATAAACTCCCATTTAGCGTGATCAATGGTGAGGAAATAACACCCCAGCGGGCATTAATAGAACGAACATAAATCCGACGGGCTAGTTAATTGCAGCGCTATTTTCAGCAGGATGGCCGGACGCCTTTTTTGTTTTAAGGATTTCCCTCGCTCAAAATGGGCAGGAAAATGTCGGTAAACCGGACGAATCAATAAATCCTAATGAATGGGATTAGCCCAGTTTTATGGGAGGCCGGGCGTTTGGTTTCGGAACGATTCTGATGTTTAAAATGGCCACAGCCCCGCCAGTCGAAATAAATTCAATTAACGCCCCCCTCGAGGCAATTCCTTAATGCTTCCCATCTTCGCGTTTCAGAGGCGTTTCTTACAATCGTGTTAATTCCTCCTGAAAATTCTCGAGTCCTAAAAATAAATCACGAACCTGCCGAATGGGCGGGGATCTGCATTTATTCAGCGCAAATAAAATGGTAATTGAATCGTGCGGAATTCAGGCTGAATAAAAGGAATCGAGTTCCGGAAGTTGACTAGGTTAGTTGGGCCAATTAGTGCAATTATTTTATGCAATCCACTCGCACCACCCTCACTCGAATTAGGTCATCCAGAGGATCCCAGGATGCATTTTAAGGAGGGGAAGAAACAAGAGAGGACTTCAATGTGCCAGGAAATTTTACTAAACGAATTCCCGGTACAATGCAACACCACTTTTACTTGACCTATGCGGACAAAAGCTGTTAAATATGCAACTCCTATCAAGACGAGGATCCTGCTGGACACGAATGGCGAAACTACGGCAAAATGTGTACTCCAGAGAGAGGAGCCTGGCAGAAACTTCCTGGAAACATTCAACCGCCATCCAGGGTACTGTTGCACACAGTCAAGCACCGCCCCTGAACTGCAGCATCCCACAACATCCATGAATTCGTCCGGGAAAGCTAACCGGGATAGGGAAAACGAACCAGGACGAGAAAAATTCATGCACACAGCTAAAGAGGTCGTAGGCGTAGCTCGTCCAGGGCTAGCATGAACTTTAAAACTCAAGGAAACGCAGAAAACGCTTCTCCATCCGGTGGCGGATCCAAGGTATCTTGCGAAAAGAAGGCGTAACCTTTTCCTTTTATATTTACTATTTTTTCTGGTTAGGGAGAGGATGTCTCCTCAGGGACTTGGTTGAGTTCACCCAGCGCCCACGTCGCCACAAAAAACGAAGGATATCTGTCAATGTGCTCATTTGGGTGAACATCTTTTGTCTTCCAGAAAGGAGCTAACGATATCTGTGTTATTAATAATTAATTGAAGCTTTTGAGTTAATTAATCTTTTTCCAACGAAATGTCTCCATATGTTTGTAAGCCCTATTACTTAAGTTGTAAAAGTTTAGATTTGGAGACACACCTAGGTATGAAGCCTTTCTATAGTTACTTTAAACTTTCCAAAAATTGTTTTAGCATAACTTCTAACATAATTTCTAGCTTAATATTGCTCTTTAATATTTTTAAATTTTATCTTCAAAATACATTATGTATTAAACTAAATTTCTGAAATGTTTCGTCTCAAAAATTCTATTCTTAAATTTATTTCGAACCAAATTATTAGTCAGAAAACTTTTCCAAGACAAAAAAACAAGTAATTCATACAGAAGTTCTTCTTCTACACACCTTACTTTTAACTATGTTTCCGATTTCAAAATGGTCTCAACTCAGAAAAATAGTAAAATTTGATGGTACGATTTGTAGTTATAATACGTATATTTTATTTATTTCGATTTAATAAAAAAAAACGATTACTACATAGCATACGTAAAGAAAAATATCAATTTTAACGAAGCTGACCTTTAATTGTATTTCTGGATAGGTGAAAATCAATGTGTTGAAAGTAGGCATTAAAGGAGCATGACATTGACGTAATAGCCTTGACGAGGCGTGCAGAAGAAATTATAATTGCTATGTTTCCATGCACAGGGTTTAGTTGGAGTTGAATTTTCGTCGAGTTAAGACAATGGCCACTAAATCTGAACTGTTTCCATGAGCAACTTTGGAGTTAAGCTGACAAAATAAACAGTAAATGTCTCGTTGCGCGAACCGGAATAGAGATGTCAAAGAGAGAGAGAAGTTCAGGGAAATTAACATTTCCTAACACACAATCAAAGACAAACACTATTCTAGCATTATTGTGACGTTGCTCAAGGGAATGCAAAGAGATCAATTTAAGCCGCTCTACATAAGGAGGCAAAATTAGTGGGTCGCACCAAGGAAGGTTTCGAAGAGCAAATCTAAGAATTCTTCATTGTACTATCTCAACACGGTTATTGTGTGTCATAAGGGATGGAGACCAAACTAGACTCGCATACTCAAATATTGGTCTTACCTTCCTTAGATCAGCGCTTGACAAAGCCAAGAGTAGTACCCGCTTTATGAACAATAGCATCAATATGATCCTCAAACGAAAAACGACCGTTTAACCAGACCCCAAGATCTTTCGTTTTTAGGGTTCCGTAGCCAAATGGCAAAAAACGGAACCCTTATGGATTCGTCATGTCTGTCTGTCTGTCCATCCGTATGTCACAGCCACTTTTTTCCGAAACTATAAGACCTATACTGTTGAAACTTGGTAAGTAGATGTATTCTGTGAACCGCATTAAGATTTCCACACAAAAATAGAAAAAAAGCGGCCAAGTGCGAGTCCCCATACTTAGAACTGAAACTCAAAAATCTTTTTTCATCAAACCCATACGTGGATAGGTCTTCAAAAATGATATTGAGGTTTCTAATATCATTTTTTTCTTAACTGAATAGTTTGCGCGAGAGACACTTCCAAAGTGGTAAAATGTGTGTCCCCCCCTGTAACTTCTAAAATAAGAGAATGATAAAACTAAAAAAAATATATGATGTACATTAACATGCAAACCTCCACCGAAAATTGGTTTGAACGAGATCTAGTGCGTAGTTTTTTTTTAATACGTCATAAATCGTAAACCGCAATTTACCTTTCATTCAATCAACTCAAATATAAAAATACAAATAAAACATTTAATTTCATAAACATAACCGTGAACCATTATTTTCTAATAATAACAAGAACTTTTATATTATGTTACTTGCTGCTACGGAACCCTTCATGGGCGAGTCCGACTCGCACTTGACCGCTTTTTTCTAGTCGGTGCAGCGAGCATTCGTCAATGGTATAATTAAAAGTGATAATACTTGTTCTACTTGAGAAATACATATATGTATATACATTTGTCAATATTTAATGGCAAGCGGTTAAGCACAGACCAATTATGAAAAGCATTAATGTCAGAATTTAAAAGAACACAATTCTGCTCGCTAGATAAAACCCGAAAAATCTTGGCGTCGTCAGCATAGCAGAGAAACTTAGAATTCGACAAAAACATTTACACATCATTAATGTATATGATGAATAAGAGAGGACTCAGATGACTACCCTGAGGTACGCTCGACAAAAATTTCGCTGGACAGAAAGCCTCGAAATATAACGCGTTGCGACCTCTGCGACAAGTACATTTGATAAAAAGAGAGGGAAAGCCAAGAAGGCTGAATTTATATAATAGTAGAATATAGTGATTAATTCTATCAAAAGCCTTGCTTAAATCTGTAAAAATGCAGTGTACCTGTTTACCCTTTTCAATGTTTGAAATGCAGGATTATCGTCGACATACAATCGGAAAAACACCACAGGAAAAGGACAGATTGAATAAAGAGCATAAAATATAAATAAAATAATGAAAAAGGCAGAAATGCCATCAGGTCTATTAATAATAATAATATCTAATAGCTCATAATAAATTCATGTACTATTTCTTAATGGTATGATTTCTACTTTTAATCATAGTGCAGCGAATTGTTTGTTATTTTTGTATATATAGTATTTCATGTATTTTTATGAAAATAGTAAGTAGCTTTCATAATTTTAAAAATTAACTACATCATTTTACAGAATATACTATAGTGTATGTAATTTGTATCTGGTACATTTATATATTTGTTTTATTGAACCTCGTAACTTTAACCATGATAAATTCACGAATTATTCCTATATTATTCTTAATTCAATTTTGAAATTATTATAAAATAACAATTATATATTATTTTTACTGGTGACTAGGAGTTTTTGAAAATAATTAGAGGTATCACTAAGAACGTTAGTAACATATACTATTTTCTGTTTTACTTTTGGCCATAGTAAAGCCAATTATTCTGAAGTATTTTTCGTTTTACAGTAAATTTTACTAAAATAATAGAATTGTTGCAAATATTTCATATTACTGCGAAAATAGTTGTAGTAACCACTCACATTTTCTCAATGTAGATTATGTTCAAGTCCATTTTGGACATAAAAATGTTGCAGAAAAATTTCCAAAAATTTTAAGGTTATGGAAAATTTCCTATTTACGGAAATATTTTATAAATCTGCATTCAACATACAAGTTAGAAAAATTAATGTTTAAAAAAATGATCATTCATTTGATAATCCATTAAAAAAAGTCTTATATTACAATTTTATAAATTTTAGTTTCTTCATTAGACCAAACTCAAATATTATCAATTCAGTGTGATATAATTATTTATACACTCACCTCTTTTTTTAAACAATTTCGAAATAATACAGTCCAAAACCGTATTCATACTCGAATCATCTTCGAATTTTTATTAAAAAACTAATAAGAAAAATTACATTCGAAGGCCAATTTTTTAACCTATGTACAATATGTTACGAATTTTATATATATTTTATATATATGTATATTATATATTTTACGAATTTTATATATACATTTGTAGTATAGACACGCTTGTAAATAGTATGTATATCACAGACAGAACTTATACAATTACATTTTTATCAGACGGTTTTTCCTATTAAATATAATTCTATTTTTGATTTTACATGGTTTGTGGATAACATAACATTTTTTTGCAAGGTTTTTTTACATGGTTTTTCGATGACTGTATCTAACATGTAAAAACAGGGTTGGGTGTATTTTAGGAATCCCTAATCAAATTTAGGAATTCCCTATCAAAAAACATAATTTCTGTGATTGACTAGCAGTAATTAATTATTATATGTTAATATCTCTCCCACCACAAAATTTATTCTATATGTATATAAATCAAATATAAAACATTTTCTTTTTAAATCCGTACTTAATTTAAAGTCAAGTGCCCACTTTATTTTTATTAACATTCATTACAGCTCCAGGGCTATTGATTCAGATAAATTTTGAATTTTGCAATTGTAGGAATTATTGGCGTTTAAAGGCCAGGAATAGTTATCCCCGATATAGTTGGAATAAAAATGCCATTAAATAAACGAGGTATGCACTCCTACACCGTATAAATCTGCCTCTGGGATTTTTCTTGTTTATAGTTTTTTAAAGGAAAAGCACAAGTTTATAAATGTTTAATGTTCAGTGACTGTAAACTGCCGAGACTCTAAACGTGGATGAGTTAGTTAGCCGTTGAAAATAAAACAGAAATTATCCTTAAGTTCGAAGAAAACTGCACTGTTTTTTAATAGCATAAGCGATAGAATTTTGCAGGACGTGCAGGACGAACTATATAAATGGACGTCATATAAAAGCAAAACGTAAAAGATTTTAAAACAAGCATTGTGAAAATCCTGATTGAAAATTATTTCAACATGACCTCATATTGCTTCTATCCTTAATCATATCACAAGCTCTTTCGAAACATACTTTCAAGGTCTTAGTACGCATCAGCTGCATTGGTTTGAAATACATTTTGTTTTTGGAAATTCCCAACAACGTTGAGGCGTCAATAAAAAATTTATTAAGCTTTAACAGCAGCTGCTGTTACCTCCACCGCCCCCCCGTTCTGAATATTCAAAATCAATTTGTGTCTTAACCCCAATTTGAAAACCTCCTATCTCTTCATTGTCCTATTTTGCAATTTCGTTCTACTCGTGGTGGTGTAGAGGGTGTAGCCTACCCTATAGTAAATGGATGAATGCAGAATGTGTTTTACGTGATAAAACAGGGTGGTTGTGAGTTTAGGCGAACACCTTGAATACGCGAACAGACAAGTACGAAGGTTTGTAGGTACAATTGAGGGTGCAGAAATTAGGTCAGTGAGTAGAGTGTAAACATGCTGCCAAAGGTTATAAAACATCACGGTTGAGAGAAGTATTTTTGCAGTCGTTGAACTGAAATTGATTTGTAGAAAAATAATAAAAAATAAATATTCCATTGTGTCGCGTATTGCAAATTGCAAAAAAATAAAAGATGAGTTCAAAACAATATCATTTAACTTTATTTCATTTATTTGGGACGCACTGACTGAATTTGTATTATTTATTTAACTATTTCGAGGAAATGTATTAAAATGATTTATCTTTTGAAGTTCTTATTACAATATTTCTGGTGTAATTTGTTTACCATGCGTTATTTAAAATTGTTTCACCAATTTGGAAGACTATGTATGTGTACAGGATCTAATAGTTGGAAACAAAGAATTTAAATACAGCAAATACAAATTTAATACTTACACTCCCTCCTCTTAAACAAAAAGCGATCAAAATGTCTCTAGTATTCGATATTTCAAATTGTTATTTGGAGGTAATTCGTTTTTTTTATTTTTTCATTGTCAGTGTCATTGGTAGTTGTCACCGTAAAATGTAGCATTCCAGTTGATGTATGTATTTTAAAATATTTTTTTTTTAAATATGTGAGCCGTCGTACTAAGTTAAAAATGGATAAATCTAAAAAAACATGTCTACCAAAGAGCTTTCAAGAACTTTAGGACTCAATACTCCATCCTATTCCACGGTTCAATTAGGGTGTATCGAAGTCAGACGTGGAAATACCAAGCTGCAAAAAAGGACTTTTTTTCAAACTGCGGACCGATTTTTGTTTATTAACATGTCCTTCAGGGTGATTTACCATAATTTGGAAAAAAAACAAAAAATTTAGCAAGGAAAAAGCTATGAAAAAAAGATAGTTTTCCAAATTTTTTTCAAACATCCGTCATTTTTTTTTTTTTTTTTTTTTTTGATCGATTCTTCATTAATGGTGGTAAATTACCCTGTCCGAAACCTTTCTCTTTAAGAAACATTTGAATTTCTTGTTTCAGACTTGCCAATTCCTGAGTCCGCAATGTGACAAGGATTTTTTGAAACACTCAAATGAGGCGCCCTCTATAAATGAGAAAACAAAAAATCTAAATTGGAAAAACTAATTTTTTTTTGTATCCTCAAATAATTAAATAATGATATGAAAAAAATTTTGTAAGTATATTTCATAATGCAGCTGAAAAAGAAATTCTTGAAAATTTAGTTGTTTTTGGCCTTCTAGACGATAATAGTACATACCTTAAACTTTAGAAAGGTCAGCGCACATTGGGTTTCGCGAATGTTGACTAAACATCTGTTTCGCGAATGTTGACTAAACAGATGTCTGAATGAGAAACGCGTAGCGATTTCAAATAAGAATCTAATAGACCTAAAGCAAGCGGATGCAGCCAAACTTTTACAACGATTCGTGACTGAAGATGAGACATGGGTACACCCCATTGATCCCGAAACAAACCAAAAAACAAAGTATGGCTTGAAAACGGCCTTCTTCGCTGGTAGTAAAAGTATGGCCTCAGTTTTCCGGGAAACTGAAGGAATCATTTTCATCGATTATTTAGAAAAAGCAACAACGATTACCGTCCTTATTATGCAATATTCACACAGAAATTACACAAGAAAATTAAAATAAACAAACAAGGAAAGTTACGTGCTGGTGTATTATTTCATCAAGATACCGCGCCCGCACACACGTCCAAGGCTGCGCTCGCTGCTGTCAAGGATACAAGGTTATTCACCAGACCTCATTCCTAGTGATTTCTTCTTATTCCTTATTTTAAAAGAAGACACCCGAGACATAAAGTACGATAACAATGGCGAGGTCATGATTACGGTAGAGGCCATTTCTGGGAGCAAGATTTTTTCCAGCTGAATTAAGAAAACTTGAAAAGCGGTATACCAAATATATTGAAATAGAAGGAGATTATATTGAAGAATAAAACATTTATTTTTATAATACTTTTGCTTTTCACATAATTATCGGAAACTTCTTGATAATTTCTTTTATATATAAGATTTTAAATATGTATTTTAAAATCCCTTTTGAAAACATCGTAAACATTTTAATAAGATTTTAGTATTAAAAATCAATTTTTCTCAAAACTCTTATGTAGCGATATACACTGAAATCCATAATCTCCAAATTTTAGTAATAATACTATATTCAGTATATTAACGACCCGAATAAATCCTTTATAACTTACTTTTACGCAAATTGTGTTGATTTCAAAAGTTTTATGTCTGGCTTTAGCAAAAAGATTAAATTCACAGGAAAATCCTTTTCGTACATAAAATTTTATTATCAACATAGATTTCGCTTGTTGAGTTCGACACAAGAGAAATCAATAAAATCTTTCCTTATTGAAAAATTCAAGAGAAGCGAATATATATGGGTCATTCCATACAAAATCATCAAAAATTAAAAAAAATTGAAGCCGCACTATTTTTGATTTGGACGAAACTTGGTGGGTATCTTTGTTTAGATGTCAGAAGAGAAAATTCACCATCATTTAATTTTTCTGATGTCTCAGCTTCGGTGCGCGACCGCTAGAGCACTCAAAAAGTGTGATTTTTACACTCTGCTACCATGCGCTGTCAAAATTGTTCTATTAGAGATATTTAAACATTTTTGGTCGCAGTTGAAAGCTACAATATCGTAGTTTTAGGAAAAAAATATGGAAATAGAAAAATATTTTTATTCGAAGTATACTAGCATCCTGAAAATACGATTTTTTTCACATTTTTATATGATTTTCAAATGGCTGTAGTATCTTTACTGGTAAATTAAAAAAATTTAGTTTTTGTGTACATCATGTCCATATATTAAACAAAACAACAGTCCATTATAGACTTGTTCGACAAATTTTGTATATTAAAAAAATAAGCTTGAAATTTGAAAATTTCTCAAAATTGCATATTTCGAGCTTCAAAATGAAAATGTGGGACAGGAGATAGAGAACTGAAATTCTCAGGAAATTTAGGTGTAACCTTGAACTTTAAAAAACCGTTGAGTTTGTTTTGTTTTTTGCATCCCTCTAGTAATTACAGCCATTTCAATACAGCTAATAATGCAGATTTTCCTTTTTAATTAGTTTCTTTTCTTATTTCACAATACGAGGAAACAACAACGCAGTTAATAAAAAAGAACAACAAAAACAATAAAAAACAAAACAATATGTAGAGATACTCCGTATACATACATCCCAAATGAAGAAGGCGATTTAAATAAATATGCAATTTATCGTAAATGAAGAATGCGATTTCAAATATCAGAATTTTATTTTGTTACTCTAGCATTAATATCATTATTAATACAACAATGAATTATTAATATTTTATATTATATTGCTTGACATGTTAGACATACTTATACTTACAATTTCTGAATTATTTGAAGCCTAGAATTTACGAATTTTCAATTTACTTTGAGAAATGGGTACAAAACTATGAAACATTCTTGTTCCCTTTATTGTAATAATATTACTAAATCTATCACATAAAAATTTATCCACAGCTTCAACATCAGCATTGCATACAAAAAAAAAATTCGATTCCAGAAATTTGTTCGGAACAAAAATTGAACATAGCTTTAGTAGTTAATATATGACGATCTTCAATTCGTTGTAAACTAGCTTTCCGCAATATTCGTTTGATCGTTGCCTCTGTACCATCACATGGACTTTTCCCGTGAGAAGTGGCAAAAAAATACCACTCTGCTTCCAACCCAAAATCATCATTATGATGACATAGATTAACAAAATTTTTCTTATTTTTGTATTGAGCCGCTGATCGATCGATGAAATATTTAACTTTTTTAAATTCTGGATAATATCTTTTGATGTATTGAATGAACACTTTTTGAAATGAATAGAAAGCTACAGTACTATGGGTTAAGTAGTCGCTAATTACACAAAATATTTTTAACTTAATTAAACTTTCTTTTTTATGATATACTACAAAAGGATGTAAAGTGGTTTGATCTCATTTGTTTGCTAGCATTTACGGAGTATCTGCTACACATTGTTCTTTTTTTATTACTACATTATTGTTTCCTCGTATTATGAAGTAAGAAAAGAAACTAATTAAAAAGGAAAATCTGCATTACTAGTTGTATTGAAATGGCTGTAATTACTAGAGGGATGCAAAAAACAAAACAAACTCAACGGTTTTTTAAAGTTCAAGGTTACACCTAAATTTCCTGAGAATTTCAGTTCTCTATCTCCTGTCCCACATTTTCATTTTGAAGCTCGAAATATGCAATTTTGAGAAATTTTCAAATTTCAAGCTTATTTTTTTAATATACAAAATTTGTCGAACAAGTCTATAATGGACAGTTGTTTTGTTTAATATATGGACATGATGTACACAAAAACTAAATTTTTTTAATTTACCAGAAAAGATACTACAGCCATTTGAAAATCATATAAAAATGTGAAAAAAATCGTATTTTCAGGATGCTAGTATACTTCGAATAAAAATATTTTTCTATTTCCATATTTTTTTCCTAAAACTACTATATTGTAGCTTTCAACTGCGACCAAAAATGTTTAAATATCTCTAATAGAACAATTTTGACAGCGCATGGTAGCAGAGTGTAAAAATCACAGTTTTTGAGTGCTCTAGCGGTCGCGCACCGAAGCTGAGACATCAGAAAAATTAAATGATGGTGAATTTTCTCTTCTGACATCTAAACAAAGATACCCACCAAGTTTCGTCGAAATCAAAAATAGTGCGGCTTTGACCATTTGATGATTTTCTGTAGAATGACCCATATAGAAGCTGGTATTTTCTAAAACATCCATATGGCTGTTATATATAAAAAGATTTAAACTCTTTCACTTCCTAACTTAAGGTCATTACTTATTTACTTATTTATTTTTCTCTTCACTAACTATGCCGCCTACATAATTTAATCAGCAGAAGTGTATAAGTCTGATAAGATGTTATTATCGAAATTTCCCTGTGGGGAAGGGTTCGAATGATGAGACGGCACTTTAAAACCCCGTCGAATTCAAAGGCACTGCTCAGCAGCGTAGGCGTACAAAATAACCTTTATTTCTAAAGGAAATGGCACCAGGATCTATAATGAATCAGATAAGGACGATTCCATCCATTTCCAATTTCTCTGATAAATTATATCTGCCAAGGAGAAAATGCTTAAGTTGAGGCGTGTAGGCGTGGAACAAGCCCTGAATTCTGAAATAGCCCAGATCCAAAAGGGCTCAGCGTCAAGGCCCCAAAATTAATCGTCAACATTTGAATAAAAAAAAATGTTTCCTCGACGAATTTCTCTTGTCCTTCAAAGAAATGTTTTTCCTTGAAAAGGAAACTCTCAGGTAAGACGCAGGTATCCTCAGAATCTTGTGGGTGTCGACCTTGAGCCCGGATTTGCTTAGCTACAAGTTGCCCCTTAGTCATCATTCTGACGGACTGTCGTAATGACCACCACCAAAGCCATGTTCAAAATGTTCCCTTATTTCTTGGGTAATCTCCTCGAAACCTTTCATGATCACAGCAAATGAATGCAAATGCGTTTACATTGCTCTTTCCATTACGGAAAATATTTTTTCAAGTTATTTTTGGAAGAGGAGAGAACTAACTACTCGTCACACATAGTGTAGCCGGAGCCACCCAAGGATTTTCAAATTAAACCGCAGCCAGTCGTGAAAAGCCAACACACTATGGAAATTTCCCGGCCGGATTAAATCCTTCTGGTCGGTGTCGCCGGAGTTTGACTGAGTGCCAGGATTCAGGACTCTGGCAGCATCCCCAGTGCTAGCAGGCTCCCATAGAAAATGTATGTTAATTCGAATGAACATCGTGCTTCTATAGAAACTTGTTCGGAACAGCACAGCATCTCTATCCGTGTCCTATGCCACTACTTGAGAAACTTTACTGCACTTATTTGCATATTTCTTTTCAGCTGACCAAGTTGCGAAAAATGCCCTCGGCAGATTTGAGTTACGACTTCGTTACACTTCTCCCTGAAAGTACATTTGCTGTGAGAAGTTGAAATATTATAACCAGCGGTTTCTAAGAAATGATATTCCTTTGAAACGTAGTTTTGCGTCTTACCGCTTCATTTTTGTATTCTATTTTTATACTTACAGGATAAAAAATAAAAAGTTTACATCACGTTGCGGAGTATTGATTTTAACTTTATAGAAAGAAGCAAGTTTTATTGACATAAATGGCATTACAAAACATATTGTAAGTTTATTTTTACGCGTGACCTACCTTTAAAGCTTTAACTTATTTTTATCAGATTGCTTATTAGAGAAAATTGTTATTAGTGCTTATGTTTTTCAGTTGTTCGGTATATAACATTCAATTTTTCTTTTCTTTATAAGGAACTCACAATACATACACAATATATTCTATTCTAATGTATCGAATATCAACAAGAAATAATATCATTCAACATAAAATATAATTAGCACCATTTCCTTGTATATTCGTACCTATATCTAAAATTTGAAAATATTTAAAAATTTGAAAATATTTAAAAATTGTCTCTCAACTGTATATGCAATATATACAGGGTGTCCAATAGGAAACTGCGAAAACTAACGGGTCACAATTTTTTAACAAATGGAGAGATCGGTAAAATGTAAATATGTACTTTTTAATAAAGGACAGTCGTCATTTTTATTGCATGTCCATTTTATTATAAAAAAATTAAATCTATTTAATACAAAATAATTAATTTAAAAAAGTAATGAAAAACTTTAGTTACTAATAATGATATATATTTTCGATATTTTAACCATATAATTTGCCACAAATATCCATATGCTTTCTAAAATTATTAAAAACATGTTCCAACGTTTCATTTGAAATGCCATTGACGATCTTCCCAATGTCTTTAATAAAATCCTCAACTGTTTTTTGGTTATTTTCATAGCAGAGATCTTTAATGTAGCCCCATAAAAAAAAATCAAATCGAATGAGATCTGTCGAGTAATGTGGCTATTCTATTCCTTTTCCCCTAGCAAAGCGTGGGTACCTTAGGCCAATAACTCGACTGCCATAAAATTTATTGATGATACTTCTTGTATGCGATGAGGTGCTGCTCCGTCTTGAATAAAAAAAAAGATTTAACGCGGCTCCTCTTTTTCGCATGAGAAAGGATTTGGTCTCTAACATCCCTTTGTACTTCTCTCCGGCGACAGAAAAATCAAAGAAATACAGGTAGATACCTTTAATGTAGATGGTTCATATTTCACAAATATATATTATTAATAATTCACGTTTTTCACCATATTTTTAAATTAATGATTTTTATTAAATAGATTTAATTTTTTTATAATTTTTTTACCGATCTCTCCATTTGTTAAAAAATAGTGACCCATTAGTTTTCGCAATTTCCTATTGTGCACACTTGTAATTTTTTATATTATTCGACTAAGCCTATTAAAAGTAAAAATGTTTTCTTTCATTGGTTGAAAATAATTTGGTTTTCGAATACTAGTTGAGAAAAGTGGCTAAAAGTTTCACAGAATATGCATTTGAGACGTGCGAATATATACTCAAAATTTCATAAGAAAAATCATAGAGGAACTTACCCCATAGTTACCCTGCTACGGCCTTTTGTAGGTTTTATATAAACTAGGTATATTTAAAAAAAGCCGGTGGGATCCTTAAGCATTAAACCATAAATTTGATTTAATGAAAATGAGTTCTTTAAATTAGTGGGAAAAAATTACAGGAAAAAGAAATCATACAATTGTCTTCCTCCATTTTTAGGATTCCGTACCTCCAAAGCAAACAAAACAAAAAAAAAATCCTTCTTATAAAATCACTTGCGTCCGTCTGTCTATCACAGACCATTTTCGCAGAAACGTACGACATAGAAACTTGAAATTTGAAATAGGCATATAAAAGCTATATTCAAGGTCTTGTTTAAAAGCGAATGTTATTAAATTATTTTCTTATTATGTTCAAATAATATTATGCCAAACTCCTTATAACGGGGATCATTAATTTTGCCCCGGACTGTGTTATCACAGTCCCGGCTACTTTTAAATTGCTCTCTTATTGACTTTTTAACTTTGTATAATATAATATTGAGAATTTTAAAATGCCAGATAAATATAATATTTATTTCTCGGATAATTGTTTGTTAACCGAGCGGACGCAATATTGATGACTTTTCTTATATTTCAGTGCTGTGAGACCGAGCATGCAACAATTCTTTTTCAAAAATTGTAACTTAATTGAGTTCGTTTACAAACCTCCTACCAGAAAATTTATTTGATATAATATTTTAGTATCATTTCATTTTAATATTCTTTGACAATCGGTTGAAACTGGTTTACATCATGTAAAAATTACTTTTTTTAGTGGTTAACAGTAATATTGGGTGTGTGCAAAAGTTTTTTCGGTTTCGAAACAAACAAAAAAGCTTTATATTTTTAAATATTTATTCACTTAATTCTTACAATATACTCACCACAGGAATCTATAACTTGCTGCCAAAGTATGGGTAACTTTTCAATCCCAGTTTTGTAAAAGTTGTCATCTTTTTCGCTAAAAAAAACTGGGTTATAGCGCACCGTAAAGAGCGAAATAAATGAAAATCCGATGAGGCAAGATCAATAGAGTATGGTGGGTGTGGTAACACTTGCCAATCCAATTCCATTAATTTTTGCTGAACAATGATAGCTGTATGCGACCATGCGTTGTCTCGGTGAAAAATAACTTTGTGACGGTTAACCAATCCAGAACGGTTTTCTCGCATTGCTTCGTGAAGACGATCTAGCTGTTGACAGTAAATGGCAGCACTTAATGTTTGGTTAGGTGGTAACAGCTACCAATAAATAACTCCGTGAGAATCCCATCACACACATAGTAAAACTTTTCGTGGACGTATATTTTCTTTTGCAGTGGATGCTGGGGTTTCCCCTTTTTTGTACGACGCCGTTTAACATTTTTGTACTCATCACCAGTGCCCAACCATCGGAGGAATCCTTCAGTTTTCTGACGATTTAGGAGGTCAATACACAATGCAACTCTGTTTCCCTTATCTTTCTGGGACAGTTCATGAGGGACATCTAACTTTGTCACGAAGCCTAATGCATGCATCCTTCTTTCTACCATAGTTCTGTCAACTTCAAACTTCTCTGCTAATTCTGCTACAGTTACTCCCTTGTCTTCTTCTATGGCTTTTATAAAATCTTGGTCATTTAATTTTCTAGGTCGGCCCGATCAGGGCTGATCTTCAAGCGTCCTTTCTCCAGAACGAAAGCGCTGAAACCACTGCTGACATGTCCGTTCGGTTATCACGTTCTCGCCGTAAATGCTGCATATCTTCCGGTGTGCATCTGCTGCATTATTTCCTAAATCGAACTCATATAAGAGACAGTGTCTGATATGTATTTTGTCCGCTTCCATGTTTATCGAATTGTTGACGTTTCTAGACTGAGGCCCCGGACCGTACGCTCGCCTTTTTATAGCTACGTATATGGAAGTTTCGGGAAACCAGTAGAATTCTACGTAAGTTCAAAGAAGAATTATTGACAGACTCCACAAGTTTTGTAGGTACAAACCGAAAAAACGTTTGCACACACCCAATAGAAAAATATTTATTGTTTTATGGCAATCAACCATATTCACCGAGAAATACGAGGATTAGTTAAATTATTTTTATTAATTCATATCGGTCATAAAAATATTTATAATACTAACTTAAAAAGATTTTTAATTTTTGATTGCCTTTGATTTCTCCCACTTTTCTTGAGAATATTCGTTTGGGGAAACCAAACATTTGATATTAGTGAATGCTATTCATGCGGTACTCCTTTGGTATATAATATTAGATATAAGATCTTAAAGCTATAAGTTGTTTTCGTATCATAGCCCCACCCAAATATTTCACCACTGATAGTTTACTAATTACACAAGTCGACACGATTTTTGATTCTGATTAATATGCAGTCATTCCTCATTGCTTTCGTCTCACAATTGAAGAAAATCAACATGATTTTTAAAAAAATTTGCTTTTGTGCCCAGGACAGCAAATTTAAAATGACCAATCATCAAAATTGTTATGTTTTCATTTCCTTGTAAATCTGTTGGGGGCGGACATTTTTTAAATTTTCGGTTGCTATATTAGATCCTCCATCTTTAATATATATTTTGGTAACAGATTAAGTTTCAGCGACCCTAAGACCTCTTTGATTCATTTTGATAAAAAAAAACCCCATAAAATTGCAAATGTTCAGACGCCATATTTAATTCACCACTTTGGAATCCAATACAAAAATGTACCTATACTGTTTTCTCTAGTATAACGTACTTTTTGGCAAAAAATCAGAAATATGGCACAACGCATTTAGTTGTAATTGAGGTTCAAACTATCCAAACGAATGTCAAATTTTCCTTCACAAAAGCAAAGTTTTAACAAAATTATGACACTTTTGCCTTCCATTCATAACTCAGACTCAAAAAAAAAGTTTAATTTTGTTGACCTGTTTTAGTGTTATAAATTTCTAGAAGTTCTAGGAAAATAGAAAATGGTACGGAGCCCCCTGCACACATGCCGAACTCGCACTTGAGCCGGTTTTTGTTAAGTAAACAAATGAAGTGATTCTATTTTTTGAAAAACAGTTTCAGGTAAAAAGAAATTTATATTTCGTGTGTTTAAAAACATGCTAAAATGTTTTTGATCGTCAACTTTGTAAGTCATGTTTCTCATGGTTTGGTTTTTTTTTATTCTTTCTAAACTAGTTATTTTCAAAACTCGATCCGCACTGAGCAATATATGATACTTTCATACTTGAATGCGAAATTTTCAGAGTTTGTACATCGTTATTTTATACTTTTTATTAAAATCATGTAGCTCTTGAAATTGTTCGTACCCATCTCAACTCGGCTTTGCAGAAGGCTTCAGACTCGTCTGTGTCTATTCACTAAAAAAAACGTATGGAAAGTAGTAAAACTCTCCAGCTTTGATTGGTTTAGTAAAAATTTCCCTAAAATACGCATATGCTCCCTTACTGCGTCAATATCCCACTGATTTTTGATTTATTTTCCTGTTGACTATCTAGACCCAAACTGTAAACCAAAAGTACCCATAACTCCTCTCGGTGACTGCACGTGTCCTTGTTCAGAGCAATTGTCCGCCACCACGCCGTATAGTAAATTCGTCCCGTCTGCGGCTAGGATGTCATAACAAATTTTAATAGCCACATTATAGGACAAATGGAAGCACAAGCGCGCTGGATTTTATAATCCGACGACAAGTTTTTATTGGACCCATCAGCCCCGGGAGAGTTGCATATCCTTGGCTTGTCATGAACACCCTGTGTCCAGCTTAATCCACGTGGGGGCCTGGTACTTGTTATTGCTATCCGCGTTTCAATTTGTTTTTTAAAGTATTCATAAATGTCCGAGATAATCATAAAAAGAAGTCCGTATACCGCTCCAGGATAATACCAGGGAGGAGTAAAAGGACTTGGGATCTTAGCAAAGGTGACATTTGCATAAAACCTAATTTAAATGCATCGCTCCTGTCGCGAGAAATAAACTCATGCAACAGCTGATCTAAGACCCAAAAGCACCATCGCCGTCAACATTTCTCAGCTCAAATTTTGGAAGAGCAAACAAATGAGCTGAAGGTGGCAAAGGAGGGCATGATCTGGAAGCTTCTTGGGCAATAATTCTCTTGAACGAGCCCCAGCAGCTATTCGCTAATTCTATAATTAGCCCCCATCAGAGTGATACAGGGCTGAAGGGTAACAAACCTGAAGCGGCCTGAAGACGACAGCTAATTTGCATTTTGTGTACTTTTCGCACAGTCGTCCCCAGACCCCTTCGTAAGCAAATATCGAGAAATTTATTTTTTTCCGTCAGCAGAATCACCTTGTGAAATTGGACTCCCTAGCGACAGCGAGAAAGAACTTGTTGCCGGGGGTTCATCCTTCTAGCCTTCTATTAAATGGAACAAGTAATTGAGATAACTGGGAGCCGCCACCCCGGAGGGCCCCAGATTGCCGCCGCCACTGCCGCTGCCGCCGCCACTGTCCATCATTTTGGACGATGTGGCCAAAATGTATTGTTGCGGTGGAGCTGGCCACGATATGAATGTCAATTTCCCCGGAGAAATATGATGGCCGTAACAAGAGTTGAAGAAGAATGTAATTAACCGGACGTGTGTTAAGGGGTTGTCGAGTCGAAACTTTGCTGGATATATTCTTTAAGATTCTTCTCGAAAGTTCCCTCCCTTTACATATGTTCGTTATTATTAAATTATAACTGTCGTATGAGATCCCTTATTTTGTCACTAAATTCATTTCCGCCCTTCACTCATGTCATCATCGTTATAACTTGAATGGACTTTCCCTTCCTCGATACTTTAACTTTTATGTAGAAACTTTGAGTAGTTCATTCATCTATTTCTCTTGTCTAACTTTGTGAGTCCCTCGTTAAGGATTATGGCACTTTGAAAATTATTATTACATAGAAAATAACCTCAAATAGATAAATCGTTATTTATTTATATTACTCATTAATATGTTATAATTCAAAAATCTTAATATATTCATTACATTAAATGCTACACAAATAACATGTACTATTTAAAAATGAGTTTATAACAATTAAATGCGATATAATGCCAAAAATCGGATAATCAAAAGTTGTTTTTGTTTTAACGACTATTTTTGATGTTACTTTGGGTGCTAAATATGATTCTAAAAACTAATATTTTTCACAACGTAAGGTTTTTGAGAAAAATACCTATAATATTTGAAACAAGCGATATTGTTAGGGGGTTTTTGTTTCTTACCGTAACTGAATGTTTGAATTTTAAACTATTAAATGAACATTCAAAAACCTTAAAGCCTTCCATAAAATATATTGGATTAAGACTGAAATCGGAGAGTTCACATGAAAAACGGGTTTAAATTAGACTTTAATGTATGTATAGCTCTTAAGCTTTCCTTCCAGCATTTTGACATTCTGTGAAGCTACGTTATTTTTTAACAAATATTTAAAAATGATAATAATGTGGACTTTTTAACCCCATTTTCCTCGAAAACGTTGTGGAGGGGGTGCAAAATTAAAAAGTATTCAAGCAGGCGTAAATGTTTGGAAAAAAGAAAAGTGAGCTTTGACTTCGATTTTGTTTTGGATTCTAATGTGAATTTTATAACTGAAGGGATTTTTCTTTTTTCCAAAAATTTACGCCTGCTTGAATACTTTTTAATTTTGCATCGCCTCCACAACGTGATATGATCGAAATTTTTGTTTTCGAATTCTTAACCTACGGAAAAATCGTATAAAAATTATGTCACTCATGAAATACTTATGCGGCAATAAAAATGTTGTTGATTTGTGTAATCATTCATTTTCAATTACAGGTTTTAACGTACTTAGATCTTAGATGGAAATTACCACAAAACGCATCTCTAAAACACTGTACTCCAATTCGGTCTACACAGAAAACCACCTTGCGAACTTACTACCATAGTAAAACGTTTATTGAAGTTCAGGAAGGTAAAAAATATAGAAATTAGTAGAGGAGAAGGTGGTAATATGACCCCTGTAGGTAAAGTGGCCCCCCAGCCCAATTTATAATTGCGGAGGTTTTACCTGCGAGTTAGACATCGTATTAAATCAAACAGTTACCAAAAAGGATTTCAAAAGTAACCAGACTGCTACTGTCGCCAAGTACAGTAAAACCCGTTTAAATGCAACCCGCTTTACTGCACAATTCCTTTTATTGCACACGATGCGAATGCACCGAATTTTTTGCCTTATTAATGTGTAGAAACAAAGACCGCATTATTGCACACCTCTTAAGTACACAAACCTCTTATTTGCACATTAATTTCAGGCACGAATTTTCTATTTGAATTAAAAAATAACCGGATAAATGCAATATACATACTTTAAATGAACAGATCTGTAGAAATGTAGTACTTTTACATTGTCCCCTCGGTGGTTACCATTTAAAGGCAAAGAAGAAGAAGAACACTTTCTCGTTAGACTTTGCTTTGACATTTCAGTCTTTTTGAGTTGGCGGGTGGACCTTGTAAATTGCGGATTGTAATTATTTAATTTTGGTAAAATTTGTAAAGTAAAGACGAAAACAGAAAGCTATGTAATTAACCAAACTGAAAAAAAGTAATCCGAGCTCTCTTAAATGCACAGCATCACACAATGCACAACGTTTATCTTAAAAACGTTTAAATGCACAAACCGTTTAAATGCACGAAATTTTCTGACAAATTGGATGTGCATTTAAGCGGGTTTTACTGTATTGACATTTATTTCATTTTTGTGAATGTGCTGCAATAAGAAATTTTTTTCCTGCCGAAAGATCATGTTGTAAAATATTGTAAAAGCGTGAGACAAAAAAAACTGTGGCAATTATTAAAAAATGCATCAACTCTTCTTTCAATATTTTCAAGGTAAAAAGATCATACTTTAACTAATAACTTATTCCTGATTTGTTATTGAAACTAAGCTCTTAGGTCTAATTTGGCCCCCTGTTGTTGTATGTATTATGGCCCCGGGGCCATATTGAGTGTATGCACGAAAACAGTTATTAACTAGTGTATTTATTGATACTACCAGATGCCTCGAATATTTCTCCCAACATACAAAAAAAGAGGAAGACTTTGAATTCAGATCTAATTAATAGGCCAGTCGAAGCAGTACGAAGTAAAACTATGTGGTATAAGAAGCCTTTCAGACATTTGTTAGTACCAAGAGCGACATTGACGAAAACATGCAGAAGAATCACTGGATTTATTAGTGCAGAAACCACTAGGTAGAAAATGTATGTATACTACAACCTCATTTAGAAGAGAATTTGGTTGATTACCTTTTGCTAATGTGAAGTTAATACTATGGTCTGAAACGTATAGACGTAAGAAGAATGGCTTATCAGTTAGCCACGAAAAATAGCATCCCAAACATACAGTGGATCAAACAATTGAACGTACAATCACTGAAAATTTAACGAAATCAACTTTGATCCTATAAAATAACGCAATTTGTTACAGTTTTTTATTTATATGCATTATTTAATATGTTTTTATAAAAATTTGACAATTATTTCAAAAAAAAAATTTTCCTGTAACACTTTTGACAAAAAGAACAAGAAACACTTCTCTAGAAAATATTCATCTGGTAACAAAGAATTGAGCGTACACGACTGGAAATAACGGTTCTAGCACATTTATTGCAGCAGCAAAGTGGATTAGCGATATTGAATTTATCAGTTATCTGTAGTTTTTCTCAAATTTAAGTAAATAAGAAAGAAAACTTATCATGTCAAGGGCAGGGGCCAAAAGAACTCAAACCACTTTGGAGGAGAGAAAAATTTGCTATAAAATTAGCTACAGAGGGAAAGAGCTTACGAGAAATAGGCGGTATAATTGGAAGATCGCATACTACAGTGCAGGGAATAATCAACAGGTATGGAAATTATAACAACTTAGAGGTATATAATTGCTTAAAATGAATTTAATAGGTATAAATATGAAGGTGCAATTAAAAACACACCAGGTCGTGGCCGCAAAGAAATTTTAAGTTTGCAAAATAAAAGATATATTTTGAGAAGGCTAAAAGAAAATCCAAAGGAAAGTATTCCGAAACTTACATCGGAGGTGTCGAATATAATAAAAAAGCCCTTATCTGCAGAAACAGTACGCAATACTCTCAAAAAAGCTGGATACCGCGGCTGTGTTTCTAGAAAAAAGCCATGGATTAGCAAAACTAATAGAGAAAAACGACTTCTATTTGCTAGGGAACACCTTACCAAGGATGAAGCTTTCTGGGATTCGGTTATTTTCTCAGATGAGTCCAAATTTAATTTATTTGGCTCTGATGGGAGGCGTACCGTTTGGAGACAACGGGGCACTGCTTTGGATAGAAAGCACCTTACACCTACTGTAAAACACGGAGGAGGCTCAGTTATGGTGTGGGGCTGCATGGCTGCGAAGGGAGTTGGAAAATTAATTTTTATCGAAGGAATAATGAATAAAATGGTTTACTTAGATATTTTAAAGAGCAACTTGCAATCTAGCGCGGAAATGCTTGGATTATCACAATTTTATCGTTTCCAACATGATAACGATCCAAAGCACACAGCTCATGTTGTTAAAAGTTGGTTGCTGTATAATGTTCCGGCTAGATTGGAAACTCCACCGCAGTCCCCGGATTGCAACCCGATTGAAAATTTATGGTGGGAGCTCGAAAAGGCTGTTCAAAACCATACAATTTTGAACCGAAACCATCTCAAAACAATTCTTCAACAAGAATGGGCCAAAATAACGCCAGATGTCACAAAAAACCTAGTACATTTTATGAAAAGACGTCTTACAGCCGTGATTGAATCAAAAGGGTACCCAACGAAGTATTAATACTGCAAAAACTATTATTATATTTTATATAAAATGAAATGTACGTTCAATTTTTTGTAAAATTTAGAACCAACATGTGAATACGCTTTCAGTTTTATTGTTATTTTGTTTATTATAAAGAATTGTAGACAGGATATTTTTGTTCATTTTGTTTGAATTAAAGTCTTATTTACAAATTTGAAAAAAAAATTAATTTTCAAACGAAAATTGCGTTTTTTTATAGAGTAAAAGTTGAATTCGCTAAATTTTCAGGGATTGTACGTTCAATTGTTTGATCCACTGTATTCAGAAATGGTGTTGCTGGTTGATCATGGTTATGGTTAGATAATTTTCTAAACAGGCACAAAAATCGATTGGCTCTCAGAAAACCAATGGGAATTTTGTATGCTCGGTATATTTTTTGTCCTTTTATACATTTATTATGGGGGGGCCATATTACCCACACAATTTTATATCGCTGCATTTTCACATTATTTTGAAAAATAAATTTGTTTTTGAAAGCTGTGAATTTATTTACATTTCCGACCTTAATTACTTTGACTAAATGTGTGCATGATATTTTGGCATAAAGTTATAGTTACAGTTATGGTCTAATATTTTTTTATTACGTAAAAACAAAGTAGGGGGCCATATTACCACCTTTTCCTATATACGTAAATTCCATTAAGTGGTGTTTACTGAACTTAAAAATTTTATAGTACTACTCAGTTCGTGCAATATTAATTCTTCACCCTAAACTTATACCTACTCATTTTAAACTACACTAAGCATGCTTTTCTCTTGAATATATGTATAGGGAAATTAAAAGAACTTTTGAAACATGTTCTTTAATTCGACGTTTATTATGAATAATTTTTCTGTGCAGTTCGCCAAACTTTCAATTTACGCAATTTAAAAAAAACTAGCTTTAACAAAAAAGAGCTCACCTTTACATGGATTTTGCGAGAGTTGACAGGGAAAAATTCTAGAGTGCTATTCATAAACTAGTAGGTTCTATCTCTGGTTTAGTTCTCTATTTAAAAAACACTAATTTCCAGTTCTGAAAAAGCTTTCCGTCTTATAATTTCCGTAGTATATTTAAAAAGCGTGGAGAACAATGCGTAGCGCAATAACATTTTAAATTTGAAATTCTTTCAAAAAAGTTAGAAAGTTAAATTTTTTATGTGATTATATTTCAAAAGTTCTCATTTTAAAAATGTATCTTATAATAATATATTTTGAAGATATATTTACTTTAAAATTTAGATGAAAAATTAAACTTTTCAGCTTGAAAATGTTCACTTATAAGCCTCTTAAATGGCGTTGCAAACTTCAAGATCTATGGGTATCTGTATAAACAAAAAAGTTTTTACCCAAAACACAACTTCGGTTGGGTTTGTACAAGCAGTTGACGTAAGATTTACTTTCTTCCAACCTTCCTTAATCATTTACTTTGCCCTCCCCCCGATAAAAGTAAACAAGAATAAAAGAAGAATTTTTGGCCCGCTCTTTGCTATACAAATGTCCATTTCGTCGGGGTTCGAGTTCCCTCTGAAAATCTGTTGAAACTTTAATGCGGTTCAATTAGTAAAGGTCCGGCTTAGGAGGAAAAGGTCCTGTACAGCATAGAGCGCGAGACTAATTAATTTCGATGGCAAAGTTGTGAACAAATCACTGTTCGTTTTCGGGGAAGTTTCATTAAATTTTCACATCAATTGCCTGTTTGAATATTCCGTGGGTGCATCGAGTTAAGTAAAGGATAAGATTACGCCCTTTAGGGAAAAAGCTCCTGACAGCGGAGCGGAGAGCGGAGAAGAACAAGGGCACAAAACAACGTCTCAAGTCCTTTTTCTCAAGAGTGAGCAGCACCGGACGATGCGTTAAAATTTTCCCAAAAACTTCCCGAAAAGCGCCTTTTCCGACCTCCTCGGGTTTCATGTTTTTAATGCATGACCATGTACTGGGGCAAGGACAAAGCTCTGACGTCATTGCTCCGCATCCTTTTTCCTGGGCTTATGTCGTCGAGGCGGATAATACACATTGTGGCCGTGCGAAGGGAGGGGAGGCAGCACTGCAATTGGGGCATTTTCGGGGACATGTTGTTGAACACCACCATTTCGTGATTGCTCCCTGGACAGTTGAGTTATGGCCACTAAAGGAAAAAGAATCATTTAATCGGTCTGCCCCGCGTGAGCCCCAAAAATTTATAGTCAAATGGCTTTCGGGGATGAATGCTGCGGCTCATGGCCTATCCATGAACCATTTGCAGTGAAGGACGATGCAAAGATACACCCCGGGACTAATGCTCGTATCGCATTAAAAAAAATGCTGTAAAAGCTCCCCGGCTCCACATCTATTTTAACACTTATATTTTTGTCGATACCTGTTCCTTTTTGTAAAAATGGAAATTTTCCATCGAACCTTAAGCGGAAGAAGCGAGTTCAAGGGTTCAAGGACTTCAAAATATTCAGGAAATTTTAGAATCTTTTCAACTCATATCAATGCAGTTGTAAGTAAGTACAAGTAATAGTATGTAAGTAGCAGTGGCGTGGGGTGAAATTTTTGAGAAGGTAAGCCGGTGCAAAAATCAGAAACTTAATAGCGAAAAAAAACTTACCAAATGAAGTCAGATATTACAAAATGTGTTCAACAGTGACTGCGTGTATTCTTGTCAAATTTAGTCGGCCACTTCTATCATACTTAAAGTCATTGGAAGTTAAGTGCTATATGAATATTATGAATAAATATGGACATATATACAATGAACTTCAAGAATACTATAAGTGGCTTTGAAAAAAACCCGTTAGTCGCGTGTATCGTGCAATCAAACTAAAGCGGTTAACAAAAACTGTGAAAAATTGATATGAAATATAATTAATCTTACTTATACTCCAAAACTAATCTACGATTTTTTTTTATAAATTCGGCCAAAACATCATTGTAAAAATTAGACTGATTTCTAATTTGTAAAAGAAGGTGTTTTTCTATCGATAAGAGTGCTAAATTTGAGAGCCTTTCTTCGGTTTCAGAATTTCTTAAATAAGTATGATTTTTCATAAATCGACTTATTAAAATGTTTGAAAAACCCGTCCTTACGCTTGTAATCTATTTTCATCGACGGTTTAGCGCGACCTAATTCGATAACTCTGCTTTTTTGCTGAAAAGATAATCTATTAAATTCATTTGCCTGTTCGAATAAAAAATCCGTTAAGCAGCATTCAACACTAAGTAACGCCATTTCCAACAAAAATTAAAGACTGAGAACAAGATATAAATAAAAAGCTACTAAAATGTCCTATAACAGACCACCTAGACCTTACAAAATTCTCACCAGGTTTTCACAATTAAATTCTATATATTCAAGTACAATTACACTTCACTTCAAATCAAACATGCACGATAGACGGGACAAATCCTTCAACTGACAAATTGAAACAAATAAATAATCGTCATCCGAATAGCCGAATCTAACGAAAAAACCCTAGAAGCCGGATTCTATCGTGTTATCGAGAGGTAATAAAATAGCACCACACCACACTCATAAGTCACAATCCGTTGAGCACCAAGGCAAAAAGAGACACAAGTTAAAAAATTTTTTATTAAAATATAATAAACAAAACCACAACACCCCTCCCTTCCGAGAAGACGACTTCTGCCGTGTTCTTGTGAAATAAGGGAGCATGCACTCCTACAATTCACAGCCCCTTCAGTATCAAAGAGATTTACAGTCAGCTGAATATTGTTTATGAAAACCAAACCCACCCCAACCAACCCCACTCACCCGAGAAGCCGCTTTCTACCGTGTTATAAGAGAGCACCACTACACTCACACCCGATCATAGAGAAGACACGAATCAGCTGACACTCTAAGAAATAAACAACCACCCGCCGAAGTGACCCGAGTTTCAACTTGTGCAAAACAAAAACAGCCGAGAAGCCGGTTTCTATCGTGTTATTTTCTTATAGGATTTGCTTTTAGTGAGCAAAGGATATCACACACGATTTCTTTGTTACTCGTGGAGAAAAGTGTGGGCTTGAGTAAGCCGTAAAATGACCGGCTTACAGAAGCAGCGAGCGAGCGCTTCATACCCGATGCAACCCCTTGATAGAACCTGCTACGGTGCGAGGGAAGGTTCCATCGTAGTGCAACAACAGATTATGGTTGTTTTTGGTTGTAACACTTGTTTTGCCGTGTTTTCTTTACGAGGTGAATTTTGGGAGCGCTTTCCAGGAATTTTACTGGCATAGAACAAGTTTTAAATTTACGGGAATAGGATGAGTTCCCAAAAGGGAAGCCGGTAGGAATCGTGTTATATGGACCCCACGCCACTGGTAAGTAGAGTATTCTCCTGACTCAATCTATCTCTTCAATTATTTATGCTTTGTTTTAATAACACTATGCAATAGATTTTATATTTTGTCCTTCAATAGTGACAAGAGTGATATACAACTTCTATAGGAATTTTCCATAGATTACGAATTAGTAAACGAAAATGTCCCAGCACGTCACGTTTTTGAGGAAACGGGCTTGAAAAGTACAAAAGATCGTATTTTGGCCAGTTTTCAAATTTTTTTAAAGAATAACAGACAGTGATAACAGCATGTAACTACCTGAATCCTTATCTAAATACATACATGAAATACCACTTTTCTACAGGACTTTATAACTTACTTTATTCACTAGCGTATGAAATAATCGCTTTATGGAAGAAAGTTAATTCCATGAAGTATTTCAGATAGTGTTAAAATCTCTCATACTTATTTATAATAGATACAGGTTTAAGCTTTTATTTAAGCCGCATTAAAAGTTTCTATGACAATCTGTTGTTTACAATCTGTTACAAAGTTAAATGAATTAAATTTAATGATGAATGTAATTACCCATCCGTTTAGCTCCGCTTTATAATTCTGAATATATTACATAGACAGCTGTCGTCACAGAGGGAAGAAATCAGCAGGGCCAATTTCAAATGTATGGACTGATTAACATGGAAATTCATCGGATTTTAATCTGATTGAGCGCTTGTATACTCGACTTCAAAATTAAGTATTTAGACATTCAAGACCAAACAACAGAATATTGTAAGCCTAGTTAACAGAATTACAAAAGACAATTACCCCTCTTCATCATTGTGATAGAATTAAAAATCAAGTTAAGCCATATCTACAAAAAGGAAGACTACATACCAAATATTAATTAGATTAAATGTCAACATGATGCTACACCGAAACTTCTTTCCAAAATTTAATTTTGAAGATAGAAAGCAACTATCCGTCCACCCTGTATATCGCAATTTCAATGTTAATTCGACACGTAAAATGTAAATATGACATTTGTATGTACAACAGTTTTATTGAAAAAGATATAAAAATTTAACATTTAAAATTAGCATTGAATTTTTATCTCAGTATGGTATATCACTCGAAAACTGGGAGCTAAGAAAATCGCAAAATATAAATCATTCTTTCTTTTATTAAAAGTTGAAAAAGTTTTGACTGTCCCTATTTTTAAGAGAAGCAACTTTTCAACCTTTGGTGCTGATGCTGAAAGTAGCACAAGTTAAGAAAAGAAAATAGGAAAATAGTATTCGATAGAGTATTATATGACTGTTTTTGGATTTTCTTTATTAAGAGAAACAAAACATAAACTCTATTTCATTAGAAAATACCTTCGTATTTGTTTTCTACGTTCGTCCCTGGTCAGTGCCGGTTTTAGCACTACCAGCGCCCTGGGCGAGATTTCTACGGCGCCCCCTATCTGCCATTGAAACAGTAGGTAATGGGTCAGTTACCTACTTGAAACGCATACGAAAAAAAGGCAAGGGATATAATGAAATAACCATTTATTAAAACAACTAATAAAATTTCTGTTCCTTTCTATCGGCAAACTCTTTTATTAAGACATCAAGGTCTATGTTTTCCGCAATTTCATTTTCGATCGACAAAATTGCTAAGTTTGTCAATCTAGATTGAGATATTGTGGATCGCAGATAGGTTTTTATCAGCTAAAGCTTAGAAAAACTCCTTTCCCCACTAGCCACAGTTACAAGTATAGTGATCAATGTGGATACAGACAGCTCTTGTAAGTTGCGATCTTTGATAAAATTTAAAATAAAGACAGGATTAGCCACATTCTGATCAGGCAAAACAGATTTTAGACTTATGAGTTCATCGCACAACATACAACCATCTATACAGTTAATTTCAATTGGAGATCACTACAGAGTTTGAGAAGGTCTAGTTTTTCCGGAATCTTTTTTATATTGTACAAAAAAGACCAAGATTCCCAGTATTCATTTAACTGTTCAAATCTTTCATTGAGTGAATTTATGGTAGTGTCCAAAAGACAATTGAAAAATTCAACTTCAAACTTCTTTTCTGGAGAAGTTATAGGCTCATCGCGAGTAGTTTCACCAGCTTGGCGTTTAACACGTCGAATTCTTGTCGTCGTTCTAAACATAGGTTCAATTCCAACTCCTTCGCAGTTAACCCATTAATGGGCGATTTCCTTCCAAATTCGTATACAGGGGTTTTTTGGGGTTTTTTTTTTCACCAAAACAAAAAAAATATTTCAAAACCATGGTTTGAGGAAGTTTAGACATTCGGACGGCGATTTCTGGTGGTTATATAATCATTTAATATCAACAACTTCAAGATAATCGACTTTAAAAAGAAAAAGGCCAAAAAAAATCAGCACTTTTTTTTAAAAAACACAAAAAATAATAGGGTTTTTGAAGCTTTTAGACAAAAAAAATGCCGGATTCTGAAAGAACATCCCCAAAAACCTCCTGTATACGAATTTGGAAGAAAATCGCCCAAATTTGCTATTCGAATCGTGCAATTGAACTTACGTGCACAAAACCTCGTTTTCCTCATTAATGGGTTAAAATGGCGCTTTTGAAGCCTGTTTTTCTATATTCTTCCAAGAAAGCGCAGCATTTTTTCAACATTTCTGTGTATTTACCGAGATCCATTACTATTGATTGTAGAGATTTACTAATGACATTTATTTGAAAAAGTATATCATACCAAACAACCAATGAAACCGAACACTGCATTCCATTCTAGTGTTGCCGTCATAACGATTTTGTAACTACATAGATTTAGGGGATTTACTAATAAGTAGGACTCGCTCAATGAACAAGCGGATATAAAGGGGGGCGTGCGGCGCCCCTTCAAATCTGGCGCCCTGGGCGGTCGCCCAACCGCGCCCTACCCTAACGCCGCTACTGTCCCTGGTAAACAAAACGAGTACAGTCAGTGGTTCAAGGATTTCAAAATGTTTTAGAAAAAAATTCGATAGAAACATAATATTGTCGTTCAACCCTTCAACACACACACTTCAAAAAATCAATCGCAGTTGATTGACACGATCCATATTAATCATTTTATTCGACAGACAGAAAACGTACTTGAGCGATATGAAGGGCATTTATCATACAGAAATATTGCTGCCAAAAAAGGCGACATGTTTCCTATTAATGATGTAAACGAGCGCCTATTTTTATCCAAGCCAGTAATTAGGGCTTCCTCCGATGAGGGGTATTTTTGACAACTGCAAATAGGGGCTATAACCAGCGTCATCATACACCGAAACGTTGAAGGCTACGATTATAATTATTATATAGGGTTGCTTCGAACTCTGACCAAATGCCTGGGTATCATTGCACCCAAATTGTATAGTCGATGGTTTTCAATTGATTTGGGGAAATTTTCCGTGAACTCACTCTGCGGCTCGATTGGAACGCAAAAGCAACAGGAGAGCTTATACTGTGCGCTATTAATGATTCATCAATTTATCCAAGTCGAATTGTCGACCACCCTGTAATTCAGTGTAATTAACGCCCAACACCGACTTATCCGTCAGCTTTTAGTTTGACGTCAGTCTATAGGAGATATATAGAAGGTACAGGAATGTGCCTGAAACTGGAAACACGGCACAGAAGCTCGGGGGGGCGTTACGCAAGATATCAACAGATTTCCTCGGAGCCTGAGTCTACTTATCCCAACCTGTTGGTGGTGGCCAATTTTCGTCGTAAGTCACTAAAGGACGAGTTAATTACGGTGGAGCTCTACTCAACTCCGGACCCCGGGCGCTCCGCTCCGGATGTCTACGGAGGCCCGGTGATATCCGGCCTGATACCCATTCTCAGGCGGTATGCTAAACAACTTGTTATTCCCTTGTAATCGGGTGGACGTAATCGCTTTGCTGACGTCAATCGAATGGGAACCGGAGCGCCTGTCGAATCAATTTGCGGCTCCCTTTCGGCCCGCTGTTACCTTTTTGATAAGGGATAATGGGATTTTAGCTTGTTTCTTCAATGTGAAATGTAAACATTTTTTTGTTGTGCGGTAGCTCACTTAGAATATTATGAAATACTTTGGATACGAAACGACAGAAAAAGGCATGTTAGGTCTTATCGTAAAATCTCTCCTACCCACTCCTACTTTTGTTGTCACTGAATTTATTAAGAGATTATAGCGATTCGAGGCGCGATTTTTAGCAATTAGTGTTCCATCAAAACAGCAAAAGCTATAGGTAAAGAAATTTTGTCCATTTGTTTATTTATTCTATCTCAAAAACGATTGAATCGGTAAAATTGATACTTAAAGAAAATCCAAAAAAATTTCCAAAATCACGGACTGGAATTTAAATATAATGCGGGAAATTCCAGCTAGTAATAAAGGGTGGGCCATCGGCTGGTATCTTTTTAAAAACGCTGCAAAATAAATACTGTTCAATATTTTTCAAAGTTAATTGATTTATTGAAAAGAGTAAACCTTCCGATTAGATATGGTTCATGAATTTATATAAATCGCTGCCTCGGCTCTCCTATCAAACCAATTTTGCAGCAAATTTCACATGGTTTTGAGTTATATTTCATGAATAGCTTGATCGATATTGTGCTTAAATGCCGGAATCGTTTTCGGTTTTTCAGTATAACACTAAGAAAAAGTTCAACGGCCTCAAATCCAGTAGAGGTGGTCATGGCACATCTCCAAAATGGCTTATTACACGATCATTAAACTTAGTGCGCAAAAGATCAATTCTTGCACAGCTTATATTGCACGAAGTGCCATTCTGCTGGAACTAGAGCTCGCCTAAGTCATATTCATGTTGTACCGCGGAGAGATGATATTGTGTTTCTATAAATTCTTTGAGCCCGAAAGAGCTGTTTGTGTCAAAATAACATGCAATTTAAAAGGAAACTAGCAAATAGCCCATCTTTCATAAAGGTTAAAAATAATCCAAATAGGGTGACTCATACTCAAAATGAAGTATTTTATTAAGGGGAGGTTCCTTTGATCGGCGATGAAAAAATCGATTTTTTTTTTTTTACATATTATCAATCTATAATATGTTAAAAACATGATCCAAAAACCGTTTTGCGTTTTATGCAGTTTTTAGAAAGTTACAGCGCTTCAAAGAGAAGCGTGCAACTGTCAACGCGGCACAACTAGCGAACAAGGCGAAATTGGTTCTAAAACTTCAAAAGCGTTTTCCCGAAAGTTGATATTTTCAGTGCGCGGGACAGTGTATCTCGAGAACCACTGATCGGATCCACTTGAAATTTTAAAGTCATGTGTAAAATTCAATTTCGGAGCCCTTGAACCATTATTAACAATATATTTTAATAATAAACAATGTTTACGCCTGTCTTAAACAACTAAAACACACCCCAAAACACGACCTTAATTTTCAAGTGGATAACTTTCTCTGTTTTTTTTATCAAAATTTCGAAATTTTTGATTGAAGGGCCGCTACATATGTTTATTTAACTAACTTAAAAAATGTTCATGTTTCAGTGACCCCTACGACCCTCGGGAACGTCCCGCGCAGACGCATATATGGCGCGCAAGGCCTCGCGGGGATATGGCTGGAGCCGCCATTTTGAATTGAAAGAGGGGGGAAAAAATAAATTTAGGGACTCTTTTTATCAATAAACATTGTACAAAAAACCGTTTGTTCATATCACATTTCTTTATACCTCAAAAAAATTCATAAAAGTGACGCACTTTTCAGAGTCGATCAGAGGAACCTCCCCTTAAGTAGTTTATAACAATCTCTTGAAGTTAAAATTTGATCATTGACAAATTATAAATTTTGGCAAAAACTTCGAAATCAGCCACCCTTAAAACCTGAGTGTACCAATTTTCAGTGCACACCTGAAATTTTTCCAGATCTTTCTACACTTCAATAGTATTTTTCTAGAACAGAAATTTTTGTTATTTTATTTTAATATAAGCGATTTTCTTTAAATCGTTTAAATTATTGGACTTTGTATTCCTAACTTACAAATTAAATTTGAAAAACTTGTCTTTCCACGATATAAATATTACGTCCGTTTCAATTGAATTCCGTTTTTCATTATCAATATTCGATTCATTTTGCAGCGACTGGACATGACTGCGCTGTTGAAGTGGACAATAGATCTATAAAAAAAAAGCGATCACAAACCGAAACCGGATCCCCTATTCAATTTCTTAGCAATTTCGCAAGTATGTCGATCGATACCCTGCGGCTAAAATAAAATGAGCGCTTGTGGGCATGACGCCACAATTGAAGAAAACCAATAAAAAAATTCCCATTGGCACCCACTCAGCTGTTAAATCCTTCGTTGCGCGGGTATCAGTTAATTGCAGTCTCTGAACAATGAAAGCCCACAACCACAAGAGTTGGATTTGGACATTATTTGCAGCATAGTCAAATAAGATCGTATCCTCGGGCCATCCGCCTACGGCTGCCCTGCCCGCTCCCGTCTGAGGCGAATTTTCATTGAGCAACATTTTGTGCCACTTAGTTGGCGGCGACTGTTGGAACAGTGCGCTCCAAAATCATTCATGTGTAGCATCCGAAGACACCCAAAACCAAATAGTATCATCATCGCTCCTCCCACTCCTCTTGATGTCGTCTTATACAGGGCGACACCCACAGGGGGCCTCCCAGCCGCTATTCAGGGAATCTCCAGTCAATGGGGACACTCGGTGCGTGGGAGCCAACTATGAATGCAGATATGTTTGTGGCGTCCGCTACTGTTCGACGCCTCGGATTATTTATTCAAAATGGCATTTTTATTCAGGACGCATTTGGGCACTGAACGCTTCTTATTCTAATGCAAGAACTCCCCGCCGCCAACGCGACAGTGTTATTGATGATGCCACCGACACAAGTCAACGGACAAGTTGCTGTCATTGACTTTTGGATGAAGAATCATATCCTGGGGTGTGTCAATGGATTTATCTTTTATATGTATAAGGGACAGCTTGACTAAGCTTTTAATTCTATATCAGTATCAAATGAACAAAAACGATCCAGGTTAATTACCGGGTTAACGACTATGGGTTTAAGAAGCTAGAATTCCTGTTTTTGTTAATCTAATAAGAATTAAGTATTAGACAACAGCTTGAGTTCAAGAAAATTCAAAAAAGGCCTTCAAAATTTTGGTTTCTTATTAAATGCCTTAATCAGAAAAGACATTTTATTTATTTTGTAAGTTAAAATTACCTTTATATGTCATTTCAATCATTGCTCAGAACCAATACACTTTAAATGTCCTTGCTACCAACATTTTAGAAACGAAAAACTACAAACTACATTGAATTCATAATTATAAATGGAGAAGGTTTCTAAATATGTAGTTATTTTTAACCTTAATAAGCGTTGTCAAAAATCATAAGAGATTACTTTGAAAAATATAATTAATTCAAGAAAGGAATTGAATACCCGTCAATTTGACGGGTAGTTCTAGTGTTAAAGACTAGTTAATTTCCCTATCTTATTTAATACAGTAAATCAATAAAACAATAGGTAATGGGCTGATTATTGTACTTAGCATAATGTAAGTCTCTTCATATACATCCTGTGGAACTCGCTAGGATATAGATCTCTACTCACTCCTCTTTTATAAAGTTGCAAAAACCCAAATTTCAAAACTTGACCAGTTTTTAAAGGAGAAACAAAGTTTTTTACTGAAAATAGGTACCATTTAAAATTTTGAAAAGGTTTAAAGATTTTTTTCAGATGATAAGCAAAATGTTAAGATTTTTTAAACTAAATTAAATTACTAACTCCCACATTTGAACACCTATAAAAATTGAACCTTAAATAATTTTCGCATTAATAACATTTTTATGAGAATTTTACAAATAAACAATTTATTTAAGAACAAATCCTTTTAATTTGTTTCTGCGTAATAATGTATTAAACATTATTTACCTGGAAATATCATAACAAATTTGTTATTGTCCGGAAACAAAATCATAAAATTCCGAATATAATTTTACAAGATATTTAATGCACTTATTTCAAAGTTTATACAATTGCAGATAAATATTATCCAGTTTCATGTACGATTCCTGTTTGAATAAAGCTGCTCAATTTATTATTCGATAAGGTAAGCAAGATTAGATAAATTGCTAATGCACTTCATATGTAAATAAATAGGAATCATCATAAAATAAATTTATCAATAAATATTTTATCACACATCTAAGCGAGAAAGACAAATTTTTGCGCGCAAAAGCAGGTTCAGTCAATGTGTGAACACTTAAGCTATAAATATCTGTGCATAATGATATATTTTTTCTTATTATATTTTTAAATAGATACACAATTATATATACTTGGAAAAAAATTCTACATAATTACTAACATTTAACAAATAGAATTTCTTTTCTAAGAAATAACTTGAATAATGGGAGCCGGAAGAATAATATTTGAAAAGGCCGGAGCAGGATAAGAGCGGGTGGGCTGCCCCCGCATGTATCTTGCCCATTTTAATGTGGTAAATTACTACGGTTATGAGATTGATTTATGCCAATTATCAATGTCAAAAAATGTTTTTTACACTAGTTATAACGAATTTTTGGAAAATTGAAAAAATGAATTTTCTCGAAAATGGCTGAACCGATCTTGGTGGCTAAAATCAGTCTTTGAAAAAAAGTCGAAAATTAATTTCGGTAATTAGAAGGGGGTAAATTATTATTTAAATTTTCGAAAAATAATTTTTTTATGAAGTGGTTTTTGTACCACCGTCAATTTTTTGCTATAGTGTACTTAGACCCAAAGCTACAACATATATTTTTTTGGAAATTATTGAAAGGGTACTTCATAGTTAAAAAACAAGAAAACTTGTTTTTCTACCAAATTCAAATTTTTAGTTGTGATTTTTGATAAAATAAGCACATTTTAAAGAAATCCAACACCTTTATTTGAATTTGAATAAATATTTTACAATATTAATTAAACTAATTGTGAAGAGCTTCATAGTTAAAAAAAGAAGAAAACAATTTTTTTGTTTAACACAATTGAAGTTTTATTTATGATTCTTAATTGTGAATAAGCACAAGAAGACTTTCCTTGATTATTACTACTAATTACAATACCATTGATTAAACTAATTGTGGAAAATAATTAAAAGAATAATTTCTAACTAATTTTGTGGTTTTCCAAAATATGAAAATTATTAATTAATTAATTAATTATTATTAATTACCGAAATTAATTTTCGTCTTTTTTTTCCAAGACTGCTTTGGTATAACATATATTTTAGCCATCAAGTTCGGTCCAGCCATTTTCGAGAAAATTCATTTTTCCAATTTTCCAAAAATTCGTTATAACTAGTGTAAAAAATATTTTTTGAAATTGATATTTGGCATAAATTAATCTCATCACCTAAGCAACTTACCACATTAAAATGCGTCCACCCACTCTTATTCTGCTACGGCCTTTATTTATTTCAAATTTTTATCAAAAAAAATAAATTAATCATGTGACTGTCGAATTATGAATTAAAGCAAAGTTTATAAAAGTAGGTAACTAAAAATGAATATCTAATTTTAAATCAATCGTTTTTATTTTTCAGAGAAGATTTATAACCCAATTGAAGGGTCACGAGCCAGACGTGACTAACCCACAAAACCAAAAAAAATTAGTTTTGTAGCATTTACTAATCTATATGCATTATTCTTCCATTTCTTTCTGGCAAATAGGTATTCTATAAGCTTTTTGCTTCAATAAATTCCCCTCAAGGTTAGTCGAGAAGAGAACAGAATTTCGTTTTCACTGTTACGCCAAACGTGACTAATCCACTTACTTACATTTGTATCTCAGTTGTGAACTGCATTTGTTATCCTTCGGTACTTTCAGTCCAGTTATTGTATTATCAAAGAAGTATGAATAGTATTCCGGGAAGTGAATTTTCATCTAATAATAGTGATGGTGACCCAGAGTTTGTTAATGGTGAGCTTATAATAAAAATTCTTTAAAGTCTTCTAGGATTTACTAACTTTAAATAAAAACAATCTGTACTACGCAACTCTTTGTTATTTCAGAAGAAGATGAAAGTTAAAAAAAAAATTAAAACAGGCAGAAAACGAAGAAATGAGATTGATAAACAAAAAAAAGTCGTCCGAAAGCGAAGACGGGACGCTGGAGAGATCTACGTAAGCACTTCCTCCAGTATACCACTGCTTCTGCAACAACCTGAAGCAATCTGAAGATGCAGATGACAATCCCTACGCAGTGGAAGATGAAGAATAATATATTTTGTTTTTATAATTAAACTGTTTTTATCTTGGACTGTTAATCTCTTTATTTTAGTATTAAAACTATTCCTTCGTTTTTTTTTTCATCGGAATTTACTTGTTTTATCTTATTTTCATTATTGATATTATATGAAAATAAAAATCAATATGACACTGAAATGTGTTTTCTTATTTCCTCTCATTCATATTTAACAGAAATGACTAAGCCTCCTAACGCATTAAGTTTTGTTTATTTTCTGTTGCGCCAAAGGTGACTACAGTACTTTGTAGTTGTTTTTCTCTTCAAAGAACAACTGGATTAAATAATTAATTTTAAAATTATAATAATTTACTCCATTCCTTATAATATTGAGTGTTAAAATTGTTAAATTCTACTGCACCATTTAATTATAAGCTTTAAACTTTGGAGTTAAATTATCAAAAATTGTTAAATTCGACTGCACCATTTAATTATAAGCTTTAAACTTTGGAGTTAAATTATCAAAAAGATGATTTTGGTGGTTTAGTCACGTCCGGCTCGTGACCCTTCAATTATTTTCGTAAAATGTAGTGAGATTAACGATATAATAAAAAGGTATTACACATAAATGCAATACAAAATGAGATTTTAAAATTTTGGATAGAATTTCATACCACTAAAGTAATTTCTGGTATTATTGAAAAATCAGAAACGCTCTAGAATACAATCAACCGTTGGGAATTTAAGGAAACAATTTGTTAATACCTAATCATAATAAGAGGTTTTTTTTTGTTTTTAAATTTAATGTGAAATCAATATTAACCGAATGATTAGTAAACATCTTTCGATTTGGTAGAGATAAATTACGCATAAGAACCTAAGCCTTAAAGTCAAATTATAATGGTAAACAGAAAATTATCCTCAAATATATATCCTGAGAACTTTCCTTTAGAACTTCGCAAAATCCTGCAAGTAATGAATGAGTTCATGCGTATAAGTATATTTAAGGCAGTCACTGCCGGAAATTCATATCTCACCGAACAGACCCACCCGGTGTTTACGCAGCAGAAATCTGTTGTTATATATGTAAATATTTTCCCTTTTTTCCCAAGCGGGTGAGCCGGGACCAGGGTCGGGCACTAAGACAGGCCTGTGTGTACAGAATAGGGTCTCCTGCGACACTCGCATGAATAACAAAGTCAACAATCATCTCTTTCCTAGTTTTAGTTTCCCCAAAGGATATGATGATGTGCGAACAACGACTGCAAGGACTTCCGGCGCTAAGTCGTGCATTATAGGCTTAATTCAGGCGAGAGAAGCCCTTAAGCAAAGCTTTGTAGCACCCAGATATGGTAATTTATTAGCTTGGCGCCAAGCACACATTGGGTCTAACCAATAGAGGTCCAAGTGTTGTCACATAAAAAAAAGGTGAACAAGGACTGAAACAATAGTTCTTTTCCAAAAATACACCTCTAAGTCTTAACATAGAAAATGGGCCCGGCAAAGGTTCATAGGGAGGCATTAAAATTTGTAGGGTTATTTTCTATGATTTATGATGCCACAGAGTCCTCTCAATAGTCAAAATCAAGTATATAAAAGTAAAATCCGCGAAAAAGGTAATTGCAATAAACAACATGCACCCTACCGCTCTCCTCTGGCCAAAAATCAGCCTAGTCGCGCTCAATTCTCCACTAGGGAAGAACTTTTGTGAATGAAATTCTTGACTGTAGGACCTACGGGGGCGGCAGGGCGGCACGCCGCAAGGATCGATTCTAAGGGGTAGTCCTGGCGCATGCTACGTCATCCCGGGCCGATTACCACGCAAGTTTCCCGTAGGAGTACATCAGCCACCCTCTGAAAGCTCTCAGGGTTACGTTGTATTCGTGGAGGCCCCGAAGATACCACAAAGGAACCCGGCAAACACAAGCACACCTGCAGAGGATATATGTGTCTGTAGTGGTGGATCGGATCGAATTCTATAAAGGTATAACATGAAAATGGCTTTGCCACCCCAAATTCAGCAGAAAGTTATTTTTAGCTCCGCGAGCCCTAGGCAGGTATATGTATAGCATATAAGCGTACAACTTGTCTACATACCTTGCAACGGGCAGAGCACGGCGGGATCAAACCAGCAGAGCAAATATAGGGGCTGTTTGAGGGCTAGTGGGCGGCAAGCTCCGCGCGGCTGTTTAGCACGCAGTTTTATTGTTTTATAAAACAAGGTAAAAAAACAGATTTAAGGCATAATTGACCCTTGCAAGTTTCACTCACTTCCATTCGGCACTTCTCTAGACAGTAAATATTCTCAAATGCAAAGCTTTCACCACTCTAATTTGAAAATAAATTGCTCGAAAAATTCCCGCGTACAGGGTGCGCATTCTGACGCTCTGCATGTTGATAAGATAGGGCCGATGAGCCGAAAAAGAAGAAGACGAACGATTTCCCATTATTTTAATGTTGTCACGTTGGATCGCTTCTTAAGAGGCTTTCGGCAGCCAAATATACCTACAAAAAAAAAAAAATTTGCCAGTGCCAGGGAATTTAATCTTCTCAATTGATACGTTGATGATTGCCTCTTGACTTCTGAAAATTGAAGAAATTTGTTACGTTCTATTTCTCTCTTTTTGAGGGTCTTAACCTTGGGAAAAAAGGGAATTACTGACGGCGGTGATAGCTTAATAAGGTCTTTGATATCCTTGGAGAGAATTTTAGATACATTGGATGCATCTAATCTACACTATCTTGTAAATTCATGCAATTAAGCCTATTAACATGAATCCGTATATTTAGTAGTATAGTAATTAACAACAAAGGGATTTCACAAATTTGCCTGTAATTACTTAATAGGGTGGTTCTTCATAAGATGCCTTTGAATTTCTTTAATTTCAATCCCCAAATTCCTTCAAAGTAAAACATTAAAAATTTGTGCAACATTTTAAAGCGATTAAATATCGGAATTTTATTTGAGAAATTGCATGTAATGTCTACAAATCCATTTCTTTAATGTTTCTTTCTGGTGCATATAATAATAATTATAAAAGTCAAAACTTGGCCCAGTTGTTTAATACAGAGGAATAAAACATATTTTTTAACATTTTTCAATTTGATATTATTGATTGCATACTGTTGAAAATCTTAAGGAATCATTTTCCACTAATTTTGCATTTCCACCAATTTTTGTTGTTACAGATTATGTAAAAAAACTGTGCCAAATTTCAATTGCTTCCATTAAACCTCTAAGAAATATTTACGGAATGGATTTGAAGAAATCACATTTTATTTCCCATTTAAAATTTCGATTCGATTTTACTTTGGAGATATTTGGGAATAAGATTAAAGAAATTCAAAAGTCATCCTATTAAGAACCACTTTTACTTAAGTACTTCTTCTTATATTTAAATATCATAATAAATTAGGATGATTTTCAACTTTCATATAAAAATGTGACAATTTGTTTGTATTTATTTATATTTTTATTTAAGCTTGACCCATAATAAAATATTAAATTGCTATTGATACTATATACTTTAAAAATCTATTACCCTAAAAAGATTGATAAAGCTATCAAGTTAAATGTAATTAATTTGGGGCTTACAATTTCTTTTAACCAATATTTGAAATTTCTTAAATTTGTCATTATTTCTTTAAGCAATTCGAAAAATCGTTATTTATTTTCTATATGAGGAAAATATCATATCGAAATCACTTATCCATTATTAAAAGCAAAATTGTAAATTAGTTTTATATACTGAGATGCAAATTATATTAACATTTCCATCAAATCTTTTTATTCTTAATAAAGCTTTGTAAAATAAATAAATCAATACTAAATGAACTAAGAATAAATTAAAATTGTATGGCAAACAACTTTCCATTTGATTTAAATATTGTGTTATTTGAGTTTAGGAAGGTTTTTTAGAGACGCTGTAAAATTGTTTAACAAAACAAAAATCCAAAACATTTTTTATTATAAAATCAAATTACTTATCGAGCAATTTATTTAATTCAAGTTCACGTGGGCGAAAGGTTGAAACCTTCCACAACCGAAATCCAATTCTCCATGCTAAAACGTGCGTGTTTCGGAAATTTAAAGGAGCGTGCAAACCCTCCAGATATATTGGAAAAAACTGAAAGAATAGGAAAATGGAGTATCTTAAACAATAATAAAAAAACATAGAACATTTATTGGTTGAATGATTTCTTTAGAAATGGTACGAAGTTATTTAAAATTCAAATTTCTACAATTTATCTACCTCTCAAGAATCCTCAAGTCAATAGCAAACAATAATAAACAATTTAAGAATTTTTCTTGAAGAAATTTGTCGAAAATTATTATGATATTAAGGTGATAAAATAAAAATTAAGTATGTATATAGTAAATACTTGATAATTGAAAATGCGTATTAAGTTAGATTGTGCACCGAGTAAATAATTTTAAGTAGAAGTAATCTAAACCGGGTATATACCAGAATTTTTACAAATTTTGTTCAGAGACACCCTGTATATGAAAGGCTCAAGTAAAAATCTATAGATGTGATACTAGAATTCATATTAAAAGGGGCATGTTTATAACTTACAAATATTGCAAAGCATAGTAACTAATAGTCATTTGTAATCATATTACTTATTTTAATACTCACAAAAATGAACATTACACTTTCATATTAGCTCAACGTAAATTTATGCATGCCGGTCTATGATTTCACAAATGAAACAACATATATTCCACAAGTTGTACATTTACAACGAAACCTCATTAACATGTAGGTTTCAAATTGAAACGTCGCACAGTGTTCCAAATCGCTAAAAAGTTAGCCAAAACTAAAAGACAAAACACATATGCATATATACATTTACAAAACTTTATTAAGGACATTCTGACACTTCACACAGCAATAAGTTTTTTGTGTTAATACAATATTTTACTATATTTGAACGTTAATAAGATACATACATATAGTATGCATTCAATAGCCAATATGTTTCTCTATCGATTTTGCTCTAGAAATTCATTAATGATTTTGATGCAGTTTTTTCCATTACATAACATAGCCTATTCACCAGGCCTTAATATAGCTTTTATGCTTTTAGTTTCAAAATTCAGAATGGCGGATCCAATATGGTGAATCGAAATAGCAAAATTACGGAGGATTCTTATAAAAATTGGTACCAAAGTGTTTTAGAACTTCCTGATTTCATATCAGTTATATACACTTTCAAATTCAAGATGCCACATAAAAAATGGCGGTCCGAAATTGCTGAACTTAACAAATTATATACAATTTTGATATCAGAATTCAATTAACATTAGAAACTAATTTTTGTGAAAGATTATCCACGATTTAGATCCATGATTATTTAAATTCGATTGAGTTAAGTATTTCTTGTCAGCCACTTTGGTTCCCCCATATTGGGTTCTTAAAGTTTTATATCGGAATTGAAATAAGTGACCCCAAATACCCCCACCTACCAATTTTTGTAAAAATTCGATTTAATTTAATCCTTAATTGCGCAGTGTTGTTTAAAAATAACAGAAAGTGTTATATAAATTGGGATATACCAGCTTTTTAGAAATAATCTTTTTTATTATTGTTAACATTTGATTGGGTAATTAAAGCTGTGTATTGGCAACACAGCTAATTATTTTTTTCCCCTCTATGGCCTTGTCAAAGTTATAACTACTAATGTTCGGAAGTTTTGGCGGTAGGTAAAGATTTTTATAAGAATTTTCTGATGCAGTTTGCAGGTAAAAATATGAAATAAATAGAACTGTTTTTAAATAATAAAAGTTTATTTAAAAACTAGTTTTGATTTGTTTACCATATTTCATCTCTGGTGACTGCGCAGTGTAGTTTATATACAACAATTGATTTTTTATTTATTTTATTTATATATTTCGTCTACAGATCACATTGAATTTTCATAACATATTTGAAATTAGCAACACTAAAAACCTTTGTATACTTTATTATAATGCAATTTTTCTCTGATTGTAGATTTTCAGGTTTTATTTTGTGTTTGAATTTGTTTTGTTGCACTAAACTTTTGCATAGTAATTTAATTTATTTATTTAACATATATTTACGAAAATACCAATCTTTACCATTTGTTTTCAATTTCAGAAAATTTCCGGTGCCATAAGATCAAGACATAAAATCTCTTGATTTCCAAAAATGAAATAAAGCCCTCAAATTGGTATTTGAATACTGGCAACTGAGAACTGCCTCGCACCTGTGGAAAAGATATATGTAAAATATAGTAACGGAAGCGAAATTGCTGTAATACCTAAAAAATCAGTTCGTTCGGGTAAAACAAAAAGGATCTAAATTTGAAAAGACGCCACACAAGCGGCAAATATCCAAGATCATATCATCCCGCATAAATAACCCGGTATTTTTTCCTGGAATCAAGAGCACAATTTTTGATATGTTTATTCCAACACAGGATCTAGCTGTCTCCCTAGAGGTATGTCATGTATATAGCTGCAAATTGGATAAGTTTCGAATTCCCTTTGAAGTATTTTTAGCTCGAGCATATCTCAAATAGCGCCGAGCTCAAACAACAGAATGCGCCACAGGCAGCAAGCAAGCAATATGCGAGGAGCTTCCTGTGACACTTCCAAGGAATTGCTGTCTCCGCCCGTCGGCAGCTAGTGCCTCACAGCCTAGAAAACAAGGGGAAATAAGACAAAAAATACACACCATTAACTAAAAGTCTAACGAGGAAGCAGAATTGTCGGGGCTACGAAAACGCTCAAAATAGGCCAGGAAAGCCGCAGAAGGATACAAATTTTGCCCCCTCTTTCCTCCTAAAACCTCTCGCGGGCATCGCCGCCGTTCTGATGTGCAACAGGTCAAAAAGAGAACGCATAACTTTGTCTTAATAATCCGCCAAGGACGTCGAAGCAGCAGCTATTTTCGGCACCCACCCCTTTTATATTCTTGTTGTTCGGTAGCGGCGCGCTGTAGCGACATTTTCAGCGTGTGTGGGAGAGAGGCTCTCAAAGGGGAGGCCCACACAGAGGTACCACCAACTTTTCCCGGGCAGATTATTTTATTGTCATCCATCTGGTGCCAAAGACAAAGTCCATTCAGAACCCTCAAAGTGGTGCCATGCTGTGCCGCCTGTGCCTTTTGCTAAAAATCATCCAAACCCCCAACATAAATTTCTTTTGGGGCGCACAGTGGAGCACCAGCAGTAGCAGAAGCAGCAGCGGCGTAGGCGAAACCGCGAGATTACTGCTCGATTATTATACAGGGTAAATATGATTAAGGGGAGGAAGAGACGAAAATTGTCAGGGTACTGGCGGCGCTGCGCCCCTTAATATTACAGAATATGGCCCCCCTCCGAATAGATACTAAATTCCGAGTGGCAGGAACAAAATATGGTTTTTTAGGGGGAGGGGTGGTGAACAGAACTGAACAAACAAACAAAATTTTATTTTTCAGTGTAAACTCAATATATTATATTTTTGCAGAGAGGTTGTCAATGTTGACCTATCCTCATCCTGGTTATTTTCCTCATAACTCCTTGTCCTACCCGGAACACCCCTCCTCCGCTCAAATCATTTGGTGGCTTGACTAAGTGCGGAGGATGAAATTAAGCGAGTAGAGGACCTGAAGAGCCCCAAAAGAGCCTCCTCCACTGAAAGAAAGAAGAAGGAAGCCGGATTTCACGTCACAGACCTACCGATCAATAGGCCCACTGTAGCCCGTCCTACACAGCCTCAGTGGGGCACCATCAGGAAAACTTTCTAGGGATACGTCACACAGAAAATGCATGTACCGGGAGAGTGCCCCGCTTTTTGGGGGTTTGGGGAGCTTTCACAAATCCCTCCCGTTGTATTATATATCCTACCCGAATACAATCGAAAAACTGTTTTTACTGTGTGAGCGGATATGACGACAACGATTCCAATTTTCATTCGAATATATCACAACCGAAACGTGCACCCACGCATCCCTGATATCTTTTTAAAGGGATGAAGGGGGCCTCTTGGGCGGGCGGGAGCACAAGCGCTAGAGTAGAACAGGGTGAAAAGCTGGAAAACTGAATAAGCTTTTTCCCTGTATAGAGGAAAATAATCATCCATGTGTATGACATCATAGAACACGCATAGCTACAAAAATTGCATTTGTATTACAATACAAGGGCTCTAGATTGGGGCCCTCTCCAACTTTCCAGATTTGCTGCGACTCCCTCTGCGTCCTGCGGCCTGGAGTTCCTTAGGGCGAGGGGATCTATGCTGCCGCTGGGGACGAGAGGTGTTTCATTCAGAACGTGTGGGCGAAGTATCATGAAAGTTTAGGGGGCCCGAGTCGGGGCCGGGATGAATGAAAATACCATCGCGTCCCAGAAATCTATAAAAGGATGTCGTCGCAGACAGTCAACGTTACTCTGTCTGTAGCTATCAGCCAGTTCAGGCCGAGAAAAAAAGTATTCCGAAGGCTCCTTATTTTTTTTATTACATACATATACCATATATAGGGTGATAGACCCAAAAAAATTCAGTTAGTGACATCAAACCAGAGCCACTGTGCAGACACTTTTGCTACCCTATAGATCCAAGGAAGTGTCTAATCTCTGTGTTGATTTTTCTGTTCGTTTTCTAATTAATTAGAAATTAGGGATCGAATTTCAAGTGAAACGTGCAGTGAAGGTTTTATACCCCCGAAGGACTTATACTTATCAAAAAAATAATAATAATATAGGTCCACGGACGACTGTATGACTCAGAAGAATATCACTTGACTATAGACAGTAAAAGTGAAAGAGTAAAGTGAACAGTGTCGCAAATCTGTAAAATAAAAAAGTTTGTACTTTCGGATATTATTAAATCGAGTGTTGTGGGAGTTGAGGTGCTTTAAAAAAAATATATATATATATACAGGTGTAGGACTAATCGTGCTGAACGGTGAGTATTTTAGATACGCATTTTTCAATAGTGTATACTATAAAGCCTCCGTAGAAACGTAGGGCACATCGTTATCGGCCGAAGCTATTATCAAAAAAAAAAAAAAACATATGCTTGGGAAATTGTGGTAAAAGGACCTGTTGAAAATTAGGTCGACCTCCCAAATACTTTCGCAATAAAACATATCAATGTATGCAGTTTTATGTATATTTCCGCTCTATATAGTTTCACTTCCTCGGGGCCATAAATGGTTGACCTATTTACTTGTGGGCAGGGGAGCCCCCTCTCAGATAGATAGACTTAAAAGTGATGATTCGTCCCCAACTGCTCCTGCTCCTGAATTTCAACCTGGCCAAAGCAGCACTCGCAGCTGGAGAGGGAGAATGGGGCGACCAACAAAGGGGGCCTGATAAGGTGCAATTCGATGAATAATAAAATCGAACGTTTCCATTTATATAGTATAGTTGGTTGGCTCAGAACAGACATGGAGCCAATTTTTGTGTTATGCTTTATTAAGGGGAAATTGATTTTTATTTCTAAAAATAACACACAGCGAAAGTGCATTGGTGCCTGCCCTTTCCTCTTTATTCCCCTCATTTTCCATATTATCCTTTTTTAACACAAATGTAAGTTTCGGTGATTTTAAGGAAAAGTTCCGGAGGAACATTCCTTTTCTATGTCTCTCGAATAAAAGAGCTTTGAGGAAATTTTTTGCGTGATGTGTTATAGACAAACGTTTTTAATATTTCTATGAATTGTAGTAAAGATTAGTTAATATTCATATTAATGTCACTTAGTAAAAGGGTAATATTAAAGTAACGATGATAAAACAATAAAAAACTTAAACATCCACGAATACTATATATTTTTCATCTAGTGTCTATCCATTTTACATATTCCGCTCACCTAAATCTACCTAATCCAATTCTTAAAAGAAAAATTGAACACTAGATTTACGGACATGTATTGCATGATTTGTAGAGATTACGAAAAAATAAGTTCACGTTCGAAATAAAGGGCTCGAGAGATAACAAATTTACAAGAACATATTGTAGTATTTTTATATCAATTAAATGTAATATATTTCACTAAAAATAAATAAATACGACTTCTGTAAGTTTCGCCACGAATTCTGAAACCCGTCATATTGACAGGTTCCGTAAAACTAGTGTTAAAAAAACCATTCCGATACGTATTTTGCCTTTTATTATTTAGTACTTTTTGTTTCAGCAATATCTATTAGCAAAAAATCTGTGGCTACGTTAGCGCTATTATAAACTTTATTTTTTTATATTTAATTCATTAATTTAAGGTCAATCTTTTTAAAAGCTGTAACGCAAAACCTTTCCTTTTCCTGATTCACAAAACAATTCAATAAGATTTGCAGAAGATTATTTTTTTTTTTCTATTCCTTTTCTACCGGCCTTATTTATATATTTTATATAAAAACTTTGGGTTTCTTCTCTATGTATAACGTCTATCATTCGAAACTTTTGGTTATATCAAGAAATTTCAATTCCATCATACTCAAAATTGATTTTGTAACTAAATCGAAAAACTTTTAGCTAATCGATTAAAACCAGTCCATCTGGAGATGGTTAAAAAGTTAACACTTATGCATTTGTTATGTTATGTTGTTATGTTCTATTAAAAGTTTGCAGATTTACTTTAAGTTTTGCAATCAAACCAGAACTGGTAACTAAATTCACCAAAAAACAAAAAATCTTTGAAAAGCTAAATTCTTCTCAAAGATTGTATTAGCTTATTGTTATTTTATACATATATATAAATTTCATTTTCAGTCAATTCAAATATGTTGTAGATTATGTTCTAGTGAGTTTCTTTTCTTAATCGATAAAAACTTGATTCGAACAAATTTCAAATATGTCGTAAAAAAATCTTTTAATTTAACGTTTTTGCTTATAGGCAGTATCCATAAAAACTTGTGATTTTGTAATCAAGCTTATACAAAATTTCAAAATATTTACATAAAATAATAGGATCGTTTCAAAGAAAAGAAAAATTTCAATATGTTACACAAATAACTAACGCCCACGAATATAGGGCGCGTCCTTTATTTTTTGTAGGTCCGCCATTTTGTAAATCAAGTTTTCTTATTGCTTATTGCTTATTAATAAAATAATAATAATTTAAATTTCACCCACTACACTTATTTTGTTGGAATAATAGAAGATTGAATATCATTTTAATATTGTTTTAATGGATTTGAAGTTTAAGTTTGAATTAAAATTGAATTGGCTTTACGATAAAGAAAATATTGGAATTCAAATTCAAAATGGCGAACAAGACATAAGATGTCCGCAATTACTGGGATTTGAATTCAGCGTACTAAAATTCTTTTAAGTGTAGGAAGATTTTTTAAACTGCGATTGTATGTATTTTTGACATATCAACTGAAATTTCGGTATATGAACCCAATTATAAAATTGTCGTAGTTGTTTTTTTATTAAAAGTTTCCAATTTTATTCTTTCTGATCTTTTGAAAGATTTCAATTTAAGATGTTACAGTATCAACCCATATTTGGAGTATTTTTTTTAAAACCTTTAGATACCTAACTTAATGTAACTCAATTGCTAAGATATTACTCCCTACGCGGTCTGGAATTATCACAAAAGAACCCTCAAAAACACCACTTAAGGGAACCGACTCCTTAATAAATCCCGAACTTTTCTCAAGTTCTCTTAAGGAAAAAAAATTTTAATTCAACAAAGTACGAGGACAGCATCCCTTAATCAGACTTAATAAAGCGTGAAAAAACAGCGTAGGTGGTAGGTAAATTCGGTTGCCATGTCGCGTCATCCACTCAAGCAGACACTATGCTAATGAGGCGTATACAAGGACTAAACAAATCAATGCAAAAAAAATAAATTCCACGCCTGAGATGAATTGAGGCTGGGAAAAGAAAATATTCCCTTTTTTTTTGCTCGTAGAAACATTTTTTTCAATTTTCACTTGTCGCAAAATTGTATGCCAGCCACAAAACAGACATATCCGTCTTTCAAGATAAGCTCAATAATGTTTTCAACGCGAGCAGACAATTTTTACGTAAATAAACACAGAAGAAGGTCATGAAAAAAATTCTCCGATATTTACTTATTCTGAAAGCCCTACGAAGCGAGCATACGCACTCACAAAAAAAATATATTTTTGAAGACCTCACTAACACATTTAATTTCCACGAATTATTATTTTTGGACTTTCATTTATTCTAACAAAAAAAAAAGGCTTGAATACATAATGAAATAATTCACCAGGGTTTTCTTTTCGAGATTTTATTATTCCCAGTTTCATATTGTGATGTAATCCTTTTCCAGTAATTTTTATTTACCTACGCAAATTGTTTACTCATATTTCGAAGAATTTTATTAAGCAATTTAACACCAGGTAACAAACACGTCACGTAATAATGTCAAAGCTTATCCGGTTTTTCATCTCTGGTACTCTTGGGATCATAATTCAACGAAATCTAGAAGCTGATTCTACATATTTTGTCGAAGATAAACTCATGGTTTTTAAGGTTATATTCTTAAATATCATACGATTCATTTCGTTAATTAGAATACTTTATAGCTAGTGTTAGAGTTATGACCTGTCATAAATTCATACAGCAAAAGCATTTTGATTAATTATAATCCTGTTTTCTAAATGGTTTATGAGTACAATCAAATTCTCGTAACTTTATTAAGTCAATCGGAATGTTTTAGTTTATGAGGTCAGTTTATGAGCTGTATTGTAGGTACGGTCTTAATTAAGATTTCGTATACCACATACTATAAAAAGAGAATTTAACTTTAGAATACCTGGTACTATCAGACCTCCGAACTACTTTCAAAATACCGCATTGAAAACTGATTAGATACTACTTTTTTTCAGTATAGTAAAAGTTTTCATTTTTATGCGGGTGTAGGAGACCTAGGTCTATCAGAACCAGGTTCTTTTATTTAATTTTAGTTTAATTATATTTAGGAATACCTATACGAATCGAATCCTATTCAGACAAGAGTTAGTGGAATTTTTTACAAAAGATATAGACTTGTGACAATATATCTGTAAATAAATTATGTCCCATTTTCGAAAACTATTATTATATGCTAAGTCTGCTTGAATTAATGTCGTTAGAAAGCGTAATTATTAAAAATAAATCAGAAATGTGAAAAATATGGCACACCACGTTCGCTCTCTTTAATTAAAAAGTACTTGTACAAGTCACAAAGGCTTTTCTCTTCAGTTGAAATAAAGCAACAACAAGAGGAAACCGCCAAGAAGTGGGTCAAAAGCTAAAGAAACTTGCACCGGTCGAGGCTATCCACTAATGGGTTGCTTAAAACTGGGATGGCGTGTAAAGGAATTTCTCCCACAGCGTAAAAACATTTTCTGCGTCTCGTACTATTTCGGTTTTCATTCATAAGTTTTTCTATTGTATTTTAAGATTTTCCTAAAATTTCCACAATTATATACTTAAATTTGTTTTTTCTTATTTCTTACAGGAAAGGAAATTCAAGACTAAAAATGCAAGTTTTACTGTCGTTATTCGTTTTGTGGTGTATAACACCAGGTCAGCCTTTATCCTATCCAGTTTTTGGAACAAAAAGATATCATCGTGCTTTAGGTAGTAGTAGCTACCTACCACCAACATCCTATGCATCATCGCCGTACTATAACTCACAGCAGTACTACGAACAACGACAACCGCAGTATTATTCACCAAACTACGAACAACAGGCCTATGTTAATGAAAATGGTTACTACTATTATCCAAGGCATGAGTATCACTCCTACGGAATGCCAACCTATCATGGAGAGTACAAACCATCCCCTTACTACTATGCTCCCGGTCCTAGCTACAGTTACTACGATGATAGGGATGTCCCTTCGAATCCTCTGGATGATCTGCACGAAGAAATGCTCCAGGAGGATGAGCGTGAACGGCAACGAGATCTAGTTCCCGCAGGACAGGACAGTTGGTACGAAAATTCAAGGCAACAGGATGATCTCACCAACAATTTCTTAAGAAATCTAATCGCCTATAATAGGCAAGTAGATGCACAGAAGCACCAACAACAACAGCAGCTGCAACAACCACATTATGAAACACAAAACTTCCAAAGAGACTCACCTGCTGAATATGAGGACTACAGTGATATGCCCGCTGAATATGAATATGACCCACAAGACGAAAGCTATGTTGATATGAGAAGATATGAAAATCCTCATCAGCACCATCAAAACGACAACAATAAATTCATTGAAGTGGAAGACGAGAACGAAAGACAACTTAAATCTCTAGCCCGAGAAAGACAACAATCTCAACAATCAGGAGGGCATCATGCAGAAGAAAGCATTCATGATGAAGATAGCTACAACAGCTGGCAACACCCATCATCATCATATGCTTCATATGATGCTGATCCAGAATACGACGATAGCTGGATTAGCTGGGACCGAAAGAGAAGTAGTAGACCAGAAAAGGTATCTACAAAAAGGGATGAGTCCATTACAGATTTCAATGATCGAAAGATTTTCCCATTTATGAAGCATGGTGGAAAAATTGAAGCAACAATTAAACCAATAACTTCATCAACCACGTCAACAGCGGCGCCTAAAACCTCAGTTTCATCGGTAGCGACAACAAGCCAGCCTAAGAGCACGGACGGGCAGTTGGGACAAAAAGAAATTGTCCTTCTGAGGCCTGCAAATCCTGCCCAGCATATCTTCACTCCACCTGTGCTGAATATGATTGGAAATGCTATTCGTAATGGAAAGCAGGAATCGGAGGAAGTAGACGATGAGGAATCCAAAAGAGGGAGCGACGATAGTGCGAAATCTGGAAATGTGTACGATACTATCAAGGAATTAATAGCTATGCAAGAACATCTAGGACATGTAAGTTGACTTAATTTTACCTATTTTATTAATTTTCTTTCGAATTAAATAATTCAAATCTGAATACAGACAAGCACGCATTTATGCTATGAAACTAATAATTCTCGATATTGGTCTTAAGAATTTTTGCTTTCGAAATTTTAGCTTCTGGAACTATGTTTTCAGGCTTGTATGATATTACTTAACTATAAACTGATTGTAGATATTAAACAAGAGGAGATATTTCATGAAAATAAGTACTGAACAATTTCCAGAGTCGCTGACTCTTAATTTACTATTCAAATTGGTAGATATATCTTTCTGTAAACTTCGAGCTACATTGCCGGAATCCAACTTTTCATCATACTACACAAAATTCTCCTCATTTAAGTAAAGTGCTCTATATCTTCCATAAACGATAAATCGTCCAATAAGAGACTGAAATTCCATCGCAACTAACCTCTTCAGTAAACTGATTTTTCTGAGTACATTTTGAATCGCTTTCCACGGAAAATATTATGTCATGAGAACTCAAGAATCATAAAATTCCTGAAAATCCTCTTAGGATATCAATAAATCTTCCTATGAGCTCTCAGAGCAAAAGATGTTTCCTAAAGCCACTAATAATTTTCCAACGACTTTCAACAATATTCTTTTTACTTACGCAAATTAATTGGAAAATCTTTCGAACTCACCCTGTCTCTAATGAAAGACGGGCGTATAAAAATGCCGTAAAAAAGCTGAATGAAAACGAAGAACAATCTGGCTGTTCTTAATAATTCCATCTTATTGGACTTATTATTCACAAGGACCAAATGTCCCCAATTTTCTCAACGACAGAGCGCACAGTGTATCCTGTGTTTCTGACATGTGTTTGTTATAAATTTTTCAAACACAACGAGCAAGGGGAGGTTCCATTTTCATTTATTACATTTTTGGAAAGGAGACCAACGAAGAGATTACGCAAAAACGGAAAAAAAGGATGAACATTCGTGAGGGTGTGGGTTTTAAGTATTTAAAAGTTTTAATGGAATCTGTGTTTATTGGGCAATTCATTATTGCTTAAGAGCTGAACTGGGGCTTAATGTGAGCCCCACGCCGGAATTGTTTTGTGCGTTTGCGAGTAGTTAAAGCTTGTGGCGTCGCCGAGTGTTTATGGTGTGATTATGTGCACTATTGGCATAAACTTTATTACCTTATTTGCATTTTCATACTATCACAGATATGCAGTATCCAAAGTTACAGCTTCAGCGGTATCATCAGTTGATTTATGATTTCTCGGATTTTGAAACCATAAATGAAGCAATGTATGGGTGGCAATAGACTTTTCGGAAAGCCAATTTGAAGCTATTTGTATCTTTGTTTAGTGACGTCATTGGCTAACAACAATTTCGAGTCATCTATTTAGAATGTAACAATCAATTTATATATTTTACAGATTATTTATTTCTAAATAAAATTATTATTCTTTATGGAAATTCTAAGAATACTCAATTTTCAAACTTCATAGAAAGTAATTTCATATAACATTTAATATTTGTTGATCAGTGAAGAGTAACATATTGCAAAACTTTTATTATTGTCACAGTAATCTACAGATTTGGAAATTAAGTATGACATAAAATAACACCCATGGAACTAATCATTACGCTGACCTCGTAAAACTATATACATATTTCCAATTCCCTAAAAAGGGCCATTTTAAGGCAACATTCAGTGTCTCTAAAAGATGCTTCAATCATATTCTTAAGGAAAATTTTTAAAGGTATTGACTTTGAATACAAAAATAATCGGAATAATCATCGGTAGGAAAGATTTTAACCTTTAACCAGGGACATGACAAATGTATAACACTATAAGGGACATTACGTCTTACAGGCTACTACTTTCAAAGTAAATTTTTGTTATAAAAATCAATTTGGATGTTTTAAAATTGTGTTGATATTTAACCATTGATATGTAATAAAAAACATTAAGTACATTTAACCAGCTTTTATTATCAAATATTTAAAAAAAACAGTATAACATTCAGTGGTACTTTACAGAAAGTCTCAATTTGCCAAGAATTTGCAGAACGCGCGACGCCTGTGAGACTCCATGTCACCAGTTAAAGGTTAAGAAAAGGGGATAATTCAAAGGCTGCGTTTTTTTTAATCACCTATATAGATCCGGATCATTACAAAAACGATGTGGGAAATATATCAAGCATAATAACGAACCTCTTCTACTACCTTCAGACACAGCCACTTACGTATAATATAATGTATCACTCAGCTCGCCTTATATAAAATGCTTAGACAAGAATGGTTCACATTTCATTCTTTCTCGGTAGCCAGAAAATTAATATTGTTGTAGGAACATGAGCGATATTTTACATAAATAAATACAAGGAGTTTCATCTAGGACAAGAGAAGTAAAACACATTTTTAAAAGCTCTTTTCCACGCGATACCTCCAAACCTAAAAATGTTTTGAAATTGCATACCATAGGGCAGTTTATGACAAATCACACAACAATTTAGCTGATAAAGGTATGATTATATACATTGGTTATATTTAATTAATGCTCTCAGGCTTCTGCCGCTACTTTGTGGTATTTATAGAAAGGTCGTTTCATTTTATTAACGTTTTCTTCAACTTAAAAATGTTATACCATAAGGCAGTTTAAGTTTGGAGGAGGCATCTATGGCAATATACTATATTAAATGAAATTTCATGAGCGAAATTCGCAATATTCGGAGATGTGGGGAATTTTTAAAATTCCGATAATCTCGACAAAAATCCAGATAAAAAGCTGGATATTCATTTTGTATGGGGAGATCTATATAGATTATTTTTTTAAAAAAAAACCCAGTTAAAATTGTAATTTTCTGGGTTTATTCACTAGATATTCATCTGTTAAGTAAAATATATAGTATATTTCTTAAGTTTAACTCAATAAAAATCAAATTTATGTATTAAGGCCGTTTTAAATTTTTAGTATACTTTGGAGAACGATTTTTAGTATACTTTGGAGAACACTTCAAATTCGACAGATAAAATAGTGCAATTACCAAGCAAACTACGTCTATTTTCGAACGCCCTACGCACTATTTGGAGTTTTTAGGAGAACTTTTAGTGAGAAAAATAGATTTAAGTGCAAGTGCATGTGAATTTGTAAACGGCCTAAGCATGTACATCCATACATTATATATTCAGACAATAGTTTTTAAAATTACCTTAACATTTCTCCTTTTTTTTCCAGAGTTCGAAAGGTTCTACATACCAAAAGCGATTCGTATCAAATGAAGAAAGTCTCGTCCATGAATTAGACAACCTAAAACGGAGATCACAGTAAGAACTCAAAATAGCCTACTTCCACCATCAAAAACTAGCTAGTTTCATAAAATAATAATCAAAAAGGAAAAAAAAAATACCAAAAAGATAACAACAAAAACAACGTTTCGGCTTAAGAAGTGATTTTAAAAATCTCACACATACATATAAATATCCAATCACTGAGTTCACTTAATGATAAAAAATATAAAATTACAACTAAAATTAAATCGTTAAGTGTTACACACTTTTCTCTGTCTCGTCCACCAATAGCAAGAAAGTGACACTCAGAGAGAAATGTTTAATACATCAAAAAGCATTGAGAGATACTACAATATATAATATATACACACACATATATATATATACTTAATATACGATGGAGGCGTATAAACCATATTTACATTTATATTCAAAATAATGGAGACTGATTAATTTTTTAAATAAATAAAAAAACGGTGAAAACATTCATGTTAAAGTGTATGTAAAGTATAAAATAAATTTTTCTATTATATATTCTCTGTAAATATATTTTTATGACAAACATATATATATATGAAGATATATATTGAGGAGACAGGAAACGAATTATAGCTATGTGTACATAATCTAAAACCTATATTTTATTGTTTTTATTGAAAAAAACATCTCGTAGAGCTTTTAAACTCAAATTCTATGTGCAAATGGGGAGTGTCTTCATATTTGGTTTTGTAAGTAAAACAATAAAATACGATGATGATGAGAGGCTCACAGTTACATAAAGAGGTTCAAATGTTTGATATATAAAGTAAATAGATACTATGTAAACTGAATGAATTGGACTGAGTTTGTTCAAGAAGTATTTGAGGTGTCAATTACTAGAAAGAGTCCTTCCTAGATGAACCGAATGAGTATCCGGAGCGAGTGAATTATACAATTTTCTATCGGTGAATATATGTTGCGTAGTTCTAGTTAATAAAGTGCCAAAGAAATATTGCTTGATCGTAGAAAATTTCTAAATTTTAGTTAATTTATTTAATTTAAAGATGGAAGTGGATGAGTGATAGAAATCTATTCTGCAGTGCAATTATGTTAAGCCTAATAAACCGCCTACCGTACATTTCAAAGATCGGGCTAAATGTAGATCAAGTATAAAAACAGCTCATTTTATCTCCTCAATTAAATGATTTTGCATTGTAAAAAAAACTTAATATAAAAGAAAAAAAAAAAAACAATAAAAACGAATTCGTAAAGAAAGCTTTATAAGAAAATGAGATAAGCTGTGCTACATAAATGTTCATACAAAATATAAATATTAAAATTAATAAAATAAAAGCAAAACACTTAAAAACGAAGGCTCTAATTTATCATAAATATTTTTGAAATGAGACATATACTATCTTAATAATCGTATAATTGTACAAAATACTTGAGAGACTTTTAATTTGAATATTAAATAAAAACCTAAAACATTTTTAAATTCAAAGTTTTAAATAAGAAAACAAAGGAATAGACCCTTCAACGGCAGCTAGAAGAAATTGATGTTGCGTAATATTAAATAAAAAACAAGAAAAACCCTGTAAAAATATGTAAATTATATATAAACAAAAGCGTAGCTATAGTTAACATGATGATAAATAATCAAAATACGCATCCTTCCTATTGTAATGATCAAGAGCATTATGTAAATATGTATGAAAAAAAAAAACAACTAACTATCAATAAAACTGTGTATATAGAAATAATAAATGGAGTGAACTCCGTGAAAACAGAAGTGAAATGAAAAATGATTTATCGTTGAAATACACTATCAGTACTATTACTACAAACAAGTGTTTTACGTTTTTGTTGGATACTTGTATGAGTTAATTTTTTCTATTTTATAGAATTGTTTTAAGAGCAATGGATACAAGAGAATTTTTTAATAAAAGACATATTTTTAAACACACGATGATACATTTTCTATCCTTTTTCTCAATTTTTTTCACAATTTTTACTTTTATTTATCCTTCTACAACTTATTTTCATTCCAAAAAGGGATTTCAACAGAACAACAGCTTGATCGATAAATATACACGCATTAAATTCGGTTAATCTGGTAAGAGAAACGGATTTATTTCAAAAATATAATGATTTATATAATTTTTCTCCCATCGATGGAAATATGATCTACTTTTCTCCAATTTATTTGTAGAATGATGAGATTTCCAATTTATTTTATATACTTTTCGACATGTTCATTTCGATGATGATGAGTACTTTATCCGATAATAAAATAAATTACATTTCTTCTAAACAATTTATACAATTAAATTTGATAATGTTCGTCATTATTACAGCAAGTCTACAAGTCTTCTAATTGACAGCAATTAAGTTAAGTTAATTTGAAAGAAAAGGCTCACCTTTTAATTTTAATTTGATTCTGATTAAGTGCTGTGGATTTCCGAGTATTTTCTTAAAAGGTTAAAGATTGGCAAAAAAAGAATGCAAAAGGTGAATTTTATAGGGAAAAAGCAAAGGTTACGGCTATGGCTACGATTAAGGACGATTATATAAATTCTGAACGTTTTCTCGAAAATCGAATGTAAATTGAATGATTCGTTATTTAAAAAATCGTAAAGTCAAGAACATTTTAAAAGGCTTATCCGGTAATTGAACATTATCGAAATTATTTTGTAAATTTTCCAAATTTCTGCTTTGTAAAATAAAACAAAAATAAGAAACATCTCAGAATTTATTTTGATGGTGTTACTTTCGACTGTAGTCTGTGAAATGCTGCCAACTGCTATTAAATAATCCTTGTCCATTGTGACATCCTACTACCGGAAATATCACCTGAATTTCGAAACTAGAATTTAATTAATTCTTATATTGTAATTTCGAAAAAAATAGATGCGTATGTAAAACTTTGCAAGATTATTATGGCGTTTTCTTTTAAGTGTATTAAAGTGTTTGAGTACTAGCAAAACCCCCGGGAATACATATAAACACAAGCCGTGAAGTAGAAAATGCATACGTAGTGATGTAGTCCGAGAATCGCCGCGAAATAACATTGCTTCTTATGGCGGAAGATCCGAAGTATGCCGCTGCACTCGCCTGAACTGCTAAAAAATAACTTTTACACGAAAATGATATTCTAATAACTAGAACTACAGAGGAATACCTTTCTAGTGATCTAAAAAAATTTATAGTGACAAGAACTAAATATTAGAGTTTTTTGCATTTAAACACAACTCTAACCATTTCCTCGAACAAAACAGCAGCGGCAGGTCGACTTGACAGCACGACTTTTCGTGGTAATTTGTTCGATGGACAGTAAGAGTAACTTTTGAGTTCAAATATCTTTAATATTTTGTTCTTACCCGTATAATGATTTTGGTACCATAAGAACGGTATTCCTCCCCAGTTACAGTCAGTATAACATCACTTTTTCATAAAAGCGATAGTTTAGCAGATTCGCCCTGTGGAGCGGAATGAATGGGCTCTACCGCCATAAGAAGCAATGTTATTTCTGTGCAATCATCGGACTAAATCACCATATACATGGGGTAGTGAGCAGGTCTACTTCATGGCTTGTTATATAGTTTCCCGGGGGTTTTGGTACTAGCAGAACTATATACATTCATTTACTTTTTCTCAACGATTTTTCAAATCAGTGTAATAAAATTGCTATTAAGCGTAACCTAAAACCCTAAAAACTACATATGTTTTTACATTTTCTACTAATTTTTCTTGAGAAAATATTCCCGCCAATTTGAAATTACTTATAAGCTCTGAATTTTCAACTAAGAAATTATCTTTGCCATCTATATTGACTTTTTCTAACACAATTTTTTCCCTCTATGGTAATGTATGCCTTCTTCGACTATTGTCGTAACTTTTATACCGGATTTCTTACTTTTATAAAACTTGTGCTATACTTAGAAGAAAACTTAAATTATGTACTTCAATTTACTAGCCTGGTCACATCCAGTGTATTAGTGCTTTTCTTCTATCCATCCAGTATTTCAGGGCTCTTAAAATAATGCTAGCAAGAAGAATTTAAAAGAATGGTATGCTCTGAATTTCTGTTTTATTCAAAGAGATATAACTATTTCGTTTAAAAAGGTTTGATACTTTTACTAGAATATAAGTATTCATTGTAAATATAACACATATAAATATATGTATGTATATCAAAGAGGACCCAATCTTTGCAACAAAAAAAAAAGTATTTTCCATACTTTCCAAACGATATCTAAATAACAGCGAAAATAAGTATTCATAGATTTAATCCACAAACCGCCAACCGTATACATATTTAGGATTCAAAAAATCTCCAACCTTAAGTCCCATTCACATACCATTTAATATAGCCCTCTCGGTATAAAGTGACGACATGATGATGAATGAACAATTCGAATTTAGTAAAGAATTCGACACATCGTCCTTGAGCTATTTGTTGCAGAAATTTCTTTCCATAAATTATCCGAATATTGCAAATAGCCTTAAATAAGTTAAAAGCAAATATTAAAACGAACTACATGACATTAAAAATAAGAGTAATATGCATACATGTACTGGCAATAATATAAAAAAAATCAACTAAATATGCCAGATTAAATTTTACCTACAATATGTGCGTATAAAAAAATCAAATTTACAATACAAAAGAAAGCAAATGAAACAAATAAAACTAAATAATTCGTCATAAGCAAACCACATTATACTTACAGGGAATTGTAAAAGAAAGTAATAGATGTTGAGTATATACATATATATGTATGTTATCATGCTAAGAGGAAATAGAAAAGTCTATATTTCTGAAATGTTAAATTTTTTGCAAAAAAAAAATCGGACTTCGTGTTGTATACAGAAGTTGAGGTAGCAATTCTCTATGCTGGAACTATTTCTATGAAATGTTTTCCAATATTTTTTCTAATTTTAAAGGCCGCAAAAAAAAAAATACTTGTTACAGTAAAACACATTTGCGTCCAATTCCTCTATGGTATAAAAAAAAAACATATTTTAATTACTTTGTTTATAAAGTTGTATTGAAATATTTTTTTATAGGGAAAAACATCCATTCACATATCAGGGATAATCTTTTTAACTTTATATTTAGTCCTGCTGATTGTTGTGTATTTTCCTACAAAGTTTGTAAATAAATTTAGTAGTGTAAAAAGGTGAAATAAATTGAAAATAAAGAAAAAAGTATTTTAACTGAACATTGATCATGAAGTTTTGAATCTTATTCCTTTCTCCTTCCTTAATTCTATCCTTTGTATTTTATTTAGCAAAAGTTATGTTGAATTAATGCTGAACACTGGAGAGTACAAAAAGTAGTTTATTTGCTTGTAAAAAAAAAAACCGGCCAAGTGCGAGTCGGACTCGCGCACCGAGGGTTCCGTACAAACCTGTAGGTATATAAATAAAAGTTCACCCAAAAAATATGTGATGTAACTAAAAATTTAAGGTTTTCGGAATTTTTCCTTTATATGTGCTATAAAACATTGCTTCATGCCAAATTTCAAGATTCTAGGTCGACTGGAAGTACCCTTTAGGTTTTGATTCCCTTGCGAATAGTTGCGAGTTTGAAAATATGCGGCTTAAATTGCTGTTTCTTTTGATTGCGTTGACATAGAAGTTTGATTTTGTTACAGCTTAAAGGTATTATAGACCTGAGTATTTGATATGAATTTCAATTAAATACCTCTACGCGTTCATGAGGAAAGGGGTAGTAAGTTTAAAATTATTAAAAATATTTTTATTATATGATATAACTAAAAATTTACGGTTTTCGCAATTTTTCCTTTATCTGTGCTATAAGACGTTGCTTCGTACCAAATTTCAAGATTCTGAGTTCACGGGAAGTACCCTGTAGGTTTTGATTCCCTTGCGAGTGTCGAAAATTTGCGGAAATTTGCGGCATAAACGGCTATATCTTTTGATTGCGCTGGCTTTGAAGTTTGATTTTTTCACAGCTCTAAGGGACAGTAGACCTGAGTATTTGATATAAATTCCAGCTTGATACCTCCACGCGTTCCTGAGAAATAGGGTCTTGACAGACAGACAGGCGGACGGACGGACGGACAACAAAGTGATCCTATAAGGATTCCGTTTTTTCCTTTCGAGGTACGGAACCCTAAAAATAGAAAGTAAATTTTCTCTTATTAAAATAAGATTACCCGAAGTGATTAGAGGAATTAGTAAGATTTAAATTTTAAATAAGTCTTCCAAACCCATTTCCCTAAGAAATTCCCTTTAAAAAAAAATTATTATTTAGACAATGCTCAAACGATTTTGATAATGATTTCATAATTGCTTCATTAAAACTAAATTCTTGAAAACAGCCATACGATCAATTTACGGCTTCATTAGTAGTTGTTGAGTTTGCTTTAGATTTACAACTCGTTAAAAAATCACCAGTTTATTTTGAACAGAGAGGGAAACTGTTAAAGAAATCAGTTTTTACAGCCGATTTTACAATTCAGTACACATCTAGTTAAACTGAGTTGACCAAACGATTACAGAAACTAAATTATCTGTACAAGATGTATAATTTCTCATCCCTTTAATAAATTTAACCATTAATCTGACCACAGTTTATCTTTCACCTTCTTAAGAGAACCTTTTTGGACTTTCGCGGATTTTCTAGCTTGAAATAAAAACAAAAATATCCCAAGTTAACTTCTTAAAATCCCAAAAGCCTAAATTTTTGCTTTTACCAGCGGGACGTTAGCCTTTAAAAGGTCCCCAAATTGTAATTGCTTGCAATATGGTTCATTAAATTTGGATGCTAAGTGATTTCTGAGTGTTCACCTTTTTACACAGAATAAAAAACATTTCCTTCTTAATATTAAAGTGTATATTAAAGTCTAGATTGGAATTGATGTAACTAAGCATGTGTATACGTTTTGCGTAAAGCCTTAAAACCACCGTAAAAAATCAGAGATCCCACCATAAAGCCTTAATAAAAACTAGGAACCCTAACATTTCGATTTAGGGCCAAGAAATTGGACATATTATATAGGATGTATCTATTTGCCCCGCGCACGGATTTCACTCAATGAAAAGTGAGTATACATCCTTGTTGGATCCAAAAAGCCGAAAGACGGCATCGAGCTATAAAAAGCCTATGACATAAATGCCTTGGTGTCTGGTACTCCGCATTTAAGGATCAATGCTCAAAACGCCCTCAGACATACGACTACTTAAGGATTAATAAAAAATGATACAAAACATAGAAAAAAGTTTCCTCCAAACTTGATAAAAGTTTGAGTTGTGTTTTGTGATGTCCCCTTGTTAAAAATGTGTAAAATTAGCAATAAATTGCAAGGATTCGTGAGGACCCTTCTACCCTTTGGTTTGGGGGTTTGGAAGGAGTGAGGAGCATAGTTGGTGGCGACATACCTGCAATGTTAGACATGTGCAAAAGAACCACATTCACAAGAGAGTTGAATTGAGTTGAGTGGCCTATCGACGAGGAAAGGACATGTGGTGGTGCTGCATGAGCAGTTCGTTTACCTCACCATCGCCGCCGTTGTTGTCGTCGTCAGCGCGGCGCTTTTGTAACTGGGAAAAGGGTACAGGAGCCCAGGTAAGTACATAGGTCCTATGAGGTATGAGTGTGACGAGTCGAGCCAGCAAAAGAGTTCTTTTTGACGCCACCAGGATTTCTTTTCATTATAAAAGCGCTCTCCAGCACTTACGATGGCAAAACCGTCTGTCTAGCTGCACACTCAGGTACCTAAACTGGGAAACTCATCCCCTACATCCTCTACACCGAAGTGTCTACGCATAACAATAACTTCAAAAGGTTGTCACCTGAGCCTCAACCCCTCAACAAAGTCCAACCCTTTAAATCCTTTTATTTTTATTTTTTCAGTCCCTTTTCCAAAAGGATACAGGAAAGCGGCGGACTACTTAAAAAAACACATAGACACTGTTTAAATTCAGGATATTTTGATAGGCTTGGTTTTTGTAATAGAAATGTTTATAAGCTGAATATATACCATATTCAAAAGATCCCAAATTACAATATACAAACTTCTAGATGGTTTTTTTCACTTAATAAAAATGTTCTTGTCAAAAATGAAATTCCTTACCTCAAGACCTTCTTCCTTCAATTCCATGTTTCGAATACAACTTGGATCTATATATGTATGCATGGTGATGACAGTTAAGGAAACATTTCCCTCTTCCTGGCAGATAAAAGTACTCCTGCTGTTTCGGAAGGGCTTGTCATCGTCGTCGTCGTCGTCAACGTCGTCGTCTCGCGTAGACAGCATATTCACTGACATACCTCCGTAATAAAGTCATCCTATTCCAAAAAAAGAAAAAAGTTATACGTACTTCAGGTGTATAATGCAGTTGACATGTTACGTAAGTCCACGGGTGTGACGCAATTTCGGGACCTTTGACACAAGGACACTTGGAGAGGACAGCTGGCAGCATGCTTGTTTTGTCCTTTTGAGTCTTTACCTTTCCATTCAAAAATTCTCCCTGAGACGGACGAAGGGCAATTGTTGACAAAAAAGGACACTTAAAGGGAAGAGCTCTCTTTATTTTGAAGGTAAGTCTATCATCCTAATTTACTTATTTATGTAATATTAAACAAATATGCTTTAAGAAAGAAATCTTATTATAATAAATCATATCTTAAGGGTTCTGTCTGCTCTAGCACCAAATTTAGTCCTATTTGTGCACTCTAAATATTTTTTCTGGTTACATTTTACTAGATAGCTTCTACTGTTGAGCTTTTCTAGGTTTTAACTGTTCCTTACTAGAAAACAAGCAACTTCTATTGAGCCAAAATTAACTTAAAATCTATAGACAACAAATTTTCGCTAGATATTAATTGAACTAACGAAAAAGGCTTGAAATTTATTGACAGCACTGAAATTCCAGTAAGGGAGAGTGGGGCAGTGTGTAACAGATTTTGGAATTTCGGCCTAAGACCCAAAATATGAATGAATTAATGCTGGAATGAAGTTATATATCTAGTTTAGAACCTTACGAAGGTAATTTCTGACTACCATGCACACCTAAGACCGTTAAGTAACTCCTGGAGCTCGATATTCGCAGGCCTGCATTTGTTACACACTGCCCCGCTATGGGGCAGTGTGTAACGATATAAGGGGCAGTGTGTAACAAGGGGAGACTTAGGTTCAGGAAACAGCTGGTAAGGATGGCAGTGGTTCCCTCTTCCCTTCTGTGAGTGCGGCTACCATATTATGACAATTATCAGCTCTTTTTACTATAAAAAGTTAGGACTGAAACTTAAGATTTCAGGATTAGATTTAAAATTTAAAACATCAAATGTAACTTGCAAAATTAAAATCTCCCGCAAAAAAACTTAAACAAATAGCGTGACTTTTAATGTTAAGATACATTAAAAATGACAAAGAAAATATTCCAAAAATCTTAGCCTAACTGAAAGCTGCCAAAATCATAATGATATAAGATTGTTGACATTTAGTCAGGGCAGCGTGGCTTGTTAGCTTTGGTAGAATAGTCTTAATATCACTTATAGGAACTGAGCACAAATCAGGTACATTAGGGAGTACGAACCTATGTTTGGCCTTGGAGGTAAGCCGATAAAATGACACCTCACAATCTCCGTCTTCATCAGCCTCCTTTATTATCTTACCAACATAATATTTCATACCTTTGCAAGGAAACATGACTAGGATATAGTCGCTTTCACTAGGAGAAATTCCCTTATTAAGGGAGAGTGGGGCAGTGTGTAACAGATTTTGGAATTTCGGCTTAAGACCCAAAATATGCATGAATTAAGGCTGGAATGAAGTTATATATCTAGTTTAGAACCTTGCGAAGGTAATTTTTGACTATCATGCGCACCTAAGACCGTTAAGTACCTCCTGGAGCTCGATATTCGCAGGCCTGCGTTTGTTACACACTGCCCCGTTTGTTTTTGTTACACACTGCCCCGAGGTACAGAGCTTTGGTCTAGGCTCCTTGAGACAAAGGACCCTCAGGTTATGTTATCGACAACGGTCATTTTGCATGACCAAAGTGTTAAACTTCGATAGAAAATCATTACTTGGGGAGTAATCGAGCCCCGATTGACTCCAACCCGAAAAAATTAGGGGGTGAAATGTTGAGAATTACCTTTTTGCCAGGCGAGCCTGATTTCGCCGCCTCCTCTTCGCCATGACACGTTCCCGAGCACCGCTTTCTCGATTGCAAACGAAAAAGGTCGTCCAATAGGAAGAATATACAAATTCACATTTGGTTTTGGACGCGCCATATTCGAAATGGAGCCATCTGTTACACACTGCCGTTTTTTTTTCAAAATAAATCGTAATGTAAATCATTAAAATTTAACAGTCGATGCTTAAAGTTTCGGCATTTTCAGGCGGCCATATTTAATTTGTGGTGACATTTTTTTCAAATCTGACCTCAGATTCGGAAATAGCAGGTCTTTTTAGTTAAGAATATGTGTTTTTCTAATATTATTTTGTTAGTTTTAGGGTTTTTACAGACGAAAAACCAATCGACTATAAAATGTCCGCTTGGGAAGAAATGGGTTAAGACGTAAATCTAGTTAAGAGAAATTAATTCGATTTCTACTGCTTTTAATTCAAATTCTAGTGAATTCTAGACTAAAACTATGGAAATCTATCGTTTGTACATGCAATTTAAGTTAATTTAGATATAAATCTAGTTAACTCTAGTTGGAATTTTCCTAGATTCTGGTTGAAGAGCATTTTGTATGTAAACGAATATTAAAAATCTTGGTATGAAATTAAAAAAAAAACTCATCATCCTAGAGATTGCATCTTCGACCATAAGTTGTATACAATATTTAAAATAATAATTGATAATTTTCACAATACTAAACTTATTTTCTAACTATTAAAGGAAGCTAGTTCTTCTAGTGCTTGGGCAAAAACTATTTTCCCTGCTAATTCTGATTTTCAAAAACAAAATATGTTCAAGAATTCAATTTCTGCATTCGCCTGCTCAATTCAGCCTCAGAAAAGCAAGCGCTGAATTGTGCGTTTGACTACAAAAATTGAATTCTTCAACAGGTTAATTCATTCAGTTTCTGCAGTCGCCTTCAAAATTCAGCTTACAGCAATTGCTGAATTGTGTAGTTGGCTGAATAAACTGAATTCTAGAAAACTACACTATACTTTTTTTCACAAAGGATTTTTTGTTACATATCTAGGTACTATATTTCAACTATAAAATTAAAACAACAGAAATTTGTCAACAGTTTAAAATAACGAATAATATTTCAATATTATTTGATTTCACTTTTAATCAATCCTAAGTGTGATTAGTTACGTTAGCCGAAATACAATTTTACTGGAAAATTCAAATAACATCCATCAAAAATTCCTCTGGTTTGCCAAAACCACCATTAAGTAACAATTTTAATTTATTAAAGTGCATGAACGCTTGATTGAATTTCATGATAAAATACGTTACATAATATTATATCTATTGATATGCCCATAAACAAGATCAATAATCGCTTTTATTCCATGATTATTTACAAAACAAATAGACTGAAGTAATAGGTACATATTTATTTGAAATTGTCTCATATGAGGAAGATATTTCACTGTTCAAATATTTATTAACCTCGTTTGTCGTTTGTTGGATCGAAAAAATCTTATAAAAGCAAAGTAATGTATGAGATTGATATAGAAAAAAAATTAATTTATTTAAAATAAGGCCACTCGACTTTAATGTGAATTGTGTATCATATGAGAGGGACTCAGAAGTCTCCTCAATGTCATTTCCAAGGATACTTAAGGAAATTTGTTTTGAGAGCGTAAAGATTTAAGAAAAAAAAAAAAAAAAAAATAAGGAGTAATAAATAAAAAAAAATAAAAAAGATTCTGATGCCAACCCACGCGGTTTTATAAGTGCGGAATTTTGTTTCATCATCTAAATTGAAGACATCTCCCCAAAAAATTCCGGAAAGCTATCGCCAGGCCAAGAGTGTATGTTTGTGGGGCTTCTTCTCCCTCTGAAAGATCTTTAATATTCTTAGAACCATTAGAACAAAAGGTAGCAACATTCTTTTGCCAGTATAATTATTTACTGCCTTGTTGAATTAAAGCAGAAATAAACGCCTACATGACTCTGGAAGCTATTACTGCTCATTGGGGAAGAGACTGACAAGACCCGTCCGAAAATTATGATAAACACGACGAAATGAGACAAGAATTCTGTTCAAGGAACAAGCAAAACTTCGTCCAGATTCCAGGACGAGCCGAGCAATCCTTCCTCCTTCGGTTATGAGCTCATCAGCCTGCTGGCAGCGATAGTACGTAATTAGCCCCGCATTAGTCCCGAAAATAAGTGAATTTTTGATATTATCTCTAATAACGATGTAGGCTCGACGCACAGACCCCTACAATCAATATATATATATATAAAGAAGGGCGAGGATGCTGCGGGAAGAAGAGCGGCTACATAAAATAATGCGAACGTCGCAGGGATAATTTTTGTCTGGAAATGTCAGAGGTCAATGTTGGCACGGAGGAGCTCCGAAATTTCGTACAGAATGCTTATCGCCAGAAACTCCTATACCCGTGTATAACACTCTGGTGTGTCTGTCTACACATATAGTATGTATATCTATAGCAGTACTGTACCCCAAACACTCAACAAGAAGGAAACACCCGCGCACTCACCGCTCCCAACCGAAGGGAGTTTATCCTGGCCAGGCTCAAGGATACTCCGGAGCGGTCCCTTTTCGACGGCGGCTAAGAAAATATATCTAGATACAGCTTCGCTCCAGAGATAAAGCTCTCGGCTTTGGCAGCTTTGCGGTCACTAACAAAGGGGTGCGGGTGGCGCTCATCGAAGCCGACACGAAGAAATTTCATAGTTTAGCTTCAATTCGGCGCTATACGGGCCGATTCAAGCGTAGGTGTTTTTATGAAGGTATAGGGGGGTCTTGCTTCATTGATTAGACGCCACCTTTGATCCTTTCATTTTTACTGCAAAAGAGGGAAACAAAATTCACGGAATTACAGGGTGTCCCGAAGGCCAAGGTACAAACGAGGTTAGTTAAAATTCAAGGATATTCTAAATCGAACTAGCTATACACAATCTATCCCTCGAAACAAGCTCTAACTTTGCAATTAGAATATCTATCCACCTAATTATAAAGGGTGTTTTTGTAAACCGATAGAACTTAAAATTTAAAAAAATAACACAGTCAAAAGATCAATTCATACCATTAATATTTAAAAATAACTTCGGGCGTTCGGCCACAGCGAACAACACTAACTATGTTGCCTGCCAAGTTGCCAATCATATAGAAATATATAATTAAAAATATTTTATTTGACAACCTTAACTTCAGACCTCTTCCAGTCCTGTCTGAGACTATCGAAATTCCAGCTAGATTTGAAATTAATCTACTAATTTCTAATATTTTATTATTTACAGTTGTACCCTACATGCGTTGCTACGCCTCCCCGAAAACAATCGGTTTTAAGCGGGAATTTATAAATAAAGTATCTCATTCACCATTAAATTAAAGAAAATTAATGAGACAAAACATGAACATGAATAAGAATTTTTTACATAACTTTTAAGAGGGTTTTCTAACTGAATTTCACTCAAATGTTGCTAAAGTGGTGATGGTCAACAATTGGCCGAAATTTATCTATTTCAAAACTTGTAAATAAATGTATTAAAATATTATTGATCATAATAAATTTATGTATGAAAAATACCTCCATATGTCTTCTTTTGAAAGCAATTTGAGGAATCTTGATAGCTGTTTACATTTTCTATGTATCTATCTACCTGTCTATGTATTTACCTATCTGTCTGTCTACCTATCTATCTATCTTCTATCTATCTACCTCCTATCTATCTATCTATCTTCTATCTATCTTCTATATATATTCTATCTATCTTCTATCTGTGTGCCTTGCTACGCTTCCTCGAAAATAATCGGTTTTATGCGAATTCCAATAAAAATTCAAAAACAGAAAAAATGTTGCGAACATTTGAAAACATGATAGCCTATGACACTCCCCTTTATATATAGACTACGTAGTATAAACTTCAAGGAGATCGGCTCAGCGGTTTCGGAATCTATAAAAGACGAACAAACAACAATCATTTTTATAACGACTCAGCTCAATTCCAACGTAATGTCATACCAAATAATTAAATCAAAATTGAAATAAATCAAAATCTATGAAAATTCAATTCAACAGTGCAATCGGAAACATTGAAAATGTTAAGTGACAGCAGCTGTCAAGAGGCACGCTGTCCGGCATAATCAATGTTTAGTATTGCGTGTGTTACTATTCAACAGATGGCGCTTCCATTGCCGTAAAATATTTAGTATATTGTGTGTAGCTCCTTAACGTACAACCCATGGTGCTCTTAAAAATAAAAAAATAAATGGTAAATTTGAACAAACGAACATTTACATTTTTATTTATATAAATTACATTAGTTGCGTTTTTTCATTATCTAATCTGAATCCGATAATTTATATTAAATTGAATTTTTTAAACTATATTCTGGACAGATTATGAACGCCATGTACAATTTCGTGCGTAATAAATTTAAAATAAATATCTTTGAGTTTCTTATGAAAATCTAGACGAAAATTTCGTCAAAAATTTCTACATAATTTTCAAGCAGTGACGTAAAAATAGGGTGGCTCGACTGGCAAAATGCCAAGAGCCTCAGATCCAAGGTAGATAACTAATTGTGAAGTAAATTAGTAGGTTGTGGTAGTAGCTGTTATTTTTAAATTTTCACAATTCCCGTCACTACAGCTAGCGCCAAACGGTCATTCTTGTAATTAAAATGAATAAAAACATATTTAAGGAATTCCCATGGGGAAAGAAAACTTGCAGAATTTAATAATACTGTCGATAGAAGAACATTCCTTAGCTCGAAATTTGAACTCTGATGAAGGTTCCAGTCTAAAAATTTACCAAGAGCCCTACATTATCTTGTTACGTCACTCCTTTCAAGGCAATAAAATTATTTTGAAATTGAATACGCTTGAATTTCGAAATTCCTTCACAGTCTATCCAGAATGTAATTTAAAATAACTTTTAAAATGCGCATCAAATTGCAATGAATTTTACCTATCGATTATTGTTAAGTTGTTGTTGTAAGTTATTGGATTAATTTCTTTGTATTCGAAAGCCACTTATTTTCCAAAATTAAGGAACTAACAAAGGTAATGCTACAATAACAAAACCTCCATGCAACCATTTATTTGTGCGATCAGGTCAGATATCTTTTATTTAAAACAATTCTTTATGTACTATTACTTTGGCACTCTCTATTAATTACCGAATGTTGTTAAATGTATTCACGTATGTTTTAAAATGTTCCATGTTTCTGACCTAAGATATCCTGATACAAACAAATTAGTTTAGACTATCATTCAAAAACATTTATGTGATATATTATATTGTAAATCTAAAAACTGATGAAGAAAGTTCATCTCTAGCAAGTTTATTATTATATTTATCATTTGAACGTGTCCAAAAGTAAGGTAAAAGTGCCATTATTTTGTTAAAAGTTTGCTTTTGTGAAGTTCATTCGTTCGGATAGTTTGACTCTCAGTTACAACTAAATGCGGGCTACAATATTTCTGTAGTTTTGCCAAAAATTACGTCATATTCCAAAATACAGTATGGGAGTTTTTTGTATTGGGTTCCAAAATGGTGAATCAAATATGGCGTCCAAACACTTGTAATAACATGGGATTTTCGATCAAAATGAATCAAAGAGGTTTCAGGATCGCTGATATTAAGTCTGTTATCAAAATATATAAATCAAAGATGGTGGATCTATTATATCTACCGAAAATTTAAAAAATGTCCCACCCCCTAAAGATTTACAAAGAAATGAAAACCTAAAAATGTTGGGAATTGGTAATTTTAAATTTCTTATACTGGGCACAAAAGCAAACTTTTTTTTAAACCATGTTGATTTTTTTAATTTGTAAAAAGAAAGCAATGAGAAATTACCAAATATTAATCAAAATAAAAAATCGTGTCGACTTGTGTTATTTACAAAGCGAATTCAAGTACTTTTTGAACATATAAAATTAAGGAGATTATTAAAACTGAAGAAGCAAAAGTATTTTTCTTTTGCCAACAAATTGGGATCATAAGTTATCATAGACACGTATTTTAGCTATGTTTTAGAAAACGATTTACTTTCTTTTGAAACACTTGAATAAGACGTATTTATAAGTCCGAGAGTTCACCTTTAAAATGTACCCAAACTTAACTGTAATTAAACCAGAAAATTGTCGTTAAATTTAAGTTTACTTTAAAATAAAACTAATCATTTCTTAAATAAAAGTTTCCATTTTTCCCCGTAACTACCAGAGAATTCATGCTGTGGTACACAAATGAACATAATATAGAGTGAGACAAGAGCTACAGTTCGATTTAGTTTGTATCAATTTTTCAAATATATGAAAGATTTGTTTTTCTCAAACAATATGCAAACGAAAACGCTTAATAAAATACTGTTTGAGGAAATCAAAAATGTTTTATCAAAGAACATGTATTCCTTCATAACAAGGACGACTGCTTTATTTTCAGACTGTCAATGTCCTCACTTTAATGGCATACATTATTATTCAAAGTATTTTCCTTATTTCAATGTTCCCACTTTACTCATATTAAAGAAAGCTCCTTGATTTCAAGGAAGTATATCTACTTATTTTAAGGACTTTTCCTCTAATTTGAAAATGTTAATTTCGTTTTGGAGGTTAGAAAATTACGTATATAGTAAGGATCATATTACCTCATTAAAAAAGTAAATTTTGATTTATTCAGCAAATTTAATGGTTGCTAAATTAAGGGATCATCACAGTTTTTCAACTTGAAAAAAAGAATACAAGTTTTTTGGATGGATTTTGAAAGTAAATCATTTTAAAAACCTTTTGTCAAAATTTCATAAAGATGGGTGTACTCTTTCATATATTTTTCGTTATTTTATTTGAACGCGCTGCCGCCACAGTAGGCCCAACGGACGTTTTTCGTGTCATAAATTTGTAGCTTTTTAGTTTGTTGACATATTTCTATGAAGTAAGCATTCAACGAATTTATCCAATAAAAAAATAATAATAATATATAAAAAAATTAATTTATTTATTTTAAAAAATTAATTACAACAAAAAAAAAAAAAAACATAAGAAATATTTTTTTTATTTTGTTCTTTCTGCTTAATCAGCCCCAATTATTATTTTAATTTTATTTTAAATTTTTTTTTTATTTATTATTTCGTATTGTATTTTATTTTATTTTTTACCTTTTTTCAGGGAATCGGTTCATTGAAGGCTTACTGATAATATATTGCTAATTTTTAATGAAATTACGAAATACCAAGAAAATCGTTATTTCAAGTTTTTTTTAGTCCTCCTTATTCTAGATAATATTAACTACATATATCGGCATCGGCAAACAGCACTAACATTCTAAAAATTTTAACAGACTTTATAAAGTGAATAAAACCCTATATTTTATTATTTAAAACTTTGAAAGTCTTTGCCAGGGTTCTCTTTTCAATTGTTGATTTCATTGCAATATTATTTTAATCGAATTTTGCTGTTAAAGGGGGGCTATTAATTTTAAAATTAAAAACATATACATATATACTAATATTTGGTACCGACCATAGCCACTATCATACTGAACCCAAATATTTCTAAAGAGTGACCGCAAAATTAGCCTGTTTTTGCACAGTTCATAGCAATCTCAAGAAACGAGTTAAAAAAAATCTAAAAATAGGTACATACTCGTCGTGAAAAATGCAGATGAGCATATTTTTTCGATTTTCAAAATTATTTAAAAAACTACCCCTTTCAGGGGGTGTAAATATCAAAAAATGGTAAAAGAGTGATTCGTTTTATCACCATGTCGTTATTTTGAAAATTAGGGGTTGTTTCACCCCCATACAGGGTTTTTTTCTGCAGTAATATCAAAGATATTGCCTCTGAGATGCTTCTCCTCCAATATGTTTTTTTTTTCAACAGATTTTAAAAATACTGGACACAATTATAGCGTTGGGGGTGGTTCAACCCCTTGTAGGGGGTGAGTTTTTGGAAGAAATTCACATAAAATCAACAGGTGGGTCAATACTATGAGTTGTTGTAATTCTGATGAGATTATTTTATTATTAATGAGGCTGAATCAATGTTTTTGTGATTATTCAAAGGTAGTTATTTTTACCATTTTTTGATATTTACACCCCCTGAAAGGGGTAGTTTTTTAAATAATTTTGAAAATCAAAAAAATATGCTCATCTGCATTTTTCACGACGAGTATGTACCTATTTTTAGATTTTTTTTAACTCGTTTCTTGAGATTGCTATGAACTGTGCAAAAACAGGCTAATTTTAAGCGATTTTTGCGGTCACTCTTTTGTGTTTCAGACAATTATTCCTTAAAAAACCATCAATACAATTGACATCGATTTTTTTTCGATGGCTATGCGGACTCTGCAATTAATAAAAAGATTTTTTTGTATATTTTAAGAACCTAGAAAAAATCCCATAAATATCTTATATAGAGAGACACTTATTTTCCGGTCATATAAACTGTGATGCTCCCTTAAGTTAAAGTTCATCAATTTAAAGCTATAACGAATTAAGCTCTACTTCATTATCAATTTTCCTTAATTTTATATCCATTTTGATTGAATTCTAGTGAACTTTTTTTCAGTATACATATATTATATCTTGTATTAAAGTGGAGATGGCAGGAACGTTGTATCGGAGCATTACTGCCCTTATCGTAATCATCCTAAAATGCCTCGGATGGGTAGATATAAGGATGATTGTGAACATCCCGCACTTACATTAGAACATGTAATATTAGACTTAGAAAGCCCTTAAATGAAATTGATGGATATCTTTTAATAAAGGCTTTTTCTCTTAACAGTTTATTAGTTTTTAGGTACTTTAACTCTAGATCTACCGCAAGCTTGTAATTTTAATAATTTGGTATATTTTAATTTTGAATTAGTAATTATAAGTGGAAAGGGTTTTAGATATACGCTTTGGCATAAAACTTAAAAGATAACATTAAAAATATAATTAATATTAAGAAGGAATTGAGTACTGCTCAATTTAACTGGCCTTGGTAGTTCTAGTGTTAACATCTAGTGTAACATTAGTTTTACCTTGAAAATGTACGAACTCTAAAAAGTAATGATATATTACATTATCTAGATAAGTACTTTACTTATATTTGAGATACTCGGGCCTAAGTCTTTTCCCTATACAATGTGAGCATTGTCCTTTGCTAAAATAATAAAGTCCAAATAATATATTTTAAAAAAGTGGGTGCTTTATAATAACAAAGCTCAATATTTTAGAAAACTCAAATGTCGAACGTCGTTATTTTTGGAAGGATTGCAAAAGCATTTTTTGACCTTGTGCTCGGCTCCACTACATTTGAATAATACATTCTGAGACACCCTTTGTAAACGATTCGCAGCAAGTGGAACGAAAAAAGTGCCTGAGTAGTCATTCCAATTTCAGTTAAATCTATTTCCAGACTATGGTAGCAGGAAATTATCCCCGTGACGTCTCCTACTTGGGCTCACCTGTGTATAAGTGCAAGGGGAGTAAGTGCGGGGAACTTTACACCGCAAATGATTTCCACCTGGCGTGATAATGCCCACCCTCAGACGAGCTCCAGCTCAGAGGTTTTCTCCCAGAGATATAAAACTTTGCCAGAGGATAATGAATAAAGTCAATCTAAATTACGTTCACTTTATTGAGGAAATTTCCGTTCTCCGCATCGGGCTGTACGAGATGACGCTCGAGAGTCTCAGCCCACGTTCTTTCTTCCAGGTATGTACCCCTAAAACTTAAGTATTTTCTTCATTAGCAAGTCTTCTTACTTCGTTACGCAGTTTTGCAGTTAAACATTAAAATTTTCAATCTTCAAAAGCTTCACAGTAAGCAGCGAGAAGTGATTTAAAAGGCATTTATTTGTTTTGTTTTGTTTTATTTTTTTTCAAGAAAATTAAAAAGACTCCACCCAAATCGCCCACATAAACCGCTTACGCCGATATCTCCTTGAGGACGACACTGTTTATACAGTCGGGATGGGGGAAAAATTTCCTGATACAAGTTTTAATCGAAAAGCATGTGATTTTTTTTTTTTGGGGCCTTTTGTTTATTTTCCCTTTTATGGCTTAAAAAATCCAGAGAACAAACAACACATCAGACATATTTTTGCGTTCCACAAAATACATAAACGCATTAGGCGTGGGCATTTTTTCTTTTCCCCATTATACAAGGCCGCAAGGAATATTATTAAGCCAGCGACACAGAGGACGAACGTAATTTCATGGTATGATTGTGATACAACAAAAACGGATCTAAGTGAGAAGTTAGAGGATATATTTGAAGTCCCACACATATTCCGCCGGTGATGGGGAACAAGTTCCCTCTGTCATCTAATGGTCCTTAGGTAAGGACAATTTGTAGCAATTTAATGTCGCTCCGCACAGTTGGGCAGGCTATCTTTTGAAATCCAGCTGGACAACCCACACGATTGCTTGATTGTGTGCGTCCCAGGATTATGTTTGCTTGCAGGACCTTTGCCCTTTATCCCTCCTTACAACAATGACTGTCCTTTGAGAAATGCGATTACTTTCTATCTGGTGGACAGAGGTAGCCCTAACCTTAGCCTTGCCTTGACTACGTCTTCATTATCTGAGAGATGAGTTTTTTCGCTTTTTTTCGTTTTATTTATTTATTTTTTTTTTTTTTTTTTTTTTTTTACAAAGGACAACTGAGGCATAACGAAGATTTAGTTCCTTTGTGAAATCTTTGAAGGCTGTTGAACGGATGTGACACTTCCTTGTTAGGCACAATTTAATTTTCTTATATCAAAAAAATGTATGTAAAATAGGAGTTTTTTGGAATAATGAGCATCATTTAGATTGAATTTGCCAAGCATAAAATATTATATTACTCCTACGAATTCCTGAATATCTCCATATCTCATATCTTCAAAATAAAAATAAGAACTTTCACAGAGAGACAAACTTATATAAAATTGTTAGAAAAACAAGTATAAAGTTTTGAGGTAAGCCATCCAAAAATAATTAGGCAAAGCTTAAGGGAAGTAATTCGGAGAACTAATTAAAAATTTCGGAAAATTATTTAAAAATTCATAGTGAACTAGAATAGAAGAGAATAAGAATTTATTAAACCAATATACAATAAGTAACAAACATTCATAGATAATATATACAGAGATTAGAAGCTTTGTTCTTTACAGACTGAAATTTAATATCGGGCAATGAGGAAGAAATTATTATTATGTTGCATTAAGTGAATGGAAATTAAATACAAAAACCCTTAATAAATCCTAAAACTATGTTGACCTACACCTAATTATTGCACTTAATTTTCAAAATGTTACTGTTGTAAGAAAACAAATTTGAAATTAATTCTTTTGATGAGTCATAGCTCTTTGTACAAATGAGTTTAGTAAATTATACACCTCGACAGAAACAAGGTCGATGTCGGCTTTATCGTGTAGCTGACGCGTTGAGAAAAACCACGGTAGATTAAACATCATCTTTAGAATTTTGTTTTGCATTCATAATGAATGAATTAACATTTTTTGCAATTATAAATATACTTGAGCCATCAAAGTCTAGAAACTAAGGTAAACTAACGATTCTTATTGTATATTGTTATCTTACATATTTCACCCAAATAAGGGAAATTTTCAAAGACGATACTTAGTCAATTAATCACATAATTTTTACAAATAATCATAATATACACGGTGTCCAATAGGAATGTGTGAAAACTAATGTGTCACTATTTTTTAACAAATGGAGAGATCGGGAAAATGTAAATACTTTTTAATAAAGGAAAGTCGTCATTTTCATTTCATGCCCATTTTATTATAAACAATTAAACATATTTAATACAAACCATTGATTTAAAAATATAGTGAAGAATCTTAAACTTTAAAAAATTTTGAGCTTAATCTATTGAGATTTCTACCATAGAAAGAAAATAAAATGTTATTTCCGTATGATAATAAAGTATCGAAAAATGTACGATGAATTTCATTTGAAAGATAGAAACACGGTCAATGCAGTTGTTTTATTTTTTTGCCCTGATCAAAATCAAATAATATTTATTTAATAGTTGAAAATCGTGAATTTAACAAAAATAATATGAAATTTGCAAGCCTCAACAACTAACCTCTAATCTTGTTCCATAATCTCCTTCAACCCACAGCCTTAGAGAATCTCCGACGCGCGAACTCATACACTTATAAATTTACAAATTCAATCATTATCATCATAAAAGAATAAGTTTAGCAAAAGAGAATTAAATTTACTAACTTCGTTAATTACATAGTCAAACTAAATTTCAAACCAAAAGCCAGACTATACTTTTCCGAAAGTTTTTGACGTGCTGGATCTGAATCTGACCTCAGAATTACTCAATCAGGTGTGGTTTTCGAGAGGTGTTAACCTAAAAGTGGAGAAAAATTACCTCGTGATGTAGCATACCTTCAAATATTGCGAAAAACTGGAATTTGTCCATTTTTATGTTTGAATCTCTCGAAAACCGGCGATAGAGTAATTCTGAAGTCGGATTCGAATTCAACGCGCCAAAAACCTTCCGAAAAGTATAGTCTGGTTTCTGGTTAAGAGGGTCGGTTAAGTTTTGCCAGACTATGTTACATGCACTTTAAATCTTTCCATTTCTACTCAATTGATATATGACCAAAAGCAATTTTTATTATACACTATAAATGATGATTATTTTGCAAAATGTGAAACACAAACACTATTTTATTAAGAATTAATTATGGAGTATCTAATTTCGTTTGTCATAAAATATAAAAAAAAATACATGTTACTTAGATTTTGATGGGGATAAGGAGAAGATGTTCCAGACGATTTTTATACAGGTTTAAGAAAGGCGCAATATTTTGAAGATAAAATAAAGATAAAATTACATCGATTCTATCCAGTTTACTCTAGCTAAAAATCTCACCATAAGCAGTTGTAAATTTAAAGCAACGCAACGTTTCTGCACCCGCATGGGTTAAATTCATTAAAGTCATTATTCATTCATATTAAATTCAGAATCGCGATTTCCCAACGGACCGGAGAACCGCATTTTCTTTTTTTGTTATTCAAAAATGTCTCGGTTTTTTGGCAAAAAGTATAATGCAATTAAATAAATTAAAAGTACTGAGTTGAGTGCGATTGGCGGATTAAAGCAAACTCTTCCTCTAACTGCTGACTTAATCTGCTTTTCCCACATTCATCTGGTTAACTTGTGAGTTCCGGAAATTCCTGCGAAACGAATGCAAGCGAAGCGGATAAGGGCAATACCGAATCAACTATACAATTATATACATATATAGTGTAGTATATTTCCCTAAGGATGGCTTGCACACAGCTTCTCCTATAAATACAACGCTCCATACGGGGTGAGAATTTGAAAATTATGCAAATGAAAGAAACTGGCAAGCTTCCCAGTAAATTGGGAGGCTCCAGGGAATGTCTTGATTAGCCAAATTAAATGGTTCCACGCTTTTATTTCTATTTTCATTGTATAACCAAGAGAATATTCGTCCCCAGTTACATCCAGCAGAGGGAATTTTAAGAATAATAAATATAAGAAAAAAAAAAAATTATTCGATGACCAAAAAAAAAATATTAAGCGCCAACGGCCCTAAATTTATTGTTTTAAAGGGAATAATTTATCCCGGCTGGAATTGGCCTATCAAAAACATGACCAGTTCATCATTAAAAATCAACCCTGAGAGCTGCCGATGGGGGCGCTGCCCTATAACCCAGCCGCCGAACTAGGTGCAAAATGAGGGGGACAATCCCCACCTACACAGAGGCAGAAAACGGTCTGGGGTTGGAGTGAGACCTGAGGAAAGCCTCGGGGCCCTCTCACACGACGATACGGCAAGGGCACAGGAGGCGCCCTATACATCCTGGAGTGTCGCAAACATATGCAGCACCAGCAAAAATGCATTTTCCCTGCAGGTTCAACGCCCTAGCAAGGATACTCCCAGCAACTTAGCCTAGTTTCCCCAATTCAGCGAAACTTAAGTATGTGTATACTGAGCCATAGTTGACCTGCCAGCCGCCGAGTGGGAGAAATATCCTGCAATATTTCGTTCCCAGGGAACGCTAGGTCTCGCCCGGGACACGGTGGACAGATATCCTGGCTGAATTCCACTATACTACCTATATATTTGTACGGCCTCTATATATATTTTCTAGTTGCTGCACCGAAGACCCGGCTGCATAATTTTAATGTCTGATGCCTCAGTTTTGGAGGGAGACTTACCATCTCCTACGCCAGGATCCTACGAGAATTTAAAAATAAATTGAAAAGGTAAATGCACGCAATACGACAACATCAAAAGGGCCTCAAAATGTCAGCCTAGTTAGGAAGAGGGATTTATGGTCAATTTACAGGACGCAGTAGGATCCGGTTGAGTCCACACAGTCTGGCTGGTTCGTTGCTTCCTTAAGGCTCCTCCAGACGGCGCGCGGTATATCCTCTTCCAGCGTGATGGACGAGTTGTCCCCATTTCTTCGAGGGGGGTTGACCCAATTCCTGGAAAGTATCTTCTATCAAGGTATTATATACTATACACCTCCCGCAACTTTCTTCTTATAGGTCCAGAGACGACGACCGACGACCGACGACGACGACGGCCAGAAAAGCCCTATTGATGGCTGCTGCCGACGGTTGTGACTTTTATTGGATTCGCTTATTGAAAACTAATTTTTTATGCTGTGATTGCTTTGCAGATACATAGTGTTAGCTTCTCGTTGTTTCAGGACCTCAAGAGTCAACAGTTTCCTCCATTATCCTCGCTTAATCTTGTTTGCTGCGGGTGCTGCGGACGGGATGCAGTTAGAGTTCCCGGCCTGGATATTGATTTATTATTAAGTTTGTATGCAGGCTAGAATTATGATCGAAGTTGCATTTACGAAGAGCGTTTATTATATTATGGCAAAATTACTTATTTATACCGGAAAACTGGATTAACTTCTTATACACTTTTTGCAGAAAAGTTGATAACTCATATTAGAGTAGAGTACCTATACATAAAAGAAAACCTTTTAAAGAACTTTGCACCAACTGGTGAAACTAAAAAATTTACGAAAAAAAATTTGATATTCAGCTATACATCGCTATAGCTAAATAGCATCATTTGAGGTAATGTGTTAAGATGTACAGTGGTACCTCGATATACGAGTGCCCTAATATACGAGTGTTTTGAGATACGAGCCGCCGAGCGAGCGATATTTTGCTTTGAGATGAGAGCAAGATTTGAGATACGAGGAATCGCACACTACACCGTTGCACACGACCCCAACATGCGGGGCGCATGTTGGGGTCGTGTGCAGCGTCTAACAGTTTCTCCCACCTCAGACTAGACCTCAGTCTGTGTGCTTGTTTCCCTCGTTTTCGAAGCATTTTTGATAAGTTGGGTTCGCGTTTTTTGCTTTTTGTACATTTACAAAACATTATCACATTTATTTTTATAACCATGGGTCCGAAGAAGAAGATGATGTCTATTAAATTAAAGCGTGAAATCATAGAAAATCATGAGCAAGATGTGCGAGTAATTGCTTTGCGACACGAGAAATTTGACATAGGAGCAAGGTTACGGAACGGAATTAGTTAAGTCTAATATCATCCATACAAAGGTACACTGTACCTGAATATAAATAACGTATAACGTAATGCATTTAGAGTGCAATTCCAAACCAACGAACCGAGAGTAAATCCTATTATTCTAATATTAAAGAGTAAATCCAATGTTATTATGGATATATCTATAAATTTTAAATTATCACGTCTTTTGTATATCCTTATCAAAAATTAAATACCAAAGAACAATCCCAATAAAAGTCTTTAAATGACCTTGAATATGGATCTAAAAACCTTAAAAATAAATAAATATTAACTTAGAAACTTTTAACAATTTAAACGAAATCATACAAACTTTTAAAAAAAAAAATCTCCTAAATTCCTGGTAGGTATAAAGGTAAGGTAAATAAAGCAAGCGAATTTTGTAAATTAAGTGATTATGAGGGGTTCAATTACTGTTTACATAAATTATTAACAGTCCAACCACTTATAAACAGACTTATTAACCTAATTAAATTAAAGGTATAAGTCTGCAGGACATTTTTGAATTGTACCTCCGGTAAATAAATTTTTATGGTTAAATCTTTTCTGGAGTTATTCAGCTTCGGGCGATTTCCTTTTAATGAAAGCAAATTGTAACAAACACATAAAGTAAAACGATTCGGTCCTTAACACGAAAATTTAAGGACTTTGTGGTATTACGTCACCAACAAAATAAAAGGTCGATTTTTTTCCAGGAAGTAGGGATTTTGTTCATATTATCACGTTTTTATATGAAGATTATTATTTCAGAAGCTTAGATATTCCATAGACCATTTAATGGTAGGTACATCAAAGCTGTAGGCAAATATTTTTACCTGAAAATTATCAAATTAAGGTATGTTTATATTTCATCTTATGGGGAATTACAGTAGCTCGGAATTTACCAGGGCATCATTTACGTAAAACCCCAATATTTTGCTTACTAAACAGCCCAAGAATGTTTCAGATAAGTTTTTGTAATGACAAAAATTGCGTTTTAAGAAAAAAATGGTTTGTTGCCCTATCGAGTTCAACGCTTCTAGGTATTTTTATTTTAAAGTGAAATTTTGGAAAATTCAGTCATATCCTACTCAAGAAACTCTTCACAATGAAATTGTTTGCAGATATGAACAAATTAAATATTCCACAAATTTCTACATACATTTCCTATTTTGGGTAAAATCAATAAAATCTAGCTTACTTTATTTCCGAGCAAAAGGGATTTAAAATTCCGACGAATGGAAGAAATTTTATTAGGAGACTAATATGCGTAGTTCTATCTAGACCTTTTTGGTACCTAAAAACGGAAATTAAATGTAGAATGAATGAATTTAAGATATTTTTAATACCGTACTGTAATATAGTATATAATATATATATATAGTGTTTGTTTACACTGAACAAAATTTCTCTAGTTGATTCAACAATTACACCTTCTTAATTCGAATTGGTACGAATTTTATTATTATTATTATTTCTCAATTTAGTAACAATTTTTTCATTTGAAAGACACCTAAAATCTATACTCCGACTTTCAAACATGTGCGCAACTCTGAAAAAAACAATATTTTGCTCTTAATGTAGTCTAGTCCCCTCCGTTATAACCTAATCTAAATAAAAAGTATATATATGTATTAATATTCCAAATCACTACCACGACCCTTCCACTGCCAACCGCAAAAAAAAGGGTTCCCGCTGGGTCACTGGCTATGGTGATCGACATTTTGTATTTTTTCCCATTTTATATATACATACTATATAAACATTAATTTTCAAACTCAATAAATAAGCATACAAAAAATTAAGTTGATTGCTTTTGCAGTTTTTTTATACATCATTTCAAAATTAAGATTTTATTTTGCATTTTAACAGTAGAGAACAAATTAAATTAAACCTTCATGAAAAACCAATAATTAACTCACGAAAATACTTTTTTGACTACTAGCAATCTTGTTAAAAATGTAAGAAATGGTAAAATCAAAAACCACTTGTTTGAGTTGACTTGAGTCGTTCGTATGTGTGTCTTTCCAGTTCAAAATTTGTGCTCGAATTTTCATTCACTTCCTCTTATTGGATTTTGATGAAACTTGACTGATTTTCATAAGCCTCGTGACAATACAATATAATATATCTAATATCGTTCTAAATCCAATTTAGCGGATTACCTTTTTTTTCACTGCCCCCTTGACATGGATATCAAATAAAAGGGTTAAATAAAAGTAAAAGGAAAATGTTTAAATTAAGGTTATGTTTGTATATGTAATTTATAATATTTACCTATTTATCTATTTGTGTACTCGTAACATAAGTCAATATTCTACAGCTTACAGAATTGGAGCAATAATAAATTAGGTAACAAGGGGCTTATGAAAAAAACATCCCATCAACCCGTTTCCATAGAGATAAGTGTACAATTAAATACTAAATCCGCGTTCCCGTACCCAATGCATGTTTTGTTGTCACCAAAGTTTTGCACTTACAACCTAATTAACGGATTGCGAATGGTTCCCACTCAAAATCACTTTAAATTAGCACGTTTCGAGTGGAAACAGTGGAAACACGCCCGCTATTTTCAGGATTAAAATTAAAAAGCTTTCAGTTGCATCCCACGCCAGACTCCAAACGTTGAGGCCCGCCCGATTCCCTAAATAGTCGACGCGTAGTGAAAACGCAGAATAACTTTGTTGTGAATTTCAAAATCCCCTTCGGCATTTACGGGTATTTTGTCTAAATTTTAGATCTACTAATTAACTAGTCTAGTGTCTAGTCTGGGATACATAAACCAATAAAAACCGGCGTTCCCAGTACAAAAATAGAAAAATTGTTAAGGAATTTTTACTCCCCGTCTGTCTGAAAATTTTTCTTAGATTATTCCTCGCAAGATCCTCCTCCCTCTCCTCCACTCACTCGTTGTGCGCTCCATTAAGCTGGCAAAATAAATCGTTCTCGCAAAAGGGATGAGGACATCCGAAACCAACGTAAGTGCAACAAATTTTGAAAGTTTTTCGTGAATAGGGATTCAGACTTGGTGGCGCCAAGACCCGCCAGAGTCCCGAATTCGAAGGGGGGAGGCAGGGGTGGTGAAGGGAGGGAGGGCTGGCTGCACCGACATCCATGTTTATAATCCACCCACCCCCTCGGCCGTGTCGTCGACAGAAAAGTTACGGACACCCGAATCCGAAGTATAGTCCGAGCTTCTTGTATTATGTTATAGCATACTTTGAGGCTAAAAAGTCTGTCAGACAATGCATTTCATATGTTTGCTTCCTCAAAAAGGGGAGCGCGACGACGCTTGAACCCGGAAGGGTTTCCTAGAGCGCATTCAGTTCCCCATCACAGTAAGCGTGCGATTAACCCACCCCCGCCAACGACAGACGACGGACGACGGACGACGAACGACGTCGACGAAAAGGTTCAATCTGTGGAACACAGTTTTAAGGCTGCGAGCCAAATTTGGAACCGCTGAACCACAGGAAGTGCAATGCGACTGCGACGTCTGTATATTACATAAACTACCCCCAGGGAGGGGGAGGAAGGGGCGGGGATAGTGAGCCAAGATAGGGTTTTAGGGTTTGGCTAGAAGGCGACCGATGACAAGGGCCTCACCACTCCCCCAACTGGGAGGAAGTCATTACCCGGCAGGAGTTTTTCTCGGAATCTTTGGCAACTCGTTGGCGCAAACAAAACCCAGAGGTTCATTGAACCCTGATTTTAGGTGCCAGAACGCTCGCCCGGTAAACAATCGGACGCGCACGGAGACCTTTATTTTTTTTTTTTTATCGAAACGCATTTCCAATTTCCACCAACGCCACATCACACCGTATCGTTTTCACCCCCGACATCATTCCCTCCACCCATAAAAATGTGAAGCAAATATTTTTCAGTTTTCGAAGAGTTTCAGATTCAGCAACGAGAGGCGACAGAAGAAAACTCCCATAAATGGGGGTTAAGCTGAGTTATCCTGATTTTGCGTTATATTTGGAAGGGATTTCTTTTCGGGTTTATGGCCTCTTCAATCAAAGTCATGTCATTCCCGGAAATCAAAGCTATAAAATTATCTGATTTACCTGTTCCTGAGAAATGTTTGTTAATTTTAGTTTATTTTCTCCATGTTTTTTTTTTTTACGTTGCGAGGAGAACGAATGAAGTGAGTAGGTTTTTCCCAATGAAATTGTTTGGAAATATCCATCCATCAGCGGAATAGATCTCGAGGGGAATAAATATTTTTTTCCGCATTCAGTATCTGAGATAGTCATAGGAATTTACTTTGAATCGACATTTTTAGAAGTTCTTTTGAAACTTGCATTTTAAATTTTATGACTTCAAAGGACAAGTTCCGAACGTAAATCAAATGTTTAATATTCTTGATTTTAAAAATATTGATGAGCTATTTAAGATATGGAAGGTTAAAAGCCACGTAGTACATTTAATAATGATTTACAATTTTTTGAAGTTATATCTATCTACTCCTGAAATTGACAAAAATAACAATTATATAACAGTTAAAAGTGCGCCAAACAATAAAGAAAATTGATTACTAACTATTTCTTGATTAATTTAGAATTTGAATGTTAACCTCTTTTTTGCTAGTTAACTTACTATGGCTACTTAAATGTAGATAGACATTGTCTTTAAATAAGGGGTCTATAAGTTCACGCCAGTACTGGGGAGGGGCACTTCAGAATTACTGATGTAACGTTTTCAGGGGAATCAAATTAAATAACTCGGAAACTGTAAGTTCCATTGCATTGATTTTAGTATCATTCTAATCAGAATCTAGTTCCGTCTCTGATAGAAATCTGATGACGGAAGTCACCGCTACGCATCCGAAGCACGCTCTAAGTGCTCGAAGCAAAACGAGAATTCCGGACCTTATAAAAATTTCAAATCGGTACAGATGAAGACTCCAAGTAGCTACGACGCTGGTATAAGATTCAAACGATAGATTTTTACCAGAAAAATACAATATAATGTCAATTTAAAAGGTTCTCAATTAGAATGTGTTTTTTGTTTGTATGTATTCCGTCGATATCTTTGCCGATTGTTTCGATGATTCTTGTTTTGTTCGATAGGGTATGTTTTATGGTTGGTCCCATACAAATTGTATAAAAATCGGTGTAGTACTTTTTTAAAAAATTAACAAAAACACAAAAAAAAGGATTACAAAATTTGTGATTGTTTCGATTAAAGCCGGTTGTTTTTAGCCTTTTGAACGTAGTCAATTATTGATCAATTTTTAGTTTTATTTTAAATAGTAAACGAAAAATTAAATTGATTTTCTTTAAATTGCTACTACAAATACTACATATTGTACAATAATTACATTTAAACTTTAAGTAGCGTAAAGGAAAGGCGGGAAAACCTTTCTGCTTTCTGTTTTGTTACATTAAGTTGGTTAGAGGTTTTGATACACAATCTGCTTTTTTTTTCTAGGTATAAAGTATGAGACAATTCAAAGATATCAAAACATTCTTTAAAAAACTCGAAGCGTTGGTGATACATGGTACATCTGAAGAAAATCGCCCAACAAAAACGCCCAAAAAAATTCACATTGGATTGAAAAATCCCTTGTCAATAAACGGTCAAAAAGAAGTAGCTTTTATTATCACAATAATTTTGTTAATTTCACAAAGCCTCGCAAGTACGTAAAATATTTTTCTTTTCCTTTTGAAAAAAATTTTTCACCTTGATAGTAAGTTTCAAACATTTTAATATTTCCAATATGAAAATAATATCGAATTGAACATATCGATTATAATATATCGAAATGCAATAATTTTTGTCGATTTTAAAAACTCCACTTTATTCTTCTGTAAATCCCTTTTTCATTTCAAAAGTAGGTTCTATAAATACTAATTTGTTGTTTTGATAATTACTTTTTCATTGGTAAAATTCATTGGAATGATTTTTGTATCTTCTTATAGATACCTTAAAAATAAAGTTGGGTTTCAACTTTTCGGCAAGCTTAATAGACGAACTATTATATTTTGATCAATCCCACAATCCAATAAAAACTGCTCAATTCTAGATATTGGATACTACTGTGCAATTTTCTAATAGAAGCACTTGTTTTTATTTCCGGAGAAGAGCGCAAAAGGAAGTGATTGTCCTCTAATGCAGAACTCCCATTAAGTGGGCAGTACACTTCTATTTTTTGAAAAAATCGATTTTTCAAAAACATCAAATTTGTATACAAGAGTATGAGTATTTTAAAAAGGAGGAAGGCGTAATGTATGGACCAGAGATTGCCGAATAAGCGTAAGATACTTTTTTTTCAGAATTATCTGCGAATTGAATAAAAAAAACCTTAAACCTTGGGCTCAAATTTTGCGGACTTATTCCATATATGTTTGCTTATGGTGTGAACCATTATTATTAATATAGGTTAATATTGAAACCTTTTTTTATAAATATTTTAATAAAAAAAAAAAAAATTAACGTTAAAAAATTAAAAATTCTGGCATTTTGTTGTTTTCTTGCCAAAATACTTCATCGTGGCTCACACGATAGCAGCTGACTTATATTTTAATATGTGCTTTGAACTTTTTGTTTCAGACGTTCCAGAACTGAGATTTCTTACCAACCAGTTTGAAAAGGGTTTTTTTTAGGCAGCCATATTACTGCCGTACAAACGCCAGAAATTTCGAAAAAAATATTTTTGTTTTTTTTGATACATATATTTTAATGTGTAAAATTTTCAAATGATTCAATAAATTTTTCTATAAAAAAAACACTTTCAAAAAATGCAAAAAAGAAGTGTACTGCCCCCTTAAGACAACAAAATATTGTTAATATGAAAACAATTTGAGAGAACTGAAAATTAATTTTCAATCTGACAAAATTTTATAACGCGAAAATTTTCAAATAGGCAGATGTATTTTTCAATATGCGAATATTTTATCCACTCAAAAATGTATAATTTTCAATAAAATAACAAGACAAAATCAATGATGGAAAATTTGTATAAATGAAAAAGTTTTTGTTAACAAAAACATATTTTCAAATGTATTCAAATCTTTCTAATGGTTTCATTAGTGATAAAAGTTATTAAACATATGAAAATATACTCTTTGATTTGAGAAAACATTGTTTATTTAACAACATGACATTCGTCGAGTGTGTTTTTGTTTTACATATAATAGTAGTTTATTATAATTGTTTATTTGAAACTTTTTTTATTTTGGCGGTAATTTATTTTCCGTTTAACAGTAGATCTATTGTTGGGTTTTTGTAAAAATTATTTTTTTCAATATGACAGTAATTTTTCTCTCAGTGTATGTCCTTCCCCAGGATACTATTATATTTTTTTGCTAAATTTTATAGAAATCTGTTCAGCCTTTTATGCGTGAAAAGGTAACAGACAGACAGAGTTACTTTCGCATTTATAATATTAGTATAGAAGTGTGACTTTCATTTTTACTAAAGAGTTAAGAAACACACCACATGGTAATAAGGAGAATGAATGAACTGCATTATTACTTCTCATTAAGCTTCATTTATGATCTCTAATTAAATGGCTGTGGTTAGTTCAGCTGGACAAACAATATAATGCAATATATGCTTAAGTTACATAATGAGCATATTCAGAATCTATTTTTTACATTTGCGCTGCATAATTCAACTTGATGAGAACATTAGTTGAACTTCACAGCTGTTTTTTGAATGAACGAAACATTTCTTTTATAAAACGAATTCAAAGAGGATTGGTAAATTTCAATACAATTTCATTCCACAATTTCAGCACAATTGTGTTAAGCTCTTAACTTAACATTTAACCTATTTTTATGATCCTTTGTTTTTATTAAGAACTCTCCATTCTCAAATATGTCCTAACTACTTTTTTAAGTTCACAAATCTTTATGATTGCAAGAATTTTCAGTTTGTTTATTTATATTTATTCGCCCAAAAGCGGGCTATTTTCTAATTTTATTATTCTACAATTGTTTGCGGGTACTCAAACTAATCTTTAATTATACTATCTTATCAAAATTGTTTAGTTTATTTCAGCTTCTATTCCATCTTTCTCAAATTCGTACTTGTATAATATTTTTTTAGTTGACCCTAATAACTTTGAGATAAGAAAACGTCTTTCAAAGGTTTGGATCGTATAATTTACTGAGGTTTAGTTTATTGATAAGCACGCATTAGAAATCGAATCAGAAGTTATTATTAGTTTTTGAGTGAAAGCCCTAAACTAAAATAAAGATGTATATATTTTGTTTCATTACTAGAGTGGCGGGCGGAGAGTGCTGCAAATAAAACTGTAGGCATCTAATCGTCTGCCCTAAAATTAAATAATAAAAAAAGTAGCTGTTGCATCGGCCGGGAATCGAACCCGGGCCGCCCGCGTGGCAGGCGAGCATTCTACCACTGAACCACCGATGCTCATGAATGGACCTTGAGGTTTCTGGAGTCCATGCACACGGAAGTGTGTCAGAATTAAAAACAGAAAATGCATAAATCGCATTTATTGCAATGAAACTTAAAATTATATAAAATTTACGTACATATTAAAAGAATGTAACTAAGAAAGGAAAAAATAAACCAACAAGACCTTCTTAATTCTTCCTGAAACTCTGCAAAATCGGGTAGATAGCCTCCAGACAATCAGCAATGTCTTTTCTTGACTTGGCCCCAGTAAACACAATTTTCCCATTTACGAAAATTAACAGCACCACCCGGGGCTTAACCATGCGGTACACTAGCCCCGGAAACAACTCGGGCTCATAGGAACTGAACTGGCCATGGACTTGATTCAAGTTCTCCAACCGAATTGGGAATCTTAGATCGACAGTAGCAACGACGTTTTGTACTTTAAAATCCATGAATTTCACGGGGTACCCCAATTTCTGTAGAATACGAGCGAATTTCCTAGCCCCCAAATTGGCATCGTGCTCATTTCGGGCCCCCGTACAAATTATTTTTCCAGTTCGGAATATTAAAGCAGTGCAGCGGGGCTCTCGCATCCTCATCACAACCCCGTGAAACCTCTGCGGGGAATATTCAGAGTTTCTCGTACGGAAATTAATATTTTGTAAATTGAGCTGGCAGCCGACACTGACGGTGGCCACGATATTTCTGGAAAAATTCATTATTTTTTATATTTAACTGAATGAAATGCAGCGTTTTGAGGACCTACTGAACTTTAATGGAGCTTAGGGCATCTTTTGGTCCGATTGGAATAGCTGGGGTTGTTGGAATTATCGAAATGTGGGGATTTGCAGTCTGATGATCGAAAGAAGAATTTGTTAATATAAATCTTAGGAGTTTCTTGGTTTGTTTACTTACCTTTGGCAGGGTGAAAGTCGTCGAAAGGGGCCGCGGCGGAGGACTATTCAGCAGCGTAGTCAACGCTGACTCTGTTCCCTGCTTATCCATTTCTGGTTTGTGTAATTATTCTGAATGAAATACTTCAGAAATTGTAAAAATACCCCGAGCCCATTCAAAAAATTTGGAACGTGGTCGGCGCTCGACCATCAGCTGTCACACTACACACAACTAAGGAATGATTAGAAATTTGGCGAAATGCGAAAGTGTGCGCTACTGTCTCAAATTTCGGAGTGAAAACGTAAACAATTCTAAAGAAAAGCTTTTCTTTGTTTTAAGTTGAAGCATTTGTTTTAATGGATTAAATTTAATTAATATTAATCCAAATAAAGCTAACTTCAAACAAAAACTCTTTAAGAACATTTAAAACAAATCCTCACATATTTTTCGACTTGGTAATGCTTTTCGGACTTCCATCCCGCAGTTGTCATTCAGCGGTAATCATCTGTCAAAAGTCGACAACATTTCACGGGCTCGGAGGACGTTCTGTGTTTTTGTTTGAAGAATTACTCCTTACCGGCTAATTTCGAAACATTAAAGTTTAATAAGAAGAAAATAATTTAATGTGACATTTTCATAAGCATTCAAACGCGCACAAAAAGCTCGAAGAACTCCTCCAGTCATCATGCTACCCAAAAAGATGCCAGCTCTCAAAGATTCTCACATTGTGAAAATTGCCGTGGAGCTCGAGAATCAGCACGCGCAGTTGATTTCCTTGGACCAGAGACAGCCACTTACAGGTGAGGATAGAAATAAATTAATCTCAGAAGATAATAAGGCAACCGGAAGGAAGACGAACGGGTGCCACCTCTTTTGGCAGGAGGACAACGCCCTTTGAGTAATAGCCGGTCATTATTTTCTCATTGTGTGGCCCGCTGGCTGAGGGGACACTTCATTAATAAATTAGCCCTAATTAGCGTATTTCATGAGCAACGGTGGGGTGTGTCGAGAAACGGATATCAGCCTTGCGTACTAATTTCTGGCGGTAGTTTAGTTGTTTAGCGTTATTCAACGGCCCATTGGAAAATTAAACCTAAAAGTCTGAAGATCAACCTTGCAAAATTTGATAAAACAGTCTATTGTAAAATTTAAAAAAAAATAAGTAAGCAGGGAACCAAGAGAAAAATAATGAAAAAAAAAACTATCTCGCATATTTTTTCAGATATTGAAAAAAAAATATTTTTATCTTGTCGTCCCATACACAAAACGCTTTGTCTTTTTAAATCCAAGAATTTTCCTTATACAAAATATCTATTGACTATGCAACAAAGTGCTTTAGAAATCGTTCTTAAATCGAAGGAACACGGAAATGAAAGACGTACCCCAGAGCTCCTCTAAAAGCTTATATGCCCTGCCAACCTCCTGAACAGATCACAGATTTAGCAAAGTAAATCAACGAATACAATTTTTATTTATCGAATTGTAATGCGAAAAAGCTATTAAGAATTATTAAAATTCTTTTTATTTTCAATAAGAGGTAAGTTAGGATACTTTCTATATAGTAAACAATGTATAAATTTGGTGGTGATGTGGAACACATTGTTAATCTTGTTACAATAGTGACACTGCAGATTTTTATTACTTTTAAATAATTTCGAATCAAACAATCACTCTAGAGTTTATATTACCTAGTAACCGGAGTTGCGCAATTAGTCTTCATGATTTAATCGACAATTTTAGTTTAAAAATTTTTGAATTCCGTGTTATAACTTTAACTCTGAGTATATCATTAATGAAGACCAGTGTTTGCATTCTTCTAAATCAAGATCTCTTCAATATTTATCACAAGCACTTTATTACTTTTTACTAAGCAGCGCTTCAGAGGTGGGTTTGTTTCAGACTCAACCCTTTCCAATTTATTCATTTCACTTCATCGTATGTATGTTTCGTATATTTTCATTATGAATGTATTCTCAATAAAACGATAATATTAAATAAGAAATAATTCTATGCTTTGTTTTTATAATCCTAGAAATATGATTTCACCTTCCTAATTAATCTCTAACATTAAATATTTCTGAACAAAAACAATTCCTGTACATGATATACCTCGTTTAAATACATCCGAAAATTATATAAACATATTAATAAATATTTCAGGAAAAATTCAGGAGCTGTGCAGCATTTGGAATATAACAGATCACGAGAACTATGCCCTTCAGTTTTGTGAGGTAAACAATCACAAATATGTGACAGAAAAAAATCGCAATGAAATAAAGAATGGCTCTGTTCTCCGATTGCGGCATTCTCCATCAAAAACCGCCAATGATATCCTAGAAACTCTCCGATCAGGCTCGACACTAGACAAAGTCAAGTGTTTAGAAAACCTGGCACAATTAAGTCTGGATCTTACATTCGCACTCGAATTTATCAAAGAACAAGGCTTAAGTCTGATTATTGATATGATCGAGGATTCAAAATGCGATGTAGAAATTTTAAAGTTTAGCCTTCGGAGTTTCGTTGAACTGATGGAGCACGGTACAGTTTCCTGGGAAATTCTAGAGAACACTTTTATAACAAGAAATATTTACATTACGTGCAATTTTTCATCATTTCCCAAGGAGTGCGTAGAGTGCTCTCTATCCAATTTAGAAAACATAGTGCACAATAGTACTAAATATCTTTTGGTAGAAAAAGAGATCACACTAGAGAATTTGCTAAAGCTGCTGCAGGAGCCAGATTCATCTGTGATTCAGCAAAATGCAATTGCTTTAATCAATGCACTTTTTATAAAAGCAGACGATGCCCGCAAGAGGCAAATATCCCACACGTTTAGTACGAAGCAATATCGCTCTGTAATTTTAAGTAGTGTAATTGGAACAAATATTGGTACAGAAATGGGACATCAATTGTATGTGCTGCAAACTTTGACTCTAGGTCTTCTTGAAACTCGCATGAGAATGAAAATGAATGCACAAGATCAAGATGCTCATGAAAAAATTAAGGAGCTGAGAAGGATTGCATTTGACGACTACTCTGGTTCGAGTGGAGGTGATGAGCAATTGAGGAGAGGCGGAAATGTGAATTTTTCACAGTACTACAAAAAGTTAGGATTTAAATGCGATATAAACCCGGCTCAGGATTTTATTGAAACTCCGCCTGGAGTTCTAGCTTTGGACTGTATGGTGTATTTTGCAAGAAATTATACACAGCAGTACACAAAAGTGGTCCACGAAAATTCATGTCGAGCTGATGAGCATGAATGTCCCTTCGGTAGGACCTCCATTGAACTGGTTAAACTTCTTTGTGAAATTTTGAGAATTGGTGAACCGCCGTCAGAACAATCAACTGATTTTCATCCGATGTTCTTCACACATGACCATCCTTTTGAGGAATTTTTCTGCATTTGTATAGTCACTCTAAATCGAACGTGGAAAGATATGCGAGCAACTGCTGAAGATTTCCAGAAGGTCTTCAGTGTCGTTAGAGAGCAAATAACGCGTTCGCTAAAAATTCGTCCAAGTAATTTGGATGATTTTCGTTTAAAAATTTCTGCATTAAATTATCAAACAATCACAACGCTGCGGCAGCAAGAAAGAACTTCTAAGGAAGAGTGCGAATCAACAGCATCAGCTATTGTGAAGTTAAAGGAGAAAATAACTCCTGAGATAATGGACCTTATTAAGCAGCAAAGGCTCAACTTTTTGGTTGAAGGTATGTATTTGTAATTAAAAAAATATATTATTGTTGCTATTTTCTTTTCGTTATTTATTTTGACTACAAAAATATAGAAATATGTTATTTAAAAGCATTTTTTGAATAGGAACTCGTTTTTCGAAATACTCTCGCGGTACGCGAAGCAAAGACAAGTTCTGGTATGCTCGTCTATCTCCAAATTACAAAGTAATCCACTATGGTGATTGCGATGAAAAAACCATTCCCACGCTGGAGGAGCTACCCAACAAAGTACTCGTAATTGATATTAAGCAGCTTTTAGTCGGTAAGGAGTGTCCGCACATGAAAGAAATGCGAGCTAGAAAATCCGCAATCAATCTTGGCTTCTCGATAACATTCGACAACATGGACCATGCAACGCTAGATTTTGTAGCTCCCGACGAAACCACATTCAACTACTGGACTGATGGTATTAACGCTTTACTCGGGCAAGAAATGGTAAGTAAGCAGAAGGACGAAGATTTCGAGGTACTCCTCTCCATGGAAATAAAATTGAGACTGCTGGACACGGAAGGTGTGGACATCAGCAAGGAGCCGCCACCGATTCCTGAAGATCCAGAGAATTATGATTTTTGTTTCGAAAGCTAGGATCTTTTTCTGTCTAAGTTAAGGAGATTTTTGCATGCCAAAGTTATTTCTTCTACAAAAAAAAAATTAATGTAAATGCTCCTTCCATTTATACTTTCTATTTGAGACTGCTTTTACTATTTAGCAGAAATATTTACGTACTTTTGGGTAGGTTCAATGCTTTTATAAAATTCAGATGAAATTTATTTAAGAAGAATTTTACAAAAACGAACGCACATTTTAATGTTTAGGTATACTTACAGTGACGCAGTTGAGCTTTTTAGTCTCTCTAGAATTTTGTCTTTTCCACGAAAAGTATTAAGTAACATTTATTTTATTAGTATTCCAGGGAAATATGGTTGGCTTTGGTGCAATGATATTTTTTAACACCAGCAGTAAAAGTTACAGCGGAATCTTTTAAATATTAAAATAATGACGAACAAAATGATATCTTTGGAATTGTAGATATTTCTTTAGTACTTTAAGATAAAAAGTGGGCCATAAAATAATTTCGTATAAGTGCCAAAGCCAATTTATGGAACGAACTATTTTAGTATATCTTTAGAAATTTTATTTTTATAACTATACTTTCCCGCAGTCCCACCAAATTGACTGTAAAATTAACAAAATTATTTAAATTTTTCAAAAATCTTCGGTATTTTTGCTTTAGTTATTATTAGGTGCAATTACTTTTTTTCCCGATTTGTAAAACATACGAGTTGTGCATTATCTTACAATCAAAACATTGCATTATATTTTATATTTATTATGTGATTATATTAAGATATTACGTTTTAGTGCGAAACAGTCATTATATAGATATTTTTTTCATTAATTTTACGCAATCAATTTTATATTTAATATACAGCAATTCTACAATATTTTATAAATTTTGACGAGGAAAATATATATATTTTGTGAGAACAACTGAAAGTCTGTTATTTGCCTGGGAAAAGATTAGTTATTGAAACACCTACTTTAAACATCTTTATTTCCCTTCTTCTGATTATTGGGGCTCCTTTTTTCCCATTTGTGGAAACAATTTTTAGCACAACTATTCCAAAAAATTAATACACAAAATCTTGCTATCTACTGATCATTTAATTTCTGCTCTATAATCTTATCACCTAGAATTTATTCTCAAAGATCTACAACATTTATTTTCTGTTGAAACAGTAAACAAACAAAGTAGTCTCTCAAAAAACGAAATATAGTCATAATAAATTTATAAATGCAGTGAAAATACAGCACCAGGAATAGAAGCAGTAAAGAAATTGCAAGATGAATCCTTTAAAACTTCAAAAGCGAGAACATTAATTTGAAAAAATTCCTAGAGTTCCACTACTTTCAGAGATGTTCGTCCAGCATAAAATCGCTCTCATCGCTTCTGTCGGGCAAGCAGACAAAAAATTCAAAAAGATTTAGGACAGGTCCACGTGAAAAAGGATTTTGATAGCGTCCACGTTTGTCCCTCAAATAAGGATATCTCTTGTAGTTGAACATTTCGTTTGTTGTTAAATTCATGCAGGCGTGGAGGATCTGCAAAGACATTATTTATTAATAATATTGCTTTAAGACCGAATTTAGTAGACTACAAGTACATTGAATATTTGAACACAACTAAACAAATTAATTGATGGATATTTTGTAAAACTAACCGAAGTACAGGTCAGTATCCAGCCCAATCCACAGAAGACGAATGCTTCCAATAATCCCAGCACATAAAGCAAAGTAAATCCCTCAATCATAACGCAATAGCATGCAAAGTATATTGTAAAGGAGCAGTTAATAGCAATGGACAGCACAAATAAGAAGAACCACATTCGGTTGCGGAGTCCGACACAATTATAGATAAAGGGGCAATGGTGATCGAAGTACGAGACGCATCTGTTGCAGACTCGGCAGTGTTTAGCACGCAATGGACGTAGACATCTGCAGCTGTGGCATAACCTGGTAAGGACGACGTTACGCTTCTTCCACTTGTCGAAATAAGGGATTTGCTTAATCGCTCTATAGTAGGTATCCGAATTGAGAGGTATATAGCCAGGATCTCGGCGGTTAGCTATTATCCAGCTTATCCACATTACTGCGTTCCAATAGATGAAGCAATAGTGTGATCGACGGAGAATGTTCCATGTAATTGGAATGCACTGCAAGATTATTTGGAATTATTAAAGTCAGAAATGTTAAATACATCATTCAAAAATTTATTTTCTTCAACCAACTACTTAATTCAGCTTAATAAAAGCAATTGCTGAATTGCAGTGCTCTTTGCAGAGACACATTTATCAATACTATTTAAATTCAGCAATTTAATTCAAGCTCCCTAAATCTAGTTGAATTTAGAATTTAAGCAATATTCTTTACTCATTTTCTGCAACCACTTGCTTCATTAAGCCTAATAAAGCCAATTGCTGAATTGTGCTTCCAACTGCAAAGATTAATTTTTCAAATCTGTCTGAATTCAGTAGTTTAATTAAACATTATTCAGCATTATACGCTCACCCTTATCATGTACATGGGATATCCCCACAGCAGCACTGAAAACAAGAACAGCAACAGAGGACCCTTAGAGTCTCCAGCGCCTCCGAAGAGCAATCCCCAGATTTCAGAAACGGGCGGAATCCACCTAGACTTTTTCTTAATCTCATGATACAGGACCTTAACGACATCATGATGCCTATGACTCTGTGCCAACATCATTGGGGTTTTTCCATTTTTATCTCTTGGCTCCAAATCCATATTGCTTTTTTCGCATAACAAACGTACACAGGTCAAATTTCCGGACAAGCTAGCCAAATGGAGTGGAGTTGATCCGAAGTTGTCCGTTTTCTGCAAATCAACTCCACTGTACATTAGAAGGCGCATCAAGTCAGCATGACCTTTGTATGCAGCCCAATGAAGGGCGGTGTCTCCGTTAATGTCGGTCAAGTGATTCAGTGCACCCATCCCTAGCAAGAAAGCAGCCGTTGCGGTACGTCCGTACATGCAGGCGGTCATCAACGGCGTTAGACCCTTAAAGTCTGCAGCATTAACCGCGACCCCAGCCTGTAGAAGGACTTGAACGACAGCGGCATGACCCTTTCTGCAGGCCCAGTGAATGGGTCGGGGACCTTGAGTCCCCAAGCACGGCAAATCGATTGGTGCATTCCGCTCGACCAGGTACCTCATCATTTCGACATTCCCGTCAAGGGCAACCCAATGCGCTGGGGTGTAGCCGTGCTTATCCCTCGCTGACAAGCATTCCAGGCCGAATTTCTCGACTAGATTCTCCATGTCGGTGACTTCACCATTTTTAATAGCATCAAAAATATCCTCGACATTGGCCATTGTGTCCGCACTATCGGCTAGAAGATTGCTGTCCCTCTGCTCCTCCAGTGGCGTGCGATCGACCTCTTGATCTGTGTGGGCTGCACTATCCTCTTCCGCCACCATGTTACATGAGGCAGTCAGGGGTAGCGCCCATACGCTTCGGGCGGCCCCCGGACTCGGATGAACCTTGCTGTTCTGCGTTCTGATGCTGTTTTCAGACGCCACGTTATAAAACAATCGAATCGTCGGTTCTGCCCCTCCCCTTAATCTAATCCTCACTCACTGTCTAGAACTTGTCTCTTCTTAATTAAAAAATAATAAAATCTACCGGACGTGATTTTGTACTTATAACTAAGGACGATTTTATTTAGGTACTAAGGAAAAAACTGACGTCTTCAGGGACTGGAAATAGTTACAGAAATCGATATTTACTTGGGAGTTACTAGACTTGCGTACTAGAAAAGTTAATACGAACTACTTTCGTTGTACGAAGTCAAATTTAAATTAAGAAAGCGCAATATTTACAAATCGTTCTCTATATCTCTTCTTATCAATTTACTATGAAGTTCAGGTCAAGCATATTAATCTACGGTCAGGTTTTTTTTTTTATAGAAAGCTTATTTACCTTCACAAAATTTAAAACACTATCTATCGAATTCGCTTTATGCTAATGCTGAGAAAATAGCAAATTTAGTTCAAGCATCTTTAAAGAAACGTATGTCTAGGAAATTATATCCTTGGTTAAAGATTGATCTCTATAATTATTTTTCTCCAACTATGTAGCAAGGCAAAAAAAAAAAATAAGCCAAATTATAACATAAACTGGCAGTAAAATTTATTTGTAGGATTTATTAAGTAAATCGTAGAACGTTTTGGAAGTGCCCAAACTTAAAAATAAAATTAACAAATATTACTCAGTTTGTTGCTTTTTGCTAATTTCTATTGTATTATTTTAACCATTTTTTACAGATTATATACTTCAAAGTGCTTTGAAAGGATCTTTTTAAAGCAAAATGCTAATAAATCAGATATAAAAAGATTTCATCGAAAATATTATGAAAATATGGATAAAATCAGTCAAAATAAATTTTTAAAAAATTCTGATTCTATTCAATAGTTAGTTTCAAAACTCTTATTCACCATGAAAATTAAAATTTTCCAATATTTAGTCCAATTAATTTTCCTAAATTAAATATTTTCCAATATTTAGTCAGGGTCCGGAACAATGGAGAAAGTGAAGGCCCTTTGAATTGAAGAATATCTCTTAAAATTTTTTACCTATACTTTTTTAGTGTTCATGTGTTCTTGATGAGTAATATCGAAAATTTGAAATGCTTATATTTAAGTTTCAAGGCAAAATCATTAAAGATCCTTAAAGTCGATTTCCAAAAGCAAATCACGATGCTAAGCAATGAAAGATATGCTAGACGTCCCTGCCTCATTGTTTATTATTGTTATTATTATGCGATAAGCACGAAACGCTCAACTTTGTTCAACCAGTTAAATATTCGAATAACTAATATAAAAGTTCAAACGTTTATAAATTACTTATAATATTTCTTTTACTTCACAAATATTTTTTATTTAACATTTGTTTTATATAACCGGTATTAACCCTATGACTATAAATTCTACGACTATAGATAATAATTCGAACGCGAATGATTCTCGCTTAGTGTAGGATAAAGGTACAAGTGATCCCCTACAAACCTGAACAAATTCAGCAAAATCGATGACCCGAACATCTGAATCTCTTGTTAGTTAGAAAACTCATTTGAGTCCGCTCACGACTCAAGACTCGAGTCCATTCAACAACTGCTCAAATTTTGAACGAACTCACTGTTTGCGTTGAGCAATGAGTTGATATTGACCCACGAGTACGCTCTTTCCTTGCAGCGAGAATGCACTAAGTAAGTTTTAAGATACTCAAGCGATTGAATATATAAAAAAAATATATTATATAATACCTGATTAGCTCCCTTCTTTTTTAGTTAAGCTAATTGTAAGTGTAGCTTTTCTTTTCAAAAGACAACAAATAAAGTCTTTTTAAAAATTTCATCATTTAACTTTTAACTTTTTAATAATTACCACATTAACACATCTACATGAAATATCTTTTCAGATTGTGAAAATTAAAAAGAATGGAGAATGCTAGTTTCATACAACTAAAATCTGTAAGCAATTAAAATTGGGTTAAAAATTTAAAAAATTCGTATTTTAAAAATAAACGCTACAACATCGGTCCCAAATGTAGTTCAAATGAATGCTTAAATTCTATACTATAGTTATAAAATATCAGTTAATTAAAACTTTTTTCATGGTTTGTTGAGGAGACAAGATTTTCATTAGATTTCCACTCCTACATACCGTTGGTTCATTTCATTTGTATAGCAGAGGGAAGATTCATAAAAAACTCATTACCTGAATAAAATTAACTATTAACATATTATAAAGCTATAGTTTAGAATTCAAACTTTGATTTGACTTACGTTTCGAGCTGCTACGAAATTCCATTGTTTTTAAAAATATTTCCAAAAGTGGTTGAAATATGTTTATTTTCATCTTTTAACCCTATTTTTCTCGAAAACTTAATGTGATGGAGAAAAACGGATTTTACGTTACTGATTAGTAAATTCTACTCTATAATACACCTTCAAACTAAGATCAACTGAGAAATCATAACACAAGTGAGTAAAATAATACTAAAACATTCCTTAACAGTTATTAACGGGCCAGGTATAATTGGTGAATTAAGCATAATACGTTACCTTACCTCTCAACGTTGACCCAGACAATTAATTTTTTGGGTCCATCGTAAATACACTTTATTACCTTTTGTTAGAAAACCGTTGCGAGTAACCGGCTACGGATTTATGCGGAAGAAAGGTGACATCGGGGGCATTGTTAAACAATAATAAAATTACATTTCGTAGAACAACGTTTTGGAAATAAATGGATTTATTTTTCAAAATTCTAGGTAAAAACCCGAAAATTATTGATTATTTTTGTAATATCTCGAAAAATAGTTCGTCGATAGCAGCAAGTGAGGTACCAAAAGAAAGGTACTTATGACAGTTTTAAACTTACCACAAAAAAACAGAATTCATAGGGTGATTCACAAGCTATGAGCAATCATTTCCACCAAGGAACATCCAAAGTCGAAAAATCTTTGAGGGGCTATAACTCGTTAAGGAAGAGTTTTAGGGGAGGGTATGTGGAACGATATTTTTATCAGCTCACCTTAAGGAATCACATGGTATACCCCGTGGCACCTTGATCTGAATCACCCTGTATATAAAATACCACTAATCTATAGCACTTATAAAGCGTCTGCGGGAATAAGATTTTCATGAGCGTACGCAAGCAATCATCTTCATTCAGTATTTATTGTATTGAAGAAATTTTGCAACTGAACTGGAAATTGCAAATATTTGAAAAAAAGAATATCCACTAAGGGTAAAAAAAATGAAGAAGATATAGGTACAAGTGTTAAAAATGTATTTTTACATGACCGGCGGTTAAGTGATAACATGGAAAAGCCGTACTTTTACGTGACCAGCGCAAAATGTGTTAATGGATTTTCAAAATCTAAAAACAAGTGCAATTTAAAAGATCTTCAGTATAATACCATAAAAATTCGACTTCTTAAATGAACAGAAAATAGTGATGTGATTCAAATCTCCCGCCGAAGCAGGTACAATTCAGCTCGCAGTTTTCATTTTGTCTCGGTCTCATCCACTGCGCATCACCTCAAATTGGCAATTCGCCGCAAATAGCTCGTCTCGCCTCTACTCGAAGTTGTCGCAATTCGCCACCCCGTGAAGAAGAGCTGAGCTGGTGCTCCACCACTGCCCCGAAAACGCTAAATCCGCGCTGCTCGCCGTACTTCGTGAGAGAGTTCTTTTTCTTCTGATTTCTTTTTATCAAGTTGCCACGGAAAGGACCACGAAGCGAACACGATCGGCGGCCCAAAAATAACCCCACACACGTCTGAATGTATCTGAGGTAAGAAACGCGGACGGACGACGACGGATGGATGGACAGAGGAAGCAGCAGCTTTTTCTGCGGTCTCGGGCTGCTCTGGCCGCTGTCTACTGTTCCGTGCCCCCTTTCTGTGGGCTGAAAAACTTCTCAAAAACAATCAAAAATTTTCCCGTTGACATTTCAGCTTCTTCTGGCCAGCAAAGAAACTTCACGCATACACCGAGCACTGGACTTGGACGGAGACGTCGACGGCGAGCAGGAAAGTGGGACACCCAAGATAATTGGATTGTGGAGAAAGGTAACCCATTTTAGTTCTAGTTAGACCGCGGCTGACAGACTTTCACCGTGGCCCCACAACGTCCACTGTTGCTGGGGTTCTAAGCGCTTTATTTTTTTATTACTGTGGGACCTCTGCAGTAACACCAGAATACTGAGGTGCAGGTTTTGTGGGGGAGGTTTCTAGTTAGTTTTTGTGCTTTGCCTTATTTTTACTGCTGCTACTGCTACTCTGCTAGTGCTCCGCCCGCTTCGGTTTTGTAGTTGTCTCGAGTATCTCAACAGTGCCCACTTCCGTGGGAAAGTTACTTTAGTTGCTGATGGCCGCAACGACGGGGCTCTAAATCGTCTCAATTGCGATTGGTGCTGTTATGGTGTCAACCCAAATATAATTCTTAGTCACCTTCGGTGAGGTAATCCACATTGATTTCTGTTGCATTTCCTTCCGAAGATTAGTGTGACGCGGGCTGCTCGACTATTGCGCTAAATGTTAGAGTTCACTTACCTAACACCTTTTTTTGTGTGTGCTCAGTTTTAAGTGATTCCACTAATGAGGGGTTCTCTGCTATTTCCAGTTGATATCAACGTTCTATGGCAGCCATAAACAAGGAGAATCTCGACGAAAGGATCGAGAGGATCAAGAAACGAAATGAGGAAATCGAAAAAAAGTACAGGGAAGCTGAGGAAGATCGACTGATGGCTCTAAAGGACAACGCAATGGTTGAGACGAAACCACCTAAAGATGAGGACTGGCCAAAAGGGCATAAGTACGATAAAATCGATTTTACGTATGATGTAAAACCAGAAAAATTGGAAGAACTCAACCAAAAGAAACCAGAAGAAATTCGTACTAAGCGGGATTATAAAAAATTCCCAGATGGTGAAGGTCCACCACCAGATCCTGCTTATAATTTTTTAGCAGACGCAGAACGGGACGGTGTAATTAATCAGAAAAATGAAAATAAAGGGGATCGAAAAGATCCACGACAAATGAATAGAAATAAGGATCCAAATAATAAACGCAATGGTCCTGGGAACAACAGTTTCCGTGGAAGGGGTGGCAAATCTCACAATCCCAAATATCAGAAACAGAATTCCCAACCGGAGTACGAACAATGGAGGTCTGAGCGGGAAAAGATCGATGAGGCACGCATAAATCGACAAAAAGTCGGCGATGGGAAATGGAGACGGGAATGGGATAACGATAAATTAAATACCGAAAATGAGGCACTTCTAAAACCAGAACGAGTTACCCTGGGCGATGCTATCAATGTGTCTTCCAAGAAGAGCCCAACACACTCTGGGAAGAATATCCAGCACGGTGGACACCATCAGGTCGCTGACTGTCTTATTGAAAAGCGTGGCAACATCACAGTATCCGTTTCACAGACTGGGGAAGTAAAGAGTGTTAAATGTAAGTTTCTATCAATGAAATCGTTATTTTCAGCCATTCAAATTGTATGCAATTTTTTTTATAAAAAACTGAATTCAGCCATAGTTTCGTTCAAATCGTCAATTGTGTAATTCAGCTGAATTTTGTGTAACCCACAGTTCTTTAAATAGCTTGTTGTTAATCATATTCAATACGATTAAATTTGATCGTAAATGTAATATGTTTTAAATGGGTTCACGATTGATTTTCAATCGAGTTGTGTTCAATGATGACTTCTCTGAACTGCATGTTGTTTTTCTTATAAGAATTTTAGATGTAAACCAACTACTAGAATCGAATTCGCCTTAATGATTCATATCGGATTTAGAAAGTTCTATTTAGATTTTCCTTTTATATCTTACAGTATCCTCTGCCCCAATTATTGGGACGGGACGGGTAGGACCAAGGCAGCCTTCGAAGACTCAATTCTCTATTCAATCTGTAGAGAAAGATGTTTCGGTGCAGCCAGTACCTAGCTCGCCAAGGATGCAAAATAAGAATCATCATAAGAACACGAATAACAATAACAAAGCGTTCGCTCCAGCGCAGCATCACAATAAAGGGTATCCTCAGAACTCCAATCAAAAGACTTCATATCCACAAAAGCCTCCAGCAGCTCTTCCTCAAAATAGCGTATCGCATTCGCCGATAGCAAATGTTGTTCCTACGGGAGTCGCATGTCCCCCTAGCCCTCTAAAAAATAGGAGGAAGCAACAAAATCCAAAACAAGTCCCTCATCAGCCAAATGTGATCGCGCCTGATTCTTCAGTTATTACAGCAGCAGCAGCAGTAGCAATAACAGCCCCGTTGGTTGGTGGTGAATTACCGGCTTCTGGTGGTAATGGGGTAATTCCTGTTGTAGATTTATCCCATAAGCCAGAATTTGCCAAGAGAAGTGTTCAAGATCGTCTACTTCGTGCTAGGCAGATTCAAAATCAGTCGCGGCAAAAGACGAATAACAGCGATGAGGAGAAACCGAATGGAGTCGAAGAAATATCAACAGACTCTGGTATAGTAGCCTCCTTGCCTGAAGCAACAGAGAAAATCATTGAGGAATCTGAAACGAATTTTGACAAGGCAAACGAAAGTATTCAGGCAGCCGAACCAATTGCAGCCTGCAATTGATAGGTCTCTCGGTCTGCTAATTTTATAAATTCAAAAAGCAATCAAATTTACTCATTTTATTTATTTTACGGGGGATATAGGCTTCAGGATAATTGAGGACGGTTATTTACTTTTTTATTTTGGTTATTTGTTTCACCTTTGGAGTTACCTACAGTTGCGTGTTTAAATTGGTTTTCTTAGTTTTGACCATATCTAGGCTGGATTTTTATGCACGAAGGAACTCAGCTATTAGTTGGAAATAACCTCGAACCAATAGGTACACTCCTTCCTGAAGCCTATTACCTAACATTGTTTTTATTAATATATATAAACTATTGCTTTTTTGCAAATACTTTATTTAAAAAAGAATAAAAAAGTACTAGGAACTCGCCCAAGGCGAGCAAAAAAAATTCTTGTAACAGTAGAAATGTTTTTGAAACATTTTAACCACTTGAGGAATTTATTATTTTTTTTTTTATTAATGTTAAGTTTTCCTTTATTTATTTATGTTCGGATTAATTTATTATTGTGTTTTAATATTATTTTATCCAAGCACAGCAGGCCCCAGGATTCCCTCGATCTTTTTCAGCTCATCAGCTAAGTTTTTGTCCAAATATTCTTCCTAAAAGTAAAAAAAAAAAAAAAGTGAATAGATACAAAACGGGCTTTTGTATAGAAATCATATTCTGGTGATATTACGTTTGTTATATTAATCATATATTTTATACACGAAAAAGTAAATAAAACAATGAAGCGTTGTAAAAGCTCCTCCGAGTTTTACTTACCTCTCTCGCATTCTTTGCAGCTTGTTTGTAATGTGGAATTAGACCTTTTCGAAAGTAAATAACTGCCAGATTGCCCCAAGAAAATGAATTGAATGGGTTTAGTTGATACGATAGTTTGAAGCAGGCTTCAGCGTTGTCCAAGTGATCATTCTAAAAATGTTATTTTAACTTAATATAAAATACCCCTCGACAGTGTTAAACAATAACAAAACAACACTTACTTTTAATTCAGATTCTCCCAGCAATATATATGAAGCGAAAGTCCTATGTGCATAAACGCACTGTTTAAGATAAAATGATGCTGTTTTATACTTCCTAAACTTTACATATAACTTTCCCAGCTTAAGAAAAATTAATGATATTCTTTTATTAATATCACAGTCATCCATATATTTAAACAACTCTCTAATTTGATTGATAGCCTGAATGCTGTCCAAATTCAAAAGTGTGTGTGCTTTCAAATTAATCTTATCCCAACGTTCTAAGTTGGTGCAATTTTTAATATTTCCCATCCTTTGTAATACTGCAATATAGTCCTTTCGATAGAATTCAATCAAAGCCATATTGTACTGAAATACGAAACTTTGATGCCCATATTCGTGCACTATCCAACCCAGTAGCACTTCAGCAAATTCGAAAAGTTTCCACTGGATAAAATTAACTATACCATTTAATATAGGATCTGTATATTTTCTTGGTTCCCAAGTGATTATATAATTACGGCTGTGCATATCGCATTCATAGGGGGCCTTGGCAGCCCGAACGATATTACGCAAATCAATACACATTTGATTCCTATCTTCGGCTTGGTAATGAATCACAAACAGTCCCAGCCAGATTTCAACAAAATTATCGTTTTTTAACGTACCACATCTAAGTAGTCCTTCAGCAGTTTTGTAATCCTTCTGCAAAAATGCAACATATGCCTGTAGTAAATAGCATATATAACAGTTTGTAGAAAGTTTTAAAGCGTCTTCACAGCATGCTAAACACAGATCGAGGTTGCCAAAATCGAGACCAAATATAGCGTAATATACGTATTCCTCGGCAGTTTTTGCATCACGAATGTTCTGAAAAATTAAAACATGAATAAATGTAACATGAAACTCATCTAGGCTGCATATAAAAGTTTTAGACACCGTTAAAAACTTAATAACATCACAACTGGCGTCAAAATATCATGTATCGAGTAAAATTTGAATACCAGAACTTCTTGAAAACCATATTAAATGGCTGATTTATTCTACTATTATATTTTATGAATATAACTACATTTTTATGGTGGGACAATTCATGCATCATAATTACATAGTCATAATATTCCTTACCATTATAAAGAAATCCTCAGCTTCTTTCTTCATTCCTATGAGAACGCATTCTGAAGCGCAATGAAGTTTAAATTCATTTTGTTTTATCAGTACATTTTCACAACACGAACCGTGCATTATAATGTTATCAATTTGATTAATTAGATATATATAGCTGTTTTCCAAAATATTCTAAGTAGAGACATAAAGAAAAGTGAAAAAATTAATTTTTAAATGTTCACCTCTTTTAAGGGGCACCACTATTGTGACCGCCTGAATAAAAGATGATTTTTGAGAATTTTTCTAAAGATAACTACTGCATGGAATGTTTTAATATTTTAAGGATATACTTGTGGATATTTAAAATAAATACATGATAAAATTCTTGGACCAAAAAATTGAAAATTCAGCGAGTTATTCGCAATTCCCCAAGGCTCCAAAAAAAAAGTACCCCCACTGCTGCAGTTATAGCGACCTTCAGTGCGTGAAATCAAAAAAAAAAAAAAAAGTTTATTGAACTAGAAGGTATTTCCCGTACCATAAACCTCGATCGAAAAAAAAAATTTAATTTAAAAAAATGGCGGAGTTTTAAAAAAAAAATTCAAATTTCGCGCGAAATTTTGATGATTTTTGGCCTGCCAAAATTACCTTTTTTATTCGATCCGGAAAACTGGAGGTTTATGGCACGGAGAAATATTTATAAAAGAAGATGCCATAAGGATCAAATCGATAGGATGATTTGTCTTCGAGCTACAACTGCAGCAAATTTGCAAAAAGTAGTTTCGAGAAAAACGCGTCTAAAGTTTAATTCATACACTTCTCAGTACCTCGATACGATGAGCGTCTGCTCTTCAGATGGCTGTAACTCAAAAACTATTTGAGATACCTATGCACTTGAAATTTTAGTATGTTATTTTATTTTTAAAGGTGTAGATAGGACTATCGACATATTCAACAAACAAAAAAGATTCAAAATGTCACACTTGTGGTGCCCCTTAAGGAAAACGTTGCGTTTGTAAAACTCATCAAGTTTTATGAAATCCAACGTATAAAAAACAATAGAGGACCTAGATATTTTGTAATATCTGAACGTCGCTCTATTTTCTGAAATACAATTAAAGAAGGTGTAAAAGTATTTATTCAAGGCCTTAAGCTGAATTGTAAAATCTATTTTCGATGTTACAGTGTATGAAAAACCAACCTAAGTTAACCCATTCGCTGCCAACCACGAGATAACTCGTGGTTGGCTATAGCTGAATTTCAAGCTGAATATGATTGCGGCAGCGAATGGGTTAAAGCTTTTTTACTCTCTATATTAAGTTGAATTCAATAAACGATTTCATAAATTCTACTCTGTTTTTCTTCAGCCGACGACACGAGTACACAATTCAGCAATTCCTCTTGTTAAGCTGAATTTAGCAAGCGACAGAAATTGAATTCTCACGATTGTTTAGAAAAAGCAATTATTAAATATTATAGAATCTTTTAAAAGTGTCTCTTCATCTTACTTGCGTACGCTCTTCATTATTAGCATCAGAAAAATTAAATTTTTTCGAAAGAAGCGCAGTAGCAGCACCAAACAAATTTCCTGCAGGAGGTTCTTTGCACAAATAACCACGCACAACCATAGCCGAGGTATACTCCTCAACTTCCCTCTTGAAGATGAAAGATAATTCCGTCATCGAGTGTTTGGATGCACCTGTGTAGATCGCCGGCGGCGTCTCGATACGCTCCATATCCTCAATAGTAAATTCCTCGAATCTTCTCGTAACTATTGGAGGGTCTATATTGACCTCAACGGTGATGCAGGTTGTATAGCCTTCATCATTCCCTTCGTAATGGGGTTTTTCATGTTTTACTCCTACTACTGCTGGTTCTTCGACTTTTTTGTCATTGACTTTTGAAATATTAATCCCCTTATCTTTTCCCTTTGGAGTTTTCGGAGTAGCGGGCGGTATGTAAAAAACACTTGTGCTGTGTCCACTTTGCTTTTCTATTTCCGCTAAATTGAATACGCTGAGAGGTATTAAGCTTCTAATATTCATCTTTTCAACACCTCTCAGCGACATTAAGCTGAAGAAGCCTACAAAATGACGAGGTTCTTCTACCATTGTTAAATTTTTCGTATTGTCCTTTTCTTTATCCTGGCTATTCTCCTTCATTTTAACAAAAACTTCAATGCTTAAACAATTAGTCGATCCTACTATAAAAAGCAAACTTGAATGGGATATTATACACTGGTGCTCACAATAAAATGCTACCACTTTTGAGTCATCACTAAGCAATGGATTTTGCAGGATAATACTCGTATTGGGGATGATAATTTTATCTTCAATAAATGAACAATTTGTTGGATTCTCTGAAAATTTTGCACAGTGTTCTAGATGGCTTAAGTTCCAAATAACTTTCTTAGAAGGTAATTTATTTTGCTTTGTAACGAAGCCATTGCTACATTTCAATATTTTCTCATTTCCTGAGGGTAATCGTAAGACCAAACCAGCCTCACACGTTTGAATATTGTTCAAGATGTTTTCAGGTAGATTAATTAAGCATTCAACAGTGATCGAGAATTTGCTGTAATTTATATTCGGCTCATAAAGGATAGGCTTAGAAGTAGTTAGGCAGCACTTCAAGAAAGGCATATTCGGCCAGGTTCTTACGTCGGCTCCCTTTTTTATTTTTGGGTATTGAAATGGAATTGTTTTTAGAACTTTCTCCTCCTTTTTCGTAATAATATCAATCAGATCAACGATCGCAAGAGATTTCATTATTAGGTCGTCTTTATTAATCTCTTCGGGATCATCCTCTTCTTCATCTAAATTCAATTTGTAGCACGTTATAATGATTGGATTCGATGAGATATTGATTAAATCATCTTCTTCCTTAATGTTTACGGGTAAGGTCCATGAAAAATAATAAAAATCTATTGGACCACAGCGACACGGTTTGAAAATCAACAGTTTTTCCCGCTGTAAAGGCTTTTCCATAAAAGTCGCATCGAAAACGTATCTTCCTGCATCGTTTCCCATATTCCCAATTTCGTTTATTTCCAGTTTTACGTCCACTTCGTAAGCAGTAACTTCATCTTTATCATTTTTTGGTTTTTTAACATTTTTTTTGCTCATTTTGCTTATGACATCGACTATTATGTATTTTGATTATGTTCTTTTCTATTTAACTTTAAGGCTTTTTTGGCAGAATTTCAAAAGCATTCTATCGTATTCAAATTTTATTTAGAATCATTAATTTGTTTAAAGTACAACTTCTTAAGGGAACAGAAGCACAAGAAAAATTCAAGCTTTTGTAACATGAACACAAATATGGAAAGCCCTTGCTTTTGAGAAAATTTCGGATTTTTACTGCTATCTCTTTGTTTTAGAAATTCGAAAATAAATATAAAACAATCCTCCAGGGAAATACAATATTTTATTTTGAATGATCATCATTCTGTGGCGACGCACTATGATATATTTGGACGAATTTGTTCCATTTTCAATTATCTCCCGACATAATAATGATATTGAGATGAATTTTCTTTTTAAACTAAAGGAAATTAGGGAAAAAATACTAAAAAATTCTGATGACCTTCATTTGACCTTGAAAATTGGCTTCAAAGTAGACGATTTTTAGAAAAAATTAATATTTTTGGATGTAGAAACTATATCAATCTTCCCTTTTATTTTATTTCTTGCTGAAATTCCTCGGGAGGAATTTTAGAACTAGAAAAGATCGATAAAGGTCATTCGAAGATCACGCGGAGGTCATTTGAAGGTCATTTTCGAGAGGACTACCACGAAATCCCTTTTTTCACAGTCTGACCGGGAAAAGGATTGTAGATTCGGTCCTTGGAGGCTCAGGTCTAGTTACAGCCTCAAGGATTATCGGTAGTTGCCAGTCTAGGGTCATCCAGAGGTCATTTGGAGGTCAATTCAAGGGTCATTTGGTGGGAATCAGCAAGAAATCGCCTTTTTTCGCAGTCTGACCGGGAAAAGGATTGTAGATCCAGTTCTTGGATACTCAAGTCGAGTTATAGCCTCAAAGATTATAGGTAGTGGCCAGTCTAGGGTCATCCAGAATTCACTTGAAGGTCATAATCAAAAGAATCTCCACGAAATCGCCTTTTCTCTGCAGGCTGAACAGAAAAAGGTGTGTAGATCCAGTTCTTGGATGCTCAGGTCGAGTTATAGCCTCAAGGATTATCGGTAGTGCCCAGTATAGGGTCATCCAGGGGTCATTTGCTGGTCATTTCAAGGGAATCACTACGAAATGGCTTTTTTTCCGCAGTCTGACCAAAAAGAGGATTGTAAATCCAGTCCCTGGATGCTCAGGTCGAGTTATAGCCACAAGAATTATCGGTAGTGGCCAGTCTAGGGTCATCCTATGCTATATAAGTTCTTCAAATGCCAAAGCTCCTTAAGTTCAAAAGAATAACAGAGTAGAACGAGTTGTACTACCTCTTCAAATATAGGGTAAATATACTCATCGTTAAAAATTTAAACATCTTTAAATAAAACCATCATAAATGATTGTAACATAATCTGAGATTTGACGCAAAAATACCTTCATATTTCTCGTGCGCTCCTTTCTGTAATATGAATAATCCAAATGATTGCTTGCTTTCAAAATCCTACTCAAGAATAATTTGGGTTTTCTCGGCATTATTTTAAATTAAATCTTTTATGAAATGACAAACTCAAATTTTTCCCTTGTGCAACATTTGGCACATTAGGCAGGCCACACACCAATTGGTCAAATGCCTAATGCATGCAGAACAAGTAAAATGTGCATGAATGAATGATGCCGAGCACGTGTTTTTAAATTGCAAGCCGTACACTGATAATTCATTTACTTATTCGCCGAAAGGGATGAATGAATCATTATGTATTCTGCATGACTAATCGAGTTTAGCTTGCACAACATTTGACTAAACACTTTTGCGATTGTGTTAAGTCAGTTGTGGTTTGATCGCAGAGCGAAGTAGTTGTTTTTTTAAAAGTGGGAAAAGACCTATATGTTTTCATAATGAGAACCGATCCAGAATTTAATGTTCAATTTGTACAACTAGTGGAGCAATTCCCGCAACTATACAACTATACATTAGATTCTTATTCCAATAAGCAGGAAGTGGATAAGGCTTGGAGAGAAATTTCAGAGAAGTTAAATGAAACAGGTAACTTAAATCCAAAATAATATATTTAAAAAAATTCAAGTACAATTTTTTTTTTCTCAAAAAGTAATTTTTTAATATATCACGAATTTGTTTTCCTTGCTCTGAATAATGCCTGTCTCTTAAAGAAGTCGAAATGGAATTAAGATTTTCTAGTCTCTCGCTTTCTTGATGAAGATCAAATTTTCCTTCTTTTATTCTGATGAAATTGTGTAAAACACAAAGACACTTTACAACGCTGTCTACGGTATCTATATTACAACAAATGGGAGAACGTAAACAGCGAAATTTTGAAGCAAGAATACCGAAAGCCCTTTCCACTGTTGATCTCGCACCAGATATGGTTTCATTAAACACTCTTTGAGAAACGGAAAGACCTCGGTTAGGATACGGTCTCATAATATTTGGAGATAAAGGAAAAGCTTCATCACCAATCAAATAATATGGAATTGATATATTTTCGTCATTTCCTGATAAAATTCCTGTCTCTGGTAAATCAAGACGTCCTTCTATTAATGCTTTTCCAAAAGTAGACTCAGAGAAAACTCGTCCGTCGCTGTTACGACCCAAATCTCCAACATCAACACTAATAAACATACAATCTGCATCTACACAAGCCATTAGAACTATTGAAAAAAACTCCTTATAGTTATAACAGGCTGATCCAGTGCGGTGTGGCTTTTGAATACGAATGTGTTTCCCGTCTATAGGTACTACCAATACAGTTTGGAACCCCATATAATTCGTAGTATCTTCGAGATATTTCCAACCATTTTATCTTATCTGGTATTCTTAAATAAATGGGACTTAGTACTTCCCACACTGCTACTGACACTTCTTTTACAATTTTTCCAATTGTACTTTCTCCCCGGAAAAAATATAAAGATAATGCCCTAAAGCCTAGTATGCTGTTCCCAAGAAAACAGCTCAAGGAAAATGTGCACTTATTCCCAAACGGAATTTTGACAGTAGGTCAAGGAATTTTGACAACTCAAAAGAGTCAGCTGTTCACCCACTTTTTTAGTTCAGGCAGAGTAAAAATTTCTTCATGTAATGCTGAGCTTTCCACGAACTCTTTGATTTCAATATAATCCATTTGAACAACCACCATATAATCTCAATCTAGCAATCACCAGTGTTTAAATCCAAATCTGTCACTTTTACTTCAAGGAATATGTGCTCGGATACATATTTCTTGAAGGAAATTTGAGTTCCGTGATAATAGCGCCATCTGCTCCTGAAATCCGAACTATTTTTTTCCTTGCCGAACAGCATACCGCTTTGGTAGCCGAAACAGAAAAGAAATTCCTTGAGTATTCCTTGAGCGTTTTTTTACATGTGTTTTGTATAGGCCAAGAAATTTCTTGGGAACAGCATACTAGGCTTAAAGTTGCAACCTGTAACGAAGTATCTGAAAATAAAAATTAAAAAGCATTATTTTTTCCAGTTCCCAATTGTGTTGCAAAATGGACAACTTTAAGGAACAATTTTAATATGTCTCTTCGAAAAAAGCCAAGAAGTGGTGCAGGAATTGAAAATAAAAAGTCCTATTATTTATCTAAATATATGCAATTTGTTGTGCCGTATTTGAAATCGAGAACACAATCAGGAAATTTTGGTGATTTGTCAGTGGGAGAGAAAAGTAAATCTTAGGAGAAGCAATCTAAAAAGGATGAAATGGACAATAAAGAAAATTAAGATGTACATGAGGAAGAAATTTCTGCTCCACTCGGAAAAGAGTTAACTGCAAATGAGACAGACATTGTTGCTTTACAAGAAAGGGATATTAATTTCCAATCGAAATCAGTACCAACCGGTAATTTTAGGCGACGAGGAAAAGCTAAAGCGCAAAGTTCTTTTGAAACAGCATTTATTTCTTACGTGGAAAATAAAAAAAAAACTAAAACCGGAAGGGAAAAAAAATTCTGACATGGCTTTTTTCGAAAGTTTATTGCCACTTTTGGACAAATTGAATGACTCAGAAAAACTAAAATTTCGTATTAATGTATTGCAACTATTAGAAAAAGCCATTGATAATAAAGAGAAAAACAGTACACCATTGTCGTGTCTGTCAACTGGCGACTCATCACTAAATTCACCAAATTTTGATCCACAATCCTAAAGCCAACATAATCATCCTGCAACTTCTACTGAAACAAATCAGGCTTTGAACTTTTCACTTTGTAATCTTGATGATTGGAATTCGGCATATTTAAATTGAAATCAATATTTGTATTTAAAATTAAATAAAAATTTGTACTTACCTTAAACAAATTAAAAGTCTTTCTTCTACAGTTATAGCTTGTCGAAAATTTGTATCTCTTTTTCGTATTTTGGGGCCAACAATTTTGATTAATTCTGAAAACGTTTCTTTATTCATTCGATAAAATGAAAGGAATTTCTCATCGTCTTTTAGATCTTTCATCATTTGAAAAGATCCTGTTTGAATTCTTTTTTTCAAATTCAGGATTAACCCAAAATCGTCTCAACGCTTTCAGTTTCTTATATGCTGCAGCAATGATGATTACACTATCATCTGAATCTGAGTTTGAAGACATTTTTAATTTTAAACACTGAAATTTAAATTTCTACTCTACACTCGACAAATTTCCACAACTGACTGAGAGAAGTGACTAGGCAATGTGCAGCTATATAAGTCATTATTTATATTATGCATGATTTTGCATTTTACTAAAGTCATGCATTCGGCATTTGACTAATTAGTGTGTGGCCTGCCTTAGGAAGTTTTTTTGTTTTTTGAGTATTTGTTAAGTTTTCAGTTTTATCTATATAGAATAAGAATATACCTTACTATTTTTTAGAAGGCATTTAAAAGTAATATGTATTTCAATAGGTAATTTGAGTTATATTAATGAATATACATTAAAATATCTAGTTGTTGTTAATAATGTTACGTTGCCGTGGACGTTTTAAACAGTTTCCCTAAAGGAAAAATATTAGATTAGTCGGATCAAACCCGCCCACTAATTCTAATTTTTATATAGATGTTAAGATATAGTTTTTTAGACGGCTCGGTTGCTGATTATATGCACGTTAATTTACTTTTTTTTTTTAACCATCAGCTTAATCCAAGCTACAAGCAGCAGACCTGCATGAGTATGAGACTGTTATTATCATTTGGTTCTGTTAATAAAAGCAGAACCATCATACAACATGCAGAAAAAGAATTCATGTGTATCATGCGACAAAAATGATGTTGTGAATGATGATGAAAAGGTTTTCCTTATTGCTTTCATCATTCATAGGTGATCTTTTTTTTTCTGAATCAGTCTTTAGTTAAACTTGATTATTTGACGTTGCAAAAAGACATCAATAGAGTTATGACCTCCTAATTTTGTATTTGTAGCCATAGCGCAGTGATCGCAGTGAAGGATAAAAAACAAATGATTGCTCTACTTACCAAATAAAAGTACGAAATAACAATTATATATTGTGCAATGAATTTTCAAAACCGGGCGACGTAATAGAAACTATAATTTTGAAATCTTATTTCTCAATCTCATCTTCAATGAATCTGAATATTCTGTTGACAAACTTAAAAGTATTCAAACCGAATACTCAACTAATAGTAAAATAAAGTCAATTGTAATTGGTTAGAATAAAATTATAAGGACTGTATTAAATAGTTATGTCATAGTTTCGCTTAGTAAATAAGGAGACTTGACACACCCAAAGATTGAGAATTTTTTTTGGGGAAAATTGACGTGAAAAAAAGAGATATATTAATGAAACTATGCATATTTATTTCTTAGTGTTCCAAAAATACAAAAGGCTGTTTTTTGGCTGGTGGAATATTTTCAAAAAAACTTCAAAAAATCATGGTGTAAACGATTTTGAGTCACTGGAAAGTCTAACCAAAAAAAAAAGGATTTTTTATGAAAATCTCTAGGGATTGAACCAAAAGTAACAATTTTCATCGAAAAATAATAAAATGGCGGGGTTTTTCCAAAAAACGCAAATGTTTACCCCGGAAAATCTGATAAAAATGGGAATGTTTTCGGAAAATCTTTTGTTCTGCTTGCTTAAATTCCTGAAAAGTCATGTGTCAAATAAAATATCAAAATCAAAACTGATCGGTCCAATAGTTTTTTTTTAATCGTGTATACCAACTCTAAAAACGCTGTTTTGAGAAAATCGTGTTTAAAGTTTTTAGGAAATATTTTTAAAGGAAAAGCTTATCTTAATTTAATCTGCAATGCCTGCACCGAAACCGAATTCGACTTTAATATAATGAAATTCTTATTCTTGAAAGAAAATCAATCAAAAAAAAAATATAGATTTTTTGGAAATTTGGGTGTTAAATTTTTCCTATCGAAGAGAAAAACAAACTGAAACTGGAGCTTATATATTCGGGTAGGAAAATGTTGATCTCGGAAATCGGTTAAAGAATAAATGTGTTTTTTCAAAAGTGCTAACACAATAAAAATCTTAAGCAATTTTCAATATTTTTCAGCAGCCATAGTTTTTTAAATAATATTTTAGAAAAAAAAAAACCCAAAATAATATTTTCCTTTTAAACGTCCGACTATCTGAACCAATTTATAATTAAAAAAACAAGAAGACTGATCGATTGGGAACAATTCTAGAAATATTGAACCATTATTTGCTACATTTGAATAAAAAATATAAATAATTCTTGCTATATGAATGAATTTTTGTAATTTTTATTTTTAAACTTCGCTTAATTGTTCAACAAAAAGTAATCCTGCAAATAATTCTTCTTTCAACGTCTTTATTAAGCACTGTGCCTTAATTAATTTTAATAAATTACGATATTTAAAATGTTTTCATCCTTCCGCCAAAAAAACACATAAATTCAATTCAAATATGCCGGCCAAGTGAATTCAGCGTCGACCAACTTGCCAGATCGCGGCAACAACATCAATCAATCAGCAAATGTTCAAATTTCACCTCAATTCCCCCAGCTGATTACTTCAATTTTCACCACGTCATGTGTTGACGTTTCCGTACCGTGCAAGCTCCAAACGGGAGGTAGGTGTCGCGGTCGCTCCCTTCACCCTCGGCGAGGATGACATACAAGGCTCCAGCCACTGCTGCCCTCAGTTCAGTTGACTCTTAATTTCCACTAGTTAATCAAATGAAAGCAGCCGAAAACTCATAGTCGAAAATGAACCTGCCGCTTTTCGTGAACGTGATCATATCATGGGGTGCCTACCACATGACGAAGAGGATCATCCCCGGGATGAGCGGGATGTTCATCGAGGCAAACCTCTTCGGCCGGGACTTATGCAAGAAAACCCAGACGAAAATGTAACGTATAAATCGATGAATTAATTGGATTGTCGCTTTTGTTTAATGCCTCCTCCCACAGACCGGAATCTCTCGGGGTGCTCAGCGGATGCGTCTTCCTGGTGGCGATGTTCCTCTTCATCCCGGTTCCTTTCAGTTACAATCAAATCTTCATAGAGAAGGGCTTCCCCCACACAGAGGTAATTGTAGATAGTATTCGTCGTCCTATTTGGACCAGCTTTTTTTTTAGATAAAGTTTTGGTCGCTTTTAAAAGCCGGTGCAACGCATAACCCCTCCGGTGTCATAACGACCTTCGCGCTAAAAACCGGTTAAAATATAAATTATTTAGAACGTAATTAGCACAGCTTATGTATAAAGTAATTAGAACACAAAAATAATATCTAGAAGCGCTCTAATTTCTAAAAACAGACACTTCTTTGAAACATGTATTTTGAAATATTAGTTGAAAGCTTAAACAAATTTCGAACTCTTTAAATGTTTCGTAGAGTCATAATGAACTTTCCTTTACTTTTAAAGTAAAAATAAATCCTCTCTGTGCCCAGAGTAAATATTTCAAGTAAAAGGTTTTCAAACTCAGAAATACGAATAAAAAGTAGTTATAGGAACTCCGGTTTAGTCTGAAAGATATTAAATTCTATTTATTTCGATATGACTTATCCGGATATTTAGTAATAAAACATTCAAACTGCGTCCTTAAATGCATTGAACTATAGAATTCTAAACTCAGCAATATATATGCAGAAAGTATACTCTCAAATTCACAATAATAGCAAAAAGTAATAAAAAACAAGATGAATACTAAAGTCAAAACTCAATTGATTGCTCAATCGCATATAAAATTCCGATATGAATCCTATGGACGGTACTCAGCTATTTAAAGCGTTTCGATTAATACATGACTGTCTTCAAGATCTTATTTAAAAAAAAAAAATTATATTAAGTCGGAAATTATGTCTCAGAAACACTTTCTATTTACAGTTTGTAGAGTTAATAGTTGCCCTATTATCGATATGTTGCATGATTTTACTGGGCTTCGCTGATGATGTCTTAAATCTGCGGTGGCGCCATAAACTTTTACTCCCAACTATAGCGACACTACCACTTTTAATGGTGTACTACGTGAATTTTAATTCCACTACCATCATGTTGCCGAAATTCATTCGACCCTTAACCGGACACTCGCTAGATATAGGTGAGTTTTCTAATGAAGATATAATACAATAATTTAAGATTGATTAAATTTAAATACCCACCTTTTGACGATAAGTAATGATCTGTTTTAAATATCCCGACAGGTTTTTTATATTATGTGTACATGGGAATGTTGGCCGTCTTCTGTACGAATGCAATAAATATCTTGGCTGGAATAAACGGTCTGGAAGTTGGACAATCAATTATCATCGCTGCATCGATTATTGCATTTAATCTAATTGAATTGTACAGGGATAACCTCCCGAAACCACATACATTCTCCTTGTACCTGATAATGCCTTTTTTAGCGACATCACTTGCATTATGGAAATATAATAAGTAAGTAGATAACATAATCTTTAGTTAAAATTAAGATTCTGCCATAGAATTAAAATTCCTGGATCCGAAATTCTACTGATAAACTTCGGCTACAATAAGCGAACTGCTTAAATCGAAATAGGAAACATGGAACTTGAATGTTTCGAAATTGAGATGAAATTATAAACGTAAATAGAAGCGGAAGTATTTAAGACAAGTAGTACAACAAATTGGTTAGTGTAATAAGAACATTTATTTATATAATTTGAGACATTGTGAGAGAACTTATCATACAAAATTAAACTACAAATAGTACGAATATTTGAGTTGAGGCACTATTTTGTCATATTTATAAGTTTTACATTGTTCTTTTTATTCTTATTTTGGTAAATAAAACCGTTTGCGGTACTTACAATTGCTTAGATACAATGATAGGAACAGCATTCTCACAAAATTACTTAAAAAAAATCTCTGGTTACAATCCTCTAAATTCTATTACCTCTCAATTCTATGCTACGCACAACATAAAAAAATATAAAAGAAACATAAGAAAAAATTGATTGCTCACTCTTTTGTGGAGTTAGTCCTTTCTTACAGTACTAAATCGGCTGATTCCAACCAACTAATGATTGATCCGTTTTTAAATGATGTTCCACAGGGGTCCGATGGAGGTACCTTCTTGATTACATTTTTTCTCTCTTTTCCTCATCGCTTTTATCACAGTTAATTAAAAAACATGATTACAATTCACAATTAATTGTGCATCAAAAAATTACACTAATTTTGACAAAATTTCAACTTATTCTAGTTTTTTTCCCTCCGGTGAAGGAGTAAAAGGGATAACAAATTTTATTATTATTATTTTATTCAGTTGGTGGAGTTATCATAAGAACAGTTTTGTTATTCACTTTTTATTCTCTTGGCAAAGAAGGGGTGGAAAAAGCAAAAAGAGGCTGCAGGGATGTTCCTTTCTTTTCTTGGAAGATTTTTGTTTAATGGAGCTATTTAACTATTTATCAGTTAATTGCTGAGTTGGAAATTCAGCTATTTAAAACGAAGGATACATCGCCGAGACTCTATTAAGCATTTATCGGGATAAATTCAGGAAAAGGCTCTCCTAAAATTTCTGATATGTTGAAAGAAGCCCATGAAACTGTTCTCTGCCATTCTAAATTTTCATTATTATTATTTTTTAAACAATTTTTCCCCCAATTGCATGGCGTACACCGGGCTGAGCCGCGATAGCCTCAAAATTTTAACAATTTCTTTAGTTTTTATCACGCAGTAACAAACAATTGACTCTAGAACCCCTAAGCAACAGAATCAGCTGCAAAAATGACTAAAAACGTTCGAATCACAATAAATGACGCCTTCTCCGGCGGTGCCTTGCTTACCTGAACGAAGAAGAGGTTAATTTTTAAGTCTCGTACTCGTCATCGTCGTCGAAGGACAAGAACAAGTTGACGAGAATGTTGTCGAATTTCCAGCCGTTCTGTTCCACGTAAGCGGGGGCATAGTATTTATCCGAGAACCTGTGCAGCTTATTCAGCCCCAATTTACCGTCTACGTAAAGGCCACTGGCGATGAGATTCTGAATGTATCTGGCATCGATCTGTCGATTTTTTACTGATCGCGGAAAGATCGGAAGAGAATCATCCTGCAGACGGTCTATGATCTCGCTGGGTTGATAGCAGAACTGGCAGTACCAACCTCCAAAGTGGTTCAGGTCACCAATGATGATGTTCGTCTTTCGCACAGCCAGAAGTCGTTCTGGATCACTTTTGAAGTTCTTCTCGAGCAACCCGAAAGTGCTGGCCACGCTGCCCAGACGTGTGCTCTCCGGATGCTGCCAGTAAAATCCGTAGACGTTGTATTTGAGACGGAATCGCATCACACCCGGGAAATTGTAATACTTCAAGTACTTGACTGCACGATGATTGAGGATCTCATCGTCCTGGCTAAATACAAAAATATCATCTGGCGAAATCGCCTGCTGGACTAGCCTAGATTTGAATTCCTTGTAAGCTAATTTTGGGGTGCAGCTGCTGCTGCCGCCTCGGGCATTCGGACCAGTCTCAACAATCAGAATTCTATCGTGGAACGCGTTCGCGAAATTCATTTTCAGCCTTTTCGGTTTTTTGTTACAAATTATAAAAAAATCTACGCTACTACTAAGCTCCATCACCTGGATCTCTAACAGTTCCAGACTGAAGAAGTTACCTGTAATCATGTAAACAAGCCTATGGGGCTCGGTGCGAGCACTCGACACCACCAGGGGTACCTTTGACGTCATGAACGCCCTCCAGATCACTTCAGGCTGACCGCAATCTTTCCCGTGCCATTCAGCCAGACAGCGGCACCTTTTCAGTCGTCTCGTGGCTCCGAAGAAGTCCTCGACGATTCCCTGTCGGAAGCATGTTAAATTCTCGAACCCATCGGGCTCCGAGTCTATGAAGGTGACGAAGTCTGTCGAGAAGTTGCTGACAAGCTTAACCTCAATTTTCTCATCTCGAAGGTATTTGCTTCCTGGTGCCTCCGACCTCGAGGTATTCTGCTTCAGCTCAGATCTGATAAAATTCACGGCGGCCGTATCCTCAACACTTGTACCCCCAACAGCCTGGTCCCCGACGCCCTGCAGCACCCAGAAAATTCCGATCAACAAAAGTTGAATAACGAAAAGCGTCCACAAAATGAATTTGGTGCCGGTACGGAAGCCGTGCCGCTGCATATCACTCTCCACTTAATTTTCGGTGATGCGACTACTTTACGGCTCAAGGTATCGCGGCTTTGTCGACTGGACATCGCCCCAAGACAAGTTCTTCCCCGCGAAGGAAAATCTCTGAAAAACACACCCAAAAAGGACCAAAGTGTCGTCTCCTGGCCTCGGCCAGAATCGCTGTGTGCGTCGCGTTGTTGTTGCACTCAGCCGCTGCCTCCGCCCCGTCGCCGTCGCAGCAGCTCTCTTTTGGTATCGTCGTGAATGAGCTTGTCTGAGAATGTTTTGGGGGTGCGGCGGGCAGTCTTCTTCAGTTTTTGTTTCTGTTGCTTTTGCACCCCCAGCTGAGCACCAGCTGTTTCTGTCAGGCGAATGGTACCAGGCTCCGACAACAGAGGGCTAAATCGTGAGAAAGTGGTAATTTTGAAAGCTAACGGAGCATATTACGGTGCCTGCAGAAAATGCAAGCACGAAGTGATGTTTACGAAATTCACCGGACTTGAATCCAATTGAATTACTAAATTTAGGTGGCTTGCATTGCTGTTTATTTCAAATACAAGAGCCAGTCACAATCCTTCACCTCGTCTTGCAGGCAAATATCTTAGGAAGGAAGAGAATATCAAGGCTGGAAAATAACAGTTCAACTATTCAAAATTACATCTATTTAAATCATCTACAGAAATAGAACAAAACATAAACATATACCTGAAAAAGTATGAAGATTGGTTAAATAGTAATAAATTGATAATAAATACGCAAAAACAAGGTACATGATCTAAAAAGTGTCATAAATATTCGAATAAATATCAACGGGACCGAAATTAATACAATTGCCGAGTATAAGTACTTGGGACTGATTATAGACAAAACCCCCGGGAATAATAAATACCAGCCGTGAAGTATATCTGCTCATTACCACATCTATAGGGTGATGTGGTCCAATGATTGCCGCGAAGTTACATTGCTTCTTATGGTAGTATAGCTCATTCATTCCGCTCTACAGGGCGAATTTGCTAAACTATCATTTTTACTAAAAAATGATGTTCTACTTATTGTAACTAGGGAGGAATACTGTACTTATGACATCAAAATCATTATAAGAGCGAGAACAAAATTTTAAAGATATTTGCGTTCAAAAGTTACTCTTATAGCCCACTGAACAAATTACCACAGAAAATTGTGCTGCTTACTCGAAAAACTCGAATACTTTGTTCTTATATAAGATAACTATAACGTTTTTCGGATCATAGCAAAGGAATTCCTCCATAGTTATAAGTAGTAGAATATCATTTTCGAGTAAAAGTTATTGTTTAGCAGATCAGGCAAGTGGATATTTCAGATTTTCCGTCATAAGAAGCAATGTTATTTTGCGGCTATTCTCGGACTACATCAATACATGGGCATTTTCTACTTCACGGCTTGTGTTTATATTTATTCTCAGGGGTTTTGTTATAGACGATCAACTAACTTGGACAAGGCATATAGACACCATCGGAAGGAAAGTGGGAGGAATTACTAAAGTAATAAGACGAAATCTATAATACACATATACTACCAGACCATAGTAAGGAATTTTGAAGCAGTATCAACATTATTTAACAAAGCAATCACTCACTTTATAGAGCATAACCACTCACTTTATAGAGCATAACCAACAACCTGAACCTAAATCAGCTTATAAAGGTGGAAAAAGCAATAAGGCGATTCTTAGCAAATTTGAATTCATCAATACGAAACAAGAAGCGCAACGAAAGCAGACTTCAGCCTACCTCGGACTAATCAAATAAAACAGGATCCTATTCATTCAGCAATTTATTATTACCGATAGAATAACCTAGCTAGTGTAACCAAACCTGATACCAAATTTATTTTCGTATATTTTTGTACACACATTTTGTAAATAAGTAAATAATTAACTAATCATTTAATTTTATACATATATAATATACTGAGATAACGTCGAGAAGTTTTATTTATTATAATTTTCATTATTCAAATAACTTATTGATTCGAATATATGCATATGTACCAGTTTCAACAAACAGTATTAAACTGAAACCTTATATGATATTATCCAACCTATTATTAGAAGAAAAGAAATCCGGTGTCACAACACTGAAAAATGTTGTATTTTTGGTCTACAACACGGTAAAACCCGTGAACACGAAATTTTTTCTTCCTTCAACCACAGAGTACACGTTACGAACTTAGGAGACTTAAAAACAATTTAACCAGAACATATATTATGTTAATAAAAAAAAAAAAAACTAACTTTATCGGTTACTAAAAAATGGTTTGAAATCAGCACAATTATCACTTATAAAGCCAGGAAAGTTGTAAATCAAACCGAATTAAATCGCTTTCGGCCATCAAATAATAGGTCGAAGCAATAGTTTTACATTACGAAATCTACACCTCGGTCGATTATTTAAAAAATTACTCAAAATCAGAACTATCGCCAGTTTTAGATCAAGAAGTCCTCTATGTTGACCTGCATTTACACTTAAGCAACAGAGTAGTAGAGTTCTTCCTATATGAAAACTTAAATTCAACATATATAATACTATAAAAAATAATTATTATTTTTTCCAGATACCCATCCAGCGTGTTCGTCGGTGATACCTTCTGCTACTTCGCTGGCATGACGTTTGCAGTGGTCGGAATTCTAGGACACTTCAGCAAAACTCTCCTTCTCTTCTTTATCCCACAAGTGATAAATTTCCTTTATTCAGTTCCTCAACTATTTCATTTCGTCCCATGTCCAAGGCACCGCTTACCAAAATACAATCCGGAGACGGAACTCTTGGAAACGAGTAAAACGATTTTTCACAAAGACAAGCTAGGCTTGCTGGGAAATATATTTGTTAAATTATTCAGAACATTTAAGTTAATTCAGTGGATCGAACATCCGGACGGGACTGTGACTACAAACAATTTTACACTTATCAATTTTGTTCTAGTAGTATTCGGACCTGTTCATGAAAAGGTCCTGACGAAAATGCTCCTTGGTCTGCAGATCTTCTGCACTTGTTTAGCATTTTTGATAAGATATCCACTAGCCACTTATTTTTACGATACATAAGGTTAGTTAGGTTGTTCATTTTGTAAATTTTCAATTAAAAAAACCAGAATTTGTGTAATATACCATCAGGAGGTAAATAAATTCTATTTATTATAAAGAAATCAGAAAAATATATATCTTTCTAATTTAATCGAATTTTTACTTTACTACTTCCACTTGATGTGATAAACGTAATTCAGCTTAACAAGAGCAATGGCTGAATTGAACGCAGTCGGCTGCAGTAACTGATTGAACACAAATGCTAGATAAGATATTCATTTTCCCAACTTTAGCAGGCTTTTGGATAAAACTCGAATATATTCAAAAAATCGTAATTTATCACTAACGAGAAAAATGAGCGAAGAAGATGAAGAGGAGGGCGAGGGTGAGTTTAAAGAGGAAGACCTAATCGGGGTATGTTTCTTTGAGGGTAAAAATGCAACTTGTATTATGAATAAAGTCTCCAAAACTAGAAATACATTGGTGGCCGAAATGTAAATGGAGATAGACATGGAAAGGGCTGGGCCATTCTTCCCAATCACGACCAATACGATGGAGACTATCGAAAAGGTCAGCGGCACGGAATTGGTTTGTATGTTTTCAGAAACGGTGCCCGATACTTAGGACGGTATCGTTGCGGTAATTTTGTCGCATATCTGCTTATATAAAAGTTGTGATTCCCACCATCTTCCAAAAGGTTTAAAATCAAGAAATGGCTCTTTCTACTATCCAGATGGAAGTATTTACCAAGGTGCATGGCGCAAGGATATGAAGCACGGGTACGGCGTGTACACCTATCCTAATGGGGACGAATATAAAGGTAACTGGTACAAAAATCGAAGGCACGGAGTAGGTGTTTACATCTACGCAGAACACGGGATTTGCTTTAATGCAACTTGGAAGAATGGAGTCCGTGTTGGACCAATTGAGATAAACTATGGTAGATCCAAATTCCATGGATATTGGGACTATTTATACCCTCAAGGTCCAGGCATGTTCACATTTGACTGCAAATATATGCTGAGCGGCTACTATAAATCAGATATCGAAGTTGGTTTTGTCCCTTCTCAAGTATTAGGAGAGGAGGGCGAAGAGGAGATGGATTTAGGGCAAAAATTGGAAGGAATTAATGAATGTGAAGGTGAAGAAATGGCTGAACATGGCGAAGAAGAGGGAGAAGATATATGGGCAACGAAAATGAAAATTCCTCCCTCGATTTGGTATGCTCAAGAGATGTATCATTATGATTTTTCGAAATTACCTCAGCATCCTGTACCCCTACCAATCCCTGACTCAGAAGAATCGATATGCGATCTATCCGCTGAAGAAGAAGAAAAGAAAGAGGAATCATACAAGGGTGAGGAAGAAATGGAAATGGAGAAGGAAGAAGTTGAACTCAAGGAGGAAGAGGAGCCTATTGAGCTGCCCATCCCAGATATATGGACCCAGTGTCCACCTTAAGAATATTATACAATTTATTAATTTACATTTTAATCGAAGCTATTGCGAGAGTTACATCACTTTAATCAGATTCATTACTCTAAAGCCTTTGCAGTAAATAGTTCTAAAAAGAAATTGATGACAACCAAAGCGAGTCTATTCGGATGATGTAACTTTCAGGTCATTAAACCGATATTGAAGAGAACATAAATAGAACTTCTAGTTAGATCTTTATTGAACTTCTTTAATTTTTCAACATGCAATTGTGCATACATTTGCAATAATTGTTTTAATAACTTTCTTCGAAATCTTTTAGCTCTATTGCCTGAGTTGAAAAGCTTCTGAGCTGAACTTCTTCGAACAAATCAGAATGAATAACGCAGCACACAAGTGTTTTGAATAATTTCGTTCAAGTTTTCTCAACAAAATCATAGTAGATTTGAAACTTCACTCAGTGATTAAGCAAAAATAAAACTCGATAAGTTCCAAGCAAATGTTTTATGTTTAAGGTAGAATGAACATTTATTTTCTTTATGGTATTTTATGCAAGACTGGAGATGAGGAAATCAGATATGTTGTAATTAAAAAGCAAAAAACTTACGCATGTCTATCAGGAGATTTCACAATTTACTTAGTGATAAAGGAAAGCAAATACCCAAAATACCAACAAACTATTTAGATGTTATAATCAAACGATTTTTTCCTATTACCTTCAGCGGCAACAGGCAGACAGCTCTTATCAGAGCAAGAGTTAATGGGTTCGTGATTGAAATTGATATTTAATAATAATATTGCGATAGTGACGCAAATGGCGCGAAATTTTCTAAAACTCCTACAGACAGTTTCTTTACTACACAAAGTTCAGTTTGATTAATATTGAAAATCTGCACCTTGACTAATAAATAATTTAAAACTTAATGGTCAGCAAAATTTTATAATTACAGATGATAGAGATTCTCCTATTAGTTAGGAAGGACATTTGATATTGCGCTGTTGGATTTTAGAGATATTTTAAAAATAAATTCAAAAAACTTAAATTTGTTTTCGTAATAATTCAATAAATCAAATTAGATTTTGATCTACAATAAAATACTGTCCAAATATTTTGATCTTAGGCTAAAGACTCGCTTTTCGACTTAAAATACCTAGGTCGAATGTGTCACCTTCTTATCCTTTTTTTAGTTCTTTATTGTTTAAATTTATAAATGTTATCAAAGCTTATCTGCATGTTTAATTCGTTTAAATTTTTGGCTTATTTTGTTATTTAAATTGGCTAAACCAGCGCAATGAGGTTATTTATTCGATTAGTTTTGTAATGAGTTGTGTTTTCTATGAAATTATTAGATAAGCTTTTTTCATTACCTACATTTCTATTTTGAATTACTTTGTTGCCCTGCCCAGGTATGTACTCTTATTTTCAACAAAGAGAACCACACAACTTTTGACTATGTAGAAAAGAAAGTAAGCTTAATTAGCGTCGCATTATTACATTTGCCTAACTAATTCACCAAACTGTGCCTTTTCTAAATGACGAAGACAAAATGGCTCTTTAGGCCATAGGTCTTAAGCAAAATGAACGAAAGATTTTAAATTTATATATTTCTCAAACCCAAAATACTAAGAGCATGTCTAAACATTATCGTTTCTTTATTCTGTTTCAAACGAAATAGAGCCGATATACAGATTTTTTTTTCGCCAGCCACCAAGGTCATCGGTCACATGTTGTCGATATTGCGCGAACTTTGTACGGTCCTTGCATGACTCATTCAATACAATTTAGAAGTACTTTCTAATCATGCGTACTAAAAAAAAAATGAAATAATCAAATTTATTATGTGGGAATGTAGAAGAGTACAAGGTCAAAGAAGGCATCCTGACCGCTATAATCAAGAAAGTCCGACTTAAAATACTTTTCTCCAAATAAAATCAGCAAATGTGAAATATGTCACAGCCAGAACACAAACAACACCCGAGCGATCTCAAAAGTAATCACACTAGAGCATGCCAATTATAAATGTTAGATACGTTAAGTTAGAGTCTTAAAAAAAATTACAAGATCTCTCACATTGTTCTTCCATCACATTTTATAATGTACGAAACTTTTCCTTACAAAATCATTTAAATTTAAACATAGCAACTGCAACTGATAAGACATCAACTTTTATTGAACATTTGTAGAAGGGTTTGTTTCTCCTTTTCCTTCTTCTTAACGATTTCGATGCTTCTCTGTTTCCAAGTACTTTTCCTCAATTTTATCGGCCGACTACCTACGTAGCGCCCTGTAAAAGAACAAATTAATTAAAATTAATAGACAGAATTGAGCCAACTGTAATGTAAATTGGAAAATAATTAAATATGCAGCACCGGTCCTGGATGATAACAGGCACCCACAGACCCCTTGACTCGTTATCTCTGGATTTTTCTTTTCGACAATTATATTTTCAATTAGCATTTCTACACTTTGAACCCTCGGTGTGAGTAAACATCTTATGCTACGTAACAAAACGATAAGGGAGCCAAGCTTTTCGCTGGGCGAACGAGACATTACCGGTCATCAGATGGCTAGACAAAATATGAACTCTCCCAACCACGGGGAATTTTATTGCGAAACTTCTTTGAATATTAAATTAATATGTATATGAGTTTTTCCGAATTGGGAGCTATTCGACGTATAGGAGAGGAATAAGTAAAAAGACTCGGATCACTACACAAGTACACGATCATATCATTTTCACGCTGTCTAGGCTTGATCAGTTGCGGCTCCTTTAAATAGCCGCAATACCCGTCCAGCCACAGTCTACATTTACTTATCAAACTTGAAGCAGTTGAGATTTACAGTTATAAACCGGTCAAAATGAAGATTGTAAGTGGCTTTTGTGAACTATATAGTGTGAGAAAAATATAATAAAATAGTTTTAGTTTTTAAATAGTTGCAGTGCCTAAAAAAAATCGAGTTCAATAGTTTTGTTGAATTGATTAGTAATTACTGTATATTTATGGCATCTTCATTATATTGTGATTTGTGATCCTTTACAATTTTTGAACTTATTTTATATAAAATTCGACTTTGAGTAAAATCAAAACCATTGAAAATTGCATCAACAGCCAGTTCAGCGCAGTACTCTATGAATCTTAATTGTGCTTCAAGGCAACTTCAATATGTTTCTGAATTCGTCTATGGTTTGCAATATTGCAACAAAACTAATCCAAAGTGTTCTTCTTCTACACGTGGCATTTTATTAAGCTTATCTTTGTTGCTCGTTATTAAGAGTCTAAAAATGGCTCGAAAGTTCAAACCATTCCTAAGTGTTTACTGCCGATAAAGCCTTTAGTTTTTCCAACTCAAATTAATTAAACGAAAATAACCGAAAATGCCATTACCTAATTCCAGATAAGAGATTAAAATAATCCAAGCAATTATATTTCGGAATTGAGCATGAAAGTGATATCGTTGGAACACAACAAATAATTGATATCAAGCAAGGACCTCGTTCAACGAGACCTTCTAACTTTCAGTAGAATTAAGAATCGTAGTATCGAAATAGTTTCTTTGATATTGAAAACTTAACTTCCAAAATTCCCATATGCAAAATTTCATAAGAAAAAAATCATATCCATATCGTAAACGCGTGCTTGTCAACAAATTTTATAGAGTCAAAAGAAATTCATGTGGAGATTCATTCATATTTTAGTGGAAATTTGTTTTCCAAATTATAGCCCGATTTAACTAAAGTGACTATTGCAGGTGATCATCTTAACAGTTATCTGCACAGCCTACGTTACATCCAGCCCCATAGGCCAGGATCGGGAAAAGCGAGATATATTCGCTACAACAGGATGGGGTGCAGGAAGTGGCTCGTACTCAACGTTCTACATCACAGGAAAGCAAGTTAAAGAAATGCGTGAAGAAAACGCTAAGAAGCAAGCAGAAGATACCATTCCAGAATACATAGAAATCCACACTCAGCGCAATGACCAATCAATGCCTATGCTGTTTGCGTCGACGGGCTGGGGACCGAGCGGTTAAACGCTAACCGAAAAAGTTATAGTTTTAAGTGTTAAATTATTTTATTGTTAAAAATCTTGTTAAGACGAAAATTATATAATTTATTTAATGCACTTACCATCCATTTCTTTCATAGCGCGTATAAAATCCTGCGGCTCCCTAAAGCTAACGAAGCCAAATCCTTTGCTCTTCCCAGTTCTTTTGTCGCGAATTACTTTGGCCCTCTGGAAGGAAGGATATTTGTTAAAAGTTCTGGTTAGAACTTCATCATTAACGTCATTTCCTAAATCTCCGCAGAATATTCGAAAATCATCATCAGGCCAATCAGCCAATGAGGGATCTTCCCAAACTTGTCCGCCTGCAATTCGAACAGTCTTTTTATCTTTTTTCCTTCGCTCTTGAGCCTGAAAAGATTGCAGAGCCGATGAGGCTTTTGCCGCCCGGATGGCCTCTTCAGCGATGGGATTCGGTCCAGACTTTTCAGCCTTCAGCTTCTTCAGCTTTTGTGTGACATCGAACTGAATGGCTGAAATATCTATTTGAGGTGCTTGAGTAACAACAGGCATTTCAACGTTTTGTCGGTTTGTATACAATTTTGGAGCGCTACTGAGCACGACTGGTGTGGGCTCTGACGAGTACGATTTCTCAGGTACTTCGACTGTCGATGGAACGAACGTCGGTATGAAGGCTGGCGGAGGCATGGGCGGTAGGGGCACCGTGATCGGTTGGGGTGTTTGGTTTAGTTTCTGTTGAACTTGGTTATACGTGTTTGCGGCGATTACTGGACGTACTTGACTTGGTACAAACATTGTCGCTTGGTTTGTCGTTGTGGAGATTTCCGCTTCAAACCTGAAATGAAAAATTTATTTTTTCTAAAGTGTATTTAATTCGAAAAATAAACCAGGGGCGAGCCCTGCATTTGAAATGTAGTTTCTGTTGCCATTTGTACATATCAGCACCTAATCTTATTAAGTTGAATTGAGCACGAGACCGCAGAAACTGTATTCGCAAACACAGACCACTTTTTTTTTAACAATCAGCCAAATTGGGGTTTTTGCTCCAGTCCAATTTTTTCTATAATTTTCTCGGAAAACCTAACATACATTCTTTTGTCTGGATACAAAAACAGAATAAATTGGGTCGATTTAACGATGTTCTGGCAACAGTGCAAATTCCAACTTATTTTTTACCATATTAAGATACTAAAACATAAAATTTTTGTTGCAGCCTAAAGAAATTCGCAGAAATATTCATGTACAAAATAAAAGATCCCCGCGTAAATCGAAATTGTGCCGATGTAAATTGAAACTGGGAATTAAAAAGTAAGACGACGTGAATCGAAACGCCTTAAATCTTTCTAGCCTCATTTTTACCAATAGGCCCAAGTGTGGCTAATTTTTGTTTGATAAATTGATAATTTGGTAAATTGATTTTGAGGGATTTCTAGCAGCTAGACTAGAGAAACAGATTTTTGTTTTATCCGATTCTTCTCGGGTAGGTTAGTTTGTAAAAGTTGCGATCCAGCGATCCAGGCACAGAATTCCGAAAACTTCTTGGTTTAAAGATGAGAACAAAAGGAATGTAGAAAGAGATTTTTAGGGTGTTCGGAACACTCCGACTATGCTATCAACATTTCTTTATTCATCAAATTCGCCTCCTTATTTCTTTATTATTTCGAGTTTACAACTGTCTTCCTCTCGATCTACGTTAAGAGGTGAAATAAAAGGAATATTTTTTTGAGTTATCAAAGTTATGGATAATGTACATCGAAATTCACATGCAGTGATAGTGCATAAATAGTTGATTTTAACTTGTTGTTGACCCGAGATATTCACCCCTATTCTTCATTCCGACGGAATTGAAATCCGTTCGGAATGTAGGATATTCAAAAGCAGGCTGGCACTGTCAGAAAACTCGACAATTGCTAAACATTTAAAATGTTCCAGCCTGCTTTCAAATTTCCTACATTCCGAACGGATTTCAATTCCGTCGGAATGAAGAATAGGGGTGATTGTTTCCTCAAGAAACCCCCACTTTTTATGCGCACTTCTTTGGTGTCTTTGTTATCGTAAAATACCTCCTATCAAAATTTGCAAATATAATGATAGATTAAATTTATTTTATAAATTCATAACAATTCTGTGTAACGTGATTAAATAGTAGGCCATCCAGTTACGACAGATAGTTAATCCTAATTGCAACTCGCTATTTCAGGGTCCCTGGTTTAAGAGCAATTAATTAATTTAATTGATGAACAAAAGATTAAATTTATTTTATAAATTCATAAAAATTCTGTGTAACGTGATTAAATAGAAGGCCATCCAGTTACGACAGATAGTTAATCCTAATTGCAACTCGCTATTTCAGGGTCCCTGGTTTAAGAGCAATCGAACATCGGCAGGGAATTAATAGATTTTAAGCAAGTGGATAATTTATTGAAAGGTCTTGTAGCAGTGCATATCACACCCTTACGCCGGTTCTCTGCTTGGAAACTAATAGATCGATAAACAGATCTATAACTTTTTTCCTTATCAATTCACAACAGTACCAATGTTAATACGTGTCTGTATTCATTCTTTTCTTGAAATTCCCTAAGAAACACATTTTTATTAAATTACACAAGGCCCTGGGATTGGTAACGTTTTCCTTCTCTCAAAATAAGCGCACGCATCAGCGGAGCCCCAGTGGTCCTCTGAAAATGTGCAAATATGTTGAAAGCATGCTGCAAGCATTTGTTGAACTTACCGCGACATCTCGTCCTCCATATTTTTCCGTTTCTCGCCCATTTTCCCTCGAGAAATCCAATTGTTTGTTTAGGAAAAAGAACCACACACAAGAAACTCCTTAAAAATCGTTTGACAGTCGCTAGGAGAACTGCCAATTTTAGTTAACATAATTTCCACGAAGCGCTGTGAGCGGTAAAGAACAAAAAGAATGTCTATTAAAATTTGAATTGTAGTTTCATTTTCAACGTTCTTTTCTTGATAACATTATAGTTCATTTAAGAGAACTTGTGCAGTTTGGGTAAAATAACGCAAATTGAGTACATTTAATTTTAAATTTACTGAAAATCGTGAGTTACCTGGCAACGCTCCGTCTCCGGTGTTATCAAAAAAGTTTAAGGAAAATGGCATCGGTGACGGCTGAAGGTGGTCTCAATGCGCGTGAGATCACGAAGTTGTTCTACGAAAGAGCGCTGAGTTACTGCAAAATCCCCGAAAATCGAGACTCAGGGAAGCAAGAATTCCTCGAGGTACTACACGAGCGCATAAACGATTTAATTGATGAACAAAAATACGAGCAAGTCTTCGATTGCTTCGAGGAGGCCCAGACCACTTTTGGAGACGATGCAGACGTTCTGAATGTCCTCGCAGTCGCCCTCAACAGGTATACCCTCCCTCAAAATTGTAACTTCCGAACGTGAGTAGCTTAAGCAGCACCCTTTTGTAGATAAAAATCATGGAAAAGACCAGAGAAATCCAGTGCATGCTTCTCAAATTGTTTAAGTTGTCCCACCGCAATTCCCTGGCCATCGCCAACTTGATTGCGGCTGTAAGTTGCGGCCTCAAGGTGGGCTACATTTGGGATATCGGTCCCCCCGTGACCGTGGGCAAGGTGAAGAATTTCGTTGATCAGCTGAAATCCTCAAATCTCATCAGCAACTCTATCCTGACTGTTAAGGTCAATGATGACGTTTGCCTCCTGAACAAGGAGGTCTTTCTGGGCGGCAGACTCGAGCCGGTCTTTGTGAACGTCTCGAAGAACCTTGAAGTGCCCACTATCATCTTATCTTCAGAAAATGGCATTAGCTCGATGATGAGCGAAATTAAAACTCGACTAGCCGACTCTCAGAATTTTATAGATCTAAATATTGATACAGCGCAATTTTGTATTCCAACAGTTCTTGGAGTGTTGGCTGGATTCCCTGTGGTCTATTGGTATGATCAGACTAAAGGGGACCACAATTGTTTATGCAATGTCGATCTTATGATTTTTAAGGTGTTCCATGGCGAAGATTTTATGTTTTCTTTTTCCTGTCCGAAAAATTTAGTCGATCATTCGGCAGTTGACCAAATTGTAAAGGCCTGGAAAACGGCCGTCAGTAGCTACCCTAATTGCTGCATTAAATCTGTACTCTCAGGCAATAGGGTAGAAAGCATTACTTTATAATCCATTAATTAATAAATCAATTTTTCTCTAAATGTACCTAAATGCTTTCTTTAATGCTAGAACAATGTCCACTTTAGATTCTAAAAGGCAGGAATCCTCTAAATCGATCCAACTTGTACTGCTTTTTAACACAGACTATAAAACACATATTAGAGTCTCAGGAAAAATTATAAAACAATTAGGTCTGAGAACAAATTTTCTACTACAAGACCCTAACTTTGTCAGTTGTTAAAATATAGTTCGAAATTAGCACTATTGTTATTCTGGGTTGGACCCAGAAAACTTCCAGATCAGCCCTTACCCCATTTTTCAAGCTAGGCTATAGAATACATATGAGAGCTCCAGAAAAAATTACAAAAATCTATAAGTCAGTATAAATATTTTTTTATGCGGCGTCCTAACTTTTCGGTTGCTAAAAAAGTTCTTCGAAATTAGCACTATTGCCACTCTGTGACCCAGAATTTCTGTAAATAGAATCGTCTTGCCCGTTTTTAAATTCCGGCTGTAGATAACATATTAGAACTCAGAGAAAATAATAGAAAACACCTACCAAAAATTTTCTCCTACGGAATCCTAACTTTGTCGGTTGCTAAAAGAAAGGCTTAGAATCAGTACTAGTTACCACTCTAGGATCCAGAAGTTCTCTAAAATGAATCTTCACAGAAAACTATTTTTAAAAAATAATCCAGAGCACAAATGTTATGCTATTAGTATTCGCTTTTAGTTTAAGTTAGTTTTCATCAACACCATTATAGCCCTTCGTCTTTATTCACCTCTTTATAGGCTAGAGAAACCCGTAGAGGCCTTAAACTATTTGAACAAAGCTCTGGAACAATGTCCGAACAAAGTAAAAATAATCGAAAATCGGGAGAATATCATCAACCAATGGGTGCCCCGGTGGCATTTTGCAATGCTCAACGATCAAAATCGGAATTTAATGTACAAAAATGCGATCACCGAAAAAATAGCCGAAGGTTACAAAAACGTCCTGGATATTGGAACAGGAACAGGCCTTTTATCCATATACTGCCACCAAGCTGGCGCTGAGGATATTTGTGCCTGTGAGGCGGACGAGATCATGCACAGGATCGCCGATAGTGTCTTTAAGGAAAACAACATTCCAGTGAGGCTGTTTCATGAGCATTCCACTAAATTGGATGTATCTGGATTCGATCTGATAGTCACGGAGATTTTTGATTGTGGCGCATTTGGTGAAGGAGCTCTAGCATCGCTGATCCATGCTAAAAAACATCTTCTAAGAGAAGGTGGCAGAATTCTACCAGAAAAGATAAAAATGTATGTTGTTGGAGTCGATAAAATTAAAGTGCGTGAAAAGCACGAAGCTCTTGAAAGAGCAATGGAAAATTCGATTTACTTAAAAAATACTATCCTTAGACCAAAATCCGATGGACCTTATGAACCTATTGAGCAGGTTTGTAGCGAAATGGTTCTCATCACCAATCCTGTCCACGCCTTTACAGTTAATTTTAACGATTTAAAGAGCATGGAAAGCGCAATGGCAGGAGATTTAGATACAAAAGTTAAGTTATCTTGTCTAGAGGGTGGCGTTAATCTCGAAGGTTTCTTAGTATATTTTGAGTTACATCTAAACGAAAAATATATACTCAAAAATTTCGACCCCTACGACCTTTCTGGGAAGGGAACGAGGTGCTGGGACCCTGTAATCTTCCCCCTTAACCACCATATGCCTGTTCGTAAGTATCAAGTTTTAACTGCCACCTTGTCTTGTAAGGACGGTGTCCTGAAACTAAAGCATGAATACGACAATACGGTGATGCGGAATCTGAGGATCGATCCTTACATCTTTTCATTCCTAACCAACGAGAAATTCATTTATGAGTTAGAGTTCAACGTCGAGAGGGTTTTTCAGAGGAATAAAAGGAAATTTGAATTACTCGCCGACTTTCTTCCCTTCCCGCATATCGGAATTAATTTTCTTAAGGAGAACAAGATCCGAAAACTCTACTGCCTTGGAGAGCTTCGGGATCTTGTAAAAATGATCGCCGATTGGAATCTTATTCCAGAAGAAGCGATCGAATTCGTAGATGATTTCGAATCTCTTGCAGCGTCCGACCACAAGTTCGATTTAATTCTCATGTACCCCTTAAATAGCTACGGAACGCTTAATGGGGACCAATTGAAGTATTATGAGCTGCTGAAGACGCAGTGTCTTTCGCCGATCGGCACAATCTTTCCTTTCGTAATATCTTTAAATTGCCAGCTATTCCACTCAGCCTGGCTGGATAGAGTCACTCGGGTGAAAAACGAGGAGCTCGCACGCCTAGGGATCGAGAAGCACATAAACGAGTACTCAACGAAGCACCAGTTCGAGTTCCTCAACTACGACACCAATGAAATCTCAGAGGTCTTCCGACTGACCACGCTCCAGTTCCACGACACGAGTCGACATGAGGAGGAGGTCACCGTTGCCCTGAACTCATCACAGCCGATCATGAATGGCATTTTGTACTTTTACAAGATATTTTTCACGAAACGAGTGCCCCTCACGACCAGCCACAACAAATTCTGCAAGGTGAACTGCTTTGTCCAGACAGTCAATGTGGAGGGTAAGTCTAGTCTAGTCCTTAAGTTTATTCAAGACGAGCTCGCGTTCAGGATCTTTGTCCAACCGAGTTAGTTTAGTGCAAGTATTAGGAGTATAGTGACGTATGTTGACTAAATTTTTTTTTTTTGGAAATTTTAAATTAATAAAAGTACGCTTAAAACAGAAACAAATTCTTTTGTGGCCGTTTTGCCACTTATCATTAGACTATTCCTCACTCCAAAATTTCGTTCTTGTGCCCTCGCAGGCCTTAACCAGTATTTTTTATAGAACGGATAATGAATAATCCTTCCCCTCCTTGGTCCCTTCCAAAAAAACTTAGTAACTTCTTAAGCCGGAGGGTTTTTAGATTAGATAGCCGTTTTTGCCCGCAATTTTTGTATTAGGGTGCAGGAAAAACTCGAAAGTTTCAGAAATATTTATTAATACCGGCTAATTTATAGAATTTCTAGCAATCTATAGAACCTAAGACTTTTGTTATAATTCCTTATTGTTCTAAAATTATAGGTCTAGTAGTGGAAATGCTCTATTTTGGCATAATTTTCAGAAATCTTTTTAAATATGATATTTAAAATTAAATGATATATAAAATTTTAAAAAAAGTACCTAATTTTCCCCTTTTTAATACTTATATGAATATTGTAAAGTTTAGTTAGTCTAACAAATTTCAAGTTTCTATGTCGCATGGTATCTGAAAAAATCGTTACAGCCGACAGCTGGACAGACAAGCGAGTGATCTTATAAGAATTCCTTCTTTTTCCTTTTGAAGTACGGAATCCTAAAAAGTAGTCCAAGATTTTCTTTTATTTGGCGTTTTCTATTTATTTAAGGACTGAAAAACGTTATTTTCGAAATGAAATGAAATTTTAAAAATCATAAAACATTATCTTTTCTATTAATGATGTCGTTATTTTTGGCCAAAGAAAATATTGTCATATTAAATGTCATCAAAATATAAATCATTTGAATAATAATAGCTAATATTCTTATTCTATCTGTTGCCACTATGTATTAAATTATGCCCTCATAAAAGGTCATACATTTTAAAAAACAAATTTTTAATTATGACTAATACATTAAAGTTTACACTAGTCTGCAGAAATCCTGCCCCTAACAACTGATAGGCTAGGTTTATAGGATTTTTTCCGTAGATTGTAGATCCCAAAAAGGATCCATCATACCACGTTTAAAAAAACAAAGATTTAAAATTTAAAAAAAAAAACCTATTTGATAAATTCTTGAAAATTTCGTACGAAATATCGCATTAGTCAAATATTATTATTGTTATTATTATTAATTGTTAGGTTTGATCCTTATCCTTGATCCTCATTGTATAAAAATCGTGTTATCGAAGCACTGTGTTACACGAAGGTTTCTGCAATTTCATTACCGTGTTAGGAGTGAACCGTATTTGAAGGTTTTCGCAATTTTCTTATCGTGTAGGAGCGAAACTGTATATAGTGTGCCTGAGCTCCAAACTCTCATGAAAAATTTGTCTCTCGAACAAATCTTGGTAAAGGCTACACATAACTGATGTGTTTTTTTTTTTATATAGTTAAGGACTTAAGCTTTCTTTTCAATTATGTCTTAAACTCCTAGAACTTGCCGTTATTTTATAAGAAAATATCAAAAATGGTTAAAATACGGCTTTTCCCCTTTTCAACCCTACTTTTCTTGAAAATGTTCTGCGATTGATCAAATTAATTTTCGGGTTCATCCTATATAAGTAAAAATCCTATCAAAAATATCTGTCACCATCATTTCAGGAAGAGCGATGACCATGAGAAATGTAGACCAGTGTTATTAATACAGTAGACCCCCCTCCTACCGTCTTTTTCCGAAAATAAGACACTGTCTTACTTTCTTTTTTGGTCCAAAATACGCGCTAGGGCTTATTTTCGGGGGAGGACAAAAATAAAAGTATATTTATATATTTTTATTTAATATTTATGCTACAAGATTTACACCCCTGGAGTCTTCCACGATTCCCTTTTTGTACTCGACGGAATAGCTCTTTCGTTTTGTACTCATTTTAACTGGGGTTAAAAATTATTCACTTTATTTTTAAATAAAATTACGTATGAGGAAATAATCAGACTTACAAGACTGAAATGAATGAACGTTGTATACCTGCACTGTCGCTCAATGTAGACTGCTGCCTTATGTTGTATTTTTAAGATAAATTCCAAGAATTAATTTGAAACGAACTGTAGAGGAACAATTAATTTCTCGGAATATTTTGTTTCAAACATTTCTCTGAAATGCGAGTATTAGGAAAGCTAAACATATTATTACTTATACTTAATAAATCAACAGCATTTTTTAACGAATTCTTTTTGTCACATTATTTTAACTAGGGCTTATTTTCGGGGGATGTCTTATTTTACAAAAAGTTCCGAAAATCACGATAGGGCTTATTTTCGGAGGATGTCTTATTTTCGGAAAAAGACGGTATATAACACGGGTTCATATAACAAAGATATTATTAGTATAACACGGCGGAAAACATGTGAACACGCTAAAAGAGACTCGAATAACACGGTAAAAGATCGAGACAGATTTTATGGTTTTTGCGTATTATTAAAGAAAATTATTTAATTTTTAATTTAACAAGTTAGTCACTTTGGCCTTAGAACGGCTCGTGTATTTGTGGGACGTATTCACCGTGTTATACGGGGGTTCTAATCCACATTACAAATTATCAAAGTCAGGATTTTAAGAGAAATCGATGTAACATTTTCTGTGTTTTATAATAATTTTTCAAAAATATAATTTCTATAGCATGTGTTCCTGCCCCGCCCAAAAAACATAACTTTCAACTTTTATCCATACCTGTACCAACATTAAGCAGAAATTATGCGTTTTCCAATAAGAAAAACTTTCTCAAAAAGTGTCATGTGGCAGCACACGACACCGCAAACAGGAAAATGCCGACTGCTCAATACCTGTCTCGTTCCATCTCCTAGTCGTATCCCACTAGCGAACAATCGTACTCCTCACTTATCCCTATTTATGTTCCCGGCTCTCACTTGCACTCGCTAAAAATTCATCGGCTTGGGGGCGGGGTTACGCAGCCAGCTGGTAAGCGCGTCTCTTTAGCCATCTTGCATTAATTTACTACGCGAGACGAAAGTAGTTCCATCATAGTATTTCGTGAAATTCTGGTGAAAATTGTGAAAAACCCGATGAAAATTGTTAAGATTCCAATTAAAAATAATACTATTGTGAAAACTCGATAAATTATAGCGGTTTTCATTCTAAAACGTCGCATAAAAAGTTGCCGCCCATCGGCGTAGTGTTACACAACATAGCGTCATTCTATTCTCAGCTGTTTCCCGCCACTCAGAAATCGGCTGAAAGTCATCTCGAGTTGTGCAGTTTTTAAGAGCTGTGGTGCCGTTTTGTGGCTCGGTGAGAAAATTTTCTTCCCAACTTTAAGGAAAAAATTTCTAATCTAATCAGTTTGAACGGGCGAGAAGCTCTATTAACAATCAGCAGCGGCAGCATTAAGCAGCTGATTGGAGAAAAAATCGTTTTTTCGTGTGTTTGATGTGATTTTTGCCGCGCGGACACACGTGATGTTCGTGTAAAAAATATATATATATAAGTTCTTTTTTTTGTTCATTCTCCTTTTTGAAGCTGCAGTTTTTTTCGTTAAATTGCGTGCAACTTTTTATAAAGAAAAGTAAAGGAAAAAAAACAAAAACGCATAGGATTCCGAAGTGTGGTGAAGAGTGTGCAGGATCACCATCCCGAAAAGAAAAACAGTGTGCCTGGTGCGCGAAAAAAAAAAGTTTACACAAATTTTGTTTGTTTGAAAAGGCGTTTTTTCGAAGGCAAACCCCGACTTGGACAAGACGACGAACCACCGGGCAGCAGGCTTCAGCAGTTGTACAGCGGAGCGCCCAAATAATATACAGTCGGTGTGCGGTGGTGTGCAGTGCAGGCGATAATAAAAACGTTCTGGCGAGTGAAAGTTGCCCGATAAGGAGGCATTTTTTTTTTTCTGACTCCCAGGCTCTGTGAGGAGATTTCTCAGATTCAGACTTGAGATTTATTATTTTTTGTGCTTGTGCTGGCGTTGTGGCATTGTTTTTGTTGAAAGCCGTGACGTGAAGGCGGCGAGGCGACGACCAACACGGCGAATTTGTGCTGCTGAGAAAACAACATACACCTGAGAGGAAAAAAAAAAGAAAAACTTTTGTTTTTGCCGAAGTGACGTGAAAGGAGAATGTCAGTGCTGTGCAAGGCGGAGGAGATAATTGTGGATACGGAGTACAACAGCGACGAGGCCGACGAGAATATACGGTAAGTGTGATTTTTGGTCTGATTATTCGCATGTACTTCGCTTTTTTTGTTCCATAATCCTTTTTGGCCGGGCCAACCCCAGCAGCTAGTAGCACCATCGGGGGCATCCTCGCCCAGTGCCTCCAGTTACGTGAAATTATCGATTTTACAAAACGTTTTAATGTGTATGCGGCGCGAGGGCGAGGGGGTGCTCAGTAGAGCGCCCGATTGTGAAGTGTGCGCTGCACCATGGAACGCGCGAGAAATTGGAAGGAGGAAAAAACACACGGACACAGAGCACCATCAGCAGCAGCGGAGGCCGAGGAGTTGGGGCGCTGCGCTGACTGGTGCTGGGTCGTCTTGTGCTTTCTGCGGGGGGAGAAGTAGTACGTACGTACGAACGGGCGCTGCGCTGGGTGTTCGTCCGACGCGGCGTGCCACCAGCGAGGAGCTCCAGCAAGTGCTCTCTGGGTGGAAGGACCAGAGGAGCTGGGGGCCACGCATACGAGAAATTCTTTCGTCGATTTGCCTGCTGCCGCCGCTGACTTCTTTTTTCTTTTCTTGAACCCGACAGTTGTCAGGCGGCCGGCCATAACTTCTTGGGCGCGTACCAACACATATAAATAAACATTGCCCGCCCGTCAGCTAGCCGATCCGGCGAGGGGCGCAATTTCTGTGTTATTTATCTCCCAGTATGTGTGTGTGTGCGGTGTAGCCGCATTGCGCATGTGGTGCCGATATGAAACACATGATTACGGGCACGCCGCCATGCCACCATCAGCCGCCAGCCGAGAGCATTGCCAGTCTCTCGCTCTAACCCCCATTTAAGCCGGCTTCTTTGCTTCGGTTTGAGATTGAGATTGCCTTGCAGAAATTTCCCCGCTGCTTCTGCTGCTAACTAGAGGGAAATTTCATATTTTTTCCCATTTCGGCAGTGCCACGATCTGCGTTCTTCTTTTTTTTTCATTTTTTTTTTTTTTGATAATGGCGCGTCGGAGCTGAGCCGCATCGCGCGTCAGCTGTTGATCGTTTTCTCCCAAAAAATTACCGTATCAGCTGTTCGATTTTCGGTGCATGCACAATGTTAAAAACAAAACCAGCTGTGTGTGCCACATATTTCTCTCATTCAAGTCACCTAGCGTGGTGGCGTGCTTTATATTCTAATTGGACATTTGTTTTTCCTTCCCCCTCGGGGGCATTTTTATTGCGCTCGGTTCGGCTTTTTCTTCATCTCTGGCTGATTAATTTTCACTACGCGTCTCTTGAAGTTCATCGCTTCTATCGTTTAATAGCACTTGCTGTGATCTTTTTTATTGTTTCTCTTTATATATTTTTTATATACATCTTTCCTCGTACTATGATTGGCTCTTTATGCTTGACGTCGGACGACGCTAGCATTGCTTGCTCATCAGCTGTTCAGGGAATTTATTTTTCAATCGATTGGTTTTGTGTGATGAGCGATGACTGGTCGGTTTTTTAAAAGGCCTTGCGTCTTCAAATGGAAAGAGGTATTTAACAGTTGGGTAACTTTGCCGGTGGCGGTGATTTTTCGAGAAGAGAGATAAAAACAAAACCTGTGTGACGCGCCAGCTGGGAATGCTGCTGGGTCTCTCACGTAGTCTTCCATGAACTTTAGTAACTTCGCTGAAGAATGTCTGATTCAGACAATTTTGGAAAAAAACAAAATACGTACACAATCTGGGTTTTATAAGTATATCTTCTTGATAATGGAATGATCTGAATTTAAAAACAAAATTCTTATGGCGGTAAAATTTCTAATTTTTAATATTACATTGTAAAAAAATGTAGTATACATTCATAATGGAGAATTTAATTTAAAATAAATAAAACTAAAAATTACATACCAATTAAATTTGCTCGGCAACTCGCATCAAAACACTCATAATTTTTTAAAACTCGTTTATTTTTTTAAACAAGCAATATTCTTAAAAAAATATTGTTTTATCATCTTTCTTGGAAGGGAAAAAACCAAGAGTTTATTAACAAACTTGTTAAATTGCATGATGACATGAGGTAAATATTTGCTCTTGGTTTAAAAACAATTTTTAATTTACACTTAACTATAAAAAAAATTATTTGGTCGTACGTATTTTCATGGAAATGCCAGTTTAAAGTAGTTATAATATCCGTCCTCAACAAATAATCATCTACAATTGTCATCCAAAAGAGGAATAATACAAGAAAATTTCGCTCCGAAAGTAAATTAAATAACAAAACCCTTAACTATTATTGCGGAATAGTTTCTTAGAAAATGGTATTCGTAATAAAAGAAAAATGGGCGCCTTTATAACCTTCGTTCCGGATGAACAGCATAAAAGATCTTTGAGAATTTGCAGATGCAGTGGATAAAGAAAAGGATCAGTAAACAAGACCCTTTTTATGCTCTAAAAAGATTTTTTTCTTTTTAAATACACATCAAGTAAAGAAATGAACCTTCTTCTCATAAAATAATCTTATGATTGTGTCGTAAGTACACGGAAAGAGTCATAAATCTGGGTTTTTATTTATTTATTTATTCATTTATTTCACATTCATCAGCAAACTGATTACTACAGATTTAAATTATTAAGGTCATTAAGAAGACGACACATTGTAGTTATAGGCTCATTTTTGCCATAATTAGCCTGGTGATACGGAAGATCGAGAAGGTTATGTGCTCTCAAGGACAGAGATGGGACCGAAATGCACACCGAATTTAATAGTTTAGAGGAATTAATAAACCTGTACAAAATATCAGAAGATTACTTAAGTCTTTCGAGATAAACAGGGAGATTGAAGCTGTCTTGCCAAGATAGACCGCGAAGAGCAAACCTAAAAAACCGCGGCTGAACCGCCTCGATGCGGTTAATATGTGTAAAGTTAAAACGGAGCCCAAACCGGGGAAGCATATTCAAAAATTGGTCTAACAGAGGGATCGTCAACTTCTTTGGACCATCTTTTTATGAAGCCTAAGGCTGAATTAGCTATTACTAATAATTGATTTGGTAGAACTCAAGTTCTTTGTCTTGTCGTAATCACAAATAAAATTGGCGCCAAGACAACATTTCAAATTACAAAGGTGTAAGCATATAACCAAACTAATGCGATAGTCTATTTGATCGGAATTTAGAAAAAAAACTGAGTATTTAAGAATGAAATTACTGAAATTCAATTCGCAAAACCGATTTCGTCCGATGATCGAAATAAAGCAGCGTTGGGCGTGGATAGTACTTCCAGATGGGGAAAAATCGTATGCCAATGGAACTTTTTAGATGTAATATTTTATCAAAAAATGCAGAAAGATGCAATTATGTATACATTTTAAAATGGCCACAGAAGGTGTTTTTTTCCCACATTTTCTCATCGTCATGAGTAGCAACAAAGTAACTTCCTCTATTTGAAGAAATTACTCAGAGCTAACTTACGTAAATGGTCATATCTTTGCAAACAGCTGGGTTCCATTCCTCCAAAGAATTATCTGCCGCTTAATGCCCGGACAGATACTGTAGCACAATAAAGAGAGGCCAAAAAATAAATAAAAAGCTACGAGAAAAGAAAAAAAAATTTGCATTCCCCACAGCTGTTTCTGCGTCGTCATCGCAGGCACTTACGTAGCCCCCCGAAGCAGGTCAATTCCATTCCCAACAACTGGAAAGCGCGGTGGGGAGGAGAAAGCGTAAAAAAATTTTTGTGAATCAATTTCTGAAACGGAAAGGTTGTGGGAAGTTGTCTTCCTTATCGACAGCAGCAGCGGCGTCGTTGTCGTCGTCGTCATAGTCACGATGCACACTGAAAATGGCACGACGGTTTGCACCTTCAGAAAAGGTCGAATTCCTCGTTCCCAAGTTTATCTTGATCTAATTGCACAGCGGGTAACATTGTTGTGTGTAGTACTCTGGCTGTCTGCTGGCCAGTCCTCTGGCGTCTTTCTTCTTTCCAGCGGCGCTACTGTGCAAGTGTTTAATTCACTTAAAGGAATGTCATCGTGGTCGGCGGGGCAGACGTAGACATCATTGTCTGTCCAATCCAATCCAAAGGCCGGCACATTTTTCTGACGACGTCTGTGCCCCAAGAAAATCATCTGATTCAGGTTACGTCATCTCGAGTTAGTTCTTCCGTCCAGGTCGGGCCAGGCCGCGCGCCGCCGGGCTGCTCCATCCAGCTTCTTTGTACGGCAGCAGCGACGCGGCATAGTGCAGCGCATGTGCATCACCGCAGATAGAAAAGCTGCAGCTGCATTCGTTAATCACACCCATCATCCATCGAATTTTCCAAGGGGGAGCAGCCTCCGTTTCGATATCGAATTTTCGACCGATGTGTGTTAGGTAACGGCCGGCACAAACTTCAGCTGCTCCAAAATGGTGCTTTCTTTACTTTTCCGAGCATTTTTTGCGCCACAAACGTGCTGAACCATATGTTCTTCTATATTTTTCATAGTTTCGATGGTGCCTATCTGTGGGAAGAAGGTTTATGCGAGGCTCCTCCGGCCTCTTGTTTTGGCCCCACAAAAGAATGAATGGAGCGAAATCACTTGGAGAGAAAAAAAAATCTTTTCGGCAGAGCAGTTACCGATTGGTAGGTCACTGAACCGAAATTCCCCGGCGGTCATTGATTTCAGCTCGTTTGGCTCATCTGGGTTACTACGAGTTTTGGGAATTGGTTATTACTCTGACGCTCTCCCCTGGTGCGTATGCATTATTCATTGTTTTCAAATAATCGAATAGGAGTTAATTACTGATTGCTATCCACACTTTTATATACATACACCACTTTTAGTTAAGCTCCAACTATCCATGATTATAGGCCCCTTATCTTTTGATAAAACGATTCCTTTAACAATAACTCTATCGAGAACATTCAGCTTCGTCTCTATTGTTTTGTTGTTGCATGTGATGTGCCATCGTCCTGCTGAAATCTTATAAATTGTACAGAAGAAATTTGTTGAAAGAAGAATAATGCATTTATGGTGGGTCAACAAAGTTATGGTGACCAGACAAATTTGGATACTAAATTCATAAATTTGCTAGATGCAACAAAAATCATTCAGGACTTAAATTATTTGAGAGCAGATGTTTTTTCTTTACATAGGTATCCAGAGATTTGAGTAAGGGTAACACATAATTATAAAAGACCTCAAGATTCAGAATTTTATACAGATCTTGGATTTAGATTCTAGAAATTAAAAAATCAGAAAATTATTTACACTTCTCACGAACGGTACTAGTTGGTAGTTTATTCGTCAGATTTAAATGATTTACGCTATTTAACAACAAATATCAGTGAACTTCTTTTTTTCTTTAAATAAAATCCCTACATTCCCCAAAAAATAAAAATGCTAGAACAGTTGACATCTTTCAATTTCAAAATAACTATGATTGATTCTAATCGTCTTTTTTACATAGGACTGATATTGTACTTATATCTGCTATGACATGGATATAAGAAAAACTAAAATATGCTCTATTATGATATCTTCATTCGGACAGAATACTTTGATTAAAAGACAATCATTTGAATACCTTTTAAAACTGTACTCATATCTTTTGTCACTTTTAAACTTCACATTTAATTACATAAAATGGCATTTATACAATTTTTTATACTGCAATTTTGTTTTTTAATATACTGAAAGCAATCTTAGTACAAATAAAGCAATTAGTCCGACCTCCAAACGATGTTATTTCCGTTCCAGAAAATTGTTCAAATGAAAAAAATTAATAGTTATTAAGAAAATTGCAAAAAATTACCTCGGGTTTTATAAGAAGACGCGTGATAGATAATTTTCTGGCGCCTCAGGTGTAGATACAAAAAAAACCACTTCTGTTTTCTTCAACAGTTTATTGTTAATCTCTGCTCAATTAATCAGCTGACATTCAATTGATGTTGATGTTTTTTTTTTGAGTGATAGTAATTCTGTTGCGGTCTTTTGCGTTTCATTTAAAAAGTCCGAGCCAAAGCCGGGCGGCGGTGGCGTAGCGAAGCAGTGGTTTGCTGCTGAGGCCCCATCCATATAAAGATACTTACTACGTCTTTTTTATGTATGCTTAAAACACTTTACTGAGTGTCTATGAAATGTCAGGAAATAGCTTATGAATCACATCATTGCCGTGCGCTTTTGCGGTACCGCAGTGTAGCATTTTATAGTTTTTATAGTACACAGGCGGATGATAGTTGGCTTTGCCCGGATAGGACGCGGTGCTTGTGGCGAAAAAAAGCTGCAACTGCGCTAATTGTTCGTTTCTATTCATTCAGACGGGGCAGGAAAACGACGACAACGGCGACTACGTGTGCGCTGCGCCATACGAAGCTTTACTACGCTTCATTTCTGTAGGCGATGCGCGATATATAGAAAGTTACCAGATTCGCGGCTGTTTACGTGTCAATGAACACCTCTAATCGGCGCCAAATTACATAATGATTTAAAAATTATAAATAGCCAAAAGTCCCATGTGATCAGCCGCGAATGTCGCAATTACAAATTTACCAAACCGCAACGCCGATCGGTGGGGCGACGTGACGCGTAGCGGCAGTGACTGGATTGGGGTCTGAGATTTTCTCCATTTCAGGTTCGCCAACTTGCAGGTGCTGCAATGCATTCGGGTCTGTATGGGGGGGCATAGACGAGGTCTGCACAAAATCACCTAGTTCGGAGCTGAAACCCCACAAAGGCGAGGTAATGCAATTAGAAATTCCTCCCTTATTTTTATTTTATTTTTTCTTAAATGGCGCCATATCGGTTGCGCACACGGGCGGTGGCGCTTGTTTGTTTCATTGCTTTTGGATTACATGGCCGCCGGTGTCGTCGTCGTTTGGCTGGATCAAATTTCACTCTATGCTTCGAGTGCAATGAAAACACAGCACAAGTAAACACAAAAAAGAACAAAAGCAGCCAGCCACAGTGCGATGTATAAGTATATATAAAAAAACGGATATAAGTATGTAGATATATATTGCGAAAATGCAAAAAACTACCACTTCCTCACATTTTGAATTACCCTGTTCGTGAGAGCGATTATGTAGGGAAAAAAGCGCTTTAGAGTGGCTAACTGTTTTTTATATTTTTATAAGCACCAGCCACCACGCCACACCACAAAGCAACAGAGGGCAGGAATTGCGCCGTTTGTTTATTTGCTTTTTTTTTTTTATCGATTTTTCCACCTTTTGATTGCTTTATGGGCGCATTTCTATGTCACATGCAGGTGCAGCCGTATATCCGTTGCTTTGGTGTTAGGGCTAAAAATAATTTCCAGAAGTCACCCCGACAACGGTGGAAAAGAAATGGCGCGCTCCAAGTTGGGAAATTAAAAATACATAAGGTATAAGGTTATAATACTGTCTATATTTCGTGGAGGTTTGGGTGGAAAAGACAGGGAGAGTCCCGCAGGAGTGTATACGGGAGGTAAGGGCAGGGCGTTTGTTTACCAGATTTCCGTTGATCTTACAAGTAGGCCAATTATTCGCCAAGCACCTTTTGTTGTTGGAGAAGCTTCGCAATTTCTTAATAACGTGGCGTTGGTTGGCATAGGGGCGGATAAATAAAGAGTAATTGGAGGGAAAATGTTCGCTTGGCTTGTTTGGTTCTTTGAGTAAGGTCGGTTTTCCCTACGTGGATTTCATACAAGGTTTGTTTTTTTTTTTGCAAAAACATGTAGAGTGGAGGTATAGAAGGTGTATAGATACATATGTATAAACCGTCTATTGGGATTTATCACTAGGTTAAAGTGTTGATTTGTGCCAAGCTACTGAAAAGGCGGGATAAGAACGACTCAAACAATATTATCGTGAAAATGTTCACTGAGATCGTGACATGATCATGGATGGACAAATCCACAAAGTCAATTTCAAAGAAGATCGTGACAGGAGCGACGAGCATAATATGATAATATATAGACTAGAACAGAAAAAACAAATAGCCTAGTAACTGTCAAATGAGCTGTCATTTGTTTTAACTGTCGAAAGTAATTTTTAATCTGTAACATCTTAGAAATCTTCATGGAAAGATATACACGTCAGCAACGATTCCGAATCGTTGTTATTTATTCACGAAATAAGGGCTGAGTTATAAAACTTATAAAGCACTACTTGAATTTGTATAATCCAGCAACCGAAATAAATTATTTATTGAAAGAACAATTTGAAAATCTTATTTCAATAAATGGACCTGTCAAATCGATGTTGGTGGCGATCGTGTGATTTTGACTGGTAAATCAACTTCAAATGACGCATTAGAACTCAGAAAAATACGTTTCATAACGTATATATGGCCCAAATGCTCGAAAAAGTGGTTAAAATTGGACTGAAATTGAATTTAAATATTAAATGTTAAAAAATTATCCTTTGAATAAAACCAAATGTATGGTCACTCGTTCCGAACGTGCATAAAAACACCCTTTATTATGAATTAATGACAAAAGTAAAAGGAACAAAAAGATTTTCAATAATCAAAAAGATACCAAAAAGTTATGACAGAGGAACTGTTGAAATAAAGCCTTTTAAAGTTAAACAAAAACATGTTTAAAATAACAAGTGGTTAATGATTCATGATGGAATTTACCTTGACTGTGTAGCAATTAGATGAAATCTAAGAAAATAAATTTCGACATGCAAAACGGAAGGTCTTATTCCGCACATAGAACCACGCGGTATAAGTACAATTTATGAACAGAAAAATTGTCCCAAATACATGCCATAATGATATGAGGCATTACATCTCCGGCCAGCCACTTGAGGCAGATTTATCCGAGCAGAAAGACGAATTACTAAGCTATACGACGCCAGAGGCCCAGAGTTTACGCATAGGCTGGTTCGTAAAGAAGAGACCCAAATTGCCGGACATAAGACAAGTAGCTAGCCACTGAGTGTGTGCCTCAATCACCGCCAGTGCTACCGCCATTTATTGATATCCAACCTTGGATCTGTCTCTTTGGCTGAATTGCAGATGACTTTCCAGCATTCGATTTAAACTCGTGTGTGGCCTCACGTACGCAGCCGCTGCTAAGAAATCCCCAGATTAATCGTCACATTGCGGGTCAGGAGGACAAGGAGGGGAGGATGCTTGTAATAGAAGCCACCGCAAGCCAACAACTTGTTCTGCGAACCGAATCAAATTGGCTTGTGATAAAGTTTTATTTCCGGAGTGATATCTAATCCAAGCAGTCGACAATAAAATACTTGAAGACGCTGCTACTGCGGTCTCCTCCGTTTGACCAATCAAAATTATCCCGCTGTACCCGAAAATAGAAACAGAGAGGCGGCGGAATCAGCTGGCTCGGTGGAGATCGTCCAATGCGGCCACCTTGTGGAGCACAGCCTTAGGAAATCGCCGACTGGGCCGAGGATAATATTCCATTGATGAGTCTCTGGGGTATTCTGTGACCTATTAACATCAGCTGATTATGAGTTTTATAGCCGCGGTACAGGCTTTCGAAAATTCAGATTAATTCATATCCAGAGCTATGAAAGCAGGCTAAAGGTCAGGATACAGTGACATCACACAGCCTTCCTCCATATATATACTGAATGACAGTAAAATTGCGATAAACCTTATACCGTCATATTTTGATTATACATAAAATATAAGAAAACCGCTATCAGTAATTACACCAAGAAGTTTTTCGTTTTTCTTTTGACAAAAAACAATTTTTAAAGATTATGCCGCTGCTGCTGCCTTGACGTGTTGACTGAACGGCTTCTTGGCGATCATCCAGGCGCCGTAACTCTTTCTTCTTCGAATTTGTTTTGTGAGGATTTTGTTTCAAAATATCCACCACACAACAAAATCGAAATTGTTTAGCTGCATTCGCACAGACCTATTTTTGCTGTTACAACTTTTTCTGCGGCAGTGATGACTATTTACGCGGAAGTATATTATGAAAATGTTAAGTAACACTGGCGAGCCCGGCTAATAATTATAAAGCTATCACACCGGGGGGGGGATCGGGCTTTAAAATGTTTTTACGTTTTTACACGACAGGAAATGAAAATGATTTTCAGTGGAAAATTTTATAATATTTTTATTTTTTTGTAACGTTTATTTTCGGAGAGTTTGTTTAAATTATTTTGTTTTTCATTTTTCCCTAGTAATTTTGTAAAATAAATTTTTAGATGTCTGAGTATGTATTTTAATTTTGATTTTCCTTATTTGGATTTTCTCGTTGTTTTATCTATCTTAATTAATTCTGTTATACTAATTTGTTTTTTCTTATTTTAAATAAAATATCAAAACATGTTTTTAGGAATAAATAGTTATAAATCTTAAAGTCCAAATTTACTGTAAAATCGACTTAATAGTTTTAGAGCTAACGAGCGTTTTATGTCAAAAATGTGGAAAGAACTGTGTTGTTGTTGAGATTTTATTGAAATGAATTACATCTTTGTATAATTTTTACCCCGTATAAACTTCAAATCTTGAACTGAACAAGTTATTTGATTTATTTTTGGACATAAAATGGGCATAAGTCAGTGCAATGCAATGCAATTTTATTTTATTTTAGCTAAATTAAGAAAATTTTCTATAAAAAAATTTAAATTCAATGTAAAATTCCAGTACCAGCTCAAGTAATTAAAAAAAAACGCAGTTCTAGAGAAAATCATAGAAATTTAGTAAATTAATGAAGCTTTTATATTTTTAGCATAACGAAGAAAATTGTTCAGAACCAAAAGATTAAGAAGTCTATTAGACTAAAGTGATTCTGATTACCATAAAAAGGATTTTTAACAAAGTTGCACACATTCGCCTTATTGAATAATACCTATAAGGAGGAACGCCACTGTGACGGGTCGAAAAATTGTCAGTGTTTGGGAATTTTGTTCACAGGTATAGCTAGTTATTTAAGGATCGGGTAAAGGATATTTGATATATCCAATTTATTCAGTACTCATTCTTATTGCAAAAAATATTATACATTTACAAAGTTATGAGCCTCATGTGATGATCGAAAAAGAAAATTTCTCTCCATTATCTCATCGGAATTTTGATGAATGATTAAATACAAATTTATCAATATCTATATGGATGTACGTTAAATTTTAAATCGGTTCATTAATCCTCGATTCATTAGTATTCGCTGGGACATGGACAAAACAAATCGTTTCCGGTAAAACGCGTTTAGGTTTCGTTGCGTTTTTCTTGATATAAAATAAAGTTTTAACTCGAATATTGATACTTACATTAAACTATCCAGGCCATATAAGGATTCTTCATTGGCATCTCCAGTGTCAACCTTGTTTTAAATCGAATTTTTTCGTTCCGGAAAAACAGCCTAAGTCCGCCTTAAGTGCGCAGATAGAAGATGAAATTAATTGTTTGTGGGTGCTTATCGCACAATAATTCCTTCGTACAAATTCTGTGAAGCGTAAATACATATACTCTAGTAGTAAGAAAACACACTTTAGCCAACAAAACTCCAAACAATTGCGCCAGTCACTCTTGTGTTTGCACGCATAATTAGTTCAGCTCAGAATTTAGCCATTAATCAAACGACAAAGAGAAAAGCAAAGCAAAAAGGCGTTAATTAGCAACAAAAAAATAAATAAATCAGCGAATTCCGTGAACCCAGAAACCTACTAGATACGCTGGAAAGATGAGGCTCCATTTTTGGAGAGAGAGACCGAGCCATTAGACCAAGAAGGTCGCCGAAACTTCACGTGCTCGCCCCGTTTTTATTTCTTCTTCTTTCCCATTTCACATCAGTGGTCAAGTCATTGTCCTCGCTTTGATCTAAAAATTGGCCTCAAACAGCGGACACGTGAAGGCAGTCAGGCAGGCAGGCAGGCAGCTCAAATCAGCAGGCCGACCCCAGCCACTCGGTCTGTTACAACTCAGCGAAATTTTTGTTTTTGTCCCGCAACGAACAACATTTTAGCAAGTTCGAGGCGCATTCCTTTTCGTTTTTTTTTCTTTCCCTTTCAGTATGGGAATAGCGAGCATTTCTCCCAGCCAGGTCACATACCTTAAATTTAAGCGGAACTTCTAGAAATAAATATCGGGGCTAGACAGAGCCCCGTGAGAAAGGTTATTTATATCCCCGTCACGATATCCGTTTTTTTATAAAAAATTGCAAAAAAAAAAAAAAGCGAAGCTTATAACAAAATATTAAAAAGAAGTCAAGGTATGGGAAGAAGAAAATCTCGTACCACAATCGCGCGCCCATTCAGGAAAAATTCATTCATTAAAAAAGACAGCAGAGCCCCGGATAAGCCGGGCGCACCCAAGTGCAGCTGAGTTCAGCACACAGCTGAGCTGAGTCCCACTCAGACGCGCGATGTGTGACACATAACCTTACACATGAATTGAGAAAGTGCCGTAGAGACTGACTACTGCTGGTGCATGTCGGATGGATCGGAGGTGGTAGGAAATGCTTAAAAGCTTAATAATGCACTTGTTGTTTGCGATTCCGACGTGTAGATTCTGTCGTATCTGGCCCACTATTAAACGGGGTACGACACGACACGACGAGACGGGGCCAGACTATCCCCAGCCACCGACGTTGTACATATTATAGTAAGAGCGGAAAAAACTAGATTGTACCGAGAGAGCTATTAAAGCCATTAAAAGAAGAAACATGTTACGCTAAATCGAAGCCCAAGTGCATGTCAACGTCGCCGCTGTGCATAGTCGGGCCGTTTTTTGTTCCCCTCGGAGTGAATTCAGCAATTAAATATTGTCGAGAATTGAATGGAGCGCACCCAAGAAGAAAGCATGTCCGTTCCATCTATCAAACTGCTAGACAGGGTTGAGACCCAGTAGAGAGACCGAAACAGAAAACTGCATTTTTGTAGTGCAAACATTTCTAGTTTTCATTAACGCGCCAATTTATATTTTAACATCCGTGAGTTTTTAATGCCCTAGACAGATTCGGTACTGTGTGTTTGCTTAATTATTTTAATTTTCCTTGATCATTTATACTTAAAGAACGAAAAGTATACTAGAGGTTTGCCCTTTTCGTACTTATATATCAGTTAAAGAACAAGAAAAGGATAAATTCTGTCATTTTCATTAGCAGTCGGGGAGACTAAAGACTGAAAATTAATTGCTCATTGTAGAAATCGAAAAAAATTAAAAATTAAAAAAGAAATTCTCAAATGCACCCACAAAATTAAGCTAAACTTAGCGTCACAATTCTGTCCACTTTCCTTTCTTTTCCGATAGTGATTTGACAATTGCCAGCAAATATATCATCATTTAAGAATGACTGTGTGTTACAACTCCATTAATGAAAATTTTTCCGCCAAATGAGTAATTCACTAAGTATTAATTTAGTGTGCCTAAGGAATTAACTTTGAGAGTTCGGTCATCTTGAACAAATTGGCTCATCTTTTTAGAACGTATCTTTTGATGCGTAATATATGACACCATACAGTCTGAGCACATTCGAAATTCACACAGAGAAGTTCAAAAGGCAATGGATCTTAAAAAATCAAAAACCGTCTTTATGACCCTGATTCCCCATTCGAAATTCAAAAAGCAGTAAACTTGGGGCATCAGTTTAAGAATTGGACCACTTGAAAGTGAAGGGCCAAAAACGTATTGTATGTAGACCGCACTCCACACGACCACCTCTCTCTCTGTGTTCTGTTGCCACCGAAAAGGCTCCGAAGCCACACTTCCATTCATCTTCGCAAGCCAGCCAGAAATTATTGTTCTTAAATTGTGATGTGTTCATTCATTCAAGGTATTCGCCCGACTTGGCACCGCCTCTCCTGACTCTGCGCTAGCACTTATTCCGGTTTTCTGGAATTTTTTCTTTTCCGAAGGGGAACCATAGTCTGGGAGCCTACTTCAAGGTTTCGGCGATGGAAGCAACACCACGACCATGTATTCTCTTTTATTATACATTTTGCCAAAGCTTCAAAAAATTTAAAGATACTTTAAAAATTGTTGTGGGGGACATATGCTCGTAAAATAATAATTCACACTCGGGAGACTAGGGAAATGGAGTAGTTAATGGAGTTATGAAGCAGACGATGATGGTAACGTTGGTAAATTATTTGAATGGATTGTTCTTTTTATTCTCAAATTATTTCAAGCAAGATTTTGCATTCAGCTTTGATGTATTATCGATAAGGAAACGTAGGAACTGATCAGCCGTGAAATGCTATAGTTCGCGAACTTAGGGGGAATATTTTGGATATTCAATTGAGTTATGAATTTGAAATATTTTTCTGTTATCGCTATCTTCTTATATTTATTATCTATTTATAATATTACTACAAAATGAAACGTCTGTCTGTCTGTTCGCTTATTATACGATATGATATTTATTTCTGAATTATTACATTATCAGCTCCGTTTTATATTAAAATCGATTTAATATATCAGTCTTTAACGATGCCAGATTTTATTAGGTCACGTATTCAAACTAATACAAGTTATCTATTGACGATGGCAATTAAAACTGTTTTCAAGAATTAATTTTCTGGAGTCGCTCGTCGTTCAGTTCAGCTTAACAAAAGCAATTGCTGAATTTCACAGTCGAGTGCAGTTTTAACTGAATTCTTAAAGGAGTTGCTATACAAACAAAAATTAAATAATAATAATAGTAATTTATTAGCATATTCATAGCCATTTTATAAATATAAATATCTTATACAAAATATTCTCTCACGTACTGAACAATTTTAGTTCGAAATAATCTGAAACTATTTTCTGTCTTAATATCTATTGGTAATTCATTAAAGTTCTGTAGCCCTCTAAAAAACAAACTGTTCTGTGCAGCGGCATTTTTAAATTGTGGCAATCTAAAGTCGTCACCTGATCTCAATAGATAAGGTTGCATGTCCCTTGTCAAATTAATATAGTTTGTTAGGTACTTTGGCATCATATTGAACTTCACTTTAAAAATAAAAATAAAAACGTTCATCATTATTCTCTGTTTAACACTAAGCCATTGTAACGAACGTTCCATATCAAAAAAAACCATAATAATATGTAATCTTTCTTTGCACATACTAAAACAATAGCTTCCAATAAATTACGTCGGTGCAAACGCACGACTGAAACTCGCCGTAAATTTGCGTTTTGCAAATGCCGTTAATTATCGCGCTAATGGTTGTTAAACGTAAGTGTAGCCACGACTCAAGGCGATAATTTTTCACCGCCATTTTGAATGCCGTTTGACGTTAGGTGATAACTCGGGTGGCGGTCTTTTTTGGCACATCAAAGAGATTTAAGGGGGGGGTAAGGGTTTCAGCGTGAAAAAACACTTTTCTTTCCGATTTTTTTTTAGAAATATGGATTGAGCAAAGTTATTGAAACCTTTTGTACATTATTAAGTATGATGTCGATAATACTCAGTAATTTTTTTATGCGAAAATATCGACAAACAAGCCGGTAACGGAGCTTTTCCAAGAACGTCTTTGGAAATAGACGATTTGCGGTGTACACTGTATCTCAGCTGGAAATTATCCGAAATTTAAAATCTTTAAAATTTAGTCAGAGTATCATTCAATCCTCCCCCCTACGTTCTCTGATTATTATTTTTTTCATTTATAAATTTTTGGTGGTCATTTAAAGTAAAAACTGCTATTTTTTACGAAAAATTTCGTCATTTTGTAAGTGGAAACCCCCCTTAATGTAAAAAAAAAATTTAAAACTCAACGTAGGGGGGAGGTATTTTATATATAGAAAGTGTGTACCAAGTTTGAAATGAATCACTAATGTAGTTTTTAAATAGCAGTGTACACGGACTTTTAAAAAGTGGTTTTGAAAAAGTTTAGTCACCGGCTTGTCTGTCGATATTTTCGCATAAAAAAATTACCGAGTATTGCTGAAATCATACTTAATAATATACAAAAGATTTCAATAAATTTGCTCAAACCATATTTCTAAAAAAAAATCGCAAAAAAAGTGTTTCTTTTTCATGCTGAAAACCTTACCCCCCCCTTAAGGCGATAATTACTGTTTGTGTGGCCACACTGACGTTTGTTCATTGTGCGTCGTATTTGTTTCTTGACCGGAGTGAATGACAGTCGTGACAGTTGATCGACGATAACTAGGGTTAAGTATTCTATGGCTATGAATTGGTCAACTGAGTTCCTTGAAATATTTCAAACTGAACCATGTCATATTTAACGCCATTTTTATTGGCGATGATGGGCATTTACGTTGAATTTGTATATATCGTTATCGCGTTGAATTTGTAGTGTGGCCTTCTGGCTATCGCGTTAATTTTGTTGCCATTTTGATAGGCATTGATGTTTGCCATTAATGTGGCCCCAGCATAAGTGGTTTAGAGAATTCGTACTTGTTCTAACAAGGAAGGTATCCCGATGTATCACCGCCGATTTTGTTGTCAAATTTTATGAGATACGTATTTTTTTATTTTATTTTTTGTTTTTGCGGATAAGCATTTTTTGGGGATATACACTATATACTACATATATATCATGACCTGGACATTCTTATTTGGGAGCACCTTAAATATATATATTTTTTCTAAATTCAAAATTCTACAGCGAAGTATTAGTTAACGCTCATATAATTTTTCTTACACCAGTCAATATCGTTTAAGACGTTTTGCTAACAATTTCCTTTCAATGCATCTTTGCAGTCTGACACTTGAAGATTCCGGAGGCGAAAGTTACCATCAGAGCAGCTACCAGCAAGAGCAGCATCACTCATCGCCGCGACAGCGTAATGTCATTTCGGTGGCCCGGAATTTGATCACACAATCGGGGAAAAGTTCATCGAAGAGCATTATGGAGAACGAGAAGCGAATGCGAAGAGAAATAGCCAATAGCAACGAGCGGCGACGTATGCAGAGTATTAATGCCGGATTCCAAAGTTTACGTTCGCTTCTGCCGCACCACGAAGGAGAAAAATTAAGCAAGGTAAGTGAGCAATTTCCTCTCGAGGTCCGGAACGTTGTTGAATGGGCGGGCGACACGGACAGTGGAGTGAGTGCGCGAGACGACAAGTGGGTCTCTGGGATGATGGGGCCCCAGTGTGGGTTCGGGGGGGACCCTAGCCTCTAACGACGACGACAATCACAACAACAACAACGATGGCTACTTTATATAGTGGAGGAAAAACAATGGGCAGCAGCCACTATCACGGGCTCGTTATCAAACAATTATTACTGCCGCGCAACATACTCCGCGCGCCGCGCATATACCGCATTAGGCCCGCAGAGATCCGTCCATCGCGATAAGAAGTTATGAATGAAAAGTTACACAATGTTGCCTTTTTTAGTGGGGCACACCAACCACACGCACCGACTCGTATACAGGTCAGACTCACGGACGGATGGTTGATGAATGGACGGATGGGTGGCTCTGCCTAATACACGCTGTGGCTTTTATTTTCCGCCAAATGTAGCCATAACCACTGTCTAGCTTACTGCAGTCTGTTCGCATTGTTGTTGATTTTTTCTTCTCTAAATTATTTTACAGTCCTCTTGTTAGTTAGTTTGTGCAGAACTCTCTCTATGATGATTTAGTTCACGACGACTAAACTGGGAGAGACTTTGGGCTCGTCAAAATACCCAGTTTGCAGCCGGAAGCAAATTTCAATTACATAAAACGGCGGAAAGTAATTACAACATCATTAAGGCAATAGCATTATTTTGGGAAAACCGCTGAACGCGGCCGGGGTATTTGGGCTTAATTTTCCAGCGCATTCAACCTTCTGTCTTCTACTCCAGCTAATTGCTTTCGAAAAACTCATTATAGAACGTGTAGGGAGTAAACATCGAACAATCAATTATTCCTCAATTATATCAATCTTGTAATTGATTTTAGGGAATTTAAATGAAATTTTGAATCAGATAGAGATAATTTTTTTTCATTTAAAAAATAAGCTCTTGAATTGTATCCTACTACCTCAGAAAATATATACAAAGAAAACAATATCTTGTTTAAACAACCAATTACATGGTATATGTAACTATTTTAATTTTTGTCTAACAAAATTGCTGGTACACTGAGAATAAAGATTTTCTACCAATTTAAAATTAATATCTTCAATTTTAATATAACAATGGTTAGTTATATAAAAAGGAAAAATTGTAACTATAAAATGTTTTCTAGTTTTGCCAAATACATTATTTTGATTTAAAATATTATGAAAATTTTTATATTAAATCCGAAAAGTATTTATTCTAAAATATATTCTCAGTCTAAGCATGACCAGAGAAGTACATTTTAAAATTATTAAACTATTCTTGTTATTTAAACTATATCTCGTTCAAACGATATGAGGAAATTAGTTCAGAGATCAGAATTTTGGTATTAAATACTTTTATAACAGATTCCTTGCTACAATAAGAGAAATATGATATTCTAGAATTTTCAAGAATGATTAATATTAAATTGAGAATTATCAGTAGGTGAAGTTGTGAATTGCCCTTATGGAAAAACAATCAAGGAACACAAATCACAACTAATAAAAATTATATAAGTAATTAGTGTTTTTGTGAGTTAATTACTTTTGTTCATAAAGATTTAACTCAATTTGTTTTTAAAAGAACCTCAGAAATCACCTCAAAATCATATTTGAAAATTCTTATCAGTATGTCTTTCTCAGTGCAGTAGCAACTACTATCCATACTTGTTGAAATAAACATCGCATTGGCACGTTTTCAATTATCACGTTTTTAAAATTTAGTTGCGGATCGTTGTACATTTAAAAATATATTTTTTTGAAAAGAAATATGGAACCTATTAATTAAAGTGTTCAACAATGTTTGAAATTGTTGGAACTCCAAAGTTTAATGTAGTAAATGTAGTTAGATTAATAATTTTCAGCATTGGGGCCAAATCATATTTGAAAATTATTTATTTAATGTTGTTCCTATTGTTGTTACTACATCTTTTCTTCTTAGTGCAATAGTAAAGTACTTAGATGAACTAGGATCTAGTTGATTGAAACAGAAAATCCATACCAGATAAATTAACAAGTTGCCATTATTTAATCGGCTATAACTACTTTTCCTAAATTGTAAATTGTACTCGATAGTTCAGTTGCGATCATCAGACGATAGGCATAATACAGCGGCCAATTGGTTTCACTCTTTGTAATTTTATCCGGCCGAGCTACGCTTATAGTACCTACATATTAAAATTTACTCTATAAGAACACCAGGGATATAAAAAACCTTCCAATGCTTTGATAGGTAACTTCTAGTCCAAATATTGAATAATTCAATTTCAGGAAAAAAGCTATAAAACATGTATTTTTTGAGGTACTTTCAATTTAAATTATTTATATAAACCAAAAAATGTATTAAACTAAAAAAATTATGTTTAAAACACGGAGATAATATAAGTCATTATTATGAAAATAACTATTTAATTTTACTTCAACCATGATCCTCAAAGTCTCTTGAACTAAATTAATATATCGTGAATTCCATCGTTTCTCACCGTTTGACATTTTTAAATAATTTTATTTAAAAAAAGAAGCAAAAGAATTGTGGTCACTTCAAAATGCATAAAAACGATTTCCCTCTCAATTTCTCGGAATTATTTGGGAAACCCGCCTTTTAGCAGTCGGACAGCAGACGTAAAAGTGCCTGACCTCGATCAACTTACTCAGCGGCCAGGCCAGACGGTATAAAGCTACCGCCTGACAGTCCGAAGATATTCTTTATTTATTATACATTTGATGTAAGCCGAACGAGCTTAAAGGTCTACCTTGAGACGTTTGGCTACTTCTCGTACGATTTCTTCAATGATGACCACCACAAAATTTTGTATATTCAGTGCACGAGTGTGCAGTGGTGTGCATAATGCATTTTGGTAGCGTACAGTACAGTTGCAGCGATTTTCGATCATTTGATCGAATTGAATTGTGAAGCGCTGGATGAATAATTTCTCATTTCGCGATTAATATCTAAATATACATGTACCCAGTGTGGACTACGGAGGCGACATTTACGGTGCAGCGAAGTCACTTAAATTGCACTGTGTGGTGCTCGCCGCCGCAAATACTGCACGCGGGCGGTGCAGCTGACCTCCCTTTTAATGACTGCTCGACGGTATTCGTTAGATAGCAGATCTCCGGGCTAAAAATAAAATCTATTCTTAGAAAAATCGTACAGAAAAATCTCTCCTTCCTCATGAATGAGTCGAACTGACCCCATTAAAATAAGCACGACACCGGCACACGGACGGGCACTATCGTTTCTGCGGCTGCTGCTGCTTCTCATTGATTCTGTCTGTAATATGTATGGGGCTGGACTTGGCTAGAAATTGCGTCAGAATAAATTGGCTGAAAACTAACGAGGGAAAAACTTTTCTCGTCCATTCCATGGAGGTGTGAATCGATTTCCATGGAGCCAATCCAATTTTAGTCAAATTTCTCGGAAGTTTTTGATCACTTTCTATACCACCTAATCAGCAAGGTGTGGGAAGACCTAGCGGAAATTCGAAGTATTGTAGATTTTTTTTTTAATATCTATAGCTCTTTGTTGCGCGGAGCAACTAATTTTGTGGAGGCTGGAATCTGGATTTACACTTGTTTTCCTAACAGGAAATTTGATAATTGGAAATCTATTGGCATAGGTCAAAGCAGGTTTTCAAAGAGCTTTAAACACGTAGATCTGATGACCAGTTCTTGCATTATGTGTAAAGCTAAGTCAGATAAATGTATGTAGCTCTAATCGGTTTCGTTTTGAGTAGGTTTGTAATTAGAGTAGTCTTAAAATCATATCAGTGGCTTGAATAATCGGACAAAGGTAGTAAAATAAACTAAAAAACATGAAGATATGGTGAAATAATTGCACAGTTTAGTGATAAATTGTTGTCATGTTCTAATTTTAAGATGCATTCTAAAAACTATATATGTATTTCCAATACATATGACATGTACGTGGGAATTATTCCAAAAAAAAAACTGAGCAGATCTCGAGCCTGCGATCTTCGAATTAGCTCTATCATGCTCTAACCAGCTGAGCTACCAGTGGCCGGTTACCGATATCTTCGAGTAATTACGATGTTCTGATGAGAAGTGCGACTGAACATACAAATTTTAGAATTTCAAGTCAAACAAATAATCGAACGAACTATAAACATATTGTAGCACTCGTCGAAGTGATTTAAAAATATTACATTACGGGAAAACTCTTTTAAAACAATCCGAAAACTAAAAAATGTTGCATGAGAAAATAGAATAAAGGATGTTTGTGCTGAATGTATTAAGAAGAAACGACGACTACCGTGGAAGATTTGGAAGAAAGAAACCATTTATAAGCCACAAAAGAATAAAGAAATTCGACTAAAATTTACGAAAGAATGACCCTGTTTATGTGCACACATTTACCAAAGCTAAAATACCAGGCTGAGCTTAATTTAAGCATATAAATTTGACGTAAAGTAACAGTGGTAACTATTTAAGCTCTACTACTTTAGCTAAAACATGTTAATTTATCAAGCACATAAACTACAGTCAAAATGTCACACCACCTTTAGTCGAATACAATAATATTATTTCTTTTAAATTCATTATTTTTCTTAGGTGTCATAGGGTTTGATAAAATGCAGGGAAACCTATGATATGTGGTCCGTGCTAAATTAGCAAGTACATAAACAGGGTCAATATTTGCTGAAAAACAACGAGTTTTGGGAAAGTGTTGGACCTCTTTTTGGTATTTGGTATTTGGTTTTTTAACTATTTTAATACTTTCAGTTATAATAATTCGTAACATCAACCAGCATTGCATAATTAATAAACTAATAGTAAACCTGAAGTTTGTCAAAATTTAGATAAACCGATGCCTAGTCAATTAGGGGTTGCTATTGAATCACAGGAATTTGCAAATTTGTATTTTTACGATATTTATTTAAAGTTCATAATTTCTTATATATTTCATGTTTGTTAGATTATTTGTTTGATTTGAAAAATGGACTTATTTTGGAAATATGTATTTTTTTTAAAATATGGAAAATTCCAAAAAATAATATTGTAATAACTAATATTGTGCTTACTTTATTTTACTATCTTTGTCCGATTAGTCATTAATGGTTGGCTATTGCGAAATACGATATTATTTCATTGCTGTTGCAATCGACTCGAATTTAAATCGTTACGTATTTTTTCTTCAATAAGGGGACCTTGGAGATTTTTTTTGTTACTCAATAACAGGTGGCGCCACTACTTAATAAAAATATATATAAAAACAGCGTACAGATCACGACGAAATGGAATCATATAAACAATGACCAAGCTGAAATAATCCCAAAATATTTAGATTAGATCACACATGAAATTTGTCACGTTCCGCCGTTTTTTTTTTTTTTTCTTATTATTTTCGCGGCCCTCTCTGCAAACGGCTTGTAATATGTGGTGCAAGAGGGGAATGTCGAACAAACAGATTGAGCCAGACAGACAGAGGGTAGGTAACCTAGTTTTCAAACAAAAATTTTTTGTTTCAACATTATTCTGGCACCGAATGGTGATTTAATTTGTTTTACAGCACGAAATAAAAACAAATTGGGTTACGTAGCTGCAAGCCGGGAAACAGGAGGATGAAGAGAAATTGGAATTTTTTTTTTTGCGATGTGTTTTCTTGTTTTTTCTGCTTATGTTTTGCTTTCTTATTTTTGAATGTATTTTTATTTTTTTCAATTTGCCCAAAACACTAATTGTAAACAAACAAATATGCCTCAGTTAATAACACAGGTTTACAAAAAAAAAAAAGTTGATGTTCTTTTGACCAGACCATCTCATTTTTATGTAAATCGACGCCCTGAATCCGAATCCGAGGTCCGTTAACCTCCATCACGTCAGGTTCAAGGTCATTTCAAGGTCAAATTGAGAAAAACCCACTAAATAGGTCTGAAAAAGAGGACTTATAGGTTTCTGGGGTCACTGAATCCGAATTCGGGATTTGTTTAACTCCCAAAGGTCAGCCAGAGGTTATTTCAAGGGCATTTCAAGGTGAAATTGGGAAAAATCCACTAAATAGGTCTGAAAAAGAAGATGTATAGGATTTTGGAGTCACTGAATCCGAATTCGTGATTTGCTTAACCCCCAAGGTCAGCCAAAGGTCGTTTTAAGGACATTTCAAGGTGAAATTGGAAAAAATCCACTAAGCGGAAAAAGTTGATGTTCTTTTGACCAGACCATCTCATTTTTATGTAAATCGACGCCCTGAATCCGAATCCGAGGTCTGTTAACCTCCATCACGTCAGGTTCAAGGTCATTTCAATGTCAAATTGACAAAAACCCACTAAATAGGTCTGAAAAAAAGGACTTATAGGTTTTTGGGGCCGCTGAATCCGAATTCGTGATTTGTTTAACTCCCAAAGGTCAGCCAGAGGTTATTTCAAGGTGAAATTGGGAAAAATCCACTAAATAGGTCTGAAAAAGAAGATGTATAGGTTTTTGGGGTCACTGAACCCGAATGCGTGATTTGCTTAAGCCCCCAAGGTCAACCAGAGGTCGTTTCAAGGGCAGTTCAAGGTGAAACTGGGAAAAAATCTCGTCTTTTCTATATTTGAACTTGGAATGACTTCGAAACGACCTCAGGCTGACCTTGGGGATTAAGTAAACCACGAATTCGGATTCAGCGACCCCAAAAACGTATACATCTTCTTTTTCAGACTTATTTAGTTGATTTTTTCTCAGTTTTACCTCGAAATGCCCCTGAAACGACCTCTGGTTGACTTGGGGGGCTTAAGCAAATCACGGATTCGGGTTCAGTGACCCCAAAAACCTATACATCTTCTTTTTCAGACCTATTTAGTGGATTTTTCCCAATTTCACCTTGAAATGCCCTTGAAATAACCTCTGGGAATTAAACAAATCACGAATTCGGATTCAGCGGCCCCAGAAACCTATAAGCCCTCTTTTTCAGACCTATTTAGTGGGTTTTTGACAATTTGACCTTGAAATGACCTTGAACCTGACGTGATGGAGGTTAACGGACCTCGGATTCGGATTCCGGGCGTCGATTTACATAAAAATGAGGTGATCTGGTCAAAAAAACATCAACTTTTTCCGCTTAGTGGATTTTTCCCAATTTCACCTTGAAATGCCCTTAAAACGACCTTTGGCTGACCTTGGGGGTTAAGCAAATCACGAATTCGGATTCAGTGACTCCAAACACCTATACATCTTCTTTTTCAGACCTATTTAGTGGATTTTTCCCAATTTCACCTTGAAATGCCCTTGAAATAACCTCTGGCTGACCTTTGGGAGTTAAACAAATCACGAAATCGGATTCAGCGACCCCAAAAACCTATAAGTCCTCTTTTTCAGACTTATTTAGTGGGTTTTTCTCAATTTGACCTTGAAATGGCCTTGAACCTGACGTGATGGAGGTTAACGGACCTCGGATTCGGATTCAGGGCGTTGATTTACATAAAAATGAGATAGTCTGGTCAAAAGAACATCAACTTTTTTTTTTTTGTAAACCTGTGTAATTTCTTTCTGTATTGTACTCTGGCGAGTTGCATGCACTAGTACTTTTTGAATTGATATGAATTTATGGTATTTTTCAACTGTTGACCTTTATTTTATATGAGACCAGTTCGTAATGACGTCGGTCAATTATTGATTGCTGTTTACCTTTTTTATTTTTATTTTTAAATGGCCAATACAAATTGACGTCCTGTTGATTGACATCGGTTGGGTAATTGGAGAATTGTTTGGTGCGCCAAATGAATTTTTTATGTATTGAAAGTTTGGTGTGACGGAATAAATTATTTTTAAATTTCACTGTAATGTATGTTTGTAATAGAACCGAAATAGGAATTATTAATTTTTAATAAATATGGTAAATATGTCAAAAATGTACAACTTTTGGAAGTAACCAGTTTAAGACTTTAAGAAGTTTAAGACTAATCCAGTAAAATATTAACCCTTATCGAACGTCAGCATTTTATTTGTAAGAGAAGTGCAACTAAGATTACTTGATATAAAGAAATAGTTTTGTGAATAAAAATATTTATATTTACACTTCAATATAATTTTATATTTAATTAAACTTTCAATTTTTGACGTAAGTCTCGTCACATCCCTTGGGACATGCGACTGATAAAGTTACAATGTTACGTCAGACGTGACATATGATTGGCAAAGGTTAAAAGTAGTAAATATGTGTTACGTATTTAGCCGGTTAGATGGTGCCAATGTGAGAAAAGTTATCATTAGTCACTTGCACTTTTTCCGTGCTAATAACTTATCAATGCTAACAGAAGTCAATAGTGTCAAATGAAAACGACGCTAAGGGCTCCAGAATTTACATCTTTCCAAACATTTTGGTGAATATAATTAAAGTACTAACGCTTGAACTTTTATGTTGAATGATCTAAAACTAGAAGAAAAATAGAAAAAAGATTTTGATATAGACTACGGTGTTAGAATGAATTTTTATTGTGGTCTCTTACTAATACCATCAACACAACATGTTTCGTATTGTATAACAAAAACTTGGTTGACCAGTATTTTATCTTCTTTTCATGCACACTTCATTTTTCAGTCCATCCAATCCGCTTTCTTGTTGTTTTTCGACTCCTCTAAGGAAGAAACGTAATGAAATCATGAAATTTCCAGAATTGCGATTTTGATACACTATTTAAGATTCCCTGAATTCATCATTTCGACCGTTTTTAAAAATTCAGCATTGTTTATATAAAATATAAAATTTATAAAATAAAATCTTAATCGTTATTTAGCGATCAAAAAGTAAAAATTACCTCATAATAGTTATTATCTCATTTATAATTTTTATTTAGCTGAATTAAACCTTTTATAAAAATTATTATTGAATCTTAAGTAATACCCTCGACAGACTACAAACGAAATTTAGAATGTCTTGTGTACATAATTTTAAAAATATCTTATCATCTTTTAATTTCTTATAAATATTCAGACGAATATATCGTCAAATAAAGATGTTAACACAAATTACACCCGAATTTCAAGGAAATATGATAATTTTGAAATTGCGGGGTATAACTCTACAAATGAAATAATTTATTTTAGTTTAGTATGTGGTAATGATTCTTTTGTCTTAATCTTCAGAAATAATCATTATTTTTGTTCCGTAGTTTAACACTGCAGGCGAGCGCGATTTTCCACGTTTTTGAGTTTTTTTTTGCGTACTACTCAACTTAAACAACAACAAAAAGTTGATTAATTACTTCCCCCACTTCCAACGTTTGTTCTTTTCGGGGCTGTGATCTCAGTCTACAGCAAAACAAGATGTTAAAAAGTATTTTCATTGTAAAAATATCTAAATCTACTGGAACCAGACAAAGTACAATTAAAAATCCCCTGTAACTTTGTTTCAAAGTATCCCGCGAAAAAAAAGGGAAGATTTTAACTGCAGAGTGTGGACCATTAAATGGATCATGCGCACTTTTCCATAGCGTGGAATGGGACTGCGTCCAAACGTTGCTGTGTCGACGAAATTCCCACTTTCAAGGGTACATTTCATACAACAGATCTCAAATCTCTCCGGTAAGGTCATCGAACTTTGTGCCGGGGGTATCCCAAGATGGGAAAGATAACAAAAATCCTGGGATAAAATCCTCCGGGTCGGGTGTAGGTTCGTATAGGCCCAAAAGGTGCGCCCTACTGCCTTTAATATCAAATAAAATCTTCTGTTATTCATTACCTCCATGTTTGACCTTTGACTTCCCAGCGAATGGAGAATAATTCAACGTCGGTCGTCGTCGTCCTGTATAATTTACGATAGCAAACAACAGTCTTGAGCCGGGCATCACCGGAGTTCGGGGTTATGTTCCCCCAATTCGGGAGTAGGGCGCGGGTAGAGGCGTCGGCCGCGAAATTCTGGTGATGATTGTTTGTGTGCGGTAGTGGTGATGGTGGTGGCGGCCAACAAAAGAGCATATTTCATCGACCATCCACCACCGCAGAAGCGATTCATCTTTGTGTTGACACAAGATTTTTCCTATTCACCCTATTCTTGTCACTTAAACATGCCACATCATACAGTGGAGAGATGCCTTCTTGTGTGGTAATTTCACCCTAACTCTCGACCTTTCATCTTTCTGAGTGGGAATCCTCCCGGGCCACCGGAGCCACCGCCCGTTTTTGTTGTTTTGTTGTACACACTAGATGGCGTTCCTGATGTCCATCCATTCTCTCCCCTATGTCCGCGAGGTGCTGCCACGCTCCAAAACGTGCCACAGATATTTCAAAGTTTTCCTCCGACGTCTGTGATCTGTACTCTTTTATGGCACACGCTCGCTTTAGCAAGGAAAAGGACATGACACACGAACAAAAAAAAAAAGGTCCTTGTGACTCGTGCGCCTTATGCCATCGCCACCACTGTTGTTGTAGTTGTTGCTATATAGCTGCCAGCAGAGCCCCACTAGAAGCCTGCTGGGGCTGCTCTCTGCCTCTGCTCTGGTGCTAGGGGGCGGACTACAACAAAAATAGGTGGAAAGCTACTGGATCGATACTCCATTGTGTTGCCATGGCAATGTTTGTTCGGAGATACCTGCGGGAGCAGTCGTTTTTCAAAAAGAAATATATATGTATAAAAATAAATAAAAAATGGGAAGAACGTGTAAAAAACACCATACGTTGAGCTGCGTGCTAAATGACCCTTGCTTGGCTCCCTTTTTTCACGTGACCACTAGTCATACTGCAGGGATAAGCCCCATATATATATATATATGAAAGGTGGTGGCCAACCTGACGACGAGTCTCTCTGGAGCTGGAGAGGCAGGGCCACCGCCCCCACCATCACCAGCAACAACGACCCAAGCGCCAGCTACCGCTTTTAATATCGAAGCGCGCCATATGTAGGTTAGTTATCGCGTGGATGGTATGGAATTATTCAAGATGGCAACAATAGTAGCCAATATGTTACCCATGAACTTTTCTCTCCGATGAGTTCCACTGGAGCTGCTTTAATAACAATTTGAATAAATAGTGGCATCGTCGTTGTCGTCATCATCGACCCCTTCCAATATTGAATATTTAACCCACCACCCGGTTATATCGACATCGGAGCTCCATGTACATATATACACTTGTATATCGATGGTGTTCAATCTGCACTTTTCCTTCGATTCTTCGGGCTTGCTTTCATGGTGACGTGGCTCTCAGTATAGTCCCGACTTTCATGCTCATTTCAGAGTTGTTTATTTTAAAATATCCGCAATTAGTCACGTTCCCGACTTTCTGTCGCACCCGATAACGTTTAATCGGCTGACGGGATCTTGTTCATTGTGCATGTCTCAGAATTCTTTAGCACTTTGAAAAATGGAATAAATGAAGGAGGGACCCACCAGATGGTCTTAAAGGAGGATTGCTTTTTGCAACGATATAGAGTACAGGGGAGGCAGAGACACCTAATACCAATTTTTACTCTACTTTTGTTATTGCTATAAGGCTTTTATGCTCGTGATGGGGGGAATATCGCAAGAGCAATAATCAGACTATTTAGCATAAAGCAGGTAAATACGAGGGATGCTAAGTGTGTATCACCATTATCCTATGATACGTGCCTTTTCCTCAGAAGAGGGTGAAATTATACATAAAAGCCGGCGTTTCGATTGACTTACTTTTTTCCCCTCCCTCCGTTCTGTTCTTTTTGCCTAAAAGTACAATTTCTTATGGATCTTTCTGTGACGATTTCGGAAAGTCTCACTCTTTGTTGTCACAGAATTGAATGTAGAAGTCTATAAAGCAATAACATTTATGATAATTTTATAAGTATCTATAAAGATTGTTTTGATCAGCAACAAAATCGAAGCTATAAGAGAGAAATTTTTTAAGCAGTCTACCAGCAATCAAGCTTGCGATCTGCTACAACATTTAGGTTAAGTGTAGGATAGGTTTTAGTTATTCACAGAACAAAAATCAAGTAAGGTTTTTCATGTTTCTGTTTTCATCCAATTAATTAGACTAGCTACATAGGGTCTCCCAAACAAATGTTATATCCAATATGAAAAGACAAAAAACCCATTACCGGGACATTTACCTACTTAAGTCTACATTGTTAAAAAGAATACGAGATCTACGAAATCCAATAAATATAAAGACTTTCATTTTAACAAATTGGAGGAAAAAGAAGAAATAAAACAAGCATCACGAAAAATTCCGCTATTTTAACAAATAAGGATAAAACGAATGATAACACTAGTTTACAAGGTTTTTATACCATTCAACAATTTATTAAATATGTTATTAAGACTCCCTGATTTCGAAAAAAAAAATAAAATAAAAAAATAGGGAATTCTATTCTCAAGAAAAAAGTTAAAATTTATAAACTAGTGTAATTTAAAAAGACAGCTTTAAAATTTTGGATTACTTGACAATCTGGCAAAATTTCACAAAACTTTCTTGTATGTTAGAATTTTATTCTATAAATATTACCATCTTATAGAAGGCTTAATCATGCACATGATCACTTCCTTTGCAAATCTGAACAAACAAAAACAAATAGGATAATAATAAAATAACATCCTCATTGGTTTAAAATAAACGCTTATTCCTAGAACAGTGCAATTTTTAACACTGCTGTCATAGGTGGATCGAAAATAAAATAAAATCGAGAAACGATCAGTTCGTTTGTATCACGACATTGGCCTAGAATTGAGGGCAATAGGCAAAAAATGTCCCCTGCCCGCGCAACCGATCGACAACGAACGATCACCGCTCTAAAAACAGACCACATTCTGTTCAGCTGGCTGGTCAGCTCTCAGCGCAGTGCGTTCTGAATTCCTCAGATAAGTTGTGACTCACCAACGAATTCTGGGAAACAGATCGCGCCGTCGCCACCACTGCCATCCTACAAGACATTTTGTGCATTGATTTTTATCATGAAGTCCAAATTGTGCATGAATCCGGCCACCGCAGCACGTGGATTAGGTTATACACTAGAAGCAAAACCATAAAAATAAAAACCTACAAACAGAGCCAAATATGTGTGCTTTTGCATGCATTTAATTGAGCATGAAAAGGCCGGCTGGGGCTCTGTCTGGGGTGCGGCATAATCCGCTTAATGAAAACATCATCAAGAAATGCGCTTGTTTTTTTTTCTTATTGTATGTATTATAAATCGCAAAAAACGTCCAAAGATAGTAAATTCCTCGCCTTCAACTGGAATTATTATTCAGAGAGGGAAAAATGAAGCAATTACGAACACCGCACGGCCACAATTAAACATTTCCCGCCCATGACTCATTCGGGCCGCTCGAAGTTATTTCATTCAGTTTCTCGCGGGCCGGGCCGTGCTGGTGCTGTTCAGCTGCAGGCGGGCACGACGCCACCGCATCACCACGCAACAGAAACAGCGCCAGAGGAGCCTAGCGCTCCGCTTAACTTTCCACAAATCTTGAAACGACTTCGTGGCGAGTCAGACCAGGAATTCCATACATGAGACTAGCGGTGATCGCGAGCCGAAGAAAAGTCTCATATATGTATAAAGTTGTGGGTTACAGGCCGGTGAACCGACGACGCCAAGCAAAGCAAAACAAGGCGACTCGACGGCCCCACATGCCACCCAACATGTGTTACACTATGCCGCAACCATTCGCCTTACTATTACTACTATTTTCTGTGGGGAATTCTTCACAATCGGGCCAAAGTGGTTCGGTTTAAAATAGCTAAAGACGTTGGCGCGAGGTTGCGACGACGACGATCCGTTTTCTCTAGAGTCTAGATATTATTCAGCACTAGCGCTGCTGCGGTGATCAGCAAGTGTGCCAAATGGTGTTCCGCCCGTATACACACTCTATCGTATCACCTGACCACTGTCGGCGGCAGCATCGCTCCGATCAGCTGCCCTCCCCCGGGGAGTATAGTTAGCCGTAGAAACAATACCCGCCAGAGGAGCGCTAGATCGGCTGATCGGTGCTGATCGTGAGTTCGCTCACTGTCTCCCTGCCCACACACATGAGCAATCTGCAATTCTCGACCGCACTAAGAAAAGTATTGAGGATGAAAGAAAGGTGGTTTCCTTGGGGTCTTATTTGGTACAGAGGCGTTCGAATCGAATCGCGGAGCAAGCAGCCAATGCGCGCGCCTGCAAACAGTCAGATGAACGAGGCATGTAATTTATTTCCTTATACCCGCCGAGGACAAGTAAAGGATCGAAAATATATATCACGTAGCGGAAATACTTTTATGTTGGCGGAATATACTTATCCAATGCTAAAGCTAAATGGTCTCTTGATAAAAATGTGATCATGGTCTTACAGCCTCGAAAACAGACAGCAGATATACAATCTTTAATTAAAAAGATTAGGAAATTGATAGTGATCCCCCGTAGGTGGTCAAACTTTCTTCTTCCGAGAGATAAAAGTTGCTATCAGGAATTCAGATGTGATTGCATATTTTTGTTTTGTTTTTTGTTTTCTTATTTTTGCTGGCATTTGTTCCACTTTTATGCGTAGTAGTTGCAACGCAACATGCGCATTGGTCTGACGATGATGTCTCTTTCTGCTAGCTGCTGAATTACAAGCCGCTTATAATGTGCAGTCCGCATCGGGCGATGGGGCTGGGCAGAGAAATATGCATCGGTGGCGTGCTCGAGACGAGAATTTCAGTGAAATGCAAACCGCTCCTTTTATGGCCAGGTAAATGGAAGGCTCTTTGGGTTGACTTTACTTCATCATTAGTGAAGCTACCCACATGCATACCACTGTGAGTCAGGGATAACGTGGATTCCTTCCAAGAATTTTGAAGATTGTATCTTAATAGGTGGAGCATTTTATATTATTATTGTGAATTACATTAAAATTAATTAAATTTTTATATTTATAAATTTTTTGGCCACTAGTACATTATATTGTGGTTTATGAACCATGAGCATTATTTATTGGGTGAAATAAATAAATCTTCGTTAATTTATAATATCAATCGATATGAAATTGTGCAGTCTGATCACCGTCGAATAAAATTATGGAAGATTATCGATAGTGTTATGTTTTTATATCTTAGATCAGAGGACAGAATTGGATATAAGTCGGTTTTTTTTTTTTATCGGTAGCTTACTCCAATCATATTTCCTACAAGAGCTAATTTTGAGAGGGAAGTGCTTTACTCACATACCCGAATTTTACTCAGTATGTCTTACCATATCCTTTCTCTCTATGATCTAAGGCTTATACAGTCGATCTTTTGTGTAGTATCCTTTGATTTTATCAAGTTTGATTGGAAAGAAAGTAGAAACTTAAGGGTGTTATTTTGCGATGATTATATAATCATAATTTATCGTCTTCTAACCCAAATAACCTAAATGTTATGTTATGTTACGTGGAATTCTAGCAGTTTTGGCAGTTTTCTCCAGAAATTTCGATAGTTATACACCTGAAGAGCTAAGTGTCTATTTCCAACAGTATAATTTGAAATATGAAATGAAATGGTTATCAAAATAGACACGTGAAGAAATAGCCCGCAATCATGCAAGTTCGGCTTATAATATTGCTTCATCATTATTTTAAGTTATTTGCAAGTAGCATATTTCGAAAAATTTGTTACGAACCGCAACCAATATTTATAAGGCATTGATGGCCACTCATAAAATTGCTCTCTGTGGACCCCAAAGTCATAAATCACATTATATCTCGAGCCCCTAATCATATTCAGCAAAAATATTTTCCGCGGACAGGTTCGTATCTTTCCGAAAAGTCCAAATGTGGAACTGCATAAAATCGTCCCGCGGTCGTCGTCGTCGTCGCCGTCTTCGTCATTGGTCGTGCAGAATTTGCTATTTTATATTACTTGGAATCGAACGGAATGTTTCTTCTCGCGCTGCGCGCCACCGTTGCGCTGATTCTGGTTGCTTAGAAAACCTGCATCGCCGCATTCCTATCGCAAAGCATAATAATTTATTCCTTCAAGAATATGCCACCAATGCTGAATGCTGTCGATGCTACTTGCTTCTGGCACCATGTGCTCTTTCTTGGTGTGCGATGCGCGGTGGTTTTGTCGTTCGTTGTCGTCGTCCTCAGAAACAGCAGCGCAGGGCAGGTATTCGCGCGCGGTAGAGTTGCATGCCCGCGAGTCGTTTGTATATTCTGTCCATTCGTATCCCCATTTCCTTGGATTACACTTTTCCACTTTTCGTTTGGGCTCTTTATTTTATATACATAGGGGTCTTATTACCGCCGCCTTTGTGCCACTACATGCTATAGAAACGAGCGAGAGTCTTTCCTGATTTTCTAATTGATATCGCTGCCCGTGCTGACCACTAAACGGATCTTCGTCCATTTCTTGTCCACTCCTCCTTCTAAACGGCTTTTCCGAATCGTGCAGAGGTTTGTATGTGATATTGGAGCTTGCTAACTAACTACTTGGAATGCGAACAAGAATCGCTTGTAAAAATAAATAAATAAATATATAAATAAAAGAGCGAAACAAAGATGGAAGGAAGGGTTTGCTCGCTGGAATTCTTCAGTCACACTTTTGTGCCCTTTTTTGTGGCAGCATAGAGCTATTTTTAGAATCATCACAATATGTGACGACGCTCTGTGCACCAACATGGGGATTTTCTGATTATGCGAATATATGGGGGGATATAGGAGATATGCACGCGACGAGTACGAACGATCGGAATCCAGTCCGTCGAGTGTTTGCACTCAATTTTAGAATTTGTATGCAGCGGGAGAAATGACATCAATGGATTTGAATGTAAATGACCTGTTTACGCTATAGTTCCGTAGCATTATATTCTCGTATTGAAATGCTCTGATTGATTTTTGGATTCGTATGTAAGCACAACTTATCTGAGAAGATAAAAAAAAGTCAATTTCATCGACTGTATGCAGTTCGAAATTGGACTTTGAGCAATTCGGTGGTGTGTCGTTACCATTACATGGTATTTGGTTGTTCATCCAATCGTCTACGGTTTGCAGTCGGACATACATATGATTGTTTAAAATTATCCAACTTTATGGGAATGTCAACGATATTTGAAGGTTTGTATTGAGATATTTGTTCCACAGTCTGTTTGCGTTTAACAAAAGAAAAAAGAAACAGAAATTAAGAATTCATCGCAAATATTGTACAGCAAAGTACAACTGAGAAAATATTTAACAGCGTGAAAACATTTTGAATTAACACTTTGCACCTTGGATCAAATTAATACTGAACCCCACCTCATGCATTGTTATTTTCTGTTCTTATTTCCTTGTTTTTTAATTTAAACTCCTGATTATTCTGCGTTGTATGGTGGCAAGTGAAGTAATGCTTGCTTTACTTAAATCCCGCAGATAGAGTAACAAGAGCTCTTCCCTATTTAATGTGCAGATGAAATGTTGCCATTTTAATCTTCAGAGTTTGGACATTTTTGTTTTGTTTGCATGTATTGTCGTAGTATTGCTTTGCATGTTCCTGATGATCCCTAATTTGCGTATTTTTCTCAGTTTAAGCAATTTCATAAAGAGAGTACCACGAGATCCAGTATTTGATGAAAAACATAGAAGTGTATAATATTAATTTAGAAGAAGTGTATAATATTAATCAAATAAATAGATTTAACATGCAATTAAGTTTACAGTAAGAATGGGAAAACATATAAAGGGTGGGCCACCTGTTGGTTTCCTTTTAAATTACAAGTAATTTTGACACAACAAGTCATGCTCAACAAATTTACAAAATGAATAGATTTCCGCTTGAACAACGTTGGTGTAAATATTGAAAACTTATTTCCAAAATAAGCAGATTCAAAAATTTCTAATCGGTGAGCATATCTCGAGAACTGTTGCACCGATTTGCATACTTGTTTTACATATCCAAAGGCTAGTCGGTGAATGAAGGGATTTTAATTTTGATAAAAGCTTCTTTTTTTATTAACAAACGAACGAAGAGTTTTAACACGAGAAATGCGTGTTTTTGCGTCTAAAGTTTGTCACATTTTCAAAAAACACTTTTTTTTTAAAATCCTTTTACCGACGATCAAATCTTACGAAAGCTAAATCCTTTTGGCAAATAGCTACTGTGCCCACATCCTCCATATCTTTAATTGAAAATATTATGAAAACTTCATTAATAATATATTCTGATGAAGTAAGAAATCTCTTTTTTTTTATATTGCCAAAAAATACGTTTTTTCGACTTGCTCGTGAAATGCTCGTTTGTACTACGAAACCCTAAAATACGTTTTACCTATTGTAATTAAATCAAAATAGCACTTAAATATTTATGAGCTATGAAAAGTAGTTCAGTTTACGTCACTATGTATTCGACTCATCAATAAATTCAATTTTAGGGGTATCTGCTTTACTTCCTTCACCTTTTTTTTTTCATATTACGAACACAATAATGACGCTAAAAACATAAATTATCATCAGATCGTTGAAATTAAGCATAATTGGGGACCGTTAGAAGCACGCTCAGGTTGTTTGCACCTGTTATTTTACAACTTTGCTCCTGTTAAATTATCAGCAGGTGGTTTTATTGTCTTATATTCCCCCATCTTCTTGAACTTGAAACTGAAAAGAAAAGTGCCGAATAAATTCCAATTAGTGTTTTTAAGAACAAAAAAGAAGTAAAAAAAGAAAACAACTGACAAACAACACCTTTTTACCTGTCTGTTGTTGATCCATCACGTCGAAAAAAAAAACAACGCTGCAATCGTCGTCAGCTGATATTGTTTATTAGACGCCACTACTCGAAAGCGTTTGACCTTGTCGACATTCTGCTTTTTGCCAATCGTCTGCTCACCTCCAGCTTTTTTTATCTCTATATTTAAGTGATCAAGCAGCATAGGGCAATTAAGAATTTCCTTTCGTCAAAACGCACTCAAGTTTTTCCTTTTTTTCCCCCACAAACGCGCTAAACCGGACGGGTGATTAATTTTGTTGCGCAAATTAGCGTCCATCCACAGCCACCTGCTCAGGAAGTCGCTCCATCCGTAGTTGACTGAAGTACCTTCTTCGGGCGGTGTGGGACGGCCCGGTAGAAAAATAAAATAAAAATAAATTTAAAGGTAAAGACAAAAAATATATAAGTATTTATATATAGATATATAATTCCAAGCGGCGTCATGTGAACGCTCTTTAGATTTTCAACACTCGAACACTTCCAGTTCAGCGCCTGTGCTAAGGATAAAGCCTACCTGCCCCGGGAGTGGGGGGAGGTCATAGGTAATCGACATGGATAAAATATCCTGAAAAGGGAAATGTGCGGAAAAAGCAAAACAGAGCGGATTCGGGGAGCGTTCGTTTCGTCCAGTGTTATGAGTGCTTTTGCACTTAGCGTGGCCTCGCCGCCGTACTATGTACAAGCGCGGCAGCAAGCATGCCGTGCGATGCGATGCGTCGATGTGTACAAGCTGCCAGCCGGTGTGCGATTTTGTTACATAAAAGAGGCAGACGGGAACATGTGCTTCTGTGGATGGCCGGAACGGGGGGAGAGAACAAGCGTACGTAAATCTAAATTAACGCAAACTTCCCTCCTTGAAGCCTCTACCGTCCGTCAAGAGCTTGATTCGCATCGTACAGTAGCGAAAGAAACCGCGGAGGAAGAAGGGGTCGGAGTAGGCCCGCACCGCGAAAGCTCACCCCTCCCCTTGCGGCACATGCATATTTATATCAACGACGACGGCCGGCACACACAATATTGGATGGCATAATCCAGGTTTAAGCAGTCACGCGATATCCCATCCGTTCAACATCATGTCTCCTCCCTCCCTCTCTCGCAGACGGGCTGAGCGCACCACTCGGACGCTCTCGTTCCTTGTGTGTGGCATTGACAGCTGTTGGCAGCGCAAAGAACCGAACCGCCGAGAAGGCTCCACCGCGCCTGTTACAACAAACAGCGCGTCCCCATCACAAACCACGTGCTTGTGTACGTAGCGATACGTGGCGTGCTACGTAAAAGCACAAAATATGCCAGCTGAGGCTAAAGCCCAATACACATTCATAGGTGGGGGCGGCGGTGGGGGGAGTAAGTGAAAAACCGGTGAATATGCGCCGCATTTTTCTGCTGCCTTCAGAAGCGCCATGGCGCGGCACAGCCCGATCCGACCCTCGCCCAGCTGAAAACACTCGAACGGACGAAGCGACCGAGTCCCAGGAAAGGAAAATGTAAGGGAAATTGTATATTTGTTGGCGAGAGAGGGCGCTAAGGGCCGAGGAAGCAGTAGAAAATACTTGGAAGGAAAAGACAGACAGACGTACATACCTACTTGACGCGGTACGGCGGCGGAGACCACGCTAGCAACCAGCAGCCCCGGCACACAGGCAATAGAGAAGCGGCAAAACAGCAGCGACAGCAGCAGCTTCAAAAAAGTACAGTCACCGCAAAACGTGTCGGCTTTTCGGCTTGACGGTATGTGTGTGTGTGTGTATGTGGGGCTGGCTCTGCGTCGAATGTGCAGTTCTTCGGCCAAGCACCGCAGCGGCAGCACTATAGCTCTGTTGGGTGTGTGTGCGTGCAGTGTACACGGACGAGAGTCGGGCGTCGGCTGGGCCCCAGCCGCTCGAAACGATGCGGCGCGGCGGTCGAACCGGGCTTTAGGATGGAATGGGTATGTAGGGTAGGAGCGGCAGATATAATCTGGTAGGCCTTGCCAGCAATGCGGAAATTTCCTTATTTTATAAACAGGGGAAAGAGACGAGTCAAAGTACTACGTGACTTTACGGAGGTGGGAAATGCCGGCAGAAATAGAAGGGAAAAAAATCGTTGAATTATTTAAAAATGATGCGGTCGGATTAAGGGAAACTTTTATTTGGGTGATAATAATGTATTATTTATTCGTCTTTGCTTTTATGCGGGGGGACCTTTTCACTTTCATTGATTGTTTTGAAAATATTTTCAGAAGAATTCTTTTCTTGGGAGAAGAGGGGAAAGGTGAATTAGGTTCATTTTCTTTTTCTTATTGATCAAACTAGTTATCTTTTTTGGAGTATAGCTACTTTTTATCTTTCAGAATTTGGTATTTATAATTAATATGCACCTTGAAATGCGGAAGAGTTCTTATGCTAACGATTTAGTAAGACTTTCTTACTAAAGTATGATTATTTCAGCCAGTCGAAATCCAATCATGCATTCAAAACCTAAAATCCAGCTGGTTTTAATATAATCTGTCAAACAATCAAATCCTTAATCTTTGCCTTCAAAAACACAGCGCAGTCGCCCTAACATATGCCGGTTTTCAAGAATTAAAATTTCTGCAGTAAACTACAAATCAACCAATAGTCCCTATTTAGCTGAATTAATGAGCAAACGACTACAGAAATTTTGAATTCTTAAAAATAGCTTTATGATTCATAAAATCTAATCCAGAGCAGGGCACACTCGGTTCCTTTGACTACCGAGAGTTCCCCCGTTAAATTCTAGGAGCTCCTGGATTCGGCTCCTTTGACTCACAAGAGCTCCCCAGGCTTCCTTGGAGTCAAAGCCAGCTCTGTTCTAGACCAGAATTTGACTCGAAGGGGTCCTTGGGAGCTCTTAGTAGTCAAAAGAGCCGACTTTGCCCGCCTCTGATCTAATCTAATGAGGCAAGGAACTGATTTTACTCCGAATGTTGTAAGAGTAAATTAAAAATCGAAAAAATATAATTATTTAAATTTTCGAAGGGTGTTACCACGCCCTAAGTCAGAGTACTTCTTAAAGGGCTTAACCCTTTGCACTCGGCGACCGTGAATAAGCAATATCTTAATGATGCCCCAGTGGGGACACCCGAGCGGAAAGGGTTAGTCATAAAATTCGTTAGATTTAATATATCCCGTCTAATTTAGTTGCTCGAGAGTGTTCAATAAAATCAATGAGCGCAACGGGTGATTCACCATCTAACCACTAAATGAACTAAATTTGCCAAAGATTGGCTTCTGCGTTCCACTCCACACTATACACACAGGAATGCAGAAGCATGCACCCATCCCCCATTCATTATTATATCGCAGAAATGCCGGACTACAATAGTGCTCTTCGAACTGCACATGTGCAGATGAGTGCAGCAGTCCTCGCCTAAAAATATCGATCGATAAATGTCACATCTTGCGTCTGTACTCTGTACTTTACCGTGCTGATTACCACACAACTATCGTACCCGTCGCCGGCTGTCCTCCCGGTGTCCGAGCTGAGGCCGGGGCCCCCTAACCCTGAGAAGCCCGGAGGAATCGGAGGGATCATGCTTCATTGATTCCCTACCCACCATACACGAGAGCAAGGTGCACCCGCGACTCGCACCCCGTCGTCGTTAATGCGAAATCAATTGAGATGCATTGCTGCATTGAAAATTGACTTCTCGATGACATGATCTGAGTGCACCAAATAAATAGTTCATTCGAACCTCTATCACTATTGCATTCGGGGCAGTATGCAGGTGTTGTGTGTGCATATATACATTACTATGCACTTGTGCCAGCTGTGGGGCGCCCCCGCTATAAACCCAGGGGTGCATTGGAGTGATATCACCTCGTTCTCGAGCGGAATGTCGTTACTACTGGTGCAACAAATCCATCGTCATTGCAACTTACTGTACGACACAACCGCATATACTATCTGTGAGTAGAGCGCATTTCAAGGTCGTTCATTCACTTGAAAGTATAAATAAAATATAGTTAGGCTGCACATATCACCCCACTGTCGCTATCGGGGCTTCGGTCTATTCTCGGTTATCACCTCACTGTAGGCTTGCTTCTAAACAATTCAGTCAGCTCTGCTAGAAATTGCATTTCGCTAGCCGCTTTTTTGTACCTTCCCCAACCCCTTGGGTTAGTTAGTTTTAGAGCTCATTTAATTCTTCTGAGTTCTCTTTACCTGACGACGCCAATTGCTACTAGCTCATGAGAACTTTTCCAGCCAAACGAGCAAGTAGTGGAAAATCGCATTTCGCTATATTGCGCATTTCTTGGCACGGAATGTTTTTTTTTTTTTCTCGAAATCGCTTTATTGCGCCCAATTTCTATCTTAGTTATGTAAGATACTCTGCCTGTGCTCAAACGTAGATGCGATGGCATGATAGAGCTTAGATGATCTCTGTTGTTTGGGGTCAGGTCCGAACACCTGAGCAAATAATATGCGTGTTTTCTATTTTAGTTTATTAATATCTGACTACCTTGTTGTCTAGTGTCTGAATTGGCAGTTATCGTAATTGTTTTATTTTTTCGTATTTTCCTGTAAGGGGGTCACATTGCTCTGTTATATTTAACTTTTCTTTTAATTATACTGCAAAGATTTACGAGAAAAACAATTCAGACAATATTCTATCATATGATTTTTATTGGTGCAAAGTTCATCAAACATACACCCATTGGCGGTCACACTTCAATCTCATTTACATATGTCTTTAAACCTTTTCATGCGGTGCTATTGTACAGGCGACGTTTTCGATTTATTTTAATCGCAAATTCTTAATATATGACATCATGGAATAGATTACATGTTAAATCGTATTGCAAATCGTAAAATTCTACGATTGATTCTAAATAGTTAAAATTGCGGATCGTTACGCCTTTCATTTCAATTTTATTAGTAACAATTATATTTAATGGTGTAGACTTGATTTTTTGGATTTCTTATTTAATTACAAGTACTTCGGAGAATTATCCCAGTCAATTTATTCACACTTAAATAATAGTGTGATAGTAGTGTCTATGTAAATACAGGACCTCTGCTATGTACGAATTTATTTCCTACTTTATTATGGCAATTTCCACATCTCCATAAATCATTCAGTTTTTGAATCTGAGTGTTTTTTTACCCTTTAATCTCTGAAATTATCATTTCGTGAAACGCCCAAAGTACTTAAATAAATATATAAAAATTGACAATAAATTAAAAAAAAAAAAAAAGTCGTAAGTATTCTGCTGCTAATTACTGCCCGAGAATTGAGTTGCAGCTGACTGCGCAATTCAGCCATTGCTCTTACTAGCTGAATTGAGGAAGCATCTACGAAAATTGAAAGGTGTGTTCAAGAACTTAGTGTCTGTAGTGGAATATACAATTCAGCAATTATTCTTGTGGAGCTGAATTGTGAAATCGAGACAGGAGCTGTTTTCTTAAATTTCTTTACGCTTTTCATGCTTTCTTAAACTTTACTTTTTTCAGTATATGGGACTACTGTTGGCCTCTTCTAACATATCGAAATTATGAATAATTCATTTTAGGGAAATTTCCCAATTTTATATCTGCCAGAAAATGAAAAATTTTCGCTCTGCGTTTATTCACTTTTACACAGGAGAAAAATATATATATATCTTCTAACTTTATTCCTGCCCATGGCTCGGTCGAGATAGACTTCTGCTTTGCGGCTCGTTGAGATCGACATTTTCGCGACAAAAATAAATCAGGCCGGTTAAGAATTGGAACGCCACAATTTTATTTTTAGAAAAAATTCGCATAGTGCGAGCGGTGTTGTCTGCGTCCGTCTGTTCGTCCGAAAATCCTTTGGCAAATTCTTTGCTTATCCCAAATTAGAGGTGGTCTATTCCACCGCTATCCGTTTGCGACTTGCGTTGCGCTACGTTGCGTTCGTTTTCCTGTGAAAAAGATTATGATCACTTCCAGTCGAGAATGCCACCAAATCCCCCTACTTGCATGCAATTCTAAATTGAATCACGCGAAATATTTTAATTAAGCAATTTTCAAAATTATAAATTGCACTTTCGCACAATTGTTCTTTGGGGCAAACTCCCCTTGTGCAAAAGTCGAATCGGCGCCGAGCCACAATTATAGGGTGGGATGCCACTGCATATATGAATGTATATATGTTGTTTGGTATTGTACCTGCCAACGCGACCTCCTGCAAGGTAACCACCGACCCTTCATTTCATATATGTATAATACCGCCGACCCCCTGTTTTATAGTACGCGCAGGAATATTTTACGCTTCAAGAATTCAACCTGCCGCAGCTGTTAACGACATAGTGCTCGTTGTTGGTTGCTGTCGGGTGGTTTTGGGTTCAACTTCGATCCAACCCTTCGGGGGGAAACCTTAGGGTGGCGAAATGCATAGTTGCCATACAATTTTAGCGCTCTCTCCTCGTATATCTTTTGCAATGGGTGGAATAATACCACCAAATATAGAGCTAAACTTTTTTCTCATGAATGATACAAGAGCAGCACCTTCGGCTCTAGCTTCTAGATTCTATGCGCACAGAGCATCTGGTCAGGAAACGCCCTGCTCTCACTGGCATGATATTCCCTATTTCGAGTTTCCTTGGTTTTTCTGGGCAATATCTATCTCATCCACTGCTGCTCCTCGGCTCCGAATTCTCTGAGGCGGCTCTATTGTAATGCACATGGCAATTAATTAGATTTGAAAAGCCCTCCTGGTCGACGCCTCGGGGGTTAGCAGAGCACCAGCCAGCCAGACCTTCATGTCTCTAATTGACCCAAAACTGTGTAAAATTTATCACTATCAGGAGCATCTCGGACCGATTGTTCGTGTGCAATTAATTACCTGCGTCACGGTCCTGGGCATATTCGAAGCAGGGGAAGACCAAAGACTCGGTACTTTTTTCTCTCTCAAAAAGAAAAAAGAAAAAAGAGAACGTGGCATTGCGCTTTCAGTCGTCTTTTGTTGTTTGCTCCAACACGCTACTGCCTCCTAAGAATCTGGTCTTCTATTCTATCCGACCTGAAGACGACGACAACGCACCATTTATTACCACAAAAGTTATCATTTGCGCCAAGAAGAGCCTACTTCTTTTTTCTACTCTTCGCACCATGTCTCGACGATGACGATGAAGACGAGCTCTTCTGTGTTGGAAATATTCTGGCGCGTCGTCGTCAGCATTATGTGGCCGTCTCTCACAATATGTATATACATATATATACTATATATGTTATTCCCCCCACGAAAGCTCCACATAAAATTTCAGGCGTTGTGTCACCAACGTCACACGGCGTTTACGTCTCTGTCCATCGTCTCAAGACTCTGCAGGTGAAAGAACTTGTGTCCTTCACAAGAAATTTAAAACACACTTTGTCGCGCGCACTTTTCTCATGCTCTGTGTTTTATGTTGGCTGGTGGAATCGGAGGCCGGTACAGTGGTCACTAAAAGTTTCGCGACGATTAGCAGGTAGAAATCTTAATGATTTTTCTATAGGTCATACAGGTGAAGAAGTTCTGGGAGAACATTTATTATTAATTTGTTCAAAAAAAAAAGGTTTCTGATATTTGTTTGATGTCAAATTCCTCAAATCTTTTTGCAATGCCACGTGTGCACATTCGATTTCTTTTACAAATATAAATTTCTTTTGATCTTTAACGAGGCTCTATATACTCTTGGGATTACTACTTTTATATCTTATCCAGAATTGATTTCGTATTTATCTGTAAGACTGAGTTTCTGAGGAGTCCATTTATTGATCAAGATTTGTTTGGTTGAATTAGTTGTTGCAATTTTCGGAACATGAACTTGTCTTTCTTATTTGAGAATCTAAAAATTTAATATAAAACTATGTAAGACATATCTGACCAAGTTCGATTGAGTTGTAATCGACATTGGGAAACTTCAGCCCTTATCTGGGTGGTGAGTCACATAAGACGGCTATTCAGCTATATATTGTTGTTTTGACAAGTCTTACTTTTAGTCTTATGTTTTATCTACGTATCAATTTTGAATTGGTCATTTAAGTTACAAAATGTATGACTATGTTATAGTAGAACATGATCGCGTTCACAAAGTCAGTTTTTGCAGTCAACTGCTCAATTCAGCAAACAAGTTCAATAGCTGAATTGTGCAGATGACTGCGAAAATTTATTTCTTTAATGCAGCCATATCCATTAACGTGTAACATGCATGTGGGAATTACTCGAAAAAACTGGGTCGGGCACGCGCAATTCTCGAACCTGCTAACTTCGAATTAACGCTTCGATGTTTTAACCAACTGAACTACCGGTGGCCGGTTGGTGATGCCTTCAAGTATTTACGATGTTCTGATGAAATATGACCGATCCCACATGTAACTAAATTTTAAGAATTTTCAAATGCACATCTAAGTTATAAAACATTACTTACAAAATGTTTCTTTTTTTTGCAGGCAGCGATCTTACAACAGACCGCCCAATACATTCTCGATTTGGAGCGTGAAAAAACGCATCTACTATCGCAGAACAGTCAGCTGAAACGTTTACTTGGACAACATGAGATGGGCGGCGGGTGCGGCAGCGGTGGTGGAGGTGGTGGTACCGAAACAAATCCCGGACCAGGAGCAATCAAAAAACGAAAACTGACTGACAATGTTATGACGATGCAGGCTATTTCTGATTCATCGGACGAGGGACTTGGCTCAATGTCCCCAGAACCAGTGACGCTATTAAGTAATGGAACCAAGACAAGTACTTACATCAGCAGCAGTACAAAAGAAATGAACGAACTGAAGGCTCGATATGAGGCCGAACGGAAGAGGCGCAGTGTTCTCGAGGAGCGCCTCAGACAGCTCGAAAGGCAGATATATCCAAATCAGTATATCCAGCGTGAGGTAATTGAACATACGGACAATTTAAGAGATGAAGATGTCTCTGTGTCTATAATAAATGATCCACTAAAACTGCAGGTTGTGGAAATAGATTCGCTTCCAACAGTTGGGCAAACCCAAGTTGTAGTCTGCTCATCTCTTGAAGAAATGCAAGAGGAAGAGGTTGAGACAATAACAGATGAGCTTGTCCATGCCAACGTTCGCGAAGAAGTCATTATTCCTGAGGATACCACAGAATATGTGGAGGTCCCATCGAGGCTGCAGCCAATTCTAGAGGCAGCAATTAAAGCCGAACCGAAAGTGGAGGTCGAGCGAATAAATGCAACGCTTATCAAAGCTGAACCAAACACAGTTAAGGATGGTAAGCAAGGCAACGGAAGGATGTATTTAACGAGTACGTCGCGACAGAACCTGGAGACAATTGTTGAGGCCATAAGACATTTGGAGGGCGATCACCTGTTTGGAGACATGGTCGAGCAAAAGAAAGCACAACAGCAACATTCGCCGCAACATAAGCCAACAGCCCAAGAAGTACCTCTCGCACTGACGAACAAGCCCCAACAACAACAACAACAGCAGCAACAACAACAACGAAAATTGCCAGTCGAATTGAGTCCGTTTCTCCAGCTTAAGAAGCAGAATAATGTTGGAAATACAGTCACGATAGTGGGGACAACGCCGAAGGTGGCTACAACGACGACAATTCCAGTCGCGTCTAACAATAGTTGTAATAGTAGCAATAATTCTAGCAGTAGTAATAACATTAAGGGTACAAGTAGTAATAATAGCAGCTCCAACATCGGCGGCAGTAACACCACCAGCACAGTAAAGACTGCAACACTTGTGGCATCATCGAGCACAGCGCAGACGGCTGTTGTGGCGCCACAAAAATCATCATCAACAATTGCCCAAGGGACAGTAACACAGGTCACATTGACTCCGGCATCCCACAAACAATGCCGGCCGGGCGTTATTGTTGCTAAACAAATCTCCTGATTGGACAAATTGAAATCGAATAACTCCGCTAATTCTAGTATTAGTGTAACCGCCACTAAGCAGAACACTTCTTCCTCAGCAGCAGCAGCACAACTCTTGTCGTCAAGCAAAAACTCAAAATCGAAATTCAGCAGCAACAGCAGCAATCACCCGCCTCATCATCATAATCATAATCATCATCAACAACAGCAGAAGCACTCAAAAAAGTTAAATTAAATAATAAAACAAACAGAATAGGCGCGGGCGAGCGCAGTATATTGTTGCTAAAAGAAACCCCTACCCCGATAGGATGACATTGAACTGAAGCTCTACTTATTTTTTAGTTATTCATTTGACTATATCTCGCCAGCGCGCGCAATGATATGACGCATTATTTTTTCTTTTTGATCATTGTACCGCGATCCGAAACACACACTAAAGAACTGACTGGTCAGTTCGTCCATCATTGTACAAGTGAAGAATTCTTTTAGTTTTTACTTTCGCTCCTTCGTTTTATACCTTTGCTTTGGGATAAATAGTTCATTAGCGTTTTATTTGTCTTTCCCATATATCGGGGCTTCTTCCGACAGTGTGAAAGAGAATTTTTGTGGCTATTATTATGGATCAACTCATGCCCATCTTTGTAACTACATAACAACTACAAAATATATATCCTGATTAATAAAACAGAAATCACTTGCATGTTTTTATTTTGAAAGATTCAACAGCAGCTGGATATAGTGGGGTACGATATTTCTGAAATTCGTCTTTAAACAATATCCTCGGGGTTGACTTTGTGCTAGGAGTTCTTTTTAGAACTTTTCGGTACAGAACTCAGCCACCAGGATCGAAGTTAGATTACTTCATTTCGATTTTCAAAATATAAACCCTTCTTCTCGGTGGCTACTCGTTTTTGTTTTTGTGTTTTGATTTTCGTTCTTGTAAAATTGAAGGTTTAAGTAAATTTTCTTATGTAGATGGTCTCATAATTTGCGTATTTATTTGTTTTGCCTTTACTTTTCGGATTATCTTAAAACTATGCAATTGCACGAAAAGTAGATATTTGATTGTATTTTTCTTTAGGATAATAAGAATAGTAGTTGAAAAATGCATCGATTTCTAATTCAGTGTAGTAATTTTAAAACCACGCATCATGCAGATGTTACAAAAACTGCAGATCCAGCCAAAGTATGTGCAATTTGCTCTATATTCAGAAAATTTGGTTTATTTGATATTTCCTCGTTTTAAACTAGAACTAGAATTACAGAAAACAATATTGAAAAGAACATATGCAACAATCAAGTTTGGAACAAGTGTTGCTCTCTATTTTAAAAAGATGTGCATGTTTGATGATGTGGTAGCCACCTAGAACCCTTGCTAGATCAAATGAGAAATTAAGGAAAATAAATGCAAATTAAGAGAAGAGAAGAGAAGAGAAGAGAAGAGAAGAGAAGAGAAGAGAAGAGAAGAGAAGAGAAGAAGAAGCTCTTTGAATGCAAAAAAACATTTACGTTTAGTGTAAATCTAATTTTATTTATTAAAGAAAAAGTCCAATTTTGGTAAGCTTTTTAGAATATGATTGATGAAAGAAAGTAAGCTAAGAAAGTGCATGCACAAAAGAACAAAAATTAAGAAAACTTACTTCCCCAAAAACAAAGCATACGAAAAAAAAAGAAAATTTAAAAAAAAATCTTAGCTAACTTTAGAAACAAATTATGAAGTCTTTTTATTGTGAAAATTTTCCAAAAGCATTCGGTGGAAGAAAATGATTTTTGTGATTCGATCTAATTTTTATTTTTCGTCTTAATCGAAATTATTAGGTGGTAAGTTCTTGATTTCTGTTTTACAACACCGTAATTTTTGTGGATTAAGAAACATTTGGGAAAAAAGTCAAAATTCTAGACCAAATGGGTAAAAATAGTGAAAAAAAAGTAATCATTAGTGAGATTCTCTTAGTTCTAAAATTTAAATCAAAGTGAGTAACTTAATTGAGGCATTCCACAGGAAATAAAGCATAAAAAAAAAAATTAAAAAAAAAAAAAAGATTATATATCTTCAAATTTTGGGGAAGAGTTTTTAAACAGAAGCTTTTTTGAAAAGCCAAACCAAAAGAAAATTTGAAGAAAATGATAAAAAAAGATTTAGTAAAATTTTATTTCATAAGCTCTTTGAACTTTTAGTAAATTTTTGTTGAATGGCATGAAATATTGTACTAAAAATCTATTTTACTCAAAAGCGCTTGTTTACGTATAAAATTAAAATTATCGACGAATTGAAAATGATGCGCATTGACTCGAGGTAAGGGCCCACTTTTTATTGAAAAGTCAAGTCCAGCTTAAAAACATGGATCGAGTACGAAAATTTATTTTTTTCTGTTATACTCAACGTACAAATACGTTGAACAGCTTAGCAGTCATTTTAAAACGTTCTTAGTCAAGTGGCTGTTTCATTTAGGACGAAATTATCTCTCTACTACTAAATCTACTTACTAAAGAAATTATGAATTTGGAATCATAGGAAGAAATATTTTAGAGGTAAAAGTAACTTTGAATGTTCTACTTTTAAAGTATTTCTGTCGGCGACAGTAGAGTTTCTGAATTAAATATCGGCTCGAAATCATGAACAATTAAGTACGTAGTTTTGCTAGTACCAAAAGTGTGCGGATATTTAGATGTTGAAGAACATGACTGCCTATTTTCGACTCTTAAAGGCATCTATTTTTTAATTTCTCTCAAATAAAGAAACAAAAAGCTCGTTTAGCGGAATAAGGGCCTATTTCATAATATTTCGGGGGCTTAGACTAGGTTTTTATTCCGGTGAACGGCAGAAATAGACAATTTAATGCATCTCCGAATTTCTATTCTTAATACTAAGCCATAGTGCGAAGACATTCATTAACTTCATGATGTGAGCAAAATTATTTCTTTTATTTCTTCACTACTGCTTAAGGATCTTAAAACAAATTTTGTTTTATTATAAAATGAAAGAAGTTTACATCTCGAGCGTAGGTTTAAAGTGAAAGAATTTCAAACCCGAGAAAAATGAGAACTCTAAACCATCGCATTAGTTAAAATAAACTTTAGCTATAACGTGAAAATACGGTTCCATTTGTATGTTAGATTATTTGTTTTGTTTCTCTAGATATTATTGAACAAACAAGCGTAGTTTACTGTGACCACGAGCGTGCAGTTAGCACATTTATTTATGAAGTAGTGTACCACCTAGAAACACCTGGGAATATTATTAGCGTAGTTCGTAAGTGCAGGCAGGTATTACAGTACGTGTTATTTTATTCTTCCTTTCAATTATACTTTACACTCATTATTATTATTATTTTTAAGAGAAATGATCTATTTTATCTTTGTTACGTAAGTGTTTATTAATTTTATTATTTTCACTAATAACACTGGAATGGAAGACAAATTATTGTAAAAGTGTCAAACATTTATTTAATCGCGACTCCTTTTCTTTTGACGCATTCACGTGCTGTGTCTCGTTGAAGAGTTAGACTGTATGTAGTAAAATTTGATTATTTAAACAAAAAGAAAAACAAACATACACTTTTGCTCTTCAATATTCGTTAGGCAAAAAGATAACCTTTTTATAATGAAATAACATCTGGGAAGCAATGGGCTCAAATTTTGAATTTTATAAAATTCCCCCAACAGCACCTTAATGTATTCCTTTTTGTTTTTTGGATAATTTCTCAATTTCTGTACATTTCGACATGAAAAAACGCATACAGAACTATTAAATTAAACAAAACCCCCTCGCAGAGTGGGGAGATAGTTCTAGGTAAATTGTACATTTATTTTAAGGTATGTTTATGGTATTTTGATTTCTGTGAAATTATAATTTTCTGGCGCATTTGTTGCATTGTACAGGCGCTTCTTTTATACTTTCATTAGGTTTGATTTTTGTTCACTATTATTGTATCAAAGGAAAACGAGTCTTTTCATAATGCGAATAAATATTTGACAAACAAACTTTTTTACTTTCTTTTTATTTCATTTCGTTCCATATTCAAGTTCAGATTAAGTGACTTCTACATATGTTAGCTGAAAAAAGTACTTTGTTTTGAATAAGTACACGCCGAATTCAGCGACTTTGCTCTGGAAGACAAGACGAGGAAATTCGATTCTTATGGCTGAATTACGTACAACAATTCTTATAAGGAGTTTTGTAACTTTATATAGTCAGGGTAACTATTGAGTATATCCTTATGAGGTTACTCGGTAAATTTTATGTCGTTCGTATACATTGAATACAACTTTGCAACTTTGAATCAATAGAGACGGACGGTAAAAATTGATTGACACGTTTTTTCTGTATTTAAGGCGTGTCCTCAGATCCGTAGAACTCAGCCTTCTATTTCACTACTAAAACTAAGAACTCCGTTTTGCTCCCTCAAAATTTGGGGAAAGTATGTTTAAATTAGTCGTTTTTGGGACCGAAAGGTAATATTGCTCTTTTTAACAATTGTGAAACTATTTCCGGAAAAAAAGAAATTCTAACTTTGGGAATGAGGATGGTTGGCCGTTTCTGTTCTTTTTGTTTAACAAATTTTGATAACGGACTAGTGTAGAAAAATTGCACAAAACATCTTACGATTTGTGTTTTAGCTACTATCTTTAACATAAATTTAAGAAACACTTTGGTTTTTTGAATTTTTCGTCTTAAATTGTAGCCAAAATTCAATTAGTTTTATTGCTAATGTTCTATATATACGTAATACTGAAAAGTAAATGCTAAATACGTAATTAGTGTCATTGCAGAAAGCAATCAAAATTGTGTAACAATTTCAAATTACTAAAAGCTTTAGTTAGCATATCTGTGCTACAAGCACGTTAAATAAATAACATTGTATAGACAACCTTACTTTTAATAGAATAATAGTAGAAAATGCGAATCAAATGTGTGTTTTTCTAAATTTTGTAGAACACCTATACATCCGCTATGTATCGTAGAAGATCACAGAATCATGGTCCTAAGATCTAATTTTTACTTTTTGAAATAGCTGAAATAAATTAGACTAACATTTGGTAGTCTCCATATAATTTTATAGTAGGCCAATACAACAAACTCAATAAACGATAAATATTCTCTACAACGATGTTATATACAACTTTCGACTTTCCTTATTGTATAGTGTCCACGAAATTAAAAGGAATGTGATGTAAGATTTGGTAGAATTTATGTTTTGTGCTTTCAAATTAATTTTAGTGTCGATCTCTTTTTCAAAAAAAAAATATTAAAGTTATTATAATACGTAAAAACGAATAATACTTGCCTACCATGCACTACGTGGACGAACAGCATTACTTCATGTCATTCAACATAAAAAAAATAATATTTGCACATAGCATGAAATGAAATTAATATTTAGTTGCATACTTATGTAAGATTGCAAGGAACATTAAGTTAAAATGAGCAGTGTAGTCGTAGTAGTATAATTTACATTATCCCTTAGTAAAACCCCGAATAGTAATGAACACCAACATTTCAGCAGCAAAACGAAGGCATTCTTAAAATATGAAAGTGATGCTTTTAACAAATGTTGACATATTGAGAAATCATTGTTAATATTTATTATAGTAACAAGAAAGCAACCATCTGCAAGTATCCAATATTATTGCGATTATGATTAATTTTAAGGAAGACTTTTACATGAATAGATTTTCTTAGATTTAAAAAAAAAAATAAAAAAATGCCATAAATATCGAAATGAAGGAGACACTTTTAACGCTTAAGCTATTAAAGAAAAAGATTATTGAATAAAAAACCATTTCTGGACATATTTGCAATTTATATAACAATTTAACAAAGGGAAAGTTATTTATTGTAATTGAAGGAGGAGATTAGTTTTGTTCATGGTTCAAGGAACGGGCTTTCAAAATATATACTTCTAACCGATTTTTATACTCTTTCGAGTAGCTGTAAGAAATATTGCAGTAAAACTAACTAATTTGGTTTTTATTTCCAAAAATTTCTTATTATTTTTGGCTTTTTAAATATCTTTAAGTATTGGATTGCAGTTAAATTCGATTTTGTATCATGATGTGCAATGAAATTCAGAAATTGCTCCGTTTTAAATAAATTTATCATTTTTAACATTTTTTAACTATAAGAAAATCTACCATTTGAACGAGTTCAGAAGTTTTTGAGTGAATTTTAAGAAAATTAAATTTATTTCACACCATCGTAGCTTAACATTTTTTACATCTATAATATTCTATTTCATTTTTCGGCTAAACGTTCTGATTTTGCAACATTTGGACACCTTGATACAAAATCCCATTTATTGCTGCATAGCCTCTGCTATATATATATATATTAATAAATACGTCTGAAGTCAATTATTTGTATTTTCGCTTCTTACAACTAAATAATTTCTAAACTATATAAAAAAATGATTTTGTCCTCTATTAACTTGAGTATCTTAAAATATCTTCGGCTCTAGAAATTTAAAAAATGGATCTGATCAACACACAATATACAGTGAGCATGGTAACCAATGTCGATTCTTAAAAAATAATAATAATGCATACCTGTACAGAACCAATTTATAAATTTCTTTTATCCATTAAAGCAGTGCCTTTTTGATAGCGACCGCGCAGTTGTAAAAGTTGCTTTTAATGTCGCCAGAAAAACATTGCATAGACATTTTAGAAGAAGGACTCAAAATTCATTAAACGAAAAATGTTAATATGATGTTTAATCTTACTAGAGAAAGATAGTCATAAACATTTCCTTTGAGATCAAATTTCCAAATACATAATTATAATTTGTATAAGACTTGTTTTCTACTTGTGGAATCAAAAACAAAAGTATACGCACTAATTTATAAAATCGCATTAAGTTTACAACTAAATATAAAAAAAAAAAGATAAGTTACAAAGGAGGATTACGTGAGGTAATAAAAGTAAAAGAATTTATTTACAAGAGATAAAAGATCGTTAGATAAAAGCATAAATTTAAAAAAAAAAGTCTAAAAAAGTAAACTATCGTTATGTGTATTAAAGGAGGTTTTCCTCACTATAAGAATTATGTAACAAAAAACTAAAGAGTAATTCAGACCGAAGTACATAAAAGTATATATATATATATTGATTGATAATGCTTATTATTTTGGCGACAAAGTTAAGATAGGGTACTCATCGCTACTCATAAGCCATTAACCCCATCACAAGCATATATAATTTGTATGAGAGATACACAGTAAGACAGACTAATTAGATAGAATCCGAATAAAAAATATTTATGAGAATAGTTATAGTTCAATTGCAGCCATATATATTGCAGTGCATAAGATTCAAGGGATTCACAAAAATGTGCGTAAGCCTGAATCCGGCAGTTTTTTTAATGAAAAAATGTTTGTAAAGTGTGAGAGACTCATTTTATGTTTTTTTTTTTTGTTTTTTTCGTTTGAACGTGTGCCCTAGGTTCATTCAGTGAAACAACTTAACCGGAATCGTCCTCAGTTAGTTATGTTTTATTTAAAATAGTTCCTATTTAGCCAATGCTTTAAGTTATTTGTTCGTTTTCTCTGGTCCTCTAGGTCCAGTTGTAGTGAAGGAAACAGTGCAGACTTTGTATAATCTAATTTAACTTGACTTTGTACTAATGTAATAACGTACTCGGACGTTTTTCTAAGTTGCTGTATATTAAAGGAAATTTATTAAAAACTTAATAAAATGTACAACTAACATCGTTTTATTTCACTCGTTTATTTATTTATTTTACTTTACAGGAACGGTGTTATCCTTTTACTCTAAAACAAAAATGAAATTTAAAATAACCGATTTTTTTTTTGTAGAACAAAGGATTCATTTCACGGGAAGCACTTGGCTGGATTAAAAATATTCTTAAAATGATCTCAAATTTTGCCCAGGCTAAGAAAACACGAGTATCTTTTAAGAAAAAATTTAATCAGAATACTTCCAGACGGAATTATTAGAGCCCGAGGATCTTATATCCTCAGTTTGTGAGGATCAATCTTTTGGGGCTTCCCAACTTTCCGCGCTAAAAGAATTATAGTTGTCGAGTAGAACTATCAGTTCCCATAAAAAAAAATTAAAAGTACAACATCTTCAATTTTTCGTAAACATTTTGTTTTTTTTTGTACAAATTGATCGTACAAAAAAACAAAATATTTCACCTGGACCAGACTGATATACGACTCAAAGTTGAAGATCTTGTTCCTGGTATTCCCAAAACACAAACTCCCAACGATATCAGAATTAAATTGAGCACATAAGCAATTTTCAACTGATAAAATACGAATTTTATGTGGAGAAAAGAATCATTTTCACGGGAAATGTTTTCTGAAATAAAAATTTTAAATTGCTAAAATTTTACGCAGACTAAGGAAACATTTGCAGAAAGCATAAGATCAGAAAGTATTAAGTATTTTAAGCCACGAGATTTAGAACTTAAAATATAAATACATAGGCTTTTTCTTCACTTTTTACATGTGAATTTCTAGGGCTCCAAGCTCTTCTACAGTGAAAAGGCTATAATGCTTGAATATTCCTTGATTTTAAATATTTGTCCTAGTGGAGACTTTAATATACTACTGTGATCAAAAAGTAAAGCCAATTGTGAATTTAAATTGCACGGGTACATCGATTCGAGCAAATTTTCTTGTTTCTTGTTGGCAGCACTGTCACTCATATCTGTATAAAATTTCATGCCAGTGCGTCATTTGTTTAGTTAGTTTCGTTGTGTTTTCTGAGCAACTAAAAGTGAATTTTTCAATTTTTACAATGTCTTATTTTATTGAGCAAAGAAGTTGCATTAAATTTTGTTTGCGGAATTAAATTTCTGCTGCAGAAATTTTTAGAATGTTGCAGAAGGCCTTCGGCGATCAGGTTTTGTCTGAAAGAAATGTTTACAAGTAGTATAAACAGTTCAAAGAAGGTAGAGAAATAGTTGAAGACAAAGAGCGTCCCGGACGACCATCAACATCAATCAATGAACAGTCGATGAAATCAAAGATTTGGTGCTCAAAAATCGTCGGTTGACAATTAGAGACCTTGCTGATACTGTAAACATTTCTTTTCTATCAGTCCAAACCATTTTGAAAGAACATTTGCGCTAGAGAAGAGTCACATCTTGATTGGTTCCAAAAATACTCAATTTCTTGCATTGCACTTCATTGGTTCTTCGAGACTTTTTCAACAAAATTTCGATGCATGTCGTTCCAGAACCACCGTATTCGCCCGATTTAGTTCCATGTGACTTCTGGCTATTCTCTAAGCTCAAAAGACCGCTTCGAGGACACCGCTTTGAATCGACTGATGAGATAGAAGAAAAATCGAAGAACGAACTGAAGGTCATTGCAATCATGGAGTTTCAGAAGTGTTTCGAGGATTGGAAAAATCGCTGGCATAGGTGTGTTGTATCGGGCGGGGACTACTTTTAAGGGGATGATATAGGTTTGGAAGAATAAATAAAAATTTACAAAGTTATAAACAAATTGGCTTTACTTTTTGATCACAGTAGTAAAAACGGATTTGGATTTAAGCCTTCTGAAAATATCTTTATCATAATTCAGAAATGCATCGATTTAACTTAAATTGGGTTTTAAATTGTTTATTTTACAGACAGATGCCGATTACCAGCAATACAATAAATTTTAAGAAAAAACGTAAATTTGTGGGCGTTTTTCAGTTATTTAAATAATTTTCTATGCATTTCCAGCGCCATCTATCTTCAACATAGCAGCAAATCACCCAACCCTTCCTAAATCCCAAACGAATTCGCCTCAAATTCAATTCGCCGCAACATTGAGGAAGAAGAAAACCGGAAAAGAGACAACACGAGCAGAAATTTTCTTCAGGTTTGGTTTCAAAGTGGATTTTGTTTTGACATTTTCTCCAACTTATTATTGATAAATTTGAATGGAATTGATTTAATATCGTTTCCCGTAAAAATTAGTGCGTTTCAATGTGACTTTTGTGTGACACCGGATGGTGAGTGAACCGAATATGAGAAATTTTCGCACGAAAGTGACACAAGTGAAGTTTGTTGTTGTTGTGCTGATATTCGGATAGTTTTTGGTTAGTTTGCGGGGCGACTGCTTTCAGTCTCTTTTGTTAGTATTTCTTCCCCTCGAGCGCCGAACGCGCGGGATGTTAATTGCCCCCTTCGTTTTGCTTAAATTAAAGTAGCTGATCCGCGCAGTGGATGTGCTCGCGCCGGCTAATCTGAATTAATTTCTATTAATGTTGCCTGAAGGTGAATGCCGTGTGCCAAGCCAAATTGTTAATTGCTTTTATTGATTTTTTCACACTTTCGGTGAGCGTGCTGCGATTTGGGGTGCCTTCGATATGATCCCCACGGGCGATGGCTCCCGGGCTCCGCTGTAGAAGACGGGGGGACAGGCGAATTTTGCTAAATCCAATGCCCACCGGCCCCAGGTAGACAGAAGTGGCCGAGCGGAGGTTCCCCGTCGATGTCACATTTCGGCAGCTGTCATTTTTTTAAATGCCTTTTTTAACCTTTCCCTGTTTTCCGGGCGGCAATTGCACCAAATGGGAGGGTAACTTGAGCCATCCGCAACTGCACCGAGGGAATTGCCTGGCCCTATCTGGCGAGCTGATAGCAAATCTCGACGCTCGGGCTCAGAGGGCTTTGTTCTCTGGCGTGCGGATGTAACTTCGCTGTTCCATTCTAAGGGAAGCTGCCGATGCGGCTAATGGAAATCTTTGATATTCTTATTTGACCTGCTTATTGATGTCTTTCGAATTTGAACATCTGGTTGCTTTTTCGCTTTTAATTTCAGTATTCTAATTCTGTCCACCTGGCTGGAAGCTGCACCTAAATAGACAAGAAGACGAAGATTGTCTACGAGTCCCAAGTTCAATTTGCCCACGAAGGCTCTTTCCATTAAAATATCATAGGCTGCCTGTTTGCTTCGACTATAAAACCCTATATAATTAAAAGGGGAAGCGACATTAGGAAGTCAAATTAGAAGTGTTTTTTGCGATTTTTTTTTTACAGAGAACAAAGCAATTCAATGTTTTTAAACTTCTAGGATGTTTTATTAATGTTTTCATGTACATGTCATTCAATTTTGAAATAATTTCAGGCAGAAATTGCTGATTTATTATGATGATTTCCAGGATAGTCTTCACCCGACTTTCTAGTTTGCGTGCATCCTAGGGGTCGTGATTTTTATTTGAAATAAAGAACAAAACGTGTGTACACGTGTGTGCGGTCAAACAAATTGAAAATTAAATGTCTTATGACAGTTTAAAGAAAAAGGTATCAATTTCACCCTTTTTTTGTAGCTTTATGCAGAAAAATAAATACTTTAAAAAATGATTGTTAGTTCATATTCTTGGTAAACGTATATAATTTTTTAAAACGGATTAGTCAATTAGTTTTTGAGTAATGTACGCAAATAGAAAAAAAATTCTGTTTTCAGAAAAACGCATTTAAAGTTCCGAATGGCCGAGTAGCTTCGGAAAGAATACGGATTTCGGTCTAAAACTTTGAGAACATATTCTGCACAATGATCACCCTTAGCTAGTCCCTTAGCTACATTCCTTACCCAAACCTCAAAACCCTACTTGACCCTAACCAACCAGAAAACTCTATCCGTTTTCGCCTTCTGAGGCACCGCAACTTTAAACTTCCCCTGTAAATATATTTAATTTTAAATTGTAATCTAAACCTACACTAAATTTATTATTCTATGAGCCATATGGGCCAAAAGCCACGAGTGAATTTCTTCTCATTTTCCAGGTACAATTCTTCCAGTCTTAATTGAAACAAAATTTCTGAACATTCGTATTCATTGGTTTAAATCTGATAAATTTATGCCAAAGAAAACTCCCATTTAAGAAAGAAAGCATGTACATACTCTTAATACAAAACGAAGTACATACTAGCTAGCGTTCATTAGATATGAGATATGGGACTATTATAGCAATTAGTAGAAAAATTTGAATCATAGTACTTACAGATAAATAATTGTTTTACCTTGAATAAACTTTATTGACGAAAACTCTTTATTTAAAAATTATTTTGTGTCATCAAAACTAATTATGGATACTATTACCCTTGGACATTTAAAGGAACATTCTGCAAGCATACTTCACGTTACAAAAAGCAAAATTAGTTGATCCCAACATCATTTGATCATTTTATTGCGCTCACATCACACCACAAATTCTGAAATTTCTATTGAATGGGAAACTATAAGAGTGGCAATAAAATTGTATTAAAAAAATTTATCTGAATTGGCTCTACTTAGTGCGCTGAAATTTCGGATTTTCGTTCCACTGTGCTTTCGGTCCCTTCAAAATGTTGTCTTAAAACCAACCTCTTGTGCATCTTCTAGATTCTTAGTATAATTGAGGAAATATCGCGCTCATTATGAACCCTACTGAGCTGAGAATGATGTGGATGAGTCAGTACAACCCAGAGAGGATATCCCTCGACGATACAGCATCTTTTTACGGTCAGCCATCCGTGGGGTTATCAGTAATGGACGATATATCACAGCAGACGAGCTCAATGGTAAGTCCATTTCTCAAATCGCACGTGGGCAACAAATTTGGCTTTCTGTAATATGAATTTTTATCTTGATTTGCATTTATACCTTCGTAGACGTATTTTTGAATATAATTGTTGTTAACTTCCCAACTAGCAAGCATGCATGCCATCCTTTCTCTGTACTGAACCCAATTCAAAAAAACTTCTCTCGTAGCTCACTGTCCTTTTAGTCACTTTTTAAAAATAGTGTTTTTCCGTGTGTGACTGTGTGAATTGAGCCTAACTAGCTTCACGATATAACTATTAAATTGATTTTATTCTTTTATTTTTATCCCACGTGTTCCTCCCCATTACAATAAAAAAAAAATATTAAAATATGCGAACACAAAACCAAAATTTTCACATGGACTCGACATGAAAAAACGTTTTATTTCCTTTTGATTTTGAATTAAAAAATAAAAACAAATACCGAATAAATTTTATGCAATGAAATGAATTTGGTTACAAAAACCCATTTTTTTGTAAATGTCGTGGAAACGATGCGTAGGATATGAATCCAATGCTAAGTATTGTTGGGGGGGAGTATAGTGGTCAGGCAACAACATCGATGGGCACTCACGCAGCTGCACCGACGGCTCTGATAACAACTGGGACTAGCAATGATATCTACGGGATTGCCCAAGTTGGAGCCCTACACCCTGTCCTGCAGCACTCGACTGCGTTTCAGGCATACCCAGTGGATGTTGACGACATCGACGGCGTTGATGGAGACGAGAACAGCCAATTTGTGACCCAGACCTATGACACCATCGATGATGGAAGTTGTTATGATACGATGGGCGCCGATGGGTCCTCCCACGTCCTTAGTGGAGGCAATAAGGAGCTCATCAATATCGATGATTTTGTAATGATCAATCACGACAGTAACTCGTACGAAGACAATCAAATTGTTGAAGAAAGCGTTAATGAGCACAAACCACCGAGCCAGAAAAAGAAACAGAAAATTGAGCCAGTCAAGCGGCCTGGCCTGGTCCTTAAGACTCCTATTGCGTACAAAGGAAACATTGATCCATCAGTAATACCAATTGAAAGAGACGGCATGGGTACGTTTTTTTTGTTTTTATATTTATTTATTTCCCTCTGTTGCCTTCAATAGTGTTAAGTTTTTAAGTTCGTTTCTTCACTGAAGTAATTTGTCGTATGCTTTTTTCGGGTTTTTGTCAATTTTACAAGTCTGAATTTTTGAAACGGCGATGGAAATCGGTCTATTTGTTGTTTATATGTTGGTAATTTAGAAAATGATGGTATCCAACAATGCCTGACAATTGAAACGAAAGAGGAGTCATACTGAAGGAAGCTATGCAATCGTGGGAACTTACATTTTTCTCTTCGTTGTTTAGTTATTCAGTCTATTAATTGTTACGCTATGTGTTTTTTTCTATCTTTTACTAGTTTGCCTAGTAAGTAAATTAAGCATAATTTTATTTTGAATATTGGCGAAAATTAAACCACTTTCCAATGGCAGGGAAATGATTAGCTAAAAAAAACAGTAATAGTTACGTTGTAATATGTTGTATACCTAGTCATTGCAAAGTGGTTTAAAGTGAGCCTAAATATGCGGAGTGGTTATTAAGTTGTCCAACCTTTCTTGTATAAATTGTAAACTAAATTAAAAGAAAATCAGTGCACTTATGAATAATTTCTCCAAACGATTCCGGTCCTTATTGATAAAAAAGATTTATTTATTTTAGAAATACGTAAATGTCTTTTCGCATGTCTTTAGAAGGCAAAAGCACATGCCCTTTTTCAAATAAGTATTAGGTGCATTCAATATCGCAATATCTCCATCCGCTAATTAGTACTTTTTTAACAATAAATAAAATACTTTAAAATTCCAGTGATTTTCACCGATTTCAAGATAACATAACATTTTCTAAGATATACAATCGTCCAATTTTCTAATTCCTCTTAGTTGAATTGTTAGCACTTTAACTGACCATGTTCACATTTATTTTTGAATGACACCCAATAGCTGAATAGATGGCTTGTTAAAATCTAGCAGTCAGATCAGTTATTTCTTTGAAGGATTTTGTTATTCAGCTATAAGCAGACGTTGCAATAACATTCTGCATGTTTTGCGTTTTCCTAACATGAGAGTTTTGAGAAATATATTTTTGGTGCACTGCTTTTTAGAACCATATCAGCAATTTCCCCGAAATAAAAAGAAAAAAGAAAAACATAGCAAGAAGAACATACCGTAGTGAACTCATCTGGAACAGTCTTCCTAATGTCTATCTTGTCCGCTTCTTACGTTACCAATAAGAGCCTTTATTTAAGGGAATCAACATCCATAAGTGTGATGTCCGATTTGTAAACCATCTCTCGTTCCAGCTGTATGTGAAAGATGCGGCGCTATCGGCGTGAAACATACATTTTATACGAAATCACGACGTTTCTGCAGCATGGCATGTGCACGTGGTGAGCTTTATACGTTAGTTTGTAACGAAAATAAAACAGCGGGATCATCATCATCATCAGGATCATCTGGTCCAATGCACAATAGTCATAATAGCAGCAGTAATATCGGTGCTATTGCGAACGATCAACAGGGTCGGACTGGTCTTGAGCTAGAGTTACGGGTTTCTCACATTCGGAATAATTCAAACTATCGTTTCAAAATGTCGAATGACCCGGTTAATGGAGAAAATGGGCAAATTGATGAGAAGCCGATTCTATATCGTGATCTTTTGCCGCAAGATGAAGTGCCACAAATACCAAAACAGGATCGTCTTCCATCACCGTGCCCACAGGATGATAAAATTTTAAGTGTTCGCCGTCGGGCGTATGATCCTTTAAATTCTTTCGATTGGACACCGGAACTATCCAAACCGGACTTTTATGCCGCCCCAGTTACTTGTTTCCCTCATGCGCCTGGGTACGATATGTGGGATAACATCGGATTGGACATGAAAGTCGAAGTGGAGAACACTGACTGCGACAGTCAGGCAATAGTAGCACCTGGCCAAACACCTCATTCATTCTGGGTAGCCACTATCCTCAATATTTGTGGTTACAAAGCTTTAATGCGTTATGAAGGTAAACATCGTGAAAAATTGAAAATATTCTTACCTTTAATCCAACATAAAAATGTTACAGGCTTCGATGATGCTTCACATGATTTTTGGGTAAACCTCTGTTCTTCAGAAGTCCATCCTGTGGGCTGGTGTGCGACTAGAGGAAAACCCCTCATCCCACCGAAAACCATCGAAAATAAATACACGGACTGGAAAGATTTTCTTGTGGAGAGACTATCGGGAGCAAGAACATTGCCCTCAAATTTCTACAATAAAATCAGTGATAGCTTTAAGTCGCGATTCAGGTGTGGCTTGAATTTAGAAATTGTCGACAAGAACAGGATATCTCAGGTGAAGCTAGCAACAGTTCATAAAATCGTTGGGAAGCGACTCTTTGTAAAATATTTCGACACTCCAGACGATGGATTTTGGTGTCACGAAGATTCACCTCTTATACATCCAGTCGGATGGGCAACAACTGTAGGCCATAACTTATCAGCACCACAGGACTACCTCGATAGAATGCTGGGTGGGATAAATTCTTTATTATAATATAATTTTTGCTTATTTTGAAACTATTTTCAGCTGGTTGTGAGCAAATGATCGAAGTACATGAAGACGATGCAACTATAGAGTTGTTTAAAATGAACTTCACATTCGAAGAGTACTACCTCGAAGGAAAGACAAACGGTTTTGTTGAAGGTATGAAGCTCGAAGCCGTGGATCCTCTCAACCTGTCGTCAATTTGTGTCGCAACTGTAATGGCTGTCTTAAAATTTGGGTATATGATGATTCGAATAGATTCTTATGATCCAGACGCCACTGGAGCTGATTGGTACTATAAGCCATAATTTTTATTTTTCGAAAATATCATCTAACTAGCTCCTTTAGGTTCTGCTATCATGAAAAATCACCGTGCATATTCCCAGTGGGGTTCTGTTCAGCAAATGAAATAAATCTAACTCCACCAAATGGATATGACTCTAAATCTTTCAATTGGGAAACATATTTAGCGGAAACAAACAGCATAGCAGCAGGCGAGCATCTATTTCATGGGACGGTTCCAAATCATGGATTTACGGTATGACAATAATTGTTTCACCTTTAGAAAATCCGACTAAATTTGATTTTTTTTAAATCAGTTTGGAATGAAGCTTGAGTGTGCAGATCTAATGGATCCTCGACTAGTTTGTGTTGCAACGATAGCTAGAATTGTGGGGAGACTTTTAAAAATCAGATTTGATGGATGGCCTGAGGAATATGATCAATGGTTGGACTGTGAGTCTCCAGATGTCTATCCAGTTGGATGGTGTGTCCTCGTCGGTCACAAATTAGAAGGCCCTCCTGCCGCACCGAAACCACAACAACCATTGAAAACAACACCGAAAGCAAATAGAAAAAAGAGGAAGAAAAAATTTAAAGTCGAAAATGCAAATGGTAATAAATTAAATTTTGTTTTGTTCATAAGGTTTCTTAAACTGTTTTTTTTTTTTTTAATTAGTTGTTGCCAGACCTGTTGGAAGACCGCCGCTTAGTATTAAGAAAGAACAGCCGGATACCTATGAGAAAACGAATAACGTTAACATGAATCGGGTAATGAAAGTAGATATTAAGCCAGAACCACTCGATGAAGAGGAGGATGATGATGATTATGAGGACGATGTAAGTAGATCGGATCAATCTACACCCTTGCCACTGACCCCAGAGCCGACAATAGAGAAAAAAATCCCGACAAGTGGAAGTACGAGCACAACTCCAATAAATTCTGTACAAAAGCCTGTTTCAACGTCTCCTGTTCCCCCAATAGAAAGGAAGGCAACAAGTTATATTAACGTAAGTACTGACATAAATATCTTCCTTTATATTTTTTATAACTTATGATAGATAGCAATAGATAGGATCTATTTAAAAAATTCAAGACTACTGCTACAAATTGTTTAAGAGAAATTAGCAGATTATCTTGTTTTGCAATAAGTACAACAATTTGCCTGGTCTGATTATATAATAGCTATTGTATTTGTTTCTTTAGAATTCATCGGTAACGAACAGCAAGTACATTCCTCGACTGAACGATTTAAACCGATCTCCCGATCCAAGTACAACAACTCCACCCGGGGAACTAGTGCCAGAAACGTGGAATGTCTACGATGTTTCGCAATTTCTTCGAGTGAATGATTGTACAGCACATTGCGATACATTCAGTCGCAACAAAATCGATGGTAAGCGATTGCTACAACTATCAAAGGACGAAATCATCACACTTCTTGGCATGAAAGTGGGGCCGGCCCTGAAAATATTCGATCTCATTCAGCAACTTAAGTGTAAGGTAAATCCAAGCAAGTCGCGGCTACTAAAGGCGAGCATCAACAAAAAGTTTTTATAGTGCCTTTTCTCAGTTGAAGCCGTTTTCTTTGTTTCTTTTTTTAGTTCAGTCCATTCGATTACAATTTAGGGTAAAAATGTTTATTGTCTAAGATTTTTACAACCAACACTCAGACGGAAGGGCTAAATATTGCCCATTTGATGTTCTGCTATTGGGAGGGAGAATTTGAAAGGGGGATAATTTTAATCGTGATTCAATTTAGGGCGCCGAAAGCAATTGAAAACTTTCTACAAATAGCTTAAAATCTTTATTATTATTATTTTTTTTTTTTAAATAGGGAGAATTAATTTTTTGCCACCAACAGATCATGTTTCTCGATTGGCCAGCCAGAAAAATGAAATTATGTTGGACTAGCCTCGTACTCGTACATAGTCACGTATTTAACACGCCGCGAGTGTATACTGTGTTTGTATTTGTACATAAGTTATCAATCTTGAATAGATCATTTAATTCATAAGAAAGATCTTAAGTAAGAAACAAATTTATATTACATCAATAAAGTTTTATTTGTAACCAAATATTGACGTCATAAATGCTTTTCTCGTCTGGTACTACATCAACATTATTTAGAATTTGTTTCAGCAGAATTCTACAGTATCCTTTTTCGATTTATGTCATAGTTTAACAGGATAAATAGAAATAGATATTAATATTTTAAAATTAATTGAAACAAATGTTTAGAACCTGATAATTTGCCCCTCACGTTAACAAATTACAACAATAAATCTGTGGTTCAAATTGTGTGCTGGGAGCTTTTTATAAAAAAAAAAAGACTCCTAATTTTTACAAAAAATACCTCACAAGGAATGCATTCACCGGCCTGAAAAAGATTCTTTGATAGCTCTTTACGATTTAAGACTTTGGCGATCCACTTTAATGTTTTCTGGGGACCTGAAGATTGAACATTTTTCGGAATTGAATTCAAACCTAAACTGGTTTCTCAGCGTGATCCCATAAAAAGTTAAGATAGAGTATAATACTAAGGAGGTCGGTGCGATATTTTACTTTTCATTAAAACGAAATATACATATTTCAAACTCAAATTCAAATTAAATAAACATTAACTGACTTCACTTTAAATTCATGTAATGGGAACTAACTGCCTGTTTAATTTTCGTATTTATGCTAGGTTTTATTAACTTTCAAACAAAATTAAAATGACATTCCTTACAACAAAAACGTATTTTTTAATTTAATCAATGTTGTAAGGACTCTGCGATGTTGAGATGAAAATAAGCACAGAGAAGCCACGATGTACGGGTAAAATTCGGTATATGAACAAAATAACAAATCAAAAAATCAGCCTGTTTTTCTAGTTGATGTGGCTCGGTCTCAATTCTAAATGAAAAATATACTTATTGCCATTAAAATATTTTGTACATATTACAAATCTTAACAAAAATACCCGATTGCACTAAAGATGATTATATTTATAAACAAAAAAACATGTAGAAATATAAAATGAAAGTACTGGAATAGCGAAAGTTACGTGACGAAATTGGGTTAGTATTTCTTCTAGGTTAAAAAACAAAATACTTTTGTATATGAAGCAGATTTAGGCATTGCACACACAACATATTTTTAAGGAATTCTAACAACAAATTAAATTGAAAATGAGCGTATTGTGTCGAGGAGCCTCAGAGTTTTAAGGAAAAACCCACACAAAAATTTATAAAATTACGAATATTCATATACGGGAAGCAATAGCTTTTTTTTAAATTAACTATAAGGTTAAGATGTAGCCGATAATTAGAGAAAGAGAAATAAACCAATATTTATATTTTAACTAACAGGTTATTTGTATTTTAAAACCTTTATACCTATGCACACCTTTTGTGCTAGAGAAAAGTTCTCTTATATTGCATTTTATTTATCTATTTAATTCCTTCCAGAAGAATGTTAGGTACCAAGAATTTAAACTGCCTGGACGAATCTCTGAGAACTACTTAAAGAAACAACTTTTTTAATTGTCCAATTGTTTATTCGATGGTTACACTAAAACCATTTTAAGCAGCTGTTTGACATAAGTAAAATGCAATAAGTTAATCTAAATTAGAACTTGTCCTCTCCAATGATATATTCATCCCGGATTTTATTAAGTTTGGTTATCAGCTCCGCGACAGATACTTCGCCATGCACTTTGTTATCTCTTGTGCGGACGTTGACTGTGCCGGACTTTTGCTCTTTCTCGCCAACGACGAGGATGAAATTGAATTGAGCCAACTGAGCATTTCGGATCTTCTTATTCATAGTATCACCAGCATCTAAATCTGCTTCCGACATAAATCCAGCATCATGGAGTTGCTTACGTACTGTCTCTGCGTATTCATCAAAATTTGGTCCAACTGGAACCACCATTATTTGCCTGGGGGATAACCAGAAGGGCCATTTTCCAGCGTAGTTTTCTGTGAGAATAGCAATCATACGTTCAACTGAACCGAGGATAGCCCGATGGATAATAACTGGGCGCTTTTTCTCTCCAGATTCCGAAACATAAGACAGGTTAAATCTGGTTTAAAAAAAAAATAAAAATATTACATTTTAAGTACTAATACATTTTTCATATTCTCACCTAATCGGAAGCTGGAAATCTAATTGAATTGTAGCGCACTGATGAGCTCGTTTCAGGGCATCCATTATAGTAATATCAATCTTGGGCCCATAGAAGGCACCATCACCGGGATTTTCTTTCCAAGGTAATCCGAATTCGTCTAATGATTCAGCTAAAGCCTTCTCGGCATCGTTCCAAACCTCGATTTCGCCCAAGTATTTCTCAGGTCGAGTGGAAAGTACCAAATTGAATGTGAATCCGAAAACTGTGTACACATGACGTAGGAAGTCTAGTGCTCCAGTCATTTCTGATTTGATTTGTTCGGGTGCGCAGAAGATGTGTGCATCATCCTGCTGGAATCGACGTACTCTGGTCAAGCCTGTAAGGGCACCAGAAAGTTCGTTCCTGTGCAAGACTCCAAAGTCGGCCATTCGAAGTGGCAGTTCTCTCCAGGATCGAATGCGGTTATCGAACATTAAGCTTTAAAACAAAATTTAACTTTATTCATTGTAATCGTTATGCATAACCATTCAAAAGATGAAGGTTGTCACATTAAATAGTATTTATACGAATCCTATAAGATATTTACTATTTCAATTTTTAAAACTCACCAGTGCCCCGGACAATTCATCGGTTTCAGTGCAAACTTCTCCTTCTCGACATCAAACGTAAACATGTTATCAGCATAATGCTGCCAGTGACCAGAGGTCTGCCAGAGCTTAGCATTGTACATATTCGGGGAAATTACTTCTTGGAATCCTCGTTTTCGGTATTCTCCCTTGATGAAGTTCATGAGTATGTTATAAATGTGAGCTCCTCGCGGCTGAAAGAAGCATGACCCAGGCGATAGCTCATGGAAGAAGAACAGCTCCTGTTCTTTTCCAATTTTTCTATGATCACGTTTAGCTGCTTCCTCCTGAATCTTTTCCCATTCCTTAAGTTGTTTTGGATCAGGGAACGATATGCCATAAACACGCTGTAGAGTCTCAGCGTCGGCTTTACCTTCCCAGTAAGTGGACGAGTTCTAGAAATTAAATTGTCCTTAGCTAGCAACTTACTTTTATAACTTTTATGGAAATTATTATTTTTTTTTTTATAAAATTAAGCACGACTTACCTTGGTGATTTTAAGCGCCTTTACTTTTCCAGTGTGTCTCACATGGGGCCCCCGACACAAATCGATCAGTGGCCCGCACTTGTAAACAGTTGTAGTATCTGTGGTGACCTTCTCGTTTAAAATGCGGCACTTAAATTCATTGTACTTAAACATTTCTAGAAGGTCTGCCTTCTTCATTACTAGTCGCTCGAAGGGCTGTTTTTCCTTCACAATTTGTTTTATCAAGCCCTCCATGACTGTGTAGTCGTTGGTTGATATCTGGAATAGTTTTAATTAAGTATATGCCCAGAATTTTGGAGGTAAGCAAAACTTACGCCTTCTCCTTCCAGAAACATATCGTAGTAGAAGCCACTTTCGATTGGAGGACCGTAGCAAAGGTGTCCTCCGTAAATCCGCTCCATAGCCTCTCCCATAATATGGGCTGAGCTATGCCAGAACACAGCTTGGGCTTCGGGATCATCGAATTTGAGCAGCTTCAGAGAGCAGTCCCCTTCTAGGACCCTGTCCAAATCCCAGAGTTCTCCGTTCACCTTCGAGATGACGGTGTTGTCCGCCAGCCCCTGGCTAATGCCTTTCGCGACCTCGTAGGGCGTAGTCTCCCAGGCTGTGGCGTCCACCACTTTCCCGTCGGGCAGTGTCACCTTGATGGGGGCTCGGGGCTGCGCCGCAACCATAGCCTCGTACTCGGCCTTACATTTCTCCCAGAGCTTGTTCCGCTCCTCGATGTAATTTGGCCACGGATTTAGCTCCTTCACGCCGGTCTTGTTGTCTCCCCCAGCAGCAGCTTCTTTCTTTTGCTTTTCCTTCTTCATTTTAGCCGCCTGGAAAATTTAAGAAAATCCCACTGTTTACTTAAGCCTCTTCGAAGTCGGGCAACCACACGAAAAGCAAGAGGTTATAAAACATTACTCAAAAAAATGTAAATGAAAATCAATTTTACTCTAAAAGAATTACGAATTTCAGTGCAAAGATGCAAGATTTAGTTCTTTTTAAAAAAGAAAATCACGGACCCATGTAGCAAAACTGTGCTTTTGTGTGGTCGCCCTGCGGAGTCTGATGAAATTTTCGGCCCTTGTTAGCGTTTTGAATTGAATACAACGAAGCGCTTGCACGAAATTCATAGCCCCGAAGTTGAAATAAACGCTGAGCAGTTCGGCGCTTTAAATAATGTTAAAGATTTATTAGTTCACCATGCCTTTTTCGAGTTTTAATCCCTTGCAAAAATCACTTTGCTGACCGAACACTACCACGTTGCCAACGCTGTCAACTTGAGTGGAGCGAATTCGTCATACTTCTTGTCACGATAAATGAAAAATCACCAAAAAGTATGCAATTTTATAAAAAGGCATTTTATTTTACTCGAACAAACTTGTTAAATAATGTGTAGCTGTTACGAAAATTCAAACTTTATAAAATCCTGTCTTAAAGGATGTCATAACTGACCTTCTTGCCTTTTTGTGGCATTGTAATTTCGATTAGAGCTCGGTTCTTCTTTTATTCGAGTGTTATGTGGTTTACACTTTCATTAATTTGTTAGTCGCTATAAAAAGTTTATCCAATAGTTGCAGTAGATCCGACAAAGTCTGAAAATGTCTCTTCTCTTCACTGAGGGACTGAATGCAACTACTGCAACAAACTAGATACGTAATGCCATATTACGGACGGAACAGTTGAAATCGAAACAAAGTTTTAAATTACCCCTTTGGAACAGGACGGGTAGATTGAATTTATTAACGAATTAATTAATTAAGAGGTGATTTCAGCGATAAGTTTGATTTAGATCCATCTCCTTTCAAATAAGTTTTTACTTGCCGATTTTGTGACTACCAATTTCAAGATCGGTTACTGATTCCTAAGATTTAGAACTAAATTTTATAAATTTGGCCGATTCGACGAACCTAAACAATTTTCCCTAAATTTTTAAATGTTAAGTTATCTAGAGGTAAAAGGGGCATACATTTAACTACAGAAATAAAAAACTTAACCATATGATTCAAACTCGGGATAATAATATTGTAATAAAGAATGGGGTTTCAGAAAATGACAGTAGCAAGATTTAAAAAATAATTTATTAAGTTCTTCAGTCGCAATCGCAGAAAGTAAAATAATAAATATTTTGTATACTTTTTCTTCGAGGTATCCTCTTGTTACAAATAAAAAATAGTTTCAGACTAGACAACATAATGGGCAGAGCAGGAATGTTTCCACTGGACACAATTGCAATATCTTCTTCTAACTAAATAAAAATAGTTAACAAAAATTGAAAGCTTCAAAATCACATATCGCTTTGTAGTAATAGTTGTAGTAGTAGTCCTTTCACGTATGCCAGATGCTCATGGCAGCTCTGAAGTAGAAAATCAATTATGATTTTATCCAATAAAATGAAAAATTTAAAACTTACTGCAAACAGTGCTCTGGAATATTTATCGCCATATACCACAGTATAATGTTGAAAATAAGAGACCACGTCCGGAACGGTCCTAGAATAAACGCAACGAAACCGTACGCCCACCAGAAATAAACAGCCAACGATGCTTCGATTAAAATTATAAACGCGAACGGGAGATGAATCATAAAGCGGATGATCGGTTTACGATCCTTTTTTATATCAGCAAAGTACTGAAATCGCCTGTCTACTGCGTCCGCAAATACAAAAATCAACGGTAGCTGACAGAAAGTTAATTGGAAAAATCCGTAGAGGAATGTTAAATTGCCTGGGTGGAAAGTGCCTTGCACGAAGATTCCCCAGGCAAAAATAACTCCTCGATGACCATCGATAATCTCACCATAGGACCATGGACCAACTGCAATATAGACGAAGTACAGCATCAGTGGTATGAGTATTCTGTCAATAGAAGATAAAATCCATAGCCTTCGAATGAATCCTCTAAACCATCTCCATTTGATTTGTGGTCTTTTACTTTTCCCAGCAATTACAAGTTCATGAATGACTCGCAGGATGCAGAGTGGTAAGATGCAGAGAGTTAGCCCTACTCCGAAGAGGGCCTGGAATATCTTGCAAAAATCACTCATTAGGGCCAATCGAGCCATGAATCCGAAGCTAAGACGAGAATCGTCCAAAGCAAAAGGTTGAGATGTCTGTAGAAGAGTTTTAAATAGAGCTTTATATAAATATAAAAAAGTACTAGGTTTTACCTCAAACACTACACTATCCGCGGTTCGAACAGACACCTGCAAATTGTGTACACCGCTCTCATATTTTTCAGGTGTCCAAGGAGCAACGAAAAGATATTTTGATTTTCTGATACAGGGTGTCCATTGGCTGTCTCCATCCACTCGGACCATGCAGGTGCTTACGTCTATGGGAGAGAAAATCAAAAGTCGGATATGTGTTGAAGTCCTCTGTAAATTTGGATCTTCTTTATGCGGAATATTGAAGAGCGCATTCTTCGGATTGGTAACCAAAACTATGGGCCATTCTCCATAGTGGACATCTATAAACGAAAAGAGTCCATGGTCGAAGGCAGCTACTCTGAAACTAAAAACTGAGTTATTGTCCCGACATGCTTTAAATAGAAAAATATATATATTACACTCTATTTGACTTCCAGTCGCCCAGTTCTAGTTCTAAAAATCCATTTTTTTGCATTGTATACATTTGCGATACTATTCCTCCTTGGGTGTGCAAGTGGCCACAGAGGTAAGCGTAGCTATCGTCAAATTGTCCAATAACTCCGCGGATCCCTCCATGTCCACAGCCTGGAGATAGAATGCAAGAAGTGGGATAGTGGCCAAACCAAATTGTATAGTTGCCTCCGTCACGAATCGCTTGTTCGTGCAAATCTAGAATATGATTTGTTTCGTTCACGTCTAAAAGACCGATAAAGTTGAAGGGCCGTTTAAGTCCTGGCTCAAGGCAGGCATCCACTGCAATGAAGGAGTATGTTTCTGATCCTTCTTTTACCTGCAAATTGTTAGATTAATTTACCTTTACTAAGTTTTATCTAGCGGTATTTAATTTTATTCTGCTAAACATATTTTTTTCGAATTTTTCCTTAAAGTCTTGGAGGGTCCCCTTTTACGAAAAAAATAAAATTTGGTATGCAGAGCTCGAAAGCAAATCAAATCAAAACTGCTTAAATTTGCATATTTGTTAACCATACGACGAGATATGGAGCCCTTGGCTAGATTGAGCCCACATTTTTTCGATTTTTCCTTAAAGCCTTAAAGTGCCATTTTTTTACCTACATAGATTTCAGGACTGGGGATCGCGTTTTAAAGTGAAGAGAGTTCGGAGAGTGAAAATATTGCTTATTTTTGCATATTTTTAACGATTTCCATCACCTTAAGGAATACATTTTTTTTACTGAAAGGTTTTGATCTGAGTCGTCAACAAATTTAAAGTACAACCTAGTGTCTAAACTCACCTGATGCAGGTAAGACCTTGCGTGTTTCTTCCCCTGCATAGAGTGGGTCCTAAAGTAGTTCAAAGGTGAGTCTATGCCAGGCACGTTGAAGTAATCTGGGAAAGGTCACTTTTTAGTTTAGCAAAACATAAAATATGCAAAACAGGGGCCAATTGCTTCTTACCATGGTTTCCCCGGATATCGAGCCAAGTCGTTTTTTGGCTGATGTTGTTAGCTTCCAGCACATCGGCATAGATCTGCCACTCTTCCTCAAACTGTCGCGAGCCCAGGCGGTCCGCATCTCTTGCATCTGTGAGGTCGCCGGATGCCAAAACAACCTTCGGATGAATAACATCGATCGTGTTAGCCGCGAATTGCTTGAACTGGACAATACGCTCTGGGTCGGTAAATATGCTAATGTGGATGTCCGAAATCTGTGGGGAATGCAAATTAGCTTGCAAAATCTCGTGATTTCTATACCTTGGGGTTATTTACCTGAACGAACCACATAAGGTGACTATTTTTATCGTCGATGTGTAATGCTTTTTTACCGCCCTCTGCATCACTTACATCAACGCTTTTATTAAGTCTTTTTAAGAGCTCATTATCAACACTCACTATGTTCGCAAGATTAGCGACAAGTATTGAGAAAATCAAGATAAAGACTATGAAAAATACCGCAGTCACCGAGAGCCGCATTGCATTCGAAATTTCAATATTTCCCGACTAATGTCCGGGATGAGGATTAGTAAAATAGAACGATATTGATTATTCAACTCGCGTCTCGCCGAAATTTTGAGCTGTTATCACAATAACCAGGAGAAATTAAAAACTTCGCAATCAAAGATAAACAGCGACTGAATCACTGCACGCACAGCTGTTCGCTATTGACACTCGTGTGACTCTGACAATTCAACAAACTTGTGCTGGGTGTCGTCGTCAATGCGACCGTTATTATGCAACGTGTTCCCCGCGGTAAAAGTGGGAAAGCGCCGCTTTTGACCAAGGGGACAATTGATTACTAATTTATTTATGAGATCACTATCTAATTAATGAGAAAATTGGGGTTGAAATCTATTCAAAAGATCAATTTCAATCGTTTTCAATTCACCAAATCGTTCAGCTCGCCTAAAATTAGGCTAAAATTAGTGAAGTTGATTGGAACTTGTTAGTCGTTACAAACTGTTTAAAGGAGGAATATATCAGTCGACCTGTTGTTCTGTTATTCACAAACATCCGATAATTTTCACATATGTATATGCTTAATTAAAGGAAAACGATTTATAAATAATTTTACTCACTCGGAATTATTTAGGTTATTGATTTAACAAGTTGGTTACCACAAAACAAGATATGTCAAGATAAATTCCTTTCTCGTGAGATACATTTGCCTTTAAAACATTTAAAAAAAGGTATAACATAAAGAACTTGCATGCCAAACAAAAAATTGTGTATGAACATTTTCGACTGAGGTTGCTATATAAGAACCTCCATAGAACCTCAGTCGTGTGTTACGAGCATTACGCTTGCTTTTCAGCTATTCATGTTCTTGGCTTTCTTTCAATTCTCTCAAATGTTATGTCATACACTGGGACTGAGCATTCATTGATCACGGACGGTACGCGTGCGGCAAAGGGTTCGGCAGCTAGGCTAGACCATAAATGCTCCCTCGTCGCTTCGCCCTTCGGTTGGCTCCTGGTATTTTTATTCAGTCTGTACCTTTCCCATGTGTTTTTCTACAATCGCACTATCGTAGTTCGCAGAATCAGAGTGCTCAGCTCAGCATACGATTTTCTCCTTAAGAATCCTCTTGCGCCCGACCGCAAGGGGCCCAGCTCAACGAGAATTTCGTCAAGCACGAATCTGTGGTGGGTGCAAGTTCATTATTTTATATGCTCTTTGAATGGACTTACTACACCTACCTAGAATAAACATCTAAAATTCTTAGAAATATACATTAAGGGGTCTTTTTTCGGATACAAAGAAACAAGATATCGTTATGAAAATGTATAGGGTGTTTATCAATATTATAAAAATACAAAAAAAATTTTTTTTTGGCTGCCCTATATAATTTTTTTTAAAAAATCACCCAAAATCGACGATCGCCATGATTTCATCCGTCTCGATCATCTGATAAATTTTTATCAAAAGAAAAGAAAAAAAAAACCAAACGGACATTTTAAAAAAAACCGATTTTTGAGGTCGGAAAATCGTGTGAAAATCGGAAAATTTTCATTTGATCGTTTAGATCCTAGTTCACGCGAAAGCCATAAATGTGTGCAACAACATATTAAAAAAAAGCGGCCAAGTGCGAGTCGGACTCGCCCATGAAGGGTTCCGTAGCAGCAAGTAACATAATATAAAAGTTCTTGTAGTTCGTTGTAACTTTGATCGATGTTTTAATAATAGTGTATTTTTTTTAAATTAAGTTATTGATAAGTAAACATTATAATTAGGTACCTAAATGATGGGATTTAGATCTAACTATATGCGAGCCCATATAGGCTTGTTTTTTTATTTGAGTTGATTGAATGAAAGGTAAATTGCGGTTTACGATTTATGACGTATTAAAAAAAAACTAAGCATTAGATCTCCTTCAAACCAATTTTCGGTGGAAGTTTGCATGGTAATGTACATCATATATTTTTTTTAGTTTTATCATTCTCTTATTTTAGAAGTTACAGGGGGGGGCACACATTTTACCACTTTGGAAGTGTCTCTCGCGCAAACTATTCAGTTTAGAAAAAAATGATATTAGAAACCTCAATATCATTTTTGAAGACCTATCAATAGATACCCCACACGTATGGGTTTGATGAAAAAAATTTTTTGAGTTTCAGTTCTAAGTATGGGGACTGGCACTTGGCCGCTTTTTTTTCTATTTTTTTGTGAAAATCTTAATGCGGTTCACAGAATACATCTACTTACCAAGTTTCAACAGTATAGTTCATATAGTTTCGGAAAAAAGTGGCTGTGACATACGGACGGACAGACAGACAGACATGACGAATCTATAATGTATTTTTATAATGTTAACAAACATCCCTATAACTTTTCATAACGACAACTTGTTTCTTTGTATCCGAGAAAAATGTTTTAAAAATTGTTATTTTTTAAAATTTTAGACAAGAAAGACCCCTTAAATTGCCATGATTTTCTTTTCAGCCTTCAAATGTTGAACTGAAATTATTTCAGAGTAATTTTTGACTCAAAAGTGGTTGCAAGTCGGGATTTGATGTTATTTAAAAAAGAAAATTTAAGACTTGACTTTGTTACTCATGGGAAATTTGAATTCAAGGATGTTCAGGATAGCCGAAAAAAATGCAGCTGATAATATCAATATTAAAAAAAAAAAACCGCTATAAGAAAAATACCCAGTCGTCTTAAGCTGCGTTTAAGATTATTAAAAAAACGCAACTTTAGTGAGACTCAATCTTCTGACCAGAAAATACTTTATAATTAGACTTACAAGAAATTATTGATTTTTTAAACCAAGCTTAAAAAATTCAATGCATTGGTAGCGAAATGGACAAGAAATTCTCAGTACAATATTTTTCAGAGTACAGATATCTTATATAATTATTTGGCAAGCAATTTTTTCAAAGGAAAATACATTTTATAATAATAATCATAATAATTCTTCAATAATATTAAATTAAATTAATATTTGCATTGGACAAAAAAAAGAAAGAAAGAACAGAGTTGAGATAGGCATTTTAAAGTTGAGAATTGACAATAACAATCGCATTAACACTTTGACTATAATTTCAGTTATCTGTGACTGACACCCAATAGCTGAATGTGAAGCTGAATAAAATGTGGCTGTTAACGTGTTAACCCATTGACTGCCAGCTACGAGATATCTCGTAGATGGCTATGGTTGAATTAAGGGCTGAATATGATTCTAGTCAGTGTGCTAAGCATGCAAAAATATATTTATGCCATATATTTGATTATGTCTGAATATGCTTATAATCTTATAAGACTAGGTCTGATCGATGACAACCCTATTAGCCTGTCTAGCTGCACTGGTTTTTAAACGTCAAATGCCAATGCGGTGTTTTTTGAGGAACCAGTGGCACACCAGCTAAAATCCAGGGTAAACTAAGGGTTAATGGTATTTAAAGTGGAATCAACTCTTACTGAGGGCACAAGAAGTTAATTTTAGCATATCGATGTGGAAATTATCAAAAAGTAGTAGTTTTATTTTAGAATTTTTGTGCCAAAGGTCGATGACAGTTCTCCTTTTTAAAAAGCTGTTCGTTGAACTGACAAGCGTTGGGCGCCCCATGTTTTTTGACAAATTTAAGGGCTCACCAGGGCGCCCTGCGGTGCTACAGGCTTTTGAGTCAACGAAGAAACCTACTTTGAATTCGATTTTAAGCTTTATTCAGCTACACAAGTTTAATCCAACACAAAGAAAAATTAAATATAATAAAGAGTATTTAATAATTTCCATAATGCATAGCTGTTTACTAAATAAAGGAAAATTCGTTTAATTCAGCAAAATTTTCATTTCGAACCAGCCGAATTACCTTTACATCACAAAATTGTACAACCCTGCCGGACAGCTGGGCGGCATCTTGTCGGTTTTTGGCGGGACTTGCAAACTTATTCCGATTTCTCTTCCTGCGTCGTGTGAACTTCGGAGGTTTTTAATTGCCCTCGGAATAAGTTTTAAAGGTGGTCTTGTGTTTTCTGTTTTGTTTAAGTTGTAAAGAATACTCTGTTAAGGGTGAATCTAGTGAAGATGCACGTTTTTAAGCGAGGTAAGCTTCATTTGTGAATCTTTAGAGGGTGTGTGGGAATTTCATCATCGTCACTAATTACTCTCTTCTTTTATTTTCGCTAGATGGAAGGAAGGAGGAAGTGCACTTTGATAAAATTACTTCTAGAATTCAGAAGCTATGCTATGGATTAAATATGGATTTTGTAGATCCGGTGAGTTGCTAGGTTAAGTGTGCCGCCAGATGGAAAATTCTTACTAAATATTGCGATTGCAGGAGAACTTACAGACTTTATTGCTATTTTATAGGTTGCTATCACTTTGAAGGTGATTAATGGACTATATACCGGTGTCACCACACAGGAACTTGATAATCTGGCTGCAGAAACCGCTGCTACGATGACCACGAACCATGCAGACTACGCCATTCTTGCAGCCCGCATTGCTGTGTCGAATCTTCACAAAGAAACCAAGAAGATGTTTTCAGGTAGTTAGAATTTAGAGTTCAGTGGAGTGAAGTCCCGTGTAGTATCCTATTTTAACGTGTCTCAATAGATCTCAACTAAGACCTTTTTTTAAATAAATTTAGGTAGGTACATACACCCCCAGTCTGTGGTATTTTTATACAATTTTTAATAAACACGCCTAGCCATTGTGATAAATTAATGAGTAATAGAATATAGAAAATAATCAATTTCTGCATGGGAGAGGAGTCATAAGCTGGTGTAGATAATTTCTACTAATAATTACCCTTCTAAACTTATCTGTTTAGTTAGTTTAGTTTACTTGTAAAAGACCATTCTGCTAACTCTTTAGGGATTTATGCTTAATTTATAATCATTAAATTAAAGTAGGTATATGTCTGGCTTTTCGACTTGCATGGTAAAACTAACTCAAATCATTTCAATCATTTGTAATTAAGTTTTATATTTATAAATTAGTTAAGAGGACAATTATGAAAAAAAGTTTTTATTAAAATAATGAATTATTATTCACCAGAATTAATGAAATATATTTCGAAAAGCCATAATTTTGTCCAAAATAAAGATTTTCCAAAGTGGTTTTGTTGGTGCCTAGTCTACAAAATTTTAACTCAAATAAAAAAGGAAAAAAAAAAATTAAAAATTAGATATTTCAAAAGCGGTCATGATACACAAAAATTTATTTAGGTATTTTCCATCTTTATGGAAGATGTCCATTAAATTTAAACTCTCTTCGGGACGGTATCCATATATCATAATATCTGTATTAAATTTGTGAACTATTTCTTAAATTATTTTATCTATTTATTTTTTTTTTTTATCCAGAGGTCATCAATGATTTATACAACATGGTGAATAACGATACCAAGAAAAAGAGTCCCATGATCTCCGATTTTCACCATAAAGTGATTATGGAAAATGCTGATCGTTTGAATTCCGCAATTATTTACGATCGCGACTTCAACTACAACTATTTCGGTTTTAAGACCCTCGAAAGATCTTACCTTCTAAAAATCAATGGAAAAATCGCCGAGCGGCCCCAGCACATGCTAATGAGGGTCTCAGTTGGGATACACGGGGAAGACATCGATGCCGCGATTGAGACTTACAATCTCCTCTCCGAGAAGTACTTCACCCACGCCTCACCTACCCTATTCGCAGCTGGAACACCTCGTCCCCAGTTATCCTCCTGCTTCCTCCTGACGATGGTCAGCGACTCCATCGAGGGAATTTTTAAGTCTGTCGAGCACTGCGCTCTAATTTCGAAAAATGCGGGTGGGATAGGGCTAAATGTTCATTGTATCCGGGCGAAGGGCACTGCTATTGCTGGCACAAATGGCGTATCTAACGGCTTAGTTCCTATGCTGAGGGTCTTCAACAATGTTGCCAAGTATGTTGATCAGGGAGGGAACAAACGTCCCGGGGCTTTTGCTATTTACTTGGAACCATGGCATGCAGATATCTTCGAGTTTTTGAACCTTAAGAAGAACACCGGCGCTGAGGAGCATCGTGCTCGAGATCTTTTCTACGCGCTATGGATCCCTGATCTTTTCATGAAACGAGTAGAGGATGACGAGGATTGGTCATTGATGTGCCCCAATAAATGTCCTGACCTCTTTGAGGTTTGGGGCGAAAAATTCGATGAGCTCTACATAAAATATGAGAATGAAGGACGCGCTAATAGAAAAGTTAAGGCTCGACAGCTTTGGTTCGCTATTATTGAATCTCAGGTGGAGACTGGTACTCCTTATATGCTATATAAGGACGCATGCAACAGAAAGAGTAACCAACAAAATATTGGAACTATTAAATGTAGCAATTTGTGCACAGAAATTGTAGAGTATTCTGCCCCCGATGAAATAGCAGTTTGCAATTTAGCTTCTATAGCGCTAAATATGTTCGTAACCTCCGATAAGACCTACGATTTCCAGAAACTCAAGTATGTAACTAAGATTATCACAAAGAATCTTAATAAAATCATAGATATCAACTACTATCCTCTACCAGAAGCTAGAAAATCTAATATGAAACATCGACCAATTGGAATTGGTGTCCAGGGCATGGCTGATGCATTCATCCTTATGCGTTATCCTTATGAGAGCGAGGAGGCTCAAAAACTAAATCAACAAATTTTTGAAACTATTTACTATGGAGCACTAGAGGCTAGTTGTGAACTAGCCCAAGAACATGGGCCCTATGAAACCTATGAAGGGTCACCGGTAAGCAAAGGTATTCTTCAGTACGATATGTGGGATAAGAAGCCTACAGATTTATGGAATTGGGATGAGCTTAAAGCTAAGATCAAGCAACACGGAATAAGAAATTCCTTACTTCTGGCACCAATGCCTACAGCGTCTACTTCACAAATTTTAGGGAATAACGAATCCTTTGAGCCTTACACTTCCAACATCTACCATCGGCGTGTTCTATCAGGAGAATTCATAGTCGTCAACCATCACCTTCTCGAAGACTTGACTGAATTAGATCTTTGGGATGAGGACATGAAAAACTTTATTATCGCAAACAGAGGCTCTATTCAAGATAATCAAAGAATTCCCGAAAATATTCGAAATCTCTACAAAACCGTGTGGGAGATTTCAGTTAAAACCCAAATGAAAATGGCTGCAGACCGAGGTGCCTTTATTGATCAAAGTCAGTCCTTCAACATCCACGTCGCCGAGCCTAACTACGGACTTCTTACAAAGATCCATTTCTACGGATGGAAGCTGGGGCTCAAGACTGGAATGTACTACCTCAGAACAAAGCCAGCAGCTCAGCCAATCCAATTCACCGTAGACAAGTCGCGACTTAACACTTCCGTTGAAAACGAGGTTTCGCCCCAAAAGACCCCCAGCAAAGTTATGGAGAATGGACACGCTGAGAAAGCGGAGGATGTGAAGCCACTGGAGGATGCTATGGCCCAGATGGTCTGCTCCCTGGAGAACAAAGATGACTGTATGATGTGTGGTTCGTGAGCAGCTTTATTAAATAGTATTAAGTATAGAATAGATTGAGGAATTTGAAATATTACTTATTAAATACACTAAAAGTATCCTCACAATCTTGCAGTTTTTTATTTCGAATACTTTTAAATGGGTAAGTGTGCGATTTTGTAAAAGATCCCCCCAAATGTTTAACAATTTTTATTTAATAGGGCTAACACAGCAGAAGGCTAAAGATTAATTTAAAACCTTTTTGTAGACATATTTAGAAGAACTTGTTATTTCGAGTGAAAGTATACATTTCAAGGCAAAAATGTCTTTATTGGCACTTTAGGGCTATATGCGAGAATTCTAGGAACGAAAGTTTATTCTTTTGAACATAAATTTTATGCTAGAGAATCCTATCTTATTAGATTGCTGAAAAAGTGGATCGAAATGAGAACTATTGCTCGAAATTAATCCTATTTGTCTTTATTTTTCTCCCAGGGGAGAGATTACATATTAGAGCTTTGGAGAAAATTGTAAGAAAAATTAGGTCAGAGAAAAAAATTTATTTGATGGTAGTCTAACTTTTTCGATTGTTCAAAAACTAATTGAAAATCATCGATAGCTCCAAATGAAGGGCTTGACCTTCTTCAAATTGATACGACTCTTCCCCATTTCTATTCAGGCGAAAGAGAAGAGATTGGGGCTTTGGATAATTGATAATTTTATTCCAGACAAATTTTTTTGCTGTTACCGTGATTTTGATTGTAAACAAATTTACAAAATCACCAAATCGACCTGTCCTTGTCCCAATTTTGGACTAACTTGTGGAAAACAGTTGCAAAAAAATAGACTACTTAAAAAATGTTGTATTTACAACTTTTTACTTATGTACAGTGAATTTAGGGATTTTTAGTATATTCCTTATTTACTAAATGCCTGAGAGTTCTCCAAATTCGTTGCTCCCCACTGCAAATACGTGGATATCTCGTCGCTTTGCCAAAAGAACTTCTTGTTTGCTGGGATGAACTGCAATTGAATGTACTACCCCTTGACCTGCAAGAAGATTCACTTATAACTTCTGTTTTCTACTTTTTATTAGAAAATAAAATCTTAGAACTTACCTAGCTTCAGTCTTGTTAACTCCTTACCGTCTACCAGATCCCAAATTAAGGCGCAACCTTCTGTTGATCCAGAGATTATCTGAGAGTCGTTGGTTAGGACTCCGCATTCGATGTGATAATCCTCTGTTTTATGTCCTTTATATTCATTTAGTAAGGATCCATAGTCGTTATCGACTAGCCGGACGACTCCGTCTAAGCAAGCAGCAAGGACGCACTGCTCATCTTTGGTCTGGACGATATGCGTGATCGGCTCCCCGATTTTATCCGTAATATGTTCAGCAGCTCTTATATCATAATGCCTAATATTTCCGTCCAGAGAGGACGCTATAATTTTGTGGTCTGAAACAACTAATGAAGTTATGCAGTCTTTGGCGTGCTTCATAACTTGGATGGGTTCCTGCTTTCGAGTCCTTACATCCCAGCACATGACGGTGTGGTCCCTGGAGCCCGATACCGCAACGGAGGAGTCTTCGTTGAACCGGATACAGGTGATACCTCCTGCGTGGGCACGGAGCCGCCGAACAGACTGCCCAGTCATAACGTCCCAGTAAATAACGCTTTTATCTAAACTGGACGAGACAATGTGGCAACTGTCGCAGCTCCCGCAGGCATCGGTCACCTCATCGGCGTGGCCCCCGTACGTTTTGAGGAGGAGGCCTGTGTTATGGTTCCAGAGCTTAATCTTTTTGTCAGAACCGCATGATAGGCAGTAGGTGCCGTCAACTATTTGGGGGAATTATATTTATTCATTTTAATTGTTTATTTCGTTCGAAAATGCGATCATAAAGTAATAAAAAGTCCCACCGTTGTATCGGACCGCTCTAACAGCCCCCTGATTACAGTCGATGGCTTTTCTCCAAACAAGATCAGTCATATTTAGGCTGTGCCCTTGATCGACGGTCTGATCTAATCGTAAAGAGCCACGTTATCCCCCGAAATTTAGCCGGTTTTATCGAAAACACCTGGCGTACAACTCAAATTTTGTTTACATCTGCACAGAGCTTAAAATGTGACAGCTGCAAAAAAACGCACAGTTTTTTGGTATCGTTCTGATTATTCGTATTATTATTGTTTATGGAACGTATAAATTGTGGAATGTAAGTAGTTTGCAACGATAAATATGGAGTTATAGGAGGAAACGGATAGAAGATATTAGAGATTATAGTTTTTTAATAAGAGTTTAATTCATTACGTTTGCGATATAGTGTTGGTTTTTGTTTAAATCGGACATAAAATTGCCTAAGAAAAGTCGCATACACAAGAATCCCGGTGCGTTTGACAACTGAGTTGGAGACGTAATACCTGTTTTACGTATACAGCGGGACACGGTCATACACGGAGCACATTGCAGAGAGTGAAAAAAGGCCAAACCGATTTTTGTTAATAAAAAGTGAAAAACCTGAGTGCTTTGAATTGTCCGCGAAACGTCTTTTTGGAGGCAAACAGAACGCCATGGCGTCTGGAAGCAATCATCACAGTTTTGTCGCCGATAAGGATCGTTCAAAGTTATTCCCGCTTAAAAGTATCGGGGACGTTGTGAAATTTTTCCGATGCGAGCTGGAAAGTGGCACCGAACCGGACCTCACCGCCCTCTCAATTGTGGCCGGCTTCATCGAGAATACTTTAACGTCGGGCAGTGCACAAGAAACGGCCACATCCCCGGGAAACAGCAGCAGCAGCAGCCAGGCGGATGGTCTGGGAAAATTTCCGGTCGTCACATACGACACAGTTGAAACGCTCTACAAAAAATTCCAGAATATCCTTTCGGTAGTGGACAAGGCCAAGCCAGGGCGAAGCGCCAATCGGAATGTGATAAAGAAGGTCTCCGACATCATTTGGCACTCTCTGATCAGGAGCACCTACAAGGATAGGGCTCATCTTCAGAATCTGTACAGCTACCTGTCCGGGAATAAGTTGGACTGCTTCGGGGTCGCCTTGGCGGTCGTCGCCGGATGTCAGCTTCTGGGCTACAAGGATGTCCATCTTGCCATTTCAGAGGACCATGCCTGGGTCGTGTTCGGAAAGAATCGAACCGAAACCGTCGAGGTGACCTGGCATGGCAAAGGGCACGAGGACAAACGAGGTCAGGACGTGAGCGCAGGTGTTGAGTCCCGGTCATGGCTCTATCTCGCCGGGAAGCCAGTCGTCTGTGACCGATTCATGGAGGTCGCCACAATTGTCTCAGCCATAAATATTTCCCTGACTCTAACCAGCGATTGCTTGGAAGTGGCTGATCTCCAGCAAAATTTACTGTGGCTCCTCTACGATATGGGACACCTTAAGAAGTACCCCATGGCTCTGGGAAATCTTGGAGAGCTTGAGGAGAGCTCACCAACTGAGAATCGTCCCTCCTGCGAGGAGCTCTACAAAGAGGCTATTCAGTCGTCGCGACAGTTCTACAAAAATCACCATGTCTATCCCTACATCTATCAAGGGGGCTACTACTATCGCCAGCCAAAGTACAGAGAAGCCTTCGCATCCTGGGCGAATGCTGGCGACGTGATTCGCCTGTACAACTACTCCAGGGATGACGAGGAGATCTACAAGCAGTTCCTGGACATTGCTAATGAAATGATTCCTTACGTTATGAAAACTGAAAGCTCTGGCCACTCGGCCAAGAGCATCCTGCGAGACTCTGAGTGCTTCGCTAATTTGCTGAGGTTCTACGATGGAATCTGCCAGTGGGAGGAGGGCAGTCTTACTCCTATTTTGCACATTGGATGGGCTAAGCCTTTGGTAAATACAATTTCCAAGTTTGACTACGATATTCGGTCCCAGGTGGTTATTAACATTGGGGACGATGACGAGGAGCACGGCGGTACAAAGAAGCAGGAAGGCCCTGAGACTAGGAAGTTGAGCCTGAGGGACAACGACATTGAGAGTGCCGAAGTACAAATGGATGAAGGGAATAACAACTGCATCAAGAAAGAGGAGGTAAGTGGCATTTTAGCAGACTTTTGTTAGCAATCAACAACATTTGGGGCAACGCAACTTGAATTTTTTTTCAGGGCTAATTTTTGTTACAATTTTATCCGATACCCCGAAAAGACGAATCGATTTGGGGGAGTTCTGGCCCTTAGACGGCCACCACCTTTGGTTTTCTGACAATTTTCTAGCAATCGTTGAAGTTAGACTATAACCACATAAAATTTTTGTTCTGTGCTTATTTTTTACAATTTCCTCTGAAGTCCTAATATTGTAACCTGTCGTCTGGAAAAAAAAATAATTGGGAATGATATGATCGATTTGGGGGAGTTCTAGCTCTCAGGCTGATACCACTTCGTGATTTTACATTTTTGGCAACCGGCGAAATTATACTATCACTATCAAATTTTTGTTCCACGCTAATTTTTCTTATGATTTTCCCTAACATGTTTACTGTCGCGTCAGGAAAAATTGGGAAAGGACAGTTCGATTTGGTGTAGTTTTGGCCCTTAGATTGCGTCCATCTCTGATTTTCACTACATTTTATTAGCAAAAAGCGAAGTGACACTACAACCATAAGATTTTTGTACCGGGCTAATTTTTTTTTACAATTTTCTCTGAAGCCTTAACACATTTCCTGCCGCTTCCTGAGTAAAAATGGAAAAAGGCTTTTCGATTTGTAATGACTTCTGGGTTTTAGATTGGAAGTACAACTGATTTTTAGCCAATTTTACTAAACTTTTGAGCTGGAATCTAATATTCTTTAATATGGTATCTTTATTAGGTTGGCAAAAAATCAGACATCCCAACTCTAGCAGACTTGACGGCAGCATGCGGCGAGAAGATTTTGAATCCAGACTTCCTTCTGCAGGGTGGCGGACAGCCCTTTGCCGACCAGAAACAGAAAAAGCCCGACGATAAGAGTAACAGTACGAAGCAGCCAGAATCCGATGTCGCGTCCTTGAAGACTGAAACGACGAAATTGGAAAAGGATAAGCCAGCCCCTGAAGTGGACGACGCATTCGAGTACAAGCCCAAAAGGCCCGTCATTACTCTGTTCAGCCAGAAGATGAAAGGACTAAAGGATCTTTTGCTGTCCGAGAAACTCAACACACAAGCAATCTCTCTTCAGGTGACCGCGCAATCGCAGGTTGCCGGGAAAAAGGCCCGCGGAGGAGACAAAATCCACGCACAATCGCATCACAATAGCAGTACTGAAACAGAGGTTTGTACGCGACCCAAGAGAACCCGAAGGGATTAAGCAACGTCGCCGCAGCGGCAGTCATTAAAAATTTTTTGTTGCAAATTTAAAAAATTTGCAATCCTTTAAATTTAGCTACATTCTACCTACCCCCCCCCCTAAGACCAAGGAGCTCATAGAGACTATTCCAGCTTTGTTTGGAAGCAAAACATAAATCAAAAGCGTGAAAAGAGGAGCAATCTATTTTTCATCGCACCCGAAATTGTTGGTTACGTTTTACCCTTAGTATTTATAGCTGGGACGGGGCTTCAGAGTGCCCCCCACCAGTTGATTGTTGATTCATTATTAGTTTCTCATTGTCATTCGTTGTTATCCGTTGGAGGACCTCACCCAGAATTGTTTCCTTAGTTCCGACAGTACAAAAAAAAAAAAATTGTTCTTATCGACTTCTTGTTATTACGAGACGCTTACTTTTTTGAGGCATATTCGACGTTCTTCTATTTATTACTTCTAAATTTACGTTAGTTGTTTTATGATTTTTACAATTCATTATTATTTTTTAAATATTATGAACGCGAAAAAATTCTTTGGTAACTTTAAGCGCCCAAGGGCAAAAATTTTAAATAAAGGCAGATTTTGAATCTCGGCCTCGGTCCCGATATGTCAAGACAGTCTAGCAAACTATTTGTCTAGCTGCATGGGCTTATCCGGATGCGGGACCTCTAAGTACAAAGTGAAAACATTCTTAAATCAGTACACCGGAGAAGAGGCGTATAAATGGCATTTTAAGAAATTGTGGACTTATTACACAGATTTTACAAATGTAAGAGAAAAACACATAACTTACGACGCTTATATACATATTTTTTTTAGATGTAAATCACTATTCGTTGTAGCGCTTTCCCCGCTCTTAAGGTGCTCTTTTCCACGAATTCTATACATATTTTATTTAGTTAGTCTTAGACGCTGCAATAACGTTTAGTTCAGTAATATGTAATTATCGTTAACTTTAAGAAATTTCAATATACAGATTTTTCTAATTTTAAGAATATTCCCTTTTTTTTTTTGTTTATGTGGTAGTCTTATATTATGTAGAGGTACACTGCAATTTTTTTGTGGACATCTTATACGAGAATGAATTTACACAATAAATGAGCAATGATGGAATTTTTAAGCTTGCACAACGCAAAGTAAAATGTGAAAAGATTAAGAGTATGCGGACAATTTTGGGGATTATAAAGAAAACTTACCTTTGAGGTTGCAGACAGTATTTTAAACTGTAGAACATTTTTGTATTTATATAGCGCTTGCTAAAAATGTCCCCACAATGATAATACTATCTCTTAAGTATTTTTGAGCATCATAGTTGGGACCCTATAGTATAATAAATAAAACATGGTATAATAATCTATTGTAATTGATCTTTTTAGGTCTTCTCAGCAAGTCGCCCGCGCACAGGCTGAATAGCTTTTGTGAAATAACATTTCATTACTTTTTGTGAACAATTTTCTAATTCTAACTAATATTTCAACACCTTCATTTTAAAAGTTGGTTTAATCTTATTTATTGTGAGTATTGAAAAATGACACTGGCTGAATATTTTCTAAAAACCATGACTTTTTGAGAATTATATTACATCCGACAGCCAGAAGGAACCCTTGAAAATTGATCTCATAGTTAAATCGCCGTCTTCTATTAGAAAGAAAAGGACATTTTTGCTTCAGTATACATTTTCTCTTAATTCAATTGATTTATTCCATTTATTTTCACTTCAATTGTCCCTAATAATTTTAATTTGCCTTAAGATGTGTCATTTTCAAGCTTAATCAAATAAATCCTTGTTTTTATGTGTATCTTTTGCGTTCATGCGCAGAAAAATAAATGTTTAATTATTTAATTGCATGATCGAGAATAGTTTGCAGTGTACCTTCCAGTCAATGAATTTCGTCCTTATGCTGTATTTAAACGTTATTTTATACACAAAACTTTTTCTATCTTATATACATTATATAAATTGTTAAGGAAAATCATAAATGTGTAACGTAGTCGATAAGTACGAGAATACACCTTAGAATTTAGAAGCCTGTGATGCAATGCATGTAATATTTATACAATACTTTATATTTCTGAATTGATAATATATATTTTTAATACAATTGGAGAACTTGACAAAAGAAAAGCGGAACCGTAGAGTTCGACATTTACTTATGTTGGAGAAATTTGGAAAAAGAGTGATTTTTGGTGTTTGTATATTTTTACATGAAAATTAGGAAGGGAGAAGAAAATATGAAGTGCTTTGTGCAGAGAATTTATATTTTGTAAAAAAAAGAAAAAAAAAAGAAAACTGAAGGGATATAAGATTTGTGAAATGAGAAGGTAGTGGAGTGATTTGTTGAGTTTTTCCGGTTAGAGCCTAATAACATTGATTTTTTTTTCGTCAGTCAAAATAATAACCGAATTCAGCACAATTTTCTCAATAAAACCTTGTGATCTCTTTCTACATATTATATGTTCTAAGCTAACATCTTATAACATGTACTAGTCTTTTTGCCAACACTACAGTACTACGTCACATGCATAACTCTTGCGAGATAAAAAAAAAAAAAAAAAAAAACAGTAAAGTACTCAAACTTCAGTACGCAGACGCTTCAATTTATTATTATCTTTGAAAAATATTTCAACACAACAGTAAAACAAAAACACGGTCCTGCTACATGGTAGCTAGAGGACGTATCAATTTTGTAGAGTTATCAGTGTCTGCTTAAAATTGACTAAATCAAAAATAAATTGTATTGAAACTGAGATCTGTTATCGAAATATTTACTGTTATATTTTATTGATGTCAACAAACTATTACTGATAATAAAAAGTTAGATGAAGTGTTATTACTGTCCAAACAGAAATGCAAGTCGTTTTATTTTTATTTATTTGTCTTTGGTAAATCAATCTTGAATAGATATTTTGACCAATTCAGTCACCTACTCAATTCAGCTTAATAAAAGCAATTGCTGAATTGCGCAATCGGTGATATTTGAAATACTGTGCACATTAAAAGTTAATTTATTTCTGAGCTGAGCAGCAATCGGGATATTTTAAGTAGTAAGCGGAAAATTTTCACAAAAAAGAATTAAAAATAAATACCAAATATCGATAAATAGATATATAGAAAAGAAGATGCCACCAAAGAAGAAGAAAGAAGTGGAAAAAGTTGCCACAGTTGTTGAGGAAGAGCCGAAATCCGCACCAGTTTACGTTAACTTTAAAATCGAATCGATAGAGAACGTCACAAGTTTCGCAAAATTAAGCAATGAATTTTCCTTGGAGTTGTTGCATGCCGGCAAACCAATAACTCCAACAAGTCAAATTGGTGGAGTGTTTTATATGAAATCTCATCAACATGACAACATTTTAGGTGATAAGGATATTGTTGAAGTTAATTTGCACTTTATGCTAGTTGTACAGCCTGATAGTGTTGAAGATGTTGTTCTCTTAGCTGATTGTCCAATGTTAATTGTGTTGAACGTTATCTTGGATGGAAAGAAGAACCTAGATCAAGAGATGTACATTGAAGAAAATGAGGATCAGCCTCAGGATGCACACAACACTGAAACACATATCTCTGATGAGGAAGCCGAGGAGATTAATGCAGAGGCAAATAAAAAAGTACCTATCGGTTATGGGAGTCTGGATTTAATCCACATAATTACAACGAAGCCACTTGAAAATAACTACGAGATCTACATTTATCCAGAAACAACTTACCCCAACATAAAAACGCCCAAAGTAAATCTACAAATGTATTCTGTTATTGGAATTTTACAGAACGTGCCATTGCGGTTCTGCAATATACTCACATTAACATTGGAGAACATATTCAACCCCACCGAGGCGATGTCTGGTTCCACTTATCCAGTAAGGGTGGATTTTTCTTTCGTCGGTGAAGAGCCGCAACGAACATTGTTTTCATTTTCTTGTGGAAAAATTGAAAGATTTCTTCCTGGTAAAATAAATAAAACATGGAGTGGACTCCCCAATGTTAAGGGTCTCGAGACAACGACAATGTACCCGAATGATAGCTCATTAACTGGTGTATATGCGGACGACTCTGCCATATTCTTGAATATAGACAACGACACAGCGGTCTGCAACTTTAACTCGATGCATAGAATTCTTCTGACCGAAGAAGATGCCCTCAACTTGGAGGACTTTATTCTTCACAAACCTGAGCAGATATGTGTAACAATTACTGTAGGCGATGAAGAGTTTCCAAGATTCATAGGACAAGTGGATTTATCCCCACTTCTTTACCCTCGTGGTAAGTGTAATTCATTTAAAAAAGGATTGCTCTCTTTTATACCTGAATTCATATTACTAAAGCATTACGAAAATGTGAATTAGATCCACCTAATTGAATTTTCAAGTTTCATTTCGGAGACCTTTACGCAATCAATTTCATAGATAATTCTTAATATAATAGCTTCGAAATCCGCCACGGACCTACTTTTCCTGGAATTACACGTACTTCTTTCATTTCAGCTTCTATTTTTTCCTACAGTTTAGTTTTAAAGCTCTTATTAAAATTTATTGTTTTTAAATAATTCTTGGAAAATCATTTTCAAGATATTATCATATTTTGATTTATTTTTTAAATCAGTGTTATGTGTTATTTCTATTCGTATTTCTTGTAATTTAATTTCTTTCAATATATATATATATATATGTATATATATATATATACATATTTATTCTATGTATATCTAATGCCTTTTGTTTTGAAAATGTTTTGAAGTTTAAATTTAAGCTAGTAAAAATGTAATTAAATGTTGGTTTAGTTTAGTTCGCTGGGGCGTTTAAAACGAAAAAAATGGCATTTCAGCTGATTTGCGATTCCAAAAATTTAAATTTCATGTTCTTTTTTTTTAAAGCTATGGTTTATTTTGAAATTATTATTATATTTCCATACACTTCAGTGCATCAGGGGCGCTTTGCTGTGGAATTTAGAGTATATGTAGTAAATAAGAAACCATCAACACCAGCAGCAACAGTCGTCAAAACCCATCAACATCCAGTAAAAATAAAAGAAGATTTTATCCTACCTGGTGATAATATTCCAGTTAGTTTTAAATCTACAATCCGATCACCAGTTGATCCTCGAATTTCGAGACCTCCGTCAATAAAAAGAAAACAAAGGAGTAGCATAAGTTCTACTAATATTGAAATAATACCTAATGACGTTGAAGGACCCTTATTTGCTGTCTTTGCTATAGACCTCCTTAAGCCCTTAACTGTACGATCCGATGAAGAAGATTGTGAGTAAGTAGACAGAGTGATTATTTCATAAAATAATAACTGGACTTAGCTAGTTTTGCATTCATACATTCATCTGTTTATAGCTTTACATAGATTTAATTATAATAAATTTGCAGTTGTGAAAAAATGTTAGCTGTTAAGTGCAAAGCTGAAATAATGCCTCAGATTAAAGAAGAAAAGTTACGGAGTGTAACAAGAGCAGAACTCGCTGATGAACTCATTACAACAATCAAAGATCTACCGAATTGTTCCCAATATTTTCTAGTTCAAACCGAGGACGGAATGAAGATCAAATGCGAGGAGTTTCAGAACATGGAATGTTACAGAGATTTGAGGGATAATCTTATGGACAAAATAACAAAATACACTGCTGCTAATTATCATAGTAAAATGCCAATTCATGAAACTAATTCCGAATTTAAGGTAAGGAATCAAATAATAGGTGCATTCTTTCAGTTGGATTGGGTAAAGTTTATTTTATAATGATCCTTTTGTTTTCTCACTCTTCCTTTGCATATATGAACTCGAAATCACAAATAAATTGATAGTAATTACAAAAACTTTACGAACTCATTACTGATTATTTAGGTAATCGTTAAAATTTGAATTAAAATCCATTACCAATTATTTGGGTAATGCAGAATTAATTAATATTTGACTTATTGAAAATATTTGAAAGATCTATTAAATTTAGTTCACCACCCATTATTTGGGTGATGGGAAACAATAATTTTGAATAAAATATTATTCAAGCTGTTTAACAATTTTGAGAATGGGATTTGAGATTCATCTATAAACAGATCTGAAAATTTAAAATTTGTAGTAACCAACCTACCTTCTTTACTCAGAATATCGAAGAAGTGCATTGTAATACTGAATTTTTGAAAAGCAGCTTATTTAATATGTATTTGTACATGGATGAAATTATTGTTTTTTAGAATCTGATGACGAGTGTTTATAACGATCTTGTTAATCAGATAGATGAGGTAGTAAATGATTACTACGCTGGATCGAGAAATTTTGTGGATTTCGCTCAAACTATGGCCCTACAAAATATACGAATGTGCACAGCTTATGTGGCCTACAACATCGGAAACTTTTCTTATATTGCGGAAGCTATTTGGGACGATGTAAGTTCTAGTTATACTTTCTACGGAATATCAAAAAGCCTTCGTTGCTCATTGTTACAATTGAAATCTTTAATGTTGGTGTAGGCATATTTTTTAAAAACGTGAGAAGATGGAAAATATTTTAGTTTCCAAATTTTGTCATCTTTAGAAAAAATATTTTAAAAATGATCTCTCACTTGTTCGACTTCAAAACAGGGCAAAAAAGTGTTCAGCGTAAAATGATTAATGATTAATATGATTTTAACGGCGTAAATATGATTTTAACTGATATATAACACAGTCATGAAAGACGTTAATAAATATACCAAAATCAATGTTTTCCACCAATTGATATGATTTCCCCCGTAAGCGGTATTTCGTAGAATGCTTACATTGTTTAAATTTGAACACAGATAGAAGCAGAAACGGAAGACGATGAAAATGTATTTGTTGACATGGTCGTAAAAGAATTAATCGTCGACAACCAACTTGGGGCGGAGAAGAAACTGACGAATCTTTTTGATATAAATGCATCTAACTATTATGGGTAACATGAATTGCTCTTATTATTTGTATGAACAGAAAAATGTATCTATTATTTCTCAGATTACTAATAAACCTTTATCTGACCTACATCGAAAATCAGTCCCAGACAGAACTCTGGCTAAAGCTACTCCTGAGTATCACGAGGAAACATTCAGATGAATTTGAGGCTTGGGCACTTTTGCATATAATATATTTATCATTTTCTTATCGCCCTGGCTACATACACGCTAAAATGATGTGTGAAAAGAACTATCCACCCAAAAAGTATCCACATTTCTGGGACCGGAAGCATTATAACTATGACGTCGTCGACAATGATAATCCCTTCTGCTGCGCTATCTTTATATTCCTCAAATTGGGGCTCTGGCTATTTGCGGACCTTCTCTTCGACAGATTTAAAGATATATTTGATGAATATAACCGACATCGAATACAATGTTATATATTGTATAAGATGCAAAATAGGACTCAATTAAAAAATTACTTAAACTCAATTAGTTCCAGAAATATAGAAAGTGTAAGTTAATGTAGCCTTTTACGGCATCTCTTTTTTAAAAACAATTTTTATATTTTACAGAAATTTCTCGTAGCCATTTATAAAGCAAATTTAAATTATGAATCCGGAAAAGAACATGAGGCTTTTGTAGACTATGAGGTTATATACCATAATCCTGAATATCATGATCTTTTTTACCTTACTCCATACCTCCGATGTGGTTTTTGGGCTTTGAAAAATAAAAACTTTACGGATGCTCGGTCTTATTTCTGGACTTGTTGCAAAAATGCACCTAACTCCTATTTAGCGTGGTACGGTTTGGGAATAACCCTTTACCGGGTAATATCTTTATTAAAAATTGCAATTTTTACTGTAATATGATCCACGCACAATCAATTGCAGTTAAAACAATATGATGAATCAGAACTATCGTTCTCAAAGGCGAGCAACATTTTCGGCAAAACAGCAGAGCTTTGGTTTTACTTTGCAATGATAAACGTTATAAAAAGAGATTATCACAAAGCTAAGGAATGTTGTGAGATATCAAGAAGGGTAAGAGAAATTCTGAATTTTTAACATTAAGACGAATTTTAATTAAAGCGTAATTAGTTTACCCTCCACGAGCCGGAACTTGAAGAAGAGATGGAAGATATATTCCGGGAGAAAAATATTCCCATACCGTCTAGGTTTTGAGTATTTCAATTTTATTTTTATTGTAGTAGTGGCGAAATTATAAGAATCTTCATGATAACATAATTTTAATTTGAGATAATGTTTAAATAATTTTATAAAATACATTCTTTTAATTTATTTTATCCCAAGTATGTAGTTTAAAAAATAGTGCTTAATTAAAAGATTTTATTTTTCGTCCCACTTTTACATATAACGAAAAATAAGCAGTTTTTTCCCCTTAAAGAAGATCATATACAGCGTTCACCGCTTTCTTTAGATTATTTTTATAAATTAAAGCACAAATTAAATTAGAACAAAATCTAGTTTGATGCACATTTGAGACTTTTTCCCTCAAAGATTTGTAGATTAACCCATTAATGCGCAACATGAGGATTTTGTGCAGGCAAGTTCAATTGTACGAATCGAATAGCAAATTTGGGCGATTTACTTCCAAATTCGTATATAAGGGGTTTTTGGGGATGCTCTTTCAAAATCTGGTATTTGTTTTGCATAAAAGCTTCAAAAACCCTATTATCTGTGGTTATTCAAAAAACTGCTAAGTTTTTTTGATCATTTTTCTTCTCAAAGTGGATTATCTTGTCGTTGCTGCTATTGAATGATCATATAACCACCAGAAATCGCGGTCCGAATGTCTAAACTTTCTCAAACCATTGTTTTGAAAGTTTTTTTGCTTTGATTTTTGCAAAATGGCCATTTTGTACAGCAATGTAACAAAAAATCTTGGATTTTTTTACACGAAAAGGATAAACTTTACAAAAAAAGTGTAGAACAAAAAATGCTTAAAATTAGCCAAAGAAAACGGGTGAATTTTTTCGACTATTTTTGGTTTTTTGGATTTGGCTAATTTTTGAAAAATTCAAAAATATCCCGAAAAATTCTGAGAAAATTTGCACGTATTCTTTGACAAATTACAGTGGTACCTCGACATAGGGGAGACCGGGGATGGTTGACCAAATTTCAGTTTAGATGCTTATATGTTTTTTGTTTTAGTGTATATTATTGTAAAAACCAATAAATTTGATAGGTACACTATTAAGCTATAAAAACAAATGACAAAAGTCCCGCAATCAGTTATAATATAGAGTACAAGCATGATCTGGTGGAATATGAAATTTGAGCCAACCTACCCCAGACATGGGGTAGGTTGACTTGTCACTGGGAGTAAGTTGACCTACAAATTAAATAGTGCAAGATCTACGGATATATAAAATTAAAATAACAAGAAGTAATTGAAATAACATTTTCTTCATTCAAACAAATAATTATCAATTCTATGACAATTTTGTTAATTTTAATTATTTGGTAACAGTCTTAACTGATATAATTATTATAATTATATGATTTAAAGGAATAGATACATCATTTATGAGATCAGATTATGAAACCAGTCTTCTAAATCAGAGGTGCAATATTTACATTAAAAAAACAATAGATTGCCATTTACACATTTTGTATGGGACTAAGTAGTCAACCAGCCCCGGATCACTTTGCAATTTTTACACACGTGTCATAACCTCAAAACTGCAGCGAAATTAAAAAGAATGATATGTAACATAAAGATTAACAATCAAACTTTTATTTTAAATTATTTGCAAATGAACAATAACAAGTATATAGGCGTCATTACAAATAATATAACAAGGAAAAAAATTACTTAAGTGTATTCTTTTTCAATATTATGCTCCTTCTCCCGAACTACGTGCGTACGCGATGCCGCATTCGAGACGACTGAGGGGGAGGAGGTAACGGTTTCTCACGCCTAGTTGGATGATGCAACACTTTTGAACTAGTCGAGTTTTTCACAATTAGTCAACCTACCCCTATGGTCAACTATCCCCGGTCTCCCCTACGAGTTTAATTCGTTCCGTAACCTTGCTCGTATGTCAAATTGTTCGTATCTCAAAGCAAGTTTCCCCATTGAAATTAATTGAAATGCCATTAATCCGTTCCAGCTCCCAAAACACCATCTCAGTTGTTTTTGAATAAGAAAAATGTATTTACAAGAAGAAACATTTATGTATAAATAACAAATACATATTCTATAAAAACATAATAAAAGAAAAAGTGAAGTGCTTACGGAAGCGCTTAATTTTCGTCACTGGTCTTCGCTTTTTTCGTCACGCTTTGCTCATTTTCACCTGCAGATCGTTTAAAAAAAACTTGTCAAGGAGGTTTGTTCCTTCCTGCCTTTCAGGATAGTCTGAGGTGGGAGAAACTGTTAGACACTGCACACGACCCCGACATGCGCCCCGCAAGTTGGGGTCGTGTGCAGCGGTGTAGTGTGCGATTCCTCGTATCTCAAATCTTGCTCTCATCTCAAAGCAAAATATCGCTCGCTCGGCGGCTCGTATCTCAAAACACTCGTATATTAGGGCACTCGTATATCGAGGTACCACTGTATAAGCAATTTTTGTCATATAAAATTTATTCGTATAATTGATCCTTTTTGAATAAAAATACATATCACCAAATTTCATCATAAAAAAAAATTGGTGATATTTTTACTCAAAAACGACTAATTATACGAATAAATTTTATATGACGTGAGATTTTTGGATTTTTCAAAAATTTGCCAGATCCAAAAAAGCAAAAGTAGTCCAAAAAAATCTTACATGTATTCCTTGTCTGATTTAAAGCATTTTCTGTTCTATAATTTTTTTTTGGAAAGTTGTTCCTTTTCGTGTAAAAAAATTGCGAAGTTTTCTATTACATTGCCATTTTGCAAAAACCAAAGCAAAAAAAAAACGGTCAAAACCATGATTTGAGAAAGTCTAGATATTCGGACCGCAATTTCTGGTGGTTATATGATCATTCAATAGCAGCAAAGACAAGATACTCGACTTTGAGAAGAAAAATGACCAAAAAAATGAGCACTTTTTTGAAAAAATCCAAAAAATAATAGGGTTTTTAACGATTTTATGCAAAACAAATGCCAGATTCTGAAAGAGCATCCCCAAAAATCCCTTATATACGAATTTGGAAGAAAATCGCCCCAATTTGCTATTCGAATCGTACAATTGAAGTTGCGTGCACAAAATCCTCATTTTGCGCATTAATGGGCTAATTTTTACCCACCCAAAAGAAAATTCAGTTTTGTTTTGAAAATAAAGATGTTTATTACATTTTCATAGATTCGCCTTAAACAATAGAATTATTAGAGAAAAATTAATACATTACGAGAAAATTGCTTATTTTTTATTCATTTTGTTCATTTTACTTTGTAAAAAGTCAACAAATTAAAAATCTATTGAAACTCAAAACGTCTTATCTAGGTACTAACAAAAATTCATCTATAATACATAAAAAGTAAGCTATAGGCTAAAAAAAAAAAACATCTAAGAAGAGGTAAACGAGGGCGAAAACACAGCGTGTTAAAGTTTCAATAATATTATCCGATAAAACACACAAAAATAAGGTGTATATATGGAAGTAAACAGTAAAAAAATTAGTCTTACCAACTAAAAACAGAAAAAGACATTTTTGAGGTGAGATGTGAACGACTTTAGTAGTAATTTAATTAATGCTTAAAAAATATAATTTAGAGCGCAGGGTGAGCTGCTCCCCTGCTTAATTGTTCGTGTAATTTATTTGCACTCCTACAACACAACGCAACAAGGCACTGGAATGTAACCTGATCAACGAACTCGAGAAAAAACTCTATAATGCGAATAAAGTTACACTGCACTACATCGCTAAATCGCTAAGACAGTATAGGTGTCGTGGCTAAAAATATACACTTCGGTCTCTCTGTATTTATTATAATTTTTTTTTAAATAGCTTTTGATCCTTAAATAGTCACTACAATTCGCTCTAAAAGCGGCATATTGCTTAGGCTACAAATTATTTGGTATTTTAACGACAAGGAATTGGAGTAGACTTAATTTTTTCATTTACTACTTGTTTTTATATTTTTTCTTTTATTCATGTTATTCAAAAAGTTCCGGGTCATAGCTCATGGTTGTTTTTAACAAATTTATTTAATAGTCACAATATCATGTGAGATTGGCTACCTATGTAAATAAAATTGGAGAGTCTGTCTATCAAGTTGTTTGGTTACAACTTTTGAATTACTTCACAAATTGAGATACCATGACCATTTTTAAAGAATATGTATCATCCAAAAGTTCACGACAAATAATTTAAATTTGTTCTCTACTTTAAAATATGTTTAAAGAACTTGGTATATGGAGTTATTTTAATCCAAAAAGAGAAGCCAATTTCAATTGATAAGAGATGGAGTCTACTTTAAATTTCGTTAACTTGGGGAAAAAGGAAATTTAAAAATTTAAAAAAACTCAATTATTAATTTGTAGGGTAGCAGATATTTCAGTTATTGTGTATTTTTGGAAATTTATGGTGGAAAAGGACTATATGAAAACAATCGTGAAAAATGCCATGTTATGACCCGGATAAATTCAATATATTAGTGTTGTAAATGGTTAGCTTAAAAAGCTTTTGCAAAACCAACTGAAAAAAACCCAAAGACCTACCAATTCCCGTTAAGAGTACATCTAAGAATAGCTCTTTACTTTTTTGTTTAAGTTAAAGCAGAGTAAGTAAGCTTAAGATTGTCTATCGATCGTTTGGAAGAACCACTCTGTGAATCGCCTCAGCTGCTGCACAGCAGCCTGGCTTTCGTCCTGCAACCGTCGATTTTCTTCGGTCAATCTTCGTACAGCATGCTCCAGAGACTTTCGACGCCTCGTCTCCCTCAAAATCCTGTCCTCCAGCTGGGATAGATGGGTTTGCAGTTCTGGAAGATTACCGCTTGCAGTTCCCGATGAACTCTGCGATGATATCGATGAAGATGATTGCGAACTTTGGTATTGTTGATTTTGTGACTGGGCATCCGATGAGTGTTCTAAAGAGGCGTTTTTACGCTGCTCCTCTTGGAACTGGAGCATCATCGCTCGTGTGGCAGTATCGACGAGGCTGGACCAATCCATGTCGTTGGTGTCGGGCATTAATGGAAGCGGTTGGGATGAGACGTGATGTTCGTACCTTTTCCTGTTATTGCTTGATCCTTTTCTAAAATTTGGGGTTCCCTCACTGATGTGGAGGATGTTTTCGTCGAGGGTCTTAAGAGGTTCTGAGGTCACCTGGGAAATGACTGCAACGGGTCGTGCTGTGGTGAAGATAACTTCAGCCTTTTCGGCGTCGCAACTATTCGAATCGGACTTTTTCAGTTCAGGTACAGGTTGTTGGCCCAAGTTGATGGCTTCTCGGGACCGAGATTTCTTTTTAAGTAAGAACTCATCGTTGGATGCTGCCTTTAAGCTTCCGGATAGGGCTGAAATATTCCCTAAACTGTGACTGTTGGCGATATTTTTCTGATTCTTCATTCCGTTTCCGTGTATCATACTATCATCGCTAGACAGGTAGTCGGGATTTATTAATTTCATGAGGTCTTCTTGGAGGCTGCTCGTAGTATAGTTAACGCTGTTTCGTTGTAGGAGGTGGGCTTGATTGCGGTTCGTCACACCTGGTCTCAACTTTGCTGCTACAGAGGCCGATATCGCTTCGCTGTGGGGCCTCGGGCTGTTGTTGCGGCTTGAAGATGCTGAAGAGGAAGAGACGGTGCCACCACTTCCCCCGTTTTTTAACTTTTGTACATTTGATGTGGTTGCGGAGCGCCTTAGACGTGGTGAGACGTCCATCGTGCACTCATCATCCGTGGTGGGAATACTTTTATTATAGATGGGTTCGTTGTTTATTGAGCTCGAATCAGTGCCGTTTCCGTCGCTCGATATTGTGAGACTCTTCATAAGCTGTTCGTTTTCGGAAGATTTGTGATTTGTCGCTTGGCTGGGCGCCTTCGTGATCAAGTACTCAACGTTGGCCATACGTGGGGAAGGTCTGTGATGATCATTAACTGTTGCTGTGACCTTTGTGGGATCATGTATGGATAAGGGTCTGGGATTATTGTTATTAGACAGTGGCAACGAATTTGAGGCTATCAATTTGGGATGCTCGTTGCCGTGGGCATGATGTGATGATCCCTGATTGTGGCTTCCTTGATGAGGATGCTCTATAACGTTCTCCAAGATATCATACCACCGATCATCGTTAGACGAATGCCCAGAAGATGAGCTCGTTAACGTGCCCATGTCCGTAATCTGCCGGATGTGTTCATTTGGTATGCTAAACGATCTCGAGCTGCTCCCAGTTCCGTACCCGGAACTATTACTAGATCGCGGTGGAGAAAAGTTTCGCTCATACCGACGTCTATGATTTGCTACTGGCTGCTGCAATTGCGCACTTGAAGACTTCTTAGCATTCTTAGTCGACTCGGCCGTCTCATAGTCGTTCTCATAATTGATCACGTTGAACTTACAGTGCTGCAGAAAACACCCACGCCGCGGTGAATGATCTGCAAATGATTCAATCACCGTCACTGTAACTTGTGCTGATGTTTTTAGCAAATCCACCATTTGATCATGCGATAGAGTGGCTACGGCGACTTTACAAATTTCGACAAGCCTGTAACCTTGTCTCAGACCAGCCGCCCATGCTTGTCCAGAGGTCTCAACTTGGGTGACGACACCATCGGGCTGAACGTGAAATCCCAGCTGGCCCATTGGATTACGGCGGAGGTTCAGCTCTAGAGCTCCACAGCCCATGGTCACAGATCGTAATCGCTCAATTACTTCTAATTGCTCGTCACGTTCCCCGTAGTCACGCATGTTAATTGTTACGCATTCACCTTGGTGGTGATAAACTCGAAGGGAGTTGCCACTTGTTGACCACCCTAAAATCGCTTTCGTTGGTGTTACGAAGACGATTTGCCGGGTGCATTCTTCAATGAGGACGAAGGTCTCTGCTGAGATCCCGAGGAAACAGTCAACGGCGGCTGATAGACCACTGTCTTGGAGGACAACTTGCCAGCAAAATGCTCCTCTTTGGGTGGCATCCCCCGAAAATCGAGGCTTTGGCTTTTCCTTTTTCTTGCTCGGGAAGATTGAAAATTTGGTTCCGGGATCGACCAGAGTCGTTGTACAATAGTTCGTAGCTAGATCCTTAAGATACTCCTGACGAGTCCTTGTCGCCATAGTAGCGAATTTTTCTGAGCGATGTGCTGCATTTTCGGCATTTATTACTTTCGCTAGAAGGAAGTCACCGAATTGTTTTCCACGCGGGAACATTGCTCCAGCTGTAAGAGAGGAAAAAATTGTTTTAATATGTCTAAATCCTATCTGTACTTAAACTGAGTAAATAGAAAAATAAGAGTGGAAATGTTTGAATTATAACATTTTTACTGTTTTGCTACTGCTTTCAACTCCTTTTTCTATTCCTAATATATTTTGGGCTTAAAAATAAGATACTCACTTGGAATGGGTGGACCAAAAACAGGGACTTCTTTCGAACGTGAAACTGCAACTCGATAGCTTGTATTGTCCGTGCATGGATTGACTGCTCTGACGATAACAAACACATGCTGGAACTGACTTCGAATATTTTTTGGTGTAAAAGGTTGAGCTCCCGGTTCCTGGAAGACTATTGTTACAATATCATTTCCTATATGCCTCTTTCGAAGTAGCTGTTGTCTATTATTGGGGGTAAATGGAAGCATAGTTGAGACATGAAACATTATCTCACAATCCTGATACGATGCGTAAACAGAATGAGTTCCAGTAGAGTCTGTTTTGTTATCCAGTCCAGCTTTATAATGGTCGAACCCTTTCAGTCTGACCCTCTTTCCGATATTTTCGAGAAATTCCATAAAAGCTGGCCCAGCCTCTTCGTTGTTGTACATATCTTCCTCGGAGGATTGTCCCGCCCGGCAGTAAAGTATGCCCACTTTGTACTTGTTCGTTAAGCCCTGCTCGTCCAGCTTCATTAGCTGTTGCTCACACTGTGGAGAATTGACGCCCAGCCTTAAGCAGTTTAACTGCACCTCAGGAGCGACATACTCCAAAACTTCTTTGGTAGTAACTTGTTTCCCAGAACCCCGAGGATTGGGAACAGCTTCCTCCAGTACCGATCCTCTTAAAGTTAAAAGTTCGGATGTCCGAATTATCAATCTGAATTGATATCGTGAGGAGTGTGACTCCCCCGGATCAGGCAATTTTTCTCTTTTCACGGAAATTGCTATCGGACCCAACTGCTCATCCATACCGAACCAGTTTTGGTGATCTTCACCGTGAAAATATTGTCGATAATATCGTGCCCCATTATCGACACTTTCAATTGGACGTGGACCTTTTTGGAATGGGCATGTTGTTTGCCTCCATAAAGTCTCATTGGGCGGGCATTCAAGAATTGAGACTCCACAGGCCAGGGCTGGTCGATGTATAGCCCTTCTCTGATGGCCTGGCTTAGAGGGATGCATTCGAGTCAAGCTGACCTCACGTTCTTCTTCGCTTCCAATCTCATTCCTAAAGAAGGGGCAATTCTCTAAAAGATCGTTGCACTGACCATCTCCATAATCTTCATCTCCACTATCACCATCAGGTGTGGCTGATCTTGCCGTCATCATTGAAGCAGCTGAGGCCCCAGTGGTGGTGTTTCTGCGACGGGCTAAAAGAAGACCCCTTAACTTTGCAGCGTACCCCAAATTTGCTGTAAGACTCTGGCAATCGTAGTGCGCAAAAGCCCTACGCCTCTGCCGCTCCTCAATATCCGCTGATGTTGTAGACGCACTATGCGTCGATACCGACGTATTGTGGGTGATCGTCACCGAGGATGACATGTTCACTGAAGTGGTCATAAAGGTGCAATCATCGACCGCTACTGTGTTCTGCCTTCCTGCAGTTTTATTATTTCCGCTGTTAGGGCCCCACAGCTTGTGCAATTTGTTTCGCAGCTTAGGGCTGGAGGGCCTATCTAAATTATGTGAATCATCACTAGTACTTTGGTGCAAACTGTGTGGGAAGAAAATTGAAATTTATTTTTTTAAAGAGTTCTGTTATAAGGAAGGTGTATCTTCTTACCTGGAATCTCCATTTACCCCAGTTGGGTTATGCAATACTTTGCCTTTAAGAAATTCCGCAGGTCCAGGAGATCGTTGATCAGTTCCGATCACGCCAAGCACCGCCGGTCGATAGTCTTGCAGCATCGCGAAGAAGCTATCACTGGTTGTGCCTCCAGGTGTTGTGGAGATGACATCAATCGAGCCATGACTTCCGTATTCTCGTCTTAAATTACTTCCAGAAGAATTTGCTGCATCGCTTTGGCTTCCATTCTGATCGTGCAAAAGTTCTAGACTCGAATTGCTCCGATACAGATGTTCCGGATTTAGATAGACTCGAGTTGTTGCGGCCGGTACAATACCGCTGCCGTTTGTGATGCGACTGTTTTGTAGGTGGCGTTCGTTTACAGAGCTCCTCGGACCCGCCAGACCAACCCCAACTCGAGCTCGGAGCACGTTGCTGTTGTAGTACTCGACCGCATGAATCGCCTGCTCCCGGGCTGAGCCTGATCTTGGCCGATGACCCACTGTCGGTTGCGATGAATTTATCCCATTCGTTGAGGTCGCTGATGTCATTATATACGTCGACGATGGATGACCATTTTGCCCATTAAGAGAGCCTTGTGGCCCTCCGGAACCACTGTCTATTTGGATGTCAATCATCCCATTGTTCGTCTCCTGTAAGATAAAAAAATATGTCTTTATAAAAATAAATTTTTAAAACTTTAAATCAATTTTTAGTAATTAAATCCTGACCTACTAATGATTTATTTTTAAAAATTTTGTTTCTGGTATGTACCAGTTTTAGCCTTACAGAAAAGTTAGATTTGTTCTTAGTACCTTGTAAAAAAAATTACATTTGGAGGTTTTTTTTAATAAAATCTACATTTTTTAGACTTTCTACAAAGCTAATAATTTTCCAAGTAGCCACTAAAATAATTAAAACCGAGGAAATTTTGTTGGAAACTCTGCAGCTTTTTGCAGGACAAAGGACCCCATTTAGAGTAATTTTTATGTAAATCCTGCCCTGTTGATGACTTTGGCATCCCGGTTTCAAGAATTTTTGCTCCAGATTCCGATTTTGGACTTTTTATAAAGGTCAACGTATTTCAATACATATATATATACATGGTAGTATGTATATACATATACAGCTGTTTTCAGTTTTGCGTATGCAATTTTCAATAGAATTTGCCAAATACTGAAATTAGTAATACTTAAATTAGAAATAAATGGTACTGATTAATTATTATAACTCGTGAAAAACGATAGATGCTTATTCTTTAATTAAGAGGTTCATATTAGAGATGCCACGAATAGTAATTTGGCCGAATACCGAATACCGAATATTCGGCGAGGTTCTTGGCCGAAGCGCCGAACATTCGGCAGCCGAATATTCGGCCACACTTAGTACTTTCCGTGGGCGACAAGTCACAACTGTCGCTGCAGAAAATGTTCGTTCAGATGAAGGTGTGGAACAGAAAAATTCTGTTGCAAATGAACTTGATTTTTACATGGTATCTGTTCGTTTAGATCGGACAGCAGACCCTTACAAGTGGTGGTCAGCAAACGCGAAACAATATCCAACCCTTTTACAATTTGCTAAGATGTATTTATCATCTCCCGGTAGCAGTGTGTATAGTGAGCGGCTGTTTTCGGAAGCAGGTATAATTTACGAGGAAAAACGCAATCGTCTGCTATCAACAAACGCTGAAAAAACGCAATCGTCTGCTATCATCATAACTTACCACTGGTAGATTTTAAATATTAATTTGTTAGTTCTTTTTTTTGGTTAAATAAATATATCTTTGTGAGTAATATTTTGAGTTCTTTTTTCATGATTTATTTGGTAATCCTTACTATATTTTATCATAAATACGAAAGTAAATCTGTTTATCACGATTTCACGCCAAAACTGCTGAACCGATTTAAATGAAATTTGGTACACAGATACTCTAGAGCCTTAGAAAGGACATGGGCTATAATTTACGCGGACGAAGTCGCGGCAAAACAGCTAGTAATAAAAAAATAATAAATAAATTGCTATTCGGTATTCGGCCGAATAGTTAACCATATTCGGCCGAATACCGAATAGCGAAAAAAAGTGGCCGAATAGCCGAATACCGAATAGTTGCCGAATATTCGTGGCATCTCTAGTTCATATCTAAATTTATCTCCTTTGAAGCTTATGATTAGGTAAATATAGCTGTTGTAAAACTTTTATTGTTTGTTTTTTGATTTTTCCGTAAGCCCCTGGCAACGAATTTCAAATTTGAAGTTAAAATAAGCCCGCCCAAATAGGAAGTCAATTAATTTACCATTTCTGATCAGTTTCGTTGTGGGCAAAGAATATTTTTAACGAGCTACCATGAGTTTTACAATTTTTCATGCTAAAAGGTTGCAAAAGTAACGCCCGCAATCAAACTCTGAACTTCAGAAGCCTTGCATGCATCCTCGACCAAAATAGGAATTTCCAAAATTTAAAGGCCAGTGCTTTGCTTTGAACATTACCAAAAAAAAAAAAAATATATTCTGGGCGTTTTGTAATAAATCAGCAAAAAAAAAAAGGCAAACTGCTTGAGGTGAGCAACATGCAAGTAATTGCGAATGGACAGTTTCAATCAAGCAAATCTAACACCCACAACGTGGCCGAGCAAGCTACGATTTTGGAAAGATATCGACCTGATCTGATCTCGCTGGCTATTCGTGAAGATAAAAACAAACCGAAAAACCGATCAAATCGATGACCGTAAAAGAAGTTATATTCAACTCTCGTGTAGGTGGCTGTTTCACAATAAATGTGGTATAAATAGGAATATTTATTAAACAACAAAAGACCGGAGGAAGCAGCCACAGATACGCTCGAATGCGCGGGAAAGCGGCAGCTCTGGCCAAGATTGATTTTTTTACGTAAGAAATTTGTCGTCGTCTAATGGTTCTTGTTTTTGTGGGAAAGTAGAAAACTCTTCGCTGGTTTGGATTTATGGGATGTATGAATTATGCAAATTAAAAATATGCTATTAGGAACGCTATTGTGAAATGAGTATGGTAGTAGTAAGCGTTAAGTCAACAGACAGGTTTTTCTTTAGACAAACTTTGCGAACTGTGGGCGTGGTAAGATTTGCAAGATATATAAGAAAAAAAATTTGATTGACTGTAAAGATCTAGTAATGGCTAGAATTTTCTAAAGCAAAATGGGCAAATTCTTTACCATGGGTTTTAAAAGGGTGCTTATAAGTTTGGATACAGTTGAATGAATGTCGTTTGTCTTATTTGACTTGTTTTAGCCATAAAAGGCAGAAGGAAGTTGTAATCATCAGTCTTTAGTCGTTATGATATGATCAACATTTTGAAGGACATGAAAAGGTAAGAAGACTGTGTAGGAGTTGCGGTTGGTTATAGGGTATATGGAATGGTTTAACATTGAATATGAATATATAACAAGCAAATTATACACAAAAGTTATAACTAAACTGGTTTTCTAGTTTAGACGAGAGATCACCATCAAAAATTTATTATTCTTAATGTATGATTTTGCAATATTTGTATAAGAAAATAAGTTTTGATATTTCCATAATTTGGTTTTATTGTAGATAGGATTTTGAAACCTCTATCTGAGATACAAACTCTCTCTTTAGCGGCTTCTTTTGATTTAAGGATAATGTAACGTAAATTTACCCTAGTTATACATAGTTGATTACGGGCGAGAAATATGGACCAATAAGATCTATTGTGAGTTTCCGATTTTTTCACCTAGAAAGGTTAGTCTACGCCTAGCTGGTGCTGGGAGGTCTCAGCTGCTTTGCCAATTTTGTTAAGGTGGTACCTCAGTAGACAATATCCAGTAAAGACCCTTTAATTATGCGGAGCTCAGTTCTGTTGGGTTGGAAGAACTTTCCGGCTTTGTTATGAAAGTTTAGCCTGTCTCGGGCCTATCGTATATGGCCTTCGTGGCTTCGAGGACGATCCTATTATTCCTTTTAAAGGTTTGACGTCATTTCCATACAATTTTTGAGTCAATCCAGAAGAACTTTAGGACCTTTAGAGCTGCTTTACTAACTGTTAAAATATGAATCTGATGAGTTTAGCGATGGAGCTTTAGGTAAAGCTACTGAAATTCAATATTTGGGGCTGTTTTTGAACCGTCAGTATACCAAACTACAGTGCTCTGGAATAGGGCCATAACACTAGTTCACTAATAAAGGCGGTCTTTTCACCTTAAGTCTACGTCTTATAAATAGTTGATATTCATATTCTTTAATCAATACAGGTACAAAGCCGTCTAAAACTCATTTAAACCTGAATACTAATGACCAAGAAAATATCCAGCACATATGCCGAAAAATTCAACGAACCCCGGTCAATTGCACTTTTAATTTTTTCCGTTTTCACTTTGAAACCTCGTTAAAATTTCATGTAATCATCGATGCATAACACCGACCAGACTCTAGACTTCTTCTTATACAGATTATTTATTTCCGTCTGTGTGATTCCTTTGCAGAAAATACAACAAAAAGGTCTTTCTCTTATAGCTAAAGGCTGGATGCACTTAATCAACCCAGAAGTCCAGTAATTTATTAAAATTTCAAATTTAGTTCAATTGGTGTCAACTGAGTTAATTAGAGCTCAGCTTGAAATGATGACTCCTCCGTTTTGTGTTTTATTTATTTTTGGTGAAAATAAGCCTACAGTTTTTCCGATTCCTCACTGTGGTTTCGCTGAACCCGCAACGAACGCAGCCGCCTCACCGCCGCTAAATTAGTTGTAGAATTGCACTTCAGTTCAGTCCGGCTTGAGCGCTTCAAATAATAATATATGCGCATAACAGTTGCTTTAGTTGGTTTTTGGTTTATATGGGCATATTTCTCGCTGAGCAGCGGGGCCTCAATTTAAATTTTAAAGTCTAATTGCTCTCTTAATAGTGCGTAATTGGCTCAGCAATGGTTTTCATTAGGTAGTACTGCCCCAGGGCATTGTGCCACAAAGGAGGAATTAAATTTTCTTTCTTTCCCCTGTTATTTGTGGTGAATGGAGGAGTGCTGCCAGGGTTCTACGTTGAGTGGCTTTATAGGGCAATGTGGGCAAATGAAGGCCAAAGGGACGGAGTTGGACTAATCAGGATTCTACCACCTATTTGTACCTTTTCAGGACTTATGCAGAAAACTCGTGAACTTTTCTGGCCGAATGAACCTTTTTGGGCTGGGAATTGCAGTGGGACGCATGAATGATTCGAGGGGGGTAGCGAACCGAAACGCAAACGTTTGCACACGGGGCCCGGGTCATTTGCACACCTTTTGTTCCCAAAAGGGACGTAATTAGTAGCTTAAACCGAGGCGTGTAAACTTAATTATTCTGTTTTTCATGAGAAACCATTCATTTCAGTAAGCCACCCGCACCCTAACGAGCGTATCTTTTTGATTATATCGCTGAAATCAATTAGGAGTTTCAGCTCGACAATGGCTCGAATCGCATTGCCTAAACTTGTACTATATATCTCCTTGAGATGTGAATTTTTGCTGTACGGCAATTAAATTGAATATCTTTTGTTGTTTGCAAGACACAAATGTGGCAAATATATCTAAATTCGCAGTCTCATCGTCTTCTAAACAATTTTTGGCTCTTCTCAGCATAGTCCCAATGGCCTCGTTGGCAGCTAACCAAAATTGTTTTTTTTTTTTACTTTTTTTACATAACAGTCGACAAACCATTAAGTCGTACAAAAGGAAATTTGCATGAAACTTACATTAAGAGCACATCGATTTGCTCTTACAATCGCGCCGCATTCATTTGCGCCGTCGATTGCGTAAAAATCGATTGATGAATGCCCCTGACTATAAGTCTGGTCAGTGTTACGTTCTCGGGGGACGACGGGAAAGTTGGTGAGATTTTCACAATTTTTCGCTAGCTAATCCCCCGGATCAAAATGGACCGGTCTTCTTTGAATAGGTGGGTAATTTAGGAGAAGATTATCTCTCCTCCACCGACGCATTTAAGCCGGACACCTAATTAAAACCATTTACAAAAAAAAAAAAACAGCATCTGGCTGACGGAGCCAGACAAACTATTATATATGTATATATCTGTCTATCTTAAGAAGGAAACACCCGTCCAAGTGTCCCATGTCTCAGCATCCAAGGCCGAGATATGAGAAAAATGCCAAATCATTGATTGAAACTTGACTGGCTAATTGGAGTCGCTCGATTGCGACATTCTCACGGATGAGGCATTGCTGGGCGATGATGAACCGCTGGATCTTAAATAAAATCATTCGTAAAATGCGACGATGTGGAATTCAGAGGAGTGAGAAAATCGCCCCGTGCAAGGTACAACCAAGTCCAGGTGTGTCGTGCTCTGAATGAATGAGCCAATGACTCACTCAGATCGTTACGAAATTGCGCTAACTTAAGACGCTTGTATAAAAGATCTAGACTATCCCATTAAAATAGAGTATACCATGGCTTTGTTGTTAACAATTTCTGCAAACCTTTGTTTTGCCACAAACTGACCACTCTCCATTGTCCGAACTAATTTCCGAATGTTTATACATCTTTCTTGAGCGGTTATATGGGGGCAAATATTTTATAAGTCGATAAAATTAAATGCGGCGACATGTTTCGTGGCGACATTCATTAGCGCTCAAATGCCCGCCGTATCTTAAGATACCTACGCCTAGTTAAATACTGAAAGTCGTGCTAAGTCGACCCTTTCGGTGCGTTGCAGCTCATAAACTATACATCTGGTGACAGAGTCTGAGAATGGGTATTCATAGATCAAAATTGCCTTCTTTTTTCTGGCACCATCTAGGGCACTATACTTTATCATGTAAACACTCTTTTTTTGTATGCTCTATGGTATCTTTCGTGGCAAAGACCGATGCCTGCAAGCCACGTGACGCCTTAGACCAGCTCTGAGCAGTGCAAGTTCTTCACTGAATTATGTAATCAAGTTTATGTCATTTATGCTGCTGAGCTTGCTTTGGAAGAGATTTTAAATAAATTCCGGTTGTCGCTGAAAAAAATGTAATTATTTAAATTGGTTTTTATGGCTATTTGCATTGGTATTTTAAATAAATAAAAAAAAAACAACAACATTTAACTTATGTAATTTTGTTAAAGCTAAGATTGTTGTTATTTCACAATTTCAAACCTTTCATTACAGGAAGTGCACTTCAATTAATTCCAAAGTCTATACATTTAATTTAATTACGTTGACGCGCTCTGTTTGATATCAAGGAAGAAGGAAGTTAGTAATGCTTGGAATCTAGTACTACGTGGTATTTTTTTTCGATTTATACACTTACGCATGTTGCTTTAAGTGTCTTAAATGATTCATCAATTCACACAAATTTCTTGTAGTTACAAGCTTTTTAGAGTCATTTTAGTAGTTACACTTCAACTCTGTCTTGAAACGCACAATTACTACAATCGTTACTTGAGTAGATCTTAAATAAATCAAGCTTCATGTAAATATTGCTTGCTAAGACGAGTTTTTGCTCATGTTCATGCCAGAATAGAATAGTCAATAGAAATATGCTGTCGTCCGAAGAAATAATTTATATTCTATCTGGTTTCCTACAGTCGAGATCTGGTAATTAAAAAAAAAAAACCGAAGAAATGCTGTTAAAGCGTTATCCCATCAGAGTTTCTCAAGATGAACTACTTGAACTTGAACTTGTTTCTTTTTTTAGATAAACGTTTCGGGGAAAAAAATTAAAAATACCTGCTTTAATTCCTTGAGAACAAATTAAAAGTTAAAAAGGTCCGGAGCTCATCAGCATTTCTGCCAGCCTCGAAAAAGTCAGCTTTTTGCTTGAGGAGGAAACCTACTTCACCAGGCTGGCAAAAATTTAGGTGATTTTAGGAATTCTTTAATAAATAGATATTTATGGAAAAACAAAAAATTAAAATCTTATTAAAACTTTCAGGTTTTCTCTTTTATTCAAGTAATATCTAAAAAGTAATAATATTGTTTTTATAATACATATATTACCTGATACATAAAAAACCACTATCTGGTAGTTTTCTTTAATGTATACACTCTAAATATATATTTTTTTTAATTTTACCAGATAGTATTGATAGACTAGTGTTGAGTTCTCTAGGTTTTTAGTATTCGTCATTAGAAAATAACCTACTTCTACTGAACATTTCACCAAAATCAACTTAACACTAAATTTGCGGACATTTATTGCATGATTTGTAGGGATTTCGAGAAACTAAGTTCAGAATATATCGTATAACTATGTAAATTAAATGTAACATATTTCGAACTGAATTAGGAACACTCGCAACACAATAAAATCCGTCATTTTCCAAATATAATCTTTATACCTCGTTGCCAATAGAGTTTTAATCAGTACATAACTTTTAAATTATTATCATCAATCACCAATTACCTTTTAGGGCCAGTTTTTTTTACTTGGACTTCTTTATAATAATCCTTATTCATGTTTGTATGACTATACAGGGTGTTCAGAGGTGGGAGGTCAATACTGAAGGGGGTGAAAGGTCAGACCGAGACAAGCAAAAAATCGTATGGGTGGGGGGGGGGGGGGGGGGGGGGGGGGGCATCTCTCACCGTTTGGCAGTTACAGGGTGATTCGTAAATCAGGATTTTGCCTTATATGGGAACCGCTCTTGTATTTTTATCTTTTTTTCTACGCATCGCAGCGGCCCCAAACTGATTTCAAAAAATCACTATTTGGAAGCCCTTTCCAAAAAAGTTTACACCACCCCCCTATCCCCAACCCCTTGGCCGCAATCCCCCCTGGAAGTTGAAAAAATTAACTTTTATTTCACGATTTTTCACCTTTCGCCCCACTTTTCTCCGAAATTCATGTTATTAACATACCTACTTTTTATTTTTTTTAAGTTGCCTATCTAATTACCTTTCCAAAAAGGTGCAACATGCCCAGGTAGAAAAGGGTTGCAAAAGTCCTGAAATTAAAACATCCTAACAGGTACCTAATTACTTTATTGCACCATAATGGAAAAAGTCGTTAAGTAAACAATTTTTATGACAGCAAGTTCGGAAATGTTTGTTTAGGAAACACAGGTAGTACATTTTTATTATTTCAGCAAAACAGTAATAAAATAATAAATGTAATCTCGTTAAATAGCGTTATTAGTTTATTATATCCAGTATTGACTCTTAAGTATCCTGACGCTCCGTTTCTAATACCTCCTATGAATTATGGTATAAAAATGGGTAAGTTTGAAAGGACATTGACCACAGTTGAAGAAGCAAGCGATAAAACCGGGTGTTTAATAGAAAAAATTAAGATAAAATGGCAGAATGCAGTGTTGACGAGTATGCCGATATAATTTACGTGTACGGTTTAGTAGAAGGAAATGATAATGAGGCCGTACGAGAATACCAAAGGAGATACAAGAATCGGCGGGTACCCAACAGAAGGGTATTTTCAAGGACTTTCAGAAGGTTAAAAGAAACCGGAAGTGTAACCGCCCCCAGAGCAGAAACGCGAGCAGGAAAATCGGCCGATTCAGCGGACCCCGACCAACAAATCTTCAACATCGTCAGGAACAGCCCTGTAATAAGCATCAGGCAGGTCGCACGAAGGTCACGATTGTCTTCAGGGAGAGTTTGGACCGTTGTGAACCGAGAGGGACTACATCCATACCACCATATCCTGGTCCAAGCACTACAGGAAGGAGATTCCGAAAGACGATTGCAATTTGCACTTGGCTGTTCGAGTCTGACATCGAAAACAGAAGGTTTCTAGACCGAATTCTGTGGACGGATGAATCGCAACTCACCCGGGATGGCATCACAAACTTGCACAACCTCCACACCTGGTCAGATGTGAACCCACATAGGACAAGGTGTCGGTCCTTCCAGCAAAGATTTAGTGTCAATGTCTGGGCTGGCATCATCGGCAACCAGTTGATAGAACCCTTCATCTTGCCCCAAGTGCTGAATAGTCAGCTATATTCGGACTTTTTGGAGAATACCCTTCCGGATCTGTTGAAGGACATCCCCCTGGCCACCAGAAGCGCAATTTATTTACAGCTCGACGGAGCACCTGCGCATACTGGGAACATTGTTAGGGCAACGTTGAATGAACTTTACCCAGAGCGCTGGATTGGACGAGGTGGACCGATTCCTTGGCCTGCTAGGTCACCGGACCTTACTCCACTGGACTTTTTCTTATAGGGAATGATGAAAGATGATGTTTACTCAAGAAAAATCAACACCAGACAAGAATTAGTTACCAGGATTGGGACTGCAGCCACGAAAATACGGGAGAGGCTGGCTACCATAGACCTCAAACGTGAAATAAAACGAAGGCTACTTGCATGCATCGAAACTAGCGGAGAACATTTTGAACAGCTTTTAAAGGACAAACGTTTTAATTGTAATTAGTTTTTAAGCGAACAAAATGTATTTTTTAGTTAACTTAAGTATAATTTCTTAAAAATTCGAATTATCATGATATTCTGTAAAAGGATTTTTGTAAATAAATTTTCGTATCCTTTTCCTACCTGGGCATGTTGCACCTTTTTGGAAAGGTAATTAGATAGGCAACTTGAAAAAAATAAAAAGTAGGTATGTTAATAACATGAATTTCAGAGAAAAGTGGGGCGAAAGGTGAAAAATCGTGAAATAAAAGTTAATTTTTTCAACTTCCAGGGGGGATTGCGGCCAAGGGGTTGGGGATAGGGGAGTGGTGTAAACTTTTTTGGAAAGGGCTTCCAAATAGTGATTTTTTGAAATCAGTTTGGGGCCGCTGCGATGCGTAGAAAAAAAGATAAAAATACAAGAGCGGTTCCCATATAAGGCAAAATCCTGATTTACGAATCACCCTGTAACTGCCAAACGGTGAGAGATGCCCCCCCCCCCACCCATACGATTTTTTGCTTGTCTCGGTCTGACCTTTCACCCCCTTCAGTATTGACCTCCCACCTCTGAACACCCTGTATAATCTCATTGAAAAAACTCAAAATTCATCATTGTTTTGGAAGTATTCAGCAAGTAATAATCTGTGAGTTGAACGAGAATCTTGTTTAACGATTAGAAGAAAAGGCGAATAATGTTAATTAGAGTATTTTAACCTAAACTTTTAACGAGAAAGCATAAAGCTAGGCTAGTAGATTTAAAAAAAGTAATTGATATCTTTTAAATACCTTCACTTTCGCTCAGAAGCATAGTGTTAATAAAACAAAACGTTCATGATAATTTTTAAGGGTTTACGTGGGTTTCAAATTCTGAAAAAAAAAATTATGATTTTTTTTTTGACATTTTTGAATGGTAAAACAAGTACTATTACATTCAAACTTTTAAGTATCAGAAAGAGTAGTATTTGAACTATATTCTATGATCTGAGAGCTGGTTTTCAAAAACCTTTTAAAAATGCGGTGGACATCATAACTTATGATAGATTTATCTGAAACTAAAAAATCAAATTTTTTATGTTAGCATACATTAAATTAATTTAAATCTGAATTTTTGACGGCGATGCGTACGAAAAAACAATAAATATTGCCATGTAAAGTAGGTTTTGATGAACGAAAAAAAAAATCCTTCGTTCACTAACTAGCCAATGCTATTTAGAAGAAGCGTACAAAATTTGAATAAGATCGTTGCATTACTTTTTGAGTAATCGTGTCCACCGACTTCAAAAATAGAGATTTGAGAAAAACCCGATTAAAGTTTAAAGTAAGAATAAAATTTTGAAACATTTTTCATAGAATACAGTTCAAATGCTACTCTTTTTGAGTAAAAGTTTGAATGTAATAGTACTTTTTCTAATTAAATTTCAAATCGATTCGTTCGAAGATCCACAGAGCGGTACAAAGAAGATTGCATCGTAAGAAAAGTAAAATTCGGGCCACTGTTTTTTGCCGAGAGAAAGATGAATCAGGAAATGTACGGTAATATTATCCAGGATATCCGAATTCCTTATTTTAATCGTCTAAGACACTGCGGCGTAATCTGAAACTTATATGTACAATGTTGCATCTTATCATAATTCTCGTCCTTTATCCTCCCATAGTCCTTAAACTATCCAAAAACTAAACTTTCCTCTCTACGTTATGTTTCTTTCATGTATTTTTTAATAAGCAAAGCCAGAATATTATGAAAATTGTGAGTGGTCCTAATTCGATGAACAGGAACTGTAGCAAACAACTGGTTACGGTTCTGCGTTTTTGAATATTTCTTTTCTTTTTAAATATACAATACCATAGCATAAACAGCTCATAACAAGCAAATCACAGTAATGCGTACTTTTAGAGCCTCTCAAAAATAAAAAAGCCGCGTTATCTTTGTCCCCAAAATGGCAGTAAAAGTGCCCTCGACTCGTGAACAATTCACCGTCTTATACGCCTTGCGGAGCTTTGGTGATAAATAAAGTTTTTATGCGTGCATTTCCTGGCCGATAAACATCGCCTTAAGCGGCTCATGTTTACCATTTGCAAAAAAATTAGAACAGGTTCCAGGTGTCCACTTCGCCAGGAAAATGACTTCATTCTTCTCTCGCGCGCGCCCCTTTAAGGATTATTACGACGATCATTTCCTTCTTAGAGTCGACTTCACTTTTCTCCACGGTACGGTGTATAGAAAAAAAAGTGGTTAGTTTGCTATATCTGAAAATATCTGACAATGGTCACTTTTGGAGGCAAGATATCCTCAAACACAATCTGACTAGGTCTTGTTGGTAATAGCAATGTCCAATGCATCGCGAGGTTTTTACCCCGAGGGGGAAAAAGTCATTGCCGCGAATGAAGTGCAGGTATGATGCCGTGCCGCGCCGGTATGTGCAAAACACTATTCCGCGCTCTGTACACGCAGCGAAGAGATATCGACTTGCAAAAAGCGGTTAGGCTACCTGAGAGCTCCTATTACCTTTTTCATCTGATCTATTGTGGCACAAACACACTAAAATTGTCCTATAACAAGACACGATTCTATCTCGACTCTTTTATTTCACCTTTTCGTCTCCAATTAAGTACGGCAGCATGTCATACCTTTACTACTATCAGTGCGCCGCCGCTGCCGCCGCGCCGCTGTGGTCTTAGAGGCCAGGTCTTGAGGAGGGCTTATAGGCGAAAAAGACGATAAATAGAAGAAAAAGGCTCTCTCAATAAAACGATAACCGGTTCTGAATTGGAGTCAAGAGTGTTTGAGAAGTTGGCTGGGTATTGGATCTAGGTACGCGGTACCTATAATCGTGGCGCTGGATGGTGCCTATACAACGCGCCTTTGTACAGCGTCTTCCATTTCTCTACCTCCAGTGGTATTAGTTCCGGTTGGGTCTTCTTTTTGCCGACTTTAAGACGATATTACCGTAACGTTATATGTGTACCACCGCGCGCTAAAGTTCGCTAAACTCAAGAAAATCAAAATAAATCCCGCTAACAGTCCAGCAAAATATGATGCTGATGTTGGTCCAAACTTTGGTATCAAACATTATTTTTCTTTTCTTTATAATAGGCATATGTTTGAAAGTGCAGCTAAATAAATAATTATTTCACAAAAGAAGCATCCAATTAAGGAGTGGACAAGATGTCTACTAGAAGCCTGTGCAAATTAACGAGTGTGCGCGATTCTGATGTCGCGATAATTACACGATGAAGGATTTTTCCTGACTAGGTAAGGAACCGTCGCAAGGTAAAATATTTACATGCCATTAGATCATCCTGTTGAAGAATGTTTTTCCTATTCAGGAAGTGGAATCCAAGGAACATGCTCATTTCAGTTTCTACACATTTCCATAAAATCAGTCAAAGCGACGCAATAAAATGCTGTTTACGTCCGAAACTTTATCTTGCTGAATTGCAGTAGTAATGCTTAATTACTTCTTTTAACGCCCATATATGGAAAAGACAAGGTGTGTAAAAAGTAAATAATTAGATCTAGACTTACTTGAACCTTTGTTTTCATGTTAATCTAACATATGGCGTCAAAGTGACTGCTTTAATTTAATTAATTTAATTTAATTAACATAATACGATTTAGGAATTGTACTCAAATTTTTAATTAGATTCATTGGTAACTGTTAACTTCTAACAGAATGTTAAGATAATATAATCTGAAAAGCAATCCTAGTAACTAGTGGATTTTACAAAAATCTCAATTAGAAAATGGTGAAGTTTTTATGAAAACATCTCGGAAGCTATCTGAAAGTTTTTTTTGATAATGCAACGCAGATTCGGTCTTGGTATTGTTAAAAGTCCAAGACTGAGACCAAGACCAAGACCAAGACCATGCTTGCAAGACTTGATCAAGAACAAAAACGAACTGCGACATTTCGGCTGACTGAAAAACCTTTTTTTTTAGTATCTACAGTTTTTGAGACATTATAATTCAAAATGTATTTCTTATATGCAATATAATATAATTAACCCTTAGCGGCCACACGGGGTAACTAGAGGTCTAAAACCTTTGAAATTGATACAAGTAACGACATCTTCCATCTATAAATAGACCGATAAAAATCATTAGAAATGTTGAAGAACTCTTCAACAAACATGAAACAATCGGTTAGAAGTCTTCAAACACCCATATGTCTTGTACAACTAGGTTTTCTGCGTGGGGTAATGGGTTACCCCATGTGGCCGCTATGTGGCCTGGCTGAGGTGTGGCCGCTAAGGGTTAATTCCCCTCTCATGAATGGCATCCACATAGACAGTAAAGTTAGATTTTGATAAGGCTACACCGGGGAAAAATAAACTCCAGAAACTTTTGTGCTTCTATCTATTTTGCTGATGCAAACCCAAGAGATTATTTTATAAATCATTTTATCAAAATAACGGGGGTCGGTTAACTTACAAAACTCCGGATGTGAAGGTGCCAGTTGTCGTCGACTCTAGGATTTTTTTCAGGTACTTACCATTGAGAAACAGTTTCGACAACATGATCAATATTCAAGAAAACAAGGAAATAAGGAGATTACTTCAATAACAAGTTCAGTACGAAAAACGTTATCATTTGTCATTTATTTTCCATTGTTTTATTGTTAACTGGTTAAACGTTGGAAGTAGCTGAAATTGATTTACTCGCTTTACTTATAAGATCTGCTAAACACGAGTAAATATAGCACGTTATCCAAAATATTTGAATGTGGAATTACAAGACTGCGAGACTATTACGAACGAGACCAAGACAAAGATTAAGTCTACTGATGCAAGACCAAAACCAATATCCCATCATATCATAGTTTGTTAATCACTACACAAAATCTTAGTTCCAAAAAATACAAAATTGCTGAGGTTATCTACACTTTCGGCTTTAAGTATTTTATTTAATAGTACCAGTGTAAGTGGTTGCAATCTAGAGCAAAAACTAGGGAGAGTTGCGCAAATAAAAGTCAGAAACTGTGTTCATTACAAAATTAATAAGTAGTAACAAAAAAAATATAGTGTGCTTTAGACCTAAAAGTTATAAGAACTAATACCCGAAAAAAAATTATTACTTCCGGACGTTTTTAAACGGAATACTAGATTTCACATACAAATTATATGTCTCCGTAAGTGGTAGAGGTTAAAAAGCAAAAAATCTTAAACCATTAGATTGCTTAAGAGTGAAATTCGCAAGCTTTTAACATCAACTCTATATAATTCGCGGTTACATTCACATCTTTTAGAAGTGATTAACAAATTTCTGGCACGAATTACATGTTTTTCTCCACTTACAAGTAATAAATGGCTTTCAATTAGTGTTCGGAAACTGCTGATCAATCAGAGCTCAAAACAAGACTTTCTCTTTCAATTTCTCTGGAATTTTGTACTCATTTGTAAGATCAACTTAATAAATTAAAAAAAAAAAAAAAAAAAAAAAAAAAAAAAAATAAGTGGAGGCGCACAAAAGCGCATTCAGAATCACGCAATCGTTGCAGCATATAAAAACCAATGAAAACATTTATAATTTTTCTTGTTTTAATGAGTTCCATATTTCACGATCGATCAGCAAGTTTCGTTTTAACTTTCTTCTTACTCTAGGTCTCAATCAAGCACGACCGTTGAAAAAACAAAAAAGATTCATATTCTGTTTTACCTGGCCTTATACCTGGAGATGGTCTGAGCTAATTGGTATATCTGAGATACAATTCTGAGCCAATCATTCATGGCCAACCGAATCGACCGGTAGAAAAGAAATTACGTCTCGTTGCAAGATCAAGCAACCACCGGATCCAGCATACGTTGGAGTTACTTACGCTCTGGTCTCACAGTGACCCATTAAGGTGATTTTTACCTTTTATCGACCCCGTTTCGCGCATCTCGTCTTCATTTGTTTTCATTTTCCGTCCACTTTTCGACTTCCTTCTTACGGAGGCCCTCAAGGTGCCTCGAACGGGGGCCTAAAGAAGAGGTGTGTATAAGACCTCTTGCTCCTCCAACGAGGGTCTTAATAGCGAATTTTGTGATACGACGGTACTCTGCGAGGCGTGCTAGTGCCCAAGCGCTCTACACAAAGTTGTCGTTCACGCTATGCTTTTATGTTCCAGCATAGTGCGACCAGAACGACAAGAAGATGAGGAAAAAAAAAATATATATATATATACTATATACTGAAATAAAATAAAAACGAGCCCGATTGGGGCCTATGCCCTGTGCCGTGATGGCGCATAAAACTGTTAAAATGGAGAGTTCAAGCACACTCTGAGCCAAGGCGAGGGACAGAAGCAAGAAATCTTAACTTCTTTGAGACGCTGGTCGAGAAAACTTGAGTAGCATAAAAAGAAGAAAAACTGGAGGGAAAGACGAAGTAAAACCAAAAAGAAAAAAAAGAGGCAACAAGTATATGTATAAAATTGAAAACTCGTTCATTGTGGTGCTGTAACTCTTAAGACCCGCTTTATGAGTCACTTGAGACCAGCATCACTGGCCAGCCGCCGCCGTAAACTCGTAAAATCGCCACACGGCGCAAACGTAAACAACAAAGAGGTCGTGCGTTGCATATCTGGACTAATGTGGTTTTCAGCGAAATCAAATAATCGCGATTTGCCGCCGTTTTTCATTTCTAGCGATGACTTGGGGTCTTCAAGTTTTCCCTGCTCATGCTCTCATTTTGCCCCGATGAAGGGTCCGGCTCTTGATTCTTCAAACCAAATTATAGCTCAAGTACCAGGATATGCGCAAATTATGGGCATTTGCCGCGTTCATACAGGCGTACAGTTTTATGATGAATCTTCTTCGCTATTCGCTAGAATCTAGAGCTATTTTTCTGTAACTTGGCGGCTATTAAAGTTCAACTTGAAGGCGAGCAGCTTAGAAGAATACTTTGATTCTTTGGTTGCGAAGAGAACTCAAGAATGAAGACTTTACAACTCCAGCGAAATAAAGGAACATTGCTCGAGATGGACGAAAATGTCTATACATTAATATTTCACGAGTCGATAACCATTTTAAAGGTAAGACATTACATATCCGACGCTGAGAGTGGCCTGTGGACCATGGTTTTATTCCGTCTGCATAATAAATCTTGAAATTATTTTTTTGTGAGTTGGTAGTACTATCTTTGACATTTATGTAGAGTCTCATGTCAAAATATTCAATTGCTGCAGAGTATTTCTGTAAACATACAAAAGTGAGTTCTTCGATTTTTACTAAGTTTGATTTAGTTGAGCAAAGAAATTTGCATTAAATGTTGTTTGCTGAATGAATATTCTGCCGCGGAAACGTTGAGGATGTTGCAGAAGACCTTTTGTGATGAGGCTATGTCACTAAAAAATGTTTATAAGTGGTACAAAGACTTCAAAGAAGGCCGAGAACGAGTTCAAGATGAACAACACTCCGGACGTCCATCAACGTCTATCAACGAAAACCACGTCAAGAAAATAAAAGATTTGGTTCTCGAAAATCGTTGATTGACAATTAGAGACATTGCTGATGCTGTGGGCATTTCATTTGGATCAACCCAAACCATTTTAAAAGATGTTTTGTGCCTCAAATGCATCAAAACTCGCTTGTTTCCAAAACCAATCAATTTTTTCGAAAAAGAGCTTCGTGTTAATATCTGTGAAACAATGATTTCTGACTACCATAACGTCATCTACCGCCCTATTCACCTGATTTAGCTCCATCTGACTTTAATGCTCCAACTTTATAAAACAATGTGGCAATTTTCTTACATTTCCAGCTTCCCAAAAATTTTCGTTGTTATAGTTACAACGTACATTTTTAAAATAAAACAGAAAATGTTTAAAGCAGCGTCGCTTACTACACTTTTAGTATAGTGAAGAGCTTTATGCATATGCATTTTGAAGATAGTCTTAGTTGTCCTTCAAACTTAAGAATTTGTCGAATTTGTTATTTTACTTTTGACAATTTTGACATTTAAATCTGTCGACCTTAGTCCTTAGACCTGAGTTGATATGACGTACCATCTGAAAGGTAAAAGGATGTACTTTTCAACGAGTCTTTTATCATTATCTTATAATGTCCTTGATAGGACTTATGGTGCTTTCAGTAACTGTACCTCCCGTCAAAGATCAAAAATTTTGAACTTAGAAAAAAGAATTGAAGGAGTGTCTCTAAACAAACGTTGATAAGAATACACCATAGATCGATTGGTATATGTTGGAATACATCATTCAGGAACTGCTAAATTTGTTATGCTGACTTAAATATATATGTCCAAATATAAATTTCCTAGACTAAAAAACTAGGTTTGTATTATTGATTAATTTTACTACAAAATATATTATTCCAGAATGCTAACGTTGGAAATTGTTAGCTCCAAAGTTTAATACGAATGTTGGTTCCATTGTTTTTACAACGTTTTTCTACTCAGTACCGAAAGCTACCCTTCCTTATCTATGTTTCTCAACATTTTCTTTAAGATTACGAATAAACCGTAGAAATTTCAATTTCGTTTACTTGAATTCTAATTAATTTCTTCAGATATGACAACAGCATTGTTATGATTTTATCATCATCGTTACAAAGAACAACAATAATTTCAGAAGAAAAATAATTATTCCTTAATATTTCAAGGAAAGTTCCTGAAGTGTTTAAATAATTAGCCATAATTCTTAGCCCTTTTCTCAGAAACTCCACGCTCGACAATATGAAAAAATGAAATGCAAAAGAATGAGTTAATTGCGTAGCGCGCAGCAGTTAAGAAGCTCGATGGTCATCCGCTTGAAAAGAAGCAGACTGGCGAAGTGTTCTGCGTGTCGATGACATTCTTTGTCAATTAGCCTCGAAGACGCTGAGACGGACGCGCCGGAATGCGAATCCAGCTGCTAGCCGTGCTGGGCCTATAAAACGCCCCGCTCTCCTAAAGTCGTTCCGAATAGCAGCACGTTTCATAACTTTGGGCTCGTAACGGCTCCGATCATTTTATTTTGCCCGATCAGCCCGACTTCCTGTTCGCGCTGCGATTGATTATTATTTATTCAGTGTATAATGGCCGCTGCGTATAAGGAGCTCCGCCAACATCAATTAACACCTTCTTCGCTTGGTCGAATCGGTTAGTTGGGACTTCTTTGGATAATAGTTGCACAATTCGAATCGGACGGTGTTTGCAATTTCGATCAATGCTCGTATTTACTAATGGACAGTGTCAATAGCCTGATAAACATTTTTCTCGATTAATTTTTTTCGCGTGATTATATAGATGGATATTCTTTTGATATTGCAATATTTGGAAAACGTTTCTGTTAATTTTTTATATACAGTATTGCCATAGAATAGATGAATGTAAAAATTTCAAATCAAAATTCGGGTTAGTTTAAATTGAATAGGGATTTGCAAAACAAGTTCCAATGCATTAATATGTTTCTAAAACATTTGAGAAAAATGTTTTTCAACACGTGATTTTTTTAAACAAAATCAGGTTAATTCGCATAGATGGAGAGAAGTTTGTAATCACGTATGAATTATGTTCATGTATGCTATGCACACAATATTCAGAAATAATAGGATTTCCTTCATAATTAAATAAAATGTTATCAAAAAATTTAAATTTGTTGTGAATATAATTTCTAATGATATTTATGAGTTTTCCATAGTACTTGGAACTATGTTTACTAGATATAATTCAAGACATTATATGGAATTAAATTTACTCAAAAATTGCACGCACTGCATTCAAGAAAATTTTATATTAAACCATTTTTTTTTTTGATACTTATAATGAGAGATTGTAAGTTTTGACGATCGATTTGCATTGGTTTTGATGATAATCGTGAAAGCTTTTTGAAGACATTTTTCCGAAGAAGTACTTTAATAGTGTAAAATTTCGTTTACAGTATTATAATAATATATTAACATAATACTAATAATTTCTTGTATGTAAATAATAAGATTAAGAAATAAACAGATGTTTAACTTAGACCTTAAAACTGTTTTTCATTTATACAGGGTGGGCCATCTAACGCTTGGAATTGGAACTTTGGGTTATTTTGAGGTTAGAAGGTTTGATGACATTTCCGATGTGACAGAAAGTTAGTTTTATGTTTGACATTTATGAAATGGGTCGCTTTTCGCTTGAACAAAATTGGGAAATATTAAAAACTTATTTCCAAAGTGGTGAGTCTTCTCCTCAAACTGTAAGAAATTTACGGAAAAAATTAGACAAAAAGGATGTGCCAAAAACGCAGTTTGTGGATCAATTTGTGAAGCGAGTTCGTGAAACTGGATCGTTGTTGGATAAAACAACCCGTGTATGTACTCGTCCAGTGCGCTCAACCGAAAACATCGCTGCTGTTGTTCAGAGTGTGCGTGAACAACCATCAACATCAACTCGTCGTCATTCTCAAGAATTGAACATTTCACGCACTTCTTTGAGAAGCATTTTGCATAAAGATCTCGGTATGAATGCGTACAAAGTTCAATTAGTGCAAGAGCTGAAGCCGCATGGCCATCCGATGCGTTTTCGGTTTGCTCAATGGGCCGAAGACCGCTTGATCGAAGATGGGCATTTTTACCGAAAAATCATCTTTTCAGGTGAAGCTCATTTCCACCTCGGAGGATACGTCAATAAACAAAATTGTCATATCTGGGTCAGAAAATCCACACTTCACGTGGACAAACCAATGCATCCACAATGAGTGACTGTCTGGTGCGGATTTTGGTCTGGCGGCATTATTGGGCCATTTTTCTTCGAAAATGAGCAAGGAAACGCCGTTACAGTGAATGGCGATCGCTACCGCGCCATGCTAAGCGATTTTTTGTTTCCCAAAATTGAACAGTATGACATAGACGACATTTGGTTTCAACAGGACGGCGCAACGTGCTACACAGCCAACGTAACAATCGATCTTTTGCGCACTGTTTTCGGAAATCGCATAATCAGCCGAAATGCTGATGTCAATTGGCCACCTCGAAGCTGCGATTTGACTCTGTTAAACTTTTTTTTTGTGGGGAGCCGTTAAGGACAAGTGTTAAGCTAACCATCCAGAGACGATTGACGACTTGAAACGTGAAATCGAAGTTGCCATTGACGAAATAGAGGCCCAAACAATCGAAAATGTACTAAAAAATTGGACTGATCGAATGGGGTATTGTAAGGCTAGCCGTGGCAGTCATTTGAATGATGTTGTCTTCCATTCCTAAATGGAAAAGTTCAATCTTTCTAATAAACTCATAACTTTGAAAAAATATTCATTTGTTTTTTTTTTATAGCCGATTCAAATTCCAAATCTTAAATGGCCCACCTTGTATATTCATTTATGAAATTTTGTTATTTATTTAATAAGAATATGAACACATAAAAATTGAATAAATTATGATGTAAATGTATTATTCATAAAGAATGACATCATCTATACTTTTAATTTCTGAATAATAATCATAAATGTATGATTAGTAAATGTGGACTGAATTTCATTATTAATGTAAGTAAAATTTTTGCGTATGCAAAATATATCATAACTTTTCTTTCCATGTACATGATCAAAAATTTTCTTATTTTTTCAACGTGGAACCAGCGCTTTTTAAAAAGCCTTGCTTTTTTTATATGTTAGTTTTGTTATTTTGCTTCTGTGGCTAGTGTATTTTGAATTTCTAGATCTAGGAATATTATAAGCCAGCGACAGAAAAACAGTAAAACACTGCTATAAAATTGGAGCTCTTCGAAAGATCTGCTTCTACAAGAATACTGTAGTTATGCTTTTATATCTAAGTATCTATGTCTAAAGCGTACAATCAATTTTCATCGAAATTGGAACACCAAATCAAAACAGATACGAAATCAATAAAGGTTCTTCCTGTAGTTCTCAATCCAAAATCGGAACAGACCAGTCATCTTCCTCTGACCTTAATTGGTGCCCAGGGCCAGATATCTCGCGCATATAAATTATTTTGCCTCCCTGCGGGTGGGTTTCTTATCTCCTCTCCTCAACCACTGATAATGGATAATGAATTGATTTCAAATAAATTTTCTTCGCCTCGCATTGAACCGCAGTTCAGCTCAGGCTTGACGTTGATATCTTATCAGCGTCGATTCGAGTTGAGTAAGCAATCGACCAGCAGCAGGTCTGAAATCGGCCCGACAAAGCTCCAAACATCCGCTGCCGTGGAAAGAAAATAAAGAGAAAATCTGCGCGCAGACATCCTCTGCACAGTTTGCGCCGGCTAAGCACGTGCAATTATATGCACCATTTGCTGTCGATGAAAACTCGACTGCAATTATCCAAGCCTGCCATATGAAGGGAACTGAGAAGCGTCCGTCGAGCGACTCGTGCAACTACGGCGAATCACACTCAGAACCGCATTCAATCACGTCCACGTTCGAATTGAATAGCCTCGGAAAAAATATACAAAGTTGGAAAAAAATACCCTCACAGCACAGCGGGGAAGGAAAGAAGTTGCGGGCGATGTTTGGTCTTTGTGACAAATGTGACGATGACGACGACTACGATGACACGGCAGGCACTCTGTCGCGATACCTGGCAGAAGGTTCAGAAAGGTTGGACTTATACAAAAAGAATTTTACCTGGTTTGGCCTTAGTTGGGCAATGAAATTTTTGTAATTGCATGAAATTAGGGAAATCTTAAGACGTCACGTTTTTGGTTTTCATTAGTATTTTACTATACGCCAATTATGGGTCTCGAACAGATATCGGACTGCCACACACTGTGGTTATCTACCAATTTTAGGTGAGTTAATCGCCTGCCAAGATTATCGTTTATCGCCTTGGGTGCTTGATGTAGCAAATGTTGGTCAATACGACCGCTTTTATTTGAACGCAAACAAATTAATGAGTTTTAATTTAAGTGTCCGGAGAACCTTAAGATTTTGTTTGCTGGTTTTGATATTCGAGTGGGTTTGATAATTGCGATATAGTAACAGATTTTAATCGTATTAAGCTCCCAGATGATTGCAACAAGTAGTTTATATTTATATAAATATTTTTAAGAAAGTCATAGACAATGTGTACTAATTATAAGAGTTCGTTTGTTTGTTCATATATTTTTCTGTTCGCTTTAATTCAACTCTTATAATAATTCTTGTATCGAGTTGGTACGAAAGAAATGAGACAGTTTGTTTTTACATTTTAAATTCTAACATTTTTATTTTACTATACATTTAGTCAATCAAATACTCGCCGTGAGCATCTATGACTTCTTGCCAACGTATAGGCAAGGATTGGATGCCTGTTGCCCAGAACTCAGCGAGCCGTGAGTTGAAGAAGGTGGCTACGTAGGTTTCAACTTCATTAAAAGTGTTAAAGCGTTTATCACGCAAATCATTTTTCATGACTCTGAATAAATGAGAGTCTGAAGGGGCAATGTCTGGGGAATATGGTGGATGAGGTACCGTCTCCCAGCCTAAGCCCTGCAGTTGTTGGCGGGTGGTGGATGCAGTGTGCGGACGAGCGTTGTCATGAAGTAAAATGACATTGGCTCTTCTTCGTCTTTTTTCTTTGATATCTGTGGCTAGTTTATCGAGCTGCGCCGCATATGTGTTAGCATTAACTGTTTCATTATGTAATAATTCATAAAACAGCATGCCCTGAGAATCCCAAAAGCAGCACAATAGAACTTTTTTGCCGCGGTTTTGATATTGCTTTGGTTGGTGGGTCTTCCTTTCGTGGCAGCCAGAAGGCACGGCGCGTATTGTTTTCGTAGAGAACCCACGACTCGTCCCCTGTGACCAAATCCTCCAAAAACTCCTTCCGGCGCGGTCGAAGTAGTAGCGATTGGCAGACGGCGACCCGAGCAGCACGAATGGCGTCTGTGAGGGCATGAGGTGTCCATCGGGATAAAACTCTCCTATATCCGAGCTCGTGCAGGTGATGTTCTATAGCGTGATGGCTGCAGTGGAGTTTTGTCGCTAATTCACGAGTGCTTGCATCCGGCTTCTGTTGCAGTTCACGGCGCAAATCATCATTGTCGAAAGCTGGTGGTCGTCCCGAGCGAGGCTGACTTTCGAGGCTTCGGTCTCCTGTACTGAAGCGTTTGAACCAACGAGACACTGTTGCGTGTCTTGTAGTATCTGAGCCAAATGCAGTGTTGATTTTGTCTGCCGCAGCTCGCGCACTATGGCCTAACAAATACTCGTAAAGGTATAGAGTTCGAACTTGTCGCTCATCCATTTTTCTTCAAACTGACTGAATTAATCGTGCGTGCGCTTTTATATACCCCTAGGACTGAAGCACCTAGAATGTTCTATAACATACTAGAATACGGTCGAAAACAATTGATTAAAAAAACAATATGAGTAGAGTTTTCTAGAGTGTCTCATTACTTTCGTGCCAACCCAATACCTTACCAAACCGGATAAGGGTATATTTATTCTTATTATCTTCTTCAAAATGACAAATTTACGTACATATGTAAACATCGTTCTTCATAAGACCACAACCTATATAAGAATACAGTGTAAAGTCAATAGCTGTGTTTGTCTTCTTCAAAATTTGTTCCAGATAATATTAGATAATGTATTTTATATTGAACTGAATTTATTTATTAGAAATGTAGATTGTAGTTAACATAAAATCGAATTATATCCTTCGTTATAAGCTTACGAAGTATAACTAAACTGGTTTTTAAGTTTGATAACAATTAAACAACAAATAAAGGCATAATTCGATAACACTGTTTTTTTGTGTGTAATACGTCTTAAAAAGTATGGAAAATATATGGGATTTAAAAAAGGGGACATTTGATAAACATACCTTATTAAAGGCGTTTTATTGAACAATGATATTGATAGTATGAAGATGAATATTGTCAATAAAAGGGACATTCATTATATTGAGAGCTGTTCAGCGCAAATTAATTTAGTTTAAAATTGATTGACGGGTCATCAATATTATTGATAATGCTATGCGATCTCACATCAGTCTCTCCTGAATTTCTACTGAAATTTATTGAGGTAAGTAATTCTTTATGTAGTTTTTGTACAAAAGAATTTGTTAATTCAACAAGAAAAGTGGTTAGTTTAATAGTGTAAATACATACTCCACTATGGCAGAGTACAATACGACGCGGCGAATAAACATTCTACCACCTTGGAAGAGTCAATACTGAAATATTGAGCCATTGAACGCAACTATATATGCACTGCACAACTGTGAAGCCAATTTTCTAATTTCAGTTTAATTAGTGTTCCAAGCGGAAGCTATTGATGTGCTGAACTAATTCTAATGTTTACAAATTCTCCAAATAGTAAACCATCATTAACTTAGCTAAACGGTTAAGACCATTAAGGGCCAATTCTTCCTGAAACCCATAAAACCGCCCATTTAAATTTCATTCCTTCCTGGGCTGCATTACGTATGTATGTTAGCCATGCACTCGCCCCAAATAGAGTTACAATGCAGCCGAACGCACTTAATTTGAATAGACAGCTCCCAAAAAAAAAAAAAACTAAGGTAAACAAAAAAAAAATATCTAGGAATCGTCTGGCGTCTATTTCCAGCGCATTCAGTGCGCAATGGAATTATAAACAACAATAGACGTATCCCGACACCAGTATTATGTAGAAAGTGAAGAAAAAAAAAATCACTTTCAATTATTCCCTTGCTTCTGATGCGCTATAAATAGAGAACTTTCTCTAGCTGAAGAAAGGCTGAACCAATTAGAAACACGCTTCACCTTTGGGAGCTTGTATATAATCACCTTTAGAGCTGATTGCATACGAATGGGCCGGGCTCCTCTCTTGGCATCTTATATTATGCAAATCGAAGATTGCCCCCTTTATCTTGTGCGATGTCTGTGCTGTAATAATGCACAGAGTTCTGGGGCCGTCGAACCTCTTCCTCAACCCGTGTTTACACACGCTGCTGCAGATTCTGGTGGTGCTAAACCACGCGTGGAATTGAGTGCGCACTCAAAGGTGAGGATTCTCATTATTTGTCATGTGGCTGGGGATCTGGCCCGTTCTGGGGCTCGACTGGATAGTGTGAAAATAGAACCAGTTGCCTGAGCTCGTTATTCCCACGATAGGGCGGTGTCAGCTTTCAGCAATTGGTAGTCGAGTTTCAGTGATTTAATGTCTATTCAATATAGACGAGTTTTCGAATAATGAACGGGTTTTGCGCTAATGAAACCTTAAGAAAATTCAGAGAATAATATTATAAGGAAAGGGAGATATTTATTTTTACCCTATAAGTTTCGTGTCCTAGATTTAAGAGACGCTTGCTTTTTTTACATTTGACTACAGATACACTGTCACTGCAGCGAATTTCGATGTATTGTATTGTATTATTTGAAAGTAGGTTTCTTCAGTATTGTAGTTGAAAAATTTTCAAAATAAAATTATATATATTCTAAACTTCTTTATGGCCTTTTCATTAATGATTTTAATATTTAAATCACGTAAAATAAAAATTGTATGAACATTGAAAGAAAAAAAACATTGGTAATAATAACTCACATCGTAGATTAAAAATGCACCAAACAATAAAGTTGGTTAATTTTAAAATTGTTTACTAACCATTTCTTGATTAATTTGCAATTTTAATATTATTTAAAAATATTTCGTATGACCTCACAATGATAATGAAAAAAAATAGTTTACCAACATTTTACTTAATCCAATAGCAGATTAAACAAAAGATTGTTTAAGTTCATCGGTTGCTGCATTCTAACCCGCTTAAAAATAAAATTTGGAATTAACTATTTTTGGTAGTTGCACTTGAATAGCGAAATTGTTTAAAAATGTACAGCCTTTTAGCAATATGTATGACATGAATTTAAGGCTGAATATGATTGTGGCAGCCAAAGTATTAACAATTTATTTTGTTTAAATAGACCAATTTTATATTTCTGTGTGTTGAAGGAAATTTTTGGTTGGAAAGAAAAAAACATTATACTAAAAGAAAAACGGTCATTTTCAGACAAACGTCAGATTAAAACCTTTATCCGTGTTGGCAAATAAAAGATCACAATCATGAGATTAATTGAAAACCCCATTTGCTTTTGCTTCAACCTAGCGAAACCGAAAAGACCTAAATAAATGAAGAAAATAAATCCTCTTTCTAAATGTCTAACAACATTGCAATTATTGTAAAAACTTCTCTTACGAAACAATGACCCCTTTTACCTTTGGGAAGTGATAAGTAAACAAAAGAAAGTCACGCAAATCTCTCAGAAGACTCCTTTTTTCCTAGTTTGCATCGGCCTCCAATAAATCGTGAAAACAACTGTCTCACCTCATTTTCCCACGCCCCAAACTGACGGATTTATAGGCGTTTAGCGTTCTATAAATTCTTCGGAATGAGCTGAATAAAAATCCACTTGTGGGAAATGCTCCGCAGTGCGCTGGGCTGGTGTCATCATCGCTGTCCAGAAATAACAAATGCCTGCAGCTCGGCGCTCGTTTTTGTCATCATCATGCATAACTATGGCAGAGGGCCGGCCCGCGAGGTCCCATCACTCCTGAATATGCTGCACGCTTTGTGTGGTGTGTTTGCATTGTTTGCGCAACTCATATGCAACTGAGAACGCTATAAGAAATCGGATACCCTCGCCCTAATAATGCCAGCATGTATGGCACACTATACGAAAACGGCGGCTGCTTATAGTCTGCTTTATAAAGCTGCGCGCGCCACTGAATCTTTATGTAGTCGCATCGAGTAAATTTAGAAATGTGTGACTTGTTGCATTTGCTAACTGGGCAGCGAGGCATTGCTTGGAAAAATTATATATAAGACTGAAAGCGTGAAAAGTTACATCAGATAAAAAATTTGTCTGAAAGAATAATACAGAAAAAAAGTGATTTTTTTGAGCTATTGTAGCGCTTGGCAGGCGATTTTGCTATGCTCGGATGTTTTCTTATTAACCTGCTCTGGTTAGACTGAGCAGTGCGCGATCACTTCATTTCAAAACAATGCAAAGCAACATTAATTTTACCCAGGCAAACATCGTGCACACAATTGAATGGCGGTAAATTATGCAGAGAAAATGAATTTGTCGATGGTTTTACGAAATTACGACAAATATGACGGTCACTCTAATTGCAAAAGCCATTTGGGATTGCGTGAATGAAAAGTAAGTACTAGAAATTAATCTTTCTCATTTTATAAGAATCACTGAAAAACCTGATATAGGGAGGTTCTATATAATAAAAATGTCTGTTATACAAAAAATAAGTGTTATATAGAGTCTTTTAAAAACTTATAAATATAGATAGTTCCAAAAGTGAGGTTGAAAACTACGTTTATAGCAACATTTCATAAAAATACCTATTATTATTTCATGGTTCATTCCATTAATTTTCTTACTGATATTTACCCAACAAGATTACTCTAGTAAACTTGACTAGAAAAACACAGTTTAGAATTAAGAAAGCAATCTTGTTATTTAAACTACATATCTTGTTGGAATAACATGACAGTAAGTGGTTCACACAACTAGATCTAGATTAAACTACGAGTATAACCCTTTCGACCCTATTGACGGCATCAACGAAACATTCCCTGGGTATGATCGCTGTCTAAAATCGGTATTTACGGAAAGCGGATACGACTGCTGCCTATAGTCCGATTCAGATGAGTGAAAATTCGCATTCATGGAAAACTCTGTGCGATCATTCTCATGGGAAGCTTTCTCGTATTAGGAATGCATTACCGCGGCGAACTGTGCCGTACCGAAAGGGTTAAATCGCCAAGCTAATATTAAAACAACAAGAATATTGGATTTAATTTTACTACATTATTTAGTCGAAATAATAAATATGTATACTTTTTTGAAAATCGGTTAATCATGTCTTATTATTATTATTATTATTATTATGTTAGTGAGTCGTCTAAGGCCCTCTCAGTGCCTACCGAATAGCAACGCGACCTATAAGATCTATTAAAAAAACCTAATCCTTAAGGGGGTATTCTCATGTAAACGCATAAATTTTACCTCTTTTTAGGGAATTTTTTTTTATAAGACAATAAAATTAAATCACTTTAATTTTTTTATGTTTTCATCTGTATCTTAAACTGTTTAAAAAAAATTTTTTTTTTATTTTACATTTTTTATATATATTTTTTAAAATTAAATTAGACACAAAAAAAAAAGCAGGTCACTGGTCAGTGTAATAGCGGCTGTTCATGTTGTCCGAAATAAAAAAGTCGAATGGATTATTGTTCAGTAGGTCTGTCGCTATCGTCCCTACCAGAATTAATTAATTTGATTGAAAAACAAAAAAATAGCGGACTGTAGAAAAAAAAAGTTACGAAAATCTTGTTTTTTTTTGTTAAAAATAGTTTAAAAAAAATAAGAAAATATTTTCGAAAATAAACAATTCTGGTACGGACGATAACTATTAATGGGTAGAAGAACATATATAAATTTCAAAGCAATCGGTTGAATAGTTTTTTTTTAGAACCCTGACAGTGTTAGAAAATGATGTTTCGAGAAAAATGCGTTTAAAGTTTCAAGAGCAGAACAAGTCGCGACTATGAGTTGTAACTTATTTAATACTAGGAATTTCGGTCTGAATTTTTCACAGCATATTTTCAATAGGTTTTACTATCGAAATATGAAAAAAAAATCGATTTTTCGAAGTGGTCACATGAGAATACCCCTTTAATGAGAACTAGGTTTATGTAAATTGAGAGAAAATTTGAGATGAAACCCGCCATAGTTAATAGTTCTTTCATAAAAGTATAAAAAGGCATAAAAAAATAAGTGGTTCCCATGAAGATTTGAGACAACGAAATTCGATAGTTTGCAATAAAAGTGGGCTAAATAAATAAAAGTGACCAGACTTCTTCTGGTTGATCAACAAAAATTCACGTTATAGTAACTATGATATTGAATACATTTAAAGCAACCATAACAATGACTTGTTTCATTAAAATATACCTTGTCAGTTAATATTAATTATGAATGCTAGTAAAATTTTACATATATTCTCGTTATTTCAACAATTCACTAGTAAAATTGACATGAAAATCGTTAGTTGAACCAAGTTCCTTTTGAGAAATCCAACCAGATGAATCAACGAGCCCTCCTCATTGTTGATTCAACTAGAACTGGTTTTTTCCAGTGTATACAGAATCTCAAAAAAAAAAAAAAACTTTCGAAATTAAAAGAAAACATTTGTTTAACTCATAAACTTTTTGAAATCTTATAATTCATTGTTGGTACAATTCTACGAGTAAATGTAATGGAATAATAATTTATGTAGTGTATTTTAAAATGAATAATCAATCTCTTTTATTACTAATACGTTCCCGTGATGCGATTTTCTTTGCAATAAAACGTTGTAACTTGAAATAATTTCCATATCGAGATAAGCTTTTAAGGCGAAAAACCAGTAACCGATTGGGTTTTTCTACAAGCTGCTTAGTATAGGTAGTCTAATTAATTCAACAAATCACCCCACTTCCTGCTATTAAGATATTCCTATAATGGAGCATTTCATCTAATGCAATTATCGCAATCCCAAAGGAATTGAATTCATTTGATCGGCGGCTTATTCTGCGGTGAATTCGGTAGCAGTTTTATATCTATGCGAATCCCGCGATGTGAACAATACTCCGTGTAATGTGCTAGCGTCGCAATTAAATGAATTTGCATAATTACATCGGAGTATTGAAGAAACTCAATGAAGTAGATGATGTGCATCCATTTCTTGTTTATTTTTATGTTTAGTAAAAATCCTTTTATTATTTATAATTTAATTTATTGTTATTCTTTATTTAAATTTTTAAAATCTTTTTTTAACTACAATTAATTTTTTAAATCTTGTTTCTTTTACGTCAATTTATAACTTGACTCTCTAAACTGAAATCTCAAAAATTATTTTTGTTTTAGCTTACTTTATATATTTATTTTTTATTTTTAAAATCATCGCCTCCTTAATTTTAAAAATCGTCGCCTCCTCCACATCACCCTCCTCCCACTTACAGCACGATTGATGTAAGGATATTAAACAATTTTGCCGATTTGCGGCTGGAAATAGTTATGAACCGATGAGCGGTTGTTAAATTAATGGCATAGCCGATTTGCGACTGGTTAACCGATTTGCGGTGATTTAAAGTTGATGTTGATTAATGATGATTTAAAGTTGATGTTGATTAATGATGATTTAAAGTTGATGTTGATTAATGATTGATGTTGGTGCTAGTGGTGGTTTCTTTTTTTGATAGAATCAATGGGCTGCGGGAGGTGTTTATGAGGAGATGTGGAGAATGATGATGTTGTTGCGGGTGGTGGTGTTGAAGTTGTTGTTGTTGTTGAGCCTGCTGTTGAGCCTGCTGTTGAGCTTGTTGCTGCTGAGCTTGCTGTTGAGCTTGTTGCTGCTGAGCCTGCTGTTGAGCTTGTTGCTGCTGAGCCTGCTGTTGTTGAGCTTGTTGTTGTTGAGTTATATATGTTCCTTGTTGAGTCGGTTGTAACGTCGTTTGATGATGTATTTGCGTTTGTTGATTTTGAGGATGTTGATGCAGTTGAATTTGTTGATACTCCTGTTGCTTCCGCTCTTGTCGGGGTCACCAGTTATGGGTGAATATGCATCCATTTCTTGTTTATTTTTATGTTTAGTAAAAATCCTTTTATTATTTATAATTTAATTTATTGTTATTCTTTATTTAAATTTTTAAAATCTTTTTTTAACTACAATTAATTTTTTAAATCTTGTTTCTTTTACGTCAATTTATAACTTGACTCTCTAAACTGAAATCTCAAAAATTATTTTTGTTTTAGCTTACTTTATATATTAATTTTTTATTTTTAAAATCATCGCCTCCTTAATTTTAAAAATCGTCGCCTCCTCCACACTCAATAACACTTGAATAGAATCACTTCGACTTCCCGTGGAAGTATTTGCATGGTGAGCTCCAACTGGAACTGGGTTGAAACGGAGGCAGAAACGTGAGCCAGGGCAGAAGATAGACGTTGAATCTTAACTCCAAGCCTAAGATGAGTTTTCAATCTTCTTGCTGAGCGATGTAACAGACGCTGCGGTTACAATTGCGTTTGAGCCAGGTTACGCCGAGTGACCTCAAGAGCAACAGCATAGAGGCGGGCTGGGAAGCACTGGCAATAGTAATAATTGCTACTACAGCTGTAGAGGCTGTAGAAGCTGTAGAGTTGAGGAATTGTGGGCAGAGGCTGTTTATAATCGGGTTTCCATGTCAAGCCAACTGACGACAGTCGTCAAGTCCAAATATGTAAGTGCATCTCTTTACATCGCGATAGACGATTCATTGAAAAGGAATTTAATCCCTCGAACAGGTGTGATTAGTAACTGCCTGCCGATGCCAACATAATCGTCAAACGAAAGCACTTTCTACGCGCGCTTTTGCCTTGAGTTTTTCCCCGAAGCTGACAAATAGCGCGCGCGGGGAGTCGTAATCGCCTCTAAGTCTGAGCTTCAATTTCATGCTAATCTGAAAGCAGCCCCACAAGTGAATAGGCACCACGACAAGTGCTCCTCTTCTATTTTCTACATTTTCTCAGCATTTTACGTTTATTGATTTATTTATTTTCCCACTTTTCCTGCTATTTTCAGTTGGAAAATTCTTCAAATTGTAGGTCGAGACATTGACGGCACTCAAAATATAAAATCCCCACGACTCGACATATCTCTTTTGCTATTGGGAGCAAATTTTCAAGGAATTCAATTATTGAATTTGTGCAAATCTGATGCCGGGGTTGCTTAATTTTGTAGTACACCACCTTGAATATATCCTCAAACTAGAGCACAGTGCTGCGCGGTGGTAAATGATTTTTTTTTATTCAAAAATTGCATAGAGAATGAAGAAATAACTCTGGCAATAATTTGATTTCAAGGGTACTTGTTTAACTTTTGCATATTGAACACGAATTTGGAATTAATATCGAAAGAAGTATTATTGAGAAATTGTGGAATCATTTTTGATCATGTTTTCTCCTTTGTGCACAATAATTGATTAATAACCTCAGGCGATTTTTTCACAAATTATACTTAGAAAAATTATAGTTTTAAGATCAAAGGAAATACCTTTTTGCCATTAAAGTGCTCTGAATTTCACTGAACAGTATAATAAATTTTTTTATTAAAATTATAATTGCACTTATAAAGCCAATAGTTTCAATTTCATTTTATATTTTTAAGTATAATTTAAAGAATTCATAGGGATGCAATTGTCCATTCAGATTTTTCTAATTTTGCCTTTATTCTGTTTATTTTATTTGTTTCATAAACCAATTTTCCTCAAAATATTGTATTTATGTATGTATATGATTCTTCACTGGAATGACTCGATATCTGCTCAAAAATTCTAGAAGTACCTACTTTCATTGAAATTGATGATTTTATTTTCATAAAAATCAATCAAGTGTAAAGACTATCTAGTTTTTTTAAAGAAAATTCATAAAATATATGAAACGTTCCATTATACGGTCGAAAAACTATGTTCTTATTTTTATTAGAAGCGTCAGTCCTCCTTAAATATATTTATTGCATCATTTTTATGAAAAAATTGCCTTAAACCGTAAATCATTCGTAATTTTTCTTAGGATATATGAGATTTTACTTTGATATTACGAAGAATTTTTAGTGTAGTATTATATGTAATAAGAAAAACCTTTTATACGACTATAAGCTTTAAAACAAAAAACAGTTTGTGCATTAAGTTAGTTACCTGCCTATTGTTATAACCCCAAATGGTGCAACAATGTCCAACTTACCTGAAAGAAAAGAAAATTTAAATTATTATGGAATGAAAAAATAGATAAATATTGTAAATATAAGCAAAAATAACAAAGTGTCTGATAAAGCCAATACAATATCAAATTAGTAGACTATTAACGATCAGTATGACAGTTTTATCAGAATCGGTTCATTAAGCAAGCATTCGAAAAGTAAGATTTTTTAACATATTTCCTAAGAAATAATTATCTATGAATTTTAAGCAATATCATAAGCAAATAAGAAACCGCTCTTGTATTTAATTTAAGTTTCATTCAACTTTAATTTATTTCCATTGCTAAGCTTAAATCAGAGTATTAAAAAAAGAAATAATATCAGGCGTAAATCATGTTTTCCTTGATATGCTGTGGACCTCTTATCCGATTTTGATATAAGTCCAATTTAGCAGAATTTATTTAACTTGGCCTCATTAGAAATTCGATTCGACACTGCTGCAAAATTCAGTCTGGCATTTCTAATTTTACATGTTATTCCTGTTTTAAATTTGCAAGAATTTAGACAAAAAATATGGTCTTTATATTCGTTAAAAAAATTAATGATTCATTCGCAAAATAACGAAAAAATAGTGTAAATCAGTGGTTTAAATCGGCAAATCTACTATCTGATACATATTTTCTATCATGGTACAATTTCCCAAAAGATTTCAGATACAAAGTGTTAACACACAGCTTTCTAAAATTTTTATCAGCGTCAATAATTACGTGTGTATTCTTTTATTCTTTCTTGTTCTTGTTCGAGCCAAAAATAAATAGTTACACCTTTATCACCTGACTCAACATATGAACATAAATACGCGGAGGATGACTCACAGGTGAATTGGATTACTTCATTCATCCAGCCACCGCCTGATTATCTCAAAGAGATCCTAAGACATAAGTTATGCAATTTATTGCAGTGATCAAAGCGATTGGCGGCAACACGGTCCCACCTGACGAACGTAATTCTTAATTCGCGACGACAATAGAAGCCGCACCACCGCGCGCGCATTTTGTAGCTTAAAAAAAATTAAAGCATGCGCTGCGGCGACGGCATGCCTGACAAAATGTTTATTATTAATCGCTCGGATTAGCCACAGCCTCTTTTTGGACATGTATGGGACGATGATTAGATGCAAAAGCGGAATTACTTTGGGGCGGAGGTTGCCTTCTTAAAATTTGTAAGCCGCGCATGGCACAGGTGAACGGCCGCCCCCTTTTTTTAGCTTCTGGGCGATTTGCAAACATTTATAATGCAAACCTTGCGTAATGCGCCTTATTACTTATATGTATGTACCTGCGGGGCTGTTTATCATAAGCACGTTCGATAAATTGATTTGTCTGTCACAGCTGTCTTAGCGCAGGATTTTCTAGTATAATTTACAGCCCGAATTAGTTCGATTTAGAGGCTTTTCTATAGCCAGCGCCCCATTAATTTTCTAGATATCGGGTACCAACTCGTTTCGGGATTTGTACACATCACACACAGTAAAATATAATCATTCTGGCAAAATTATACATCAAATTTAATATTAAATTGCAAATAGAAAACAAATATTCTGCTCTATGTAAAATTATAACTTTGTGTGAAAATTATTGGGTGTACAAATAAGTTTCCGACCTTTTTTACTGAAATAAAAGACATTAGTTCGTGTAGAAAATTAAAGAATATTTTATTCAAAATATGCTCCTTCGGAAGATATAACCTTCTCCCATCGTTCAGGCAATAAACGGATTCCACGGGAAAAGAAGTCTTGTGGTTTCGAGGCGATCCAGTCATCGACCCATTTTTTCACGTTTTCATGTGAAGTGAAGTGCTGCTGTGCCAGGGCTGATTGCATCGACCGGAACAAGTGGTAGTCAGAGGGAGCAATGTCTGGTGAATACGGCGGGTGGGGTAGAATTTCCCAGTTCTGCCCATCCAAGTAGTTTTTGACAGGTATAGCAACATGTGGCCTAGCGTTATCCTGTTGCAAAATAATTTTATTGTGCCTGTTGTCCCATTCCGGTCGTTTTGCAGCTAGAGCTTGCTTAAAAGCCATCAGTTGTCGTCGATAAACTTCTCCCGTAATGGTTTCACCCTGTTTCAGCAGCTCTTAATATACGACACCCTTCACATCCCACCAAATCCAAAGCATCACTTTCGAACCATGGATATTTGCTTTTGGCGTCGACGGCCCTGGTTGAGCGGGCTTGACCCACGCTCGTTTACGCTTTGGATTGTCATAATGGATCCATTTTTCATCCCCAGTGATGATCCGATGCAAAAACCCCTTCCTTTGTTGTCGTCGAAGCAACAATTCGCACATGGTTTTCCGACGTTCCATGTCCCTTTCTTTCAGCATGTGTGGCACCCAAGCTCCCATCTTCGAAATCAATCCCAAGGCTCGTATACGTTGCGAAACACATTGTTGGGTAATATTCAACTCTTTTGCCAATTGTTTTTCAGTCTGACAAGAGTCCACATCAAGCAATTCTTCCAATTCTGTATTTTCAAATTTTCTTGGTCTACCTTCACGTTCTTTGTCTCTTACGTCAAAATCACCAACTTTGAATCGTTGAAACCACTCTTTGAAGGTTGTTTTCGATGGCGCATGTTCACCGTAAACTTCCACAAGCAAACGATTTGTTTCCGCTGCACTTTTCTTCAACAAAAAATAATGAAGTAAAACTTCCCGCAAATGTTGTTTTTTCGGCACAAAATTCGACATTTTCAATTACATGAAAATAATTCTTGTTTACGCATTGAACAAATTTCACTAGTAATTATTCAAGCTTGACATCTAACCTCCGAAAAACATGTATTGCCCAATTGAATAATATGCAAGCAGTGATACTAACGACACCTATCTGAAAAGGTCGGAAACTTATTTGTACACCCAATATTTAACTCGTTAATTGTAAAATTACATCGGAATTTAAATTTCAAACAGTCATTCACAATGCACGAAGTCACAAATGACTTTGAGGAACATAAGTGCACTTTGATTAACATACCTAAAGAGCGAAATCATCCACAAATACTGCAAATTTTAAAATATTCGATGTTTTTGCACGATCCAACACTCGTGATCTTTTGTTTTTAGTATTTTACATTTAAACAATATTGAGCAACACTAATAAAATTAATGAAAAAGGACAATTTTATAATCCATTCATATTAGAATTAATGTAATATTAAACACCAATAAAATTGTCTTATTTTGCATAAACAATACAAAAATATGTTTGGTTTTTCCATTTTAGGAACAGATACAGTTTAAGGTATTCTCACAGATTTCGGTGAAATTTTGTAATCTTGAAACATTTTTCTAAGGCTTAAATAGTAAAAATGTGCGTTTTTGTTTGTTACAACTTATTTCCGGAATAATACCAATTTCTATATGTTGTAGAATTAATTATTAAAGAATTGCGTTTTTAAATTTCTCGGTATATAATTTTAATCTCTTTTCTATATTTTAAATGTTGTATGTGTTATAATATTAAAATTAATTTCCTCTAATATTACTTGCAAAATTCAATGTCAATCGTTTTTCACGTAATTTAAGATAAATTTGTATTTTTGATACTACACAATTTAAAATTTTACCATATTTAATCTTGCAATATTACACAATTTCTTTACAGTGTACACCTATCCTCCGATTTATTCGGATTTATTGGTATTATGTGACTTTCATCACTCGATAGTGCTTAATGCGATTCTGGTTCGATAGTAAAGAAATAAGAGAAAATCTTGAATCGGCGAGATTTGGTAATGATATTTAGTAATGAAAGAAATGTGTTTGGTTTTTGGTTTGGTACAGATTATGATCTAATATCTATCCTAAATAAAGTTGTAAAGTATTTTATTGTGAACGGAATTAAAAGTGGTAGTAGAAAAATATATGCAGTTAAAATGTTCAATTTTACCAGTTTTGTTTAAATTAGTTATTTTAAAAATTATATATATATATGAAGCATGTTATACAACCGAGCAACTTTCGAGGGATTACAGGGAAATTAAAAAGATAACAATGATCAGAGCCGCAAGGCACAACACAGTGGGTAATTCTATAAATGTTGTATGGGAAAAGATTTTTCTTCCCTTTCCTTATACTCTCACATCGTGGATTCAAGCTAGGCCGGTCCAGGAGCGAGAACAGCCTGTTTCTGGATATCCAGAGCCCCGGGGAGGGACTGGTTGGTTGGGTTTTAAGACCACGCTTCCATCTCGGCGGTATCATTAGCAGCCAGATAGGTAGCAAGAAACATCTGCCATCTGCTGCTAGTATCTGTTTACGTGGAGTGCGGTTTTTTTTAACATGCAGGTACCACAGAAGAGTGGATTGAATTTCACGCAGAGCCCCTGAAGGGATTCGATTCAGTTCGATTTGTTCGCTCTTCCTTAGCTCGGCTGTCGGCAGAAAGCAGACGACGCGACGTTGATCGGAGAAGGCCCCATAGAACTCTTTCATAAATTGCAAATGGCTATAAAGTAGGAGGCTTAATGCCACTTCCTCCTGAGCTTGTGTGATGTTAATAAGTCTAGTCTGCTCTTTTGTTCTGGTCGTTTTGCGATCTAGGAGCAGCTGGGATGCTGTATATGCAGCATCTGTATATCTGAAGATTTTATTGCTTCCCCATCTGAATAGGTGCTTATTTTATTTGTTGTCAGGAAAACAGGAGAGGAACTACTATACACATCACCAAAGAAAAGCTTCCTGTATGGAAACTTGAAATTGTCGGAGTCAGCATAAATTGCAGATTTCCCTTTCGTTACCCAGCCAGAGCTCTAGCTCTATCTACAGCGAGATCAAATTGCCCTTCCTGCATAATGCAGTGATAGTGCAAATGATTTCTTTCGCTGGAAAGAGCACTTTAAAAACATTGTCTCACACATGCACCACTTTGAAGGTGTTCTCGACTGTAGAGTAGATTAATTGGCATCCGGCTTAGATATATCCACTGATAAGACTCACTAAAGCCGCGGCTCAAAGAACTCTTCTTCCCTTTGCCGCATCGCTGACTTTATATTAAATGAAAAAACACAGGGCGTGAAGGGCGCACAGTGACGAGGAAGAGTATATTTTTTTATTATACCGCCCTCGTCGAATGTTCTTTATTTTGTTAAATAGCCGGGTTCTGGTGGTTTAAAAAGGTCCCGCACCTCGATGAATAATTTTAATTCCAGGAACGGACACCATGTTTTTTTTTTTTTTTTCAAACTGTGCGGGAGTTATATAGAACTTTTTCGGAGTCTCGATAAAAAACGGGTCCGGAAGAACCCTCAGTATTTTTTTACTTTGTTTTATTTTATCTGAGGGATCACCTCCTCTTGACCTTAATCCGTTCGCTGGTCTTTGAAGTTAAATCAACCGTGCAGTGGATAAAGATTTTTGCATATGCAGCTAAAAATTTGCTTCTGACTTTGGCCTTATCAGCGCCTGGGGAATGAATAAACATTGACTTTGGTTTTTTATTCTCATCAAATTTTAATGACTTTTCTGAGGAATTGCTCCGGCACGGAGAATTTTCTTTCTCAACCACTGCGAGCAAACAATCGGTTTGGTTTTATCATCAAGTTTAGAGCATTTCTTATCTGCGCGGCAATTAAATTTAATTTGATTTTTACTATTTTGGAGATAGTATAGACCTTGCATGTAATTAGTGGGAGATAGTTGTGAACACGATTCAGCAGAAAAAAATGTTTTATTTATCAGATGCAGTAGCTTTCTGTTTTTACTGGGTGTAGTATCCTTCTGTTATCTTTTTTTAAGAATGCTATAAAAATTGAAATTTTTATTGTAGAAAGTAGTGGTCCAATTATAGACAAAAAGTTTGATAAGTTGAATTTCGGTAAATAAATACAATGACGGTCAAAATTAAGGGATCACCGAAAAAAATTGAAAAATGTTCCTAATTTTTAAACCACTCTATCTTCGCGGAAATTGAACGGATTTGGATGAATAAAAGCATTTTGAAGTTTAACTTTGTACTTTGAAATTTATGCATCGAACATTTTTAAATTTTCCTGTGATTATGTTCAACTGAGCTATGAGTTCTCAAAATAAAAACGTCATTTAGACTTTGAGCTTCCATAACTCCGAAACTAATGACCGTAGAATAATCTGCCAGACATTATTGGAAAGCTGAAAGTATTCTCTTAAAAATTCTTTTACTCCATTTTCTCAAAAATAACTGTTTTGTAGAATTTCTTTAATATTTTAGTTACGTTAAAAATAATATTTTCGATATTTGTTAGTTTATTATTATTCTTAGTGATTTCAAATGTCAAAAGTGCGAAGAATTAAAGAATCACTGGTTGTTCTTCAGCGCACAGATTAATAACGCTCTTTTCCCTTTTTAAACTGCTGTGTCTTCGCGAAAAATGAACGGATTTAGATTAATAAGAGCTCATTTTGAAGCTTGTACTCTCTATTTTGAAACCTATGTATCGAAAAAAATTATTTATTCTAACACTCAGTTAGAGTCAAAAATTAGTAGAAAGAAGTAATCCCTTTACTTTTTGTGAACTTTTATTCATCCAAATCCATTCATTTTTCGCGAAGATACAAATTTTGAGCGCCAGTTATTATTTTTCTTGTTTACTTAGATGCAAGTTCAAAAATGCGTTTTTTTCCAAAATATTTTCTTAAAAATCGCTACATCCTAACAAGATCTTTAAAAATAGACTTAAAAAAAAATCAAGAATGTTAGTGACAAGGTCTAGATTGAAGGAAAATTATCAGTATTAGCTTATATTTACGTAATGTCATTTTGTTTAATGACATTAAATTGCAACGGTTGATAAGTAAATTTACAATAGGTACGTACGATGTTGTAAAATTAAGGTAACTTCCATAAACTTTAAAAAGCGTGTAGTAAATACGTCAACGCGGAAAATGATTATGAACGTCATGTCGCGGCAATTACCCTTTGCTTTGAATGAAAGTTTTCTGCCTTCACGGTTTGTGAACATTTTTGCAAATATTTTCCGCAAATTACAAAAAAAAAAAAAAAATTCAAAAAACAAGCAAAGATACTTCCAAGTTCCGGTGATCTAGGTTCTGCCCTGTGAGCACGATGCGCTGATTTGATAGTCCGCACGACATTGTGTACGTTGCGTAGTGTAATCTATTTTAGAAAATCCCTGCTACGGTCTACTGGCGAAATTACTTTTAATATACTTTAAAAAAAAAAAGAAACAAACGCTCTATCCAATTTACTTGTACACAACAGTTGAAGAGTTTCCCATCGCACCGCTTGCCTGAAGGTGAAAAATATTCACACCAACAGAAATTGCATGATTTTGATTTAGACGATTTGCATGCACAATGTTTTATTTTAGCACGCAATCCATCCCCTCGGGTGATTTTAGCTACTAATTAAACGCGAGGACTATATGTACGCAGAGTGTTATTATGTTCGCATTTCATAAAATGCAGCTCTAATTAAGCATACATATTTTTCTTTTCGTGGAGTGAGAAATGTATGTAAGTTACATGTTGTAATTATCGGTGAAATCACAATAGGCCAAGTTTCTCAAACTCTCCATTAAATATACATGAATCGTCAGTTGAAGAAAGCTGAGAAGAAATATATTTTCTTGCAAAAGACAGAGTCCAGTGCTCTTATCTTATGGGAATCAGACAACAATTGCAAAATCAGCGACGTGTCCAGCTGCGAGGGCGCCCAGATCCATGTACTTGCCGACTCGACTTATCACTGCGCAAAAATCTGGAGTTATTAATTATAAGTGGCAATTTGCGGTTAAATACCCGGGAAAAAATATTATTGGCCCTTCGATCTCATATTTCTTATTTTGAAACGTATGCTTCTGCATTCGGAGGAGCCCATAAAGGTGCGAAACAAAAGATCAGAATTTCCGATCACACAGAAACCGCATCCGATCTGATCAGCCGCGATCATCCTGTCTGGGTTTCAGTATGCAAAAGGTGTGATTAAAATTGTGCCTTTAGGATACATCCCGGATATTGCTCAAGAAAATCTAAGAGGACTTTTTTTCCTACAACACGGAGGGAAAAAACTATCGTAAAATCACCTAAACAAGCTACAGTAAAATATTTGGTATGGAAATTTAATATTAGGTAAAAATTTCACTAGTATTTTCTTATTTTATACCAAACTAAGCCTTCCTAAGATTTGGTAAATCACTCACATAAAATAACTTTGTTGATTTCCGAGTACTAAGCACTAATTCTTCTTAACAAATTATTATGTTTTAACTAAGTAATATAAGTTGCAAATAACTACTTAGGCTTAGTTTACGGAATTTTTCAATCGGGGATATATTCATTGATGTTATTGCCTAGGTTCAATATTGTTTAGGCTTGTTGCGCGTCGTTGGCAAAGAGTTGTTTGTACTCTGAAGGTAAACTTATTACATCAGTAACAAAAGTAAAATTATAAAAGTAGCTACTAGATAAAGGCCTACTGATGAAAATCGCAAATAAATGCAAGAGCTGTCTTTTTCATATACTTTATAGTATATACTATATAAAGTTCAAAATAATTTAATTCGTGAAAATTAACATAAAGATATTATTTTATTTAGAGATTTATATTTTTTGTTACGACAAACAAACATTTTTATGAAGTGGAATTTATCTGCTTATTTATTTTTTTATTTATCTATTTTTTTACATTTCTAAAATAACTGAAAATAGGGTAGCTTTTAATTTTGATATTGTCTATTCAGAAACCTATTACCTTTGAAAGTATGTATATTTATGTTTTATCATAATCGTTTTTAAATTAAATACAGTTTTAAGTCAAAATATTATTTCATACATACAGTGACTCGAAAAACTGTTCACGTAATTTCTCCAAAAAGTGATATAAGGTATTATTTTAAATAAAAAGAAGAGAATCCACATTTTGATTTTGGATATATTTTAGGGGAGTAACAACAGTTCATAAATTCGAATATACAAGAACACAATTATATATTTCAAGGGAAAAAATAATATAAACTGAAATCCAACAAATGAACAGTTTATCGACTAGCAGATACATTTCAATGTTTTATATTATAAAAGGTTTTTTTAAAATGTGGTGTTTCCTCCTTTGGCTTTAATAACTGCTTGCATTCGTTTAGGCATACTGGCCGTTAATTTAGCCAACGTTTCGGAGCTGATTTCCTCCCACGCCTTTTGCACTTTCACCCAGAGCTCATCAACAGTTTTTGGGACTTCTTTTTGCATAATTAGTCTTTTTTTAATTATAGCCCAAAGATTCTCTATTGGGTTGAGATCAGGTGACTGAGCAGGCCATTTCATCGTTTTTATCGCATTGTTTTCAAGCCAGATTTTCGTAACACGAGCCGTATGCTTCGGGTCGTTATCTTGCATAAACTCCAAGTCACTTGTCTCACATCCAAACTTCTCAAAACTGGGCAACAGCGAGTCTTCAAGTATGCGTACATAATCTTTGGCGCACATAATTCCTTGAATACGACGCAGTTTTCCCAATTTTTTACCACAGAAACAGCCCCAAACAAGTAGTGAACCTCCTCCGAACTTTAAAGTCTGAAGTATATTTTTTTCTGTTGGTCCAATTCTTTTGTCGTACCAGCTCCAAATGCGTCCGTCAGATCCTAGTCGATTAATTTTGGTCTCATCAGACCATACAACTAGTTTCCATTGTTCAACAGTCCAATTTTTGTGGAGTTTTGCAAACTTTAATTGTGCTTTTCTATTTTTCTCCGATATTTGGGGCTTTTTTATTTTGGTTCTTGCCTTTAAATTTGCATTTTTCAAGGAATTTCGAATAGTGTCATTGCACACATTGATATTTAATGTGACAGAAAGTTCTTTATTGACTTCTACAGCGTTGCTTGCTGCGCCTGAGAGGATGAGACGCCGTGCCATTCTTTCTGTTTCAGCACTTAATATTTTTGGTCGTCCACCTTTATTTTTATTTACCTCAATATCCATTTCTTTTCTAATTTTTGTGGTTACACCGATCGAGATACCGTATTTTCTAGAGATGCTTCTCACAGAAAGTCCTTTTTTTATATCCTCAGCAACAGCTGCCCTCTTAGCAGTAGAAATTTATTTGGTCATTTTTATCTACAAATTAGTTAATCGTTTTGATCTGAAAAGCTATGAAATATGCATTTCCTTACCGCGATAGATATAATAAATTTACAAAACACCTTATTTGTAAAAAAAAAACAATGCAGCTTTACTTCTTTTTAAGAAAATTCCAACCGCTCGAAAAATTGTTCACGTTGCGTTCTTCACTCCAGCAAGTATTTTAACGGTTTATTTTACCTATTCAAACGCCCATGTGAATAATAACAAATTACAGCTAAAGTGCAGTTATTTGAAAAAAAAAACAGTGTTGCAGCTTGCTTAGTATTTCCATTTTTTTGGGTAATTTATCTGAGAATGTAATTACGTGAACAGTTTTTCGAGTCACTGTAGTTCTTAATTTTTTTCCCAGGAATAGGTAAAATGCAGTAAACAGCAATCTGAATATTTCTTCGATTCGGCTTGTATCTCTTCAATCGAGTCAAAACGATGTCCTCGGAGCGGCTTTTTGAGTTTCGGGAATAGCCAGAAGTCAGACAGAGCTAAATCAGGCGAATAGGACGGTTGATGTCGTTTTGGTAGTCCGAAATCATTGTTTCACAGATATTAATACGACGCTCTTTTCCGAAAAAATTGGGTGTTTTTGGAACCAAGCCAGGTTTGACGCGTTTGAGGCACAAAACATCTTTTAAAATGGTTTGGGTTGATCCAAATGAAATGCCCACAGAACCAGCAATGTCTCTAATTATAAGTCGACGATTTTCGAACACCAAATCTTTGATTTCCTTGACGTGGCTTTCGTTAGGTAGATGTTGATGGTCGTCCGGAGTGTTGTTCATCTTGAATTCGTTCTCGGGCTTCTTTGAAGTCTTTGTACCACTTGTAAACATTTTTTAGTGACATAGCCTCATCACAAAAGGTCTTCTGCAACATCATCAACGTTTCCGTGGCAGAACAATCATTCCGCAAACAAAATTTAAGGGGGCAGTACACTTCTATTTTTTGAAAAAATCGATTTTTCAAAAACATCAAATTTGTATACAAGAGGATGAGTATTTTGAAAAGGAGGAAGGCGTAATGTATGGACCAGGCATTGCCGAATTAAAGCGTAAGATACTTTTTTTTCAGAATTATCTGCGAATTGAATAAAAAAACTTTAAACGCGTTTTTCTCGAAACTAGGTTTTTTGACCTGGTTGGCAGTTTTTTGAAAAAACTACTAGTCCGATTGGGCTCAAATTTTGCGGACTTATTTTATATATGTTTGCTTATGGTGTGAACCATTATTATTAATATAGGTTAATATTGAACCCTTTTTTTATAAATAATTTACTAAAAAAAAATAAAAATTAACGTTAAAAAATTAAAAATTCCGCCATTTTGTTGTTTTTTGGCCAAAATACTTCATCGTGGTTCACACAATAGCAGCTGACTTGTATTTTAATATGTGCTTTGAATTTTTTGTTTCAGACGTTTCAGATTTGAGATTTCTTACCAACCAGTTTGAAAAGGGTTTTTTTTAGACAGCCATATTACTGCCGTACAAACGCCAGAAATTTCGAAAAAAATATTTTTGTTTTTTTTGATACATATATTTTAATGTGTAAAATTTTCAAATGATTCAAAAAATTTTTCTATAAAAAAAAAAAACACTTAAAAAATGCAAAAGAGAAGTGTACTGCCCCCTTAATGCAAATTCTTTGCTCAACAAAATCAGACATAGTAAAAATCGAAAAACTTACTTTTGTATGTTTACAAAAACACGTTTAACTCTGCAGGAATTTAATATATTGACATGAAACTCTGCACAGATGTCAAAGACAGTACTACCAATCCACACAAAAAAAAATTAATTATTTCATAGTACCCGCGAAGTTTAAATGAAAAATTCACCTTATTTTTTTTATTACAGTAGTATAATTTTCTTGGTGTCTTGCCTAAAAACTTAAAAGATCCAAGATTCGAATAGCAATAGTGTATTTTACACGTGTTATTTTAAACAATTTTACATAAGTTTTGCTCTTCGTGAACACACATATGTATGTGAGTACATCATGACGAATTTGACATGATTTCATCAAGATCGTGTTTTTTTCCCCGTATGGCTTTTGTCCCTTCGTCGACAAGAAAGAACAAAGACTTGCAGGTGCCCGCAGGTGAATTCACTGTCTTACAAGACAATATACGTTGCCCAATAGGCGACGGCGTCTTCGTATCTTCGATATGCAATATCCGTAGAAATGATTCTTCAATTAGAAATTGCTTCGATATGAGCCGAACAATGGATCGTCGATGTACGACTTCCTTGTTTTCCCACCGGTTACACAATGCAGCGAATAAAGCCAGGGCTGACTGTGTGATGGCTGCAAAAGCTAGCCAACTGTGTCCACAAGAGGAACAATGCGAATAACAATAAACGCCAAGAAAACGCAGCCCCGGCCGGGTTGGAAAAGGAAAATCTCCATGTTCGTCTGGGTGCATAAATCATGACACAGTAGCAGGGCCCCACTTAGTGCTCCCACGCGCAGCTCGCCTGCAGTGGCGAAGGTAAAAGTGCTCCAACGTCGTCGTCGCACTGCTCTGCAGATTTTATATATGGCAATTGCTTCCCTGATTTCCAGAATCCCATTTTCCACTCATTGAGTGCTGGTTGCAAAACCAGCATAATTTTTTTTTATTTCTTTTTATGCCACACAAGCTAGGAATTGTGCCTCCTATAAAATACTTCGTCCGCTGGCGCGTTGATTAGCATGCGTAGAACATTGGCGCAGGTAGGCAATGAGGCCGCCACGTACGAGTACGACGACTTGTGGTTTCATTTGTTCTGGGAAATTTCCTTAATTTTTATTGGGCATGCTATTTGAATGTATTATAAAGTCCAAGAATTAGAGATTGAAGACACAGAAAAAAAAAGTCTTCTTCCCAAAATACTAGAAGTATTCAATCTTTACTGTATGGACTTATTTATATTGTTGTATAAAGAGTAAAATTTTTTATTTTTCATAGTATAATTTCTATAGCAGCCAATTTTTTTAAATCTTCTACAATAATACAATAGCAACTACAACAAAGCGTGGATGCAACTACCGTGTTCAAATTTTCCGCTAACTTCTCCAAGCGTAAATTATAACGAAGGCAAAGTTTGCAGCGCTTCATACATTTGTTCCAGTCTCGAACGTGAGCCTAGCAAAGCACCAAAATTATTTTCATAAATGGAAAATTAAACTAAATCCGAACAAAACACAATGCATATTCTTCTTGAACGGTTCACCTATTTTATGGGTTGACCATATCAAATATTTAGGAATCCACTTTGATACAACACAAACTTTCAAGAAACATAATAAAATATAAACTTTCAAGAAATTAATAAAACAAATTTATTAATAAAAACCTTGTACCCATTTATAAACATGCGATACACACTAAGGCTAGCTTATAATTCATGAAGTGTTATTTCAAGCTCTTAAGTATGCTGTATGGAGCAAAATGTTACAAAAACAAAAAAATTAAAATAAATAAATAATATTTTGCCAATATTGCACAAAACAAAATTTTAAAAATGGTAATCTTGATCAGAAAACATATTAATTGAGAAATTATACAGATCCTAATAAAACCTGAGTTGACGCAGGGTAACTTATTTGTCTACAGCTTAAGGGGGTAGTCCAGTGAAAACAACTGTTTTTTCAACGATTTTTTTTTCATATTAGCAATTAATTTTTATTAAAAAACTTTTTGACATATGATAGTACAACTATTAAACTACACAAAAAAAAATTTTTTTTTTTTTTATGAGTCATCTTGACAAAATGGCCGCTCCAAAAAAAAAATTTTTTGTTGGCGGACGTCGAATCTCTGCAACGGTTCATTTGAAATAAAAAATTCAAACGAGGTTTTAATCTGTAGAACATTGGCTATCGTCGGAACTAGAATTATTAATTTTCAATAAAAAATAACAAAATGGCGGCATTTTGAATTTTTCGGGTGTTTTTCGGGTGCTTAATTTGTTTATAACTTTGTAAATAAACAATGGATTTTAATAATTCTAGTTCCGACGATAGATACACAATCAAGAAATATACAGCTAAATTTTTAGATCAATCGGACCAAAGGACTCTGAGATCTGACGTCCGCCGAGTCAATAAATGCTGTTTTGAGAAAAACGCGTTTAAAGTTTTTTTTGCGGTACAAAGCTAAAAAAATGAATTTTACCTTAGTCAGCGATGCCTGCTCCATACATAACGCGATGCCTGCTCCATACATAACTAACCTTAAATACAAAGCAGAAGGACCTAGACCGTTATAAACCGAAAAAAAATGGGCGGACTAAACAGAAATACAAGAGTCCTCCTTGCTCCGAAACACGCCAGGGGACCTTCGAGCGCTTGGATTACACGTCTCTCGAAAACTCTCTGTATCTTTAAAACTATTCAATATTTTGCTTAGATATTTTAAGGGAGTATTTTCTAGGTGCAGTAGAGTAGATTTAAGCAAAAAACAAAAAAATTAAAAAAAAATTTTTTTTCACTGGACTACCCCCTTAAGTAGTATGCAAGAGTAGCCTTAATTGTAATCACTGGGTTTTCAATAAACCATTTTCTCCAAAAGCAAAATAATTATCTAAACATTTAATCGCTTATGTGCATAACTAATAATAATATAGTTGAATGTATTTGAATTCTTCTATACATATATACTTATATGGTTGAATTGGAATAAATAATAAATAAAATAGGAGCAACTTTCCAAATACAAATGCAAAGTATCGATGAATCCTGAAAGATTTTTTTAAAAGGTCCAGGCATGCGTCTAGATATTTTAATCCTAGTAAAATCGTAAGCACCGTAGAAAGTAAGAATTTTTCAAAAAATTATCTACATTTCTCACGAAGGTTATTTTAAGAAAACGTACTCAGTGGCTTTATTATGAGAAACGAAACGAATCGCTTGATTTTTTCTATTGTAACTAAATTGCATGCAAAATTCCTTTTAAAAATTATTCGCATGCAATTCAGTGATTCGTTTCATTTCTCATAATAAGCTTCCAAAGTTGTTTCTTACAAAACTGAGGCAAAATCGGACGGGACTGTACTGAAAATAAAAACTCGTAATGTTCTCTGTTGTAACAGACTTTATCTTGGCATTTTGATTGTCAGATTGTATTCAGCCACGTATTCAGCTACTGCGAAATATTCATATCTGGGTGTTTACTACAGAACATCATTTTTGGGTAGGAAGTATAATGATATAAAGAATTAACTATTTACATGTGTTATTTTTAGTTGAAAAAGTAATATAAAATCTCTTAATTATAGTTCTAATTGAAAAGTTCATGGTCGGTCCGCATAAAGAAAATGTTTATGATAGTCTGCTAAAAACTACCAACCCTGAACTCTCTAACAGTACCGCCAACCTAAGCTTGCTCCTCTTCTGATCATATCGCACCTCTTAGCCGGATTAGCCGTAATTATTTCCCTCCCATACCGCGGAGCGGGTGAGCAAAAGTCGCTTTTTAGCGGCAATTATTTCCAATCGAGGTTAATTACAATAATCACGCATATGAATCTTGTTCATGGTGTCATGAGCAAGTATCACGGCTCATGGCGTTTTTACCGCCATAACTGTGCTGTGATCCGGACCTCGATCACCACCAGGAAGAGTGAGTGCCCGCCAAAAGGACGGTTTCTGCTGATGGTATAACAACATTTGATGAATTTTATGTGGAACCAGAAATTTTAACCACAAAGTCGTTACCTTTTTTACGCCTCAAGACCACTTAGTTTCCACTATAGTACGCATAATGTATGTGGTCTACGTTCAGGTGAGCAGAACAACTGTACCATGGGTGCCTGTGTTACTAGAAAAAGAAATCAACTGTTGCACGGTTTTTACCTTTGTGTGTGGTTGAGATTCAAATAATTATTGGAACCCTCGGGGCAGGTAAATTTTAAATGAAAAGCCCAAGAGCTCTTCAGGTGGAAAACCAACTTCCGCTAGAAATATAAGTGGATATATATAGTATGTATAGGTTTTTAAATACATAGTCGAATTCTTCTGTTCGCTTATGACGGGTGTTGGAAAAATGCCGCGAAAAAAGCTGTTTCGCTGCCCCGAGCAAAACACATATACGGATGCATGTATAACAAATTTAAGTCGCGAAGGACAGGCGATGTGTCTGCCTCCACATGACTAATTAGCTTAGCGCCAACTTCGACCTACTCCAATTATGTCCAGTCCGTGTCCAGTTCTGTTCCATTGTGGGCCGATCGCTGGCTCGCTGACTGGCTTAAGAACGCCAGCTACTCCTAAGACATGGACGTGGAGAGCGGAAGCCGAAGTTGTATGAAAATAAGACGGCCAACAAGCAAACAAGCAATCGAATGGTCAATGAGACACGCATCGCGTCTGATTGATGGAAGGTTAATGCAAGCGAATTGATTCGACTGTTCGAGATTTGGGTCATCGAAGGTGCTGGCGAACAGTGCGGCGCATTTTAGCTGATTGCACTGTTTTATCAGAGTCGCGTGGAGGTCTCATTGGTATAAATGGCAAATTTTTTTATATAATTATCTGTTTGGGTGCTTGTTACGTTCGATTAGTTCTGGGTGCAAAACCAGCGGGGCATTTTTTTTCTATCTTTTTGGTCAAGCCCCAAAAAGTGCACACGCGACGCACATTCAAGCAAGAAGTTGGCAGCACACACCGGACATGGTAGCCCGCTTGAGTCCGGGCAGGAAGTGAATTTTCGCTGACCTCTGCTTGGAAACAGAATTTTATTTATATGTATATTGTGAGAATGGAGATATGCATGCTGAACTTATGGACACGGTCTGCGCTTCATTCGGGGCGTAGGTTGAATTTTACATAAGCCGGAAAATTCATGACTTTGGGTAACGTTCCAAATTTTTGCTAAATTAAACATATGTCGAAAGCATCCTCCAATTTGGCAATTCTTTTCGTTGCAGCCGAATGCAAATCAGTAATTTTGTCAGCAGCTTTTATAATCGCGTGGTATTGTTTTGCACCAAATTGGGAAGGTCATACTTAAAAATGGGGCGATGTGGTCCATTTATAGATTTTTCGTTATGTTTTCAAGTTTTTATATACTTCTATTACTAAACTAATGAATCAAACGATTTTGATCAGATTTTTTCTTCAAGTAAATGGGCCCCTTCGAGATGGTTTCAATGTATAAAGAAGATTTGAAAATTTCTTCATAATCTTGAATACGCCATATTCTAAAAATTCTCCAATCGATGTTTTCTTTCTTGAATTTTATCTTTACTCTGCGATGATTTCTTAAAATTTTTAATTATTTAAACCGCATTTGAGTAAAAGAAATTGAAAAAGACTGTCCATTCAACCTTTCCTGGGTGAAAAAATAAGACTGAAAAAGGATTGGAAAAAGACTGAAAAAGCACTGAAAACTGAAAACATATTACATAGGGAAAGTTAAGATGACATTCAGAATAAAATGAAGCGGTAATATTTTTCAGTCGGAAAAGAGACTTTGATGAGTACTAGCATAGCAAGAAACTGAAAATAGACATACATTTTTGAACTTTTGAACTTTTTTCGCATTTAAAAATTGTTCAAATGTTAAACTTAGAAAATTGTCAACTGCTAGACCAAACTAACTGAATTTGAACGCGCAATATATTTCAGTCTGTTTTCAGTCCACATTTTTCAGTCGAATTTCATTTAATTTTCTATACATTTTCAGTCTATCACTTTCCGTCTCTTGTTCACTACCTCAGCCTACTTTCAGTTCGTTTTCCGACTGCCGTTTAACAAAGAAAAAATTCGTTATAATTTTACTCTGATTTCAGTTGTATTTCTCCACCCGGTTTTTAATTCCCTTAAAAACTTCTTGAGGTACATAAGTAAGTTTTTTTTTTGTTGAAGTAAGTAAACATTCAAGCAAGAGAATATGAAGATACTCTTTAAGACACCATCTGAAATGGAAAATACAATAAGGTGAATTTTCTTCAAACCTCAACAAGGACAACCAAACTGACGAAGCGGCTTATTTTATAGGTATCATATACTATATAATCATTTCTTATAAATGAATTAATTCAACATTTTCATGAAGATTGAGCATATTCAGCGCGGAACATCTAATTAGAAAGCTGCTCAAATAGAAACTGAACTGTATGTAAAGGTACACAAACTTTTGAAGCTGAAATCGACCAATTTCAAACATTACCTAGACCTTCAGTGCAATGAACGAGCTCATCGTCCACGCTTCGATTAAAGGAAAAACGATAATCCCAACCGTCCCGACATGTGCTTGTTCCAAAAAGGAAGTAATTAGGCAGTCATTGCTCACTGCATGTGGGTTAAGCGACTACTCCTGTCGCAATATGTAAAATTTGTAGCGTTTCACACGTCCATCCGCCAGAATCGCATAAAGCCTGGCTTGAGCGACATTTGATCCCGAGTCAACACATAAAATAAACTCTCTGCAAAAAAACAGGCGGGAAAATTGTACGAAGATACATACAACAACGCTGGGGGCCTTTGCTGCCACGCATGGGTCTTCCCACCCTTTTGATTTCGTAATCCCCGAGACAGGGCGAATTTATCTCTTCCAGCGCGGCATTATCGCGATTTTTAGGTAAATATTTGCCTATCACCCTTTAACATTTAACCGCATCCATCGCTTTAATTCGACGCGGAACAGATGCTCAGTTTGCGGCGGTGGGACCGCCCGCCTCTACACCAGAAGAGGACTGGCATTGTTTACGTCTGTACCGGGAGAGATTGCCGACCGGGCACAAAAGCCAGAAGCAGAGTCCCGCCTGCATTGTGAGGGACCCTTAAGGGATCTTCCCCAGTTTTTTGTTTTTAAATGCGCCCAGATTGACAGAGATTGCTAGACGGGATTTTTCCACGTTCTCAGTACATACTACAATATATATATATTTTTTTTTTACTTTCTGGTGCTCCGCCCGGAACAAAGGCGCCGAGTAATTACTGTTTCAAAGCAGGCTAAAAAAGAAAGGGTTATTCTCCCCCAGCCGTATAAGAGGCGTTCAATATATTTCTGTTGTTCCTCGAGTGCTCCAGCCGTGTTTTCCGGACCGACCTCCCGCCTTTCTGCCTGGATGGACGTCCACGTGCTGGCTAAATGGACTTCTTTTGTCCGGAAACAGAGATTTCTGAAATACATTCGAAAATCGCAGCACTCTCCTCTGGTTCTAGAGCAGCTGGATGGAGCCGTACTGCTGTGAATCGTGCTTAAAGTGACAGGGAGGTGGGAACGAAATCCTCTGGATGGTACTCTGATTAAAAAGCTGTCGGGATGAGGGGTGCTAATTGCATTCAGTTTGCTTAATTTCAAGATGAGCTAGGTCTCTTTTGCCTCCGAACTTTGGTAGAATCATAGGCTTAGGGATAAGCATCTTGTAGATTTCGCCGAGCTTTTAGAATTGCTTGTAATCTTCTCTTACTTATACAAAGAGACTAAATTGAAGGATTTATTTAAACTCATAGCCGGTTGCTAAGCTCCTAAGTAAAACGAAAAGAATCATCAACTATTTAATGAATTTTTAGATTAATTTCAGATGGCTGCATTGTTTTTTGTCCAACCTGAATGTGCTTCTGAAAAAGTAGTCATTTGGATCCGATGAGAAATGTCTTATTATTTTTGAATATCAAAATATAGACAGATTCACATTCGAAATGTTGAAAAATTAAAAAAATTTGACTGGAGTTCCCAAAGAGCCTAAATTAAGATTAACTTGAACGTTTATCTGAACGTTCTCTGTTACATCAGATAATAATACATATAAGTATTTTTGGCGCATTTCAGTAGTAGGGTTTGAAAAGGAATATTTTTTGCGATTATCAATAAATAAAAATTTTATAAATCAATACTTAAAAAAAAAAAAAACATAATTCATTTTCGAACATGTTTAAATATTAGTTTTGCTTTCAATAGTAAAATTTCAGGGTTATGGAAATCGATAGTATTTCATTTTATAAAACCTAATATTTTAAATGCTTTGCAAACTACTGATTATATTTGCCTAGAATAAGGAAGTTTGTTGTCAATTATAACTCCAAAGTCCTTGAATTCCCTCCCTCTTGCTACGCAGATGTACTGAATAATATAATCCCACAATATTGGATAATTACATCTATGAATTGTCATTGCTTTGCGCATTTGGTTATGTTACGTAACAGATGATTTATTGATCACCATTTTTGCAGATTCTCGAGATAATTTTGCAATGATTGACAGCAGGATACTTAAACACTAGCATAAAGTTTTAAGTTATCCGCATATAGAAGATATTCATAAATTGAAGCAATATCATTAATGAATAATAAGAAGAGCAGTGGGCCGATATGGATACCCTGAGGTACACCAGATGTTGTATTTGAAAGTATGTCTCCAATCTTGAAGACCTGTTTACGGTTGTATAAATAGGACCTTATTCAACTTAAGAAGGGATCATCAATACCAAGAGCTTTGAGCTTGGATATTAAAATAGGAATATCGACCGTATCGAAAGCTTTTAAGAAATTCGTAAATACCACATTTTCTATTTTCTAAAGCACCAGTACAAAAATTTCTAAATAGAGCTTAATTACATGTCACAGATCTACCGGGAAGAACATCGTATTGTTCAGGCATAATTAGATTTTTAACTTTGGAAAAAATAACTGAAGAAACTAGTGAATCTCAAAGCTTAGGAATAAAATTCATAATCGAAACATCTCTATAATTATTAACCGAATTTTTAGAACCTGCCTTGAAAATTCGAGTTATACAAGGTGGGGCAAAAGTAATGTCTAATGTGAATTGGCTTCCATTTTTTTAGAAATGAAAAAAATTGGGCTCTGTTTTTATGGAAAGTTTATTTGAAGGTATAAAATTAATGACATTAAGTTGAAAAAATGATATCGGTCAAATGACCACGTATGAGTTGATGCACATTTGTGCTCGTTTTACGACATTTTGAATTGTTGCTCGCAAAGCATCTGGCTCCAAATTGGTGATTTCTTCTTCAATATTGGCTTTTAAGATTTGCAAGGTGGTTTGTTGTTGTTTGCCGGCAACTTCTTTCGAGATCTCTAGTAAACCCAGATTGCACAAGACGCTCAGTCAAACGCTTAATTGTACCCACACATGGTGCAGGACGACGAGTAAATCGACGACGAAATTCACGTTGCGTTAAAACAACAGACCAAAATTGCTCAAATAAGCAGTAACAATAATTCCGTGTTCTTCAGGTGTGTATTGCTCCATTGCTTGTTGTCAACTAATTCTCTATCTGTCTACAACATAAATGTCAAAGCACAAAGACATTTGACATTGCTTTCACCCCACCTTGTATAAGTTTTCTTCCATTTAGTAAGAAAAACACTGATGCTAAGCAAGAATTCTTTTGTTATTCAATTTTATAAGCCAATTGTCTATTATGAGCCAATATATAAAAGCATTCTTTTCTTCCATTGCAGACAGTAGTATGCTAAGACACAACTAAACAAATTATTTCTCAATATTATTATCTATATATTCATTTTGTTTGTTTGTTATTAATTGTCGTGAGAAATATGTTCATGAGGTTGGACGTTTTTGGAACTCCAGCCAAAAATTCGACATGTAAGTCTTCAGATCATCATTTAAAGACTTATTCCTACCTAACATGAAAACTACAAAGGCAGTCTAAAACTTATTTCCCTCGTAATCTTTTATACCCTCGTCAGAGAAAGTTCGTTCCTTTAAGAGTCTAACTGCACATGGGCGACGATAATTCCCCTAAGTAACGACTATCGACATATCCTCAATGAAAAACCAGTTTTTCAGGCCAAAAGAGCCAAGACGAATTCGAGTAAAATAAAATGACGCCGAACATAAAAGCAACAAACATATAAATAAAAATAAAAGAAACTAAAACTGGAAGAGTCGCCAACGAAAGGAGACACACTGGCCGTAGCGGGGCCCGGCAACACGTCGAGGATTGGCCGACCGACCACCACGAGTTCATTAAGAATTCCAAAGAGTTCAGCGCGGTGCAGCTCCGTGGCACAGTCAGCACCCGGCCAACTCCCAGCAGAAAAGAGTCGTCAAGACAAAGCCAACGGAAAACAAACAAGAAAAGTCTGTTGGAGTTGTGCATCGCGTCGCGTTGTCGTTGACGTAGTCGTCTTAGTTGGCGTCTTCGTCACCATCATCATCATCATCATCACTTGGAGCTGGAACTCCAGCAAACGACGACGAGACAACAACAAATCCAAATGCCAAGAAATCCACCGCACAGTGGAGCATCCACGACGACCAAGCAAAAGAAGCCAGCAAGCGTCTTCGCCGGGCTGAGGCCCGGGGCTCGGGCACTCCTCACCAGTTCACTGACTGCAGGGAGGCGAGCGTACGTTCGCTGCCAAGAAGAGATAAATGCATCGAGGAAATGGGTGCAATGTAGCCGGTGCTTTATGGGCTTGTACACTGCACATTTGGATTTTGTGCGCTCCATGAATTTTTCGGGTAAGATTGAGGTGGGCTTTAAGGAAATTGGGGCCAGCGAAACTTCTCAAATCGCCATATATTTGGAGCCGCAGAATTGGCATCCATTTTGCCTAACTTGCACCTAAAAGTCGCAACATTGAGGGGTCAATGGCTATTTTCAAGATTTCAGTTTGTACTAAGAAATTCAGCAATTGCTTCTCTTAAGCTGAATTGGGCCCAAGAATTCTATTTCTACAGCTAAGAGTGTAATTCAGCAATTACTCTTCTTAAGCTGAGTTGATAAAACAATTGCATTAATTTCAAAAATTCGGTTTCTGCAGTCAACTGCACAATTCAGCAATTGCGTTTGTTAAGCTGAATTGAGTAGGCGATTGAAGAAACAAAATTCTCGAAGACAATATGCAACTAAAATTCAATCGGAGCCATATTAAATTGTTTGTTTTTAAATCTTCAGCACTTAAATTATCGCCCAAACAATCTGTTATGCAATATCACTGCAAAATGCTCCATAAAATCCAAAAATGTGCCCAAGATTGGCAAATTCCTCGAAGATTCATAAAAATCGAGTCACGGACATGAGAGGCCTCATTTTGCAGAAAATAGCTCCTTCAAACGACACACAATTTACGGCTTAATTTACGGCTTTGCGTGGCCAGCAGCGTTCCGTACTTGACATTTTCGTTCCTCCTCCTCCGACGTGGGAAGAGAAAGGTCACCCAGCAGCGAAAGAATTGCGAACAAACTCCAAAAAGAAATGTTTGTCACAGCCTCACCCAATTTCTTTCTATTTCTAGCAAAACGCCGCTGCCGCTGGAAGGTGAAAAGCGAAAAAAACAATAAAATAAATTTGTAGGAGCACCACTGCTCGGGTTTAGCTTTAGCATGTCATACATAAAATCGAGCTTAGGGCCCTGCGGGCAGGCATAGGTGAAGGGAGGCCCAAATTAATGCTGCGCTGCACGCACCTTGAGCAGTGAAAATGAGCACCTGTTGCCATATTCACCGTCGTCACCGGTGCTACCTGTTTGTTCGCGGCATTCCATGTCACGGTGACATTGCCTTCCGCCCCTTTTTTCATGACCACATTTAGCGCGGAGTTGCATGCGAACAAACTCGAGAAAAAGAGCTAAACAAAAATAGCCACTTTCATGAGTCTACACCTATATTAATACACGTATTCCTCCTGATGCAGCGCGTGTTTGGGGCTCCAATTCCTCGTTTTTGAAGGGGCCCATGGAGCCACCATCTACCTACTTTGCGTTGTTTTATGGAGTACACCTGGTACGCGCCTTTGGGGCACTTGTGGAGTGCTTTGTGGGAATATTTTTGAATTAATTTTTTTGCTCACAGAAAGTGGATCACGTTCTTTGACATGGTTCCTTGCTTCCTAAGTGATAATTTAGGAGAGTGGAAGAGTCCTAATTGTAGTGCTCGGAGGGAGTTTGAACCATTCATTCTAAAAATATATATTTCTAGTATGCCTCTGGGTAGTCAACCAATTGGCTCCCGAAATAATGTACCCATATTTACGTGCTCTGAAGTTTTGAGCCAAGGATTTTCATTTTACTTTTGATGTCTTTAAGGACCCCCTAGGAACTCTATTTTAGAGTAAGGCTGCTTTCAAGAATCCAGTTTCTGCAATCACCTACCCAATTCAGCTTAACAAGAGAAACTGCTGAATTCTGTAGTAAACTACGGAAATTGAATTCTGAAAAACAGGCAGCGTCCATTAATTCCATTTTTTATCTTTATTAATTATCTGAAATTTAAACAATGTCATAGATAACGTTCAGCGTAATTAATTTAATTATAATAATAATGAATATTTTACAAAAGTAAAAAATCTGAATCCGAATGAGACGCGTGCTAAAAATTACAAATTCACAAAAACCGCATTAAAAATAATCAAGCAGCTTTCTACCATAATCAGCTGACGATAAAATTTACTGAATTGGATCCCTTTACTTAATTGAAAGTGGCGCTTGGTTTTTTTCCACAGTCTGTCTCACCGTATCGCATTGAATAATTTTATAGCGTTTCCAATGTATAAACATATTCAGCTACCGAATTCGAGGTGAATGCCAGCGTTCAACATTCAAAATTCAAAGAGGAGGTATTCATTCAAAGTGGTTCAACGTATAAGCCTGCAAAAAAAGCTACAGTCATTTGTCCAGGGAAAATCCAATTCGACAAATATACACTGCATTCCCCTGATATTAGATAATTCACCTCGTGGGGCACAGTGCGGCCACAAAAAAAAATGTATGAGACTCCAATCTGCAGAGTCGCTGCGCTGCCGTGGCTTAATTTCCAGGTCGGCGCATATATTTTTAGCAATCAGCAAACTTTCTCGCGCTGTGCGTTCTTATCTTGGGATCAGACGAGTTGCCAAAATAAATTCAAAAAACTGTCGGATAGTTGGTGAAACTTACGTACGTCTTATAAGAGCAGAGCTTCTTAGCCTGGGCTTGGCATTGACCCAAGCAATCGCTCGAAGTGAGTCAGCTACACACCCAACTCAATGGCTTGGCTGACGACGTCGATTTTCTCTGGTATAAAAATGGTCAAGTGGTTACCAGTTCTGCTGTTTTCCCCGGGTGATAGTCTGAAAACCAGTTGCGGATACGTCGAAATGAAATTCCGCTGACTACTTCTTCCTCCGCGGATTTAGGGAATTCGGATGGGTTCATTCAGTCCCGGGGATTAAGCGATTCCCACTGGCAGCACTGGTAAAAGACATTCGGTTCCTTTAGCCACCTTATCTGTTGGCAACAATCGAACGACCCTCGTCTTCAACTTCTTTGATTCCCGTGCCAGTTTTTGTTTGTTCCTCCGTCCCCGGACCTGCAAATGATAGGGTTGTGGTCAGAATAAGCCTGTCCATCTTGTTCTTGTTCGTGCGGTTGTCTTCCTGCACGTTACGAGCCCGCTTCTCGGGACGAAGATTGAGGGTTTCCGTCGCAGAGCGTTTTTCTTCTAACTGGCGATGGCTAGCCCGCAAGCGGACGGATGAGCAGCACAAAACGACCAAGAAATTAATGGGTCCATGTCTGAGGCGATATTTAAAGGTGCTATCGGGAATCTGGGAACAGGGCTCTCGATTATTATTGGTACGGCCAAGCATGCGAGCAATGCGACCGGATGATGAGTCAACCCCTGTCTTACAGTCGTACCGCCGATTGAGCCGGTTGATTGGCCTTTCGGCAAATATTTGCGGTGCAGTGTGCCTCAAGTCGACTTGGTGAATTTTTAGCAGCAACAGCAACAGTTGGGCAAGGTGTGTTTACCCAGCGAATTGCCTAAAAAGTAGAGAAACAATCTCAAGTCCGAATACCTGGCTAATTACGCGATGTCACCAGCTTAGAGATGGACGCGCAATCGCGTAAGATCACAGAAGAAAATCACTTCGAAGAATCCGATGAGTTGCGCACTAGATAGCGCCGCTGGCATCGGGGCTGAGAGTTGAGACCTTAGTTGCCTTAGTGCTTTCTAAGCAGCAACTCCACATTCCGCGAATAGCTGAGAATTGTTCATTATGTAAATGATGCACAGACAGATCCCGCGGATATTTTTTTTATTGCTGGTGCAAAACCGTCCCGCCAGATTCTGTGCGATGTCCGCTCGCATGCAAGAATGTGCTCTGCTCGCTTTGGGGTTTCACGGGTTGCTGGAAATCATTTTTTGTTGTTTTTATTTTGCACTGAAGAACTTCGCGATTTTCAGGTAAAGAAACAGAAGAGCATAGCACTCAATTCGTGCTGATAATCGCATGAAAAGATATTTAGTGAGCCGTTATCCGATTTTTCTAAGAATCAGGTGTGAAATTCGTATACAAAAATGTTTCTTCACTTTAAAGGTAATTGAGAAAAATATTCAGAAAAAATCAGAATTTATTTAAAATTTAAGTTGAACTATAGGCGGATGGCTTGACCAGATGAGGAATTTTTTGTTAAAATTTAGCGATCTATTCTTACCTATAATGAATTATGCTATACTATATTATATTATCAGAGAAAAGAAAGAAAATCAAAATAAAAGGTCTGGCCTAGAACTACTCAAAATACATCAATACTGATATCAGAATGGCTAACCACATCCTTATTGTTTTTCTATGCTTATGAAGAGGTACTAAATAATTACTGATAGGTACAAAATAGTGTTAAATGGGTACTAAATGTTAACATAAATATCTCCCCTGGTCCAGCCATTCTAACGGCCCCGCAAATTCAGCTTAAAAAGATCAATCGCTGAATTATGCAGACTGCAGAACCTGTTTACCATATCAGGCAGCTACAGTCACAAGATGTATCTAGATAATATTATATAAAACTTAGAAATAATGCTCCCATTAAAAATTTAGTCCTTGCAAATATAAGCTTAATTTAATGACCCCCTTACATACACTCAGAAAAATGAGCATCTTATATTTAAAGAAATCATGTAGTTGCAAAAGAGGACCAAGGAAAACGAACAAATTCCTTATTTAAAAAAAAAAAGTATATTTCCATGAATCTTATAAATATCTCTTAAGATTTTAGTAGGGAGACTATTTTACTTAAATCTATTCCATCTACAAACTTAAAGAAATGTTGGTTCGTTGTTTCTTTAATTTTGACTATAGTTTTTCCTCGATTTTAGTAAAATTTTTTCTAAGTGTAATTTTCAAATTTAATCTTTAAACGGTGAAAGTTTTCCGTACCCGTAGATTGAAAATTGGTACAGCCATATTTTTTAGGTGTTTTAACTCTCAACAGCCGTACTCAAAAACTGTTACAGTTCCGGATCTGAGATAGAGGTTTATAACTTATAGAGACCTTCTACTAAAAGTTTCTTCGTCGCTACGTCGTCATAGAATGGACCAGCAATAGCTGAATCCAGTATTTGGGTCACACCAATTCCGTTGGAAAAAGTACGAAAAACTATGAATTAAGGGATTACGTGGGTTTAACATTTTGAACAAATCTATTTTTTATTCATCATTTCTTAATGGTAAAAAAAGTACTGTTACATTCTAACTTTTAACTATCAAAAAGAGTAGCATTTGAACTATATTCTATGAAAAAATGTTTACCTTTTTATTCTTACTTTAAATTTTAAATGTGTTTTTCTGAACTCTATTTTTGAAGTCGGTGGATACGATTACTCAAAAACTAATAAACCGTGCTTATTGAAATTGTGCACACTTCTTCTAAACAGCATTGACTAGGGAGTGAACGAAGAATTTTGATTTTCGTTCATCACAACTTACTTTACATAGCAATGTATGTATTTTTTTCGTAACGAAAAATGAATTTTTCGCACGCAAAGCCGCCAAAAATTCAGATTTAAACTTTTTTACAAATTCTTCGTTCACTCCCGAGCTGAACTGATATACTAACATAAAAAATTTAATTTTTTGTGAAACTGCTAAGGAAAAAATGGAGCTGATCTTTTCGTCGAAATAATTTTTTTCCATTCAACTGTAGCAACTTCAGTGGATACTTTTCTGCAGCCAACTTAAAAAGTAATATGAAAAATTTTGTGACAATCCTGAACAGTTTTATATTTATAAATAAACCAGAAATGAGTTAAAATGGAGAAAATGCAACTTAACACTCTAAATATTGAAGTTGCCCACTGTCCTTCACAAATCACATATAGAAATCCTATTAAGGATATTATTTTTTGCAAGTTGGTACGCCAATAAGCACTTTCCATTAATAAGAAGAAGCACAAAAAGTCTTCCATGTGAAATTGCAAATCGAGCGATCTATTATATGTATGTCTGATTCTAACAGCCGATAGTCGCAAAAACTGGTGTTATGATGTCCCTAGACCATTTTATATTTCTTTAGTATAACGCTAGGTTTACGGAAATTTATTGCATGATTTGTGAGAGAAGTTTAGAATATATTTCCGTTCAAAATAAACGGCTTGAGAGGGTAAGAAATATACAAAAATATATCGTCGTATTATTACATCAATTAGATGAATCATATTTCACTAAAAATTGATAAATACGACTGCTGTAAATTTCGCCACGCAATCGGAGACGCTTCAAATTGGCGTGTTCCGTAAACCTAGTGTTAATGTTGTATTTTATCAGTTTATAAATAATTTTAGGCTTTTCTTTAAATACCAGTATCTTTGTGAGAGTTCGTCTTGCTTTATAATTCTATTATATTATATTATGGGTAATTCCCTAGACAGCACACTATATTAATAATTCGTAAATTACTCATTTAGCATAAATGATTCATTAATGGAATGGTGACACACAGCTATTCTTAAATGATGATATATTTGCTGTCAATTGTAAAACTACTATCGGAAAAGAATGGGAAATGGACAGAACTTTAATTTTCAGAATATCGCAATTTTCTTTTCTTTTAATTTTATCAATTTCTGCAATGAGCAATTGATTTTCAGTCTTTAGTCTCTTCGGCTACTTATGAATATCGTAGTTTTTGTTTTTCTTGTTATTTTTAATGCTTGTAAATGATATACATACAAGTACGAAAAGGGCTAAACTCTAGTATACAAAATTCAAAAAATGTCTGTTACCATAGACGTTTACAATTGATTCTGGGCATTGTCATCTTGTTATATAAATGTACCATGGAGCCCTAATTCGCCAGATATCGCGTCCCACAATGCAGTCGTTTTAAAGATATCCTTAAAGGACCAAGAACGAGAAACTTAAGTCAAAGGCCAAAGGACTTTCTCTTCTCGACCAACTTAAAGGCACAACGCAGTTTCATACTATTTCAAGAGTTGTCTTAGGACTGAGGACAGAAAAAGGAATTTGCAGCAGGAATTCCCTGTTGTATAGTACACCTAAACTCACATACTTACATTGCAGGGCTCGTCAGAATCGGAGGTGGTGAGACGTTGCTTGTGCACAGGAACGCAAAATAAATCCAGGCTTGACGGTGTGTCCTGAGGGGGTGCAGCAGCCCCGGGGAATCGCCGCAGCCCGCAGCAGACCTTGCCACTCCTGACCTGGGCAACTGAGAATCAGGTCACCGCCGCGGCGCACTTTCCTCCCCCACAGCAGGAGGATTCCGGAGTCCCGACTTCTTTTTCTTCCTTCGCCGGAGCCCGGAGGCAGAGCGCGAACTGAGCGACGACCGGACAGTTTTTTTTAGTTTTGGTCTGTTGTCCTCTCGTCGGGACGGTCACGCACACTTTACCGCCAGAGGAACGGGCGAAAGGAGCGCGGCGACGACGGCGAGCAGAAGAAGAAGCACACACCAATTCCAGTGAATTTCATTCAAAAATTTCGGACAATATTTCTGTTTCACTCGCACACATCGCACGGAATTCGAGGCAGAAAAGGACACACAATATTATTTATTTTCCCTCGGGATACACTGTTAAATCAGGAGCCAGATCTAGAACGGCTATTTGAAATTCTGAATTTTGACCCTCCGATGATTTAATCACCTCGAAAAACGGACGAGTCATAACACACCTGAGCGGTGGTGTTTCTCGCCTTTTTTCTTATTGAACTTAAACTCGCAGCTCGAATAATATGCACCACACCGTGGTTTTTCCCAATTCAACGCGAGACACTCGAAGACGACGAAGGCACCCACTCGACGCAGCAGCGGACAGTGATGATGACACAGATTCCGTCGCACTGGCTGGCAGTTTCAGTTCGAACCGATTCAGCAGGTCCGTTTCCGTGAAATAGAATTTAATTTCGCCCCAGAAGGAAGAACACGCAGAAGCACACACAAATTCAAAATGAATCGCACTAACTGACCAACTATTAAGCAACTGAGAACTTGATCGACTTTAGGGGCTGACGCGAAAACACAGCAAAGCCTGAAAAACCGGACGAGCGGCCACAGAAACGTCGCACCGTGCTGAACGTTCCACAACGAATACACGAAGCGCGGCCAGACTGGTTTTTGGCTGCCCCCAACTCAACTCGGCAGCACCTCGCCTGGGTGAGCGCGGCGAATTGGAAGGGTGCAACTTGCTCTGGTGGGAAGCTTCAATGGAATGTGGAAATGGCTCTGCACCCTCAAGAGAGACAGAGAAAGAAGGCGGTGAATGGAAGAACTGGAAAGATATTTTGTATTCAAAGTATTACCAGATGGAATTTCTCAAAGCTTTCCAAGTCCGAGCATCTGAAGGCGAAATTACGAACACTACCCCTTAAAACTGTCAACCTGTCTCTGCGCATGCGTCAAAGTTTCGTTTCTGGCGGTCGGAGGTTCGGTGCTTTGTGTCGCATCTTCCGCTGTTTCCGGTTTGAATTTAACGAAAGTTATCGTTATTTTACTGCCAGTTTCAAACAAAAATGGCAATTCATCTGATGTGCTTAACGTCGAGTGGAGGACTGCCGATTTTTACAAGGAAAAAGGGCGATTGTGATAATGTAAGTAAAAGTTCCTGCAGCAACAAAACGTTTTTTTGGTCACGCCAGTTTTAACTTTTTGATTCAATAAACTTCTATAAAATCCATAAATCCATACGAGCGCTTGCCTTTCGAAATATCTAGCCTCGGATTCTTGACCCTACAATGGTACAGTGGGGTGTGAGTGGCCCGACCTCTCTTCAACTTCAATTTAAGCAGTGCCGGATAAAGCCAGCGCGGGGCCCGTAGTTAATGTAACGAGGGAGGGCCCTTGAGTTGCATTACCTATTAAAATTTAGGATGTAAATAAAACAAAACATTTAGAAAAAGGCTTTTCGGGAAATAATGTAAGCGAATTTAAAAATAACACTCGTCACATCAATATTTCTAAGTAAATCATTTTCTATACTCATAGTGAGGTCTTTCAAACGTTCTTGTCCCATTGTGTTCCTTAACACATTTTTAATTCGTTTTAATGTTGAAAAAGAACGTTCTCCGCTGCAGTTTGTGATCATCAAACTCAAGTAAATGCGTAACACTATTTCTAAATTTGAAAAACACGATTCCGATGAATTTTTTGTTAAAAGTTTATAAAATTGAAGTTCCAGAGCCTCATGCTTTTTGTTGTCAATACCAGCAGCCACCAGTTTTGAGCAGCTTAGCGAAATGAACCATCTTCCACATCATCTGGCTGAGAGCTGATGATAATTGAACTTCTTTTCAAAATCTCTTCCGCCGTTAAAGACTTTAATTCCGAAGTATACCGTCACTTGATGATAAGCTCCCATGCGTTTAGCTAATGCAGCCAGTACATTATCAATTATGACAATAAACACTTGAATTTCAAATTGTTGTCCAGGTGTTAGATTTTCTACAACTTCATCGAGTGAATTAGAGCCGCTGTCTTGGTCGTACTTTGTATTTCGCTTACGTTTTCTCATAGTCGATTGCTGATATTCTTTACAGCCAATCAAGGCTTTTGCTTTTGCCTCTATATGCGAAAATGTGGATCGCGTTGCTAGATGTAGCCATGTAATGATTTATACAGAGTGTATCTCGTATTAAGGTCTTAATCTGATGAAGCGTTAGTCGCTTGTAAGTGCTCTAGAATTAATTCCACGATATAGTTATTATTCCTGTTTCTAACTTATCCATTTTCGAAACTAGTCCGCAAGCTTTATTACGACACTACACCTTTTGATCCTTGTAATTGGATATGTCATCCAAAACTTGTGCCTTCGTCACATCACCTCGCGCGGACCACCTAGTGTCCGATAATCTTTTTACAATTGGAATATTCGAATTTGTAGTAAGTAAGAAAACTCCATTGATAGGTTTAAGCGGATAAAAATGAATATGCGCTTTCAACGAAATCGGAAAAAATTGATGCTTCTTTCTGTACAGCATTCTGCAGGCGTGGGGCCAGTAGCATTAGCTGCTTCCTGCTACATGGCTAATCCGGCACTGAATTTAAGGCATTTAGATTTTGAAAAATGGTAACTAATGCGGAGTTGTCGCATTTAAAGGTACACATTTTTTATTTTAGGACCCCCTTTAGTTGCATCAGTCTAGTTGTGGGGTTCACATAAAGTTGACTGGTGCCGCCTGAGACCCAGAGTGCCAGTTTCAGTTATTTATGAAAAATTTGTATAATAATAATTCTTTTTTTTGTGTGCTTTCTTTTCGTCAGTGTATGTAGCCATGTTTCACTCACAAGCGCTCGATTGGGTCTGATAAATTGTGTCGTGTGGAGAGCATACCCAATTTTCCTCCCTACAAATCAGGCTCTGCAGATTTGGTCGCCTGTAGCTGCCTATAGAATTTATTTCTGTAATGATTGTGCTGGGTCAAATAACAGAGGCCTGCGAATTAAAAACTGTTTTCCCCTTCTTGGTTTTTAAGTCGATTATGGGGGTTTAGAACCTCTTATTTACGAATTTGAACTACGTTTTTTCACATCACGTTTTTTAGGAAAATATGGTTGAAATGCACAAATTATTATTATTCCAGCCATTTTTAAAAAACATTGAAAAATAACGGAACGTAGAAAAAGCTCGTAACACGACTCAAAGGAGAACCTGAATGCTTATTCGATATATATAAAATACCATTAATCTATAGCACTTATAAAGCGTCTTTGGGAATAAGATTTTCAATAACGTGCGCAAGCAATCATCTTCATTCAGTATAGTGAATTCCACGGAATAGTTCGGAAAGTATTAAATCATCACGTATTTTAAAATAATATATAAAGGTTCATACTTTTATTTGAGCTACTTTACAAGCTCCTGTGATAATTCATTATTTTATAATTAATTTGTAAGAATGGCCGATCTCTTGTACTTTTCAGACCAATTTTTTTTTTTTTTCAAAAACGTGACGTGATAGAACTTTTTCGTTTGCTAAGGAATGAATCCTCTCGAAATGACTGCTTGGTTTTATAAGACGATTGATATTTTGTTGACTAACTTTTGTCACTAATTGTGATAAATAAACTCTTTTCATTGAATTAACTTATTTTTTCATTTTCTCCCTATATCTTTATATACGTCGGAATAAATACATTTTTTCAATCGTCCCTATTCTACTATTTTTTTATTTGAAGTAGTACATCTCAAGAGTATCAAATTAAATTTTCAGCTATGAGTTTTTTTAGTTCAAACGCTAATTTTCCGCTTTTCCGACATTTTCGGTTTTTTCTTTGTTTATATATGTAGTTAAAATTGGATTTTCGTAAAAGTAATAATTTTATCTCTTAATTTACTATTTCAAGAGTATTCAGTCATTTTTTCAAATATAAATAAAAAATAGCTTACTAGTTGTAAACATTTTAATGTCGGGTTTGAGGCGCCAGGTACGCTATTCTTGCATAGTATGTCATCGTAGGTTTAATACCAAAAACGAAACTCCAACTTAAGATATATGACATGGCCGGTGTAAACAAGATTGATATGATAAAATTATAAAAATAATATGTATGATATCATGCTTTAAGAGATATGGATAACGAAACAATCTAATTGTTTAAGCAAATTTTACTAACTAAAATGGCTGTATCACGAGAGATCTAAAATTAACTTTTTTCGTTTAGACAACATGTTTTATTATTTATTTAAAAAAAAGTGACTTTTCGCTCCAATATCTCAAAAAACACGCTTCGTTTACGGAGACAAATTGTTAAATAGTTTTGCAGGATCGTTAGACGAAGAGAAGAAACTTTCAACCAGATCTTCAAGCTGAATTGCTCATAAGATATTCATTTTTAAGGGGACATTCTCTTTCGAAATTGAAAAAAAAAGCACTTTTTAAAAATTTTATTATGAAAAAACTATTATATTTACTGACAAAATTTCTTTTGGACATTGTTCAACTGTGTCTTAAGAATATAAAAAAAATTTTTTTTTTCATTTTTAGTTTCCCTTGGCTCCTGTAGAGGGCGTCGTCCAAAAGTGACGTTTTATACGGTAGGACAATTTGTGGACCTCCTGTAACAGATTTTTGAAAAATTCAAAATGGATTCTATTCTTGAGACTCTAAACTAAGGGATATGCCTCTAAAACTCATACTTTTTCATATTTTGAAGTTTTCATATGTATATTTCAGAAAAATGCGAAAAAAAGCAATTTTTTTTTGGGTAAGTTACCCCCGTAAAAAAAGGGGGTTTTTTTTTTTTTTAAATTTTAGAGGCATATCCTCTAGTATTTTCAATAAGTAATCGAATGCTCTTTGGTTTTTTAAAATCGGTCAAGTAGATTCGGAGAAAACCGTCCTACCAGTTTGAAAAAGGTAGTTTCGAGAAAAACGCGTTTAAAGATTTTTTACCATAATTTTATTGAATAGAAACCGGTTGTTACTTATGGGTGAGCGCTCTTACAAATATAGCTGTAACTTTTTTTCTATTACGAATTTCTTGATGAAATTTTAGGAGGGAACTTTTGAAAGTATATAGAATCCAAATATGTAAAAATCTCAAAATCGATTTTTTGAAAATTTCGAAAGAGAATGTCCCCTTAAGTTGAACCACAGACCTTCTAACTAGCAGACTATTTATACTATATGTCTGATTTATAAAATTTTCAAGTCCCAAAGGTACAAGCATCGGGTTGTATGGTACATTTCAATAGGCCGATTCACACTGCATCACGGCCTTTTCCTTATACGCAAGAAAAGTACATATTTAACCACTAGAGTACTTTTTTTTTTTTTAGAGTTATAGAGTCATTCAAATATATTTTATTTTCCGGAAAAGGGCCCTTAAGAAATTTTGATAACCATGCCACTATTCGGCAACGAAGAAAACAGAAAACCAAGATTTTATAAACTTCACAGAAATGCGAGAGATGAAGCGATTGATTTGATTTAAATATAGTGTCTAAATGTATTCAGCCACGTTAGAGGAAATTGCTTTAAGGTCTTACTATTCATATCAAACGCTACTCCTTAAATAAAAAGCCTCATCCCAACCGTACACCCACAATTCGTATCCTATTGTTATACAGGGTGTTCAGAGGTGGGAGGTCAATACTGCAGGGGGTGAAAGGTCAGACCGAGACAAGCCAAAAATCGTATGGGTGGGGGGGGGGGCATCTCGCACCGTTTGGCAGTTACAGGGTGATTCGTAAATCAGGATTTTGCCTTATATGGGAACCGCTCTTGTATTTTTATCTTTTTTTTTCTACGCATCGCAGCGGCCCCAAACTGATTTCAAAAAATCACTATTTGGAAGACCTTTCCAAAAAAGTTTACACCACCCCCCTATCCCCAACCCCTTGGCCACAATCCCCCTGGAAGTTGAAAAAATTAACTTTTATTTCACGATTTTTCACCTTTCGCCCCACTTTTCTCCGAAATTCATGTTATTAACATACCTACTTTTTATTTTTTTTAAGTTGCCTATCTAATTACCTTTCCTCGAATGAAAAATTATAACATTCAAAAATTTTGGGATAAAAAGTCTTATTTTAAATTATTCCTAAGAATCAATTTTAGCCTTTAATGTGTAATGATTTTATTGTATAACTCCGTAGCTTCCATTTTCAACAGTAGCTTCTTTAAATGGCGTTCACATGTTCTGCAACTCGCAAGGTGTTGATTTAACTTCCGCTCAAACTGAAGACTGGACTTTAGTTTGGAAAGATTACGAAAACAGTGTTACTCTTATATCAGCCGGAAAAGGGATGACGGAGAAAAATCTCTACAATTTAATAGACCTTGTTTACAACTCGTTCGCCTTATTTGTTAGTCAAGATGATCTGAAATCATCAAATAGTTATGAACGCCTCAAGAGAGAAGCGAAAAATTACATGCCGATCATCGATAAATTACTGGACACTTGCGATTCTGAATTGCTGCATCTGACCGATTGTATTTTAGCTGCTGAAAATTCTGATATACTTGGAAGGCTAAATGAATTTAGTACGCAATTTGGTTCTTTGTTTTGTGCTGTTGTAGTCAGCCAGAAGATCGCTGTTGCTACTGAAGGATGGTGGGATTTGGATGTTATCGATCAGAAGTTGTTGGTCACGTTCTTGAATTCTACTAATAGTAATCAGAAAGATGTGCCAGTTTTTCTACCGAAAAGGAGTCCTAATGTAAGTACTAGAGACCTTAAGGATTCAATATTTGACATAAACAATTTTTCTACAGATTGCCTATCGCTTTGTAGCGATTCCTCTCACGGGTAGTTCTACACTTTGCGTAATTTGCGGTGCTGAGCCTCCTTATCATGAAATTCATGGATTGGTTCAGCAAATATTTAAAAATGATTTGGATTTGCTCCAGAATGCAGAGCAATGTATGCCACGAAATTTTCCGGATTCCATAGAAATTGATCAGTGCATTTTAGGGTAAGTGGTATTTTTATGAGCATTTTCAATCTAGAGGCTGCACTTTATTTTGAGATTAAATTTTTTTAATTGTTATCACTAAAACTCATAACTAAAACATTTCTTTTAGGATTTTGCTGATTAGTAAACCCCAAAAAAAGTATGTGATCTCGCGAAATCTTCAGCAGTCTTCCACCGGAAAAAGAACAATGACTGGATCTCATCGATTGGATATTCTTCGCACTTTTTATAATCATGCTGTGGATTTGATTGAAGATTATTTAAATGGAGACGTTAATCCAGATGAGAAGCAGACTTGTGAAGCTTTGGAATCGTACTGGTGCTCAGAGTATCATAAATGTCATGCTTTTTCCGATCGAGAAGGCACTCTGATTTGTGTACTGTATGTTGCTTCTGTGCCAACTTACACTATGAGGTCGGCAGAATTTATTATAATTTTCCCAAATATTGCATAATTTGTATTATTATTTTTTTTATAGATTGATTACAAAGAAAACTCTTCAAGCTATTCTCCAGGAGCGATCAATTTGCTGGTAAAAACATCAAGGTAGTAAGAAGGTCAAGTAAACCTAAAATCCGTCCAATCGGCGTCTATGGGATAAAGCAGAAAATTTGGTATTGCTAGAAAAAAAAAACACTTGTTTATTATTTCAAAATATATTTATTTCATACACATTTACTAAACACAATTATGTATTTTTATCATTATTAAATAATTTTAATTATTGTCTTCAGAAGTTTTTAGGTATTAAGAAATTTTCACCCAACAAACTTTTACTTGAAACACCTTTGGAATGTATTTGGTTTTCAATTAGACTTGTTATTGTCAACGGTTCTTATTTCCTTACTGATATTTTGGAGCGTTTTAATTCCGTGTTAATAAATGTTTTTTCCTATTTATAGAGAGAGATTTTGTACGAGTTACTTTTTAAAAAGGAAGATCGGGTAGTTGAAATAAGAATGATTTGTGCTCGCTGGACAACTGTGCTTTTAAATTATGTATAAGCTATGTGTTATGTGCTTTTAAATTATACTATACCTATACTACCCCTAATTTAACATACACAATAGGCCTTGTGACGAAGATAAGATTTAGTAGCCTCTCGGTTCTAATTGGCTCTACATTGACTTGCTAAGACGTGTTAAAAATATTCTTTTCTTACACTTGTTACGGTGAAGAAAAAAGAAAGAGTAATTTGTACTCTATAAATTCGTAATTTTAACAAAGATTTGCGGCACCGACTTTCGGTGGTAAACAATTTTCTAAATAAGAAATGCCGCTTGCTGGAGACTTTCTTTCGTCTTAAGAGCCCATTTTTCAGAGCATTCCACTAGTCTGCATGGTGAATAGTTCATTTTAAAAAAATCAACACTATCAGTATTGTTAGACTTTAATAATTTTGTAAGCATTAAAACTTTTTCCTGTGTTTATACCTTATTCTTCAAAAGGATCGCTTAAAGCGATTTTATACAACCCTGAAACTTGCTCTTGAACAAATTAATAGCACACTAAAAGATATTCCAAACCAATCTGGCCAAGATGTATGGCCCAATTTGCAATTAGTATACTACCACCACGTTTTTATGAAAAATTGTGTTCTTTTTTTATTTTTTCTTAAATTATATATATTTTTTACTTATCATACAAATGGGAAAATACAAATTTTTATACTTTCCACAATCTTACATATAATTTATGAGAGCTTCAGCGAAATTCAGCACAAAAATTCTGTTTTCTGTTTTCAATGCAACTCATTTACAGAGGTTTCGACCTTAAAATCTATGCACCACCGCAATATTGCAGTGATAACAGCAGAATTTAGCAACAATCACATAATTAAGGTCTAGCCTTATTCAAAATTAAACAAACAAAAAATCACAGCATACAAAGAACTTACGTGCTAAGTAATTTTCACCATCGTCATCTACCTGCTTCAACTTCTTCGTAAGCAAATAGTAAGAGAACACTTGTCTTGAGGACATATTAAAATACATTCAATAAATATTTAACGAAACACCAAAAAGGTGATCAAAGGGCAGAGCTACAACTTTAGTTGCATAATACATATACGCTTAAAACCTATGGAGAGGGCATTTTTGGGTTGCTGTCGTACTTAGTTGTTAACATCGAAATATATTTTCCTAACATATTTTGGAGAGATGTTGTACTTTCTGTTTTTTAATAGTGTAGGAAAATGTTTGTGCTAGTGTTAACTGATGATTACAATAAAAAGCTTTACAATAAGCTTAAAAAGAATTGTAAATAAAAAGCACTATAAGGTCTTAAACTATTTTGCACCCGGAAGCGTAACATATTCAAATCTTACTTAATGTAAACAATACAAAACAAAATAGCACCAGCACACACGTGAGATATGAAAAAAACCTCAAATTATAATTTATACCTTTCTTTGAACCCTTTACCAAATTTAAACCTAAATCTACGACTGCTCCATTGGCCGCCTTAGTCAATGTTTGGATTTAGGATTTGTGCAACGCTAGCGTAAGTTCCGAATACGAAGCCACATACACCGAAAAGTAGAATTATAATATCCTTCCAAAGTACCCATTTATACTTTCCGAAACCGATGGGCCAAAAGGTTGCTATTTCAATAATTGGCGGTGCTATCACAGCAAGGGTTGAGCTACTAACAGCTCCGACTAGAGAAATTATTGGGCCCAAATTTGGTATAATTGCAGCTAATACAACTGTAAAATAATAATTTCAATTAGAAGTTAAGAAATTGAATTTTTAATAAGAAGTACTTACATGTAAAAATCACCAAGCACACTCTGAGCACAGTCTCCGAATTTTTTTTAGCCCTTTCTGTGTTAAAATGTTGGCGTACGGTTGGTGCAATTATGTTGACTGGCACATAAAATTGAAGGCAGTAAGATAAGAAGATTGCCAACGCCATCATTATTCGTACAAGTTGTGAAAGTCTGTTTAAAAAAAAATGTTAATCATTTCCATTCTTTGATAGATTATAAAAACAACATACATTTCTCCTGGGGGTAAGTTGAGTGTAATGCTGGCTCTAACATTATCTCCATATTTCAAATATCCAAAGAAACCGACTGAAGTATACAAGCATGCTACGATAACCATACCAGTGTTAAGTACTCCAGTAAATCCCCCAAAGTCCTCGGGGGTCTTCATATTGTTCTCAAGAGGTAGAACAACTCCAATACCTTCAAAAGCGTAAATTGCTGTTCCAAAATATAGTGGCAGTTGAGACCACGGAGCAATCGGCTTAACTGTATCCGCATGCGGCAAATCTTGTAGCATATAGTAAAAAGTAATCGCCAATCCAATAACTGTGAGAAAAGCAGCAACAAGCGATACTGGCGTTAGATACTTTAAATTCCGCACCAAATTCAGCGGAATCATTGGGAAGAGCATAAATAGAAGATAAATTCGAACATCGAGACTGACGAAGTAATGAGCTATAACTTCTTTAACATTAAGGGCGACAAATATGAAGTAGACACAACAAAATCCGATTTGGGTGATAAATAAGAATGTTGTTGTCGCTCTCCTGAAAAATAATAATGAATTTATAGTATTTAAACATTTTAAAACTCTTCTCAAAATTACCTTGCCAAATTCGAAAATCGTCGCAGCCCATATGGACCTGAATCGAAGCTGTTGTAGGCGACTTCCTGGAAGCTCATCGCTGGCACCTGTAGGCGCTTACATAGTTCATGTGCACATCCGACCAGCATGTGCATACAATGTGTACAAATAGCGCCCATCAGGAGAGTACCGAACAGACCCAAATAGAGTCCAGCATGTTTAAATGCATCAGGCATTGCAAGGATTCCCGTCCCAATGTTGCCTTTCAGCAAATGAATCATTGTGTCCAAATTGGACGTTGGATGCTCTAGGGATCTGTGCAGCGATGGATTATACTCTGGCTTTTCGAGCTCCTGTGAACCCACTGGAAAAAACAATTTTTAAATATCGAATTAATCTGTTTTTTTTTTCTAAATCGAAATAATAAAAAAAGAAATTCTACTTCCAGAATGAAGGCGAAGAATTAATTGAGAAAAATCAACTACATAAACATTGTTGCATATTCAGCTATAGCTGAATAGCCTAATATGCGTTAATACTTTGAAGAACAAAAACAAAAAAAGAAAACTACTTACAACTGGATTCACTTTGCACATCGACTAAGCCATTGTCCGGTGAGTTTCGGATATCAGGCCTTGGCAAATATCGAGCCTGTTCCACATCTGGTAGTTCAGCATTCGTAAGTAAGGGCTGCCTTTCACCGCTCATTTTGCGCCCGCCCTGTAAATTAAAGTGTTAACTATATTATTTATTTTCTAACATTGGTAAAATAGTGTAAAACAAGTGCGCGCAAATTCTTGTTGGTGCAAGTGCAAATGTGAAAAATCTTAGAATTCCATAATATCCATAAAGTGCACACATATTTGAAATAACTCGTGGTGATAAAGAAATAAGATAAGGAAAGTTGCAGGTACTTAATTAAATATTTACTTAAATAGCAACAGTGAATATTTTAATATTAAATTGCTTGTATGATAACATGAGAAACAGAGCTTGGTAAATTCATTATATTACAATTCCAATTCCCTGGAATTGTAAGTTGTAATTGATGTGTAGAATTCCTTAGTGCTGGACTTGAAAAAAATTTCGATTCCATTGGGAGGAATTGTTATTGTTAGTTGGTAGCGATCAACGACTTGAATTAATAGTCAATTCCATTGAATGAATACTCCAAGATTTTAGAGATAGGAAAAAAGCTTTTTAATTGTGGAGAATTTAAGTCGTACAATATACCAAGGTTTAGGTGTAATTTCAAATAGAGGAAATTTTTAATTTTCGTTTCCTAACACACTTTTGGATTGAGCTTTTATTATAAAAACAGTACAGGTGCTAAAACTGAACCTTTTGGTACCCCACGAAAGTTTTGATGGAATTGAAAACTTTTTCAATTATAATTTGTAATTGATATTTCTTAGTAATATCAATTACAAATTATAATTCCAATTGATTGGAATTTCATTATAATTTAATTTCTAAAGGATTGATTCCGGCCCAGCTCTGATGAAAAAACAACTCCACTACAAAATTTGAATTTAAAATTGAAATTTGTATAGACTAATTTAAATTATTTCAGTATCGAATTGAAGGTTTTCTAATGAGAACGGAAATGATTTTTTTACCAAAATTCTTAGCAAAGCCATGTTGAAATTTCGATCCTATCCAACTTTATTCACTTCATGTGTGTTAACATAAAGGTCAAGAGCAGCTGAGTTCTTGTTACTGCTAAGGTCACATTTGTTAATGACCCAAAAAAACATTAAATTCCCACGTATGTATGTTATTATACATAAAATTAGTTCAAGTTTTTATTAACACAAATCGAACAAAGTGTTTTTGATAAACGGGGTGAATATCCGTGAAGCCACGATATGACTGCGTTTCAAATCAGTCCACCTTCTTCAAAGTTTCTGGCGCGATCTAGTTCGGAATATGAACATTTTTATAAAACCAGACCGCGACACAGTGGGTGACACCGTGCGATAACTCTAACGATAGCAGACAACTTGGCATAAATTTCTGATTGCAGAAATCAGCTGGAACGATAGCGAAATTCTTCTTTTTTCCATCATCGCATCATTTCTTCTGGTTGATGATCTTTGATCGCCGGGATTGCTTGCGACCAGGGAATTCAGTCCAAATGGAAAATTTTCTGCTTATTTAATTATTGCAATAACAATAGCAAGATGCCTCGGGGAGTAATTAAGCGGAGCATAAAATAATTAAATTACGCGTGAAATTCATTGCAATAGATATCCGGTAATAATGGCTTGCATATGACCCTGAGGTCACAGCACATAATATGGCAAGGACGATTGCATCACAAAAGTTACCAAAATAATGTCACAAAAAACAATTTGTTTATCGTCTGTCAGCTTAAATTAAATATTGAAACTTTTACTTATATCGAACCAAATTTTATACTTGTGAATGAACTATGGCTGAATATAATCTCGATAGAAAATGGGTGAAAGGTTAAAATGTAATTCTGAAATTAATGCAATTGAATTTTCGAAAATATAAATTTAATAATGCTACTTCCCTAAATTAGAGGTTTACCTCATAAAATAAATTTATTGCTCTTATCATAATGGCAGTGGATCCAAAAAAATTACTTTCAAAACATCTTTATCATGCAAAAGCTCGTGCAAGAATCAAAGCCACATTTATTCTGTTTTTTTATATTTAATTTTTTTATATTTATTATGGCAAATCACATTATATTCGCTAAATGATAATGTAGATGTATAAAAACTGCCAATTAAATAAATCTAATCATTATGCCCCGTAATTTAAAAAGACCTTAACAAAAATAACAATTTTAAAATGATTTTATGGCCTTGGCAATACCCTTAAAAAGGTCAGTGTAACCTTGGCTATTGATCAAATTGTGAATTCTCCAAGATTTCAGAGATAGGGAAAAGATTTTAAATTGTGGAGAATTTAAGTTGTATAAAATCCCAAGATTTGTGAGTTTTTATCATAAAAACAATAAAGGCCCTAAAACTGAACTTTTTGGTATCCCACATTTCTATGTCCGAGAATTATAGTGTTTTTTAGGTCATTGCAATCTGAAAAAACGGATAATGGTCCAGTGCAATTGTATCTGTGTGAAATCACTCGCATAAGCATACCAGAAATCGAAATTATTTTTAGTGGTAATGCAATTCAGCTTTATGAAAAATGGAATTAGTGAGTGCTTTTATTGCTCCAAAACACTAGGCTTCAAATTCCTTAAAATTACTTTAAATATCTCCGACAAAAAAAAATATTAATTTACTTCTATTTACTGCAACCATTGCAAATGCCAAGGGAGTGTATAAAATCGAACTTAATGCGAACAAATAGAAATTGTGTTTGCGGTTTTTAATTAGAATCGAATCAGGTAACCAAGTAACTAATACGGATTGTATTTCAGCGTTTTGTACGTTTCTTTGATTTTTTTTTCCACTGAACAATTTGTCGTGTAGTGTAGTCACGATTGACATGCTTGTTTGATTGAAAATATTTTAAAACTTCAGTAAAAAAATCAGTCTAAACAAAATTATTTCGATGATGTGATGGATAGTATATCACAAGGTGTTACTTCTTTTCAAACTTATGTACATCTCGCCTGAATTTTTCTTCTAATTAGCTTTTCAGCCTTAAAGCGACCTCGTAACTTCATAATAGTGTATAGTCTCAATTTTCTTTTGTGAGAAATAACATTACCGGATGGAAGGCAGAGCAAGAAGCTTTGTATAAAAGATGAAGAGAATCCTGGTTTTCTTTGTAGTCACATTTAAATCACAAGACAATACAAAGACGTAGGAGAGGGAGAGACTAGAACTTGAAAATAATTAGTTAGTCCAGGGCCCTTTTTATTTTATAAAAGATGACAGTAATCTTTAATAGTACTCAGCTATTGGAGATTGATGAAATATTACCAAGTTGTAACCTTAATAGGATCCAGCATATTCGCTGATTTAAAATCATTCCGTGATAATCGCGTCACATCACCATCAATAGCCTAATTCTAATACTAGATTTGATAGATTACAAAAATAATAAAAGGTATTTTGATAAAAATTTTCTACATTGTGAAATATTTAATAGATTGAAATTGTGGTAAGCATTATGTTACCAAGATCACAATCATTCCCTGGCTTTATCACTTAACCCAAAAAGGTTAATGCCCTTTCTAACAAAAAGATTTTAAACATTGGATAGGAGCACACTGGACAGATGTAGTCTAGGTGGTGGAAAGTTTTCAAAAGTCAAGATATATAAAAGATACGAACCGTTAGAGCGCGAAACGTTTGCAAGAGAACCATTGTCGTTTAGCCGTTTTAAATCGGATAGCTCCACTCCGCACACGTGCCTTATTTCTTTGTATTCACTTCTAGCACAAAAAGAGTCACTATATACCGCGTCACTCGAAATCCGATATGTCCCCAATTACACAGAAAATAGCTCCTCCAGATAATGATACCACAATTTCAGTACAACAGTACCAACAGTCGACGGTCTTCCGCTGGACCAATTTTGCTCTGACTCAGCTCAAGAGACTTTGTCGTAGCACGGCAGCGCTTATTTTATTATGTTTCGGCTTCGGTTTCAAGTGCGCCCTGCGAGCAATCTCGGTGCATTGGCTGCGGAGCTGAAGTCGGAGTGATAATGAAGCCTCAGCAGGCGCTTGGAGCGCCCTCCTCCTCAGAAAGAAGCCGCTCAGAATCGGTCTTCTCGGAAGGAATGTTTTGATGCGATTTTGTGGAAACTTTCCACTCCCGGAAAACTATCGGAGGATACCGCTTTGGGTTATCAAACAGCAATTAGCCGCCTTGTGGAAAATTTCCACTCAGACTTGGGTTTGCTTGGTGCCCAGGATAAAGAGAATCCACGCTGACGGCGCATGTGCAGGTAGATTAAGGGTGATGAAAGGTTGTGATCTTCTACCTAAGATTTCTACAATTGCGGAAAAATATCCCAACTTTTTAAATCCTGGTAATTTTCCGCTCTTTTTACGGACGATGAGCAGTACAGGGATCATTAAGCTCCGCCCACTTTAATCTACCTATCTTAAAGTGAAAGGATCTGATATGGAAATGCATACTTTTGCGCTTAGTCATAAAGAACTTTTCTCTATTTTGCAAATTTCTTTTAAAAATTACCCTTTAATTTTCAAACCGATATTTAAAAATTTAAATATTTTTCGGTAATCGATGTATTTTGTAATTTTATTTCATCTTAAACAATTCTTGCAAATACGCAATCTACTGATAATAATAATATTATATTTTAATTCACTCAACAATGGATAGGATCTTCTCTATACTTTAACATTTTATCTTTACATTTTCACACAATTCGACCAAAAGGAAGTCAAATTAAAAATTGTATTGTATTTTACTCAGAAAATGCATTTTACGGCAAAAAAGAAACATAATACACTGAAATATCAAAAGACTTTTAAAGTGTCATCAAGAAAGTTTATGATAGTGACCGAAAATATTTATCGAAGTGAATTTGTTTGATATTTTCATATTTTTATTCGTATCAAATTTGTAGCATTTAAATATGCTTTAAAAAAACACAAAGACTATAATTATAAATTCTTATTATTAAAGGTAGGTTAAATTTTTATAATTTAGCGTTTTTGAGAAAAATAGCTCTAAAATGTGAAATAAGCCATTTTTGAAAATGTTTTAAATTTGGTAGGAATTGTGTAGGAATGTTTCTTGGCTTAAATGAACGTTTGAACGTTAAACTATTACAGGAAAATACAAAAACCTTAAAAACGTCTACAAAACATTCCACGAAATTCACTTTTTTTATAAATGTATTATCTCATACAACAGATATTGGCTTAGGACTAAAATTGGGGCAATCTTTAGGTATTAGTGGTGCGATTTTTGTCATGTTATTAGAATTATTCTGTTTGTTCAATTTAGTCGTTGGGGTGTATTCGTGAGAGACCGGTTTTAAATTACACTTTATATACATAGCTTAGATCTCAAACTTTCATTCGAGCGTTTTGACACTCTGCGAAGCTCCGTAATTTTTTAAATAAATTTAAAAAAATTATCATAATGTGGGTTCTTTCACTTTTTAACCCTGTTTTTCCCAAAAGGCAGGCGTACTCAAGTATTGGGCGAACAAATGTCCTTGGACCATCTTTTAACAAACCTTAATTATTAGTTTTACCTACGATACCATTAATCTGATCTTCAAAGGACACACGTGAGTTCAAAAATACTACCAAATTTTTGGTCTTGTCAATTCGTATAAGAGGATAACCGTCCAAATGAAATTCAGGAGAACCATTTTGCGAGAAAAAGACATACATGTACATATACTTACTAATATTGATATATACGCAATCAATAAAACATAATTCATAAAAGTTGTCTAAAATAGAATTTAAAAGTTCAGCATCCAACTCGTTAGATACATGTCGGGAAATTTAGGCAGTTTCAGCGTAACACAGGATCCTTGAATAATTTAATATCGATCATTGATGTAAATAATTAAGAGCAAGGGCCCCAGATGGGTACCCTCAGGAATAGCAGAAGTTTTTATATTATTTCATCAGAAAGAGCTTCGCGAATTTTAACTTGCTGCGTTCGACCAAACAAATGAGAGTTAACCCAATTCACGAAAACAGTGGGGAAACTAAGAACAAGCTTATAGATGATGACACTGTGATTGATTTTGTCAAATGCATAGTTTGTAAAAATACAGTCGACTTGCATTCCGGTTTTAACAGAAATAGTAAAAAAAATTAATAATTATTAGGAACTAATAGAAATATAGTTTTTAATTAACTTTTATAAGATATCTTATCAATTAAAGTTAAAGGTTAAAATACGTAAGAATTTATTTATTTAAAAATATAAATATTACAAATTATTCATGATAAATAAGTGGTTAAATTCATGGTTACTAAGTGGCTGAATTGTTTTGCCAGTATGAATAAAAGAAGTAATCGAAGTAACTTTCGGAAATTCGATCGTGGGTTTCAAATGAAATTATTTTTCAGTTCAAGCTTGTGTAGCGAATAGTGTAAAAATATAAAAAAAAGTGTATACTTACTTTACTGTTTTTCTTCTTGAATTATTACTCTCAAATTTTTAATTTAATATATTATTATTAAACCTATTATTTCATACAATAGTACAAAACAAGCTGAAGGGAACAAAATGTTTATACTTTGCAAGATAACAAGTTTGAAAAAGAGTTTTTCTGTTCCAAGAAATCGGTGATCGTTTGTTTGAAATTAGTTACTGGGTGCGATCAATGACATTATTTTTTATTTTAGTATTTGCGATCTGGGGCGCGATAGCAGCAGCTTAATTTAATCTATGTTGTGAGTGAATTTCCGATAAAGTCGGAATAAATGCAGGCTTTATGGGCGGCTCTGGGGCGTTATCTGCGGCTCTTTACGTAACAATTGCTCCCCGATGATGTTAGTTATGATGAGTGCATGAATTGATTGTTTGCATGCGTTCTTTCTTTTTTCTGCCTTGATAAACTGTGATGTGCGGAAAAAAGCTGTGCAAATTAAACCAAAGCAGGCAAAATATGGGGCTAGGGTGGAAACAAGGTAGCAAAAGACTGCAAAATAATATAAAAAAAATAAAATAAGCAACTTACAGTGAAATTATAGGAGAAACCAATTAAAAAATGATCGAGTCAAAGAGATCTTCGTGCTCTCCAGGTCCCGAGGAGTGGTCCTTTCGTTCTGGGCTCTGAGCTATTTCTTACTGTTCGAAGAAATCCGGTTACTTTCCCTGATGTGAGAAGGTTTCGTGGGTCAAGCTGTGACTCACCTGAATATTCCCAAGCGCTGTTAACTCTTCCATCAGAAGGCGACCAGTTGCATACGCGGCTGCAGAGCACCCGATTGGCTGGGTATCGAAATCTTCCGATTTATCACTTTAGCACCTGCTCGCGAACGGTGCGATAAATTAGCACATACGAGGGAGCTCGCTCTCAGCTGGAAAATCGCTGGTAAATAAAACGCAACGCGAATGCAAGCAACAAAGGCCAGGGCCACTCGAGACCAGATGAAGTCGGGAAAAATTGAAAAGAAACTGCGCCCCTTGTCGCGGTCGTCGGGCTCGCGGCTGCACAACTAATCTTGAACTAATTGCGGAACTGCGCTAGATCGAGGCTGCCTCTACGAGCGCTTATCGGACCTGAATCATATGGAAGGACGAATTCCTTATCAATTCCGGAGCACACGCGAGTCGCAGTCTCAAGACGACGTCCACCCACTTTTTGCTCGTCTCTTTGTTGTTTTGACAGCTCGCGAGATTTTGTTGCACAACAAATCGCTAGTTGGTTACGCTGCGGCGGCCGATGGACAGGGATGGGCAAAATGTTGAATCGGAAAAATTGAATTTTATCATATTTTAAAACTAATAAAATTTGAGTAGGAAAAATCCACTGAGCTTGTCCTTCTCGACATTCAATCAGCATTTGATTCTTTATTGCATGATGCTTTAGTGCATAAAAAGATGGCCTTTGTATTTCTATACCGGGTGTCACAAAAGTATGGAAACAGTAAAATAACTTTCGAAAAATGCATTTTGGGAAAAAATGTTTCAGACAAAAGATTTAGGATTTTTGCCATGGTGACCTTGGATTTGACATTGACCCTGACCTTCAATGTCATTCCAACGTCAAGGTCATTTGTTCAAACGGGAATCCCTATTTTTTATTGCAGATTTGGAAAGAGCGGGAAATTTTACGTTCAATATGACCTTGACCATGACATCCAAGGTCATACCAAGGCGAAGGCCATTTTTGTGCATCAGAACCAATATTTTTCTCGCATATTTGGAAAGAGCGGGGATTCTACGTTCGAGCATGACCTTGATCATGTCCTTGACCATAACTTTCAAGGTCATTTTTTGCATCAAAACTATTATTTTTCTCGCTGAGGTAGAAAGAACGGAAAATTAAACGGACGAATTTGGCCATAACCATGCTGTTGGCTATGAACCAGTCTTTGAACGTCATTTTAAAGTGATTTTTTTAAGAACTTCAAAAAATTCCAGTCACTGTAGGCAAGCAGTGATACCGGCCACAGAAGGTTTGGTTAGCGATCCCTACCAGTGAAGGCAAGTAGATGTTTTTACATCAGAACCCATATTTTTTCACAACAAGCAAATCATGCACTAGTAGTTTCTCAGTTACTATTTTTCTCAAAACAGTGGATTTCCTTGACCGGAAATAAATAGTTTGAGAATAGTAAAAAAACTGTCAATTTTGTTATATAATTGTGTCTTTTTAAGTCAGTTAAAAGAATTTCTGTTCTTACGCATAGGCCGTTTTTTGCTCTGCTGTTTTTAAATCTGCGAAAAAATATGGGCTCTGATGTAAAAAATGACCGTGACCTTGATATGATATGATATGCAGGTCATGGTCAAGATCATATTGAACGTAAAATTTCCCGCTCTTTCCAAATCCGCAACAAAAAATAGGGATTCCAATAATAGAAAGTTCAATGTACATGTATTTGCTCTGAATCTTCTACCACCAGAAATATAATCACAGGGGTTCCTTAGGATTCTGTTTTGGTTCCAATCTTATATAATATATAGGGTGTTCAATAGGAAAATGTGAAAACTAATGAGTCACTATTTTTTAACAAGTGGAGAAATCGGTAAAATATACTTTTTAATAAAGGAAAGTCGTAATTTTTATTTCATGCCCAATTTATTACAAAAAAAATTAAACCTATTTAATACAAACCATTCATTTAAAAAAATAATAAAGACATGAATTGTTAATGATATATATTTTTGAAATGTGAACCATCTGCATTTTTTTTAATCTTCCGTCTCCAGAGATACGTACAAATACTTAATGACACAAGGCAGGAAATCTGCATTAATGACATCACAAATCAAAATTTTTAATTAAACCACTTAGGTTAAAGCCAGATAATACATGTACCACCGGAAGAGAGGTCTCGTTAAATCTTTTTATTTCATTCAAGACGGTGCAGCACCTCATCACACACAAGAAGTATTTGAAGCCATCAATAAATTTTATGGCGATCGAGTTATTGGCCTAGAGTACCCACGCTTCGCTAGGGGAAAAAGAATAGCCGCCTTACTCGTCAGATCTCACTCAATATGATTTCTTTTTAAGGGGCTACATTAAAGATCACTGCTATGAAAATAACCCAAATACAATAGAGGATTTTATTGAAGACATCAGGAGGATCGTTAATGGGATTTCAAATGAAACGTTAGAACATGTTTTTAATAGTTTTAGAAATCATTTGGATATTTGTGCCAATTTAGATGGTTAAAATATGGAAACCATATATCATTAGTAACTAAAATTCTTTACTATATTTTTAAATTAATGGTTTGTGTTAAATTGATTTAATTTTTTTTATAATAAAACGTACATGAAATAAAAATGACGACTTTCCTTTATTAAAAAGAATTTACATTTTCTCGATCTCTCTATTTGTTAAAAATTAATTACTCATTAGTTTTCACACATTCCTATTGGACACCATGTATATACAAAGAATATACCCAAAATTCCACAATGCCATACATCCATCTTTGCCGATGATATTGCTATTTTCAGCACACTATTCTTATTTGCAAAAATCTGAAAGGCCCTGAAATTCTCCACAAATATTTTCACAAGTGGAAGATAAAAATCAATTTTACAAAACTTAAGCAATGTTCCTCGCACGTAGAAGGCACGCGCGTTATCTACCTAACAGCAATATAATTATAAACGGCTGTGATATTCCTTGAAAGCATGCTGTAATGTACTTAGGTATCACGCTTGTTAAAACTCTTGCGTTCGCGAAACATATACCACTGAGATCAAAAAATAATGTGAAAGTTTAATTTAAACATCGCGGGTACTATGAAATAATTAAAATTAATTTTTTGCGGGTTGGTAGTACAGTCTTTGACATCTATGCAGAGTTTCATGTCAATGTATTCAATTGCTGCACAGTTACACGTGTTTTTGTAAACACACAAAAGTGAGTTTTTCGATTTTTGCTATGTCTGATTTTGTTGAGCAAAGACTTTGCATTAAAGAGTCACCGCAAAAAAATAGGTTTTTAGCCTGTTTTTCAAACCCCTGTAACTTTAATTGGAATTAATAAAATGTTATGTATAGTGTTCAACATTTTTGTGTGGTCATGAACTTGTGCAAAAAGCAAGATTTATTGTTCTAGAAGCTAAAGATCCCCTTAAACAAAGGATTAACTATCCTCCTTATTATTGCCCCTTTTAAAGGGGTTAACAAATAAAAAATAAAAAAAAATCAATTAGGAATCAGCCGTACCTAAAACTCTTTAATTCGATTTTTCTTGAGATTATTTATGATTTACTACTTTTTTAGTTATTGGGTGTAGTTTAATCCTCTTTGTGCGGAGGATAGTTAACCCTTAGCTTCTAGAACAATAAATCTTGCTATTTGCACTAGTTCATGACCACACACAAATTTTGAGCAGTTATACGTTACATATAATCAATTCCAATCGAAGTTACAGGTGTTTGAAAAACAGGCTAACTTTGTGGTCGCTCTTTTTTTTCGGAATAAATATTTTCCCGCGGAAACGTTGAGGATGTTGCATAAGATCTTTGGTGATAAGCTATGTCACCAAAAATGATTACAAATGGTACTAAGACTTCAAAGAACGCCGAGAACGAGTTCAAGACGAACAGCGCCATAAACATCTACAGACAAAAGCCACGTCAGGAAAATCAAAGATTTGGTGCTCGAAAATCGTCGATTCACAATTAGAGACCTTGCTGATGCTGTGGGTATTTCATTTGGATCAACCCAAACCATTTTAAATGATGTTTTGATTCCAAACCTCGCTTCGTTCCAAAAACACTCAATTTGTTTGAAAAAAAAAGCGTCGATATATGTCGACATATATGAAACAATGATTTCGGGCTACCATTACGTCATCAACCGCCCTATTCGCTTGATTTAGCTCCGTCACACTGAAAAAACCACTCAGAGGACATTGTTTTGACTCGATTGAAGATATATATAAAAGCCGAATCGAAGAAGTTTTTGAAGGCCATTATGGCAATCGACTTCAACCACTGTTTCGAAGACTGGAAAAAACCTTGGCATAGATGTATTGTATCCGGAGGGGATTACTTTGAAGCGGATGAAATTGATTTGGAAGAATAGATAAAGATTGTCCATTTTATAGACGAATCAGCCATATTTGATCACAGCAGTACATACAATAAGAGACAAAACTAACATCCTAATCAGAATAATCGTATTGTACCAATTCATTAATAGGCGATCTACTCTCAACTTGGGATACAAGTTGATTGTATTCAAACTAAGATTCCAAGTCGTACCAGTCGCACCACTATGGCTTGAATGTGCACGTTGCCGTATAAAAAAAAGTCACAAACTATCCAAAACAAGATATTAAAGGTGATGTTGAATTTATCTTGGCACTTCTCCATCTCGAATACAAATTAGCAGAAGTTGAACTTACAACCGCGAAAACTAACAAATGTATAACCAGTTTCTTTCTAAAATCTTTCTTGTCTGAGAATCCTGCTGCGGCAGGATGATGAATTCTAGTAGTAGTAATAGTTTCAAAATTGCCTTAAAATGGATTGCAGTAGTAGTAGTATGGAAAAATAGACAAGAAATCTGCTCTAGAACAACAGAAGTAAAACGCATTTGTGAATGTTCAGCTTCCTAGCGATGCCTATAAACTTTAAAATCTTTTGAAATTGTATACCATAGAGCAGTTTAGGGTAATTCCCGTAACAGGCTAGCTGATAAATGCATGATTGCATACATTGATCATATTTAATTAATGTTCCCAGGCTTCTGCCGTTGTTTTGTGTTCTTTATAAAAAAGATGTTCCGTTTTTGTAACGATTTTCGTCAACTTAAACCCCCTGTGGTATGCAATTTCAAAACATTTTAAATGAGCTTTCAAAAATGCGTTTCACTTTTGTGATTCTCGATGAAACTTCTTGTCTTTATTTTTCTATGGTAGCAGTAAGTAGATTGGGTTTTAATTCCTAAATTGTTTTAGTAATTAGTATATTACTCATTGAGTATTCTTACGTACTAATTTTCCCAAATTCTCAATATTAAAAACCGAAAATTAATTTTGCATAATTAACGTTCATAGGGATCCAAAGAATAGCGATATGTATTAAATTATCATTTGTAAAATGTTTACTTAAAACTATTCTTTATAAGAAGCCCTCTAGCGGTTAGTAGCTCTTCCGTTCAAACATCCCAATAAGAAAATCCCTCCACTCTAAAGTTGACGTGTCTTGTCAAAATTTCCCACAACCTTCAATTGTCATTTTTACACTAGCCGCCGTTATCCGATTTTCGCTAATTTTCTCAAATTCCCACAAAGAGAAAAAACTTCCAGGTAAAAATGACAAACCTTAAGGTAGTCGCTGCTAAATTCTACGACGATTACGTCACCCACACCTCGAAGAAGCTAAAAATCATCGACGCCTATCTTCTGTACATTCTGCTGACCGGCATCACTCAATTTGTTTACTGCTGCCTCGTTGGAACCTTCCCGTTCAACTCGTTCTTGTCGGGCTTCATTTCGACCGTGAGCTGCTTCGTTTTGGGAGTTTGTCTGCGCCTCCAAGTGAACCCGCAAAACAAGTCAATCTTCCAGGGAATCTCACCGGAGAGGGGCTTCGCTGATTTCATTTTTGCCCATGTTATCCTGCATTTGGTCGTCATGAACTTTATCGGCTGAAGGGGACGCCTTTTCCGGCTCTTACGCGCATTATCTTTGTAAGTTTAATTTGTAATAAAAGATGGAGAAAATTTGATGGTGTTTCTACTCAAATAAATGTTTGGTCATTCGTACACCACAGCATATAATTTTTGTTCCGGTCTAGTTATTTTTACAATTTTCTTCGACGCCCCAAAATATTCTTCGTCGTCTAAGAACAAAAGTAGAAAAAGGCGGGACGATTTAGAGGACTCCCGACCCTCAGACTGGAGCTACACCTCTCATCTGGACCCACTTTTTCAGCAACTCCCAAAATTAGGGTACCTCAGTATGAAATTTTTATTCCGCCCTAATTATTTTTACAATTTCCCCCAAAGCCCCAAAATATTCTTCGTTGAGAGCAAAAATGAAAAAAGGCGGGGCAATTTAGAGGAATTCTGGACCTTAAACTGGCGCTAACTCTAATTTAGACCCGTTTTTTCAGCAACTTTCAAAGTTAGGGTACCTCAGTTGAAAATTTCCGATTGGACCATATTTCTTTATAATTTTGTCTAAATCTCTAACATGTGTTTTGTCAACTTAGATCAAAGATTGAAAAATCTGGGTTGATTTTGGGACTACTTAACTTTAGAGTGGCAATGCCGATTTCGAGCCACATTTCTAACAATTGGTAAAAGTGGAGCACCGTAACATGCGATTTTTACTTCGTTTTAATTGTTTTATAAGTTTTTTTGAAGATCTAATATGTCTTTCGTCACCTAAGAACAAGGGTGTTTTCATAAACGCATGATTGCTTGCGTGCATTCCGTCAAACTTGCAGTCAGTTTACTCGCACGCAAGTCAACTGCGCAACTGCATATTTGAACAAAACCCACCATTTTCATTCCATTCATAATGTCAAATTTGACAAAACAATTTATAATGTCAAATTCCACATAAAACTATAAGCTGGAGAAAAGCCTTGGTATAATGGATGAGTTCCTTTTTATTAGTCTTTATGAAAATTCTTACTCAGAGTGTTATAAAGGCGTTCAAAAATTTAAAAAAAGTCAGTTTGGTTAAAAAAAAAAAAAAAGTAATAAGTTGCTTGATAAAAACAAAGAAAAATATTCCTAAAAACGATAACTATGTGCACAAAATTCAAGAGTTTGATGACAAAGTATTTTTCAGTAATTTTCGAATGAATCGAGCATCCTTTAAGGTAACACTTGTACAGTATTAATATAGTACTTTATTCTTTAATTATTTTAGAAATTCGATTATTTCGGATGGCCTGGAGCAGCACACTATGCTTATGTTTGGCGTAATAGTCCTATTTACATTGCTCTGTCGAATGGTTCATTCAAATTGCCACTTGATTCGTTTTTAATAGGAGATTCGGCATATCCTGTAAGCAAATATCTAATTACACCTTACAAGGATAATGGTTTTCTTAATGAACGTCAGAAAAAATTCAATCTTTTACACAGTTCTACAAGTGTTTCTATTGAACAGGCGTTTGCAATCTTAAAAGCGAAATTTAGAATTCTTAATCATCTTCGCTTAAAGAAAATATCAAATGCTAAGTTTATTGTTACTGCTTGTGTTGTAATTTATAATTTTATAAAATTGAAGACTACCGAAATGGATGTAAGAGTTCTTGATATTATACACGTAAACGGATCTGACGCTGAGCTAGAAGACGAAGTTCTAATTGAGGAAATGCAATCTGGAACTATAAAAATTTGTGAATTTCTTTCTCAATAAAAAAGTAAGGGCTCTATTATGAAAGTCAATATCGATCGAATCGACTCGCCTAGATACATTTTGAAAGCTCACATGCTTAGAAAATCGGCCAAAATCACCTTTCATAATAAGGCTCTAAATGTTGAGTAGTTTTGTTTTATTATGAGAAATTAACAATACATTCTAGTAAAATTAACATATTTCAATTTACAAAACCCAGATGCTGAAAGTTGAGGTTTCCATAATATCAGAGCCTTCCTCCAATTTTACGAAAACAATATTATTGTTTGTTTAGAATTTGTTCAACAATTTTTAGTCTCTTTTTATCCAGTTTTAGTTTTTTTGTTTCAATATCCATTTTACGATTTCGTTGTTCCTCTTTTTCATCTAGTTCTCGAAGATATTCAATGATTTCATTTTCCTTTATTTTTTTTTGGTTTCTGAACTTCTGGCTGTGACGATGGAATTAACAGTGGAGATGGACATGGCGAACTTTTACTTGAGTATTCAAAACTTCAAAAAAATTTTTCCACCGGATTTTATAAAATTCTTCAAAGTACTCCCAATTAGTCCGATTACGCCCTGAAGGTGCATTTCGTAGTTTTGTCCGCTTATACGTAGTGTAAAAATTTTGTTTTTTAATTCTTGTGTTGTAAACGGAAATTCGGCATCATATGTTTTAATGCTTTTTAAGACAGCATTCCTTTCTTGATTTTCCATTCTCAAACAAATCATGCCTTTAAGTCACTCTGTTAATAGCAATTTTGTCCAATTTTTATTCCACACTGGAGAAGGTGTAGAAGACCTAGGTAATAGAATTAATTAGTTAGCAAAGAAGTGTGGAATTCCCGCGGACTTACATGTCGTCTTCTTCAGTTAGCTCCGTTGAGTTAGAATAATCCCAATCTTCCACTTTTTCGTTAACAAAAGGCACAAAAGTCTGAGTTTTCTTAGATTTACTCGGTAAGTCAAAGACACTTCACACTGAGAAAGCCGTTAGAACACTTGACAGCTCTAAATCTTCTTCTTGCTAGTCAACAAAGTCAGCTTCTCATTTTGGTTGCGCAGATGCCTAAAACTTGCGTGGTCAGATTGCGTTTATGAACACGCTGGTTGAATTACTGAACACTATGCATAAGCAAGTTTTACGCAACTATGCATTTCTGAAAACGCCCCAACTGCAAGACAAAATGGATCAATTTAGAAAAGTGATAAGCACGAAGGGAAAAACCCTGATGATATTTTAAAATGAAAAACCTTCTCGATTATGATGGGAATGCCCGAAACAGCGGGGATAAATATCTTACTTATGCATACGCACATTTATTGACGAAAGTACTTATTTTCACTCCACAACTCCGACACTTATCTACTATACCTAATACATTTGTCCTAAATTTAAAAAAGATAAATGAATATTCGAAGAACCTAAGAAAACTAATGGAACTGAGCACGAATACTTCACGTAACAATCTTTCTGGTTCTACAACAGGCAATGCGATCTACAGAGCTCAACAAACAAATAATTACCCTAAACAGATATTGAAAACGAAAAACATTGTGTGATGTAACATTTTGGTATAGTTTTACAAAGACACATTTCTACAAACTTATCGCTAAAATAGAAGCCTACAAGAGAGGGTAAGAGGGGGAAAGGCTCCAAAATACAACCGTAGAGTGGGCGGGCTTCTAAAAGTTCGTCTATAAAAGTCAATCAAAATAAAATTTAACCTAAATATGGCCCTTGGTGAGGGCTTCGTGCACTTTTCAGTTGTTCTCGTCATTTTGAACGTTGTTGCTATCACCGTCGTTCTCATTGTTCGATTCTGTTGAAATGGGGCCGTCGTTTTCAGTTGTATCCGTCTTTATGTCGTCCTCGCACGTCTCCAGTCCAAAGTCCTGGTGATCATTCTGGGCATGTTGTTTTAATCCAGAGGGTCCAGGAGTTGGCTCGGCCTCAGCTACTTTCTTCGGTTGGTCCGCACCCCTTCGCGGATTGGTGGCATTTTTTGGCTTGAAAGTATTATTCTCAGCATTAAGTTCATAATTTTTGAACGGATCTGAGAACTGTGATGTGCAGGAGCCCTGATGTTTACAGACTCTTTGGGAGAAATTGGGGCTTTCTGATCGAGACCTTAACAAGCTCGGATGATCATGATTATCTCGTGACCGCCCAAATTCAAACCCATTATGAAACTGTACGTGGACATTTTCGTAGTTATTTTCTTCTCGACGAAGGGACGGACACTCTGATTCTCTGAGTCGAGATAGGGTACTGCGAAGCGGTCGGCCGCTTGGATCTCGTCTTTCATGCATTTCAGCTCTTCCATTGAAGCGGACCACATCCTGTTGGGCAGACGAGGAATGTTCACAACTATCACAGTTGCGTGAGAACATGAAATTAAAATCGATGATCTTACAATCGGGACCTTGACCAATCCAAAGTGGGATCCACTTGTTGACCAGCAACCATTGCAGGGATGATTTTGATATACGATTTAAAGTGCTAGTATGCTCTGGAGTGGCTTTTGCTTTACTCTGTTGCTGCTGGGAGAGGGGTGGCGGAGGTTGTGCTTTACCCGGTTTTGATTTAGGGATTGCTCCAGTGCAGCGGGAGGAAGTTGATGTTAGTGTGCTTATCCCTGATGATGTAGACGGCCCGCGCGGATTGCTTGGACCTTGAAAGTTATTGGAAGCTCCAGAATTACCACCAGTTGCGCGGTAAATGTTATTCATAGATTGCGAATTCTCACCTCCCAAGCAACTAAAGAAGGAGGAATTGCTTGATTTAACTCCATTATCTCGGGGTTGTGAGCCTCCGTTGTTATTCGAGGCGTTAAGTCTAATGTGACCCACTGTGCCGAAATGGGAATGTCCTAGAACAGCATAGTGACCACCGAGGTTATAGTGGTCGATATTTCCGCACGATGAGCTCAAGTGACGCTCTATGCGTCCTATACCATGTCCAATAACACCAAGGCGGCCGTAAACCCTAGCGGAGCCTCCGTTTGTATTTCGGTAGATTGGTTCATCCCTAATTTGTTCGTAAATGTTTTCATACCTCGTTGAACCGTACCCAGCGTTGTTACAATTTAAATTGTAGTAATGGTGCGACTCAGTATCATCAAAGCTTCTCTGCCTGTTCTGGCCGTAAGCCAAAGTTCCACCATTTGATCCAGAAATTCCAGCACTACATCTTAGTCGATTTGTGCCAAAATCTAATTGAAGGTTATTCCTTCTCATCCCCAAACTGCTTCTAACTGATCTGGGGACATCGTAGGCAGCGTTGTTTGTGCGATCGTAGAGGTCATTACGGTGTCCAATATTAAAATTGCTTGTTCTATTATTCTGTTGGCTTTGTTGTGGTTGTTGTTGCGGCTGTTGGAAATTTGCAATCGGTACTGGAGCAGGACCAGGACCAGCGTTTGCAGCAGCAGTGGGGCGTGCATTCTGTTCAGCAGGGGCGGCAACAGCGCCAGCAACATCAGGAGCAGCAGCAGCAGGAGGTGCTGCATCATTAGCAGCATATTGTTCGATGGATTCATAGATGTTTTCATAGTGAGGATTGTTAACGATGTTCTGTTGCTGCTGTTGGTGCGAGCTGTTGTGCTCTTGTGTTGGCCGTGAATAGCCAACTGCACCTTCAACAGTACCCTCAGCCTGACTGTTCTCATCGTCTGCGTTTGCTGTTGTTGCTTGACTGGAAGGTGAATTTTTTATTTAGTGATAGCACACTTTAGAAGTCTTTATTTTTGGGTAACCTACCGTGCCTCCGCACCCTGCTGTTCCATTCAGATGGGCTTATCTATCATACACACTCCAGCGTAACTGCGACCAATACCCATAGCGGCTGGTAGGATGCGCCATGAGTCGGTTTCAGGACTATAAACCTAAAATAGACATATTTTAAAATCTTTGGAATTATTTAAGCACATTTAAGGGCATTAATAGCCCTGAAAATTGTTTGCTGTTGATTTAAAATCACTTTATTTAGCAACGGGAAAAGTTTCAGTGCTCTGGCCTAATATTTTGTAATTTTCTTTGAAGTTCTGCTAAGAGCAACTTTGGGGCTTGGCAAAAGCCGAAATTTACAAACTAGAATCTTGGGATACCCCAATTTTCCGCCCGCAATTTTCTCTGAAGGTCTAACATGTCTACTTTGACTAATCCTAGATAACTGAATATTATACAAAATAAACCACCTCGAAGGTATTAAGCACGAATATACACTTGTTACTACATCCTAAAAGTGCAGCAAACAAATGCGAACATATTTGCTTTTTGTCCATATAAGAAACGCAAAATGACAAATTACTGCAATGAGGCCATTTATGGAGAGAACATTTTTAACATCTGTCAAGATTTCAAAAGTTAATTCTTAGCACTTTTGTATTTATTAATTTAAATATAATTATAGTACCCTTAAGTTACGCTATTTTGTTTATATTAAAAGAAGGAAATATTAAAATACCGGGCTTTTAAAACGTAGTCTGTGAGACGAATGATTTAAGTTATCAAGGGTTAAAAGTGTCATAACTTATATTAAGGAAGTTCTCCCTCCTAGAGTAGCACTTAAAACTAGTTTTTGCAATTGAGATAAGTTTTACCTCAACTGAAGACAAATTCGATGTTCCATCATCACCACCAACAACGTAGAGCAAACCACTGTGAGCCACCACGCCAGCATTTCGCCGGCAGAATGCCATATCAGACACAGGGTGCCACTGATTCGTTTCTGGATCGTATGACTCCACTGATTTTCTGACCATTGGACCATCGTGTCCTCCAACGGCGTATAAAATGTTATTGAGGACGCCAACTCCTATAATTAAAAAAAAAACAAAACGAATAATAAAGAATTACTTTCATATTTTTGCCTATTTACCCGCTCCACTCCTTCTAGCAGTCATATCGGCAACGGATGTCCATGCATCCGATTCTGGATCATATCGTTCTACAGAGGCTAAGCACTGTCTAGACGTTCCATCGTAGCCGCCTACAGCATATAAAAGACCATTAACTACCCCAACACCTACTGAACTCCGACGGGTGGACATTGAAGCTATATATCTCCACTCCTGGGTCTGAGGATCGTACATTTCAGCCGTATTGAGTCCTGTAGATCCATCGAAGCCTCCTACGGCGTAAATACATCCATTAAGCACGGCCACTCCGAGTGTGGAGCGCCTGGCTTCCATGCTGTTGCAAGTAGACCAGCTGTCCGCAATAGGATCGTATACATCGACTGTCCGCACGCGTAGAGACCCATTAAAGCCCCCAACAGCGTAGACTTTATCACCAAGAACGCATAGTCCAGCTCTAGATTAAATTTAAATTATTTAAGGGAGAGAAAAAACAATTTTGGAGTATTTTAGAAGCAGTTTTTAAACAAAAAAAGGGGGAACAAAAATTAAATAATATTTACCGGCATCTCCTATTAGGCATTTCTGCTGCCTGATACCATCTCTCTTCCCTCAGATCATAGCATTCAACGGAACGTATTGCTTTTGGCGCTTGCCCACCAATGACGAGCAAAATTTTTGGCAAACCTACAGGTTGTCGTGGAATTGTGCGTGGACTTTTTGTTTCATTTGGCAGTAAATGGTAGGTGAGGGCTTCAATAATTAAATTTTTGCATTTAATATTTCCCTCTAGTAATGGTTCCTTGTCAACTCGTTGAGCAAGGAATTCTTTCGATAAAAAAGGAAGTCGTACGTGTTCCATAAGTGCAGCAACATATTGCTCCCGACCAACTTGATCATATTTAATCCATGCAACCACCGATTCATACACCTTCTCCTCGCTAGTCACCGAAATCCGATCATTTCTGATCAGATTAATGACTTGCTCATGCGACAAATTGAGAAATTCGTCAAACTGAATCACATCGCTGTGGAGGACTTTATTTAGTGTGCAAATCGAATCAATGAGACTAAAATGGGTAATATACTTAAAATGCTGCTCAATGTAAGTGTCGGCATAGTTAAATAGATCGACACATCCGTGAATATCAGCAAATTCCCGGATCCCAAGACAATTGCTGGCATCGAGCTGAGTTTGGAGGTAATCACAGCATGCTTCTCGAACATCAGTCAATTGGAGCAGATTAGCTGCGGTCAGGAGGACCTGAACGTTGTCTTCATTCACTTCGACCACTGAGGTGTATACATATTCGACGAGCAGCTCCAGGGCTCGATAATCGACACCTTGAAGGGTGATTCTGTCCTGGCGGGATTCCTCAAAACCTGTAAACATGGCGTAAAAGTAGGGACTGCAGGCGGCTAACACCATTTTGTGGGCAGCTATCTCCATGCCGTCTGCTATGAGGGTTACATCACAGAGAAGATTTCGCCTAAAAAAAGGCTCCTCTTAGATAAATTTACCTTTTTTTTTGGGAGGAGAGGAAGATGAGAACTTACTTTCGCATTGCGTTCATCGCTTCAAACGAGAGCGTCGTGTGTTGGTTGTTCCTGTAGGAGCCATTTCTATCCTTGCCATTGGGACCCTGGACATGTTTCTGAGAGCTTTCATCTAGCGAATTTTGGCTGGCGTATCGCATCAAATAACTGAGGGGAGGGGAAGAAAGAAAAAATTCACAAGCGTAAATTTCGCATGCAATTTTTTGTTTGTCACAATAAAATTCGTCACGAGCTAAAAATCGCACCTGCGACTGATTCTGGGAGACGGTGTTAAAATAAGACCAAGGTAAATGTCAAATAAATATGGTAAACAAACAACCGGAATCCTGTTCCGCTGCGATAAACAAGACGCTAACCCTTTCCCGCACTCGTGCAACCCCATACGCCTCATCCCGCTCTGCGGGACTGTCAGAATGACTGCAAAATAATCGGCCAAAAACAACGACCAGCGCTTCCCCTGCCGTAGCTGCATTTTTTTCTTCTCATTAAACTCACCTCCTCCTGTCCAGGTTCCCTTCGGCCGACGAATTATTCAGCCCCGCAACGGTGCTCGATGAAATATTGCTGCAATTGCTCATTTTTTCCCACGGTGCACTCGATTTGCTTAGCAGAAAATTCAACGGCAGCACACAGCCGATTTGTTTTGCTGTGCGACCAGACGACTGAGATGCTTCCGTTCACCTTTGACTTGTCCGAAAAGTGCTCTTTTCACGACCCCAGAGTCTTTTAAACACTTATTTTTGTCTTGTGCACAAACGAAAACTTCCAAAGGTGTTTTCCAAGCGTTTTTCATGCCATTTTCGAACAATTTTCACAAGCGTAAACGATTAACGCGAGAACAAATGTAAACGCCATTTTCGTTTTCCCCCTTCTCTTGAGGCTGCTAGCTTTTGGGACGAAACACATCTAGCGCTTTCTCAGCGAGCTTTTAGCCGGGCTAGAGATATGTCGCTGACGGAAAAGTTCTTTGAAAACAAAACTACGTAGCAGCTTGACATTTGTCAATGTATAATATTTTAAACGCAACATTTGATAACATTTATCCTTTACATTTCACAAGTACGACCTTATCTTTACCATTTCTGTAATTTTTTCCTCCTTTTTTACGAAAAATTACCCGAACACTCAGTCGTCACATCTCAGTTTTAAAACATAGCTGTCAGAAATGACACTACCCAGGTCAGCTTCAGCTTTCAACATTGAGCAAATCTGCCTTTAAGCTCAAAGTCAGCGTAAAAGCCCAAATGCAATAAGTGTGCTGCCCACTGCCATGAAAGAACTGGACTGCTAACCGTTTGGAAAATGAGACCATTTTTAGCACAAGCTCAGACCTCATGGAGCAAATCAGGCTATTAAAAATATAATTACAATTATATTTAAACTGACGCAAATTAAAAATTAACGCAGAGCTACAAATTTTATATGTTTTTCTGCTGTCGAATAATTATTGCTTCATTTCTATATAATTTTTTCAGTAGATTACGAATTCGTAAACGAAAATGTTCAATTAGTTTCTGTTTTTAAGAAAAACAGAGTTAATAAATACAAAAGACCGTATTTCAGCCATTTTTGAATGGTCATTAAAAAAACGGATTTTCATAGAAGGTCATAATGTAACTCAAATGAAAGCCTGAATCCTAATCTATGGATATGAAAAAACACTTTAAACTTTACGTAACATCTTGGGGAACACATTTTTCGTAACGATTCGCCAGGTGAAGTCTTTATTCCCTACTTATTGTATGAAATAATCAATACATAGAAAAAATTACTTTCAACGGAATGTTTTGAAAAATTTTGAAAACATTTTATATTTTTATATTATAATCTAAGGTTCAAATCTTCATTTGAGCTACGGTACAAGTTCCTATCACGATCCGTTATTTTTTAATGATTTTTCAAAAATAGCCGATATATGGTCTTTTGCACTTTTTAAGGGACTACTACCGGTTAGATTGCAAAAAAACAGCATAATTTTCAATAATTTTTTTTTCAGCTCCTTTATTATATATCAATTTCAAATTTTGCATGGTGATAATAATTATTTCAAATATTACAAAAAAATTGTTTTCTTATTTTTATCATTTTTTTCCTTGTTTATAGAGGGCGCCGAAGTTGGTAGCTCAAAAAATGACTCGTCCCATGGCGGACAACTCATCTCAGAAACGAAGAGTCTGAAACAAATAAACCAAACGGCATTTTATTAAGGAATGTCCCTTACGTAGGAAAAAACCAGAATATGTCAACAAATGATTAAAAAAACAAAATGGCGGACGTTTGAAAATTTTTTTCAAAAAATCGCTTATTTTTTCACTTGTTTTCACTTGCTACATTTTTTTGGATTGAATTTTGACTAATATTGTGGTTTTTTCCTGTGCAGAATACTCAAATAAAGAAGCACTCCAAATTTGAGCCCAATCGGTTGGGCCAATTCGGAGTTAGTGTGTCCGCCATATGATAAAAAGTCATTTTGAGAAAATCACGTTTAAAGTTTTTGTTTTACTTATAAATATATAATAGGCGGGCACGCTTAATTTGCTGTAACTTTTATATTTTTGGGAATATCAAAATAAAATGTTGAGACGTGATTTCTGAAGGTATATTGAGTTGAAAAATGTAAAAAAAAAAAAATTTAATTTTTCAAAATTATAACCGGTAGTAGTCCCTTAAATCTATTTTTCTCGAAAACTGAAACTAATCAAACATTTTCGTTTGCGAATTCGTAATCTACGGAAAAAGTCTTATAAAAATGATTTATCATTTGTTGGGATACTAAATTGGTGTTGACCAGTGTAATTCAACTTTCACGAACATATTTCTTTTATACGTATATCACGCTCAGTTTTAAGTTTTTTTCACAAAAATGTTCCCCGCGGCTGGGGACTTATGAATAACAAAGATAGATATAAAAGGCCTTGTTCCTGCCTTCGTCTAACCTTCATATTTCTCATATACAGGGTGATCCAAAAGTATGGACACGGCTAAATAACTTTCGAGGAATGCATTTTGTAGAAAACAGTTTTGGACAATAGTTTTAGGAATTTTCCCTGGCTATTCAATGGTGGCCGTAGAACCCATATTTTTTACCGCGGAAATGGAAAGAGTGAAAAATTTTACGTCCGAACTATGATCTTAACCTTAACCTCAAAGGTCATATCAAAATGGTTCTTTAAAGGGGAACTTGCATTGTTACTGCGGATTTGGAAGAGCAGAAGAATTGGAACCCATATTTTTGACCACGGAAATGGAAAGAGCGTAAAGTTTTACGTTCCCTTTTAAAGAACCATCTTGACCCTGATATGACCTTCGGGGTCATGGTCAAGGTCATAGTCTTTCCATTTCCGTTGCCAAAAATATGGTTTCCCCTTCAAAAAACCACCTTGATCTTGATGTCATGGCCAAGATCAAGGTTGTGGTCAAGGTCACATTCGGACGCAAAACTTCCACTCTTTACAAATCTGCAGCAACAATGCAGGTTACTTTTTAAAGAGCCATATTGACCTTGATATGACCTTCGAGGCCATAGTTAAGATCATAGTCGGACGTAAAATTTTTTTTTTTTTCTAACAGCTGATTGCAACGGAAAATAATTTGGTCATCTGATAAGGGCGATGAGTGATGAGTGTTGGCGTGCATTTTGCAAAGGCTGTCGTGGGTGCAAGTGATTGCTTTTATTTATCGATTGATCAAAAGAAACGTATCACACGCGAAGACTACTACTACTACTACTACAAAAAAACCAAAACAAGTGCACATACATAGTGCCACCTTCATTTGGCTATTCGAATGATTTTTTGTAAAGTAAACTAGCGTAAAAGCCCGTATTGTATTTCGACTCTAAGGTTGTTGATGGTTTTGAGGTCCGTATAAACATTAAAAATGTTGATCGTATTTTTAGCGCGGAAATTTAAAATTTAATCGTTATAAAAAGCTTTATTAATTATTTTCCGCGCCATAAAATCAATTAATAATAGCATTTGTTTTTCATAACTTTCGTAGAAGATACAATATGTGTTAAGAAACCTTAAGGCCCCAAATATAATGCGCATAGCTTTCCGTGCAGAAGCATATACAAACTTGCGATAACACACAAAACCTATCATCGAACCATAATGGGAATAGTCAGTTGTTCGTTTCGTCAAGTTTCGTTTTCCATATGCAAGAATCAATCTAGAACGCGTTTAACATATGCAAAGTGACAATAACCGACAACGGAGAAGAAGAAACGTATGTTTTAATTTTAAATAAGACATTTTTAATATTTAGGAACTCTGGTTATTTACAAAATTACAAATTTTGCCCCTGATATAGGTAGAAGTACGTCCCTGGAACCTATCTTAGAAACGTGAGGAAATATTAAACACTCTAAAATTAGGTTTCTGATAGTTTCCTTGCCAATTTTAAAAGACCATGTTAAAAACTGAATTGTTACTACTTGTGAAAGAAATCTAAAATAAAATTAATATTAGAACTAGCAGCAATTTGAAACTAATAGTAATGTAAAGGCCAAAGGACATTCTGGATCAATGGGCCTTCTTATTGAGGTCTTCGTGATAAATGGCCTGGTTAAATTTAACAACGTATAGTTGAACACTTCATTCTGGTGTGAATAAAGAATTGGTCGGAATCGAAATTTTTGATCTTTAAAAATGTTTTTGTAAATTACGATCCAAATTAATCCTCGTAACATTAGAGTCAAAAGTGGGTTTCAATTTATAAAATTAATTTTAAATGTGCTAAATGTCTTAAGCTAAAGATATATTTTTTGTTTTATTTTAATTTACCTCAATTCAGTTTACAAAAATTACGCTAAAAATTAAGTTTAGTCCAGGATTAATGAAATGGGCACTCGATTTGTTGTCTCAAAAGATTTCAAATGGTTGGCAATTTTGAAGAGCTCTTTTGGGTTAAGCTCTGTCTATTTCTTTTGCACTAGTCGAGATGGGAAATTTTTAAAATGCGGCAGATTTAAAAGTTATATTTATATTTGATTGTATCCAGCACGCTTAAATCAAAATCCTCTAAGTATAGCTGGCAAGTTTCGTTGAAAAATTGTCAGCCAAGAGGCAAAATGTTAATTTCGGGAAAAACTTTTTAATATCTCTAAATAACAATTTTAAAAAGTCAAATGTGCTAATTATGTTATAATATAATATTTTTTTATAATTTTCATTTAATTTTAGGAAGTATATAATATATATAGTTTTTGTGTCATTTTAATGTAAAAATCAGGTGTGAGATACTAACAAATCGATTCTCTTCATTCAGCATACTTTCTGTGAAAAACTTAAGAAATAGAGAGAAATTCAAAAGTATCCAAATGGGATAATTGTGTGTTTGCATTTTCTTTAAGAGGCTAATGCCCTAGACAGATAGCATATGTAAATTAATTATCAATACTAATTATTGATTTAGGTACTGTGTGTCATGTTCTAGTTATCATTCTGGGCGCTAAATTGTGGAATAGTTGATCATTTACGCCTGTGTAATGAATTAAAATAATGATTTGTCTTGATCATTAAGTATAATACAGTTTAGCCCTTTTCGTACTTATATAACAACTATGAGCATTGCAAAGCACTATCCAAGAATACAAAAAACATTGCAGAAATTGAAAAAATGAAAAAAAAAGGCCGTGATCTATGAAAAAAGAACAAAAATAAAAATCAATTGCTCGATTTATGGGAAGAAAATTTACAACAAATTAATAAAATCAAAAAGAAACTAAGATATAAACGAATTAATTACTAATCTTAAGTTAATTACTAATCTTAAGCCCTTGGCTGAAAGCCTAAAATCCGTTAAAAGTGTAAGCAAGAGGAAAAGAAACGTACATGTACATCATTTCCTTTAAGTCGAGTAATCCATTATATATATATACAGGGTGTCCAATAGGAATGTGTGAAAACGAATGTCACTATTTTTGAACAAATGGAGAGATCAATAAAATGTAAATACTTTTTAATAAAGGAAAGTCGGCATTTCTATTTCACGTTCACTTTATTATAAAAAAATTGAAATCTATTTAATGCAAACCATAAATTTAAAAATATAGTGAAGAACGTTAGTTACTAATGACTTTTACCAAAATTTTTAAAAACATGTTCTAACGTTTCATTTTAAATGCCATTCACGATCCTCCTGATGTCTTTAATAAAATCCTCTATTGTTTTTGGTTATTTTCATAGCAGTGATCTTTAATATAACCCCATAAAAATAAATCACATTGAGTGAGATTTGACGAGTAAAGTGGCTATTCCGACGGACAGGAAAATTTACGACCGAAGAAAGGGCCTCTGAGGCGTTTAACGAGAATAAAATTGTTGGCGAAAAGGATTTCGCACATCTCGAGACAATTTGCAACATATGGGGATTAGTAAGAAACTTAAATTTAGTGGATTAGCAGAGCCGTTTTAAGAGCTTTTTCCACGTTCCGTTATTTTTTAATGAGTTTTTAAAAATGGCCGAAACACGCTATTTTGTGCATTTCATCCCTGTTTTGCTAAAAAACGTGATGTGATAGAAAAAAGCGAATTCAGATTCGTAAATAGGAGGTCCCAAACCACCATAATCGGCTGTAAAAACCGAGAAAGTTTTTAAAAGTTTTTAATTCGCAGGCCTGTGTAATTTACGTTCTTTATTATATTTTTAAATTAATGGTTTGTATTCAATAGGTTTAATTTTTTTTATAATAAAATGGACATTAAATGAAAATGACGAGTTTCTTTTATTAAAAAGTATTTTCCCGATCTCTCTATTTGTTATAAAAAAGTGACTCATTAGTTTTCACACATTCCTATTGGACACCCTGTATATATATCAGTGGCATCTAAATAGGATTTCTACTAGCCTATTAACTATTACCCGTATTAGTCAGATTTCGATACTTTCACAGTTGGCACCAATGTTCCTGAAGATTGTAAGGACTTTGGGCTGTGTCGCAGTTCTGTCTGGAGTTCTTATTACCCAGTAACATCTCAAATTAATTTTGAAAAAGTGTTACAAGTAATTATACTGAAGGATGTAAAACCCGAACTGGCAATAAAAGATGATTTGAATTGGAGAAAAGCAGCATTTTCGGAGTTTGAGGATAAGGTCTTAAGCAGCAATTCTCTTTATGCAGGTGAGCTAATTTTTCTCGATATCCCAAAATATATTTAGATGTTTGAAGACAAAAAATGGGGCAATGTGACTCCATTGAGAAAACTGCTGGTCCTTAGAGTGCAGATTTTGAATTTAATTTTTAATTCTGGCAGTACACACGTCCGTACAGAACTTTGGAGTGTATACGGGTTCAAGTTGATCCTAGAAGATTTTCAAATTATGAGTTTTTTTTAGTATTCGTGTTATAGGGTTTTTTTAGCTAAGAGGATTATTTTTCGGTAGAATCGTCGTTAGTTCAGAAAAAAGTTATTTTTAACAACGCACCGGGTGCCTCGAATATTCCTACTCATTCTGAGATATTTTGAATAAAAAAAAATGTTTGCGGTACAGGTGACCCTCAGGTTATTCCAGTGTTAACCAACTTATTAAGTTAGAACGACGCAGCATAACATTTTTCCCAGGGCCTAATTTTTGTTTATAATTATCTCCAAAGCCTTGAGATATGCTCCGTCGACTGAGGTCAAAGACTAGTTGTCTGTCTGGATGTATAGAGAATTAATGGGCTTTAGTGCTTATTTTGAGTCCAATTTTTAAGAATACGATTTAATCGGTGGCTTTAACTACTTTTGGACACATTATTCTTTTCTTTTTTCTACTATAAAAACCTTTCTTTTAATCCTCACTCATTCACATCATTGAAAGGTACCCACCTCAAACATGTTCCCTTTCTGGCATGTTGCCTTCAACAACATTTTACCTTTTTGCGGGGTTAAAGAGAGGCCAATCTGTTTCCATAAATCAAAGAAATAAAATCAATCGAACCCTTATCATTGGACAACCACAAGGCCCCCAGGTCAGCCCAACGTCTCACATCCATATGATGAAAAATAGCAAAGCAACTAATCGAACTCCCCGGGAGATTTATGCAATCAGCCCCCAATTCGTTGGGATTTGACTCCTTTTACTGAATTGAGGGGCGGCAGCTGGAGCTGTAAGTCTTAAGACATTCAATAGAATGAAATGAATTCGCCGGGTTGCCAAGAAGTTGTGGAACTAGCGAAATCTTAAGCCTCGGCACACTATGCAAAGGCGGTTGCACGTGCTGGCTCCCAACTGGGCTAAGATTTACAGTCATTACGGTGGAGCGGAGATTTGCATATATCAGAAATTTTTCTGAACCCTTCCTTAGAACTTACCAGGATGCCAATAAGGAAAGGGGCGTTAGTACTTCGATTTAGGTAAGAGCATTTTATTGTATATGTAATATGTATAACAATAATAAAAACAGAACATTTGCATAATACGTACATCATAAAAAGAGACTTGGACTCATTTCGTACATTGACATACTAAATATTTTTTTCTTTTCGGGGCAGTATATCCACTTCTGCTATTATTTTTACCCTTTCATTGAAGAAGTTAATTGAAAATGACTAAATACGAGCTTGTTATATCATTTCATCTTCTACTCAGAACAATAAATTAATTTTTTTAGGTTTTAGGGTACCTGAATATAATGAGTTTTCTGAACTCTACGTTTTACTGCCATGAGAATTTTTAAACTTCCTAGTGTTTATTCGTGGAGGGAAATAAATTTAGATCTAAATAGCATTTATAGGATGATTGCTTGTTGTATATTACTGGGAAAAACATAATAGAAGTAGAGTATAAACTTAAAGTTTACTTAAAAAATGTAAATTTAAATTTTTCTAAACATGTAAATTAAAATTTTAAAAATAGTAGTAGCAAGCATTGGCGTAGCTAATGAGTTTTCCTAGGGAGTGCAGCCGTCCTGTTGAACTCACCACAGTTAATGAGAGGTCATAAATGACGCCTAGTGATAAATATTAATGCAGTTCATTCACTCTCCTTATTACCATGTGCCGTCTTTCTTAACTTCTTAGTAAATTTGAAAGTCTAATGGTACAGTTAAATCCATACTTCTATACTAATAATATAAATGCGAAAGTAACTCTGTTTGTCTGTTTGTTATCTTTTCACGCTTAAACGGCTGAAAGAATTTCGATAAAATTAGTATCTAAAATAGTATCTTGCTGTAGGACATAGGCTACTTTTTACCGCGGTAAAATATCTCATACCCAAGCGAACATCTAATACGTTGTTTTTTAATTAAAATAGTTGATATTTATAATAATAAATTATTATAATGATTTCTTCAAATGTACTTGTTGATGCTTTAGGTTGTATAGAAAAACTAGAAGTACTTGTATTTCCAATCATTTCATTATCATATATCACCAACGATTCGGTTTTTTTAAAGAATATTCTGATATCTTTAAATTTTTTCATACTTAATTCAATACCTAGAAAAAAAACAGAGTGTGTATCAAAACCTGTAACCAATTTAATCAAACAAAACAACTGAATGAAATAATCAAAAATATACTTTGTCATTAAATTTATAGTTAGGATTTTCAGCAGAAAGGATTTTCCGCTTTTCCTTTATGCTACTTAAAGTTTAAATGTAATTATTGTAGTATTTGTAGTAGCAATTTAAAGAAATTTAATTCCATTTTTTGTTTACTATTTAAAATAAAACTAAAAAATGATTACTAATTGATTATGTTAAAAACGCTGAAACAACAACAACACTACAATCAATATTCACTTTTGTAATCTTTTTTTAGTTTTTGTTAATTTTCTAAAAAAGTACCACACCGATTTTCATATATTATAATTTGTATGGGACCAACTGTAAAACATACCCTACCGATAAAAACAAGAATCATCGAAACAATCGGCGAAGATATCGACGGATCTTACGTTTTGCTCTTCAGGGGCTTCATTGGAGCAACCCAGTCGTTTTGCCTCCTTATGCTGATAGGCTTAAATTAATCAAATTAGACTCACTCCAGCTTAGACGTGATATCTCCAAGACTGCTTTTGCATTCGAGTGCCTGCAAGGAAATATTGACTCTCCGGCTCTGCTATCGTCTTTTGATATTCTGGTTCCGGCTCGCTTCCTGAGACACCCGGGATTTCTTAGGATTCCTAACCACAGGACTAATTATGGTCTTCATGAGCCAGTAACATCAATGTCTCGCTGTATTAACGCTCATTTCGAGCATATTGATTTTAATTTGACCAAGAGTTGTGTTAAGGCTAGGTTGGTTTAATTGATTTAGATGTATACGTATTTGTAGTAGTCAGCCTTTGGCGAATTGTAAATAAATAAATAAATACATACAATAAAAAAACAAACATTCTAATCAAGAACCTCCCCTTTTTTTTAAGTTGGTTAATTAATGTAATACTACGTGTAGGTACTGTCTATAGTAGGTCTGTTTTTATCGTGTAAGTACTAAGTAGGTAGGCAGGTACCTACTTTTCATTCATGCTCAAAATAATAAAGAAACTTCTAAATGAGGCGAGGCGATTGATTCAATTTGATGCCAATATCCTAATTTACTAAATACTTAGTAAAAACAAAAACATAACATACCTTACATCTTTTCGATTAACTTGTATTACTTAGCTTTTATCGAACACTGTAATCCAATGATTGGAAGCACTTAGTAGCGCGCGTAATGACAATAACCGAACAAGTGCACGACGGTTCCTTTTTCTTTCAAACTACTAGCGATCGCCGGCTCGCGCCCATTTTCGACACTATTTACCAAAAAGGAAACGTTCTCATCAAAATCGGTGAGACACACCTGAGAACGTTTCCTTGTAAGTAGGATTGGTATTGAATCTTAAAATAAAAAAGCGATTAAACAGTAGGTATAGTAATTCAACACTGTCGATTTTTCTAGGGTGACCATTGCCTAGCTACGCCCATGGTAGCAATTGTAAGTAAATATCTTGGTATTATTATAGACAATAAACTGAAATTTGATGAGCATCTCAATAAAGTTTTAAAAATTATGTTGTACAACTAGCTAATATTCCTTCATTTTGATTATTGTGTTACGCTTGTTTTTTCATGCTCGGCGGAAATGAAGTCGAGATTGTAAATAATGTTAAATAATCTATTGAGAATTATCTTAAAGGGTAACGTGTACACTTCTGTTAACCAGCCGACTACTATTATATTATAAAGGCTGAATCGATGCTATCGAATTACCTCAGTTTCATTCAGTTTCGCGTTTTTTGAGTTTAGAATGCGTGGAAAACGAGGAGATTTTATCACTGTATTAAGTATCGCAAAATTATACGTAGGGAAAATTTATAACTTTTGAAATTTTTGATATTTGTTGACATTTTCGGTATTGTAAGATAACTTGTATAATATGAGTCTGAATAAAACTGAAATACAAACAAAACTGAAACGTCAAATAAGAACCTGATTCTTAATTTAAAAATAATAAACTTTTGTCGAAAATATTTTTTTCCGAAATATAAGTATGCATTAATTGAAAGTTATATTTTTAAAAGTAAATATTCAATAAAAAAGGGGTTTCTTATTCGGGCTAATTTTTGAAATGAATTGTTAAACAGTATTAAACTTTTATACCGAATATGTAAACATATTTTTTTGCTCGATGCTAACTCTTTAAGAAAAACGAGTCACTTTTTTATCCTGACCATAAAAAGTTTTCGTCTGAAAGGGTTAAAAACCTTTTAGATCATAAAATATTTGGGTGAAAGTATACACATACATATTAAGTTTATTTTATAGAATTAGTACTTTTGAATGGTAAATTAGTAAAGAGTAATTTGACCAAGAATTGGAGTAAAGTACTACTGAAAGGGCTAAAGGTTGGCAATTTTTCTCGGGTGTATGCAACCCTTGTAATCATAACATCCCTTTGTGATTCCGTAAATCTCGTTACGGATGCTTCGTGCCGATGGCGTGTCGGGTTCGACATATTTCCCCTCAGAAGACCTTCGCAAAGAATTCGCCGCCCTCGTTCCAAAACATGGGAATGATTGGAGCACTTGAGGTGTGGGTGCTCAGATAAGGTCCAGGCACGTTGGGGATGGAATCTTTCTATATAGTGTAAGGAATTTCTCTCGAATATAACGTGCCCGCGTTGAGGGATGAAGCTTTTCCTGTGCTCTTTAGGGGCCGTTTTAAGGCTTCTTCGGTTTGAAGATGGGGGGACCAGTTGTTGAGGTGCTCCGCTGGCAGCGAGCATGTTGCATAAGAAGACGAAAGCGGTAGTGAAAGCTTTTTTAATGTTGGAACTAAAGAAAGAAAGATAGACCGAGTCTCTTCGTCTGATGTGGTGGCGTTTTCAGTGCTCGACTGGGAGCTTAGTAGACTTGAACGCTTCGTCTGGACCGGGCTTGAAAGATGCGCCAGCCGACGGAGGTGCGCAAGTACAGTTAGTTCGCGGGAGTTCCTATCTAAGACGACGGACCCACCATCGCACTTTGTATCCGCGCCTCTTCCTCTGTGAAAGTGAAGTAATAAAGGTCGTTAGGTGCAGCGAAAATTGAAATTGTTGTGCTGTTGTGAGTGAAGGAGGAGATTTTACGTCATTCGATAGAAAGGACGTTCACCTTTTTCTGTGCCTCGGTTTTATTATACACCTGCCGACGTCAGACGACACAACAACAACAGACAACAGGTCAAATCTCTGAGGATCTCTTCCGGTGAGTGGATTTGTTGAACCTGAATATTGGGGAGGAGGATATTTATACAATCTATCATCCCTAGAAAACCACTTTATAACCGATGTTATTTGTTTACTTTTTTCTTTCTTATTCTGCCCTCATCAGTCCCTGGGATTTGTTTGGGGCTTTGGGATTTTTGGGGCTTATCTAACTCCCGTGCTATTTCGCTGTAAACACGGAAAGGCAACAGGTGTTTTGAGTGTTTTTTGGGTGTTATCTAAACCACCGGCGTGTTAGTTATCTCTTGCAAAAATCACTTGTGTGGCAGGCGGTGTTGTGTTGTCTGAAAGATTTCCCGCCCCCAGTCACCTAGTCACCTTCAATTCTTTTGCTTGCTATCTTAAGCCGGCCTTGTGAGGCTCTGATGGCGCTTTTACGGGGCTCCAGTGATGGGGAAAGAAGGTATATCTCGAATTTACTAACAGCCGGCTCATAGTATTTACTTCCTATATTCTGAAGTGGGTACTTTTAAAAAGGATGCCGGAAGAAGTCAAACATCTGACCTGATAGATTTTTTAGGAAGGCATTTAGGGCGTCAAATAACTTTGCTTTAAAAAAGACTCTTCTCTGCTTCGAGGGGTATATACTCTATATATATATATATGTTTTTGTTATCATCGACCTGCGTTCCACTTGACTAGCTTAAGAATGGCTTTTTGCTGATATTAGAAGCATCCGTTTTAGCGGAAATCAATGTCCCTTTGAGGGATTTGAAGAAATTTGATACGTTTGTAAAGGGGGCTTTTCAGATGGTCAATTTTTTTGAGACTTACATATTAGTGAGGACCACTACAGGAACGGACGCTTAGACTTTTATAGAGGTCGTAATTACACGCTCGTCTGCCTGATTTATGGGTGCTTTTCAGTAAAAGCCGACTCTTTATCACTGGTGGCATATTTTCTAAAACGTGTCTTAGATCTTAAGAGCACTCTCTACTTTTTAATGGGGGTTATCTTTACTCGTTGATGGATGATTAATTTTAAACACACACGCCTTAACCCGGACCTCGGTACCTATCTTTTCCTGCATATGGGTGAGTTTTATGCGTGATGATTGAGCGTTAGATTGTCTCTGAGGTTATTGTGTAAGAGGGCAAAGTGTGCTATGAAAATGTACTCGTAATTGTTTTAAATCTCAAACATTTAAGCGGATGTAGTCAATATTTGTATTTTCGTTTCTGGATGAAATTTTTTGAGCTGAGATAAAATTTGGTTAAGACCATCTTAAAATCGAGATAACAAAATTTTTAAGATGCGTTTTGACTTATCGCATTGTAACTATTTTCTAAATATTAAATTTTATAGTTTAAAAATCAATTTTTTATACTTTCTCATTTTTTAAGGTTTATTTTAAAATTTGATAGTGTTCGAAAGTGGATTAGTTAATTTTTATTTTTTTTACAAGGAGAAAATGAGTGTCAAATTCTGCAATTGGGATAATTTAATTAGGAAGGGACTAAATCTGAAGAATAATATGTATAATGGAACAGTTCGTAATGAAATTGTGCAATCAGCAGACGAAATTCACTTGTTTTTCTATTGCAGCAAAGAATTGCTTTATGCGTTTTCGAACGCTGTCAAAAATTGTATGTATAATGCTACTTATTACCTACCAATTTTTTTAACTGACTCGAATTTTGCACACATGCACACTTATACAATATAGGGCATAGTACCCAACCGTTTTTATGGGATTAGTATTCGACTGATTCAAAGAATATATTAGGTCTACCAGAAAGTTCTGTCCGTTTTAAGAATAAAACAAAAGAATATATTTTTCTTACCTTAAGTAAACTTTATTGAATTATATAATTGCCATCATTATTTATGACTTCTTGCCAGTGTGATGGCAATTTGTATATCCCATTTTTAAAAAATGCCTTATCTCTAGAGTCGAAAAACTGAACCAGTGTTTGTCTAATATCTTCTTCGTTTTTGAATTTTTTGCCCTGCAAAAAATTTTGTAAAGACAGAAACAAGTGATAATCGGAGGGGTCTAGGTCCGGGGAGTATAGTGGATGCGACAGAATTTCCCAACCTAGCTCTGCGAGTTTCTGACGAGTCCCCAAAGCAGCATCTGGCTTGACATTATCATGAAGCAGTATGATGTCCTTCCTATTAAACATCGCCGGCCTCTTTTCTTGGAGTGCTATTTTTAATTTACCCAATTGCTGACAGTACTTCTCCGAATTTAGCTTTTCGTTTGGTTTCAACAGCTCAAAATGTATTGGTCCTCGAATGTCCCACCATATACACAACATTCTCTTATTCAGGCTCAACTTCGGTTTAGAGGTGGAGGGGGTAGGTTTTCCAGGTTCACAATATGCCCTTATCCTTACGATGTTTTCATATGTAATCCACTTCTCATCCCCAGTTATCATCCGGTCCAAGAAGGGTTCGATTTTGTTTCGCACAAGCAGAGATGTGCATATGACGACTCGATCATGCAAATTCTTCTCACTTAACTCATATGGCACCCATCTCGAATATTTCCACACCAATCCTAGTTTCCGAATATAGTCCGAAATGGATTGTTGAGCTGAATCAAGCCTTTCCGCAATCTCCGATGTTGTCAAAAAAGGATTTTGGTCTAACGGTTGTCGACCGAAGAAGTCGCCCAGAGCGTGGCTTATCAGGAAGGTCGAAATCACCTACTCGAAATTTCTCGAACCATCTTCTGCATGTTCTTTTAGAACCTGTACCTTCGCCAAACACTTTCAATAAATTTCTACACGCTTCTGCAGCATTTCTTCCTTGTTGGAACTCGTACAATATACAGTGGCGTAAATGAACTTTATCAGTAGCCATGGGTACACGATCGCATCTCACTTAATACTAACATGAATCATCTACGTTTTAGTTCATTTGCTACGTCAGTATGTATACATTCAGTGATAAAAAGAGAGAGCCAAATATGCGTCAATTGAATATGCGAATACTTCTTGAAACTTGTGGTAACCGAAACGGACAGAACTTTCCGGTACACCTAATATTTTTATTTTACTTGGAAAAACTTTTTGTAACCTTCATAAATTGATGGGGCAAAAGGTTTTAATTAAACATTCAATCTAGTTTTCGCGGTATACAACTTAAAAGGCTTCTAAACTTCCTAGGATGTAGAAATTTGACACAAAAAACTATTCAAGATATCTAGGTACAATTTATTATTAAAAAAATTTATCAAATAAGAATAATATTATCCTACTAATCTTTAAAGCTACGTTTTCAAAACAAGAAAAATGAAGAAAGTTCAGAACAATGCTGGAAATTTAATTATTATTACTGCAGTTACACAATTAAATCTTTTAAAGCAATTTGTTACGATTGTTTATTTTGTTGCGCTATTTGCTAGCTCAGAAATTCAGTATTTCTATGAATTTAAGGTGGAACAGAAAAGTTACTATCCTCTTCGAAGCAATAAATCTTTTAATTACATGCTACTGATCGGAGCTGTTAAACTATTTACATAAACACAACTTTAGTAAATTAGTAAGAGATTCAAAATTAGATGTAAAATGATCGGATATTTGTGTTCTATTTTCGCCGAATTTAAAATAACAACTTTTAATTGCGTTCTCATTTTCATTGAACTGAAAAGAGGTAAACTGCGCTTTATCGAGCATAAAATAAGAGTATACGCAACTGCTTTTTATAGCATGCAGATTTGTTATTGAACAGATCTGTAGCAATTGCAATTAAATAGATGACTAATATGGCGAAACTTGATTTCATTTTGCACATAGTTTTGCTACTTTAAGAACTATACATCTCTATAGGCTCCGTCTTCTCGGCAAGATCAAGAGCGTTGTGGTCATAATGTTGAAGATAACGTGCAGTATTGTCCCTGATCTGAATACAGTCATTTTGTTGCGAATTAATATGATTTTTTGAATAAAAAATAAGTTGTTCTTTTCTACTTTACTTTGTTTTTTCTTGGTGTATTCAAACTGTTGCAAGAATTTTACAAATAACTTCAAATTGTTAAATGGCTCAAAACAAAGTTATTTTAATAACAATGAAATTTTAGAGGGACTCAAAATGAGCATTCCGATTTAAGGAGAGGACCATTTCGTCCTGCATTAAAACGTAAATACAAAAACCAAGAAAAGTTTCTCGTGAATTCTCACAACATCTGTCGTCCAACAGAGAACTTTTAGATATTATAGAAATTATAAGAATTCTCTGTAAAATTTTTACAGACACCAAAATTCTCCTCGACAAATAAAAAAGTTTGAGAAAAGTTTTAGGAATTTTTCCGTTTTTAAGTAGGATATCCCTGACAATTTTTATGTTCACCATTTTAGTGTAACTCCTCTTCATGTGGTTTTTTCCAAGAGATTTTGAGATTTTTTTTAGTACCTTTTGCTACTTCCACTTCGTTTCACATTTTGGAGAGAATAATAAAATTTAAAACTTTACAAAGAACATATCTGAGTAATTTAAAGATATTTTATTCTACATCTCCACTTGAATTTTATTTAAAGCAGAATAAATTCGAATTTGTGACGTATTTTCTTGAGTTGAATGACTTCAAGTTCTCTTCGATTCCAATTTCGAGTGCATTTCCCTAGGGAAAGGATATTTCATCTGGATTAATTATCTTAAACCGCACTTAGTTTCATAGCCAATTCCCTCTGAAAACTTTTTAAGTGTCATACGCTATTTGAGTTTGAAACTAGTGTTGTATAAATCTCCACAAAGTTCCAACTCCTCGTAATCGTAAAATGCACCCAAAATACAGCGCGCTATCATGAGACGAATTCTTCGTCAACTCAAAATTAATTGCACGTTTGTCCTCACCGAAGGTGTCCAAGTATTTTGCGAGTTAGCTAAAAAGAGGGAATAGAATATAAAATCCGAACAAGTTGAGCACGTCTACCAAGTATCTTTTCTCTAACACCTACTGCAGATGGATATCTCGCACTTTCGCCGATTTATTGCGCTTGCTCACACCACAATTCGTTTGACTGCTAAAGATAATTTGGCAAAGGGGAAAACGGCCAAATTCAATTACAACGCTTTACGACCCGCCACAGGAAATAAATCTTAAGTTGGGCGCAATTAAAAATTCAGCACGCGACTTCGCAACTCCCGCGAGTATTTTTTAATTAATTGATTGCGACGGGTGAATCTACGCTTTTGCGTTGAAGCGGGGAGATTTCTCGGGCATTTTCTGCTGCCACTGTAGAATTTTTATTGTCATTCAATCTGAAACTTTTTGTATTTTTGATGGTCGAAATGTTTTAAATCAGTTTGATTGCTTAGCATTTGTGATTTAGATTAGGCTTTAAAAATGGGAAGGGCTATTACTAAATTGAGTTATCCACAAAATTTATTAAAAATCTTAAGTTAGATCGTAATGAAATTGAATTTATTTAGAAACGTATATTTAAAGAAGTTATACGTCAAATTTTACAAATGAATATGACAAATTGTCAAAGATACAATCTTTATTCTGAACCATAAGTAAGTTTTTGATGGCGGAGATCAAAATTCGATTTCGGAAATAATGTTTTAAGAAAAACGCATTCAAAGTTTTAAGACTACGTTAGTTCTACTCGATACGGTTCAACAAAAAATGTTGTAAATTAATCCTTTTCTGTCAGATCATCTTGAAATTCACAAATCATTATGGAAAGATATTTTAAGATAAATTTATTTCCAAAATTAGGTATCAGTTATAACAACTTATACTTAAGAGCACTTCGTTAACTTTATGGACCAAATAATCGCCAGAATTATATTAATTAAATCAGAATGGTGCTATTCGTCGTGTTATTGAAAATGTCCGTTCCAACACGTCGGTACAGTGATGTTGGCGACTTGTGTTTTTAACAGGATGGCGCTACGTGCCATACAGCAACTGAAACAATCGGTTTATTAAAATTGGCGAACATCGTATTCCAAGAAATGGACTTAGCCATCAATCGTGTGATTTGACTGATAAACTAACTTCGACGGATTGGACGTATCATTGTGAATATACATACTACTGTGATCAAAAAGTAGTGACAATTTTTTTATAACTTTGAAAATTTTTATTTATTCTTCCAAACCTAGTGAGTGTTTTTGGAACCAATCGAAATGTGACTCTTCTCAAGCACAAATGTTCTTTCAAAATGGTTTGGACCGATCCAAATGAAATATTTACAGTATCAGCAAGGTTTCTAATTGTCAACCGACGATTTTTGAGCACCAAATCTTTGATTTCATTGACATGTTTTTTATTGATTGAAGTTGATAGTAGTCCAGGACGCTCTTTGTCTTCAACGCTTTCTCTACCTTCTTTGAACTGTTTATGCCACTTGTAAACATTTCTTTCAGACAAAACCTGATTGCCGAATGCCTTCTGCAACATTCTAAATGCTTCTGCAGCAGAAATTTCATTCCGCAAACAAAATCTAGTGCAACTTCTTTGCTCAATAAAATCACACATTGTAAAAATCTAAAAATTCACTTTTAGTTGCTCAGAAAAAACAACGAAACTAACCAAACAAATGACGTACTGGCGTGACATTTTACACAGATATGAGATGATAACCTGCCAACCTAAAAACAAGAAGATTTGTTCGAATTGATGTACTCCCGCAATTTAAAGTTAAAATTGGCTTTATTTTTTGATCACGTAGTACGGTCCTAAATGCTCGGAAAAGTGGTCAAAAATTGGACTGACAGGATTAGCTATGTAACTGTTAATCCCGGTGCTCATAAATCCTAAATTGAATTTAAATATTAATTGTCAAACATTTATCTTTCGATATTTAAATTCAAAATCCGGACGTGCTTAAAAAACAACCCTTTATTTTAAAATAACACATACCATATGAAAAATCCAAAATGATTGGGCGCAACGACATTGCGGCTAGAAATTGCTTTGATGGTACGAAATTTGTTGGATAGAAAAGAGTCCACTTACAATGCTCTTAAACGAAGCATTCTTTTCTAAAGAATTTTATATTAATAGACACTAAAAATGGAAGAATGCTGATCGATTTAGACTTGAGAACTTCTGCCCTTGACGACTGGCGCCATCTCCTATTTCATCCACATTTTTTTAGAAACTTAGAGTCAGGGTAGCATAACATAAAACTTTTATACTGAAGCGTACTTTTTTTTTATAATACTCTCGGAAACCTTAATGTGTGCGCTATCTTCTGATGTAAATACGGGATAAATATTTATCCAAACATTGTACGGCTGTCCCAAGTATTCCAGGATTAAATTTTCTCTGGTATTTTTTTTTTCAAGGAAATAAATTATGGAACCGGCGCATTGAATGGAATTTAATTTAAGTGAAGTTTCAATGAATTGCAAACACAAATGTAGCCCACCATCAAAATGGCATAATTAATTCCAATTTCATCTATTCAGAAGAGTAATTGGAGAACTGCATCCTCTACCTCGGGTCGTCCTCTTACTTTTTTGGTATTGTTTTTGTCCTATGCCATCCATATTACCATACCAATTCCAATTGCACTGGCAGGAATCATCTGTCGTGCCTGCAGCTGGGAATCATTCCAGAACCAACAGAAAGCTATTTACATACGTGATACATGATGGGGTTCTGTTCAGGATCTCGCACGATAATTTGTCAAAAATATTCCGACGAATCCTCGGATGAAAAATGATGAAGTGTAGTCCTGAGGCATCTCCTGCAGGAGTACAATTTCGCATACGTTCGGCGCTAACATGCATATTGGATTTAATTTTAAATCGCATATGTGCAGGTCGCACGTATGATTAAATTCGTTCAATCATGTTTTATGTAAGTCATGACGCAGGTGGGCAAGTGCTAATGAGAGGGTGTGGGGGCTGGGCTGCTCAGGCTACCTCGAATTTTCTGCTTGCGCCGGAAAATGTAAATTTTGTAATTTGCTTATGTTTCAAGTTTTACAATTTACGTGGATCCTAAAATAGCCGAGTATAAAGCTATCAATTTTAAATGATGTCACGAAATTGATTAAGGCATGTGTGGCATTCGGTGATGTACGATGTAAGGCCATTAAACACGTGCGTTCTAATAATATTTATCGAAATGTTAGAAGATTAATCGTATATAAACTAAATTTGCAATTTAAATTATACTTTCATATTTTGTGATGTTTCGCTGAGAGGTATAATTTTTTAATGCGATTTACTAAATTTCAAAAGGATATCAATTTTGATTTTTAAGATTTGATTTGAAGTTTTGATGACTTTTTTCTGTTTATCTAATTTTTTCTTTTCATTTAAAGTTAAAAATCTTCACAGAATTTAATTTCTTAGCGTAAAGGCCGGTTTACACGAGGCCAATTGGCGGGCAAGGCAAGTGAGCAAGTTACTTGCCATTTGTGAACATTCACTTGTAAGGTTTTTGTAGGCAAGTCAATTTGCCTGGCAAGCTGGCACTAGTTGTAACTTGCCTAGTTGTAACCAAACACCACCGATATATCAATATTTCCACATTTGTTAGAAGCGTGTTTGTTGAAATCACGTCTTTCTTTATATCGTCGTATAATAAAAAGAAACCAACCAATTGAACGATTCACTTGCAACTGGCCACACGTGTGAACGCTAGTTGCCCCGGCATTTGCCTGACTCAACTTTCAACAAGTTACTTGCTCATTTGCATTGCCCGCCAACTGGCTCTAAGGGTTTTCTATAGGCCTACAGTACAGTTTCTAAAAATTGAAATTTTATTTGATATTCTGTACATTTAAACTTTGTAAATTGGCTCCAAATGAATATATTTAAAATGGAAAAATCTATCTAAACTATTTTATATAATCGTATGTACTTTTTTATATCAGCGACCCTTATTAATTCGAAAACGTTAAAACGTTTACGGTAGTAGAATTTAAGTTAAGGTAACACTACCCTAGAATTTTGAAAAAAACGATTTTTTTTTTGGCTTAAACCATACTTTAGGAACATAAAAGTAATACACTATTGGTCCTATAGTGAAAAAAAATTTTTAAAATGTTTAATTCTCCACTTTGCCTCAGCGTCACGGAACTCGATTTAAGTACTTGTAAAACTTGGAACGCGATTATCTCGGAACCATGTTTTTCGAACTATGAGGACAGATTCGCAATTTTGACAGTAGCTTCACAATTACATTCTCTGTCGAAGTACGTAGCCGTTTTGTAATTTGATGTATATTTTTTATAAACAATTTTGTGCTCATTTTTTGGCCAAAAAACGATTTGTTTTTCATAAGTGCACAATTTCTGCAAAAAAACGATTTAAAAAAAAAACTTTATGTACTTATATAGGCAATAGTTTTTAGTTCTAGGTCTTAAACTTTACAAGAAATCCGTCCTTTCGTGCAGAAGTGTTAAAAAAAGGTACTTTCAAAGATTGGCTGTGTAGCCGCCATTTTGTATGAGAATAATAATAAAATGATTTTTTTCATATTTCAATAAATGTTTAATAAACCCTTTAGAAAGAAAACCTATTCCTTTTTCCATACTCCCTAAATAAATTGTCAAAGTTAGGTCTTTTTTCTGACCGCTAGAGTGATGCTACCCGTAAAAAGTCTTAAACTTTCTTAAGAAAATTCGTTGGACAAATTTGAAAGAAAATTACCGAATCTTTAGATTAAAGGCTTATAACTCTATAGAAAATTGGAGAAGAGGAATGCTTGGGAATTTGATTTAAAGCCCGGAGGGTCTATTAAATATTCTAATATCATGTTTACGGGGTGCATATTTTTCGAATTACAGGGTGAATATTAAAAATGTAGCCAATATTTATTAAAAAATATGTTATCAAGTTCCTTCTTTAATTTGGCCGGAAGGGAGGGGCCCGGTTCAAGATGAACCCTTTTTGCTAATATGTATAAATATGTGATTGCTCAAAAAAATCCGCGATCTCAAAATTGAACTTTTCCCTAAAAATTTGAAATATTTTATTTCGTGAAATTTTTAGGTCACCTTGGTAACTTTGAGTTATATTATTATTTTTTGAGTAGCAATTAACAGGTTGCAACGTACAAATTCGCATTATGATCTTATATAATACATTTTTACAGCATTAGCGTTCCTCTCGCTCCTGCATTTGTAGACTTCCTTAGCCGAGATATGATCATTTAAGGAAGAGATGAATGCAGATTTGCAATATCTCTGGTCCAAATTAACAGATTTTAATTTTTCAAAATGCATTTTGTTCGTTTTTTCATGAGAAACAAAAAGAATTTGGAAAAATTACTATCTTTCTTAGTTTATTAATTACAGTCATTTAAACAATTTTATTATTTATATTATAAAATCGATTCTACGCACCAAAAAACATAAAAATAAGTTATCGACGGCACTTCGAAGGACCTACGAGACCCCCTAGTGCCCGAACTACTTCTCGAAACCTTGACATTTTGTATAATAGCGTTTCAATTTTCCTAATTTTTATTCTCTTTATTCAGGAGCCAGAAATTTCTGTAATTAGGCATGTTTCTGGGACACTTTATTTAATAACTTCACTACACAGCCTGTCGTGTTTCAATAACATCAGAAAATGTTATTTGAGGAGATCATATCTCACTTGGTCTACCTTAATGTTGGAATTTATTGAATTTCGTTTGTGCGGCTCCCCTCAGGCAGGGTAACTTGTTTTTCAATTCAAATCGAAATGACACCTAAGACTGCTGAATAAATTGAAAGTTCCCAACAACGCCGACTAATTGCCCTTCCTAAGCACGAAAGTTTGCCTTTTTGCCCCCAAGAGAGTTCAATTACGAAATTACACGACGGAAGCGGCAACATGCCATTTGAATTCAATTAACTTCTCGCAATTAGTCAAAAGGGACAGCCGAGTCAGAAAATGTTTTCCTGGTGAAGGGACAATAATTGTCAACTGTCGCTAAAATGTCAACGTATTTTCATTGTTTCCTTTTAATTTATAGTACGCGAGCTCACGCCGTTTTCATTTGGTCGAGGGAGAAAATTGCATTTTATATATTTTTGAGTAGTGTGATAGGACAAGGTATACAGAATATACCTCATCCAGGATATTATTCCCTTCTGAAGGAATATCATCCCGGACTGAAAAGACTTTGCAATTTCCTCAATTTTGAAAAGTGAAAAACACGTGAATGCTTTCGTACTCTCTCAGGCAATGGTGGTGCAAAGAAATTTTGTATAACACCAGAAAGCTGCTTCCAACCTCAAGAGTCTCATACTATGTAGAGTCCGGGGGTCCAAGTCAACATTCGCATCCGCATGTTGAGAATTCAATTTAATAAAAGTCTTTTCATATATCCTGAGTCCTTCTTTTTTTATCTTGGAGAATCGTTTCGCTGGGAGCTATCAGGCAAAAATATTGCAATGTTATAACTTGCCGCATTTTAGCAATTCCACAAAGTACCTCAGCGGCCTTTGAGTGCTTTGGAACTTTTACTAAAGAATGTCTAAAGTTCTCCTTTTTAGGAAATATATTTCTTTTAACATTCATGCTTACAATTATGCCTCTTTTGAAACGTGAAACGTGACCATTTTGCCATCTCAGGTGGCCATATAGGAAAACTTTCTTGAATGGGAATTTGTAAGGAAGAATTCTTCTTTTGAGAAGCTTGAGCAGGAGGGGTATCCATTTAAAATTAAATTACTTAGAAAAAGAACGAGAATAAAAGGGTACCTGAGAGAGTGGCAGCATGCTTTGAATAATTTGCTCGTCGGAATATGGTTCGAAATAGACCGCAATCGTAATTAAATTCAAGCGAGAGTTTCGAAATATTAATTAAAATACTTCTAGGAATTTTTGACTGTTTTTAAATGATTCTACCTTAATTTTTGTTTTACCTTGTGTTTTATTAATTTTTCAAATTCTTTACCTTTACCTTATGTGATGAAAACTTAAAAGCGTTTTTGATTTTGCATACAAAATTTGAAAACAAAGTGCTGGAATCCAACATTTTTAACCATCTGAAGCACGTATTTTTCTAGCCATCGAATTTTTATGATAATTGTTATATGGAGGTTTTTAAGGTTGCTGATTTAATATTACATTTTGAAAATTCTAAAAGACGGATCCGGTACCAAAATGAAGAACCTTTTTTTATTTTTATGAAAAATAGTATACTACATATATTAAAGTTTTCGAGGATATTGGAGCACCATTTTGAATTTTGAAAATCAAACAATGGATTCATATTTAGCAATCCCAAAAATCTCTATATACAAATTTCCATGAAAAATTAATTTTTTCGTTAAATTGGATGAGGCATTTTGAATTTTGAAATTCTGATAGCGGATTCGTAATCAGCGACTCCGAAAACCCTTGAAAGTTTCTAGATAAATACAGCTAATTTTTGATCTTGTCATGGATTTATTCTAAAAAAGTGTTTTTTTTTTATTTATTTACTATTAGTAATAATTATTTCAAATTTTCATAAATAATTATAGGAGAAACTCTATAACTCGAAACTGGCTATCTCGAAATCCTCTCTAAGACAAAGAAATTAGTCATTTCTTTTCGCTGACACACGACAAACTCTATAGCTTGAATTATTTAGACTCTATAATTCGAACAATGTAATATTAACATATTGGGCTTTCCGAAATAATTTCGTTTTTTGTGGTGAAAATGAAAGACAATTTTCTTATAGTGTATAAATATTTTATTCAATTATATATTCTCCATTTAGGTCCAATATCTTTTACTTTTGCCATCTTTCTGATTCCACCATCATAAAACTTCTGCTCCAAGTAATTTTTGATGTCCTCATTTGAAGTAAAGGTTTTGCCGTCTAAAAATAGTTGTAGAGATCGGAATAATAATAATTCGAAGGCGCCATATCCGGGGAATATGGTGGGTGTGGTAGTACATCTCATCCAAACTGTAAAAGCTTTTGACGAGCTACCAAACTTGTATGAGGTTTCGCATTATCTTGGTGGAACACTATACCTTTTATATTGATCAATTCTGGCCTTTTCTGTTTGAGTGAATCATTCACTTTGTCCATGTTAATGACAGTACACTTCAGAATCGATCGTTGTATTGTCCGGTAAAAGCTCAAAAAACGATTCCCTTGAAACCTCATCAAACAGACAGCATCACCTTTTTTTGATGAATACCGGTTTTCGAAGTGCTTTGAGCTGGTTCATCTCTTTTACTCCATGATCTTTTGCGTTTAACATTGTTTCTCGTCCCCAGTGGTGATTCGCTTCAAAAATGGAAAATTTTCTTGACATTTGAGAAGCGAATCACAGACATCAATGCGACGGAGTAAATTTCTTTCTGTAAGGACATGTGGAACATGTTGAGTTTTGAAATAAAACCAAGGCGTTTCACGTGAAGAACGGCAGAATTTGATAAATTTAATCTCTCGGCGATCTCACGAGTTTCTATTATTATAACAAATGAATCTGCAGGATTTCGAATAGGTAACATCGAAAAATCGATTCTACGCACAACGTAAAAATACACCAAGTTACCGAGGACACTTCGAAGGTCCTACGGGACCCCTCTAGTGCCCGAACTACTTCACGAAACCTTGATATTTTGTATAATAGCGTTTCAATTTTCCTCATTTTTACTCTCTTTATTCAGGAGCCCGAAATTTCCGTAATTAGGCATGGTTTTGGGACATTTTACTTAATAACTGATTGGGGCACTGGCGTTCTGTCAATATGCATCTTCTCCATACACATCGACTAATTTTTTTCTTGCTTGAAAATCATTTTTACCTTTTCGATAGTAAACAAGTGATATATATCGAAAATGCTGCTATCGACTCTCCATGTTTGATAGGGCACTAAACAAAAACTATTGCACAGAATGAAACAAATTTTTTCACAAACAAGCCTTGCTATATCTGCTGTCAAAATATATAATGACATTGCGGCTTAAGTGTGAAGTTGGCTGCAAAAAAATACAATTAAGTCCTTTTGATGGGAAAAGACGAAATTACTTTCCGAACAATCCAATAGTATACGCTCTGTAACTCGAACTATTATACTAATTCAGCGAACTCCATATCTCGAACAAGCAACATGTGAACATTACGGTCTCTGTAAATTGAATTTCTCTTTACGTTAGACTCCATAATTCGAAGTTACAAAATTTGCAAGATCAAAAGTTACCTTTGCCGCTGATGGCTAATTCCAAAAAAGTATTGTGTACTGTTCTACATTTGCGTACCAACTGCTTATTATTAAGTTTTAGTTTTCAACCTATTGTTTGGAATTACTCATATGCCATATGCCTCTATAAGTCGAAATTGAAAATGTTAAAAATTCTGTATTTCGAAATCCTCCAAAAATCGAAAAATCGAAAATTTTAATTTTTCTGTTTAAGTTCGAGTTATAGAGTTTCTGCTGTATAATTATTTTATCATTATTAGAATCTTAGGAAACTAGAAAATAGATAGAAATGTAAATACATAATAAAAAAACCGGGTGACCCGATGTGCTTCAAAAGGTTAAAATATTAAGACTCCGGAAATGCGTGCTTATTTGTGGATGACTTTATATCGATTAAGAGCATATCATTTTTTGTTTTTGTAAAAATTATTTGTAAGAAATTATTTGAGAAAAATTTAAAAGTATAAATATAATAAATAGAAAACTTTATTCTTAACATATATGATCAACATTTTTGTTCAGAGGATTATTTAAAATTGTTGTACCATATGGAACCTTAAAAACAAACTTACAAAGCAGTTTGCACAAAAGTAATCAAAATAAATGTCGTATTCACTTCATAATTTCACAAGTAAACAGACAGACAAATTGCCTCCGCTTCAAACGTTCCATAATTAAAACTTTCTTAAGTCCTTCTTCATATTCCGTGAAGGGCATTCGGCGCGATAAACTTAAAGAGACACTTCTTTAATTTGAGCAGTCGGAAAAATTTCTGTTTAATCCGAAAACATAGAATTAACCGCCGTCATTTCCCCTCCGGTAATTTTCCACAAGCTCAGTCTGTAGGCGGACAAAAGATCCGGCGACGAGCCCCTTTGTGAATTAAGTCCATTAAAACTCTGCCCAAAAATTGTCGCTTGAGTTTTAGCAAATTCAAAAAAAAACTGCGCTCTGATCCCAACTAATTCCGCGGCCTACGTCACTCCCAAGCGAAATTTTCTATTGTCGGACTTCAAGGAGCGGAAGATTACTTTCACTAATTGACGAAGACGTCCTTCCATCTGATAATGAGGACAAGACCAGGAATATTAAGAAGGGCAGCGGCCGGGGCGCCAATCCAACCGAGAGGGGGAGGATTTCTACGTTCTAGACTGGCTTTGTTGGTGTTTATTAAGCCAAATAAATAGCTGCGGACGGCACAAAGTGCTTCACCGAACCTAAGGTTGCGTCCTGACTGTCCTATCCTACTAATGAATAGAGTAATTTTTGTGGAGGGTTGTGGAAAAATGTGATAATGGACCAATAAGCGCCAGATTGCGACATATTTCGGCCACTTTCAGCGCTGTCCTTAACATGCCCCAAAGAGGAGGATGAGGCGAAATGTTAAAATTAATCATCTTAGAAGAAAACGAACCGATTCGCATTCTTCGGAAGGAGGACTTGCTCCATCCATTACTTGTTCCAGGAAGTCGTAGACTTTGATTTATTTGGTCCGCCCTAAAGTAGAAATTCGTGGAACTGGCTCTTTTTACGGCGCGGCGGGCAAAACTTTCCAGAGTAACTTTGTTGCGACATTTGAATAAATAATTAAGTAAGCAATCGTCTCCCGTCCCGCCCACCCGCCGTCTGCGCGCGACCTCTATTCTTAGGATTCGACTCCCAAAAATATCTTCACCCACACACGCCTCCTGCTGGTGTCGCTGTAATTATTCCCCAACGATTCCGACAAGCTCCTTCCGCGTAAGAAGCTTACGATGACGACGACCTCCAAAAGCGGATGATGCTCGTTACCGTGGAACAACTTAGCGAAAAAATGTTAAATTGTCACTCGCAGCAGGGCTTTTTCTACCATTCACAGGCAGACATTATTATTATTATTTTTTTTCTCTCATTCGCTGTAAAAAGGAACCTTCTTATTCTGGCTAGACAGTGGTGTGGGAGTTACGAAAACATTTTTTCTTTTTTTATTCCAGGAAAAAAAAAAAATTTAGAGACTTTTTTATCTCTACTTAAAAAAGAGCCTTTTTTTTACTTCAAGTTTCAGGATTTCGAAGAGATGGGGTTGGCTTGTTTTGCGTTTAATGGAGGGGGTATCGTATCTATGTATCGGCTTGATGCCGACACAGCACAAGGTCAAAAAGATATTCAGCAGAAAGAAGTACTTTGAAAACCTTGAATTCCTTTCTACAAATTCGATGGCGTTTTTCCAGAAAGATATATTTTTATAAAGCATAAAAGGAAAACTAAACGAAACAAAATCTCCTACTTCTTTAGAAAATATACAGGAAATCATCCTTCTTTTTTAAAGAACATCGTACGCTGTTGTCATCATTATTTTTATTATTTTAATCTCAGTGAATGCCAAGTCTGGCATAAAAGTAAAAATTATTACCATTCACTTTGTATGTGAATAATACTCTCTCAGTTGATCAAAATTTTGCAGAAAAAGCAGAACTTTACTAATATCATTATTTGGTAAAGATGATTAGATTTTTTGAAGTATCAATACTGGTAATGGTACTGCTTATTTGTCTTGCTTCCATTACTTGTTGTAGTACTGAGAGCTTTGAGGACTTAATATTATGTTTGAGTTATGTAAGGATTATTAGGTTAAACTAGTTTCTTGATGGCACAATTTTTCCATTGTTTATTGAAGACACTTGCTAACGTATGTGCAATTTTCATTGATTATTTTATAGAGGCTATAGACTGATAATTCTCACCAGTTACCAGTTTTTAGGATTTAATAAAGTATTATTGTTCATGAAACCTAGCTGATTATTAACTATGTTTTGTCCCATGTTCTGCACATTCTTTAAAAATCTCTGCTTTATTCGATATGTCCCTTCCGTCTAAGTAATTTGTTGCTATTTGCACTTAAAGGGTATAGCCGGATAAGCATGCCTAATCTGCCCCAGCGGCGTTTTCTACGAAACTTTTGGGATCATTTTGATATTAAATAAAAATAATTCACCCCACATTTTAGATCTTAATGTTGAACAGTTATCGAGTTATTTAAAAAAATCTCTTTTTTGGTTTTTATTTTTTGTTTCAATAATAAAAATAGAAATTAACAAATGGTGATTTTTTTTGAATACTTGGGAGTATATGACTATTAAAAAACATTTTTTCTATTATGTATTCCCAAATTTTAACCCAATTTTTAAAAACATAAATAAAATTAATATAATTGTTTTAACAGTGTTTTTGAAAACATGCAATCACCAAATTTTGACAGAAAATTACTCTCATACTCCTTCATTCTCAGCAGTTTTTTCAGATTTTTCGATTTGGTAGAACACTGTGAAAAAAATTAAAAACCGATTTTTTTATAAATAATTTCCAATCTATGAAATTAATTTCTAGTTATACCGACAAAAACAATAGTAATTGTGTAACGTAAAGTTTAAACTATCCGGTAGCGGCCGGCAACAACATTTAAACGCAGTCGCAGACGACAAACGCCACACTATGGGCTAAACGGCACTTTTTTTGTTTAAAACCTAATATCTCGAGAAAAACCGAAGATATTAACGTAAATTTTTTTTTAAATTGAAGCTGAGACTATGTAGATTACTGGAAAATTTTTTTTAACGAAGATATTAACTTTAATTTTTAATAGTTGTTGACACAATTAAAAAAAAATTAAGTTAATATCTTCGTTTTTTTCGGAGATATTAGGTTTTAAACACAAAAAGTGCCGTTTAGCCCATAGTGCGCCATATTGGATCCGCCATTTTGAATTTTCAAAATCTGACTTCAGATTCGTGATCAGCGACCCCAAAAACCCATGTATACAGTTTTGAGTAGAAATTCGGTCAAATATTAAATTTTCGGTCCGCCATATTGGATCCGCCATTTTGTATTTTCAAAATCTGACTTCAGATTCGTGATCAGCGACCCCAAAAACCCATGTATACGGTTTTGAGTCGAAATTCGGTCAAATATTAAATTTTCGGTCCGCCATATTCGATCCGCCATTTTGAATTTTTAAAATCTGACTTCAGATTCGTAATTAGTGACTCCAAAAACCTATGTATTCAATTTTTAGTCCAAATTCGATCAAATATAAAAATTTTGGTCCGCCATATTGGATCCGCCATTTTGAATTTTCAAAATGTGACTTCAGATTCGTGATCAGCGACCCCAAAAACCTTCAGTTAGTATGTTATAGTAAAAATTAATTTAAGCTCGTCTTTTGTAACTCAAAGAGTTAAAAAGGCTTATACTAGGCACGGAAATTCTTCATTTTTCTGAAAACTGTAGGGTGGGGGGCAATTCTAACCTCGGATTCGTGATCAGCAGGTTAAAGTTCATCGAATAGCATATATGACATTTAAAATAAAGACCAAGTTTTTTGTTGGTGTGAGCCTATTCAATTTTTCAGAAAAAAATGCAACTTTGAGGTTATGTTACATAGTGTTTATTTTCATTTCAGCCATTCTGGTTAATTTTCCAGTAATCTACATAGTCTCAGCTTCAATTTAAAAAAAAATTTACGTTAATATCTTCGGTTTTTCTCGAGATATTAGGTTTTAAACAAAAAAAGTGCCGTTTAGCCCATAGTGCGCCATCTATAAGGAGTTTATCTAAAAAGTTGGTTTTCAATGTAAGAAGAAAGAAAGAAAGCAAAATAAAATATCGTGATTTATATCATTCTGCATATATCTGAATTATTTATTGTTCATATTAAAAATTTACTAATTGAATAATATTATTTAACTTATTATTTTTTCTTAATACTTTTTTTTTTGCCTTGTCATAAAATTTTAATTATTTCATCTAAGTATTTGGGACTTCCGATGAAAATGTTGTAGATGAGGTATTGTCGGTTATGAATTTAAAATAAATTAGGATAATACCTTAGCAAATGATGTAGAAAAAGAGCATTGGTTTCGACGAAAAGTACCATTCGAAAATATTATGTCAGATAACTTATTTACTGGGTCATACCAGCTTTCACAAGCAGTATCATATTTAACTGAAATAATGAACGAAGATCAAGTATGTAAAAACAGTTGAAAACATTATATTTCGTGTTAATTCTCGGCATATTAGTGCAAAGACATATCATTGCTTTATTGAGTATTATCCTAACAAGAATGGGATAAATGGGATTCCTCGATATTGCTGTGATTGTGCAAATGGCAGACGTATGGTTGGTTGCTGTTCTCATGTCGCGGCAATAATTTATTATCTCTCTCATGCCATGCTAGATATTTATCAAAAATTGTTAAGCCAGCAGAAATTTTGAATCGCATTTTTAATAACGCAGGACAATGTATAGTTATTAATGAGGATAGTGACGAAGATTAGTTCTATTTTATTTCTTTAACTTATTTCTTAATAGTGTTAGTATCTCTATACTATAATATTCATTTTGTGTTGAAAAAAATATATTATTTATATAATTTCCTACTAATAAAATTGTTTAAATAAGATGTTATAAGAAAATCAGCCTTTAATTTTTGCACAATAATAAACATCATTAAACACCATTTTTTAAATAAAAAAATCGGTTTTGAATTTTTTTCACAGTGTTCCACCAAATCGAAAAATCTGAAAAAACTGCTGAGTATGAAGGATTATGAGAGCAATTTTCTGTCAAAATTTGGTGATTGCATGTTCTCAAAAACACTGTTAAAAAAATTATATTAATTTTATTTATTTTTTTGAAAATTGGGTTAAAATTTGGGAATAATAGAAAAATGTTTTTTAATGTCATATACTCCCAAGTATTCAAAAAAAATCACCATTTGTTAATTTCTATTTTTATTATTGAAATAATAAATAAAAACCAAAAAAGAGGTTTTTTTTAAATAACTCGATAACTGTTCAACATTAAGATCTAAAATTTGGGGTGAATTATTTTTATTTAATATCAAAATAATCCCCAAAGTTTCGTAGAAAACGCCGCGGGGGCAGATTCGGCATGCTTATCCGGCTATACCCTTTTTTAAATTTTCTTTTAAGTGTTTTGAAATAACTCAACTAATGCAATCTTTAAAGTTTGTTTAGTTTCTCCAACATAAATTCCAGAACAGTCATCATATTTAATCTGGTGTATCCCACATTTTTTCCAGTACGCCAGCTTTTGGTTTAATTTTATGATTTAAAATGTATTAAGTATATTTCTGTAATGAGTTTTTACAGAATAAGGCGAGGTTAATGTTTTTGGATTTTAAAATTATTGTAATTCTTAATAAATTGCATTTTTTTCCATATCCTTGATTGGAATTGAATCTTGAACATTTTTGCACTTTTTTAAATAATAAATCATAAATATATCGTTTCTGAAATCATAAATATATCGTTTCTGGTAACTATTGTCACTATGCCAGCTATTGTTAAAATCGTTTTTAATTTTTTTATTAAATGCGTGCTGCGATAGTGGAATAGATCGAAATTAGTCTATGAATGAAAAGCTGACATTTTTATATTCCATGGATGATTGGAAGAATATGGATAGAATCTGAGAAAGTATCCTTCCTATATACAAAGTGACAAATGGAATTCATAATTTTAAAATGAGGTCAGGGGAAAAACAAAATAAATATACATATAAATTCAGTAAAGATGTCATTTTTATTTGAAATTGGATTTGTAAATTTTGATAATATTCAGAATTGGTGCCTTCAAAATTATCACTGTACTTATTTTCATTAAAATTTATTGAAATCTAGAAATCTTGGCCGCCATATTGGGTCCGCCATCTTGGATTTGTAAATGTTGATAATATTCAAAATCAGTGACCGCAAAACAATAATTGTACTAATTTTCATTAAAATCCGTTGTAATCGAGAATGCGCGAACTGTTAAACTCGCGAAGTTGAAATAGTCGTTAAGTTTTCTGAAATTTTTCAATTTTCTGCGCAATTTTCTTAACTTTTCTTTCCGTAAGAACCTTCTTCAATGTATTAGAAAACTTTAAAAAAAAATGAATGAAATCGGTAAAGTCGTTCTCAAGTTATGGCGTGACCAACGGAAACGGGTTCATTTTTATATATATAGAGTATACGAGTATAACTACGGGGGCCCAACATTCTACGACATATGAGAGGGGAAAAGACATAGGTATACTTTAGGCAACTTTCCATTTGTCACCCTGTATATGATATTTAAGATCAAATTATTATTTTGTTTTTTAAGGTCACTCCAAAAAGTTAATTTCATTGTCGCAAAGTTCACTGCATTAGCTTAGGCAGAGGAGAAATGTTGAATAGAGTAGAGAATTTCGAAATAAAGAAAGCTAAATAAATAAATGACAAAATATAGTTAGTGATCAGTTAGATGAGAGTAATCAGTCGATAGTCTGAAGATGCGTGAAGGGCGAAACGCGTCGTACTCTACAAATTGATCAATAAGATTTTTACAGATGTAAATGAACGTTAAATACATATTAAAATTTGTAAGAAATTAAACTTAAATTTAATCGCCAGGTATATATATTTCGGTAATATATACTTATTTCGGAATTTATTAAAGTTCATAGTAATTGGACTGTAATTGTTTGCGATCTTAGATGACCTTTTATCTTGAATGACCCAAACAAATTTTATTTATTTATTATTTAAACGTACTTGCTATCTGTCTACAGTATCCTGTCATTAAATTATGACCGATTGCATTTTTGCCAATTTCTTGTAATGTTATGTATGCTGGCACCAAATTTATTATTTTTCCCTGGAAAAATGACTAACTATTAATCTGTTGGGTATTATTTACACCTTACTCACAAAATAAAAAATTCCAGTTTCCGCTTGTTTATAGATAAGTCTAAAAAATCATTACTTATCAGTTTAGTTTCATAATTGTTCTGGATAGTTATTTAAGTGATAAGGGCAGAGCGGCTGGAGATGACCCAATCTGCAGGGCCTGATTTGTAGGTGCTCTTCACACGACACAATTTACCAGACGCAATCGAGCGCTTGTGATTGAAACATGGCTCCTTCAAAACGCTAACGAAATCAGATTTTCATTAGTAGCGATAGTGGTGATGATATCAATACCACACATTTTCCTCCCTTCATCTGCTATGGCCCATGACTGACGAGAAACAGACCCGACCGTGCTGCACACGACCCAATTTGTAGGGAAATAGAGTGGGGAGTCGGGCGGTTGGGTACAAATCAGGCCCTGCAGATTGGGTCGTATGTATCCACTTAAATACTAAAAGTGGGTTAAATCAAATTAAATACTATGAATGAATAAACTAAAAATTGAGTATGTGTAATTTAGAGAAAATGGACAAAAAATGCGACATTAAATCCAAAAGGAAAGCACAAGGTGTTGCTTTATTGCAGGAAAAGAATTCAACCTATGCCAAAATTGCCGAAATTCTGGGAATTTCAAAGTTATTTTTGGTGAACATTGCCAAAACGGTGTGTAATTTAACTTAATTAACATTAATCCTTGCCGCGACAGGGGCGTCAGAATATCGCTGAGAACTTTGGAACGATGATTCAAAGAAAACTACCCTTTTTTGTAGACGACCAGCAAAAAAGCCGAATTTAACAACAGTTATAGGCCAAACAAGATTATACTACTAATAGTCAAAAGGTGTACACATCCGGAGAAATAACACCATGATTGAATTGAAGAAAAATATTGAAGAAGTGAGGAAAAACGATGAAGGAATGAAAGAAATGATATAAAATTCACAGCATTCTCCATAGAATTCTAGCAGTAATAAAAGCTAATTTCTAATAATCTCTGGCCTGGCCAAAACAATATCCGACTTCAAAATATTCCGAATTCCAACAGTCATACGCAACTACTGAATATATTCATACTTTCCCAAAGATTTCTAGTAGAGCTAAATTCAATTAAATAAATAATTAAGTTTCTTAACACAAAGAAAACCTCAAACAACATGTGGATGCCATTTATTTTCTTGTCACTAGTTCTATATTGTGAGAATAGAACCTACAATAAGCCTCGCCCCAAATAATCATCAGTTTCGTTTGTTTACCAATTACAATTTAGCGGAGATTTTGGTCAACCACTTTTGAAACAATTAGACATTCTCAGCAAACAAATTGTCCAAACAATCCCGACGAACGTGCGAACGCATCCATTGGCCAATTCAGTAATTTATACAAACTTTGAGCTGAACATCTTCAGTGTGGCGCTTGTGTCCATCTCGTGCAGGACTCGACAACGTTATCAAACCAGTGCTGCTGTAAACATTTACAAGAAATTTATGGTCGGCCACAAATCAGTCTGACGTAAATCGAACAATTTTCACTATCGTCCTTGTACTGCTTACACGTCTCTTCGGGTCTGCAGAATTCGAAATGTTGAGAAATTCGATTACTGGACGACAGTTTTATTAGTGGTACAGAAAAGGAAGCGCTGATTCTGTGCTTTTCGTAAAATGGGAATATATATGTATTATGTAGGTATGTAAGATTTATTCGTTGAAAAAATTCAATTTTACTTCATCGACGACGACGGCGAGAAAATTAAATTTACGTGTAAGAATGCTATATTTTTCAGTATGAATCCTTATATTTTGTAATACTTAAAGGATCAGGGGCGAACATTTTGATTGACGATACAGATTACAATTGCATCGAATTTCTTATAGCTGAATTTTGAAAAGAGCTTTTCATGAAAGCTTTCATACGTGTTACAGCTATAAGCAGACACGACGTGTTGGGGTTTTGAAATTCTAGGGGTATTCACCTCTTGTTGTATTTCCTATTGTATCGTTGGTTTAGATAATAAAATTTCATATTTTCTTAGTTGTTTCAATGGCAACCGATTTCTTAATAATTTTTACAACGATGCACTAGCGGATATAACAAAATGTGAATAGCAATGGGAAAAAATGGTGAACGTTATTAGTTTAAGTTTTGAAAAATCTTAGAGGAAAAATACATATATTTTATTTAAATTTTTAAATTCATAGTAAGCCTGAAAGTCAATTAAAACAGATTTTGAAAATGTTTCTTCAATACTATCTTGCGGCTTTAAATTTAAGATATTATTCTTCTGATATTAAATATATACTACATAGGGTGGCGCAAAAGCAATGATCCTGTCATCGTGATATCGATAGTTGTGTAGTAAACAGCTTCTAAATACACGACAATGAAGAATGGTAAGCTATATTCCTGAAGAACGTGAGATAATTGTGAAGGACATTTTTGCAGGTGGCGTTATCTCTCGTTTTGACGATTTCCATTGGTCGGCAAGATCATCTGATGTGGCCAGTTCAGACTTCTTTTTTTGGGCTTATTAAAAGTCATTGGTTTATGTGAATAAGTCACAGAAAGAAAATATTCAACATTCATAATTCAAAATGAATAATGCTATAAAAAGTGCTCTTATTTATTTGCATCAAGCTAGAGTACACTATTTGAACGATATCATTTTCAATACTGAATAGTATAAAAGTCAAAGGTCTGTTTTTTAATTTAGAAAAAAGTTATATCAAATTAGGTCACTACTTTTGGGCCACGTTGTACATATTGAAGAACTCAAAATTCAAAAACTTCATTTTCCACCTTCTGACTAATAAATAAATTTGACTTCATAAATTTGTTTGATAATTCTATATGATAATCAGTGGACGAAGTTTGTCTATTTCAGCAAAAAGGAAATTTTGATGAACGCTTGTGTAATTAAAGTGGATTCTTACTCTTCAGTAAAACTCTCCAAAACTCATTTTCACTTAATTATTCCCTCAAAAGGAAACTTCCCTTTTTAGATTAATTTCCATTTAAAAATTGAAAAGTGGAAAGGTGCATACATAGTTTTAGGTTTCCATCCCAGAAAATCATCCTTTACAAGCAGAAACTGCCCTTAAGGCACTTTTCGCAGCTATCCCAAAGGACGGTGTGGTCGGTAGCTGCAAATCCTGCAGCAGGGAGTGCCCGGAGATATCCTGTGTATCCGGAAGAAATCTTTTTCATAGTCTCTTTCGACCATTTTTCCGGCCATAATCGGGTACTTGGGAACATCCGGTGCTTTAATAAAGACTAAATTAAATCCTCCTCCGGAGGAAGCTAGCACTCACAGGCTGCACCGTGCATTTGGCTGACTTCTGAAGGGAATTTTAAGTGCTCCTGAAGGTGTAAAACAATTTTAATATTCTCCTTGTTTTAAAGAACGAAAATCTATTCTCTGAACAAAAAAAAATTCTGGAATGGTAAGAACTTTAATTGTAGACATTTTAGCCAATTGATATGTACGTTTTCGGATTTCCCAGAACAGAAAAAAAGTCAACTCATTCGCTGAGTAAGCTATTTCTATTTACTTATCGCATTCTTGAACTCAGAAGATTCTGAGCTCACCGCAAAATTCAAACATTTAAATCAATTTCAATAGATTCGCCGAAGTACAATGCAATCAGAATTTTTGTGCCGGCGACCACCACCTCGTTACGTAACCGACCAATCTGTCCGAGTGTAGCGTAGCTGGAACTTGAATAAAATCCAAAGATGCATATACTGCGCGATATGTCTGATCGATGCCAATTTATTATTGCATTTGCAAAATCAAGCGCAATATTCGTCTTTGCCCCATTTAAGGAAGGAGCTCCAAGAGGGGAGGTGCCTTAAGTAATGCAAAGCAGCACCTCGTTTTTGTCGCCAAAATCGCAATCCCGAGCTGAGATGTGGGTTATAGAATGAATTAAAAACAAAAATTAACTGCAGAGGAGAACACCTGCACAATGGGGAGAAAGTTGTAGCGCAACGAATTGTTATCGCCACTTCGACAGCTGGGCCCCAACGCGGCAGCTGCCGCCGTCATCGCTGGACATTGTGGGGCATCGTTCGAATTCCTGTGGACGACGAGGCAGAGGTTTAGTTCTTTTTGGAGGTTTCTCACCCCCACGTCTCGTCGTGGTGGTGATGACCAATGTGACGTCGTCGTAAGGAGATGCCCTCGACGTCTTGTGCAGGGAAACGTGTGACTAATCGCTGCAATTTCTGTAAATCGCTTAGACTTCGAAGGACAGAAGAATTGTGAAGCATCCGGATATGTGTGCTTAGAGCTCTTGAAGACCATCGGCGGAATTAGTTTCACCAAGTTTGTGGCATGCCTGATTAATTGCGATTAGATGGAATGGACATCAATTACCAAGATGAGACTCTTTATTTCAAAAGATAAATAGGAAACTTTCACTGGACAACAATAGCAGGGATTATATATTGTGCTGGTGCCAGAAGTGGGGATTTTAGCACTGGAATGCTTCCAAGAACTTTCTAATTTCATATTTCGCACATGACAATTATTTAACGACCGTGTAGTGACGTATTATGGGCTCTATACAGTGGTTAAGAAGAAATGTGGAAGACTTATGAAATTAAAAGATATATGTCTAGTATATACCTCCAACTGATATCGTGGAGAAGTATTTTTTTCCGATTAGAAAAACAAAGCAATATCTCATAAAATTTAAATAAGAAGAAACAGGTCAAGTGCGAGTTCGATTCGCATACCATATTTTCTAGAATTTCTAGAAATCTATAATACCTGGGAGTTTCGTTATAATTTTTATGTAAACTTCAAGTAAGGCGTTATCTTCCCTGATTTTTTTAAAATTTTAGGTCTAGTAGTTTCGGAAATATTAGGGGGTGTTAACTAATGCAAAACATGTGGGTTAATAAGATATATTACTATGCCAAATTTCAGGTTTCTACGTCTCTTGGTTTTTGAGAAATTGTGACAGACGGATAGACGTATAAACACGATTTATAGGAGATCTATTTATTTTCTTTTCGAGGGACTGAACCCTAAAAACAGTTCTTATTTACTATTTATCTACACTTCGATTTTGTTTATATCAGACTTGATACTTAAAGTTGTCGAAATCTCTTGATTTTGGTGTCATCCAAACCACTAAACCTAACTAAAATTTTGAATATATTATAATATATGTATCCTTCGATTTATAAGCTACTTGATTTGCATGGTTTCGTTTAACACGGTTTTTAAATTAACAAAAGACGCAATATATGTGTTATTTTGATTATTTTACATACCTACATACATATATTGAACTCACTCCTTTCACAAACTCTATTTGTTACTGAGGTCACTCTCTCGTATATGTTAATCGCCGACGTTATTTTCGTTATTTTTTTTAAAATTATTACTAATGTAATTTTATATATATATTTTTTTTAATTAATTGAATGTAGAAAGTAGCAAAAAATATTTTTTTTATGTATGAATATTAGAGTCCCAAATTCGAGGTTTAGTATTCAGTAGAAGCAATCTTTATCTCATTTTATGCGATTGTTATGAACGTGACTTGTGTTTATATGTAGGTATTCATTGATTCGAATTACACAGTCTAAAGCTTCTTTGAACCTATCTTCCTGTTTTACATATATTATTAAACGATTTTTTGGGACGTATCTATTTTTTAATTGAAGGATGGATGCACATATTACTGAATCGTAAAATGACGTAGTTTTTTCAACAACGTAAAATAAGATTTATATTGAAATTATAATTTTACAATTTTCTAAAGTTACTGATAAACAGCAAAATCTTCTTGCTTCCATGAACCAACCATTCCTTAAATTGAAAGTTTATGCTTTCTTACATATTTTCCAAAATGCTTTCGTTTTTGTTAGTCTAGTAAAATAAATTGCTTTTATACTATAACCGAGGAAAACATACAAAGCGTAAAATTATATCAAAAGGATAGCTTCATCCATTTTACGAAACGAGTTCCACAATACAAAAACTTCGAAGCCAACAATCATCCAAGCATAAATCATCAGCTTTTTCTTCCTTTAGGGGAAAATCATTAATAAAAGGGTAGCATAAGGAGTGGCGTGCCTCCGAAAACTAGTAGGTGTAAAAAATATCCTTCAGAACCCGAAGGAATTTATATTCCCAAAGGATCCTCTTGCGTGCGTACCTTTGAATTGTGGATTTTCTCTAAAGGTAACGTCTGGTTGGTTTTGCGGCACCAGCCGTGAGCTGTTTATCGGAAAATAATATTGTTTGAATATTTCCAATGGTGCGGAACATTTCCATGCAAATATGTTACGAGTTTCGTATGTTGAAATTGTGGAAAAACAATGAAAGCATAACGTTTCGAAAATTTCCAATTTTACGCTTTATTTACTTGGAGTTATTCTTCCACGGCTCATATATTTGCTTTGGGGGCTTTAGAATCACTGAATGCTGGTAAAATAATTTTATGGTGGTGTAGTGTAAAATGGACTGTAAAGAAACAGGAAATTAATTTTTTTTTCATGTAAATTTAAATTGAATTTCTCAATGTTTTACGATCTGAACATTTTTCATTTAACGGAATGGGCCTAAGCTTTGACAGTAAGTTTTGAGCGATGAGCTTTCACCACATTTTTCGTTCAGTTAAGATAAAACGAGTGCTTGCATCAGCTGAGAATCGCTTTTGAAACTTGAATAATTCTAAAACAACTTATCGAAAGTGGTAGATTCATTCGCTGGTATACACTGCTTGTTTGGAGTTTTTGGACGTGAAATTCAAATTGTCAGTATTGGGAAGATGATTTTATTTGTTTAATTATTTATTATCTTTTAAAATTCGTCTATTTAATTATTCGAGAATTTCATAAAGTTATTTTTTCAGTTATGGACGTTTGTATGTCTATTTGTTCCCTTGAGGACGGCTAATGTTTATGCAATAATCCCAGTTTACATAGACCCTGCTTATGTGCACATATTTCACAGAGCTAAAATACTAGCTTTAGCTTAACTACATAAACTTACTGTACTACGCATTTTCAAGCATTTTCTGTCTTATACAATATTTTTTGTAAAGATGATATTTTTCGTGTAAAAAAATCGCGAAATTTTTTAATATATTGCTGTACAAAATGGCCATTTTGTAAAAACCAAAGCAAAAAAAAATTTTAAAACCATGGTTTGAGGAAGTTTAGACATTCGGACCGCGATTTCTGGTGGTTATATGATTCAATAGCAGCAACATCAAGATAATCGACTTTGAAAAGAAAAATGACCAAAAGAAATCAGCACTTTTTTTAAAAAACCCAAAAAGCTAATAGAGTTTTTGAAGCTACCATAAATTCAATGAAAGATTTGAACAGTTAAATGAATGCTGGGAATCTTGGTCTTTTTTGTACAATATAAAAAAGATTCCGGAAAAACCAGACCTTCTCAAACTCTGTAGTGATCTCCAATTGAAATTAACTGTAGACTCTAAATCAGATATAGATGGTTGTATGTTGTTCGATGAACTCATAAGTCTAAAATCTTTTTTGCCTGATCAGAATGTGGTTAACTCCTGTCTTTATTTTAAAGAGTGACCGCAAAAATCGCTTAAAATTAGCCTGTTTTTGCACAGTTCATAGCAATCTCAAGAAACGAGTTAAAAAAAATCTAAAAATAGGTACATACTCGTCGTGAAAAATGCAGATGAGCATATTTTTTTGATTTTCAAAATTATTTAAAAAACTACCCCTTTCAGGGGGTGTAAATATCAAAAAATGGTAAAAATAACTACCTTTGAATAATCACAAAAACATTGATTCAGCCTCATTAATAATAAAATAATCTCATCAGAATTACAACAACTCATAGTATTGACCCACCTGTTGATTTTATGTGAATTTCTTCCAAAAACTCACCCCCTACAAGGGGTTGAACCACCCCCAACGCTATAATTGTGTCCAGTATTTTTAAAATCTGTTGAAAAAAAAAAACATATTGGAGGAGAAGCATCTCAGAGGCAATATCTTTGATATTACTGCAGAAAAAAACCCTGTATGGGGGTGAAACAACCCCTAATTTTCAAAATAACGACATGGTGATAAAACGAATCACTCTTTTACCATTTTTTGATATTTACACCCCCTGAAAGGGGTAGTTTTTTAAATAATTTTGAAAATCGAAAAAATATGCTCATCTGCATTTTTCACGACGAGTATGTACCTATTTTTAGATTTTTTTTAACTCGTTTCTTGAGATTGCTATGAACTGTGCAAAAACAGGCTAATTTTGCGGTCACTCTTTGATCAAAGATCGCAAATTACAAGAGCTGTATTCAAATGAATGGATAGCATTGCGAATATTGATCACTATACCTGTAACTGTGGCTAGTGGGGAAAGGGGTTTTTCTAAGCTTAAGCTGATAAAAACCTATCTGCGATCCACAATATCTCAATCTAGATTGACAAATTTTGTCAATCGAAAATGAAATTGCGGAAAAACATAGACTTTGATGTCTTAATAAAAGAGTTTGCCGATAGAAGGGCTAGAAAAGTATAATTTTATTAGATTTTTTAATAAATGGTTATTTCATTATATCCCTTGCCTTTTTTCCGTATGCGTTTCAATGGCAGAATGGGGGCGCCGTAGAAATCTCGTCCAGGGTGCTGGTAGTGCTAAAACCGGCACTGTCTAAATGCATACAAGTTTAGATGTTATAGGGTTTGACAAAATCCAGGAAAACTAATGATATTTTATCCGTGCTTTTGCAAACTTACGTAGGAAGCACACAAACAAGGTCCTAATTCCTTAAATAGACCTTATAAGAAAACTTGTCTTTACTCTCTGAATTTTGAAAATAGGATCTATTTTATGATGTTTCAAAATTGTTCACTCAGAACAAGTTAGATTTCTCCTTCACTTTTTACTGATCTTCCTATTTCGTCAGAATAAAAATCAATAAAAGTAGACAACATTGTATATTTAGTAAATTGTGGTAAATGTATAAAGGTTAGGTTAGCAAATATTACAAGAGAAACCAAAGTATATAAGGTATTGTAGTTGGTAGAAATTAGTGTATTTGTATTTCTTAATCAGATATGTCTGTATCAGAATCATCATCTCGTGGAGGTGTTGGGCGTCTTCTGTCTCCACATCTTCGGTATCTTCCATGCGGTCCTTCTTCAAAAGGAGATCGACGTTTTCTTCCGCTTGAATCCATCGTTTGCTCACCTGTTGACATCATTTGGTTGATACGACCCGTTACAGTTTCCCATCCCTTCTGAACTGCGTCTATTCCCTTTTGAACTATCTCCATTCCATGTTGAGCTGCTTGTGATAGTTTATCGGATTCCTCTGTGTTTATTGGACTAGGTACATTTTCACGTTTTTGACGGATTTCCTAAATAAAAAAAAGGGTAAGTTTCAGTTTAAAACGCTTAATTGAAATCTGATTATACATATTTTAATGCTATTTCAAAGTTTAGTTTGTAATTTGCTGATTTCAAGCGAAAATTGCAGGGGAGTAACATTTCACACAGTCATCACTAACATATAACATAATGAAATTGTTATGAATTTAGCTAATTTTCACTTTCGGTTCTTAAAATCACTTTCAATTTATAAAAAAATACACATGTAAACCAGCTACACCTCGTGTTTTTTTTTTTAAATCCTACCCTGAGCATTAAAAACAACAAACTGACTGTTTTTAAGGTTATGGTAATGTTTTTCAAATCAATCATATCTTGTTTTTCTATACCGTGGATTTTCTCTGTTAAAAATTCTTGTAATATTATATTTAAAAAACAAATTGATTTTATATCGCCAGAAGTTATTTAAGAAAAAACTCTTACCTTTTCTACTCGGGCCGGCTGTCCAGAGACCAAACTTATAATTAAAAATAATAAAAGTAGTTTAAACATTTTGAAGAGTTGACCGACTGTGTTTCAGCTCAATTGCCTTTTCTCAGTTTTATATTAATTCATTGCATGCATAACAAATTATGTAATTAGATGTCGTACACGCGAAATGATTTTTATCTTTGAAATAAACTTTATGGCTACGTATATAGTTTTAATTATATTTTAATTACACGGTGAATCGTGTGCAAACTCTAACGAACTTTTTTTGCGATTTCAATAATACGGAAGTAGAATATGGAGCAACTAGTTGGACAAATTGCATATTATTAAAAGACTTCAGGTGTGCAAATTAATTTTATACTCTTAATTAAAAACTAATTTGATCGTTTTTTGGGATTCATAAAATTGTTGTAAACTTCATAGGCTCAGGTTTAAATGTCATTTAAAATTCCCATATCAGAGCGCGTCATTTTTACGATGTTTTTTGTTCTTAAAATTGTGATGTAGTTTAAAAAATTGATAAAAACAAAATTAATAATGAGATTTACTAAAAGAGGACACATTTTATTTGTAATTATGTTTTTAATCATGCACAGCGAAGCATTAAATCTGTCTGATTTGATTAAATTTGACACGTATTACTCGACTGAAGGAGAGATGTGCATTCGGTGCAAGAGGAACCCAAGAGGTTTAATTTGTGAACGGGTTAAGCATAAAAGGTTTGTCAGGGGACCAGTCTACTATCCTGCAATGTGTCCGGTTCATGAGAAAGTACAAAAAATTAATTATTATTATGGTTACGATGAAACAGACGAGAACTATTGCTGTATAAGTGCTGCTCAGAATTTGATAACCATCTATGGATTTAAAATATTGTTCGTTTGTTTATTGGCTTCAATTTGTTTATATTTTAAGTAAATTTTGTGCCGAGTATTTTACATTGCCTTTATAATAACATATACTTTGTGAATTCCAGCTGGAAATGTCAAGTAATAAATATTAATTAAAGTAAATAAAGATTATAAATACGTATTTTGTTAAGTGCGTTTGTAACCGACTTTTTCGAAATTTCAGTCATATTTTGAAAGCAAGACACTTTCCAGTGTTGCTTGAATTTGCCTGATTTTGGGCACTAAAGATTTTGATTTTGAATACAAAAAATAGAGTAAATTAGGAGTTAAAATTACATCGTAAACGTAAAAGTAAGTTTTTTAGGGCGAATGAAGAAATACTGAAATCAATAATATGCAAATTCCGGAGTAAAAATAGTGTCCGAAAAATATGAAACGGCTGCAACACGTCCGAATGAAGTAGAAATAATTTGTGAAATATTTGTTGGTCTTGAACTTGAGTACAAACGACAACGGATGTAACTCGGTTGCACCTCAGGTGCACCGCGGCTGCACCAAATTATATAGATAATAAATTTACAAAGTGGTTCAGCTGATGATGCTACCATGGTAGCCTTTAGGTAGCAAAGCCACCGCCTAACATTTACTAGGTTTTTTCATTATATACTATATTTTATAGTCCTTTTTATTATATACTATATTTGAAACAATACTATACTCACGCAGTCAAGCAATTAATGCGATTGATGTGGTGTTCGTAATTAGGTGATCAAACAACGGACGCTTATTCTAAAATGGGCAAAACAAAATAGATAAGGAGACATTAGGATATAGGGTTCAGAAAAATCTTTAGCCCACGCATGCTTTTTGAACACGATATGTAATATATTATTATTGATAAGTAATTTGTAATCGAGTTTGGAATCACAGATAACTTTAAGGTCAGTGTTATACATATATTTACTGATAGAAAGTGGGCAATTGCAAAGATGATAATTAGGACAGAAGTTATAAATCGTACGTAAATAACAAACAATACATTTATCATATTTATATAGAATATTTACAACGCCATAAGTACAACTTATTTAAATTGTTCTGTAGCATTGCTTGATTAGCCATGTTCCCTATAACTTTAATAAGCAATAACCACGTCGTTATGAAATAAAGAAAAATAATAATGGGCTAAGGTGACTGCCTTACGGGACTCCTAAGGTAGTCCATATGCTTTTTGAATATTTTTTGTGTTTGCTTATATCTTAATATTAATTAAATTCAAATTTAATGCTTTATTTTTTTGAATGGCAAAGTTATCAACCAAAATATCGATTATAATTGACGCCGATTTGAGGCAAAACCAGAGTATAAATGCTAGAAATCTACTACTTATTCTTAAAGTTATAGTGACATTGTTTGTGCCGCCTCTGTGTTCACTGATCTTGCTTAATTCTTTGGTTTGAGCGGTTTTTCTTGCGCTTGCAAGCTGATCGAGGGGAAATTATATTTGAGCGCTACATACAAACGAGATTATAATACGAATATGCTACAATGCGTATGCGGGCCTTTCATTAACCCATATGTTAATCGTGCGCTAGGCAATCTCGGCAATCTCCTTCATTCATGTGACCTTAACTTGGTGGACATCGATCGGCATGCTATCGATCGATCCAACGATCGCCACTGCATACATTAGTGTTTAGCTGAAATTATGCATCGAGCATGCTCATAATATGCCATGTGTGAGTCTGATGTAGAATACGATCGCAGTCAAAGCCACACCACATATAAGGCATGCTGATAGGTGAATACAGCTGATCGTGGTAATACAGAGAAATGTAACCTCCGATGATTTATGTATGTCAAATAATTTTTTGGCAGCGTCTTAAGGGGTTATCATACGAAAAAATTCTTGATGGGATATGATATTTGTATATAATGCTTATATATATATTATTATTTTTGAATGCTCAACTATAGCTAGAAGCTATTAACTGTTGTTTCGCGGAACCATGTTTACGTCAGTATTTTATGCCTGAAATGATTCGAGTCTTCCCATTCATTTTTATACCACATTCAAGCACGATACAAAATTTACAGAGTGTGTGGTGGCATAGTCGAGCCGCAGTCAAGGTGCTGTGGTGTTAGATCAGTACAATCTTGACAGTCGTCGGGTATACGAAAACTGCGAAAGGCAGGGCGCGAATGGTTCATTTTTTAATATTTTGCACATTTTTTTTAGTGAATTGAATGCCGCAATAGTGTGTCTTTTAGGGCAAACGATTGAAACGCCTCGATCAGCAGTGTGTAAATTCATTGAAATGTGAACTGATCGCGGGGTATAGTTCGTGATCTTCAATGATCTTTTGGCTATAGGAGATTATAAATTTTTGTGAGACGACGACGACCTTACTGGTAGTGTTGAGGCCATAGATCAGTACCTTTAGTCAAAATACTTACTAGTTAGATAAACGGCAGAATTTTTTGATCATGATCACTTCCATTTGAAGATTGTACCGCGAAAAATTGTAGTAGATTTGGGGGCGCTAGAGGACTTGGCCGGGGCTCCGCAGAGTTATGGTGCGAGTCGTGGTAAACAGAAACAGTAAAAACTATAAAAGCAAAACGAGCCAAACGAAAACTTGCTTGACGTATTACAAATGCTGCTGTATGCAAATTACTTGCTAGCTGGACACACCAAGCCGAGTTCTCCGATTGTGCAATAAGAGACCCCTTTTAATGAACAAAATTCTAAGCTTGATGATTGTTTGTGATTTCGGCTGTGTGTTTTGAGCACCAGTCGAGTTATTAAAACGCGAAATCTCCTTCAGATTTTTGTGTTTACTTAAAAACGTCTACTTTGCGCGGGTTTTGTGTTTATCTTTTTTTTTTTTTTTTGTAGTGTAACACCACACAACCGCTGCGAATAAAATTTTGCTAGTCGTGCGGTGTGTTATCAGCGAAGAATATCGCGATTGGCTGGAAACTAATGGTTTCGGTTTAGTGCCGGTTCTTCTGGGTTTTTTTTTGCAAAAAACATCAAATATAAAAACAGAACGAGGAAAAAACCTTTCCCACTTTGACCTCAATAGCAAACCGTCAGACCGGACCATCTTTTTAAACTGCTGCAAGATATACTATATACGCCGAAGCTGACGTGAGAGAATAAAGTAACGAGAAATTTTCTATGTTTACGATACAAAGTGCTAAATTAGAGTGTTAAATAATAAATTCTCCGATTTGACAACATTATATCCAGGTTCGCTGATGTGTCATCAGCTTATTTAATTTTCGTTGAATTGCTAAATATTCAAGAATCCCCCGAACAGCTCGTGTTACAACTGTCTTTATACGAAATTTTAATATTACTTTGTTCGTCGTTGTGTTTGTTCAGTGACTGTGTTTATGGTTCTTGAACATATTCCGCCGTTTAGAGATTTTTTAGGTATTTTGACTGAAATGTAAGTTAAGATTTTGGTTGTGGCATTTTCTCAGGTTTTTTACAGCATGTGAATTGCGCCTAAGTGGTGATTAAATCGGACGAAGAGCTTTGACGTGCTTCAAAGTGTGCTAAATTCTAGATATATCGTCTTTAGGTCAAGATCACTACAAGATCAGTTAGGTTTATGTCAATATATGCACATAATGTGCCTGTACCAGTTCTATTGAAAATGTTTTGCTCTTTTTAAAAATGCTAATTTTTCAATTTTGCTATTAAAAGATGAAGTATGTTGTATTTTTATTTAAAATTGCAACCGCTGTCTATGAATGGGAAAACTTCATACAGAAATTTCATGGCTTTTTATACATTACACGAGTACATTGAACAAAATGCTTTATTAATATCGAGAAAATGTCTGTTTATTTCCTTTTTCTTGAAAATATGAATATTGGATGAGATTTATTTTGCAGTAATAACATCTTATGCAGAGGTTGTATCTATAAAGAATTTGTCAGTAAAGATAGTACATTAGATACTATTTTTTGGGAAAATCAATAGTGTAAAATTCTGCTCGAAAAAAACAAAGTAAAGTAATACTGGTTGCGGGCTGAAATAGATTCCTTGTTGATAAATTCTCAGGCCTTTATTAAAGATGAACTAATTATTTTAGATATTTTGGAATTCCCCAAAGCTTTTGATTCGATCAATCATTAGCTCTTATGTAAAAACTAATCACCAATTTTAGCTTTTCCACCCAGGCAACTGATTTGGTATTTAATCGTCTTAGTGGGAGGACTTGAAGCGTTTTTTCTAATGAGAAAATGTCCTCTTTTATTGGTGTTCCACAAGGCTCAATTTTAGGCTTCTTGCTCTTTTGCATGTTCGTGAATGAGTTATTTTATTGCATTTCGGATTGTGAAATGTATCTCTATGTGGATGATTCCCAAATATTTCTGCCCAGAACCATGGTCTTGTTGAGAATGGAATCGGCCATAGAAGTGAAGACCTAGCTTCTATTCATAACTGGTCAATTTTTAAACAGATTGACTTTTAATCCGCAGAAGTCAATCTGCCCCTTTATTAACAATTTCAGACTTCACACGGCCGGTTTTTCGCCGATTGTGTTCACTGGTCACATCATTCTACCTGTCAATTCTGCTCGTAACCTTGGAATTATATTTAATAATACCCTTACTTGGGAAAATTACATCATGGCGGTAGTCAGTCGGATTTAAAAAGGCATTTATCCACTCCCGCACATTTGCCTTAATCAGATGTGACTTTTTTAATTATATAATAAGTCGATTATGGATTTCTGGAATATTTTTTGGTACCAGCTCGTTGGCATGCAATTTACATATTATGCTCTATGAATTTATTATTAAGTACTACCTATACTAATTTTTTCCCTTTTCTTTTGTATTGATAGGTTAACTTTGTCTTTCGAATTTTGAATTTTTGCTTTTTATATTTTTTTAATTGAATTTATTTTTTTCCCTTCCTTGATCTTGTTTACTATAAAGAGTTTTGTCAATCTTATTTGTACAATTGCCGAATGACCAATAAAATGAAATTGAAAGATCATGATAATATAAAAGTTGTAAATTGACTGAACTTTCAGATTCATTTCAGAAAATGAAAATTTTAATTTGATCGAAAGGAATTTCGAATGAGCGAAAAAGGACTCTCACTTTCAAAGATCATTAATGTTTGATCAACCTCTAACTTGATAGTTACACACTATATAAAATTATATCTTATGCCTGTAAAATAACTACTTTCGATATATACTATTTAAATAAATACCATATGTAAATATTTTATTTTATCTTATTGACTGTTTTTGGAATCCATGTGTCTTTGTGTCTGTCATTATGCTCAGAAAACTTATTAAAACTCTTAATTGTGTTCAAAAATAGCCCCTCCGATACTAGGAAGGTACTGAAAGCTAAATATAAATTAAAATGTATAAAAATTATCATGTGTACAGTATAACGCACGCCATCTCCTCAACAAGTCCCATTCATTCGCGTCTAATTTGGACTACGAGATTGCAGTCTGACTGCAATTAATCCCGCTGGCATTAAATAATTCATCAAATATTTCAAGATTTTCAAGATATTGTGAAAATGTCGACTGAGTCCTGCAACCCACCCCCATCGTTTCTGACATCCACCTGTCACAGTATGCTCATTAAAAAAAGAAAGATAAGTTAATTAGCGCAAATGAAATTGCTCCTAATTATTCAATACCATGGTGGTGGAGCTAAAATGCGGATAGAGAAGAAAACTTTACAAATAATAATAATAAGTAGTGGAACTCAAGGACGGCGACACATTACAATACAAACGATGTCTGCAGTCTAGCCCGAAGGAGCGTGTGGCCCATGGTTAAGTCATAGTTGTTGGATCGTCAGCCGGTCAAAGCTCATCGGGGGAAGGTAATTTCTCGGTGATTAATTGGCGTCTCACGTCGTAATTCCATCATTTTGATTGATGTCAGCTCTCCCCCTAAATGTAGAAAATGTGAAAATTTTGCGGCATCACAGATTTTCGCAATTAGCGATAATTTCACTGCGGAATTATTGCTTGAAGGACCTTGCCTTTGATGTTTTTCGCTATAGAAACCAGAGATTCGATGGGATTTTCTTTTTATTCTTTCTTGGCGTGATGCATGCGACAGAAGGCGACGTATGGAATGCTGAATATTTTATGGCTGCCTCTTATTACAAATGCATTCGAAAAATCCCAGGAATTGAAAATCTCAACACCTCCAAAGAATTTATTTTAATTTCATTTTTCACATCTACTTGAGTGATAATTATGAGATTAAGTCCACAAAATTCAGTTTTGCTGGCAGACATTGCGTGTACGTATTACTTTATGATTTTACAGATAAATAAATAAAATTGGATACTTATCGAAAAGAACATATTGTATTTTATAGCCAACAGACTTTTTTTTTAATTAACACTGGGTATAATTCTGGTTGTCACATCACTTTCCGTCAGGTGACAATTTATAGCTGAATCACGAAGAAAATTTCGTATAAGAATAAAGCACGCAATTCAGCCATAAACTGCCCAGTCACGAAAATTGAGATGACTAATAGAATCGTGCCCACTTAGATTAGAGATAAAAATCCTAACAGATCCTAAATCCTCACAATATATTTGAAAATACATTATGTTAATAACACATTACTGCCTGGAGACATAAAAATATGTTTTTTTCTTGACTGCTCGTGAAATGCTGGAGACATATACGTAGTATGGTCCATGAGTTCACAGCCTCATATAGTAAATATAGTGCGTTCGAGAAAATCTTCATGTTCGTGATAGTGACATAGCTCTACACAAAGTTTCAAGTCGCTGCTGTAATCTGTTTAATTGCAACAGAGCTCGAACGACAATTCAAACAAGTGATTTTAAAAAATGTCTCAAGTTGAACATCGCGCTGTTTTAAAGTTTTTAAGTAAAGAAGGTTTAACGCCAACACAAATCAAAGAACGAATGGAAACTGGTTACGGTGACTCGTGTCCATCATTTTCAACAATAAAAAACTGGTGTAAGTTGTTTCGCTGGGGATGAGAATCATTAATAGATGACCCACGTGGGGTCCTGTGAGGGTGACTACTCCAGAAAACATTAAATTAGTGGAATAATTTGTTCTAAGTGAGCGACGCTTAAAAACAAAAGAAATGGCAGCACAGTGTTTCCAAAACAAGTGTTTCAAGGATCCTACATGAGTATTTAACACGTTGACGTCGGCGCAGTTTTTTGCACTTCATCGGGCGGCAGTAAATATTGCTTAATCTGGCGGCGCCTTGCACAAAATGTTGTTTAGCAAAGCTTCAAAAGTGCAGTTTTCTTTTACTAAGTTTATTAAGACATAATAGTTTTATTTATTATGTGTTACGAAAAGGTTATGTGAGCAGGTACACGTCGCCAGATGAACCATCCGCGTGTGAGCCACCGGTGATACACGCCGTCAGATAAACAATTCGCGTGTGAGCCACCGGTGGTACACGCCGGGTTGAACGTGTTAAGTATGACAAAAATGTGCAAGGTGGGTGCCTCGAATTCTTAGCGCAGTGCAAAAGCAGCGGCGAGTAGAATGTTGTGAGCAATTTGTGGAGCTTTATCGTGATCTTTCTTATTGAGAGAAGTAAATTACTTCTCTTCAATTGTGACAGGGGATGAAACTATGGTCCTCTAATCTCATCTAACATCCAAAAGAGATTCAATGGAGTGGCATCGTCCAAAAAAAAGAAAGGCTCTCTCAAAGCATAAAAAAAGTGATGGCTACAATTTTTAGGATTGAGAGGAAAATGTTTTGATTGACTTCAAGGAATCGAATACAGTCGTCAACGCGGCATATTACTGTAATTTATTAAGGCAGTTGTGTCAAAACATTATCGAAAAAGGCGCGGAAAAATTAGCCGAGTTCTGCGCTTGGTCAGGACAAACTCAAGGCAGATTTAAGGGGTAGAATTCATCATAAAAATTGGTGATATTTTTATTCAAAAACGATCAATTTTACGAATAAAAAATCATAAGACAAAAAGTGCTTATAATGAGCAAAAGAACACGTGTGCATTTTTTCAGTATTTTTCGGGACATTTTTGGATTTTTCAAAAATTGATCAAATCAAAAACACAAAAAATAGTCCAACAAATACTGAAAAAACTCACACGTATTCTTTGGATGATTTCAAGCATTTTCTGTTCTATAAAAAAAAAAAATTAAAAATTTTCTTGTTAAAAAATCGCGAAGTTTTTTATTACATTGCTGGACAAAGTGGCCTTTTTGCAAAACCCAAAGCAAAAAAACTTTTAAAACTATGGTTTGAAAAAGTTTAGACATTCGGACCGCGATTTCTGGTGATTATATGATCATCCAATAGCAGTAACGACAAGATAATCAACTTTGAAAAGAAAAAATACCAAAAAAATCATAGTTTTTTTTTATAAACCCGAAAAATAATAGTAGGAAACCCCAAAACGCCCCACGATTATCGGTGCCCAAGTACACCACTATTTTTTAAAATTTATTACCTTTGCATGTAAATAAAAGAAAAACGCCCCGGTGCCTAAATGTCATAATTCATCGATGGACTCGTCATAAATAAGCGATTCCATAAGGTTAGAAAACTTTAGCAATCAACTTTCCGCGAGACCGATGTACTGGGGACTATAGGGTTTTTATAGCTTTTATGCGAAACAAATGTCAGATTCTGAAAGAGCATCCCCAAAAACCCCCTATATACAATTTTGGAAAAAAATCGCCCCAATTTTCTATTCGAATCATACAATTGAATTTACGTGCACAAAATTCTCGTTTTGCGCATTAAAGGGTTAAGGTCATAGATAAAGAGGGCGCCAGACCTTAACATAATAGAGCATGTATGGGCTCTAATAAAAAGAAAGCTTTCTTCTTATTCGACAGATCCTAAATCCCTTTGGGAAAGAACAAAAGATGTTTGGGAAAGCATTTCTGAGGAAGAATTGAAAAACATCTTTGAAAGTCTGCTTAAACGCACTGCAGAGTGATTTTTTTTTAATACCTTAATAAACAACCTTGTTATTTAGTATAGTATTACTATTATTTTGCAATTTTTTTCTGTTCTGTAGTCGCTTGTACTACTTGAGGGGGATTATTGCAACACTTTTGTGAGTCAGTGTATGTAGGTATGTCATGTGTTTTATAGGGAAGTACAGACATTGCGGCGTAAGTAACTGCATCCAACCATTAAATTTATTTGTGTAACTGGGTCTAAATAAAATCTATTTTGAATGAAGCAACATATTTTGTAATTTAATTGTAAAATACTTACTATGTAAAAATACTCGTCTTCCATTATATTAATTATATAAAGTTTTGTAAAGTGAAGCAGCAGGACAGAAAATCTTAAAATATGCCGACTATACACACAAATTTTCACACAAACAGCTCAGATCGTATAATGTTAACAAAAATAACAATACATATTAAAAAAATTAACTCTACAACGATATTCTAGTAGCCTTTTTTTCGGTGAACGTATTTATTTTTATCATCTGTATCTTGACGATTTTATATGATATCAGGTATTTGAATAGGCTGTGGTTCAACTTAAAAAATTAATATAGATGATAATTAAAAATGGTCACGAAAACTTTTGGTATCGTCTAAGATGATTACTTCTGAAACTGCAAATTTTCACGTCGTAGACAACTTCATATTAGTGTTGATATACTAAATTGAATCGGCCAATATTGATTTAAACTGGAGTAAAAATGTTTCCATCTATAGCTCTTCAGCAGGTAAACTCGTCTGACGAAGAAGAAATAAAGAATTTGAGGATCAATAGATACAGTCTGTTCAACATGAAAGGAACCGCATTTTTACTTACTTACAGAGGAAATGTTTATTTTTAATTTTTTTACATACAAGTATATTAAAAGTACTACGAAGCAACAAATTAATAAATAGTGTAGTCCCTGTCGCTATCGAGAATGGCCTGGCATCTTCGGGTCATGCTTTCAAAGAGTTTTTCAGCATATTCAATCTACAGCGAACGGTATATCTTCCGAATCATACGTGTTAGCTGCTTGGAATTGTACACAGGCTTTCTAGCGAGGTGGCTCTTCATTATGCCCTACACATTCTCAATTGGATTGGCGTCTGGGGATTGGGATGGCCAGTCTAACGCTGTTATGTTATTTTCTATTTTTCAGATCCTGCACAGTTGACTCCGATGTTTGGGATCGTTATCCTCTTGTAAGATCCAATAATCATAGTCGGGTCTAAACATCATTTTCACTAATTTTAGGAGACCACGCTGATAAAATTTGACCATTTTCTTAGCTCGGTAAAGAGCTCTAAGCAGCCAAAACCGTGTTCCGAAAAGCATTCCCAAACATTGATTTTTATTGGATGCTTGATCGTGCGCTGGATGAAACGGGTCCCGCGGGTGGACCAAGCACGTTTTATGCGAGTTCACGCCGAAAAAGTCGATTCATCACTGAACACAATGTTCGACCAATCACTATTCAAATTCTCGGTAGCCCAGGTCCTTCGTTTTTCTATATGGGCTTCGAAAAGAAGAGGTTTTGATATCGTAGCCTAAATGCTCTCTGATTGTGTTGATGCTGACGTGCATTCCGTTTTATGCCAGTTGAGCGTCCGCCTAGCGCACTCTTAAAGCGCGGGTGCGCTCAAACAACTATAGCATCACTCTATTAATTTTGAAATAGATTTAAAGAAATGTTTAAGGTATCCATCTCGGAAAACCCGCATGTACTCATTTTCACGAATAAATTGTAAACTTTGACCAGTCCTCTATATTGCATAAGTAAATGTTGACACTTAATTGGATATTAACGATTCCCGAAAACCCCCATGTACCCACTTTCACAAAAATTGCATAAAATTTAGAATTTTAAAGTTCGTGATCTTAAAACTAGACATTTTGATCGAAGATTTGAAATTAGCGCCTTAGAAAATTCTTGTTTATTTTTATAAAACATAAAATTGGTCACTAGTTCTAAAAATATTTTAACTAGTGTGAAAAAAGCAGTTTTATAAAAGAAGAAACTCTTTAAGCCAGTTTATTTATTATATTATATAATATATTCTCTTCATCTAACGATTTTGGAAAACTATTTATCAATTTGTCTCGATAAATAAAAAATAAATTATGAATTTTTAAATCAAGTATCAACTTAAATTTATTCTGTAATTTTACTAATATGTGGATAAAATTTTACGATTTTTGCTTACGCCTGAATCCTGAACACTGTTGGAATTTATCTTTTACTTGCATATTGTACATAAATGGTTGCTGAACTAACAATACATACATATTTTTGAACATATTCTCTTGGATATTAATTTTTTAGGTACTTATGTACCCTTTTCGAAATTGTACATTCGCTGTTTTCCCCATCAAGAATTTATAAAAAGTGGACCTTTCAGAAAACTAATAAGAAATTGTGCAAGCTGTGAATTTCATTTAAAAAAGTAATTGACCGTTTTGAGGTCACAAAACTGAACTAAAAACGACACTAGACTCTTCATTTTCGTTCGATGGCAACGTGAGGAAACTGACCTGAATTTTTTTTTTTTTTGAAGTATCATTTATTCAAAGATACTCGATGCTTCGATCTTATTCGACGTCGACTTGAGTGAATTGCTCTGAATTGGAAGGTGTAAAGTAGATTTTACACAAGTTGACGTCAAACGAAAACGACACGTGTAGGGTCGTTTTTAGTTGCAAGAAACGAACTGAAGATGAAACTCTATATGATATACTTTTTTTGTTTTCTTTTTTTCGATGTCGACTTTTATGAACTGGTCACCAAAAAGACCAAACGAGAGATGGCCAGAAATTTAATTGAAAGCCTTCGATGAGAGTTTCGTGGAATGTATCACATATTTAAATCGTTGGTTATTACTTGATTAATAATCTGAATCATAATTTTTTTCAAAGCTTACACTGAAACCCAGTTTTATAAAATTCCCGGAAAAAAATTTCATCATTTTCCGTTAAGATAGCTGAACTGGACTTAACACACATTGGAGAGCTTATCGCAAGTTTGGTTTTCCAAGAAGAGTACAAAGTTCTGGGGTAACCTGCCTATGATTTTTTTTTTTTTATCGACAGTTTCAATAGATCGCGATTACCTGTCCGGACCTTTAAAGAAATAATAATAATATTAAAAATAAAAAACTAATATTTGCTGATGTGTTATTGGTCTGCGATCTAACGTAAGCTTTTTATCAATAGCCACAGAGGAGCCGCGCGATTTTCGCGATCGAACGCGCGAATGAAGGCTCACCAAACAAAAGATAGAGCGCCAGCGCCAATCTTCGAACCGATCAGTTGCTTAATGGCGTAATTTTTTATTTTTTTACTTAACTTCGATCGTTTCTTCGGTTTTTTGTTTTTTTTTATATATTTTTTTTATTTCTCGAGTTTTTGCAGCTTTCCGTTGTTATTTTTCTGACATCCGATCTGGAAGGTTAACCTATCGTGAAATGGGCAGTTTTTGTTCAGCCAGCCTTTGTGCAGTGGGAGCTTTGTTCAGATCGCCGCCGCGCACTGTTTGCAACAATACTGAGGAAAAAAAAAGCTTGTCGCGAGTCGCTGGGTGTTTTTTATTTTATTTTATTTTAAATTTTTTCCTTTTAATTTTTTTCTTGCTGTACTCTGAAAATGGAAAAAAGGCCAGTCGTGGGGCGCCAGTGCTCATTGCGCAGTAGCACGGGCAATTATATATATTGCGCGAACCACAGCTGAGCGCGACTGGCGTCAAGTCGTCGTCGCTTATCTAATCCCACTGAGGGGTAAAGGGGGAACTTGGCGGGTGTTCCAGGGCATTGCCAGTGCCCCTCACACCAGCTCAGCGAACTCTCGAAGGTAATTTGAATATTTTGCGGTCACAATTTATTCGCGGCGGACATTGGCGGGGTCCCGTGAAACGTGATCACAACTGCCGATCTATCGAATCCATCCGTCAGTCTTTTGCGGCAAGATATCGGGCGCGATATTTTCTAAGCTTTTCAATTTATCTCCTGTCAGCAGCGACGTTATCGCTTACTTAATTTATCGCAATACTGTCGCTATAAGGACGAAGCAAAAAAACAAGAAGCGATAGAAAAACGGTGAGCCCCCCGATCAACACTTTATCGAATTACACACTCACACACATGCTTAATCGGCCCGAAAACGCGAACAGTCTCCGAACATACCCCCACGAAACGAACGACGAAAGGTGCGGACGAATTGCGCGCTTTTATTCAGCGATCAAAAAATTTTGAGGGTACCGCACCCGCATCAAATCAACCGCTGAATTGAGCTGAATTGAGCTTAGCGTTGAGTCGCGGCTGCCACCTCTGTTTACCTTTTTAATTGTATGCGTCATTTTATCAGGAAGCCCATTTGCTTTTGATGGAAGCGATCGTGAAAACAATGATCAAAAAAAAAAAAAATGAAAAGTGTTCCGCAATGCGATAGCGATAAAAGGAGAGATAATTGAGATGTCGCAACCACCGCACGGATTATGCTACTGCTTTACGCTACGGACGATTCATATAAAGACCGCTAGCTCTAAACAGTCGCACAGCAAAGCTAAGTGGACGAGCGGAATCTTAAAGTAAATTGAATCGTCTTGAAAGACTTGTGGAAATTTTTGATTTGCGCTCTACTGCGAAAGTATTATCACGGAATTACCGTATTCATTTATTTGGTGCTTGATGAAACTCTTCCGGATGTTTCTCTGCTGTTGGACATTTTTTTAGGAGATCTCCAACGGGGATGAATAACTGCGTAAATATTGTTTCAGAAATCTTAACGAAAACAATTGAGTCGGTACAGAAATTTCAAGTACTCGTACTTGGATTTCAAGCACTTCCTGGTGCAATTCACTACAATGTCGAAATACACTCGGATTTTTAAAATTTTAAAATTTAAAAAAAGGTGGCAACAAATAATGGAAGATTTTTAATCTAATCTAATTATTATCTTAGTTAACACTTTTCTCATTTTTTCTGCATTAATATTCTTGTTTCTCAGAATTAAAGTCAACAATAAAGAAATTGAGCAATATTGACATTATCTAGAAACCTAAACACACATCATTTAGTTAATTCATGAGTTATGCTGTAGACAGACAAACGGATAGAAATACGATTGAAAATTTTGGAATAAATTTAATAATTTTTTGGATTTTATAATTTACATATATGACCACACCAAAAATAAATTAGACTAGCTGGGTTACCCGGTTTCACCCGGCGTTGGGTAAATACTTACTAATTAAATATACTTCTCAAATGTTCTAGTTTGTTATATCCTAGAAATTATTTCAACCCGAAAACTTCTTTATGAATTCGCCATCTTGAATATCCAAATGTTAATAATATTCAAAATTAGTGGCCTTAAAATAATCATTGTACCAATTTTCATTAAAACCCGTTGAAAACGAGAAATGTTTGTCGCCATATTGGGTCCGCCATGATGGATCTAGAAATTTTGATAATATTCGAAATTAGTGGCCTCGGAATAATCATTGTACTAATTTTCATTAAAATCCGTTGAAATCGAAAATTTTTGGTCGCCATATTGGATCCGCCATCTTGAGTTTCTAAATTTGGACAACGGATTTGAAATCTGTATTCCGCAAAATCCCTATGTACCAATTTTCATGAAAATCGCTTGAAATTTCAAATTTTCAGCCGCCATCTTGGATCTGCCAATTTGAAACCCTATATATTATCCGAAAAAAAATTAGCCTATATGTTAAGTTAGAATATGTAATACCTTCGGACAAAAAATGAAAAATATCGATGCAAGCGTTTAGGCGTGATTGAGTAACAAACAAACAAACAAACAAACAAACAAACAAACGAACTTTCATTTTTATATATACATATATAGGGATTGTAATATTTTATATCTATTAACATTTGCTGTTTTGCAATTATTTGCATGTATTAAAATTTAGTCAATAAATTATTAGAAAATTTAATATCCGAAGTATTACATTTAAACTCGTCTCATCATTTTCACTTAACAAAAATGCTGTTAAGAATGACAAGAGACGGCCATTTAAAAGTTATAAAACTATTTTAATTTATCCTAACTTATATAAAACCTTATTGATTATATTTGTTCTCATATCTGTACACTTAATTCTTTAGATGTGTGGCTGGAGAACAGAGAAGGTAAATAAGATTAAACTATTTTACAAAAATGAGTCTAGGGTTCAAAATATTAGGCCTTATTAAATTAATTGTCGGGTAGATATTTGATAGTAACGACTATATATGCTTGTTGAAACAAAGATTGGCCATGTGAAGTGATAATCAATTTAATGTAGCCTAAAAATAAAATGGAAATGATTTTTGTTTAAAAATTAAAAAATGTAATCTAGTAAAATGTACACTAAAATATTTATATGAACATTGATTTAGTTGATTGAAACAGAAAACTCGCACTGGATGAATAAACAAACCCTCATAATTGAATCAATTAAAAATATATTTTTCAGTGTATAAAATAACAGTGTAATCTGGTGAAGCATTTTATCGAAATTTAAGACTTTAATATTATTTATAAAATTTTGTGAATTATATATTAATATGGTATCTCTTTTTAAAGGTTTTTGATCAACGACCGTCACGCTGGCTGCCCCAGGTAACACGGTACCGCCCGTGCTGTGGCGCGCGCGAAGAAAAATTGGTAAGTAATAATGATATTAAAATAAAGGTTATATATTTTTTCTTAAATGTACGCCTAAAAATTTAATACAAGCGTACTTATGGTAATTTCTTATCTTTTACAATATGGACAATCTATTTTCATATTTGTTCGATCTAAGAGACTCTGTTGAATTCTTCTTAATAATTAAGAGAGTACAGAAGGGATTGGTTATATGTACATTTTAAAATTAATTTTCAAACATATATCTTCAATATTTGAACATCTCAACTGGGCCAGAAAAGTGCTTTATCACAAAATTGCATATATGTAAAATAATCGGGTCCTCCCGTGCCTGGGGGCCTTCATGAAAATTTCATTTTAATTCGTACAAAACAATCCCAGCAGAATCTTTTTAAGTATCACACCATTCGCCCAGAAAACACATGTTTACGACGGATAACAATTTCCCACGGAAAATTCCTAAATAATCAAGTGACTTCAGACCATTTAACTTCGAGGCGAATCTCAGTTCCCTTCAGGGACAGAAATATCCTTGCGCAGTACCAACGACGACGACGACGACGACGACGACACCGACCGACGAGGAGGCAAAAGTTTCAGCCTCTACAGTCGATGGAAGAGATAAACCTTGCCCAGGACACCTACAAATCTACAATACAATCACAAAAGTAAAAAGGGCGCACAAATGGTCAATTTACCCTGAAAATACCACTGACCTCAAGAGGCGGGGGGACGGGTCTCGGACGGAACTTTTCCTTCGGACTCGAATTTAATCTTCAAATTCAGTTCAAGTCACTGGGACAAATGTTCGGGTAGTTCTAAGTTTAAACTCACTGTAGACACTTAAACTCCATTTAAATGCTATTGTTAACCTGGATGTCCAGAGAAGGGTGAACTGTAGTATAGGATGACCCTCGCGCGCTCTCAATTTTCACCTACGCGGACTATGAAGGGGACGGGAGGGGAGGGGTGCTGTGGATAGGGCAAGGCTATCGACCCTAAGAGTGTCATATTAATGATATCCATCGCTTGTTTGTCTAGTCGGCATTAATTTCATGAGGAGCCTTTTGGGGCCGAGGTAAATCTCTAGATGGCTTTTGGTTGTTTCAATGAAATCGTCGGAAATATCTGAGGCGAGTGTTTTAGGGCCCTGACGGAGTTTATTGTAATTGTAAGATGAATTCGATATCACTGATGTGATAATATCTTTAATTTATGAGATTGCGGAAGGGCTGTGATAACGACGTCGTACGGCCGGGCCTGCGGTGAATATATAGGCTATATTATTTGGCTTATCCATTTTCTTGATTATGCTGAGGTAGTGCCTTTTGTGTTATCATAGAAAATAGGTCAGTAGGTTTATGACGCTGGGGAAATGTTCTGTATGCTCATTAGTTTGCTTTATTATAAGATTTTATTTAACTCCTTACTTTATCATTTATAATGATATACTTTCACAAACTTTCTAAAATTCTAAAATTTTGCACATTGTATAAATTGACAATATTACACTTTTTTTTATAATGTAAATTCAAGATTGTAGATTATATTATTTATCCTTAACTTCGTAAAAACAAATATGTTAGGTAGTGCGATGCTTTTCGTATCTAATGTCTATAATTGGGCCACTACTTCCTATGCAACAACTATGCCAAATTTAAATTTTCTGTATTAAATGGTCTATGAGGAAAATGCCTGTGACAGACAAACACCGGGTACGACATAGAGAATAAAAGGTATGACTAAGAAATAACCTGTAGAAAATTAAAAATGATAATCTGAAATTGCAAATTGAAAGCTCCTGAAGGAATTTTTGCATTAATATTAAAACTATTCAAATTAGTTCAGAGTATTTTTAAGAGAGTGATATTCGATATAAGACATTCTTTGAGGTATTTCTATGTATACAAAATTCTTAACAGATACCACAGGAATCACAGCAATAATTAATATTTGATCCAAAAGTGGTTGTAATTCATAGCAATTTGGTGTTATTTTAAAAATATTTTAAATTTTGACTGATGAGAAATTTCAATTCAAGGAGTAATTTCCTTAAGTTCTGGATAGACGAAAAAAACGCACCTCTTGTATTTTCTATATCGTGGACACCGAGCGGATTTCATAAGTGTTATGTTTTTTTTTTCAAATTTGGTACGAAATATTTAAAATAATTTAAAATAATATATGCATTAAATATAAATAAGCAACTACTTCTTCATATATTACAGTACTCTTCCAATATATTCTAATATTTTAAAAATTAGATAATTTAAAATAAAAGTAGTAAAAAGTAATAAACTATGGCGAATTTGCTTTCATCTAAATATTACAAGGGTGAAATGCTATATCGGATAACACAGCCACACAAAAAAAGAAAAGTGGTCTGTACTTTACATGCGATATATGGTTTTCGATGTATTTTCACGCGCTGAGCACGAATCTGGAGTCAGAATTGAGCCATCACATCACAGTTAATTCCTAACCTAAAAAAACAGGTAAAAAATAGCAAAAATCCGGATAAATGTACAAGGAAAAATACAGGAATTTCTTTTTTTTCATATCCAGATGTATATTTTTATGTAAAAGAACCCCGTGAATCCAAATCAAAGTCAGAGTTGGGACGAGATTTTCGAAAATCAACCTATCTACGCCAAATTTGGTATGTGGGGGTTTTTGGGATCACGAATCTGAAGTTTAATTTGCAGAAGTAAAGGTGGCGGACCCATTATGGCGGACGAAATTTTCGAAACCAACCGACCTGCGCCAAATTTAGCATGTGGGGGTTTTTGGGTTCGCTGTGATGTGATGTCTCAATTCTGACTCCAGATTCGTGCTCAGCGCGCGAAAATACATCGAAAACCATATATCGCATGTAAAGTACAGACCACTTTTCTTTTTCTGTGTAGCTGTGTAATCTTTCAGCAAAGTTTTATAAAGCTCACGATTTCCTAATTATTGTCTCTTATTAATCAGTAAGACATTTCTAATTAATATACACCCAGCGACAATGAAATGTTCGAGTTGCGAAAAAAATTATTTTTTTAAGTTTGATGAGTTTTTCTTCCTCAAATTCGAACTGAATTTTTTGGAAGTTGAAAGTATCTGTTCTCTAAAGGTTTATTGTTAATTATTTGTACATTTGAACTTTCTCCATTCCGAAATGGAAGTGTTGTAATTCTACCTAAAGGAAAAGTACAAAAAACGTAATGTTCACTTATAAAGTGTCATCAATATTATTTATTTATTTTTTATTTTGTTATGAATCTTTTGTAAAAATTCTTGTTAATTTAAGTAAGAGGACATGTTTTCTTATTTATCATATAGTTTTTATTGTCATTTGATATGAAGTTACTTAAAAATATTAACTTAATAACTTGTGCTGCCTCCTTTGGCCTTCATGACGTTTTGAACTCGTCGAGGCATGGACTCGTACAATTTTTTAATGTAGTCAACGTCAATATTGTTATACCAGATGTCCTCTACTGCTGCCTTTAGCTGCTGTAGTGTAGAAGGCCTGGACTCTTGTATTTTTTCCCCATAAACGACCATAGATTTTCTATGGGGTTCAGGTCTGGACTGTTTCCAGGCCATTCCAGTGAAACTAGTCCAAGTTGTTCCTTGTAAGTTGTGATCTAAAATAAAAGAATAATTGTATTAACTAGAAATATGACTCATACGGCTATTGCAAGCTCCAGTACTTACAGAATAGGCTCTGTGACATGGGGCGGAATCGACCTGAGACACAGGATTTGGGATTTCTGCGGACAATTCTTCAAATGTGGGTATTACGCCGTTATCAAGTATTTTTTTGTATGCCACAGCATTAACCATCCCTTCGACAATAAGTAGTCGTCCAACACCCCTCGACGTAATAGCCCCCCATAACATCACATAAGGAGAATGTTTCACTGTTGATGCAATGCATGCGTCGCTATATCGTTCTCCTTTTCTTCGCCTTATTGTCTGCCGCCCATTAGGTCCAATAAGGTTGAACTTCGATTCGTCAGAAAATATGACCCTCTCCCAGTCATTTGAAGTCCAATTTCGATGTTCTTTGGCCCAATGTAGCCTTTTTTCCCTCATGCGTTTCGTCAAAAGAGGTTTTTTGGCTGGTTTCCGAGCTTGAAGTCCCAAGTCGTTTAGCCTTCTCAGTGTTGTCCTGGTCGAGATTTGTACTCCTGTTGATTGCTGAAGTTGCTCTCTAAGCTGTGATGCTGATGCGAATCGGTTTTGCAAACTTAGGAACTTTAAAACCCGTTCATCTGCTGGTTTCGTTTTTTTAACCGCTCCGCTCCCTTTTTTCCTCTCTAAATTCTCACTTCCACTAAATTTTTTTATAACGTTTCGCACTGTAGTCTCAGAACATCCTACCCGCCTGGCTATATCACAATTATTAAGTTTTTGTTTCTTTAGAGTAAGTATTTTCGCTTTTTCTTGAACCGACAATTTCTTCGTACGAGGCATTTTGAAACAACTTTTACAAGATTAATTTATGTCTTTACACCTTGAGACAATAAAGACTAGTGAGGACAACGCTAACTGTAACTAAAGTATTTGTACTACACCCAGGTAGCAATTAATGACCTTTTTCTACTTAGGGAGAGCCATAAATGACGGGTTTTCCCACTTATTTGGATTTTTCGATGACTCGAACATTTCATTGTCGCTGGGTGTAATTGTTCACATCCAATTAAAATCAATTGAAAATAATTCTTGCTTTCTTGTAGAGAAGAGTAAACGAATTCACGTTTGACTAACTTCGTCTCATTGGCAAATATCTTAATTTCGTTTAATAAAGTTCATGAAACAAATAGTTCATAAAGTTATGGATTTATACCTCAATAACTTATTTAGAACCGAAAAAGTTTTCGTTGAAGTTGGAATGTGATATCTCACTACAGTAATTGGAACTTAAAACTTTTCGGTCAAAGTTTCTTTTAAAGTTTAACTAGAGAAAATGTCTGTACAAGAGCGTCGGATCGTTTTACCCAGCTAAATGTTAAATAAACAGAAGATGAAGAGAGCCAAAATAGAGCCCGCTGGGTGCTTCTGCCGGCTATATTTCAGAAGAACGGCCACTCAGAGATATAAAAAAAAAGGACTTTAGCCTTGACGAAATGTATATGCGAATGGGAAAGAAATTCCTACAAATTAGCATAAATACGTTTTTTGAGGAAAATAAACTTTATCCAGTGTTTTGGTGGAAGTTTTGAACAAAAATTTCGAATAAAAAAATAAGAAACCACTGCAAGTTGCACTATTCAAAAAAGGATACAGGAAGTTTTCTGCTCGATGCCGTGAGAGTGAGTTTACTTGGAAATCGTAGACGGGCTTCACTACACCGTCCAAGGGATATAAACCAGATGCGGATTCATGGCCCCGTGGAATTTAGTCCTAATAAAAATTTATTTCTGGCAGCAATTTTATTTTATCGTGCTTTGTCCTAGAGCTGGGCTGTGGGAGCAGAAAGGCGGACAAAATGCGTCAGCCATCCACACTTATTAGCTCTCAAGTGGAAGCGCTTCTGCCGGCAGTTGGAGAAGTATAAATTTCAATTACTGAACGTCCTGTAGGATGTTCCTCCTGTTTTTTTTTAATACTTCCTTTTTTCACTCTGTCCCCCGAACACACCTCCTTACTCTATGTCTGAAAGGAACAAGGTCAAGGGTGAATGTCGTGTGAGGATTTTTATTGTTTCCTGGCGATTTTTTGTCGTCGTCGAAATTATTCTGGTCCGATCCACAAAAGGATTACAATTTCTAAGTGGAACGTAACGCCAGATAGTTGTGTCTCTAAAATGCGAGAAGAAATTTCCTGTAATACTGGAAGTATTCGAATTAGATGAAACAAAATTGGGTAAGATTTTCTAAGGTATTTCCATCTCCGGAAAATTTCAGATACACACTCAGGTAGATTCCTCCTCGATTGTTGGAATTTTCCCCCGAAATATTAAAATTGAGTCCGGTGCGATAAAATCCTCTTACTCTGATTTTTTTTCGATTTTTATAAATATATCTTTCCTGGCATCCTGAACAGTATAAGGTATCTCAGCTCCTTCAAGATAGCATCATCTTTCACATACTTTTTGCCTTTCCGGCTGCCTTTATCGCTCCTGAAGGAGGCGAGAATTCTATTTCTGGGAAATTCCCTGTCTGACACTAAAAATAATAATATAAGAAAGTCAGACTGGAGCCAGGGTAGATTGCGTCGGATGCTAAGTGCGCACTAGTGCGGCAAAATTCAGCCCGAAGAAAGCGTCCGTGGAAATTTCTCAAGTGAACGCCGAGATCGAGGGCAATTAGAAGGGCTGACAGATGAAGACACCATCGGCGCGCGGCTTTAACCCGGGAGGCGTTTAAACGGATGCCAAAAAGAACATTCCTTCTTCAGGATGGAGTCTGAGAATTTGTTCTGTCGAAGCGCTTATTCGAAGCAACACTTTGTCATGCTCGACTCACATAAAGGGCTTCTTTTTTACTTGATGCCACTAGCAACGCACGGAAGCGATTTGTGGATGTCGCTCAAGTTAAATGAAGGGTGCTTGCTGCCCGGAGGCGTTTCTCTGAATATTGGAAAAGGAATATGAAAGACAAGTCATTGTATAAATGGGAAAAAATAAAGCGATAGAATTCGACTAGAAAAAAAACTAGGATCCTGATGAGACAGCCTGAATAGGTACGGATCAGGTATGATCCGGTCTTGCCCAGACCACCGTATCAGGTTCTGATTAAAAAAACTATATTTGTTCCGGTTATTTTAAATAATTACACTCTACAAAATGTTGGTCTAATTTTACTCCCTTTTTAGAAGTAAATTTAATACCTTTCATAACAGCAGTAAAATTAAACCTAAAATAGTTTCACAAATGTGTAAAAATACACTTTTCTTTTGTAAAAGTATTATATACATGTGAAAAATTACACATAAAAGATGTGAAGTTTGCATATTAAATTTTTATTGTTTACTTCTTTAAAGTAGGTAAATTTACACATAGCAGATGTAAATTTTTGTATTAAATATTTTTTTGAATATATATATATATATATATATATATATAACCTCATTTTTGACATAAAAAAATGCAATTCTATATTAAAATGTTTCATTTCAAACCCGCGTAACAGCTAATTGTAAACTACTTTTTCTGTAATTTGTTGTAACAAAACCGCGTAAGTGACTTTATACAGAATCTAAGCAAGTTATTAAAGTGATTTTATACGGAATCTAAACAAGTTATTAGTAAGCTAACGTTAGTTTCCTATAAATTAGGCCGCAAAGAAGTAGCCTTAGAGTTCAGTCCATAAAATATGGCTAAGATATTACGTTTTTTCTTCCTCCTGTAAAATCGTGAAAACGCAGATACGCGGTATTTACAAACTGCTCTTTCGCGGTATTGCACGCGCAACGACGATATGAACTTATAGTACATAAAAATAATATAACAAAAACGTTTTTTTTGCCGTTGTATTAAAGTATTAAGATTAGAATAAATGAATATCATATTTAATTTTTAAAGTTCCTTAATCTAATTTATTTTACCTTTAATGGAAATAACACCCTTCAAACAAAATATTTTCGACAGTACGTCTTAACTTTAAGGGATACCTTCATAAAGTTATTGCGCATTTATTTTGTTTGAATGAGAGAATTTAGGTTATAGATTTACGTCAGTTTGACGTAATTTTACATATTCATGTGGACGTTTACACCAATTTAGTGTAAAATCACACAACATTTACAAAATTGAGTGAATATCGCACCTAAAGCTTTAAAATTGTGTAGTTTCATACTTTTTTGCTTAAGGGGTTACATGGGTCTTAAAGGTATAAAAAAAACGACTTCTTTAGAAAATTTTATTTCAAAAACGAAAAATCTTTTTTATTTAAAATTTAAACATATGAAAGTAAAGTACTTAAAGTACTTGTAAAAAAATTTTCAGCCAAAAATATTGAAAATTTTCCATTTTCCAGCCGTTTTTCGCCGTCAACCTTTTTTCTGCGGTGGACACGATTTCTCGAAAATAAATTGACCGATTTGATTGAAACTTTGCACAGTTATTCTTTATAGTATTGGCTCGTGATTGAACGAAGGAATTGAAAAAAAAATGAAATTTGACATTTTGATATGAGTTTGAATCAATTTTCGTCTCAAATTTTTCCGATTCTCATCATTTTTAAAAGGTCTTTTTCATATAAAACAAGAACGACTTGATCGAATGAAAATTCCTTCGTTCAATCACGAAACAATACTATAAAGAATAACTGTGCAAAGTTTCAACCAAATCGGTCAATTTATTTTCGAGAAATCGTGTCCACCGCAAAAAAAAAGGTTGACGGCGAAAAACGGCTGGAAAATGGAAAATTTTCAATATTTTTGGCTGAAAATTTTTTTACAAGTACTTTAAGTACTTTACTTTCATATGTTTAAATTTTAAATAAAACAGATTTTTCGTTTTTGAAATAAAATTTTTTTAAAGAAGTCGTTTTTTTTATACCTTTAAGACCCATGTAACCCCTAAATTACACCAAAAATGTGTATTTTTACGATCGTGATAAATTTTTACACAGAAAAAAAAATATAAAATTATTCTTAAGATTAGTTTTAATGTAATTAAAAAGATTGGAACCATTGCCCGATAGTTCATGAATGTAATCAATTCCAAGTTGGACAATTATATCAGGACCGGATAAAATCCAAACTAGAAGATCACATCACATCAACTAGAACTGATCCTAAATGGGTGCAAATAAGGGATAAATTTGAGTTAAAATGGCCTGAATCAGATGGCCTCATCTAGCCCGGATAAAATAAACTCAAGCTGAATCTAAAAGGGGACGAATTGGACAGGTACATCTAGTCCGAACAAGATAGATTAGGGTTAACCCTAAAAAGGCCGGAATCAGAAGATCACACCAGAGCCTGATAGACAAAATAGGGTATGCCGTATTAAGGGCCTAATCAGAAGCGTCCTAATAGATTACTCCATATTAAGACCCAATCATTCATTTCTAGTCGGGCACCTATACGTTGCATGGCAGATTATAGTACAATACCAAGATACAAATTACTATAGACAAAATGTATAACATTATCTTTAAAGGCGGCGGCACTCGATATGTCGTTTTTTGTGGATAAATTGACAATTTATGACAAAATGAAAAATGTAAAAGTTGCCTTTGAAAACTTGTATCGTTTATTTTTTTAAGCTCTATTTTTATTATTCAGTTTTTTGTTAGAACATCATTACTACAAATTGAATATAATTACTAAGTTTTATAATTATAGACTTTTGTACATCACTTCCAGAGAACGAGAGAGAAATGTTGTTTTTTGCTACAGTTACGAATACGAAACCTACTAAATGAAAAGAAAAAAACTGAATTATTACGCGAATTGTCAAGGAAAAATTGCTAGTAATTGTGGTGCAATATAGGGGCGATTAATAAATTAACTAACGCTAATTTTTAGGACATTTAACCTCCTCCTCCCCTTTATAACCCTCCGTAACCAGCCTTTAACCACCTTCCCCAAGCTACGTAACGAAAAATTGTATTACCCCATCACACATTTTTTATCGTTAAGTTTGTTACGTAATAGTTTTACGAACCCCATCGGACCCCTCCGTAATGATTAGTAACGAAAAGATGAACCCACCCTTTGAACGTTACGTAATTTATGAATTTCCCTATATCTTAGGTTGCTATTTGTATTGTAGCCACATTTTTTAATTAATGGAAGAATGAAAATTATTCAATCATTTTGTCTGTATTGTCTTAAAACTGATAATTCTAGGTTAGTAATGATACAAAATGTTATTTATATTTAAAAAAATACTTTAGATAGCATACAAAAATTATTTATGTAAAATGATTAATTTCAAACCTAATTTGAAATATTTTTACAAATATAAATTATAATTAGAATGATCCGATCTATTTCGAGATCATTTTATACTTTAGAGTAATGTTAAAAGCCGGGCGTATTGCCTTCTAAACTATATTAAAGTATATTTTTGAGAACTATTACTCAAAGGATCTGGGCTGATAAGGTCCATTTTTAGCCAACGAGCTGGGGGTTGCCATTCAATTTCTTTTTACATAGTCATGGTAATGACGATAAAATAAACTTTTAAATGAAAAATAATCTTAATAGTAAAAACTATAAGCATTTCTAGTGATGGATTGGTTGAAAATTCTTTTTAGATATGAAGAGCACACAGTACCACTTTAAATTTTTTTTTTTTTTACAGCATATAAATCAAAGATTATTATGTGTAAAATAGAGAGTGCACTTAATACTTACAAGGAAACGTTCTCAGGTGTGTCTCACCGATTTTGATGAAATTGAAATATGTTATAGAGTATCGAAAAATTTTTTATCGTTAAGTTTGTTATGTAATGGTTTTAGGAACCCCATCGGACCCCTCCGTAACGATTAGTAACGAAAAGATTAACCCACCCTTTGAGCGTTACGTAATTTATGAATTGCCCCATATCTTAGGTTGCTATTTGTATTGTAGCCACATTTTTTAATTAATGGAAGAATGAAAATTATTCAATCATTTTGTCTGTATTGTCTTAAAACTGATAATTCTAGGTTAGTAATGATACAAAATGTTATTTATATTTAAAAAAATACTTTAGATAGCATACAAAAATTATTTATGTAAAATGATTAATTTCAAACCTAATTTGAAATATTTTTACAAATATAAATTATAATTAGAATGATCCGATCTATTTCGAGATCATTTTATACTTTAGAGTAATGTTAAAAGCCGGGCGTATTGCCTTCTAAACTATATTAAAGTATATTGTTGAGAACTATTGCTCAAAGGATCTGGGCTGATAAGGTCCATTTTTAGCCAACGAGCTGGGGGTTGCCATTCAATTTCTTTTTACATAGTCATGGTAATGACGATAAAATAAACTTTTAAATGAAAAATAATCTTAATAGTAAAAACTATAAGCATTTCTAGTGATGGATTGGTTGAAAATTCTTTTTAGATATGAAGAGCACACAGTACCACTTTAAATTTTTTTTTTTTTTTACAGCATATAAATCAAAGATTATTATGTGTAAAATAGAGAGTGCACTTAATACTTACAAGGAAACGTTCTCAGGTGTGTCTCACCGATTTTGATGAAATTGAAATATGTTATAGAGTATCGAAAAATAAGGGACACGTATTTTTGTTTATCTGCGGGTACGCACATTTAGGGGGTGAAAACGACCCCTGAAGTTTACCCCCAAAAACCGTTTTTCCTAAATATTTCAAGTTCTAATGAATTTTTTCGAATGAAAAAAAGTGGAAATGATGTCTCATAAATATACTAACATTTTGTAAGTAATCCGGTTCCGGAGGGTGGCAACCCTTATTTTTTATTGCAGAAAAACGATTTTTTTTATATGTTTACGTCACAAAAATAACAGTTTTAGTTAAAAATCAATGAAAATTTTTTTTTACATACGATTTTGGAAAATAAAGTTAACCTGTTTTTGGGTTTTCGTAAAAAAAGCTCCTCAAGGTGGTAAACAACCCCTAGCACTAATACGTAAATGATGTATATTCTTTCAGATATCAGTTTTTTTCGTGAAAACCAGTATTAAGGGGTTTTTGGAATTGCTGTTTATGAATCTGATGTTAAATTTAAAAAATTCAAAATGGCGGATCCAACATGGCGGACAAACTTTTGAAAAATACACCAATTTTTATTAAAAAAAACAATAAATAAAAGCACCCCTTAATCCGCAGATAAAAAAAAAATACGTATCTCTTATTTTTCGATACTCTATAACATGTTTCAATTTCATCAAAATCGGTGAGACACACCTGAGAACGTTTCCTTGTTTAAAAGAGGGTAAAAATGGCCAAAAATCTATTTTGACTCATATTAGTGATATTATTGTTGGTGCTTAGCGTCATTTCCAAAATGTAGTTAAAAAATGTATATACGAAATTATTTAAAAACAAGATCAAAAAAGATCTATAAACAATTTGTCTATCTATTTAAATACTTACTACGATTTTACATCCAAATAAATTAAAAGCGCTCCTAATGTGTTCAATTCAGCCAATGCATTATTTATTAAGCTGAATTGAGCTTGCGACTGCAGAAAAACTGAATTTTCGAACAAAAGAATTACATTTCAACTTTTAAGTTAAAGTGGTGGTTAAAGTGTATTCCATTCTGATATTTAAAATAAGGTACTTTGTTGTAAAACTTTATATGGTTTTTCTGAGCCTTAAAGGTTAAGGGACACGTATACGTAGAGCTAGTGTAAAGTTGAAAATAGGAGAGTATGTAGCTATTTGTCTTTCTGAAAAAAAACAAAATAGGAATATTCTTTGAGGCGAGTGATTTGGGACACGACCTGTTTCAGTCACCAAAGGTATGTCTAATCTGGCCGTGGGAGCTGAAAGGACATACGACAAGTTAAACCCACTTGGGTCCTCACCCACGGGTCAGAGGTCCTGCTGAATAACTCTGATAGAGTGCCTAGCCGTCATCAGAAATCCTTCCAATTAAACTCGAAAGTTGGACAAAGTTTTAATTGCGGAGTGCAAACAAAGTCGTGCTGGAATTACATAAACGGCAGCACGCTGGCCCCGTCCGTCGTCGTCGTCGTCGTCGTTCGCGCTAAGTCAATTATTACACTTGAGCTGGTCAGCCGTTTGTAATGCGTCGTCCTAATGCCATTTCTAATTAAGATTTACTGCCGCTTCCTCCTCTCGATCACGCCGCCCCGCCCGCTGCCGGTGGATGCTGTGTCGGAAAGGTCGATCTATCTCTCGTCTTGAGGCCGTCTTTTGCCCCCGGCCCGTGAACCGCTCTGGAGCGAGCAAATTCACATTTCCGGATCTGACTGACCATTGAGCGCTCGTCTTGGAAGAATTTCCTACGAATCCCCAGAATCATTCATGGAATCGCGCCTGCACACGAGCAAAACTCCTCCGCGGGCTCCTCTATGGATGTTGGATTATGATGATGATGATGATGATGCTGGATGCTGAATGCATCCGAGCAGGCCACATCGAGTGGGCTAGTTGCGGTCCACGGAGGAGGCTGTGCTGTCATCTCTCAATTAGTTTGTAGCGCTAATTAGCAGTTGCATCTAGCGAGCTCTCAAGTCACTTAATTAATTAACCCGGGAGTTGTCTGCTTGAGATTTTGTGGATACATCAATTATGGACGTCTGGCCGGAACATAGAAGGCAGGAAGGAAGCGCGTAAGATGTCTAGATAAATTATGGACTACATTTCGGTGCAGCGTGTAGGCGGGCAAGGCACGTTTTTATAAAAAATGCCAGATAATCCAATATATACATATATTTGTGATGTATATTTTCTGCTTGAATAGGTATACGATATTCGCGATAATCGAGTGCGTCATTGGCGAGGTATTTTGCAAAACATTCGCTCCCACCTGGAGAGTGCAAAAACCTGGGCTTGGGAAGTATCGGTTTCAGGAGGCCAAGCCTGTCTAGTCTAGTCATAGCGGCAGCGACGACGACGACGACGGCGACGTGCAAATAACTTCCAGTTAGAGCCTAAGACACAACATAACACCTTGACGCATTCATTCCTCCCCCGAGCCGCCCCGCTTTCTTTTCTACGTCTTAAGACATTGAGCTGTCTGCCCGAAGACTGAGCAGTTGGTCGTCACAAAGTGACAAATTCACTAATTTGTATCTACATGCTAATAATACATGCACATATATTCCAATTCACAAATTCAAATATGCGAAATCGCTCGTTATCTTCTTGAGTATAACTTGCAAATTGCTTTTGCGGCTAGATCAGCACCTAAATCGAAATTGGATCAGGCCGAACTCGATGGAGGGACAGAGAGGGGCAGATTTTATATATGAAAGACAGTAAAAAACCAATAATCTCTCGATTACCAATAATCTTCATCGAAATGATAGGCAATTTCGCCCAGGAACATATTTATTATTGCGATGCAATGGGGCTCCACGACCATCGTAAGGGGTCGGAAGTACCTCCGACGACCAACTGCGCAATTATCTTCGGCTATTGGAGCCCCATAAGAGGTGCCTCATCCCATTAGGCTGATGGAGGTTTATGTCCACCGTCGCTGTTATGCGGAGTCGTTAAATTTCTTAACCGAACAAGGGTGCAAAGGTTCTTGAGTTTTATTGGCGATTTAAGACTAGTTTGGCTTGTTTTGACATTTTAAGAAATTATTTTTTTCTTTTGCAAAAGATCGATTAATTTGATTTACAAATCTACATATTATTGAAATTAAAAAAACTAAAAAATACTTAATTTAACATAAGCTTGATAGCTCAAATTGATACGTATATTACTGTTCAGAAAGATTGTTTCACAAAATTTTCATTCGTTTTGGAAATTTTGATTTTAATTAATTAATTAATCACAATCTTAGAAAAAATATCTAGATTTAGCTGAATCGAAAAGATGCTATACATTGATAAATTTTAATATAAGAAAAAAAAACCGGTCAAGAGCGAGTCGGGAGATTGTTTTTGAAGATAAAGAGGGATCATTAACCCCTGACAAAATGAGCAATTTGTGGCATATTAGATACAAAGCTGCTTGTTTAAAGTGTAACGAATAATGTTTAGAGTAAATTATCATTGTTTCCATTATTATCAATTTATTTATTTATTCCTTATATATAAAAATTAATTTTTAATTGATTTAACCCTAGATAACTAAACATAAATCTGTGTTACTATGTAACTAATCATTCGTTTCACACGACTTTGTTTTAAAAGCCTGATATTTTTATATTTCCTTCATTTATTTTAAACAAATTAGCGTAACTTAAGAGTAGTTTAATTATGTTTAAATTAATAAATAGAAAAATGCTAAAAATTAACGTTTGCAATCTTGGCAGATGTTAAAAGTGTTCTCATTTGTCATTTTGCGTTTCTGTGGACAGAAAGCACAAATGTTCGCAATTTTTTTGCTGGACTTTTAGTATGTGACAAGTGTATATGTGTGTTTAGTTATCTAGTGTTAAAGGAATAGAAATTGAAATATTATTTTTCCCCTTAAATTTCTCGAAAGTAGAGCTTAAGTGTGCGCTTCCCAGACTTTCTTTTCATAAAGCTCCCATACAATTTGTGCAACGCAGGCCATTGTGCAAATATTTTTTTTCCCCCGTGTATGGTGGAGTTTGATGCGTTGCGCAACTGTTTGATCAAATTCAAACGCGTTTGCGCAAACAATTTCGTCGTGTATGGCGATATCGGCGAGATAACAATGTCATTACCTTTTAATTGTGAAGTGGTGTGCACCAAACAAGTCTTAATACATATTGTTTTCTTATAATTTAAAACTGAACTGAAATTAAATGTAAAGAAGGCATTGAAAAAAGCTGATCAAGACTTTTGAAGAGGATTAATAGATGTGTACAGCGGAACTTTCAGAACTATGGGAAATAAAAATTAGTGTTAGTTAGAAATTTCAAAAAATTTCAATAATATTCAAACAGACGGACGCAAGAGATCTTATAAGAGTTGGTTTTATAAGTTGAAATAAAAAAAACGGCTATACATATATCACTTAATACCTACTAACCGTGATAATATCAAAATTTCAGCTTTAAAAACCTAGGGGATCAGGAGAGAACGGCATTTTTTCGCACAATTTGGATTATTTCTTTATACCCCTATTAAAAAATTAAGAAAAATTGTCATAACTTTTACTGTCTAAATATGTGCGCGTCACGAAGACCTAATATTATGTCAAATTTCAAATTTCGCCACGTCACGTCTCTTTTTAGAAAAACGTCTGTAATAGACAAACAGACGGACCAAACACTGATCTTATTAGGGTTCTGTCTTTTACCCGACTACGGCAAAGCCAAGAGGGAGGGTTATGATTTTAGTAGTCTATGTATATACGTACAGTGGCGGAAAGATAAATAGCACATCTATCAAGCTGTAGTTTTGAAGATCGCAATTGAAGATTAAGTAAAGGACAATTTCTAAGAAACCTATGGAAGTAATTATTCATTATACAGTAAAACCCGTTTAAATGCAACCCGCTTTACTGCACAATTCCTTTTATTGCACACGATGCGAATGCACCGAATTGTTTGCCTTATTAATGTGTAGAAACAAGGACCGCATTATTGCACACCTCTTAAATACACAAACCTCTTATTTGCACATTAATTTCAGGCACGAATTTTCTATTTGAATTAAAAAATAACCGGATAAATGCAATATACTTATTTTAAATGAACAGATCTGTAGAAGTGTAGTACTTTTACATTGTCTCCTCGGTGGTTACCATTTAAAGGCAAAGAAGAAGAAGAACACTTTCTCGTTAGTCTTTGCTTTGACATTTCAGTCTTTTTGAGTTGGCGGGTGGACCTTGTAAATTGCGGATTGTAATTGTTTAATTTTGGTAAAATTTGTAAAGTAAAGACGAAAACATAACGCTATGTAATTAACCAAACTGAAAAAAAGTAATCTGAGCTCTCTTAAATGCACAACGTGTGCATTTATCTTAAAAACGTTTAAATGCACAAACCGTTTAAATGCACGAAATTTTCTGACAAATTGGATGTGCATTTAAGCGGGTTTTACTGTATTGAGAATTTAATTCGCTAAATTTTTTATTACTTAAAATTGTTATAAGCGGGAAAACCGTTACTATTAGCAATAACATCATAAAAAGCTTGGAAATATAAATAGCACAATTGTGTTTTTCTATATTTTTTAATAACTTAAAACCAATTCATGGCAAAATTCGACAAATTTATTAATTTAGTATTTCGTAGGGTAGCCTCTATTGCTTATTACAGCACTGCATCTGCGTTGCATACTTTCTACGAGTTGTTGACACCGTTGAACTGGGATCGAGTACCATGCCTCCTCAATATTCCTCCATAATTCATCCAAATTCCCACTTTTTTTTTGCCGAATTATCTTATCCACATCGTTCCAAAGGTTTTCGATGGGATTCAAATCCGGACTTTGTGGGGGCCAACTCAACACATCGACTGATTTTTCCATAAGCCAACACTTTACTGTACGTGACGTGTGCTTTGGATCGTTGTCATGAACAAATTTCCACGTAACAGGCAAATTTTCAAAGGCGAATGGTTCCATATGATCTCGGAGGATATCGCGATACTGATGCTGATCCATCTTTCCTGATATTTTTACAATAGGACCTACACCATGCCAGGAAAATGCTGCCCACACCATAATATTTCCACCACCGTGTTTTATAGTTTTAATGGTGTACCTTGGATTAAATTCTTGTCCTTTAGGGCGACGTACGTATACTTTACCATCGGAGCCGAATCTATTAAATTTCGATTCGTCGCTCCAAAGGACATTTTTCCAAAACAACAGTGGCTTGTTTATGTGCTCCCTTGCAAACTCTATTCGCTTTTTTAAATTTTTTTTTGAAACAAGTGGCTTTTTTCTTGCAATACACCCTTTCAAGCCTGCTTCAAATAAACGGTAGCGTACAAGCCTTGACGTAATATCTACACCATATTCTGCCCTAATTTCGTCCTTAATAACTTGAGAACTTTTGAAAGGATCCTTCCGGCTTGCTCTCACCATTGCTCGATCCATGGCTTTCGTGGTTTTTCTGTTGCGTGGCTTTCTTGGTTTTGGCTCAAATGTGTTGCATTGAGACACGTGTTTAATAGCATTATATACCATTTTCCGTGAGCATTCAAAAATCTCAGCAATTTCACAAACTTTTTTACCATTCTCAAACAATTTGAAGATGGCTTCTTTTTCCCCCGGAGTGCAATGACGTCCTCTTCCCATTATTAGAATCTAATAGAAATTACTTAAATTTCAAGTCCTTTAAATAACTAACAGTAAACTTACTAGATTAACAAAGTATTCTTATGAAAACAAATGAAATGATACAGTGTGCTATTTATTTTTCCTCCAAAATTTCAACTACTTGTTTGCAATTTGAGCTGTAGCCGATACGACGCCGTCAATTTTATTAATAATACCGTTACATACTAGTTGCACTTCCAGGAACTTAAAAGTGCTAAAAGTTCAGATCAGTACTGCCAGCACACATGAAATTTTTAAAGATTATGTAAACTGTCATATTTGTGCTATTTATCTTTCCGCCACTGTATGTATGTTTGTATTTATGTATGTTCCACCGTAGCACCTAAACTACTACTACTACGTCAATATGACGAATGTCACATCCAAAAATTTGAGGTATCTTAATTTTTTTTTTGCTATCGTATCGAGTGGGATGTCAAATGAAAGAGGAGTCAATTTTGAGTTCAAAAATAAAAATGTAAATACTATAGTACAATATTAAAAAACGGAAAAATTTAAAATAAAAGGAAATGTTTATAAGACTACGGAAAAAAATTAATATTACTAAGGGAAAAAAAGTTCCAAAACCTTTAACCCGACTAGGGTTACATAAATAAAATAAATTAAAAAGTTTCACATTAATAACGTTATAATTGTCGTGCGTATTTTTTATCCTTGATTGACGTCATTTCCTTTGGTTTTATTTGTCTATCAAATTAGAATGTTTGCTTTTTGTAGTTGAAAATGCACGACCACGGCATTTAAATTGAATTATAACGTTATTAATATGAACTTGTTTCTTGTTTTTTAGTTTATTTTATTTATGAATTCCTAGTGGGGTTAAAGGTCATTTTTTTCCGTAGTGGGTTTACAGTCATTTACACTATTTCATTTTTGCTTTTGAGGAACGGAAGCCTAAAAATGAATTGTGTTTTAAGAAAAGCAATACCCTGTATTAAATTTTCTGTAAGTTTTTATTATTTATTAATGGTATTAATTTTAAAGTTTTAGCCAAAGTGGTTCAAAAGAGGAAGTTTTTAAGATAAAACATTTATTTCTATAGAATTTAATGTTTTGAGGGTCCTGGTAAAATTTTAAATTGATCGGATAAGTATTTTTAAGAAAAACTAGTTTAAGTTTCTATGACTAATCTATTGTCAAAAGGCTCTAGAACCTCAAAATATTAAAAAAATTATGGAAAAATTCAACAGAACATTATCAAAATGTTAAACTCTCGAAATAGGGAAAAGAAGTAAAGAAAATGTTCACAGTGACTAACATTTGTGAAGAATTTTGCTTGAATTTGGAAATATTAATCAATTATCTATATTATCTATATAGTAAGTATATAGAACATTTATTTCCTTCCAGGGACTAGATCCAATGCATTTTTTGGCACGTTTGACACTTTTAACTCTTTAGTGGTCCCACGCAGAGCAGTGTTGAACTGATCCCAAGAAACCCCAGTTAATATGGTTCCTGAATCGCAAAGAGATCCCAGTTCCCAGTGTATGGAACTCGGGACCACCAACATTGATTCGGAACACTTTCTTAGCCGTAATGTAATGCATATCACATTCATTAGCATTCACGTACAGGGGAGTGCGACAAATGGGCGAGAAGAGCAAAAAGCGCGCTGGCTGACACAGACCATAGGCAGCTCGAATCACTAAGTAATGTCATCAACGGCCGTTTAAGTGTAATCCAATACGGCGAGAAAGACGATGATGATGTCTCAATGCCGCGCTATTATCACTAGACGCGTCTGAGCCTGTGCACGCCGTAAGTGAAGCGATCCCACCTACTTAAGAAATCAGCACATGCTAGTGCTTTCGTTCAGGTCTTCTCAGAGTGGGTCTCCCCGCGCCCGTCCGCCATATGGACTGTTGAGTGCGGGGCTGATGGCTGGATACTCTCATTATTTAATGTTGACCTAATCAAGTGAAATTGGATTTCATTAGACGATGACATAGGCATTTCGGATTAAAGACAATGCCAGCGAAGAGTATGGAGAGGCTATTGTGAGATGATCTGATTATTTTCGGGGAGGATTACAAGCGAATTTTGCCGTGGGCTGAGATACTCTACATTTGGGTTAAATATGATGTTCGGTGTTGTCGTTGACTCGTTTTTGTTTAACAGACGACGAAAAATGGTGCTGCAGAGACAATTTTACTTAATTTTTCCTAAGTAGAGAAGAATTTTTCAAACTAGACAAAATCTCTGCATATCGTTGGCATGTTACAAATATAAAATTAAAGGGTAAACCATTTTAGACAGAGTGGTATAATATGTATAGTGGCGTATGTGTTTTGTCTTGAAATCCGAAACATGTTTTTATTGTGACGTTGTTCTCAAATAGGTCGTTTGTTTGCGAGTTGCTATCCAAATTTACGAATGATTGATTCCACGCGCGTGTAAGATTTTGAGAATTTGGCATCTTTTCAGTCATAAATTAGGTCTGATTTCATAATGATTAAAGCTTTTGAGAGAAAACATGTTATAAGACTAAAAGCCAATTTTGTCTACTATTGATATATATCTAAATTGTTGTACTGGACAGAATATGAACGAATCTTGGACAGACTATGAACGAAAATTTAGAATTTTGAATGTTCTCAATTTCAAAATTGTTATCTTGCCTTGAAATTAGAGTGTAATTGATCACAAAATTCTTGTTTGACTGATGAATGTTCATACGAAATTCAAAGATGATAAGATATTATATTTTTAATATTGTGTAGGCGCGAATTTCTAAATTTCGTTCCCACTCTGTTTAGGGTATAAGACACAATCCATTTTGGTGTATTGAGCCCATTGTGATTGCTTAATTTATACACAATGTTTGCTTTAAAAGTAACAACTTATTTTTATTGAAGTAAAAATCTCATAACCTTGGACTAACTGAGAATATAACAACTGTAAACATAATAAACTCTAAACGGGGAAGATTAAAATTAATTTACCTATCTCAAAAGTTATAATAAAACCACATATACTAACTAGCTCGGGTGTAGGTACAATGAAAATTACGAAAAACTTGAGTGGCTCCCACATAATTACCCAGCATATTTTAGGGCATACCCTAATTAAAAGAAAAGGTGTCTGGAAAAAGGGCACTTCCTTAATTACACTTTGTTTTTGCCTCAAATGCCTCAAACCCTATGGAAATCATCTTCCTTAAGCATCCAACGTTCTGCTACTTTATCTTCTTGGACTGAAAGTGTCTGTCGTCTTTTCTTTTTCTTTTTCTTTTTTATATTATATTTACCTACAAAAACAGTTTTGGTATCTTAGCCACAAAAGTAAACTTTCTTGTCTGAGATACTTAAATAAACTGTTTTCTTGAAAATATTGACAAAAACATTTTCGCCTTTATTTGCGTAACTTTTTGATTTTTGCCATAAGAAAGAAAAGTCCGAGGATAAAAAGATGTATCGTATCCGGGTACTTTTTTTCCTTAAAGGATGTGAAGCGTAAGCTCGAATTTATTTTGGGTATATTTAATTCCTACAGGCTTTTGCGACGTTGACGATAATTAAACTTTTTTAGATGGTTCGAAGAAACTCTTAAGATGCTTGAGTTGCTGAGTAAATGTTCGGTGTGATATTTTGAATTACCATACCACAAAAAATATGGGCGTGGAGCAAGAAGTTTAAGCTATTTCATAATTATTTGTTTAACTCTATAGAAAAAGAAACTTGCGTATATTTTAATATATTTTATTTATTGGATTCTTTAAGTACAAAACAAAAAACTGGCTCCCGTTGTCGAGAAAAAAAGGGTTAAAAAGTACAAAAGACCTTGGATGCTTTAATAGCTCGGCTGGTGGCGCGACACGTTGGCTGCGAGCCAGCAGGGCGCAAAAGGTTATGGCTTCAATTCTCACCAGAAAGCTTGGTTACAAAAAGTGGTATCATAATGGACCTATAATGGCTTAAGTGTCTTTGGACAGACACATCAGTCTACATCTATAGAAAAGACCTTATTTATCTCCTCTTTATCTAAATATAGGAAATACCACATATCTGGCCTCTAAGCATCTTGGGGAACACGCTAATGAATGAATGTGCGCCAATAATCATTTTCACTTTCACTAAGATATACATATAATCAAAAGATCTTAATTTAGCGTTAGAATCCAAATACATTCACCTATAATGTTTTAAATGTCGACTAGTAAAAGACCCATTGATACTTAACTACTATAAAAAATAAAGAAGAAAATCTATGAATTTAAAATTTAAATCTACTTAAAACTACAATACTACTACTACAATCCAATTGTATGCAGTTTTAAAATTAAGGATTTTTAAAAAAGGAGTACTTTTCAAAGAATTTGTTAGCAATTGCCTTAGTTTTCGTAGCTATAAGTTCTTCTTAGTTTTTTTTTTTTATAACATAATTTATGTGTTTTGAAAATGTAGAAGTCTTATCAAAGAATAGGTATCATTTTTATATTTTTCATTATCTACCCAAAGAATATCACAACCGTTTGAAAAACGTGGATATATTCTTCGAGTGAAGAACATTGCTTTTGTTTTATACAAATTCATTCTTATCGTATACTTATGAAAATAGTTACAGAGAACCTCAAGCGCTTTCTGTAGATAAAAGCTAATCTGAGCAACGTCTTCGTATGAGCTGAAAATAGCAGCACCATCGGTAAAGATAGATGAGAGACAATGCGGAACGTTTGGACAACCTGCTGTGTATACACCACCTTGATCAAAAAGTTTCAGGAAGACCACCGTGTAGTGCTGTCAGTCACTCGATTTGATTTTTTTTTGTAAGATTGCCTCATTGTGCCAATTGACGCCGTCTTGAATACATCTGCCTTTGGGCGTTTTTCAATTTTTTCAAGTTTACAAATGTAATCGACTTTGCATCAACCATTAAATTAAATTAAATTTTGCGTTAAAAACGGATTCAACGGTGCGAAGAACTTGGAAATGTTGGAGAAATGTTTCGGCAACCATATTTTATCGAAAAGAAACGTTTATGTGTGACACGAATGCTTCAGGGGCGGGCGTGAGTTCCTCGAGGATGACGATCGCAGTGACAGACCTTCGACATCGAACGCCGAATTGAGCCCAGACCGAAAAAACTACGTCGTTTTTAGTCGAAAAAGAAGGCGATGCTCATGGTTTTTTTGGATTACAATGTTGTTGTGCATAACGAATTTTTCCGCAAGGTGATACAGTTAGCAAGGAGTGTTATTTGGGAGTTATGAGACATTTGCGTGAAGCAGTTAACCAAAAATGATCGGAATATGGTCAAACAACACGTGGATTTTGCATCACGATAATGCACCGTCTACGGAGAAAGTTGTAGGTAAATTACCTAACAGATAATCATAAGCCAAAATCTTGTTGACTTGTGTAATCCTCCTGATAGTTAAAATATGTTTTAGCTCTTATTTCAGCTCAGATCAGGTCGACTAAGTGTTTCCAAAACTGTTTTCAAACCTTTTTAGGGTCTAAACGAAACTCTTTTGGTTTCACTGTTGCGTCGGTCAGTCTGTTTGTTGTGTGTATGTCGGTTTGTATGTTACACGCTTCCAAGCTCGTAAGAAATAAGATGCATATACAGGTATTAGTATTAAATTTATTCAAATTTAATCTGAAAATGTTAGTTTTTACCTTGGTTTGTGTCAATTTGAAAATCGTACAGTCCCTTTGAACTCACAAACAATTGTATCATCATTTTATTATGATCTATAACTACGTTTATATTTTTAATTACTGGTGTTTGCATGTTAACTAACCTTTTCATAAAAGACTCTGCCATGTTAAGTGAACTTACACTTTTCAGCTTGTTAAACAAGGTCTTTGATGATTCCTTCTCAATCCTCCTGAAGGAGCAAGTTCATTAAGCCCGAGAAAAGAGGCCTAGGCTGAAGGGTACCACGTGTGTTGGATATGTTGCCCGGTTTTCCTGCAATGAATCCCAATTTTCATATTTTCACAAACTTATGAGATTACGACCCTTTCGACCTGAATAGCTCACTCATATCTTTAGATTTGCAGCTTGGGAGAGGTCTTTTGAGAATTACCCTCATAACCATGCCGGGTTACGACACGGTGCTTAAGTGTAACACGTTCTGGAGATCTTCGCCTAATGAAGATCTCCTCCGAACGTGGCCAATGCCAGTCGAGGAGGCAGGCGCTTTTCGTAACCATGTGCTTCGCATTCAATGTCAAACATTTAGGCCTGGTACACACTAGGCGTTTTTCAACGCGCGCTTTGCTAACGCGCGTTTTAAGAACTATGAAGAAGCGCGCGTTAGAATGTGTACACCGTAATGGGACTTCATAGTTCTTAAAACGCGCGTTACCAAAGCGCGCGTTGAAAAACGCCTAGTGTGTACCAGGCCTTAATTAGTCTCACATTTCTTGGAGCTTATCGCGTCACACTGAGGCACAGGTCCTCTTTCAGTCCTTTTATAAGAGGCTCATCCGTCCTTCCCCCAAATTGGAGTACAATCCATTCCCGTTTTCATTAGGCGCGTTTAACTTTCATTACGGACGGGATAAGTGATTTTATGATAAATTGGGCTCATTTTACGGCACCGAGACAACAGCTGAGGAAACATGAACTCGGTGGATCCTTCGTCCTTCGCTGCTTAGATGATATAAACCAGAATGATTCCCATGATTTTGTGGATGTGGGGTTCCTCTGGCACGAGGGGGGCCTCGCTGCAGGGAGCTGTCTGCTCCCGAGGATTTAGCATATTTTTCTGGCACTTCTGTGGGTTGTAAATCGGTGGAGCTTGTCGCCACGCTTCGTGAATAGCTCCTTCTTTGAGTTGGAGGTATTTTCTCCTCGGATTTGTCTTTATAATGTTTCCGCTAATGACGAAATTTGTTCCGTCACAGTTTTTCAAGTTGTAGCATAAAAGATATCGCCGCTTATTTTGTCGGGAGAAATTTTCATTCTTTTTGTTAACAAAAAGTAGGTAACCCTTTTGTGTCTTTATAGAAAGATTATTCGAGTTTGAGTTTGGAAAAGGTTCTCTTGTTGAATCGAAGATTTCAGAAAATTACATCAAAAGGAGTTTTATATGAGTTTGAAATTTGTATGATATTTTGGCGGGAAACTCATTGTTGCGCAGGTACTTACGTTTTAATATTCTGTTGTGCTACAGACATGGCAGGAAATCAACTTTGATATCCATTTAAAACTTTTTCGTAAACTCATACATATACATGAATGAAACAGAATAATATGCTACTTATCATTCATGTTTTTAAATAAATTACCTGATAATCAGTTTTTAAAGGAATTTAAAGTACCTATTTAATATTAATTATCAATAATATCAAGTAATAAAAGACAAAGTATATTGTATTCAAATTTTCTTTATATTAAGACACCCTTGAAATACTGACTAGATAGTCAAGATTATTAAGCAAATATTTGTAGTCTTTTGAAATTTTTTTATATAAAACCAAACTCCAATTAGTCTACGTTTTGTTTTCCCACCCTTTATTATCTGATTTAATAACCAGTTTTATTTAAACTCTTACCATATATATTTTTTGCTTTAAAATATATATCAAAAATCACGTGTGGTTTGAAATTTTTTCAAGAAATTAAAATTCTTAATCGAACAATCTCGTTTCGTGATCATAATAAGTCTTTTAACATAAAGGCGATAACCTGCTTTAAACTATAAAATGTGTTATGTTGCAAATGCGATGCAAGCAATCCGCTAGAACAATTAAAAACAGGTAATACTGGATAATAAAAACTTTTGAATATTCGAATTTCAGAGGGAATATACCAAAGTTCTGTTCTGATATATTTTTCGCAAAAACATCTTACTAAATAAATTATGTTTCCTTCAGAGATCACGTGATTCAGATTAAATAATTCATGCAAAAGTTTAACATATTCATTAGTTTCCATTTTTCTTCCAAAAAAAAATAGTATATTACTTGTTTTCTTCTTAGGGACAAGTCAATCATTTTAAAATTTCAAAACAGAATTCCGTCATTGCTATGAGTAAAGATGGGTCAAATTTCAGACGTTTTGTTACTCACCTCAAACTGCGCATAGATAAAGCATCGATGCTTTATCTGAAACGGCTCTTCAAGAAAAACATCTTAACGACAATAGTCGTGAATGGTAAAATTCTGTGTAGAAAAACTGGATATGATGCCATAAACTGTCCGGAATAATCCGCTCTAAGTAAAGGAAAAAAAATATAATAAACACCTCATACAGCATGTGTGACATCAGCTGGGTGTCGGAAACGTTGTGAGTTGTGAAAAACCTGAATAATTACATTTCATATCCGCGAATTTTAAAACACAATTCTGATTTCATGGCTAAAATTCGGAAACATTAAAATTCTTCGCTTGAAAATGAAAACGTTGAGAGGTTCTGACAAGGCAGTTTGCCTTTTTACTATATTCAAAAATCGTTTGTGCTTTGTCTAATTGATGCTTTTTTTTAAACCTTTTGCAGACTATACAAATGCCAAATTTACGAGAGGTGGTATATACGCTTTTATACAAGGTTTCCTCTGCACACTCAAGTATTCTCGAGAACTTTCCGATTCTCACAAAAATCAGTGGCTCGTTTCAACATACCTGGAACAAAATCAAGTTCAATAGGCTGAATGAAGCTTATGCTGCAACACAGTTGTACGCTAGGTTGCATTTGATTGCAGTTTTGCTCAAAGTGCTCCAAGGGAATTTTTCCAGCTTTGTGAGTTGCAATGTGTAGTTTACCTGATTGCAGAAAAAGCACGCAAATGATGCTGAGCGTACCATCTCAAGTGGGTTGTGGATGCGGTTGCCAGCTTTGTTTAACTAAAAATTAGGACACGACGCTTTATTTAGCCATAGATGCAAATGTTTACAGTTGAAATTTTTATTCAAAAAGTTGTTTGATCCATTTATAAGCTATTGAACGAAATGTTGCTTTATATGTCGCTTCTATTTTGGAAGACAGCATAAACTATGTATATATGTACACTATACAGTATTGTGTGAAATATATAAGCAACCGTTTCATTGTTATGCTTCAGTTCAAGTTTTGTCACACTTTTACTCATAAAAGGAAGAGAAAACATTTGGAAAATGTCTACTTTTAAGTCATTACCTTTTCAAAACATAATTATTGCTGAAAAGTTTATAAACAATAATAAATGAAACAATCATTAGAATGGCCTATGCAAAATATAAGCAAATGTTTAATTTTTTCCCCATCTATGCTTTAGCGCATCCATGAGCTCCGTCTTGTTTCGAAAACGTTGGCCGGCGAATTGATATTAAAATCAACAATATTTTTAATGGTATTTAAGTTCGGCGATTGTGCTGGCCAATCAAGAACTTGAATCCCTCTGTTTTTGAGCCACTCTTTTACCAGCTTCGATGTGTGTTTCGGGTCGTCATTGTCATGTTGAAACACCCATCGTAGTGGCATTTCCTATTCTGTGTAGGGTAGCATATAAGTTTCTAGGATCTTCTTATACTTAAATCTGTCCATTATTCCCTTGATTTAAACAAAACGACCTATGCCATTTGCGAAGAAACAGGTCCAAACCATAACGCTGCTCCCTCCATGTTTAGCTGTCAGTTTGCAGCTCATTAGATTAAGCCGTTGACATCTAGCCGGTCGCACAGTACATATACCGTCGGAATTCAAAATGTTAAATTTTTATTAATCACTGAAAAGTAAAGCTTTCCAATTTTCAGGAGACCAACTCAGATGTTTTTTAGCGCAATTTAATATGTATATTATATATTCAGTGAAACTAATGAAATTAATTTTGTACCAGAGACCTTACATTTTCTGGGCATGTTTTTTGTAAGAAACCTTCTCGCATGCCCTATAACTTTTTAAACCATTTTCAATTCCGACGTTTATTTCTTAAACTTCATTTCCGTTGAACTAATGAACGACCATTATTTTAATGAGTAAACAAATTTCTCTATCAGTTCGACATGTAGTTTTACGTTTTCGTCCACATAAATGTCAGTCATCTACTGTACCTGTTTCTTTAAACTTTTTAATTAACCGTGAAATAATAGATTTATGAATATTATATTTCTTGGACAAAGAAATTTGCGGTTCTACTCTGTTGTAATCAGCTATAATTTTCAATTTGAAACTGTGATGATATTGAACTTGAGGCATTGAAGCAAAGCTATCTTTCCACATCGCTCTAACAAAGCAAACAAGGAAAACTTCTTATATTTTGTACAGACTTCTCCGCATTTAAAATTTGACAGTTGGCATTGGCCATTCATAATACTGTTTCCAATTTATATTTAACGAAGTCGAAATTGCATGGAGTGGTCATGTAAAACACTTGGGAATCACGTTAGACAACGAAATAACATTTAACCATAATGTTTCAAAAACCATTAAGAAAGCCGAATCCAGGTCGTCGTCTTCGTATTCGTCTTGTTATGACAGCTTATGATGTCAGCGAACAAGCTAAACTATTTTAACATTTAAGACGAAGGCAAAACTAAGGTTCGAATTCGTTTGCTTTCGATAACTGTAGCGCTAGAAAATTAATTAATAATGGAAGGTGGAAGAAGATTAGAAGGAGATATGAATGCAAACATGGTTGTTATGCAAGTTGTGAGTCAAGTTTGGATGAACGGAATTTGGACTAACCTTGCTCAAAATGAAGTACATGAAAATTCTGTAGTTTTGTTGTTGTACATATTGTAGTCATCAAATTCTCCTTTGCAGATCAATTGACTTCAAAAGTTGTCTTTAGTCCCTGCCATAAAAAAATTGTTCTCAAGAACATACATATTTTTATAATAATTATTAAACCAACCAATTTCAGGCAATCTACCTCGCGAAGTCAAGCATTTAGCTTACCTATTATACTACGTAGCTAAACTCACTGATATACGCATGAATTCAGGCAGAGCTTAGCTTGTTGTGTAGTCACGAATTGTCATACCAAGATTAAAACGAAGATGAAGACTTAGCATCGGATAGGCTTTTAATATTTAACACATTGACGATGACGTGTACCATCGGTGGTACACAATCTGCATCAAACGTATGTACATATAACAGCTAGTGCCGTCGTGTTAAGGTAGCCTTCCAAATCTACTGCAATTTATGGTAGATATTGGAACCATTAAAGATATGCTAATAAGACTTACTAAAACCTTTTTTGAAAAATGCGAGCATGTCCCCAACTTTTTAATTTGGCAACTTTGCGCAGTTCAGGTAATTTATTAGTAATTAGAAAGATAATACGAAGTTTGACATACTAAAATAGGTATAACTCAGTTTTTTACCCAACATATTTTTAAGATATAAAGAATTAGCTAAACAATATTGTAAGCACTTAAAAAAGAATACCAAATGTTATATATTTTTTTTCTCCAACGGAACAAGTGATATAAAACTTCTATAGGATTGTTACCATAAATTATGAATTCGTAAACGAAAATTTCCAATTACGTTACGATTTTGAGTAAAATAGGTTTGGAAAATACAAACGATTGTGGTTGACCATTTTTGAAAATTTCATTAAAAATACCGGACTCTGATAAGAGCTCATAACACAACACAAAAGAAAACCTGAATTATTGTCCACTAGATATATAAAATACCACTTTTCTGTAGCACTTACTAAGCATCCTAGGAAATATGTTTTTCAAGAACGTGCACCAGTTGTGATCTGAAATTACATGAAATTATCGCTTTATAGAAAAAAGTGGATTTTATGAAACATTTCGGAAAGTGTTTGTCTCTCGGCCGTTTTTATAATAGATACAGGCTTAGGCTTGTATTTAAGCCGCGTTACAAGCTTTGTTATTTTTTTAAAATAATTTTTCAAAAATGTCTAAAATATGGTCTTTTGCACTTTTCAACCCTATTATTTCTCAAAATAATGATGTGTTAGGTGATTTTCGTTTATGAATTCGTAATCTACAGAAAAAGATTCTTTAGAAATAATGTATCTCTTTTTCTGTTGCAAAATTGATGCTGACCTTTGTTATTTGAATTTGAATTAGACAAATATTACAAAATCTTTTGAAACATTCTGAAAGATAGTATGGGCATAGTGCGTGATATCAAGCAATTTACTGACCAATCCAATCTAAAGCACCATCATCGCGGGGTGCAAAGTTCTTTCGCGGCAAAAAGAAAAGAAAAACCATTTGATTGCCACTATTATTGGCTCTAACAAAATTGTTTTGAGGGCTGATTAATCCGAAACTCGGCTCGCTTCTTACATAAATGCCGAATTGCGTCTTATACTCAACTCATACAGTCCAGTGCGCGCGACTCATAGCTGCTCTGCGCGCCTCGCTGATAAACGAAACTTATGTTGATAAAAGTTGCGGCGCGTCGTCAATGGCGATAGCGCGGTAAGAGAATAATTCAGAGCGCATCGAACCAATTGGAGCTTTTCTGTGCTCGTTTTATATTTAAGAAGCACTTGCAAATTAGTAATCGATTTCTTAATTGAAGCTAAGCCGCGCACGTTCACGTACGCGCTGTAGATTTTGTATAGTTATAGTAGGATAGCGCAACAGTAGCACAAAATTTTCGGCCTTTCACTTTTGGAAATTGTCTTCTTCACCTCAGCCCGGGACGGATGGTAATCGAACGGCTATAAATCTGATCCCAATTGTAATTCCGGCAAGTGCACGAGCGACAGTCGTCGCACTGTGCTGCAATCATTTTCGATCTGAGGTGGGACGTCTTGTTCATGGTTGGCTATAAACGCGATATGGTTTTCATTAACGACCTGTTAAAATCGTTTCCAATTTTTTCACAAGCACCCCAACTTAAAAGTTAATTCGAGGCACGTACTGAAAAAATGAGAGACATGACAACGAATATCATGGGGGATTTTTTTAATTTTTTTCCCAACTTTTAAGGCACCCCGAAGGCTGGCGATTCGAATGATTTGTTTCCGATAGCTCGGAAGGAAGGTTGCAGGAAAATCAATTGAAAATTCTGCTGGTTCCTGGGGAAAAAAGAGCATTGAATTTGCTCGAGGGCATTACATAGCTGACCGAAGCACTAAAGGATTCAATTACAAATTCTGGCCAAAGACAGTATTTTTTAAAACCAACAATTGAGTTTTCCTTCAACCAAATTGGAAAGTTTGTAAACAGATTTAATTTGATTTCACTCCTATCCAGCTGCAAATTCCTGGAAGTTGATATTGAGTAGAAAAAATACCGCATTTAGTGTGATTTTAATTCAAATTAATTAATTGAATGAAAACTCTTGTCGTGTCGTTTTCCTTCGATATCAACTGGCGTGAATTTGGTTGGGAAAAAATTAAAATACACTGAAAATATTTTTTTGTCCCCACCCAAATATCTTGTAAAACTATTCAAGGAAAATTTATAAAGCTGTTATACAAAGATTTAGAAATTTCGAAGATACTGTTCAGTGACTCAAAAATCTGTTTCAATAAGTCGATAATTGATAGATTTATTGTTAATGTACATCCAATGCATCGTTTTCTTAAAATTAGAAAATAAGAGCATAAAGGTTTCGATAACCGGTCTACATTACGAGCATAAGTTGAATTCCTTTTACAACCTAAGTAGATAATGAGATTTTTTTTAAATAAAAGACGTTGGAATGTTTATTTGTGTTTTTAAACTATTTTGTACTCTCTTCGGTAGATGCTAGAAAATGTTTTTTAACACATGCTCTTGGATGGGCTCCCATAATTCTTTCGTCCTCTCCCAGAAATTATTATTTTCTTTTTTTTTGGAGGTGCTAAGAAATTATTAACCTTACCCACACGTATTAAATAATGTTAAAGTCTGCTGACTGCCGGGAACTTTAATATTTTTTTTTGTACTTGATTTTTCGAGCTGTGTGTTGAGGGTTATTATTATGTTGGAAAATGACCCTATTTCTGATGAAGCTCTTGACCAACGAAATTCCGAGTATCTGAATGTAGTCGTCTGCTGTAATTTGATTGGTAATCCGATTTAATTTACCCAATTTTGTACCCATTACATACCCATGCTCATACCATTATATTCCCATCGTACTTGGGTTGCACATCGATCTTGAAGTTATCTAAAACATCTTTTTTCCATACCTACTGCCTTCCCATCGGTACCTCTTAGATTTATTTTTATTTCATCGCTAAAAACAATTATTGATTAGTTGTCCAATCATCCTTGTGTAATTTAAAGAAGTTCAAGTGAAGTTTTTTTTAATAAAAGATAGTAGTATAGGTTTTTCAACTTTAGGTTAGCATTCTACCAGCAGTTCCGAGGTCAATATTTAATCGCTTCAAATCAAAACTCGTAAAAATATTTATGTCAAGCACATTAAGTCCTAATAATAAAATAAAATGTGCACATAAAAAACTGTTCAAATTGGTTTAAATAACGTTTCAGTTGGTACACACACTATCAGAACAGTGATAAAAATATCCATACATGTGCACTTATTTTTTGTGTCCTTTATTTTGCCCAGCAACATTATACCAATATTTTTCTACTTTAAAATATGAATTATAACAATAAAGCAAAATTTAAGATTTTTTTAAACCGTTTTTTGAGTCACTGTATGTATTTTTTTATATAGTGTCTTTATGGATCAAATCGTTGGTGGGCTTTTGTAAATTGCTTCATGTTTACTATGTGTTAATGATCATAAAACTTTATTTTTGGCAAAAATAATAAAAAATGCACAGCGGGGTATCGAAATTAAAAACTCAGTGACTAAAAAATGTTAAAAAATAAAGAAAACTAATATGAAAGGAGTAATTACATATAAACCCTTATGTGTGAGATTTGGCGCCGTGCTGTCAAATTTAGTAAATACCTTTAAAATATTTAATTAAATTTTCATTTCCATTCAAAATATAGCTATGCACAAATGAACTATTTTATGAACTAAGCTCAAATTAGCACATAAAAATTGCCTTTCATTAATCTTCCTCTGGACACAAATGCCCTTTTATATGCCGTTTTACAGTACTGACCATGTCAGCATACAGACAGTACACAAATGGTTCTCTTTGAAACTAGAAGGACCAATTGAGGAAATTGTGATTGCTCCATAATCCAGTTCAAAAGCCACCGGCTGTCGGACAGCATAAAAACCACAACATTTTGTTCCCAAAGGATACCGGCTGCTTAATTGCTTTAAACCACTGCAATTCGGACCATTATGACATAGAGGGAAACCATTTTGTAGTGGCCATTACATTGATAGGATATGCATTTGATGGGAATTTTTATTGAATTGCTTGCATATTGTAAAAAGTAAAATATAAATGGCGGAACCTCTATGAGAATAGCCAAAGGGAAAAAACCAAATATGGGTCAGAAGGAATTTAAAATTTAATTTAATTCTCAGCAAAAAACCTTTTGTTTTATTAAAATGGCTGCCCCACGCATTCCGGATCATGTGGTAGTTACGAGCCCGTAAAGTCCCGAATGCGGTTAGGGAATTTTATTATTAAACCGCTCAGAGCGGACGACGTGAATTCGACAAAATTTTCAGTTTGAAAATGAATAGAAAATCAAAACAATACGCGTTCTAATTGACGTATTTCGGTGGATGTCTGTGGGGATGTGCACCATGCAATAGTGCATTATGCAATCACATTTTCATTAACCTATGGGTCCATATCCTATATGTTGTTCGGTCACAGGTAATGAGATCATGGAAGCTGCATCTATCTGGCCGTAGGATGTTCGTATACATGTATCTAGGCTAGTAATTAGCAAATTTCCAGGTTAGCCCATATCACTGATTTCAAATTAATTTTAATGGATTGGAACATTTGCACAGATTTTGATTAATACCTATCTGTTTTTGAGGGTTGAGAATTTTGAATAATTACATTATTGACATATTTGAATAATAAAATGGAATAATGGAAATGCATAGGTGATTAGAACCATCCAGAATTGGAAATTCCCCAATTTAATCAATTATTTCCAGTTGCTTGTCAATGTTATTGCACCATACTCGTGAAATAATAATAATAATTAAATGTGGCCTGCCAGATTCATATCGGCCTAAATTCGCTTTTATCTCTTGCACATCTGTCGCATTTCGAATTCTCTTTTTATCGTTCCAAGGGAAAAAGAGTGCAAATTAAATTTTCGCAAGACATATTTCTCACAGTATCACCTCAAGGGAACAAAAACAATTTCCGTGCGTCAGACGGTTGCGAAATGTAAAAAATGTTCTGCATAACTCAATGGACCAAATCTTAAATCACAGGTGAATTTCGATTTTTATGTTTAATGTGGTGGTAGGTTCGTTGACATTTTAAGTGTGCTGTTCCTATGAGGATTTTATGTTCACACCTTTTTTCGTATCGGTGACAAAAGTATGGTATGGGGAACCACATGAACACGTGGTTTTTGTGAAATAATGACAAAATTTAGTTCTATAGATTTATGGATGGAGTTGATGTTGGATATTAATATATGCAAACTCATTACGCATAACGACAGGATTATCTTCTATGTAGAATAAGTTCTAAGCAGACATAAAAAAAAAAACATTCGATTGACTCATGACTTCCGCTGGCGACGGGACGTAAGGCTTATGCATATGTCTAAATAATATATTTGTGTTACTGCAAAACAACAGACCGTATTTAACCCCTGCAGTAACCAGTTTTTCCAGAAGTACAATTTTTAATAATTTTTTATTCGATAGTTATTGGTTGATAACAAAGTAATTTGTTTTGTGTTTTGTTAATTTAAAGCTATTGTAAATTCTCATATACACTTTAACCCTCTTAGACGATTCGTGGGACCGACTTGGTACCAACATAAATTTTTTTTGAAATTTCACTTTCTTCGGGAAACGGTATTAAACTATCTTCTGAATTTATATATATTTTTCTATACTTACTATCTATATCTGCATCTGTACTAATACACTATATAAGAGGTAATCTCAGAAACTGCTCAGAATCTACTTGAATAATTATTTGGTGGCAAGCTTATACCTTCCCGGTGGATATCGGTTATAAATTAGGGACACATTTGGAAAAATTTCGAAGTTTTTTTCTCGATATAATGCATCAAGCTATGGCATCGATATTTTATGATGTATCGAAGAGAAAAATCGATTTTTTTCGATAAATTGTTTTATTAAGAAATGAACAACTGAACTGACTGATTGAATGAAAATTAAAAGTTTATTTTCTTAGCCTTACCAAAGAGCCTGGACTAAAGTAGCGGCTGAAAAATGTCCGGCACTAGTAACATAGTAGTAATATTCATAAATTTTAATTAATATGGATAACATTATATAAAGTTTTCTAGAAGATTAACGTCTTATTAAATTTTAATAGCCGTCTTCTTTAATTTAAAAAAATATTGATGGATTGCTGTTGGTAAGGCTCTATCTTCACAAGTTCTGAAGTGTTTTGAATTCACTTATTTGCTTTGTAGTTTACATTAGTAACACATTATAGCAGTGCATATGGATTAGAAACATCGATTTTTCCGATACGTGGATGTGTATCATCCAACTGTACTATAAATTAACACGAATAATACCATTAATACTAATTTACACTACATTTTTATAACAGAAAGATAATTTTGTTTGCTACGGTGGGATGTTAACTTTGACTTCCTACATTACAACATGACGTGACATGTGTATGACATATGATGATACAAGACGTGGAAGAAGATGAGAAGTGTGATACAAAAATCTACTATATTATTAAAATAAAAAGTATAATTTTGCTCTATCATATCGCATTTTTTACACGTGACAGGTAATATTAAATATCAGATAGGGAAATTGGACTTTAATTGGGGCTTTAGTTTGAAGTAATATTTAGGACAAGACTTTCGTTTCATTTTTGAGTTCTCGAGCATTCTGTTCCGGTTAGTTATGTTTTCATTGCCCTTTTATACTTATTTTTAGAAGTCATACTTTGATTAAGTTTTGCTTTCTTTAGAAGAATGATAATATAATAACTCAGCTAGTTGAAAATGTATTTATTGGTAGATCAGTGCTAACGTACACTAAACTAAAGTAAAGATGTAGTTTAATTAGAAATTTTATTAGATGAATCGAATAAAAATTAAAAATTCGAAAATGGATAAAACAGCAACCTAATTAAGAAATTAAATCTACTAAAAAGCTTCTTTGAACTTTGTTGTGCCAAAAAGTTTTAAAAACCAACTCTTCTAATACAGGATTAAGCTGGATTATTTTATTTGCCCAAGTGTCTTAGATAAAAGATCGATTCGTTCTAATTGGAGAACAACTAAAAAAATCAATGGCAATCGGTGAACGATTGGAAACACTTTTTTCTTTTGTTCAAACCCACACACAAAATTCGTTTGACGTCATTCACTTTTTATTTTCTATTTTATTTCCTAGCAAAGACATTACGTGTGCGAAGTTGCCTTTATATTTTATTGAGAAAGCAGCTCATAGTAATAGGTGAAAATATGTCGTTAAAAATCGTCAAAATGTGTCCTTAATTTTTATTGTTGTTTTATTTAGCATTAAATTACATTTTAGAAGAGTTATGACGTAAATATACCCATAAGCCTTGTTTGTGATATTGATTCAGTTGGCGCAACGGACGACGGTTGGTGTTAAAATCGATCTTTGTACTGTGATAAGAAAATCTGTGGAAATTTCCATTGATTTTTTTCTGATCTTTAATTTGAGGAGTTTAGCTAAAAAATAAAGTACTATATATGATAATGATATTTCTTTTCGATATAACAACTTTCACATATTTAACTTTCTAGCTCAGACACATTTTCAAATAGTGTTTTGTGATAAAAATGTGGTGTTCTGATTTTGAAAGGACAGAAGGTTTCTTACTAAAATTCGGTTTATTTTCCAATATAATCAGAAATATATTTAAACACTTTTGAACGCTGGGAGAAATTTTCTATTTGAGAGATTTAACCATTTAAAATTTGGTCTATTGAAATAGATAATTATGTTGAAAAATAAATGGAATTTGGGTAAAAAAAAAACAATTTCGAATTATCAAAGGGGTAGAAATTTATAATACTATAATGATAATGAGAAACTTTAAACTTTTCAGTTTTTGATTCAGGGCCCGTATTTGGGAACTTGACTTGTTTACTATTTGAGTCGATATCCAGAATTTCGTATTTGGCAATGCGATTTCAAACCAAGTACTCGTTTGCTTCGACTGTGCAGTCCACTTTAAATATATCGATAGAAAAAAAGTAAGTAAATGTGGTTTTTGTTATTAGATTGAGCTTGTACTAATGAATATTTTAAATAACTTTGTTTTACAGTAGTAGTTGTTATGCTATGTTTGAATTTTACTTTACAAACATTTTAAAACAAAATATTTATTGTAGACTAAGTTATCGCAATATTTGTTGACCCCGTCCCACAAGTCGTGCTTTGCGGTGACCATAATACCATTTTACTGGTTCATCTATAATCAATTAAACAAAAAAAAAAAAAAAATCATTACTTGAATAGTTAATCTAGTTGCAACAATAACTATGAAGCTACCGATTAATTTTCTTCGGGGTAATGGAGTAAATGAGTTTCCTTAAAACCTTTGTATTTTTTTCCCAATAAATTTCATGTTTCCATAGGTCATGCCTTGAGTGTTCGAAAAGCAGAAAAAAATTTGAAAAAAGTATTTCCTTCCAAGCTATCGTATCGCTTGGGTCGGAGGTTATCGGGTGTTCGATAAAATAACTTCGTAAAACTTGGGCCATTAAATGGACCACACATTCCGGAGCAAGATCATTAAAGCTCAGTAATTAAAGATTATCAAAACGTAGTACTCAGTTGGTTGGTGCGGGCAAACTTGGTACATTTATTAACTCCCTCCGGGTCCGGCTAATGTTGAAAATTTAAAATTCATTTATCATCCGATTGATGACAAAGTGCACCTCCGGGCTCGGACGAAGGGAGGATGAGCGACCGGGCCCCGAGTGGAGCGGAGCGCCCGGCAAGTGGCCCCATAAATCACTTTCGCCTTCGGTGCGGCTCCTCGAGTCATACGTGTGCACAGCAACATTGTTGCAGGCTGCGGTTTCCTCTGATGCGGCACTCATTCGAAGGCGAGATAAAGCACTCCGCCACAAGATGCTCTCCGGCTTTGTTCGAGGAAATTCATGACAGATGCGATGATGCGGCTCCGATAAATCAAATTGATAACAAAAGTTCTCGCAAGACGGCCGAGCAGCGCAGGGAGCGCAATGTCGAGCAATCGGATCGGAGGAGTGAGAAAATAAATTGCTTTCTTTCTCGTTTGCCGGTAAAATATTTTCTTTCTAAGGACACGATTTATTTTCCAGTCGATTTTACAAACAATTGCAAGAACAGGAAATTATATGTATACCTCTTGAAAAGAAAATTCATTTAAACACGCATGAGACGCTCGGTTTAATTGCAGAAAATTTCGAGTTTGAATATATAAAATATATATTTAATAAAATTAATAATAGATAAATAACTTTTGTTAGTATCGATGCTTGCTTAAATATTGATCGTAACAAAAAACATTTTAATTTTAATATTTCTCTTAAATGTAATTCTACGAATGTTTATTTTCTTTGAAAATAAATTCTTATAAAAGTATCACTAGAAACGAAAAACTTTACTATCTGTATCATTGTCATTTTTTATTTTTATTTCTAAATTAAGAGACTAGATCCCTCAAAATTTGCCCAAAAAATCGATTTTTTACATTTTTTGATTTCCTATACCTTCAGAAATCGTCTTCTAAATTTTTACCAAGAAATTCGAAAAATCGAAGAGCTACAGCAGTTTTAGTGCGCGCGCAATTTTGACTATAGGTGTACGCAGGTGTGTGCAGCTGTCGACGCTGACCTGATGAAATTTTAAACGCGTTTTTGTTGAAACTACATTTTTCAAAACGGCGGACGTCAATCTCCGGATTGGCTGAACCGATTTGAATAAACCTAATAGCGTTTTGTTTGTCAAGGTCTCTTGTAGGGAAATTCACCAAAAAATAGCGAAAAATTTGCTAAAAAAAAAAAAAATTTTTTTCAAACATCCGCCATTTTATTTTCGCCGATTTTTTACTAATTGTGGTGAATTGCCTCATAAAATATCTTCCGTTTTCACATGGTTTTTGGTTGTGTCGTTTTTGACTTGCCTTTTCTGAGATTGAGTGTCCGCCATGGAACCCTCTTTTTTTGGACTGCTTAGTTTTGAGAGCCATAATAAAGTACTAAAAAAAGAAAAAAAAATTCTTTTTTGTCAACTTCAAGATTTAAATATTCAAATAAAATAAGATGTAGTTAGATTTATAATAAAGGAGCTGAAGAAAAAAATAAAGCTTAAATATCTATTTTTTCCTATTCTACAGGGAAGTAGTACCTTAAGAACCTTTAACCTACATTTAGTGTGGTTGCGAAATTTTGAATATTAAGTGGTTATTGAATCCTTAAAAATATCCAAATGGAGTTCCTCTAAAAGTAATTATCATTCAAAAATGTTAATTACATTATTAAAAGTGCAGTCTTATAATATATACAAAGTGTAGCTGATTATGATAAAACGATCAATTATTATCTAATATAGAAAGGCTAAAAATAAACTAGAGGGAAAATAGCAAATCCAATAAATACAAATAATGAAATTTATGGAATTTATGTAGAATAAAAAATGATGCAAAGTGTATTTAAGGTAAATAGTTTCTGATTAAGTAAATTTAAATTTCTTCTGTTACTTTCGGCTTTAGATCAATATAAATTACGTCAAAACTTGTGTTTTTTTTTAAGTTTTCAATCTAAATTTTAAAAATACAAAACTTATAACGTTATGGAGAACTGAAATTAGCGTTTCTCATATGGTTAGCTATCAAATTTACATAGTTTTTATATTTGACAAAAAAAAAAAAAAAAAAAAAAAAAAAAAAAAAAAAAAAAAAAAACTATTAGATTAAAAATAAAATCTGTTTTAAGTATAATGTTTTCAAAACTATTATAATATTTTCTTAAATTTTAATTTCTAGTTTTAGCATTTAAATTGTTGTGGTATTTAAATCAAAACCTGCTTTACTATGTCAGCGTATCTTATATTATATAAAAAAAAAACAAAAAAACCTATAGGTCAAATTAGTAATCTGCTCTATTTTTCTAAGTCGGTTAAAAAACTACTATCTTTAGCATGTAGTAAGTGCACGTAGATTTTATTTTACAGGCAAGTATGCCCTGTGTTGATTATTGTAGAACGAGTTTTTCGTAGAGCTATTCGAATATTCGTCAAAATTAAGAGTTTATCATATGAAAAAGTCAAAACAAACAAGTGGTATTGAAATATTAAATAAGCGAGTCTTCGGTGCAGAGAATATTGCAGAAGTTTTGTAAATAAAAAAAAAAACGCTTGGTGCTGCCCAAAAATTCTTAGTCCGCCGGATAAAAGAACTCTTTCCAGGTAAATTATTTCCAAGGAGTGTAAGTGAATAGGCTGATCGAGATTTTTTTCAGAAAATTTATTTCTGGAGGCAGTTCTAATGCAGCTGCTGTAACTAGAGCTTTCAATAAAGCAACAAAGTAAAAAATAAGTGTATGACAGCCCACCGTGAAGGAGCTCAATTTTAAGGCAATTGAAAACAAGAGGAAACCAGCCTTATCTAGAAAAAAAAAGTATAAAGGCTCCCTTAAACTTTTCAACCATTTTCTCTATTTTATTGGCCGGTACAAAGCTTTGATTTGAATTCAATAGAAAACTTGTGGGCATACACGAAAGCATAACTTCATAATCACTATGGTTCACTACCTTCATCTTTGGACAAATTAAGAGGTAGGGCGCAAGAAGTTTGGGATTCAGCCTAATTACTGTGACAAATTAGTAAGTGGTATGCCCAATCAAATCAAAGCGGTTTTAGATGCCAAAGATCTGTAAAAAAAAGATTTAAAAAATAATAATAAAATGTTGCTGATTGTAAATCTGTGGAAATTCCTAATTTATGAGTTATGTGAGAAGGATGGCCTTTTTTATTTTTTTATAAATAAAGCTTTGAATTATGACGTAAATAATTTTCAAATAAAAATCTGCCTTTCGTACCAATTTAAAAAAAAGGAGGAGTTTCTCAATTCGACTGTATTTGTGTGTGTGTGTGTATGGGTGTGTGTGTGTGTATGTTTCGTAATATCTTCGCCGATTGTGAGCCGATTTTAATGATTCTTTTCTTTTATTGAATAGCCTATATCTTGAGGATGGTTCCATTTAAATTTGAAGAAAATATCCCACCTCTAAGGATGGAAAATTAGGGGATGAATCCTATTTATTGAATTGTACCCACTTCCCGTTAACTAAAAATTGAAAAATAAAGTAAATGTTTACAAAAAAATAACACCCGACTTCAAAACTTTGCCGTACGAACTTATACTAAAAAGTTAAAAATAATAATAATTTATTATTTTAAAGAAAAGAGCACTCAAGGACAATATACAAAACTATTGATACTTAAATATTTACAATATCTAATCAGCCATTTTTGGAGTCGGTGCCAGCCAAGACAAGTTTATAAACTCAAATTACTGTAGATAAACAAAGGTAAACAAAGTTTTGAAGTCAGTTTTTATTTATTTTTTTTGTAAAAATTTACTTTTTGCCATAATTCAAACAAAAAATTTACACAAAATTTAAACTTTGCACTTATTGGTTCAGTTTTGCTCCTCACTGTAATTAGTCTTAATATTTTCTACAATACATCATTAATTAATTAATTTACAATCGTGTAATTCCTGAGAACTGGGTAAATAAAATCATTTAGAAATCGATAATGCATCTTTAACTCCTTTTGTCATCGTCACCAGAGAGTTTGTTATATATATAATGCAATGTGAAACCAGGCCATATCTTATCAGTTCAGAATAAATCTTTTCCGACACCTTCGCTTCGAGGACGGGGCTGAGGGCTGGGGGTTGTATTTCCTCATGAAGACGTTCGCTTGCATCGCGTCTTCTTCGTCGTCGTCGTCGTCGTCTTCTATTCCAATACTTAATATTTTGTAAACAAAACGCCACAAAGGCCAGTGCTACCACATTCAGTGACAACAATTCAAAAACGCCGAGGATCTCGCTGGTGGTGGGCACATGTTGGGCAATTGTTTCATATCACGATTCACGTCCGGATCGTTGGAGCTTTTTGGCGTCTGCTCTCAACTCCGCCGCCGTCAACATTATACAATACAATTCATACATACATATATACAAGGGAATTTCCGCATAGTGTGGATGATTGGAGCCCAATGCCCACCACATTGAAGTGCTCCCATTTTAATGATACGGGAACACAAGGGGAGTTCGAGCTTTTTCAGAAATATTTCGTTCTTGGACTGGGATAGGAAACGTCGACAACGACAACTACGTCGACGGTAGTACTCCACCAGGTCCATACGGAATCCACTTGAACAGTCCAACGAACGACGGCTCGGCGAGCGCAGGAGAGCAAACATATCGCGATTACACGGGGCGCAGATGAAGCTCGCGGTCGCGGCGACACAGCGACGTAGACGTTAACTTTTCCTCTATCTGTTATATCTGGTTGTATCTTCAGAGTGCCTATGCGCGTTCTAACGAAAATTCTGTGTATACTACTGTACTGTAGATGTGGATCGCAGTCGGCGGCATTCAGATTCAGTCCACACCGTCTTTGATTTGTGCTGCTATTAGTCGATCCGTCGCAGCTGTGGAAGCCGGTTAGAGCTGCTGCAAAGGAGATTTTGTACGCGGCTAAAAGGTGTGCGCTGCGGAACGTCTTACGAGTGTCTTTTTTAGACACTGTCAGTCCTTCGTATCAGTCCAGTTCCTAAAGATTGGCCTGTTAAGGCGTCCGGATTTCGACCGTTCCGAAAATATACTATCACATATAATTTTTGTTATATGAATGCTCACTATGCGTAATCTGGCATTCGTTCCGATTAAGTGAAAAATAAAAAAATAAATTAAAAGAAACATTTTAGAACTTTATCAGCTCGGCACTCGTTTTATTTCGCGCGGAACTTATCTCGCGTTCTGTTGAGGCTCGAGTTGTTATATATATTTTTTTTTTTGTATTCATTTTTCGTTTTTTCTGGCGCGGTAGTGTATATCAGTTGTTTTTGCAGTGCTTACCGCGTGCGACAGTGGTGAAACTAAAAAAAGATCAACAAAAATTCATCCTACAAGTGTGATTCGATTATCATATAAATAGAATTATAAAAAAAAAATATGTATAAATAAATAAAAAGAAAAGAAGTAGTGCAGATGGAGACGTGTGTGGTAGTGTGTTGTCGCGGTTCAAAATGATCCCGCGGTCCATCAGACGGAGGAAAGCGTGATTCGTTGTCAATGGATGTGTGTGTCATCAACGAAAATAAATAAAAACAAAATACATCAAAGTAGAGAATAAAATTAAGAAAAAAAAAATTTGTGCAAAGGTTCGAAATTTTCTTGTACTATCTTTACTCACTTGCGATGCGTATGTCGAACATGCATGGTTGAAAGTATCTTCTTTTTCTGTTTCTTATTTCTATCGAATAGTGTTTGTCTGTCTGTTTCTGTGATATTTGTGTTGTGTTGTAGTCACACTCGAATTGTTGGCACTCGCTGAATAGAGATGGGAAAAAAAAAAAATGCTTGATCTAGACGGGATCTTTTATGCATTTTGCAATTTCTTTAAAGATATTCGCCGCTGCTCGAAGCAATGATCCTTCTTTTGAGTCGGACGGAGACTTTATGTTTGCTCTAGAATCTAGATATTGTTTACACTCTTTGAAATTTTTGGAAATGTGATGGTTCCCTCACTCCAACCGGATGCTGTGCTTTATCGGTTTATTTTCCCATGAGATTTAAAGATCTGGATAAAATCCACTTTGAATTCTCCCTCTGATGCTGTAAAAAATTCTGGGAGTATATTTTCGGACGATAAATTCATTTCCCAAGAAAAGAGGATGCTGTGCTGTGCTGCGTTGAGCCACACATTGCCACACTAAGTATTACCCAAATTGCTTTTCCGAGAGCTCTTACCCTAGAAGCAGATATGAGTGCGTTTTGGTATCTGAATCTGCTTAAAAGAAAAAGAAAACCTAGTTTTTAAAAGAATTGAGATAAATCAAGGAGCTCATCTTGTAGCCCACTGTAGAACGTTCCTTAGGTTAAGTGAAATATGCAACAGTCGGCTGGAGGATTAACTCTCCTAGAAGGTTTGTAGCTTTCCTATGGAAAATTGTCTTCTCAATGATGTCAGTTTTTTGCCCGGCGACCAGAGACAATCCCATTTCTTTGTGTGGACAGAAGCCCTTTGCCCTATTTATCACAGCTGGACGGGTTTGCTTTGGTAATTAATTATTTCAAACGATTCACTCATTTGTAAAAGCGGGCAGGATGAGTTAGTTATTGTTTGCTGCATAGAAGAAATTGTGAACAAATAATGAGTCTCACATGCATTTATCGTATATTCGGGGTCAGGGACATTTAAAACTATACTAGAATAATATATAAATATATGTGGCTGGTTAAAGGTAATGCTTTTATACATGCAGTACGGAAAGCTAAAAGTCCAAAAGGTATTGCATACTAGAAAATCTGTGCTAAAGATTTTAAAAACTGTGACAAAAAAAAAAGATATTTATTGGTGGATTTAATACAATATTTCTTTTATTTTCTCGGTGTAAATACACTTTGCCAACCATGATGATAATAATTACTTTATATCATAAACAAGCATATTCTAGGAATACAGAATTTTAAAAATGTACTGAAAACCTAATAATATAAGCTATTTGAAAAGATAACATTATTAATTTTACCTGAGTAAAAAATGTAAAATTTTTAAGAAGGCTGCAACACGGCCGCCCAAGATCTCCATTTTGAATATTTTATTTGGCCGTACGGGGTCTGTTTGTCGGGCAAATTCGGTCGCACGACGGCAGCACTGTAAAATATATTAAAAATGGGACTAGAACATGTAATGCCATAGCTCCGCCAGTTAAAGGTTACCACAGCTGCATGCTCGACAGCACCATCGGTGGAGATAATTTATAAATATCTATCTGTATAAATTGGTTCGGCTGTGGTGCAGCCGTGCTGCGACCGCAGTCCTTTGTATTCAAGGTCGGCACTTATACGGCTTATACGGCTAATTAATTCTACTCCGTGTAGCCGTTTCATATTTTCCAAAAACATTACGGACCGGGTGCAGCCGTTGTACCGCCGTCTAGAAACCGTACGGCTGTGGTATAGCCAAGGTGTAGCCACTGTTCATTTTTACTTGATAATATTCTCATTTGCAGAACTGTTTAAATTGCTTAATAATTTTTATTCATATTATAATTTATTGTTATAAATCTGAAGCTCGAGTTACTAAATTACGTCCAAAACAAACGACGCTTTTAACCGACAGCTAGAAAATTTAGCATCATACATGATGAGACATATGATTACGTACATAGATTAATTTTGCCCATTAAGTTATATTGCGTTTAAAATTGTATACGAGAACGTGAAATCAACTTAGAAATGATTAGAAATTAGAAGATTTGGAAATACCGCATATGTAGATGTTTTGACGTAATTTTTTTCTCTCGTGCGTTGTTTAGAATAACGATTTTTTAAATCGGATAAAAATAAATAATTATATGCGTTTTTAGAAAATTTTAAATGGACCCCATATCAACCCATATTATCCCAGAAAAAGATTTTTTAGAATATAGTAGAAGATCCCATATTAACCCATATTATCCCAGAGAATGTAAAGAACTTAAATCAAAATTATTAATATGAACTTCTTCGCACAAAATTAATTTAAAGTTAAATTTTCTATAATTAGAGTTAATTTTTCCATAATTAGAGTTAAATTTTCCATAATTAGAGTTAAATTTTCCATATTGTTCCTAGGGTAGTAACACTGCGAAGTATATTCCAAATTTCCCATTATTCCATCTCTTAGGCTCCCAGCTAAATGAACTTTGATAAACCGATTAAATTTAATTTATGGCTGCTCTTAATACCATATTAATTCAGAGGAAGGCGGTGAAGTAATAACTTCCCATTTACCGAGCTCGTATCTCATTCATTCCCACAGTTTCCATTCTGTAACCATCTCAAGCTACAATAATGCACTTCATCATTATAGTAGAATTACTGATATTGTCATAAATTCCGTCCTTTCTCTCCTTAAGATGAATCTATACGTCGCTGACAAACTTATATCGTGCTTAGCGCAATTTTCCTAGTCTTCATAAATCTTCTCTGTGAACGCTGGTCCCCGTTTCCCTCTTTATCTCGCTGGGGTCTTGGGATTATACATATGTACTATATGTCAGTATGTGCCACATTTTTGGAGGAAGGGTGTATTCTACCGGCAGATATATGTACTATACATCGTTTATGTTTTCGTGAAAATTATTTATGGATAGTGTGTTCTGAGATGGAATTTAAAGGAGGAGAAATTTTGATGGTAATTTTGGTAGGAAGACAGCAAATTTGATGGCTATTTTATGAAAAGCTATAGGGTTTATGGGAATTCTATTGTTTGAAATTAAATATATTTTGACTTGATATTGACTTTATAATACTAAAATATATTTTTTACGAAACAAATTGAAAAGAAATTGAATTGGACTTGTTGCATACCCTGTACGATTGTTTTAATTTAGATAAATAATAAATTTGTGTTATAAAGAACCTGCCGGGCTAAATTTGCTTCAATAATATATAATAGTTGGATAATATGAAAAAAAAATTTATAAAGTGTTGGTCAATTTGAATCAAATAAATTATTAAAAGACCAAACCATACATACTGGTAAAACTATGCACATTTTAAACAATTTTCGTTGTTCAATACTAACTTCCAGAAATAGTTAATTTCAGTTTTTATTCCTAATTGAACCCCATTATTGGACGTGTGTTCGTATTTTAACATATTATTGCCTAATAAATCTTTAAATTAAACTGCTATCTGCTATCGAATTTCGTAAAACGCAATTAAAACTTATTATTTGTATTGTTCATCAACAATTTTGTGGTCAGTTTTTAAGAAATTTTTATTTTAAATACAATTATGTCGAAATTTTGTGCAGGAATTTTGTTTTTGTACCTTTTAAGTGATTTCAGTTTTAAGTATAGTATACAGTAATTTTTCGAAATTCCATATTGATCGATTAAGCAGCTCTTAAGAAAAAGCGGTCACCACTTTGATTGGGGTTTTCAACGTTAACGCGGATATTTACATTAAAATTAATATTTTTGAAAGAAATGTTACTCAATTACTCAAAGAAATATCGAGCAAAACAACACACTTGCTGCATTACAAAATAATCACTAAAAAATCACAAACAAAATCATAAAAAATACTCACTCTAAGTAATCCTAGCCCCTTAATTAAAGAAAATGTGAATTTACATTTAAATACATAGTCATCTTGCAAGGAGAAATGTTGTACCTTGCACACAGCAAGATAACAGAAATGTTAATTAACATTAAATTTGTAGATATGGTTAGTAAACAAATTTCTTATTCAAAATCTTATATAAAACAAAATTTATTGTTTGACGCATTTTTAACTTACGATTTCGGTTATTTTAACTAATGTTTTTCTTTCAGTGTAAGATAATTGTATTAAAAATAGAAAAACTTATATTTTTTTATTTAATTTTGTACAAAATGAAGTAGCGTTGGACCTGTACTTTCCAAGCTAATTAGTAAGAAATTCTAATCCTAAACCTTGATCCTGGATTGATAAGAATCCCTGCGTATAAGTTTGGCTGGAATCTGGTTTAGATAAAAAATGAAATTTTTTTATTTTTTTTGTAATGTAATTAAATTATTAAAATTTGTCTTTATAAAATTGTTCCTTATCTTATTAATTTTTAAAAGATGAATTTTTTGTTTTTTTTTGATAAAATGAGGTGACCTTTTATATCAGTTCAATTTTTTTCTAAACCACGGCTGATTCACATAAACGTGACTCTACTGAGTAATTTAAATGTTTTTTTCCCGAAATTTTTTTTCCCTCCGCGAGAGTGTATATTTCGCAAAGTTGGCCCAGAAAGTTGGCAGCTGAAATTTCTTGTATCCAACTGGTCATTGACATTACAAAATGTAAAAACAAAAATACGTCAGGGTTTCATCTAATAACTTTGCAAAATAAGCCGTCCTCTTCCTAGCGAACTCTAATTTTCAAAAGAGGGGTATGCCAAAAAAAGAATATACATACATATATATATAAAAACAGACTATATAAAAAAGTTATGCGTCCAACATTTTACAAGTTGGCGTTTGTAAGTAAACAAAATCAAGCACGACAAAGCTCCCATGCTCGCCGAAAAAATTGTTATGTACCTTTGTACCACGTCTAACTGGATTCAGATAGCGTTGATCGAGGAGTGGAACGGAGAAAAAAATATAGAAAGATTGAAGCTCAATAAAATTCGATAGAGACATTATTCAACCGTCTGCTTCGGGTTTTACTTTCGGCCAAAATAAGAGTTCTCTGAACCCGCCTCAGGTCTTTTGTATTTTCTTCCGGCCTAAAATCAAATTGCGCCATAGAAAAACGAACTCAGTCGAGGGGGGCTTACTCATTAAAAAAAATGGAGTCCCGTTAAAGGTGAGCCCCCTTATCGTATTTATGTGTGTAACTGAACCGTCTTCAGAGACGTTCTCAAGTCGAAACCGTGACAAATTGTGTCCGATCTTACATCTTAATTAAGAATTAAGACGTCATTCATCACAGGCCACTGTCTACTCGGTTTACTCTAATTTGGAAGTTCGATGCACGGAACCCTCGCGACACGTTTCTGTTTTCATTGTTTTCGTTGTCGTTTTGTCGACGGCAGTACCCTCCCTCCTATTCCAGTAGAATGTGGGGCTCCAATCTAAAGTGCCCCCGGGCAGCCGCGATTGATAAGTGGAGATGAATCCCCGAAAGAAAGAAAAAATACGGGCTAGAGCAAATATTTGCCAGGGAGATTAATACGGCAGCCCGCGTACTATGGGAATTTCCATTCAGCAGCAGACAGCACTGCTTTAGTGCGGTGATCTTGGATGTTTTTTAGAGCGCGACATGTGCCTCAAGACGCCTCAATCTGCTTCTTAAAGTTTACTTTGCACACTGTGTTGTAATTGCGCTAAAAAGCGTGAAATTGAGAAGTGTACTGAACAGAGATAGAGTCTTTGTATATTAGGAAAAACCTATACAGAGGAGGAACAGAAGTGGGGTCGAAAATAATGCTTTCGTCATTGAAGAAATTTTACTGAGGGTGAACTGTGAAGCTTTTCATTGAGGTCGCAAAATCGACAATTGTTCGATTACTCGCGTTTTATCTCAAGTGGAATATGTAGCACATGCGAGATGACAGGAAGGTGTAAAAATAGAGCTCTCGTCACGCAAATGTAAAATATTTCTTTAAAAATTACTAATGACTTCCTCGTTTAACGCCTCTGACAGAATTTTATTCTGCTTAATCTTAGATACCTAGGAGCGGGTATGTGACACATGTGTCGACGTAACCGCTTCGTCTGACTAATTAACGCATTATCGGAAATTATTGGTATTGATTACCACTAATAGGGTGCGCGCTTACCGCCCAGATAAGGAGGGAAACTTAGCGCTGATGTAATTGGAAACCATTGGGTGTATCGCTTCGGGGTAATTCTTTAATAAAATCATTTAGGTGTATATAGCAGGTACGAGAAATTGTTAATAACAAAAATAACAAAAATTAATGGGGAAAAGTATATAAACGAGCATGAGACAGCTAGTGGGGCAATATGTAGAATAGTTGCCATGGAACCGCCTACTCACTTATCGTTCCCATGAAATGGCCTATCAAGTTTAGATGTAACAATTCTAACTTCTAGCAGCTGTTCTTACTTTAACGACCAATTGGACACAAAAATTTTGAGAGGGCATAAATCACGAACCTCTCCTATACGGAATTGTCGATTATGGGACGTTTTTTTGAAAGACCATGAATTTTAGAAAAGTCATCTATTGTTGCTAGCTTTATTTATTGTTGTAATTATCGATACTTCCTGACTGTTACAGAAATAAGCATAGCAAGGCATAGCTATCAGCCTAGTCCAAGCTATAAACAGCACCTGCATTAATATGGGACTGTTATCATCATTTGGTTCTATTAGTAAAACTAGAACGAGTATACAGCGCATGCTTATTAAGATTATTTTATATCATTAAATAAGTCAGTATGCTTTATACCACTTAAGCACTTGTGGTTAACAGGCTCATAGATACCATAGTTAGTTCTAAAACTTTTTGTTTGTAGAAGACTTACGCCTACTCTCCAATGGACAAACCAACCAACCAAAATGCTCCTACCTACTCCTGTTTATAGTTGGTTGGTCATCAACAGAGATTAAAACTTTGCATCCATTTAACAGATTTGTAATGTCGTCAGTTCACAAAATGAAAAGAAGAGGATCCAAATGGCTACCCTGATGCATACCTAAAGTGGCTTGGATATTCCTTGAATTAGTACCACGGAAAACAACCTGGTAGGACCTATTTGACAAATAAGATCGTATCCAGTTGACAAATGAGCTTTATTTTCAAGTTTTAACGTTTTGATAGAATGATAGACCTTGTCGAAGGCTTTGCTAAAATATGTAAAGATACAGTTTGTTACTAAACCCATCTGGAAGTCTTCAATAACATGCGGAACTTAGTTTAACTATTTCTGAAAACAAGTTTTTTTTTAAGTTGCTTTTACAATAATATTTTTGTCAAGATCTAAAATATATATTTCTTTATCTTTACAATAATTAGATTAAAAAATGTCTCATGTTTGTTTATACATATAAATGCCATACCTGTTTTTGTGTTTCTGCAGTCGATTATTTAATTCAGCTTAAGAAAAACAATCGCTGAATTCAACAGTCGATTGCAAAAACTGAATTTTCGAACACAAGTTGCAGCTACGGTTTTCTATTGAATTGGTTCAATTCACACTGTAATGACCTTTGATTGAAAAGATTTAATTTGATGCATTAGTACCAGAGTATAAAAGTTTGACAAGCCGACTTTATTCTGTTCCGTTGTTTTTTTCTTCACAAGTCTGTAATTTTTATTAAATATACGTAAGTGTGGCGCTTTAAAATTTTTATCACTGTTCATGAAATTCTCGACTACCCCTACAATTTCAAGAAGTGTAACAAGAAAAAGCACTACAAATTTATTTTTGCAATATTCAAATACGCAGCAATAAAAGTTTTATGTTAACTTTACTGCTTGCCTTAAACAAAAATTAAGAGGAGTATTTTGTGTATTTGGCCTTCACACTGTATTTGAATTGAGTGAATTTTTTCAATCGTTAAAGTGTTCTTATTTTTTATGATAGCTAAAAAGCTCCTTTAACATTTACGAAAACTTTTAAGAATAGCAATGATTTTTAAAGATATTGAAATAAACGTCAAATTTAGTTACTATGTAAAAAAACTTAATTAAAGAAATTTCGGTGGCGTCTAAATTTATTACGTTAATAATCGGTACACTCGGGAACAGGCTGCTTGTTATTCTAAAATAAGTCCTTTTAGTGAAGGAAGAAGCATATAAAAGAAATGAAATCCTTATTTCTCCCCATGAATTCATTGACTCAAAAGCTTCTGAAAGTACTACTTGAGAAATATGAAATTCTTCCAAATTTAGCTAATCATAAAATTGCCTTTGTCAAGTATCTCATGAAACCTTCATGAGGTAATAAAGCTAACAATATTAAGAATAAAATTGTGTCCACCCTCTTAAGTGGCAATCTGGCTGAGAAGTTAATAGCACGTCCCACCCATCCCCGTTCTGACCAATCATTTAATCGCGACGGTATTTTAATTCTCATCCATCTATCGAGTGACGTGCTAGCTTCTAGCATTAGCCATAATTTTGTTTTTTAATATTGAGGGCAAACAAGAGAAGTTAATTATTTATTCAGCGCAGCACCCTGTTTCATGACTATTTCGGAACAGTAGTCGATCATCCACCAGAGGAATTGCCTGGAATTTATTTTTACGAAGACCGGAGCTCCTTTCACTGGGATCGGCGATAAGCTATTTATAGTCTAGAATTGTTTGCCCTTCTTTTGATGTATAAACTTTGTCTTGGAGCAGATAGTTTCCGGGTCGGAAGAGACTTTTCTGTCCCATTCGGAATTCCGCTGACTGTATAAATGGTCGCAATTATTTTTAAGATGTTTGACTCAATGGTATTCTCTTTTAAATGTACTTTGGAATAAAGCACAATTTTTTGGTTGTAGGTACCTACTTTGAGCTCAGGAAATCCGTGTCCAAATTAAATTCATTTATTGACCCATGAATTCGATCGATTCCGGTAGCAAGAAATAAACTAATTCAAAAATCCCTTTAATTGTTATACCAAATAAAGGGTTAGGTCATTCTAGGTTTTTAAAAAAATCGATTTTGTCTTGTTTTGTTAAAAAGGTACCAAAGGTACAAAGATACCAATCTATAGAATTATATTCCAAAAAATTATGTGCGTGAAAAATCCCTAAGTACTCGATTTTCGTATTCTAGCGCAACGCCTCTTGATTCAAGGTATTGAGACATTATTCATGTCTTGACTTTCTTCAAACTTTAAATGCGTTTATTTCATTTTTCAAGTCGGCCGAACTCATAACTTAAGCAAATTTCAACCGATTCATTTGAACTACGTAGGATTTTTTCATTATATTTTATAGTTTTTTTTTTATAAACAATTTCCTGACGATTTTCTCATGGTATTTCATACTTTTTTACAAAGAACAATATATCAAACAAATTCTACGTATTTTTATATAGCTATTCTTATATATAATCGAAAAACTTTGGTGTCTAAACATAACTCAAAAATTATAGGAGCTTTTGGTCTGGCCGTTGACCTTCCAGAAATAGAGGTGTCATCGAAAAAAAATGGCAGTCGCCATATATCGCTGTGAAAAAATAATTTTGTGTGGCCAATTACATGTATAATAAAACAATCCGATTTATTTTATGGATTCGCTGAAAAGAAATCACGAAATATGCAATTTTTTTGGGCTTTAGAGTGGCATATAAGTAGTATTTATCTCAGCAACTAGGACAAGTTCAAAATCAAAGGTTGTAAAAATTAAAAGTGAAACTTGACTTACTACCAAATATTTAAAACATTGTTCCAAGAAAAATGCATTTAAAAATTTGGAAATTTGGTTTGACATTGACTATGTATGATCTTTTTATATACATTATAAGTGTGTTTATTGAATTAATTTCGAAAAATTGTTTCTTGCTGTTATTAAGAGGGTAGTTCCATACTATCGAACAAGAACATATCGAATCCAAAAATATATATTGTTTTTTACATTTGTTAAATTTATATAATAGAAAGTATGTAAATATTTTATCACTTATTTTCTATTATATAGAATTAACAAAACTAAAAAACAATAGATTTTTGGAGCCGATAGTCCAGACTACCTTGTTTAATAACACAAAGCTCAAAAAGGATTAGAAGCAAGTTAGACTTATTTTTGCATATATAACGGGTCCGCCAAATAACTTTTTTTTTTTGAAAATGCTATAAAAAAAAACTACTGAATATTTTTTCAAATTTCTTTTTTTATTTCAAATTACAATCCTTCCGGTTAATGATGGAAAATAATTTCATTCAAATGGCTGCCTCGGCTGGCCATGCAGTAGCCTACACGATCGGCTACGTGCCACACAGCCGACGCTACACTTGATGTTTTGCGCCCTGTTTTTGAAAATCTCAGTCGTTTGGCCACCTCGGAGCTGCGATTTGACACCGTTAGACTATTATTTGTGGGGTGCCGTCAAAGATAAGTGTTACGCCGACAAGCCAGAGACAATTGACGCTTTAAAGGACAATATTCGTGAAGCCATTGGTGAAATACAGCTGCACACAATCGATAATGTACTTAAAAATTGGACCGATCGTGTAGGCTACTGCATGGCCAGCCGAAGCAGCCATTTGAATGAAATTATTTTCCATCATTAACCGGAAGGATTGTAATTTGAAATAAAAAAAGAAATTTGAAAAAATATTCAGTAGTTTTTTTTATAGCATTTTCAAAAAAAAAAAGTTATTTGGCGTACCCTGTATTAGCCTCAATTTAAATAAGTTCTAATCTCTGGTAGGATTATAGACAACAGGTGATAGACGACAGAAATGGCAAGATGGTAGACATAACAGATAATAGACAGTAGACGACAGACAGTAGACGACAGACAGTAGACGACAGACAGTAGACGACAGACAGTAGACGACAGACAGCAAACAATAGACGACAGACAATAGTCGATAGAAAAACATTTCACTCCAGCAAAATCGAGTTTTTGCATGATGATAATAAATTTTGCTTCTCATCTTGCAGGAATGGGAAATTAAAAAGAATAAAGGAGCACTTCTGAACATATTTTGGCATTGTCATCGGTGCACCCTAACCTTGATGAGAATCTTCGAAATGTCTGCAATTATTCGGCGATGACTCTTAAGGAGGTGTGAAGTGTTGGGAAAGAGCTAGAAAGAGTTGCCCTCAAGGACCTTTGGCGGTTTCGCACCCGAATATTGAAAGTGCTCCCTCTCTAGATTTCTGGATCCATTCCAAGTTCGAACCACAGGCCCCACTAATAAATTCTCCCCGAAATATGCTGATGAAAAGGCAAAGTTTTCGCCGGAGCATTTTCAGTTTCGTCGGGGGGGCTCTTCCTTCCTCTGGGTTCGGACCGGGTTCCCGGGACTCGTTCTCATACATTATATAGTATATTGAATATATGTGCGGAGAAGAACACTGGTCTTTTGTAGATTTAATGGCCAGGGTAACCACTTACCCACTATGCGTGACAAGTTCTGACCTTGATCGCGTTGCTGACCAAAATTCCTATATCGACCGAATCCGTTCAGTTATTCACTTAACACTGAGGACCAGAACGGAGCTCCTGATGGACACTCCCGAATGTTGGTCTGGATTATATGATGCTAAAATTTTTATAATAAATTTTACTACTTGTAAAAGAGGAAACTCCTAAAATTTTCTGACAGTTGTATTAAGGAATTTACCACTGAATTTTGCTCCCGGTTTCGTTTATTTTTGCTGAACAGTTCGGGGGGATTTATAGTGTATGTGTAGTAGGTGGATAATTGAGGAATGGGGGAATAACATAAATCGCCAGATCAGATGAAGGAAACTGGGACACATATAGTAGAATAAAGGGATATCGATTGCAATTACCATTCTCGTATTGTTTTTACAGCATCCTTCAACTTTTGTGTGGGACAGTGTCTTGAGGGGCAAAATACTGGATGCTTTCATTGACAAGAAAATATATAGCTTTTCTATATACGAACGACTATTATTCTTGATATCATGTTTTAGCGCAATTTAATCGATTTATTGAAGAGGAGAAAAGGCAAAGAGTACTGACAATCAGGGAACGCTATAATTAATCGTTTCAAATAACCTGAATCTCCTTTTTTTAGTTTAAGGATAATGGGCGTCCTTAATTTGCAAATTTAATTCAATACTACAGCAGCTTTCCGAAAAGTTGTCAGTTTGGAAAAATTATATTATATATTGAGTAAATTGGGGATTGTTAAACTGTTTATCATGTAAATAAGTTATCATTTTTGGATTTATCAGACTTAAACCCATTAATATTTTAATTGCAGAATGAATATTATATCAAGCCATAGGAATCTTGACAGATAAATGTATATACAGAGTGGGCCATTGGTTGGTTTCTTTTTAAAAATGTTATATTGTTTATACTAATCAATATTTTTTAAAGTTTGTGGATTTATTGAAAAGAGTAAATTGTCCGATAAGTTATGGAATATGACTTCATATAAATGGCTGCTTTGGCTGGCTGTCAACCGAATTTAGCAACACATTTTCAATAGTTTGGGGCCCTATTTAATGAATAGCTCGATCAATATTGTGTTTAAGTGCTTGAATCGTTTTTGGATGGTTAGCGTTACATCGATATTTAATAGTATTCTACAAACAAAAAAAGTGCAACAGTGCTAAATCGTAACTGTGCGGCTATAGCACATCTTTTCAAAATCCGTACTGTTTCGCCAACACAACACTCATTATCGAAATAAGTTTTCAATGTTTGTCAATGTTGCTCCAGTATTATATTTTTCATTTCGTTTTGCGGAGATATGATATTGTGATTGAGTGTTGAAGAGCTGTCTGTGTGAAAATAACAAATAATTTAAAAAGAAACCAAAGGCTGGCCGTCCTTTATCCCACTGTTGTCCATACATTTTCGACATATTCTCAAAACAAATAATTAACAAAACCATGAGAACAATAACTTCATATATGAAGGCTATCGGAAAACAGAATAAATTTAAGGTGATAAAGTGGGTAGGAAGAAAAAAAAAATCGATTTTCTATGTTCCTGCAGCCGTTATCTCGCTGCCGAAGCATTTGTTGGGGGTTTGGTTATATGGTATTCTTGCAAATTGCTCATCTAGAAGCGGTCTATTAATAACGACAATCTACGCAGTTTTATGGGCCAACAAGCTACACTTCCCGTCCGCTGTTCATCCTCGAAAAACATCAGAATATTGATCAGCTGAGCATATATTAATCCATTCGACGTTCTTACACCAACTCAGAGGGGCAAAGAACAACATTTGTGCGTTTTTCTTTTTGTATATAGTATGCAATGCAAATTTCAAGATTGCTGAGGTAATCCCACAGGAGGCGATGTTTTTCATCCCATGAAAATGTATGCTTTGAGGAATCTCTTAAGTTTTTTTGTGAATTTAATAATGTGTTTGTAGGTTGAATGCCTCCCTCACGGTGTAGCATAAATCTTGTGCCAAATATGCGTCCTGTTGCGACTATGGCCAGAGAAATAAAGAATGAAAAAAGGTTTTCTAAGCTGTTGGAAAGTTGCTGTTCTATTTTACCTGTACACTCAGTGACCTCGCTGACTTATAATCTACACGTAGGTGGAAATGTACTTATACGCTATGCATTTAAAAAAAAAAAACCAAAAAATGGTTCTTTTCAGCAGAAAAATATTTACCTGAAAGGTTGGACGAAATGCACACGTTGAAAAAACCTCACCCTTTAGTAACATAAAAAATCAGGAAACTCATTAGTGAAGTGCACCTTAATTCTTTCTGCCACGTGGGTGGCCGCTTGATTACAAAAGTTTGAATGCAATTCGAAAAAATCAAATACATCTGCCGCAACCCTAAAATATTTTTCAATCAATCACTCTGATTAAAAGTTAAATTTTATTTCGTGGAGTTTTACACCCACGTCCGAATCTCAATTCAACTCAGAATTGGACAATCAGCTCTGATTCATGACAGACATGCCTGCTTTATGTGTATTATAATATAATTTTACGGCCTTTAAAATACGAGACACAAGGAAAACTGTTTCCAAGCGTGCAGAAGACATTCACGCTCTTCTACAACTTCCTGTCGAGACGACAAAAATGTTGTTATTATTTTTATTTATTTATTTTTCTCATATGGCGGAATTTTATCGCAATTAAATATTTTTGGCAGTTTTTTTATTTTACGCAGCACCGATTTATCTTTGGCAAACATGTCCGATATTCTTTTTGTTGTATGTTAAGTAAACCTGCAGGAATTATGGCTGTCGCCAGGACACCTTTATTTGCTATAGAAATTTCTTTTATCGAATCGACAACTATTTATAGGACCTACATCCCGCACGATTCTCAAGTCCAAACCATGTGAATTTTTGTGTATTCTGCCAAGATTTTAGCGGCGTGCTCCTCCTCAGATAACACATTTTTTTTCTCGGTTTGTGTTTGCACACTTTCTTTCTATTTACTACTTTTATCTCACCCTATTTCATTTTGAAAGGGAAGAGTATTTGTATTTGTACTTTGCAGTACCGGCCTTAGGGGGGGGCAAGCTCGGGCGGCGCCCGAGGGCGCCGGTCGATTTGGGGCGCCAAATGAATCAGGAACATATTAAAATTTCTCAGAAGAATAAGTTTCTAGAACTGCAAAATTGAGTAAAAATATATGTAAGACGAAGGCAAGGGCGACAAACATGCGTTTTGAAGCATTTTTTTTACTTTCCGAGGTGTTTTTGTATTCCCCCCAAGGAAAGTGACAATTTTATGTATAAGTATCGTAAAAGCAAAATCCCCACGAACAATATCATAAATACAAGCCGCCTAATTCCGAGGATTGCTTCTTATGGCGGTATAGCCCATTTATTCTACTCCACAGGGCGAATCTGCTGAACTATCGCTTTTACGAAAAAGTGATGTTCTACTAATTGTAACTGAGGAAGAATGCCGTTCTTACAGTACCAAAACCATTATAGGGGCGAGAACAAAATGTTAAAGATATTTGCGTTCAAATTTCTGCCATAAGAAGCAATGTAACTTCGCGCCGATTCTCGGACTACATCACTACATGTGCATTTTCAACTTCGCGGCTTGTGTTTATATGTATTAGAGGGAGTTTTGGTAAGAGCCGTTTTCCATTTTTTTTGTGTATTTTCGAATAAATTTTTTCTTAGAAATTCGCGATGGGCGCTTTAGACATATTGTATATATTTGCAGACTGCAGCTATCACTCGTAAGCTGAGGACGTCGCGAGTGTTCTGGGCTTTCCTAAGACTTCCATAAAATTTTTAAATAATATTTGCAAATCATTATTTTTAAAAACTCATTTGGTCTTCAAAAATATTAAAGGAACGAGTGATGCATAAGGTAAATGAACGATTTCATTTTTGGACGTTGTACCTTTTATGCATTCAGTTTTTGAGAGAAAAGCAAGATATAAAAACTGATTATTATACATTTATGTTAGTATTTGATTCTGACGATATAAAGTTATTCTAATTTACCTGTAAATGTTATTGAAATGCAAAATTTATGAAACGTAAATACGAAATTGATTTTCCAATTTTTCCAATGGTTTATTTTGAAACTGCAGATTTAATGATAATATCAAACTGCGTTTGAAGTATTTACTAGTTTAATTGATTATTATTCCAAGTTTTCGTGGCAAAGATTCGTAATTCAATGAAAAACAATTGGAATGCTATACAATATTTAAATGCATATAAAGATTATTTCAGGAAATCCAAAATACTTTTCGAAAATCATGAAGCCTTAAGCTGCTGATTCTCAGAGATACATTACTCGGATATAGTAAATTTTATTCTCAGATGAAGCATTGAAGATTCTATAATACATGAATCAACATTTTCTACTTACACTCTTTATTCTTCCTAATTTTTGACTTTTTGCTTTTATTATTGCACATTTAACTAGCATTTCAAAGAAAATTTTACGGAAAGTATATTCACCCTTCAAATTTAATTTTCTTTATCCTATTCTGTCCAGTGTCAAATCCAGTATCAAATGTAGTTTTCAGTTTATATATGAAATTCAATAATATATTAGATTACGCAACGTTGGGAGTATAAAAAAAAATTACAAAAAAAATAAAAACCGACTTCGAAACTTTGCCTGTATGTACAAATTTAAACTTAAAATTTAAAAATAATATTTTTTATTACTTTAAAGAAAAGAGCATTCAAGGATAATATACAAAATTATTGATATTTAAATATTTAGAATCACTAATCAGTCAGTTTTTAATTGGTGTTGGCAAGGCAAGTTTTAAACCTAGAGAATTTGGGTTTTTAAACTTGCCTTGGCTGGCACCGACTCCAAAAAGTAACTGATTAGATATTGTAAATATTTAAGTACGAGTATTAATAGTTTTGTATATTGTGCTTGAATGCTCTTCTCTTTAAAGTAATAAAAAATATTATTTTTAACTTTTTAGTTTAAATTTGTACATACATGCAAAGTTTTGACGTCGTTTTTTATTTTTTTGTAAATTTTTTTTTATTTTTCAATTTTTAGCTGACGGGAAGTGGTTGAAATTCAATAAAAGGGATTCATCCCCTAAGTTTCCACCTTTAGAGGAGGAATATTCAAATTTAAATGGGACCACCCTTGAGAAATATTCTATTTAATAAAAAAAGAATTATTAAAATCGGTTCACAATCGGCGAATTGATATATATAAAAAGAAGAAAAAAATAAAGTCGAGTTGAGAACCTCCTCCTTTTCTTGAAGTCGGTTATAAATAAAGAATGCCCAACTATTTGATCTAAGGCCTTCTTTTTTAACACCCGAGTAACGTTTACGATTTTTCCGTTCGAAGCCTACGCAAAGTGGAAATTTGTTTTGAGTGGTGGTTACAAAGTTGACACTTTGCGGTCTGGACTGTAGAAAAATTAATTTTTTCTTATCAACATTTGTTATCTTTTTTTCTATACAGGCTGATAATATTTTATTTTAACGATGGAAAACGAGACCATAAACCGTCTGGTTATGAATACAGAAAAAGAAAAGCGTCAGAACCATCTATTCAAAATGAAGTTAGATCTGAATCGCCTAAACCAATTTCGGATGGAAATAAGTTGAACATAGATGAGGACGAGCCCAACAATCAAAATGCGGTAGATGACGGAATTTGTGAAAATATAGAAGAATTATCTAAAAATTTTTCGGATTGTTCTGTATGGTCAGTTCATCGTAGCAAAAAAATCGTACTTTTTTCCACTTCACCGTGTTGTCCGTCCGCCTGTGCATTTTTTGTGTAATTCAAAATTAGAAATCGAAGTTTAACTATGTTCGGAGAAAGCCCAAACCTTGAAATTGTTCACACTGCTAAATTTTTGATGACACTACAAGTTAAAAGAAATTTTGAACCTGCGATAATTGTTCAACTTTTTATTGCGCTACTTATAAAAGCGTGTTTTTTTGTTTTTTAAGCCATAATTTTTATATTTTTCTTTACAAGGGGCGCCGAGGAAAAGTTTGCCCGACTAAACGCAAAAGCCTAAGGCCGGCACTGGTACTTTGTCTGAGAGGCGACAGTTTTTGTTATATAGTCTCAGAGGTATCAAGGCACTTTTATGTTATTTAGCAGTCTTGTCAGCTACGATAATTTTATTCTAAATTTTTTTTTTTTTTTGCTCACTCATAGTCTATAAATTCGAAATATTCATTTTATGTGTGCATACTAAATCACAACATTTAATATCCCATAAAATAAAATAAAAAATTTCAGAAAAATCACGAGTTTTGTAGATGAAATGTAAAATGTCAACGAATAATCTTTCGTCCCGGCATTTCGTCAGTAGGAATAATCTTTAAAACTAGCATATACTGGATCGAAACAGATCTGGTCTAACTTAAACAGAAAAGAACAGATATTTTTCTGTATTATTTCTTCAGTAAACCGATTCAAACTAGGTTACAGATAAAACTTTAACGTGTAGGATCTTAAGTGTAAAATTCGGTGTTCGTCATTAGTCATGCATTATATTTGTTTTTCCATTAAGAAGATAGATAACCGTGATATGAAAATTTTTCGAAAAAGAAAATATCTGAAACACATCAGACTGCCTTACTGACTTAAAAATAATAAATGATTTCAAAGACAGCATATACTACAATATATATATCTACATAGGTTTAATTTTTGTTGGAAGAAAAATTTTAAGGTTTTGTACTTTAAAAGATGAAATTAAAATGTGTAAAAATATTCCAATTTCTGAAACTTCTGAAATTACACTACTCACCAAAATTAAAGAGTCACCCAGTAACTCGCAAAAATTATATATGTTTATTTTTCTTCACAAATTGTAACAAACGAAATTTAACACTTAAAAATTAAATGTTTTTGTTTCCAGATTTTTGTTTTTAATTACCTACGTATTATTATATTTCGAAAAAGCAGAAAAGAAACCCTGGGACTGATTTAATTAATCTTTTATTTATTAATTTTTAATTTTGCTATGAGAATATCTTATATACAATATATGTACAATATATATTACAAATATGTACAGCGTAAGCCAAATATTTTGTTAACAGGTAATGTACATAAAGTGACTAACAAGGAAACGTTCTCAGGTGTCTCACCGATTTTGATGAAATTGCAATATGTTATAGAGTATCGAAAAATAAGAGATACGTATTTTTTTTTTATCTGCGGATATGTACATTTAGGGGGTGAAAACCACCCCTAAAGTTTACCCCCAAAAACAGTTTTTCCTAAATATTTCAAGTTTTAATGATTTTTTTTCGAATGAAACAAATTAGATATGATGTCTCATAAATATACTAATCTTTTGTAAGTTCCCGGGGAAGGAAACCGTTATTTTTTATTGCAGAAAAACGATTTTTTTTATATTTTTGCATCACAAAAATAACAGCTTTAATTAAAAATCATTCAAAAATATTTTTTCACATACGATTTTGAAAAATAAAGTTGACCTGTTTTTGCGTTTTCGTAAAAAAAGCTCCTCAAGGGGGTAAACAACCTCTAGCACTAATAATAAATGATGTATATTCTTTCGGAAATCAGTTTATTCGTGAATTAAGGGGTATTAAGGGGTTTTTGGAGTCGCTGATTACGAATCTGATGTTAAATTAAAAAAAATTCAAAATGGCAGATCCAATATGGCGGACAAACTTTTGAAATATACACCAATTTTTATAAAAAAAAAACACAATAAATAAAAATACCCCCTAAATGTGCGTATCCGCAGATAAAAAAAAATACGTGTCTCTTATTTTTCGATACTCTATAACATATTTCAATTTCATCAAAATCGGTGAGACACACCTGAGAACATTTCCTTGTAAGTATAGTTATTATTAATTTATTTCTCAGCTTTTTACAAATTAATCTTACATGGCGGATATAGATTTATTATTACATCATATAGAGTCTTTTTCTTCTTAATCTTCGTTCTCTGACCTAATCGAACGTAGTTTATTTATTTATTTATTAGTTAATTAGAACTAATTGTGCGAAATAAGATTTACATCTTTTAACTATGAATACTAGCGGTGGAAAATAAGAGAAACAAAAAAAAGAAAAAGTAGGATAGTGCACACTTGTTAACAAAAAATATAGCTCTTATCTCATAAAATTTTACTGCATAATATACTTTATATCAGCTTGAAACTCTTTAAAATGAGACTTAAGCCACTTTCGAAATAAAATGTTTATCATTCTATTAACCTGCTAATTTTCTGTATACAAAATCTTAGTTTATTTAAATATATTAATTACAATTTGTTAAGAAATGAAAAGATAACGTAGAAATGTAAATATTAAAACATATCATATATTCATTTCCATTATTGGTATGAACTTACTGTTTTACATAATTGAATAAATAAAAAAAGCATGATTTGATTTTCTACAGACGGAACATGACATTCTAAAATTATAAGAGTTTTGTGATTTGTTTAAATAGCTGTCAAATCTTTAAAGGATATTTTACATATTTTATTATTTTTCGTGGTGGCAATTTCAAAACAATTTATTTTTCACAATTTAGTAACACGAAAATTTTTATGTATGTCGTAGCCGATGTACTTATGCACAACAAATACAGGATGTTTGATGTTAAAACGGCCATAGGTTGGAAAATGGTAAGGAATATCAAGATAAACAAAAAATTTTATGGGAGGGGGTGGGTCGGAAATGCTTCCTTTGGAAGGGAGAGGGGAATATCTGTATTCAGGTACCAGTTTCACACCCTGTAACCTTTTTACCGAGAACCGTATGATCAATATTTAGATATAGCAAAACCCCCGGGAATACATATAAACACAAGCCGTGAAGTAGAAAATGCATACGTAGTGATGTAGTCCGAGAATCGCCGTGAAATAACATTGCTTCTTATGGCGGATGATCCAAAGTAAGCCACTCCACTCGCCTGAACTGCTAAACTATAACTTTTACGCGAAAATTATGTTCTACTAACTATAACTATGGAGGAATACCTTTCCAGTGATCTGAAAAAATTTATAGTAGCAAGAACAAAATATTAGAGTTTTTTGCACTTAAGAACAACTCTAACCATTTCCCCGAACAAAACAGCAGCGGCAGGTCGACTTGACAGCACGACTTTCCGTGGTAATTTGTTCGATGGGCAGTAAGAGTAACTTTTGAGCTCAAATATCTTTAATATTTTGTTCTTACCCCTATAATGATTTTGGTACCATAAGAACGGTATTCCTCCCCAGTTACAGTCAGTAGAACATCACTTTTTCGTAAAAGCAATAGTTTAGCAGATTCGCCCTGTGGAGTGGAATGAATGGGCTATACCGCCATAAGAAGCAATGTTATTTCGGTGCAATCATCGGACTACATGACCCTATAGGTGTGGTAGTGAGCAGGTCTACTTCACGGCTTGTATTTATTATTCCCGGGGGTTTTGGATATAGGGTAATGTGGATATAGGGTAGTATGTGTCCCAGGGTATTTAATTCCTCACTTGGTACTTGTTCTGAACTAATTGTTACCGCCCTTCTTGGAAAGAATGTTGGCGATTTTAAATTTTATTTCCTAATTTTCGTGAAATTGTTTAAAATAAGTTCGTAGTGGAATTGGATATCGGAAGGCACTAGAAGGAATTAAATACCCTGAAGGGGACACATATATACTACCCTATATTTTTTATAGGCTACAAGTCATATACCCAAATAAAAGGGAAGCTTAGAGTAATTTAAATAATCAGTAAAAATGGTATTTTGGCAGGAAAACCCCCAAAATTTTAAAAAATCATTTCAAATATAACTAATTTTCGAACAGTAAGGATTTATAGCTGCAGATCAGAGAGGAGCAGATAGGTAGGCTCGTTGGAACAGATAAAGCGTTGTATTGTATCTAAATATTGGTCTTGCGGCTCTCGGTAAAAAAGTTACAGGACGTTCAGTGAAACTACTAGTACCTGTGTACAGAAATCCCCCTCTCCCTCTGAAAAAAAGTGTTTCCGATCCACCCCTCCTATACAATTTTTAGTTTGTCTTGACATTCCTTACAATTTTCCAACGTATGGCCATTTTAAGACCAAACACCCTATATAAGAATCTTTTTGTTACTCGGATGCGCTCTATACAAAATGACCGAATAAATGTAAAAACTGCAATGCAGTATTCAACTTAAGCAATTATTTTCGTATAAATCAAATCGAACAATGGGAAAAATTTATATTTTTCTATATATATACCTTATAGATTATAAAGGAAAAATTAAGATTAATCTAGATAATAAACTTAAAAAAGTAGTACTCAGTGGGCCGATAAAGGGCCTTATCATACTGTTTTTGCATAGAAATCAGAGCCAAAAATTTCTTAGCTCCTTCTCTAGAGCAAAGAAGTTATACAGGATCACAAACAATAGGCAGATTTATTGAAAAATTGTAGGATAGGGTTGATGAGGTAACAGAGCCTACAACTTACCTTTCTAAACAATTGCGACTTTCATCGCGGAGCGATTGCGGGTGACAGAAGAGTTACAATGAATTGAAAGTTTCCCACAGACTCCAGCCTCCGTTCCATTTGTCATAACTCTCCTCTGACCCAGTAAAAGCAAGAAAGGCACTTCTGCGCGACTAAAGTAATAGGCGGAGATGCAAATGACATGAAAGGCCTTTGTGCGCAACAATGGGCCGATTTGGTCGAAGAAAGATGTCTCAGAGACCCGCGGCACCGTCTCAAGTCGCTAGAAAGCCGCTCTTCTGGCCAAGGGAACTTTTCTAATTGTTACTGTCCAGCATATTTATCTCCTGACCGGGCCAACAAATCAGGGCCGTGCGGAAACGCCAACGGATGACGTGAGCCGCTCTCGACTCGGTTGCAAGTCAATTAAATTGGCATTTGGTAAGATGCCAGAACAATGAACCATTAATCAAGTTGATCTCCTGGCATGGACGTAACTTCATCCGCCCGCGATTCCCGGCGTGGTAATCTTTCGCTGCAATGGTTTGGGCACTTCGCAGGCCCCTTCCATAAGTCTTAACTCTGCGCTCTGGACCCCAAAATTGAAGACGTTGGAGCCCCATCGTCGAACTGAATAGCGCTCCTCCGCTACCTTCTAAGGCGCTATAATATCTCATATCTGAGATGATTCGCGGGAACACCGCCACCCTCTGCCCGCCGCATCGCTTATCGTAGACGAGGGCTATAAATGCCGCTGTGCTTATTGCAAAATAAAGTTTTACGACGGCGGTAGGAGTGAATGGGTTATTAGCAAGACATAAACTTTAACGACCTCGAAATTTTCAGGGAAAACACTTTACGGCAGTTCAGCGAGCAGGAAATGGAAATTCAATGCACCAATGCCTTCCGTTGCTGTCCGTGGCACTGTCCAGATCCGTGTACGGCGCGCATTAAATTGCGCCCCTAAGGACACAGTGCGCGCCGCGAAGCAAAAATTAGTTATAAAATATAGACGGCAGCTGAGTAACGATTTCACGATGAGCTGAGCCCAACAAGAAGACAAACATCTTCGCGGCTAAAGTCCAAGATGCGTGTCCAATCAACAAAATAGCATCTTGAAATGTTGCCCCAAAGTGAATTCATTTATTCAACAAGCCTTTTGGAATTAGATATATCAAAATTTATAAAAGTATACATATAATAAAATCGTAACAAGTTCAATAAATAAGGAAGAAAGTAATCGTTACATACTATATGTATAATAGCAACGATATTGAAACCACAACTAAATACGAGTCGTCTGTTATGGCTGAATTATGCACAAACTTCTAACAAGAATTTATATATGCAATTCAGCCATAAGAGACGTATCGTCTTATTTCGACTCGGTTTGGTCGTAGAGTATGGTCCCCCTATTCAATTCATTTGGCTGTAGATTTAGATTAACATCTTTAATATAAATTATATCGCACTTTATCTACAATGAAAAAAAGTTTAAGTCTTTAGATAAATTACCTATTATATTATACTATTATATATAGTAGAAGAAGAAATTAAATCAAGGACACACTCAGCCAACAAAAGGACATTAATTAAATGTTTATACCACTTGACTAATGTGGGTAAATCGAATTATATAATTTGTCTAAAATGTTCTTATTTTAATATTATTACACTACGCAACAAAATTTAATGTTTAACTTTTCTTTGAACAACTTATATATAATTTTTATTAATAATAGATTACGAATACGTAAACGGAATTTTCCCATCTTGTCGGGTTTTTGAGACAAGTATTTTTGAAAAGTACCAAAGACCGTTTTTGACTCATATTAAAAAATTAGGAAACGTGAAAAGAGATCATAATATGTCTCAAATCTTATCTATAGATTTGAAATACCAGTATTCTATAGAACTTATTAAGCATCTTGGGCTACACGTTTTTCATGAGGTTACGCCAGGTATGATGTTCATTTACTACAATATTAACGCCTCTTTGGCTCTTTTAGTATAATAGTTAAAGGTTCAAACTTTTATTTGAGCTATGTTATAAGTTCAAATGATAATCCATTATATTTAAATTAATTTTCCAAAAATGGCCAAAATACGGTTTTAATTAGTCTGTCATATTTACCCTACATAAAACCGGGATAGATGCCCCACTGGGGATAGATAGTTTCTAAAAACCAAGCTGCCAAAACACAAAACAGCAAATGAGTTGTTTAATTACCCCCCACCTCAGCGACACGTAATTTGTTGTGCGGGGTCGGACGTTTCTCGCTTGTGTGTCTAAATACATTCGTAGCGGACTGGGGCATCTATCCCGGTTTTACCCTATAAAGAACATTTGTCCATAATGATTTTAACCAAGCAAACGAATTCGCGGGTAAGAGTAATTTGGACCTAAATTGAGTACAAATCATACGACCAGAATATCTGTTCTGGAAAATCATTTAAATGTAAAGTAATTAGTAAGCACTATATGAAGACCCGCTGTTATGTAGTAATCTGATGTTAACTATTCTCTAACATGAGATGAGCTGAAACTCTAGACCCATATTCTGAATGACACAGCCAAAGCTAGGCAATTTCCAGTCCTTTAAAATTTATACTGTGGATCAAATTCATGATTTCAGTCCTCATTCTGGACGCAGCAACCAAACACAGTGCAAAACCTAGCGAGGCTTACAGCATTGCTTCCTCCGTCTTCCTGCGGGAGCTGTGATATTTGTCATTTCGCTGAATAGAATCCCAACAATAGTGTATACAGCTTGGAAAATGAATTGTATACAGCATAAATCCAGACGCAAATCACGTTTGATACCTTGACATCTGGCTTAGATATGGCATTAATTCAAGTATTGCTATTCGCACAAATTCTAAAGTATACCAATTCTTTGGAGGGATTCACTGTTGCATGTAATGCGGTGGAAAAATGGAACGCATAATAAAAAAATCTAGGTAAAATATGGTATCTTCCCATCGACAGGTATTCCGCAGAGACCAGAATATGTTTCCATTTGCATGACAAGATTATGGGAAAGATAGGTGATGTCATGTTGTAGTCTAATCAGAAGGTGTCGTCTGCCTCTGACAGGATATGCGCAATTTATCCTTGAACTGACTTCTTGATTGCTTACTTTGAGCGCTGAAACTGTTCGATTTTATTCAAAGATTTATGTGTCACGAATATCAGATGGTGGATATTTATATACCACTCAATAATTTATACACAACGTGTAGAACTAAATTTAATATTAACTCAGCTACGTAAATCGTATCGATTTTCTACACTGTGCGAAACGAGAAGAAAACAAATCTAGGAATTTGAAAGAAGTCACATTGTTTAATCTAAAATTAAATTGTCGTTTCTTGCCTCTTTTAGTGTTATAAATGGAGGGAATTGAAATTTATATCATTGGGAAGGTACTGTGCCATATTTCTTCATACAAAACCCATTAACCAATTAAATGAAAGCATTTTGATCACGTTCATGGCTGTGTGAGCTTAGATCCTGAGCTATTACTATTTAAATGCAATAGGGATCTGGAGAAAATTTATAAAATTTACTCTGTATTTAATATCAAACCACAAATTATTGAAAAAAAAAATCATTTATTTACTAATTACGAAGAGTTTTCAAAATTTATCCCACCTATACTATTATACAATCCGCGTCTTCTTTAAAAAAAATAATTTGAAGCGTCGGAGCCGTTCTCCTTTCCTGAGTAGCCTGATGTAACCTTAGAACTGAGAGAGGTACGTATACAGCTTCTGCAGGATGGCGCATCATCCCATTACGCCAGGCAAATGCATACAGCACGATCTTTTGAACTCAACCCCATAGATTATTTTATTTCTGGCTATTTTAAAGAAATAGTCTATATCAGGGAAGTAAGATTAGAAATTGAACTTAGAAGAAAAATTGCTGCGGATATCCGCACTATTGAATTTCAATTAAATTTCAAAAGCGCAATAGTTGATTTCAAATTAAAGATGTTGCAAACTCTTATACTCACATTTCCATGAAAATATCTAGATGCTTGAAATTCGTTAGTTCGTCTCCCTGAATTTTAGAAAACTCATATATGTACCATATATGTAATTGAATTCTTGATTTATTTACTAAATTTATTTATGTATGCCAACTAAAGTACGTATTAAAATGCCATTCAAAATACATTCAACTATGCCTGTAAATATATAATTGTTAATTGACTGAACTGTAGTTGTTATTCGCTATCCTTGAAATAGTTATAGTAGTGTTTTTGAAATTAGATATGACAATGGTTCTCTATCTTTGTAACTTTTTATTTATTTTTTAATTAATAGAAAATCTTAAGTAGTTTTTGCAATATTTTAATTTCTCAAGTTTCTTCTAGTAAAATACAAATTAAACTGAACAAAATTCGAGTTCTTCGAGTTCTTCTTTTCCAAAATCTACTCCTCCTTAGATTTTTACACACTATGCTTAAATAATATAATTACTTTTCTACTTTTCTATATTGTGTCCTGATTAATTTCAGCTAGAGTAAACATAAAAATAAATGTAGGGCCCGCACATGCGAAATAAAACATTCTTTCTGCTCCTACACATTTCCCAAAATGTTGGAAGATTAAGTGATTGTGATGTAGACGACCATATTTCATCATAATTATGTTCCCAAAAATTGATTTACGTGTCATGAATAAAGTATAGCCCATGATTGTTCAAAAGCACTCCTTTAATATCCGAAATGAGGGCAAGATGGTGAAAATGTGGGAGTAAAGCTCATTTCGGAATTGAGGCAGTACAGACAAAACGCCGGTTCCACCGACCGCATACCCAACTCTCACTTTACCTTCCGAATGTCTTGTCAACTTGGGTCGCGTTATCGTCCCTCCATCATACTTCAATCACACTTATCTCGTCCCTCAGATACATCTTTTGTTGGATCTCAAAATTTCTGCGCTCCTTCGATACGGAGGTGCTGGTCCCGCCCACTCTCTGCCGGAATTCACTTAACCGCCTTCAATCCAATAAAAGCAATCCCAGGAAATTAAGAAAAATTTATCGTGTGCGAGATTTCCCTGGGTAGCTCCCTTATGCTATTTATATATATATATACTTTTTCATTCATCTCGTATGCCCACAGAGGATTTACGACGATACCCGTCGCATGACAAATTCCTGCACTTACCTTAAGCTGTCTCCTGTATGACGTAGTGCTCGGTGCCCTTCCCCGGTGTTTAGACAGGGACCGGGATACATTAATGGGATTTCATTTGGTATCTAAGTACATTAAGCGGAGATCAAAACAAGCAAAATCACGCATTTAGGGTATTTTTGGGGAAATTTGACGGTAACAAATGGAACCTTAGAATGGGTCTATCGATCGGGGGATATGCCTGCTTTCGGAGGAGTTTGGGATTGCTTGAGTAAGGCATTCAAAATAGAATCCTTCGAGAATGATTTATCACCTCGTCTTTTTTAGAGATTTTCACTTATTGTTCTAAAGGAAAAATTGTCCTAATTAAAATTTAACAAGTGACGAGGCTATTTCGCGTGTCCGATGTAGACGAGACAGCATCCTTGTCTGGATGCCTGTTTTAGCGAAAAAATAAAACAACAGACAAAAAATTCAAAAAAAAAAAAAAAAATGGAAGGGATGTAGTGTTGGCAAGTTAATGGGGTAGTTAAATTCTACAGAAAAAAAAATTTATCACATTTTCGGTAGGAAACCGAGTGTTTTCGGACCCTTTCAACCGAGAGCGAAATTAATAAGCAAAGGCATAAAGTGCTGCTTCGTTTTCATTACTCTGCTAAGTTTTACTCATTGTGGAACGGTGGTGGAGAGCATCGTTAATGTCGACAAAAATTATTGCTCTTATTCTTTTAAGATAGCAATTTTCTTTAATGGCTGCAATTATTTTTAATTATTGAGGAAGATGCAGGCTTTTTTGTAGCGAGATTTTTTCTTTTTTTTCTCCCAGAGAGAGGGATGTTTTCCCAACCATGTTACTTATATTTTTTTTTATTTATATATTTACATTATTTTCTTTTCATTGTACAGTAACTTAGAAAAAAATTAAATGAAACTTGCTTGGACCCTACTAATTTCGGCGTCAGATGTCTTGGGAGTACCCATAAAATGATTTTATAATGTTATTAAAATCAGACCATCGGCACTTTTTTGATATACCTAGAAAAAACACATTTTTCTATATAAAATGCTTGAAATCAGCTTGTTCGCATACTTGTCGTTTTAAAGAGTCGATTTTTGCACATTGGATATCAAAAGTAGGGTTCAATAAATTATTCCTTTTTTAATTCACTACAGAATTATTGGGAAATTGTAAAAATCTGCAAAGTTATAGTCTGTTATTTATGAACGAATGTGCATATTTCATATGTATTAATTTATAAATAATTGACTATAACTTTACAGGTTTTTACAATTTGTATCGTGATTGTTGATTGTATTTTGAAATCAAATTTAGTAGTTAATAACATAGCATTTTATTTCTTGAATTCGTTTCTTTTTATCTGGTAGAACTTATCAAGTAACATTTAGAGGCGCCTAATCTAGGGTTGTTACGGCTGACTTCTGGTGTTCCTCAGGGAAATCATTTGCGATCCTTACTTTTTATTTTGGCTCTTGCCGATATAACTAGACTGATGAAATTGTGTGAGGTTTTGTTATAAGCTAATGACATTAAATTATTTGTCCACGATCAGTTGACAGTCGATCAATTCAAAACGATGTAGACAATTTTCAACAAGCCTCAATTTCTTGCAATTTGACTATGTTTTATCGGACTGCACTCTTCTAACATGAGTAAACTTGACTTTGTGACTCATATAAATTATGTTGTTTCCAGATGCAATTCTATGCTAGGATTCATCAAGATATGGTTTTCAAGTATTATTGAGTATTGGAGTCTCCACATTATCAAGTGAGCATCCAAAACATTGAATCTATGCAACGTAAATTTGTTAGATTTGCATTAAAGGATTTCCTTTAGAAGTATCCGCTCATAGTTCCCCCTTATGAAGACTGATTTATGCTGCCTAGTATATGAACTCTTTAGACAATTTGTAGCTTTTAGTTGGCAACATTGATTCCAATACTTTAATTGATAAGTTTCAGTTCAGAGTGAGTGATTAAAATCTAAGAAAGTTGCCTTTAGTAGAAATTAAACTTTGTAGGTCTTACTACTTTATATTTGATAATAGGTTCAATCGAATGTACTTATCTATTAATAGTATTGTTGATCAATTTGATGTTGTATTAATGTTTGCCCGCAGTGGGTCATGTCTTTTTGGTTTAACTCGTTGTAAACATTTTATTATACGTTAATGTAAATACTTGGCTTTTACTATCATATACTTAAGCACCTTGAATGCATGATGGCAAACTTTAATGAATTTTGCATAAATGGTTAAAAAATAAACAGATATCTTGTAACTTTTACTTCATAAAAATGTACATGGATTCCTTGACCCTTAGTTAATCTACAAATCATTATTATTTCGAGAAAAAATTCATATAATAATGAGTTTTAAAAAGTGTTAATTACTCAGAAGTTCTCATTGAATAGTAAATAATTTGTTACTCATCCACTAAAGTTCTATTTGTCATTATTTTGAAATGTGCTAAAATGACTAAAAACGTGCTCACAACAAGCTCTCGTTTTACTATATAAAACTTATTCAGTGCTTAACGTATGTCCGCGTGAGGTAGAAATGCCCCACTCTATAAATATCTTCTAACAATCCATAGAAGAGTAATTCATTCAAAACTGTTCATTCAGTTGCCATCCATAAGATCAATAGTATTTTTATCGTTCTGGTCTTTAAACTTTCTAGAATTTTGAAATTAGAGAAAATTCCATTGTTTAAAATTAGTTTTCTCATCTAAAAATATAGTTTACGATCTGTTTGTCATAAAAATTTTCCAACCAAATTATAAGAAAAAGGATGCAGATTTAAACATTTTTAGATATTGCGAAATGCAAATTTAAATAACTATTCCTTGCAGTATTATTCCTTTAGTTGAGGTTAACGTACTTCACATTTCGGTGCCAATAATCAATTACGTCAGCAAACAGTCCATTGCCAATTCTAAATAGCATTTAAAACCCAATTTTCCAAATACTAAAACATGGGAATTTTCCATGGCTCGATTTCTGGTCCACCTGACGACAAAATTTTCCAATTTCGTTCGAAAATTCAATTAACCATTCGATGCGTATGAGCAATCGAAAATGAAATTACAATTCTCGGCCTCAGAAAGTGGCTCACTTTCAGCAGCATCTGTTTCTTCTGCTTAGCATCCTCCACGCGGTGACATCAGACCACTTTTTCATTTATAAAACAAATATCTCGCATTCACCACCAAAAGTAGTGTTCTGGGTAATTTTCCTGTTGAAAAATATAAAAAGAAAAAGAAAAAGATAAAAGAAAATTTCGCTGAGGCACTAAACACTAAAGGATGTTTTTTTTTTTGTCTATATTTTTAGAATCAGATTATTTTACTGTGTGAAATTATGATGGAATTGACAGGAAAAGTTTTACAACGTGAACACTAATGAAATGTAAACAGTTCTGATGATATAAATTTATGTGAGTGCTAATTTGCAACAACAAAAAGAGAATTGTAAAAATTGTGTTGAGTGAATTTTGAGTACGCAGTTTCAACCAGATGGCCTTACACTAAATTATGAAAAAGACGTGTGTTTCCTTCAGAGGTGTGAGATTAAAGCTACTAAAACGGAGGGTCTAACTTTTGCTCTACTGGCGGGCCCCATGGGCCAGGCTGCTAGTATGTGTCGATTTCGTGGATGTCGTTACAAAAAGAATAAAGCAGGTATGGTATATGATTTGTGGATAAAAATAAATTCATTTAATCCTAGATAATTAAACTTAAATCAGTGTTACTCTGTAACTAATCATTCGTCTCACAGACTATGTTTTAAAAGCCTGGAATTTTTATATTTCCTGTATTTATTTTAAACATATTAGCGTAACTTAAGAGTAGTATAATTATATTTAAATTAATAAATATAAAAGTTCTAAAAATTAACGTTGGCAATCTTGGCAGATGTTAAAAGTGTTCTCTCCACAAATGGCCTCGTTTCAGTAATTTGTCATTTTGCGTTTCTTATATGGTTAAAAAGCACACATTTTCGCATTTCTCGTACTTTGAGTATGTAACAAGTGTATATTCGTGCTTAATACCTTCAAGGTGGTTTATTTTACTAGTTAGGAAATATCTCGAAATCACAAAACTGGCAGGTGTCGGTATTTTATTAGACATTATCTAGGATTAAATTTAATTTAGAAGATATTTAATTGAAAGAGATACTCATTATCTCTTACCCCTAAGGATCTTTCGTTAAACGTTGTGGTGCACCTCTTGTCTCTATCTTTTGTTATTTATTTAACTTCTTTATTTCGTCCAGTATTTTGCCGAAGATATGGATCTTATAGTATCTCTCATCATAAGAAAGGGTCCAGTAGTGATATTTCATTGAGTTTCCATTGTAAGCCTTTCTTAAACTCATTCTAGCAACCGCTATGGACTGTTTTTTTTTAAATTCTGATCTCGCTGCCTTTTGCAGGTCGTGTATGCTGACTGCCAACTAACATAAAATATTGACAAGTGTATTTATATGCGTTTTGTAAGACGAAAAAAGTCAGTCCAATTACTCCATTGACGGATGCTCGCTGAGTATACTTGACAAAACCAAGGATCTTGAAGTTTTGTTAAACAGTTCTTTCCCTTTCGAAGATCACATTGTCGCAATATTCAGCAAAGCTAACTCTACCTTTGGTTTCGTCAAGCGTTGAGCGAAGAAATTCGATGATTCCTATTTCACAAGGAAACTATTTGATTTCCGAGTTGTTGGGTAATATCAAATCACTAGAGATTGTTGTCCTTTTTAATATTTCAGTGCCATCACGTTCATTGAGAGATCAGGGTCAGAAACTAATTACGTATTACTTTTAACTCATAATAATAAACTTGACTAACAATTTGTCAAAAGACAAATTTAAAAATCAGCTTAATTAATCCTCTTACTTGGCGTTTAATTTCATAAGTTGTAGTAATTAGACTATTGATGAATATAGAATAAATGAAGAATGAGTGGATGAAGGTTTTATGTAACAAAATTAGATTTTGAAATATTTCCAATGAAAGTATTTCGAATTGGAGAAATTGCTATATAACAATAGTTATCTGATTATACTCTTGGTAATAAAGTCCTAATACTTTATGTTTAGTAAGATTGCATAAAATGTCTTTCTTCGATTTCTTTAGATTTTTGTCTTAAAAGTCTTTTATTATTTTTATAATAAAAAAAATGTTTGAAAAATGTAATTTTGATATTTCAATTCCAATTTGAATCCGCTATGAGTTTTATCTATTTCCACGATAATTTCACAATGGTAGCATTAAATAATCAACAAACGAAAATCCTACTTACAATTATTACATGATTTAATATCCTGATTATTATTTTATTATATTTATCTATTAACCCCGTCAAATTGAATTATATCAAAATTAGGAAAATTCTTAATTTCCTATTAAATATTGAAGGTCATATTCCAGTTTATGCATTAATGATTCTTCCTGAGTGTCTGTCTTTCTCATCATTAAATTAATATCCTCTTTGCTGATAGAAGCGTTTTACTTAGTGTAACATTTTCGTATATAGCTTTAACATTATTTTGACGTTTGCAAAAATTAATGGGTTTGTAATTAAATAAACATCGTAAATCAGGGAAATTTTATCGTCTAGCATGTTTCTACATTGCACGAAAAAGATAAATCAAACCTAAAGGAGGGAATCGTTTTTCCCCAAAAATCTGCCAGAAAACGCTCTGACACAGGGAAAATGTTAGAAAATGTTAAATTGCCTCATTAATGCGAAACCCGATGCCAAGTCACGCGCAGCCCGCACCTATATAAAAGCAAAGATCCATCTCGGGGCCAGGTTCTATTTAATAACTTCGCCTCCCGGGGCCCCCTCCGGGGAAGACGGAGAGCCTTCACTCCTGGAAAGTGTGACCTGCGGCTGAATTATGCTAATATGTATCCCGATCTAATCAGGTAAATTAGATGCCCATCTTTTGTAGTTTTATTCGTTTTATCGCCTCATAAATGAGCAAAAATAATCTGCTGAAAGAAATTTACGGAGCCTCAGGGGTTAATTCCGGGGATGGCAAGAATTGCGGTGCTAAAGGAGATAAGCAGGCGACAAAATTATGTTATTCAAGCCATCATTCCAGGGGAGCATTAGACGATAGTCATCCCTAATGAGGGAACTCGGGGCTGAGGGGCTCTTGACAGAGGTCGAACTTTGTGGAGTGATTCGACCCCGAGTCTATTCATTTGAGTATAAATTTACAGTGAAACGCTCCGCCTCTAGGATGATTTAAGGGATTTCCAGTGCTACATTATCTAGAGATATAAAAGACAGGTAGAAACACGACCATATTTTTTCGCCTTGCCTTCTTAACCTTAAAATCACGGATTAAGCGTAATGAATTGTACCTTTTCTTTGACGAACTACCACTCTTTCATCGTAAATCACAAGACTCCGTAACATATTACAAAATTTATTTTCGTACAACATCCCCTAAAAGGTTCAGCTTCAGTGCTTTTATCGAGTTCTTAACTCCCTGGCTCTCGATTTACCCAATTTGCTTTGGTTTCCCCAAGTGAGTCCTCAGTCTAGTTGCTAAGCGTCTTATTATCTCTTCGGCGTTTAGCCAGCCTTCTTCTTATGGTGAAATTTTCGGCTTTCAATCACAGTCCTCTGTTTTGTGTTGACTAACTTTTAATCAAAATTTGGGAATTTAGGAATTTCAGGATAAAAGCTAACTTGTTGCATAGGAAAGTTTTGGTTGGATAAACATACCCAATAAAATTCGTTTACACACATTTAGAGACGGTAAGTGAGAGTTTGTGATGTTTGATGTGAGACAGGTAAATTAGAGGAAGATCGAATGTCTGTAACTGGGGAATTTAGTGCGATAGTAAAACTAGACATTTATCCAAGACAGCTTTAAGTAAAATATGAAACATTGAAGTTGTACAAAACGACATATTCACTAGTATTGTTAAGAGCTACTGCAGCATTTTAATTTCTTTCTAATTTTGTAGATTAAACAAAAAGTAAGGAAAAAACAAAGATCTATTCAGATTACTCCAATTTTACTTTTGCAGATATTTTGAAAATTTTTATTAAATATTTCTTTTTCAATATTTAGTTGTTATATATAACAGCTTCTAAATTTGAAATAATGTTTCCCCAAATAAGTAGTTTTGAGACGACTTGCATTCTGTGTAACCTCAAAATCCATTTTATTTATGATATAACCAAAACCATCGTTTATAATTGCCATTATGTTCACCAGTGTTTGAAACATACCTTCTTCGTCATTAATCTTCAAATATTACGTATTCCCTGTATATTCATTTTATTACTATAGATATCTCGGCGCATGAGTTGTGCTTGTAAGTCTTCCCTATATTCCTGAACCTGCAGACCCTACTCCCACTAATTGCAATTTTCACACCTCCTTACAGATATTATCTAAATATATATGCCTAAATTCCTCCCTCAATCCAACATAGTCTTTATTTAAATCTTGAACGTTGGTTTTGTACTTCTTCATTCATTGCGTCTCTATTTGAACTACTTTCCCTATGGCACTCGTATTAGATCAGTATAATTTATGTGTTCATCTGATGGTTTCAAAAGATTGTGTCTTGATTGTGCCTGATTTTCCTTGCAGTAAGTTAATTAGCATTGCATGATCACTCTACAGATAGTGTACTAATATATATTAGATTAGTGCAGCTTCATACATAATTTGTCTCCTTTTTTTTTTTTTGTTTCTTCTGTTCTAAATATCTTAGAACTATACTATAAATTATCGTTACTTTAAATATAAACATAGTATCTTTAAATCTCTTTTTAACCGACTTAAAAAAAGGAGGAGATTCTCAATTCGACCTGTTTATATGCTTTTTTTTTATGTTTGTCCAGCGCTTATTCTGAAACTACTACATAATTGTGTACTTAATTGTGTGTATGTTACGCCATGTCTACGCTGATTGTGAACCGATTTTAATGATTCTCTTTTTATTGAGTAGGCTATATCTCGAGGGTGGTTCAATTTAAATTTGAAGAAAATATTCCACCAGGGTGGAAAATTAGGAAATGAGTCCCGTCTATTGAATATCACCCACTTCCCATTAACCGATTTTAATAAAGCTTGGCACATAGTTGTCGTTCCAATAAAAATAAAATATTATAGTGATCTAGAGCTCATCTGATGATGGAAATGGCAGGCTACAGTTACTTACCACGAAATATTGAAAAATAAAATAAAGTTTTACAAAAAAAAAAAATTAAATTCGACTTCAAAACCTTGCCTTGGTATGTACAAACTTAAACTAAAAAGTTAAAAATAATATTTTTTATTACTTTAAAGAAAATGGCATTAAAAGACAATATACAAAATTATTGATACTTAAATATTTACAGTATCTATCTAATCAGCTATTTTTGGAGCTGGTGCCACCCAAGGCAAGAAAAACAAAAAAAAAATAACCTTAATGGATACCTATTTACTAAATCTATTTATATATGAATACAAGATAGAGATTATATGACTCCAAAATTATCAAAAGGTAACAAAAGCAACAGAAAACAAAAAACAATAATAAGAAATAACCGTATGTTGCATTAAGTTGATGGAATAAATTGATTAATTTTATAATAAGATTATAGTTATATCCACATTTTAATAAATAATCACATACTGATAGCTTGGTATCTATTTATTTAATCATTTAATTAAACCTTGATAAATAAAATATTATATAGTGATTAAGTACATTTATTTATACATGTTAGTGCAATAGGTCGTTCTACTTGAATAGGTATCGTCGGTCTGTCAGCTAATGAACTGAGAGGGGACCTCATTTAAGACGACTGACTGCCCATCGCCTTAAGTATTCCACGAAAAGCCTCTTACGTAAATAAGCCGATTTTACTTGGACGACGGGCAGCAGTTACGGAGGGATGTTAATTGAAGAAAATTTCCTTTGAATTTTAGACGAAAGTAGATCTAAAGGAAACAATTTTCTTCGCCCGTGTTGATTTCAATTTTAATATTTCCTTCTCGTTTACGAGTCTACCTTGAGCCTAAACATAGTTGCTTGTTTCCATGCAATTCGACAGGAAATTTTACGATTCTGAATTGATCGTAAAATTTAAAGAATGATCGAAATTGTGATATCCATAACGCTGTTGCAAGTGGTGCAAAAAACAGAGAGAGAGAGAGAGAGAGAGAGCAAAAGATACACAATAATTTTTACTAAATCATGAAAGCCAGCTGGCCAGTTCGAATGGTGGGCAATAAACTTTTTCAATGGAAAATTAAATATTTCGAATGTATTCAACAGAAATTACAGAGGTCTGGCTGCAAGCATGAGGCTCGTTATTTCACACTCATGTTTTCTTGAAATTGTTCAATAAAATCAAAAGCATTCCTCAGGGATGAGTGTGCAGCACACGGGGTCGCCCCATTTGCCCCGATGTTCCAAGTCTTTGAACATTTATGAAGACATGAAATACAGCCTTAATGGATCCTCCTTCAACCTCGAGTGGACCCACACACTTAACCCCAGCTCGGTGTTGTCGGGCGGCTCCCGCATACAAAATTAGATCGGCATTAAAAGTTTTATTCGCACCAGGAGCAAGTGGGTGCTGTTTGGTAGTTTTCGAATCAATAGAAATCGCTGGTGCACCATAGCCCTAGAAATTACACACAGGACTGTGGGGTGAAAAAGACCCCATTTTGCCCCCTTTTCAGAGGATAACCGGGGACCGCATGAGTTTTTATCACTTTTATGGGCTCCGGTATCAATTCAAGGCACATCAATAAATCATGTCCGAGAGTGTTGCGGATAACATGCGTGTGTACTTTTGGATATCCCTGTATCGCATAAAATAGGGTGAAATAAAGGTTTACCCGTTGTGTGGCCCTGGGAAAAGTACTCTGAATGATTACGGCTGTGGATCCATGGTATATGTCTGCAGTAACATTTGCTATTTTATGGTGTTTCATTTCATCAATTTAATTTAGATTTATGTTCGATTGAACGGATTACTGCAGTGAAATACTTTACTATGCGATTTTAGTTTGATACAGGTATAAAATCTAAACAAATAAATAAAATTAAATTGTTGTTCTGTGATTTCAGAATTAATACGGGCATCAATCATGATATCTAAGCATAAATAAGTATTTTCAGAATTTTTATTTATCTCTGGCTGAGTGAATTTTCAAGATAATTTCATCAATAGTAGTGGTTTGTCTCGGTTTCGCATACATACGTAGGTCAGTCCAAGAGTTCTTAGCATAACATATAAGGGAAGGTCATAAGTAGGAAAAAATGTTTTTATTTTTCAATATATTCCCCTTATTTCCACACACTTTTCAGAACGTCTGCTTAAAGCCTCTAAGCCACTGTTAGCATATGATGCATCCTTGGAATCAACATGGTCGTACACTGCCTGTTTAATTTCATCGTCGCTGTTAAAATGTCTACCCCTGAAATCTGCTTTGAATTTTCTCAAGATAAATATTTAAAGATTCTCATCCCCAGCGAAACAACTTAGACCAGTTTTTTGTCGTTTGAGTTCCAAATGATTACAGTAGTAGCGACTTGGACGTTTGTGTAGAGCTTGTTGAGACTTGTCACTGTCACGAACATGAAGATTTTTTTGAACGCACTCTATTTACTATATGAGGCTAAGAACTCATGGACTACGTAAAATCGATCGAAAATCCGTTTGTTTGTTGCTCTATCACGCCTAAACGATTTTGATATTTGTAGATAGGCTAGCTTTTATTTGGTTTCAAAATGGCGGAGAAAACTTTAAACTTCAAGTAATTGTCATGAAAATTGGTATCTACAATGTTTTTTAGGATGTTGATTTCGAATATAATTTGATACTAAAAACATCTGGTTTCGATTCTATTATCAAAATTTGGAAATTCAACATGGCGGAACAAAATATCTATAATTCAAGGGAACTAGTATAAAAGGGATTTTGGAACCTTTGATTTCGAATCTACTATGTAAGGTACAGTCGCCAAATTTCGTCCCCAAACCTAATTTCGTCTCCTTCAATATCTACTCTTTTAAAAACCGCCATCTATTATCAGTGACCCGAACCGACAGCTAGTTGCATCAGTCGGCCATTGTGTAGAAGTGAGTGGGTCACGACGTTCGTACCGACAGAAATTCGAAAATCAAAAAAAGTGTTCAAGGTGAGTTTTTCATTGAAATATTCTCGGATTCCATAAAATATTGAGATACCTGACTTATTGATACAATGTTTTTGTCAAACTAACTATTAATATCTCAGATGTTAATCGATTAAGTAAAATTTTCAGGTTATGACACGTTTTTTGCTTAAATTGATCCGACAAAATAAATATAAATTTCCTAATATCGTCCCCTTACGTGAACCTTATATCTTAACATGTAACTTTAGAATGTTTTATTTTTTATTTTTTAGATGCCGAAAAAATGATTAAAATAATTAAGAAAGGGCTGATTAGATATTAATATGATAGTTAGATTCAATTTTATATAATAGAAAAGGAGTTAGTACAACTCCAGTTCACGTACTGATTATTGTGATCTCAATATCGTCCCCGGGACGAAATTAGGAGCCCAAAAATATATTTTCATAATTTGAGTATTTTTGTTAAAGCTATTTTATAACTTTTTCTAACAATGTTAACGCGTTTTGGATTATTTTTAAGAATAAAGGAATATTGAACCTAATGTTTGACGTTTCATTTATTACTGTGGTATTTTTTTTTATTTTTTTAGATTTGTTTTACTAAAAGGGGATGATATTTGGCGACTCTACCTTATTGTATTATACACATGGCAATATTTTGCATTTCAACGTGAAAAATCCAATATGGCGATATAAAATTGCTATTCATAGGATTTCTGGCCGCTTATTTCGTTTGTTGTTATTGCAATTTTGAAATAAAAATCAAACATTCAATGTGGGGACCAAACAGACTAATTTTAAGATATTTTAATGATAACTATAATTTACAAGATTTTTGTTCCATAAAACAATTTACTAAGTATGTTATTATTAAGATTCTCTAATTTCGAAAAAAAAAAATAAAACATGCTATGACGTCACATTTTCAAGTAAAACTAATTTTAAAATTTAAAAAGTCCGTACTTAATCCATTTTTAGATTTTTTTTTTTCAATAAAGGAATATCGTAGCGGTCCCAAACGTAGTTCAAATGAATGCTTAAATTCTATACTATAGGTATAAAATATCAGTTAATTAAAACCTTTGTTGGGGAGACAAGATTTTTATTAGGGTTCCAACTCCTACATACCGTTCGTTCATTTCATTTACATGGCAGAGGGAAGATTCATAAAAAACTCGTTTCCTGAATAAATCTTAAAAAATTTACTAATAACTTATTGTAAAGCTATAGTTTAAAATTTAAATTTTTATTCGACTTACATTTCGAGTTGCTACGAAATTCCGGTGTTTTTAAATTTTTTTTCCAAAAGTAGTTAAAATATGGTTATTTTTATTTTTGAACCCTACTTTTCTTGAAAACTTAGCGTAGTGGTAAAAACCTATTTTACATTACTGATAAGCTTCCATTAAAGGTAGGAAAAAAATTACATTTCATAAGAAGGGCAAGGAAAACGTTAAAATTTGTAAAATAGTGTAATTAGTGCAAAGGGGTTCGAATCTCTCGAAAGCCAGTTCATAAGAATTTTTGGAGACACTGTTTGCAAATCTATCGGAATTTGCAAACTAAAGATGGCGGATGAAATATGATGTAGGATATTTCTACAATAGTTCAAAGGATTTCTTTTAAAATGAGCATCAAGGGGTTTTTAGGATCCCAATCCACGTCTTAACTTGGAATTGATTGAAACAATTTCTAGAACATAGTATATTAAACTAGAAAACTGTTTAAATAATAAGTATTTATGCTGTACCGAGTGAAACTAAAATAAAATTTGCTGTTGTCTTGTCCAAAACTGATTACTATTCTTATTAAAAAATTTATTAAAAAGATAATTTTAATTTTAAACTTTAAAAAATAAACGAATATCAAATTTTATACAATTTCGATCCCAAACAAAAACCAAGCGTTGAAAGTTGTTTGTTAGTTTCACAAAATTTAAGGAAAAGTTGATTCTACTTCGATGTGATGTTGCATTAATTATTCTCTAAAATGGTATGCTGCACAAGGATAAGAAAATTTTATTAACAGGTAAAACGTAATTTTACCTTGATGGCGATGAGTGTAGTCTTGAAAATTGGGTAAAAGGAGATGTGGTCTCGAATTTTCAAAACTCTCTTCTCTGAAGTTAACAGATACTTCCTACTTTCGAAAATATTACCCAGGAACAGGAACTTTCTATAGTTACTATATACTATGCATTTGCAGATAAAAGCTTTCCTAGTTTCTGGGAAGTAATTACGACACCTTCTTTTCTTTGAACTTCTTCTAAAGGACAAACTATACAGGAACTCTTAAATTATTGTTCAGTCAGATATACATTAAAATAAATGAAACCAAATTAACAAACGTAGTGGATTCATAACTTTCCATTTTCCCTTCAGAGGAAATTGGAACTCTTTTATCATCTTATTCAAAACTTTTAGACTTAAAAGTATTTTGAGGAATGAGGATTCTTGTTTTGTTCTTAGCAGCAATTATTATGGTTTTACCCATTCCATTATGAAAAGCAATAATAGGATTTGCAGACGCAAGCAATTTTAATGGGTTTTGTAAAAATTATAAATATCACGGTCTCTGAAAATCTTGTATTAAATATTTCGTTAATAGACTTATGTTTGCAAGAAAATTTGTTGAAAGCTGTTATTTGATTGTCATTGCTTAGTATCTTATATATAAGATATTCTGAAATAATTTTACTTATTGTCTTTCATTCTATTCAGAAAATTGTTTCTGAATGTGTAGAAATGCGGTATTTTTATCATCTCATTTAATATAAATATGCATGGAGTTTGTTAAATCTCTAGAAACAACTTCAAGGACATAGGAGTTTTTTTTGTATTTCTCGTCCTTTCGGAAAATCAGTGATTTGCATTAATTCATTCAGTCAAATCCTATTTTCGGTTCGCCTGAAAGAAGAAATAAAATAGCAGCAACGTAAATACAAGAGCCTCCTGTATTATTACTTGTGCAGCATATCATCAAGAAAACGAAATATCCTGGCTCTTGACTTTTCTGCTCTCTGTATGTGGCCTTATCCATTTATCATTTGAAAAATTATTTATATCCACTTTCTGTAGATATGTCGCTACTTTCCTTAGGTACGCCTGAGCGATCATCCTTAAACCTATTCATGCCTGATAAGAAGTTTAGCAAGGTCAATGACGTTTCAATTACATCTCTGGCGACCTGGCTCGAATCAGCATCATAATGAAAGTGGGGAAATGCGACGACGACGATATGCATCACAAATTTTTAAGCAGCTGAACGAGGAAAGGTCGTTGGTACACAAAGGACTCAATTACATACGAATTGCACATTTTTGTGTCATCACGTTGCCATGCCATTAAACGAGGACAATATTCAGCGAGATGGGTTTTGTTCCTCGGTAAGCTCGTTATAAGACATTGCTCCATATATCTGAGATGGGTGTGCATACGACGTGATAAAAAAATCTGCAATCTTTAACCAGAGAAAGAATGCCAGGGATAAAAAAAGATACTGGCCCTAGCGAACTTTATTGAATTATCGGCCAAAAGCTATTTTTAGTTCTTGTGTTCCCTTTTTTCGGGTTATTTATAGTCATAGCCACTGGGGATTTCCTCGTTTGGCAGACAATAAAGCGAGTTACATTCAGAAAATCAAGCCGAAAAGCTGAATGGATTTTCGAAAATAACAATATTCGAACATAATAAAAATTTAACATTGCACGCAGTATACTCTTCGATTAGAATAAATAAAATCGATTGCCTAAATATAAACTTATCTCGCGTATTTTTAACATATTTCTATTCGATTAGTTGTCTACTCAGCGAACCCTTAAACCTCCCATATTTAAAATAACCCCTAAGGCCCGCCCTAAGGTCGCCTGCGTCTACAAACATTAATCGTGCGATGCAGTCGTGTATCTTTCCTGGAAATTTGCCCGATATTGACCCTGGCTATGTTGATAATTTTTTATTCTATTTTTATCATTCCATCACTCGTGACAAAATACTCTCTCAAATGTGTTTTCCATGTGTAAATATTATAAGGGTGACAGAGGGTTGCCAAGGGCGATTTTTCCCACCGAAATTTCAACAATTTCCAAAAAAAGAGTCTCAAGGACTCGTAAGGATTCGCTAAAAAATGAAAGGCTTATCTCGCCACCAGCAAGAAATTTCAATTTATTGTTTCGCCTTCTATTTTTTTTTTTTGGCTGGATGATGACGGCTGGTTGAAAATGTTTTCGTGACTGAAATAAAATTATTTTTGGGGAACATTGAACCAATCGTCTTGGCTACTTCGACCACCTCAAACCCACTCCTTGGAAAAGGGTATGGATCTTGAAGTCATTGAAAGCATACTTCTAACAAGTGAAGATTGTGGAATGGGTTCGCAATTTGTTTGGATTTTCCAATTTTACCGGACGGAATGGAGCACATACCCTCCCAAAATGGCCAATTATGTCCATTCTCAGCGTCTTTCCGAGAATAGAAGCACTAAAATAGTTTGAAGTATATTTGTTTTTCGGATTAGTGAGAATGTGCCATGGCTCCGTATTTATTGATGTTCGGACACTTCTGGAAGAAGACGCACGAACACTATACAATGTATGTACTCTAAAAGGTCAAGTAAAAGGATTAAGGATAAATAGTTGTGAGTGGGCAGCTATTGTCCGGAGATAGCTGATATCTATCTGGAAAGTTTAGAGATACTTGCCGAGCTTGATAAGGATATCCCACGCTGTTTAGGAACAGAGCAAATTCTGAAATCCTAAGGGAACCTTTACAACACACCCAACATGATTATTGTGAAAAATTGCTTGAAAAACAAACTAAAATTTCCTTCCTCTAGAATTTAATAAAATTTTGATTTACTCAAAAATTAAAGGTGCTTACGAAAGAATCATATTGTAGGCATGTGTGAACCAGTTTATGCAATATTTTGTTTAAAAAAATGATAAAAAATCACAATGTGGCTTCAACAATAATTGTTTATGGATTTATCTAAAAGAAGAAACACTTTTTAAAGTGAATATCCATCCCTAGTTTTAAATCAATTATTTAAATTTTTTTTTGGGGCTAATGCCAAAAATTATTAATTTTACAACGTTTTTAATTAAACTTTGGAGTTTTAAAACAATTTTGTAACACTATTATAAACGTATTCATAACAAAATGCTTTAATTTCGTTATTGCCTATGTTTACTGAAGCATTATAATTGAATTTTATTGAATATCTTACTTAATAGATTCCATAGTTGTTTCAAATAAAATATTATTAAATTTACAACGATCCGCAACCAATTCTAAAAACATGATAATTAAAAACGCGCATATTTTTCTCAGTGTAAGGGCTGTAAAACTATGTAGCTTTTTCTACTAAAAAATTGCAGCACTTCTTCACAAATGATGAAATGTTCAAAAAAAACCTGATTTTGTCCTTTTTCTTCATCTTAATGATTTTCCAAGATGTACACCAAACATTTTGTACGTTATATCATTCCAAATATATTACGAAATTTTGAAAAATGTAAAAATATTCTATATGTACTTTGTTGATTTAGAAAAATTCCTTTTTCAAATCATAGAGGTTACATTTCATTTCAATAAAGTAATTTTTATTTTCATTTCAAATATGTCGAAATATTAAACTTATTAATATAAAATAGGTGCAAATTCTCAATTTAAACAAGTTCGATTTTTCACTTTAAAGAAAGAGTAACATTTGATTTTTATTATTCATTTGAGAAAATAAGACTTGTTCGAATTGAAGAATTGGAGCTAATTGAGTTAAATATTTCGACTAATTTGAAATGAAAACATATCTATTAATTTTAATAATGGCTTTATTTAATTGAAATGTGACCTCTATGATTTGAAAATGATATTTTTTTAAGTTAAAAAAGTATATTATTAATATACAGACCAAAAACCATCATTATACTTTTTTCTAATTTATATTTATATTAACTTTTCGAAATATACCTTTTAGGGAATAATCTGAGCGGCAAGGATACAATTTTTGAAAAATATATTGCTTTCACAATAAGCTAAAGACTCTCAAAGTACGTGTAGGCTTGCCAATTATTTAGGAATCATACAGTTCTTTCTTCTTCCATGAATAATATTCCTTGACTTTGCCTTCTGCCGCAATTAATCGGGAGGAGTGGAAGAGTCCGCAGCGTGCCTGCTAATTTATTCCTCTTGCATCACGCGTGGGTGCATTAGGCTAGACACGAAGGTCTTACTTCACCCCCATATCAAGTTCCATATCAGCCAGTGGTGTAACTAATTGAAATTCCGAATTCGTATCGCAACTGTATGCAAATGTTCGTCCCTAATATTTATCTAATGCCTCGAACCGAGTCGTATATATGCTCAAGCCCCAGCCTAGTTATATTGGTTTCCCAGGGTTTTGCATAATGATGTAACTCGAGTGGTTCCTTTTATATAGCTGTTGTGTAACAGGCGCCTTTGCTCGCAATGTGCAATTGATAGTGCAACTTGCCCCGTCAACTAAGTCTGCGAAAATGATCCGAGCAGCACCTTTGACTGCTCATAACAAATGTTGTACCACTGGAAACAACAAGCATTGTATAAAATCTAAAATAAACGAGGATAAACTGCCAATTAGTGGATTACTAACTAACCGATATTTTTGATATTTTCTTCCAGGTTTGCATTTGCGTAGCATAGAGGAGCCCCAGCAGCAGAGCAACAGGATGCCATCTGAGCAGGGGGGCCCGGCAATGGGACTCGATAACTTGGGATCTCGTACCGGTGTCCCCCTGCCCCTACAAATGCTTCCATCGAATCAAGCCTGCTATGATGCTGAATATGCTCGCATGGAAGCATGGCTGGATGAGAATCCAGAATTTGTACAGGATTACTTTTTGAGGTATGAATACTATATGTTTTGGTGTTTTGAAAACAATTATACGATTCAAAATTTCTGTATTGACGAGAAAGACATTTTAAAAATCTTAAAAAAAGTTCTTTTATATCTGCAGAAAGGCTACAAGGCAGGTGGTGGACGCTTGGCTGGTTTCACATGCAACATCAACAGGAAATGATGTTGGTGGATCACCGACTCACAGTAATGCTCCAAATTCTTCATCTAGGGGCGGATCGGGAGCTACAACACCTGTTAGGTATGTTTTTATATCTACCATAAAATGTACAAAATACAATATATTAAATTATAAATATCTTATACAGAAAAATATCAGCTCATGAATTTGAGCGTGGTGGATTATTAAAGCCTATTGTAAACACAATAGATGGAACACCAACCTTCCTAAGTATAGGGATGCAAAATGACAGTACAACACATCCAATTGGTGGACAAACTGGAACCTACACTTTCGGTCCATATCGGCCGCAGCGATTGTCCAGAAATGAACTTAAGCAGCTGGATGAGAAGCAGTTGATTTTTGAATTGGTAAGGTATCGTCGATGTTCCTTTCTTTGAAACATTTGATTTCACCTATTCGTTGTAGTTTGTTTTGTTTCAAATTTATTGTACGAATTTGTCCAAACTTTTTGAAATTATTTTATCTTGTTTTCAGGTTAAAGATATCTGCAATGAATTGGACGTGCGGTCACTTTGCCATAAAATCCTCCAAAATGTCTCAATTCTCCTCAATGCTGACCGAGGCTCGCTGTTCCTTGTGCAAGGAAAATGTAATGGCAGCGAAGGACCAAAGAAGTGAGTAGAAGAAAAAAAAAAAAACGCTGAAAAATCCAAGAAACATTTATGAAGAAGAGAGTGTATACAAAATCTCTGAAAAGCTTTAGTCCGATTAAAAAGGTTCTTTCGAAGGGAAAATTTTCTTCTAGAAAAAGTGGGAGATTTCTTGCAAGTCGTCCTCACACCCCAGCCGCAGCATTTGAAGGAATGCTAAAAGGCACTGTGTGGAAATAAAATTTAAGAATTTTCCTAGCTTTCTCTTAAGTCCATGGTATTCTAGAAATTCTTGTCTAAATCTTTATTTTTCAATTTAAATGCAAAAAAGCCTTTAACTGCTAGAAGCCTTCTATTTGCCCATTGAATACTTTCTACCCGATTCTGTTCGCCTACTCTTCATCAGCCGGACGTAGGGTAAGAGAAAAGTTTTGGACACTTTTAGAAGTTTTTCTTTACTTTGAGAGATAATTTTTTTAAGGACTCATATTTCTTATTGAGAAGAAGAAGCAGCAGACATTTTTTTTTCGGTAAAAGTTTTCCGTTTAGAGATGACCCAGGCCCAGATGCACATAAAAGTAAGTTAAAGGGCAATGGATCTTCTTTTGGACGTTTTTCCTGTTGGGTCGGCTAATTCGGTTTTGGCGATGATTTATCCAGTGGATAACTTTTCAAAGATATAAGTAGGCCTAAAGTGTTTTCAAATTATTTTCTCCTTGTCCCTGAAAATGCTGGCGTTTTTGAGAGAGGTTTATTAAAATATATTTATTTTTAGATAATCACCGAAATGATTGGATTTTGGGAATTTGTAAACAGGTGTTCAAAATAATTTTGAAGTGAGTTGTGAGTTAAAAGAAGGTTTTCGGCTTATTATAAACATCAAATAAATTATTCTGCCTCAACGATGTGGGGGTTTAAGTAATTTTAATAAAAAATAATAGGATATAGGGCTTTTCATTATATATTTCAATATGTAACAAGTTCCATTCGTTCTTGCTTGCATTTTATAAATTTGGTAGAATCTAATAGCACCTCTAGTCACTTAATTGCTGATTCATCGGCATGGAAAAATATATTTTTAAGCTAATGTTGTAATGTGTATAATTTGGGAAGGTGCAACAAAACAATTCGACAAACTTGCCTATGAATATATAGCGTACAATGATGCATAAGTTCGTTATGAAGTCTTGCATAAGTCAAGTCGTAACAAATCAATTTTGTGCAGCAAATCGTTTAAGTTTTCCTAGCAGTCGTTAAAGAAACTGCTGTTTTGTAAAAATATCAAGTGTGTTTAATTTTGTTGCGCATATGTATAGAAAATATCATAATTTTATGTGAAACGTGTAATTTAGCATGACATTTGAAGTAGAAAAATTGATTTTAACATGTGCAGTAGTTCTCTATAGGAACACGTAAATTGGTCAATTGATTTTTTTTTAGTGATTACCAAAATCAATCTCGGTCTTTGTTGCATTGTTGATCGCATCGAACACGTATTTTTTACACTTGGCATTTTAAAGAGAATAGAAAGTTTTTAAAGGTTGAAAATAGGTCGCTTTTGAACGTGAATTGGCAAAATGGTAATTAACGTAGAAATTTCTAGTTTTTATTGTAGTTTAAATATGCGCTGTTGCCCCAATTGGACAGTCATTGGCAAAAATATTACCAACACTGTTAATATTTCCTTTATTCAAATATATTTTTCAGTAGAAAATCTTTCATTATTGTCAAAAATTTATGTATAACATTAAAGTATAATTCATTAGGGAAGAAATATTAAAATTAGAAAAATACATAGTTCAATTTTAGTGTCGACAACTTTGACTAACTTAACTTCTTCGATTCGTCTTGGCATACTCTCTATATACGTTTTAATACACACTTTTATCTCAGGTTTCATACCTTATGTTTTTAATATTTTATATTAAAATTTGACGAGTTATTTTCTCTGTTAATAATTCTCTCTTGTTCATCCCACACATTTTCTTTGACATTAAATTCGGGTGAATTTCCTGGCTATGTTAAAACGGAATTTTTTTTTCCAAAATAAATTTTTTTATGTATTTTGTGGTATGGCATGGGGTGCCGTCTTGGATAAAGGTGAAACAAGAAGCTGATTTTATTCAAATATGGCAGCATTACGGTCTTTTTTACTGGTCCCATCGACCAAATAAAGTGGTCCTGGCCCGTTAACGGTAATTGCCTCCCATGTAATTACAGATGGCGGATGTTTTATGGCTTGTTGAGTGCAAGATGGATGGAACTTTTCTTCAGAACGTATTTTGCAAGACACTATGAAAAATATTGAGAAGAATTAGAACTTCACAATAAACAATTATCAAATTTCAAGATTCGGAGAAGAATAGAAATTTTATCTTTTTCCAGGAATTTTGAACATTCATGCTTTTCGTCACATAATGAATTTGAAATTCCTCCAAAATATGAGTTTTTATTAATCTGAGCTTTTATATTATAATAATGTTTGAAAATACACCGTAAATAGACAATTAATTTTTGTATTCAATTTATAGGATTTGTGTTAAGAATATGTAATTTTCTAATCTTACACGAGTCTCCATATTAAAGGAAATTTAAATTTATTTCCAAAAAAAGTGGAGTCCATAATTGCGATTAGTTTATTTCCGTATATATTTTTGGTTCTACGAAATAATGTCTAATTTAATAATGTTTTTTTTCCATAAACCTAGTTTCTATCCTTACTTCCACGGAAGTGCTTAAAGGGATTTTCTACCAATTTACGCCTACCCAATAAAACCCAAATAATCGGCAATTTATATTTCTACAAGAAAACAAAGTGTTTCTAAAAATAGATGCACGCAATACTGTTTGGTTGGGCAAAATTATTAAACAAAGCTCCTTTTGAGACTTAAATGCATAAAATACTCACGCCACCTCAAACCCAAACAAAACCAGACGAGCCCACAAAATTATTTCCATTGGCATAGAAAAAAGAAAATAATCTAAAATTGATCAATTCCTCAATAAGCATGACCTTCTCCTCCTCCTCCTCCTGCTCCTCCTCCTCCCACGTAGGCTAGACTTTTCTTGAAGAGGACGAATTTCTTGGTGGGTAAAGGCAACAAAAACTTTGAGGGTCAATGAAACACGCAATCCACTCGAGCTTAATCCTCCCGCATATTGCAGACTATAAGGATAAATGCACAGTATTCGAGGATTACAAAATAATTCCTTGCGTTCCTCCAGAAGATTTGTCTGACTTACGTTTCTGATGACGAGGATTAATTTTCTTGCCTCTCTCCCGCTGGATCCTGGATCGGCATGGAAAGGGGCTTTGAGTCCACCACATGACATTGGCGTGGTCCGACGTAATTAGATTTCCCTGTGCACCTCGAGGACACAATAATGGCATATACTATAGAGCTTCTACTTTGGCGTCCTATCTTATTCTTATCGCTCCACCGCTCTACTCCGGAACTTCAGCTGTCGATTATGTCCTTATTTCGGAGCTCGAGCAATTTCAGTGTTTTTCGAGGGTAAACTATGTTTACCAGGACAGTGACCCCGGTGATAGTCTGTTTTGTGTGATGTAGAAAGGCTTCGTAGGCTTCTTATAATTTCTCCTCAGAGCGGGATCTGCAAATTTAATTTTTCTGCCCCAGTACCATCCGTTTTGCCTTTCTTTCAGAGGCCTTGTGGAAACGAATCCCAGACAATTTGAGTTTGCCTATTTATGAGGGGGATCTAAATGAATGCCACTGGTGGCAAAACCTGATGTAGAAACTTTAAGTAACTTTCACGGTGTCTGGAATAAGGAAATTGTTAAAATTATTCTGCCTGTGGTAACTTTATGGTGTACTCATGAGTTCCTTTGAATTTCATGTTTCTTTAATTGAGCATAAACAAGTCTCTTGTTGTTGTCTTGTCTCGTGCGCTTCTAAGGGAATTCTTTGGCACCTCAGCGTGGCTGTCCGTTCCTCAGCACGCGTTTTGTGCTTTGAAATTACAAAATAAGACAGCTTGTTTTCGCGGCTTATTTATGTTCTATACAAACTTGTAAAATATTCATTTCACGAAACAAACTTTCAGCTGGTTGTTTCGAAATTAGTTTACCTCTTGTTGTTCATAGGAATTGCACGCGTACAAAATCCATTCACCCTTAAGCGCGTGTTTAGGATAATCCTGTAAAATACTTGAAAATGTTCCACAAAGATCTCAATTGTGCCAATATCTTTATACATATCCCTTACCCATAAGCTTTAAGATGTTTTTTTCACTCCATTGTTGAGGAATGTATTCACCGCCGTAAGCGAAAAAGATGAAGAAAAAAACATTTATCACTTACCCGCTTTCTTGGGTGGGGGGGGCATAGAATAAATTGAAAGAAATCAATTCAACCCACGAAAATGAACTTGAGTGTCGCGGAGCTAATGATGTTGAATCCTGGGATTTTCCCGAAAAAAAAGAAGGAAATATAAAAGAAATTCTTCCCGGATCGCACTCAAGTGGTGGCATCCGTTTTAAATTTTGAACATGTCGTTGAGCGTCATAACGACAGAAGTTCTCAAGGACTGGTGATGAATGTTTATTGGGTATTTTTCTTATATCTTCCTTTATATTTATCTTTTTTAGGTGTCTTGTATCAAAACTTTTCGACGTGTGCTCCCGGAGTACGGTTGAGGAAATGGTACAACAGGACGAGGTACGTGTCGCTTGGGGTACCGGGATTGCAGGACACGTCGCTGAAAGTGGTGAACCGGTCAACATTCCGGACGCCTACCAGGTTCGTATTTTTCTTCATTTAAGTAAGGAAGAAATAGATTCAATCGTAGGCGGGTCAGTAGGACGAATCCATTTATAGATTTTATGAGCTGTGCGAAGGAAGATAAGAATACTTATCAGAGGGGTCTCTTTTAATACAGAAATAAGCTACGTGACTGCGTAAAATCAAAATACACAAGTTTTGCATGTCCCAATATTCGTGCAGGGTATATTGGTCACGTCCATTCCTACCCTCGGAACCCTATCATCCCTGTAATTAATCATGCACTCAGATCCTTCTGTCATGGACCTTCGGTTCGCCACAGGATATTCCCGAACAGAAATCGCAATTTCAGACAACTTACGGACCAGAAGTCGCATGGGATATTTTCGGTTTTTCGTATTCTTTTCGATTGATAAGACTCTGCTGGAAGAAGAGAAGGTTCCAGAAGGCAGGATTTCTGAGCATTCCGGAGCGAACAAGTGGCGTAATATTCGGAAAACGAGCATCAGATTTATTCTTCTTTCCCTTAGTTTTTTTGCAGCTCCAAGCAAGATGAAGATAATCGCTAGGATGATAAAGCACGAGTAAATTGCTTGCTAGGGCAAACAAGAAACCCTAGAGACTGTTTTTGTTGGGTATTTTCTTTTTTATCGATGGGTCCGTATATGTTCTGTTTATATGAGACTCTCTAGAGTTATTAGGACTTACTTCCCTTTGATGCTAAACCTTTTCAGGGATATGTACGTTTTTCTGTGGGCCTCCTGTCTATCCAGGCAAACATTTAAATGTCGATTGAGTGAAATATCATGATAGGGTTGTCTCCCACAATGGAATGGAATATTTCATTGGACAATTTATGAGTTAGACCACACCTAGAGGGTTCTATTCAAAAATTTATCGCATTGTATATGATATAAACTTTAGTAAGCGTTCTCTATAAGTTGTAGTTTAAAATTAAAGCTATATATTATATGTATTTATTTATTGTTAGCGGTGACCCTTATGGTGTGCACCGAATGGTCTTTCATGCCGAAGCCCCTTTAAAGTAAAAAACGGTCAGCTACCCTAAGGAACGTCAGAAGGTCTTTAACAGAAGATGAACAAACTTCAGCCGTGTCCAAAAACTGAATATCTTTCTTCTTAACCGTACTAAAGGAGGACAAGCACATAGAATGTGTATTGTATACAGTATCGTCGTATTCAAGACACAGATAGATAGATTTGGTAGACCTACTTTATGTAGGTGTTATCTTAGCCCATGGTGGCGAGCCTGACATTGCTTATCAATAATCTGAGATCTGTTTTTCTCAGAGCGTTGGTTTCAGTGTTGGTATATACAGGGTGTCCCAGAACTCAACGTCAAGCCGAAATCGAGCATTAGGCCAAGTCGTAACAGTTATCAGAAAAATATGAAAAAAAATCTTGGTCATGTACTTTTCAAATTATAAGGATTCAAAAATAAACTGACACCCTGTGATGATCTTTCAAGTCCTGTGACTGCAAATATTAACTTTTCGTCATTTTTTTTTCTACCGTATAACTATGAATAACCCTTCTGTCAAACACAGTTAAAAGTTAGAATATAACTGCCTCAGTTTCAAATAAAAAGTTAGATTTTTACCCAACATTGAATTCAAAATAATTACATCACCCAACTTTAACTTTAACCGACTGTAATTATTTTGCATTCAATGTTGGGCAAAAATCTAACTTTTTATTTGAAACTGAGGCAGTTATATTCTAACTTTTAACTGTGTTTGACAGAAGGGTTATTCATAGTTATACGGTAGAAAAAAAAATGACGAAAAGTTAATATTTGCAGTCACAGGACTTGAAAGATCATCACAGGGTGTCAGTTTATTTTTGAATCCTTATAATTTGAAAAGTACATGACCAAGATTTTTTTTCATATTTTTCTGATAACTGTTACGACTTGGCCTAATGCTCGATTTCGGCTTGACGTTGAGTTCTGGGACACCCTGTATATATATGAGCTCTTCAGCTTGCTGGATCCCAGGGACAATTTTCCAGTGTATGTATGGTTGATTCCTGGCCCATTCTTCTATCGCAGCTTTGAACGAAGACCAGCCAACGCTGCAGAAGGGCTTAGGACCTTTGTAACGAGATGATGAACCTTTCCTAGCTAGTTCATCAGCAAGCTCATTTCGCTCAACACCGGAGTGTCCCGGTACCCAACAGAGAGTCACCCTGTTGGAAGTCGCTAAATATTGAAGGGTATCGAAGCAATCTTTCGTTTTTGAGCTATCTGTGAATCAATTGAGGGTTCTGGGGTCCAGTCTGGGGCCTTTGCCATTACAGTCTGCACGTTCAGGTATGAGAATCTTGAATCATCGCCCCGAAACGGAGTTTCCTGGCAATTTTGTACTATTTGCTGTTGATTTCAAGATGAAAATGTGCAAGGGTTCGAGTCCCACTATCGCCTCCATGGCGATTGTTGGACAAGTCCTAGTGGTTCCTGTCATAGAGAGGCAAGCAAGCCGTTGTAGCTATAGTTGCACTTAGCAATTGCCCTCTGATGTTGAACCTTGGGCCGCCATACAAGAAAAAATTTAAAGCTATAAAAGTTAAAGCCATACTGTTTTTTTATTTTTGTTTGTAGACTGTAAATATCTTATTAACCCATTAAGTCCCAAATGTCAGCTTTTTCGCCGCTGCGTTCGGCCGCTATATTTTTAGTGAAAATAGTGTCTGAAAAATATGTGACACACTAATTCCGACGCAAAATTTAATGATCTTTCAGAATCTGACCTCAAAATTTGCAACAAATGTGTGGTTCAAAAGTTGTAAACTAATTTATGTAAAAAAACGTGATTTTGAAAAAAAAAATTTCTGGTTTTTCCAATTTTTCACAAGGAAATCATTTGAAATTTCATTGTTTTCGTGCAAATATCGTGGTCTCGACTCCCAAAGTATAAGCTCCCGTTGTTTAAATGAAGGATTTTAATGTTTAAGCACACAAAATGGCGGTCGGGACATGAAAAGATGAGAAAAAGCTTTCAGAATTTTTTACTCGAAAACAAAGGGTTTTAGAGAAAAATTTTATTGAACAAAAAGTGCTTAGAATTGATTGAGAAACCCGTGTGAAAGTCCGAAAGTCAAATTTTCTAACTTATTTTATAATTCAAGATATTTTTTCGCTTGAGAACGAAGGGTTTTAGAGAAAAATATTATAGAACAAAAAGTGCTTAGAATTGATTGTGGAACACGTGTGAATTTTTTCAGAATTTTTGATGAGATTTTTGGATTTTTCAAAAAATGATCAAATCCAAAAATCCAAAAATTGCTTGAAAAATTCTGAAAAAATTCACACGGGTTTCTCAATCAATTCTAAGCACTTTTTGTTCAATAAAATTTATCTCTAAAACCCTTTGTTTTCGAGTAAAAAATTCCGAAAGCTTTTTCTCATCTTTTCGTGTCCCGACCGCCATTTTGTGTGCTTAAACATTAAAATCCTTCATTTAAACAACGGGAGCTTATACTTTGGGAGTCGAGACCACGATATTTGCACGAAAACAATGAAATTTCAAATGATTTCCTTGTGGAAAATTGGAAAAACCAGAAATTTTTTTTTTCAAAATCACGTTTTTTTGCATAAATTAGTTTACAACTTTTGAACCACACATTTGTTGCAAATTTTGAGGTCAGATTCTGAAAGATCATTAAATTTTGCGTCGGAATTAGTGTGTCACATATTTTTCAGACACTATTTTCACTAAAAATATAGCGGCCGAACGCAGCGGCGAAAAAGCTGACATTTGGGACTTAATGGGTTAAAATGGTAGGGCTGCAATAATGAATATTGTCGTATGATTAAAATTTTTCGGTAGGAAAAAGTAAAGTGCACAAATTAACAAGAATGTCTGGATGAGTTGCTTTCTATATTTAATCCAGAAGCACCGTCCTTGAGGACTATAGAATGTTGGTACTCGAAATTTAAGCGCTGTAAGTTTGGACTGAACGATAATCCTCGGTCGGGTAGGCCCATAGAAGTGACTGTACTTACACCTGTGTTCAAAAAAATAGTAGTGCAAGTGCTCTTGTCTGAAGACACTGCTATTCATTGCTTATGAACTAAAATGTTTTTAATTGTTCATCAGATTCTTAAACACCTGATGTTGTGTTTTGTGCAAAAGTTGTCTTTGTTTTGTACATGAGAATTTGTAGAACAGCAAACTTGCCGCATTGGTGCACTACTATTTTTTTGAACACAGGTGTAAAAACGTGGCTTGTGTTGAGAAAGCAATACGAAAAGACAGACATATTACTTACCGACAGTTAGAGAATCTTTGAACATTCCTATAGCAACATTGCATAAAATTATGATGGAGCAATTACATGTAAAGGAAATTTGTACACTTTGTGTTCTACACTACACTACACTAAACGAATAGCAATAGCAATGTCGAATCGAATGGTTAAAGAAATTTAACAACTGAAAATCTAAGAATGTGGTTTCGATAGTGACTGAAGGAAAACATGTATTTATTTATATGTATATATTAATTATAATATAGTATAACAATATTAATAAAAATCAAAAAAAAACTGACTGCGTTAAAAGCGAACTAAAAAGATGGAAACAAGGTGACGTAGGTATAGTAGAATGTATAAAGGACTCTGTAACCAATCATTAAATCATATATGGCAAATAATTACAATCGGAGGCATCAGATTCAGGTTTTATGTACTTGCAGCCACCTTTTAGTTTTGTTTTATAAATATATTCTTAGTTATTGTTGTCTGTCCATACTAAACAGAAGATATGTAGAGATTCTACCTGAATAACTTTCAGGCTTTGTAATTCTTAGACGGTGCTTATGGCTGTAAAATAGTCTAGGAAACATAATTTTTATTTTAAAAGATCTATTCAGTGATATGCCATTCAATATGGTACGCAATTTTTTTTTTCGTCTCTACCGCCATTTTGTATGTGATTTTATAAAAACAAAACCTAGCCTATAAACATCGCACAGTTTAGACGAATCGGTAGGCAACTCATTGATTAAAATCCATTGAATGCTTCGAGGGTATAAAGAATCCCACATACCTAGATACGCGTGAAAAACCTAACCTGTCTTTGCTGTCGCGTAGTAGGTTTATTATACGATAAGAAAAATATAAAATACAAATGATACAAAGATAGCATATCAGTCACTAAATACACAATACAATATAATATAAACCCGATAACAGAAAGTAGTGGAATCTAAGACTCTCACGTAACAGCCCAAAACCGACCTGCAAAAACGCGCGAGTATCGGCTCGAAGAAATCGACAGTGGACATCAATGATATATTAACCCATTAATGCCTGAATAACAAAAAATTGTACGGCAACTTCGAGGCGTTAACTTTTATCGAAGGGGTGGTCAATTCTCATCGAGACCAATTTTTCTAGACGTATTTTGAGTCGCCTGACACGATCCAACAAAAAAAAAAAGTGAAAACAAATTATTATTATTGTTTTTTTGCAATATTACGTAAATATATACCTTTTTCAACTCATTTTTTTTCGAAAAAACGACAGATTTAATGTTGAAAAAGCAACTTTTTACTGCAATAAAGTGCATAAAACGTGTTATTAGTACTTAAACTTCAAAAATATGCAGGCATTTTTTTCGTTAAAAATATTAGGCTGCATAAAAATTGCAACAATGTTACGCATATTTGCATTACTTTCGATCACTTTTTTTTATCTCACTATGTTCGACTATTCCCAAAAATGTATATACACTTGTTTTAAGGGTCACTGATTACGAATTTGCTATCAGATTTTCGTAATTCAAAATGGCGGATCCAAGATGGCGAACAATTTTTGGCAAAATTCTGAATTTCTTCGAAAAAAAAATTGGGTATTCTGAGTTTTTGGGGTCACTGATTACTGATTAAATGCCTGCATATTTTTGAAGTTTAAGTACTAACAACACGTTTTATGCACTTTATTGCAGTAAAAAGTTGCTTTTTCCCCACTAAATCTGTCGTTTTTTCGAAAAAATGACGTGAAAAAGGTATTTATTTACATAATATTGCACAAAAACAATAATAATAATTTTTTTCACTTTTTTTTTTTTTTGGTTGGATCGTGTTGGGCGACTCAAAATACGTCTAGCAAAGTCTCGATGAGAATTCACATCTTCGATAAAAGTTAGCGCCTCGAAGTTGCCGTACAATTTTTTTGTTATTCAGGCATTAATGGGTTAATAAGACGTACAACCATATACAACAAATAAAGATATGGGTAATGACAAGGAGCAACCCACTCATTCTCAAAATTCAAAATCTATTGGTATGATTCCTAAACAAAAGATGGGTTGGACTTGGAGTAATGATTGGTTTAAGTGTGTGATGAAATGTACTAAAGACATTAAAGGACAAAAACTCTTTATATATATATATTTATTACAAAATTTGTCAACATTCACCAGCAACCACCCATTTTCCGGTTTTATATTTTGATTATCTCAAAATCTCTCGAAAGAAGATAAGGAGCCTATTACTCTGTTCGAATAGGCCTCCTCGAAATAGAAAAAAAAAATCAGAAACATCCTTTCAGAAAGCAGCACATGTTTCGTCTGTTCTCTCCTGCTGCAGAAATTATTTTATATTCACATCACTGCTTCATTTGGCTCAATCTGCACGTCGTAAAATATCTATCGCATTACGTTTTTAGTATACCCCATCGCCACCTTTGACTTCGGCAGTAAATTGAAGTTTTATGGGAAAGAAGCCAAGAAATATTCGATTCGCCTTTTCTGTGTGAAGGTTTTACGTGCTCTAATGAGCAGGCAATCCAGTAAATAGGAAATCAGGATATATATGTTTTACGTGTTTAAGGCATCGCGGGATATGCTAAGGTGAATGAATATATTTTTTTCATTTTGGACATTTTTATATTTAATAAACGGTTATTTCCCCATTGAAATCGATTGAAAAGGCCTTATTGAAATAAATTCGATTTTTCTTTTTGACAACTGTTGAAGTTGATTGGTAGTGCTAAAATTTTATAAATAAAAACAGGAATATAAGGCTCTGTTTATGAACTTGCTACGTAAATGTACCAATTTAGGATTGGTTTTTCTGTATTCTAAACATTTCTGTCAAACTGTGTGCAATCACATTATTTAAAGCCAATTTATTACCATTTGAATCGTTTTCGAGCATTTGTATGAAGGCAACTTTCAAACCCTATTTGTGGCAATTCGGAACAAGGTTGACCATCTAATAATCCCACCATTTCGAAATACAACTTTTGTTGATGTGCTTGCTTAATGTACATCAGCTAAAGTAGTATAATTAAAGTAGCTGACATTCCTACTTAGTTAGGACCTAAGTTAAATTGAAAAACTCCTTTTTTAATTATAATTTAGTATAACCAAAAGTCGTAAACAAACTGTTGGAAAATAAATAGGTTTTCATTTTTCGTTTGAATTATAAATAAATTCGCTTGTCTAAAAACTAGAAAACTTACTGGCAGCACTCAGCCCTCTGCTATACCATATATATACTTCTGACATTACTAAAAATCTGGACTGTCACATCAGCGCTTTTCGCCGATGATACTGCATTATACCACTCTACAATGGAACCCGAAAAGAGCGTTCATTATTTGGTAAAAAACTTAAGTTCCTTACAAACCTTTTTTTATAAGTGAAGGTTAACACCGAGCATAGCTAAAACAAGTCAGAAGCTTTTACTAAACAAACCACTTTAATAACCAAAATTTACTCTGGTACAGTGAAATAAAGTATCTAGGAGTTTATTTTGCTAAAACTTTTACATATGGCCTCCATAAAAAAACAATAGATAGAAACAATAGAATAGACAACATATGCATCTACGGTATGGTCAAACTGTGCAAAAACACATAAAAAGAAACTGAAAATACAACAGAATTTGGGACACACATGGGATTAAACTGACCCCAGTACATTTTCAAACTGCTATATCTCGCGAACTATGCTTTTTTTTTAGTATTTGTGTTATAAAGTTTTTTTCAGGTAAGAGAATGTACTTTTCGGTAGAATCGTCGTTACTTCGAAAAACTTACTTTTAAGAACTCGAATATTCCTACTCATTCTGAGATATTTCAGATTCCAAAGTATGTTTGGGGTGTAGATGACCCTCTGGGAAGTCCAGGGTTAAAAATGATTACAAGTCTCCCCCGGTATTGCTCGACAAATTTACTTCAAGACCATACCAACAAAAAGCTAGTTGAGGGAACTGCACCATTAACATGAATAGATTACAATGTGATCAAGTATAGAACCAAGTCTTCTACAGCATAGATGTTTGCCCTGATAGTTAAATACTATTTGTCAACTCTAGCCTAAGTTTTATTCTTTCTTGTCACCTTTAAAATATTTTTAAAATTTTCTTCCATTTTGTTTTAAATTTTGTGTACCAATAATTTTGCTATAAAAACTAAAGAATTAATATTTGAGTGGTTAGAAATGTACTACTTCACTGTTCCTCGTTTAGTACAAGACTAGGATAGCGACACAAACTTGAATTTACTATATAAACGCAAAATAAATGAATTGAATTGAATCGACCTACTAACAGGATAACAGCTTTGTGGCATTTGTTTATTTTTCGAATATCACTTTCTGGGAATCCTCTTATCCATCTCTTCTTCCTAGTTTGATCACACCAAACAATAAAAATTTGCACAGATAATTCGCTCTTAAAATCAGCTAGAATAAATTTGTTCTTTTATCGGCTTTATTTAAATACATTTACATACTATACATTTTTTTATGAATCTAAATGTCTAAAAAAACACATTTTTTTCCTTACTTATTTCTGTATGCAAATTACATTCGGGCAGTAAATTTTTCTCTCTAGAAAATTGTTTTCATGAAATCAATTCTCCCATTGTGTTCTGTGTGCTCTGGTAGATTTACACGTGGATATCCGAAAAAAATATATAAATGTAACAAAAGCCCAAACCCTAGAGCAAAAGTGATAAATTTCAATTTGAGCTCGTCATATCGTTGTAAAAAATACTGACAAGATGAAAATAATAATTACGGAAATGCTGCTCGAAACAATGGAACCAGCCGGCTGAAACGGGAGATAACGTTGAATTTATCCAGGAAAAATATATATATTTTTTTTTTTTTTGGGAAGTTGTCGGTCATTTCTGGTTCATGAAATTCAAATGTTGTTAAATCGCGAAAAATCTGTTGACTGCTTCTGCAATACATGCAAAACTCCCGAAAGCTGTGAGGAAGTTTGCTGTTTTTAACATGCTATGAAATATCATATAGTAAATGCAGGGAAATTGGATCCTTTTGTATGAGCAGTTCGACCATAAACTTTTAAAAACTTACGATACACTCGTAGATTTTAGTTAAATAGAAGTTTCTTATTGTTTTGAGCGTTTTATTTTTAAGATACTTTAAAATTTACATGAGTCGCAATTTAATTCACGGTAAATTTTGTAAATTTACTCATTTTAAGGAAGCATGTATTCAGTGGCGTAGCGTGCCATCTCGGCGCCCGGGGCGGGAGACCCATTTTGCCGCCCCCATTCTATAGGTGCTTAATTAAAATTAAATTTCACAGGCAATGAGGTATCTTTTATTGAAGGTAAAATAGGATGAGCGGTTTTACAAGCGGATTCTACGGGCCTTATGAGCAGCGAAGTCAGAAATTACTTTGTCAAAATCAATATTTGCAGCCAATTCTTGTTCAATCGACAATACAGCCAAGTTTGATAGTCTAGCGGAGCTCATAGTAGATCTGAGATAATTTTTTATTAGCTTCAACTTCGAAAAACTTCTCTCACAACTTGCAACACTAATCGCCAAAGTCAAATATATACGAATCAAGATGACTATATTTGGAACCGAAATTCCGAGATTCAGTTTTTGAATGAACTGGAGGAGCTCCAGTGGTCCTTTACCCCTTATATCTTCCTCTGATTCAGAACAGGATGCCACCGAAGACGTTAACGTGGCTTTCGAACCAGAACTGGAAGTGAAATATTTCAGTAATGCACCTTGAGACTTCTTCGCATCTGCTTCTTTCTTAGCCTTTTTTTTGCGGAATTCCGCACCGCTTCCTTTGACTCTTTTCATTTTCAAAAACTAGTTCAAAGGTTGGGTGAAGTTCTAAATGTTTAGTTTTAGAAGATTCAACAGTATTTAAACGATCGAAACACAATCGAAATGACTTTCGTTCCGAATCCGAAACTCTCGCGAAACAAACATAATGCGTGATTGCGTAACGGTACTTCACGATGCACTAAAACAAACATAAACAAAAACAATTGCACGTGGCCAGCGCGCGTTGGTGCCGTTCCGCTGATGCGATGTGCGAAAACAACGGCATAAAGGCAACGTCGCATTGTGCGCGCTCTTGCTGAGCGAATTCATTATATCAACAATGGATGATGGAGGATACTGGATAATGATAAATAACAGCCGTTAACAGGATCTATTTTCAAATTTACGTCATTGTTGTTTTTTGACTTGTCAGACGTTCTGACACATGAAATGAATGAATCATAGATCTCAACCCGCTTCACCGGCGACATTTTGCCGCCCCCGCGGGCTGCCGCCCGGGGCGGGTCGCCCCCTCCGCCCCACCCACGCTACGCCACTGCATGTATTTATATTTATAATTATTTCTGTTTCCGGAGAAAAAAGTTGAACACTAGTTCTAGTGATGTGCGGTCTCATAAACTCCTATGTTGAGGCTTATTCTATAACTATAATTGAGTTGGACACTAGAAACTAATGTGTTATTAGTACCTTTAGGTTAAAAGTAAAAAAAAAAAAACCTGAATTAATTAGCTTACTTTTTTCAGAAACCAAAATAGGGATAGGGGTCTCACAGCCTCGACGTCACTAGTTTAAAGGTTAAGTCAATGAATTACAAACAAAATGAATATACAATCCATAGGGATAAATTGTACTGCTGGAGATTGAGTATAAATATAAAACAGATTGAGTTTACATAAAAAATAAAAATTTGTCCGTAGAAAACCCAAAACTGCGGAAAAAATATTCATAGAAACAAAAGCTGGATAAATTGGCATTTTCCTTTTAAGAAAAATATCTGAAAACGAAAAACTTCTCTAGAAAAGGTTAATTGATTCTTAGGAATCGTGAGTCCCCATATCAAAATCGACACCCTTTTCATTTCTCTTTCTGCATCGAAATCCATCTATTTTCTATGCCATTATCTACGCCCACAGGACGCTGTTGAGTTTAACCTTTTTAAAATTTTCAAGAAATATCTTCTAAATATATAGTATACTTTATTCTCTCTATTTATCCACAGGATGAGCGGTTCAATCGTGAAATCGATAGCTTGACAGGATACCGGACGAAGGCGCTACTCTGCATGCCGATTAAGGACTCTTCAGGCGATGTTGTCGGTGTTGCCCAAGTCATCAACAAACTTGATGGTGAACGATTTACAGAAAATGATGAAAAGGTTTGTGTCCTCTCCCCTCCCGCTGCAAGATTAGTGTCCAATACCTTCTAGAAGTGGGTGGGTAATAATAAAAGGCGCGAAAACGAGTCCCAGTTTTGGTGGCAGGGGACAGAGATTGTGGCTTGGATTAAGTTTCACGTTTTTTGGTGTGACGATTTTGTTAACCCCTTGAGCAGTTGTAAAGTGATTACACGTGGAGATACTTAAGTGGCTTCTGGGAATACTTTGCCAAGAGAGTACTTGTCGTCGCCGACTGGTGTTGGCTGTTGTTGCCACTGGAGGAGAAATATTTCATAGAGACGTGACTTGACTTGAGGATTAGAGGTCACTGAAAAAGGGTTGGAAGCAAAAATATATGAAAATTTGTTAGGCATATTGAATGAATTTCAAAATTCTTGATTTCTTAAACACTTTGGAGCTATATTCACCCCATATTCATCATTATCTTAAAAAGAATATAATTCTACGAGGATTGAACACTCGTTGGTGGGACGATGATGTTCTCGAAATGATTTTAAAGATATTAGACAGGAAAATTTAATAATTTCTAACACGATAATATTACATTATTTATAAGAAATTCAGATAGAGATACTAAATTTATAACACTACTTTACAAATTTTAACTTATTTCTTACCTTTCGTACGAAATGTATTCTTTCATTTCTTTAATAGGATCTAATCACTAATGTAAATTTTTTATTTTTCCATCACGTTAAGTTTTCAGGAAAAAATTTAGTTAAAAAGTAAAAATAGATTGGAATTTTTTTTTTTTAAATAACGGAAAGTAGTAAGTCGAAATGTAACTCAAATCAAAGCTTGAATCCTAGAGTATAGCTTTAATCATTTGTTTGTAAACTTTATTAAGATTTGTTAAGGGAAAGAAGCCTTTCTTTTGCCATATTAAATGAAATAATGGTCGAACGTTTTGTAGGAGTTGAACTCTAATGAAAAACTTGTCCCACGAACAAACTTTAACAACAGTTTTAATTAATTGATATTTAATAACTTTAGTTTAGTTTAGTTTAATTTCTAAAAATGACTACGACTCCATTTTCTCGAAAATGTGGCGTGATGGGATTTTTTTAATACTTTTTTTAAAATCTGCTAAACTTAAGAAAAGGTTTAGTACATTTTTAAAGGTGTAAAAACTAGTGTAATTAATGGTATCTAATTTATCTTTATTCTCCTTATTTAAGTTAATCCCATACTCAGTAATGAAGACAATCAGTTTGTCTTGATTCCTTAGTATTGGATTAATAGTAGTTATGTTTTCGCCGACTAACATCTAGGAAAATTTTAGAATTCAATATTTAACAGACTTGGCACTTATTTTATACGGTTCTAAATTTCTTAAATTTTTTTTGTATTCTATATAATAAGGCCACACCAAAAATTTATTAAATTAGTGTATCTAAAGAAATATGAACGGAATCTGCAAGTATCTAATTTAATTGAAATAACAAAATCTTTTAATAATAAATGTAATGTTAGAAACATTTTCAAACCTTATTTCATCAATTCTACGAGAAAACTGATGGGGGAAACAATAAACATTCAAAAGACAACTCATAAAAATAATATTATAAGGTCATTTATACTATGTGAGCATATTAAATTTATCATAACTCATTTAGATGCAGAGGATAAATAGGCTAGCCGAACACGAACACGAGGGCAGTTAAACATTCGGTTCGAGCGAAATCGGATCCTATATAAATTTTATAGATCAAATTTTATACATATGAATATTACTTTAATACGATTCTCGTATAAATTCCGATTTTATATCGTACTGTGTAGTCATTTTATCATATTCGCGTGAAATTTATATGTTTTTGGAATTAAATTTATATGCATTCTCCTCGTGGAAAATAAATTTATAAGAATCTTCTATTACATTCACGCGAATTTCTTATATCATTTCAAAATTATATCATTGATTATAAAATTTATGATTTAATATCTCGTAATTTATTGCAAATATAGAACAAAATTAACTGGGAAGTCTTATGCACTAAAATTAGAAAATAAACAAATTTTTTTTTTCGTCGCCCACGAAATTAAATGGTAGAGAAAATTCTAATACAAATTTTACTTTTTTTAAGTTAATCTATTTTTTTTTTTATTTCTCGGAGAGAATTCTATACAAACTTATTTGTATTTATACATATATAATACATATGTGACAACTTATACACAGAAAACACAATTTTACGTATTTTACAGAAATAAATCTAAGAAGACAACTATTCTTCTGTATATATCCTTCTATTCATATTACACATATAGCCCTCTCTAGGCAAATATCTGCACAAAAGTCTTAACAATCTTTTCGTGACTTATTCGTATTCCTAACCAATTTATTAATAATGGAGCTAAAGTTCAATATGACCTTTACATAAAAATTGTTCACATAAGAATTTACCTTTCTTTTCCTGTTCAGAAAGGAAAACTTTCAAAAGAAGAAATTTTTTTTTTCTGGGCTTTTTTCTTCTTACCAATTTAACAGAAATATTTTTTCTATAACAGTTTATAAAGTCATAATAAATTTCTATACAACAAAAAAGCATTCTATAAAAAAGAACATATTTTGTTAAGAAATCATTTAACTTTCATCTCATTTACCAAAATCCCCGACCATATCTCAAGAAAGACAGTTTTAAACAAACAGGGCAGCAATTTTTATGGTATATTTATATTTCATTCGGGAAAAAATATTTGTCCAGGATCTGACTGTTTTTGGAGCTAATTTAAAATTCTTTTCATTGAATTGGGCTGTGTTTATTTTGCGTTGAAAAGATTCTTTTCTTTTAATAAATATTAACTGCCTTGTAATCCTTTGGGAAAATAAAATAAGGTTATTTATTAGCCCATCAGAGGCATAAATTCTTCTCTCTTTATTAGAAGATGCCGGCAGCAAGAATATCATTAAAAAAACATTTTATGTTCGGTCCTAAATTTCAAATTAATTTTGTGAAGAAATTGGTATTTGAGCAGTTTAAAAATAAATTAACTTCTTTGATGCGAGTAAATGGCGTTATCGTTACATAAAGTAAAAGTTTAATTTTTTAATGGACTTTTCGTTAGTTTGAAAGTATATAGCTTAAAGGGTGCATTATTTTGAAGAAATTCCCACTTCTGACACCAAATTGCATTTAAAATGCAGTGAAACTTTTTCAATTTTTGGTGAGCTAATAAAAATGAAATTTCTTTATTGTTTGGCAGGTGTTTGCTTCCTACCTTCAGTTTTGTGGCATTGGTCTAAGAAATGCTCAACTGTACGAAAAATCTCAGCTCGAAGTGAAACGTAATCAAGTCCTTCTCGATTTGGCCCGAATGATATTCGAGGAGCAGAGCACTATTGAGCACATGGTATTCAGGATCCTAAGCCACATGCAAAGTCTAATACAATGCCAAAGAGTTCAAATTTTACTGGTGCACGAGGCCACAAAGGGCAGCTTCTCGAGAGTTTTCGACTTTGAGGCAAACGACTTGAGCGAGGATGACTCAAACTCGAGGACGAGGTAAATGTAATCAGTATCCTTTGCCTCTATTGCTTAATGAAATCATTCTCCCTAATTGCAGCCCTTTTGAATCAAGGTTTCCTATCAATATTGGGATTACAGGGTATGTCGCTACAACAGGTGAGGTAAGTAACGACTGTCGAAAAGTAATTCTCCTTTGATGTTAATTTTTAATGAATGAACTTTGCACTTTGGCAGACTGTTACTATACCAAATGCCTACGAGGACGGCAGATTCGATCCGAGCGTGGACGAGGGCCAGTCCTTCAAGCACAAGTCCATCCTCTGCATGGCGATAAAAAATTCACTAGGTCAAATTATAGGTGTAATTCAACTAATAAATAAGTTCGATGATCTGGTAAGTTGGCCGAACCCAAGGGAGTTTCCCTAAATTTTATAAGTCCAAAGTCAAACTTTTTCGTATATTATCCACAGATTTTTACCAAAAATGATGAAAACTTTGTGGAAGCGTTCGCTATTTTCTGCGGCATGGGCATCCACAACACGCACATGTACGAAAAGGCAATTGTCGCGATGGCTAAACAAAGCGTCACCTTGGAAATTCTCAGCTACCACGCGTCAGCCTCCATCGACGACGCTCAGCGGTTGAGGGTAAGTAAAGTAATAATAGTAGAAGGGGATCGCTTTCAATTTTGTTTTAAAACTTTCCGGGATATATCTTCGGAAGTCTCAGTCTTGTTGTCTTTTCGGATTTTACGGCAATAAAAAGGGGTTTCACTGTTCGAATCCGACAGGGCAGATAATTCAACTTGAGGGATAGTCTGAGACTGGAGGCTGTTCCTAGGGACTCCATTGGGGTGCCGGCTCTTCCTATTGTTTTCTGGGAGTCTTTCAGACAATCTGACGGGCTGAGTGTACAATCGAAATTGACGTTTTGATTGAGCAGTTGCCGCAATAAAATTAGAACATTCCTTCAACCCGTTCGGCTTTGGTTTTATTTTATTGAAGAGTAAAAATTGGCTTGATAAGGGTCAGGAGCGTTTCCTATTGAATTGTCTTTTCGGGAAACCCATATAAAACCGAAAGGTTTCGGGGTTTCTAATTAAAATTGAATTATTGCGAGTTTTATAAGGTTAATATCGCTCAAGTAATAAGGAAACTGAATAGAGTGGTTGAGGTTTATGTTATTGAAATGGGTTCCGAGCTTTGTAAACAAATTGACCTTTCAAAGTTTGCAGTGGTATTACAATAAATATACAAATTTGATTAGATTAATTATTAATCGATGATATTGTGCTAGGAGAATAGCAAATAACTTTTATTTTATTAAAATGTAAAACAACATGTGGAATACAAATAATAAATTTTATTAGTGGGCGTTTTTGAAAAAGATAATGAAATTTTTGAGAATCTTGATTTTTTGGTTTTCTTACTAATTTTAGGTATAAATTGAAATATAAAAAAAATGTTTATGCATTATCCTAAGGCGTAATCGTTTAAAAGCTATGTGTCTTAAAAAAGGATTTTAATTTCAGAAATAAATTAAATAAATAATTTTTTCAAAAACGAGTATGTATATAATTTTAGAGAAAAAAAAAATGACGTTAAAATCGAAATGTTTACAACTTTCCTCAGTATCTATCAATTTGAAAAGAAAAATTTACATTACAGTGGAAGTAAGAGAGCAGAGCAGCAATGCTATAAAAATTTAATACACAATGCCAATTTATGTAACAACGAAAATTGGAAGCATTTTCAGTGGCAGTTAAAAATTTTACTGCTTTTAGCTATTCAACATGAAACAGAAATTTGCTGTTGAATTTTTATTTCATTACGCCTTATATTTCGCAGTGTGTGGAATATGCTGCTGTTGTCTAGAAAATTCCGATTTAATTTTACGGATACAATCGCTTTGAGGCTTTATTCGTTATGGAACAAGGTATAAAGTAATTGACATGCTCTCTACGAGTATTTATCAAACCGCGGGGCATAATTTTGGTACTCATTATCAATATACCTCGCCTAAAGGGACACCATCAATGAAATTTTAATTTAAAACATGAATAAGCTAATTTTGGATATTTTAATACGAATTTAATTATCCACAGTCGAGCAGAACATCAATAGTGTATGAATGGAGGGAAATTGAGCAAAGGATGATTATATTACTTTAAGGAATTTGCTTGGACATATTCAGGGCTAGATTCAAACGATTTTGTTTTTTGTGAGCCTATTAAAAAGAGTGAAGCAAATGCATATGTATTTTCATTCTGATTCAAAAGTCCATGGCAAAGCTAAATAAATATAAATATCGAAAACCAAGTATATACCCGAAACTTTTATTTGAAGCACCAATGCGTGCTTGTCAGAAAATTACAGGCATTTTAAATAAAAGTTTTGAAATATTAGTTGATTGATCCAGGGATTTTGTGGTTTAGATTTCCACCTTAAATTTTAAATTACATACATATTATATAAGCAGGTAAAATTGTCTGGATTCTAATTTCCGAAAAAGTAAGTAAATTTTCATAACAAGACGTTTCCAATATTGCTTGTTTTGTATTTCTTAGGGAAGTTGGCTCAGTTGCCACAAAACTTTCCTTATTTTCTCTAATAAACATTCCAATTTTATTTATGTTAAACAGTTCACAAAAAAATTCCATTATCCGAGCTCTCATAAAAAGCACTACTGCAACTGGCATTTTAAACGAAAAACATTACGGAACCTCTTTATTTTGGTGCCATCTTCTGAACATTTTGGATGCGCAAGGATGCAGGTTTCTAGTTCTTGAACAAATTTTCGCACGTAGAGAGCTTTGACGTTAATTCTTAAAGAAAACTGCTTAAAATGCAAAAGAGGTCTTGCAAAAGACAACATTGCGGTAGAGTCGACTTCGTTTTAATTTTAAACCTTGCGAGCTGAGAAGACATAAGTTAATAACAACTTTCGAGATTTTTTCTAATGTCTGTAATATGTACGGGGGAATTTTAGAAGATACATCACGAATTTTAGCTTAGATACGAGTTTTAGTCACGAAAACAGAGCATTAGCCTGAATGGTTTTAAGAGGTTTTTATTTTAAAGACAACTGGGCTCGGATAAATAATAAGGAGTTCGTGCCCCGGAAGTAAATTATAAACAAACGAACAAACGTTATTACAGCACCGAAGGAAGCATGATATTATAATTTGAGAAAATGTGATTTTGAATTTTTCAAAAATTCATATTAGAAAATCGATTCTATTTACTTTTAGAATAATAATAAAAGCACGAAGATAAAAATATATATATAAGTATTCACAAACGTTCTCTAGAGGTAGGATTTGTTTTTTAAATGTTCGACAAATTAAGCTAATTAAAAAGAACGATTAAAGATGGGGATAGCTTAGACTTAGCTAATTAACTCTCAACAAAAGTTAAAAACATGCTGTAATTTTTATTTTCAGAGATTAAAGATTCCATCAGCAGCTTATTTTCTCTTGCATGACTTCAAATTTGATGATATTGAAATGGATGATGACGACACGCTTAAAGTAGGTTCTCTCAATATTAATAAAAATATCAGAAATTTCCCTAATAAAACAAATTTTTTACGACAGGCATGTCTCCGTATGTTCCTAGATCTCGATTTTGTCGAGAGGTTTCATATCGAATACGAAGTACTTTGCCGATGGTTGTTGAGTGTAAAGAAAAACTATCGGAACGTGACTTATCATAATTGGCGGCATGCCTTTAATGTTGCTCAAATGATGTTCGCCATTTTAACCGTAAGCGTATGATATTTAATTAATTCTATGTTGAACTTCAAAACAATTTTCCTATATCTGCAGGCTACGCAGTGGTGGAAGATATTTGGAGAGATTGAGTGCCTTGCTTTAATAATCGGCTGTTTGTGTCATGACTTGGACCATCGGGGGACAAATAACTCATTTCAGATAAAGTAAATATTGCTCGTTTATTTATTTAGGTTCGTTCAATTTAATATATAAATTATTATTAGAGCATCCTCGCCACTGGCGCAGTTGTATTCTACTTCGACTATGGAACATCATCACTTTGACCAGTGCTTGATGATCCTGAATAGTCCTGGAAATCAAATACTATCGAATTTATCCTCGGATGACTACAGCCGCGTGATACGTGTGCTAGAGGACGCTATTTTGTCTACTGATTTGGCCGTATACTTCAGGTAAAATTTTTGAGATAATATCACCGATTATTAGTCTAATAATGATTTTGAAAAATTTTTAGAAAGCGAGGACCATTTTTAAAGTGTGTAGAGGAGAAACCAATGAGCTATTGGTTTAGTGATGAGCCTAGAGCTCTTCTACGAGCGATGAGCATGACTGTTTGTGATTTATCGGCCATTACCAAACCCTGGGAAATTGAAAAAAGGGTTGCAGATCTGGTCAGCTCTGAGTTTTTCGAGCAAGGTGATATGGAAAAGGAGGAATTGAACATTACGCCCATAGTAAGTGTGCCGTACTTATTGATCTAAATTTCAATTAGTAATTTTGATTTTTCTATATTTTTTAGGATATTATGAACAGAGAAAAGGAGGACCAGTTACCAATGATGCAAGTTGGATTCATTGAATCAATTTGTTTACCAATTTATGAGGTGGGTTTTGTTCAGAGGATCTGTTTTGGTACTCAGTTTTGCAAGAACAGAATAACAATTATTACTAACTATATTATGGACCTTCATAATTTGGAGGTAAAATAAAACCGAAATAAAATATAATTTTATTTCTAGGCTTTTTCAACGTTATCAGATAAGTTAGAACCTCTAGTCGACGGTGTACGAGAAAATAGGCGGCATTGGCTGGAGCTAGCTGCAAAAGTGCAAAACTCAAAGTCAATAGATTCCGAGGATAGTTTCTCAAATAGTGATTCAAACGGCTCTAATAGGAGTATTACAGAAATCACTGATAATAATCTTATAGATACCAGCACAGAAACGAGGCTATCAGTTACCTCAAGCAATACACAGACGTTTCAAGAAACGAACAAAACCTGTACAGGACCAAGTAACAAATCCAAAAACTTGCAGCGGACCGCATCGAATGCATCCACTGTTAAATTTGCTCAAGATCAACATGAAGATGACTCAAAACACAAATCCCACAATGGTGGTATAAATTTAAGTAGTGCATGCAGTGGGGGCCACACTTCAGAGAGTGATAAGATCCCAAAAATCGTCGGAAAACTTGGAAATCTGGACACGCAGCTGTATTTTCAGATGCCAGCATCACAACAGAATGGAGGTCTATTCGATTCCGGAGTCCACTTACATTTCCTCCCGAGCGACCTCCAACGGCGGAGTCCCGAAAGTAATGGACCCACGATTTGCGATCAATAAAATCATGAAATTTTTTAGAAATAGTGGCCCCAAGGGCCTACGAGTCAAAAACCTGTAAATTGTAAATATTTCCTAGGAATTGTAAGAATCAATCTGTTAGAGAGAGCTAGCTAGCAATAGTTGTAGGTGATCCATAGGACTCACTCTGAACCGGTGTTGATCCGATGTTCTTTCATGTTCCATTATTTATCCTTCTGTTTTAGAGGAGCAGGTGGCGTATGTGAGCAATGTTAGTCTATTTTTATTTTTTCACAGTTTGTGTGTAGTTAAGTGACGTGATTGGGGGGGACCCAAAAATGGTTCCGCTGAATTTAAAAAAGAGAAAAAACAAAATTTATTTATGAAATTTTTTTGCACAAATAAATCAAATTCCATGAGTGTGTTGTTGTTTTACTTTTTTTTCGGTTTTTAAAAGTTCTCCATTCAGTTGTTGAATTAAGTAAACGCACCCAAAGTTTCTATAATTTTTTAAATTAACTTTATGTTTTAAACCGGAATTACTGCAGCAAAAAAGCGTAATATTATTTTATTGTTGCCGTCGAGTTCTCAAATGTCTGCTCATAAAATGGATAAATAAAATTTATGGTAATTAATAACATCACTGGAGATATAAAGATTCTTTCAGTTTATTGTTTTACTGCAGACATAAAATAATCCAGATATTTTTATGAGCTTTATTTTTTTTGCTTAATTTTGTCTCTATTTAGTGTGTAATGGTTTGTGTTGTTTGTTTGGACTCTACATCAAAACAAATTGGTTAATACCGGATGATTATCTTAAAACTAGAAAAAAGGCACAAGTATTTCTTTCTAGAAGCATTCTCAAGTATAGGAGAAATATGCAGAAAATCATGTTTCTTAATTTCACTAAATATTTCTATAAAAATTGATTAGTTTGTTTTTCACCATTATTTGGCCTATGTTTTATTTTCTCTTATTCCAAAATCTACTAAATAAAAGCCAATAACATGTGTATGTTCGAATTGAAAGCATCAGGGATTTCGATTGAAGTGTTTTATTTTTAGTGTTCTATGTGGAACTTAAAATATCGCTCGCTAAATAGCACAAATTGTGCTACATGAGAAAAGTTCAATCGAAGCCTACATGAAAAACTTAAAAGTCATTCATTTTAAAATTTTGGTTTTTTTTTTCCAAATTCTATCTCAAATTTATTTTCCATAAGACGCCTTGATTTTTGATTGAGAATTTCGCGCAGACTAAATTTTTAAAAATATTATCTTTGAATTTCATAAAAAAATATAGACGAATATTTCTTTAACAGCTGCGTTTTTTAATGACACGATTCCAATTCGATCTGGAATTTTGGATTGAATTGAAGGTTTTGAATAGCAAAAGTTTTTAATTTTGTTAAAAGAATATCAAATTATCTATGTTTATTTTGTGCCATAAAATTAATATAATAATTTAATAAGTTAAAAATTTGAAAAAATCATAGCAATTTGATGTGTTTATTGCAAATTTTAAAATCCTTGTTAAAGGTCACGGTTTAAAAAATTCAATTCAGTGCAAATTCCCATTAAAAACGCAGCTAAAGTATGACTTTGAAATAAATTGCACTTTAATTTGAAGGTAATATCATACTTTTGAAATTGATTACGCTCGAAGTTCTAAATTTCCATAGTATGGACCATGTTTTGGTTTTTTGTATTCGTACAAAATGCTTTTTCTCGCAGAAATGATACTTTCGATGAGAATGAAATCCCGAATATGTTAGAATAAATTATTTTCTAATTGGTTTTTATAGAGGATTTATACAGTTTCATTTTCATAAGAATTTATTATTTTTATTATTGTTGTTAGGGGGTGACCCTCATGGTGGGCACTGCGACCAGACGGTCTTTTGTGCCGATTCATAAGAATTTAGTTTCGTACGAAAGTCAGAACACGCGTCTAAATATATAAATCGATTTCGAATTTACGAATTTCTTTCCCCAGTACTTGAGAATTCGTGTTACTAAAGATGTCCTAAGGAAGTCCTTGCAGGACTGTAATTCATCCTAATATTAAACTGAATTTGGTGAAGTTCTTATGTTTCTGGAGTCTTATGTTTCTACTGTACCACGACTTATCCAATGTGTCCGATGATTATCTGATTGCACTGTTGTCTTTTTCGAATATGCAACGATTACTTCGAAAAACGCCTAAAGAATTTTTCAATATTCAATATTGACTGAATCATATTCATTTCTTTTAAAAAAGGAAGATTTACCCAAAAATTAGTGCTATTTTTTGAGATTATGAAGAATCAAATTATGAAACTTGGAAATTTGATTCGTATGGTTACCTGTATGGTTGTGAATCTATACATATAATACTCCTGTGTTTTTAAGTTAAAAATGCAGTCAATATTTATACTTACAACGAAACGTTCTCAGGTTTGTCTCACCGATTTTGATGAAATTGAAATATGTTATAGAATATCGAAAAATAAGAGACACGTATTTTTTTTATCTGCGTATACGCACATTTAGAGGGTACTTTTATTTATTGTTTTTTTTTTATAAAAATTGGTGTATTTTTCAAAAGTTTGTCCGCTATGTTGGATCCGCCATCTTGAATTTTTTAAATTTAACATCAGATTCGTAATCAGCGACTCCAAAAACCCCTTAATACTGTTTTTCACGAAAAAACTGATGTCCGAAAGAATATACATCATTTACGTGTTAGTGCTAGGGGTTGTTTACCCCCTTGAGGAGCTTTTTTATGAAAACGCAAAAACAGGTCAACTTTATTTTTCAAAATCGTATGTAAAAATATATTTTTCAATGATTTTTAACTAAAACCGTTATTTTTGTGACGCAAAAATAAAAATAAAACGTTTTTCTGCAATAAAAATAAGGGTTGCCACCCCCGGGAACTAGATTTCTCACAAAAGGTTAGTATGTTTATGAGACATCATTTCCAATTAGTTTGATTCGAAAAAATTCATTAGAACTTGAAATATTTAGGAATAACTGTTTTTGGGGTTAAAATTTAGGGGTGTTTTCACCCCCTAAATGTGCATATCCGCAGATAAAAAAAAAAAACGTATCTCTTATTTTTCGATACTCTATAATATATTTCAATTTCATCAAAATCGGTGGGACACACCTCAGAACGTTTCCTTGTTAGACTTTTAAATAAGTATTATTTTAGGACTTATTATAATCAAGGTTAGACGCACTTTGGATTCAGGTCTGTTGAATCATTAAAGAAGTAGGCGCCAAGATGCTGGTATCTGCAAATTGCAAGAGCTGAACATAATATAATCAAAGTAAAAAGAACTATTTTTGGTCCTTTGGGGACACCCTGTGAAGTATATCGAATGAAACAAACCTTTTGTATTTCAACCCTATTATCGCAGTTCAGATCCAATTTAGAACTTTAGAAAAGCTCAATTTCATCCCCAATCCAAACGACCTGTGGATATCTTTCTTCCCTTAAATGCCAGGACCAAACCCTGTGAGAACATGCGCAGCTCTGTCGAAAAATCCACCCACATGGTCGCAGGATCTCTTAGCAACGGGCGAGAACAGACGTTAGCGATGGTCGAAGTCATCGAAAACACTTTGTTATCCCCTTTAATCACAAAAACAGCCAGAGAGTCCCGACTCCTGAGAGCTCCTGAAGCCTCTACACTCCAGAAACAGGTGTCCGTAGGAGAGGGAGTCAGAAAGCTTCTACGAGAATATTCACCACGGTCTCGTACGTAGGCAGACGATATCTCAGCGTAGTGAATCTTTAGTTTTCAGTGGACCTTTCAGGGAATCGAGCGCGATTTAGATACGCGCGCGTTTGCATGGTGGTGCGTTATCACTTTCTATACCAAAAGGACTAGAGTTATATATATTTATATACATATATTTTTTTTCCACACTCTGGTCGTTATGTCAACACCTGTTTTCATGAAAAATTAACTAAGATAATCGGTGAAAATGTAATTATAAGGGTATCGGTTACCCGAGTTTCGTGGGCTTTATTTCGGGAATATTTAAAATTAAAAATCGAATGTATATTTATTTTTGTGTAATACAGTCGTAGTGATGAAGTGCAACAAATAGTGACCAAAAAGTGAGAAGTGTAATTTTATATTCAGTGCATAGCACCTTGACAACACCCAAGAGGATTAAACCACTGATCTTAAAGATGCTCTGAAAACGGTTCGTAAAATATACTAATCAAATTTCATTCCTTTGTATCTTGTGTGCTATTCCAAAAGGTTCGGCAATCCCTGATTTTGTGCAGGACGACAACAACAAATTAAATTTTCTGATTACATCTTGGATTGGACAGGGCGGCCCATTTTGGGATTCTTCGAGAAATTACCAATTTTACAGGATGGTTTGCCATTATAGAAGGGGGCGTTACACCTTCTTCCAGGACGTTTGTATAAATGTAATGACGCACAACTGCACCGATCGAACAGTGGTGGAAGTAAATATGGTTAAAAGTAATTATCTAATTTATGCGATGATGTTTATAACAGCCCCGTCGAGTGTTATGATCGATTTAGAGGCGTCGAAAACATAACGAGAGATGGTAATCGACTCTCGTTCTGATGAAAACAACCTCTGACGCAAACCCATTATCCATTATAGATATATTTCTATATCTATTAAATCGACAGAGGTTTTTTTCCGGGACATACAGAATGAATTCGAGTGACTGTGGAGCGTTGAAGATTCCCGGCGATTACCCGGAATATTTCTCGCCCTGGCCATTATTATTTGCGGCTCGACCAGTGGTCCAGAAGTCGTCGTGTTTTCGACGTTTTATCTTGACAAGGGACGACGGCTCCCTTACTCCCTGTAGGGTCCATCCTGCTGGAATATCTCTCGAAGTGATGTAATGAAAAATTATTCTCGACTATCTATCGAACCCATTCCCCATATCGGGTCTGAATTTACTTAGCTTAGCTTTTTATCATTATTATCACGCGCTTCAGCTTTTTTTTATACCACTCGCTCTAGCCGGGGATTATCCCCATCATGCCCATTCATTTTCCCGAAAAAAAAACAGAACCAATTTATGTAGCAGACGTTGTGCAAATAGATTTCGGGTTATCTGCAACAGCCTTCTTTTTCAACTGTGATATATAAAAGGGACGAAGGGGTATATCTTACTGAGCCGTGATTATTTATTTATCTAATTATTAGGCCGGGACGTGCCAGGAACTAAGAAGTACTATCTATTTAGATACCCGAATTAGAACGAACCAAAGTGCACAGCTGCATACGGGAAAAGGTCCTTAAAGTAATGGAGTTATGGCATTTGGATAAATGTAACGAACGTGAGGAGTGCCACTTTTCGAGGTGGTTGGGACAAGTTAACTTTTCATGCTCTGTGTGTTGGAGCAGCTCTTAAAGAAGAGCAGTAACTTAATCAGAAACTTTTATGCGAGTTCAGATCCTGAGATCAGGGGATGGAGAATAATAACAGATATGGCAGTCTAGACTTTACCCCCTCTAAAAAGTTCAAATCGAAATTACGAGTTTCAAGATTCGTTCCATTTTTTGTTTTGTGATATCTTTGGATCAGAAACAGGTAAGTTTCTATTTCTGTTATTATTTTAACGAGAGAAGTATAATTATTTTGAAAGTTACGTTTCTATTAACAAACTTAAGGGGACTTTTACTTTCTAAATTGGAAAAAAAAGACAAACTATTATATTTATGGTTATAATTTTTTTTATACATTGTTAAGAAGATTTTGAGGTATACAAAAAAATGTTTTTTTGGCACTTTTAGTTGTTTTTCACCACTGCAGAGGGCGTCTTCCAAAAGATGCATTTTAATGCCAAAAGATGCACTTTTCTGCCTTCCTGTAACAATTTTTTTTTTAAATTCCAACGGGATTTAATTCATGAGACTTAAAACTAATAAATAAACCTTTAAAAATTAAATTTTTTTTTTATTTTTATGGCCTTTATACGCGATTTTATAAAAAGTTCTAAAAAACACCTGTTTTGGGGGTGAATTTACCCCTGTACTAAAAAGGTGGGGTGGTTTTTTTAACTTTTTAGTGGTTTATTTAGTAGTCGTATATATAAATTATCAAACAAAATTTAGTTTACTGAGATTGGTTTAGTAGATTTTGAGAAAAATGTCTCCCAGTTTTGAAAAATGTGATTTCGAGAAAAACGCGTTTAAAGTATTGTTACTGCAATTTTATCGAATAAAATGGTCATATTTATTTTATAAATACAGCTATAACTGTTTTTACGTAAAAAAAAAATTGATTTGAAAATTTTGAAAAATCGATTTGAAAATTGAAAAAAGTCCCCTTAATTTATAATTAATTTTATTAGTGCTTATAATTTAAGGCATGTTACTATTTTACGCCAGGATTAACCTGTCAGATTTTACTTTCAAAAATATAGTAAAAATCCGAGAATGTTGCACTCAGAAGCTTTAAGCCTTGCAAAGTAAAGAGGAAATATCTTAACGAGGATAATTACACTATTCGTAAAATTGTTCTCTTCGCTTTTTTTTTTTATTTTTTTGATTTTTCGCCTCCAATTAATCGGGCATAGTCTAATTTCAGAAAAATATAAAAGTTGAGAAAGTCTTGTAGATTTTTATGAAAATACCGAACTCAGAAGTTTTATTCCTCGGAAAATTAAGAAAAGTTTGTGTAGTACACCGCGGGAAATTGGATTATTTTCAAAATATGGTGTCTAAGTTTTTGATTTTTCTCTGAAATTTAGCTCAAAGTGTACACTTTCAAAAATATTTAAAATCAAGTAAATAATCATTAAGAATTCCTTAAAGGATTACGCTCAAAATACAATAAAAAAATTGAGATATTAAATGTTATGCGTAATGCGAATAGTTGACCCGTTTCAAAAATACAAAGTTAGAACATTGTTAACCGGCATGTTTTTTTAAAATTTAGGCACAAATATGCTTTTTGTTACAACCCTTTTATTAATTCACTTTTTCTGTCCGAGACAAACATTGCAATCAAAATTTGGACTAGTTCTAATTAAGCTAGAGCTTTGGAATTTTGCACACCTGTATAAGTCCGGTGACAATCCAATATCTAATATCGTTCTAAATCGAATACGGCGGACGCCCCAAGATGGCAGATTAACTTTCCCTTAACCAACGAAAAGAAAAGGAGGAAGTTCTCAAGTCGACGCGTACATATATATTTTTTTTATGTATAACCACGCATAATTTTTACAGAATTGTCAGATTTTGATGATTCGCTTTTTATTGAATAGGGTGTACCTCGAAGTTGGTCCTATTTAAATTCCACCCCTAAGGGTAGAACAAAATTGGGAATGATTGATTTTTCATTCACCCGTGACCCATTCGAAACAAGACGAAAAAAGAAACTGAAAAGCGAAAAATAAAATAAACCCTTTGAGTCTTAATAACTAAGGGTTTAAACTAATGTAAGTAACTAATTTTGAGTCAGCACCAAACAAATAATCAACGAAGATCATTAAATTACTTTAACCCATTAATGCCTGAATAACAAAAAAATTGTACGGTAACTTCGAGGCCCTAACTTTTATCGAAAGTCGTTTTTCGAAAAAAAAAGACGTGGAAAAGGTATTTATTTACATAATATTGGAAAAAAACAATAATAATAATTTGTTTTCACTTTTTTTTTTGTTGGATCGTGCCGGGCGACCCAAAATACGTCTAGAAGAGTTGGTCTCGATGAGAATTGACCACCCCTTCGATAAAAGTTAGGGTCTCGAAGTTGTTTGGCGCACACTCAAAATTAGTTATTTACATTAGTTTAGGTGCTTAATTATTAAGACTAAAAAGGTTTATTTTGTTTTACGCTTTTCAGTTTGTTTACTTCGGTTTAATTTTTTATTAAAAAGTTTTTATCATAAACTCCTTCACATGGGTCTCAAAATAAAATATTTGACAATTTACAAGGCATCAAAAGCTACTTAGGAAAGGAAATCAGCTAATTTACAAAGAAATGAGAAAATCTTAAAAAAACATGAAAAATTTAAATTTAATGGTAGGTTTCGTTTCATTTGAACTCGAACGATTTTTAAATATAACCACAAAAAGAAGATGAAATTACTTTAAATCCACATGTTGTTTATTATTTTTACGGGAATTATTTTTTATTAGTTAATTTCGGTCTATTTTTACATTTTTTTTTATTTTTCTTTTAATATTTTATATATTTTGAATTAATTTATTCTCTTATATCATAGTTTATTATTGTTCTTCGGAGAAATTCATCACTTCTCGATGAGAATCTATGTAAGAGGATGCCCTAGAGGATTTACAAAAATTAATCATTCAAGTCGATACCAAGAAATAATCAAATTTGCATTGTAGTTAAAATTCCTTCTTCAATAAATCAAAATTAAGCACGTGTTTCAAAAACACCAAGGGGGATTGTGTAAATTGAGAAGATGTCTACTTAAAACTTTCCTCATTCCAAAGAAGTAGGACACAGTTTGCTTATGAAAATTTATGCCATCATCTAAGAACTCCTATAATTCCAGATTAAATCACCCCAAGTCCCCCAGCTAAATAAAAAATGATACCACCACACCCACCATTCATTTCGCTCCGAAAATGATGCCGTCCATCCGGAGAATCTTTTAAATCTTCGAGTATTACCGGTGAATATCCTCCCATTAATAAAGTGAGTGCCAAAAATTATTTCGACGACGAACTGAAATGATAATTTTTCAACTAAACATAATCAATCATTTTTCCCCACATAATTTACTTGAAGCTCCTCAGATAAGCCTGAAAATGCCTTCAGAATGCCTATCTTAAGAGAGGCGATGCCTTTTGTGGCTGACTGCTTTCTGAATTATTGAAGAAGTTACTCGGGCAAATAAGGAACCCAGTTGCTGAATATGTGGAGGCGTGTGTCGCTGAAAGTTTTCAATGCTAATGGTAATGGGAGGTGTAAGCATAATATGAAATGGCGCATCATCTAAATTAAATGTATTGTTTCTGAGATCTAAGTAGAAACTTTAAGACGGGTATACTCATGAATTTTTGAAAAGGGATTCAGAGACTAAGAGCTTTTGTTTATTTTCATATTGCACGTCAAGGGAAAATTTATTCGAAGATTGAAGGGAGCTCGTCATCGTAAAAGGGAATACGTGATAGAGCGTTATTTTGTTGAATCTAATCCAACTTGTTCAAAATGTTAGCAATTTTATTTTTAATAAAAGCCTTTAAGGGCTTATTTGAATATCAGGTTCAATAATAAAAGCGAAAAGGAATTTATGAATTTATAGTCAACATTAATAAAACAGATAACTGAAAAATTACAATAAATTCTTTCTATTTTTGCATGCCTTTGCAATCCCTTACAATTTTGTTTTTGTTTTATTAATTCCAGTACACATCAAATTCAGCAGACTTTCCTGCTGCAAAAAATCGTTGTGAGCAATTATTACAATCCGACGTTTGCCGACAGTCAACATTTACCCTTGATTTAGCAATTTTACAACAGTTGAGTGCAGCGCTGTGCGAACTGTTGCCTATTGATTATTGCACTGCACTGCAATGTAAATTGCAACTGCAGTTCTGGTCGTCCTTATAGGAAATTTTTCATGGGAAGGGCTCGGGCAAATTTGCATTGATTCTGTCCCTAAAGTCCTCTTATCGTCGGAAACTTTCTCTCACAAGGATAAATTGCAGTTGTAGTCTGAGAAACGTGTGAAATTTTGATTTATCACCCGGAAATGTATGTCGAGTCAAAAGCATTGAATGTTAATTAGTTACATATTATCGATTTGGGTAAATCGAGTACGACGACTGAATCCACCACTTTCATATATTTCAAACGAGGAAGGAACCCATTTTCATGTCTCTTATTTCAAACTAACTAAATATTTATAAAATCTATATATAGATCTTTATTATGTATGTATTTATATATAACTAAATTTAAAACTTTTAATCGATATTAAAATTTAAAACAAATTTAAAAGGTAATTCTAGTAAGCCGTGTGAAAAACAAGGCTATTTGTGGGACACTCTGTAGGATAATAAACTAGTGTTCATGGTGCTATTTTATTTTTTAAACCGCTGTATCTTCGCGAAAATTGAACAGATTTAGATGAATGAATCTAATTTTGAAGCTTGTATTGTCTACTTTGAAACATATTTATCACAAATTTCTTTCATCACCTACTCCACAGTTAGAGTAAAACAATAGGAGAAAGAAATGATCCCTTCATTTTTGTGAATTTTTCATTTTTGTGGCGTCTCTGGGTTTGCATAAAAATTTGTGAGTAAATCCAAGTAAAACATCTTAAAGGAGGTACTTTCTCCTTTAAAACGGTTTTTAGAAAATTTGCGTTATTTTGTTCATCTGAGCTATGAGTTGTCAGAGCAAAAAAGTCATTTGCAACTTTGAACTTCCATAACTCGTAAACGAATGACCGTACAGTAATTTTCCAGACGTCATTGGAAAGTTGAAAGTATCCACTTTCAAATGTTTTCACTTGATTTTCTCAAAAATACTTGTTTTGTACAGAGTCTTCAATAATTTGATCGCATTAAAAACCCTAGTTTTGACATTTTTTAGTTTATCAGCCGCCATTTTGAAAAAAATGGCGGGGTCATGAAGGCTCCCAGCTTTTTTTTGATCTAAAGATACCAACTAAAGCAATGCCAAAGAGGTCATGAAGGCTCCCAGCTTTTTTTTGATCTAAAAATACCAACTAAAGCAATGCCAAAGAGCAGGTTGCTGCCTTTTCAGTCATTTTCAGTGTATTCAATTGCCAAAAGTTCGAAAGAATTAAAGAGATCGTTGATTTATTCTTTAGCACATAGATTAATAATAGTTTTTTCATTTATGATCCGGTGTATCTTCGCGAAATATGAACGGATTTGGATGAATAAGAACTAATTTTAAGCTTTATACTCTTTAATTTGAAACCTATGTATTGAACAATTTGTTTCGTCCCGAATCGTTCAATAAAAAATCCAAAAGGAAAAAGACCATCATCCTTTAAAACTGTTTTTCTAAACTCCCTTTTGATGTTATTCAACCGAGCTATGAGCTGTCAAAACAAAAACGCCATAGAAGCCACTAAACTTTACAACAAATTAAGGGATTATTTCTTTCTTCTATTGTTTTACTCTAATTGTGTAGTAGGAAATGAAAGAAATTTTTGATAAATAGGTTTCAAAGTAGCACAATACAAGCTTCAAAATGAGTTTTCATTCATTCAAATCCGTTCATTTTTCGCGAAGATATAGTAGATTAAAACGTATCAAAATTTGCCGATTTTTTGGGTGATCCTTTAATTATGACTGCTAGTGTATTATCCTGCAGTGTCTCACAAATAGGCTTGTTTTTCATACCGCTTACTAGAATGACATCTTAAATTTTCAAAGCTTCAAAATGAGGTTTTATTCGTCCACATCCATTCATTTTTCGCAAAAATACAGCGGATTAAAAAGTAGCAAAATTTGCCGATATTTTGGGTGATAAAGTTCTTTCTTTAGCTGCGCCCGACTTCGAACAAAATGTACTAAAAACTTTAAACGCGTTTTTCTTGAAACTACTTTTTCCTCCACGGTCGACATGATAACTCATACAGTTTTTAATATTTTTTGATTTTTTTTTAACATTCGAAATCGTTTTCTTTATAGTGTGTCGAGCCCGATTTTTGATAATTTGATTTAAAAATTTTATAAAAATAATTAAAGTGTAAAATTTATGATGTAAAACGCATATTTTTTTGAAACTACTATAAATTGTTAAACTTTTCAAAATTCAAAATTCCCGCTCGACAGACCATAATTACAACTATATTTTATAAGAACTTTTTTAAATTTTTCAAATCGATCAACATTTACTGGAGATATCATGTCGACCGTGGAGCAACTTTTTTTACTTAGTGTTATGGATCACGTGATTTATTATATGTTAATTTTTGTAAAAATAAAGTGAAATAAATTTTTTTATAAAGTTTAAATACCAGTAAACAATGTGTACTATTTATTTTTATTGATTTCTATTTTTATCCCTACTAACAAAAAAATTTTACTTTTAGCGCATTTTTGGCGCTGCTAGACGTATGTAAGGCCTTAATTATGAACGCCAGTGTATGTTAAAATTTCAGCTCGGTCGATTCAGTATTTTTTGTTTAATTAATAATACAGTGTTTAAAAAAAGATTCAAGAAAATCGCGGTTTAAGTTTGGAATTCCTATAAAATTAATGGAATTTTCTATTAACATGTTTATAGTCGGTTTTGAAATAGGTAAAAACAAAAACTTTTTTGAACATATATTACTAAATAAAATAGAATAGATAAAACCGAACATTTTTAACATCTTATTTTTAGTAATACCTACAACATATTGTTTTTCATTAACATTTTTGAATTAATTATTCCAAAGTTGTGGAACCGCATTTTCACGCTATGCCAGAATCAACATTTTCTGTGAGGCACATTTCCAGTTTCACGATTGTGAGGAGGTTGGAAAAGTTTTCACAGCGTAATCACTTTTGCCTTTCTTAATTATTAATGAGTTTATCGAGGGAGTGGTAATTTCATATATCACCACAATTAGATGTTTTAATTACGGCAGCACAAGGTATTAAATTATGTAGATCATGTAGCAGGGGCTTAAGCTGCCGCCGTCTAACATAGGAGGCAGTAAAACCTTCATTCCTCGGCGATTGTCTGTCTGAAACTTCTTACGCATGCAGAATTATTACCTTCATTACGTTGAGGCTAGAATAGCAACGAAATGGGGACTTATCCCAGATTATGCCATTGTGCTTGGGAAAGGCAAAAGTTTCCCTATGACCTGAGCCATTTAGCAAACTCAAATCGCTTCAATTAATTTTGCAGACACTAAGGCAAACCTTAAAGACACTTTTCGTGTTTGGATTACGTTCAAGAAAAATTAACCTATCGGTGGGAAAATGGTCGAATGCTATATCAGGTCGAGCGGAGACCAACTGAAATAATCATCTATTAAGCAGGAGCAGACTCAGTTCATATATTATTAAGACATTCCTTGGGGGATTTCTTTAAGATGGGCAAAAAATCACTCAATGGGAAAATGTGGTGCTTGCGGAGCATAAAGCCAATTGGCACAGATTACGTGAGATTTGTACGAAACAAAGGCGCCAGCTTAGAGGAACAGCTCTTTAATTAGAGTGAGGAATTTGGTGCTAAGACAAAAAATAGCTAAGCGAAGGCAGCGTTAATGAAGAATTTTAGTACACACTTTCGGGGTTTAGTCCGCTGAAGATTATACTTCCATGTCTTTGCATCAAATATTCGAATATTAGTATAATGCCTTTGTATCTGCATTAAACCTGCATTTTTTCTTCTTAAGCTATTATGTATCAATTTCTGTATATACATGCATATAACAAGCTTCTACAATACTTTGAGGGAAGTCTTAAATTCTTTTCTATCGCATACATAAAGTTTAAAAAAAATTGTTTTAATAAAATCATAATATAACACTGGTCAACAAATTCAATGTTCTTTTCTGTTTCCAAACAAGTACTAGATCACTTCTATAGAATTTTTCCCATATACCACCTTGATCAAAAAGTTTCAGGAACGACCACCTTGATGTCGTCTTAAATACATCTGCCTCTGTGCGTGTTTCCATTTGCGAGTTTAAAAGTGGAATCGACTTTGCATCAACGTGTTTATATTAAATTTGGCGTTAAAAATGGATTGAACGGTGCGAAAACGTTAAAAATGTTGGAGAAGTGTTTCGACAACGATACTCCATCGAAAATAAACGTTTATGTGTGGCACGAACACTTCAGAGATAGGTGTAGGCCCGTCGAGGATGACGAACGCATTGGCAGGACTTCGACATCGAAAACTGACGAAAACATCGATAAAATCAAAGAAATGATTGCTAAAAACCACAAATTGACCATTAGGGCGCTGGCAGAGTACTGAAACATGGTTTATGGATCTGTTCAAAGCATTTTGGTGCCGAAAGAACTGAATTTCATGCAAAAAATGTCGCGAAAGACATGATTTTGTAGGCTTAATCCAAACCAACATTCATCCAACGCATAATTACTGGAGACGAGACGTGGGTTTATAAGTATGATATTCAATCCTGGCACCAAGTGAGTGAATGACGTTCACCGAATGAGCCAAAACTGAAAAAACCACGTCGTTTTCAGTCGAAAAAGAAGGCGATGCTGACGGTTTTTATGGATTACAACGGTACTGTGCATAATGAATTTTTCCGCAAGGTGTTACAGTTAGAAAGGATTATTATTTGGGAGCTATGAGCTGTTTGCGTGAAGCAGTTAGCCAAGAAAGACCGGATATGTGGGCAACAACTCGTGGATTTTGCATCACTATAATGCATCGTCGCATAATGCCATCGTTATTCGCAAGTTTTTGACCAATCGCACGAGTACCATCCAGCAGTCACCAAATTCGACTGATTTGGCTCCCTGCGACTTCTTCTGGTTTGGTCGACTAAAAAAACTGCTCGACGGAACTCATTTCAGCAGCGAAGAGGAAATAATGGAGAAATTGAAGACGGCTCTGATGGCCATATTGAAAAAGGAGTATCAAAAATGTTTCGAGAATTGGATCAAACACTGACGTAAGTGCGTTGCAGTTGATGAAGGGAACTTTGAAGGGTACAATTTCTAATTTTCTGAATAAATTCCTGAAACTTTCTGATCAAGGTTGTATTACGAATTCGAGATTGCAAATGTACGCTTCTCTTGTTGAGGAAAGTAGAGTGAAGAAGTACAGAAAACTGCTTTTTGAACTTTTTTGAAAAAATATTAAAAAATAACAGATAGTCATGCGATTTTGTAATATGGCTCAAATCACAGCCTGAATCTTATTCTAAAAACATCAGATACCACTAATCTCTATAGGTTTTTCTAAACATCTTCGTGAACAAGTTTTTCATGACGTGCATCTATTATGGTCTTCATTCACCATCCATTGCATGAAATTGTCGGTTTTCGGATGGTATATTTCGAAAATGTTTTAGACCTTTCGTATTTTACAAACTTATATAATAATCCATTATATTTTAATGATTTTTCATTTATATTACAATCAAAACAAGGTCGTTTGTACTTCTTCACAAAACTATTACTTGAAAACGGGAGTAATTGAGCATTTTCATTTACAAATTCATAATCTACGGGATTAATCGTATATAAATTATCTGCCACTTGTTCGGATAAAAATTTGGTATTGGTAATTTTGACATAAAATTTTAAAATTATTATTCTACTATCGATTATGTCAACTTCTAAAAACTCAAGCATTTGAATCTTCTAAACCAAATTCTCCCCTTAACTCATTGGTTGGTTGCATTGCTTTGGTTTTTACAAAATGGCCATTTTGTACAGTAATGTAACAAAAAATTTCACGAAAAAGATCAACTTTACAAAAAAAGTGTAAAGAAAAGAAAATGTTTCAAATTAGCCAAAGAATACATGTACATTTTTTCAGAATTTTTCGGACTATTTTTGGTTTTTTGGATTTGGGCAATTTTCGTAAAATACAAAAATGTCCCTAAAAATTCTGGAAAAATTCAAACGTGTTCTTTGACCAATTATAAGCACTTTTTGTCATATAAAATTTAATCGTATAATTGATCCTTTTGAGTAAAAATATCACCAAATTTCATCATAAAAAAACCTTTTTTTGGATTTTTCAAAAAGGACCACGCACAAAATGTTCGGAAAAAAGAGTACCGTGGATTTTCTCCAAACTTCGGATTTATGCTCTCTGAATGATGCTGATCAAATGTGCTCAAGGGCCCAACTTGATTTATAGCGATCTGAAGGGTCTAGCGAGCTTGGAAAGTAGGGTTTTGAGCCCTGTACGATCACTGAATTTTGAAAATGTACCTCCCATTGTATATCAATATCTCAAGAAATATCGATGTTAGCAATTTGGTGTTCAGAACTTTTTTGTAGGAAATTGAATTTGCTACAAGTTTGTCATATTCACTTTTTCTATACCTTTTATTGTTTACGAGATAGGGGCAAAAAGTGAGAATTTCATGGAAAAATTGGGGTTAGTGACCCGTACTACCTCGCTGCTGGGAGTTAGGGTTACACCGCAATGAACACTTTTGTAGAGCATTCAATTCTGAAGAAATCCTACCATTGACCAAGATTATACCATAAAATTCCTCTGAGCTGTAGAGTTTTGAAGAAAAATAATCAAAGTTTACGTGTTTTTTATATGGGAAATCTTTATACGCCTTGGTCTAGTACTTAATATTAATATTAATGGCTCGAATTTTCAGAAAATTTTTGTTTAGGTATTTGTCACAAAATTTCGAGGTGGGACTGAAAAAACAAATAGTCAAGAAAAAAAAGCACCCTAATATATGTATATATTAGGGTGCTTTTTTTTCGCGACTATTTTTTTTTTTAAGTCCCACCTCGAAATTTTGTGGCAAATACCTAAACAAAAATTTTCTGAAAATTCGAGCCATTAATATTAATATTAATATTAAGTACTAGACCAAGGCGTATAAAGATTTCCCATATAAAAAACACGTAAACTTTGATTATTTTTCTTCAAAACTCTACAGCTCAGAGGAATTTTATGGTATAATCTTGGTCAATGGTAGGATTTCTTCAGAATTGAATGCTCTACAAAAGTGTTCATTGCGGTGTAACCCTAACTCCCACCAGCGAGGTAGTACGGGTCACTAACCCCAATTTTTCCATGAAATTCTCACTTTTTGCCCCTATCTCGTAAACAATAAAAGGTATAGAAAAAGTGAATATGACAAACTTGTAGCAAATTCAATTTCCTACAAAAAAGTTCTGAACACCAAATTTTTAACATCGATATTTCTTGAGATATTGATATACAATGGGAGGTACATTTTCAAAATTCAGTGATCGTACAGGGCTCAAAACCCTACTTTCCAAGCTCACTGGACCCTTCAGATCGCTATAAATCAAGTTGGGCCCTTGAGCACATTTGATCGGCATCATTCAGAGAGCATAAATCCGAAGTTTGGAGAAAATCCACGGTACTCTTTTTTCCGAACATTTTGTGCGTGGTCCTTTTACATTAGTGTACAAAATGGCCATTTTGCAAAAACCAAAGCAAAAAAACTTTCAAAACCATGGTTTGAGGAAGTATACACATATTCGGACAGCGATTTTTGGTGGTTATATGACCATTCAATAGCAGAAAGATAAGAAAATCGACTTTGAGAAGAAAAATGACCAAAGAAAATTAGAACTTTTGTAAAAAACCGAAAAAATAATAGGGTTTTTGAAGCTTTTGTGCAAAACAAATGCCAGATTCTGAAAGAGCATCCGGAAAAACTCCTTATACTATATATGAATTTTGAAAAAAAATCGCCCCAATTTGCTATTCGAATCGTACAATTGAACTTGCGTGCACATTTCTCATTTTTCGCATTAATAGGTTAAGTAGTAAATTAAATTTTTTCACTTTTTACGTATTAAATTAACTTTTTATCAATTACATTTTTGGATTAATGGGAAAACATTTTTGTTACAATATTTGACCTACAGCTTTATGTTTAAATGTACGCTAAAAATCGTTTTTCCAGTCTTATTTAGGTACTGAATTTAAAAAAAAACAAATTCTTTTTTATTGAGAACTTTACCTTTATAAATTCTTTTTTAATTCCAAAATCGCCTTACCAGAAAAACAAATTAATGGTACCGCATTTTTCCACTGGAGTTATATGAAAAGAAATCTCCTCTAACATCTTTCCACATATCTTCAAAGATAAAAATATCCACTGTTATTGGAACATAAAAAGGAGCACAAGAAAATATCCTGTCCAAACGAAAAAAGAAAATGTGGCATGTAATGTTTTTAACCTTTTTAAGATTTCCTGTTGACATGAATGGATTTGGCGATTCTCATGGACATTGTCCTCGAGCGATTACAGGCGAAAATTCTGTCTGTCTGTCTAACGGTCCATTCGAAGTATCTTTTTTTTTGTACCTAAGTCTAACATACGGCCAGTAGCCACGCCGACAGATACAGTACAATTAAGTTTCCAAGGATTAGTCGTAAGGTACCTTTCTGCCTACTTGTCTTGGGAAACTCTTCTTCGGTGACGCACCTGTTGATCCGGTAATTCGTCCCCCTCGCACACCGGTAAAAGAGGATTACACCATGCTGCCGAGAGATAACAAAAGCCCAAGAAAATCACTGGGACTGGGCGAGGAAGGTAAATGATTTTGAAAGGTGGATATACAGGCCGACTTCCCCAATGATTTTACCTTTTTTTTCCCCCTGCGTTCTATCGAGAAAATTCCCGAAGATTCTTTTTCTCCCTGTGAAATTCTTCCGCTATCTTCCTGCTTCTTGGCATTTCCTTCTGCGGGATGCGGTTGATAGCTCAAATATACGAACCTATGGGGAAAAAGGGGGCATAGTCTTAACCCGAATGTGACAAGTCGCATTACAGGTAGAAATCCGAAAATTTATTATACCTGCCATGAGCCTTTGACCCCAAAAAAAGTTTTTGAATATTCACCGCCAGTCACAGAGACAATTAGGAAGCAGCAAGCAGCAAATACGTTGCGTTTCGATGCGATGATAGGAACAATAGAAACTCGAGTTGATGGGATTTGTTTATAAATACGGAGATAATGTAACATTGCTATGTTCAAACATAAAGATGAGATAGAACGTAGGTGTCGTTAATGGAGATTACTTCCTTTGTTTACTCCCTGTGGCAGTGAGTACGACACGTGGACTTAAACCCCCACTCAGAGATTTACACGTTTCATGGGAAAGATACTTCGTAAAGTTCGGTATATTTTCATTAGGTTGTAATTTATCTTTCCAACTATACTACAACAAAATCTGAAGGATTTCGAAACTACAAGAGAACTTATAGTCGACTTCTATCAGTCACCTTCTCCGCATGAATCCTATGTCTAATTATATCTCATTCGATATAAGATAATCCAATTCCATAAATTAGCGCTCCAGTTCAATCAATTTCAATCCATTCCGGAAAAATTTTCATTTCATGCCAGAAGCCCGATTAATTAATGCCCAATCAATCAGCAACCTCATTGAAATTAAATTATTTCCTCGCCCTTTAATCGATTTATTGCATTCGCAATCGACAACATAATTAAGTACATCGTCATATACTATATATGCAACTACTCATAAATGCAAATTTTATGCATTGGTCTTCAGGGTGGCATCCATAATTTATGTTAATTCAAAATCTTTTTTATTTGGAAATTTTCTCCGATTGCCTGCATAAGCCAATTAGAAATGTTTCAGGTGTAGGTGATAGCAAAAATAACATAAACACATAAGGCCTTTCACTTCCAAGGCTTATTATCATCTAAATATCCTGTGAAGGATGTTGGGATTCGAGCGGACCCATTCGATCTTAATTTCATATACTGAGAGTTGTCGGAAACCGACCTATTTGGTTTCGGGCTGACCTCAAGACATTAATCTTTTTATCGATACGCCTAAATTAATATCCTCGAAAGAACCCTAATTCAATTTCCGAGGGATAATTTTATTGCAGACTTTAGTAGCTTCAGAATGGTTTTGTTTTAAGAATATCTGGAATTGTTGAATTAGATTTGTTCAACCTTAAGTGTGGCATTGGTTACAAGGCTAATGGAAGTTTTCGTTTATTGGGAAAATATTTTATAGAAATTTCATTTATAAGTATATACAATATATGTATGTATTTTTTTTAAGTATGGCTTAAGTTTACAGAATTAGTTTTTAATATGAACCTTTTTAAGTTAAAATTATATCATATTAAACGTAGACGATTATTTCTATTATATTCACTATTAAACATTACATAGTTACTAATTTAATATTATAAAATACTATATTACATTTCAATCGGCTCATCTTATATTTTTTAAATTAATTTCCTGCTGCTAATTAACTAACTAACAAAATCACACCTCTTTGAAGAATCAGTTCTATGTACCTATGTTTACAGTGCTGTCACATTGAAGTTATGTGACGCCACATTATAGAACATCGAATTGATTTTTCTGTATTCGAGATTAATAGTAGAACCGGTTGCAGGTCACTCCGAAAAATATTTCAATTAACAACAATATTTAAACCAAAAATGTTATATTTTTAATCTTGATCATGGTAACCCTCAGATCATCCCTATTTGCAAAATCACCCCTTTTTTTGGGGTTGGTATGTGATGATCTGCTAAGTGAAGTTGAATAAATGTAAATAAAAATAATCTGAGGTTTTTTTTTTATAGTTTACACTATAGAGTTGTACTTCCCCTTCCTCAAGGGTTTGAAAATAAGAGTTGAGGGTTTGTTTCTGAAATACTGAAAAATTCGACTTTTTCGATATTTAAGTGGTTACATGGGTCTTAAAGGTATAAAAAAAACGAATTCTTTAAAAAATTTTATTTCATAAACGAAAAATCTTTTTTATTTAAAATTTAAACAAAAGAAAGTAAAGTACTTAAAGTATTTGTAAAACAATTTTCAGCCAAAAATATTGAAAATTTTCCATTTTCCAGCCGTTTTTCGCCGTCAACCTTTTTTTTTGCGGTGGACATGATATTTCGGTGTGGATTCATCTGAAATCAAAAATTCAAAAATTTTCTTGTAGTTTATGCCCTTGACTCGTGATTGAACGAAGGAATTGACAAAAAAATGAAATTTGACATTTTGACATGACTTTGAATCAATTTTCGTCTCAAATTTTTATGCGTTTTTCCAATTCTCATCATTTTTAAAATGTCTTTTTCGTATAAAACAAGAACGACTTGACCGAATGAAAATTCCTTCGTTCAATCACGAGCCAAGGGCATAAACTACAAGAAAAATTTTGAATTTTTGATTTCAAATGAGTCCACACCGAAATATCATGTCCACCGCAAAAAAAAAGGTTGACGGCGAAAAACGGCTGGAAAATGGAAAATTTTCAATATTTTTGGCTGAAAATTTTTTTACAAGTACTTTAAGTACTTTACTTTCATATGTTTAAATTTTAAATAAAAAAGATTTTTCGTTTTTGAAATAAAATTTTTTAAAGAATTCGTTTTTTTATACCTTTAAGACCCATGTAACCCCTTAAGAAACTCAGTGCCAAGCCCTATTTCTAATCCCTTAACGAAGGGGTGGAATACAAATTCTGCGCCTAAATATTTATTTATTTACAATTCCGCAAAGGCTGACTACTACAAAATACGTACATCAAATTAAACCAACCTAGCTTTAACACAACAAATTAAAATCAATATGCTCGAAATGAATGTTAATACAGCGAGACATTGAAGTTACAGAACCATGAAGACAATAATTAGTCCTGTCGTCAGGAATCCTAAGAAATTCCGGGGGTCTCAGGAAGCGAGCCGGAACCATAATATCAAAAGACGATAGTAGGACCGGAGAGTCAATATTTCCTTGCAGGCACTCGAATGCAAAAGCAGTCCCGGAGATATCGCGTCTAATAAGTGGAATAAGTGTCAGGAATAAGTAATTTCAGTATATGAACCGTAAAAAAAGCCCAATTATTTTTTCACATTTATTTTTTTAAACCCGCCCGCTTGCTAGGGGTGGTTTTTTCCAATTGCGTCTCAATAAGTAACAAGAATAAACGATTCTAACATATGAACCATTAAAAGTCCCCATTGTTTTTCTCACATTTTTTTCCTGATTCTGATAGGTAACATGAATGAGCATTTTAATATATAGACTGTGAAAAACCCCCGACTGTTTTTTTTTAACATTTTTTTCTCATTTTTACCCAAAGTTCAACAACTCCACTCCCTAAATAGGGGTAGTTTTCCAGATTGTAAGTAGATATTTATAAATATATATATGACAATAGGTAGTAAGAAGTACAACTCTATAGTGTGAACAACCTCAGATTATTTTCATGTATTTCACTTAAAAGGTCTTCACATTTTACCCCCAAAAAAGGAATGGATTTGCAAATAGAGATGATCTGAGGGTTACCATGATCAAGATTAAACACATTTCGATAAAACATTTTTTTTTAAATATTTTTGTTAATTGAAATATTTTTCTGAGTGACCTGTAATCGGTAATATTATTAATCTCGAATACAGGGGTGGTTACCCCTACGTAGGGTGGGCCTGTACAGTTTCCTCGCACTTTTTAAACTTCCAAAGTGTATGATTAGGTATAGATGACATATTCCAACACTTTTTTGTTCTATATTTTCGTAAAAAAAAACGTGTTATCGTGTCCTTTCTGTTATGTATAGTATGGTTATATTTTTAATTAGATATTCTATTCAAATAATAAATGGTTCTGTGTGATAATTAAAACTTTTTATCCTATTATGTTAATGTGTGTAATTTGACTAGTAAAATTTTTTTTTCTAGTTGCTTATAAACGAATTCTTATTAACTTACGGCCCATAAAAATAATCACTAAAAAACTATTGATTTGCTGAGGATGATTTTTCTGAGTGAACTTTACTCCTTAATTTATTAGTAGATTAGTTGTCGAGATATTCAATGTTAAACTCACTTGGGTCTGATAAATCTACGTCTACAGAATAAGGATCTGTTTTAAGAGTCTACAATGAAAGAAGAAGTTTCTAAAATAAATAAAAATTCTCTTGAAATTGAATTGGCTCTTGATTCAACCATTTATTCATTAATAATTTCTTACTTGCAAACTCTTGCCTCAAGAAATATTTTCTTTATCCAACAGTTAGTAGATTGTAAAAACTAAAGAAATAACTCTAGAAAGAACCGACATTTTCTCAAGCTTTTCTGGATTTTAAAAGAAAGTTTCTTGAACTGAGAGGAAACTTTTTAAATAAAAGAAATATTCTGTTTAGCATTACCCTTGTTTTTCTGTGTAGTATATTCTTGAATCGAGAACTCTTTCTCCCTAAGCATACTAACCTTACTCTTTCTGATTTAATTAAAAGATTTTTAAATTAATGTTTTTGAATTTTTCTTATTTATAATATAAATTTACATATTTAAAAGTTTTATTTTAGGACTTGAAGTCCTTTACAAGTGTAATGACTGTGGAAGGGTTTAAGCTTAAAGTTGTCATTTAATTCAGCATATATGAATTCCTTAGCAATGATGTTCGTGGTTATTTGAGTCTTTAAATGATGATAGTTTATTATTTGTGCTTTTTCTAATTTAATTTAGGTAACGACCTTTCCAATGCCCATGATTTGAGTAGATTTCGTGCTCAACAATGATAACGAGAAGAACTAAATGTTTTATTTTACCCAATTTCTCTTGACTGCAGAAATATTAGCATAGCTTAAAGATCAGATTTTTTAATTTTATTGCTTCATTTAAAATTAAGAGACTTTTCCTTATTTAAAGAAATATCAAATTTTAAGGGAAGTAAAGTTTAATCTATAAATGATTCCATGAACAATAACTATAATTTATTTTTTTTAAAACATCAGTTTAACTTATCATACTATCAAATCCACATTAATTAATTGGAATCTGTGCAACGACTTTAAAAATCTTTAAAAGTAAACATATAGAGTAATTGCATTTTCATTACAAAAGTTAAAAATAGGCTATGAGGTGAGGCGCTGGTATTTTTCCGTCCACATAAACCGCTGAGTTTTAATTATATTTGACTTTGTGCAAAATGAAGGGCTCGATAAATTCATTTATGAAATTTCACAAAAGATTGGCTTCCATGGTTAAGCGTTCTGTAAAATTCGGGCGTAATTATTTCTTTCACTCATGGTCAGTTTAAAACCCCAGCTCGAATGCAGGGTTTATTGCTCAACTGGTAGTAAGTAAAGCTCTTACATTTACATTGACGAATTAATTGACTCTTCATATTTAATTCTTGGAAAAATTGTTTTTATAAAAAGTTGGATATACTATACTATCGAAGAGCTTTCATTTAATTTTCACTTGATTATTGTTGAAGTTCCTCAGATTTTCTGTTATTGAACAATTTTTAATGAAAATTTCCCGTACTAAAATAATAAAAAAAAATTAGATAGAAAAAAACAGAGCACTGAAATCAATATCTGAACCGATTTCATTAGCATACATTACATGAAATGAAACGAAAAAAATGCGGAAAAAACTTTTATACTTTCTACAGCCCGCAATAAAAAAAAAAAGAGCCATCTTCTTTTAAAGTGTAATTCATGGGAAACAACTCAAAACATTCGCCGGGTATATAGGGCGGAAGAAAATTTCCACAAACTCTAATAAAATACGAAATACGAAGTAGAAGTCCTCAGCCATCTAAAGTTCAACGATTCGGATCCATCCACCCCCGCTTCCTAATCTCGTCTGCTTTTGTTAACAATCCCATTAATTTCATATCATCGTCCTGTGCAATTTTATTCAATTTATCTTTGCGTTAGCGCCTCCTTTTGGTCGGATGCAGAGAAGTCTCGTCTCGGAGGAGTTCGAGTCGGAGCGATATTGGCTTTTGCTTTTGTAGTCTAGGGCTTAAGCGAGCCTCATAAAGGGCATCTGGAGTTGGCCCTCGAACAACCTCATTACGGCAGCGGGGGACTGAGCGGAAACTTTCATAAAAATTGTGCCTCTGACAAATATGTTCCATTAAATATTCAGCGTTTGTACACCACGTTTCCATTCATTTTGGCACAGGAAAAGCACTTTAAGATGGGCTCGTCTGCGTCTCACGGAAATATGTTCCTTCCTTGCCGTCGAACTCATTCAAAATGTTTTAGCTTCCTTGAAGTACTAAATTTTTTTATTTTTCTCATTTAGTTTCATGAAATTAAGAAATGAACATTTTTACGAGAAAATGTTATAATCTTATATGAAACCTTCTTTAAGATAAAACTTGGAGTTTTCATCCCGCGAGGCGACAAGAGCTGATGTACTCAAAAACAAATTATGGTGTTTTGCATAGGTACATCAAAACATCTTTATTATTAAGACAGATTTCAGGCAGTTCCACTTGTTGGGCATTTTTCACTTGGAGTCTTCTGGAAGTGTAAAAGCGTAGGGATATCCATGAAGTACGACTTCCTTCCAGCTGATTTATTTATAGCCCTCAAGCAATGTAGCCTAAAGGGTAGCTGAAACAGATGACTTGCAATATGTTTTATGTAGAACAAAAACGTTTTTGTAATAAAAGAGTCATTTTACTAGACAAAAAGCTGGCACTCACTTTATAAAATTGATGTTACAGATTTTGTTGTTATGGTTTTAGAGTTTACTTATTAATTAACAATTTAAATTTATCTTAAATATAAAATGATAACTAGGGTTCTGTGCTTGCTACCATCACGAAAAAACTACTGCACAGATTTTCATGAACATTTTTCGTTTTATACCTTATAATGTTATTTGTTCTGATAAATATAATAATTCTATTATATATATTAGACTTCACCTAGTCGTATGAGATGAAAAAGAAAATTCGCGTCTCTGTAATTCGGTGTTCGGGCTTTTTGTGCAATGCTTAGAATTGGGTTGGGAAAAATCTTAATTAATTAAGATAAATACAACTTGTTCCAAAAGTAGTTGCTAAAACTAATCGACTGTTATTTTCTAGCATTTGCAGTTTTTCAAAAAACATTATTAACTTTTGAAAGAGAAAAGATAGTGTATATAAGTATAAGTACAAACGGGCGCTTTTGTATAGACATATTTCATTATTTACAAAACATTTATAGAGATCAGTAGTACATATAATAAAAAAAAACAATATAACAATAAAAATGTCAAAAAGTGCCTTGCCACTGTCTGACGTAATATACATATGGGCATAATACGTTCTTACCTTTTAATAGTGTTTTCGCTCGCAACTCTATGCGTTCCATAGTTAGTACGAAATCTCCTATAAGAATCACTATACGCTTTTCCTCTAGAATAGAAGCACTCAACAAGATATACTTTTTCTTCCATCATAAGGTCACTCATCTTGACTCAAACTTTGTTGCTTCTAAGAAGGCAGGAATAAAGGGTAGGGTCTCAGGTATGCTAACCTCAAAAGTGCAGTCACTACTTAAATTGTAAAGGCGTAAAATATACATTTAGTTTCAGTAACTACTTTTGGGATACCCTGTATAACAAATAAAATGATTTCCTTGTTTCCTTATTTTCCTTGGGTTTTGCAAATGACTTGATTTGGAATACCAAAGGTGCCTGAGTTGTTTAGAGTTTCGGATCCGTTCTACAAGACCGTGCAGAAAATAATTAATTTAGATTACTATGTAGTGACATATGGCTATACAGCGTGATCCAAAAGTATGGAAACGGCTAAATAACTTTCGAGGAATGCATTTTGGAGAAAAAAGTTGTAGACAAAAGTTTTAGGAATTTTCCCCAGCTATTCAATGGTGACCTTAGATTTGACCTTGACCATGGCCTTGAAGGTCATTTCAAGGTCAAGTTGACTTTTTTAAAATGGAAACCTTATTTTTGACCACGGAAATGGAAAGAGCGGAAAATTTTAGGTCCAACTATGACCTTTACCATGACCTCGAAGGTCATATCAAGGTCAAAATGGGTCTTTAAAGAGGAACCTGCATTGTTACTGCGGATTTGCAAAGAGTGGAAGTTTTGCGTCCAAATGTGACCTTGACCACAACCTTGACCTTGAACATGACCTTGGCAATGACCTTGAAGGTTATATCAAGGTCAAGATGGTTTTTTGAAGGGGAAACCATGTTTTTGACCACGGAAATGGAAAGAGCGGAAAAGTTAACGTCCGACTATGACCTTGACCATGACCTGGACCATGACCTTGACCATGACCTTGAAGGTCATATCAAGGTCAAGATGGTTCTTTAAAGGAGAACCTGCATTGTTACTGCGGATTTGGAAAGAGCAGAAGTTTTGCGCCCGGAAGTGACCTTGACCATGACACACTTGACTTTGCCTTAATCGACTTCACCATGGTCGGTCGTTAACTTTTCCGCTCATTTCATTTCCGTGGTCGTTAACTTTTCCGCTCTTTCCATTTCCGTGGTCAAAAACATGGTTTCCCCTTCAAAAAACCACCTTGACCTTGATATAACCTTCAAGGTCATTGCCAAGGTCATGTTCAAGGTCAAGGTCACATTTGGACGCAAAACTTTCACTTTTTGCAAATCCGCATTAACAATGCAGGTTCCTATTTAAAGAGCCATTTTGACCTTGATATGACCTTCGAGGTCATGGTAAAGGTCATAGTTGGACGTAAAATTTTCCGCTCTTTCCATTTCCGTGGTCGAAAATCAGGGTTCCAATTTAAAAAAGTCAACTTGACCTTGAAATGACCTTCAAGGCCATGGTCAAGGTCAAATCTAAGGTCACCATTGAATAGCTGGGGAAAATTCCTAAAACTTTTGCGTACAACTTTTTGCTCCAAAATGCATTCCTCGAAAGTTATTTAGCCGTTTCCATACTTTTGGATCACCCTGTATATACGTAGGTTGTTCCATAAGTCTTGCAAAAATGTAACTCCTTATTAAGCTTTTTCAAAATAAAAACCATCACTGTAAATACAATTATGCATGCGTTCAAACCACGTATCATACTTGATCTTTCACTGCTCCTTTGTGACAGTGGCGCAGGCTTCATTCCATGCACTCAATAGCTCGTCATCAGTCGCAATCGGTCGTCCTTTTAACTGGCTCTTGATCAGCTGGAAGAGACCAAAATCGCAAGGCGCAAGACGGGTGATCAAGCACAGTAAGCCCCGATTGCTCCAAAAACTCCTGAGTTATAGTCGTTCGATGAGCAGGAGCGTTATCATGGTGAAAGTACCAACTGCCCAGATGCGAGCTTGGCCGCAGTTTCTTCAGCTCGCAGATGACTTGAGGCAAGCAAACTCAGTGTACCAGGTAGTATTGACAGTTTTCTCCTTGTCTAATACAACTCTAGCTACAATGCCTCACACTCCAAAGAAAACTGCGATCATTTTTTGTTTAACTGACTTTTGTTGTTTGACCTGTGTTGGGGTTGGCTCGTCTTCGAACGCCCAGATTTTCGATCTTGATTTACTTGCAACGTCGAAGTAGTAGAGCCAAGTTTCATCTCCAGTCACAATTGAGTTAACATTCTTAGATCGGCCTGAGTCGTAGTTTTTTAACACTTTCTTGCACCACTCTACTTGCGCCTTGCGCTGACTATCGTCGAGATTGTGAGGGACCCAGAGACAACATAACTTTGTAACTTTTAGGTCTTCGTGTAAAATTGAATTAAGTGTTGATGCACCAATGTGAAGAATCTCATCAATCTGTCTGTACGTAATTCGCCTATCAGTAGTTATCAGTTTTCTAACAGCATCTATTTTTTCTTGGGTCCTGCTTGTAATGGGTCGGCCCGGTCTTTCGCCGTCGTCTAAATTATAGTTACCTCTTTGAAAATCCTTGTACCACCTGAATACGGTAGAAAGAGAAGGGCATTCTATACTAAAGGCACCGAACATTTCCTCGTGGCACTCTTGGTAAGCTAATCCACATTTGAAATTTCAATAGAAAATCACTCTGTACTCGCGGCTACCGAGACTAGCCATTTTCACAAATGTTTCGATCTATTTACCGAATATCACTGCTGGCAGGCTCACCAAACACTGCATGCATGAACTTGCAATTAATGACAGATAACCACACGCTCACTCATACATGTCAAAACTTGTTAGATTCCTCCCATTGCAAGACTTATGGAGCAGCCTATGTATGTACATACATATATGTTATTTATATCCTTTATGCCATATTTCACGGCATACCTATCTAATTTTTGTTTACATTATCTTGTGGAATGGATTCGAAAACCCTATCTTAGAACCCCTTCCGGGTTTGAAAACCCTTTGAAAGGTCCAGAAATAGATTAAAACAGCATTTATATTGGATAGGGTATCACTGCCACTTAAAGTTATTTGAAAAAAACCCACGAAAATTTAGCACAGTGACTCATTTTATTTATTATTTTTACCTTAAATGATGTATAATACATATATTACATTAATAAATTAAAACACAATTAGGTATAAAAATTACCTATATTTTATCTTTTCGCCTTTCGATTTGACTTTGTCGTTGAGGAAAATGGTTACGACAGGAAACATCACTTTAACCACTCTTGTCGTAAATATGTAAACTACGGCCAGAATACCGCTTTTTGTCACTTTCCGCCCATAGTTATTTAAATTGACTAGGAGAATACGAAATGCTTCTTGCCGTCATTTTCGACAAGTGATACGACTACGGAAATACGGGTAATGGGGTTTCAAATTGACGGACCCAACGAAGCTACCAACAACTTAAGACTTCATGGGATTACCATAAAAATTGGTACTTGAGGGTTTTTGAGGGCACTGATTTCGAATCTGCTATCAACATTTTAAATTTCAAATACAATATGTCGACCAACATTTTTAAAATTCAGGAGAATTTCGGGACTTCTGATTTGGAATCCATTATTAAAATTTGGAAATTCGAAGTGGCTGATCAAATTCTTTTTGTGCACGCACCACGCAAAATCTACGGGGCGCAATTTTATGAAACTTAACATATTTTTAGCTTATGCCCTGTGTGAAAATTTATAATACGTTTTATCACCATCCACCATGCTCCAAGTTCCCGTACCATTAAAAGTTCGATTTCGCTATGCGATATTATTATATTATAAATGAATACTGTAATTTTACTGTAACATATTTTAAGCTATATTCAAGGTAGTCCAGGCTACCAAGGTAAAAAAGAGGTATTACCTCCGAATTTTTTGAGCATGCATCGATTTTAATGAAATTTTGACAGCATGTAGGGAATACCTCAAAAAGCAAAATCTACCCTATCCCGATGTGTGCTTTTTCCCTGGGGGTGAGTTACACCCCAACTAGGGGGTGAAAATTTTTTTGTGGAAAATAACCACGGAAATCGATAGAGGAACAAATTTTAAGCAAAAATTGTTCTTAGCATTTTTTTTGAAAACTCAATAGTTTTCGAGTTATACGCGATTGAAAATTGGCATTTTTCGTGAAAAAAACCACGTTTTTAATCGATTTTTTATGAATAACTCAAAAACTATTCATTTTATCAACAAAAGTGTAAGAACCAAAAATGAAGCTTATAAAAAAACAAAGAGATTGGTGCCTTTTAATTGATTGTAGGCCTAATACAAACCGAGTAATGATTTATTGAAGGTTGAATACATTATTTGAACGAAAATTTTTTAAAATTCAACGTCAAATAACGGAAAAATGGTCAATTTTTCGAGAAAATTGCATAGAACCTTTTTCAAAGTATTTTTAAAAAGCTTTAAACTGAGGGTTACTAGAACTCTCTAGCATGAAAACTAAGAGAGTTATGGCCGAAATAAAATTGATTTATATTTTTTTTGTAGAAATTTGTTTTTTGTTTTTTGGCCATATCTCGGTTAATTTTCAAGCTATTTAGTCGCTCAAAACGTAGTTTTAAAGGGAATTTCATAAGCTATAAGCATATAAAAGTTTTACATTTTTTGAGCCTTTTATTTTTAAAAGGGCAACGTTTAAAGGGTTCTAAAATGGCAAAAGTCATACGTTAGGGCAAGCTTTGGAAGGTCATATCTCAGTTATTTTACATGCTAAAAAAAATTTAAAAAAAGCAAAATGTTTGTTAAAAAAAAAGCTAACTTTTTGTTCCTTACTAATTTTTACGTATATCCTATAGTTTTTCCGAAATTTTGAAAAAAAGAAAAAATTTTGAAAATTTCGAAAATAATTTTTCGACTTTAATCATAATTTTTTTCGAAATTATGCATTCTAAATCGTTCAAACTCTCTCAAATCATTCTGAGTACATAAATGAAGTAAATTGACCATGAATTATCTTTTTATTACAATTTGGGTACTATTGCCAAGGGTGACATTGAGTTTTTTTTCTACAAAAAAAATATAAATCAATTTTATTTCGGCGATAACTCTCTTAGTTTTCATGCTAGAGAGTTCTAGTAACCCTCAGTTTAAAGCTTTTTAAAAATACTTTGAAAAAGGTTCTATGCAATTTTCTCGAAAAATTGACCATTTTTCCGTTATTTGACGTTGAATTTTAAAAAATTTTCGTTCAAATAATGTATTCAACCTTCAATAAATCATTACTCGGTTTGTATTAGGCCTACAATCAATTAAAAGGCACCAATCTCTTTGTTTTTTTATAAGCTTCATTTTTGGTTCTTACACTTTTGTTGATAAAATGAATAGTTTTTGAGTTATTCATAAAAAATCGATTAAAAACGTGGTTTTTTTTCACGAAAAATGCCAATTTTCAATCGCGTATAACTCGAAAACTATTGAGTTTTCAAAAAAAATGCTAAGAACAATTTTTGCTTAAAATTTGTTCCTCTATCGATTTCCGTGGTTATTTTCCACAAAAAAATTTTCACCCCCTAGTTGGGGTGTAACTCACCCCCAGGGAAAAAGCACACATCGGGATAGAGTAGATTTTGCTTTTTGAGGTATTCCCTACATGCTGTCAAAATTTCATTAAAATCGATGCATGCTCAAAAAATTCGGAGGTGAAAACCTTCGTAGCCTGGACTAAGGATATTTTCTGGTAAACGTTAATGTTAATATTTACTATTATTATTTTACTTGATACATATTTCTATGAAAAACTTCACCCTTCGGATCAAACAAATATTATTAGCATATTTTTTTTCTTTCAACATTAATAATTTCAAGAGAATACGCAATTTAAAAATTTAATATGAGTAGTTTTCTCTTCGTGATCTTCAGCAGCACCAAATGTAAAAATAAAAATGAGGCGATTTTACGACTAAATGGATTTTAATCAGCTTAATTAAAAATAAAGAATTATTTTCTGTACCGACAAGAAGCTTGAATTGTTTTGATTAGCTGTTGCAGACAGTTGCTGTCGACTACTTCAAGTGAAAACACATCTATCAGTAATTTCTTTGCGATTAAAAAATAAATATTAATATTGAATTTTCGAAAATTGATGTTTGGTAGATATATTAGCGTGTTACGCTTGTTAAATTAGTTAAGTTCAGCTTATGGAATAAAAAGACTGTTGACTTTTCAAATAAATTCATAACTTTCTACATACCTATGTAAGTATATATTTTATCAGTGCCCCCTTTTTTTTTAGTTTGCTGCTATTGACCTCCTAATCCAAAAACACCGATCTTGATAGCTGAACTGTAGATAAAATTAATTCTATGTAATTCATCTGTTTGAATTTCTTTAAAATTAACCCGAAATGATAACTTATTGAATAGAGTTTTAAAAAAAGTAAACAATAAATTAATAAATAAACTTTTTTAAATCGTTACTTAAAAATAAATTTTTCAATAAATTTCAATTTCACCGCTAATGAACATTACAAAATCTTGAATTAAAAAAAGTTGAAGATTCAAGTTATAATTTAGCTGATTTCGAATTAAAGTTCATACCCATTGAAAAATATTTCAGTACAGAGATGTTATTAATGCTTGTTAATATTTTGTATTTTTAGAATAATGGACTTTTAAAAACTGAACATTTTTTCATAAAATTTATATGTAAACTAAACCAAACTCTTTGAAACAGCAACACTGACAGAATTTGTCTTGGATTTTACTGGGGAAATTTAAATTCTGCAAGGCGTAATGCAAATTTGAAATTATCGACATTTTCGTTTAGGTTTCACAGAATTCACTTGTCTGCGTTATACTTTTAACATGTGTACAAAATTTCATAAAAACTGTTTAGATATTTGTAAAAGATAGTGAATGTATAACACTTCTAAATATTCCATCATAATTCGACTGTTTATCGATTTGTTGGGAAGAAAATGCAAATATTACTGTCAATTATTGTTGCTCGACACGCCTCGTCTTCGTGACAATATTTCCCTATATTGGCGTTCCTCCGGGTTTTATTTTTGGAAATATCGATCCATCAAAGGATGAACTTCATTAGTATTTAGCAGGCAAACAAAATAACACTTTTGGCTGCAGTGTTTTCAAGCCTTGATAATCAATACTTGAAATGCACCAAACCTATTTAATTACTCCAATTCATATTGAAATATTTTCCACATGAACTCCATGACTTGTTTCCGGAGGTTGTTTCATGTTGCGATAATTCATAACATCACTCCCGACTAGAATTTTGGTGGGGTACAGCTAGGGTCCCTATGAGGCTAGCTATACTGCTTCGTGTGGGTCCTATGAGGCTGCCGTAGGGCAAATAACGCCTTGCCTCATTCAGGCTCTTTTTGTAATACTTGTAATCCTAACTCCTTATACTTATATACATGTGGAAATACTTCTTTGTTAGTATAAATTATTATAATAAACTTAAACTCAGTCCGAGGCGAGTGCGCCCTGATATTGTCCGTCTTGCGGGTAGAATCCAAAAAAGAACGAGTGCCGCAATATGGCGATGAGCTGTCAGCTCGTAGGGGGATTCTTCGAGGGATTCTCAAGAAGATGAGGATATGTGGGGCGCATTAGTTTAAATTGGATCCCACATACATATATATATATATATATAATGTAAATATTATGAACAAACCCTCATTTGTACAATTCTCTGAAGAATTAAACAAATAAAGTTATTATTTATCTATCTATTATCCCAAAAAAATTAGCCTGTATGTTAAGTTGGAATATATACTACCTTCGGACAAAAAACGAAAAATATCGATGCAAGCTTTTAGGCGTGATTGAGCAACAAACAAACAAACAAACTTTCATTTTTATATATATATAGGGATATACTTCATGCAATAGATTATAAGATACGAAGTTTTTGTAAGGAAAACCCGATAAGACAGCTATTAATAATACTGGGATTTGTGCTTTAATCGAGCACAGCTGATAATTTGCAAATATAACCCACTAGCAGATAACGTCAAGTATGCCTAGGTGTATATGTGATGATTGCCTAATCGAACCCCCGTAAGGCCTATTTCATTGTAAGGTTTGCCTCATAAGAATAAGACCCTTGTAAGGTACTCATAAGGTAAACCTCACTTCAGTATCGCTGATTTTATTTTGTGAGGTCCTCATGAGGAATTTACGGGGAAATCCCTCTATCGGCATGCCCCTCACTTGCCACATGAGGACCTCATGAGGAATCTACGGGGAAATCCCTCTATCGGCATACCCCTCACCTGCCACCTGAGGCCCACACGCTTCATGAGGCACGCCCCTTATAAATTCTAGTCGGGCTGCTGTCATTTATTTTATGTATGTATGTCGCTACACTGGCGTTTAGTTTATGCCGCATTTCATTTCGATTTTATATATAAATTTAACATTCTTTTATCCAAATATTTTTCAATTACCTTTTAATATTAGGGTGTTTTAAAATTTAGGGATTAAACTAAAATTTAAAGACTTAAAGCTAAACCTAGTTGAGTAAATAATTTTGAGTTCTGAAACTAAGCCAAACTTCAAATCAAATCAATTTTTATTGAAGTTTAGACCACAATGAGTCATTTTTAATCCTTTTGAATTACATTTTAATCCATACGTCTAAAAATGAAACCAATTAAATGGGAAGCTACTTGTTGCAATCTTAAAAGACTGGTTTTTGTATGTGTATTTTTTAACCCTTTATAGCCCAAGATCATAAAACATTAAAATTATGTTAAAAATTGACAGGTTTAGGGAAATAAAAAATACATATTTCTCAGAAATTAAAAAAATATGTATTATTAATTATTTATTTCACATTTAAGGGAGTGTAACATTACTGTAAAATTGAGTTAAACGTAAACAAAAAATACTAATTTAGTATGGAAGGAACATATTCATTCACTTATCTATAGGTTTCCAAGAAAATAACACAATTTTACACACTTTTTGTATTTTTTTTGTAAAATTTAAAATTTGCTCGAATTTCAACTTGTCACTTTCAATTACGGGCAAAATTCTAATCGATTAACTGTTAACAGTTTACGCTGTCTATGATGATTTCCGTGGATACTACATTGATCAATAATATGTGACAGCAAAGTGGCGCCGATTTGAATGAACTAAATACATTCAGTGCGTATTCTGGCGGGATTTTTGAGGTTTGTTACAGAAATGTCACATGGGGCTATAAAGGGTTAAAACATAAATATTAACAATTAGTCTTAGAAGAATATAGATACTTGTGAAATTACGCATAAAATTAAATAAATGCGGAATTCAATAGAATTTTTAAGTTCAATTTATTAAAATTAAAATCTCACTATATTTAATACATTAATTTTAATATTGAAAGTTTAATTATCAACCTCAAATTATTTTAATTTTTTAGTAGTATCTATGAAAACAAAAATTTCAATTCAATCTACAAAGTTGTTTTAATTCGTAATAAAAATTAAAAAGTATCCCCAAATTTTCAACCGTGTAGTTGGAAAAATCTTTATAACGTACTGCTGAGTACTGAAGTCTTTTTGTTCCACGTTGAAGCGGATAAAGCACGCTGAAATCAAATCCGGGAAAACGTGCTCTCGTGACTTTCCATCTAACCATCCAGGGGAAAATGATGCTTTCAGGGATTTAAATTTTTGTTTTGTACTATATATTTTGTTTTTGTTTAAAAGGCACGTGCAGATGCAAAATAGGGACATGCAGCCGGGAGCAAAAATACGCAGATATTGCACGTGCTTTTCGGTGGGTTTTCCTTGAACCGTGCGGATCCCCGGACAAGGCGACTCGTTTTCACTGGAAAAAATTAAAAATTTTGAAAAATGTCTGACGGGATATGATAATATAAAATTGCGGCTGTTGATGTATTCAGACAACAGATGAAAACACAATGGGAACGACGTTTGCTCCTGCCATGGAGCCTCTAGGTTGTGTGCTCTGGAGCACCACAATTTGACCTATTTTAAAACACAAATCCCTGGAGAATATGCAGCTCTATAGTCTATTCAATTCTATTTTATAGTGAGCAAAATGCAGGTAATTGAAAATCGTCAGGTGATTTAATGAGCGAAATGGAATTTTTCCAGGAAATTAAATTTCTAAAACGTGATTTCTACTCACACTGTTTTCGGAATCAGAATTTAATCGAATCGATTGGGAGGTATGAAAACTATGCCCCCAGCATCTCTAAGGATTTTGGAATCAATAATGAAAGGATTTGAATTCATTAGAAGTGGTGAAGTTGGTGGCATTTGTAATGAGCTATTTTCTTGTTTATTTATTTGCTTTGCTTGGGAGTAGTTAAATGAATAATGAATGACCTATTCTTGGTATGATTTCCTTAAAATTTTTATTCAATTTTAAAAACCTGTGTTTTTCAGAAACTCCCTACTACCTTTGGATTATTGTATTTTCAAGATTATGGACGTTTTTTGGGATATTATTAATATGTTTTGTTAACAATGAACACTAACCATATCTAAAAGTGGATATTTTAAAGTTATATAAAATTAAATCAGTAAACTAAACTTCTTAAACTACAGTCTCAAAATTGCTTTATTTTCTTTATTGCTGGCTGCTAAATATTATCGTATATTTAAAATTAAATAGCAAATTTAAAGAGGCTTGTTTTAAAACCTATAATATGATGGATCATTCAAAGGCCCTTAATCTGGTTTTCACGTCAAAAACCATGTGACGTGAGATTCGGTATTCTTGTTGTCACTCAGAGTGACATTTGTCGGTGTACATCGATAAATATGGAGAGTCGTAATATTCTCGTTGTCACTTGTGGTCAATATACACCGTCCCAGAGTGGTAATTTTAGTCGGTTACGAAATCTGAGTGATAAACAATATATTATTTCGATTTATAGAATTAAAGTAAGTACTGAATAAAAAATAATTTGAACGTTTAATCGTTATAATGAAAGAGAATGTCGACGTTGGTAGAGGTCTGAAATTCGTCCGCAGATTTAAGGGGGCAGTACACTTCTTTTTTGCATTTTTTAAAAGTGTTTTTTTTTATAGAAAAATTTATTGAATCATTTGAAAATTTTACACATTAAAATATATGTATCAAAGAAAACAAAAATATTTGTTTCGAAATTTCTGGCGTTTGTACGGCAGTAATATGGCTGCCTAAAAAAAACCCCTTTTCAAACTGGTTGGTAAGAAATCTCAGCTCTGGAACGTCTGAAACAAAAAATTCAAAGCACATATTAAAATATAAGTCAGCTGCTATCGTGTGAACCACGATGAAGTATTTTGCCAAAAAAACAACAAAATGGCGGAATTTTTAATTTTTTAACGTTAATTTTTATTTTATTTTTATTAAAATATTTATAAAAAAAGGGTTCAATATTAACCTATATTAATAATAATGGTTCACACTATAAGCAAACATATATGGAATAAGTCCGCAAAATTTGAGCCCAATCGGACCAGTAGTTTTTTCAAAAAACTGCCAACCAGGTCAAAAAACGTAGTTTCGAGAAAAACGCGTTTAAAGTTTTTTTTTATTCAATTCGCAGATAATTCTGAAAAAAAGTATCTTACGCTTATTCGGCAATGCCTTTTCAATCGATTTAACATATTGTAAACTACTTTTGGAGGTATATAGTACACAAATTTGATGTTTTTGAAAGCACCGATTTTTTCAAAAAATAGAAATGTACTGCCTTAATACGGATCATGGGCGTACCCACAGTAGACTCGAAGCTAGAAATTTACGTATATTACAAAATAAGTAGTGTACCTACTTATCATGATGTGTAAGGAGATCTGGAGATCAATTTTTCATGTCACTTACAAAATTTCGAATGTAGAAGAAAGATGGGTTTAATTAGAAAAAGCAACTATATTTTTTTTCACCCAAGTTATAATACCTATTTGTGATCAAATGTTATTCTCTAATACATTTTACTTCAACACTGTTAGATAACAGATTATATTTTTAAGTAATTATTTTCGAATACTTTGATCACTTAGTTTTTAATGCAAGCCTAACTTATATTACATACTAACCACATTATTTGATCATTCATTAAACCTAACAATTTTATAGTTATTAGGGTTCGGTGGCCAAATGGCAAAAACGGAACCCTTATAATTTCGTCCTGTCCGTCTGTCTGTTTGTATATCACAGCCGTTTTACTTGGAGACTATTGAAGCTATAGAAATGAAAATTAGAAATTAGGTGTAGCCTATGGGCTATGGCCTATAAACCATATGGTACTCCATATATGTAACTGACTGAGGGACAAAAACATTCAATGGACATAAGTGTGTGGAGTATCATCGGATAGATCTTCAAAAGTGAAATAGAGATTTCTGAATGTCTTTTTTTTTAGATATGTGTTGTAAAGTCGTAAAAAGTGTATCCGCTCTAACTTTTATACTAAAGGTTTGAAAATTTTGAAGAAAATTGAGGAAGTAGAACATAACATACACTTTCAAGAAAATTGATTTGAACGACTTACGCTTACTTACCTACTACTTACGGTTTTGTAATTTTTGAGATATGGGATTTTAACAGTGAAATTAGGAACCCTTCACCTTGAAAATCCTTTTGGTATTGGTTGATGACTCTATTTTCATGAATAGATCTATCGTTTTGAGTAGAAACTAGGTACATTAACTACATAATCTTAAACCTATTTATTTGGCGATTCGAAAATATCAAAATATTATGTTATACCTATTAAGCATTATTCAACCTGGCCTAAATTTTAATTAACTATACTTAGGCAATTTTTTAGCGAGACAGAATTAGAAGAGGAAAAAACCCGATAAAAGTAGTGGCGAAACTGATAGCGGCGGAGAAGAGTCAAAACAGAGTCCAAGACTTTTTGGAAAAAAAACAGAACCTTCTTATAGTTATTATAGTTTAAGTGGTTTTCATGGTGAGGCTGAACTGTGTATAATATGTGGAAACAAAAGAATGTGGCACAGAGCGAACTAAAAGAAATGGAGCTAGTTGCGCTAGTTAAAGAAACACAACTATTTTATCCAACCATAAAACAGGCGCTTCATATTTTACTTGCACGGCCCTGCACAACATGCACTATAGAAAGGTCCTTCAGTACTTTGCGCAGAGTAAAAACTTGGTTACGGTCAACAATGACAGAAAACTGGCTTATCGGCCTCTGCATGATGAGTGTGCATAAAAAGAGGGTTTTGGAAGCACAAAATAAAGGAAAAGAAATTTTAAACAAGATTTTGCCAGAACCCAGATTTATTGTTGAGAAAGGGAAGATCACTTAATAAAAAAAAAAGGATTTTTAAATTCCTACTACTTATCGAGTTTCCTTACTTTTGTCCCACCCCTAAGCAAATGCTGGGTACGCCCATGATACGGATAGAAGCAAATATAACGATATTATTGCTATCAACTGTTTAATTTAACGTTTGCTTTTATATTTAAACTATTTAGAACTGAGATTCTTCTCTCAGTCGTCCGGTAATATTCTTTAATATCAATCTCTCCGATTTGAGTCATTTTTGATTTATAACAGGAACTAGTTTTGGAAAATTAATAGTTGTGAAATAACAATATAAACAAATAATATTCCAAATTTCTTGACACAGCTGGAATCAAAAGTTCGTTGTTGGAAGGATTAAGCTGCGAAAAATGTATGTATGTATAATTGAAATAGGTGACTGCCTATACCCGCAGTTAAATTTGAAATTAAGAATCCTTGTCGCATTTCTTCTAACGTCGAAGTTTATAATTTTTCATTTACATTACATACTATATTGAAAAACTCAGTAAAATACAAACATTAAAATATTAGGAGAGTTACTTTTTTTACATTCCGGCTGTAAAGAATAGAACTCAGCTTTAGAACTTTTCCACAAGGAAGAATGAAACGTGAAAGCAAACGATACTCGATACTCTCTGCATCGAATGCGAGGTGAGGTAACAACAAAGGCTCAAAGTTACAGTCATCTGAATATTTTCGAGATACCAAATTGTCCTTTAAGGGGGGAAGTACATGTAATCAGTCATATTTTAAAAATGTTTTAGAATTCGGTAAAATAATTTTATTGTTTTAAATTTTTAACATAACTTTATTTAACTTTTCTAAAGTATTCGAAAACAAACTTTTTTTTTCCTTTCAAAATGGCGGCCCAGGATAACTTTTTGTCTGTCGTCTCCGACGTGAGGTCCAAAAGTGCTCCACTTGTCAGACATTAACCATTAATCGGAAATAGAAAAATTAGATTGTTTTCATTTTACAACATATTAACGGGAAGGACCTATAACACTAAAGAAAAGCATAAAATTCCATATAAAATAAGCCTTTGAAAAATAAGTTAGAATTTGACCCCCAAAAAGTATTTTATTAACGCGAAATATCTGAAATTTTATGTTTATCCTTCCGATAATAATGCAGAGAAAAACCTCTCAAAATTTCAGGGAATTCGGTAAATAACATTTTGAGTTACGACTCGAGCAGTTTTTATAAAAATTTATAAAATTTTAATTATCCTGATCCGCCATTTTGGAAAGAAAAAAATTTTTTTTTTCTTTTTATACTTTAGAAAAGTTAAATAAAGTTACGTTAAAAATTTAAAACAATAAATTTATTTTATCACCTTCTAAATCATTTTCAAAATATGACTCTCAAAATCAGTCGTTTACATGGACATTCCCCGTTAATGTTCCTTTGAAAAGTTTATTTAAAAACATTTTTTCGTTGAGTTCGGAAAATCGAAAATCTCCTTAATTCTTCCTCTATGATATTTTCTAGAGACACTGGATTCTTATAAGAAGAATAATTTAATTTTCGATAAAAATAAGTATTTACTTTATTATGGAGGGGAAACGAGAATGCTTTCACTACCTAATTTAGAATATGAATTAAATGACTTATAGTTTGCATGATTTCCAAATTACAGGATGGAATAAAAAATGTAGAAAGTATTCACCACACTCTTTAGTACGTTCGCAAAGTGAGAGTAACTAAAAAAAAAGACATTATAACAAAAGTGTTAAACTTTTTGAAAAATCAAAATTTGCCATAGACAAAAAGTTAAAAACAACAAAAAAAATAATTTATAAGATAGCACTCATGCCTAAGAAAAAAAAAAATATATTACTAGTATTTGCCAAGTCGCCATCTCTCACTTCACGAGAAATGAAAATCATCGAAAATTAGCTCATTTTTAATATTTTTTATAACAAAACCAATACCGCTTGTCATAGTGATTTTTACAAGAAGATATTCGTTATATCTTTAATTAATAGTTATAAGTTTCTTAAAACAATTGTAAGAAAATTACTATTGTTGTTTAATAAAACATTCGCTTTAACATCGATCGGGATAGGATTCCCATGTTAAATATGCAAATTTTAATAGTCAATATTTATAAATTTACTAACGCAAGAACGATTGAAAAAAATTTCTACGTATAAAGGACACTTATAAGTATGTGTATTTAAAGTTTCAAAAGAATCGTAAGAAAATTGAGTTTTTTGGGAACGTTCTTAAGTGTGCCTCTTAAGTTTAAAACGTATTCGTTTTTAATTTCTTGTCATGTTCCTCCGACTAAGTGCTCCGCCCCTTTCTACCGACAAACTGCTACCATCCAGCCGAGGCTCCACCTACCACTTAACTACGATGAAAGGTGAAATTCGTGAGTAATGCGGCATGTCAGAGACAAATCAAATCTTGAACTGAATTAATGGGGAGCACTCTCAATTAGCCGCATAATGTCGATGCTATTTACTAGTGCTTAGCTGGCTGTAATTAATTTACGTTTTGGTGACCCAGCTGTCAGCGGCACGTATCAACGACCGGGTGCTCAGCGCCCTATTCATTGTTTGCCCTTGTAAAACGAGTGCCAATTCAAATTCGGCATCTGGCCGGGCCACAGGAGGGGCTCCCCAGGGTGGATTTTGCTTGATGGATCGACTGAGAGTGGCCCCAAACATCGAGTCCACTTGAGTGCCAGCTGAATTTGCGATTTTGTATCTTAGAAATCACTTCTCGGACATTGATCCCCTTATCGCCTTCCAGGGATGATCTCCCAGTCTATAAAACAAAATTAGTCCCATAAAATGCTTTATGCGGACTTAATCGCTCACGGACAAGAACAATCACGAAGTTTTAGGCAATCGTTGTAGCTTAAATTGGGAAAATCAGTTAAGAAAATTGTTTTGTTACTAAGCGGCTTTCTGTGCAATGAGATAGATGACTTGCTTAGTCGCCTCTAGGTCCATTAAGTCTTTTGTATAATGTTCATAACTTATTCATAACATCTCGTTTATTACTATTTATAAGCTATTTAAAAGTTAATTAGAAAAACGGGCTCGCTTTCCTAAATTGACTGAATAGCATCTTTTTCTTTTCATTAAGATGAAAGCAAATTTATGTTTTTTGTTTTAGGGCTCCAATGTTGAATCTCTTTTATTAAGTCTGTGTTTTTATATTGAAAATCTATACAATTTATTGTGGTATTTCATAAAGTTAATTCGTATTTCGATACGTTATTTATATTTTGCTTTTGTAGAAGAATTTTTCATTTATTAATTTAAAGGATACCCTATACTTCTATACTAATACATACTGAACCGATTGATATTAGCTATAAATTAACACGAGTGATCATTTTATACTACTATTTATGGCAGAAAGTTTACTTTGTTTTGCTTCTGTGAGCTTTTTTGTTTAGTTTGGTATGTTGCATGACACCATGACTTGATATATGACGTGCGTGACATGGTACGTGACATGACTCAAGACATGGAAGAAGATGACAAATATGTTTTAAAAATCTATTATATTATTAAACTTAAGAGTATTAATCTATTATATCAAATCACATTTGTCACATGTTACTGGTAATATTAAATGTTGGTCTTGATTATAAGCATTTTTTAAGAAAAGATTTTCTTTTCATTAGTGTTTTCAAACACTCTTTTTTCCCTTCATGGTAGTTTTTATACTTACTTTTTAAACGCTTACGTTGATTAGAAGTTTTGATTTCTTTAGAAAAATTATTGCGCCCGAGCAACGCCGGATAACTCAGCTAGTTTGAAATAAAATAAAATTAAATTGTATTGTTTAATAATATTCCACAAATAAACACTTAATCACCTTGTTTAGAATTCTAATTCATTGCAACAGGTTTCTACGGTGTTGTATTGTTGAATTCAACCTCCAATACCTTTATTTGGATAAACCATACAATTCTCTAATCAGAAATTCCTAGAATTACTCAACAGAAGCAACAGTCGCTGTATTTCATTCATTTATTTAGTTACATAAAATCAGCAACAAACTGAGAGATGAAGAAATTCAGATAATCATGGCAACTGCCTTTCGGCACGAAAATTGCCAAGGTCACCATAGAACCTTGAAAGGCCATTTAGTTTGGTTTCTATCTTTAGTATATATATGGGAAATCGAATTGAAGCTAAGCAACAATAAAAGGTGAAAGCCGAAATACCATATATCATTCTCTTGCATGGGAATGGAAAGAAGAACCTATTTCCGGATGAAGAGCTTGTTGTTAAAATTTTACAAGAGAATCACGTAATGTAAAAGCATTGTTTTGTGTTATGCACAACCCGAACATTTATCTTAGAACCGCCGCAAGCATATGTCCTTATCGCCTGACTTTCTTCAGATTCAGGTCTCATCCCTTTTCTGAAAATCTCAATTTCCTTTCGGTACCGAATTATGTCATAAAATTTTGCACCCCAACGCCTCCGAAGGACTCAAAGGGAAGGAGTTAAAGTTGGGAAAATTTGCGTGTTCTACAGGAAGGTGGTGAGATTATCTTAGTGACTTTATAACTTTCAAAATGAAGTTTTTAATTGTTTATAGAGAGTGCAGGTGGTTTTCCCCAAATTGTATGTGATTTACTACTGCAAAATCGTATGTGATTTACTACTGCATGGAAGCAATTCACTGCACCTGGGTCAGTAATAGCTTCAAAAATTGAAACCATCAGTTTTTTAATAAAGTTTCTTGCGGACAAAAGATGTACATCTTTATTACAGCGTAAAATCTTTCTTATACAATATTTCGATGCTTTACTCTTTCATGTGCACGTCTAGCTGCAATAAAGAGAGCTCTAAAATTCTGCAGGTAAGCGTAGCATATACAACTTGATAATTACACGTTTTTCTCGTTTTATCTCTTTTTTCATAGTTATTTTCAATTTAATTAGACAGCTGGCGGGCTATTTCTGTTCTAGAAAATACCTACAATACCTGTTTTCATATAAAATGTATTTTTTTCTAAATAGAATCTGTTTTTCACTCTTTTTTTCATTATTTGTCAGCGATTGTTATCTTACATTACATTGCAGGACACGTAAATGCAATTTTACAAGTATATTTCTGCTGTTGAAAAGCAAGCTTCTTGAGTCAATGTGCTCCGAGTGATAACATTTCCTGGGAAAATCAAGAAAACAAGTAAAACTGTTCAAGAAAAACACGATTCTTATGACCTGCATTCTAAGACCATCGTTAGAAAGGAGAACTGGTTTCCTTTCTCGATAAAATCCTTGTCTTCGTTTGCTGTTCATATATAGTAGTGTATATACTCGTTCATTTAAGGACTACTGTATGAAGTTGAAGAAGAAAAATGTTGTACATGTCAAGGTAGCCTAAAATAAAATAAAATCAATTTTCTTTCATCGACATATGATAGAATATAAATTCAATTTGTTCTTTATTATTTTCGTAAAGGCATCATACATAACCTTTGGGCAACCACAATATTTCTTTAATATGAAAACAAACAAAATAACAATATATGGTGTCAGCTGTGGGATGCCTGCGATTGGTGTCTACATGATAGCTTGTTGAGAGACGTCTTCTTAAAATTAATTTTGTAATTATTTTAACCCATTTTAAAACGGATGTATCTTCTAAATGTATTCAATCAATATAAAATTATAAAACTTGAAAAAACTTATGATAACAACCATATCATCAATTTTACTTTAATCAGCTAAGTTAACCATCTCAAATAAATCTACTTTAACATGGAAAAATCTTCATAGAAATCGGTTTATTCAATAGTGAATTACAAAGGAACATACAAATAAATGTTTGGATCAAACGCAAATATATTTTCTTTTATTCTGGTAATCCTGAATGCACCAGAAGTGAGAATTTATCCATAATACTTGCTTTCAACTGAGGTTTCATTTAGAAAAAAACAGGGGATATAAAGTCATTTTTTATTCCTTGAGAACTCTTTAGTTCAGCTGTCGTCAAGCCATGTTATTTTAACTTTAACCCCCGTATCCCATACGCTCCAGGAAAACGTGTGGACATAGATATTATGAAAATCTCCCGGTGATAGTATAGCTTCCGATAGTGTAGTCTAGAAAACCTGCGGGCTTCCTATATTTTTCCAGCTTTGTGAATGGCGCACATTCCCGGTAAAAAAGATAGGAATAGGACACTTTCTCTGCATTAAACAGCGAGGGTGCTCAGTTCTATACTTAAAATACCCACAGGACAGGAGCAGAGAACACTACGCCTGGTGTGCCCCACGTGTATGCGAAGAACAAAATCAAAAGGCTGGGAAATGAGTGGGTTTGGATACATTTAAATTATCTTTGACATTTTGTGTGCCGTAAATAGGACACTTTGCTCCAGGAAAATACGAAGAAAAGCCAGTCAAAGTGGGTCATGCTGTTATATGGGTGTGTGGTGAGTGGATGAGAGTTTCCCGCAAAACGACTAGCGCATCTTTTCACAAATTCCCGTCAAATAAGGAAAGGGATACGATGGGGGAACGGGAAGAACTTGTGTTCCCGGAAATTGATATAGTCCACGACTAAAAGGAGAGAGATCTGCTTTCCCAAGGTTTTTCTTCGTATTTTTTTCCAGATTTTTTTTTTTCGGACAAGAAAATCCTTTTTGCCCACTACTGACAGCCAATTTCTGGGTTGCTTCATACCACCCCCCCAAACTCCAGGAAATTTCTTCCCTTTATTATAGTTGATGCCTTCGCGATTGCTTTTAACAGAGCGTTCTTTATTCCTAGGGGTGGGTGCGCTGTGGTTCAAACTCTGGGTGAAAATAAATTTTTCTTATATAGGCACATCAGCAATTTTTTTGTAAACGTGTGTACTACGTACATACCTTTTGAAATATTTCCGACAGAAAATTGACCGTCTAATGAATGACTGAAAGCTTTCTCTTCACCCTCTTGACGCCAATTACATGGACCGCCAACCTTATCGCATTAGGCTCCAATTCAAACCTTTTTCATCTTGTCGTGGAACCGAAGATCGAACGAAGATAATTACTTTATTGGAAAGAAAAATCAGAGAGTGGAATTTATTGCGTTTCGAGACCTTTTTGTAATATTTTCTAAAATTTAATATGTGCTACTCCCTCAAAATTTGAAGAGGTGAAATTTAATAATTTGAGGAAAAATCCGTGAGAAGTACATCTTCAGAATTTAACTATGTGTGGTGGTTGTCTGAGATTTTAAAAGTTCAATCAAAAAAATTCAATAGTCTCCACATGAAAAACTTTATTGTAATTGTCATGTGGTGATGGTTGTCGTCGATTAAAAAGTTTTAATAAATTTCGGTTTGAGTATTTGATTTTTAAATTTAAATAAAGAATGGAAATATTAGGTAAATGTAAAAGTAGTTAAATGAAGATTTTTAACGTAGTGTAGATTTGGTTTGGCTTGTTGATATCATAAAGATTAGAAAATACTTGTAAATTTGTAACTGTAGTGGATTTATGTTACATAAATCTAGTTAGTGTAGTTGTAGTAGCTTTTGTAAATTTTTAATAATTTTTGTTTGTGTAAAAATATTTTAGTTCTTCCCTGTCATTCGGTCGAGAAAGTTTGCCTTAAAATATTTTAAAGATTATTTGTAAAAGGAACTAAAACTAAAAATAAATAAAGAAGAAATAAATAATAATTAATTTCGTTTCGCTTATATAAAAAAAGGTGTTATTAAAAAATATATAAAATATAAAATAAAGTTTCTTTAAAAATAAAAGCTGAATAACAATTTAAAATAAAACCGAACAAGGAAGAAACCCACATATGTATATTAGGGTGCTTTTTTTTCGCGACTATTTTTTTTTTTCAGTCCCACCTCGAAATTTTGTGGCTAATACCTAAACAAACATTCCCTGAAAATTGGAGCCCTTAAAAATAATATTTAGTACTAGACCAAGACGCATAAAGATTTCCCATATAAAATACACGTGAACTTTGATTATTTTTCTTCAAATCTCTACAACTCAGAGGCATTTTATGGCACAATCTTGGGCAATGGTAGGGTTTCTTCAGAATTGAATGCTCTACAAAAGTGTCCATTGCGGTGTAACCTTAACTCCCACCAGCGAGGTAGTACGGGTCATTAACCCCAATTTGTCCATGAAATTCTCGCTTTTTACCCCTATCTCGTAAACAACAAGAGGTACAGAAAAAGTGAATATGACAAACTTGTAGCAAATTCAATTTCCTCCAAAAAGTTCTTGAACACCAAATTGCTAACATCAATATTTCTTGAGATATTTTGTTTTGAACTTGAGGTAGTGTTTCTACAATTTAGCTCAATAATCCATGACAATTCCACACTACCTCAACTTCAAAGCCCAATATCTCAAGAAATATCAATGTTAGCAATTTACTGTTCAAGATCTTTTGGGAGAAAATTGAATTTCCTAGAATTTTGTCATATTCACCTTTTCTGTATCTCTTGTTGTTTACGAGATAGGGGCAAAAAGCGAGAAATTCATGAAAAAATTGGGGTTAATGACCCGTACTACCTCGCGGGTCGGAGTTAGGGTTACACCGTAATGTACACTTTTGTAGAGCATTCAATTCTAAAGAAATCCTACCATTGACCAAGATTATACCATAAAATGCCTCTGAGTTGTAGAGATTTGAAGAAAAATAATCAAAGTTCACGTGTATTTTATATGGGAAATCTTTATGCGTCTTGGTCTAGTACTAAATATTATTTTTAAGGGCTCCAATTTTCAGGGAATGTTTGTTTAGGTATTAGCCACAAAATTTCGAGGTGGGACTGAAAAAAAAAAAATAGTCGCGAAAAAAAAGCACCCTAATGTATATAGTAGTGCTATTCTTGAGAAATCTCAATTCAATTCAATTTAAAAGTATGAAATTTTAAGGTATTTCAAATATTGCCATTAAATTAATTATATTTATTATTGAATCGCAAAGCGATAGTTTCTTATAAAAAAATGAAATAATGTGGGGTGTCCTGGACACACCGAGTATGGGAGCCTTTTTAGAACACCAAAAACTTATATGAGAGCATCAAACCACAAACGAATGGTTTCTGATTCTTGAATCAATCTGTCTATTAGTTTCTCCAGAACAAAAAATAAAGTTAGTTTATGTAGTTCGCTGATATTCTCCTTTGAATAGCTTGGATAGTTTCGTTTTTCATGTTTTCTTTGATTTCGACAAAAATATCGATATTTGATATATCGGGATTTAAAAAAAATATCAATATAGGAGTTGGATATGTATATCAGAAAAATAAAGATATTGATATTCGATATGTCGGTTTCGTTTTCCTTTTTTTATTAAACACACAATTTTCAGTTTTTTTTTTTATAACACAGTAAACTTCATTTACAGAAAATCTTATTAATTGAGCCAAAAGTTATCATTTGCAAGGGTTTAAGCAATTAGAATTGTCTCCAAAACAAGTATTAAATAATTTTAGTTCAGTGAAAACTTGGTTGATATTAATCCAGTATTCAGAAATCAAGACAAAGTGGTTTTCATCATTACAGAGTGTTGGATTAATATCAGCTAGCTTTTTGGACCGACTTCAAACATCTGGTAAAATCGTAGGATTAAGTATTGAAAGTAATAATAGGAGATGTTTAACTAAAAGTCTAAAATATTTTTTTAGATCCGATTTTTAAAGATTTTTGCTATTTTGAAAATTGAATGCTAAATTTAAAGCCAACGACCCCAAATACCCCCCCATATGCGTAGTTCCGTAAAATTTAAATTCAATATTAAGCATATCGAATAGTAGAATATTATAATATGTATTAATATTAGCAATTTTTTATACAAATCGTGGAATATTTATCATTTACTTTTCACTTTACCCATTTGTGGCGTCCCGTTCCACTCCAGGCTCTTAAGTCTTGCAATTGTGCCCAAGCCTATACTATCCAACATCTAAACATTTATTTGATAGTGAAAAAAATACCGACGAACTATATACAAATTTTAATATCAATATTCTAATATAGCGCTGTGGAAATATTAGCCGAAAATATCGATTATATACTAACATTTTGAAATATTGATATTTTTGCAGCATATCTACACGATAGTCGTCTAGAATCAGGGGAATCCCCGTCCAAACCATCCACTTTGTTTTTGGAAACCACTAAAGATAACAATATCTATGTAAATTAAATAGTAAAGTGAAAGTAAAACTAACTGCTCGATGGTGGCGTTTGCGGAATCTGTTCTCAAAACTGGGGATAAAGTAAAAAACAAACGTACTTTTTATTAATTTCCACTGTTCATTGGGAAAGGATGGAACTGAATACGATAACCAATTGAAGGAATTTCGTAAGGCAAAAATATAAAATTAAATTAAGTTTAAAGCAGATAAACTAATTGATACTTATTTATTTAAGAATTTCCGTAAATAGGATCACGGAGAAGTATTTTTTTTTGGAATCTTAATAATCTTCATTTTCGAGTACTCAAAATGAATCCTAATGACAGGCAATGAAAGAAAATAAATTCGGTAGAAGGGCTTCATCTTCTATAAAGTAGATTTAATTTAAGACTATGACGAGTACATTGACGAGAGCTTTTCTAAGGATTTTAGTGATTTTATATGTAATCTTCAAGTACCCAAAAAAAAGGGATCAGCAAATTCTCGTAGATCCCTAAAAAACGAGAAAGGAAAAGACGAAGCGAACAAATCTTTCCCAAAATTAAATCAAAGGTGCAAGACGGGAATTTCTCCAGGCAGAGAATCTTTATCTTAGGGTTTATGTACTTTATTTTCCCCTCTTTCCCGGTTTAGAAGAAGGGAAAAGCATGAAATTTTCATGACTTCAAAGAAGAAAACTTTTCGCTGTCATCACAGACATTTGAGAGAGATTCATTTATTTTCTCCGTTTTTGATATTGTTAATCAAATTACCTCTTTTATAATGATTTAAATGGGATGTTTAAGTGTTTTGATGTCTTGTTGGTGTTTCTTTCAATTAATTACTTCTATAAATACAGAGATGGTCTCTTATTGTAGAGAAAATCTGAAAGCCCTCATTTGTAATTTAAAGCTATTTTTAGTGTGCGCAATTAAGATTTTAAGTGATATACATTTTAAGAAGCTTTGTCAATTTTTTGATTTGATAACTGTTGTCAAAAATTGTATTTACAAATAGATATTTACAAAAATTTTATAGATTCAGCTCAAAACTGAATTCAGAACTTATTTCCACTTAAAAATTAGTAAAAGTCTAGATTTTTTATTATATTTTGATAGATGAAAAGCCTATTAAAATACAGGGTGTTCAGAGGTGGGAGGTCAATACTGCAGGGGGTGAAAGGTCAGACCGAGACAAGCAAAAAATCGTATGGGTGGGGGGGGGGGGGGGCATCTCGCACCGTTTGGCAGTTACAGGGTGATTCGTAAATCAGGATTTTGCCTTATATCGGAACCGCTCTTGTATTTTTATCTTTTTTTCTACGCATCGCAGCGGCCCCAAACCGATTTCAGAAAATCACTATTTGGAAGCCCTTTCCAAAAAAGTTTACACCACCCCCCTATCCCCAACCCCTTGGCCACAATCCTCCCTGGAAGTTGAAAAAATTAACTTTTATTTCACGATTTTTCACCTTTCGCCCCATTTTTCTCCGAAATTCATGTTATTAACATACCTACTTTTTATTTTTTTTAAGTTGCCTATCTAATTACCTTTCCAAAAAGGTGCAACATGCCCAGATATGAAAAGGATACGAAAATTTATTTACAAAAATCCTTTTACAGAATATCATGACAATTCGAATTTTTAAGAAATTATACTTAAGTTAACTAAAAAATACATTTTGTTCGCTTAAAAACTAATTACAATTAAAACGTATGTCCTTCAAAAGCTGTTCAAAATGTTCTCCGCCAGTTTCGATGCATGCCAGTAGCCTTAGTCTTATTTCGCGTTTGAGGTCTATGGTAGCCAGTCTCTCCCGTATTTTCGTGGCTGCAGTCCCAATCCTGGTAACTAATTTTTCTCTGGTGTTGATTGGTCTTGCGTAAACTTCATCTTTCATCATTCTCTATAAGAAAAAAGTCCAGTGGAGTAAGGTCCGGCGACCTAGCAGGCCAAGGAATCGGTCCACCTCGTCCAATCCAGCGCTCTGGGTAATGTTCATTCAACCTTGCCCTAACAATGTTCCCAGTATGGGCAGGGGCTCCATCGTGCTGTAAATACATTGCGCTTCTGGTGGCCAGGGGGATGTCCTCCAACAGATCCGGAAGGGTATTCTCCAAAAAGTCCGAATATAGCTGACTGTTCAGCACTTGGGGCAAGATGAAGGGTCCTACCAACTGGTTGCCGATGATGCCAACCCAGACATTGACACTAAATCTTTGCTGGAAGGACCGACACCTTGTCCTATGTGGGTTCACATCTGACCAGGTTTGTGATGCCATCCCGGGTGAATTGCGATTCATCCGTCCACAGAATTCGGTCTAGAAACCTTCTGTTTTCGATGTCAGACTCGAACAGCCAAGTGCAGAATTGCAATCGTCCTTCGGAATCTCCTCCCCTAGTGCTTGGACCGGGATATGGTGGTATGGATGTAGTCCCTCTCGGTTCACAACGGTCCAATCTCTCCCTGAAGACTATCCTGACCTTCGTGCGACCTGCCTGATGCTTATTACAGGGCTGTTCCTGACGATGTTGAGGATTTGTTGGTCGGGGTCCGCTGAATTGGCCGATTTTCCTGCTCGCGTTTCTGCTCGGGAATCTCTTTTGGTATTCTTGTACGGCCTCACTATCACTTCCTTGTACTAAACCGTACACGTAAATTATATCTGCATACTCGTCAACACTGAATTCTGGCATTTTATCTTAATTTTTCCTATTAAACACCCGTCCTTATCGCTTGCTTCTTCAACTGTGGTCAATGTCCTTTCAAACTTACCCATTTTTATACCATAATTCATAGGAGGTATTAGAAACGGAGCGTCAGGATACTTAAGAGTCAATACTGGATATAATAAACTAATAACGCTATTTAACGGGATTACATTTATTATTTTATTACTGTTTTGCTGCAATAATAAAAATGTACTACCTCTGTTTCCTAAACAAACATTTCCGAACTTGCTGTCATAAAAATTGTTTACTTAACGACTTTTTCCATTATGGTGCAATAAAGTAATTAGGTACCTGTGAGGATGTTTTAATTTCAGGACTTTTGCAACCCTTTTCTACTTGGGCATGTTGCACTTTTTTGGAAAGGTAATTAGATAGGCAACTTAAAAAAAATAAAAAGTAGGTATGTTAATAACATGAATTTCGGAGAAAAGTGGGGCGAAAGGTGAAAAATCGTGAAATAAAAGTTAATTTTTTCAACTTGCAGGGGGGATTGTGGCCAAGGGGTTGGGGATAGGGGGGTGGTGTAAACTTTTTTGGAAAGGGCTTCCAAATAGTGATGCGATGCGTAGAAAAAAAGATAAAAATACAAGAGCGGTTCCCATATAAGGCAAAATCCTGATTTACGAATCACCCTGTAACTGCCAAACGGTACGAGATGCCCCCCCCCCCCCCCCCCCCCACCCATACGATTTTTTGCTTGTCTCGGTCTGACCTTTCACCCCCTGCAGTATTGACCTCCCACCTCTGAACACCCTGTATAATAAAATCTGTTACACACCATGTAGTTTTGCAAAATTTTAAATTCATTTATCTCAAATATATTTTTACCCGTGGTCGTATAAGACAAGTATTAGATATTTGTGTTGCATGCATACGAAAATAAAAAACATTGACACAACAATTTTGAATTGATTTTCGATGCGATATATGTAGGAGGACCTTAAAACTATATATATTAGGGTGCTTTTTTTTATGACTATTTTTTTTCAGTCCCACCTCGAAATTTTGTGGCAAATACCTAAACAAAAATTCCCTGAAAATTGGAGCCATTAATATTAATATTAAGTACTAGAACAAGGCGTATAAAGATTTCCCATATAAAATTCACGTAAACTTTGATTATTTTTCTTCAAAACTCTACAGCTCAGAGGAATTTTATGGTATAATCTTGGTCAATGATAGGGTTTCTTCCGAATTGAATGCTTTATAAAAGAGTCCAGTGCGGCGTAACCCTAACTCCCACCAGCGAGGTAGTACGGGTCACTAACCCCAATTTGTCCATGAAATTCTCGCTTTTTGCCCCTATCTCGTAAACAACAAAAGGTACAGAAAAAGTGAATATGACAAACTTGTAGCAAATTCAATTTTCTCCAAAAAAGTTCTAAACACCAAATTGCTAACATCGATATTTCTTGAGATATTGGGCCTTGAAGTTGAGGTAGTGTTTCTACAATTTAGCTCAATAATCCATGAAAATTCCACACTACCTCAACTTCGAAGCCCAATATCTCAAGAAATATCGATGTTAGCGATTTGGTGTTCCAGAACTTTTTGGAGGAAATTAAATTTCCTACAAGTTTGTCATATTCACTTTTTCTGTACCTCTTGTTGTTTACGAGATAGGGGCAAAAAGCGAGAATTTCATTGAAAAATTAGGGTTAGTGACCCGTACTACCTCGCTGGTGGGAGTTAGGGTTACACCGCAATGAACACTTTTGTAGAACATTCAATTCTGAAGAAATCATACCATTGACCAAGATTATGCCATAAAATGCCTCTGAGCTGTAGAGTTTTGAAGAAAAATAATCAAAGTTTAAGTGTATTTTATATGGGAAATCTTTATACGCCTTGTTCTAGTACTTAATATTAATATTAATGGCTCCAATTTTCAGGGAATTTTTGTTTAGGTATTTGCCACAATATTTCGAGGTGGGACTGAAAAAAAAAGTCACGAAAAAAAAACCCTAATATATATATATTATATGTTATAATGAATTCATATATTTTTCCGTACACCGTGTACTCGTGATTAAAATATTAGATGATCGTTATACAATACTCAAGTATTTTATTGTTATTTTATTTCAATTCAGAACTATTCTCGAATATAAAATTTTAAGTGTTTATGGCTGAGACTAAAATTCGTTGGCACACAATCAAAGTACATATACATATTATATGTGTATGAGCTAATGATTTAGAAATGTTTATTACTCATAACTTTTAGAATTGATTTTTTTCTCTGCTATTCTAATTTTGCGTCGCATAAATGACTGACAATTATCTATAACGACTGTGGATGCTACTTTGCTTGTGGTCCATTAAAAAACTTTATTAACTTTTTTCCAATAAGTCATGAAAACGAAAATGGTCCAGGATCTAAACACGAACACATTTAGATCTAGGATAACTAAAACCCTTTTACGATGTATATGGCGTCGACACTTTTCACTTAAAGCTCCCCTCAAAACGATAAAATGTGACCACATGAAGTCATTAAATAGAGATAAAAGTTTTGCAGCAACAATTTGCTAACTATCAAGAATAGCCAATAAAATTTTATTATTTCTGTTTTCAGGTTATGTCCATGTTTGTCAGCAATGAGATCGGTACCCGCGAGGTTGTGGTGTTGGCACAGCTCCATAGCCTGGATAAGACTAATTACTCTGAGCATAATCGGAGTTTCGCTATTCGGACCGTCTCTGCATGCCGAAGGTACGAGGAGCTACGTTAAACTTGTGGACGGCAGCATAATAAAGAAGGTAATTGACGAAACGTGGTGGATGCCTTTTACTGTCCACTCTGGACTCATGCACATTTCCTTCTTAATACAGAGCTTGACGTAATTCCAGAATCCGACTGTAGGTGTTATGTATGTGATGAATTTCGAAATATGTTACAGAGTAGCATACTATATGCCTACATATAAGTTCGGGCCGGCACGCAACAACGATTACCATTTTCTTCAGAGTCAGAAAGTCCATTTTGGGGCAATGGGGCGTAAGTTAAGGTTTCTGTTTATCGAGGAAGCGAATGGCCGGTAAGAGGAAAACTTACCAGTTGGGTATTCAAGACAAACGATGAGTGAACATTTCCTTTTTCTATAGCTACGTGGTAGCTAATTTTGTTATAAGGATGTATGTTATGGACATTCGTTCTTTTCTGTATGAAAGCGCCTTATTTTTGGAATATTGGAATTTCAAAAGTGAAAATTCCATCGTTCTCACTTCTCAGAACGCTTTAAGCTGGACATAAAAATCCTTGGAATTTGCGGATCCAAGCACCAAGCGTCGCCATTAAAATTAAATCCGATAAAAAAAGGTTCCTCTGAATTCTCTGGTAAAAAGAAAAAGGTTCCTCTTCCCAGAGAAAAAAATGTATATAAAAAAATGGTAGATGTGAAGCCAGCCAGTGGGCTCCCGTCGGAAATTTCAGATTTCCACATTCAGAATATTTTTTTAGATTACATTAGTCGCGTGGGACGAGGAAAAAATGTAATCACACTGAGATTCTGTCGGGGTAAACAAATGTGTTTTTAACGAAATCGATCTTTGGAGGGATTTGGCCCTGAAGAAGGCAGACGAACGAGTTATATATATACATATATGCATGTAATATGGGTGAAAGCTATTACCCGAGGTAAGTGCCAACATCACTGAGATTTTGTGACCTTCCAATTTTACGGCAGTAAATTCGTTTTCTGCCAGAATTTGGCTATCAGTCACCCTGTATCACATGCGAAAGCGATTTCGTGTCACCGAATCTCACATACAAAGCTCTCCCAGCCAAGATTCCAGCAGATTCATTTCATATCCTGGACTATTATGATTCATATCCCATTTGGTGTTCATCCAAGTTTGATATTTTTCTGGAGCCCCAAAGACCGCCCACTACGACGACTTTTCGACAAAATTCTCAGCTTTCTAGATTTTTTTTTTTTGTTTGGCCAGCTCGGCTTCTCACGTTAAATCACAGGAGAAATCTTTAGTGGATTTGAGACAAGATTTTGTTACATTTTCATTTTGTTTTCTTTTTGTAGAGGATATCCGCTGCGTTCACCTTTATTTTGGTGAAATTTATTGCGGAGACGACAAACTTTTCCCATGATATCATGGCTTAGCGTTTACAACCTTTTAAAAAAGTTCCAAAGTCCTTGGACTGAGATTGCTGGAGTCTGGCCACAAAAAAAAAAAAACAATAATCATTCGAAAGAGCTCTTTGGTCATGAATTCCGGAAAAAAGGGAATATATTTCAAGATTAGTTTTACAGAAAAAAAACAACCAGAGAACATTTGAATTGTATACTTCTCTGTTCTGACTATTGTAATTTCTACTTGAACAATCGCAGGGGAAAAAGTATGATTTTATAATAGCAATATATCATTTTTGGTGAATTTCCATTTATTTCAATTGTTAATTTGTCAACTATCATCAGTCTTTTAAATTATCGAAAGCATTCCGATATTCTGGATCTTTTACCGACTATTGTACAGTGTTCTTTACTCTAACGACTATTATCTGTCGAATGTCGATTATTGATAACCGTAAATCGACTATAGTCTATCGAATGTCTATCGTTTGTCTTACATTATTGTCTTTAGTTTATGAGGTTTAGTCCTACCTGCTGATGAGCAAAACAAGGCCAAGACCAATTATAGTCTTGGTATTGGTCTTGCATCAATAGACTTACAAGGAAACGTTCTCAGGTGTGTCTCACCGATTTTGATGAAATTGAAATATGTTATAGAGTATCGAAAAATAAGAGACACGTTTTTTTTTTATCTGCGGATACGCACATTTAGGGGTGAAAACCACCCCTAAAGTTTACCCCCAAAAATAGTTTTTCCTAAATATTTCAAGTTCTAATGAATTTTTTCGAATGAAACAAAATGAAAATGATGTCTTATAAATATACTAACCTTTTTTAAGTAATCTGGTTTCCGAGGTTGGCAACCCTTTTTTTTTATTGCAGAAAAACCATTTTTTTTTATATTTTTGCGTCACAAAAATAACAGTTTTAGTTAAAAATCATTGATTTTTTACATACGATTTTGGAAAATAAAGTTGACCTGTCTTTGCGTTTTCGAAAAAAGTGGAGTCGCTAATTACGAATCTGATGTTAAATTTAAAAAATTCAAAATGGCGGATCCAGCATGGCGGACAAACTTTTGAAAAATACACCAATTTTTATACAAAAAAAAAAAAAAAACAATTAATAAAAATACCCCTTAAATGTGCGTATCCGCAGATAAAAAAAATACGTGTCTCTTATTTTTCGATACTCTATAACATATTTCAATTTCATCAAAATCGGTGAGACTCACCTGAGAACGTTTCCTTGTTAGATAAATTATATTTACTCGTATTTAGTAGATCTTATAAAGTAAATAGATTTATAAATCCAAGGTTGAAAAAGTAGGTGTGAAACGATTTTTTTTAAAGTTAGTTTGGGGAACTTCGTTGGGAGTAGAAAATTGAAAAAAAATATTTACTAATCATATTGTGCCAAGTGGCACAAAAGTATAGAAAAAATATTGAGAGTTTCGGAAAAGAAAGAAATAAAAGAATATCCTTTGAGAGAAATTGAGAAACTCCAATTAAAAAAAGTGAAGAAGTGTAACAAAAATAAAAAGGAGTAATAGTATTACGGAAAAAAAATAATAATAATAATTCCAATATGCGCCGATATATTTTGCATTTTTTGGAGTCTACCCCCATGATTTTCAAATTGAGTTTTTTTTTTTAAAGAAATAATCAATCAAATCAAAGTTACACAATTTTTGAACAATTTTTAACTATCAATAAATTTAACAAGTCTTAAAAAAATTTAGACTACATTTCCTTTGAATTGGTATGAATAACCAAGCGGATTAGTATTTTTTGCCATATTGGTAGGCATTTTTACTATTATTTTACTAGTAAGAAATCCTATATAATTTTCTCAGTGTATTAAGGGGGTATTCTAGTGTAGAAATTCGAAAAAATCGAATTTTTTTTTTTCATATTTATAAAAGTTAAACATTCAAGAATATGCCTTCAAAGGGATTTTTCAAAATTTCAATTATTTACCGAGTTAAAGCGATTTTGGTGAAACGACAACTAAACTGGTCCGACCGGAATGAATTGAACAATAGACGGTAGGCGCGGTCCGAGTACCTGCGGATAAAATTCCTCCATGAAACTTCTTTTGTATTTTATACCTATATATTGTATATTTAATATATATTATGCTGAAGGTCGTAGTAACGTATTGTGTTGATATCGCCGATTAAATATATGTAAGTATACCGTACAATTGTATGAGCGCAACTGCTTAAAACTTTACTCTAAACTTTAAACGCGTTTTTGTCGAAACTACTTTTTTCAAGTTGGCGGTCAGGATATCTCGAGATCTACTTAACCGATTTACTTGAAATTTGGTGTGAACGTTCTTTATATATCCCTCTATCGTAACATCCTCAAAAAAGTTGAAAATTTTGATTTTTAATATTTTAAAAAAATTTAAAACTGTTGAAAAAATCGCAAAAATTTTTTTTTATTTTCAACCGGCCGCCATTTTGTGAAACAATTTTTTTTTTTACTTTTTTGAGGATGATTCCATAGCGACAACATTAGTAATTAAGAATCCGTTGGATTTTTTTGTTTCAAGTGACTAGAACGGTTGTAATTTTGACTGCCGTCACACTCCCTTTTTTTTTGGATCCCCCACTCTGCCAGCCGATAACTTTTGGAATTTTTGGTTTTTTTTTTCATTTAATTTTTATGTATTCTTAAAATATCAATACACAAATAAGAAAAAAATGGAAACTAAAAATATTTTTTGTTCTTTTTTTACGAAACTTGAAAAAACGGCCGAAATTCGTGCCTCTACACTAGAATACCCCCTTAATTATATAAGAGTCCGTGTATAAGAAACAACTTTTGATTTACAATAACTTAACAATTTTAGAACAAAACACTTTCAAATTTTGAGTATACTACTCTGATCAAAAAGTAAAGGCAATTTTAAATTTACGAGTACATCGATTCAAGCAAATCTTCTTGTTTTTAGGTTGGCAGCACTGTCCCTCATATCTGTGTAAAATTTTACGCCAGTACGTCATTTGTTTGGTTAGTTTCGTTGGGTTTTCTGAGCAACTAAAGTGAATTATTCGATTTTTACAATGTGTGATTTTATTAAGCAAAGAAGTTGCATTAAAATTTGTTTGCGGAATGAAATTCCTGCTGAAGAAACATTTAGAATGTTGCAGGTTTTCGGCAATAATGGTTTTGTATGAAAAAAATTTTTACAAGTGGTATAAACAGTTCAAAGCGTTGAAGACAAAGAGCGTCCCGGACGACCATCAACATCAATCAATGAACAACATTTCAATGAAATCAAAGATTTGGTGCTCAAAAATCGTCGGTTGACAATTAGAGACCTTGCTGATACTGTAAACATTTCATTTGGATCGGTTCAAACCATTTTGAAAGAACACTTGGGCTTGAGAAGAGTCACATCTCGATTGGTTCCAAAAACACTAAATTTCTTGCAAAAATTTGATGCATGTCGTTCCACAATCACCATATTCGCCCGAATTAGCTCCATGTGACTTCTGGCTATTCTCTAAGCTCAAAAGACCGCTTCGGGGACACCGTTATGAATCAACTGATGAGAAAAAAAAAAGTCGAAGGAGGAACTGAAGAACATTCCAATCATCGAGTTTCAGAAATGTTTCGAGGATTGGAAAAATCGCTGGCCTAGGTGTATTATATCGGGCGAAGATTACTTTGAAGGGGATGATATAGATTTGGAAGAATAAATAAAAAGTTATAAATAAATTGGCTTTACTTTTTGATTACAGTAGTAAGTTCATTTAATACCAAACCAATAAATATTTTGTTAACATTTCATAAAGTTCTAATTATTTTAATTATCATTTCAAGATAGGATAATTTTTTTAAAGTTACCCACCTTCTTTAAATATATTAAAATTAAAAAAAAAATAAGTTCATTTAGCAAAAATCTCGTATTTCTTTTTTCTTGGTCAAGTCTCGCAAACATTGGTCTTGGTCTCTGTGTTGGACTTTTTGCAAGATCGAGACCAAGACCGATTCTGCTCATCACTAGTTCTACTTTCCGAAAAGATATCAAAATTATGTGGAACTGTTATAAATCTTTTAAAAAATTGCTATCCCAGTACAAGATTACACCCAATTTTGACATACATAAATGTATAAAACAAATATTTAATTCTGTCTGATTATTTTATAAACCAGAACCTCCGTAGTTTTCCTGCTACCCCCTCCCCCCTCCCCTCCCACTCAGTATAGGGCAGAATCGTAATTTTGTTTGAACGCTCACGGAAATTGTAAGCGTAATCTCATTTATTCGTTAATTTCCGCGGCTTTTATTGAATTTCACCTTTATTGGCTGGAATAGCTCAAAGCCGGAACTCTTAAAGAAGACGACTGGCAAAATGACTTAGCCCTAACATTACGGGGCTATTGATTTTTAGTCCTGCTTTGCCCTTTCGCGTCGTACCTAAACTGGCGTTTTTCACGGTATAAGAAAACGTTTCCATTTTCCCATGACATGCCCTCAGCCAATGAATATTTCTTGAGAACGTCAAATTTCCGCGCCTAATACTTCCTTCCGTCGGGCATTTAGGGGATTCTGCCCTTTATTTTAATGACAATCGTTACAAAGATCGTAGGCCGCCTCCTGTTCTTGTCGGAAGTCCCTAATCGCCCCACTCTCGATCGCAGTTAAAAGCAATTTTGTTGAAAACGTTCGAAGACGTTCAAATTCAACGTCCGTGCTGTTGTCCTGGATTTTAATCCAATTTTATTGACTTCGATAGAATGCCTCAAGGAGAATGCAACACGTACTTACATACTTCTTCGAAAATAGGCCAAGTGATTTAGAACACCAATGGCGATTCGGAGAAATGAGTTTACGTGCTCTGGCCTGGCTTTTCAGAAAAGTTTCCCTAAGGACGGAATATGGAATTGGGAATTGTGGAGGAAATCTTAAGAATTTTCACATCAAATAAATTCCTCAGCGATAAACTGCTTAAGAATCTCATTGGAGTAGATTTACTTTATATAATTGTTTTCTGAAGTAATTAGATTTTCAGGCCTTTGCAATACATTTAAAGCAGAACTGGATTATAGGCAATGCCAAGTACGTCAAGGCGTAGGGCGGCATATTTCTAAAAGGTGGTAAATTTTCAGGGAAAATTTACAAACGTACCAAGAGGCCAGAAATATTTCACTAATATGGGTGCATTTGCTTTCGAGTTGTCATCAAACGTTCCACTAGGCTACACTATAGTCATGTGTACTCTTTTGGATATTTGCATACCAAAATCTGATATTCGAAAATCAATTTTCGACCCAAACCATGGCTTTATTTTCGACCTAGAATGTGAAAGTTAATATTTTCTAAGAAGTTTTAATTGTTAGGTATTATATTTGCTCCAAATTGGGAGTTTTTGGGACGTACCATCAGTGAAGCTTATAATCCGGTTCTGATCAAAAGATTGTAGATTGATATAAAAGCTTAATTTAAAACGGACAGCATTTGTACGAAATTATCAAATTTATTTTTTTAAAGTTCATAATTTCATGACTTGTACTATGTAAAGGTTAGGGACTAATATTAGTGTCCAATACCATATATGATATATGTATGTAAGTTGTTTTCAAACAGACAAAGAATAAAATTGAACTTTTTTAGATAACGTTTAAAAGTAGATAAATTTATGTTTCTTTGATCCACATAAAGTATAGATTGACGACTGCAAAACTCTTCATAAAATATAATGACCAATATATATGTAAAAGTGCCTATTTTATGTAATACTGATCGACATTGGATTTGAGTAAATAAAACATAAATTTTTAGGGACAAATGAAGGCTTTAATTTAATTTTTTGTAGTTTGATCATACGTCCTTAGGTGTTTTTGTAATTGATACAATTCAGGGTACTTTTTTTTCGCGACTATTTTTTTCCTTTCAGTCCCACCTCGAAATTTTGTGGGAAATATCTAAACAAAAATTCCCTGAAAATTGGAGCCCTTAAGATTAATATTAAGTGCTCGACTAAGTCGTATAAAGATTTCCAATATAAAATACACGTAAACTTTGATTTTTTTTACAATCTTGGTCAATGATAGGGTTTCTTCAAAATTGAATGCTCTACAAAAGTGTCTATTGCGGCTTAACCTTAACTCCCACCAGCGAGGTAGTACGGGTCACTAACCCAACTTTTTCATGAAATTCTCGTTTTTTTTGCCCCTATCTTGTAAATAACAAGAGCTACAGAAAAAAGGTAGTGTGGAATTTTCATGGATTATTGAGCTAAATTGTAGAAACACTACCTCAACTTCAAAGCCCAATATCTCAAGAAATATCGATGTTAGCGATTTGGTGTACTGGACCTTTTTTTTTAGAAATTGAATTTCCTACAAGTTTGTCATTCACATTTTTTCTGTAGCTCTTGTTATTTACAAGATAGGGGCAAAAAAAGAGAATTTCAGGAAAAAATAGGGTTAGTGACCCGTACTACCTCACTGATGGCAGCTAGGGTTACGGCGCAATGGACACTTTTGTAGAGCATTCAATTCTGAAGAAACACTATCATTGACCAAGATTATACCATAAAATGCCTCTGAGCTGTAGAGTGTTGAAGAAAAAAAATCAAAGTTTACGTTAATTTTATACGGGAAATCTTTATACGCCTTGGTCGAGCACTTAATATTAAGGGCTCGAATTTTCAGGGAATTTTTGCTTAGGTATTTCCCACAAAATTTCGAGTTGGGACTGAAAAAAAAAAAAATAGTCGCGAAAAAAAGCACCCTATTGATACATACATGGATGTGTCTAAAAGGGAAATTTTGCATTTATATAGAAGCAAACAATTTGGCATTGAAATCGTTGGTTGATTTTTCATCATCAACAGCATTTGAGCATTGTTCCTATTAACCTAATCCTGTGATATCGAACATTGCACAGTATTTTTGAAATCCCTCTAAATATTTCCTAGAGGCATTCGAATGCAATTTACCATCAAATGGCCTGGAGCAACCATTTCATATATAAACGCTATCGATTCATTTCCCATAATTTTCCTCCCATTTTACCATAAAGACGAAAAATATTTCCCTGCAATCGTTCGTACTTCTCTCACGATATTAACGATTAAATTTGATTTATTTCTCCCACAGGAGGACATCGAAGACTCCCTGGTCACCGTGCATGATATATCGACTGAAAATTTGGGCACCCTGTGCGTGTCGAAGTCCTTTCGGCCACTGAAGATCCCTGTGAACGGGGAGCTCTACGAGAGTGCTAGACAAAAGGCTGACCTGGCGGCTGTGGTCCTTCAGGAGGTCGGAGTCAACCGGCATGGGGGTAAGAAACTCATCGTAATAATCCTCTTTTAGGACCTATAAATTATATGCCCCGAGTGTCGTCCAAAGTGCTTTGTGGGGCGAGTACGCGCTCACTACGTCCAGGTCCAATACATCAATGGAGTCAGGCTAAACTGCCATTTCGATGGATTTTTATTAATAAACTTTGCAGTCGTGGTGTTTTGAAAGCCCCAATCTCTGCATGACTTATATTTGAACCTCAAGTGGCTTTCAATGGAGCGAACGCACCCGGTCTTTATACATAGTTGGGACCCTGTGCACGTAGCTGAAACGCCATATTGAGGTACTTCTGAGGCTTTTGGGAACAACTTCGAAGTCAATCGGGAATGAATGACTTTATAAGAAGTCTATTCGAGGCGGGGAGGGGATGGAAAAATTCTCTATTCCAATATTATATGCTGACGACATTCCTCTACTGCTCTATCAGTAAATTCTCTTTAAAGGACCGGAGGCCATAAAAATCCTCCTTTTCAACACAGACACTGGCGCTAAGACGACCAAATGATTTTCTTTCACGTCGATTCATCTGGTCTTCGGACATTACTACGATCTCTGCAGACGGACCAAGGAAGCCATTAAATAGTAATCACGAAGGATGCTGCAGACTCTGATCTGAGGAATCTTAAGAATTCATTAGCAAAACGCCCAGAAGCTTAGAGACCAGACCACTTTCGGTTTGATTAATAGTCAGCTTTTCTCAATTGCGAAGAATTGAAAATTTTCGAGAGAAATCAGCTTTTTCAAGAAATCCTATAGCTCTCCACATTGTGCATTATGACTGAAAATTAAAAACGACATTTGACTAAGTGGGTGCATTCAAAATGCAACGGAGATTTATTCTTGAAATACTTCTTCCCATAGTTCTACACAAATGCTGCAGTCGAGATGCACTTTGAATGCAGATTAAGTGGGAAATGGATATTAAATGACAAGAAGATATGGCATCAAATGTTCCGAGGTAATGGAAACTAGTTGGAAATTTATCTCGATTGTACTGAGAAATGATAACATTTTATTAATTTTTTATGTAGGGAGTTAAAAACTATTCATCTTTTACATTTTTTTGTATGATAGCTTCAAAATTGGAACACTAATACTAATTGCATTTTAAAAGTTTCAACAGCTTGACTATCTTAATTAATTTTGTTTGAATATTTAAGTTAATTAGTTAAGTAGTTTAGGCGTGATTAAACACCAAATGTAACGATGATGATTATTAATTTCTAGGATTTATGTCTATGATTTAGTAAATTAAATTTAATAACAATAAAAATATATATTGTGAATTCTATGATATGTACTTTTAAAACTCCTTTTATTAATGATTTGAATTTTGTAAAAGAGACAAAAATCTATACTTTTCTATTGTTCTTCTTAAGATTTTTTGAATTAGAATTAGAAACTTGCCAACTTATTCAAAATGTAAAATGATATATTCCAGATATCTCCCCCTCAGTTTATCTAGCAATCAGTTTCAGAAGCAAATTTAAATGTACATTACATGAATAATTAATTAAAAATCTCTTGGATGTCTAAGATTGAGTTAATAAACTTAAATTGCGAGAAAGAAAAAAGGTACTTAAAATGTAACTTTGGTCAGTAGAAGATAAAGGCAAGGGTAAGAAAAAGGGTACGCACTGACAAAAACGTCTGAATATACATATTTTCCCTTCTATTCATTATTGTTGAGGAAAAAGTTTGGTCAGTTTTTAAACTGCGAATGAATTGAAATGTAAATCCATTCCCAAGGATGAAGCGTTCCTTGCAGAGAAAGAAAGAAGTTGTGAATTATATAAGAAAATTAAAATGAAAATGTGAAGATATTCACAAGATATCCGTCATTAAAGTTTCCAAAGTTAAATGCAGGCTTCTGGAGTTCAGTTGTAGAGAGATATGTGGGTAATTCACGAGCCTGATAATAAAATGAAATCTGAGAGATGCTCAGGTTACCTCAGTTGCATATATGTATATTACTATAATATATCATTCATGAACTTCTTGTTCTTTGAAAGTTCATTACTGTCAGTTTCCCAAACGAAACGTAGGAGTTTGGTATTTTTAAATAGCAAAATACTGACGTCAATTTATACGCTAGAAGGTTATCCTTCTACACGAGTATTTATTCCGTCAATATTTTAAGAAAGTTTGAATAAATGTTTGATGAGTGTATTTTACATAAATACACATCCGTTGAAATTATTAAAATAAATTTCATTATTTTGTGATAGTTTTGCTTGTACTAAACTATTCGGTATTAAGTTTAAACATAGACTTTAGATTTACAAATAAATATATTTTTCTCAAAAAAAGAAAGACGGTCCATTATTTTTATGCCCAAACAAATTTTGTTTGCTCTAAGTCCACTAAAACGAAAAATTCAAATAATTTATGATCTTAATTTATAGAGTAATCAAGTTTTAACGGATAAAATGGGAATTTTAGATATGCAAAATATCAAATGTTTAAAAGTAAGGAAATATTTTCAGTTTTCATGGAGTAAGATATTAAAGGAAGGGTTAACTTCCCTAACAAAATCGGTTTTTATGGGCGCAGCCAGGAACTACAACAAATTCATAATATTTTACTAATTTCAGTCAATAATTAATAAAATATTGTCAAACCTCCTATAATACAACGCAGTTTTCTATAGTGCGGTACTCTTACAACGCGTTTTTTGTACAAGAACATTCCAACAACTTAATTGCTTAAAAGCTTTACCTACGGCATTACTTTTACGATGTATGAATTTTTTGGGGTTGAAATTAATGGAAACAATTCATTTTTTGTATAAGTAACTGGACCTTTAATGTAATATGCCTTCAACTTTGAATTCATAATTATAAATGGAGAAGGTTTCTAAATATGTTGTTATTTTTAACTTTAATAAGCTTTGTCATAAATCATAAGAGATAACTTTGAAAAATATAATTAATTCAATAAAGAAATTGAGTACCCGTCAATTTGACGGCTCTTGGTAGTTCTAGTGGTTAGTTTATGAATATCAGTTATCAGGGAATTTTCCCAAAAATGAACAAACGGTGAAGCATTGCTTTCTTTTAATTTAGTGTACGATTGCTTTTAAATTTATTCAGATATATGTGCAATTAACCAAAATTCAAATATGTCAACATATACATTACATATCCATTTCCATTTATATCATTCGTATTATAACATTTTATGCCTTGAGAATTTGTATATAACAAATGAATATTTTTTCAAAGTTATGAGTTTATTAGAAAGATTGAACCTTTCTATTTAGGAATGGAAGACAACATCATTCAAATGACTGCCACGGCTAGCCTTACAATACCCCATTCGATCAGTAGTACATTTTCGATTGTTTGGGCCTCTATTTCGTCAATGGCAACTTCGATTTCACGTTTCAAGTCGTCAATCGTCTCTGGATGGTTAGCGTAACACTTTTCCTTAACGGCTCCCCACAAAAAAAGTTTAACGGAGTCAAATCGCAGCTTCGAGGTGGCTAATTGACATCAGCATTTCGGCTGATTATGCGATTTCCGAAAACAATGCGCAAAAGATCGATTGTTACGTTGGCTGTGTGGCACGTTGCGCCGTCCTGTTGAAACCAAATGTCGTCTATGTCATACTCTTCAATTTTGGGAAACAAAAAATCGCTTAGCATGGCGCGGTAGCGATTGCCATTCACTGTAACGGCGTTTCCTTGCTCATTTTCGAAGAAAAATGGCCCAATAATGCCGCCAGACCAAAATCCGCACCAGACAGTCACTCGTTGTGGATGCATTGGTTTCTCCACGATGACGTGTGGATTTTCTCAGCCCCAGATACGACAATTTTGTTTATTGACGTATCCTCCGAGGTGGAAATGAGCTTCATCTGAAAAGATGATTTTTCGGTAAAAATGCCCATCTTCGATCAAGCGGTCTTCGGCCCATTGAGCAAACCGAAAACGCATCGGATGTTCATGTGGCTTCAGCTTTTGCACTAATTGAACTTTGTACGCATTTATACCGAGATCTTTATGCAAAATTCTTCTCAAAGAAGTGCGTGAAATGTTCAATTCTTGAGAACGATGACGAGTTGATGTTGATGGTTGTTCACGCACACTCTCAGCAACAGCAGCGATGTTTTCGGTTGAGCGCATTGGACGAGTACGTACACGGGTTGTTTTATCCAACAACGATCCAGTTTCACGAACTCGCTTCACAAATTGATCCACAAACTGCGTTTTTGGCACATCCTTTTTGTCAAATTTTTTCCGTAAATTTCTTACGGTTTGAGCAGAAGACTCACCACTTTGGAAATAAGTTTTTAATATTTCCCAACTTTGTTCAAGCGAAAAGCGACCCATTTCATAAATGTCAAACATAAAACTAACTTTATGTCACATCGGAAATGTCATCAAACCTTCCAACCTCACAATAACCTATAGTTCCAATTCCAAACGTTAGATGGCCCACCCTGGATATGTAATGCAAAAAAAATCGGTCTGATTAATGTATTATATATTTATTTCTGAAATTCACTAAACATGGTTTCTACAAATAGAAATTAATCCAGTTCAATATAACGCGGTACGAATCATAAGAAGAATATAAGAAGTTGATTGTAATAGCAAAATAAAACTGCTTTAAGTCTACGCTCTATGTTAAAGTCTCAGGGAAAACAAATATGTATCAATTTTTTGTTTTAATATTAAATGGATCAGTATATTTTCAAATAACGAAATTTCGATAAAGAAAAGATTGAAGCTTGTAAATCTTTATAATTTAATGGTTTTAAAAGCTTTAACATTTTTTTTAGAACAGTTTTATTGATGTTGTTTCTGCAGCATGTTTCTACAATTGATTGGAAATTTGAAAGGGCATATAAATGTTTACTTTATTATTGTTTCAATAAATTAACTTTAAATCTACTCTGCCCTTTTACCAATGAATTCCCATAATGTAATATTTTTTGGAATAGTAAAATGTTAAGGCGCCATTCCGCCGTCCATTCTTTCATTTCGGTATAATGGGCGAAACATTTTTATATCCAGAAAATTACTCTAAAAATATGTACGCAGCATCAGAACAGAATTCCGAGTGTCTTTTGGGAGCGAAACTCATTACAAACTTTTAATGAAAATATTTTGCATTGTAATAATCCCCTTCCTATTACGCGCACAATTGTTATTTTGGTGGAAAATTCATAATTAAATTATTTCCTAGGCGTCGCTTGAATCATTGAGACATGATTTAATCCGTGACGGTACCGCTGTTCGCCTTGCCTAATTTAATCGCAGCGAAGTGACACTTGTTGCTACACACCCGCCCTCGGTTTTTGGCCGAAAAATAAATCTTAATCAATCCTGCTTATCTCAACGGCTGAATTTTTCAGGAGCAATTACCCGCCGTAATTAACTGCCGTCACGGAGGTCGTTGTAAGCTTTTACGAGCCTCAAACTTTTCATGGCATTTCTGAGTACCGGGTTAAATTACGCTTCGACCATAGGCGCACTTTCCCGGAATAATTACAGGGCTCCGCTCTGGAACAGGAAAGAATGCCTCCTGCGGGATAGCCTGGACCGTGGTGTGTATATTTCACTTTTTTGGGGTTTACAATGCTGTTTTTAACACAGCCCCGCCCCACCATACCCCATTCTTCCTCGGGGCGGATTCAATTTCGTTTTTGTTTTTAATTTTTTAATTAGCTATGTACCACGGAAGCACAGTGGAAAATGTGCTGAAAGTCTACAAAGGAGGTCTTCTGATAAGATTCTCTGGAAGTACTGGGAAAGACAATGACCACTGAACCGAGGGAGATGATCCCAAGGAAAAGGTCGAACTTACGCAAAAGTTTTGATGAATTATTATTAAATGGAAGTCCATTACAATGGCAATCTTGTTCAATTTAAGGTACGACTATCTGGACTCTGAATGTCCACCCGGGGGAGCAATTATACCGGTCGAATTAGTACTGAGTAAAAGTTAAAAATCTAGGAACGAAACTAAAAGACAGAATCCTTTATTCTTTATATTCAATTACTTAAAATCCAGCTTCCAACTGAAGTGGAATTCTTTAAGTCTATCTCGTTCGTCCAAATTGCAATCAACGCGAAAAACTGGGTCGTCAGAAGAACAAAACGACAGACAGGGAAGGAAACTTAAAGCCCCATGAGAACTATGGACCAAATTAATATATTCTTGGCGCAGAGGGACTGAAAGCCCTTCTTTTTCTCCCTCAGCCTTAGCCGACTAGACGTCTAGAATTTGCAAAGTCAACATTTCCGCCTGCATTTACAGTCGCGATGCCTTTCACTATGTTGAGCTAGAGGAATATAATTGCAGCGCAGCTCCCGGTTGAGTAATTAATTAATTTGAAAGTGCACCGACGACGGCATGGCGTTCAAAAGAGTGCACACTTTTAAAGGGTCAACTAAAAGGAACTTTTCTGGAGGGCATGAATAGAATAAAAGTCGCAAAATAGCCTACAGGAACATCAAAAATTCAAAATTGTAAATTACATTACAAATTTTTTTATTACAGTAAAAAAAAAAAAGTTTTTTTCAGTTCAAGATTTGAAGTTTGGCTGGGTCAAAATTATGGCAATTTGATGTGTTTTTGGAAATTCTAATATCTTTGCTATAGGTCATAGGTTGAACATTTTGATTCAATGTAAAATTCCAGATTAAGATCAGATCATTAAAAAAACGCGGCTAAATGTTGCGATCAAATTTTTCAAATTAAAAAAATATCCTTTCGAAATCATAAAGACCACATTTCAATTCAATAAAGCCGTGTTTAAAAACAAAAGGTCTATTTTCACTTCAAACAAATCGAAATATTTAACTTGGATACATATCTCAAATTTTTCAATTCAAACAATTCTTATTTTTTCAGTTGAATATTAATACAATAGAAAACCAAATGTTAATCTTTCATAACAACATGTCATAGTATACGAATCGTCTTGAGGTAAAAAAATATGCAATTATTTGAAGTGAAATTTAGGACTTGTTCAAATTGAAACATTTTGACCTATTCAAGAATTTCTATTTCTTTGAAATTAAATTATATCTCTTGACTTTAAAAATGACTTTATTAAGTTGAAAAGTGAACTCTGTGATCTGAAAACGTTTTTTTTTAATTAAAAATGTGTAAATTAAGCTGTTCTGTAAATAGTTAATTTTAAACTATTTTATTCCAATTATTTTTAGTCCAATACTAATATTTCTTGTGTTATTGATCACGATTGTATTAGTTGTGTAATTTTTAATTATGTTATCAAAATTAGGCAATTTGTTCGATTTTATGCGTTTATTTATAAAAACTATGTTCTATAACATAAACAGGTTTTTATTTTTTTAAATTTAATATGTATTTTTGTGTAGCACGCTTTTTTTTACACTTAACTTTCAAAAGTTTATATAATTCTGCTGGGGTTAGAAAAGTTATAAAAATTCCAACAATTTTTCACCCTGCGACCTCTTGTGGGATGGGTGTCATGTGTGGGATTAAACAACCTTCACAACTCTGCACAATATACAGGAAATACTAAAGAGTGTTTGAAGGGTCCTGTGAGGCGCTTTCATGTGTCGGCTAGACAAGTTCAAATTCCGCTCATTTGTAGACCATTTATGTGGCCAATGAGCATTTCAACTGGCAAGGACACTCCAACCGTCTGATGTCACTCATGCATTCATTTCAAACATGAGGGCTTCATGCTGTCACAGAATGTCCCGCCGGAACCAGGATTATACCATCATCAGGAGTGGAACGGATTTGCGCGGTTGGACAGAGACACCTAAAAGGGCGGGAAGCCCGGGGAGTACATTTCCCATTCCGAAAGAATTACGGCTGAAGAGGAAGTTATATTGTTCCACGTTGAAGTAGCCCCTGCCCTTAGCGAGTTCAAAGGATGCCCAGCAAGTCTGTTTATTGTCCTTTGTTTCTTCAGCTCTCTCAACAACATGCCCCAAGTCGTACTGGACCAAGGCAAACAGAGAAATCTCGTCGTCATTAATCAACAATTTAATAAACCCAGCTGAAATCCTGTGCCCTGTCGTCTCGTTGTCGTCTTTTACCCGGACACAGAATGAAGTTAAACCCACCTTGGACTTTATTGTGACAAACGAGGGGCTGAGGACGGACGTAGGGCGAAGGTGTTCAAGGTTTAGCTTATCGAATTTACAAGGAAATGCTGAATTTAAGTTTAATTTGATAAATGACTGCTTTTTTGTCAAATCATTACAGAGAAAACGTGTTCACTGATATAATCCAGGTCAGGAACAGAAAATAAAGTCTTCGCGGTTAAGGAATAGGGTGGCTCAATATAATCGATATTGAGGGAGAAATTGAAGCAATTACTTCTTTTGATTCGCAAGTGGGTAAAATGGTTTTCTGGTTCAACAGAACGTAGAACTATCTAGACACACGATGCATTTAATGATAATTGTAGGGAACATAATTACGCTATGCAACAAAGATGTATTTATTTTTATCAGAATTTTCTTTAGACTCGAATTCATAAAAAGAAAATGCTTCATAACATCCGATCTTTGAGAAAAAATGTTAATGTAATAGATCAATTTTTTCTATGTATTCTGAATTTTATATAAAATAATAAGGAAGAGATTTATCATACGCGAAATTTTTTTAATTTAGCGTTAAATCTTATAAGGATTTGCTTATTATATGAATCATATCCAAAGTGTTCTTTTGCATCTCCAGTCTAGAAATTTTTCAATTAAACATGGAGCCATTAGCAAATCCATTGGGTAAAATTTTCTGCAATATTTCCTCATATCCCTCCCATTTGTGGGGACCCAACCGCACTCCACAACCACATAAAACTCAAAGTCTAACAGAGTGAAAAACCTCTAATTCTAGGAAGACCTTTAAAATTTCACAAGAAACTTTAAAACAATTTTTCTGTGGTAGCTGGGAAAACTTTAAAAGTGGTTTGGTCGTTTCAACCCCAAAACAAATTTCATTTGAACGTGTACAGGGTGATTCAATTAAATCAAAATTGTTTTAGAGTAGTCTCTGGGCACTCACTGGGACCTTCATTAACAGCCCTTTTCGGTGGAAAAAGGTTACACAGAAATGAACTAAAAAAGGGACAAATCTCAGTCACGTTGTGGTTGATTTTATTGTCACTCTCCGTCGTCCATTAAGTGAGGAGAGACACAATAAAATTGCCAACACGTTCCGAAATTATTTACGCTAGGTCGAGCCAATATGTCAACAGGGTGACACATTTTTTTCACTCTAAATCCTACTGACGGTGATTGGGTGAATAATGAATGAGCAGCAAGGGTACGCAATTATTCGACAGCCACTTCATCAGACCAAACCCTACACGGGATTATTTAGTACAGATGTCACTTCATGTTAACGACAGTGTTTAAACGTAATAATAAGGTATGAGGCTTTCAGCAGAAATTGGTTTCACTTTCCCCAGACTCAACGATCAGGAGGACTGTTTAAAATGAAATGAGTCAGAAAATAGCGCAAAGTTCAGAAGCTCTCCTCATTCTTCTTATTAATCAAGCGGTGTCTGATTTGATTGGAATGTTTTTTTCTACCCTCGATTTTTGACTGAATTGTTTTTGGAGAAATATTTTTTAAAAAAAATGGCTTCTTCAAAGGAGCAGAACGTTCTAGCTTTTGTTTACTTTTCATGCAAAACAATTTCATGCCCCAGTTATTTTACACAGTCCCGAGATTATATTGACTTGGTCAAGGGCCAAGGACTGAATCTCTTAACCTTTAGGAATGATTGTGCGAACCTATTTTCTCGACCTAATTAAATAGAAGAACTTACAAACAACTTTTATAAAGGGGACATTCCGTAGGATATTATAAAATTTAAATTACTCTCTTTACATTAGCAAATTACAACCAAAAGCTTCAAAATTATTTTCAAAATATATACAGAGGTCCTAAATAACTTTGATTTAAAAAATTATATTTTCTTTTAATAAATTACTAACATATTCTTATTTACAACTTTTTCAGGTCTGCTTGATGCCCTAGCTAAGGGCCTACTATCAGATGATCATGTAACTGGAGCACGAATTCTCGCTATGAATGTGACCAATGGCATTGTGTCCTATTCTGTGTGGTGGATAAAAAATGAAAAGGCTAGTACCAGTGGTCTAATTGGAGAACCCCTTAAGGTGGAACAAGAAGGAATCCAAATTGGAAAGAAACCAAACAACAATTATCCGTGGTAAGAATTGGTTTTTGCGAACATATCCCTTTTTTAATATTTGAGTTTAGTGATATATAGAACGAAATTTCTTTAGAGATTTTCAGGTATTAGTTGTATTTTTTTTAATTAAAAAGGGGGCGTTTCACCTAAAGAATGTATAGAATGAAAAAACATTATTAGGTACTTATTTAAAAACTTGGTAACAAACAAATTTGAAAATTAACAAAACCTTGATTAAATTCATAGGGCTTGATCATAATATCTAACATTAGATGTAAATTATTTTAATGATTTTATTACGTACTTCTCGAAATAACTACGGTAACTATATTTAAAATAAACTCAGATAAGTTCAAGTCTGCAAAGAGCCTAAAAATAAAATCGATCGAAATGCATCGAATTCATCCTTTAATCTATATATATAAAAATGAATCTCTGTTTCCCTTGGTCACGCCATAACTTGAGAATGACTTTACCGATTTCATTCATCTTTTTTTTAAATTTTTCTAATACTTTGTAGAAAGTTCTTACGGAAAGAAAAGTTAAGAAAATGGATAATTTCAGAAAACTTAACGACTATTTGAACTTCGCGGGTTTGCCAGTTCGCGTTTGATGAATTTGAATTTAGCAGACAGCTGTTTTATTTTTTTGTAACAAAAGAATTGTCTATGACTTTTTAAAAATTGACAGATGTCTGCTACATTGACACTCATCGCGTTTGACAGTTCGTGCGCCGCGAACCAAGATTTCTCGATTAGTGCAATAATTGTTTTGAGGTCACTGATTTTGAATATTATCAAAATTTCCAAATCCAAGATGGCAAATCTAACATGACGAATAAAATGTCTTAAAACGGATTTGAACGAAAATTAGTAAAATGATTATTCTGAGGCAACTAATTTCGAATAATATCAAAATTTCCAAATCCAAGAGGGCGGATCTAATATGGAGACCAAAATGTCTCGATATCAACGGATTTTAATGAAAATTAGTACAACGATTATCCTGAGGCCACTAATTTCGAATATCATCAAAATTTTCAAATCCAAGATGGTGGATCCAATATGGTGATCAAAATTTTCTCGACTTCAACGGATTTGAATGAAAATTAGTATGATTTTTTTGGGGGCACTAATTTTGAATATTATAAAATTTTCCAGATCCAAGCTGGCGGACCCAATATGGCCACCAAAATTCCTCGATTTCAAAGGGTTTTAATGAAAATTGGTAGAATGATTATTTTAAGGCCAATAATTTTGAATATTATTAAGATTTGGAGATTAAAGATAGCGGATCTATAAAGGAGTTTTCGAGTTGAAAGTAGGTTGAGTAGGATATAACAAACTAGAACATTTAAGAAATCTTTAATTAGAAAGTATTTACCCAACGCCGGGTGAAATCGGGTAACCCAGCTCCAGTAAAACTCAACTCATTTTCTGCACCCGCAGAAGAAAAGCGATCTTTTTAACTCAGTAAAGCCTTGAAATTAACTTATTACGCATTGAATGGTGTAACGAACTAAAATACTCTGATATCACATTCGATAAAAAAAAACTTATTATTCGACAAACATTCAAATTATACTAAAAAAGTGACAAATTTGATTGAATCTCTTTATCCATTTATGTATAAATCGCAATTCGAACTTAAGTATGGATAAAACAATTATATAAGGGGAATTCTTTTTCAAATCAGCCACCACCCTAGGCCATTACAATTTTGGGGTAAAAAATTTTTTGAGCACACCAAAAAATCTGTCAGAAAGTCTAGTTTTTAAAGCCGTTTGGTGTTTTTTGAAAAAAAAAAAATTCTAACCTCAAAAAAACTGTTTAAAGTGAGGCACCTCGCAAAAAAATGCCATTTTTCAGTCAAAAATGATTGAGAAAATTATATATTAATTTTTCAATAATTTTAACCAAATTACTCAGAAAAAGTGTTTTGGGGGTCGCTGAACAAGAATCCGTTGTCAGATTTAAAATTCAAAATGGCAGATCCAATATGGCGGACAAAATTTTTGAAAATAATTCCGATTTACACCAAAATTGGTTTAGAGTGGTTTTTAGGGTCTCTGATCACGAATCCGAGGTCAGATTTGTAAAATTCAAAATGGCGGATCCAAGATGGCGGATGAAAATTTTGAAAATCAACAGATTTACGCCAAAATTGGTATAAGGGGGTTTTTGGGTCTCTGATCACAAATCCGAGGTTAATATCGGAAATAAAAAAAAGTTAAAAACAATACAGAAAATCTATTATTATGCTGATGGCGCTAAGCAGGATGAAAATTTTTACTTACAAGGGAACATTCCCAACCCGAAATCTCCGATTTTGATGAAACTTGGCAGAAATGTTACCTTTAGTGAGACATTTAAAAATCCGTTATCAAACCCTGCTGTAATTCGGTCCTTGGGGGGGAAACCCCCCTCAAAAGATCAAAAATGGGCCGTTTTCGCGTCGCTTTATGACGCATTATCTCCCGTTAAGTTAACTATTTTTTAGATTTGAGAACGCAAGCTTTTTAACGAAGGTCTGAGCTTTTAGAAAAGCTATAAATTATATATACTTCCTTTGGAGCTTCTCACTATATATCGCTTGCAAAAATGTTGAATTTCCCAAAAAAAATTCCTACGCATAAACTCATTTCTTAAAGGAATCTATTCCTCCAAACAAAAATATTCTTATATTATTTACTAATCCTAAAAAAACCACCAGATTAGTTCAGCCCTTAGACGTTTACGGTTTCCGGATATGGAAAGGTTTCGTCAAAGCATTTTCAGATTTGGTATTACTATCAAACCAGGAAGTTAACCTTCACCTCCGACAGAATATAATAAAGTTGCAAGCACTTGCCCGCAATCAATTTTCTTGTCCAAGATATTTTAATATATTCAAATATGCTTGGTATAAAAGTGGGTATTTGGAACAGCGGCCAGATAAAGCAGACCATCCAGTTAACTTTATATTCTTGCAACAAGATGTTCTACAAAATCAGCAGTGCTCACCATGCAAAAATCATGCTGATTTCGTTGTTCATGGTGTTCAAATATATACTGTTTCCAACATTTTTTTGAAGAATTACACTTACATTTAAATTAAAAACTATGTATAATTTCAGAGAAAGTAAATATTTAATATTTATATTTAAAAAAGGTTCAACAATTATATATGGTTATTTAATATAAATTGAATGTATAGTACATCTCATGTTTTTTTTTCATTTTAAAGCCAGAAACAGTATACAGAATACATCATTCTTGCATGCAATCACCATTTCTGGTTTGCTTTTTTTTTCTTACAATCATATATTTGCAGCTCCTCATCATTGCGAAAAATAAAGATTTAAATTGGAAGCAAAGCGAACACCTAACGAAAAATGAGTTTATGCGTATGAAGCTTTTTTGGGAAATTCAACATTTTTGCAAGCGATTTATAGTGAGAAACTCCAAAGGAAGTATATACAGGGTGTTCAGAGGTGGGAGGTCAATACTGAAGGGGGTGAAAGGTCAGACCGAGACAAGCAAAAAATCGTATGGGTGGGGGGGGGGGGGGCATCTCGCACCGTTTGGCAGTTACAGGGTGATTCGTAAATCAGGATTTTGCCTTATATGGGAACCGCTCTTGTATTTTTATCTTTTTTTCTACGCATCACAGCGGCCCCAAACTGATTTCAAAAAATCACTATTTGGAAGCCCTTTCCAAAAAAGTTTACACCACCCCCCTATCCCCAACCCCTTGGCCACAATCCCCCCTGCAAGTTGGAAAAATTAACTTTTATTTAACGATTTTTCACCTTTCGCCCCACTTTTCTCCGAAATTCATGTTATTAACATACCTACTTTTTATTTTTTTTAAGTTGCCTATCTAATTACCTTTCCAAAAAGGTGCAACATGCCCAGGTAGAAAAGGGTTGCAAAAGTCCTGAAATTAAAACATCCTCACAGGTGTGAGGTTACTTTATTGCACCATAATGAAAAAAGTCGTTAAGTAAACAATTTTTATGACAGCAAGTTCGGAAATGTTTGTTTAGGAAACAGAGGTAGTACATTTTTATTATTTCAGCAAAACAGTAATAAAATAATAAATGTAATCCCGTTAAATAGCGTTATTAGTTTATTATATCCAGTATTGACTCTTAAGTATCCTGACGCTCCGTTTCTAATACCTCCTATGAATTATGGTATAAAAATGGGTAAGTTTGAAAGGACATTGACACAGTTGAAGAAGCAAGCGATAAGAACGGGTGTTTAATAGAAAAAATTAAGATAAAATGGCAGAATTCAGTGTTGACGAGTATGCCGATATAATTTACGTGTACGGTTTAGTAGAAGGAAATGATAGTGAGGCCGTACAAGAATACCAAAAGAGATTCCCGAATTGGCGGGTACCCAACAGAAGAGTATTTTCAAGGACTTTCAGAAGGTTAAAAGAAACCGGAAGTGTAACCGCCCCCAGAGCAGAAACGCGAGCAGGAAAATCGGCCGATTCAGCGGACCCCGACCAACAAATCCTCAACATCGTCAGGAACAGCCCTGTAATAAGCATCAGGCAGGTCGCACGAAGGTCAGGATTGTCTTCAGGGAGAGTTTGGACCGTTGTGCACCGAGAGGGACTACATCCATACCACCATATCCCGGTCCAAGCACTAGGGAAGGAGATTCCGAAGGACGATTGCAATTCTGCACTTGGCTGTTCGAGTCTGACATCGAAAACAGAAGGTTTCTAGACCGAATTCTGTGGACGGAGGAATCGCAATTCACCCGGGATGGCATCACAAACTTCCACAACATCCACACCTGGTCAGATGTGAACCCACATAGGACAAGGTGTCGGTCCTTCCAGCAAAGATTTAGTGTCAATGTCTGGGCTAGCATCATCGGCAACCAGTTGATAGAACCCTTCATCTTGTCCCAAGTGCTGAATAGTCAGCTATATTCGAACTTTTTGGAGAATACCCTTCCGGATCTGTTGGAGGACATCCCCCTGGCCACCAGAAGCGCAATTTATTTACAGCTCGACGGAGCACCTGCGCATACTGGGAACATTGTTAGGGCAAGGTTAAATGAAAATTACCCAGAGCGCTGGATTGGACGAGGTGGACCGATTCCTTGGCCTGCTAGGTCACCGGACCTTACTCCACTGGACTTTTTCTTATAGGGAATGATGAAAGATGAAGTTTACTCAAGACCAATCAACACCAGAGAAGAATTAGTTACCAGGATTGTGACTGCAGCCACGAAAATACGGGAGAGACTGGCTACCATAGACCTCAAACGTGAAATAAAACGAAGGCTACTTGCATGCATCGAAACTAGCGGAGCGGTTTTAATTGTAATTAGTTTTTAAGCGAACAAAATGTATTTTTTTGTAAACTTAAGTATAATTTCCTAAAAATTCGAAATATCATGATATTCTGTAAAAGGATTTTTGTAAATAAATTTTCGTATCCTTTTCCTACCTGGGCATGTTGCACCTTATTGGAAAGGTAATTAGATAGGCAACTTAAAAAAAATAAAAAGTAGGTATGTTAATAACATGAATTTGGGAGAAAAGTGGGGCGAAAGGTGAAAAATCGTGAAATAAAAGTTAATTTTTTCAACTTCCAGGGGGGATTGTGGCCAAGGGGTTGGGGATAGGGGGGTGGTGTAAACTTTTTTAGAAAGGGCTTCCAAATAGTGATTTTTTGAAATCAGTTTGGGGCCGCTGCGATGCGTAGAAAAAAAGATAAAAATAGAAGAGCGGTTCCCATATAAGGCAAAATCCTGATTTACGAATCACCCTGTAACTGCCAAACGGTGCGAGATGCCCCCCCCCCCCCCCACCCATACGATTTTTTGCTTGTCTCGGTCTGACCTTTCACCCCCTTCAGTATTGACCTCCCACCTCTGAACACCCTGTATAATTTATAGCTTTTCTAAAAGCCCAGACCTTTCTTAAAAAGCTTGCGTTCTCAAATCTAAAAAATAGTTAACTTAACGGGAGATAATGCGTCATAAAGCGACCCGAAAACCGCGCATTTTTGATCTTTGGAGGGGGGTTTCCCCCCCAAGGACCTAATTACAGCAGGGTTTGAAAACGGATTTTTAAATGTCTCACTAAAGGTAACATTTCTGCCAAGTTTCATCAAAATCGGAGATTTCGGGTTGGGAATGTTCCCTTTTAGTTATCTTACTTTTAATAAAAGAAAAAACAAGAAAATCTTAGCCCACGTGAAGTATTAGTAATGTTTGATTTTTCAGAAAATTATGCGTTCGTGTGTCAGGATGCTTCCCAGGCATTACATTTCAACAAGAATCAATGTACAGTGGTACCTGTGCTTTTCTATTACAAAAACAATAATGAACTTAAACATCAGAGTATGGTTTTTTGTCTGATAGCCTAAAACACGATACTGGCGCTGTATATGCTATTCAGTCGCTACTGATACCGGAAATTAAAAAAAAGGTTAAAACAATACAAAAAATCTATTATTGTACTGATGGCGCTAAGCAATATTTTAAAAATAAATATCAAATAAGCAATTTGATTAATCATTTTAATATTGAAGCAGAATGGCATTACACAGCAACTGCACATGGAAAAAGCATGTATGATGGAATAGGTGCTACTTTCAAAAGGTCAGCCTACAAAGCCTTACGGCTAAACCATCTGAAGCAATATTAGCTCCCAAAGCACTATTCAATTGGGCAGAAAAACATTTCGATAAAATATCTATTTTATATTTTGATAAAGTATTTCATGACAAAATGAGGCGGAAATTGAATCAAAGACATCTTAATTGCAAGAGTTTTTCTGAGATTTCAAAAAACCACGGTTTTATAGTACAGAAAAATGGAATTGTTGTAATTAAAAATTTTTCTAATGATACGGAAAAAAATGCAGTTCACTGGTCACCAAATCAATAAAGTGATTCATTGGAAAATTTTATTAAAAGTAAGATTACTAAGTAAAAATTTTCATCCTGCTTAGCGCCATCAGTACAATAATAGATTTTCTGTATTGTTTTTAACTTTTTTTTAATTTCCGATATTAACCTCGGATTTGTGATCAGAGACCCAAAAACCCCCTTATACAAATTTTGGCGTAAATCTGTTGATTTTTAAAATTTTCATCCGCCATCTTGGATCCGCCATTTTGAATTTTGCAAATCTGACCTCGGATTCGCGATCAGAGACCCTAAAAACCACTCTAAACCAATTTTGGTGTAAATCGGAATTATTTTCAAAAATTTCGTCCGCCATATTGGATCCGCCATTTTGAATTTTAAATCTGACAACGGATTCTTGTTCAGCGACCCCCAAAACACATTTTCTGAGTAATTTGGTTAAAATTATTGAAAAATTAATATATAATTTTCTCAATCATTTTTGACTGAAAAATGGCATTTTTTTGCGAGGTGCCTCACTTTAAACAGTTTTTTTGAGGTTAAAATTTTTTTTTCAAAAAACACCAAACGGCTTTAAAAACTAGACTTTCTGACAGATTTTTTGGTGTGCTCAAAAAATTGTTTGCCCCAAAATTGTAATGGCCTAGGGGGGTGGCTGATTTGAAAAAGAATTCCCCATAATTATTATAAAAATACTATATAAAGTTATTTTCAGAGCTTTTTTTTGCTCTATAATCTTTCTATCTGGGCTGACTGTGGTGAAACACATAGTAATAAGCTTCAAAGAAACCAAATAAAATCTTAAGGATGATTTTTAATCTGCCATGGTTTTTTCTCTACACGAAAGTTATATGACAAAACCAATATCGATCTAGGTTTCTAATCAGCATAAACATTTTATACTCATTCAAATCAATATACCATATCTCAAATTTGTTTTTATAAAACAGTTCAATAATTATATATAGTTAACAAAGCTGTAAGATTTAGTAAGGGTTTTTACAATCAATTAATTTTTCCTTCACATATAATACTTTATTATTTCGTCATTAGTCCGCAATTACATCACAGATTGTAAAGAACTAAAATTCTAATCACTGTAAACTCATATGAATTCACGATACTCATTATGTATGATGTTAATAAATTCGTTTCTATTCTATTCTATTCTATTCCTCAAATATATTTATTTATTAAAGCTCTTCCTTTATTCATAGAAAAGAAATCAAATCATTGACTGCACCTTCCAATTTCTCCTCAACTCAAGTGTCTTTTAAAAGACTTTTCAAAGTTTTAGAGGTTTCTTACAAATAAACCTTTCTTCGACGTAAGAACAAATAAAAAATTCAATTTGAATCCAAAAAAAAAAAAAGAGTAAATAAAATTCTTCCATATTCCAATGGCCCTCCTCCTCAGCGTTCATTTCGTCGAATCCCAAGCAATTCTTAAAACGTGACAATCCATTCCTCAACTTTTGGGGGACTCCGCCAAGAAACTCATATGAGTAACAACCCTTAGAATGAGTAAAGAGAGAGAATAAAATAACATCATTTCTAACTGCAAATAAAATCTACATAAAGCACGTTGTGGGAGGACTCTAGAAATAAGGAAACTTCCCTTTTTTCCAGAATATCCAGGCTTCATACGTTTCGATGACACCCGAAGGCTTCTTTTTTTGGGGCATGAAGGCATCATCACTGACAACCCTCGGGAGCATTACCCAAAGATCAATAAACGAAAGTAACCGCCCTCATCCCATTGCTCGACATCTTCATTTCGGTCACTACCCCCTGATGCTGTATCTTCGAACTTCGTAGTGTATTGAGCACTCGCTGCCACTTACTTTAATAAAGGCTGCTTTAACCCGGCCACCAAAAAGGCGTACTAAAGCCGCTAAAAGTGGGCTGAAATGAAAGACAACAGCCTCGGACGTGCTGGGAATTGGTCAAACACATTTGCGAGCCTGCACGGAGCCCTGGAGGAAGTGGGCACAAACACAATATTAGCAGCAATTCATTCGAACTACAACTTGTTGCCGGTTCTAATTTCACCTCGAACAATACCTTCAATACCTTTAATACGATTGCCGGGGCAGGATCTCGCCCTTCTGGCACCTAATTGCTAACGCCTCTCCCGATCCCGATCAGAGCCTAATATGCGGATGGCTATCTTTATTCTGGTCAGACGTCTATCACAATCGGCTCTTTAGATAAGCGACAGGGAAGGGGCAGAATTCGATACCTGCGGGGCCGGAGGTGTAATGTGCTGTGGCCATTTGCTGATTACGAGGTCACTCTCATTTGCTTCAGTTAATAACTAAGAAGTCAACTACCGTCCCCATCACAAGGTGGCATTTTTTCTTATCGGTTTTTCTCTATCAGATTAATGTCCGCCCCCATCATTAAATTCCCTGTAATAAGATCCATTAAGTTGACCTGGGGTCATGTCATAGATTCTACTCAAGTAATTATTACCCACTATTAGTCAGAGATTCGAAAATGAGTCTCATTTTCTGCATCATCTTTTTACTCCCGAACTTTTTCGTAACATCTTTGTGTCACGATATGGATTTATATATAAAAAATCTAAAAAATTGTGATTTTAATAATATGTACATTTCTCATTACAAATGGATTCAAGAAAACATAAAACCAATATCGAATTTTACAATAATCACTTTGTCGATGCCACACAATTTTATAATGTTTCCTAGCATTTTAAATTAATATATAATACTCGAAATGCTAAAAACAAGTTCATAATTTCGCCTTTATGAACAGTTATTTCTAACAGATAAGACTTCAATGCAATACTTAAAATATTGGGAATAGATTCCAATTCCACCAAAAATTACTTTCTATATTCTCATGGTTAAACATTTAAAACTAAAATTAAAATGTTAAGAGTCATTACATTACGAAGTTTTATTTGGAATTAATTATATACTAAGTTTTTCGAAAAATAATTCATTTTTGTCTTAAACGCGTTTAATAAATCGGAATTATTCTATTTTATATATTTAGTTTTATTGAACAATTTCCTCAAGAGTGTTATAAATTCAGTGCAAGTGTTTTGCCCGTGAACGTAGTTAGGGGAAGGGGGGGCAAGACGGGGTCCTTAACGTTTGGAGCATAATAAAACGCGTATTTTTAAGTATTTTCAATATTTATTTATTTATAATTACTCTTACATTATTAATCTTTGGAAATAAGGAACTTAAAAAATTTTACATTCATTGAAAAAGAAAAAAATTATTAATTTCGACAAAAATGTCCAACACCCCATCTTACCCCCTAGGTAGGGTAAGACGGGGTACCCTATGGGGCAAGATGGGGTATGGGAGACATGTTCTATTTTTTGTTGCAAAACTCGCAAACAAATACTGCTTCGTCGTCCTCGTCATCTATACCAGCACAGCTACAGTGTGCCCAATTCCCACAGAGAGAACATGCGGCCCATCCTTCTTTTGAGTCCAAGTATTTTCCATGGCAGTAGCAAGGGATATTATTTTCATCGTTGTCACATTCTGATGAAGAACTACTATCATTGTTGGTTTTCTTCTTGTTAATTTTTTTAGCCAATTCGATTTTCTTATTCTTTTTTTGTTCTTTTACCTCTCTTTTTCTCTTTCTGTTATCATCTGCTAGTTTCTTTTTTTTATAGTTTCTTCTAATTCATTTTTATACGGGGAAGAAGTTATGATAGCCGTTTTTCCTCGTTTCCTTGTTACGCGTGAAACTTTACGAGTTGCAGGATAAGGCATCACTTGCTGAGGACTAACAACAGAAAATACTGATGGTGGAGTAGTTGGCCTTTCATCTATTTCAATATTGCTCATCCAAGTGGAGCATCCGAGCTGAGGCTCTGGTTCAATCTCAGATGGTGTCATGACAACAGGCATGCGGCATATCAGCGGTTCAGCAATAGTCACTTTGTCAGAATCTTCAACTATCGAAACTGAAGTTATCTTTGCAGGTATTGTTGCAGCGGTTAGCGTCTCAGGGACAACTGAAGCGTCAGTTGATGTGAATGGTCTACTTGGAGCTATTGCTCTGTTGTCAGACGTAGTGGTTTCTGGTAATGCTTTAGGGATAGATAATCTCTCTGCATGTGGAATATCTGTCATCAATGATGGAGCAAAATCATTATCGGAAAAAACTGTTCGATCGTATGGCCAAATCCCACATTTTTTGAAGCCATTCACCGCCGTTACCATTGTAGAAGACTGAATAAAAGTTTTACCAAAAATCTCTGCTATTTGCCGGACAGTTACCACCATCCCTGGATTGCTACGAAGCCAGGTTGTGATTTGTTGATCGTAGTATGTGGCCAAGGGTCTCATGTATGCTACGTCGGCAACTTGAAGTCGATGAGTTGTATGTGGGGGGAAGCATAATATAATAACCCCATTAGAACGAGCTTCATTAATTACGTCAAGGTTTTGTGTGTGGGTGCTGTGGCCATCTAACAACAACAGCACAGGTCGATCAACCGTAGCCCCACTAAATTCAATAAACTTCTTAAACCAGCCAAGGAATAATTCAGCTGTCATCCAGCCAGACTCGCTGCAAACACCCCATGCTCCAGGAGCAGCATTCAGCATTAGCTGTGGGTCCATTCTCTTTCTTGGGAACACCATCATTGGAGACATGTATTGGCCACTGGCACTAAAACATATTTCTACGGTTATTGTTTTACCTCTCTCCGCAGAAGTTATGGATCCCACTTGTTTTCTGCCTTTTCGTGCAATTATTTTTGACTTCGTTTTAGGCACCACTGAAACTCCTGTTTCATCGCAATTATAAATTCTATCGGGTGAAAGTTTGTGCTGATCATAAATATTGCCGAGGAAGTTAAAAAACTGTTCAACAGCTTGTTTATTAAATCCAGCGGCACGTGCAGCAGAAGTGCTTTCTGGTTTTCGTATCGACAATTCTGGATGCCTGCTTAAAAACCCCTGAACCCAACCTTTGCCGGCTTCTTTTTTTTCAGAGTTAAAGAGATGTTTCTTCCCATTTTTTACTGCTAGAGTGTATGCTAAAGCCCTTAAATCTTTTGTCAAAGGCGACTCTCCATATCTATTATATAGTTGCAAAGTTCTTTCTCCTAATGCGTATATAATGTTTTTATTTCATTCAGTCATTGTTGGACGCCAATTTTGCACAGAATAAATCTTATATCATTTCTATAGAAGTTTTCTCATACATTAAGAAACAAATATAGGACAGGTCACTTATTTAAAGAAAAAAAATTTTTGGAAGTGGTGCAAGGAGAGTTTTGTTGGCAAATTCGTAATTTGTGGACAAAAATTCCAGAGAAATGATATACGACTTAAATTTTGATCACCAGACCTTTGGTGTTGAAATTCGTGAAATATCATTAAAATGCTTTCAATACTCGAAGAAATTTTTGGAATCCTTTTGCAAAAGACAGCGGAAAAAATGTTATTTATTTTTTCTTAAAACGTCTTTAGAGATTATTGAAGAATTCCTTGTTTTTTTTTAAATATACTGAGCGGGAAAATTAAGATTTTCCATTCCTAATTCGACACCATTTAAAGAGCGAAAAGGTTATTTTCTCAGAAGTACTCAAAGTAAAAAGATAAGAAAGATAAGAAGCCAAATATCAAAACAATTTTCTTCCCCTAAAATGAGATTGATTTTATCTTTGTTCAAAAACTTAAGCCTCGATAATAATTTGTAATGGAGAAGGAAAGTTCAATTAACTTTATATTTCCTTTCAATTTAAGGTTCGAAGATGAAATTTCCACGACATCGCTTCGATCACCGAAATTCGCACCCAGCCCACCGAATATTTCATATAAAGGATGGTGGACGTTCCCGTACTATTCGTGCAATTTACAAAAATGGATTCTATCGTATAGTGTGGCCATTCCGCCCCTAGGACGTCACGGTCTTCGGGGTTTCCTGAGCGTCGACATCGATATAACGAACCTTCGAGTGAATCAGTGCGAGAGCCCCCAGAAGCAGATTTCATTACACCAGAGCTTAAGAATAAATAGATCATTCCTGGCGGCAATGATGGCAGCAGATACCCCCGAAATGGACTCCCACAAGGATATCGAGGCCTTTCATGGATCCCACAAATGCCACCGTGACAGCATGATGGTAATATTTTGTTTCTAGCAGAGCTCTGAAAGGTCGTAAAATTGGTATACCTTTTCTCTTTAACCCTATACCCCCACTCCCGACCGCAGTGTGAATACAGAATGCCACCGAGTCCTCCGCCAACCACAAAAATCCTTCAGACCTTCACCAACGGTTGGGTCCGAGGAGCATATCAGTGCATATGCAAAAGGGGCTTCTATTCTCTGCGGCATCCCGATGGATTCAATGGGACTATAATGGAAGTCGCTTATCAGGAATATCAGGACAATATTAGTCTGTACTACGTAGACGTATTTAAGTGCTTACCCTGCGCCCCCGGTTGCGGTCATTGTTTAGGACCAGAGCCCTGTCTGGCCAACTACAATTGGCCGTTTAGGTATTTATTCTATTCTATGTATCAATTAATTTCCGCCTTTTTTTCAATGAAATAAAAATAATTTGTTTATTTAAAAAAAAGTTTATCTCTTTATTCAAAGTATTGCCTATCAGAAGCTACATCTTCTCAACCGTGTCGAATGAATTCCTCATTTTTGGGCATTTTAGCATATTGCTCATGAATCGGAACAAGTGATAATCTGATGGAGCAATGTCCAGCGAATATGGCGGGTGTAGTACAACTTCCTAGTTTTGACCTTCCAAATAGTTTTTAACAGGTACAGCAATATGTGATCTTACATTGTCATGTTGAGGAATAATTTCGTCATGTCTACTTTCCCATTCCGGCTGTTTTTCGATCAGAGCTCAATTCAAAGGTATCAGTTGCAATGGATAATTATGACTAGTGACAGTTTCATTTGGTTTCAGCAATTCATGTTACATCACACTTTTCTGATCCCACCAAATGCAGAGCATTACCTTGTCGACATGAATATTTCGTTTTGGTGTTAATGGACCTGCCTTCACCACGCCTTATATAAGCTAGTTTACGCTTTGGATTATCGTAATAGATCCATTTTTCGTCACTAGTAACGATTCAATAAAAAATCCTTTTCTTTTTTGCTTTTCGAGAAACAATTCATAAATCGTTTTTCGTCTTTCAATTTCTCTGTCTTTCAATTGATATGGTACCCAATTTCTCTGATTCTATACCATTCCCATTGCAAGTAGGCGTTTCGCAATAGAAGTCTTATCAACATTTAATGTTTCTGCGATTTGTTATTGCGTTTGTCGTCAATTTTCATCCAATAACACACAGTCTGACATTGATTTCGGAACAGAACAAGTAATAGATCATTTCAATCGGATCTTTTTCGTAGATGGCGAATTAGCAAATGAAAAAATTCGATCATGTCACGTTTTTGAAAAAATAGGTTGTAATATGTTGTAAATTAATTAAAAAATAACGAATTGTTGTAGGAGCTTGTAGAGTATCTCAAATAAAAGTATGAATCTTTAGTTATTTTATTAAAATTAATACTTTTCAAAATATTCAATTTTTACCATAAGCCGATTACTTCATACAATAGATAATGAATGAAGATCATTGTGTGCGAACGCTCATGAAAATTTATTCCCGAAGATGCTTCGGAAGTGCTGTAGATTAGTGGTATTCATATACAAATATCGATTCAGACTTCATTCTTCAAAATGGCCACAATACGATATTTTGAACTTTTCAAAAAACGTGACGTGCTAGGACATTTTTGCTTGAGAATTCGCAATCTATGGAAAAAAATCCTATAGAAACGATATATGACTTGTTCTGTAAAAAATTAAATATTAACACTAGATTTACCAAGCCCAGTCAAATTGACTGGTACTCAATTTATTCTCTGAATTGATTACATTTTGTAAAGTTATCTCCTAAGAGTTATGCCAAAGCTTATTATGGTTCAAAATTACGACATATCAAAGACTTTTTTCCAATTTATAGTTACTAATTTAAATGTCAAAACATAACACTTTAAAGGTACCGAAAATTATAAAAATTACAGGTTTTTGCGCCGGTAAATCTAGTGTTAAATTTTGTCGCACAGTGTAATTTTTCCAATTCTGTGTCTTCTAATTTTTTTTGGTTGACCTGTTCATTCTTTGTTTTCCATATTAAATCATCGTTGGAGAATGCTCACCATAAACGCTAAGCAAACGATATGTTTCTACAGCACTTTTCTGTTCAATAAAATAATGAAGTAAAACTCCCCACAAATAGCGCTTATTTGGAATGTAACTCGACATATTTAAGAGAATAAAAATAATAGTTAATTACAAAGCAAACAAATGACTATCACTATGTTTGAGAGATCAGACAATGAAGTGTCAAATGTAAGTGTTGCCCTATATATGCAAGTCTTGCCAGATATTGTTAAAAGGCGGAAATTAATTCACACACATACGGTAAACATTACAATCTATATTCAGTCTGAATTTAATTTATTTCACAGAATATCATTGCTCATAATATCGGTATGCTGCGCTCTATCGACCATTTTGCTTGCGGCTTACATGTTCAGGCATCGCAGGGTGAAGGTGTTCAAAGTTGCAAGTCCAATCTTCTTGCTTATTACATTGATCGGGTGCGCCATAATGTACTTGGAGGTAAGTTTATTTTCTGTTGGGGAATTTATTCGTACTCGTATAGGAGAATGCAGTGAAATGTGTTTTGGAATTTTCAATGAGCATCTCATATTTATCACTGTATCGATTGCTATAAATTGTACAGCTGTCTATAGACGAAATTGGTTACATCAGCCAACTTTAGCTATAAAAAACCTTTAAATTGTATAACAGGCACAAAGACTAACAGAATAAGAGAGGGTGGGCTGCCACCGCTTTTAATGTGGCAAGATGCTACTGTGATGGGATTAATTTATGACAAATATCAATTTAAAAAAATTTTACAACGAATTTTAGGAAAATTGAAAAAATTAGATTCCTAAAAATTGGCTGAACTGATCTTGATGGTTAAAATACTACTGTGATCAAAAAGTAAAGCCAATTTGTTTATAACTTTTTATTTATTTTTATTTATTCTTCGAAATCTATATCAGCCCTTCAAAGCCCGATACAATACACCTATGCCAGCGATTTTTCCAATCCTCGAAACACTACTGAAACTCGGTGTTTGGAATGGCCTTCAGTTCTTTCTTCGATATTTCTTTTATCTCATCAGTCGATTCAAAACGGTGTCCCCAAAGCGGTCTTTTGAGCTTAGAGAATACCCAGAAGTCACATGGAGCTAAATCGGGCGAATACGGTGGTTGTGCAACGACATGCATCTAATATTTGATGAAAAAGTCTCGAGGAACGAATGCAAAGCAGTGCAAGAAATCGAGTGTTTGTGGAACCAATCGAGGATGTGGCTCTTCTCAAGCACAAATTTTCTTTCAAAATGGTTTGGACCGATCCAAATGAAATGTTTTCAGTATCAGCAAGTTCTCTAATTGTCAACCGATTTTTGAGCACCAAATCTTTGATTTCATTGACATGTTGTTCATTGATTAATGTTGATGGTCGTCCGGGACGCTCTTTGTCTTCAACGCTTTCTCTACCTTCTTTGAACTGTTTATACCACTTGTAAACATTTCTTTCAGACAAAACCTGATCGCCGAAGGCCTTCTGCAACATTCTAAACGTTTCTGTAGCAGAAATTTCATTCTGTAAACAAAATTTAATGCAACTTCTTTGCTCAATAAAATCACACATTGTAAAAATCGAAAAATTCACTTTAGTTGCCCAGAAAACACAACGAAACTAACCAAACAAATGACGTACTGGTGAAATTTTGAAAAAAACAAGAAGATTTGCTTGAATCGATGTACCCGCGAAATTTAAATTAAAAATTGGCTTTACTTTTTGATCACAGTAGTATATATGTTATACAGTATACCAAAGCAGAAAAAAGTCGGAAATTAAATTCGTTACTCACAAGGGAGTAAAAAGAATTATTATAATTAAAAAATTTTCAAATTGTTCGCATGTAGCAGCGGTTATATATTATTTGTCCCATGCAAAATATTTGTGAAGAAGAGTAAAACCAGCTGGAATTTAAGGCGGGATATCCAAGAAGAGAAATATAATATGAAAATAGCAACGACGTCTAATTATGCCAACCTAAATTCTAACTGATGATTTCCATATTTTGGATAAGCACAAAATTAGTTATGTTATTTCAGCGATTTTAAAAGAAATATATTTTAAGTTATTTTCCACTACTAGTTTAATGAATATAATTGAAATTAGTAGTAATAACTTACTGTATTTGTGTTTATTCACAATTAAATGAAGGTATCGCATATATCAGAATTAATAACTTGAATTTTGTCATAAACACTTGTTTGACAATGAAGCTCTTTGCAATTAGTTTAATTAAAATTGTAAAATATTTACTGAAATTCAGTTTTCTTTAAAGTGTACTGGCGATGGTACAAAAAGAAAGTCATAAAAAAAAATTAGAAAATTCAAGTATTTTTATTTACCGCCTTCCAATTAACGAAATTAACTTTTTTTCCCATCCTTTCTTATCCTACTATGGCCTTTCTTTTAAAAGCCATGGCAATTTCAATCTGGCGTTTTTTAACACCTTTTACTGAAATCAAATCTAAAATTACTCTGTGACTGTTTCTTAATCGACCGCTTTCAACCTAGCCAGTGTTAAAATTGTGCATGTAGATGTAGATTGTTGTGGCTGTCCGAAGACACACTTAGGCCATTACAGGCCCATTGTGATACCACTTTTTTGTGACCAGGGTTTCTCGTGGGAATCGAACCCACAACCTCTAGCGTCCTGCTGGCTCGCAGTAAACACGTCGCCTTACCAACCGGGCTATTGAGGCCCCAAAAATTGTGCATACTCAGTTCGCGAATAAAAACTCCAGCGAGTTAATTAATGAAATTAATTTAACGACTAAAAATATGCCATAAAAATGTGGTCAACGGGTGCTCCATGTGAAAAGTAAAATTAAAAATATTTTTATTTAGGCAAAATAATATTTAAATACCAAAATAGTTAGTGAGAAGTTAGTCCTAGAACATGATTTCCTAAATTTGTCTATGACTATTAAATAATTTTAATTATATCGCGGTAAACTACGTAGGATTCGTTAAGGTTCAAGGTTGAATATGTATTTAAAAGATCAAAAGGCCAGTCATTTCCTTTAAAATAGTCTTCAGAGTTCAGAACCTTGAAATATTTCTTACTTTTCTTAAAGCTGATTATGTCTGCTAAATGTCTATACTGAAAATCTTACGTATTTTGATGAATAATCTATTTTGCATAATTTTTGTTAAGTACTTAATATTCAAGTGTTTGGTGTATATCTAAAAACTGATGATGTCAGATAAATTGGGACTGATTTTAGACCATTAAGGAGGTGAAATGGAAACCTCAACGACATTTCCAATTCTGAATCAGAAGAAGATTTTGAAATTTTAAAGTTTTTTTTTTAATTCGATTTGTAATCCATGTGGTAAAAACAAAAATTTTTCTGTACATGATTAAAACAATTCCACTCATGTTGTTTAGCTCAAACATTCTCAAATTCTAAAAAATATTTGGTGTACAAATTAATTCGGTCCGTTTTTTTGTTGTTAAAAATATATTTATTTTGAAACAAAATGAATTAACAGATTAATCAAAGTATTCTCCATCATTGATTACTAATTTTTCCCACCTCTCAGGCAATTTTTGAATTTCATCTTGAAAAAATATTTTTTCTTTTGAGGCAGTCCAATTTCCGATCCAATTTTCTATTTCGGCGAAAGAAGTGAACTGGTGACCTGCTAAGTCGTGCTGCATCCGTCGGAATAACCAGTAATTAGAAGGAGCAAGGTCCGGAGAGTACAGCGGGTGCGGTAGAATATCCCAGTTGAGTGTTTCTAAATATTTTTTGACGACTTTTGCGACATGAGGTCGAGCGTTATCGTTCAAAAGAATAACTTTATCATGTCTTCGTTCATATTTCAGCCGTTTTTCTCGTAATGCACGGCTCAAACGAGTCAATTGTAGCCTATACCGATCGCCCGTAATAGATTCATCAGGTTGTAGCAGTACATACATAATACACAACACCCTTTTGGTCCCACCAAATACACAGCAAGACTTTTGAACTTAAATTTTGCTTTGGTGTTGATGTTGAGGTCGATGGTAACGATTCACCAGGCTTAGCGCAATATTTTTTCTTCTTGGGATTATCGTAGAATATCCATTTCTCATCCCCAGTAACAATCCGATGTAAAAAACCCTTTCTTTTTTGCCTTTGAATCAACTGCTCGCAAGTGAAAATCGCCTTTCAATGTCTCTTGGTTTCAATTCATGAGGAACTCAGTTTTCTTGTTTTTGAATCATTCTTATGGACTTTAATCGTACAGAAACTGCTTGTTGAGTCACTCCCAATGTATCTGCAAGCTCCTCTTGCGTTTGACACGGATCTTCATCGAGTAATGCCTCTAATTCTTTGTCTTCGAATTTTTTGGGTTGTCCACGACGAGGGTTATCTTCAACTCTGAAATCACCATTCTTAAAACGTCGGAACAATTCCCTACATGATTACTTCCACAAGCATTCGCTGCACTTTTCTTCCAATTAAAGCAACAAATTAAAACCTTCCGCACATGCAGCTTAGTTAACACAAAATTTGACATATTCGACAAAATAAAAAACAAGGTTTTTTTGAAATTCAAAGTGATAGAAACTAAATGTTATTGATAGATGTCTAACCTCCTTGAAACCACCGAGATCAGCTGTCACTGTGAAACATTCATAACAGCCAGAACCATCCTTTGAAAACGGACCGAACTAATTTGTACACCCAATATAAAATCGAATACCTTTAAATACATATATCTCAAAATTGTAGGAATAGAGAGATAAGGGCTATTGAGAAGAGTTTTATAATAGCAATATTTTTTGTAGCATTTTTTCCCAAGTTTAGAAACTAAATACTTTTTTTGTCTAATATTGACGAATAACGACAATTTTTATTCCCACCTTTTTCAGTTTTCATAAAACGAAACTATTTCACTTCACTGCAGTAGTAAAATAAAACTAAAATCAAATAATTAAAATGCCTGAAATTCAACACTCCATCAACTTTAAAATTCAATAATTTCAGTTGAACAAAAATAGAATTATTTAATTAACTTTTTACCGAAACAACAGCAACAAATTTTCCCTTTGCATCAGTTATTTAAGACCATAATTTTCTCTCAAAGTACCACTGCCCCTCTGGCTGGATTTAATATCATAATATTTGGTCCTGAAAAGAAATTTTTCTCTTATAGCTTTCTTCACGAATTTTCTAATGATTTCTTAAAAAAAAAAAAAATACTACGAAATTAACGTAAAAGTTGCAATAACGCGGGTAGAAAGGGCAAAAGGATCTGTTAACGCCTTAGGTGTGCGCCTATTAAATAAAATGATAAATTCAATGGGGCGAAACGAACGGCCGCCTTCCCCCCTGCGAAGAATAAATCCTAATCAAGTTAGAGTCGACAAAGCAAGAGAGCGCCACCCAAAATGCCTTCGGGGGCCCCTTGGGATAATTCGGGAATTCGGCGTTATCGCACGGCCGATGCTGATTTTAAGGAGACGCAAAACGTTGGCGAGAACCTCCAGAGCAGGTCTCCGCCGACGTTTTCATAATTCATAATTTGCGTACTAAGGGATTCTGCTTGAATTGTAAGAAATTGCTTTTCCTTTTTCGCAGATGGTAGCTATTTTTCCTGTTTTAGACACAGCATGGTGCATAGCTACAAAATGGACCAGACACATGGGATTCTGCATCACTTACACCTCCCTGCTCATGAAAACCTGGAGGTAAGAATTGACCTTGTCCAAATCTAACTCTTTCCTGTGTCCCCTTATATAGTATAATACAGAGTACAAGGACCAATTACATGGTACTTCGTTTTTAATTATACTTCCAGAGTGTCGCTGACGTACCGTGTCAAATCTGCTCATAAAGTGAAGCTTACGGATAAGCAACTTTTACAGTGGATGGTTCCCATTTTGCTGGTGATGCTCATCTACTTGGGCACTTGGACCCTATCCGCTCCCCCCAATGGAGAAGTGGTGAGCAGCAACCTCGCTGGGGTTAACTCCCAAAAAAAAAAAATTGATTTCATTTTCTAAGATGGTTTTCGTTTCCTTGGGATTTCTTTTCTTACCGACAGATAAGGGACCAGCGGAGTCTAAAATTCAAGCAATGTACATACAACTGGTGGGACCACAGCTTAGCCATCGGCGAGGTCCTCTTCCTAGCCTGGGGCATACGGGTCTGCTACAATGTTCGGAATGCTGAGTCCCTTTACAACGAGGCCCGACTAATATCGTATGCCATTTACAACATAGCCATAGTTAACACTACAATGGTCGCCTTTCAGTGAGTATACCCGACAAAATATCAAGACATCGTATCATTTTGTGTTCTACACCATCATCTCACCGGGGTCTACCTTTTCCAAATATCATCTCTTAACTCCTTATGACTTCTTGTACGACTCCCTTATATGACTGCCGTTTCAGATAAAATTCCGATCAATTTAATTCAGCAACTGATTGCAGGATATGAGTCCTTTTATCGGTATCATTTGTTTTATTGCTCGTACGGTTAAGGTAGGGGTAGAAATTCAATGGGTTTATGGTACTAAATTCGATTGTGGGATGCACTTTAGATTTTATCGATTTTAGCCAAAGTGTAGATAAAGTCGGAAATTGCTTTTGGGTGCTGTGTGGTAAGACAAATTTTTGCGCTTTTGCTTTTCGAAAGTAGAAAAGCACCATTTACACTTATGTGAATCAGCTCAAGGGTGTTACTTCAGGAAAATATTTAAGTATCTATATATTTATTTTTAAGTAGCGAGTACTTTTAAATTTATTATACGATATATCCAGAGCTCTAGAAAAAAGACGGAAATACCAAGAAAAATATGTTCATCTTTTCTTCGATTTCTTTAACAATTTTTATGTTTTCAGGAGACTTAGCGAAGGTAAAAAATTGCAAAACCGCAAATGTTATGCCTGTTTTTTGATCATACCTTGATATCATCATGATTGCATGGTAAAAGCGCTTGGCCAATCTACAGCCTCTGAAGAACTACTACGAGCTTCCCATAATATATTAATTTTACTAATTTATATTCATAATTACAACTATTCGACTAGGTTTGGATGCGATATTATGAATCGAATTTCTATTATCTTAAAAATCCCAATACTATACTAAAATTTCCTACAACAATCACTAAATATCTTAAATTAATGAATTATACCAAAAAAAAAATGAAAATGAAAGAACCCAATCCCTATTATCGTAATGGGGACAATAAGGATCATTATCCCTTCTAATTTGATGAATGAAAAATTTTCTTCGCTCTTTCATTACCCAGGGTTCACATGAAATTAGTACACTCCCAAGAATTTCAAGCATTCTTTAATCGGAGAGAGAGAAAAAAAGGACAGGCGGGGCTATGGATCATTAATGAGAAAAGAAAAGGTGGTCGTAAGATGTTAAAGTGAAAACATTTCTCTGTATTCACAAGAATTTTAAAGAAATTCCGTAAACTTCTTCTTGACTTGCTCCGAATATCATCTGTTTAAGAAATTTATCGTTCCCCCTAGTGTTTTTATTTCGCATTATATTAGAGTTATCTTAGCAATATTTTTCCAAACCAGAAGTCTTGATTGTCGTTTTCAGTATATTTGTTTGGAAGTAAAATGTTTGTTTCGAAAACGGGCAATTTAAGAACTCTGCTAAGGTATTAAAGTCATTAAAAATTGGTTTTGACTTTTATAACTCAAGATTCGTTATTGAAACTTCTAACAAGGAAATTAACTTATTTATAGGTCATCTCAAAACGCTGCTAGAATTTTAAATATTTTGTAGAACAAAGAACCATCTGTCTATGTCATAATTCTACTAACGGAAATGTAAGTCAGTGTAGAGAAGTTCTTGTAAATTCACAAAATTACTTTAACATCTGCCACAGCAACAAATCCCAGGTCGTTTACATCTCGCTTAATGTATGATTACTTCCAGCGCTATCATTTATAATGTTTCCACATCATATAGGAACCCCGCATAGGGACCCACTCTGCTTTAGTCCCGCTCCAGGTCCAGGGGAGACATTTTAAACTCGCTAAAGTCCATTATAATTCGGTACATAATTGCATTATTCTACATGAGGGTCTGCATGAAATTTGCACGCAAATTGAGTTTCTATTTCACTTAGGATGAAGACAGAATGAGCTCGTTTGAGAATTTCATCGATTCCACGTTGAATAATTATTGGGGTAACTAATGGGACTCGTTCATAAATTGTTAGTTCTTGCCTCCGTGTGCTGAAGGATGTGCAGGATCGTACAGATTTTATGAAGGCATTAAGAATAGATTTGAGGAAATATGGGCTACTTACATTTTTGTTCCGATGTTAAGCTTGGACTTTTTTAGAACATCCTATTCTATAATATCTAAAAATAAATTTACATAGCTGATTAGACGCTTGATTTGGTGCTTAAGGGTCATTTTTAAATTTTAATCATTTCTGTAAAATAGACGAATACATAAATTAAAAACATATAATAATAATAATAATTTCTACAAAAATACACACTTTTTCTTAACTTGTACAAAATTTCAGAATTCAGGACTTTTCCACGCTAGAAACGAGCTGCAGAAAAGTTGTTATCGAAAATAGTAGGAAAATACACAAATTTTAACATTTCTAAACTTTCTATATGTTTTTTTTTTTTCAAAAATTTCATGTAAATACATTTAGAAAGCAAGTTTGAAGAAAACGTTTATTTTTCCGTGAAATTAAATATGCCCGGTATCACAAGGCATACTGACAAGGAAACATTCTCAGGTATGGCTTACCGATTTTGATGAAATTGAAATATGTTATAGAATATCGAAAAATAACAGACACGTATTTTTTTTTTATTTGCGGATACGCACATTTAGGGGATACTTTTATTTATTGTCTTTTTTAATAAAAATTGGTGTATTTTTCAAAAGTTTGTCCGCCATATTGGATCCGCCATTTTGAATGTTTTAAATTTAACATCAGATTCGTAATCAACGACTCCAAAAAGCCCTTAATACTGGTTTTCACGAAAAAACTGATGTCTGAAAGAATATACGTCATTTACGTATTAGTGCTAGGGGTTGTTTACCCCCTTGAGGAGCTTTTTTTACGAAAACGCAAAAACATGTCAACTTTATTTTTCAAAACCGTATGTAAAAAAATAATTTTCAATGATTTTTAACTAAAACTGTTATTTTTGTGACGCAAAAATATTTAAAAAAAAAAAACGTTTTTCTGCAATAAAATATAAGAGTTGCCACCCCCGGGAACAGGATTACTTACAAAATGTTATTATATTTATGAGACATTATTTCCATTTTGTTTCATTCGAAAAAATTCATTACAACTTAAAATATTTAGGAAAAACTATTTTTCGGGGTAAGCTTTAGGGGTGGTTTTCACACCCTAATTGTGCGTATCCGCAGATAAAAAAAAAACGTGTTTCTTATTTTTCAATACTCTATATCATATTTCAATTTCATAGAAATCAGTGAGACACACCTGAGAACGTTTCCTTGTGAGAAAATATATTATCTGCGTTTCTTTCGTCTATCTAGAACAATAAGAATAATTTTGTATTGAACGAAAGACAACTAACAGCTACCCAGAATAAAGATTTATTATTTCTGGAAAGATCCATAAAATTGCCATGATTTTCATTAAAGTAATTTTATAATTTTTGAATCAAAAGTGGTTGTAAGTCATGAAAATTTGATTTAAATCTTGACTGTGTGAATTTCTCATAACATTTCAATTCAAGGGATAATTTCCTTATGTTCTGAATTAGACGAAGAAAAAATACAGCTCTTATTCCCGACGTAAATGTCTTCTCTTTAAACTCTGCTGTTCCTTTCATTCATTTTTTCCATTAAACGTCCTGGCAGCTGACTTTGCCCACTGTAAGAATTCACAAAATGTTATCTTATTACAGGCAATAAAGCACATTACGTGTGTGATTGAATTTTTGACGTGAACCATTTATTTCTGCTTATGGCTGCAAATGCGACGAGGGTATATTTCTGAAATTGGTCATATATTTGCCAAGAAAATCCCCTCGTAAGTTATACACACCCGAAAACACGCAAACCTGTCACGTCTTGTCTCAAATATCCGCTTTCTATAGAAGGGTAAAGCCATTAGTGAATTTTGGTATTAATATTTCATGTGCATTAACCGCCTATTCATTTCCTAATTTTGACGATTAATTCCCATTAACATGGCTACACGTCTTAAATAATTGCCTCACTCACAACAAACACAAATCTTTCCCTAGGGACCCTAAATATAATCTTTTCATGTTGAGAGCACCTCTAAAGGAAAAGTAAATGGGTGTATAAATCTTATTTCCCATCAATCATAAAAAAAAAAATCGGAAAATTCATCATAGACATGGAAATCTAATACGTAAAGTCCTTAGACAGCGAATGGAGCAAAATTTCACAAGGAACGACTTAATTGACAGAATTCAATTAACCTCAGGTACTTTGTCTGCGTACTTTCTGCTATACCTGTGGAATTCCTGTCTCGATCGATTTTCTACTTTTGTGAAAAGTTATAGCGTACGCACGACAGGAAGGTGGGCGGAAAATGAAAGGTAACACATAATTTAGTTCGACACATTATACTGTGATAGAGAGAAAATGCAGAATTGTGAAATAAACTTTTACTACGCAGCTTTGCCGTCAAATAAATTTTGCCTAGTATAATCCCAATGGGCTACAAATTGCTATAGATTCACCCTATATGTCAGGGTGGTACAATATTTCCGCTTCCGGGATGGAAAGCAGTTTTGCATTAGAATGAATACTATACCTATACTATATATTTCCTGATCTCGTATCCCACAACAAAGCATCCAGCATCCTCATGGAGCATATACCGAGCTGAAAGTTTGCATCACATCTGACGGTGTCCTCTTTTAAATTTCCAGCCTATTCATATTCCCCCAAGCTGGTCCTGACATCAAATATTTGCTAGGATTCATCCGAACCCAGCTGTCGACGTCCGTAACCATTTTATTGGTGTTCGGACCGAAGGTCCTGCGAGTTCTACGCGGACAAGGTGATCAATGGGATAACAAGGCACGTGTCAGGAGCATCACGGCATCGTTCTCCTTGAATGGGGTTGGCTTGGTTCCAGAGGACTCTCCCGATTTGTATCAGGAGAATGAGGAATTAAAGGTAAATGATTTTCAGTTAAACCGACATTACTCCAGTTTGGTTAAAAAGGGTTTATCTTACCGAATGAAAGCTGTAAAAACAGGAGGCATTTCAAAAGTTTATCATGCGAAGTCTATTATTTATTAATTTGGTTTATTTAATTATTCATATTTTTATTATTAATAAAACATAGATTAAAAATTATCTTGTAAAAACTTCATCAATACTTTCAACATTTATGGAGGTTCTGGAAGTAGAATATATGCAATGCTACGTACTCGAGCCTTTGGCAAACCTAATGCTGTTCTTGACGTTTAGCCAAAGAGTTCGATGATCCATACATCACCAAGACCATCTATTGTTTCTTTGTTAGGCCTATACTTCAAGATGCCAGTTTAGTTTGGTTAAATTATAATAAAATAAATTGCGTAGATTTTTTTAGATTTTGTATTCGCAAACTTCCCTGGAGTAATTGATTCTTACAACAAAAGATCAGGGTTTTACCCACTTGCTTTATATTCGCACAAATACAAATTATGGTATGCATGAACCGATAATGTTAGTGTCACGTGTTTTTAATTATAATTACACTAATATTGAAATCGATTTATTGAGAATTAGTATCAGAAATCAACTTTGTTGAGATTAAATTTTGCACCTAACTTTACTTTATAATGCTCATCATATAATCACCCGAGTCGAACTTTACCTACGGTTTAGACACTAATCCTATATTAGGGAGCCTTGAAGTATTACGTAACGCATTTTTTGTAGATTTTAGACCCTCCCTCCTCCCCATGTAACGCATCGTAACGTTTTTCTGTTGTTCAAATACCCCCTCCCGCCCCTGTAACGCACCGTAACGTTTTACAAGACCCCCCCCCCCCCCCCCCAACCCTCAAAGTGCGTTACGTAATACTTCAACGTTCCCTTAATACTTTTTATTCTTAAAAGCGCCTAAATAATAACTTTTTACACTCCAGAGGCGCATTAATTACTAAAAATTCTATAGAAGTGAGAATTAACATCTTTTTGAGCCTCAAAAAACTATCTGGGGGTTTTCAAAATTAAAAGTGTTAGAGGGGGAGGGGGAGGGGGGATTAGTAATTTACATTTAAATTAAATTGAATTTTTTTTTTAAATAGCATTAAAATATTAATTTAAAATAAAATTTGATTTTTACATCTTCAATATACAGGGTGTTCAGAGGTGGGAGGTCAATACCGAAGGGGGTGAAAGGTCAGACCGAGACAAGCAAAAAATCGTATGGGTGGGGGGGGGGCATCTCTCACCGTTTGGCAGTTACAGGGTGATTCGTAAATCAGGATTTTTCCTTATATGGGAACCGCTCTTGTATTTTTATCTTTTTTTCTACGCATCGCAGCGACCCCAAACTGATTTCAAAAAATCACTATTTGGAAGCCCTTTCCAAAAAAGTTTACACCACCCCCCTATCCCCAACCCCTTGGCCTCAATCCCCCCTGGAAGTTGAAAAAATTAACTTTTATTTCACGATTTTTCACCTTTCGCCCCACGTTTCTCTGAAATTCATGTTATTAACATACCTACTTTTTATTTTTTTTAAGTTGCCTATCTAATTACCTTTCCAAAAAGGTGCAACATGCCCAGGTAGGAAAAGGATACGAAAATTTATTTACAAAAATCCTTTTACAGAATATCATGATAATTCGAATTTTTAAGAAATTATACTTAAGTTAACTAAAAAATACATTTTGTTCGCTTAAAAACTAATTACAATTAAAACGTTTGTCCTTTAAAAGCTGTTCAAAATGTTCTACGCTAGTTTCGATGCATGCAAGTAGCCTTCGTTTTATTTCACGTTTGAGGTCTATGGTAGCCAGCCTCTCCCGTATTTCCGTGGCTGCAGTCCCAGTGCTGGTAACTAATTCTTCTCTGGTGTTGATTGGTCTTGAGTAAACTTCATCTTTCATCATTCCCCATAAGAAAAAGGCCAGTGGAGTAAGGTCCGGTGACCTAGCAGGCCAAGGAATCGGTCCACCTCGTCCAATCCAGCGCTCTAGGTAATGTTCATTCAACCTTGCCCTAACAATGGTCCCAGTATGCGGAGGTGCTCCGTCGAGCTGTAAATAAATTGCGCTTCTGGTGGCCAGGGGGATGTCCTCCAACAGATCCGGACGGGTATTCTCCGAAAAGTCCGAGTATAGCTGGCTATTCGGCACTTGGGGCAAGATGAAGGGTCCTATCAACTGGTTGCCGATGATGCCACCCCAGACATTGACACTAAATCTTTGCTGGAAGGACCGACACCTGGTCCTATGTGGGTTCACATCTGACCAGGTGTGGAGGTTGTGCAAGTTTGTGATGCCATCCCGGGTGAATTGCGATTCATCCGTCCACAGAATTCGGTCTAGAAACTTTCTGTTTTCGATGTCAGACTCGAACAGCCAAGTGCAAATTGCAATCGTCTTTCCGAATCTCCGTCCTGTAGTGCTTGGACCGGGATATGGTGGTATGGATGTAGTCCCTCTCGGTTCACAACGGTCCAAGCTCTCCCTGAAGACAATCCTGACCTTCGTGCGACCTGCCTGATGCTTATTACAGGGCTGTTCCTGGCGATGTTGAGGATTTGTTGGTCGGGGTCCGCTGAATCGGCCGATTTTCCTGCGCGCGTTTCTGCTCTAGGGGCGGTTACACTTCCGGTTTCTTTTGACCTTCTGAAAGTCCTTCAAAATACCCTTCTGTCGGGTACGCGTCGATTCGGGAATCTCCTTTGGTATTGTCGTAAGGCCTCACTATCATTTCCTTCTACTAAACCGTACCCGTAAATTATATCGGCATACTCGTCAACACTGCATTCTGCCATTTTATCTTAATTTTTTCTATTAAACACCCGGTTTTATCGCTTGCTTCTTCAACTGTGGTCAATGTCCTTTCAAACTTACCCATTTTCATACCATAATTCATAGGAGGTATTAGAAACGGAGCGTCAGGATACTTAAGAGTCAATACTGGATATAATAAACTAATAACGCTATTTAACGAGATTACATTTATTATTTTATTACTGTTTTCCTGAAATAATAAAAATGTACTACATTTGTTTCCAAAACAAACATTTCCGAACTTGCTGTCATAAAAATTGTTTACTTAACGACTTTTTCCATTATGGTGCAATAAAGTAATTAGGTACCTGTGAGGATGTTTTAATTTCAGGACTTTTGCAACCCCTTTCTACCTGGGCATGTTGCACCTTTTTGGAAAGGTAATTAGATAGGAAACTTAAAAAAAATAAAAAGTAGGTATGTTAATAACATGAATTTCGGAGAAAAGTGGGGCGAAAGGTGAAAAATCGTGAAATAAAAGTTAATTTTTTCAACTTCCAGGGGGGATTGCGGCCAAGGGGTTGGGGATAGGGGTGTGGTGTAAACTTTTTTGGAAAGGGCTTCCAAATAGTGATTTTTTGCAATCAGTTTGGGGCCGCTGCGATGCGTAGAAAAAAAGATAAAAATACAAGAGCGGTTCCCATATAAGGAAAAATCCTGATTTACGAATCACCCTGTAACTGCCAAACGGTGAGAGATGCCCCCCCCCCCCCCCCCCACCCATACGATTTTTTGCTTGTCTCGGTCTGACCTTTCACCCCCTTCAGTATTGACCTCCCACCTCTGAACACCCTGTATATTTAATTAAATATTTTTAAAAATATCTACACTACTATATCTACTACTACACTACTATCGAGAAAAATCGATTCAAAATTTTCTAGGCGCCTTATGAGTTAAAAATGTGAAACGTTTGTCGAGCCGCCGTCTAGACTAGACGGTTAAGGCACAGTCTTATGTGCCGGAGGTCCCGGGTTCGATTCCTCCTACAGGTCTTATTTTTTTTTTTTTTGTTTTTTTTTTTTGCTATCCTAACAATTATTAAAAGTGTTTCTCATCCCTATTTTATTTTTTAAAATTTATTTTAACTCAAGAACGTAAAGTTTTTCATTCACTAAAAAATATTCGTGCTCGTTGTTCTATTCGGTTTTATGGCCCTTTAAGGGTCTAAAAAATTTTGACCTGGGGTTCCCTTAGGATTATAATGGACATTTGCGCATAGGACTGTGCGTGAGTCTGTGAGAATTGAACAGCAGATTATTTTTTGATTCTGTAGTAAACAGACGTGTCTATTTCTTAAATTTAAAAAAGTTAAAAATGTCGACTGAAGAAGTTGCTGGCCCTTCTGGAATAGGAGAGGAAATTCCTGAAGACTCCATGTACAGTGATACATCAAAATCTCGATTAAAGGACGCAGTAGTGTATTATGAAGAGCTGTTGACGGAAAATAATTTAATTGCATCGACACCTTCGGAAGAAATATCTCACGATGCTATGTTATTGGCCGGAGAACTTCATAATAATATTTACATTGGAACTTTTGGGTGAAAAAAAATTCGTAATTGAAAAGGAATTAATTCACGCTCATGATGTATTGCAAGCTCCCTGCGATTGTAAAAAATCCGCTTTTACATATATGTTGCGCAAAATGTCGCAAAAATTATTGCTTTGTTTGTTTTTACGATAATTACCACTGTGGTTTTTGTATATAATTATTATATAAATAAAAATTGAATTTTTTCTAATCGACTTTGTTATTCTCATTAAAAACCTAATGTTCCTCCTCATATACTTTACAATGAAAAATAAAAAACCCACCGTTATGAATTATTTTATTGAAAAAAAAAAAGAAAATAATTTTTAAAAAAATAATGTAAATAAATTTTAAAAAATAAAATAGGGATGAGAAACGCTTTTAATAATTGTTAGGATAGCAAAAAAAAAAAAAAAAAAAAAAAAAAAAAAAAAAAAAAAAAAAAAAAAAAAAAAAATAAAAAAAAAAAAAAAAAAAAATAAGACCTGTAGGAAGAATCGAACCCGGGACCTCCGGCACATAAGACTGCGCCTCGACAAACGATTCACATTTTTAACTCATAAGGCGCCTAGAAAATTTTGAATCGATTTTTCTCGGAATTTTCCGAGTATTGCATCCTACTGCTTTAACTACGTGAGGTGTACGGGTACTCTTTCACCACAAAAAATTTCAGGAAAATCCCCGACCCCACGGTGGCGCCGTCTCCTTGTAAGATACAAAATATGTCTTTAACATATTTTATCATTGTCAAAGAAAAAAGAAGAGCGGAGGTTTTACTCATCTGACTGCTCAACTCTTGTTCTGTTCTTAAAAAAATCATGTAAATTTTTAGTTAAGTTTCGAAATTTCGGAGGGAGGGAGGGTTCTAACCCCCTGACCCGCCCCCCCCCCCCCCCTCCCCAACCCCCCACGCTGGCTACAGCCCTGATCTGTACTATTATGAGATTATTAGGCCTAAAAATTCTAGTTTAAATCTGAATATTTTGCATTTAAAGAATTCTTAACGCCTAATTTAGTACTTTTTATACACTAAAAACTCGAGAACTCCTAACAATTCTATCAAAGTAAAAAATTGATATGTTATTTAAATTTACAGCAACTACTTCTACTATTAAACCTAAATATTCCACATTTAAAAAATTGTAAAGTTCTAATTTAGTACTTTTGTATTCTTCACAAACTTGTTAAGCTCTAGTGATTCTATACAAATGAACATTTCATATTATTAATATTTAACATATACTAATTAACTTCTACATATATTCTATATATTAGAAGAAGGGAGAATAAATAGGATTTAATGAGTTTTTGTACTATATTTAGAATTATAGGAGACTTTAATTATAAATTTTTAACGCGTAAACAACTACTGAAGTGTCTATTTTTCCGGTAACCGACTATTCGAGGTCTTATGGAAAGGTTATTTCCATATAGAAAATAAATTATATTTATGTCAGGGCAGTGTCTTGATGAATAAGAGCTAAATAAGTAATAAGTTATTAATACAAATTTACGTTAACTCGTAATTACTATACATGCTTCAACTTAAATTTTAAATTTAAAGTCAATTTATCAATTATAAACCGAGATATAGTGACACACCCTTTTGGAAAACAGAATATCTAGAGAGAAATTTCGAACATAGCCATGGCGAGCCGTCAGCAGTGACGACCTTTGATGTTTTTTGAATATTATAACCTTTGATCTTTAATAACTTTTTTAGCATACATAATTTCGTTCAAAATGTTTGATATGTTTATTATGCCAAAATAAAAGTCCTTGAGAAATATCATTTATTTAGAATTTGTCAACAAAATTGGCATTTTTCTGCTGCCTAAAGTGATTGATGAAGAAGAACGTAACTAATTCTCATTTATTGCAGGAGGAAATACAAAAATTGGCCCACCAAATAGAGTTCATGAAGACCGTACACATGCAGATGAATAACCGGCATTTGAAGCCGAAACCGGGTGGCTACTTCACCATAACGTCGACATCGTTCCAAACTCCTTTCGGGAAGGGTGTAGCCGCACAAACTCAAACATCCAACAAAACATCACAGCCGAACAGTTGCATCAGCGATGACGGTCATAGTGGGTCAAATAGCCTAGGAGCCAACTCCCTCGGGTGAGAGAAGGAGCTTATTACAAATGAAATATTTAAACAGGGACCTTCTTGGATTTGAAGCAATTTAAATTCCTCGGCTTCTCCCTCCACAAAACTGTTTGGAGTTGTTGAAACTCATAATTCCTCGACAACGTGGCAGTTTGCAGTTCTAAACAAACTCTCTGGGCTCGCTGGGACTGTATAGTCTGTAGACAGAGGAGTGTCTTCCCTTTCCACCTCTGCGAAACATCACGTTTTACTAAGTATACTGAACGTGACGAGGGTACCACTTGATACGCACGCGAACGACTAAATTCCTTGAGTGCTTTCAGTTAGGACCTTACGACATAAAGGTTTTTTAAATTTTTTTTCTCAGTACTGAAATTCTTGAAAAAGGACAGTCAGATATTTTTTCGCATTAATCTTATTTTTCGCTTAATTTCACAGTGCAATTTCTTAGATATTAATATTTTAAAATTGTTCCTTTCAAAAGCAATATGAAGGTGCTGTTGAAACTTTTAAAATATTTTTTTGTACTTAAAATGTATTCATTTAAATATTAAAATTTATGCTTATATAAGTGGTATATCACTATACAGGGTGAGTCATTTGAATCTATCAACTCAAATAACTCATAACACAACATCTTTAACAAAATGTTCATCGAGAAGGCCACCTGTTGGTGCAATTTGCAACTTTCGATTTACGCCAGAAGTGGACTTTTTTTTACTTGATTTCGAGTTTTTTAAGGGGGGGGTAAGGTTTTCAGCATGAAAAAGAAACACTTTTTTTGCGATTTTTTTTTAGAAATATGGTTCGAGCAAATTTATTGAAATCTTTTGTATATTATTAAGTATGATTTTAGCAATACTCAGTAATTTTTTTATGCGAAAATATCGACAGACAAGCAGGTGACTGAACTTTTTCAAAACCACTTTTTAAAAGTCCATGTACACTGCTATTTAAAAACTACATTACTGATTCATTTCAAACTTGGTACACACTTTCTATATATAAAATACCTCCCCCCAACGTTGAGTTTTAAATTTTTTTTTTACATTAAGGGGGGTTTCCAGTTACAAAATGACGAAATTTTTCGTAAAAAATAGCAGTTTTTACTTTAAATGACCACCAAAAATTTATAAATGAAAAAAATAATAATCAGAGAACGTAGGGGGGAGGATTGAATGATACTCTGACAAAATTTTAAAGGTTTTTAATTTCGGATAATTTCCAGCTGAGATACAGTGTACACCGCAAATCGTCTATTTCCAAAGACGTTCTTGGAAAAGCTCCGTTACCGGCTTGTTTGTCGATATTTTCGCATAAAAAAATTACTGAGTATTATCGACATCATACTTAATAATGTACAAAAGGTTTCAATAACTTTGCTCAATCCATATTTCTAAAAAAAAATCGGAAAGAAAAGTGTTTTTTTCACGCTGAAACCCTTACCCCCCCCCCCCCCCCCCCTTAAATGAAAATCCATATTTTTATCTCGGATTATTGTTGACAAATAAATCCGGTATGGTATTTTGCGACTTCCGGAAGTCGGATTTTTCGGATGAAAACCTTTTTTTTTTTATTGCGGTTTCTTATTGTGGACATAAAAACATGTTTTACGACTTCCAATTTTCATTGAAGAATTTTTTCAAAAATTAAAAATGGCGGCAACAATATGGCAGATGAAATGGTGAAATCATATGTATCTAAGCCATACAAATCTGAGGTCAGATATTGAAATTTTAGTTCTCTTCAAAAATTAATTTTGGTGTAAATCACTTTTCCAAAACCCCATCCACCACTTCAAACCCGCCATCTTTAATTTTACGATTTGGAAATATGATTGTAGATTCATGATCATTGACCCAGAAAATGCCTGTAAAATACTTTCGGTTGAAAATAATATAATTTTTGAATTTTTTTCCGCCACTTTGAATTTGAAAATTTTTTAAATCTGACTTCAGCTTTGTGATTAGACACTAAAAACCCCGTATTTAAAATGGAATGGAATGGAAAATCCACTTCAAGTGCAATCAGGTGGCCCCCTCGAAACCCTGAAATTTTGTTTAGGTTGTTGGGTTATGAGTTATTTGAGGTGATAGATTCAAATGACTCACCCTGCACATAAAATATACGAAGATCTGCTTGTTTGTTGTTCAATTATGCCAAACTGTTTGCTTCGATATTTTTCATTTTTTGCCTGAATATATTTCGTATTCGAATTAAGGTTTCAAAATAGAGGGCCACATATCAGGACTGAAAAATTTAAATTTCAAGGGATTACCATGTAGATGAATATACATACTTTTACGATTAAGATTTTTAAATTTAAAATAACGGATCCAATAAGGGGACTAAAAAACTTCACCTTCAATGTATTTCTACGAAAATTGGTACCTAGTAGTTTCCCGGCCATTGATTTTGAATTTTTTATCAGGTTTAAAAAATTCAAGTATTTCCATGAAAATTGTTATGAAGGGAATTTTAGGGTTATTGATTTTGAATATTCGAAGGCGGTATATTCATAAGAATGAAAATATTTGCCTTTTTATGGTTACTGATTAAAAATTCAATAATTTAAGATCGATGTTTAAAGGTGCAAAGTAATAAAACTTATATATATTAAATATAATTAACAATAAATATATATAAGTGAGTATAGAGTAAAATATTCTGTAATATGTTAGAGGATACCGTGTTAAAGTTTTGAATCCCACATTATTGCGAATGGTAACTGGAATCAGCTTTACGCAAAAACTTCTTAATTCTATGGTTTCCTATCAACTCTCAGATCTAGGTAACATCCTAATCAACGTCCAAACTTTGAGCAAGGTGAAACAATTTCTAGAGATATAAGTTACAAAAAGCCAAACTACACCATTTTATAAGTTGCTACGATTACTTAAACTTCATATCGTGCAATAAATGAACCTTTTACATAGATACTGTTTGCCACAACTCGAAAAGTACCTCATTGTACAAATTAGCGACAAAAACAGAAAACCTTTATGGGATAGGAATGTTTTTATAGTTAAAACAATTTACGGTCAGGTCATTAGAAAGTTTGGAGGTTAAATGTTTGGGCGGTAAAACATCCCATCTCAGAAATTCAACGAATTTATTTTCAGATACCCTGCAACAAGCATACCAACGCCACAAACGAACGGTACCGAAAGGGTCTGACATGGGCAACGAAGTGGAATGGAATGCTCAATGGAGTCTAGCATAGGTCTGCAGTACTCGATGTCAACTATAAACAATATAACAGAAGAAGCATCAACGCGGTCATCTTCAACACTCGAGGACAACAACAACATCTCATCGATTTCATTGTCGACTACAACAAACAGCAAAACGTTCGACATTCGCACCCCCATCATAGTATAATTATGGAATATGTAATTGTGAATTATGGCAAATTATGGCAGCGCAACATAAACTGCTTCAAAGACTGCTACAGTTGTAAGTCGTCTGGTTATTAGTATCGGATAATTTTCGATTGTTTTTGTAATGTAAAATTTTTAGAAAGGATCCAATTTACATATTTTGTACAGGTGGTACAGGTGTGCGCCGTTCACCTGATATCTTCGCTGCTCCTTTCCTCCCCCCATATTAGAAGTGATCTGTAAATTAGGCCAAAGCTAATTAATTGTTATCCAATCCCCAAAACGGTGTTAAATGTTGTTACCAGTCGTTTTAGGAGCTGTAAAAGTTAGCAGCCGCTTATTGTAATGTCGTAAAGCTATTATAACTAACTAAACGTAATGTTTGTTGTTAAAAAAAAAAAAAACAAGCCTCTCCGGGGCGAATCATCATGCGATGCTGTTCTTTGAAAGAATTTTTTGTGCGTAGCTTTCTACGCGTTCTACCAGAAAAAAGCTGTTGAGTGTTGTTTACCTGTATTCCACCGAAAAAAATAAATACGCTTTGATGGAGCTCCCCCAGCAGGGGGGTCATTCGTAAAAAAAAAAAAAAAAAGGTGTATCCACGACGGGTGAGATATGGGTGGAAAAATATGTGTGTGTGTTGTTTGTGTGCAGGTTTACCCTATGGCAGCGGGGGATTTCAATGTAATTGATTTTGTGAACCGATAAAAAAAATATCTTTTTATAGAATCAGGGACCAGGGATTGTGTAGAATTGGATGGGTTCCGTTGCAGCCCTGTTCCATTTATGGTTAAAATTTACCATGAAATATGCTATTACTTCCTCTTCATTTAAGGGAGGAAAAAAAAAACCAATTTTTTTCCCGTGCGCAACAAATTTTAACTCACCAAAATTCTCTGTAATTGACGTTTTAACAAGCTGTGAAATTGATTATTATTCAATGAAGGGCCTCCTACTCCGGCAAAAAAGGCAATTTATAACAAACGAGAACTGCCAACCAACCAAAGCATTAAGAATATTAAAAAATTTTAATGTAAAACTGATTGAATTTTAAATATGCTTTCAATATCCGAAGGGACACGAATCAGGGATTTATTATATTTATAAAGTGCGACGATCGAAATTGAGTTAATGTTGAAAACACAAAAACAAATAAGCTAAAGTTTGTTTAATCCATTGCCACACGCTTTTAGTTTTAAAATCGTATCTTCGTAAAATCGGAAATACACTAATTAAAGTAAATATGTTTGGACTTGGTTCAAATAAGAAAAATCGTAACAAAATTAACTTACATGTTATCTCGAATGTTACATCATTTTTTGTTCAATATACAGGGTGTCCAATAGGAATGTGAAAAAACTAATGAGTCACCAGTTTTTAAAAAATGGAGAGATTGCGGAATTGTAAATACTTTTTAATAAAGGAAAGTTGTCATTTTCATTCCATGTCCATTTTATTATAAAAAAAATTAAACCTAGTTGATACAAACCAAATATAGTGAAGAAAGTGAAATATTAATGATGTATATTTTTGAAATATGAACAATGTACATAATAGATATCTACCTGCATTTCTTTGAATCTTCTGTCGCCAGAAAGACGTACAAAGGAATGTAGATGTAGATTGTTGTGGCTGTCCGAAGACACACTTAGGCCATTACAGGCCCATTGTGATACCACTTTTTTGTGACCAGGGCTTCTCGTGGGAATCGAACCCACAACCTCTAGCGTCCTGCTGGCTCGCAGTAAACACGTCGCGTTACCAACCGGGCTATTGAGGCCCCAAATATTAGAGACCAAATCCTTTCGTCATGCAAAAAAAGAGAGTTTTCGTTAAATATTTTTATTTTATTCAAGACGGAGCAGCACCTCATAGCACACAAGAAGTATTTGAAGCCATCAATAAATTTTATGGCGAACGAGTTATGGGCTTAGAGTACCCACGCTTTGCTAGGGAAAAAGGAATACAATTGCCACCTTACTCGTCAGGTTTCACTCAATGTGATTTCCTTTTATGGGGCTACATTAAAGATCACTGCTATACAAATAAAAATAACCCAAAAACAATAGAGGATTCTATTAAAGACATTAGGAAGATCGCTAATGGAATTTAAAATGAAACATGTTTTTAATAGTTTTAGAAAGCATTTGGATACTGGTGCCAATTTAGATGGTAAAAATATCGAAAATATATATCATTAGTAACTAACGTTCTTCAATATATTTTTAAATTAACGATTTGTATTAAATAGATTTAATTTTTTTATAATAAAATGGACATGAAATGAAAATGGCGACTTTCCTGTATTAAAAAATATTTAAATTTTACCCATCTCTCCATTTGTTAATAGTGACTCATTAGTTTTCACACATTCCTTTTGGACACCCTGTACTTATTATTGATGGATTAACAAATGAATGCATTAATTCAGTCCGTACCAATAATGTTTCATTTGTTATTAATAAAAGTATGCTGAATGGTTATAGCCTTCATTTGCCAACATATCGCCAAAAATTTGTCGACTATAGCCGTCATTTGCGGCAATGGGTTAAGATTGTTTATACGTTTTCTGGGTTAAAATATTCTATATAATTTAGGGTATTTTTCGAATAGTAAAAACCAAAATAAATTTTTTAAATTTATATTACAAATATTTCTACCTTTGTTGCATAAGCCTGATTTACCTGAAACGATCAAATTAAAACTCATATAAACAATATTAACTGAGCATATTGCGGGAGCGCGAAGTACGAGGCCACAGTCTGCTATCTCCAAACATCTAAAAGATAATAAACATAACATAAATTCAAACAGCATAAAAATTTTACATAACATAGAAGGAGGAGAAATCTTCACTAGAGCTGAAATTTATGAAATAAAAAAAGCCAAGTATAGAGGGTATGATATAGTCAATGATCAGCTAGATTTCGTGAACAATAGCCCGTTATTAAACCCCAAGAATTTTGTAACCGGCGGGAATGACCAGTCGATAGCCTGATGATGCCTTGATAGGGCGAAACGCGTCGCACTCATATGATCTGTTTTAAATAAATATTTAAGCAAAGTTAACAAGTGTTTTTAATCAACTATATCATATAAACAAAATAGAAATATACTTTTTACTCAATGAAATTTTAATGCGACAGGATAGTTCACTATCTAATGGACTTTTAAATTTTGAAAAGGAATTAACAAATAAAAAGAAAATATAGAAAAGAATCATAAAGCTCAAACACAAAATATAATATAAAAACACTATATTAAGCTTCAAAAATATTATAGTTAGTCCCTTTTTGTTTTAAGGGATAAATTCAAGGGTTGAAAAACTTCAGTTTTATTATTTCGCATATTCAAATTGATATTTGACATTTGATGAATTGCAAATTCCATTGAAGTATGCTTGAGTACTTATATTCACGGAACCGAATACATTCAGATATCCATATTTATTTTAAGAACCCCCCGTTGAGTGGCATTAAAACCAAACATTTTATGTTAAACGATATTTGCATATCACCTTATCTACCCACAAGAAAACTTTTGATTTTTCTCCATGTGGGAAAACTTAGGTACTGGAACGTAACGAGGAGCTGTTATAATACCCCTGCATATTCCTCTATTAAAGTTCCATTTATTTGAATTTTACGACAGAAGAGTTGGTTTTGTGTGCTTTCACGTCTTACTTATACCAGCAGCTATTCAAGCGAATACAATCCAAATTTATTGCTCTGTTCAAAACTTTCCTCCTTAAATTCAAACAAGCGAATTTGTTCGACTCCTCCTGTCTGGAATATTTGTGTGACTCAGAAAATTTTAAGGGAGTCCCGCACCGACAAAGTCTCGCGAAATTCCAAACTTCGTCCTAAACACGCCCGCCATATGAGCAGTACATCAGTGTCCTTGTAACAAATGTTTCTTATTTATTTTCCTTCTGGAAATTAAGCCGCTCATAATTCGCAAGAGTCTTATCCGCCAAAGTCTTATGCTGCTCCCTAAAGAATTCTAATAAAATATCACAGGCACACGCTCCAATTTATTCTCATCTGTACCGAATGGGTCCTGTTGCAAAAGCGGAACAAATATTCTCGAGAGGCAATCACCGTGGAAATCCGGCCGCAATTTCGACTAATTTATTTGCTCATCAGTCAATGAGTGAAATAATTCGGGGAAAAGTTCCTCTACACTCGTCCCTGGATCAACAAGTTTTCATGGATATTTTCAAGGGTAAATAGCAACAAGGATTAAATATCGTGGGGAAAGAGAAATGTTTTTTGGAAATATTCCAAAAAAAAAGAATTGCTTTTTTTTTCTGCAAGTTGAGGATGTTCGGGATAAATGAAATCTTTCTAGGTCAGCAGCCGAGGAGTGATTTAATTAAAGAGTCACGTCAATACGTCAATAACTTTTCCTCAGTCTGGATGAAATCTGGCTTGAATTGTCGAATGAATCTTTGGGAACACAAAACCCTTGCCATTTAGTTTAAACGAATTGTCCTATCGCATCAGAAAGTTCTTTCATTTTGTAATGTAAAAGTTTGGACCAGACTTCTTGCATTGCATATCTTTAGTAAAACAATTTTCTTGACTTCTGGCCTTCAGAGTGACAGTTGTGCTGATTTCAAATTATTTTATTAGCAAACAACAAAGTTAAGGTGATATAGGATAACATGTTTACTCTAACATAATTTTTTTTTCAGAAGCAAGGATATGAAGTTATATATAATATAAACATGAAACGTTCGAGAGATTTACAGGATTATGTGACCTTAGTATCAATATAGCTCTTATTTGCTATAGTATAACATTTTTCATTCTGAGGACATTTTTCGTGGAATCTTTCCCCAAAGGGCCAAAACGTACTTTGGATTTGTTGAATAAATAAACAAGGCATGGATGGTCAATTTAAGGTTAAAGTTGATGTTGAGGCATTTCTAAATAACCTGGAGGTTGAATTAATTTGTATCGATGTTTTGCACCAAATTAGTAAAACAACAAATGTACAAATTCTTATAATATCGGACTAAATAAGCTCAGATGAGTTTATTTTATATTTAACACATTTCATAATAATAAGCGCACTCCGCAACGTTTCTCTCTAAAATTCCATAAATTGTAATTGGATGATCGAGGAATGATTACTTCTTAAAAAATTCAATTTTTTCTTTGTTGTTTTAATAATATTAAAAAATAATACTTCCTTTTGTATTTTGAAAGAATCCATAGATATAATAAAATGATTACTACAATTGTGTCTGCGCACGCATCACACAAAATCTACTGGACGGATTTTAAGACAACTTGGCATAGTAGGCTTATATTTAGTATATTCATTGTTCTGATAAAATATATTCTCAAAATTACGGACCCAAAATTACTACCAGCAATTTTAAACTTCTTGCGATTTCCATAAAAATTGGTATACTTAAGGGTTTTCGAGGGTACTGATAGATATTCTTCCAAGTAAGATTGACTTTTCAAAAGATATGTTATTCCGATTATTATAATTGTCTTACAATAATATTTGTGTTAGTGTATTATGAGTAATAATATAGTAAGAGAAAATTCTTTCAGTTCAAACTTTTTTTAAGTACAAATAACTGAACTCTGGGAACTCGAACTTATAAGATCATTATAAGTCAAATTTAATAAAGATCTTTTATAAAAGCATTATGAGCAGCTCATGACTTTATACATAGTTAATTAAAATAAAATTATTATAAAAATAAGGTTTTCTTTAAGAAATATAGCTTTTTACAAATATTGTTACAAAGACTTTTAGGGAAGACAAGAACCTGTTCATATAATTTTTTTCATTTGAATAATAATTAATAAAAGTTGAATAATGAATTAGAAGTTTTTACAAGAACGTATAATTCATAAAACATGAAAATGAATGATGTATGTATGAAAACATATTAAATCTCATTTAAAGTTCATCGTGTAAGTAATATAGTTACCCATAACAGATTCATTTCATACGCCACTTCTTAATAATACATAATTTTTTAAAGTCTTTATCTTAGCTAAATTCTATTTTTAATAAAGCTTTATAAGAAAAATATTTTTTTGTAGGTCCTGGCTTCATGGACGGAGTTAGAATAAGAAAAACGAACAGTGAACTAATTTTCCGATTTTCGCTTTGAATGCAATGCTGAAACAATGCCTCTCCATGCCCACAAATTAATTTTTACTGGAATTTAAATTACGACGAAAGAAATAGTTAATAAGTTTCATTCATTGTTCCTTTATCCTTGTTTAAGTGAATGATTACTTATTTAAATTTAATCGTTAAAAGTCTAGTCTAGCCAGAATTTGAATGGTAGATTTTTATGTATACAGTAGAACGCCGATTATCCGAATCGATTGGGACCGGGGTCGATTCGGATAATCGGACATAGACTGGTAGGTTCAAAGTTGGCAACCAGAGACTACCAGTTTTGAGCTTGTTGAATATATAGCTTGGTAGGTATATGGTGAGAAGTATATCTATATATGTTTGTTTGGCTGGAGCTTCGAGCTCACCTCAAAACTGGCACTCTCTGACTACCAATATTGAACACGGCAATTGTCACTCTCATTTTTGTATTCTTGCGTCCCCCCAAAACTTCTTTTTATTGACAAATTTCTTGGTTTTAATTTTTTATATCACGCTTAAGACCGATTCGGATAATTGGCAATTCGGTTAATCGGCGTTCGGATAATCGGCGTTTATAAAAATATAAATATATAAAAATGAAAACTATTCTGTTTTTGATCCAATCACTATTTTTTTAAAAAGTATTTATTAAAGATGTTAAAATACTGTCGCACATGATCTTCCAAAATTCTAATATTTATGTGTTTTATTATTTAACAAACCAAAATACGCATTGATTTAAAGGATATCTTCTTTTATTGCCCTTTAAATTCTTCAAAATATAACGCAATTATAAATTAAATTGTATCATGATTATCTTATCCACTTGGCTCAAATTTCGTGTGAAATAAATTAATAACTGTCAAGCGTAAACCTCAAGGAAACATCGGCCCCTGAAGATATAACTTCATGTCACGTCATGACTTTATGTGTAACATATTCATGAATAAAGCCTAAATCCTGCGAAGGAATCTAATTGAATTTAGTACCTGCACCGAAAACAACAGGTGAAATCCTCCATCAAGAGGAGGATAATATGTACGTTTTCGCCACAAGACCTGTCCTTGCATTAATTTCCCCAGTTGCACGCCTTAATGCTCTCACCAGAGGGTGCGGGTGGGTCCCTCTAGCATCTTATTGTTAGTACCTTATTGTTAGTATCTTATCATCTGAACAAACAGAATTTAAATCCTCCATGAAACACAAGCACACACCACATCACCATGAAATTTGCATTCCCACTAACGTCCTTAGCAAATGCAAATGCCTTAAACATAAATTCCACCCGAGAGACTCCTTCGTCTCGTGGGTGGGTGAAGAAGAAATCCTTGCGGGGGAGCCCTCCATCGAAGTATCTCTCACATACTGGATGTACTCTAGGTGCATAGAAGTAAGTGTATATTTGAAATATAAAGATACAAAAGAACAAAATGCGCGCACGTGAAGCAGTAGGTCTATTAAACAGGCTTCACATTTATTATATTGTAACATTCGCGTGACTGCTTCACGTGTGCTGTGATCGTTGTTGTGACTCTAATATTGTTTACAGTTATATTGTTATTAACCAAAAAAATAAAAATAATATATATATAAATATATTATATATATATAATGGATTGGGGTAAAGCGCCAAAAGGACGCGACCACGCAACTTGCCACACATGACCGCTTTTACAACCTGGTGAAAAGTACTGAAACAGAAAAAGAAGACTTGCTGAAGTGACTCGGTTTTGAGCAATTTATTCCACTTCGGTGAATTGCTTTTATGACGGAACTTTTTGAGATATTTATAGACGCCAAAATTGGATATTTAATTTATTTATAAGCCTTCCACACCACACCGCACCAGATCCATTCACCATTCACTGTAATTTAGGGCAACGCACTATAAAATCATTATGTATATTTGAAATTTAATATGTATCTTGGGAATGGTTCTTCTCTTCTCTGATTTTCATTTCTTGCAATTTCTGTTCCATTTACGTATCTAATTTGTAAGTAAGCAATTTAAGTAATTCTGGGAAATTGTTTGGAAAGTATTGCTAAAACGAAAATGTATCCTTTGTGAGAATCACATTCACTCAACCTTTCAAATTATTAATTTCATACACTTAAGCAGCTTCCCTTATTCATTTCACGATTTCCAGCCATAGCTTTGTGTACCTATTGAAAACCCTAAGGGTTCTGGTGCTTAAATAAAATAAGGTAAATCGGTTTTCATAACACATCTTAAAAAGGCCTTGAGCTGGTGAAACTGGTTTTGCATAAATATTATATATTATTAGTTTTTCCCGCAATGCCAGAGAAAAGCGAGAGATTATCGTTTGGAATTCAATTAAAACTTCCTACCCAGAAGGCATCAACTTTAATATAGTAAAACGTTTTGTCCTTAAAAAGAGTCCCAGTTTTGCAGTTTTCCCTCAAATACGCATTAAAACTTTGCAACCAGCAGGCACCACAGCGCAGCTGATATTATAATATGAAATAGGGCAAATAAAGCTTAAAAAGTTTTTTGCTTAACGTTGGAAAGGAATACTATAAAAATATGTCGTATAACTCATCTATACATGTTACTGCCCGCATTCATTGTTTCAAAAAGGCCCTAGATTTTTCTGATTACGTCTCTTTTTTACTGCCATCGCCACACGGGAACTCGTTTTAGCAACAAAATTCCATTAATAAATTAAATGGGAGAAAAATGGAAAAGAAGCTCTTTTCAAATATACTTGTCTTTTTTCTTTTTTTCTTTTTTTCTTTTTTTTTTGTCATCATCTCAGTTTATTTTGATTGTGTGCTCCACCCCCCCACTTCTTGTTCGTTTCACCGATTTTATTCACTGAAGTAGAAATTTGGATTTGAACTGAAATAGACTTTTATGGGAAACATTTATGACTTAGAGAAGTAGCTCTGTTTTTTGGGTTCATAACGTTAACAGACTTTTATATACACATGTTGTCCATTACAGTTGGGCTAGTCAGGAAATTACCCATGTTTGTTATGGATGAATTGTGTTTTTGATTGCTTGTTGACGATAATGGATTTTTATTTATTTATTTATTTTTTTTTGTATCCCTCAACTTTGCACATATACGTCAATATTTATAGGAAAAAGTTTGCTTTTCCTTCCGTAGTAAGATTTTTGTGTAAAAATGAAGGGAGCAAAGCAAATTTTTTTAAAATAATGGAATAAACCAAAGCTTCGATCTGCGTTGAATGTAAGGTAAGTGAAAAGTAAACAAAAACCTAGTTGCAGTATCAAATAACCACATTAATTTGTAGTTTCTAATTTAAAGATGCTCTACGTACATATGCATATATACACTGCATAGTGCATATACAGCTCCTGACCAATGGATTAGACGCACAAGCAATTTTTTTTAAAAAGTCACTAATAATTGGAATTTTAAATTAAAGATGACATATTTTTTAAGTTTTCATTTTTTTATTAACCCGTTCACTATCAGGGTCTCCCGGAGAAAACCGCCACCACAGCCCAAGACTTTTTTCATGATTATATGAAACCAAATGGAATAAATTTAACGTATGTGTATTTAGAACAATCTAAAAAAACAAAATAAAAATTCTCCCAAACTGACATATATGTAAATATGTGACGCTGGGCTATAGATAAAAAGTTAACAGTATTGCCCAATACACAACATGTTTAAACATGCCTTAGTAAGTTGACCAAAAACGTCTGTCACATATATGTGACGTCTGGCTGTGGTAAGAAACTGATGTGTCACATATGTGTGACGGTTGGTAGCGAACGGGTTAATATTGATATTTATTTCTCTTACGAATAATTACAAATAATCTTAATAATCTATACAAGATCCTTTATTTTTAATAACTTTTTTAATTCTGTTCGGCATACTCGAAATACACGATATTAAAGCAGCTTTTAATTCTTCGTCATTACTCCAAATATCCGTAATATTTTCCTTCAGGACAGTTATATTATGGTTCTGCCGACTGTATACTTTTGATTTTAAGTAAGCCCAGCAATTCTCGATCGGGTTTAAGTCCGGAGAATTGCCAGGCCAAGGAAGCACCTCCAGATTCTCTTCTTGGAAGAAGTTACTTATTGATTTTGCCGTATGGCAAGATTCTCCATCCTGCATGAACACATATTGGGATCTTAGATATAGTAAAGAATTTATATACGGCACAGAACGTCTGACAACACGTTTTTATACTGCTGTTGCCTCATTGTGCCGTCAACAAAATAAATTGGTCCAGGGCCTTCACTACTAATGCAGCTTCAAATCATGATTGAAGGGGGTGTTTGATGGTTCTCATGGTGCAGTCCTCCTCCTAACAAATTGAGCCATTTCTGTGTTGATGCATTCTAGCCCAAATAAGCCGCCTTTTCTTCATTAGCTTCCTCAGCCTAGGCATTTTTTCTGGACGCCTACATTTTAACCCAGTTTCCCATAATCTTCGGCGCAATGTTGTCGTCGATATCGCAATTCCCGTGTCCTTAAGAATGTTTGTAAGAGCGTGGCTTGATGCTCTGCGATGTTGGATGGCTGTAAAGATAATTGTCCGATCTTCTCTTGGCGAAGCGTTTCTTTCGGCAATTTCGTCGTATACTTTGCCTTCCAGGGGGTCCTCTGGCCAATTGTCTAGCCTCTCTGTCAACTGTAGAGGCAGAAACTCTGCACAATCTTGCTATAGCTCGATTGGAAAGCTCTCCAGCTTTTATTAAATCCACAATTACACTTTTTTTCTGGGATTTTATGTCCTTCGCGCGACCCATTTTCTAAAAGTTTTACAATTACCACAGTGTTAACTTTAAAACAGTTATCTTTAAAGAACAATGTACTTTTTTAGTTTTTTAATAATTTATTATTTTCCCCCGACACTCTTTTAACAAAGTTCCCTAATTCACTTGTTAAGAAACATTTTAATTAACATTAAAAATAAGACTTAACTGGTTGCTTGCAAACTTAGCAATGACCGCAAAAACAAGATCATGTTAGTTACCTGTAAATTACATACCTACCAGCAACACTTTTTGGTTTTTTCCCGTTATAAAAAGATTGCTAGAATGCTAACATTGGATAATTTAAAAGAAACGAAATTCCTAGAAGGGTTAAATTGTAAAAAAAGAGGGCGTGTTTTAAACTTTCCATACATTTTGTCAGTGCGTCTAATTCATTGGTCAGGAACCGTTCATACTATCGTCCCAAAGTTTTGAAGCATTAACATTTGTTATTGAAATTTATAAAAATTCACTTTATTTTCTATTTTAAAAACATCTAGTTGAAACGTTAAATCGACATTCTAATAAGTTTAGGTACAATTTAAAAAAAAAATCATTTTTTGAAGCTAGTTGCGACCAAATTACTAATTTAATCCTAATTTACCTGTTGTAAAATGCTTCTAAATGTTCTAATGGTAGTATCTTCATTGCTTCATGAAAATACTTAAATAACATTTCTGGAAATTTAAATACTTTAAATAGAAAATGTTAAAGGTTACGATGTAACCTTCACCATAGAGTACAGATAATAAACTTATTTTATTTACTGAATATTTATTCATTTCCTGATTTCTTGCACATATCTGAAAATTATTTTTTTCCTTTTTTTCTTTCATTTCGTTGTTTGTTTGAAATTATGCAAAATTATCCAAAAATACAAATCAATGTACATTTTCAGACAATAAGAATAAGAATTTTTTGATATACTTAAAATTTGTAAATTTACACAACAAACAAATGCTATAAAAAACGATTAATATAACTTGAAATATTCCAGAAGATGAAGTGGTCGTTTTAATCTGACATGTAATAAAACAGAAAAATTGCAAATAGTCACGAAAGGTCGCTTAAAAATTATCAAATTATGATAATGAGTTCCAACCCTTTGAGTGGAAAATTTCATTCATTGATACAATTTATGTGCCCTTTTTGTGCGTTTATAAAAAGGATACAAATAAAACGACCATTACTTTGTTGCAAATGATTACAATATGTAATCAATGTAATGTACATATTATTTTTTAGTACAAAAACAAAATAAAGTTTTATTAAAACAAAAAAACCAACTTGATTAGTAAAATTAAATAAAAGTAAAGAAAGAAAGAAGTAAGAGGAAGAAACGTATAAATGTTAAAACTTGTGAACATTTACTTATCAGCGTCTTGAAAAGACTCTAGTTATAAAAGATGTTAGGTTAGAACAATTGTAAAGAACTTAGACTACAAGAATTATTACCTGTAAGTTAATAAGAAAACAAAACAAAAAAACAAGTTATGTAGTGAGAATATTTTATTTTATGTAAAAAACAAACAAACAAATTCTCATGGTAAAATGTGTAATAATTTCTAAATGAATTAGTTAAGTCTCTAGGCAGTGAGTAAATGTTCAAAATAGAAAGGAAACAAAAACATTACATAGTATATATGCAGTATGTACTTGCCTTTGAGATTAAAACTGTTAAAGAATAGGAATAACGTTGTAATATGTAAAACCAGAAAAAAAAACCCATTTACAGTTAAATTGTACTTGATCTCAATGTGATTTATTAATATGTATACAATTTATCAATTCTTTTCACTGGACTTGAGGCCGCAGGATAAGAGAAAGAGATTTTCCAAATTTTAGTTGTAAGAGATCTTGCTTTTTATAATTTAATTCTTGAAATTATGCTTAAATTGCGTTTTTTCGAGTTCATAGTGAAGCGATTTAAATTACGAAATAAACGAAAAATGGAAATGAATAAGCGCAAACCCTATTATTTTGTAATTTATGATTCTGACAATTTTACATTGTTCAAAATAACTGCCAGAGGAACTTATTATTTTGTTGTAGCATAAACAATTCTTGAAAGTTAGTCAATTTGTTGAATTAAAAAAAAAAAAAAAATAAGAAAAACTAAAAACACTGATTTGGGGACTAAGCGTTTTATTTAATTGAAAACCGATTTAGCCCTAAATCAGCAAGATTGCAAAATGCGAAAATTGTGATTGAATAGTTAAATATAACTGCAAGGATATAAGAATGGTTTTTAGAAAAATTTTAAACAATTGGTGTTGAATGTAAATAGATAGCCTATGAATTCCCTGCAAACTTATCCTGTAAATTAAACAAACAAAAACAGTAAAAAGTAAAATATCCATGTTTAGGCTAGTGAATTGTAAAGTTTTAAAATTACGACTAAAAAAGGAAAGTAATAAGTTAAGCAAAAACTTATTATATAAATCATAAAAATAAATTTTGTTTTGTAATCCTAGAAAACCAGAAAATAAAGTGAACCACAACCAATCCTCTCTAGCACTTCTCATGCAAAACCTCACTTTTCCCCTTCCTACGGCCGTAATGAAGAAAAACATAAAAGAAAAAGCAGAAATTTATTCGCAAAGTTAACAAAACTTTGAATTGCTTTATAAACGGATATGACCAACTGAAATGTTTTGTATCTATAGGCGTTAAATTTTAATGTAACCTTTACCAGAAAATGTTATTAAATATTGTAAGCAAACAATAAATATAACTGAATAAGCCAAGTTTTTGGATTTATAACTTTTATTGGTTTTTCACTGTCCAGAAAATATAATATAAACACGTTTTGCAAATTTTCTGAGTAGTTATAGGACGAAATACTTGCAAAACAAAAAAACACCCTGTATTTTATACACTTTCACCAAATAAAATCAGCATAATAGCATAATCATTGAAAATTCCGTCAACTTATGTGAAGTGATTATTTTATCAGGGAACGATAAGTCAGTTCAAAAATTCTTTGTTTCTACCATTTCACCTTAATTTCAAATTTATTTATTTATTTATTATTACAAATGGCCTGGGCAAATCTTCCAGTTCAACCCGAACAGTATCTTGAAATTTTAGATGAGGAATTTTTTCGACATGTAGAAGTTGCAAAAACAGTTTTGGAGCAATTGAAAAAACCGAACGGTGGGTGAGACATGATATTGAAATATTCTCGTATTGAATAAAGTCTTAAAAATAATTTAATTCGAATGTAGACAAGATGATTGCGGGAAAATTTATAAAAAAGTGTTTAGATCTTGACGCCCCAAGTATTGAAGTGAAGAGTAATCGTAATGATTTCTTTAAGTACTTTTTGAAGATGTTGCAAACAGCTGTTTCTACACAACCGCCACAATATGATAATTGGGTAGGTTTTTTTTTATTTAAGCTTAAACTTAATTTTATCCTGGGACTACACAGGAGGTCGTCTGGACCTCAAACGTTTTTTAAGATCTGAAATATCAGAACGAATAGGAATATTCGAGAGGCCCGGTGCGTCGTTAAAATAAGTTCGAACTAACGACGATTATACCAAAAAGTATATCCTCTTAGCTAAAAAACTGTATAACACAAATTCTTAAAAAATCATAGTTCGCGAGATATAGCAGTTTGAAAATGCTCTGGGGTAAGTTTGACCTTGCGTGTGTTCAGTGGCGGATTTACACATTTGCCGCCAGTAAGCTATTTAAATTTCGCCGCCCCTACTCACCCCTGCAATTCGATACAACCATATTAATTAAATTTTTGTTAACGAAATTTTAGCTTTATGATTTGTGCACTATCGTCCTAATTATGAATCAATGATATTGTTGAAATATTCTCTTTTGCTAAGTGCTTAATTTACGCTGATGATTTAAAATTGTTAGATCCTCAGAAGATAATAATAATACAGGGTGTTCAGAGGTGGGTGGTCAATACTGCAGGGGGTGAAAGGTCAGACCGAGACAAGCAAAAAATCGTATGGGTGGGGGGGGGGGGGGGGGGGGCATCTCGCACCGTTTGGCAGTTACAGGGTGATTCGTAAATCAGGATTTTGCCTTATATGGGAACCGCTCTTGTATTTTTATCTTTTTTTCTACGCATCGCAGCGGCCCCAAACTGATTTCAAAAAATCACTATTTGGAAGCCCTTTCCACAAAAGTTTACACCACCCCCCTATCCCCAACCCCTTGGGCACAATCCCCCCTGGAAGTTGAAAAAATTAACTTTTATTTCACAATTTTTCACCTTTCGCCCCACTTTTCTCCGAAATTCATGTTATTAACATACCTACTTTTTATTTTTTTTAAGTTGCCTATCTAATTAGCCTGCCAAAAAGGTGCAACATGCCCAGATAGGAAAAGGATACGAAAATTTATTTACAAAAATCCTTTTACAGAAAATCATGATAATTTGAATTTTTAAGAAATTATACTGAAGTTAACTAAAAAATACATTTTGTTTGCTTAAAAACTAATTACAATTAAAACGTTTGTCCTTTAAAAGCTGTTCAAAATATTCTCCGCCAGTTTCGATGCATGCAAGTAGCCTTGGTCTTATTTCACGTTTCAGGTCTATGGTAACCAGTCTCTCCCGTATTTTCGTGGCTGCAGTCCCAATCCTGGTAACTAATTCTTCTCTAGTGTTGATTAGTCTTGAGTAAACTTCATCTTTCATCATTCCCCATAAGAAAAAGTCCAGTGGAGTAAGGTTCGGTGACCTAGCAGGCCAAGGAATCGGTCCACCTCGTCCAATCCAGCGCTCTGGGTAATTTTCATTTAACCTTGCCCTAACAATGTTCCCAGTATGCGCAGGTGCTCCGTCGAGCTGTAAATAAATTGCGCTTCTGGTGCCCAGGGGGATGTCCTCCAACAGATCCGGAAGGGTATACTCCAAAAAGTCCGAGTATAGCTGACTATTCAGCACTTGGGGCAAGATGAAGGTTCCTATCAACTGGTTGCCGATGATGCCAGCCCAGACATTGACACTAAATCTTTGCTGGAAGGACCGACACCTGGTCGTATGTGGGTTCACATCTAACCAGGTGTGGAGGTTGTGCAAGTTTGTGATGCCATCCCGGGTGAATTGCGATTCATCCGTCCACAGAATTCGGTCTAGAAACCTTCTGTTTTCGATGTCAGACTCGAACAGCCAAGTGCAGAATTGCAATCGTCCTTCGGAATTTCCTTCCCTAGTGCTTGGACCGGGATATGGTGGTATGCATGTAGTCCCTCTCGGTTCACAACGGTCCAAACTCTCCCTGAAGACAATCCTGACCTTCGTGCGACCTGCCTGATGCTTATTACAGGGCTGTTCCTGACGATGTTGAGGATTTGTTGGTCGGGGTCCGCTGAATCGGCCGATTTTCCTGCTCGCGTTTCTGCTCTGGGGGCGGTTACACTTCCGGTTTCTTTTAACCTTCTGAAAGTCCTTGAAAATACCCTTCTGTTGAGTACCCGCCGATTCGGGAATCTCCTTTGGTATTCTCGTACGGCCTCATTATCATTTCCTTCTACTAAACCGTACACGTAAATTATATCGGCATACTCGTCAACACTGAATTCTGCCATTTTATCTTAATTTTTTCTATTAAACACCCGTTCTTATCGCTTGCTTCTCCAACTGTGGTCAATGTCCTTTCAAACTTACCCATTTTTATACCATAATTCATAGGAGGTATTAGAAACGGAGCGTCAGGATACTTAGGAGTCAATACTGGATATAATAAACTAATAACGCTATTTAACGAGATTACATTTATTATTTTATTACTGTTTTGCTGAAATAATAAAAATGTACTACCTCTGTTTCCTAAACAAACATTTCCGAACTTGCTGTCATAAAAATTATTTACTTAACGACTTTTCCCATTATGGTGCAATAAAGTAATTAGGTACCTGTGAGGATGTTTTAATTTCAGGCCTTTTGCAACCCTTTTCTACCTGGGCATGTTGCACCTTTTTGGAAAGGTAATTAGATAGGCAACTTAAAAAAAATAAAAAGTGGGTATGTTAATAACATGAATTTCGGAGAAAAGTGGGGCGAAAGGTGAAAAATCGTGAAATAAAAGTTAATTTTTTCAACTTCCAGGGGGGATTGTGGCCAAGGGGTTGGGGATAGGGGGGTGGTGTAAACTTTTTTGGAAAGGGCTTCCAAATAGTGATTTTTTGAAATCAGTTTGGGGCCGCTGCGATGCGTAGAAAAAAAGATAAAAATACAAGAGCGGTTCCCATATAAGGCAAAATCCTGATTTACGAATCACCCTGTAACTGCCAAACGGTGCGAGATGCCCCCCCCCCCCACCCATACGATTTTTTGCTTGTCTCGGTCTGACTTTTCACCCCCTGCAGTATTGACCTCCCACCTCTGAACACCCTGTATAATAGATTTTATATCGCACTTCTCAGCATGTTGCTGGAAACATTCACCTAATTCTGAGCTGCCTAGGCATTCGAATTTAGGCTCTGCGGATCCATTTTCTGAAAAATCTTAAAAACTAAATAACAATTTTTAAAAATATTAAAATATATAATTCTATTTTGTTCTCCCCAGACAAATAGTATTTGGTATAAGGGGCAACATATGAATATATAATATTATTAATTAATTATTCAGCTTTAATTGTGCTTAATTTTTCGATTTAATAAAATTTTTGATAAGACTTTTAAATTCCACAATACTGCGAGCATTTCTTATATTTTCTGGTAAGCTATTATAATAATTAACTGCAGAGTAAATTGGATCATATTTTAGTCGGTTAGTCCTTGGCGCCGGTAGATTATAAGTTCCCATCATTGCTTTCTTTGTATTATATCCGTGAATTTCTGTTCTCAAAACTAGGTTAATAGATGATTTTACGTGTCTCTTTGTAATGTTATAAATGGCCTTAGCCTTTTCTATCTCTGTTAGTTGCTTCAGGTTAAATTTGTCTGTGCTTTCATACAAAATTGTAGTGGCCATATCCCGAGGAAGATTAACACTAGATTTACCGGCGCGAAAGCCTGTAATTTTTATAACTTTCGGTACCTTTAAAGTGTTATATTTTTACATTTAAATTAGTAACTATAAATGGGGAACAAGTTTTTTATATGTCGTAATTTTGAATCTTAATAAGCTTTGGCATAATTCTTAGGAGATAACTTTACAAAATTTAATCAATTTATAGAATAAATTGAGTACCAGCCTTGTGTATAAATATATAGTGATTGCAACTGTAACTGGTACTGTCCTCACTAGATGTCCATACTTACACCATTTTAAAAGATTTCGTAAAAGCTTTCCTACTGTATACCAGTTTCATAACTTCATTTCAAAGCGATTATACCAGTACGAAACATTTATACAAAAGTAATACTCGAGCGAAATTAAATTTTCTTTATTATTTGTTTTTATTATTATTTATTATATGTTCATCGGGAACGGTATTAATACCTTTTATGCAGGCTGGCGCCGATTGGCGGGTCGGGTATTAATATACTTTATGCCAATCGGTGGGTCCTTGTACTTTTTTCGCCGACTGGCGTCGAAAGGCGGTACGAGTATTTATACATTTTGTGTAGGGAATGCATTTTTTGATGAAGCACATACTCTAACTGTTTCTACTATTAGTTTTGAAGATATTTCTTGTCTTCTAAAAAGTGCATTTTTTTCACTAATGACAGCCCACTCGACGTGTGAGTTAAGCTCAAGCTATTACCCGTAGATAGTGTGTTAAGATAATATGCCTCTAAAGCCTACTAGCAGATCATTTTGTGCAAGCATTCATATCTTAGGGTTTTCAATTTAATTTTGATTTCATTTTATTTTACTTTTATTTCATTTAAGGGTTTAGTTTAAGTAAACAGAAGCAAAGTAACAGACAAAACCTAGAAAGGATAAATAAACTATAGAGATTCTGTCGACAGTTAATGATTTTTTTTAATCCTTTTAATATATTTATTTTTTCACGCCGGATCTCACACTTTGAAGAAAGAATTTGATTACATTTTTTCGTATAAAATCTTACCAAAACTTTAATGACAAATTTTATCATCCAGTCTTGATGTTCCTCACAGTAATTCAAATTTATATGTTTCTTTAAATGTTCCATATATTGTTGAGTTAGTTGAGACTACTGTTTGAGTTGTGAAATAGTTTTGTTAAATATTATATATGGGTAATTCTTTTACAAATCGTACGGATTTTGATAAAAATTTACCGACATGTCTCCGATTTGGCTGAAACTTTTTTTACGGACTCTATATCGCAAAATAAGAGATACGTGTCCGAGATTTTTTTTTGTTCCGCATATTTTCTATAATACTAGTGATCGAAAATGTAAGAAATAATTAATTTTTTGACTTGGAGACTCATTTCCAAAAATTTATAACTATGGTTTTATTTGAGCTACAAACTTCTTTTTTTTTCTCTTTAAATCTAAAGGACTGAGTTTTGAGAAAAAAATATTTTTAATAAAAATTATTAACAAATTCATATTGTTATTAACAATTTAATTGTTTAAATCAATTTTTAACAATGGCCCCCACCTCTTAGCAAGTTGTTAGTATTTTTATTGTATTCTCCGTCATATTTTACATAAAAAACATGTTTTCAAAATATGGTACCTTTATTATTACTATTTTTAAAACATTAATTTATATAGCGCGACACGTCAAAAAAAAAACGTTTTTTTGTTAATAAAAAGAAAACTATAGCTCGGATCAAAAAAAGTTACATATAAAAGTTGTAGATAATAAAAAGACCTTTTTGACAATTTTTGTCTTAACTATTTTTCGACATAACCTCAAACTTTTCGAATAAAATGCTAAAAATGTTAAAAATCCCCTTTTTGAAACATTATTTATTGATAAAAAGACTATAAAAAATTAAAAAAGAAATTAACATATAATTTTTGTGTTTTTAATATGTTTCTCAACTGACCATCAAACGAAATACATATTAACCAATAATAAGTATTGAAACCACAATACATTTTTTTTTATGCGATAAAATAATGTTCTATCATTTATTATTAATTAATGTTTCAAAAAAGGGATTTTTAACATTTTTAGCATATTATTCGAAAAGTTTGAGGTTATGTCGAAAAATAGTTAAGACAAAAACTGTAGGTCTTTTTATTATCTACAACTTTTATATGTAACTTTTTTTGATCCGAGCTATAGTTTTCTTTTTATTAACAAAAAAACGTTTTTTTTTGACGTGTCGCGCTATATAAATTAATGTTTTAACTAGAGATGCCACGAATAGTAATTTGGCCGAATACCGAATACCGAATATTCGGCGAGGTTCTTGGCCGAAGCGCCGAACATTCGGCAGCCGAATATTCGGCCACACTTTGTACTTTCCGCGGGCGACAAATCACAACTCGTCGCTGCAGAAAATGTTCGTTCAGATGAAGGTGTGGAACAGAAAAATTCTGTTGCAAATGAACTTGATTTTTACATGGTATCTGTTCGTTTAGATCGGACAGCAAACCCTTACAAGTGGTGGTCAGCAAACGCGAAACAATATCCAACCCTTTCACAATTTGCTAAGATTTATTTATCATCTCCCGGTAGCAGTGTGTATAGTGAGCGGCTGTTTTCGGAAGCAGGTATAATTTTTGAGGAAAAACGCAATCGTCTGCTATCAACAAACGCTGAAAAAATTGTTTTCATTCATCATAACTTACCACTGGTAGATTTTAAATATTAATTTGTTAGCTCTTTTTTTTGGTTAAATAACTATATCTTTGTGAGTAATATTTTGAGTTCTTTTTTCATGATTTATTTGGTAATCCTTACTATATTTTATCATAAATACGAAATTAAATCTGTTTATCACGATTTCACGCCAAAACTGCTGAACCGATTTAAATGAAATTTGGTACACAGATACATACTCTAGAGCCTTAGAAAGGACATGGGCTATAATTTACGCGGACGAAGTCGCGAGAAAACAGCTAGTAATAAAAAAATAATAAATAAATTACTATTCGGTATTCGGCCGAATAGTTAACCATATTCGGCCGAATACCGAATAGCGAAAAAAAGTGGCCGAATAGCCGAATGCCGAATAGTTGCCGAATATTCGTGGCATCTCTAGTTTTAACCCGCTAAGGTCCTACTTCATTTTTATATACACTCCAGGCCAACTAGTGCCAAATTGGCACCGCGCGACTTTGGACCGTAATAACTTCTCTCAGATTTGGTCAAATAACTTCAAATTTAATCTAAATTGTAGGGAATTTAATCAGGAACACAATGAACGTAATGATTTTGATAGTATTTTTTTCATTTTAATAAAAATTACAGAGAAACGAAACAAGTTTCAAAAAAAAATAGTGCTTTAGTTTTTGGCGTGTCATTTTTTTACAAATCATTATAATTTCAAAATTCTTGATCGTAGTTATTCTTTAGTAAGTAGACTAAAGGCCTATTACAATCATTAAGGGAAAAAAATGATTTTAATATTTTTTAAGGTTAGTCAAAGTTGTGTGTTTTTCGGAAATGGAAAAAAACGAGTCTCGTATCTTGTCATACAAAAGTAATTTATTTTCGTACATTTTATGAAGAAAATTAATTGAATTATCAAAAATTATTATAATTCCTTATCTTTGTACTGTAGGTAAAAATCTCGTGCTCCGCAGCGTCACTGTGCGGCTGCAGCATTTTTCATCATAATTACATATAAGAAAAAAAAAATTACAAGAATTTCGTTTGAAACATACTTACTTGGATAAAAAATATCCTCTGGAGTTGCTAAAACCGTTCACTAAAATTTGGAACAGACACCGACTGCGCAACGTTAAAAGACCAACTAGTGCCGGTTAGGCACTACGAATAGTTTGACGTCCTCTCAAACCGGTTATTTGTAAGTAACTGACGCGGCATCGGTACAGAGATTTAGAGGACCCTTAGAACAAGTTTGTCGAACAATAGAAATCTTGAGAAAGTGAAAGTTCTAAAAGTTACACTTAGTTGAAGAAAACTCTGGTGCCAATTTGGCACTAGTTGGCCCTTAGCGGGTTAAAAATAGTAATAATAAAGGTACCATATTTTGAAAACATGTTTTTTATGTAAAATATGACGGAGAATACAATAAAAATACTAACAACTTGCTAAGAGGTGGGGGCCATTGTTAAAAATTGATTTAAACAATTAAATTGTTAATAACAATATGAATTTGTTAATAATTTTTATTAAAAATATTTTTTTCTCAAAACTCAGTCCTTTAGATTTAAAGAGAAAAAAAAAGAAGTTTGTAGCTCAAATAAAATCAGAGTTATAAATTTTTGAAAATGAGTTTCCAAGTCAAAAAATTAATTATTTCTTACATTTTCGATCACTAGTATTATAGAAAATATGCGGAACAAAAAAAAAATCCTCGGACACTTATCTCCTATTTTTCGATATAGAATCCGTAAAAAAAGTTTCAGCCAAATCGGAGATGTGTCGGTCAAAAAGGTGTTGTTTTTACTTTTATAAGCCTTTAATTTTAATAGAGCGTCATTTATTTGCTCACGTTCATTTACGCATATTAAGCAATTTGCAACACATAAAAGGGGCCTTTTATAATCCGTATAGAAAGATTATTTCACCGTCAAACACAGTCTTATTTAATTATGAGAAAGTATACAGCTTTTGTAGGAAAATAGTTATACGGTAGGAACTTTTTAACTTTTTGAAAGGCATCTCGACTTATTAGCTTGGGACTTTGATGACGCTTTTAAGCATACGATGACAGCGCCGCTAGTGAGAAGTGTACTCAACTGTGATTTTGGCGACTTGCAATCACTATAATCTTTATACACAAGGGTACCAGTCAATTTGACTGGCCTTGGTAAATCTAGTGTTAAACACCACTTTGATAGCCCTATTTAACAATCTCGATATAATTTGCATATTCCTTGTTGTGGTTTGACTTCATATTATTAATCCATAAGTTACCAATGGCAATATATTCGCATTGTAAATTAGATTTTTAATTCTTGGTAGTATACAGTTATTTCTATTTATGACTCCAATAAGTCCAGCCATTCTCCTCTTCCACATGTTTAGTCCAAGTAAGTTGGTCATCTATTACCATTCCCAGGTATTTGTATTCCGAAATTCTGCAAAGTTCCCTCCCGTCGATTCGTACATATGTTTATATTAATTTCGTTTTTATTTTTTTGCTTTATAATCATATAGGTTGTTTTTTGCATATTCATTGATAATTTGTTTCCTTGTAGCCAATCATCGAATTTTTTAAGATCTTCATTAATGTTGTTTTCTAATTCTCCCGGTGAGTCTCCTGAATATAGTAATAATGTGTCGTCTGCATATATGATGTATTTCGCGCTCAGATTTTTAAATTTAATATTGTTTATATATAACAAGTAAAACAAAGGGCCTAATATTGATCCTTGAGGTACGCCGATTTTGATATTCCTCTCCTGGCTATAGATGCTGTTTAGTTTCGTTTTGATGAACCTTTTATTCAGATAATCCCTTAGTAGCTTGAGTGGTTTTCCCTGTATGCCAAGATTGTGCTCAGCTTCAAAGTGATTTGGATATGTTAGCTAACTGGTGTAGTATTAATGATCTTTCTCTGAACGTTACTAACAAGGAAACGTTCTCAGGTGTGTCTGACTGATTTTGATGAAATTGAAATATGTTATAGAGTATCGAAAAATAAGAGACACGTATTTTTTTTATCTGCGGATACGCACATTTAGGGGGTACTTTTATTTATTGTTTTTTTTTTTTTTTTATAAAAATTGGTGTATTTTTCAAAAGTTTGTTTGTTTGTCCGCCATTTTGATTTTTTTTAATGTAACATCAGATTCGTAATGAACGACTCCAAAAACCCCTTAATACTGGTTTTCACGAAAAAACTGATATTTGAAAGAATATACATCATTTACGTAGTAGTGCCCCCTTGATGAGCTTTTTTTACGAAAACGGAAAAACAGTTCAGCTTTATTTTTCAAAATCGTATGTAAAAAAATATTTCTCTATGATTTTTGACTAAAACTTTTATTTTTGTGACGCAAAATTATAAAAAAAAAACGTTTTTCTGCAATAAAAAATAAGGGTTGCCACCCCCGGGAACCGGATTACTTACAAACGTTTAGTATATTTATGAGACATCAAAAAAACAATTTTGGCCCCAAATTTGCCGCCCTAGGCTCCAGCCTATTCAGCCTGCTGGTAAATTCACCACTGCGTGTGTTCCCAAGTTATGTACGGAGATGTGTAGTCCCAAAATTAATTGATTTACAAAAACAATATTATTGCCAAGTAAAAATGTCGGTTTTTAATTTTTATACTTTTAACAGTTTAAACCAAAACAAAAAGACGATGGGGACGTTAAAATTCGTGAATCAACTTTTTGGTCTCCCGATAAACGTACCTATGTTGCTGCAAAAGTAATTCCTGACTACGGAACGCTTGTTTACATGGCTGTATCATATAAACCTGAACTTGGATGGCAATCTTATGGATTTAGTAATTATGAATTTTAAAATATGCTATAAAATGTACATCTCTATTTTTTCGTTGTTGTTGTTGTAAGGTAAACGAAATTAATTGTAAAATTGCTTGCATTATTTAAATGAATCAAATATATTTATTCAAAAATTGTCTACATATTCTTGTCTTTAAAATTGTAAGATTCATCAATGTCGAGATTACTAAAGAATTTTTACTTAAAATGCTAAAACGTACATGATAAAAATTATAAAATGTTGGACGGATTTTCTTAATCTAGGACGGAATGGAATTACGCAAATTCGGAAATACATTTTCAATTCTTAAGAAATAACAAACAACTTCAGGAAATCCTTTTTTTAGTTTCCTTTGATAACAACATATTTTACTAAAGCGAAAAATTACTTTTTAACAAAATATATTGGTATCTAAGTAGGATAAAACTAAAAAGTATTCCAACAAAACCACTCGTAACATTTGACTTAAAATAATGCTTAGAATTTTTTAAATAAAGCTGCAGGCATTATCACCCCTATTCTTCATTCCGACGGAATTGAAATCCGTTCGGAATGTAGGATATTCAAAAGCAGGCTGGAATGAAGAATAGGGGTGTATATTTTGTTCTATTTATAAAAATGCATATGAGGCTCTTGCATTTCCGAATTTGCAAAACTTTTAAAACTGAGCCTATTCATAACTGAATATCAGCTCTGCACAGCAATGTTATTTCAATTTTTAGTAGAAAAATTTTTGAAAAAGGAATTCTAGAATTATATCCGTTTTAAATTTGAGATTTAAGGACTCCTGCAGAGCTGCAATTGTGAATAGGCCTACAATCTAAATCTATCTAAAATACGCTAAAATGGCTACAAAAAGGCACAAAAGGGCTGATATTTTCATCACCCCAGAACTGTTACAGCTGTCCTCGGAGCAGTAGCACTCCTCCCAGTAGTCCCCGTTCTTGTGGACGCCCCAATTGCAGACACCTGTTACACCTGTGTCAGAGACCGACGAGCACCGTCTTATTACTTGCCGCCATCTGCCGTCCCCTGGAACCATAACAATCATTTTATAGGGCTTGTTTAATGTCGAAGAAGTGGGTTAATCTTACAAACGAATCCCCTGGGGCCCTGCTCAACACGTTTCACGCAAAAGGAGCCGGGCATGTGCGATTCATCGCTGCTGCACTCGATGGCGATGTGTTCGGTTCTGTTGAATTTTTTGTATGCCCCGCAGGCGTCCACTCCTTTGGGGTCTGTTCCAGAGGAGCACTGGAAGCATCTTATTGCTGAAACTGCAAGGAAATTTTGAAGAAGTTAACGAGCCACGCCCTCTAATCTTTTGTATAAATTTGCAGTTTGGACGGGCAATTTTCCGAAGCACTCACCATCTTTTACAACTAGAAGAATTAGTAAGGAAGTTAACATTAAAATACTATTTAGAATTGCCCCCATTCTTCAAAGAAATTAAACATAAACAAAAAGGTACACAATTTACAAACAACTCACTCGGGTGAGAAACGTCATTGGAATGTCAAAGAAAAGTGTTGTCAAACTGCAGAGCACTGCCAGGTCTTTAGCGTAAAACGCAAGTACTTTTAACGAGAAAGTATCAAGGATTCTGTTGAAAGGATAAAAATAACATGTTATATGTGCAGAATTATCACAGTGATGAAGAAATAATTAAATATAAGCAGGAGGGAAAGTATTTTTCAAATTAAACTAATATACTATATACTGTAAACCCACAAAAATATGGGCAGTTCCCGCTAGTGACACATCGGTAATGCAGTTCAACTGCCAAACAAAAGCCACAAGGAATAAATTTCGTTTGCTTTCGCTGATTAGTTCATAAATTTGCTTTATTACTGCTAAAATCGCAGTTTAATTCCAGCAATATGCATTCCATCCAACTGTTGATATTTTCGGCAATATTTTTATGTACCATTAGTGTAGGTGAGTCTTAAATTCAAACAGCTATGATATTTCTTCGTTTATTAAACTTGTTATTTTTACATCCGCACAGTTTTCGGTATAAAATGCTGGGAATGTCGCTCCGACAACGATCCAAAATGCTCCGATCCGTTTGATAACAGCACCCTTGCGATAACCGACTGTAGCCAGGCTTCGGAATTGCCGCATCTTCCCGGGGTCAAGGCGACTATGTGCCGGAAGATAAGGCAAAAAGGTGAGGTCACTTGATTGCAAACGTATGCCTGAATTACTAATCAATCAAATAATAATTAATTGGGATTGCACAGCGCACGGGGAGTGGAGGTACTACAGAAGCTGCGCCTACATGGGCGAACCGGGCATCGGAGGCGACGAGCGCTTCTGCTTGATGCGAACGGACGCGTACAACATCTTCATGGAGTATTGCACCTGTAACAGCAAGGACGGCTGCAACTCATCCAGCTTAATTTCGGCCAGTGGAATCACTGTCGTGTGGGCTGCTCTAATTCTAGGCGTCTTCCGCTTCTGCTAGTATCTGTAGGTTACAAATTAAATTCCTTTCCTGATGGGCTTTAGCTGAACTTCACATTTTTGTCTCGAATCAAGAAAGCAGTAGTGCTAATAATCGTTGAAATATTATATAGGTACTTATTCCATAAGCGCATTTAGGGGAAGCTAGGGAGAATGAGCGAGATTTTTATGAAATTTTAATTTTTACAACTGCTTCGTTTGGGGTTTATAAAGTATCAAAAGGGAATTCAATAAGATATCGAGCCTGCAAAAAGTTTTGTATGTAATTGAACACATGGATACTCCAAAGGAAGGTAGGTATGAATGTTTTATTTGTTTTTCGCCTCCACCATAAATTCTCTCTAATAAAATACTTTGATATATATTTTTTACACAATTTTATGATTCCCTTAAGTTTTTGAAAACCGCACATTTAGTTCAAACTATTTTTAAGTAAAATAATGATTTATTATCTCTCGTTATTATTAGTTGCGTTTTTTTCATCTGTCCAGAACATAAGGAAATTATACCTTGAATTGAAATTTCTCATGAGTAATACAGGTAAACTTTAATTTTTTTTTTTAAATAACAACCACTTTTTAGTCAAAAATTACTCAAGTTTTTTATTGTTCTGGATAGACGAAGAAAACGCAGTTATTATAACTTACGGAGTTTATTGTTACTCACTCTGTGGCCATTTTTAAAACGTTTAGGATAATAATTAAAATAAGTCTTATTATATTACAAAATTTAAAAAAGAAACTAACAATAACTTGTCCACCGTCCCTCCCTAGCTCGCTCCCCACTTAAAGTAATTCCGTCCAAAGATATTAAAAGACATATTTTTGTACATTAGTTTTTAAATAAAGGATATAAAAATAAGTAAAGGCTTTTTTAGTTTACATTTAGTAAGATAAGCAGCTTATGTGGACTTACAATCAAAAGTTAGCATTTAAAACTGCTTTACTGCTATATACAGTCAGGATTTTTAGAAAATCGACTTTTTTTTATTTTATTTTCGTAATGTAAATATATTTAAGTACACCCACAGAAAATTTCATGTCAATCTGGTGAATATTCTCGAAGTAACACGCATATTTGTAATGACGTGTTCGAGTTTTTGTACTATATGTAAAGTGCTTTTGAAATTTTAAACGCGTTTTTCTCAAAACTGTGTTCTTAAAGTCGGTGAGCAAGATTTCTCGGAAACGGCTGAACCGATCAGTTTCAAATTTTAACACAAGCTTCTTTAGTTTATTTTTTAGTAATTAATCGAAGCTTTTTGCTCACCGATAAATATTTTCCATTTTATATACAATTTAGAGCGAAAATTGTTGTTAAAAACCGATTTTTTTTTTTAAGAAGCCGCCATTTTCTCAAAAATTCCTATTTTGCTTATTCCTTCGATTAATTACAAGATAAAACAATATACTAACGAAATATTTTTAGTTTTTCCATTTTGGATTATCCAGTCGAGAGATATCGTGCACACCGCAAAACGCTTTTTTTTACAGTTGCTCCCGGAGATCAGCTGTAGCAGCTTTTAAAATAATTATTTTTACAAATAAAAAACATTAAAATACACTCAAGAGTTACCATTATATGTGTACAGAATTTTACATTAATAACTTAAAAGATCATCTCAAGAAAAATTCTTGAAAAATCGACTTTTTTAGGCCTCCTGACTGTATATAACATTTATTTTTTGAAATCGATTTTTCAAATACATCAAAAACAAACTTTAGACCTGTAAAAACAATAAGCAATATGGTACATAAGTCACCGAGAAATATATATATAACGTGATATAATACAGGGAGTCCAAGCGTGTGAATTATAGAAAAAAACTTTAAAGCGTTTTACTCTAAACCACGTTTTTCAGGTCAGAAACTTTTTGAAAAAACTATTCAACCAATTGGGCTCAAATTTTAAGGGATTATTCTACACATCTGTAGAACATATCGGTTAATATTTTATTCATTTTTTTACTAAAAAAAGGGGGGAAAGATCCAAAAGTCCGCCATTTTCTTTTTTTAACCAAAATACCTTATTTTAGTTCACACGATAAAGACTGGCTTATACTTTAATACTAGCTGAGTTACCCGTTTCACCCGGCGTTGGGTAAATACTTATTAATTAAACACTTCTCAAAAGTTCTAGTTTGTTATATCCTAGAAATTGTTTCAACTCGAAAACCCCTTTATGCATCCGCCATCTTGAATATCCAAATCTTTATAATGTTCAAACTTTCTGGCCTTAAAATAATCATTGCTTTAATTTTCATTAAAACCAGTTGAAATCCATCTTGGATCTAGAAATTTTGATAATATTCAAAAGTAGAGGCCCCCAAAATATCGTACTAATTTTCATTAAAATCTGTTGAAGTCAAGAAATTTTGATCACCATATTGGCTTTAAAAATTTTGATAATATTCGAAATTAGTAGGCTCAGAATAGTCATTGTACTAATTTTCATTAAAATCCTCAGAATAGTCATTGTACTAATTTTCATTAAATCATTGTACCAATTTTCTTTAAAATCTGTTGGAATTGAGAAATCTTGGTCGCCATATTGGGTCCGCTATCTTCGATTTGTAAATTTTGATAATATTCAAAATCAGTGACCTCAAAACAATCACTGTACATATTTTTATTAAAACCCCTTGAAATCGCGAAATCTTGGTCGCCATATTGGATCCGCCATCTTTAATTTCTAAATTTGGACAGCGGATTTGAAATCAGTATTCCGCAAAACCCCTAAGTACCAATTTTCATGAAAATCGCTTCAAATTTAAGATGTTCAACCGCAATTTTGGATACGCCATTTTGAAACCTATATATTATCCGAAAAAAAATTAGCCTATATGTTAAGATGGAATATGTACTACCTTCGGGAAAAAAAAATGAGAAATATCAATGCAAGCGTTTAGGCGTGATTGAGCAACAAATAAACAAACAAACGAACATTTTAATATATATATAGGAATATCCTGCTCGAATTTTTTGTTTCAGACGTTCCACAGCTGAGATTTTCCGAAAACTGTTTTTTTTTTTAATTGCAGCAGTCCTATCACAGCCCTATTTGAAAAAACCAAATACAGAAATAATTTTTTTAGAAAGTTCGATTTGTATATTTTCAGTTTTGTATCAGTAAAATAAATTTTCGTATAAAAAAAAAAAACATTTTGAAAAACGTCCAATAAATGTACACTCCCCCATTAAGCCACAAAAGAGTAAGAAAAGTCATTATTTGCCCAGCGAATGAAAACTTGTATACCTTTTCAACCAACATCAAATTACGATATATTAAGTCTGAATTTACAGACTAATTAATTTTTAACTAATAAGTTATAAAGGGGACAACACTTTGTCATGGGAAATGTTACCCTGACAAGGATACCCCTCATTTCACAAATTACCGCATACTTTTGTTCTGAAAGCCACTGTTTTTCTTCCCTAAAAAAACTTTAAAAGTATGTAGTTAGTGTTTTCCTTCACCTTTCACCCACTGAGCTTAATGATTTTTAATTAAAAAAATTACAACCTTGGAAATACAGCAAACCAGAAATTCAATAAAGTTGAGACTAATTGTTACAAATTATTATTAACATCGATATTGACCGAGACAGAAATAAAGGATTGCGTTATCCGACACAATAAGAAAGTTTTAATCAGTCAAAGGGAATTCCCAATTGTCATGAAACCTTGAAAACTGTACAAAAGTGATGAATCTATGTTTTGATATCGTGCTGGAATTCATTAGGTTTTTCAGAATGTTTTACGGAAATATTTAAACAGAAATAACTTTTCTGTTAGCAGGAATTCTTAACATAAAGCTACGAAGGTTACATTATTAATAAATATCTTAAGTTCCTTTATTAATTAAGCCAATTTGGAGTTCATTTGACCTTTAAGGTTTAAGTATATTATTTTTCTATAGTCCAATAGATTATAAACAAAACAACTATTATTAAAGTGGATAAATTGGAAAATATATAAATTTTAAGGCAGATAATAATAAGAAACACTCAGAAAATTCCACCATTCAGAATTAGTGATAGGATTTATTCGGAAAAAAATGAAAGTATATATTGTAAAACTAAAATTAAATTTACATTATTTTCTCTCAACAACTGTTAAAGTTACATTACATAACATAACGGAAAGAAGCTTAAAGCATAAATAGAGCACTAGTAAGTACGAAGATTGCTGTTCCTATAGCAGCTATAGATTTTGATGCACCATTGCAGAGATCCTGATCACAGGATGTGCACTCTTTAGGCTGTGGACGATTTGGCTCCATTGTGCATTGAGTGGTTCCAGGAACCATTTCAAAGTGACATCCTCGAATAAAAACTTTACCGCGGGAATCTAAAGAAAAAATTAAATAATTAATAGAGTTTTGCATAGGTGTGTAAAAGGTGTTTTGCAAGTACATATGTTGATTTGTTATTTCGGATATTGCTTTTTGTAATTTCTTAAAGTATAGGTATATTTTTTTTAAAATGTGTATAAGATCAAAAAAAAAAAAAAGAGCGACGGGTATACCAATAAAAAAAAGCGACGGTTATTTTCTTTACGTTAGGCTTGCTTCAGTTGCCAGGTAGAGATCGTGGAGAATTTATAACTTGAGAATATATTTTTTTTCTTATTAAATTTAAGGTAGGACCGGTTTGGGAAATTGTACTAAGAAATAATGTGGTTGAGTCCCAAATTCCTAGTGAATTTCAAATAGCCAAATACTAAAAAAAGTGATTTAATCTTATTAGAAGCTCATTGATTTTTTTAGGAATTACTTGAACTTTACATTAATAAATCAAATTAATTTCGCTTATTATCTGTAAGCTCTATATAACTATACTTTTGTTTTTGTTTTACGAAACCTTGAGCAAGTAAATAAAGTCCCCTCTAATTTGAAATTTAAGATAAAAAATGAACTAATTTTAAAATTACCATAATGTGCTTAATTTTATCTTTGAGCTTAACATAAAGAAAAAAACATTACAAAATTATCATAATGTGCTCAATTTTGTTGTTAAACAATTACATTATCTTTTCAGTAAATATTTTTCAGCGGAAACTCTCCGTACCAACGAAAGAATGTGTCCACGATGGTCATGTGAATTTTGTAATGTAAATTGTGCCTACCTAAAAAAAGTAAATATCACACCGACGCAAAATGACGCGTTGTCGTCATAATAATGATTAATCTCGTAAAAAATTCCCTGTATGGTAATTGAAAGCAAAAACACACAATCGAAAGTATTTGAATAGTATGCGATTTTGGGAACCCGTAAAAAAGTAAACACCTAGTGGAAAAACTGGTTATAGAGCAAGGTGTGGCTGCGCGTCTCGGGGTCTTCGGCGTCGTTTTCAACTTTGATTCATAATAATACCTTCTTCGACCGCGGTTACCTAACACTAGTCAGTAAACAACGCGACTAGGTAAACATCTCCGATGGATTCTTTTCAGCTTGTAACCAGTTCGGTTAATTTTTCTTGGAAACGCCTGATAATTAGGTAGAATGAGCGATGAAGAGGCATATGGTCATCACATTTCGGTGGTAAATTAAGATGCAACAAGATATACGCATATATTCACTATTTCCCAAAGTTTGAGACGATTTTTAATGGAGCACTTTAATTCAATTACCGAATAAGTTCAGCCCACCCAAACCTTGACCAATATGCAAACTAATTTGAATTACACCACCGCCGCCGCCGCCGCCGCCGAATGATGTCATAGCCTGTTTTGAGCATCTCGAATTGGAGCTTGTTCCATTCCGCTCCATAGGCTCAATGTTGCGTCGAAACATAAATAAACAAATTGTTTTTATCTTCTTACCTTCAACAACGGCTCTGCTGCATTTGGTCGGCGTGGGAGCATATTCGAAACCTGGAGGCTTTGGTTTTGTATTGCAATCCACCTGCTTCACTTGGTTACTAACTATAAACTTTTCTCCGCAGTGGTGATAGTCCACTGTAGACTGACAATCGTAGCACCGAATAGCGTCACCTGTAATTGTAAAAATAAAAATTTAAACAATGTACTCATTTCAATTCAATTGTACGCAACAGCTTGCGATTACGCAATAAAATTTAAAAATGGAACTCTTTTCACTACAATTTCGGTAGAATTTATTATCAAGCATAATATTCCCGGAGTAGAATTTAAAAATAGATAAGTAGAACATTCCATTTTAAAACAACGTCACAACGTTTTCAAAAAGAAAAAGAAAATCCCGCACATAATATTAATAATAAATTATTTTTATGAATATATATAAAAATGTATTAATCTAACTTACTAATTCCAGCCAAGCAGAGGGCCAAAAGGACGGTTATTAAACCCTTTCTCAGGTACATCTTTAATCGTCTGTGATGTGTTTTTTGTGGAAGCTCAAACGAAACTGAATCTTTTAGCTCGGGCAATATTTTCAATCACCTCTGGAACGCACAGGCGACGTTTATTCTACAAGTGTTCGTCTCTCGATTTTATTTATTCTCAGAACATTGGAAACTTTTCTTAACAAATGTGGGAGCGCTTTCCTGTGGTTGTAACTAACAAAAAAAAAATTTCAATAGTCTGCCGATACAAAATAACAAAGTATAATATGATGAGTAAAAGCACTGTTTCGATCTAAAGGCCACAGTATTAGCACATGTTAGAGTATATCTTTTATTACGCCCGCTTGATCACTACAATGCTGCTTAGCACCTTCAATGATGAATGAATCACTAGCGCGCTGTTTTTTGCTCGTGTTGAAATTTTTGTCTATTTAAATTGGAAGCCGTTGATGTCACTCAGCTATCAACCAAAGTACAAATGATTCGCCTGTGTTTAGGCTATGGCATCAGTTCCAAAGCGTTAAAGGCAGACGATAAAAACTTGTTGCCGTCTTGAGAAAGCTCCCAATAAGCTTCAACGGAAATCAAGAACATGGATTTTGTAACTCCAATGTTTGTGAAAGCAGTTAGCAGGTTAAGAGGGGTCTGGCGGCCCCCAGAGGGTTTGATAAAATCGACCCCAAAACCTTGAAGAGGGCAACAAAAAAAATTTTAAGATTTTTTTCGACCCCCTGGACCCACCCCCTCCCCCCTTAAACGAAAAAAATGTGTTTTTTTGATATTTGATTTTTTTTCGAGCATGTACATCAATTTATAAGCGGTTTCAACGCTACTTAAAATTTGTTTGGGGTGTGTAGATATCCCCTGAATTTTTTCAGATTTTACTCTTATGTTTAATCGAGTGAAACATAGCTTTGAAACCAAAAAAATCGTTAAAAATCGCGTTTTTTTAAAAACAAGCCCATGGGATTTGAGTGTAGACTTGATCAAAAGTAACGGCCGAAATAGGGTTGAAAGATACACTCTTCCCCTACAAAATGGCGCCAAGCGAAGCCAATTTGATTGCGTGTAGCCGCCGACATTTGAACTTGAGTAAAACGCGAATTTTTAAAGTATGAAATTTTGAACTCTAAAATTAGTCGAAGTTTATCTAAACAAAAAAATCACAACAAATAATGTATATTAGGGGTTTTCGAGGTCGCTGAACAAGAATTTGATGTCAAAATTATGTTTTGACAATAGACAGTTGTCAAAAATGCTGTCAACAAGAAACAAAAGTTTGATTTCTTCAATTTCTTTGATGAATGATAATGAAATGCTTAATCTACGGGATTTTCTGACTCGTTTATTATGAAAAACGTTCATATTAAAAACATGTTTTGGCAGTTGACAGCTGTCAAAAATGTTGTCAAAAAAAAAAGAATCGTTTTTTAATTTTTTCCAATGGAGGCATAATGGAATCAATCTAGGGTTTTTTTCAAAGTAGCTATAATCATGATTTCGAGGTTAAAAACATATGTTGGCAACAAACAGGTGTAATAACACTAGAACGACGGAGGCAGTCATTTGGACGTTTTCAGAAATTAAAACTTATCCTGTGCCTTCAATTTTTGTCCGATTACTTTAAAACTTTTTGACATTTATTTTTTTGATCTACAAAAAGTATTTCTGTGCTAAAATATTGATTATGTTAATTACGTTAGAAGATTTTACATTACCTCCTAGAACGACGAGCGGCAGTCATTTTGACTGCTTCAATTAAAAATATGACGTATTGACTGCCTATGAAAAATTAAATAATTTGTTGTTAAAAATACGTTCATTGTTCATAATATGATTCAGCATACTCTTCTTTCACTATATTAATAAAAATATTGTTGATTATTTGACAACATTTATGTTAATTTGTCAAAAAGTGAGATGTACTTTGCGACCCAGTCAGCGCCATGCTTGTTTGGTTATGTGCTTGACGGTCGTAAGCGACATTTAGAAATTCAATAAATAAACATGTGTAATCACGATAAAAATTGTTTTCACACAACAAATTATTAATAAAACAGTCTCTCGAGTCAAATATGAATTTTTTTAGATGATTTTTTCACAATACGTCATATTTTTAATTGAAGCAGTCAAAATGACTGCCTCTCGTCGTTCTAGGAGGTAATGTAAAATCTTCTAACGTAATTAACATAATCAATATTTTAACACAGAAATACTTTTTGTGGATCAAAAAAATAAATGTCAAAAAGTTTTAAAGTAATCGGACAAAAATTGAAGGCACAGGATAAGTTTTAATTTCTGAAAGCGTCCAAATGACTGCCTCCGTCGTTCTAGTGTTATTACACCTGTTTGTTGCCAACATATGTTTTTAACCTCGAAATCATGATTATAGCTACTTTGAAAAAAACCCTAGATTGATTCCATTATGCCTCTATTGGAAAAAATTAAAAAACCGTTCTTTTTTTTTGACAACATTTTTGACAGCTGTCAACTGCCAAAACATGTTTTTAATATGAACGTTTTTCATAATAAACGAGTCTGAAAATCCCGTAGATTAAGCATTTCATTATCATTCATCAAAGAAATTGAAGAAATCAAACTTTTGTTTCTTGTTGACAGCATTTTTGACAACTGTCAATTGTCAAAACATAATCTTGACATCAAATTCTTGTTCAGCGACCTCGAAAACCCCAATATACATTATTTTTTGTGATTTTTTTGTTTAGATCAACTTCGACTAATTTTAGAGTTCAAAATTTCATACTTTCAAAATTCGCGTTTTACTCAAGTTCAAATGTCGGCGGCTACACGCAACCAAATTGGCTTCGCTTGGCGCCATTTTGTAGGGGAAGAGTGTATCTTTCAACCCTATTTCGGCCGTTACTTTTGGTCAAGTCTACACTCAAATCCCATGGGCTTGTTTTTAAAAAAACGCGATTTTTAACGATTTTTTTGGTTTCAAAGCTATGTTTCACTCGATTAAACATAAGAGTAAAATCTGAAAAAATTCAGGGGACATCTACACACCCCAAACAAATTTTAAGTAGCGTTGAAACCGCTTATAAATTGATGTACATGCTCGAAAAAAATCAAATATCAAAAAAACACATTTTTTTCGTTTAAGGGGGGAGGGGGTGGGTCCTGGGGGTCGAAAAAAATCTTAAAAAATTTTTTTTTTTGCCCTCTTCAAGGTTTTGGGGTCGATTTTATCAAACCCTCTGGGGGCCGCCAGACCCCTCTTAACCTGCTAACTCCTTTGGTACCATTGAAATGGGTATTAAAATGTTTAGCTTTTCTAGATATCTTAATAAAATTTTTAATATTTGCAGTTGCACCTTGGATAGCGAGTTGAAAATATGTAACTACGAAAATAATAAATCTTAGTAAGCGACAATAATACAATTTTAATAAACATAATTCGGAAGATAATAAAAATTAAAATTTATTCATTCATTCAATTATATTGTTTTAAAAAATTAACAGTGAGTTAGATTCGTTTTCGATTCAAGTCAGACAGTTGAACTCAATTTTGGTTTGCAAATTACTTTAATCGGCATTAGTGAAAGAATATGTTTAGTTCGTATTTGGTATTATTTTAATTTTTATTGACTGAATATATTTTGAAGGCTATTATTGTAAACGGCAAACGTTTAAATGAAAACTTTGATCTTGCAATGGAGAATAGATTTAAATAATAACGATAAATAAAAAAAAAAACTGACTGTTTAATTACCTGAGCATGCAAAATATGTACAAATTCGATTCAGTAGTTTTCGAAAAATCGATTCAACAATAGCTGCGTTCTTTATAAGGATCTGATGTGGATTTGGAATTTTGCGATGACTTTTTTTCTATTCAGGGTGTTCAGCGGTGGGAGTTAAATATTGCAGGAGGTGAAAGGTCAGACCGAGACAAGCAAAAAATCGTATGGGGGGGGGGGGGGGTATCTCGCACCGTTCGGCAGTTACAGGGTGATTCGTAAATCAGGATTTTGCCTTATATGGGAACCGCTCTTGTATTTTTATCTTTTTTTTCTACGCATCGCAGCGGTCCCAAACCGATCTCAAAAAATTACTATTTCGAAGCCATTTCCAAAAAGGTCAACACTACCCCCCTATCTCCAACCCCTTGGCCACAATCCCCCCTGGAATTTGAAAACATTAACTTTTATTTCACGATTTTTCACCTTTCGCCCCACTTTTCTCCGAAATTCATGTTATTAACATACCTACTTTTTATTTTTTTTAAGTTGCCTATCTAACTAACTTGCCAAAAAGGTGCAACATGCCCAGGTAGAAAAGGGTTGCAAAAGTCCTGAAATTAAAACATCCTCACAGGTACCTAATTACTTTATTGCAACATAATGGCAAAAGTCGTTAAGTAAACAATTTTTATGACAGCAAGTTCGGAAATGTTTGTTTAGGAAACACAAGTAATACATTTTATTATTTCAGCAAAACAGTAATAAAATAATAAATGTAATCTCGTTAAATAGCGTTATTAGTTTATTATATCCAGTATTGACTCCTAAGTATCCTGTCGCTCCGTTTCCTATGAATTATGGTATAAAAATGGGTAAGTTTGAAAGGACATTGACCGCAGTTGAAGAAGCAAACGATAATAACGGGTGTTTAATAGAAAAAATTAAGATAAAATGGCAGAATTCAGTGTTGACGAGTATGCCGATATAATTTACGTGTACGGTTTAGTAGAAGGAAATGATAATGAGGCCGTACGAGAATACCAAAGGAGATTCCCGTATCGGCGTGTACCCGCCAGAAGGGTATTTTCAAGGACTTTCAGAAGGTTAAAAGAACCCGGAAGTGTAGCCTCCAGAGCAGAAACGCGATCAGGAACATCGACCAACAAATCCTCAACATCTTCAGGAACAGCCCTGAAATAAGCATTAGGCAGGTCGCACGACGAATAGGATTGTCTTCAGGGAGAGTTTGGACCGTTGTGAACCGAGAGGGACTACATCCATACCACCATATCCCGGTCCAAGCACTACAGGAAGGAGATTCCGAAAGACGATTGCAATTCTGCACTTGGCTGTTCGAGTCTGACATCGAAAACAGAAGGTTTCTAGACCGAATTCTGTGGACGGATGAATCGCAATTCACCCGGGATGGCATCACAAACCTGGTCAGATGTGAACCCACATAGGACAAGGTGTCGGTCCTTCCAGCAAAGATTTAGTGTCAATGTCTGCGTTGGCATCATCGGCAACCAGTTGATAGGACCCTTCATCTTGCCCCAAGTGCTGAACAGTCAGCTATATTCGGACTTTTTGGAGAATACCCTTCCGGATCTGTTGGAGGACATCCCCCTGGCCACCAGAAGCGCAATGTATTTACAGCACGATGGAGCACCTGCCCATACTGGGAACATTGTTAGGGCAAGGTTGAATGAACATTACCCAGAGCGCTGGATTGGACGAGGTGGACCGATTCCTTGGCCTGCTAGGTCACCGGACCTTACTCCACTGGACTTTTTCTTATGGGGAATGATGAAAGATGAAGTTTACGCAAGACCAATCAACACCAGAGAAAAATTAGTTACCAGGATTGGGACTGCAGCCACGAAAATACGGGAGAGACTGGCTACCATAGACCTCAAACGCGAAATAAGACGAAGGCTACTTGCATGCATCGAAACTGGCGGAGAATATTTTGAACAGCTTTTGTAGGACATAAGTTTTAATTGTAATTAGTTTTTAAGCGAACAAAATGTATATTTTAGTTAACTTAAGTATAATTTAATTTCTTAAAAATTCGAATTGTCATGATATTCTGTAAAAGGATTTTTGTAAATATTATAAATGTTCGTATCCTTTTCCTACCTGGGCATGTTGCACCTTTTTGGAAAGGTAATTAGATCGGTAACTTAAAAAAAATAAAAAGTAGGTATGTTAATAACATGAATTTCGGACAAAAGTGGGGCGAAAGGTGAAATAAAAGTTAATTTTTTCAACTTCCAGGGGGGATTGTGGCCAAGGGGGGGGGGGGGGGGCAGTGTCGACCATATTGGAAAGGGCTTCGAAATAGTAATTTTTTGAGATCGGTTTGGGGCCGCTGCGATGCGTAGAAAAAAAGATAAAAATACAAGAGCGGTTCCCATATAAGGCTAAATCCGGATTTACGGATCACCTTGTAACTGCCCAACGAAGAGCGGTTCCCATATAAGGCTAAATCCGGACTTACGAATCACCTTGTAACTGCCGCACGGTGCGAGATTCCCCCCCCCCATCCATACGATTTTTTGCTTGTCTCGGTCTGACCTTTCACTCTCTGCAATATTTCCCTCCCACCTCTGAACACCCTGTATATTTGCAATAAACGCATCAAATCGCCATAATTTTTATTAATCCAAATTAATCCAATCTTGAATTAAATAAATTATTGGATTAATTTTTGACGCAAAATGTGTATAACTTAATGCAATTTGATAGTAGTATTAAAAAGTTTTTCTCCATAAGTAAGTATTCAAACATTTGAATTCAATCCAAAATTCCAGATCCAATTAGATCATTAAAAAGCACAACTAATTTTGAGAACACTAATTTGAGGAAAGGTAATTTAAAATGATTGTTTATCCTAGCCATATAAAATGTTTGTAGTATAATAGTATTATAGTATATAGTATTAATAACAATTATACAGGGTAACAAATGGAAAGTTGCCTAAAGTATACCCATGTCTTTTCCCCTCTAATATGTATTTCGTAGAAGGTTGGGCCCCCGTAGTTATATACTAGAGTGTTGTTAGTTTCTGTTGAGACGTCATAAAGAGAAATACGTGTACTTTAAAATTAGTAACCTTTCAAACGAAGAAAAATTGAGTGCTTTTATTCTAGAGGTATAAACTATACTGAAACATATAGAGGCCTTCTTACCACTTTTGGAAGTAAAAATTTAGTCAGCCAAAACAGTCTCAGAAAGTAAAAATTTAAAAAAAATTGTTTGATTTCATCGTATGACCGTATTTATTAATAAAGTTTTCAATCATTTATGTAAATGGTTATCGCCTGGTCGATTTTTTTCGATTTTTCTTAAATATCAATAAGTAGCTGTCAAAAATGTCTGATTCAACTGGAACTAATTTCAAATAAAAATGACATCTTTACTGCATTTATACGTATTTTCATTTTTTGTCCATCTGCACTCATTTTAAAATTATGAATGATTAGTTTAGGCAACTTTCCATTTGTCACAATGTAGTAGAAAAATTCGCATAACATGAAAAGGTGATTTGACTAAGATCTTGAAAGCCTTTATTAGAGCAGAAATGGTGTATAAAATGGACCTTAATTTGCTGATATATATAGAATTTAGTATCCACGGAGTTGGGATCTTTTTGACTTAATTTACTTGAAGTGTTCAAAAAAAACTACGTCATCCTTCTTAAATTTCTTTACTCAAAAATTAATGGAAACTTCTTAATATCCAATCAGTTGCCATCGTTAAAAAAGATTAAGCGCCTGCTGACAAAAAAAATTAAAAGGTCCTCATTAAAATTGACAGTGAACTGCTAAACAAGTGCGTTGGATGGACGATCAACTAACCTACAAATCGCCTTAATTAAATGAAGCTAAAAATGTCTACCCATAATTTAGTTCATCAAACACATGGTGACTCGTCTCGGCTAGTGATAAACATATTTACTGGCCCCGACTATATGTTATAATGTAATTTGATCAGAACTTTGGGAAAGACCGCAACAACACAACTTAATTTTAATGCAAATGCAAATGAATGAGAACATCTGGATCCGCTGTTGTTTATGTTTCTAGGGCTGATTCGATACTAAGCTGGTCCTTTCTGCCTTTAACTGGAAAGCGCAATGTATGTTACATGATTCCATAAATTTTGCATTTATGCTAAGAGCAATGGTTTCCTGCTTGACCTTATTTTTAAGGATTTGTCATATTTACTCCGTTTAGTCATTTAGTTGGTCATTTTCCTACACTATTTTACTATATTTTAGAGTATTTGGGGTTTGATAGTAGTAAAATGTTATAGTATATAGTATAGTAAAATAGATATTTCATTACGTACAATTTTGCAGCACCATCCCACTTGTTGCTAGGCTTATTCGTTTTCAATAGCACCCATGAAAATTTCATTCATATCCTCTGATGCCATCCGACAAAAATTCGTGCAGGTTGAAACATGAGACAGACAATTGATGTGACCTTAAAAAATTAGTATTGGATAAATTTGGGGAACACATTTTCACTTTTCTCCATACATAAGGTCATGTCGGACGGGCAGATGATTGCGATTCCTTCTGGTTAAATTTACAATAATTTAGTCCCCGCTTAGCTTGATCTGGATACAGAAGAGTAGAACTTCTTCGGGAAATAGGTGACCAATAAAAATAAAGTGCAAATAACATGGCTCCACCTAGAATTTTTTTAACATTAGTTTATCTTGGTGTGACTCTTCAAACGGGTGCGTGATTTTATCAGATTTATGTAAAAATTTTGCGTTTCTTATGTTTATATAATGGATAATTTCCTTAAAATTTAACGACGTTTTCCTGTCTTGGTCGATGTCGTTTTGAAGAAATTCAAAATCTAATGTTCGGTTTTAATTGGCACAAATTGAATAATTACTCTTTCCAGCCCTCTCGATCCAGTGCTACCGCTGTGAATCTGATAGCAATGAGTATTGTGGTGAGAATTTTCGTGCTAATTCCGTTTTTCTCGACGACTGTGATCAAGATGTACTTCCTCGGTACTTAAGACCTATCGTGGGATCTCAAAAAACTGCCACTGGATGTGCTAAAATTGACACGGAAAGTGAGGAAAATGCTTATTAAATTAGATATACAAGAATCTAGTGTTGTTTTTCTGTTTTATTCAATTTTTTTTTTTTTAATTTAGGGTATGGAACGCCTGTCGTTATTAGGACCTGCTATTATGGAAATATTGAAGATAAGGAGCACGGCTGCACTTACAATCCCGAAGATGGTAGTCAAGCCTATTCCAGTTGCGAAATATGTGAAGAAGATGGATGCAATGGATCCGCAAAATCCGGAGCAACGAATATTTTTGCCTTGGTTCCAGTTCTTTTTACATTTCTTGTGAAACAATTTTCAAATATAATTAGCTAAGTGAACGAATAAATTTATAATTTCGATGAACTGCTTACTTTTTTTGCCGTCATAAAAACAAAAAACAAGAGCTAAGATTTGCATTTATTCCTTATGTTAAACTGTAGTTTGAATTCAGTTCAAATTTCTTAGACCGTACGACCGAAAAGAAAATAATTTTCACAATTTCAGGGAAGTAAATGTTTTAATTTTACTATTAACTTCTTGTAATTAGTCCAAATTTATTTCACACTATTCAAATTTTTGTAAATCCTCAATGTTTTGTAAATATCTCAGTCAAAATATTATGAATAGCAGATCAAAACGAAAAATAAAGCGAAATTCAGAAACGAATATTTTGTTATAACTATACAGGGTGTCCCAGAAATCAACGTCAAGCCGAAATCGAGCATTAGGCCAAGTCGTAACAGTTATCAGAAAAATATGAAAAAAAATCTTGGTCATGTACTTTTCAAATTATAAGGATTCAAAAATAAATCTTAAAAACTGACACCCTGTGATGATCTTTCAAGTCCTGTGACTGCAAATATTAACTTTTCGTCATTTTTTTTTCTACCGTATAACTATGAATAACCCTTCTGTCAAACACAGTTAAAAGTTAGAATATAACTGCCTCAGTTTCAAATAAAAAGTTAGATTTTTGCCCAACATTGAATGCAAAATAATTACATTACTCAACTTTAACCGACTGTACTGTAAAAAAAATGTACTACACTATTTTGGCAAGTAACATTAAAAGATGGCGCGTTTAGTCTGGATTCCAAAATGGTATGACACTTACTAATTGCTTCTTCATAATTAAGGAAAAAAAATTTTTTATGAATGTGACGTGACTTACTGCTTTAATAAGAGTGAGCGAGGATAGTGACGGTACCTTGATCAAAGGGTACCACTACTTAAAAAAGTAATTTGTTAGTTTTAGGTGCATTTGAAATAAAATTTAGTCGTTGGGTTTCCTTATGATTTTTATTCAATCAGATTTAATGTTCAATGTAACAAATGTTCAAACTGTTTGCCTTCAGCTGCAATGCAAGCTCTACACCTCTTTAAAAATGATCGCGTGATAAGACGGGCGTATCTTTTCGAGTTGATGTATTCAGCGGCTTCTGAAATTCTTTCGCGCAGTTCATCTAAATCTTGGATAGGTTTACAGTACACTTTCTCCTTTATCGTACCCCAGTAAAAGAAATCTATGGGGTTTAAGTCTGGTGAACGGGCCGGCCACGAAATTGTACCGCCCCGCCCAATCCACCTATCGGGGTATTCTCGATTGAGAAACTCTCGTACTGTGAGAGCATAATGCGCTGGGCAGCCATCTTGTTGATACCACATGTTGCCGTAAATGTTCAGTGGCACTTCTTCCAATAAATCTGGTAATTGGTTCTGTAAGAAGTCCAAATAAGCCTGGGCATTTAAGTTCTCCGGCAGCTCGATTGGACCAATAACTTTACCATTTAAAATTCCCGTCCACATGTTTACTTTAAACCGGTACTGCGATCTGTCCTCCCGCATCAAATTTGGATTTTCCACGTGCCATTCGTGCAAATTGTGGAGGTTCATGTAACCGTCCTTTTTAAATGTTGATTCATCGGACCATAGAATTTTTTCAAAGAATCGCGGATCCTCTCGGTACTTCTGCAACATCGTTCGACAAAATCGCACTCTCTCTGGGTGGTCTTGGGGTAGCAGACTTTGTACTCGTTGTACATGGTATGGATGAAACTCGTTTTTTTTTAAAATACGATGAGCAGTACTTTTGGGGACTCCAATGCTCTGTTGAATTCCACGTACTGAGATAGTTGGGTCTTCTTCAACTGCTTGCAAGACTTCGTCCTCGTAGGGCATGACGGGTCTTCCCTCGCTTACCATTTGAGTAGGGAATCGACCCTCTGATAATGACCGATGCAAATTAATAAAAACCCGATGATCGGGATAACGCTCAGCGTTTGGGTATCTCTCACGATACATTCTAGCTGCAGCATTGGCATTGCATAAGCATTCTCCATAAATGAGATGCATGTTGGCGTATTCCCGTGCGGTATATCGAGATGGCATGATAATACACTACACAAACACGGGATCACGATTAAAACAATTCAGTCAATACGAATACAGAAAGATGCGCAGTAAACGAAAGAGCGTAACGTACTGCAGTATTGCACAATGTGTCTACGCATCCCTGTTTTGCCAGATTAGCGTCTCTATCTGTTTCACTTACACATACGAAATAATGTATCAATACGTCTCGCTCTTAGATAGAAGTAGCGTCACCATCTGTCTCGCTCACACTTGATAAAGTAGCGTCACCATCTGTCTCGCTCACACTAGTCAAAATAACGTCCCTCTTCTGGTCGCTAATCACGCTGCAATCTATCAACTCAACTTGCGACGTCTGTAAGCAGCATTCATCTCGGTCGACATTGTATGAAATCCGACTTTATTCAAAAGTTTTTTTTTATTTTTTTTTATTAAGAAGTAGCAATTAGTAAGTGTCATACCATTTTGGAATCCAGACTAAACGCGCCATCTTTTAATGTTACTTGCCAAAATAGTGTAGTACATTTTTTTTACAGTACAGTCGGTTAAAGTTGGGTGATGTAATTATTTTGAATTCAATGTTGGGTAAAAATCTAAGATTTTCTTTGAAACTGAGGCAGTCATGTTTTAACTTTTAACTGTAATTGATAGAAAGGTTATTCGTAGTTACATTACAGAAAAAAAACTGAAGAAAAGTTAATATTCGCAGTCACAGGACTTGAAAGATCATCACATGGTGTCAGTTTTTAAGATTTATTTTTGAATCCTTATAATTTGAAAAGTACATGACCAAGATTTTTTTTCATATTTTTCTGATAACTGTTACGACTTGGCCTAATGCTCGATTTCGGCTTGACGTTGATTTCTGGGACACCCTGTATAGAACATGAAAATTGCAATTTCAGCAGTCATAAAAAAGAGACTGTCGTATTGAATTTAGAACGATATTAAATATATGCAACTTACGTAAATCTCTCAAATTTCATCAAAATCGGATATATTTTGAACTGGAAAGATATACATACATACGAATGATTCAAGTTAAATAAAAGCTTTCAGAAAGTTGAAAATTTTTAAACAACTTTTGTGATATTTTCAAGGAAATATATTGAAACTATAAGAAACAATTTGCGACAAACTTGAAGTCATATACAGATACGATTTCGGGACAAAAAAAGTGTTTAAAATTTCAAATTAATGGGAACAGTATGAAATCCCACATTTCAAAAATCCCCCGCGAACAAATACCCAATATGGTCATATTTAAATTATGGGATTTTTCATTTTTGAATTAATAACTATTGACTGCAGATTTTCTTTATAAATACAAACTATTGATTGAAGATTTTCCTTGTAAAAAATGTCGTATACTCCTTGATATAATCTTTTTAAATAGTTTCGGGGATTATGTCGTTGAGGGTTTTGTCGTGAGGGATTATGAAACCCAAATTATTTCGATATAATATAATAAATACTAGAGATGCCACGAATAGTAATTTGGCCGAATACCGAATACCGAATATTCGGCGAGGTTCTTGGCCGAAGCGCCGAACATTCGGCAGCCGAATATTCGGCCACACTTAGTACTTTCCGCGGGCGATAAGTCACAACTGTCGCTGCAGAAAATGTTCGTTCAGATGAAGGTGTGGAACAGAAAAATTCTGTTGCAAATGAACTTGATTTTTACATGGCATCTGTTCGTTTAGATCGGACAGCAGACCCTTACAAGTGGTGGTCAGCAAACGCGAAACAATATCCAACCCTTTTACAATTTGCTAAGATGTATTTATCATCTCCCGGTAGCAGTGTGTATAGTGAGCGGCTGTTTTCGGAAGCAGGTATAATTTATGAGGAAAAACGCAACCGTCTGCTATCAACAAACGCTGAAAAAATTGTTTTCATTCATCATAACTTACCACTGGTAGATTTTAAATATTAATTTGTTAGTTCTTTTTTTTGGTTAAATAAATATATCTTTGTGAGTAATATTTTGAGTTCTTTTTTCATGATTTATTTGGTAATCCTTACTATATTTTATCATAAATACGAAAGTAAATCTGTTTATCACGATTTCACGCCAAAACTGCTGAACCGATTTAAATGTTTGGTACACAGATACTCTAGAGCCTTAGAAAGGACATGGGCTATAATTTACGCGGACGAAGTCGCGGGAAAACAGCTAGTAATAAAAAAATAATAAATAAATTGCTATTCGGTATTCGGCCGAATAGTTAACCATATTCGGCCGAATACCGAATAGCGAAAAAAAGTGGCCGAATAGCCGAATACCGAATAGTTGCCGAATATTCGTGGCATCTCTAATAAATACCCTAACAAAAATTGCTTGAACTAATAATTTCTTTCAACCGAAGTTTAAATATACAATTTATTTATGAAGACAGGTTGTTAACAAGCAGTCAAATTTTATTAACACTATTTCTACCGAAGGTGTCCAAAGACACCTTTTGAAATTTTAACTTAAAATTACGATTATACAGGTCAACATTTTATCTAGGCTTGTGCACGGGAATCGAAGATGGTATCCTAGGGTTTTTGGGGTCGCTGATTACGATGAGCGGATCGGTTAGGCTCCATCACGTCAAGTTCAAGGTCATTTGAAGGTCAAACGGTCAAAAAACCTTCCAAAAATCTGAACAAATTCACGGACATGTTTTTGAGGTCGCTGAATCCGAATCCGGTATTTATTTTTACTTTGCATGCATCCTCGAGGTCATTCAAGGTCATTTGAAGGGGTTTTGAGAAAAATGCTAAGTACCATCCGAAAAATCTGAAAAAATTCATACGTATGTTTTCGAGGACCCTGAATTTGAATCTGAGGTCAGTCAACCTCATTTCAAGGTAATTTGAAGGTCAAACGGTTAAAAACTTTCGAAAAATCTGGAAAAATTCATAGACGTGTTTTTGAGGTCGCTGAATCCGCATCCGGTGTTCATTTTTACTTTGCATGCATACTCGAGGTCATTCAAGGTCATCTTAAGGCAGATATTCTGGTTCTATGGCACAATTGTACATTTCGCAGATTGGAATTGTTACCATTACTTGGTAAATATTGAATAATATACATATACGAAAAAAAACTAGTCAGATAGACAGCCTGGATTCTACTTTTTTACCTGGATTCTGCAGTCATTTTCCAAAGAACCTTTTGTGGTATAAATCTCATTAATGCATAACATGGTAACAATCTCAATCTGCGAAATGCACAATTGTGCCACAGAACTAGAATACCTGCCTTGAGATGACCTTAAATGACCTCGAGGGTGCATGCAAACTAAAAATGAACACCGGATTCGGAACACGTCCATGAATTTTTTCAGATTTTTGGAAGACTTTTTGACCGTTTGGCCTTCAAATGACCTTGAAATGAAGTCGACTGTGATTCAGATTCAGGGTCCTCGAAAACATACGTATGAATTTTTTCAGATTTTTCGGATGGTACTTAGCATTTTTGTGTCAAAAGCCCCTCAAATGACTTTGAATGACCTCAAGGATGCATGCAAAGGAAAAATAAACACCGGATTCGGATTCAGCGACCTCAAAAACATGTCCGTGAATTTTTTTAGATTTTTGGAAGGTTTTTTGACCGTTTGACCTTCAAATGACCTTGAACTTGACGTGATGGAGCCTAAGCGACCCGCTCATCGTAATCAGCGACGCCAAAAACCCTAGAATACCATCTTCGATTCCCTTGCACAAGCCTAGATAAAATGTTGACCTGTGTTATTAGTTTAATCGTTTTCCCCCAATTAAAGTTTTAATTTTTCCTATAATGGTTGTTAAATTAATTATACGATATCTTTTCGAGCCACTCTCCTTTTGAATCTAAAATACGTATGTGGTATATATACTTCTACCATGAGGTGTCTTTTGACACCTTAATAATTTTATAACATTGTTTGCAATTATATTCGGATGTTTACAATTTTAGTGATAAGTTCTAAGTCGAGTTCTAACATTTACTTCGCAGTGACTTAAGGGGTTACGTGGGTTTTGAATTCCCAAAAAAATCACAATTTTTCGGATTTTTTGTAACGAAATTTATAAAAGTGATTTATTTCAACTATTAGGATACAAAAGTACATCACTTGAACAAGTTGTAAAAAAATTTTCATGAAAAATAAAAATTTAAATTAATGAAAATCGACGATTTTTTACCGTAGGCAGAATATCTCAAGATAGGTTTATCTGAAATTAAAAAACTACTGTTTTTCTATTAGTAGATGCATATGGCTTGTACTTGGATGAAGGATTTGAAAAAAAATATAATATTTGAATTTTTGACAACGATTTTTAACAAAAAATTCATTTTTTTTGAATTTCTGTGAACATTTTGGTGATTTTCTACTAGTAAAACGTCTTTTAACGAACGAAATTAAAAATTCCTCGTTCAAATATAAGTCGTAGATGTAGAAGTAGTATGTAGAAGAAGTGTGGAAAATTTCAGTGAAATTGGATTCTTAGTTTTTGAAAAATCATTCCTACCGGATTCAAAAATGTAGTTTTGAGAAAAACGCGTTTAAAATAAAATTACTATCAAAACTAAGAAAACACATTTTTTATAACTTGTTCAAGTGATGAACTTTTATATCCTAATAGTTGAAATAAATCACTTTTATAAATTTCGTAAAAAAACTCTGAGAAATTGTAATTTTTTTTTGGAATTCAAAACCCACGTAATCCCTTAAATTCATTCACAAAATCGTGAAAAATTTGTTGAAATATCTATTGCAGCCAAGTGGTAGAAATATTATAAACACTTTTATTTTTTAGTTTATTTATTATAATTTATTTGTAATAATAAGGATGTCAATTATTCCCAAGATATTTGCATTTAAACGCAATGGTGTCAAAAGACCCCTTTTGGTCGAAATAGATATACATAAAACCATGGTAGAAATTGTGTTAATATGCACATAAAAATCATAAATTACATTTTCTTGTACATACCTTTTAGGAAAGTTAAATGTTCATGCTTTAGGAACGAAACTACTATTTTAACATAATCAAGTGATAAAGCTACCACTGAAAAGAAACAAATTCTAGTTGACCTTCATAATTCCTAGTTCATCTTACTATTTATAATGTCACTATTATTTTTCTGAATGTTTAAATTAAAGAATTAATATGTCAATTTTACTAGAATATATTTGTTACTTTTGAAATAGAAATCATGTCAATTTAATTCTTTTAATTCACGGTTAAATTGACCAGGTATTCTTCAGAATTTAACATGGTCAATGTTTATTTCAACAAATATGTATAGTCGATGATTTCACACTGAGAAAAAAAGTCATTTTATCTATCTTATATTCTCTGTAGTATGTATATTTGAGGTTAGTTAACCCTTTCGCTACCAGGGTCTCTCGGAGAAAACCGCCACCATAGCTCAAGACTTTTTTCATGATTATATGAAACCAATTGGAATAACTTTAACGTGTATTTAGAACAATCTCAAAAAAAACAAAATAAACATTCTCTCAAACTGACACAAATATGTGACGCTGGGCTATAGATAAAAACTTAACAGTATTGCCCAATACGCAACATGTTTAAACAAGCCTTAGTAAGTTGACCAAAAACGTCTGTCACATATATGTGACGTCGGGCTGTGGTAAAAAACTGTTGTGTCACATATGTGTGACGGTTGGTAGCGAACGGGTTAAAGAACAAATCGAATTAAATATTCCACTACTTCTGATTTGTGCTCATGAGTGTCTTTCGACATTTTATAACATCACCTACTGAAAATTCTCAATCTGAATTTAATCTTAATAACCATTCTTGATTTTAAAATATAATTTTTCTTTTAGTGTAGACACCTGGTTGATTAAAGGTATTTAACCCTTTTCAGTCGTGTGTCTGCTCTCAGCAAAGAAATACTGATCTAATATTATACTAATTGTAAGTTGGCAAACTTCGGAGATACATAGAATTCGAAATAATATTTTACAAAATGTGTTTAAGTACAGTGTAATTGATAAATTTTGTTATTCCTTTATAATATGTAAAATATTAAGTATTATTTTTTGTTCAAGTAATAGTGTTATAAACAATACGACCGCATAGGGTTAATATCAAAAATCTGATCGATTACCCTTCTTATTAAATTTATAATAGGACTTGTTGACTGAATTTATGATACTTCCTCATATATACATATAGTTCCAATAACAAGAGTGTTTTATAATTTTTAAATAGTCTTCTCTTTTCATGCTTACTTATTAGGTGAAAATTAAAAGCAAAAATAGTTAAATGAATCACGAAATTAGTCGTTTGAACAAGACATTTTTGTCGGGTATACATATTCAATGCTGAGAAAACAGGAAGTTACATGCCAGCAGGTAGTAACAAGTAAAAATGAATCACTTTTATCCGAGAAGAAATCATAATCATAATTCACAAATTGCTCTGATTGAAACATGATTCAAAATGAAATTGCACAAGGTTCCTATAAATTACATGATATACAAATCGGCAAGGAAACAAACAACCTAGTCTAAATGCAATGGCATAATTTAGTCATACATTTATTAGCGATAACTTTCTTAATAAGATAATAACTCTAAGCACATCTAATAATTGGATGTAATTTAAGACAGACATACTTTATCCAGAATTTTGTTATGACCTAAATTAGTGGTGATTCGTTAAATAATTTAGTACCTTGGGAGTGCTTTGACCCACAAAATTTGGAATTAAAGCCTTAGTTTTTCTTTTATCAGAAAATTATGTAACTACCATGCATATGTAGATATGATATGTACATTGTTGAGCTTTAATTATGACCAAACTTGCTGAATATGAGTCACCTGAAAGTGTAGCAAAAACTCACATAGGAAATTGTTTAGCACCGTCAAACAAACTCTTACCTCAGAATGTTGATCAACTTGGCATCATGTAATGATTTCCGCGTATCAGAGTTGCATGATGGTGATGATGACCTTGGCTGCGGACGATGTCATTTGGGTGAAAAAGCTTTAGATAAATAGAATTTTGAACGATTTTCTTCGAACGCAGGATGCCGTTGGTGCCAGGTGTAGGTGTTACACGTGTTCCTTCCTCGTGCGATAATTCAGCATATGGAATATGTCACGTCACACGCTGAAAACTAATTATAATGAAGATAAAGGATTATTTGAATATGTGAGACATGAGGTGAGAGATGGTTCCCACACGCAACAGTCCAATTAGAAGGTACGCTTGAGGAAGCATGCATGCATGCATATATTAACGGCCACTAAACTTAAGCGAGGAGTGGGGCTTCAGTGGGTGAGTTGAAGCTTTTTTCGGGGGACTTGGGGAGCTTCAAAGCTGTTAAGGTTTTTTGTATCATTCGTGAATGAACCCAATTTAGCGTCTTTTCCATCGGCGGCAATAAGAGCGCACGAGGCGGTGACAGAAACATTTAACGTACATCATATCTCGCCATTTGGTACTTTTGCTCCGAATATTTTATTAACTCGAGAAGAGAAAGAAGCCGCGAAAACCACGCATATTCCGCAAGTTTTTGTAAGCGCCACAAATCGACGGTTAGTACACCAAAAACAGTGGGAAATTCGCGAGAGCGTGTGTTCGTTGTGTGTGAAGTAGATTCAAAATAGCATTGCGATGATATTCTAAAAATATTTCCGAATACCACTAGTAGATTCAGTGCTTACTCGAGTCGCAGGAAAGCCAGCAGTATCCAGCGGAGCACGCTGGTGTAATTCAATTAGTGTGAATTCTCATTTAATATCTCGCGATTCTTGGCGCCTTGCAATTAAGTCAGTGATCGTAGGTCGTCGGTTCGGTGACCAAACGGAGTTTGGATAGTGTCACAATCGCAATAGCAAAGTGAGGTACATTCAGCCCCTATTCGAATCAATCCTTTCGGTACAGAGTGCACTTGAAGATACGTTTCAATGACTTCGCCGAGAATTCTTCTTGTCGCGGGCGTTCTGGCAGTCCTCGCGCATTTCGGTAAGTTTGAAGAAATGTCTTCGGTCTTTTGAATTCCTTGGTTTAAGAAATTGATCAATTGTGTCAGAGGTGACTACGTCACTTGGCAATTCGCGATGCGTAAGATTCAGTGACGCTTTATTGTTTTGACGGCGTGTTCTAACACTTTTGTGGTGATTCAGCGGATACTAAAAAATTTTTTTTTTTATTTTATTTCAAGGATATATTCTACTATTTGTTAAATTATTCCCCCATTTTATTCGGAAAAATATAAAATAAAATAATGACTTCTGTTAAAATTTAGGTTAAATTATTATAAATCAAACTAAATTTTTTTTTAATTATTGATATGTGTAGGATTTTATAACTAAATTAAAAATCACCTTCCGGGAAAGAAATACCTCTTAATGGTGTGCGTGATTGCAGCTTTCCTTTCATTTACAAGAAGAATACAAATAATGTCCATCGCATATACTACAGTAAATTCGTTGAAATGAAAAATAATAATAATAATTAATATTTTGGACAGATTATGAACAAAATTTAGAATTTTAAGCGTTCTCAATTTTAAAATTACCATATTCCTTGAAATTAACGTGCAATTTGTGTCAAAATCTTTGTGTGACGGAATATTTGTCTGAATTTTCATAAGAAATTCAAAGACGATAATTTTTAAATTGCGTACACACGAAATTCTAAATTTCGTTTGCAGTCTGTCCAGGGTATAATTAAAATTCAGATCCAAATCGTGCACACCACATCAAAAAGAGATGTTTTGAGAAAAGCGTTTTTAAAGTTTATCGGTATGTATAAATAAAGTATTATAAATGTATATAGAGTCGTCATTTTTGGAATATTCCATTGAGATTTAAAAACTAGACAACATAGACTATAAATGCAAATAACTTCACAGTAGTAGAATATTACCCTTAAAATTAATCTATTAATACAATTAATTATTACTTTTACAGCGTTCGCCATCAAATGCTACCGCTGCGAATCTGATTCTAATACTAATTGCGGGGAATACTTTAATTCGGAGAGTGTTATGACCAGCAATTGTAACACAGAAAGTCCTCCAAGATTCCTGACACCTTTATTGGGTGAAAACAACACAGCCACAGCATGTGCCACAATTACTGCGAAAAGTAAATTAAAAATTCAAGTAGAATGTTCTTGAGATTTTATTATTTTCCAAATATTCCAGAGCACAATAAGACCGTTCTGATTAGACAGTGCTATTTCGGCGATATTGCTAAAAAGAATGACCTTTGCATACCCAGTCCTGTGGAATACACTTGGCAGTACGAAAAGTGTGAACTATGTACAACCGATTTATGCAATGGAGCATCATCGACAAGTTCTATAGCAGTTTTGGTGATGATCGCTGCAACATTTATTAGTATATTCGTTAAGTAGAGTTCTATGTTTTTGTTCTTTTATATTAAATCGATTCTAGGTATAACTAAGCTTTTTGTATTTAGAATACTTTTAAGTTTTATGAAAAAACATTCGAATGTACAAGTAAACACGCAAATTGATAAGTGGATAAGATGCACTTTAATTGCAAAAGATACAATATAATTTTTCTTTTTGGAAAAAAATTTAAAATTGTTTATATTTCTCAAATATCAAATTATTATTATTTCTTTTAATTTTTTTTTTCAGGTTCCTTGTCTGAAAAATAGTATTTTAAATTTTCAATAACTATTTATTTATTTTCAGTATTTCATATTACAATACTTTCATTTTTTATAGCAGAATACTTAAAATCATTATATTCCTAATAAATTATACAATTTCTTTCGTTTTCGTAAATAAAAACGGACATTGCCAGTGGTTAGTTATTGTAAAAATGTGATTACAATTTCCAATAGTGAACCTATTAAACAATAAATTAAAATGTTGTGTGTTTTAATGAAATAATGACAAATAATGAAACAAAAATTAAGACATTACTACTCCATTTTTCAATCAAAACAACTTTTACCAAAATAAGTGCAATATGTGACATTAAATTTAATGATATTTCGTATGACCATGAAAATGTTTAACATTGAACTCTTTATGCGTGAAGTGGAGATAGTATAGCACTGATAATTTAAAGCAATTTTATTTTTTAATACCCTTGATTTATTGAGTGGATCGAATTTTAATTAAAAAATTGAAACCAAATAATGGGTACTTAGTAACAAATGCGTCGTTATGAATTAATAACAAGAGAGATGAGAAAATGTGTACTTATTATACTGGAAAAAAAATTAAAATATCTATTTATTGAGTCCGTTTTATTTACCTCAGTTTCTGTTCTGTGATGTTGTTTTTCTAAATGTAATACATAGTTACGTACTGGGAAGTAATTTATTTACTTTCTATTATAAAAAGAATTAATTCAGTGCAATGAAGGTGGTCTTTGGGTATGAAGGTAATGGAAATAGTAAAAAGCGTAATTTCCATGTTTATCTGAGATCTCATTAATGAAAAATCAAGGTCAATATTGCGCAAGCCAAGTTAAATCTAGCAGCGAGATCTTCCATGGATGGCTGAATTTTGAGAATTCTTAGAGTTTACGATATGTTTATTTTTATTGTTTTTTTAATTCTTTGCATGTAGAGTCGAACAATTGCAAATACATTTGTTTCTTAAATTTATTTGAATTAATTTTTTCTAGTTATTATAAAATATTCTTCCACCTATTTGCGAAAAGAAAATTTGTTTAGATTAAGATTAGATTTGTCTTACGAAAATTTTGAAATTAAATTTTCACCACCTTCCCGATGATCAGGCCTGTAATTTTGCATGAATGTTGATTTATTATACGACGACATATTCAACTACAATAAATTAGAATAAAATCTTTAGAAGACTATTTTTTAATCAAGTGTAAAAAGTAATACGTCTACTTATGATAAAAATTAATGCGTACTTAATATAGGTCGAATTATTGATGATCTGAGCTTTTTAACTAATGATAAATAAAACAGACTCTCGATCAAAATTACAACAGCAATTCATCACTAGGAATTAAGAATATTTATTTAAAAATTATAAATTAGTAGCATGAGGCACATTTAAAGTACAAAAATGAGTGCTCCCTTGGGCGGTTTTTTGATGTGATGATGCTGAGTAATTTTGGAACTGTCGAATGTTAATGGTATGTATGATAAAAAAATAAACAGACAATTTCAGCTTGTTTAAATCTGCACCAGTTGAAACAACATTGCTTGGAGAAAAACACATTTGAATTGGGCTACGCTACGTTTTGACATTCAGATGGCATGCGTTCTTCAAATGGCTGTAGAAATTGGAATATTTTAAGTTTTGTTTTGAACGTTTTTTTGATCAATACTTAGTAATGGACTTATTTATTATTCGTCAATCCAATTATAAGAAATTATACTTTTCATTTCGTTTTGCTCCATTCTAGAAAGAAATTTAGAAAGTATTTGGGAAAAAAAGAATTTCTGTCAACGTGTAATCCATTACTATTTGAGGAATTGAATTCCAACTGCTAAGAACTGATTCCCAAAAGAAAAATCTAATTCTTTATATAAATCTTTTAACTTTTTCTTTTCTGAACTAGATAGAACTAGTAGTCTTTTGTTTTTTTTTCTTCGAGTACTAGTTAATAAAATTAATTAAGTATTTGCTATCAGATGATATGAAAACTTATAATGATTTTTTTATTACAATTTAAAATTAAAAGCCACTGGTAGAGTTTTAAAACTGTGCTTTTGTTTTCGTATTTTCACAGATCGTATGAATGAAACATAATAAAATAAACAGGAATTTTTGACATCAATAATAGCGATTTATTCATATAAAAATCTCTGTAGGTATATGCTTTATTTATTCAAATTTCGCATTTTTTTTGTCAAGGTTAATTTGATCATTACTAAAATCAAACCACAATATGCAGCCGATGGATAAAATTCTTTGGAGGGAGTGTCATAAAATAGTTAATTCGAAACTCGCATGGATTTTAGAGCCAAATTATCATTTCCGATCTCCAGATGGTATGGTTTTACTATAATCACACTTCACGCTAGGATTTTTATGTTATGCATATACATAAAACCAGTTATGACTGATATAAATCCAGTTTTGAGTTCTTTTAAACTAGTTCTCATTCCAATTGACATCATATTAAAATCCAGAGTGCAGAATAAAAAATCAAATTTTTTGCCTTTTATGTAATCGACACTAAACGACTTGAGTGAAGAAATATTAAGAGAAAATCAAACACCCCAAGAAGACTCTGACTTTCTAGTTAATTGCTTCTATTGAGCAGGAATGGAATCATGCCAAACTTGTGGGTGGTACGGAAATCGGCAAACAAGCGTGCCATGTCACGCGCAAATTTTGCTTTTATCGATTTTATATAATGCCACAAATTGTCTGGATAAGAAATGAACGGAAAAATGATTTCTTTCATTACCAGTCAACGAAACTTATGTTTTTATGTTGCTAAGTCAGATGTAACTATTTATTTCTTTCGCAGAAAGTCTGACGTCGTTACCTGGCATATCGATGTATATTTTTTATGCATCTACCAATTCTCGATTTTTTCTAAAGAGCTTCAAACAAGATTTTTGATTGTTGTTTTGAATGGAATTGAAAAGTATCTTGACATTCTGATCAATAAAATCAATCATTTTATTTAAATATTTGATAGATACTTTTTTACAGAAACTGCGTAATTGGAAGTTTTGTATAAATACAAAATTTATTCCAAACGGAACTGGGATAGAAACTCGAAGAAGTCTGGATAAATAAATAAAAATTCTACAAATAGCAATGAAAATTCTATCCCCCGAAATGGAGCATGTACATAAATCATCCTTTTACCCATTCATTTAATCAATTTTGCAATGGTTCCCATTAATTTTTGAAATGCCGAAAGCGTGAAAGTAAGTTCACCACATGGCAGAAAAATTAAATTTTTCTCGAGAGGAAAATACATTAGTACTTGACGTCAATAAATACTTGCTCCATTTCGTGACGAATGGCTTAGTCGGAGTGGCACAAATTGAAAGGAACGACAATGCAACAAGCTTTAAATCTTAAGATTTATTAAAGAAATTTTCGGAACGATTTTACAGAATTAATCATACTCTTTATGGGGAAGTATGGAAGTATGTACGATACATAGATAAAATTTCGCTCCGAAAATTAGGTCAAGGGAACGATTATAATAGTGGCGCCGACCTGGTATCTGGTATCTTTTCAAGCGAAGGGTGTGGACTTGAACACCAGACGCCCTTGTGTACTAAACCTGAAAAGCGGAACTGACTGTCCTGGGCGTTCCGCCCCAAAACCCCAAACCCTCCGGGGGGTGCTCCTTAATCATATTTGAAAGCAAATAGGTCAGCGGCACGAACGCCGTCTTTATGGCTTTCGGGCTGATTAAGTTTTCCTCGGTGCGCCCTGAGTAATTACTCGCTTCATATTTGATTACTCAGGTAAATACACCTTGGCCACCTTAGGCGTCGAACTTTCCTAAAAGACGGAATTTATTAATGTTGCAAAGCAGATTTTCGGCCACCCTACACGTATATACCGAGTATACGCCATATGATTTTAATTTCAAATTCATTTTACTCTTTTTAAGTTTTTACTTTCTGCGGGGCGGTAAAAATAGATACAAAGACTGTAAGCGATGATGGATCCTCAGAACGCTTAATATACACCAGCGGACCGAGTGCAGATTTTGACGCTGATCCCGCGGAAATAGTCGCATTATATTCTTCTATACAAGGCGCATTATGCGGCTAAGCTTGCCACTCCTGCGGGTTAATTAAGAGTTCAAATTAATTTCTATCGGATGTCAGAGGCAATTGCCGCTCATATAAGCGTAGTCGTAGTAGCGATACTCGTCTCGGAAGTTATATAATAATTATTGGCACAAGCTTATTGAAAAGCAAAACTCTGCGTCATTCATTAAAATTTCAAAGAGAACTATTTTTCTTAGAATCCTTTGTCAAGTTCACTATAAATAAATTTCATCAATCTCTGGCTCTGTGTCGAACATCAGTTCGATTTGAAGATGTATGAACTTACATGTATGCTTATATATGTAGTTGTATTAATCGTATGCAGGATTTTCGTAGTTTTGTGTTCACTTAGCTAATTAATTACAACTTTATTGAAATTTTCCACAAAGCCATATATACGGTCCTTCTTAGACAATATAGTCCCAAAATTACTTAATCGAAATGCACATTAATAGGTCTTGAGTCCAATCATTCTATGGAAAACCAATTCTCATTCATTTCGACTGATTTTCATTCGTAATAATTCATTAACCTTGTGCAGCTATCAATCTGAAAAAAAAAACATAATAAACATAATTTGGTACAATTCTTTATACTAGTTCCCAAATCTTAATGTGTATTAATTAACTATTTTCCTCGGGCTTTCGTTGTATATTTGGTAGGTCTGAGAATAGGTCGTAGGCTATTTTTTATACCCCTACGGGATAAGGGCAAACATTTTTATTTTATTTTTTTTTTAAGATTTGGCATCAAAAAATACTTATAATCCTAAATTTTCACCTTTCTACCACCAACCCCTATTTTTTAATAGCAATATTAGTATTTTTACTTTCATCCATATATGCGCAGTTGCAAGATGGCAATTGTTTAATTATTGTCGTACGGTAAATTTTTATGTATTTAACCCAGTGAAAACACAAAGTGCGATTGTTATAATCGATTGCCTTCCAGTCGATATTGCAACTTTAAAGTTGAAATCTTCCTCTCTCAGTGGTCGATAATTGATCAATTATCAATCGATCAGTTATCCCCGCCAGGCGTCTACAGGTGTCACCTCTCACCCAGCACATAGCACGGAGTAGGGATGAGAAAGAAGCCGGTCTCCTGTCTCTCTCACACAACAAGCTTTCTTTCACTCCCTACACAGTTTTCGACCATTATTATTGTTTGTGCATCGATCGTAGCAGTGACGTTTTACTTTCACAGTGCAACTCTAATGTTAATTATATTCTCATAGTAAATTTATCATCAATTTGCAGTGCTATCATTATTTATTCTCATTTTATTAACAATTGCTGAAGATAGTTCTCAGTTTCAGTTAATTAAGTGATCTCATATAAATCAATAGTGCTCAACACGTGTCACGAGCTCTCGCCAACGGACGGGCATTATGTTACCTGTATAAATCATTCCACAACATTCTCATACATTCATCAATTAGTATTTGGTTTATTATTAAACGACAATTAATAATACTATTATACTCTACAGCGCTCCATTCCTCTTTCAGTCATAGACCCCATCCCCACATACTTACAAAAAGGTAGTTATTTTTTATTTAACTACCAAAATATTCACTAGAAATAATTAATATGGCAAAACAACGTTTGCCGGGTCAGCTAGTATGTAATATAAAAATGAAAGTTCGTTTGTTTGTTTGTTGCCCCATCACGCATAAACCCTTGTTTGATATTTTTAATTTTTGTCTAAAGGTAGTTCATATTCCAACTTAATACATAGACTGATTTTTTTTTTTTGGGATAATATATAGGGTTTCAAAATAGCGGACCCAGAATGGCGATTGAAAATTTTAACTTGAAAGGGATTTTCAAAAAGGTGGGTATTTAAGGAGGGGGTATGGTTAATTCGCTATAAAAAAGGCATATTTTCAATAATTTTTTCTGACGATATTAGTTAATACATATATTTTTATTTAATAAGTGTATAATAAAAAAAAAAATTTTGTCAAATTTTCATTTATAAAGTAATGACCCATTGACAGCAAATCTTCACAGACGCCTCAAAAAAAAAAAAAAAATTGGATTGCGGTGAACCGAATAACTCATAAATGAAATCTAAAAACTAAAAGATTTCATTATTTGATAAGTTTCTTGAGGTAACACTGTCGAGTTTTTTATATTTTTTAATTTTTTTTTGTAATGTTTGGTAAAACTTCGAAGTCAAAATACCGATTTTTCAAAAAAAAAAAAAAAAAAAATCGGAAGTTTGGATTTTGGAAATTGCTGACTTCAAAACTCCTGTCTAATCTTAAAAATTCAAGACGACGGACCCAAAATAACGATCAAAATGTGTCATAATAAATAAATGTTTATCCAAACATTCATAAAAACACAAATGGTATGACATTTTGGTAGAGCAACTTAGTCTGAAAATATTTTTGAGTCGTTAGATCCCAATATCTTTTTTACAAAAGTGTCAAATTTTCTAACTATGGACCACTTTTTTGACACTTTTTGTTATAATTCTTTAAAACATTCAGGGGACCTGTGTATATTCTCTAAAGAAACACATACAGCTTTCTAGACTTTATGTTGTGTTATCGGATATATTTAATAGAAACCGTGGGTAATAAGTTGAGCTAAGTGCTGCCCATCTGTGGACCAATAATTTTTCTTACACTACAATGCAAATAGGCATATTTTCAGTTTTTTAATAAATCAGTTTTCAAAACTGATACATGTACATACTATTACGTTGTATGAGTTAAAATACATTTTTACAAGTTTAAATATAAAACTCAATTTCAAATTGTAAAATAACATTTTATTAATTTTCAATAGCAAAACAAGTTCATACAATAAAAATAAACTTAAACATTTTTGTATAATTAGCAACTTCAATTTACTCAAAGATTACAACTGCCTAAAATTTTGTTTAGTCATAGGTTTTGTATTTTTGGAAAAAATTAATTATATAGGCATGTAAATCTATATATCTATTTATTTAATAAGAGGGAGTTTGGAATTATAATTTTTTATTTCATTAATTATATTTTGCCACAAATACCTTCTATTCCAGGGATTTTGAAAATTTCTCTTGAAGATGGTACCTTTTAAAACCTTTGATTTTTAGAATGTCTGTTTTACCACAGAATAGCTAATCTTTGACTTCCGGCCACTTCCAGAATGCACCACATTTTGAAATGCATCATTCATTGTTGGGTAGCAACTTTTCTTTTCCTGACAGTTTTGAGATATCATGAAAACTAATAGCGATAATAACATGGATAAAATTTATAATAAAAGCTAGGAGTTCGTAGAAGAAAAACAAATACAATATGTCACGTTATAAAAGTGTTTGAACTTACCATTCTGTGAGGCTTACTTTTACGCAAAAGATTTTTTTTTTAAAAAATAACACGTTCAGTTTCAAAATCACAACTACTCAAGAAGGAATCAAAATCACTATTAACGATGTGCACAGTGTGTAGCGTAATGTTTGCAAACATGTTGGAACAACTACAACCGAGTGTGACTAAAGCAAAAAACGTACCAATAGACCATTAATAAGCTTCTGGTCTAAAGTTAGGGGAAATTACGATATCTATTTATGGAAAAAATGTATTACCGTCGAATAATAAAACCACATAAACTTAACTTTAAGGTGTTGTATATTTAATGGTAATGTGGCATTTTCACACTCTGAAAACTTATTCACATAATTGAATACAATGTCATGGATAATTTAAAGTTATACAGTCAACATGTTTTTAAACAGCTCTGGAATGATGAGTACATCTCAAATTTTGTTATTTGTTTAAATATTGTAAATATATAATCAGTGAGTTAATGGACAACGACAATACTCATTTGTGCCTCACAATTTTACAATACCTCTATAATTTGCACTTAGGTCAGCCACATTGTTAAAAGTACATTCAACAATTTATACAATAATCACACACAGTAATCAATAAATAGTACATAAATTTTATTGTAAAATCACTAAAAAATAAATTATCTTTAAATTTCAACAAATTACCTACATATTTGTGTTTTTAGTAGAAAATAATTGGTTGTTTTGCTTATTTTGGACATATATATATGTAATTTTCAAGAACATTACACAAATCTACATAAGTATACATTAAAGAAAAATTGTCCAGCAAGTTTAAAGCATTGACTTTGGCAGTATTTTTTCCTTAACTTTACATCAATACACATTCAACAAATGAGTAGATATTTTTAATCAGTTCTTATACATTTGTAGATATTAGCAAAATATTCAAAAGAATTATAGCATTTTCAGCGATTTAATAGGCATAATACATTTATTACTTAGTTAGTACAGGAAAAAACAATAAATACTTCTTACGATACTATAAAGGTACATTGAGAAAATTTTAGCAGCTTAATGAAATAGATACTTAAAAATCCAAAGATTTATAATCAAAAATTTTTAATTTACCAAGCTAAAAGTTTTGCGATGAGCACAGGTATCAGGGAGACGGTGACGACAGGTCCAAATTGTTGGGAACCATTGCAACCATCTTCCTGGCATGTCTCGCAAAATTGAACCTCAACATCATCGGGAGCTGACTCCTTCGTTTCTTCCAAGCATTGGTTACGTGAATCTTTTTCATCCTCGTAGAAACATAATCGTTTTATTACCTGTTGACCGTTAACTACAAAGGAGAAATTTTATGGTAAAAGTTTCATCACAGTATATTTAATTAATCCTTGACTTAATAAAGAATATATGTAATTTTTCAATTTTTCTATACATACATCTTATGACAACAGATCGGTAAATTACCAATAACATAGAAGTCACACTTTGTAAAGTAATTAAAAATTTAAAATTATTTAACACTAGATTTACGTCAAATTGACGGGTTTCAGAATTCGTGGTGAAAATTACAGAAGTCATATTTATTAATTTTTAGAAATATACAGGGTGTCCAGGAAATAGTGCGCCAAAATTAAGGGGATGGTAGCTTGGGTCATGATCTACCAGAATATCAAAATATGACCTTAGTGAAAACCTCACTATTTTCGAGATATTTGGGTTTTTATGAAAAATTAAATTTCAGATTATTGACTAGTTGGTGCATATAAAAAGACATGTTCTCATTATTTTTTGCTAAAATATTCTAGATAAGTTGCCCTACCTGGTAAGCATGTCATTTTTTATTACTAACACAAGACCGTCGCGAAAAAAATAATCAATTAATTTTTTTTTTTTTGCTGTTCAAAATTATTTGACTCTACTTTGACCTTCACTGGTGAAAAAAAAATGTACTAGGCAGTGATGGGAAAGCAATTCAAAAAATTGCTTAATTAATGCGGATTTCAGAATCACCCATTTTATTCATGATTGACAAGATATTGCCATGTTCATTTTAAATCAAATTTAATTTTTCATAAAAACCCAAATATCTCGAAAACGGTGAGGTTTTCACTAAGGTCATATTTTAATATTCTGGTAGATCATGACCCAAGCTACCATCCCCTTAATTTTGGCGCACTACTTCCTGGACACCCTGTATGTTACATTTAATTGACATTATAATACGAAGATATGTAATTGTAAATTCCTTAATTCTCTAATTTCGAATGGAAATATATTCTAAACTTAGTTTTTCGAAATCACTACAAATCGTACAATAAATGTCCGTAAATCTAGTGTTAAATAAAAAAAAGGGAGTAATAATATATTTTCCATTACCCGAGTAATCGGTAATTCATCGGTCAGAAATTAAAAAAAAATATGTAATTTATAATTAGTTCGTAATTTTCAGTAAGAAATTTCTGATAATCACAATTTTTGGAGGATAACGACGATAGAACGATGATTATTAATTTGGTAATAGTTGATAACCTCAATGTTACAATTAGAATTTTCTTACAATTTGAAAAATCGAAAATGAATATTATTTTTTTGCCCATCTCTCTGCATATGACAAATTCGAATAAAATAGTGACATTGCAACTTTGTTTTATTTGATGGACGGTATTTTGAAAAACAATTTAAATTTTTAAAAAGCGTCTATGCTAAACGACAAATTTATATTCCGAAAATTTGAAGACTTGTTTCGGTTTCATATTAATTCAAAGGTTATTTATATGTTAATATGGTTTTTGACTTTTGCAATAAAAAATTTATATTGTTATTTATAAATCTTTAAAGAAGCTATTATTATCATATGGAAAAATCATGAACAAATAATTATTTTTTAATTACACTTACTTTTCTCTTTTAACTTCTTGCAAACAGGTCTCATTCCTTCGGTGTTTGAAGGACCACATTCGACATATCCATACATTTTTTGTCGATCGACAAGTTTATCTGCTCTGAAAGTGTCCGCGCAAAATTCTGCTCCTTCTGCATCGGTTGAGCAAACCCAACATTTCAGCGCATCGGCTAAAAATAGATGGAAAGCAAAAAAAAAAAAAAATAATCAAAATCGTCTAATTCATATAATTTCCTGCTGTTCTCTGTCCTTAACAAATTAACCCTCAGTCCCCTTAAAAGGGAAGAAAATCGATAAACTACGGCACCCTGACCCCACAAAATTGGCAGCGAATATTCCTCGTGAGGCGCCAAACTGGAGCCAGCCTCATCTTTAAGGAAGTAGTTTTTCGTGCTGACGGGAGCTGTCCCGAGGGAGCGTGTTGTTTACCATGTGAAGGAGCGCATCCTTCCCTCCCGAATTTATGGCCCAGTGCTGCCGAGTGAGCTAGAGAACGGGTGTGGAAACAGGACGAAAATCAGTGTCAGCCATCGACGCATAAACGCGCAATAGAGCGAGGTTAGTATTGCTGGCGCCACGGGTCCCTCCAACTGGGGGACGTGATGAACTCATTTCGGAGCTGAGTGTATTGACATTGCCCTATATTTTGCTGCGTATAAATTTCTTGTACAAAGTTGTCAGTAGTTTTTGCTATTTTGCTCAAAAATAGTTTTTCTTAAAATAGATTCGTCTGGTATAAATGCAGTGATGCATGTAATTTAAATTTTTGCTTTTGAGAAGTGTTTTGGCACTGGATAAATTAAATAATAAGAAGTTGAGAATACATTTTAAGTACCAATAATGTGTTATAGCATGTTCATATGCATAGATTCTCCGTATTCTATTCAAATTAAAGAAAAATCCGACCATATTTTCTAGAATTTGTAGAAATCCATAAGACTTTCATTATAATTTTCCTAGAAACTTCCTGTAAACTTCAGGCGTTATATTCTCCGATTTTTTTAAAAAAAATTTCAGAATATCTTTTAAATTTTCTATTATGAAAAAATTATTATTGTATTTTACATAATAAAAATTTTCGAGTACCTAATTTGTCCCTCTTTAATACTTATATGATTATGTTAAAGAATTAACTAGTCGACAGTAAAATATGTGAGTTAATAAGATGTAATGTTATGCCAAATTTCAGGTTTCTACGTTGCATAGTTTCTGAGAAAATCGGATATGACATGTTAATTAAAATTTTATAACTATTGGCATAAGTATCCTGTGCGACAAAACAAAGAGAAAACAATTTATTTTAGAAGAATTCATACAATGAATAACTAAATTTCCAATTCTTTTACTTTTTTGAAAGGGCATTGTGTTGGTAATACTCACCATCATTTTTATCTGATTTAACCGTTATCTGAAGGAGAATAAAAAAAACAACGCCAAATTGTGCATTTCGAGTGCGACAAAACAAAGAGAATTTAATTTCAAATTCGAAAAAAGAAGTAAAATCAACTAAATTTAACAAATATTAGTAAGGGGTTTTCCCTCCTTTTGCTTTAATTAACGAAAAACCCCTTCTTGGAAGCGATTCGTACAACTTTTTTAAGAAATCTGAGGGTATTCTTTTCCATTCGTTAATTATTGCATTTTTGAGCTCTTCCACTCCATCAAACTGTTTCCCTTCCGTGTATACTCTCCTTGATAGGTAACCCCAGACATCCTCGATAATATTGAGGTCAGGAGAAACTGCTGGCCACTGAAGAACATTAACGTTGCTGTCTATGAGATGCGTTTTCACAATCCTTGCTGAATGAATTGCAGCGTTATCGTGTTGAAAAATGAAATTATTAGACTCAAATTTCTCCCGAATTTTAATTATTTGTAGCTTTAACAATTCCAAATATTTTTGGCTATTCTGGCGGCCACTGACAAATAATAAGTCAATACATCCGTAATAGGAAATGGCAGCCCATACCATTACTGAGCCTCCATCCATTTGTCGCTTATGCAATACTAGCGGATCTTTCCTTAAATCATGGAAGTAATAGTCGTAACCATCTGGACCGTCCAGATTGAATTTCTTTTCGTCTGAGAAGACTACTTTCTTCCATTCCTCTGTCCAGGACATATGTTCTTCAGCCCAGCACAAACGAGCTTCAACATGTCTGGGTTTCAGTGCGGGAGTACGGTTAATTTTTTTTCGTTTTAGATGGTTACAGGCTTTTATTATCCTTTGAACGGTTCTAACGGATGCTTTCACGTTTAGTTCACTCTTTATTTTCGCAGCGGACTTCATTGTATTTGATGCTTTTCTCAGAATAGTCCTTTTTTCCCTCTCAGTAATTTCTGTTGGTCTTCCAATTTTCAGTTTTTGTCCGGAAATATTGTGTTTTTTTAAATATCTGTATATTGTTGATAAACCTTTTCCTAAAGCCGTCGCAATATCTGCAGGTTTCCACTTTTCTTCAATTAACTTCTCCAATCTCTCCAACTCCGATTTAGTAAAGTATTTTCCTCTTGGCATTGTTAAAAATAAGCTTGACACTCTGTTTTTCAATAACTAGAAATTCATAGAATTACGCAAAATCTGGAAAATACAGTTATCTGCACGAAAACCGAAAGAAGAGTGAAAAATTCAAAATATTCTCTTTGTTTTGTCGCACTCGAAATGCACAATTAGGCGTTGTTTTTTGTATTCTCCTTCAGATAACGGTTAAATCAGTTAAAAATTTTGGTGAGTATTACCAACACAATGGCGTTTTAAAAAAATAAACAAATCGGAAATTTAGTTATTCATTAGATGAATTCTCCTAAAATATATTATTTTCTCTTTGTTTTGTCGCACAGGATAGATCCCAGATCTCATAAGAATTCCTTAAGAGTCTAGTTGTATGGGCATAATGTTATGTCCTAAAAATAGGGATTTAAGAAGCGAGTTGGAAGTCGGTAATTTATTCCATTTGAAATCTACATCTCCTAATATTATATTTATTTAGTTCACAAAATTTAATATTAAATCTTGCACAGAACAAGTCATATAACATTTCTATGGCAATTTTTCAGTAAATTACGACATGTCCTACCACATTACGTTTTTGACTTTTTTCCAAGTTTTTCTAGTTTGAGAAGAACAAAATATCGTATATTGGCTAAAGCCTGTATCCTAATCTATATACACTGCCGGCGAAAAATTTCCGGACAAAGGTATACATGATTTTTAAAATTAAAAAACATATTAAAATATATGAGTCACGTATACGACGAGTATAAAGTGTATAATAGTAAACAATTCAAAATAACTTTGAAATTTTTACTTTTAATGTTAATTAATTTATTAATTGCTATTGTTTGTCTATTTTTATAGGTACTTTTTTCATTACTTTTTGTAGATAATATAAAAATATCTAATTTTTTTAAATAATTATTTACATCCTTTTTATTCAAGGTAATGGGTCGGGGCACTACTTTGAGCTTAGAAAAACGTGCATCAATCATTGCGCTTCACAACGAAGACTTTACATTACGATATATTGCTTAAATATATATAACTTAAAAATACCTTGTTACACTGTTGGAGATACTATTACTCGATTCCGGAAAACGGGTTCAAACAAGGACTGTAAACGTACTGGGAGGCCCCGAGTCACTTCTAAATCGGAGGACAGAACACTAGTTATTATGTCAAAAATGAATAGAAAATCTACAGCGCCGGAAATCCAATTGCGGTTTAATAAAAGTCATGACAAACAGATTTCAGTAACTACTGTTAAGGACCGCTTAAGCAAAGCAGGCTTAAACGGCAGAGTTGCCATAAAAAAACCACTTTTGCGGCGTGGTAACAGAAAGAAAAGACTAGAGTGGGCTCGAAAATATAAACATCGGAGAAGATTGGAAACGAGTGTTATGGACTGATGAGTCTAAATTCGAACTATTTGGATAAAGGTGTATAATTTATCTTCGTCGTGCAACTATTAAACATGCCAGTGGATCATTATGGTATGGGGATGCTTTTCTTATGCGGGTGTTGAAAATCTTCGTAGAATCAATGGAATCCTGGATCGATATAAGTACCATTCTATATTAAAAACGCACGCTATTCCTTTAGGCAAGCGATTAATTGGTCCAGGATTCGTCTTCCAACAGGACAACGATCCAAAACATACTTCAAAGCTTTGTTTGAAATATCTAAAGAGCAAAGAAGTGAAGAAAGAGCTGCAAATAATGACGTGGTCACCTCAATCTTCTGATTGTAACCCTATTGAATTACTGTGGAATGAATTAGATCGACGAGTAAGGATATTAAATCCAACTTCAACAGAACAACTCTGGGAGTGTCTTCAAATATGTTGGAATGAAATATCAAATACTTATTTAGAAAAACTCATACAAAGAATGCCTCGTATAGTAAATACAATTATATCTGAGAAAGGTGGTTTTTTCGACGAAAAGAAAATATGATTAGTATTGCCTTGTAAAAATATGTATATATTGTGCAAGTTTATTTCAAGATTTTAATGTTACTTCCTTCAATAAAATTATATAACATTAATTAAATAAAGACTTTTATTCAACGATTTATACTTTTATTATTTGATAATGTGAGTGTCCGAAAACTTTTTGACGGCAGTGTATATGAAATACCACTAATCTATGTATTAAGCATCATCGGAAATAAGAGTTTCATGAGCGAACGCTAGTTGTGATTTTGTGAGATGTTCTGTTTATGGAAAAAAGTGAAACCCATGGAATATTTCGGAAAAGTATTAAATCCTCTCGTATTTTAATATAATAACTGAGGCTAACATTTTTATTTGAGTTGCTTTACAAGAGCCCAACCTAAGCCGAACCTGTTAAAAGCCGGCAACATTTAACAATTTTAGGGCGACATTGGGCTGAAAATTTTCATATTCACATACCTAGCCTATTCATTTCAATCCAACTTAAATATACTAACTTTAGAACGTTATTTAGGATAATTTTGGATTAAAATAAGCATTTCGCTATTTGCTATTTTTTTTAAATGTTTTGTAGACGAAATTATATATTTCTAAAATCGACAGACAAAAATATATCCACATTTATCCATTTTTCCAAAATAATTTTTTTTTGATTATCTAATTTTTTACCTAATAAACTTACGTCTTTTAGATTAAATTTAGATTTTTATAGAAGATAAATTAAAAAAAAATAGGTAGGTGTAGTTTAAAAATACGCAAACTATAAACGTATGTGTCCTGTAATTGGTATCATAATCTCTATAATGAACTACCTTTCGAAAAGAATATTCAATTCAAAGAACAATAGATATTATTGCAACTCTTGAATATTATCAATAATTTATACTAGAAAAACTGTAAGGGTCAGTTTTTAGAAATAATGTAATTGTGAAAGAAATTTCAATGTACGTTTCTTTTCAATTAGTAATTTAGTAATAAAGGAAAATCTATCCAAAACAAACGACATTCTAATTTCATTCTATATTTTGATAAATGGATGCCATGTATATACTTTAACACCATTTCATTACAATAGTTTGAAGAAGCAGCGAGAGATAAAATAAATTATTACACTCGCACGAATGTAAGTGATTAATTTTAATTATTACTTTTCGTGCAGCGGTTAAAGAGACAACCTTAAAAGAATACCAAATTAAATTAACAATCTTAACAACATCTTCCTCAATCCTTTGTTTATTCAATTTATCATTTTTCTAATGTATTAGCTTAATTGAAACATTAAAATTTACGATGAAGAGAATTTCATCAAATAAATCAAAATATATAAAAATAATAACCAATCTTAAAATCTGAAAAAAGAAATTATTTAGATAAATATAATGTCGGAGGAACGAAGAGGATTAAAGTAATTTATGCAATGAAAGTCTTTCGATATATCTTTGATAAATATTTCCCGGTTTATTTTTAGCTTTTTTTTTTGTGAAGACGGAGTGAGGTATTTTTGTCGACAGCATTTTCGTGAGGAAGCTTTTCGGCACCTTCGCTCACATCAATCACAGGTGTTCAATTTTCGTTCTTAATTCTGACAGTGTTTGTAACAAAATTATTGAGAAATTTCGTATAAAATGATCCATAAAAGTTGTTTGTGGGTTTTCTACGAAAATAAATACAAACACAAAAATAAGAGAGCTCAATCAAAAAATGAGTCACACTTTTTAACATGATACCTAAAACAATTGGATATTGATACTTTGAAATAAAAAACTACTATTATAATTTCGTATTTAAATTTTTTTTTTGGTTAAATTAATTTTAAACTTAAATAATTTAAAATAAATTCACGATTGAAAGTTTTAATATCGTCTGAGTGCAATTCTTCAATTAGACCAATAAAGATATACCAACTCGACACTCTATTTAAGTCTTGTTGCAAATCTAAGCAATTAGTACAATCATGAATTTCAAGAAAAAGTTTCGGATCATCAGCATATATAAGACTAGGTGCATGCAAGAAAAACTTAGTGACATCATAATAAACAGTATAAATATAATACACTCGAACTAGCATTAATAACTCTAGAGAGTAGATTATCGATTTCAACTACTTGTTTTCTATTAGCTAAGTAAGACGAAAGTAATTGAAGAATAATAGAATGGTAATCCAATTGGTAAAGAACGACGGCATCAGTTCTTTTTACTGTGCTTCATTTCGCAAAAGGCAGAACCAAATAAAGAACTCAACTCTAGATAAGGTATTTTACTATCACACATTTCATTTTGAACCATTAATGCGCAAAACGAGAATTTTGTGCACGCAAGCTCAATTTTACGATTCGAATAGAAAATTGGGGTGATTTTCTTCCAAAAACGTAGTTTTTGGGGATGCTATTTTAGAATCTGGCATTTGTTTTGCATAAAAGCTTCAAGAACCCTATTATTTTTTGGGGTTTTTAAAAAAAGTGCTGATTTTTTTGAGCCTTTTTTCCTTTCAATGTGATGTTGCTGCTATTGAATGATAATTTAACCACCAGGAATCGCGGTCTGCATGTCTAAATTTTCTCAAACTTGAACGTTTTTTTTTGCTTTGTTTTTTGCAAAATGGCCATTTTGTAGAGCAATGCAATAAAAAACTTTGGATTTTTTTACACGCTTAGAATTAGCCAAAGAACACGAGTGAATTTTGTCGACTTTTTTTGGTTTCTTGGATTTGGCCAATTTTTGAAAAAGTCGTATCTATGACTCTTTAATGAACATTTTTCATCTAATTAATGTAATAATATGATGATATGTTCTTGTAAATTCCTTAACTCTCTACGCGTTTTTCTCGAAACCACATTTGTTAAATTGCCCGCATCTGTAACTCGAAAACTACTCAATTGATTTCAATAATTCGAAATTCATTCGATTCGTTATTAAAAATACTAGTAACTAAACTTTGAAAATATTATATTACATAACCCTATTTTTTTATACGTTTAAACGAAAAGTCCTTTTAAAAATAAATCGTTAACAACTTAAAGATTTATAATAGTCTATCTTCGATTTACAAATAATAATAAGTAGTAATTTAAAAAAAAACAGATATTTATTGAAGATTAATTTAAATCCAAATATACATTTTTTTACACATTTTTTTTTTCTTCGCGTTTGAAACAACTTTTCTCCTGTGGGGAAATTTTAGAAATTTCATAAAATCATTAAAAAAAAAAATGTGTACTAATCTACGATACGCTTAAAAAGAGAATTTTCATTTGAATAAAATAGTAAGAAAATTACACAATGTACTTACAATAAAAGGAAAAATTTAACTTGTGTTAGAAATGGCTCCCTTTTAAGGGGACATTCTCATTTGAAATGAAAAAAAAATCGATTTTTTTTTTTTACATAAAAGTATTCCATGACATCATAGTAATGCTTTCCTCAAACCGTTGTGAGAAATTCGAAACAAAACGAAAGTTATAGCTATATATACGTAACGATATATACCGGTTTCTATAGATTTGGAGCGTCGCACAAATACTTTAAACGCGTTTTTCTCGAAACTACTTTTTTCACCTGGTACCAGTGATATCTCAAATTCTGCTCCATGGATTTAAAAAAGTCAAAAAGCATACGATTCATTAACATAAATACTAGGACATAGACCTTTAAAAATGCATAAAAGTACTCCACCCTCTTTTTTATACACGTACTTTCCCCCCAAAAAATGGGCAATTTTTAAAATGTTTAGAAAAACAGTCCTAAAAAATTTAAAAAATTAAAAGTACCATTTTTAAAGGTCTATGTCCTAGAAAAAAGTTTAAGGAACAATACCCATTTTGAATTTTGTCTTTATATTCTCCAGGAAGACCGCAGGAACTGGTACTAGCTAAAAAGGAACTTTTTGTACAACATCCTCTATTGCCGCAAAACGTAACAAAAAAAAAAAAAAAATTTCTTGTTGTATACTTCGATGCCTATATATTCAATATATGAAAAAACTTTTTTGAATAAATGCAATAGGGTTTAAAAACAAAATTCCAAAAAAAGTCGTTTTTTTGTCCATTTCAAATGAGATTGTCTAAGAATTTGCAATTTTACTGATGTTCTGGTAAAAAGGCACTAATTACGATGTTATTGCGTTATTTCGTGATTCGAGAAAATAAAATTTTTTTACAATTATGACGTTTTTTAGTTAAATAGAAAAAAGCTTTTCAAATTTCCATTCACATAAAAATAGCCGCTCGGAATTTGTTGATGAATTTTGATTATCTTACTTAACTACAGCCGTGCAGAAAATATTTTATTTTATAAATCTTTGATACAAACTTAGAATAATCAGTGAAAATACAGTTCAATATTTCTGCAGAGTCATACACTCTCTTTATTTAATATATATTGAACTATTTTCCTTTATTTTTGCAGTGCGATAGATCCATTTAAGAAAATTTATTAATTAAAAAAGTAGGACATTTTCTCTATATAGGAATACAATGGAGACAATTAAATGTACATTCCAATATATGTAATATTGATATATTGGAATGCATATGAGTACTTTTATTCCCTCGCTGTGTAAATTTACTCTTTATAAAATTACTTTACCCAATCAAGAAGTATTTTTGCAAGTACTGAATGCAAATCCACTAATGAATTTTTACATTCACTAATACCACTTTTAAACATTGCTGCATCATTCTTACATTTCGTTGTAAATTTGTAATTTTTAAAGTTGGCAAATTTTGATCCTCAATTATTTTGGAATCGATATACAAAATTTTGTCGGTTTTGGATCCGTAAAAGTGATTTTTATAATCTGCCAAATAGGTTCTTAACACAAGTTAAACCGAAAGGAACTCTAAACACTCCAAATCTTTTTCCTCATGAACTTTTATTAGCATTGGGTTTCTCTAAATTTCTAGTGTTCCTCACTATAGACTGCACTGAAATTCTAGTATAATTGACAGCTTTTACTACTTTTCTTTTCGAATTCACCGAAATTCAGGTTTACTTTTAGTAACTACTAACTCTTTCTTATATTTTACTTTAATCTCACAAAAAATGATTGAGGGGATTTTTAAGTTCAGTAATTTCAAAGTGGTGCTACATTAAAAAACAATCAATATTGACGTTCCAAAATTGAAAATTTTCAATGTTATTTATTTAATAAAATCTAACAAATATAAGTAGAAAGTATTGAAAATGAAAGCCTTCGTATTCTAAATTTATTTAGATTTATAATTTATTCATATATAGAATTAAAAATGACCTTATTAAAAGATAAATCGAATAGACCTCAACACTTGTTTGAAGTCGGTGCGATTAGTCGTTTTTGCGTCAACTTGAAACGTATAGAAAATTGTAGGACATAAACTACTAATCTACAATAGGTAACAATATGCTGCATTTAAAAAATTACAAATCTAGATGTTCTAGTAAAGGTTTTAGAAACCCAAAGAATTTGGACGTAAATCTACTTAAAACAAGCCAATAGAATTCTGATATCCAATGAATTTAGAGATAAATCTGGTTAAGAGAAATACATTGGATTTCTAATGAATACTAGTTAAAATTAGTTTAAGGCTATAGATTTGTATCATTTATAGTTTTTATAGAATTTTAATTAATTTTCCACTTACCTAATTTAACTAGATATCTAGTTAAATTAGGTAAGTGGAATTTTAGTGTCGACATTTTCATATTTATAACTGGAAATCAAAGAGAGTCAATTTTAGTTGAAATTTTGCTAGATTCTAGTTGAAAGACATTTTGAGTGTATCGGAAAAATTTTGGTTAGGTAACAATCACTTTTATTATTACTACTGTTGTCTAAAATGTATCTTGTTAATTAAGAATGGAAGCCAACTGATGCTTAAATTTCTTGACATACAATTCCCTACAATACATGTGAAAAATAGGATTCATTAAGGGGCGTTAAGCACAAGTTGCGTGCGCGATAAACGTTTTAAAGCCACCCGCTATCAGGGAAAGCTTGGGTTATAAATTTCAGTTACTAACCACCGCACCCTTCAAATATTAATTACGGCTTTTAGTGCAGCAAGGGCGCGAACGTTTCTATCCAAATAATAAGGTGGCAGTACCCCGCACGCACATGACCGGAGGCAGCCGTACCTAACAAACCGCGACGAATTTGCACATTCCCACAAAAACTGGTGAATTAACCCGCAGCAAAAATCACGAAGTGGACACACCTTCTCGCATGGAAAAACTTAATTTTACTGAAATTCGGTCATTAGATTACGCATTGACCTTGCTCTACGCGAACTTAATTACGATTGCCATCATTGCACTAATTTTTGGTTTTATATCTCGAAAACTTTTCGTCTGTTAAATATTATTATTAAAAAAAATCTTAAAACTTAAAGTATTATCAAAAAGTGCACTATACCTTCGTATGATAGGATCGTTAGAATCAGTGAGATAACAAAAGCACAAATTCCAGATTTTTTCATTTTTTTCAAAAATATTGTTTTTAGTCTTTTCGGTAAGTATTTACAATATAAAATGCAAAAATACGTTATAAACTTGCAAAAATTTCTTATAATTTTAACCCTTACTAAGCTGGGTCCTTTGGCTAAATAAGTGAATTTGATCACGCAATTACTCTACCCCGATTGCTTTTGCTTGTAAATTGAAGTCATAAGCAAGTAAGCGAAACGTTTTAAGATTTTGGAACAGGCATTAAGGAAAGATGTTGGCCTGAATCTTTCGAAGCTTTCGGGGGCTTTTCATCTTTTTGGAAGTGGGCTTTACTTATACAAAGAGTTGCCAAATTCAATTTATTTTCGAAATACTGAGCTTTAGTAATTCTGTTATTCAATTCAAGTAATTTATCGTTACATTCTGTACACACAAAGTACTTTCAACTAGAATCTCACAAAATTCCAACTACAGTTGACTCTCTAGTATAAATCTAATGAAAATGTAGAAATCTACTTTAAGTGGGTGTCCTGAATTAGAATGTTCTAAAACACGGTTTTTTTGTGATTTTTTTTAGAAGGGAAAGAAATAAATGAAGTTATTGAATCTTGAGGTATGGTTTTATACATATTTAAGGACAACAAAATTTTTTTTTTAAAGTTAGAAAAATTTATAATAAATGATTTCTGAGCCAATTTCAAGGGCGTCTTATCGCTGCAGTCTTCAATCGGCGGGAAAGATCCACCTCGTAATTCTTGAAAAAAAAAACTAACAAAATATTAAATTATTATATGAACTAAACAATGGCCGAAAAAAATGTGAAATAAAAAATGTTGGCGGGTTTTTAAAAAAAACGTTTTTTAGAAAATAAATATTAACTTTAAGGTGCTATAACAATTATTTAAATAAACCTTTTAACGAACTTTTTTAGTTTATTTAGAAGAGAATTTAATACTGAAGAAAAAAACTTTGGTTCAATTATATAATTCGCTCGCCAATTTATAAAAGCTGTGAAAATATAAACTAAAGAAAACGCGTCTCAAAGTTTTCAACAGGCTCGCACACCTGCTCGACGCTCGTCTGCTTTCGGCTTTATATCCTTGGAAATATTTAAAATTGGCCTCTGTCACTTTGTAAAAATATTCTTAGATAGTTTATCTATCGATTTAAGCAATAAAAAACAATCGATTTTTTTGACATCTTAATTCAGGACACCTCCTTGACTAGATTTATATCTAAATTAACTAAAATTCTATAAAAACTATTAACGAAAAAATTCTATAATCTTAAACTAGTTTTAACTATATAGTATTCACAGAAATCCAATGAATTTCTCTTAACTCGATTTATGTCTAAAGTGACGGAATATCAGAATATAAAAGCCAGAATTCTATTGATTTGTTTTAACCAAATTTATATACATCCAAATGCACTGGGTTTCTAAAGCCTTTACTAGAACATCTACGTTTGTAACTCTTTTTGCTAGAAATTCAGTATATTTTTGTCTATCTACAATTTTACTATTTGTTTGAAATCGGTGCGAAAATAAAACTGGTTGTCTATAATTTCGTAGTATTGGATTTATATCACTCGGATTATTGCGCCGACTCCAAATATTACTATATAGGAAACTACTATGTATTTTCAATTATTTCATACTCTTTAGGGCTTCTGAAGTTTTGGAGGCTGTTAACACATAAAAGTTGTTTATTTTCTAGTGGGGAGTACTAAAGACCTAGAGAAATAGCACTAGACATTGTCTAGTAAACTACCACCAGATTTAAAGTGTAGATTTCTGGCAAACCTACTGATTTTAATAGATTGAAACGAAAGTGAGATTTTATGCTATAATATGAATACGCATCAGAATCTTTTGAATAGCAGAATAAGGGCGGAGCGAGAATTTTATTTAGGCACAAAGGCCATTTTTGGTTTATTTGCCAAATGCTGAAGAGTATGGTTATTTTTCACAAAGGTAGGACAGGTAAACACCCTAGGTAATGAGGTGGTTATTTCTTTAGATGCATGTAACGTGGACTTTCTAGAGATTACAAGATGGTTTACAGCCTAGAATCCAGACTTTTCTCAACAAAGACAAACAAATTCCAACTTTTTAAGATCTTTTCCCTTATCTCCTTATCTTAAAAATAATAAATCCATCGGGAGGGCATGTCTGTAGAAATATAAAAACATGACATAAAATATGAAGATAATAACCTTAAGAGTTTCTATTTACGGCAATGAGTTAATGATAATTAATAGTTTTAACATTGCAAATCCGAATTTTTTATTAATTCTTCCAAAAACTTAATTAATGAGAAACACGATTTATAGGAAATGTTGTAAAATTAATCATGTTCTATACATTCAATCAAATTTGCTAGTAGTTCAGAACTAAAGTTTATTTTTCAATCTTTATTCTAGTGTGGTGAGGAATTTGGACGTTGGTGACGTTGGCGATGCTGACGGTCCTTTAAGTTGGAAAATAAAATTTACAACCAAATATCAATTTAAAAAACTTTTAATTGCAATGCTTCATTATATATCTATTATTAGCACATCCCAGCTTAAGTACTCGTTTTTATAAAGTGCAATGTAACTATGCCTAATGTACTTAAAAATATTTACATTTATATATGTTAAAAAACATATTAATTTTTTTTTTTTTATTATATTAATATTACAAGCATACTTTTAAAAGTAAAGCAAAAATAGAATATGTACAAAAGTTTTATAGAGGTAGATAAAATTGCTAACAATTGTGGTAATGATTATGTGGTCACAAATGCAGTATTTTATGAATAAGAGTAAAAATTGCAGGTAAAACAATGGATAGACTGTATTTTGAGATCATGCTCGTTGCATTATTGCAGCCATCAGTTTCACAAGTTTCACAGGATAATGTGACTACATCAGGAGGTGTAGGGTCATTAGCACATGATATTGGTACTGCCTCTCTACTGTCCCGGTAAAAACAACCTCGTTTTATTTCGAGTCCGTTGTTTACTGAAATTAAAAAGGAGTATCAATATGCAGTATCAATAATAATTATAAATATTGATGTATTGAATGTAATACAAGATTAATAGCACCCCGTATATTGTATAATAAAAGAAAACTTGCTTTTAAGTCAAAATTATAAAAAATCTACCTATCAGAAATTTTCAAAATAGTGATTCGTGACGATGTGCCAATCGATTCTAAGAAATCCTAGTTTCAGTTTTATGTGTATGGATAATTTTTTCAATCAACATGTTTTTGAATTTTCTTAATACCTCTTTCAAGTATCAATTCATAGAGAATCTTCAACCTCTTCGCTATCCTGTCCCCATTTATTATATTATATATTATAAAATTGCCAGATTATAAAAACTGATGGCATTGTTACTAATTTAATAAAGAAATTATAAAAATAAAATAAATAATTTGAAAAAAAAAATGGTGATAATTTTATTAACTTTTAAACTTTGACAATTTGAATTTCTTGATGGGAGTGGGATAGAGAAGTGGATGAAAACTCATTGGGACGGAGTAAGAGTTCTCTATCAATTTACACCTTAAAAAGGTTCACAGAGTGCGTTTTAAGAACGAAAATTACAGGATGTAGAATCATAAAAGTATCCGTATACATAAAACTACAACTGAACACATCGTTATTAAAATTTTTATATATAAAATATAATTAAATTTATAGTAATTATTAATTAGAGTCTTTAGATAGTATTAAAATTGATTAATTATTAGGTTGTAACATTATAATCCGATAATTTTTTCGGAAACGTTCTGGAAATTTTTTACAACTTCGAGAAAGTTCTGTGACTATGAGTATAAATACTAGAGATGCCACGAATAGTAATTTGGCCGAATACCGAATACCGAATGTTCGGCGAGCCTCTTGGCCGAAGCGTCGAACATTCGGCAGCCGAATATTCGGCCACACTTAGTACTTTCCGCGGGCGACAAGTCACAACTGTCGCTACAGAAAATGTTCGTTCAGATGAAGGTGTGGAACAGAAAAATTCTGTTGCAAATGAACTTGATTTTCACATGGTATCTGTTCGTTTAGATCGGACTAAGATTTGCTAAGATTTATTTATCATCTCCCGGTAGCAGTGTGTATAGTGAGCGGCTGTTTTCGGAAGCAGGTATAATTTATGAGGAAAAACGCAATCGTCTGCTATCAACAAACGCTGAAAAAATTGTTTTCATTCATCATAACTTACCACTGGTAGATTTTAAATATTAATTTGTTAGCTATTTTTTTTGGTTAAATAAATATATCTTTGTGAGTAATATTTTGAGTTCTTTTTTCATGATTTATTTGGTAATCCTTACTATATTTTATCATAAATACGAAATTAAATCTGTTTATCACGATTTCACGCCAAAACTGCTGAACCGATTTAAATGAAATTTGGTACACAGATACATACTCTAGAGCCTTAGAAAGGACATGGGCTATAATTTACGCGGACCAAGTCGCGGGAAAACAGCTAGTAATAAAAAAATAATAAATAAATTGCTATTCGGTATTCGGCCGAATAGTTAACCATATTCGGCCGAATACCGAATAGCGAAAAAAAGTGGCCGAATACCGAATAGTTGCCGAATATTCGTGGCATCTCTAATAAATACCCGTGAGCGCGCTCAGTTCATCAGTGCAATAATCGACAGCGCAGCGAGTAGCATTATGGAAAAATTTGATTTGAAAAGACGAGACATCCGCGTCCTTCTACTTTATGAGTTCCGTTTGAAGCATACAGCTAAGCAGGTGGCACAAAATATATGTCAATGTATGGGAGAAAATGCGGTGTCTTATCACACAGCAGTAGATTGGTTGCGACATTTCTCGAATGGCGACTACAACCTTGAAGATAAATCTCACGAAGGGCGGCCGGTTGAGGTTGATGTCGACCGACTAGCGCAGCTCATCGAGGAAGATCCAAGGAGGACTACTCGTCAACTTGAAGAAGAACTCGGATGCTCCCATACTACTATCGCTCGACATTTGAAAGTGATGGATAAAGTGTACAGACACAGTCAATGGGTACCCCACGAATTGACGGATGGTCAACAGATGATGCGAGTGGCGGTTTGTACGCAATTATTCACTTCACATCGTACTTTTGCTTGGCAACGTAATTTGGTTACCGGGGATGAGAAGTGGATGCTTTATGTTAACCATAACAATAAGCGACAATGGCTTAGCGAGGGTCAAAGAGGAGTACCGACAGCTAAATTTAAAATTACTATACACAATCATATGTTGAGTGTTTGGTGGAATGTGTACGGCATTATCTACTGGGAACTATTACCACAAGGAATGATTATAAATAGTGAACGCTACTGTGATATGCTGGATAAGGTAGCCGTGAATCTTAAAGGAGAACAAGGCAATGTATACCTCCTCCAGGACAATGCCCGCCCTCACACCGCTTCGATGACATGTAAAAAAATTATGGAGCTAGGCTGGAATTCCTTAGCGCATCCTGCATACTCGCCGGATATGACTCCTTCTGACTACCACTTCTTCCGATCGTTGCAGGCTCATATTAGCGCAAAATCTTTTGATGACCGAGATGCATTGGAGTAGTGGTTGTCGGAATTTTTTAATTCTCGTGAGCCCAAGTTTTACGAGAATGGAATAATGTCGCTTCCCCAACGTTGGCAGGAGATCATTGATAATGATGGACTATATGTTCAATAAAATGTTAAGCTTAATTGTACAAAAATATCAAAATAAAGTTTTTTAAAAAATTATCAGATTATTATGTTACAACCTAATATTTTTAAATTTTGTTTCAAGATCAATATATACTGGACTTAAAACGGCATGTAAGCTAGGTATAAAAGGAATACGGCTACAAAGTTTCTTACTTCTTTGCTTCAATTTTTTACAAACTGGCTTAAGTCCATGACTAGCTTGCGGGCATTCTTTATAAGCAATTGAATGAGTTTCTTCACTCAATCCTGTTGACCTAAAAGGATCTCTACAAAAGTTCCCATCTATAGCTGATGTTGCGCAGGTCCAACAATGTAATGCATTTGCTAAAAATCAATAGAAATAATTTAAAAGTGAGTACATAGGAATTTTTAAATTTGCAGACAATTAAAACAACTTAATTAACACTTTGAAGTAATGATGTAATGCACCCGAGAAATGATCTAATGAAAAGGCATCATATTCTTTAAAATAGCACTTTCATTGAAGGTCAGTCTGAATATTAAAATGGGTTTCCATTACAAATTTTCAAAATTTCAAATCATAAGATCGTTGAATCATTCCCGAAATTTACGGAAGTTAATCACTTCATTTACATGCGTTATAAGAACAAATTATGGCACTTCACGTTTAAACACTTTGTTTATTATAGAAATATTAGAAAGTGAAAACTTATTTTCGTTTCCAAATATTAAATGCCATTTATTGAAAGCATTTACGAATTACTTTATAAGGTTGTCTGGATTATAATTTTCCACGTTTCTAAATTAAGTCATTCTCTATGGCGGCGTACTACCGCCTTTCAAGCATTTTACCACAGCCGGTACCATTTTCAACGATTCAAAATTTTATGTTCAGTTTATGCCTGAGAAACTATATTTAAGTGGGTGAAGAGCTCACCGTGCGGCACAGCTGAGAGTATCTTTTAATAAATATTTTAAATTACGTCACGACTTCGTCTAGAAGCCCCAGCTATTCATAGAAGTTGGAGACATCTGCACTGAGATGACTCGTCGATAGCATCACCTGCAGCATTTAGATCTTTGTCGTTTTACAAGTACGCTAATATGTACCTTGATTAGCAGCTGCTATAAGAACAAATATCACAATAACTAGATGGCTGTTCCTCATTATTGTAGATTTTCACTTAAATCAATTTGATACACAAAATGAGACAAGAAACTGTCGCTACAATTCTTAGATCACTTAGAACACTTCCGAATCTTTGATATACCATATATTATTTATAAGTTGCCACAAAACCGCGCACTCTCTGCCACTCGAATCTTAACTGCTCAAACCCGATCTAAATAAACAACCACTTGAAGCTGGTTATACTTTTCATTTGTGGCTGAGCGTACGTTTTTTTTTTTTAAGGTAATTTTTGTTTTATTTTAAAGCTGAGACTGTGGGAGGCTGAGTGACTTTAAAATATGTTGGCAAAAGTTTCTTCAAGCTTAACGATGTGTTTGATTTGTTTTCGTCAATGGTAAATGGAGCTTTAAATTGAAAGCGATTTTCCATCTAAACATCAGAGCATAAATTTGGGATTTAACATTTTCCTGGCGCCAACGGGTTCGTTATGGAGAATAAATATTTAATATTGTATGAAAATTTTACCGATGCCAGAATTCTAATTGAAATGTCTCATAGCTTTTAAGGCAATGATTACAAAAGAGCTTTGAACTATAGAACGATTGTTATTTCTGTATTTAAGCAAATAATAACATTCCACACTTTAAGCATCTGGTCACGAACATTTGTAACTTTATACCACTTCTTAATCATTTTTATAATTTACGACACCAAGTTTATTCCATTTGTCCACCAAATGTTTATTAGTCCTATAAACAAAGTTTTACAAATTCATGTAACATTCATTCATTCATCGATATGTTTAAGTTCTAATTGAAGCAATATTTAACGCATTTAGATCTGTAAAAAAATTTATTTTTTGGTTTGGATTAATCCATAAAATATGAAATAGCCTGTAGAATAATTGTTTACTGTACTACAGTGCAACTTAAGATTTTTAATTATATCCTATGCTTGCTTATTTATTATTTCTGCCTTGTCATATTAGTTTCCGCGCAAAATTCAATATCAGTTAATAATTTTAAAAATATATCTCTTTTTTAAATGGTAAATTTCATAATAAGATCATTCCTGTTACTTGTGGTTCTTGCAATATATTTTTTGCCATATCAAATTAATTATGGTATTTTTAAAATTTATTAAAATTAGAAACAAAGTAATCAAAATTGAATTTAGTTGAAGCTTCTGCGATGTGCTGGTCTTGTGACTCTAGAAAATCGAATTATTGTCAAGAAACACAGTTTAAGGAGAAATATGGTGTAAAGGCATTTTGTAGCACAAATCAAGTCTGTGGAAAAGAAGTTTTTAGAGGTATTAAAAGTATGAATACTCATTTCATTAACATACCCATTTCAGTAGTAATTACGACCTTTTTTTATCCCTCCAATTACTGCATTTAGTGACGAATATTGGAAAGCCCTCATACTTAATTAGAAATTAATTTTATATGTACCTACCATAATTTTATTTCAGTTTGTTATGATTTTTCTATTTTAAGGTAAAAATGGAACTAACGTAATCAAAAGAGGATGCACTCACATTTGCGTTAACTATTCAGACACTATTTTCTGTGATGTATGTGAAAAAAGTTTATGTAATCAAGGCATGATGTTCGTATCAAAAATCTTCTTTGCAATTGTTTCACTTCTATGTGTAATTGTATTCAGATTTACTACTTTTTAAAATTATGGAGTATAAGGTTCAATGTGCAAAGTTAATCAATACTAATAATAAAACTATAAAAGGCAGTTAGTTACTTTTTTTAGCTTATTTATACGACATGGAGTTGGTATCCTTTAGAATTGTTTCTGTCTGTTCCGCCATAACTTTTGTTGGCATACATAGGCACTACTGGTCAAAGTATAGGTTATTGTGGTTTTATTCTGTTTTCATAAAAACTTCCTATGGAGAGAATTACTTTTTTTGTAGTATGGACCCTCTGCCTTTCACATGTTTGGACATATCCTAATTATAATTAGGGTATCGTTGGAAAGGTGCTCTCCTCCTCTTTTGCATGAGTCCTTACTCGATGTCCTGCGATGTCATTGCAAGGATCTATAAGGACTTGAGTGAGCGAACCTCTAAAAAACGTTCAACGGCGATTTTGGGGGGGGGGGGAAGGATACATTTTCAGCGGGGTCTCAGAATAAACGTTGATCAGAATACTTCAATTGCTTTAACGTTCCCTACGTTGAATCGGGGCACCTTGTATATATATGATATTTAACCGATTCTGGAAGAGCTTAATTTGTGAAATATATAAGGGTTCATCTTTTTTTAAATCAAATAAATTTGATCTTTTAAAAGGAAGGATAATTAGAAAATAAAAGGCTCGAAAAGGTACCATAAGAAACAACTTTATTAAAAATATGTATAATATGTAGTACAACTTAAAAGAAACAGCATCACAAAAAGCAATATTACTTTTGCAATTGTAAACATTTGTAAATACGTACAGAATATGTGTGTCCCTATTTTATCGTCTTACTAAGTAACAGTTATAAATGCTTAAGATTTAACAATTCCTTAAGAAATGCAGCAAAATTAACAAAAATTTTTATGTATATAAAGTTGTGGTAAAAATATTTGTGCATTTATTTCAATTAAATTTTTTTTTTTTAACCTGAAATGGCTAACTTTCGTCGTTCCAACGAACACTACGAAATTTTGTTAAGTGATTTACTTGAAAGACTTGAAAAATTTTGTTTATAATAAAGTGAATAGTCAAAACTTGAATTATGTAATATTCTAATTTTACTAAGGAACATTTACAAATACATATGTGTTTCAATATAATAAATAATCATTTTAGAACTTAAAAATGTTATTTAAAATAATGTTTGTCGTTACGACGAATGGTTAGCTTAACTAGGCATGTGATGAACGATCTCTTTCTAGGGTTAATGCAACTATTACAGTGGATCTAATAGAAAAGAACAATTTTACATAATATTTATATTTAAATTGGTGGGATAACTTATAAAGCAAAAATTTTAGCAAGAATTACGGGTACTAAAATTAAAGTGGCGATTGGTGCAAAATCAGATGCTCCATTGCAACCATCAGCACTATCGCATAATTCACAGAATTGAACATTATCAGTGGATCCGGCAAGTGGAATATTTGTTCCATCAATGCATTCTTGTTTTGTAGGGTTTGTGTTGATTTTCTTCTCGAAACACCGACGCTCAATTAACGTCTGCTTGTTGACTAAATAAAAAAATGTTATTAAACATTCCACAAATAAAAATTCTCATTACTTACCTTCTTTGACAATTTTCTGGCATACGCTCTTATAGTTAGGATCATTACCGCTTACCTCGCAAGGTCGTAGAAGATTGTTCCTTATGGTTGAATTAATTTTATCTTCCTTGAATGGATCCTTGCAAATGTCAATATTTTTACTTGTGCAAGTCCAGCACTTGAGAGCATCCACTGTAAATGTAATAAAATGTTGATAACATTTGACGGAAATACGAAAATTACTAAGTTAAAACTTCACCAACAAAGTTTTATTTTAAACATAAATTGCAGCATTCGACTTTTTTTTAGGTAAACTACGTGCTACACCTACATAGAAGATATTACCTATTAACCTAAATAAAAGCAGTAAAGTGCGTGTTGAAGCTCGTGTGATATATTAATTTCAATTAATTAATCAACTAAATACTTTGTGTTCAAGAAACTTTTCACATTATTTAAAACAACAGTATAATTTTTTATTTCATTCAATATATCAGTACCAATAATCAAATTCAGTAAATTTAACTTGTTACGAATATAACCAAATTAATGTGACTTAATTCAATTATAAACTGATGTTTCTGAAACCATACTCGGAATGAAAAAATGTGATGAAAAGTGTGAAAAATCTCTTGAAAAATGTGTTATACTCGTATATTGGAGTTGATTATTTTTCAGATTTGTTAAGCATTCATTTCCAATATCATGAGAAGTACAACGGAGTTTAACATTTTTTCTAAAAAATCTTTTAAACTCCGTTTTCTAAAAAATCTTTTAAATATTTTATTGAATAAATAAATTTTATATTAATCCCCATTTAAGCAGCTTTTATTCATTACGCAATTTTTAGGTTTCTTACGCCAAACAGTCTCTGAGAAATAAAAAAAAATACTCTTGCTATTTGCATTTTAAATTACTATTTCTTAGAACATTGTCAATTTTATTGTTCTTTTTACTTAAATACCTACGCATAGGCAAATTTTAGTATGAAGATATTTGTGTATTATTTACTTATCAATCATGATGATAAATGTTTTACATTTAATATGTTCTTTCTACTTTGTTCTCTAAATTCTTTATCGTAACCAACGAAAACAAATTTACAAAATAAGCTGAGTCACGAAGAAGAAATTTGACCGAGTTGCTTGCATGTACCATTGAATAACTCAATTGACCTTAAACACATATAGAAAACAAGCAGCTCGATCGCTACCAATCAACTAAACTTTAAAAACAATCGAATGCTGCTTGTTCTTGTTCCATTTTGGACTTTTTAGCATAAAGAACAAATATCATAGCTCATCTAGTTTCGCTCCTCAGTTAAAGAAAGAAAAATACCCCAACAACTACGCCATGTGTGTTTCTCGCTTGATAAGGAAAAAATTCCACCAATCTAATTGTAAACATTCCAGACGGTGAAAAACATCAACAGATAAAGGTAAAACCGAAATTTCGTAACGAGGAAATTTCATCGACCCTTGAAATGAACTTTGCTCCCTAGGTGTCACTATAGAAAGTAAACACCTAAAAGTGCTTAAGTTATAGATGTATGTAGGTATCTTAAAATTTAGCATGGTCAAGTTTAATAGCATAAGTAAGGCGCAAAAGTATTCGTAGCGACCAAACCTTTAATTATATATAATTAGTATTTTTCGTACACGCTTTTAGGTAGCGCAGAATTACCAACTAATGCAGGAATAGCCAAAGGGAACAAGCTTCTAATTTTGATAATATAACCCGCAAATGGATCTGGGTAATCAAGAAAAGGCCAGGCCGCTATAGTTCTAAATTTATATTTACCTCTTTATATTTTGTACGAGAAAACCTTTAATGGATTTCCCTGAGAGCCCACAAACTATAGGAATTAGCTCCCCGCAGGTATATGAATCTTAGTAACGTAAAATCGATATTCGCACAAAACCGATGATATCATCCACCATTGCGTTTCAGATTTTTGCCAGATATATTTAAGCTGTCCCATCGAATTAATCAATTAACCTTTAAGATCCTATAAAAGGTCACATTTTTCGGTTGCAATAATGACAAACGTGTTTGAATTATGCAAATTCTTCAAACGTGATACTATTTGATGTGTAGTTCGAATTTTTTGCAATGAATTAAACTGCTTAACTTTAAACGCGAAATTACAATAGTTCACGACTTATAATCTGAAGGTATTCCTTAATAGGTAATTGTTATCTAATACACGAGCCCTTCAGAAAACTGTATACATACCTATTCAAGATATACATATGGTATAATATAATAAAAGTTCTCTAAATTAGGAAGAAGAAAAATATCTTCCATAAAAAGGAACCTACCACTGCTACCTACACCTAAAGTACACATAATCGTAATAGTCCCATTTCCTTCTTAGTTATAAAGATTCTTACCTATTATATTCGTGTCTGATCCAAGATACTCTTCTAATGCTAATGAAAATCTAATCTCGTTAATGTGTTTAACTATTGATGGGCCAGAAACATAATTAACTCCATTAATTCATTCATATAAGGTAGGGATTATAGCACTGGGCTTATTTATGTTTTAACACCTTTTACAGACAATCGAACGCCCACATTTTCGGTCTACTGAAATTGATTATTGTCCTAAATATTATCGGGCAATAATGTAGCTTTGAATTGGCTAACAAAACAAAAGTATTTTATTTATTTATATTTTGTAATTTTTATCATTTTATTAATTCTATTATTGCTCTCATTGGTAGATATATTTTTAGAATCTGACCATTGGTAACATACGAGCAATTTATTTTATTATTGTAATTTTTCTACTATTATTATTATTATAACAAATGCACTGGTTCCCGCTTTCACCAAAGACCCTATTTTCTAGATTAAGTGTTCCCTAAAGTTTAGAGTCTAGTCGAACCTTTTAAATTTTGTTTACCACCGAACAAAGTCGGGACGGGATCTTTTAATATTGATTTATTTGAGTGTTTAGTAATTGGTAAATACAAAGACCAATACGCGCCACAACCAATTAACTGCCACTTAAAATTAGTTCAAAGACCTTATTTTTATGGGACCTATATTTAATGTATTCTTCCGTATTAATGTGACATGTAAATATTTTGTAAAAATCAAATTGATTCCATGTGAACAAAAAATTAATTTTTTTCGAAAGTACTTTATATTTTGGAGGTTGTTAATTTTTCAATTAGAGCATTATCAATTTAGGCGTATGAAATACTTTGAAAATGGCAGAATGAATATAAAACTACATTATAATACAACGTAATTGCTTTTGCTTTCCCTTGCCGGCAGACATTATTCAAATTGTAGTCCCGACTGGGATTCTATATAGATAGTCCTAAATACGAATATGGGCTTGGTAAGGAAACTCTGAGGCAAACCAAAATACGGAAAGCCTAATTATCACCTTTTATAAGCCTTCCATTAAGTTGCCAAAATGAGGTACGCTTAAAAAATGCTCCATCAAGATTTTTTGTGAAAAATTAAAGGCACGCCTAAGTTAGGTGTATCTTCGGAATTTTTAATGCGAATGTTATGCCGTTGACTTAAAAAAGACATAAAAAACATATGTTACTTTATAAATAGCGTATATACTCGATATATTTCTCATTTAACATAAGTACGTAGTCTTCATAATTTTTATATGTTCCATTATTTTTAATGAAAACACAAAATTTTCTAAAAATTTGTAAAAAAAAAAATTATATTTTATTATTAGCGCCACCTCTATTTACGATATTTGGACCTAATGAGAACTCACATTAGGCTCGCATAATCCAATATTCATATGCCACATTTCCTAATTACAATCTAGTATCCACTCAATGAGGTCTTTCCATTTAGGGGCGAAAATGGGCATGCGTTAGTTTTGTGATAAGAGTCTAATGAAGTTTTTTCATCAGGTTCTAACGCGGAATTCGGCATGCCTAATGCCAACGCCCTGACTACTGAACTCTTAATTCCAGTCGGAGTGTTTAATAGAAACAACTTATATTATTTACTCTAATGACACATTTCAGTCTAGTTTGATTAACTAAAAAGGATACCTAAAGATAAGACATTACTGCTTATTGGAAATTTTATTTTGTAGTTTAACATTTTATCGCCCGGGCAATTCTAACCTAAACGCTGAAAAAAATTCCCGGTTAATAAAGTGTTAATACTTTTTTTTTTCTAATTTCTAATTTCTAAAAGGCGGCAAATTTAAATAAAAATTACAAAAATTGAAAAAAACAAAAATATTTTGCAGGTGTATCTAAAATCAAGAAGAAAAAATTAACAACCCCCAACTCCTTAAACTTTATCAGGGAAATTTAAATTAAATAACGCAAATAAAAGCAAGTGACACACGGCTCCTTAAATCTTAGACAATAAAATTTAATTCTATCTTTCTTAATCCACTGACCTTATAACCCGGAAAGAACGTGCAGTTATATTTCCATTAAAAAATAAAAACTCATTTCCTGGCATTTTTTTTGACCCAAACCATACCTTTATTTTCGACCTATGATGTAAAAAGTAATATTTGCATAGAAATGGTCCAAATTTGGAGTTTTGGGGCAGCAAAATATTGGTGGTGTACCATCAGTGAAGCTGATAATACGGCCACAGACCAGTATAACATTATTCTTCTACTCTCTGATACGGCTTTGAGACCAAAAAGGCGCACTTTAGGAACATAAAGGTGAAATTATTATACGATGAAATCAAATCAACACAAAATATTTTCTGTTGTAAATTGTCTGAATTCCACAATGCATTGTTTTGTATAAATATTATCTTTAGTACCTACTGTTTGCAATTCCCTACATTCTGCAAATAAACGATTGCATTGCTATTCTTCAGAAAAGATAATCATTACAATCGTAATTAACTTCATCACCTCGTGACTAATCCAGTTCCACTTAAATCACCAAACGCAGCAGAGAAGGCTAACAAAAATTCCCATAAGTTTCGTTTGTTTATTATATACACCTGTTACCTGAATATCAACAAATGCCGAGTGATATTATATCAAGCGTTGTTAATGTGCTAATACCTCGGCAGAATATTGGAGAAAAAAGCCTTAAAGATGCTCTATTCAGAGAAGACAAGTCTGTTTTTGCACGATATTTGCACTACGCCAATGAGCTCCCCATGGCCTTGAAGGCAGAGGTAAAGTCAGTAAAAAAAAACACTGGGGCATGTGGGTAAATTTCTTGATTTTTGCCTGAAAGTTAGATGTTATTCTGCTCTGAACAGCCGCATAAAGTTCTGGAGATTGAGATTTTAAGATATAAAAATCCAAAAAATCGGTTGACGCAATTGGAACAAGCCGTAGCAGCCGTTTGTTATGTAAATTGATAAGAATAAAAAAAAATGTGCATATTCAACTCAAATATTAGAGGTGATTTTTAGCGGCCGGAGACTGTCTATTCCAAAAATAAGTTCGCGAAAAAACGAAATCAGATGATGCGGTGAAGTCAACTAGAACATACACTAGCTCTCCCCGGGTGGAGTATGAAATGAAGTCACAGTCTCACGCAAGAAACTTTAAACGCATATAAAAATCGGAATTTTAATGATTTCATGACTATTTCGTTTGATATTATATGCCTGATATGGTACTTGTTCTATGTTTCAAAGGAAATTATAAACTTTTAAACACATTGCGTGCTTATGACTTTCGGGTACATACCTTGACTGAAGGACGCCAACGCGCATAATACTATCGCGGCAATTAAAACTTCGCACTTTGCCATTTTTTAAAGTAGTTACTTTTATTTTTAAAGAGGTAAACGTTGTAAATGCAACTTTTTTGCTTAATTCCACACTTCGCCGAAATACTGCTATTAGAAATTCCTTTTGTAAAAGTATCGAAAATCTCCACGACCACCTCGAAACAAGACCCGAGATACAATGCCCATACTTTTCCCAAACGATCGGTGGGCGCATAAAAGTCTTCTTCTTGGAGAACAAGCCCGACAGGCGACAGCATAAAGCTCTACTTAAGCTTAACACTTTCAGTTTTTATGTTGAATTTAATCAAAGCTTTAATATATCTGATGTTGCCAAAAGAATTGTGTTTATTTCGAAAAATGCAAGCTTTAAAGTATAAGAACTTTCGGAAATTGTTGTGTTGTATAAACTTTTTCGGATGACTATCCGTTAGCCGTAACGGAAAGCTTAGGTTTTTGAAAACGTTTTCTTAATTTAACGAGAATTTAAGGAATATAGTTTTACTCACCTATATATATTAAAACAAATTCAAAATTCGAAGAAACATGCTTGAAAATTCAAATGAAAAGAGAATCTTTTCCTGAAAAATGCTTAAAAAAAAAGACACAAAATTCGAGTTCAATTTCCAATTTCCAATTTCAAACAATCTTAAAAACACAATGCAATTTAATCGAAATAATAATAAAAACAAACCTAATATTTTTTTGAAAATATTAATATATTAATTTCAAGTATGAATTATGTGTTTTTATACAGGGTGATCCAAAAGTATGGAAACTGCTAAATAACTTTCGAGGAATGCATTTTGGAAAAAAAAGTTGTAGACAAAAGTTTTAGGAATTTTCCCTGGCTATTCAATGGTGGCCGTAGATTTGACCTTGACCATGGCTTTGAAGCTCATTTCAAGGTCAAGTTGACTTTTTTAAATGGGAACCCATATTTTTGACCACGGAAATAGAAAGAGCAGAAAATTTTACATTCAACTATGATCTTAACCATGACTTCGAAGGTCATATCAACTGAAGATGGTTCTTTAAAGGGGAACCTGCATTGTTGCTGCGGATTTGGAAAGGGCAGAAGTCTTGCGTCCGAATGTAACCTTTACCACAACCTTGATCTTGACCATGACCTCAAAGGTCATATCAAGGTCAAGGTCGTTTTTTGAAGGGAAAACCATTTTTTGGCCACGGAAATGGGAAGAGCGGAACATTTTGCGTTCCCCTTTAAAAAACCATCTTGACCTTGATATGACCTTCGAGGTCATGGTCAGAGCATGGTCTTTCCTCTTGTTCAATCCCTAGAGATTTTTATATCAATTAAATTATAAATAATTTTTTGTCAGACTTCCAGTGACTCAAAATTGCGTACACCGTAATTTTTTGAGGTTTTTTTTGAAAAAATGCCACCAGCAAAAACAGCCTGGAGAAGTCTAAAAAAAAAATGTTTTATGTTCTTTGAAGATTAAGAAATAAATATGCAAAGTTTTACTAATATATCTTTTTTTCCCTTTAATTTTCCAAAAAAAAAAAAAAAAATTTCTATTTTTAGGTATTTCAAGTCCGCTTAATTTGTTAATATCCAATTATGAAACAACATTGTTAGCGTATTTTTGTTGCTAATTACATATATGTAGTATTGAATTAAAAGTATTAGCATTTTGGAAAAATACATTTCGTATTAAAATTAACTAATCAGATCTAGAAACAATATTATGGAATTAGTAATTATTTTTGTAGCATACAGTTAAACTTTGTTCACTGTCTTATTTAATGCGTTCCATAGTTGTTTCAGATAAAATATTATTCAATGTACAACGATCCACAACCAATTTTGAAAATGTGATAACTTACAGCGTGACAAATGGAAAGTTGCCTAAACTAATTATTCATAATGTATTGCATGGAAGCACAAATAAAAATACGTTTAATTCAGTAAAGGGGTCATTTTTATTTCAAATTAGTTCCAGTTGAATCAGACATTTTTGACAGATACTTATTGAGATTAAAAAAAAAAAACTATTTACATAAATGTTTGAAAAAATTATTAATAAATGCGGTCATAAGATAAAATCAAATATTTTTTTTTTAATTCTTACCTTCTGACAGTGTTTTGGCTGGGCTTTTGCTTTGGTATGAAGCCCTCTATATGGTTCAGTATAGTTTTTATCTCTAGAATAAAAGCACTCGATTTTTCTTCGTTTGAAAGATTACTCACAAGTACACGTATTTTTTTTATGACGTCTCAACAGAAAATGACAACACTCTAGTATATATCTACGTGGCCCAACCTTCTACGACATATTAGAGGGGAAAAGACAAAGGTCAAAAGGCAACTTACCATTTGTCACCCTGTAAAACGCGCATATTTCATATTATAATACAATGTGATATTTTTCTCAGTGCAATATTGCCGCGACTCACTATCAAAATTATAAAGAAATGTTTTCCCAAACTTTTAATAAACTCATGAAATTTTCCAGATTGTGGCAAATCTGACTAACATTTCCCCTAAAGATGATTTTGGGTGCTTAACCTCTTTTTGTTAATTAGAATAAATTACATAATTAAAAGGTCGTTTAACTTAAAGTATTAGATTGTACTAAACAGACATTTAAAATAAGCTGATCCTGATTATTAATAAATTAAAACTTGGGTTTTACTGAGCTGTTGGGGTTGAGGAAGGATCACTTAAGCTCCAGGGATAACAAAGGCTAGTAAGAAAATTGGTTGGAGAAAAATATTGTTTATTGTTACAGCTGCACAATCTTTAACACCTGAAAAAATAACAAACAATTTTTCGAGATTGCTTATAATGTAGTCTTATTTTCAATTATAATACGTCCTCTTCAATTACAATTGTTGGTTCTGGTTCAATTTAATCTCTTCAAGTGAAACCAACCGTAAATGAGTAATACCAATTAATATCATTAAAAAAACATATTATATGAACTTTATGACAAACATTTTACTTTTGATCGACTTTTTTAATGCAATCATCTTTCATCTGTGAAGCAAAACGAGCAAAAATATGAATTTGAAGGTCGGCGAGTAAATGGTGTTATTTTTATCGATTTCATGTAGGTCACAAATTAATAATTAGTTAAAGAAAAAAGGCCAATAATAATAATAAACCCAGAAGGTCCCAATGACATTGTGTATGTAGAAAAATAGACTTTCATATTCTTGTCTGGAGAAAGATTTCTGATAACAATTTAAGCGCAAATGAATTTTAATCAGTGAAAGGAAATTGCCGAATATAGTATAAGAAGATGAAATTTGGTTTATTGGTCATATGAGGAGTAATTTATTATTGAATTGTAACAAGTATAAAAAGAGATAAGTAAAAATGTCGAAGAATTTAAATTAAAAATCCCATACCGACAGCCGGAAGCGGTCTGATTGATTCACATAATCAAAGGAAATGCAAGTTGACCCCACCCATGACCTCAGTTCATTATGCAATTAATGTGCCTTCTGCGGCGTGGGCTGGGACCATTTAAGGGACAACTAAGAAAAACAACAAATCAACAAAAACCCGATTTATTTAATATTGCTTAATTACGAGAACTTTGTATACATGCGTGCACTTTCATTTCACTCTATTGCTCTATTGTCGACCCTCTAAGTGGCATTAACTTATTTACAATATTAATTGGAAGATTCCGTCATATTTACTGGTGCATAAAGGGATTATATAAAACCTGTTAATCGAAGACAACCAGTTCATCTAAGACAAGATTCATCTTACTTTAAGAATTTGGTTGGATTTGTACGAATAAAATATTTAATTAATAACAACTACTTTTTTTACATTTATTCAAAAGTTTGATCTCAGATATTTGGAGGAGATAAATTTTAAATTAAAGTAAACTAAAAAGATAAAAATAAATTCGGGATATATTTAGATCTGTGGAAATTATGATAACAAAAATTAAAAAATAATAATATTTTTCCCTTAGCTTAAAGTACTTAGACATCGTAATAAGCTAATTTAAATACATTACATTTTCGTTCGAATTAATCTCAGTTATTTGCATCCATTCAAATTCTATAGTGAGATTAATTTTGACAATACGGCTGGAATCATAACAAGTGTAGCGATAGGCACGAATGCTCCAGCACTGTTGCATCCATCTGTGGTGCATGTTTTGCAGAATATGGTTTTAATATAGGATGGGTTACTATCATATTGGCACTTGTCTGCAGGATCGTTGTAATCCTCCGAAAAGCACGAGCGGGATACGACGGTTTTGCCATAAACTGAAAATATAAATAAAATTAATATATAATAATAAGTTTTTTTGCAATTATATCTAAACATTTTTCCGAAAACTTACGCCGAACTTCTTTTTAAACGACTAAACATTAAAAAGATAAAAATTGAATAAAATAAAAGAGTTACAAACGGGGTCAGATGGTAGTTAAGTTAGCCTCACCTAGCCCGAAATGACTGGCAAAATTCGCATAACTCGAACAAAATACAATCAGTGTAAATAAATTATAGTGGTCGTAAACATCGTACTCAGGTGGACTGTTTGCGTTTTGCATACTCAATACGTCTATCAAGTCTAATATCTCCTTTGAGACCAAGATTTACACCGAGGTAGTGTACAATTTAATATAAATTAAAGTCTCAATTCATTAGCAACATGTCTAATATAGAAAAATAAATTTACTAGAATTATGCTTTTAACCACTGCGATGAAAATGAATAAGTCGCAAAATTTATTTTAACCACAAGTCAAAACTTTATTGACGGACGAGCTAAATATGATTTAAATCTATTTATAAGTCAAAAATGTTAAAAATGTTTTCATTGCATTTTGTATTGCATATAGATTAATTAATTTCCTGCTCAGCGGTATGTCGTTTAATTAATTGCTGTACACGAATGGTTAGCAAGATCTGTATGAGAAGTAAGTAAATTCCAGCCAATTCAAATATGCTAATTTGAAACCATAAATTATCTGCGAATAGAACATAATTATAGCAATTGCATTTGCCTAATTGGTCCTTAAAATTAAAAACAAACATTTTCGAGAAATCTTCCTTGTTGGAATGATGATCTTCACGTAAAAGTGATGATCTTCACGTAATTTTAGATAGAATGGCCTGAAATCATTCAAAACCATTTGGATGAATTTTTCTCACAGGCTTCACCGCATATTGCTTCAATTGCTGTGCAGTTTAAATCATTGAGAGATCGACAGGTGTATAAATCATGTGCTCCAAAAGCCGCCCAAATCGTGTTCTTTCACACTGCAATGTGTAGATCTAAGAAAATATCTAAAATAATTGAATAAGCTGCAGTAGACGGATCTATACCTCTATCGCTGTGGCCATTTAAGATGGTCACTTGGCAGTGCTCGATGATAATCATTAGTCACATGAATACCACTCATGAACATCGCCTTACCTTTTATGCTGCACGAACAACTCGAGGTGCATGTTCTAATCTACAAACTAGGTGGTAAATGATGCTTCATATAGTCCGCACGCACTTAAAGCACCGAACTTCGTTGATTGTTGTACGCGTTGTGTTGACCCCAATATTATGGTATGGGTCAGTAGCGTCATTTCAGGTTGTTGAATTTCAATTACTACGACTCAATGTGTGACTCGATGCAAATATGAGATCACTTTACACCTTCATTGCGCGGTAAAGCCCTCTACAATTAATGAAATTAGCACCTCATAGCTGCCTTGAACGATACGTAATTCGATTATTATGAACCACTAAACAGACTTTTGTCTAGAATTCTAGAAAATTACCAGATGTATGTTGACTGTTGTGTAATTGGCAGTTTTGAGTAATCATAGAAATTGATTAGACTTGAACTGTTTGTTACAAGTGACCTTAAATTTTATGACAGAAAATGATGTGATCAGATCCTGGTGGTCCTTAGTGGATTACGCACTTGTTGTTTTGTTATCCAACTCGTTTACAATTCTTTTTTTGAAATTTAATTACTAAGCCTATCCAACAATATATAATGAAGGTGTTATTTATGTAGATAGTAACACAGGTTAGGTATACGAAATTAAAGAGTATAGGTGTGAATCGGTAAACTTCTAAAAATGTAGGGAAAGTTTGCAGATCGACGTGATGTAATTTTAGATATTATTCAGCATTGTTATTTAGACATCTACAATAGGCCTTCACTTTGTTAACATTTGTAGATTATGTTCGATACAGCAGCGGAGATGAGTTAACAACTTTATTCCCATAAGTCGGTGTAAAATGTAACCTATGGTCTTGTTTTCAAAAGATCTATAGACTTAATCTTATTTATTTGAACAATTAAATTTCTACACATATTAGCAGCTAACCTTATTAATTTTACATTCCATTAACAATAGGCTCACTAAACGTAATTTGTCAATCAATGAAAACAATGGCTAACTATTCATTCCATGCCACTTGAGTACATATGTAGGCCATGACTTATCAAATAGTATCGCGTTTTACATTTCAGAAGATAGAAATAGCAAAATGTTCACATCAGAGGAAGTAGTCACGTTCATATAATTACCACCTTATGAGTGAGTAGGCGCGTATTTTTACCACAGAAACATTTTGCATGCACCTCATTGAATACTAATAAAATAAAGTGATTAGACTATTAGAGTCATTGTTATGTAACACGAAAACCATCAATTGTTTTTAAATGTGTCTAAAACCAGTTTATCAGAGTACTTTCGATTACTCATTTGTTTACGTTATGTATTAATTCTTTATTTTATAGGATTGGTTGTGAAAAGTGTAATTTTGTGTTGCCTTAGTAATTCCATGCATTCTACAATAAAGTTATAATTACTAGGCGGTGGTAGGGTTAACCGCACCTTAGTCTCACCTTCGTAATTAAGTTGCATTTGCGAATCAGTCATACTTTAGCATTACTTTAAATTTATACACTCAGAAACATTATAATTCTAAAATCAAAGAAAATACAGTTTCTTGAAATTATGAAATAAATCATACTATTTTCCCTAATAGTCCGGGCAAAGTAGACATTTCAATTTACAATAATTCGCATAGAGCTGTAAATTGGAACAGACTTTGGGAACATTATTACAAATAAAATACTAAAAGTCCCCATCGATCCCACATCTGCAAAAAAAGTTATTCAAGGTCAAAAGTAAAAAAATGGTTTTTCCAATTTTTCTGGTAAATGGTAAGTTTTATCATAAAAATAAATCAGACAAAAGTTGTAGATCATGAAATTATCTACAAAAATTGTTCTTATACTTTTTTTTTTTAAGAATCACCATTCTCGAGATATTGCAATTCTAAAAGTTGAAGAAGTCGTATTTTACGTAATATGCACACATTTCTGCACCACCTGTCAGGTAGTATTTTCTATCTATTGTGACTAAGTTCTAATTTCTATCTATTGTGACTAAGTTCTAATTTAGATAATTTTTTTTTTAAGAATTACTTGCTCCAAAAAATAAGTAAATGACTCCGGAATATCGCTGTTAATATCTTCAAACATTCGACTAGGCAGGGGATAATTGGTATTATCAAATACTGATGATACCGAGTATAAATTCAACACTAAAAGTATTTCATTTATGTCTTACAGAAAAAAAGCAGGTATACGACCGTCGCCACTCGGACAATGGAGTCGTAGACAGATGTTGCTCAAGGTTATGCGGGGCAATGAAGTTAGGGACTGAGTTTCTTTTATGTATATATTCTCGCAATCGTATAATTTGTATGTATAATTTACACAAACCAATATTATATTTTAATATTATATTTTTACTCATATTAAACAACCGATGGTGTGCATAGGCGGTTCAGTGTACATATCATTGTTTTCGATGATTTAGAATCGCAATATCTCAGGAATGGTGATTCTTAAAAAAAAAAGTTTAAGAACAATTTTTGTAGATAATTTTACAACTTGTATCTGTTCTATTTTTATGATAAAACTTACCGTTTACCGGAAAAATTTAAAAAAACCATTTTTTTTTACCTTTGATCTTGAATAAATTTTTTTGCAGATGTCGGATCGATGGGGACTTTTAGTATTTTATTTGTAATAATGTCCCCAAGGTCTGTACCATTTTTCAGCTCTATGCGAATTATTGTAAACCTACCACTATTTTTTCGACTATTTTGACCGGATTATAATAAAATTTCTTAGAATGTATGATAAGTCTCCTTATTAAATGTGTAGTGCAATTTAGGGCCGCTGATATCTTTTGTAATGGTGACATCATTATTCATTCAGATTTTCTAATTTTTCTGTTTATTTTATTTTTTTTTCAAGCAAAGTTTTCTTAAAAGATTGTATTTATATATTAGCCGTTTATTTTGAAAGTGGCTTAAGTCCAAATTATCTATATTCTTGTAAAGTAAAATAGTCTTTATGATCATTTGGACTTAGGCCACTTTCAAAATAAACGGCTCTCTCTAAGTTTATTAAAAGTCAATATCGTACTTTTTTATTACACACCTATATCTTTAAGATGATCAGAAAACACATAAAAAACAACTAACATAAATATTACGAAAAAGGAGTCATAATTCCTTATGGCACTTCTCCCAGGAGCTTACTTATAGTTTGATTACGGAGTTTGATTCCCTGTAATTCAGCTTAGGAAATCATCTCGATTGAAGTACCATGATTAATGAACTTCCACTATAGGTGAAGTCATCTCTTTGTAGTGACTCGATTTCTATAATAAAGATGCATTGTTTTAATGCAAAACCATCGCAAATTTTAGAAGTACCTTCTTTTATTTTCATCAAAATCAATCTGAATTTACAAAAGTGGAAAGAGCTGTACTTTCTTGTTGTTTATAAAAAAATATATGAAATGTGCGATTATAAAGTCGAAAAAGTATGTATGTTATTATTTTTTTTTTTAAGCATTATTACTCCTAAAATATATTTATTTCATTATTTTTATGAAACCTTAAATCATGCTGTTGCTCTAAATTATGCCTAATTTTTCTTAGGATTTATGACATTTTACTTTGATATTATGAAAATTTTTCTGAGTGTATACGGATACAATAAACAAAACTACATTTTTGATTTTTTTATGCAAATAATTCTTTTCATGGTATAAAAATAGATGATTACACTAAAGAATAAGAAATAGTTAAACTTCTTATGTATAAATATGTATGGTATGTAGGCAAAGAAAGAGGGTTACATACCAAGCCGTAACTCGTTTACATTTATTCAATCGAGGCATTGGCGCCGTATTAGAAGTTTCACTTCAAAAATTAAAGTTAAACAAAAACATTACTTACTTTCTTGAACTAATTTTCTACAAGCAGGTCTAGAATTCATAGATGGTCCTGATGCTGGACTGTTGCCAGTACAATTTACATAACTCCAATATTTTTGTTGTGGCGTTATTAAATCTGGCTCAAAAGGATCCTCACAAAACGATCCTGTTGAAGCATCCGATGAGCATCGCCAACACTTGAGTACATGTTGTGCTGAAAGTAATAATAATAAAATTTATATAAGTTATAATAGTATAATAGTATATATACTATATATTTAAAAAATTTAAATGTTTGTCTTTGTATTCAGAAAAATTCTAAAATTTTCATCAATTTTGTGCGTTCAGGATTATAAGAGTGATTTAATGAACGCAAAACAGGTTGTGACTTTCGTGAGAATATATGAGCGTATATTTCTTTTTTTTCCTTCATAAACTACAGCATTGTCTTTGATATGTGAGAATTTATGGTTTATTAACTCAGCTCATAAATGACAGCTTGTTGAAGCGACTCGAAAGTCACAATTTAGTTAACAATAAGAAAACAAAGGTTCATTAGATTTCATATAAGTTTCACCTTCATAGGGAAAGTGCACCTTTGTTATTTTACTACAATTAATGCCTTTCTTTTCTGACTATAAGTTGAGCTATCCGTAACATTCTCCATTTCCTGAAAAAGATGTACTTTCGGAATTTCTCTGTAAATGTAAACTAATCAATAAATTAGAAACGTGTAACTAACTATCGATGCCCTAAATTGTTAAGTTAACCAAAAGTTTTCTTGTGATACTGCCAAGCGTGACTTGGTTTTTGTCTGACCACCTCAAGATACATATTTGAGCAGACGACTATATAAAAAAGAAATATTAATATCATTTCGACAAGCTAACATCGTTTTTAAATTTATTCAAAGAATTTGCAAAATTTATTAACAAATAGAGGGACATATTGGTTGTTTATTTAAATTGCTTAGAAATGCGTAAATCAAGCACAATCTGCGCTGAATGATGGCAGCTGTATTCGATTGCGCGCTTTCTCAAGCCTCACTGCGTACCTGTGCCACATCTTTTGAATTGAATGGAAACCAGTTTCTACCGCTGATACCTGTCCTTCGTAAGAACCAGGTGAACATGTCGCTCAAGAGTTAAAAACCGAAGACTTTTCGTCCAACAGAGTTGTAGAAAACTTTTTATTCTTCTTTTCATTTTTTTTTCCTGTTGAGCATTTTAAATGGCTATGAAAACGCCGCACGTTGGTTTGTTGTTATTTACACCGTCCGCGATTGCATCACCTTCATCTCACCGTTCTTCAGTGGGGAAATATATTTTTTTTTATTTTTATTAAAGATTCAAGATTCAAGAAAGTTATCAAAGCTTTGCTAGGCAGGTTTAGAGATCAGTCGGCCGTTGATGACCTCAGACGATTAAATGCGCAATCTTTTTAGTCAGATATTCATGTCAGGAAGCGAGCTACGACACATTATTTAACCGATGAAATATGTTTATGAGATTTGGGATCTAATTTTAAAAACATTACATAGTTGATGAAGTAATAAGCTCGATCAACGAAGGTAGCCACTTGTTACATACAATATTTACAACATGCTTCAACATTTCAAGAGTGACTCAACTAATAGGCGGATAATTTCGAAAATTGTATGATGATCTATTAAAAGCTTTATGGAAACTTTGAAGCAATTTGGACTTTACATCTTCAGAATTTGTTTTGTGATAGAACCGGATACGATCGTTCAGTTCTAAATATTCATCATCTATTAAATATTATAATTTATATTTAAAATGTTAAGTATTGCAGAAGTTTCGGATTATTTAACACTAACCTTTAATTCTCTGTGTATAATTAAAATTACCTAACCTCTCTCAACTATCAAGATTGCAAAATAAAATTACATGCAATCAATTAAATAATTAAAATAGTAAGCAAAAATTAAAATTTTTATTAAAAATCCCTGTTGGGATATTAATTACAAATTAATTGCTCCTAATTAAAAAGTGGCAATTAATACAGCCGTCAACAGTCACGTCAAGTTGAGAATTTCATTTATTTACTGCAAGAAAAATGGAAGGAATCCGAATCTTGCTCTAACGACTCCCAGGAAAGTTCAAGTTATTTTGTAGTCGATGGACTTGACTGTATGATGAAGTTATTCGCCCGTCACCCATTGAATTGATTTTCTGAAATCTGACCATATCAGGATTGTCTCACATAATTAGATCGTAAGTATTTTCGCGATTCTCCTTTTTATTCTCACGAACCGGATAATTGATAAAAACGATTGGTACGCATCGATTTCACGCTCTTGCGGTGCGTTTAATCGCAGACCGAGTTGGGTGGTATTATTATTTTTGCAATATTTAAGGACATTTTGCAACTAACAGCACGAGTACGTATCCATTTGTTATGGAGCATTGGTCTTAATTTGTCAACTTTTCATCTCAACGAAGTTGAACTTGAGACCTTGCTCGTTGTAAAATCTGTTGACCAGATATCATTCAATTGGGAATTTAGTTTTTTATTAAAAACAATCTCTCGTATGTACATATATCATAATATTTAACAATATCGCAGAATTTTTAACATGGAATTCGTAATCAAATCAACCGAAAAAATCAACAAATTAAACTCTAAATCCACACTTGTAGTCTAATTTAAGAGATTTTAAAAATAGTATTTCTCCAACAGTACGTTCAACAGACGAAATGGTGCAGTTGCACATGCATTAGCTGGCGTCAAAGAGTCATGTCACACCTAAAAATATATCGCTTCCCTTCGGCGGCATTTCATTTTTGTCCACGTCCACGTCCATAAATCTTACAAGACAAAGATATTTTGTGCGAAGAGACAACGAAAAATTTTTCCGTTCTTTGGCCGATCTTCGTCGTATCATCTTCAATTTTAACATCGGTATGTGAAAGGGAATTATTGGAAAACCTGCTTTTAAAAAATTCTAATCTATTAAAAATATTTTCTAACCATACTGTGGGTATACACGTTAGACAACATAATCCACAAGGTTAAGCTCCCGAAATAAAGCATGAATTCAGACTATGAGTAAAATGTTGTCATCGTCGGCAGATATTGTATAGTTTTTATACATAGATAAACTTGACATTATCTTGACTCTCATCTGAAGTTTGGTTGTGTAGGTATATGTCTTCAAGAAATCAGGTATTTTACTTTTTGTATAATAGAATCTCTAAGATGGTTCGTCGTATAGAAAATTACAATGTAAAGGAAAAGAATCATTCAAAATTATTAACTATTTATTAAAATCTCTACTTCTATAAAAATTTCTTTTGCTCCGGAACCCGAGAACAGATTTCGATGCAGTTCCCAGCTAAATTTAGGGTTTTTTTTCATGGAAGACTTTAGGCATAATAACGCTTTGTAAATCCAAGATGACACACCAAATATTTATTTCCCAGTATAAAAATACAAATATGCATATTACAATTAATTACTTCTGCATATCGCTACAGAGACACTGAAGTCTGTCCGTAGACTGGTTAAACCTTAGAAATAATTACAAACTAATTAACTTACATACTAAAAAAGAAAATTATAAACGATGTTGGATATAAAATATGTAATATTGACATGGTTATTTGATATTATTATATCCAATTTTTTACTTTTATTTTTTTTAACTTTAGATTTCTACATATTCCAGGATAGAAACAGCAATTTTTAGTTTCTTTTTGTAATTTTTTGTTTCAATCATCTTTGTATCATTATTCAATTTATTGAAATAATAATAGGCAGCATATTGATGCGATCTTTTCCCAACTACTTTTAAACATTGAGGTACAGATAGACTTTTATTTCTAGTGTTTCTTGTACATTGAGTAAATTCATTTTTCAATTTTTCATAGTATTGCTTGATACATTCGAAAATATATTTTTTTCTTATATCAAGAGGTAAATTCAACTCTTGTTGTTTCTCAACAAATAATTTAATAATTTTTTTATGTGTAGTTGTTATACTCTTTATATGTGTTTTTGCAGCAGACCCCCAAGCAATTATTCCATAAGTTGCAATACTATAATATAATCCATACATCACGGTCATAAGGTTTCTAATTGATAATATTTTTTTTAAATTTGCTAATATGAATACTGTATATTTCAATTTTTTGGCTCTATTTTTAAGTTCTATATCCCATCTAAAATGCTGATCAATTATTATTCCTAAATATTTAATATTATCAGTCCTTGATATAAATTCAGAATTTAATTGCAATTTAAAATCATTAGGTATGCTATCTATATAATTACCAAATGTGATACATTTGGTTTTTCCTATATTTAAAGTTAAGATATTCTCATCTAACCATTTTTTAACTCTGGTCATTAGTTCTTGCAATTTAACTAATACCGAAGACCATGAAATACATTACACATAACAACTGTGTCATCTGCATGAGATATAATAATACTATCAGTATCTATAAGTTTAAAAATATCATTAATGTAAAGTGTAAATAGCAAGGGGCCCAAAATTGTACCTTGAGGTACTCCAATATTAACTGATTTAAATTCACTTTTGGTACTATTGATTCTAACACATTGTTTTCGGTCACTTAAATAATATATTATAATATTCAAAGTTAATCCTCTAATCCCGAGTGCAAAAAGTTTGTTAATGAGAATTTCATGGTCAACGGTGTCAAATAGTATTTAATAATTCATTATAATTTACAGGTTTAAAAAACATTGTACTTGATACCCTATGCCTTATATTTGTCAGTCCAATTCCTCTGCGTCCCCTATTACATTTTTGAGATAATTTGTTTCCAATGTCACAGAAATACTCATTCATATGTATAATTAGATATTTCACTAATTCCTTCTATCACAGTACTATTCTCAATGTTGTTAATTTTATGAATTTTATTTTTATTGAATATGGCGACAAAGATTTTTTAAATTCAACTGATTCTTATGAAAATTAAAACAAAAAAAATGTTGGAGTCATTAATTTCGAATCTACTATTAGAATTTGGAAATTTAAGGTGGCGGATCCAATATGACGACGAATATTTCTACAATAATTGAAAGGATTTCATGAAAATTAGCATAGATTAACATACAAATTCACGCCTTAAATTGGAATTGATAGAAACAATTTCTACGATATATCAAACAAGAGAATTTGAAAGTTATTTAAAAAATAAGTACGCTGCGCCAGGTCAAATTGAAGTACGCAGCTAGTTAATTATTAACTATATTTAGTACATGATAATAAAGCCAATGTATTTATAAAACAAAGTCTTTAATAATAAAATTAATACTCATAATATGACTAGTTTAAAATAAAACTGCTTGGTAGGAAGTATGTACTATTTTTAATTTGAGTTGGGCAGTTAATTTACCTAATTCATGTTAGGATTACTATCATGAATAGTCCCTTGTATAATATTTATTAAAGTTAATATTTAATATAAAAATTCACTTAACAAATTACTAAATTAATAACTTCATTTAATTTAATTTTTTAAGTGGTTTTACGACATACCTTACTATAATCTTGAAGGGTATAGTGCGGCTAGCGAAATTTTTTTAGAAATGCTAAGATAAGAATATATAAAAATTTAATCTTATACTTCTTACTACACCCACTAATAGTAATAAAACGATATTTGCGAAATTATAAAAAGTATGTTGTACCAGTAAGGTAATTGTATTTTTAATTGTTCGAACTGGACAATCATCATTAAAAAGTGTCCCATTTCCTAAATTAGAGTATCCTCTCTTATGATTTAATGCTAAAAAATTTAGGACACATTAATAAAAACTATCTATTATAACAACAACCGACTTTAATGAGGATTTATTCCTCAACAATGAAATAATAGTTCCTTAATTAAGCTTTTTGGAAATGTACTACGAATATGAATGAATATTTAATCACAAGGACTTATTAATCTTTGTGTGAATAAAATTAACATTCGTCTGAACAAATAACAAGGTGATGCGGACAACCAAAACAAAGTAAAAACCTGCAATCTACACATTAATAAATAGCTCTTCTCCCTCCATTCCTAACACACATTAAAATGATGGTATAATTTATTTTTAAAACTGATCATCAAGATGTTTTTTCGACACTACATTCAAGAAAATAACCTTGAAGGGCTAAGCCCTCACAAAGAACAATAAACATGCGTCAATGGTTTTCTTTTCATACATGAGTGCTTATTGCATGAATATTGGAGAATTATTGAGCGACTATGAGAAAATACGACGGTTTCATATATATCCAATTCCTATGAAGGTGTTTTTAAATTCGTAATCTTACCTGTAGAGAAAGAAGCCCCAAAGACTAGGAGTGTAGCAAGGATTAATCCAAAGTTGGCCATTTTGCTTTTAACACAGTAACTGAACTGAGAAAATCTGAAATTTTCGCACGTTTCGAAAAATCCACAAAAATCTTTAATCTCAGACACAATTTGAATCACTTTCAGAGCTTATGCGATAGAAAACCGTGATTAAATCAATCTCTGCTTGGACCGGGTCAACGCTTCTTAAGATTATGGGATAAACTTTGGCGCGCAAGATCTTGGAACGTTTTGCAACGTTTCACAGGCTTCTTACAACTGAACTGAAGGTCTGGTTCGACATGGGGCCAGTGGCGGAGTCCGAGCCTCCAGAGAGGAGCTTTTCATTCGACGAGGGGATTGCTGGGTTACAATCGTGATTCGGCTTGGCTTAGTGGATTAAGTATGAATATCTTTAATCGAGGGCCCGCGAAGTCTTGTAATGCGGGTGTGGTGTTCTTCATTACATTTCGTAAAAACTGGGCATCTGTATTCGAGGCATGTCGAATACACATAATCGTATTAATAAACGATAAAATTACGATAAATCCAATTTTATAGAGTATTTTTGAGTTTTGATAAACAGGTATGCCTCCTAAAATAAATCTCGCATAGTCTCTGGCAAATTATTTAACCACAGAACCATCATAAATCAATCAATCATCGAAGAGGGGTAAATAATTAAAGTGTAATTTAAGCACGGTCATCTTGTGGTCATTACGAATTTCCTCAACAATTTCTAATTGACTGACTATGCCGCAGAGGGTTCAGTTATTCGGTTAATTAATTTAAAGGGGAATCAAATTTCAAGATTTTCTTTATAACAATGAGGCATGGGAACGAGCTTCTTTAGCTCATTTTTATGAAGCATTTTTACGCTTATTTAATGTAAACAATAAATACATCACGTACTTCCAAACAATTTTTTTTTTTATGACCAAACTTTAGAGGATTTTGTAATTATTTTGCCTCATTGCATGTAAACAAGTGAATTAACCTTTTTCCACTCTGAACTTGTTATTCAAAAATCTTTTGAGAACACTTTTCAGTTAACGCCTTTTTATAGCGCGCTTTATTCAAAGCGCAATATTGCGTAACAAAATTAGAGACACCTTCATCGTATATGAAAGTTGGGGGCGAATGGCAATTTGCTGAAATTATCCCCGTAATAGAGGTTTTACAGGTAAAATGATTGTTCTCTCCGGTAGAGTGAGTAATTCGTGAGAATCAAAATGACTTCACGCGGAAACAGATTTACTCAATTTTAGAAAAATAAAAAATATCGCATGTAATTGCAGTTGACCTTGGAAAGTGATCATCTTCAAAAGAAATTTAAGATGTATTAGCGGAGGCGGAATATTAATCTTCGCCAATTATTTTGAGCACTCAGGCATATTCAGTTTTTTTTTTTTTTTTAAGATTTTTGTAGAGGTTTTATAATATCGTTAAAATTTTTAGCAGTTCTGCATTTTTATTTTCACTGCTCTCAAGTGTGGAAATATTTCTCTCAACATTTTTTTTCATTATTTTGAAGGTGATTTTGAGCAAACCTATTGTGTTTAAGTCTTTTGAATGTTTCCGTTCTTTTAATATCAAAATCATGTAAGGTCCATGAGAAAGCAGTTTTTGCTTAAAGAAAATTGCAGGAATATGTACAAACTCTTTCTAGTGTAAAGGCCCATAAGCCTAAGTTCTGTCGTATAATTTCTACGTATTCTGAATTTTATGTAAAAATAATAAGGAGATTTATCAAAACAATTTATACGAAAAAATTATGAATTTAGCTTAAAATCTTATAAGAGTTTGCTCTTTATATGAAAACCAATGAAATCAATTTTATTTGAAATTTGAATTTTTAAATTAGTGTAAATTCGACTAATTCTTCGTATAATTTTACTCTAGAGCTTTATAATTTTTTTAAATTGCATTCCTATAAAAAATCAAATTTTTATAGATTTATAAGTATACTAGTTTGGGTCAAATATGTATACTCCAAAATTCTTAGTAACACATGTTAAAATTAATTTTTCAAATTAACATACTGTAACTTATTTGAAGACTTATTTTGCTGAAAATGTTTGTATCAGGTTGTCCCAAAAGTCCTTGCCACTATCAACGAGTTAAACATTTTATTTAAAACTAGCTGGCTCTCCCGGCGTTGGGTAAATACTTACTAATTAAACACTTCTTAAATGTTCTAGTTTGTTATATCCTAAAAATTGTTTCAACTTGAAAACCCCATTATGGATCCGCCATCCGAAATCTCCAAATCTTAATAATATTCAAAATTAGTGACCTTAAAATAATCATTGTACCAATTTCCATTAAAATCGAAAGAATTTTGGTCGCCATATTGGATTTTGATAATACATATTCAAAATTAGTGGCTTCAGTTGAGATCGAGAAATTTAGTCGCCATCTTGAATTTCTAAATTTGGATAGCGGATTTGAAATCAGCAACCCTCAAAACCCCAAAGTTCCGATTTTTATGAAAATCGCTTCAAATTTAAAATTTTTAGCCGCCATCCTGGATCTGCAATTTTTAAACCGAAAAAAAGTAGCTTATGGTAAGTTGGAACATATACTACCTTCGGACAACAAATAAAGAATATCGATGGAAGCGTTTAGGCGTGATTGAGCAACAAATAAACTTTCATTTTGCATCAATGAATTAGAAACACTCGAAATTTTTTTAAAGTTTTTGAGAATTTGTGGAAATTTAAAGAATTTAGTAAAAATTATGTAAAATTGACGCTACATATTTATTACTCAGCTTCATTTGGTGTATATAAAGTTTAAAAATTTAATATTTCGTTGTTCCTCCCTTGGCTTTAATGATTTCTTTTATTCTATCTGGCATACTTTCAATAAAACTGTTGATCATTTCCTTAATTTCAGCGTCATTATTCTATATATCTTCGATATTATTTTTCAAAATTTGTATTGCATTATTTGACCTCGAGTATGCTTTACATTTTAGAAATTCTTAATGGGATTGAGATCAGGGGAATTGCCCGGCCAAGGAAGAACATAAATATTTTTTGAACTGAATAAATTATTCACAGATCTTACTGTATGACATGGTGCCCCATTCTTCATAAATGTGTAGGAAGATCTTCTGGAAGCCAGGGAGTCCATATAAGGAAGAAGGACTGTTTCCAGGACACGTTTATATTGTTCGGAGCGTAACGTTCCCTCGACAAAATAAATAGCACCGGGGCCTTCTGCACTAATGCAACTTCAAATCATTGTTGCTGGTGAATGTTTTAGGTAATCTTCTTTAAAGCGTTCATTGGGTCTCCTTCTAACAAAATGAGCTAAAGGAAAAAGTAAAAGATCGATATTTACGACAAACATACAGGTCAACGCAATCCTAATTTTCCAATTTTTAATTACTTTTTTCCAATCATCAATGGTTAAGTTTTTATGAAGTTTTTCCCTAAATTAATCGCTTTTTCTTCATTCTTTCCGTTGATTTCGGCTTCTTTGCAGGTTGCCTACATATTAGGTATGCCCCATAAATTCTTCTTCTAACTGTTACCGCTGATATATTCACTCCCTGCTCATTTAGTTCTCTCGTGAGTACACGTACTGGTGCCCTGCGTTTTTGTGCTCCCTTCCATATAATTTCCCGGTCAGTTCTCACAGTAGTTTTCCTTCTGCTCCTATAGTTTTCTCGTTTATGACGCGGAGACAGGTCACCTCCAATATTTTTCGATATTCTGCTCACTGTGGCCGCAGAAACTTCAGCTCTTCTAGCTATTTCTCGAAGAGAAAACATTTGCATTCTCAATAATGTTGCATTTTCGATTTTTGTTTTTTATCGCACGTTATGTCTTTTCGTCTTCCCACTATTAACATTTGACAAATTAAAAAAAAGGATTCATACATAACGTAAAACAACACTTTTTCACTCTTTTTTTCGCAATCCATTAGAAGATTACTTCGCTAACAGTAACCTTTTATTTTTGTCTACAAAAACACTTTAATACCTCTATAATCACTTCACTCGATAACTTCCTTAATGCAAATGACTACACTTTAGCTGAAATCGCCCTTTGTATATCCTGTTTATACCTCTTTTTTACCCATTCTAGGAAGGATATTATAAAATTGACCTACCTAAACCAATTTGGGAGATTCCATTACTTGATTCATACAAAAATCTTTTCATCAGATTTCATCAGAAATACATATTACACATTATAAATTGAAAATGTGTTACAATTTTCAGGTTTTCCTAATTCATTGATATCCTACTGTATAGGGATGAAGGAAAACAACGTACTTAGTCAATAATATTATACACCACGCATTAGAAGTTTCTGTATTCTAGAAACTCTACAATAAACTTTGATGTTAAAACGCGAGTGTTCCGTAAATGTAACCGGCAATAACTTTAGGGACAACCCACGACAATTTTGTCGTGAGTCTGGCCCCTTGGATTTTTTGCAAAAAATTCATAAAAGTTCACATGCCTAAGTATAAAAATTACAATTTGCAAGTTATAATTAATATACATATATAGTATATGCTAGCATAAAATGAATACTTTCTCACTACTTCCTCTAATTGAAGTAGCAAACAATTTTCCTTCATATAAGATTATATAGTACATAATAATTTAATGCAATTCTATTATATAATTCGTATAATTTATAAATTTGTAATCTCTTGCTTATAAATTAAGTAATTCATTCTATATATAAGAAGCTCTACGAGCAACAGATTTATGTTTACTCCAAACTATCTCCGGCTGAATAATTCTAGACTAGACATGTCCAGTGTTGCGAGTGCTTAGCCGAAGGTTGGAACTTTTAGTGACTTTTAGTTTCGAAATCACTGCCAGCTAAATCATTGATCTATTTTGCGATTTAACGTGAGCACTTCATAGTCGTGCAGGTGAGCATTCGTCATGAATTAATTGTTGTTTAATTTACAAATAGACATGCTTATTTGCTACTTTTCATTTCAATAGCTTCTATGACTGCTGTCAGAAGTAAAGCGATATTTATGCTGCTTTCTATTTTCATAACTGAAGCTTTAAGAAGCTTAAGATACAGTCTCAGTCAATAGACATTTGCTTTGAAGTTGTTATTTAAATAGTTTGTTTTTTAATACTCATACACATTTAAATAAATAAAATTTTACTTCTACTTCAAGATCAACATTAAAAATGCTTTCACATGCTAAAAAATTCAAAGTTCTGGTCACTCAACCAGCTATTCCGAATAACATAATAAATCTACTCAAGGAAACATGTGAAGTCAGTATATGTAGTAGCATACGTCCACCAAGATCAGAAATTTTAGAAAAATCACGTGGAATGGATGGAATCATTTGGGGTACTTACGATCATCTTAATGGTGAAATTTTGGATGCAGCAGGTCCTAATTTAAAAGCCATTTCGACAGTCTCATCAGGAATAGATTATGTCGATATTCCAGAATTGAAACGAAGAGGCATTAAATTAGGACATACGCCAAAAGCTGTAGACAATGCTGTTGCAGATATTGCAGTTGGTCTGATGATTGCTGCTGCCAGACGATTTCATGAAGGATTATTAAAAATTAAAACGTAATTCCATAATTTCACAATTCTTTATAAATTTAAAAAATATTTATTTCTTAGATCTAATTGGGAAAATTGGAATCCGAGATGGATGCTGGGTCAAGATATTGTTGGTTCTACAGTAGGATTTATTGGTTTTGGGGGTATTGGGCAAGCAATAGCGAATCGTTTGAAAGGATTTGATGTTGGAAAAATCTTATATTATTCTCGAAATAAAAATCCTAATGATACGAAATTTAATGCTTCACACACTAAATTTAAAGATGTATTGAAAGAAAGCGATTTTATATTTGTTGCATGTCCACTCACCGAAGAAACTAAAGGTATAATTAATGAGGACTCATTCAATATGATGAAGGAAAACTGTGTTTTGATTAATATAGCTAGAGGACGTAGGTTATTTATATTTATTTAATTTAGTTTTTTTTTTCAATTGCGATTTTTTACAGAAATTGTAAATCAGCAGGATTTAATCAATGCTCTTAAAACTGGTAAAATATTTGCAGCTGGTTTAGACGTAATGACACCAGAACCGCTTCCACCAAATGATCCATTACTCTCGTTACCTAATTGTAGTAAGATGCAAATAAAATTTATTGGTTTAATGTCCATTAATAATTATAAATGAAAACTTTATTTTGCAGTTGTAATACCGCACTTAGGTACAGCTACAAATAAAGCATGGGAGCAGATGTCTATGATCGCTATTAAAAACTTATTAAATGGACTTAATGGACTTCCTATGATTCATCCGGCGTTTTAAATATTTCTTTTTTATTTAATTAAATGTATGTCATTCATAAATTTATATGGAGGAAATTAAAGTGCATATAAAACATGGAAAATCACCAAGTTTTCATTCCAACCTCCTTTAGGAAATAGTATTTTAAAATAGGGAAAACTTGTCTGACTGCCTTAAAATTATCATTTTGAGGCTTTAACCAGCGACTGTTTATCTTTCAGCTAAAATGTGAATAGACTTATGACTTACTATACACAACTGCTTGAGCTGGCAGCTTTTCTTGTCATGAAAATAGACAATTTTAATTATATTTGTTAAAATTATACGTAATTATAGCAATTAAAACACTTCTCATGGAGCTTTTCGTTCGATCTGTACTGGGTATCGATCACATCTTCCTATTGCAAAGATCAATTGCACGCGGTTAGTTTGTGCATGAAGACGTTTAGTTGAGGCATTTCTGTAATTCTATTGTTTTCTCTGCATTAAGTTAGTGATTAGTGGTTCATTAGTAACTAAATTTATATTTCAAGGTATTTTTAATAACTTCACCTTATTTTCCTATTTAAATTATTTTATGTTATTCCAAATTGACGATTACAACCGGAGAAAGCGGTGATTTATTTATTGAGTACAGAAACAAGTTTTTGCTGCTATAGTGATTATTAGAGCTTTTCAGACAGTCTAGATCGAAAGTGAGGACTTTTTGAAATTAAAAACTATTTATGATTTAATATTTAAAACTTCTAATTCCACGATTGTATAATCTATTTATAGTAAGTTCATATAATTTCGTACCTTGACTAGTGATTTGGAATCTGTAAATATAGCAGTTGTTTATAATTTCAACTTTTTAAAATGTTTTTACAGCATTTCTTCTTAGAACCATTTTCACGTTTTGTCCATCTTTTATAGTCTAGAGTGCTGCTATCTTAATTTTTTCTAATCTCCAGTTGTTATCAAAATTTCATAAGACTCTATTATTATCTCTTTCTTCAGCATTCCTCCACAGAGAATCGTCTCCACCGGCAAGAATGTCGTCCTCAACTAAAAAATTCAAAGTTCTAGTCACTCAGCCAGCGATCGCAGACGTTGTCTTGGATCTTCTTAAGGAAAAATGTGAAGTTACCTTGTGCAGTGATATGCGTTCAACGAGATCGGAAATTTTAGAAAAATCCAAAGGAATGGATGGCATCATCTGGGGCACACATGAGAAACTCAATGCTGAAGCTCTGGATGCTGCAGGTCCAAACTTAAAGGCAATCTCGACTGTATCTGCGGGGATAGATTACGTCGATATTCCTGAGGTGAAAAAAAGAGGTATTAAACTCGGTCATACCCCGAAGGTCCTAGATGAAGCTGTTGCAGATATCGCAATTGGTTTAATGATTGCTGCAGCTAGGCGGTTTCATGAAGGTTTGATGAAAATTGAATCGTAAGTCTTTTTCCAGACATTTTGTGAGAGAACTTAAATTTAAAATTTTTATTTTTCGAATTAGATCTGAATGGGAAAACTGGAATCCCAGATGGTTACTAGGACAAGATATAGTTGGTTCAACAGTTGGTTTCGTAGGATTCGGAGGTATTGGACAAGCAATAGCAAGACGTTTAAAAGGATTTGATGTTGGAAAAATTATTTATTACTCACGCAATCCTAATCCGAATGCAGCTAAATATGATGCGTCACATGTAAAATTTGAAGAATTATTGAAACAAAGTGATTTTGTTATTATTGCTTGCCCGCTTACTGAAGAAACTAGAGAATTGTTTAATGAATCCACATTTAATAAGATGAAATCAAATAGTGTTTTGGTTAACATAGCAAGAGGACGTATGTTTTCTATTTTTCAGATTTTTTAATTTTTCTAACCTTTTAATATTTTAGAAATTATTAATCAGACGGATTTGTATAATGCTCTTAAAAATGGAAAAATTTTCTCAGCTGGCTTGGATGTGATGACGCCTGAACCACTTCCGAAAGACGATCCTTTGCTTTCTCTGCCAAATTGCGGTAGTAAAAGAATTTTATTTTATTATATTATTGCATTTATAAATATAATTGTTTAATTCTATTTGTAGTCATAATTCCACATTTGGGCTCGGCAAACTTTAGAACTAGGAAGGAGATGGCTACTGTGGCTGTAAAAAATTTAATTAATGGATTGACTGGAGTTCCTATGGTATACTCAGCGTATTAATTCCTTTATCGTCGCTTTTGTTTCAATTATTGGAAAATTCCCGAAGTAAATAAATTTTGTTACTAAATACGAAGTGTTCTTATTTAAAATTAGTTACAGAATTGCATTTAACAGGATAATATTAAAAGTATTTGAAATAAAAAAGAAAGCGCTATTAATTTTTAAGTAATGTAAAACATCTTAAAAAGGTTCCTTAGAAGAAATTTCACTTTTTTTTAGTAAGCTGTTAAGAACGCTGATTCTTTCGCCAGAAATTCAGTACTTATTTTATACTGGTTCATATTTTGTATAGCCCAAAGTGTTTTAATTATTTCTGTGCCTGTTTTTAACAATTTCATTAGCCCTTTCTCAGAAGTTACTTCTTAAACAGAATTCAAAAGTATATCAAGTCGACACCAGTAAAAATGTCTTCATCAAATAAAAAGTTTTAAAATCTGAGTTATTCACTTCACAATCAAGTATATCATCTTAAAGAAAATTGCGAAGTTATCTTCTGCGATAATATGAAATCAGCACGAAAAGAAATTTAAGAAAAATGTACATAATTAATTGCAACTTAGCAAATTAATGCCTCAATTTGTTTTTGGTAGCACCTTAAATCCGAACGGAGCGAAATATAATGTATAATGTGTAGAATTCAATGAATTACTGAAGCATTTCCGAAAGATAATCTTTTACTCTCTTTACCAAATTGTGCTTGTTTTTATTTATTTATAATTACTTGGCCAGGGCCGTAGCCAGCCCTCCCAAGATTGTGAAACTTGACTAAAAATTAACATGGTTTTTTAAGAACAGCAAAGGATTTAACAGTCAGATGAGTAAAACTTCCGCTCTCCTTTTTTCTTTGACAATGATGAAATATGTTAAAGACATGTTTGTAACTTAGGCACAACATTTTTTATTCCAATTTTTTAATTTAATAAAATTACTTTATTTACTTTAAAGACAATATGTCCAACTTTTTTCACGGATTCTATATGGAAAAATAAGAGATACGTATCCGAAGATTTTTTTTTCGCATATTTCAATAATACAAGTGATCGAAAATTTGAGAATAGCGAGTTCTTTGGCTTGGAGACTCATTTTCAAAAATTTATAACTCCGGTTCTATTTGAGCTACAAACTTTTATTTCTATCTAAAGCTAAAGGACTGCATTTTGAGAAAAAAAATATTTTAAATTCATATTATTATTAACAATTTAATTCTTTAAATTATTTTTTAACAATGGCATCAACCTCGTAGCAAGTTTTTTACATAAAAACCATGTTTTCAAAATATGGTATCTTTATTATTACTATTGTTAAAACATTAATTTATATAGCGCGATTCGTAAAAAAAAAAAACGGTTTTTTGTTAATAAAAAGAAAATTATAGCTCGGATGAAAAAAAGTTATATATGAAAGTTATAGATAATAAAAAGATCTACACTTTTTGTCGTAACTATTTTTCGACATAACCTCAAACTTTTTGAATAAATTGAAAAATATATTAAAAAACACCTTTTGTAAATTATATTGGTCACATTTTTTGCCTCATGTCGTTTCTTTTTTTAATATAAGTAATTATTAGTTTTTTCTCACATTCAGTCCATAAGCTTTAAAATGAAAAAAAAAGAAGTTTGGAGCTCAAATAGAACCGGAGTTATAAATTTTGGAAAATGAGTCTCCAAGCCAAAAAGCTCACTATTCTCAAATTTTCGATCACTTGTATTATCGAAAATATGCGAAAAAAAAATTCTCGGACACGTATCTCTTTTTTTTTTTTTTTTTGATATAGAATCCGTGAAAAAAGTTTCAGCCAAATCGGAGATGTGTCGCTCAATTTTTATCAAAATCCGTATGGTTTATGTATGGAAAAAATGCCCTCGGAATCAAAAAAATTTAAAAGCAAAAAAACCTTTTTTTAAAAAAGCTTTTATTTAAATGCTCTAAAAAGAAGAAAATAAAATTTTCCCTTAAAATTTTAACTATCAACTTATAGCCATATTATACACAATTTATATGATCATAAAAGCTTGTCGCGAGGTTTGCGTAAGTACCTATAAGTATTTAATTAAACTGAAATTTAAAAAAAAATTAAACTTAGCAAATTAAGTTACTCAATTAAATAGGTACTAGTTTATTTACACAAGTAAATCGCGCGACAAGCTTTTATGATCATATAAATTGTGTATAATGAGGCTATAATTTGATAGTTAAAATTTTTAAGGAAAATTTTATTTTCTTCTTTTTAGAGCATTTAAATAAAAGCTTTTTTAAAAAAGGTTTTTTTGCTTTTAATTTATTTTTTACTTTTTAGTTATCGCTGGCTAGGTTTCTGAGTCTTTTCATTTCATTCAACGCATCATTGTTGCAAGGTCGTTTGCCGGTTAATTTCGAACAGTCTAGTTCTTCAAAAAGGAGACCTTCTAATGATTTTACCCTAGTTGGGTGTTTGGAAGAATGCGCCACTTATTTCAGCTTGGAGCTTACTTGTGCCTGACGAAACACAGTTCCAGGTTTGATTTTGGAGTTGTCCTTCTCCTAAACAGGTTGCAGACCAATGCTGATGACGCCCATCTCGCCAAATCACACAAGTCAAAGTTAATCAACCGATGGTACAGGCTCAACAAAATTCTACCTCAAGAATAATCGAGGTCTTTACACCAAATTTCAGGTGGATTAGAGCAACGGAGCTTATAATCACCATCTTTTTTTTTAACCTGCATTTTTATTCTCAGCGAATCCTTTCGTTTAATACCCATACTATAAGAAAGCATAAAAAACTTCAAAAGTCCGCCATATTGGATTAAGAGTGATGTCAGAATATTTTTCTAATTATTCTCGGCAAGCCCTTTTATTTGATACCCATATTGCAGAAGTGCATAAAAAATAACTATTGCGCCATCTTGGATGTTCCGCCATATTGGATTTAGAATGACGTCACATTATTTTTCGAGTTACTCTCAACAAGCCCTTTCATTTGATACCCATATTGTAGAAGTGCATAAAAAATAACTATTCCACCATCTTGGATGTTCCGCCATATTGGATTTAGAATGACGTCACATTATTTTTCGAGTCACTCTCAACAAGCCCTTTCATTTGATACCCATATTGTAGAAATGCATTAAAAATAACTATTCCGCCATCTTGGATGGCCCGTCATATTGGATTTAGAATGACGTCACATAGCTTATCGTGTATTGTCATCCAAACTAAACGTGTATACAAAATTTCAGCTCAATCGGTTGAAGATATCTGCTTCAAAATTGAGTAGCAAGATTCCACTCGAACAAACATACATAAATACATTGCAAGTTAAATAAAAGCTTTTAAAATAGAATACTTCAGATATCGCAAATTTCATTAATAAAGGTAACATAATAATTGTATCTCTCCACTAGGCAATAAATATTGGCGCCTTTACTCAAATTGAAAGTAGTGAAATATTATAAATAGTACATTTTAGATGCGATCAACAAACACCTTTAGAACTTATTGATTCACTCAGATTGTAACTGATAACTGATTTTTTTAAATATTTCTTAAACTTTCTTTCACTGCGAAAAGTCGAAAAATGAATTTTTTTTTTTGTGAAATCGTTTTTTTTTTTTTTTTGTAAGTTTGTAAGATATCTTTTTCAAAAAATTAAGTGTTTTAAAAAATTACAGCTTTTATTTTGTATTTTTTAATAAGAGTTAGAAGTGCAAATATTTTAAAAAATATTTAGTTAAATATATATTGAAGATTTAAAAATTAAATTAAATATTAATTTAGAATTATTTTAACGCTATTTAAAAAAATTCTCAATTTAGTTCAAAAATGTAAATTATAACCCCCTCCTGTTCCACTTTTTATTTTGAGAAAAATGTTCTTAATTTCATTTTAGAGAAAAACATTAAGAAATAAATTGAAATTTATCCCTCTGATGAGCGAAGTAAAAGAGCGCACACATCCTTGTAAAATATCTAAAGAAAGCGTAACTTTGGTTACGAATCCCAAACATAAGCAACAGTCAACTTGTAGTAACCATTGCATAGTAACCAATATTTTTCTAACAATTTTTACTTCAACTTTGTGAACATGAAATTTAAGTTTTATATAAACAAAGAAGAGCGTCATAAGACACCGGTATCTTGCTTGGATTGGAGCAATAACGATGAGATCTACTCTGTCAGGTATTTAGAAATTTAAAAGAATTTCAAAGTCCATTGATTTATTCAACGAGTACGCATATAAATATGTTTAAGTAACATTCAAGTTTCTGGAAAAGATTAGTGTTAATGATATATTTATTTTGTATTGCTATTTATATAAAAATAATAGTGATGAGCGCCAAATATACAAATGGGACATATCTTCCCGAGAATCTGTTGAAATTGCAAGACTGCCAGATGATTTTATCCCGACGGATCTGCACTGGCTGTTGGGGAGGAGCAGTGGAGGCAAAGGGAATGATTCTCTTTTAATAACTAGCAACGATGGAAGATTTATAATTTTAAATAAAAGTGTTCGTGTAGAGCGTAATATTTCTGCTCATTCACTGGCAATTACTTCAGGAAGATGGAGTCCAGATGGTGCTGGATTATTAACAGGTAGTCAATGAAAAATTGCAAATAAAAACTTTATTTTATATTACTCGATTAAATATTTTAAATTAAAGCAAGCGAAGATGGAATAATAAAAATTTGGTCCCGGTCTGGTATGTTGCGATCAACAGTCGTCCAGAGTGATGAATCAATTCGATGCGCAAGATGGTCACCAAACTCTTCTGCAATTTTGTTTTGTCAGGGCGGATTTATTTCAATAAAACCATTGGCTGCAAATAGTAAAATAACAAAGGTATTCAACGTTTTAATAACAAGTTTTCATTTAATATTTAGTGTATATTGGTCACTCTTTATTTAAATGCTATCAGCTTAGAGCATTGTTCATTTCAAAACTATTTCTGACTAGAAATGCAACCAGATTTTAAAAATTTCAGTGGCGTGCGCACGATGGACTTGTGCTCTGTATAAGTTGGTCTCCAGATAATTTACTCATCGCGTCAGGAGGTGAAGATCAGCGCTTTAAAATTTGGGACGCTCAAGGTGCAAATATTTATACAAGTGGTGTTGATGAGCATGCCATTACCTCAGTTGAATTTAGCCCTAGTCATGACCTTCTAGCTGTTGGAGGATTTAATATGATGAAGTTATGTAACAGTTCAGGGGTAAATTAAAATTATTTTTTGATGATAAAATTTAATTAGACGTTATTGATAAAAAAAATTGTATACCAACCTTATTAATTCTAGTGGACATACAGCGTTTCAAGATTTAATTCACCACCAACTGGAAGTGTATATGGTATTTCTTGGGCTCCAGATGGTGTCCAAGTTGTTTGTGGAAGTTCCACTGGCAACATAGTGTTCAGCCATATTATAGAAAAACAACTCATATCTAAAAACTTAAAAGCCACATCAACAGGAAGAAAAACCATACAACTTCAAAATATTCTCGATTCAGCTAATGATACCTTGGACTTTCCGGATCGTATTATAAATTTCACTTTAGAATATGGTCATTTAATTGTGGCAACGTCGACACAAGTTCATATCTTTAACGAAAATTATATTAATACACCAATAATTGTAGATGGAAGATCTGATGTTAGAATTATTGAAATTGGAAAAAAGTACAATAATTTAAGGTTTCAAGTTCGAATGTGGTTTAACATAGAATTTATATTTTTTTAGATTCTTTTTAGTAGTTGACAACCAATCAATATGGATTTACACTTATACAGGAAGGTTACACTTAAATCCTCGTTTCCCTGGATCGCAAGCTCAAATTCCAAGTTTAACATCAAAATGCATTTCTTTGGGTCTTGATACTCTTATTATTCGTGATACTTCTGATCAGAAAGGTTTGATTTGGAAAGTCAAATTTAAAAAGTTCAGTATTATTTAACTTATATTATGTAGTTGTTTATGTTTTCGATTTGGTACCAAGTGCAACACGGCAAAACGAACCTCGGCAAGTTCATTTTAAAATACCGATCACAGAAGTAGCAGCGTCGCGATCAGGAAATTCAGAGGATCAATATTTTGTTGTAATTGATACAAACCGTGAACTTTTTATAGCACCATCACGGAATGAAGATGGGAGTCCGGTTAATAAAATCGGAACACAAGTCCTCGCAATTATGTGGGCTAGTGAAACAAATATTTTAGTTGGACTCCATGATGCCTGTTACAGTATCTGGTATTGTCCTGGAGAAGGAAGTGCTGATCCAACTTTAGTTGCACTTACAACAGTTACAATAGATTCAACGTATAGGACTGAATATTTTATTAAAAAAAGTGGTTTATTAATATTTCTTTTACTAATTACAGCGAATTTGGCAGAAACATACATCTTGAATCGTTCGAAGGGCCTATTATAACATTTCGAAGTTCTGGGGCGGCTTATACAGTATCAATTAACACATACTGTGAAATTATGCACAGAACTTTAATGGAAGGACAGTGGCAGAAGGCTTTGAAGATATGTCGACTAGCTCAAAGTACAGTGCTTTGGGCTACTTTAGCGGCTATTGCTACAAAACGGAATCAGTTAGAAATAAGTGAAGAGGCTTATTCAGCAGCCTTGCAAATTGATAAAGTTAACTATCTCCAGCACATAAAGGTAAGATTTATTTATAAACAAACTAATTAAAATTTTTATAATACGATTATTATATTCAGAGCTTGCCCCAAGGTAGTGCTGAGCAAATTGCAGAAAATTCTCTAATGTTAGGCCGTCTTGTTGAAGCTGAGACAATTCTACTGCACAATAAAAAATTCGACGAAGCAATTCGATTGTGCATTCGAATGCATAATTGGAGAAGAGCGTTAGAAATTGCATTAAAACATAATGTCGAACTTGAAATGGTATTGGAGGAGAGGAACAGGTATTTACAGGCTTTAGGAAAAGAAGAAGCCGATGAACTCTTTCTAAAAGCGGCTAAGAAATAAACGAAAATATGAACTAAAAATGTTTTTCTGTATAAACAATTATATTCACTTACCTAGTTACAAAAATTAAATCCAATCTTATGTATTTACACTTTTAACCGGAGATATCCAAAAGGTTCAATCAATATTAAAACATCAATTATCGCCTAAAATCTTCTTTATTACGATGGTATATAAAAAATGCTTAAATATAATACAACTCTTAGTCAATTATTCATAAATGTAAAAATCTATTTGTCGTAAGACTTCTTTCAAGAGATCTCTAAAGCTTAAAATTTTTGGTCTTTGAAAAATCCTTTAAAAAATTACTTTTGGTGCGTCGATTTGTGTTATTTTAGCTTTTTGTTCTGTAAGGGAGCTTAAATATAAAAAAAAAAAAAAAAAATTGGAAATGGCATCCTAGAGGTATTCCGAAAAGCTGTGCTATTTTTAAAAAATGAATGAGATGTGACTATTTATGAAATAGAGTGGCCTTAAAGCGACTACGATTTGGTTCTCTGGCAGATATAAATTGATTTAATATGAAAGATGCACTTCTCAAAAAGGCATTATATGAAAATACATCGGTATATGAACTTGACTATCTTATGATTATTATAAAAATGGGCGGCTACTAGTAAAATGAATACTACATACTACAATTCGCTTACATTTTAAGTTTCAACTTTTATACTAGAAGCTTTAAACTGGACGTTTTGTGGAGGAAGTAAAATACTGCTGCATTTAATTAAATAAATAAAACCTATGGACTACTTTAATATTTGTTCATTGGCCCATAAAATTTGTTCAATAACTTGTAATTCACTGGAATTAATTAAAATTTAAACAAAATTATTGGATAAATTTTGATCACTGGTGTAAAAATATAACCACCTTATAAGAATCATTACTAATGAGTGGGAATAATACATCCCTATAACTACAATTATTATCTACTTTCAGCAATGATTGAACCCTTGGACTTATGGTTTATATTTTAACAGAAAAATGACTTTGTACGTCCCCTAGACTAGATCACATTACAAATTCCGATTGAATGATTTCCTCTAAAACAAATTTTTGAGGTAGTTTGATACTGAAACCTACGTGACTTTTCCGTTCTTCTTTAGAAAAAAAAAAAAAAAAGGGACAGGTTCTAGTTCTACCTCCACAGAACGCCATTCTAATTATAAAATACTTTGACTATGCTTTAAAATAAAAAAATAATCACAAATATAAAATTCATAAGTATAAAATTCGCGAAAAATACCTGTTCACCACCGAAGTGGTGTTCCTTTGTATCCGTTTGCATGGACCACTCCCATCGCTTGGGTTGGACTAAGGGTTATAAGTGGTGCTAATCGCTCCGTAAAACGGATATAATTCCGTTCCAACTCTTTCTGATAATCTTTCTGATCAGCTTGGATTAAAGTTTTATTTTTCTTGAGCGCGTCGTGGCAGCGTTTTGAAAATTCTTTAAAGCACAGACGTAATTTATTTTGGTGTTTTGTTGGAACTGTTGATCCATCAGATAAACCTGAAAGAAAAACTAAAGCCATTTCCATAGGGCCCTGATTAACAGTGGTCCCAATACAGCCCTGCAGAACCATTTGTAAAATTTTTGGATCTGATGGTTCTTGATTTATTGCCGCGGCTAGCTCGACCGTTTTCTTCTGAATATCTTCGATAGCTACTTCGATAGGTTCAAGGACAACTTGTTGACGATTAACGACCTGAATTCTTGTTTTCACATAGGGGAAATGATTGGCTGTTGTGAGAATAACTTTTCTTTTACACTGTTCGTGCAGCTCGCCATGAGCTTTTCCAGATTTTGTAAATGGTGTTGCAAATATAAACCGCTCTGTAAGGCATAAGTTATTTTAAGAATGCAAATAATATAAATTTGATACATACTTATATTAAAGTTCCGTTCGAAATAAGTTTCCCGATGTCTCAACTCATATGTTTCAAAATACGGTTCGACATAAGTGATTTGAATATAGGCTTTATCGGAATCCAATGAATTTACATCCACTGCATTTGAGTCTTTTATAATGTGAACAGTGTCTGGACCAAATCTGTCCGTATAGAAGTTCTGGAAATTTTTAATTTGAGGATAAGCATAACTTTATATAAAAATATTACATTACCTGTAATCGGCTAAATATTTCTGGAAGTTTAGTAAGCGTTGGCTCTTTGTAGATAAACTCTTGTTGATCCAAATCTCCAAATTTGGTTCCATAAAAACCGACTCGGAAATAAGTACCGAAAACCCTTTTCCCTTGTAATTGGGCAATTCTATTAAACGCCTCTTGTAATTTTCCATGAATTTTTCCAAGTTTTTGAAAATCACGATTTGCTTCACAGATGGGTATCAAAACTTTGTAAACTTCATTCATTGCTTCATACATTCCAGCAATTTGGAACGAATTGGCGGCTTCTTCTAAAAGGGCCTTTAATCCACTTTCAGTAAAATGATTCCCAAGACAAATGCCATCTTCTCCAGGACTTAAAACATCATCGGAAACAGCCGACTCCATTAGAGCATTGGGAGTAATTTTTTGAAAAGATACCGCACCAACTGGAAAATACGTCTGCGCCTCCAACATGCTTAAATATTCTGCAACAAGAGCAGCACTGTGAACGTAGCACATAGCTGCTTCTGTATGATTAGCTCTTTCTTTATGCTTTTTAGCCATGTTCTCTAGCCAAGTCAGCCGTAGATCTGGATTATTTTGGTATCCTTTTGCAATACGATGCATAAGATCAAGTAGCATTTCCGGATCCTCTTGGTATTCTTTCATTTTCACCGTATCCGATAGGATCATGTGCAGGTTAAAGAGCAAATCTTGAACTTGTTCAGGAAATGAAGTCTCCTGAAGATCTATATCAGATTCGGCATAAACAAGGATAGTTTTAAGAGCTCTTCGCAAAGATTGTTCGCTGAATGAAGAGCTGGTACCAACCAAAGAACTAAGAGACATCGTAACCTGCATTTTTACTCTAGCGAAATTCTGAAAATGATTTCATTTTTTCAGTATATCTTATTTTAAACATTAAAAATTATTTAAAGTTCTACTTACATTCCCAATCTCGAAATTCTGTCTCATCAACAAATATAATGAAGCAGCTGCCTGAGACCTTATTGCTGCTAGTTGCGATCCACAGTGTTTCAGAAGCAAAAGACATAAATCCGCACATATATCAGTCTCTTCATCAAATAATAAATTGTGAAATTTGAAAATAAGAGACCTCTGAGAAGCGAAAAAGTTTTGAAGCGCCAAAGTACTTTGATTCCGTGATAAAGCGTGCAATAATACTTTAAGAACTGTCCCCAAAAGATTGTGATGTATCTCAGAATTTGAGGCGACTTGGACAATTGTCTCTAGCGTATCAAGTGTAACAAGGCTGATTTCTGTAGCCAAAGACCCTTCGATGTAATAATTCATTTCAACATCTGGATCGTGTTTGGTCAATGTATCGTAAAATTGTGTCCTATAGGGCATTTGATCTTTTCTCCAGCGAAATTTTTCTGTTGAATTTCTGTCCTTTCGTCGATTGATCAAATCATTTCTAGCCGAACCAGTTCCTCTAATATACTCTTCGAGTCTATCTTTCATGTCTGGTGTTTTTCGGAAGCTCTGAGTATTTCTTTTAAGCATAGGCAACCTTTTTTGTCCTTTATATTCAAAGCAAGGGATGCATATGTTGATAACCTGAAGCATCTGATGAACTCTATGAGGACTTAAGCCTAAAGTCCATCTATAAAGGACACGCTTTTCCAAATTTTTAAGTACCCACAAAAAACAAGCTAAAAGATGTCGAGTATTTTCGCTACTCAGCGGAGATTTATTTTTAACCGTTTCTTGTACGTAGGAATAAGTTCTACTTCCAGAAATCGCATAAGCGACCTCAGGACTTATTGTCGAAGTCGACATTGGCTGATGTGGACCTTGATAGTCTTCGAGAAGACCGATACTATGAAAACGATCATGAGTTTCTGATAAATATTGATGAAGTTGTGGAATTGTGTCCATTACAATCCCCAGAAGAGGTATATAAAGAGCAGCTACTCTAGCACGAGCATCTAAATCTGCGTAACGAGGATCCAAATCATGAGAAGTCATTAAATTTCGAACACAACGTATGGCTTTTCCGTGGAGTGATGGATTTCTAATTTCATTTAATCGATTATAGAAAAACATTCTTTAATTTAAAAAAACCAATTATACTTACGAGACTTCCAAAACAGTTGCAAGTTCACTTAGAACAAGACCAACGAGATAGTGCTGTTGCCTGAATTCTGCGTTAAGATCGACATGTAAAACTTTATCAGTGTTACCCTGAAGATGATAAAAATTTATAAACTGCTAGTGGGGCAGTAATATTATTGAAAAAAATTACCAGGGTGCTTAAATAGGACGTCTGACTGGTGTTTGAAGCTATACTAGGTGTTGGACTACATGGAGCTGATACATTAGTATAAGGAGTCGCAAACGGCAGATTCAAGGCAACAAAATGCTCATGACTACAGATGATTCTCAAAAAATCAATTTTATAATGCATTAAATCCGGGATTGATGCATTTTTAGAAATTAGAACTTTGTAATAAGTCTTAATCAAACCGAAGACAAAACCACGATCCATAATATTGAACAGGTCAAAGATGAAAAATGCCAAACTTGCATTAAGAGACTGAGCTAGTTTGGGTTCATTGGTGTGATAACCAACAATTTTGGTTGTTACTAGGTGGGTAAGGGTGGAAATATCGTCTGTGAATTGGTGAGGAAAACGACCTTTTCGTGGAGATGCTAACGAATGGGTATGGTCCAAATGTTCAACCATTGATTTTATCATAAGTTCGAAAAGAAACCATGAATTGCTCATTGCCATTTCTGCTGCCTTTCCGCTCGCAACTACCCAATGAAGCGCCATTTCTTCGTGTAATAGACGAATTTGTCCATCACGTCCAGCAAATGTTGGAGACATGTCTGTAGCGATTTCTGAAAATTTTTAAAATAATTATAGCATTTTCGAAAGCCATGAAAACTTAAATTGATAATTAACTAGTTGAGGACTGAATTTTTGCAATAGACCTTACCTTTTCGGTCCAAACTTTTAGCAGTTGTCTCATGCATAATAACCAAATCTCTACTGCCTGTAAGCTCTTCTGCATTACTTCTACTTCCAGTCAGTCTTCGTTTTCCACTGAAAGGATGAGGGATTTTGCTCTGATACTGAACGTAAGTTGATAAAAGAGTTTGTCTTCCATACTGATCGACTATAAGGTCATCGTGCAAAATCTGTGACCAAAATACCTTTTTTCAAAACAATTATTCAGCAGAAATGAATTAAAAACTCACGGATAAATTAGCAGAAACAAGACACAAAACCTCAAAAACTGTAGGTCCGATTGAGAGTACTTGTCCTCCAATTTTATGAGTGGTAATAAGCAGTTCAATTAGTTTATCCAGAACAAGAGCTAAATTTTTAACGAGTGACTCTCGTTCTGCGTGCTGAATATCCAAGAGGCATTTTTTCAGTTCTCGTTCCATATTGCCTTCTCCAATCCTTGGAGGTATCTTTTTAGTCTCAAGATATTCGCACAAATGGATTAGTCTTTAAGACAAATAAAAGGTTTATAAGAATTTAATCAGTAGCAAAAGAGCTCATACTTATCCAATCGTTCATCCAAAGTGTGAACCGATGTGACTGCATCGATAGTCACTGTAAAAACTGGTCGGTGATTATCCAACCACTTAGTGCCTGGCAGTTGTACATTAGGAGGAATAAACGAGTAGTTTTCCGGAGGTGGCTCAACCATAACAGGAAGATTGAACTCTCCAACCTTTAATTTACCATCCTGCAAAATAGGGATCCAAGTATACCCGACCGGAGTTTCTACAGATGTCTGAACTTCCTGCGGTTTCTTCTGGCACGATACGTGAAACAGTGTAAACAGAAGATGATGATTCTGATTAAGATTTGCAGGCAGTGCGACTTTAACTTCGTCATAAAATATCGGACATTTGTTGTGATAATTAACGGCAGTGAATGCTTCAGAGGTGTATTCAGGACATGATGATTTCGCAAAAATTGCTGTTAAAGCATCACTCTGCAATTCACCAGCCATAAGTTGGATCCGAACGGCAATATTCCTGGCAGAGCCTGCTCTAGCCGAAAAATTTAATTCTTTTGGGCAAACAAATAAAAGATTGCGGTAGGTGTAATGGGGGTTATAAATAGCGGTGGGAGGGAACTCGAGGATCTCCTTAATTGGACGAGTTTTATCGTCTGAAAATATTTAAATGATGTTTCAAAAACTCTGCTTCTTAACTTTTTTGTTTCCGAACCTGGATAAGGATCCACTTTGGCTAATTCGGGAGTAAGAGCGTATTTCACTTCTTCGGGACAAGGAGCGATTTCTAATTTTATAGAACCAGGTATGCATTTATACTTCTTCATCACGGACCCTGGGCGTTTTAGCTCTGGGAGAAATTTGTAGAGATCCTCATCTTTCATTTTATCCGATTCCTGTAAAAGTTTTTAAATTGATCTGTTGACTCAAAGTTATATATTTTCCAGCTTTGTAAGACGAGATAAACCGCGCTTTTACTTCTTCTTTTTAGTCAAATGGTGTGTACAAGTTTATATTAGAAAACAGGATATTTAACATTCACAACAAATTTAAGGGCCAAAAGCTTACAGATAGAAATTCGAGCTACGTTGATGAGTTCTCTCTATGCAAGGTTTATAGAATTCATACAAGCAAAGGGAAATGCGTTTTATAAATAATAAATTTACCTGCTTGAAGAAGCTTGATACGGTTATTGTGATTGGTCTGAATGTCTCAATACTATTTGCGAAATCATCAGGAGACCAAGAACGCCTCTTTTCGCTTTTCCTCTCCAAAGAGCCTCGTCTCGTCAGAGTTCCCATATCACTGGCCTTTCGACGCAGCTGATCAAAGCTGCTTGTTGAAGATTTACGATCTGAAAAGGAAAATTTTAATTTGTAAATCTTATTCTTTACTTTGTTCGTACATACCCAAACTATTCGAGCTGGAAGCAGTGCCTAGGCTTTCTCTATCCTTTTCGTCCTTTTCAAAACTATCGCCGTTGAAAACATTCGTCAGGTAAATTCCTGTCCAAGCAAAAGGCATCCTATACTTGCCCAGACGTTCACAAAAATCAGAGGCATTTGATTTAGCCTTCTCGCGATATTTCTCCTTGTCATCTTTTAAGTACGGCTCAACCGAATCTTTAATATCACCCTGCAGAACTTTTTCCAAGCGAATAACCAGAAAGAGATCGTTGCTGGGGTATGTTATTTCAAAAATAGCAGATCTACTTTGTGTACTAATATCGCTGTAGGGTACATGAGAAGTTAACATTCGTTTGAGATTCTCAGAGTTCATGTCAAAATAAAAATTTTCAGAAATCTTTTTCTTTTCCTTGGCATCATAAATTGCCATTGAGGCAAAAATCGGTTCGACTTCCAATTCGAGTCGGAGCTGCAGGCATTTAACAATAATTCGGTGCCCCAAGTGTTCGACTGGGATTTCTGCAATGAGGCGTTTTTCGATTGAGTCCTCCGGATCAGCTTCTGGATAGAGGCTAAAGAGAGCTTCCTGACGATCATCCAACCGTCGAGATTCGTTCGCCTGATCGATGGTTTCTGGTGGCAAATTGTCCAACAAATTCGGAATTAAAGGATCATTTACGGACCTCCGTAAATCGAAGCTTGCCCAAGATCCCCGGGGAGTTAAGGTGTCAGTGCATGTTGATACTGAAGAAAGACTAGCTATTGATTGGCGACTACTCGGAGTGCAGCTCTCGCTTTTGTCCGTGAGAGTGTCTTCGAACGATGAGAAATCTTTGTCTATTTCAAATTCCTGTTGGTAGGTGCTGGGGCTGATTGCGCCCTTTTCCATCCGCTCCCTGGAGCAGCATGAGCTCGAATAGTGCCGCTGCGAAAACTCGACAACTTTCCATGGTCTTGTAAAGCACTGGACGCATTCCTGGACGTGGAGAGGTAGTTCGGCTCTAGAATTGGTTAAGGAGGAGTAGACAAGTTGAAAACATGTATTTTTGGGCATTGAAAAAAAAGGTATTTTTATTTCATCAATTCTTTATCATAATACATATCTATCAAAGTTTACATGATTTTTTTTTTTTTAATAATATTGAGAAATGTAGGCACAGTAGCTATTTCCCAAAGACATCCTTTTTTCTGAGAAACTTGCCGGTGAGCAATATCGGAGCTGAATCACTTGAAATAAGACAGCAAAAGGACTTAGCTTTCGTAAGAATTGATCTAGTCGATAACGAAGAATTAAAAAAAAAAAATCGACAAAATTTTGACATAAAAATACGAATTTTCAGTGTTAAAACTTTTCCTTCTTTTGTTAATAAAACTAAAGTTGTCATCAAAATTAAAATCCCTTCGATTAGCTTTTGATATGTAGAAAAAGTATGCAAAGTTTCATGCAAATAGGTAAAAGCAGTTTGAATGCGTTTAACTTTGTAACTTCATCAATTTTCTACAGATCACATATTTTCGAAATATTGTAGTCTATGAAAATGGCACAAAAAAAGAAAGCAATTTTCCAAATTTCATGATTAGATGTAACCACTTAAATTAGTTTATTAAATTGAAATATGGTCAAACGTCTTTTTTTTTTTATTTTAAATACATTAAGTTGAGGCATGGTGAAATAATTCTTTAGATTATAAAGTCACTTTAGTACGTCAGTGAAATAGATTATTACGACTTCGGTTGTAACGACCAAATATTTACTTTTTGGTTGGCCCACGTACATTTTGGAACTGATTTCCAACTATTGAAACAATTATATATTGACGAAACATAAGCTAACTAGTAACAGAATAACATCGCCCCAATTAATGTAAATGGTGCCGTAATTCTGTTCTGTTCTGCAAGTTTTCGCATTGTGCGTCGATATATTGGTGGTTGGTAATTCCCGCTATTCACATATATGTAGATGTGGGTAGCAATTTTTCCACTGAACTATAATTACTGTGACATGTACATTTTTGAAGCTTAAAGGTGTCTTAATAAAATCCAGTTGTAGGTCGCCGTTTTTATATTCTTTAAGTGATATTTAATATACAGTGAAAAATGAATCGCGATAAGTTGTGTTTCCGATGTGTACTTCTGCATTATTTCGATTTGAAAAAAAGTGCGGCTGAAGCTCATCGATTACTCGCGGAAACTTATGGGGAATCTGCTCCATCCGAAACAGTCTGCAGAGATTGGTTTAGAGGGTTTAAAAGCGGTGATTGTGATGTTTATGACAAAGAACGGCCAGGCCAACCGAAAAAATTTGAAGAGGAGGAATTAAAAGCGTTATTGGACGATAATCCCGCCCAATCGCTTAGAGAATTAGCTCAACAACTTGGAGTCGATAAATCAACTGTATCGCGAGGTTTGCATGCCATTGGAAAGATACAAAAAGAAGGAAAATTGCTGCCACATCGATTGACCGACAGTGCTATTGTGAATCGGCTATAGATAGATAGCAAAGCGAAGAGATATGAGTTTCTTATGGCATATTGTGACCGGAGATGAAAAATGGATCTATTTTGAGAATCCACAACGAAAAAAATCATGGGTTGATCCTGGCTAATCGACAAAATCGACTCCAAAGCGGAACATTCACGCTAATAAGACATTGCTCTATATTTGGTGGGATATGAAACAATCACTGCTGAGCGTTATGAACAACAGTTGGAGAATTTGTACAAACATTTGATGAAAAACAGACCATCAATTGCATCGAGTCGACGAAAAATGATTCTTCTTCATGATAATGCTCGGCCTCATGTTGCTATGAAGGCTAAACAAAAACTGATGAAGTTTGAATGGGAAACCCTCGCCCACCCAGTATTCTCCAGACCTGGCTCCATCAGACTATCATCTGTTTCGGTCGATGCAGCATGATTTAGAAGACAGGCATTTCAAAAATTATGAAGACGTCCAAAAATGGATTGCTGATTGGATAGCCTCAAAGGATAGAGCTTTCTTTCGCCGCGGATTTCGATTGTTGCCACAAAAGTGGGAGAAGGTTGTAGCTGCCGAAGGCGCATGTTTTGATTAAAATCATTACAATTTTTATCATATAAATAAACATTTAAAAAACATAAAAAACTTTTAATGCAACCACCCAATATATTGATACTAGTGAGGAAGAGGAGATCATGAATATCGCTTTGACCACCGGGTTCGGTCTTAACAAGGAAAATCGACCTCTTTTTTCAGCTATTTAAACATTTTCCATCTGCTTTTTAGATTAGAATCCAGGAAATCCGGCTTTAACCCTTTCTCCTATTTTATTTTAAGGGTGGAGGGAGTGCGCTGGGTGGCTGTGATTTTGATCACATTTGTCCAATTGTCACACATTCGCACATTGACACACACATATGCTAACGCCCATGTATATGGATATAAGTGTACGAATAAAGGCTTTTACCATTGCGAGCATTTTTAATTTCAGTTAAGTTCGAATGATCGCAAATCGAAAACTCGAGATTTTTGGGACTTGAGGCCACTGAAACTTTTGATCAGGATGACTCAAAGAGCATTTTCCCAATCTACTACTCTTTTACTGCAATTGATCAAAATTGAAAAAAATAGAGAATTTTCCGTGATTTTCAACTTTGCCGCAATTCAATTGTCGCAGTATACATCCTTTTTTTTCAAATATAAATCTAATTTTCACAGGGAAAGCCAGAAGGTTACCGGTCAAATTTACCCTTATTTTGCTCAACTCTGGCGTACCGTTCAGGAATCTTTGAGGCATAGGAAAATCGTGGTCCCAAATCTGCTATTCTCTGCCGGTCTATTTATCTCTATTCTTTTTACTGATTATTTAAGGTGCGGGACCAATCTTATATTTTTCCATAAATACAATATATTTTTAAAAAAGTATTCTTAAGGAATCTATGGCGTAAAAAAAGAATTAAGTGTATAAATAATTTTGTACAAGAAATTGTTTCCGTTGTTTATGTCCCCAGCTCGATTTCTATGTTACAATTCAGAAATCTGGGATTCTTAGAAGTACTCTAGATTTTTGATGATTAATAAATGAATGAGTCAGTGAGTGAGTAAAGAAATAGCCCTTTTTTCAGTTCTTCTAACGTGGGAAATATAAGTAATTAAAATGTTTAATTTGGGGATTTGTTCTACTACTAAAAAGTCTCCGGATATTGCAGGTTGTCGGTTATTAAATTATAATTATAAAATAATGGAAAATCTCACAAATCTTCCTTTGGCACGACATGTTCTACGGTTCTGATCTTCCTCGGGAAGGTCTTCACAGAAACGTCGTTCGGCGGAAATTCAAGGATCGGGTTGAGGGGGTCCCTGCAGAGTATGTTCGAATGCTGGATGATAAACTCCTCGTAATCCAGCGGCTCAACGAGCTCAGTCAGTGAAATCTGAAAAGCGTCCAAAAATCGATATTTTAAGTCTTCAGCATGCCGTCCAGCAGCCAGCCGGGGGGCAACTCACCGACGAAGAGCAGATCGAGTTCGTCTCACTTTTCCCGGTCAGGTGATGGTTGACCACATTTTTCCGCACCTCCGACGCGTGCTGCCTGCGAAATAGAAACGGGAAGGGCATGAAATCCACTCAGAACGCACGAGCGCCTCCGCCATTGGCAGACGGGGCGAGGTCGCACTCACTTTGACAGCTTTTGCGCGAACGCTCGCTGCACAGAGGACATTTTCTAGCGGGTAGGTCGCTGCCGGCCGTGGGGAGATGCCCAATTTGGAAAAATCGCTCCGGCGGACACACGCTCGACGCGGCTTGACCAAAACTCAGCGCGATTCAAAACAAACTCGCGGCCCAGACGGCGTAGGCGACGCCATAAAAGTGTCACTCACCTCAGATGACGTGAGCGCAGGCTGACGGCCGGGCGACTAGACGAAATCCACGTGGCGCGGGAGTGTGTGCGTGGTTTGTTTACGTCTTTTACACTATCGGTGGGGATGGACGCGGAGTAAATTGCGAAGGTATTTAGACCACTTTGGTTCGAATATCGAATTTTTAAGAGTACGAAGCCACGGAAAAGGCAGCTGGTGAAATCTATTGAGGACTAAAATCAAAATGACACGAAGATTTAAACCTTATCAGTTGCACTTCAAGAAAGAAGGCGCGTAATTTGGAGCCGCGCTGGAATTCAAATTTTAAATTTTTTCACAATTGATAGGTTTGTTCGTTGACCCAAAAATCTGTGGCACCCACTGACATACAGTGGAGGAAATAGCTATAAAATCACTCAGCATTATTTTATAAATTTAATGGTATGGTCGTTTCTTACAATTATTTTTGTAAGGAGTACCCTTATATAGTTCAATTGTTTTATTGCCGTCCGGAAAAGGTCAGGTACTGTACTATAAATACCCGTTAAGTGTTGAAAAAATATTCACTTTCAATTTGGTGCTCGAATTGCAAGGTTAAAAAACGGAAATAATTATAAAATCACTAGATGTATTTTCAATTTCTACTAGTTTTTTTGCCAAAATTATTAAAATTTATAATAGGGTAAATTCAGATAATTATACTAAAGAGTTTTAACGCGAACTTTTAAATAAAATTACATAATTTGTTTAATTTTTTAAGGATGTCAAGAGGGGTAATTTTATCTGAAGAAAAAAAGGGAAGGATCTCTGCGTTTCGGGAAATGGGAAAATCCATTAGAGAAATTTCTCGCCTGATTTCCAGGTCTTTTACTGTGGTGCGAAATTTCATTGTTTTAGGTGATGAGTACAATAAAAATCAGCGTCCAGGAGCTCGTCCTAAGTTAACACCGCGCGATAAATGCCAAATTATTTCAAAGGCAATGGCAGGAAAGTCGGTATGATCACAAATTCAGCGAGACCTTGGTTTGCCCGTAACGGTATGACGCGTGCGACAAATTCTGGCGGAGTCGAATCAGGTAGAATTGAGGAAAAGGATGCGAAAACCAGCACTGACACAAAGCCATAAAGATCAGAGGCTGCATTTCGCGGAAAATCACATGTCTTGGACTAAAGAATGGAAAAAGGCCATCTTCAGTGATGACCAAAAATTCAGTTTAGATGGTCCAGACGGATGCCAGTTTTATTGGCACGATTTAAGAAAAGAAAAGGAGACAATGACGAGTTGTAATTTTCGAGGCGGATCAATGATGATTTGGGCTGCGTTTTGCTTCCATGGATTCACTCCTGTATGTTTCATTACACATAAGATGAATTCCGAAAAGTACACTGAACTTCTGGAGGAGGTCCTCATCGAATTTGGTGACAATCAAAACGGTGAAAATTGGATATTCCAGCAAGATAATGCGGCAATCCATGTTTCAACACATTCTAGGAATTAGTTTAGGACCAAAAATATTGAACTTTTGCCGTGACCGGCTCGTAGACGGGACTTAAATCCCATCGAAAACTTATGGGGTATCCTTACCAGGAGAGTTTATGAAAATGGACGGCAGGTTAATAATGTTTTAGAACTCAAATTGAAAATTATTGAGGAGTGGAGTGAAATAGAGAAAAAAATATTTGAAAATTTAATTTTGTCATTGACAATAACAATATTTGAGTTTATTAAGAACCGCGGTAGCTCTATAGATTTTTAATTTATTTAAATTTATTTATATATTCGATAGCTTTTCAGTAATGTTCACAAAAACTAAAAAAATTTAACGTTTATTAACGCTAAATATGCTAACGAATTATATTTTAAAAGTTGGTTCTAGAACATCCGAACAGTTTGTATATAATTACCAAAATGTAAGTGATTTTATAGCCTCCACTGTATAATATAATGGACTGCGCGCCTGCATGATTTCCTATAGAAATCAACGAAATTTGAAAGTTCTTGTTGGAGGATAGTCGTGAGTAGGAAACAAAGAGACGTTCGAAGCCCCTTTTTGCCAAAAATTCCTTGAATGATTTTAAAAATTCAAAATACAGTGTAAACTCTATATAGTGAACTTCTATTTAACGAAAAACTACTTAACCTTTAGATGGCCGGGATTTGAGAGCTAACATCGCCCTTGAAAAGTGTCCAAATTTGTATCTGGTATACTTATCACCTATATACAGAGTTCATATTACAGGGCGAGCCGATACATCGGCTCTCCGCACAGTGGGCCCAGTAGGTTCAAAACCACCCACAAGTCGTAATTTCTAACGGATTTTGAAAATTCTTGTTTGAGGATACTCGTGATGAGGAAACGAAGAGACTTACGAAGCCCTTTTTGCCAAAAATTGCTTCAGTGATTTTAAAAATTCTCACTTCGATCTTCACATGACCTTCAAATGACCTTTAGGAGACCTTGTACGATCAAGTAGATGACTAATTTTGATTCAGCAACCTCGAAATCCTACTTGTAAGTTTTTCCAGATTTTCATTTTTGCTTTAAGTTTTTGGATCATAAGATTGTACTTTCAATATGCTGAATTTTCGAGATCAAAGTGAAGTTTTTTGAAGGTCATTTGAGAATTTTTAAAATCACTGAAGCAATTTTTGGCAAAAAGGGCTTCGTAAGTCTCTTCGTTTCCTCATCACGAGTATCCTCAAACACGAATTTTCAAAATCCGTTAGAAATTACGACTTGTGGGTGGTTTTGAACCTACTGGGCCCACTGTGCTGTGCTCCGGTCCGGTAAGGGGTAAGAAAAATTTTGTAGTATTAAATTTTATGAAATTGCTAAAATTCGGTGAAAATATGATTTAGAGATTTTCGGGGTCGCTGATTACGAATCCGGGGTCAGATTTCATCAATTTATATATCCCTACCATTCTAGCTCCTCCGCTACAATTACAATTTTATCTCCGGGAGGCATTTGAAGAGTAGGGGAGGGGGTAGTACCTCAGATTCGTAATCAGCAAACTCAAAAACGCCATGGATCTTGTTTATGACAAAAAATTATTGATTTTCCTCCCAAGCCGATATATCGGTTTTCCGGTCCTCTAAAGGTTAAAACGTAGAAATTGCTAAGGTTTATTTACCCTTGTTACCCTTGTATTGAAACACTATTTATAGCGTAGCAACCACTCTCAACAGCGAAAAAATACATCTAAAAACTATTAGAAAAATTATTTTTATTCAACGAAGATGATTCCACTATATCCCAGGAGATGAATAAAATACAACGAAAGATACAATTCAAATACTAGCATAGTAAAAAAAAAACGACAAACAAAGATAACTGATTATACTTTGCTATGTAAATTTTTTTTTCACTTAATTTAGTATAAATTAAAACGTACTTATTCGTAAAATTATATTGTTTTTTTAACTCTCCGTTTAACGAAAACTCTTTATAACGAAATAAAATACTCGGTCCCTTCAATTTCGCTATATAGAGTTTATACTGTACTTCACTTTGATATAAAAATTCAGTGTATTGAAACTTCAATCTTACGATCCAAGAACTTAAAGCAAAAATGAAAATCTGGAAAAAATAATAAATAGGACCTTCAGGTACCTTGCACTATTAAGTAAATGCCTAATTTTCATTCAGAAACCTCAAAATCTTATTTTTGATTTTTTTCCAGATTTTGCTTTAAGTTCTTGGATCGTAAACCTGAAGTTTCAAGATGCTGAATTTTTGAAACCAAAGTGAAGTAATTAGAATTTTTAAAATCACCCAAGAAATTTTTGGCAAAAAGGGCTTCGAGTGCCTCTTCGTTTTCTCATCACGAGTATTCTCCAATTTCGTTAAAAATTACGAATTGTGGGTAGTTTTGAACCTACTGGGAACAATGTGCACAGGGCCGGAAGTCCATGGTAAACTTCAGTAAATTCCAAAATGAGTTTTTTATTCAATTCTGTATCCGCCATCACGACGCGTTCTCTACCACTTGTTGATATCGACTGACAAGATATTGCACAATTGCCAACAGACAGCACAATATTTTCCAGGTTGCGCAATATATTTAAAAAAAATTTGATTTCATTTCAAAATTGTCTACACACGATCAATTATTTTGCCGTTTATCGGCCGGTTTAAAACTTTTCTCTGAGAGTTCTTTGCATCCATGGTTTTGCGGGCGAGACTCGTCATTTTCACTTAAAGGGTTAATATATCAAAACTATTGACCTAAACAGGAATCCAGCTTTGCTCTTCTCTTCCCTAGCAGGACAATCTGGCATGATGCATCTTCCCTTTTTTTTTTTTAATTGTTTCCTTTGTCTGTAATATAAACATCTTAATTTGCTGCACCCAATTACTATTAAATAATCCCCCGATTCTACAAACAAGTTAAGAGCGCTTAATATCCTGATTGTTTAACAAATTAATTTTAAATATAACAAGGATGTTTATTTACAAAAGAGTAAGAGCTCTTAACTTTTATTCAAAACTGGGGGGTATATAAATATTTCAAACTCACCGATTTTCGTATACACAAACAAATATCGCACTCGAAATAGCAATATAAGTTTATTAACAAGTTTTATGATAATTTGTATCTTCAAATAATCATAAAAAAAACACCAACAAATCGCAAGTAAATCGTATAAAATGAGCTCCTTCACTCAAGTGAATTAATAATTCCTGGAAGCTTTTAAATTTGGCGCGGCAATTAATAACAATTGGCATTATAATAACCACGATTTTAAAGTTTTCTGCAGAGCTTTATTTACAAATTCTTAAAACACCAAAAACGTTTATTTTTATTATTATAATAATATATCCAACAACGTTTATATAACTTACTTTTTATCAATCACAAATTGTTATAAATATTGATAATCTAGTAGGATTAAGTTTGAAAAGCATATGTTGGCACTTCTAAAGATTTTTTTTTATATTTATTGGATTAAAAACAAATATTTCTTATATTTTTGTTAACTAAATATTTAAATTCAAATAATCTTCAGCTATTCCGCATTAACAAAACCTGTGGAATCTGCCAATCTACGCAATGCGCACAAAAAGGACAGCGCTACATACATCTTCTCTCTTAGCTGAGGCACCTCGGTTGCCAAATTGGTGGACGCCTGAGACAGGAAATTGAGCGGTCCATTTTTACACGTGTCATTGTTGGCACCCTGAGAACTGTCAAAAAACATGGGGCGCCCTAGTGCCTGTAAAGGAGAGCTGTCATCTGGCGCTGCACAAAAATTTTTTAAATAAAACAACTACTTTTTCATAATTTCCACATCGAAATGCTAAAATTAACTTCTTGTGCCCGCAGCAAGAGTTAATTCGATTTTAAATACCGTGTCTGTTCACAATTATAGTAATATTCGTCATCAGCCCTGAGTCTACCCTGGATTTTAGCTGGGGTAAAACCGGAGCGGCCTAGGTTGCTACAGGTTTTTCAAAAAACACCGAACTAGCAATTGACGTTTAAAAACCAGTGTGGCTAGGCCCTAGGGCGCACTGGGGCACCACAGTGTTGTCAACGTACAGACCTATTAGGTTGGTAAGAAAGTCTTGCGACACTTTTTTTTCGATTAAAAATTTTTTTCTAATAACGAAGTTCGAGAACATTCGAGAGTAGTAAATAAAAGACTGGTCTAGAACCTTCCATGCCGCAGGGTATATAAGCGAGTTAGTGGTTCCGCGCAGACAGTATGAGCAAAGATGGATCAAAGTACACTTCGAGCGATCGCATATTCCGAGTTCTTCTAAGGGCATTTTGCTAGAGCCGCAGCCGCTAATATAATATGTGCAGTGCGTTCAAGGCTAACGTAGTTCATAATTCAACGGTTTCTCGTTGGTATCAGCATTTCCGTTCTGGAGATACAACTTTTGAAGACGAACTTTAGTCGACGATGAAGAACTGTGAGCAGTTATAAAGGAAAAGTCTAATACGTCGTCACGAGAATCAGCCAACAAACTCACATGTAGCCATCCCACGATTCTTCAACATTTACAAGAGCTGGGATATAGGAAAATTGTTACGTCTTGGATACCGCGCGAGCTCGGCGAATCAAACAAAGCAACGCGCATGTCCATTTGTCTTTCACTCCTTTATCGTCCGCAAAGAAAAGATTTCCTTCAAGAAATAGTCACTGGAGATGAAAGCTAAGTGCTCTATGTTAACCACACACGCAAGCGATAGTGGCTACCGAAAGGGGAAAAACCAGAACCGACCCCTAAACTGTGCTGTGAAATCAAGAAAGTTTTACTCTGTTGTTGGTGGGACTCTGAGGGCATGCTCTATTACTTCTGCGATCCAACACCACACTAAAGGCAGAGACTTACTCTTCACAACTGCAAAAGCTGGCTCAAATTATTAAACAAAAAAGGCGTAAACGTCTCCAAGTTCGGCTGCTTCACGACAATGCTCGACCCCACTTAGCTAAGATGACACAAGAATCTATTTCGCAGCTAGGGTGAGAAGTTCTACCACACTCACCGTATTCACCAGACTTAGTACCGCCCGACTACCATCTATTTGGAGCATTGTAAACTTACAGGATAAAAAATTTGATGACCTCGCGGATATCTAAAATACACTGGACGACTTTTTTAATTCACGACCAAAAGGATTCTGAACTGCAGGCGTGCAAAGTCTACCAGGGCATTGGGCACGAGTTGTAGGTGCAGAGGGAGCCTAGATTACTGTATAATATATTATTGTTAAAATAAAACGTTTTTCTTTTTTACTTGTGTTGTGTGTCGCAAGATTTTCTTACCAACCTAATAATATTAAAATATACGATTATTTATTTTGGTATCATTTTCTATCTGAAAAATTAAACAAAATACCAAATCGACGAATTTGCATCCTGAATGTGTGTCTTCACCATTTGTTTAAGCAAAAATAGTTACATTTTTAAACGGCTTTATTTAGCTCCACATTCCGCATATTTGTTTCAAACCTTCGGTCGATTCGTAAACTACTCCTACATAATCGATTCTCATGAAACTCCGAAAACTTATTCAGTACCAGAGATAGGCGTTTAAGCATTATTATAGGGTTTTCATTATCATTGAAAAAATCAATGGTAATGCACAGATGTGTCATTAGTATTGAATTTTAAATGATAATGCAAACTGTTTTCCCGATAGTATGCGCACTGTCGCAAGAATAAATAAAATAGCAAGTGTGATAAGATTAGAATTTTGGTAATATATTTTTGTATGTAGGGAAAATATAGATCAGTTGTATAGAGAATTTGATTGACGGTAGAATATTGTACTGGTAATAGTTGCAAAGTAGAAAGTAGAAGTAAACACTCATAAACAGAAGTGTGTCTATTGACAGATTTAATGCGAATCAGAAATTGATTGCGTTATCATTAAAAAATTCAATGTTAATGAAAAATCAACTTCATTACCATTAAAGAATACAATGTGAGAGTGATAGTGAGAAATTACTTCCATTATCATTGAATTATTCAATGGTAATGAAATCGAATTGTTTAATTGTAATGAAAATAAACTTTAATTGGTATTGAATTTTTCTAAGGTCAATGCATTACCAAAATAATGCATTGTGGCCATCTCTGTTCAGCACCCATGACAATACGACGTTGTGATAATTTCAACCTTTGGGTTTTTTTTTTGTTTCTAAAAAGATGGTCCAAAGAATTTGACGATCCGTATATTACTAAGCTTTTGTTTTCCACTTTTTTCCGTCCCATTCTGGAGTACGCTAGTCCTGCCTGGACTCCGTTCAACTCTGTTCACATTAATCGAATTGTGCAGACGAAGTTTCTTAGGTTTATTCTCTGTGGTATGCCTTGGGATGACGATTTATGTCTTCCACCTTACCTGAGGCGCAATATCTCCAAAATTGTTTCGGATATTTTGTGCGGTTCTATTAATTCTCCCAAGCTAGTGAACTTGGTTTGCTTCTCGGTTTCTCTTCGATCCTTGAGAACGCATGATCTTCTCCATCTTCCGTACTGGACTAATTATGGAAAAAATGCACCTATTATTTCAATGTCTTCTCTTCTCAACGTGCACTGTCGTTGTTCTGATCGGCTTGCCAATGTCTGATTATTTTAATTTCTAATTAGCTATTGTATGCTTTGAAATAGTCAGTGTATTGATGAATTACTGAATTCTAATTAAAGTTGCATTGTTTTGATTCACCAAAGTCAACGTTTGTTTTGTGTCATACCGAGTGCTGTATGTTTCAGTGAATCGGATAAATGTTATGAAATCAGACTAAGCAAATAAAGCACACTAAAAAGTTAAAAATAAAATGATTTTATTTAAACAGTTTTATTGCACAATCGATGTTGCACTAAGAGCTGGAAAATAATTATGATCAGACTAAAATAAAATCGTGTGGCGCATTTACACCGACAAAAATATTCCGTATCAAATCAATATTTTTTTCTTATTAAATAAATGTAATAAACATTGTATGATTTTGATATATGTACCTCTTTATCAAGAATTATTTACTTTCAATACGTTTTCTTATAAAAATAATATGCCCTCAAAAATTAATAAGTTTTCATATCAGGATAGTACTCCATTGATATTGGATAGATTTTTTATCGGAATCTTATCGATTGTGGAAATTTCATGTTTTTTCTTTCGGTGTAACTAGTAGAAAATTTTCTTTTGGAAATTATCTTTGACTTCGGACTGTCTTCTTCGATCTTGATATTGTAGTTATAACAACCAAACTCCTAACCCTAAGACCCGACTACAGAAAGAATGAACTGAAAGGTATAAAACAAGATATAATTCTTGTCATAATCTGAAATTCTCCTCTTGATTTAGTGTTCTGCAAAATTATTTAAATCGCTGTCTAAACAGACAATTTACTGAATTCCCTGCTTTGCCCTATGGGTGCCTGCTTACATAAATACGTTATTATTACGGCTTGCGATCACGATGATATTATATAAATCATAATATTATATATTATACTAATCTATACCCAAAAATTGTTTCTGTAATGCTATGGCAATAAGTGAAAACGTTTTTGGACCACGATTTCAAATCATGACGTCGAGCGTCCGCCATATTGAATTTCCTGTGAATTAATATAGCCTATAACACATTCTGGATAAGGATGAATCCAACGACCCCCCATTTGTTGAAATCGGTTCAGTAACTTAGGACGTAAGTGGTAACAAACTATCTCACATACAAACATATAGTGTCTTCCCTGTGAGATTCATAACCCTTTCTTTACCGTAGTCGGGTAAAAAGTATAGTTCACAATTTTTTAAGGGAACAAAATGATATACGTTCGTAATCAAAATCTTGAAGATGTTTCCCAGTCACCTTGATTCCAATTTAATAACTAAGGTTTAGAGTAAAATAAACGAATGATCATAAAACTCTAATATTCCTCTTCTACACTCTTTTTATAAAAATTAATACATACATTTTTAACAACCCTTTTTGTACGTTTAGACTTTTTTCAGAAATTCTAAAAACCCGTCTATGAATCGATTAAATGGACATTTCTTAACAGATTTTCGTAGTTTAAATTCAATTTAAAAAAATTGGTGATTAAGAAATGTGTTTGGATGGAGCTTCGATACGACAAAATATTTTTTCGTTAAAAAGTAATGGATTAACGCCTTTTGTGTTTCGCTAAAACTTATTGAAATTTAATATGCTCTGTTTTATAATTAAAGCGACCAATGATCGAATGATTAACGACCATGACGTGGTTTAGTTTTAAGTAGAAATACAAAACCCTATAAAAAATTTATTTTAGTTCCGCGTTTGACCATTTTAACTTTGTATTAAATGAATCATAAAACTCCAAGAATTTAAATAAACTTTTCTCATTTAGTTTTAAATTATTTAATTTTAATTTTTTTTTGCAAAAATACATTGTCATTTATAAAAGAACAATAAATACAAGCGAATTGGTTACTGGAAGCCTGTACAGAATCAGCATGAAGTTCGGTGTATGAAGAGCTGAATAGACGTCGTTACACAAGAAGATAAAAACTGAACGAAATTCAATGTAAGTCTCATTCGGACCTCCAACAGTCAAAATTTCATTCTATAAAAATTGAGAAGAAGAAGAAAAATATCGCATCTGGACTTAAACGTACGTTCGATTTATTAAAATTATAAAAGGCGACTAAAAACTACAACAACTTAAAGACGAATTCCAGGATTTGTGGCAGCAACATAACGAAGGAGTTCATCGGAATCCTCGCAGATAACGGGTTTCTCGTGGTAGCAAGCAACATCGTGCCATGCAATGCCGTCGTTGTAGACATTGTTGAGAATGGACAGACACTGCTCCTTGGTCTGGTTGATGTCGTATTCAGCGTTGTCTGGCTGTGGTCGCTTCTTGTGTCCAGTTTGAGACCATGGATTGTATCCCCATCCTTGTGGAATCCTGTTTGTGGCATGGATCTTTTCCCTAGTCGATGACCAGAACCATCCGAAGACGCTCTTTGGCTCCAAGTCGGGACGGTTTTCGCATCCGGCAAAGTCACAAATACGTCCGGAGGTCCAGATGTATGGGACATCGTTTTGTTGGATCACACGGAAGATTAGATTGTTCTTCTCTTGGGTCTCCAGCGATACCAAGTCCATGCAGTATTCACGGCAGAGATTACGTCCATCGAGCCAGTCGACCTTCTTGTTGGCCAGAGCTGGAACGTGGGAGCTCAAGAACAAGTTCTTTCCGCGGTACTGGAATTCCTTTGGACCTGGAAGATAAAGCGATATTCGAGTCGTTAGAGAAAAAAAACACGATTAGCAAATGTTGCACCAAAAAGGTCATCACCAAATTCAATGTGTTCAACTTCTAGATAGAAACGAGTTCTTTGAAATACGAATGTTAGTACCCTAACGAGAAAAAACAAAACTACTCCTCGGTATGTGGATTATGCAACAGACTTGATTGCAGTCGCGAAAAAGTTTTTCTGGTCATTCGGTCAATTCTTCAGATTCGCAGATGAACAGGGAGCCTGTCGGCGGCGACAGGAAAAGTAAGCCTCATAACCAGTTATACTACTGCAGAGACCGGCACCGACTAATTTATACCTTTGCAAACGTATAATAAATAAACATAATCGGGTCGATAAATATACCCGGTGCATATGACTGGTATGAGATCTGTCCACAAAACAGCGCACTTTCCATTTCAGACCACATCCAAGTGTAGTGGACACGGTCGAAAAAATTCCAATGATCATCGCCAAAATGTGGGAGCTCCTCGGCCAAAGAAATCAAGTTATAAATAACACTTGTAAATTATACAAAAGGTAAACACTGCGCGACCGGATTGCTTAACACTAGCTCTTGGCCCTTCATTAAGGCGGGGCTGGTCTTCTTGGACCCCAAGATTAACGCGGCTTCGTTCGTTTTTATGTAATTGGGAGGTTTCTCTTGCAAGACGATGTGATTAGTTTTATCCATCTGCCTTTTTGCTTAGGCATCGAGTCGGAAAAACCGATGCACTCATGTCTTGCAGCAGGCCCAGTTAGGAGCTCAGGATGGGGAAATAATTTCGCTTCACCTTGAAACTTGTGGCGGATTATGTAACGAACGCTTCAACTGCATACGATTGAATATGTTGTGGATGGTAATGAAGAAAGTGCAATTTTTTCAATTTTACGACCTTTTCATGGAATTGATCGTCAGCGCAAAATATTTCATTTTATAGATACATGAAACAAGTTTCAACACGTTGATTCGATAGACTGTTTGGTAATCGACACAAAAAATACATTGTTTCATAGTTTTCTTGTCCCTATGTCTATTGATGTTGAAAATTGTTTGATTGATGTCTTTTTGCGCGCTGAGAACCGTTTGATGGATGTCTTTTAACGTTGACGATCATTTTATTAGCGTATATTGACGCTGAGAATAATTTCAATCAATGCCTACTGACGCTGAGCGTTGTTTGGCACTTTGTGTCTAATGACGTTTAGGATAGTTTTGTTAAAATTTTATTCTGGCAACTGAAGATGAAGATCGTTTTACAATATTGATACTATATTTTTTTAGATATGCTACTTTTAATGTGACGATTGATTATATTCTGCTATGTGTTATTTATACTTTAAAAGCTTTAATATTATCAATTTTTCAAACAAGCTGACTCTCATCGGGCATTGTTCAGTCAAGTACGATTTTCAAAATAAGAAGAACCTTTCTATAAAACATGATTTCTTAAGAAGTATAAATACGGAACATGAAAAATTAAAACGACAAAGTATTCGTTGAATTTCTCTACAACTACAATCATCATTATTTGTTACGTAAATGTTTCATGCTCTAATATTATACGTGAGCGCAATTGCGTCTATAGGCTACAGGTAACAAAATCCTCGAATTCCCTATAATTAATGTTATACATAAGATAAGGCAGCTATAAAAAATCAAGAAATATAGTATGTTTTATAATAATAATTCAAATTAAATAAGACTGTCATGATCATATCTCTAAAATCATACAGTCTAACAGATAAATAAATTCAAGAATAAATTAATCGACATGCCACACAGCGATGCAGTTTTGTAAAATATTTCTTTAATTGTGTAATAACTTATATTTTATGACATTTTGACAAGTGACGGTTTTATGTCTATTATGATTTTCCTTACCAAACAAATAATTTACTTAGTTCATTAGTTAGTTCGTTAAAATCCGCAATGGTGTGGTGAAAGATAGTAATTAAATTTACGTGTTTGAAGTGAAATTGTAAATCATCGTTGCAAAAGTTAATAATAGGTTAAAATTGTGAAAAACTTAATTCAAAACATCATTTAACGAATAAATAAACATTTTCATGCGTAATTGCTAGAAACCCACAAACTGACCCACCTCAAAGAGTTATAACTTATCCAACTACCATTAACTACGGAATAAATTGGTAAACAGAATTCGTGCAGAGCTATAAATAAATTGATTGATAAATCCCATTAGTAACAATTTTCTGTCGGTTCTCGTTTATAATCGAGGGAAATACCATAGTGTGTGCAAAATTTATTTATACGCGATGTCTTGCAAAATGTACCTTGTCGCTTTCAAGTGAGACGATAAGATCGCCCCTCAACTGATCGTGTAAAGGTAAGCACGTGTTTATTCGTCATTTTATATTTGAATAAAGTTTATTAACGACTCTCGTTCAGGTCTTCAAGTGGAAAAATAAAAAATTTTCTCGTCAATCACTGTTTCGGCAAATCGCACGGCACGATCAGTTTGTTCACTTCTGCAAGAAAAAGGTCGAGAGTTTGAAGCAAGAAATTCCCATCGGAAGTTTCTTTTCTGCCTGAGAATTTTCCAACTTTTAATGGAGTTTTGCAATCTCGAAAACTGTTGAGAAACAGACAAATCTCTCTCTCTCTTTGTACATTTTGTGCAATTTGTTTCTTCAATCCTTTTTGCTTCTTCGTTAGAAACAGGAATTTATCTTTGGAAAAAAAAATTGAATTCCGCCTTTAAGATGCAAGTTGTGTTTTTCTAGGCGGCAAACTCATCTCCCAATGCACACGATTTTGCCACTTTGAATGCTGTAGAGACGGAGTCTTTTTTACACAATAAAACTAATTGCTAAATGCACGGCGTGCGGACAATTTAATTGTTTATAATGAACTATAAAACCCGGAGGCTCCTGCAGAATGCTGCAATTTAAATAAAATAGGCGGCAACAGTGGTTATGCATCTGTGATGAAAGCTGGAGAGAATGCAATTCGAGTTTCTTTACCAGCAAAATACACACTATTGAGCGATGACTTATTTCGATTGCATTGTTTTCACTCGGCACGATTCTTATACCGACTTTTCGACTTCGTTTTTACCGTCCATTGTTCTGACTGTAGTTAGTATTCTCAATTTCACGTCTTAATTGAGAAAAATATAGTTTTAGTCATCCATCGTGACAACTTGTTCCGTTTTAAGACTTCTAACGAATTTGTGCCATACGTGCTCAAGAATAAACGATAGTCAACAGATTGTAACTATATTTGGAATTGAGAAGATGAATGACTTGGTGATTCCAGTTAACTACAATAATTAAGATTTATGGTATGCATATGCAGGTATACATATTGAATAATGAGGACCTACTATGTGCTGTAAGGCGTGTTAGACTATTTCTTTATAACTACCGACCAAAAAACAATGTAGACCCACAAGAATTGTTTGTATCTTCCTCTATATCTCGTTATTAAATCAAGCTATTTTGATGCAGTTTATAAAGTGTGGAAATATAAATCTTTGAAAAAGTTATAGAACTATAAGCTTAAATATTTCATTTCCTATTTTAAATCTACAATTTTTTGAAATATTTCTAAAAGTCCTCCTATCATATAACCTTATGTTCTTGATTCTAATTCCCAAAACTGGCTTCGTTTGTTGCTACAAAGAATAAAATGAATTATTTAAGAAGTATAATAAAAACCCAAATCACCTCCATTCAATTCGAACCTCGTAGAGCACTTTAAGCAAATTTTAATATTGATCGTCGTAAGTATAAAACTGTCAGCACGTATATATATAATTGCTCTTATTTATGCAAATAGAGTAGGCAACTGAAAGAGGCATTTTATCGTATTTTATAGATGATCTCATCCATACCCCAACCAGTGGTACTAATTGAAGAAAAAAACGTGGCCTTCACTCAGTTAAGGTAATCAAAATCACCAGTTTCTTCACAATTATTAAAATGTGTCTTCGAAGTCACATAAATTCATTGATCTAACGAAAGCGTGAAGAAATTTCTTCCTACATTTTTACTTATTTGATCATCATCTTCTGATAACGCTAGACTTAATCAGCTGTAGGCTAATTAAGCAGTCTGCACGGAAATGTGTTAAGTCGTTAAGTGTTTTTTTACGAAAACACCTTTTTAACAAAAACTTATTATTTAGTGTTTTATTTTCTCAGCTTCGTTTTCCTGGTGAATGTTTTCGATATTTTGTAAACTATTGACTTTTGCTTCACTGTACTCATTTGGATGGTAAAATTGCTTAAGTTTGCTCGTTTTTGGTAACAAAACTATTACACTCTTGAGTTTAACTATGGTTATGGTACTCTTTCTTTGGAAAAGTTTTCTTTAGTTAAGGCGTAGTCACCAAATACAAATTTCACTCGTTGTCGAGCCCAAGAATTGGTTTTTGTCATTTACTCACGTACTTCTTTGTGAGCTCATAAAACTAAAGCATTTTGGACTGCAAAATATCGATAATTTTTTTTTTTTGTCTTTAGTCTCCAACGTATATTGTATGCAAGAGATGTTTTTTCTATGACCTTGTTCCCAAAATAATTTAAATATTTTGCAAATTGATAGTATGAGTTGGAACCAAAATCTGTTCGTGTTTGTATTCCCCGGTGGGTAGATTGGATGATCCATTTAAGTATTGTGTATTAATTTAATGGTTTTGATCTACTAATTTTTATGGCTGCTCTCGATAATACATTTGATGTTGATATTAATTTATATTCATATGCGGGCGCATAGTCTAAGCAAGATTTATATTTGTTGTGAAAATCCGGTATATCTGCTTTAAATTCCCGGATTGAGAATTATGGAAAGTCTGGTACCCAACATGATATAATACATAACTACTACTCACTTTTTATATTCTTAATTATCCCGAGTCAAGGTCACTCGTGTAAATTATGTACATTTATTAAAAATCCATTAAAATTTTATCTATCAATTCACTACTGTGTGATAATTGCAGGTAAAAATATTTTCGTTATCATTGTTTTCACTTAAAAGATATTAATTTTTACAGACATTTTATATGGGAAATCTATTTTAAGTTGACTTGATGATAACGACAATGATTTTGGTTAGTTATCTATTGAATAGAAATTGAATAATAATGTTACTTACGGCTTGCACATTTTTCAGGGTTTGGAAGGGAAAGGAAACGTCCTGGTTTACTTGAAGTAATTGTTGTCTGTCTGCTAGCTCTTGCAGGTTGTCTTCTGGCTGCTGATCTGCCTACTGGTTTTGGTTCAGCTAGACACGCTGCTATACAGCAAGCAGCTATTATTAAAGCTACCTTCATCTGAAAGAATAAGGTAATAAAAATATATTAATAAATATATAATATTTAAATTAAAACTATTTTGATTTAGGTTTATTAAAATATGACTTTCTGAAACCAAAAAGGATTGAGTTGAGGATCTACAAACATAAAAGATAAAGTATAACAGTCAGAACGTATAAGCCTACATCCTGGAAAAGCAAAAAGTCTTCTCAGATATACAAAAAGAATTACAATAGTCAAAATTCAGAAAAAAAAAATCATATCTTCTAACATTTTATAATGTCAATATCGAAAGAATACAGCATTAAATACTACAACAAATTCTAGGGTCAACTAGAGCAAGATCAGACATGCATATTTGATGTTATGACTGGGTTTGTTAATTTTTTAACTTTTTGTTTTAAATAATCTTAAAAGCCAAGGCCTGATTTGGGTTCTTGAACTGTTGGAGGTGATAAAAATAAAAAATTCTTTAGATGGATTTTGCTGCTGCCCAAGTTTGTTGTTATTGTATTATTTCGATATTTGAATAATGCAAAAATGAGTTGAAATAATTCAGTGATGAGAAAACACCATAAAGAAATATAATAAAATCCAAGAAACAATAAAATCCTAAAAAAGAAAACTAGTTACAGCAATAAACGAGTGTTATACAAACAGCTTTAGCTATAATGGTTTAATTTTTTTTCAGAAAATATTTTCATTCTTTAACTTAAATATATATTACTAGTTTTCTTTAAAGTAGTAGATAACTAACAGCTCACTGGTGTCAAGGTTGTAGCAAAATTTATATTATAGCCATATACAGTTATAAGAATTATTTTTATGCGTGCAAAGTCCGCTTTTGAAAGACAGAATGGTAATGAGCGTCTTTTTTGGTGTGTGGTTTAGATGTTAAGATGGATCGTCATCGTTTTTGCTCATTATGGTTAAGACGAGTTTATCTTTTAAGTTATTTGACAAATTGTCTCGTCTGCAAAAATAGAAAATTATGTTTATTCTCAGAACTCGGCAAATATAATTAAAAGAGTCCTTGTAATGGTAAGTAAAATTTTAAAGTTTGAAGAGATATTTAATCAAAAAGAATAAACGATATTCAATAATTCATTCTTTGGTTTTGATTCTTTGGATTTTATCACAATTAAACAGGTGGGTACACTGAAAAACAGGTGTTACACCTCATCACCTGATCATGCCAACATCACCACATCAGATGTAAATCTCACAGTGTTGATCATCTCGATAAAAAAGAAATTAATTAAATCGCTAAAATGCGATGGTCATATAGTTGCCAAGATTTACAGGTTGTGCAATACTTAAAAATTTCCTGATAAACTGAACAGTTGGTGTATAAGAAAAATGTCAAACCGGACGAGGTGGGATATTTTCAGAGGACTGGTATAGCGCGCTTAACGCAAAAACGAGTAAAAATAAATTAAAAAAAAAAAAAAAAAAAACTATATACTTATAGTCTGAGCTTTTAGTCAGATAAGCAGCATCTTAATATCCAACATTTTATTTTGCAAGATTTGGTGTCAAGGCTGTTCCAGCGGTCGTAATTAAATGCTATTTATCACAAGATACTCCGAAGAGATATGTGGACATACAATATATAAATCTTCGGCAGGAAACTTGCAAGCGAATGTTTAGAGAACAAAAAAAAAAAAAAAAATTCGCATTTCAATTTTTAAAAATTTTTTTCTTCAAATATTTGCATCATTTTAATTCAGTGTTTTTTCTTGTTTTATCCAAATATTTCCACTCCCTAAGAAAAAATTTAGTAGGTATGCTAATTCTCATAATTAGCTGCATAAATTAAAAGAAGTGCAGTCAAGCTATATATGAATTATAGTTTTTTTCTTCGTAACATAAAATATTTGGCAGCTACTGTTGAACTCTGCACTTTTGACTTTTTATTTGAATTTCACAAAATATTGCGATAAAATAGGTTAAGGTCAAGGGGATTGCGCTTAAATCCACGAAATTGATTTATAGTAAAGAAATATAAATTGCAAAATAATATAAAACAAAGCTTATTGAAATCGATATAAATTATCAAAATATTCAAGTGCTGATAATAAATAAGAGAGTTTTTTATGATTACTTGAATATTGTTATTATTTATAAGGTTTCAAAGTACGCGACCAAGTTGGGTAAAAATAGGAATTCCGAGGAGGTATATTGATAAATTTAATACCGGGCTTTATTTGTTTGCATTTTAAACTAATATCTTATCACTTGGGTACGTCTGTCCTGAGTCTAAATTCTTCTGTACTTTGCATTCAAAAAAATCGTTTAAGAGATTTACAACTTCTCACTTGTAGATAATGTTTGCGAATCATTTTTAATAGCGAGACAGGAACGCGTTACAAACTGCTTCACTTTGTTTTTGATTACAGAAATTTAGATGACATTGGACTATATTAAATTTAGAAAAAAATAAATAAATATACCTATGTCTTTTCGCAAGTTTAAAGATAACATTCTTCGCTACTATGAGGGCTTTAAACTATTAAAAAGGTTTGGAAAATAGGGACAAGTTTACGCTGAAGATGATCACGATAAGGATAAATTTGCAAACAGAATTTGGACTGTAGTGTTACAACTCTAAGAAAATAAAATAAATATATTGGAACTTGAACTGATCTAAAAAAAGCCGAGTTTGTCGATTCGAGATTCGATTTAATGGGTAAAATTTTGTATATCTAGTTAACATATATATACCATAACATTCTCCATACGTTATTACGTATTTAAGGGGGTAGTCCAGTGAAAACGACTGTTTTTTCAACGATTTTTTTTTCATATTAGAAATTAATTTTTATTAAAAAACTTTTTGATATATGATAGTAAAACTCTTAAGCTACAAGAAAAAAAAATTTATTTTTTTTTTCGATGAGTCATCCCGACAAAATGGCCGCTCCAAAAAAAAAATTTTTTTATTGGCGGACGTCGAATCTCTGCAACGGTTCATTTGAAACAAAAATTTCAAACGGGGTTTTAATCTGTAGAACATTGGCTATCGTCGGAACTAGAATTATTAATTTTCAATAACAAATTAAAAAATGGCGGCATTTCGAATTTTTCGGGTGTTTTTCGGGTGCTTAATTTGTTTATAACTTTGTAAATAAACAATGGATCTTAATAATTCTAGTTCCGACGATAGATACACAATCAAGAAATATACAGCTAAATTTTGAGATCAATCGGAGCAAAAGGCTCTGAGATCTGACGTCCGCCGAGTCAATAAATGCTGTTTTGAGAAAAACGCGTTTAAAGTTTTTTTTGCGGTAAAAAGCTAAAAAAATGAATTTTACCTTAGTTAGCGATGCCTGCTCCATACATAACGCAATGCCTGCTCCATACATAACTAACTTTAAATACAAAGCAGAAGGACCTAAACCATTATAAACCGGAAAAAAAGGGGGGAGCAAACAGGAATACAAGAGTCCTCCTTGCTCCGAAACACGCCAGGGGACCTTCGAGCGCTCGGATTACACGTCTCTCGAAAACTCTCTGTATCTTTAAAACTATTCAATATTTTGCTTAGATATTTTAAGGGAGTATTTTCGAGGTGTAGTAAAGTCGATTTAAGTAAAAAAAAAAAATTAAAAAAAATTTTTTTTTTTCACTGGACTACCCCCTTAATGGATAAGAGAGAATAAAGAAATAATGTCTCTTTGAAATTGTATATTTTAAAGATTAGTAAAATTTGTAGTTTTGTAAATATTTTACTTATAAAATTGAAAGTAAGTTACAAAACTCCTGAGACCATGCGAAACTAAAATTATTTAAACGAGTTTGCCGGTCAATTTATATAATCATTATTTATGTAAATTGCTACTACAATTTAAACATTAAGGGGAAAACATTATAGAATAAATAATAGGTATTAAAGAAACAAAATTACTCGTTTTGAAGACGTTTCCACTTATCTTTGCAATGAACAGCCACATTATAAGATAAATAAATCTTGCGTAACAATCTAACAATAAAAGTATTTGAATTTGAATCACTAGATGAAATCAATGATCATAATAATCGTGTAATTATTTTAACGATTATAAGTGAAGAAATTGAAATATAAAAGATATGAACTTTCTCCTACGCAAGGGATTTATGTAAGCAGGACAGCAACAAAAGGTTCAAACTAACCACCTAATTAAACACCTTTTCAGACACCTTAGGGAAAGCGGCGAATATTCGATATTCAGCCTACATAAACTGCTTTTGCACTTGCACTGGCAGACAGACGAGTCTTATTGATGTCAGGCCGCCCACAACCACCAGATTTAAAATAATTTTCAAGAGGTATCCATAAGAAAATGTGGGTCCAAGAAAAATTTTCACTTTCAACCCATCAAAAAAAAAAAAACTACAAAAATGTTATATTCTCCATTAAATTCGGAAAAAAAGGTCCCAGAAACACAACCATACACGAAACTTCGACTCACTGTAACTGATCAGAAAAGTTCACAAGGTCACTTTATGGACGACACAAAGTATTTAGTATATATGTTTCACTAACGATCGAGGATATCTTTTCGGTAGTATGTCCTTTAAGGATGAATTTTTATAATCCACAAAAATTTCGGAAGTGCCTTAAACGGATGCTTACCTTGAAGTGTTTTTTAAAAAAAAAAACTGAACACAAGCCTGCGGTTTTAAGGTAAAACCAAACGTCGTAACACCTCAACGAAAACAAAAGTTAAATTTGCCAGGTAAAGTGATTTTATAGGTGCCTATAACAGAACCAATACACTCTTAAATCGCCCAGAAAATTGGTAAGGGAAGTCTTGAGCACGTCACTGACCCACGGTGGGGACGGGTTATTAGCAGGAGTCATCACCAGTTCATCGCTTGTTACCTGAAAAGAAGTTCATGCCAAAGACCAGTTTCTAAGACGCGATCATGCATGTGATCGAGTCAGCTAGCGATCAAGTGGTGGCACACCTGGCATACGTCCGCGATCTTCGTTATTCAAACAATACAACGCGAAGCAGTAGACCTCTAAGAAGCAGCCAAATCACAAACGAAGAAGCTGGGGACGAGCTCGGACGGGGAGAGCCATCCCCACAGTTCTTTCGGGGGTCTATATCAATTCTTTTTTAGAAGACTCACTTGGAGGAGTGTGCCCAGATATGATATTTCTGTAAGAACTTTGCCTCAATCCCTGGTGCTAACTACTTTACTAGCTGATGACACCGACACTCTCTAGTTCCGGAACTTATTTTGTTTCACGTTTCTAAAAGCTTCTGAGAAAAATGTTCGATAGATTTGAAATAATTACGACAGCATGTGATGACAAATAACCGGCAATTGTTATTAATTGCCCACATCTCGCAGCTTTAAAGGTTGAAAAATTCTTATGAAAATCAGCAAAAAATCTAGATCCGTTAAAGAAGCATTTAAAGGCGTCTGGTTTATTTTGATTTCTAGCTTCGAAGATGACTGGGCGGTTCTGTTCAGGGGCAAAATAGAAGATGAAGTTGTTTGGAAAATTTTCTGTTTATTTTGCATTTTGTACAATATCTTTGCTTTCTTCCGCATTGAGATATTACAAGCATCATTTCAGTAAATAGAACATCATCTTCCATGGAGATGTTGTTTCCAAGCTATAAAAAATATATCTATCGAACAGAGCAGTTATTAGTTACCTAACATCTTTAATTATGTGTGTTAACTGGTATTTGCCGCTTCGATTGATTTTGAATTATATTAATTTATGTGCAGTTGAAAAAATTAAGAATCACACACGCTGATATGCTAATAAGTATAAAGATGTAGGCTAGAAGTCTAATTGATTTAAATATTTTATATTTTATAAGTTTGTTTTAAGATTAACTATTGAAATTCGAAACATTTAATTAGTTATTCGAACATATGTGTATACCTATAAATTAATGTGTATATTAAACTACCTGAATATTTTTATTCTTCTAAAACTTGATCACTTTCACAAATGACTGCTGCTTATTTCCTAGCTTTTAGAATGATATATAGAAATTAGTAGTTATGTAAACATATACACTATTTTACATATTTGTTAAAATTAAAGGAAATTTTATTTATTTTTGAGCCTTTATAAAATCTGAATTTAGAAATGTATCAGTATGAAATTAATGAACTGAGAAATGATTTCCTTAATTAAGTAAGAGAATGTTTATTTCAACACAAATAATGGTTCTTAGGAGAATCGATAAATTTCTTTAATTTAAAGAAAAAACAAGTTTATGATAGAAAACTGGTGGAATGTCTAATGAAAGTGAGTAATTAAAATATTTGATTTTTAATTTTATAAAGACACTTTACAATGCTTTGGAATAGGAAAAAATAATATACATCCATGGACAACTAATTAGAAACATATATACGATGTTTAATTGAGTTGAAAATTCTCAATGTTCTTGTTTCATATGTACAAAAAGGAGCTAAATTAACATTCTCTGACTTACAATGTATTAAAACTTATAGTTAAATTTCAATTGTTTTTTTAAATATTTTGAATAGAATGCCATAATATTTCCAATACATAAATTTCACCGGACAACTAATTAGAAACATTCGTTTTAGATGGAATAAAAATTGTTTTTTTTTTCCAATATTTTGTAGGAAAACCTGTTTGCAATATTATTTCTTCGCACCTCTTCTTTATGGAAAGTATAAGTCGGTTACATCTCTTCACAGGTATATTTTCCCATGCTAATTTAATTGCAGTAAAAAGTTCGTCAACATTTTTGGAGTTTTTTGAAGAAACTGATTTCTGTACGTCGCCCCACAGGTATTCAATAGGATTGAGTTGCGCATTTGATACAGGCCACTCCAGCACACTAATAAGCTTGTCTTGAAAAGAGTTGTTGGTATGCTTTGCTGTGTGCTTAGGATCGTTGTCCTGTTGGAATGTCTAGATCATAGGCAAATTTCCGTCAGCACATGACAACATTACGTTTTCAAATATGTCGACGTACTTTTCCTTCATCAGAATGCCTTCTATGCTATGAGTAGGTCCAACTCCATACCAGGAGAAGCAGCCCCACACGATGATCGATCATCCGCCATACTTTACAACAAGAGTAGTATACCTCGAATCAAATGCAGCGGCTTTAGGTCGACGAACAGACCTTCTACCGTCTGGACCCGTTCTATTAAATTTATTAAATTTTGTTTCGTCGCTCCCTAACACATATTTCCATTGATTTGCTGTCCACGCCAAATGAGGCTTGTCAAAATTCGATCCTTTTTTTTCGGTTGCTTGCAGACACTAACGGCTTCTTCCGTGCAACTTAACCTCAGCCAAAAACCTTCTAACGGTTCTTGCTGAAACTGCCGTTACGTTATCACCGAAAATTTTGCAGTAGATGTCAGCAGAATTCTTTCTAGTGTCCTTTTTCGTTGCTCTGATGATTTGTCGATCTGTTAGCTCAGACATTTTCCGGGATCTTATTTTTCTTAGAACATTTTCCATTGTTCCGTGTACTTGGAAATGTTTTACTGCTCCATAAACAAGTTTTAAAGAGCATATCAGTTGGTTTGCAATTTGGCAATAAGACATTTTTGTTTGCCAAATACGAACTACTTCCATGTGCAAGGAAGCGTTATAATTTTTGTTCTTGCCCATGTTTATAAACTTAACTTAAACGTAACTTTAATATTTACCAATGCAATTATTCAAAATATACTAATTTTTGTTTAATAAGATGGAAAAATGAATACTGTTTCTAATTAGTTGTCCACATAAAATAGCATTCACGCCAAATGGTATAACCACAGGATGTTTGTGTGGGCACAAACTACTACTAAAAGTGCAGTTTTTAAGTAGCACGTGGTCGCTAGCTTTTCGCTGGTATTATACCGTTAGATTTGAAACTAACGAGACAGAAGCGGAGTGCACAAAGCAGTGCTGATCAAACTGTTTCTAATTATTTGTCCACAGGTGTACATATGTTCCTAGAAAGAAGATAATTAAGAACTTGAAATATCCTTCTTGTATAATGACAAGCCCCCATTTGATTTAATGGAAATACTTTCTTGTACTAAAATTAAGGAACAAACTCTACAATAATCATGAGATAAATTACTTTGAAGTAAAAGAAACCTTTACTTGATTTAAGAAATACATTTTTATACAATATAATTTTTTTTCCAATATATCTTTAATTTTGACTACGTTTTTATATAATTTTAGTATATTTTTTCCGAGTGTAATAACAACTTCTATGTTTTTCTCACTTCTTTCAATCAACCCGCTAAAGTTAACTCGAGTTAGTGCATTAAAACATTAATCTGAGAGCTATTGAAGTTTGAAATATCTAAAGCCGTAAATAGAGAAGACACCAAAGAGACAAAAAATCTCTAAACAAAAAATCATCAATGGTTTTTGAAGGTGAAAGCACTTATAAACGGCGCCGCTCATAAACTGTTTTAAATGCATGTTAGTATCCAAGACAAAATAAAATAAGCTACTGTATGGTCACTGAATTAATGCATAAAGGGCGAAACCCTTCGAAGTAATTAATCGTCTACTAAAAGAAGAGTCAAAAGTTACGACGAACAGTCGTTAAGATTTAGCTCGCAAGCGAATCGGATACAGTCATTGGATGCAACGTTTAACTTTCTACTGCGTCTGAATCTAATTGCAGAAGACTTTTGCTAACCTTACTAAATTAGGATAATCCAAGGACCTTAACTAATTTGGAATCAAAAAATATGAGTCAGAATATTGCCAGACAAGTACTATCAATTAATTAAACATGTAACACTTCGAGCCTATTTTATTATTTTATGAATTTATGTTACAAGCATAGTGCATGACGCTTTTAAGGTCTTGAATGATCGTATTAAAATTACCGCTTATTAATTAACTAATTTGAATAATGAACTCTGGGAAAAATTTAGATTTTAATTGGTTGTTTATTCAAAATAAGTTACGTTCAGAGTCAAGTTACTATTTTGAGAAAAATGCATTTTTTTTTTTAAATATGGTTAAAGATTAATTAAATGTAAACATAATTAACCGCAAACTATTTTTAAATTTGTCATACAAAAATTCAATCATTAATTTTGCTTAATTAAGAGAAATCATCCTATCAAACTATTTGTGGCTAAATTAAATATCACCGCTTAATTTATCAGACTTATTTCTGCATTAATTTAGCATAAAAATGACCGAGGGAAAATTCTTTAAAACTGATTTTTTTTTTTTTTTTTTTTCATTTTCCTTATCTTTTTTTTCCTTGGGACACAAAAATATTTTTTGACCACCATAACAAAAAGCGCCAACTTAAAGACCTTGAATATTTCGACGACTCCTCCTTTCCGGGTATTGCAAAACAGTCAACAGACTGTACATTTTGACGCCGATTTAAATAAAAAGCTGAAGAAGAGACCGACAGAAATGAAGAAATCGCTTTTATGCCTCCGCATTTTTCGAAGTGTTGCGATTAAGATCCGCATCAAGTATATGCGGCTGCAAGCCTCAGGCGAAAAATGCATTATAATCAACGAGTTAATAATAATTAATGGCTTGAGAATTACTATAAAAATGAAGCCTAGTCATTTATAGAACTTAAAACGCTTCCGCCGGCAATCGGTGTAACACGTCAGTGGAATTGTATTCAATAGCCAATTAAAATAAAAATTAAAATTTGCGGTATTGTAAATTATTAAAATATATAGAGAGACTATGCAAATGTTGGAGTTTTCAGTTCCTAAATGCAGGTTTACCACGTTCAAATTTATAACAAATTCAGTTTTTGAATAGGGTCCACTCTTCTTCTTGTCCTCCTCTTTTCTAAACCAAAAATTGTTGATCTGTAATGTGCTGTGCGAACTTTGCTATTTATAACGAATTGAAAAGTATAGAATAAATCTTCAAACATTCAACACGAATTTTGACAATTATTCTTACATCGACTTAGAGCGATTACTCCAAACTTGATCGCACCTCTAGCACGTTGGGATGATCTCACGACTATCTCATCGAAATCCATTCAAAATGAAGAGGCAGTAATATCGAAAGCCTTGTAAGAGATTTGCATAAAAAATTGTGCAGAACATAGAATCAGGCAGGCAATTAGTGGAAATTAAAGCAAAACAGGTTACCTGCCATTTTAGCCTCTTTACGTTGGATACAGAATTGTAATAAATTCCAAAAATTCGTTTTTATTATTGTTATAAGAGGCGACTCTTTAAAATTGAAGAGACACGGGTCGATTAGGTCGGCGATAAGCTTAAAGATTAATTAGATGCAAAATGCCGCATGGCGCGTATGATGACTATTCCGGTTATTGGTGATTTGTTCCAGGTGGTACCAGGACTTAACATTTGAACCTAGCAACTGCCGGACAACGACTTTTATCGAAAAACACATATAAAAAAAGAACTAATACTTTATTGTCCCAGCCCAGTTTTTTTTTTTGCTATTTGATGATCATTTGGTTTATTCACTTTATTTATCAACATTTTAGAATTTTCCATTTGAAAAGAAGATTAAACCAGTTCTTTGCTGATACTGTTTGTTCAATTCAAAGAACGTTTAGGATTAATTTGTTGTATTCGTTTTTCAATAATTTTTGGCAAGTTTTCGTTTTTTGTTTTGCTTTATTTTCCGACTTTTGGTGATTTATTTGAAAGGTTTAAATAAATGTGTACGTTAGCTATCTAACTAAACTGACTCATCAATGAAAATCTAAAATCTTATAATTTGTAACATTCGAAATTTCGGATTGAAATTCAGATTTCTAATGAAAGATGATTACATTTTTAACTCGTGACAAACGCTGTTGACCTTTACTCATAATATATTAAACAACACCTCACGTGATTGAAAGGCTTTGGGAATTATGGTTTTTCCAAAAGAAATATATACCTGGTCATAAAGTGTCAAACTGTATACATAAAATATACATTCAAATTTAATTGAAATTATACATCGTTTTGAGTATTATTTTTTGAAATCCTATAAATGTTGAAGTAAAACGAATATCTCAGAAGAAGTGTTTCACCATAATAGATGAATAAAAGCATTATTCATGTTATTTTATGGTTCAGTTAAACGAAATGAACGTTATTCAAATTGAATTCAAATTTATGCACAAGATTAAAAGTTGGCGCCTATTCACATATTTTACATTTTCAAAATATATTTTTTTCCTATGTTGCTGTTGTTATAAATTTAGTTATCTACAAGGTTAAGGAAATTTAGCTTTTAAATGGCGATAGATCAGCATAATCGTTAACTATCCCACTCAAGCTGAATATCGAAACATTAACGATAAAAATAAAAGAAAAGGTAAGTCCGGGGGATATATTATTCAATATTATTTTATTTTTATAATTAATTAACCGCCCCAAATGAAGTTCTTTTCGGAATATTCCGACGATTCTTTTAAAGTATATTAACTTAATTCATATACTAAATCAAAATCTTTAAAGATGCAGTTCCTTTCACGTTTTTCTCTTAAATCAGAAGACACCTTGCTCGGATACTAGAATTCCGATGTGGCGCAAGTCCTCGAATTATTTTTAATATTTATCGCATCCGTTGTGAGGAAATGCAAGAGAATCTCGCGATCTTAACCTTCTTGACATTTTTTTTTATTGGTCGCACTCAACACAGATATTTTGTTGCTGTTTTTTTTTTCTTTTCATTTTCTTTAAATATTTTTCTTATGGTTTTGATTGAGTAAAAAGACATGGGTATAATCTCGAAGACGCTGAATTAACTGGCGAATAAATCACCGTCGACGATGTTGTCCGCGCACTGTCCGGTCGTGTGGAGCTCGATAGCGGTCATTCGGCGTTACCTTCGGGGGGACTTCTTAACGATTAGAGTTTATCTGCCCCAGAGTGATGAAGGTGAACGGACAAAATTATATATTTCGCTAATAAAGCTGGCTTTAAATCGATTTGGTCCATTGCCCAACATCAGTCTGATCCCAGATGTTGGAATGTAAGGAGGAGCCGCAGACAATTGCATCTATCGATCACAAAAACCTTTTGTACGGTAGCATCTCAAGGATATGAGTCTAATGGAAAGACCTAATAAGATTTTGATAAGCTTGCTGCAGCTGCTGCAATACTTTCAACATTTTTTTATTTTTTTTATTTTTTCAGAGAAAGACGACACCTGGTGTGTCAGGTACGTCACGACCTTTCTCGGTTTTATGCAGCCATTGCCTCGTATGGCCTGTGCCTAATGAAGAAGATATATAGTAAGTAAAAACAAGTAACGCTCTGGTGGGTGTTCTTGAACGCACGATTTTTCTGGAAAGTATGAGACTATTGACTTCTTAGAAATATCTGTAATTAATTATGTTTTATGGGCATCTCCGTGTAATATAATGGCAAAGTGCATCCATGTCTCATGCTGCGCCAGCACTGTGTGTAAAACGTGTCAATTTGCATATTAACTTCGGTAGCTGGGATGGAATTCGTTCACATAGTGCATTTAAACGTACGTCTTCTTCCAATATTCACCGAATCACACAAAACCATTTCCTTCTAGGAAGTCGATCTTATCCAGCATAAGTCGATTTGATTTCAATTTCAGATTTTAAATTTGGAAGTTACCGTTAAATCGATGTTAGAAGGGCACCGAATAATCATCGTTAAACTAAGCCTTTCCGATTCCTCTCCGACTTCTTAAATTTTAGCCGAAGAAGATTCGCGAAACGCGATGCGGACAGCAATCGTGCGATATGAAATTATATTTTTTATGTAATCATCATACAAAGTGGCTGGCTTATCTAAGACGCACGGTGTAACGCCAATTAAGCCGTTAAAGAAAGTTGTATCATCATCAAAGGTCAAGGTTACGTTTTTCGTTACTTGTTTTTGTGAAGATGTCGCTTTTTCTATTTTTCTTATTTTGATACAGCTCCAGTCCCAGCCTCCGCTTCTTTTTCAGTAAACTCAAAAATGTTACAGTTTGCATACCTTAACGATACTCTGAGATTTCTCATCAAATTCCAGTTCAAAGATGTATCACTAGCCTGAACTTTGATAATTTGAAGATATAAACACATTTTAAGATTATACGGTAGCTCTGAATATTTATTTTTTTTTTTCATATAATTATACCAGCTGTTTGTTTGCAGTTTTAATTTGAATAGTTGATATTTGATATGTAATGAATCATTGTGGCATTATAGTTTGCATTATTTTAAAGTATATTGTGAGACTTTTTTGATAAAATCATCATCAAATTGGCGTTTTTGATTTACTATTTGCAGCCATAGATAAACATGTTATTTTGATAACATGAGTACTATCAATACCTTTTGTACATAATTTTAATAATAGTTAACGTAAAATTGAAATAAGATATTACCAATATAACTTTCAAATCAAAATGTTGAACTTTACTTTTGAACTTACATTCATATAATTTTGATACTTCTTATGGTTCAATTGAAATTTTGAAAATGTCAAAAACTAATCTCATTTTATAGTGATAACAGGATTATTGAATCATGGTAATGTTTAATATCAATCTGACGTTTTTAGTCCAACATTTTAAAGTAAAAGTAATTAAAATTAGTAGAGGAAGTGCAGCAAATTTGGAATACTAGTTTGTTTTTTGGGAATAAGAAGAAACGGAAACGGGTTAACTAAATAAAAAATACATTATATTATTAGAAAATTATTTAATTTTAATAATCCAAACAATCAAACATAACAAAAATTAGGAACCATCTCAAAATTTATATTAAACTAAAAGTCTCCAAAGGCGTGTTTGCACTTAGGGTGCAGGTAATTTGGAATACAGCATAACAACATGACGTCTTAACCTAAAACTTTATGTAATATTGTTTTTTTTAGAATTATTCACAAAATCAAAATAATATCATAAATTAATAATGTTATTTAAAAGTTTCAACAATTACAATCAAGATTTTGTATATCATTGCCATGTGATGTTATGTTTGTGCTCAAAAAACACAGATGACGTTTACCTTAATTGAGATATCTGAGTAATCCAAATTACCTGCAGTATTCCAAATTTGCTGCCAGAGCTACAGAAAAAATTTAAATGACAAACTTGTAGGAAATTCAATTTCTATCTCAAGAAATATCGATGTTAGCGATTTAGTGTTCTAGAACATTTTGAAGGAAATTGAATTTCCTACAAGATTGTCAGTTACATTTTTTCTATAGCTCTTGTTATTTGGGGCAAAAAAACGAGAATTTCATGAAAAAATTGGGTTAGTGACCCGTACTACCTCGCAGGTGGAAGTTAGGGTTACGCCGCAATGGACACTTTTGTAGAGCATTCAATTCTGAAGAAACCCTAACATTGACCAAGATTATACCTCTGAGCTGTAGAGTTTTGAAGAACAAAATCAAAGTTTACGTGTATTTTATATAGGAAATCTTTATAAGCCTTGGTCGAGCACTTAATATTAATATTAAGGGCTCCAAATTTCAGGGAATTTTTGTTTAGGTATTTCCTTCAAAATGTCGAGGTGGGACTGAAAAAAATAGTCGCGAAAAAAAAGCACCCTACTACCTACATATACTATATTTAAAAATAATATTTTGATCCTAAATCTGTAATTACTTAATAAAAAAACAACGCTTTTAATGTAGCAAAAGAAAAAATAAACAGCATCAGATCTGCTCGATAGTACTGTAATTTTCAATTGTGATCAAAAACCATTTGACAAGTGTATATGAAATTTGAACTCAATCGGGTAACAGCAAGTGGGTGAAAAATAAATCACAAAATTTGATTTTTAGACAGAAGTGAATCTAATTAGAAGCGTTTAAAAAGCAAACAATAATACAATCTATTTATTTATTTATGTTTTCGAACACAAAAATATATTTTTCTTTTTTTACTCATTACAGAATCAAGAAAAATAATAAGTAGGTTGATAAGTGATAATTTTTAAGATGAAAAAAATAATACAATTAAACATGTTTTTGTCTAATGAATTTTGTTTCATTACAAATGTACAGGAGGATTAGGAAAATCTGCTATATGGTTTAAATATAAATTATGCATTCTATTGCCTATTTTGTACGACTGCTAGAGTGATAATTATAGTATATTCTTGGGTGTGAAGATGTGGATACAAATCATATTTAAGTTCTTCTTTTATTTCGAACAATATTATTTTAGAGAATACATTCTTTGTTAGAAAGAAATCTCTTTTGTACGTACAGGGTGGGCCATCTAACGTTTGGAATTGGAACTATAGGTTTATTTTGAGGTTGGAAGGTTTGATGACATTTCCGATGATACAGAAAGTTAGTTTTATGTTTGACATTTATGAAATGGGTCGCTTTTCGCTTGAACAAAGTTGGGAAATATTAAAAACTTATTTCCAAAGTGGTGAGTCTTCTACTCAAACTGTAAGAAATTTACGGAAAACATTTGACAAAAAGGATGTGCCAAAAACGCAGGTTGTGGATCAATTTGTGAAGCGAGTTCATGAAACTGGATCGTTGTTGGATAAAACAACCCGTGTACGTACTCGTCCAGTGCGCTCAACCGAAAACATCGCTGCTGTTGCTCAGAGTGTGCGTGAACAACCATCAACATCAACTCGTCATCGTTCTCAAGAATTGAACATTTCACGCACTTCTTTGAGAAGAATTTTGATTAAAGATCTCGGTATGAATGCGTACAAAGTTCAATTAGTGCAAGAGCTGAAGCCGCATGACCATCCAATGCGTTTTCGGTTTGCTCAATGGGCCGAAGACCGCTTGATCGAAGATAGGCATTTTTACCGAAAAATCATCTTTTCAGATGAAGCTCATTTCCACCTCGGAGAATACGTCAATAAGCAAAATTGTCGTATCTGGGGCTCAGAAAATCCACACGTCATCGTGGAGAAACCAATGCATCCACAACGAGTGACTGTCTTGTGCGGATTTTGGTCTGGCGGCATTATTGGGCCATTTTTCTTCGAAAATGAGGAAGGAAACGCCGTTATAGTGAATGGCGATCGCTACCGCGCCATGCTAAGAGATTTTTTGTTTCCCAAAATTGAAGAGTATGACATAGACGACATTTGGTTTCAACAGGACGGCGCAACGTGCCACACAGCCAACGTAACAATCGATCTTTTGCGCACTGTTTTCGGAAATCGCATAATCAGCCGAAATGCTGATGTCAATTGGCCACCTCGAAGCTACAATTTGACTCACTCCGTTAGACTTTTTTTTTGTGGGTAGCCGTTAAGGACAAGTGTTACGCTAACCATCCAGAGACGATTGACGACTTGAAACGTGAAATCGAAGTTGCCATTGACGAAATAGAGGCCAAAACAATCGAAAATGTATTGAAAAATTGAACTGATCGAATGGGGTATTGTAAGGCTAGCCGTGGCAGTCATTTGAATGATGTTGTCTTCCATTCCTAAATGGAAAGGTTCAGTCTTTCTAATAAACTCATAACTTTGAAACAATATTCATTTTTTTTTTTTTATAGCCGATTCAAATTCCAAATCTTAAATGGTCCACCCTGTAGTACCATAGATTCAAAATAATAGTTTTTTTTTTTTTTTTTAATAGAATAGAAATGATGTACAGACAAACTCTAAACATATAATTTCATTCTAATATGATTGATTGATAGTATTTTTTGATATGAAAATGTCACTATCAATTTGATAAGATAATGTTAAGCAAACAAAATCACTTTCATTGAGATATTTTTAATATCAGTTGAGCTTTGCCTTGTTCAATTTAAAAATATTATTATTAAAGTAAAAATTTTCAGAGATCGACCTTAAGAAAATATCAAAAGGATTTTTTTTCTCAATGCAGTAGTATTTTTTTTAATATTGCAGCTTGGCAGTATTTGTTATTTTCTTGCCTCCTAAACTAGTGAGAAATCCGTAAATAAAAATGGGCCACCCCATTACGTTTTAAAAAAAAATTTTATGTTTTGTTTTGGCCGCATACGAAAATTGGGACCAAATGTCAATGGTTATCTGAAAAATTGTAAAAAAATTTTTTACTGATCGGTTTAATTTTATTTGTCTACCAAAACATATGTTGTCAAATTTTTTATTTTATATACCCCTCTACACACAAAAAATATATTCTGATAAATTAAAAGATAAGAACCTGTTTTCATTTATTTTACCTGGTCTTTGAATTGTAAAAGTAATCAAAATAAACAAACGATGCAATAAATAATATCATACAGTGTTTCTTCGTTTCTACTTTAATGTTATAAGAAAGAGGTATTAATAAATAAAGCTAATTAGAACTTAAAAATGTCTTAATGTGCTTCCTGGTTGTGGATTAAAACAAACGAAATGATGTCTGTAGAAAAGCAGATAACATAAAGTATTTGTTTTTATTTTTTCTTAATTACTTTTAGTGATCTTTCAGACTTATCAAAAGCTAATCATGTTGATACTGGGGCAATGTTTTAATTAACTGCTTATTTTAGAACTGGCTGGTAGAAAGCAATAGTACGAAAAAACAATTAGAATCGACTAGAAGAATTATGGAGACTGTGTTAAGAAAATTTTTATAAAAATAGTTTTCAATGTTTAAGTTATAGGGATTTGAGATATGTTCTGAGAAGTGAAAATAACTGCTTGTGTTCTTCTTTTTAAGATAGCAGGAGATTATTTGTTCAGTGAGAAGTAAAAATAAGTGGAAAATTACAATAGGCAGAGCTTATTTCGCATTAAAAGGACTGCACAAATATATTGTAATTAATCATAACAATCTGTTGTTAAATTCGAATTATTAGAAAATTAGCAAATGAGATAAGTGTAGTGTTGCTGCAAATATCTGTTGAATGCAAATATGAATTTTTATTTAGTGTAGTTAAGAGAGTATTTACAGAATTGTGTTCAAAATTATTAATCTACACAATGTGGATATTTTTCGTATTACTTATTATTTCCCTAGCTTTGCTAGATTACTACCAAAAAATAAGATTTGATAAACGAACCAATATTCCCGGTCCTATAGTTCGGCCCATTTTTGGCAATGTTCTTCAGTATTTAAATCATACCACCGAAAGTAAGTGATCGATTTCGCTTTAAATGCTTATAGTTTTTATAATATTATATTTATATTTATATTTTAATAATATCTAGCGTTGTTGGAGAAGGTCAGAACCGACTTTAAAGAATACAAAGGAATATACCGTACGTGGGCTTTTAATCGTTATTTTGTAGGTGTAAACGATCCAAAATATATTGAACCCATTATAAACAGTTCAAGACATATCAAAAAAAATGACATGTACAATTTGCTTAAACCATGGTTAAAAGAAGGTCTCCTTTTAAGCCACGGAACTAAATGGTTCCAACGAAGAAAAATTATTACACCGGCTTTTCACTTTGGCATGTTGGAAAAGTTTGTACAAATATTTGACGAACAGAGTAACATCTTGGTTGAACGATTAAAATCTCATGAAGTTGATGGAGAAGTATTTGATATACACAATTATATTGCACTTGCTGCATTAGATGCAGTTTCAGGTGAGCTTAATTACGTTTTAATTTGATGTGATATGTGGTATTAATAGTGACCTTGAATTATCATCAAAAGAAGCGTTTCTAACTTTAAAGTTTGTAAAAAATCTGTATATTATAGAGAGTGCCCTTGGAATAAAAATAAACGCTCAAACTGATACGGAGTGTGCGTATGTTAAAGCGATTCAAAAGTAATGCGATAACATTTTAATAATAAAGTGATATATAATATAGTACATATTATTTTTCAGCATCAGTCATATTGTAACTGATCGCTTTCTTAAACATCATCAACGAAACGATACCGCTTTTAAGATTTTCTCAAATTTTACAAAACGAAAACATGATAAGATTCTTCAGACGCTTCATTCATTCACACAAGGAATTATTGAAGAAAGAAGAAGAACACTGGAGCGTGAAATAAATATGCGTCAAGATATTGAAAGTAATTGAATTTTGATGTGTATAATAAAAACATAATATTTTAATACTTATTCTGATATAGCTGATGATATTGGTCAGAAGAAGCGGTCAACATTTTTGGATTTACTTTTGCAAACAACTATCGATGGAAAGCCCCTTTCGAATGACGATATAAGAGAAGAAGTCGATACTTTTACCTTCGAAGGACACGATACAACCACCTCTGGGATATGCTTTACACTCTTCCTAATATCGAGACATCCAAAAGTACAAAGGAAATTGTTTGAAGAAATCAGGGAGGTCTTTGGAGATGATAAAACACGACCAGCTACTTACAAAGACCTTCAGGAACTGAAATATACCGAACTTGTAATTAAGGAAGCGCTTCGCATGTACCCACCTGTTCCACTCATAGGAAGAAAAACAGATCAGGATATAAAAATTGGTGAATACTTAAAATTTTCCTTGTTTGTAACACTTTTTCATACAATTGAATCTCTAGGAGACAAAATCGTACCATTTGGAACATCGGTTTTTATATTTTTGATTGAAGTCATGAGAAATCCCGAGTACTTTCCTGACCCGGACAAATTTATACCGGAAAGACATTCTGGCGAAACTAGTGCTAACATCTTAAATCCATTTGCTTATATTCCATTCAGTGCAGGCCCAAGAAACTGTATTGGGCAAAAATTTGCTATGCTAGAAATGAAGAGCATGATCACCAAAATTCTTAGACACTACGAGCTACTTCCTTTAGGAAATGATCTTCGACCAATAATATCCATTGTTTTACGATCAATAACTGGATTCCAAATGGGATTGGAAACTCGAACTTATTAGTTGTGAAAATATTGTAATTATTTACTTTGGGACGGTTTACAAATACCATAATATTATAACTTTTGTAAAAGAAATGTGATATGATGATAATAAATTAGTTATAAAAATTTAAGCGGTTTAAATTCTTCAAATAAAACACAATTTTTAAATAAAATAAATAAAAAAACAGCAAAAGGTTCCGACGACCTTCATTTGACTTTAAAGTTGATGATTTTTAGAAAAAATTGATATTTTTGTACGTAGAAACTATGTTAATCTTCCCTTTTATTTTATTTCCGGTTGACATTCCTCGGCAGGAGTTTAAGAATTAGAGAAGATCGATAGAGGTCATTTAAAGATCACGCGGAGGTCATTTGAAGGTCATTTTCGAGAGGACTATCATGAAATCGCTTTTTTCGCAGTCTGACCGGGAAAAGGATTGTGGATTCGGTCCTTGGATGCTCAGATCGATCTTGGAAACAGCCTCAAGGATTATCGGTATTGGCCAGTCTAGGGTCATCCAGAGGTCATTTGAAGGTGAATTCAATGGTCATTTAGTGGGAATCACCACGAAATCGCGTGTTTTCGCAGTCTTGCCGGAAAAAGGATTGTAGATCCAGTTCTTGGATACTCAGGTCAAGTTATAGCCTCAAGAATTATCGGTAGTGGCATCGGTTAAACATATCATACAATACAAATTTTTTAATGAAAAAAAACTGAAAAGCGAAAAATAAAATAAACCTTTTAAGTCTTAATAACTAAGCTCCTAAACTAATTTTGAGGCGGTGCAAAACAAATCGGGAAATGTTATTGTTTATCAATGGAGATTTCATGTTGCATTTTTATGTTATTTTGTTGTGATTATTTCTTTAAAGTAATTTAATGGTCTACCTTGATTGTTTGTTTGGTGTGCCAAGTTTCAACAGAATCTGTTCACAGGTGAATGAAAAATCAATCATTCCCAATTTGTATCTACCTTTAGGGGTGGAATTTCTTTTTCTAATTTAAATGGGACCAACTTCGAGGTACACCATATATCCAATAAAAAAAAGAATCATCAAAATCGGACTACTCTGTAAAAAGTTATCCGTGATCATATATATACATACATATATAATATATATATATGCATATTGAGAATCTCCTCCTTTTTTTTTTTTACTGCTATGACTTTATTTTGTTATCTTTAATTGTATTGAATTTTTATAAATTGAACAATAAAACAACTTTTTGCTTTATTACATCGTAATCTATGAATTCAGTCATATCAGAAGATAATCATCTTATCAATGAAGAAAGTTAAAAAGCTATTAGTTACATCAAGTTAAAAAGCTATTTCATTAAATAGTGGCAATCGGAATGGAGAATTGGAAGGACTCGAATTTATGAAATTGAATGAAAATTCAAAAAATATGTTTGATAGTGTATATGTATTGCATAAATCGTGAAAACTAAAATTAAGAATCAGTTAAACCACTTTGTGAAAATTAATAAAAAAATCTGTTCAAATGGCAAACTTATAACTAGTGTTGGTGTAGTGAAGATTATATATTCTGTTCATAAATAATAAATTGTGAAAATAAATTTTGTAAAGTTGTCATACCCTTACGTTGGGATATATTGAATATTTACCACAAAAATCCATACAATGTTGCTGTATATTGGGTTATTTCTTCTTTTTCTAGCACTGCTAGAATATTATCGAATTTTAAGATGGGACATGAAAGCCAATCTGCCTGGCCCCACAATTTATCCTATCTTTGGAAATGTCTGTCAGTATTTAAATCTTACCCCTGAAAGTAAGTAAACAATGTTTTTCCAATTTTTAATATTTGTACAATATATTTAAATAATTTCATAATACAGCATTGTTAGAGCGAAGCAGATTAGACTTTAAGCAATACAAAGGGATGTACCGTCTATACTTTTTGGGTCGCTTTTTTGTTGGCGTGTGTGATCCAAAAGATATTGAACCTATTGTAAATAGTTCTCGACACATGGCAAAAAATGAAATATACGACTCCATTAGACCATGGCTAAAAGAAGGTCTACTAGTCAGTCAAGGAGCAAAGTGGTTCAAGCGAAGGAAAATTATAACACCAGCATTTCACTTTTCAATGTTAGAGAATTTTGCTCAAATATTTGACGAGCAGAGTAGTATTTTGGTTGAAAAATTGAAGCATCATGCTGTGGCTGGAGATGTGTTTGATATAAATAATTACATTGCACTTGCTGCTTTAGATGCAGTTTCAGGTGAGTTTCACAAACTTTCTGAGCAGATTTTAAATTGAATCTATAATTATATAATATATAAGAAAAGTATTTTTAATAAGCATTTCACTCACAAATAATTCGTCCTTTACAGAAAGTGCTCTTGGCATAAAAATAAATGCCCAAACTGATAATGAATGTGAATATGTAAAAGCAATTCACGAGTAATGCATGCAATTGTTTTTGTATTAAATTTAAAATATGATTATCTATTTTATTTTTTAGGATTAGTCCAATTGTAACTCAACGCTTTATAAACCACCACCAACGACACTCAACTCTTTTTAGAATTTTTTCATATCCTACCAAAAAACGACACGATAAACTTCTTAATATATTGCATTCCTTCACACAAAATATAATTGAAAAAAGAAGAGAAGCTTTACAAAAGGAACTGAGTACCACTAAATCGGATGAAGGTAATATATTGTTATATGGTTTATTTTCACGTACATAAAAAGATCGTTAACAACTGTTTGTGCTCAAGATAATAACATTGGTAAAAAGAAGAGGTTAGCATTTCTGGATTTACTTTTGCAAACAACCATTGATGGAAAGCCTCTTTCAAATGACGATATAAGAGAAGAAGTCGATACTTTTACCTTCGAAGGACATGACACAACCACCTCAGGAATCTGTTTTACACTCTTCCTAATATCGAGACATCCAGAAGTACAAAAGAAATTGTTTGAAGAAATCAGGGAAGTTTTTGGAGATGACAAGACAAGACCTGCTTCTTATAAGGACCTCCAACAATTGAAATATACCGAACTTGTAATTAAGGAAGGATTACGAATGTATCCACCAGTTCCTGTCATAGGAAGAGTAATAGATGAGGATTTAAGGATTGGTGAGCGGTTTAATCTTTTCATCTAATATTCGGTTTTATACACTTAATACTTTAGGAGACAAATTCTTGGCAGCTGGAACGTCGGCCATTTTGGTTTTGCTTTTTACCCTGAGGAATCCTGACTACTTTCCCGATCCGGATAAATTTATTCCAGAAAGACATGCTGTCGAAACAAGTGCAGGCACTTTAAATCCATTTGCTTATATTCCATTTAGCGCTGGACCAAGAAATTGCATTGGACAAAAATTTGCGATGTTAGAAATGAAAAGTATGATTACCAAAATTCTTAGATACTACGAGCTTCTGCCACTGGGAAAAGATTTAAGACCTGTAGTTAGTATTGTTTTACGATCATTTACTGGATATGAAATGGGATTAAAGCCGCGAATTTATTAGCTATTCAATAAATAGTATTATCTACTTTGACTCGCTATTGAAATATAGGTGATACAAGATAAGTAGCGATATTAAGCCTTTTTGAAGTGTAATTTGATAATTACATTGCTACAAACTTCAACTGAGCGTATGTAAATAGTTAATAATTAATAATAATTACAAACTGGTTTGTAGTTTGTACAATGTTAAAGTACCTACTGATAAAATAAATTATTACTTGTTATTGTTTTTAATAAAACGCTTTTAAGCTGTTGTAAATAATGTTTATCATTTTATCCACGTGCTTTTTTTCCTTGACATACATATTTTTATTTTTAATTTTCTCATTCAGCTTTTAGAATATCTTATAATATAAAAAATTTCCAATCTATGCATTAATTGTTTTTGTGGGAGCAGAAAGCTCTCGAAGCACTGTTTTAAAATGAAAATGGGTTTAAAGTTTTGAGTATTCATCATGCCAATTTATCAACGTCTGAAAACTCTTGGCTATGTCAGAAATATTTGGAGATTTTGATTCGGTTCAAAAAGGAATATATAATATATATATTGTATTGTTAAAAGTTCACATAAAGTCATCATAAAAAATGCAAAATACAAAAAATCGATTTCTCAAAGTGCGCAAACATAATCAATACATATAAATCAACACAAATATTTGTGTTCCGAGTGCTTGACATATGTATGTATGTGGGTTATATGTATTACGTCAAAAGTAAATTAAAAAACCACTCAAGAGTTAAGTTCAAAGTATCAAGATATTGTTATTTATTATGATTTGGTCAAACATAAAACTGATATAAATAAACAAATTGCGATAATATTTTGGGAATCTCGTCTCTAGGTCATTTTGATTTTTTAAAAAAATCGATGATTACACTTATTTAATCACAACAATATTTATCTAATTTGAAACATGAAAAATATATTTTTCATTCAAATGTAGAAGCCTTGATGTAGACAGTTTACCGAATTAGGGAAGAGTGAGAAGACACTCACCGGTTAGTGTTTTGCGGGTTTGAACTTTTAAATTCTTATGTAGTGATTATTCTAGTGACGAGCGGTTAACTGTTAAATTAGTTAAAATTAGTTAAGAGTGATTTTATGACTAATAAGCAGTTGAAATAAATTAGTTGAGTGTTCGCATCAAAACGTATGGAACCTATATAGTATGTGAAAAATTATAGTAAAACTATCTTCTGCCAGTTTACTTGTTTGGCGTTGTGAAATAACCACCAAATTATCGTAAAATTTATGTTTCAAAAGTTTATTTGTTGCATTATTTTATATAAATAAAAACACGATGTGGCTATTACTGGGATTATGCATTCTTATAATAGGTCTTCTAGATTATTATCGAAAAAGAAGTTGGGATATAAAAGCTAATATTCCTGGAGCTACAGTTTATCCACTTGTGGGTAATATTCTTCAGTATTTAAATCATACTCCTGAAAGTAAGTGTTAAAATATCTAGTAATAAAATGTTAAAAATATATAATACATATCAAATTCTCAATGCATTTTTTCTATAAAGCAATATTCGAGAAGATGAGGATTAATTTTGGAATATATAATGGAACACACAGAATTTGGGCTTTTCATCGTTATTTTGTTTTTGTCTATGATCCAAAAGAGATCGAGCCTATTTTAAACAGCTCACGACATATGGAAAAAAATGAAATGTATGATATGGTTAGACCATGGTTAAACGAAGGTCTCCTTTTAAGCCACGGAAAAAAATGGTTTCAGCGACGAAAAATTATTACACCGGCTTTTCATTTTTCCATGTTGGAGCAATTTATTCAAATATTTGACGAACAGAGTAATATTTTGGTACATAAATTAAATTCATATGCAATTAATGGAAAAGTATGTGATATGAACGATTACATTCCTCTAGCGGCATTAGATGCAGTTTCAGGTGAAAAAAAAAAATTTTAATTAAGTTTTTGAGTATATTTAAAAATTGTATCGATAATATGTTACAGAAAGTGCTCTTGGTATAAAAATAAACTCCCAAACAGATTCGGAGTGTATGTATGTTAAAGCAATTCACAAGTAATACGTGCAAATATTTTTCATACGTCATATATAAATAAACTATATTTAATATTTCAGTCTAAGTCAAATTGTAACGCAGCGCTTTTTAAATCATACACAACGAGAAAATAAACTGTTCGGTATTTTTGCATTCTTCACAAAAAGAAAGCATGATAAACTTCTCCACATATTGCATTCTTTCACACAAAAGATAATTGAAGAAAGAAGGAATACACTTGAACAAGAAATTAATATGCCTCAATATAATGAAGGTAATTGAATTTTTAGGTAAAATTATCATGACCAATGATTTGGTATTGTTTTTGCTCAAGATAATGACATCGATAAGCGAAAGAAGTTAACGTTTCTGGACCTTCTTCTGCATACAACTATTGATGGAAAACCTCTTTCGAATGACGATATAAGAGAAGAAGTCGATACTTTTACCTTCGAAGGACATGACACAACCACCTCAGGGATCTGTTTTACACTCTTCCTAATATCGAGACATCCAGAAGTACAAAGAAAAGTTTTTGATGAAATCAGGGAGGTCTTTGGAGATGATAAAACACGACCAGCTACTTACAAAGACCTTCAGGAACTGAAATATACCGAACTTGTAATTAAGGAAGCGCTTCGCATGTACCCACCTGTTCCGACTATAGGAAGAATTATAGATCAAGATTTAACAGTTGGTAAGATATACTAGCTTTAGTAAAATTAAATCTTAAGCAGATTCTTTTTATAAAATTAAATCTTTAGGAGACAAATTCTTTGCAAATGGATCTTCAGTCTACATAATATTGGCCTTAACCATGAGAAATCCAAAATATTTTCCTGATCCGGATAAATTTATTCCAGAAAGACATGCTGTCGAAACAAGTGCAGGCACTTTAAATCCATTTGCTTATATTCCATTTAGTGCTGGACCAAGAAATTGCATTGGACAAAAATTTGCGATGTTGGAAATGAAAAGTATGATCACCAAAATTCTTAGATACTACGAGCTTTTGCCACTGGGGAAAGATTTAAAACCCGTAGTTAGCATTGTTTTTCGATCATTGAATGGATATCAAATGGGACTGAAGCCACGAGTCTATTAGATATTCGAGTATTAATATTTATCTTCAAAATTACAGGTCTTATTATTTTATTTTAAAATACAACAAGGAAAAATTGTTTATAAAAGAAAAAGAAAATCCTTGAATGAAATCATTCATGTAATATGTACCATCTTCATAATAAAAAATCTCGAACCATTAAGATTTGTTTTATTCAAGAAAAACATCAATACTATTCACTAATTTGATTAATATTGAGTCATATCATCTCATTTTGCATGCAGGGAAAAAAAACAAAAACCGATAAAATACATTTCGATAATTATTTGAAGAATATATAAATTATTATTATCGAAAGTTCAAACTTCAAGGCAACACAATTTTTACCAGCGACGTCTAATTACAAATTTGAAGCGAATTCTTTGATATTTTATGTTCAACAGACAAATTAAGTTTGAAGTCTTACCACACAAAGTAAATAAAATAAAATGACGTCAAAATTCCTCTTAGTAGATCTGTGCGAAGTTTAATTCCTTATCGCATTTTCATTGCTTGCATAAAATTAAATTTAGAACAAAATTTAGCCTTTTTGTCCCACCAGTTAATTTTTAATAGTGATGATTACTTAGTTTATTTATTACACCTTAAAATATAAAATAAAATTTAACTTAATAAAGCCCGAATAGCATTTTTTTTTTTTTAATTTTCAAGAGCTTGTTTTGTCCCCTAGTAGGTGAGGGACAGTCTATGGAACCTGTTAGGACCTGATAGATAAACATTATATCAGCGTGGTCACGGCGCATTGCTAAAGGTTGAAGGTTAAATCATAGTGTTGAAAGTAAGGAATCACTTCTTTTCAAAGTATGGAAAAAATACGAATATCAACGTGAGGAATCGTAAACTAATTCCTGATCCTAATAAATTTATTTCAAACAGGAATTTATCGCAAATAGTGAGAATACTTTAAATTCACAATTATATTGGATTAAAATTATACGATATTCGCAATGAAAAAACTAAATACCAAAAATCTCATATATAACGAGTTACTTCCACTGGACAAAGATTTAAGACATGTAGTTAGTATTGTTTTACGATGATTGACTGAATGGTAAATGGGACTAAAGATACGATCAGCTATTAATTGGATCGCATTATTTACAATAAAAAGTTATTTAGCTACATCTTTAAAAGCTAATAGCCTGCAATGGCACTAAATGCTTTTATAGTATTTCTTAAGTATATATTTTGCTGCATCAGTTTACTCGTGATGGGAATTGAACTTGAAAAAGTAAAAGTCATATAAAAGTTAATACTTATTCCTTTTTTAAATTTAACACTTGCTTTATTCCCTCTATTTAAAAGTTAAATCTTCACTAGCCAAAAAATGGTAGGTATATAAACAACAATCACGTTGAGAACGTAAGTTTTTGTATTTGGTTCTACTTCGGTTAAGTACAACAATTGGTTATAGCTGAAATATTTGTAAGCAGACAGAGTTCTTCTAAGCTTTTGGTTTAGTAAAGTGCAACATCAAACTTTACTTTGTTTAGTGACGCTTCAGTCAAGTGAATTCAATTTGTCCAGTATTTTTTGCTACTGATACCCCAACGTTCATCGCGGTATAGTATAATTGTTGTTGAAAATTCAATACGAATAACTCTTAATTTTCTAACGACTGTCCGAAGTGATTGTGTTATTACCTCAAATAAGCAAGGTAGTATATTTAATTTAGCGACAAGTGAAAACTTCTTATTTTACTTTGATATTTTGGAGTGGTAAATGTCTTATCATATTTCTCATTTAAAGTTGTACATAACTTTAATTAAAATCGCCAGTATAATTTAATAAAGAGAACTGGAAACATTAAGGGCAGTGAAAACTTTGTGTAATTTTTTAACTCTTCTTCAGTAACTGTGAGCAGAAAAATAAAACTGTGAGGTAAGAAATATTTTAAAGCACGAGTAAAAGAGAGCAATAATCAACAAATTCAAAGTTGCGAGAAAAATTAGTTCAAAGTAATAAATACCGCAGTTTAGCAGAACTTTCCTTTAAGTAATATTTGAAATTGTTTAATTACCCCACTTTCATTACTGCTTCTGGCGTATAGATCGTCTTTTTAGAATAAGATGCCAAACAACAACTCACAAATTGCGTGTTCATCAGACTGGAAATACTAAAATTGATGAATTTTGGTGGGAACCATTCACAAATTGTCTAAAATTTGGTAGTCGAAAATAAAAGTACAATCTAAACTAATTATTATAATCTTTTATACCCTTGATCCTGAAATGTGCATAAAGTCAAATCTGTTATTAAATATGAATTTTGTTTATAATTTACGCATAAACGGCTACTCCAATTTTTTTTAGATTGTATTGCTCTTACGCTTAGTTTATTATATCTGACGATTCAAGTTGTTTAAATAAGTCGCATCTTCAAGTCCTGTTTTTACTTTTACAATATTTTGAAATTTGCGTTTTCCAGAATATTTTAACTACAGGCATAATAAATAACGACACTTATTACACTTCATTTCAGACTCCCGCTTTCACAATGTGGCTTTTAGTGGGAATGTTTATAATTTTAATAGCAATACTTGACTATCAGAAGAAAAAACGCATGGACAGGTATTGCAACATTCCTGGTTTACCAGCTATTCCTTTGATAGGAAATGTGCATCAATATTTAAACCATAATCCCGAATGTAACAAATTAACTTTCCGAATCTGCGTAAAAAAACATTTTCCATTTCAGCATTGCAAGAAAAAGCGAAAGAACAGTTCCAAAAATATGACAATTTATTTCGAGTGTGGGTTTTCAATCGGTTCTATGTAGCTGTGACCAATGTTGAAATTATTCAGCTAATATTAAACAGTTCTAAACATATTGAGAAAAATTATATGTATAAATTGCTTAGACCATGGTTGAAAGAAGGCCTTCTTCTAAGTACTGGATCGAAATGGTTTCACCGCAGACGAGTTATTACACCCGCATTCCACTTTTCTATTTTGAAACAATTTGTTCAAATTTTTGATGAACAAAGCAACATTTTGGTTGATAAATTGAGACCCGTTGTTGATGATAACAAAGTGATTGATATCAATGAATATATTACTTTAGCAGCGCTTGATGCCGTTTCAGGTATGTAAGATTAAATATTTTATTGTTAATGTTTTGAACTACAAGCAGTTTGGTTATTTTAGAAAGTGCATTAGGTGTAAAGATTAATGCCCAATCAGATCCAGATTGTAAATACGTAAAGGCCCTTGATGAGTAAATAAATTAAATTCATAGATATTTTACAAAAATTCATTTGCTTTTCTTTTAGGTTAAGTAAGATCTTGCCGGACCGATTTTTAAAAATTCACCATATCCATGACACCAGCTTTTCAACTTTAGGAATTTTTACAAAAAGACGGCACGACCAACTACTCCACACACTACATTCGTTTACACAAAAAATAATTGAGGAGCGACGAAAAGTGCTAGAAAATAATATTAATATTACTGAAACCAATACAGGTAATTTATGCAGGTAATGCATATACGTCTAAATTTCCTTTCTCCATAAAAAGATGATGGCATTGGGAAGAAGAAGAGAGTGGCATTTTTGGATTTACTCCTCCAGACTAGTATCGAAGGAAAGCCGCTTTCTAACGATGATATAAGAGAAGAAGTTGACACGTTCACTTTCGGAGGACACGACTCAACTACTTCTGGGATTTGTTTTACGCTTTTCCAAATTTCGAGGCATCCAGAAGTACAAAATAAAGTATTCAAAGAAATTAGAGAAATTTTTGGAGATGATAAGGCACGTCCAGCAACTTACAATGACCTTCAACAACTAAAATACACTGAATTAGTAATCAAAGAAGGGCTCCGTATGTTTCCGCCTGTTCCATTCATAGGCAGATATATGAATGAAGACTTAAAAATTGGTAAATTATAGTTTGTTCTAATCCCAAAAAATTTTATTTAAACACTTTTAGGGGATCAAATTATACCAGCTGGAGCATCAGTGCACATACCACTTGTTATAGCTATGAGAAATCCAAAGTACTTTCCAGATCCTGATAAATTCATTCCTCAAAGGCACTCGGGAGAAACCAGTGCAGACGTTTTGAATCCATTCGCTTTTATCCCTTTTAGTGCAGGTCCTAGAAATTGTATTGGACAGAAATTCGCTATTTTAGAAATGAAGAGCATGATTACCAAAATCCTTAGGTATTATGAACTTCTTCCTTTGGGAGAAGACGTTAGACCCTCAATCCAGATTGTTTTGCGATCAATGACTGGTTATCAAATGGGATTGGTACCACGAGTTTATTAGTAGTTGAGCATTGATTGAGGATGTTATATACTTTATTAGAATAAGAAATAAAGAATAGACACTTATTAACAATAATTACGAGTTTTTAATTTTATAAATGTAAAACCTAAAGGGGTATTCTCATGTGACTACTTCGAAAAATCGATTTTTTTTTCATATTTCGATAGTAAAACCTATTGAAAATATGCTGTGAAAAATTCAGACCGAAATTCCTAGTATTAAATAAGTTACAACTCATAGTCGCGACTTGTTCTGCTCTTGAAACTTTAAACGCATTTTTCTCGAAACATCATTTTCTAAAACGGTCAGTGTCCTAACAAAAAAACTATTCAACCGATTGCTTTGAAATTTTTATATGTTCTTCTACACATTAATAGTTATCGTCCGTTCCAGAATTGTTTATTTTCGAAAATATTTTCTTATTTTTTTTTAAACGATTTTTAACAAAAAAAAACCAAGATTTTCGTAACTTTTTTTTCTACAGTCTTATAAAAAAAAATTCCCTAAAAAGAGGTAAAATTTATGCGTTTACATGAGAATAACCCCTTAATGATTGAGCGAAAATAAAGAAACTGGTCGCTGGAGCTAAGGATTTTAGATAGAAACACGGTACTTATTTTTATTGAATGAGATATTTTTCGGTTTATCATTAAACTAGCTGAGGTTAACCCACTTTGCTGGGTTTATTTTTGGTACATCTGTGCAGTTTTTTTTCTATATCTAATATAATAGAATAAGTGCAATAAGAGACTTGTATTTTTTCTATTTTCTTTTCATTCTTTCGGTGTATATAAATATCTTACATACTAAATAATTTTATCACAGTACATTCTTAAGCAGGGTGTCCAAAACCATCCGTCCACCACTTTAAAATCGACCAAAAACGTTTTTTTCGATTGCTCCAATTAATTTTTAATAGTGATGATTAGTTTATTTATTACACCTTAAATATATAAAATATAATTTAACTTAATAAAGCCCGAATAGCATTTTTTTAATTTTTAAGAGCTTGTTTTATCCCCTAGTAGGTGAGGAATTACAAAAATATTTATGTTTTAGAGTTTTTATTTGAAATAGTGAGAAGAAAACGTACGAACTGTTTACAAGGAAACGTTTGTAGGTGTGCCTCACCGATTTTGATGAAATTGAAAAATGTTATAGAGTATCGAAAAATAAGAGACATGTATTTTTTTTTATCTGCAGATACGCACATTTAGGGGGTGAAAACCACCCCTAAAGTTTATCAAAAAAAACAGTTTTTTCTAAATATTTGAAGTTCTAATGAATTTTTTCTAATGAAACAAAATGGAAATGATGTCTCATAAATATACTAACCTTTTGTAAGTAATCCGGTTCCCGGGGGTGGCAACCCTTATTTTTTATTGCAGAAAAACGATTTTTTTTAATATTTTTGCGTCACAAAAATAACAGTTTTAGTTAAAAATCATTTATTTTTTTACATACGATTTTGAAAAATAAAGTTGACCTGTTTTTGCGTTTTCGTAAAAAAAGCTCCTCAAGGGGGTAAACAAGCCCTAGCACTAATACGTAAATGATGTATAATCTTTCAGACATCAGTTTTTCCGTGAAAACCATTATTAAGGGCTTTTTGGAGTCGCTGCTGATTACAAATCCGATGTTAAATTTAAAAAATCCAACAAAAATCCGGACAAACATTATAAAAATACACTAATTTTTATAAAAAAACAGACAAAAAATAAAAGTACCCCCTAAATGTGCGTATCCGCAGATAAAAAAAATACGTGTCTCTTATTTTTGGATACTCTATAACATATTTCAATTTCTTCAAAATCGGTGAGACACACCTGAGAACGTTTCCTTGTTAGTTCAATGAGTATAACTCGTTCGTGTTAACCAAATTGTGATAAAATTATGATTATGCTCGTTCTCATTCGTACAGATAAAAATATTTGGACTTAATAAGGCATAATAAAAATGAATCTAAACAATGTGGCTGTTAGTCGAATTATGTATTCTTCTATGACTTTGCTGGATTATTATCGGAAAAAATGTTGGGACATAAAGGCTAATATTCCTGTTCCCACAGAGTATCCCATAGTTGGAAAATGTTCTTCAGAATTTATTTATTTATTTATTTCGCTTAAGGCGGTATCCCACTCTAGAACGTTCAAAAAATGCATTTTTTTTTTAGTTTTGAAAAATTCTGTGTTCTTTCCTGAATCGTTTAAGCTATCCCTGGCCGCGAAATTCGAAAAGCTCGCGTCGCTACAGGCGATTCCGTGCGCAGCTGCGCGCTCTCCACCACTCTTAACTTTAACTTAAATGTCGTTTTTCTCAAAACACCGTCTTGATGAATGGTGTGCAGCATTCTGAGAAAACCATTCATCCGATTTCATTCAAATTGTGGTACAAGCTGTGTTAGCTTTGTCTCTATGACCTAAGTGGAGCAAATTAGGCATTTTTACATTTACATAGCTTGTATCCCATATTTTAACTGTAAAAAATCAACTAAAAACTATAATTTATTTTAGAAAAAATTAAAAAAATGAATAAAAATTTTTTTTTCAAAATGTGCCACACTCATGCGATAGCCACATATATAAAGAGTAATAATGTGCAATCTCATAATTTTCAGATTATTTGTTCAGCTGTTATCGTGCACACCGTTCCGAAGGTATGGGTCCCAGTAGCAGGCCTGCCCTGACCCAACCACTCAAAAAAAAAAATTTTTTTTTTTTCTCAAAATATTCATTAAAGATCATATAATAAGAGGATTATTATGTTTAACTCTAAATGTTTTGTATTTTCTTGTACACCTCCCTGAAAAAAACGTTCAATGCAAGGGCCTCTAGAGTGGGATACCCCCTTAATACAAGCTACAAAAATCAATGAAAGAAAAAAAACTTAAGGGACTACTACCGGTTAGATTGCAAAAAAACCGCATAATTTTCAATAATTTTTTTCTCAGCTCCTTTATTGTATATCAATTTCAAATTTTGCATGGTGATAATAATTATTTCAAATATTACAAAAAATTTTTTTTTTATTTTTATCATTTTTTTCCTTGTTTATAGAGGGCGCCGAAGTTGGTAGCTCAAAAATGACTCGTCCCATGGCGGACAACTCATCTCAGAAACGAAGAGTCTGAAACAAATAAACCAAACGGTATTTTATTAAGGAATGTCCCTTACGTAGGAAAAAACCAGAATATGTCAAAAAATTATTAAAAAAACAAAATGGCGGACGTTTGAAATTTTTTTTCAAAAAATCGCTTATTTTCTCACTTGTTTTCACTTGCTACATTCTTTTGGATTGAATTTTGACTAATATTGTGGTTTTTTCCTGTGCAGAACACTCAAATAAAGAAGCACTCCAAATTTGAGCCCAATCGGTTGGGCCAATTCGGAGTTAGTGTGTCCGCCATTTGATAAAAGGTCATTTCGAGAAAATCACGTTTAAAGTTTTTTTTTTACTTAAACTGCTGTAACTTTTATATTTTTGGGAATATCCAAATAAAATGTTGAGACGTGATTTCTGAAGGTATATTGAGTTGAAAAATGTAAAAAAAAAAAAATTGAATTTTTCAAAATTATAACCGGTAGTAGTCCCTTAAACTAAAACTAAGCTTAAACTAAAACTAAAAAAGTAACATGCGAAAGAAAAGTGGAAATAGGGTAAAGAACCAAATGTGGGGGGGTGGTAAAGGGTGAGGGAGGTACTGTCTAGGTGAAAATCGAAGATAGCAGAATTGTTTATTTTGAGTAACATTCTAGTGATAGTTTCGAGCTGTCCTTAGTTAGTGCGGTGGTTCAGGCAAAAGAGGTGTTGATGGAAATGTTATGCAAAATTTCGAGACAGTCAATGGAACCTGTTAGGACCTGATGGATAAAGATTACGGCGCATTGCTAAAGGTTGAAGGTTAAATCATAGTGTTGAAAGTAATCACTTTTTTTCAAAAACCAAATTCCAAAATTCTTATATAGAGTTACTTCCACTAGAAAAAGATTTAAGACACATAGTATACTTTTACGATTATTGACTGAATATCAAATGGCACTAAACGGTCAGCTATTAATTTGATCGTATTATTTACAATAAAAAGTTATTTAGCTACTCCTTTAAAAGCTAATAGCATGCAATGGCACTTAATGTTTTTATTTCTTGAGTATATATTTTGCTGCATCAGTTTACCCATGATGGGAATTGCACTAGTTTAGTGGTGGAATTATTATAGTTTAAATTAAAAAAGTAAAAGTCATAAAAAAGATAACACATAACATACTGGAGTTATTCCTTTTTAAATTTAGAACTTGCTTTATCCCCTCTATTTTAGCTTTAATAGTCAAAAAATAGTAGGTATATAAACAACAATCACGTTGAGAACGTATGTTTTTGTATTTGGTTCTATTTCGGTTAAGTACATCAATTGGTTATAGCTGAAATATTGGTGAACAGACAGAGTTCTTCTAAACTACCGGTTTAGTAGAGAGCAACATCAAACTTTACTTTGTTTAGTGACGCTTCAGTCAAGTGAATTCAATTTGTCCAGTACTTTTTGCTACTGATACCCCAACGTTCATTGCGAGGTATTGCCCAGGTACAGTATAATTGTTGTTGAAAATTCAATACGAATAACTCTTAATTTTCTAACGACTGTGACGATGAAGTGATTCCGTTATTACCTCAAATAAGCAAGGTAGTACAGTACAGGTAGTATATTTAATTTAGTGAAAAGTGAAAACTTCTTATTTTACTTTGCTATTTTGGAGTGGTAAATGTCTTATCATATTTCTCATATAAAGTTGCACATAACTTAAAAATTAAATCGCCAGTATAAGTTAATAAGGAGAACTGAAAACATCAAGGGCAGTGAAAACTCTGTGTAATTTTTTAACTCTTCTTCAGTAACTGTGAGCAGAAAAATAAAACTGTGAGGTAAGAAATATTTTAAAGCACGAGTAAAAGAGAGCAATAATCAAAAAATTCAAAGTTGCGAGAAAAATTAGTTCAAAGTAATAAATACCGCAGTTTAGCAGAACTTTCCTTTAAGTAATATTTGAAATTGTTTAATTACCCCACTTTCACGACTGGTTCTGGCGTATAGATCGTCTTTTTAGAATAAGATGCCAAACAACAAATCAAAAATTGCGTGTTCATCAGACTGGAAATACTAAAATTGATGAATTTTGGTCGAAACCATTCACAAATTGTTTAAAATTTGGTAGTCGAAAAAAAAGTACAATCTAAACTACTTATTATAATTCGGGATTTTATTATAATAATATTTATGATCTTTTATACCCTTGATCCTGAAATGTGCATAAAGTCAAATTTGTTATTAAACATGAATTTTCTTTATAATTTATGGATAAACGGCTACCCCAATTTTTTTTAGATTTTATTGCTCTTACGCTTAGTTTATTATATCTGACGATTTTAATTATTTATATAAGTCGCACTTTCAAATACTGTTTTTACTTTTATAATATTCTGAAATTTGTCAGAATATTTTAACTATAGGTATAATAAATAACAGTTATTGCACTTCATTTCAGACTCCCGCTCTCAAAATGTGGCTTTTAGTGGGAATGTTTATAATTTTAATAGCAATACTTGACTATCAGAAGAAAAAACGTATGGACAGGTATTGCAACATTCCTGGCTTACCAGCTATTCCTTTGATGGGAAATGTACATCAATATTTAAACCATAATAACGAATGTAACAAATTAACTATCCGAATCTGCGTAAAAAAACATTTTCCATTTCAGCATTGCAAGAAACAGCCAAAGAACAGTTCCAAAAATACGATAATTTATTTCGAGTGTGGGTTTTCAATCGGTTCTATGTTGGTGTGACCAATTTTGAAATTATTCAGCTAATATTAAACAGTTCTAAACATATTGAGAAAAATGATATGTATAAATTGCTCAGACCATGGTTGAAAGAAGGCCTACTTCTAAGTACTGGATCGAAATGGTTCCACCGTAGACGAGTTATTACACCCGCATTCCACTTTTCTATTTTGAAACACTTTGTTCAAATTTTTGATGAACAAAGCAACATTTTAATTGATAAATTGCGACCCGTTGTTGGTGAGAACAAAGTGGTTGATATAAATGAATATATTACTTTAGCAGCGCTTGATGCCGTTTCAGGTAAGATTAAATATTTTAATGTTAATGTTTTGAACTACAAGCAGTTTGGTTATTTTAGAAAGTGCATTAGGTGTAAAGATTAATGCCCAATCAGATCCAGATTGTAAATACGTAAAGGCCCTTGACGAGTAAATAAATTAAATTCATGGATATTTTCCAACAGTTCAGTTGCTTTTCTTTTAGGTTAAGTAAGATCGTGCCGGACCGATTTTTTAAAATCCACCTTTTCCATGATATCACCTTTTCAACTTTAGGAATTTTTACAAAAAGACGGCACGACCAACTACTCCACACACTACATTCGTTTACACAAAAAATAATTGAGGACCGAAGAAAAGTGCTAGAAAATAATATTAATATTACTGAAAGCAATACAGGTAATTTATACCGCACCCGAAGGTAATGGATATACGTCTAAATTTCCTTTCTCCATAACAAGATGATGACATTGGGAAGAACAAGAGAGTGGCATTTTTGGATTTACTACTGCAGACAAGTATCGAAGGAAAGCCGCTTTCTAACGATGATATAAGAGAAGAAGTTGACACGTTCACTTTCGAAGGACACGACACAACGACTTCTGGGATTTGTTTTACACTTTTCCTAATTTCGAGGCATCCAGAAGTTCAAAAGAAAGTATTCAAAGAAATTAGGGACATTTTTGGAGATGATAAGACACGTCCAGCAACCTACAACGACCTTCAACAACTAAAATACACTGAATTAGTAATCAAAGAAGGGCTCCGTATGTTTCCGCCTGTTCCATTCATAGGCAGATATATGAATGAAGATTTAAACATTGGTAAATTATAGTTTGTTCTAATCCCAAAAAATTTTATTTAAACACTTTTAGGGGATCAAATTATACCAGCTGGAGCATCAGTGCACATACCACTTTTTATAGCTATGAGAAATCCAAAGTACTTTCGAGATCCTGATAAATTCATCCCTGAAAGGCACTCGGGAGAAACCAATTCAGACATTTTGAATCCATTCGCTTTTATCCCTTTTAGTGCAGGTCCTAGAAATTGTATTGGACAGAAATTCGGTATTTTAGAAATGAAAAGCATGATCACCAAAATCCTTAGACATTATGAACTTCTTCCTTTGGGAGAAGACGTTAGACCCGCAATCCTGCTTGTTTTGCGATCAATGACAGGTTATCAAATGGGATTGGTACCACGAGTTTATTAACAGTTGAGCATTGATTGAGGATGTTATATACTTTATTAGAATAAGAAATAAAGAATAGACACTTATTAACAATAATTACGAGTTTTTAATTTTATAATTGCAAAACTTATTGATTGAGCGAAAATAAAGCCTACAATTGGTCACTGGAGCTAAAGATTTGAGATAGAAACACGGTACTTATTTTTATTGGACAAGATATCTTTCGGTTTATGATTAAATTATCTGTGCTAAGCAATCAGACTTTTTTTTTTTAGAACAGGAACAAACGACAGCAATTCGCGATATTGCATATTATAGCAGTTATCGCTTGGACATGTGGTTTAGTATTGTTTTAAAATTTACTTATCAAGAGTTCTTTAATGTTGTTATATATATTAAAATATTTCTTGTAAGCATTGAAAGTCTGAAACGTGTCGTGTATGTAAATATACAATTACTTTTTTTTTCAAGGAGATCGATCTTTGGATCAATTGCTGCTGTTTTTCTCATACTAAGAGTTGATTCAATCCAGATCCAGATAAATACTTCCACTGGGAAAAAACTTTACACATGTAGTTAGTATCATTTTACGATAATTGACTGAATATAAAATGGGACTATAGAAACGATCTGCTATTAATTGGATCATATTATTTACAATGAAAAGTTATTAAGCTACAGTGCTGTGCAAAACATTTGCAACTAAAACCCCAATTCTCTATGTCTCACTACAACAAACCCTAAATTCTTAAAAACAAAAACGCTAGAACAGTGTTTTATTCTTTATTATATCTAAGTAGCTGGGTTACCCGGTTTCACCCGGCGTTGGCTAAATATTTACTAATTAAACACTTCTTAAATGTTCTAGTTTGTTATATTCTAGAAATTGATTCAACCCGAAAACTCCTTTATGGATCCGTCATCTTGAATCTCCAAATCTTAATAATATTCAAAATTAGTGGCCTTAAAATAATAATTGTACCAATTTTCATTAAAACCCGTTGAAATCGAGACATTTTGGTCGCCATATTGGGTCCGGCATCTTGGATCTAGAATCTTTGATAATATTCAAAATTAATGGCCCAAAAAAATCGTACTAATTTTCATGAAAATCCATTGAAGTCGAGAAATTTTGATTACCATATTGGATCCACCATCTTGGATTTAGAAATTTTGATAACAATCAAAATCAGTGACCTCAAAGCAATCGTTGTACTAAAGGTTTCAGCGTGAAAAAAACACTTATTTTTCCGATTTTTTTTTAGAAATATGGATTGAGCAAAGTTATTGAAACCTTTTGTACATTATTAAGTATGATGTCGATAATACTCAGTAATTTTTTTATGCGAAAATATCGACAAACAAGCCGGTGACGGAGCTTTTCCAAGAACGTCTTTGGAAATAGACGATTTGCGGTGTACACTGGAAATTATCCGAAATTAAAAACCTTTAAAATTTAGTCAGAGTATCATTCAATCCTCCCCCCAACGTTCTCTGATTATTATATTTTTTATTTTTAAATGTTTGGTGGTAATTTAAAGTAAAATCTGCTACTTTTTACGACAAATTTCACCATTTTGTAAGTGGAAAACCCCCTTAATGTAAAAAAAAAAAATTTAAAACTCAACGTTGGGGGGAGGTATTTTATACATAGAAAGTGTGTACCAAGTTTGAAATGAATCAGTAATGTAGTTTTTAAATAGCAGTGTATACGGACTTTTAAAAAGTGGTTTTGAAAAAGCTCAGTCACCGGCTTGTCTGTCGATATTTTCGCATAAAAAAATTACTGAGTATTGCTGAAATCATACTTAATAATATACAAAAGATTTCAATAAATTTGCTCAAACCATATTTCTAAAAAAAAATCGCAAAAAAAGGTTTTTTTTCATGCTGAAACCCTTACTTACCTTACCTTAATCAGCGATTCGATATGTGAAGAAGGTATATCATTCCAAGTCTTTTTTTATACCATTAAAGAGTTCGTCACGGTTGCTGTAAAATTGTCCCCTCATATTTCTCTTAACTAGTTGCCATAGATTTTCTATGGGGTTGAGGTCTGGGGACTGTGCGGGCCATTTTAAAACTTCAATGTTTTGCTGCAAACACCAAGCCTGAAGAAGTGTGGAGATGTGCTTGGGATCATTGTCCTGTTGGAAGCGCCAGCGCAGGAGCATTTCTTCCTCTGCGTAAGGAAGCATAACATTTTCCATAATATTTTTGTAGTCCTCCGCCTTCATTATCCGTGGTATTTCATAAAGAGGTCCCACGCCCTGAGCTGAAAAACACCCCCAGACAATTGTATTACCACCTCCATGCTTCACTGTTACCACAGTGTATCGCGGATTTAGTCGTTTGTTCGTCGGTCGTCCTACTTTTTGCCCTCCATCTAACCCCACTAAGTTAATCCAGATTTAATTCATTTTTTACCTGCCTTAAACTGAAAAAAGGCCGAGATTTAATTAAAATTTTAATTCTTCGATCCTCAGCCTTTGTCGTTTTCCTTGGTCTACCACGTTTATGAAAATTTCCAACACTCCTAGTCTTTTTAAGATTGCTTATAATTCTGGATATGGTGGATTTAGCTATTTTATATTTCTTACTAATGTCTTTTTTGGTTATACCATTTCTATAATCACATATTATTCGGTTTTTTATTTCGCTGCAAAATGTATTACTACCCATTTTAAGAACTTTTAACTGAATTGCGTTAGAGGAAAAAAATATTTTAATAATACACTTCCGCTCACGGAACTGGCTAAAAGACTGCCCTGCAGTAGTCGAATCGGAATACAAAATAACAGTTAACTAACAAAGTACTGCCCATTCTCATTTATTCGAAATTATTGAAAAGTATTTGTTGATATGTAGGGGAGAAGTGGCATGAAGGAGCCAGGTTTTGAAAGAGCCACTTACATTATTTTGGTAGTTTAGGAACGGATTTGGTTGGTAATTTTATTTTTAAGTGGCAACAATGATTTCCCGTCACCCACAAACATTTGACAGTTCGCCGAAAGTAACGGACGCTGGCACATTGAGTCAAAGTTTTTGGTACCAAAAAAAAAATATTTTGCTTCATTTAACTTGTTTTTTGGTATTTTATTGTAAACAAATATAGGCAAATGGATTGCAGATTGAGTTTGTGCATATATTTGGCCTTGCAGCTGCGTAAAAGCTGAGCCACAAAAGTTTTGATATTATTGTTATTTTGAAGGTTATATTTTTTTAAAGAATAAGTTATGAAAGAGCCGGGTGAATGGGCCTTGAAAGAGCTGGCTTGATGATGTTTTTACTCAAAAAGGATCAATTCTACGAATAAATTTTACATGATAAAAAGTGTTTATAATTAGCCAAAGAACACGTGTGAATTTTTTCAGAATTTTTTGGGACATTTTTGGATTTTTAAAAAATTGGCCAAATCCAAAAAACCAAAAATAGTCCAAACAATTCTGAAAAAATTTACATGTTTTCCTTGGCTAATTATAAGCACTTTTTGTCATATAAATTTGTTTTGTAAAGTTGATCCTTTTCGTGTAAAAAAATCGCGAAGATTTTTATTTCATTGCTGTACAAAATAGCCATTTTACAAAAACCAAAGCGAAAAAAAACTCTCAAAACCATGGTTTGAGAAAGTGTATACATTCGGACCGTGATTTCTGGTGGTTATATGATCATTTTTGCATAATTTTCACAATTACACTTTATAATACAGACTGGCTCTTTCATAACTTTTAGTAGCTCTTTCAATACCGAAATGTTATGAAAGAGCCAAAAGACACATCTTTTAAAAATTAATATTTTGTTGATTTTTTTATAGTATTTAAGGTTTTTTCCTATGAAATTACCTACTTTAATAAATGAATAATAATTGAAGAAAAAAAAATCATCATTTCTTTCATTAAAAGTATATATTTTTGCTCCGTTTAGTAAACTGGCTCTTTCATGCCACTTCTCCCCTAAATGTTTTTCACAGGCAAATTTGTTACCTAGAATAACAAAATGAGTGTTAACTCTTATTATGAGATATTTGCTTCTGCTATTATTATATCTAGAAACTAGATCTAAAACTTTTTTTGGTTTCAGTGGTTTAGGACATTTTGTAATGAGCTGTAAGAAACTGTGATTTTAGTTGCGAATGTTCTGCACAGCACTGTACTTCTTTAATACAATGGTATACAATGGCACTGAATGTTTTTATTTCTTGAGTATATGTATATTTTGCTGTATCAGTTTACCCGTGATGGGAATTGCGCTAGTTTAGTGGTGGACTTATTAACTTGAAAAAGTAAAAGTCATATAAAAGTTAACACAACATACTGGAGTTATTCCCTTTTTAAATTTAGACCTTGCTTTATCCCCTCTGTTTAAAAGTTAAAGCTTCACTAACCAAAAAATGGTAGGTATATAAACAATAATCACGTAGAGAACGTAAGTTTTTGTATTTGGTTCTACTTCGGTTAAGTACAACAATTGGTTATAGCTGAATTTTTGGTAACCAGACAGAGTTCTTCTAAGCTATTGGTTTAGTAAAGAGCAACATCAAACTTTACTTTGTTTAGTGATGCTTCAGTCAAGGGTATTCAATTTGTCCAGTACTTTTTGCTACTGATACCCCAACGTTCATCGCGGGATATTGCCCAGATATAGTATATTTGTTGTTGAAAGTTCAATACTAATTGCTCTTAATTTTTTAACGACTGTCCAAAGTGATTGCGTTATTACCTCAAATAAGCAAGGTAGTACAGTACAGGTAGTATATTTAATTTAGCGAAAAGTGAAAACTTCCTATTTTACTTTGTTATTTTGGAGTGGTAAATGTCTTATCATATTTCTCAAATAAAGTTGCACATGACTTTAATTAAAATCGCCAGTATAAGTTAATAAGAAGAACTGGAAAGACCAAGGGAAGTAAAAAATCTGTGTAATTTTTTATTTCTTCTTCAGAAACTGTGAGTAGAAAAATAAAACTGTGATGTAAGAAATATTTGATGGCACGAGTAAAACAAAGCAATAATCAATAAAACCAAAGTTACGAGCAAAATTAGTTCAAAGTAATAAATACCGCGGATTAGCAGAACTTTCCTTTAAGTCAAATTTGAAATTGTTTAATTACCCCGCTTCTGGCGTATAGATCGTGTTTTTAAAATAAGATGCAAAAGAACAACTCAAAAATTTCGTGTTCATAAGACTGGAAATACTAAAATTGATGAACTTTGGTCGAAACCATTCACAAATTATCTAAAATTTGGTAGTCGAAACTAAAAGTACAATCTAAACTTATTATTATAATTCGGGATTTTATTATAATAATATTTATGATATTTTATACTCTTAATCCTGAAACGTTCGTTAAGTGAAATCTGTTATTAAACATAAATTTTGTTTATAATTCACGCATAAGCGGCTATTCCAATTTGTTTTTCGATTTTATTGATCTTACGCTTAGTTTACGATTTTAATTGTTAAATTAATTCATATTTTCAAGTTTTTAATTTTATAATATTTTGAAATTTGCGTTTTTCAGAATATTTTAACCATAGGCATAATAAATAACTACAGTTATTACACTTCATTTCAGACTCCCGCTTTCACAATGTGGCTTTTAGTGGGAATGTTTATAATTTTAATAGCAATACTTGACTACCAAAAGAAAAAACGTATGGACAGGTATTGCAACATTCCTGGCTTACCGGCTATTCCTTTGATGGGAAATATGCATCAATATTTAAACCATAGTCCCGAATGTAACAAATTAACTTTCCGAATCTGCGTAAAAAAACATTTTCCATTTCAGCAATTGTAGAAAAATTGAAAGAACAGTTCCCAAAATATGACAATTTATTTCGAGTGTGGATTTTCAATAGGTTCTATACATGTGTGGACAATGTTGAAATTATTGAGCTAATATTGAACAGTTCTAAACATATTGAGAAAAATGATATGTATAAATTGCTCAGACCATGGTTGAAAGAAGGCCTTCTTCTAAGTACTGGATCGAAATGGTTCCACCGCAGACGAGTTATTACACCAGCATTTCACTTTTCTATTTTGGAACAGTTTATTCAAATTTTTGATGAACAAAGCAACATTTTGGTTGATAAATTGAGACCCGTTGTTGATGATAACCAAGTGATTGATATCAATGAATATATTACTTTAGCAGCGCTTGATGCCATTTCAGGTAAGATTAAATATTTTATTGTGAATGTCTTGAAACTACAAGCAGTTTGGTTATTTTAGAAAGTGCATTAGGAATAAAGATTAATGCCCAATCAGATCCAGATTGTAAATACGTAAAGGCCCTTGCTGAGTAAATAAATTAAATTCATAGACATTTTCCAACAATTCATTTGCTTTTTTTTTAGGTTAAGTAAGATCGTACCGGATCGATTTTTAAAAATTCACCATATGCATGATACTAGCTTTACAACTTTAGGAATTTTTACAAAAAGACGGCAAGACAAACTACTCCACACGCTACATTCGTGTACACAAAAAATAATTGAGGACCGAAGAAAAATGCTAGAAAAGAATATTAATACCGATATAAAAACCGAAACCAAAACAGGTAATTTGTACCGCACCTGAAGAGAATGCATATACGTCTAAATTTCCTTTCTCCATAAAAAGATGATGACATTGGGAAGAAGAAGAGAGTGGCATTTTTGGATTTACTACTGCAGACAAGTATCGAAGGAAAGCCGCTTTCTGACGATGATATAAGAGAAGAAGTTGACACGTTCACTTTCGGAGGACACGACACAATTTCTTCCGGGATTTGTTTTACGCTTTCCCTAATTTCGAGACATCCAGAAGTACAGAATAAAGTATTAGAAGAAATTAGGGACATTTTTGGAGATGATAAGACACGTCCAGCAACCTACAAAGACCTTCAACAACTAAAATACATTGAATTAGTAATCAAAGAAGGGCTCCGTATGTTTCCGCCTGCTCCAGTTATAGGCAGATATATGAATGAAGACTTAAAAATTGGTAAATTATAGTTTGTTCTAAACCCAAAATATTTTATTTCAATATTTTTAGGGGATCAAATTATACCAGCTGGAGCATCCGTGTACATGCCACTTCTTATAACTATGAGAAATCCAAAGTACTTTACAGATCCTGATAAATTCATCCCTGAAAGGCACTCGGGAGAAACAAATGCAGACGTTTTGAATCCATTCGCTTTTATCCCTTTTAGTGCAGGTCCTAGAAATTGTATTGGACAGAAATTCGCTATTTTAGAAATGAAGAGCATGATTACCAAAATCCTTAGGTATTATGAACTTCTTCCTTTGGGAGAAGACGTTAGACCCGTAATCCAGATTGTGTTGCGATCAATGACTGGTTATCAAATGGGATTGGTACCACGAATTTATGAGCAGTTGAGCATTGATTGAGGATGTTATATACATTATTAAAATAGAAAATAAAGAATAGAAATTTATTAACAATAATTACAAGTTTTTGAATTTTTAATTGCAAAACTTAATGATTGAACGAAAATAAAAAAAGTAAACATTTTAGATAGAAACACGGTACTTATTTTTATTGGATGAGATATTTTTCGGTTTATTATTATTGAACTAGCTGAGGTTAACCCATTTTGATGGAGGACGCCGTCTGGGGCATGGGTGGACAGCTGGTGGTGGCTGGAGACTTCAACGCGAAGGCCTTGGAGTGGGGGGAGCCTACGCCCGACTCCCGGGGAGGATGCGTCCTGGACTTTGCGTCCAGGGTTGGAAAAGTGTTATTAAACATCGGCTCGACGTCTACCTTTCGGCGTCCTGGTTATAGGGAGACGATCATTGATCTCTCCTTAGCGACGGAAAATCTGGCTGCACGAGTACAGAACTGGCAAGTGTTCGAGCGATCACCAATATATCACGTTCCGCGTGGTTGGTGTAGTGTCAGCGCGGGCCCGCCCAGATGGGATGTCACCAGGATGGACGCCGAAAGGATGTCTCTAGCCATTACACGCGGCTGGCGAACCATTGTCGGGATCCCATAAGGATTGCCGCCACTCGAGCGAGCCGAACAACGGGTGGTAGACTCAACGATGAGTCTAATCCATCGGGCTTGCCGAGAGGCTGTGCCAAGAAAGAGGAGGTATAGAGAGGGGCGTCATCCGGTGTATTGGTGGACGGATGAGATCGTGGAACTAAGGAGGATCTCCGTCTCAGGCGGTTGGCTCCGCGAGCCGATCGACGCGATTCCGACGCAGCCCGTAAATCTGCCGAGCACAAGGCGGCAAAGAGGGATCTTCGTAGGGCCATCAAAACGAGTAAGCGCCGATGCTGGAGGCGGCTGGGCTAGGACCTCAATGAGGATCCTTGGGGGTTGGGGTATGGGATCGTTCTGCGTAAATTGGCGACTTTCTCACCGAGTGCTCCCCTCGATGCGGGGAAGGTCCGAACCGTTGTGGATGCCCTCTTCCCCACCCATCCGTCGGCGGGGAACTCGAGGCTCCTTCAATGGAGGAGCTCATGAGGGCCTGGCAGTCTTCAAAACAGAAAGGCGCCGGGGCCCGATGGGCTTCCAGCGGAGGTGCTAAAGGCGTTGACGGCGAGCCATCCAGAGCTCTTGCTAGATATGTACAACGCCTGCCTGAATGCGGGAATCTTTCCGTCTCGCTGGAAGGCAGCGAGGCTTGTGCTGATCAGCAAGGGCAAGGGCCCGGCAGAGTCCCCTGGGTCGTACAGGCCGCTGTGTATGCTCGACACGGCCGGCAAGCTCCTGCTGCCTCGTCTCCATGCGGCGGTTGTGGCCGCTGGAGAACTTTCCGAAAGACAGTATGGCTTTCGGAAGGGGAGGTCGACGGTTCACGCTATCCAGGAGGCGGCCAGGGCCACCGAATGCGGGAATCATTATTCCCGTCCGGTGTGCCTGCTTGTCACTCTGGATGTGCGCAACGCCTTTGGCTCGATGAGGTGGGGGGATCCGCTGAATGCGTTAGAACGGTATTTCAGGGTCCCCCAGTATCTCCTGCGGATGATGGGGGATTATCTGTAGGACCGCACCCTCACCTACGAAACTGAAGATGGTCCGGAAACGAGGGCTCTCTCGGCGGCGGGGTGGCCCAGGAATCTAGGTGCCCAGGTCCAGGTGATGCATCGGGTAGGTTCTTGGCTGCGCGATAACGGGCTGGAGCTGGCCCTGGCCAAGACCGAGATCGTCCTTCTGACAAAGAAACGCATTCCGCTAGTGATAGGAATGCGGGTAGGAGACATGACGGTCCAGACGAAGCCGGCAAGAAATTAAGATCCGGGCAGACAAGGCGGTGACAGCGGCGCTGAGCAGGCTTATGGCCAACATTGGAGGACCGAGGCCCTACAAAAGGCGTCTGCTGCTCCACACCGCCGAGATCGTTATGCTGTACGGCGTGAAAGTCTGGGTCGACGCGATGCGGTTTGAGAAGTACCGCAAACGCATGGCGGCAGTACAGCAGCGTGCGGTGTTCCGCATCGCGAGATCCTATCGAACGGTCTCGGAACCAGCGGTTTTAGTGGTCGCGGGGGTCATACCCATTGATCTCTTAGCCAAGGAGCGACAGTTCGTCCACCAGGAGAAAGACGCCCTGGGGAGGAAAGAGGCAGCAGTGGCGGCCAGGACCGCTCGGGTTATACACCAGCTGGCCACCTGACCACCGTCAGCATGATGAGGTGGATTACTACCAAATGCTGACGGGGAACGGGAACTTTCGGGCCTTCCTTCACCGTATATGGAAGACACCGAGCCCGTGCTGCATTTATTGCGACTCCCCATCGGACTCCGCTCTCCATACATTCTTTGAATGTGATAGATGGAGAGCGCAGAGAGAGGAGTTGGAAGATGCGGCCGGCAGCATAACCCCGGACAATATGGTCGGGGGGAGGACCTCTGGCGAAGGGTCGCTCTTTTCGTGAGAGCTAGAGAGAAGGACGCTGGGTAAGTGGAGAGGGAAGGAGCCCCCGGCAGTGGCGGCTAAATAGGACTTTATCCTGAAGTAATGTCTAACAGACTGTTCTGGGGTGGAACTCCTGGGGGCGGGGAGTGGGGTTTTAGCCGGTAGGCTTGGGTAGGCTGGGGAGTCCGGCACACGGGTGTCTTCGTACACCTATGGTGCATAAAGCATTTCCCCACTTCCAAAAGAAAAAACCCATTTTGCTGGGTTTCTTTTTGCTACATCTGGGCAGTTTTTTTCTATATCTAATATAATAGAATAAGTGCAATAAAAGACTTGTATTTTTTTATTTTCTTTTTATTCTTTCGGTGTACATAAATATCTTACATACTAAATAATTTTATCACAGTACATTCTTAAACAAGGTGTCAAAAACCATCCGTCCACCCCTTTTAAATCGACCAAAAACTTTTTTTCGCCAAGTCGATTGCTCCAATTAACCCTCGAGCGGGCGCGCTGGTACGCCAGACATGTTTGAATCAGTGCTGCGCTCTCAAAATATCTAAGTCCCTTAAAATTCATATTTTCCTTTCTGGATTCTCCTTTAAGCATAAAAGTGCAAAGATGTAAACGAATTTTATGGAACAGTGGAAAAAAATAATTTTTTTTAAAGAAAAAGTAAAAATTCGCTGTGGCGTACTTTGTACGCCGCGCGCCTGGTGGTGTGTCAGATTCGAGCGCACCCGCTGGAGGGTTAAATAAGGGTACGCTCTATCGATTGGCGCTATTTTCAGCTTCCGGTCTCGACCGAAAGTGCGTTATTTAGACTGGAAGTATTTTGACCTCGAATTCGGATATCACAATTAAAAATCCACAACTTTCATTTGATACATTAAAAACAAAAAAACCAATTTTCGAATTCACATTCTGCGTCATAACTTGAATCACATATGGTGAACAATATATTCAATTGGGAAGCATCTGTAACTGCTCAAATTTTCAAAATATTTTCCTAGAATATTTCATAGACGATTTTCAGTAGAAGTCAGCTTTGGAATAATACAGTGTTGCCAAACAGCTTTGAATACAGTGTTACCCATGTTAGCACCTTTAGACCCATCTTACAGGTATCTGTAACTGAGAAAAACGTCTGTCAATTTCTTTTTTTTGTGTATTCAAAATAGTGTAAATTAAGATATACTCAGATTCCAGACTTGTGGTAGTAAATTTTTTTTAATTATAAATTAGCAACTTGGAAAAAATAGTAAGTATTTTTGCAACCGCGATAATCCTGCCAGAAGTGGATTTTCTTATTTCAATTGCATTAAATAGTATGTATAAAAAGTTTCAGCTTTAGTCGAAGTGGCGACCAGCTCTTAGACTATTCGACTCCACTGCAAATTCCAATAGCAAAGGTGAAGCAAGTATTGAAAATTGAATAGAAGAGTTTAAAAAGATGTCACGAAGACAAAACAAACCATCGTGGTATATCCGAAACATTGTCCCGAATAAAACTTAACTTTTATTGGCCCAATACAGTAAAACCCGCTTAAATGCACATCCAATTTGTCAGAAAATTTCGTGCATTTAAACGGTTTGTGCATTTAAACGTTTTTAAGATAAACGTTGTGCATTGTGTGATGCTGTGCATTTAAGAGAGCTCGGATTACTTTTTTTCAGTTTGGTTAATTACATAGCTTTCTGTTTTCGTCTTTACTTTACAAATTTTACCAAAATTAAATAATTACAATCCGCAATTTACAAGGTCCACCCGCCAACTCAAAAAGACTGAAATGTCAAAGCAGAGTCTAACGAGAAAGTGTTCTTCTTCTTCTTTGCCTTTAAATGGTAACCACCGAGGGGACAATGTAAAAGTACTACATTTCTACAGATCTGTTCATTTAAAGTATGTATATTGCATTTATCCGGTTATTTTTTAATTCAAATAGAAAATTCGTGCCTGAAATTAATGTGCAAATAAGAGGTTTGTGTACTTAAGAGGTGTGCAATAATGCGGTCTTTGTTTCTACACATTAATAAGGCAAAAAATTCGGTGCATTCGCATCGTGTGCAATAAAAGGAATTGTGCAGTAAAGCGGGTTGCATTTAAACGGGTTTTACTGTATTAAACAAATGGTTACGAATTTTATTAACAATTGCACTTTATGCCAAGTAATGAAATATGGATGCAATCCCCCAAAACAAAAATTCTATATTACCCTTACGCCTAGAAAACCGTTCGAAATTGCCCACGCAGACACTTTCACTATCAAAAGGCAAAAGTTTTTAACTATAATTGATAAATTTTCGAAACACGGACAAGCATATACCTTAGAAGAATTAACAGCAATTGATATAACAAAGGCCTTCATAAATATGACGCGAGTTGAAAAATAATATAATGAAGGAATTCACAGCACTGCATAAAATAAAAGTTCATTACACGACACCACTTAAGGAGGTATCCCACTCTAACACGTTCAAAAAATGGATTTGTTTTATTAGTTTTGAAAAATTCTGTGTTCTTTCCTGAATCGTTTAAGCTATCTCTTGCCGCGAAATGTGAAAAGCTCGCGCCGCTACAGGCGATTCCGTGCGCAGCTGCGCGCTCTCCACCACTCTTAACTTTAACTTAAATGCCGTTTTTCTCAAAACACCGTCTTGTTGAATGGTGTGCAGCATTCTGAGAAAACCATTCATCCGAAAAATTTCAGATTTTGGTACAAGCTGTGTTAGCTTTGTCTCTATGACCTAAATGGAGCAAATCAGGCATTTTTACATTTACATAGCTCATAGCCCATATTTTAACAGTAAAAAATCAACTAAAGAATACAACTTATAGTAGAAAAAATTAAAAAAATGAATAAAATTTTTTTTTCAAAATGTGCCACACTCATGCCATAGCCACATATATAAAGAGTACTAATGTGCAATCGCATAATTTTCAGATTATTTTTTTGGCTGTTATCATGCACACCGTTCCTAAGGTATGAGTCCCAGTAGCAGGCCTGCCCTGACCCAACCACTCAATAAAATTTTTTTTTTTTCTCAAAATATTCATTAAAGATCATATAATAAGAGGATTATTATGTTTAACTCTAAATGTTTTGTATTTTCTTGTTCAACTCCCTGAAAAAAACGTCCAATTCAAGGGCCTCTAGAGTGGGATAACCCCTTAATCCCAATTCAAATAGCCCAATAGAAAGGTTTCACTCAACAATTATTGAACACTTGAGAATACTCAGCGAAACGAGAAAAGATCTCAATATTGTGGATCAAATGCCTTATGCAATTCTGGGCTACAATCATTGAGTCCACTCTGCAAAGTCAAAACAAATCGATATTAGATACCCAAAATCCCTTCCATCTTGACATTGATAAGCTACTATATTCTAATTACATAAAATAACATAAAAATAAAACCAAGCGAATTTACGAAAACCTGCACGACAAAATGAGCAGCCAAAAAGTAAATCTCATTACAAAACTAAATCAAATCGCGAAGAACCCTTAAATCACCCACCCAACACTTTACCATTCCACAAAACTAGAGCCCGAAGTAAAACAGAACCGCGCTTTAAGCCCCAAGTTGTCCAAAATGAAGGCGATATTACAATAGAAACCCCAATACAATACCTACCATAAAAGTAACTTAAGGAAACCCCTTCCTAACCAAAAATCCAACATTTATTTGCAGGAACTTCCTCGCCTTACTGGCAATAGTAGCCGCGGAGAAGATTAAACTTACAAACCTAGAATCCAATACTGGCATACTTCCCTTCAAATTAGGTAACACAAAAATAAGAAACTTATACCACACATTTCTCCAGCATTTCGATCTCGAACTTATAGAAAATCAACTCCACGAATAAATACGAAAATGTGTCAACACTCGAAACAAACCAACACTCAACTCAGGATTAAAAACCATAAAAAGCCTAACAGAAATCCAGTTACAAACGATTCAGCAAAAGTTACATTCACTAGTACATATTTCGAAACCGCGAGCAAAAAGGGGAATCTTCGATGGATTAGGGACACTTTTAAAAAGTATTACAGGAAATTTGGATGCGCAAGACGGCAACAATTTTGATAATGCTATCAAAACCTTAAAATTCAACCAAAATAACATAGCACAAACATTAAATAGACAAATTTTACTAACAAAAAGTATTATCCTAAAATATAACAAAGCATTAAACCTTATTGAGCAAAAGGAAGACAGGTTAGCCAATAAAATAAATGATATTGCCAAAATAACCACAATAAATTCAATCGACTATTTCAACGCTAAAAACATATTAGACGAAATAGGCACTGTAGTACATATGGTCAACAAAGTTTTGCAACATGATTCCCCAAACGAATTACTGTTTGGAAACAAGCCCGCAGATATTCATAACTACTATTAAGTTTTAAGTGTAGAAGCCTACTATTCAAATTATGGAAAGAATACGAATATCAACGGAGGAATCAAAAATTAATTCCTGATCCTAATATATTTATTTCAAACAGGAATTTATCGCAAATAGTGAGAATACTTTAAATTCACAATTATATTGGATTAAAATTATACGATATTCGAAATGAAAAAACCAAATATGTACCAAAATTCTTATATATCGAGTTACTTCCACTAGAAAAAGATTTAAGACACGTAGTATCGTTTTAAGATTACTGACCGAATATCAAATGAGACTAAAGACACGATCAGCTATTAATTTGATCGTATTATTTACAATGAAAAGTTGTTTAGCTACTCCTTTAAAAGCTAATAGCATATAATGGCACTGAATGCTTTTATTTCTTGAGCATATATTTTGCTGTACCACTTTACCCGTGATGGGAATTGTACTAGTTTAGTGGTGGAATTATTATAGTTTAACTTCAAAAAATAAAAGTCATATAATAGCTAAAAATAACATACTGGAGTTATTCCTTTTATAAATTTAGAACTTGCTTTATCCCCTCTATTCAAAAGTTAAAGCTTCACTAGCCAAAAAATGGTAGGTATATAAACAACTATCACGTTGATGATGCATGTTTTTGTATTTGGTTCTACTGTGTTGTGGTTACAACAACTGGTTATAGCTGAAATATTGGTAAGCAGACAGAGTTCTTCTAAGCTATTGGCTTAGTAAAGAGTAACATAAAATTTTACTTAGTTTAGTGACGCTTCAGTTAAGTGAATTCAATTTGTCCAGTACTTTTTGCTACTGATACCCCAACGTTCATCGCGGTATAGTATAATTGTTGTTGAAAATTCAATACTAATAACTCTTAATTTTTTAACGACTGTCCGAAGTTATTACCTCAAATAAGCAAGGTAGTAAATTTAATTGAGCGACAAGTGAAAACTTTCTTACTTTACTTTGATATTTTGGAGTGGTAAATGTTTTATCATATTTCTCATTTAAAGTTTCACATAACTTTAATTAAAATCGCCAGTATAATTTAATAAAGAGAACTGGAAACATCAAGGGGAATGAAAACTTTGTGTAATTTGCTAACTTTTATTCAGTAACTGTGAGCAGAAAAATAAAATTGTGATGTGAGAAATATTGTAAAGCACGAGTAAAAGAGAGCAATAATCAACAAATTCAAAGTAGCGAGAAAAATTAGTTCAAAATAATAAATACCGCAGTTTAGCAGAACTTTCCTTTAAGTAATTTTTGAAATTGTTTAATTACCCCACTTTCACGACTGCTTCTGGCATATATATCGTTTTTTTAGAGTAAAGTGCCAAACAACAAATCAAAAATTGCGTTTTCATCAGACTGGAAATACTAAAATTAATGAATTTTGGTCGAAACCATTCACAAATTGTTTAAAATTTGGTAGTCGAAAATAAAAGTACAATCTAAACTACTTATTATAATTCGGGATTTTATTATAATAATATTTATGATCTTTTATACCCTTGATACTGAAATGTGCATAAAGTCAAATCTGTTATTAAACATGAATTTTCTTTATAATTTATGGATAAACGGCTACCCCAATTTTTAGATTTTATTGCTCTTACGCTTAGTTTATTATATCTGACGATTTTAATTATTTATATAAGTCGCACTTTCAAATACTGTTTTTACTTTTATAATATTCTGAAATTTGTCAGAATATTTTAACCATAGGCATAATAAATAACAGTTATTGCACTTAATTTCAGACTCCCGCTCTCAAAATGTGGCTTTTAGTGGGAATGTTTATAATTTTAATAGCAATACTTGACTATCAGAAGAAAAAACACATGGACAGGTATTGCAACATTCCTGGTTTACCAGCTATTCCTTTGATGGGAAATGTACATCAATATTTAAACCATAATCCCGAATGTAACAAATTAACTATCCGAATCTGCGTAAAAAAACATTTTCCATTTCAGCATTGCAAGAAAAAGCCAAAGAACAGTTCCAAAAATACGATAATTTATTTCGAGTGTGGGTTTTCAATCGGTTCTATGTTGGTGTGACCAATTTTGAAATTATTCAGCTAATATTAAACAGTTCTAAACATATTGAGAAAAATGATATGTATAAATTGCTCAGACCATGGTTGAAAGAAGGCCTTCTTCTAAGTACTGGATCGAAATGGTTCCACCGTAGACGAGTTATTACACCCGCATTCCACTTTTCTATTTTGAAACACTTTGTTCAAATTTTTGATGAACAAAGCAACATTTTGGTTGATAAATTGAGACCCGTTGTTGGTGAGAATAAAGTGGTTGATATAAATGAATATATTACTTTAGCAGCGTTAGATGCTGTTTCAGGTAATATTACATATTTTAATGTTAATGTTTTGAACTACAAGCAGTTTGGTTATTTTAGAAAGTGCATTAGGGGTAAAGATTAATGCCCAATCACATCCAGATTGTAAATACGTAAAGGCCCTTGATGAGTAAATAAATTAAATTCATAGATATTTTCCAACAATTCAGTTGCTTTTCTTTTAGGTTATGTAAGTTGCTACCGGGCCGATTTTTAGAAATCCACCTTTTCCATGATATCACCTTTTCAACTTTAGGAATTTTTACAAAAAGACGGCACGACCAACTAATCCACACACTACATTCGTTTACACAAAAAATAATTGAGGACCGAAGAAAAGTGCTAGAAAATAATATTAATATTACTGAAACCAATACAGGTAATTTATGCAGGTAATGCATATACGTCTAAATTTCCTTTCTCCATAAAAAGATGATGGCATTGGGAAGAAGAAGAGAGTGGCATTTTTGGATTTACTCCTCCAGACAAGTATGGAAGGAAAGCCGCTTTCTGACGATGATATAAGAGAAGAAGTTGACACGTTCACTTTCGGAGGATACGACACCACTACTGCTGGGATTTGTTTTACGCTTTTCCAAATTTCGAGGAATCCAGAAGTACAAAATAAAATATTCAAAGAAATTAGGGACATTTTTGGAGATGATAAGGCACGTCCAGCAACTTACAATGACCTTCAACAACTAAAATACACTGAATTAGTAATCAAAGAAGGGCTCCGTATGTTTCCGCCTGTTCCATTCATAGGCAGATATATGAATGAAGATTTAAAAATTGGTAAATTATAGTTTGTTCTAATCTCAAAAAAATTTATTTAAACACTTTTAGGGGATCAAATTATACCAGCTGGAGCATAAGTGCACATACCACTTGTTATAGCTATGAGAAATCCAAAGTACTTTCCAGATCCTGATAAATTCATCCCTGAAAGGCACTCGGGAGAAACCAGTGCAGGCGTTTTGAATCCATTCGCTTTTATCCCTTTTAGTGCAGGTCCTAGAAATTGTATTGGACAGAAATTCGGTATTTTAGAAATGAAAAGCATGATCACCAAAATCCTTAGGTATTATGAACTTCTTCCTTTGGGAGAAGACGTTAGACCCGCAATCCTGCTTGTTTTGCGATCAATGACAGGTTATCAAATGGGATTGGTACCACGAGTTTATTAACAGTTGAGCATTGATTGAGGATGTATTATACTTTATTAAAATAAGAAATAAAGAATAGACACTTATTAACAATAATTACGAGTTTTTAATTTTATAAATGTAAAACTTAATGATTGAGCGAAAATAAAGAAATTGGTCGCTGGAGCTAAGGATTTTAGATGGAAACACGGTACATACTTATTTTTATTGAATGAGATATTTTTCGGTTTATCATTACACTAGCTGAGGTTAACCCACTTTGCTGGGTTTCTTTTTGGTACATCTGTGCAGTTTTTTTTCTATATCTAATATAATAGAATAAGTGCAATAAGAGACTTGTATTTTTTCTATTTTCTTTATATTCTTTTCTATATATATGTTTATATATTTCTATATATATATTCTAGAACAATCGAAAGCATTCGAGGACACTTGAAAATATTCTGGTTCATTTAAGATCATTCTAGTACATTAGAGAACATTCTAGTATACTCGAGAACATTCTAGTACATTTGAAAATATTCGAGAACATTGCAGTGCATCCGAAAATATCCCAATATATTCTAGTACATTTGAGAGCATTCTGGTACATTAGAGAACATTCTAGTCCATTATACTACATTCGAGAACACTCTAGCACATTCGAGAACATTCTAGTACATTCGGGAATATTTTAGTACATTCGAGAACACTCTAGTACATTCGAGGGCATTCAGTAGCATTTGAGAACATTCTAGTACATGCGAGAACATTCTAATACATTCTAGAAAATCCAAGTGCATTCGAAAATATTCGAGAACATTCTGGTACATTCTTATACATTCGAGCATATTCTAGCACATTCGAGAACATTCTAGTACATGCTAAAACACTCTAGTACATTCTAGTAAATACGAGAATATTCGAGAACATTCCAGTACATTCGAAAATACTCGAGACATTCGAAAACATTCGAGAACAATCTGGTATATTCGAGATCACTCGAGATCATTCTAGTACATTCGAGATCATCCTAGGACATTTCCACTTATTCCAGTACAATGACGGATGTTTAGTGGTCGATAGAGGGTGGTCGGTGGTAGGTGTCCAGCGACCGGTGGTAGAATCGCAGATCCAAACACACAAACCAAAGTGGAAAAATGCCGAGCATTATAGGAGACTCCGAACAATTTGCAGAACACTTTGGTCGAAATGTATGAAAATGCCCGATGCCAACCAATTTCAACCACCATATTTCCCACCCCACCACAGCTATCGGCACGCAGCCCAAATGATCTGCAGCACCTGCAAATAATTAGGTGACAATATAGAATCAATTTTAAACTGAGAACAGAAATAGTTTAGATCTTGTCGAGAGGAGAATAAAATCTTTTCCTCGCTAAAGTCGCTTGTTTCTCTGCCTACCCTGAACCTTTAACTGGCGCAGTCGGAAAACTACTTCGGGAATCGATCGCGACAACCCGGGAATAATTTATTCGAGAAATGGAAAAGTATCTACGCGAAAATAATTATAATCGCACCAGAATAAAAGTAAAAATAAAAAGTAGAATTGTGTAAATTCGCGCTTCCAGAGTGTTGTGGAGTGAAACCAAAGAAACCAGCATCAGCAGCACTTCCCGTACTTAATCAAAGGATTCATTAGTGATGGAAAAAAGCATACTCCTGTAAGTAGTCTTATTTTCTCTGTTAATCACCCTAAAAGGTTAATTTTATCAACAAATTATCAATTAGTACAAAAATGATTCTTATTAGATTATTTATATCAAATCAATCTCAATAAAGAAGGGTTAAAACTTCACCTATAGGCGCTAAAAAAAAAGGTTTAATTATCCCCAAAATATTGGAATAAACTGGAATATTTTGCAAAATTCTAAATGTAAGATACTTTTGTGCTTCGAGTCATGAAATGTTAAGTGGGGTACTTTTAGACCACCTCCTGAGCCGCCATTTTGGAAGGGAAAAAAAAATTTTTTTTTTTATACTTTAGAAAAGTAAAATAAATTATTATACTTTAGAAAAGTTAAAAAAATTATGTAAAAAATTTAAAACAATAAAATTATTTTATCACCTTCTAAAACATTTTTAAAATATGACTGATTTTGAGGTGTTTACATGGACCAATTGTTCAACATGAACCTTATACCACATATTTCTCCAGCATTTCGATTTCGAACCTATAGAAAATCAACTCCACAAATATTAAATAGACAAATTTCACTAACGAAAAGTATTATTCAAGAATATAACAAAACATTAAACCTTATTGAGCAAAACGAAAACAGGTTAGCCAATAAAATAAATGATATTGCCAAAATAACCATAATAAATTCAATTGACTATTTCAACGCTAAAAACATATTAGACGAAATAGGCACTGTAGTACATATGGTCAACAAAGTTTTGCAACATGATTCCCCAAACGAATTACTGTTTGGGAACAAGACCGCAGATATTCATAACTACTATTAAGTTTTAAGTGTAGAAGCCTACTATTCAAATTATAAAATAGTATTTATTATTCACTTTCCCTTGACACATGCCGAAACTTACTCATTGTACCATCTCTATCCCATTCCAAACAAATGTAACAAAATCGATATTCCCCTGAAACCTGAAACCAATCCTGATATTGGGAAATTAGACTTACTACTTCGATGACGAAAAATACAAGAACACCGGAGTAACATTCTATTGCGACACATCGAGACAATTACAAAAAACCTGACCAGGAAGACTACTTACAACGAATATACACGGAGAAAGAAGTCATACACAAAAAATCAACCTGGAGAACATCCCACAGGATCGCAGCTATATTTGGACCATCTTGTCAATCGCCGTAATAGCTACCATATTAATATTCATCATCAAATACCGAAAATACCGCTAACTCCACAACTGTGCAACAGAAACCAAGGAAGTACGCAACAAGAAGTCACTCCACAGCCTCCGACGCAGTTGAGCCAACTCCCGCAGAACCACGAAGAACCCGTCTCACAAACTCTACCACGGACAAACCCTTTCGCGCAGGACTTGGAAGTTTTAAAGACATCCCCGCAAGGACTCTTCTGGCAAAGGAGGAGTTACGCTATCTCTCACGCTGACGTTCCCATGCACCCCAGCAACTTCTACGAACCGCAGATGCACCTGTGCATATGACAAGCTCAACATTCCCACCCTACACGACAGTCACAACGGTTCCGAAGCACATCAATTCTCACCGGTTAATACCAAGAACCCAGTTTACCCGCAGCACCTGCAAACAGGACAATATGGAATTAATCTTAAACTGAGAACAGAAATAGTTAAGATCTTGTCGAGAGCAGAATAAAATCTTTTCCTTGCTAAAGTCGTTTGTTTCTCTGCTAACCTTGAACCTTTAACTCGTTTTACGATAATTGACTGAATATCAAATAGGACTAAAGACACGAATCAGCTATTAATTGGATCGTATTATTTACAATAAAAATTTACTTAGCTACATCTTTTAAAGCTAATAGCATACAATGGCACTGAATGTTTTTATTCTATCTAATCTAATCTATTTAAAGCTTTATGCTGTGCCACCATGCGTACATATTATTTTTGAGTATCTATATATTTTGCTGTACCAGTTTATCCGTGATGAGAATTGTACTATATTAGTTTAGTAGTGGAATTTTTTATAGATTCTTTATATAACTTTAAAAAGTAAATGTCATATAAAAGTTAACACAAAACATACTGGAGTTATTCCTTTTTTAAATTTAGACATTGCTTTATCCCCTCTATTTAAAAGTTAAAGCTTCACTAGCTAAACAATGATAGGTATATAAACAACAATCACGTTGAGGACTTATGTTTTTGTATTTGGTTCTACTGTGGTTACAACAATTGGTTATAGCTGAAATAATGGTGAGCAGACAGAGTTCTTTTAAGCTATTGGTTTAGTAAAGAGCAGTATCAAACTTTACTTTCGCTGACGCTTCAGTCAAGGGTATTCAATTTGTCCAGTACTTATTGCTACTGATACCCCAACGTTCATCGCGGAGTATTGCCCAGGTACAGTATAATTGTTGTTGAAAATTCAATACGAATAACTCTTAATTTTCTAACGACTGTGACGATGAAGTGATTCCGTTATTACCTCAAATAAGCAAGGTAGTACAGTACAGGTAGTATATTTAATTTAGCGAAAAGTGAAAAGTTCCTATTTTACTTTGCTATTTTGGAGTGGTAAATGTCTTATCATATTTCTCATTTAAAGTTGCACATAACTTTAATTAAAATCGCCTGTATAAGTTAATAAGGAGAACTGGAAAGACCAAGGGAAGTGAAAAATCGGTGCAATTTTTTAACTCTTATTCAGTAACTGTGAGTAGAAAAATATAACTGTGATGTAAGAAATATTTTAAAGCACGAGTAAAAGAAAGCAATAATCAACAAATTCAAAGTTGCGAGAAAAATTAGTTCAAAATAATAAATACCGCAGTATAGCAGAACTTTCCTTAAAGTAATATTTGAAATTGTTTAATTACCCCACTTTCACGACTGTTTCTGGGGTATAGATCGTCTTTGTAGAATAAGATGCCAAACAAAAAATCAAAAATTGCGTGTTCATCAGACTGGAAATACTAAAATTGTTGAACTTTAGTCGCAACTATTCACAAATTGTCTAAAATTTGGTAGTCGAAAATAAAAGTACAATCTAAACTAATTATTATAATTCGGGATTTTATTATAATAATATTTATGATCTTTTATGGCCTTGATCCTGAAATGTGCATAAAGTCAAATCTGTTATTAAATATGAATTTTGTTTACGCATAAACGGCTACTCCAATTTTTTTCAATTTTATTGATCTTACGTTTAGTTTACGATTTTAATTATTAAAATAATTCATATTTTCAAGTTTTTAATTTTATAATATTTTGAAATTTGCGTTTTCCAGAATATTTTAATCATAGGCATAATAAATAACGTCAGTTATTGCACTTAATTTCAGACTCCCGCTTTCACAATGTGGCTTTTAGTGGGAGTGTTTATAATTTTAATAGCAATACTTGACTATCAGAAGAAAAAACGTATGGACAGGTATTGCAACATTCCTGGCTTACCGGCTATTCCTTTGATGGGAAATATGCATCAATATTTTAACCATAATCCCGAATGTAAGAAATTAACTTTCCGAATCATATTCTCAGAATCTGCGTAAAAAAACATTTTCCATTTCAGCAATCGTAGAAAAAGCGAAAGAACAGTTCCAAATATATGACAATTTATTTCGAGTGTGGGTTTTCAATAGGTTCTATGTAGGTGTGGCCAATGTTGAAATTATTGAGCTAATATTGAACAGTTCTAAGTATATTGAGAAAAATGATTCGTATAAATTGCTCAGACCATGGTTGAAAGAAGGCCTTCTTCTAAGTAATGGACCGAAATGGTTCCACCGTAGACGAGTTATTACACCCGCATTCCACTTTTCAATTTTGGAACAGTTTATTCAAATTTTTGATGAACAAAGCAACATTTTGGTTGATAAATTGAGACCCGTTGTTAGTGAGAACAAAGTGGTTGATATAAATGAATATGTTACTTTGGCAGCGCTTGATGCCATTTCAGGTAAGATTAAATATTTTAATGTTAATGTTTTGAACTACAAGCAGTTTGGCTATTTTAGAAAGTGCATTAGGTGTAAAGATTAATGCCCAATCAGATCCAGATTGTAAATACGTAAAGGCCCTTGATGAGTAAATAAATTAAATTCATAGATATTTTACAAAAATTCATTTGCTTTTCTTTTAGGTTAAGTAAGATCGTACCGGACCGATTTTTAAAAATCCACCTTATACTTGATACTAGCTTTTCAACTTTAGGCATTCTTACAAAAAGACGGCAAGACAAACTACTCCACACACTACATTCGTTTACACAAAAAATAATTGAAGACCGAAGAAAAGTGCTAGAAAAGAATATAAATAACGATATAAAAACCGAAACCAAAACAGGTAATTTGTACCGCACCTGAAGGGAATGCATATACATATGTCTAAATTTCCTTTCTCCATAACAAGATGATGACATTGGGAAGAAGAAGAGAGTGGCATTTTTGGATTTACTATTGCAGACAAGTATCGAAGGAAAGCCGCTTTCTGACGATGATATAAGAGAAGAAGTTGACACGTTTACTTTCGGAGGACACGACACAATTGCTTCCGGGATTTGTTTTACACTTTTCCAAATTTCGAGAAATCCAGAAATACAGAATAAAGTATTTGAAGAAACTAGGGAAATTTTTGGAGATGATAAGACACGTCCAGCAACCTACAAAGACCTTCAACAACTAAAATACACTGAATTAGTAATCAAAGAAGGGCTCCGTATGTTTCCGCCTGTTCCACTCATAGGCAGATATATGAATGAAGATTTAAAAATTGGTCAGTTATAGTTTGTTCTAATCTCAAAATATATTATTTAAACATTTTTAGGTGATCAAATTATACCAGCTGGAGCATCCGTGTACATGCCATTTCTTATAACTATGAGAAATCCAAAGTACTTTCCAGATCCTGATAAATTCATCCCTGAAAGGCACTCGGGAGAAACCAGTGCAGGCGTTTTGAATCCATTCGCTTTTATCCCTTTTAGTGCAGGTCCTCGAAATTGTATTGGACAGAAATTCGCTGTTTTAGAAATGAAGAGCATGATCACCAAAATCCTTAGGTATTATGAACTTCTTCCTTTGGGAGAAGACGTTAGACCCGCAGTCCAAATTGTTTTGCGATCAATGACTGGTTATCAAATGGGATTAGTACCACGAGTTTATTAGCAATTGTGCATTGATTCTCAATGTTATATAATTTATTAAAACAGGAAATAAAAAATGGACATTTATTAACAATAATTGGAAGTTTTTAATTTTATAATTGCAAAACTTAATAACTTTTTGCTCATTAAGAAAGTCTACAACAGGTCGCTATAGCTAAAGATTTTAGGTAGAAAATGGTACTTATTTTTATTGAACGAGATATCTTTTGGTTTATAATTAAATTACCTGTGCTAAGCAATCAGACTTTTTTTTGAGAACAGAAACAAAAGCCAGCAATTCGCGATATTGCATATTATAGCAGTTATCGCTTGGACAATGTGGTTAAGTATTGTTTTAAAATTTACTGATCAAGATTTCTTTAATGTTGTTATGTATATTTAAATATTTCTTCTAAGTATTGAACGTCCGAAACGCGTCGCGTATGTAAACATATAATAACTTCTTTTTTTCTCATACTAAGAGTTGATTCAATCCAGATCAAGATAAATACTTACTTCCACTGGGAAACGATTTAAGACATGTAGTTAGTATCGTTTTACGATCATTGACTGAATATCAAATGGGACTAAAGACACGATCAGCTATTAATTGGATCATATTATTTACAATATAAAGTTACTTAACTACATCCTTAAAAGCTAATAGCATACAATGGCTCTGAATGTTTTTATTTCTTAATAAATCTATTTAAAGTTTTATACTGTATCACTATACATAAATATATTTTTTGAATATATATTTTGCTGTACCAGTTTACTCGTGATGGGAATTGTACTAGTTTAGTGGTTGAAAGTTTTATAGGTTTTTTATATAACTTGAATAAGTAAAAATCATATAAAAGTTAACACATAACATACTGGAGTTATTCCTTTTTTAAATTTAGAACTTGCTTTATCCCCTCTATTTAAAAGTTAAAGCTTCCCTAGCTAAAAAATGGTAGGTATATAAACAACTATCACGTTGAGGACGTATGTTTTTGTATTTGGTTATACTATGGCTAAAATATTGGTAAACAAGATATAACAAATCAAAAATTATTTCATGATTGATGACGATACAAGGTCTTTCTAAGGGCATGCTTATTAAGACTTGCATTAAATAAGTCAACATGCTTGCAAACACTTAAGCACATGTGATTAATAGGCTATAGATATCATAGTCAGTACTACAACTGTTAGTTTGTAGAAGATTCAGATTTCTTAGGTTACGAGAGTTATCCCTAAATACGAAATTAACTTTAATGCTGTCAGCAACTTCACGACGTTTATATAAAGAAAGCGTGTCGAATAACTGCAGTTGGTTTTCATAAGGAAGAACACAAATCGGATCGACCCATGGTAAATCCTCCAGGGCAAATCTAATGAACTTACATTGAACAGACCTACTATACTTGTTAATGTTAACTTGACTCACGTATTCAAGAATTGGTCTCACAAAAGAAAAATATAGCTGTTTATATACAGAAATGTTAGAAAACTCACGTGACTATCTTTTTATGAAACCCAATAAAGAACAAGCTCTCGTAACCATGGAATTGATGTGCTCAACAAAGTCAAGCTCAATGTCAAGAATAACACCTAAGCCACAAACAGACTTGGATCGACGAAGAGTATGATCCAAGACAGCGTAATCAAAATGAAAACAATTCCGACCACGATAAAAAGACACAATTTCAAATTTATCAATATTTACTTCAAGGTTATTGTAAGCACACCAAGAGTGGAAGATATTAAGATCCCTTGGAATCATATGGCAATCATTGATATTCCTTGCGTGAAAGAATAGCTTCATGTCAGCAGCACAGATTAACACTTTACATGTATTCAACAGATGTGTGATATCGTCAATTGACAAAATGAAAAGAAGGCGATCCAAATGGTTACCCTGAGGAAAACCCAAAGTGGAAATAACATGTTTACACATGATTGAGATTTGCAAATAAATAATAGTTTAGAACAATTTAGGGATGCAAGAGTTTCGCGATTGGTCAGTAACTGTACACATCGTTTTTACTGCCCTTCTTGTGAATCGGAATTACAAACGAATGTTTCCAAAGGGTAGGGAACTTTCCACTGTTGATTTTTAAAAAAGAATCGTTAGTGGTATTAGCATTGAGCTGGAACTAAGTCTTAAAATAGCAGGAGGAATACCATATAGTCCACAGGTATAATCACCCTGCAGGTCGGTGATATGTTTGAAGATAATATTAGGAGCAATACAGATGGACAAATCAAAGGGTGGAGGTTGGAAGTCGGGAGAGGAGAAGGAGGCAAATATATCACATATTGCAAATGGTATTGAACTTGTAAGGCCCTCAAGACGTAAGTGCACGCGGGTTAATGTACATTTCTGCTCCAACTTTCAAGAGACAGTTATGGGATCATATATCAAAATTATTGTAATTTTTAAAAATAACTTGTACAGAAATCTACCATGTTTAAAAATATTAAGATTAGTGGATTTAAAAAATCAAATTCATTTCACAATGTTTGGGGAGAAAAAACTAAGGCAATTTCAGCAACTAATAATATACATGAAACTATTTTTAAAGAATTATTAGTGTAACTACTACTACTTAAGACATAGTGTTTCAAATTTTATCGTAAAATATTCATGCCTACATCCATTCGCTTTATTCCCTCTAAGAACCTGTTAGGGCAGAAGTTCACCATGATGTAAATGATGAGCATGCCCATGATAATTATCAAATACTACGACCTCTTGCTGCTAGAAAAGCATATAAGACCATTATTAATAAATTGTTTTAAAATAAATTATTTTTATTATTTTTTATTAATAAAGTGTCACTGTACACTTACACAATAAATATCATTCATGATTCATCTTTTCTTTTCCCATTTATTTCAAATCCGAGTAAACAATTTCTTATCAGTCTAGTTCGACTAAGCAGACGAAGAGTTCTTCTAAGCTATCGGTTTAGTAAAGAGCAACGTCAAACCTTAATTTTTTTAATGACGCTTCAATCAAGTGTATTAAATTTGTTCAGTACTTATTGCTACTGATACCCCAACGTTTATTACGGGATATTGTCCAGATATAGTATAATTGTTGTTGAAAGTTCAATACTAATATCTCTTAATCGTCTAGCGACTGTCCGAAGTGATTGTATTATCACGTCAAATAAGCAAGGTAGTATATCTAATTTAGCGACAAGTGAAAACTTCTTATTTTACTTTGATATTTTGGAGTGGTAAATGTCTTATCATATTTCTCATTTAAAGTTGTACATAACTTTAATTAAAATCGCCAGTATAATTTAATAAAGAGAACTGAAAACATCAAGGGCAGTGAAAACTCTGTGTAATTTTTTAACTCTTATTCAATATATGTGAGCAGGAAATTAAGACTGTGATGTAAGAAATATTTGAAGGCACGAGTAAAAGAAGGCAATAATCAACAAATTCAAAGTTACGAGAAAAACTAGTTCAAAGTAATAAATAACACAGTTTAACAGAACTTTCCTTAAAGTAATATTTGAAATTGTTTAATTACCCCACTTTGACTACTGCTTCTGGCGTATAGATCGTCTTTTTAGAATAAGATGCCAAACAACAAATCAAAAATTGCGTGTTCATCAGACTGGAAATACTAAAATTGATAAAACTTTGGTCGCACAACTTATCTAAAATTTGATAATCGAAAATAAAAGCGCAATCTAAACAAATTATTGTAATTCGGGATTTTATTATAATAATATTTATGATTTTTTATGGCCTTGATCGCACATTTCAGGATGAAGTCAAATCTGTTATTAAACATGAATTTTTGTTTATAATTTACGCATAAACGGGTAAACAAATTTTTTTTTCGATTTTATTGCTCTTACGCATAGTTTATTATATCTGACGATTTTAATTGTTTATATAAGTCGCACTTTCAAATACCGTTTTTACGTTTATAATATTTTGAAAGTTGCCAGAATATTTTAACCATAGGCATAATAAATAACAACAGTTATTACACTTCCTTTCAGACTCCCGCTCTCACAATGTGGCTTTTAGTGGGAATGTTTATAATTTTAATAGCAATACTTGACTATCAGAAGAAAAAACACATGGACAGGTATTGCAACATTCCTGGTTTACCAGCTATTCCTTTGATGGGAAATGTACATCAATATTTAAACCATAATCCCGAATGTAACAAATTAACTTTCCGAATCATATTCTCAGAATCTGCTTAAAAAAACATTTTCCATTTCAGCAATCGTAGAAAAAGCGAAAGAACAGTTCCAAATATATGACAATTTATTTCGAGTGTGGGTTTTCAATCGGTTCTATATAGCTGTGACCAATGTTGAAATTATTCAGCCAATATTAAACAGTTCTAAACATATTGAGAAAAATGATATGTATAAATTGCTCAGACCATGGTTGAAAGAAGGCCTTCTTCTAAGTAATGGACCGAAATGGTTCCACCGTAGACGAGTTATTACACCCGCATTTCACTTTTCCATTTTGGAACAGTTTATTCAAATTTTTGATGAACAAAGCAACATTTTGGTTGATAAATTGATACCTGTTCTTGGTGAGAACAAAGTGATTGATATCAATGAGTACATAACTTTAGCAGCGCTTGATGCCGTTTCAGGTAAAATTAAATATTTTATTATTAATGTCTTGAACTACAAGCAGTTTGGTTATTTTAGAAAGTGCATTAGGTATAAAGATTAATGCGCAATCAGATCCAGATTGTAAATACGTAAAGGCTATTGCTGAGTAAATAAATTAAATTCATAGATATTTTACAATTATTCATTTGCTTTTCTTTTAGGTTAAGTAAGATCGTACCGGACCGATTTTTAAAAATTCACCATATCCATGACACCAGCTTTTCAACTTTAGGAATTTTTACAAAAAGACGGCAAGACAAACTACTCCACACACTACATTCGTTTACACAAAAAATAATTGAGGACCGAAAAACAATGTTAGAAAAGGAAATGAGTATGGCCGAAATCAATAAAGGTAATTTTGTTTATTCGAGCGTGATAATATATAGTATAATCAAAATTTTATTTTAGAACCAGATGATGGAATTGGAAAAAAGAGGAGAGTGGCATTTTTGGATTTACTTCTGCAGACAAGTATCGAAGGAAAGCCGCTTTCTAACGATGATATAAGAGAAGAAGTTGACACGTTCACTTTCGAAGGACACGACACAACTACTTCTGGGATTTGTTTTACACTTTTCCTAATTTCGAGGCATCCAGAAGTTCAAAAGAAGGTCTTTGAAGAAATTAGAGAAATTTTTGGAGATGATAAGGCACGTCCAGCAACTTACAATGACCTTCAACAACTAAAATACACTGAATTAGTGATCAAAGAAGGGCTCCGTATGTTTCCGCCTGTTCCACTCATAGGCAGATATATGAATGAAGATTTAAAAATTGGTCAGTTATAGTTTGTTCTAATCTCAAAATATATTATTTAAACATTTTTAGGTGATCAAATTATACCAGCTGGAGCATCCGTGTTCATACCATTTATTATAACTATGAGAAATCCAAAGTACTTTCCAGATCCTGATAAATTCATCCCTGAAAGGCACTTGGGAGAAACAAATGCAGACGTTTTGAATCCATTCGCTTTTATCCCTTTTAGTGCAGGTCCTAGAAATTGTATTGGACAGAAATTCGCTATTTTAGAAATGAAGAGCATGATCACCAAAATCCTTAGGTATTATGAACTTCTTCCTTTGGGAGAAGACGTTAGACCCGCAATCCAGATTGTTTTGCGATCAATGACTGGTTATCAAATGGGATTGGTACCACGAGTTTATTAGCAATTGATCATTGATTCTCTATGTTATGTTATATTGTTAAAATAGGAAATAAAGAATAGACATTTATTAACACTAATTGCAAGGTTTTATTTTCATAAATTTAAAATTTAATGATTGAGCGAAGATAAAGAAAGCCTACAACTGGTCGATGGAGCTAAAGATTTTAGATAGAAACACGGTATTTATTTTTATTGAATGAGATATCTTTCGGTTTATAATTAAATTTCCCGCGCTAAGCAATCAAAGAATTTGTTTTTTTGAGAACGAGGGCAATTCGCGATATTCGGAATGAAGATAATGTAAAATACTATTGTAAGCTTGGACAACGTGGTTAATATTGTTTTAAAATGTACGACTGTTAAAACGCGCGCCCCGGAGCGGGTTTTTTATTTGACCGAACAGGAAGGGAGCCAAATCAGGCGAATTTGGTGACTGATGGATGGTGTTCGTTCAATTCTTGATGAAAAAAAATGAGGATAACGAAGGGATTATAATAGGGTGCATTATCGTTATTCAAAATCCACGAGTTGTTTGCCCACAAATGCGGTCTTTTTTGGCGAACTGCTTTAGCAAATGTCTCATAGCTCCCAAATAATACTCCTTGCTACTGTATCGCCTTCATATCCATAAAACCGTGAGCATCGCCTTCTTTTTCAATTGAAAACGACGTGGTTTTTTCGGTCTTGGCTCATTCGGTGAACGCCATTCACTCGCTTGATGCTTGTATTGAGTGTCATACTCATAAACCCACGTCTCGTCTCCAGTAATTATGCGTTGGATGAATGTTAGGTCAGATCCAGCTATCGAAATTATGTCTTTCGCGACGTCAACCCGGTCCCTTTTTTGCATGAAATTCCGTTGTTTCGGCATCAGCTTTGCAGTGACACGTCCGAAGCCCAAATCATTAACCAAAATGCTTTGAACGGATCCATAAGCCATGTTCAAGTCTTCTGCCAGCTCTCTAATGGTCAATTTGTGGTTTTCGGCAATCATTTTTTTGATTTTATCGATGTTTTCGTCGGTTTTCGATATCGAAGCCCTGTCACTGCGTTCGTCATCCTCGACGGACTCACGCCCACCTCTGAAGCGTTAGTGCTACACATAAACGTTTGTTTTCGATAGAGTATCGTTGCACACACTTCTCCAACATTTCCAAGGTCTTTGTACCGTTGAATTCGCTTTTAATGCAAAATTTAATACAAACTCGATGCAAAGTCGATTCCATTTTTAAAATCGTCATGCACAAAGGTAGATGTATTCCAGACGTCTCTTGGCGTTGGCGTCTCTTTTACAAATATATATAACGCTGCAATTTGGCGGGAATGCTAATGACAGATGTAGCAACCTCACAAAAAAAAAAACTCAAGTCGGGTAACTGACAACAGCAGACGGTGGTCTTCCTGAAACTTTCTAATCAAGGTGGTATGTAGCTTAGCCATTGCTGTTTTTATGACATAAGTCTCGCTCATTTACAATCTATCATTCCGTGTGTATCAATTTTATAAGAGATGGATGTCGATAAGCAACATTTACGCCATTGTATTCTATTCTGCTTTCAAATATAAAAAAAAATGCTACACAAGCTATGGAATTGATTAATTCTACTTTGAGTGATCATTCATTCAACACTGTTACAGCTGAATGTTACCAGGCCAAATTAAGTGATGTTCTGGAGGAAAAAATACCATTTACTGGCCAGGGAATGCGAAAAGTGATGTTACTGCATGACAACCCTTGTTCACATACAGTGCGCGCAATTTCTATAAGCGCACGTCTGATTTTCAAGCGAAATGCACAATTCATTGAAATAAAGCGATATAGTAACAAAATTTCTTTACAGGACAATTGTTAAAGTTTATAACTATTCATAAAAGCAATTAAACAATTCCAAATATCAGGCAATGCGTGAATGCAATAGATCAATCTTTCACAATTGATCTTAGAGTGCGCAGTTTCTATAAACGCAGTTTCTTTTTGTAGTATTACTAGTTAAACGCAAAGTAATTTTGCAACTTTTTAGGAAACAATTCATGTGAGTCTCATTTTTATTTTCCAACTCTAGCTTAATTCTGTATAATTGCTGTTATTTCTTAAGATTTATTGTAATGCCACGAGGAAAGGTCCTTGACAACGACGATCGCGTCAGAATCCGTGCGTTTAGGGAAACTGGCCTTGGTATAAGAGAAATTGCAAGGAGAATTGGACGTTCAGAATGTGTGATGCGAAATTTTATTAAAAAGGGCAATCGTAATGGATTATGGGATCATCCAAGAGGGAACACCAAAGTTTCCAATCAAAATATTGGGAACATAAGAGAATAAGTTATGAAAAAAGTTATGTAAGTGCAGATCAAATTATAGCGGAATTACAACTCCCAATTAAAGGAAGAAGAGTTCAACAAATTTTGAAGGACACTACTTATATTAAATATAAAAAACCGGCCAAATCTCTCCAACTGCAACAGCATCATAAAAATGCGCGCCTAGATTTTGCTAGAAGCCACATGAACTGGGACGAAAAGTGGCAAAACGTTATTTTTTCTTACGGAAAACAATTTAATTTAGATAGCCCAGATGGACTGAGTACTTATTGGCATGATTTAGGGAAGCCCGATTCGTCTCGTCTAAGTAGTAATTTTGGTGTTGGTAGTTTAATGTTATGGGGTGCCTTTTCTTATCAAGGAAAGTTATTTTTACGCTTTGTTCCCACCCGAATGAACTCTGCCATATATACAAACCTGCTGGAGGAATCTCTTATTCCATATTTAAAAGACAATATGGAAAAAGATTTGATTTTTCAACAGGATAACGCCGCTGTGCATTCTTCTGCCGAAACAAGACGATGGTTTAGTGAAAGAAACAGTCTCGTAATGGAGTGGCCATCACGTAGTCCAGATTTAAATCCAATGGAGAACATTTGGGGAATCATGGCACGAAGATTTACGCAAATGTTGGACAATTTTCTTCGTTATCTCAACTGAAAGCCGATATTTTGAAATGCTGGTATGATATTGATGAATATTTGTTTAAAAAGCTAATAAATTCGATGTCTAACAGGTTTTTTCAAGTTATAACTAACAAAGGAGGTAAAACACAATATTTAGAAAATATACAAAAATTTACTTTTCACCAAGCTTTTAAAATAAAGACTATAATATAAAGTGAGTTTATAGAAATTGCGCAGACAAAAGAGACTTTTAATTATATTTATTTTTATTATAAAGTAATTCCTTACTTTAATGAATGTTTTATATTATTTAATTAATATTTACCAATGGGGAATTTATGCAATATAATCGGTTTTGAAAAATAAAAAGTAGTTTTCTTTAAACATGAATAAAACTGGCTGCGCTTATAGAAATTGCGCACACTGTATAGCAGACTTGGCTGCTTCTGATTAAGACTTATTCAAATCGATTCGTTATATTTGAAAGACCAGCGGTTTTTTTATTACAGATAATTTGTTTGTAAAAGGAGGAGGGTCAATCAGACCGGGTTTCGGGCCAACTTTTTTGACCCTGATAAATTCATCCCAGAAAGACATTCGGGAGAAACCAGTGCAGATGTTTTGAATCCATTTGCATTTATCCCTTTTAGTGCAGGTCCTAGAAATTAAGTATATTAGACATAAATTCGCTGTTTTAGAAATGAAGAACATGATCACCAACATTTCTTAGGCATTATGATTTTCATCCTTTGGGAGAATACTGTAGATCAATGACTGAATTTCAAATTGGATTGGTACCACGAGTTTATTTTATGAATTAAGCATTAATCTTTAATGATATTATCTTATATACCTTATATATATAGAAAAACAAATTTAAGCATTTGTTATGTCAACAACGGTTGTATAATTTTTATTTTGTAGTTGTATGAAATTATAATCGAATTTAAATAAAATTGAAGAGCAATAAAGAAAATGTTGTAATTTACAGAGAGATGTCAGAATTGTGAAATTCATATTATGATATAAGCGCTCAATGTTTTTTTCATTTATATATCGTATATTCGTAATATGAATGAGTGGAAGCTTGGCATCTCTATTCTATGAGATACCAATCTATTTGTAATTAAATTTCTTATAGCAATCAATCTTTTAATGCTTTTGTTTTTTTTTAAACACATCAGATACTATATGATTTTCATACTGAAACAAATGTAAGACCCGTGGTTAGTATTACCATATTTTGAAATCACTTACTATATATTTCTGGTCTTTGAAAATCAACTGTGATTTATATAGCGTATGTAGAGGTAAAACTATTCTATAAAGAAAATTTAAAGTGATTTTCGAATTGTCTTGAATTGATGTCTGTATGTTGTAATTACCAAATAATGGGAAATGCTTTTAAATAAAATATACATAAAATACATTCCCAAAAGTAGTAGCCAAATTCTTTAAGATCTCGGTTTAGTACGGAGAAATAAGAAATATTCGGCCGTATTATGGGGAACCAAACAAAACGAATCACTTTTTTTCGTTTGTTGTATGCCAAATAATTGCGTATAACAATTCTTCTTATAAGCAATTTTGTGTGCAATTAACGTTTCGTTTCTAAAAATAATGTCAATTGTTGTGTTTAATAGAGCCCTGGATATAGATAATACCACAATAAAGTGATAACACTTTTGTTGTTATTATTTATTGCCCCCAAGTTAGATGAGGGGATTGTTATGTCTTAATCTTGTAACGACTGCTTGAAATGGTTTCCTTATCTGCCTAATAATCATCACAGAAATGGCAGTTCAATGCAATCCATTTGCTTCCTATTTATATTGTGTTTTTCAGAAGTTTTACCTATCTTATCACACTTTAACCCATTTAAATTTGCACATAAGTTTAATGAATGTTTTAGTTTCTAAACAAACAGTATGTGTTTATAAGAAGAATCGAAAAGACTAAAGGGGTGGAGAAAATTCTGCCTCAATGAATTAATTAGTAATTTTTTTAGATTAACGTAACCGTGCGTAGAAAATTAGGACTGTGATATGAGATAAATGTGTGCATTTGTGCATTATAGAAGAAATTACTGAAAAGAAATGCAGAGTGGAATATAATCCATTTTGGAAAAAGTTTTAATTTTTTAATTTTAAATAATATATTAAATTTATTTTACTACTCTGTTTACAACAGACATCTTTCTGGTTTTTCAAAAAGGTAAGATAAGAGAAGATTAGCAAAGAGGACGATTATAGTATATCTAATCAGTTTTGTGGGTTTTCATATTTTTTATAGTGTATAAGTCATACAATACAATTTATTCATCAAGCAGAAAATATAAGAAAGTGGAAATTGTTACTACAAAGTTGACGGTTTAACTTAGTATTCAGACAATAATAACACAAACAAACATATTTAAAAAAATTCTTACCAACTTTCGTGTTGAGAAATCATTTTTATTATAAAAATTAAAAGTCATACGGTTGGCAAGTTAAAAGAAAAAAGTCATGCGGTTAAAAGGTTAAAAATAGCTAAACTTATGTAGATTTTATTATATGATTTAATCTCATTTTTCTATGCCTTATAAAGGTCCTAAGATCAATCAAAGATTATTTAGCACAATAGAATTTAACCTTTCATATTCATTAAATCAGATTATTGTGCTGACTTGTAAGCTGAACTTCAGGAAACACAATATTATATAATTAATCTCATCGTGTGCATTTGTAGCTCATATACTACGTAACCATGAAAATTATTTTGTCAATTATGCCACAGATTACATTCGAATCAAAAAATGAAAAAAGGATGTGTTCAATTTCGCTCAGAAACAACCTAAAAAAATTTCTTTCTTGTTAGTAAATCAATGAAGAGGAAAAAAAATATGAGCCCTTTTAGTTCATTATCTTTCCAATACTCTATTTTGTTGTGAAGAAGATTTACCTACACTCTTTAAAAAAGTTTATTGCTATCATCATTTATATACAACAAAGTGCTTCCACAACAGTGGCCAATTGATAAAATAGATTATTTTAAAATTCTTCTCACCCTTGATCTTCGATGTTGCGTAAAGTCGCATCGGTTGTTTACAATTTATGCGTGAATGGTTGCTCGTATTTTTTCAAATTTTTCAATTACAAACTTCGCATTTACAAGATTGTGGCGTAACTGATAATGGTATTTTTATTTTGGCCGATTATTTTGAACACAAAACAAACGCAAAATTTCTCATATTAAGAATTCATACACTTTTCACTAACAGATAGCTAAAGAGTGCATTTCAGTGACCTAGTTTTTGAAACAAAATCCGAGTTACTTTTCGCAATAGTAGAGAGAGAATTGTTTAGTATCTAACATGGGGTTACAAAAAGTGATTACTTTTACTATAACTTTCCTTAAAATGTTGACTAATTTGGTATAATACGAAAGTTCACGGTTTTTATCCAACTAATAGTGACAGTAATTTCAGACACGAGCCCTCACAATGTGGCTTTTAGTAGGATTGTTCATAATTTTATTAGCAATTCTTGACTATCAGAAGAAAAAGCGTGTGGACAATCATTGCAACATTCCTGGCTTACCATTTATTCCCTTTATGGGAAATGTGCATCAATACTTAAACCATAATCCTGAATGTAAGATATTAATTTTGAATATAATAATCCCGTATATAAAATATTAACTTTTCTTTACTAGCAATGGTAAAAAAGGTGAAAAAAGATCTCAAAAAATATGGGAAAATGTATCGCGGATGGGTTTGCAATCGATTCTATGTAGCTGTTAACGATGTAGAAATTATTGAAATGATTCTAAATAGCTCTAAACATATTCAGAAAAATGATATGTACAGATTTCTTAGACCATGGCTGAAGGAAGGTCTTCTTGTAAGTGCTGGATCGAAATGGTTCCACCGTAGGAGAATTATTACACCAGCTTTCCACTTTTCTATTTTGGAACACTTTATTCAAATTTTTGATGAACAAAGTAACATTTTGGTTGATAAATTGAGACCTGTTGTTGGTGAGAACAAAGTGATTGATATTAATGAATATATTACTTTAGCAGCGTTAGACGCTGTTTCAGGTGAGATTCAATATTTTATTGTTAGTGTCTTGAACTACAAGTATGTGCTTTTTGTAGAAAGTGCATTGGGTATAAAGATTAATGCCCAATCAGATCCAGATTGTGAATACGTAAAGGCCATTGCCGAGTAAATAAATTCAAAATATTTACGTTGAAGCTATTCATTTCTTTTTTCTATACTTGCTAGATTAAGTAATATCGTACCGGCCCGATTTTTAAGAATCAGTTACTACTTTGATGCTACGTTTTCAACTTTAGGGATTTTTGCAAAGAAACGTCACGATAAACTCCTTCACACACTACATTCGTTCACACAAAAAATAATTGAGGATCGAAAAAAGGTGTTAGAAAAGGAAATGAGTATGGCCGAAGTCAATAAAGGTTTTTTTATTTTTATTTTTTTATTCTAACGTGATAATGTACTATATATAAACCCAATATTTTATTTTAGAATCAGATGATGGCATTGGAAAAAAGAAGAGAATGGCATTTTTGGATTTACTCCTGCAGACAAGTATCGAAGGAAAGTCACTTTCTAACAATGATATAAGAGAAGAAGTTGACACGTTCACTTTCGAAGGACACGACACAACTACTTCTGGGATTTGTTTTACACTTTTCCTAATTTCGAGGCATCCAGAAGTTCAAAAGAAGGTCTTTGAAGAAATTAGAGAAATTTTTGGAGATGATAAGACACGTCCAGCAACTTACAATGACCTTCAGCAACTGAAATACACTGAATTAGTGATCAAAGAAGGGCTCCGTATGTTTCCGCCTGTTCCACTCATAGGCAGGTATATGGAAGAAGATTTAAAAGTTGGTAAGTTCAAATTTTTTGTAATTCTAAACCTTTTGATTTAAACACTTCACTTTTTAGGGGATCAAATTATACCAGCTGGAGCATCAGTGCACATACCACTTCTTATAACTATGAGAAATCCAAAATACTTTCCAGATCCTGATAAATTCATCCCAGAAAGGCAGTCGGGAGAAACCAATGCAGACATTTTGAATCCATTCGCTTTTATCCCTTTTAGTGCAGGTCCTAGAAATTGTATTGGACAGAAATTCGCTATTTTAGAAATGAAGAGCATGATCACCAAAATCCTTAGGCATTATGAACTTCTTCCTTTGGGAGAGGACGTTAGACCCGCAATCCTGATTGTTTTGCGATCAATGACTGGTTATCAAATGGGATTAAGACCACGAGTTTATTAGCGATTAAACGTTCGTCTTCAGTGATATGATTTTTAAGATAAGAGATAATATACAGATATATTAAGCTTATAAAATGTTTTGTTTTGTAATTGTAAGACGTTATAATCGAGAAAAAAATAAAATTATAGCAGAATAACGTGTAAAAATAATTCTGGGAACATCTCAATCTGCAGGGAAAACCTTCACAAGTGAAAAAACTTACATGAAAAAGTCAGAGTCGTATACCTCATAAAAAGGTTCACACTTTTCATTCTGTGTATAATCAGTTAATTCTCGTCACCTCGCGAAGCGTAATTACTACTTCAAGAAAGGAAAAAAAACGTTGCTATAAAAGTGGGTGTAGGTCAGGTCGATAAATATTACGTGACGTAAGTGCAAAACGTTTATTGGAACAGAAAGAGTGCCATCAAATGCAGTGTCCATCTCACAATTACACTGCAATTAAAAAATTCAAGAAAGACAAAAGGAATTATCAAAAAGAAAAAGTAATGTGTTTTTCAAAGAGCCAAGAAAAAATTGTTGCCAACGAACTCTGTTTAAAATTCACATAGTGTCCGCAAGTTGCAACGTTCTGCATGGCCGTGAGGATGACGCCAGTTGACCGTGGAAAATTTTAAGAGTTATGTTACCGATGAAAAGGGAATACGATTGCAATATGGATTGCATTACAACGTCAGTGGATTATGAAAAGTAGTATCCAAATCGTTAAAAAAGTTATGAATTATTGGACTCTCATTAATTGAAAAATCGGTTCTTCTTGTTTCGTAATCTATGTTAGCGTTTTAAAGAATGAATTAGTTTTTCAGTGTCAATTACTTGAACAACTATGAACTTTTAATGTTTTATGTGTGGTACTTAATTTTAAGTAATTTCTCATAGATAGCATTACTAATCAAAAGAAAAGTGCCACTGAAATTCATCGCTTGTACATTTCAACATGTGAATACTGGTTTAAAAGATTCAGAAGTAGCGTTTTCAATGTAGAAGATAAAGAGCGTCAAGGTACAAAATTGCAGGGATTGTTAGATGAATATCCATGTAAAATACGAGAACAACTTGCAACAATATTAAATGTCAGTCGATAAGCTGTAGGTAAACGTCTACGAGCCTTGGGAATGAGTCAGAAAGAAGGAAAATTGATACTACATGGTTTGATGATTTGACAGAAAGAAGTATTGAAAGACGTTTGATAATTGTGAAATCTTGCTTCAAAGATAAAAAAAAGGAAGTAATTTTTGTATAGAATTGTGACTAACAATGAAAAAGGGGTCTATTTTGATAATTATAAACATAAAAAAGTATATGAAAAAAGACCATCAATGTCAACATCGACACCAAAATGAAACAACATTCATACTTCAAAAGTCATACCGTGTGTTTGGTAGGATCAGGAGCTGCTAAAACCTGGTGAAACTATTACAGACGATCGTTATAAACAACCATTAATTTAATCCGATTAAGCGATTAAGATGCGACCAAGCATTCTCTTAAATTTAACATACATATCATAAAACTTTGATTTATACGCTATCATATAAAAACAAAATTAAAAGAACTTCAGAAAAATTGTCGAAATTCACTTTTGACTACACATACTATATTGGTGAAATTATTTTTGGTGCTTATCGTCATTTCCAAAATAAATATGAGTACTTAGTTATAAAATGCATATCCTCAATTATTTAGAAACAAAGCCAAAACAGACTTACACACATTTTTTTTTTTTTTAGATGGGTTCAAAAGTTGTCCTCTTCAGTCCAGTTCTCTTATTTGTTATTCAAAAATAATATTTATTTTTAATAAACAAATCCTTTAAAATTAAGTTCAATACCTAATATTTTAGACTGCATAATGCCTAATAATTTAACCATAAAATAGAAGTGCTTCAACCCATTAGTCTAGACTCTAGGTGAAAATAGCCCGAAAAGAGGTATAATTTAGGAGCTCCTTATAGAACCCACAAAACACCTTAAATTTTAAGACAAAAACCATTATGTAACTTAAAATTATTTTTCTACTTTACAATAAATCAAATACTACACAATAAATCAAAAGTTTTCATAGTCAGAACCCTTCGATTTTATGTGATTATTCAAACTCCTGCTTTCAATTTATTAATTCCGGTATTTACTCAAATTATAAGTAATTGAATTGATCTACCGCAGTAGTCCCCAAATTTGGCCTTGGACTACATCGCAAATTCGGAATTATTGGTCTCCCGTGGATAAATCAACATGTCATAATCAGTTAGCAAACATTGCAAAGTAGCGCATCTCCTCTAATGATGCTATTATTCTCGAGCTCGGTTACCTCACAGCGCCGAACACAAACATTGACCAGATCTTGGCTAACAAAAGGTCTGTGCTCCTCCGCAGACAGAAGATTGACTGAAGAACGCAACTCCATTGTGCCCCGGCAATTCAAAAATAGCATTCAATTCAACGAAGCTATTTTTTTGCAAATCTCAAACCTCACCCAACGTCTATCGAGCTGAAATACGTAATTTTTTTTTTTTTCTTTAATAATTAGCACCTTTGAGATGTTTCTCTTCTTGGTTTTTTTTTTTTCTGCAGCATTAACGTAGGCAGCATACCTCTTCAGCTAGATGTCTTAATATTTTGGAGGTATCGCCTGAGTTGCCAGGTATTTTTCTAGATACATAGGTGTGATAGGTAGCTGCACTAAAAGTTATGCAACATCCCGCGGGGGGAAAAAATGCGTGTAACAAGTGCCGGCACATTTGCAAGATGTTCTCGGACAGAATGCCCATTAAGGTAGCTAAATTATCTCCACAGGAAAAATTTCAAATAGACAATTGTAGCGTAGGTGTTCATTGTGAAATCACTTCACGTGGAAGTTCAACCGTCAGGTTTTCGCTTAAAATGCTATTATTATTTCACAAGAGTACCACAAACCTCTAGAAACAATGCACGGTGGTATATAAAATAGTAAGCTATACAGTAGGTAAAGCAGCCACCGCGGTGCGTGTGGTGAACTAGAAAATATATAAAAATACAGCTCCAGACCCCGATCACAATACTCGGGTATGAGAATCTGGTATTACGTGAGCCACATTTCCCAGATGAGCACCCGCACAGGTATGTGCCAGATCAGAGATAATAATGAGCGCCATTAGGTGAATAAATATAACACGGATATCTTGCGACGGTGACACAAGCAGGAAGAATTCTTTAGCAAAAATTTTCACTTTTAAATTTTATGCATACATACTATATAATTGCTGGTTGCCCATATAACTCCCATTACCGAAGTGCAATACAATCTGCCTGGACAGCATTTTAATTTTTTAATTCGGTGAGGTGACTACCTCATCACTTCACGGCACCATCACGCCTTGGGCGTGACTAATTGATCGTGTGTCGTGTCGGAGAGAAAGACACAATCGAGCAATTCAAATGAAGAAAGTTTTAAGGAGGATTTTTTGCAATTTAAAAACGTATTGCAATGCATCTCTCGGCATCGATGGTGAGATGAGCCGGCAGATTTTCATCCTCAGGTAGCATAATACAGCATCTCTTACCTTTTTTTCTGAGGTGAACAAAGCATCTTAACCCGTTGAACTTTTAACCGCGACCAAGTAAGTAATCATGTGACCGCAGGTTTGACTGGTTCGCTAACTTTGCAAAAGCTGGTCCGGTGGCTCAGCAGGGTTTTTTGAGATGGGTTGCAACGATAACGCCTCTGATGGGTTTTATATTAACAGCCACATAAAATGTTTCAGATACCTTTTTTTTTATCTGCAGCAATAATTGAACCTTTTCATCACTTCTTTGAGATGTTCGATGAAAGGATTTCACAAGTTTACGGTTACTTTCCGACGTGATTGGAAAGGGATGTTTGTAGTTTATCTTTTGATCATCTAGGATAAGCCTAGACAAGATTTTAAACAAGATTTCTAAAACAAATTTTTTGATAAAAAACTATTAACTATGATATTTACCAATTATTTTGCACAAGTTTCCAACCAAACGCGTTATGCCACCACATCATAGCCAAATTTTTGATTATACGTTATTTTTAGAAGATGTTTTAAAATTAAATTCTTTTACGACTGTACAGTATTTATTAATATACATACTTTTGAATTTCTGCATCTGCATATATGCAATATTAATGAGATTAGCTGAAAAGATTTGTAAACTAAGCGAATACCAAAAAACAGATAAACTTTTTTTTTCCTTCTTCAAAAATTGTGGTTTTTGACAAAAATAACTTTATTCAATATCTGAAAGGAAGAATATTTACTTCATGGCAAATAAATTGCCTAAAAAAATTTCTTTAACTTTTCAGAACTATTTTTGTAAGCTTCACTCAGAAAAAATTCATTGTAAATTTGGCAAAATACATATATTAATTCACTATTTTGCTCTACAAACTTAAACCATAAAGATCTTTCATGAGTCACCAGTGACCGTAGTAATATTTAATAAGTTAAATGAATTAATGAATCTGTACAACATAACAAGAAACAATGTAAATTATACAATGAATCACTTTATGAAAAAATATACCAAAGTACTGTAAAATAACAATTTATAATTAAATATAAAATTATGACGCAACAAAGGTTAATACTACTTTTTTGTAATGCGTACTATATACGAGTTGTCCCAGATAGTCTGTGAAAAATTGTATAATTCGTGTACCATTAAATACCACAAATTATCACAAACTATTTTTTCGGGGTTACCCAGTGTATAGTACGTCATATGTTGTATGTTGCATCATAATTTTAAAAGATGCATTTAAAAATCTAAAATTTTAATACTAGAATTTATCACTAAACATTATAAAGAGTACATGCCCGTTTGTAACTTACAAATATAACAATTTATAATTCACTTATCATTATATTTCCAACACTGTACATCGAACACTAGGCAAAAGACTGATTACATCTTAATTCTAGCCCAATGTAAATTTTACTTTTCATGCCGGTCTAAAATCATAGACATCATCATGATATATTAAAAATACATAGAACATTGCAGTTTCATAGTACTAAGTGGTACTAACGAAACTTTTTAAAGATTAACATCTAGCTTTCAATTTAAAACGTTGTAATGATAATTTCAAATGTAAACCTTATAAATTATATTAACATTTTGCACTGTAACAAATCGAATGACAATTAAATCATTGATTTGGCATGAATTGAATTGTAATGCCATTTTTCTCTGAATGTACTTTTAAAAAAATAGTAGTTATTAATTAATAAAATCTACTGTGTAATTAAATTCGCTAATTGTTGATCGCAATAATCAGACCAAAGACATTAACCCATTAATGCGCAAAACGAGAATTTTGTGCACGCAAGTTCAGGTTGCACGATTCGAATAGAACATTGGTGCGATTTTCTTCCAAAATCGTATATAAGGGGTTTTTGGGGATGCTCTTTCAGAATCTGGCTTTTTTTTTTGCGCGAAAGCTTCAAAAACCCCATTATTTTTTGGGGTTTTTAAAAAAAAGTGCTTATTTTTTTTTTTTTTCAAAGTCGATTATCTTCACGCTGCTGCTATTTAATGATCATATAACCACCAGAAATCACGGTCCGAATGTCTAAACTTTCTCAAACTATGGTTTTAAAAGTTTTTTTTCTTTGGTTTTTGCAAAATTGCCATTTTGTACACCAATGTGATAAAAAACTTCGCGATGTTTTAACACGAAAAGGATCAACTTTACAAAAAAAATGTATAGAACAGAAAATGCTTGAAATTAGCTAAAGAGCGCGTGTAAATTTTTTCGATTATTATTGGTTTTTTGGATTTGGCCAATTTTTGAAAAATCCAAAAATGTCCCAACAATTTCTGAAAAAATTCTTTCGTGTTCTTTAGCTAATTATAAGTATTTTTGTCATATATAATTTATTCGCAAAATTGATTCTTTTTGAGTAAAAATATCACCAAGTTTTTTAAGATGAAATTTGGTGATATTTTTACTCAAAAAGGATCAATTTTACGAATAAATTTTATAGGTCCTTATAATTAGCCAACGAATACGTGTGAATTTTTTGGGACTTTTTTGGTTTTTTCAAAAATTGGCCAAATCCAAAAAACAAAAATAGTCTAAAAAATTATGAAAAAATTCACATGTGTTCTTTGGCTAATTTCAAGTAATTTCTGTTGTATAAATTTTTCTGTAAAGTTGATGCTTTTCGTGTAAAAAAATCGCGAAATTATTATACATATGATTATATGTTGTACAAAATGGCTATTTTGCAAAAACGAAAGCAAAAAAACTTTCAAAACCATGGTTTGAGAAAGTTTAGACATTCGGGCCGTAATTTCTGGTGGTTATATGATCATTAAATAGCAGCAGCGTGAAGATAACCGACTTTGAAAAGAAAAAAGACCAAAAAAATCACTACTCTTTTTCTTTTTTAACCCAAAAAATAATAGGGTTTTTTAAGCTTTTATGCATAACAAATGCCAGATTCTGAAAGATCATCCTCAAAAACCCCCTATATACGATTTTAAAAGAAAAGCGCCCCAATTCTCTATTCGAATCGTACAATTGAACTTGCGTGCACAAAATGCTCGTTTTCCGCATTAATGGGTTAATCTTTTAAAAAATCTTGCTTAAAACAGAGTCAAATTTTGAAGTAAATTTGAAGCACTTTCAATTTCTTCCAAAATAAAAAGTAAGGAGATAATGTCGCAAAAGTATATAAATATAATATAAATATCTTATTCAGTACTTAAGGGGACATTCTCATTGGACGTGAAAAAAAATCGATTGTTTTTTTTTTACATAAAAGTATTCCTTAACATCATAGTAATGCTGTCCTCAAACCGTTATGAGAAATTCGAAACAAAACGAAAGTTATAGCTATATATACGTAACGATATATACCGGTTTCTATAAATTTGGAGCGTCGCACAAAAACTTTAAACGCGTTTTTCTCGAAACTACTTTTTTTCACCTGGTGCCAGTGATATCTCGAATTCTGCTCGATAGATTTAAAAAAATCAAAAAGCATTCGACTCATTAACATAAATACTAGAACATCGACTTATAAAAATGCAAAAAAGTACCCCACCCTCTTTTTTATACGCGTACTTTCCCCCAAAAAATGGCAAATTTTTGAAATTTTTAGAAAAACAGTCCTACAAATAATTTAAAAAATGAAAAGTACTTTTTTTATAGGTCTATGTTCTAGAAAAAAGTGTAAAGAACAAAACCCATTTTGAATTTTGTCGTTATCTTTTCTAGGAAGACCGCAGGAGCTGGTACCAGCTAAAAAGGGACTTTTCGTACAACACCCTCTATTGCCGCAAAACATAACAAAAAAAAACAAAAGACAAATTTTGTTGTATACTACAATGCCTATATATTCAATAAAGTTTTTTGAATAAATGCAATAGGGTTTAAAAAAAAAATCCGAAAAAGACGCTTTTTTGTCAATTTCAATGAGAATGTCCCCTTAAAAATCTTACATTCTTCCGGTTTCCTACATATGATTTTTTTATCTAGCCTCTTACTTTTATTTATTTTTTACTAAGCAATTAGCATAGGTAGAGGCTGAGGCGTTTGACAAATGCACAGCAGCATATCACTTTCAATTCTAATTTGATAGTTCTCTTCTACTGCAGATGGCTGCATTTTGCAGCACGTGTAGTTACGCTGTTGCCAGCCCTCTTACAATGGTTTATTTTTTACGCGAAAATTATTCCCGGCCGGCACGTTTCATTGGCTAATAAGTTTTCATTAAAAGTAATAGCATGATTCACGCAAACTTTAGTTGCTAATTCAGCTGAATAAATGCCGCTGGATGAGCTTTATAAGCATGTGATTTCTATAAGAACGACGAATGCACGATATATAATTCATGCATATAATGATCCTCATCTTGTTTTTTATAGTTGCTTTTGCTTCTTTTATCGATATTATTATACTTTGGAATTGGTTGAATTTGATTCTTTAATAACGACGTAATTCGCTCTAAAAATTATATTTTAAGCTTGGGCTAGTTTTTATGCATCAATAACAACTTCTAGTTTTGTAAGCTAAACTGGTAGTAACATATTTACAAATTATTTGCAGCTAGGCGCGATCGGCAGTTCTTGGTGCTATGGTAACTAGAATTTAAGTATTTAATTTTAATGTCTTTTCTTCCAGTGGACTTTGTAGATGGCTTCATTTTTATTTATTTGTGAATTTTTAATTTCCTTAACTGATTTTTATACTTTTGCGCTTGGAAATAATTAAAAAAAAAAATACATTAAAAGACTAATAACATTTCGAGAATATTCTCTCAAAATATAAATTTGATCAAGTTGGTACCTTTGAAAATCACCAATTTTAGAAGCTATTTTGTACGTTATTTCCAACCTTTATCCTTATCTTAAAAACCTCAATGCGCATGCAATGTTGACATTAATTTATGTGGAAACTTAGAAACCGATTGTACAGCAGCAGCAACACATCTAGCCGCCTAGCCAGTACACGTCCAGCGACTTGTTAGAAATTTATGATTAGCTTGAACTTGAGATTTAAGATGGGAACTCTTTTAGAATGAATTTAATCATTCCCGGTTATTACACAACGTTCTGAGCATGTTTTGCCGCGTATCAGGATAGTGATGACGACGCTTTAGCTCCTCGATTCATGCTTTGCATTAAATGCACCCTATCATACGATTGGATATACTCAGAGGATTATGAACGGCTACTCAACAAATATTTATGGATAAAAGATTGTGTTCAGATAAAGAGCAATATGTTATTCTGGTCGAGTGATTAAAATGTTTTAATATTTATTAATAAGCTACAGGTAAATGCGCATATTTTCTGAGAATGGTTGTGCATCTGTATTAAAGAATGTTTAAAAATTGCAGGGGATCTACTATATAGTTTGCGGTATTGGATTTTTGGTTAAAATCCACATTAATGAGAAGATGATTCATATCTGAACTTTCCGAATCGTACAGACTATAAATCCGCTTGAGAATGACCTTCAACGAAGTTATCGTCACAATTCCCTTCACGATTAGTCGCTTTAGTTATTTCGTTTACTTCTTCTTTTTCTACATATTAATCGGTTGGAGTTGGTATTTGAAGAGGGTTCATCGAATAGGAAAACTAACGCAAAACATACTTTAACGTCACGTAGTACGTGACGTGACGGATTATCACGTCAACTTGATATCGGCTTAACTCTGAGCCCATCTTCAAGAAAACAAGCACAAAATATCGCTTATGACGAAAGACTCACTATATAAAATAAGCAAAAATTAGAAGAAAAAAAAAAAAAACTAAAGAGGTTCGTGACCAAGAATTCCTTGTGCCATAGCTTTGTCGTTTTGTAGTTTTCCCTGCCTGCATTTCTGTTTTTCGCTTCGTTTCGTTTGTAAAATTAACGATTTTTGCGTAATCACAGAATTCGTAATGAATTTTCACACAGCCACCTCTTGTGCTGTTTTGCCACCTAACACGGATTCTATCGTTGGATAATTGCATCAAGATGCACCTCTTATCGAAGAACTCTAGGTGAAAAATGAGCGAGCATCGTGGCACGCAGCAAATAAGATGGCAATGAAAAAAAAGAGCCTCCTCAAGGCAGTCATAGACATAAAGAACTAATATTTATTGCAGTGCATCAAATGCACTGTCTCGTTTGGATTTAAGGCCATTTTTCTGTTTTTCTCAATTCCCAGATTTGTTTGAATTTATACGAAGAAATTTTCGAGATGCAACACTGCACATTCGCATGCTGTTTCTTTTATAGTGAAAGGATGATTCGATGGCACCTGAATTGTGCCGCCTTGAGACTAAGAGCTAGTAATTAAAAAACAAAATCAAGTCTAACACTTGCAGCGCAGGTAGTAGTAGTAATTATAATTTCATCCGAGATCTCGTTTTACAGTGAACGGAGTTACATTTTAGCAATGTCAAGCAGGTCTATGATTAGTTTCGAGATCTCAAGGTTACCACTGAAGCCTCTTGATAAACGAGCGAGAAGTAAACGATTTGGCAAATCCTTGTACGCAATGTAGGAAATAATCAAATCGATTTATAAAAAATAATTTCACTTCCCTTTTTGTGGGTGCTCAAGGTATAACAGAGTTCAAATAAGAAATCATGGCGCCTTCTAAATCACTGAATGCAATAAATTAACATGGGTAGGTCTCTCCAGCTACAAATCAACCGATGAATTGATTATCAGACGGATGTAGAACACAGTGTCGATTTAATATCGCGTTCATCTTTGATGCTATAAAAAATTCAAACAGTCGGCCTGAAGTAAGTATCACACTTATATTGAAGTTAACCGCGAACTAAAAGTCGATTATTCTTATTCAAATACTGCATAATCGTTATAGTAAAATGATAATGTATACTATAAACTGAGTCCGCCAAATGATGTCATGAATTTAATATTCACTTCTATGCACGCAGAATAATCTGTCCGCGCATAAGTTTTCACTATCGTAGTTACAAATTCAATCGAGCGGCTTCTTTGGAAGACGATGATGAATGCTATATCATGGGTGCTAAGGTGGTGCTTTAAATCGCGAAATAAATTATAATAGGTACAAAAGTAAAACGAATGCCGGATGCTTATTATACCACAAAATGTAAACAGTTTTATCTTCATTTGTTTTTTAAGATTGCTTCGGAGCTTTGATGTTCTAATTAGGGGTCACCTTTGTGAGTTTGGTCAAAATAAAATTTACTGAGTGTCTGATTATACCAAAAATACAACGTATGAAAATTTATATGCATTTAAAAGATATAATTAAGTACAATTTTTGCCTCCAACTCTAAGTGTGCAGAATAAGCTTACCTTGAAAATGTCGTATGTTGATAAGGATTTTGTTGTTTTAGTCCACCGATTGCACGAGTGATCTCATTTTAATTCGGCCAAATAGCATTTTCTCTTAAGCTGCAGTCCAATCATTATCAATATTTATAAATAAATCAACTTAAAGTTAATAGCACCCAACAATGCCAGCTCGTATAATTTTTGGGGTATCGAAAATAAGGCTGCAAAATAAATAAGGCAATAATAAGTATTGCTTAAGCACCTGATGCGGATAAAGCAAAAATACTTAGTTCTCTGTTATTAAATAAAATTTTGAAGGTTTGTTGAATCCATGACTATATATATAATATATTTCCCCAAATATCCTCCATTTTGCTTTTTTAGACATCTCAAATATATTAAGCAAATCCTTTCACATAATTCAAAAACCTAAAGGAATTTGAAGTCAAGTTAAATATGACATAACTTCAGCATACTAACCATTTTTTTTCTAGCACAAAATGAATGACGTAACGTGCTAACTTGAATCCATTCAACAATTTATAACACCTTTATGTAGCACCTTTCGAAACCCTCAATCAACCTTTTGCATTTTCAAATCCCATCGATCGTAGATCATTGATAATTTTCGTTCGAGACAAAAAGACAAAATAGAAAATTCAAAAATGGAAGCAAAATTATGCTCTCAATCAATGACCTTGTGTCAGTTTCAATAGAAAATGATTTTATCAAATGTGGCACGCAAGCTCAGGTATGCTGCTTCTGCTGCTGCTGCTGCTATTTCTGCTTATTATTCGATGCGTAGAAGTGTAAAAAGATGCCTGTATCATGTGAACCCGTCACCAAGATCAATTCTTCTCTCTCGATTCGATCGCATCGTATCGTCACAATTAAATTGTGAAGCGGTGCGCATTTGAATGAGTTATTCATGACAAAAACATATATAAAAAAAAGAAACCGTAATCAATCTCAGCAAAATGTTTCCTTTTAGATTCGAAATGATATCTACCTCACATTCGAACAAATTTGCACATTTTTATGTTTTTGGACAGATGCACGATGAGATGAACGATTGATATCATTAACTGGAAGGTGGATCGCTGACCTAGAGATAAATTGTATGGTGATGATTTGTATGTGAGAAAAAAATAAATTGTGAATCGGTTTGCCCATGGTATTCAGCTGGAGCATAAGACCTTAGAACTTCCCTTGAAAATGGGATTGCACAGGAAATCTTTAATTAATACAAATTTAATTTGAAAATTGATTTTATTCCGCTGCTTGAGATATGATCAATGTTTTTTCTTTTTCTTTTTTCTAGTTCTTTTCTTTTTTGGCGTTCTAGTGCCCTCCGAACCTGACCTAGAATCTTTCGAAAAAGATCTATGCTTGCCTCTAGATTTATCCATACTATACTCTTTTCGCGTCCTATTTTCAGGAGTTTTTCTACCTGATCTGGAACTTCTACGTGAATCATCATTCCTTGGTTCCAATAAAAGTTCCTCTTTTCTACTAGAACTGTGACTTTTCGACGACGACCTTGAAGAATTCCTATCTTTTGAAGTCGATCTTTTACGATTATTTGAGCTATTCGAATTTCTATCTCTCGAATTCCTTCTGGTCCTATTTTCGGGTTCCTTAGAATTACTACCTGACCTAGATCTGCTTTTGCTCCTTCGTTTTCGATGATTCGATATCCTTTCTTTGGAGTAACGGCTTGAATGATTTCTTGGTGACGAATTATCTTCTTTGGTTATTCGTTCAGGAGTTTCGGACCATCGCCAATTGCGTCTTTGCGATGATTCTTCCTCAAAATTATTCCAACTGAAATTTACATAATCATATTTTTTAAGTCGAGAAATATTAAGAGTTATGTTGGTTTATTTATACAATCGATGTTTTTTAAAATTAACCCACCTTGGACTTTCTCGGCTACTCTTATCCTTCTTTGGGTCTATCCTTTCGCTTCTGCTCGAATAGTCAGAGTATAATGAGGCGTTGTATTTGTTTTGAGGATTTCTAAAGATGTGTAAAAAATTGCAATTTTTCCCTTTTGGACATTTCCTCGATAATGATAATCCTGACGGGTCAAGGAAAATCTTTTTATTTGCGAAACATATTATGGAGAAATATATATGTCATAATATTAAATTTGCTTTTTTTAAACACCTCTCGTGATATCTAATACGAGCATTTTAAATTTTGAAATTAAAAAAAAGAAAAAAAACAATTAAGTCAATCGAATAAATTTTTGCAACCTATCCGATTCAAGTTTGTTCCTTACTAGCTCAAATTGTTAAATTGCAACAAAATCTTTTTTAAATTGTTTGATTAGGAACAATTAAACTGTTTGAGATTTTTTAAGATTCATTTCAGAGTCAGCTACCTCTTTTATGGCAGCATAAACCTTATTACTGAATCGGTTTGTTTATTCTTAATAGTAAATCCAAAATCGAATCTCAAACAAGCGAGCACGGATTTTTTGATAACGATTTTAAGACTTAGTTTTGGTATTTCTTCCTAATAGAGGAAATCAATCAAACGTTGTTACTTAGTTTAAAGCCGTTTGAAATTTTTTTTAAAGGATACTAGGAATTTTCAAATCCAGACGTTGAAACATGTGGAGAACGTACCGCAAATAGCCGCCTTCCACGATGGTATTTTGGCAAACTCAACATTAATGCGTTTACCGGCGTAATATCTTCCTTGTAGTTTCATGTAAGCCCTCAAGGCATCTCTAAATCAAAAGAAATAGTACATCAAAAAAACTTGCTACTTATAACTGGGTAACCTTTCATCCAAATATTCTACGTAAACATTCCCCCTCAGATGAGGCTCGCAATTATTGCAAGCGCGGAAATTCTCCAACCTCCCAAACTTCTCAAGCTCTGGGACAACATCTTCGAAGAATATAACAAAATCTCTATAGAGCTCTGCATCGCTGAATTCTAGAGCTAAATCGCTTCCATATTCCGTCATTTTGCTCTGATCGAGACGGATGTGATTGAAAAAGTGAGGAAACAGGAGAATTTTGCTAATTCCAGGCCGCGAGTGGTTTCTACTGCACTTGTCCCCAAACCGGCACGAAGCTGTTTTTGTGAAGAACGGACAAATCTCCTTCCCGGGATTTGTGTCAGCAGTTTCATTAAGTTCCTCAGGCATCGGACAATCACTGTCGATGTACTCCTGAATTTTCTGTAGGAGTAGCTCATGCTTGCGTTGTTTTTCTTCAGCCAAACGTCGTTTTTCTTCTAATCTCTGGCGAACTAATTTCTGTTGTTCCTCAAATTCTCTCTGTATTCTTAAGCGTTCCTCCTCCTTTACTTTCTCAACTTCTTGCCGTCTCTTCAGCTCTTCCCGAAACCTTTTCTGAGCAAGGAGGTCCGCACGAAGCCACTTTTCCTCCTCCTCATCGTGCCTTCTTTGCTCCTCCTCAGCTTTATATCGCTCGAGAATTTCTTGCTCTTTTAACCAGTTTTGATAGACAGGATCTTTTAAGAGACGTTCTTCCTCTGTTTTAATTCCAACAAATTGTTTTATTTCCAGTAATTAGTCAATAAATTCAAAGTGTTTACCTTCTTTCAGTTTCTTGTCCCTTTCAGCTGCGTTTTTCTGCCGTATGCGCTTTCTTCGTAGCTTTTTAACTTCTTTACGCCATGCCCTGGAATTTCTGAAATTAAGCCTAAAATGTAATCTTTAAAGTAGGTTTGTTAACACTGATTTTTACCCCATTTTTATTAAAAATCGTTGACTACGCGTCGAATGCAAAATCCTCCGACTGTTTGACAATTTCCGCAGTGACGTTTTGAATTGACAGTTTCATTCGTTTGGTCTAAAAGACTACAAATAAAAAGCTGAAAGGGAAAAGCATAACCTTTGTTCGAAAAGAAGCTTTTCATGCGACCGCTGTAAACTTATACGAAAAGTTATGGTGAGCTTTTGACGTAATTTCCTGTTTGTCTTAGGGAAGTAATTTTGTGATAAAATAATTATAAATTTTGCATTTACTTGATTCCAATTCTACCAGTAACAGGGAAATAAAGTGTTATTTAATCAGGTGATTTCAGTTTGCTGGCGGTTATCGGCCGGAGTCACGCATACGTTTTTTGCTGGCGGTTATTCCTAAATGTAACGTGAAGTGCTGAAGCCTAGTTCCGACCACCAAACTCCTTCCTTATCTCTTTCCCCTAAACGATGCGACTTATATATTAAATTCAATCAAGAAGCTCAAAACCTAAAATTAAAGTGATGTAAGAATTCAAAAAAAATGTTGTTATGGTGCTACCTATTTGCAAAATGTATTAAAATAACATTTTAAACTGGCATGAAGCAAAGAGGTCAGATGCGCCTATTTCCGACCACAAGAACTGTCGTTTTTTAAGGGGTTATATAAAGTCAGGATTTTCGGAAAATCGATTTTTTTATTCGTTATGTACATATATTTAAGTATACACCCAGAGAAAATCTCATGTAAATCCGGTGAGTATTTTCGAAGTTACACGCATATTTGTAATGATTTTTTTACTATGTAAGGTGCTTTTGAAATTTTAAACGCGTTTTTCTCAAAACTGCGTTTTTAAAGTCGGTGAGCAAGATTTCTCTGAAACGACTGAACTAATCAGTTTCAAATTTTAACACAAGCTTTCTAAGTATATTTTTTAGTAACTAATCGAAGGTTTTTCTCACCGATAAATATTTTCCATTTTATAAACAATTTAAGGCCGACATTTTCGTTAAAAACGATTTTTTTTTTTTTTTTTTGTTCAGCCGCCATTTTGTCAAAAATTGTTATTTTGCTTATTCATTCAATTAAGTACAAGATAAAACAATATATTAACGTAATATTGTTGATATTTTCATTTTAGATGAAGTAGTAATTATGCTCCACATAGGAGTAATATTACAATGCAGATAATTAAATCTATATTCCAATACATCAATATAATTCCTCAATTATTTTTTAGAGTGTACTTATCAAAATAATTTGAAGTCGAGTCTAGAAGTAAAAGATATTCCAATCATTTGGTATTAAATTACTCGGTAATTGGGAAATGATTTAAATAACAATATAAAGTACCTCGAACACGTTTAATCCGTTATAGTCAAGCATTTTAAATTTTCGGTTTTTTAAGAGTTTTAAACGTGCACGTATAACTAAGATCGAATATTCAAATCAAAACTGAACCGAGCTGTCAAAATTTCATTAGATCAGTAAAAAAAAACAACAATTAGGTACATACAACTTACCTTTTTTCAAATCGCAATATATACAGTAGAAACTCTATAACTCGAAACTCGTTAACGAAATTAGTCATTCCCTTCCGTTGGCACACAACAAACTATATTGCTCGTATTAAATATGATTTCCCTATAATGTCCTTATTAACACATGCTATATCCAGTGGCGTAGCGTGGGAGGGGCAGGGTGGGGCCATGGCCCGGGCGGCACATAAAAAGGACGGCGAGTGCCGCAATTTTTTTAAATATAAAATTTGAAAATTCTTCGAGACAGGGTGGGTGGCACATTGTTCCAAATCGTCAACAAGCTGGCCAAAATTCGAAATGCCGTCGGATATGCTTCAAATTAAGTATACAGTAGTATTTCTGATTTCAAATCTATTCTCAAAATTCAGGAATTCAATATGGCAAGAATATAAAATTTGATGGGATTTTCATAAAAATTGGTATGTGGGGGTTTCTAGGGTCACTTATTTCAGTTCCGATATCAAAATTCAATAATTCAATATGGTTGAATAAAAATGGCCGACTAGAAATTTTAACTCGAAGAATTTAAATAAAAGTTCATACATTGGTGTTAATTATATCGATTCTGATATCAAAATGGAGAAATTAAACATTTTGAAACCAATATGGTGGATGCTGATTCACAAAAATTGTTTTCCAGTGGCTGTAGAATGCACTTTAATGAATTCTGATATCAAATCTTTGTAGCTAAAAATTATATATGTTAAAATGTCTATGATAGTTTAGCAACTTGTAGTATTTTTGGACCGTCATATTTTATCTGCCATCTTTGATTTCAAAATTTATATAACATATTTGAAGTCAGCAAGTTCTAAAACCACGTTGTACCAATTTTTATAATAATCCTGCGAGTTTTCAAATTTTGGAACGCCATATTGGATTCTTCATTTTGAGTTTCGAAACTAAAAGCATCCTATATTAAGGCCTAATGAATATGCTATACAATGGAAAAAAGTCGCATCAAAATCAACGTTGCGGCAGCTGAATTTTATACCCCATATTCATCACCGTCAAGAGAATACGTTCCCATTGGAATCAGCCAGCTTTTTAGCGATTTGGAACACTGTGTGGCGCGGCGCGACGGAACCAACAAGCGAGAGTGAAGGAGCTATTTAATTATACAGTAACACTCCTTATTTTCATTACGCTAAGACTTATTTCGGAATGTGTGTCTTTGAACTTTGACAATTGTTAACAAAAAAAAAATTATCCTTATCGTTGTTTTCATTATTTTGTTATGTGACAACACACACAATGATACGTGATTCAATTCGCGAGTGACAAGTTCTTCAATTGTTCATATGTGTAAAGTAAAATGAATTAAAAATTATCTAAGATCGACTATGTCTATGTTGATAGTATCTAATTTAGCTATATTGGCAATCGAACATGACATACATATTAACATCGAAAATTGTATAAAAGATTTTGCTTTGAAAAAAACATGAAGAGTACATTTTTAATTAATTAAAGAATTTAAAGGTGCTTTATTTGACTTTTTACTAATTTTCTTGACTAATGATGAAAATACAAGGGGCGGTAAATTTCCGGCCGGCCCCGGGCGGCGAAAACCCACGCTACGCCACTGGCTATATCACACTCTGTAACTAATCGAACTACTAATTCTTTATTCATTAGACTCCACAATTCGAAGTAATAAAAGGCTATAGCGGGATAAGGTGGTGAAAATTGCCCCCAGCGGAATCGCTACGACGGGTGGCGCTTTCGATAGGTTGTGTCAAAAGATGCCTCCATGCCAGTTTTTAGCCCTCTAAGTCTACAGTCACCGGTAAAATCGGTTTCGACCCACCCATGAGAAAGTGGCTACAGAGGTTTGGTCACATAAATCGGCTTCACAGGCCATGAAGGATATTGGCCGCTTTCCTACACAAATTTGTGTAGCTGGCTACAGGGTATGTGTGGCCACCTACATGGATTTGTGTAGCCGTCTACATGATTTTCTGTAGCTGGCTACATGATTGTGTTGCCGCCTACATGAATATATGTAGGTGGCCACACACACCCTGTAGCCAGCTACACAAATTTGTGTAGGAAAGCGGCCAATTTCCTTCATGGCCTGTGAAGCCGATTTATGTGACCAAGCCTCTGTAGCCACTTTCTCATGGGTTTGCCAGCCAATAGAACACTTAATCATGTGGTCCTGGTAAACAAGGTTCTTCCGCTGAAGATCAGTATTCAGTGATGTCAGCTTCCGAATCTTCTCTTTGAGGGCCACAATCTCCTGCTTCAAGGCAGTGCACTCCTTGTTGGGAACTACAGTGTGGTCGTTTCTGAATCAGTACTGAAGTCCCCGTCCTCAGAGCTGCTTGAACTGTCAAAAAGGGTGTGCTGCATGGAGGTTAGAGACCAGGAGAGCCATCGCCCGCCGTAGAAAATTGTGTCCCCGAAATATGGACAAAATAAGTGAGGCGTTGCGATCGCGACGTTGTCTCAATCAAGGCGGGTACTTTAAATAACGATGATTGGCGCAAATTGTTTTTCAGTCTATTTCTCCGATCAGATGCTAAACCACTTGTACATCCACGCACAATACAATATTTCACCATTTTGTAATGTTCCTTTTTGTCAAAGCCAATGCCGCGAAGAAAATTTGTACATTATGCTAACTTCGCAGATACTACTTGTCACGACAGCGCGGCTGGTGGCTGAAAAATGAACTATAAATTTACAGGGACAAACGGGTAATACTTTAGCACGTAGCGATGGTTCTCCTGGTCTCTAACCTCCATGGTGTGCTGACTGATAATATGCACGGAGCCACACACCGAGCTTACATGGACACACATGCACACCGCTTGTATCCGCCTACACACAGCACGGCTACAAGGCATGGCTTCATGGCTTCATGCCTACACGAGCCTCATGTGGCCAACCACATACAATTATAGCGGCTACACAATTATGTAGCTGGCTACATGGCGACATGGGCGCATGGCTACATGGCTACACAAAACTCATGTAGCCGTCCACATAACAAGAAAGTGGCTACACAATCATGTAGGCGACCACACAGAAATGTGTAGCTGGCTACATATTTTATGTAGCCACTGTGTAGCCATTTCCTCCTGGGCATTTCTTCGAAAATAAATTCTTACGGCCGCAGTTTTTATCCAAAAATTCTGAAAATTTCCACAAACCTTTATTTTTATGTTACCAATAATCGTGGATTTTTACCTTTAAAATTGGGGTCAAGAGAGCCATTTTAATTTTTCAAATTATTTCTAGGTTAGGAACCCTATTTTTCGCCAAGTTTTAAACCATTGTTTTTTAAGTCTTTTTTTCCGTTCTTTCGAATGGCGGAATCAAAATATCGAATTTCAGGGTGCGTCATTCCGAAAAATCGAAAAAACCGTTTTTTTTTTTGCATTTTGTCCACTTATTTAAGGCATAACCTCAAAATTCAAGGGCGCAATACTTACCCATACAACCAAAAATAGTCCAGGAATCATTTTCAGTTGAAAACATGATTGCAGGATCGATTTTTATGTTTTAAAAATCGAAAAACTATTTTTTTTCGGTATTTTAACCATTTACTTGATATAGTATATAACATTGAAATTAAATAGCGCAATGCTCACCCATATGACCACACACACTCTAGGACTTATTTTTAGGTGAAAACATTCTTTCAGTATCGATTAGTACGTCTCAAAACTCAAAAAAACTAAGTTTTTTGTCATTTTTACCATATATTTAAAGCATAACCACAAAAAGGCCTAATACTTGCCGATACCACAACGTTTAAGGACTTTCAAACATTTTTTTTTCATGTTGTGTGATGTCATATTCTCTCTTAGTGTCGTATTAGATTTTGCATTTAAAGCATAAAGGCCCAATTACAATGACCGGATCTGAGCGCAAGAGAACCGGGTTGAAATGTTAAATTGCTTTTCTCACCATACGTTTTCTACCTCAGCGATTACATTGAAAGGATTACAAGCGGATTCGATCGGAATTACGCGCAGTCAATTTCGTTTGTTTAGAAATCGCCGGATTGAAGTGCGTACTTTGACATTTCTATCCGTTCAGATCCGTTCATTGTAATTGGGCCTTTAGACTCATGCAACAGATTATTCGAACCAAGAGAATGGCGTTTCGTATTTAGCCATACGGCTTAGCATAACTATTCGGCCGAGGGCACGCAATGGGTAGCACCTTGATATTCCCATTCGATTATTTAACTATTATTAATAATCAGATAAATCAATTTGCGCGATTAATATTTTTCTTATTCACTTGTAAACTACTAAAACTAAAAACAGTGCATTATATTCAATATGCCGGTGGATGATATTTAATGTTCGGAAGAAGTTTTCAAATTCTCCTCCCTAAAAGGGAGGAATGCGAAGATCTCAACAAATTATTGAATGGACCTACAAATGATATTGAGTAAAAACCCAATTCTGTTGGCTACAGTGGTATTTTGCGCTATACCTGTGACTGTGCTAATGGGTTACGTACTGTCGGCTCCACCTCCCATATTGCTGCTGTCATTTATTATCTAGCTAATGCTAGATATATATCAAAGATTATTAGACCATCTAACAAGGAGACGGCGCCAGCGTGGGGTCGGGGATTTTCCCGAAATTTTTTGTGGTGAAAGAGGACCCGTAGCACCTCACGTAGTTGATGCAGTAGGATGCAAAACTCGGAAAATTCCGAGAAAAATCGATTCAACATTTTCTAGGCGCCTTATGAGTTAAAAATGTGAATCGTTTGTCGAGCCACCGTCTAGACTAGACGGTTAAGGCGCGGTCTTATATGCCGGAGGTCCCGGGTTCGATTCCTCCTACAGGTCTTATTTTTTTTTCTTTTCTTTCTCTTTTTTTTTCTTTTCTTTTTCTTTTTTTTTCTTTTCTTTTTGTTTTTTTTTTTGCTATCCTAACAATTATTAAAAGCGTTTCTCATCCCTATTTTATTTTTTAAAATTTATGTTAGCTCAAGAACGTAAAGTTTTTCATTCACTAAAAAATATTCGTGCTCGTTGTTCTATTCGGTTTTATGGCCCTTTAAGGGTCTAAAAAATTTTGACCTGGGGTTCCCTTAGGATTATAATGGTCATTTGCGCATAGGACTGTGCGTGAGTCTGTGAGAATTGAACAGCAGATCATTTTTTGATTCTGTAGTAAACAGACGTGCATATTTCATAAAGTTCTCTTACAAAAAAAGTTAAAAATGTCGACTGAAGAAGTTGCTGGCCCTTCTGGAATAGGAGAGGAAATTCCTGAAGACTCCATGTATAGTGATACATCAAAATCTCTATTGAAGGACGCAGTAGTGTATTATGAAGAGCTGTTGACGGAAAATAATTTAATTGCATCGACACCTTCGGGAGAAATATCTCACGATGCTATGTTATTGGCCGGAGAACTTTATAATACTTTTGGGTGAAAAAAAATTCGTAATTGAAGAGGAACTAATTCATGCTCATGAGGATTGCGAAGAACTGCAGTTCGAAGTGCCCCAACTTGATTCTTCTTCAGACGAGTATGAACCGGAACTGAAAAAAAATAAAAGTGAAATGATACCCATCGCCTACAAAGTCAAAGAGGTGAACATTGCTAAAGCGCATCCCACGTGGTCTTTGGCGTCATTGCAAAAAAGAGGATGCAGCCGCTTGAAGAGAAAAGAATATCTTTCACAATGGGAGAATGATATTAAAAGTGGTGGAACAAGATATGACAAATTTGAGGCGATAGATTCGTGGACCTACGACCGTTTTGTGGAAGCAAGACAGCAATATCAGCAAGTTACGACAAGAAATGTGCAACAATGGGCGTTGGCTGCTGCTGCACAATTCATCGATTTCAATTTCAAGGCGTCTTTTTTTACGATAATTACCACTGTGGTTTTTGTATATAATTATTATTTAAATAAAAATTGAATTTTTCCTAATCGAATTTGTTATTCTCATTAAAAACCCAATGTTCCTCCTCATATACTTTACAATGAAAAATAAAAAACCCACCGTTATGAATTATTTTATTGGAAAAAAAAAGAAAATAATTTTTAAAAAAATAATGTAAATAAATTTTTAAAAATAAAATAGGGATGAGAAACGCTTTTAATAATTGTTAGGATGGCAAAAAAAAAAAAAAAATAAGACCTTTCACCACAAAAAATTTCGGGAAAATCCCCGACCCCACGCTGGCGCCGTCTCCTTGTAAGATTCTCTCTGAAATATTTTCAACTTCAGATATTAAGCCAGTCATAGAAGAAGATAATGAAGAAGATTGAAAATATGGAGACGTTTTTTACTGCAGAATAAAACATTATTATTTTTTATTAAATACAAACTGTTATAACTATGTTTTTATTACTTATATATTTAATAATATATAAATTTTTTTATATTTTGATAGAAATTGGACTTGTTTTTTGTATCATTATATACAAACGTTATTCCAGCCTAGATTGAAAATATATCCTTATTTCATGAAAATAAATTAATAATTCTATATATGAAGTTTCCCTCTGTTTCATGTTTGTTAAGATTCTAGTCGATATTGCAACAATTTTCCTACTTAAGAATGAGTCCTTGAACGTTGTCGTATCGGCAAGTATTAGGCCTTTTTGTGGTTATGCTTTAAATATATGGTAAAAATGATAAAAAACTTAGTTTTTTTGAGTTTTGAGACATACTAATCGATACTAAAAGAATGTTTTCACCTAAAAATAAGTCCTAGAGTGTGTGTGGTCATATGGGTGAGCATTGCGCTATTTAATTTCAATGTTATATATCAAGTAAATGGTTAAAATACCGAAAAAAAAATAGTTTTTCGATTTTTAAAACACAAAAATCGATCCTGCAATCATGTTTTCAAATAAAAATGATTCCTGGACTATTTTTGGTTGTATGAGTAGGTATTGCGCCCTTGAATTTTGAGGTTATGCCTTAAATAAGTGGACAAAATGCAAAAAAAAACCGTTTTTTCGATTTTTCGGAATGATGCACCATGAAATTCGATATTTTGATTCCGCCATTCGAAAGAACGGAAAAAAAGACTTAAAAAACAATGGTTTAAAACTTGGCGAAATATAGGGTTCCTAACCTAGAAATAATTTGAAAAATTAAAATGGCTGTCTTGACCCCAATTTTAAAGGTAAAAATCTATAAAAATCCACGATTATTGGTAACATAAAAATAAAGGTTTGTGGAAATTTTCAGAATTTTTGGATAAAAACTGCGGCCGTAAGAATTTATTTTCGAAGAAATGCATTTCTTCGAAAATAAATTCTTACGGCCGCAGTTTTTATCCAAAAATTCTGAAAATTTCCACAAACCTTTATTTTTATGTTACCAATAATCGTGGATTTTTACCTTTAAAATTGGGGTCAAGAGAGCCATTTTAATTTTTCAAATTATTTCTAGGTTAGGAACCCTATTTTTCGCCAAGTTTTAAACCATTGTTTTTTAAGTCTTTTTTTCCGTTCTTTCGAATGGCGGAATCAAAATATCGAATTTCAGGGTGCGTCATTCCGAAAAATCGAAAAAACCGTTTTTTTTTTTGCATTTTGTCCACTTATTTAAGGCATAACCTCAAAATTCAAGGGCGCAATACTTACCCATACAACCAAAAATAGTCCAGGAATCATTTTCAGTTGAAAACATGATTGCAGGATCGATTTTTATGTTTTAAAAATCGAAAAACTATTTTTTTTCGGTATTTTAACCATTTACTTGATATAGTATATAACATTGAAATTAAATAGCGCAATGCTCACCCATATGACCACACACACTCTAGGACTTATTTTTAGGTGAAAACATTCTTTCAGTATCGATTAGTACGTCTCAAAACTCAAAAAAACTAAGTTTTTTGTCATTTTTACCATATATTTAAAGCATAACCACAAAAAGGCCTAATACTTGCCGATACCACAACGTTTAAGGACTTTCAAACATTTTTTTTTCATGTTGTGTGATGTCATATTCTCTCTTAGTGTCGTATTAGATTTTGCATTTAAAGCATAAAGGCCCAATTACAATGACCGGATCTGAGCGCAAGAGAACCGGGTTGAAATGTTAAATTGCTTTTCTCACCATACGTTTTCTACCTCAGCGATTACATTGAAAGGATTACAAGCGGATTCGATCGGAATTACGCGCAGTCAATTTCGTTTGTTTAGAAATCGCCGGATTGAAGTGCGTACTTTGACATTTCTATCCGTTCAGATCCGTTCATTGTAATTGGGCCTTTAGACTCATGCAACAGATTATTCGAACCAAGAGAATGGCGTTTCGTATTTAGCCATACGGCTTAGCATAACTATTCGGCCGAGGGCACGCAATGGGTAGCACCTTGATATTCCCATTCGATTATTTAACTATTATTAATAATCAGATAAATCAATTTGCGCGATTAATATTTTTCTTATTCACTTGTAAACTACTAAAACTAAAAACAGTGCATTATATTCAATATGCCGGTGGATGATATTTAATGTTCGGAAGAAGTTTTCAAATTCTCCTCCCTAAAAGGGAGGAATGCGAAGATCTCAACAAATTATTGAATGGACCTACAAATGATATTGAGTAAAAACCCAATTCTGTTGGCTACAGTGGTATTTTGCGCTATACCTGTGACTGTGCTAATGGGTTACGTACTGTCGGCTCCACCTCCCATATTGCTGCTGTCATTTATTATCTAGCTAATGCTAGATATATATCAAAGATTATTAGACCATCTAACAAGGAGACGGCGCCAGCGTGGGGTCGGGGATTTTCCCGAAATTTTTTGTGGTGAAAGAGGACCCGTAGCACCTCACGTAGTTGATGCAGTAGGATGCAAAACTCGGAAAATTCCGAGAAAAATCGATTCAACATTTTCTAGGCGCCTTATGAGTTAAAAATGTGAATCGTTTGTCGAGCCACCGTCTAGACTAGACGGTTAAGGCGCGGTCTTATATGCCGGAGGTCCCGGGTTCGATTCCTCCTACAGGTCTTATTTTTTTTTCTTTTCTTTCTCTTTTTTTTTCTTTTCTTTTTCTTTTTTTTTCTTTTCTTTTTGTTTTTTTTTTTGCTATCCTAACAATTATTAAAAGCGTTTCTCATCCCTATTTTATTTTTTAAAATTTATGTTAGCTCAAGAACGTAAAGTTTTTCATTCACTAAAAAATATTCGTGCTCGTTGTTCTATTCGGTTTTATGGCCCTTTAAGGGTCTAAAAAATTTTGACCTGGGGTTCCCTTAGGATTATAATGGTCATTTGCGCATAGGACTGTGCGTGAGTCTGTGAGAATTGAACAGCAGATCATTTTTTGATTCTGTAGTAAACAGACGTGCATATTTCATAAAGTTCTCTTACAAAAAAAGTTAAAAATGTCGACTGAAGAAGTTGCTGGCCCTTCTGGAATAGGAGAGGAAATTCCTGAAGACTCCATGTATAGTGATACATCAAAATCTCTATTGAAGGACGCAGTAGTGTATTATGAAGAGCTGTTGACGGAAAATAATTTAATTGCATCGACACCTTCGGGAGAAATATCTCACGATGCTATGTTATTGGCCGGAGAACTTTATAATACTTTTGGGTGAAAAAAAATTCGTAATTGAAGAGGAACTAATTCATGCTCATGAGGATTGCGAAGAACTGCAGTTCGAAGTGCCCCAACTTGATTCTTCTTCAGACGAGTATGAACCGGAACTGAAAAAAAATAAAAGTGAAATGATACCCATCGCCTACAAAGTCAAAGTAGTGAACATTGCTAAAGCGCATCCCACGTGGTCTTTGGCGTCATTGCAAAAAAGAGGATGCAGCCGCTTGAAGAGAAAAGAATATCTTTCACAATGGGAGAATGATATTAAAAGTGGTGGAACAAGATATGACAAATTTGAGGCGATAGATTCGTGGACCTACGACCGTTTTGTGGAAGCAAGACAGCAATATCAGCAAGTTACGACAAGAAATGTGCAACAATGGGCGTTGGCTGCTGCTGCACAATTCATCGATTTCAATTTCAAGGCGTCTTTTTTTACGATAATTACCACTGTGGTTTTTGTATATAATTATTATTTAAATAAAAATTGAATTTTTCCTAATCGAATTTGTTATTCTCATTAAAAACCCAATGTTCCTCCTCATATACTTTACAATGAAAAATAAAAAACCCACCGTTATGAATTATTTTATTGGAAAAAAAAAGAAAATAATTTTTAAAAAAATAATGTAAATAAATTTTTAAAAATAAAATAGGGATGAGAAACGCTTTTAATAATTGTTAGGATGGCAAAAAAAAAAAAAAAATAAGACCTTTCACCACAAAAAATTTCGGGAAAATCCCCGACCCCACGCTGGCGCCGTCTCCTTGTAAGATTCTCTCTGAAATATTTTCAACTTCAGATATTAAGCCAGTCATAGAAGAAGATAATGAAGAAGATTGAAAATATGGAGACGTTTTTTACTGCAGAATAAAACATTATTATTTTTTATTAAATACAAACTGTTATAACTATGTTTTTATTACTTATATATTTAATAATATATAAATTTTTTTATATTTTGATAGAAATTGGACTTGTTTTTTGTATCATTATATACAAACGTTATTCCAGCCTAGATTGAAAATATATCCTTATTTCATGAAAATAAATTAATAATTCTATATATGAAGTTTCCCTCTGTTTCATGTTTGTTAAGATTCTAGTCGATATTGCAACAATTTTCCTACTTAAGAATGAGTCCTTGAACGTTGTCGTATCGGCAAGTATTAGGCCTTTTTGTGGTTATGCTTTAAATATATGGTAAAAATGATAAAAAACTTAGTTTTTTTGAGTTTTGAGACATACTAATCGATACTAAAAGAATGTTTTCACCTAAAAATAAGTCCTAGAGTGTGTGTGGTCATATGGGTGAGCATTGCGCTATTTAATTTCAATGTTATATATCAAGTAAATGGTTAAAATACCGAAAAAAAAATAGTTTTTCGATTTTTAAAACACAAAAATCGATCCTGCAATCATGTTTTCAAATAAAAATGATTCCTGGACTATTTTTGGTTGTATGAGTAGGTATTGCGCCCTTGAATTTTGAGGTTATGCCTTAAATAAGTGGACAAAATGCAAAAAAAAACCGTTTTTTCGATTTTTCGGAATGATGCACCATGAAATTCGATATTTTGATTCCGCCATTCGAAAGAACGGAAAAAAAGACTTAAAAAACAATGGTTTAAAACTTGGCGAAATATAGGGTTCCTAACCTAGAAATAATTTGAAAAATTAAAATGGCTGTCTTGACCCCAATTTTAAAGGTAAAAATCTATAAAAATCCACGATTATTGGTAACATAAAAATAAAGGTTTGTGGAAATTTTCAGAATTTTTGGATAAAAGCTGCGGCCGTAAGAATTTATTTTCGAAGAAATGGGTCGAAACCGATTTTACCGGTGACTGTAGACAGACTTAGAGGGCTAAAAACTGGCATGGAGGCATTTTTTGACACAACCTATCGAAAGCACCACCCGTCGTAGCGATTCCGCTGGGGGCAATTTTCACCACCTTATCCCGCTATAGCCTTTGAAACATCAATGTATGCCGCCGTTAACTAATTCCAAGAAAGTATTGTGTACTGGTCTACATCTGCGTACCAACTATTTGTTTAGTGCTTCACAACTTGAAAATTCATACATAGAATATACATATGCCTATGTAAGTCGAAACTGAAAATATTAAAAAGTTTGTATTTCGAAATCCTCCATAAATCGAAAATTTTAACGTTTCCCTTGAAGTTCGAGTTATAGCTATATATATTCTACTGTACATACATATATATCAAGAAATATTATAATTAATGTGAGCCAGAGTATCAAGCTAAAAAACTTGAAAATGAAATGAAGTCGGTAGTTCCGCAGCTTCTCCCGATTTGCTCATTCAAACATTCCTCATGTGATGAAGTGTACCTAGAAAAGCTTAAACAATTTTGTATATTAAAATTATTGATTTTTAATAAACTACATCATCACATTTTTCAATTTTTGGAATTTCGAACGTATAATTTTAAAATTTACTGTGTCATATTTCACTTTAAATTATAGTTCTAAAATAAAAGAACACATTCCGAACAGTCAACCATAAACTCATTTTTATTTTAAACGCTATTACAAGATTATATTTTTTCATATATGAATTTTAAATAGAAACACACTCAAAACTGAAACAAATAGAGTAAAGTATGTAGGTTCATATACATACATATCTTATATCAAGCAAGAAATGAGGCTGTGGCGAAGCATCGCCCCACTCTGGCAGGATCATTACAAAAGTTCTAGCCGGTTAAGAAGGTGAAAAGTGCTCCCAGCGCTTTTGAAAAACAAAAAGTATCCGTACTGTAGTATATGAAAAAGTATATCTTTGCTGAAATTTTCAGACCCATAGACCTTCACATAACCTAAAAAAAATGTGATAAACAATTCAGACTTAAAAACGAGGTAAAAATATCGAAAAATGCTGAAAAAAACGGTTTTTCGATATTTTGACCCTGTTGCACCACATCAAAAAATCTGAAAAATGCATGGATATAGCTTGACATCCAGAAAATAATATTTTTTTTTTTTCGGCGTTACTATTTTTTAGTTTTTGTTTTTTAATTGAATTTTAAAAATTTCAAACGCGTATAAAAATGTAATTTCCTGCCAAAAAATTTCGAAAAAATATATTGTAGCTGACAAAAAACCTTATAAGTTGAGAAAAAGAAGAAGATATCGCCAAAACACTGAAAATCAAGTTTTAATTTTTTTTTGAGGTTATGTGTGTTATGGGTCTGAAAATGTCAGCAAAGATGTACTTTTTCATATATACTATATAAGGATATTTTTTGTTTTTCAAAAGCGATGGGGGTACTTTTCACCTTCTTAACAGGCTAGACCCTTTTGTTCCTTTATGATTATTATATTAGAATATTATGTATTACATTTATTGTATATTAATAATTATAATATTGAAGATGACTTTATTGCTCTGGTTGGGCATAATTTAGATATATAAAATTAAATAATGAAAAAATTTCATTATCTATCCGTACTTTATACCATAGTACAAATGATTACATGATTACAAGATATTAAATACTATGTACAATACATTAAAAAAGAATAAAAAAATGGTCCACAAGATTTTTATCGTGCAAATCAAGTAATTTAGGTTTTATTTATTTTTATATTTTTTAATTATTACTCGTGCAATTCGGTGAAGCACAGCAACTATCACCTCTATCCGAGCTATTTCCAAACTGTAGCAGTATCACAAGATATGTTGTAATTGATCCCGCCAACTAAGTAAATGAACAAAATAGATATTAAATATATTGGAATATACATTAAAATACCGTAAATATAAAGGTTCGATCCAAGGAGAATAATCCTCCTGCAGAAAATCGAACTTTCCTATGAATCAACTGCATAGAGAATTTATTTAGTTTATCCTCGACATCTTTATCTGTTGTCCTTTGCAGCAATTTATGGACGTGGATAGCAAGTTCATCGTTCTTAAAAATGTTGTATAGTCATTAAAAATTTACATATTAATTTAAAATAACAAATAAAATTCGATTACCTGTTGAATCGTTCTACTACTGCTCTCAACAATAGCAATTATCATAAGACTGTAAAGAAACATTTGACTGCTAAGAAATATGACGAAGGTATCGACGTTAAACTTGGGTTTCGTATCTTTTGTGGACAGAAGAATATCCAAGATGTAATAGTCATCAAATATGATGAAGAGAAACGACACAGTGATAATTACGAGCATCTGATATGAAAAGTATTCTTCTCCAAGACGACAACTGTCGTGGAGTAAATTGTGTATGTTTGTCACTTCCCTAATAATATTAGCCGGAGAAATTTTTGTTGCCGAAAAATGTGTCGCTTTCCCTAAACAGAAGATTTTCGGTGAATCATTTCCTCTATATACCTCTGGGGTCGAATAGTGAGAATGATCCTCGAGTAAGTTTTTCAGGATCTGAAATACCATAAACAAAGATGTTTCGATTTTTATTTTGAATGTTAAATTCCAAATTATTAAGACTTTTTCCCAGACCCAGACCAAAGTATAATATTAGGTTGTAACATAATAATCTGATAATTTTTTGGGAAACGTTCTGGAAATTTTTTACAACTTCAAGAAAGTTCTGTGACTATGAGTATATGAGTTCTGTGACTATGAGCGCGCTCAGTTCATTAGTGCAATAATCGAAAGCGCAGCGAGTAGCATTATGGAAAAATTCGATTTGAAAAGACGAGACATCCACATCCTTCTACTTTATGAGTTAGCATACAGCTAAGCAGGCGGCACAAAATATATGTCAATGTATGGGAGAAAATGCGGTCTCTTATCATACAGCAGTAGATTGGTTTCGACGTTTCTCGAATGGCGACTACAACCTTGAAGATAAACCTCACGAAGGGCGGCCGGTTGAAGTTGATGTCGACCGACTAGCGCAGCTCATCGAGGAAGATCCAAAAAGGACTACTCGTGAACTTGAAGAAGAACTCGGATGCTCTCATACTACTATCGCCCGACATATATAAAGTGATGGGTAAAGTGTACAGGCACAGTCAATGGGTACCCCACGAATTGACGGATGGTCAACGGATAAATAAAAAAAAATAAAAAAAAAATAAAACAATAAGCGACAATGTCTTAGGCGGGTCAAAGAGGGGTACCGACAGTTAAATGTAAAATTACTACACACAATGTTATGTTGAGTGTTTGGTGGAATGTGCACGGCATTATCTACTGGGAACTATTACCACAAGGAACGACTATAAATAGTGAATGCTACTGTGATATGCTGGATAATGTAGCCGTGAATCTTAAAGGAGAACAAGGCAATGTATACCTCCTCCAAGACAATGCCCGCCCTCACACCACTTCGATGACATGTAAAAACATTATGGAGCTAGGCTGGATTACCTTAGCCCATCCTGCATACTCGCCGGATATGTCTCCTTCTGACTACCACTTGTTCCGATCGTTGCAGGCTAACATTAGCGGAAAACCTTTTGATGACCGAGATGTATTGGAACAGTGGTTGTCGGAATTTTTTAACTCTGGTGAGCCCAAGTTTTACGAGAATGGAATAATGTCGCTTCCCCAACGTTGGCAGGAGATAATTGATAATGATGGACTATATGTTCAGTAAAATGTTAAGCTAAATTGTACAAATATATCAAAATAAAGTTTCTTAAAAAATTATCAAATTATTATGTTACAACCTAATAATTTCTCTCATTTAAAATATAGAGCTTAGTCCATTTAAGTTTATACAAGGAAACAATAACTAAAGATAAAATTAACACTAAACACAACTCACCCAATTCAATATCATAAATCTATATTGTATAAGTTTTGTAACTGTTACAAATGCCACAACTACAACAGATATTTCAATATTACTCAAACAAAATAACCAGAATACTTCAAAAGCGGGATTAACACCAGACAGCCTTAGCACAATGTATTGGACTATTAGATACGTAAAACTGCATATAAACAGCCCTATCAAAAGGATGTACGAGTATAATAGAAGAAACTTATAGGTTAATCTTATGTCCAATAATTTCAGTCTATAGTCGACGAGTGCCAAATGATCTAAACAGGACAACAACTTTTTTCGCCTATAAAGACAGGTAAGTCCTACAGTGATAACTTCAAACGGGCTTGTAGTCATCTCGATAAAATTACCAACTTTTGAAATATCATTGTTAAAAAAATAACCAATTATTGTTTGACCTTTCCCTAATGATGTGGTAAAAATTACTGTATACAGTAGAAAGTACGCTAACGAAAATAAGAATCCTGACTTCGCGATCACCAATTTATCTCGTCCTACTAGGCGAAAAGGGGCGATTCCATTTATATACAGGATCAAAATTATAGGCCGAATTGCCGAAAATAAATTGTCCGCATAACCGAACTTTCCAAGCCACTTTAAATGCATTTCTTTCTAAAACACTGTTTCTAAGACACAAGATAATTTATCCTTCCGCACCCTTGATAAGCTCACCACTCACTGAATTAGCTTTGCCACTCATCACTTATAACCCAGGCATTATTTTCTGGAGAAATATGATTCCTCAATTATTTTCACCTAATATCCATACTCCCCCAGGTGCAATTTAGTTATTAAAAATTATCTGGGCGTAGAGAACTCAAGGTGGCTCTGTGAAGTATTGATTGGAAAGGGGCGGTTGTTATGACGCAAACCTTAATATCCAGATCCTTAATGAATGATGTTAACTTGGCGTTATAGTAATAGAGTAATAAAATTACATGTTTAATCTGTCATATTTATTTATTCATTAATTTTTAGGAAATGGAAATCATGCTGCATTTTCGGGAAAGATAATTTTATATCTTCCTATCATCAAGGTGCCCATTTGGATAATTACCGCACTGACCATTTTATTAATTACAGAAGAGTACCAATTTACTTACTTTTCGCATATTAGAACACTTTTTTTTAATCAATTTCAGGTATATACGCATACATACACATTTTCTGTGTATGTATGCGTATTTTTTACTTTTGTGGTATAAATAATTTCACAATATTTATGGGGTGTACACAAATATAATGTATACGTACACATTTATAATGTTTATTATGCTATTTCTTTATGCCATCCTTATTTTAGTAATTTTAAATACTACCATTCATAGTACTCTATTTCGAATTAAATAACAAATTAATAACAATATTCAAAAACATATTTGTTGATAAAATATTTTATATTTTGGTAAAACATAAAAATAAAAATAGAGAACTTGTAGTATGTATGTATGTATATAATATTAAGATTTATTTTAACCCATTAATGCGCAAAACGAGGATTTTGTGCACGTAAGTTCAATTATACGATTCGAATAGCAAATTATGGCGATTTTCTTCCAAATTCGTATATAAGGGGTTTTTGGGGATGCTCTTTCAGAATCTGGCATTTGTTTTGCATAAAAGCTTCAAAAACCCTATTATTTTTAGGATTTTTTCAAAAAAGTGATGATTTTTTTTGGTCATTTTTCTTTTCAAAGTTGATTATCTTATCGTTGCTGCTGTTCGATGATCATACAACCACCAGAAATCGCGGTCCGAATGTCTAAACTGTCTCAAACCATGGTTTTGTTTTGAAATATTTTTTTTTTTTTTTGATTTGGTTTTTGTAAAATGGGCATTTTGTACAGCAATGTAATAAAAAATTTCGCGATTTTTTTCCACGAAAAAGATCAACTTTACAAAAACATGTATAGAACAGAAAATTATTAAAATTAGCCAAAGAACACGTGTGAATTTTTTTCAGAATTTTTTTGGACTATTTTTGGTTTTTTGGATTTGTCCAATTTTTAAAAAATCCAAAAATCTCCCGGAAAATTCTGGAAAAATTCACACGTGTTCTCTGGCTAATTATGAGCACTTTTTGTCATATACAATTTATTCGTATAATTGATCATTTTTGAGTTAAAATATCACCAAGTTTTTTTATGATGAAATTTGGTGATATTTTTACTACCAAAGAACATGTGTGAATTTTTTCAGGATTTTTTGGAACATTTTTAGGTTTTTCAAAAATTGGATAAATCCAAAAAAAACCAAAAATAGTCTAACAAAATTCTGAAAATAATTCATACGTGTTCTTTGGCTAATTTTAAGCATTTTCCGTTCTATACATTTTTTTTGTAAGGTTGATCCTTGTCGTGTAAGAAAATTAAAAGTTTTTTATTACATTGCTGTACAAAATGGCCATTCTGCAAAAACCAAAGCAAAAAACAACTTTCAAAACCATGGCTTGAGAAAGTTTAGGCATTCGGACCGCGATTTCTGGTGGTTGTATGATCATCCAATAGCAGCAACGATAAGATAATCGAAAAGAAAAATGACAAAAAAAAAAAATCAGCACTTTTTTTAAAAAACGAAGAAAATAATAGGGTTTTTAAAGCTTTTATACAAAACAAATGCCAGATTCTGAAAGAGCATACCCAAAAACCTCTTATATACGAATTTGGAAGAAAATCGCCCCAATTTGCTATTCGAATCGTACAATTGAACTTGCGTGCACAAAATCTTCGTTTTGCGCATTAAAGGCTTAATGGAGAAAGATATGTCGCTCAAAGACATGATTTCACTAAAAAATATAACATTTCTCCCTTGTTTCTTTGTAAGACTTTAGGTATACATGGTATGTGTGAATTAAGGTGGCGTCGTGATGAATAGACTTTTACTGTCTGACCTTTGTATTTTAGTGTTGTCAGTGCACACAAAATATGGAATAGCACACAGATTGCGGAATATAATACTTGAATTAACGTGCACTTTTACATAAATTAAAAGGAATATTTCCCTAAGATATAGTAAAATTCAATAATTTACATATTGTAATAGAACCTTAATTAAATAAAAGACTTTACCATTTTTCTGTGAAAATCTCGCAAAATTACATTGTTGTTATGTAAACATTGTGAGTAATTTTTGTGTAATATTACACTTTCTTTCATATTGTTATGGAATTTAACTTAAAAAACAAAAAGCAAAATTCAGCCCTTTTTGTAGAAATTGCGTAAAAAGACATTATTTTTGTGTAATCGTGACTAATTTTTATGTATGACTAATTTTTATGTACTCTGTGTATGCCCTAATTCACAAAATTAAATTAAAAGGACGTTTAACTGGTTAACTAATAGCGACACACATTTTTTTTTTAAATTCATGCATATTGAAAATTGTAATTTGCAAGTACAACCCTTTAAAAAACAATTCACTTTTACTACTGTTTACATTTTTCTAAAGAAAACTTAGTAAGATTGAATAATTTACGAAATTACTAAACTCCAGCTTACCTGGTTTAGGACCACAAATCTGTAATTTATGATGTTTGTAAAGTATATAAACAAACAAGTCATAAGACATAATTCAAGAGTTGATATACAAAATAACCAAAAAACTTCAAAAGCTGGTATTGCACCAGATAACCTTAGCAGAATATAATTCCCACCCGAATATACAAAGGCAAAGATGTACATTGCTACCACAATTAAGTATGATTTTAATAACATAATATTGTACTGCATTTTTTTGCCCAAGAGTTTTAGTTTATTGTCTGCACGTGAAAGGGTAGTGATAAAGGAAATAAAATCTTTTCGTTTCCAAAGACAACGAGCAATTAAAACAATCACACCAATTGGAGTCACTGTCATTTCAATTAATTTACCCACTTTTGAGATCTCACTATTTAAGAAATAACCGATAATTGTGTGGCCCTTTTGGAATGATAGGACGATTGATGTCAAATACAGCGAAAAATACATCACCGAAAAGAAATATCCCGATGGTGCAGACACTATATTATTTGTTCCTTCGATTTTAAATGGAGCCATTCCATTTAAAAACAGAACAATTATAAGAGGCCAAATTGCTAAATACAAGTTATTTGCACGGCCGAATTTTCCAAGCCATCTAATAGGCATATTTTCTTTTAGGTTCATTTCAACGATCGAGAAATGCGAGATATCCTTAAACCCTGTTAGCTAACATCAGACTGAACTGTTATTCTGTAAAGTATTAACTCCGTTCGGTAAAGTTATATTAGAAAACATTATACCTTAATTACATTACGATATTACTTCACTTATCAAAACTCATTAGCAAGGCGTATTAATGCTGAGGTACCTTCATCAGATAATGTTATAATAGATTAATAAGGTTATTTACCTAGAAAAATTCCGAATATGTGGTTCCGAAATAAATTTTATTGATGTTGAATATAAAGATAAAATCATGTTTTCAATTTAGTCGAATCAACAGTGGCGGATTTACCAATAGACAGAGTAAGCGCAAGCAACATTTTACTGCAAAATTGTATGGGGCGGCAAATTTTGGGGAGAATTCTAAAAAATATAAGTGCACGGAAAAAATTATCTAAACAGAAAATTATCGGAAAGAAACATTCATAGCATTGTCAGAATCTTTAAAAAAATATATAAGTTGGTGAGTGAGAGGTAAGAGTGAACCAAAATTTAGCCTATTTCGTTGACCTCGTATTTTAAACCAAAATGTGTGCTAATTGAAGGCTTATGATAGGATAATACTCTCACAAAAGTTTCAAAATGAGCATCTGCTTCAATTCTGAGAAACGAACGATCGAAGTTGACGAAATTGAGTTGTATAATGCATCACTTGAAGAAAAGTTTTGACATTAAAAATCTAATATCTCGACAATGAAAGAAGATAAACAAGTTTGTCTTATCTCATTTTAAAGCTTAGATCACGTGGAATATCAGTGACAAAAAAAATTTACAAACATTGTTAAATACACCCCTTAGACAGGGTAAAACTACCCCCTGCATGAAAAATGGCAATAAATTATAAAATATCTGGCAAAAATGTGTGTATGAGTCATAATTTAAGCTGATCATTAAATGGCAATTTCTGTATATTTATGGTCATGTTCATTGACATTTACTCTTGCAAGGGGGTGAAAACAACCCCTAACAGTAAAATACCAAAAAATGTTTATAAAAATTCGAAAAAAAATTATTTCTGATTGATCTTGCCTTGAGTGGCTGCATCTCTAAGAGATCTTGCTTTAAGAGGGGTAAATGTCAATGAACACGAACCATAGATGTATGGCAATTGCTATTTAATGATCAGCTTAAATTATGACTCATACACACAATTTTTTTCGGAAACTTTATAATTTATTGCCATATCCAAAACCCCCGGGAATAATAAATACAAGCCGTGAAGTAGACCTGTTCACTACCACATGTATAGGGTCATGTAGTCCGATGATTGCACCGAAATAACATTGCTTCTTATGGCGGTAGAGCTCATTCATTCCGCTCCAGAGGGCGAATCTGCTAAACTATCGCTTTTACGAAAAAGTGATGTTCTACTGACTGTAACTGGGGAGGAATACCGTTCTTATTGTACCAAAATCATTATAGGGGTAAGAACAAAATATTAAAGATATTTGAGCTCAAAAGTTACTCTTACTGCCCATCGAACAAATTACCACGGAAAGTCGTGCTGTCAAGTCGACCTGCCGCTGCTGTTTTGTTCGAGGAAATGGTTAGAGTTGTGTTTAAGTGCAAAAAACTCTAATATTTTGTTCTTGTTACTATAAAGTTTTTTAGATCACTAGAAAGCTATTCCTCCATAGTTATAGTTAGTAGAACATCATTTTCGCGTAAAAGTTATAGTTTAGCAGTTCAGGTGAGTTGAGTGGCATACTTTGGATCATCCGCCATAAGAAGCAATGTTATTTCACGGCGATTCTCGGACTACATCACTACGTATGCATTTTCTACTTCACGGCTTGTGTTTATATGTATTCCCGGGGGTTTTGCCATATCTCATGCCTGAGGTAGTTTTACCATCTTCATGGGGTGTATTTGTATTGGATCTTATGTAAATATTCTTTTTCATATTTCATGTAATTTATATGGTGCAGAAAGAATTTTTTTTTAATTTTGAAATTTTATTATATGTGGCCATATTTATGAAAGTAGTCTTTAAAATTTCTGCAGGACGGTTAACTCGTGCTCTGAATGCTGAAACACATGGAAGTGCTCGTCGTGGGAAGTTGTCTGGATCTTTACGAAAAACAGATGAAATTAAGATAAAAGCTGTACGAGAACATATTTTAAGTTTCCCATCATATTAGAGCCACTACACCAGTGCTCATCACATTCCTGGTCGAAAATATTTAAGTCCTGATTTGGATATTAGTAAAATGTATAGTCTATACAGGGTGTTCAGAGGTGGGAGGTCAATACTGAAGGGGGTGAAAGGTCAGACCGAGACAAGCAAAAAATCGTATGGGTGGGGGGGGGCATCTTGCACCGTTTGGCAGTTACAGGGTGATTCGTAAATCAGGATTTTGCCTTATATGGGAACCGCTCTTGTATTTTTATCTTTTTTTCTACGCATCGCAGCGGCCCCAAACTGATTTCAAAAAATCACTATTTGGAAGCCCTTTCCAAAAAAGTTTACACCACCCCCCTATCCCCAACCCCTTGGCCACAATCCCCCCTGGAAGTTGAAAAAATTAACTTTTATTTCACGATTTTTCACATTTCGCCCCACTTTTCTCCGAAACTCATGTTATTAACATACCTACTTTTTATTTTTTTTAAGTTGCCTATCTAATTACCTCTCCAAAAAGGTGCAACATGCCCAGGTAGAAAAGGGTTGCAAAAGTCCTGAAATTAAAACATCCTCACAGGTACCTAATTACTTTATTGCACCATAATGGAAAAAGTCGTTAAGTAAACAATTTTTATGACAGCAAGTTCGGAAATGTTTGTTTAGGAAACAGAGGTAATACATGTTTATTTTTTCAGCAAAACAGTAATAAAATAATAAATGTAATCTCGTTAAATAGCGTTATTAGATTATTATATCCAGTATTGACTCCTAAGTATCCTGACGCTCCGTTTCTAATACCTCCTATGAATTATGGTATAAAAATGGGTGAGTTTGAAAGGACATTGACCACAGTTGAAGAAGCAAGCGAAAAGAACGGGTGTTTAATAGAAAAAATTAAGATAAAATGGCAGAATTCAGTGTTGACGAGTATGCCGATATAATTTACGTGCACGGTTTAGTAGAAGGAAGTGATAGTGAGGCCGTACGAGAATACCAAAAGAGATTCCCGAATCGGCGGGTACACAACAGAAGGGTATTTTCAAGGACTTTCAGAAGGTTAAAAGAAACCGGAAGTGTAACCGCCCCCAGAGCAGAAACGCGAGCAGGAAAATCGGCCGATTCAGCGGACCCCGACCAACAAATCCTCAACATCGTCAGGAACAGCCCTGTAATAAGCATCAGGCAGGTCGCACGAAGGTCAGGATTGTCTTCAGGGAGAGTTTGGACCGTTGTGAACCGAGAGGGACTACATCCATACCACCATATCCCGGTCCAAGCACTAGGGAAGGAGATTCCGAAGGACGATTGCAATTCTGCACTTGGCTGTTCGAGTCTGACATCGAAAACAGAAGGTTTCTAGACCGAATTCTGTGGACGGATGAATCGCAATTCACCCGGGATGGCATCACAAACTTACACAACCTCCACACCTGGTCAGATGTGAACCCACATAGGACCAGGTGTCGGTCCTTCCAGCAAAGATTTAGTGTCAATGTCTGGGCTGGCATCATCGGCAACCAGTTGATAGAACCCTTCATCATACCCCAAGTGCTGAATAGTCAGCTATACTCGGACTTTTTGGAGAATACCCTTCCGGATCTGTTGGAGGACATCCCCCTGGCCACCAGAACCGCAATTTATTTACAGCTAGACGGAGCACCTGCGCATACTGGGAACATTGTTAGGGCAAGGTTAAATGAAAATTACCCAGAGCGCTGGATTGGACGAGGTGGACCGATTCCTTGGCCTGCTAGGTCACCGGACCTTACTCCACTGGACTTTTTCTTATAGGGAATGATGAAAGATGAAGTTTACTCAAGACCAATCAACACCAGAGAAGAATTAGTTACCAGGATTGTGACTGCAGCCACGAAAATACGGGAGAGACTGGCTACCATAGACCTCAAACGTGAAATAAAACGAAGGCTACTTGCATGCATCGAAACTGGCGGAGAACATTTTGAACAGCTTTTGAAGGACATACGTTTTAATTGTAATTAGTTTTTAAGCGAACAAAATGTATTTTTTAGTTAACTTAAGTACAATTTCTTAAAAATTCGAATTATCATGATATTCTGTAAAAGGATTTTTGTAAATAAATTTTCGTATCCTTTTCCTACCTGGGCATGTTGCACCTTTTTGGAAAGGTAATTAGATAGGCAACTTAAAAAAAATAAAAGGTAGGTATGTTAATAACATGAATTTCAGAGAAAAGTGGGGCGAAAGGTGAAAAATCGTGAAATAAAAGTTAATTTTTTCAACTTCCAGGGGGGATTGTGGCCAAGGGGTTGGGGATAGGGGGGTGGTGTAAACTGTTTTGGAAAGGGCTTCCAAATAGTGATTTTTTGAAATCAGTTTGGGGCCGCTGCGATGCGTAGAAAAAAACATAAAAATACAAGAGCGGTTCCCATATAAGGCAAAATCCTGATTTACGAATCACCCTGTAACTGCCAAACGGTGCGAGATGCCCCCCCCCCACCCATACGATTTTTTGCTTGTCTCGGTCTGACCTTTCACCCCCTTCAGTATTGACCACCCACCTCTGAACACCCTGTATATAAAGAAATGTGAGGAAAATAACCAATCATTTGTTAAGGACCTGCAGGAAAGTATTTAAAACTGAGTTTAATTCAAATAATACCGCGGACGGATCTGTCACTTGTCTGCAAATTCAATGGATGAGATTCTTGAAAAATTAACCTTATAAGATGTTCTATAAAAATTCTTTAAATGATTCTGAATTCCACGTTTTGGATCTTTCACCTAAAGGAGGAAGACGAAAAATATTAAATTACTTCCATTAGACCACTAGACACAGAAAAACATGAAGATATTATGTGTTTACTACCCTACATCCCTCCAGTTTGTCAGGAATATTTTAAAAATCTCAAAAGTCAAAATAATAAAGGACCAAAATGATAAAAATGGAATACTTTAAAAAAATAATTAATAAATGTTCATGAATTATTTCATTAAAATTATTGTTTCTATTGAAACTCATAGTTTTTTATTGCTTTAAGTCAGTTATAGGTCATTCAGTTAATTCTGAAAATGGTCTATGTCAATTCGAACTTTAAAAACAAAATTTCCGTATGAGATTCACACAAAATTTCACATTCATAAGAAATTTTCATTAATCAAGACTAATAGAATGCTAAATTAAAATGTTGCATAATATGCATAATATAATAATATAAAAATATTTTGTAATTCATTCAAATGTAATCCATTCAATATCTCGAAACAAGAAATATGTGACTTAGACCACTTTCATAATTTACGGGCACATATACGTAATCCATAAGAACATAAAAGCCACGGTGCATAATTCTAGATGCGATATACAAAACAAAGAGAAGACATCAAAATCAGGATTAACACCAAATAATCTTAGGAGAGTGTAATGCACTATCATATCTTACATCTACATACATCATATCTTGTATCCAAGGAATTTAGTTTATGTCTACTAATGCGATGTGTTCCAAAAACGATTTCAGTTGCCTTCATTTTCACTGCGATTGGAGTTTGAGTCATTTTGATTAAGTTGCCAAATTTTGAAATTCCATTCTTAAAAAATAACCAATAATCATTAGATCTCTTACTACTGTTGAAATGATAAATGTTGTGTACACCGACAAATATCAAAATGTGTTTAAATGTCCGGATCTGGCTATGGCTAATTTATACTTAACCTTCAACAATTTGAATAGGACCAATTGCATTGAAATTGCTACGTATAAGTTATCTAAGCGAAGTTAACTTCATTTTCTCATAAATTCACTTATTTCAGTATGGTTTAAATATTCGTCAACCCTTGTAACTTATTTATTAATGAAACTCCCTTTACTATTTCATATTTCTGTAGAGTGTATCAGTTTTTAATTGTAATCGCGTACAACCGCAGGCTTCACTTGATTTATTAAAAAATTAATAAGGCTTAATAGCGGATATATGGTAATCTGTTAAATATCGATTGATAAAAAATGACTTTTCTGTTCCTTAAGGGGGTATCCCACTCTAGAGGCCCTTGAATTGAACTTTTTTTTTCAGCAAGAAAATACAAAACATTTAGAGTTAAACATAATAATCCTCTTATTATATGATCTTTAATGAACATTTTGAGAAAAAAAATTTTTTTTTGATGCAAATTTTACATTGCTTCTTAAACTTTACAAAAATTCCCTTGCTTGCTTTACTGAGATTGCAGGCTTGTTCGATTTACTACAGAAGTTGTAAGTAAAGTACAAATATCTGAATCCACAGTTTTAGGGTGGGCGGCTGGGTGGGCATAAAAATTTTAGGGTGGGCTGGCGCCCACCCTCGCCCCACTCTAACGCCGTCCCTGATGTGTGGTCATCTGTAGTTCCCACTTCGGGTACTTTCATTTGTTGCCAAGCCCTACATGTGCTACTATATAAATTTGAGCGAAGTCGGTGATGACCACTAGGTGCCTTCCCCTTGTAAGATATTATGCTAATCATAAAACAACTGTATGTAAAATGTAAAATTACAAATACGAAAGAGAGAATAAGTATCTCAATTTTGCAATCATTAAGTTATAACTCCTTTCGATTTAGATGTGTGTCATTCCGCTTAAATATAGAAAAATAATGACAGGCGTATAGTATAAATATTATATGCATAGCCGAATTTTCCAAGTCATCTAAAATGCATTTTTTAGTGTTCAAGAAGTGAATTTACTTCGATATTTAGTTCTTGTACGTCAGCGATTAGTAGAATAATATTCTAAAAGATTTCTTTTTTTTTAATAACATAATACTGCTTAGGATCAATTCACTTATAAAAATCATATCATCAAGGGATTCGCTTTAGTACTTAGCTTGCACCGATAGGTATTGATTAAGCCCTAAAATGCATTTTTTGCCACATGAATAAATACTTTTTAAAAAAAAGTAAAGATCATATCTATTTTTATGGGCATTAAACAACACTTTAATTTTCAATATTTATGTGATAAATATCTTAAAATGGCCATTTATAATTTCGTATTATATTGTTTTAGTCAAAAGTGACCTTAAATATTTTGAATCACGCTTTAGCTTCCGTGTATTTAAATACATATTGAATAAAAATATGCCTTTTTGTTTCATCACTATGGAGAAATTGTGCAATATAAAAAACACGTGCTTAATTATTTGAAATTTTCTAGTCCAAAACTCCTGATTGTTTCGGTTTTGAATCCCTGTTTCCTGGAATTCTCAATTTTTTGTTTATTAATATCCATTTGAGAATCGGATTTTATATAAAAAAGTTACCAACATATAAAATATTTTGTGTAATTATAAATAAAGCTCAACTCACCCCATTCTGCCGCACAATCATACTCGTGATAACTAAAAACTTTAAAACGAAAATATATGATCCACAAATGGAGAACTACAACCAAAGGAAAAGATAATATGATGGTTCAATGCCAGATAATCCTAAGAGAGTATAGATAACTATGCTAAATATAAGGTTAAGTGTAAGCAGTACCGGTCTTTGGGGAGCAAGCTGGAGCGGCGCCCAAGGGCGCCAAATAAATTAGTAAAATATTGAAATTTCTCAGAAGAATAAGTTTGTGAAACTGCAAAATTGAGCAAAAATACTTGTAAGGCGAAGGCAAGGCAGACAAAGATGTGTTAAGAGGTATTCTTTTTACTTCCCGTGGTGCGTATACGATTTTTCGTGTTCCTCCGCGGAAATTGGGAATTTTATGTGTGCCGTAAAAGCAAAACCCCCAGAAATAATAAATACAAGCTGTGAAGCAGAGTTGTTAAAGAATGAATTTTTCCAAGCTACATTCCTATAAATGTTTTTCTTAAAATTAATTCGCTCAAAGCTGCAGTTAAATTTCTTTTGAAGATTGGCAATGGAATTAGATGAATTCTCATTCCTCAAAAACTTACTTCGAATGCATTTCTTCGGAATTCAAGACATTAACCCATTATTGCACAAAACAAGGAATTTGTGCACGCAAGTTCAGTTGTACGATTCGAATAGCAAATTGGGCCGATTTTCTTCCACATTTATATATAAAGAGTTTTTGGGGCTGCTCTTTCAGAATCTGGCTTTTTTTTGCATAAAAGCTTCAAAAACCCTATTATTTTTTGGATTTTTTAAAAAAAGTGCTGATTTTTTTGGTCATTTTTCTTTTCAAAATCGGTTATCTTATCGTTGCTGCTATTGGATGATCATACAACCACCAGAAATCGGTCCAAAGGCCTACTCTTTCTCAAGTTATGGTTTTGAAAGTTTTTTTTTGCTTTGGTTTTTGCAAAATGGCCATTTTGTACAGCAATGTCATGAAAAAACTTTGAATTTTCTTACACGACAAAGATCAACTTTACAAAAAAATTTATAAAGCAGAAAATGCTTAAAATTAGCCAAAGAACACGTGTGAATTTTATCAGAATTTTTTTGGACTATTTTTGGTTTTTTTGATTTGTCCAATTTTTGAAAACCCCAAAAAATTCTGAAAAAATTCACACATGTTCTTTGGCTAATTATAAGCACTTTTTGTTATATAAAATTTATTCGTATAATTGATCCTTTTTGAGACAATATCACCAAATTTCATCATAAAAAAAAATTGGTGATATTTTTACTCAAAAATGATCAATTATACGAATAAATTGTATAGAACAAAAAGTGCTTATAATTAGTCAGAGAACACATGTGAATTTTTCCAGAATTTTCCGGGGGATTTTTGGGTTTTTCAAAAATTGGACAAATCCAAAAAACAAAAATAGTCGAAATAAATTCTGAAAATTTCGTCACATTTTATCACATATTATTATTTACACATCGTGAGTAATTTTTGTGTAATATATATTACACTTCCTTAACTTTATATTTCAAAAATATATGTTTACATATATCTACACGAAAATTTCTCTAAAACTTAGACAAATTCAATACTTTACATATTGCTATGGAATTTTACTTTAAAAAAAAAAAAGCAAAATTCAGCCCTTTTTGTAGAAATTGCGTAAAAATTATTTTTGTGTAAATAAAATCGTGACTACTTAAAATTAAAAAATTTCATCATAAAAAAAATTGGTGATATTTTTACTCAAAAAGGACCAATTATACGAATAAATTGTATATGAAAGTGCTTATAATTAGCCAGAGAACACGTGTGAATTTTTTCAGAATTTTCCGGGAGATTTTTGGATTTTTCAGAAATTGCACAAATCCAAAAAACCAAAAATAGTCGAAAAAAATAAATACTTTATCCTTACAAGGGGCGTCGAGAGCAATTTTGCCCCACTGAACGTAAAAAACCTATGGACGGTACTGAGTGTAAGCAATCAAATCGTAATAAAAAATGCGGTAACCAAAAAACTATTATAATCCATTCTTATACCCAAGAACATAAATCTATAGTAGCCCAATGTGAGGATATCACGACAAGATATTAACACGTTTCGTTTGAATAGGCAACCAATTACTAAGCACATTGCACTGAGTGGAGTCATAACTTTAATTTTTTTCACATTTATGTTCAACTTACCCTGTTAATAAGCATAAATCTATACTTTATGATTTGTGTTAAGACTAAAAATATAAAAACTACAGCGTATAATCCAAGATCCGACATGCAGAATAACCAGAACACATTAAAAAATGGCTGGACTCCAGATATCTTTAGCAGAATAAAGTTCCCTGTCATATATGAAAATCCGAACGTATACGTTCCAGCCATGATTAAGTACGAGGTTCGCAAAATAGTATTGTAATGCATTTTTATTCCCAAGCACATTAGCCTGTAATCGACAAGTGCAAGGACGTCTATGCAGTTTATAAATTTATGCCGTTTGTATAGGAAGCAAAACAACGAACTAAGTAATCCAATTGGACAAAGTGTCATTCCAATAAAATCGTCAACTTTTAAGATCCTGCTCTTCCCAAAGTAATCGGCAGTTGTTTCGTCTTTTATTGTTGACGTGGTAATAACTATTATGTACAGCACAATATACATAAATGTTAATAAATATCCCCAGCGTGTAATCACCAATTTATCTCTTTTGATTTTAAATGGTCCAAATCCATTCAAAAACACAATTATAATAAGAGGTCGAATTGCTGAACACAAGTTATCCGCGTATCCGTATTTTCCAAGCCACCTTAGGTTCATTTTTAATTTTCGAAATATTTTTCTATCGCACCTCAACCCTCATAAGCTCAACACTGACTGAATTAACTCGGGTGCTCATCACTTGCTCAAACCCTGTGTTTTTAGGAAACACGAATCCTTAGTTATTTTCATGCACAGTTCTCCCACTCAAATCGGTTATTAAAAATCAGGAACATTACATTAAGTTAGCTGCATCAAATATTGATTTGAAAGAGGGATAAGTTAATGGCACACACTTTACTATATAATCTTGTAATAAATGAAAGCTTACAAGAACAAAATGGCCTATACTATACGGTTAGTGAATATTTAGGATCATCATTTTAGATATTTGGGGAAAAATGAATATTAGATCAAATTTATTATTAACGATAATACTTAAAGTATATATACAACATTATTTTGTCGGGTAAATATAACAAATATATAATAAGTAATTTTTTGATTTGTTACTATATGTAGGACAAATTACATAATGCTGTCCATGAGTTCTTAGCCTAACATAGAAGGAAAGGTCATTAATAGAATTTTATTTTTATTTTTCAAAATATTCTCCCGTTATTTCCACACACCAGAAGGTCTGATTAAAGCTTCTACGCCACTGTAAAAATATAATGCATCCTTGGACTTAAAATGGTCGCACACTACCTGTTTAATTTCATCGTCGCTGTTAAGTTTTCTACCCCTTAAATCTACCTTGAGTTTTTAGAACAAAAAATAGTCAGGCGGGGCCAAGTCAGGACATATGGGGAATGTTAAATCTCTGTAAAACCACAATCGTGAACAGCCTTGGAAAGTAAAGCAGTGTGGATTGGATGATTATCATGAAGCAAGCGCACACCTCGGCTCATTTTTCCGCGCCTTTTCTCGATAATTTTTTAACGCAACTGCCTTAATAAGTCAGAGTAATATAATATGTATTCGATCCCTTGAAGTCAATCAAAAGAATTCCCTCTCAGTCCCAAAAAATTGTAACTATCACTTTTTTTGTGCTTTGAGTGACCTTTGCTTTTCTTGGCACAGATTCTCCTTTCCGATGCCACTCCATTGAATCTCTTTTGGGTGTTGGTCCATAGTAGAGGACACGATTATTCTCTATATGGTATGACTAACAAGGAGAAGGCACCTACTCGTCATCACCGATTTCGCTGAAAGGCCATAGGGGGATAAGAAGGAGTATAGTGCCACCGCGCCGATTGAGGAGTAACAGGAAGTTAGGATCAAATAGGATTGTGAGGTTTGTAGAAGAAATGTAACTAAGAGAATTGGGACAAGAGGTTAGAATGTGGGTAATTGTGAGGGATTGTGTACAGTGTGGGAAAGGGGTTTTTCTTGGCGCCGTAGGAGGTATTCGTGGGTAAGCCGTGTGTGCCCAATTCTCAGTCTGACTATTATTATTATTATTATTGTTGTTAGGGGGTGACCCTCATGGTGGGCACTGCGACCAGACGGTCTTTTGTGCCGAATCCCCTTTACAGTAAAAGACGATCTGCTACCCTAAGGAACGCCAGAAGGTCTTTTACAGAAGATGAACGAGCCTCAGCCGAGTCCAGGAACTCTTGACCGAAGATCCCTCTTCTTAACCGTGCTAAAGCCGGACAAGCACACAAAATGTGTGATGTAGTTTCGTCGTCTTCAAGACACAGACGACACTCCGTCTCATTTGACAGACCTATTTTATTTAGGTGGTATCTTAGCCCATGGTGGCCAGTTAGGTAACCTACCAACAATCTGAGATCCGCTTTACTCAAAACATTGATTTCAGTGTAGGTATAGGGTCTGACGAGCTCTTTAGCTTGCCGGATCCCAGGGAAGTTATCCCAGTGTATGCACTGTAGATTCCTGACCCATTATTCTATCACAGCTTTGGACGAAGACCAGCCAATGCTGCAGAAGGGCTCAGGGCCCTTGAGTCGAGAAGATGAACCTTCCCTGGCAAGTTCATCAGCAACCTCATTTCCCTCAACGCCGGAGTGTTCCGGTACCCAACAGAGGGTAACCCTGTTGGAAGTTGCTAACTGTTGAAGGGTATCAAAGCATTCTTTAACAAGTCTAGACGAGAAGCGCCATGACGAGAGTGCCTTGAGGGCCGCTTGGCTATCGGAAAAGATAGTGATATTGGCACCTTTAAGTCTCTTGTTAATATTGAGAAGGGCGCAGGCTTCAATTGCATGGATTTCAGCCTGGAAAACGCTGGGCCATTTTCCCATTGCTATCGAGACCTTGGTGTTGGGTCCATAGACACCAGCACCAACACCATGTTCCGTTTTTGAGCCATCTGTGAACCAACGGAGAGTTCTGGGGTCCAGACTGGGGCCGCCGCCATTCCAGTCTGCACGTTCAGGGATGAGAATCCTGAATCTCCTCCCGAAGCTCAGTTCCCTGGTCATGTAGTCTGTTAAGTAACAGATCCTTAAGTCAGGGATGCGCTGCAGGATTCTCATGTGACCGTTGTCAGCAATTTGCATTTTGGATGTGATTTGCACTCTCAGAGCACTGATTGCAGCTGATTTCAAAATGAAAAAGTGCAGGGGTTCGAGTCCTACTATCGCCTCCATGGCGAGTGTTGGACAAGTCCCCATGGCTCCTGTTATGGAGAGGCAAGCAAGCCGTTGTAGCTTGTTGCACTTAGCAATTGCCATCTGCTGTTGAACTTTGGGCCACTACACAAGGGCGGCGTAAGCAACAATTGGCTTGACAATTGTGTTGTATAACCACAGGATCATCTTTGGGTTGAGACCCCATGTCCTACCAAAAAGTCTCCTACAGGCCCACATGGCTCGCGTGGCCTTATTTAACGAGTAGTTCAGTTGAGTATTCCAATTTAGTCGCTTATCAAGCCAAATGCCTAAGTATTTTACTTCATTGGAATACTCAACGACCGTTCCTTGGATGGATATAGTATCCAAGTTCAGACGGTACCTTTTTGTAAAAGGTACCAAGACGGCCTTAGACGGGTTGATGGTTAGGTCCTCACTGACACACCAGTCAGTGACTACACGAAGAGCGGACCTCATCAAGCTAGTGACAGTTGAGTCAAATTTACCCGTAACGATTATTGCCAGGTCATCCGCATAGCCAACAGCGTGGTAGCCAAGCTCACAAAGCTTGACTAGGAGGCCATCCACAACCAGAGACCAAAGCAATGGCGACAGTACCCCGCCTTGTGGGCATCCTCTGACTGCCCTAATCGACACAGAGGTGTTGCCCAGCATGGATGAGATTTCTCGCTCTCTTAGCATAGCATCTACCCATGCGATTGTATATGAGTCTATACCCCTGCGCACAAGAGCCCTGGATATAGAATCATATCCTGTGTTATCGAAAGCTCCCTCTATATCCAGGAAAGCACACAGAGCTATTTCCTTGGCCCGAAGGGATTTCTCGACCCTACTGACTAAACTGTGTAAAGCAACCTCTGTTGATTTACCTTTAGTGTATGCAAACTGTGTTCTGTGGAGCGGTGTTGATTGCTCCAGTTTGCACCTTATATGAAGGTCCAACAATCTTTCCATTGTTTTCAGCAGGAAAGATGTTAAGCTGATTGGTCTATAAGACTTAGGAAGCTCGAGGGGCCTATTGCCCTGTTTTGGAATAAATACAACCACCATCTTCCTCCATGAACGTGGTATGTATCCCCAAATATAACTGGCCCTAAACAGGCAAACCAAAGGATCAAGGATCGTATCCAGACAGTTCTGAAGTAATGCCGGAAAGATCCCGTCACCTCCTGGGGTTTTAAAAGGTTGAAAAGAGGCCACTGCCCATTTAACCTTGTCCCTGTCAAAGATGACACCGGACTTGCTACACACTCTGCGGCTTGCTCTATCGCTAGGATTAGAGTCTGCAGGCTGTAGCGAATTTTCTCCTAGAGTTGACCCGGGAAAATGTACTTGTAGTAGGTACTCAAGTGTTTCCCTTTGCGACTCAGTGAAGGTACCATCCTGTCTCTTCAAGAGTCCAACTCCATTGGAGACGTCCTTAGCTAGTACCTTTTGAAGACGGGCTGCTTCCGGTAATGATTCTATACCTTCACAGTGCCTTCTCCAGGATTCGCGTTTCGAGCGTCTCAATTCTTTATTGTAGTCAGTGAGAGCAAATCTATATTCGTCCCACTGCTTAGTGCGTTTGGCCCTATTGAATAACCTCCTCACATGCCTACGCATATCCGATAGCCGTTCGTTCCACCAGGGCACCTTGCGTACCACTTTGGCTGGAACTGCGACATTGCTATCATGGTAGGAGGATATTATTACTTCATTAAGCTGGTTTGCAGCCACTTCCAGTTCACTAGTTGAGCTGATACTGGTCACCAGCGTGTCTGCCTTTGAGCTCACCATGGCTCTGTAGGCACTCCAATCTGTTTTTCTTGGATTATAGGATTTTGAAGTGAGTTCAGAGCGTCCTGGAATGTCGAATCTAATGTGCTGATGATCCGACAGTGACGCTTCATCTGATACTCGCCAGTTCACTATGAACTCGGACAGGATCCTGCTGGCAAGAGTGAGGTCTAACACCTCTTCTCTGACCGCAGTGATAAAAGTTGGTTTGCACCCCCTATTAACTATATCTATATTCTTACTAGATAGATAGTTCAAAAGGTACTCACCCCTTTCATTTACGTCGCTGCTGCCCCACACCGTGTGGTGCGCGTTTGCGTCGCAACCGATGAGGAACTGTCGGTTAGATCGTCGACAGTACTCGACGAATTCCTGGACTTCTTCTGGTGGAATATCTGGCCTATCCCCTGGGAAGTAGGCCGATGCCAGGACAACTTCCTGTATTCCACCCAGCGTGGGGATCTCCACCAGCGCCGCTACGAGGTCCCTGGAAATAAAATTTGAAATGGGGAGATGATTGACACTTTTGTCTATTAGAAGTGCCGCACGTGGTACTTCTACCCCGCGGTCGTAGATCAACTTACATGAGTCGATGTTGAGTCCTCGGACTTGGCCACTAATAACCCAGGGCTCCTGGATGAGCGCAAGGGTTATTTGTTTCTCGGCGAAGGTTCTGCACAGCGTGGCCGATGCCCCTTTGGCATGGTGCAGGTTCGCCTGGAGCACCCTCATGGTGCTCATTGCTCCTCTTTGGAGAGGGACTTCTTGACGAGCGCAGCTGCCTTAGCTCGACGAGGTCCCTTGGAACTGCCACCCTGAAGGGGTTTGCGCAGTTTTCCCACCTTTGGCCTTTGCTGTTTTTTCTTAGCATTGGCTGAAGACGGCCCAGTGGTCATCGTCTTCTTTAGGGGGGCCGACTTGGCAGTCGCAGCTGTAGCCTGTCCTGTGACTCGACTAGTTGAGGGCCCAGCAGTGGAACTAACATCCACTGACCCTCTAGCTGGGGCGACACTGCCTTGAGACGACCCAGTGGTCGTCATCCTAGGGGCCGACTTAACAGTCGCAGCTTTAGCCTGCCCAATGGCGCGACTAGTTGAGGGTTTAGCAGTGGCCATAACATCCACTGACCCCCCAGCTGGCAAGACACCACCCCTAGCGCCGGTTGCAGCAACCCCGGAAGAGGGTAGGTCCACAGACACTGGTCCCTCTCCTTCTGGCTTACTGCCGCTTCCCCCTACTACTGCTTCATCCTTAGTGGCGCCCTTAAGGATGAGCTTTAGGTGGGTAAACCTGTAGGCGATCCTGCCTTTTTGTTTTGTCAAGATTGCCATTGAAACATCATCAATGGCAATGACCAAATGAAGCAGTTGACCATGTGTCAACCTCTTCAGTACCTTCCACTGCACGGTTGAGAAGGCATTTTGGGCATCAATTGATGCCAGCACCTTCTCGTTTGTGAGTGAAAGGCTCTGAGGAAAGTAGCCCCGGATCACGTGAGTCCGGGGGAACTGCTCTTCCTCAACGAGAGAGATGTCAAGAGCGCTCTTGGCACGAATGTGCTCAAAATTGCTCCTGACCCAGTCGGCCGTCTGCTCATTCGTGCAGACAAGAAGGAGCCAGCCGGTTCGTGGCATACATGCCTCGAACTCCGGCTGGATCCTCTTGTCCACGAGCTCAATCGTGGCATCGACAATCGCCTCCTGTAGCAGAGCCATTTGCTCCGCTGAGAGGGGACGATTGACCATGTCCGCCGATACTAGACCTAACTTGATGCTACTAACCACCTGGCTAAAGGTGGGTTTCGCGGACCCCATATGGGTCGTCTTTGGCTTTTTAGTAGCCGGAAGATCAGGGGACTTATCCTCTGATCGAGTCCTCTTTGACTCAACTTTTACAGGAGATTTAATCTTTGCTATCTCCAGAGACTTTTCCCTGGAGAGGCCACTCGCCAAAGCCTTCTTAAATCTCCTCCTCTCTGCATTGGTGAGCCTGACAAAACCGGAACCAGCGTCAAGCTTCATCCGACTCACCTCTGCGCCAACAGCCGTGAGTCCGGACTGCTCCGAACACAGGCTTACACTATCCGGCACCTCGTGGCAGTCGGAGTCTGTATCCGAGGACATTTCCTCAGACACAGCACTACGTCTGTCGCCCCTTGGCACCGACAGTGCTGGCAATGTTGGGGCACAGCTGCTCTCCAACTTTTCGGAAGAAGGTTCTTCTGTAGAGTGCCCAATGGCTCCACTACAGGAGATGGATTCTTGTAGCCCAATGGCTACAGTGTTTTCTGCCGTGATCGCTACCCGTTCATCGGCGGATGCAGTCGGAACTACATCAGTTTTTATGGGGTTTTCCTGTATATTATTCAGTTTTGTTCCCACGAGAAAACGGGAAAGGAAGGTCACACCGCACAGAGCCCGTTATGCGGCGAAGTCTAATTGAAACTGGAGGGCGACCGGTATCCAGAGTCCGCATACTCACGACCAAGCTCCCTCTTGGCCACGCATCCCTCGGCGTATGCTGTTCCACCTTGGATTAGGGTATTTTATTTAAGAGAGTGTCCTTCTCTCCGCCCGACTACCATTAGCCAGCACTCCCGGCAGAGACTTCCCATACCGGGAGCCTGTTTCCGGCCGCCCCCACGTGGAGGGTATAGTCGCACTACCATCAGTGCACACAGTTGCGGCACATGCACGCAGATACGGCACGTACACCAGTGTGTACTAAAGTCTGACTAAAGACCCACGAAAAAATATAAATTGTAAAAAACTACGCCAGAAACTCACAAACAATTTTTGGCAATTTTGCCGTACAGTCATAACCTACAAAAAACCAATAAAAATGGACATTTTATTTTTTTAGGAGTCACACCGGTGGAAAAAAAAATCTGAAAAAAATATATGTTATAAAAAACTATGTTAGGAAGCTATAACTAAATTTTGGAGTTCCAAAATTCAAAATGGCTGAAAAAAATGTTTGAAAAAAGAAAACAATTTTTTTAAAAGTTATATCCAGTTTTCAAATCCGCCTCAGTGACATCTACAACATATCAAAATCTTATCCAAATCGGTCAACGCGTGCAAAAGATAATAATTTTTTTCGAAATTCTTAAAATTAATTCTCATCCCTTGGGGGTTAATTATTAAGGGATAAAACTTGGCCAAATTGTTGCTTATCTTAGCCCTGACGATAAAAAAAGAAATATAACGGACATAATCGGCGCGGGGGCACTTTGCTCCTTCTTATCCGACTTATAGCCTTTATAGCACATGTAGGGCATGGCTAGAAATGAAAATACCCGAAGTGGGAACTCCAGATGGCCAAGCGTTTAAAAAATAATAGTATAATAAAAATTTAGACGCGGCTCTAAATACCATTCATTTTAGAACTTTCGCAAAACGGCGGCTAGTGTAGTGGTAAACACTCGGACCCGTGTTGCAACGGTCAGAGGTTCGAATCCCTGCGTACGGAGACTTTTTTTTCGGATCTTCCCAAATTTGTATAAGATTTGGGTCGCAATTAAGCAAAGTGATAATTTTTTTTTTTTTTGTATTTATTTATTTATTTACAACGCAAAAGGCGCAAATATAGGACATCATTTTTAAGCACATAATCGTGAGAAATTTAATTTAAATCAAGTTTGTTTTTCTATTTCTATTCACGTTGTGATTGTAAAAATGCGGCGTTTATGACCTGTGCTAGAAGCAGAAATAATTACTGTTTCCCCTGCTTCTATGATGAATATTACTCCGACAAATGTAAATCACCGAATGCAAAAGAATAAAAGTTTGTAATGTTTGTAGTTTGTACAAAGTCGTTTGGTATGCGCTTTAATTACAATCCTTTGCTGAAAAGTCCGCAATCCCAATTATGCCTATTGCGTATAAATAAGTAAATAAAATAAATTATTTATCACTTCGCATTGCGACCTGAATATTATAAAAATTGGGAAAGATCCGAAAGAGAAAAAGGTCCCCCACGGAGGAAGCCGAACCTGTGACCCTCGAATCACAAGCCCGAGCGTTTTTTTTTTTTTTTTTTTTTTTATGCATTTATTAAATTTCTTACAATGTAATTCTTACAGATAAAATGCCTTAAATTCTGTATTCCTAATCTTTAACTAACCTATAAATCCTACGCAGATGTCCAAGGCTAAACATTGTATTATAATACTTATATCTAGATTTTTCTGGTACTTATGTTTATTATATATTATTTACTTTATTATTATTTTAGCTTATCAAGAAAAATTTTCAAAAAAAAACTTGAATACGATAAATATTTTATAAAATTAAATCTTACTCTAGACTAATCCTACTTACTCTACCTAGCATAACTATGGTCCAGAGGAAGAGCACTCAGCCCCTCAATGGGTGGTACCTTCACCGAGTGGTCATCCTGTGGACCCAGCTGACGTGGATCGAGGGAAGAGGCCCAAGAATCCCACGGCACGGACAAGCCCGAGCGTTCCTCACTACACCATCCGCCGCTCTGTAAAAGTACTAACATAAATGATATTTATGTTGCGAGAGCCGTGACAAAATTTTTTTTTATACTATTATTTTCTAAACACTTGGCCATCTGGGTTTCTCCCTTCGGGTACTTTCATTTCTAGCCAAGCCCTACATGTGCTATAAATGTGAGCGAAATCGGTGATGACGAGTAGGTGCCTTCTCCTTGTAAGCGAAAACCTTGAGTGCCAATTTTGCTATCCGGATATGCCAAAATACGCCACGGTGGCAATGCTTCTTAACGCGATATTATTTGTAAGGATTTTATGAATAATTATAAATTAAACTTATCGCTTCTTGCAATAAAAATGATTGAAGTTTACTTTTATGAAATGTAAAAGATTTTCAGTGAATATCCTTGCAGAAGAAAATTAAAAATTACGAACTGAAATTACCAAGTAAAAGCTCGAGAAGGAATTGTTAAATTAAAATTAAAACTGCTTAAAGTGGTTCAGAGCAATACAGAGTGATAGTTGGATGTACGACATTCTTTGAAATACCCTTTATGGTTAAAAAATTCTTGAAAGATAGGTTAATGTGCACGAGAAATATTTTGTAACCACGGAATATACCTAAGTATTGTCAGGGAAACAAAAAGGCATTTAAAAACAATTTTAAACTGTTGTGAGTTAGGTCATGTACAATAAAAGATATATTTTTAGGTTTTTAATTCTTATTGTCCTCATCTTTGAAAGCATTCACAACAAATTCAAAAAATCTTTTACACTGTCGGGGAAGACGAAAACTTTACACAACAAACCGTATTAGTTGTTTAAACTTTAGATTTAATTCAATTCCATTTGGATAATAACACATGGAATAAATCTTTTCTTATTTCAATTCCCTTCATTCCGAGGTTACAACAAAATCTTTAAAATTTGGCAAATTTACCTTGTCATGTCATAATAAATTATCGAAGCTATGGCCAAATAATTAATTTAAATCATTTTCCCTATTTTGCCAACTACATGTACATTATTACGTCATGACAAGTGTCGAAAAGCTTCTTCCTTCTCACGGTAAAGTTCCCAAAAATATCTCACAACATTCTACTCGCCGCTGCTTTTGTACTGCGTTAAAAGTACGAGGAACCCTCCTTGTAAAATTTTTTTGTCATACTAATGCTCATGTAGGATACTCAGAACTCTTTTGTTGTTAAGCGTGCGTCAGTCACTTAGAACAATTTCGTCCACTAATTTGATGTTTTCTGGAGTAGTCACCGTCACAGGACCTCCCGCAAGTGGATCATCTTCTAACGATTTTCGTCTCCAGCGAAACAACTTAGAAAACTTTTTTAACCTACTTCAAAAAAAGGAAAAGGTTCTCAAATCGACTGTATTTTGTGTGTGTTTGTATGTTACGCGATATCTTTGCCGATTGTAAACCTATTTGAATGATATTTTTTTGTTGAATAGGCTATATGTCGAGGGAGCAATTTGAAGAAAATATCCCACCTCAAAGGGTGGATAATTAGGGAATCAATCCAGTTTATTGAATTTCAGCCACTTCCGTTAACTAAAAGTTGAAAAATAAAAATGTTTTACTAAAAAATAAAAACCGACTTCAAAACTTCAAATGACTGTAGGTTTATAAACTTGCCTTAGCTGCACTGATTCCGAAAATGGCTGATTAGACATTATAAATATTGAAGTATCAATAATTTTGTATATTAATAATAAAATATTATTTTTAACTTTTTAATTTAAATTTGTACATGCAAGCAAAGTTGTGCAATCGGTTTTTATTTTTTTGTAAATGTTTTTTTTTTGTATGCATGCTGGGTTTAAATGGGAACTTTATCGCTTCCGCCTTCTACCGGAAGTGGGCTTCCACGCCGGAAGTAGACTTTCAACTGCACATATTTATGTTTTGCTTATAAATTAATATTTTATTCTGAAAATATCATTTTCTTCAGACAATATTACTGTAGAGATTAAAATCAAAATCTGAGCTATGCTATGTAAGAAATGCTTCGACTTATGCTACATTTTTTAGTTTATATTACAATATTCTAATCGGAACAACTGAACTAATGTACAGCAAAGAAATCAATAACACTTTCATAGATTTGTATTCCCTGAATTAGAAAGTCTGCCATGTTGTCACAAAATTAGGTTTTGATTTTATGAATTAATTTAAATCAAATTTTGATTAAGGGGTCAGTACACATTGTCAACTCCAAAAAATCAATTTATTTTAACGGATATCGAAAGTACACCTTTACACTTTGTATTAAGCAGGCATTGCTGATTAGTTGTAAGTTTTATTTTTCTCAAACCAACTTTTTTTCATGCCGTGCCAATGAATCTCCAAAAACTCAACCGATCCAGTTAAAATTTTTACCACATTCGTGACATGTATAGGTATCGTGTAACTAAGTTGTTAAAAATTTCACTTTTTGATATGTTTTCAACCAGTCGATTTTCCGAAAAAATCGAATTTTTCAAGCACTTTTTTTCAAACCTCCGCTATTTTTTTTTAATGCTAAAATAATTCATGTTTTTAAGTTAACACAATAGCCCTTGCCATAAAAAACCTAAATATTTTTGGTTTGTGTGTTTTATATGCTTTATTTTTCCTGAATCGTTGGCACCGTTATCAGCGTTATCAGTTATTTTGAAAATAGATGCATGTTATAAATAAAAAAAAAAAAATTTCATATATTTCGAGCGCATATTTATTAAACCTGAAAAGATTTATTACAATATCTTTCATAGAATTCTCAAAAAAGGATATTTTTTTTGTGCCAAAGTGTAGAGCTCAACTAGCTTTCAAAAAATGCAAACCAAAAAAGGAAGAACCATTTTTTGCCGTCACAGTGATGCATCCCCTTAACCGTTTGACTGCTAAGCAAATAATAGCCCGTGACATGGTTATTTTTTAAAAATAATATATAAAAACGGTAAAAAGTTATTTTAGAATGCACTCGTGTTACAAAGTACGCGTGAGGTCAGAACTACGTTCACTCCCACGGAGCAACAAAGATACACTGAAACTCGCAGCGCAAAAGCGCTGCGTCGCGGTTTTCGAGACAAATGAACGCAGTGCTTTTGCGCCGCGTAGCAGTCAAACGCTTAATATATAAATAAAATATATTTTACATTTATTAAGTTCAACTTACCCCATTAATAAGCATGAATCTATATTTTATGATTTGTGTTAAGACTAAAAACATAAAAACTGTAGTGAATAATTCCAAATTCGACATGCAAAATAACCAGAACTCATCAAAAGACGGTTGGACACCAGACACCTTTAGTAGAGTAAAGTTCACTATCATATATGAAAATCCGAACGTATACATTCCAGCCATAATTAAGTACGAGGTTTGCAATATAGTATTGTAATTTATTTTTATTCCCAAGCACATTAGCCTATAATCGACAAGTGCAAGGACGTCCATGCAAGTTATAAATTTATGCCGTTTGCACAAGAAGTAAAACAACGAACTAAATAGTCCAATTGGAGTAAGTATCATTCCAATAAAATTGCCAACTTTTGAAATTTTACTGTCCACAAAGTCACCAAATGTTGTTCCGCCTTTTGTTCCTGACTTCATAATAACTATTATGTACAGCACAATATACATAAATGTTAATAAGTATCCCCATCGTGTAATCACCAATTTATCTCTTTTGATTTTAAATGGTCCAACTCCATTCAAAAACACAATTATAATAAGAGGTCGAATTGCCGAACACAAGTTGTCCGCGTATCCGTACTTTCCAAGCCACCTTAGGTTCATTTTTACAAGTTTACTTTTTGAAATATGTTTCAATCGCACCTCAACCCTCATAAGCCCAACACTGACTGAATTAACTCTGGTGCTCATCACTTGCTCAAACCCTGTGTGTTTAGGAAACACGAATCCTTAGTTATTTTCATGCACAGTTCTCCCACTCAAATCGGTTATTAAAAATCAGAAACATTACATTAAATTAGCTGCATCAAATATTGATTTGAAAGAGGGATAATTTAATGCAACACACTTTACTATGTAATTTTGTAATAAATGAAGTTATATAGGGCTTACAGGCAATATTTAGGATCATCATTTTAGATATTTGAGGAAAAATGAATATTAGATCAAATTTATTATTAACGATAATACTAAAAGTATATATACAACATTATTTTGTTGGGTAAATATAACAAATATATAATAAGTTATCTTTTGATTTGTTACTATGTATATGTAGGACAAATTACATAATGCTGTCCATGAGTTCTTAGCCTAACATAAAAGGAAAGGTCATTAATAGAATTTAATTTTTATTTTTCAAAATATTCTCCCCTTATTTCCATACACTTTTCAGAACGTCTGATTAAAGCTTCTACGCCACTGTAAAAATATAATGCATCCTTAGAATTAAAATGGTCGCACACTGCCTGTTTAATTTCATCGTCGCTGTTTTCTACCCCTTAAATCTGCCTTGAGTTTTACAAAAAATAGTCAGACGAGGCCAAGTCAGGACTATATAGGGAATGTTAAATCTCTGCAAAACCACAATCGCGAACAGTAGCCTTGGAAAGTGAAGCAGTGTGGATTGGAGCATTATCATGAAGCAAGTGCACACCTCGGCTCATTTTTCCGCACCTTTTCTCGATAATTTTTTCACGCAACTGCCTTAATAAGTTAGAGTAATATAATATGTATTCGATTTCTCGAAATCAATCAAAAGAATTCCCTCGCAGTCCCAAAAAATTGTATCTACCACTTTTTTGTGCTTTGAATGATCTTTGCTTTTCTTGGTACAGGTTCTCCTTTCCAATGCCACTCCATTGAATCTCTTTTGGATGTTGGTCCATAGTAGAGGACACGATTATTCTCTATATGGTATGACTAAGCGAAAACCTTGACTGACTATTTTGCTATCCGGATATGCCAAAATACGTCACGGTGGCAATGCTTCTTAAGGCGATATTTTTTGTAAGGGTTTTATGAATAATTATAAATTAAACTCATCACTTCTTGCAATAAAAATGATGAAGTTTTCTTTTATGAAATGTAAAAGATTTTCAGGGAATATCCCTGCGGAAGAAAATTAAAGCTTACGATCTGAAATTCCCAAGTAAAAACTTGTGAGTTTAAAAAATTTAAAATTGCTCAAGGAATTTAGAGCAATATGAAGAGAGTGATTGTTGGATGTACGACATTCTTTGAAATACCCTTTATGGTCACATTTAATTCAATTCCATTTGGATAATAACACTTTTAAGTCATCACTTGAACTATTTTAATCTGTTTATATTTTGCTCACGAAGGAAATCTTTTCTTATTTCAATTCCCTTCATCCCGCGGTTACAACAAAAACTTTAAATTTTGGAAAATTTAACTTGTTATAATAATTTATCATCCCCCGGCTATTGAGTGAATTACTCCTTCTTGCTCCAAAAATTGCTCACAACATTTTACTCGCCGCTGATCTTGCACTGCGTTATGAATGCGAGGCACCTTCGTGTGCAAGGTACATTTTTATCATATTTAAATACTCATATAGGATCCTTAGAACTCTTTTGTTATTAAGCGTCAGACAATTAGAACAATTTCTTCCTCTAATTTAATGTTTTCTGGAGTAGACACCGTCACAGGACCTCCCGCACATAGGTCATCTTCTAATGATTCTCGTCTCCAGGGAAACAAGGAAGAGGTTCTCAATTCGACTGTACTTTTTGTTGTATGTTATACCCAGGATACACGGACACGGCTGAATGAAGATCCTATAAATGATAATTCACTCGGATTTTAATTCATTCAATGCAAGATACACGGGCAAATGAGTCGATGATATTTCGTTTTGACAGTTCAAAGCGCAAAGAGCGGAGTTAATTCATCTTTTTGAATAATTGACACTGGAAATCAGCTGATTTTTCCAGGACTTTCGTTTCATCCACAATGAGTTCTTGAGACATTTTTTTAAAATCACTTGTCTGAGTTGTCGATCGAACTCTATTACAATTAAACGGATTAAAACAGCAACTTGAAACTTAGTGTAGAACTTGTTGAGACTTGTCACTGCCACGAATACGAAGATTTTCTCGAACGCACTCTATTTATTATGTGAGGTTAAGAACTCATGGACCACACTACGTAATTAAAGTTCATTTTATTTCTATTTCATTAAGGAAGTCCACCTCTTTGATCGCTCAAAATAAAGTACTTTTTTACGAATTTAATTGACAGGTATAAATAATCTTCTCGTACTTGGAACATTGTATCTTTGTCATTTCTGCAAATTTTGATATACATTTTGGAGTATATACTTTTAAAAAATGCAAACCAAAAAAAAAAAAAAATACCATTTTTTCCGTCATAGTGCTTCCCCTTAATATATAAATAACATATATTTTACATTTAATAAGTTCAACTTACCCCATTAATAAGCATAAATCTATACTTGATGATTTGTGTTAAGACTACAAACATAAAAACTATAATACATAATTCAAGATTCGACATGCAAAATAACCAGAACACATCAAAAGATGGCTTGACTCCAGATATCTTTAGCAGAATAAAGTTCACTATCATATATGAAAATCCGAACGTAAACATTCCAGCCATAATTAAGTAAGAGGTTTGCAAAATCTTATTGTAATGTATTTTTTTTCCCAAGAACATTAGTCTGTAATCGACAAGTGCAAGGACGTCCATGCAAGTTATTAATTTATGCCGTTTGCATAGGAAACAAAACAACGAACTAAATACTCCAATTGGGGTAAGTGTCTTTTCAATAAAATTGCCAACTTTTGAAATTTCACTGTTCACAAAGTAACCGACAATTGTTTCGTCTTTTGTTGCTGACGAGACAATAACTGTAATGTACACAACAATATACATAACTGTGAATAAGTATCCCCATTGTGCAATCACCAATTTATCTCTTTTGATTTTAAATGGTCCAAGTCCATTCAAAAACACAATTATAATAAGAGGTCGAATTGCCGAAAACAAGTTATCCGCGTATCCGTACTTTCCAAGCCACCTTAAATTCATTGTCTTCAAATTCACTTTATAGGAACTCCTTCCTACAGCTCCTCAATCCTCGTAAGCTCAACACTGACTGAGGAATTTCCGCGGCTTCTCATCACTTATAACACATAGGTTATATTTTTGAGGAAACACGCATCCTTGGTTATTTTAATGTTCATGTTCTCCAATTCGATGGTTAAAAATTATTAACAGTGCGTAAGAATCAGTGAAATGAGTATGCTTCATTAAATATTGATTTGAATGGGTCTAATTTAATGGCCTAGACTTTAATAGTCAGTTTCTTTATAAATGAAGTCATGCAGGGTATGGGCGAAAAATAATGTGTTTAATTTGTTACGTTAATCAATTTTTGGTTAGTCGAAAGTTGAAATTGTTTAAGAATTTAAGATATCTACGATATCCACTCTTTTATAACAAATTTTTTTTTTGATTTTTTATTGAGATATTATAATTTTCTTATTTTACATGTAATTAAAGTACTACTGTTATAAAAAAAATAAGGTGCATTTTTCGTTTAAACTTCACGGGTATTATGAAATCATGAAATAATATCTTTTGTGGATTTCTAGTACTTTCTTTGACATCTATGCAGAGTTTCATGTCAATATATTCAATTGCCACTGAGTTACACGTGTTTTTTTAAACATAAAAAAGAAAGTTTTTCGGTATTAACTATATCTGATTTTGTTGAGCAAAGAATTTGCATTCCATATGAAATATATATTCTGAATATATATGAGGCTATGTCGCAAAAAAATGTTTAGTAGTAGATACAAAGACTTAAAAGAAGGCCGAGAACGAGTTCAAGACGAAAGTGCCCCGGACGACCATCAACATCTACCGACGAAAGCTACTTCTACGTCAAGGAAATCAAAGATTTGGTGTTCGAAAATCGTCTACTGATAATAAGAGAGCATTTCATTTGAATCAACCCAAACCATTTTAAAAGATGTTTTATAGCTCAAACATCTCGCTTGATTCCAAAAACATTAAATTTGCTCGATTGCACCTTCTCAAACTGGATTGGTTATTGGAAACTATTTTGCCAAAAATCCTACTCATGTCGTTCCACAACCGCCCTATTCGCCTGATTTAGCTCCGTCTGACTTCTAGCACCAAGCATACAATATTGTATGCTTGGTGCTTCTAGCTATTCTCGAAACCAGTGGCGGCTCGAGTTTCGCAGTTCTTAGACTGTAAGCTGAGTATGTTGTCAAAAAATTAGGTTTTGATTTTATGAATTAATTAAAATCAGATTTTGATTAACTATAAAAAAAAATGCAAACCAAAAAAAAAAAAAAAACCATTTTTTGCAGTCACAGTGGTGCATCCCCTTAATATATAAATAAAATATATTTTACATTTATTAAGTTCAACTTACCCTATTAATAAGCATAAATCTAAATTTGATGATTTGTGTTAAGACTGAAAACATAAAAACTACAGCGTATAATTCAAACCTCGACATACATACAAAATAACCAGAACACATCAAAAGACGATTGGACACCAGACACCTTTAGTAGAGTAAAGTTCACTATCATATATGAAAATCCGCACGTATACATTCCAGCCATAATTAAGTACGAAGTTCGCAAAATAATATTGTAATGTATTTTTATTCCCAAGAACATTAGCCTGTAATCGACAAGTGCAAGGACGTTCATGCAGGTTATTAATTTATGCCGTTTGTATAGGAAACAAAACAACGAACTAAATACTCCAATTGGAGTAAGTGTCATTTCAATAAAATTGCCAACTTTTGAAATTTCATTATCCACAAAGTAACCGACAATTGTTTCGTCTTTTGTTGCTGACGAGACAATAACAATTATGTACACAACAATATACATAACTGAGAATAAGTATCCCCATCGTGTAATCACCAACTTATCTCTTTTGATTTTAAATGGTCCAACTCCATTCAAAAACACAATTATAATAAGAGGTCGAATTGCCGAACACAAGTTATCCGCGTATCCGTATTTTCCAAGCCACTTAAGGTTCATTTTCATCAATTTCACTCTATAGGTACTCCTTCCTACAAATCTTCAATCCGCGTAAGCTCAACACTGACTGAAGAATTTCCGGGGTTTCTCATCACTTATAACACAAAGGTTATATTTTTGAGGAAACACGAATCCTTGGTTATTTTCATGTTCATGTTCTCCAATTCGATGATTAAAAATTATTAACAGTGCGTAAGAATCAGTGAAATGAGTTACCTTCATTAAATATTGATTTGAATGGGTCTAATTTAATGGCCCGGACTTTAATTCTACATAAATGAAGTCATGCAGGGTATGGGCGAAGAATAATCTGTTTCATTTGTCACGTTAATCAATTTTTGGTTAGTCGAAAGTTAAACGTGTTTAAGAATTTATGATAGGTATCTATGATATCTACTCTTTTATAACAGATTTTTTTTTGATTTTTTTCGTGAGATATTATAATTTTCTTATTTTACATGTAATTAAAGTACTACTGTAATAAAAAATAAGGTGACTTTTTCGTTTAAACTTCGCGGGCATTATGAAATCATGAAATAATATCTTTTGGGGATTGGTAGTACTTTCTTTGACATCTATGCAGAGTTTCGTGTGAATATATTCAATTGCTGCAGAGTTACACGTGTTTTTTGTAAACATAAAAAACTAAGTTTTTCTATTTACTATATCTGATTTTGTTGAGCAAATAATTTGTAGTACATATTCAATTTATATTCTGAATATATATGAGGCTATATCGCAAGTGGTACAAAGACTTCAAACAAGGCCGAGAACGAGTTCTGGCTATTCCCGAAACCAGTAGCGGCTCGTCAGAGGAGGCAGTGCCTCCTCTATTGAGTTTCGCAGTTCTTACACTGTAAGCTAACGAAAACAAAGAAAGAATATTTTTGGAATAGAATGTACAATTTTGTAAACAGTTTGATAATATTGATATTGCTTATGACAGCTAGTCTACCCAAGCAATTTTTAACGTAATAGCAATACCTCCATTTCTCGTGAAAAATGCTGTTCCCTGAGGAGGCTATCCTCCGACGATTTTATGAGTCAAGATGGAATGAAGCAACACACGTAGAGGGCCGTGACGTAATTTTTTTTTAAACTGGAGAATGTGTGGAATTCTGTGTGTGCGTGATCGAGGAGGCTAGCCTTCATGAGTAGAGCACTGAGAGCTGATAAATAATGATGCAACAAATATAAGGAGAGAGCCATGACGTAATAATTGTTTAAATAATCTGGTAATTCTCTAGCCAGACATGACGCAGTGGTGGTTACACTGCTACATTGCACGGCGATTGAAAGGGCCACTTGAGTGGTAAAATTAGAGAGTATGTGTGTGGGAAATTTGTTCTTATTGGAAATATTGAGGCGAATGTGAGGCAGAGGAGGCAAGCCTCTATTATGAGATAAAAGAAACTGACACCCTCATGTTAAATTAAATTCGGTACGTACTAATAAATAAATAAATAAAAAAAGAAACAATCATTTGCTTCTATGCATTGTTTGATCTGACTTAATTGTAAAATAATTAGCTAATTTATTTGTATACTATTTAAATAATAAATTTTTGCTACTATTTTAGGGTAATTAAATATTTAGTTTATAGTGCATGACTTGATTTAGTGATTTTTTGCTGAAAAATGTTTAAATGATTTTCTCTTCAATCTGGATAGCATTTTGATAAAATTGCTTTCTAACTTTTGAGTAATATTTCTACACTTACAATAGATGTTGTATAACAGTAATGGATTTAGTAAATGAAATTTTGGAGAATGCTTTTCTCGCCTCATTTTTCAAGAGCAAATCAAAATTAAATCACAACTGCTAAAATTGAAAAATCAAGTACCGTTAGATCTAAACTATACTGTTGGCCATCTTTATTATTCCCAATTAGTAGTACAAACGATGTGTGGCAAAAACAAAACTTTAAAATTTGGCTTTACCTTGCTATGATTATACCTAGTATAATTTATCCAAGCTATGGCCAAATAATTAATTTAAAACATTTTGCTCGATTTGGCCAGCTACGTGTCCATCATTACTTCACAACAAGTGTCAAAAAGCTGATAGGAATACCTTGTTCTCTATATGGTCAGTAGAGGACCATAGTTTCGTCCCCGTCACAATTGATTGAATTACTCCTTCTTCCTCCTCACAATAAAGCCCCAAAAACTGCTCACAACATTCTACTCGCCGATGCTTTTGCACTGTGCTGAGAATTCGAGGTACCCAACTTGCAGAAATTTTTGTCATACTTTAATACTCATGTAATATCCTTAGAACTCTTTCGTTATTAAGCGTCGGTTACAATTTCTTCCGCTAATTTAATACTTTCTGGAGTAGTCACCGTCACAGGACCTCCCGCACGTGGGTCTTATAATTCTCGTCCCCAGCGAAACAACTTAGACCAACTTCTTTGATTTGTGTTGGCGTTAAACTTTCTTTCGTCAAAACCTTTATAACAGCGCGTTTTTCAACTTGAAACATTTTTTTTTAAATCACATATCTGAGTTGTCGATCAAGCTCTATTGCAATTAAATGATTACAGACTTGTCACTATCATGAACACGAAGATTTTTTCGAACGCACTCTATTTACTATGCTAATATAATATAATAGGCTAAGAACTCATGGACCATACTACATAATTTAAGTTAATTTTCTTCCGATTATATTAAGGAAGACCATCACTTTGATGGCTCAAAATAAAGTACTTTTCTACGAATTTAATTGACAGATATAAGTAATCTTCCCGTACTTGGAATGGTTGTAACTTTGTCATTTCTCCAAATTTTGATATAAATTTTGGAGTATATGTTCATTAAAGAGTATATACTCTTAAGAAATGCAAACCAAAAAAAAATTAAAACCATTATTTCCGTCACAGTGCTTCCCCTTAATATATAGATAAAATATGTTTTACATTTATTAAGTTCAACTTACCCTATTAATAAGCATAAATCTATACTTGATGATTTGTGTTAAGACTAAAAACATAAAAACTATAGTACATAATTCAAGATTCGACATGCAAAATAACCAGAACACATCAAAAGATGGCTTGACTCCAGATATTTTTAGCAGAATAAAGTTCACTATCATATATGAAAATCCGAACGTATACAATCCAGCCATAATTAAGTACGAGGTTTGCAAAATCGTATTGTAATGCAATTTTATTCCCAAGAACATTAGTCTGTAATCGACAAGTGCAAGGACGTCCATGCAGGTTATAAATTTATGCCGTTTGCATAGGAAGCAAAACAACGAACTAAATACTCCAATTGGGGTAAGTGTCATTTCAATAAAATTGCCAACTTTTGAAATTTCACTGTCCACAAAGTAACCAACAATTGTTTCTTGTTTTGTTGTTGACGCGACAATAACTATTATATATACAACAATATATACAAATGTGACTAAATATCCACATTGTGCAATCACCAATTTATCTCTTTTGATTTTAAATGGTCCAAGTCCATTTAAAAACACAATTATAATAAGAGGTCGAATTGCCGAACACAAGTTGTCCGCGTATCCGTACTTTCCAAGCCACCTTAGGTTCATTTTCTTCAAATTCACTTTATAGGAACTCCTTCCTACAGCTCCTCAATCCTCGTAAGCTCAACACTGACTGAGGAATTGCCGCGGCTTCTCATCACTTATAACACATAGGTATTTTTGAGGAAACACGAATCCTTAGTTATTTTCATGTTCATGTTCTCCAATTCGATGATTAAAAATTATTAACAGTGCGTAAGAATCAGTGAAATGAGTTACCTTCATTAAATATTGATTTGAATGGGTCTAATTTAATGGCCCGGACTTTAATTCTACATAAATGAAGTCATGCAGGGTATGGGCGAAGAATAATGTGTTTAATTTGTCACGTTAATCAATTTTTGGTTAGTCGAAAGTTAAACGTGTTTAAGAATTTATGATAGGTATCTATGATATCTACTCTTTTATAACAGATTTTTTTTTGATTTTTTTCGTGAGATATTATAATTTTCTTATTTTACATGTAATTAAAGTACTACTGTTATAAAAAATAAGTTGACTTTTTCGTTTAAACTTCGCGGGCATTATGAAATCATGAAATAATATCTTTTGGGGATTGGTAGTACTTTCTTTGACATCTATGCAGAGTTTCGTGTGAATATATTCTATTGCTGCAGAGTTACACGTGTTTTTTGTAAACATACAAAAGTAAGTTTTTCGGTATTTACTATATCTGATTTTGTTGAGCAAATAATTTGTATTACATATTAAATATATATTCTGAATATATATGAGGCTATATCGCAAAAAAATTTTTACAAGTGGTACAAAGACTTCAAACAAGGCCGAGAACGAGTTCTGGCTATTCCCGAAACCAGTAGCGGCTCGTCAGAGGAGGCAGTGCCTCCTCTATTGAGTTTCGCAGTTCTTACACTGTAAGCTAACGAAAACAAAGAAAGAATATTTTTGGAATAGAATGTACAATTTTGTAAACAGTTTGATAATATTGATATTGCTTATGACAGCTAGTCTACCCAAGCAATTTTTAACGTAATGGCAATACCTCCATTTCTCGTGAAAAATGCTGTTCCCTGAGGAGGCTATCCTCCGACGATTTTATGAGTCAAGGTGGAATGAAGCAACACACGTAGAGGGCCGTGACGTAATTTTTTTTAAACTGGAGAATCTGTGGCCTAGGATTTCTGTGTGTGCGTGATCGAGGAGGCTAGCCTTCATGAGTAGAGCACTGAGAGCTGATAAATAATGATGCAACAAATATAAGGAGAGAGCCATGACGTAATAATTGTTTAAATAATCTGGTAATTCTCTAGCCAGACATGACGCAGTGGTGGTTACCCTGCTATATTGCACGGCGATTGAAAGTGCCACTTGAGTGGTACGGCCTGCCTTGTAAAATTAGAGAGTATGTGTGTGGGAAATTTGTTCTTATTGGAAATATTGAGGCGAATGTGAGGCAGAGGAGTCAAGCTTCCCTTATGAGACAAAAGAAACTGGCACCCTCATTTTAAATTAAATTCGGTACGTACTAATAAATAAATAAATAAAGGACTCTTTTCCGTTGCTTTTTATTTAGAGCTTGGAGTTCGCAAAATCCTAGCTACGGGGGATGATAGAGCTTGTCTCGGCTATGCTTATTCTCACGTTTATGTAAAGGAGTCTGTGAAAAGTGTATGAATATTTATTCTGAGATTTTTATAAAGTGTATATACGTATAATATGGTGATAAATGTTGTTCATATAACGAACTTTGTCTAGTAAAAAAGTAAATAATCATTTGCTTCTGTGCATTGTTTGATTTGACTGGTTTACTTTATTGTAAAATAATTAGCTAATTTATTTGTATACTAAATAATAAAATTTTGCTACTATTTTAGGGTAATTAAATATTTAGTTTATAGTGCATGACTTCATTTAGTGATTTTTTGCTGAAAAATGTTTAAGTGATTTTCTGTTCAATCTGGATAGTATTTTGGTAAAATTGCTTCGTAACTTTTGAGTTATATTTCTACATTTACGATAGGTTTTGAATAATATTTATTTTTATAACAGTTATGGATTTAGTAAATAAAATTCTGGGTCATCCTTTTCTCGGCTCATTTTCCAAGAAAAAATCAAAATTATATATAGGAAAAATAAAACATAGTTTCAAAGTAGAATGGTTTGAAAAATACACATGGCTAACAGTAAGTAGCATTAGATCTATAACTATTTAAAACTATACTGTTGGCCATGTTTAATATTCCCAACTGGTAGTACAAACGATGTGTGTTAAAAACTAGGCTTCAACGTTTTAAAAACTTGACTCGTGCTCTTGTTCGGCATAATAGTTCCCAGGATCATATTGCGATGAAATTAATTTAAAACTTCTTGAGATACAACGGATTGAGTTAAGTATAGATTAAGGTGCCAAACACCAAATTGAAGAGCATAATGAAAAAGGTAAAGGTAATAGGGATATTCTAAAACGTTTCATTGATTTGATTTCTCTTTTATCGCGGCAAGTTTTAGCTTTCAGAGGTCATGATGAATCGGATAATTCAAGCAATAAGGGAAATTATAAAGAATCCATTATCCATTATCCACTCTGGATAACAAAATGTTTACCGGGTTGTCAAAAACAATTCGGAATAAATTAATACATTCAGTTGCCCACTTGGTTCGTTGTTTACAAGGATATATCAGCTACTCGATTTATTGCTTGGCAAATAGACGAAACAACTGATATATCATGCAAATCACAATTATCGATCATTTTGAGATTTTTAGTATATGGTAAACTAGTAGAAAGATTGATGGGATTCTATGACATAAGTTCCAGTAGAAATGCAGAATCCGTTTTTGAAGTTAAAAATAATGTAATGTCGCAGTATAAATTAGAGATGCCACTAATATTCGGCAACTATTCGGTATTCGGCTATTCGGCCACTTTTTTCGCTATTCGGTATTCGGCCGAATATGGTTAACCATTCGGCCGAATAGCAATTTATTTATTATTTTTTTATTACTAGCTGTTTTCCCGTGACTTCGTCCGCGGAAATTATAGCCCATGTCCTTTATAAGGCTCGAAAGTATCTGTGTACCAAATTTCATTTAAATTGGTTCAGCAGTTTTGGCGTGAAATCGTGATAAACAGATTTACTTTCGTATTTATGATAAAATATAGTAAGAATTATCAAATAAATCATGAAAAAAGAACTCAAAATATTACTCACAAATATATTTATTTAAGCAAAAAAAAGAACTAACTAAGCGGAAAGTACTAAGTGTGGCCGAATATTCGGCTGCCGAATGTTCGGCGCTTCGGCCAGGAACCTCGCCGAACATTCGGTATTCGGTATTCGGCCAAATTACTATTCGTGGCATCTCTAGTATAAATATATAAATTGGGACGAATTTCCTCCAAATTCATATATGTATAAGGGGTTTTTGGGGTGCTCTTTCAGAATCTCTCATTTGTTTTGCATATTATTATTATTATTATTATTGTTAGGGGTGACCCACATGGTGGGCACTGCGACCAGGCGGTCTTTTGTGCCGAATCCCCTTTACAGTAAAAGACGATCTGCTACCCTAAGGAACGCCAGAAGGTCTTTTACAGAAGATGAACGAGCTTCAGCCGAGTCCAGGAACTCTTGACCGAAGATCCCTCTTCTTAACCGTGCTAAAGCCGGACAAGCACACAAAATGTGTGATGTAGTTTCGTCGTCTTCAAGACACAGACGACACTCCGTCTCATTTGACAGACCTATTTTATTTAGGTGGTATCTTAGCCCATGGTGGCCAGTTAGGTAACCTACCAACAGTCTGAGATCCGCTTTACTCAAAACGTTGATTTCAGTGTAGGTATAGGGTCTGACGAGCTCTTTAGCTTGCCGGATCCCAGGGAAGTTATCCCAGTGTATGCACTGTAGATTCCTGACCCATTCTTCTATCACAGCTTTGGACGAAGACCAGCCAATGCTGCAGAAGGGCTCAGGGCCCTTGAGTCGAGAAGATGAACCTTCCCTGGCAAGTTCATCAGCAACCTCATTTCCCTCAACGCCGGAGTGTCCCGGTACCCAACAGAGGGTAACCCTGTTGGAAGTTGCTAAGTGTTGAAGGGTATCAAAGCATTCTTTAACAAGTCTAGACGAGAAGCGCCATGACGAGAGTGCCTTGAGGGCCGCTTGGCTATCGGAAAAGATAGTGATATTGGCACCTTTAAGTCTCTTGTTAATATTGAGAAGGGCGCAGGCTTCAATTGCATGGATTTCAGCCTGGAAAACGCTGGGCCATTTTCCCATTGCTATCGAGACCTTGGTGTTGGGTCCATAGACACCAGCACCAACACCATGTTCCGTTTTTGAGCCATCTGTGAACCAACGGAGAGTTCTGGGGTCCAGACTGAGGCCGTCGCCATTCCAGTCTGCACGTTCAGGGATGAGAATCCTGAAGCTCCTCCCGAAGCTCAGTTCCCTGGTCATGTAGTCTGTTATATAACAGATCCTTAAGTCAGGGATGCGCTGCAGGATGCTCATGTGACCATTGTCAGCAATTTGCGTTTTGGATGTGATTTGCACTCTCAGAGCACTAATTGCGGCTGATTTCAAAATGAAAAAGTGCAGAGGTTCGAGTCCTACTATCGCCTCCATGGCGAGTGTTGGACAAGTCCTCATGGCTCCTGTTATGGAGAGGCAAGCAAGCCGTTGTAGCTTGTTGCACTTAGCAATTGCCATCTGCTGCTGAACTTTGGGCCACCATACAAGGGCGGCATATGCAACAATTGGTTTGACAATTGTATTATATAACCACAGGATCATCTTTGGGTTGAGACCCCATGTCCTGCCAAAAAGTCTTCTACAGGCCCACATGGCTCGCGTGGCCTTATTTAATGAATAGTTTAGTTGAGTATTCCAATTTAGCCGCTTATCCAGCCAAATACCTAAGTATTTTACTTCATTGGAATACTCAACGACCGTTCCTTGGATGGATATAGTATCCAAATTCAGACGGTACCTTTTCGTAAAAGGTACCAGGACGGCCTTAGACGGGTTGATGGTTAGGTCCTCACTGACACACCAGTCAGTGACTACACGAAGTGCGGTCCTCATCAAACTCGTGACAGTTGAGTCAAATTTTCCTGTAACGATTATTGCCAGGTCATCCGCATAACCGACAGTGTGGTAGCCAAGCTCACAAAGCTTGACTAGGAGGGCATCCACAACTAGAGACCAAAGCAATGGCGACAGTACCCCGCCTTGTGGGCATCCTCTAACTGCCCTAATTGACACAGAGGTGTTGCCCAGCATGGATGAGATTTCTCGCTCTCTTAGCATTGCATCTACCCATGCGATTGTATTTGAGTCTATACCCCTGCGCACAAGAGCCCTGGATATAGAATCATATCCTGTGTTGTCGAAAGCACCCTCTATATCCAAGAAAGCACACAGAGCTATTTCCTTGGCCTGAAGGGATTTCTCGACCCTACTAACTAAATTATGTAAAGCAACCTCTGTTGATTTACCTTTAGTGTAAGCAAACTGTGATCTGTGGAGCGGTGTTGATTGCTCCAGTTTGCACCTTATGTGAAGGTCCAACAATCTTTCCATTGTTTTCAGCAGGAAAGATGTTAAGCTGATTGGTCTATAAGACTTGGGCAGCTCAAGGGGCCTATTGCCCTGTTTTGGAATAAATACAACCACCACCCTCCTCCATGAGCGTGGTATGTATCCCCAAATATAACTGGCTCTAAACAGACAAACCAAAGGATCCAGGATCGTATCCAGACAGTTCTGAAGTAATGCCGGGAAGATCCCGTCACCTCCTGGGGCTTTGAAAGGTTGAAAAGAGGCCACTGCCCATTTAACCTTGTCCCTGTCAAAGATGACACCGGACCTGCTACACGCTCTGCGATTTGCTCTATCGCTAGGATCAGAGTCTGCAGGCTGTAGCGAATTTACTCCTAGAATTGATCCGGGAAAGTGTACTTGTAATAGGTATTCAAGTGTTTCCCTTTGCGACTCAGTGAAGGTGCCATCCTGTCTCTTCAAGAGTCCAACTCCATTGGAGACGTCCTTAGCTAATACCTTTTGAAGACGGGCTGCTTCCGGTAATGATTCTATACCTTCACAGTGCCTTCTCCAGGATTCGCGTTTCGAGCGTCTCAATTCTTTGTTGTAGTCAGTGAGAGCGGATCTGTATTCGTCCCACTGCTTAGAGCGTTTGGCTCTATTGAATAATCTCCTCACATGCCTACGCATGTCCGATAGCTGTTCGTTCCACCAGGGCACCTTGCGTACCACTTTGGCTGGAACTGCAACATTGCTATCATGGTAGGAGGATATTATTACTTCATTTAGCTGGTTTGCAGCCACTTCTAGTTCACTGGTTGAGCTGATAGTGGTCACCAGCATGTCTGCCTTTGAGCTCACCATGGCTCTGTAGGCACTCCAATCTGTTTTTCTTGGATTAAAGGATTTTGAAGTGAGTTCAGAGCGCCCTGGAATGTCGAATCTAATGTGTTGATGATCCGACAGTGACGCTTCATCTGATACTCGCCAGTTCACTATGAACTCGGACAGGATCCTGCTGGCAAGAGTGAGGTCTAACACTTCTTCTCTGACCGCAGTGATAAAAGTTGGTTTGCACCCCCTATTAACTATATCTATATTCTTACTAGACAGATAGTTCAAAAGGTACTCACCCCTTTCATTTACGTCGCTGCTGCCCCACACCGTATGGTGCGCATTAGCGTCGCAACCGATGAGGAACTGACGGTTAAGTCGTCGACAGTACTCGACGAGTTCCTGGACTTCTTCTGGTGGAACATCTGGCCTATCTCCTGGGAAGTAGGCAGATGCCAGGACGACTTCCTGTACTCCACCCAGCGTGGGGATCTCCACCAGCGCCGCTACGAGGTCCCTGGAAATAAAATTAGAAATGGGGAGATGATTGACACTTTTGTCTATCAGAAGTGCCGCACGTGGTACTTCTACCCCGCGGTCGTAGATCAACTTACATGAGTCGATGTTGAGTCCTCGGACTTGGCCACTAATAACCCAGGGCTCCTGTATGAGCGCAAGGGTTATTTGTTTCTCGGCGAAGGTTCTGCACAGCGTGGCCGATGCCCCCTTGGCATGGTGCAGGTTCGCCTGGAGCACCCTCATGGTGCTCATTGCTCCTCTTTGGAGAGGGACTTCTTGACGAGGGCCGCCGCCTTAGCTCGTCGAGGTCCCTTGGTACTGCTACCCTGAAGGGGTTTTCGCAGTTTCCCCACCTTTGGCCTTTGCTGTTTCTTCTTAGCATTGGCCGAAGACGGTCCAGTGGTCAACGTCTTCTTTGTGGGGGCCGACTTGGCAGTCGCAGCTGTAGCCTGTCCTGTGACTCGACTAGTCGAGGGTCCAGCAGTGGAACCAACATCCACTGACCCTCCAGCTGGGGCGACACTGCCTTTAGACGACCCAGTGGTCGTCTTCTTAGGGGCCGACTTAATAGTCGCAGCTTTAGCCTGCCCAAAGACTCGACTAGTGGAGGGTTTAGCAGTGGAGACAACATCCACTGACCCCCCAGCTGGCAAGACACCACCTCTAGCGCCGGTTGCAGCAACCCCGGAAGAGGGTAGGTCCACAGACACTGGTCCCTTTCCATCTGGCTTACTGCCGCTTCCCCCTACTACTGCTTCATCCTTAGTGGCGCCCTTAAGGATGAGCTTAAGGTGGGTAAACCTATAGGCGATCCTGCCTTTTAGTTTGGTCAAGGCTGCCATTGACGCATCATCAATGGCAATGACCAGATGCAGCAGTTGACCATGTGTCAACCTCTGCAGTACCTTCCACTGCACGGCTGAGAAGGCATTTTGGGCATCAATTGATGCCAGCACCTTCTCATTTGTGAGGGAAAGACTCTGAGGAAAGTAGCCCCGGATCACGTGAGTCCGGGGGAACTGCTCTTCCTCAACGAGTAGGATGTCAAGAGCGCTCTTGGCACGAATGTGCTCAAAATTACTCCTGACCCAGTCGGCCGTCTGCTCATTTGTGCAGACAAGAAGGAGCCAGCCGGTTCGAGGCATACATGCTTCGAACTCCGGCTGGATCCTCTTGTCCACGAGCTCTATCGTGGCATCGACAATCGCCTCCTGTAGCAGAGCCATTTGCTCCGGTGAGAGGGGACGATTGTCCATGTCCGCCGATACTAGACCTAACTTAATGCTACTAACCACCTGGCTAAAGGTGGGTTTCGCGGACCCCATATGGGTCGTCTTTGGCTTTTTTGTAGCCGGAAGATCAGGGGACTTATCCTCTGAACGAGTCCTTTTTGACTCAACTTTTACCGGAGATTTAATCTTTGCTATCTCCAGAGACTTTTCCCTGGAGAGGCCACTCGCCAAAGCCTTCTTAAATCTCCTCCTCTCCGCATGAGTGAGCCTGACAAAACCGGAACCAGCGTCAAGCTTCATCCGACTCACCTCTGCGCCAACAGCCGTGAGTCCGGACTGTTCCGAACACAGGCTTACACAATCCGGTACCTCGTGGCAGTCGGAGTCTGTATCCGAAGACATTTCCTCAGACACAGCACTACGTCTGTCGCCCCTTGGCACCGACAGTGCTGGCAAAGTTGGGGCACAGATGCTCTCCAACTTTTCAGAAGAAGGTTCTTCTGTAGAGTGCCCAATGGCTCCACTACAGGAGATGGATTCTTGTAGCCCAATGGCTACAGTGTTTTCTGCCGTGATCGCTACCCGATCATCGGCGGATGCAGTCGGAACTACATCAGTTTTTTTGGGGTTTTCCTGTATATTATCCAGTTTGTTCCCACGAGAAAACGGGAAAGGAAGGTCACACCGCACAGAGCCCGTTATGCGGCGAAGTCTAATTGAAACTGGAGGGCGACCGGTATCCAGAGTCCGCATACTCACGACCAAGCTCCCTCTTGGCCACGCATCCCTCGGCGTATGCTGTTCCACCTTGGATTAGGGTATTTTATTTAAGAGAGTATCCTTCTCTCCGCCCGACTACCATTAGCCAGCACTCCCGGTAGAGACTTCCCATACCGGGAGCCTGTTTCCGGCCGCCCCCACGTGGAGGGTGTAGTCGCACTACCATCAGTGCACACAGTTGCGGCACATGCACGCAGATACGGCACGTACACCAGTGTGTACGCGTTGTTCCCCCTGCGTGCATGCGTGAATCCCCCTGTGTACCTGACGGCTGACGGCCTTTGTTTTGCATAAAAAAAAAAAAAAAAAAAAAAAAAAAAAAAAAAAAAAAAAAAAAAAAAAAAAAAAAAAAAAAAAAAAAAAAAAAAACATAAAAACTACAAAAACACTATTTTTTGGGTTTTTTCAAAAAAGTGTTGGTTTTTTTTTTGTCTTTTTCGTTTCAAAGTTGATTATCTTGTCATTGAATGATCATATAACTACCAGGAATCACGGTCCGAATGTCTACATTTTCTCAAACCATAGTTTTAAATTTTTGTTTTTGCTTTGGTTTTTGCAAAATGGCCATTTTGTACAGCAATGTAATAAAAAACTTCGCGATTTTTAACACGAAAAGGATCAACTTTACAAAAAACATTTATATGACAAAAAGTACTTATAATTAGCCAAGGAAACATGTAAATTTTTCAGAATTTTTTGGACTATTTTTGGGTTTTGGATTTGGCAAATTTTTCAAAAAACCAAAAATGTGAATAAAAAAATTTACACGTGTTTTTTGGCTAATTATAAGTACTTTTTGTCATATAAAATTTATTCGTATAATTGATCTTTTTTGAGTAAAAATATCACCAATTTTTTTATGATGAAATTTTGTGATATTTTTACTCAAAAAGGACGAATTATACGAATAAATTTTATATAAAAGTGCTTATAATTAGCCAAGGAAATGTGTGAATTTTTTCAGAATTTTTCGGGACATTTTTGAATTTGTCAAAAATTGGCCAAATCCAATAACCAAAAATAGCCCAAAAAATTCTGAAAAAATTTACATGTTTTCCTTGGCTTAATTATAAGCACTTTTTGTCATAAAAAATCGCGAAGTTTTTTATTACATTGCTGTACAAAATGGCCATTTTGAAAAACCAAAGCAAAAAAAAAATTCAAAACCATGGTTTGAGAAAGTGTAGATATTCAGACCGCGATTTCTGGTAGTTATATGATTATTCAATAGCAGCAACGAGAAGATAATCGACTTTGAGACGAAAAATAACCAAAAAAAAATCGGCCCTTTTTTTAAAAACCCCAAAAAATAATAGGGTTTTTGAAGTTTTTATGCAAAACAAATGCCATATTCTCAAAGAGCACCCCTAAAAACCCCTTATATACGAATTTGGAGGAAATTCGTCCCAATTTGCTATTCGAATCGTACAATTGAACTTGCGTGCACAAAATCCTCGTTTTGCGCATTAATGGGTTAATTGGTATGCAAGCGAAAATAAAAGGAATTGCTCCTCAAGCTTTGTTTATTCACCATTATACGAATAATTTAAATTTGGCGTTAAGCAAGGGTGCAAATAATATACTAAAGGCGCGTATTTTCTTTTGCAATATTTCTGGTATTCCAACATTTTTTGCAAAATCCAAAAACGAACTGAGGTATTGAAAAGATCCGCATCTTCCTTCAAATGCACCAATGCGCTAGGATTTTCAATCGCGATTAGTAGATGCTTTGACAGAAAATTTAGACATTTTTGAGGAAGTGTTTGAGTCAATTATTAATGATCAGACTTTTAATTCTGACTCAGTCCGTAAAACTTCGGGTTCGGGTTTTGTTCGCACTCTTAGGGATTTCGATTTTACTTATCGATCAATTTTTCGTCTTACTTCGCGTCTATATTCTGCAGTCAAAATTGTTTAATATTCATTTTTTTTTGCCTGAAATTCTTTAAAAAGAACAAAAGATTATCGGAGAAATACAATGGGCCAAGATCGTTTATCAGGATTGGTAGTTTTGAGTATAGAAAAAACATTGATTAAAAACCTTGAGAAAAAACCATTTTGATATGGCAATATTACAAATTACTGTGCAACTATGAAAGAACGTAGAGTAGATTTAATTTATAAATAAATATGTAGAAATGAATGAAATGTAAATTAATTTTATTACTTTTAAGTAGCAATTTAAATGTTGAAGAATTTTATTTTTGACTTTGAAAAGTAGAGGAAATGAGCCGCCACTGCCCGAAGTTCAAAAACCGCTCCGAGGAAATAGTTTTGACTCGATTGAAGAGAAACAAGCCGAATCGAAAAAGGTTTTGAAGGCCGTTCCGGAAATCCACTTCAACAATTGTTTCGAAGACTGGAAAAAAACTTGGAATAAGTGTATTTTATCCGGAGGGGATTACTTTGAAGAGGATGAAATTGATTTGGAAGAATAGACAACGATTTTTAATTTTATAAACAAATTTACCTTATTTTTTGATCACACTAGTAGTATATGCATAACATCTTCGTTTTCAAATTTCAAGAAAAAGAAAATTTCTTACAACAACTTAATGTTAAAAAAAGAATTGATTTTTAGAAATCTTATGAACATATATACAATTATTAAAACGAACTCACCTTATTTATCAGAATAAACCTATATTTTATGATCCGGACAAGGCATACAAACATAAAAACCACAAAACATAAATCGAGAGTCGACATCGAAAATAATCCGAAAACACTCTTATCAGGATCAACTCCGGATGATCTTAGCAAATTGTAACTCACAAATAGATATGCCAAATTAAATGTATACAGTCCAAACATAAATAAGTATGCAGTTAGTAAAGCCGCATTATGCTTGACATTTGCTCCCAAAAACTTTAGTCTATTATCGACAAGTGCAAGGACTTCCAAACACATCATTAATTTTCGTCGTTTTGATACGGAAACAATTATTACACTTATAACCGCGACTGGTGCGATAATCATTTCGATTGTATTTCCTATTTGTGATATTCCATTATCTAGAAAATAACCGATGATTGTTTGATTTTTTGATATCGTTGAGACGATTAGCATTATGTACGTTGCAATTAATATCAACGTGATTAAATATCCCGACCGCACAATTACCAATTTATCTCGCCCTACAATTTTAATAGGACCAATTCCGTTCAAATATGCCATTAAAATTAGAGGCTGAATCGCCATATACAAATTATCTGCATAACCGAATCTTCTAAGGCACCTAAAATGCATTTTGATAACTAGTTTTCTTTCCTTAACCCTTGTAACCTAACTTCTGTGTTCTTACTGAGCTGACTTTATTTATCATCACTTAGTAGGGCCGTATTTTTTCAGAAAACCTGAACTCAATTTAATCATCAAAAATTGTGCTCATAAAAACGATGTTTACCCTAGCTAAATATATGATGAAGGGCTAAGTGAGTGGTGCTGCTAACAATGTCTAACTCCTTCATTAAATGAATCAAATAACTTGAGAGTGGAAAAACGAATTGAATTAATTACGTTAACATTTACTTAGGGTTTACTTTACTTGAAACGTATTGTGATTTTGGAATTACCTTCATTAATTTTTGTTGTTGAATTCTTCGTTGTAGTTATTTAAACGATATATCAAATATGGGTTAATTCAATTAAAAGTTTCTTCGTATGTATAAATGAATATAATACTCTTATAAGCTTTACTCCTCATACGATAATGGAGGAGGGTCAATAAGGCCCGTTTTCGGCCTACATTTTGTGGCAGGAAGGACTTGAAATTTCTTTGAAATTCTTTTTGGGTTTTTATCTATAATCAATATATAGTCAATTTCAACCAATATGAAACTTCAAAATACCCTTCAATGTATATAAAACTAGTCTCACCTTGTTGAGTATGTTAAATCTGTATCTTAGACAACGAGTTATAAATATGAACAGCAAAATCACAACCAACAATTCAAGATTCGTCATACAAAACAATCCAAATGCGTCTAAAGCAGGTGTTACACCAGCAGCCCTTAGAAGTGTATAACTCACTAGTAAAAATGTAAAGTCAAACACAAAAAGTCCGATTAACACGAGATATGAGGCAAATAACATTTTGTTGTAGCACATTCTGGCGCCTAAACACCTCAACCTGTAATCGACATGTTCGAGGATATCTAAACACGATATCAAATCCTTTCGTTTGCATATGCAGCAAAACACGACACTTATTACTCCGAATGGGCTTGTAGTCATTTCAATATAGTCGCCAACTTTTGAAATTTCACTCTTCAAAAAGTAGCCGATTATAGTTTTATCTCTTATAAATGAGGACAGGAAACAAACGAGGAATATTACCATGTAAGTTAACGTAACCAAATATCCAGACTGCGTCAAAATTAGCTCACTTCTCCTAATCCTAATTGGCGCAAGTCCATTCACATATGAAATAAAAATAATAGGACGAATTGCCGTAAAAAAATTATCAGCATAACTAAATTTTTTTAGCCACTTTAAACGTAGTTTCATCTTTTATATATTTTTCGCAATGGATGTCTGATCTGATCTGACTATATCCTTTCTAAAGTTCACTGTTGACTGAATTTTTATGTGCTTGGTCTAGCATCAACACGTCACACCTCAACCTTACAGTCTAGTATTTAGTATGATATCAATTATGACTCTGCATTTATTTTCTTTGTCATATTAATTGGTGGTATGCAATTTATTTATTAAAAATTATTATCCTGGAGTAATGACACTAACTGACTCCGTTTATAATATTGATTGAGGGAAAGCCGTTTTCAGACTACCAATTCTCACACGAAAGTGCTTAATAAATTAATCACGGTAGGACTGTCTGGGAAAAATGCTATATGGTTAATTAATTATTGATTTTTTTAATCACTCTGTGCTTTTGGGAAAAGTAGGCGTTTAATGAACAATTTCCTCATAACAAGTCATTCGTTGGGCTAATTTATTGTATATTGGTAAGAGGATGATTTTTTTTAATAAAAATAATTGGGAGCTGCTCAAAAATAGTCAGTTGGTGACGAACTGAATACTTTTTGAAATAATCTCACCAGTCATATTTCAAATAATGTACTATTACTACAACATATATTTTTCATATTTATTTTATACTCACTATAATTAGTAGTAATCTACTCACCCGATTTAGAATTGAAAATCTGTATCCAATCACTTCTGCTGAGCAAATAAACATAAATACAACAATAGATTTTTCAAGATGTGGTACACATAAAACTATAAAAGCTTCAAACTTTGGTTGCCACAAAAGTGTATGATTAACATAAAGGTAAACCAAATTAAATACAATCATAACTATCATAATTACATAAGCTAAATAGAGGACTTTTTTATGTTTAACAAAAATCCCAAGATGCATTAGTCGAATATCAATTTCATTTAACACATTTATCAAATTTAAAAGTGTATGTCTTTTGAAAAAACATGTAAGTATTAACGACAAAACAGCCAATGGATCAGTAAAACCAAGTATAATATCTCCGATGATGGTTAAATCTGTTACCCAAAAATCTCCAAAAAGTTGTTGATTTCGTGTGCGCAAAAAGCATACAAAAAACACAATCAAATTAATGACGGTTGGCAAGTATCCGATCTTGACAATCTTAATACGATTATCTTTTCCGACCCATATAGGAGCAAGTCCATATAAAAAGACAACAATTATTAAAGGTAGTACAGAATGAGGAAAACTATCCGCTCGAGTAAAATTCGCCATCCAACCGAAATTCATTTTATATCGAAAAATTCTAATTTCGAAGAAAACTAATATCTTTCCTTGACCAGTTTTAACTAAAAGTTTTGAAGCTTGTTAGCGAAAACTTTTGTCACCAGGAAAGCATGCACAATTTTGTAATAGCTGAAAGTCACGGGATCAGTTTAATAATAAATGCCTGCCATTTGTACTCTATTGATAAATAACTTTGTACACGACAACTGAAAGGCTTTATCTCTCTTGTTTTAGAGCTCTTTGTAGCTTAAAGTACAGGCCTTTGATTGAACAATTAGAGATTTATATTAAAATCGATTGTCACTTTATTCTTGGGAAAATGTGATAAGTTCTACCTATTTTTGAGTAGTTTAAATTATACGTATCATCGTTTTGATTTTCTTTTTGAATCTGTTAATTTATTTCAATTATAATCAAGCCTTCTACTTCTAAATAATTAAAGTAAGATAAGCAATGTTAAGGGAATTTAAAAAAACAAAAAATAAATAACTAATTAATATTATATAATATAGTTCATCATTTTTAATATTTAAGTCACAAAATCAGCTGTTCGGCATAATTATGCCATAAACTATTAAATGTTTCTATCAAATATTAACTTATGATCAACGCAATACAATTCATCCAAACAATGTCGAAGTCGTAATTTATGGGATGATAAACTATTTTCTGTAATCAATTTATCATAAATTTTCTATGTGAGTTAAAATTCCTTTTCGACGGCCATAACTTTAATTTTACATGCATATAAGAGTTTTAAAGTATTTCATGGAAAATATTATTATATACTTTAATATCTTGCAAAATGCTTACTTAACAGTTGTAAATCAATTATAAATGAAAATAAATTTTCAAATATCCCGAAATTATGTTTATTACTATTATTTCGTAGAGCTTTTCTAAAAATTGTGGTATTAGGTTAATAAAAAAGTTTTGTCGCAAAATTTTTAAAATTTTTTTTTATTATGTTTTGACGCAATATGACATGGAGCGATTTCAAAAATATTCTAGAATATTTTCTACTCTTACGCGCGACAGGGTATAAAAGGGCGGGCATGCGTTCCAGTGGATAGAAATGTCTTCGATGACGCAGGAGCAACTTCGGGCGATCATGTTCTTCAAGTGGCAGCGTGGTACGAATGCAAGCATAACTGTTAAAAATATACAGAATGCATTCAGCGAGAACGTTGTTTCTCATCGCACAGTCCAGCGTTGGTTCAATCGTTTTAAATCTGGAGATGGAAGTCTTGAAGATAATGAACGTTCTGGACAACTCTCGACCATCGATGATGACGCATTACTCCGCTGCATCAAAGCGAATCCTGAGGCAAGTACGCACGAGCTAGCAAGAGAACTTGGTTGCACCCAACCATCAATAGTAGGGGAGAGTGGGGTTGGAAGTTCCGCTTTTCAAATAACATGCAGTTTTATTATAAAAATGAAGGGTTTCATTTTCAACATGTGCAAATATTGAATGGATGTTTATCGGGTTTTGTAATATTATAGTCATTTCTACTAACATTCCAATAGTTTTTTTTACAGAAGCAAATTTTTGTCAACTTTCGGGGCGGAACATTCAGTCCCGCTTTGGGGCGAGTTGTTTCACCTTTGAGGCAAATTATTCCGCTTAGATTATGACAATAAACTGTCAGAATAACATAGGTTTTCTGAAATAAAACAACCATTTCTATAAATTTATGTATGTAATGTTTATTCTATGCACAAATAAACTTAAAAAAACGACAAAATGTTACTGGTACAGAACATTACTGGTCCAGATAAACTTTTTTAACTTTAAAAAATAACAAAACAAAAATGGTGAGCTCCAGATAAACGTTTCTTTACTTAGTTAAATTATAATTGAGATCTATCAACTTATAAATCTTATCGGATTAATAACTAAACTTCAAACAACAACAAAACATAACTGGTAACCTCCAGATAAACTTTATTTTTATTTAGTTAACTTTACTAATATGAAGTCTTACTTTAATCAGTTGTAATTAACTTTGGCAATCTACATTCTTATTCATCAGGAATCTTATTTAATACTCATTTCTTCATCTGAATCACAGTTGGGACACACATAAGTGACTTCATCACCTTTATCTGATATTTGGTATGAGCCCGATTTTTACACATGGTACATTCTATCCATTGTTCTCTTGGACGAGAATTTGAATATGCATCACAACAAATTATGCCGTACCATTCCAGATCGTTATCACTGTCAGTCTCGCTTTCTTGTTACACTCTTCCAGAGTTGTAAAAGAATGCATTCTTTTAGGAATGCATTACTTGAAGTCATTGGAAATGAATGCTTTTTTTGATTTGAAATCATTAACTTCACCTAGATACTGGGACTTACAGAAACAAAATCACCATTCATTTTGAAGTCATGAATGGTGCAATCATTTCAAGCAATCAAAAGCTTGAAGTCATGAGAATGCAAAATCTTGATTTACTCACATTCTTTGAAGTCCCATGAAGTCATTGAATTCAATTGAATTCAATTGAATTCACTAACAAGCAAACGTTCTCAGGTGTGTCTCACCGATTTTCTTGATTTTGTGATATGTGGTAGAGCATCGAAAAATATTGGACACGTATTTTTTTTTATCTGCGGATACGCAAGTTCAGGGGGTGAAAACCACCCTTAAAGTTAACCCCCAAAAACCGTTTTTTTTAAATATCTTGAAAACTATTTAAAATTTTGCAACAATACCAAGTGCGCTTTTTAGGTTGTATTATAACAATATTGTGAACTGTATTTTGGACCCAAAGGGCTGCAACCCCTAAGTAATTTTGAGGTTAAATATATTTTTTATCTGTAAAAATTCCTAAATTATTAGGATTTGAGCCAAAATATTTGGATAAAGTAGATAATTGAAAAATATAGTTGACCTGTTTTGAAAATAATCAATCTTAAGAGGGTGAGCGGGGGTAAGTCACCCCCGACTTGCACCAGAGCTAGATTTTGTCAATTTTCCTGATTCCGTGGTATATTGTAGAGTATTAAAAAGTATTAGACATTTTTTTTATACACCATCTCCTCCATTCAAGGGGTGAAAACTACCCTTATATTTTGAAAACTAATTTTTTGCTATAAATTATATATTTTTGTATCTATAGTATTTATATACATTCTTTAAGTTGGATTTGTAAAGATATTAAATTTAGTTAAATTATTATATTTTTATTATTGTCATAATTATTATTTGTCATTATTAAACTTATGTATAATTACATTTATGTGACTAATTTTTACAAAGTATCAGATTACGCCATATAATTGGAGCAAAAGTGGAAATCTTCAAAAAAATGTTTAAGACACAGTGACTTTTTACACCATGCACATCTTAAAATTGCTACATTTTTACACCCTGGTATTTCGCAGCGAATACTAGATTGTGATCTAAAGGCCAAATTAAACGGGATTTTCGAACTTTGCAGGTTATGCATCGGTATAGCCACTCTTGTACCATGAATATTTGAATAAATTCATGTATCTTGGGGAAGAAAGTTGATTATGGACTATTGTAGTTTTATTATATTATTCCGCAAATGTAGATATAAATCTTCATCCATTAGTATTACACTATCCGAAAAATGTCTTACGTAATTTTTCCAAATCCGAAAAGCGAAAACATCTCGGATAAAATTTATACGAATCTCGTTGAATACTTTGTATACAAAAATCGTATTTATGTCGTTTATTATATCGAGCAATATTTGTATGAAATAAAATCGCATAATCAGGATTAGAATTTTTTTATGTGTAGTCTAAATCCCAATAAATAAAGATATTTGATTCAACTACTTTACTTTCACTTTTATAGATTCAACTAGAAAGTGGCGTTGAATTAAACTTCGAAAACATAATAAAGTAGATGCAGGTGGTTTTGTCGCGAAATTCAATAATTTATTAAATACCAAAAAAGTAAAAAGATATTTGTTGCAAGTGAACTATAAGATAGAATTCAACCTTTCAATAAATTCTTATAATTAAAGAATTTTTAAAAATAAAAATACGTTGAAAGATGCATTTACCCACAAAATTACTTAAGGCTTGCAGCCAATTTGCTCCAAAGTACAGTTCACAATATTGCTTTAATATAACATAATAAGTGCAATTGATATTTTTGTAAACATTAATTAGTTTTCAAAATATTAAAAAAAAAAATTTTGTTTCGGGGTAAACTTTAAGGGTAGTTTTAATCCCTTAAAAGGGGAAGATGGTATTTAAAAAAAATACATGTCTAATATTTTTTGATGCTCTACAAGATACCACGAAATCAGGAAAATTGACAAAATCTAGCTCTGGTGCAAGTCGGGGGTGACTTACCCCCGCTCACCCTCTTAAGATTGATTATTTTCAAATCTCCTAAAACAGGTCAACTAAATTTTTCAATTATCTACTTTATCCAATTATTTTGGCTCAAATTCTAATAATTTAGGAATTTTTACAGATAAAAAATACGCTGAAAAATAGTATTTATCCTCAAAATGACTTAGGGGTTGCAGCCCTTTGGGTCCAAAATACAGTTCACAATATTGTTATAATACAACCTAAAACGCGCACTTGGTATTGTTGCAAAATTTTAATTAGTTTTCAAGATATTTAAAAAAAATGGTTTTTGGGGGTTAACTTTAAGGGTGGTTTTCACCCCTTCAATGGAGGAGTTAGCACGTAAAAAAAAATACGTGTCCAATATTTTTCGATGCTCTACCACATATCACAAAATCAAGAAAATCGGTGAGACATACCTGAGAACGTTTGCTTGTTAGTGAATTCAATGACTTCATCGGACTTCAAAGAATGTGAGTAAATCAAGATTTTGCATTCTCATGACTTCAAGCTTTTGATTGCTTGAAATGATTGCACCATTCATGACTTCAAAATGAATGGTGATTTGGTTTCTGTAAGTCCCAGTATCTAGGTGAAGTTAATGAATTGAAATACTTTTCACATAAATCAAAAGAATTATTTGCCGAAAAGATTGCATTCTTTTACAACTCTGCACTCTTCGTTTAGCTTTTCCTTTCCCTTTCCCCTTGCCTTTATGTTTTCCTTTACTATTTTCTTTGTTTTTTCCTTTTCCCTTCTTTGCAATGTCTTCATTCTTTGTCTGTTATTCAGCCAACGCATTTTTTTCTGACATGTCAGTTAAAATAGCCGTCTTTCTTATACGTCGTTTCGTAGACATCAGCAATCTTGGTAGTGCCTTTGGTAAAGGTCTTACAATTTCAGGGCTAAACACAGTATGGTCAGTATTTAGTATCGAAGAGTCAGTCTAATGGACATTACTTTGATTTGTTGTCGAATGCTGAGGTTGTTCATCATTCTGCACTGATATTAAATATTGAAGGTAAATTAGGGTAAGTTGTTCCGGGGAACAACCAGCCCCGTCAGGAAGGAAATTATATCCCCAAATTACGTTTATATACGAAGACTGGCAAACTAATATAATCAATAATAAAAATACTTACGCAATAATATACCTTACCAATGTCACTACAATTTAGGAAAGTTACGTATGAATCGGTCTATAATACACAGAGATAGACCATATAGTTTAAACACGAAAAAATTTACTTAAGTGACGTTTTGACAGCTACGTGCCCACAGTCACTCAACCGTCGTCGACGGAGTAACGAAAATTACTGCCGACGTGGCGCGTCACCTGACGCTTTAACGACGTACTTCACATGTATTGCTATCTCTTTCCCTTACAAAGTTATTGCTGTCAGAACAACTTACTCCGGGAACTTCCAGCCCCGCTCTCCCCTAAACCACTTACACAACTTGGGATACACGAAAGTTCTAGCTCGATGGGCAAGGAGTTTTTAGAGGATCTTGTGACGGGGGAAGAAAGCTGGATCCTTTATGATAACAGCACGCGTCTAGCATATTGGCTTCCTATCGGAGAAAAGCTGCCACAGAAACCGAAATTTGATCCCCACTTCCGAAAGATTTTGTTGTGCTGTTTCTGGGACGCAAAGGGAATGCTCTTTGACAATTTTCTCCCTACAAGCAAGACGATCTCCTCTACACGATACATCAAGAATCTCCAGGAATTGGCAAAAGCTATAAGAGAAAAACAGCCAAGACGCGCGACTGTCTACCTTCTCCACGATAACGCGAGACCGCATGTCGCAAAAGAAACGCACAAAACAATCACTGAGCTTCACTGGAATACCGTTCCTCAACCACCATACTCTCCCGATATCGCACCTTCTGACTATCATTTGTTCAGACATTTGAAGTCATATTTGAGGAACAAATTCGAAAACATCGCCGATCTCACGAAGGATGTGTCTAATTTCTTCGAGTCATAGCCGCAGTTTTGGGTAAAAGGAATTAACGACTTGCCTGCTAGATGGTCGAGTGTTATAGAATTAGATGGCGAATATATTGTTGATTAGAAATGTTTTTTATAAGATATATTAATAAATAAATTCTACTGAAATTATTGCGACAAAACTTTTTTATCAACCTAATATTTGTTAGTATAATACAAATATATCTACGATTAGTCTGTTGTTCTTGATTTTATCATAATTTGTAGTTTTGATAATACCTTAAAGAATAACAGTTCTTAGAAACAATGGCGATCACTTAACATGTTGAACGTTAAAGATTTGCGTACGATGTATGCTGAAAGACATAAAAGCAAACGTTTGCAAAATATGTATATAAAACTAGTCTCACCTTGTTGAGTATGTTAAATCTGTATCTTAGACAACGAGTTATAAATATGAACAGCAAAATCACAACCAACAATTCAAGATTCGTCATACAAAACAATCCAAATGCGTCTAAAGCAGGTGTTACACCAGCAACCCTTAGAAGTGTATAACTCACTAGTAAAAATGTAAAGTCAAACACAAAAAGTCCGATTAACACGAGATATGAGGCAAATAACATTTTGTTGTAGCACATTCTGGCGCCTAAACACCTCAACCTGTAATCGACATGTTCGAGGATATCTAAACACGATATCAAATCCTTTCGTTTGCATATGCAGCAAAACACGACACTTATTACTCCGAATGGGCTTGTAGTCATTTCAATATAGTCGCCAACTTTTGAAATTTCACTGTTGCAGAACGACCGTGTAAACCTGATGAATTAAATCACTTCATGTAAACGTAGCTTTGCTCCCTGCGCCATTTTGCCTTTTTGCCATATAGTCTGTAACCGCCGGGGAGTAAAGCTGCGGTAAGTACCTTAAGTCTAATAATGTATAAATGATGTAACATTTCTTATAGAATAAACGCGTGAAAAACGATTCGTAGTTAAATCGCAGTCCCCACCGTCGCCAGCCGCGACATTTCTTTATTCGCAGTCTTATAGGAGCCAGGAAATATCTGCGAATCTACGTTTGCATATTGCGACTGCCGCCGCCATTGTCGAATGCAACGTACACCACGCCGCCGAAGAAAGAGTCCACGTTTCCAGCGGAAGGCCGAGTCACCAGCGAAGTATAGTCCAACCATGAGTGACACCGAGGAAGTGGCCGAGGAAGCGATATCGGTTCCGATTACCACAGTGGGTGCTCCCGCGACCGTTGCCGTCGCGGTCGCAGCTAAACTGGGTGCTCCTATGAACACCGAAGCCGAGTCCGTCACCGAGGCACAATTTGGTGCTTCCAGCAACGCTGCCTTTGCCGCCGCGGCGTTGGACGCTACTCGGGCGGGTGTTTCCTCTACAATGGACTCGCAAAGTGAAGGAATTCTTTATTCCATGCAGAAGCAAATAATTGCCTTAGAAAATCAGCTAAGACATTTGGTGAGGTTAGGTGAAGGTGCTTCGCATTCCCGGACGCCGAAAATGGCGCCCCAAATTCAGGTACCGGTAGCTGTCCCGCTCGCACCTATCCCGAATGCATACGCGGTGACATCATCTTTCCCGCCAACAACAGCCGCCTTCGTGACGTCAACTGACGTTTATTCGGGATCATCCATGTTTCAGTCGAAGCCAAATACCCAGCCGGATCTGTCAACGTTTGCAAGGGATGCCACCATGCCGCCGGCAAATCACAATAAGTTCGATGAGTCTTTGCCGCCGCCGTCTTTCGGCCTGCTTAATCGCGCCCACTTATCGAATAATGTGAGTCCCACATGTTCGCCATACCCAACGATGCCTCGAAAGCTTCAGGATCTTCCGGATTTTAGTGGAAAGCCTGAGGACTGGCCGATGTTTCACACGGCTTATGTCCAGTCAACTGCCGCCTACGGTTATACAAACCTAGAGAACAATTTCCGGTTACAGAAGTGTCTTAAAGGTGAGGCCAGAGATGTTGTGAGTTCACTGCTGATTCACCCAGACAATGTCAGTGTCGTGATGGATCAATTGCGGTTTCGTTTTGGCCGTCCCGAACAGCTGATTCGCAGCCAGCTGAATCAAGTTAGGGAAATTCAGCCGATACCTGAGGGTGCAGTGGTGCGACTCATCCCATTTGCCACCAAGACAAAGAATCTGTCGGTGTTTCTGCAGTCAGTGGACAGCCAGCAGCATCTATCAAACTCAACATTGCTGGAGGAGCTCGTTTCGAAGCTCCCAATGAGTAAGCGACTGGATTGGGCCAGATATGCTGCAATAATAAAGCCGTACCCTACAATAGTTCATTTTAGTGACTGGTTAAGTGAGATAGCCAACCTCATTTGTACGATACAGGGAAGTGAGGGCGGCCCGCCGCCGCCAAAGGGACGCCTTCCGGTGCTGCATGCCGCAGGGAAACCACACCACTTTGCTTCACAGTGCCCTATATGCCGGGGCCAACATAAAGCAGCTGAATGTGAACGCTTGCTTAACGCGGTGGTGTCGGAGAGGTGGTCAAAGGTGAAGCAACACCGCTTATGCTTCGCATGCCTGAGGGAAGGACATTCCGTGCGGGATTGCCGCAGCAAGGTGCAGTGCTCAGTCAAAGGGTGCCAAAGACGACATCACAAGTTGCTCCATGAGACGCCGCCAGTCATGGAATCTATGCCAAAACAGGATGTCGCCGTTTGCACTCCCAGAAGCCTTCTGGCTGTGCCGAAAGCCACTAGTGCAAAGCTGTTATTCCGTGTGTTGCCAGTCACGCTTTATGGCCCAAATAGAACAGTTGACACGTATGCCCTGCTGGACGAGGGATCAGCTGTAACCATGCTGGATGCCACAGTCATGAGGGAATTGGGTTTGCGAGGTAAACGAAGTCAGCTGGATGTGCAATGGATCGGAGGAAAGAAGGCTCAGGAGCAGACAGTCTTGGTCGACTTGCACATCGGTGGTGCTGGCATGAGGAGGAAACATTTCCTTCAAAATGTCTATGGAGTGTCAAATCTCTGTTTGCCTACACAGAGCTTGAGTGAGAGCGAATTATCTTATGTTGCAGGTCGCTTTCAGGGGTTGCCAATGCAGCCATATGTCAATGCTGAACCTAAGATTTTGATCGGCCTGGATAACTGCCACTTAGGATTGCCAAAAGACTCTAAGATGATGCACGGTAGGGGTCCTTATGCCGCCAGCACGAAATTGGGTTGGGTAGTTTTTGGCCCAACAACAACAATTACTCACCGGAACCCGTCATGTCTCATTGTTCACGTGCCGCCGAATGATGACCCATTGCACGGTCTGGTTGCCGAGTATTTTGAAACTGAGAGCTTTGGCGTTAAACCGGCGCCGCTGGTTGAAAGTGATGCCGATATTCTTGCCAAGAACATTTTGGAATCAACCACAAAAAAGGTAAGTGGGAGATTTCATTCAGGTTGGCCTACTATGGAAGAGTTACAGCGCGGAGCTACCCGATAGCTATTCCATGGCACTGAAGCGCCTGCAGGGAGTGGAACGAAAAATAAAGCTCGATGAGAGTTTCGCCGCCGCCTATGGTTCCACCATCGAGTCTTACGTCGAAAAGGATTACGCCCGTAAATTGGGACCAGCCGAGGCCGCCATTGCTGGACCCAGAACATGGTATTTGCCTCATTTCGGCGTGGTGAACTCTAACAAGCCAACCAAGCTACGCCTTGTGTTTGATGCCGCCGCGAAGGTGGATGGAACATCGCTTAATTCATGCTTAATGAAGGGTCCTCAACAGTATCAGCCGTTACCAGTGATTCTGTTCCATTTCCGCGAGGAGGCTGTCGCCGTGTGTGGAGACATAAAGGAGATGTTCCACCAAGTGCTGGTACAAGAAGAAGATAGATGTGCCCAACGATTCCTCTGGCGAGGAGGCGATAGCGGACGTCCGCCAGACGTGTATGAGGATGAGCCCTTGCCTGATGGAATTCTTGGTCAGTGGAGGAAGTGGCGCCTGAAATTGCCGGATGTGAAGGAGTTCAACGTTCCTCGTTTCTATTTCCGGGGCGGTCAGCCAAGGGAGATCCAACTTCATGTGTTCGTTGACGCCAGTGAGGACGCCTTTGCCGCCGTGGCCTATTGGAGAGTCGTCAACGCCGGAGATAAGGTGGAAACAGCCTTCATATGTTCGAGAACGAAATGTGCTCCACTCAGAAAGCTGCTGACTGTTCCTCGCCTCGAGCTTCAAGCTGCCGTTTTGGGGGCTCGATTAATGAAAACAATAGTGGAGGGACATTCAGTCGGCGTAGGTCGGAGCGTCCTTTGGAGTGACTCTGCAACGGTGATCAAGTGGATCGATAGTGAGCATCGTCGATACAAGCCATTCGTAGCTCATAGAATCGCAGAGATTCTGTCAACAACTGAGCCGTCCTGTTGGAGATGGGTGCCGACTCAGGAGAACCCCGCCGATGAGGCCACTAGGATGGGAAACCACGTTGACTTCAGCCCTTCGTCGCGTTGGTTAAAGGGACCGCCATTTCTACTGAAAGGAGAGAGCGAGTGGCCTTCCAGTGCCGCTGAAGCCGCCGCCAGGGACTCTGATGACGATGAAGAACTTCGCCAGAAATATTCATTACTCATCGTGAGTACAGATCTTATAGATTTTAATCGTTTCTCTTCCCTCTCTAAGTTAACAAGGACCATGGCCTGGGTGCTTCGATTTGTGAATTGCTGCCTCAAGAAGTTCCCAAATAATGCAGAAAATGGGCTAACCGTATCTGAGCTCGATGCAGCGGAAAACTTGTTATGCCGACGAGTTCAGCGACGGGCATTCGCAACGGAGCTGAAGCAGATTGAGAGCGGTCAAGCAGTGTCCAGAGACAGTGCGTTACGCCAGCTCTCGCCGTACCTTGACAGCAGTGGTATTTTGCGTGTCTGTGGAAGAATTGATGCAGCCAGCATCCTTACTTATGCCGCCCGACGACCAATCATTTTGCCGCCTGCACATGCCTTTGCAATGCTCGTGATTGCAGATCGACATTGCAAAATGAAGCATCAAAACACCGAGGCGACTATTTGTGAAATTCGTCGCAAATACTGGATCCCACGCCTGCGACAGACTATGCGTAAAGTCATCACAAACTGTAACGTGTGTAAAATCGCCAGGGCTAACCCAGCCACGCCTATTATGGGTCCTTTGCCAGAGGACCGGGTCACGCCGTTTGTAAGGCCATTCACCTATACCGGCTTGGATTTGTTTGGTCCATTTACAGTAACCATCGGCCGCCGTACCGAGAAGCGATGGGTGGCACTATTTACTTGTCTAGCCGTCCGTGCCATTCATCTGGAGGTAGTTCAAGATTTGTCAACGGACGCATGCATCATGGCGATTCGTAACTTCATCAACCGCCGTGGAGTCCCAGTGAGAATTCGTTCTGACAATGGAACGAATTTCGTGGGTGCCAACCACGAAGCTAAACGATTCTCGGAGGTTTTTGACTGCAATAGAGTCCAGGATGAGCTGTCATCCAAGAGAGTCGAATGGGTGTTCAACTGTCCAGCCAATCCATCTGAGGGAGGAGTCTGGGAACGCATGGTGCAATGCGTGAAAAGAGTGGTGTGTCACACACTCAAGGAGGTTGCCCCGCGAGAATATACCTTGCAATGTCTTATGATTGAGGCCGAGAAAGTAGTGAATTCTCGTCCACTTACACATCTGCCTGTAACGCCTGATCAGGAGGAGCCGCTCACCCCAAACCACTTCTTGCTGGGGTCTTCAAGCACGGCTCAGACGCCGAGCATTGCCGTGCCCTGTGAAGTCCTGTGTCGCCTTAAAAAGCAGTGGCGCATCGCCCGTCAGCTGAGGGATCGCTTTTGGAAGCGATGGGTGGCTGAGTACTTGCCAACCCTTACACGTCGAGTCAAGTGGTGCCAGGGGTCAAGGCCTATTTCAGAAGGAGACTTAGTCTTTATTTGCGATCCAAATATACCAAGGAAGCAGTGGTGTCGTGGCCGAGTGGTAAATGTCTACCCAGGTTCTGATGGAGTGATACGGAGAGCCGATGTCCGCACATCTGGAGGAATCACACGACGACCCGTTTCGAGGCTGGCCGTTCTGGACGTTGAGTTTGGTGAATCGGAGTCGATCCACGGGGGCGGGGATGTTGCAGAACGACCGTGTAAACCTGATGAATTAAATCACTTCATGTAAACGTAGCTTTGCTCCCTGCGCCATTTTGCCTTTTTGCCATATAGTCTATAACCGCCGGGGAGTAAAGCTGCGGTAAGTACCTTAAGTCTAATAATGTATAAATGATGCAACATTTCTTATAGAATAAACGCGTGAAAAACGATTCGTAGTTAAATCGCAGTCCCCACCGTCGCCAGCCGCGACATTCACTCTTCAAAAAGTAGCCGATTATAGTTTTATCTCTTATAAATGAGGACAGGAAACAAACGAGGAATATTACCATGTAAGTTAACGTTACCAAATATCCAGACTGCGTCAAAATTAGCTCACTTCTCCTAATCCTAATTGGCGCAAGTCCATTCATATATGAAATAAAAATAATAGGACGAATTGCCGTAAAAAAATTATCAGCATAACTAAATTTCTTAAGCCACTTTAAACGTAGTTTAATTTTTTATATGTTTTTCGCAATGGATGTCTGATCTGATCTGACTATATTCTTTCTAAAGTTCACTGTTGACTGAATTTTTATGTGCTTATCCTAACATCAACACGTCACACCTCAACCTTACAGTCTAATATTTAGTGTAATATCAGTTATGACTCTGCATTTATTTTCTTTGTCATATTAATCGGTGGTCTGCAATTTATTTATTAAAAATTATTATCCTGGAGTAATGACACTAAGCTGACTCCGTTTATAATATTGATTGAGGGAAAGCCGTTTTCAGACTACCAATTCTCACACGAAAGAGCTTAATAAATTAATCACGGTAGGACTATCTGGGAAAAATGCTATATGGTTAATTAATTATTGATTTTTTTAATCACTCTATGCTTTTGGGAAAAGTAGGCGTTTAATGAACAATTTCCTCATAACAAGTCATTCGTTGGGCTAATTTATTGTATATTGGTAAGAGGATGATTTTTTTTAATAAAAATAATTGAGGACTGCTCAAAAATTGTCAGTTGGTGACGAATTGAATACTTTTTGAAATAATCTCCCCAGTAATATTTCAAATAATGTACTATTACAACAAAATATTTTTTTCATATTTATTTTATACTCACTATAATTAGTAGTAATCTACTCACCCGATTTAGAATAGAAAATCTGTATCCAATCACTTCTGCTGAGCAAATAAACATAAATACAACAATAGATTTTTCAAGATGAGATACACATAAAACTATAAAAAATTCAAACTTTGGTTGCCAAAAAAGTGTATGATTAATTAAAAGGTAAACCCAATTAGATACCATCATAACTATCATAATTACATAAGTTAAATAGAGGATTTTTTTATATTTAATAAAAATCCCAAGATGTATTAGTCGAAGATCAATTTCATTTAACACATTTATCAAATTTGAAAGTTTATGTCTTTTGAAAAAACATGTAAGTATTAATGAAATAACAGCCAATGGATCAGTAAAACCAAGTATAACACCTCCGATGATGGTTAAATCTGTTATCCAGAAATCTTCTAAAAGTTTATGATGTTGGTTGCGCAAAAGGCATACTAAAAACAAAATCAAAGTAATGGCGATTGGCAAGTATCCGATCTTGACAATCTTAATACGATTATCTTTTCCGACCCATATAGGAGCAAGTCCATGTAAAAAGCCAACAATTATTAAAGGTAGTACAGAATGAGGAAAACTATCCGCTCGAGTAAAATTCGTCATCCAACCGAAATTCATTTTATATCCAAGAATTCTAATTTCGAAGAAAACTAATTTCTTTCCTTGACCAGTATTGACTAATAGTTTTGATGCTGTTAGCGAAAACTTTTGTCACCAGGAAAGCATGCACAATTTTCTAATAGCTGAAAGTCACGGAATCAGTTTAATAATAAATGCCTACCATTTGTACTCTATTGATAAATAACTTTGTACACGACAAGTGAAAGACTCTATCTCTCTTGTTATTGCTGTTTTAGAGCTCTTTGCCACTTAAAGTACAGACCTTTGATTGAACAATTAGAAATTTATATTAAAATCGATTGACACATTATTCTTGGAAAAATGTGATAAATTCTACCTATTTTGAGTAGTTTAAATTATACGTATCATCGTTTTGATTTTTTTTTTTGAATTTGTTAATTTATTTCAATTATAATAAAGCTTTCTACTTCTAAATAATTAAAATATGATAAGCAATGTTAAGGGAATTAAAAAAAAACAAATAGCTAATTAATATTTATAGTATATTTCATAATTTTTAATATTCAAGTCACAAAATCATCTGTTTGGCATAATTATGCCATAAACTATTGAACTTATCTATCAAACATTATCTTAAGACCAACGCAATACAATTCATACAAACAATTTTTATTGTAGAAGTCGTAATTTATGGGGTCATAAACTATTTTCTGCAATCAATTTATCATAAATTTTCTATGTGAGTAAAAATTCCTTTTCGACGGTCATAACTTTAATTTTACTTACATATACGAGTTTTAAAGTTTTTCATGGTAAATATAATTAATATCTTACAAAATGCTTACTTAACTGTTGTAAATCAATTATAAATTAAAATAAAGCAACATTATGCATACCTACTTATGGCGTTCACAGGTTTCCAACATGCTATAAAATATATGACCGATAAAAACTAATTTTCAATCATATTTTAATTTGTAATGGCAATGTTACAATTAGTAATGCAAATTAAGAATTGAGATCAATAGTTGAAGAAAGATCAATCCACTTATTTGCGTGATTTATGGCTATTTTGGATAGGTATAATTGAAAGAATCCGGCTGAAGACTAGCTATTTGATCCGGTAGAGTACTTGATGTAAACTGCAGAAGAATAATGAGATAAGTTGTGGCAGCGCCGGTTATCTGTGAATATAATAAAATTTTCATCTTTCTCAATTTGCACATGTAATTTTAGTATGAATGTAATATAATAAACTATATTAAATTAATTTTTCAAGTAATAAAATAAATAAAATTAATAGTACCTACCGTGAAATATAGAGTTCGATCGATGTTAAAAAGTCCGGCTGCACTAAAGCGAACTTTCTCATGAACTAGTTGCATCGAAAAATATGACAATTTTTGTTTTAATTCTGGGTCCTTTGTACGATTCAATAATTTGTGAACATACGTTGATGTGGACTCACTCTGTAAGTGTATGCAATTAAATAAATTCGAAAGATAAATTATTTTTTCAGATAAATCAACTTTTTAAGACCTCTTTAAATTATGTCATACCTATTTCTTTATTAAAAAACAACGGAAAATGTTAATTTTTAAATACCTGAGTAATTGTTTTGCTTCCTCCTTCTACAATAGCGAAAACAGCTAAAATATATAGAGCCATTTGGCAGCTGAAAAAGGCAACAAATTCGGTTGTGTTAAACTGAATCTCTTTTCGAGGCTGGCCTAAGATTGTCTCCAGGACGTAGTAAGCATCGAAGACTATTATCAAAAATGCTATGGACACAATAGTAAGTAATTGGTATGTAAAGTATTTGTTAGCTGTTGCAGCAGCATCACACAGAAGACTTTGTATTTGCATAGCATCATCAATAACATCTCCTGGCGGTTTCGTAGAGATATTACTAACAAAAAATGATTTGTTCTTAGTTGCACTTGAATTTATAAGTGGTGTATATCTTCCAACGATGTTTTCTGAGACTCCCTGGAGGACCTTTATATGTAAAATTAATTAATTAAATGCTTTAACATAATATAAATAAGTTAAATGGGTAGATAAAATAAGATAATAGATTGATATAATTTATGACAGAAAATAAGGAAATGAATCTATTCTTAAACTAATTAAAAATAATGTCTGTTGTACACAAAATATTGTTTTATAATATTGTTATTCACCACAGTTTGAATTTAGTTTAATATATATTGGAGAAATTTGTATTTTTACTAAAAGTGTATCTACTAGATACTATCTAGCTATATAGATACTATCTAACTATCTAGCTATATAATCTGATAGCCATATCCCCACGGATTATATTACTATATATGAATTATTTTACTCTGTACTCATATCACGCAAACTTTTATAGGAAACTTTCAGCAACAGCTCTGCTGGACTTTCTCGCTGAAATGTTCAGTCCGAAAATGTTGTAGACGACATTATTTATATAATTTTAGACATAATTACAAAGCACATTATAGACCAATAATTGCAAGGACCCTTTTAATTTTTTAAAAGCCAATAAAATTACTTTTATATGAGGAATTAAAAAACAATATCTTTTTGTTGGTTCTTCATATCGCGTGTGAAATTAAACAAATAATACAGAAGTGGCTTTTTAAATATACGCGTCAATCCATTGTGATCAGAGTAAACACTCGTGTAAAACACGCAATTTCATTTACATACCTAGACCCTAGGGAATAATTCAACATAAAAGCATAAAAAATGAGCATGATAACATTCTACTTCGACAAAACAAGATTAAAGTGTGTTTCAGTAAAATTCAAATTGTTTTAAAAAATATAAATTTAAATTTTTTATTACTACATCGATTCTAAAGTGTTAAATTTTGTTAACAAGTTTAAATTCCATTTCTTCAAAGATCTCAGTTCTTAACATGTTTAAATCATAGAGGCATGTACGAAAAGCACTAAAAATGGATCAGAAACATATAACCACTTGTGAGTCGGCATACTCCCACGAATATAAATAATTAATTGCCTTTAATAATGAAGAATGTGTGTCATGTTATTGAACTTAAGCATTAAGAACATTATTTCTATTGAGTAGAAAAGTCAAAGTTATCAAGTTACACGCACAACAAATTAGTTATTAAATTGAACTTAATGAATACGTTTTGTGTTTTACCAAGAAATTAAGGTAGGCTATTAATTGCTATCCTACAAAAATGACAAGGACCTTTCTAAACGATTATTTAAAACCACATAACTTGCCATAAATTACACAGGAACCACTATAACTTTATAAGAATTTTAAACATTTTAAAAACTCCCACCTTATTAAGTAAAATGAAACGTTGTCTGATTTTATGCACGAAACACATAAACATGATTACGATGATCGATACAATCATTTGTGGCGAAAAATAAGTTACATACGCGGTATAAGAAGGTGAAACATTAATATTTTTGAACATTTCTACACTAGCGAAAAGGTATCCCACATTCACAACATTAATGCAAGCAATAGTTAACCAGGATAATTTCAAAGTTGTTCCATAATCTATAGTCACTCCTAAGTCATTAAATCTATGATCGACTTCAGTAAGTATTTCTACAACTTCGACTAAACTATATCTTCTCACTAGACATGTTATAAAAATCGCAGACATCCCGATCAGGCCTTCAAATGTAAGCAGATTGTCTCCAATTGCTGAAATGTTGTTGTTGAAAAAATATCCAGCTAACGATTCACGCTTTATTATCGAATTTAAAAAGGAACCAATAAATATCACTGAATGCAAAATTGCAGTAATAGATCCAAAAAGAGTTATTGAAATTTTTCTAGTATTTTCAGTTTCTGTGATTTTAAAAGGAGTTAACCCGAAAAGAAACGATAAGATAAGTATTGGTCTCAGCGAGCCGCACATATCATGTGGTTTTCTAATATTCTGCCAGAATAATGACGCTCTTCGAATCATGTTTTCAATAGTTATTTAATAATTTATGCACTTTATATAAAAAAAGGACACTAAAAACAGCCTCCGCGCACAAATATAAGTTGTATAAAAAATTGTTCGTGTCGAACGCTTCGGAAAACAAGTTAGACTGAATTGCTTCGAGGATTAATAACGTATATACGGACTACGGCGAGCCAGCTTTTTTACTCCCGCCCTTGGGAGGGCGTCTGTTGAAATAGAAAACATAAAAGGATAAATGCAAGCTATATAAAGTGGAACTAATTATTTCAATCAACTAATTGAGAATTGTAAACAAGTCCAGAAAGGCTGGAGTTTTAAAGATATGCATAGATAATAATAACCGCCAGATGAGATATTACCGGGAAAATTTACGTGACCTTTTTTTTTAAATGCAAAAATATTTAATTCACTCAATTATATATTTTGTTGCCTGATGGCAGTTTGATTATAGGGGAGAAATTGCTTATTATAGGTTGAAAGCGATCTTATCCTATAAAATATTCAGAAAGTATGTATGATTATATTGAACCCAAAGAGAATTATCAATTAAAATGAACACTTTCATGGTTTAAAATAAGTCATTATTATATTTTTACTAACTTACTTAATAAATATCTACTTAAATGAAAAAAAAAAAAAAAACACTAAATTTATTTATAAACTCCGCGGTTGGACTAAGTACCAAAAAATGGACAGAAACAACTTGCTTCCACATTCGTTCCTTAATTAAGAATGAATTGCTTTGACGAACCTTACAACAAAACAATATTTTTGTACTTTGTAGGCCTATGGAAATTCTTAAATTTGACCCACATTACTTTTCATACAGGTAACTGCTTCAATTTATATTAAGTATATAAAAAGAATTGAGTTTTTAAATAGCAAACCACTACATCTTCATTCTGTTACTGATGGTAAAATACTTGTGCAAAATAAGAAAATATGTACATATAATATGAAATGTATAATTTATGTTGTGAGTATTTACTTCATTAATCTTTTTTCTAGAAAACTTTGAAGTGGGGTTATACCTTTATTAAATAAAATTCTTATATATAACTAGCTGGCCCGGCAGACGTTGTACTGCCCTTTCCGGTACATTTTCATTATGCCCTGTGCGTCGACCAATATTTGATCGTGTTCTTTCTTTTCGCATGTTTCTACAAATAATACCATTAATATAAGAAAACAGTATTTTCGTTTCATATCCCTAATTAATTTATTGAACAAACTTACACGTTGTTTAATACTAAGTAAACCGTTTTACATTTCACAAATATTTTAAAATTACCCGGTTTCATCCGACGTTGGGTAAATACTTATTAATTAAAGACTTCTCAAATGTTCTAGTTTGTTATATCCTAGAAATTGATTCAACCCGAAAACCCCATCATGGATCCGCCATCTTGAATATCCAAATCTTGATAATATTTAAAATTAGTGGCATTAACACAATTATTGTACCAAATTTCATTGAAACCCGTTGAAATCGAGAAATTTTTTTTATATATATTGGGTCCGCCATTTTGGACCTAGAAACTTTGATAATTCGATAATGATCAAAATTAGTCGCACCAAAAAAAATCGTACTAATTTTCATGAAGTCGAGAAATTTGCATCACCATATTGGATCCACCATCTTGAATTTAGTGGCCCCAGAATAATTGTAGTACTAATTTCCATTAAAATCCGTTAAAATCGAGAAATTGTTGGTCACAATCTTGGATTTGGAAATCTCGATATTCTAAATTAGTTGCTTCAGAATAACCATTGTACTAATTTTCATTAAAATCCGTTGTAATTGAGACATTTTAATCGCCATGTTAGATCCGCCATCTTGGATTTGGAAATTTTAATATTCAAAATCAGTGATCTCAAAGCAATGATTGTACTAATTTTCATTTAAATCCATTGAAATCGAGAAATCTTGATCGCCATATTGGGTCCGCCATCTTGGATTTGTAAATTTTGATAATATTCAGAATTGGTGCCCTCAAAATTATCACTGTACTTATTTTCATTAAATTCATTGAAATCTAGAAATCTTAGTCGCCATATTGGGTTCGCCATCTTGGATTGGTAAATTTTGATAATATTCAAAATCAGTGACCTCAAAACAATAATTTTACTAATTTTCATTAAAATCCGTTGAAATCGAGAACGCGCGAACGGTCAAACTCGCGAAGTTAAAATAATCGCTAAGTTTTCTGAAATTATCCAATTTTCTGCGCAATTTTATTCTTTCTTTTCTTTCCGTAAGAACCTTCCAAAAAGTATTAGAAAACTTTAAAAAAAAATGAATGAAATCGGTACAGTCGTTCTCAAGTTATTGCTATTGATCGGGGTTAAAAAATAAAAAATGCTTATAAAAAGTAGGGGTTGGTGGTAGAAGGGTAAAAATTTAGGACTAAATGTATTTTTTAATGCCACACCATAAAAAAATTACAAAAAAAAAAATTTGTCCAAAAAATAAAAAAAATTTTTTTAGGGTGACCCACCCTTAACATCTAGGGGTATAAAAATTAGTTATAAACCTATTCTCATACCTACTGAATATATATATTAAATTTCATCAAAATCGGTCAAGCCGTTTCGGAGGAGTATGACCACTAACACTGTGACAGAAGAATTTTATATATTAGATATATGCAAAATTCTTATTTTTTATGTTTTAACACTTTAAAAAAATATCCCATATTTATTTTAGCATGAAATGAAATGCAAATGCAAGAAATCATTTAATTCTTCTGTCTGATGGAGCAAATCTTGTAGTAATTGAAGAAAATCAAATACGTTCATTTGACAACAAATTCATTTAATTCTCTTCCGGTTAAAAGTATATAGTTTGTAATTGCAGACCTGACAAAGATATGCAATCTTAATTTTAAAATGCAAATCTAAATCATTTATGTAACATTTTTATAATCTTATTTAGAATTCATATCTGTTATTTATAACGAAGCTTTTATAAAATAAAATTTATATATTGGGTGTGTGAATATGACTTCGCCCTTTCCCAACAGATGTCGTTTTTAGTATTGCTTACGTGTACTAATCAATGGCAACACTTTTTGTTCGATAGTACTTTATGTCAGCTGTCAAACGCACTACGTAACATTTGGTTGAAATATTAGCAACAAGTGCTTTTACCTCCTTGAAAACGTCGGTTTTCGTTCCAAGTAAACATCATTTGCGGGAAGTTCTATTACACTATTTTATTGCAAAGAAAAGTGCAGCGGAAACTCATCGTTTGCTTGTGGAGATTTACGGTGAGCATGCTCCGTCGAATACAACTTGTAAGGAATGGTTTCGACAATTCCAAACTAATGATTTTGGCACTGAGGACAAAGAACATGGAAAATCACCAAAAATCAATCAGAATTGACTGCAGCATTAAATGTTGAACCATCAACTGTTGCAAAGCGTTTAAAAGCAATCGGAACGGTTCAAAAAGTTGGTAACTGGATTCCATATGAATTGAAAGAAAGAGACATCGAACGTCGAAAAACAATTTCTGAAATGCTATTTCAAAGGCACCAAAGAAGAGGATTATTGCATCGAATAATCACAGGAGATGAAAAATGGATATATTATGAGAATCCTAAACGTAAAAAAGCTTGGGTGAAGCCAGTTAAACCTGGCCCATCACAGCCAAAGGGAAATATTAACTGTGACAAGTTTATGCTCTGCATTTGCTGGGATTAGAGAGGTGTAGTTTATTATGAGTTGCTCGAACCCTCTCAAACTATTAATGGAGAAGTTTACCGACGACAACTAATACGTTTGAAGGGAGCCATAGAAGAAAAACGACCAGAATCGGTGAATAGGCACAGAAAATTAATTCTTCAACAGGATAATGCCAAACCGCATACTGCACAAGTCGTAAAAATATATTTAGATGGACAGAACTGGGAAGTGCTACTCCACCCGCCATATTCTTTCACTTCATACGAAAGTATCAAAATTTGGACTGATAATTGGATCAGCTCAAAAGACCAGGATTTCTTCATGCAAGGAATACGTAAATTGCCTGAAAAATGGGCGAAGGTTATAGCTGCCGAATAAACTTTTCTCTAATTTTCTAAAAAAGCAAATATGTTTTATTTTAACAAAAAAGGGTAATAACAAAGAAATCAGACGATTATATTCTCTTAAATAAAAACATTAAAGTACATTTGATTAAAGTTTAAAAGAGAAAATCGAGCAAAAATTCAATTAATTCACAGGATATCAACTTTCAATTTCCTTCTTTGAAGCGTGCATGCAACTCACAAAATATATTCTTGTGAAACAAAAGCGTATAACCACTTTTCAATCGTGGCATTTCCACAAATAAAAATAATTACCCACTATCAATAAGTAGGTATGTAATTGTCTTCAATAATCCAGGTAATCAACTATATTGAACCTGACCATTAAGAATTTTTTTCCTATTGCTTAACTAATGAGTAGGTACTACAAATGAAAATTATGAAATGACACGCAAATGAAATTATGAAATAATACGTAAAGAAATTGAATTTTCTGAACATATATATATATCTTTATATAAAAATGCATTTTAAATAATATTAGCAAATTCCAAGGAAACTTAACATAGTAGTCATCAGACTAAATATTAAATTAAGGAGCACCACTACTGTGACATTTTGAATTTTTTTTGCATATTTTGATAGTCTATACCTTAACATACTAAAATTTGAAGTGCATATTTCAAATAGTTTTTGAGTTACAGCCATCTGAAGAGTAGTTGCTCATCGTATCGAGGTACTGAGAAATGTATGAATGAAACTTTAAACGTGTTTTTCTCGAAACTATTTTTTTCAAATTTGCTACAGTTGTAAATCGAAGACAAATCATCCAATCGATTTGATTATTATTGCAACTTCTTTTATACATGTTTCTCCGTGCCATAAACCTCCAGTATTCCGAATCGAATAAAAAATGTAATTTTGGCAGGCCAAAAATCATCAAATTTTGGCGCGAAGTTTGAATTTTTTTTAAAACTCCTTCATTTTTTTTTAATTATTATTTTTTTTTTTTTCAATCAAGGTTTATGCCACGGGAAATACCTTCTAGTTTAATAAACTTTTTGGTTTTTTTGATTTCACGCACTGTGAAGGTCGCTAAAACTGCAGCAGTGGGAGCACTTTTTTTTTTTTTGGAGCTTTGGGAAATTGCGAATAACTCGCTGAATTTTAAATTTTTTGGTCCAAAAATTGTATCATGTATTTATTATATATCCACAAATATATCCTTAAAATATTAAAACATTCCATGCAGTAGTTGTCTTAAAAAAAATTCCCAAAAATCACCTTTTTTCAGGCGGTCACACTAGTGGTGCCCCTTAAGATAGATAATTTCAAACACAACACTGAGAACATATATTATTATAGTTTTTGTTTATTGCCTTTATTCTTCTTATTATGAAGTTGCCAAGGACTTTCAACACAAAATTAGGAAAATAGTTGGCTTACTGGCCTTAAATCACAACAAAGCAACATTATGCATTTTTAAAATTTTTTAAAACTCCCACCTTATTGAGCATCACGAAACGTTGTTTTATTTTGTGCAAGAAACACATAAACATGATTACGATGATCGATACAATAAACTGTGGTGAAAAATTAGTAATGTACGCAATAAATGAAGGCGAAACTTTAATATTATCAAACATTTTTACAGTGCCAAAAAGGTATCCCACATTCACAGCAAAAACACAAATTACAGCGATCCAAGAGAGTTTCAAAGTTGCTCCATATTCTATAGTTAATCCCAATTCTTCAAATTTATGGTCCACTTTTATAAGGCTGTCTACAAGTTCAACTAAACTATATCTTTTCACTAGACATGCTAAATAAATTACAGTCATATCGAACAAACCTTCCACCATAAGTAGAAACTCTCCAAGAGTGGAAATATTTGTATTAAAGAAATATCCAGCCAAGGATTCGCGCTTTATTATTGCAGCTAAAAAAGAACCAATAAATAACACCGAATGCAAAATCACAGTAATATATCCACAGGAAGCAACGATAATTCGCCGGTAATTCCCGGCATTTATGATTCGAAAAGGAGCTATCCCGGCGATAAACGATATAATAAGTATTGGCCTTAGTGAGGCACAAATATCCCGGGGTTTCCCGATATACTGACAGAACGTTGACACTCTTTGCATCATGCCGTCTGTAATTAGTGATAAATATGTAAAACTATTCAAAAAGTCGCTTAAATAAAGCAACTTCAGCGCACGAATAAGTTTCACTTTATCGTGTGATACACTTCAGAAAACAATATAGACTAACTGAAATGCTTCGAGGGTTAATAGCGTATGAACTATAACAGACAGCTTTTTCTATATAGGGCTTTCTTAATTTAAAAATCTATAATAATGAGAATACTTCGAGCTACATAATGTGATAGTATTTTTTTGTGTTATATACATTAATCAACTAATTGAGTATCGCAAACATGTGTAAAATGGTTGAAGAAGCAAACTGTTCAATTTCCTCAATTATGTTATTGTGTTGTCTAGCTAAAGGATGATTATAATGTAGAAATTGCTCATTAGGGATTATTATATGTAATATCATCATAAAAATTTCCTCGAAAAGATGCATGATGATATTGCACCCAGGGGAAACTTTATTAATACAAAAAATACTTCAGGTTAATGGTTGGATATGCGTTATAACTTTGCAAAGTGGAACGATTTAAACGTGCCGAATGTGTCCTTGCATTAAACGGCACTATTCACGTTCGATGTAATTAATAAATATAATAGTTGCGAAATACTAGAAATATAATATTTAGATATAATTCATTTAAAATTAATAAAATTAAATAATTTTAATTTTAAAGGTAGATCTACCCCTCGATTTGCATGATACTTAATTTACACCGTTTGGCTTTTATACGGTTTTTAAATAAAAACAAAAAAAAAATAATTTCTATATGTTATTTAGATTACTTTATATATCTATATACAAAGGCATGTATACATGTTAATCACAGACGTTAAAGGGAATTAGAATATGTGTAAATAAATAACATGAGGTGTAGTTTTATGTTTTTAAGGTTTCATTTAACCCCGCGGTCGCGTGGGTCTGACAGACGCGGCGCCATGTTTATATCTGTCGTATTTTTCTTGCTTAATGTCCCTGTAACTCATAATTTAAGAATATTATTAGATAGGAATAAAGTTAGCTTGGTAAATGACATTGAAATACGAAAAAAGAAGGCCGGGTCTGTGGGACCCGCGCGACCCCTCGCATTAGTCCGAGAGGCGCGAACTGCGCCGGGTAAATAGTATTTTATTACATAATATATAGTCCAATAATTATAATATGAAATGACAATATAAATTCCAAAACAAATATAAACAATTTATCTTCTTTTACATGACTTATCTATGTTTATTGCTTTTCGTTTTATAATAAATGAATTTAAAAGGTATGTAACGTAAACAAATTTGGGTCTTTGAATATCTTTATATACATATATATATAAAAATCTGGTGTCACGATGTTTGTCTGGGATTAAATCCGAAACTATTCAACCGATATTGATAAAATTTGGCTCATTGTGTGTAGTTTGATCCAACTTAAAAGATAGCATAGATTTTATCTCGATTATTGACCTCAATATTTTTTTTATTGCACATTAAATGTAATATTTGTAAGTTCCATACGCAACATACACAACACTTATTTATCTTTCGATATTTAGGGTGGGGCAAGCAACCAGTAGATGGCGTCGTGTGTCGATTTCTTGTTATATTTGTTTATGTTTACGACATAAGCGTGCTTTTTCAATACTTCGTGTATCATTTTTATAATTTTACTGTGTATTGTGTTATAATTGTGCTGTGTATTGTTATATGTTCAAACGATCAAATAATAATACAAATCTTTGTATATAATGTTTTTACGTTGATTTTCATAACGTTCAAGAAAACGTTACGATAAATTCTCAAACGTTTAAGTATTTTTTGCTTGCTTTCCACTTTTTATTTGTATTTTATTTCAATTATTTAATCTAATTAATTGTCAATTGTTAATCAATTAATTAATTGTTAGTTATTTTATTATGTGTTATTTAATTATTTATTATTTTTTATTTAATTTATTTATTAATTGTTTTTATTTTAATTTAAGTAAAATACCGCGAAAAAAGATTGACCTCTAAAAACAATGTAAATTATTATTATAAATAGTTATAAATTAACGTTATCATTCATAAAATTTAATTTTTATATGTTATTTTATATGTTTTTATATGTAGTACTTAATGAATGAATCATTAATACATACTATTGTCAGATATGAGATGTATAAAATAAAAATTTTAACTATTCTAAATTCTTTACCGAACACTTTTAAATTTGGCGTAACGTTCAATTCTCAATCCCATAGGTTTTTAGATAAGCTAAAACGTTTTTTATCTTTATTTATTTATTTCGCTTAATACAAACTACAAAACAACCAACAAACTTAAAACTACGGAACTTAAACTAAAACTAAAACGAAAAGGAGGAAAAGGGGGTAAACGCGGTTTAGAAGGGCTTACAGTGAAAGTGGGTAGGGTGAGTAAAGGGCACGTTTGAGGGAAACTTTATCGAGATGGAAGTCGAAGACAGCCGTATTGTTTGCCTTACGAAGCATTCTGTGGTGAAGGGTTCAAAATGACCATAATTTGTCCGATGACTTTGGAGGCGGAAGGTGGGAAAAGATCTGATGTTTCTAGGGTTAGTGTTGAGGGAAATACTATGTAGGAACTCGGGACAATCAATTGAACCAGTTAGGACTTGATGGGCGAAGGTAATATCAGCGACATCAAGACAGAGGGCGATAGGCTGTAGATCAATCAACTTTAGACTATTTTCGTAGGGGGGAAGGTTGAGGAAGGAAGGTCAACGTCCAAGGAAGGTTACGTAGCGCAAAGCGGATGAATCGGCGCTGAACTGATTCAATCCTGTTGATGAACTTAGATTGGGAGGGTGACCAAACCTGACAGGCATATTCCAGTAGCGGCCTAACGAAAAAGATGTAGAGAGATTTTGTTACGTAGGGGTTAGAAAATTCCTTAGACCAACCCTTAACAAAGCCAAGAGCTGAATTGGCTCTGCTTATAATATGTCAATGTAGGACCGGAAGTTGACCTCACTATCGCAGATGACACCCAAATCTTGGAGGGAGCTAACAGATGGAATGGGTTCGCCAGAGAGTGCATAGGCAAAGAGTATCTATAACAAGATGAGACACTCGAGCGGTTATTCCTTATCTTTTTTCGACCTTGGTACCGTTACAGGAATGAAATGGGAATTTATGCTAGAAATAGTAAGTAATAAAGAAAGCATAAGTAAGAGAAAGACAAAAATTTGGGGCGAAAAGTGGAACACTCCTGCAGGGTGCACCTCACAAAAATCTTTTATCACAAAACTTTTCTACGAACACATTACACGCTGCCTTTTCCACAGCCACACACCAAACACGTTATATTATGCTTACCCATCCATTTATCTAAAGCACATTTAATTTAATTTAATAAATTGCTTCTAAGAAAGCACTTTTTTACTCAACAACTTTTAAGCTTCTTCACATTTCCAAACAAATCAAGACCACCCGGTACTTTTCGTAAGCGAGCAGCACACAAAAGAAATTCCGCTCTAGGGCGCCTTTAAAAACGCACAATGAAAAAATTTAAACAATCTCGTCCGTATTCATGCTCGGTATGTGCTACCTGCCTCTTCTCCTTTCTCCGATTCGGCATTTCCCTATAACTTAACATTGCGAGGGGAGGTAAACTTGAGCGACCTAGTACTGGTGCCCGGCTCCAGGGCGCCTTTTAAAAAGCGTTCATAAAAAAAGCTTCAGTTTATAGCTTACGCTGTAAAAGCTGTCTGTGAGAACATTTCTTATAGGTATTTACAGAGGTAGTAGCTGCTTTATCTAATGGGACATTTTGCTGGGTGTATTTGCGAGAGCTTGCATATGAGTTGGGACTTTGAGAGCGTATTGAGAGTGGCCCTTCTTGTTGAATTCGATATTCTTTGGCATAGGATCTAGAGGAGACGCAGGTACGTTTACGGGAGAAGGTGATCGATTGGCATTTGGATACGTTGAGCTCTAGAAAGTTGTTCGAGCACCACGTAGAAAAATTATCCAGGTCATTTTGAAGGAGTGTAGAGTCAGATGCATTAGTAATTTGTTGGAAGATTTTCATGTCGTCGGCATAAATTAAGATTTCGGAATGGTTAATAACATTCACATCATTTATAGACAGTATGAAAATTAATGGGCCAAGGTGACTGCCCTGTGGGACGCCGGAACGGGATATAAAGGAGTTAGAAATTGCGGAGTCAAAACCAAACCATGTATTGTATTGGCGGTCGTTGGCTACATCACTTTTGCAACCTTTTTTGTGAATTGGGGTTATATAAGAGTCTTTCCAAAGATTGGGAAAGATACCCTCAGAAAGAGATTGAAAGAAAAGATCGGTAAGTGGCTGAATTAAGGAGACGGCACATTTCTTTAAGACAATGGCAGGAATCCCATCAGGGCCAGGGTTGTAGTCATCGTTGAAGGAACTTATTTTAGCCGCCACGAGAGAAGGATCGATCTCAATGGATACGAGGGAGGTTTGAGAAGAGCTTTGCATGTAGGAGAAATAATTAAGATCAGGAACGGAGTTGATATCGCTGAAAGATTGACTGGAGTAGTCAGCGAAGAGGTTGGCAATGACTGTAGGTGTAGAAGAGGAAGAGTCGTTGAGTTTAAGGACTGAAGGGTACCCGTCGGATTTTCTTTTTATATTAATGAAATTATAGAATTGTTTGGGGTCCGAGACTAGCTTGGCCTGCATACAATCGAGATAGTCTTTGTAGAGGAATTCACAACACAAAGAGAAGCGAAAGGAGATGGTGAGATAAGAAGAGTAGTCAGAGTCGGACCTAGAAACGGGATAGGAATGCCATAATTTGTTTATCAGTGAATATTGATCTGACTGTATTAAAAAGATTAGGATAAAATTAATTAAACATATTATAGCTACTTAGCCACAGCGACAGGTGGCCGGGTCTACTAGTTTTGTATAAATTCGTATTCTTCAATGCGATCTAATCGCTCTTCAAGTCTGATACATCTCTATCCTTCTAACCATACATTTTAGTAAATGCTTCAAAATGATATTCACCTTTCAAAAATCTGTAGTGTTCATTAACTGCAGTCTTAATTCTGTGATTCTTACTGAGGTTACCAATTTTAAAGATTTATGCGTAACACTTGACAATAAACTGAGATTTGACGCTCATATAGAGAACCTGTACCTGATTCCTTAGACTAGGTGGTTTTATCCTACGCATCTGCACCTACGGTCCCAATCTATCTTTAGCAATGCTTCTATTTTTGACGATTGTACGTCGTCTACAAAGAAATCACGACATTGGTCATCTGAACTACTCCCAGATTCAAATACACTGTATCCAGGATTCTTAATGTATAGTGTTGGCTTTTATAATATATCTAAGTTTTTGTGCAATAGAGAATTTCTAGTTTCTGTACAAAATGAATCAGTTAAATAAATAAAAACTAGAATTTCAATTTCCAGGATTTGTATTCAGTAGAAATTTATTTTTGTCATAAAATCTTTGCCTCACTTTACATACTTATTATGAGCTAATATGTACAACTTTTCTTTATATTCTTTGGTTCAATTAACAAAATTTTAAGCTTATTTGAATCTATCCTCCATTTTTATATGTATACGGCGTCTCATTTTACACGGTTTGGATTAACACAATTTTTCTTAAAACGTATATGCCGTGTTAATTTAGAGATGGGTGTATTTGCTTACCTTTCCAAGCATGATAAATCTCCTCTGTATCATTTTAGCAATGTATAAAAATAACAAAATACATTTTGAAATAATTAAATTTGGTAAAATAAAAGACACATAAACAGTAACCGGTGGATAGACATTAATATTTCGAAGTAACAGAATACTTCCTAGTAAATAAAAAAAATTAACAATCCACACTGTAGCTAAAGTTGAATAAAAGTACCATAAAGCTCGCTTATGTTTCATTCCAGCTCTCAATCTATAAAATATTTTGTCAATTTTATAAATAATTTCAACAGTTAAAATTAATTCGTTTTTCTTTACAATTGCACAAGCGAAAATCAGAGTCATTCCGAATAGGCCACTAAACATTTGCAAGGTATCACCAAGTTTTGAGATGTTTGTCTTAAAAAAGTAGCCCACAACTGATTCACCATTTCTTAAGGAGGTAACAAAACATACACCGAAAACGCACAACATTAAAACCGAGTTTATATAGCCGAGAAGGGTAACTTTTAGATGTTCTTCAAACTGAGTCTGAACAACCCGAAACGGAGTTAACCCGGTTAAAAGGGTGAAATACAGCAAAGGTTTCATGAGATGGTAAATGTTGTTCGATCTGTGAATCGGAAACATAACTAATGACTGCAAGGTATGGAAATGCTCTTCTTAATATAACTCTAATAGTGCTGACTAATGTAATTCATATATGTAATTACATAGTTCATAATATCGATTACAAATTTTACTATCAAACCGTAAACAAAAATCTAATTAATTTAATAAGTTTGTACTATTCAATTTAATATGAAAATTTGCTGATACATTATTGCAAATTGGCGCGAGGACATGTTAACTAACGCTCTGTGTACCCTTCCATATTTGCGTTTTTCACCTAATATAATTTACTTTACAGCTTTAGTAAACATTTGATGCAAGTTCTTGCAGTAATTGATTGCATTTTTATGTGCACTCAGCATATTTACTCAAGTGACATGCTCAAAGACAAGAAAACACACATCTACTTCTCGTGACTTGCTCTAGAAGTGGTATTCACGAATTTCTAAAGAGGGAAGTGAGGACCAATTCCGTCAAAACTCTTAATTTTGAGTTTTCTAATTCTACTAGTTTCCATAACAGTCACACTATTTAATGATCGACGTAAAAGCAAAAGATTTATTAAATTACCTTTGATCCACTGATTGATTTAACTGAAAGCGATGACAAAATTTTCTACTATAAAAACGTTATGCGATGCAACCAATCTCAGGCTCTTTCAAGCGAAACGAGTTTCAAATAAAATTAATTGCGAATTATTGGCGGTTAGTGCGCGCGTTTAGCCTCCTTTCTCTCGATGCTATTTGGTCGGCATAATTCCTATAAAGACTATCTCTTTGCGGAAGATGTATCTTGAGAGACTTAATTACCAAATAATGGTATAAGCCTGCTGACCGGTGTTGTAACGAACTGAATTATACCTGCAAAACGCTTCAGAAGAATGAAAACAATTATACTTGCAGAAATTCATAAATATCAGTCAAATTATTTATTGTATCAACAAGAGGCCCAACAGTTCGCATCTGGCATTTGCATTAATTTGCATCTTTTTCGCTAAAAAGACGCGTGCTGTGCAAGTTCTCAACTGTTTTGAATGGTGGGAAGGTGGTTTATTTTAGTGCTGCTACTTTACCCTTATTGAGTTCAAAATTAACAAGTCCATCGCTCATAAGTTGAACTTTTCTTGTGCATATAATTCTCAAGAATGGCCTAATTCGGTCCAAGTCTTCAGTAGCCTCGACCGTTCCAAATTATTCGAATTCTGTTAATTACCTTGAGGTGTTGTGGTTACTTTGACTTGCACAACTTAATTTAGAGTGGTATACATCCGTGCAATTATCGTAAGCTTGTGTCCCTGGGATGCAGCAATTGCATAATTCACCATCTATCTTTAAAGAGTTTTGGTGCGCTGTTTATCTCAGGTCCATCAAACAAAACTGGAATAAAGAAGCAAGCCAATGACACGAAAATTGAGCTTCACGCTCTGCGGAATTCACGTTTTACTTTCTTTAGAGCGGCTCTGTAAGTATAAGATGAAAATGGGATGTTTCAATTCAAGTAGTATTGGTAGCAAGAGAATCATAAATACTTGAAATTGCTTGAAAAATTTGCATATGATTAACCACTTTGATGGAAAGATGAGATGGCTTGGTGGAAGTTTATTACTCAGAAGAATAAACCATAAAATCTGTTAATAATTTGCAGATGTACAAGGACGATCACATGATCATTGAAAGATTTGTTGAGATAATGAAAATTATTCAGAAAAAAACCCAGAATTATCTTAAGTCTGCGATATTTTAGTCAACAAATTGACCATTCATTTGACGAGTATTTGTTTGCGTTAAAAGGGTACATTCTAGATTAAAAGATCATATGTCAGCAATTATATATTTGTGCCAAGTACCTTTTGATAGTTTCGCACAGCCTTGCTTTCTGAAACTGTGAAACTGTAGGAGGTTAATAGAACGCAAAATATTTAATTTAAGATAGTAAGGATTATGGTTATTATATCTACCAATCGATGTATATCGAATCAGGGAAAAAGATTAATTAAATTACTGATCTGATCTAATCCACTTTAGATTGATAATTGATCTTGAACTTGATCTCATCTAAAGATATGACGATTTCGGTTGTGGTCAAACTAGAAATTGATCTTTTACAATGTTGTTAACGATCCGAGTCTAGATTTTTGTCTAATATTAACCTATACATCCTCAATTGCTTTATTTTCTCGTATGCCATTTAATTTTAAATACCATTCTCAATCTCAAAATCCTAAAAGTGTGTCTTTACGAACATTAAAAAATTACAAAATTAAATCTACATCTCCTAAAATTGATTTTAATTATATTTAATTTAGTACATCGGATTTTCTTGTTTAAGAACATATTAGTAGACATTTTTGACAATATATCGTATATTTTAATAATATTTCATTTTTATGAATAAATAAATTTTTTTTTCAATTAAATAACTTTAAATATACGAAGTTCTGGCACTATGTATTGTAAACTCTGTGAAAATCTTATATTTTTAATATTTTAAGTTTAAAGAACATTGAAAAAACTTCAAAACTTAAATGTAAAGAAAAATATTATAAACCATATTCAATTTTACACATTTACAACAAAAGATTTGAATTTCATTTTTTGTTTGGATGACTTTTAGATTAAAAAACAAAACTTTTGCTCGTTTTATCTTAAAATTTTTCTTGTAACTTTACATGGAAAGTCAAAAGCTTCTAAATCAAATATGTCTTTTTTGCTCTGTGTATGCACCGATCTTTATTGTAAAATTGATTCGAGAAGTGTGTTTTTTAATTTCTCAGCATGTAATTTTAATTTCTTTTCTGAATTTTAAATGTTTTATGTGTTATTGTTTAATTCCTCTAAACATTAAACAAAATTGTCCGCACCGCGCACTAAGAAATATAAATGACATGTGTCATATTGACATGCATTTGTTTATAAATGCAGAGAACGTACGGAGAAGGTTGCGTTCAAGTTGCATTTCTCCCATACGATCTGCTTCGCAACAACTTTGCACATGCGTTCGTTGACAAACGCATCGTAAGGAGCAGATCACGGCAACCTTGTACATGCGTACATCTACGTAAAACGCAAGGAGTAGATTACTTAAGTCGAAGTGATAACTTTGTACGTGCGTACACTTGCCGAATGTAACGCAGGGAGTAGCTTATAGCAGTTAAACTGACCTAACGGTCACTGGTGCCTATATAAGGCGGAATTTTGCTTCGGACAGTCAATAGTTTTTGGGTAATCACCGGAGCTATTCCACCTTAGGGCGACCACCAAGGATTTTTTATACCAAAGGCGTTGGGATTTTACCACGCTTTCACTATACTTAGAATAATTTCAGTTTGGGAGTTTACCAATTGAAATTATTCTAAGTCCGCGTAGGGATTTTGTACCAAAGGCGTTGGGAACTTACCACGCTGTCGTTACACTTAGAAGAATTTTAGTTTGGGAGTTTACCAGCTAAAATAATTCTAAGTTCACGTTTTTCTTTGGACTTATTAGAGTCAAACCTTCGTTAACATTATACTTAGAAGAATTTTAGTTTGGGAGTTTACCAGCTAAAATTATACTAAGTCTGCGTTTTCTTTTGGACTTATTAGAGTCAAAACTTTCGTAACATTATACTTAGAGGAATTTCAATTTGGGAGTTCACCAATTGAAATTATTCTAAGTCCGGTTTTTTTTTATGGACTTAATACATTTTAAATTAATATAACACGTTGGGGACTAAAACTTTATTTTTTTTTGGAGTTAATTTAAATTTTATATTTAGAAAGATTTCAGTTTGGGACATCACCAACTGAAATCTTTCCAATTATTGCAATATCGTTGAATTCTAATTTTTATTTTGTATTTTAAAAACTTAGAAAAAACTTCAGTTTAGGGATATTACCAACTGAATTTTTTTCCAAGTCTAACTCCTAAGTGTTGAATAATAAAAATTTTACTTGTCTATTTTAATGCACGGAAAAATATTTGGCTTGGGAAAATCACCAGCTAAAATATTTTCTCGCATTGATATACGAAACAATTTATTTGGGATATTACCAAATAAATTTGTCTCCAAGTCCTCGATATACACGTCGAACCGTAGAGAGCAAATTATAACTAAGGATTTGGCTGCAATATATATATCCTAAGTAATTGTATAATTTGTAGTAGAATTTATAAGGTAAAATCTTTCCGAAAAATAAAGAATTACGTTAAACTATAACAATTAGTCTTTAATTTGAGATTCCTTTGTCAAATCCTTTGCTTCGACTATAAGAGGTCAAGCTATAGATTTTCTATATTTTGTGCAATAGATCCAGATGCCCTTTTGGAATAATATTTTAATGTTCGACTAAGGTACGTCGAAACATTTGGTCCTTCGAGCCGGATAGAATTGCAGCCAAAGTTATCAAATTTAGTTATAGTAACGTTCGATACGGTTCAAAATTAACAAGTCCAACTAACAATTATTGTTCATTTCTGTATATTCCGAATAATTCAAAATGAAATCAACGATTCGGAGTCAATCAACCTTAAAGGGTTTACTTGAACAAGCGCGAAAAAATTATGGAAAAACGGATAGTGTAAAAATAACGAAAGGCTATGTGGATGGTAGAATTAACCAAATTGAAAAATGGTGGTCGCAATTTGAAGAAAATCATCTAGAGATATGCGCAGGCGAAGATAAAAACGAGAAATTGGTGTCTAAATACTTAAGTAGTGCTATTTATGAAACATTCGAAGGCACATACTTCGAATTTCTTGGCGAATTACAAGACAAATTGAACGACATGGAGAAATCAAATTCGATTGTTCAAAATACACAATCTACACAACGGGCTGAGGTGAAACTTCCCCGAATAGATCTTCCAAAGTTCAATGGTGAATACGCTAACTGGAGAGCATTTCACGATATTTTCGTATCGCTCATACATTCAGATCAGCGTATTCCCCAAATACAAAAATTGCACTATTTAAAGTCCTGTCTCACTGGGGAGGCAGAGAGATTCCTGAAACAGTTCGATATGGTAGGAACGAACTACCAGTCAGCTTGGGAAACATTAGTGAAAAGATACAGCAATCAAAGAGTGCAAGTCTTTTCACATTTAAAACAACTGGTTAACCAACCAGTCATAAAGCATGAAACCGAAAAAGCGATCAAAGGTATTTTAGACACCACAAAGGAACAACTCCATGAACTGGAGGCCCTTAAAATAGATGTTACGCATTGGAATGCAATCATCATTTTTATAACTATACAAAAACTGCCCGAAGAAACACGAAAACTTTGGGAACAAAGGATATCAGAAACTACTGATATACCAGCTCTAGATGATTTCTATAATTTTCTGGAAGCCAGATATCGGACATTAGAAGCCATGTCTGAAGCAAAAGCAACTAAAACGGTTCAAACACTCCAGAAAAACACAACGAATTATCACATTAACAACACAAATGAATGCCCTCTTTGTAAGGGAAATCATTCAATACAGCAATGTAGCAAGTTTTTGCAGAAAAGGATAAACGATAGGCGAAATTTACTATCAAAATACAGTATCTGTTTTCATTGCTTTCAACGTCATGGGAAGAAAACATGCAAAACACTACGGACATGCTACATGTGCAATGGAGCACACCCGCTATACAAATGTGATGAGTTTAAACAAAAGACTTTCGGTGAAAAACAAAGTTATGTTCAGAAAAAGAACCTCTGCTTTAACTGTTTAAGTCCGCATAGCAAGCAAGCATGCGTTAGTAAAAACAATTGCTACAAATGCAATCAACGTCATCATACTTTACTACATGATGAAAAAATTAAATTCAAAAATACAAATGAGCCTAGCTCTAATACGGGATCTGAAAAACATTTACAGAACCAGACAGAGAGAACAAACTGTCATTATAACAAAAATACAACACAGTCTTTATTGGCAACTGCCATCGTAAGCGTAGAAAACAACTACGGAATTTCAACTCCTCTTCGTGCTCTCATCGACTTGGGATCACAAAGCTCCTTTATTTCTGAGGAAGTCTGTCAGATTTTACAACTAAAAGGGAAGCCCACATCATTACAAATAACTGGTTTGAGCTCCACGAAAGTAGCTTCCGCCACTAAGGAAGTTTCATTACATTTAAGATCTCATATCGATCAAACTACCACGATTCCTATAAACGCATACGTTCTTAGGAAAATCACAAACGTGTTTCCTCCCAAACATACAAACCAAATAGATTGGTCACATATCCAAGGTCTTCAATTGGCTGACCCTAATTTCATGCAAGCTGGAAAAATAGACTTGCTTTTAGGAGCAAATGTTTTTTCAAAAATATTGCTGGATGGTCTCCGGAAAGGAAGGAAGGAGGGCCCAGTTGCTCAAAACACCCAACTAGGATGGATTATATTTGGCGAAATATCAAATAATCCTGGAAAACCAGAAAATACATTTTCAGCATTATCATTGGATGACCAGCCTAGCATTCAAGTACTAAACGAACAAATTCGTAAATTTTGGGAATGCGAAGAGATCACAGAAGAACGGAAACTCACTAACGAGGAAGAAAGCTGTGAAAGGCATTATAAGATGACACACACTCGTCTACCTGATGGCAAATATCAGGTGAGGTTACCCTTTAACAAGGATCCTCCATGCCTAGCAGAATCTAAGCCACAAGCTCTGATGCGATTTTTCCAACTGGAAAAGAAATTTTCAAAACAGCCGGATCTTCAAAAGGAATACACAAAGTGCATCAACGAATATATTGAATTGCAGCACATGACCATAGCTGACAAATCAAACCATACTAAACGTTACTATATGCCTCATCATGCCGTCTTCAAAGAAAGCACGACAACCAAATTAAGAGTTGTTTTTGACGCATCGATGAAAACGTCAAACGGTATGAGTTTAAATGAACAAATGATGACTGGGCCTACGCTTCAACCAAAATTATGCGCAACATTATTAAAATGGCGAAAATACAAGTTTGCCATGACAGCCGATATAGAGAAAATGTATCGGATGATACAAATTGACCCAGTGGATAGGAAATACCAAACAATTTTTTGGAGAAGCAATAAACAAGAGCCTATCCATGAATACGAACTGAATACGGTGACATTCGGCACAACATCAGCTCCATATTTGGCAATTAAGACATTGCAACAACTTGCGCGAGATGAAATCGATGTATATCCTAATGGAGCCCAAGCAATTATACATGACTTCTACGTAGATGACTTACTTACAGGTGCTGATACACTAACTGAAGCTAAATCATTGCAAGGGGAGTTAATAACTTTACTCAGTTGAGGTGGATTTAATTTGAGAAAGTGGGCAGCTAACCACTCAGAATTGTTAGATACAATCCCACCAGAACACCGTGAAATGCAATTACCTTTAACATTTGAAGAAGAAAATCAAATTAAGGCATTAGGAATTTACTGGCACCCAGTTAGTGATCATTTTACATACGCAATCAAGGTAGAAGAATTCAACAAGGTTGCAACTACAAAAAGGAAAATTCTATCAGAAGTCTCAAAGCTATATGATCCATTAGGGTGGATTTCACCAAGTGTCATTCTAGCAAAAATTCAAATACAAAAACTGTGGATTTCTGGATGTGGCTGGGATGAAGTAGCACCTAGCGAAATATATAATCAATGGGAAAATTTTAAACAAGAACTTCACAGCTTGATAAGCTTAAAAATTCCACGTTGGATCCAAACAGACAAAACACAACGGGAATGCCAACTACATGGATTTTGCGACGCATCTCAACAAGCATATGCCGCAGCCATCTACATTCGAGTAATAGATAGCAGCGGAAGGATTTCCGTAAGTCTATTATCTGCCAAAACGAAGGTGGCTCCTATTAAACCAATGTCTATGCCTCGCTTGGAACTATGTGGTGCAGTTTTATTGAGTAAATTCATGAAACAAATCAGAAAAAACATGCAACTTGACCATGTTCCAAGTTTCTCGTGGACAGACTCAAAAATAGTTCTTGCTTGGTTGAAGGGTCATCCGAATAAATGGCGCACATTTGTAGCCAACAGAGTCGTAGAAATTCATGAAAATTCGGAAAATAACTCTTGGAACTACACATCAACTAAGGAAAATCCTGCAGACCTGGCATCCAGAGGTATCATGCCTTCACAATTATTAAAAAATTCGGTTTGGTGGAATGGTCCTACATGGCTTCATTACGACTCAGAAAACTGGCCAAACAACAATAAGATAGAGCTACAAACTAATTTAGAGCTGAAGCCAAACAGTGATCTTACACTGAATACACAAATAAGTGAAAGCTTCACGCTCTTTGAAAGATATTCATCCTTTTCTAAACTAATACGTATTGTAGCTTATTGTATGCGATTTGTACATAATGCCAAAAATAAACGAAACCAACGGGTTGGATTCCTTACCATCCAAGAGATCAAACAGGCTAAATCAGCCATAATACGATCAATACAACAAGAAGTATTTCCTGAGGAATATAGACAATTAAAGACAGGAAAACTGAATAAAAACAGTAACCTACTTAAACTCAATCCATTTATTGCTGAAGACGGCACTATCAGAGTAGGAGGAAGGTTACAACATTCGCAACTAAATCATGATGCGAAACATCCCATGATTCTTCCGAGGAAACACCATATAACTGACTTGATCATTGATAAGTATCACTTGGAAACCCTACACGGAGCAGCACAGCTTACACTAAGCACTATACGTAATTACTTCTGGGTTATAAACGGCTTAACAGCGGTCAAGTCAAGGATACTAAAATGTATCAAATGCGTGAAGTTGAGAAATCAACAATTTTCTCAAATAATGGGAGAATTACCTCCAGCAAGGGTAAATCAAACACGCCCATTTGAAAATACAGGGGTTGATTTTGCTGGGCCTATAGAGTTGAGGATGTCTAAACACAGAGGTTCAAAAACCTACAAGGGCTACTTCTGCATATTTATTTGCATGGCAGTTAAGGCTGTGCATTTAGAAGTTGTTTCAGATCTTACTGCCGAAGCGTTCATAGCAGCATATAGACGGTTTACTGGTAGAAGAGGTTTATGTGCAAATATTTATTCCGATAATGGAACAAATTTTGTAAAAGCAGACAAAATACTACAGCAGGAAGTGGCTAAAGCAATAGAAAATGGTGTAACACAAATCAACATGCAAATGGAGCACACTAGATGGCACTTTATACCTCCTTCCGCACCACACTTTGGCGGTCTTTGGGAAGCAGGTGTTAAAAGTGTAAAGTATCACCTGAAGAGAACAGTATCAGGCAACAATCTTACCTTCGAGGAACTTAATACGCTGTTAATTCAGATAGAGGCTTGTCTCAACTCTCGACCATTATGTGCTATATCTGCCGACGCATCGAACTTAGATGTACTTACACCGGCTCACTTTCTAACTGGCACATCATTACTTGCTCCACCGGAATCAAACACAACATTAAACAACATATCGTACACCAATAACTGGCGATATATACAACGTTTAAGGCAACAATTTTGGAAGAAATGGTCAACAGAATATATATCTCAACTACAAAGCCGACAGAAGTGGTTGACTCAGACCCCGAACTTAAGGATTGGTCAAGTTGTCTTAATTAAAGACGAGACAACACCACCTTCTAAATGGCCGTTGGGAATTGTAGATGAATTACATCCCGGCAACGATGAGATAGTCAGAGTTGTTACAGTACGAACTAACTCAGGCACCTATAAAAGACCAATACGTAAAATTTGTCCACTACCTATTTAACCTTAACATCAATAACATAAATGTTCGTGCTGTCTATGTGATCGTTCTTTGTCAAACCACAGAAAGACAATAAAACAATGTTTTCATTAAATAGATTTAATAAAATGGAAGATATTCTGCAATTGAATTTATCCGAAGACGACGTTCAGGGATGGAACATGCGGTCTCCACCACGAACACCGCCATATGAAGAGTTCGTCTACGAGGAGGTGCTGATAACTCCGGAAAGGGCGGCGCTTTTCCCGGAACCCCCAAGGAGAATACCAGAAACCCCACCGAAGTCTTCAAAACTGCCAGACATGCCAGCCATAAACACTCCCCCAAAACGGTCGCAGGCTCCTGAAGCGGTACTCGATGGTCCCAGCAAACCACACAGCGGTCTGGCGGAAAGGATCTATGAGCTGAGGACAGTGGAAGGCCAACCTTTCAATATCACCTTTGCACAAATGCAAGGCATCCCGTTTCAGCAAGTCCGGGCAGGGAAGCGGAAACGGTATACGGTCTTCCTAGGACAAGGACGCAGGGTGCGGTTAATGCTGCGTCGCAATAAGTTGGTGTGGCAAGGCTACAGGGAGGCAGCATAGTTGTTATATATAGAATATAAGCTAAATATAACAGAAAAAAAAAGGAATTTTTATTTGCTCGTATTAAAATATAGCTTATTTCATATTGTAAAATGTCAAGCATAATAGTATTATCTTGATTGTGCATCAATGGGGGCGGAGGATGTTTAATTCCTCTAAACATTAAACAAAATTGTCCGCACCGCGCACTAAGAAATATAAATGACATGTGTCATATTGACATGCATTTGTTTATAAATGCAGAGAACGTACGGAGAAGGTTGCGTTCAAGTTGCATTTCTCCCATACGATCTGCTTCGCAACAACTTTGCACATGCGTTCGTTGACAAACGCATCGTAAGGAGCAGATCACGGCAACCTTGTACATGCGTACATCTACGTAAAACGCAAGGAGTAGATTACTTAAGTCGAAGTGATAACTTTGTACGTGCGTACACTTGCCGAATGTAACGCAGGGAGTAGCTTATAGCAGTTAAACTGACCTAACGGTCACTGGTGCCTATATAAGGCGGAATTTTGCTTCGGACAGTCAATAGTTTTTGGGTAATCACCGGAGCTATTCCACCTTAGGGCGACCACCAAGGATTTTTTATACCAAAGGCGTTGGGATTTTACCACGCTTTCACTATACTTAGAATAATTTCAGTTTGGGAGTTTACCAATTGAAATTATTCTAAGTCCGCGTAGGGATTTTGTACCAAAGGCGTTGGGAACTTACCACGCTGTCGTTACACTTAGAAGAATTTTAGTTTGGGAGTTTACCAGCTAAAATAATTCTAAGTTCACGTTTTTCTTTGGACTTATTAGAGTCAAACCTTCGTTAACATTATACTTAGAAGAATTTTAGTTTGGGAGTTTACCAGCTAAAATTATACTAAGTCTGCGTTTTCTTTTGGACTTATTAGAGTCAAAACTTTCGTAACATTATACTTAGAGGAATTTCAATTTGGGAGTTCACCAATTGAAATTATTCTAAGTCCGGTTTTTTTTTATGGACTTAATACATTTTAAATTAATATAACACGTTGGGGACTAAAACTTTATTTTTTTTTGGAGTTAATTTAAATTTTATATTTAGAAAGATTTCAGTTTGGGACATCACCAACTGAAATCTTTCCAATTATTGCAATATCGTTGAATTCTAATTTTTATTTTGTATTTTAAAAACTTAGAAAAAACTTCAGTTTAGGGATATTACCAACTGAATTTTTTTCCAAGTCTAACTCCTAAGTGTTGAATAATAAAAATTTTACTTGTCTATTTTAATGCACGGAAAAATATTTGGCTTGGGAAAATCACCAGCTAAAATATTTTCTCGCATTGATATACGAAACAATTTATTTGGGATATTACCAAATAAATTTGTCTCCAAGTCCTCGATATACACGTCGAACCGTAGAGAGCAAATTATAACTAAGGATTTGGCTGCAATATATATATCCTAAGTAATTGTATAATTTGTAGTAGAATTTATAAGGTAAAATCTTTCCGAAAAATAAAGAATTACGTTAAACTATAACAATTAGTCTTTAATTTGAGATTCCTTTGTCAAATCCTTTGCTTCGACTATAAGAGGTCAAGCTATAGATTTTCTATATTTTGTGCAATAGATCCAGATGCCCTTTTGGAATAATATTTTAATGTTCGACTAAGGTACGTCGAAACAGTTATTAAAGTTAGTTTCTTCTAATATCGCCCGCAAAATTCGATATTAATATGTAGTTTTGCATATAATTTTAGATAAATTTATATATTGGATACTACACAATTTAATATTTTACTATATTTAATGTTGCAATATTACAAATTCGATTTTAGAGGTAATATGGTTCGATTCAATGAATAAGATGCACCAAGATGCTAAGATGGGACTTAGCCATTGTAATGCAAGAGTTAAAAAAAAAAAAAATTAAAATTTACCAATTTTTCTCAAACGTTCTTTTGAAACAAAGACTTCGTAACTCTGCAAGGAAGAGATTTCAGAAAAAAAATCTTCATTAGCTCAGGTGCAAACTGTTGGTGCACCGAAAACGCTGCAAATGAAGACAAAGTGAAGGTGCCGCAGTATGAGGCAAGTGCTCTATGAGAGATTGCTGGATTTCGCTGCGAAAATGAAAGAAAACAGCCATTGGCGCAACTTTGGAAGATTTACTGCCGCCTGCGGCCCGTCCGCCGCAATTTAATGATATGCAATTGCTGCAAAGACCTATCTTCTTCTTTTTACACCAGACCTTTCCCAATTATCGCGATCGAGTACTCGAGGTATGGAGTGCATCATTTCTCATAATTAAGCTTAGATACGACATAAGATTGATCTTATCGTCGAAAAATTATTCAGTGCGTTGACAGTAATTATAGAGGCATTAGTCAAGTTTTGAGACGTTATGTTAATGGAATTATATTTTTCATGTTTTCCACATTTTCTTGCACTGCTGGAACTGAGATGCTGAATCTGTGCGCTGTTATGGAACACAGAAAGTGGGCGCACGATGCCACGATTCCAATCACTTTTCCCAGATGTGCAAATAATCCTTTCTAACCGCTGATCTTTTGCAAATACGGCTTAATAAAATAAATTATACCTTCTAGGCGATTGTGGCTGATCTGATCTGTACCCTTCGTTTATATGCGGAGGACTGTAAAATACCAAAAGATATTAAGTGTTACACAACACAACAGAATGGCAGACCAGTACTCAAACCACAGTCACTGTGGAATGGGATCACTTTTGATATTGACAAAAAATAAGTTCAAGTCACTGCCGAAAGGTTTAAGCATCGAATCTGAAATGCCAGGAATGGTGCCTTGCTCTGAGGTGCTGTTTACAACTTTCATTGTTCATCGGTAATCGAACGAAAGTTAAGTAGAACAACTTTCATTGATAATGAACTACATTTTACTGAATGTTTAAGAAATGAGATCATGTTTATTTGAGGCGTCCTTATGAGGAATTCTTTAACAGATGTCTTTTAAATTAAGAAACTTGGAAACATTATCTCAATTCTCAATTTTTTGACTAGAATTCGTTAAATAAGGCTAAAATTGTTAATGCTAATATATTAAATTCCACGATATAAGTTTGCTTCAAACGAATTCTTTGGAAAATCAATTATCACAACCGAAGGATAGTAAATATACTTTGCAACCGATGCAACTGCAGTGACTATTAAATGAAAGTTGCCCCTTGCTCATCTTGACTTAAATAAATTGTTTATGAGCTTAGACCAATAATTAAAACTTGCGTTGACATGTGGCATTGGATATAGTTTAGAGGATGATCTTAATTAATGACAGCGTGATCATCAAATATAATGATGTACCCATGCAAATCACAAAATTTTGTCTTATCCTTCACGGACCCACTCAAATAATAACCGAAGTTTATTGAATCTTAATAATAAAATCGACATCTACCTCCACGCAATCTAATTTAATAATAAAATCTTTAATGCCTCTGAAGTAGTGCGATCTTCAGAACAACCCATTCAAAGTCAACAAGTTCACCTGCCGTCTGGGTGCTTACATTCACTTTTTGTGTCGTTTAAGTGATGCTCATAATGCAAAAAGCCGATAAATTCATTACCCGAAGCATCTTTATGTACAGAAAACTTTGAAAATCTCGCTCTCAATAAGTCTGCGTAAAATGCTAAAGATTTATTTTCCGTTTGTGTTTTACAACCGCAAATAGTATCGACATTGAGATTAGACCTCACATTCAGTTCTAGGCTGACTCCTCACAGTAGTCAATGTTAATTTATCGGCCAAATTGTGCGTGAAAAACCTTTTCAGTTTGAAGCCCCCAATTGATTACATCTCTCAGTGGATAATTGCGCTACTGTCAACGTTTTTTTCGTTGGATTGAATTTGATGTAAGCGAATAATACGGAATTGGAATGATTTACAATGGGGCTTAATTGATTTCGGGTATATGATTCATGGATTTACCGCGGGTATTCATTGAGAAGATTGAAAAAATGAATGGTTTAGCAAGGTTTAGATTTTTGGCTGTGGATTTGTATTCTGTGTGATTCAATACAGGGTTTTAATAAAAATTGAAAATTGTTTTCACTTTTCCGTTACATAAATGAAACGATTATTTATGTAAACAAATTACTGTGGTTAGAGTTTCCAATTTGTAAATTGATTTTACCGCATTTAATACGCGTTGTCCGTGAAATTATCCTGCTGGTACTTTCGGTGCTATTTTCCTAAAATTTCTCCCATATTCTGTTTAAGATACTTTTACTTACTTTTACTCTTAACCCTTTATAGCCCCATGTGACATTTCTGTAACAAACCTCAAAAATCCCGCCAGAATACGCACCAAATGTATTTAGTTCATTCAAATCGGCGCCACTTTGCTGTCACATATTATTGAACAATATAGTATCCACGGAAATCATCATAGACAGCGTAAACTGTTAACAGTTAATCGATTAGAATTTCGCCCGTAATTGAAAGTGACAAGTTGAAGTTCGAGCAAATTTTAAATTTTACAAAAAAAATACAAAAAGTGTGTAAAATTGTGTTATTTTCTTGGAAACCTATAGATAAATGAATGAATATGTTCCTTCCATACCAAATTAGTTTTTTTTGTTTACGTTTAACTCAATTTTACAGTAATGTTACACTCCCTTAAATGTGAAATAAATAATTAATAATACATATTTTTTTAATTTCTGAGAAATATGTATTTTTTATATCCCTAAACCTGTCAATTTTTAACATAATTTTCATGTTTTATGATCTTGGGCTATAAAGGGTTAAGACTTCAATGTGCTGCATTTTAAAGATACGTTCTATTCATGGTGCACCGCATCGAGGCACGTTGTTGTAATAAAAATAATTAAGAAGCTTACTTCATTGTATTCATTTATACCTTTGAACTGCCCATTTTCATACTTTCACAGTAATATCAATAAATTATGTGCCTGAAGCGCCAGTGAAACGCGCAAGGCTGCGGACCCAGTGCATACCCGTCCGTCCTCAACATAATCGGATACGCCTGCACTTCGAATCCTAACAGAGGTCTCAATGAAAATGAAAGTATCGCCAGCCAAAAAAAGAAATTTGACTGATTACTCTCTGAGAAAAGTGAACTTAACCGACAGGTAACACATGATTACCGCCATAAATAGGGATGGAGTGAACCAAAAATATTCCAATCTGGGCTCCGCTCCGCCTAAGGCCAAAGGCAATTGGGTGGACTCTTGAATGACAATGTGGTCCCAGCCGCATGTCAGTCGAAAGTGTTTTGAGAAAGTCGGAACCATTATGCTGGTGCCCTCGCACTTGTCTTGTAAACCGCTCAATTTCAATATTTAATTTGAGCCGCATGGGGCTCCACTTTCCAGGTTACGGCGTCTGTGGTGGCGGCGGAGGCTCCAGCCATACCTGAAGTGCCCCTGCCCATGTGCGGCTCATTCCGTTTTAAATCAATCCGCTAAGGTACTTATTTGGTGCAACATTAGTTGTGTAGTCTTGACAGTGAAATTGATTTGCTTCGGCGGCGGCAAATCGGAAAAACAGGGCGCATGATTGGCTCGATCACTGAAAATTGATCCGGGCTGACCTCGAGGAGGTCGATCATCACTCAGCATGATACCTTTAGTAACCAGTTTGTCCTTTGATTGGATGGTGTACGTTTTCTTTACAGTTTTTGTTTATTTACAACAAGTAATGATATTCCAAATGGAAGAGTAAAAGTATGAATCGATTAAACAATTCGGCATTGGACCATGGCTATGATGATCTTGAACTTTCATAAGTTAATGGACAGCTAATCACAGAGAAAGTTTATGTTCAGCAAACAGAACAATAAATGGACAATGTCCGCAGGTTTTATAAAAAAAGGCACCGCAAAAAACACGGAGAATTTTTTTATATTAATGGACAAACAAACAAATGTAAAAAACATTGTTTGGGTTGAAGGTTTCTTTTTTAATGAAAATAAAGTTTAGATGTTCGTTTGTGGCTTAAAATTCTTGGTGTGATAGTGTTCAGTAGGATAAAAGCTATCTAATTAAATTGGAATAAAACTCACCCATTTCTATGCAGGAATCCAAAATAGCCTCCTAAAGTTAGAACATTTAGGTTGGATTGTAATGAATAGGCTACCTATGTGAATATGAAGCTTTCCAACCCAAGATCACTCTAGACTTGTTAACTTTTGCCAGTTTTGAACAGTTTAGGATTAGTTTGAACTCTATAAAGCCCGAAATAATTCGCAATATCTTAATCTGTATGTAAAATTGTAGTCGAAAATCCGGTTTTGTATTCTAAAGTAAGGTGTTTCAGGATGGAATTTAAATGATCCGAATCTAAACTAACCTAGCGAATGAAAGATTTTTTTAGTTTTTAAAGCTTTGTGTATAAAATATTATATTATTAGCATTATGTTAAGTATGTGACATAAATACCATATAGTTTGTTTTTTATCGATTATAATACATATATATATGAACTTATTTTTATATATAAAATGTCTTTTTATTTGTTTCCAAAACTTAAATATTCAAAATATAAAATAGTATAAAAAAGTAACTTCGATTAAAAATAGTAAGTAAGTTTAATGAATTATAAATCCGTATACCTACTTGTATTAAACTTTTCCATATAGATATAATGTTCATCATAGTTGTAATATTATAAAGTAGGTGTCACTTTTGTGCTCTGATCATTAATCAAAGTGAAATTATAATTTTGTTGGTGACAGTTAAAATTATTATTATTACTAAAATTTAAATCATTTATATTACTTGGTTTGATTTCAGTTCCAACTGCTGATTATTACGTTAAACTTAATAAACTTGTATCTTTATTGTTCAGTAATAAACAAAAATCTATTCTATTAAAATTATAAGCATATGGGAAATATATAAACATGTTTCAGAGTTTGAATATTTATGGATGGTGTTGTTCTTTAGGTGTAATCGAATGCACTTAAATTTCTCATAGTCTCTGTGATGCATTTGGAGTTTTACAATCCTACGAGTTTATAAGTTTACACTTTAAATTTCGATATGTAAAATTACATCAGAAATTATAATAAATTATACACGCTGGTATAATTTTATAATTAACGAGATAAATGAGTAAAAATCTTTTACTGTCATTGCAAAATCTGCAAAAATTTTTAAGTGAATCACTGCCGCAATTCGGCATAACATTGACCTGAACAAAGTATTGCCAAAGTTACACTTGAAGATTTTCCAAGCAAAACAAACATTAACTTGAAAAATATCTTTCTATTGTGTCGATTGCGAAATAAATTCTTCTAATTTTAAATTATTTCCCATGGGAGAAGTGGAAAAAGCTGTTGAGCACATCCGCTCCTCTGCAACCATTGCCAACATGATCACAATGCATCGACGTAATTTAGTGGACCGCCTCAGGTGAGGCATCGTGACCACTTTCAATGTCAATATCGCGGAATTTATCAAATTAAATTAGTCGATTCGGCTACTTGAACAGTTGAATAAAATGGACAGACATACGTTTGGTGCTACCTGCCACTCATTTTCTAGAAAAGGAAGATGTTTTTTTTACGGCTCGTTTGGCAATGGCGCAATTAGATAATCAGTCACCCAATCAGAAAGGAGTTGAGATTTTTGGCTATGATACCAAATTAATAGACATTGAAATTGGCAAAAGTGCGGCTTTTAAGTGACATGACCATTAACCTTTAGAAGCGTAGATTGTTCACCCTTGAAACACTTTTATAGTTTTAGCAGAATTAGCCCAATGGCTGTTTAAGTAGGGTCTAATTTTTAGTACCAACTTTTTTAAAAGTCTTAAAATTATCCACCTTGTAATAAATTAGATAATAAGTAAATTAAAAATAAAGTTTTGATATTTTCCACAGAATGATACTTTTGATAGTTGTTCATAAAATTTAAACGATATTACCTGAAAATCAAATAGTATCCGAACCAAAGAAATTTTCTTTCAAATGCGGTAGTTTAGGAATTATTAACTTCCTGTGTCTGTGCGCACACAACTTCCTCGGTTTCATAACTCGGTAATCGAATTTTTTTTCCACCTCATGTACCTGCCAATTATTCAAGTTCATCTCATCCGTCGAAGAGTATTCAAATGTCGATGAAGTTGTGGAAGTTTCAGAGAAATTTTTGCGTCAATATTTATAATAATTTACCTTGGCTTTGGAAGAAATGCATGAGATTCCAGCTAGGGTCAGAGATACCTATAAAGTAGTTTTTGTTTTTTATGAATGAACTCGTTAACGAGTCGAACAATAGGATTACTTTGTCGGAGATTTAATGCGCTTAGATAACTCCTAATGAAGTTATCTGCGGATTGCGGAAGAGATTTTATTAGTTAATAAAATATCTAGGTAGGATCGTAAAGTATATATGTATGTAATTATTTCGGAAAGAAAATAAATTTGCACAAAATTTTTCAACTCAATGAACAAAAACACATGAAGCACTTTATAAACACATTTACTTATATCGTAAATAAAAATAATAATAAAAAAACGTCTGAACTCTGCTCAAGTCTACAATATATGATTAAATTGTTATTATTGTATATTATATAACCAAATATATATATAATATATTTGTTTGCAAAGGATGTTTTTTTTTAAGTAGCGCTATCCTAATTCACGTCTGCATGGTCCCAAATTGTTCAAAACCATCTTTTAGTCCAGCAAATTTTTGACTACGAATAAATGAGAAATGGAGCTAATTCTTCCCCAAAAGGGGCTATATTTTAAGTAGGAGTCTACGGAAGTAGATCTTTACTTTTTCAAATAGATGAGTTATATTTATATATATTAATAATATATAATACATCAAATTCTTTGGATAATGTCTTTTCAAAATTTAAATGCCTTCAAAATCGATAAATTCTTTGGATGTAATATCGTTTCAAAGAGTGATATTTTGCAAATAACACATTCGTAGTATAAGACTCACTTTTCCAACAGAAAACATGCCAGGCTTTGCATAGATTTAATATTCAATTCAATTCAATTCATATCAATCATCGAATTTCTTAGGCCATCTCTTGCCGAATCCTAAAATTGCGTCAGCTTTGATAGCAATTGTTTCAATATGATCCTCAAAAAAGAACGATGAGTTGAGAACAACTTTCCAAATATCTCATCTTAGTTAGTCTAGAAAGACAATTTCTAACATTAAGTGGTAGATAATTATTGGAACACCATATATATATTATATATCAAAAGTGTCTAGGTCAGACTTTAAAGCATCACAATCACGATCGTGAGATAGCAAAAGAAGATAAATAATAAACAAAGGTCCAAGATGACTACACTGAGGTACGCCAAATGTAGGTATTGTCTATTAAGTGCACCACGAAAACGAACGTGTTGAGTACGGCCAGATACAAATAGTCGAAAAAGCTATTGGGATATAGGATAGACAACATGTAAAAAAGAATACAGTGATTAACCCTAATGAGATCCACCATCTCGTCTTCCTGATCCGGGTGCACTGGTTATGTCATACCCGTGCTGTCCTTAATTATGAATTTTTTGTTATGGAATGAATTAATTTATCCCATCGTTACGTCAGACGATGTAGAAAACGAAAATATTCAAAACAAAAATCATAAATGAATTAGGTATTGAAACAAAAATAGAAGAAAAATCATAAAAAATTATTGTTTTCTGTAAATATTTGTATGTCTATGATATTAATCGATAAAATGGTTTTTTCAACGGCATTTGAAAGAGAAACATGTATTTTTGAGTACTCATTCGGGTATCTAGCTTTATTAGATAAGACATATTTATTTAGTAAAGTCGTTTGGCTCATAGAGGAGATGGAATTTGTAGTAAGGATAGTGAGCTTTTTCCCCTGCAATGGGGCCTCCTTTAGTTTACCATTCACAAAGGACAAACAGATGAATTTCACCCTTGGGTACACCATACCCAATTCACCTCATGAAGGTTAATCCCATCAAAAGCCTTGCTGAAGTATGTAAAGATACCTTCAACTTATTTGTCGGATTCGATAGCAGATAGACAGTAATTTGAGAAGGAGGTTCGTTGTGGATTTGCTGTGAAAACGGCGGACTTTGCACACTAATAGCTTCAAATAGTTTAGTCGTACTGCCGAATTTCATAATAGACATGTATTTGAAGATATCAGATTTACTACCCTTAAAGAGAGATAAATAAATAAACGACGAAGAACAAAAACGGTGCTCTATTAAATACTATAAATACTTTACAACAATTTTGATGAATTTAATTGAAGAAAACCAGTCTACCATAATCTTCTGAAGAAACTTATTTTAAAGTTATCCTAAGTTCGTAAAATCGAATTTAATATTTTCAAAACCATTTCGAACATGTTTGATCATCTGAAGCACATTGCTTCGAACGTCTTGACCAAATCTCAGCATCTCATGCAGACAACGATGACGTCGTGTCGAAGACAGAAGATCGCGAGCTCCAAACGAAGTGTCGCAAAGATCAGTGTCTTCGGCTGGAATGTTGGTGACGAGCAGATGGCGGAATAGAAATAATTGAATTCAGCCAGGTGCAAGAGAGCGCCGCACAATCGGCCGCAGCAGACGCATCGCGTCACGAGACCGCGGCGGAACAGATGGACTGGGATGGGATGGATTCGCTGTGATGGGGCATTTTTTGGGGCCAGCTATAAACTGAATACGCTTTGATCGGATCGGGCAGTCAGCAAGAGCGAATCGCACCGGATGGTTTCAGTTGAGCCAAGACCTCGAGAGACCTCAGTCCGCTATTTCCGTAATTCTTAGATACCCAGATACTCTGGCTAGTGAGGCTTATATTCTTAAACAGTTGGTGTACAGAAGAGACTTGAACATTTTTGGTGCTAGATTTGGTGATTTTTGTAGAAAAACTCTATATTCTAAGGTAAGTCTGAAAAATGCGCCCAATGTGGATAACGCGCCAAAAAAAAAAAAAAAAAAATAATAATAATAATATGAAAGTGCCACATAAAGTGTGTGAAGCAGGATGTGTGTACTGGACAGATAATAAGGTTTCTTCAAAGATAGTTTCCTTCACCTCCCCCGGTTGTGTGTCAGTGAGTGTCAGTTAACTGGTTTTTCTTCACTTCCTTAAAATGAAAACGGCATTTTTCGCATTTCATATTTCCCCAGCGCTGTTTAAATAAATTCCCGGGATTATGTTGATGTTGTCGATGAAGATGCCACTGCACGATACCGCGACGGGACGCACTCGTTCCGTCACTGTCGCCATCGGTCCCATCCGTTTTAGAATTCTCGACCGATTTTCAATCGACGACGATGTCTTATTGACCCGGATTTGAAGGTATCTTCACTTGGTCTTCATTTGGTAGAACAGGTATGATGATTGAGTACACCTTCATTTGTGTCTCTGCACGGTGTGTCGCCTGTCCGCTTGCGTTTTAAGCACCAGCCTCTACCTGTACGCGATGGTATTACTGGGCCAAGCGAGCCGCAATTGCTTCGATTCAAGCGCATACGGGCTCTGCAATTAGCGGGCATTTTCGGATGATAGTGAAACTCTTTATCTTTTGCCTTCTCGACTGTTTGTCGAGAGCTGCAATTGCGCAAAAATATCTGGAAGTGAAATCGAAGTTTCTACGGTAGAATTTATTAAGGTGGAGATAAATTTAATCACTTGCGAGGGACAGATTGACAGGGAAATTGGAAGAGCATTTTTTGCAGATAACATGTGGATGAACATTTCTTTACCGGAAACCTCTAACTCTATTTTTCATAAATTTAGTAAGCACACAAAAGTAGGGAATAGAAAAATTATAAGAAAATAAAATAGCGTCTAATGGTATGAAATAATAGAGCTAATAATATACTGAAGAGAATTTTAATATGACGAAGATAGTAGTCTTAAAAAATTGCAGAACAATAATTATAGGCGCGGATCTAGAACTCAAATTTGGGGTGGGTCAAATGTTCAGGGGTCAACCAACTGAAACTGGCGAAACAAAAAGAATCAAATCAAATGTAAGCTTCAATAGAAAAACGCACAGCTTAAAAAAGGATACAAGTATGTTATTAATTATATAACATAATAAATAATAAGATAATATTAATTTTAGTTGAAATAGATTAGGGCACTAGAAGTTGAATATTGAAAAATATAAATTTATTTTAATAAAGTGTTTTTTCTAATTTTAGTTTATTTAAATAAAGAAAATACAAAATTCTTGTAATTTGAATACGTGTAATTTAAAAATTAGTATTTTCGATGTATGACATAATTTTTTTCTAGACAGGAAATATTCTCCTCAAGAAAATTTGTTTGAAATAATGATCCGTACATATAAATTTTAAATTTAATATTATTATGCGAATGAATTGATTTTTTAATACTAACTCTTACTTACTTAATTCAATCAACAGAAAATTAGTTAATTTTTTACTTTTTCTTGCTTTAACTAATTTCTTCTGAAAAGAAAAAAAATGATCTTTCATAATCCCTATATATTTTTGGGAAAAAATGCAATATCTTAGATCAAGAAACAACAAAACATTTTTTTCTACTAGCATACATGTGTCTTATTTAGCTATTAAAGGGAATTATATTTTTTGCCATTACTACATTATATAAAATTGTTTTTACACTGAATATTCCCATGGTAGTACCTTCAGCGTCTAATACAAGCTCAGTTTCAATTGGTATTATCACATTAGGTATTATTATTATTATAGTGGTATACAATCATTTTTATTTGTCTAAAGCAGTGAAATTAATGTTTGAAATAAAAACGGAAAAGTTATTTGTGTTAGTTTAAAACAAACAAAAAAATCAAATTATCTGAACTTGGATTTGGGAGGGTCATGACTAAATTTAGACAACTTCAGACATTTCTAAATACCATTAGTTCAGTGGTATAAACAAGCTCAAATTTTAAATTGTAAAGATATAATCTTAAATCTTAATCGAAAAAATATTGCAAATTTGGGTTTATATTTCCCTCCTCTTGGATTTAACCCCTATCTACAACTTCATAATTCAAAAAGATAATTAGATATCATCTTTAATATCATAAAACATTGTCTTTAATTTGGCCCACATTTATATTACCTTATCTCTTAGTGTTTTGATCATAATTAACGGGAGTGCTGGTTTAATTATACTGTAACAAATGAGAAACTAAATAAACTTTTTCCAGGAAACAATACAAAAAAAATTATGCTCTTTCCAAACGAGCTGTTACATTAATAATTCAATTTTTAATCTCGGCAATTAGTTGACACTATTATTGATCGATAAATCGATACAAAATTTTTTCTTCCACACTTTGGGCTTTCACCAAAATCAACGAAACGGCATATTTTCATAATGTGATGAAACATACTGTCGCCAAAAATTGACAAGTTGTAGACGCTCAATTAATTAAAATAAAATAATTCGTTATCCATTTCCACCGTTTCCTTATGACCAATTGAATTCAAGATTAAGATTACATTATCGGCCAAGGTTAAAATTTCATCGGCTGTGAAAGTGACATAACTTTGGATGTTAAACACTAGAGAAATGGAATTTTAAATTTTATTGTGGCAATTTTAAGACGTTTACGAGCTCAGTTTTTATGCTAAAAATATAGTAAACAAAGAAAACGATTTAATTTCACAATCGAATTGTTGAGAAAGGTGTGGCTAAAGAAATTAAGTTTCATTAAAATCTGTAGATTTATGAATGAATTTTAATGTACTCGTTTTTTTTCGATATTCAAATTGTGTCTCTTCTCTGAATTAATTTTTATTGGTGTTATTCGAAATCGAACGCATCGTTGCGTATTTCTATGGATTTCAGTGTTGGGTAGACATTAGACGGTGCTTTTGTAAACATCAATATATTATGGATTGTTAGAAGATAAAAGCTACATAAGTTAATATTAATAATACAAATCATAAATAATATGGACAGGTGGACATTTGGACATTCCAGACACATTTCTGTAATAAAGATTTGAGTGATATGAAAAGAGGAAGTTATGTTGCATTTGAACGTTGACCGAACTTGATTAAGACATTAACAGGAATTTTGTTTTTAAGGTTCGTGCTCTTGACTTCTGCCATCCGCAACCTTGCCATTAAAAAAACTCAGGCATTTGACCAGAATCTAAAAACACTGGCATCATTTACCAATTGCAGAAGCTTAACACGTACTCAAGGTGATGAGCTCACAGTTTTCACATTTCCATTTGTGTCACAAGAGCTAAAGCACACTAGACTTGTGGGCAAGTTTCACGACAGTGCACCACGACTGTCAGCTGCTGTTACACGTACCTAAGACGGACGTTAACTAGTTTTCTCGGCAAATTACAGAGCTTGTTACAAAAATGAGGTGAGAAGTCCGCTTAGTGCAATAATGAAATGAGTTAAGCAAGCCACCTACCAACTTCGGTGACTACGTTTGCTAGAAGCTTGAACAAGTAAGACAATGAAGCGCTAGCGACACAACCAGCGCATCACCTCATTTTTCTTACTTCGAAGCCCATGTTCTTGCGACGGGCCACTTAAAGAGATTTGTCCCGGGCGATTGAATGGGCTATAAAAGGAGGCAGCAACAATGCTAATTGCAGCGTTGTCTTACTTAAATATTCTAACATCGCAAAAACTGCTCAAGATGGGTTGTATTTAAACCATTTCTTTATGGGTATGTCTTTTTAATGCTTTTCTGGATGGCCGATGTTACGCAAACGATTTTTTACATCCCTATACTACACAACTTTATAACGCTTGACTTTCAGATAGTGGAACAGCTCGTATATTGGCGGAAATGTTTACTCTTTGGTAGTTACGTTAATGAGCGTAATACGCGGACCGGATAAAAGATGCAACGTCTTTATGTTGTAACTTTTCAAAAACAAAACGAACAAGAACAAGAAAAGACTGCTGCAATTTAAATTTGGTTTTCTCAGGTGTTGCAGAGAAGTAATTAACTTTAGAGTAACTTAAGGAAACAACTTATAAAGTTTATGCTATGCTGCTCATAAAACCTATCCTCTGCGACTTTTGGTACCATAAAAAGACAATCGAACACAAAAACCTTTCATTGTTTAATTTATATTCTTATTGCGATGTTCTTAGATTCACAGGCTATTCAGATGATAAATTTGTGTGCCAGTATATTTTTTATAATTTTTTACAATGTAACTACATACAGATGACACGGGTACCGATTACACGGGTTACACATTTTTCTTGTACAAAATGTCTATTGACTGAAAATTTTCCTTATGCCAAATGTGTATTGTAAAAGGAAAATTCTCGTATTGTACAAAATGTCTATTGTATAAGGAATATTCTCAGTCAATAAACATTTTGTATAAGAAAAATCTTAATAGACATTTTTATAAGGAAAATCTTCAGTAAAAAAGCATTTTGTATAAGAAAAATATGTAACTCGTGTTTGAATTTATATAAGTGTATGTTCTGAACTTTTTTTCGTACCCACTGGATAGATTTGGATGAAATTTTGAATAACTGAATCTAGTAGTTCCAGAATAGGTTGCCAACAAATAATGAATCTTGTCGGACATCTTTTTCGAACTCTCACGCTGTTTTATAGATTTAAATTTTTTTCTTATTTCTTGACCATATTCCCAAAGCATTTATATTTTTATACTACACATCACATAATTCAGTTTTAAATGTTCATGTCATTTATTTGAATTTAAATTAATATCTTTTCACAAATGTCAAGGAAAGAGCCATAACCTAGGGAAGAAGGTAATTAGAAACCTAATTATATGCAATTTTTGCGAAAATAAAAGAAATTATCCACAAACTGGTAGATCGCTTCATCATACTGCCAACCTTAACAATCACTTTCGAGGACATCATCTTTTTCTCACAACATTTTCAAGAAGCATTTTATTAATTTGCAATGCCCATAAAATATTAATTAGCTTGTCGGCTAATCCTCACTATCGCACGTGACTGTTGTAGCTTCAACACCCAGTGATTATGTGCAGAAAATAATTGACGATCTTGCTAAATATAAAGATCTCATCCGTTGCAAATTGGTTACATGGTCCTCAATTAAAGATCTTCTTCAAAATATATCCGAAGAAGATAATTGTTTCGATACCAGAAAGCATTTTATGGACACGACGCAGTGAAGAATTTCTCAGGAATTCCATATCCCATAGATCTTTTAGTGAAAGGTGACTTGCTGGTAATTGAGGTATATTGCGTAATATTTCTTCGGTTACTTAAAATTTTATCAGAAATTTGTTAGAAAGAAGCTTAGGAATGTGGTACCTACTTTTGATGAAGTTTTAATAGAGAAAACCTTTCACCTACAGATTTAACGATTATAACACCTTTAAAGACGTTTATTGGATTATATAATTTTGAAAGAAATTCCATTCCTATTTGACTAGGTTTTAATCTATATGGTACATATGATTTTTGAGAAAATTTTCAAAACGGGTATGTATTAAAATGTCTACCACAATCTAAAACTTCTCTATTATGAATTCCAGTTATCAACTCAATCTAATTTTTTCTATAAATATTTAGCATTTCATATATACCTTACCTTCCACACGTTCATACTGGTGGCCAGCATTAGTCATGCAAGACTGTACATATAGCCTACTTAGAAGACTATGTAATGCAAACGCGGCTTGTTCGTCCACATCACGAGTCCGCAATTATAATTTACAACTTCAAATTATGCAGGTCCCCGGTGCTAACGTTTACTCAATCTTGTGTGAATCTGCACAACGCGAAGAATGACTATCTTTTTGTTCTATGATGAAGCAATAAGCTACAAAAACTACTGCCATCCTCTAGCCATCGTCTAGCCGAGCGATAAGATCAACAAGACAGGCCAAATATGCCTTCCTTGTGGTACATACGTGATGTATTTTGAAACACGGTGTTTTTTTAGAGATTAAATTCAACAGGGCCCGGCCGAGCAGGGAAATAAAACGAATCGTCCGCATAAATCTTGGATGTATCAACAATCTTCATCGATCTGGCCATTCTGGATGTTCGTGATCTGAATTTCCATTGCTAGGTAATTCTGTTTTTCCTCTCGAGGGGAATCAAATCAAATAGTCACGCCAGTTTGGTATGGAAATGAAAACGTACGTATTTAAAAAATCGCTTTCATGCGGAAGCAACAGATCGCATTGCTTCGGTACCATCATTTTATTCAATCGGTAAAAAAGGGCATCATGCACTTTCTTTTCCACCAACATTTTGCGTGATTTAATTTTCATTGTGTCGTTGCCATTTATTGTTCAACAAAGCGATTCATTTATCCACCTGTAGCGATCGCGAGGAAAATATCCGGACATCACCGTGACGAGGACGGCGACGATAGTGACGATGATCACTTTTCCTCGAGAATGCGCCACGCTAAAGTGAACACGTCGTTTGACTTTCTTTCATTTCCCCCGTCCCAACTCTGGGAATTTCCTAATATTAATAACTTTCATCGTCTTACTGATTAGGAAAGCACTCACAGCATTTGATGATTGACATTGCCTATTGGCTCTGAATTATGGTTGAAAGTCACGTTTATTGGAATTATACAATAATCGCAATTCCGTGCAAACCTGAAAAATTTATGGATTTCGATGAATAGTATCTATATACCTCTGAAGTAATTCAAATTAAATCAAGTCACGGAATTTAACGTCTATTCAAAATTTAATTTTACTTATTTTGAGCATTACAGAAAAATGATTTGTTTCTGACTGACTTTATATGTTGAATGGTTTATTAAAACATTGAATAATTTAAGATATTTCATGAATTCTAATGCAGTTTTTATATGAATCCCAAGTATTTATTTTTAGTGTGAATTTTGATTACCTCTATCTTTTGTAAGTAATGTCGTAACGTATTGGAGCAGTATTTGCAAAATAATTCATAAAATTTAGCTATATACAATACTCATTTATCGATGCAACGCCTATTTGCGAAACTAAAGGGTAATATTTTCCGCGATTATTATTACTAAGCACATAAAAAACGTTAATTCTCCTTTACAAGCTTCAATTATTAGTATTTTTGTAGTTTTCTCAACTCAATTTTTATTTTTTATAATATAGAAAACGGAGTACTTAAAGAAATTCATTCTCACTACAAAAAACATTAAAAGTCTTGTATACTTTAGTTTACTCAGTAATCATCACCGATTACTAATTATCATAATTCTCTAATTTGAAATTTTATAAATGATAATCACCATTCTTTGGTATACCCAATTAAGCTGTTGATTCCAAAATAAATGGAAATTAATAACAATACATAAACTCTATGAACAAGGTTAATGACCAAAAATTCGTCAAGTAAATTGTGATGGATTACCAAAAATGAGTTGTAGCTATTTTGGTTGATACTTTCGCTTCGAATTGTTACCTGAGGATGATTAAGCGCCAAATTTCCATAAGTGATTGACTTGAGGCACTCTTGGCAAACTTCCTCCGCATAACGTGGCAATTTTTCTTAAAGGAAATTAACTTGGCGATGATACTCTATGAATACTCGATGCTCCCGGACGTGCTGCAAATCTCTCCTCGCTGAAGACACAACCTTAGAAAAAACATGAAATTCCAATAGTCACAACATTCTTTGAATAAAAATTAGCTTATTACCTGAAACACACCTACAATAAAAGGCAAAGAACTTTAGATAAAATTAGGAATGATTTATAGATAAACATTTATTTTACTATCATATTTTTACACAGGTCAAGTCAATTGCACCTGTTTAATTTCCAGATGGTTTAAGTGCGTCGTATCCCCTCTAATTAGTTTACCTAATTAATTAGGCTCAATTTTGTGCTCATTACTTCGCTAACTGAAGTAATTTTACTACTTACATTGATTAATGAGTTCACGTGAAATCGCTCAACTGTTTTATAGTTTTCTGTTGAGATAGGCTTGGGAACTTAGCCAATTTCCGCTCACGCCTCAATTCTGACCCCTAAAGTTGACATGATTTCGTTTTGATTCGATTTGGGTCATAATGTCATCTGCCCAAAAAAATAAACTTAAATAAATATATAGTATTCAATCCCTACTGCGTAAAATCCAAACAAATGGCAACCAGCCCACAGTCCATTAATTTTCGAAACGACGATAAAACTAATCAACGAAAATCAAGCTCAGTCTGATCCAGCAGTCTGGCTAATCTTTGTCCAATTCAATCCATTGACCGAAATAATTGAAGCTTGTCAATTCCATCAATAAATCGCTGAAATATCTATTCGTCGGTACTTCGGGGCCCCTATAAGAAGGGTATGAGATCAGAGGCTCCTCGGTACCCAAACAGGAAATGGGTGCAGTGTGCAAACAGTCTGAATTGAGGTAGAGTCGTGCCTTTTATTTTTAGGTTTAGATTGGCAGATTCAATGACCGTTTTGTCATGAAAACGATAATTTGTAGTATGAGTAATTAGAAAATGTCTTTCTTATTTACAGAATGTCGATACTTCGCGCTTTGATCCTGTTCACCTTTGGAGCGACTCTTGCTTTGGCACAGCGACGACTTGCACTTCCAGATCCTAGGAGTTGTGTGAATCGTAAGAGAAATTCAAATTAAAGAAAATACTATATATCTTTTTTGGGTTCGAATAACTTTTCACGATATTAACATTTTCCAGGCGTTCGTCACGCGACATATAGAGATGCCAGAGGTGTTGCTCATTCATACTTCTTTAGCTGGGAACACGCCCCGACACGAAGTCTTGAGGTAGATTGGTTAGACGCTAGAAATATTTGCCGTCGGCACTGCATGGACGCTGTTTCCCTAGAAACACCTCAAGAGAATGAATTTATTAAGCAGCGCATTGCACGCGGTAATGTCCGATTCATTTGGACCTCTGGCCGCAAGTGTAACTTTGCTGGATGCGATCGTCCAGACTTGCAGCCTCCAAATGAGAACGGATGGTTTTGGTCGGGATCTGGAGCAAAAATTGGACCAACAAGCCAACGCAACACCGGAGACTGGAGTCATACTGGAGGATATGGACTACCTCAACCAGACAACCGTGAAGCTGCCCAAGGAAACGATGAATCTTGTCTTTCAATCTTGAACAATTTCTACAATGATGGAATAAAATGGCACGATGTTGCCTGCCACCATCTGAAACCATTCGTCTGCGAAGATTCTGATGAACTTCTCAATTTCGTCCGTTCACGTAATCCCGGAATCCGTCTTTAAAAACGCAAAAAATTAGGACACGCCTAAAGTACAGTTTGTGACGAATTAGGCGGCGATTATAAATAATGTACAATTGGAACAGTTCGGTTCTTAATTTATATTATATATAAATTAATGTTTTTATGTATGTATTTAACGATAAAATATTTATAAACCTGCGGAGCTACGGATTTTTCCCATGTAAAACACACCAAATTCAGTAGAGGACATCGGAGGGGGCAAGATATTCGATTTCCTTGGTAGCAATTATATTTATGTACACAGTATTCGAACCTAAAAAACACAAAATCTTTTTTGTTGAAAACATTATATAATTACAAAGTTAAAGAAAAAACAAAAACATGAACATTTCGCGCGCAATGTTACGTTTTTATGCACCGAAAATTTTACATTGTACAATTTTTAGGTAAGAAGTCAATTAACACTTTGTCTCTTATTTAGTTGTACTCTTCTTAATTTTAATAAATGATTTTTAATTAAATAATTTATTTTTCTTTCCTCTGCATTAATAAATCCCAATAAGTTTCGAAATTAGCTAAATCTGCAGCACTTTCTGTAAGTAAAATGATTTAATAGAACACGTTAAAACACATTACGTTTTTCATTTATGGAGTAATTTCAAGATCTGTCGTAATCTCATTATTACGAATTTCGAAATTTTAATTGCACGATTTGTAATTGGAATTAGTGAATGTAATAATAGTTTTAATATTATTATTATTACATTCTCGCAATGCTTTCTAATACTTATGACACACATGTGGTATTGATATTATCACATTTCAAATACTAGTAATAGAATAGGTAAACAATCTAATATATGCGTAGTATTGAGATTTTCGAAGTTTCGGTGGTATCATTATTTTTACTGTGTATAGTGCTTCTGTCGGTTAATTTCCGCTACAAAACAGGTGTATGTAATTGCAATCAAGAAATGGGGGCCTTCAGCCACGCATCGTTCACTGGCTCTTCGTGACGATGATCAGACCGATCCTGTTCTACGGGGTGCTTGTGTGGTGGCCTGCACTGGACAAGGCTTGCCATCAAAATGCGTTGGGGAGGGTCCAAAGAATGGATTCGATTTTAATCACTGGAGCCCTCAGGACTACTCCCACCAAGGCCCTGAATGTTATCTTAGACCTCCTACCAATAGAACTCTTTGGCAAGCAGACTGCAGCCTCCATAGCCGCCAGGCTTAACTCGACGCATCCATGGACACGAGTGGACTATGGGCACTCCAGAATCCTTAATACTCATGTCCCTAGGTTGGATTACACCAAAACCCTGCTTCGATAAGAAATTCGAATCACTCATACCGACTAGGCATGAATAGAGTGAGGACCTGCTTAATCGTATAAACTCGATACAGATTTATACCGATGGTTCTAAGTTAGAAGGCAGAACTGGTGGCGGAATTTACTCTGAACACTTAGGCCTCGAGACGTCGTTTCGTTTGCCAGACCACTGCAGCGTCTTCCAGGCGGAGGTTATGGCTATCACAGAGGCTTTACAATGGCTGCTAAGGAACATATCAAGCTCTGAGCACATTTCCATCTTCACGGACAGCCAGGCAGCAATCAAGTCCCTCACGGATATCTTCACGACCTTATGGTCGTAGCAGACTCCCGCTCTCTGCTGAACTAAGTAGCAGAGGGGGTCAGAATTAATATCAAATGGGTCCCGAGACAGAACGACATCCTGGGTAATACTAGGGCGGATGAGCTCGCCAGAAAGGGTACAACCCTACCGGAGGAGGATATCATCCAAGATATAGGGGCACCGCTCGCCTATCGTAAAAAGGAGATCTCGCGAGTGTGATAACAGGGCATTGTCTTGTAGGTAGACATGCCAGCAGGTTAGGCGTTTCAGTAAATGACTTCTGCAGAAGTTGTCAGAATGAGGAGGAAGAGGAGAGTATCAACCACCTCCTTTGTCATTGCCCAACGCTTGCGCGGCATAGGTACCAGCACCTGGGCGCTACCTTCTTTGATGATTTGTCAGACCTGAGTTCGAAGAACGTCAGAGACATTGAACGCTTCATCAAAGTCTCGAAGTAGTTCAACTGTTAGTTTAATCGGGGTCGTCCCGTGTGGTATCACAATGGGCCTTTTGTTGGCCTAAGTGTGCCCTTTGGCAACCACAACAACCTAACCTAATTGCAGTTTTACCGAATGAAATATAGTCCGAAGACTAAAAGAAATAACCTTTAAAAATTAACGTGTTTTACTCCTTTAAAATAGTGCCTTTCACATTTCAATTTTAATTTTTCCACTTGCTTGCATTCCAAATTTCAAATGATAAATTACTTCGCATACTGGGTTTAGATGTGACCCGGTTGTGAAGACATTATGATATCGAAATTATAATATTGATACCACATGTGTATCATAAGTAAAAGACCCAGATTTAAAAACCCAATTTTCTCTTCATATAAACTACGGCAAATCTTTGAATAGATTTTTTAAATCATTATTTCACTCAATAATAAAATAACCCAAGCGATTTTATCAATCAGCCCCAATCAAACTATATTTTGTATACGTTTGAAACATTTATTTGAAAACAAACGCAATAAATTTTCAGATATAAAATTCTTTGAAGAGATAACACATTTTATTACATAGATATCAATTAAGAATTCAAAAAATCTTCACTTTTATAAAGGGAACATAAAATTGTACAAGTAAAAGCAATAATAATTGCTCCAAATAAAATTCATAGTAATGAGTACAAATTACACTGTAGTAATATCAGGTAAAAATCTATTGCATAGAAATTGTAATAAACAACGTCAATATATAAAAAAAAGAAGTTCACTACAGCAACTTACAAAGTAATCTAATGAAAGTGAAAAAATTATATATACAGCCACTTAAAGATATTTCTTGTCTGTTTGTCTAGATTACTAATTGTAAGCGAAAACTAAAGTTACCATACATTTGAAGAAAGAATCAGAGTAACTAACCAAAGCTCTAAGTAGGGAATTAAAGCAATAGAGGCAAAGAAACATTTGTTGAGAATGTTCGAGCATTTTGACTAGTCTTAAATACTTCCACAGATTTTTTTAATTATTTTTTACTTTCATTTTAGCTTATTACAAAGATTGGTGATATTCATAGTTTGACTACATCGAGATTATTGAGATATTCGAGCCATTTAACATTAAGATTTTCTTGCAAATTTATTGTTTTCTTGATCCTGTATTCAATTTCGATGATTTTCTTGCCAAAAATGCAATAATAGGATTCTGTTGGAAAATGGTAATATTTTGCATAATTTTAAAACAAAATTGATGTGTTTAAACATTTATTTGTCACGGAACTCAGTGATTTAGAAATTGACTAAAGGAAAAATGTTACCTTAAATTCAATGGACTACTAAATTTCAAATTCAAAATGAAAATTTGAATGGTCGATGCAAATATAAAAACTGTTCGAAATATTTTCATTTTTCAACAGAATTAGAAAAAAAAGCCTGGAACCACAACTTAAACATTCATCACTTCATTTTACAATTCTTTAGACATTCTAGAATAACATTGACCATTTTTTCGCTATTTTTATAAAACTTTATTCGCCTTCATATAAATATGTAAAAAGTTTTACACCGACTCTTATCCTCCAAGTCTTACAAACGACCTTAATTCTCTCATTTATTTAATTATGTTCTTTAATTCTTTGATTCTCGTCACTATAAGTCTATAATTTTACCTTAACAAATTTCACTAGAGTGTCGGAATTACTTCTCTTCGCTAAAAGAAAAGGAATACATACAGAAAATATAAGAGAAAATTAAAAATAAATCAGGTGAAATGCATTAACAATAAAAAACTTAACAGGTGTAAGTAGGAATTAACAAATAAAATAATAATTATAATCCTTTACAAGCGGGTTCTTCCCACCGAAAAAAAAAAAGTAAAATAAATCCAAAAGTTAACAACTTAAAAAAATTGTTAGGCATGCAAATAACTTATAAAAAAGGGCAATATCGTTAATAAACTCCTTGCCATCCTTTTTCTAACGTTAAATCAAATTCCAGTCGTTTCACTGAAATGACACGAAGCCGTTGCCTAAAAATGAAAATAAACAAAAAAAAAGGGGTTAAACCAAAAAAATTAAAAATTGAATAAAATAAAAATGATTAAAAAAACATGCATCCATTGTGGAGTTAATCAGAAGTAGTTCACTTCTGACTGTACTCGCTGATATTTGTTCAAATTTGTGCGTTAATAACTAGAATTAGTTTAAGCAGTACTTGTGTTATTTGGAGCTCCACTAATAGCATTAAATAGGGCCATACTATTGCGCTGCGTTTGCATTCCCTCCTCGATAGGGGTAAAGGGCTCATCTAGTAAATCGCTCAGGGCTAAACAAAGTTTCTGATAGTTGTCTTTTAGAGCCGAATGATACTCCTTTTGATCGCTTGATATCATTCTCGCATTCAGCTGCAGTGCTGTATTACATACACCGATGAAATCTCTGTAAAAGCAAATGCACAATTTTTATTTAAGGTTCATTTGCAGATTTTAAAATTACGAAAATAAAATTATTCTTACCTAAAGATATCCTTGAGATCTTCCACTCTATCCAGCGAAAATTTGTCAACAACTTTAGGATCCAAAAATGCAGATGCATAAGCCAATGGTCCAGCATTAACGGTAACCGCAACACTGCCCTGCAGTCTGAGTTGCAATTTCTTAACATCAGCTGGAGGCAGAATGACTTCCTCCAGCTCGGAAACCTTCATTTGCATCTCATCGATCGCAACTTCGATCGGACTTAACTCAATGACTTGGTGGTTTTTAACTGGTACCCGCTTCAGAACATAGGGAAAAGAGTATGTCGCTATAAAGTAGAATAAAACGTGTTTTTCAGTTTACTTCCATTTTAATTATTAGGTATTGTAAATTACTTTTAATAATTGTTTTCCTCTTCCACTGATCCTCGACGTTACCACGAGCAGTGCCATTCCTTGTGAATGGTGTCTCATACATGAATGTGTTCACATCGTGATTCTGTTCAAATTCATTCTGTCTGTTCTCCAATTCATTTTTAGTAAAGTATGGTATCACGTGGGTTACTTGAATGTAAGCTAATTTTGTATCCAATTCGTTTACATCAACCTGAAAAAAAAAACAATTTTTTTAAATAAATAGTATATTAAAAATGTTTAAAAACAAATTTCCAAACTGCAAAGGTACCGGATTATCGAATTTAATTTCTGTTAGCATCATGTAATTATATTTCCGCGTGAGTGCCCCAATGCTGCACGTTAGGTCCGTTTTGTATACAATATTTACATATGATTTTCCCAAGCAGAAAAAGAAAAGCATGCTTTCTTTTCCTGATAAAAATTTAAATTTTAACCACAACGAAACACCATGGTTTTTCCTGTGCAAGGTATTTTGGACAAAAATCTTACATTGAAGCAGAATATGACGGAGTCGTTAATAAAAATAAATAAATTAACCAAATGGTTATACCCATTAATTAACTGAAATTCCAGCCTAAATATCGAAAATAAAATACTTTAAAACACAATATTGCAAGCAATCATGCTCTATGCTTAACCGATTTGGTTCAACTGAGCCTAGAGACACATAAACAAGCTCCAGGTTACGCTAAAACAATATTTTAAAGATACAATACATATACACTCCATTGTTGACCTATTCTCAGCTAGGGCACTGAATCTAGCTATTAAATTCTTTGATGAATAGATCTAAAAATCCAATAATTAAAATATTAAGAATGGCCTGGGGACAATAGAACAACAAGGCCCGAAATAGAATTATGAATATTAATTAGAAGAAGTTAGGATAGGTTAGGATTGAACAAAAATTATGCAATATGCACGAAGTAAGTTTTCACAGTTGTAAGGGCTAAATAGTTCAAAAGTCCAAACGCTGTAGGCACATTAAATCGTACACAATATATAAAAACTGATTATGGCACAAAATAAAGAAAATCCAATTTCAAATGTAATTATTAATGATAAATATTAGACCTTTCTCTCTAATGTTTATAGGTGAATGAAGAACTTTGTGTTTTAATGATTTCATTATTTTGTTCTTCACTGAACTTCAAAACATGCTGAATCATGCTCGTAGATGGAATTTAGCTATTATTTTCCTGTTATTCCTATGAAATGAGGGTATCTTCGAGATTAGTAAATTTTTTGCTGGAATATGTTTCTCCTTAGCACACCTTTTACCAAATTGTGTTTCTCCATAATATAGGCTGCTTTTTGTGGTTTTTTGTTAATGCCATCATTCGTTTTTCTTCCTATTGTACATTACTATCACGATTTTCTGAAGTTTTATATATAACATTAATTTTAAGATGCTTAAAATATGAATATTTTTACTTGTTTTCACTCACATTTTTTAAATTGCTCCTCAAAGCGGTAAACCTAAATCCTTCGAACAAAAATCAGTCGTAACGACTGTTAAATGCTAGTCGAAATATTTTATTTTTTTAAACGATTTTTAACAAAAAAAAAACAAGATTTTCGTAACTTTTTTTTCTACAGTCCGCAATTTTTTTTTTTTTTTTTTCCAATGAAATTAATCTTGGTAGGGACGATAGCGACAGACCTACTGAACAATAACCCATTCGATTTTTTTATTTCGGACAACATGAACAGCCGCTATTACCCTGCTTTTTTTTGTCTCTAATTTAATTTTAAAAAAAATATATAAAAAATGTAAAATATATTAAGAAAAAACATTTTTTTTTTATACAGTTTAAGATACAAATAAAAACATAAAAAAATTAGTGTGATTGAATTTTATTGTCTTATAAAAAAAATTCCCTAAAAACAGGTAAAATTTATGCGTTTACATGAGAATACCCCCTTAACACTAGAAAGACTGAGATTTAGTATGTACCTATATTTCCCAAAAGCAGTCAAAATGTCTGTTTTGTGTAAGAATAACTTATGCCTTTGAGAAATATAGGAACAGTCAAGTCGCCTATAACGCGGTGTTTTTATAGCGCGATTCCCATATAACGCGGTGTGAAAAATGCGACAAGTTCTCTTATAACGCGGTCTCTTTATAACGCGTTTTTGATACAAGAACATTCCAACAACTCAAATGGCTTGAAAAATTTATCTATGGCAACACTTTTTCGATGTGTTAAATTTTTGTATGTATGTACATAGTTTACATTTGTGGTAAATTCCCCTGTTTGTCAATTCAAGTATTCATTAAACCAAAATTTAAATATGTAAAAATCTACATATTCATTGTCATTTCTATAATAAAATTTTATTTATTAACCGTGTCAGTCACAACTTGTCACTTTGAGAATGCAGTTTTTATATAGGTCTGATTTATATAGAATTTATTTATTTCTGAGATTCCATATAACGCGGTACGAATCATTTAATTTGTATTAATTCTGAGTTTCTTATAACGCGGTTACCATAGAACGCGGCGGTGGTTTCCATATAACGCGGTATAGATTATTCTGATTTGTCTTATTTCTATGTTTCTCAAAACGCAGTTTCCATAGAACGCATATCCTGATTTGAATTAATTCTAAGTTTCTCATAGCACGTTTCCATATAACGCGGTACGAATTAATCGCGCTATAGGAGACTTGACTGTATAACGCATACAAACATAACCATTAATAAATGCATTTATATCATTTATACAAGGTCTCAAAATTCTAAGTACTTGTATCATTACAAATGTAATTATTTCCTAAAGGATATTAAAAAGCAATCAAAATTACTTCTTTGGGCAATCTAGTATTAAATAATCGAAAATTACCTATACCCCGACCCAACTTAAGCTGATTTTTTTTAATGACCTGATCTGAATCTGTTTTTGGTTAAAAAAAAACCGGCCAAGTGCGAGTCGCACCGAGGGTTCCGTACAAACCTGTTGGTATATAAGTAAAAGTTCACCCAAAAAAATTTGTTATGTAACTAAAAATTTAAGGTTTTCGGAATATTTGCTTTATATGTGCTATAAAACATTGCTTCATGCCAAATTTCAAGATTCTAGGTCGACTGGAAGTACCCTTTAGGTTTTGATTCCCTTGCGAGTAGTTGCGAGTTTGAAAATATGCGGCTTAAATTGCTGTTTCTTTTGATTGCGTTGACATAGAAGTATGATTTTGTTACAGCTTAAAGGTATTATAGACCTGAGTATTTGATATGAATTTCAATTTAATACCTCTACGCGTTCATGAGGAAAGGGGTAGTAAGTTTAAAATTATTAAAAATATTTTTATTATATGATGTAACTAAAAATTTAAGGTTTTTGCAATTTTTCCTTTATCTGTGCTATAAGACGTTGCTTCGTACCAAATTTCAAGATTCTGAGTTCACGGGAAGTACCCTGTAGGTTTTGATTCCCTTGCGAGTGTCGAAAATTTGCGGAAATTTGCGGCATAAACGACTCTATCTTTTGATTGCGTTGGCTTAGAAGTTTGATTTTTTCACAGGGACAGTAGACCTGAGTATTTGATATAAATTCCAGCTTGATACCTCCACGCGTTCCTGAGAAAAAGGGTCTTGACAGACAGACAGACGGGCGGACGGACGGACAACAAAGTGATCCTATAAGAGTTCCGTTTTTTCCTTTCAAGGTACGGAACCCTAAAAACATCGAAGGAGCCGTGCACAAATCATGTGATATATTTTTGAAAGTTTTTTATCCCCCTCTCTCTCCCACGTGATTAAACATGATTTTTTTAACCTCCCCACCCCTATTTGATTATCACGTGATATTTGATTTTTTTTTGCAAAAACAGATAGAGTAATTTATTAGTTTCGCTTTATTAATTAAGAATATATTTAAAACAAGTATTAAAATGATTGTTACATAGATATTAATGATTTTAAATGATTAATAAACATTACATTCATTTAATAAGTGATTGCTTAGAAAAAACTAGAACAATAATATATTATGAAACTATAAAATATATAATGCTCATCATCTTCAACCCAGCTAGTTAGAATATTTTCGTCCATGCTTATTAGAGGCACGGGAGAATGATTAATGTCTGTTGTATCCTCTTTTCCTACATAAAAACCCTCTTTCTCATTAATATCACGTGATTTTGTTGAAATCTCCCTACCCTCTCAAATGATCAATGCACGGTCCGAATTGCAGTGCCGAATAATCAATTTATGTGTTTATTGCAATTTTTAAAACTTTTGTTATATGACACGGTATAAAAAATTCAATTTAATGCAAAATTCCAGATCCAGATCAAATATTTACAAAAAAATCAGCTTTAAAAATATGTTGTGTAAAATGCTGGCCTAAAAAGAGAACGCCCCCGGGTGGGCTCGAACCACCAACCTTTCGGTTAACAGCCGAACGCGCTAGCCAATTGCGCCACGGAGGCAGTTGCAACATGAAGCCAATGAGTCGTCTTTATTGGTAGAGAGATTCGTACACATGTATCTAGATACTATATGCTGACGTATCTATTGTGATTGAAAATAATTTTCAGATAATAAATTCTTAAAAAATGTTCCATTTTTTTATATATATCATAATAATAACTCTAATTTTCTAGCGCCCCTTCTTTGTATGATGATTTGACGATTCTGCGAGAAATTCTTTGCGAGCTTGTTTACTCTTTGAACAGTTGTGTGCCTTTCATTATTTAGCACTCAATTTGTTCATAATACTCTGAATATTTACTAACTTCGAAACTTCTAACGTCTAAAGATACCAACGTAGATGCTGGGCGTTTAACAATAATCAAGAAATTTTGCATAAATACACTGCCGGATACCTAAGTGTTAACATTATTTCTCTAGTAATCAAAAGACTTTAGTGTACCAAAGCACTTTGTTCATTTAAAATCGTCTACAGTTTCTGAGAGGTGGACCCTAACAGGCAAATGTGCGGCTGGGGACTGACTAGCAAATGAGGTCCCAAATATACATAGTGAACAATTTTTAATCAATATTAATACACTCTAGAGAGTACAGTTCTTTCACACTAGTTTTATAATATTAATTATTTATAAGTTCAAGTAAATCAGTAAATCATGATAAAATTATATGACATTAAATGTTTTAGTAATGTTATCCATAAAGTTCTTTATTCTAGAAGGAGAAAAAATGATGACTTGTTTATCAATCTTAATTTCCTTTTATTTTTTAACTACAACAAAATAAATACCATATGTTAATTTTAAATTACTAAGGATCGAAAAAAATCGGGGAAAAAAAATAAATTTCCGACGTAAAAGTCACAACATTGATTGGATCTGGCAAAAGCCAACTGATTCATCAGATTTATTATGTACAATTAGTCTACAATTCTGTGTGACTTTTCAATTTATGATACAGACATAAGTGAGTTTGCGGTGCCAAAACAATGTATTCAAAAATCTCAAAATATTACACATACACATTACTGTTTCTAAGTACTGCAACACAACTTTAACAGAATATGTCAATTGAAATTTTAACTTAAAATTATTATCATTTAATTTTATCATTTTCCCTTTATTAAATTTTTGGCTTTTCCTGTAATGGTTGTTAAATTAATTATGCGGTATCTTTTTCCACCGTTCTCTTGGATCTCTGGATCTAAAATACGTATGGGGTAAACCTTTGATACCATGAAGTGTCTTTTACATTTTATAAAATTATATGAGGTACTAGTTCCCTCAAAATTTTCCAAAAAATCGATTTTTTTGTGTGCATTTTTTGATTCCTTCAGATATCTGCTAAATTTTTACAAAAAAATTCGAAATACCGAAGAGCTACAGTAGTTTTATTGCGCGCGCACTTTTTACTCTACACACATAAATATATCGTAAAAAAAACTTTAAACGCGTTTTTCTCGAAACTATTTTAACAAAACGGTGGACAGTCAATCTCCGGATTGGCTGAACCAGTTTAATAAACCTTTTAGCGTTTTGTTTGTTAAGGTCTATTGTAGGGCAATTCACCAGAAAATTCCGAAAAAGTTGATAAAAAAAATATTAGCAAACCGAACAAAGCGAAAAAAATTCGATTTTTTCAAACATCCGCCATTTGTTTTTTTTACCAATTTTTGACTAATTGTGGTGAATTGCCATAAAATATCTTCCTTTTTAACATGCTTTTTGGTTTTTTTGTTTGGACTGCTCATTTTTGAGAGCCCTCTATATATATACATAATAATAAAGAACTAAAAAAAGAAACAAAAATTTTTTTTTTGTCAACTTCAAGACTTAAATATTCAAATAAAAAAAGATGTAGTTAAAATTATAATAAAGGAGCTGAAAAAATAAATAAAGTTTAAATGTCTATTTTTACCTATTCTACAGGGAACTAGTCCCTTAAATGACCTTATATCATTCACACATCAAAAGCATTTAAATTCTACGGATACCTCATTTCTGTTGTAAAAAAAGAAGAAAGGAATCAACATTACAGCAATTGTATTCGGATGTTGTTTATAATTTTGCATTAAACTATGGATCATTGAAGTGATAAGTTCTAAGTCGAGTTCTGATATTTACTTCGCAATGACCTCAATTCATACAATAGAATCGTGAAAAATATGTGGAAATATCTGTTGCAGGAAAGCAGAAGAAATATCATAAACACTTTTAGTTTTTAGTTTATTTATTCTAATTTATTTCTAATAATAAGGATGTCAATTATTCCCAAGATATTTGCATTTACACGCAAAAGTGTCAAAAGACACCCTTTGGTCAAAATAGGTAGACACAAAACGCTGGTACAACAGAGTGGCCACTTTGGGAACTTCTTCAAGTTCCCTGACAATTCCCCGTTTTCCCGCTCCTTTTTCAACTTCGAATGAATAATCATAAACTGATTTAGAATCCTTAATAATTTCAAGTTACACGAAAAAACTGCGAATTTTAAATAACAACTGAAAAATCAGGCAGTCTAACACGATTTTCCACTATTAATTTATAAATTAAAATAAAATTATTACTTATAATGAGTTATTAGTGTAATATAATATATAAGTATTTAAACATTTTGTAAGTAAAATATTTAAATTTTAATGAATAAAAATAGCTAGATTGCATAATTCAATTAATAAATTCAAATAGTTATTAATATAATAATATATATTTTGTATTACCACTTAGGGCATACTCTAATCTAATTTCTCTCTCTCTTTCTTTCTTTTGTATTACCACTTAGGGCATACTCTAATCTAATTTCTCTCTCTCTTTCTTAATCAAATATTTATACCAGAGATAGTACTTATACACTCAGAAAACATAATTTTCCCTACTTTGTAAATAAATTCCCTGACTATTTTCTGATTTCCTCCTCAATCTAAAATACCCTGACTTTTCAGATTATTCCCGGTTTTCCCGTCGATTGGCTACCCTGTAGAAATAGTGTTAAGGAAAATGCAAGTTAAAATACTTCTTGTCTTTATAAAGCTTATTTCATATCGAATACCAAAAATATCATAAAGTAAGCATGTGATATCACAACGTAATCACTAACAATTCAATGATATTAAATGCATTTTTGCGATTCCACAAGAAAACACTTTATATGCATGGAAAAAAAGATGCGCCCCCGGGTGGGCTCGAACCACCAACCTTTCGGTTAACAGCCGAACGCGCTAGCCAATTGCGCCACGGAGGCTTGAGGGACTTCATCCCCTTGTGACAAATTTCCGTCAAGCTGCTATATAACACTTAAAATTAATCTACAGAGCGTTAGAGCATAACAAAATATAACAGTTCTTATAGTTTAAAATTTAATAACATTTTGTTGTCATATTATTCTTTATTCGTTGTATACTTATTTATTTATAACAGTTTCATCAATAAGCTGATTACTTACAGAGCTTTAGATGCACCATTTTATACGAAGCCGACTTTTAATCTGACTTTTAGATAAATGGAAATCAATAGCTGAGTAATTTAAATTGAACGAACACCATATTGGAGTCAAAGGATCGTTAAAACCATAATTAGTATGACTATATGAAAGATGTTGTCGGCATTTCTTAAGGTGTGGCACTGAGATATTGAAAAAAGCCAGCAACTCCGAAGAATTAATAGAACACTGCAAACAAACGAAAACCAAGACAGCTCTGGAGAGGTTACGTCTATTCTTCAACGAGTCAAGTGAAATAGACTTCAGTCTATCAAGATTGGATTGAATTTACGTTGAACGGCCTCAATATGGTTAATATGACACTCATAGAATTAGAATTGACACCATACCGGACATACGGGTCTTACGATAGTATAATACAGTATGCGAGAAACATAGGGATCATCGAACTCTTTAGACTATCTCTTAACGAATCCTAAAATTGCGTCAGCTTTGATAGACATTTTTTCAATATGATCCTCAAAAGAGAACGATGAATTGAGAATAACTCCTAAATATCTCAGCTTAGAAAGACTAGAAAGACATTAATTGGGTAGTCGAAGAACAGTGAAGCCCTTTTGGGGGGAAAAAGTTATACACGCACGCTTACTAACATTAAGTGATAGATAATTAATACAACACTTTTTGTGAAAGATGTCTAAGTAAAAGTTTGAAGCAATCACAATCACGATCGTCAGATATTATGCGAAAGAAGATGAATAATAAATAACAAAGGTCCAAGCTGACTACCTCGAGGTAGGGGAGACCGACGAGAGTTGTGACAGAGTAGAATTGTGACAAAGTGGATTTCTACGAACTTTTGACCGTTAGCGAGGTGACAACAGCACGTTTTGGTTCTTTGACGCAGTACGCGTCAATGGCGCACGATAAGCGTTGTGAGTGTACGAAATTTGCATACAAAAAATTGCAAAAAGTAAGTTTTTCCCCAACTTTTTTTTGCATATATATCGTTACATATTTTTTCTCATATATGTACTTTAGTTTATCAAGTTTCATAGCGTGGTATTTTTTTTTTTTGTGTATTGACATCGTATTTAGAAATTACGAATTATTATTCTGACTGGTTCACGATTTTTTGCAACAAGGCGAGTTGTGACAGATTGTCACAACTCTCCTATTTTTTTTTATTTTTCTGGTAAGGTTTTTTGATCAAGAAAGGTCTATATGTTAACGAAAAAATATAATAAAAAATTTCCGGCGTCATGGGAAGAAAACGAGAAGGCAGGAGAAGTGTGGCTCAAGCTATTTATGCAACGACATCCCAATTTATCTTTAAGATTGTCTCAAGCCACAAGCATAGCTCGTGCCACAAGCTTTAATAAAACTGATTTTAATAAAATAGATCTCAAAAGATGCCATACCTTATTGTTCAAGACACTGATGCTTTTTATATCGATGTTACATGTTATTTTAGTTCGTACAGATATGCCAAATGATGATTAAAGTACTTTGTTGTAAAACAAATGTGTAATTTATTTATTCATTAATATAATGGTATTTAGTATTCACCAAATAGTCTAAGTACATGGATGTCACAACTGACCTCGGTATTAGGAGAGTTGTGGCACGGGGAGTAGTTTCTGTTTTTGAAGATTTTCTCAGAAACCTTAATACTTTCATTAATTTGATGATTGTCTCTTAAAGAGTATGGATTAAGCTACATTAACTTATAAAGATCATAGATGTAGAATGTTTCTTGACTGAGATATGTCAGTTAAAATAAAAATTGTCACAACCCTCCTCGGTCTCCCCTACGCCTGATGTATTGTCTATTAAGGACGAGGATCGCGAAAACAAACACGTTGAATACGCCCAGATAAATATGATGCAATCCAATCGCCAAAACAATAACAATACGGTGATTAACCCCAATCTTAGTGACAAGAACGAAAAAATAAAAACAATATTAGAGGGTAACCTTTGGTTTTATAGTTTTCGCATTATATTTCCCGCCAATTTGAATGAAACGACACCGAGAAAATTTGCTACAGCACAATGCATGATAGATTTCTGTTCTCCAATCTGGAACATCAAAAGTACTTCGAATTTTGATATATAATTGTATGTGTACATTGTGTTACTATCAATTAATAAAATAATACTCAGATTCCCCCAATAAGAAATATAAAAAACTTACCGGTGATGAATCCATAATCATTTTAACCACATCAGCGCCAAATTTATCTTTGTACTGTTTGTGCAGCCTCTCAGAAATTTCACTAAGCGAGGTTAATTTTGGCTCCTTGTAAACATATTCAATACCATTGTCCTCCTCAAAGTACATCTATTCGATAATTAAAAAAATTTAATTCACTACATTTTTAAAAAATTACGTCTATAATCTTACCTGACCATAAAAAACAACTCGATAGAATCTTCCAAGCATTCTCTTCCCAGATCGATTAACTTCCACAACTTTATTGTAAGCATTCATGAGATGTTCATATGACTGAGCTAAAGCCAGATAATCGCGCCGTTTTTCATAAATAGGAATAATCAGCCGATAAAGCGATCCTAAGCATTCAAACCGCTCAGCTCTGTCTAAATAATCTGCACATTCCTTTAATTGATCCAAAAGCATTTGTTCCGTATACTGAGAATCTTGAGCACCAGAATCCAATTTTAGACCTCTTTCATCGCGTGGAATGTTTCTAGAAATTGAACTAAACGCTTCAGAACCCCATGTAATAAGATCGCTTCCTCTTAGCTTAAGATATTCTGCCATAAGCGCAGATATATGCAAATTGCAGCAAGCTGCTTCTGATATGTTTCCATTTTGTTCGTGATTTCTTGCCATTGTAATAAGCCAAGTGTGCCTCAACTCAGGCGTAGAAGCATAAGAATTAGCCAAAGAGTGCTGGAGTTCTAAAAGACGTTCTGGGTCCATGTGATGTGCTTGCATTTGGGCAGTAGCCATTAAGACTGTTCGGACCCGTCTTGTTAAATCTTTAACTTCTACAGGAAATCCTGTTCCTTTCATGGCTTTGTCACTGCTTGCGTAGCTGTTGATTAAGGAAAGGGATTCCTGAAACCGGGCATTATTCAGCCCTATCACGTTCCCTATCATTTGAGAAACAGATATTATCACTTGTAAGTGAACTCTAGTTAGTCCCTTACGGCCGCTGAATTCGAAGTTACTTCGCATTAAGAGATAGAGGACGGCACAGGATTCGTGTCGAATCGTCACCAGGCGACTATCACAGCCTTTGAGAAGTTCATAAACCAATTGTCCGCATAAAACAGCGTTTCCTTTAAAAAGAGCTGGAGAGAAATTGTTTATAAAAGCTCTTAATGCGGCAAAAACATGTTTTGACAGGGTCTCTGATTGTCCTAGCTGAAGATATCGCAGATAACATCCAGCTAATTTTGATAAAACAGAGCTATCGATTAGTTTATCGCGAAATTGAATCGAATACAGTCCCATACAATCGAGAATGATCATACCAACTTCAGTTGCCATATTAGATTCGTATAGTGCAACTTGCGATCTTACAGCCTCCTCAATAAGATTTTCCCTGTTTTGCACATAATTTAAAGTTCCAGTCTCATGGACATTACCACCTTCACTAGAAGGTGGCACCATCCTGGCAGGCAGTGTACTTGCTTTTGTGGCTCGTGATCGAGCCTCTTTTCCGTCGTTTAAAACGATATTCTTCTTCCCGACATATCTAAAGTGGATAAGGCACAAATCTAGAATAGTCAGGAACGAGATTATCTCATTTTCCGTACAATTCTGCCACCAGGAAATAATATGATCCTGGGACAGGTGCTTCACCACAAATAAGAAACTGACCAGCAGATCTTTTGCTTCACTTGAGGAAAATTTATCACAGCGAGGAATTGACGCAGGTTGTGTTACACTAACTGATCGTGCATGTCCAACTCCACTGCGGAGTTGAACTTCATTTTCGTTATGGAGTGTTGTTGTATCTTGTGACATTCCTGAGCATTGGGAATCTAACGAGACTGTTGAATGTCCATTTGTAATAGGCTGGCCAGCAATCGCAGCTAAATAGTTTGTATCTTTAAGATGCATTGATGCTCTAATCGGACTTGGATGATCGATGTGAAGAGTAAGACGATTTTTGGCCCTTGGAGTGCTCGATGATGAATGAACGTTGGTACTGTTGGCTGTATTTGTTCCACTATCTTTTGCCGCAAAAACATAGCTACTGCTCGATGATATTCGGTTTACCGACATAGTATCTCCTTTTATGCACTCACTTCCATCTGAGATACGGTGGATATTTTCCATGACTATTCCTAACCAAGGGACGTATAATAATGCAATTCGAGATAATTGCCCTTTATTTTGATATCTATCATCAGAGTCATGTTTTGCTAAAAGTTCTTTTAAAATACTTAGAGCATAGCGACGAACATGTCCAATTTCATTTAAACTGCCTTTAACCTCTTGTATTAAAAGACCTGCTAAAAAGTGCTGCCTACAAAAATCTTCAGATAAGGTAAAATGTTGCATCAAATCTGGTGGACGATTTTTAGGGCTTAGTAAAAATGGTAAATTAAGTGGCACATAATGTTCATGGTTGCACACTTCTTGGATAAAATTGAATTTGAACTCCTGAAGGGTTCTTGGATCTCCTGGTGAAAATCTCTCCATATAAAATCGTATAAGTTTAAAAACGAATCCTCTGTCCATATAAGTCAAACATCGTTTTATGAATATTGAAAGCGATCTATTCAACTGTTGCGTTTCTACCAATAAATCCTTGTATCGCTGGATTAAATATGGTATAAGAACTTGAACTAGAGCCTCTATTCTATTCGGGAACTCTTTTGGAAACCGTTCGTTTCGATGCATTCTAATTCGACCTGTGTCTAAAAGATGTTGAGCCATACTCTTAACAATTATATCGAAAAATATTCCCGAATACTTCATAAATTTGTTTACTATCAAAAAATCAGTATTGTTCGGATGCAGTATTGTTGGTAGGTGTCTACAAAGTTCACCGTGCACAGTATTTGTCTGACTACCATTTCCTTTCTGACTAAAAGCAGGAGAGTAGAAAACGTATTTAACATACGAAAGAAGTAGCTCCTTCCTTCCAGCCTCATCTATGATCATGTGAATGATATTAATCAATAGTCTGATTACATTCAATCCAATTTCTTCACTTGTTGTATTAACAAGAAGTGTAAAAAGTTGATTAAGAATTGTTGGTAAAAATGTTATTAATGATGTTATGTGTATAGCGTGTGCAGCTTTCAGAATTTTGCATGTTTCTGATTCTGCTGGTATTGCTGAAATCCTCGAATGCTCCAGGAGTCGTTCAGCGTGTGCGAATAAATTGTGCAAATGTTGATCGGCTGTTAAAACTGTTGAATCAAGACGGAATGTTACTGTAAATAGCGGTCGTTGATTATCGATCCATTGTATTTCTGGTCCACAATTCTGCTGAAGAAATTTACGGTTTGTAGCGTGAAATGAGACAAACGAGAAAAAAGAGAGAAAAAACCTACGATTAGATAGAATGAATGTGAACGGTGCAAAGTTAGTCAATTCTGTTTAAGAACATTTTTGAGAGAAAAGTGAATGGTATTTACAGACAGAAACATATTATAAATATATAGCAAGTTGTTCAAAAGCAGACTAACAAAAACGCTTTCACAAAAGCAGAGATCTTAAAAGCTTCTTAAAGTCTGTTCTTTCTTTCTGATTTTGAAAAGCTCTGGTTTTGGTAAAGTTTCCGCACAATTAAATATGTTTCTGCCTTATAAAGATAAAAACAACACCAGAAAGATAACTATAATCTCAAAAAAAGTCAATAAACACATAATTTTAATAACTTCAACCTCTCGAACATGGGGTCTAAAACCTTTCAACCTTTGAACTGCTCGAAGGCCTTTAAACTCACCTGACGATAAGGGCTGTAAGAAGACATTACACAGGCTCTCCACAATAAATCATCGCACCAATCATGTGGATGATAATACGATTCTACAGCAGAAAACTAAAAGAGAAACAGTGGCATAATGCTTCGGAATAATAAGACTTTTGGAAAACTGCACGAAGCTCAAGTGGTACGTTAGATTTCTGAGGTTAGCTAATAGCTGGTATGAAGCATTTAGGCACGTAGAACTCTTTTTTTGGGTTATTGATTAATAAAAGGCTTTATTTGATTCATGATTAGTCCTTTCATTTTGTTACAACATCAGGGTCGTATCTACTGATGGAATATCCACAAAGATGTGATGAGAAAAGCTGAGGTTGCTAATTGTTTAAAAATCTTTGTAGCGAGACATATCAGTGATTTTGAAACTGAGATAAATTTTCTCTCTATGGGCTTCTGAACCTTATGTGTATCTTTCTGGGTGATTTCGATATTTTAACATAAAATCAACTTGTTCCCTTCGCTATATTTGATATATCAGACAGTAGCATTACGGAAATTAAGCCTGGATTTATTATTAATACAAAATATATCCAAATATCATGACCATCTAACTTTTTGCAAGGTAAGGCAGATTTAATAAAGACTATTAAAAAATTACTATCAATGACAGAAAAATCGATTGAATCTTCCAATGAAAGTGAACAAATGCTATGTTTTCCCAATTTACCAAACAACACATTGAGACTCAAAAGACAAACAAAAGTAAGAAAATTCACACAAAAAACGAAGAAATATATGAAAATAGCACTGAAAATTTAAACTAGTAAGTCCAACTTACCCCTTTTCCCAGCCCAAGTGGCTGAATAGATAGATATCCTGAAGGAAGTGTTGCTGCAACGGAAATTATTTGCTCCTCTAAGGTGATTTTCCCCTTATTAAGCAGTGGCAGCCATGCATATCCAACAGGAGTCTCAAAAGATGCATTAGCATCCCTCTTCTTCGCCAGGTTGCAGGAAACGTGAAGAAATGAGAACAAAATGTGATGCTGTGGCGTGATATGAAGCGGCAAACGCAACTTAATCTCCTCATACCATGTAGGATTTGTACTGTGATGTAAAACTGGGCATGCAATTTTTGTGACAAGCACTTCTTGTCCTGGACGGCCGTAAATGCACTAGAAAAATTGTAATTGTATAATTTCCACTTCATAAGTATTAAAGTTTAAATATAAATCTAAAAATTACCCTTAAAGGTTTCGCATCTTCCGTATCATTCTCCCTTACTTCTATGATCACTGTAATGTTTCTAGCTCGCGAAAACAATTTCTGACTATCGAATGTTAGTTGGATTGGATAAACGTACAAGTGGTTTACGAAAGTTGTAAAAGGATGAACATCACGCTCAGAATTTCCTGGAAACTCACTGATTTCTAAAGTTGGCTGATGGGTCGGTGGCAGAGGAAATGGCTTCAAAGGTGCAAGAGTTGTCGTTAAAGTATCTGAAAGTGTAAAAGAGTCAGTAAAACAAAAATTTTAACTTTAACAAAAAAAATAAAATCTTAATCTTACTATTTGGCAGTTCATTTATTGACTCAATATCGATCTTAAGCCATCCAGGTATCACAGTCAGTTTACTAAATTTATCAGGCTTTCGGTACTCTGAGAGTAATTTAAGTAGCTCTTCGTCCTTTAGCTTATTTCCTTCTTGCCGATAAATGGCAGGAAATTCGATAGTTGTATCTAAATCGCTGCTGTAGAGCCGAAATAGTGGTCGAGCTGCCCATGCGAAGGGCATTCTATAATGTCCGATCTTTTGACAGTATGCTCTAACAGTTTTGTGCAGTTTAAGTCCCAATTTGGGATCTTTGGCAGCCTTCAAGTACGGTTCGGAAGACTGATTGATACCACCTTGTAAAATTTTCTCTATTTTCACCACTAAGAATATATCGGGATGTGGTGCAGTCACACTAAGAATAGCCTGTTTTGGAAAAGACAACCATACAGGTGGAAGTTTTTGCAAATCTGGTGGTAAATTTCCATTCGTATGAGATGTTCCATTTTGTTCACCTTTAGTGAAACATGTTGCAGGTAACATATCTCGAACATGATCCTGATTTATATCGAAATAAAAATTTTCAGTCAATTTTCGGCAAGCCTTTGCATCGTAAAGTGCAAGACTAGTCATATAGGGCTCAATCTGGCATAGAGCCTCTTTTTCATTATCAGTCATGGACGTCTGGAGTCGATATTTTAAGCTAGTGCATTTTACGAAAATTCGCTGCCCAAATTGCTCACGATACTGTTCAATGTGATCAGATGTCATCGCTTTATTCTGAGACTGATAGCACGCAAAAAGACGACGTCTATGCTCCCGGCGAGCTTGTGCTATTGAGATGTCCGTTTCTCTCCCGTATTTAATTAATTGCGGATTCATACTCTGATCCAGCCCTTTCAAAGTTCCAAACATCATAGTACTTGGACTAGGAGGTGGAGCTGTATACAAAACTTATTATTAAAATATAAGTAATCATCAATTATATCAAAATATCCGTACCTCTTTCTAAACTAGCAGCTCTCTTATCCTCTTGAATCTTATTTTGCTGTAAAACCGACTGCAATTTACTGATCCAGTCCTTGAAGTCCTCTTCATTTTCCGCAGCTAACGTAAAAGATTTGTGTCCTGCAGTCATCCTTAGCTCAAAGCAAAGTCGTCCTCTCTTCGGGTTCTTCAATTTGCGAAAAGAAATGCAAAAATCGTTAAAACAAAACACAAAAATTAACAAACTTTCCAATTATTTATAAAATCATACTCCTACCTGAACAACTTCCGTACAAAAATCCATAACTATTGTCGCTTTTGCCTCACCCTGTTTCTCATCTTTGTGCAATTCGAGGATGTAAGTGCCATCGACTTCTTGCCTCAAGTAGCAATACCTGAAGGGTGGAAAGAAATGCAGAAATGTATTGTCGCAAAAGGTTTTTTTCAATGTATATACAGAAAGGGTTTTCATTTTTTCAACTCATTTCCGGCTATTTGCGTGTAATTTACCCTTCTTTTTGTAGTGAAAGGTGGAATTCCTTGCGGAAATTAAAACCACCAACCAATTACAAATTTGAATAACAGAATAATGCATTCTACAGGTTCCCAAGGTTTTATTGTGGTGTTACTTAAATTAGCTCAATTAGAGTAGTTATTGCGTGAAAAGATAGCTCGCTTCATTTAATACTTTTACGGTATTCAATTTGCGTTTATTGTACCTTAAGCAGTTTGCAACAGAAATTTTAACAAAATTTAACTTTCACCTATTATTCAAAAAGCTGACACAACAAAAGCTAATCACTTTGTTCATTCTTCTACATTTATTTAACAAGTAATAAATTCAACCAAGCTTGAAATTTTATTGTTAGCATCTTTTATAGGTAATTACTTAGCGGAAAAAAGTATTGAGTATATTAACTATAGTACTTTATGAGGTTTTTAAAATCGAATTTTTAAAGAAGTGAACCGCGTGCGAATATTTTAAACACATTCTTAAATTACTGAAAGTTTTTAAAAATTTAAATAATAACTGAATTGCGGTGAGAATCATATTACTACATATGTAATGTATTATGTTTATGAAAAATTCTTAAATTATCAACGTATTTAGCTCTACTTTACATTTTTACACAAAGTGATTTTTTGCTTACCTTCTCTTAAACGATTTTGATCCAATATGAGCAAACATTCGGTCGGAACTTGTGTCTGGACCTTTTAGTAGATATCCTTGTTTAGTTATTGTATCAGCCTGAGACTTTGTCATTTGTTCATCAATGCGATCTTGATCTGCATCAATCTCATACACCTCATCTTTAAGTTCATCCACTGGTGTTACTCTTAAAAAATAAAATACAAATAATTAGGACATTCATATATTGGAAAATTTCAATAAGAAATTAATTGAAAGTTAACAAATCAATGTACGCCACTAGAATCACTCATTAAAAGTGTAATTTCAAGGTCGATAAACACACTTTCAAGACTTCATTTCCTCATACCTTTCCGAAAGTAGCTACTATACCAAATAGATTCGTTATTGCATCGTCGACAGCACCTTACGCAGCACAGCAGGTGCATACTTGGAAGTGAAATTGAATTCATTTGAAACTTTTTGAAATGAAAATTTCCTTTGTGATCGAATTAAGTAGACGCCGCCGCTTTTAAAGGTAGTAATAATGATTTACTAAGCAGCAACGGCGCTTCATTAAGGTGGTACTTTTCCGGCAACACGAACATAATCAATTGAAGCTGCAAATTGCTTCTTGTTCGTTAATTGCATCGACTTTATCTACGGCAACAATGAGATGAAATTACACGCAGATAGTGGTCAATAGTTGCAATCAACTCTGCAAGTGATGCAATTAACATTGAACTTGCTATTGCCGGAAATTTTCCTTTTTACGATTAATTGTGTGATGCATAAACAGCTATGTATATGCATGCATTTTCTTCTTTAATCATACTTTTCTGATAGGGAGAATATGTTTTAACTTTTATCGCTTGCTGGGGAAAATTGTTATTTTTAAGGTATACTGATAACATGTTTTGCTTTTTTTATGTGTACAACAAATTTAAGTTATTCTCCGATACAATTCTTTTTTTACTCAGCTAGAGTGAAGCCAAGTAGGCTATGTTTTTAACACATAAACCATCTTGGGCGCTAAATGTATTATAACCTTTTTATCAATTCTTAATTGAAGTATAAGATAAAAATGGACACCATATATGTGTGCAGATAAGAGATCGTTTTAGTATTACAATTATTACAAGGATATATTTGAAATCGCTATTATTATTTGAAACTATTGCAATATTTCTGTACAAAAAATTAGAGATCCTCAGAAACGTTAGCAATGAATATTAGAAACATTAGCTGAAATTGATCCCATAGGCTTATTTTGAAAATAGCTCATATCGAATGCTAAGTAAAAGACACTGTGAACTTAATTTAACAAAAATCCTACTTCTATTCTCAAACTTAGAGAAAAGTGGGTAGTCCAGTGAAAACGACTGTTTTTTCAACGATTTTTTTTTCATATTAGAAGTCAATTTTTATTAAAAAACTTTTTGACATATGATAGTACAACTATTAAAATACACAACAATTTTTTTTTTTTTTTCGATGAGTCATCCCGACAAAATGGCCGCTCCAAAAAAATACATTTTTGTTGGCGGACGTCAAATCTCTGCAACGGTTCATTTGAAACAAAAAAATTCAAACGAGGTTTTAATCTGTAGAACATTGGCTATCGTCGGAACTAGAATTATTAATTTTCAATAAAAAATAACAAAATGGCGGCATTTCGAATTTTTCGGGTGTTTTTCGGGTGCTTATTTTGTTTATAACTTTGTAAATAAACAATGGATTTTAATAATTCTAGTTCCGACGATAGATACACAATCAAGAAATATACAGCTAAATTTTTAGATCAATCGGAGCAAAAGACTCTGAGATCTGACGTCCGCCGAGTCAAAACATGCTGTTTTCAGAAAAACGCGTATAAAGTTTTTTATGCGGAAAAAAGCTAAAAAAATTAATTTTACCTTAGTCAGCGATGCCTGCTCCATACATAACTAACATTAAATACAAAGCAGAAGGACCTAGACCGTTATAAACTGAAAAAAAATGGACGAAGCAAACAGAAATACAAGAGTCCTCCTTGCTCCGAAACACACCAGAGGACCTTCGAGTGCTCGGGTTACACGTCTCTCGAAAACTCTCTGTATCTTTAAAACTATTCAATATTTTGCTTAGATATTTTAAGGGAGTATTTTCTAGGTGTAGTAGAGTAGATTTAAGAAAAAAAAAAGAAAACGAAAAAAAAAATTTTTTTCACTGGACTACCCCCTTAAGCTAAGCTTCTTTAGCAAACAACTGACCCAGAACTTGAATATTAAGGAAATTCGTTTATCGTTATCCTATGCTTAAAAAGGGAAAATATTTCAAAAAGAAATTTTTCAGTCTTCTTTTTTGCTATAAGATGCGTCACCAAAGTGCCGAATTATGCTTTTACTCAATTCGACCGATTTATCTGTAAGGAAATTTGAGCTAAAATTGATAATCTATATTATCAAGAAAGCTGCCATGTTACACCTGCTTTTCCTTCCAGATAATGTAAAATTCATTAAATATTTCTTTCATAGATGAAAATCATATATTTCGCCAGTGTTTTCGAAAAGCTGTTCTTTCGCACCAATTTTTCTTAACTTTTACTAGCATTTAATTCGATTCCTAAGCTACCTGGGCTCGCATCGTTATTATATGTAGCCTATGTAAATCCTGAGATTTTAAAGAAAATTACTGTGTATCTTTCACTAAAATCGGTTCTTTGGTTATCAATATTACCGAGATTAAACACCAAATACAGTTTGACATTTATATAACAATATAAATTACATTTTATAAAAAAAACAAACATCTAATATAACCCTAGTAACAAAAGTCTTCCAAAAAACACCTTCGGCATTTATTTATTTTTTATAACTACAGCCAAACTGGATAATACTGTTACAGAATTTGCCTTCGCTTATACTTCACACTTGAAGTTGCGATCGGGCAGATATAGGGATTAGCTTTCGATCCCTCCTTTGTGAGTGTCTATGGCAGAGAAGCCAAGCGCCATACTGACGAGATCAGCTTGGCTTCTCGGATCGAAACACTCATCGATTTTTTGGACTCGTCTACTTCGGTGGACGAGTAAGATTCCTAACAAAAAATGTCCCTATGTCCGTCTGTCTGTCCGTTCGTTTGGCAAATCGGCCAAAACGTAGCGAAGGCAGATGGTGTAGTCTTGCCGGCCAGCCGCTCGGCGGGCAAAATTACAACAATACGTTTGGATATAGCAATATAATTTATCACAGTACTGCTCTTAAAAGCTGTTTCAATAATGTTACACGGGAAAAAAATATATATGGATTTAAAGAAGTCTTTTTTAACAAGTGTTATTCATGAAACCTGGAAATTAGCGACTACATTTCCTTGAAACTGAAACATATGTTCAAAATAATCATTTATTTATTACAGAAGACAAAAGTATCTTCTTAGAAACAGAAAGTAAAATTGCGCAGCTCAGGAAATATTTAAAGCAAAATATAAGTGTTGGAGCACATTTGTAATTACGCCAATGTAAGAGTAAGGTAACATCAGTTTTTGGAATTTTTTTTAATCTTATCTTGTCTTATTTTACTCAAACTAATTGCTAAATAGCATCCAGGTTATCTAAATGAGGTGCTTTAAAATTTATTTATTCTTGATTTTTCTAAACACTTTATAGGTATACAAAAAATTGCTGTGGTTCGAGTTCAGTGAGTTTTCAAATAAAATTACAGTCGGTTTCTTCATTTTGACTATTTTATGGTATTATAAACATCGCCTAATTATGTCTAAAAAGTACCACCTGCTGCATATTTTTACCCGCCAACATAATAATGTAGTGACCCGTGCAAGAATAACTTTCTTCGTATTCTTCTTTTTACCCCTGATAAATGAATATCTGAAGGGTGTAATCATCTTGCTTTTTTATCCGTTCCCTCAGAATTCCCACCAATTAATTTCGGGAACTTTGCTACAAGTTATCTTATGAACCTGAATAAATCGCTTACAACATTAGAAGGCTTTTTGAAATAAACGTTTTACATATGCCTTATATGCATGCAATTAGAATAGAAGATCGATCGATCGAAGACCTATAAAATGCAGGCAATGAAATTCAAATATCCTTGAGAATTAAAATTCCCACAGAAACATATGTCCTCTTTTTTGCAATTCATAAGTTTTACCCATTCGAATGATATTTTTAGAAGCCTTAGTGCTTCAATTATAGTTTTTCTCTTTATTTTTCCCTGAAAAAACAAAAACTCCTCGAGCACCGCAACCATATTAGCATTTATTTCGAATAAATTACTCAGCACTTCCATGTTTGACCGATCGTGCAAAATTGGAATTCATGCGGATAGTGACGCAAAACCGTCTCGTTAAAAAGACCGTGAGTGGGTAAAATGGGGCTAAAAAGAAAAGACACACCTTTTCGCAATAACTCTGATATTCATAAAGTAAACAATTTGAAGCAGTGGAGCACTTACCTTGGTAGATCATGACAAGATCCACTGTAGGCGCTGTATTTATAGTGCACCAGGTGATTATTCGTTTGGTAGGTGTGAAGTGCCTGTCGAGTCAAAAGTGTGCCGGTCGAGTGAACTGACCCTGAACTTGACGAGGTCGGGGATAGGGGTGAAGAATTATGTTGTGCATCAGAGTTGCCCACCTTTGTGATATTTCCATTTTGGCTTGTTCCATTCGACGCTGTTGTGGGATTCGTTGTTGTTGTCGACGTTGAAAATTTTGGAATTGTATTTGATACTGTCCGATACTTGCGAGGTAAAATAACTTCCTAAAAGTATAGAATAAAAACAATAAAGTAAACTCAAGTTGAAGGCACTTAAAATATTTTATGGAATTCTTCCGTACGAAAAACCTAAACAATCCTCCCCCAATTGTTTACATTTACATAATTATTAAGATGTTTGCCTGCAAGGATAGGCCCACACGGCCAGGCCGCTTATCAGCTGCACCATAAGCAAAAGCATATGGGGGCGTGAGCATAATATATCATCGTTTTGCTCCATTTTCGCTGGAAAACGACAATATTTAGCAATGACATAAATTGATGGAAACAATGCAGAGATCTGTGTGAACAGCAGAAATTCAATTGTTTATGGAGCTATCAAGCGCGAAGGTTCACTTCAGTTCCAGATGGAACAAATACATTATTATTACGTAACCCTTAACGTGATAATATTTCGAATGAAATCACAATTAATTTTTGTTTACGTTCTTTTTTCTCTAGCTTTATTTCATTTGTTTATACAATCCGAAATGGTGATTTATCACTCAGCCGTGTTATTTCTATATTTCTAGATTGAAGAGGTTTGTACTTACCGAGACATCATCGTTGGGATAAAGTAACAACTCTCGTTGCGGATCATTCTGAATTAGGGTTTTGTTCTTTAATATAAAACTTTCGAAGTCAATTGGCTCAACGAGGAGTGGCTTATTCTGCAAAAAGAAATAAGAAAACATTCGGTGTTAGTTGAATGAGGTGAAATTATGCTTGAAAGAAATTTATACTGTCTGCGAAATTGATTTAATTCAAAGGTCATTGGTCGTATGGGTAAGTATATATATATTTTATTTTTCAAGAAAGAAGCGGTGGTAAATTGTTGGAATTTTCTCTATATGAATCTTATTATTGCGCATTTAGCGAATATGTCTGGACTTTCATCACCCATGCTGTTAAATGTTTTTTAATTACACCGCCTTATGCGGATATGTTGCTTAAGTCTGAAGGCCTTTCGTCTTTGAGAAGAATCTGCTGCTCTGCGGGAGATAAAAATGACTTTAATTTGATAAATCGCTTCCTCTTATGGGAACTTCTGCTTGCGAAATTGGACCAAAATTCAAATTAAATTAAGTTAACTAATTAAGCGTTAAGTTGTGTGAGAAATTTTGTTTTTATTTAAAAAATTCTCTTGTGCTGGAAAAATAACTTTTGCTTTTTTCCCCAATGTTCTGGTCATTTGGAAGTATATAAGCAAAAATACTATTTACATAAAACATTGGATTTTTTTAATACACATATCAGAAATACATACGCCAATCAGCGTTAGTTTAGATATTATTTATTATTTTAAAGGACAATTTTTTTAGTAAATGTCTACTCGAATTTGTATGGCGTAAAATATCTGTATACACTTCTTTTAAAATATCATTCAGAATCTGCCTTCATTTTTCTACATTTTTCTACAGAAAAACCTCTATCTTAAAAAAAAGAAAATAACTATTATATTTAAATACTTTTCTAATAAAATTGTTTTTCAGATCTCGACACTAAAACGTCCGGCTTTTCATTTTGCAGCAGTGCGTAAACACAAAAACTAGGATGATCTAGACAATATTATGCTTACAATTAGATTTTTATTTACAAAAGCCAATAAGGGAAAATTTACGACACATTCATTTGATAAAGATACCGACGTACTAAGAGTATCATATTACAGATTACAAAAATGCAAGAGCGTGTTTAAATGTTTATATAGATTTTTTTTAACCAATTTATTATAAACTTTAAATTCTGTTTCAAAGTTCAAATGTCCAGCTGAATCGATACCTCGAAAAATTGCACCGCCTTTTTCTTTCATATTTGAATAGCTTCGAGCAGATGTGATCCAAGTGTTATTTTATTGATTTTGAAAAATGAACCAAACAGGTTTTATATAATTATGAATATGTTTTAATAACTTAAAATTGAATTCTGATTTTTAAACTAAAGGAACCTATCCTTTTCTACGTAAATGTACAGTTTATATAATGTGAACCAAGTGAAATTGATTAACACAGAACACTTGTGCACGGAGCGAAAAGGTTCGTGAATATTCAAAACCTCCTTATAAGCAAACATTTCTACAAAGAGAGTGATACCTTAATACAATAATTAATAAAATTTTAGAAACGGTCCTGTAAGATATATAAAAATCCATAAAAAGCATTACATACTTTATAATAACCTATAAATTTATATTATCATACAAATATTAAGAAGTTTATTCTGTCATGGTCCAAGCAAAAAACATAAATTCTATACACATCCTGTGATTTGAAAAGCAAACAAATCATTTAATTCAGTATAACACTCTAGATAACGTTGTTAATTCCAATCCATAAAGTCAGCCCAATTTTCTCTTCCTGCCTTCCATTTATTGGATAGCTTAACACTCTTCGACATGAGTAAGCATTGTTCCCTTTTAGGTCTCTTGTACGAGAATTTAATCTTCAGCTAAACCCCTCAAAGGATTCCTGACTGCAAGCAACTTTGGAATCCATTGTTCCGTTGACAAACTAGCGAGTGTCTCAAAAACTTGTAGAGTTATATATACTGTATATTCTACATAATGTACGTTGGCTTATTAAAGTCGTATACAGTGAGGAACTCCTGGATAGAAAAACGTTGGTTAGGATTATTTTGGATAAAGGCTCTGTGGTTCTACGTGGAGAATAGAAGAGCCCACCTTTTTGTTCCCTCAAGTTGCATTGTTCGATTGTTCATGAACGCAGGGAACACGGAGGAAAAGGCCTTGCCTTTCCTTCAATGAAAACCTTCCGTTCAAAAGAGGCTCAAAAAATGAGAAGAGAAAAAAAGCAAGATGAATGTACTTCGACACCACCACTTCAGGTTTCCAAGCACTTGTGTCTTGCAATAGCAAGCGAGGTCATTGCTTCTTACCCTGCATTTGGTTCAATTACAAGTTGTTGTGCCCTGTGCCACAATAAAACAAAAAAATCTAACCGACGAAACAATACAAAATTCTCAAGAGTATTCTTACAATGGTCTGGTACCTGAACTAGAGGTCAAGATAATATTGACATTAATCTCAAGAAAACTAGAGAGAAAGTGCTCGTCGTTGTCGTTGCCGGCGACGAATTTAGAGTCAAATCGGGCAACTGCTGCTAACTTAAGCCCGTGATGAGCATTTTAATTTTGCAGAGTCTTAATTTTCTTGCGTTGGCTATAGAGCCAGCCAATCTGAGTCACAAAAGAAAAGTAGAGAACTGGGTCAGTAGCATCTTCGTGGCATTTAAGAAATTCAGTGAAAATAGTCGTGATGAGAGAACCGGTCGAAGCCGGGCTTAAGAAATAGAAAAGTGAAACGATTCACGCATTAACATCTTCCGGCTCATCGCTTTTAAGTGATTCTTTTTTCAGTTTCCATTCACCCAGACGTTTGGGCGTATACTATGACATAGAAGTGGAAATTATGCTGATCCGATCAAATTCGATTTTGAAAGGAAAATGATAAGAGACCGCCTACGGTGACCAGTTCTAATGGTCACTTCAATAAGCTGCAGCTCTGCAATCGCACTCGTTTGCGCAATCCGACACTTGTCTGACGATGGCATTGGAATTTGTTGCCGCGCCATCCATGAGATGTAATATAATCCGCGCTTAACTTATTTATTAGAACAACCAGCTCCAGCTACCGCTCCCTTCGTCTGGCTACAGAGCTGAGGAGTAGCGCTGGGATTGGGACGTCACATGTTTAAAAATAACATAAAAAATAAATGCGCAAAGCTGACTTTTTGATGGATGATGCCGTCCCCACAGGAGTCATATTACGACAGCATCGGCCTATGACATAATGCCGAGGCGCCCGGTTAAAGGAGCCCGACACTCTGACTCCTACGTGTGACCGTGGCCAAACGAAGCTGCACGTTGAGTCGCTAATTGCGCAACCAGCGACCACTTCGTCCATTCTTTTAAGAGAGCGACACACGTGGAGTGCTGAACGGCACAAGTGGCATGTGGCTGGACTTATGGCATAGTGCAGGTTTTGTCCATGACTGGAGCTTTATGGGCACGTAGAAATTGACCGTAGATGGAGTAGAGACATTGCATGTCTCTTACCTCATCCCCCATTCAGGTAAATTACTCAGTGTTATGAGAAGATGAAATCAATTATGGCGTCTCGGACATTCACTTGCTCTCAATTTGGTTTTCCTTTTTTCGTTTTCCTGGAAAAAAGATAAATTGTTGAAATGAAAATCGTTTTGCAGTTGTGGCCTTTTTTAAAAATTATCAGAAATACCCAAGTCTCTATAGAGTTTCAACAAATTGGAATTCCATCTCAAAAATAATTAGTCTACCAAATAATTCAGATATACCACAAGGTTTTTCGGTGGGTCTAGTATACTTTTTTTATTTCAATTTCTGGAGCTTTTTTGCTGCGAATCCCAATTATGTAGTTCAAATAATAATATAAAAAAAAGGATTTACACAAATATCGTTGTCTCTTTAATGAGGTGACATTGAGAACTTCTGAACAAAAATTTAACTTTACTTATAAAGTAGACCCAGGTATATATGTATAAGGAATAGTTAATAGACTTTAATCTCCGAATTTGTTCGTGGTTGGCAGATTTCAGTAAAAACGCAATTGATGATTTTTCTGATACAACAAATAGAAATCGCAACGATTTTCAGAATGCAGTCCATCTATTCAAGATGTTATTAATGGACGAGAATCTTCATTAGATTCAGGGTCAACGAATATTCCAGATCTTTCTAACAAGGACACCGTTTTTGGACGAACTCGTCAAAAAATTATCCCCTTGTTTTTGTGTTGTTGTATGGTGTTTTTAAGATTTTTAATACTTTCTTTTTAAAATATGTTAATTTTAATATAATGGATTTTACAGCTAAATTAATTTTTGTGTTATATATGGGATAATCCATGTCAAGTGGATCAGAGCTGTGGCCAAAATTGTAGGTGCCCAAAAAAATCAACCGAGGGCTCATTTTAAAGCTTATGACGTCTACTTTCGAATGCCGTGTGCGCCTTTGAAAAATCAAATATGGCGGTTTCAATATGGCGACCGGAAGTGGAATGAAAATTAAAAATTTTTGGAAAAAAGCTTATAGAAAAAAAAATTTGCAAGCGACAAGACCGTATTTCGACTCAAATTGTAGCAAATGAACAGCTCTTTAAGGCTGGTGCAGTTGGATAAGAAAATTCAAGATGGCGGATCCAATATGGCTGTCCAAAATCCCACTTTATGGTCGAATTTTTCAAATCCAACCATTTCGCACCAAATCTTGTATACGGGGGTTTTTGGGGTCGCTGACCACGAATATAAGATTATATTTGAAAAATTCAAAATGGCGGATCCAAAATGGCGGACGGTTGTTTTCGAAAATCAACCGATTTGCACCAAATTATGTAAACAAGGGTTTTTGGGGTCGCTGACCACAAATATGAGATTATATTTGAAAAATTCAAAATGGCGGATCCGCCATCTTAGTTTTTTTCGAAAATCAACCGATTCGCACCAAATCAGGTATACGGGGGTTTTTGGGGTCGCTGAACACGAATATAAAATCAGATTTGCGAAATTCAAAATAGCAGATCCAATATAGCGGATGGTCAATTCCAATCGAACGACTTTCAGAAAACCTTTTAGCCATATTATATTCTCATAATGTATTTTGCAAATCTGACTTTGTATTCGTGATCAGCGACCCCAAAAACCCCCGTATACCTGATTTGGTGCGAATCGGTTGATTTTCGAAAAAAACTAAGATGGCGGATCCGCCATTTTGAATTTTTCAAATATAATCTCATATTTGTGGTCAGCGACCCCAAAAACCCTTGTTTACATAATTTGGTGCAAATCGGTTGATTTTCGAAAACAACCGTCCGCCATTTTGGATCCGCCATTTTGAATTTTTCAAATATAATCTTATATTCGTGGTCAGCGACCCCAAAAACCCCCGTATACAAGATTTGGTGCGAAATGGTTGGATTTGAAAAATTCGACCATAAAGTGGGATTTTGGACAGCCATATTGGATCCGCCATCTTGAATTTTCTTATCCAACTGCACCAGCCTTAAAGAGCTGTTCATTTGCTACAATTTGAGTCGAAATACGGTCTTGTCGCTTGCAAATTTTTTTTTCTATAAGCTTTTTTCCAAAAATTTTTAATTTTCATTCCACTTCCGGTCGCCATATTGAAACCGCCATATTTGATTTTTCAAAGGCGCACACGGCATTCGAAAGTAGACGTCATAAGCTTTAAAATGAGCCCTCGGTTGATTTTTTTGGGCACCTACAATTTTGGCCACAGCTCTGATCCACTTGACATGGATTATCCCATATATATATACGGAAACATATGAATGTGTATACCTGAGAGAGAACTTACGTGCCTACTATCTAAAAAGAGAATTGGGTGTGAAAACCACAATAAATTATTTATTTAATTTTTTGAAGATTATAATACAAAATTAGAATTATGGAATTGCGTAGAGTCATCAATATTCGTTTTTAACACAAAGCTTATAAAGTGTTAAAAAATTTAAACGCTATCGTAAGATGCTTAACGCTCTGTTTCAAGGATATCGATGTTTTTTGTGACTTCCTGGATTTAAACACCCTTGAATTTTTTCTTTAGGACTATTTTTAGTTTAAAATTGTATAAAAACAAGGCTGGTGGTATACAACAATTCCTGGAATTGCTATTGTCAAAATACATTCTATACATAGATATTTGTTAAATATGTACTTATTATTAACACATATAGTAAAAAAACTTACAGAATTGTAAAAAGTAATTTTTCGTATGCATTTTTAGAATAGATACGTCCAAATTACGCCCACTTACTCGGCTACGCTAAAAAAAAACATCTTGTTTAAACAACTAAGTTTAACAAGATTGCTGGTAAGCATGACTAAAAAAGTCTATCTAAAAATTACAACTAATGAAAGCTAGCAAAAACAATAAAAAACTGTAATTAAATACAAGTATTAATGAGTAATCAGTGTTTTCGTGAGTTAATTAGTGTTTTTCCATGATGATATAACTTAATTTGTTCTTAAAGCAATCTCAAACTTATTTCAGAGATCATCTCAAAATCATATTTGAAATTTTATTATATATATACTTGCTTGTTGAACTAAATATTGACCACGCTAAGTTGTGAAGGTAGTTAGTAAGATGAACTATAATAGAATCTAGTTGATTGAAACAGAAAATTCGTATAAACTGCAAATATTTGTGTGTTTGTAGTATATAAATATAATTGTAAGATAAGAGTAAGTTGCAATAATCATAATATACCAATCTATTCCTGCATGTCTCATTTACACCAAGTTTTTTTGTTGCATGTGCACATTGATCTTCTCAAATTTAATAATAAAAGCGAATGTTGCATGGCCTTAGCAAATGTTATAATATCTAAGGAACACCCACATACGTATGTATATCTATCGCTGTATGAAATCCACCTGCTCCCTATCAACTTCAAGTGTAAACATCCAGAAAAAAGAACGCCAAACCGCGAAAAATGTTATTCACTTTGCCCTGAACACCAGAAGCTATGTAACAATTGCGAGAAAACACGAAAATAGTTTTTGTGTTTATTTCTTTTCAGATATTAATAGATGCTCACGATATATTTTTTGTAATTTTTTTTCTCCTCTCATTTCATGACAAGAGCTTTCGAGTAACAAGGTTACCTGGGAGGTAATTGCACAGAACCTGCTCAAACGACGCTGTCACACCGTCACGCTATAGAAAAATATGATATTTCATGTATCATAAGTTCACATATAATTCCGAGTAGAGCAACGTTTCAAACGTGTTTTCATTTCTGGTGAGTCTCTTTTCATGATAGATATACTACATAGAATATAGGAAACACGATGAAAATCGCTAGTTGTATCCGACTATCAGGAAAATAGACTTGGTTGTGGCAGCTATAAGGAGTTTGGAGTGGCTGCACATTTCCTGGTCTTGCTCCTTTTAAAACTAACGAAAGACGTACTTAGACTTTCATGAACCAACGAAATATTTTTAGCCAAAAATTTAAAATCCAAATGGAAACGGATAGGTCCAGGAAGCTGTTGTGGCATCCCAGCAATAAAGAAGTTCATTGGCTTTTTATGTTGGTCTTCAATAAAAATTTTTTAAACGAACTGCTCCAGTTTCCGTCGCGATGTCATAACTCAAAGGAGCACTATATTCTGGTCGGGTATTAGTATTTGGGATTTAGTATATGGGAAGATTTCAAAACATGTTATTGCCACCGCATGTTTAGGATGCGATAAATAAAATCTCCGAATTGACGAGATCTGCAGATGTGAGGTCTCTTCTTGTAGGTGCTTTAATCGCCAGAAAAGTGGCGCACGACCAGATAACAAAATATTAAGTCCGTTCCCATTGTAAGGGAGGAGGATGGAGTCATCGTCTGGCAAGAATTCTGGGCTAGAAATAGACGAATTCGTTCGAGGAAACAGCTAAAACAGATTATTTCTCAAAATGTTACGCTTCTGTCGGGATTTATTGGGTGATTGCGTGCTTGTTTTGCTAAGTTGGAAAAAAAAAATTTCAGCAGAGAGAGAAAAGTGGGCAATTTCTGGGATATCTTTTGTCGTTGGTAAAACATTTTGTTAGAGTGAAAATTCGACAATGAAAAATGATAGGGGTATCATCCTGCAGAATAAATAAGCGCAATAGAAGAGGATTTTCTAAAAAAAAAAATTAGCTCATCTCCCTTAAAAGGGATCTCGTTGGATGATAAGTAATCTGAATATGTAAATAATGGACAAAACATGTTTTTCCTTTCATGCTAATTGAGTTAAACGAGATATTGTGATTTTTAATAAAAGGGTACTACATACACTGACACAAAGAAACGCATAGGTTAAAATCAGATTTCGGCACCATTTATTATACAGAATAAGTCATATGGGTAGTTCTACAAACTAAGGAATTTTTGGCGGCTCAGCCAAAATATGATAGAAAAATTGTTAATAACAATTTTTTTTGGATGGAATACTATTAATTACAATTGTTTCTAGATGGTCACTAAAAATAATTAAGATTCAAAATTCTTTTCTGAACAAAATTACTGTGCAAAGTGCCGAATTCTCAGGATCCTGCAGTGTCCCTCGTACAAATTTTAGTTCAAAGTGCGTCGTGATACGTTTACTTATACATTAGGGTCTTAAAAGAATCCCAAATTAATAAGTTTACTATTTTTCCTGGCTAGGTAGAACAATTACTATAGTATTTACTTCAAAAATATTAAATAAATCTTGTTTACATTTTGTCCCCACCATTTTATCTCAGTATCCTGTTCGCTGTTGAATTAGCAAATATTTACTAGACTATTTGCCTTGCGTCTTTACCATTCCGCTGAGTCGATAGTACCTACGAAAGAGATAAAGAATGTCATCTATCTATTCTCACTTAACACGTTGTTTAGTGAGCCTAGTGCGTTCGGCGAGTGAAGTGGTGTCGTAATCAGTGAAGTTCTCAGGATCCTGGTAAGATTTTTATTTACGAAATAAATAATGAATATGACTAATTTTAGCGTATTGATATGTAAGATGCTAGCGCATAGGCCTAGTTTAGGTTAATTTTTGTTGAAAGTTATAAATTGGTTTGTTTATTTTATTTTTAGACAGAAATTCTCAGGAACCTGGCCTCAGGATCCTGTCCAATTGGTACTGAGAACCATCCAGGATCCTGAGAAGATCATATTAAAAATATTGTTTCTGTGTAATAATAGTATTTTTTTACACATAAACATTAAACTACAGATAAATAATTTAATAAATAAATTGAACTTACTCTCATAATTTGTTTATATACAGTTATTTAGTTTTGGTGGTGGTCTAAGTTTAAGTTTAAATGGACATAAATCAAAAAATATTAAATTTTTTGACTGTTCCCTTTAGGATAAGCTAAAAGACACTGTACTCTAGTTATTAGACTGAATTCTGCCACCAGAATGTATAAAAAATGTCGGGCCGAAATCAGACTCGAATTCTTCCTTAGTTTGTAGAACTACCCATATATCATTTCTATAATAAATGCTATGTGACTTGTTCATGTGCAGCATAAAATTAAACATTTAATTTTGTCGACCTTAGTAACAAAAATTGTGGGTTGACAATGCACCAAACAAGAAAATATAGTTATTAAGTTAAGTTATTTTAGTTTCTTGAAGTGTAAATGGAAAGAACAAGGAAGATGTTTATTTACTTTTAAATATTCAATTTTATTCAATTATACCATATTCTTTTACAGTTTTGGTCCTCATTGTATACTATATTTCATTATCATCAGACTTATGCACGTGTGAAAAATATCAAAGATCTATCTTAATTAGAACTAGCCGAGATTTTGAATGCAGGATTTGTCTCGGACAAAGAAAGTGAGTTGTAAAAAAGAACATTTCTCATGGAAATTCTCCCTTTTCCAAATAAAAGGAAACTTCCAATTGCTGGCATTTTGCCTACGGCATTTAAATACCTCTACCTTTCGAGAAAGCGAAAAATCAGAGTACGTGCCACAGAAATACATATTTTAAAGCAAAAGTCCTAGAAATTCAGACTTAAAAAATAAAATTTGTGTTTATCCATCCGAGTTGCTTAAAATATTGATAGTAGAGGAAACTGACCAAATGTGGACTAGTATCTCTAATATGTAATACCAGAATGGAGATGAAGTCCAGTTTGATACCAATATGGAACTTAATGCCACAATAAGATAAAAAGCTCCTGACTCTGCGGATTCAGAGTGTATGTACTGTCAACGACTTTTCTCTAAAGATAGTCAACGAGAAAAGTGGTACAGAGTTCGACACTTGGATTTTTGATTTTTGCATATAGACAGTTCCTCCTTGTTTTTTTACCAAAATTCCCTGATCTCTTAGAAGATGAAGACTATTTATGTTATTTTCTTAAAAGAAACGTGGATTATTCTAATGTTCCATATTTTGATATTGATTCCATAAAAAGCTACGTTTTTGTTATTTTGATGTTTGCATAATTTTGATAATGCTATTTAATATTAAAAACAAAAGACTGTTACTAAGCCAAGGGAAAATGTATGACTACGGTTAAAAGTAAAAGTCTTTAATTTGTGAAATTCTTACGTTTTTTGTCAAGAAAACAAGGCGATATTCCATATTTGATCACTCTCCTCACACATTTATAAATTTATAATTTTGATTAAAAGCAATATAATATTTTGTTAATTTCTAATCTGTAACTTTTTTCATCCTCGAACTAGAAGCCTGTGCGAAACCTACAAACAGACAAATCCATAGATGGATAGACAGACGGAAACAGAAGTTAGACTAATTAAATTTGAAATTTTTGTTATGGAACGTCGAAATCCGGAAAAAATGGCATTATAAATAGAAGAAATAACTTTTTTACATATTGCAAAATTTCGATGAAAGCAAACTATCCTAAATAAAAAATAAATAAAATTCGTAGTACCTACAGTAAAAAGTCGTTGGCCTGGAAACCCACCGGTCGACTTAAAACCAGATAAACAACAACTCTAAACATAAAACCTTCCATCTATAAACTTTCTGCATTCCGCGGAAAAGTGTAATATCAAAGTGCAACGATTGTACCCAGCAGAAAGTTACCTCACATCAATGAAAATAAAAAAGCCGACCAGTCACGTTTGGTGCAACAACTCACAACCAACCCATTTATAGGTCATGGTCACATATTGGCAAAAAAATAAATACTTTAAAAAAACGTAATAAAACCTCTCTAAATTCGCCCCGTCTCGCTGTTTCCTTAATTGCAATTCTTCGGTGTCTTGAGCTCGCGCGTTCTGTGCGATCGCGAAAGTGAAAGTAACGACAGAAATTATGCCACCCGGCGGCGGCAATAGGAATTATAATTAAAACAATTGCAAGTGGTAGTGTTAATTATGTTATTATTAGTAGTTAAATCGCGTATCTTCAATTTTGGTGCGAAGCTCTATTGAAGCAGGTTTTTTGTACGATAAATATTTGTAAATACAGATATTAAAACTTCACCAAATAGAGTGTTGTAATTGGAAGGGGCTATTTTTGGGGACTGAGTTGTCATAGTAGGGCTGTTTCGCAAAGATCACAAGCAGTAGATTAGCGCCGTTCTCATAAAAACGAATTTAAAACGACAAAATCCCCATCATTTGAAAGGTTAAAAGTGGATCTCATCATCTCATAGAAACATAAAAATACAAATGTTCATGCATATTGCCATCTAACACGAATTATGAAACTCCCAACCGAGCAAATTAGCTTCAGACCAGAGGGGGCTTATCAATGAATCACTCACTCACTATACGAGTAGCCCCAGTCAGAGGAGCCCGAGCCCCATCGTATATAGAGATGAGATCTAGTTTCCACGACATCTCTCATAATTTTTTCTGTTTTTTATCGACCATGTCACGGACGGACTGCAGTCGCTTTTCATCAAAAGAAGCAATTGAAACAAATTTTTCCCCGAATCTAGTCTAGATCGGTAATAACGACATAGTGCAAAGTGTGCACTATCTGCGGAGGAGGATAGGGGGGATTGCTCAACGGTTTGGCTGTGACATATTCCTGACAGTAATTTCCTTTCTAATTTTGGCCAATTTTGCAATTTTCACCATTCCGAAGCCCTGTGGCAATAGTGGGAACTTCGTACTATGAGCCTAGGGGGCCCCAATTATGTGGTATGGTATCTGTTCTAAGAGCTCTTCCTCACGGCATGGGAGGCATTCGCAAATAAAGCGAAAACATCAGAACAAAACAAAAGCAGAAGCGTCAAAACATTTGTACGCCAAATGAAAGCGCCAAACGGGAGGAGTTGAACACAATTTACGCTCGTTTCAAAATACATATATAGTATATACACAGCGCACAACACTATATTATATATATATGTATATCGGGGGAGCTCCGAACGTACTGAATTCAGCCGGGAAGTCATCGTCTTTCACATGCAATATCTCGCTAAACTGGCAGACCGGATAGAGTGAAGAGCTTCCCAAACAACAGGAGAAATGGAGCAGCCCCCCATATACAGTCGTTCGATAATTTCCCTTCTATGCCACAGAGAGGTATAAACTGAAAACCGCAATAGAAAAAGTATAAACATCGATTCTTTTACCGCGATTTTCTCCAATCGATAAATCACACACATTTTCTACTCTTCTACTATTTCTAGTGGATGGATGGAGCATAGCCCGATGAAGGGGGATTTATTGGGGATAGATTACCCAGAGCAGTCCCACATAACCCACTTCGAGCCACTATCTTCTCTTCCCACTGCATAAATTAGGAAAAGGCTTTTAGCATAAATTTGATTTGGATGACTATCCCACATGAGGAGTGCTCCCGCCTAAGATGATGAGTCTGGACTAAATTCTTTTCCCGGTTTTTTTGCCTTCTTTCGGGTTAATGAGCTTACATTTTCTAGGATGTGGTCTATTAGTGGACGACATGCCATAGCATTAGTTTACTGCTTCTGATTTTCATAGTGATAGGTCGGGGAAGGCAATTCTGCTTAGCGAGGGAAACTAATGAGCGCCTTATTAAAATTTGATGGGTTGGTTCCCTCCCGTGCCAGTTTGAGGAGCTCTAAAAGTGAACAATTGATTTAGGACAAGATAAATATTTATAAGGGGTATTTATCAAAATTTTCCTTACCTATACCACTGGTACGAAATACATATAATATGTTCATACTTTTGTCAGTATTCTGAACGAATATAAAATGTATAACTTCGAAATAACTTGGAATAACCAAATTAATGCAAATGATAAATTAAGCTATATTTTTACTCCAATGATTCGTGGATTTATATCCCCTCTGTAGTTTATACCTTGCGTGCAGATTAAGCAAAATACTTAATCCATAGCAGTGTAACATATCATTAAAATATAAGTGTTCTATTTATTTATTTATTTATTTTATTTTTTTTTTATTTATTTATTTCGATTTCATCAACAAACTGATTACTACATAGCGTACGGAGAGAAAAAATATCAATTTTAACGAAGCTGACTTTTAATTGTATTTCTAGAAAGGTGAAAATCAATGTGTTGAAAGTAAGCATTGAAGGAGCGTGACATTGACGTAATAGCTTCGTTCAATCCGTAATTTGTGTGATGAATAGGCGTGCGGAAGAAATTATAATGTCTTGTAGGGCGAGCCGGAACAGAAATGTCAAAAAGGGAGAGAAGTTCAGGGGAGTTAACGTTTCCTGAAATACAATCAAAGGCAAACACTATTTTAGCAATATTACGGCGTTGCTCGAGGGATTGCAAAGAGATCAATTTAAGTCTGTCCTCATAAGGAGGCAGAATTAGTGGGTCGCACCAAGGAAGGTTTCGAAGAGCAAATCTAAGAAATCTTCGTTGTACTGCCTCAACACGGTTAATGTGTGTCGTCATTGATGGGGACCAAACTGGACTTGCATACTCAAGTATTGGTCTTACAAAAGTACAGAAGAGAGTACGAGTAATATAAGGATCGTTGAACTCCTTAGACCATCGTTTGACAAAGCCCAGGGTTGCACCTGCTTTGCGAACAATGGCGTCAATATGATCCTCAAACGAAAAACGGGCATTTAACCAGACCCCAAGATCTTTCGTTTTTTCGAGTCTCTGCAGCGAGCAATCGTCAATGGTATAATTCTAGTTTTGAGCCCAGAAAGCTAACTAATTTGCATCGGGGTAGTATATTTTTCGGAAGTGTATAAGCTTTTTTATATTGGTTGTGTGAATATGACTCCAGCCTTTCCAAACAGATGTCGTTTTTAGTATTGCTTACGTGTACTAATAAATGGCAACACTAGTGTTCGATAGTACTTTATGTCAGTTGTCAAACACTTGGTTGAAATATTAGCAACAAGTACTTTTACCTCCTTAAAAATGTCGGTTTTCGTAAATATCATTTGCACCATTACATTGCAAATTATTTTACACCATTACACCATTTTATTGCAAAGAAAAGTGCAGCGGAAACTCATCGTTTGCTTGTGGAGATTTACGGTGAGCATGCTCCAAAAGAGAACAGTTCACTTCATACGAAAGTATCAAAATTTGGATTGATAATTGGATCAGCTCAAAAGACCAGGATTTCTTCATGCAAGAAATACGTAAATTACCTGAAAGATGGGCGAAGATTGTAGCTGCCGATGATGGAGCATACTTTGAATAAACTTTTCTTTAATTTTCTAAAAAAGCAAATGTGTTTTATTTTAACGAAAAAGGGCGGAGTCATATTCACACACCCAGTAGTATTAATGAAACACTTTTGTTGCAGATAGAAGTGGCGAAACTTTACATGTGCTGTTGCTGGTTTTATTTTAATGAATACCTATTTAATTATATTACAGTCTATAAATCATAGAATTTTATTATTATATCCAATCGACCAAAATGCTTCGTATTTTAAGTTACTAACGTTGATTTTAGAAACCTTTCTACAAAGTAGAACTGCAGAACTTAAAATCTACTATCCCAGACAGACAGCGCACTAAATTAATAATTAGTTACTCATTTAGCACTAATTATTAATTAAGTAATGAAGTGGTGACAGGCAGCCATTTCTTAATCATCATTTAGCAGCTGTCAGTAATTCAATAGTCCTTGTGCTTTTTTTGATCTTGTATTTTTTAATGGATAGCACAAAGTAATGTTACAACTGGTATAGAAGTACAAAATCAGCTGATTTATAGTACGCTTTTCATCATTCAGGTATAAATGATCAACAGATTATGGTAATTTAGCAAGTCATAAATGATCAAGTTTTTCGTCACTTAGCGGTCATAATGATGAGAAGCCTATGACGGACAGCAACTAAATTAGTAATTTATGTGTGCTGTCTGTCTAGGGCATAAATCTTTGACGTAAGATACATAGATAAAATGTAGCCTTAGCAGAATTGCCTCTTCAAAACTACAAGAAATTTCGTAAAATAATATTGTTGGTTTTATCAAATAAAATATAGTTTTAATAGTATTTTATCTTAAAAATGCGGCAAACTTCGTAAAAGAAATATTTTCAAGCAAGATTATTTTCAGTTTTACCATATCAGAATTTCTTCGTTGGTGCTTTTAGTAAACTTTACATAATTTTTTATATTTTACCTTTAGATTTTTCTGAGTGTATTATTAAATGATTTATTAAAGTGAATTTTGAGTGTACCATTATTTAACCATTTAAATAATGATAATTCACAACTCAGTGATATATTTATAATATAACGTATGGATTTTTCGAAAATATTTTTGAACTTACTTCATCCTTCTATGATTGAAATTCAGTTTATTATTAATTTTCGTCGTTTCATCGCGATGTTTACAACTTATGAGGACCGTTGCGAACTTATCGAAATCATTGAATCCCTTTCATACTTTTAGAGAAATAAATTTTCTACAATGATTCTAAAGTATGGAATTTTCATATAAGAAACACTTCCTAGAATTACCTTGTGCTAATAGAATATAAAATGCTCTTAAACGTCTGAACTAAAGATTGGATTAACTAAATGAAAACAAAACGATGACTAAAAGGGCTGATTTTTTTATGCACCTCTTTTCGTTGTAATCCCTTTCTAGAGTCAATAAAGTAACTTACAAGGGAAGATAACCCTCAGCTCCATATCTTCATACTGCATCCATTTGCAGGTTTTTATTAAAAATAAAACTATCTCCGCCAAGTAAACGGTCGTCGTTGCAGTCTTTACATGCTGCAGCTGAAGCCCTGCATAAATCAAAAAGTGCATTGACATTTGCCTGCAAGCAGTAATCATTCTAGCGTTTATCATAGTCTAGAGCTATGTGCACAAAAGCAGCCAATGGGGCCAGAAGAAGGGCATAGGACTCGGAGGAGTACTGCAGACATAGTGCTTAAATGAATTGCGTGCTCTCCGAACGGGACAAAACCGGTGTCTATCTTCATTTAGGGCCAAGTTCTACTAATTGAGGGAATGGCCCCAAGTCGCTAAGCTGAGTTTTGTATAGTTTTAAACTTAAAATTTACTCCCCCTGCATCAATTGCAGGATGGGCAAATTTCGGTCTCAATTAACCACAGCTGGGCTGAAGTTCAGCAACTGAAGTCATTAAGTTCTTGCAGTCGAACTAGCAAATTTTGAAGACCATTGCTCCTAGAAAGGAGGTAGGGTATTCAAGTGAAATAATTTAAAGAGCCCGTCCAGCAAATGAGTACACTTGTGACGATATACAGGAAGTGGGCGGGGAAAATAGGGTTGCAAAAATTCCGATATTGATTCCCGCCTTCTTAACCCTTTTGTGTAATAGCGGAGGGAGCCGACGAGCTTATTCAAATAACCTTTCAAGGACCCTCTTAAATTATATTCCCCATGATCCCGAGTGCCCGGGGAATCGAGGCGAAGTGTGTTGTGTTGTGTTGTGTACGAAGCACGAACACCTCGAGAAATCGTGAAAGCATGTTCAAAGAATGACGAGCCAACGAACCAAGGATACTTTCAAGTTCAAAGCCCGAGACGATGGGTCTGGGTCTGGGGTCTGACACGGGACTTCAATAAAGCACCAGCCCGAAAGGTTTAAAAAGGGGTGAAATGAGAATTGTTTGAATTGAATTCGAAGGAATTAAAAGGGTAAACACCTCAAATACCTTTTTCAGATACCTATACCATTGTTGAATATAGAACAATTACTAAATTCGGCATATAAACTACAAATTAAAAGTTTATATATTATATTTTTAGAATAAATTATGTGTGATAATCGAGGTTATACGTTAAAATGCAGACGTCTGGTAAAATCCCGCCCCATCGTTGGCATGATTTCTTCAGTGTAGCTCGATGAATTTTAATAATTAAAAAAGCAATGTTATTGTTATTCGTTTGTCGACCGAAATTTTTCAATTTACTTATTGTATGCCCACCAGTACAGAGTATCTGAAAATTTATAGTTTAATCAAATTAGATCATTAAAAAAAAAAAAAAAAAAAAAAAAAAACCAATTTCAGCGTGAAAAAATGTACAACTGCCAAAATTAAATGTCAGTAACAAAATTCGAATTTATTTGTCACTTTTAGCTTTATACGTTGTTGGACTGATTAGAATAAACGAATTGCGAAAATAAAATTCTCCGTATAATGGATGTGTTCCAGAGCTAGAAAGAGTTCGTTTTATGCAGTTGTTCGTTATTTATATTCATTAAAATTCGTTTTTGGGATTTTGTTTATATAGTTCTGGTTTTTTCTCCAAAATGATTTTAAGATCTAAAGAAAAACACAATTTTCGCTAGATTCTAGTAGTTTGATTCTGAAACAAATTAGAACCAAGAACTGACGGGGTTATGTGCTTTCTCTACCCTATATTTTACTGTAATATCACAAAAATTGGTATGAGAGGATTTTTGAGTTCAATGATTTCAATCTGGTGCTGCTGGTTAAATAGGTCGGTTCCAAAACAGCGGGCTTTCAATGTTAATTATTTATTAAAATCTTATGAGTATACAGCATTGAAAATGAGAAGCCCTCTTATTCTAAATTTATTTAATATAGTTATCACAAATACACAGAATTAAATAAAAAATAAATCTAACAGCCCTCAAAACTTTAAAGCCTTTAAAATTAAATATTTTAAGATTTTAGTGAAATAAATCCAGTACTAGGAAATTATAAACAATCAGTTTTGTTTTAGCGCTGACTTCAAACATTTTAAATTTTAGGATATAAAATACTTATCTAGGTAAAAATATACTGCATTTCTAGCAACAAAAACTAAAATATGGATTTTCTAGTAAAGATTGTAGAAATCTAGTGAATTTGAAAGTAAATCTAGTTAAAACAAGCCAATAGAATTCTGGCTTTTATATTCAGATATCCAGTGAATTTAGACATAAATCTAGTTAGGAGAAATTCATTGGATTTCTAATGCTTTTAATTCAAATTCTACTGAAGTCTAGTTAAAACAAAGACTATAGAATTATATCGTTTACACTTGGAATTCTACTAGATTCTAGTTGGAAAAAATTTGGTGTGCAGGGAAATTTGTTATATGGGAGGAATTCAATTATATAAAGTAATAAGAATTAATAATATAAAAGGAATTGCTTTCTTTTAAAATTCTTCAGGTATTATATGTACCCTATGTATGGCTGTTCCAAGAATTCCCAATAAATTGTGATTGAAGATGCACCTGCATTGCAGACGGGTTGAAGTGCGGAAGTCTTCACCCCAATCAAGTTCGCTAAGAGGGTGGGACCTTCCTGCTGCCCTCTTTGGGCAAAAAAGCGTAATTTTATCCCTTTGTGCCTTGAGACAAAGTGCACAATCAAACCAAACCACCCCGAAGCCACCTAATGAATTCGGTACGACCCTCAATCCAGCCTGAAGAGTCCATAAGAGAAGGAGGAAGAGGACCAGGAACAGGAGCGTATGGAAGAATTCCTCGCATGCAAATCCCAGGCTCATGAATATATAACATGACTACTGAAGGGCTGAATAAGAAGGGCGGGGTGGTCCCGGAAGCCGGCTTCCACAGGCTGAAAATACCGCCTTTTGTTCTGGTCGCCGGGTAATAACTCGATGTCTTTTTTCGCCTACAGTTTACCGACTCTTGGAGCCTCAAAGGAAGTGTGATGAGCACGACTAAAGTTGGCGGCAACTACCTTCATTAATTTCTGGTCTTTATCGCCGTCTTTATGCGCGAGTAAAAAGCTGTGAAACTCTTTGAAATGCAGTCGCAGCGTGGCCGCGGTTCAAGTTGAAGGAGCCGCCCTCTACCAAAAGCGCTGAGCCACGCCAGGAAAGGTGCTCTATGACTTATTGCGTCCGGTAGCGATTCAGACCGCGGTTAAAGAGTAGCAAAAACTCGCTAATCCACGATAGTCTGGATTAAAGCAAGCCCCCAAACCAAAAGCTGAGCTTGTTTACGATCGCTCCTTCAGTGGCATTTTAAAGAGGGCCAAGCCTGCCTTAATTGCGAGGTCGATTCACTGCAAGTGCTCTGGCCCCGAAAAAGAACCAGTCCGCTCGGGTAATTAACGTGGGAAAACTCGATTCTGAATAAACAGCTTAATTGCACCCGAAAACACTCAATTTATGCATGCGAGCTCAAAGTGACTTGTACCTTTCGTATCTAAACAGAACTCTATTTGTGAGACTTCGCTGTCTGTCCGTCCGTCTGGTCTGTCTATCCACGTCGATTATCTCGACCATTTTTAAAGCTGTCGACATGAAATTTAGCATAGGACTTGCTTGACCGCATCTAGTCCCAGAGTCAAAAGTAAAAAGATTATATTTTTAACTAACTAGCACGCATTTTTCTAGTCATCGAATTTTTACGAGAATTGTTATACAAGGGTTGTTGTGGTTTCTGATTGCGAATTTACTATTAGATTTTTAAAATTCAAAATAGCTGATCCAATATGGGAGACAAAAATCTCGAACAAATTTTAATTTCATTGAAAAATAGTATATAGGCATTTTCGAGGTCGCCGATTGAGAATTTACTATCAAATTTTTAAGGCTTTTCAAGAATGTTGGATCCACCATTTTGAATTTTGAAAATCTAACATCGGATTCGTAATCACCAACCCCGAAAATCCTTGCATACAAGTTTCCAGATGAATTCAGCGAATCTTTGATATTCTCATGAATTTATACTCAAAAAAATGTATGTTTTTTGTTATTTATTTACTATTATTGTTAATAGGACATTTCATGAATAATTATAATTATTTTATGATTATTAGGATCTGTGGAAACTAGAAAATAAAAAACTACCACGCATTCTATCATATAGTATATTGCTCATAAATAATAAAAATCCCACGGAATATTTAAGGGTCTCTGGGTGAGCCGCTGTACTGTAAAGGGTTAAGAGGAGGACAGAAGTGACCGAAAAGAAATTGCTCAGACAAGTGGGATATCGTGTGAAAGGACTCATTTTGCCTATTTCAAAACACTGTCCCTTTATTTTTCTCGTATCTCCGTTTAAGAGGTATCATCATAAACACTGGAGAAATTTTGGAACTTTTATTTTTTTCGATATTAAGATGGATAAAAATTACAAGAAAAAATAAAACGAAGTCTATTATTACACAGGACAATAAATTTTGCAAGCATTGTTTCATTTCTATAGAATTATTCCCGAAGATTTGTAATAGAATCGAAAACGAAAATATTCAATTAGATCTCGTTTTCCAGAAAAATATAATAAAATAAAAAATAACAAATTCATAATAAGACTTAACTTAAATCTTGAATCCTAATCTTAAGTCCTGTGGCACCACGTAACAAGTTCTTGACAATCCAATAATTTTTAATGATTTTTCAAAAATTTCCGTAAAACGCTCTTTTGTACTTTTCAACTATATTGAGCTAATTGAACTTTTTCTTTTGCGAGTTCATACATTGAGAAGAAGACGTTGTTCACATTAAACAATTTCCATCGTTAATTTGATTAAAAAAAACAATTTTGAAACAACATTAGTTTTATCAAAACAGTATTCAAAACAAATTAATTTGTTGAATGTCTTACTTAATGGGTTAAGTATATAGTTGTTTCAAATAAAATATAAAATGTACAACAATCCGCAACCAATTTTAACCCGGCGTGTGTACACTGGGTATTTTAAGGAACAGTCATAATTTTAAGGTCATATTTCTCTCTAACGAATAGAGAGCGGAATCCGCGGATACCCCCTAAAAAATCTAGGTAGTAGTAAAGACTAATAGCCTAAGGGACGCCCGGGTCTGACAGTTTACCTGTAAACGCCAGCGAGTAAAAGTCACGTTTGTTCCCTAAAAGACCCAGTGTACACACCATGTCAGCATTTTTTTAAAGGTAAGTGAACGTTGTTATTCTTATTTTTTCTCGTAGTTTTTCTTTTTTTGTTGTAACTAAAATTAATGTTTAATCTAATTTGATGCTGGTGCGGCTACTTTTTACGAACTACAATCTGAATAACAAAACTCCTTTTTATTTTTAGTTTATCAGTTCTTAAAATATTCCTCACTTTCAAAGGTTCAAATAACTCAACTTTTTGCAACCCACTCGAATGAGACCACATGCATTTGAAAGCTCGTACTTTAAACTAGAAAACACTGAAACCGTTTTTTTTAATTTGTTTATTGCAGAGTTACGAATTTTTTAACAAAATTCCATTTTTCAACATTCTGCAATTTTTAAAAACAACAGTTTTAAATTTTTGACTTTGGCAACTACTGGGCCACGTAGTAGACACTCCAATAAGTACCTCAGAATTTTTGCAGATTTTTCTGAAGTCGAGAAAACCTTGTAAACCTGACTGTTCCCTTAAAGACCCAGTGTACACACCGTGCCCTTAAAAATATAGTAGTTATACACACGCCGGGTTAAAAACGCGATAATCAAAACCACGCATATTTGATCCTACTATGCGATATTTTTGTCAGTGTAATCTACAGAAACAATCCTATAGAAATGATGTCATTTGTTGTGCAACTAAGGTGGTGTTAACCAATATTATCATAGTTTCTGAGAAATTAGCAAATCTGTACAGAACCTAAACGAAAATCGCACTTGACCAGTTTGAATTTTGTTTTTTTGTTTTTTTACTTTGAGCAGGCAGAGCACCAGAACGATTTTCATACTTAAGAATTTATACAATGTGGGGTTCTCGGAACAGGCGAAATTTTACAGTCCCCAGCGGCATAGCATACCTTGTCCACGTAACGCCTCTGGCAGGTGGGCGTCTTTATTTTTATTGAAAGTTTAAAGATAGAAAAGCGAAGACAACTCAAACAGTTTTCTAGTTTGGACTGAGACTCGGTGTGCTCGCGACTGACGACGTCAGACGAAGGGGCGAAGCCCAACGATAATTTTGTGGGAGTTCTGAGGAATGATTCACCGGGCGTTGCACTGCGCTCACCTCTGTCCGGTTACCTGGGCTTGAATTACGAAATCTTTAGGAATTGCAAACATTTATAGAATTTGCCCACATGCCCGCGTTAATGCATTTTAAAGGGTTTCCGGTAATTAAGGTAATGATTGTGTCATCGTTCTGGAAAACATTGCCCATTACTTCCACTTTATGCATGTGATGATCCAGTATGTATAGGTTGAAAGGTATGTAAAACAAATATTCCTGGAAATTTGAATTCAATTTTTCAAAATGTTTAACACATTGTCAAAAATGATGCGCGATTCAGCTATATTCAGCCGTCATTTTCAGTAATGCATTAACTATCCTATTTTGTCTTTATACATCCCGTATAGGATTGCCATGAATGACAAAACAGCCAACACTCGGCCTATGTAAAGTTGTCAATAATGTGTCAATGATTCGTTATTGATTTGGGCCACTCTCCAGCCAAACAAACATATATAGATATACTTCTCACGATATACCTACCAAGCTATATATTCAACAAGCTCAAAACTGGTAGTCTCTGGTTGCCAACTTTGAACCTACCAGTCTATGTCGGATTATCCGAATATTCGATTATCCGAATCGACCCCGGTCCCAAGTGATTCGGATAATCGGCGTTCTACTGTACTTACATATAAAAAATATCATCAAAAATAGAATCAAAAAAGTGAAACAATTGTTTGTTAAATTATATAGGGCCATTATTGGTAGGTTCTTGAAAAATGTATTCAATAAATTTTGGTTGCAATTTGATTACAATTAATAATATGTATTAAAATTTAATTATTATTTATAAATATCGACAGAAAAATATTTAATTCTTAATTGTATTCAAATTGAACCAACAGTAAGGTACAGTCGCCAAATTTCGTCCCCAAACCTAATTTCGTCTCCTTCAATATCTACTCTTTTAAAAACCGCCATCTATTATCAGTGACCCGAACCGACAGCTAGTTGCATCAGTCGGCCATTGTGTAGAAGTGTGTGCGTCACGACGTTCGTACCGACAGAAATTCGAAAATCAAAAAAAAGTGTTCAAGGTGAGTTTTTCATTGAAATATTCTCGGGTTCCATAAAATATTGAGATACCTGACTTATTGATACAATTTTTTTGTCAAACTAACTATTAATATCTCAGATGTTAATCGATTAAGTAAAATTTTCAGGTTATGACACGTTTTTTGCTTAAATGGATGCGACAAAATAAATAGAAATTTCCTAATATCGTCCCCTTACGTGAACCTTATATCGTCCCCGGGACGGTATTACGATCTCGTATGGTGAACACAACGGTCATGTCACTTCATAGCGAGAATGATGACGCAGAATGCCCAGTTTGTCATAATACCTATTCTCAAGACAAAAAGGGCGAAAAATGGATAAGATAGATTCAATGTATACAATGGATGCACGAAGATTGCGTTGAAAATCCAGGACCAAAATTTGTCTGCACTATTTGTTTGGAGAATTAGAAGTACCTACTTGTACCTTACCAATGATTAAAATAATTAAGAAAGTGCTGATTAGATATTAATATGATAGTTAGGTTCAATTTTATATAATAGAAAAGGAGTAAGTACAACTCCAGTTCACGTACTGATTATTGTGATCTCAATATCGTCCCCGGGACGTAATTAGGAGCCAAAAAATATATTTTTATAATTTGAGTATTTTTATTAAAGCTATTTTATAACATTTTCTAACAATGTTAACGCGTTTTTGATTATTTTTAAGAATAAAGGAATATTGAACCTAATGTTTGACGTTTCATTTATTACTGTAGTATTTTTTTTTATTTTTTTAGATTTGTTTTAGAAAAAAGGGACGATATTTGGCGACTCTACCTTATTATCAGATATTATCTCATAGCTTTTAAAATTAATATAATTGTAATGAAATTCCAAAAATCTCATGAATAATTTTTATAATATTAATTATTTATTATCAATTATCCATTATTAAATCATTTGTTCAGCAATATTGACCCTATTTCGTTTGCCATTAATGGCCGATTCAAATTTTTAATGTTTGGACCCACATTTCAATCCGTTGTTTTTTCCCGGTAATGGCTCATTCAAGGGTACCTATCATTGGCCAATATTATACGAATGGGTCTCTGCATTAGCCCGACCCTGGGCCGATTGACAAACCCAATATGGGATAATCCAAAATTTTACGTTAAGCACAAAGTCAATAAATGTTATGACCTAGTTTTGAAAATAATTGCTTTTTTTACTCATCTAGTTATCTACAATACCGCAATACTCAATAAACAACAAAAAACAAAAAATGTACAATATTAGCCTTAACTTTTCTTTTGCTCTTAGTGTAAGGAAATCGTAATCAGCGAATCCGAAAATCTCTATACTTCCATTTTCATAGAAAATTAAAGATAAAAATGTTTGCAGTTTTCGATTGTCATTCTTCAGTTTGTAAACAGGTTTATAATCAGCGCTTTTCAGAGATATGTATATCTTTAAGTTAAAAATGCACAGTCGCTATATTGATCCCGCCATTTTGGAACCTAGAATAATTATGATTCATTAATCTCTTCAGGAACGAATTTTCAAAATTCGTAAAAAAATTATCGGGTTTTTTAATATAGTTATTTTTGATTTGTCTTTGCATGACTAATAAAAAAAAAATCAAACTTTCACAATGTGTCAGTATGCCTGAAGAGTTAAAGAAGGCTTACATAAAAATAAAAGGTATCTAAGGTGAATGTACAAACCCAGTTCTGTTTTTACACGAACTTTTTTTACACGATTTTGATTTAATGGGTTAGGGGTAAGCGGGGTTTTTCAAAAAATTTGATTTTTAATTGTCTTAAAGATGTTCCGAAAATATTATCTTCAAATTTCAACTGAATCCAATAAATAGTTTTCGAGATATCCTACAATTACTGAAGGGCTCTCCGCCTCTCGATGGTAGTTATGTAGCCGATGGCAGCTGCAAATCGAGTGTAAAACTTTAAATGAGTTTTTCTCGAAACTATGTTTTGCAGCTATAATTCAACGGATTTGAATGAAATTTATACAGCTACAATATAAAAAACTAGTACCTGATCAAAGGAGTCTTTTTTTATTAAAACTTATATTTTTTATAAATATTAAACGGTGTAAGAAGTGCTCTTTTCCTTGAAAACCCACGAGTAAATGATCAGAGGCCGCCAATTTGTTTATTTCCAAAAAAAAAGAAAAAAAATTTCGATCGGGTACAAGATTAACTATTAAACTAATGTTTTTTTTTATTGATTTTAGATGAACCAGTAAAGTGGTATGATTGTCCCCGCAAAGGACGACTTGTGGGACGGGATCCAACAAATATGGCGATAACTTAGTCTACAATAAATATTTTGTTTTAAAATTTTTGTAAAATAAAGTTAAAACATAACATAATAGCTTTGTATTATTTGTTTTATAAAATAAATTAAAATACTGAGAAAAAAAAATTAATTAAAATTTTCCTCTTTTTCACGCCGCTGACTAGCGCAAATTTGCTTCATATCTCTCATCTTTATAAAATAAAATGTGCAGCACGTAAAAACTATAAGGTTCTTAAAAAAGCTTGCATATGGTTTATCCGTATTGTTTGTACTGATTACATAAGGTCCGGAACCAATCTTTGTATTTTTTTTACGTGTATTTCTAGGGAACGTATCTATCTTGTAAAAACAGACTTATCTGTATTTTATCATATGTATCTATCGATACTCTTAATCTTAGTAGGTGGACAGAATAGCCACTAACATACTTTTCTAATTGAACAAGTTATCATTTAATTAGAAAAATATATGAGTTGCCATCATGTCCACCCACTAAGATTAAAAGTATTGAAAAAAAAACCTCCGAAGTGCGTAATTAGGTAACTTGATCCCTAAACCCTACGCTAAGTAATATTCAAATAAGTCAAATCCAACAGACTTGGTCACCTGGTCACGACCACGGGAAACCCTAAATAAAAACATGCTAACACTAAACTACCTGGACAACTTCTTATCAATTTATTTTCTCTCAACGGTCGGTGTGCGCTGCAATTGTTAATTAAAATTCCTCGTAAGTAGCTCAACTTGAAAATCAAGTCTTTGGAACAGAAACAAAACCACTGAGCTGGCACACGAGGGCATTTGTTTAACTCAAACTATGGGTGTATTCTGACGAGGTGAGGTGAGGTGCTCCGCTGCAATGGTGATAATCGCCGTGGGAAATAAAAACCCGCGACGCTTTTACCTGAGTGGGGGCTGCAGGGGTCTAATCTAAGTGATCACTTAGCAGCAAGCCAGGCTTAGACATTGCGGGCGCAATGACAGTGACCGCAAAACGCATATAAAACTTGGCCACATCCATTCTCACTTTTTCTGCATTTCCTAGCTAATTGTAAGTTAGACACCGCCGGGTTTTGTTGCAATTTCTTGCAATTGTGCGTGTAATTAATAGCAGCGGTTAGGATCATATGTTCCCTCCAACAGTTGTGGGCACCTCGGAGAAATTTATTCGGTATGGAAATTTAATAGCGTGATAAGAGAGTATTTTCAAATGAAGACGATATGTTTTTACCATTAGAGGAAAAACAGAATATTTTAGTTGAGGCAGTATAAAAATATTCGATTGAAATTCACGTACCGAGGATTTCGTGCCTTCGTATCTATTAGTGGAAAAAAAGAAAATTAAATTAAAATTTTTTAACACGGCTGCAAATGACCGTAAAGCTATGCATAAACAAAGTTATGGTTTATTATGCGTGAACAAGACTTAATTGAATATTTTTTGAAGCAGAAAAATTAATATTTGGACTTTAAAAAAATATACGAGTATGTACAGAATATAAGAGTATGTACAGAATATACGAGTATGTACAGAATACAAAAAATACAAACTTATCCTTGCTTTAGTTGGTAGAAGCAATATTTATGGATGGATGAGCTCAACTGAACTAGTGATGAGCAAAACAAGAGCTGATAGTATTGGTATTGGTTTTGAATCAATAGACTTAATCTTGATCTTGGTCTTGTCTGTGAAGTCTTGGTCTGCTTTGCAAGACTGTCTCTTACACCATTTAAGTAGACATCAATAACAAAATTGTTTTCTTGAAGACTGATTGGTGTGAAATTCGAAACCGTTCTGTATGCTAACTAAGTACTGCACTATTTTTATGTCGATCTGCAGAAAGTTAGTAAATAACCAGAGAATAGGTGTACAGAAAAAAATTAATTAAATTAAAATGAAAAAGTCCGGAACAAAATATAAATGTAATAATTCATGGTTTAAAAAAGTGGGTGTTGGAAATACTAATTTTATTTATTTTAAATTTTATTTGGGTGGTAAAAAATTTCAGAAATATGGTTTAGCCAAGAGACGCGAAAATAGTTATAGAATTATTGAGAGTTTTGAAAAGGATAGAAGTAAGAGAAAATCCTTCAAAGGAAATTAGCAAACTCCAATTGAAAAAAGTGAAAAAATTTAGTAACAAAATGTAGCAATAGTATTTTTTTAAATTGCTCATATATGCTCGTGTATAAGAATCAAAATCTGTACAACGAAATACTTACAAATTTGGAGTATAAGATCAATTAATACTTAAGCAATGATTATTTTGTTAAAATTGCATAAAGTTCTGTTCATTTTCACCCGAGTTAAAAATAGAATAATTTTCTTAAATCTAGCGATCCTCAGATACTACAAATAGAAAAAATGTTTTTAAGTCAGCAAAAATATCGCAGTTCGATCTTGTTTTTGGTCTAGTCTTGCAAACATTGTCTTATTCTTGGTCTTGGTGTCGGTTTTACAAGTCGAGTCTTCATCTTACTACCGCAGGTATAATATTGGTTTTGGATTTTTTAAAATACCAAGACCGAATTTGCTCATCACTAAACTGAACTATTAAAAAAACTTACATGATATATTCGTAGGCATAACTATTTCTCGATGGACTTTTTATGCTCGTAGATCTTAAAACTTGCCTTCTTGGTTAGAAATCTTTAATATTCCAGTCCAATGGGATAAAATTTTCGCTGAAATGAGTTATCTCATATACTCAGCATTTCTGGGTCCCGCCGAAATAGCTATTTTAAGTCAAACATGAATTTTTTGGATCCATTTTTAAGATTATTTTTTTTATCGATATGGTAAAAGTAAGGTAAATGGGCGAAGGCCTACACTAAAGAACAACTTTTTAAGAGTATTCAAAAAATTTTTTATTAAAAAATATTGAAAATTGAGTTTTTGACATTAATTTTAAATTGACGCTCCGAAAAAAAAAAGTCGATTTGCGGTGAGACACGTAACTCGAAAATTACTTGACCGATCCTTTTGAAATTGTGCACACTTTTTCTGTAGACAATTTACAAGGTATTCCTGTCGAGATATTTTTTTTTTCAATGTCTTTTTTTTTTTTAATAGAATTTTTCCCGATTGAAAACAGAAATTCCAAACAAAAAATTTCCTTTTTTTCGTTTTTTTGACTTTAAACTCACACCAAAAATTCAATAATCGAAATAAATAAAAAAAACTTGACAGCGTTACCTCAAGAACCTTATTAACTAACAAAATCTTTTTGGTTTTTTTGTTTTAGATGATCCAGCTATTAGTTATGTGTCTCACCGCAAATCTACTTTTTTTTCGGAGCGTCAATTTAAAATTAATGTCAAAAACTCAATTTTCAATATTTTTTAATAAAAATTTTTTTGAATGCTCTTAAAAAGTTGTTCTTTAATGTAGGCCTTCGCCCATTTACCTTACTTTTACCAGATCGATAAAAAAAAAATCTTAAAAATGGGTCCAAAATGCTTGTTTGACTATACCCTCCCCCTTCCCCCCCCCCCCCCCCCCCCCCCCCCCCCCCCCCTCCCTTAATAGTTAACGTTTAAACAGCACAATGGGGAAAAGCACGTAAATTGTGAAAAGTTACTTACAATGAAATTGTTTTATTCCTTAAATCGTTTCTAACAACAGACACATTTCTGTAGGAAATTAGATAAAGCAATTTGAGGTCACAATTCGAAGTAACTACTGACTTCTGGGATTTTTTTTTAAATTATTTTTCTTATCGTTGCAATGACTCTTGCAGGGCTCATTTTTCGGATTAAAGTAATGACGAAGTCCCGTAAAAAACTTTCTTCAGATTTCCGCAAAGTTTCAATAATTCCAACTAATCAGAGCTCATCCACAGGAAGTGATGAATGTCGAATAAGTTCGAATTGTTGATTTTCTTGACAAAGTTTCCCGGTCGATGGTATCATGATGGGGCGCCCGTGAGTCAATCGACTGCTGTGTTTACACTTTCCCCCCTTTTTCTTATCAGCGACGACTGCTGGTCTGCCTACAACGAAGCAGAATGCACAGAATCAATAGTTATAGAAGAGGTTAGAGCCCTCTCTTCTTTGAATTCAGCAAATTCAGAATTCATAGGCAACAGAGGATCAGATCGTTAGGGGTCAATTAAGTCAATACGTGGCCCGTTCACCCAGGCGTTTAACGAACAATTTATGGATGATTATGTCTGCCCGCCCTTAATAAAGCTTGTCCCCCTTTAGCCACAATCCAGCGACACAGCGGGGCCCGCCCAGGAAATAATGTCGACGACAGCCCCTCCGGGGAGCTCTCATAATAGCTCACAGCAGGGCCCCGTGTAAAATAGGCCCATTTTAGCAAGCGACTATATTTTTTATTTTCACGCCCTGTAAAATCCCCTGAAAAGCTGCTTCTTCAATCGAAGAATAAAAGCTATGCTGAAAGAGTACAAGGACCCCGAGCTAGATCCTATGGGACCCACCTTACGTAACCGGGCCGGGGCTTAGAATATTGTAAACAACTCCGGAACGAAGCCGAATCCACTTTGTTTGCAAATAAACCATAACGAGCCTGCTCCCCAGCACAGAGGCGGAAAAAGAACAGAAAGACAAAAACATTGGAAGGCGTCCAAATGGCAAAAAAACCTGCAGAATTTGCGCAGGCCACTGGCCAAGAAGACGAGGGAGCAGCACAAGTAAAAGCGGCAGCAGAGCACTAGTTCTTGGGGCAACGGGGGAATTCCTGTAAAACTGATGAAAAGGCGCATCAGATCGGGGCGGATTCCGGGCATATTTCAGACAGAAAAAAAACACCATCACACTCGCCAGCCTCAGCAATCTCTGGAGCAGCGTTCTCGAGCCACTGAAAATGATGAAATTGAAATCCTTCTCGCCGTCTGGCACCGGCAAAGGAATGCGACCAGAATCTGGGCGTGATTTTTATCTCGCGGCGCCCCATCGAATGAGTTCGCTTTTCACAGGGATCCCACCGCCTAAATGGGGAACACTTTTGAATCGGGCTCGACTGCTTTAAAACGTACCAAGACGGCGCTCTCCCGCACAACCTGGGACACGGTTTCCCGCAGCTGGGCAGCCATTCCCGGCTTGTTGAGGCCCCGGGTGAACTTCCTCTCGGTCATGTTATCCGCGGGAAATGCGTTCCTTGTTCACTTGCGGCCACCAGCCAGCGGCCAAACTCACATAATCACCACCTGACACAGTGCTCTGGGCGGCGAGCGGCACTTCTTCGCGGCTTCTTTTCAGAATTTTTCACTTTCAGTTGCACAGGTCACAGGAGCACTCGCGAACGCCTCCACTGACAACAAGTCGCTCCAAGCCATTCGACGCGTCGAATCGGACTGTCAAACGGCGGCCGGGCGGAACGCGAGCAGCCGGCGGCGACCGACGGACGGGAACGCACAGCAACGCAGCGTCGTGCGCATTCGCGGCGGCTGTCTCTTTCCGGCGCATGGCGGCATTGCCCAGTACGAGGTGGGGAAAATTCACTTTTTCACCGCAAGCAGCCACCTCGAGAGGTTTGAATTCCAACTCAGTGTGGTGGAAAAATTCAAATGTTGACGGTTAAGCTAATTTTAAATCCCTCTAAGCGAAGTTAGATAATTTTTGCACAACTTCCTTTAAAATATATTTGTTCTTTCTTTCGAGTTTTTTTAGACCTCAACCAAGAAGTGTGCAGTTTTGGCACCCATTTTTAAGGGGACATTTACTTTCTAAAGGACCCCGCACAAATTGTATGGAAATCGGGTCCCGGTCAAATTCGCTGAAACTTTGCAGAAACGTAGTTCTCAACCTGCTGATCAAAAGTCTCAATGGGCCCGAAGTCATCCTATGATTAGTTGCGGAGATATAGAGGGGTGAAGTGTGAGACATTTGCGGTAGACCCAAGTATGCTTCACGAAGTCTCTAGTTGCTTAACTCGGAAACCAAGGCTCCTAACAGAAATCTTTGAACACAAAAGTTGTTTGTAGTTATCCAGGCCTGTCATTACAACCATAAACATTTTTGGTTGACCTTAACCTTGACCATGGACCTTAACCCATTAATGCGCAAAACGAGAATTTTGTGCACCCAAGTTGAATTGTACGATTCGAATAGAAAACTGGGGCGATTTTCTTCCAAAATCGTATATAGGGGGTTTTCGGGGGTGTTCTTTCAGAATCTGGCATTTGTTTAGCATAAAATCTTAAAAAACCCTATTACTTTTTGGGTTTTTAAAAAAAAATGCGAATTTTTGTTGGTCTTTTTTTCTTTTCAAAGTTGATTATCTTGTTGTTGCTACTATTGAATGATCATATAACCACCAGAAATCGCGGTCCGAATGTCTAGATATTCTCAAAACATGGTTTTGAAAGTTCTAGGAAAATGTCTCAGGAACATAACCTATTTTGAATTTTGTCTTAATTTTTTTTTAGGAAGTTCAAAAATTTTCCTACCGTCAAAAACGAGCCTTTTGGAATGCGCCCTCTACCTTCACTACGAAGAGTAAAAAATGTTCAAAAAAATTTTTTTTATATAGTTTAATATATATATTTATACAATCAAAAAACAGTTTGTCTATAAATACTATACATTTTTTTGTATAAAAGTTTTAAGAATGTGATTTTTTTCCAATATAGAAAGTAAATGTCCCCTTAACCGTTTGCCTTACGATTTAATTTTAAAGAATCGTTAGGATTTTGCACGAACGTTTAAAATACGTAGAAAAATTACTTTCGTTATTTTTAAAATTTTTAAACTGCGATAACTTGAAGAATATGAGTCTGAATATTTCACTTTCCTATTATATTTTAGAATTTAGTATTTTAATAAAGTAAATTGAATTAAAAGTAAGTTCAAGCTTTTTACTCACATACTGTACAGGATATCTCGGCAAGATGTGCACCACTATACAGTGGGTGGTCAAGCAATTTATTTATTTATTTATTTATTTATTAGCATGAATACATAATAAATCTCCTACGGAGATATAATACATATCCTGAAAGAGAGATGATGAGACATCTCTGTGATCAGGAGCTAAACTTACAACCTAAACTATAAACTAAAATAGAACATGTTAAGTATTAGATTAGAATTATACAATGTTGAAAATAGACCGCATAATATACAATATTTTACATTTTTAATTGTAATATCTTATACACTATGTGATATACAATTGGTGTAGTCCATTATTTTGTTTCATAAATTGCAAGATTTTTTTCTTTATACATTTCTCAGAGGATCTAAGGTCCTTATAATCATTTGGCAAAGTATTAAAGTATTTTATTGCAGTATAAATACTATTCTTTTCAAATATAGTTTTTTTATGATTAGGTATTAATATATCCCTATTTCTAGTTCTACTCAATGAATCTCTGTATGCACTGCTCAAATACTCATAATGGAACATGATACACTTGGTAATATATAATTCTTGTAGTGTAGGTATTTTTTGGTTGTTTAGCATTTTTATAAATTTATTTTGGAGTATTATTAACGGCTTCAATTCAGACATATATGCCCCTCCCCAGATAATTAGGCCATAATTAATAATGCTATACACATAAGCGTAATAAATAGTTTCTAATACCTTTTTTTGGTAAATAATTAAGATTATGCATTATATACAAAAAATACCTAGTTTTTTTTAATTACGTATTGTATATGCTGGTCCCATTTTAAGTTATGGTCAACAAGAACACCAAGATATTTTGTGGATTCAGTTCTTTTTACATGCATATTATTTATTACTATATTGGTATTTTGAGGAACACTATCAACATAGCACCCAAAAGTTATGTGTTCAGTTTTAGATACATTCAAAGTTAATTTATTTTCAGCAAACCAGATATTCATTTTTTTTGCAATTTTAGATTCATATTATCCTGAGCTAACGTCCAATTATCAGCATAACTTAATACTACAGTATCATCAGCAAAAGCAAAAGTATCAGAGCAATACCCAAAGATATCATTGAGATAAACCAAAAACAATAGTGGCCCTAGTACAGTACCCTGTGGTACGCCTATTTCAATAGTTTTAGCCTGACTAGTTATATCACCTATTTTAACTTTTTGCTTTCTGTTAGATAAGTAGCTTTTAATTAGTGTTAAGGCAATACCTCTCACCCCTTCATTTTCGAGTTTCGATAATAGTAAATCATGCTGTACAGTGTCGAAAGCTTTACTTAAATCAATGAATGTAGCTAATACTGTTTTATCATTATCAATCAAATTATATATAATATTAAATATAAATTCTCCTTCGACCGGTACCCTCACCTTGTCGTGGTGAAGGAGCTTGCGCGCGTCGATGATTGACTGAGCTATGTCGGCGGTAGCAATTTGCTACCGGAAGGGACACCCATGCCGAACAGGTCAGTCCTGAGACGTCAGACTAAGAAGGGAACCACCTAACATGATGGAAGGCAAGCCTTTTGGTACTTTGTCTGCACGAGGTAACCAGCTTGAGACTGGGAATCCTCCCGCTCTAGAAGCGGCCGGGGCTAGGAATGTGCAGGTCCCACTTCCATTGATGACCGAGGTGGCGGGTCCAGGCCAAGGAGGAAGCCCTCTACTGGACTCCGATGATAGAATGTCGCAAGACGGACTATCATCGATTGGCACATTGACTCAGTCAATGGAGAGCCTACTCTTCGAACAGGAGAGGACCGAAAAGCAGCCCGCTGTGACTACGGTTAATCCTGTTCCACTGGACATTCCCAAAATCCCTCCGGTTACCACCAACCAACCCGAGGGATTGTCCAAAAGACAGCTGCGACGGCTGAGGAGCAAGAGGAACAAGGCTAAGGCGCAAGAAGCGGGAGCTGACGGCGTCAAGGGCCCCACCACTTTCTCCTCAACTCCACTGGCGACTGTCACTAAAAGAGGAAGATCGGAAGGGGATTCACCTAATCCGGGTTCCTCGGCTAGTGCCATTTGCTCTGGGGAGTCTACAGCCAAGCCGAGTAAGAACAAGCGGAGGAAAGTCGCAAAGACCGGTCTCCAAAGTTCTTCGAAGCCAGACGAGGTAAAGGGGAAACCCGATCCTCGTACTGCAGCGCACGAGAGGATCAGTGAAAAAGATTTAAAAGAAGCTGGCCCCTCAAGTGCATTGCCGAGCTCAAGGACAACGGGTAGGGGGGACGGAAAAAGCTTCGCGGAGGCTGCTTCCCAAGCCCTAGTCGTTGTGATTGAGGCCGGCAACCCACAAAGGGAGATGTCGCAGCGACATGTCAGCTTTGTGGAAGGCTACATTTGGAAGCTATTGGGTGAGACCAAAGAGTCGCCCATGTTTGAGGGAATGGTCGTTTGTGACGGAACCTTAAAGGTTCAGTGTACGAACGAGCACTCTCTCAAATGGCTGCTTGCAAATGTAAGCAAAATTCCAGCTTGCGATGGCATAAAATTTTCTGCTACGAAAGGTAGCGACATGCCCAAGCTGGTTCGAGCAGTTATGTGGATCCCTGGACCACCCAAGGCACCCAGGGACATAATTGCTCGACTACGTATTCAGAATCCGGGACTGGAAACCAAATACTGGAGAATCCGCGCGTTCAGTAGCAAGAGGAAGAATCCTAATGACCCTGAGGGCTCTACTCTTGCACTGGGCATAGATCAGGAGTCTCTGAAAGTCCTGGATTCCGTTTACGGATGCCGTCCTCATTTGGGCTTCGGAAGAGTGAAAATTCACGTTTCCGGAAAATAAATGAGGACAACGGGTGTATTGGGGAGCAGCTGATTATGATGTCTGCTGACTTGAATATCACTCAAATTAACCTGCAGCACAGTAAATCGGCCACTGCTATCTTAAGTGGAAGGTTGGTAAAACTGCGGACATTCCCCCAAATAACATTAATGCAGGAACCATGGGTTTGCAGGAGGAGAATCTGTGGCTTCGGTGCGATTAGTTGGGGGCAACTCTTTCATTACGAAAGAACGGAACGACCGCGGGCATGTGTTATTGTATCTAATACAATCGAGGCCACGATGTTAAGACAATTTTGCAGTCAAGACGTCGTTGCGGTCAAAGTATCCTACAACGTATCGGGAGCTAAGCAGGATGCAATCTTCGTATCTGCTTATCTGCCGTATGACTCCATTAGCCCGCCTCCTTCAAAAGAGCTGCTGGATATTGTGGGATACGCAGAGTCTAATAATTTAGGTCTGGTTATTGGTTGTGATGCCAACGCCCAGCACACCCTTTGGGGTAGCAGTAAATGCAATCCCCGGGGGGAGAAATTATTGGATTTCATTCTGTCGTACGATCTCGTGGTTAACAATAAGGGAAACAACCCAACTTTTGTCACGAGTAGGCGACAGGAAGTAATAGACCTGACACTCACAAATAGGAAGATGTCAAACCTTATTACCAACTGGCGAGTTTCAAAAGAGGAATCTCTTTCGGACCACAGATACCTGGAATACCGAATAGCCATCGATATCATAAATATCCCGGCCGGACGGAATCCTAGGAAGACTGATTGGGAAAGGTACAAACAACTTCTTTCATCGAAGGAAATTAATGTACGCAAAATCCGCTCCACGAAGGATATTGAGGACGAGACCCAAAAATTGAGTCGGACCTTATTGGATGCCTTTGAGGAAGCGTGCCCTCTCAGAAAGAGCAGATGTGGCAAGAATGTCCCCTGGTGGAACAACAACCTGCAGAAGCTCAGGAAAACAACCAGAAAGCTTCTAAAGAGGGCCCTAAGAACTCAGGAAGATGATGATTGGCTAACCTATCAAACTCTACAGCGTGAGTATAAGAGAGAGATAAGATCTGCCAAGGTCTCCTCTTATAGGAAATACTGTGAGGAACTGGTGGGGATGAGAGAGGCTGCAAGGCTGCATAAAGTCTTTCAGAAAGATAATACAGCCAAACTAGACACTCTCCGTAGGCCTGCGGACGGAGGTTACACGAGCTCCAAACAGGAAGCATATGAAATCCTGTTTGAGACTCATTTTCCGGGCAGTCAGAGAATTCAATTAGATGAAACCCTAGTGAATTTACAAGAGAGAGTAAATATCACCAGGAAAGATAAATATATAGCATCCAAGGTTGTGACTGAGGAAAGGATCGAGATGGCCTTGACCTCTTTCGAAAACTTTAAGACCCCAGGTCTGGATGGTATATATCCAGCCATGCTAAAAACAGGAAGTACGTCTCTAGTTCCGGCACTAAAGAAAATCTTTAGGGCCTGCTTAATCTGGGGATACGTGCCAACTGCTTGGCGTAAAGTCAGAGTAGCTTTTATACCTAAACCGGGCAAAGAAGATTACACTCTGGCAAAAAGTTTCAGACCCATTAGTTTAACATCATTCCTTTTGAAATGTCTGGAACGACTGGTAGAAAAACACATCAGGGGAGAAACGCTGAGAAGAAGACCCCTCAGTGAACACCAGCATGCCTATAGGAGTGGAAGATCCTGTGAATCCGCACTGCACGATCTAATCTATAAAATAGAAAGTGCGGCGGATCGTGGATCTTTTGCTCTTGGGGTTTTTGTGGACATTGAGGGAGCCTTTGACAATGCAATGTTCTCATCCCTATGTGATGCTGCCAAGGCGTATGGAGTGGACTCTGTGCTTATACGATGGATCCATTCCATGCTGTCACAGAGACTACTTTTAACAGAAAGCGGAAGCGACACTGTTATGAAAGTTGGGAAGGGCTGCCCGCAAGGGGGAGTACTCTCACCTCTACTGTGGTGCTTCTTAGTAGACTCGCTTTTAGGCGAATTACAAAGTCTAAATATACATACACAGGCCTACGCTGATGATGTGTGTGCACTCGTTTGTGGGGACTCGTTAAGGGACGTCTGTATTAAAATGCAGAGGACCTTGGATAGGATCCAGAACTGGTGTGAGAGGCATGGCTTATCAGTGAATCCTAGAAAGACAACACTTGTGCTGTTCACTAGGAAGAGAAAACTGGATAATCTCAAGCTTCCAATTCTGAAAGGTGAAACCATTCAACTCTCCAAGGAAGTTAAATACCTAGGGGTGACTCTAGACAGCAAACTGACTTGGAAGGCTCATGTCGAACACAAAGCATCTCGGGCATTAAATGCCTTTTGGCAATGCAGAAGAGCCTTTGGGAAGACATGGGGTCTAAAACCCGCTGTGGTACATTGGATGTACATAGCCATCATTAGACCCATTATTACATATGCGTCAGTGGTCTGGTGGAACAGAACGGAGATAAAATCGACTCGTTCTGTTCTTGACAGAGTACAGAGAGAGGTCTGCATAGGGATAACAGGAGCTTTTAGCTCGACACCTGGTGCAGCTCTAAACGCGATGCTTAACATGCAACCCTTGGACATTGCTATCCAAGAAGAAGCAATGAAGACCGTGTGCCGCCTAAAGAAGTGCGGACTCTGGCACGGTAAACATGCTATCGGACATGGTGTTATATCACAAAGGCTTGAAGAAAAGTGCATTTTATTCAATATGCCGGCGGATGATATGACCCCGATATTAATGTTCGGAAGAAGATTTCAAATTCTCTTCCCAAAAAGGGAGGAATGGGAAGATCCAAACAAAATATTGAATGGACTCAACGACATCTTCTATACAGACGGCTCGAAGACCGTAAACGGTACGGGCGCTGGATGGTTTTTGAACGAAGAGATCAAATACAGTTACTCACTTGGAAACATGGCGACGGTCTTCCAAGCTGAAGTTTTTGCCATTCTAGAAGTGGCCAACTGGATAATTGCCCAGAGGTGGCAAGGTAGAAGGATAGGTATCTGCAGCGACAGTAAGGCTGTCCTTGCTACACTTCTTAATCCCAATACTCGAACAAAAATAGTCCGAGATTGTAAGAAACGACTGAATTCGGTTGCAAAATGTAATCGGGTCATTCTTATATGGGTCCCTGGCCACCAGGGAGTGGAAGGCAACGAGTCTTCAGATTCCCTGGCGAGGGAAGGCGCTAACTCCCACCCCATAGGTCCAGAGCCCATTATTGGTATTAGCTCTGCGGCGTTGAAGAACTGGATAACTCGACACGTTGACTTAGTTCACGGAGAGAGATGGTCCAGCCTAAGTACCTGCAGACGTACCAAGTACTTTATAGGTAATCCGAACAAGAATACTGCGAAATTCTTACTTAGCTTAGGTAGGAAAGATTGCAGGGCTCTAGTAGGGACAATTACAGGGCATAACACTCTTGGCAAACACTTGAATACCCTGGGAATCATCGACGACCCTGTGTGCCCCTCGTGTGGGGAGGAGGAGGACAGCACAGAGCACTACCTCTGTGACTGTCCTGCGTTCTCTCGTGCACGTAGGGACGCGTTTGGCGTCGATGTTATGAGGATGGAGGACTTCGATTCTCGATCTCTGTTTGAGATTCTCCAGTACATCAGGACAACGGGGAAGTTCAAATAGAGCGGGGGTTTTGAGCGCAATGGACTAAAAAGTCTGAGCGTTCGAGGTGCTTTGCCTCCCCCCCCCAACAAATCAATCAATCAATCAATCAAATATAAATTCCAAAGCATTTGTCGTACCAATACTGCGCAAAAATCCATATTGCCGTTTATTTATTCTAGTATATTTAGTTAGGAAATTATATAATCTATTATGAATTAATTTTTCTAATACTTTAGCAATATTAGATATCAGTGATATTGGACGGTAATTATTGAGAGAAGTTGTTTCACCAGTTTTAAATACTGGAACAATTTCAGCCTGTTTCAGAGCCGAGGGCCAAATGCCAGCACCTATACATTTATTAAAAAATTTTTCTAATACAGGACTAATATGTGGTGAGAGTACTTTAAGGGGACATTCTCTTTCGAAATTTTCAAAAAATCGATTTTGAGATTTTTACATATTTGGATTCTATATACTTTCAAAAGTTCCCTCCTAAAATTTCATCAAGAAATTCGTAATAGAAAAAAAGTTACAGCTATATTTGTAAGAGCGCTCACCCATGAGTAACAACCGGTTTCTATTCAATAAAATTATGGTAAAAAATCTTTAAACGCGTTTTTCTCGAAACTACCTTTTTCAAACTGGTAGGACGGTTTTCTCCGAATCTACTTGACCGATTTTAAAAAACCAAAGAGCATTCGATTACTTATTGAAAATACTAGAGGATATGCCTCTAAAATTTAAAAAAAAAAAAACCCCCTTTTTTTACGGGGGTAACTTACCCCAAAAAAAATTGCTTTTTTTCGCATTTTTCTGAAATATACATATGAAAACTTCAAAATATGAAAAAGTATGAGTTTTAGAGGCATATCCCTTAGTTTAGAGTCTCAAGAATAGAATCCATTTTGAATTTTTCAAAAATCTGTTACAGGAGGTCCACAAATTGTCCTACCGTATAAAACGTCACTTTTGGACGACGCCCTCTACAGGAGCCAAGGGAAACTAAAAATGAAAAAAAAATTTTTTTTTATATTCTTAAGACACAGTTGAACAATGTCCAAAAGAAATTTTGTCAGTAAATATAATAGTTTTTTCATAATAAAATTTTTAAAAAGTGCTTTTTTTTTCAATTTCGAAAGAGAATGTCCCCTTAAGAACTCCGGAATGAATATTGTCAGAACCGCCATTTCGGTCCTTAAGATTTTTTATTATTTTTTCTATTTCAAGAGCAGTTACAGGTACGAGATATATAGATTTGCAGTTACGCTTGTTCTTTGTGAACATACAATTTAGATTATTGGTGGAGCATTGGATTTTACTTGCAAGTTCTTTACCTATGTTACAGAAAAAATCATTAAATGCATTAGCAATGTCTTCGGGTTTTTCAAAAATATTATCATTGGTGATTATTTTTTTAATGGTACAGTTTTTATTGTTTGTTTTTCCTAATTTGTTATTAATATAATTCCATAGATTTTTAGGATTTTTGGTGCTTTTTTCAGCAGTTTCAATTTCAAAATTTGCTTTAGCAGCTTTTATTATTTTTTGTAAATATTTCTCATACGTTTTATATTGATCTTTATAAGTTTTTGAGTTTCTATTAGTTTTCCATAGGTTGTAAAGATTTTCTTTATATTTGATAGAATTAAAAATAGCTTTAGTCATCCACTTTTTTCTATAGATAGTTTGTGATTTTTTGTTTTTGACAGTAGCTTTATCTATGCATAATTTAATGTTTGAGATTAGGAGATTAATTGCAATTTCTGGGTCATCCAATATACCACATGTAGACCAATCAATATTTTCAGAAGCCTCAATTAATTTATTATATTTTAATTTATAGAAATATTTAGTAGTCTCATTGCTAGCATTGTCAATATTGAAACCACACAACAAAGGGTAATGGTCAGGAAAAACTTGTGAGTGTTTAATAGCTTTCAGTTCTATATCTGTTCTAGCAAACATATTATCTATACAGGTACCCCCTCCTTCATTAGGCCTAGTGATAGTATTAAATAGAGGTAAATAACCAGAAGCATAGCACTCATTAAGCAGTTCATTTGATTCAGAATCAGGGTTTAAAATATTAATATTATAATCACCAATAATAATATGATTTTTACCTTTTCTATTAAGTATATTTTTCATTGCATTAATAAAATGTGGTTTACTAAAGTTATGGCATCTATATAAAGCAGTAACTAACAAGTTTTTGTGTTCATTTAAGACAATATCACATTCCAGCATTCTGAAATCCTCATACTCAACTATATTTACATTATGTACAATATCATTACGCACATATATAACAACTCCGTCAGCCATATTTATTTTGCCATAATTGTAATAAATTTTATAATTGTTAATTATAAATGCGTTTGGATTATCTAATTTCCAGGTCTCGGTACAAACAACAATTTGGGGTTTGACTCTGAGTCCAGCAATATATGCTTCAAGGAGGCTAATATTTGAGTTCAGTCTTCTTATATTAACTTGTAATATGATCCAGTTAAGGTCTCTAATCATCTCATTAAGTGAATCTAAGGTGTTACAGTCTGTTTCTAAATTTAAATAATCAATTTCAAATGCATAATTAGCCATTAGATTTATTTAGAAAAAAATAGAGAAGATTTGCAGCCTTAACTTTTCACAAAGAATATCAAATTTTGAATAAAAATGATTAGAATTAAGTACTGATAATAATATATACAGAGAAGAGTATCTATAGAATATCAAGCGTATACTCATTGGTAGTCCTTTGGTAATGCAGCTTTTTTCTTGAGTAGAGAAGTAGGTCCGGATAAACACATCATGATGAGCCATTGAGTGGGTTGTAAGGATAATCAATCTTCTTCAAACAGTTATTCAAAATTCCTTGATAAGTTTCGCATTTAGTTTTATCATCAGCTTGGTGGTCTATACTTCTGGTTTTACCGTATTTTGTATTATAATTTATGCAGTTATTACATTTGATGTTTTCTTTATTCTTACATTCCTTGGTTGAGTGCTTTCCAGCACAAATTCCACAAATGAAATCAGTTGAGTTACATTTTTTAAAACTGTGGTGACCGTATTTGGAGCATTTAAAACACAAAGTTAGATTGAAGTCATCGAAGACTCTGCATCGACATAATCCAACATAGAGCTTTTTACTGTTTAATTTTTCAAAATGCTTGCCACCTGTACAAGTGCAACTACGCACCCTTGATATTATCGACCTTCAGCTACCCGGCTCTTATGATTCATGTCGCTTTCCATAGAACGCCACAAAACCTAGTTTGGACTTGACTGTGAAGAGACGAGTTATTTTTGAATTTGAATTTAATATTTCTACACTGTTTGTGAAAATGTCAGAATTTTATTCCAATGGAGAATATGTTGAAAATAAATTACGGACACAGACAGGGCTTGAACCTTTGGATCTGATGCTCTAACAAACTTGATGTTTTGGTTTGTCCTGATTGACAGAGATCCTTTTCCAATTTTTCTTTTTTAATTTTGTCAATAGAATCCGATGTTTCCTCATTACACTAATTTAAAAAATAATATCTCTTCATGATTTCAATTGCTGCAATTGTCTGACATAAATATCTTGTAGTGGAAAATCTAAAGATAAAATTTCTTTTGTCGATATATGTGATTGAAAATTGCCAGAAAATCCATCTTTATAACCGATTGGTCGTTATAACCAATGCCGTTATAACCGGTAGAAATCAGTTCCAAAATGTACGTGGACCAACCAAAGAGTAAAGATCGGTATGTCTTTATAATCAAAGTCGCAATAATTTTCACTGTATTTTGATATTCTTAACACTAGAACAGCTGGAACGCAAGCTTGTAATTTTAACAATTTTCTACACCTTTAATGTAATACGCTTTCCACTTTAAATTTGTTATTATAAATGGAAACAGTTTTTAGATATGTCGTAATTTTGAATCTTAATAAGTTTTGGCATAAATCTTAAGAGATAACTTGGAAAAATATAATTAAATCAATTTGGTAGTTCTAGTGTTAAAAGAGAAAAAGACTATTATTCCATTATACTTTTTGATTTTAAATTATATATAATATATACATATAAAGGGGGTTGTTTTTAAGAGGCGCCATTTTTATCCGGTTAGGTTTAACAAATCGTAATGGAAATATATACATCGCAGCAATGATTCCAAATCGTGGAAATTTATTTATGAACCGAATAATCGTCCATCAGAACAATGAGTTTTTTTCCAAAACTACGAAACATTGATATTGACGACTTATGGTTTCAACAGGACGGCGCTACGTGCCATACATTGATCGGAATAATCTTGCCAGTTTTAACACTTGGCATGCGGGTATACTTTGCTGCCGAATTATGCGTGCAATAATCATAACTTGTGGGAAGAAAAAATGCAAAGCGTTGCCTAGCAACGCACACAATACACATATAATGTCACACATGCATGTAATTATGGATACCCGCTAAACACCACAAATCTACTAAATACGTATTTTTACGTGACCCGCGCTCCAGTGACAGACTGCAAAAAAGGTAAAAATACGTTGCCCGCATGCCAAGTGTTAAAGAGTAAGAAAATCTATAACCAACCGAAAATTCCAATAAAGGACCTTAACTGATACAGAACGAGGGATGTTTATATTTTGAATAAAATTCCTGAAAGAATTTAAAACTATACAAACAAAACACAAAATTGTCTTTGTTTCAAGTTCTAAACGCCTTTCCAAACACGTATTTAATATCTTATTTGCCTTCTTATTTTATAAACACAACCAAAGCCATTCATATTATCTATAAATATAAAATCCTAAAAAAAAACCCAAATTTCAGAAATAATTTACAGCCTTGACGAGTTTTTCGAATAGAGAAAAAAAGTAGAAAACAAAATCGCACTAGCGTTCTCCATCAATGAAAGCTGAAAATCAAAAGTCCATTCATTTCCGTTCACTCTCGAATCGAAGATATTGAAGCGAATCTGCACTCAAATGAGATGTTGAAATTAAAAGGATTTCTAGCTAAAATGCAGGCGATTCACCGAAGTGCTGTGCTTCAAGAAGAAACTGCATCGCGACGCATCGTATTCGCGGATTCGCGAACGCTAAAAATAGCCGAAGCCGAAAAATACGTAACTTCTGCCTCTCCCCCAGTATCGATGACGGCGGCGGAGAGTCTACCCTAGGAACTTCTGCCAAGAAAATTGTTGTTTAATAATTTATTTCATATAAAAACTTTTAAGCGCAGCAATTTCGGCCGAACAAACCCCCGGTCAAAGGAAAGTTTTGTGCGTGATCGACAGGGTGCAGCTCGCGGATCGTTCGGTCGGATCGGGTCAAAGATCGGTTAATAAAACGCGCTGCTTACCGAACAGTATGCAAAATGAAAACATTTTAAAGTTTCGTGGACGTTTAATATGTTAAAATTAAAGTTAGTTATGATCACAATTAGTTCACACATTCCGCGGTACGTCTCGTCGATCAGTAGAATGTTTTAGAAGAAACACGTGTGTCTCTCTGTCCGCGAATCGACGGTGTGCAGTGTTTGTCCCGCGGGAGAAAATATTAAATTATATATTTTACAAAACCAGAGGGAAAAATGAAGCGCGGTGGAATCAGAAAATCTCTGTCGTTCTCTGGAGGTAATATTTTCTATTTTCTGAGATACAATTTCGCCGCATCCTAAACACAAAAACTAATTTTCTTCTCTCGTTTTAAATTTTGCTCGAGACTGCTCGTTAGCTTTATTGTTTTTTTCGACTAATTGCTGGTGTTGGTGATATTTTAAAAATAAATTTTGGCAAGGGCTTCACCCTATTCTGTTTATATCGCTTGTTTCGTGAGCTTTTCGAATTTTTTTTAATTGCACGTGATGAAGAGTTTTGTTTTGCGTGCTATAGCTGCTCGTTTTTATGTTTTCAGTGTGTGCTTTATCTACACTCTTGATGAAACAGGTTTTTTTTTATCTATTAACATATGGGAATTTTGAATGAGAAATTTGCTTTTAGAAACAAGAATGTTCAGAATTTAATACCAAAGCATTGTAAATATTTTCAACAGATAGTGACCAGCTTGAAGATTAAATCTGTATAATAATCATGTTTTGCTACCCTGTTATGTAATGATCATATTGTTTAACACTAGAGGTAACGGCTCGCAAACTTGTAATTTTAAACATTTTCTGACCTTTAATGTAATATGCTTAATAAGTTTTGGCATAAATCTTAAAATGTAACTCCTGAAAAATATAATTAATTCATAAAAGGAGTTGAGTACCCATCAATTTGGCGGGTCTTAGTATGTCTAGTGTTAATTTATGTGTCGTTATAATGTCCAAATACCAGAAATTTAGTGGGAGTTTCAGTTTTTTAGTACTAAATAATTCTCAAGTTTAAAAAGAACAATTTCAAAAGAGATACAACTGATATTTGAAAATCAACAGTACACCAATATGAGAAAAATATGGATGAATTTGCAGAGTATTTATATCATTTTAAAAATTATCTTAAACATCATCATAAAAACTCTTCAAATAGTTCACTGAATAAGTGGAAATATCAAAAAAAATTTAAATAACTAGTATTAAGAATTAAGTATTTAAATGATCATTAAAAGATGCGCTAAGAAAATTCATTCCCTGGTTTATATTAAGTGAAGGCATAAACTTTTAGTCCGATAACCAAACTACAGCAAAAACCTGAAAAGTAGTGAAAACAATGTTTAAAAATATCTAACACATTTTCCTATCATAGAGAAAATGCCGAGCACTTATTTCAAATATATACTTTCGCTAGGAGCAGCTGATAGTAACTGATTTTAGCGGCGAGAAGAGCTCAAAATTAATACTCTTATTTGCATATTTAATATACAGCTGAGATTTGATAGCCCTCTCCAGTGAGTGGGGCTGCTGACCGCTCACGGAACCCCAAAAGCCAGATTTCCAGGGTCAGCTTGCAAACGAGAAGCTCTCTCGCCTATTATTTATTTACTAGAGCCATTCAATCGTTTTGAACTAAGGTTTGCTCATAAAAGTCTGTAAATCGATTGCTCTTAACAAGAACAGGTTATCTAATTGTTTAGTGATAAAAAAATAATCTAGTTACTGAATGTTGAATCAAATTTAGTTTTATTTCTATGTATCGCCTACATAAATTCATATTTTATTTCCTAAAGAGCTTGTAGATTTACTAATTCGATTGCAAAAAATTGAATAATCTACTTTAATAACTTCCCTATTTTTGGAAAATCGGAATTAACTATAATTAAATGCGATTAACACTTATTAAAACAAGATACATTATTGAAAACGCGTTTATTAACTATAGCGGACTAGTATTTTTCGAGTAAAATTGGCTAAGCAATATGAATTTGTTTTAAAAACACTAAAAAACTAATTCTTTTCATAAACGGAAATGGGTAAACGTAAAATCCGAAAAAGTTGAAGTATCTCCAAAGTGCGAAGTTAGTTGCAATTCATTTGAAATTGATTTCATTTTCGGAATTGATTGTGTGGAATGACTTTTTTAGAAATGGTGTTTTTTCTATTTGTTTTAATCGCACAATTCATTAAATTGTTTGGTTATTTTTATTAAATTTTCTTAAATGCTGTAACTACAACTATTTAGCAAGTAAACCAAAAATAATCCTTTCACCAACGCCTCCCAATCCAATCCGGTTCCCACTGGCTGACTTTGACAGAGGCATTACCACACCAGAGCTCTAAGCTGTCATTTGGCTCTTGCTGCTCCAATTGGAATTCATCAGTCAGCGGTGAGATTTGAACGAGTGTGGGTTGTCGAGTCTTGTAAATTATTGTTATTTTGAACATAAAAGAACTGGTGCAGCTGCTCAAAATTCCCCGCAAAAACATTTTTCAGTGGTATTATTCTCTTACCAAGAAAACGGTGACATTCATCTCGACAGCTTATAACGTGGAGCTTTGTCTGAGCCGCCTCAGATCGGCCGTTTCCCAACGTCTCCGAAGAAAATCTGTTTTTATTCTCGTTGATTTTATTTATAGTACGTGCGGTTCGTCAGGCTAAAATTCTCCGTCGGTAAAATTTGCTGCACTGCAAAATCTCGACACGAACAGTCACTGCTTAAATCCGCGACAAGGAAGTGCAAAAAAGTGGCCTCATCCTCCCAGTCGTCGCCCGGGGGAGCCCCAGCAGTTTTACTTTAATTAATTAGATAAAAACAACCCGTAAAAAAGCCTTTCTTCGAGCGTGCGGTGTCAATGCGTAGCAGTCGTGAGCGCTCCATTAACAACCGTGTTTTGAGTAGAACAGCAGCGGGGTCAGATCAAAATTAGCGACAGCGGGCCTACAATTATGGATGACGAGCTCGAGGACAAGGCCCTTTACCAAGCCTACGTCTCACACATGAAGCTTCTGTCGAAGTTCGCCTTCGGGATCTCGTCCATCAACTCCCCCCTGGCCTACATGTGGAAATTCCTCCGATACTATTTTCTGCGGCCCGAAGTCCTCTTCTGCGGCATTGTGATCTTTATTTTCTTATTATACTTGCAAGCAGTTGATGTCTGGAGTCGAGGACTTTTGGGACGCATCCAGGCCACCTTGGGCAACTCCCGCCAAAAGGCGAACAAGCTGAAACTTTTAGATGGCTCAGCGGCAGATCAACAAAGCTGGGAGGTCACCGGGCAGCAGAGCGCCGCCTTCGCTGTCCTGGGGAGACGTCCTCGAATGGAAGACAGGTAAGTGGAAGATTTCTACTAGCCTCTGAATAGAGCAATTTACCCGGCAAGAAAAGAATCAATTATATCCGGCTGCATGTCGAGGGGCTATTTCGAAGCATCGGAGTTATTTTTAGTTCGATACGTGCTCGATTGGCGTTTTTCAGTTCGGCTCTTACGCCCCGACGTGCAGACGGCTGTAGTAATTGGTTTAGTCTGAATTTGTCGCTCGAGTAAAACCAGGGTGCAATGAACCCCCGCTTGTTTAATTAAGTATCTGAAGGGTGACGACAATTGCGACATTCTAAAACAATTCATGCGATCCCCTTTTGTTTAGCAGATAATCCCCCAACCGTGGGGCACTGCTTCCTAGATCAACTGGTTGCATCACAGACAACTTCTGGGTGCTCCAAAGCACTTACACGCTTCATTGTAACTGAAATTCGAAAATACATTACCCAAGATAACCTTTTAAGGTGAACCGGAATGAATCAGAAAACTCACGACGACGTAGAGGTCAGCGAACATCTCATCTCTTTTGTGTGCAATTTTCTTTTCAGCGGTAAAAGATTTAGCTCTTTTATGGTTAAGACTGCAGGTGTCTTCCCAGCTGTAGCAATGAACAGTTTTCAATCTAGTTTAGGTGTACTGCAGAAGGTACTTTGATAATCTGAATAATTTCAGTTATCTTTCTGAAATAAAGCGGCTGATAAGATTAGAAATTTACTCAAGAGATAAAGATGAATTCTCGTTTGATTATTTTGTAAATTAAAGCAATTAGCAGGTTTCAGGGTCGTATCTTACAGTAAATTTTTGATAAATAGCTACGAGAAATCGATGGATTTAATAGTAGCCGTCTAAAAAAATTGAAAATGCAAACTTTATTGTATAAAGTAAGTGTCCTATTTTATCAAAACTGGCGTCAGATAGAAGAAATTACTATGTTTATAAACATATCTTTTCTACTTTTTAACTAGAGCGGATACTAGATCCCTAATGAAAATTTCTTGTATATTTCTTTCAGTGACCAATATCATCCCAACTATTGTTACGCTTAAATAATTTTTTTTTTAATTATAAAACATTTAAAAATACTTATAGATAAAAATGTTTGAAAACCCGCCATATTTGCAATTTTTAAATTTAATCCTCCTGCGATAACCAACTATATTTTTTAAAACTTTCAGAAAGTTTGACTTTGAGTTATTTAATTTTTAATGCCATTAATTTACCATAACAAAAGTAATTTGTTCTCGTTTGTTATAAAGAAAAAAATGTTTCCAAATCATTTAAACTATGAACCTAAGTTATTAGGAATATTAAGGTTGAGCAAGTAGATATACTAATTTATTTTAAATTAGGCATGATTTCTACAACTTCTTTATTAAGCTATATTTGAAGTATAACAGAACTCAAAATATTATATGCTCTTATTTATCTCGTCTAACGTTTTCAAAAATTATCTACGAAAAATCAAATAAAAAATTATATAGAATCAGAGCTTTAATATAATAAACGTTCGAGTACTGTCTTTCTAAAAATACAATTTCCTACCGTCACCACAACGAATTAACTTGAATCGATTTTTTAAAATATTAATTTCGTATTGACGAACTGTTCGCTGTGGGGGTATTATACACGGTTACCACCGTGAAAATTTCTTCTCAATTTCACGTGCAAGTGAAATAAATAAAAACATTCAGTATGAAATTCTTGGAATTTCCCCAGAGTTGGAACTGTCTCAGTCGATTTTTGAGGACTGTCCATTAATTGACAAGGAACGGCTCACTTTCGTCATTTTATTGTTCTCCATTTTTCTGTTGCGTAGTAAATTTGATTTGGCTAAAAGCCAAAGGAAAAAGAAAATCTCCCTCAGAATTGGAGGAAAATAATGGAAATCCATCGATGTGATGAGGGAGAAGTAATAATAATAGAATGCGAAGGATACCCCAAAGAGGCCAAACAGTTCGTGGATGATGGACAAATTGATTGCTCTAATTCCGGTTCGGCTCCACAAAATAAATCGATAAATTTTCAAGGTTTATCGATACGAAGTGCCAGTTGGAGGAGGAAATTAACTTGGTCAAATGGTTTAGATTGTTTAGAAATGTTTCAAAATCACCCCGTTAAAATTTGAGAATTCGGGCACACTTTATTATTGGCAGGAAATCTCTTGCTGCTAGATTGTCAGGCAAAATGCCCAAATATTTTGATGAAGATCTTCTCCCAGATCACTGTGCGCGAAAGTATTTTGTCGAACATTGGCATGTCATGCCAACAGGACAAACTCGTAAAATTTTTGATATTGTACCTTGAAATGGAGCCACAATGAGGTCAGTAATGATCTATAAAAAATTCTATTGGTCAGTTCTTGGCTTTCAGATAGATAAGATACTATAAATATGTATTTCGGAGCTGAGTAATGAACAAGTTTTTTAAATATTTGAGGTGGTCGTCTTTCAATTGACATCACATTTGCAACTTACTGCCATTAATTACGTGATAAATTGGTTTAATTTGGTACATTAACGTGATTTATGTAGATTTGAGGGCGTTTTAAAAATAGATTTAGAATGTCATTAGTCGACCAAATCATATGACTTTATTAGCGAGAGATGTCTTGAGGCAACTGTGCCAATATATTAAACAAAACGAGATACACGTCATGAGCATTGCGTCAAAAAATACTTGGCCCAGAAAAACGGTGTCGAAATATTTAAAGATGTAACAGATTATAATAAGATGCGATAAGAGTTCGTGGACTTGGGCATGGTTGTATTTAGGAAAAAAAACTGTAATGCCCTAGACAGACAGTACACATAAATTACTAATAAGTATTAATTACTAATTTAGGTGCTGTCTGTCATGGGCTTATCATCATTATGGCCGCTATATGATGAAAAACTTGATAAAGGACCATAATTTTTTGATAATTTATTCCTAAATGATGAAAAATGTACTACAATTCAGTTAATTTTGTAATTCTAGACCAGTTATAATATTACTTTGCGCTATCCATTACAAAGAGCAAGAAAAAGTACAAAAACTATTGAATAACTGACAGCTGATAAATTATGATTAAGAAATGGATGTCTGTCACCACTTCATTAATTAATAATTAGTGCTAAATGAGTAATTAACTAATTATTTATAATTTAGTGTGATGTCTGTCTAGGTACTAGAGCATAAGACAATAAGTAATATTGAAATTTCGATAAACTGAGTATAGTATATTATGAATGTTTTGAAATTTTGAGGATATATTTATTCATTAATTTCGTATTTACTGTAATTTCTTTGTATACAAATATTTAATTTTCCGCGACTTATGCGCCATCTCCTGAGCTTGCAGTGATTGCGACCTTTAGAGTACCTTTAGAAAAAAGTCCGTTAAACTAGAATATATTCCCGGTACAATGACCTTTGATTGTGAAAAACAAATTGCAACCCAACAAAATGGCGGTGATTGAGGAAAAAAAGCTCAAAATGAAGCTTAGAAATCGGATGGTTTCTTGCATGGCTACATTTTGACATTTTTCATCCAATAAAAAAACTAACGGGTCATTGTATGAATACTAAATTCGGTAACAAAAAATTCAAGTCGTTTTAATGGCGTTTTAAACTATATATGTAGGTACATTATTTACTAAAAACGTCTTCAATCTGATAGAGGTACGTTCGCTTAGGTCGACCCCTTCCAACTCTTGCATCCACACTCTTCTTGTATACTTGTTTTGTCTATCTTCTTTCGTTCATCCTCTCTATATATCCAAACCGTCTCAGTATACCTTTCTCAATCCTTGACACTACATCTTCTTTAACTCCACAACGCTCCTTAAAATTAACTTAACAATTGAAGATATTGCACAAGTAGCAAAAACGGTGTGGAGGGCAGCATGGCACGTGGTCTGAGCCCCGAAAGACAATGTCACCTACACCTCCGTGTAACGACACTTCTGCGCATGGGTCACGGACCAGTGGTATAGAGTATCGACAAAAAAAACCGATTTCTTGAAAGTATTACACTAGTTGTGATTAAGTAGCACAACAATTTTTATATAATTTATGTTTGTCTACTTACAGAGAAGAAAGTAAGAGTCCAAAACACTTTGGAAAATACTACAAAACTTTATGCCAAGATGTTTCGAAAGAAACTAATTTGGCAATGCGCCTATTGTTTTTAATTTCCTGTAACAATGCGATAGGTAAATCGCAGAAAATCATTCTCATGTCATAACTCATGAATGTTTTGACCGGAAGCAGGTTCTATGGCATGTCATTTTAATTATTCGTTTAATCGCCACATTTAGTGGTGTAGGAAAGCTCTAACAATGGAACTTCAAGCCTTAAAGTTATGCAATTTAATGAAAACACCTCGTTGCGACATACATAGATCATTGCGAAGATCCAATACAACTTTCCATATGGTATCTTTAATTATTCAAATAGGAATGAGAATCTCTCGCTGCCTAAGTCTAAAGTTCCTTCGTTTCTCGGCGCTTGATTATCTTTTGCCTTCCTTTGGACTTGATTGAGGAGACTCGGCAGCGAAAATGGAAAATTACTTTGTGGTACGATGTCATGCACTACTGCAAGCAATTGCAGTGGTGAACCTTTTTAAAAAATAGCAAATGCAGACGCACGTGATGTGGCAAGAAATACGATTTTACTCCACGAGAAATTGATTGCTTCGTGGGTTTTAGTAATGCTTAAATCAACGAATGTTATCTGATATCGATTTACTAGCACTATTTTAGAATTTTGTAAGCATTTACTGAGAGATAAGGTAATAAATCCCAACATTATTATTATTGTGTTTTTACGCATATACAGAGTGAACCTTTATCAGGGAATTTGTTTGTTGGTATTTTCTTCAATATTTTTTCACATACACTGACCGAAAACTTTCTTTAATTGCGAAGAGAAAACTATTTGTAATTTATTACTACGCACTTATTTTACCATTAAGTAAAAAATATATCTCCTATTTAATAATAATTTAATATAATAATAAATTCTATCATACTCTGGTAAATTCGGACATACCTTCCGAGAAAAAAATTGTAAATTTAAACAATTGTTTAACAATTGCGTAGGTTGAAATTGGAAAAACCATTAAAGTTGTATAAATAACCATGTAAAATAGTTAAATTCAAGTAAACATGAAAAACTTTGAAATTAACAATCAATAGTTGACATTTAATTTACTGCAGACTCTTGTTAAATTCGATTATATTGAATAGTTATTTTTTAAACTATAAAAGTAGTTGCTTCTTGCAGACAAAAATTGTTTATACGAAAGAGCGTATATCTTAATCCGGGATATCACCTTGATCAACAAGTTTCAGGAATTTATTCAGAAAATTAAAAATACAAGTTTATTCATTAAAATAGACATTGTCTGCTTCAAAGTACTCTCCATCAACTGCAATGCTTGAAACGCGTTCTTCGGGCCGGTTTTTTAGTCATACTCATAAACTCAAGTCTCGTCTCTAGTAATTATGCGTCGGATGCATGTTGGTTCGGGGTCAGCCATCGAACTCATGTCTTTCGCGACGTCAGCACGGTCCCTTTTTTGCATGAAATTCAGTTCTTTCGGATCCATAAGCCATGTTCAAGTCTTCTGCCAGCTCTCTAATGGTCAATTTGGGGGTTTCGGCAATCATTTCTTTGATTTTATCGATGTTTTCGTCGGTTTTCGATGCAATTGCGTTCGCCATCCTCGACGGACTCACGCCCACCTCTGAAGCTTTCGTGTCACATATAAACGTTTGTTTTCGATAGAGTATCGTTGTTGAAACACTTCTCCATCATTTCCAAGGTCTTCGAACCGTTGAATCCGTTTTTAACGCAAAATTTAACACAAACTCGTCGATGCAAAGTGGTAAAAATCGAAACACCCACAGAGGTATATGTATTCAAGACGGAGTCACTTTTACAAATATGAAGCTATAGCGCTGCAATTTGGTAGATTCTCAATGACAGATGTGGCAGCCTTACAAAAAAAAAAAAAAAAAAAAAAATCAAATCGTGTGACTGGCAGCACCATACGGTGGTTTTGCTGAAACTTTTTGATCAAGGTGGTATAATAAAATCATCAAATTGAATAATTCACTTTTCAGATATTTCTAATATAATCTTAGGTATGTATTAAAAATGTCATTAGATAATAATATGGTGTTTACCTACTATTATGATTTGGTGCGAAAGTTATTTTAACTACGGTGAATTCAAGTTTTTGAATATAACTCATCCCAAATTAACAAGAGTTTCTGTAGATGAATATTGCCAATAACGTTTTTGCTTATAGATTCTGTAAGTTTAAATTAAAAACATAAATTTTGGTATATCATAATTTTATTTAATAAAAAAGTAAGTAAATATATAATACATTTTTAGATCAATAAAGGTGTTTAAATCTTAGAGACCAGACAAATTGAAGGATGCTCAGTTAATGTTGAATTAAATAAATAACGCAGAAAATGTTGCGCATGACTATTCTAAATACATAGTTACTTTTAATTATTTTTCTAAGGCTATATATTCAACATTTTTTATGTATTATATTTTACTAACTTTATAGGTTATTTACCTGAAAGGATTTTAACTATCAGTAGTAAATTTATTTATTTTTTTGTTCCTTAAATTGTTGATTTTTGGCTTTCCTCAACTACCGAAAATAGTTATTTTTAACATACACATTTTTCTCGGCGTTGTAAACTTCACAGAAAATGTAATTTCTAAAAAATGGGTTTTATTTTATGACTTAGGTTAACCTTTTAGTTATTTATTAATTTTATCTGATGATCTAAAATGATAATGATCAGCAAAAAATCATATGGAAAAGAAACTCTCTAAACTACTAAACTTTTGTAAACTAATTCTTCTGAGAATGAACTTTTTATGATAAAGAAAATTTTAATGCTCTATATAAAAATTATTTTAGACCTCAAGATTCATTTCTGAAAGAATTGCATTAGAAATAGATGTAGATAGTAAATAAAAAAAAATGTAAAAAAAACTAAATTAATGAAAACAGTAAAGTTAACAAATATATACAAAGGTAGTAAAAAAGTAAAAAACATGAAGCAATGGTTAAATAATTGCACAATATTATTGATATTTTTGCAATTTTCTATGATTTTAAAATACATTCGAAAAATTACATATGTTTAAGAAAAAAACATACAAAACAAAACATAATTAATAACATAATTCCACAAATTGCAAGAAAGGACCCATTTATAAGCTCACAAAGAATAAAGAAATTCAGATGAAATTTGCGAAAGAATATTTGCTGAAAAACAACGAATTTTGGAAAATGGTAGGACCTCTTTTTTGGTATTTGTTTACCTTGTTAATGCTTTCAATCATAATATTTCGTAATATCAATCAGTTGAAGGTCACAAGATGAACTGAAGTAATATTGAACTAACAGTTCCTCAAAATTTAGTTAAATCGATGCCTAAACAATTAGGGGTGTGATTGAATTAAAGGGATTTGCAACTTAGTATTTAAAATATTAAGAGCTCATCATTTCTTACGTCTTTCACATTTTCCCGATTATTTGTTTGACTTAATTATGTAAACATGCTTGTTTATAAACCTACAGTAATTTGAGTTTATAAACTTGCATTGGCTGGCACCAACTCCAAAAATAACTGATTAGATATTGCAAATATTTAAGTATCTACAATTTTGCATATTGCCCTTTAATGCTCTTTTCTCTAAAGTAAAAAAAAATTTAATTTTTAACTTTTTATTTTGTACATATGAGCAAAGTTTTGAAGTCGGTTTTTATTTTTTTTGTAAAAACTTACTTTATTTTACAATTTCTAGCTAACGGGAAGTGGGTGAAATTCAATAAACGGGATTCATCTCCTAATTTTCCACCCTTAGAGGTGAGATATTTTCTTCAAATTTAAATGGGACGACCCCTGAAATATAGCCTATTCAATAAAAAAAAAATCATTAAAAACGGTTCACAATCGGTGAAGATATCTCGTAACATACAACAAAAATTACAGTCAAATTGAGAACCTCTTCCTTTGTTTGAAGTCGGTTAAAAATGGAGGTATTTGTTGTGTTCTATGTTTTTTTTCTTGTATGTGTTGGAATTGTGTTATTTTCCGAATAACCTACATTTCACTAATACTGTGCAATTATTTCACAATTATTTATTATTTATTACTACCTTTGACCGATTGTTTGTTTGAACCACTGTAGAAAAAGAGCGTCTTTCTTTTCATTAGATTATCTTGCATCCAAATCTAATACACATGCAAACAAACAAAATACGTATTGGTTGAGAAACCGCACGTACCGCACGATCAGAAAGCAAACAGTGTCCAAAAATAGTTTGGCGGGCGCGGCACTAATTGGGTAACTAACTCCATAAAATTCAGAAATAAATTCCGCCCACCTGAGACAAAGACAATACTTCATGTACATTTGCATAAAATATTAAAGCTGCTTTGATAAACTTTATATTGTTATTAATTCAGTACTAGTTAATGGTTTGGCCCCCGAACATCAGGCGAACCCCCAAAAAATCTTTTAACTTATTCCCTCTCGAGATAAGCTAAAATTAGACGAAATTTTTGGTATCTTATATTGCTTTAAAAAATATATATATATAACAAATGACAGTAAATCGTGTAGAAGCCGGCGTAGAAAACTCCAAGAAGGAGAAGATCATTTCTACTTTACGGCGGCGCGATGCCAAGAAAAATCAACTAAAGAAAAACGGGATGCTGTTTTGGTCCAGAAAGTGAAAATGATTTGTGTCGCTGTTTTTTTTTTTTTTTTTTTTTTTTTCGCTGCTGAGACTCTGAATAAAAGACAGAAAGCATGTAATTGTTGAAAAAATACATAAGTCGCCGGATGGACGGACGTCGGACGGCATCAGTCCAATTGATTGAAAATAAACCCGAGGTGCTGGGGCCTTCTTCTGACGACACAACAATGATTTTGGGGGGCCAACGTCGCGTCGATAGTGAATTTATTTAGTGGAGCACAAGATGCGCAGTTGGACTTAAAGTTTGTTTTCGGTTTTTATTGGGAATTATGACATCATCCGATGAGATGCGAAAACCTCAAACACTTTCTGTCTTCTATTTATTACCCATAAAATCGTCTGGACTTGAAGGTTTCAAATAATAATTGAAAAATTCACCTGACTTCCAAGACGTTCGGTCGTCTACCTTCGTTTGAAGTAGACGGTTTTGTACGTGACTTTATCTTACATTAAGCTACTTAACAGGGTGTAATGCATTCATATTTGTCGAATCAAATTATTTCAGTCACGTTCAGTTTGATTAAAGCAAGCTATCTAGGGGATATAAACAACGTCATGTAATAATTACGGGGGCTTTTACTGGATAGCGTCTCTTTGATGAAATTTCTTAGAAATCACATTGTATCACATTATATTATTTTAATATACTCATAATAAAACTGGAATGAAAGTAGTCGAATAAGTAAGAGTTTTAAATAAATATTTCGAAGAAATAATACCCAAAACTTTCAACCTCGGCAATGCTACTCAAGTGTACGAAGGAATTCTTTTTGAATTTTGAATTTCAGATGAGCAGATTCTTTAAAATATTGCTAAATGTAAAAAGCTTTTTTTAAAATGGTCTCAATAAATCATTGTTAATAAAACAAATAAACACAATTTAGAAGATTTAAATATAAACGTGGATTTTACTTATTTATCCCATGACTAGACATAAATCCATTTAGATATAAAATTCAGTAATAAATTCTATAATATTTTATACTTGAGCCAATGTGAGTTTTTTCTGTGGTATATTATTTAATTTATTTTTAATTTTGTTACTAATCGAGAAGTACAATTATCTTTTAAATTCAACGATTGCATAATGGATAAATGCAAAAAATTTCCAATATGTGTAAACTAAAAAACACAGCCAGCAAATTAAACAAAGTGAACACCTGACAAAGTGATAAGAAAATGAGGTTTTGTATAATTAAAAAGCCAACAACAGCAATTTAGTCATCGCATTACTTTTCATTTATGTTCAGTGTTGCAAGATGACAAAGAAAAAACCCACTTTCAATTTTCTTTATCTTGCAAATCTTTTGTTTAATTATGTCTGCCTAAACATTAGGAAAACAGTGTTTTTTCCCTACTCAAACTAATTTACTATGAGAAATAGCTGACATTCGTTTTAAGTATTCACGAGATTTAAAAACACAGGAAAACAGAAATGTTGTATAATAATAGAAAAAAATATATATTTTCGTGAGGCGCACCACCATTTTATTGTATTTTTTTTTAAAAATATCTCCGAGACAGAAATGAATAGGGAAAAATAGAACAATTCTTATTATTTTTTGTTTTGAATATAATAAATACTTGCAGATGGCGTCACATTTTTTGTTAGAAAAAACCAGGAATACGTAAGCAGGCGTTTTTCTAATACTTGTTTTCATTGTTTGCGAGATTCTCAACAACTTTACTTGTTTTTTTTAATCACAATCAGTTATATAAACAACAAGAAAGCCAAGTATTATTTTTGTAGACAGAAGACAGTCTCAGTCTGCAAAAGAACCCTCCAGGGAACCGCTTTTGTAATTCATAGCACCTTTGGGGGTGGATTCATAACTCTTTGCTTCATTGATTTATCGTGTAGACAAATTGTTCTACTTTTGCTGAAATAAAGTTGCCATAGAGAGAGAGGTTATTGGTCCCATCGATTTATTGTCCAACCTCGAGATTTCAACCTCCATGCCGTGATTCTTCGAGTTTATTTTAAAAAAATGTTCAAGGCAAGCACGTTGGTGCTTGAATCGCTTTTACCCAAATGCGAGATTATCTCTGCAAGAAAAAATAATAAAATGCCTTGAGAGATAAATTCGCGATTTTGGTAGATGGTATAAGCATCGGTGGTTCAGTGGTAGAATGCTCGCCTGCCACGCGGGCGGCCCGGGTTCGATTCCCGGCCGATGCATAAGCAATTTTTTGTAGGAAAATATATCGAATTTCATTTTTCATATCAATCCTTTAAGGGGGCAGTACATTCCTTTTTTCCATTTTTTAAGTGTTTTTTTTTTTATAGAAAAATTTATTGAATCATTTGAAAATTTTACACATTAAAATTTATGTGTCAAAGAAAACAAAAATAATTTTTTCGAAATTTCTGGCGTTTGTACGGCAGTAATATGGCTGCCTAAAAAAAACCCTTTTTCAAACTGGTTGGTAAGAAATCTCAGCTCTGGAACGTCTGAAACAAAAAATTCAAAGCACATATTAAAATATAAGTCAGCTGCTATCGTGTGAGTCATGATGAAGTATTTTGGCAAGAAAACAACAAAACGGCGGAATTTTTAATTTTTTAACGTTTATTTATTAAAATATTTATAAAAAAAGGGTTCAATATTAACCTATATTAATAATAATGGTTAGCACCATAAGCAAACATATATGGAATAAGTCCGCAAAATTTGAGCCCAATCGGACGAGTAGTTTTTTCAAAAAACTGCCAACCAGGTCAAAAAACGTAGTTTCGGGAAAAACGCGTTTAAAGTTTTTTTTATTCAATTCGCAGATAATTTTGAAAAAAAAAATGTATCTTACGCTTATTCGGCAATGCCTTTTCAATAGATTTAACATATTGTAAACTACTTTTGGAGGTACATAGTATACAAATTTGATGTTTTTGAAAACATCGATTTTTTCAGAAAATAGAAGTATACTGCCCCCTTAAGGGAGACATTTACTTTCCAAATTGAAATAAAACACAAACTTTTAAAAAAATTAAAAAAAAAATCTATAATGATTGAAAAACTTTCTTTTGAGTATTATAATTAGAGATGCCACGAATAGTAATTTGGCCGAATACCGAATACCGAATGTTCGGCGAGGCTCTTGGCCGAAGCGCCGAACATTCGGCAGCCGAATATTCGGCCACACTTAGTACTTTCCGCGGGCGACAAGTCACAACTGTCGCTACAGAAAATGTTCGTTCAGATGAAGGTGTGGAACAGAAAAATTCTGTTGCAAATGAACTTGATTTTTACATGGTATCTGTTCGTTTAGATCGGACAGCAGACCCTTACAAGTGGTGGTCAGCAAACGCGAAACAATATCCAACCCTTTCACAATTTGCTAAGATTTATTTATCATCTCCCGGTAGCAGTGTGTATAGTGAGCGGCTGTTTTCGGAAGCAAGTATAATTTATGAGGAAAAACGCAATCGTCTGCTATCAACAAACGCTGAAAAAATTGTTTTCATTCATCATAACTTACCACTGGTAGATTTTAAATATTAATTTGTTAGCTCTTTTTTTTGGTTAAATAAATATATCTTTGTGAGTAATATTTTGAGTTCTTTTTTCATGATTTATTTGGTAATCCTTACTATATTTTATCATAAATACGAAATTAAATCTGTTTATCACGATTTCACGCCAAAACTGCTGAACCGATTTAAATGAAATTTGGTACACAGATACATACTCTAGAGCCTTAGAAAGGACATGGGCTATAATTTACGCGGACGAAGTCGCGGGAAAACAGCTAGTAATAAAAAAATAATAAATAAATTGCTATTCGGTATTCGGCCGAATAGTTAACCATATTCGGCCGAATACCGAATAGCGAAAAAAAGTGGCCGAATACCGAATAGTTGCCGAATATTCGTGGCATCTCTAATTATAATATACATATGTATGTATTGAAGAACATACATTTTTTTTTAATGACTTTTTATTCTTCATATCAGTAGTAGAAGGCACATTCCGAAAGTCACGTTTTAAACGGTGACATTTTTTGAGCTTCCTAAAAAAAATCAAGTCAAAAGTCTAAGGATCTTAGACATTTTCCTAACGCATATTCATAAAAAATTGTTAAAAGAATATTTTGTCGTCACTTTATTCAAGAATTTCAAAAAGTGTTGAAAATTGACCTATTCTTGGGGTGAACTACCTCTGTAAAAAGGGTAGATTTGTATATATATATAAGTTTTTAGAGGTATATCCACTAATATTTTGTATAGAAAATGGAATGCTTTTTGGTTTTTCACAAATTTTTAATGGAAATCGGGTTCCGGTCAGATTTTTCAGTGAATCTGACCGGAACCTGATCGCAAAAAGATAGTTCTCATCATGCTGGTCAAAAGTCTGAATGGGCTCGAAGTCATCCTATGATTATGACATTTGCTGTAGGTCCAAGTACGCTTCCCGAAGTCTCTAGACGCTAAACTCGGAAACCGAGGCCCCTAACAGAAATCTTTGAATACAAAAACTGTAGATAGTTGTCAAGGCATATCACTACAACTATAAACATGTTCGGTTGACCTTGACCATAGACCTTAATAGGTCGTTTTAAGGTTAAACCGATTTTTTTCGAGTAAACCAATATTTTTTCATCCGACAATGGCGAGTTTGGGGATCCAACAAAATTCCGAAGATTGAGGATGGGTGGGAGAGAACGTATTGAGGAGAACAAAGAGGTATAGATAAATACTCTTATTTAATCCTGTTTTTTTTCAAAAAATAGGAGAAAATTTTATGAGGAAAGATCAGTAATATTTAGAAACACCGTGGCTCAACCGTCGTAATTAGCGTAACCCAATTTGCAAAATGAAATTATTATATACGTAACAAGAAAGAATATTTTCGAAAGGCATTATGTGCAAAATGTCCCAGGACTATCCTCGAAAGATACAGAAAACTTGCAGCCAGCACCTACTGCGCTTGGGGAGCTATCCTTAAAAGCCAAGCCGATGACAACGCCATGTGAATATCCTCAAAAGGATTGTAGCAGAACTAGCTGGGGGAGCTATCCTAATATTAGTTTAAATTTTAAAAAATTGTTTTGAATGGCCTTTCCAGATCCATCGAACATTTATGATTCTCCAATGACCTTAAAATAGTAAAAGACCCTCCTTCAAGTTATAAATATCGTTGGATTCCCATGAAATGATCTATTAAGATCCATGGTCAAGGTCAACCGAACATGTTTATGGTTGATATGCCTTAACTACTACCTACAACTTTTGTATTCAAAAATTTCTGTTAGGGGCCTCGGTTTCCGAGTTTAGCGTCTAGAGACTTCGTGAAGCGTACTTGGGCCTACAGCAAATGTCTCACACTTCATCCCTCTATATCTTCGAAACTAATCATAGGATGACATCGGGCCCATTGAGACTTTTGATCAGCATGTTGAGAACTACCTTTGTGCAAAGTTTCAGCGAATTTGACCGGGACCCGATTTCCATAAGACTTTTGCGGAGTCCTTTGAAGTCATAAATTTTTAATATGTGTAAATTAAATTAAGCAAAATTAACACATTTTCCAATTTACAATAAAACATATTTCTATCACAAAATCAATATTTTAGTGTGTTCCGTACCGAAAAATAAAACCAAATTCTCATTTAATTTCAAAATGAATTCAATGAGAATTTCAGACAACTTTACTTGTTCTAAAATTCAGACGAAACAGAAGTACATCGAAGTTTTACACTTTTATTTTCGATGATGTTGCTCCTACCTAAATTATTTTCGCATGAATCTAATTTTCTTATTCGTTTTCGTATTCGTACAAAAATAAGAACAGGGCCCACAATCTCACCTCGATGTCTGTCTGTCCATTTGTCTATCACACCCTCCTCAAATCTAAATACTTATACTAAATTATAATACCCAAAAGTATCTAAATTATAGTACTTAGAAAGTTGTTATTTGGAACATATGTAGTTTTTTATGTTCCAAAACAAATTTCTGAAAAATATGGCATTTTGGGTTTTATAAATTTTTATATAACCAAAATATTTCTCACTACGCGGGGTTCGATTCGCATTTGAACGCTTTATTTTTATCACTAAATCGTTAAAGTCAATTTTGTTTCTCTCAAAGTCTCTTCATTTACGTCTTGTAACTTTGTTCTCTCAATGCAGGCAATTTTAGTAATTGCAGACTTATAGCAATTACCATCAAACCATAAACCTTTCATTTCAATTCCCCTGAATTCAAACAGCCCTCGTATGAGTATAACGTAATTTTTGAAATTATGTCCCTGATCAAGTTAAATTGTAAGTGATGTATCTGGTCCCAGTGAAACCTTGCGCTTTTGTACTTTCTAGTCCAAGGTAAATTTTCGATCGGCAGAACTTCCAAAAAACCAGCCATTACAAATAAAAACCGAAAACGCAATTATATAACGTAGCACGAAAAATTCATTGTTCTATATCGTCAACCTTGCCCCCGCTGATCATTACGTTAATCATTACGCTCGAGTAAAATTTCTATCGTCCGTATCGTGAACTGAGGTCGAACATTAACTTATTAAGTGCAATTAATATTCGAAACACAGACCCAACGATGTCCATTATCTTCGGGGTGATAACAAGTGAAATTTGAAATATTCCAAACTGTATCAATATTTACATTCAGCAGTTGTTTTTTATTTGTGTACTCTTTTTCAGATTCGTCATCGAGGAAGACATAAACAGTAACACAGGCATATCATTTTTTGCAATATTCGACGGGCATGGGGGTGAATTTGCCGCAGATTACGCCAAAGATATTCTTGTACAGAACATATATAATAAAATATTAGAGACAACAAAACTCCTGAAAGGGCAACCACAACAAAGTGAGTTCGACGCGAGCCCTTACTTAAACCGGAGACCGAGCAGAAGAGATGGGACCCCAAGTGAAAATAAGGAAAACGAACCAGTTGCTGCTTCAGTCAGGAGAAAAGATAGTTTTAAGAAGTCGTATAGGTATGCACATTTTATATACAAATTCCAAACATTATTTGTATTTACTTTGTTTAAAAACAGTCTGAGCGGAGAATGACTAATAAATTTATTTATCTTGTCCATTTGGAATTTTACAGCACAGCAGATGATTGCTCGGCCAAAAGTAGCAATGCACAAAAACAAACGGACGTTTTTGCATCGAAATTAAATTCACTGATTCGTCCTCTAGCCAAAGATAATCTTTTGAATGTTAACAATAATATGAGTAGCAGTAATACCAAAGTACCCCCCACTTTTGATGCCAAATGTTATATTGAAAATGGTAACATTAATTTTGGCAAAATGATCACAGATGAGGTCCTATCAGCCGACTATAAATTGGTGGAGGCAGCTAAAAAATCAGTGAGTAAAATCTGAGATGTTTTTGGCAGAATTGCGGGGTATTAAATGCTTATTTTTTTTTATTCTCCAGACAAATTTGGCTGGGACGACGGCACTCATTGCCATTATCCAGGGCAGCAGATTAGTTGTTGCCAATGTCGGGGATTCCAGAGGTGTGATGTGTGACTCTAAGGGAAATGCAATTCCGCTGTCTTTCGATCATAAACCACAACAGGTAAGGGATTAATCTTTGATAATATTAGCAAACTAGTCCGTAAGGAAAAAGGTATCTTAAATTTCATGTTACCCGGAAATTTTTCGAAATAACTTCAAGAAAGCAATCAGTTAAAGTTTTATAACTATACAACATCTTCATAAATGAAGCAAAATTTCAAAGAATATTGATTAGGGACCTCCCTTTAACTCCCGAAAAAAAAACTCCCTTGGTTTTACACAACATTCAACACCTCAAAAAGTAAATGAACTTTCGAAAAAAAATTAATAAGTATATATAAGTATCAGTCTTAAAGTGCTACCAGAGGCGGACTTTCAATGTTATTGTAAATTATTTGACTTAATATGTTTTTTCTGGCGCTTTTCAACAAGTCGACTTAAGATAAATCTGTTCTGTCTGGTCAAATTTGAGAAATGACTGCATAATTTTTTTGGATTTTATATTTAAGCCAATCATTCAACAGTTTTCAAACTACGCACGAAAAAAATTTATCTTGTAGGCGAAATTGCCTGGACTGAAATATATTTGGACGTAAAGCATGAAAATATTAATCCAGCTCAAGTGTAGGTGAATGATTTATGAACCTACAAAAATTCTATATATTTTTTCTTGTTATGTTGATTTTTTGCAATTAAAAAAATTCTTGAGTGGTGTGCCAAAAACTAAAAATCTGATGCAAGGAAATGTCGAAACATTTTATGATCAATAATTTTTTGATTTTTCGAGCTAAATTTGAAAATAAGGAAATTCGGGAAATATTGAAATGTAGCTATTAGGATCACGTGGATCACTTAAACCGGAAGATTTTATTATATATATTATATATATATTTATTATTTAAAAACGAAGGAACAATTTCATAATCTTGTAAATCTGATAATAAAAGCAAGTTGTTTTACTCATCAGTTAGTTAGCAGGAATAAGCGTTGTTGGAAGCCTTAAATAGCATGAAACTTACAAAGTTTCTTAGTGATGTAATGACATTTAAAATTTATAATTTTCAATTAAATAATTCTGTCTTAAAATGTTACGTGTAACTAAAAATAACACGCTGCAGCTTAAAATTGCTCTAAAGAAGCCTTAAGTAGTTTAAGCAAGAAAGCGTCTATAAGGCGTATTATGCTTGCTCGAGTAGTCATCGCATTAAATAAGTTCTTATAGAATAAATTGCATAATATTCTAGCCAAGAAAACAAATTAGCTAACTGCTAGTACATCGAAAATCCTATAAGAAAATATTTTTTCTACTTTTTACAGGTACGCGAAAGAAAGCGAATTCATGATGCCGGCGGCTTCATTGCATTCCGAGGAGTATGGCGAGTAGCTGGAATTTTAGCTACATCTCGTGCGCTGGGAGATTATCCCCTGAAGGACAAGAATCTAGTCATTGCAGATCCCGATATTTTAACCTTTGAACTGAATGACCATAAGTAAGTTTCTCGTCTAAACTAAATAAGGTAGTAATTTATAAATTAATAATATTTCATTAATACCCGAAAGGCCCAGCTTTTTGATACTTGCATCAGACGGCCTATGGGATACATTTTCGAACGAAGAGGCAGTTGCTTTTGTGAAGGACCACTTGAACGATCCCCTGTATGGAGCTAAAAACTTAGCATTGCAGTCTTACTATCGCGGCTCTGTTGACAACATCACTGTTATTATAATTGTCTTTAAAGACGGAACATACCGAATTGCTTCTTCAAAAGACAAGAGTCCGACAAGTTCAAAGTAGCGGCTACTAGAAGAGATGTGAGGAGAAATTGATTGTTGTTTTCTTTATCACATTATAGAAAGAAAAAAAACTGGTAAAACAAAAATAAAACAAAAAATTATTTAAACGTGTTAAAAGCTATTTACCAGAGCCACTGTGACTTTTTCTATCCTCATGCAAGGTTACTATTAAGATTAGGTAGCGTAGCGCTTTTGCAAATGTTTTTATACACATTAGATAGCGACTTTTGCAAGTTGTGCAGAGATCGTAATATTTTTAAGTTCGTCCTCCGATTTTACTTTTTTTTTTTTGTTCAATTAGTTAGGGGTAAAACATGTACCAAGATTTTTCCAAAACAAGCTTTTATTTATTACTCTTTAAAATGCATATAAAAAAATTGTATAAAATTACAGTAAATACAAACATATATAAAATATAATTTGTTTTTATAAACCGGTTAAAATACCGAATATAAAATCTTGAAAACCAATATACCGAAATATCAATTTAAAGCACCAATTTCTTTCTTGTGAACTTTTTTGCTGACAAGCACGCATTTTTACTTTACTCGGCTAAATACTTACCTAGGATCAGAAGAACTCGTTTGCAGTTCTTTAAAACTTTTAAAACACTAAAGAATTTGGATTTCTTTCTGCTCTAACTTCTGCCCAATAAAAATACTATTCGAAAATTTAGATATTTGACAAAAAATAACAACAGATTTTTCTACAAAATTATTTTATTTCCTTGTCCTTTATACAAATTTTGCTATAAAACACATCCACCCACCTGTAGATGTTTCATCACTTTGCATCACTTTTTTTTCGATTTTTAATTTTTATAATTGAAAAACAAAAATGCGAACAATTTACAAAGCTTATGAGTTTGAAAAAAAGCAATAATATCCAGTTACATAAGAATAATACTTTTCGCGAATATTAATAACCTAAAAATTATTTCTAAGGGAGGAGAGATGATCGAAAGAGATTTAAAAAGAGTAAGAAAATATGTAGTGCACGTATACTTATAGGTATTACAAAAGATCGAGAAAAGAAATATAATAGTATAGTATAGAAAGGAGAGGGAAGACGAAATTATTAACAAGAATAAAAGAAATATAGATGAATAAGAAGGAGTATAACTAACGTAAGAGTAATAAGGCAGTGTTTATATCGGCCATTGTAATTTACAACACTTCTAGGTCGTACGATTAATGTCACCCTGTAAACTAGGACTCTCACTTATAGAATGATTGTTTATGATTTTTTTTTTTTTTTTTTAATTTTCAAAATTTTTTCCATATATTGGCTTCGGTCAAAAAGGTATGAAACTCATCGTTAGTTTTCCTCGAATGTACCAATGAAGGGATATGTAAATGAGTGAAGGGCAATGAATGGTAGTGCTGTAAAATATTCTGATGAGTTCGACACCTTAATAACTAAAAATACCCCTGTTTTTAGGTTCCAATGAATTTTCTAAACGTTTATCTGCAACGATTCACGAAAGTTGCCCATTTCTTTTGTGACTATAGGAAAATAATTCTAATTTTCTCAGCAAATTAAGGAAAACTTGTTGTCATAAGAATATTTTCTTGGAAGATGTATATATGTGTATAATGCCAAAAATTGTCAAAAAGAAATCTCCGGACAGACTTTACGTCATATTCGTTTTTTTTTTTTTTTTTATCACAAAATCAGAATAATGTCATGGTTTTCCTTTACTAAAACTAAAAACTAAACCTTAAATCTAACCTAACAACTACGATTATATCTCTAAAGCTAGTTGTAAAGGAAGGAAAAAGATATAATATACACAGCGGAAAAGTAAATAAATAAATTTAAACCAAATTTCGGAACTCAAGAGCGTGTTCTACAAAATGAACTCGTTTGAGTTTATCTTTTTGAATGCTCACGATCGGGCGGGTAGTGTGCATGTTTTATAGCAAAATTGCTGCGCATAGTCAAATTTGTTTGCACAAAATTTAAATACAGTAGGGAATACATAAATTAATTGGAGATTTTTTTGTTATAAATTATTTCATTCCTCGATATCGTTGTCTACACGTGAAGATCTAATTCCTGTTTTACCAGTCCAAGGATAAATGTCGGGACAGGGTTGGCATGTTCGCATATATCGCACTCCTGATTTGTGCCACAAGTTACAAACTTTCGGACTATTGCAACGTTTTGGTCGATCCTACGAAAAGAGTTGTTAGTAAAAAAAAATTTTGAGAATTTTTCAATTGGATCAATACTTACTGAATAATCACATTGGAAGGGCTGGAACTGATTTATCCTAGATAATGGCGTTGGGTCTCTCACCCATTGGAGTGCTTGCCAGTTTGTAACTATCCAAACATCGTTCATGGCATTGATTGCGTCCAAGAAGTGAATGAAACCTTCTTTGTGGTGTGGTTGTGTGAACCATGCTGCATGGTAGAACAGTCCAAATGGTGCCCTGAGGGTTTAGTGTAAGTAGTTTATACAAATATATTTGAAATTGTTTAGTCTAGTCTTATAAATTAAGAATGATGCTGCGGAATGTTGTCAATGATGATTTAAGCATTTGGGAAATATATTTTAAGAACTACAAATATTTACGCCAAATACTATATCAACCCTTGAATTTATCTGATTTTTGAGAAAAATATAATTTGAAATTGCAGTAAATACCATCCATATGGATTTGGAAAAATCGTAGATTTTTTATATATGTAAAGTAAAAGGGGCAGTTATCCATGCTTTTTGTCCTAAAGTTTTTTTTTGGACGCGGAATCTATCGATTCCAGTATTAAACAAAAGAACTTGATTTCAATAATAAAAAAATCGATACCGCAACAAAATTAGGTATTTATTTACTTTCACGGTCACCTTGTTTTTTTAGCAACTACAAATCGAAAAATGTATAAATTTTATTGGTCGGATTTATGAAAACAATACAAAAATTTGAAAAAATCAGTATGAAAAAAAATATTTTTTTTTAGAGTATTATTTGATTTTTCACATCCTAATCAATATTTTGGAAATGGGAGAAAGTTAGAAAAAGGAGTAGCGGGCAGGATAGGGTCAGGGGGAGGGGGGTGTGGGGAGTGTTAAAACCTCGCCTGAATTTTACTACCACTCTCTCTGGAGAGAAAGGGGGTCAATATAACTGTCAGTAATGGCGGCAAAATCAAATTGCCTTGATTATCGATTTATCGTAGCGCTAGAATCAATCAATAATAGCGGCTGAAAAATCAACATAAATACTGATTTTTTCAATTTTTTTTATTTGTTTTTCATAAATCCGACGCAAAAACGAACAATTTGAAAAACAAAATGGTAAAAATTTTTAATACTTCGATTTTATATCCTCAAAAAAACCAGGTGACCATGAAAGTAAACAATTACCCAAAATTACCTGCCCAAGTCCTTTGAGTAATAATGATACTGGCTCTTTGCAATTTTTTGAGAGCGTAAAATGTTTGTTCTGACCTAATTTTTGTTTATGATTATTTCCAAAGCCGTAATAGGTTTTCTGTCTTGTGAGTGCAGAAATGAGATAGATTGGATCGATTTGAAAGACGTATATCCTTTAGAATGACATTAGTTTCGATTTCGAGTCAATTTTTCAACAACCGACTAAGTTAGGATGCCGTAAAATAAAATATTTGTTCTGGGCTAATCATTTTTATAAGGTTTACCAAAGCCCTAATATATTTTCAGTCGACTGGGATGAAAAAAGTGACATTGTGGGTCGATTTGAAAGATTTATATTCCTTGGAGTGGAACTGGTACTGATTTTGGCTGATTTTAAATCAAATTGGGTAGCTTACCTATTCGTTGTATAGTGCCTTTCAAAGTTCTTCATCAGCATTTTGTAAACGCCATCAGCATCAGCCGGATTGGAGCAAGCATCACCCATGGAACATCTTCCGCCATTCAAATCCTGCCACATAACCATAGGGACCTCCCAAACACCAGGATAACTCTTAGTTGGACAAGGTGGAATCATGCAATCATGGAAGATTTTGTAATCTAAAGTGTATGGCCAACTAGGTGGACGATTTTCGTACACCGGCATGGATGAATCATACGTGAAGTTTGAATCGTATAACATTTTGAACATTTTATTTCCGCCAATCGAAAGGAAAGGTGCTCTCATTCCGCGAACATCAGCCAATTTCACTCCTCCGTAAGCAGCAAGGATTTCTCGTTGACCAGCAACTTCACGGGTCCATTTCTTCTGAGAAAACTGTTCACCGAAACTGTGTCTGTTTAATAATAGTTACTTTTAGTATTAAGTTATGGTCCATTAAAAATAAAAAGCGTTAATTGTTATATTAAGCGTGCTGTGAAATTGCGGCATTCTATGAGTCCAATATGAATTTTGAGGTATGTGTAATTGTGTAGGGTGTAGGAATTTATTTTTTTTTTAAATTTTGAAATGGTTGATGTTAGAGTGTTAAAAATATTTTTTACAAATTACTCGTATTTTGGGGTATAATTGTTCTGAATTGGATATTTTTGTTTCAATAGCTGGAAAATACTTTGACGGTGTTGTAGTAGACCGTCTAACATTGTGGCGAAGTGGTAAATAATTTACGTCCAAATCTACAGTGGTGTTTTTTTTTTGTTAAGATATACTTACGAAACAGTGTGCGATGCCATCTCATGACCGTCGGCATACAAATTTTGAACCTGGCTGTAATCCGTCCATTCGTGTGAAACATAAAATGTCGCTGTGATTGGACATCCATTCGGATTCACACGACCCTTCTCGAATAAATCGGTGTATAGTTGCTTGTTCAAATCGTTAACCGAATCGTCGAATGTGAGAAGGACTATTTGAGGAATACTTTCGACAGGAAGTTCACCTATAGGTTTTTTTTTTTTTTTGTAATTTGGTATTTTGATGGATATACACATTATGACGGTGAGTATTATTAGATGATGTAGTTTCATTCACAATGTGGTCAAGATTCGGAAATGATTGGCATGAAAGAGAAAATTTTATGTACATAAGGACACATAGACAAAAGAGAGAACCATATATTGGATTTAAGTTATAAAATTTGTCTAAGAAATTATTAAGTTTTTCTTTTATTTTTAAAGTGAGTTAAAGCACCGAATGGCATGACCGATTAGATCCCCTGGACCTGGACTTGTCTTTATTCGAACTTACGAAACTGTATGTGATGCCATCTCATGTCCATTAGCATATAAATTTTGGATTTTGCTATAGTCCGTCCATTCGTGGGATACATAAAATGTGGCAGTGAGTGGGCAGCCATTCGGATTTTTTCTGCCACTTTCGAAAAGTTCTATGAAGTATTCTTCATTTAGCGCACTAACAGCATCGTCGAATGTTATGAGAACAATCTGAGGGGTCTCGTTTCTGGCTAGGCCTCCTATTCGTTGTAATATAATTTTATATTTTTTTTGTTTTTGCCTCTAAATTAATACTCAAAGATAGCTGTAAACTAATGTGATTATAAATATTTTAAATTTTTTGATAAATTTTCTTAACGGAGACGAATTTACTTCCAATTTTTCCGCAGATAGGACCAAATTCCATCAAGCTGAAATTAATTATGATAAAACGGAAAAAAACGCGGATTATGATTCTGTTTCATTTTTTGCTGTTCAGTTAATTTTTGCTATTTTTACAAAACGAAACGATTTGTGTTAACATACATAAAACCTATTCTCTCAACTTTAAATAAAAACTAATTCAACGAAATTTTTGGGCAGCATATACTTTAAAATAGTTTAAATTATTATCTAAAAAATTAGTTGTTGGCTTATCAGCTCAAATATTTATAAAAGAATAATCAGTAAGTTTTCTTCTTTCATGTTGATATTGGGGAAGTTAAAACAATTTTTTTTCAAACGAGTATTTCTGATCTGAAAATTTAAAGTATAGTTTAAAAATCCATTCTTACCTGGAGTATCTTTTCCACCGCAGTAGCAATCAGGAAGAAGACAAACATCTTTTCTGCACTTGGCAGCAGTTTTGTCTGGGGTTGGTGTTGGATAAATTGGTTCTGGTCTGAAGGGTGGGTATTTATAGATGTCAACGAATTCTGCAGCCTTTGAAACAATTGTGCCAGCTGGTTTGAGGGTTGGTCTGGTTCGCCTGTGATATTATTGAAATAATATAATTTATTGAACTCTTTAATATACGATAGAGATAAGTAAATTTAGAAATTTTAAAAGTAAATTTTTCTGATTTTTATTCAAGCAAAACTTAAAATCTTAAACTGAACATTTTTCAAACTAATTTCTGACTCAAAAGTGGTTTTAAGTGGTGGTAATATGATATTATTTAAAAAAAAATTAAATTGTGACTATATGTTACTCATAAGATAGAAGGAAAAAACACAGCTGTTAGCTGGGATAATCGTCACTATTTTTTTAAATATACTCTGGCGTTCAAAATTAAAGGAAATTTGGCTAATTTTTAAAATGCTAAAGTGCGTTTCATATTTATAACGCCACTAAAAAAAATATGATTTCGGGAAAACAATTCATTCCAGCAGAATACAATAAATAACGAAAATGATGAATTTGATAAAAAGGAAACAATCACTCATAATTTATAAACCTAACACTTCAATGGCTTCCATACGGGAGGAAAAAGTGATTTTAGCTTGTTTCATAATTATAACGCCACGTACATTTTCGACAAAAATAACAATTTTATTTCAGCAAAAATAATATTAAAACATAGTAACGTAAAATTCATTAAATTAATTAAATTCTAGAACACAGTAACGTAAAGTTCATTAATCAAGAGTCGCTCCTTGCTTGAAAATGGTATTATTGCACCCCAAACCATCACGCTTCCGCCGCCAAAATTTCTTTTGGAAAAATATAGCGGTTCTTTTCTCAAGTCACGCCAATATCCTCGAAAACCATCCAAATTCCATTTTTTTTCATCGGAGAATATCACCTAAATTCTAATTTCTGTGTCCGGCTGTTTAGAATTGCAATTCACTTCATCAAGAATGAAAAGCAAGGATTACACGGATGTGCTCCAGATGAGTTTGGTACCTTTTATTCGGCAAAATCCTGCAACACAGTGGATTTTTCAGCAGGATAATGCTCGTATCCACGTTAGCCGCGAAACCAGCTCCTGGTTCTCTTCTAATTCGATTGAGGTTTTGGAGTGGCCACCATGCTCTCCTGACCTCAATCCAATTGAGAATCTCTGGGGAGTTTTAGTTCGCCGGGTGTGTAGGGAAAATCGCCAATACAATTCCGTTGAGGACTTAAAACGCGCAATCGTGGAAGAATGGAATGCTATTGATTTAGATTTAATTCAAAGTCTCATCGATAGCATGAAAACCAGAATTTTTAATACCATTTTCAAGCAAGGAGTGACTCTTGATTAATGAACTTTACGTTACTGTGTTCTAGAATTTAATTAATTTAATGAATTTTACGTTACTATGTTTTAATATTATTTTTGCTGAAATAAAATTGTTATTTTTTTCGAAAATGTACGTGGCGTTATAATTATGAAACAAGCTAAAATCACTTTTTCCTCCCGTATGGAAGCCATTGAAGTGTTAGGTTTATAAATTATGAGTGATTGTTTCCTTTTTATCAAATTCATCATTTTCGTTATTTATTGTATTCTGCTGGAATGAATAGTTTTCCAGAAATCAGAATTTTTTTGTGGCGTTATAAATATGAAACGCACTTTATATCTGCGCGGAAAATGAACGGATTTGGATAAATAAAAGCTCATTTGGAAGCTTAACTTTCTAATTTGAAACCTATGAATCGAAAATTTTACTTCATCCCCTTGTGTTCAGTTCGAGTCAAAAAATAGAAGAAAGAAATTATGCCTTAATTTTTATTATGAAGTTTAATGGCTTCTATGGGCTTGAAAACCAATTTACGAGTAAATTCAAGGGAAGCATTTTAAAGCAGGTATTTTCCCTTTTCCTGCGATATTGTTCTACTGAGCTGTACGCTGTCAAAGCCAAAATGTTATTTACTACGTATACATGCGAGGATTCAATCCAGTTAAATGTCATGTAGACGCAGATCGAATCCAAACGAGATCGATTCGACCCGATCCAACTTCTCGACCTGGATCGAATCGAAATTATCCCATATAAATGCGGATCGAGAGATTGAAAGATGGAAATAGCTTTGACAGCTCAAGTTTTTGAAGTTCTTTGAGGTTAAAGGTAACAAGTCAGCGCAAGAAGTAATCTGTGGTTTAATTTATTAATTTATTATTTATTTTCAGGCAATGATTAAGAGAAATTTGTGGGGAAATGAGGAGACCTTTGCTCTCTTCGATATTCGCTTCACATATTCGCAGGTTATTTTATCTGTCACTTCGATCACATTTCGAGCTTTCAATCTTTCGATCCGGTGTGGTCAAATACGCAATCTTTCGATCCCTCAATCCTCCATGTATACGTAGTAATTGTCAACTTTGAGTTTACATAAATCCTAAACTAACGACCATATAGTAATTCGGCAGACGTCATTGGAAAGCTGAAAGGAGAAAATACCTGCTTCAAAATCCTTCACTTGAATTTACTTTTTCAAGCGTACCGAAAGCGCCGTATTAAAAATTAAAAAATCATGTTTTTTTTCTTTTTTGGATCTTCTTATGGGGCGATTGAGGATGTTTTTTTCGTTACGTAGATTTCAAAGTAGAGAGTAAAAGCTTCAAAATAAGCTCTTATTCGTGTAAATCTGTTCATTTTTCGCGTGAAGATACATCAATTTAAAAATAAGGCTAATATTCCGATTTTTTGGGTGATCCCTTAAGGGGTTATTCTACTGTTAAACGGGTAAGAAGCAGTATCTTTTTAAAAGTGTTGTAAAAAAAAAAACTATTAGAGATATCAATTTGAAATTTTGCATGCATCTTTATTAATGAAAAAAATATATAATGGCATAGTTGATTAAAAAAAAAAATCGGTTAAAAAAACTTTAAACGCGATTTACTCAAAACGTGTTGTTTTGGTGCGCGGTACATCGTAGAGAAAAAACTAATGAAGCGATTTAGCTAAAAAAATTTTTGCATAGTTATATATCAATTTTACACAGACTGAACCTAAATTGAGGCATTAAAAATGAAATTTGGTTATTTGGGAGCACTTTTTTCATCGAAAAAACGTCCAAAATCGAGCATGCTATTTTCCAACGCTTGTCAAATCGCGAAAATTTAATATTTATGGCTCAATTTAGGTTCAGTCTGTGTGTTTTTAGCTAAACTAATAAAATTTCATCGTTAAATTGATTGCAGATCACCTGGACGACCTGGGCAATGTACCGCGCAAACGACTCTGGCCGTCAGCGCGCGCTACATCAATCATAAACCGAAGCCGCCATTTTTTTTTTTTTTTTTAATCAACTATGTCATTACATATTTTTTTCATTAATAAAGATGCATGCAAAATTTCAAATTGATATCTCTAATAGTTTTTTTTTTACAACACTTTTAAAAAGATACTGCTTTTTACCCGTTTAACAGTAGAATAACCCCTTAATTTTGAACGCCAGATTATGATTCTACTGACATTTTTTGTAAGCGTTTCGGAATCATCCGATAAGGAATTTTATAAAGTTTGCTGTTAAAACTCAAAAAGTTATAAAAACTAATCGCCTGAGATACTTCAGATAGATTTATCCGAAAAGTTGCAAAGTAATTTGCCATCCCTGTGGAAAGTTCGCTGCCTAAACTTAGGCAATCTGATCTGAGTATCTCAGTCTCGCAGTTTACTTACGGCGGGTGGGTTCCTCGACCGGCGTTCGCAGTCGCTGGCTGCTCGCGCTCGTTGTTGGCGTAGTGCGTACCGCCCCTGTTGCGCGTGTTGGTTCTGTTTGATGCAAAAAGAAAGGTGGGGAAAACATATTATTAGAAAAATATTCAAAAATTACATTTACTTTATTATGAAATTGAGAAAAACAAATTCACACAAGTCCGATTGCTGGTGGAATCGCAGCCACAACCGAACTCGATGTGAATCAGCTTTTAAATCTTCTGTACTCAATGAATTGTGAATTATCTATCTATCGGTCAAATCGTTTCTTGCGGATGTGTGCAAATTTAGTTAACATAAAATTAAATCTTTTGAATATTTCTTTTTATATATTGAGAAATTTTAAAACTTTTTTTTCAAGGAGAAAAATTACATAAACGAAGGTGAGTTAGGCTTTGATTGTCGCTTGCATTGCAAATTGTGCGAAATATGCCAACTGATTATATTTAGAATTCTTTACATAAAGGAACAATATTTGAAAATAGCAAGTTATGAGGTGATTTATTAAAATTAGAGGATTTTAGAATTCTGCACTATTAAATGAAATGGAAATGCTGGACCCTACTTCTTTAGTTTTTAAATTATAGCTTCCTGTATAGAATTTGGGCCTACATTTCAGATTCAAGCGAAATTTATTTTAGTGACATTTAAGACAAACTTGATTTTTAGATAAACTAATTGTTCATGGGTGAAATTAAATACTTCACCTGTATTAAAAGTAAAAATGAGTGTTTTTTGGTAACTCACTATACTTTTTTGTAATAAACTTGGTATATAAAGTACAGGGTCCGCCATCTAACGTTTTTTTTTCAACTAGTGCTTATTTCGTGGATGGCAACACTTAGCTCATGTCTGATTTGACAGATAATTAGTTTTATCCTTCCGCTGAACGAATATGGTTGTGTATACGCTTGAACAACGCTGGGAAATATTGCGACATTACTTTGAAAATCATGGTAATGTTGCAGAATGTGCGCGAAAATTGCGTACGGATTTTGGAAGAAAAGAAGCACCGTCAGCTCCGTATGTTTGTTACCTTGTGAAAAAAGTGAAAGAAACTGGCATCCTCATCGATAAACCAACGCGTGAAAAGCCAAAAACAGTGCGTACCCCCGAGAATATTGCTGCTGTGGCCGAAAGTGTGCGTGAAACGCCATCAACATCAGTTCACCGTCGTTCTCAACAATTGGACATTTCGCAGACATCATTGAGACGAATTTTGCGTAAAGACCTTGGTATGACGCCGTACAAAGTCATATTGGTTCAGGAGTTGAAGCCAACTGACCATCCAATGCGTTTTCGCTTCGCTAAGTGGGCCTGCGATCGACTTGCAGAAGATGCGGATTTTGCCAAAAAAATCATCTTTTCAGATGAAGCTCATTTCGATCTTGGCGGGTATGTAAACAAGCAGAATTGTCGCATTTGGGGCACAGAAAACCCGCACGCATTCATTCAAAAGCCGATGCACCCAAAACGAGTCACTGTTTGGTGCGGATTTTGGTCCAGAGGCATAATTGGGCCATTTTTCTTCGAAAATGAGCAAGGAGTGGCCGTTACAGTCAATGGCGATCGTTATCGGGCCATGTTGAACGAATTTTTGTTCACAGAAATTGAAGAGCAGGATATTGGCAACATTTGGTTTCAACAGGACGGCGCTACGTGCCACACAGCCGACGCTACACTTGATGTTTTGCGCCCTGTTTTTGAAAATCGCATTATCAGCCGCAGAGCTGATGTCGTTTGGCCACCTCGGAGCTGCGATTTGACACCGTTAGACTATTATTTGTGGGGTGCCGTCAAAGATAAGTGTTACGCCGACAAGCCAGAGACAATTGACGCTTTAAAGGACAATATTCGTGAAGCCATTGGTGAAATACAGCTGCACACAATCGATAATGTACTTAAAAATTGGACCGATCGTGTAGGCTACTGCATGGCCAGCCGAGGCAGCCATTTGAATGAAATTATTTTCCATCATTAACCGGAAGGATTGTAATTTGAAATAAAAAAAGAAATTTGAAAAAATATTCAGTAGTTTTTTTTTTTATAGCATTTTCAAAAAAAAAAGTTATTTGGCGGACCCTGTAGTTATAATAATATAATGTGATTGAGCGAGTCTCATTTTTAAGTTATGTATAAATAGAATTGTCATTTAAAAAATTACTTGAATCCCTCATCTTCTTGAGTGTCCTCTGATTACCGAAACGACAAAATTAAGCTCGATAGTTTTCATAAATTTCGATGAGATAAATAGAGAAAATTGAGCTCTCATTTATTTTTGGCAGAATTATTAAAAAATTAAAATCTTCGATTTCGAACAATTCATTAAGTACACCGAAAAAAAAACTTACTTTACATTTGTTAATGTTATTATTTGCCATTAATTTAACCCAAGCTGTGTAAAAACTATTTAAAAAAAGTAATACTACCAAAAAATAAAAAAATCAACTATTAAAAGTGTGAGAAGTAAGCAAGTAAAAAAAATGTCTTAATTATTAGTGTAAAGCATAAAGCGTTACAAAATAGAGAAACCCCAACAGAAAAACATCAAATCTGAGTTCAAAAATACGCAAGAAAGTGGATGAAATGTTCGAAAAAAGTTACTACCACTTGAAACTGAGTACAAGATAGGGGGGATAGATAAAAGATAGCTATTTTTTTAGGGCTAAGGATTACATGTGAATTGGATTGAGAAGAAAGGATTAAGACAGGATTATATTTTTGTTTTGCTTTTGGTTGAGTCGCGCTTAATTAAAGATGTTCCCAAATAAGATAAGATGAAGGAGAACCGCTCTAAAGCTCTTTGTATATAAATATTCTTTTACAACAATTAAAAGAAAATAGTAAGACGTAAAGGCGATTTTAGTACGAAGTGTGTGAATCTAAACGCGAATTTGGTGCATTAAAATAAAATTAGACAGGACAATAGTGAAAAAAACTACGAAAGATGAAATTTACGAGCTTTTTATGGCCGAGTAGATTTTTAGTTTATAATAGCCCACAATTTGTGTTACATTTACCACAATTTGGCTTTTTCTTTTTGATTTATAATAATATCAGAGGTTTTTTAACGTCAATTGAATTCGGTTAACTACTATGACATTTGGTGTATACTGGATTTTTTTTTGTTTTCAAAATATTAAATAATTATCAGCTTTTAAATTCCATATTGGTCCCAATTTCATTATAATTTTGTGTACTTTTTTTTTATATACATATTATACAACTTATAATTTTAAAATCAATTGGATTCTTTTACATATTTACACAGGTATCACCAGATGTTAGTAATTTTGTACGAAAGTGCCTTTTTCTATCAAAAAATTATCAGCTACCATGAAATTTTCATGGATCAGTTTAAACTATACAAATTTATTAGATATATTTGTTAAAATTATTGGCACTCATTTAGTTTTTATACAGTACGAAATAGTAGATATTTTATCTTTGTAGATTTAGGTATGTAGTTGTATGTCCCATGCATTCAATAGATAAAACATAAATAAATTCGTATAAATTAAAGAAAGTAGACAATTAAAAAAAAAATTAAAGATAATGTTATTATGAAATGAGCTCGCTTTTGTGGTTTGTAGGCAGCAATTAATTGAATTATTTATATTGTTTTAAGAAATAGAGGTAGAATATGAAAATGAAAAACATGCTTGGAAATAATTTACAAATAATATTAATGATTTACGTTGGTACATACAGTAGCGCCCAAGCAAACTGCACCACCCCTAAATTTTATGATTTCCTTCAATTCTCCGAAGTAAACGTCAGATTAGTATGAAAGAGGATGAACCGATCCTTTCTACGTCATTTGGTTATTGACTTTGGCTCCGTAAAAGGACACTTTTTAAATTGGAAGAAAATATGGCAAGATGCGTGCAATTGACTCCGCGAAAAAAAATTTAAATTTTGACGTTATCTGAAGTTGGAAAGTCCGCTTGTGAAATTGCGAGTATTGTGGGATGCAGTTATTCAACTGTAGTGCGTTTGATGAAGAAAAATCGAGAAACTGGCTCCGTAGATAGACCAATTCGAAGAGGTTTCAGAAGGAAGACAACGCCGTTACAAGATCGCCTCTACGGAGAATAAGTTTGAGGAACCGATTTTATTCTGAACGGAACTAATGGATCAGTGTGACGTCAATATCAGTGTCCAAATTAGTCGTAGGAGATTAAATGCAGGAGGAATTTGGAAGAAGAGCTGCAAAAAAACCTCTCTGACACGGAAAATGAAGGCAGCATGTCTTCAGTGGGCAAAAGTCCATGAGAACTGGACGTAAGAAGATTGGAAAATGTGATATTTTCAGACGAAAGCAAAACCAACTTGTCCGGTTCTGAAAGTACTCAATATGTACGCCGCAGAGTTTGAGAACGTTTCCAAGAAGATTGTGGCGTAGGACATCTCCATTTCATTGAAGAATTCGCGAATGCCAAAGTACCAGGACATCTTAAGGGCAAGTTTGTTGCCATCAATAGAAGAGCACTTTTCTAGGCGATCAAGATTAATTTTTCAAGACGACTGTGCACCATGTCACACAGCTAAATTGGTGAGAAAAATTTTTTTCTAGTAATTTGATAATCCAGATTCAGGGAAACTGGGAATTTCTCGAATGAAATGGCCAGGAAATAGCCCATATCTCAACCCTATAGAAAACCTCTAGGCTGTTATGAAGTCGGAAATCAGAAATAGGAAATCGAGAGATTTAAGGGAGGGGGAAAATCCTTTTAGAAAATATTTGTAATGATGAGACTTACAACCAATATCATCAAGATTTGGTCGCTTCCATGTCATCAAGGATGCAGGCCGTAATTGCAGCAAAAGGAGCTTCCACGAAGTATTGAATTTATGTTATCCAATTAAGATTAATAATTGTTTATTGTTTGATGAACCCTGCATTCATTATAAAGGCAGGTAGGTAATAAATTACCCTTTTATAAGGTAGATAATAAATTACCCTTTTATTTACAAGGGTTGAAGGTGTCTACCAAATTATGGATAACATTTTCAAAATTCCGTTGAAATTTAACCTAAATATTTTGAAAAATTCGAAGAATTAGTGGTGGTGCAGTTTGCTTGAGCGCTACTGTATTTGCAAAGAAATTATGAAATTTCCCCAAGAGTTTGGGTAATTTTAAAAACATGATTTTGTTGTCGTGCATATAGAAGAAAAACAATTTAAATGTTCAGAAACATCAAATCGCAAATTTGAATCATGAGTAAAATTTATGCAAAAGCATTGATATTACACATTTTTTAAATCCCGTAAAATATAAATTCGAATCCATATCCCAGATAAATGGTAACCTTTAAAATGCAAACATTTTATAAACAGAGTCTACGAAGGACTTAGTTCAAGGTCTTTCGAAGGTTGAAGTAGTTTTGAACCAAATAAAAAAAATAGTACAGATATAAGTTATTTTTGTTATACATTAACAGATACTGAAAACATATCGATATGTTTTTTGAAAACGGCCTTGTTGACGCTGCTATGCTTAACATCTAAAGAGCATCGCTAAGATTCCTAAGGCCGGCCACGCTCAGTTATATTGCACAATAAAACTGTGTAAACTATTGGGCAAAAAACTGCTCTAGATGGTGTCCACACACAGTGCAGTTAAATGCACAATTAGTTCAGTTATTTGCTCATTTTTCATGAGAGTTTGAATGATCAACACGTGAAGAATTCATTTTGAAGGAAATTAATAGTAAGCCATATTGTGCCAAAGAAAAGAATTAATTTACGTGCTATTAGCTGCTGCTATTTTAAAAGCGAAAAGAAATAGAAGGAAACGTTACGTTTCTATAAAATCAAGAAGTTTCGTTTTCTTCTCACTTGAATCCATGGCTGCTGTCACACAGAATTGCATAGTTATATTGAAAGCAATTCATGCGACCTGCGCATTTAACTGCGTAATCACGACGACTTTGCGCAGGTCAAAAACTGTGCTAATAACTGAGTAAATTGTGCATATGACCTGAGCTGTATTTAGTTTTTCCATCAGTTCTGACTTCACGCAGTTTTAGTGTGCAATATAACTGAGCGTGTATGGCCGGTCTAAAAGTACTAATCAGCTTTCAATAAGAATGAAATAAAGGTTATATACTTAAATTTTCTAATAATTTTTTTGCCAACAATTTAAATTTTAAATTTAATTTTTTAATTTTAATTTTTTTTCTAGATTTAATATTCTGATAATTTAATTGGTTTCATATGTTGTGTATCGCACGAGGAACTCTATTCAAGGGGAGACTTTTCCGAAAATATTTTTCCTCCTGTAATACGTCTAATGAAGTCCAATACGTGAAAAATCAGTAAAATCTGAGGTTGATAGGTAAATTTTAAGAATGTTTTTGATGTTACTTGGAATGCAAAATAAAAAAATTTCAGAAAGCTCTAGTTATGAGGAAAGTGAATGCCACGGCTACATTGAATTAAAATAACTTTCAGCAATGACCGTAGGGTGAAAACATGCAAAAAATGAAGAGAATGTCTAGGAAAAAAAAATAATTATAATTAAATCACAGTCCCCATGTGTTAGTGCTACAAAGTGATTTTCTAGTGAGAGGACAGCCTGAAGCCCTTAGCTTAGAATGAAATCTAGTGAGAGACTGCCTGTGCGACCAAAAAATGGACAAAAATAGCTCCAAAAACTCTATTATTGTTTTCCAGCATACACTAATGTCATGACTCGATAAACTTAGCGTTCGCATTAATATAAGAATTAATAAATTAATGCATTTTTTGTTTTGCAAACTGGACTTGCAAAAATTGTTTGCGTCTTGTGGCTAATTTCGAATAGAAGGTACCTCGAGGGGATTTCGTTGCATTTTGTGTTTGGTGTATTGTCTGCACATTTCGAGAGTGCCGTGGTGGCCTTGCTCCGGCTCGAGGCGGCGATGGATGACTTGATCGCGTTGTTGACTCTGGACGCGCGAGGAGGGAGCAACGATTTTGGGTATTTCGTTGTTGGTTTTTGGGTCGTTCTAGGAGTTGTCGTCGTTGTTGTTGTGGTAGTTGTAGAGGTCTCTGTAGAAGTCGTAGAAGAGTTTGTGCTTGTTGAAGGCTCATCAAATATTGTAGATGTCGAGGGCGGTGCTATTGAACTTGTTAGGTTTACTGTTGTTGAAGAGATAGGCTCGAATTGTGTCGATGACTCTAAGACCAGACTAGACCATTTTGTAGTGTCTTCCAACTCTTCAGGTTCTTCAGGTATCAACGACTCCCTTTCTGTATAAGCTCTAATCTCTTCTTCAGTTGGAACGTTGAATTCAGGCATTTCAACAGTTGCCCGGAATCTACTAACATTTTGATTAGTATCTTCCACAGGAGATACAATCTTTTCAAAGTATTGGACAGGTCTTTCTGTTATTTCTACAACCCTTCCTTCTGTCGTGGATGAAACGAAGATATTTGAATCAATTAATTTTAAGTTTCTGAGGTTAGAGAGTTCATCGTCTTGTTTTTCTTCCTGAATTTCTTCCTCCATATATTCTTGTTCCTCAGCTCTAAATTCAGTTGCAATTTCTGATGGCTCTGATTTAAGGGCTGCAAATTCTACTCTTGGAGGACCTCTAGGTTCAAAAAGTCTAGAGAAGCCTATTGATAATGGTGAGATTGTTGTTGAAGGTGTTGAAGGCAGCCTTGTTCGAACCACTTTTCTTCGAAATGGTACTTCAGTTGAGGTCTTTAAGGGGACAGTAAATCTAATCTTCGGTGAATATGTGGTTGGTTCATCGTCCAGGTTGTTAACATATGAATAGGTGTACCGAGCCCTACCTCTCGGCGATACATCTGCAGCTTCAAAATCTCGCTTGCCTGTTGGTCTGTAAGTGGGTGGTGCTGTTGAGGTTGGAGCTTCAGTTGTGGTCGATGTTGTAGTAGTTGTTGAAGCAGTTGTCCTTGGAGTTGTTGTAGTTGTAGTCGTTGTAGTAGTGGTAGTAGAGCTTGTTGTAGTCGTTGAAGCTGTTGTCGATGGTGGGGGTGTATATCGCACTGTTGTACTTGTGCTAATATTTTTTGGAGGTGCTGTTATAAGGAAATAGCTTCTAAAGGGCTTTTGTGACGTTACAACAACAGTTGAAGCTGTTGGTGTTGTGTAACGAGGTTTAAGCGTAGTTTTGCTAGTTCCTGGCTTATGCTTCGTTTCCTTTTGTTGTAAAATGTTCTCCAAACTCTTGTAAGGAGACACGAATTTTGATGAGCTCGTGGTATCGTACGCTTTACTAAGATTATCCTTAAATACTAATGCTCTTGTTGTAAAGCTTTGTATCTTATCACCTTTTATACCTCTTTCTGTGATTGGAGTATGTTCGCTACTGGAGCCTGAAACAAAGTCGTTAAGTCGCTGTCGTTTGAAGGAGAATGAGGAATCAGCTTCTCTACTATCTCCGAAATCAGCTAAGTAGTTTGTATCTTGTGTGGCAAAAGGAGACGGGCTAGTGCGAGTTAAACGCCATGACCTAGTGGGGGCATAAGTTGTTGGCTCAATACTTGCATCACGTTTTATACCATCTCTTGTTCTTGTGTAAATTGGAACTTCTTCAACTCGTCCTCTTGTTGACTGAGTGCTTGAAGTTAATCCTCCAAGTCCAGAAGTTAAGGAAATTCTTATAGATTTTTGACCCTTAAGGACATCTTCAGGAATATGTGCTGCTGGCGACACTCGAATAGTTCGTTGAGTAGTCGTAGATATTTCAGACGTCGTTGGAGGAGGCTGGAAACTTTGTGGCTCAACATCTGATACAATGTAGCTCAAAATTCTCTTCTTTTGCTCATCCTGATCATTTATTTCACGATTAGCAGCGCCTCGACCTCTATTTTCCCTAAAAGCCTTTGTCGTTGTATTTGTCACTGAAGGACGAGAACTAGTCGCACTAAAGCCAGCCGATAATGAAATTATTTTCGACTTATTCTCATCGTTCGTTACTGTCTTCGAAGTTAAGTCAGTTTGTTTCATAGTTGTCTGGGATTCTTTAAGGATTTCAACATTTCTAACATGGGATACATAATCAGGAGTTGAGGATACATTGGATTCAGGATCCGATGGTGGTGATTTTGATTGGTGAGACTTAGGACCCGCGCTTGCCGATAATGTTATTATTATGGATTTTGTTGTCTTATTGTTGATACCATCTTCCGACAGTGTTGATCTGTTGGAGAATAAATACCGCAAAACTTGTTTTAAAATGAATTAAATTAATCTCCCGATTAGATTTGTGTTTTGTAGTCTGTGTGTGTTTTTTTTTCTTATTTCCTGTGTTTTGTTCTTATTTTTTTTTTGCATTAGACTTGGTTTTTTTTAGTGTGTTTAGTTTTATTTGCAATTTCTGGTACACGTACAGTGGTAGCTTTATTAATTTTCTTTTTATCACTATTCCGAATTCAATAAAATTTTAAGATTAACGTAAAAAACACCACTTCCTTCCACACCCCTGTGTGACTGAGACCTTCTTGGTGTACTATCGGCCAAATTGTGGTATCCAACTTGACTTCTACAAACCTTTACGTGTTCCTATTTGATTCATATACTTCAGGCTCATTTATATAAGGCACCTTATCACCTCAAACAAATGGCTTAATTTTGCATTACTAGTCACCAAACAGGTAATTTTTAATAGGTTTTGTAAAAATGTAGACAGCTCCTTTTTTTAAATATTGCAACATATACCATATAGTACATCTAACAAGAAGAGGACACTACATTAATGAAACTCGTTTTCTGTAATCTTTTTATAGGCAGAAATTGCACTGAAAAAAATATGGGTTTATTTTAAGTGTTATTAACCCATTTGCATTATTAGCGCGTATATGCGTTCAATTTTCCTGATCGCTATCACCGCTCAATTTTGTTGTTGTTTGTTGTTGTGTTCGAAATATGTACAGAATGCTGAAATATGAAGTTCTTTTTACTTGTTGTTCTTTTTCTACTTAATTTACAATACAATTTGGTGATAAGGGCCTTTTTCTCATTCTGCGTCATGATGCAAATGGGTTAAGATATAAAATTCTCCCAGCGAATATAAGAAAGTGTCAATTGGGATATTTTCTTATAATGTATTTGCACCCAAAGAAAAAACTTAAAAATTCGAATTAATATTAAGTGAACCTCTCCTTGTAAGATAAAATATGAATATTGGGGAACGCAAGTCATGTTGTTGTTTTAAATGATTTCCATACAGTTTAAATGTTATATACATAGAATTTTACAGTTGTTTTTGGTTAATATGGGGAGTTCAAACATTCATATGAAATAAATAATGTGTAGAAAAAAAAAACATCGCTGAATATACAAAATAATACACATAGAAAGCACAGCAAAAATTTTTTTAGCTACTTACTTGCGTCTTTTAAGAGCATCTATAAACTTATTAAGGCATTTTTCAACACTCGTAATGCTGAGTTTTACTTAAATTTTATTATTTTTAAAAGTTAAAGCCACCACTGTAGTATATATACAAGTTTCTTTTTTAATTCCAAAATTTGTGGTTTAAAAAGTGTATTTTGCTTTCGGGGAGACAAAATATTCGGAAATTTGAACAACCTCTGCTTTTTAAGAGTGAAGACTGATGAGTGAATTTGTTATTTTGAAATCGATATATGTACCTGGGAAACGCATTAGTTTTCTAATGTATATGTGCAAGATAAAAAGAGGAAAAGGGATGCAGATATGTACTAAAAAATGCTATCATAGTATTCTACTCTGCAGTCTTCTATTCAGAACTTAACAGATTGTTGTAGGATGTCTCTGTGATAAAGGTTCTGTTTTTGGCCTTTATTATTCTAGAAGAAAAATATCTGGATGTGGATGTCAGTTATGTAATTTTATTTGGATAATATTTCTATTTTATGTTCAAAGATCGAAATATGCCGGGATACCACACAAAATTTTAACATATTCTCACTACTTTCCGCACCAAATATCGATCTCCAATTACAAAGTTTTTATTTAATTTTTCCCTCAAAAGTTTTCAATTTAAGAAAATATACCATATCTATTCCGTTTCAAATTCCAGATAAAAAAATAAATAAATTGTGTTCCCCTTTTTCAGATATTACTGTTCCGGTTGTCAAAAACGTTAGATTTTTTAATATGTCCTTTAATCTTTCAACTGAATAAGATTGTTTTTGTCATTTTAATAAAGTTTTTTTTTTCTAGGTAGATTGAAATTTGTTGTTAACGAAAAGATGCGATTTTCAGTAAAAATGCTCGTCTATAAATAAAAAAAAGGTATGGTAATAGGTGTAAAAGGTGTAAAAGAGAAGGAAGTAAGAGGTTAAATGTAGTAATAGATATTTTGAAATTTAAAAAAAAACGTACTTTTGTTTATCCATCCCGGTTAGTAACGATCTTACCAATTTCGACCAATCGTGAATGCAAGTGAAGTAATGGATTGGTTATTTCTAAACATAAAATCAAAAATACCACACTTTTTGAGTTGATCATTGTTAAACAGATCGCGTTTACGTGCGGACCAAACCATCCTATTTCGACAAATACAATGGGAAATTCGATATTGCATAAAAGCCCCTAAACGAAGCAAAAACATACATTCGACACAATTTTGATGCATTTTCCAAGGACAAATATCGATTTCAAATCTGTCCACATTCAGTTCGCGCCAAAAGGAGAAAATGATAAAATTGGCGACAAGCTTCTTTTTCTGGTTCAAAAACAAGTATCTGGAGTTAGTTATAACTTGGATAAAAGTTAGCACAACTTCGGCGGTGTCGTAATGAGTATTAATTTATTTTTATATACAAGATACCACAAAAAACCAAATTCTCGATGATTCCTACAGTTTTATATATGTACAAAAAAAGCGTAAAACAATAAAACAGCCAAAAACGCAGCTGGAACGCTTGCAATAACAAAGTTTTAGCGTACTCGGTGCGCGTAATGATGATACTAAAAATAATAATAAATGGAAAGCTTTTCTCACGTGCGAAATTCATTTTGTTTTTTGTTTTTTTTTTGAAAAATTATAATAGAGGACTTCTTCGCAAATTTTCTTTTTTGATGCAAAATTTTGCTGTATTGTTTTTGTAGTACCTTGTGGGGGTCTGTTTAGGTGGTTGAGGTGGATTGGCACTTTGCTGTGTCGGCACGATACTGTATTGCTCCGATGCCCGTGTGGGTATAGGTTTCGGTGAATGTGACTTTTTTTGTGAGGTTGTTGACTGTTGTTGTTGGGGTTGTTTTTGATGTATCGTTGGTGCATAGGTGGCAGGTGTATATTTCGGTTGATCGCTTGTCCTTAACGTTGACGAGATCACAATTGGTCGATCAGTTATTGAATTTATCTCAATTCTGTCTCCCCTATACGTTCAATTTTTGTTTTATATTTTTTTCTTGAAAATTTTGTTTGTTTATGTGTGAATTATTGGATAAAATATATATTCTTAACCTAGATATTAATAAGTGTTTGGTACCGAATTCTGTTTTTTTTTTTTTTTGGTATCAGTAGGACATTATTAACTGGGTGAGATTTGGTATTCATTTCACGTATATGTCACGATGCAATGCAATACCGAAACAAAATAACACCTTACCTTATGGGATGGTTCCTTTGAGGCTGACTGTAATCATCGCTTTCGATCTACAAAAAATATAATATACATATTTAATAAAATTCTTAGAAGATAAGATGATGTGATTACTTGTGCAATTAGAGCATCTTCATAATCGGTATTATAAACCAAAGAAGGCTGATTGTACTGCTGTTCCTGTTGCGTTTGGATTTGTTGCACCTGGGATTTGGTGACGTAAGTCTCTCGCACTGGCACTTGGGGTGATGGCGTTGTGTTGACCTCCGGGCGATATGTTGATTGTTGCTGTGGCTTGCCGCGCTGCTGTTGTTGAGTATATTCAACATCCCTGTACAAGTCAACATCATCGTCATAAACTGAATAGTAGGAGTCGTACGGATCATATGACTGATTTGATGTATTGTAGTAGTTTCTAGTACTCTGTTCAGCAACTGGCTTTTGCCGTTGCTGGATGAAAATATTAGCTGGAGCTTGTGAGCTAGTTTCCACCCTAAAGGGCATAGATGAGTTTGGGTTAGTAACATTTAACATGTACATATTTATTAGAAATGAATGTTTTATTATGCTTGTATTATTTACATTTAGTTCGCTTTATACGATTTTGATATAAACAGTCAGTTTATATGTAAACGTTAACAAATAATTGTTCTCGTCTTAGTATGTTTATATACGTTTTTAACTTCAAAAGAAAGAGGTTATATTTCAATTAAAAAAGTCGTTTTTAAAATCAAGAAGTCTATTTCCAATTCAAACAAGTCGATATATTTGACTCAAGTAGTTCTGATTTTCAAGTTCAAATAATTCTTATCAATGTCACACTTTCATGAAATCATAGTATATGAATTATTTCAAGTTAAGAAATTTTTACTTGTTTGAAATGAAAATAGACCTTTTGATTTTAAAAACGACTTTATTCAATTGAAATATGTCCTCTTTGATTTGAAAATGGTCGTTTTTGAATTTGAAAAACTATAAATATGTAAGCTCAAAATTAGAAAAAAGCAATACCAAGTAGGTACGATATACATGTTATGTTAATTCCTACAGCATAATTTTCGTTTCAAAACTCTGTTAGAAACTTAGATTTTATGTTGGGCTATTTGGATTATGTACATATATTTGAAGTATATACATAGAACTTGGCACAGTATTTGAGATATAGTATCCTGATTGTAATTTTAGTTATTTAACCATATGTTGTGTGTTTATAATTTGATTATTTTTTTCCATTCCATGACGAGTTTCTCAAAATATATGTGTTGAAGAATTTATTTATTTAAAATAGTTGCCTAATAGTCAGGATAAGAGGATTTTTTATAAGTTCAGTATTTCTTAAAGCAAGGGTTGTACATACTTGGTAGGTATATTGAAGAGCAATTCACAAGACTAAAGGTATAGGTTCAAAAATTTCATAAATTTGTATTCTATGTGGGAATTAATTTTATCAAAGAGAACATATTTTAAATTTTAAATTTTAAATTCTAACAACAAAATTCTTTAACTATAATTGTCTGATATTAATTCGCTGTATAATGTTTCTCATACTGCATTCCCTTTTTCAAAATGTATCCCAAAATGAATACAACCATTAGAGGAAATTACAACACTCTGTGCACGTTGAATTAAAATAAAATAATTTTTTTTTTGAAGCCGGTGATAGTCAGTAGCAAAGTCGTAAAAATGCAGTTTACCTGTTCGTGTACTTATCGTCAACTTGAATTTGTTGCTGTACAGGTCGTTTTCTACTATTTGGCTTATCAGTGGTCTTGTCTAGTTTCCATTTCAAGTTTCCACGATTCGGTCGTATCGTGTAGATTTTCCTAGTTGTCGACGCCGCTGTGGGCGATGGTGTTGTACTGGTGGTCGATAACTTCGATATTTCAAAATTTTCATATGGACTGATTGTCAACGGCGTTGTCGCTGTTGTCGTCGGTGCGGGTCGCATCGGAGCGATACTTTGGAAAATATCAGCGGGAAAACTTATGAAAGACGGAATCTTGTGCTTATCGTCGTTGTAATGCGACGAGAACACTTGCGGTCGCCGTGTTGTCGTAACCTCCGTAAAAGTTGAATGATGATTTTTGTATCGGGGTGTTGTTGCTGTTGTCGTAATTGGATGCGGCTTTGGGGCCATTGTCTCCGAGTTGGGCATGTAAGGTGGCTTTTCAGACGGCGGATGGATGTCATAATCCTCGTCGTCATCGTCATCATAGTAATACTCATCGTCCTCTTCGCCATTATCTTGGGAATTTTTCTGATCAGTTTCTGTAACCGTGTTAATCTTTTGCGGTATACTTTTAATGAAACTATCGTAACCCTTCGGTGATTTCTGCGTAATCGTTGTGATCGGAGTTTTAATCGTTGAATATCGTATATTACTTCCGACATTCTTATTTGTATGATCATAAAAGAAATTGTTGGTAACTACTTTTGGTGTCGTTTGGGGAATAATTTTATGCTCAGTGATTGTTGGCGGTGAAGAAATTATTGTTTTATTATAAATCACTTTATTCTTGAATAGATCAAGCATTTCAAAGATCTTTGGGTCCATTTGAGCTATATGGGTCTCTCTAATATCAGCCACGAATTTATCAAAATCAAAGTCCAATCCAACAACTGGACCTTGAACTTTAGGACGGGTTTGTGAAGGAGATTTTGAGCTGAAGGGTCGTCTTGTTGTTGTGGTTGTCTTAGGGGAAGGGGTAGTTATGTAAAATCCTGTTATCCTTGGAGTTGCATTATCAAACCCTTTAAAGATATGCTTATCCTGCTGATGTGGCAGCTCTTCAAGAGGGGCTTTCGAAAAGTAGTTCGAGCTACCAACAAATGGAAAATTTTGTAGGGTAGTTGGATTTGGTGTTGTTGTACTAGTTGCATAAAAATTTTTCATCTTTTGATTTTGCAGTACATTATAAGCAAAGTAATTGCTCTCTGTGCTAGCTTCTAGGGGAGTTATACTAAAGTGCGAGATAATCTTTGGTACTTTTGTAGGTATTCCCTGATTGGTGGGTTGACTAAAGTTATTATTGTTATTATTGAAGAAACCTCCAATTGTGCTGAAGGAGGTAAAGTGGCTCTTTGGTGTTACTTTCTCAGATGGTAAGCCTTGTCGAATTGGGTCCGAAAACTGTGCTCGATTCGAGGTACTTCCGAGTTTGAAAAATGAAAAATTATTCGGAATTATTTCTCTTGAAGATGTTGGAATAGTTTGTTGATTTCTAACAGAGTCTATGATGCTTGGTATCACTACTGAGCTTTTAGGAGAAGGAACTGTCGTTGTCGTTGAGAAAAATGGATTAAAAGGACGGAAAGGTTCGTCTAAAGGTGGTTTTTGTTCGAAATTGAAGAAAGTTGATGGTTTAAAATCATTTAACGGTTGGTTCTTAAGACGTCCTGCAAAATTGTTGAATCCTGGATGTATAGGCTTATTGAAGAAATTATTGTTCGTCTTTGAAAATTGCGCAGGTGAAAATGCAGGAGGCGATAGATACGGACTAAAAGTATCAAAATGTCCATTTGATTTAAATGATTTCGGTCCAGTACGCTGCAAGGGATGCAAATGACCATTTTGAAATTGCCACAAATGCGGCCCAGTAAAAGAGGTTCTTAGCTGCCTCGGTGTTCTAAAGAATTCCGTCGTTCCATTACTTTCATTATTATTATTTTTCTTTCCAAATTCCTCCGCATAAAGTGTACTATTTTCCAAACTATCTTCAGTCAGATTGTCAGTCATAGTATCAGTTAAATTTTGAGCGTCATTATCCGTCTCACGTCGTCTTCTGTTTAAATGCACACTATCGGTTGTATCGATCAGTGAGTTAACGTCAATGTCTAAGTAGATTTCGTCACTAAAGTAAGTTAAGTAATGTAATAGGCAATTAGTGAAGCGTACAAAAATTGTTTAGCTATTTTATTTTATTGATTTATTTATTTTGGGTATATATAGCCTCCAAAAAACTTACCTGAACTGATTCGTTTGCGGTCCAAAGGCATACGAACCAACTTTACCGTGATTTGGTAGTGCATTCGCGTTCGCTTGATGAATGATACCGTCACGATCTCTTTGCACCTGCCCGACAGTACTAGGTTGACCACGATAAACTCTTTGTTGTCTGTCTGTTTCTTCCTCTTCTGCTGGTGGCAAGGTGTCGTGTGCTTCGGCGTATAGCTAGAAAAAGGTATTTTGTGATTGCAGTTTTAGATTTTAAATTAATTAATTAAAATAACAACAGACACAATTAGAATTCTGTAGCATAAATGTTTTGCCTCGGTATATTTTTTTTATAAAAGTTATCGGAAGCCCTCTGTCGGCAAAGTAAAAGAAACGGGGCAAAAACCACTTAGAATACAAATTATGAACAATAAAATGATGTTGGTAGCTAGGGTATGATAACAAACATTTCTGTTCCGGCCAAAGTTGTTTTCTAAATTTATTGTAGTACAAAATGTTTGCTCAGATCAATTTTTTTGTTTTATAATTTTTTCTAAAGCCTTAACATATTTCTTGTTACATCAACACAAAGGGTCTAGCCGGTTAAGGAGGTGAGAAGTGCCCCCATTGCTTTTGAAAAACAAAAAATATCCTTATATAGTACATGAAAAAGTACATCTTTGCTGAAATTTTCAGACCCATAGACCCTCACATAACCTCAAAAAAATTAAAACTTGATTTTCAGTGTTTTGGCGATATCTTGGCTGCTTGTGAACGTAGAAAATTCGTATATTTGGATGATTACAAGGTATAACTAAGGAATGAAAATAAAAAATAATCTAAAAAGAGGTAAAAACACCGAAAAATGCTGAAAAAAACCGTTTTTCGATATTTTGACCCTGTTGCACCACATCTCAAAATCTGAAATAATTCATGGATAAAGGTTGACTATCCAGAAAATAATATATAATTTTTTCGTCATTTTTGTTGTTTTTTTTGTTTTTTGTTTTTTTTAATTAAATTTTAAAAATTTTGAACGTTATAAAAATTTGAATTTCCCGCCAAAAATTTTGAAAAAAATATCATGTTGTAGCAGACAAGACCCCTAAAAATTAAGAAAAAAACGAATTTTCTAAGTCCACAACAAGCCGAGATATCGCCAAAACACTGAAAATCAAGTTTTAATTTTTTTGATGTTATGTGAGGGTCTATGGGTCTGAAAATTTCAGCAAAGATGTACTTTTTCATGTACTATATAAGGATATTTTTTGTTTTTCAAAAGCAATGGGGGCACTTTTCACCTCCTTAACCGGCTAGACCCTTTCAGATAAGCCGAACTGATTTGGAGTACTTTTGGTTTCTTAGGGTACTATAGTGTAAAATTTTTGATTCAAAGTAATTTTTAAATAATTTTCTTTAAAGGCCTAAAATGTTTTCTCCAAAAATAAGAGTTAATTAGAAGGACTTCTGGTAAAGATTTCTTTCCTTTTCTTACAGATATCTTAAAATGTGTAGCATCAAATCTTTAGATGATTAAATCACTTACTTTAGCAATATCTTCTTGAGAATCCAAACTTGGTTTTGGTTGTCCTCTTGATGTAATTATTGGATTCGGTGCCACTCTTAATTCTGGTGGTGGAGGAATTGTGTGAATTTGTGCCTGAACAATTTGTTGCCGATGTTGTTGCTGCTGCTGCTGCTGTTGATGTTGCTGTTGATGTTGCTGATGTTGTTGCCTCTCTGAAGTCCTTTGGGACTGTTGTTGCCCTACAGCTGTTGGTATTGACGAGAATCGAACTCTTGAAGGAACCTGTTGACTTTGCTGCTGCTTTACTTGGGGCACTCTTGGTCCAATATCTCGTGATGATTGCGAGGCTGACGAAGATGATGATGATGAGCTTATTTCAGTCAGTTCACAGCCAACATTTCTTGGCCAATCACATGTTTGCAGCTCATGACTGTACATTAAACCGCCAGTGCAACTTTCAAGAAGAGCTCCACCGAATACACAAACATAATATTGTGTGCAATCTGATGGATGTGGATAGTATCCAAATTCTTCTGGGCAATCAAACTCAACTCCAGATGAAGATGATGATTTTACATTTATGCCAAATGTTCGGGAGCTCGTTATGCGGGAGGAACGCTTTGTTTGGGCCAGTGATGGGGCTAAAATTGGAGAGAATAAAAAAGGTGGGATTTAATTAATTTGTTATTACTGTAGTAAATTTCTGTATATTTGCATATTTTGACTTAATAGTCGCTAAGTTAAAGAATTCATAAAATCACCAAAAACATTCAATTCAAATGAAGAACCCAATAAAATGCAAGATGCATCGAACAAGGTTGTTGGGCTGCACGATGCATGTCAATATAAAATATATAATTAAGGTATATTTTCGAAATAAGTGACATTCATTCAGAAAATTCAATTCGCTGCAGTTAATCGGCATAAAACGGCGAACTACGCAACTACCTCTGATTACGTGTTCCCCAGCTGATTCGTGATCACCTAAGGTCAAAAGTAGTCGCACAAAGATCACCGCAGCAAGTTTTCCAAACTTCCATCATCATTGCGACTTTGCCATTCCGCCACCAACAGAGATGAGATATTACGCAATTTTTTTTTCTTTAAATGCATCTTCATTGCTTTTTTGCAGATATCGAGTAATGACCGCGATTTGAGTTCACTGGTAACAAATCCGGTTCCTCTCCGACATGCAAGTCGCTGTACCCAACTTTCCGGCTCGATGCGCGGCCATAGGTACAGTAAAAAGAGTGTTTATAAAAATTTCCATGATAGGCATGTTTACACACCATTCAGATAGCCTCAAACGAGCTGTATCTAATGAAGACGATCAGACTGATCAGAAGTGATCAATAATGAAAACACCACTGCTTCAGCGCGCGAATCTCTTTTTGAATTGTATCTTCATATATTTTTTTCTCACTCATTTGCCCAGAACCCTGACATGAATATCTATCGACTTGAGACCGATTTTCTGTGAGTGCAAAATTTTGTGCGAGATGCATGCGAAACATTTTCCTCTTGTGCGAGCAGCATCTTCTTTGAGGTAGTCCGCGTTTTTCTCCACTTATCCGGTGGCTGGGTGCAAGTTTCATTTCCATCGAAAGACCTCATTCAAATTGAAAAACAATGCAGAGGTGCTGGCACGTCAAGCTTGTAAGCATCTTAAGATCTCTGGCTATCAGGCCGGCTTTGATGTTCGGAGTCTTGTTCTCGGGCCCGGCATGATGCTAAAGTGATCATATCAAGTGTTGTTTGCTTTGCAATTTACCTGCGCTGATTGTGCGGCATGAAATTTTTAATCATTCTCCTTGATCCTCTTAATAATTGTTCTGAAAGCGAGAGATCAGGTTCTCTGCGGTTAGGTAACACCAATGAAGGACTCATGAGGGCAATATTTTTATGAAGGTGATTATGGAATTTAAACTTTTGGTTTTGTTAATGTGTCTATAGAGTTTTCCATTTATTACAACTTTCATTAATATAATGTGATCTGTTTAAGATTTTATTAAGGAGAATTCCGAGATTCTTTGCTGCAACGTTTTAAGGCATTAACTAGATCATCTAGCATCAAATTTGGATGGCAAAAGGTGTGAACTTATATGTTTTTTTATTTGGTGACGGCTTTTGATTTATTATCGTTTAACAAAATTACTAAATGTGGAAAATAACAAGAGTAGTAGGAGGAGTCTCGTTGTGTTCATTCATGTCTTTTCGTTAAAAGATTAGCAAAGGTGTTTTTTTAGCTTAGATATAAATTTCCATAGGAATAACCATAAATCTGATAGCTCTATGTTATATTTAGATTCAGTATAGTCTGACAAGTAATCATGAATAAACTCACGCTTGAGGAACGGTTAAGAATTATCCAAATTTACTTTGAAAGTCGGTCGTCGATTCGCGAGACTTATAGCTGATAGCTGACTTTGTGATTTTTTTGGTGCACAAAATCTTTGCTAATTTTTGGCTTACATTTTTTTACCACAGCGATACAAAGTCAACATTGTTCGTGTTTTTCATGACATACGGCCAACATTGCTCGGAAAAACACCCTTTATTGCAATTACTTAAAATCGAAATGCAAAGAATTAAAATAAATTTATACCAATAAAATGCAATTTAAAATACAATATTTAAGACATTTAAAATAAAATATTTAAGACTTTTAAAAATATTTAATTGCCAATCTTTCTGAAATTTTTAATATTTACTGTATTTATATATTTTTAGGTATTAACTAAAACAATGGAGGCAGTCCTCAACTATTCAGACTCAATAAAACTGAACTGAATAAAATGATAACGACAAAATTTGAACATATTCAGTACAGGAGGATGTTGTTTATGCAAAACTATTGGCCCAGGATAGAATCCTGAGGAACATCGCATGTCATTGAGGTAAAAACAGAGCCGTCGCGAGGGGGGGCTGCTGGGTTTCTCAGCCCCAGGCCCCAGGGTCACATAGGCCCCCAAATCGCTACATGTAATGAACTGTAAACGAGAAGCGTTAAATTCTGGGTCACGGGGGAAAACAAGTTCTACGCTAAACTGGAAACATCATGCGTTAAACCCTGAGTACCGCCTGGGATAAAGTAAGTTACACGCGTTCGGAACCGGAAACCCGAAGTCTCAAACCCGGGGTACCGAGGGAAAGCAAGTTCTACGCGGCCTAAACAGAAAATACGATGAAACCGTATTTTCTCAGATCTGCATTTGTTTAAGAATGTTTACAGTTATTCCAGTCTCTGTAGCGTCTGGGGAAAGAAGTTTCAGTAAACTTAAAATTATTGAGAATAATCTTCAATCCTGCATCAGCGAAGACCGATTAAATCACTGATGATGTTGTAAGCTAAACGTGATTTAACAAAAGAAATAAATTTTGACAATATAATAAATGAATTTGCTGATAAAAAGGAAGGACAAATTAATTTATAATGTAATTGTATTTTTTTTTTTAATAAAATATGTGATTATAATGTATTTATTTTCTAAGAAATTCACAAAATATTTTTAGAATAAAATCTTAATAATAATAATAATATCAATAATTTATTCATTTATCTACACCTAATTCTCTTTTTACACGATAGATACGTTCCCAAAAAATACGTGTAAAAAAAAAATTCGTGTAAAAAGAGAATTAGGTGTAAATAATATTAAAAAGTTCTTGTTAGAGTGCACTTAATTTATTTCGTGCTTACACATTTTAATTCATTAAATATTTTATAAAAAATAACTTCTACTTTGGAAAAATCTACCGAGTTTCAGCGACTTTTTCTGAGAATAATTTAAACGCTTCGTACACGCGTCGAAAAATCTCGCTCTATTTGCTCTATGAGATTCAAGAAAAATTCCTGGAATATTAAAAATCGTGTTAAAACAAAACAATTCGTGTAAAATGAGAATTTTTTTTTCTTTTGAACTCGTGTTAAATCAAATTCGTGTAAAAAAAAATCGTGTAAAGAGAGAATTAGGTGTATTCCACATTTTGCAACAATCGCTGCCCTTACATAGGCCCCGAATTCAAAAATGGCCCAGGCCCCCGTACACAACGCGACAGCTCTGGGTAAAAATAATCTAAATCTATTGACTTCACTAACATATTCTTTTTGAATCATATAAATTAGTTGTTTACCAATATTTTCGAAAATATGCACAAAAGAAATGCACCTTTCTTGATAAAAACACAAAATTTTGTTAATACCGAGTGCTTATTGAGCAAAACAAGATCTATCGATAATAAGTATCTTGCAACTGCAAAGCGCCACAACAAAACGCAGACAATGTCTACAGTGTACGAGTGATCGACATAATTATTTTGAAACCCTTAATGGACCGTCACCATTACAAATTACCAGAAGCAATTATATAACATCTCAAAGAGTAATTGACTTATAAAATGACTGAAAAGTAATCTCAAAATCGCTCTCGTTTTTTCTTTTAAAATCTTTTGTTGCATGCGACGACGACCTTCAAGGCTGCGCAAGAAGATTGACTCGAACTGAGTCATGATCTGCCCGAGACGACGTCGCGTTTACTGTGTAGAAGATGAAGAAAAAAATTGGAAGCGCAATGAGACCTTGTTAAAACTATTTTTCTATTGACATGAAAACTGAAAAATACCCACCCACCTCGGTTGGGACCCACTGTCTTGGTTCATTCAAGATCCTACGCCGAATTGTTGCGGTGGGTTTTTATGATCGCGCGGGTAAATGAAAAATTTTTGCCCAGCACGAGACTGGGGGCAAATGAATTGTTGCGTTGGCCCGGAGGCTGCCTTTTGGACCTATTAATTAAAAAAAAAAAAAAAAATAACCGCGAGTGTAGCATTTTATATATTTTTGTTTACACTATTCACGCTCTGATTTGTAACATCTTTTGCAAAACCCTATCTTAGAGAGAAGACTGACGAGGCATATGCCCCTTTTGTTACCCGCTTTTGGCGTAAGGTCTTGTTCTCATTGTCTTATGTAATCCGAGGCATCTGGCAGTATTAAGGCACTCGTACCTGATACTACCTGGCAAGGTGAGAGAGATACTCAAGACTTAGACTCAATTCAAGCAAGTGCAATCGCACAGATTGCGCGCGCAACTTCTTTTCTTATTCAATCTTTTCTTTTAGCTGCCAAGAAAAATAATGTCGTATGTGTATCTATTTGCACTGTGTGCAGTTAATTGTTTCTTCACTTCTTCAGGTGAAGATCGCGATAGAAGCATATGCGGGAATATATTTTTTTTCCCGCTGACTGCTCGTCAGCGGCTTCTCTCATGAAAAGTAAAAGTGGGCAAGCAGCCGCAGGTTACTCAACTCAAGGGAATTTGTTGAGGAATTTTTTGGGAAAAAAAAATATTTTCGCGGGTAATTAAGAAATTTTTTTATAGCGCAATGTGGGAGGAGAATTCCGATAATTTTAAAAATGATTGAACACCTTTCCCGCTAATTGCACAGGTGTGTGAACCGGTATAGTGACGGCGTACGTCTGATCAATTAGAGTCGATATGTGAAAATGAAATATCGAGCCCGTGTTACGTTGGCTTGCCATATCCTGTGTCAACGTTACCGCCTTTTGCTAAGTGGAAACGCATTCGTTGCCTAACAGATTTTATCCACCGATTACTTTATGGACGTATTCAATACGAACCTATTGAGCAATTTCAGAGATGATTAGTGGCGCAGAGTATGTTTTCCTGCGGCATGTCAACAAAACATTCGCATGATTGCCGATTTTGCTAATTTCTCATGTCGCGAGATCGAAAAATCCCATTTATATATTTGTCACCATATGTGACTATTGAATATTCATGTGAATCTGCTAATCGATAATACACAAAAATATACTTATATATGCTTAACGGCTTCCAAATTTCATTAATCTTTCATACAAAAATATACTTTAAGATGGCATCATAACAAATAAATGTCCCATAAACTCGAATGCATTATCCGCAAAAAACGTAACCTTCCTTTTTGATTCAAGATGCTTTTGTAACATTACTAGTTTTGATTGACGCTAAAAATATCAATTAACACCTGTGGAATATGTGACTCCTCGTGGAGAGTGTGCATACCAACTATCTAAATCTAACCTGGCTAACAAGATTTTCTACCAGATGTCTTATGGCTCATGCTATTTACATTTCTGACGATATAATCGGAATTTATTATAGTAGGATTCATGGAGCGGTATCGTACGCACGTGATTGTTCTTTAAAAAAGGTCAGGCCGAGTCAACTTGGGTTCAGGTGCTTAAATGGCAGCCCGATCTTACCTTCAATGGAATTTGGAATTAAAGTGGATAGAATGCATTACAATAATTTAATTTGTTTCTTGTTGTGGGGAATTTTCAGGTTTTTGGTTAAATTATGATAAATTACTTGAAAAATTTGGGTTTTACTAAAAAAAAGTATAGTTTCAGCCTAAATTAATTGATAAAGCGAAAACAACAGGTCTCTGTCTTTAAATTAAGAGTGCCAGATGTGGGGTTGGTCTCCCCATTTTGTATTCAGACTAACAAATAGTTTGTGAAAACAAGAGCTACAAAATATTAGAGCATGTATTACTTACAAATTTTTCTTTTATCTCCTATAGGGGTTGAGCACTACAACCCTTAATAGAATGACAATAAGTAGTAAGAATACTTTTCAGGACTATCGCAGACTCAGATTGATCACAGTGCTGATTTATAAGCAAAGTTGGTGTACTATCACAGCCCGATATTTTTATTCCAGGTTAATTTTTGTAATATAATATTTTTTCAGGAAACTTGTACCACTGGTCTGTAGAAATTTTACTCCGAACCACTGTTAGGTTAGCTTTAAAGGATTTTTTCCATAGATTACGTATTCGAAAACGAAAATTTTCAATCACATCCCGTTTTCAAGAAAAATAGGTTTTAAATTTGAAAAAAAACGTATTTTAGAAATTTTAGTATTAGCTTGGAGCTATTCAAAAAAAGTATAGCAACAACAGGTCAGTTAAGTATTTAAGCTTTCATTTAAGTCACGTCTTGAAGTCCTACAACTGCTTGTTATTTGTTCTGAAAATAACAAGAATGGCCAAAATACTGCTTTTCTATATTTTCAATCCTCCTCGAGGATGTTGTGTAATGAACAAACTTGTTTTCGGGTTCGTCATCTATAAAAAAAATATTATCAAAAACATCTATCACCCCGTTCAGAGAGAGCGATAAGCATGAAAACTACAGACCAGTTTAAGTGATGCTTGTTGCCTGAAGGCAAATTCGGGATATACAACTATGATCAAAAAGAAAGGAGACTTTTGGCCGTACAGTGCCATCTGTTGTCCGATAATAATACTTTCTTTTTAGTTGGATTGGTAGAACCTTCATTGATATTTTGTATAATTTGTGGCGTCATACATTGACATTTGTAGTAATCACAGCTTATTGTTAACATTATCTTTTTGCCTCTCCTCGATTTTTAAAATGTATGTAAAAATTGAGCAATGAATTTGTATTCAATTTTGTGTTAAAAGTGAAATTGCAGTTTTGCAAAAGTGTTTTTTGCGGCGATGCTTCTACCAATCAGACAAAAAAAATAACAGTCGGACAACATATGGTACTATACGGCCAAAAGTCCTCTTTCTTTCTGATCTTGGTAGTACGACAATCAGTCTTGTAGAAGTGTAGTGTACTACACCCCTTGGTATGTTTTTTCGCAACCGGCAAATTTGTTACTCAGCAGCAGTTAATTTTTGCTACAATTTAATTTTTCTTTAAATTCCGAAAACCTTAATTGGTACCCTGTCACCGGAGTAGGTAGCAGTCAATGCTGCTTTTAGATTTTAGCGGATTGGCAAAACATCCGCAAAATTGTGTAACCGCCGTAAACAAATTTTTGTTTTGCCAAGGTGAGGGTCAACTAGTGCTTATTAATTTTAAAAATGTAATGAATGCTACAACCCCTACCTGATTACTCTCTTGTTTGACGGCAAAAATATACCATCATCCATGCCGAGGCACACCAAAAAAAAACTAGCTTCATTGTTTTATCATCGTAAATTTGAAATGAAAAATGATGACACCGTCATTAAATCATATGTTGACGGAACAACACGAACAGGTTTCCACAATTAACGGCTTGGACGGTCATTATCACATATTTTGAGCATGGGGTTTAACGTAATCTCGGTCTAAGAATTAATTTGCATTCTCCCGCACGAGCATGAAATATGCGGCAAAAGAATTAGAATATTAATAGAAATACGGCGGTTACCGTTGTTGCCTTGAACCGAACAGGTCTGTAGAATGCTAAAATTCCTGCAGTCCACAGTCATCGCAAGGAAGTGTGTCATCTGAAGCATATTACATCCGTTTCAGACTTTATCGCATTATCTCTCAAGGAGGTCGTGGTTACGTGGGTTAATGAATTTCACCCTAAAAAAGGTTATTTTTCTGCTCGCTAGCGCTCTATATTTAGCGAATTCGCTGGAATCGCGGATTTATACAACATTCAGGTAAATCCAGTTTTGATGGTGATGCATTGTAATCATTTCGATCTGTCGGTGGTCACCTGTACACCTTAGACGTGGTAATTGCAGACCCCCAATAGTAAGCGTAATAAGAAAATTGACCAAGACGGATTTGTTCGCGGTGCTATTTCCTCGACAGTTGGCGGAGAGAGAGAAATATGGTTGGATTATGTGAAATGTCCACCGATTTGATTCATTTAATTTATTTATGCTAATTTTATGGCTTAAAGTGCGACTTAAACCTGCTTGGCGCCTTCGTTTAAAAACCGTTTTGTATCTGATCAGTTTTGAACAGATGTTTTTGCAGCATTTCATTCAAGTAATAATGCGTTGTTGTCTAGATATTTTGTTTTTTTATTGAGCTTTTGCATTTGTTTTGTCACTTGTATCCAAACAATAGATAAAAACAAGGTTATGACTCATGCATTTTAAACATTGTGTTAATCTTGCATATAAACAATAATTAATTTGGGAATTTTCGCAAGTATTTCTACATATCGTTACTGTACAAAAATAAAGTGGCATTAAGATTTATAATTGAAAGGTTGATTAGTCTTCACCTCCGTTATAAATCTGAACAGGTAATTAAACCAATCCGCCTCGTGGCAAAGAAATACACCTTTCCGCTTCTAAGAGTTAAATACTTTAAAATTAATCCACACAGCTGGTCAGTTAGCTTCTACACGAGTCATGTTTTACCTTCAATGACTTCCAACCTGAGCCGATCTAATTACCCACAGTTTAAAAGTTATCCAACCGCGCATAATGAAACTATCTACGGTCTGGCATGCTTTGTTTCAATGAAAGTAATTTCTGCTAGTTCGCCTATGCAACTTAAAATAGCATCAGAGCACCACCACTGCAGCCAGCCCGAAATGCATCAAATCGACCGAATTTACATAAGTTGGTGAGATAGTGCCCACCAACTACAGTCTGATCTTTTTTGGTCTCTTGCTAAAATGTGCAACACCCATTTACCTGGCATGCGCAGTGGATTTATCTAGTCACGTTTTGTACACGCTTTGATTACTGAAATTGTTTAGCGCTGTGCGCTTTTCAGCGATCTAGCCCATTTCCAGCGCACTCTGACTCCGTAGAATTGATACCTGCGGGAATAGATGTAGGCGAATTAAGTTCTAATTTTTGTAAAAATTTCCATAATTTCAGAGAATTATTGAATTACCCCAGCGTGCATATAAAACACTGCTTTTAATTGTATGCTTTGAAATGAAATATTCGGCTATTATGATTATGAGAAAATTGCGACATTCGGAGCGCTGAATCGTGAGCATTTTATTCAGATAACGTTGCAAGTCATCGTCTCGAGTATGAAAAAAATATATATATGTTGCTGGAATGCAGATTGCATTTATTTACATCTTTTAAACATTTGAGTTCATTAAGATAGGAATGGTACCAACCACTGTGCTGCAATAACGAAAAAGTAATTGCAATTAATTAACTTGAAATTTGCAATGGATTTTATTATTACATGAATAGAAACTCAGTCGCTATCTTTAAAATCCTTAGACCTTGTCCCATTTTGATGAAAGTTTCTTTCTACTAAATTTAAAATTTGTAATGAGCAGATTTAAAAATTCAGTATCTATCGAATTCAGTTTGGTACAACTTGTTGGGAAAATTTAAAATATAATCTACGATTATTCATATCAAAGTGACAATCATATAAATATTCAAAATTTGTGTTTGGATTAAAAAATTATCCTTGAACTTTGTGATATCTTCTATTTCTTCTTGAGAAGGCCATGATTGACTATTATTGTATATAAATTTATTTTGATGCAAATTATATCATAAAATAGCTTTCTATAATTAACATTAGGTTAGGTTGCCGTGGCTGCCTGGCAGCGCACTTAGGCCACAAGGGCCCATTGTGACAATAATTAACATTAGAAACCTAAAAAAAGTGGTGCAAGCAGAACAAACGTGATGCTAGCTTTTAAAAATTCAAAAGTACCTGGACCCTTTGGAAAAGAATAAGCAACAATTATAAAATTTAGTTGAATTTGGTGACTTTATGTCTACTTTTTGTTTTTGTAATATGTTAAGCCCTTGAGTCTTATTCATGTGCGTATTCAGTGGGGGACAGAGGTAATATTTTAGGAGAAATTGTCTATAAAGCTTTTAACCGACACAGCTCTTTACGAAAAAAACTAATAATTTTTTCTTATTTCTGGTGTTCCACAAGGATCAATTCTTGGCCCATTCTTATTTCTATTAGTTATTAATGACTTGAATAATAAAATTACTTTTAACTGAATTTTATATGCTGACAATCTCAACATTTTTAGAGTGATTGAAAGCATGAACGACTGTGATATTTTTAGCGCGATTTGATCACTCTGGAAGACTGGTGGGCCCTTAATCGTTTGTCTATAAATGTAGATAAATGTTTTGAAATGAGATTCACCTTTAAAAAATAAATTACATTTTATAAATATTGCCTCAATTCGGTAGTTTTATCGGAGGTCTCCAAATTTAGAGACTTTAGCGTGTCGTTTGATTATAAACTGCCTTTTTTCGCGCACATTGACAACTTTACTGAGAGATTCTACAGATTCATTGGTTTCCATTTGCATAGTTCTTCTGATTTTCAAAGTTTGTCAACTTGCTGACTTTTATTCTTAATAGACAATTCGATAAGACATATATGCCCTATACTAAAAGGTTATCATTGCTTAACTTCTCTCCACGGTTTGAACGAAGACTTTTTACGCTAGTTAGAACCATTCTCTCAGTCTTTTCAATTCACCTATAATTCGATTTCCGAGATACTATTATAATCTTCAGCTTGGTCGTCTGAACTGCTCTTTTAATGAATTTAAAAATTCGTGTACTTGGGGAAAGTAAAATCTCATTAGAAATATTAGTTAATATCTTTATAGTCACTAACTTATGTAATACTTGATTTCTTTTCGTGTAATTCGCGTGTAAGGGGAATAAATAAGTCGCTTTCAAATTTGTGTGAGAGTTAATTCTTGCAAATTGTTAGTTTGGACAGGCCCATCCTAGAAAAAAATTCTAGCTTGCCCATGGTCTTATTCGTAGTTAGAAAAATGATTAAATAAAGCAGTTTATATAAATAATACATAAATAAATAAAATAATTGTTTGTTTTTACATTTTAAATTCTAACATTTTTATTTTACTATACATTTAGTCAATCAAACACTCGCCGTGAGCATGACTATGACTTCTTGCCAACGTATAGGCAAGGACTGGATGCCTGTTGCCCAGAACTCAGCGGGCCGTGAGTGGAAGAAGGTGGCTACGTAGGTTTCAACTTCATTAAAAGTGTTAAAGCGTTTATCACGCAAATCATTTTTCATGGCTCTGAATAAATGATAGTCTGAAGGGGCAATGTCTGGGGAATATGGTGGATGAGGTACCGTCTCCCAGCCTAAGCCCTGCAGTTGTTGGCGGGTGGTGGATGTAGTGTGCGGGCGAGCGTTGTCATGAAGTAAAATGACATTGGCTCTTCTTCGTCTTTTTTTTTTTGATAGCTGTGGCTAGTTTATCGAGCTGCGCCGCATATGTATAAGCATTAACTGTTTCATTATGTAATAATTCATAAAACAGCATGCCCTGAGAATCCCAAAAGCAGCACAATAGAACTTTTTCGCCGCGGTTTTGATATTGCTTTGGTTGAGTTGGTGGGTCTTACTTTCGTGGCAGCCAGAAGGCACGGCGCGTATTGTTTTCGTAGAGAACCCACGACTCGTCCCCTGTGACCAAATCCTCCAAAAACTCCTACCGGCGCGGTCGAAGTAGTAGCGATTGGCAGACGGCGACCCGAGCAGCACGAATGGCGTCTGTGAGGGCATGAAGTGTCCATCGGGATAAAACTCTCCTATATCCGAGCTCGTGCAGGTGATGTTCTATAGCGTGATGGCTGCAGTGGAGTTTTGTCGCTAATTCACGAGTGCTTGCATCCGGCTTCTGTTGCAGTTCACGGCGCAAATCATCATTGTCGAAAGCTGGTGGTCGTCCCGAGCGAGGCTGACTTTCGAGGCTTCGGTCTCCTGTACTGAAGCTTTTGAACCAACGAGACACTGTTGCGTGACTTGTAGTATCTGAGCCAAATGCAGTGTTGATGTTGTCTGCCGCAGCTCGCGCACTATGGCCTAACAAATACTCGTAATGGTATAGAGTTCGAACTTGTCGCTCATCCATTTTTCTTCAAACTGACTGAATTAATCGTGCGTGCGCTTTTATATACCCCTAGGACTGAAGCACCTAGAATGTTCTATAACATACTAGAATATGGTCGAAATCAATTGATTAGAAAAACAACATGAGTAGAGTTTTCTAGAGTGTTTCATTACTTTCGTGCCAACCCAATAGATTTATGTAGCCTTTTCAGTATGGTGGTGGAAGCATTCATTTGATTACTATGCTGTCTAGACATTCGAATTTAGCAATAATATTATTAATTTTTCCTTTTTGATGCTGCTGTTGTTTTCGATTTAATGTAATTCTTAATAAGTCTTTTAAATACTAGAATACTGCGAGCATTTTTTATTTTTCCTGGCAAACTATTATAATAAGAAGAAAAGTAAATTGGATCATAGTTTAATCGCTTAATTATTGGTGCAGCTAGATTATAACTTCTTATATTTACATTCCTTGTATTATATCGTAAACTAGATTAATAGATGATTTTGTATGTCTCTTTGTAATATTGTAAATTCTTTCCTTTTCTATCTCTGTTAGTTGGCTTCAGGTTAAATTTGTCTACACTTTCATATAAAATCGCAGTAAAAGTATCCTGAGGATGATTAAACACTACTTTTATGACTATTTAACAATCTCGATATAATTTGCAGATTCTTTGCTATGGTTTGGGTCCATATTATTAACCCATAATATATGTATTTTTATTTCTAAAAACGTAATTGGCACTATTTTCTTCATTAAAAATTCCTCACAATTAACGAAATCTATTGCCTTGAGCAAATTGTCGCAGTCACCGTGATGAATTGATTTCTCTTTTTGTACGTACGAACAAAACGACGCCACACAGTTTGATTTATTTTCGTTCAATAATTACAAGGAATTTGTCTATATCAATATCGCCTTCAAGTTTGATTTGGGGGCGCAGCTCAATGCGCTCCACAATGCATGCCGTGCGAAATTCTATCAATTGTGTTCAAGTGAACTTCGAGCTGACAGTGCAAAAATCAAAATAATTGCGATTTCGTAACACTATCAACTATTGAGATGGGATCAGGCATTGGCTTTTATTATCCTCCAGAGACGGTAAAGGTCTATAAAATTTTCCCTATTGGCACAAATTTTTCAAGTTCATCACATTAATTGCGCAATCCACATCTTTCTGGCGGGACCACCCAGCGAGATTGTGCGATGTCGCGATCAAAATGAGAGATCATTAAAAAAATGACATTTTACGGAAATCAAAGGTGTAAAAACATGTTAAAATGTTTGGAAATTGAAGATTTCCGTGGTAATCCGATACTTTTATGGGTTACGCAAATTATTTCAGTGAGCACAGAAATGGTGTGCAGTAGCGCCAACTTTTACCCTCATCTTTCGCTGGCAAAAGTATCTTTTTTCATGCAAATTACTCTCCCCACACACTGGAGTGCATTGCTTTTTGCAGTTTAGAAAATGAAGAAAGAAAAATGCTTTCCCACAAAATAGGGAATAATAATCATAAATAAATTTTCGCCGTGATTGTTTTGAGTGGCGGCGCTCTGCAGAGTTTCGCATTTTAATAGTTGCACGGTTCCAATCATATTCATTCATTCACCTGTCTGTCTGTCTGTCTTGGATCCGAAGATGACGACGACGGCGAAACTCCACGGCCCGCCAAGTTGTAGGTTGCGAAATTAGCGCCTCTAATTAGAAAATCTTCACTTATGATGCAATGTCATTAACTTTTTTACTTTTACCTGAAAGGTCAGGGGTAAGTGGCTGGTATTTTTGCAAAAACGACAAGACTCAGGACAAGACAAGACACCTCGCATGCGATCGTCTTAGTGTCGTTACTTTTGGGTGGTAATGAGACGACAAAGGGTCAAATACTCAGCGTAAATAGAATTTGGGGCCAAACTTGTCGGGATTAAAAAGAATTGATGGCAATGTCAGGTCGATGTAATTAGTGTTCAATCATGTTGATCGAAGATTGATGCTTTTTGATTGAGCCAAACATCGCGCCGCCGCCCGCCGCCGCGTTGAGGGCGATTATTCGATATTAGCGACTTTGCCACCGTATTCATGGATGAATTTAATTATCGAATATCGAATTGTACCTCACAGCTGTTGATTGTTTAAGCTATTGAGGAGTATTTAAATGCTATCGGTTATTAGGTATATAATTAAGAAAACAATCAGTGAGGTGTCTTTTCTTTTTGAATCTCTACTCATAATTTATGGGTATTTAATTTTTATTTGCTTTATTTAAAATTGTTCTTGCAAATACCTCTTGTCCTTGTCAATCTAAGGAAAATGATCAAGGTTGAATAGAAAGAGCTCTTTTGTATTTCTAAATTCAAAACAATCTAACCTTTATCGCATAATTTATATATCAACCACACTGTTTAATATTGCTTAATATATTTAAGAATGTGCATTACAACCACATATTTATTTTTAGACTAGCCGGTTTACTTAATGCAACTTAATCAATCTAGACCACGAAAATCCAGTTAGTGGCTTTTGAAGAATTTTAGGTATCACCCCAAAGGCCTTTCTTAAATTATTACGGTGCCATACAGACTTATTGTATTCATATACCATACATATGTTAAGCATAATAGAGACATTCGGCTATTATACAAACATAAAAGCTCGACGCAAGACCTTTGAGAAGCGATCTCATTTTTTTATTAAAAAAAGCCTTGCTTGTAGTTTTTTTTTTCACCATTCTATTATTTTGATATTTTAATTTTGTTTGACTGCTTTTGTTTCCAATAGACTTTATTTTATAGATTTTAATTTTATGCTAACAATATACAAAAGTAAACAAGTGGTTTTTCTAGAGAAGGTTTTTTAATTTTTTTTGATTAAAAATATTATGCAAAACATCCACTTGATTGTGTGAACATCAAAAACGATCTCGAAATAAGACGAAATAAGTCTAATAATATGAATAGCTATAATGTGGTTGATTTCTCATCTTACCCCCTGAGCCCTTGTGGGGTCTTTTCGGCTTTGAACTCTCTAGATGTAAGCATTGGCTCGGGTACCGATAAAACTATATATTCTAAACTTATTTCTCAGAAAATGCTCTTATGTTCTTACAAACCCGTTCTGTATACTATTCAATTTGCGTTTATCGACTAGAGTTTTACCTCATCCTTAGAAAGTTAAGCAAAGTTGTCCCTATATTTAAAAACGGAGCGAAAGCTAAGATACAAAACTATCGCCCAGTCTTATTTAATTAAATGCCATTCCCAACATGTTTGAAGGCTTAGTTTGTAATTATGTATCAACTCTTTAAAAACATTTTTAGTCAAAGAGCAGCACGGGTTTGTACCGGAAAAATCAACAACAACAAATGGTGCGATATTGTTGAAGCGTTGGAAGATGGGAATTAAGTTAACGTCATTTTTACTGATTTTTCGAAGACTTTTGACTGGGTTAGTCATACGATTTTGTTGTCGAAGTTGTAGACACTTGGCATTTCAAGCGTTATGTTGCATTAATTCGAATCATACCTTATGGGCCATTTCCAAGTGGTAAACGTTCGCGGAACACTTTCTAAAATATATCTACCCTCGTCAGGAGTTCTACAAGGATATTATCTTGCACCTTTGCTGCTCAATATTTTTACTAATGATTTCGTAACTTAAATTAAGCATTGCAAAGTGTTACTGTTTGTCGATGACGTGAAATTTTATAAAAGAATCAATTTTCCAAACGATACACAGATACTTTGGTTTTGGACTGTGAATATACTTCAAAAAACCCAATACACTCAATTCTGTTTTTACGCGATGATACGTTCGCAAAAAAGTCGCGTTAAAAAAAATATAGGTAAATATCCATATAAAAGTGGTGGATTGGTTCGACATTTGACGAATCAGCTGAAATAATGTGATTAAAGGGTTCGAATTCATCGTTTTTAATGTGTTTTTATTTAAAACTTTATTTAAAAATACACTTGTTTTAACAATAATAATAATGCATAATTCATAAATTTATTGAAAAAATTCATCATTTCTTGGACCACGTTAAATCAAATTAAATCGCGTAAAAAAGGCATAACATTTTTTTTAATAGCGTTAAATCGAACCTGCGTACAAAAAGTCCGCATAAAAAGAGAATTCAGTGTACTTAATCCATATCTGAAACTGTAGCAGTTGATCTCGGAGTAGTTTTTAATTCCCAACTCAGTTTTTTATTGTGTAAAAGGCATATCGATCCCTAGGGTTCAAATATTTAACAAAAATTCTAGTAACTCTTCGGTCGAAACTTATCGTTATTTGTATACTACCTTTGTTGTGTATGTGGGGTTAATATAGTTGCAGATTTGTTTGTTTGAAGCTATAAATGGAGTAATTGAATCCTTAGAAGTTTGCAGCTTGCTAGGTCTTAACGTCCCTTTAAGGTCACTAAGAATCCGGATCAATAGATCTTTCAATATTAGAGTTCTATTGTGCATATTTTTTATATACTATAGATACTAGTCCTGTTATAGCCACACCTGTAGATGTACTAATTATCATGGTTTAGTCAAACAGTCCAGTGCTTTGTACATAGTTCTGATGTATTGATGAATTGTATTGCGTCTGCTTTTAGAGATAATAAACTATAACTTCACTTCTATTCACAAAGGAATTTTTTGTTATAATATTATTGTATATCATAAGTATCATACCATTAATCATCTTTTTATTTTAATTATGAACCAAGACATCTATCTTTACTTCAGCCATCTGAAAAATTCTAGTCTGCATGTTAAATTAATTACTGAGTGAACACTCGTGAATAAATCAATAAATAAATAATGAAATCCATTAATTATTTGTTATACCATTACGAATTTTATAATCTTTTCAATGCATCTAACGAAAATACTTAAAAGTGAACATTACTAATAATTTCTTTAAATGGAATTTTTGTAATTGAATTAGCAACTCTTATTTGATTCTGCAGTTCATTCGCAGACCGCAGCCATGCGGGAGATAATCTTATTAATGTTCCACAAAATCGGTTTTTAATGGCGATTAAGTGCTCCGTGGCTTTAATCTTGTTTTCGCCCGTACAAAACGAAAATCCATAAATGTTGTCACAGTCGCCTAATTGGAGATAACATCATTGCATTTTCCATATAAGTCGGTCGGAGCAATTAAAATGATGAATTTTAACATGACAATCATAATCATAGTCAGCGAAGTGCATTATGCATCAGTGCACTTGGACCTCTTGAACTAGCCTGGGGAGAGCGGTGTGAAACTGAGGCATACCTGTAAGAAACGAGAAAAAATTAATTAGATATAGGTGTGCAATTTGCTGCTAAATCGCAGCATATATTATTTGTATGTACTACATAAAAATCGCATTATTAATTCAAAACGCTCAGAACGCCTCAAATTAACGACCGTTTTGTTATGCAATCGCGCGGTTTAATCGTGCTCAGGTTTTTGGAATAATAAAGGAGTGGATGCAGCCCGGCTTGGTAAGGTGACTGTTTTTCTTCTGCATCTATCGAAAGTGCAGTGCGGATCATTACCGCAGTCTGGAGTGCCCACGTCTTAAGATTCCAATCGAATCGATTTATACCTCAATAAATTATAACTCTCAAGAACAAAGTTGAGAAAAATAGTAACCCAGTGGTGGTGGTGCACCGCACTATGGGCACAATTGAAATTGGTTTGGCAACAGGTTGTCGTGAAATTTACCATTTTCGCAGATCAACCGCTGCGATGGCATTTAGCGGTAGAAAAATCGAACAACGTTTACAAAACTTAGAATATTTTTGTGACCGAGTTGTTTTTAATCAAAATAAAAATAAAAATTTGAAGTATAGTAGTATCTTGCACCTACACACTATACCCACGGGTTTGTCTTATTCCAGATCTTCTTAGACGGATGCTGGTTGATTTCAGTACCAACTGACCGCCTTCGCATTCTATCCACAGCTAGAGAAGTCTACTTTTGTTGGCAGATCCGTCTTGAACCAATTCGAGTTCGCCTTCCATCGAATCCCCACAGGCGGCGGAAAATGATACCTTACCTCACCTATTTTAATTAATGGCATCAAGCCTGACTGAGATGAATGGAAAAGTATCGCGGTGCAATTGCATAAGATGGTGAAAAGAATAATCACCGGACAAAAGGGTGAACAATTTCGGCTTCCATTAATTTGAAGTAAGTCCATCTAAATCAGACGCGGCTGTTTCGCTGGCAACTTCTGGACAGCTGGCTTGGCATTTTGAAAAGGCTCTCATAAAGGGTCAATTGGTCAGTAAAAGGTGTTGGGAAAACAGCCATTGATTAGTCCATGCCGACTGCATTATCTCGCAAGAACTGTGAAAATTGGAGCTGATGTTTGGGGTTAATTCGTGATCGAACAGATTTATTATGGCTTTCAAAGTCTTCCGACTATTTTTTCAGATAAATAATTAATTTCTGATGAGTGGAAAAAACTTACAGCAATTGGAGTTCTGTATAAAAGACTTTTGATATCTTTTGTTTGGTAAGACCTTCCAATTTGTAAAGCAAATTTTATGAAAGGTAAATTGACCTCACATAAAGATCACTTTCATTGTTTCGTTTTTGAACGAATTAAGATTTTGATAAGAAACTCTGGACTTTTCAAAGTAAGCAAACACGTTGTGGATGAGGAAAGTTGCATTATAATAAAAGTAGGGAAGACCAAACAAGGCTAAGGGCTAAGTGACGATAGTGCTTTTAATCTACTTTTTCTGAAAATAGTAAGGTTATGGCACCGTAGTAAATAAGATTTGTTCCGGCGTTTTTCAGATTTTTTTTCCAAAGCTCTAATATGTTTTTTGTTGTGCAAGTAAGGACAGAGTGGTTCGTTCAACAAAATTTCAAAATCGACTAAAATCAAGCAAAAACGTAGTCAAAATTAAAGAAAAACGAACCATCAAAGGAATTTTAAGTTTGCCGATAGAATAGATTTAAGTAAAATAGTCTTTAATTTTAAGAAATATAAGAAATATGAAAATATTTCTTTAAAAATAGGGAATTAATTTTGTTTCCCTTGTTTCCCTTTTTTAACTATGTGATTTCTTTAAATATAAGATGCTCATTTTACTGTTTGTAGAGGACTTCTGGTCATTAGAGTCACAAAGATGCTGGTTCTTTGGTGCCAATTTCTTTAATTAAGGTACCACAACATACAAATTTTCCTGTGACCTACAGTTTTTTGTAAATTCTCTAAAGCCCTAATATGCCTTTGGTCGTGTGAGTACACCCAGAAAAATATATTTTTCAAATAACTAATTTCGTCGTTCAAAATTGCTGGTAATTATGACAGAAGTCTATTTAAAAATCATAAAACCATGTTGTTATTTAAACTACATATCCGATTGAAAAGATGGAATTAGTTCAGATAACGAGGCTCATTGTTAAAATAACTTACGAGATATCTTTGCGACTTTAGAATTTCCGAGTTCTAAACTGCAATTTTTCAATTAAAATAGTCTGCAAAGTGCTTTATGTATTAAATATTTTGAAGAAAGGTTAATTATAAAAAAAGATATAGGAAATTGTTAACATTTAACAGCATTTCATTTAGTTCGAACTCCAGAAAACTAAAGTGGGTTAAACGTTGAACTGACACGATTTCTATTTAGGAATCAAGAGATGTATTCTAGTAAAATTCACATGCATTCTCTTTATTTCAACTATTATCTAGTAAAATTTACATTAAAAATGTTAGAAGAACCAGCAGAATGTACTAGGCCCCATTGTTGAATACACTATACATACAATACTTTTTTAAGTGTATAAAATCGGTATAATGAATCTTGGTCCAGAGCAATTTTGATCGTTAGAGTGAAAAAATACTGTTTTGGAGCTATTTTGCAACTGACAAGGAGAAGGCACCTGGTCGTCATCACCGATTTCGCTCAAATTTATAGCAGATGTAGGGCTTGGCAACAAATGAAAGTACCCGAATTGGGAACTCCAGATGGCCACGCGTTTACAAAATAATAGTATACAAAAATTTTCACGCGGCTCTAAATCCCATTCATTGTAGCACATTCCCAAAGCGGCGGCTGGTGCCGTCACGGGTTCGAATCCCAACGTGGGGATGATTTTTTTTCGAATTTTTCCCAATTTTTATAAGATTCGAGTCCGCAATTAAGTGAAGTTGATGAAAACCAGGTGCCTTCTCCTTGTGAGTTAGGTTACCCTAGTATACAATTTTTACTTTCAAACCGCTAATATTTTTTCTGTTGTATAAGTACAAAAGTGAGATATTAAAGACTTCTAGCATTTAGAATGGCAATGATCCTTTTTTATGACCAATTTTTCAGCAGCAGTCAATATTAGGGTATGGTAAAATAAAAGTTTTCCTCTAACTTAATTTTCTTTATAACTTTAAGGGTTCCGTACCTCGAAATGAAAAAAAATAGAACCCCTGTTAGGATCACTTTGTTGTCCGTCTGTCGGTATGTCAAGACTTTTTTGCGCAGGAACGCCTAGAGGTATCGAGTTGAAATTAATACCAAATACTAAATTCTACAGCCTCATATCCTGTCTAATTCAAGTTTCTAACTCAAATAAAAAGCCTTTCAATTTGTATTTTCATACTGACCGACTAACTCTGGACCTAGAATTTTGCAATTTGGCACAAAGGAAACGTGTCATAGCACTACAAAATGAAAAAAACAAAAAAACCGAAAATCATTAATTTTTAATTCCATGTTGAATTATTAATTTATTTTTTCGCAGTATCTTTTCGCAAATTTCCAAAAGTTGTTCAATTTCCGATACCGTGTAATCCTAACAATCCTTGGAGCTAATTTTATAAAACACCCAATTTCTCAATTTTGCTCCAGACGAATTTTTTTCGTCTAATTTAATACAAGGCCTTGAAACGTAATATCTATGGCTCGAGCACAAAAACAGGACAAGGCGTGTCTTCTAGTTAGAGGACTTTTGGATAATTCGTAATGATCAAGTCCAAATATTTTTTTGCGACTATGCAACCAATTTTCAATACCTTTTTTTTTTTTTTTGTCTCTTTTAATTTGCTTGAAAGTCATTTTTTACTTATACTTTCTTTTTTTCAGCTATTAACGTCTCCGCCCCAAAAGACATCACAATATACCTCAAAAATACTTGGAACGTATTGACCAATTCATCTTGAGTGGTTCCACGCTGCGTGGTGAATTTGCAAATTCATTGTCCGGTCCGATGATGATGATGGTACTCTACGTCTTTCCGCAGCAATGCAAACAGTTCGTAGTACGCAAAATCTGTCCATCTTAGCCCGAATAACTCCTCCATCTTAAGAGAGACTCATTCGCATTATTTCTTTTTCCTCAAATTAATTGTCTCGTTTAATCAGCGATGAGCTAATGATGGGTTACTCAACGGATCTGTTGTGCGCCTAATGATGGATCAAATCATGATTAGTTGCGAACATTTGGCGAGTCAATGAAATTTTATCTTTTTTTTTATTATATTATCTTCCTTGTCAATGAAGAGATACCTTTTTCTAGCTGCGTTGTTGTTACTGCCTTTTAAACTGAGGTGTCTATTGATTTGTTGTGCCGGAAACGGGAGTGCAAATTGAAACCTAAGTGGTATTGTTGGAGTCTGAAGATAGTATTGGGCGTCGTCTTAAATTTGAAGGTAATACCGTGATCATGTTACCATAATCAACCTTAGAGAAGAATGAAGAGAATTACTTTAAAATTGGCGGGGTTTTTGAATTATTTTTAAATTTGCGACCTTTTATGTCTTTGTGACGCTATAATTGGGCAGTAGATTACCCCGATTTCGACTTAATTGGAACAATCTTGATACTGTGTCCTTGCGTTTTTTTGTGTTGTTGTTTTTATTTTTATTTTAAAGAGTCTTCCTTTCGAAACTGGCACATTTCAACTATAATAAACCTTTTTTCTGTCTTCTCCATCGCTCGTTAAACTTAAAGCGAATCGTTAATAAAATAAAACATACGCAACTTCCCCATTCCTTACGCTTGTCTGTCTCATTAATTGTTTACCATTATTTCGTTTATTCTTATCTTTGATATGCTCGAGTCATTTCTTAGCGCAAATTGGCATCAAGGTCAATCAGATGTGGTGAATTTTTCAATTATTCTTATTCTTATGTAAAGTTATACAGGAAAGATGGTTGTTTTTATCAATTTTTTTTAGCAAAATTCCGCGTTTTCCGAAGTACTTTGCCCATTCATCGATCTTTTCTTCAAGGTTGATCATGGAGTTAGTTCCTCTGTCTTTCGAGGTATAGATCGCGCTCCTTTAGGCTGGGTGCACATGCCGGCTCAAATAATCTTAACTAGTGAAGCATTACCGCCTCATATCGGTCCGATGTGGCCTAGTGATTATCCCATTCACCGGAACCGCTCGACTGATCTTGTCAGATCGGTGAGCCAAGAAAGTGAATGCACTTTGTCAAGGGCCTAATTAAAAGGCACCCATCAAAAGATATTTCCCTTCACTTTCAGTTTTTGGCGCGTGGTCGATTCGAAATAGAGTTTGTCAGATAAATAATGTCGTGTCAGACCCCGGCTCCGAATTAAATAGATCACCTGCAAGAGAGAAATGTTCAAATGAACAGCATATAGAGTATATGAAAAATTCATAGCATATCTTGGCGGACTTTCTTCGTTACATCATCAGACTTCGCGGGAAGGGTGCCTCTGCCCACTACTGTGCAATTGCCGCCAGTGAGCCGAATTGGAGCCAATTGACTTCGCCGCGGTCCCTTAATTAACCTCGCGTGGTCTTTTGTATTCCATTCAACATACCGTGTTGCGGGTGGTGAGCATAAGTGTTGCTCGAATTCAATTATGGGATTCCATAGTCCGAACTGGGCTACCCAGACGGCCAGGTGATTTGCTTGAATGGAGATAGTGGCGCATTTCTTTCCGCACTCCAACTCATTTCGATATATAGTATAGTATACTCGTGTATCATAAGAGTGAAAACTGAGCTGTTTACGGTTACCTGCCTCGCATTATTTAACAGGTAAAAGTGTTTTCTTTTCGTCTTGTCTGAACTCCTTTTATGGCCAACCGACTGACCAACACACCACCCACAATAGTCGTCAGCTGATCTTTGACTTCTTTACGAAGTATCATACAACTTAGTTGCGTTTAATGTTTAAGTTTAAGGTGCACTATGTCGTACAGATTACGTGCCCGGCCAGTGGTCAAGCAGTTTTCCTTTTTCTTCAGCATTTTTTTAGCTTCTTCCGTCATTGATAGTCGCAGATAGGAAATATTTTGGCGCTTGCGCATGCATGTGACATTTTCTGCGAGTTGCTCAAGGCCTTACGTGGTCGGAGTCCTCAATGAACTTGGATGTTTCGGACTGGTTTTTCATACGCATTTGGATTTTGAGAGACTATTTAATGATTTATTTCGTTAAATAGGCGGTGCCTTAAACTTTCTTTATTACCTGTTACAAATCTGTGATACGGATGGGTAATCAAAATCATTCCCACGCCCGCAAACAAAATGTCGGGGCTCAGTTTAATATGGCAGGTGTTAATGTTTGTCACATTTATGCTTTAACTTTTAGGTGCAGCTATTAACCAATTTTAAGCTCATTTGCTTATATATATATATGTTGTATCTATTTAGAAATCAACGAAGTTAGGACACTGTGGCATAAAATTAGTGTTTTGAAATTTTATTATTATTTTGATTTTTGTTAAATTTCTTTGAAGATTGTTGGGATCACTATAACATTTTGTTTTCCAATTTTGTCATTTTGGGATAGGTGTATGATATATGCATGAATAGATTACACTGAAAAAACATTTCTAGTTGATTCAACAATGAGAGCTTTTTTATCCACTTTATTGTGAATTTTATTAGAGAATAGTTGAAATAAAGGGAATACATAAAATTGTGAGTTTATCTAAACACAAATACGATATGATTAAACTTTAGAAAAATTATTTAAGAGTCTTCTTGTTATTTTGCATACATTAAATGGTTTTCCAAACTGTAATTGAATGTTTCATATTATTTAAATTAGTTGGTTGTCATGTCATACCTTTATGTCAACTAATTTTAATAGTTAAAATACGAACATGTTAGAAAAATTATTTAATTCGATTTACACACATTAGTCAAGTCGTATAAACATTTAATTGATGGTAATTTAGGGGCTAAGAGTTTACTAGAAAAATAATTATCCAAATTGATTTTAATAAGTAGGCTTTAAATCATTGATTGTCTTTGAATGAGCGTGACTATTTATTTCAGTATTTTTCATTAATTTTTTATTGGTAGTCTTCATAACTTAACATAGTCAATGTTTGTTTCTACAAGCATGTATAGTCATTACTATTAGATACCTGTTCGAAAGATAAACAACCGTGGCCCAAAAAGTAAAGTTCAACATTTAAGGCCACGGTTGTTTATCTTTCGAATCTAATAGTAATTACTATACATGCTTATAATGTATGGTACGTTCTTGTAAAATAGCTTGATTTTTTTATTTTCTCCATGTTTTCCCATTAAACTTTTCCCTTATTTTGCACGGCACTTAATTTACACGTTTTCGTTTTTAGAAGGTTTTAAAAAAAAACAAAAAATGTCTATGAGTTAATTCGATTATTTTATATATTGTATATACATATAGTATGTATGCATAAAATACTCCTGGGTTTATTATTGGAGGCACCTTCTTAATTCTATGTTAATCGCATGCGTTAGAGAATAAGAAGATGTGTTAATAAATAACAAGAGGAGTAGATTTATGTTTTTAAAACTTCATTTCACTTTGATTTTGTTGTGGAAGATACTTTATCTATGCTTATTGGGTTTTAATTTTAATAATACTACTAGAGCTTCAATTTCTAGACTTAATATTCAGTATAACCAATTTTCACTTTGTCTCACTTTACACGGTTATTATGAACGTATCTACGACTTTTTTTTTTATATTTTGTTTCATTCGATTTACACAGTCTAAAGCTTATTTTGAACCTGTCCTGCTTTTTTATATGTATGCAACGTCTGCTTTCACAGGGCTTCGATTAGCACTTAGGTGTACTTAAAAAAATATAAAAATAAATATAATGTTACAACATCAGGAAAAATCACGTTTAATGTAAGTTAGGAAAGTTATTTAATAAATCTGAGATCCTTGTACTATGGGCCTCGTTATTTGAACTAATTCCGTCATATCGTTGCAACTAAATATCTGGTTTAAATATAAAAATAGTTATATATAATATATACATAATTTTTAAAATAGATTTATGCTTACCAGCAAACTTGTCAGGTGAAAGTCATAAGCAAAAATAGTTAAATAAACCATGAAATTAAGTTTTCGGACCAGATTATTTTTTGTTTTTGATGAATACATGACGAAACTGGCGCACAAATTTTATTAAACAAATTTCATAAGGTTAAATTTGATTATTTAATTTAAAATTTCTTTTTTCTTTTCAAATACACCACATCATGATATTATCAGTGGGTTAAATGCAAGGTTTGGCAACCAAAATTATTCGGGAACCATACAATTGATATGCTTAACATTTTTTTTAAAGATAATATTTTAAATTTCAAAGGCATTTCGGTTCTAAAGAGTATTCACAGAATGATGCAAATTAATTAACAGGACCTTATTTTATTATATATTATTTATTATATTGTTTTGTTTATTTTAGTAGGCATTTATTTTAACCTTGATCAGGCCCTAAGATAGTTTTCGATCCAAATCGCGATTAATTTTTGAATAACGCTGATATTATATGAATCACGGACTTAAAATTTTAAAACTGCTTAATTTACTAAAAATAAACTATAATAATAAAGTTAGAGAATTTAGTCTAGTCGTTCTGTCGCTTTTTTTTTTAAAAAAAAGTCGTACTAGAGTTCCTTGGGTCAAAAATGACTAAAAATTTACTATAGGTCAAAAGAGGTCCTAGCAGTGGCGTGGGGTCCATATAACACGATTCCTACCGGCTTCCCTTTTGGGAACTCATCCTATTCCCGTAAATTTAAAACTTGTTCTATGGCTGTAAAATTCCTGGAAAGCGCTCCCAAAATTCACCTCGTAAAGAAAACACGGCAAAACAAGTGTTACAACCAAAAACAACCATAATCTGTTGTTGCACTACGATGGAACCTTCCCTCGCACCGTAGCAGGTTTTATCAAGGGGTTGCATCGGGTATGAAGCGCTCGCTCGCTGCTTCTGTAAGCCGGTCATTTTACGGCTTACTCAAGCCCACACTTTTCTCCACGAGTAACAAAGAAATCGTGTGTGATATCCTTTGCTCACTAAAAGCAAATCCTATAAGCAAATAACACGATAGAAACCGGCTTCTCGGTTGAAACTCGGGTCACTTCGGCGGGTGGTTGTTTATTTGTTAGAATGTCAGCTGATTCGTGTCTTCTCTATGAACGGGTGTGAGTGTAGTGGTGCTCTCTTATTATCCCTATAACACGGTAGAAAGCGGCTTCTCGGGTGAGTGGGGTTGGTTGGGGTGGGTTTGGTTATTAATTTTTTTCAAAAATATTCAGCTGACTGTAAATCTCTTTGATACTGAAGGGGCTGTGAATTGTAGGAGTGAATGCTCCCTTATTTCACAAGAACACGGCAGAAGTCGTCTTCTCGGGAGGGAGGGGTGTTGTGGTTTTGTTTATTATATTTTAATAAAAAAATTGTTAACTTGTGTCTCTTTTTGCCTTGGTGCTCAACGGATTGTGACTTATGAGTGTGGTGTGGTGCTATTTTATTACCTCTCGATAACACGATAGAATCCGGCTTCTCGGGTTTTTTCGTTAGGTTCGGCTATTCGGATGACGATTATTTATTTGTTTCAATTTGTCAGTTGAAGGATTTGTCCCGTCTATCGTGCATGTTTGATTTGAAGAATTTAATTGTGAAAAGCTGGTGAGAATTTTGTAAGGTCTAGATGGTCTGTTATAGGACATTTTAGTAGCTTTTTATTTATATATTGTTCTCAGTCTTTAATTTTTGTTGGAAATGGCGTTACTTAGTGTTGAATGCTGCTTAACGGATTTTTTTAGTAGAACAGGCAAATGAATTTAATAGATTATCTTTTCAGCAAAAAAGCAGAGTTATCGAATTAGGTCGCGCTAAACCGTCGATGAAAATAGATTACAAGCGTAAGGACGGGTTTTTCAAACATTTTAATAAGTCGATTTATGAAAAATCATACTTATTTAAGAAATTCTCAAACCGAAGAAAGGCTCTCAAATTTAGCACTCTTATCGATAGAAAAACACCTTCTTGTACAAATTAGAAATCAGTCTAATTTTTACAATGATGTTTTGGCCGAATTTATAAAAAAAAATCGTAGATTAGTTTTGGAGTATAAGTAAGATTAATTATATTTCATATCAACTTTTCACAGTTTTTGTTAACCGCTTTAGTTTGATTGCACGATACACGCGACTATAACGGGTTTTTTTCAAAGCCACTTATATTATTCTCGAAGTTCATTGTATATATGTCCATATTTATTCATAATATTCATATAGCACTTAACTTCCAATGACTTTAAGTATGATAGAAGTGGCCGACTAAATTTGACAAGAATACACGCAGTCACTGTTGAACACATTTTGTAATATCTGACTTCATTTGGTAAGTTTTTTTTCGCTATTAAGTTTCTGCTTTTTGCACCGGCTTACCTTCTCAAAAATTTCACCCCACGCCACTGGGTCCTAGAGACTTTAATGTGATTTTTGTTTTAAGGGGCGAATGATTTTGTCGTAATAACTTCAGCATTAACGAAATCATTATTTTTTGCATCGAATTTCTTCAAGAGTACAACAATTCCGATCACGTTTTCACATAAAACACAATATAAAAAAAATTCCATTCGTGCGAAAATCCGCAGAAATCTTACGTGGGTACGAAACTTAACCGAACTAGAAGCAGAAAGAGTTGCACAAGTGACCTGCAACTAGAATTTTATGCGGATTGCGTAAAAGTGATATTCCGATCGCGTTTAATATGTGCTTATAATGGTTAATTAAGTCTACCAGGTGATGGGGCATTAATATGTATAATATATAAATAGTGTTCACTCTTAACCGTCACTCAGCTTTAAGTGAGTAATCTTTAAGACAGCACAGCCAAGAAAGTGCCCGTTGACGCCACTAAATGGATAATTACCGTCTTAAGGCGATTGGTTACACTCATTTTCAGTGTACTCAAGAAAGCATAATGGGCCATTGAAGTCCCCAGTGCGCTGGCCCATTAAAATTTAAATGTAACCATAAATTCGCGACTTTTGTTGGTGTAAAATCGGCTTTTCAGTCGGGGCACGGACCGCGATCATAGGCTAAGCGGACAATAGTCAAATTTACATTTTAAGAATTGTCGCTCACCGGCGCAGCACGGCATGCGAATAGCGTCGTTTAGAGCACTTTTGAGGCGTTTATGGCTCCTCGAGGCACCTCTCATGCGATTTTGCCACACACGGGTGTGACTATTTGCAAGATAGGTACCACTTGTTGTACAGCTGTGCATTGCCCGTTAAGACACCAGAATATGCTCCAAAGAGCTCAGAATCACGCTATTAAGATCTGGACATTCCCTCCAGCTTAAAATTTATATCTGTAAATAGTGCAAAATCGTATTTTTCAGTAGACATCATTATTAAAGGAGGAAAAATCTGAATATTGCCACTGACACGAGACACTGGCACAATGGGGTCTCAAATCACGCCATGGAGGTGGACCAGATTCCACCTCCTTCCCGAGGCGGCTTATGCAAGAACCAATCCTCAATCCTTGCCGCTTATTATAACTCATTACCCATTGTAAATTATGCAATGCAATGCGCGGCGAAAAACAGCGCCAGTCCCGTTCGGCGGCGGCGTCGAAAATCTCCGGAAAAAAAAACACAGCCATATAATTCCTGATCGCTTGTGTTTTATATCCGCAGCACGCCGCCGCCGCCACTGCTGCAAGAGCAAAGTGGCAAAAGAAAATCAAAAATTTGACTTAACTAGACCTGGCCAGAGATTTACTGCTTCCAGTTTAGCAATAAGTTGCACCGATTTACTGGCTCCATTTGTGGCAGACACAAGTCACCGAAGAAATGAATGAAAAGCTAAAAAGGTTTTTCCTATACCTAATCATTTTCCTTGCTCGCAATTTAATTGATCTGATTCCTTAGTGAAAAGACAATAATTGCTACTAATTGGCTCCTATCTTTCGATTTGAAAGTATAACTCTTAATATCGTTTTTTACTTTCGAATATTTTATGTTCAAATAATTGCTTTTTGATTGAATTTAATTATGTATTTTTAAACACTATACATAAAACTCTTCACGAAAAAGTTTAATGCTAACTAACGATACCAATCCACAATTTTGTCAGCTGCTAAAAAGTAGATCAAAATCTTTCCAAAGGTTTTAATCGAATTTGTTCTTTTAGTTATGGAACATGGTTTCATTTAAATGGCTGCCTCGACTAGCTTGGCAGTAGTCCATCCTGTCAACTCAATTTTACAGCATATTTCACGAATCAATATTGTGCTTAAATATCTGGATTGTTTTTTGATTGTAAGCATAACATCGCTGCTTAACAGCACCACACAAAGAAAAAGCACTTGGCACATCTCCACTGAAATTTCTTTTAAAAACTCGCACTGTTTCGGCGGCACAGCACTCACTTTGGATATAAGTGTTCAATATTTCCCAATGTTTTTCAAGCGTAAGTCATTTCTTCTTTCGTACCGCGGAGATATGATACTGTGTTTCTTTAGAAATTTTTAACCCGAAAGAGCTGTCTGTGCCAACATAACACATAATTTAAAAAGAAACCAACAAATGGCCCACCCTTTTTTTCATTTCTTGTACAAATTACAGCAGGGTCATTCTACAGAAAATCATCAAATGGTCAAAGCCGCACTATTTTTGATTTCGACGAAACTTGGTGGGTATCTTTGTTTAGATGTCAGAAGAGAAAATTCACCATCATTTAATTTTTCTGATGTCTCAGCTTCGGTGCGCGACCGCTAGAGTACTCAAAAAGTGTGATTTTTACGCTCTACTACCATGCGCTGTCAAAATTGTTCTATTAGAGATATTTGAACATTTGTGGTTGCAATTGAAAGCTACAATATAGTAGTTTTAGGAAAAAAATATAGAAATAGAAAAATATTTTTATTCGAAGTATACTAGCATCCTGAAAATACGATTTTTTTCACATTTTTATATGATTTTCAAATGGCTGTAGTATCTTTCCTGGTAAATTAAAAAAATTTATTTTTTGTGTCAATCATGTCCATATATTAAACAAAACAACAGTCCATTATAGACTCGTTCGACAAATTTTTTATATTAAAAAAATAAGCTTGAAATTTGAAAATTTCTGAAAATTGCATATTTCGAGCTTCAAAATGAAAATGTGGGACAGGAGATAGAGAACTGAAATTCTCAGGAAATTTAGGTGTAACCTTGAACTTTAAAGACCCGTTGAGTTTGTTTTGTTTTTTGCATCCCTCTAGGAATTACAGCCATTTCAATACAGCTAGTAATGCAGATTTTCCTTTTTAATTAGTTTCTTTTCTTGTTTCACAATACGAGGAAACAACAACGCAGTAATAAAAAAGAACAAATAAAAAACAAAATGAAAAATAAAAATCAAAACAATATGTAGTAGATACTCCGTATACATACATCCCAAATGAAGAAGGCGATTTAAATAAATATATCCCAAAAGAATAATGCAATTTATTTATTTTTAAATGAAGAATGCGATTTCAAATCTCAGAATTTTATTTTGTTACTCTAACATTAATATCATTATTAATACAACAATGAATTATTAATATTTTATATTATATTGCTTGACATGTTAGACATACTTATACTTACAATTTCTGAATTATTTGAAGCCTAGTATTTACGAATTTTCAGTTTACTTTGAGAAATGGGTACAAAACTATGAAACATTCTTGTTCCCTTTATTGTAATAATATTACTAAATCTATCACATAAAAATTTATCCGCAGCTTCAACATCAGCATTGTATACAAAAAAAAAAAAAAAAAAAAAAAAAAATCGATTCCAGTTCGTTCGGAACAAAAATTGAACATAGCTTTAGTAGTTAATATATGACGATCTTCAATTCGTTGTAAACTAGCTTTCCGCAGTATTCGTTTGATCGTTCCATCACATGGACTTTTCCCGTGAGAAGTGGCAAAAAAATACCACTCTGCTTCCAACCCAAAATCATCATTATGATGACATAGATTAACAATATTTTTCTTATTTTTGTATTGAGCCGCTGATCCATCGATGAAATATTTAACTTTTTTAAATTCTGGATAATATCTTTTGATGTATTGAATGAACACTTTTTGAAATGAATAGAAAACTACAGTACTATGGGTTAAGTAGTCCCTAATTACACAAAATGTTTTTAACTAATTCAAACTATCTTTTTTATGATATACTACAAAAGGATGTAAAATGGCTTGATCTCATTTGTTTGCTAGCATTTACGGAGTATCTGCTACACATTGTTCTTTTTTTATTACTACATTATTGTTTCCTCGTATTGTGAAGTAAGAAAAGAAACTAATTAAAAAGGAAAATCTGCATTACTAGCTGTATTGAAATGGCTGTAATTCCTAGAGGGATGCAAAAAACAAAACAAACTCAACGGGTCTTTAAAGTTCAAGGTTACACCTAAATTTCCTGAGAATTTCAGTTCTCTATCTCCTGTCCCACATTTTCATTTTGAAGCTCGAAATATGCAATTTTCAGAAATTTTCAAATTTCAAGCTTATTTTTTTAATATAAAAAATTTGTCGAACGAGTCTATAATGGACTGTTGTTTTGTTTAATATATGGACATGATGTACACAAAAAATAAATTTTTTTAATTTACCAGGAAAGATACTACAGCCATTTGAAAATCATATAAAAATGTGAAAAAAATCGTATTTTCAGGATGCTAGTATACTTCGAATAAAAATATTTTTCTATTTCTATATTTTTTTCCTAAAACTACTATATTGTAGCTTTCAATTGCAACCACAAATGTTCAAATATCTCTAATAGAACAATTTTGACAGCGCATGGTAGTAGAGCGTAAAAATCACACTTTTTGAGTACTCTAGCGGTCGCGCACCGAAGCTGAGACATCAGAAAAATTAAATGATGGTGAATTTTCTCTTCTGACATCTAAACAAAGATACCCACCAAGTTTCGTCGAAATCAAAAATAGTGCGGCTTCAATTTTTTTTAAATTTTGATGATTTTGTATGGAATGACCCAGCATTAAAAAAACCAGAACTACCTATAGTCCAGTCAAATTAGCTCTTAAAAGAGAAGTAAGGTTACAAAAATTCCCATAGAGCTAAAAATTGGTATGAATGTTCAGAATACTATTATAAATGAATTGTGAAAAGTCCCCATCAATCCCCCTTGTGCAAAAATTTTTATTGATGGTGAAAGTTTGCAAAAATAGGTTTTTCGCGTTTTTCAGCTAAACGGTAAGTTTTACAGCAAAAATAGTTCAGACAAATCATCCAATTCTCTACAAAAAATGTCTCTACACTTTTTTCCATAAGTATTACCATTTCCGTGATATAGCGGTTCGAAAAATTGAAAAATTATTTTATTCGTAATATGCACACGTTTCCACACCACCTATGAGGTAGTGTGCTTGGCGCTTTTTTTTTAGCGTGGTTGGCAGGGCGGCAAAATTTGAATAGCCTATATCACGGAAATGGTAATACTTATGGAAAAAAGTGTAGAGACATTTTTTGTAGAGAATTGGATGATCTACAATTTTTGTCTGAACTATTTTTGCTGTAAAACTCACCGTTTAGCTGAAAAACGCGAAAAACCTATTTTTGCAAACTTTCACCATCAATAAAAATTTTTGCACAAGGGGGATTGATGGGGACTTTTCACAATTCATTTATAATAGTATTCTGAACATTCATACCAATTTTTAGCTCTATGGGAATTTTTGTAACCTTCAAAGTCTAATTTGACTGGACTACTACTTATAATTCTGCAGTGCAACTCACAAATTATATTACATTGCTGAAATGACTTGCAAAAAAATAATTCAATTAAATCAAAATATCCAGGCGGTCGCCTCTGTGGTGCAAAACTCAACGGATCCAGAAATTATAAAAAAATAAAATTCATCGAAATAATTACTCGAAAGTGTCTTTATCTCTCTCGGTTAATCGATGTCACCTATCAATTTCGATTCTTTCGACTTGACTTAACTTGGGCATCGTCATGTAGCCCCAGCAAAAGGTGGACTAATCTAATTATTGCGATATTTCAAACTGTGTAAAACGCTCAAGAAAACCACTTGCCGTGAAATGCTGACCAGATTAAATGCACATACATAAATACATATGTACGTGTCTGCATCGTCCGGGTATCCGCGTTGCATAACGTTTATCAGTCACACCAGCGAAAAAGCGTAGAAACCAAAACCAGTCCATGAAATCGGAGCAGTTTTTGCACTAATTTTCAATTTTTGCAGGTACCTCGGCCACCATTGGTGAAAAAAGCTAATTACCTTCCACACTAGGAAGTCGTTTCAAATCAGCCAATTCTTTTGGGGTCTCTGATTTCATCTCGTGCAGGGGAAGAGAATTTATCAATGGACCACAGATTTCGCGGACTTTGGGTGGCAATAAAGTTGCTATGAAGGTGCAATTTTGTTGATTGTAGGCAGATAATTGCCAGCGGGAAAAACGCACTTTTTGAACATTTGATTGACACGTTGTCCGTCCCGATACAGAATATTTCAATCATTCAGTCACAGCATGAGTTAAAGTTGTGCTAAAATTACCTCACTTTGAGGAATTGACACGTCAATAGACCTAGATTTCAATCGGGTCAGCATGAAGGCATCACTAGCTGCTGGATAGTATTCTTTATCTGGATGGAGGCTGCTGTGCAAGTGCTTAGTTAGTGGCACAATTAAATTAAATGTCTTGAAATTGCAACGAAACTCATAAAAATTAATTGTATAAGCTGATTAACGTGGCTAATTTTTAAGGTGAAAAATTTTGAAAATCGCTAGTTTTCCAATGTTTTTTCTTAATTGGTTTGCTTATTCAAAAAATTTTTAAAGACAAGTATTGTAAATAGTTAAGAGCTTTATATGGTCATAACTCATATGGATAGTTGTAAAACGGTCAATTTCTAAAATATCATTAAATAGACTCGTATTTAAAGTACAGCTTTGTACAAATTTAAAAAGCTTAGAGGTTATGAACTATAGACAAACACGCTGACAAATAAATTCGGTTTAGGATAGATAAATTGATGATTGCCGGACGCATGTAGTTTCTCTAATTCGAAATGTTGTCTATTTTTGCTATTTTTTCTATTTCAATATTTTGGACGTCGGTTACGGTTAACGTAATGGTTCATATAAAACCGAGAAAATAAAAACAACAAATTTTACTGAATTATGGTTACTGGAATTCAAAATTCATTTCAGAAAAATAGTCCAAAATAGCCCAGGTATAGGGAAAAGACCACTCTTGGAAATTCGCCAGATGTAAAGGTGTTATAAAACACAGAAGACATAAAACAAATCAAACATATTTACCGAGGTTTTATAGATAAATCACTCGAATCACGTTAAAGTCAGCGTTAATTGAATTGATGCCAAAATATTTGTAATTATCTCCTCCCTGAATCAAGCGAAATGTAGTTAAATTAACCACCTGTATGCATAAACTTCCTTCGCAACTATCACGTAACCATAATATCGCAAATCTATCGTGGGCAATTAGTGCCAAAATAATATTTTTATCTCACCAGGAGTTCCGCATTGATCGGGCTCATCGATAGACCGAGAAATTGCCATCGAACCCTTGTTAGGAGTCAGAAGACAACGCCCAAATTATGTACGATGTCGAAACAAAGCTCGACGTCTTTCAGTTTTGCTTTCAATGAATGGCTGACATAAAAACGATTCGCGATTCAGCCACTTCAGTTCGAGACCCACTGAAGACATGGCTTGCTACATACAACTTCGATGTAGAGCCGCTTCTATTTTGCATCGAAACAGCAGGTAGCAAAATGTTTGAGGAAATAAATCAGCACCTTGTTCGAATATCAGATAGTCTAGAAATAGCAGCAACAACTCTACACAACACACCTTTACCAGTCGTACGCCGGAATAGCATTTTTTTTTATTTAGATATTTGAATCACTTTGTTGCATCTGAACTGAACTTTACTTCAGAGTTTCTCTTTGAATACAACAAAAAAAAAATTGCATCTTCAATTCGTGTACCACCCGAAAATTGAGTGAACCAATAAATTTCGTCGAGTCGGGGAAGAGGTGTATAAAAGCGGTAGAAGCTAACTACCAACTTGAATCTTATTAGCGAAACGAGGACGGCAGTTAACTCGGGACAGATGGGATTAAATCACCCACAAATTGACCATATTATTCTTTGGGCCACGTGCTCCGAATGCTCGAAACGAGGCTCTTCTGGAGGCACTTGCAGGTTTTGTAAATTCAATCGCGCAGCCGTTCTCGATTTTCGCGGTTTATTTGCAAACAAATTTTCGCTACTTTGACAAATATTTATAGGTTCCTCATTTCATTTATATGCAAATCAGTCGAGGATTTGTGTGACGTCTTCGATAGAAGGATTTGTGAGGAAATAATATGTAGAAGTAAATTAGATAAATAAAAAATCACTGAGATGAGTTACAGACGCAATTTACATAAAGAGTGTACGTGATCAGCGTGATCAGCATGTAAGCGGATCATTTAAAAGTAGCAACCCGCTGATTCACTGATCTTAATAACAGCCTAATTGATCTAGTAATGACGATATTTTAAGACCTCATTCCGAAAACGATTGCAGTAATTTTAGCTAATTATTGGTAAATTAGATAATTTTCGTTTTTCATATACTAAATAAGGAGGATTTGCAGTTGTGTAAACTTTAATTTTGCGCTTTTTAGGATTCCGCACGAATATGGACAAAAGCAATCTTTTTTAAAGGGATAATTAGTTGGTTCTAAGTTTCAATTAAAAGACAGGTATAAAAATAATACTATATGCATGTAAAGGTAATTATTTCTTGTATATAATCTAAAAATAAATACAATTTAATTCAATAGTTACATACGTTAACACTAAACGGACCGGTACTTTACACTACCTATTTTTACCATAAATGGTCATTTGAGCCCTTATGAAATAAACGTTGATTTTTAGAAGAAATTCTTAATTTATTAAAGGTAATAATTTGCAACATAACATCTGATTTCTAATAAAATAATCAAACGTATATTTTTATTTTCAGATTTACAGCGAAAGAAATAACAATTACTATACAATTTTAAAGTAAATTTAGAAAAGGGTCATTTGACCCCGCTTGGTAAGTTTAGTGTTAACAGTAGATCAATAGTACGTATACTTATGTTGAAAACGACAATATCAACTTCAACATTTCGGTGCATGTCTTATGCTTTTTTATAAGTAATAGGATTTAATTTCTTTAGTTAAGTGAGCTGTATTGAAAGTTGTGATTTATAACTCTTCTCAGCGCTAGTTAAAAAAAATTGTTTACAGCCGTTCACGATCAGTAGCCATTAACTATGTTGCAAAATATTTATGCCTAATCTAATGGAGCTGTTAAAAGTGTATAAACCCCTTCATATTTTAGAAGGTTTTTGTTTTAGTAACTATCAGCTATATTTTTTTTATTGCACATTAAATAAAATTATATCTACAGCATTGCAAAACGTCTACCATTCTAAAATTTTCTAATTATCTGATTTGAAAATTTAAGTGCCATAAGTTGTCGAACCTGTCTAATTGACATGGAAATCATAACGTTCAAACGAAAACTACTGCCCTGTCTATAAGATATAAATCATATTGAATGAATGCATAAATCTCAATGATTTTACAACAAAGTTGAACTATCGAACCGCACAGATTGTTCCCTTCTTCATCTATTTCATGCAATAGTGCATTTATTTGATTATCCACTTAATAGCAGAATGTTTCGCATAAAAGTAAAGTTACCCGGTAATTTTGTCACACTATATCAACATCTGCGGATAGAGTTGATTCACCTGTATCTATACTTTTGCAGCTACTACGTCCGATGAAAGGTGCAATTCGTTTGGCTGCTAAAACGTTAAAACGAAAGCAAAATTTGCTCCACATAATGTTTTACAGGCAATTTACAAGTAGATTTATGAACAACAACTTTTTATGGATTATTCGCGTCGCGTATAGAACGCGACAGGCAGTACACTAAGCCCGTGGCCAAGTCGTGCCGCATTGACGATATGTTACTTAATTTTATGCTGGCGCATGAAATATTAAATCTACCAAGCGAAATTTAAAGCACTTGATTCATATAGGTTTGATTTTAAATTTAAACCGTCGCAAACGATGCCAACTTTAGTACAGTATAAATGGACACAGGTGAGGTCTTATAGATGATGACGGTGACAAATTGTTTAACAGTCAATTTTCAAAAAGTTGAACTAATGAATATTGATTAAAAGACACATCTTGGCATCTAAGGTATGAATAGGTGAATATAATTACAAAAATGTATACAGGTGACCAATTTTTACATCTAATTATGTGTAATACATCCTATAATAATAGCTATAAATTTACTTTACTATCACCAGTAATTGAATTGAATGCTCAATCAATACTAACTGTTTCGTGTTACACCTGTTGCCATTAAAAGTAACTTAATGAAAAGATTTCGACTATAACTCACCGATATTGCAATGGAGATGCCATAAACTTCGACACCTCAATCTCTGAAGATGGTTATTATGTCATATATACTGAGGCGAATTGCCTATGATTACAATCTAGCAAATTAAATCCACTGTGGACTTACATCATCGTAAGTGGTAGAAATACCGGCATTTATTTTTGCTTATCCGACAAATAGTCTAATTCGTAAATCAAATAGAATTAAGCTTGCTAAAGCGAAAATTCGCCTTGTGCAGCAAATCGTTACGATACAATGGGGAATACTGACCAGCTTTTGTTGAAGTCGACATGTATTAGAAAAAAATCATAGCGTGCCTTGAACTGAGTTCCTGGAAACTCTTGGCATATAATAGAGGGTTTCGTTTACAATGCACCAGAGCACCTGTAGAGGAGGTTGTAACTGCATCCAAAAATAAATAACTAAATAAAGATAGACCAAAAGAAAGCCTCACTGCAATCGGAGTGACTTTCACCCAAATAATGATCTTTAGGCCTTAGGATAGGAGTTTGTCTAAGTGGAAAATGCACGCGGCGCAGCGCTGTGCTGTGCTGTGCTAAGATTTGCTCTCGTTTCTTCTGGAGCAAGTCTGCCAGACAGGCAGGAAGCTGAGGCTCTAAGTGCGCGGTAATTGTTGTAATGATAACGCAAAATAAAAGCCCACGAGGTGCGGACTTTCACAATGCGCGCACTGATTTTCAAAGAGCGCAATTTAAACGGCTAAATATTTGCGAAGCACTGGCGCGGCGGCTAAAGGGGATATCATTTGTATGTCTGTCCGAAGAAACGGCGGACAAATGCATGAAATTATCAACTGACCATGGTCAGTCAGTCCAAGTTGGTAGCAAGACGGTGATCTTTAAGTGTCCCACGGAGGAGCTGTGATTTATGGGCCCAAGGTGACATAAACGGACTACGATGGTAATTTTCAGCGATATGCTAGTTACGTCCGTCAGTTAGCAGCCGTCTGACACATTTTATGGGCCTGGCACGGGGCCTTCAGCTTCTACTTCAGCTGAGCCTGTTGTTTTGACGTTGTCATTTGTTGGTCGTTAAGGATCTTATATAAATCAGATGGCATGCGGTGCCGTATATACGCGGGAAATTGTCAAAGTTATGTGAATGCGATATGCCTTTTCTTGACGATTCTAACATCGAGGTTTATTTTGATGGGGCACCAAAAGCGTACCAAATTACGATGACTATAGCTAAGCGGCTAATTGGAAATTTGCTATCGCTGATTTGCTCACATTCCAGCACATTATGGTTGTGCAAAGGTAGAAAATTTGTAAAGTATTGGGTTTTTCGGAAAGTAATTTCGTTTTTTTTTTTTCGGAAAATGAAAGACGATTTTCTTATAGTGCATAAATTTGTTTATTCAATTCTCCATTTTGGTCCAATACCTTTTGCCATCTTTTTGGCAGTAGCATGATTCCACGCTCATAAAACTTCTGATCTTTGCTGGCAAGAAACTGATCCAAGTCATTTTTGACGTCCTCATTTGAAGTAAAGATTTTGCCGTCCAAAAAATGTTGCTGTAAAAGCTTTTGGCGAGCTACCAAACTTGTATGAGCTTTCGCATTATCTTGGTGGAACACTATGCATTTTCTATTGATCAATTCTGGCGTTTTCTGTTTGAGTGAATCATTCAATTTGTCCAGAATTTGTTCAGAATCGATCGTGGTATTGTCCGGGAAAAGCTAAAAAAAACGATTCCCTTGAAATCACACCAACAACATCATCTTTTTTTTATGAATATCGGTTTTCGGAGTGCTTTGAGCCAGTTCATTTCTTTTACTCCATGAACTCTTGTGTTTAACATTGTTGTAGACAACCGATTTTTCGTCCCCAGTGATAATTTGCTTAAAAAATGGATACTTTTCTTGACGTTTTAAAAGCGCCACAGACGTCAATGCGACGGAGCAAATTTCTTTCTGTAAGAACATGTGGAACCCACATATAGAATTTTAAAATAAAACCAAGGCGTTTCACGTGATTATGAACGATAGAATTCGATAAATTTAATCTCTCAGCAAACTCATGAATTGTTATTCGGAGGTTCGCATCAATCAATGCCTTTATTTTATCTTCATCAGCTTCAACTGGCCTTCCTGGTGCATCTTCAGCATCAAAATTGACAGAACGAAATTTTACAAACCAGTTTTGGCACTGGCGTTCTGTCAGTACATCTTCTCCATACACATCGACTAATTTTTTTCTTGCTTGAACAAGAATTTTTGTCTTTTCGATAGTAAAAATATGCCGAAAATGCTACTTTCGACTCTCCATATTTGATAGGGCACCAAACAAAAACTATTGCACAGAATGAAACCAATTTTTTCATAAACAAGCCTTGGTATATCTGCTGTCAAAATATAGAATGACATTGCGGCTCAAGTGTGAAGTTAGCTGCGAAAAATTACAATTAAATCCTCTGTTGAAATAAATTACTTTCCGAGCAACGCAATAATTAAAATATATAATCGTTGTAAATCAATGATACATTTAGATTGAGACAATTAAAATTCTAGAATAAACCAATCAAACAAAAGTTTCATGCTAAAAGATGGAGGATAACAAGGATAATAAAATAAATACATTAGAACCCCAAAAATATCACAAAAAATGATAAAGTCAATATCGATCTTGCTTCATATGAAGTTTTTAACCTCCATAAACACTTTGTACAAAGTACCATGGCTCATCAAAATCATTATATCTCAAATTTGTTTTTATAAAAAAATAGTAAGATTTAGGTTTAATTTCCCCTTCACTTATATGACATATGAATTTTCGATACTTATTTTATATTATAATTATAATAAATTCAATTCTATTCTATTCTAAAATTATAGTGGCTTTGATGTTTTAAATCATTATATTTACTTATTTAATAAACACTATGATGTTTTTAAATTTGAACATTATGCTGAACTACAATTATATGCATATATGTATGTACGTACATCCCTAGCCTGTAAGATAGGCAATCAGTAGATTGAATAAATAAAATAAATATAATGCTAAATGAGTTCGGCGCAGTGATTTAGAAGTGGGGTCGATGGACAGATTATATGTAGACTCAGAATTTGTATTATGCTCGTATTTTATATACTCTTATAAGAAGTAAGTAAGTTCTATCAAAAACTTGAATTCGCATTAGAACAATCAAAAATACTTTCTTTACATTAACCGTAGGTCGAAAGTAAAAATGTCGTATAAGTAGTAACTTTCAAACTTTTGAAAATCTATAAAAACAAAATAGAAGATTTTGTAATTTGCTACTTTTACAGAACAGAAGCTCTCTTTTTATAAGTTTTATTACAGTTTTTTAAAATTATCTTATCAGAGAAAGTACAAAATGTTGCGGAATTAATTGTGATAAATAAGTGACTAAGAAAAAGTACTATTAATTCCTTTCTTTCTTTTTACTGATTCTCAGTTTTTTTTTAAAAAGATGCATTCTTAATTATCTTGTGCTACTCTATTATGTGAATTAGAAACTCAATACTTTTACATTTCATTGTGTGATTGAAGGTAGGTACTTTAAGATTGACCCCATTCAGAAAAAAATAAAAATTAGAGAGACGCCTCGCGTCACTTTCCCTTGACCTAATCAAACATTCCGAAAGGGCTTAGCAAGATCAGTAGCACAACGGCTAGACAGACAGACGTAAAAAACGTAGATCTTTCGAAATTCCCGAAAAATGCATTAATGCCGCCTGCCGAGCTGACCGGCTGACCGACGATTATCAAGCCGGCGACCTTCGGCCGCTAAACGCTCCTCAAAAGTGTGATCAGTGTCGGACTGGCCTGACAGCCGGGCGGCGCGGCGCGATAGTGCGTTCCTACCGAATCACGCTAATTAAAAGATCGCCGAGCCCAGCCTTGGCGGACCGGACCCCTGTCGATAAATCATTCAAATTCGGCTTTTTACTACATGTCACAGCGATATAATTTTAATGCCAGACGGCGTGCTGATTCCACATCGGGCGTACGCGCACGCTTCTCAATTCCTGAATAAATCGAGAACATAAGGTTATTTGTCGCCGGTATTGTAATAGAGTCTTAGCTTAGCATAGGCTGGAATGTTTTTTGGCCTCTCCGAATTACCGGTGCACCTCGAGCAATTAAGTAGTATGCATAAATGTAGCGTTAATCTTAATTTATAAACATACCGGATAGAGTTTTATGATTTTATAGCACCGCTTCGGTAGTCGTAGCTTTTAATATTTATTGTGTAATATATTTTATTTTTGTCATTTTTTAGTATTTTCCGGACTTAATACAGGCGACATCTTCTATAATTTATTACCTTTCACCAAATTTGGTAATCGGTGATAACTGAGCGTCTACTAGCTTTTATATAAAAAAAAAAAAGAATGCCGGACTGCAAGCATAGGAATTTGCAAATTAAGTAAAGTAGGTTTTCTGTTAACAACTAGATAATTATGACATTTTATTATTTTATTTACCGAATAAAGAATTCTCAAGGTAACAGATGTAAGTTCTTTTGAGATGGAGAGCGAGTTAAATGGTAATTTACGAGGTTTACAATTTTGAAAGTCTCAAGACATTAAAAAGAACGCGTTAATTATAAAGTAACCGCTTCCGGGTGTTGCGTTGTCGCAATAAGGAAATTTCACGTCTAATTGAATCGACGCTGTACATTTTAATAATATGAGTGTTCGTTGTCCACTTTCAATTGGGAATTTTTCAACAACAATTTTTTTTTTCTTAATCTTCTTTTGATGCTTTATAATTTTCCAATAGGTAGTTAGGTACTTCTGAACCGCACCGACAATACTCGTCGAGCAATCTGAAATAATCAAGGATTGCAGCTAGAAGTTTTCGTCATCCATCAAAAGGCGTTTGTAAATAATACAACGAACGCAACCGGCAACTGAACGATCGCAGCTATGCACTAATGACAAGATTAATTGCCAACGCAATCCGTACGAGATATATAACAATAATTGATTTCTCGTTATTCAATGCGTCCGCGGTGAGTACCGATGATGGAAAGGTTTGTTTTTTATTTTTCGAAGGAAATAACTATAAAAACTTTAAAGTATTTTTAATGTAGGATCTCACTTTGTGTTGTCTATGATCGTTTTTCACACGGATGCCTATAACCATTAATTTCTTATGTGAAATCAATTTTAAGAATGGTCAATTACAAGAAACATACACTTGTGGCAAAAAGAAAATTGCGTGTGAACATTGACGAAACGAGGTTTCCATAACAAGTTACTTATGGGAGTGACTGATAAAAATTGCAATGCGTTCTTAAAATAAAAATTAACAAAAACTAAGAAAAAAAGTAATGAACTAAAATGTAGTAAACTACTTTAGTGGTCAAGTTTCACTGTTTTTATCTTTTAGTTTTATATAATACATTTTCTATCGATTTTGAAATGGTTTTTCGTCTACTGATAGTTGTTTTTTATTGTTGTAACTTAGCCTTTTCTGTTCATATCTAACAAAATGCTGTCTTATAACAAAATTTATAGACTTTGTTACATATGCGAGAAGAGCAGAACCCCACTTCTGATTAATATTACTATAAAATAAAACGTTTGTATTAAAATTCATGATATGCTAATTTTATTATTATAATTCAACTTTTTTTTTTTTTTTGTACTGTCGGCATTGAATATAGATCACTGCGTCCGTTCAGTTTAAAAATACATTATACATTCATATATAAATTCGTTTGGAAATATCAAAATACTTTAATAAACTTACTTTTACTTTCTGTAAATTATTGCTTTTTATTTAAGGACGACAATTCTATTATTATTAATTTACGAGCTCGCAAGAATTTTATGTTTTTACCTTCCAATAATAAAAATATACTCTTTTTACTGCCGAACTTAAAATAAAATTTGGTCAGTATATCGCTAAATAGGTCAGTGCTATCACACTCGAAGAAAATTAAGAGCAAGGCTGCGTTGCATCGCTGCACCATAAATAAGCTGATCCATTTAATTGTAATTGCAACTGCTGATGATAATGATGAGCATGCACCCAAGAGTGACACCATAAAACCTGTTGAACTGAAACCGATATCTTAACGAGCCATCTGCGCGAAGGCGTTAAAGAAAAACATCTTCAAAATGCATCGAATGAGTGCGCAAGATAATCTGTATGGTGCATAAGCGAATAAATGCCAAGCAAATATTGTAGCTGCACTTGATCTCTTGTCTAAATCAGGTCGCGGATGTATCATATGCTACGAAAAGGCTGTTAAAAAAATTATGAAGTAGAACAGCGCAAAAACTTGTTTCCATAAGGTGAATTTCGATTTCAAAATAAACACGAATAAACACGAAAATTGAATTAAGTGATTATGTGAAATTCATTTTTTATTTATTAGCCACTTTTTGAACGCATTGTACTTAAATTGGGTGACAGAGTGTGACAATAATTTTTTTTTTTCGATCCCAGTATGACCCCTGAATACGGTGTGAAATTAAAATTAAGGTTCGACATGTGATTACCTCTTGATTGCATCGGAAGCCGCATGTAAAAAAAGAGGCCAGAGGCTGTAAGTTAACTGCCCGCCTAATAAAACTTCAAAAATTACGAAATCCCATTGCCTAACGAAGTTCGCGCCAAGTGTGGGAATATTCAAAAAGTTTGCATTGTCTTCGTCTGCAATAAAATCTTCTGATCATTCTGGCGAGATAATCGGGCAGTTGGTTCCCTTGGTTGGACCACAACGACTATGTTGCAAGAAGTAGCAATCAATAGACATAGAATAGTAATGGTCCAGACTATCAATGGCTTTCGTCAAAAAAAGACAGAGACGTGAAGAAAACCGAGGAAAAGATCGACATGAGCCTCTTTATCTTTATCTCTTCATCTTTAGATCGAACGCTGACCGAATTTTGGAATCCAGGTGCCCGAAATCTTAAGCCGGCGGCGGCGGCGTAACCTCCTTTTACCACACCCATTTTATTGGACCAGGCACGGTCCAGCCATGTGTGTGTATGTGTGTGTTGATAACAACCGAAGAAACCACTTTGTGATAACTTTCATTTTCATTTGACACCCAAAGGCGCGATGTGTTGGCTCGCGGGAGATCGTATCTTGGTGACTTTTTGACACTATACGGCTCCCAAGAGTCTGCAAAACCTGAAAATTGTGTAATAGTCTGGTCTGATTTTTTTTCGGGTATTTCTGTGGTACGGCAGACCTCGCAGTTGGGCGGTCTGATACACTTAACTGACCGCATTATGCAAAATAACTGCCACTCGACTGGAAATGAATTTGAATTGAAATTTTTTTTTGTTGCCTACAGATAAGATGTAAATAAATTGAGGGCTATTTAAATCTGAGCACCAATTTGTCACGCACCGAATTAGAGGCTATCAAATGAAGCCACACAAGGTACAGGTCTGATACCTTTACTATTTTTTCGTGGGCAGTAGCTTAATTAGCTTCTTGATAAATCTGGAGATTTATACGCGATATCTACTGTCTGGAATTGCACCTTATGGCACTGACAGAAAGTTATCTCACTTTAACGTCGTCACGCCGTAAGTCGATGAAAAGTTGATTTTGTTTATTTAAATAACTTTTTTCCTTGTATGTGCCGTGAACACCATGAGGAAGCGGAGCTGCTAGGCCATTTGTATTGTTTATGTCGCAATAAAATGCGATTAATGGTAATGAGGTGCTTGGTCTCCAACCTGCATTCGGAGTACGATTAAGAGATGGTGCGAATTTGTTTATTTGTTGGAATAAATGGATATCTCGCTTTCAACGCTTAAATACGAAACGAAATTAAGTGATGGTATTTAAAATAACATATTTGAAGAGCAAGGAAGCCATATACAAATTACCTTAGATATCACACTTTTCATTTAGTTTAATTATTTAAAATGTTTTGTGCATGCTTCCTCCATGTTGTCGTCACATCTGGTACACGCGAAATAAGTCATAACTTGTTTTTGAAAAATGTCGTTTTCTGCCATGTAAACTTTGTACAATTTTCTTTGTTTTTATTTTCTTAAAGGTTATATTTCCCGAATGATTGTTTAATTGGGTTTTTACGCCTAGTTTATTCGAATTTACATTAGAAAAGACATAATAAACTATCGTGACGATTGTTTACTTCTGCGGGAAGTCGTTACCAATTCATTTGAAATACTTCATTACTAATTCTGGCAAGAAAATATATTAACGCACCTTATTCTAATTTTTTTTTAAATTGTGCTATAATAAATGCGTATTTGAATTTTCAGTTCAATTCTTTAAAAGGGCACTAGTTTTCGACGTTTCATTGTATTTTTCCTGGTTTTTATTGAGCGTTACTATTATTAGGTAGTGTTCGGTTCAGAGTTTTCTGTTTTATTGAATATATTTGAAGAGCTATGTGTAAAGTGTGCTGAAAGCGGTTTTCGTTGATACGATTACTAAAGTGAATGCGATTAGTTTTAAAAAAAATGTTTGGTAATTGCAGCAACCAAGATAAAACGAAAGACTAAAACGACGAACTTGGTGGTGTAGAGAATTTGAAAAGGTTCTTGAAGTTCATAAATCCTATTAATTAATGTTATGAGCTAAAACTAAGAATTTTAGAGATTAAAAAATTATATCTATCTATTTAAAAATAAGTATGTTGCAGCTGACACTATAAATTATTTACTTCAAAGTTTGCAAACTCAGTGAAATAAGGATTTTCAAAATTGCTTAATTTCATGGGGTTTTATTAAACGATACAACTTGTAGTTTTCGATGTCACTAAATTTCAAAACTGCACTGATATAAAAGACCCTTATTAAAACCATATTTTCTTAAAGTGCTTCTCTGAAAAATGTAAAATAACAAATTCGAAAAAACCACATTAATTTTAATAACTTTTATTTTCAAATTTTGATAATGTGTAGTATCAATCTGAAGTTTTTAGTTCATGATTCAATAATGTTGTTATCAATATAATATGGAATTAGTTCTTAATTTGAGATTTTCAAAATTTCAATTTAAATAACCATCAAAATTATATGAATTTATTTAAGTTCAATAATATTGATTTGAAAGTTATATTGATATGTTACCTATCCATCTTATCGTTAACTATTATTAAAATGATAGTAAAGAAGTGATTGCTCGTATTCATATTCATGTTATCAAAATAACATGTTTCTGTGTAGGTGAAAATTGTAAAGCAAAAACGTTAATTTTACGACGGTTTTTTCAAAAAAATTTCGCTCAGTGTAGACTGTAGAATTCAGTATGGTGAAGTGAGACTTTACTTTGTGCAATTTCGAAGTATATATGTTTTTTTTTTTCTTAACTTTAACTATTTGCAGGTTATCATAGGTATTACAAAATATACAAGTGGTAAAGTGCACAACTCAATTGGGTTTCTATTTTAGAAAATCTTAAAATGAGTCTTACATTTCGAAAGCTAATTTTCTCAAGCAGGTCATAGTTATTGTAAGATAAAGTAATTATTTCTTCATAGGAAGTACACTATTTTGCAGGTTGCATTAATTTATTGGTAGAATTTTGCATGCTTTTACTAAACTAATTTATAGTTGCGGTGCCTTTCTCAACATGATCATACATACACAATCTAAATATGCAAGAGCAACTTCAAGTAAGCTGGAGTACCCTTCTAAGCGAAGGTAAAAGTAATTTCCCATTTATTTCACTACGAGAAGGTTGCTGGAAAGTTACATGATTTAAACGAAATCGGAAGTGAACTAGTCGGGCTGTAGTAAAATCGTAAAATCGCATAACCAAGACCATGCACCGAATGCACTTGGCTGCTGGCTGTCGCCACTGAAATTGTTGCAAAATATCCGTCGCCATCGCGTCATCGACTTGCGCCGGTTTGGTTGCGAACTGCAGGCGTAAACTGCTTAAGTCAAATTTGCTCTCGTTGAACATAAATTAAGCTTGCCATTTTGCATTGCTTTTGTCCAAGTCGGTTACCAGCGATCCTAAGGAGATCTTAAGACGGCGCAGCCTAGGGTCAGCCCAGCCACATTTGGACATTTTCGCCTGACATCATTCGAAGAACCATCGTCGAGATGCAGTAATGCACCGCATCGTCGAACTGGTCATGAAGTTACGTAATGTCGCCTGACTTATGCAGATTTATGTCACCGCTGGAGCCTATTCCTCCCGGAGTTGTTTATGACTTTTCAGGTGATTTAATTGCTTCAAGTAGGCGACTCGCTGCGGGTGCGGGGACTTTAGCATAAGAAATAACAAAAATCAAAATATAAATATCTGGGCGGCATAATGGGCATAGTTTATCTCAAGCAGTTCATGTTCTTGGTTAGTTCGATTATTTCGCGCGCTTGACGAATGCAGACAACGCCAAAAGGGTCGTGCGGTGCGCTTTCACGACGACCGACGCGGCGAAGCGGGCCAAAAAATTTCGATCGCGAAATGAGTTATTGTCCGCGGCGGAGGTGTGCCCCGCGATCCGAAGAATGTGATCAACATTCTCCCCTTGTTGAGTTCGTCTTATTAATAAATTGATTGATTCGTTCTCAATTTTGACGTTAATTGGTTATGAAAGAGCCCAATTTTTCAACTAATACATTTTCTTTTTTATGCCGTCGTCAATTATTATTAGCAGCAAAATGTTTGCAAAAAATTAGGTTAGTCGATCACTTCAATTTTTTTCTATAGGAGGTTTTGATAACATGACAGTTTTATGAGAAATTGGGCAATTGTTAGATTACTTTGAAAAGTTGATTTTTTTTATTTTGAAATTTTTAGAAAAGAATGAAAGGGACTAATTTGGCAAAAATTTAAAGTTAATTATAAATTTAATAGCTTACGATTACCAACTATTAACTTACACTTTAGCACTTTTTCTATCATTTAATTTCAAAATTTTACGTTCATTTATAGTAAAACTAATTTTACAAGTAACAAAAATACGATTACTAGTCTTTTTTTAGTTAAAGAAAGCCTCAATACAATTTCAAATAAGCTTAATACCGGCGACACACGGACGAGTCAAATGATCATTTCCAAATGATACTTAAGCGTCAAATGCTATTTAAGGATCCGCGTAACACACGACAAGTCGGAAAGTAGCATTTGATTTGTCAAATGTACTATGTCACATAACATTCAGATATCGCGGATTATTGGAATAGGGGAGACTGGCCTAAAATGAAACACCTTAAGCTAAAGTGCGTATATTTTTTTATTTTTCAACAAAACGTAAAATATTTTTCGACAAAAACAAACATAAACATAAAATACATACACTGTATAAAAGTAAATATAAAATAAGTCTTTCTTTCCTGTGTAAATATGACTTCTAAAAAGGCCTCAAAGTATCATACGTACCCAAATGGTGTGGGTAAAATGACATAGTATATAGATTTAGTATCGATATTTGATTTTTATTTGCACACGTCGCAGACAAAGTGTGTAGCTCTTTTAGATAAGCCTGCACATGCATTGTGTGTCCATTTCTTGCACAAGATGCATTTAATCTACTTTTCACCAGACCTAGATCTGCATCAAAATCTGTATCTTATATAAGTAAAGCCAGGACGAATGATTCGTCGAAGAAAAACGGAGTTTTTGGAGTAACTTATATTATAATTGAGTGTTAAGCATAATTGTAAGTATATTTATCTGTTTAAAAAAGTGCTACTGAAAAAACAAACTTAACCGTGTCTATTCATAATAAAAATAGTATTTCATTTTACCCATATGATAAGTATGTCATTTTACCCTCAAACGTAGCATTTTGTTTTTTTGTAAAAAAAAATATTTCCAACGAACAAGAAAATAACACTTACACTCATACAACCCCTACCAAGAACTATAGTCCTCGCTGATGTCATAAGTTCTTCTCAAGCTCTCCCAGTTTTTTTATACCAACACTTTGATTTCTCTGATAATAATATATTATAGATGACTGAAAATAGGTTTTTAACTACTACTCTAATAAAAACAAAGAGATCTCACTAAAATTTTTACAGCAGCGTTGGTCGATACGCCTGCTTCCATGGATGGACTGCGGAAGACTGAACTAAAGCTAGAACTGGAGATACATGCAATGTGTCATTTTACCCTAGTATTTCATTTTAGGCCAGTCTCCCCTATATGGTATATTTTATCATTTATTAAATATGGAGTAATTTAATGATTTCTTCAAAGCTAATCCAAAAGCGAAGGAACATAATGAAAAATATTATTAATTATATTAAGTTTATGATTTTATTACTATTGAGTCAACAACTGTTATAGCTGTAGTAACTGAGAATGCAAATCTTGGAAAATTCCAGTGAAAATGAATTTTCGTTTTTACATATCTGTAGGCAATTAAGTAATTTTGAAGATCATTCTTGGATTACTCGCATAATTCTCATATTTATCTAAATTGTTATGTTACCAAAACAATTTCTGTATTGTTTTATTATAATTCGCTTTTTCTATGATATGAAATACTAGCCTGGAGAAAGCAAAACTTAATTAAAGTATGATTTTCAAATCTCAAAAAATTAAATGAAAGTCTATTTTTGAAAAATACTTCAAACCAAGACCGAAAAGTCAACTCCAGTTCTCACCTTACACTTAATATTACTGGTAAATGTGCTTTGATACAACAGTTTATATTTAAAATAATAATAGATTTTTGTGTTCCACTTCTCATCTTCTTCCATGTCTTGTATTATGCTGTATCATGTGTTATGTGTCATGTCATATGTCATGCCCCATGTCATGTCATATGTGATGTCATATGTCATGTCATATGTCTTGTCATATTTCATTTCATATGTCATGTCATGTCATGTCATATGTCATGTCATCTGTTACGTCTTATGTCATCTCACGTATCCTGTCGTGTCGAGAAGTAAGTATCATAAAAAAATAGTATGAATTATTGTAAAAGTGTTTATTGGAATTTATTATAGCCTATATCCACCGGGAAGATAAAATCGGTTCTATAATTTTTTAGATTACCTTTTACATATAAACAAACCCACACTAGTTATATATTAAATAAGTAAGTATAGATGTTGGTTTGAGTTGTACCGACTCTTGTAATTTGTAACTTCGTTATTGAACGATTTTGCTCCTCTTGATATACTTATTTAGTTTCTACAATAAAATGCTTGGCAAAGTGCACAAGTTACAAAATTACGTTTACTTCCAGCTCTTAGGAACAAGCGAAGCGATTGAGAAACAAAACATTAGTTTAATATTTCAAAATATTTAAGAAGGGAAAGGTAACTTTGATAAAGCTGAAAGAATTACAAATGTTGCACATGAGGTATTATTTGAATTCAAATTAATTATTATAAATATAAACACGTATAGATTTGAAGAATATTAGTATCAGATATTAAATGGTTTATACTCACGTATTTCATTTTATGTTTTCCTTGTATTTAGCAAGAATTGTAAAAATATTATGTATTTTACAACACTAGTTCAGTCTTAAAAAGTATATGCTAATTTTTTTGCTGCTTCTTTTTTTCATTAGAATATGTAACGACTATTAAATTGCTGTTCTTATTTGTAGACTTATCCTTAGTCACCACCAAGTAATATATACTGTAGCCTTACCTGTAAAAAATAGAAAAAGCAAATCGTTAGTATCTTCTGATATCCACAGATAAATCAGAACAAGTTTTAATTATACAATTGTCGCAACAACAATTAGAGTTGATGCGATGCGAGGTAATTCCCACATACCGTGCTGCATCAAAATGCATAAGAATGCAAGAAAATTAGTCAACACCCAGTTCTTCCCCATTGTTACGAATCACCCGGTCTTACTCAAATAAAATCCCAGTGTCGGTTGAGAGCCATTAAATTAGCATAAGACATGAGTTTGGTGCAAATTTCGTACCATCGCACCTTTTTATTATTTAACATATATGTTGAGATTTTACCTGCACACATCGCTGCATGCTCTCAAGACGCAAAGAAAGATTTCCCTCCACTCGCGAGAAGATTTCATTAAATTTATTAGAAAAGTCAGTAACATCTCGACAATGGGCCTCGACTCGTCTTACTTTCGCTCTTTTCGAAAAAATGCATCGCGGACTTCAATTATGATTATATCTTGAGGCTCGTCTCCATTTCGTCTGTATCAAAGCAAAAGAAAGTGAGATTTTGCACTTCACGGCCGAATGGTGCGGCGCAGTGCATTGATATGGACGAGGTGCGCATAAATATTTCATCAGCACGTGCCAATTGAATGCAAAACAGGGATGCAACCGCAACCTTTCTTCTATTAGAAACTGCAATTGCGCCGGGAGGAGTACGAGAAAAGATCGCCGACTTAAAGGAATGAGCTATGCATGAGAAATCTCGGATTAGGTCAAGGTGTCCATTCTATTGCGATTGTTGTTCCACTCTGTAGATTTTTGGGCTGCTTAGAAAAGGCACCGTCGCAGGGTCCAAGACACAAACGTTTCGACCTTCTTTTGTTTTCAAATGATAATAGGCTACCGTTGGGAGGCGATTTATTTGGTTTTGCAGAAAATTTTTAAGATTTTTGATGGAATCTTTCTCATAGAAGAACACCACAAAAGAAGATTCGCTAGAAAATCTAGGTTTTGTTCTAATTTCTTCGTAATTTATGTGAGAATTAGAAATCTAATGTATGTAGGTCAGCGAATTATACTTCCCAAGAAATTAGACACAATTTAATGGTCATAGTTGTTCTCATTTTAAGTTTTATTCAAGATTAATGTTTCTATTTCATGTTTCATGTTTATTTTTGACAATGGAATTTTCAATGCTTTTCTCTTAATAAATGTCCAGAAAGATTGATCTACATTTATTTTTTAATTTTAATTTTATTTTTCAGATGCAGGAAAGATAGTCTAACTAACTGTTATTATTCATTTCCTTGGTATTAGCCAACTTCCGAATTCTAGTGAGTCCTTGAATATTTTTTCAACATTTTATTATTTAGGTAGGTATATATTAAAAAACTTCAAACTCTTTACCATTTGAATTTAGCATACATAGAAATTAATACAAGTTATTTGAAATTCAAATAATCTTTAAGTAAAAGACTCCACCTTATTTAGGTGTAGGTGTTTAATTGCTATTTATGAGGCTTTTCAATTTTATTTTGAATAATATATTCAGACAACGATAATTTGCTAATTTGATGTTATACTTATACTGTGAAAAGGTCAAATAATTTAATATTCTAGTGCCATAACCGGCTTAAAAACAATATTTCTGAGACCATAATTTACTTTAATGAAGCTAAAATATTTATATTTAGCAAAATGACACATTAGAAATAATTGCAAAGTGACTAGCATTATAAAATATATATGAGTGTAGGTGTTTCTGTTAAAAGTTAAAGATGAATATGTTTAGTAGAAGTCAACTTTCATGAAATATTAAAAATAATTAAAATTGTAATATCTATTTTCTCATATTTTTCTGAATGTCTTTTAAAATATTTATAGTGTTAAAATTATGAGAAAGATATTTTTGTATTCCACATAACAAGCCTTTAAATGATTCAATTAATTCAAAAAACATAATTATACTAATAAGATATATTACATTAGTTTAGTTTAGTTTATTAGTTTCTTAATATGTATAAAATGTACAGCAAGTATTCATTAAATAGATACAATGATTAGAATCGGAGTTCATTACAATCTGGGATTTAAATGGACGTTGAGTGAGAAGTATGAATTTCTTTGATTGCTAATTCTAAGGGAAAATTAAGCTATGGGTAACAATAAAAAACCCTTCCTAGGTCTTACTATTTTAAATATTGCACTTAAATGTTTAAAAAAATCAACAATATTTAGGAAAACAAGTTTGAAATCATAAGATTGACAACTTATTACAAAGTTGTTGTGAAATTTACAGATTTCATCTGAAACAAAATCGATACTGGCTCTGCAAAGTAGGCAACCAGTGGAAAAGAACCAAGGTAGATTTGAAATCATTTGTAAATCATGTTTTCGATTTTTGGCAGTTTATTCAAATAAGTTTTGGAATAAAACCAAACGTCAAAACAGCTTTAAAAGCAAGTTTATATATGATTAATTTATTTTTTTCACATAATTCAGAATTTCGATTTATGCAGATAAAGAGATTTTATTAAATTATTGATATTTTGAAGTATTGTGTGAATATGTCTGTCAAAGTAGTTCTATCAAAAATTGTTTAATTTATTAATGCGTAACATACCGCAAAATACAAGAAGAATTTCAAGGGAATACACGAAAAACTTTGCCCTTGAATATTTATTTACTCAGCACATTTACTCATTATTTTCGATGAGTTTGAGAATAAAACAAACTCAAAAAAAAAAAAAAAAATTGTATTATTAGGTATAAAAACTAATGAACCCAAATATGGTTGAAATTAATATTAGATGTTCAATTACACGTTAATTTTATCAATCGCTGCATCAATAAATTGATAGCTTGCTCGTTCATCATCTATCGACCTTTTCCACGATGATGACCTTAAACAGATTTTCCCATTATAGGTATACAGCTTTTTTTAGGTGAAGACGTTTCATTCAATTTTCTTGAGATATGCACACAAATTGTAGTTTATCTTCGATTTTTCAAAAACATAAAAATACAGCAAATGATTTTGTTAATTCACTTTCAAATATTTGCAATGATCATTTTGAACTTCTTCCAGCGGAAATACATGTCAAAAAGACTTCATATTTTTTAAATATTTGTTCATTAAGGAGCTGTAATTTGTTTGTTAATTACTTTCTTAAGTTGATTAGGTTTTTCGTTATAATTTGTTCAAATTTGTTTAAGTTATAGAAAGTATTCCCAAGTCAAAATCGATGAATGGAAGACTAATTTGTTTAATTTCCATACTGGTATTCTTGAAAAGCAAACCATGCATTAAATATGGTCATAAATTCACACGAGTTCCGTTGACCTTACCTTCTTCTTCTTCGTCTCTTCAAAATAAGAGCTGAAGCTCCCGGCACATCTTCTTCCAGTTCACCTTCGCGTGAAGGTAATAAAGGGTGATTTGTTATCTCTTACAACTCCGGCGAATAGATGTAGCATGAATTATGACACCTTGAAGTGCATCAGTAGTCCGAGACGTTACTTGTCGATTTACTTTCTCCACGGGATCGGACAGGTGATGATTTAGGCTGAAGATGATAAATTTATCTTGAGGGTTTCCTTTTCGAATGGGAAAGAGTTCAAGTGCTTTCCACCTTCACATTGTTTTTACGGGGCTCGACTCGCACTTTATGGTCAATATTTTTCTCGAGAAAGGTAGCAGTCGTGCATGACACGTACACTTTTTGATTATGTGCAATAACCCACGTATAAGGGTCATTAATAGCTGCCACAGCTTCCGTGAGTGTAAATTCGCACCCTTCATTCCGCAATTAGTTCTGCGGGATGTGTTTTTTTTTTTTTTTCTTTTGTATCCAATATATTTTTTTTATGACATAAATTGCAGCAGAAAAAGTGAAAGCGTTCAAATTCGATATTGTTTTCGATAGATTTTGTTGCAAGCTATGCTTGCGAAAATCGAAATAGTCTTAGATAACTAGCGACTATCGACTTGTAAAACACACAATCACCGAAGAAGTATTTCAACTAAATCCCGAGCTCATCTTCAAACTTCACCTCCAAGATGGGATCTGAGAGAGGTGCACGTCGCGCTTTTAGTTGTTATCGTAAATGCCATGTAAATGTCAAGGGTTTGGTCATTTTGCACAATGGATTTATTTATGTATGGCATATTCGCGACCACAGTGCTCTCCGCGGAAGTTTGGCCATCATTTATAATCCCAACACAAAGCACAATACCTGCGGGGTAGGCAGCAACAGGTGCTGATGTAGCCAAAATAACGTCGCGCTTTTTATGCTGTACCCCGCGAAATAATTGATGATCGGTCGTCGCGGGCTATTGTAAGCCTCGCAGCGACCGGGTGGACCAGATGATTAATAAATAATCAAATTTCATAGTACTCTGGACTTTCGCAAAATGTGACGGTGGTGCAGTGGCGCTAAAACAATAAACTGCGCACCATAAACCCGTGAAGCTTTTACCTGTCTACTTTTTATGATAACAAGGTGTTAGATGGCTACAAATTGAATTTATAGCGACGCGACGTCCAACAAAAATCACAGAAAGTTGCATGATCCAGGAACAATTTATTCGATGTCACCTGCGGTGATCGAACGATCTTTTGTCTTACTAATTTACATCACACGGCGGGAGCTTTGTTACTTTTGGAAGGTCTCTTGTTTTATATAACGTATATAAAATTATCACCTATCTTGGCAAATGTTTGCACAATAAACAATTGGGGTTTGATTTATGTGCGCCGTACACATTCAACAGGTTTGTTTTCAGAGGATCAAATGACGTTTGGTTAGTTATCATCGCTAATAATACGTTGCTGATTTAATATTTTTAATTTCGAATTATTAAAAAAGTTTTGAGGAAGGAAGATAATAGAAGTCTTATGCTTAATAAGAATTTTTACCTCTGTATTATTTTGATTTTGACGTTGTAACAAACAATTAGTTTACGTCGTACTTTTCGTTTCCGGATCTACAAACAACACAATTAATGAGCATAAATCACGGCATAAAAATTATATTTCTAATATAGATGGTTTTAATTGAATGACATCATTTGTCTTGCGATTATTATTAGACTATGTAAAAATAGAATTTGGGAAATAACAAACAAATCACACAAAATATGCAATATATATTTGATCAATACAATCAATTTTATTTTTTTATATAATTAGTAATCTCACTTAATCAGCAATTCAAAAAAACATCAAAATTTCGATATACTACCGTGGAAAGATATTCCCTTAACTCCCCATAAATTTATATCTTACATTTTATCGGTCAGTTATTAGCATATTATTAGAAATGAATAAATAAATTATTGATTTTTAATATAGTTGTATAGTATTGCTTATGTAACTTTCTTTGACAGTCTCTTAAAATGTTAATTTTTTTCACGGTGGCTCCTGCATAAATTTCCTGCTCAAACAATTTATAACATCTCCATTTCTTTTCGGAAATGGATTTTTAGATTGATACATAAGTCTTTTAGAAAAATTATTAGATTGATATAAGACAAAAAATCTGCACTTTCATAGTTTTAATGACTACACATTTTGGAATATTAATTTTTGTCTAACGCGAAAAGAATAAAAATTAAAATGTTGGTTCTTAACTTTCAAGTCTCCAGTAAGTACTGTTTGTGAGATTTTTATATCTTTTCTTATTTTCAGAAACATCTTGGCGAAAACCCATGGGCTAATTTACAAAATCATTCAGGAGACGATTGGACATCATAGCTTTTAAATAGTCTAAACTTAGTTGGGTATATTTTTATATTAAACAGATTTTTTGAGAAATTATTTGGAACCTTTCTTTTCCAGCTTTATGACACAATGAATACCACAAACTTAAAGGTATTTCGGCAAGAAGCAATTCTCGATCAATAACTATATATATAAAAATGAACCCCTGTTCCCGTTGGTCACGCAATAACCGATTTCATTCATTTTTTTTTAAAAAGTTTTTTAATACTTTGTAGAAGGTTCTTACGGAAAGAAAAGTTAAGAAAATTGCGGAGAAAATTGAATAATTTCAGAAAACTTAACGACTATTTTAACTTCGCCAGTTTGACAGTTCACGCGTTTTCGATTTCAACGGATTTTAATGAAAATTAGTACAAATATTGTTTTGAGGTCACTGATTTTGAATATTATCAAAATTCACAAATCTAAGATGGCGAACCCAATATGGCCACTAAGATTTCACAATTCCAACGGCTTTTAATGAAAATTAGTACAATGATTGTTTTTGGGTCACTGATTTTGAATAATATCAAAATTTCCAAATCCAAGATGGCGGATCCAAGATGGTGACTAAAATGTCTTGATTACAACGGATTTTAATGGAAATTAGTACAATGATTATTCTTATTGCATTAATTTAGAATATTACTAAAATTTCCAAGTTCAAGATGGCGGATCCAACATGGCGATTAAAATGTCTCAACGGATTTGAACGAAAATTAGTACAATGGTTATTCTGAGGCAACTAATTTAGAATATTATCGAGATTTCCAAATCCATAATTTGAATGTCGTCAAAATTTCCAAATTGAAGATGGCGGATCCAAGACGGCAACCAAAATGTCTCGATTTGGACGGATTTAAATGAAAATTGGTATAATAATTATTCTGAGGACACTAATTTAGAATATTATTAAAATGTATAAATCCAAGATGGCGGGTCCAATAGGGAGACCATAATGCCTCGATTTCAACAGATTTTAATGAAAATTAATACAATGATTATTCTGATACCACTAATTTTAAATATTATCAAAATTTTCAAATCCAAGATGACCCCTTCCAATATGGTGATACAAATTTCTCGACTTCAACGGATTTTCATGAAATTTAGTACAATTTTTTTGGTTCCACTAATTTTGATCATTATCGAATTATCAAAGTTTCTAGATCCAAGATGGCAGACCCAATCTATATAAAAAAATTTCTCGATTTTAACGGGTTTTAATGAAATTTGGTACAATAATTGTGTTAATGCTACTAATTTTCAATATTATCAAGTTTTGGTTATTCAAGATGGCGGATCCATAAAGGGGTTTTCGGATTGAATCAATTTCTAGGATATAACAAACTAGAACATTTGAGAAGTCTTTAGTTAGTAAGTATTTACCCAACGTCGGATGAAACCGGGTAATTTTCCAATATTTGTGAAGTCTAAAACGGTTTACTTAATATTAAACAACGTGTAAGTTTGTTCAATAAATTAATTAGGGATATGAAACGGAAACACTGTTTTCTTATATTTACGATCAAATATTGGTTGACGCACATGGCATAATGAAAATGTACCGGAAAGGGCAGTACAACGACTGCTGGGCCAGCTAGTCTAAATATATAATGAAATCGGTGTACGGCTGCAATCTGGTAAGATATTTTGATTTATTGGAAATATTTGTCGGTGATTCAAAAAGAAGTTAAACATTTCAACAAAAAGACAATTCCTTTCATCTTTTAAACTTCGACAAGGAGTTATTCAGCAAATGGAAGCAAATTTAAAGGTAAAAGGCGCCCAGTAGCTTAGTTTTGGATATAAGAAGAAAAAGCAACTATCCTTACTTTCCTTATTGCGAAACAACTAAAACTCAAAAGCATGTAAGAGAATTTTATTTGCACTAAAATCCAAGAAATTCGAGCGGATTTTCCAACAACGGTGGGTGCATACTAAAAATCTTTTGTGAAACGTGCTTGGTCCGACGATGAACGTTGGTTTTGTTAACTGATCCAATAGAGCAAAAAAAAAAAAAATATTGCATTTTGTTGTATATTCGCCGAACGTACTTCACCGTGCGTCGTAACTAGATCACATCGAATTTCCTGGCAATTTTGCATAAGCCAACATAATCATGGTATTACTCAACTGAATTCCGCTCAGACAGTAAAGTATGTAACTTCCATTGCACTGACCATCAGCTGCAGAAAAAAAGTATTGAGCCAAGGAAATGCTTTGAATGAAATTCGAAAAAGGCGAAAATCTGGCCGCGTCAAAACAGAGCAAACTTTTAAGGTAAATCAGATTGCTTATGCCCGGCAGGAGGGAACGAGAGCCGACTGAAAGTGGCACGCCATCAACGAACAATTAATTAAAATGCACTCGACATGTTTACATAAATTCCAATTTATTGCCGCAAATTTATCAGTTCGGTTATAAATGGGCGCTATTTTAGTCGAGGCAACGAGCTGCGTTCTGCGATTATCGGTCCCGATCACCACCAAATGCTTTTTAGCAGCGGTGCGGTGCGTTCGATATGCACGTTAGTTGGCATAGGCCTTAAAATGCAAATCAAATCTGATGTCGATCTGTGAGAGAAATAGCGCGATCTTGGTCGATAGATCGAAACTAGGAAATTGCGATTTATGACAAATCACTTTTAAATCGAGGCGATCGCGCCACTTTATACGCATGAAATTACCTTCAAAATACAAATAGCTGAAAGTTATAATTCATTCATTTTAGAATTATAGACGGTTAGGAGTCAATATTCAATAGTACGATTAATATTCCTAAATTTAATGAGTAATACCTCAGATATTCACAGCTTCTGAACACGTGCCTTCTAATAAAATGAAGTATTTTCACTTTCTGGCTAAATGACCTACTGTCGAATGTCAACATTTACCATAAATTACCGACTTAACACCGAATCAATAGTGCTTCAACACTTTGCACATTTCCTCATAAAAAGGTTCGCCACCGCCTTCAAGTGTCAACTTCACCGTGTTTCTGTAAATATTTATTTTGCGTAATTGCAAGTAAAAGTAAACTCTTCGTTCGTTAGCTGAAACCATTTGCGGAGAAGCTTTTCAACTCATCGAGGAGTTTACATAAAAAAAATTTTGAAAAGATCTGCAGCCCGTGGAGATTTAATTTTCAAATTATGCAAATTATGCTCGCGACTCGTCCGAGATAATCGCGTTAAAGCGATCATCAAGATGCCGGTCCATGACATTGAACTCGATCGAATTAGTACCACATGGTGAGCGCCAACGAAAATATAAAAAAAAAAATATCTCAAGACTGGGGCCACTCCTATTTTCCACCTGATCGATGAACTCAATTGGGCAATTGCATCGCATCTTCGCAGCATCTTGCATTCTCTGTAACAGTAACTTATATCGCTTTAGTTTATGACGATCGTATATTATGCAACATTTTGCAGTGAAATGTTTTAAAAATATAAATTTTACCTGCTTTACATCTAAATGACCAGCACGAAAAATGCATCGATTAACCTTTTTAACTTTTGGGCCATGTGAGAACCAGTGAAAGTACCTGCGACAGTCTCGTTGATGAGGCGTTGGTAAGATAAGGCTATAATTTTATGAAACACCACAATAATAAATTGCCATTTGTTTAATTAACTGCCCATTTCAGGCAGTTTTTTTTTTTTTGTTGAAGCACAATGGGAATGAATGGGTTAATAGGCGCCCCTCGTAGTAAAATTGTTGATTGTACAACAACCGATCGAAGTTGTCTGAATTGAACTAATTTGAATATGGACTTGTTTAGCACAAAAAAATGAGGAAGTTACCCATTACGTCCTATGGCATGTGGTACAATTTATAGTATCGATTCGATAAATTATATGAACACCTTTTACATATATGTTAAGGCTAAGTTCTTTTGTTGTTTGGTTGTAGTAATTGTAAAAGAACCAGTAATTGGCGTTTTTAACTTTGTTTTCCTGCTCTGCTTTAACCAGTTATAGTACAACTTACGAAACCTATATTGAGCCATTTATTGATTTGTTAAAAGTTTGTAATTTCAGTAGGAAGAATGACGCAAGAAGATTTTAAACAAATGAATTGTTAATATTATAAGCAACGGAAATAGTTAATTTTGCTGTTTTGGCCTTATACTATAAAAATACAAAAAAGGTTTTAAATCATTTTTAATTATACTACAATAAACAATATTACCATATTTAACAAATATACCCATATTAAATAAAGAAAATTTTTGAATAGAAGAATCCGTCCATAAAGAAGAAATCCGGAATAGCAAAGTCACAATTAACAAAGTCCAAAATTTAAATACCAAATGCACTTTTTGATATATACTTAAAAGAAGATTTATTCCTACAAAAACAATCAGTTGTTATTTAAAAACTATTTACATTTTAATTAGTATTTTAAAAAAAAATCGTTATTTTCAAACAAAAATTTAAAAATCTCATAATTTTGTAAAGTGGAAAAGTAGAGAATTAGTAAAGAAAAAGATTAAGATATAAATTTTTTTATATTTTTCTTGAATTATTGAGTTCCTTCATAGAATGCATAGTTAAGAAATAATAAGTTGTTCCAAAATCATGTTTTGTGTGATGTCTAAACTTAAGAGAAGTACTTATACAACCTTTGTGCAAAACTAGTTCGATTGCTCGTAGATATTTATCATTTTCGTAATATTGAAAAATTGAATTATTAATACGAACTACTTTGGACGATAACTCCAATTCCTAAAACCAGTCTCAGAATACCTACCAAGCAGTTCAACATGATTCGTTTCACACTTGCATAGACATTTCTTCCATAAATTCGCAACTGAGCTAAAATTTCAAACCAATATCCAGTCCAAGTGTCTTGTCTCGTAGCAATTTAGAGTTCTAATAAATCACAGGTCTGCAATTGGTGTATTACCGCGGGGCTCCTGTTTATATCTAAAACCTCCTAAGTCTTAAATCTGAGCGCCCCGTAAAAGACTTTTACTTTCATAAGTCGCCGGCGCAGTCGTAGTCGCATATCTCGTCGTTCACGCTGAATGCCGCCTTAAACCACCTGTTTGCCTTGTCGATTTTGAATTTTTCCATACACCAAGAAGTTAGTAAAGAAACTGGAGCAAACATGTTGCCTGAAAACTTTCTCGGGTTTCTCGGGGTGTCTGTTTTTTGCTTTTCTTCAACGAGGTTCTCTCTCTTAAGCCACAGCTCGTCCGATCCGATGATGGTGCTATAAGTTGGGTTTTTGCTCTTGTTACATTAATGTTTTTCTTCTGTTTTTCATTCGTTGTATAGTTTATAAAATTTTTTCTTCTTTTTTAATTATCAATTTCCCACAAATCCGACACACTACGCTGCATGAGCACATGCTTCTTGCAGATATTTACTTGGAAAAACAGTGAAAACCTGCCTGCCTGGCTGTAAGTAGCTCGACCAAGCCATCTCTTGCTACTCGTTTCACGTACTCGCTCCATCGAACGGACCCATTGGGTTCCGTCTTATCGTCTCTCAAGTAAGTAAGTTTGTCTGTCTGTCTGCAGCTCCCATGCGTCTTAATTGCGAACGTAAAAGCTTGAAACTCTGCTCCAGATTGAATGCAACTTGCTCCCAGAGTGACTTTCTTCACTCACCTGACGATCGTGCGGTGCAAGTACCTTTCGGTCGGATCTTGAGACCCTATACACCGATGCGGCGAATTGCGTAAGACTCCCCCGGGGAATGCATAATCTGTCGGGGCTAGGTTTTTTCTGTATTTTTTGTTTTTGTTTGTTTTTGTTTCTGCGCACCAGCCAGTTGTGACAGAATAGGATTTCAATTGAAAGAGATCTCAATTAAAGGTGCTCCAGGTGTAATTAGAGCCATCGCAATATTTGCTTGGCGACTTGTGCGGTTAACGAACTTTATGGCTGGAAATTTGTGTGGAAATTGCACGATGCACTTTGGTTGAACTAAGGACAGGGTTCGCACCTACTTCGCCAACATGTCTTTATTATTCCATAGAAAAATATAATGCTAGGTAGCCTTCGGCAGCCACCTGTAACAGTCTCGTTTCGTTCTTCGGAATGTTTCGTTGCATCACTGTTTTGCTCATGGCCTGTGGTCAGTTAAGAATTGTTTTGATATTTAGGAACGATTGCGCCACTTTTGAATACGCTCTCTGCCTTTTATTAAGTAGTTAATTATTTCTATGCATGTAACACACGATTAGAAACCGCTTTTCTAAATTAATTGGAATAATTGGACTGTCCAAGCAAAAAATATATTCTGGTTTTCGAACGATATTGATGTCGCAATTTGTTTAGAGAGAGCTACAGCGTAAAAGGATCGAATATTGTAAATATTAGCAATTAAATTGTGTTTTGAAGAGGTGAAAATACAAATACATACAAGCAAAATTTTGTCTGAAACTTCGCAAAATTCGGCATTTTTGTTGACAGTATTTAGAGAAAATACTTATTTATCAACAAAATCCAATTTATTATTATTATTATTATTTGTTTTAGTACTCTGTTAAGAAAACTTCAATATAATTATGGTCTCATACATATTACTAGATATTTGTCTGTCTTAAACAATATTGTTTAATAACAAAAACATTAAAAAGCATATGATAACAATATTGATAAAAATTGTAATTATATACAATAGCTTGCAAATATTGAGAAAATTGTTATTAGTAATCATGAAAATTACATAAAAGAAATAGAATTAAAATCTACACTAAATGAGTAGTGATAAACAAAACAAGACCAAGAACAAGACTATCATAGTCTTGCTGTTGGTATTGATCTTTTATCAATAGACTTACAAGGAAACGTTCTCAGATGTGTCTCACCGATTTTTATGAAATTGAATGAATGTTATAGAGTATCGAAAAATAAGAGACACGTAATTTTTTTTATCTGCGTATACGCACATTTAGTGGGTGAAAACCACCCCTAAATATTTCAAGTTCTAATGAATTTTTTCAAATGAAACAAACTGGAAATGATGTCTCATAAATATACTAACCTTTTGTAAGTAATCCGGTTCCCGGGGGGCAACCCTTATTTTTGATTGCAGAAAAACGAGTTTTTTTATAATTTTGCTTCACAAAAATAACGGTTTTAGTTAAAAATCATTGAAAAATATTTTTTTACATACGATTTTTAAAAAATAAAGTTGACCTGTTTTTGCGTTTTCATAAAAAAGCTCCTCTAGGGGGTAAACAAGCCCTAGCACTAATGCGTAAATGATGTACAGGGTGAAAAATGGGAAGTTGCCTAAAGTCTACCTATGTATTTTGCCCTCTACTATGTCATAGAAGGTTGGACCCCCATACTAGAGTGTTGTCAGTTTCTAATGAGACGCCATAAAGAGTAATACGTGTACTTTAAAATGAGTAACCTTACAAAAGAACTAAAAGTCTATATCATCTAGTGCTTTTATTTTAAAAGGGTTTTTACATATATTGAAGCATATAAAAGGGAGTTTCTTGTATTTTTTCATCTAAAATTAAACATGTTTTTCATAGTTTTTAAAAACGGCTTGATTATTGTGTAAATTCAGATGGAAAACACTTCGAAAATATTTACCATTAATAATTATGGCCAAATTTTGTTGATTTTTTAAAATTTCAATAATTATCAAAAAGTCAAGTCAAATAAGTCTATTCAACTGGAATTAATTTCAAATAAAAATGACATCTTTACTGGATTTATATGTATTTTTATTTATTTTTTCCTGCACTCATTTTAAAATTATAAATGATTAGTTTAGGCAACTTTCCATTTGTCACCATATATATTCTTTCAGACATCAGTTTTTTCTTGAAAACAAGTATTACGGGGTTATTGGATTCGCTGATTAGGAATCTGAAGTTAAATTTTAAAAATTTTCAAATGGCGGATCCAATATGGCGGACAAACTTTTGGAAAATACACCAATTTTTATAAAAAAAAAACAATAAATAAAAGTATCCCCTAAATGTGCGTATCCGCAGATAAAAAAAATGCGTGTCTCTTATTTTTCGATACTCTATAATATATTTCAATTTCATCAAAATCGGTGAGACATACCTGAGAACGTTTTCTCGTTAGTCTTAGTCTTGGACTTTTTTCAAGACCGATACGATATCGATTCTGCTTATCACTAAATATGGGAGTTACATTTTTCTCTCAAAATGTATTGAATAGCATGTTAAACTGCAACAAAACATTTTAGTTATTTATAAACCACTTTTTGTAATTTTGGCATGATTTGGTAAAATATATATTTTATTAAAATTAAAATTACTAAAGTTCCTTTCTAAAATATTACTCAAAATTTAAACAAAAATATTTGAATAGTCCAATTGATGTATTTCAATTGCGTTTTTCAATATCTTCGGTTGCGTTTCTTATCTCCTTAATACCAATCGTCTATACGATTTCCTCATGAAATTCCACAGTGACATTGTTGAGCATTCAAGGAAATAATCAGATCTTCGATCACGTCCGATCATTAAAATGGAACTTAAGGCACCTTAGCATGCCACTTAGGAGGCGACAGTAACCGTCACCGCGTAGCTTATATCAAACGCAGGCTGTGCCGATAAGCTTAACGTGACAACTTCATTAAAAATTTCCATCTGTACGTACGCAAACGAGTTCGGCACACAACAACCAGCCACCAGCTTTGTCCCAGCTCCTCAAACATGTTTCAATTGCATTAAATTAAATCAGCACAGGCGCAGCTGGCTAAGTATCGCTCCTCCGCAATGGACTTAAGCTGAGGCTTTCCCCATTCCACCGCTGACCTTGAGACAGTTTCAGCAGGTTGACAATCCCACGCCCACATTCTAACACACTTGAAAGGTGAAAAGCAAGTCACCCGCGGTAATGATCGTGCGCCGAAAAGAAGACTATCTCAAGAAACGCGAGATTATAAAACGCCTTCGAAGTGGCCGCGGTGACAATGAGGTCTCTCGTTACTTTTACTTTTAAATGAAATCTCTTTCCCACGAATGAATCAATTGGTTTCTGTGACCATTAAAAATTCTCGTCATTGCGCCCGGCACCGCTTGTCAGCGCGGCCCCGAAGAATGCTAATTGGCGCAACTGAGACCCTTGTCGGCGTGGCGCGCAGTCGCACTTACCACTGCCGCAGAAGGCGGCGAAAACGCCTTCCGCCTTCCTTACAAAAAACAATTTAAACCGATTCGAGGGAATTTGCATGGACTACGAAAGGAAACGCTTTTTTATTTGCGTTTTTCGCACAATTTCCTATCTTCATATTTCGGTCTAAAAACATATATTTATGTATATTTTTTTGTTGACGTTAATATTTCATAAATTTTCCGCAAACTTTTAGCGTATACCAATTAAATAGATACATACATAGATATACATCGTGTGGACGATTAAGGAACATAAACACTTGACTAGTAGAGCAGAAGTTGCATTGAATGTTGGCGGCAGCCGCTGATTTTGTAACGAGTGCATGTGCAGCTAAATTTGCACAACCCAGGCATGTGCGGAAATCGTGCTCACGGACGACAGGTTAATTAGCCATTTGCACATTTTTATCTTGTAATTAAGTGAAAACCGAGCCACAAGTGCCTGTAAAAATTTTTGTGTGTTTTGGACGCCAAGTTGTAGATCGCCGCGAGAGAGCAACTTGATTAATAGAACGTTGCAGAATATCGTGCTTGCAGCTGCATCGGCGCTAATGAAGTTTTTATATTCTGTCACTTTAGTTTAGGTCGCGAGGGCTTTATAAGCAACCAAGCCCTTTCACATTCTTATGTTAATTCATTGGTTTATGCTCCATAAAAAAAAAACATAAAAAAGAAATTAGCAACAGGGTCCCGCAGGGATCCGTTCCTAGTCCTTTGCTATTAAATTCGTATATTTGCAATGTCTTTTTTTAAAGATAAGGTTGTATATATCTAATAGTTAAAACCTCTTGTAGGTAAAGTTGATCAAAAAACTTTCTCTTTAGTTAGGCAATGTGAAAGGTATCATTGCTACATTAAGTTTGGGTTGCTACAACCAAATAGGGCAGAGATTTCCACACTTAATTGGGATTACAGTCAAGAGAATGAACTTATCAGGCAATTCGATTTTTCGTAGATAAATTCTTGCCTTAAGGGACTACTACCGGTTATAATTTTGAAAAATTCAAATTTTTTTTTTTTACATTTTTCACCTCAATATACCTTCAGAAATAACGTCTCAAAATTTTATTTGGATATTCCCAAAAATATAAAAGTTACAGCAGTTTAAGCGTGCCCGCCTACTATATATTTATAAGTAAAACAAAAACTTTAAACGTGATTTTCTCAAAATGACCTTTTATCAAATGGCGGACACACTAACTCCGAATTGGCCCAACCGATTGGGCTCAAATTTGGAGTGCTTCTTTATTTGAGTATTCTACACAGGAAAAAACCACAATATTAGTCAAAATTCAATCCAAAAAAATTTAGCAAGTGAAAACAAGTGAAAAAATAAGCGATTTTTTGAAAAAAATTTTCAAACGTCTGCCATTTTGTTTTTTTAATCATTTTTTGACATATTCTGGTTTTTTCCTACGCGAGGGACATTCCTTAATAAAATGCCGTTTGGTTTATTTGTTTCAGACTCTTCGTTTCTGAGATGAGTTGTCCGCCATGGGACGAGTCATTTTTTGAGCTACCAACTTCGGCGCCCTCTATAAACAAGGAAAAAAAATGATAAAAATAAAAAAAAAATTTTTTTGTAATATTTGAAATAATTATTATCACCATGCAAAATTTGAAATTGATATATAATAAAGGAGCTGAGAAAAAAATTATTGAAAATTATGCTGTTTTTTTGCAATCTAACCGGTAGTAGTCCCTTAAAACTCCCACACTCCGATATCAACTACCTTTCAGGGCAAACGAGAAACCTTCTGCTGCTTAGGCAAATTAAATCTGAGATTGGATTGCATAAAAGGACATTCGTTTCGGCTAAAAAAGTCCAATCACTAATCTACTTTCAATAAATCTAGCTCAATTTGGTTCAAATTATTCAATTTCCATTCAAATCTGAGATAAAGCATTTTAGTTTGTCTTTTCTTAAAATAAAACTCTGCATAGAGATCCCAAGTCCGCCCTCTCCGCCATTGATACATAGCGCACATAGGTGCACGTTTCGCTTAAGTTCCTTATATGTATGTCCGCGATGGAAACTCGACCGCAATAAAGTTATAATTGAAAGTGGAAAACGAACCCAACAAAGGCCCGTAAATGTTTGGGTGGAGCCGCTCATGACTGCACCGTCGTATATTAAATTGCTCTCGTTTTCAGCCAATATTCAATTCATGAGGTCCGTGCGCGCGCATATACGAAACGAAAACGAAACCGAAACCGAAACCGAAACCGAAACCTGACCGTGCACTGGCGCGGCTCTGAATAGGCAAAATTGCTTCTATTTCTGGTGGCCCCTAATAAGACAGAAAATTGTGCAACTTTTAAAATTGCCGGAGTGTGCACGGTGATTAGCTTTTTATGTGAACGAATTCCATACAGTACCATGCGCGATGACCTTTGCTGACATACACATTGACGTTAAATGCAAAATATAATAGTAAGAAAGCAAAAAAAAAACATTAAAACTACTATTCGAAAGGTACGAGAAAAATATAATGAAAATCAACCTAGCCTGGGCCTCTTAAAGTATTTCCGGCGGCCTTTTGTGGCGTGGCGAGGAAATAATCTTTAAGAAATCTTTCTTGTTGCACAACATAAAACTTTACTAGAGCTTGTTCTCTGCTGTCCAATTATTCGCGTTAATCGTTTCTGTCCGGAAGGTCAATGCTGCAACCGGACCCACCGAATACCTCCTGGGCACCCATTTAATTATAAATTTCAGAAAATCTCCTTCCAACACCGGATCTTTTGCCGCTTTGTACGTCTTAATGCAAAAATCTGTTCAGACTTTCGACTTATTTATGATTCGCGCTCAGTTGGGCGCTTAAACTCAATTTATGGGACATTCAATTTATCTTTACCTTTGTCACTGCTAATTTTTGCAATATTAATCAATTTATTGTAAGCGTGTACCACCAGTATGTATAGTGAAAATTATTTGTCTGCTTTTATAAGCTTACAGCAAAATGGTTTTCTTAATTTTACAGAGCTTGTCACTAAAAAATGTAAGGCACTTAATCAATACTTTGTTGTGGTTGTTTTTTTAATACAAAATTGAAAAATTTAAGAGAGTGATTTCTGTTTTTTTAGAAACAAACTCTTTTTCCTCAATAACTACCGAACAAGTTGCATATTTTTATAATCAATTGAGGCCAATATAAGTATAATAACCTTCAAAATTTATTTTCTTTTGCAGATCATCAAAAATATAATTAGAAAACGTGCGGAATAGAACCTCCAAATTTTAATATTGTTAGTTAAAATTTCAATCATATGGCTCAATTAAAGCCAAAATTTCAGAAAGACTACTTTTAAAATTGTAACCTTGATAAAGCCATATTATTATTATATTAATTCAAATATTGGGCATTCTATATTCTCGAATCTGGTGGATTTAAGTTTTCATCCACTCATAAGATTGACTTTCATTTCTTCACCATTTCATTACAAAGGAATTCGAAATTTTAAAACTTATGTTTTAGTTGTCGAAGGATTAGGGTTGTATTAAGAAATTCAAAATACATAGTCTCATTCTCTATTTTAATCTAATGAAAGTGATGATAGATATATTACCGTTCAAAGCAGAATTATTAAAAACAAATCCTTCAGTATTTTCTATTTATCTGATATAGAATAAGTAGAATTCAGTGTGTAGAATGTCCAAAAATTGGTGGCAGATTTAAATTACCTATAAAGTTAATTTTTGGACCTCTCGTGTTTATGATATTAAATTTTAATAACAGCGATTTTAAGCTTTAAGAGCTTTTAAGCCTCTTTTTCTTATATCATTGTCAGGCTTTTCTTTCATTCGGTCTAAATTGCTCCCGGTTAGTGGTTTTCTTCCTAAATATGAATGAAAAATTAAAAAAGTCATTTAATACCTTTAAACATATTTGGTAAGTTTTTTATTGTCCATTGCTTTATTATATTCACTTCATAAAACACGAAAAACCTCCTTCTCGCTTCTGCCCGGTTTCGTAACTATTTTGTGTCGGATTATCAGCTTCAAATTTTTATGACGGATTCACATTCATACAAATTCGGTAAAGACGTGAATCATTCACTTGCACTACGGAAGTTTTCGAGGATACAAAATTACTAAAGGATTGGAAAATAAGTCCCCTTGTATTAAGCGATAGCGTCCAAAAATCCTTTGAAAAAACAAATTTTTTCATGCATCTAACTTATTAACGTATATTAGTAATGTTGGTAATACTTTGGAAAGAGTTTATAAATCATGCTTAAAACCAAAAGAAAATATGAAACGCATGTGATGTGATAATTTGCTACCATAAATATTACCAAAGATCAGGGCACCCCCAAGGCTATCATTTTTGGCCTATACTGCTTTTTATAATTTAGAAATGTTGCTAATTGTTCTTCTTTAATTGCATATACTTAACTTACAATTCAAGTTCTTCTCTTAATTAGCGCTTTTAAAAATGCTTTCAACAAAATTGAATGTCGTGCAGCAATTAACATAATTTTTTTTTCTTCTCTTCTAATTCCAGTTGTTACATTTGCCCAACCACTGAAGCGATTTTCACAATCGTTGTATCGCATAAGGTAACGTGCTCAATATCTATCGCAATTTTATCATGACTTGCCATTTCTTTCGTTCGTCTTAAGCAAAATAAGCAAGCAAATCCATCAAAAAAACAGAAAAGGTTGATGAAGCCCAGAGATTCACCTTTTGTTTTAAATATAAATATAAACAAAAATCTTTTGGTATGGCCTGCGTGTCTTTTAGAAAGAAAAAAATAAAATGACTAGAGACACCTTCTTCATGCTGCCAGCTATGGTTGGACTGAAGATATAAATCTTGTGGTTGCTGCGGTCGAACGTGTTTATCCTCCTCGTGCACCAATATTGCATAATATCAGTTGGCAAGTTAGTCGCAAATGAAAATAGAGAGATTGTCTTATAGGAAGAGACATCTCAGATATTTATGGATGGAGGAATGTCAGTAGGGAGAGCCCATCAGAATGTACTTCCGATAGCTAAGATTGTCTGCCCTACCATGAGAAGTCAACCATAAACGAGATCGTCTTATGATCTGTATGATCCAATTTCAAAGAGTGGTTATAATATATTTTTTTAGGTATTTTGTAAGACGACGATGGCCAGTGGTTTGGACTGCAGTTGAGGATGTTTGAAATTAAATGGGTATTCATGTTAAAGAGGATTCTTCCGTAATTTGTAATTTGCAGGGATATTCAGATCCTTTGGATGTCTCCAGAAAGAGACGGAGGTATGGAATTCCATTAAGTCAACGAGGTCAATGTTTACAGAGGTTTTGTTGTAAAAAGGAAAAATAGTAAAAATACATGAAAATGGCGCAAACGAGCCTTAACAAATACCATTTGATTAAAGTTCATTTCACGGCTGATCACCATGATCTTCGTATTTGTACAACATAACAATGTGAGGTGGCACAACTATAGAATTGCCCACACTCCACTCTGGATCTAGACATGCAGGGGATTAAGAAAATTCTGCACTTGCAGATTACAATTACCATTTAATTTATTGGATTGTGCCTGGGAACGCGAGAAGCAGCCCCCTCGAAGGTTGCTAAATCAGCCATTAAGTTTCAATTATGCATGAACGAGTGCAAAGTGCTTCGTCATAACGATCATCGAATAGGCTAAGGCTAGACCCGCAATCCTCAACGTTCTCGATCTCAAGGAATATATCGCTGCACAGGTAAGCAAAGTAATGCCACATGCTCGGTAATCGGATGGAAGTGGGTGTGCCACTCTGCCATTCGCGTTGCGATCGGTAACAAAGCAGTCGCGATTTTATATTAACGAAGCGACATTTTCTTGAGCTTTTCTTATTACAGTGGGCTTTTCTTTAGACATACAAAGTAACGCCGCCAATTCAGTCCAATAATCAGGGATCGTGTAGTAGTGTATACATAACGAACACACCATTCTCAATGAAGTTACCTTTTACGGAATTTTATCTGACATTTAAAATTCATCGTCCCAGGGAATCATAAAAATTGAAAAAAATCAAATTTTGTGAATTGTTCGCCATATAGTCACATAATGCTCCACCTGGTGGTAGACTAATTGGCCAGAGGCGACCGTTGCCAACCCAAGGCCCAGGTGACTGGCGAACTAATTGGAATGATTGCTCGCAAGGCAATTTGTCCTGCTATTTAATATATTATTGAGATATCTGGAATCAATTCCCGGAGTGGCTTTCGAATGAAAATTCAATTTTGAAACAGCAGAAAATCACTTTTGATAGTCGCGCCAGAGCTATTAAGCGTGGCAACTGTGAAACAATTTCCTTTTATGAATCCACTCGTTGTGGGAAATTTTCACATGAAAATTGATCACTCTTAGCCACTGGGAATATTTTACTTTCTGGTTTTGAAGTCTTATGACTGAATTCCGAGAATATTTTAGAAAAAAATTATTGCGGGCTTTTAAGTGTAATTTACAGTTAGAAAGATTGGTAAATGTCACAGACCATATTTGATCTATAATAAGCCTTTGGAACCGATTTTGCAAGAATAATTGAGATGTAGTTAGGAATGAATCATTCAATAATTACCTTTAGGACATTTAAACGGATGCTTAAGATACCTTTTCAAAAATCACTATAAGTCGCTTATGAATCAACCAATTTTAACGCAATACCTTAAGAATCCTGTCAAATATTTCAATGTATTGCATAGTTTAACCCTCATAGTGCTGAACAACGATATGTCATCGTTGAGTACACTTGCGAAAGTGCCAACGACGATATGGCGTTGTGCGTGAATATGCGCTTAGAATTTAAAAAGCATTTTTACACATTATGAAATTATTTTATATTGAAATACCCTAGTCATTAATTCCTTGTCCCTTTAGTTCTTAACATGCTCCTTGTTGAATTTTGTAATTATTAATATAAGTTATGTAATAAGGTGACCAAACACAACAAGCGTATTCTAAAATGGGTCTCACAAAGGTGCAATAAAAAAGTCATGTTATGTAGGGATCGTCGAATTCTTTGGACCACCTCTAGAGCCTAAGGTGCCGTTAGCTTTATTAGATATTGCATCAACATGATCGTCAAATGTAAAGTGACCATTTAACCATACACCCAAGTCTTTGGTCTTATTCAGTCGGGTCAATAAAAAGTTATTTATATTATAGTCGAAATGAATGGATACTCTTTTTCGTGAAAAAGACAACGACGTACACTTGTTTATGTTAAGAGGAAGATGGTTTATAGAGCACCATGTATAAAAGATGTCTAGGTCAGAGTTTAAAAGTTCGCAGTCATCCACAGAAGATACAACACGAAAAATCTTGGCGTCGTCAGCATAGCACTGAATTTTAGAGTGTTTTAAGCACATGTACGAAAATGATGAACAACAGTGGTCCAAGGTGACTTCCCTGAGGAACTCCAGAAGTATTAAATATTTCTTTAGACACGGATCCACGAAAGGACACTCGCTGAGTGCGTCCTGACAAATAAGAGCAAACCCATTTAACACACAAATATGGGAACCCAAGGGCTGTAAGGTTATGGATCAAAATGTCGTGGCTGATTCTGTCAAATGCCTTACTAAAATATGTGAAAATGCAGTCAACCTGTTTACCAGCTTCCAGTGCAGAAACACAGAAATGCGAAAATTCCAGGAGGTTATATTTTTTCTTAAAACTCAAATAATTATATAAATTTGGCTCGACACTTTATGCACAATTTTAATTTTTAGCTTGGCATTAAAAGGGTTAACAATTATTATACCGTAGATCCAGATTTTAAAAATGATTCTATCGAAATTAATTCATATTTTCGGGAAAAACACTTGACAAGATTTCGTATAATTTGCTAACAAAACGTTGGTAAGATGCCAAATGCTTGAGTTACATTCAAAATAAGCGAAAAACTTTTCATGCTAAATATCGCAATATTAAGCCATTAAAAACTAAACGTGATTTAATTTCGTCACGCTAATTTTATTATTAACGTTTAAATTTTTGATGAGTGTAACGAAGTAAAATTGAAAGTGTGTCTAATCTTACTTTTATTTCTTACAAATTTCGTGTTAAATTAATCGACAGTTAATCCGAAGTAGACTAAATTAGACTATCTTAATTAAATATAAACTGGTTTCTATTTGCCAAAATAGGTGATCAAAATATCTGAAAATATTTTTCCATATGAAGAATTATGCAAGGATTAGAGTGGAACTATTTTTTCTAATTAATATCGTTAGTTCACTCTTTCCAACAACTATAGTACTACCAATTCTTTAATTCTGATTTAATATTATAATTTGCGAAAACACATATCAACGTTATCTTTTGTTATACAAAATTCAAAATGAGATTTATTTGTTTTTATTGGTTTATTTATTGATATATGTATGAAAGGAATTAAATTCTTAGACCGGATATTTTTACACTCAAAAGAGAAAAGATTAGTAGCTGAGAACACCTGCGGTTGGTTAATTAGTTAATTTCATAGTGTTAAAGAAAATTGATTTCCTACTTCCAACGTCACTTCAATCCATGGGAAAATACTTTTAATAGTTCTAAGAACTAAGCCAGGCCCAGCGGCGCTTAATGTGTGACATATTTATTGAACGCCTAGCCTTGTAAGAAAATGTTACTGGTAATAATAAAAATGGCCGGTATGTCAGCATTTTCTCACAGAACATTGGTCATTGAGGGAAAAATGAAATAGCCCAAGGCTGGCTGCCGTGGCGAGCTGTAATATCAGTTCTGGTGAGAAAATTACTAGATCTAGAATATTCTGATCAATTAGCCACGCTTCTGGAGCTGCAACTCGTGCTGTTGTTTTTCTTGTCTTGTCTGTTCTGTCGTCGTCGTCGTCTGCACAAAAAAAAAAAAAACATTCACCACGTCTGTAGCCTCGAAGGCTATTTCCCCTTTTGCAGCGGCAAAGAAACAAAGTGCGCCTGCGCCATGCACTTAAATCACGTCGATACGTTTTCCACTTAGATTTCAGCAGGAAATCGGAAATTTTGTTAAAACCACTTTTTATGAGGTATAATTTGTCTCTCAGATGTGGGTCAATTCCGAGTCTTTCTTAAGCACCACCTCCTAGGTGTCTTGCATGCTTAATACCATTTGTTTACCTCGCCCAAGAGGCGGTTATTTCATAATTTTTCGCTGTTATTATCATTATTCAAATTGTTGGTAATTATGACCCAAACAGTTTACATACATCTCCGGTCCCGCCTGACCCCTAGTCCAGGTGAAATCTCTGAACGCTCGATTTATTAACATGCTCAAGACACAAATCGAATCTGGCTCGAAGTCAAGCCCCAGCGGATTGTGCATTTGAAGCCGATTGAACTGACTCTTCACGAGGCGATCTATGTCTTTTACTTGGAACCGAATTGGGCTCTCGAAGTCTCGAAGTCATGCTAAATGGGCCTTTTCGGGCAAGTGGGCTTCGGTGATCGAAGGAAAATCATATGCCCACGTTTGTTACTCTGGACCCCAGTCCGATGAGGTTGCTGCTGTGACCATATTTATTCAGTTTTCCTGGGTGTTGTGCAGTTTCTACAATTATGGCGTAGTCTATCCGCGCGTTTCTTAAGGAGACCGCTGTCTAATTAAAGTGACTACCACCCGCTGACCAATCGCACGGTCTTGTTATAATTAAATTTTCTAACGTCGTTGTCAGGAGGTAATCAATCAACAGCAAACGGAATGCAATTGATTGGGACAACCCAAAGAAGAAAAAAAATTCACATAATTAGTCACTGCTGCTAAAGCTATGGACAACGAAAATATGTTGGCCGTTTTGTTTTATGGGATTCTTTTATTGAAATGTAGGTGCGGTTTGACTGTTCACATGATCTACTGAATGTTCTTTTGTCTATTCTGATTGACATTAAAGACCTTTTGCTTTGAAATTTATTGCGAAACCATCTGCTTTTTCCTTTTTCCATCGTGTGCCGCAAGGTTCTATTCTTGGTCCGTCATATCAATCAAATTCAAAAGAAACCACAGTAAAGAGCTATAACTTTAGGAAGATTGAAATTTGTAAATTAAACGGATCGGAATGTGTATTCACATTTAACCATTTACTTAACGCCTTTCAAAATAGTATTGTTTTAATTAAATTAAAATCGCTTTCATTTTAATTTTACTTTCAGTACAGAAAAAAAAAAAAAAAAAAGTTGAGTAAATCACAATAAATACCCTTCGTTAAGTAATGAGTCAGCTGGATTATGTAGGTCCAAGCCAGACACTTAATTTACAAAATGAAAGTAAACTTAGCCTTTCAGCGGGCTGTTGTCCTCATTGGAGGTGAAGTAAATTTTTGATCCAACTCCATAAACTTGTTGCTGTAGCTTACAAAAAAAATATACTTTTCGGGCGATAATTGGCAAAAGCTTGTATCAAATTGAGTCCCATAAATTTGAATAACCTCGACGATTCGCATTTATTGTCAGCGTGACTGATTTTCTTCATTCAATTGAACGGGGACTTGAACCTTGCACCGATTCCGCCCGATATAATACATGTCCGATTTTTTGCCGAAAAATTCTTCAGTGTGAAAATACCAAAGAAAAATTAAACCCACCAAAAATCCTCCATACTGCTATCTGTTGGCTATCTGTTTACGAATTTTTTTTGCTTTGAGTAAAACAATTCAACCTTGCTGGGAAGTTAAGCACCGATCGAAACGAAATTTATTTGAAACGCGTAAAACTCGCCGTGAAATGATCGCTTACATGGTAGCTGGCATCACGTGCCATTGGACAATAATCGGGCGGTGTGCGCCCGGTTTTGCAAGATCTTTCAGACACAGAACCGAACACCGGTGCCAATTGCCCTAAATACAACCGAAATGAGGGCTTTAGACCTGCCAGAGTTAATTATTTAACCGTTGACGTCGCGTAGCCTTACTGACATTGGCGACGACCTTTGTTTTTGCAACTCTTCATGATCAGCATTAATTCTCTGCACCGCTGGAGGTATGTTAGCCGCGAGGCAAAATCGATACGATGGTGAGATATTTCCACTTTTTTGGAAACGACCAGAAAATTTGAATTTTTTTTAGTCACGATTATTAATTTGATTAGAGTTATTAAGGCAAAATTATGGAAAGAGGAAAATTTATCGTAGGCGGCCTCATGCGGCTGTTGACCCTTAAGACGATGCAATTTCCGGCATGGGCGGACGCAGTTCGAGGCATAATTTACTGCAGTTTAAAGTACGATTGAATGGATTTTTGTGGAAAAAAAATCGAAAGGTTTTGCTAATTAAGTGAGTGGGCGCAATAGGACTGGCCTTCACAAATTGAAAAACCACAGCATTTTTCAGATATATATTCGTTTCTTTTCGAAGTGATGCAATCATTAATTTCACACAAAAAGAAACGTTTTTTTATTAAAGACATGAGAACATTAGTTAAAGTCGTTATCGAATGTATTCATTGACTCCACATGAAATAATCTCTCATTGAAACGCAACCAATTTAAAAAACAAAAAAGGTTTCATAACAATCTACACTTAATCACGCTTATCAACCACTATCAAGCCCTCATCATTGCAAAACAAATCGTGTCTCCATTGGAAGTTGGTACACTTGAGCAATTTCTGGTAAGGAAAATTGTCATCTTCGGTATTAAATGCAAATCTGTAAGATACGAAGGGTAACATTCCGGCAACATAGAGTGCCTTGTCTTACTGTGGAAAATGCGTTCACACATCATTCCCAAGATCTAAAATTGAATAATGGTAGCTTGCGTCTATGCTCCACACTGTCTGGCAGTAGACATTTCTACGTTTTATACGGTTGCGTATGATACGGGAAGCTGTAGAAATAAAAAATTAGCGCATGGAATCGCGAAAAGAACGAGCTTCCAATGAAAATGGTAAGAAGCATGAGTTTAATTTTGCAGATGGTTGATGCTTCCGCGAGTTGAGTGGAGGTGAGGTAACTAGCTCACTCTGCATTAAGAAGAATTTCACAAGGAACAATCGTCAGGGTTTCAGTTTTGAATTTGGAATCGTATGACCAAAGCAATTTCCCAATAAATTATATGATTACATTTTTGATGCCACCGATTTTGTGAAAATGCTTAACATGACAATGTATGACATAGATAGAGATAGAAAAAGGTTAACATATTAGGCAAGGTTTAATTATAAAAAACTCCACAGCTCACTACCATAATTTAATTTGATTCAAATAATTTCAACTATTTCGACACTAAAGCTTAGCGTATCATCGAGTAATACATAGATCATACTTTGGGCTCGCGGGTATTTGATCGTATTTTTGAACAAAATGAATGAAAAGTACAAAAGATCGCGTATTTTGCCCATTTATTAAAATTTAAAAAAAAAGAAAGGACCGTGATAAGAGCTCATAATACGACTGAAAAGAAAGCCTGAATTCTTATGTAGATATATGAAACACCACTAGTCTATAGCATTTACTAATCATCCTGGGGAATATTTTTTTCAAGAACGTGCATCAGTTGTGATCTTTTATAATAGGTCCAGGCTTAAGCTTTTATTCAAGCCGTGTTACAAGCTACTATGACAATATCTTATTATCAAATAATTCTTCAAAAACGGCTAAAATACGATCTTTTGAAACTTTTTAACCTATTTCTCTCAAAACCGTGATGTGATTTTCATTTATGAATTCGTAAGCTACGGAATACGTTCTTTAGAAATGATGTATCTCTTTTTCAGTTGCAAAATTGGTGTTGACCTATATAGATTTCGTATTTGTTACGTAAAAAACATTTAAACTTGCATCTTTTAGAATTAATATATATTTATAACTCATCTTTGTACTTCGAACCTTGAACCAGTTATAATGTTATATCTTTTTACTTATTGTTTAAGTGTAGCAAAGTGTATTTGTATTTGTATTGTTTGAAATTGTTGTTTTAATATAAGGTGGGCTTATCTGTTGGTTTCTTTTTAAATTACATGTTATTTTGTCACATATAGCACAGTATTGATCGAACTATTCGCGAAATAGGGCCCCAACCTCTCCCCCTGCCCCACTAAGAAACTTTGAAAACTATTGAACAGTGTTTATTTTACAGCATTTTTAAAAAGAAACCAACCCATCCTTTAGAAGAAATTTATGTGTATACTTTATTCGAAAATCGCAAATTGTGAAAATCTTTTTAAAAATATTTGTTTTTTATTCATTACTAAAACTAACTACCTTAAAAATTTCAGCGTAGTCAAACAGGATAATGAACCCAAGATGTACATCTTATAATTTTTGATTAATCAATTACAAGACTTTACATGTTTCAACTCATTTAAGTCGCCTCATGACTACTTAAGTAGAGGGATTTACAGGAAGTTCAAAAGATATAGATTTCAGAAAGTAGATCCATAAGTAAGATAAAATTGCAATTTGTTTTTCATTCGAATTGGATAACTATTTTTCTTCTTTAGGTAAGCTAAGTGCTCAGCTCAACTGATGTTTCTATTATTCCTGGATTTATGTTACGTGGTACTTACTATGTTCAAATTGATTGTATGAAAACAGCTAAGCCATTGAGATTGTTTGACTGAGTTAAATCTTAAAATCTCTATACAATTGAATGGTAAAAGTGCAAATATCTGGAACGATAAAGTCTTAACCTTTGACTAACCTCTCCATATGTACGAGTTGATTTCTCACACTTTCTTCAAAATTCCAAAAAAATCGACAAGTTTGCAATTTATATGAAAAATCATCACGAAGTGATATACCCCAACAATCAATCCTCTTACGTGAAACACCTTCGTCACTCTCGGTAATTGATATCCAATCGGACCGATGCTCACAGCTGCTCGATTCGATTTCTCTCCATTCTTAAGACAGGTCTAATCCAGCTAATGGCCTGCGCGAATCTAATTCTCGGCGCGGCCGGTCATTTCCCCACAAAGTTGGTTGGCCGATTCCGCAAGACATGGACCAATTTGTTGGCATAAAACCCAATTTTCCACCGCGGAAGGTATAAGAGAAGAGATAAAAAAAAAAATTTCGCGCACCTCTCGACTACCTCCCACTGTTCTAGAAGAATAAGATGTCGAAACATGCGAACCCATTAGACCATTAGAGCGGTCGAGACGAGCTCCTTGAGCGGTGCAAGAAAATGAGAAAGACGATTAAAAGTCGTTCGGTGAGTGCAATTACCGCCGAAACGGCGCAATCGTGCACTGTTGCGGTTCCTTGGGCCGCCGCTAGTCGTCGCCGCCGCCCGCACCGCGCCTAATCTGATTAATTATTCGTGTAAATGTTGACAAAGTGGCCTTCGGGCGCGACTGTCTTGAGATTGTGAGTCCCGGCCGTTCGGCCAGAACTCCTCTAGCTCAGGTAAGTACGAGTAAAGGTGGGCTCCAGCGCTAGCTGCAGTTGGACTAATTTCTTGCTTTCGTGTGTCAGTCTCATGGGTGTGGTTTCACCTTCTAGTTTGCTACTATGCTAGCATCTAGCGACTAGAAGCTAGTTACCGTGGGTAGGGTACTCGAATTACATTGCCAACTTGTGTTTACGGTTCACGAGAGCTTGTATTCTAAGCGAATGTCGGCCAATTTCAGCATCTAAACGGCGCGCCAAGGCTGTGCTCAAAAGATACGTTTCAAGTGAAGCGGAATTCGCGATCCGATCGGGTCATGGTAAAGCACCTCCAAGACTAGTATCAGTTCAAAAGGGACACATCCCAGACCGCCATGTCGCGTCGCGCGCATAAGACTCAAACAAATTCTTTTGATTAGCAGGCAAACTAACAGCAGCTATAAATTATACCGCCTGGTATCTGATTATATCCGAAGCTCGCAAGCATTATCTCTACTTTGCGCTTGTGACTTCTCAGAACGTTTTCTTAGACCCAGCGCGCCACTCAAGTCTCAAGATATACCATTCAAAAGAGCCTAACCTTTTGCTACAGACCGCAGTACGACGCTTGACCTTATCGCAGGTACGTGCAGGCATTTACAATGGTCGTTACGAGTGCAACGCCGCTATTTACACTACCGATGAATGTTGATTTCGGAAAACATCAAAATGAAGCACTTTGGCCGCATTATTGCAACAAACCGATCGTCGGTGGTATGAGGAAGTAATTACCGCCGCCCGTAAAGCTTGAGCGCCCCCAAGTAGTAGTCGATTTCTTCGATTGGGCCATGTTCATCAAAACACCGTCAATTTGGGTAGCTATTTATCAACATTTGATCAACAAAAGTCGATCACTTAATGAGCCTGTTAAATCCCAGTTCTACTACTGATTTTTTTTCCATTTTCAATCATTTATTCACTAGACGAGTACAAGGTGGCTATAAATCACTGAGGGAATATAATGAGACAGCAAACGTTACGGGTGCGAACTTTTTAGTCAAGTACGAGAAAAGCAATTGCAAGCCTTCGGAAGTGAATAGGCTATTTTCCGGTCTTAAAATTACCTTCAAATGGTCATCATTATGCATAATGTAAGGGGGAAAAAAATTGGGACAGTAGTTACCGATGTGGCTAACTAGCATAGTTAGGAGCTCTTATAGGGAGTTTATATTTCTTGGAGATTACCTTGACATATTTAAGAAATTTAACAATTGTACCAAGAGATCTAACTACCGTAATCTGAAGGTTTATTTTTAACAATACATACCGAATTTACAATTTATGCACTTGAACTTGTAAACCTTTTTAGATTTATTAAGTCTATTATTCATAAACAATAATAGTAGAAGATGAAAGAAGTATATCATTAAACAAATGTATTGAAGCAAACACAAATTGTTCTTATTAAGCAACTTTCAAATTAAATTGAATTGATCTGAAATTAAAATCCAAAGATGCAGACTACCTTTTTTAATGTCTTAAAATTGATCAGAAGCTTACGCGTTTTAATGAGTTTATAACATCACCAATTCTAGGAAGAACTAGGATTGATAAGAGGCATTTTTGGCTTATGCTTCAATTTTTATATGTATATACTATTGTACTATATTTATAGCTTAACCCTAGAAATTAGATTGCTTACCCAAATAAATGTGTTCTCAGATTCAAGAGAAAATTAACAATTTAACTTGATAAACAAAAATATGAATAGCATAAATGATTACCATTATACGTGTTTTTTCTTTCACTTTCGCTGCTTAACCAGCTTCCTGCTAGACTGCGCTTTTCAGTTTTCTTCTCAAGATGACGCCAATAAGACAAATACCATAAAGCTGATGCAACATTCACAGAACATCCAACTTGAGCCTACCTTACATTGGCAATACCATTTTATATAATATATTAATGACTTATTATCAAGTTTTCCTGAGGATACAATTATATCCTTTGCAGACAAAGAGAAAAAATTGGAATAAAGTAGAAAATAAGATGAATAATTATCTTCATGAAGTTAACAATTGGCTAGCTTTAAATAAGTTATCATTAAGGTTAGATAGAACGGTTTATATAACTTTTGGAAGTTACTGCTCCAGTGTTCCTATTAACTTAAGTATCATTGTCAATGGGACTAATATACAAAGAATTGGATCATGCAAATATTTGGGTATCATTATTGATTATATAATGAAATGGGATAAACATATTGAGTACATACTAAGTAAAACAAAATATTTAATTTTTATATGTATTTCACAAACTCTCCAACATAATGAAGACTGAAACTATTATGATGATATATTATGCTTTATTTCACAGCATAATAATTTATGGTATAACGGCATGGGGTGAAGCGTATTCAAATATTCTGAAATTAATACAAAGTCATCAGAATAAATTGTTAAAAATTGTCAATAATAAAAAATTTAATTCTAATAATCCTTTAAACTTAGAACATCTTTTTTTTCGCTAGAATCGCTAAAATATCATTACGATGAATTAAAAGAAAAAATTTATAAATTCGAATAGTATTACTCGAAATAAAAGTATTTTAATCCCAAAAAGATGAAGAGTTTTCAACTCACTACCTAATGAATTGAAAGTTTTGAAAACTGAACATAGAAAAAAAAAAAATTAAAAAAATGGGTTGCTGCTAAATCAAATTTATACCAAATTGTAAAAATATAAAATTGTATTAATATTATATCATTTGTTGATTATTGAAAACTTTAAAAATGTTATTAATAATTATTTTATGGATTTTTCACTTATTAAATGTTTATATTTTAGAAAATCCATTTATAACTACTAGTAGTAAGTTTTAGTTATAAGATACTTAACCCAACCACGAACAGGTAACTGGATTACCTCTGTGGATTTATGTAATATGTAACATATATTATATAATTTTTTTGGGTAAACAAATAAACAAATAAATAAATACTATATTTTATTATATATAATAATGTATCTTTGGACTATTTAAATCCAAATATTATAAATCTTAGAGCTTGTATGTCGACACGAGAACGAATCTGTGCTCTGATAACCGGCTTGTCATCACGGTGAATATAAATAATCCGTCGTCATTCACGTGTTGTTAATACCCAAGATACACGGACACGGCTGAATGAACATCCTATGAATGAAAATTCACTCGGATTTTTATTCATTCAATGCAAGACACACGGTCATAGGAGTCGATGATATTTCGTTTTGACAGTTCAAAGTGTAAAGAGCGGAGTGAATTCATGTTTTTGAATAATTGACACTGGAAATCAGCTGATTTTTCCAGGGCTTCCATTTTCATCCGCTCTGAATTAAGTTTTTGGAACTTCATCGAGTAGCCTTCGAATGCAGTTACGAATGAAGATTCAAACTTAATCCACAGTGATACACGGTACAGCCGATGATAATCCCTGCTGGATCTTCATTTAGTCGTGCCCGTGTATCAAGGGTATAACATTGCTATCCAATATTAATATCCAAATTGTTACAATTGTGGGTATAACAGTTTGTGAAATATTTGTCAAAAAACAAAGTATTATAACAGATAACGTCAATAAACTTTGATCGTTATCCGCATTAATTTACCTAAAATTATATGTATTTTAAAGTGAGTCTTTTTAAAAATGTCAAAATCAAGTTAATCAGATGAAACCTGTGAAAAGTGATATTAAACCAAATATTCAAAAAAGTTCTTTTTCACATGCTTTCACACGCTACACCTAAATGAACTTTTTTAATATAGTTTTTGCACAGATAGGGGATTAACATATTTAACAATCATCGTGGTACAATTATTCCAATATTTCGAAAAATGGACGGAAAAGTAAAAAAAAGGATGATGTAAAAACCTTTTATATTATAAAAATATCAACAAAAAATTCTAATTATATAATCATAAAATACATATCCCAAATTCAATAAAATCATACCAAAACTGATCTTATAAGGAATGAAATTGATTGGCTGTATCATAGGACAATCAACCATTGAGTTTTTGTAGAAATGTTCTTAAGAAATTCGTTTCATTTTTTATAGTTTAATTTATTTTAACTGATGTTTCGTTTAATATTTTATATTATTATAGAAGTTCATTTATCACCAGATTTTAATAAAAAATTATTAAACGATATTACAATTTTCCTGCGTTAGAAGCTCTCTCTAAATTCTAATCTTAGGTATTTCAAATATCCTTTCCTATATAGTATATATATTTTTCTTTTAACTGGACTATATTTTAAAGTGTCATTATCATTGCACTTTGTGCTTGTTGAGGATATTTCTTCTTTGTCTTATGATAATTCACTTTGATGGGTTACAAAATTGCTTAAAAATTTTGTGTTTACCAATTCTGTTTGATATCATGAGTACCTATGTGAAAAAATTCTCGTGGGAGCCCATTTAGAGACTTATGGTAATTTTTTTGTAAATTATAAAAATTCATTGTCTTTTCCCGTCAATTGCATAGTTAGCAATTTGAAGCGATATCGCGCAAACAATTCCCTTCGCATACATTTCTCAGCCTCTGCAATTTTTTCCTGTGCATCTCAAGAACACAATAATTAACGTTTTATAAGATTTCGCTTATGACGACTGTTCTAAAACTTGAAGGCATTCGGCCGGGGGATTGTATTTAAATCGTGTTCGAATGATGTTTTACTATTGGCCGACACGATAACGACGCGGCTTCCTTCCATTGTTCCTCTCCGGACGGCGATGCTGCCCGAGTGCTATATGGTACATGACCTCCATGTGGCAACACCAAATTTATGCATGTGCTCGAAGGCGAAACTGAAGATGCTGCCGGACGATTAGGCGTCTTTGGGCTTCTTCTGCGAGGCGATGCTCGGTCCGCGGCGGGCAATTCTTCGGAATCGCGTGGCCTTTAGCTGCCATCAACTTCTTGTTTGAATTTCCAGTTTCACAATTGGGTTACTGGGGAATTTTCATGCAGTCCGGACTGCGGAGTCGAGGGAAACGTTGATTTTTATATGAATGAACTTGTTGTACACTTCGTTTTCTATCACTTCTGCACCTCTCCACTTTCCATTGGGAAAATTGTCTTTTTACTTTTCATGCACCGATGTCACGGTGGTAGGCGACATTTTCACGGAAAGATATAAGAAAGTTTAGTTTATATGCTACTTTTATTGGCAAGTTGATTTAATGATCTTGTTCGGACAACCCCTTCCAATTCATCAATCTTGTTATATCCATATAACAAGATTGCACACCATATTAAAAAACGTGAAATTCAAAAAAAGAAAATTCCATATGAAAATGTTAAACAAAACATTTCACAACATTATATTAACAATATTTTAAAGTATTAGGTGGTTGCATTAATTCCCGCTGTTCACATATAGATGTCGGTAGCAATTTCTACACTGAACTATAATTACTGCGACATGTACATTTTTGAAGCTTGAAGGTGTATAAAATCCAGTTGACAGTCGGCATTTTTATATTTATTAAGTAATATTTAATATACAGTGAAAAATGGATCGCGATAAGTTGTTTTTCCGCTGTGTGCTTCTGCATTATTTCGATTTGAAAAAGAGTGCGGCTGAAGCTCACCGATTACTCGGGGAAACTTATGGGGAAATCTGCTCCATCCGAAACAGTATGCAGAGATTAGAGGGTTTAAAAGCGGTGATTGTGATGTTTATGACAAATAACGGCCAGGCCAACCGAAAAAATTTGAAGATGGGGAATTAAAAGCGTTATTGGACGATAATCTCGCCCAATGGCTTAGAGAATTAGCTCAACAACTTGGAGTCGATAAATCAACTGTATCGCGACGTTTGCTTGTCATTGGCGAGATACAAATAGAAGGAAAATTGCTGCCACATCGATTTACCGACAGTGCTATTGCGAATCGGTTAAACATCTGCATTTCCTTACTTGCAAAGCAAAGAAAGAAGAGTTTCTTATGATGTATTGTGACCTGAGATGAAAAATGTATCTATTTTGAGAATCCAAAACGAAGGAAATCATGGGTTGATCTTGGCCAACCGAAAACATCGACTCCAAAGCGGAACATCCACGCTAATAAGACAATGCTCTGCATTTAGTGGGATATGGAAGGAGTTGTCTATTACAAGTTATTAAAGTCGACTGAAACAATCACCGCTGAGCGTTATGAACAACAGTTGGAGAATTTGTACAACAATTTGATGAAAAACAGACCATCAATTGCATCGAATCGACGAAAAATTATTATTCTTCATGATAACGCTCGGCCTCATGTTTCTTTGAAGGTCAAACAAAAACTGATGGAGCTTAAATGGGGAAAACGTCCCCCACCCAGCGTATTCTCCAGACCTGGCTCCATCAGACTATCATCTGACAGGCATTTCAAAAATTATGAAGAAGTCCACAAATGGATTGCTGATTGGATAGCCTCAAAGGATAGAGCTTTCTATCGCCGCGGAATTCAATTGTCGCCAGAAAAGAGGGAAAAGGTTGTAGCTGCCGAAGGCGCATATTTTGATTAAAATCATTACAATTTTTAAACGTTTAAAAAACATATAAAACAGCGACTTTTAATGCAACCACTTAATATTTTCAAAAAAAAAAACATGGCAGTCGCGGGACTGGCCGATGGAAGCTTTGCTTAAAAAATTTTCAAAATTTTCAAAATTTTTTAAATTTTCAAAATTTTGAAAATTTAAAAAATTTTGAAAATTTAAAAAATTTTGAAAATTTAAAAAATTTTGAAAATTTAAAAAATTTTGAAAATTTAAAAAATTTTGAAAATTTAAAAAATTTTGAAAATTTAAAAAATTTTGAAAATTTAAAAAAATTTGAAAATTTAAAAAATTTTGAAAATTTAAAAAATTTTGAAAATTTAAAAAATTTTGAAAATTTAAAAAATTTTGGAAATTTAAAAAATTTTGAAAATTTAAAAAATTTGGAAAATTTAAAAAATTTTGGAAATTTAAAATTTTTTGAAAATTTGACGTTTAAAATTTGACGTTTTTCGTTACTTTTTTTCGTTACCGTCGGAAATAAAATTGTGAACGAATCTCCCGCACAACGTCCCAAAGGAAGCAAAGCTTCAAAAAAAAAAAAGCAGTCAAAAGCGAGCCTGCTCGCGCAATTAGGATTTTTTTTATTATATTTTTTTTTAAAGCAACTTTCTGTCTATCTAACTTTGATAACATGTACATTTTAGCTTTAGAAACCTAAAAGTTGACCCACACGATACAAAAAACTGTTTGTCGACACAGACGGACGAACGCAAGAGTAATTTTACATATAAGGGTTCTGCTTTTTCCTTTTGCGTTACGGAGACCTAATACCCGCATTTAGGCTACAGGACGAATTAAACACATCCTCCTATCGTTTGTTGCAAAATTGCAAACTTTACAATGTCCTAAATGTGATTTTTTAGTCTGTTTGTTCTCTCATAACTCATCCACTGACTGATCCAACAAATGTAGAGAAATTTCGTACAAATATTCGTGAAAAACCAGACCAGAAAATCAACTCTCTTTGATTACTGTTAGTCAAAAAGCATATATAAATAAACTTTTATTATTTAGGTAGACATAATAAAAAAAAAGCGTCATTAAAAGCTTTTACTTTTGATAATCAACTAGAAAACATATATTTCCGAATTGTTTACAAAGTGATTTTATTGGTAGCATCAGTATTAATTAGTCATACAGAATTTTAATTATATAGATAACAAAAATCAAGCTATATAAAACCTGAATAGAAGTAGAAGTGTTATAAACTATCTGAATTTCCCCTACATATCTCCTTAACTCTTAACCACAAGATAGTGAATGGTCATTGACACGACTCAGAATTTCTGTGAAATAATAAAAACTTGTGATAAATAAGCAGGAAACATATATTTATCAAATTGACTGTAAAATTAGTTCCTTTGCTACAGCACTTTTAATTAGTCACACCGAATTTTAATTAGTTTCGCTCTCAAGGAGAATTGCCACCCGTTGGACGATCAAATATTCAGTTCAGCGGGAATTATGTCTAGCGTAAACTTTGATATTTATATCCACATTTATGAGACTGTTTCCGTTTATGGATTGACTACCCGTCATAGCCATAAAAGCCCCAAGAGGGGTCAATGTAACGATAATAATCCGCCCACAAATTTTGCATGTTCTAAAACAGCTTACAAAGGAAGCCTGTGTTTCCTTTTTGTTGTCTTTTCTTGAGTTGGAGTTGATTATAAGTGAGTGCACTAGAGGTCAGCTATAAAAGTTAAGAACAAATTGCAAAATTGCCATATATTGTGGTCAGAATGGGCCATATTCGTTTAAGGCTTAGAGCTCCATTAAAATCAGCTCGGCGCTCGACCTCCCACCGGTATCTATGTCCGTTTTGCAACTTCCATTACATTCCACAGCCGTAATGAATCCCACGATCCACGGATAAATTCAATCTACTTTATATTAATGACTCCCGATTTGTCGACTACTTTGCCTGTAACAAAAAATGAAATAAAAATATAAAAGTCCCTGATTCCCAAGAAATCGTACACCTCAGAGAAGTGCACCGATAGTATGCAAGACGATAGCTATCGTGGTGCTAACTGAAATTATGAGTCGTACTGTTGGAGCATTCGCACGACTGGCGAAAATCTAAAAACAAAAGTTTTAAGAAAACATACAAAGCAAAAGCAAATTTTTGAACTTGCTCAAGATTCGCAGAAATAATAAATTCTTTGGTAAGGCGGGAAGTGCGTAGGACTAGACGATTGTGTTATAAATTGCCTGGAATGGTAGACAGCCGAGGTCGGACACGACAAGACAATATTCTGGCCGCATTGTTCTTTGCGCTAAAACACAACAGGAAAAATTACTTACGATAAATCAGTGCGAATGCAATCGTCTCTTCATGAGATAGTGATGTAGTCTCAGTATGCATTTCGCGCTGCAGTTTTCAAAATGATGAATTTGCCCAACTTCGTCCATAATTTAATCCAGAGTATATCGTTGGGCGAATTGCCGCCAATTGATTAATTTCGCTTTCATTGCAACTGCGGAGGCTTTCCAGATACACAACAAAGGAATTGGGCCGCCTCGATGATATACAAGGTGGCCCCGAAGATGTTTCGATTGTGTCAAAGTTATTTATGAATCCTGTCAGGGAAAATGATCGAAACCAGGTCTACTAATCATCCTTTATGTGCATATCGAGGTATTTTAATTTCCGTTGGCAGTAGAAATTCACGGCAAATTCCAATGAAAATATTTAACCATTTCCTTAATTTGAGTGACGACGTTCGTCTTTAAGGCATTGGCGCATGTCCACATAACTCAGATGGTTTTCTTTTAGGTACTGCAAATTCACCGGATGGTGAATGGTTCGAAATTTGAACAGGCGCGCAATGGAAAATGCATTAGCACGGATATTCACATAAACCACCAATTCAACGACTTCTTACTAAACAGAACTGTGAAGCGTGAACAACGTCGCGATTGGCTCACGCCACTATAATTTTTCCCTGAAGAAAAACACCGAGAGGAAAAGTGGAAATATGAACAAGTGACACAAAGTAGGATTGCTAACCATTTTCAGTTACTAAACCGAATCTATTTTAGCCAAAGTAAGTACTTATTCAGGTATGGCAGGTAGGCTACCAGTCTACCAATAGTCCAGTATATATATCCAATCCAGTCCGGACGAGGCTAGAAAGGTGAGAAGAAATCGGCGCATGGGGCAGCCATTGACCAGGTGCACTTGCATCGATTTTTGCAATAAAATTAGTTTATGATGCACTTCGCTTTCATTGGTAACTTTCGTTCGTTTATAGAGTTTCCAACAAATATTACACTGCAGTTGAAGAATTTCGTAACTATACGGCGGTAAGTGGAGAATTTCAATTAATACTTTTTTTCCCTGCTGGGAATATTTTATTTCTTTATTCCACTGCGGGATTTATTAATATTTTCTATCGGAATGTGTGCAATATGTATTGATTGCCTGGCAGAGTTTATGTTGAACTTTTACTCGCTCGGTGATCCTACTGACTTTCTAGATAACGCTTTTCATTGCATACCTGGAACGAGGAGTACCTGTTTCATGGTTGTATATTGATATTCTCATTAAGGTAACTTCGCATTTGTTGCATCACTAGGGATACAGTGAAGAGGCAAATTGTATTGAAATTTAACTCATTCAAATCGCATTTCCTAATTATGTATATTGTCGATTTATTATCTTAAAAGCATATGCGTGCTCCTTTGTTATATACATAGTTTTCCTTGAAAAATCTAAGATAAGTAAGAAACGATCGCTAAAAATATATGTAAACAAATTAATCCAAAGAAAAAAAAATAAACTGAATGCAGACTGAAAAATTTGCCATTTTTTTCTGTACTAAAGGGCAGTCGAAGAATGTACTGAAAGTAGACTGAGGAGAAACGGAAAAAAGACTGAAAACAAACTGAAAATACATATAATAAAAATTAACTGAAATTCAGACTGTCAAATGTGGGCTAAAATCAGGCGTAAAACAGACTGAAATATATTTTACGCTCAAATTTAGTTCCTTTTGAGTCCAAAATGTCCTAAAGCAAAGGCCAAACTAAAATTAAAAAATAGTCTAAATAAAATACCGATGAGTTTATTAATAGTCGCCAGTGCATCGGTCTCAAAGTTTTCTAAACTTATGGAATCCCCTTATTTATGACGAGTACACCGATAAATTAGGTACATGACATTTTGGCGCCGCCCGGCCGGGGCGTTTTTCTTTTATTTACGTGCAAAATTTTGGGGGCGGTGGAGTCCTCAAACGCCCCACGATTATCGGTGGACAAGTTCACCACTATTTTTTAAATAAACAACCCTGTGAAAATCAGAACTTTAGCTATCACCTTACAACATGTTTCCGTAGAGCGACATGTTGGGGTAGTGAAAAGTCTCAGCTTTTGAACAGTATTAGCTAAATTTTAATTTTCACAAGGTTGTTTAAATAAATTATTTAAAAAATAGTGGTGAACGTGTCCACCGACAATCGTAGGGACGTTTCGGGTCTCCACCGCCCTCAACTTTTTTTGAGACCGATGTACTGGGGACTATAATTACACATACAGAAATTTAAATCTGCCCAAAAGTAATTATCTGTTTGATTATTATAATTATAATTAGAGTCATGTGGATTTCAAAGGCCCTAATGAATTTAATTTGAATACTCATTTATAATATATAAAAAAAAAAAAAAAATTTTCTCTGACGCTTCCATAGTTTAATACGAAATTTAATTTAATGCTGGAATTATAAATAAATGTATTTCTATTATTTAACATATTTTTACGAATGTTTATACTACTCAAAAATGAATTGTTAAATAAAGATAATGAAAAAAGCAATAAGTTATATAATTCCTCGTCACTCTCCTGGGATTAGAAATGTTTCAATAGCGAAAAGAAAAATTTTAAATATAGCAATTTAAAAATTTCGAATTTCAGCTATAACGAAAAAAATTCCAAAAGTTTAAAAATTTCAATCCTGGCTTCAGTATCTTTTCTGACTGAAAAAATATTCCCGCCTCATTTTAGTCTGAATTCCATGTTAATTATCTCGATGTAATATATTTCCAGTCTATTTTCAGTGCATATAATAATTTCCGACTTTATTCAGATTGGATTCTATTGAAAATTCAATTTTCATTCTTATTTTTTCACCCAGGATACAAGCTTGTATTTATCGTCTAACAAGGAAACGTACTCAGGTGTCTCTCACCGATTTTGATCAAATTGAGACATGTTGTTATCGATAGACTATCGAAAAATAAGAGACGTATTTTTTTTTATCTGCGGATACGCATATTAAAGGGGTACTTTTATTTATTGGTTTTTTTTACAAAAATTGGTGTATTTTTCAAAAGTTTGTCGACCATGTTGGATCCGCCTTTTTAATTTTTTTTAAATTTAACTTCAGATTCGTAATCAGCGACTCCAAAAACCCCTTAATACTGGTTTTCACGAAAAAACTGATGCCCGAAAGAATATACATCATTTACGTATTAGTGCTAGGGGTTGTTTACCCCCTTGAGGAGCTTTTTTTACGAAAACGCAAAACCGTTCAACTTTATTTTCCAAAATCGTATGTGAACAATTTTTTTCAATGATTTTTAACTAAAACTGACATTTTTGTGACGCAAAAATATTAAAAAAATTCGTTTTTCTGCAATCAAAAATAAGGTTTGCCACCCCCGGGAACTGGATTACTTACAAAAGGTTAGTGTATTTATGAGACATCATTTCCAATTTGTTTCATTCGAAAAAATTCATTAGAATTTGAAATATTTAGGAAAAACTGTTTTTGAGGGTAAACTTTAGGGGTGGTTTTCACCCCCTAAATGTGCAGATAAAAAAAAATACGTATATCTTATTTTTCGATACTCTATAACATATTTCAATTTCATCAAAATCGTTGAGACACACCTGAGAACGTTTCCTTGTAAGAGTGTTATGGCTAATTTTTTTGAAAATTATATTTTAAAAAAGTTTTAGAACACGGAAGCGATAAATCCCATTTCATAACGTTTTTTTTTTTTCTATATTATTTGGATTATGCAAATATTTAAGTACTTCTCTGCTTATATCACAAAAAGGAACGAGAAAAACTCCAGCTAAATTGAGAATTCATAGTTACCATTTCCTGTATAATTTGAAACTCATTTGAATGAAACTATTACTTCTTACTTAGTTGTTTATATATTTTTTGTGCGGACAAACGTTAATTATTGCGTGCAGATTGCAACAAAAAGTTTAACGCAAGTCAAAAATTCCTTCGGTGTACTACCGAACAACTTTCGATTTCAGTTTTAAATTCAGAGCACAAAACTGCCCAAGAAGGCGGTAAGAAACTTTTAATTTTATAACAAAACAAACGTAACAAGTCACGCTTAAGTTGCATTTGATAAGAAAAACTATTTGAACGCCACCGATACGCACGTAAGCGTAAAGTAAACTCATCCTAAGGTGTAGTTGAAACGTAAAACAAAATCTTAATTAAGAGTAAAACATCGAATCGATCTAAGACACGAATTTGCTTAATTAATCGACAGATCAGACCGGGCATAGAGTAAGAAATTTTTAGATTCACGTTCATTTCTTTAGCCACCGATTCACCGTGAAGGCTGATTATTATGGGATTTCTGGTCCAGCGACTTCCACTTTTACTCGGTTGCATTATGATCTTGCGGGTCGGCCTCAAGCATCTCAACTTGTGTCTTATCTTTTTGGCTAAATAGGAAAGCCGGTAATGAAGCCTCTTTTCAAGATCGATTCAAGGCAGTTAGACATGTCTACTTCTTTTGCCCCGAAGATGGAACAATGCTGGGAGTTGAAGATTCGAAAATAGCACCACCGGAAACAAGAGTGAAATGAGTAGAAGATTCGCAGAGTTGTTCATTGTTGAAAGACGCGTTAATAGTGTGGACTTCAATTAGACGGTACAATGGCGATCACCATTTTCCGCGTTTTTGAAAATGATCAAAATACGCTTCGGCCTGAATGCCTGTCAAAATCTTTTTAAGGTTTTCACCTTATTTGAATATTCCCACTAGAAAGATGTCAATTACTCTCTTCCTCGACAATATCGAAGAAGGTGTCTTCTAAGGAACGAAATAACAAGAGTCCCAAATGTTTGTCTAATAAAGCGATTCATACCCTCTAGCACTTTTAGTGCTTTTAATTTTGCTTCATCATATTTCATGTTTCTCAACTATTCGATATTAGGACACCTGTCCACAGTCACTCCAATGGCGTGCTATTCGGCATTATAATTCCAATTTTCTGCACATTGCACTTTAAAATGTTTTTCAAACAATCTTAACGCAAATAGAGTGCGTTTAATCGCATCGCAGTACGGTGAGCCGGTGCGACGGATAGAAAGCTAGGGATCGATCGACTTAATTGAAATCTCGAATCGCACTAGCGCCACCGAATTATTCGTAATTGACTGCCAACAACCTCAAATATTTTATCTGGTTTACTTTAGGTTTTTATCTTAACACGCGAAATTATCGAGAAATGTGAAACGTTTGTGTATTTCTCAACAATTTGGCGACGTTTTTGCTGACCGTCCTGCGCGGATGGGTGTGGTTTGAGTTTGAAGCAGGTTTTTACTTTTTTAGGCACTCTGCAACTTTTTCGTGTGATTTCTAATGACTTTTGTCATTGATATACTTTTTCTATGGAAGCGGGAAATTTTTCGAAAATTATTCACCTGAAGTCGTTAATTTTTACCCTTAAGCTATAATTTCTATATTTAAGGTCGATGCTTCTTTTTGTTGTTTTGAACATTTTCACGAGAAAAACGATGTTGTAGTTATAAAAAACCCTCAACTACAACTATGTATAATTGCTATAAACAAAAAAACCGGCAAGGTTTAGCAATGTTATGGTCATAATTGTACCTTGTATTGTATAACGAAATTTAAGAAAAACTAGTTTGGATCAACTGAAGACATGTTAATCGAACTATAAGGATTTAATTGCTTAACAGCTGTTATTTATAAAAATATAGTTGTATGACTGCTGTCCTGGGTAGCCCTTGATATCTGCTATAATTTCCTTTTTAAACCGGATAAATAAAATTGCTACAAATGTTTACAATTGTTTTGCTGGAAATGTGTTATTTTTAGCTCACTGTAACCGTTGTGGATTTTATTTCAAACCAATTATTTTTTCGATTTTGGTATACATATCTGGTGCTTTTTTTTCGCGACTATTTTTTTTTCAGTCCCGCCTCGAAATTTTGTGGGAAATACCTAAACAAAAATTTTCTGGAAATTGGAGACCTTAATATTAATATTAAGTGCTCGACCAAGGCGTATAAAAATTTCCCATATAAAATACATGTAAACTTTGATTTTTTTTTCTTCAAAACTCTACAGCTCAGAGGCACGTTATGGTATAATCTTGGTCAATGAAAGGGTTTCTTCAGAATTGAATGTTCTACAAAAGTGTCCATTGCAGCGCAATCCTAACTCCCACCAGCGAGGTAGTACGGGTCACTAAACCCAATTTGTACATGAAATTCTCGTTTTGTTGCCCCTATCTCGTAAATAATAAGAGCTACAGAAAAAATGTAAATGACAAACTTGTAAGAAATTCAATTTCCTCCAAAAAGTTCTAGAACACCAAATCGCTAACATCGATATTTCTTGAGATATTGGTCTTTGAAGTGGAGGTCGTGTTTCTACAATTTAGCTCAATAATCCATGAAAATTCCACACTACCTCAATTTCAAATCCCAATATCTCAAGAAATATCGATGTGAGCGATTTGGTATCCAAGAACTTTTTGGAGGAAATTGAATTCCTTACAAGTTTGTCTTTTACATTATTTCTGTAGCTCTTGTTATTTACAAGATAGGGGCAAAAAACGAGAATTTCATGAAAAAGTTGGGATAGTGACCCGTACTAACTCGCTGGTGGGATTTAGGGTTACGCCGCAATAGACACTTTTATAGAGCATTCAATTCTAAAGAAATCCTATCATTGACCACGTTTATACCATAAAATGCCTCTGACCTGTAGAGTTTTGAAGAAAAAAAATCAAAGTTTACATGTATTTTATATGGGAAATTTTTATACGCCTTGGTCGAGCACTTAATATAAATATTAAGGTCTTCAATTTTCAGAAAATTTTTGTTTAGGTATTTCCCACAAAATTTCGAGGCGAGGCTGAAAAAAAAAATAGCCGCGAAAAAAAGCACCCAAATATTTGTATATTTAAATGCGCTCTTCATTTTTCTTTTAAACCTATTGAATTGGAAAATTAAACTCTCCAGAAAATAATATTTCCATGTGCGCGTAACTACCCTACAATATATTTTTTTCGATGATATTTTCAGTAACTACTCAACAAGTTTTTAACTCAATTTAAAATTAAATCTCTTAGGCTTGCTTTCCAAATATTCAATATTATTTGGCTTTTTATACGCTAGATATTTGTATGCAAAAATTACTGGACCAATTGAAGAAGAACATCAAGAAGAAAAGCTCCAAATTAGACAAAAGGTATTATTAATTTCAAATTGCATATTAAGAACACATATGTAAATCTTCTTCGGTAATTGCATCATAGATTTATAGTAAACATATATTTTAAAAAACGTTAATAAGCATTGTTTAAAGTACAAAAGACTGTATGACTGTATGATGTACGAACATATCCATTCTATTGATTCTACTCGTAAAAAACCTCGTACTTCATGCTCGGAATACCAAAATTGCAAAATTATACCCTGTTTTTTAAATTATAGAATAGATTTAGTTAATGTTCTGAAGGGAAAGTACGTCAAGGATGTATCCAGTCTGCCCAGTTACCGATAAATTCTTGCAAAATACATCAATTAATTATTTAAATGAAATTAGCAAATCAAATGTGCTCACTAATTCAAGAAAATGCTTAAAAACAATTAATTAAAGAACCTTCAGTAGTTTTGTCTGAATAGCCGACATGGTTCAAAGCCGCTCATGGAAGGCAGTATTGCGCCAAAATTATGCAAAAATATTTTAATCGAATTCAAAACACTCTCCCTTTCTTTGATTTGACGCAGTTTCAGTTTCCGTACCATGCCCAATTTATATTATTTTTAAGAAATGTGTTTTCTGTCACCAGAGAAGCAAAATAAAAGGTGTAAGACAAAAGTTTGAAAACGTTTATTTCGTATTCAAACCACTGCAAAACTATCAAAACGAATCCAATGATTGTTCAGTTAGCATATGAATGAAATTATTAAGCTGACATCAAGGAAATCTGGCGGATATATTGGCTGGGCTTCTTAAAGAGAGCAGTTTTTAGCCATGGCGAGCATTGATTTATTTATGACTTACTATTTGGTCACACTTCTTTTAGGGTCAATGATTAGATAACGATCCACTTCTGGGATCTTCTTTGCTACAAACTGGGTTATTATTGTTTTTACGACAATTCCACGAACAAAAATTCCACACTATAGTCAAGCGAAAAATACCAGGCGGTTTATGATACCATAAATAATACCATTTGCAGGTTTTATGTGAAATTTTTGCAAATCCTTGGCTATTCAGAAAATTAACACATGATTACACGTTCATAGTAGCGAACAGGGGCTTTTTAATGAGTTGAAATTGTTTAAAAATTTAAAATAATCTATGCAAATATTTTGTGGGTGATAGGGAATTCCCACAATAGAGAAAAATAATGGAAACATTGAAGATTTAAGTCAGTTTTTATCTCTTTGGTTATAATTGTAATAGCTGGTAACGTTGTGTAGTATACTTGAAAATAATATACACGAGGGCTGTTTTACAGTGAGTGGCTTTAATGCGAAACAATGTTTTTTTTTATTTTAAATTACTCGGTAATTACTGAATTGATGATAAAGAGATATTCTTTGATATTCATTTGACAATATTACAGAAATATATTACCAAATCGAAAAGCTTACAAATTTTTGTAACATCAAAATTGATGTAGCAATACTAAAAAATCCAAATAACAAGAATTACCAAATTAAGCAAAAGGTGTACCTAATGCATCAACTTTCAAATCCTCAACCCTCTGTCATGCGTCGTCAAAAAATTAATCGTCTGTCATTGCATCTAACCCACTGACCCTATCGATGTTAATACGAAGTGTTTTGATATAGACCTTTGTAACACCTGCATTCTATGGTACCTTCTACCTGAAGCTGCCACTAACAGAGTTGTATATAGTATCTCATAAAAAGGCCCCATCGGGCAATTTGCTTCGAGATGCGGTTACAAGATAGCGCCAGTTCACTGTAACCATGCTGCGGTATAATTGATTACGTTCAAATGTTTCCAATTTACGAGGAAAAGATTGCTCGAGCGGATTAAAGATACTAGAACTTAAGCGGATAGAAGTGATTACGAGTGTCACGATAGCCTTTTCCGGGTTATTACCTTTTTATGTTGTTGCCAGTGGCTCTACTTACTTTCGTTTGTACAGAATTGCTTCATTTCACAATTGTGGCTCAGAGAGAAAATTATCTTCTTACCTGGAATGAGACGAAAAGAAAATTAATACAGTGGAACAAATTTTTCTTTGAATGAATGAAAGTAAATGTTAGGAAAGATCTTGTTTGCTTCTCCCAGCAATAAGCACGTACTTAACGAGTAAATTAGGTGCAAATTTATTAATATAGAGATTGGCATTAGTCAATAACCTTAAATATTTAAGCATGTTACAACTTAGTTTTTTTGTTCGCATTACATTTGATATGATACGCTTTCGTTTTAAAGGGTATATTTTTAAACGCGTCCAGATTTCGAATTTAATTAAAATACATTAAAAATTGAGAAAGTGACCATACATTCAGTTGCTATACAGCACGTAGCGCCGTCCTGTTGAAGCCACAATAATAAAGTTTTGGAAACAAAAGATCGCGAATTATAGCTGAGGGGCAACTATTCGGTCTATAAAATTTGCGAACTGTTCTACAATATAAATTTTTATAATTGAGTCCTGATTTGGAATCGTTGCTGCGGTGTATATCTTTCCATGATGATTTGTTAGACCTTACTGAATAAAAATAACATTGACACTTATAACAAATGACAGCTTATTTGACAGTTATCGCTCTTGAAAATCCGGCGCCTCTTAAAAAAACATCCTTTATTTTATAAGTAGACTAAACTTATCTTAATGTCTTGTGCTTAGCTGTCGGTATGTAACTGGTGACAAATAGTTATTAGTTATTAATTATCGAACAGATAGATATCGTTTGATTTAGTACCTACTAAAATCGTTATTAAAAATATGCACTAATGCGTTTCGTAATACCGCCAAAAAAAAACACTACATACAATTTCGCCAGCTTTGCCTGATGTAAGAGATTACCTTTCATCGCAAATATATTATTTTTTGCTTCCAATGACATATCCTTCCTCTTCAAATTCTAAAATTTGCTCAATGATTTGTATCGATTACAGCAAAATACCGAAAACTCACCAGACAACCTTGCGGTGTCAAAACACGCAAAAAAATTTCAATACACAAAAAAGAAACTGAAAGTTTCAAAAACGACACAACCCGGACGTGGGCAGGTACCACATTGATTGGCGTTTTGAAGCTTAAACTAATTAATTGTCAGGTGATCACCTAAATATTCGTGGAGTCAACATAAAACCTATAACTTGCTACCAGAAGAAAAATTACGAAAATTAACGCATAACTTTGTGAATTGAAGTTGTTGGCAGCAAAGTCGTAGCTCCGGTACTCTAGGCGGAACGAAACCAATATTTGCGGATATTATGCTGACTTACGTAACACGCCCCAATCCGGGTAAAAGTGATTTAAGTCAGTAGCTCACTAGTTAATCGATTGCTTTGTGCACCAAATTACGCATAGAATATTAATTTTCATTCACAACAAATCCGGAAATAAGACCGGCATTTACTACATTATGTAAAAATGCTATCTGGGACTCCAATTGCGTGCTTTGCAGATCAAAAAGCCTCAATTTTTATCATTTTTCCCTTTGTTGTTTATTGGCGTTTTCGATGGCGCGCGCAGCATAAGTACGGCACGCACGCGCAAAAGTGAAACTGAAATCCATAAGTGTCGCAATAAGAAAAATTTCGACTAATTTTTCAGGTGGAATAGAAATTCGTAGTAATCCGTCTGCTTGTGTCTGATTCGTCTGTCTGCTGTTCGTCACAGTGGACAGTGGCCCAAATAAAAAATCCAAATTACCGCCGGCAAAAAACAATCATTTTAGCCGCATGCGCACAGCGGGATATAATGGGTCCGGGTTTTAAGACTCATAAAAAATTGACCGATCAAAACTTTCCAAGACAGGTACGTGCGGTGAAGCAGTGACATGTGAGGGCGATATGGCTCCATTTAGAAAATTTGAAAATTTGACCCTGACCGCACAATCAAACTGCTAAATTTTGGAGCTTCAGAATTTCGCTTTCTTATGCAAATGACCATGTTTTTGTCACGTACATAATATTTGCACCATTTTCATATTTCCGGGTCATTAATTATAGTTTTTGTTATGTTTTTATAAACACACTTTGTACTGCACTGGCATGTGTACTTGAAATGCAATTAAACCTGGCATTCGATCATGTTTAGTTGATCCGTTCACTTTTTAATGTTAAGTCGAATTAAATTATAGATTTTTAGCGTCATGTCTAGATGCGAAATCATGTTTTGTGATAGTATACTTCCTGAAGGCGAAATTAGCAAAAAAATCTATGTAATTCCCTGATAGAAAAAAAATGCCTAAGTAAAACACCTACGGAATGAGAAAGTTTTAAGGTGACAAAGTTTTCGCGGAAATTAATGCTAATCATAGCTTAATCCCATTGCCGATTTAAAGTATTTGCTGTCACTTTCCATCAGTGAAAACTTATGAATGATTAGAAAATTATATCAAAATAATCCGAGCGTTTTTTGACAAGTCTTATCAGCGGAACATTGACCCAAAAATAATACTTGGGATCATTTAAATTCAACTTTTGTTTTTGGATTAAAAAAAATTCATTGCAATGTAATGAGGTATTGGATTCAAATAACTTTCTTATGATTTAGAAAAATTAAAAAAAAATTTAAAATAGTTAAATAAATAGAAAAAGCTATTCTCATTTCGAAACTATCTCATAAATTACTTAAATCCTTTCTATTAATGAACTCATGTCAGTACCATATAAAAAAAACTTACTTAAAGGCATTGAGGCAAAAAGGTCGTTTGTTACATGAATAAATTTGTAATTCCGACCCTACAAATATATTATCATATTCTCGTAAATTATTTTTTAACTTCCGCTTCAAACTAAATTTCCAAATGCTCACAAAAAAAACCTACAACGAACTATAAGTGAAGCTTCTTCCGAATAATTGCATAAAATTGAGATATTTAGGTCAATTTTCATGCAATATTTACCAAAAATTGAGCACCACATACCGTTAGCAATTTAAAATTCATTTAGTTTATTAAGCGATATACCAGAATTATGAAAATTGACTTTGAGCACTCGAAAATGGGGATTTAGTGTAAATTTGTTTCTTGCATAATGGATAGATTGGACCGTTTTTAGAGTTAATTTTCATTTCAGCATCGAAAATTGATTACAAACAAAGTGGAGTCAATTGCCCATAGAGTTTTACCAAAAAAAAAGTGGTGATTGGTTAATGAGGTCAGTTACAGTAGGTGTATTTGGTACAATATGAGTTATTTTCTTATCGAAATATTAACGAACAAATTTGTGTTATAAAATATTTAAATTTATTTTCGCATCTTTGTAACACTTGTCTACACTAGAATTTTCTAGTAAAAATAGAACTCTCTTTTTTTAGCTAAATTTTGAACATAATAAAAAAAAAAATTTCCATATTAAATATAAAACTCAAAAACCACCTTTCGTTTTAAAAAAAATTCAAATTCTCCATTCATTCAAAATTAAATATATTCAAGTATAATAACTTTGTCTGGAGTTGGCTATTTCATTATGCTGCGCCAGTTAAAATAAAGATGCAATTAATTGTCTTTAATATGACAGAAAATCATCAACTTAATGCTTGAAAAGCGCTACCGATCAATGATAATTATAATTTGTGACAATTTTAAAGCCAAAGACTCACCAACTAGTGAATTCCTTCAGGACTCATTTAAATATTAATCGTGCTACTATCACTGCTAATTTCATATTACGATTTTTATGTTTTTCTCTTCTCTTCTCAATGGAACTTACTTGTGATTTTCTTAGTGGTATTTAATATTCCTGAAACTGAGTTTTATCGTATTTATGCAGATATGGCTCGTTCAAAACTTTTTTGTGTCTCATTACACCTAATGGATACTGTAATTTGTTACTCGATTATAATTTGCAGTAGATTCGCTTTCAGTAAGATTTCTTTTAATTTATTCTAGTAAATCTTGGATTTAATAATGATTAAGATTATTTACACGAGTATTTCGTTCCTACATTGATTTCATACTAGCTACAGTTTTTATTTGAGGAAATTATAATTAGGAGTTAGATTGGAAATTGAAAAAACTTTTGTTTATTTCGGTATATCATTTAAACTTATCAAAAAACTTAATGAAATTTTGTACAAATATTTCTAAATAATTAGGTTATATTTTGAATCCCAAATCATCAAATCATTTGTTTTTAAGGGGTACCACTACTGTACAGTATGGTGCTTTTTTCGGTTTTTTTATGGTATAATCTTGTTCAATGATAGGGTTTCTTCAGAATTGAATGCTCTACAAAAGTGCCCATTGCGGCGTAACCCTAACTCCCACCAGTGAGGTAGTATGGGTCACTAAATCCAATTTTTCCATGACATTCTCGCTTTTTGCCTCTATCTCCTAAATAACAAGAGCAATACAAAAAGTGAATATGACAAACTTGTAGGAAATTCAGTTTCCTACAAAAAAGTTCTGAACACCAAATATTGATATTGGGCTTTGAAGTTGAGGTAGTGTTTCTACAATTTAGCTCAATAATCCATGAAAATTCCACACTACCTCAACTTCAAAGCCCAATATCTCAAGAAATATCGATGTTAGCGATTTGGTGTTCTAGAACTTTTTGGAGGAAATTAAATTTCCTACAAGTTTGTCATTTACATTTTTTCTATAGCTCTTGTTTTTTACAAGATAGGGGCAAAAAAACGAGAATTTCATGAACAAATTGGGTTAGTGACCCGTAATACCTCGCTGGTGGGAGTTAGGGTTACGCCGCAATGGACACTTTTGTAGAGCATTCTATTCTGAAGAAACCCTATCATTGAACAAGATTATACCATAAAATGCCTCTGAGCTGTAGAGTTTTGAAGAAAAAAAGTCAAAGTTTACGGGAAATCTTTATACGCCTTGGTCGAGCACTTAATATTAATATTAAGGGCTCCAATTTTCAGGGAATTTTTATTTAGGTGTTTCCCACAAAATTTCGAGGTGGGACTGAAATAAAAAAAAAAATAGTCACGAAAAAAAAGCACCCTAGGTACAGTTTTGACAAAATCATTTTAAAATCATCTTTAAAAATAACATACTTTTTCAAGTGCATATCTCAAATAGTTTTTGAGTTACAGCCATCTGAAGACCAGCCGCTCATCGTATCGAGGTATTGAGAAATGTATGAATTAAACTTTAAACGCATTTTTCTCGAAACTACTTTTTTCAAATTTGCTGCAGTTGTAACTCGAAGACAAATCATTCGATCGATTTGATTCTTATGGCAACTTCTTTTATACATGTTTCTCCATGCCATAAACCTCCAGTTTTCCAGATCGAAAAAAAAATGTTATTTTGGCAGGCCAAAAATCATCAAAATTTCAAGCGGAATTTGAATTTTTTTGTTAAAACTCCGCCATTAAAGTTAAATTTCAATTTTTTTTTCGATCGGGGTTCATGGCACGGGAAATACCTTCTAGTTTAATAAACTTTTTGGATTTTTTGTTTTCTCGCACTGTGAAGGTCGCTATAACTGCAGCAGTGGGGGTACTTTTTTTTTGGAGCCTTGGAAAATTGCGAATAACTCGCTGAATTTTAATTTTTTCGGTCCAAAAATTTTATCATATATTTACTATATATCCAGAAATATATCCTTAAAATATTAAAACATTCCATGCAGTAGTTGTCTTTAAAAAAATAGATAGATAATTTGATAATAGATAATAATTTCATAATCTTTTAAACCAACATTTGTTAATATTTTAAGAAAATGAAAAATAATAAAGAATTCTCAGGCCATTTTTGAAATTAGCTCTACTAGTCAGTCACATGTAATACCTGTATCTAACGTAATAATGAATTTTAATTCTTCTTATGTAACTCTTTCCTCACGTGCACGAGTTTCTCATTAATTTTCTTAATTTTAAGCAAATAAAACCGCCCAAATTTGGCGCAAACTCGTCTGTAATCTTAAGAAAAAAACAAGGTTCCTTCAATCTCCCGAAGTGTTGCCAACTCATAAATCGTCCGACGTGGTTTTCTAATCAAATTTAATGGTGTTCGCTGTTGCTATAAAACAATTCGGAGGCAGAAAAATACCCATTAGTGGCGAGTTTATTTAACGGAACTCAGTATTTAGCAACAGGCAATAAAACTTACGCATAAGTGGTAGATTTGCATAAAAACAGCGGGAGGTGTATGTGACGTACTTTACTTACAGCGCAAAGAGGCCGTTTCAAAAATTCTCCGGCCTCTTAGCGGGTAAGATAAATATCACCCACAGAATGGGTTCGGCTTTTATCTAATTTCCCATACGCCTGGAGATCGGATGCAGTTTGCGAAACGGCCTTAATCTAAATACCACCGAAAAATATGGGCCTGTTGCTATTACGTCCAATTACTCCCAGTCTTTTGTTCGCATCAAATTGATCTTGGCAAATCTTAGCAATTAAATCTCAATTTGAACAGTTTATCGCATCGGTATAGCTCACAAAACCGGCACGGAGCCGAGCTAATACGTCACCGAAACCTCAAAGATGGAAACTTGCTGGCCGCAGCAGAGAGAACAATGGCCTACCGCAGGGTCTCTGTGGACCAGTTTCAATTATCCAACACCTGAAATGTGTTAATTTAATAAACGCTTCCACCCACCGAGCGAACGTGGAATTTCAATGAGACGACGTTTCCACGCTCCAAATTGATTCAGCAGTGCAAACCGTACGCATTTCAGCTCCGCTGAGTAGAATTCAGCTATCCTCGCGGTGGGGGTGGACGAATAAGGCTCCCTCTGTAGTATGCTGAAAAAGCCCAGCAGGTTGTGAGATTTCAATTTCTTATGGTCTTTTGTTGTGCAACTTCTTGCGGATTATATCAGAGACCCGGCGTAAAAATCAAGTCACGGTTGGTCAGGAGTCTTGCTAAAATCTTCAGTTGACAGAGAAACAGAAGTTACTTTTGCACCAAAATAACTCTTCACGGATGTTCTACAAATTTGTGCTGCTGAAAGCAGTATGCTTCCTGCAAACTTTTTCAATTTTTATTGTTAAACCATTACTAATTTTATTTCTCATTTTCCTACTTTTTAAGAAAGTGACCAGGCACCTTTTATTTTATTTTATTTTTTATTTTTTTGTATAAGTTCAGCACCCAGCCATCATTCAGCAGGGGTCCCAGTCTTATAAAGGTTTTCGAGGCAAAATTTACTAAGCCAAAAAAAAAAAGTGTTTCCAAAAATTTCAACTGAAAATGCAAGTTGTGGTGTCATGCATCGTTTGAGCAAATCCAGAACCGTGAACTTTTTCTATTAGTTGGGGTTTCTTGCAAATCGTAAGAAAGTAAAATTCCGCCAGAGAACGGCATGCCACGCTCCAGTGCATGTATGGCCCAAAAATACGAAGAAGGAAGGTTCACGAGCCACAAAATCTTGTTTTCATCGACATTTTTGGAACGTGCCATTTTTTTTTTTTTTGCTAGTGAGTTTGCTTCAAATCACACGTCTTAAGATACGACCTTCACTTAATTTTTTCTTAATTGCTTAAAGGCTTGCGCCAGATGAGCTTTGCAGATTTAGAAGAAAAAAAAACAAAAATTTGGTAAAGGCCATCTGTCGAAATTTTTTGTTTTGCTTTATGGTTCGAAGAACTTTTGCATAATTGGGTTCTTGAATTTAGAGGTTGCTCTTCGGAACGTGCAATTTTTGTGTTCAAAGTAATGAAAATTGAAGGGTTTCGCTTTAAAGCCACAAGAGGATGATTGTAGTTTAGTCCAGTTGGTAAAAGCATTATTTAATACCATTTATTTAAAACTTAAAAATATCAAATTCGTAAATATGGTCTGATTTTGTACTATATTTACGACATTCTAAAATACGGCCTAAAAACTGATAATAGACTATACCACTGATCTATTTAATATTAAAACAGAAAATTAATTAATACAACAAGTTCTTATAAACCCAAATATAGTTTTGCAGTTTTCTATAAAAAAAAAGCGGCTATTTTTTAATTTTTTCGAGAGGTTTTAACAAAGAGCACACGCCTGAACCACTTTTATTTTGCTATTATTTTATTAATTATTATAATATTTAATTTAAAACATTATGAGAATTGGGTGTGGTACACAGATGTGTTCATACAGGCCGATTTTGTTAGGAAAGTGACACCGTTTCTTTATGGGACCTTAAAAAAGACAGCAATATAACACTAAATAAATCACAATCAAATTTATAATTAAAATTTTTAAAAAGACCTAAATTTTATACCCTCATAAACATATCTCATACTCATAAAACTTTACTTTTACAGTTCACAATTAAAAGCGCAAGATCACTGAACTTCTCCAAAATTGAAATTTTCGAACTTGAAAAAATCGTTGGTGTTATTCTCATGATTTAAATTTTCTTTCTCTTATAAATTAAATAAATGTTTATTCATATAATACGATGTAAGATGAACGAGGTCTAAGATATTAGGGTTAATCAGAACTACAAATGAAGATTTATTAACTATTTCTTAAAATATCAATCAAAGGATCATTCTTCATTGATAGAGATCTCATTCAAACTGCATTACATGAACAGACTACATCAAGCACGTTCCAGAAAACGTGCAAAACTAGGGAAATAATTTGAATATCAAAGAGACGGCAAACATTCCAACTGCATAAATCCACTGTCCTCTTGTGCTCGAATGAGACCCGGCCAGACCAATCGATCAATTCCAATCTGGTCCACATAGTACGTGATAAGCAATCGTTTATTATTATGCAAATGACCCGTGCGTTCAGGGGACGAAAGATACAACATTCGCGGTTCAAGTGAACTTTCTAAAAACAAAAAATTTTCTCTCATTCGATTTTTTTTGGACATTGGTCAATTCGAAACTCGAAAAACTTGAGGGGCTAATTTGAGTCAAGCGCCCGCCTTCGCACCGATCGATCGAGCTCATATATCACAGTGTGCGCTACGTTAATTGGACACCGGTCCTCGTTACGATAGCATACTTATAAAAGCGTACGATCACTTTTTTGGGATTGTTCTTTTAATTTTTTCGGCTTTTTACTTTATATAATATATAAGATAATTAAAATTCTTATTTTAATTTATCGCTAAGGATCGATCTGATCATACAGAAACCTGTAAATGCACTATCGCATCTCTGCACGCGGAAAATTTTCTGAGGAAGACATTTTTGAGATGCGCGCTAAAAGATGCGAAATATGTAAGAAAAAATATAATTTCACGTCCACAGAAAGTTTTCTACCCGGGCGAGTAAAGTAATGCGGCTTTTTTCTTTCTTCCACCGCCATCGCCGGGCCGCGCGGTATCATAGCGCAATCTTCGACGCGATCACATACGCTGGCTCGGCTTCCTATCAATTCAAGTTTTGTTGCACAGGTGAAAATCGGACGTGGTTAGTTTTTCCAATTTCGAAATAATCGACGACGCGGTCTGCTTTGGGTATTGGTGGTAATCCTTCCAATTCGCATGCCAGCTGAGATCAAGACCTGCGTCGTCGTCGTCAGTATCAGGGGATCGGTGCAACTTAAGCGATCCCGTGCATATTAAACGAACTCATTGACTTGCACCGAACCGATAGACCAATAAAAATACGCTTCAAATCTTCGCGGATTTGTTGTATCTAAGACAGTTTGGTGGAAATTTAATTAGATTCGCCGTGATAAATTGGGTTGGAATTTAGAAGGGTCTTGGCTACTGTTGGGTACTACCGGAGAAAGGTTAATTTCTCCTCGTGTTTTCACAAAAAGCGTATTGTCTTTCACGAGAAAATTGATTGCATCAATATGGATATTGTTCGAGATGTGAGAGCGTTAAAATTTCGATTCAACTAAGAGCAAGGTCATGAATTTTGAGGTTTTTATGAGTTAATCGCTAATTGGACACTATTTTACTCGAAATGAAAAGACGTTTTTTTGTTTTTTAATCGGTCTGTAATCGTTATTACGATTGCGTCCTTCGAGCTGTTTTTGAGAATTTATCTATTTATTTTTTTTTTATTTTTAATCAACTGCCAATTTCTGATTGGATTATGATGGTGAATCAAATATTATTAGATTTAAAAACCAATTGAGGTATTATGAAGCCATGGCTGAGAAATAGTAAAGATTATTACAGATAGTCTCAGCCTCAACCTCGAAGATGAATGATTACTTTCAAAGTCCTTATATGTAGATGATTTACTTCAAAACAAAATAACAACAGCTTAATATTACAAATTCGTGAAATTTAATTTAGGAAATTGAACTAAATCAAAAGCTGCTGTATTTCGGATTTATTGTATTTTCATTTATTTATTTATCTCGCAAATTTATCAATTATTTGATTACTATAAAAATTATGCAATAAACTACAAAAAGAAGTGCACTTAAAAAAGTACAGAGAAGATATATTAATTTTAACAGAGCCAACTTTTCAATTGTTGGTTTGTTAGGTTGAAATCCACACCATCCTTATAATACAAATCAAAGTCGGCGCAATATTGAATGTATGGTAGGGTTGGACAATATACATATATCAATGCATCGCAATCAATATTTAAGGAACGATACATTGAATTAAACTGACTATTTGAACACCCTTGATCTATTTGATATATCGATTTTTTTCATCTGATAATTCGACAATATAATAGGCAATGTACCATGTATTAGTTTAAAGATTACACTTGAGCTGGTCAGAATAGAATTAAAAAAAAGTAAACTAACATGGCTAACAGTGACAGACAATTGACTGATCATGGATTTATAAACCAATATACACTGTTGTAATGTGTTACTACTAAAGTAAACGAAACGACCTTAATATTGGTCAAATACCAAGAGCAATTTTTCACTTCTTTTTTTTTTATTAAAGAAAGTGCTTATTAAAATTTATGACTACGATTACTAGGTCACTAGTGTGGGAAATTTCTTAGGTATTAATGAAACGATGTATCAACAAAAATCGATCTTTTCGATCATCTTCTCGAAGATCAATGCAATAGCGCGATACATTATATCGAAAAAAAACATCAATGCTCTTTTCAAATATCCATTCCTAATGAATGGGCATGTTCTTACCTTTTGATGAAACACAAAAGCACTCCCAAGTCTCTGCACTGAGTCTGGTCATTAAGACTTCGCCCACCTCGTATACAAAGTTGGTTGCGGAAAAAGGATATAATAAAACATTTTGGTATATTTTATGACACCACTTATTCAAATGGGTCAAATCATCATTCAGCAGTTCGCAGTCGGACGTGACTTTTGGTAACACAAAAGATTTTGGCATCATCAATACAACATAAAATTTTGTAGTTGATAAGACTAATGTCGTTAAAAAAAATGATAAATAGTAAGGGGTCCAGATGTCTGCCCTGTGGGACACCCTTTTCATATTAATGCCGGCTCGTCATAAATTTAAACTAACTGGTTTTTTTCCCCCACTATCAACTATTCTACACATATGTTATATATTTTTATTCTCCCAGGCAATCTTCACGAATGTGTTTCAAGTAAAAGCCAAATATTAAGTAGAACGATATCCAAACACGACGCTTTCACCGATCATTCAAAAGCTGAAATTGTGGCAAATTTGTTTCCCTCTTTTCCTAAATGCATAATTGCTGTATTGTTACTATTCAGTTCTTTTTCAATCAGAGTTCACACAGTTAAAAAACGAACCGTTAATCCTCGCAAAAATATAAAAACGCAAAGTCATATCATTTTTGGCAAATTTTGTATAGTGAGACAGCATCTTATCATTAAATCTAGCAAAAGAGATTACTCCGAAATTTCCCAATAAAACATAAACTTAACCCTGAATCTCGTCGTGCTCGAAAACGGTTAACCCAAACAATCAGATAAAATAGAAGATTATTTCCGTTTTTTTTTTCTTCTATTTTTCTTATAACCAAACCTAAAACACCATTCCAGAAAATAACTACCTTCCCCATGCTTCTGTGAAGCTCAACCGGATTTTGATCTTTTGACATCTTTTACCAAAAACTTTGCATTGACCTTGAACGTCAAGTGGCCCCATAATCTAAACCAAGTCGTTCGTACCTTTCAAGATGTTCCCATTAAATAAGAGTTATAAAGCCATTTACAATGTAAGGCTAACTGTATAAGTCGAAATCGACAACGTCTTCATCGTCTACTGCAAATGGAAGCGGTTAAGAAAGTGATTCACATTTTCTCTATGTGTGTTTTGAAGACGCGCTCGTGCTTTACCCGTCTAATTGACCTAGAGAGCCAGGGCAATTTTATCTATCTGTGACTACAAGAGTATCTATCTGCAGCGTGGAAGCCGAACCGGTCAACTAAGCTGCAACGTGAAGATCGAATCGAAAACCTGCAAGATGTTGAGCAAGTCGCTGTTTAGTCGGCTGATTCTCAACGGAAAATGCAAGTAAAAGTTTTGGAACGTTAATCGACTAAACTTGACTGTGATTTTTCGCCCGAAGAGTCTTATGGCCTCTGATCAAGGATTTTTCAGTTTATGTTTGTACAACCGACCGAAATTTGTGATTATGGACACCTTCCTCATTTACGAGACCGTCGCAAGGTGATCTTTAGTTCTTCAGTAATTACGACGTTTCCCATCTGTAAATATTTATCGAAAGTAACGATGCGGCTGGTGATCGTGGATCCAACTGATCTTGTTGTCTAAGAATTTTTCCTTCCTATTAAAACAAGATCTGTAACCAGCTTCTTCTACCTCACTCTTCCGTAGCATTTAAAAGTTCATAATTAGAAACGTGGGAAAATCAACTTTATCGTGTCAAGATCGGCAAAATGATATGCTTCTGATCTAATTGCTATCGATGCAATTAAATGCGCGCGCCTGCAGACTGCAAATGAAATATGGACTGGAATCCAACGGTAGAGGAGCGGTTTTCTATTTAACCTGCGCAGGTGAATTAATAAAAATTCTCTTCAGGTTAGAACACGTGAAGAGGTGCACTTGTCGGCACATTTTTTTGTTCTATACCTCGTATCACGGCAGCAATTCTCTTGGCCACTCGTGCGAACTTTTTAATCGAGGTAGAGTTTGTAGTAAATTTTGAATTGTGACACTATGGTCGTGGTTGTTTTTAAGAGCTAAAAGTTATTTAAAGTACCTCTTTAACAATTTCTGTAATAAAGCTTAAAGAGTAAATTTTTGAAAGACTGGAATTTAACATTTTCTTAATGCGTAATTTCGAATTGTGAGTTAACCTTGATAAATGGCGATTTTCTAACAAATAATTTTATCTTCTAGCCTGAACGGAAATGCGGAATGTGAAAACAAAGGTTTAAACAATTTATTAATTGGAAATGAAGGTCTAGATCTAGATCAACCAGTCTTTTTGAAATCTGCAAGAGAAAATCATACTTAACCTTTTAATTTCTTCTAAAGAACTACACTTGAATTCAAAGACTCGGAAATAGCTCGTACCCATTTCCAATCGAATTAACTAATAAAGTTCAAGCAAAATAGCGCGACCTTTTCAAATTTAAAACTTTCAATTGATTTTCTGAGTAACATACAATTTTTTGAATAGAAATAAATAACAAGATGAGGTAAATAAACGGCACATCCCACGTTTTAGGATTTGGAAAGCATTTTTTCCCAATTTCAATAAATTTGCGCAGGCGTTTTCATCCAATTTGTGCCACTCTTTTTGTTAATTTTATTGATTTTCTTTCTTCAAACTTCTTTTATTCGATGATATCAGTTCACAATCTAAATCACTGAAATATTTTTGGGTGCGGTGAACTTCAATGTTAAAGTCATTATACTTTCAAGTTTCTAAATTTATCAAAATCTATTTGTAAAAATATCATTAGTTTTGTTATCATTACTTTTTTTCCTTTCATTTTAATGTTTTGAGATTTCGATGAATTCAAAGCTCTTATAACAAAAAAAGTGAAAGGGTGCAGTCAAGTAATACCTGCCTACATACTCATTAGCCCACAAATTTATACGTCCCTTATTTTATAGCTGAACACATTTATATAATATGGAAAAAAATATCTGTGGGTTTTAATAGGTCTGGTTAATATACCAGACACCTAAACCTTTCGGAATATTAAACTATAATGTTGCATGATTTATTTCTTCTGGTGAGGCTATCGTTCGCAACGCAATTAATTTTGCAGCTTAGCTTATAACTTTTCAAATGGTTCATAACCAAGTTGTAAGTGTTGATTTAATAATGGTACAGCAGTGGAATTATTAAATTATTATTCGCTCATTATACGTTTTGAATCGGTTTTTCCTTACTGGAATAATACGAAAGGCTCAATATGTTAATTAAAATATCCGCCTCTTATTTAACTAAAAATAAAAGCAATGAAGGAGACACATTCAATTAAATGGAAAATAAAGGTTAAGTTACCAATTATTTATGTCTTTCAACATTTTTCAAGCATTTCTAAAGAATTCTAAAGACTGAAATAAAGTTAAAATTCAAAATTCAGCTTCTGCGACAAATTTATTAGTGGGAATTAAGCGAATATTTTATTTGTACTGTACAATTTGTCGATTTCTTAAAATTGGAAGTTTTTAGACTGCAATGACCCCTTCACATGCGAAAATATGTGTTGTTGCAAAATCAAAGGTTCATTAATTCTACAAGATGTGTTTTTTGATTAATATAAAATTCTGGTTTTAAAATCATTATGTTGTTTATTTTACATCATTTCTCGAAAGTGACAAAATTGTATATACCATACAAAAATATTTAAATCCGATACCTTCAAAGACAGCAGTCGATTTATTGAGGTAATCTTCTTAAAATCTGTGTAAATTTCTGTTCGATGACGTTTCTTTTAAAGTGCTTTTTCACTAACAATCAGCCAGATATTTTTCATCTAACAAATTGATAAAAATTTGTCGACTGGTGTTAAAGTACCCAAAAATTAATCTCCTGACACATCAAGGTAGGGCAATTTTGTCATCTATTTTGTATTATTTTCATCCATCTACCTGTGAACAATTTATCTTTTCTTTTGAATCCGAATTTATCAATGATGTTAAGATACAGACAAGTGTATTATAAATCGAATGAAGAATTTTTATCCGCAGACAGGTTGAAGAATTGATAGTAATCAATTACATTGTTACACAATTACATTTCTTTTGAAAAACATGAGAATTTACTTTTTGAATCCCTATTTCTACAGAGATATATTCGTAAAAAATGTGCCTGATCGAAAGGCGATTAAGAGTTTGTGGTTATTAAGGAACACTATAATTTTAATAAATTAACGAGAAAATTTCAAAATCTCTTAATGGATTGATAATGATATAAAAAAAATTCTATGATGTATATACAAATATAATTTTCATTCTTTTGCGAGATTTCTTAAGAATTGTTGACCTTTTCAAACTTTTCAAGCTTTTGTCATTACCATTGACGGACAAAAACAAGATTTCCTTTCAACTTAAAATTACAAAATTCATTCGAAAAAAACGTGGCATTTTAATTATTTTCCAACAAAAGATTTAAAACTACTTGTTAGTGTAAAAAAAGCAGCAAGATTTAATATAGATGAATTCTTTAAGAATGTACTCAACACCAAAACTTTCAAAAGAATAATATACTAATTTTTATTTTTATTTTTTAAAACTCCTTCTATTATTAAAGAAAATTAAACATATTCAGCAATAAGTTTTTGTTGAATCTATCTAATTCTTTACTAAATAATTTATACTACTTCTTACAACAAAGTGCAGAATTTTATGTTTTTGTTCTTGTATAAATGATCTCAGAAACTGTTTTAGATTTTGGATATCGCCTTTATTAATTTATTACCAAGGAATTGAATAACATTTTTAAATTAAAAAAATTAATAATCGAGCAAAATATAATATTGAGTTTCAAAATAACATTTTTTTTTCTTGGGCTGGTCATATATAAAAAATAAATTTAAATATTATGATTTCCATATTGTCAAAAGTATTATAAATCATTGACGTGTTCATTATTTTAAATAATGATTTCTTTAGTTCAAATCAAACGCAATTTTTGAAACTAGAAAATTAAAGCGAATTTTGTTTTTTTAAATTAGCTGCGTTTTTTTCGTCTATCCAGAATTTTTTTTTTAAATTAACATTAAAGTGCCACTTTCAATTTTGCAATCACTTTGGAATCCAAAATTACTCTCAGTAATCAGTTCAAAATCTTGCATAGATGAAAATCATGGCAATTTCATGCACATTTCCAAAAGTATCAATATTTGGGTAGCTGATAAAAAGATTCCATTCAATACAAAATGTTCTATTATTGTTCTGGATAGGCGAAAAAACCGCAGTTTTTACGTTTTGGGGGAAAAAAATTTAACAAAATAGAACAACATTTTTAAACCATATGATTTCCAAACATTGATACGAAAAAAATTGTTTAGAGATCTATTATTCCCAAAATTTTAACTTTAATATTTTACTAACATAGTATTAAGAATATGTGTATCTAAATTAAATAGTAATGCATCATTTAATTTAGATACACTCCCAAAGAGTTATATCAAAAGAAAGCAGAAAATTGAAAATAAAGCAAGCATAAAATCCCAACTAGAGCTACAGATCATTAATAAGTAACGATTTGTAAGATAATAATCTCCGCAAAATCAGCAAAATAATTAATAATCCCGGTAAAATTTCACTTTTTACGAAAATTATCCTCTTGATTTGCGGAAACATCGGCTCACATAACAACACAAAGTAGCATTACGAAAGAGTCGAGTTCCTCGCTTAAGTCTTTTGTTTTAGCATTGCTGGTGGTCTGGAAGAAGCGGCGCTTGCTCAACTCACCTGAATAAATCGCGAGCAATATCCCAAACAGCAAGAATACTCCGTTTTTGGTTCCCATCATCATTGCGCACGAAAGACAAGATTTCGAAAACCAAACACAAATTTTTTACTTTCTCAAATTCTGTCACCAAAAAATATTTCTTTATTTTCTTCTTTCCTTGACAACAATAACTACTAGAACCACTTCTCACACTTCTAAATCTACCTTCAGCAGGTGCACTGAATTTTTTTCTTGTCGGCAACTTTTCAAAATTTTGTATAAAATTTTATTTTAAAAAAATATTCGGAAAAAAGTAAATTTTTATGTTATTTATTTCGGGGCAAGGGAACTAGTTATCGCATGTAAATCGAATGCTACATGGCAAAAAACACTTCGCAGCGCTTTTGTGTGAATATTGTTGTAAAACGATTTTTTAAGACGTTCTCAAGTAATATAATCGATACTTTTTATAAATTGCAAATTAATTAAAAAAAAACTCCGGCACATTTGGCACGAGGAGTGGAACCTCTTTTTTTATATATACTATATATATTTATGTATATCGAAGACTGCTACAAATTTAAATTATGCAAAAAAAATTTTGAGATTTTTATATCGCCACACTCCGCACAGTGCTCAACTGGCGAGCACTTTTCTGAAACTGCGATTGCCGTGAACTAAACGGCCGCGTTGGAGCTCGGATTCGTCTATCTATCTTTTGCGGAGATTGTTGAGTGCCAGGTTGGCGGTGTGTAAAGTGACGGCCGCCAAAACTATCAACAATTGCAAGAAAATAAAATACACTACGAAAAAGTGATAAAATATCGAGAGCGCGAATAGGAGAAGCCCGCCGAGAATCCGTCAAATGCAGCGGGGCAAGCATGCGGCCAGGTGTGATAGCGCACCTGAGCGCGATATACGCGCTGTTTTTTGGGAAAGGTGGGAGTTGGGGTATCCCCGAATGGTCGTACTTTTTCGACTGGTGGTACTGGAGATGACCGCCGGTGGAGGCGCCTAAGTAGGGGGTGCTCCGCCAGGTAGACGCTTGCTACCGCTTAACGGTCGCGCAAAACTTGATTAAAAAGGGGAATTCGAGTGCATTTTTGCGACTGCGCAAGCGGCTTAATCAGCAGCATAAGTAGCAGGCGTCAGCTGTGCCGCTGTTGCGGGGAAGAGGCTGCAAGAAATTCCGATTTAAAAAAACGTGTTACAACAAAAAAAACCCAGAGCAAAGAAGTCTTACTTACTTTCGTCGTTCGTGCACTGGAAACATATTTTGTGTATGGTCTGTCTATTTCTTATGCTATATTTCTTATCTTTCCGAATTAGAACTTCTTACGAAAGTGCACGTAATATCTCAAGATTGAAGTTGCGCTGCAAAGCGGCCAGTTTGCAGACCCACCGCTGCTTCTGGCGGGTCATTTTGTAGGAAGTGGGAGCAGCGAACGTTGTGTCACGTTCACTTTTAGGTGAGGGCGGAACTGCAGTCGTGATCTATATGGCAAGGACGAATATGTTTTTTTCTTTTTTATCATAGTAATGTATCCGGTTACCTTGGCTGAATATACTTTTTCGTCAAACTTCTTGTTACATTGCATCTAACAAGAGTTTGCTCCAGTTTAATGCTGCTGCTGCTGAAGGCGTTGGCTCCATTTTCTGTGCGACAATTGTTCGCTTGAGCCTTGCTATGCTCCAAATATGGTGAGATATTCTTTTTGAACTCGTACACGCATATTTTTTAACAATTTAAATGACCCGAGGGGCACTTTTTTTTTATAACCTCATTTAAATGACCTGTGTACAATTTTTTAATAACCATATATTATGACTTTAGTTGTAAGTAGTTGCACAATGAATAAATTAAGATAAATTTTCCTCTTATATATTTTAACAATTACTATTTATATGCTTAAAGCCATTTATTCGGTTATTTTATGTAGAGCGAAACCGGGTAACAAAAAGTTTGTTATATATAATATGTTGTGCATAAATAATTACATAAGCTACAACATACATAAAAATGTTCGTGTTACTACATTATGCTCATTATGAAAACTAAATTGAATTGAAAAAATCAAGCTAGCTGCTTTAATATTTACATTTCTACCTTATCTTTTCATTTATAAATAAATCGTAACTAATATACGTACATTTACCAAAACAGAAAATTAACTGACTAATAGAATGATAAACATTTTATTTTAATTGGCTTAAGTTCCATTTTAAGAGTTTTCAAACTGCTATAAAGTATATTATGCAGTAAAATTTTATGAGACAAGAGCTATATTTTTGTTTTTTAGCAACAGGTATTTATTTAAGACTACAATTTTTTTTCTTGTTATCCATTATTGCTTTTGATTCTTACTATTATTATTCTTATTATTACTTTTTCTACAGCTCGTATTCGTAAGTTGTACCTATGTATATAAATTAAAAGATGTAAGTCTTATTTTGGTAAGTCTATAATTGGGTCTAATGAACTAATAAATAAATAAATAAATAAATAAAGGGTTTGTTTTCGATTAGCTCATATAATGATTTTTTAAATAATAATAATTGAAAAATGCATCTGATTTTCTTTTTTATTGATTTCTTTTTGTGTCAATTGGGCAATTAATTCGTAAAAATAAAGGTCAGAAATATAATAATAATAATTATACTATAACTTGGCTATTTCTTGTGGTAAGAGCATTCCTTTTACTTGCATTCAAAGTGAAATTAAATGAAGTTTCTACATTTATTAGGAATTATTTTTCCGCAGATCGTCAAACTATCAATTTTCGCAATTCAAAAAAATCCCTTTAGGTGGTTAGACCCCCCCGAAATTTTGAAACTTAAGGGGGCAGTACACTTCTTTTTTACATTTTTTAAAAGTGTTTTTTTTTTTATAGAAAAATTTATTGAATCATTTGAAAATTTTACACATTAAAATATATGTATCAAAGAAAACAAAAATAATTTTTTCGAAATTTATGGCGTTTTGTACGGCAGTAATATGGCTGCCTAAAAAAAAACCCTTTTCAAACTGGTTGGTAAGAAATCTCAGCTCTGGAACGTCTGAAACAAAAAATTCAAAGCACATATTAAAATATAAGTCAGCTGCTATCGTGTAAACCACGATGAAGTATTTTGGCAAGAAAACAACAAAATGGCGGAGTTTTTAATTTTTATTTTTTTTTTATTAACATATTTATAAAAAAAAGGGTTCAATATTGACCTATATTAATAAGCCATATATACCATAAGCAAACATATATGGAATAAGTCCGCCAAATTTAAGCCCAATCGGACCAGTAGTTTTTTCAAAAAACTGCCAACCAGGTCAAAAAACGTAGTTTCGAGAAAAACGGGTTTAAAGTTTATTTTATTCAATTCGCAAATAATTCTGAAAAAAAAGTATCCTACGCTTATTCGGCAATGCCTTTTCAATAGATTTAACATATTGTAAACTACTTTTGGAGGTACATATATAGTATACAAATTTGATGTTTTTGAAAACATCGATTTTTTCAAAAAATAGAAGTCTACTGCCCCCTCAACTAAAAATTTACATGATTTTTTAAGAACAGAACAAGGGTTGAACAGTCAGATGAGTAAAACTTCCGCTCTTATTTTTTCTTTGAAAATGATGAAATATGTTAAAGACATGTTTGTATCTTAGGCAAATCATTTTTATTCCAATTTTTTAATTTAATAAATTTATGTTTGAAAAAAATGCCCTTGGAATGAAAAAATATAATACCTCAAATACCTCATCGCAAAATTCATTAACAAAGGTAACAAAATAATAGGTGCTCCCCGCTAGGTAATAAATATTAGCGCCTTTGCTCATTTTGAAAGTAGTGGAATATTATAAATAGTACATTTTGGATACAATTAACAATCATCTTTAGCACTTAGTAATTTACTCAGATTGTAACTGATAACTGAAGAAGTTCAAACATATTTTTTAAAATATTTCTTACTCTTTCTTTCGCTGCGAAAAGTCGACAATTAGATTTTCTTTTTTGAAATCATTTTTTTTTTTAAGTTTAATTTTTTAAAACACTTAATTTTTGTTAATAATAATAAGAGTTGGTAGTATAGATATTTTTAAAAATATTTAATTAAATTTATATTGAAGATGTAAAAATTAAACTTTACTCTAAATTATCAATAATAATAATAAATATTTTAACGCTATTTAAAAAAATTGTCAATTTAGCCCGGACTAAAATCTTGGCTAGGGCCTTGGGTGGTCGTATATTGGGTTGCGGAGGGAAAATTGTAAAGTCTTATCTATTCCTAAACTAGAAAGTTGTATCTCAGGACGACTTTTTAGATTTTTCTTTAGAGTGCAGTTTAGCAAGAATCTTCCTGTTTAAAAAACGTTAATTTCCATCTCTGAAAAAGTGGCATCTCTGAAAAAGTTCGCAGTGTATATCCTCCACTAAATGTCTAAAAAAAATTGGGAAATAATTTGTTTGAATATTTATTAATAACAATTATAACGTCAACAACGCTAGCTGTAGCTTAGTTGCTGCAAACTTGCCTGGGCGCAAATAACTCGTGTTTGGTAGTAAATATGAAGCAATAATGCAAAAGAAATATTTATCATATTTGATCAAAATTCAACCAACAGTTTAAAAGACATTCAATTTTAAAATTAGCCAGTTGATTTAGGTCTTTATATTAGAGTTATATTAATGCTTTCTACACGTAAGTGCTTCTAAATTACGGAAAATTGCGTAGTTTACATAATTTATGACCTCAACTTATTTTGCAATTATGTTGTACCGACTACTACAAAAGTGTTTTTTGCACCTCTCGTGAAAATTATAATTTATGTCTTATGAATATCACCGTCAAAACGCCTTTCGAAGTGCAAAAGGTTAAAAATTCCCTGGTGTCAGTTTGACTACACATTAATATTTTCCACTTTTAAAGAATGATAGAAAAAAACATTTTATTACGTTTTGCCCATAAAATAACAATAATTTATCAAATAAATCACCAGAGAAATACAAATGCATTTAGATTGCATTCCATTGCATAAACTTTTTCACAAATGCTAAGAAACTTGAGACCTGTAACATTATAAACGGCAATAAAGGCATCTGTAAAATATGACGGAAACTTGCAAAAGATGATTCATTATCAAAAACATGGAAATTAAAACAAAAAAAATTAATATTAAGCGTTGCAACGGCATCACGATTGCAAAACATGGTCCAGTTAAAAGATGGGGAGTGGCTCTTGAGTGCAATAAAGAAGACCTCTCAAGACCTTGGTTTTACTTTCAATGAAAACAAAAATTCGTGATTCAGCGGAAACTTATCGATTCTGAACGTTTGTCACACTAACTAACGCAACTCTATGTATGTGCTTCTGGCAAGCATATTGGAGCGCATAGACGCAACAAAAATGTAACAAATCAATTCTATGCAAATTCCCAATTCATCAGTCCATCGGCAACTCTGATTGACAATGGGATCAGGCAGTCATGCCGAAGCAGAAACTTTCACATGATTAGTCGTATTTTGCATACTAAACGCCGCCGACTATTAATCATGAGGCAGTTAGGACCACAAAATTATCGTGTATTTCCTAAAACCGTGAAAAATGTGTCATCCTATGAAATACGAAGCCGCATATATTTTTTAGTATAGGAGTGTCCACGCATTAAACATGCAAACTTGGGAGATGCAACTGAACTTCGATAGTTTTTGAAATGATGTAATTATTTATGTAAAGGAAATGTTCGCCAAAAATTATGAGTCAAGTTTTTATGAATGATTCAAAAATAGAAGAATTGTTTGATTAAAAAAATTTTTTTTACTGTGTCAAGAAGTCAAGATCGATTAAATTAATAGCCTTAGAAAAATTCTTTTGTCACCCCAAAGGTCATGGAAAAAAAAAGAAATATTTCTTCAAGATACTTAATTTATTAGCAAAATTAATAGTTGCACAACAGTAGCGTTGCCACAGGAAAAAAACAAGGAAAATATTATAATACCTATACTGATAGTACATGAAAAACACTTTTTAATCGAAAAACTCCATTATTAGTCCTATCCGCAATGGTAGTCGACTATAAAAACGGTGGAACAAAAGCGATTAAATCATGCATTAAAGTGCAGTTGCGTCAAAACTTGAACTATTTCGTAAAACAATCGTCTGGGTGGCCGGTGGTAAACACTCAATTTGATGGCGTAAATAAAGGAAGGCGAAGGGAAAGTGTCGGAACGTTTCGAGATTATCTCAACTCGCAAGTTATGGTGGGCTTTCCCTCCTAATTGAATCTAATTACATCCTAATTAAATCTCGGGCAAATGAGTTTCGCATATCAAAGTGGCCATTATGATGACTTTAATGGGAGAACGCTTTATCAAAAATCAAACTCGATTAAGCGGTAAAGTGTAATAGTACAGGGAAGTTGGCTGGGAACTTTGTAAAAAAGTTAACAATGGACATGAAATAAAATGCATGTTTCCGGTGGGTTTTGAAAAATCTTAAAAAGTCTTTAATAAGAAATTTGGAGGCATACATCAATATTTGCGAATTTTTAAAAACCCATTGACCATACAGGGATTTCTTCTTCAAGGCTATGGCTTACAGAAAGTCCTTTCGGTTGACAGCATAATAATCCGAATCCTTCAAAAACGAATGTTTACTTAAAAAAAAAAAAAACATAACCTGCTACAGTTTTTGCAAAATACGAAATATGATATCACACAATTTTGAGACTGAATGAGAGCTGGACTCTAGATCTCATCAGATTACTTATCCTTTTTTACCCGAATATATGTTCTTCGCGAGTATCTATATTTATGTTTCTTTATTCCCTCGTAAATTTCAAACGGCTGGATGAATTTTGATAAATAAAAAGTGTCATTAGATTCGCCTTGATTCCAAGAGTCATAGAATAAGGTATATGAAATATTTGTTTTTGTACGTGTACCTAATTTTTTTATTCGAAATTCATGAATGTGGGTATCAAGTTAAAGGTTTTTATGGGAAGATTTTCAATATTCATACACCCAATCATGCTTTTAAAAGGAGATTTTTTACATGTTTTTGATATATGTAACAAAAAAAAATCATTTTCCTCTTTACACGATTTCATTCGATTTAGCACGGATAAAAAAAGCTGTTTGATTTTCATTTTAAGTACAATGCTCGGTATAGTGCTCATGAGCACTGTAGTGGAGGCGCCTAAACAACGGTGGCTCATCAGAGAAGGCAAAGGAGGCAGTGCCTCCCCTTTCAAGTTTCACAGTTCTTAGACTGTGAACTAAACAAAAAAAAAAAAAAAAAAAAAAAAAAAGGAAGAATTTTTTTTGAGTAGAATACACATGAGAAATATAAATTTTGTAAAAATATTGATATTGCTTATGGCCGTTAGCCAACACAAGGAATTTTTAATGTAATGGCAATTTCTCGTGAAAAATGCCCCTCTCTGAGGAGGCTAGACTCCGACGATTTGATGAGTAAAAATATGACGAACGAAAAATATGAAGAGCCGTGACGTAATTTGTTTAAAAGAAACTGTGGCCGAAGAATTCTGTGTGTGCGTGACAGAGGAGGCTAGCCTCCCTGATATACTGGCACAGCATACGTAACGTAACATGAAGAAACACGGAAAGAGGGTAGGAATGTAGGCAGGGGATGAGATAGCAAAAGAAAACCGAGAAAAAGAAAGTGGCTCTCGCTCATGAGTCATAAGCGCGATCGCTCCAATCTACAAAAAATATATACGGGCGTGCAAACAGGAGCGATTTGCATTTTTTTCACTGTTGAGACCTGAGAATTCTGTTCTGAATGTGTGGTAGAGAAGGCTAGCCGCCGATCTGTTTATTAGCAAACTGATGATGTATTGGCATATGTAGCATATTTTGTTCTACTCAGGATTTCTATGGCAAGGCTGCAGGGGTCGAAGGAGTCAAGGGATGTACCTGAGAGGGGAGGCATGCCTCTGGTGATGAGATATTATTACTTAAGAAAGAGGTGCTTCATCCAAAGTTATTTATTCATTAAATATCGGGTTGGCACGAAAGAAATGAGAGTTTGTTTTTACATTTTAAATTCTAACATTTTTATTTTACTATACATTTAGTCAATCAAATACTCGCCGTGAGCATCTATGACTTCTTGCCAACGTATAGGCAAGGACTGGATGCCTGTTGCCCAGAACTCAGCGGGCCGTGAGTTGAAGAAGGTAGCTACGTAGGTTTCAACTTCATTAAAAGTGTTAAAGCGTTTATCACGCAAATCATTTTTCATGGCTCTGAATAAATGATAGTCTGAAGGGGCAATGTCTGGGGAATATGGTGGATGAGGTACCGTCTCCCAGCCTAAGCCCTGCAGTTGTTGGCGGCTGGTGGATGCAGTGTGCCGGAGAGCGTTGTCATGAAGTAAAATTACATTGGCTCTTCTTCGTCTTTTTTCTTTGATAGCTGTGGCTAGTTTATCGAGCTGCGCCGCATATGTGTTAGCATTAACTGTTTCATTATGTAATAATTCATAAAACAGCATGCCCTGAGAATCCCAAAAGCAGCACAATAGAACTTTTTCGCCGCGGTTTTGATATTGCTTTGGTTGAGTTGGTGGGTCTTCCTTTCGTGGCAGCCAGAAGGCACGGCGCGACTTGTTTTCGTAGAGAACCCACGACTCGTCCCCTGTGACCAAATCCTCCAAAAACTCCTTCCGGCGCGGTCGAATTAGTAGCGATTGGCAGACGGCGACCCGAGCAGCACGAGTGGCGTCTGTGAGGGCATGAGGTGTCCATCGGGATAAAACTCTCCTACATCCGAGCTCGTGCAGGTGATATTCTATAGCGTGATGGCTGCAGTGGAGTTTTGTCGCTAATTCACGAGTGCTTGCATCCGGCTTCTGTTGCAGTTCACGGCGTAAATCATCATTGTCGAAAGCTGGTGGTCGTCCCAAGCGAGGCTGACTTTCGAGTCTTCGGTCTCCTGTACTGAAGCGTTTAAGACACTGTTGCGTGACTTGTAGTATCTGAGCCAAATGCAGTGTTGATGTTGTCTGCCGCAGCTCGCGCACTATGGCCTAACAAATACTCGTAAAGGTATAGAGTTCGAACTTGTCGCGCATCCATTTTTCTTCAAACTGACTGAATTAATCGTGCGTCCGCTTTTATATACCCCTAGGACTGAAGCACCCAGAATGTTCTATAACATACTAGAATATGGTCGAAAACAATTGATTAGAAAAACAACATGAGTAGAGTTTTCTAGAGTGTCTCATTACTTTCGTGCCAACCCAATACATTAAAAGGTCGATTTAGGCCAGTGATGATGACGTCTTTTTTGCACGTTTCTTTTTTTTGTATAACTTTCGCTGGAACGTATTTACCGTGTAAAAACAGAATTGAGTATATATAGATTATGTATATGTATTATAACATGTAATCGATTTATACGAAAAAAAACTTTTTGACCTAAAATTGTAAAAAAAAAAAACAGTGAATTTAATAATTATATAACTATATAATTGTAATTAATAATTATTTACTGAAAATGTAATATTAAGACCATACATCTAATATATTAGAAACCCACGCCATGTATGTAAAGTTTCTTTTTTAGTACATAGTGTTTTTCTAGAATGGTGTACCTTATCATTTATTTTAATAGAAAATCTTTTCTTATAAATCTTCGAATATATGATTTAATTTGATATTTCCTTAGACCTAATAAATTGCCCTATATATTATCCAGAAATATACTAACTCTCATTCTGTCTTGTTGTCAGTTATAAAGCACTTCGATATTTTAACTTTACTTTCTAAAGCATTAAACAACAAAACATAAAATTTCTTCGCGTAACCGTCAGTCCATTAAAATTCAAAAGATCAAAAATATGTTTCCTCTGTAAGTAATAAGGTGTTCCGATTTACTTGCTACATTAAAATGTGCCAAAAACCTCGAAGTAGTACATTGCACCACATAACCAAAAAATTCGTTTTACTTTCAATGAAATTATATCAAAAAAAGCGATATGACGACCGATTCGAAATTCCAAGCTAACCTGACCGGTTCAAGAGCATATTTTCTGGCTCAATTACGACGATATAATCGTCGAAAACCGATTTCCACACTTAACTAACTCTTACGACGTCATTGACAACGTCCAGTTAAAGTCCATGAACGCGATGCACTTTTCCGGATTGTCGCATACCGCAGTCTTGCAATTATCATAATTAATGGGCCCGAATACGAATTCTGAAGTCGGACTCTCTTAATGCAGTGTCGTCAACTTGTGGCTGCGGACGCAAAATGTAATTTGCCTTGTGTTGGACTTTAATTATGGCAAAAAGGACAGTACAAGATTTGTGTATAATGTGCAAATAATAAAACCGCAGTCGAACCAATTCTCTCCGGATTACATTAATATAATCATAAAGGGACCAAACCGTGACACGCCGCATAATTTCAAGCATGTTTGCATTACATTTTCGCGGCTTTTTATCTCACTAATTCGCTTCATTAGGCGACAAATTTGCTCAAATTTCATAGAGTCCATTTCCCAATAATGTCGGAATAGTAAAAATGGATTAAAACCGAGCGCTAATCAGATAATGACGGCTGCAACCTCAGAGGCTGCAATGACCCTTTTCTGTTTACCTTGCTTTAGGCTCATAATGGTGAGAGGTTTAATTGCGCGCCAAAGATACCATCTTTCAAAAAGCGGCCATCTGCGCTCGTTCGGACCCAAACCCAAACCAAACGCATTTTGTGGGCACAAAGCACGCGAACTGTGCGGCGGCGGCATATAAATTGGGCGGCAATTAAGGACACCAAGTGCAAATTGTGCGGTCGCCATTGGGAAATAAAGCCGCGCAATTTGGCGCCGCGACAGCGCACGGGTCAAATTGACCCAGGCCAGGCAATTCCGGTTCGGACATCCAGCCATTAATCAATGAACTTCCACGGGCCGAGTCAATTCTGAAGAGCAAGTACACGGCGCAAAATGATGACTTGATTCGCGGCGCCCCTTCAAGATTTTGCCAAAATGCGCATTGTTGCTTAATATCCGATTGATGTGGCTTTTGATCGAAACTCGACGCAAGGTCAGCGCATGGGCGAGACCAAACCGCGCTCCGGGGTCCGAAAGAAAAAGTCTTTATAATCGCTAACTGTATACCGAAACGCGTCTAACGAAGAAAAAAAAACCAACAAACAAAAAACCAAGAAGGTCGAGGCTGTGGACCAGCCCAAAACTTCACTAGCCTAGAGATTAAATTCTTGAGGTATTTCTCGTTTTTATGCAATTTTCAAAAAATTTGGACGCGGCGGCCGCATGGTCGTTCTGACAAAGGCCGGGAAGTCCACAAATTTTCTTTAAAAAAAAGTAACAACAACACATCGAAAAAATCTCGCCACCATTCCCAGGTGTTTTTGCAACAATACAGTACTCGACAATTCTCAGAAACGTGTGAACTTTTCCGTTTACGACTGCACTAAACCTTTATATCACACTAATTGAATAATACCTGGGCTGGTGCGCATTTTGGAACTCGGTCAATCGACCAACTTCTGAATATCTACTCTTTTTTTTTATACCTGTAACTGCAATGTATCTTTCGTGGTCTTACGTAAAATCAGCCAGTTGCACGTTAAATTTATGCGATGTTTTGAGTGATTCTCGGCAACAAAAGATCTTCCTTTATCTTTTTCGACCAGGTCTTTTTCACGCCGAAATCGTTGAGACAACTTACGATTTTTAAGAAGCCTCTCAACGGTTTAATTAATCGGTCACACCAAGAAGTCGACGGTTAAATGGAACTGATTTGCATTTTTTATATTATTGCAATACTACTATAAAAAGTTGAGTAAATATTAATAATTGTACATGATTGCTTATTATTATGTAATCGCGGTCATGATTTTTAAGTTCAGCGGTTGCTCGCTAAAAGGTGACAGTCTTTTACAATAAAAGGCAGTCGTTAAATTATTATGCTTTTTTTTATTACTCTCTTAAACAAAAGCTCACTAATATTTGAATATTTGTTTATTTCATTAAATTTAAATATTTTTATAAGCTTTTTTTTAAATTTCAGGTTTTGACAGAAACTAAAGATCATATTTTAACGCCTCCATGTTAAAGAGTTGATGTGGACATCTAAACCAAAAATTCAATAAAAAATCAAAAGTTAGGTATTCAAGATATTGCAAAACACATAAAAAGTGTCTCTCTCTCTCTTTACACTTTACATTGAAAACAAATATTTCTGGTTGAATCAACAATGAGGGCTTGTTGATTCCTCTAATTGCATTTATCTGTTTGCTTCAATTAACGATTTCCATGTTAATTTTATTAGGGAATTGTTATTATATAATATTATTATATTCTTCGATTTTTAATTATAATTCATTCACTTTGAATTCTTATTAAATTGGTAACGTACATTTTATTGAAACAAAAAGCATATTTAGTTATTCCTACTATGATTTCTGTTTGCTTTAAAGCTAAATTAAGGGTTAAATCTAGTTAGCCAACCAGAAGTCTGGTCACTTATTTCTTCAGTTCACTTTTATTGCAAACTATTGAATTTCGCGGATTCAAATGGTATAAGTTCATTTTCCAAGTCTCATGAAGCCTATTGAGAACGTTAAAATTGAACTGGAAAAATTAATAAATGGATAATGTTATAAACAGCGGGCTTATACCACTTTCAAATCACTTATATAAAGGAGTCCTTCACGTGCTGGTCTGATAAAAATTTTATTTCAATGGTGGGATCAATATGGCGCGTTTCATCTCAAATCTTTTTTCAATTCACATAAATTTAGTTTCCATTAATCATATCTATTTTTTTAAACTAAATGTGGCGGCATATTGAAAAATAAAACTTAGATTTCTTTTAAAATTCTTTCAAAGAAACGGATGCGCTTAGCATTAACCACTGCGGTTACGGAAATTATCGATAAAAAATCGAATTATATGTATTCGAGTTATCGATAATTTGTTTTTGATTTATTATTAAAGTTTCAAATATTCTTACTCTACCGATCGCCGAAGTTAAGCAGCGTTGGACATGGATAGTACTTGGATGGTGGACTGCAAGGGAGACATTAATTGAAAAGACTAATGTAGTCAAATCCTATATTTGAGTTGTTTTAACGTTAGCTCCTAAGATATTTAAATTTTAGATCCAGTAGTGTAAATCACTAGTACCATATTATTTGAACCATATTTGTAGTTTAAATAACAAGATTGTTTTCTTAATTTTTTAATTAGGCTTCTCTATTCATACCTGCTAATAATCTTGTTAGGTGGAAATCATTAGAAGAATTAATTGAATAAACCATAAAATTGGTTGTTCGAACATGACATTTTTTTGGGTATATTAAGCCTTTTTAAAATAAAAGATGATAACATTCGATATATGTATCAATATACTTAAATAAGTAAATATGTGTTAATTACTTCTTTAATTTAGAAGATAGAAAATTCATAATTCATAAAATTAACATTATTTACCCCAAAATATCAGACAGTTGAAGCTTTAATATATATTATGTAATATAAAATGAAAAACTTATTGTGCGAGGACTTTTTATAAGTATATCATGTATCTTCTTAATTTATCCGAAAATTTCAAGGATGTGTTTTATTTGAAATAAATTAATGAAAAGACGTTTGCAACACGAGCTTGCAATTTAAAATAATATATATATTTTTATAAATTCCAACAAATCAGCTAAATTAAAAAAAGATGAGACACAGTTTTTTGTGTTTTTATAAATTTTCTAAAACATATTGAATAGATCATTAAAAGTAATTTATGCAAACAAGCCGAACAAAAAGATATTGAAATGCCATTTTTCCCACTGTTCGGATTGATTTTAGTTTATTTGTGTGTCACGAAGACCCTCGTTTAAAGCAAATTACATTTTTATTATAAAATTGTGAAAAAGTCTAATCATTTTCGCCACCGCCTTTAAAAACACATGTAAAATCTGAGCAGAAATTTTGTAACGAAAACGACAGTCCCACCTTTTTTATTATGTTCCGTAGCATTTTAATTGGGCATCAATAAATTTCCAGTGTGTTGATTAAATGAATGAGCCAAAATTTTGCCCGCCTTGCGCAGAGTTTAGAGTTTCTACAACTAAATTATCAGGTTTGAAATTTATGTCGCTTTCAAATCTCATTAATGAAGACTAGCAGACATGAGATTGTTATCTATTAATTACGATGTTACTTCACGATGATAGTTGCGATTAATTTATGCGATGCGGAGAAGGTTTTGTGTCGCCCAAAAATCATAAGCTTGAGTTATCCACTGACCGAAGACGAGGGAAAAAAGAAAGTCACTTTTAGGGACGTAGTATGGTTACGGGTGTCTGAGGGAAACATATAATATTAAGAAAATGAGGTGACGAAAAAAATAAAATTCAAAATAAACAACCAAACATGTGTGGCCCCGGTTGGCAAAAATCTGATCTTACGCAAGTTTTCTGGGCAGAAATGTAACGAAAAAGTAAAACGAGCACCCAAACCTGGGCAGGCCGGTTGCAGTTTGAGCCGCGCCAACCGACACTGAAAAAATTTTATATCGACTACTATACGAAGTTGACCAACTTATTGCGGCGCTGCAACTTGTAATAACTACCGTGTGGTGCTAGTCTACTTTTAATGCTACTGTAAGCAATGCGACAATTTTTTTTATTTAAATGGCGAGATAAGTGGAAACGCATGATGACATACGCAGGAATGCGGAGCAATAAAGCTTGTAGGTAATTAAGTGCAGTGTGTTATTCCAACAATTGCAAAAAACTCACAGTTTTTGTTGAAATCACTGCAATATATTGCATGTATCCTTCTTACGAGTAATTATTAAATGTTTAAAGCTAATAATATTAAGTCATTTCAAAATAACAAGGATTTTGGGTCTACGAAGACGAATACGACAATATTTTTAATCCAATTAATTTTTATTAATCAATTATTACTAACTCAACTCCTACACCTCTTCATAATTTATTTATTTATCCAACAAAGAAAAAGAAAAAAATCTAAATCCGTAATTTTAACTTATTCTTTACTTGATTTCTATCTAAATTAAAGTCCACCTTATCAAAATGCTTATGCTAAGAGTTTTTTAAAGAGTCAATCATGTAAAAATCAAAATTTTGTAGGTTTCTTGTCGCTACATTATTTTTTTAAGAGTCGCCGTATTTCCGATAGGGATTCAAATTACCGATCATTTGTTGTAAGTGTCAATGTCACTTTTGTTTCGTAAAGTTTAACAAATCGTCATAGAAAGATATACACCGCAGCAACTATTCTAAATCGTGAAAATTAATTTCCGAAATCAGAGCTCCATTATAAAAACGTATAGAGCACTTCATAAATTTTATGGACCGAATAATTGCCCTTGAGGAGGTGCATAGCAATGATCTACGACTTTTTATTTCCAAAACTTCAGGACATTGATGTTGACGACTTGTACTTTCAACAGGACGACGCTATGTGTCATACAGCGACTGAAACAATCAATTTATTGGCAAGACAATTTGGCGAAAATCTATTTCTATGACCTATTAATTGGCCACCAAGATCGTGAATTTGACACCGCTGAAGTATTTTTTGTGAAGATATGTGAAGTCTCTGATATATGCTGATAAACCACCTTCGACTGACACATTGGAAGTCAACATAAGACATGTTTGTGTTTTGTTTTTCAAGAAATTAGTGAAAGAGAAACTCATGGGTTATTTTTGTCCACGTAAAATTTAAACTTGGGTTTCTTCAATTTATCAAGTGATCAGATAGATAGAAAATCCCCCAGATGATTCTACTGTTTTTTTCATTTTACTCCGATATTTTGCACTTCTAATAAAAATAACCGCATAAAATTAAAAAATAAATAAATATTATAATAAAAAATAATTCCCAGTTTATCTTTCACAATCAGAGAAAAATATTCTCACGCCTAGAGTTATAAGAAAATTACAAAACACATTAGTTAGACCTGTAACCGTATTAATCGTGATGTAACACCAGATGAGTTAAATTTGTTTGAATTAAGCAATTCACATTCCCTGAAATGGACTCCTACCGTTCCTGCAATCATGATTATTTGTTTAATTAATTGAATTCTCCCAAGTTGTAATGTATACTATATATTGCGAAATTTGTGATATTGTCCTATTTCATTTTCGACATTGACACAAAAATAGTGCAAACTTGGGTGCCAAATATTTTTGATCAAACATTCTCTTTCACATTCCGTGTGCGAACGATAAGATCATGTTTAAATTAGATATCCGAAAAACCCTCCAACAGATGCTTATCATTTCCTTTAATTTGCTGCTGGAGTATCATATGGCCTCTAAGTCTCAAAAAATTTCAGACAGCGTGAATTACTGATCATGCTGTATCTAAGCAGCAAATCACTGCGGCGAAAAAAAAAAAATATCGATCAATTGAATTTCGCCATTAAAATCGCAAAAAGAAAGGCAAACATTGGACTGAAATCAAGATCAAGTCAGCTGCGTCCTCTTAAAGTTCAAGCCCTCGAATGAATTTTTCCACGTTACAATTTCCGCGTCAGTAAGCCGTATTTCGATGAATAAGTAGTTTTTCAGCTTTCCGGGCTAAAATACAATTACAAATTTAGTATGACGGCAATTTAAGTTCGTTCTCTAGAAAACTCCCTGTTGCGAGACATGGTAACAACGCCCAGAAAGAACCGGATCTTTAGCATGCAAAACTCCAAGGTCCCCAATTCGAACAATGTAGAAAACGGCTGCTTATTAACCGGGCTTCACCTCTGTCCGCAAATAGAGCAATTTACGTGGTCGCCGGTGACGGTCACTGAAAATCGGTGGTTGTGCCCACGATACCCATTACCCATATATGTGGAAATATAAAAAAGACCCATGTCCACAATATCGCATTATGCCCGATCGGATGAACTCTGTGATCCGGTTCTAAAAATCCCTCTATAATAAATGCAGTCAGTTCTACTTTACGATCACGTAACAACATCCCTTTCAGATCGCTGCTTGGCAGCTAAATTCAATTCGACGTCCTTCCTGTTTGCGCGATCGATTTTGCGGCGCAAGAGTAGCTCAGTTAACACCTTCAAGGTTGCAGCCACCGATCGGCGGTTTAATTTTCACTTTTGAAAAGACAAAAAAAAATTGTTTTTTTCCATGTCATAACACCAAACTGGTCCAATACTCGTTTTTAATATTCGCCTCCTTCGAACAATTGCAGCACGCAGCGAAATATGCCTTCTGGGGCTACTTAAGCTTCACTGCACACCTTCGCCTCCGGCCAGGTGATCGATAAGCAGGAGCGCACGATCTCATTAATCCGCCCATAAATCGAAATGACGAGCTTTACTTAACGTCTCTAATAATTTATAATGAGCGCCAGTGATCGACGAAATTTTTCAGTAAGGCCACGGAGGGTTCTGAGTGTTCTGAGGCGTTTCGAAAATGATCGGAATGAAACACGCGTGGTTCGCTGCACCTCAACACCGATCACCTACCATTAACATGTTCTGCGGTCAATTAAATGCCGCAGTTCGTACTTGTTATAAAATAAAAGGGAAAGCCAATCTGACTTTCTGTTTCCTGAGGTTAATTTTCTGGGTATTCTACCGCAGCCGTTTTTGCACTTAAAAGCTTGATTTTATTTGTTTTCTTCAAGGACGGTGATTTAAGTCCGGTTAGCACGTAGCACCATGAGAAAATATAAAATGTTGAAATAAGGATTCTCAACTTTTACCTGAAAAAAATTTAAGAACACTAACACGTCTTAATTTTCAAGGGAAAGGTCGAAATTATAGAATAATCTCTCTTTATACATATAACGAGGAAATGAAATTTCAAATGAGTCGACTTAAAATTGACTTTCGGAATAGGCCCCAAAGTCAGCTTAATCCTTTACGGAGCAAATTTCAACTTAGTTAACACTAATAGAATATTAGATGGAATAGACAGTCTAATTAATGGGAATAATAATATCAAAGATATTTTTAAGTATTCAATACATTTATTTTGAAAAAAACCTCTATAAATAAACCTGATAAACAATAAATCGTTTGTTGGTCTATACCTAACCACTTTACTCTTTTTACAAACACAAATTAAACACACCTTATGAATTCTTTAATTTTTTGATAGCTTTAATTGGATTAATTAAGGAAAACGACAAGCGTTACATTTCAAGATTAACTAAATTTTACGACAGCATACATCTTTTAGTTATCAGTTTTAAAAAGAATTTTATACGAAGATTTGTTGAAGTTATGCTACATGACGTCAACCGTAATGGTTTAAATATTCTTAGTAAATGAGAGGGAGGAAGTTGCTTTGTTACATTACTGCAAAACGGCTGTGTAAAGGGTTAAAAATGAAAAATTAAAGTCTAACTAACAAGGAAACGTTCTTAGGTGTGTCTCACCGATTTTGATGAAATTGAAATATGTTATAGAGTATCGACAAATAAGACACACGTATTTTTTTTATCTGCGGATACGCACATTTAGGGGGTGAAAACCACCCCTAAAGTTTACTCCCAAAACATTTTTTCCTAAATATTTCAAGTTCTAAAGAATTTGTTCGAATGAAACAAAATGGAAATGATGTCTCATAAATATACTAACCTTTTGTAAGTAATCCGGTTCTCGGGGATGGCAACCCTTATTTCTCATTGCAGAAAAACGATTTTTTGTTTATATTTTTGCGTCACAATGATAACGGTTTCAGTTAAAAATCATTGAAAAATAGTTTTTTACATACGATTTTGAAAAATAAAGTTGACCTGTTTTTCGGTTTTCATAAAAAAGCTCCTCAAGGGGGTAAACAGCCCCTAGCACTAATACGTAAATTATGTATATTCTTTCAGACATCAATTTTTTCGTGAAAACCAGTATTAAGGGGTTTTTCGAGTCGCTGATTATGAATCTGGTGTTAAATCTAAAAAAAATCAAAATTACGGATCCAACATGACGGACAAACTTTAGAAAAATACAGCAATTTAAAAAAAAATAAATAAATAAATAAAAGTAGTAAATGTGCATATCCGCAGATAAAAAAAAATGCGTGTCTTTTATTTTTCGATACTCTATAACTATAACATATTTCAATTTCATCAAAATCGGTGAGACGCACCTAACAACGTTTCCTTGTAAGAACTAAATATTCATTGGTTTGAAATTTGCGATAGAATGCGTTTGCTTATAATTCTGGGTGAATTGTCCAACTTATTCTTAATGTTAAACAAAGCTTCTGCACATAACTCGGATGAAAAAGGGTCGTTTTTAGGTTTCCATACCTCTATAGGGGAAAAAAACGGAACGCTTTCGAGATGACTCTCAAGTTTGTCCGTCTTTTCGCCGATTTTCTCAGAAACTATGCGATGTTTAAGACCTAAATTTACTGCATAGGAAAGCATCTTATTAACCCACATCTTTTGCATTAGTTAACATTAAGTACACGAAATTAATTTTATTTTTTAATTATTTTGTATTATGTGGCATATCTTTTAAAAGCAATTGTAATGCGGAATTCTGAAATAGTGTTTTCATAATTTAAATAGAATATTTGAAAAGATATTCTGATGTATTCCCTCTTCCCCTGGATATCAAATTAAAAAAAAAAAATAGGGAATATAATAACTCCTTACTTGAAGTTTACAGGAAAATTATAACGAAAGTTTTAGGTCTTTTTTACTATGCACTTTATATTGTAAACATTTCTTTGACGAGAGAATTTTAAACCATTTGGCGGAAACACATTTCATCCGACCATGTTATTTAATGGCATTTAATTTTTTTCAATTAAGCTACTTATGTTTTGTGAAATTATTACCGACGTTTGTTTCCTAAATTTTTGGAATTTCTAAGAAAAGTGAACATGGATAAAAAGGAAGAGAAGTTTAACTAAAATCCTAAAAAAATTAAAATTTAACTAACTGCTACTGTCTTGTTTAACCCATTAATGCGCAAAACGAGGATTTTGTGCACGCAAGTTCAATTGTACGATTGGAATAGAAAATTGGGGCCAATTTCCTCCAAATTCGTATATAAGGGGTTTTTGAGGGTGCTCTTTCAGAATCTGGCATTTGTTTTGCATAAAAACTTCAAACACTTTATTATTTTTTGGGTTTTTTCAAAAAAGTGCCGATTTTTTTTGGCCATTTTTCGTCTCAAAGTCGGTTATCTTGTCGTTGCTGCTATTGAATGATCACATAACTACCAGAAATCGCGGTCCGAATGTCTACACTTTCTCAAACCATAGTTTTGAACTTTTTTTTCGCTTTGATTTTTGCAAAATGGCCATTTTGTACAGCAATGTAATACAAAATTTCGCGATTTTTTTACACGAAAAGGATCAACTTTACAAAAAAAATCTATATGACAAAAAGTGCTTATAATTAGCCAAGGAAAATATTTAAATTTTTCAAAATTGTTTGGACTATTTTTGGTTTTTTGGATTTGGCCAATTTTTGATAAATCCAAAAATGTCTCGAAAAATCCCACGTGTTCCTTGGCTAATTATAAGCACTTTTTTTCATATAAAATTTATTCGTATAATTGAGTAAAAATATCACCAAGTTTTTTTATGATGAAATTTGTATTGTAAAAAAATCGCGAAGGTTTTTATTACATTGCTGTACAAAATGGCCATTTTGCAAAAACCAAAGCGAAAAAAAAAATTCAAAACTATGGTTTGAGAAAGTGTAGACATTGGGACCGCGATTTCTGGTAGTTATATGATCATTCAATAGCAGCAACGACAAGATAATCGACATTGAGGCGAAAAATGACCAAAAAAAATCGGCACTTTTTTTAAATAACCCAGAAAATAATAGGGTTTTTGAAGCTGTTGTGCAAAACAAATGCCAGATTCTGAAAAAGCACCCCCAAAAACCCCTTATATACGAATTTGGAGGAAATTCGCCCCAATTTGCTATTCGAATCGTACAATTGAACTTGCGTGCACAAAATCCTCGTTTTGCGCATTAATCGGTTAAAGTTACACTTATTATCAGAGAATTATTTATGTGACTTATCCTTAAGGGGTTAGGTGGGTTTGAAAATTTCAAAAAATCGATTTTTTTTTTTAATCTTATTAAATAGTGCAATATTTTTAAAATATTCTCTTAAAATTTCAAATCGATCCGAGTAAAATTCTAACAGATAGACCCTTCGGAAGTTCCGCCCATCAGGTCATGTCAGTGCAGCGCTTTAAACTTTAAACGCGTTTATCTCAAAACTCAATTTTTTAAGTCGGTGGACATGATTTCTCGAAAAGTTATGAAGCGATTTTGTTCAAATTTTGCACACATCTTTGAAATAACATTATCTAGTTAATGAACGAAGGATTTTTTTTTTTTTTATTACAACTAATTTTTTCGAGCCAATACATGGCGAAAATTTGACCAAAAGATGTGTTTTTTCGTTCAAAGTCTGTCAAAAATTCAAATTTTAATTTTTTTTTTTTTGCTTCGTTCATTAACGAGATTTATCCATGTACCATCGAAATATTTTTGGTTTTTTGATTTTAGATGAACCAATAATGAGTTATGCTGTCCACGGCAAAAGCATTTTTTTTTAGACGTCAAGGAAGATGAGGTACCAACGGCTGAGTTTTCGGAATTTTTAAATAAAAATTTCACAAAATACTGTTTAAATATGTATCTTCGATATGCTGAATTGTTTAAATAAAATATATGATTCTATGTATATATAAAAAAAAAAAATTGTAAAAATACCCTTTTTTTGAACCTCTGAAACCCACCTAACCCCTTAAGGGGGCAGTACACTTCTATTTTTTGAAAAAACTCAAAAGAGCGAAGATCAGAGCTTAGAAGGGCAAAATCCCAAGAGGATGAGTATTTTGAAAAGGAGAAAGGCGTAATGTATGGACCAGGCATTGCCGAATAAGCGTAAGATACTTTTTTTCAGAATTATCTGCGAATTGAATAAAAAAAACTTTAAACGCGTCTTTCGTGAAACTACGTTTTTTGATCTGGTTGGCAGTTTTTTGAAAAAACTGCTGGTCCGATTGGGCTCAAATTTTGCGGACTTATTCCATATATGTTTGCTTATGGTGTGAACCATTATTATTAATACAGGTTAATATTGAACCCTTTTTTTATAAATATTTTACTAAAAAAAATTAAAAATTAACTTTAAGAAATTAAAAATTCCGCCATTTTTTTTTTTTTTTTTTTTTTGCCAAAATACTTCGTCGTGGTTCACACGATAGTAGCTGACTTATATTTTAATATGTGCTTTGAATTTTTTATTACGTCTGCCATACAAACGCCAGAAATTTCGAAAAAAATATTTTTGTTTTTTTTTATACATATATTTTAATGTGTAAAATTTTCAAATGATTCAATAAATTTTTCTATAAAAAAAAAAAACGCTTTTAAAAAATACAAAAAATAAGTGTAGGGGAGAGTGGGGGAAACACGAACGTGGGGTAATCCCGAATCCAATGGTTCTAATGTGTTAGAGAGAGATAGCCATATTTTACTTGCCGCCATTTCGGAGACCATGCCACCACCTATGCCAGTCAACAACACGGGGGACGCGGACGCACGTACTTGTCAAGATATGCATATTTCAATATTTTGCATGTTTTTGATGTAATTTTTTTGGTAAATTAAAGTTGGTGTTGCTTTATTTCTATCTACAATAGTAATTTAACTTTTACATAGTGGAATACTCACATATTAATCAGCTAAATGACAATGACGCAATCAGCAAAAGAAATATAACCTACATTTTTTTTTCCATTTTATTGTTTTCGATCCAGCGGGGTAAAGGCGAACACTCCATGTCGGGCAATCTCGAACGTTCGGCATTACCCCCCTCCCTTTTGTTGGTTCCGCGTTCATCTTTTTTTATTATTTTTTCAGATGCCTCATAATTACAAAAGAAATACCAAAACAAAGTACAGTCTTGAAGATCTCAAAATCCCATTTTTTCATTATTGTCGTACATTTTGTATTCGTTGACTAACATATGTTCTATTCCTGAGCACTGATTTTTACCCACGATTTGGGTGCATTAATTAAAGTTTCTGTCAAGCTTGTTTTTCTGTTCACAGCGATTTACAATGATTGGAATGTATTTTTATTTTTTCTTCGATTTTTTGATTATCGGTTTTATTCAAAGTAATGCTCTTTTTAGAGGTATTTCGGACTGATAATTGATTTCCTGTTGGGGTTTGGGTTTTTGAATTGAATTTAAAGTTTAGAGAATTTATTGGAAAAATGTATGGTAAAATTTTGATTGAAGGAAAATAAGGGAATCACAAACCTGACCCTGATATGACCTTCGAGGTCATGGTAAAGGTCATAGTTGGACGTAAAATTTTCCGATCTTTCCATTTCCGTGGTCAAAAATAAGGGTTCCAATTTAAAAAAGTCAACTTGACCTTGAAATGACCTTCAAAGCCATGGTCAAGGTCAAATCTAAGGTCACCATTGAATAGCTGGGGAAAATTCCTAAAACTTTTGTCTACAACTTTTTGCTCCAAAATGCATTCCTCGAAAGTTATTTAGCCGTTTCCATACTTTTGGATCACCCTGTATAGATCCCCCGTTGAAGACTGGATTATGTGCTACGTGTGTAAAAAATGGGCTCGCGAGAATTGTACTGACGGACAGTCACCATCTTTGGGTTATAAATGTGATCACTGTCGTTATTAATGTTCATACATAATTACCCCACTTGGTGTTCGTGTTTACCCCACTAATGTCGAGTAAAGCCGAACACTAAGGGTTTTGTTTTTTTTTTCATATTGTCACAATTTATTAAAAATATAAAAATTGATTACGGAATTCGTTAGACAGATAAGTAAACTTTATAGTTAAACAATAAAAAAACTCTGTGATCAAATTCCACTGTTTTATTTAAGTTTTCCCTTAGGTGTTCGTGTTTCCCCCACTTTCCCCTACCTTAACCAATCATTCTTTCAGTATAGATATTTAAATATGATCAAATAATTAATAAAACTTTATTTTCCTTTGGAATTATGTAACCCGGTGTCATTACAATATAACTTTATTAGTTAAAAGAAGTCGCCCAACCTAAAATTAATATGCACATGCACTATGATCTGCAAAATAAATCGATTAGTGTGTATTTAAAAAAATTAAGCCCTTGTTGTGCCATATACATAATTGCGAAATTACCTATTTTAATATTAAGCTTACTCACTTCGTCTCTCAATAGCACACCTAATAATTTAGCTGATAACCCAGCTCACTTGACAAATTAATTATATAATCGCCGAACAAGTGAGTCATCGATTATAGCATTTTCTTCCTAATTGAAGTTAACCTTTTAGTCGAATTTCAAAAGAAGGAGATTAGCTCAAACTGACGACTTAATCCGCTGATTGGCAGACCGGCGAAAAGTCGTCTCCAAATATGCCGCCACAAAGCCGCATGTCATGAAACTGAATAAAAATTGGTGATTTACACTAATCACAATAATTATTGCAATTGTTTGAATAACAAAACCAAAGCTCCGCGAATAAGAAAGCAATTGAGCGTGCTCACTCGGAATCTAATCAAAAGTATCTTTGCTGCTATCGGCGGTTTGGTTGAGCCCCACGCTCGAACGGCACTCAGCCACTCGAGTGCAGGAATATTGCAAGAGAGCAATTTGATGTAGATCATGTTCAGAAATGAGTTTCAGTTTTTGCCAACCCGCAACAGAAGTAAGTAGTAGTAGTAATTGTGGTAGTAGTGAAGAAAAAACCTTTCTTTCTAGTGCTCGATTAGGTCCACTGATCACCGACGAATGCGCCGTATCAACGATCTCACCTTTTCCGTATTCAAATGAACAGCATTTTGTCTTTTGGATTGTGTAGGGCTCGCCAGTGGACACATTTCTCGTACGTCGGGCGCAAACAGTCTGCTCATGAGATCCTTCATAGATAACGTCCGAATACAATCGATATACCTTTTTTTCTTGTTAGATTGCGCAACCATTAATGCTTGTTGTCGTAGGAATTTCTGGTGTCCAGGTCACAAAATTTCATGCCTTTCCACTCAGCAGTTTTGGCAAATTTATATCAACATTGTGCAATTGACGCAAAAGTGATGAAACCATTTTACTTTTTTTGAAAGTGCACGAAATTCCGAGATGCCTTAAATATAAAAATTGAATGGTTCCGACAACCAAAGATCGAATGATGATTCGGTTCGAGAAATTTTATCAATGATTTATTTTCACAGCGACATTACTAAAGTTTGCGAAAATGCGGGCATTGTTACTTTTAAGTTGAAACAGCTTTTCAGACAAGTTTAGTGAGAATCACTCATCAGCAAATTTTTAAAAAAACGTAAAAGACACATCTTCAATTTTGCATGCCCTATTTAGTTGTAAACTTTTACAACCTTGTGCAATAATTGAAAATCTCACATAGGAATTTCTGGACTCGTTTATTTTAAATTAATTTTAAAATTTATATATTTTCTTTTAAAACAAAACTCTTGATTGTATTATTCCTAGGAGTACATACTTATGTTTTTTTTTCAAATTATCCAATACAGCAATGCAAGATGATGATTATAATTTGGGTGGTTGCAACAGATAGAAAACTTAACTTTGTGACTCATAAATTATATGGTTTCCAAATCCAATTCTATACTAGGATCATATTCGTTTGTTAGGCCCTTGCTTGAATATGGCAAGTTTGGTTCCGATATTATCAAGTGTAGATCCATAAAATTTATTTATTTATTTATTATTCCAATTCAACCTTACAAGTATTTTATACACAATAGAAGTCATACAAATTCGTGCTAGAATTCAATTTCATTCAACTATATTATTATTAGTTATACATAAGCTACTAAATATTTAAATAATCTATTGTTTTTGGAGAAAATGTTTTACTGAAAACCCAATGATAAAAACTAAGGCTATTCTTACATATTGGGTGTGTGAATATGACTCCGCCCTTTTTTGTTAAAATAAAACACATTTGATTTTTTAAGAAAATTAAAAGTTTATTCAAAGTATGCTCCATCGGCAGCTACAACCTTCGCCCATCTTTCAGGTAATTTACGTATTCCTTGCATGAAGAAATCCTGGTCTTTTGAACTGATCCAATTATCAATCGCCGTATGCAGTTTGGCATTATCCTGTTGAAGAATTATTTTACTGTGCCTATTCACCCATTCTGGTCGTTTTTCTTCTATGGCTACCTTCAAACGCATTATTTGTCATCGGTAAACTTCTCCATTAATAGTTTGAGAGGATTCGAGCAACTCATAATAATCAAGACCTCTCTGATCCCACCAAATGCAGAGCATAACCTTGTCTCATTGAATATTTTCTTTGGCTGTGATGGGCCGGGTTCACCTAGCTTCACCCAAGCTTTTTTACGTTTAGAATTCTCATAATATATCCATTTTTCATTTCCTGTGGTTGTTCGATGCAAAAATCCTTTTCTTTGCTGCCTTTGAAGTAGCAATTCACAAATTATTTTTCAACGTTCGTTGTTTCTTTCTTTCAAATCATATGGAACCCAGTTTCCAACTTTTTGAACCATTCACATTGTTTTTAAACGCTTTGCAACAGTTCAACATTTAATGCTGCAGACAAATTTTGATTGAGTTTGGCAAGAATCCTCTGCCAATAATTCTTCCAATTGAGCATCTTCTAATTTTTTTTGTGGTTTTCCATGTTCTCAGTGCCAAAATCATTATTTTGAAATCGTCAGAAGCATTCCTTGCAAGTTGTATTAGATCGAGCATGTTCACCGTAAATCTCCACAAGCAAACGATGAGTTTCCGCTGCACTTTTCTTTCCAATAAAATAGTGAAATAGCGCTTCTCGCAAATGATGTTTATTTGGAACGAAAACCGACATTTTGAAGGAGGTAAAAGCACTTGTTGCTAATATCATGCATCATATCATGTCATGTAGTGCGTTTGACAGCTGTCATAAAGTATTATCGAACACAAGTGTTGCCATTTATTAGTACACGTAAGCAATACTAAAAACGTCATCTGTTGGAAAAGGGCGGTGTCATATTCCCAATACTACTTAAGCTGCGGACAAATAAGTTATCCTACGTCAATTCGGTTTTATTAGGGTCTATATAATTCCTTAATTAATATAATTTTTTCGGATGAAATAAATAGAAGAAACAGAACATCTTGAGAAAAATTTGTCCGTGATACGATTTAATTTAATAACTATGAGCTCTAAATCAGCCCTTTCGTGCAATTTCGTAGTGTACCGTGTTGTTTTGGGCAAGTTAGCTTTTAGTTGGAAGCATTCATTTTAATTGATAAGTTTCATTTCAGAGTGAGTAATTACAACCTAAGAAAATTGCCTTTAGTAAACACTTGTGTTTGTAAGCATTATTATCAGTTTGAACCTATTAATCGCATGCGCTTATCTATTAGTAATAATGCTAATCATTTGATGTTATTATTAATAAAAATGCTTTGATAAAGTCATGTCTTTTTGATGTTATTAATCGTAAACCTTACATTGAAATTAAATGTAATCTAAACTTGCCTGCTACTCTCATATAAGTGCCTTGACTGCGTGAATCTGACTGTTTTCGACTGACTCGATAACTATTTAGTAATGCTATACTTTCTTCGCACTGTTTTCTGTTTTAAGTATTGATATTTTTATTGGGCATATACAGCGTTATGATTACAAAACGAACCAGATTATGATGTAGTCACATACATATGTAGCCTTCCTGCTTGGTCTAATCTAAGCTAATGGGTTTTCTATTCGAGACCGATTTTCAAAATCTCATATTCGTCTACGAAGCAAAAAATATTTTGAATTTTCACTAATATCATACAATTTAAGTGTCATTGTGCAGTGTACATTCACTTTTTCAGGGTTAAATTAAAGTGGCATGGTTAAAATATGATACTGAAATGATATTTATCAGTTTTGAAAATATTGACTGTTTTTATATTTTCCTGTTGGAAAAAAATAATATTCCTGAAATGTTGGTATTTAAAAATAGACACTTCAAGAATTTGTCTTAGGTTTATTTTCAAAATTCGTCATACATAATTTTGTACCTATGTTAGCCATAACAAAAATCAACAAATTTAAAATTTTGTTATTTTAATTTGTCATTTTTTTCCAGAACGTACATCATACTCCAAATTACATTATAAAATTTATATATTTTTTTTTATTGGGTTCCAAAATGGTAAATTCAATTTTTTATTAAAATGAATCAAAAAACTTTTAGGGTTGGTGATATTAAGGCTGTTATCAAAATATATAAATTCAAGATAATGGATCTAGTATAGCTGCCGAAAACTTCAAAAAATTTACCCTCAAAAGATTTAAAAGGAAATAAAAACAAAGATTTTGGCGGTCCGGTAATTTTAAATATCCTATCCATTTTGGAACGTTTTCGAAACCCTCTGGAATTTTTTAATTGGAAATATTTAAACGATACTGGAAAAATGCATAATCAGGCTTGTTTTCTTATAAGAGTTGTGACAGATACAACTAGTAATTTGGTATAGATATACGTATAAAAATAGATAACTGCCTTGCTTTGCTAGATGGGTCGTAAGAAATAAGTAAGTAGAGCAACAAATGTTCTCATTGCATAAGTTCGAATGGTTTTGTGTTTTTCTCGACCGCGCTGCGTTGTTCTTTTGAGAATTTTTCGTAAAACCTAAGAAAAACAGACAATTCAGTCCAGACACAATCGTCAAGTTTCAGCATTTAGAGTACCAAATTACCTTTCTATCGTGTTATACCAAATACACCCAACCAAAAGTAATAGGACTTGAATCAGGAAATAAAAAAATCTACGTCACGATCACGAATCTGGAGCAATCGGGATATGCACCGGCGGCGCAGTGGTGCGGCCGCGTTGTTTTTCACAAAAAGCAATTTAAAGCTCACTGGTACCCATGCGGACGGTGGATAACATGAGCCTCGCCCTAGCGAGCTAGCATATATTTCTAGCATAAGTCAAAACACCTTGCTCCGTCGATTTGCGCTTATTGTTGCGATCTGCCGCCCGAACAGTCGCTCGTGAAAGGAGTTTGGGCCCGTTTGGAAAAAGATCGCGCGGCGCGATACCCGTGGACCGCTGCGGATCGCCGTCTTTAGGATTAAGACTTCCATTTACTACCTTCTGGGGCCGCTCAGATAAATCAAGAGGTGATGATTGGGGTTAAGGCTGTCAGTATTATTTTGCGATCACACCTAATGCGAAAGGATTATTTTGCTGCCTTCCTGGAGTTTGCTTACGCCAATTACTTTGGCGGTGTAAGACCTCATAGGGCTCCGCATCCATTAACATTCCGCAATTTGATGTCAGGATTATCCCACCGCACGTGGACAACCACGATCAGCTAGTTTATATACTGAAAATAAAAGTTATCCTATTACAAATTATGTAATTTTGGAATTTTAAGTCTAGCACCAAGCCCGCATTTCATATTCAAGTATATCTGAAATCTGCTGCGCCGCCACAGCCTCTACGAATCTGAGGGTTGGAATGAAATAATATTGCAATTTCACAAACCTATTGCATTAACAACAAAGGCCATAGTCCAGAAATGATTATTTTATTTTCGCAGGCGAATGAGGAAATTAAAAACAATAAGATTGTAAAGGATTTGAACTTTCTTGATTAGACAATGGGATGAACTGATCGATTTGATCGGAATGTTCCTTCACTTATTTTAAACTATTTAGAGCATCAATGTCCGCCTCAAACCTTGAGGTCGGAGGAAGAGGTTTATTTGTTTCTATTATTCGCTTCGTACATTTTCTGAAAGGTATATAAATTCCATAATTCTTCTTACTTTCACTTTTACAATAATCCAATTTCAATCTTTAAATATCATGTACTTATATAGTTTATATAAAAGATAAATCCCAACGTCATTCTAAAGCAAATAATCAATCTGTTTATTTTAATTACCACTCTTGCATGTCATGTAAAAAATATTTTTGATTATGATTAATAGAGAATATAATTATTTTAAACCATACGTATATGTAGTACTAAAATAGACTGTCGTAGAATTTGTAATATATTTATCAAAAATTGTTTATTACCAGATTTTACTTCAACCTCTCGACTTACTAAACAGTGTTCCTAATGCTATTTATAGACTTTCCCAAATTTCCAATTAAAAACTAGAACAGTTCTAAGTCTAAGGGGAACCTATGGTAAAAGTCGATTTCGGTAAATTCGATTATTAATTTTATTATTATTATTATTCGACTAATTTCTTAGCATCTCAGCTTTGTAAAATGTATCTTCGCTAGTCACATTGAGCGAAATCACAATAACTCTGATCGACAAAGTGTAATATTTAATTGTTAACAGAACAGCCTTTCTTTACGATTTTTTCTATAGATTACGAATGCAAAAAAAAGAATAGCCTATCACGTCACGTTACTTAGTAAAATAGAGTTGAAAAGTCCAACATATCGAATTTTGTCCATTTTTGGAATTCATTAAAAAATGAAGGAACTTGAAAAGAACTCGTAACACTCAAAAGAGAGCCTGAATCCCTATCTTTATATATGATATATCACTAATCTATAGCACTTACTAGGCATCTTGAGAAATAAGATTTTCATGATATATTGTATAAAGCCAATCGGTTTATGAAAAAATGTGAATATTTCGGAAAGTATTAAAGCCTCTCGTCTTTTAATGTAATAACTGAAGGTTCCAACTATCTCCTGTGACAATCCCTTCTTTTTTAATTACACCTATCCCGGTTACACCTAACCACGGTTTCTAAAAACAGAGATTTATAAAACAAAACAGGTAAACGTGAATACTGCTACTGCCATTTTTGAATTCCGTTCACAATAAAATTTATTATTTATTTACTTACGATTTGTAATTATGGATTTCAATACCAAGTTTCGCCGATTGCGAGATTGTCTCTTATCTCTACATCGAAACAGTCCCGCACTATCGAATGATGAAAGTTACACAACCAAATCAGGAAGAAAACATTAGAAGAAAATTTATAAGAACTTGATATCTTCCTTCTATATGTAAAATGAATTACATACTTATTCCTTATATACTAGTCATTTTATAAATAAACTGGTATTTTTATGTTTTTCAAAAAAAATATAGTTACTTTTATTTAACGTTGAAATAAATTACTGAATTATGCACATTTTAGGCTGTTTTTTATTTGGTACTTTCCAAACCTATTTTTCAAAAACGTGACGTGTAGGACGTTTTCGTTTGCGAATTCATAATCTACGGAAAATTTATTAACAGTAACTCTAACATTTTAACTTAAATTTATTTTAAGTATTGAATTACTTTCTTAAACATTTAACTATCTTTGTATATATGTATAAAACCGCCTTCCGTCCCAATATAAAACAATCCTAAATTAAAAATTATTTATTCATTCTCAGGATTCGTTTTTTTTTAATTTTTGCAAGAAAAAGTTCTTACAACTAATTATTATTAATTAATATTAATATATCTAAAACAATTTCCTGACATATATATTACTAAGTTAACTTAAGTTTGTAATTATATATTGGATGTTATAACGGTATTTAAAAATTATTTTTAAGTTTGTATTTTCCAGTTTTTGCAACCTAGAAATATCTCTATTATTGGACAAAAACGATATTGTTTTAAAATACTCATAATGATTAATAATTACTATTAATTACTTGCTATTATCCGAGTAAAAATTGCTGCACCTCGGTTTCTAGACAGCGGTACGACGCACAGTGGGGTATATGATCGGAAAAGTTGATCAAAATTATTTATAATGTAAATAGTGTTTATTTTCATTATATTTTAACTGTTAACTATAAAACTAAACACTGAAGTTAAAAAAACGCAAAATAAAGGCAGCTAAAAATAAAGTCATTCATAACTTGTCATTTATATATTTAATTTACCAAAAAATAACAAATATTAATGTGAAGACGCATTCCATCCGACTTCAGATTCGTGATCAGCGACCCCAAAAACCCCCGTATACTGAATATGGGGAAAATCGGCTCATTTTCGTTAATTTTAGCCGTCATATTTAGTTCGCCCATATACCGAATTTGGTGCAAATTAGTTGATTTCTAAAGATTCATCCAAAATATTGAATTTTCGACCACCATGTTCGATTTTTTCTTTCAACCACACTAGCTTTTATTGGACGTCCTTTAGCTAAAATTAGAGCCAAAAACCGATCGGATCGGTCGCGTATATTTTTTTCTACAAGCTTTTTTTTCCGTATAATCAACATTTTTTCTAGCTTCTGGATTCATATTTTTGGCACTTTCTGGCAGCTGGATTTTAAAAACATCCAAAGACTACACACAAAATTAAAAGATACATATGAAATTAGATCCGGGAAAGGTCCGGAAATATAACAAAATAGCTTCATAATATCACACCAACAAGAAAAAACAGTACAAATTAGTGCAGTTAACAAAAAAACGGTAGAAATAACAATATTATGAATCAATTTTCAAATGAAGTTATGACTTCAGTTCTACATATCTGGTTCTGCAATATCCATAGTAAAAATTGTCACCATTTACTTCCCCGGACTCAAAAACAGTTATAATGTAATAGAGGCTTTTTTTTCTATGCACTTCTGTACTTGCTTAAAAGACGACTGATGACGCGGTGGGGAGTAACGCTTATTGAATAAACATGGCGGACTATTGCTTCCTAGAACTTAGTCGCATTTAAGGCGGCGGCGGATTTCTAGAATTTAATAGTTTGGTTTTTCGACTTTTGATCGGCTTTTTCGATCAAATACTCCTCTGTGCGACGGTTTCATAAGGCGGAAGCGCGGAGGGATTGTCCCAATGTAAGTCACGAAGTGCAAAACGTACAAAATTACGCTGGACGGCTTCGATGCGGTTAATATGAACCGCATGGAGAGGAGACCAAACCGGACTAGCGTATTCCAATATAGGGCGGACAAAAGTGCAAAAAAGGAGTTTCGTTATAGTGGGATCGTCAAACTCCTTAGGCCACCTCTTAACAAAACCCAAAGCGGAGTTACCCTTGGCAATAATAGTGTCGTAGTGATCATTGAAAGATAAACGGGAATTAAATAATACACCCAAATCCTTGGTTTTGTCTAGTCGAGATAAGGATGAATTGTCCAGAATATAACAGAAGTTAAGAAGTGACCGTTTACGAGAAAAAGACATAACGGTACATTTACTTATATTTAAGGGTAAACAGTTAATAGAGCACCAATAATAAAAAGTGTCTAAGTCAGAATTTAAAAGTTCGCATTCGTTTGCGTTTGATACAGTACGGAAAATTTTGGCGTCATCTGCATAGCAAAGAATGCGTGAATTATTTAATAATAAAAAGACATCATTAATATAAACAATGAAAAGCAGTGGTCCGAGGTGACTACCCTGAGGGACGTCTGATGTGTCATTTATTTCATTAGAAAGAGCGTTGCGAAAAGAAGAAATCCAATTAATAAAAGATAAGGGAAATCCTAAAAGAGATAATTTAAAAATGAGAATTTTATGATTAATTCTGTCGAAGGCCTTACTAAAATCTGTATAAATGCAATCAACCTGCTGTCCGTTTTCCAGGGCAGACGTGCAAAAGTTAGAAAACTCTAATAAGTTAGTCGTAGTAGATTTTCCTTTAACCCTTTGACCGCATTCGACGTATCAGAACGTCATGCGGTGTGGCCAAAGTCGCACATGACGTTCTGATACGTCGTTGAAAATGAGACAATATTTAACATGTTCATTCTTATATTATTAATATATCATGAAATAAATGAATTCTTGCATAAAATATGCTGTTCTTACAAATTTCTCTATACCCCAACAAATTAAATGTGCTCCAAATGCAAAAAATTATTCGAATAAATGTGCACCCAAAGGGTTAATAAAACCGTGTTGGGAAGAGCCCAGGAAAGGTTTGCATTGAAGCCTTAAAACATCACAGATTAAATCTTCAAAAATTTTTGCTATGCAACATAACATAGCAATAGGTCGAGAGTTACTTATGTCGCACTTATTACCCTTCTTATGTAAAGGAATTATTAATGACAACTTCCACTGCTTAGGAAAAACACCACAAGATAAAGATAAATTAAATAAATAACACAGTACAGCGACAATAGACGAGTTACAGCGTTTTACAAAAATGGAGGGAATGCCATCAGGACCACACGAGAATGAGTCTGGTAGATTAGCAGGGGGGTCCACCGAAACACGTACAATTTTGAAAGTGGTCTACGAGAAAAAAAGTTTGGGAACCTCTGCTGTAGATTATAAAGCTTGTTTTTCACTTTTCAGTCGATATTTTTTAACGCAGTCGGGTTTTCTGTTCTTTTTTTTTTAATAATTTAGTTTTTACTGAATTCATATCCAAATATTGCTCAATTCTTCAATATTTTTAAATTATACAGTGGAGGAAATAGTTATAAAGCCACTTGATTTTATTTGAAAAACGTATTTTCAACGCATATTACGAGAGCGATTGATTGCCTACATTTACTGAAGCATGTTTGTTCTTGATACCGATATACCGTTACACAAATTATTACAAGTTAGGAAGTATACCTACGGACAAAAAGCATTTGTGAACCGACTTTCGAAGGAAATAGATATAAAGCCAGTGTGATATTTTGCTCTATAAGTAAGTAAAAATACGGATTTAGTGAATAAAATACATTGATTTAACATAGCAAAATAATTTTAACAGAAAAAAAAAATAAAAATAAAAAAAAATGCCTAGAGGATCCAAGCTCTCTAGAGATCAGGAAAATTGAGGCATTATCTAAATTGGGAATGTCCAATAGACAGATCGCGCATGAAATAGGAAGGTCACGATCAGTTGTCATAAATTTACGAAGTCAATCCGGAAAACAAAGAAATCCAGGACCGAAATCAAAAATTAGTGAAAGAACTAAAAACAAAATTATTCAAAAAGCTGCAAAGGAAAAGCTTACTGCGTCGAAATTTAAAGCCGAATTAAATTTACCAATTACCGTTAGACGTGTTCGACAAATTCTACATTGTTCCCAGAAAGTTACGTGGACAAAACGATTGCCAAAACCCAAACTTACAGACAAACACAAGCAAACTCGTTTAATGTTCGCTAAAAAGTACATGTCCTGGAAAGATAAATGGCGTTATGTCCTTTTTAGTGATGAAAACAAATTTAATTTGGACGGACCAGACGGTTTCCAATTTTATTGGCATGATTTAAGCAAGCATAAGGAGGTTCGCTTAAGCAGACATTTTGGAGGTGGAACGGTTATGGTGTGGGCAGCATTTTTTTATGTTGGAAAAACCCCAATGTGGTGGATTTCGATCAAAATGAATTCGAACAACTACACCGATCTTCTGGATGATGTTTTGATACAATTTACAGATGACGTCATCGAAGGAAAATTTATATTTCAGCAGGACAACGCAACAGTACATCGCTCGCACCGTACCATGGAGTGGTTAAAAAGTCGGGACATTGAAATATTTGAATGGCCAGCGTGTAGTCCAGACTTAAATCTCATTGAAAACCTGTGGGGGATCCTAACCCGAGTCTACGAGCAAGGACGTCAATTCAACAATGTGTTTGAGCTTAAAGCAGCCATTCGAGAAGTTTGGAACAACATTCCTGTAGAAACCCTTCAAGTCCTCGTAAATTCAATGCCAGACCGCATTTTTCGAGTAATTTAAAATAAAGGTGGGTCCACAAAATATTAGAAAATATATATATATATATATTTACCGTACTATTTTGGAGGAAAAAGAAGGCGGCTCTATAGCTATTTCCTCTTAAATATGAATTATTAATACTTTTCAATAACTGTAAAATGTATCATAAGAATATATAACCAACACACTATACTTTATGTGTTTGTTTGCTTTTAGTTCAAAAAAAATGTCTATTTAAGTGAGTGGCTTTAAAGCTATTTCCTCCACTGTATGTAGGCATATTTTTATGATTTCTATTTTGGCGCTTGTACGATTTTTCTTATACATCCAAATTGTATCATTTCTTTTTTTTATTTCTGTTTTATCTTTGGTTTTGTCTTAACAGTTTTCATTTATTTTATTAGTGAATATTTTGTTCTTGCAGTGCCAATAAACAATAACAATTTTACGAAAGATTGTTTACTGCATCTACCCGCCGAAGTATTTTTCGTTAAAAGCAGACGGAAGAGAATTTCTCTTTAGATTTCGTTTGAAGGACTTCTTCTGTAGATCGCAAACATGTTTTTAGCAACACTTTCGAATCGCCGCCACAACTGCAGCAACATCGAAACGAGAATTGTTCATTGCATACCGCACACCATCGCACCGTCAACAGCTCCGCCGCGATCGCGGCCATTTAAAGATTCAAATTGACGACGCCGAGGACCGTGTACATGCACGTGCGCGTCTGTGTGCGCGCCTCGCTGCATTTTGTAACCGAATGTTGTAAACCGCAGTCGTTCGAATCGCACACGGACAGCACACACCCGCAGAAGTCCAAGCTCCACGCATCGCCAACGGCAACGGCGGCACCAGGAACGCCGCACACAGCCGCGCACCGCTCCATGAACGAATTTTCTAATAGGCGGGCTCACTTGACTTTTTCGCGCTCTGCGACTGTGTGCGTGCGTGCTCTGTGCAGTTTTTAATGTAACTTCTTTTTGACAGGAAAGAAAGAATCCGAGGGAAAAATCACACTTTCGGGCCGCTGGGAAATTAATTGTTGTATTTAGTTCGCGAAAATCGCGCTACGCTCGCCCAAGAAAAGACGGTTGCAGAGGCGGCGTCGAGTGGAAAAGTGCTAAAGTGCTCGCGGTGCCCCTCGTCGTCGGAGATCGCCGATGGAAAATGGAATTGATGAGGAACCTGCGGTGGATGTGTCGGGTCTGCGCTGTCAACATCAGGAAGCGGAGGTCGTCGACGGGGGCCGTGCCAATTTTTGACACTCCGAACCTCTTGAGCAAACTGCGGACCTACTTGCAGATGGAAGTAAGTTTTTGCGGGCAAACGAAACGAAGTGGGAACGGAGCCACCGCCAGGGGGTTCCTGGGGCTTGCGTGCCCCTCGAGAAATCTTAGGTTATGGCCGTCGCTCTTGCTGTGTGTGGAAGAATTGTTAAAAATCATCGCCCCGAAGGGTTAAATGCCCGCTGCATTGTAAAAAGGGGGCGCCACTCGGGGTCGATGTTTTCGCAGCTCGGCTGCAGGTGCGACAGAGCCCACGGGAGCACGTCCTTGGCGCCCTGGTCGACTCCTGGTGCTTTATTTTGGCCACGGCCAGCTCGAATTCCTGGTAACGTCAATTAAGCTGCGAAATACACAACACATACGTGAATCGCCTTTATCTGTGCTTGTTCGCTTTACTGCCTGATTTGTTGTTTACATTACACGCGATGACGTTTCGAATGGCCCTCGATAAGCGTGATCTAGTACATTCCCGCATTCATTATTTCACATTTTTAAAGATTATTTTGTTTATATTAGCGGCTTTATTTGCATATTTTAATTCCTCTTTTGTTTGTTTATCCAATCAGCTGATAAGCATAATTCCTAGCAGGTGGTAGTTCCAGTTTTCATAGAGTAAATGTAATTTGCATAGTTGCAGGCGCTAGGGATAACAAGCAATTGGGTGTAGTAGTAAAGCTGTGTGGTCATAAACATAAATAAACATAATTCATATATGAACTCAGAACATGAGTGGAATTACTCCACGAATGAAATAAACTGAAATAGCCGATAAGAAAAGTGTTCATGCATTAGCAACGCATCTAAAGAGTCAGCTCATTTTGTGCAGGCAAACTTTGCATAACTAAACACGCGCATTTCCGTGACCCTACAAATTAAAAAGTAAATACTTTGTCAAGAAGTCAAGAGAATTTTTATGATAAACCGTCATGTTGATCTTTTTCTACTCAAACTCAGAGATGTACAAGATCTAATAGTCCTATTCTAGCAACCGTCAGTGACCAGTCATAAGTCACAAGAGAATCACAAGGGTGTGGTGAATCACTATTTGTGATTTTTTGGTATTCTGAGTTGGAAGCCACAGGACACTGAGGTAAATTTGTTGTGATTTTCCTAACTCAGAATACCGCACACATCAACCATCATAATCAAACATCACAAGAGCTTGTGACTTGTGACCGGTCACAATGCCAGAATAGGGCTATAAATTGAATCTTCGAAAAATTTTCAATTAGTAATGATAATTAAAAATGTAATAATCAATTCCAAGTAATGAAATAGGTAATTCTATTTCCTCATGTATGTAATAAATTATCAATCCCAGTAGAACGGATAGATAAGTTTTTTTTTTCAGAATTTATTAATTAACCCTTAACTGGATTCGCAAAAAAAGGCAACTTATTTGGTGTCGGGGGTAAAATGTGACCCCATATGAATTAACTTATGAAAATAGGAATAATTTCTTTTTTTGGCTAATTATTCACTTTTATTAAGTTAAACAACTTTTAATCTAAGCATCAAACAACTTTTATTACACTTTTAAACAAAAATTTAACTTCTTTTAAAACAATTTCTAACCTCTTATTTTTCAACAATATTTTTTAAGAGTCGACTGAATTCTATAAAAATCTAACAATTATGAAAAAATAACTCTTAGTACAATTTTCTTATATAATCATAATAACAAAAATAGGAACATTGTATGAGATCAACGAAATAATAAAAAAATGACAACATAAACGAAATCACTACTAAGCGAGAAAATTATGCACTAAAAAATATTTAGCATTTGGTACATGTAATGGATTTTGCAGTATGTTCCTTACATATGAAAAGTGTAGCAAATACTTTTTTGTACACTTTACGTCCTTTTTGCGATCACATAAGTAACACCTTCCTCTTTTACGGTTGTTTATTTCAGGGTCATCTGTAGGTACATTTTGTTGCTGGTCTAATTCGTCCTCATGAACATCTTTCAAAAAAATTTCAATTCTTCGTCTTCCAATAATTGTGCAATTTGATCCTCATTCAAAAAACCTGCCATGACTATGGTTACTTGTTGAAAAAAAAAGAAAACGTCATAAATATAGTGTTCATGTAAATAACTATTCTTGGTGTAGAGGGTGATTTTTGACCCCAGCAGTGTACGTACCTCTGTTCCTAGTAATGTTAGAGCGACCAACGTCCGTCGCCCGCCGCACCCTGCGACGTAATGAGATTAGCTAGATGCGCCATAGTGTAAGTGTATAAAACTGCAAAGTGTAGTGTATAAAACTGCAAAGTTATGTTAAAAAATATGTTTCACTGGGGTGAACTTTGACCCCCGATACCAGTTAAGGGTTAAATAAATAAATAGTACTAACTAAAATTTAGCATTTAAATTTACACTTAAAATGAACAAATCTGGTTTCTTGTCATTCGGAAGTTCATTAATTAGCTTCAAACCTTGATAAATAAGTTGGAATCTTGAGAACTGCCTAAATTGTATTTTTCTGATCTGAATTTGTTTAGTATGAATGATTATACTTTTTAAAGAATAATATGTCAACTTAGTATAATATTTTAGATTCCTACTTACATATGTACCTAACTAGTATTAATTACTAATTTAGATGCTGTATGCCATGGGCTTTTCTTGAAACTTGATCATTGATGACTTGCTAAATGACAATAATTTTTTGTTCAATTATACCTAAATTATGAAAAGTGTATTCAGCTTATTTTGTACTTCTATACAAGTTGTAACATTTTCTTACGCTAGCCATTATGCTGGGACCACACTAACGGCAAACGCCGTTGATTATCGGGTTTATGGACGTTAAACGTGTGTAGCCACGACTCAACGCGATAATTTTTCAACGCCATTGTTAATGCCGTTTGACGTTAGGTGATGGTCTTATTTGGCACTTCAAAGAGATTTAACGCGATAATTACTGCTTGTGTGGCCACACTGACGTTTGTTCATTGTGCGCCGTATTTGTTTTCTGACCGGAGTGAGTGACAGTCGTGACAGTTGATCGACGATAACTATGGTCGAGTATTCTATGGCTATGAATTGGTCAAATGAAAAAGTGATTGAGTTCCTTAAAATATTTCAAACTGAACTATATTTATGGGATCCGCAACATAAAGCTTACAAAAATCGTAGTTCTCAAAATGATGCTTGGCACCGAGTAACAGACGTTTTGCCGTCTCCATCTTATTTTTCTTCGTGTTTTTGTTTGTTTTTTCTTGGTCCAGTAATGATAAAATAAATTCATATAATAAAAATGTACATTCTTAAAATACAGTGCTGAAGGTTTAATGTCCATCTTCTTTGTCGGCAACAAACTTAAACGTCATATTTAACGCCATTTTTATTGGAGATGATGGGCATTAACGTTGAATTTGTAGTGTGGCCATCTCGTTATCGCGTTAATTTTGTTGCCGTTTTTAATGGCCCAGCATTACAAAGAACAAGAAGAAAAGAAGTACAGGGACTATTGAATAACTGACAGCTGACAAATGATGATTAAGAAATGACTGTCTGCCACCACTTCATTAATTAATAATTAGTGCCAAATGAGTAATTCACTAATTATTAATTTAGTGCGCTGTGTGTCTAGAGCATAACAATCCTCATTTAAACTTGTAGAAACTAGTGGCAGTATTATCAGCTTTTAAACGTTGACAATTTGAAACTCGTGATCAAAGCGAGGTAGAGAAATTGTTGAAGACTTATTGGAACGGAGAAAGAGTTCTCTATCAATTTCATGACCCTTCTGGGGTCCAACAGTCCAATCTCACAATTTTGTAGCGCGAATTTCACTTTATTTACATATATGAGGAATAGAAACACTCCCAAAACAGAGTACTGAGGTACATCCGTAGAGCTGAAATTAAAAAAGAATTATTTAGTAAATAAAAGAATAGGGTCAAGTGGGGTAAATACGAGTGCCATAACTAGAATAATATATTTTATCTTAAGGGGTTATATTCAGTCAGGAGGCCCAAGAAAGTCGATTTTTCAAGAATTTTCCTTGAGATGACCTTTTAAGTTATTAATGTAAAAATTTGTACACATATTATGGTAACTCTAGAGTGTATTTTAGTGTTTTTTATTTGTAAAAATAATTATTTTAAAAGCTGCTGCAGTTGATCTCCGTCTTGCGGTCGAGATATCGGCGACTTCTTAAAAAAAATCGATTTTTAACAACAATTTTGGTCTTAAATTTTATAATGTGGAAAATATTTATCGGTGAGAAAAAACCTTGGATTAGTTACTTAAAAATATACTTAAAAAGCTTGTGTTGAAATTTTAAACTGATCAGTTCAGCCGTTTCCGAGAAATCTTGCACTTTACATATAAGGTCTGTTTGGTAACTTTTGGGTAAAAATTTCTTGAGTAAACTTATGGATTTATTTATATTAATATTTTTGAAGATTTTGAAATATGTTTTTTATTTATTTAAACAATTGTTCAATAACTTCTTCTTCTATCTGAATCGCAACGCAAAATTGAAACACACAAATGACAGATTACACAGTGACAAGCAATCGGTGATTTTACCCAAATTTACTCGGTCTCCGCAGCGTCGGTAAAACCTGGTAAAATTGTGTAAGAGGAGAAGTGCTGTCAAGAGCTCAGTTTTTCCCCTCCGTGAGGTTAACAGACACTTTCAGGTAAAAATTTTACCCACGAGTAAAAACTTTATAGTTACCAGACAGAACTATTGTAAATGTAAATGTACATTACGAAAAAAAATAAAAATAAATCATATCAAGTAATAAGTAAAATTAAGTAATTAGTAAAATCAAGTAATTAGTAAAATTAAAATCACTCCTTCAACAGGAAGATATTTCTAGTTAAAAGTAATCTGGCTCATTTCTTACATTTCCTCTATGTACAGGGGCAAAGTAAAAATTACGAGGGTGTATTGAAAAGTTCGCGGGCTAAATGTGAAAACGAAACCAGAAGATTTTAAAATTATTTTTATTTTTCGACTTATTCACAACTTTTCTCAATGCACTTCTTCCATATGGGTTGTAAAGCCATCATACCATTTTTAAAAATGCCTCGTCTTGGCCCCTCAAAATAAGCATTGACGGCAGCTTCAATCTCTTGGTTTGATGAAAATGTCTGTCCTCCTAAATGTTTTTTTTAGATTGGGGAAGAAGTGGAAGTCAGATGGTGCCAGATCAGGCGAATAAGCGGGGTGTGGAAGTAATTTGAACCCACAATTATGGATTTCAGCCATCGTTTCGCAGAACGTGTTAGGGCATGCGTTGTCGATGTTCGATTTTCTCCATTTTTAAAAATCGCTTCACTTAACGTTCAATAAAACACTGTTAACTCTTAACCAAAAGTATGTAACACTAAAATGACGCCATAAAACGACACACAATGACAACTAAAGCGTTACTGAATGTAATGAAGGCAGAACGAAATAAAAATTTTAATCATGTCTATATGAGGCCGCGAACTTTTCAATCCACCCTCGTATATTCAATTTCTTAGTAGTGTAGATAGTTCCAAATCTGGGGTAATATCAATCAAATGCGTAAATGGAATTAACCTTTGGTTTTATTTCAAAGATATCAGGAGACAACTTACAGAATGTGGATAAGGTGGCGTATAGTTAACAACTATCAGAGATGGCATTAACATTGTTGTTGAGAAACAAAGCTATCAACGCATTGTATTGCTTTTTACCCATTATTGCAATTAACCCATTTTGTTCCTAATTAAAATATAGAATAATAAAGCATTGCTAATCTATTTTTGAATGATTTAAATGTACAAAAAGGCACATTACAAAAATATCTCTGTTATATTTAATAAAATTTTAAAAATCAATTGTCATTTTCACATTTTTTTCGATTGTAACAAAGAAACGCAAACTAATCCGGTAAATAATATAATATAAAAATAGCGAAAATAAATCAAATTTTGAAAAGAAATACTTTTATTTAAATTTCACTGGGCAAACAACGTATTTGAGTTGAAAAAATAATTTTAGGAAAATTTAGCTGGATAAGAAGATACTACAAGCTTATCAAAAAAATTAATCCTAGCTTTGGATGGCACTCAAATCACATTAAACCTAAATTTTTTTTATTTTCAGGTTGAATTCCACGATAAGCTCCCAAAATCAATTTGCGCAAATTGCTTCAAACGGATCGAATCGGTTCACAATTTTGCGGTGTTGGCAAAGAAAACCGAGAATTTTCTTAAAGATTTCATTAGCATAGCTGAAAATAATTTGAAAGTAAAAAATATTTAATTTTAAGGTAGGTGTTTTTTCTTATTATTATTGTTTTTTATTTTTAGAAAGCTACAAACACGCGAATAAGCGCTCGATTTCAAAATGAATTTGCCTCATTCGCCTTATTGTCCGGAGACAAGGAGGACATTATTATCTGTGAGGATGATATTCATGGGAATGAAGATGTCTCAATCACAATCGATGCTGATGATGAAGAAAGGGTCCGAACATTACCTGATAAAGTACGATTTATTGAAGTAAAACAACAAAATGCATCCAGATTAGACAAAATCGGTGAGAAATTCAGGTCAGCTGAAGAAAAGACCAGCTTAGAACTAAAGCGACGTAATTTAAAAATGGTCTTAGCAAATAATACTTCGCAAACCTTGCAAACATCTGAAAAGGGATACAATATTTTAGCGCCACCCACTCCGCCGGGGGCAGCTTCATTAGCTGGGCTCCAGGTGAATAATGAGGTTACAAACTATGACTGTCTCAATCTTGGGTGTGTCATCAAGGATTTGGACCTACTCAAATTGATACTCAAAGCGTTGAAATGGCCATTCACGAAAGAAACTCTGAACGCACAAATCCAGCGATTAAAGAACACAAGATTTCGTGATGTAATGATTGACCCAAATTTGTTGCTAGATACAGATTTAATGCAAATTTTAAGCTCGTACCTAAGCCCGATTCTACTTCAGCCACAAGTTAGTAGTTTAGGTGTAAGTCCGGGTACGAATTTAAATTCGGGCATTATGCCTGCACTGGAAGCATATAAAATCCCTGCAGATACTTCAGTGCACTTGGTCAGTGTCCCTCTGGAGTCGGAGCGCAAGGCAAGGGCGCGGCACCGACAACGACGTCGACAAGAGCTTAGATCGAAAATGCTTCGCATTGAATCACCCATTGTGCTATCAGATGATGAGGAGACCCGAGATGTTCAAAAGTTCGAGGTTAATGTTGACCCAACTTGGTACTTTCCGGCTGAATCTGAATCACAGGAAAATAGTACTGAATCCTTGGTTATGAGTCTTGTTGGGGATGTGAGGCAAAAGACAAAAAGCAATTCTATGAAGGCTAGAAAAAAGCAGAGGAGGAAAGAGCCACATCTGAGACTCCATACGGATAGATCTCAAGAGCAGAGAATTGTTATCGTTGATGATAATGGGCAGCAAATTAAGAAGCATCCTCGGCAAAAATCACAAGTAAGGGAACAGAGCAATGAAGAGTTGCTTAATTCAGAAAGCTTACGATCGCAATTCCCGCTGGTCGCAATTATTGATGAAAACAGCAACGATGATGCTGTATGGGCCGAATTTAAGGTAATTTCATTAAAAATTCGAATTCTAACAATCGTTGTTTACTTTTTCTTTTTCTGCCCACATAAATTGACTAGCATATTTATCTCAAACGATTTTTCAAATGATATTTAAGTATAATTACAATACACAGGTTGTAAATTCGCCGGGTCATGACACAAATAGAGAAATTGCAGGGGATGAGACACACTTAGATCGGGAGATTGAACCCCTTCAAATGCTAGAAACAGATGTGGATCAACAGGAATCATTACAAATAGACAGGAGTAAAAATTTTTCAGAAGATGAAATCATGAGACATGAAATCAAAGTTGAAGTGATAGATGACTATGAACATCCTGAAATCAAATCAGAACCTATAGAACCAGAAACTATTTTACCGGATGTTCCTGGAGATGAGAATGTGAACACAACAACAGAACAAATTCCAGAGCAAAGTTTGGAATTGGTTAGTATAAAAGAAGAAGAGCCAGAATATTTTGAAATAGAAGAAGTCGATATCGAGGAAACTGAAAAGGCAATTGCTACACAAGAAGAAACACAAGAAAGAGTAGTTGAAGAAGAAGAAAAAGAGCCAGATGAAGAGGAAAAGGCGGAAGTGTAAGTTCTTACATGTTATTGTAGGAAATAACTATAATATATAATTCTTTTACAGAACTGAAGTTGTTACAGAACAAAAAATAACGAGAAGCAAGAATGCTGGTAATGAAACTATTCAGAAAACTTCTATGACAACCAGATCATCGAGTCGAGTTCAAAGCTTAGTAAGAAGCAGAAGGTATTAAAGGAAATTAATTAATTTTTTTTCGGAGGTCCTCGAAATTATTATTTTTACAGATTTCCGCGAAGTACTACACCTCGCACTTACTCTGCAGCAAGGAGAGGAGGCAAAGTTGGCCGACCGCCCAAAACAAGGTAAACAATTGAATTCATCGAAGCGGTTAAGCAGAAAGTGATATTCCGTTCCAACAATCAATATTATGCGGATTTACAACGATTCAAAATCTCCGTGGAATTTGATTCATACTGCTGGAATGAATTGTGGTCAAACGTTCTGTTTTTTGTTGGACAAAAGTGAACGTTTAATATTTTTTCCCCCTTTTTTTTCGTTTTTTTTTCTAAAAAATGATCTTATTCTAGTTGTATACAAGTTTAGATAATTTAAGTATTTTAAATTTATAATAAGTCCTATTAGTAATAAATGTTATTGCACAAGGAATTCTGTGTGGTTCTCTAATTTTATTTTAGAAGTCTTGTGATACGACTAGAAATAAAATCCATTAAATCTTTATATACTGGTAAGACAATAAAATTAATTATGAAGAAAGTGCATCGGAAACAGAAGACAACATAAATCTGTAACATATATTCGACAACAAATTACAACAAAACTTGGGGTTGATATTATTAAACAGGCGGAATATTAACTTCAAGACTGATTGACAAATGCTTCACCAATTAAAGAATTTTCTTGTCAGGTAAAGTATGAAATGTACATGATTTAAGTCTGAATGTTTCAAAAATTATTATAAAACATATCAGAAATGTGAAAAAATTCGAATTTGAACAAACATTGGTCTAGTTGGGAATTAAACATCTGAAAATTAATATGCAGGTGAATCTCATTATTCATTGATATAAAATTGTAATTTAGTATTTATATTATTTTACATATATCAGTACAAATAAAAAGCGTCGATGCTATTACAAGATCATTTAAAAGTCAATGGTTTCGAATGATATAAGGGCCAAAAATAAATCTTACAAATTCGCTGATCATGAATACGCATCAATTTTCTATTACAGAAAAGCTTGCAAGGTTCTATTTTTAGAAGCAAAAAATTACAAAAGCATAAATTGTGAAAACATATCTTTTTAAACTAAAACCAAGCCCAGACGATGATGTTTTGTAAATATTCAGTGCAAAGCTAATAATTGGCAGACGCTAGCTAGTGGATCTGGCATTGAAACTATCTTAATTTTTTTGCCGTAAATTCTTTTCACATTTCACCCTGAAGCTGCTTAGCGGGCGTTCAGCGAAAGCAAATCGTATTGTTTTTTTTTTTTTTTCTGGCCAGGTGCCTAAGCACTCGCGATCGGTACGTTTTTTCCGCTAATTCGTCACAATTTAGTTGTTCGAAACGCGCTGCTGAAAGACTGACTGATCGGTCGAAGTTATCAGCGTCGGATTCGTAAACGCGACCTACCTGTTTTTATTATTACTCGCTAATTGCTTTGCACACCTTGAATGAAATACTTTTAGTTGGACAAGTGTTTGAGTAACTTTAAAGCGAACATTTAAAAGGTTTATTAAGTGGAACATTTCTATAAAAGGCTAATAGTGTTCTTCAACGATTTGACTAGTAAAACAACTCAAAATGAAGTGTTTGCGGCGGAACGAATCGCAAAGAATTCAGAAGAAATTAAATAACGGAGTAAGCCATGTTAGTAATTTTTTTTTTTTTAATAATTAACAATTTTCGAGTTTCTCTAAAAATATTTGCTGGTACCCTATCCAATTTTGAATCCGCCGAAATGCCAAAATCAAAATCAAAATCAAGAAGCACCTCAATGAAGCGCTATCGCAAATTTGAGGTAAACGAAACAATTTTTTCTCTGGGCCTATCCCAATTTTAATCTTTCTGCACAGCCTGACATGTAATTTTGAGGAAAAACAAGTTGACGTTGAATGCTTAGAAAATTTATTTCAAATGTTGTCTTATTATTGGATGTTTCCCCTAACATTTTATCATCATCTCTATCCCGGTTTTTATCTTTCTAACATATGTGGTTTTTAGTAGTAGTAACGTAGTACCAAACAGCGACCACATAATACAAATTGTTGAGTCTCTTCCTTAAAATGTTTGTTTGCGGCCTATCCGGTTTTTAATTTTCCTAGGCTTGTAAGTTTATTAGAAATTAAGCGAGTAAAAAAAGTTTGAATTGATAGCCGACCAATTAAAATCTTCTAAAAATTTAATTCAAACTACGGCTTCATTTTTCGTACAATTTTATGTGGGTACTTTTCAAAATTGCAAGTTTGAGGTACTCTCTTAAATTTTGCGCTCCCGACATAACCTGCTTCTAGTCTTTCCGAATAACATAATATAAAATATTTAAGAAAAAAAAGTTGGCACTGATAGCGGCTCGATTTGAGGTCCCAGAAAGTTTAATTCAGTGTCTCATTTTCCTCATATTTTTATATGGGACTTTTACTTTGTGATAATTATGGGGTCTATTATTTTGAGGGTCCGTATTAAAAGGATTAACATTTTGTTTTGAGCAATTAGCAGATCATTCCTATAAGATCTTTTCCGTAAATTGTGAATCCGAAAACATAAGTTTTTCCTCCATATCATCTCGTTTCCGAATAGTGAGATAGAGCGTCAACAACCTTAACAATACCTATGTATAAAATATGATTTTCTTTTGGATGTTATGCTTTCCATAAGCTAAATACTAAATTTGTAAGAAAAGTACATTATATAATCGCATTTCAAATAAAATAATATCAATTTGATAGTTTGCACTTTAAAACATTCAGCTTGAAATTCAACGCAGTTTTGTGCATTAAATATTTATTAATATTTATCCAATTTGTTCAATAAAATGCTAATGTTTATTATTAATTATTATAATATAGCGGTAACTCGTAATTGAACTTTGTTATCGCATAACGAATTTTAATAAATAAATAGAAATTTCACCGAAAATGAGTTCGTGTCTTGCATAAAACTGGGGTTGCCGTTAAAACTATTGTCTTCAAAGAGTGAAGTATCAATTTCAAAGCTACTTATGCTGTAGTTAAAATTAAACAGATTAATCAGTTTAAAGCGCAAACTATTCTTTTCAAAATTGCGATATTTACAATTCGAATTATTTTATTTAAAGTGGATTTAAATACAACCAATTTTTTAAGCTTTTTGTATTTTTATAATATAAAGTCCCACTTTTCACTTGAGCCACGTTGCAAGTACTTATGACATTCCGTTATTTTAATTGATTTGACTTGATACATGATGCGAAGTTTTCGTATTGAACACCTCAAGGCACATAAAAACATGCTAAAGCTTATTTATCAATTACATTACAAATATACAAACCTGAATTGCATCATCTAATTGGTACAACGTAATCAAGCTTTAAATTACGAAAAAACACGATGTGAAACAACATATTCTACCTATTGAGCATAAGGCAGATGTCTTTCTTCAAAGGAAGACATTCGGAACAGTATCGGGTTTTCTCTGATAGCTTAATTACGTATAAAATTGTATAGTATTATAAGAAAGTCGTGAATGGGGCTGTCTTTAATACGAGAACAAAGTTACGTAAATCCGAAAATAAGTATCTTAAAACACCGCACGAAGTCGTCAACTACAGAATCCGTCGTCCCAGCATAGGCAGTCAAGCGGCCTATTTAACTCAGCCCGCATATTCAGCGGTATGGCAGCGCTGACAGTTCTGGTGCTTTGTACGGGGCAACAAATAATCCGCCTAGCCAGTGTTTTTGTTGGTTCCGGCTTTTCAGTGCGGGAATGTGTAAAGTACGTTCAGACGAAGCGGCAACAGCATCTTTTTGAGCGCTATCTTAAAGAACTAAAGATGGATCTGGCACAACAGGAAATCGAGCCAGCTGAAGATTCTATGCTGATCAGGAGGCTCAGCGAGTCAAGTTTGGATATCGAGAATATCGAAATCTTTGAAGGGGTCGAGCTGGACGTAAGTCATTAAATTCTTATTAATTTTTAAGGGGGTTCTGTGGAAATCAATAGCTGATTCCGGGGGGTTTTCTGGGATGCACCCAAAAGTTCCTTCAAAACAAGGCGCCCAGCTGATTGATAGTTTCGGTAGAGATATTCTTGTATAGTGGGCCAACTTCGAAAAGCTCAGATATATTCCGAATGTACGAGAATCTAAATCTAGAAAGTAAAGAAGCCGCATAATTGCCACCGCAGCTAATCTTTTTATTATGCAAACTACGGAGTATCTCATTTCTTTGTTAATTTTATATTTCTATGATAACTTCTCACTCGGATGCTGTATGTATGAATCGGAAGCAACAACGCACCGCTGCTGGTGGCATACGCGATAATAAAGCGATTTTTCGACATGAATTACGTTTTATCTCTTCAAGAAAATATTATTCATCAATTTGCAATTTATTTTATTTCAGAAACAAAAATCTATTGATTACATTGTTAGACGTTAAGTGCTGTGTCCTATTTAATTTGAAGAAGCTCCACTCCCAGAGAGGACGGTTCAGGGCATAACTTCACTATCATTTAGGTCATCTATGGAAAGCTGTGTTCAAAGGCATTAGGATGCTTTTAGGGAAATATTACTTCAAAGAAAATTCACTTTATAACATTTTAAACCTATGTTTACAGAAACTTCCGTCCTAAACCCAATTTAAAGAGAAATAAGAACAACAAAGCGTAGCGAAGCAAACCTGTTTTAATACAGACTAACTTGACAAAGGACAATGGGCAAAAATGTATGGCACCTGGTACCCGCTCCAACACCTAGGATTTTTATATGACAGGAAAGCTATTACATATATATATATACACTATTATGTATGGCGCTTGTCTCGATTTGTTGTCCATTCGGAGATAATCGACTTCGAACTTTTTATTCTGTCAGTTGTTACTGATGTCGAATTAACTGTTTGTGAGGGATTAGATCACTACTAAATATCGCTTTTTGGGGGTAAATCATCATCCACACCATGACTGTCATCTCAGTCTACTGCTAGACTTAGACTTCATTTAAGAATCTGCATCATTTGTGAATGTGTCTAGTAAAAGGTACCACTTTGAGGGTAGTCCATACGGTTGCGAATATGCTGTATTAAATAGTAATTAGCTAAATAATCGCTCTTCATGACTACCCTTGAAAGTGGTACCTTTTATTGAACACAGCCACATTTGGGATTATTATTAATGAAAAATGAAGTAAACCCATTTTATTCTAAAAAATGTTTTTTATTAATCGTAAATATCTGCTACAATGACATCGTTTAAAAACATTATATTTCACTGTTAAGTAGCCGCTCCCCTCCCCTTCCCCTCGATCGCCCGCTCAGTCCGATATGCGTATTTTTTTAGATATTACGCAATATGGTTAACGTAACTGTTTATATTTATAACGTCCCTAATCAATTCACGAACTTTCAGGTGCACTTGCTCATCCATGTTTACACTTGAAATGTACTGAACGCCTGAGCTGTACTAAGCAGTGCCACTAATCGATATTGGACACCTACTTAACGCTTAACACTTAACAGCTCTACTAAACACTTAACACCTGCACTAATCACTTGTCAGATGTGTAAACCAGGCCTTAGTTTAAGCACATAAGTTAAATAAAAATATACTAAAATAACAATAACGCGATATCTCCAAGCGGACTATGAATTAGTGAAAGTGGCCATAGTAAAAATGTTTTTTGTATAGTTAAGACTTATTCAACGATTACAATAATTATTGCTGTTGGAGGGTGGTACCAAAATGAGCTTAGTTTAAGTACATAAGTGTAATAAAAATGTACTAAAATAAAATAACAAAATATTTTTTTTACATTTTCATAACGCAATATCTCCGGACGGACTATGAATTCGTGAAAGTGGCCATAGTAAATATTGTTTGTATAGTTAAGACCTATTCAACCAAAATGCCCATTGTCCTTTAAAATATGAGAATTTTTTACTATCACCACAGCCCAGTAGTGTAAATTTTCAGTTATAGTTAGAACCACTGATTCATTAATAGTGCAAATTCAATTACACTAAAATTTACTCATCATGACTTTTGTAGAATAGCTGTTCAATAAATATAGAAATTACCGTAGGTAATGCATAGTTCTCCTTTCGATTGATTAAAACCATAATTTACAACGTAAAAGTCTAATTTAATAGCTGAATGGTACCCCAGAGGAGACATTCGAGCGTAAAGGATTCATTTCATAACTTTTAACAACCCTTTTGAATCGATAAAGAGATGGATGCTATTAATTACGCTATTATTGGGTAATATTCTGATAAATCTCGTATCTGTTTCTCAAATGCGACCTTTTAGATACATTCCAAGCGTCGAAGTGTAGCTTCATTAAGATCTTTCGCATATACTTTAAACTTCAGGTAATTGTTATGAAAATTGGTACCTACGGGTTTTTGTGATTCTGATTTCGAATATGCTCACAGAATTTCGAAATCGTCGCTCCAATATCACAGCGAGCATTTTTTAGATTCAAAGGCTTTCAATATTAAAAATCTATCTATCTTGGGGCCACTGGTTTCGATTTTATTATCAAAATTCAGAAATCCAATATTGCGACCAAAATTTCTTGCATTTAACGGATTGAGTCATAAGATAAAAGATATAGCATATTGGGGACACTGATTTTGAATCAAATATCTAAATTTAAAAATTCATGATGGCGACCAAAATTTCTCAAAATTTGAAGGATTTTAATGAAAATTTGTTAAAAAAGGATAATGATCAATTACGAATTAACTGTTGAAGTTTGGGAATTCACGATGGAGGGACAAAAGTTCTATAATTCAAGGGAATTAATACAAAAGGAATTTCTGAGTCTCTGATTTCGAATCTACTATGTTAAGATCAATATTTTGCTATAGAAGATGAGTCCAATATGGCGACATAAAATTGCTATTCATGGAATTTCGGATCTGCTATTAGAATTTCGAAATACAATATCATGCATTCATTGTGTCGACTAAAATTCTTATGAAAATGAGCACAAAAGGGGTTTTTCAGGTTGAAACAATTTTTAGAATATACCAAATTAGAGCATTTGAGAAGTGTTGCGGGGTTAGATGTAGATGAAATTTTCAAAAAAAATTTTTATACTTTTAAGAATATTTTAAGCGTTGAAACATTCCAAAATTCAAATTATTACTGAAGTTATAGCAATTGGAACTGAGCGCGACAATGAGCCGACCCGAAACTCAGGAAGCGTTCAGACCGTTACGCATCTATTTATCTTTAACAATAATATAATTCCTTTAGAAAGATTAAACCAGGGTAAGGAGAATCAAAAAAAATACCAATCACTCATGAATGAAAAAAAACCATGATTTTTATTTTTCGCTCATGAGTGAAAAGTTATGATCGGCTCATGAATAAAATCCATTTTCTTCACGAGTGAATTTTTAAAACCGTGATTTAAAATAAAAATCACATATGATCGCTATGCATGTGAAAAAAATCGCGAATGATTCACGAAGTTCAAGAACCAAAAATAAAAGAGAAAGATTCATTTCAGGCTTTAAAAAATCATTATTTTTTCTTTATTTTAAAAAACTGACTTAAAATTAAGTAAGAAAAGGTAGAACTTATTTAATTTTATGACCTTATTCTATGTCATCTATAACTAATTCTTTTAAAATATTTCCGTTAAGTTTTACTAAAAGTAACCTATTTAAGGTATCTTTAGATAATTTACATCGATTAAGCACAAAAGGAAAAAATAATCCACATCGCCTGAATACTTCAAATTCCAAAATCGGAGTGAACCATCCGCGAATAATTCTTTTCTGCTCTGAATGTTTCACGAGTGAAAATTTCTTTTACAGGGGTTTTTCAACTCACTCACGAGCGATTGGAAACCAAAGGAGATAATAAAATTCACTCGCTCGATGAGCGGAAAAAGATAAAATTCTTAGAAAAATTTCAATCATGAGTCAACATGTTTTTTCTTCACTCATGAACTGAATCGAACGAAAAAGATTCGAATTTTTCCTTACCCTGGATTAAACTAACAGTAACTCAGGTAACGGAGAACATCGCAAAAGCAGCAGCACCTATGTACGGTCCAGGAATCGCAGCTTAAGGGACTACTACCGGTTATAATTTTGAAAAATTCAATTTTTTTTTTTTTACATTTTTCAACTCAATATACCTTCAGAAATTACGTCTCAACATTTTATTTTGATATTCCCAAAAATATAAAAGTTACAGCAAATTAAGCGTGCCCGCCTATTATATATTTATAAGTAAAACAAAAACTTTAAACGTGATTTTCTCAAAATGACCTTTTATCATATGGCGGACACACTAACTCCGAATTGGCCCAACCGATTGGGCTCAAATTTGGAGTGCTTCTTTATTTGAGTATTCTGCACAGGAAAAAACCACAATATTAGTCAAAATTCAATCCAAAAAAATGTAGCAAGTGAAAACAAGTGAAAAAATAAGCGATTTTTTGAAAAAAAATTTCAAACGTCCGCCATTTTGTTTTTTTAATCATTTGTTGACATATTCTGGTTTTTTCCTACGTAAGGGACATTCCTTAATAAAATGCCGTTTGGTTTATTTGTTTCAGACTCTTCGTTTCTGAGATGAGTTGTCCGCCATGGGACGAGTCATTTTTTGAGCTACCAACTTCGGCGCCCTCTATAAACAAGGAAAAAAATGATAAAAATAAGAAAAAAATTTTTTTGTAATATTTGAAATAATTATTATCACCATGCAAAATTTGAAATTGATATATAATAAAGGAGCTGAGAAAAAAATTATTGAAAATTATGCTGTTTTTTTGCAATCTAACCGGTAGTAGTCCCTTAAACCATTTATTGTAATAATATTGCCTAAAGCGTGATGGATTTTTTCGATTGGGTTCCGTATTCAAAAGTTATACATTTTTTAAACTAAAAATTTTGATGGAAATTTGTGTTTTTTTTTCAAACAACTGTCATTTCTCAAAAAAAAAATTCTTTTTTTTTGGACAATGCTGGACGGAGGAATCATGTACACCGTCATCAAGGATTTTAAAAAGAGGGTCCCACTGAGCGACTCATACCTCCACCATTTTTAATGTTTTTTTTTTTAAATATTGGAAATGGTTTACAAATCTATTATATGTATACGTAAAATTACGAATAATTCATATTTTTAATTGCCGAGTCAAAAAAAATTTTTATTTGTATGCTTATTTTTTCGAGCGAGAGTGGTGTAACCCCTTAATTAATAAGTATTTAGGCTTCGCTGGGTGAGACCGGGTAGCTCAGCTAATTGTAAATAAAACGATTTTCTCATTCAGTTACTGTGACATTCTTTAGCTTTAAAAAAAATATAGTGACAATTTAGGCGTTCATCATTTTCAGTGTCACGTTTCTGGAATTGATTCCATTTCTTTTCAATTATGTTATGAATTTTTCATCAGACCTATTTACAAGAAGCTCTACTATAAAGTCAGTTTTCATTGATGTTACGTGACCCTCATAATGGGCCCCAAAGTACCAATATGTGACACGAAATTTTTGCGCGGCTGAGATGAGTTTCATGTTTACGTTATTGCTTAATCCATTACCTTACACGTCGTAATGTTGGGACACGCATGAAATATTTATAAAACTGCACGGAAATCTCTGACAGGTTGTAAAGACAAGAAAGAGTAGCAAATGGTTCTCGATTTGAGACACAAGTGATGATGTGATTCTTAAAGACAGATAAAGAAGTACCAAAAACTTTTACGTGCATACTTTTGTATTTAGATAAAAAAGCTGTCTAGATAAAAATTTATATTCGAAACACTCGATGAAATTACTTCATTTCGGAGTTTTTTTACTTAATACAATTTCCTACGACGTACAGTAAGATTCTCTTTTATACAAAGATATTAAAGATATTTTTTTTGCTTGTATTTAGAATTTATTTTTCAGTGCGTTTTCTGTATCCATAGATAATTATAATTCTGAAAGAGTTTCGTGGATAATTTTTTATTTAATTTTATGATTACCAACCGTCTCTGGTAAAATTTCTATGTCTGTGTGAATTTGGAATTCTGGACATTGTTCTTAATTAAATGGCAAAAAATTAATTAAAAGAAAAGTTTCATAAAACTCGAACTTCTTTAATAAGAAGAGTAATTTTTAAACTAGAGAGAGCGGTAGTGTTGATACTGCTGATTTCATCCCGGTTTACTGCTTCTACGCAACAAACAATTTTACGAGGGTACGTAAATTTCAAATACAAGCGAACATTATTAAAAATGAATAGCAACATTGTTGTACGGAGAAAATATACGGATAGAAAAATTGTTCATTTTTTACGAAATATTGCGAGCTCTTTACGAATATATGGAAAATGATGTGCCCCTTGAGTATTATGAATTAAACAGAAAGTTTGTGGTCATGTAAAGTTCAAGCCGTGTTTGAAGAGTGCGCAACAGAAATCATTTCGGTATTCAGTTTAAAAATCGAATGTGAAAAATTTAAATATGAAATAACATTAATTTAGCATTGCTCATTTTTACTAGTTCATATATAAAATACTTGAATCGAAAGCACTGCGACAAGAAAAAAGAAATTAATAAGTTCATATTATTACAAACTATTTGAACTTTCGTTAGTGACTAGTTTTAAACGATTCTTTACTTAGTCGTGAAACTTTAGGAAAAACGAATTAAATTCGTCTTATGTATTCGCGAAAACAACAGTGAGTGTAAAAAGTATTCGTACACCTAGCGTTGTAATTAAAAACTTCAAATTTGATAGGCTTTTTCCTATTTATTTCATTAGAAAAAAATACTATTAGGTAGTTGAAGGTTACAGCACTTTGTTTAGGATAAAAAGTATATTTAAATATAAACTCTCAGCATCATAAAATTTTTTTTACATCAACTATGCAAAGAATCTCAAACAAAAAGTATTCGTACACTTAAGAAATTAGCAATTAAATATTGAAAAAATCAACAATTAATATTTTGTTGTTCCACCTTTAGCATTATAACAGCTTGGAGTCTCTGCGGCATTGAATCAACCAGTTTGGAAGTAATATATAAGGAAAAGAACATAGCGAGCAGGTCGCGGTCGCGGTTTAGGTGACTATTCAGCTGACTGAGAGAACAAAGGTAGGTATAATAACTGGGGAAACACATAGCGCGGCAGCTGACTAATCAGCTATCATACGTACTTTGTTCTCTCAGTCAGCTGAACAGTCACCTAAACCGCAACCACGACCTGCTCGCTATGTTCTTACCCGAAGAAGAAAGTATTAGTGCCCATTCTTCGCGAAGCGCAATTTTCAGCGTATTTTTACTTGAAATTGGTCGTTTTCGATTTTTGTTATCAAGATAGTCCCAAACATACTCACACATTAATATCAGGTGATTGTGGAGGAATTTCAAGGTGTTTTGGGTTTTGGTTTGTTCAAAAGGATCCATGCTTGGATATTCCATGCTTTATGTTTTGGATCATTATCTTGTAAAAATATCCAATCATTATTAAAACCCATTGCTGCAGCACTTGAAAGAAGATTCTCTTTTAGGATATTAATTTATGTGTTATGATCGATAATTCCATCAATAAATTAAGTTTTCCCACCCCAGTAGCACTCATGCAACCGCATACAAGAACAGACCCACAACCGTGTTTTACCGTCGGATATAAATTTTCTTTTTTAAATTCCATAATAGGTTTTCTCCATACCGTCTAATGTCCATTCGATTTGAAAATATTATATTTCGACTCATCTGAGAAAATAACACGATGCCAAAAATGACTTTTTTCATGAATATATTTTTTTGTGTACTCTAATCTTTTTTTTCTAGTAATATCATTTACACAATTTTTTTTTTCGCACAGATCTACCACGATAATCGTTATTACGCAATACGTTCCGAACGGTACTGACCGAAATATTGCAATCATTCATTCTATTCATTTCTTGTAATACTTGAGGAGGACTCATTTTTGGATTTTCCTTCCAATCGAGGTTCTGAGTTTATTTTTTACAGTTTAACACTAAAGCGGTCAATTACGGTCTGTACAGTTGAACGCGATCTATTAACAAGTTTTGCAATTTCAGTTAATGATTGATTATGTAAATTATTAATTAATTTGCTCTCCTCTTGAGTCGTTTCTTTTCCTTTATGGCCCATTTTTGATACTAAACGCGCCTATACATTTCAGTAGCGCAACTAAAACAAATCACTACACATTACAAATGACCTTGAAATCTTACACATACCAAAACGTATATTGGATAAATAATATACACAATTTAACTTGAAAAAAAATGTACGAATACATTTCGTTTGTAATTCTTTGTTCAAAAAATTTTTCTTTTTCATAAACAAGGTGCTGTAACCTTGAACTATTAAATAGTATTTTTTTTTTCAATTAAATAAATAAAAAGAAAGTCTATCAAATATGTCTTTTTTTAACCGACGAAAAAACGGAGGAGGTTCTCAATTCGACGCGTATTTTTTTTTTTTTTTTTTATTTTTATGTATGACCACGCATATCTTTTTACGGAGTAGTCCGATTCTGATAATTCTTTTTTTATTGGAAAGGGTATAACCCGAAGTTGGTCCCATATAAATTTTGAAAAAAATTCCAATCCTAAGGGTAGGAAAACAGGGGATGATTGATTGTTCACTCACAGATTTTAATGCTGAGTTGTGTACTACCTACCCATGTTGGTATATAAAGCCTGTTTTATTTAAGTATTTATATTATACAAAAAATAATAGTTAAACTAGGATTATATAACAGTTAATAGCTAAAGTAAAGTAGGTAGCTGTTTAAAAAAAAAAAAAATTAAGGATGTAGTAATTAGTAGCCACAAAAAAATTATAAAATAAAAACTTTTAAAAAAAGAATTAAACCGCCGAAAAAACCGAAAAGCAAAAAATAATAAGTCTTTTTTAATTATATTAAGGTTAATTATATTAATAGTTTTCAATTAACCTTAATAAATAAGTTCTTAAACTAATGTAAGTATACCTAAGTAATTTTGAGTTGGCGCCAAACAAGCGCTCCGCTCGTGCGGAGAGCGCATTTTTTGAAATGTTAATGTTTCAAAACTCAAAATAATTACAAAAATATATACTTAGGTATACTTACATTAGTTTAAGAACTTAGTTATTAAGGTTAATTAAAAAAGGTTTATTATTTTTTGCTTTTCAGTTTTTTCGGCGGTTTAATTTTTTTTTTAAAAAGTTTTTTTGATTACAACTCTAGGTGTACGAATACTTTTTACACTCACTGTAAATCTTAAGCTATCTAAATTATCGTCCGTAAGTAATTCACTTACGATTTATCGCTTAAAGCGATTCACTAACGATAGTCCAAGTAGTCCGACAGCTGATTCGTCTTCGATTCTTTTTCGACATCGTTAACGAACTATATATGTTCACTTAAAATAATTATTACATTTTTCGATTCATTTCGGAATTATTTAGTATACTGGGTAATTTGTTTCCATCTATCTATATCTATCTGCTTATCTACTCTATTCATTACTAATACTAGACTCAATCATTTTATCATAAGTTAATCTCCAATTTACGATAAATTTATTAGATGCGTAACTTGTTTTCAATCAATTGTTTTCTTTGTGTGATTATAGATAAATATCATACATCAAAGCTTTAAGCCCGTTTCATGTATTTTAACGCTTTTTTAATGGGTGTTTTTTGTTAAAGACTAATTACGTTAAATGAAATCATTAAAACTTGACTCGTTACGCCTCGTTCCGGTCGTATTTATTTTTAACAATTAATTGTCCCGAAAAAGTACTCTTCAACAGGTTTATTTCTCTATTTACTAACTCGCTGGTACCATTCATATTAATGTTAAACGGTATAAGTTCATATGGGTAAATAAAATTCTCTAACAACTCAAGTTACGGTAGCAATGTACACTCAACTTTAAAGGAAAATCAACCAATAAAATTTTCTAGAAATGGAAATCTTTTTCATTATTGGTTTTGCGGCTTATTTTTTTTCGCGACTGCGGTTTTGGGAAGGTATGATGACATAATACTCGTATATATAAGAATTCGTATTTCGCGACTCGACTTTTTTCTAACGAATGAGTAATTCGCCGGAATAGAAGACGATATACCGAAGGCTGAATTACATTTGTGTTGTATTTTGGATGTTTAATTAATAAGCTCTCAATGCACAAGTTCGCATTTCTCTCGTTTGCTGTGGTACATCGCTTTCTAATTGATTCGCCTTCGCACCTTCAGATTTAGTGTTTCGCCGCCTTTCTTATCGGGTTAAGGAACTTAATTGGCCAGTTGGCCTAGAAAAACCTTAGATTAGAAATTCACTTTCATCAGTATAAACAAATTGTAACAAACATCACGCTGAAAAGAGATAGTCGTCGATAGTCAGGTGGGCAAGAACTTAAATATCTTTGCGGTGAGGTGCACGAATGCAATTCTCAGACTATACTCAAACGAAGCCGCAGAGCTTAGCTTTGATTGTGTTGTAGAGGCAAAGTTTATTATTTTTGCTAAGCTCTTCAGTGGGTGTGGGCAGGCGCATTCGCAGCGAAGCACCGGGAGCTTCGCGTTTATCGCGGTGAATTATAGATGCATTATATTAGAATTGAATGCCATACAACAAATTCTCAAGAGCCGATTTCAGCGAAGCAATGCTCCTCACTTAGTGCTGAATTTAATTCGACGGAAAGGACCGATATAACATGCAAACTGTGCCCGGAGATCGACCTTGCGAGTAAAATGACTGGACTACGACGACGACAGCGAAACTATGAGGTCGAGGACTTGACGTAGTGCTCCAAAACGGCTGGAAGAAAAATTCTTTGGTGGCCAAAACGTTCGTGATTAGCCCGAGATGTGACAGTGTCGCGCCAGAACGTCGTGGGTGATTATCTAAAAAAAAAATATCCGTTAAAGTCCCTCCTATAAAAAACACTCGTCTTGTGATAAAATGTGATTAAAAACATTTTGTTTGTATACCCCAGAGAAAGCCCAAGACGCTCAAATATATTTCTTTAACTTCATATAGACAATATTTTTTCGTCGTATAGTGAGATTTTTTTTAATAAGCCCAGTTCCTGTGGCCACGTTCGATTTTCCGATATTTTTCGACGACGTTCGTGCGATTCAAGTGGGTAAGAATTTATGAAGTTTGCTTGCTCTTTACTTTAGTGCTCAAGGGAAATCAAACATTATTCATATAACGTGTAAAATTAAATAAAAAAAAACCCGTGGAAACGAGACGTGATTTCGGGAGCAAATATTCTCTCTAAACTTGAACCTAATGAACGACTTTTGTACTTTTGGTGAAAAAATGATGTGCTTACGGAAATTCTGTGACTATTTAATGTTCTGTTCAGGCAAAAAGGAGGAAGGTTTCAATGAGGTTTGTGTTATTAAAAATGTAAATACAAAAATCTCTTTTATCGCCCCCGTCGTAACTCTCTTCAGCTAACTTTGCGTTGAATGTTTGAATGATAAACTCAAGAATTAGTCGAATATGGTCGGTATTTACATACAAAGTGGGTGACACGCTAGAAATTCTCAGACGATTAATTCCTCAAGAAATACAATGAAAGCTCCTCCCAGACTTTAGAACTAAAATAGCTTCTGTGCTCTGTGGGAATTTGTTTTGATTAAATTCTTATTAATTCCTCAGTGCGGTGATAACCTCTGGTGTTAGTGTAGCTAGTTGTTGACTGAGATGCACTATCCAATTAACTTAAATTCGGCCTCTATAAGTGGCACTAGCAATTAATCTTAATTGGTTTCTTCGTGACGGACACGTCTTGTTGCAACACTCTGTCTGGGGCTAAAGAATTTTATCACCTATTGGTGGCGGGTTAAGTGGAAGATTAAATCAAAGATCTAATTCACTTAGCTAGATACAGCAGTGTTATTTCCCAATCCATAGTATGGATAAGCAACAATGTTAAAAGTTCACTTTCTTGACATGAATTAACATTGAAAAAATGTCGTACTGCATACAAATTGATTTAACTTAATGTGGTGATAAATATTCTGCACGCAAAACTAGATTTATTTCTGTACTTCTATTCGGATAAGAGTCGCAAACAAAACTCGGTTTAAACAATACTCACCTAAGTTAAATAAGCTCTGCCTTAAAATCCTTCAAATATTTAAAATATCCCTAAGGGAAATGAATAAATGATTATTATTATTCCACAAATGTGAGCTTTTCAATGATAAAAAACAATCTCTAAGAAGAATATTCGCCATTTAGACCGTCGTTCAAAGATCTTCATTGTCGTTAATTATTATTAGGTACCTACTTTAAAACAACAAAACTCCGTCATTATGTTTTCATGCTTGAGTAGGTAGGTAAAGTGCTCGTAAGGTTCTTTAATACTTATTCAAGTTTTTGTGAGCTCTTCGCACATTCATCCACAATTTACGATAAAAGGTTTGTTTTTGTTATTTTAACAAAGCTTTTGTACATCTCTGTGAAAAATGTGGTACGTTTGTGTTACACTTTAAAGTTTTCACAATTTCTCTTAATAGTTAGTATAACGATCAGCTGATGTCGTTCTTTAAGGTTGCTTTTAATTATTGTCAGAAGGTTGACAACATTTTCAAGGTTTTGAAGTTGAGCCATAATCCGCCACTACAAAATCCCTCACGACAAAATTCCCCTAAGACAAAATCCTCAACGACAAATCGTGTGCGCTGATTTGTTGTAAATCTTATTCTGTCTGTTTATTTAAAAAAAAATCAATCCGGGGATTATGTCTAGGTTTAGACGACATCTTTTACAAGGAAAATCTCCAATCAATAGGAATTAATTCAAAAATGATAAATCTCCCAATTCAAAAATACGGCATTTTATAATCGAAACACAGGGTATTGCGGCCTCTACAGAAGATTATGATTTCCCATTTACCAATATATTTAGGTCCTTTTGAACCAGCTAGCAGTCGTTAATATTTTTCTTATGAAAGAATATTTTCATATCTTCTGTGTAGATTAAGATTTCACAGATTTTAAGAAGTTGTGAGGTGTAGATAAAATAAAGAGAAGTAGACCTAAGTGACTACCCTGCGGGACTCCTGACGTAGCTAATATCTTGTTCGAAATATGTATATAATAATAATAAAAAGAAAATTGCATTTTTATGCTTAAGGCATGCTGTGGAAACATTTCGTGACACTGTTTACCGATTCAAATAGAGTGAAATTAAGTTAAATATTGACAGCGGTGACACAGACAATTTAAATAATTTAATCTCCTGCCTTAATTAATAAAATAATGTTTTTTAGATTTTAATTTAAGTTCTATCAATTAACTAAATTAATTTTCTTTAAGGAGTAGTAATAACCTGTCGCTTGCATGCAAAATATATTATCTTATATCAATTTGAAACGTTAATTTAATCAATTATTTCTACAATCATGGAGTGCAAAAAACAATCCGTGCAAAATTTATGTATAATTAACCTTCAAGCGTGTGTCGTAGGTGGCAGTGGTCGCGCATAACCTAAAAGAACTATTGGAGATTTCAGGGATTTAAAAAACTAAATAATTAAATAATCATTTATTTTTTTATAATTTGATCAATTATCTTATTATTAGGAAATTATATAGTAAAAAAAAATATTCTAATATACGTAATTGCAATTAAAAATGATAATTTAATTAAATCACATTCCTTTATTATAAACAAAAATGCATCAAGTACGGTCCGACGCCGCGCGCCTCCTTGAATCCAACGATATTTCATAGATATTAATTTCTAGCACTTTACAAAATTAAGATATACAAATTTAAAAACCGGTTTTGTTAAATATTGATTTTTAATATTTTACATTAGATCTTAAAAATTAATCTTTTAACCCAAACCTTTACTATTTTTTTTTTAGTTGGCTAAAATATTATTCAATTTGGAAATAAAATACGACAAATCTTTACCTTTATAAAAATATTTAAGAAATTAATAAAACAATAATTACTGGGGGAAAATTTTACAATTTAAGTTACAACTAAAAAATAATTCAATTTATCAACTTCGTCCCTGAGAAAACATAATCTTTGCAGTCTTTTTTAAGACATTGATAATTTTAATTTCCAGAACCATTTTATATTTTAATATTACTTTTTAAATATGATATTTCTCTTACAGTCCACCTTTTACGATAACATAGATCCAAACTTGGTATACACGAACAACAACTTAGGTCAATTACATGAGGGTGTTAGTTTTACCATAAAAGGCCACATACTTTTAAACTGCGAAAGGTAAGCTCCTGAATAAATAAATATAAATAAAAGTAACTAACGACCCGATATTTTTAGATTTTCAGTCAACCTAGCTTTAGACAACCAATATCATGACATAGCTCTACACATCAATCCGCGCCTCCCACAAAATTACATAGTACGAAATTGCCGGGTGAAAAATGTTTGGGCCCAAGAAGAGGTCACATCCGCCCTTCCATTTATCCTTCGTCGTGGGATGGATTTCAGTATACAGATTCTGGTTACCGAAGAAGAGTACCTGATATCCGTAAACGGTAGACACTTTGCATCCTTCCGTCACCGACTGCCTTATCAAAATGTAAAGTGCCTTGAAGTGAAGGGTGATGTTGAGGATGTTACCATGGACCGGAATGTTGTTACGGAATATCCAAACCAAGTTCCAGGATCTGAACCCGTCGCTATTGAAACAACCTGCCAACTTGCACCACTAACCAGTGAAAAAATATTCGAAAATCCGGGTGCAAGAGATAAGATAAGCTGTCATTCCAGTCAAAATCTAGCAACAGTATACATTAAAATGCCATACTATGGAAAGTTTGTGGATCTATTTGATAACGGAAAGATGTTGCTGATCGAAGGGCGCGTCAAGATCCTGCCGCATTCATTCTTTATTAATCTCCAAAAGGGCGAACACATTTGGCCACATCCGATAATACCATTCCACTTCAATCCTAGATTCGCTAATTTGGGCGGTAGTCACGTAATTTGTAGAAACTCATGGATCAATGGAAAGTGGGATAAGGAGGAGCGGACTGAACTAAAGGGCGACTTCCTTCCAGGGAATAATTTCACACTGGCCATATTTTGCGGCAATACTGCATACGAAGTATACTTAAATAATAAATTCATATCCGAATATAAGTTTAGATTGGATCCAAACGAAGTAAACACCCTGTATATTCAGGGTGATGTAAATTTAAAACATGTTATACTGCAGAATGGAAGACCTAGTGAGATGAATCTTGTGTAGAAGAAATACGCTGCTTGGATTTTTGCAAAATTGATGCATAAAGCGCGCGCATTTTGATGAAACATTTATAAACTGGCTGAGTCTCGGTGTCTGTGATTAAAAACGTGGATATTATCCTCCTTAGAATAGGTAACTGGTGCTTCAGAAGGATACAAAATTCAAGTACTCAGTCAAACAAAAAATGTAATGGCCGCTATGAACTCTTGAGTCTGAGAACTCTCAGCTTTTGGCGCGGTTTTTCTTTTCTTGACTTGATGAAAAGCCAAAAACCGCGGAGATATGAAAGCAGAAGGACCTAATTTTACTTGACTGTGCTTAATGTATGTATTGTTTTATTAAAAACATTTTTATCAGAAAGACAATAATAAAATTGAAGTGTATTTTCTAAAATGCTAAAACTGTACCAAACTAATTTTTGTTAGACAGGAATAAATTTGTTCGTTGTTACGATGGTTTTTTGGTTTTGCAAACATGGATCTCCAAATTGTGAGGTCTCTCCTTTTTTACGTAGATAGTAGCTCTCATTATTGAAAAATCGTTAGCAGTGCTAATAACTACAAAAATTAATGTAAACATGGTCTATTATTCCGTACATTTTTATTTCAATTTTTTATTTTATTTTACAATGATGCAAATTGCCCCAAAGATATTTTTTTTTATTATATACTTTTTTGTAAACAATCATATAAATAAATAATTTATAGAAATAAAATTCATTGGGGCGCTTGTAAGTTTGTTAGCTTCTGTGGAAGGACATCTAAATATTGAATACGTTTGACCTCCTGTGAAATATTTTGAAGATGATAATCTCGAAACTCTTTAAACATGTTCGAAATTATCTCCGAATGCATTAATTCATTAGAAGTGCTGCTATCTTGGGATCTATCGTTTTGAGCAGTTTGGCTTTCCTTAGTAGCTCTAGCTAAGAAACGTTCACCCTTGAAGGGCTGCATTTGTGGCATTATTTCATATTTTGCCTGCTCACATTTTTGTATGCCATCATAAATTACGGACATTATGGTGCATTTCGATTTCTGGAGTTTTACTATATCATCATATTTCTTACTACGACCAGTATTATTAGATTTCTTACTACGGTTGCTCCTTAAGGATGCTCTAATTTTTGATATATTTTTACGGGGTGGATTAACCTTTTCATCGCTAGACTTTATATGGGAAAAAGTAGTCACCGAACTTTGTTGATTTATATTTTCATTTATGTCTTGCAAACCAACGTCTGTATCTTCTTGTATAAGTTTCCCATAGGCGTCGTTTTTATACTTAAGCTCCAAATTGTGTGATTTCTGGGCACCATTCCTCAACATTTCATGGGCGTAATCGTCCGCAGTTAGCAATCTTCTGGGGCTATATTCCTTATAACTTCTACGTTTCGGTGATTTTAGGAATTTATCAAATTTACTATAGTCTGGCTGCACTGGTTCTGATCTTGTATCTTTGGTACCACTTGGACCTGGAGCCTTTTCGCTCTGTTCGGCATAATATCGTCCGTAGGCATCATCGTAATGCTCCCGTAGAGCTTCTGTGTCCGATTTTGGGGAGTTTGTTTTCTTCACATTGTTAACTTTCAGTGGTGCAGATAGATGTTGGGCTTTTGATGTTACTGCTTGTACTGGCTTTCTAACATCCATCTTGTAATTCTTCTTAAAGTTCTCCAGTAATTCGGCGTGAGTCATTTGTTCTTCTGGCTCTTGAGCATAGTATTTTGCTGTGGCAGCTGCATACCTCTCCTGCCTCATTCGATCATCCTTAACCAGCTTTTGAAATCTGTTTCGATACTCTTTTTCGGTTAAGTTACGAAATAAATTATCTCGTTTTATTTTTGGAATGGTGTACTCAGGAGCTTGCTGCGCGTACATTTTGGGTTCATTCTTGTAGTAGTTTAATTTATCTCTAATTGCAGTTCGCCTATAATCTCCCACTTCGTAGTAAGCAGAAGGTCTACTCTGGAGTGCCGTTCTTGCCCCGTAGCCAGGAGCCATATATTTGGGCGCTAGCCCAACCGCGCCCTTAGATTTATAAATAATGTTTTATTCATGGTTTTAATAAATAATTGTGGTTTTACCTTAGTATTCCTTGTTGGCTGCAAATACGCTTTAGTAACTCTATAATTGCAATATTCATCTTCGCCGTAATAATCCCCAGGCAGTGCCGATTGATCGATATCTTGACTATCCCCGATTGGATATTCAGCCTCCTCAGCTTGATAATCGCCGTAGTTTTGATCCGCTTCTACTTCCTTTGAGGACAAATTTGAATATTCGTAACGGGATGCATACCGATTATCTTCGACTGATCGATAATTATCTTCCATTTTGCCTCTTTAAATTAACCTAATTGGTTTCTGTATATTTTTTAAATAATGCAACGTACAAAATTGTAATAGCAAAATTGCTGTTCTGTCAACATAAAATTTCCACGAAATTTCGACGTCTGTTAATTTTATTTGCAAACAAACGAATAATGTTCAGAAGCTTGCTGGGGTCCTACACAATATGGGATTTTGGGACAAGTGTGCCCCAAAAGACTCCTATGGTGTAAGTAAAATTCGGCTTTAAAAAAATGCTACATATTTGCTAAAGGGTATTTCAATTTTCTATTCCGTAAAAACAAAACAATCTTATTTGAATAATCTTGCCGTCTTTTCCGTACTCACCTTTTTTATAAGGGTCCCTTCAAATTTTTTATCTAGGTCTATTCCGCTTTTAATCTTTCTAGATAGCTTAAAATTTAAACCCTTTAGGGAAAATTAGTGAGTTTTGACAGCGGCAAAAATGTAGGTCCAGAAAATTTAATTCAGATGATGTCTCGTTTTCCGTATATCTTTCTATGGAACCTTTACACTAATTGTATTTTTTAATGATCTGGGTTGGATCTGGATTTTTGTAGTGAATATAAATATTTGAATAATCATAGCAACAATTTTTAATTTTGCCTTAAGAACACCAAATTGCATTTACTTATGCCCATTATGCAAGTACATCCAATAATTTCTTCAGTAAAAGAGATTCGAAGTTTGGATGGGCAAAAATCATGGAAATTTAATGATTTTATATCAAATTTTAAAATTGTTGCTGTAAGTCATGGTTTAAAAAATTCAATTCAATGCAAAATTCCAGATCTAGACAACCACCACAAGGTCATTAAAAAACGCAGCTTATAGTATGAGTTGAGAGTTCTCTCCCTTAAGGGATAATATTACCTTGTGTGCACAAAATCAAGAATCATTGTTGGAGTTTCTTTTCATGAAACTTGTTTAATATAATATACTTAGTTCGGGTTTGTTAATATAAATCTTTAAGTACTTAAAAACAATTTTTTGGATGTGAATCCATCGTGTGGCAGTTGTCACAGTTGAATCTCTTTTTTTTGTGATTTTCCTTAGCATACTTCTAGCACTTACAATTTTTTATCGATTGATCTGAAAATTTAACTGTAGCTAAATAAAAACGTATGATTTTGTCGAAAGATTGATAAAAAACAAAATGTCGTTAGTTTGTAGATAAACCTTTCAATTTTATACACAAATCGGTAGTAAATCGTTGATAGAATTGGTGAATCAATCAAGAGATCCTACGTAGATAAAAGGCAAATTTTTGTGAATTTTTTTTGGCGACACAGTTAAAATCTATTTATTAAAAATTATGCCACATTAAAGTATAACATTCGAAAAATATCGTGTAAAATGTTTATGAAAAAATATTAAAAAATACGGCAATGGCAGCAATTATTCGGAAGCGTCTCGGAAAAAAGTACAATTGTGGTGTCCATCAAAATTCGGTGCTGGATCATCTTAAATCAAGAAATCAAAGTTCTTTTGTTAGATAATCGCTTTCCCCAGGTAACGCTGGGAAATTTCAATTTTTCACTTTTTGGAAACACTTTGAAGTGTAAAACGCGATTTTTGCGAGAAAAAATGGGCTAATTTGTTACTGTAAAATAAAAAATATTAACAAATTTGAAAAAAAAACTCTCCAGCGTTACCTCGTAAATTATGTGCAGAAATAGTGTTCAAAATTTCAAAAGGATCGGTGCAGTAGTTTTGAAGTTATGAGGGACACCGACTTTGAAAACGTGAGTTGTGGGAAAAACGCTTTAAAGTTTTAAACATAAAAAATTTGGATTAAAACGTTCGTTCATAAGCGAGTTTTATCGGCTTACCTCACACTGAATCATCGATGCTAGGTCCTGACTTGGTATACAGTACAGGTATAAGCACGTTCGTACTTGTGTTGAAATTTCTATAAAGAAAAGATTGTCATGTATGAGGCGCGGTTACTTAAACTGCTGTATCTTCGTTAGTTTTATTCCAATTTATCTCACACAATATTCTTGAAAGGTTCTACGTTCAGAAAATCAAATAAAATAAAAATGCAAAAAAAAAAAAAAATAAAAACGTTAAAATTACGATTGAAAAAAAGAAAAAGGAAAATGTGGATGAAACAGTGGTTACAAAAAAAAGCTATTTTGGTCAGGAGAGTCTTATCAGAGAATTAGAATTCACCAACATCACCATACATATAGCACGTTGCACAAAAGTTTTCAAGCTCGTTTCATCAACATCAATCAGTTGCACAACACATCAAACTGCCCCATACACGGGGAAAATGTTTGCACAATTGTAAATTATTCGCTCTTAGATTCTCTTAGTGGGCGAAAATATATAACGATTCTACCCTTGCCCTTTTTTGATATTTGCTCTGCAAGTGATTCTGATTAATATTAATATTTGTTGTTGTTTAGTCATAATTTAAATTTAATGAGAACAGGGACGCAAGATGAAAAGGTTGTTATACGAAATGATTGCCCGTATAGTTAATGTTGCTGTAAAAAAGAAACTTAATCAAATTTGAACTTTTGAAAAAAATTTATTAATTTCTTTTTCCTCAGACAAACTTCAATATCTTCAAAACTACTGATTTAATATATATATATTGGGTTGTTCGGAAAGTAATTTCGTTTTTTCCCAACAGAGAACTTAATTGTATTCCAAATTCACACTTAAGCCGCAATGTCATTATATATTTTGACAGCAGATATAGCAAGGCATGTTTGTGAAAAAATTTGTTTCATTCTGTGCAACAGTTTTTGTTTAGTGCCCTATCAAATATGGAGAGTCGAAAGCGAAAGAATTTTCTGGACATTTTCTTTTTTTTCTAATCAAAAGGTAAAAGTGCTGTTCAAGCAAGAAAAAAATTAGTCGATTTGTATGGAGAAGATGTACTGACAGATCGCCAGTGCCAAAACTGGTTTGTAAAATTTCGTCCCGGCAATTTTGATGTTGAAGCTGCACCACGTTCTGGAATTGAAGCTGATAAAGACAAAATAAAGTCATTGATTAATACGAACCGCCGAATAACAACTCGTGAGATCGCTGAGAAATTAAATTTATCGAATTCTACCGTTCATGATCACGTGAAACGCCTTGGTTTAATTTCAAAACTCGACATATGAGTTCCACATGTTCTTACAAAAAGAAATTTGCTTCGTCGCGTTGATGTCTGTGATTCGTCTCTCAAACGTCTAGAAAATGATCCATTTTTGAAGCGAATTGTCACTGGGAACGAGAAATAGGTTATCTACAATGTTAAACGCAAAGCACTCCAAAAACCGATATTCATCAAAAAAAGGTGATGCCATCTGTTATGGAATTTCAAGGGAATGTTTTTTCTTTTTAGTTTTTCCCGGACAATTCCACGATCGATTCTGAAGTACCTACTGTCATCAGTTGGACAAATTGAATGATTCACTCAAACCAAAAAGGCCAGAATTGATCAATAGAAGAGGTATAGTGTTCCACCACGATAATGCGAAACCTCATACAAGTTTGGTAGCTCGTCAAAATCTTTTACAGCTTGGATGGGATGTACTACTACACCCACCATATTCCCCGGATCTGACACCTTCGGATTATAATTTGTTCCGGTCTCTACAACATTTTTTAGACGACAAAGATCAAATGAGGACGTCAAAAATGATTGGATCAGTTGTTTACCAGCAAACATCAGAAATTATATGAGCGTGGAACCATGCTACTGCCAGAAAGATGGCAAAAGGTATTGGACGAAAATGGAGAATACATATTTGAATAAAATATTTATACACTATAAGAACATCGTCTTTCATTTTCACCAAGAAAAACTAAATTACTTTCCGAACAACCCAATATACATATATATGAAGATAATTTCGCGTTTAGTATCCCTGGAAAGTCTGATAAATAAGGTCTTTAGAAAAAGTTATTGGGAAGTGGTAAGGAAAAATCTGAGCCACCAGAAATACCACCACCACTTTTCATCAAATTTTATATTCTATTTTTGAATAGTGCGCTTTGTCGAGTCTCTTCCTTAAAATATTTGCTCCAGATGTTTTATTCTCCATGGTAAGCCTCACATATAAGGTCTTTAGAAAATATAGTAAATAAATCGTTTTCCAAGCACTCTTGTGATCAAGTACAAGCGTAAACTCCATGGTAAATGTTTAATACAAAGCAAATTACAGAATCCTTCAATCAGCTGGTTTTGAGTTCTCATTCAAAATTCCTGAAGTTGGTAATACGTCTCTTATCAGTTGTCATTTAGCTGTCATCGCGATTGTAATTAGTTTGGGTTGCAGTGGACTATTTCGCAGGTGCAGCTCAAAGCTGCTAAGTACTAAATTACCCAGTGACTGTTAAAACTTCCAGTGAGCACCCACTTCCCCCCGAAACGACAGCTATTCGAATTTCTCCAGTGAATTGGCGCCAAGCCTGCTCGCAACCACTGAAACTCCGTCGGGCGACCTTCAGTCAACCTTCATTTCACGTGTGTGATCAATACAAAAATCAAATCACACAACGGTGAGAAAATTGCAAAAAGGCGCTCATCGGTAGCCCCCCAGCAGCGCGCCCGTTCGTTCCCACAGGCCGAGAACGAGGCGAAGTTTGAACCCCTTACTGGAGCGGGCTGTCTCGCTCCGCGGAGTCGTGCTCCGCCACCGCTGCATAGGAGGGCCCCAGCAGCAGAATGCTCCAAATGTAACGACGACGACGGATGAAGTGAAATGTGAATGCGTGCAGAGGAGGCCCGCTAGAGCTGGTGACGCTTGAGGAGAGTCGAGCCGCGAGCGCGAGTGATTTTTCGGTTTTTCACGAACGCGAGGAGCATATAAAATTGTTTGATAGCCGCGATGACATTTAGTCGCGCTTATAATCCCGTCGCAAAAAGTGTTAATTCCCGCTCCCGGAGAGAAAGTGCAGTTCCTCTGTTCTGTGTGGTAAATCGGACGATCTAGAGTGAAACTTCGCGAGGTGCTCTTCTGGCGAGAACTAAACCGGTTTATTTGGTGATAAAGTTTTGAGGATAAGTTCCTTCCGTTATTTGATAAAAAAAAAAAAAAAAGTGTTTAAATATTTGGAAACTATGTCCGACCGCGACTTAGGAACCCACTACGATTGCGGCTACGTCGGCCGGAGCCGTTTCAACCAGAACGGAGTGGTGCAGCCGCTTCTCACAGGTAAGTTCGCAGAGCGCCTTCAAAGTGCAAGTGCCCCCGTCGATGACGAAATCGCCCGTTCGGCTGTGTCACAGTGATGCGGCCGGATTATGTCAGCCGTTGAGACGAGTCGAGTTCCGGTCATGAACCTCTTGGATTGCATTCTATTTCTGCCACGCTGTTTCCCGAATGGTCACAGGGAATAAGAAAACAGCGACGATTAGTCGCTGCATTGAACCCACAGGAATCCGTACCTGCTGTGCTCCCCGTGAGCCCCATGAGCCCGGAATTGGTGCACGCTGCTTCCTTCATACACTAGGAGCTTCTCGCGTTAATTGCGTCTAGCAGCAGCGTTTATTCCTCATCAAGCCAGAATTCGCGCGCTTTTATAATAGTTGAATCGCGGAGGCCAGTTGGGTACTTGTACAGTTTCTCTTTAATCGCTGGAACTCGTTTTGCCGCCTCTTCCGTAAAAGATCTGCTAATTGCGTTCAAAACACATAGCTCTTTAAATCACTTGCTCTCTTGCTAGCTTAAGATTGATTGCAGTAGTTTACATCGTCATAACCCGATAGTGGCCTATGATCTCAGCTAATTTTGTTTTTTTCAACGATACCAGAAAAACAGCAACAAGCTGAGTTTTTCTCCAGTGGCGCTTATTGATAGACAGTCATAAGCAAATGCATTTTAATTGATAGTCTGGAGGATAAAAAAATCTCTTAGAACTTAAGGTCAATCTATTACAATTGTCGGGGAACCTAACACAGTAGATCTACCGCACAAGGTATTATTTATTTATTGTTATTATTACTTATTTGCTACAGGAATTAGGTAAACCTAAATCTTTGCACTAAGAAACATATTCCAGGACACAATCTCTATGATGTTAAAATTTTTTTTGTATCTTCAAAAACACAAAAAAGGTATTATACTTCAAGAGTTAAACTACAAAGTATTATACCTATTTTTTTCAATTAAATCATTAATTAGAAAATTATGAGATATACACTCTGGGGTGAATTACACCCCATGCCTTACGTCTTTAAAAATATGCTCCAAATACATAAAATTCCTCCCCTGTTCTAGTTTAATATTTCAAGCTTTACTGATTTAACAGGGTTACTAGGGGAGGCTTATCAGTTGTCATATGACGACGGGAATTCAACAAAATTTATCAAATGTTCCAATGAAGACTCCCCTTCAGAGACCTGTCTACAAAAATAGGAGCAGCACCATACAAACAAAAAGAGAACAAGAACGATTGAAAATTATGTCCTGTTGAAACACAATGTTGCGCAATGTAATTTGTAAAAACAACACTATTTTATAATTAACAAGTTGACTGCCACGCACTTTTTATATGGTGCGCTCAGGTGGCCACAGTATAATTTCCAGTATTAGCATTTAATGGTAAAATATTATGTTATAATAACGATGTTTAGTTGTTAAATAGCACACCTCCAATTGCATATTGTTCTCTTCTTATTTACGATGTTCAACATTTTAAAAATTTTATTAAATAAGATAAATATAAATAAAAAAATTAAAAAAACATTAAAATTAAGAAGGAAATATACCAATTCTTTTAAATTTTTGTTTTATTTCACGTTTACAGTTTTAGAATTGTTTAATATTAAAACTTAACACTTTACCGACCGCAAGCCTATTAACAGATTCAAAACATAATTTAAGAGAGAATTTCTCTTAAGCAAAATTGCGGTCGGTAATGTTATAATTAACATGGAGTGCAAATGTACCACACTTCCATTTAAAAATTTCGAAATTGAATCCGGACAATATGAGAAAAAAACCTTTCAATTTTATTTACATACCTTCATAGATAGATAATTTTTCCCTACAAAATTGGAGTGGAGTAGAGGACCAGTTTTAAAATTAAAATTCTCCTTAGACTATTCAAAACTGGATAGTTATGCGACTTATTTAAAAACAAAACATAAAGAATAATAAAACACCAAATACGAATACATATATTTTCTATAAAATTATACCAAAAACAATATTTCTAAAACAAATAAAAAACTTTTATTTAAAATGTACTAAAAATTAAAAATGTTAAGTCACAGAAACACCTGAAAATGTTTACACATCGTAACATTTTTGAATTCATACAGGAGGCTCTAAAGGGTAAAGTAATCCGCCATTTTGGGGATATCGGCCATTTTGGGAAAAGCCGTCATATTAGATTCAGAACGATATTAGATATACTACATTGCATTGTTACGAGATTTGTGTGCAACATTTCAAAGCTCTTGTAAAAAATAAAAGTAAATTAAAATTCGTCTACTTATTGATTCAATATAACAATAAGTATCGATTTATTTTAATTCAAATACAAAAGCAATACTGAAAATATTTTTCAATTATATAAAAATTATATAAATTTAATAAAATATTAAACGTTAAATTAGGTCATTAGTGTTAAGAGTTAATGTTAATCTTGCAAAAAATACTGATATCTCAATAGGGTTGTTTCTATGTTGAATGGAAAAAAATCGCTCATTTTCAGGCAAATCGGAATTATTCATTGTTAGGTACTGCAAATTGTAGAAGGTATCACCTTCGCATTTTATTCAAGAATGAGGATTTTCCATCGCCTCGAACTGCAAAAGAAAAAGAAACTTTTTTATTCCCAATATTATGTATGAAACATTACAGCAGATGTCGTGTCCATTCATGTTTAGAAGTCAAAATTTACGAAATCATAAATAAACATCATAAACTTTTTAACTCCCAATACTTATCACTTAGGTAAGACTATACAACTGAAATAATAATACGACTACTGAATGAAAAAAATATTGTCGGAAAAAACAAATTTCGTGAAAAATTTTAAAATTAAAATTTTCAAACTTACTTAATAAATGAACTGAAAAAATAGAAACAAGTTGAAAAATTAAAAATGTTTTTGAATTTGAATGATCATGGTTGACATTGTTCACAAACGCCGTCGGAGGCATCAAATACATTAACTATGATTTCTATTTTGTTATCAAATCCGTTGAAAGTTTACCTTATCAAATTTCGTGATGATCAGTTAAACGCGAAACAAACAAACAAACTCATTTTCACATTTTTATATGAAAGTTAGGATAGTGGAATTTCTCCCACTACTTATTTTCTTGCTCTACCTATATAACCAACAAAATCGCTAGTCATTCATGGTGGAACGTATTGTGAATATTTGATGCCTCCGAGCGTTTGTGAACACTGTCAACCATGATCATTCAAATTCAAAAAAAATGTTTAATTTTTGAACTTGTTTCTATCTTTTCAGTTCATTTAATAAGTAAGTTTGAAAATTTTAGTTTTACAATTCTTCACACAGCCGGTTTTTTTGTTTTATTTTCAATGATATTTTTATTATAATTTTTTTCAGTTTTCGTAGTAAATAAATTTATAATTTAAATATCTGCACGTTAATAAATTTCCACAAAAGTTAGGTTAGGTAAAAAATAGGGTTTTTAGATTAATATTAAAACGAAATTATATCTTGTGAAAGTTGTTTTTGAAAGAAATGGAAGTTTTAGCCAGCTAAACTGTTAACGCCTTCACCGCGTGGAGGTATTCCCAGCTTATGATATTAATATTGTTGAGCACACGTCTCTCACTTTTTGTTGCCCAGGCTGATATGTATAAGCGCTGTCTTCCACACACACTGGGTTGACAATAATAACATTCAACCTTATTATTAGTAAGACAATATTGTTATGTCTCTTTTCCACACATAAATATAATTTTTTTTGTAACGTTGAATATACTTTTTTTTTTTAGCATTTCTCATTCCAAATTCCATGTAAACATAAAAGTTGTATATATTTTTGTAAGCTATTTATGAAACCCTTTATTTCGATACCCCACTCGATAGGTTTTGAGAAAACATTTTTTTTTTTAAGCATAATATGGCGTCAAAAATAGGCCGTTTTATTTTCATAATTTTGACATACCCAGTGTCACTCTCACAATTGAGACGAATCTAACGATGCCTCTCAAGCTAAAATCCATCAAGCCGTTTAGGCTACAGAGCGTGCCAAAGAAATATACATACATACACTCGAAAAACATAACCCTCCTCCTTCTGGCAGTCGGGAAAAAAGAAATACTCAAAGAGTAAAAGGAAATGGAGTGCATTTTTAACTAGAACCTAATCACTTTGAAGAGAAATTTTGCAATAACGAAAAGATATCCGGTTATAAAAGTAGAATTAAATCACTTCGACCGCAGCAAAATTTAAATGTGAATAGAAATAAAAAATCATTCAAACAACTGGAATGCTATCGTAAAAAACAGCACAAACAGTTGCGTCTAGCGATCGCTTCAGTTATGCAACAACTTATGCAAATTATGCTCTTTAAAATGTATTCTAGTCATTATTTTGGTATTTTATTAGGCTAACCATAAAAACTTGAAACTGGCAAAATGAAGTTAGAGCAAATAATTGAAGCGATGAGTAAGCAAAAATTAGCGCATAAATATTTAAATAGATAATTCTGAAATGAGATTCACTTTCTTTAAAAAAAGAATTTTCGTGGGTGTCAATGACCTAGACATAGTTAGCTCCTGAACTTGGCAATGAATAATCATTTTAGGCATCATGAAAAGTAATATTTGGTCTAGAAAATTCGAGATAATTTTCTTGTCAATTGTACAGGTTGCTGGGTTTATTTTTATTCACATAAAGCCGACAATTGCTGATAATTATGCAAGTTGAATTTTGTTAATTTAGCAAAACAAATTATTGATCTAAAATTTTATTAATTTAGTATTAATTTTACCAAGTGTCTAATTGTATGATAATTTTATATCTTCGAATCCATCTTTCGTGGGAATTCAAACGATGAGGTAATGTCTTTATCTTTTATTTTCATATTTAAACGAAAGCTCTTTTAATACGTATTTTGATAAAACGTAAATGATAAGACAAATGTTGAAAATTCCTTTCCAACATTTTAATGTTTCAGGGTAATTGAAATATTTTAACAGTGCAACAAACGCATCTCAACATTTATTTTTTACTACTACTACTATATTTCAAAATCAAAGAATTAAAGTTTACAATATACACAGTACACATTATATATCTTTAATTTATCCTGGTGTCAAGCATGTTTCATAAAAGTAAACCCATCTGCCAGCAAATAGCAAACAATTTGCAAATTCATTGAGTAATTTTCTGTACATCGATTGGTTTAATCGGTTTGGTAAATTATCGTAATTTCCATAGTAAACACTCATTTGTTTTTTGTTATACAGTAAATGTTTACTTTGATCTTTTCAACATGTGGCAAATTATAATATTGCTGAAGCTTATACTTTGTTAATGCGTCTTATGATGTTATTTTACATTTCAAAGTTTAGTCTTACACCGAAAAAAACCCTATTGTGTAAACGAATTTCAAATTAAGTACGATTTGTTTTTAAACTAATTAGGCAAGGTTATTATAAGTACTTACAATAAGAAAATGCATAACTCGAAAAGTAGTATGCAAATTGGATTAAAACAGTTTTATATACTATTTTGAAGAAGTAAAATAATAATAATATAATGATATCACACAAAATCCAAAATGAGCTTAGCACAAATTTGTAAATATTTGATATAGAGTGCAACAAGTTACTGCGTTTTAAATTTAATCTTACTAAGCCTCAAATTACAAAATATAGTTAAAAGAATAAAAAGAATGAAATCAATTATTGTTTTTATTAATTGCTTTACATTTTTTTTTTTTTTTTAAAGATACGATGAGTTATAATATTTATTTAAAACTTGACCTTGATGAATCACTGAGGCAAATGCGTCATAAAAGGTTGCTACATTTAGATTAATATAAAATAAAATTAATAAAAATTTAAATAAAGTGAATTAAATGTTTTAATTCGTTTTAAATGAAATATTGCCAATTCATTGTTTAAGGTTCCTGTTGGCAACCCGTACGAGATTAGATAGCAGTATCTCTTCTAGTCAATTTGAATTAAACCAGATAACCCAGAAGAACTGATCATCATTCACTGAAGTCATTCATGGCGTTGTAATGTGTAATAAAATAAATATAAGAAACAAATTGCATACTGTGACTGTCAAGTGCAAGAATACGAGATAGTTAGTAATGCATTTTATAGTAGAATTTCTTTATATGGACATAATTACAACTAAGAGAAAGTTATCACAGCGATTAAATTGCCAGACAGTTTTTAAAACGATATATTAGATAAGACTGTTTTCACACTTTATTACAGAATGTTAGAAATTTATTTTGAACATATGGAACAAGATTTAATAGCTTATTTTTTAAAAAAAAGCAATTAATACTGAAGTTGCTGTCGCTTTTTAAGAGTGTAATTTATGACGACGAAATTAAAGTTTATATTTACTGATATTAGCAAAAAGATAAAGTTATTGAACTTAATCGACAAATTACATAATAGCTATAAATAAATAATAATAATTTAATATCATACTTAGGGTCTCCTTTTTTTAATTATTGGAGTGAAATTGAGATGCAGTTATGGGTTATTTGAAACCGTGTGATTCGACACTAGTGGTTCATACAATTTTGGAGATCACGTTCCTACTGCAGACAGTCAGTTTTCCTTGTAAGCCGACGATATGTACGAGGGGTGATCCAAAAGTAACGATAAGTGATTATTTTTAATGCACAGAATGAAAAGAAAAAAACTAATTTGGGCTCAGCATATCTTCATTAGTTAAGCATTAAAAAATCATAGTAATAGAGCGTCATTTGTGAGAGATACATTCATTTGAATACGATCATTCGGGAAAAATTGCGAGTGGTAGTTTTGTTTCATCAGGACAACGCAGTCGCTCACAAGACCGAAGTTGCGATAGCTGCCATCCATGAAGAAAGCTTCAAACTGCTTGAACACACCCCCCTTATTCTCTAGATCTCTTAAAAAACAGCCCAGAAAGAAATTTGAAGACGATAGCGAGGCAGAGGCATTTTGCGAGGATCAACATAGCGAATATTTTTCGAAGGGTATTCGGGGTTTAGGAAAAAAATGGACTAAGTACATTGATTTGTTACGAGAGTATGTACAAAAATACATTTCATTTTTAAACCACATACGTTGTTTTAGTTACCATTATCATTACTTTTGGATCATATCTCGTATATGTACATATGTATGTACTGGGTGATCGAGTTAATTTTTAACAGTAATACTCGCGTCTTCGTTTTATTCGAGGGCTGTTTTTAGCCATGCTATTCGCAACTTCGTGCAATTCAAGTACCGTGCTATTCGAGGGATGCCTGTAACTGGTAAAATATGAGAACTACTACATTTTTAGAAGCTTTCAATTTTCTTTGAGCTTCCATTGTTGCAAGACATATATAATACAATATTACACTATTTTAGCCGTTTATTTTAAAAGTGGCCCAAGTCCAAATGATCATAAAGACTATTTTACTTTGCAAGAATATAGAACAATAGTCTTTGTGATCATTTAGACTTGGGCCACTTTCAAAATAAATGGCTCATTTAAAAATGCAGTCGGTAAATACACAAGAAGACTGTGACTGTTTCCTGACATATTTTTTTAAGAGATTTAATACAGTAAATCCCCAGACTATCTCCTATCCGATCACACGTTCAATGATTTTTAATGCTACCATTACATTGCCCTTTTTGCTTTATTGAATTTAAAAATGTATTTTAGCCTTGTCCACTTTTTACAGATCTCTATCAAATAACAATGTCTTATGCATATTGGAAATCCGGCAAAATGGAAGATCAAAGCGTGTTTGACCTCTTCTTTAGAAATAATCCCTTTCATGGAGAATTCACAATATTCGCTGGACTTGAAGAATGTTTAAAATTTTTAGAGAATTTCCATTACTCTGATAGTGGTGAGTATATTTATAAGAAAATTCATATATCAGATTTCATTTTAAAATTATGATAAAATTTAAATTAATTTTCTTGCATCACAGACATTGAATACTTGAAGCAAACTTTACCTGAAGGTATTGAGGATGAATTCTTTGACTTTCTTCGGAACCTAACGCCTAAGGATGTGACACTGTATGCAATCGATGAAGGATCTGTTGCTTTTCCTCGGTATATATTTTAATTCTTTTTGTTGTATTCTATTTTTAATTGGTGATCTTTATAGAGTTCCGATAATTAAGGTGGAAGGACCATTAATTATAGTTCAATTATTGGAAACTACGCTTTTAACACTGGTTAACTATGCAAGGTAAGTTAAAAATACCTCCTTATTTTGGTTTTAAATAGTTGGTTGTTATTTTCGGGCCATTAAACATCGTGTCCTTTATACTTATTTGAAAAGCCATAAAATTAACTGTCCTACTTCCAAAAATTCTGTTCATATTTAGTGCAGACAAAGTATTAATAGAATGAATGAAAGTGAAAATTATTTAACCATCATCAACGAAAATTGTTTAGCCTGTCCTCAATGGGAAAATATAGGTATTTAAATAACGCAGTAATTGTAAAAACATTGACCTATAAACTGGAGAAAAAATGGATTGCCTGGGAAGCTTATCTGCGTTATCTGTCGTTTACAACCTTAAAAAAATGTTATTGAATTGATAATTTGTAATGATGACTTAATTTCGAGTTCATATTCCCATAATTTTACTATTTTTTTTATTTGTTTTGATCATATGGAAATTTTTCACGTGTTTATAAATTCTTGTTGATTTTGTATTTTTCCAATTAATAAATAAAAATAAAAAAAGTGAGGGAGAGAGAAATGAAAAAATCCAGTTTTTCATAAATATTTATCGTTTCGTTTTCTTTATATTTTTCTTAATTAAAATAAATAACATAGACTGAGTAATAAAATATATTAAGCGAAAAATAATTCAAATTTTAGTCTCATGGCAACAAATGCAGCACGATATCGAATGGTAGCTGGTAAAAATATAAAATTGCTGGAATTCGGTTTAAGGAGAGCACAAGGTCCCGATGGAGGACTCTCGGCATCAAAGTATTCATATATCGGTAAGTAACTATATTTCTCCTTGATTTTCTCCGTATAGAGTACTTTTCGACTTCACGCCCTTGGCTAATTATCGTAAACGATTTAACACATGCTCGCATGTGTCAATTACAATCTTTCGGTATATTTGTGAAGTAGTTTACTAGTTCAATAATATTAAAGGGTTCGTGTTTGAACTCCGCCAGAACCCTCAATCAAAAGTTGGGGTTTTCCCTTCCAAAATCTGCAAGTCCCTCCATGAAATAAAACGATTTATATTTCGCTACTTCGACTTTTGTACGGGAAGAACGTACGATGTAAATGCATGACACAGCTCAGCAGGGAAATTTCTTGGTTTTTGTTTTTGAAAAGTTTCATTAAAACTTTACGAAGAAGTTTTTAATGATTTCGGTTACTAATTGCCGCGAAAATATATGGTATCTATAAAGTATATTGCACACGAAAATTAGCATATATCGTTGAGGAGAAAGAAAACTCCCTTGAGCAGAGTAGTTATACCCTCCTCTTGGACATTCACAGGCACAAAAACGCGAAACAATCATCGGTTTCAATTCAGCTGTTGGTGCCACTCGGTACCATCCATCTGGGAAATGTTGATCGTGTTTCCCGATAACTTATTTACTATTACTGCTGTTTAGGTGAAAAAACATCTTTAGCTGACACGAATTAAAGGATACTGGTTCCATTTCGGTCTCTTACGTACTCTTGTAATCGATGCCGATAGCTTTAAATTGGTGTAAAGTGCCTTTTTAATCAATGTTAAGGTAACGCTTCAATTCTGACTGCGGGCAAATTTCGTGAAGGTACGAAAGAATTAATTGCTTATTGATTTTCATTGACTGTAATTGCAAATTTTGTAGTATTGTAATCCTGCATAACTACCGCGAATTCAATGCTATAAATAGAATGTGCTCAATGTAAGGGTACTTTTGTACGAAACTGCTAAAATACTCCCCACTAAAATTTGTCCCTTTATTTGTAATAATATTTTCTTCTAAATGACATTGTTATTTTTCTCTAAACTATCTTTGAATGGCTTTTCCGCAGAATATTGGGAAACTTCCTTGTTGATTTCCTCATGTTATTTGTTTTTCAATATTGGGAAATTATTCAAAGACATGAGTTGTAATAAATCAATTTCAACATTCCTAATAATCTCAGAAATTAGAACGATAGTGATTAATAAAGGCAAAATTACATTGCCACTAAATCATAAAAGTATTTTTGCTCAGTTTCCTCTCGTTTAAGTAGTTAAAATAATTACTATTTCATACGAAACCATTTGGTTAAAATAATTGAAAGATGTATAATAATTTAAAGTGTTTGCTTCGACTTTCCTTAAATTCTATAGTTCCCAAAATTTTAAAATAATAATTATATTAACTAAAAAGCAATCAAAGCCTTCTTTGTATGTATGTATCCAACTGTTGTGTCATTTGGATCTCAAATTATGCAGTATAGAGTTAAACCAATTTCTTTTTTTTTTTTCTTTGGAAAACGATTTTTCATTTAATAGCTAACATGTGCCTGCATATGAATCAAATTAGAATAGAATTTCCCACGTTTGCCATAAAGAAAATTCACACAATGGTTATGGCTTCGATTCCAGTAACAAAGAGGAGCCTTCAGACAACCGATTGGTAAAAAATAATAGGCATGGAAATCTGTGAAAGTGGTGGACGTATTGCTATATTATTTTGGAATAATTCCTATTTGAAGAACTTTGGAGCGCATGATGTGCTTCACGGAGTCACTCTTCTTGTGGCTGTCGTAACAGTTGCCAGACATGCAAGGGCCATGAAAAAGGCATATGTACCAAGGTTAAAATTCACATCCAAACCAAGCTGTTTAGGACTCATGCTAGTAGTAGCCTTGATCTCTCTACCTAAATATACATAGGCCCCGAAAATAGTTCGATGCTGTCACTTTTTCCTTTATGTCCCTGCAGACAAAAAATCCTATCTAGACGATTTACTTATTGTTAGTAACGGCAAAGTAGGACACCTTTGACTTACGTTTTGTTCTGAAACAAGTCAATAGTGATTCAATAAATGAGAATAGCATATCATGTGTGGACGATTAGATGTTAGTAAATTGCTTTCCCACATCCTTGCAATTTTTGGAACAATGATTAATTTTCTAAATTCATTACCAGGTGGTTTCGACGGAACGTCGAACGTGCTGGCAGGGAAACTGTTTAACATACCCGTAAAAGGTACACACGCCCATGCGTACATAACATCATTCACCGGCATATCTGAGCTGAAAACCCGCATGCTGAGACACAAGACAACTGGTACGTATAGTAACTTACTAACAACCGATCGATTCTACTCAATTCAAAACAGGACCTGATTGAATTATTTTCTATATAATTTTCCATGTAACCAACCACCAGGCATCATGAAGGATTTGTTGGAGCACGCAATAATGCATCGTCACAATCTGTCCCACATTTTAGACATTTCAACAGAGGAATCAAGCGAAGGTGAACTGGCCGCAATGGTTTCGTTCGCAATTGCGTTCCCTGATGGATTCATGGCTCTTGTCGACACGTACGATGTTAAGAGGTATTCCGCTTTTAGGCAAAATCTCTCGGATTTTAGAAGCACACAAAAATTTTCGAGAATTTTGAAAGTATAGCGCTCGTGTTGTGCTTAGGTGCAATGTTATTTCTGTAGAATTGGGTTTTTGTTTTTAGGTTTGTTTGTCTAACATTTTTATTCCACTGCCTTTCATTTGAGTTGTTAATTTTATTCAAATATCTTAATTTAATGAAAATACCTTGTTAACTGATCAGCAAAGAATGCACGATATTTATCAATCAATTAAATATTGAGTTGTCTTTAAAAATTGCGGTATGCTGTTGTTACTTGTTTAGATTGAAATTTTTCATCTGAATATGTTTTTCACATGGAAATTTTGTAACTTTTTTGTTTTTTTTTAATTGAATCATTCGGATTCTATTAATGATAAAGGCTAATTTTGATTTATTTAATTCTTTATGGGGCAATGAGTTACAAAATTATAACTCTACCGCTTGTCTTTGAATTTTTATAACAGGTCGATCAAGCATATTAAGGTAAAATATTATATTGTATAATAATTAAATTGTACTTATAATTGTTCAAATATTTCATTTACAACTAACATTAAAATGAATATGGTAGATCAACCAATTTTGATAAATGAGAAAATGCTGGCGACCAAATTTGATAAAAGTGTTTGAAAATTACAACCAAATGTCTTCTAATTACAGCGACGGCCAAATTTTACAATACTGCTGGCGCCATTTACTTGGCAAGATTAAAATTCTATAAAATTCTATTCTCAGCAAAATCAGGCCTTGATGCTACTCAAATTTTAAGAAATTGAGCTCAATTCCGTTCATAAAACAGAATTTTTCAAGAAGTTCTCATTTAATCGTATAAATGTTAATTAACTATCAAAGCGTATCTACAAAAAAAAAAATGGTTCCTTAAACTTAAACAAATTGCTAAAAATGAAGAATAATTCCCCATCCTAAGTTAATTAATTGCGGGAGAGCATTACCCATTTTATGTTGTGCTTAAATTTTTAATTTGGTTTCTTTTAATAGATTCTGTTATTTTACTTATTCAAGTAAATTTTTCACAGCAATATTAATCCGGAATGCACGAAAAATATAGAAATGGTAAATGGTGATTCCAAGAAATGCCGCAAAAATGGAATTAAATTGAGCGAAAATACACATAGAGATTACAACTATAACAATTACAGGGAAAATGGATCACTGAACGAAAATACCAGTGAATATATTGAAAATGGATTTGATCATTGTCCAGATATTGTTGCATCTCATGGTAGATTTGACCTGCTAAGATATGTCGGGAAGTCATTCAGGTAAATCTGATAAATTCCAAAAACGTTAGTGTTAATTAAAAAAAAAAAAAAAACAAATGCATGAACAAAAATATATCTTCTACTTCGTCTAAATCTACTGGCATCATTTTTTTTGATTTATTAAACAATGGCATCTACATTGAACCCCCTTTGGTTTTGCTTTTCATTTTTTGCGCTAATTCTGGATTAATTCCAAAAACAATAAAAAAAAATGTACATACACTGGGTTGGTTCTAATCAACCTTATTTTTTTATAAAGCTATTTCATTTTAGGAGGAATACTAAAATGCCATTTTTAATGGAACAGTGAATGCGGTAGCTTGGTCATGTTTCCCTTCAGTGTCCTTTTATTCGCTTTTATCAATGTCCTTAGATTCTTCATCTGTTTAATATGACATTTAACATCGTCAGGAATACAACAAAATATGTTTTACGTCCACTTTTCCCCGTATTATTTTGTTTTTAAATTTTATTTTAATATTTCATTGCTTTATCCCATAACTTGCCCTCATTGGTGCTATTCTTTTGTAATAGCAACGTCGCACGGGGTCAATGAATGTCGCAAATTTAACAAATTTTTTTCAAATTAATGCGTTTGTATATTTAAAATAAAAAATTTGACACTCATGCGCTCTTCGCGACAGACGGAATTTTATTTTGAGTTTATAAACAGAGCTGAGTTGTGCTTTAATATACCCGAAAAGAATCTACAACCAAATTTTCAACCTTTTTTAAATGCATAACTCACTTTGAAATAAAAATTGATAAACATAATAAACGGGTGTCCTAAATTTATCGATTGTGAAATTTTATTATTTCTCTTTCTAATCGTTTTTACATTGTGGTACAAAAATCTGAAGCAGTCTTAAAAATTATTGATCATTAATTAAGCAAAAAAGGTTTCTTACATTAAGATATCTAATGATAAATCAAAAAGATATTATCTTTCCTTTAAAAACCTTACGAATTTTGTACCACTCTGTATTTCACTTTCTAGTTCTAGGTTTTTTTTTTAGCGCAAACTGCGACATTAAATTGAATGCAGTTAAATTGTATATACACTGCTAATCCTAGGAAATAAATGTTCGATTTAGCCAGGCTGTAAAATTATTTCCTCGCATTCCATTCGATTTATATTTAACTTTAAGGTTGATTTTTTATTTAAATACTAGTCTGAATTCTTTATCAAATGACTTTGTGGTATTATATTGTCTATTTAGACAATGACATCTTATTGTGGCATTTCCAATTTGTATTGAAACTTTGTCTTTTAGCTCTTTCATTAAATCAAAATATTAAAAATTGTAAGTATCAATGCTTCTGCTTTATAAATGACTTTTGTAACCGACTTACGAATGTACATACAGACACTTCCATTCAATTCATTAAATCTTCTAGGCATTCTGATTACATATCGCATGAATAATTTTATTAACATCCACTCCCATCTGCAATCCATTTGTCTGTTATTTTTCTGTTCTGTATTTTATATTTGATTTTGTTCTCAGCATCCCAAGTAACATGACTTCCCGGCACTTGGCAGAGGTATGTAACATGAATAAAAGAAAAATTTGATCGAAAAAAAAACAATTTCTTTTGATTTGAGTGAATTTATTTTTTTTACGCATTAAAAACGCCATCATCAAGCTAAATAACAAGAAAGGATTTTAATTTTTTGTCACATTTTTTAATCTTTGTCTCATAAAATTTGTTTAACAGCAACACTTAGATTTGTCCGAGAGAGCACTGCATGGCTTACTTAACTTGTGTGACCATTATTACATTATACCCATTTTTCATAGCGTAATAATTTTAAGTAGTTCCCGATTGATTTCATTGGCAATTCAGCGCTTTTTATTACAAATTTTAAAAAAAAATTGTCTTAGGCGGTAGAAATAGGCAACAAATTTGGACAAAAATATATGTCACCACAAGTATTCCTTTAAAATAAAATATCAATTTAGTCTTTAAAGTATCTATTCCATTTTTAATCATATATGTGTGAAATTCCAATTTTCAAAATGTATTCCTTAGAAGCAAAAATTAGTACATTATTTCTCCGATCATCACGAATTTCAATTTTTCGCTAAACACCACCAGCAGAATAATTAGAATTTGGTTTTGTGACAAAATACTCAGTAGTTGTGATTAAATCTCCAATTATTATTATAATCTGAAGAACGTAATTTAAATTTTTTCTAGGAGTGGACTTCTTAACTTTAGTGCTGTAGCTCTAGCTCTTAATGATCTAGGATACAAAGCTGTTGGAATTCGTATTGATTCCGGTGATTTGGCCTATTTATCCTGTTTGGCGCGTGAAACATTCGAAAAAGTCGCTGAACGATTCAAGATTCCGTGGTTCAATTCATTAACAATTGTCGCTTCGAATGATATCAATGAAGATACAATTTTAAGCTTGAATGAACAAGGGCATAAAATTGACTGCTTTGGAATTGGAACACATTTGGGTATATGATGTTTGACTATATAGCTATATATCTAATTAAAAAATTGAATCTTTAGTTACATGCCAGAGACAACCAGCATTGGGTTGTGTTTACAAACTAGTGGAAATTAATGGACAAGCGCGAATCAAATTGAGTCAGGATGTTGAGAAGGTTACTATGCCTGGGAACAAAAACGCTTTTAGGTAATTCCTTTCCATCCTAACTATTAAAAAAAATACCATTTGATTATTTTGTATTAGATTATTCAGTGCTGATGGTCACGCTTTAATCGATTTACTACAAAAAGTGACGGAACTCCCACCGGAAGTTGGACAAAAAGTTCTCTGTAGGCATCCATTCCAAGAGTCTAAACGAGCTTACGTTATTCCATCTCGAGTAGAATCTTTATACAAAATTTACTGGCAGGATGGAAGAATTTGTCAGCCAAGACCAACGCTAGAACAAGTTCGAGAAAAAGTCCAAGCGTCTTTGAAAACCCTTCGAAATGACCACAAAAGGACACTGAATCCAACACCCTACAAGGTAATTTTTATAAACAGATGTATGAGAAAAAAAATATTATAATTGAGACATTTTTAAATCTAAACAGGTTGCCGTAAGCGACAATTTGTACAACTTCATCCACGACCTTTGGTTGCAAAACGCTCCTATTGGAGAATTGTCATGATCGATATAAGCAGAGAACACAACGTGGCTATGGTTACCTACCGGTATTTGACGGAAAAGGAGGACTCCTTTTCCACAATATATTTTTGGGGAGCAATCCTTTAGCGTATCTTCGGTATGAAGATAAATATTTGTTGATTCCTAGAATAAGTGGAAGTGGAGAATTTAGTTAACATTTCAAGATCATCCAGGCTTCGCCGTCAGCTTTCACTGTTCGTTCGTGTACTCTTAGCCTCTAGCGTAAGCCTTCGAGTTATTTCAGGGAAAGCACAAAGTTCATTGCTCATGTATTTTTTCGAAATCGGGTAGTAACGAGGTGCCTTAAGTTCTGAATAGTCGTAGTTTTTAGTCAACTCTTAGTATAACAAATCTAAAGCTTTGCACTTAAGTGTATATCTAAATTCGATGTTGTTCTCGATTAACACAAATTTCTTTATTTAATTTTTTTTTTTTTTTGAATTTTTCCATAGCCTAGATTGATTAATACTCAGAGCGTTTTGGTTATAGAAACATTACTCTTATAATTCAGTTGAAAATCTACGGAAAATAAGCGTTAACACCTTACCTACCGAAATCTTGCCTAAGAGAAATCCCCTTGCACCAAATGCATTTTCTGCCCTAAATATCTCTTAAATTATGTTTTGAATTTATGAATAGGCTTGCGGTAGATAAAGTGTTAAGTGTTGCTATTCCCTATTTCTTTTTTTTTTTTTTTTTTTTTTGTAACATCAAGCACATTTCTAAGTACAACTGGGTCGGTTTCGAAATAAATATAAGTAAATTCCACTAAATCATAGTAGCTTACACTGTTAATCATTAGCATACTTACTGTTTTGTCCTGCTATTGCCGATCCTTGTGGCGGTAATGTTTCTATAATCAAGGCCTCGCAGTAAGAAAATGCGAATGCCTTCTTATCTTATCCTACTTAGCATTCCTGGAAAATTTATTGGAAGGATTTTGCTAAAAACTACTTAAAATGAAAAAAAAAGAAACTTTTTAGAACTATTTTCAGACTATTTATAAGGAATAGTTTTGTTGTACCCAGCAGATGTTGCTGGTCATTAATTTAGTTTTAGGGAATAATGCTATTTATGTAACTACTTTACGTTGGTCTTTTTGTATTTTGTCAATTTATATTTCTTTAAGTCAAGCCATTAAATAAATTGCCTGAAAGTTGTTACTGCCTCCACCTTTTATTGAAGTTTTATGTATTTTCAGCATTTTACTTTTTATATTTTAATATTGTATGCTTGGTGGTATAACTCATGGAGCTAAGATTTATACGTTGTCCTTTTTAAAAACAAGTTTCAACTCGGAGCTTTTCATGTTCATAATTTAGAAATAAAATTGTCTTTAAATGGATTTACAATTTTCACATTTATTACAGCGCTCTTGTTAAATTACAGATGATCAAATTCTAAAAATTAAATATATATTTACAATCGGATATATAAACAAAACTTTATTTTCCACATAACAATTTATTGTATTCGATTTACATTCAAATTAATTTGTGATCCACAATTAATTTGATCTGGCTCACGGCACGTGGTCCTATCCAAAACATCTCTTTGCAAGGTCTCATAAGCAAAATTTTGTTGCTTCCTTCTGTACGACTATAAATAGAAAAATGTATTTAATAAATTTTCAAACATCACACAAATTCAAAAATTACCTTATATGCAATAAAGCAAGCAGTTATCAAAATAAGAATTACAAGGAACCAGGCAAATAAGATCGAATGTGCTTTGCTGCAGTTTGGTACTAGAAAAATGTTCTCAACGAATGATGGCTTCGGTATAATTGCATCAAACATTTTATTAAGCCGAGAATAATGGAGAAAGTCTGACCATGTGTTAGACATTAAATTTGTGTAGCTTGCAGAATTATACCAGGGTTGAGAAGCGGCAGCTTTCTTTTTTAAACCTCCGTTAATTACACTACCAATTTTATTTATAATTTTGCTCATATTTTTGAATTTTAATTATTGCTATTTTTTCACTAAAATATGAAGGAAAACTGAAAGTTAAATCGTAGCATACTTATTATATTCAATGGGTTTATTGATTTTACTAAATGTTTGTAATACTTATATACAGTGAAAACATATTAGGAGGTGCGATGAGAGATTTTTAAATGAAATGCGAAATTGGCGACTTTAACCCGTATTCCGTTCGAAAAGTATTACAAGTTTATTTACCGCCAGATCCAAGCTATTTTTCATATGAAGAGAAACTGTATACTAAGAATTTTTATATCATCAAAATAGAAAAGAAAAGATTTATTTTTTAATGAAAATTTATCAGGAGAACAGAATAACAAGATGATTTAGGTTTTATATTCTTTTAAGGTATGGTATACTTCGAAGTACTCTCCAATATGTATCCCTGATTTGCGGGTGCCAGTATCGCAATAATATTCAGTTTTTTTTCCCCCTGGAGTTTTCCGTCTAGTCTAAACTCGAAACCATGCAAAATAATTCTGGGAACGCGTACATTTTCTTGCAAAATGACAACATTGCAACATAGACAAAAACGGCAAAAAGTAGCAAGCGGAGACAAATTCACAGAAAGGATATGAATTGTAAATATAACAATAACAGTGAAGAAATAATAAAATGATTTTTGCCGCTTTATACACATTGGACCCAGAAGTAAAAATGCCATCCAACTACTTTAGATTTACTTAAGTGATATAAAAGTTATCTTTTGCAAATATTAATTTTCATAATAATCTGTTATAAAAATTTCGAAGATGAAGTTTAATATGGCGAGCGGTAGTATTTTTATTTTTTCCGGATTTCCGGATCATGTTACGAATATTTTACCTTAAATTGGCAGACTTTCATTTTCTGTTTTAATTTCCGGCTTTATAAATAATTCTTAAATGACGCACAGTGAAATCGGTATCCTGAGTGGTGTTCTCCCCAAAAAGGAAAATTATAAATGCCGCATTACGAAACAGATTTCTAATAATAAAAATAATTTTGGTTAGATAACTTGTTTTAAGGAGATTTTCGTTTCGTTTTTGAAAAAAAAAATCGATTTTTTGTTTTTTTTTTTACATAAAAGTGTTCTTTAACATCACCGAAAAACTGTCCTATAACCGTTTTAGGAAATACGTACAGAAAAGAAAGTTATATCTATACTTGTAACGGTACCTCTATGCGTTTTACATGCAAACATTATTTAACAAAAGCTTTAAATCCTTTTTTTCTAGAAACTACATTTGTTAAATTGCCCGCATCTGTAACTCGAAAACTACTCAACGGATTTCAATAATTCAATATACATTCGATTCGTTATGAAAAATACTAGTAACCTTTACAAATATTATGTCACATACGCCTATTTGTTTTATACAGGGGTAGTTTACCCCCAAAAAAAATGTTTTATTTTTGATTTTTCAGAAAAAATTTTATTAAATGATAAAAATATTAAAAATAAAATGGTTTTCAGGTTTAGTTACTAGTATTTAGTCTTATGAATAGAATTCTGTTGGAATTTTTACTCTATGTTGTACAGGAAGTCGTAGACAAATATGGGCGTTTTAAAAGTGATTTTTGAAAGACGACCTCTGCAGTGAACAAGACATACTAATACTAATACTAAACTAATACTAAATTCAAACAAAATTTTTTTTTTATATTTTCCATATGTTCTACTATAATATTTAAAAGGAATAATAGTTTTTTCACACACAAACATTAAAATGTGTATTTTTTTTTCAAAAATGAAACTAAAGTCCCCTTAAATAGAGATCGATGAAATAAATTTTTAGAATTATCTCACTGAAATTAAATCATTGACAACGGGTATTTTAAAAATTAATTTCTTTCGTTACATTTTAAATAGTGTAAATATATATAAATATTTGAATTAAATAAAATATCTTCAATCAGGGACTGTTAAAAGTGCTCATAAAAAATTTCATATGAAAATATTGACAAATTCAAAAATTATAATAGAACTCTTTCTGCAAATTTACAAAATATTGCCGACCATTAATGAAAATTCTCTAACTTAATACATTATCGACTGAAGAGCTAGACTGGCATCGAAAGGCGGATCAGGTATATACAGAGTGTCCAATAGGAATGTATGAAAACTAATAAGTCACTATTTTTTAACAAATGGAGAGATCGGGAAAATGTAAATACTTTTTAATAAAGGAAAGTCGTCATTTTTATTTCATGTCCATTTTATTATAAAAAAAAAATTAAAGCTACTTAATACAAACCATTAATTTAAAAATATAGTGAAGAACGTGAATTATTAATGATATATATTTTTGAAATGTGAATCATCTACATAAAAGGTATCTGCCTACATTTTTTTAATCTTCCGTCGCCGAAGAGAAGTACAAAGGGATGTTAGAGACCAAATCTTTTCGTCATACGAAAAAGGGAGGTCTCGTTAAATCTTTTTATTTTATTCAGGACGGAGCAGCACCTCATTACACACAAGAAGTATTTGAAGCCATCAATTTTGCTAGGGGATTAGGAATCACTCGTCAGATCTCACTCAATGTGATTTCTTTTTATGGGGCTATATTAGAGATCACTCCTATGAAAATAACCCAAAAACAATAGAGGATTATATTAAAGACATTAGGAAAATCGTTAATGGCATTTACATTTTACCGATCTCTCCATTTGTTAAAAAATAGTGACTCATTAGTTTTCGCACATACCCTGTATACCTTTTATCTAGTAAATTCATTTTTTGATGCAGCACATACTCCACATTTTTTCCTCATTTAGTTAATAATGATATGATAAGTTTGTAATAAATTCATTTCTAAAGAAATAAGATATGATAATAGAAAGAGGTAAGATTAATGATGAACTTAGCGCCAGCGCACGTCGCTAGTGCCAGGCTTGGTTCGTGTGATTAATCTGCTTGAATGTTTTCTACAATGCGAAATTTGCTAGGCTTTAAGAGCTTTCATCTAGTAATTTTACATTCACTATTTTTACTCATGCATTGTTTCTTTTTATTGTAGGCCTACATATTTTATAGTTCCATTTAGTGTAATGAAGAGGCAATAAAATATGTCTAAACAGTATTATGCTTTTCTCTTATTATTAACAATTACAATTTTTTCATGTTATAAGTGAAATATTAGAGCGCTAAATTAAAATAATTTTTTTTTAAATTTTATCCTTACCTTTGAAATACTATATGCTACCTGCTTTCCAAATTTCATTGAAATCATACTATTATGCAGGACTACAAATTTTATATGTTTTTCTGCAGCCGATTAAGTATTGATTTATTTCTATTGAATAGAATTTTCCGTAGAATACGAATTTGTAAACGAAAATGTTCAATTAGCCACCATTTTCGAGAAAAATAAAGTTAAAAAGTACAAAAGACCGTATTTCAGCCATTTTTGAATAATCATTAAAAAATAACGGATTTTCATAATATTTCTAAAATGAAAGCCTGAATCCTACTCTAAGGATATGAAAAAGCACAAATCTTTAGACTTTATTTAACATCTTGGGGAACACATTTTTTGTAACGATTCGCCAGGTGAAGTCTTCATTCCCTACCTGTTGTATGAAATAATCAATACATAAAAAAAATTATTTTCAAACGAATGTTTTGGAAAAACTTGAAAGCGTTTCATATTTTACGGGAGCTAATTGAACATTTTCAATTGCGAATTCGTAATCTAGGGGAGAGGGGGGCAGCTTTGAACAGGGGCAGCAAGTTGTCAAAAAAATTCCTCCTTTATTTAAATCCTCCTCAAAGCGGGTAGGAGCTTTCCTATTCCTAAAGTCGTTGAGAAATTTTAAAATTGATAAGCAGATAGGTACAGATAGGTGAGATATATTTAATAGATGTGTTCATTAATTATAAGAGGAGGTATAGATTGATAATTTCTTGTGATTATTAATATTATAAGAGGAGCTATAATAGTTTAAGAAGAGATTGATAGTTTTTGTGATTATTATTGTGCCATTTGAGTTATTGGCAAAGTTTTAAACCTGTTTAACGAGAAGATTTAATAGATTGTTTTTCATGCTTAAGTTTTTTGTTCTGATTTTTTAATCTAAGATTCCTATTCTCATAATAGTTTAGTTTTGTTGGTAAGTTGAGACCATGAGACAGTCTCGTCTGGAGAAGAAATGAGCGACATTTGAAAGAAAATATAAAAGTGTTTTCAACCTAAGAAAGAAGTGTTTTTAACCTGTTCAATACTGCCCCAGGAGATAGTCCATTAGATTTATTTTTTGTGAAAAACTTTTATCATTATACTAGAAAATTAAAATATTATATATGTTCTAGTCTCTATGGTGTATTTGGCCTGTTATTTAAAATATGATTGTCGTCTATATTATTTTATTCCTCCGTTAAACCGATTATTCAAAAGTGCCCCAGGCGTGTTCAAACCTGCCTCACGTTCGGGGTAGTTTTGAACATTTCCCTTATGATACATACAAAGAGATTCCACATTTGTCGTTGGCATATTGATTATGCAAAAATGCTAATTTTCATCCTTAATAATGTAGGAAATCAGGCAGTGAAAGCAAAATGTTCAAACTAGATAAAGTTTTGAGTTATCATGTTTTTTTTGAAAAATGTTCAATGCTGCCCCCCTCTCCCCTACGGAAAAAATCTTACAGAAACGATTTGCCATTTGCTGGGCATCTAAATTAATGTTGACTAGTATTATTATTAGTTTGTAAGATATTACTTATTTTGTAAAATTTTCATTTTTAATACTTCACTAAGTAACAGCTAACGCTGTTACCCGCAGATAGTGTTTTAAACACCGGCTTGTTAAGTGTTAATTTTTGTCGTTATGACTTCCAACATTTGAGTTGCAAAATTAATCGCTCCTGGCACTACTAAAATCGCGTTCCAATTGGATGCTCTGAAGCTCTTGGAGGTGTGTGGAGACTAACCGCACCGATGACGCCCAATCTCTCCACTGTGAGCGAAGTTGTCAAAAGTGAGGAAACGTCTTCAATATTCCCGTAGTATTTTTCGTGTGTGCGTGTTTTTACCAGCGACTGATCGGTGAATAATTTGTTATTTTCCGTGGAAATATCGTTAAGAGTGCTCCGGCAGTAAGAATTTAAGCGATTTCGCTCCAGTGATACTGAATTAAGGTGAGTCTGAGGCTGTTTTCATTTAGAAAAATTGGCCCTGTCCCCCAGAAGGAGGAGGCCCTTTCTAATTTGTTTACGACTACCGGCGTATTTGCGCTTGTTTTTCCGGTGTCCCAAAAATAAAGGGGCTCTATAAGGAATTTATTTCTAGTCTTTCGGCAATGTTTAATAATATTGATGATATAACTGAGGCCCCTAAAAAACCGAATCTCCGTGAGTCACAAAGTGTGACTCCATTGGCCAGCAGCGGTATTTATTTTTAGCCCCGTTGTCTACCCATCGCAGGAACCGAGCAAGATAAAGCCCCCGTTACGGATCCAGATAGCATACATAATCCAATTTTATTAAAAAAATATATATCTTATCTGTTCCTGTAAACCAACTGGGCTGGGGCTGCTCATTGAAAAAAAAACTGCAGACTAAGCCACCGTCGGGCTGCAAGCAATCCACAGTGCTAACGAGCGAGCGCATTCAGTTCCAGTTATGGTTAAACGAACTGTGACTGACCTCTCTAGCGCCGCTGCAGTCTGGTGGAACTTTCTATCTAGAACACCGGTTCCTGCAGAATTTTAAGCCCCACGGTCGCTAGGCAGAAGAAATTTTCTGCAAATTATTGCATTTCAGCCAGGAAGTGTCGAAAGTCACCCGCCACAGAAACGACTACTTTCGCTGCCGTCCACTATTTTTAGCGACCCGTAAATTCGACTTCAAGATCATCTATTATTAGTAATTCATTAATTTCTTCCCACCCGAAATAGCGGCAGAAAAGTCACAAAAATTACAGATGAAATTCATCGCAATCGGGGCCCAAAAATGTAATTGATAAGCTTCCACTGCGATACTGAAGGTGAGTTGATAACGCTGCCCGCATGAGTAAGCTAAGCCCCGTGCTTTGTTGTGATTCATGTGGAGCCCCCAAACCTGTTCGCAAAATTGTCTCTTTATATAGGATTTATAAACTTTCGCAGTGGTTTGAGGTCAAATTGTGATGCTGCGACTCCGATTAGCAATTCAGCGATGAGATGGGAGCGCTACGACGTATTCTTTGTAATTTTATTTACTTTGTCTCAAGCAGAACGAATTGACTTTCTGTAATATAAGAAAATTTTTGATGGACACAAAGTAATAAAAAATTCATTCTGACAAACTGATCAATTATGGAACAACGTAGACGAATTGAAGATAGTCTAAAAATGGATAATATTCAATAAAGGAAATCTTCACGGGGACTGGGACTATTCGGGGGAACGTTGAACTGTAATATTTACAATGTTATGAGGGGACATTGGAGACACCTGGATCAAGATTGTCTATTTCCATTGTTAATTCTTAACAACTGCTTCTGATTCATAATTTTTATCAAGATTTTAGTCATAGTCTCGATGTCACACGGCATACACGAAAGTTCTCTATTAGATCATCCGCAATTTACATAACTTTAAAAATGTCCAACTGGTATTTGCGCTTGAGTTGCATTAACATTTTAATCATTGAGCCGTAATATATATACATATAAAAATATAAATTTGTTATAGTTGTTGCGTTCCTTTTTGCCACTAGATGGCATGCTTTCCTTACAAAACTCTTAAAATGAATGATTTTCTTCCTCCTACATAAAATTAAAATTACCAATATTTGTTGGAGATTTGTGAAAACAAACAGAACTCATCGTAAAACTTCAAACGTAAAATTAACATTTCAGATTTATCAGGACAAATCAAATGCAAGAAGCTCGGAACACTAATTCCATTCATAAAATTTGCGTAAGAGTCTTTTCCACCTTTACCTGATTTATTTTTCGACGATCACAGTGCTTTCTTGTTAAAATGTACGACTTGTAAAAAATTCTGGGCTTTTTATCTTTTTCTGCTCTTTTTATTATATATAAGGATATTCCAATTGGGTGTGTGATTGGCTTACATTTTCCCAGTGAGCATGCAATAAAACGAATAACAAGCACGACGACTACATGATTCCAGAAGGGGCTTATATTTGTCCATAAGGATATATAATTCTTTTGGAAGCTGCACATAGTTTTACAATTATAGTTTGAGATAAGAGCTTCCACGAATAATTCTTAAAGCATTGAATTTACAAATGAAAATGTCCTGCCCAACTCTTTAGGGGGTAGATTTAATATAAACGAGATTTTTATGCATTCCATATAAAAGGAGCACCATCAACATGAAAAATTGCCAACATTTTTATACTTATGTACTGCATAAAGTCAGCACTGTGAAAAATGTGTCCTGGAAACTGATTTCATATTTTGAGCTGCCACTGTAGCGCCGAGCATTTTCCCCCTATAAGAAAAGATATATTATTCGTATAGGTGTGGTCGCGGCTGCGCCAGTCTCCTTCACCACCTTTCTGTCCATTCTTAAAATTCTATCCCTATCCTGAGTCCTGCACATTGTTGATACAAAATTTACGGATTCCTGTTGCATCTCAATCAGTTTTTATTTATTTATAAATTGTGGAAAAAATCCGGTTGACCGCATGAAAGACGTCCGTCCATTGCCTCTATATTTTTGGTCCAATCCGAGGGATTTCTGATTTTGGATTTTGGGAGGAAACGGCAAACATTTGGTACCTAAAATGTGGGGCCCACGTGCTATGCTCTGGCTGTGTAAACTGTAAACATTGTGAATGGAGCAGCAAAAATAAAATGAAAATTTATTGCCGCTTCCCCTCTGGGTAACTGGGAGTCGCAGAGCGTGGCAACCATTACGCATCTTTCCCCGATCCAAGCGGCTTTCCCAAGCGAAAGAAATTTTCCATCTTGCACCTCGCGTGAATCTTGGCTTTTCCTAGTTTTGTCAGGGAAACTCGCTTTAGTCGGCATTCGATTTTCACCGCAGAATTGTGTTTGAGTGTGCTCCTGGCCAGTGCGCTACTCTGTTCCATATTATTTTTTGTTAGCATTTGGTCCTTGTGCAGAAATGAAATTTTCCTTGTGGTGGTCGTTTTATTGGTGAATTTTGTTTGAGTGAGGTGCAAGGAATTTTCAAGTTAGGCCCGGCACTGAGGTGAACTTTGGCCAACTGCAAAAATTCAGCGGGTGGTGGTTCTCATGTGACCTAATTTTATTAGCTAATTCGCAAGCTGTGGCTCAGTGTTTATTGCTGTCTGGTGGTTTGTTGACAAAAATTCTAGCGTTATAAATTCACTATGCATATAAATTATATTTTAAGCCCCTCAAAAAAATTCTTTAGGTGCTAAGATAGATATTTTATAAATCCGAGGATTGTAAAAGTTTGCGCATACTTTTCCAATAAGGGGGAATTTCGTTTTTGACCCAGCAGACCGACCCCAAGAACTTTTAACCGAATCTCCTGCAACCTTCTTTATCGCCTGAATAAATCCTCTTTTCCATCCACACGCACATTTTATGCTCGTTGGCGAGTAAACCTTTTTATTGCTGGAAGAGCTTTGACCCTTAATTGTGTACACTTCCATAAGTAAGGAGTGTAAAGTCCCCGGTTCGTCAACTTGCAGGTTATGCTCGAGCATAACTCCGCTCTGTTCATCACAATCTTTATATACAACTTTGCGTAGAAGCCAAGCCAGGCTGTCTCTGAGGGTAAATATTAAGACAGACGCCTAAATCTAAAGGGATTATGAAAATTTTATTTTTCCTTGAATGAGTTTTTTCCCGGGAAAAAAGAAGACTTAAAGTTGTCGACAGTACTTTGTTTTCTTTAGGAAGAGAAAGATTGCTTTCTTATGAGTATCCTTCATTTCTTTGTCCTTTTAGGTATCTTCTGTATGCAAAATTAATGAATCAAATTCAATCCTGTAGAACAAATTGTACGAAAAGATTTCGGGTAGGAAGTTGAGAAACATAAATTTAAGTGTTGTCTCGCACTGTTTTGATTTCATCAATCCAATTATTCCGGAACAAATGTTTTCAAATAATCCTTTCAGGTAAATTCATTTCCCTTCCGGAGTGTTTCTAAGAAGCGGAGTAATAATACAGAGTCCTTTATTTAATTTACGCAAGAGCTTTTTGCGTATACGATCCAAATTAAATTATATTTAGAGGAATATTTTTTGTTAAGATCATATATAAAAAGTGGCGATTCAGGGTAGATACTCATAAGTAAGATTCTAAGATTTTTAAAGGTACATAATATTACTAGTTTAAATTATATTATTCGACTCGACATGTAAGACACAAAAACCTTTCATTACAGCCTTAAAAAGTGACTTATTGGACTGAAAATCGATATTCTCCCAAAATCTTAAACTCAACACAAAATTTTTATAAATAACTTTCGGTAAATTCCAAGACAACTTACAACTTTCTGTTCTAGATTATATATTAATAAATTAGTTAAACCTTTCACTAGCTTTCCCATCCATTCCATATATTGACGAATTTTATTAGATGCAAAATTCTCTGTAGTCAGCGTCCTGTTCCTACTGCATTGTTCGTTTCTTTATCTGAAAATAAATTTCGATGATGACGATGATATAATTTCATATAATAATATATTAGGTCCTAATAAATGTAATTTACTCAGTAAACATATTAGTAATCATAAAAAAAAAATGGACATATTGCAAGTCATTAAAATCAGTATCAAATGTTTTGCATAAGTATCCATTTCTTACACAGGTTAACGACATTTTTGTTACCCCATAAATGACTTTATACGATTTCGTCCGTAGGCTGAGTTCGAAAACAAAAATCTCCCACCACGTTTTCGAGCAAAATAGGATTATTCTATGTTCATTTAATAGTTTAACGTTCAAGCATTTTTTTTTTTTTTTTTTTTTTAATATATAATGAAACTCGTTTCATGTACTTAAAAAATAACAAAGAAATGATGATGATTAATGTCCCAAGCTCCCAAGGCTAGCTCGTTAATTTCTTTTTACACGGATGTTTAAATGTTTTACACAGAATGCGGACACATAATGGGCAATCAAAAATTTACTCTCCAAAGCACCCTCTTTAATTATCCGGGAAAACATTTCCGTAATTATCCCATTGTAGCTTACAGCGAAAATCCATTTTTGACCACAGTCACAATTTAGTCCTGTGTAAAAATGTCATCCTTGTACACGGAGCCAATCACAAAATTGTCTGTTCTTCCTCGGAAATTACGAAATAGGTGTTTCACATGCGAAAATGGTTGGCTACGTTAATTAATTTGAGGTAACCAGTGGGCAGCAAGCAATTTGGGGCTAACAAAGTCTTGTTAATGCTCCAAAGGAGCTCTAATTTCTTAATTCTGTTAGTATTTATTTTAAGACTTGAGGAATTTACCAGAAATGAAGCAAATCATATAATTGAAATACTTCCTTTTTCCTATCCTAAGCGGAAAGGCAAATATTATTTTTGTAGAAAAATTCGCCCTTTTTATGCTCAGTTTGTTTCTGAATTCAATAGTTCAATATACAGAAAAGTGTAAGATCCACTGAACTTTACCGAACCAAATTTTGTTGAAATGACTGATAAGTAATAAAAATTAATAATTCTTTCGAAAATTAAGTATTCGGGTTTCTTTTGTATTGAAATTGCTGACAGTTTCGAGAAAAATGAAATATCAATCAGTTTCCCAAAATACCCTTGTCATTTGTTATCTTCTTGGGCAAATTTCCCTGGGGAAATAATAAGAAAGATATTATCAAGAGCAGTTTCCGGTGATAGCATTGTTTTTGACATTTTTATAATATTTCATTCTCCCAAAAGGGTCGTGTAATCATTTAATTTTATGCTATTTACCCGTTGGAATCATTTCAATTTTATCTGCTATGGAATCATCAAAAGCTCTTTCTATGTTAAGTATTCGAAATATTTTTTTTATGAGATGTGAGGCTTGTATATCTTTGAATAACCTTCTTTAAGGGATATCGTAAATGTTCCCTCAGGATAGAATGCGGGACAAAAGTCTTATTACGTGTGTGGTGATATGAATTTTTAAAGGTGTTTATTAAATGAATTTTGGTAACTTTTTTAAATTCAATATTGCCTTATACACTTATGCCATTAGCATATTGTTTTAATAAGCTCGTTGAATTTCATTGAATGATATAAATGTAATTTCCTTAGGTATACAAAATTTCAGAAAGGCGACTAAATTCCTTGTAATTGCATACCAACTCTCTGAATAAACTTTGTGTTTAAAAGGGAAATTAATTAATATTTAATTAGAAACGAAATATATTTTATTCTCCGGTCTCCTTTGAATAAGTAATCCACTCCATGAGCCTCTTTCAAAGACAATTTGCTTTAATTCATTAACCAGGGATTCCGTGAAATACGCGTTGCTATGTAATTAAATTTCTCTTGAAATTTCTCACCGTGAAAATGAGTTCTTTTGTTGTCTGTAGAATTCTAATTTTCAAGTATAATAAGTCCCAATAACAGAGCACCATCTTTACTACCTTTAATTAAGTCTACAATTAAAAGTTTGTGCATATATGCGAAATTAGTCTTATCTAAAAATATTTAAAAACCATCATACAGCAATATACTAAAATAAAATAATAAACGAATGTGATATATAATTTCAGTTAGTATAAAGTGAAGTGCTTATAGTGGTAATTTTTTTTTGTTACATTACGAAAATGTTTGCTTGCTGTCGATGTGCGAATCCAAAAAAAGATGGCAAAAATTCGAAAAAGGAAAAACATCAGGACGATTCAAATGATAGCGAAAAAAGTGATAACAATGGTGAAATTTTAGCAAAACGGAATGATTCAGTCGAACGAATAATTCCTCTGCATCCAGAAAAAGATGTTGACAAGGTGGAAAAGGATGAGTTGGATAAGCAGTCTCAAGATAGCACACAACGAATTTCTTCGGACGATAAGACATCGGAGCTGGAACAAATCACTCTTCCCAATGGTAGTGGTATCAAAAGTAATGACCTTAATCATTTCTGTAAATATCATTTTATGCCTACAACATTAAATTTTTCATGTTTTTTCAAAATTGGCTGTATTTAGCTTTTATGTGATATTTTCAAACATTTCAGAACATTTCGGTTCCAGAACTTGAGAGCTCGTTAAAAAGTGAATCAGTTTGCTAAACTTTGCTCCGCATTATTCGGAAGGAGGATGGGGTTAAAATAGAACAGCCTGCTCTGACAGCTTTTGAAATCTGTAAGAACATAAGCCAGAGTAATTGCAATGTGTCCTAAATTATGTTCAAACTTTCGTGAAAAAGTTTTATATACCTCCATAAGCACACGATTAAATTCTCTGATAGCGATGAGCCTCAACTAATTTAGCTATTCATTGCCGGTGTGAAACTTGCTCTTGACATAAATCTCTTTTAAGATTTTTGGAGATTTTCGAATGAGTGATTACCAAATTTGGTGAATTTTTCCTTTACTTGGTCGTTAATTTATTTTATAGCCTTACACGGGCCTCTCTTTCTTCATGCATAATACATTTTAAGAAGGAAAATTTTGTTGAAGCTTTCATATAATTTCAAATCAGTTTGTTGAGCCAAAGTTTATTTTTAATTAAAATTTTAATAACTTAGGCAGTAACTTTTAAATAAAAAATCTTCTAGAGAAGCAGAAAAAAAAAATACTGATGTAAAAGGAAGAAAGGTTCTGTTTAAATTTATAATTGTGTTTTGCTTGTATCGGTAAATGTTAATTGATTTTAACCATAAAAAACCCGTGAGAAAATGTGAGGGCAAAGTCAAGCACGATTCACTTCGGTCTGTAAATAATCACATTAAATCTAATACGTCCTGCACTAATTTTACTTTGATACCACTAAATGTATAAATGTAATTATAGCACCAACAAGTGATACAATCGATGAAATGCAATCAAAAAGTGATAGTAGTAATATAACAGTGGAGGAAACGAATTTAGTAAATAAATCAAATACTCTAGACAAAGACTCTAATGCTAATTTGAGTAATAATCAATTTGTGCCTAATAATCAAACACAAAACCAAATAAATGGCCTTGGAAAAGATGAGATTAAAAGCAACGATACGACCACAAATGGTGATCTACCAAAAAGCTGCATATCAAGGAGAAGCTCATCCAAGTCATCGATAAGGAAAAAGGTCAATATTAATGACAGTACCGAAGTGATTCCATCATCCGAACTAGCATCCATCGACGATGATGAAGTCTTCTCCGATTCTATTCCTCCGAAGTTGCCAAGAGGTGATATGTGCGCTCCTTACATCTCGAAGCCGGGCTGCTTTCCGCTTCCCGAATGGTTCAATAATGACGACAGGTTTTATTGCACGTATTTATGACTCTTTTATTTATTTTACCAAAAGTAGAATTATAACTAATCTCTCACACGCAGAGTAATTGAAAACTTTATGTGTAGAGCACGTTTTGTGGAAGTGTTAAAACTCCACGGGAAGGTTTTGTGGAAAGATATGCCGTTGAATGGAACAAATGAATTTTGAATAAAGCAGTTGTTAAGCAAAGTAACGAGTCTAAGAGTTTATATTTTTTTTTTACATTGTTTATTTAAAGCATTCACCCTGAAGATATACGAGTACACCCTCACATTCCACATTTATATCGTTTGAATATTAAGGTTTCTCTTCATTAAATCAGAAATGGATTCTTACTCAATTCATGGAAAAATTCATCATTCAGGAACGTCTGGCACAAAAGATGAGGCTAATTTTAGACAATCGATTCCTTGTGAACTTATTCATGGGATTTACTCGACTTTATCTGGCATATCTATTATTCAAATAAAAACATTGTCTTATCGTCCCAAGTCGTCATAAAATCACGCTTAAAACAAGAAATCTTGTAAAGCAATTTATTGATGTTGTCAGCTTTCAGTATTTTTAAAATTGTAAGCTAAAATAAATCGAGATGGAAGAAAATAAACATTTTTTTTAAAAAAGTATTCAGTTAAGTCATGTTCAGAGTCGTTGACAGTTCAAATAATTTTCTTTTTTGCCCCTAAAATATTAAAATGTTTGATGTTTGCTTGTTCGTTAAAAACGTAAAATATATTTGATAGACTTGGATTATTCCAGAAATTTAGAAAAATTTGCATACACACTCTTCAAAGGTTTTTGACAAAATTCTTTGTGCATATTCCCTTTAATATTCCCTTTAATATAATAATGAGTAAAGTACGAGTTAAAAAGTATTTACATCAATCTACTATTTATAATTTTTGTCTGGTTTAAAGAAATAAATTTTGAACCTTAGAATGTCTATTTCACCTGGCAGAAATTCGAATCTTGCAGGTGGAAGATAAAATCCCAAATCTGAATGATTTCCTTCTACGTGGTACAATCCTTCAATTAGATAAGATGATTTTTCACGTATTTGAAGTAGTCTAGATCGCTCAAATTCTCACATTGTCTCTAAATGAGTTAATTTAATTATGTGCAAGCAATTTGTCTATTTTCTCTCCAGTACTTCCTACAACCTCCATCTGGTTGCCAATTTCCGTTTTTGTGTGAAAATTGTAAAATTATATCAGAGAGACATATGCAACAAGACGACACCCATCCAATTCAGATAATTGCATCGCATGTGAATGTGAACAGCCAGAAATAAAGTGCATTAAAGGGAAATTGTCTCAATAAATATCATTATAGATTTCTATCTAACGATGTAGACATGTTGAAGTCACCAAGTGCATTTTCGTCATTGCGCTTCATATGAGCTTTCCAGCGACGTCCTTCGTATGATGCCGTAAATTACATTTAATAAAAGTTAACGATGCCATAAAAGGGAATTGATTTAGAAACTGCAAATATGTAGGGAATGGCTCCTGTTCAAATTAGTTTCCTTAATGCATATGAATATTCGTTAAATTAACGAAAAAAGTAGCCAGCAATAAGCGAAGAGATCTCATACGAGTATGAATTGACTTTGGAGAATACTTCATCGATATTATTGATGATTAAAAAATATAAATCTATAAAAGCTCACATTTTATAAGTCTGCCCATGAGTAAAGTAAGATTTTTATGCAATTTTTATAGCAAGAAGTGTTCTTTATGACTCATATTGTGTTGTTAGATAAAAGTTGAATAAAACCATAACTCACAACTCTGTGTGAGGTAGGACTAAATGCTTTTTTTTAGCTACTCACTTTTTAAATACTTAAAGGAGAAGAACTTAACAAATTTTAGGTTTTTTTTAAAAATTAATATTAAAACATCTGCAAGATTTATTTTAAAATTTTTATTTTCTTTTGCATTCATTTATGTTTTTCGTAATTATTTTTAGATTGTAAAACAAAAATTACATCTTTACACTTTTTTCTTAAACTATAAAAATTTTTAAAAACTTATCTCTATATATTTGAGCAGATGGATTTAAAAGTTTTTATGATATCCACAAAATTGTGACGAGGAATTATTTTTTGATGATAAATGTGAGAGAGTTCAGGAAACATGAAAAACCTCAACTTAATTTATATACAGTAGGACCTCGTTAATCCGGAGAGGCAAAAACAAGACCCCTTGCGGATTATCGAGGCGTCCGGATTGTCATATTTAAAGGTAATAAAACACATGTTTAACCTTAGTTTCTTAAATCAATTTTTTAATTAAAGTATAAAGACAAAAATGAACATGTTCATAATTACAACTATGTAAGAAAAAAAGTAAGTTAACATTAGTTAATTCTTCTTGAAAAAGTCTTGAAAAGTGACGACGGATTAGCCCGCAACCCGCACCTACACACGCCGATCCCGCCCCCCGCGAATCTTATTGCCCGGGCGGATTACAGCGATCACCGAACAAGCGAGAGTCCGGATTAACGAGGCTCTACTGTACTTGAAATTAGAATTTTGTATTATAGTTGTTCTAATATTTATTTAAAAATAAAACTCAAAGTTCTCTCCATATTTTCACAAGAAGCGCCTTTTTGGGCGCACAAAGTTTTGTAAAATTTATGAAGATGGTTTGGTAAATGCAAAATCATGAAACTAACCTGAATGCGGGAAATCATTTGTGACGTAACGTACTCTGCTAATTGCTTCAGGTGATTCTATTATTTTGCGTTTTGCTCTCATACTGGCAGAAACTAGGTCAGTGAACATTTATGGATCAAACCATTCATAGAACCCCGAAGGCTTATGAATTACCACAAAGAGGTAGGAATATAATATATTTTTTTTTATGAGCCTGTGGTTTAAAACATTTTCTAAATTGTTGCCTTTTCAGAATGTACTTTTTGTAAATGACCCTTAAAAGTTCGGCGAACCTTTTGCCATCTGTTTGAACTTTCTCATTAGCATCATCGGCAACCACTCAAGTAAGGGTAAAAAGCTTTTTAATTAAGTTAATTATTTATCTTGGTACCAACGTCGGCTCGTATTACTCTTCTACTTTTATCTTTTTGATATTTAACTTGCGAAAACTTTTGTTGTACTTTTCTTTTTCGGACACTCTTTGATATCACAATCTGAAATATTTGCCCGCAGCTACAAACAGGGAGGCATAACATACCCTTTTAAATTGTTCTGGATTGTTTAAAGAGGGCTCAGTTGTTGAATTTGTAAGAAAATGTCGCTGTTTAGGTAAAGTAATTGAAGTGTTTTCAGACGATTTAAGTACATTTGTAAAAAAATATAAATTGAATGACGGTTTTTATCTTTCCACAAAAACTCTACCCAAATATCAACTTTCCTGCCATAATATTGAAAGCAATTTTAACTCCACAAGTTTAATATATTTGAACAAACAGTGAATTCGGTGGTGTTCTGGAGCCGCCGGTAACACCAGTTGGTCGGGATGAGCTGGAATTAAAGAGGCACCGCTTGTATTCGGAGCTGCTAATTGCAGCTCAAGCGGCCGTTGAGCATCGAGTTCGTTTCGATCCACTTGGCCCGGATATTGCTAACGCTGAAGGTGAATAGTATCTAGTACATGCATGCTTTAAACTTAACTTACTTCTGAAATTTCTCCCATTTTACCTGATTCAAGATTTCCGCTTTCGCAAAGTTAGTTCTTGTTATTACAGTAGGTGGCCAGCTCATTATAACCACTTAGCTATTTCTACATTTCATGAATTGGGGGTAACTTTTTTATTGGTTAAATAGGTTCAATATAGGACATATATATATCACTGAAAAGCCCAAAATGTCTACTTTAGTACTTTATCGTTTAACATTTTAAATGTTTAAAATTTGGTGTGCCCGCCGTTATTTTTTATGAAGGCAGCAATTCTTTCGGGCATACTTTGAATGCAATTATCGATGCACATATTGATTTCTTCTGCACCGTGCCATATTTCAAGGATATTTTGGACTAGGATTTCTATGGAGGGATTAGATCTTTTACAAACTAGGGATTTCAAAATGTACCAAACGATTTCTATGGGATTTAGGTCAGGGGAATTGCCAGGCCAAGGAAGGATTGGGATTTTATTTTCTAACATAACATTTTTAACAAATTTAGCTGTATGACACGGTGCACTATCCTGCTGGAAGGTCCAGCCTTCTCGCCTGAATCCTGTTGTAGTGATATAAGGCAATTGGGTATTTTTTACGACATTTATATTTTGGTTCTGCAGCATCGTACCATCTACTTTATAGAGGGGTCCTGGCCCTCTCTCGTGTATGCATCCCCAAAACATGACGCCAGGGGGATGCTTCACTCTTTCTTGGATGCAGGAAGGGTAAAACTTCTCTTCAGGCCTCCTCCGCACAAAATTTATTGAGGTAGTGTAGACGTGGAGCATTGTTTCATCGCTAAAAACAATCTGCACAAAAATTAAAATTTCGATGTTTAAATAAATATGCCATTAAAAAAAGGAAAGCTATTATTCACAGGATTAATTTTTTTCCAGTCATTCGCTGTGAAGTGTCGATGAGTGTTAGCGAAGGATAGCCTCGCTTTTTAAATTTTGGCGTCAATCTCGGCTTTTTTGTTGGCCGCCGACATTTTAAACTGGCCTCATTGAAACGACGTCTCAGCGTACGCTCTGATAGCTCGATTCCTTTGATTGTTAGAATAGTGCAGATTCCCCTCAATGGTAGAGAGCGATTCGCGGCAACCATACTAATTATTGCCCGATCAGTTCTTGGGGTCCTTTGACGCCCAGAGGTCGCCGAACGACGTGAAGGAATCACATGGTCTTCACCATCCCGATATTTCTTCGCTAATTTCACTACACAACAATGTTTGACGGCCTCCAACCTAGCGATTTCCTGAAGAGAGTGTCTTTTGCCTTTAATTAATGCAAAAATCGCTGCAATTTTTTCGGGTTTAAGATTTTTTTTCTTCCCCATTTTCTAAAAAATTGGAATTTTTCGATATTCAAGAATCCCAAATCACTATACTCAAAAGCAAGAAGAAGAATTTATCAAAAACTTATTTTTCTAATTTATTGAAGTCTTGTAATAATTTCCAACACAAAATTTGTAAAGTAAGAACATTTTTTCTAATTTGAGCAAAAAGTTTTTGGTATTATGAATAATAATGATGACTGAAATTTTGACATACCTAACGGTCTAATCACTTTAGGCACTGAAAATCAAGTGACACAACACGGCAGGCTACGTCCTTAAATAGCCTATATTTATATCTACCTAACGGTATATAACTTCTTTAGAAGTGGCAATTTCAAAATGCCACTACATGGCTTACAACGAAAATTTGCACGTGGTTATAATGAGCTGGCCACCTACTGTAAGATATACATTTTGTAGAGAACGATTTGATGTTCATAAAATAATCATTCTCTTTACACCAGAAACACTTTTCTGTTTTAAATGCTGCGAGCATGATTCAATGATAGTTCTGCATAACTTTTTTTTAGTCTTTTGTGAATATTCCAACTGCAGAACATTTCTATGCAATTAATTTGCCTTGGAAATGTTCCGCACTCTTGAGCAATTTGAAACCCTTGAAAATGTTGGAGTTTCATCTTTATCATTTCATTTGAAATTGGTATGTTCAGTTTTTGAAGTGCTTGCCTTGCTTCATTGAATGTTATCAACAAGTAGTTTATTAACCTTTCTATGATACAATTATACATATAGCATTATTCAAAGGAAGGAAGCACATTGAGTGTCGCAAGTATCTATAATGCACACGTACGCAAATAAGTTTTAATTATATTCAGCACAAATAGATGTCTACACTTATTAAAAAAAAAAAAAAATTACTTGACACTTTTTAATCAGTACTTGATAAAATGATTTGATATCGAATATCATTAACATTTTTTAATGATTAAGTCAATCCGTGGGAAAATTTCTTTTTAACACATTGTATACGGGTGCGATTTTCCACTTTTTTGAACGTGTAGCGGACAAATCTCAGTTTTTTCGTGTGCTAGTCAACTTGATAATTTACGAATGTGATTGATGTGGGGGAACTTAACTTTGTAAATAAAAGATTGACAAATTACTTTTCTGCTGTCTACCATCTAACTGATATTATAGCTTCCCGCTTTCAACCTTTAGTTTTTTTTTCCGGACTGTGATCACAGTCTCCCGCCTGCAATGTGTTAACTAAAAATTCAAAATCAGGGTTATATATTGTTTCAGACGGCCATGCGTTAATGTATCCTGTAACTTATTCAACAACTCTTGCCCCGAATAATACAAGCTGTCCGTAAAATTATGCAAATTCATTTAACATGACTGTGAATATTATTGAAATATATTTCGGTTGGGAATTTCGATATAACCGATAAGAAAGCCACACTGAATATTTTTCCTGAATAATCATCCTTTCCGTGTTCTTTTAAGCAAGAATCTTTGAAAAGTAGGAATAGAAATCTCATTCTTATATTCTAAAAAAAAATAAGACGAGAAACTCTCATAAATGGTACTGAAAATACCTTTAAATCAGAAAAATTCATGTTAACAAGTTTGTTGTAAACATGTTTTTACATTCTTTCTTTGTGATTACTAAACCTGATTTAATAAAACTTAAGGGGGGATATACATTTAGAACGAGAAAAAAAACTCATTTTTGAAAATTTTTTTTCAAGGGGAAGTTTTTATTCAAATCAATCGAAACTTTTTTACAATTATAAGTGTATCCATGTAGTATACAAAAAAAAAATTTTTTTAATTTTTTTCAACAAAATGGCGGCCGTTAGATGGTGTTGAAAAAGTCGTTGTATTTTGCTTGTGCCGGCTCTCCTGGTCGCAATTTTGATCAGAAATCAAAAAATCAAAAAAATTTACATTAATTACATTCACAGTTAGTAGATGAATTGAAAAAAAAGTGAAAAAAAAAAATTTGCACTTTTGGCGTAACTTTTTCGAAACAATCAACATTTTTTCCGCCATTTTATCACATTTTTCCATATTTAATAATAAAATATTACAATAATTTTTAATTCATATAGAAGGTAATACTATAATAAAGAAATCCTATAATTTCAGCTCAATCGGATAATTAGTTTTCGAGTTATTACCGGCATAAACTCCGAAAATGCTGTTTTGAGAAAAACGCGTTGAAAGTTTTAATTATCGAAAAATCGTACTTACATTTTAATCAGCAATCCCGGGAACGATGAAAAAAAAAACACTTGGAGTTCGAATTTCGAAAAAAGGGTTTCAGGAGCGTATTCTACGGGAAATTTACTAACTTTTTATGCAAAAAAAAAAAAATTGAATTTTTTGGTCATTCTAAATGTATATCCCCCCTTAATTAGTATTTATTAAATTATAAGTAGCTGTAGACGGACAGAGAAATATAGTATACCTATATATATAGATAAAGTAATGTGTAGTAGCCGAATTCACTTTATATATAAAAGGACAACAACAGTAAAGATTAAACCGACTTTTTTCACAAACAAATCGATCGTCTTTTAATTTAAAATGAAAGCAATTGGAAATTGAAGTGATTCTCTTTATTGATGATTTATTTATTATTTTTTGTAAATACATAATTTTAAATGATGTCCAATGAAGTAATTGTAACGATTTTTTTTTATGTTTACGTGAAATATTTCTGAGTGTAAAGGAATGATTTTCTAAATATTTTTCGAATTTGCATGATAAATAACGGGAAGTGATTCAGTCGTAACTTCTTTATAGTTTCAGTATTGTTTTTTAATGTACACAAAAGGAGTTCTCTACTAAGCAAAATAAGACAATCCCTCCATAGAAAATTAGTTCTTACATTATAGCACAAAAAGGTCAATAAACTTCAAGACTTTATTTACATTAATAAGGTAGGAAACAAGAGGCGGTAAACTTTTATTTTAAAGCGCGTTTCAAGCTAATTGCGAACTTGTAAAACAAAGGGCAAATGCTGTTGTCCCAAAATAATTGTTTCTCAAGAATATTGATAGCCATGTTGAATTAAATTCTATTCATTTTGAGGAATGAAATATATACTGTAGATTTATGTGTTATGTATATAATGAAAATTCTTGAGAAATAAGGTAAATTAATTCGTTACTGCTCTCATGAAACGAATAATTCTTTGCGGCTTTCATGAAATTTTCTGATTTTGCTTGAGGCGAATTACAAATTTTCCTTTACGCAACATAATTTTCTTTTCTTTACCTTGTATATTAAATTTCAAGGTATATTCTTTCTTACTGATGCGTATCGTAATTTTGTTTTTAAAGAAACATTATTCTTTCTGCAAAACGAAATAAGAAGAAAATTGCCTGGCCTGGTGTTCTTCTTGAATTTTATTGGATATTTAAAAATCTTAAGCATATAAACACAAATTAAGCGTGAAATCCTCAAAACGACTTCCACGTCACTGCTCTGATAAATGAGTTCTAGGAATTAATGGACGAAGAACAAAGTCCTATTTATCGACTAAGTACTAAGTAAATGGGACGTAAGCTCTCACGAGAAAGTAATTTGTGAATTATATATATGTATTTTTTTTTTTTTAATTAACCAGGAGATGAAGTATGCAAGCGGCATTTTCTCCTCTAATTAATCCCCGGATATTGCGCCAGTTTTACCAGATTTAAGCTCCAAACACGAGACGGGATCAGTGTCGGTTGAAGTCAACGAAAAACGATTGAACGGCTCGAGCGAATTTATCCAAGGAAAGCTCAACAACACACATTTGTAGTGTTGCACACGACAACTATTTTCATACAAATAATGAATTTTAATTAAAATCTCGCCGCCGATACACCTCTATAAATATATTCTTGGAACTATTCTTAAAGAATCGAGCGTGCGTTCTGCTGCTCTGCGCCAACATACCTATTTTTCGTTTAGTTCCCCGATGGTTTCAAGATTTAGAACGACCTGTTCGTAATATTTAGAAAAAAAATATATTTTAAGAATTATTTCGAGTATTTGAAAAGTGTAGGCGCTCTACCGCGTAATCTATGTATTTTTTGGCTCTGTTTGGTGTTACACGATTTTAACGCGCACCGTGCGATTGAATCAGCGATTTTATATCGACCTAATTGAATCAATGAGTACACCTTTTTGACGGGGCCAGCAGCTCCGTCACACAGAGATGAGTGTATCTCGCGGCGATAACAACAAAGGCTTAATCCGACCAGCTTTAGATAACAATCTATGCTTGGCTTACTCATTCATTTCGGTGAATTGCACTCTCCGGAGCGGCGTTCGTCACACAAACTCTGTCTGCCGAACGGGGCTCAATGTTGCGAAAAAAACGTAAATTCTAGTGGAATTCGGATAAACATGTGGAATCACTTTGATTCGCTTTGATGGGTCAAGCATTGAGTCAATGTTTTGGGCGCACCCTGATCATAAATGAAATCAAACACTGCAATAACCCAGGTAAAACTTCGACTCCTCCTCTTTTATTTTTCGTCATTTCATCTTCGTTCCGGGGTATTTCCAGAGGTTTTTTGTTAGTGGTGTGAGCTTAAAAGGAATAAAATGTGGCCGAAATCTAACCTATTCAGTAAATTGTTGATAATGTTCATTTCGTTTAGTACTCATTTATTTAACACTCCTTTTTTTTCCTCCAACTTTTTATCATTTCAGACTGCGACCCAGATTTGAAGCCTTCCGCAACAGCCGAATTAGAAAATTTAATAAATCGTCTAGAAAAACTAGTTGAACGTTTAGAACGTTCTATATCGGCTCGTGAATTAGAAATAGCAAATCGTACATTTGATTCTGTTATTGAGACAAAACGACGAAGTTTTGATTTGGAAACAGCCGAATTACCGCCATTGCCTGATACAACAGCTTGCAAAAAGGATAATCTATCAGAACGTTTAGAGGAGAGAATTGAAAAATTGGAATCGAGTCTAAATCACATTAACGAGAATTTTAAAAGAGATTCCGCCCAAGGTAGCCTTGATAACATCCCAACTGTTTTAGAGGAATTTCTTCCAGAGGAAACGCAAGAGCGTATTGCAACTGAAACCATGAGTGTTGCTGGATACCAAGATATCATCAATGGACCACTTACTCAGTACATCAATTTATCGAACAAAATTGGTGGAGATGTGGCACAGCATGCTCAGCTTGTAAAACAGGCTTTTGAGTAAGTTATTGGAATATACATATATATGTTTTTTAAATATTGCTTTTAATAATGGCACAGTTCTTTTCTTATATATTTAATTTTTAAAATAATAAATTTAATGTCCTTTTTAATTTCGACAGTGCACAGCTTCAATATGTTAATCTTGCAACACAAATAGCTCAACCACCGCAAGCTCGACAGACGGAACTTTTGAAGCCGACTTCTGATCAAATTTCTGCTATTCAAAATTTTAGGGAGAAAAATCGAACCTCTCAGTTTTTCAATCACTTGTCTGCTATTAGCGAAAGTATCCCGGCACTTGGATGGGTTTGCATTGTAAGTACACAAGTTCATTCATTAATTTTAATAAGATAATAAGTGATTTAAGGAAATGTCTTATTGTTGAACTTTTTATCTAGATCAAGAAAGCATGTGTGGCTTTCGAAGAAAAATAAAATTGAGGTACGTTTGGAAGAAATTTGTTGAGCACGGCGTCTATAAAATGTGAGGGTAAAAACAATCCTTTTACGCGAAAAGCCACCTTGTTCCAAAAAAATGTTTCTCGTAATTGAAATTTTACCTAAATTAGGAAAACACGTAGTTTTTCTAGGAGAAATAAAATTAGAGTAGGTCTTCAGAAAATAAAATTTCCCTTAGTTGTAAAATTTGTTCAATACATGAAAACATGTGTTGCTTTCTCTGAAAAATAAAATTAGAGGACGTCCGAAAGAAATTATTGAAGTCAAAGCGTATAGAATTCAAAAGTTTGTGCAGATTACTAAGAGGTGTATGGGGAAGAAACGAGCCTTTTTACGCTAGTTTTTGTTTTATTAAAATATTCGAGAAGTTCGTCCATAAAATATCTGTTTATTTACAAAACCTTCCCACTTTCATAGTCGCCAGCACCAGGCCCGTATATTAAGGAAATGAATGACGCTGGACAATTCTACACGAACCGGGTATTGAAAGACTGGAAGGAGAAGAATCCCACCCATGTCGAATGGGCACGTTCATGGATCCAAACTTTGACCGAATTGCAGCAATATATTAAGCAATACCACACGACAGGTTTAGTCTGGTCCGGAAAGGGCGGAGCACCTCCACCGCCGCCACCATCAGCAGCCGGATGCCCACCCCCACCACCTCCACCAGTTATGGCCTTAGGTGATCTGTCTCTCGGCGCGAATGACGACCGCAGTGCTTTATTCGCCGAAATCAATCAGGGCGAAAGAATTACTCAAAGTGAGTAGCTTTTTTTTCATCTATTCAAATTCTACCTGTTTTTTGATTACTGATTTTGAAAATCTTATCAATTTCCGCCTATGAACAAACAATTTATTAAGAGAAACGTAAGAAATTTATTTTTTTCATATTAAATTGTGGCTATAATTTGCTTGTATAAAGCTAGTTCATAGTGAGAGGCTAGAATGTAATATAGTAGGCGCCTTAGCTCCCTCTAATAACATCCGCTTGCAATACCGCAAAGCCGTAAAACGGAAATTTTTATGTTGCAGATCTAAAGAAAGTCACCGCTGATATGCAAACCCACAAGAATCCCACCCTTCGCACTGGGCCTGCACCGTTCAAGGCGCCCCAATCATTCTCGGCGGGAGGGCAGCCGGCACCACCGGCCCAGCAACAAATCGACAAACCGCCAGTATTCACGAGGGATGGGAAGAAGTGGATTATTGTAAGTCCGCCGAGTCATTCTACCATTTTTGCTTTGGCTGGGTCAACCCTTATCGAATGATTTCAAACTTTTTGTTCCCTCAGGAGTATCACAAATCAAATCCCTCTCTATTGGTGGAAAATGCCGAAATGAACAATGTCGTATATATGTTCCGATGCCAGAACTCTACCCTCACTGTTAAAGGGAAAGTGAACAGTGTCGTTTTGGATTCATGCAAAAAATGTTCTGTCCTGTTTGATTCAGTCGTGGCTTCAGTAGAGTTCGTTAATTGTCAGAGTGTGCAAATGCAGGTGAGTTTATAAGAAATCTATAAAAATGTTTTTGCAATATCTTAATTTATTTTTGACCTACAGGTTCTTGGTAAGGTTCCAACCATTTCAATCGATAAAACAGATGGTTGTCAAATGTATCTGTCGAAAGATTCGCTTAACGTTGAGATTGTTAGTTCCAAATCTTCTGAGATGAATGTCCTAATACCCAAGGATAATGGCGATTATGTAAGTTCCCTTTATTTTATTTAGTCAATTTGATTTTTAATCCTTCTACAATTAACTTTTTTGTTATGAAGCGGACGAATTTGACCCCAGACTCATATAATCCAATTAATTATCTCGCAAAATTAGGGCTTTTAAGGAAACAATGTGTCGTTTTAAAATTCAATTAAAAAATAAAAAAAACTAATAACCTTAACACAAAGTATCATGGGTCATAAAGTAATTGCATTCCATTTTTGTTTTTGTCTTCACAGGTCGAACAACCAATCCCCGAGCAATTTAAGACTACTATCAAAGGAAACAACCTGCAAACAATTTGCGTTGAAAGCCTGGGTTAATGCATTTTACCCGTTTGAAGATGTTAAAGAAAATAAATGAACAAAAACTCAACTTAGATAAATTCTACAAGCTAAAAGAACTGTATTCTCTTCGGGCGGGGTTCATGGCCCACTATAATATAATTAAAGCAACACACATAAACTTTTTACTAATTTTTTTATTTGAAGTAAAATGTAGGTAACCACAAAGAGTATTTATTATCAATTTTAAATAATAGACGTGTTTGTATATTATACAACTTAAATAAATGCGATACCAGTTCTTCATTTGTGTTTTCATTTTGCATCGTTTTACGAGATCGGAGTTTCATAGGGCAACATTGTCCGAAGAAATTCCGCTTTAAAAGTTTTTTAAGTGGATGAGTAATTTATGAAAAAGAGCATTGAAATTTATTGCGGGTGGAGAGTGGAACCCTTTGAAAATACCCAATTTTTTTTTTTCCAGGTGAAGACTTTCGCTAAAAGGTTTATTATTTAAAATTAATTAAATTGAAAAGGTTAATTTTGTATTCAATTCTTCGCAAAATTGGCTAAAAGTTGTATGAAAAAAAACCCCATTTTCGAGCAAAGGCCATTCTCCCCGAAAATAAATTCTTGTTGCTAAAATTTTACCCAAATTAAGCAAATGAGTGTTTTTCTAAGAAATTAAATTTCGGTTATCAGGAGGAAATATTTTGAGAGCGCTTAAATTCTCTACTTTGCAGGAAAATTTTGTAACATAAAAATTGCAAAATATAAATTTAAAAAATACGAATAGTTTCAATTGAATATATTTATTTACATAGAAATTGTGTAAATTTTCTTAAATATATGTTTATTGAAAAACTTGCAAAAGCTCCAAATATTATGGTATTCTTTCTTCGATCGTATCAGTTAGCAATGGAGACAGTTTCGAAAATGAAAGCTTTGTATGTCATTCAACTTTATTATTTTTGTTAAGTTTAAGCACAGTGATCTTAAGAAGCTTTACAATGTGGACCATAACAATTGATCTCAATTTTTTTTTCTCATGAAAATATATACCTGAATATTTCTTTACATACTTGCATTATTTTATTTTAAACCAAATTTATGACTCTTCTATAACGTTGTATTAAAAAATAAATTAACTCTGATGTTGTTAATGAACAAATAAATACATTTTCGTAGTTCTTCAGATTGTAACACATGTCGGCATTAGAAAGTACTCAACACGTTTTAAGCCGTTTAATTATTTAAAAAATAAAATTCCCATTTATTTCATCAAGGTGAGGAGAAAAGAAAGATTATAATAAGTTCAGCTTTAAATTGGAAATAGTACATCAAAACAGCTTCAGTTTAAAAATTGTACAAACATCACAACTTTTAGCACGTTAAAACTTTATGAAATTTGAATCTGTTACTGTGTTACATTTGAATTAATTATAATAAACAACGTTTTGGGTAAAATGAACAAAAATACCTAAATCTTGGTAATGTTATAGTCAACCACGATACACTGAAATATTAATTGGCAAATAATTCACAATTTTGCTTGCAGTCTTTTACACCTACTACCGTGCGTTCATTAATACTCGTGCCACTAAGCTTTGCTTCTCGTTATCCATACCACAGTTAGTAAATGACCCATTTTAATTGGTCTTAATTATAAAAGGATTGACTACTGTGAACTAAACTACCATTCCTCGGAATAAATCTCATATCAGCACCAAGCGCACGTCTTTGATGTCCTTTTGCGAATAAATTGCACATCCTTAGCTTATGATCGAGTAATTACACTAAAAAATCGTATAAATTCTTTTTACAACTTTCTATTTAGTACTTTCCTTAGACGAGAAGGTTAGTGTAGGAAATACTGATCTAAGCAAGGCATTGCATGTTTTAACACGATTACAAATAAAAACGAACATTTTATGCATCCCTAAACAAATAACACTAGAGGTAGACTAAACAATATTATATTGAATACGGATCTATACATTTTGTGGCGACAGAATAGACATATAACAAAATAAAAAATTAAAACATCGACTGTGATGACAAGCGAGTACGCGTAACAAAACTGCGAACGATGATGGTAAATGTATGTCGAATACAAAAACTTATAAATTCGAAGTAATTTTCGATTAACAAAACTGCAAGAAAAGATGTTCTTATTGTTCCTGATTCTGTACGGCCCCCTCTGATTCGGATTTCTCTTTTTCACTTTGTTCTTGATCGTTATCCAATTTTTCTGATGCGGCACTAATATCTTCCTCTTGCTTGCCTTGAGAGTTGTTTTCATCCTTTTCGCTGATTATTTGATTTTCTAACTTTTGCATTGGCTCGGTTGTTTCTAAAGGCAACGAGGAGGGCCTAACTTTGAATGGAAAAATGTTTGGACCATCAACTTGAGGTGTATGCACTGCAATTATTTCGGTCTGTGTTGCAGCCGAATCTCTATCTTCACTTGCAATTACTTTTTTAAGGTTTTCTTGTGGCAAATTGCAGAACACTGTCATGCAATTGAGGATATCACGCATTGATCCTTGCAGCTGCTGCACCTGTAAATATAAATTTTCCAATAAGTTACTAGAATTACTGAGGCCCTCAAGAAGATCAACAGATTAAACAAACAATACTTTTCACCTACAAAACTCTAAAAATTAGTGATATCTTTTCTTACCTGATTTGTTAACATTGAGCATGTTTTAGCGAGATCATTAACCACCGCTGTTGAACTATTATCTAAGCTAATTACTGTCGAAGGATGATTCTCATTTGAGGCAGTTACAGAAGGATCCTGGTTATTATCCTGCGTCGATGAATTTGTAATTTGCATTGCTGACACTTTTTTCCACAAGGCATTTATGGCTTGCATTTGCAACTGCTGAATTTTACGTTCATTCTCAAGTTGGGCCTTCGTTAGCTCCATGTCTTTTGCAAGCTTCCTGAAAATTTAAAAATTTGCTTGTAGCTCGTTGAGGAAGAATCCCGAATTGGAATCTTTTTGAATTAGAAAAATAATTTGTAAACAAAATCAGTTCTGAATTGAAAATATTAATTAAAAAAATGTGCTAATGTGACTTACTGTATGTACTCTTGCGTCCTTATTTTTAAAAGTTTTTCAGCGATGTACTTGGTTTTCTTTCTCGTATGGTAACCCCTCCAAGTTTTCTGAATAAGAATTGCGGAAGACTCAGTGGTATTATTTATGTTGATAGCAGACAAGTCAACATTATCTTTTCTCTGTTGACACCTATTTCGAAAACTATATCAAAAATGACGGAACAATTAATTATAAGAAAATACCTTTGTGCAGCTTTATTACGAATTGTCTTCAGTTTGTCCACGTTAATATGATCACTATCATCATCCGAACTCACTGTACACGAACCGTCCGGAGGAGTAACGTGCACAGAATTTGAGGACAAATTTCTTAATTTCATTTGATTGTCTATTAAGCAAGATTTCAACGTATGGTTGTTGCTAATAGCATGATTTAATTTCCGTGGGCTGAGTGTTGGTGACTTTTCACTGTGTTTTTTCAGATGAGAATTACGAACAACTTTCGGAGAACCATTTTTGTTTTCTTTTAAATTAAAATTCATGGAAATACTATTATTTATAAAATTCTTTAAGTAATACCTTTATTCTTACTGGCTTTCGTAATTGGTGTTTGATTTTGTGATTGTGACGGCATAGGCACAGCAACTCGCTGAGTTACAGACACTGGACAACAGTCGGGACTCATTAGGGTTTCTGGTACCGGAACCATTTTAGAAGCAGCAGCTAAAGGACCTCCTGTGGACGTAATCATTTGTTGGTCTATAAAATTCAGAATCATTTCATTCCCCGAAAAGAATTGAATTATAGAAGCGGTTACCATTGTATTGGTTTGGAGTCGCTGTACGTGGCGTTGATTCTTGCGAGGAGGTGTACGATTTAAGACTGGATAAAGCCCCATCGAAGCTTTGGGTCATAATCGAATCGTTCTTTATGTTCTCAATTAGGGACGTCGTCATTTGGACCAAATGATTACTATTCGACACTGATTAATTGAAGTAGGAAAATCGTAAATCAAAGTAATATACAGTTTTTATTAAGTATTTTGTATTAATTTACCAATTTCATTTGCATTTGGACCGAAAGGATTTGATGTGTTGCCGTGGTAACTGCTTGACATTGAGTCCGGTGATCCTTGGCGACCTCCAAGCCTGGAAACTAAACACACTTTGTTATTAACTAATCACAGAGTTGAAGAAGCATTTATAACACTCGAACAATTCAATTTCGGAAAGAATCCAAAAAATTTAAATCACTTACGAGGAACGACTACAAATTCCATGGCTTAACTTCTTTTATTAAGCATTGTCTTTTTATTTAAATTGGGACAAATTAGCACAATTTTGAACAAACAAATCCGTCCTTTAAAATTAAACACCACCCAAAAAACTAGATTTAATCCTTCGCAATAATTTTTTCCTTAATAGTCTTAAAGTTATTCAAATTATACGATGAAGATATATATTTGAATTTGCTATCATTTAATTAAGGATATAAAATATGCCAAAACATGCATATTTCTTTTGTCACTTCAGTCGTACAGTCGTAGTCAGCGCTGAAATTTAAGTCTCCCATAAAAACGCCGAATGGTAGATTTACCAAAAGAAAAAGATACGAACGGTGGTGGTATATTTTTTAATTTATTTCTAAAAATGTGTTTTGCAAGTAAAAGAATTTCTTTACTTACATCTTGGGGACTGAATCCGACTGCCAGGTTTTCTTCTTCCAGATGATGGAGAATTATTTCCAGAAGAATTTGTATTTTCCGAAATCTCTTCTTGCAATTGCCTCTGATGTTGTTGTGCTTTACTTAATATCAAACGCAACTTTCTTTCATTTTCATTCTCCAGTCGCTTCCCAGATAGTGGACACACCGAGCTCAAATATCTCGCCAGACTCTCTTGATCACCTACTCGAAACTGTCTACCCTTTCCTTGACTGTAAAGCCATTCAGCTTTTAAACTATCGATGAAAAAAATGAAAAACTAGCATCCCAAAAATCTGAACTTTAAATGTAAATAAATACTACCTCTCGATGGGATCAACAGCATATCCATCGATAACTTTAACACTCATGCACCAATTAAGAACAAATGGTCTGTGATCAAAGCCACTATAAAATTTAAGATATCAGCTCTAAACTTCCGAAACAGCATATGTTTCAACTTACTGCGTACTATCCGTCATTTGAACACAAGGATTCTCGATAATTGTAATACTGTGAAGATTACAGAGATTTGATAGCGTGCATATTTCATTTAAGTCGCTTATGTTATTCTTAGCTAGTGTTAACGTTTTCAGCGATACCGGTAAGTACTTATCACACTGCCGCAAGTGGGTTAAACGGTTACCAATAAGGTGTAATTCCTATAAGGCAACGTGTATTTATTTTCCCAGGTAAACTTTTTCGTTAGTGGAGCAATTTGTTTTAAATAATATTAGCAAAACTGCATAGTAGCATTTGTGTAAAAAAATAATAGTGTGCAAAAATCGTGTAATGCCTTTTAAAAATTAAAGTACAACAGTGAAAAATGTACAGGAAATTTAAGATTTCACGTAAAATTTATAAGTAAATAAAATATCTCTACTTAAAGTGATTTAAAAAAATATCTTAAAGGCTTATATAATTTGTGCTTTGCTACAATTTATATATCTAAAAATTATAGCGACCTAATACAGAAAGATCCAACCTTTTAAACTTTTCCAATCGATGAACAGTCATAAAAATAAAACTATCTAAATATCAATCATATTTTTCTTCCGAGGAAATTGGATCAATTGCAACACTGAAAACTGTTATGTACTAAATATTAAGATTAACGATACTTTATTTGTGAAAATCTACTCCTGCAATTTCTTTTCAGGATCTAAAGAGAGTGCATTTAAAATCCCATCACTATTTACGCCCCTATTAAATTAGTATGCTTATCTAAAAGAGCAATGTTGTAAAATCAATCGTTTCTTGACCTATGTGCAGCTGCTAAAAATTAATTTATTGGAAGTTAAACGTATCTCCTGTACTTAAAAATTCCCATTAATAACTTTGAATTGTATTGGTACTTGGTATTCTCAATTAAATTACAGTAAGCACGTAGAGAGATAACATTAGAACTTCTAAGAATCATATAAAAGAAGCACGTTACGTGTAACAAATTTAAAATAAAAAGATTTAGAAGTGGAAGAACGAAAATAATCAAAGACACTGAGATGATAACTATAAAAAAAATTAAAGCGCAGATCAAAGAATTCGAAAAAACCCGAAGATCACTTTAAAATGACAGTGTAACTAAAAGCAGGCAGAAAATTGTGCAAACTATAAAAATATTTTTTTTTTCTTTTAATTAAAGGAATGAACTCTATTCTTACTTTCAGACATTTTAAAAATGATATATCTGAAATGCTTCCAATACTATTTTCGGACAAATTCAGATATTCTAATTTTACGTTAGTATTTAAATGCTCAATCGTTTTAATTTTATTGCCTTCAAGATTTAAATGCGTCAAATGTACAAGTTCCTTGAGTCCTTCAATCGTTAGTATACCGTTGAAAGACAAATTCAATTCTCTTAAACAATGTAAACGGCAGACACCATACATGCGAAGAAGTTGATTTTTACTAAGAGAGAGCTGAAAAGACACGAAACATAAATCAAGTTATAGTTAGCAATAAATCATCTTGAAAGGAAATCAAAAAATTTTGCTTTTATCATGAGAAGTATATTTTTTCATATACATATTCACCTTCTCTATTTTTAGATACGAGTCGATGTTATCAATTTTCTGTAATTCGTTGTCATCAAGTATTAGCACACGAACGTTTTGGGCATCTTCTTGTTTAGGAACCTTCTTAAGACACTTCTTGGATAAGTCCAAAACATTTTTTTCGTTATCTTCTTCGGCTGAAATTCAAAATTACAGGCGAATTACATTTTGAAGGTTTTTAAATTTAAAATATTATTTAATTTTCGATACGATATTTCTCAAATTCATGGGGGATGATTAAATTGGTCGAGTTAATTTCTTACTGCAAACAAATCCACGATAGAGATAATGAAAATGAATCGTTTGTAATTAGTTAGATTAGCTTTTCTTTCGAGTGGCTATTTTTATAAACTTGTAATTAACAGAATTCCATTCGTGCAAATTGAAAAATAGTTTTAGAACTGTCGGCGCCGTGGCTTAGTTGGTTAAAGCGCCTGTCTAGTAAACAGGAGATCGTGAGTTCGAATCTCGCCGGGGCCTTCAAAAAAGTAGAAGCAAATTTTTTAAAAGAAACAGCTGTATGTGAGAAAGTTCGCAGTCGTAAATCCGCAACGTGTAAATGACACACATAATTTGTTGATAGACATAGAGAGTTGAAGCGAATGAATTTAGGATTCTTTTCAGAATCATTAGGAGAAAATAGAATTTTTTTAATCTTGCAGGTGAAGATAAATAAATATCAATAAAAATTCAACTCTATGATTCAGGTAGTTTCCCAGCAAACCTACAATTTTAAATTTAACTGGAATATTGGGAATCTGAAAATCCTTGAGTTTTTAAAAATTTAAAATTGAGTTTTTAAAAATTTAAAATTAAGATTTTCTTGAAGTTACACTTAATAGGTATTTTTATATCTCCTGAAATGGCTATCTGAATAAGATGAAAACATACTATAATTAGTAGTAGCACTGAGGGAGATTACTTTTTAAAACTATATAAAGTTGGGACTCCCCTGGTCCAAATGTTAAGGTTACCCAAATTCGTAGTGCCACTGTATAATTTCCTAAAACATTTGAGAATGTCTAGGACCTGGACTGAACGTATTTTATAATTTCTTTATTTTGGGGATATAACAATAATTTGTCTTTAAGGATATAACCAAATCTTCTGCAAACTTAAGTATAATAATAATGAAGCTCCTTTCTTACCAATTTTTTTTTATTTCTTTCATTTTTAAACAAATTATGAACTAAAAACTACTGTAAAAATATTAGAATAAATAAGGTATTCAAAAGTTCTCCTCCTCCTCTATAAGAGGAATTTGGATTTAGCTTTAAAAAATAAAAATAACGTGTTGTTGCACAATGCTTTTATTAACTCTATTAAATAAGTAGGAGGTGGGTAGAGATAAAAACAAACTCTCAAGCAATAAGAATGACATCCTGTCGTGAACAGCCTTCAGAAAACAATGTGTTGGAATGGGGTGATAGTCATTTCGCTTGATGAGAGTATCCTGCTGAAAAAGTCTGCAAAAAGGCGCCGCCGTGACCCGGAGTGGCCCTGAAAACAGCTTATGCAAGCCCCATTTGGCTCTTAAGTAACTCCTTTTGGAAACTACTGAAAATTTCAATACACAAAAGGGATCTAAAGGTTAATGAACCTTGAACCTTGCGTTTAATGACTATTCCTGTTTTGCAGGTGTAAAATATAGAAAAAAGGAATTTCTGTTGTAGAAAAACAGCTCCCATATAGAGTGGATGATGAATTGTTTGCATGGTCGCGAAAAAAGCATATAATATTCAAGTCGAGATGTATTTATTACAGAAACTCTGTGGAGGGTATCGGTTGTTAAAGTTTAATGAGTGGAGTATATTCAACACTGACAGTCCTGCGGTACATTTAAAATTTGAATTTGGGGCTCAGCCCTCGAAAGAGCTGAATTCCACTGATGTTGGACTCCTTCCCAAGAGCAGGTAAATCACCCCGATCCGACCAAAGGACAGAGATTCGACACGGCAGCCAGGTACTCACTCATTTCTTTTTGTGGAAAAATCAATTATCCAAAACGTGGAAATCTCATTTGCAGCAACCGGAAATTTGCTAGAATCTCACTAATTTACACCACACAGCGATTAAAAGAAGTAAAACCTTGTCACTTTAAAGCCTTATTTTGTTAATTCTATCAGTTGATTCCTTTCAATTACTTAGAAAACTAGAAAAAACACGAGCATCGCACACGAAAAGCACAACGATTGATTTTCCAGCAAAATAATTCAAAACTGGTATACACGACAAATGTCAGATTCAGATTTCAGATTATCTTTATTCGACTACCTTTTACATGGATGAATCTTATACATATATAAGCACTTATTATATATACTATACAAAGAGCTATAAGTTTGGCTCAATCGACTGGCTAATTGCAATATTTTCATACATACGAGGCCTTATATAAAATGACATATTCTTGACACTTACATTAATACGAACGCACACTTGCGACCGGTGTGCATAGATACACTGGTTCTTTGACTCAAATGATCATAGTGTTCTAAGAACTACACTAATCCTAAGGAATACATTTGCCTGAATGTACCTAACACATTAACAATTATAGTTGTGTACAGTACCTTAATGTATTCTATCACATGCAGCTAACGTACAGTCTTAAACGAAATTTCTTATTTAAAAACAGAAACAAAAGTTGTTTAATTACTTTTTTTTTTTTTTTTAAATTACATTTTTGTAAAATATCTCTTACCAAGAGGACCCGATGTCAGCGAGTTCACTGCACAGCAGAGACTCACTCTCATCGGGCCCTCCAGGAGAAACGTAACTCTTTAGACCTTTCTCTTTCTTCCTTTCCCCTATCTATTTAACACTCCTGAAAAAGTAACAATAACATTACACACTATATCAATAGGTATAACCTAGTACAAATTAATCTAATAAGATTAGTCAATTAAACATTTGGAATGCGCTGAGGTTCGCTGCTACCTAAGTCGCAATTCCTTGATTGCACCTTTATTACAATTATCAGTATCGATATCGGAAATATGTGCCCGACTTTGAAAAAAAAGAGAAAAAAAAAATTTACATTACAAATGCCTATCTCCTTACATTACAATACAAGTGCTTATCTTCTATTTTGCGATCTTGAGACGTTCGTTTTGTAAAATTTAGGAATATGCACATCACTACTTACATCTTGCAATAAGTCATGAGAGGTATCGTTTCTAAGAGCAATGGGAGAGAGGTAGTAATCATCCAGCCCAGCGTGACAATTAGATACACGGATACCAGAAATCAAAGAATTAGGGTGGTCAGACAGTGTGTTTCAAGTGTAGAAATAAGATTATCCTTGGGAGCGTTAGATGGAATGTATATACTACCTATGAGTATATTCTTATCAGATGTAGGCGTTTTAACCCTTATTTTAACTAGTACGAGGGGAATTGGAGAAGATTGAATTGGAATTCTAGTGAAGCTTATATTATTTTTAATAAAAAGGGCAACCCCTTGCCCTGCGTCGTTACGTAAGGTAATATACCTAGGGAAATTCACATTATGATTAGTCTTGAGCTTGGACTCCGAAACCATAAGAATGTCCGGTTTATGGATCCTAATCGTGTTTAGCAGTTCCACCCTTCTACAATTTCTTATCAGAGACTGGGAGTTAAGTTCTAAGCAAGTAAGTTTATTTATCATGGCAGATTTCCATAATAAAAATGATTAATGCTTGTCGTTTTTCCGCTAATGTTTTAATTTTTTCTATAGAAACCATGAAGGAACTAATCCTATCGAACAAAGTCTGAAGTGGAAAGCCAAACAAGTCCAGTGAGAGATTCAAAAATCCCGACAGTTTATCACCCGATCCACCAAATTTTTCAAAAGGTAGCCTCTGCCTTGGTCTATCTGTGGTGTTAATTTTTTCATTATTAGAAGAGGTTAAGTCTGGTTTAGGAGACTGTCTCGTAAGAGGCGGGAATTCAGAATTACTAAACTTATTTTTACCGGTAACGGCATCAGAAAAGCTAACACCCCGATGAACCTTTGATATGTTGGTTGAATTATTAGAATTTTGTTTAAGTATATTCCGCCTTACTTTACGACCTTCTATATATTTAACATAGCTAGGGCAACCTTTGTAGTTCGATGGATGCCCAGCCTGTCCACAATTAGCGCAGGTACGCTGCTTCTCCCAATCTGTCTTCAAAGGACAGTCCCTAGTAAAATGCCTTTCGGCACACCTTCTGCACGCCATTTCTCTTCCACAATTCAATGCAATATGCCCGTACTGTTGGCATCTGTAGCACTGGACAATGCCTTTACCAATCACCCTCTCCCACATCACTTGCTGCTGCAAGAAAATCCTACACCTAAGAACATCCGAAACATCCTCCCCTGGTCGAAACTGGACCAAAAAGTAGCCAGGATCAAAACCAACACTCCTGAGTTTCCCTGTTGTAAATTTAGCTATTTTAACAGGTTTAATTATAGGAAACAATCTAGCAAATTCAACAGTGACGTCCTCGGCATCATAAGTTCTGGAAAGCCCTTTAAGAAGCATACTTAGTGGTTTATCTTCAGGCGAAGAATATGTGTAGAAGTCAACAGATTTATATTTTAAAACTTCCGTTAATTTTTTTTTATCTTCATTATTACCGCAATATACTTTACTCACACCCGATCTATGATTAGTGATTTTGACCGTTATACCGTTATTCAGAAGCAATTTATTCAGGTTTTTGATGTTGCAATTCTTGACAATTATCGGGGGTACTCTAGAAAATTTACCGCTAGGCAGGGTACCCTCTCCCATTTCTCCCTCCGCGTTAGATGGTACATTGCTACAACTTTTCTTATTCCTACTTAAATCTAAAAGCATTTTCTGTTCACTTACTGATAGCTGGATACCGTCAAGATCCTCGGTCTCAAGTTCGTTGTACCTATTTTGCGTGGTTGGAAACATAAGTTCATCCTGTCCAGACACGTTCCTCCTTTTCGTCAAATGTCTTCCTTCAGCTTGCTGCCAGTCGTCAGCTTCTTTATTTCCTGGCTGCAACGCGTAGTCATCTTCCTCCTCCAGGTCCATCGAGTCCCTAACTTTCACATCCAGTCGGTTAGGGCTTCTTCTTTTATTCTTGAGGTTAGCATCCGTAACGGTACCTTCATGTAGCTCACGTGGTCCCAGTTGTCCAGTCCTCAGCTCTGCTATGCAACTAGCCGTCTTTCCAGTGCTCTTCTCGAGTATTCTGATGCCAAATGATTCGCCAGATCGGTTTTGTGGCAAGACCGCATCTGGCTTTGACTTAACTCCAAGTGCCTGTTTAGCTGGGTCTCCAGTCTGTGATTTGTTCATATCAGTTGACTTACTTGTGATCCTGGGGGAGGATGTGCCAGGCTTCACGCTCCTCTCCCCAAATTTAATTGCAGTGTGCAGGCCTCCTCTGCTTGTATGCCTTCTTTTCCCAATAGAGCTTGATTTAATTTTTTCTCCTGTCGTCTTGCGGTTAGAAGAATTGTCGCGCATAAGCGCTGTAAACTTTTTTCGAGTTTTTCGCACTTTATATTAAAGTTTGTCACACTTAAAAGTTATGTTCAGGCCAAGCAAAGCTTAGCGGTATAAAAACCGTTAGCTTTAAATCACCAGACTAGAGTTGCTCTCACCAGCTGCCAATACGTCCGTCCTCAAGAGCTGCTCGAACCAGACTCCCCACGACAAATGTCAAGTGCATTATTATGGCAGTTATTCGAACAGTTTTCCATCCTCCGATTTGTTTACAAAACAGTTTCATTACAGCGGTCGTCGCGTTGCACCGATAAACCGGCCTCGCACTTGCGGTGAACTGCTGTACGAAAACAAGTCGCGGCCCGCCTTTTGCACTGTCAAAATCCACCGTCGCTCAAATCGCCCGGTTTGCCCGTTTAAATTGTGAAATTCTCAAATATTATTTCGGAAAATGGCATTCGAACCGCGTCAACTGATCAACGGCAGCCTTCTTCGCCAATTCGTTGGGAAGAGCATCAGCATATTCGTCCGGCTCGAGGGGGATCTTTCGTCCCAGACAATCCGGGGGAAGACCGCCGACAACCACGACGTCAGGATCTTCGTGCCAGAGCCCATCAGCGCCAGGCCCTCGGACTGGGTTGAGGTTCTGGGATCACCGGCCACCGGTGACACCATCAAAGCCCGAGAGGTAAATTTTTAACACCTTATTTGGAAGGAGACTTGTTGCTCAGCGACCGCTTGCTTGATTTTCAGGTCATCGTGTTCGAAAAAGGCGACCAAGACTTCGACGTCGAAGGCCACAACATGCTCGTGACGCTCCTCAACCACTGCAAAGATTTATACCGCCAGGGCTGAGCCCAATTAATTGTTGAATTTAGCTCTTATGGAATTACATTTTTAAATTTTTTTCTTAGAAACACAAAAATGCATTTTTCTTCAGAACCTCTGTTCGATTTTCAGCAACTTACGTGTTATAAATTGCTTTTTTAAATAGTCGACGGGGCTCTTCTAAGACGACAAAAGTCATTTAGGTTGCGATGAGTTAATCGGCTAGATTTTCTCAGTCTCTAGATATCTTTAGATTGCCGTTGAATGTCACGATCAGGTCGCCAAGAGCAGTAGAATGGGGACATCGCGGCCGTGAACTCGTGCGGTTTGTGAAATTTTCAGTGAGGAGTACGATTTCTTCGATTTATTTTTACCGAATTGTGCTTATTGGATTTAATAGCGGTCAATCCATTGCAAAAACTAATTCGAAATAGTTTTAAAGGTTAATTCAACAATGTTAAATAAGAATAATTTCACCATTTTCAGGATGAGCTGAATAAACAATAATCTTGCAATTTAACTTAAAGATGCAGAAGAAACTGATTAATCTATCGAATATAAGAAGATTGTTTTTGCTCTTGTTGAAATCAATAGGTTATATTACTCTTGATAAAATAAGAAATAAAATCAGATTATTTATACAGGGTGTTCAGAGGTGGGTGGTCAATACTGCAGGGGGTGAAAGGTCAGACCGAGGTATGTTAATAACATGAATTTCGGAGAAAAGTGGGGCGAGAGGTGAAAAATCGTGAAATAAAAGTTAATTTTTTCAACTTCCAGGGGGGATTGTGGCCAAGGGGTTGGGGATAGGGGGGTGGTGTAAACTTTTTTGGAAAGGGCTTCCACATAGTGATTTTTTGAAATCAGTTTGGAGCCGCTGCGATGCGTAGAAAAAAAGATAAAAATACAAGAGCGGTTCCCATATAAGGAAAAATCCTGATTTACGAATCACCCTGTAACTGCCAAACGGTGCGAGATGCCCCCCCCCCCCCCCCCCCCACCCGTACGATTTTTTGCTTGTCTCGGTCTGACCTTTCACCCCCTGCAGTATTAACCTCTTACCTCTGAACACCCTGTATATATTTTTTTTTTTTATAAATATGGCAATGAAACTTCGGGAAAACATAGATAAATACCTATATTAAAATAAAAACAATTGTTTGTTTAATAATATATATGACAAATATTTTTAAGAAGTGCTTGAAAAAAGGATAATTTTAAAAAAGTACAAAATGATGTTACGTACAAAAAAAGGTGGATTTTAGGCATTTTTGTTTATAATACATATATTAATCATTAAACTTTACAGTATTTAGTTAAATTTTAAAAAGAAACACATTACTCGGTGGTATCGACTCAATTAATGCATAAGCCGGTCCTGTGCTGTGGGGGCGCATTTCATTCGTGTTCGAGTTGCTTGCTGCCTTTCACACAGCTCGCATTTGGTGCTTTTTTCTGCTCTTACGATGCTGATACTAGCTAGTGGCACCTCTTCTACTTCTAATAATTTTTGTATTTTTTTACGCAAATATGTTCGCAAGTTTCGTGACTGCAAACGTCGGCGAAGTTGAGTTGCTACCAAAGTAAATGCTAATGTTTTCAAAAATTTGTGTCTATTTTCTCTCATTCTCGGCACGCAAAGTGTATAATATAAAGGCATTGATTTCGACTTGATCCAATAAATAAAATTAAAATTTTACCACAAAAAAAAATTTAAAACTTACCTATTAGACTATAATAAATACAGGAATATTGTTTGTTGTATTTTCCTTGTGTCGATGTGCACTCCTTTGCATTCATTGAACGCTAGTTGAGCTAATTTCAAAACATGCCAGATGTTAGATACATTTATTGTGTTACTGGCGTCACAGATAAGCGAGGCGAGCATTTCTGAGGAATGAGTTTACCTTATCCTGTCTTCCCTTTGATTACCAACAATTTGGGGTTAGTAGGTAACTACATTTCTCAAAACAATTCTAAATAACTATTTCTGTATGAACTCACAATTTTGTAACGCCAAGGCCAAAGGGGTGCAAATATGGCTAATGGTTACTTTTCGATGTTTCTATATATCGCTCATTAAATACAATAACGTCATAACCCAAAAATTGTCATTTTTCATAAAATGCATTTCAAAGATTAGGCTCTTTGGTATTTCAGGAAGAAATAGTTTCAAAACTACCTCTCCCTTGTCGCGAATTATGAAAGCTAAGATATGACGTTTTTACAGTTAAAAGTATATACGAAATTTAGTCCACCCGTATAAATAATTCAAAAACAATGATTTTTGAGTTATGACGTTATTGCATTTAATGAGCGATATAGACATAACTGTCGTACAAATAGGCATACGTACAGTGCGCGCAATTTCTATAAGCGCACGTCTGATTTTCAAGTGAAATGCACAATTCATTGAAATAAAGCGATATAGTAACAAAATTTCTTTACAGGACAATTGTTAAAGTTTATAACTACTCATAAAAGCAATTAAACAATTCCAAATATCAGGCAATGCGTGAATGCAATAGATCAATCTTTCACAATTGATCTTAGAGTGCGCAGTTTCTATAAACGCAGTTTCTTTTTGTAGTATTACTAGTTAAACGCAAAGTAATTTTGGAACTTTTTAGGAAACAATTCATGTGAGTTTCATTTTTATTTTCCAAATCTAAGTTAATTCTGTATAATTGCTGTTATTTCTTAAGATTTATTGTAATGCCCCGAGGAAAAGTACTTGGCAACGACGATCGCGACAGAATCCGTGCGTTTAGGGAAACTGGCCTTGGTATAAGAGAAATTGCAAGGAGAATTGGACGTTCAGAATGTGTGGTGCGAAATTTTATTAAAAAGGACAATCGTAATGGATTATGGGATCATCCAAGAGGGAACACCAAAGTTTCCAAAAAAAATATTGGGAACATAAGAGAAGTTATGAAAAAAAAGTTAAGTGCAGCTCAAATTATCGCGGAATTACAACTCCCAATTAAAGGAAGAGAAGTCCAACAAATTTTGAAGGACATTACTTATATTAAATATAAGAAACCGGCCAAATCTCTCCAACTGCAACAGCATCATAAATATGCGCGCCTAGATTTTGCTAGAAGCCACATGAACTGGGACGAAAAGTGGCAAAACGTTATTTTTTCTTAAGGAAAACAATTTAATTTAGATAGCCCAGATGGACTGAGTGATGCATGATTTAAGGAAGCCCAATTCGCCTCGTCTAAGTAGTAATTTTGGTGTTGGTAGTTTAATGTTATAGGGTGCCTTTTCTTATCAAGGAAGGTTATCTTTAAGCTTTGTTCCCACCCGAATGAACTCTGCCATATATACAGACCTGCTGGAGGAATCTCTTATTCCATATTTAGAAGACAATATGGAAAAAGATTTGATTTTTCAACAGAATAACGCCGCTGTGCATTCTTCTGCCGAAACAAGACGATGGTTTAGTGAAAGAAATATTCCTGTAATGGAGTGGCCATCACGTAGTCCGGATTTAAATCCAATGGAAAACATTTGGGGAATCATGGCACGAAGAGTTTACGCAAATGGTGGACAATTTTCTTCGTTATCTCAACTGAAAGCCGATATTTTGAAATGCTGGAATGATATTGAACATTTGTTTAAAAAAAGTTAATAAATTCGATGTTTAACAGGTTTTTTCAAGTTATAACTAACAAAGGAGATAAAACACAATACTTAGAAAATATAAAAAAAATTACTTTTCATTAAGCTTTTAAAATAAAGACTTTAATATAAAGTGAGTTTATAGAAATTGCGCAGACAAAAGAGACTTTTAATTATATTTATTTTTATTATAAAGTAATTACTTACTTTAATGAATGTTTTATATTATTTAATTAATATTTACCAATGGGGAATTTATGCAATATAATCGGTTTTGAAAAATAAAAAGTAGTTTTCTTTAAACATGAATAAAACTGGCTGCGTTTATAGAAATTGCGCACACTGTATAGTGCGTCCCCTATGAGAGAGAGACATTTGAAAGTTTTTGGTCTGCCTGATTTGCACCCGTATGGCTACAGAGGGTTAATATATTGAATCTTTAAGATTACAAAAATGCAATAAATAACAGTCTTCCATTCTTCTGAATTTAATTTTCTAGCAATTTGGAGTATTGATAATTTTTACGAATTTCAGTTTAGTTTATTTCAAAATCCATTCTTTCGTTTGTGCATTTTAAATAACAATGTTGACTTGAAGAGTTCGCATAATCTTAAATGCAGCACAGAAGCGCAATAGAATTATAAATGAGATAAGATTACAGCATTAGGATTGTTAAATCTTCTTTTCTTCATTGACATTAGAAATGAATCGCAATCTACAGAAACTTTGCCCTTTTGGATTACTATTAGCTACGTAATAACGTGTTGTTTACAAATTCAGTTCGATCATTTAATCTATTCATTATCTTCCGATGAAGTGGTTGATATTATTCACCATGATGTTATCGACTATTTTCAGACCAAAATGGATTTTGACCATTTTTCATACAAAACAAAGGATTTATCTATATGTATAAAAAAAATTCAATTATTTTAAAAATCTTTTTTCTCAAGAAAATAAAAATATCTCTGGCATCTACGCCACTGGTAGTTGTAATCGCAACGAGGATCATTGAGGGGATGAAATGAAGCCTTTGCCTGGAATTGGAATTTATCGGGCATTCGCTGCTTCATTTCGCCTTATCAGTGCAGTAAAAGCAATTGAAAGAACTGAGAGAAACAAAACTGGACAAAAGTAAGTATTGCTGATAACGACAATCGGGGGGTCAGTCTCAATTTTGAAGCAGAAAACGCAAGTTGTCCCAAAATCTTTATTCGGGCACTCATAGAATCGTGGGAGCAGCCCAAAAATTGTGTTGCAAATTTTAAGACGGTGTTACACCCCCGAATGAAAAGTGGTTCATATTTCATTTGTTCAAAGGTCGGTTCCGAGTGTGATGTTGTTCGGCATCAGTGGTGAAATGAAGATAAAGGTGAAGAAGTAGTCAAAACATCGTGATCGTGACCTTATACAATGGAAGAGTAATATATGCGATGATGTTAAATCGATGTTCTCAAACTGTGCTATGTAATCCTGTTTCATCTTTTGTAGATTTATTCAAAAAATTCGATCGCTTGTGAAGACTCTGTTCTTTTTCAACTTGGGCTGTTGTCTGGTGCCAATAGCCTTCATATCCTATTGTTGTGAGTAATTTTAAGTATTGTTCATTATTTTATTACTCTTTCGAGTGCTGTCAACGTGAATTGCTGATTTGTTTAAAAATACGCTGTCGCGTGTGAGGCTATCGCTGAATTATCAATTTTTTACCTTTGACCAACTAAGACAAAATTGTGATATTTTCCGGCCTTGATAAATCAGCTTGCTGTCGAGATAATAGGCGCTGTGTTATTCATTTTATTATATTTAAGACTTACTGATCTAATTAATCTCGTACAATAAATAAAATTAAAAAGAAAACTAAACAATGCAATTTCGCAGATAATCACAAAACAATTGCTTTTATTGAATTTCTCTATGAGAATTGCCTTTATTGACTACATACAATTATTAAATATTTGGTACGTAATTACCTTAATTGAAACTACTTTACTGTGCACATTTCAATTTTGTGAAGATCTAAATTATAATTAATGTATCAAACAAATTTTTAAGTTAAAAATGTAATTGCTTATGTTAGGATATCCACCAATAATTTGTTTGATCAAAACGCGTTTAGCATTTTTAATTAATTTAGGACTTAGTTAAATAAATCTAGAGCAATGCAAAAAACATTAGGTATTTTTTAAATACAGCTATCAAGGTACATACCTAACTAATTAAGTTTTAGGATGCCTGTATCATTGTGCAATATAGTTTACAAAATTAACCCGCCTGATTGTATTATTGCAATTACATAAAACTACACAATTTCGTCGTAAAAAAAGATAATAATAATTTGCCTTCAATCTATTTCATTTCAGTTATATATATAAAAAATAAATTTTTAATAAAATGCCTGAGTTTAAAATATCCACACTACGAGATTTCAAAATCAAAAAAGGTGAGAACACTAATCGACACATCTCGCAATGCTGCGATCTTTCATTTTTTACTGGAAATGAAAGGACACTGTGATTTCAACAAAATTAAGGACAACTATATGACCAACTTGGTCGAAAGGCGAAATAAATCAGGAGCAATATGTTTCCCAAAACTACGAAAAAAACTAATATCCCTTTGGGGTCATTACGCTTGGAAAAAAAATGATAGGTACTATTTGTTTCACTATTTATTTTAGTCATATTTAATATATGTAATATATTTTCTTTAAAGCGATTTTGATATCAACAATCACATAGTTCTTAGCCCTAGAATGTACCGCGGTCGGCCAGTAAGTGAGAATAATATTCAGGAGTTTGTTACTGACTTGGTAGCAAAGTATATTCCATCAGAAATACCTCCTTGGCATATTACAGTGATACCAGCTATTTCAGCAAGCTCTGCAGCTTCGTCTGAAAGTGAACAAAATGAGGTGGGATCATTTGACCTATAATCCATTATTCATTTTAACTTCTGTTTAATTTTAGAATGAAATATTTTATGTGCTAGTTCGCATTCATCATCTTTTAATAGCTGAAGAGGAAGATCTGCACGTCAGCGACATGTTAATGCTACAATCAGGAAATTCCCTTGCAGTATACGATGACTCTTTTGAAAATCCAAGACTGTCGGATTTTATTGAGAAACCGAAGCACATTTCAAACTTGTGGAACGATATTGCAATGACGGTGATTAACAGGTGGAATGAATTTATTTACAAATACGATCCACTCGAATCTCCGGATGTAGATAAAAAACAACAAATTACGTGCCTTAGTCAATTTGTTTCAATTCTATTCATAACTATTGTTACGGTTATTATAGATTTTGTAAAAGGTTACACCAAAACAAATAATCAGGTGCGGTATAGAGTACATTTCCTTATAAATTTGTACCGTAGAGAGGCTTATAAGCGAAATCTTAATATCCATTCACTTACCGAATCGACTCTTCAATCTTTAAATCCAATAAACATAACTAGGTACTTTATAAAATTGTTTTGGATGTGTACGATAACAATTATACTACTTTCGCCCTATTACATCGCCAGAGAATTATTTGCTCTTAAGGATGTACTTTTCACAGGTAATTGTTTTGTAATTTCCTCTTCCAAAAATTCATTAAATCAAATAAAACTTTTTTTTTCAGGTCAAACAGCACTCACAAATACTTACATCTGGCTGCTATCAAAGTATATTCCATTAATATACCACGCTTACATGGAGATTTTTAAAATTATTTGGGAAGTTGTTAAGGCACCTCGCAATATTTTTGAGGAACTCTTGGCACGACAGTCAAAAGAGAGTAATGTTCTACAAGTAAAGTCCTATTCTGGCCGAAAAGTAGTTGCATTTTCAAAATCCATTAATTTGAACGAAGTAAGAGAACGAGTTAATCTCGATGAAACAGGAGAAACTGAATTCATTTTCGCATGCCTGGCTGGAGCATTGCATAGATATTTGGAAAATTTCAAGGACTTCCAAGTACCTCAACTTCTGAATGCAACGTGCAGATCAATTTTTAAGGATTACTTCTTGGAAAGATGCAATAAGACAAAATTTATTGGAGGTGTTGTTTTCATGCAATTGCCTCTTCGTAGTCCTAGCAAGGAACAAATTGAGAAAATACGAAAAATCATTGAAAGAGTGCGAGAGAAACAAATTGCTATTTACTTAATTTCATTAGCACAAACAAATTACGAATTGATAACATCCATAATACCAGAATTTTGGATGAAAATTCTAATTAACTATTTTTCAATTGCATTTCCTGTGACTATAACAGATATTCATGGAAATTCATCAGAGATGTCTACTGTTTGGGGGCAGACTATTAGAGATTTACTTTTCTTCCGACCACCTCAATCAAAGACTTGTAAGATTATTGTTAAGGCAGAAATAAATTAAAACCTGAAAGTAGTGATAGAAACAGAATAATACAATCGAATCTTTGTAAAAGTAGAATTCCTTAATATTATGTTGTTATTCTGTTGCTTCCTACTTCTTCAACTATGCTTCTGCCTTTAGACTTGAGTTATAATATTAAATTTAAAATATTTTCCAGGCCTTTCACTTAATATTCACCGCTTTGGAAATAAAAGCAGACTTGCTGTTATGGCTGACACTCAGCTAGCTCCTGATCATGGACTTATATCAAGCTTTTGGGAACAAAACATGGAAACAGTGATTTTTTAAATATTTATAGTTTATACAAAATTTATTTATGTATTTGTGTTTCTTTATTTTTAAATTGGCAATAGATATTTAATTTTGTTTTGTAAATACTTTATTAAGTCTTAAACTATCCACTCACTACTACAAAGTACAGGGATCTCTCAAAAACTCTTTTTTCTGTGGAGTTCTCTTTAATACTATTTCAAAATAGCTAGTAGATTACTCCAATAACATAAAGTAATAAAATATCAGTGACGATACTGAAGCAAATTCAGAGAAAATAATGGTACATAGGAAAATCCAGAAAAAATAGTATAGTACATATTTAAGTAAAAAATTTCCATCTTCTTAATAATTCCTTTTTTTTTTTAATTTCAATTAACATTAATTTTCTGCTTCAGTTTCACTAACACCATACATTCCAGCTAGCAAGCAACCATAGGCCATTGCATTTGAAGCAGTCAGTTCAAGAGGTGGAGCAATTGGTCCATCATCACCTTGATAAATGTACGGTAGACGTAGAATCCAATAGGCGCTTTGAGATAATTTTGGTGGACTAGAAAGACCCATCGTAAAAATAAAATTCCTTTCTCCTGTTCGGATCTATATAAAGGAAAGCATTTGTAAATGATTTATATTAAAATAAAACTAAAAGCCCACTTACTTTGGGATCTAAAATAACATTAACTGGGGCCTTTGGTGTAACGACATGCACCCTCATTAGCTGTGCCACCATAGTTTTTGTATTTCTGCAAGGGCATGGAAAATAGAGTGGCATATCGTTGAAAACCACTTTACTTCCACTGTCTCTTATAATTCCTAAAATACATAGATGTTTATTATGTTTTACTATTATAAGTAATACAAAAACAGAGAAGCTCATATTTACCTGATCCACCACGTAAAACTTTATCCGGTGAGCTCATAATAAAACGATGACCTCTGGGGCACTCATATTCACATCCCACGAATATTTTTAGAATAAAAACCTGTCCCTTTTTTCTATAGCGTGTTTTTTCGTATGCAGCAGCCCAAGATGCAGAATGCTCGAGCCTAAAATGTTCTCAATTAAATTGGAATTAAAATAATAAAGAAAAACTGCTTTACCTCACATGTACATCCCAAGGTAAAAGAAAATTCGCACCAGACAGAAAACCACTCTGAAAGTGTTCAAGTAATCCTGTATTGTGGCTGTACACTGAGCTGGGTCCGACACAAACCAAAGACCAACTTGGAAATTGTGGCAGAAGACCCACAGGACTTTCGGTATGAACCATTCCAGGAAGGTATTCTGTAGTGGATGGTTGCCTAATAACAGGCTTATCTTTTTCATCACTACTCTCTCCGACTTTTATCACAAGCTCATTAAGGGACTCATCGGAGCTGTCGCAATTTATTTTATTGAGATCGTCCATTGACTCTAAACTTAAATTTGTTGGTGAACCCTGAGAAGCCGTTAATGGATGGGAATGATCGGACATTTGATCATCAATATCATCGCAATCATTGATATGAAGTTTCTCAAAAGTTGTTTCCACTTCTGCTGGTCTGTTTTTATTTGAAAAATGAAATTATTTTCCAATCTAAAGAATATTTATAAATGTGTTCGTACTTGAAATCGTTAATGGATGGTTCAAAAACTGCAAAGTTTATTTTTTCTAGTTTATTACATGATGTGCAATTATTAGCCAACAGTTGGTAGAAATCATAATTCGCCTGACGAATGGTATAAGGATCTTTTCGTCGACCCTTTTAGAAAATTATAAAAATTTTTAACTTTTTTCACTTATTCGATTTTTATTACTCACTTGAGTTCTTCCGCAGTTGCAAGTGGACACAAATACAACCCCACTCGAATGTTCTGATGGATCTGCTGCACTGTGCTTCGGCATAACGCAGGGATTACACCGCAGACTTAAGTACTCACACTGCTGTTTTCCATTTTTCCAAGTTTGTTCACACTTTTCTCTAAGTTTCTTCTCATTTATAGATTTGTGCGGTCCACGGGCATATTTCATGTAAAGTTTTACAGATTCATCAACCAAACCTTTGTGGAAAGTACTCCCATAATGGGTTACCATTGGATTGTTGTAGAGCGCAATTGCTTTCTTCAAACCAGTATCACAACATTTTGAGAAAAATCTAAAAATGTTGTATGGTGGTATGAAGTCAAAAATGAACCAAAACCAATAGAAGAAAATTACTCACTCTTCATCAATATCCATCAACTTATGGAAATTTTCCAAATATGATTTCTAAAATGGGAAATTCGTAAATATATGAATTCCAATAAATACCCAGAAACGTACATAATCTGGATCATTAGCCTCAAAATTTGGATTGTCCGGATTCTCAACAAAAATTTTATGCAGTAATTTAAAAGTCTCAAACCACGCTTTTACATTGGGAATCTTTAAATAAAAATATTTTAATTTAGAAAAACTTTGATTTCAGCGGAGGTACATACAACAAAGTGCCCTTTGCCTTTATACTTGGACATGCTATCGTCGAATCCAGATTGAAATGCCTCAGCTACGTGCTCTTTTAAAAGAGCCAAAAATTCTCGATTATTTTGATTTTCTTCAAGTTCAGGTTCTGGATTGGCATAGTGTTTTAATGGTTTACCAAATCCCTACGATTAAATTTCAGTAGATTACAATAGTTAATTCATTTTTATTAGTTATAGTCTTCACGAATCTTTAAATTAAATTTTGAAAGTAGAGTAGAAAACTGTTTACCTTGTAAGGTCTCAAGTCATCCCAATCATCATCGGATTCCTCCTTATTATTTGCTTTTTCAAGTTGACTATTTAAAACACTAATAGATATCAACAAAGGATCCTCTCTAATAGACTTATCTGTGTTGTAATACACAAATCGTTTATTTCCAGGTATTGAAAAAAGAGACATGGAGCTGCAAATAATGTAATAATTGAAAATATCTAACAGTTATTGTATTCAAAGAAGCACAATACCTGTTATTTGTTATAATAAATTCACTTCGCAACAATTTATAAATATTGTCTTCAACTTCAAACTCCAATTTTGAAATTGAATCATCACGAGAATCTGAAATATTAATGAACTTCTATTTAAAAAAATTTCCTCTTAATAAAATATCAAGAAAACTAACCGAAACCGTCCGGTAAATTCTCAAAGAAAAATATAAATCTTGGTGAACAGAGCCTCCCGTCTTTACCCAAAAATGAACCAGCTGTCGAATTCTTTACAAATTTTGGTAAAAACTTTAAAACATGTCTTTCCCTGTAATTTCGTTTTTATTATATAATTAATGTTGAAAATACCAGTATTATAGTTGCGTCTTCGAAAGTTGCTCTTACGTTTTCCAAAAAAATAAAGAAATACTAAGAGACTTTTAAAAACGCCAGCATAATTAATTTAACTAAACTTGCCTGATAATTTTTAATGATTTGAAAAGCGACAAATATGACGCATCCAATGATACACTGGTTTCAACTAAAATTACAATGTGGCAGACTTGCGTTGCAAAAAGTAAAATCCTTGCAAATCTTGTTCGGGCGTAGCTATTAAAAGACATAAACTGGAAATCGTCCTTTTGCATCATTTTTTCAGCAGTCTTTTGCATACAATAATTATCATACATCGTCTCGAAGTGAACAAATAACATTTGTTCTGATTTCTTATAATAGAAAGTCATTTTCCCCTAGAAAGCACTCATACGGTTAGTTTTTTCATAGCATTTCTTTTAGAAGAATTATTATTTTAACTCCTAAAACTACTTAATTAGGATCTAGAGCAAGGTTTTTATTTTTTAAATTAAACGATGTTTCAAAATGTATTTTCTAGTAAGCAAAAGGTTAAGTATAAAATATGTTACCTCTTCACAGTCGTGTTTTAACAACGAAGGATGAACATCAAGAACATTTAATCCAGCCATCTTATTACAATCAGGAAAGCAAGATTTTCCTATTACACCAACTACAACTAGTTTTTTGTCATCTCTTAGTAAATTTTCGCTAGAAAAAATTAATGTATTTATTATATCGTGCTTTAGTTAATCTTTTCTTTTAAATTATTTTCTTGCTTTAATCTGCGATTTACCTGGCTTCCTGTGTTACATTTGGAAAGACAAATCTCTTAAACTGCGTCATATTGCCTGCAAAATTTACGATTAATATCTTATTTAAATTGAATTATTTTAGTATGAAAAATGTTGGATTTTTAAACTAAACGTGAAACATCAAGGAAAAACACAAGAGAGACATTACATTTTCTTTTAAAACTCGAATATACTATTTTATTAAGATGCTATCTTTCGGGGGTGATTCTAACATCTAAAAACATGTATCCATCAATAGGAAAAAATACTTGTCTCTTAGACTTTAATAGAAAACTACACATATTAAAAATTGAAGGTAGAAAAATGTAGGAACAACTTTTTAGTTTTAAACTAGAAGCAAAATTATTATCAAAAACTTTACAGGAAATAGGCTGATAGGAATGATCATATCTCTTTTAAATATTAAAATTAGTGTAATAGTACAAGAACTCACTTTACATCAGTCAGTTTCAATAAACAAATCTAAAAATTGTGTCCAGTTCGGTTCTCAACTCCTTTTAGTTGTAAACATCCGGCGCAAGTTGTCAAAAACAGCTGTTTGTCCGAAAAACTTCATCAGCTGTTTCGGAGATAGTTTTTAAATTTCACAAATAGGCAGCGCTTTTTATAAACAAAATATTGTGTAATTAATAAACTTAAATAATTTCAGACAATTAACTTAAATTAGTTTATATTTAAGTAATATAGAACAACGGACTTAAAATTATTTAAGCGAATGTAAGGAAATCACGCGAATAAGTAATATTTTGAAAGCAAAAAGTACAAGGCAAAAGATATGGAAACACTTTTTCGGAGTGTCAAATGTCATCTGAGAGCAGTCACTTGTTAAGAGTAGTCGTGTATTTTTTGGCAGTGAAAAGCAAAACAAACAACGTATTAAACTACACAAAATCCAACGAAATTATTAATAATTTAAATCTTTTAGCATGGGTTGTGATGGCGGTACAATTCCCCGGAGGGATGAACTCGTCCGTCTGAAGAAGAAACCAGAGCAGGTAAAAATACTTTCGCCCTACGCATCTTCGAATTAATCACAAATAATTTTGAAACTTCCAGAAAGATAAAGATGCGGAGCGCCAATTTCGTTGGCTACACTGTGCCCTCACGCAGCAGCGTCTTCAGGAGCCAATTGTAATGTGCGGCCTGGGAAGGCTTTACTCCAAACAAAACGTAATCGAGCAGCTGCTAGAGAAGGATAAAATGCCCGAATCCGCCAAGCACATCAAGACCCTGAAGGATGTTAAGGACTTGAACCTGAGCCCCAATCCAGCATTCAAAGATGACGACAAATCGGAGGGTCTTCTTGATTCTCGAAGTGCTCCGTTTATCTGCAAACTCATCGGCTTGGAGATGTCGGGGAAATTCAGATTTGTCGCTCTGTGGACTTGTGGATGCGTTTTCTCTGAAAGAGCTCTAAAAGAAATGAAAATGAACGTTTGTGCCTTGTGCCAAACACCATTCACAAACGACGATGTGGTCATTCTCAACGGAACAGAGGAGGAAACTGAAGAAATGCGCATCAAAATGGAAGCCCGAGTAGCAAAACGAAAGGCTTCGAAGAAGGAAAAGCCTGCTAAAAAGATTGAGGAACCAATTGCGTCGACGTCCACATCAACATCGATTGAAACACCAATCATTAAAATTGATCCAGATGCTCCCGCTGTTGGAAAGATCCCCAAAAATAAATTTGTTCTGCCCCTTAAGAGAAGTGGCCAATCAGAAGGATTGGTTGATCCACAGATTAAGAAATTAAAGGGCGGCGAATACAGCGTGGCTAAAGATCCAAAAGCAAGTGATGTTTACAAATCATTATTCACATCCCACAAAAGCGAACAAGAGCAAACTCGTGCGCACTGGGTTACCTACAATCCATTTTATAATTAGATTTATGTTTTAGATCCGAACTTGCAACTTCGGCTTTAGATTAGTTTTATGTGATAAGGTTAATAAAAATCAACTTAAAAGACAAAAATTTTAATTACTTTTCTCCTTCATCCTTCCCGCACCTTTGAAAATATTTGGTTCATCTTTTGTTTAGGGCACTCGAACAAAATTCAAAATCAATGGTTTTGCTGGTTTTTTATAGCTTTTTGTATGGTACTCCCAAATAGCGCGAATTTCAAGCCTGATCACATTATGTTTCTGGCTCATTCGGCTTTTACTTTGTTTAGGTGATTAGAAATTTTAAATCTACAAGGAAATACAATTGGGATGTTTTCATGAACGCATGATTGCTTGCGTGCATTCCGTCAAACTTGCAGTCAGTTTACTCGCACGCAAGTCAACTGCGCAACTGCATATTTGAACAAAACCCGCCATTTTCATGCCCATTCATGTCAAATTTGACAACACAATTTATAATGTAAAATTTCACATAAAACTATAAGCTGGAGAAAAGCCTTGGCATAATGGATGAGTTCATTTTTATTAGTCTTTATTAAAATTCTTACTCAGAGTGTTATAAGGCCGTCAAAAATTTAGAAATCTTATTTAAAGAAAAAAACTAATAAGCTGCTTGATAAAAAAAAAAATATTCCTAAAAACGATAACTATGCGCAAAAAATTCAAGAGTTTACAGAATGTTTTCTTGCGTAAATGTTATCAAATTATTCAAAGTACTCCCAATTAGGCCGATTAATCCTGAAGACGCCTTTCGTAGTTTTGTCCGCTTCTACGTGTGTATAAATTGTAAAATTTTCGTTTTTAAATCTTGTGTTGTAAACGAAAATTCGGTATCATATGTTTTGCTGTTCCTTAAGACAGCATTCCATAACACTTCCTTTCTTGTTTTTCCATTCTTAAACAAATCATGCCATGTTAACAAAGAAATGTGGAATCCCCGCAATCTTACATATCGTCTTCTTCAGTAAGTTCCAGTTTTTCGTTAACGAAAAGCACAAAGATTTCCTCGATAATTCAAAGGCACTTCACAATGAGAAAGCCGTTAGAACACTTGACAGCTCTTAATCTTCTTCTTGCTAGTCAACAAAGTCAGCTTCTCATTTTCGTTGCAAAGATACCTAAAAATTGCGTGGTCAGATTGCGTTTATGAACACGCTGGTTGAATTATTGAACACTATGCAAAAGCAGGTATTACGCAACTTTGTGTTTCTGAAAACGCCCTTGATTTTGAGCTGAATTAAAATATATAAAATACTAAAACTCATTGAAATTTACTTTCATATAATTTTTATTGAATAAAATAAACTCAAAACGTAAGAAATAATCAATTACGAACTATGTATTTATTAATACTCGTTTTCTAAAATTATAATTTTCGCAAAGCATAAGAGTAAAAGAGAACGCACAAACGCAGAACACTCAATTGCCGCTGCAGGGAAGCACATTCATCCAATTGTTTTAAATCGTTTATAATCTGTACAGTTTTCGAAATGAGAATTTTTCTAAATATTCATAAATATACAATATAATAGGATTTCCGAGTTAACCGTTATATGTGTAAATAACGCTAAATACGTACACACTATTAGAAAATAAAATGGGAGAATCTAATGAAAAATAATTATTAGAGATAAAGCATTTTGTTTCTCATAAGTTTTGATATCCGCTAATTGCTATTTAAAAAATATATTTATATCTATGTGTTTCCCTACGACATACAACTGTTTTACACATATGAATATATTTGCTTTTGTAAATATATCAGCTGTATATTTTTTATTTTATTTTTGAGTGTGTATATCATTTTTTTTTTATTTTTTTTTTTTTTTAATTTTTGGATGAGATTGTTTCTTCATAATGGGTGTATACTTTACAATATAACTTTGTTCATTTAGCGATAATATGTATACACTAGTTGTACCTGATATTGTTTATCTACGGATGTTTATTACATACTTACTTTATCTATAAATGTTTTACCTTAGTTACATGTTTTATGGAGTTGTAAGTTGCACAAATTGTCTCTCGAGAGATTTTCTAGAAAAATAATCACAAGTTTCTATTCATCAGTTGATTATTTCTGCAACAAAAGCGATTTAATTCTGACGTAAATATCTGAAAATCCCTGATGTGTGTATGTTATATAATAATGTGAGTTGCGCGCTCAAAAAAAAAATTTCTTGTGCGCGCCTTAATGGCAAATAAGTACTTTTTGTATTTGCTCGCTTTTTATGAATTTCACGACAGGCAAATGAGTTTCTTTTCACTTCGACAATTCTATGAATATTAGCTGTTATGTAAGACACACTTCGTTCATCTTTAGAAATTACCGATTGCTGTTTAATTAAGGCCAATTATAAATATTGCATATTGCATACCTAGAAGTGGCTAATCGCTCGTTTGGTTCATTGCAAATGATGGGAACTTAATTTCAAATTTTTATTATCGTTTAGTGCTAGCTATAATTATTAACATTTAACTTTTGAATGGTAAAGCATATTACACATAACATACTGGTTAACTTCCAGCCAATTAATTAAATTAAGGAGGTTTCCTTTGTGATTTTTATAGACTAATTACAAACATAGAATTTTATTAAAGTCAGAGTAGCAAGACAGTCATTAGCTCCAGAATTTATAGAACAATTCGCATTTATTCTGAAGCACGGACCTCACTTAAAAATGTCAATGGTCAAATATTTACTCATGAATTTTTGCGAATATGTGTTACTTTAGCATTGACGATAATTTAACTTAAAAAAGAAAAAAAGTCTATCGTTTTATTTGTATTTAAACAAATCCCTCAAAATCAACTTTTTCAAGTATTATATAATGAATTCCTTTAAAAGAAATTGAATTCCACAGCACACATGTGCTTTCTTTAATAGCTAAATTTCACCTCCGACACGCATTCGAATAACAACAACGTTCGTAATTAAAGTTTTTAAAAGCAAATCAAAAATGACAAAAGTAAGATTTCGTACTTTATGATGAAGAACAGATTTCAAGAAAACCTCACGCAAATTTATATTCTAGGTAAAAAAAAATCATTTCAATCACAGAAAGACATTAAAATTAGACTAGTTTTCAACGGATACTACTAAAATACTAGTGAATAAAAAACAAAGTAAGGAAGGTTGATAAAAAAAAAAAGTTGTTTGTTCGAATACTCAGTCATTTTCTTTTATAAATTAAAACAGTCTCACATCCATTTGGCTATTTTTCGAATAAAATCGCTTTCATTATCGTAATCCACAGGTATTGAGAAATGGAACAAATGTTACAAAATATGTACAAAGAATTTATCACGTGCAATTCCAATGTAAACCATTCAAAAATGCAGGTATACAAAACCGGTTTTGACTGTACAAAGTTTGCAGCTCATTTATCATGGCAAGTGAATAAAGTGAAGAGGATGAGAGTCAATCCCAAAATTGTATGTGAACACAAACATACTTACACGTTTTGATTAAACAACGAAATTCTGACTTCATTCATTTCTCCTTTGCGTTTAGTCCATTAGGAACAACACAAAATAAATTGATGTTTAGATAACATTCGAAAATTTATAAAGCTTACGCCAAGGAAGCAGTCGCAACCTTACGAATTCGATATATTTTAATTCAAACCTTAATTTTTGTAATCTTTGATAGTTATTAGCTATCATATTTTTAATTTAAAATAAATCAGAAAATTGCAACCATTTGGAAAAATTTCATCAAGAAACAGTCGTTTTGGCCTTCTGCCTACAAACTTTTACTGTTATTCTGTTACTGTTCATATAAACAGATTTTATTTTTCAGATAGATGTTTAAAAATAATAATCAGTCAAATGTTGAAGATTTTAATGAATAAATAGATCCGTATTGCAGTAATGAATGCATTTATTAAATTAAAAAAATGGGATAATGAAAATCATTAGATATTAAAACTTGTAAAATGTTTTCTTACTAAAAATAAAAGTATACGTATAAATGTTCTAAATTTCAATTAATAAAGAATTGACAAAACAAATTCAAATTTATTATAAAATTCTTCGAGAACTAACATTCTAAATCATATCCAACTTTTTGCAATGACCCAATCAAGCGAAAAGTTCGTTAACAGGCAAAGGTCAACTGCTTAAGTCTTTAATTCTAGAGAGTACGTGTAGCGTTGCAGCGATGAAATTACAGTAGAAAACACAGTCAAAGGAAGTGTTCTTAGAATTCGACGAAAGAGCTGTGAAATAATTTAACATAAATATTTCTTTTTTTTTTTAGGGCTGAATATGAGAGCGCCGCGAGGATACTGTGTATACAAATGTTTCTTATCTTTTTCTTCTGACACTATAATAAGTGACATGAAAGGCTATGTACGAGGATAATACTTTTTGTCTTACCTTAACAAAATACAGTAGAACTAAAAACGAAATTGAACTCTGAAAGTGAATAACTCGGGTTTCTGTACAATTCTTGTTCGCACTAGTGGTGTTGTGTCCTTACGTATTAAGCTGAATAACTATATCTCTTGCTTATTTTTTATCATTTTATAGCGCTTAAATTCTAAATTATGTCATGCGAATAAATTAGTTCTTATTCTGGAAGTCTCTTAAGTTCTTAAGTAAGTCGGAGTGTACTTGAGTAACGTGTTGAGCTAAGGTGAGGGCGTCTTTGAATATTTTACCGCATACAATGCACGCCAGACTCTCTTCCTTAATATTTTCAAGATGAAATTGGATGTGTTTGTTGAGGTACGATTGTTGACTATACGATTTGCCACAATAATTGCAGCGATAGGGTTTTTCGCCAGTATGAATTTTCATATGAACGGTTAGACTCGAAGCCTGCGTGAACGATTTATCACAAATTTTACAATGAAATGGCCTCTCACCAGTATGGATTCTCATATGGGTGTTAAGACTTCCTGGCTGGGTAAAGGATTTTTCGCATATCGAACATTGGAAAGGTTTTTCTCCAGTGTGGCACTTCATGTGCTGGACAAGCTCACTAGAATGCTTGAAGGCCTTTCTGCATATTGAACACTGATAGACATGATCGTATGTATGCAGGCGCATATGTTCGGCTAGTAGACTTGAGTGCTTAAACACTTTATCACATTCGGGGCAGGCAAACACACTACCCTCGGCATGTGTCCTTAAATGCAAGACCAAGCTGCTGGAATTTACAAAACCTAGAAAGGGATTTAATATTATTATTTTTAATTATATTTTAATAGGATAATAAATTTAGTACCTCTTTCACACAGATGACATTGGTGGGGTTTCCGGATTGCGTGAGATCTCATGTGAACCATTAAACTACTGGACTGAGTAAATGCCTTCGAGCAGACATCACATTTGTAAGGCTTTTCCCCACTGTGGATCCTTATGTGGGTGTTCAGACTGCCAATGTGTGTGAATGTTTTGTCGCAAATCGAGCACTGATAGGGCTTATTAAGGGTATGTGATCGGACATGCTTCGCTAGATCGCCAGCATTTGGAAAAGATTCTTCGCATTGAGTACATTGAAAGCATTTCCTACCAAGATTACGAGTGACATTTTTTGATGATGATCGCGAGCTTCTTGTGGTGACCTCTTCATCGCGATCACGTTCCATTTTAATAGTCTTCGGCGATTGGGCCTTCCTACTAACTGGCTGGTGTACTGCATTGCTTGAAGTCGATGAGGTCTCATCATCGTGTTCCATTGGTGATGATGGATCATTTGGCGAATTTGGGGGCTCCGACATTTCTTTATCGTTATCATCATCATCTAAATGTATCAGTTCGCATATCGGTTCCATTATGCTTGAGTACTCGAAAAAGTCATCATCATCATCATCGTCATCGGAAGCCTGACAATTTACTGAACTTTTCATATCCGAATGGCAATGGTTCATATGTTCGTAGAGAGCATTGGGGCTCTCGAAGAAGTCCCCACAGCACATGCAATGGAACGTTAGATCCGGCCTGGGCATCTCAGTCTGCTCTTCGGATTTTACAACTGGAGTTATGGTCAGTGGAAGGTTCATGTTGGAACGATTGAAGGGAGGCACGTGAATCTCCATTTTGGTGTCGTTTGCTTAGCTGGAAATCAAAAAATTCAAAAATTAGAAATTTCAACATCAATATAAAATATAAAGATATATTTAAGATATTTGAAATTTTTGTTAAAAATAGTAACCCTTGCTTAATATTTTTCATTACATTATTCATACAGTATAATCACTTTAAGGTGCACTGCCGTAGGCACAGAAAAATGATACGTAAGATATTTTATTATTAGCGATTTTCAAGGCAAAAACAAAAAAAAAACAGCACAAAGCAAATTAAAAATTATTTACGTTTTCCTAACAAAGCCCAGCAACTACTAAAAAATATATCTACGAAAATAAAACGACATGCTTTTCGTTCAATGTCGTTTTTATTAAATTCCATCTATCTATAATTAACAGCATTTCATTGTTATTGATCAACGTACTGTACGTCGATTAAACAACAAATTATTAAAACTTTTATTCTTTCAATTCAGTTTGTGTTACTTCGACGCAGTCCGAAAGAAATGCATTATCTAGGTTAATTGATTCTACACTTAGTTCATTGTTTATTCAAAATTTTAGTGTTAGCTCTCTCTCTGCAGTCATTTAATGAAATAAATTATTCATTAGACTATTTTAGATAGCGATAACTAATATTCCCTCTCGAGATATTTTCCCTCGTTTAGATAAATATGCTAATTAATGCGAAATACATTTATACGAAGTATGAAAACATAAAATTTATTTAAATTAGAGCAAATGGTTACCAAATGTTGATGACGATAACTACTGTGCAGAATTAACGGGTTTTATCGTTGAGTGACCTCAAGTTATTTTCGTTTGTGAAATATGGAATTCAATATAAAAGCTATCACCATTAAGAAAACAATTTAACTAAAGAAATCAATATTAAGTTTTTTTTTCCCCCTTAAGAGAAAAGCTGAGTAGAGAAATTTTCAAGGTTTAAAAATTTAATATATAAATATTTATTCACATTTAAATAAACCTTGCGCTGACTGTTAAAAGCTTTTAGCTGCCTTTTTTGTATTTGTATTGTTTTCGGTGGTATTACGATTTATATTCCATTTCAAGCCAGCCGCAGAGAAATTAATTTGGTGCAGAATAAATCAACTACCATAAACTTTGTTATATTTGCGTCGCTTGGTTCTGAGAAAGATACTAAAAATGAATACCACAATTTAAACGAATTCAAATTAAAGTTGTATTTTATATCTTATTCCGCCGCACTATTTTTATAGTTGTATTTTACAGTCAGAATGATTTTAATTATTTAAGAAAAAAATTATTTCTTATTCTTATGGGTTTTTGTCTCATTTAAAGAGACCAAATATTTAGTTTTCTGGGTATATAAACTTTTTAAAATTAGATAATTCAATTTTGAAATTTCCTTTATCGGAATATGTATGAAAAAAAAAACTATGTTGGACCTGTGTATATTTTTAAAATTAACTTCCATTATATCTAAAATAATAGAAGGTACACTGAAAAGGCACACAGTAGTTGATTCTAAAATGTTGAATCCTAAAGTAATATTTATAAAATAGCTTAATTAAATTATCTTCTCTATGTTTTTTCTATTGCTTCTAAAGAATTAAGTGTAAAGATATGAGAATCAATATAATGTCACAAAGTTGTCTGAACTGCTTCCATCATATCGCTTTAACTAGATATTTTGTAGTTTAAGATAGAATTTTCAAATAGATTTCTCTGGTCATGCTTACCAGCAATTTTGTAAGGTGAAAATTATAAACCAAAATAGTAAAATAAACCACGAAATTAGTTGTTGGAACCGGACATTTTCTCTTGGGTGTATTTAATTTAATACTAATGCTACCAAAAATACTATGATACGTAGTTCCCTCATTTGAATTAGTTATAAAAGACCAACATTTATAAAACTTTCCCATCCATTCTAAAAATTGTTAATTTCATTTTACGATTAAAATGTAATAGAAAAATCATTAAAGTTATGCTCCATTGAACTAGAAGAATGCACTCATGAAGTATGGAGTTGAAATTTGTGCAATTTAAATAGTCGTAAGCCGTCGAACAAAGCCGCGCACAGAAACACGTAAATATATAGAGATAAATACCTAAGTGAAATGTATTTATCGAAAGAAAATATCTGCTTCCGGTTTGCATGATATCTTTAGAACTGTTGTCTCAATTAAGTTGATTTTCCTTTTGCTTTTTTTAAAATGTAAAGTAAACATTGCAATTACGTGCTTCAAAATTGTTTTTCCATCTTTAGTTTGAAGAAATTAAAAGCTTTTCTTTAGAAGGCGATGTGGTTTTCGAATTTTAATTTGTTTTTAAATATTAATTCTACTAAATGGTAGTAATATTCATAGAAAGTAAAAACCCATTTTTTGGTTCCGGTGATCTCAAGTATGAGATCATAGAAAATATTCAAGACATTTCACGCCTTATTGTTATGAGCACGAATCACAGAGCAGACGTTATATGAAATGTTTATATGAAAATATTTAATAATATGCTAGTAATCTGTACGCGTATGTGCATATTCACTAGAAACCGCATTTTATCTTGTCAATTTTCTTGGTTGTTTTTGTCGGTTTTGAAATAATAAAGGCAGCCAAGACATACTTTAAGGTTTTTGCATTTTTTGCATTTGCAAGCCTTTTATACTATACCATTTTTTTTTCATTATTTTTCGTTAGAATCAAAAAACAGAAAAAAAAAGAGAAAAACTGGAAGATCCCAGACACAAAAAAAATTCGACTACCTGCATTTCTACGGGTACGAGCCTCTTTTAACCTTTCGTGTTCCTGTGGAATTATTCAGGGTGTTTAGTGATCAATTTTTAATACTTCGCAAACTGTTAGGGTATTTGAAGTTAAACAAAAAGGCTCATAAACTTTTCAATGAAGGGCTTAGTTATCATCCTACCTCTCTTCCTTCATCGCATAAGTTTGTAGGTAAAAGTTTTTGAATTGTAAATACAGGACTTCTTCGTAAATTTCGTTTTAAGAAACATTTTTAGAATAATACATTTAATATTTCTTATTTTCGAGATAATGAGGGTAAATTTAAGAAATACGAGGAAAAATTTTTTTTTTTTTCAAACTAAATTTGTCAACTATGTACGCTGTGTGTATGTATTATATGTTGCTATCAGCTGCGTTTTTTCGAGAATCTGATTTGGATCTGGGATTTTTAAATAGTTACTTATAGTAAAACTTATTACTTTTGCTAAAAGAACATCAAATTGCATTAAACGTATACCCATTTTACGTCAAAAAATAAATCCAATGATTTTTTCAGTTAAAGATTTGAAATTTGGATGGGTAAAAATTAGAGATGCCACGAATATTCGGCAACTATTCGGTATTCGGCCACTTTTTTTCGCTATTCGGTATTCGGCCGAATATGGTTAACCATTCGGCCGAATACCGAATAGCAATTTATTTATTATTTTTTTATTACTAGCTGTTTTCCCGCGACTTCGTCCGCGTAAATTATAGCCCATGTCCTTTCTAAGGCTCTAGAGTATCTGTGTACCAAATTTCATTTAAATCGGTTCAGCAGTTTTGGTGTGAAATAGTGATAAACAGATTTACTTTCGTATTTATGATAAAATATATATAAGGATTACCAAATAAATCATGAAAAAAGAACTCAAAATATTACTCACAAAGATATTTATTTAACCAAAAAAAAGAACTAACAAATTAATATTTAAAATCTACCAGTGGTTAGTAATGATGAATGAAAACAATTTTTTCAGCGTTTGTTGATAGCAGACGATTGCGTTTTTCCTCATAAGTTATACCTGCTTCCGAAAACAGCCGCTCACTATACACACTGCTATCGGGAGATGATAAATAAATCTTAGCAAATTGTGAAAGGGTTGGATATTGTTTCGCGTTTGCTGACCACCATTTGCAAGGGTCTGCTGTCCGATCTAAACGAACAGATGCCATGTAAAAATCAAGTTCATTTGCAACAGAATTTTTCTGTTCCACACCTTCATCTGAACGAACATTTTCTGCAGCGACGAGTTGTGACTTGTCGCCCGCGGAAAGTACTAAGTGTGGCCGAATATTCGGCTGCCGAATGTTCGGCGCTTCGGCCGAGAACCTCGCCGAATATTCGGTATTCGGTATTCGGCCAAATTACTATTCGTGGCATCTCTAGTAAAAATCATGGCAATTTGGTGCGTTGATTGCAAAGGAGGATGCCAGGGTTTCTATGACATCTGGTCCCACCCTCCAATAGCTACGTATGATACATCGTTGGATAGGTATTTTTGAGCTGAACAAAAGTTATAATGGCGCCAGATTGGTTTGTGACTAAACGACGCGGCGCCATGAGCAGAGTTAGAGGGGGGCAGACTTTTATCAAGTATAAAAAAAAAAACATTTCCGATTTTCGCTCTTAAATCTTGGGGGGGCAATGCCCCCCCCCCCCCCCCCCCCCCCCCCTCCATGCCCCCTATTAACTCCGCCCATGCGCGGCGCGGTTGAAAACTCTAGGTTAGCATCTACACTGAGTGTATTATGCACAAAAGTACGTAAATAGCATTACTTGACTATTGCCAAAACTGCCATGTATAGTAAAGAATAACTGAACGGACTAAGATTTGGAACTTGGTGCCATTATAACTTTTGCTCAGCTCAAAAATACCTAGCCAACGATGTATCATATGTACGTAGCTATTGGAGGGTGGGATTTGCATATTCCTTTTAAAATCTTTTCTATAAGCAATTCCAAATCTGGATCAGATCATTGGAAAATCGCAGCTATAGTAAAATATCTCAGTAAAATGAATTTCTATAAAAGTAAGATTCGCTGAATCTGAATTTAAGGGAATTCTTAATTTGAAAGCAGCCAACAAGAAACTTTAAACTTTATGGAATTTCCATGAAAACTAGTACTTGGGAGTTTTTTGGGATAATCTTTTCAAGAAATTTATCAAGTAGTAAAAATAATACCGGCTTGGAACTTTTCATTTCAAATGACTATTGGAAACCAATTTTTAGTATAATATAATTATAATATCATTCTAAAAATTATGAAGGAAATTATGAATTTATTTTATAATGATAATGCGTTTTTTTCGTCTATACAGAACAATAAAACATTTTGTATTGAGCTGCCCAGAACAAAGATGTGATATTTTCGAAAATTTGCATCAAACTAAATAAGCTTCAAATATTGATGGTACATTTGATTCAAAAATAGTTTTAAATCATGGCAATTTGACGTTATTTTAACATATAAATAAATTTTGGCTGTGTTACTCATGGAAAATCTCAGTTCAAGGATAATTTCCTTATTCTCTGGATAATCGAAAAAAACACAGCTAGTGTTTAGTATTTACTATTACGTATATCGTTTTCTAACAAAATTCAGAATATTCTGACGAGATACTAATATTTGAGAGTTTTAAGTGCTTAATTTCCTTTTAAGGTTAATTCTATAAATAAAAAAATTGAGCACATTTTCATAAGAGGAAATGACCGCTTCCGTTAATGTAATTTCTCATAATTTTTATGTGCTTCTAAGCACACAATGTCATGATAATAAATGAGCACACGACTTATTGCTTTGAATAAAAAAAATAATAATTTAGAAATTGCGTCATCACTTAGATATTATGAGTAAAGAAAAAAATAAATAAATTCAAGAAAAATGAGACTTCAATGTAACTACTGCTAATTGAGATTATATTTCGTTTTATTAAAGTCGAGACTGCTTCAGCACCAAGGTTAAGTCGGCTAAGCACCACCTGCATGAGATGCTGTGCCTTTTTTGATATAGAGTCGCGTTAGGAGCGCCTGTCTTATTATGACTAAGAGGTTTCAATTTTATTTCTTTGATTACTTTTTACTTAAATATAGATTAACGTTTCCAGCGAATGAAATTTGGCTTGTAATAATTGTGCGCATAGATAGAGCTATCGGTCTGCGGAAATCAATACTATTGCGATTTTTCGAGGGGATTTGCATAAACAAATTAGAGAGGTTCGCAAATCGCAGTCCCTCTTGTCTCTAGGGGGCACCCAACAGCAGTTATGCTTCGTCTTATGAGACACAATTCCACGAAAGCAATGGGAAGCGAATCGTGGCTGCATTTAGTGAAAGCCATTCCACTCGACAGATCTAGTTAGCAGGGAATTTGAAGCAGCGGAGCGCCTCACCGCGGCATGATGAAATGAAAACGTGCCTCGGGCGGCCCGGACTGCGCTGCCTGAGGCCGTCCGAAATGCACAAAACTGTGGCATGGCACAGGGGCTTGCAAAAAAAAAGATCAATGGCCGGAGCCGCGCAGCCGGGCCTTTCTGTAGCTCACTGTGGCAGGCAGACCACGTGCTTTTTGTCCCCCACTTTGCAAAAACAAACGAATGTCCCTCTCAGAGAGGTGCGAAATGGGCCGCGCGGGAGGCGAGGAGGCCCGCCCAGCCAATGCCGGTCTTCTTCTGTCTGTGCGACGTCCGTTCGCGGGGATCGGATTCTTGTGACGGACGCTGGGGCCCCGTTAGCGAGGCGGGCGCTAAGTGAGCCGCACATGGACCCAGCCGCGCGCTCCGGCTTGACAATGAAATTTTCGCAAATTGTATTGAGGAGGAGAACAACAAAAGCCGGGAAGTTGGGCTTCGCACGTTGCAGCGGCAGACGACGAGACGAGACTCAAGACAGACAGGCAAACGTCTTTCTTGCAGGCAGTCACCTTCTTCTTGGACCCGATTTCGGGCGCACTAATGAGAAGTTGTGACTGCGAGCCCCCTTGTGCTAAAAAGCAAATTATAATTCAAAAAGTAAGAAAACTACAACGACCACGACTACAACGGACCAGAGAACCAAGGAAAATAAATCCAGCAGTACAAACAAAAGTATCGATTGGCTCGCCGCGAATATAAAAAGCCAACGACATTCCGACTGGCTGCGAAGAAAGCCAGGCAACGAGGCGCACCGACTAAAAAGCATAAAATAAATTTGTTTTATTGTTGTTTGAGTTAATAATAAAATTATCGATTTTGTTCGGGACAGCAGCACCAGAACAGAAGGAGCAGCAGCAGCAGCAGCAGAGGAGCGGTCGGTGCTCGGAGCAGGCGGACCGAGAGGGGCCCGCCATCCTGCAGCTGCTGTGGCTGGGCCCTTTTATTTAATTCTGTGTCGGGCGAGCGCGAGAAAAAAACTCCAACATCTCAGAAATGCCCGCACGACGGAGCGAAGAAAATTTAAATTTTTTTACCACCCAAGAGGGAAACGAACTATGCGAGAATGCACTGGTGTTGGTGTGTGCGCGGCTGGGTGTATTTATGAGTAATATTAACAAAGGGGGCTGGCGAGGCGCGCTTGGGCCGCCTCTGTCCGACGAACGGACGCATTTCAATTGCGGGGCCACATCGGAAAAATTAGTTGTGCAATCCGGGCGAGATTGCCCGACCCGCACAACAGCCGTAGAACCCAGCTATGAATTAAAATTTCTGCCCGTGACTCGCTTAATCAGGCGCCTCGCCGAGCCCCGGACTTGGTGTGGATATGTTGTTCTTAAGAACTAAAAACTTTTGTGAGCGTGTGTGAGTCAATTTACCATGCAGTAATTAATTTCAATAAAATCGACAAAGCTGAGAAAACACCCACGCGGCTCGATCGCTTTTTTTCGGGGCACTGCACTCACTTCACTGCCGCACTTAATCTATTGTCTTCCGCCGTATAAAAATATGATATTTTGTACAAAAATACGCTTAAAATTTAAACGTTCTGCGGAGCGAAATTCTCACAGCATTTTTGACAAGCAGCAACACACTTCGGAAAAATGCTCGCACACAACTCACCCGAGCGACTGTAGCGATACCTGGAGAACTACTAACCCATGCAGCCGCCAATGCCTGCGGAGCGACGCCGTGGTGTGCGTTTATTGTTTTGTATTGCTCGACGAACGTACTAGATTCAAGGCGGACGGCGACGTCTGATTCGTTTTATTTCAGTGGGATGTTTTCCGGTGAGTGATCTCCTTTGCTGGATTAATCGCTTTATAAGGCCGTGTTATCTATTAACCGATTAATTGTTTCCCATTATAACCTCACGACTGATTAACGTCAATTTCAAAGTGGAGAACCCTGCACTGCTATTTGTAATTTACATGCATTCGTCTGGGCGTCTGGTACAAATTTTTTGGTTTTATTTTACCCGCCAGATGGCCATAAATTTATTTTCGAAAAAAAACCGGGAGATTCAAATTAAGACCGTGTGCCAACTTTACTTTTCGAATTTTTTACTTTTCCTCAGGCACTTCGAACATTTAAACTGTGCCAATTACCGAAATTTCTTTTCACTAACAGTTCTTTTTGACAGATTGAAAACATGAATGATTTGGATTTCTTGTATCTTATTTTATTGTTTATTAAGTTAGAAAGACTGCATTTAAAGTATCGAGATGGATTAATAGAAATAGGACGAAGAAAATATCGCCATTTCTGACGACACAAATGTACTCCCTGCAGGAGAAGACGACGATTTGGAACAGGATTCCGTTGATGCGTTGTCAAATGAAAAGGAGATACCTGCCAACCGAAAAGCAAGGAAAAAAATTTGCTTTTCCAAAGACGCAAACCTTCGAAAACGAACTGACTAGTCGAAATGGTTTTTTCATACAAATCTGCTTTTGAAATGATAAGTTGGCACACACCCTAAAAGTCGTTTAAAAAAGGATTCTATCATTTCCGTGATCCTTAGATTTGAGAACGGTGACGGGGAACAACGGACAAAAATAATGAAAAAAATCCATATCGTACAATTTTCGAGAATCTGACAAAAATAAATTTTCACCCTTATTCCCGTAGTCGTCTCACTTGTCGAAAATGACGAAAAGCACAATTCGGTATCCTCCTAGTCGATTTAAACGACTATTGGCGAAAAGTGACAAAAAGTGGTATTCTGCTTGTCGTTTATTTACGACAAGAGTCGTTAAAAGTGACGATTTTTGTCGTCACAATTTGCTTTAACGACAAAGTCAAAGAGATAGGAAAAAGATAAAATATAGGTAATTTTTATATCTAAATGTGTTTGATTTTAATAGTTTGATATATTATATATCATTTAAGGTAAAAATAACAAATAGAATGAGTCCCTATCCCTTATTTTTCTTTGTTTTTTGCAAATGACTTGATTTGGCAGTGATACTCTATGAAATACAAATGGTATATACTTTCGCCTATTTCTGGGACCTTATTATGAGAAACAAAATTAATCACTTCGTTTCGTTTGCTATAGCTGAATTTCATGTAAAAAATTTTATAAGAAATTTGGTATGTAGATCAGCTATAATAAACGAAACGAAATGAATAGCTTCGTTTTTCGTGAAGCCCCTGCGTTTTTTAGAGGGCTTTGTAAGCTCAGGACGGTTCCTAAGATGTCGTTTTTGAGTCTGTTCTGCAAGATGGTACAAGTAAAAATTAAAAAATTAGATAAACATATATTGCTTTTTGCGCCTTGTAGAACAGATTCAAGAATAGCTGCAGGTATCAGTCATTTGTAAAAATCAAAGACAATAAGGGTTGACTCATTTTATTTGGTACCTTTACCTTAAATTATGTATAATATATTATTGTAAATTACTAATAATAACCACATTTTGTATAAAAACTCCATATCTTTATTACTTCTCCCAAATTGATCAGTGTGACTAATTTTACTATGCAAAATTGTTGTATCGTTTATTGTAATTTTTTGTCGTGTCACTCGACTGCGAGAATACCGATTTCTCGATTTCACGACACGACTAACAAGGAAACGTTCTCAGGTGTGTCTCACCGATTTTGATAAAATTGAAATATGTTATAGATTATCGAAAAATAAGAGACACGTATTTTTGTTGTTATCTGCGGATACGCACATTTAAGGGGTACTTTTATTTATTGTTTTTTTAAATAAAAATTGGTGTATTTTTCAAAAGTTTGTCCGTCATGTTGGATCCGCCATTTTGAGTTTTTTTAATTTAACATCAGATTCGTAATCAGTGACTCCAAAAACCCCTTAATACTGGTTTTCATGAAAAAACTGATGTCTGAAAGAATATACATCATTTACGTATTAGTGCTAGGGGTTGTTTACCCCCTTGAGGGGCCTTTTTTTAAAAAAATAAGCAAAAACAGGTCAACTTTATTTTTCAAAATCATATGTAAAAAAATATTTTTCAATGATCTTAAACTAAAACTGTTATTTTTGTGACGCAAAAATAAAAAAAAATAAAATCGTTTTTCTGCAGTAAAAAATGAGCGTTGCCACCCCCGGGAACCAGATTACTTACAAAAGGTTAGTATATTTATGAGACATCATTTCCAATTTGTTTCATTTGAAAAAATTCATTAGAACTTGAAATATTTAGGAAAAACTGTTTTTGGGGGTCAACTTTAGGGGTGGATTTCACCCCCTAAATGTGCGTATCCGCAGATAAAAAAAATATGTGTCTCTTATTTTTCGATACTCTATAACATTCATTCAACTTCATCAAAATCGGTAAGACACACCTGAGAACGTTTCCTTGTAAGTGACACGACGCGACTACGGGAATCAGGGCCTATATCTTGTTGTCCCAAAGACCAAATGCTTTTTCTCTTCAAATCGGAAGATTTTCAATTTACAAACTGTCTATTGACTAAAGATTTTCCTTTTACAACAAAATGTTTACTGAATAAGTGAGCTAGATGTTTTTCATTATTTTTTCTTGGTTCCCTGCTACAAAATGCTTTAGAAATCGTCCTCAAGTTGGAGGATCACGGAAACGATAAGACCTACCCAATTTTAAAATAAACTTAAACATAACACACAAATAAATTAGAACAAGAAATATCTTTATTTGAAGTACTAAAAATTAAATTAAATCTTTTTGGATTTTTGATTTCGAATGATCCAGTCACTAGTTATGCGGTTCACCGCAATCCATTTTTTTTAAGGCATCTGCGAAGATTTGCTGTCAATGGTTCATTTCTTTATAAATATCAATGAAAATTTGGCAAAATATTCTTCAAATGTCATTTTATTATACACTAATTAAATTAAATTAATTAAATGGTTTTAAAATTATCGAAAATATGATTCTTTTATAGCGAATTAATCACCTCCCCCTTAAAGAGAATTTTTGTTTTGTTAAATTTCAAATTTTCTCATATAGAAATAGTAGCAATCAAGTTCCCACGCTTTTATGACTGTTTCTTAACAAAATCCTCCACAACAGATATTTTTTATTTAATTTAAGGTTCCACAGGAACATTTAAAATATAGACATATCGCATTTTCACCAGATTGGACCAAACTGATGATGTTTGTCTGACCAATCTTATAATCTATGGGGTTGTTGGATGATGTATCCGATGATCTTGATCCTCCCGACAAAACTTAACTTCTGTATTTATTGAAAACTCTAGAAAACTCCCTGAACTGTGGCAATTACTCCTAAAATTTGAAGTGCAATACATGTTAGGAATTTTAAATACTCGAAACTTTGCCTACATGCTGAAAGTCATTTGGGGAAATAGCCTTTTTTATTTTAGTGTTCTGTTTCTTTATTATTGGTGAAAGCATCATCTCCAATAGTTCCTCATAAGTAATCATACCTATCCTGAGAAAGTTCTTAAGCCGGCCATACACGCTCAGTTATTTTGCACAATAAAACTGCGTGACGTCAGAACTGATGGAAAAACTGAAGAAAACTCAGGTCACATGCACAATTTACTCAGTTATTAGCACAATTTTTGACCTGCGCAAAATCGTCGTGATTACGCAGTTAAATGTGCATATGTGTGTGCAACTAAACTTCTTGATTTTATAGAAACGTAGCGTTTCCGTCTATTTCTTTCGCTTTTACAATTGCAGCAGCTAATAGTACGTAAATTAATTTTTTCTTTGACATTATGGCTTACTATTAATTTCTTTCAAAATGAATTCTTCACGTTTTGAACCTTCAAACTCTCACGAAAAATAAGCAAATAACTGAGCAAATTGTGCATTTAAGGACGGCCATACATGCTGTTATATCGCACAATAAAACTGTGTAAAATTTTGCGAAAAAACTGCGCTAGATGGATAACTGAGCGGGTATGGCCTTATAATCGTCTGGAGAACTTAATGTGGGGAAATCTTTTTCCTTTTTTAGTCATTCCTTCATCCAAAAAAAATTTTCTTTTTTCATTTTTTATCCGTTTCCTTTTCTTCTAAAATAGTTTTTATGATTATAATTTGGCTGATTACTTTTGGCTCTTGCGAGATGTTTTCACTTTGAAATTAAGGTTGATGAAAACGGAATTTAACCGACAAGTGACCAGCAGGATACAAGGTAATTTACGGCTTCCCTTAATTATCTAGAAATATTTGGCAAAAGGTTGAATATGTTTTCTTCCTAGCAAACCGATGTACAATTGAATTTATAAAAATTTATTGAAGAAGCTATCTTTTTAAAATGGTCAATTTGTGTTTGTTATTATTTAAAGGGAATGAACCTCCAGTATAATTTATTCAATTTTAGTTCGTTTCGTAGTTCTGTTTCGTTTTCATCTATGTATCTTGTGGGAAACTATTTTAGAAGTTGATGAATAAAAAATTAAGTTTCTATTTGAAGACTTACCAAACATATCATCTGTCTAACAAACGCATTGAGTTCTGAGATAAAGGTCGAGCAGTTATTACATATATTGAAAGGGATTAATTGAAAACCAATAATTACCTTGAGTCTGGACAGAAAATTCTTTAGCTTGGGTCTGAACAAACCGTTTTGTGTTACAGCTGGATTTCATAAAATAATACATAATGAATGCATAAATAATAAGTTTATAATCCGTTCCCCGATTCGTTTTGTTTCTCATAAGGTCCCTGAATTTATTAAGAGTGTAATTTGAAATAATTTTACCTGCACTTACCTTGTAAATATGAATTCAAAGTTGTTCGCTGAACTTCAATTATGAGGCTGTTTATTATATTAAGAATAGGCACCAGCTGCTCCCATATAAAGTACTAAAGCTTTAAATTAATTGTGATTTTATATCAATTTATTTAAATCAACCACAAAAAAAGAGACCTACAAATTGTCTGGTGAAAAATTGTATTTTTTAAGAAACTAATTGTAAGACAAAAAGAAATCACCGGAATGTCGCAGACCGAAGACTTAACCTCTCTACTTACATATATAAAACAGAAAAAGAAAATTCAAATAAAGTGACTGTGAACAGAAGCAGCTCTTCCGGTGAATGGATTGTATTTTTTTTTTTTTAATTCAGTTAGCGCTAAGAAATAAAATTAAATGCTTAGTCTTTGTGGTGATGCACCTCCTTCTCCTTGTGTATTGAGAAGTCGAGCCGCATCCATATGATGAGCAGCACGAACAAAATGAACAGGAAGACGACCACTAAAAGGGGTTCCTGCAGCATAGTAATTCTAGAGAAATTATACTTGAGATTGAAGTCGTGAATATGATTCTCGACTAGGTTCTTTTTGGTGAACGTGATCACCGGCCGTCCGAAGGTGTCCAAGTAGGTGTGGTGGAGGGTGTCGGGTAGTCGGGTGACTGAATAGGGCGTAATTAGCTTGATGTTTGTGCTGCCCTCGGGGAGGATAACTTTAATTTGGGCCTCGTCGATGATCATGTCATCAAAGATGTGATCGATTACTCGCATTTTCAGGAGGAAGCTATCGCCGTTGTTGAACAGGTATTCGAACGATGGGACGTTGTATCCTAGAGTGTAGTGTGTTTTCCACCCTCCAAACAGAGGGAAGCGGGGACGGAGATCAAGTTCCACAGAGTCTTTTAGAACTCTCATGTTCGATGTGGAGATGTTCCCGTTCGTGTCTCTGTAGTACACTCCACTTGCGGATGCTGGGAGAATTGTTTTGTAGGATTTAACGCAGGCCTGGCAGCCTCTGGCGTCTTTCTGGAACTCATACCTAGAGAAGGGCCCCTTCAGTTTTGCGCCGGTGTGGACTATATCAATGGTTTCTTCGACCGCAATGTTGCCCCAGTGCGAGACTTCAATCGTTCTCTCCAGCCTGGTTACAGTGAGGAAGGGACTTTGGTTCTCATAGTGCACCGCCAATTCTTCAACTGTGTTCGCTGCAATTTTATAGTTTATATTTTTCAATTATTGTGTACTGGAGTTGGAAAAAGGAATCTTACCTGGAATATTTTCATAAGGGCCGTAAGTGATCGTGCTGTCTACGTGAGAAACTGGTTTAATTTGAGTGAACGATTCCACATTCCTGGTGCTCAAATGGATGCTAGTTTTCTGGGTGAGCGTTTTGAAGGGCGAGTAGAAATATACGTTACCGAAGTACCGCACAAACTGCTTCTCAGACTGTGAAATGCTGGCCGGATAGGGCTCCAGGGACTTGGTGAAAACCGTCTCGATGTAAACCACTTGGCTGGGCGTGTTGCTGGTGAACGTCATTTGGAATTCGGCGTCGCCGTCCTGAGTTTTGCCCTCAGTCAGCTTCAGCTCCTTCTTTGAGGAGTCCTTCGCCGAAATATAGCTAAGATTATCCTTCTCTCTTTGGGTCATTAGGAAGGTGTACGAAGTTATTGGCTTTTTCCCTGCATGGTTCAGAGTTATCTTGTACGAAATTTTGACGAGCTGCGATGTGAGGTCTATGGTCCGCTCAACGCTTTTATTTTCCACCTCCGGGTCTCTAGCTGATCGGCAGAAAGAAATCACCGATAGGGCGACTACCAGGAAAGTTAACAATCGCATTTTCTTATAATTGCCGGCAAACTGAGGTAAAAGCCGACTGCACTAACCAAACAAATGACACGCAAACACCAACTCTTTCACAAATCTACATCGAATGAGATTCCTGAACGTGGAACTGTAGCTGTCAATCCGAGCGGTAATCTAGTACATTTCCAGTTTAGGGCGCGTTCTTAAAGAAAACTGGAAACAACTCGCTCAAAAATTGTTTTTCGGCAAGCAGTTTTAAAATATTTTTTGCTGTTTCTGTTTAATAAATTAATTAACAGAATATCTCAATCTCAAATATATTTGTCATTATTAACTTGGTTAACCTCCTCCAAACAACTTCTCTTAATTTTTAAATTTACAGATTTATTTCTCTAGCATAAATTTAGTAGCAAAAAAAAAACTGCTCAATTACTATCAGAACTGCTGGACTCCTCCTCTGATTCTGCGTCCTCATCAATGTGAGGGCGATTAACATTCCTCATCAAAAGATCGTCGGACTCCTCCTCCTCGCGTTCCCTCTTCTTAGTGAATTTCTTAGGCCAGACGCCCTGTTTTATAAATTCCTTAATATGCTCCTGACTAAGTATCCGCGATATTTCCGCCTTGACTTTATCGCCCTCTTCGATGGGATCGACCACGAGAAAATCGCCACGCTTTACCCAAACACTTTTTCGAAATTTGTTCGGCATGGAAACTAAGAAATTCTCTCCATCGTCAGCGGGTTCAACTTCGTGCAAATTGTTCCCCTTGCTGCTGATTATACGCACAATTTTCTGATTTTCCTTCGGTATCTCAAAGTCATCAGAATGCAATTCTTTCAGGATGTGCTTTTGCCTCGCCACTCGGGACATTTTGACTGCGAAAATTCCGTATTTATTTAATATTCACAGAAGTTCAATAAACTTACTTTTAAAGGTTGTGATGTTCTTGTGCCGGTATTCAATGTATTTAGTAATTTATGCTTTCTCCAGACTATAAAATGCATTTAAAATGTAGGCAAAATTCTCCGCAAAACAACAAGTGCGTGTGCCCCTGTCAACTTTGACACTTTGGAAGTAGGTAAATCGTAGTAAAAGCGCAATTCGGAATGTACTAAGTTCCTATTCCTCGCTAGGTGGCTGCACTCGTTCATTTTAAAACTAATGCGAGAATTTTGCCCAAATACAAATCGGTTACTTGAAATATCAACTTTTAAATAAATTATAAAGTGTTAAGCTATGGTTTACAATAAATTGCGTCAGCGGAAACGCACGACTGGAATTCCCACCAGAAACCCTGGCTACAAAAAGTGGTATATATATATCCCACCAAAAACATTCTGTAAAAAACTAGCCAAGTCTGGATGGAGCTGCTTGTTTATCTCTAAAAAGTAATGAAATCTAGACAAAGTCGTGCCAAATCTAAGGTTCCTTACTGCGATTTCTTTATTATTATAGTTAATGTTGTGTGACTTGGCCGTTGAACATTCTTTATACGTTAGTGGGTACAAGTCAATTTTGTTTACACGTAATGTTATATCTGTTGTAACTACCTATGTTTGTTAAGCGAGATAATAGCCCATACTGGTATTGGTAATTGAAATACGCAGCTTTATCAAGCCTACAATTGACTGGTTATTGAATCAACGTTTTCCAAGTGGAAATTTTCCATCGTCAATGGGTAGCGGTTCTGGCGACAGATTGGTGCAATGGTGTCATGGAGCACCTGGTTTTGTACCCTTGTGTACCCTTCAACGGCCAAGTCACACAACATTAACTATAATAATAAAGAAATCGCAGTAAGGAACCTTAGATTTGGCACGACTTTGTCTAGATTTCATTACTTTTTAGAGATAAACAAGCAGCTCCATCGAGACTTGGCTAGTTTTTTACAGAATGTTTTTGGTGGGATTTCACTTCTTTTTGTAGAAATGTGGGCATATTGATTTATTTTATTAGATTTTCTTATTTGACATATTTTTTTTCTTTTTAAGAGTAGTTTTTTTATTATTATTTTTTATTAATATATTACAAATCTTTCTTACAAATAAACTCAACGACCTTTAGTATATGGACAACAAATCAGAAATACCGATAATATTTAGACTAAAACAATAATAACCTATATCTTTAAGACATTTTTTGTCTTAATAAAAAAAAAAACTCAAAGAAAATATTACTCAGCCTACTCAAAAACTAAACCTAGAATACTAGAAAAGTACTTATAAACACGAACGCGATTCGAAGTACTGAATCAGGGTCACCAGGTACTCCAGATCTTCGATTATCCTAGTTTTTATGGTTTTCCCTTTATGTGGCTATTATACCCTAACTCTAAATTTCAGCTCTCTGAGTTTATGGGAAGTACTAGTTCTATTTTGATGATTATGAGTGAGTGAGTGAGTGAGTGAGTGTCATAAATGCGAAACTTTGCTTTCGCTTAACTTCGGAACTAAATGACCTACAGACTTGAAATTTTGGATTTTAAGTATGTGATTATAGCTTACTGGATGACGAAAATTTTTGCGTTCTGGTCTTATCCAGAGGTTCTCAAATAGGGGCCTGAAAATGCGGCGAAATGGTTCCAGTAAAGGATAGTACGGCAGTGTTTGCTTCGCGCTCGACTTGGCGGGGGCACTGCCGTGCCCCCAGATATATATATATATATAACTATAACAGCCCAAGTGTCTTCGGACATCCATTGTTAAATTCTGTGGCAAAAGAAATCAATTTAAATATTGAGAAGAGAAGGATTATTTTTTACTAAATCAATTAATTCATCAACTTCTTTTTTACCACAATACACTCGTTTTGTTTCACTTTATTTCACTTAACCCTTTCGCTGCCCGCGACCTTCGCTTGTCTTTTCATTTACCGGTCACCGGTGACCACCACGAAAAAGTTTTTGAAATAATTTAATCAATTAATTAAGACAAACGCCGACGAATAAAAATTAGTTAATTATGCAACTATGTGTCTAACCTCATAAATAAAAAAAAAGTGCGCTGCACTGCTATTAAATATTTCAATTTAGTTCAAAGCAAAGTAATGATCGACTTGCTAAAAGATGGATTTTTGTATCGTGGTTCCTTGAAGGAAGTTCGAAAATTAGCGTGGCAGCGAAAGGGTTAAGGGAGGAAATCACAATAAGCCGGCTACCTTCCGGTATGCCTGGCAGACATGCTTATACAGGTCAACCGGGCATGTAATAGGTTATGAAACTGTTCAGTTATATTGACCTGTTCAACAAATATGATTAATCATTCGATATGTTTCAACCGGAATGACTTGTGCAGGCGAACCGGAATATGTGTAAGTCCCGGCAGGACCTAGGCCAGGCGGGCTTCGTTCAATCACTATATCGCCGCTGAAAATACTAAAGGGTTGCAGAAAAATAACGTCGCGCAGCCATGAAGAATATGTGAACAGTACCAACAACATACATATCCTTATCACTCAAGCTGAATTTCCTCTTCAACCACTCCCAGTTCAATAACTACTCCCAGCCCAATGCAGTACCAACTACAAATGTACCACCCGCAAACTCCAAGTATATCTTTTATTTGCAGTTTTTGTAATAATTTGCAATAAAATTTAAAAAGGATAAACATGTTTTTTTACCTTTAAATAATCGTTATGTAGTACTTCATATAGAGCATCACATGCGTCTGGTATACCATAATATAGCTGAGAGCCTAAGGCGGTATTAATGTAGTAAATTTTAGATCTTCAAAATGTTTTAAAAAATAAGCTCTTCAATTTTTTAATAAATAAAACATGTGATGTGAGCCACCGATGGTAGAAGCCGCCAGATGAAACATTCGCGTGTGAGCCACCGGTGGTACACGCCAGGTTGAACGTGTTAAATATTGGGTGTGTGCAAAAGTTTTTTCGGTTTTATTTTGTCCGTTTCCATGTTTATCGAAAGACTGAGGCCCCGGACCGTACAATCGCCTTTTTATACGCTACGTATATGGAAGTTTCTGGAAACCAGTATAATCCTATGTAAGTTCAAAACTAATTACTGACAGACTCGACAATTGTTGTAGGTACAAACCGAAAAAACTTTTGCACACACCCAATATATTTCTTCATTCATTCGTAAGTAATTATGCCAATCTTTAGGTTCAACAAAATTACATTTGAATAAGCTTTTCTTTTTTTAACCATTCCTTAGACCTCGTATCGCGGTTTATTTTCATTTTAAAGTACACTTCTGTAGCTAGTATAAAGGAAGTAGGGACCAAAGACTATTCTACTTACGGTACAAAGACTGCTCACTCCGGCAATTAACTCCTTATCTTTTTTTGATCTTGGTACCGATATTCCTCCCAACCCCACAATTTTGCTAGAAAAAGATAGCATGCTCCAGCATGTGAAAGAAGAGGGACAAAAAGTGTGGAGGAGGAGAACTCATCTTAGGAAAACTGGAATCGAAACAGATCACTATTGCCGATGATGCTTCCCGTATTAAGCAATTTGCATTGGAATTTCGGTATGGAACAAAACAGGCATTTCTGCCCTTTCTTACTAATGGGAAAATTTTTGTTTTATTTATTTTATTTTTTAGGGAGTACCTGCGTCTTAAAGGAGGAGGGTCAATAAGGCCGGTTTTCGGCTTAAATTTTTTGGCAGGAAGGACTTGAAATTTCTTTGAAATTCTTTTTGGGTTTTTATCTATAATCAATATACAGGGTGTTCAGAGGTGGGTGGTCAATACTGAAGGGGGTGAAAGGTCAGACCGAGACAAGCAAAAAATCGTATGGGTGGGGGGGGGGGGGGGGGGCATCTCGCACCGTTTGGCAGTTACAGGGTGATTCGTAAATCAGGATTTTTCCTTATATGGGAACCGCTCTTGTATTTTTATCTTTTTTTCTACGCATCGCAGCGGCCCCAAACTGATTTCAAAAAATCACTATTTGGAAGCCCTTTCCAAAAAAGTTTACACCACCCCCCTATCCCCAACCCCTTGGCCACAATCCCCCCTGGAAGTTGAAAAAATTAACTTTTATTTCACGATTTTTCACATTTCGCCCCACTTTTCTCTGAAATTCATGTTATTAACATACCTACTTTTTATTTTTTTTAAGTTGCCTATCTAATTACCTTTCCAAAAAGGTGCAACATGCCCAGGTAGGAAAAGGATACGAAAATTTATTTACAAAAATCCTTTTACAGAATATCATGATAATTCGAATTTTTAAGAAATTATACTTAAGTTAACTAAAAAATACATTTTGTTCGCTTAAAAACTAATTACAATTAAAACGTTTGTCCTTTAAAAGCTGTTCAAAATGTTCTCCGCTAGTTTCGATGCATGCAAGAAGCCAGTACCGGCCTTAGGGGGGGGCAAGCTCGGGCGGCGCCCGAGGGCGCCGGTCGATTTGGGGCGCCGAATGAATCAGGAACATATTAAAATTTCTCCGAAGAATAAGTTTGTATAACTGAAAAATTGAGTAAAAATATATGTAAGACGAAGGCAAGGGAGACAAACATGCGTTTTGAAGCATTTTTTTTTAACTTCCCGAGGTGTTTTTGTGTTCCCCCCAAGGAAAGTAGCAATTTTATGTATAAGTATCGAAAAAACAAAGCCCCTACGAACAATATTATAAATACAAGCCGTCTAGGTCCGATGATTGCTTCTTATGGCGGTATAGCCCATTTATTCTGCTCCACAGGGCTAATCTGCTGAACTATCGTTTTTACGAAAAAGTGATGTTCTACTAATTGTAACTGAGGAAGAATGCCGTTCTTACAGTACCAAAACCATTATAGGGGCGAGAACAAAATGTTAAAGATATTTGCGTTCAAATTTCTGTCATAAGAAGCAATGTAATTTCGCGCCGAATCTCGGACTACATCACTACATGTGCATTTTCAACTTCGCGGCTTGTGTTCATATGTATTAGAGGGAGTTTTGGTAAGAGCCGTTTTCCATTTTTTTGTGTATTTTCGAATAAATTTTTTCTTAGAAATTCGCGATGGGCTCTTTAGATTGTATATATTTGCAGACTGCAGCTATCACTCCTAAGCTGAGGACGTCGCTAGTGTTCTAGGCTTTCCTAAGAGTTCCATAAATTTTTTAAATAATATTTGAAAATCATTATTTTTAAAAACTCATTTGGTCTTCAAAAATATTGTTGTAGTTGATTTTCTATTTGAAATCTACATGTGATACCTTGAGTGTACTGATGCAAGGCTACCACATTATCCTCTTCTGTATGTGCACACATACTTGTATTAGACGTCTGCGCACGTCTATAGGATGTTACCTTTTGGAGCAAGTCAGTATGCTCCCTTCCGCTCAGTAATAAGCACCGAAGTATATTACTTGTATCATTAATAAATTGTTATATTAACAAACTAAAGATTATTTATTACTCCACCAGCCGCTTCCTAACAATAGGTTATGGGCCCAGCTCAGTGATAATAAATTTGTTAACAAAAAAAAATTGTGTTAATCAAAATTTATCAAAATTCTTGTGGAGTACCGAACTGACCACGTGTACACGAGCAGTGAAAAAGTGTTACCGTATACTTAACACGTAAAATATAACATGGCATCGGCAAGCTTTAATTTAAGCGGACAGGCTGTGGAGCGGCTCGTAGGCAGGCAAAATTATTGCAACTGGAGTGTTGCAATGGAGGGATACCTGCAATCTGAAGGTTTGTGGGACACAATAAAGGCGCCCACAAACGGAGCCTTAACTACAGATCAAAATAAAATATCCAAAGCGCGAGGAAAAATAATATTGGCTTTGGATCCGGTAGTGTATTCACACGTGCGCAATTTAAAAACGGCCCAAGAAGTGTGGGAAAAGTTGGAAACCGTATATGAGGATAAAGGGCTCTGTAGAAAAGTTTCCCTGCTGATGTCTCTCACGACTGTTAAATTGCATAATTGTGCGTCAATGGAGGAATACATTAACAAAATAATAAGTGTAGCCCAGCGTTTGGAAAGTATTGACTTTAAGATTCCGGACGAGCTGGTTGGAGCCATTTTATTGGCTGGACTTCCGCCCGAATATCAGCCACTGATTATGGCTTTGGAGGGCTCAAACGTGAGCATTACGGCAGATTTTGTAAAAACAAAATTGATCGCGCGAATAACGCTCTCGCCCCGAACGGAATTCAAAAAAAATAAAACTCTAAGATTTACTGAACAATTAATTTATTAATTCGACTTTGGATAGAACAATTATGCGACTTGTAAGTACGAGTAGAAAAATAACGTGGATACTGGCGACCTCCTTAGTGCGCTTTCCCAATTTAATAACTTTTTCTGCTGACGATGTGTCTAGCCGGTCACCTGGCGATAGCGGTGGTCACGTTGGGTGGTTGGCTGGAACAGGTAGACGCTGGGTCAGGGAAAAATGTGGGAAACTGCAAAATGTGGGAATTGGGGAGACTGCATGCGTGGGAATTGGGAGATATGTAGTTTTAGGGGCTTGGGTTTGTAGGTGATGTAACTCCTCCCCCCTTAGCGTGGAGCGAAGGCCAAAGGAATTGAGGGTTTGAAATTCCTTGGGTCGAAGCGATGTTTTGTTGCGGGATGACGTCATTGATGCTGAAGGCTAGATGTTTTCTCCGGGTGAAGTATGCTGCTATGATGGCTCCGGTGAGTCCGAAGATCGTTAGGATGATGTACACGATGTTGTCCCTTTGGTGAATTTTGATTTCCAGATTTTCTAATGCTTCTCTATTTTCGATGTGGTATGTCCTGAGTTTGGGTAGTGTTAATTTTTCTACGGATGAATTTTGGTGGACTTCGGTAGGTATGGCTGGATATATAAAGATGTTATCCCAGTAGATGTTCGGGTTGTCTCGGTAGGTGATTCCGTTGATCTCGACTGAGCAATTCTGGTAGTGAATTAGGAGTGTTCCTCGCAGCTTCTGTTGTTGAACTCCGCAGGTGGATTGGATTTGGGTCTCCGGGGTGTTGATCAGTAGAATGTAGTTCGGTTGTGGTTGGGAGATGGCTGTGTGTTCGATGATTTCTTCGAAGATGCAGGTAGCTGGTTTGTTGGACATGAGTTGACTGATGCAGCTAGATTCGGACGTCCTCTCGATTTGGTTGTTTCCATCGCAGTAGAAGATTCCCTCGGTTTTTGGGCATGTTTTGTCAAGATATTGAATATTAGTAGGGTTAAGAATAATATAGGGTTTAGTAACAATTAATTTTGTTTTGTTTACGGGAATAGGGATGATGTTAAAAAGGGAATAAGTTTCATTGGACATAATTGGGATGCGAACGTTAAATATGATATTAGAGTTATTATAATAGGCCTGTAATCCAAGTAATTCGTATATGTGTTCTTCTGATTTTATTTCTATGGATTGATTTTCAAAGATATGGTAAATTTCTGTAAGTTCATTTGGGTTTAATATTTGTTTTGGGATAATATTTAGTTTGGCTAAAACTATTGCTTCTGCAATGTTGGTTAGATGGTTTGAGAGCAAATCTATATTATAGTTAATTTGGTTGAGGTATTGGATATGTATTAAAAGGTTTTCATTCGATCGGATCCTGTTATCTAGTTGCATTGTATAGTGACTCAAATATTTCTGTATTTCGTTCTGTTCTCTATTAATGTGGTTAGTTATATTATCAAATCTTTCGGACATTAATTTATTAATTCTTAATTGCCTGTTAATTTCGGTATAAAATCTGGTTTGGTTAGTAGTTAGGTTTTCTATTTGTTCATTTAGGCGTTGCGCATCGTAAGCGTCCATGTTTCCTGTTATAATTTTGATTATCGACCCTAGACCGTTAACCAGTCCTCTTTTGTTCCTTGTTCTCGGTGATAGCGATTCTAACTTCCGGTTTAATGCTTGTAATTTAAATTTGGTAAGCCTCACAGAATCTTCGACTCCATTAAGTTTCTCGAGTGCCGCCAGTGATTCGGAAATTTTGTTTATATTTTCTTTATAGATTTCTAATTTGATCACGTGTACTAGGTTTTCGTAGTAGTCTATAGTCCTTGCAGTACCAAGTCGTAAGGGTAGTATAGTTTGTACGTCAGTCAGTTCTTGTATTTCCATCTTCTGTCCGTAAGCTGTCAGCGTTCTGAAATAAACGTTTCTTTTTAATCCTAGATTTATGAAGTTTTTTATTTTCATTAGTTATAACGGTCACTTTCTTATTTCCTTTTACCTTTTGCTTAATGAACCTAGGGGTTAATTTATTCCTTCTACATTGTTTCCTAAATATTGTTTCATTTATTTCAAATTCTTTGGGTTCTTCCCTATCTTTGTTCAACTTATCTATATTTTTACTTATTAAATTTTCTATTTTTTCTTTTATTTCAGGATAAAGTTTTTCTCGAAATTCGTTTAAGGTTTTAAGGTATTCGTGCTCGCTATTGAATTTTATATTGTCAAATTTATGGGTCCTACCAGAAAATAGTTCGAAAGGTGTTAATTTAGTTGTAGAATGTATGGCGTTATTGTATGTTGTAATAGTTTCGTTTAAAATATCGTCGTGGTCTTTGTTGTAGTTCATTTGTTTATATTTGTCCACGATTATCCTATAGATTTCAGTCAGGGTGGAGTGTAATCTTTCGACAGGGGAATTGCTGCTTGTTTGTTGGAATGATGTAATATGTAACTGAATATTATACTGGTCACAGAAATCTTTGAAAATGCTTGCGGTGAATTCGCTCCCTTGGTCCGCTACTATTTTATTCGGGATGCCGTGTAGGCTTAGAAAGTGTTTCAGTGATTTGATAATGTTCAAACTATTTCGTGTGGGTATTGTATAAGCTGCTGCGAACTTTGAAAATTTGTCGATGATGGTTAGTATCTGTTTATGATTTATGCTATAGATATCGATATGAATTATTTCTAGGGGTTTTGAGGGAATTTCTGTTTTTTCGTATTTAATTTTTGGCGGACTACGGTCGTATTTGAGTGTCTGGCAAGTCTCGCAGTTGTTAATGATTTTTGTGATTTTGTTAAGCATAAAAGGGAAGTAATATTGCCTTTTTAGGTGACTAAATGTCTCTCGAATTCCTCTGTGGTTAGTATTGCTGTGGTAATCGCGGATTATCTTATCTTGTTGATCGTTGTCAGTTACATCTATTAGAATTTCTTTACAGCGAAGGGGTTTGAAAGCTTTATTTCTAGAGAAGAATTTTGAGTAAACTGTCTGGATAATTCGGAAGGTTTCTTCGTCTGCAAAAATTGCCGTTAGTCTATTGGGGGCAACGAATCTCTTGAAAAGCGATGTAATGTTCTCTTCGGTGAATTCGGGTGCACGGAAAGTACGTCTTAGCTTATTGCGGAATATAGTTTCTAAGCTAGTGTGAGGACCTTTGTGAGTTCTTTCAAATATTAATTGGAGGTTGAATTCGTTGATGGGACGTTCGGAGATTGGTATTCCGTCGTCTAAATTTTCTTCGGCGGAATGAATGGTTGACCCTCGAGTACTTTGTACTGAAGTTGAGCTTCCTGCTTCGTTAATATTCACCTCGATTGTTTCCTTTTCGGGGAGTTTGATTCTACTTAATGCGTCAGCGTTAGTGTTTTGAACTCCTTTTTTATATACGATTTCGTAATCGTATTCCTCGAGTTTGAGGCGCCAGCGCACCAATTTCGAATTGGGCTCCTTCAGACTCATGAGCCAAGTCAGAGGTTTGTGGTCCGTCACTATCTTGAATTTTCTGCCGAAAAGGTAGGGCCTGAAGTACTTAGCGGCCCAAACTATAGCAAGGAGTTCCTTCTCTATAGTAGAATAATTGATTTCAGAATCAGTGAGTGTTCGGCTAGCGTAACATATTGGTTTATCAGAACCAATGGGACCCTGGGAAAGTATTGCGCCTATGGCGAATTGGCTCGCGTCAGTCGTGAGGACAAAAGGTTTCGTGAAGTCGGGGTATTGCAAGATCGGGTCATTCATTAAAATTTGTTTGCAATTCTCGAATGTCCGAAGGTAATTCTCGGTTAACTGGACTGTTCTTCCCTTTTTGAGACATTCGGTTAGAGGTTTAACTAATTTAGCAAAATCTCTAATAAATTTCCGGTAATAGCCGAGTAATCCTAGGAAAGACTTGATTTCTTTTTGGGTGCGTGGGACTGGAAAGTCCTTGATCGCTCGATTTATTAATTCGGCTTAAGTACTTTTCGCGGGATAGGACTGTCTGCCTATCCTACCGACTGCGCCAATAACGCTCTCGCCCCGAACGGAATTCAAAAAAAATAAAACTCTAAGATTTACTGAACAATTAATTTATTAATTCGACTTTGGATAGAACAATTATGCGACTTGTAAGTACGAGTAGAAAAATAACGTGGATACTGGCGACCTCCTTAGTGCGCTTTCCCAATTTAATAACTTTTTCTGCTGACGATGTGTCTAGCCGGTCACCTGGCGATAGCGGTGGTCACGTTGGGTGGTTGGCTGGAACAGGTAGACGCTGGGTCAGGGAAAAATGTGGGAAACTGCAAAATGTGGGAATTGGGGAGACTGCATGCGTGGGAATTGGGAGATATGTAGTTTTAGGGGCTTGGGTTTGTAGGTGATGTAACTCGCGCCAAGATGGAGGTCAAGCAAACAGTGACATCGAATCCAATGTTCAAGGCTTCTATACACACTTCAAAACGGAGCGAAAGCAGTATACAAATTTCAAAAAAAATCGCGGCGCAGGCGCAAGGCAAAGCAGAGCCAGTGGCAGAGCACAGGTGTCACGTGACAACAAACCACGTTGCTTCAACTGCAATGGCTATGGACACATAGCAAAAAACTGCGAAGTGAGAAAAGTGCACAAACATCAACAAGGAAATCGTTTCACGCATACAAATTGGTCCGCAAATATAGAGGAAACAGAAGCAGACGATTCTGAGAGAGAGGTAGAGAGCTTCATATGTGCTTTTTCATCGGCTGCACCTACAAATGAAATAAAACAATTTGCGTGGTATTTAGATTCTTGTGCTTCAGCGCATATATGTAAAAATAAAGAAGTGATGCGAAATTTAAAAGCCACAAGAGTAAAAAATATTAAGGTAGCCAACAAAGGTTACATGACACCGCAATGTGTAGGTGAAGTGTTACTCACTACCAAAGGCGAAAACTGCGATTTTAAACAAATAAGGTTAGAGAATGTTTTTTACGTGCCTGATGCTGCATCAAATTTAATTTCCGTCGGTATGATAGATAAGAAAGGCTACAATATAGTATATGGTGCTGGAAAATGTAAAATTGTCAACAAAAATGATAAGGTTGCTGCCGAAGGAATTATCACAACCAACAACATATACAAATTAAACGTAGAAGCGGATGAGGCAAATACTATGGAAGCGATTAATCCCGCAAAAGGGAAGCAAGTTAACACATTACAGAAAAAATCCAAAGCTATGGATATTCATTTATGGCACAGAAGGCTTGGTCATCTAAATGAACAGTACTTAATCAAATTAAGAGACTACGCAGCTGTAGGGATTAATTTCCCAGTGCAATCCTCCTTAAATAAGTGCTCCGAATGTGTACTTGGAAAACTAAAAAAAAAACTTTTTCATGAAAATATGAAAAGAGCAGAAAAAATTTTGGAGTTAGTTCACAGTGATTTGTGCCAGATGAGCTGTACTTCATTAGGTGGTGCAAAATATTTTATGACTTTCCTGGACGATTATTCCAGGAAGATTTTTGTGTACTTTCTAAAAAAGAAAGATGAAGCTCCGTTAGTACTAAAAAATTTCATCACAAGAGTTGAGAGACAAACAAGTGAAAAAATAAAAATTCTCAGAACTGACAATGGATTGGAATATGTTAATGCAAGTGTTGAGATAATAACACAAGAATTAGGCATTAAGCATCAAAAAACCATCCCATATAATCCTCAGCAAAACTCAAGAGCTGAAAGAGTCAACCGCATACTCCTCGATAAGGCAAGATGCATGTTAATAGAGTCCGGCTTGGAGGAAAAATTTTGGGCAGAAGCCATCGCTGCAGCTGCTTATGTGGCTAATCGCTCTCCTAAAAGGGTTCTTCAAGATAAAACTCCAGAAGAGTTGTGGTCAAGAATCAGGCCTAACATAGCTCATTTAAGAGTGTTTGGTAGTAGAGCACTAGCCTATATACCAGCACAGTTCAGGAATAAAATGCAACCAATCGCCAAAGAATGTGTAATGCTTGGCTATTGTACGGACCAGAAGGGCTATCGTTTATGGGATATAAAAAACAAAAAGGTATGTTCAAGCAGAGATGTGGAATTTTTTGAGGACCACTGTCCACTGAGAAAAAATATTGTCACCTTGCCAATCAGTAAAACTTGTGAGGAATCAGATGCACAAATTCCTCAAAAGCATACACAAGAATTATCAACCACACCAAAGGATGTCACAGGAAGTGAAGATCATCCAGATGATCCAGATGAGCCAATGGAGACCACTCAACAGGAAGAAGAGATAAGCAGTGATGAAGAAGATTTTCCTGCTATTCGTAGGTCAACAAGATTAACAACCAGAACAAAAGCACTCGATGACTATGTTTTGTACTCATCGATGCTTACAGCTGATGAACCAGCATCTTACGAAGAAGCCATGCAAGGCTCTGAAAGAAACCAGTGGATAGCAGCCATGGAAAAAGAGTACCAGTCCATAATAAAAAATAAAACATGGATTTTGGAGAAACCACCACCCGGCCTACCAATTATAGGATGCAAATGGGTCTACAAAAAGAAAATTGATAAGTCAGGAGTGACATGCTACAAAGCAAGGTTAGTGGCCAAGGGATACAGCCAAGTAAAAGGCATAAACTATGATGAAACCTTTTCGCCTGTTGTGAGATACACAAGCTTACGTGTACTGTTTGCGCTCGCTGCAAAACAACGGTTGATTGTCTATCATCTAGACATAGACACTGCATTTCTTCATGGAGAATTGGAAGAAACCATATACCTTCAACAGCCAGAAGGGTTTGCAGAAAATGAGGATAAGGGATACGTCTGCCACTTAAAAAAGGCACTTTACGGACTCAAGCAGGGAAGTCGTGCATGGAATCAAAAACTGCACTCACTGTTAAGCAACTTGAAGTTCAACAGATGTGTAAACGACCCATGCATCTATTACACCTTTGTAAATGAGGGAGCTATATATATAGCAGTCTTTGTGGATGATTTAATAATTTTTACAAATCACCACAAATTGTATTATGCATTTAAGGAAGAGTTAAAACTTCATTTCCCCTTCAAGGATTTGGGAGAGGCAAGAAAGTGTTTGGGCCTCAACGAGCATCAAAATAGAGAAAAAGGATTCATTTCGTTGGACCAAAGCGACTACATTGGAACAATTCTAAAAAATTTCAACATGGTGGACTGTAAGCCAGTATCTACACCAATGCAGACAGGATTAGCACTAAATTCAAGTATGTCGCCGGTCAAGCATGATGAGATGGAAAAATTGAAGCGGATACCTTATCAGAATGCAGTAGGAGCTCTCCTGTACGTTTACCAAGGATCAAGACCAGACTTAGGCTATTCTGTGAGTACAATAAGTAAATTTAATAACAATTATGATGAGAGTCATTGGAAAGCAGTGAAGAGGGTTATCCGATACCTAAAAGGTACAAGAAATCTAAAACTAATTTATTCAAGAGATTCAAACCCAAAACTGTCAGGCTTCTGTGATGCAAGTTGGGCTTCAGATCCATACGACTCTAGATCTGTAACGGGATACATATTCACAATGCAAGGGGCAGCAGTAAGCTGGAATACTAAGAGGCAAGCAACTATTGCAACTTCAAGCACCGAGGCTGAGTACCAGGCACTCCAGGCTGCCACGCAGGAGCTGATATGGCTCAGAGGTTTAACTATAGAACTCTTCATTCAGGATGAGAAACCCACTACGATGTTTTGTGACAACAAAGGAGCCATCGACTTAGCCAAAAACGCGCATTTCAGTTCCAGAACAAAGCATGTTGACGTCAAGAGGCATTTCATCAAAGAAAAAATTGAGCGAAAAGAAATGAACCTTCAGTTCATTGACTCCAAAAACATGTTAGCGGATGGATTGACCAAAGCAGTTCCAGCAAACCAGCTGTGTGAATTTGTATTCTACGCAGGCTTAAAGAACATTTAAAGTGATTTACTTTTATATTTTTACAAAGAAAAACAAAATGAACATTAAATTTAATTATATATTATGATATTATTTCTAAAAAAAAAAAACAAATTTTGTGAGCTATAAGCAAAGAAGGTATTATTTTGTTAAACAGTGCATAAGTTTATGTTTCAAATGTTCAAATAAGAGGAGGGTGTTGTAGTTGATTTTCTATTTGAAATGTACATGTGATACCTTGAGTGTACTGATGCAAGGCTACCACATTATCCTCTTCTGTATGTGCACACATACTTGTATTAGACGTCTGCGCACGTCTATAGGATGTTACCTTTTGGAGCAAGTCAGTATGCTCCCTTCCGCTCAGTAATAAGCACCGAAGTATATTACTTGTATCATTAATAAATTGTTATATTAACAAACTAAAGATTATTTATTACTCCACCAGCCGCTTCCTAACAATAAATATTAAAGGAAAGAGTGATACATAAGGTAAATGAACCATTTCATTTTTGGACGTTGTACCTTTTATGCATTCAATTTTTGAGAGAAAAGCAAGATATAAACCTGATTATTATACATTTATGTTAGTACTAAAGTTATTCTAATTTACCTGTAAATGTTATTGAAATGCATAATTTATGAAACGTAAATACGAATTTGATTTTTTCAATTTTTCCAATAGTTTATTTTTAAACTGCAGATTCCATCATAATATCAAACTGAAGTATTTACTAGTTTAATTGATTATTATTCCAAGTTTTCGTAGCAAAGATTCGTAATTTAATGAAAAAGCAATTGGAATGCTATACAATATTTAAATGCATATAAAGATTATTTCAGGAAATCCAAAATACGTTTCGAAAATCATGAAGCCTTAAGATTCTCAGTGATACATAACTCGGATATAGTAAATTTTATTCTCAGATGAAGCATTGAAGATTCTATAATACATGAATCAACATTTTCTACTTACACTCTTTATTCTTCCTAATTTTTGACTTTTTGCTTTTATTATTGCACATTTAACTAGTATTTCAAAGAAAATTTTACGGAAGGTATATTCACCCATCAAATTTAATTTTCTTTATCCTGTTCTGTCCAATGTCACATCCAGTATTAAATGTAGTTTTCAGTTTATATATGAAATTCAATAATAGATTACGCAACGTTGGGACTATACAAAAAAATTAACAAAAAAAATAAAAACCGACTTCGAAACTATGCTTGTATGTATGTACAAATTTAAACTAAAAAGTTAAAAATAATATTTGTTATTACTTTACAGAAAAGAGCATTCAAGGATAATATACAAAATTATTGATATTTAAATATTTACAATAACTAATCAGTCAGTTTTTTAATTGGTGTAGGCAAGGCAAGTTTTAAACCTAGAGAATTTGGGTTTTTAAACTTGCCTTGGCTGGCACCGACTCCAAAAAGTAACTGATTAGATATTGTAAATATTTAAGTACGAGTATTAATAGTTTTATATATTGTGCTTGAATGCTCTTCTCTTTAAAGTAATAAAAAATAGTATTTTTAACTTTTTAGTTTAAAATTGTACATACAGGCAAAGTTTTGAAGTCGTTTTTTATTTTTTTGGTAAATTTTGTTTTATTTTTCAATTTTTAGCTGATTTTCATCAAATTTAAACGGGACCACCCTCGAGAAATAAAAAAAGAATTATTAAAATCGGATCACAATCGGCGAAGATATCGCGTAACATACACAAAAAAAAGAAAAAGAAGAAAAAAATAAAGTCGAATTGAGAACCTCCTCCTTTTTTTGAAGTCGGTTAAAATAAAGAATGCCCAACTATTTGATCTAGGGCCTTCTTTTTTAACACCCGAGTAACATTTACGATTTTTCCGTTCGAAGCCTACGCAAAGTGGAAATTTGTTTTGAGTGGTGGTTACAAAGTTGACACTTTGCAGATTTGGGATTGCAGAAAAATTAATTTTTTCTTATCAACATTTTTTATCTTTGTTTTCTTTGCTGGCTGATAATATTTTATTTTAACGATGAAAAACGAGACCTCTACGAAGAAACATAAACTTTCTGGTTATGAATACAGAAAAAGAAAAGCATCAGAACCAACTATTCAAAATGAAGTTAGATCTAAACCAATTTCGGATGGAAATAAGTTGAACATAGATGAGGACGAGCCCAACAACCAAGATGCGGTAGATGACGGAAATTGTGAAAATATAGAAGAATTATCTAAAAGTTTTTCGGATTATGCTTTATGGCCAGTTCATCGTACCAAAAAATCGTACTTCTTTTTTCCACTTGGGGACAAATTTTTAAAGCTCTTATTTAACTTGACCATGTTGCCCGTCCACATGTGCATTTCTTGTGTAATTCAAAATTAGAAATCGAAGTTTAACTATGTTCAGAGAAAGCCCAAACCTTGAAATTGTTCACACTGCTAAATTTTTGATGACACTACAAGTTAAAATAAATTTTGAACCTGCGATAATTGTTTAACTTTTTATTGCGCTAATTATAAAAGCGTGTTTTTTTTTTTGTTTTTTAAGCCATAATTTTTATATTTGTTTTTAAAAGGGGCGCCGAGGAAAAGTTTGCCCGACTAAACGCAAAAGCCTAAGGCCGGCACTGCAAGAAGCCTTCGTTTTATTTCACGTTTGAGGTCTATGGTAGCCAGCCTCTCCCGTATTTTCGTGGCTGCAGTCCCAATCCTGGTAACTAATTCTTGTCTGGTGTTGATTTTTCTTGAGTAAACATCATCTTTCATCATTCCCTATAAGAAAAAGTCCAGTGGAGTAAGGTCCGGTGACCTAGCAGGCCAAAGAATCGGTCCGCCTCGTCCAATCCAGCGCTCTGGGTAATATTCATTTAACCTTGCCCTAACAATGTTCCCAGTATGCGCAGGTGCTCCGTCGTGCTGTAAATAAATTGCACTTCTGGTGGCCAGGGGGATGTCCTCCAACAGATCCAGAAGGGTATTCTCCAAAAAGTCCGAATATAGCTGACTATTCAGCACTTGGGGCAAGATGAAGGGTTCTATCAACTGGTTGCCGATGATGCCAGCCCAGACATTGACACTAAATCTTTGCTGGAAGGACCGACACCTTGTCCTATGTGGGTTCACATCTGACCAGGTGTGGAGGTTGTGGAAGTTTGTGATGCCATCCCGGGTGAATTGCGACTCATCCGTCCACAGAATTCGGTCTAGAAACCTTCTGTTTTTTATGTCAGACTCGAACAGCCAAGTGCAAATTGCAATCGTCTTTCGGAATCTCCTTCTCGTAGTGCTTGGACCGGGATATGGTGGTATGGATGTAGTCCCTCTCGGTTCACAACGGTCCAAACTCTCCCTGAAGACAATCCTAACCTTCGTGCGACCTGCCTGATGCTTATTACAGGGCTGTTCCTGACGATGTTGAGGATTTGTTGGTCGGGGTCCGCTGAATCGGCCGATTTTCCTGCTCGCGTTTCTGCTCTGGGGGCGGTTACACTTCCGGTTTCTTTTAACCTTCTGAAAGTCCTTGAAAATACCCTTCTTTTGGGTACCCGCCGATTCGGGAATCTCCTTTGGTATTGTCGTACGGCCTCACTATCATTTCCGTCTACTAAACCGTACACGTAAATTATATCGGCAGACTCTTCAACACTGCATTCTGCCATTTTATCTTAATTTTTTCTATTAAACACCCGGTTTTATCGCTTGCTTCTCCAACTGTGGTCAATGTCCTTTCAAACTTACCCATTTTTATACCATAATTCATAGGAGGTATTAGAAACGGAGCGTCAGGATACTTAAGAGTCAATACTGGATATAATAAACTAATAACGCTATTTAACGAGATTACATTTATTATTTTATTACTGTTTTGCTGAAATAATAAAAATGTACTACCTCTGTTTCCTAAACAAACATTTCCGAACTTGCTGTCATAAAAATTGTTTACTTAACGACTTTTTTCATTATGGTGCAATAAAGTAATTAGGTACCTGTGAGGATGTTTTAATTTCAGGACTTTTGCAACCCTTTTCTACCTGGGCATGTTGCACCTTTTTGGAAAGGTAATTAGATAGGCAACTTAAAAAAAATAAAAAGTAGGTATGTTAATAACATGAATTTCGGAGAAAAGTGGGGCGAGAGGTGAAAAATCGTGAAATAAAAGTTAATTTTTTCAACTTCCAGGGGGGATTGTGGCCAAGGGGTTGGGGTTAGGGGGGTGGTGTAAACTTTTTTGGAAAGGGCTTCCAAATAGTGATTTTTTGCAATCAGTTTGGGGCCGCTGCGATGCTTAGAAAAAAAGATAAAAATACAAGAGCGGTTCCCATATAAGGCAAAATCCTGATTTACGAATCACCCTGTAACTGCCAAACGGTGAGAGATGCCCCCCCCCCCACCCATACGATTTTTTGCTTGTCTCGGTCTGACCTTTCACCCCCTTCAGTATTGACCTCCCACCTCTGAACACCCTGTATAGTCAATTTCAACCAATATGAAACTTCCAAATACCCTCACCCTCTCTGCCATCCCCTCAAAGTTATGAAAAAGCAGCTATAAATAGCACTATTTTAACTCTTACCGGATCAATGCCGCCATATAAGCGGCATGACACCTTTACTTATTAGGTCCAATGCCGCGTATATGGCGGCAAAAATCATTGTATTATTTCGCAGTGTTATTGGTATATTTACAATTTTATCGCGTTAACTATTGTGCTAGGTTCTTTCTTTGAATTTGTCCCACCTTGTTATCTATCTTTCGCCATTTTTATCTATACTTGTGTACTCTTGAGCTCTTCTCTGTACTTGATATAAAAATGTTTAGTACACAGGTTATTTTCGTATGAAAAATAAATTGGACCTGGCGGTAAGTAAACTTGTAATACATCCGGACCGTTAAGGGTTAATGCATTAACGCTTATAGAAAATGTCTCAGCGAAATCTTTTATTTTACAATACAGATAATGCATCTAGACAACCAATCAAACATAAATATCCTCCTCCCCCCACCATACCCCCTTCCGCACGAAAATTTCAAGTCCTTTCTGGCAAAAAATTTAGCCCGAAAACCGGCCTTATTGATTCTCCTCCTTTAGAGTGATCATTCTTTGTAACTCGATATTCTTTGGTAGGGACCCTATATAACACGGTTGGCCTGAAATTTTGTTGGTCTCCCTAGCTAGAGCGTTTGTGTGAGGCAACTACGCAATCGCCCGACTCTCCACTCTAATTGCCTACATATTGGGGCGTGTGTAGCGTCGTTGGGCCGATTTCTCGTAAGTCATGGGCCATAGTAGGTGCAGGGACGAAAATATGTTGTACTGATGTTACCACCGCCACCGCTCCTAATGCAAAACCGATTTTTTAGCGTTTTGAAGGAGTCATGTTTCACTCACAAGCGTTCATTTTTGATTTCAAATAAAAATTATGAACCCGGGTATGCACCCAAAGTAGAAATAGAAAGTCGAGTGAAGACCCTGCTGTGGAGAACTGATAATAAATAAGCGATTTCTGACTGGAATTATTTCAAAATTTAATGACATATACTCGAAAATATTAATAAAACATCGTTGAAGTTTAAAAACATTCAACTGAATTCTTCCTTGTTAATTCCCATTAATCCCAATTAAAACCTGGACTTCTAGCAAATCACCTAACAGAATGAAAACCTGCTGCCCTTTTTAAAAGTGGTAAGCTAATTTAAGGGGAGGTTCTCATCTAGAACGTCAAAAAGTAGGTAAAGTTCGTGATTTTTTTGAAGGCAAATGACAAGACATAGGGAAATGATATTTGGCATTATCTTTTATTGTACATTTATCTGTACGAAAAAATTTTTTTATTCAAAAAAAAAAAACAAAATGGCGCCCGTTATTCAACTTCTCCGGAGGCATGTTTTTCGAAAATTGCCCAGCTGCGTACAATTTAGGAGTCGCAGATTGGTCTGAAATCAAATAATGATGACATTATTATAAACTAGAATAAATTTGTCTCAGAAAGAGTGGACGACTTTCAAAAAAAATTTAAAATTGACGGAATGGCGCGATTTTGAAATTTTAAGGCCGTTTTCGGCCGTTTTTTTTCATAGTTTATCACTTACAAAAAGGAGATAATGTTACAATTTTCAAAATGTGCTCCACTCTTTCTATGAAGAAAATTGTTTACTTTAATATGCACGAAACTAGAAGTTGATCGGTTGAACCGTTTTTGAGTTATCTTGTACGCAAATTGTACACAAACATGCCTCCGGAGAAGTTGAATAACGGGCGCCATTTTGTTTTTTTTTTGAATAAAAAAATTTTTTCAGAGAAATGTACAATAAAAGATAATGCTAAATATCATTTCCCTATGTCTTGTCATTTGCCTTCAAAAAAATCACGAACTTTACCTTTTTTTTTGACGTTCTAGATGAGAACCTTCCCTTAAAATATAATATGATTCGAACAAAATTGAATTCCGCCAGGTTCTATGATTTTCGGACGAATAAAATTTTGCGTTGACTGAATTGTGTCAAAATCAAACTATTGGTTCTGGGGTAATTGCGTCTGCAAATTTGCGCGCAATTGTGTTGCTGAAATTATCGAAAACAACTCACAAGCTCTCTGTGTGGTGTTTGACTACAAAGCAAAAGCGCCGGCGCATTTCTGTCGTGCGTTTGCGTCATCGCAAATTACTGGAAACTATAGCTTTTGGGGCAGACACATATCAAGAAAGAATTATAACTTGAATACAGGAGCCCTAATAAAATCTAAGTGCTTGGCATGAAATTCGACATGAATCATACCGGTTTGTGTTTTGTAGCTGAATTGCGTTCAGAAATTCTTGTATGTATAAGATTATACACAATTCAGCTGTATCAGACGGTATTTTAAACTTGAACTGCACTTAAAATTATGACCTAACTTATGACAAATTACTAAAGCACAAAGCGGTGATAATGAGCACTTCAATAATAAAAAAAAATGAATTTCTACAGACTAATATTCGATTCAGCGCTTGCGTTTTTTAATTGAGCAGGCGAATGCAAAAACTATTATTCGTTATTGAGCAAATAGTACCTGATTTAGATTTATCAGCACAGCTCTCACTGTAACAAGTTTTTTTATTGTGCAAATTGCAATGTGTCTTCGAATTTTTATATACAGGGTGTTCAGAGGTGGGAGGTCAATACTGCAGGGGGTGAAAGGTCAGACCGAGACAAGCAAAAAATCGTATGGGTGGGGGGGGGGGGGGGGGGGGGGGCATCTCGCACCGTTTGGCAGTTACAGGGTGATTCGTAAATCAGGATTTTTCCTTATATGGGAACCGCTCTTGTATTTTTATCTTTTTTTCTAAGCATCGCAGTGGCCCCAAACTGATTTCAAAAATCACTATTTGGAAGCCCTTTCCAAAAAAGTTTACACCACCCCCCTATCCCCAACCCCTTGGCCGCAATCCCCCCTGGAAGTTGAAAAAATTAACTTTTATTTCACGATTTTTCACCTTTCGCCCCACTTTTCTCCGAAATTCATGTTATTAACATACCTACTTTTTATTTTTTTTAAGTTGCCTATCTAATTACCTTTCCACAAAGGTGCAACATGCCCAGGTAGAAAAGGGTTGCAAAAGTCCTGAAATTAAAACATCCTCACAGGTACCTAATTACTTTATTGCACCATAATGGAAAAAGTCGTTAAGTAAACAATTTTTATGACAGCAAGTTCGGAAATGTTTGTTTAGGAAACAGAGGTAATACATTTTTATTATTTCAGCAAAACAGTAATAAAATAATAAATGTAATCTCGTTAAATAGCGTTATTAGTTTATTATATCCAGTATTGACTCTTACGTATCCTGACGCTCCGTTTCTAATACCTCCTATGAATTATGGTATAAAAATGGGTGAGTTTGAAAGGACATTGACCACAGTTGAAGAAGCAAGCGAAAAGAACGGGTGTTTAATAGAAAAAATTAAGATAAAATGGCAGAATTCAGTGTTGACGAGTATGCCGATATAATTTACGTGCACGGTTTAGTAGAAGGAAATGATAGTGAGGCCGTACGAGAATACCAAAGGAGATTCCCGAATCGGCGGGTACTCAACAGAAGGGTATTTTCAAGGACTTTCAGAAGGTTAAAAGAAACCGGAAGTGTAACCGCCCCCAGAGCAGAAACGCGAGCAGGAAAATCGGCCGATTCAGCGGACCCCGACCAACAAATCCTCAACATCGTCAGGAACAGCCCTGTAATAAGCATCAGGCAGGTCGCACGAAGGTCAGGATTGTCTTCAGGGAGAGTTTGGACCGTTGTGAACCGAGAGGGACTACATCCGTACCACCATATCCTGGTCCAAGCACTAGGGAAGGAGATTCCGAAGGACGATTGCAATTCTGCACTTGGCTGTTCGAGTCTGACATCGAAAACAGAAGGTTTCTAGACCGAATTCTGTGGACGGATGAATCGCAATTCACCCAGGATAGCGCCACAAACTTACACAACCTCCACACCTGGTCAGATGTGAACCCACATAGGACCAGGTGTCGGTCCTTCCAGCAAAGATTTAGTGTCAATGTCTGGGCTGGCATCATCGGCAACCAGTTGATAGAACCCTTCATCTTGCCCCAAGTGCTGAATAGTCAGCTATACTCGGACTTTTTGGAGAATACCCTTCCGGATCTGTTGGAGGACATCCCCCTGGCCACCAGAAGTGCAATTTATTTACAGCTCGACGGAGCACCTGCGCATACTGGGAACATTGTTAGGGCAAGGTTAAATGAAAATTACCCAGAGCGCTGGATTGGACGAGGTGGACCGATTCCTTGGCCTGCTAGGTCACCGGACCTTACTCCACTGGACTTTTTCTTATAGGGAATGATGAAAGATGAAGTTTACTCAAGACCAATCAACACCAGAGAAGAATTAGTTACCAGGATTGTGACTGCAGCCACGAAAATACGGGAGAGACTGGCTACCATAGACCTCAAACGTGAAATAAAACGAAGGCTACTTGCATGCATCGAAACTAGCGGAGAACATTTTGAACAGCTTTTAAAGGACAAACGTTTTAATTGTAATTAGTTTTTAAGCGAACAAAATGTATTTTTTAGTAAACTTAAGTATAATTTCCTAAAAATTCGAATTATCATGATATTCTGTAAAAGGATTTTTGTAAATAAATTTTCGTATCCTTTTCCTACCTGGGCATGTTGCACCTTTTTGGAAAGGTAATTAGATAGGCAACTTAAAAAAAATAAAAAGTAGGTATGTTAATAACATGAATTTCGGAGAAAAGTGGGGCGAAAGGTGAAAAATCGTGAAATAAAAGTTAATTTTTTCAACTTCCAGGGGGGATTGTGGCCAAGGGGTTGGGGATAGGGGGGTGGTGTAAACTTTTTTGGAAAGGGCTTCCAAATAGTGATTTTTTGAAATCAGTTTGGGGCCGCTGCGATGCGTAGAAAAAAAGATAAAAATACAAGAGCGGTTCCCATATAAGGAAAAATCCTGATTTACGAATCACCCTGTAACTGCCAAACGGTGCGAGATGCCCCCTCCCCCCACCCATACGATTTTTTGCTTGTCTCGGTCTGACCTTTCACCCCCTGCAGTATTGACCTCCCATCTCTGAACACCCTGTATAGGGTGTCCGGGAAGTAGTGCGCCAAAATTAAGGGGATGGTAGCTTGGGTCATGACCTACCAGAATATCCAAATATGACCTTAGTGAAAACCTCACCGTTTTCGAGATATTTGGGTTTTTATGAAAAATTAAATTTGATTTAAAATGAACATGGCATATCTTATTATTCATGAATAAAATGGGTGATTCTGAAATCTACATTAATTAAGCAATTTTTTGAATTGCTTTCCCATCACTGCCTAGTACATTTTTTTTTCACCAGTTGAGGTCAAAATAGAGTCAAATAATTTTGAACAGCAAAAAAAAAATGTGATTATTTTTTTTCTCGACGGTCTTGTGTTAGTAATAAAAAATGACATGCTTACCAGGTAGGGCAACTTATCTAGAATATTTTAGCAAAAAAAAAAAAACATGAGAACATGTCTTTTTATGTGCACCAACTAGTCAATAAACTGAAATTTAATTTTTCATAAAAACCCAAATATCTCGAAAACGGTGAGGTTTTTACTAAAGTCATATTTTGATATTCTGATAGGTAATGACTCAAGCTACCATCCCCTTAATTTTGGCGCACTATTTTCTGGACACCCTGTATATTACTTTAGAGCATATCATTTCAGTTACAAAAATTGTATCCACTAATTTTCTTCAAAGTGCAGTAGTTTTAAAGTTAGTATAGTAGCATTGGCGCTCTGAGGGCTAAATTAATCACATTTTGATTCATGGGCGAATTTAATAATTAATTCGAAAATAGATTTGTTTTTTGGTAGTTTTTAGATAAAGTTATTGAATAAGAAAGACTTGCCGATGTACTAAATAATAACATACATCCTAGAATATTACCTACCCAAGAGAATTTACAAAAATGAACTTTATGTCTTACTATGTTTACAACAAGAATTTATATTTTCGTAGGCGTAAAGCATTCCAAAAATAGAAGTTCTCTAGCCATAATAAATTGGTATCTCTTCAAAGAATTACATACATTCTAAAAGTGCTTTTAGCAAATAGAATTTTGTGTTTCCGAGAATCATCCCTTTGAAGTAGAAAATTACGCTATTAGTAGAGTAAGATACAGAGACTTAAAATCTTAAATTTAAATCAATACTATACGTGGCCGTGATATGAACGTTTTATTTTCGACTCAACATGAAAGATATCAATTTCACTCTTTGAATATGCCTAGGTAGAGTAGATTGACTTTAAGTAGGATTATTAAGGAGTCATATATATATATATATTTTGATTTCTCGTAAGTAATTTCATTGCCTTCCCTTTTGATTACCTTTCAAAGAGTATAAGGGAAATAAATTCGCTCAAAGACGCAAAAGCTGGAAAGATGTAAATGAAAGTGTCCTCTTCCCGCAATGTGTCCCAGAATGAAAGCTTCTGCAGAGCAAAATTAGAACGTATTACAACGTTTCTTTATTTAATTTATGTTATGTATGTCATCCCAAATTTTCTCTTCATTCACACAAGAATGTACTTTTACACATTGATGACGACTGACGTGACACAACCCTATCTGGAGGATGTTTGCCATTGATTTTATCAGTGTGAACATCAAAGAAAAATGAGCATAAAGTTATTCCCCGAAAAGAATTTTAGAGCATGTATATAACGGAAAAATTCTTTTCGGCAGCGAACAGTAATGAAGGCGCTATTCATCTCCTCGAGCCATTCAAAGCAGAGATCCTTTTCTGAATTCCATTTAATATGTTCGGCACTGGTCGGATGGGTACTTGGCCAGCATCAAAGGACGACGCTTGAGAACATGTTACGAAATGTACACTGAAATTTTATAGGAAGTATCTTGGCAATATTAGAAGTTATTCATCTTTGAGGATGTTCCGTCCTGCAGAAGACGTTCGCCGGAATACTTAACAAGTTCAATGCCTCGATCTGATTTTAATAGGACTCACCAGGACTTCGTGAAATGAGGAGTGGTGGGGTAGTAAGCGATATATGAGCCCAAGTACGGAAGACTAAATAAATAAATTTATTAAAAAAATTAACAAAACAATATGGATAACATATTTCATGAGCTACCTATGATTATATACACGGAATGAGTTTTACAAAACATATTAAAGTTGTTATTGTTTTTAGCGGGGCGATGTCAGTCAGTTCAGTTCAGTTCACTTTCTACTCAGCCTCTGAAGTCTTTCCTTGAGGCTGCCGGGCTTGAGTTTGCTGGTTTTCGTTGTGCTCGTTGCATTCTGCTGCTTCATCTTCTTCAGTCTGTGGGTTGTATATGGGGGTAAGATTCAGATAAATGAAGGGAAGGAGTGCAAATAAATTAAATTTTTAAATAGGTTTTGCGGTGAATCCAATTACTTACAGCTCACTGGACAGGAAAGCGATTTCTTTCTTCCAGATATCTTTGAAGTCATTAGTAAATGGTGCCCAGCACTCGAAGAATTTTCCCGGCGTACTTTGCTCCAATGTCCCAGATTTCGGAATGTAATGATAAAATCGCATTGTCCTTATGAAGATACTTCGACATTCGTCTAATTTTTTAAGTTGCTTTTCAATTTTTCGTGTCGCCACGGAATTGAAATCTTTCATTTTATTTTTGAACGGTTGCAGAGTCGATTCGGTCGAAGATGCAATTACTTTTTCTGTTGTACTTTTGCAAACTGTTCGGAGCATTTTTAAGTTGGGGAGAGAAAAAAAAGGAAAATTTTTAAGAAAATTGGTTTTCACTTTTAATATTTTTTAAGTGAAATTACTTTATCTTTCTACAATTTATTTGGCAACTTAACATTATTATTACCACAAGGCGGAATTATCTTGCACTATTTTATCCAATTTGCATTGATATTGGGTCTGGTTTTTACGAGTTTGCATATTTTGCAGATAATCTACATATTAGGGGGCATTTTTTTTACGAATATTATTATTTTATTATTTTTTTTCAGTCCCACCTCGAAATTTTGTGGGAAATACCTAAACACAAATTCCCTGAAAATTGGAGCCCTTAATATTAATATTAAGCGCTCGACCAAGGCGTATAAAAAAGTAGTGTGGAATTTTCATGGATTATTGAGCTAAATTGTAGAAACACTACCTCAACTTCAAATCCCAATATCTCAAGAAATATGGATGTTAGCGATTTGGTGTTTAGAACTTTTTTGTAGGAAATTGAATTTCCTACAAGTTTGTCATATTCACTTTTTCTTTAGCTCTTGTTATTTAGGTTATAGGAGCAAAAAGCGAGAATTTCATGGAAAAATTGGGTTTAGTGACCCGTACTACCTCGCTGGTGGGAGTTAGGGTTACGCCGCAGTATACACTTTTGTAGAGTATTGAATTCTGAAGAATTGACCAAGATTATATCATAAAATGCCTCTGAGTTGTAGAGTTTTGAAGAAAAAAAATCAAAGTTTACGTGTATTTTATACTGGAAATCTTTATACGCCTTGCTCGAGCACTTAATATTAATATTAAGGGCTCCAACTTTCAGGGAATTTTTGTTTAGGTATTTCCCACAAAATTTCGAGGTGGGATTAAAAAAAAAAAAAAAATAGTCGGGAAAAAAAGAGCACCCTAGTACATATGTAGGTATATTTTATGTCTGCAAGAAAAGCTCATCGGTATTACACAGATATTTGTAGTTTGACATGATTATGGAAAATCGAGAAGTTTTTATACCAGTAGTATACTATAAAGGTTTTATAGAATCGAACTTAGTTTGGTGCTGCTTGTCAACGCTAAAAACAATTGCCAACTCAAACAGGCTTACTATAGCCTGGGTGCCGGGCCATGAAGGAATTGGCAATGAAAAAACGGATGAGCTCGCCAGGAGGGGAGCAAAGTCCGCGTTCAAAATAGAGCCTTACTGTGGCTTGGCTAAGAGTTACTACAGTTCCTTCCTTAGGCTATGCAGAAAAGCAATAAAGCCTTACATTGGAACAACCAAACTGGACTAAGACAGGCGAAAAGATTCATCTACCCCTTCAAGCAGAGGACGATGAAACTTCTTACGCTCAACAAGTCGGGACTAAAGATTATAACCGACCTACTCACGGGACACTGTGCCCTAAGGTACCACCTCAAAAAGATATGTGTTGAGGTCGATGATATATGTCGCTTCTGCATTGAAGAAGAAGAAACAGCGGAGCATGTACTCTGCCTTTGTCCAGCCTTAGGTCGGCAAAGGCTAACACACTTCGGAGCGTCCACTATCGCACCGGCAGATGTGTCAAAGACGACTCTCCAAAGCGCTATAGCCTATTTTAAGAATCTAGACGTGGAAGGGGTTTAATATAGAGGGGATAGCACAATAGACCTTATAGGTCGCGTTGCTTTCAAGTGACACCTAGATTGACATAACGACACACCAGCAATAATAATAATAATAAAATAATAATAGTTCTAGTATATCGACTAAGCCAGTAGATAAAAATATGCAAGAAGACTAAGCTTGAATATATCTCAGCAAATTCAAAAAATAGATTTATTAAATAACATTCGATGGTATTTCCCAAAATGGTGAAACCACTGAAAAAACAGTTGACTTACCTTTAAGTTTCTTGTCCAAATCAGTAATTTGCAGCTTAACTTCATCGAAATCCACAGCGACTGCTTTATCAACATCGCCTGGTTCAGGTATGGGAAGTACAATTTCCGGTAGAGGAACACCTTCTTTTCGCCTACGATCTATGTACGTCTTAACAATAAAGTGTAGTAATGTAACTTTGGAATCTTTTGATTTAACATCCTTTAATTTTGGCAAGATCTCCAGCCCAAAACCATCAGCCTGACCTCTAGCCCTATTTCCACCATTCATATAATTTCCCAGTGTAAGAATAATTGAGAATAAAAGTTTCAAATCTTCATTATCAAGCAAAAACAATGAGAGTTGCTTAACAATTTCCAATTTTCGTGCAACTTGCGTGCATCCTTCTTCGAATTCGGCCTGAAAAACGATGCAGGAGATCCTCTCAGCCGAGGACGAAATGTTCGCGATCCTCAAGAGAAATTGTTCCGGTGCATCTAAAGGTATATTACCGGCTGCTGCTTCTTTGATCATCGCCAACTCTTCCGAAGTCGCTCTGATTTCCATGATCTGCTGCAGGGTCTCCAGACAAATCACGGACGTATCACAATGATAGATAGCGTGTTCGATTTCGTCAAAGTCAACATGCAAACTTCTTGCGAATATTCCTACATTCTGGGATCGTTTACTGTCTAAAACTTTTATAGTCTTCAGTCGGACTGGTTTCGATTTTTCGGGCTTAATTTTAGGAACGATTGCTTGCCGAGAAAAGAGTTCAGTGAACTCGTCGATATTATCTAAATTTGTTTCATCTATTTCTTGCCAGAGTTCATTTTGAGGAGTGGTAACTTCGTCGACCTCTTCCACTTCGGCAACTGGTTTCGGGGGCGCCACAATACGCGTCCAGTATAGTGGCTTCATAGGCTTCGGGGGATTTACAGCATTTTTACGTAAAGCTTAAATGTTTTTGTGTTAAATTTAGAATTAAGGGAATATAATAAAATAACTCACTGTTCGTCTGGTACCACGCCCCTCCTGCTGGTGGCATTGGGAGTGGGGCTGGAGTTGTTGGCGTTCTGGGCGGCGCGGGTGTCATGCGGCCAGTAGGCGTTGTCTGATTTTGTCCTGCTGGAGGTGGAGGTCCCGCAGGAGTATTAGGTGCGGGCGGGAATGGACCTAAAGGTGGAGGAGGAGGTATAGGACCGGATGTTAGCTTATTTATTGGGGGTGGCGGGGGTGGTGCAGGCATTCCTGGACCTGGAGGTGGAGGGGGTGGGGGAGGCACTCCAGGAGGAGGTGGTGGTGCTGGAGGCGGTGGTACTGAAGTAAGAGACCCAGTTGGCATTGGTGGAGGAGGAGGAGGTAGTGGACCTGAAGTTATCGGGCCAGGAGGAGGGGGTGGGGGTGGGGGAGCACCAACTATTGGACCCAGAGGAGGAGGCGGGGGAGGTGGTGGAGGAGGCATGAAACTGGTATTACCTAAGGAAGAAAGCGGGGTAGTTTGTGCTGCTGGCGGTATTGACGGATTTATAGATGCTGAGGATGAAGAAAGAGATAGCGACGAGGGTGGTGGTGGTGGTGGAGGAGGAGGAGGTGGAGGCGGTGGAGCTTTTCCTTCTACACTATTCGTCTTCTTAACCTCCTCAGGTATCGTTGTAGTCGAGGCATCCGTTAAAGTTATTTTTGTTTGTACAAACTGATCAGTTCGTATTTTGGTTATTTCCTTACTATTATCTGCTTTGCTTAAAACTCCAGAATTTCCACATATGCAGCACCTATCCTCACTTAAACTAGTTTGTAGCGCCATATCATTGGTCTTCTTCTTGCCGACGACCACACCATCACCTGTTCTAAGGTCATGCTCATACAGAGTTACTTCGGTTTCATTTAAGAAATCAGTATTCACTGCAATGCATTTTGCATTCTGCTTCATTGGACTCGCGGCACTTTTGTTTGAATCTTGTAATTCAACACCGATCAGAGACTGAATCTCTGCCATAGAATCACAATCGAGCAGTCGCTTCTTCAGTTCGAGCAGTCTAATTCTTGAGCTTTTGGAGATATCTTCTTTTATTGGTGTACTAGCAACTATTTTTGGCGTGGGACCGTCTGTTTTGGCTGAAGTTTGTTGTGCGTCGAGTTGTAGGACCATTATTTTTTTCGATATATTCGCTAATGTATGTGGCCAAACTTCTTCTGCATCCAGTTTTCCCGGAGTTAGTGGAGCACTTAAAGGTAGTCCGGTATGACTCCACTGGTACATCTCGTACGGCTGGAAGATATAAAGATTAAACAAATGTTCGAAAAAAAATATTTGTGGTGGTCGATACAACATTACTTCTATACTATGAAATTGTACTACAAAATTCTGCTTTAGAGACAATTTCACCGCAAGTTACTGAATCACGAACTTTTCTCAGCTAACTGATAACTTATGGGTATATATCAATCTACTGGGAAGTATATCAGAGAGGTAGCAAGAATTTGTTTAAAAATACACATTGATCTTGGAGACACTTTCCAAGAGATTAGCAATATCAAGTGTCATGAGACGAAGCAGTGATGCATCTAATTGGGACTTGACTTGATTTATACTACATGGATGCGTTATTTAAAGCTTATCTTTTGTTTGGAGGATTCAACCTAATTATTTGGATACTTTAGAATATTTAGGTTAAGATGTTGTGTGATTTCGGGAAGGGCTATGTATTGCAATTTGAGCAATTATTTTATTGTTTTTGCTGATAAGTTTGTCTTGAATTTTGTTGGACCAAAGCGATAGTGTTTAATCTTTTGGAGTTGCGTTTGGAAGATTTGTGGATTATTAAATTAAATTTTTATGTAGGATTTTCTGGAATGTTGTTCCCTTTTAATATTTAGATCTAAATCCGAGACATTAATACGATTCAAATTTATAAGAGTGACCTGACCATGGCAAGGCTGTCTCAGTGTAAAATATACATCAGATGTTCCTGTTCGAAACGTTGTTGAGCACATTGCCTATCTTTAAAATATGACACTGGTAATTACTATTTACATATATTAACGATTAAATGTACCCACTTTAATCGAATGGCTACACATAAGCTTAACTACAGAAATGTTAGCCTCGTCTCTCTACTTAAATATTATCTTATCGTTGTTGCAAAATCACGCAATGGGCAAAGCAATTATTACCCAATATTTGCGTTTCTACTGTGCTCTCATAACAGCCAGAATTTCGCCAGGAAGGCACTTTTAAATGAATGTCCTCGTTGTTTGGGAATAAAGTGGGGCATCCAGGAAAATTACTGCTAAAAGACCCGAAATTCTGGGAATATGCTTTAATATTTCCTGCATTATTGAGACGCAGCAAAGCAGAATCTGCGAGAATGGACCGAGCTGAATTTCCTGTATAACCCGGAAATTCAAAGTTCATCATTATGTACGTAATATACTCAAGTAGCCAAATAAAAAAAAAACATTCTCAAAATCACACCAAGATATTGTGCGAACATCATACTCTGGACGTGGTTAGTGTACAAATCCTTATCCAAGCCTCTGTTCCATAATTTCTTGGATATTCTGAAAAGCTCTAATTATGAAGTGCCTGCGTGCAGTAGACCAAAGCCCGTAAGGGACTATGAATTTGTATTTTTCTCACTATACAATTTCTTCTCCTTGGGTGGAATAAAATGCATTGGGAAAAAAGAAAAAAATAACACTATGACCCCGTTCGATAGCTTGAGTTCATCATCATAATGCCAGTGCAGATTAAACTCTGACGAAAGTGGATTGAATCGAGAATTACATGCGAGCAATCTGCAATATGGCCTTTATTGTTTCGGAGGATGGAGCTACCCTGGGTTGAACAAACCGGAACCACTGGAGCATTATAATAATGAAAAAGCTCATGGCGGATGCCTTGTGCAGTCGAGCATCTTTTTTAGCTTCCCTGGCTAAAGCATACCGAAGGAGCACTGAATACCGTCCCGGAAATTGTGCTTGTGTTATCTTGATCGAAATTCAATTTTGCCTAATAGACGAATATTGATTATATAGTATGTAGAGAGGGAACAGAGTGTCAACTATTGCCCTATTTAACCATTTGTGGTCAGTGCCGCCTAATGGATTTATATTCCGTGGGTGTGGGCGGTTTTTTGAATGGGATCTAATGCAGACCGGCGACATGTGAAGTAATGAGCAATTATGTTTTGTATCTTTTAATGGGTCTTCCCAGTATCGGGCATCTGTGACAGAATTCATTCCAGAAAATCCTTTATGGGAGCCTAATGTAATGGAAATTGTTTATAATTTTAGGTAATGACTAATCAGATTTGATATGTGATAAAAAAACCATTATCATTTTCATGTACAATAAGGATTTACATTTAATTACGTAGTAATAAGTATGATGCACTATCATTATTTTATGTTATTCATATTTAGAATCTATATCTCTTCATGATTTTTTGTTAACAGAATTTTACGTTGCTAGAGTTTTAATTTTTCAATATTCAGGGAAATTTTTTTTTATTTCATAGCTACACTAATTCAGTAGCAAAGTTTAGTTTTGCATCGAACGTGCTCATGAAAAAATTTCGTTTTGTAACGATGTGGATTTCAGATTACATTTGAAGGTTGAATATGATTTTTTCACGAATGTTTATGAGTATAGAGAGGCAAAAAAGGCATATTGAAATCTATTTATTCATCTAAAAGTGGGAAAGTTTTATATAATGCACCTAACGAAAGGTTTAATCGAAATTGACTTTCATGAGTATACATTTTTCTGAAAAGAGCATCGAAATTGAATATGCGTTGCGAATCTAAATATTTTTTTTCGATTATAGACAAACTAATTAAATTAATAGGTATTTCAAGCAAAGACAAAATGAGTTTTCATTTGCAGATATAAAGTATTATATAACATCATTTTTCTAAAACGTAGGAAATAGGATATACTCAATGCTATAGAACTAGATATTTTTTTCCAATATTATCTACGAATTTAAATACGTTAAGCTGCTGAAATAAATTGAAAAATGTTATCTCTCATGTTATTTGCCCATCAAAAGCAGTGAAATATTCTGCTTAAAAATCGATTTCGAATATTGAAATTACTCTGTCTAAAAATTCCCTATTGAACTGCGGTATAGACTGGGTCTAAAAGTCGCAAAGATTGTAAAACTGAAGGCGGAGCCGGCAATAAACAGTTGACCTAACGAAATTTATGCCCGCAATCTCTTACCAAGCAAACGTACACATTCGGTGGAAGATAAATTTCATACTTACGCTAAAGCCTTCCAGCTCGGGCGATTTATCGGAAATCTGCTTTATTACACCAATGGATAGAAGATTCGCGCAATACTGGTGAGTTATGGCGTTCAGCGCCTCTTCGCCCAGCGAACTATTGGTGCTCTGCAAGGTCGACATAAACCATTTCATCAGCATCTGACCTGGAACGGAAAAGTGAATAGCATCATATCTGTGGCATCCAGGCGGCGCACTTTCCTACATAGTGGGGCATTGGAGGAGGAGGAGTAGGCGCCCGAAGCAACACTGCACGGCAAACAGACCAGCTCCAGAGGCTCTCTGAGACCGAGAAATTTTTTAAATAATTTCCACTGCGTTATCACATAGAATTTTTTATCGCACTCGTGTACTACAACGACCCTGTTTGAGTAAATTTTTACGACAAATACCGAATGGAGGAGGTAGCAGACCACATAGGAAGATTGCAGGATGCTCATTAGGCGGATAGCAGTCCGGAAGTTGATCCCACTGGACTTGGACGTGGGAGAAATCTGACACGACCACCAAGTACTTTTTGATTTAAGTTTTAGCGGTTTTGTGAGTACTTTCGAGTGATGATGATGTGGTGGTGGCACTCCAGAGGCGCTCCAGAGGGAATCCTCTTCTCGGCGACAAGCAGCACTTGTTGCAAATGGGAAAATTCTACCAGCTCTTGGATTCCTTTTGAGAGCATCGCCATGATTTGGCATAGGGAAAAATATATACGGAAAAAAACGCCGTCCACTCGGCGGTCACTCGTCGAAAACACACTTCAAAAAAGACTGACGGTATGACACTATAAGTTCTCTTATCGCTTGAGTTTAAATTTCTCTCCTTATCTTGTGATAATTAGCGAGCCGGCAAAGTTTTTCTTTTGGAGCTCACTCAATTTCTCCTACGTTTAGCTGTGCAATGGAAAATATTATTGTTTGCCAAATAGAACAGGTAACCTAAACCTCTTTTTTAAAGGACTGAAGCATTCGTCTGAAGGTATAATACTTCTACTCTGAGGGGTTTTAGAATTTTTCTTCTTTTTTCGCCCTATATTTATGTTTTTGTTAGCCATGGTACTTATAGATATGTGGGTGATAAGTTTATGAAATCTGAAGAGCTTATATAAGCTATTTATAATAGGTTTTTGTAGCTTCCGGTGAAATTCTTATGCTGATTGAAATAAAAGGAGTATTTAAATTATTCTTGAAGTTGGTTAAAATATGAACAAATTTCTACTTCTATAAAATTCGACTTCTACACTTTTGTGTAATTGCGATAAAGGTCGGAACTTGTGAGCAGATTTTTTTTCGAGAAAGGTAACCTATCTGGCTCAGGATCTGGATGAGGCAAAATGGAATTTAAAAGCGACTAATTATAGCTAGGATTTAAGATTTCCCCACAAATACATTAAATTTCTATGATTCGCACACATAGAAGCTGATAAAATTGGAATTTGAAAATTGTTGGTTCAAGTTTTGACGGTTAGCATGGGTATGACCAAAACTCCCGGGAATAATAAATACAAGGCGTGAAGTTCCCGGGGGTTTTGGCAACGGCATATAAACAACGGCATATAAACACAAGCTGTGAAGTAGAAAATGCATACGTAGTGATGTAGTCCGAAAATCGCCCCGAAATAACATTGCTTCTTATGGCGGAAGATCCGAAGTATGCCACTCCACTCGCCTGAACTGCTAAACTATAACTTTTACGCGAAAATGATGTTCTACTAATTATAACTATGGAGGAATGCCTTGCTTATGATCTGAAAAACGTTATAGTGACAAGAAGAAAATATCACAGTTTTTTGCACTTAAAAACAACTCTAAACTGCAGCGGCAGGTCGAGGTGGCAGCACGACTTTCCGTGGTAATTTGTTCAGTGGGTGGTAAGAGTAACTTTTGAACGCAAATATCTTTAATTTTTGTTCTCGCCCGTATAATGATTTTGGTACCATAAGAACTATATTTGTCCCTAGTTACAATCAGTAGAACATCACTTTTTCGTAAAAGTGATAGTTTAGGAGATTCGCCCTGTGGAACTGAATGATATAGCCCATAAAAAGCAATGTTATTTTGCAGCAATCATCGGACTACATCACCCCACAGATGTAGTAGTGAGCAGGTCTACTTCACGGCTTGTATTTATTATTCCCGGGGGTTTTGGCTGTTGTCAATTGCCTTCAATTGTACGTATAGCTTTCAATTTTACTGGAGTATGTTTCGGATGAAAACGTTCTTATTGTATGGTTCTCTATCAAACACACACACAGATTTTGATAGCATCTCAATGGAATTGGTTGAAACAATTTCTAGGATATACCAAACTAGAGGATTTGGGGAATATTTAATTAATAAGTATTTACGGTACGGCTGGTGAAACTGGGTAACTCAGCTAATAATTTTATATTACTAGGTTAGATATTCTCCTTCCTCTCTTCTTATGATTAAAAAAGCTATTGGTTTAAATTATAATCAACATAAAAACAAATTTTAATCATTATATTTATTCAAAAATGAAAAGCCCCCAAACTTTGTATTACTTCGAAACATGAATATTTCCCAAAACGAGTACCCAATTATCCAACAACTTGTTGACTAAAATCTAAATCCCAAAGTCTCCCAGAACCCACCCTATCTTTTTTCCTGTACAGTGTACTGCAATGTCGTCGACACGACAACCCCCTTCCGTAGATACATCATAGTTTCCTAGGGGTGTGAAATCTCCAACACGCGTGAAATTTTTATTAAAAGACGCCATAAAGACAATTCCCCGTACAATTTGTTGTTCGTTCGTTATTTTTTTCAGCACTCAAAAAGTTATTTCGGTGAATCCCCAAAAACATTACGTGCGCTACGCCTGATCCACGTATGTGCGGATGGTAATGCGTAGCGTACCTAAAACGCACGCAGATGCCAGATGGGGTGAGCTATTCGAAAAACAGGAACAAAACCCGAAAGATATAACGTGGAGCTCAGGGGAGCCGGCATAATGCGGCACACGATAAGTACTTAGGGTAACAATTATTTTTACAATCTCGGGGAGCTTTTTATTATACGCGTGCCAACCATTTTGCGGGGCTCCACCGGGCGCGCCAGACTCCTGACAGGTTTTCTCTGCTTCGCAGGTGTTTTCCTGGCTCCGAGGGCTATATCCCTGCTAGAATTTTCAGGATGTGCCGAGCTCTGTTGGTGCTGCTGTCGCTACCGCTTTAGCTGTTCTCATTTTGTTATTGCCAGCCCAACTCCGCCCACCCTTGTTATGCGCCAAATTATGTTACAACATAAATAATTCATGAATTTATTTGACAGTATTTACCTTAAACGTTTGGTTCTTCTCCCACCTTCTATGACAGGAAACTGCGGAAAATTGTTGGTTAAATATTTTGCGAAATTCTTTCTGTGAGACGAAAAAAAAAGAAAAAAAAATTCAACACCCTTCGAGTGAATTCGGGGAGAACAAATTTTCCCTAAAAGGGAGATAAAAGAGACTTTTATTTACAGATTTCAGAACAGGTGGGAATGGGCAGACAGAGATTGCTTTCATTGTGCGACAAGACACCGTTCCGATTTGCTGCTTTTTCTCGTTCAAAAATGCTAAGTGGTTAAAAGATATTATATCGAACGATATTCTGGGCGATAAAACTTTCTACGACCTTCGCAAGTTTTTAGTTATTCCAGCACTTTTTTCAAAAATAAGATGATAATTGGTGTGCAAATTTTTTTTACACAAATATTTACCTGTACATACAGTAGCCGAAAAAACAACCCTTTTAATTTAAGGCAGATACACCTCCTTCTTATACACACAAAACATTTTCCAACTAGAATCTAGCCAAATTTCACGTTATAAAACTAGTGAAAATGTAGACATTTACCTATTTTAACTAGATTTATAAATTAACTAAAATTCCAGGTATAAACGATAGAATTCTATTGTCTTTTGTTTTAAGAATTCGCTTGAATTTAAATTAAAAGCAATAGAAATCCAATGAATATCTCTTAACTATATTTATGTTTAAATTCACTTGATATCTGAATATAAAAGCCAGAATTCTATTGGTTTGTTTTAACTAGATTTTTTTCCAAATTCACTGGGTTTCTGAAACCTTTACTAGAACATCTAGATTTGTAATGTTTGTTGCTAGAAATGCAGTATATTTTTATTTAGATTAGTTGTTTATATCCTAAAATGTTACTACATATTTGAAGTCGGCGCGAAAACAAAACTGATTATCTATAATTCCGTAGTATTGGATTTATATCACTCGAATTATTGCGCCGACTTCAAACATGTAGTAAAATTTTAATATTATTTCACTCCTCTTAGGGATATTGTTTTTAAGTTTTTAAAGCTGTTTGATTTATTATTTTAAAAATGTTTTGTTTAATTCTGTATATTTAGGATCTATTAAATAAATTTAGAATACGCAGGCTTCTATTTTTAATACTGTGTACTCATATTTGTATGACTTTAATAAAGAAAGTCCGCTGTTTTGGAACCGCCATATTGATTTTTTTTAATGCAGCACCAGATTGAAATCGCTGACCTCAAAAATCTTGTTATACCGATTTGTGTGAGATTATAGTAAAATATAGGATAAGAAAGAACTTTACAAAAAAATTTAACTTGAAATGATAAGGTTTGTACCGAGGTTTCAGAATCAAAGAATTGCAGTGAATTCGTACAGAAAAGCAGTTAAGTATTCTAGAATTTTAGTGTTGTCAATAGATTTAAAGTCTTTTTCGCTAGATCAATTAATATCTACCGAACATTTTGTTTTCTCTAGATCTTAAGTTAATTTTGAAGGAAACTCTATAGAAGTAGTTTATTTTCTAGTGAGGAACCCTAGAAATCTAAAGACACTCAACACTAGACACTATCTACACGGGGAAAAATAAACTAGAAAAAGTATAGAGAAATTTCAGTAAAAATTATTGTTTTGTACTGTAATCCTGCAGCATTTTTCCGTCACGAGAAAAAATAATTTTTGTATATGTAAAATTTCAGAAATGTTCGTTACTTTTTGATGAAAATTCAAAGTAAAAAGTATTCTTCTATTCTAATAAAAATTAATGTAGAAATAGCAAAATTTATAGTAATACAATCTAAATTTTAACAGTCAAATAGTAAAAATTGATGTGAGCACTACGAAAGTTACAGTGCTAGAACTGTAAAAATTACAATGTCAGATCTGTAAAAATCACGCTGCCAGAACTGTAAATTGAACTGTAAGCTGAACTTACTTTACTTTACTTTTTCACTTTCTTGGATATGTAATTGATAAAATAGTTGATTTATTATTAAATAAGTTTTTCATGATTAATTCACTAAAACTTCTATTATATTATAAATAAAAATTAAGAAATAAATATAAAAACTAACCAAAAAAAAAATTCGTCTGCTTTCAAGTTATCTGTTGTACTACTGCGTCACTAAAAAAACGTTTGAACATGAATCATGTACGACCTAACGATACAATATACATATACCAAACGTATATCTAATATACGTATTCATGCATATGAATAGCTCATTGTATATATACACACGCAAATGTAATCAAAATATACGCTACGTCTTCCGAAATCTTACGAGTTTGCCCGAATGAACTTTTCGGCATAGGAAAAATTAATGAGCCAGAACTGTAAAAATTCCAGTGTCGTATTGTAGAAATTATAGAGTATACTGTATTATATATATTTTGTTTCGTAGGTTAGGTTAGGTTGCCGTGGCTGCCTGGCGGCGCACTTAGGCCACAAGGGCCCATTGTGATACCACACGGGGGCTTTTCCCATAAAAACTAGCTAACCTTTGAACCACTTCGTGCCTTTGATGAAGTGTTCAATGTCTCTGATGTTCTTTGAACTCAGATCCGACAAATCATCAAAGAAATAAGCGCCCAGATGTTGGTTTCTGCACATTGCTAGTGCTGGGCATTGGCACAGGAGATGGGTTATATTTTCCTCCTCCTCCTCATTGTGACAACTTCTGCAGAAGTCGTTGGAGGTAACGCCTAGTCTATTGGCATGTTTGCCTACGAGGCAATGCCCCGTAATTACAGCTACGACGCTACTAATGGCCTCCCTCCTGAGAGTAATTAGATTCTTAGACCTATTACGGTCAAATGTTGGCCAGATCTGCCTGGTGGTCACGCAAGTGTTCTCGTTCCTCCACCTATTATCGGCGATCCTTAAGTATGATCGTACAATCTCTGCTTTATGGGAGGCGAGCGGTGTCCCTATCCGCCGAATGATGTCCTTTTCTGGAAGGGTCGTTCCCTGCCTGGCTAGCTCATCCGCTCTTATATTGCCCGGGACATCACTATGCCCTGGTACCCAGATTATGCTAATGTTAACCCCCTCCGCTACTTTATTAAGCAGAGAGCGGCAGTCCGCAACCACCTTTGATGTCGTATACACACCTGTAAGTGATTTAATTGCAGCTTGGCTGTCAGTAAAGATAGAAATACCCCCGGAAGAAGATATATTCTCCTGCAGCCATAAGAGGGCTTCCATGATAGCCATGACCTCCGCCTGAATTACACTGCAGTGGTCTGGCAGCCGAAATGACGTTTCGAGGCTTAGTTGCTCCGAGTATATTCCACCTCCAACTCTGCCCTTCAACTTTGAGCCATCGGTGAATATCTTAACCGAGTTTGCTTTGCTAAGGAGCTCTTCCCCCCACTCATGTCTCGCTGGGATGAGCGAGTCGAATTTAATCTCGAAACAGGGGTTTGGAATAGTATAGTCCAAGCCCTGGGTACAAGTGCTGAGGATTTTTGAATGTCCATAATCCATGCGTGCCCAGGGATGCACAGAATTGAGCCTAGCGGCAGTGGAGGCTGCAGTTTGCTTGCCAAAGAGTTCCATTGGAAGAAGATGTAGGATGACATTTAGGGCTTTGGTGGGAGTTGTCCTAAGAGCACCCGTGATCAAGACAGAAGCCATTCTTTGGATCTTGTCCAGCGCATTCTGGTGGCATTTCTTCTCCAGGGCGGGCCACCACACTAACACCCCGTATACCAGTATCGGTCTGATTACTGTCACGAAGAGCCAGTGGACGATGCGTGGTTCTAGGCCCCATCTTTTGCCGATTGCGTTTTTGCATGAATACAAGGCTATTGTAGCCTTGCGTACTCTTTCAGCAATATTGGCTTTCCAATTCAGCTTCCTGTCAATAACGAGACCAAGGTATTTTACCTGGTCCGTGAGTACCAACCTCACTCCGCCAAGGAGTGGTGTGTTAAAAGAGGGAATCTTGTACTTCCTGGAAAATAGTACAAGTTCCGTTTTGCTCGGGTTAACGCACAAGCCACTATTTACACTCCACGCTGTGAGCTTATTTAGGGCTTGCTGTAACACCTCCGACAGCGTATTCAGGTATTTGCCTGATACTGCAATGACAATGTCGTCCGCATACTCAAATTTCTCAAATTTCTCGATAAAAATTCCTAGCACCTAAAAATTTATAGTTCTAACTGTAAAAATACCTAGATAGATTGTAAAAATTCTTAGGCCGACTGTTAGATAAAAAATTTTAACCATTACTTTTTAATATTCTTTCGTATAAAAATCTCTAAAAAAAGATAATGCTGCACGGTTACTGTGGTAGAACAGTAATTTTTCCTCTACATTTTTCTCCGTGTAGTAAAATTTATAATTTTTATTTTTTCCTAATTATCTAAATTTAATTAAGAGTTCCAAATAATACAGGTTTTGCCATGAGACGGGCAGTATTTACTTTTCTTCTTATCCGGTTATTTGTAGTGATTCGTTCAATTATGCTCTTCCCATTCACATTAAAGTTATTATATATTTCTATAGTGGCTATTAAAGTTTTGTATAAAACAGTTTTGTATTTTAACAATTTTTCCGAAGTTAACACCCAAGAGCATTGTGCAAATAAGTATTTGAAAAATTTGTTTAAATTTTCGGTTAGGTCTAAGGGAAATCGAAAAATCCCATTTTATCTAAAATGAAGCTTGAATTTAATGAAGTTTAAACTTATAACTATACTATTTTTTGTGTACATATAGTATATTAACCGATATTTGAAGTAACATTTCATTTGATCAAAAATATTTATTCCTCTGTTTCACGTCAAAACAAATAATTTTTGCTCCCTGTTTGCTGATGCTGAGGGGCAGATACAAGGGTGAATTTATTAAAACTTCTTAAAAATCTTTCCTTTTTTTACACAGATATCTCAAGAATTTGAACATGATACAAAAGATAAGTTCAAATTACTATATATCATTAATTTTGTTTGAGTATTTTTCGATTTGCTTTCAACGGATAAAAAAAAATATATTACCAATTATACTCAAGTTACTTTTCTGCCCCAGTGAAATGAGGCAGGATTAATTTGCTGCCATGGTAATGCAAGTTCTCAAAGGCACTCAGAACCAATGATTAGAGAGCCGGGCATAATGTGTAATGTAATCCCTTCATTCCCGACATATCTAGGGCGTAACAGGCATGACTATGACGACGACGGGGTCATCATTAAGCAAAGCCCAGTGTGGAAAGGAGCTTTGCCCTTTGAAAGGAATTACTTTCCCGAAATCCAGTTTGTTTCAGCGGCGCACAAAGTGCCTCTCCTTTTGAGGACTGAATGATACCCGATCACACTTAATTTCTACCTTTATCTTTACCTGGGTGAATTGATCATCGAATTGTATCGCAGACTCACTATTTTCCCGCTGCAGCAGACTCTAGGCGCTAGCTAGGGATTCAACTGAATTTAATAAAAGCGTTGCACTGTGCTGCACCGTAGAGACGGATAAAATTGGATTTCTTATTAAAATTCTATTAAGACGCGATGCGAACGAGAACACAAAAATCTTCAGTTCTGTAAGTTTCCAGGCGCGCCAGGAGAATTGAGTCTGAGGGACTTATAAATCTTATCGCGTCAGAGCTCTTTGGCCCTTTGATGTTGACTTGGCAGCGCCAAGGCTGGAGGGAGGGGGGGTTCAGGATTCAGGATCAGCCCCGGCATTAGCTAGGAGCTGCCAACACGGCAACAGAGAAGCCACGACGGGAAGGCCTTTGTTTGACGGTGGAATATTAACGCCCGGAGAAAAGGATTGCCCAGAATCCTCGCCCGCTTCGAATGAAATTTAAATTTAAAGTGGCTTAAATGCAAATGTGGGATAACTCCTGCAAGGATTTAAGCGCGACAACAGATAAAAACTTCACAAATATTTCTCAAGTTGGAGTTTACGGGTGTAAATATCGTTCGTGTTAGTGGTGCGGCTTAAAAACGTAAATCCCCGCAGGATTTTGTCACCAGCCGATGTAGAGATCCTGTAGCATAGCATAGCCTTCCCCTTTTTTAGTCCTCCCCCCGCTAACTGGAGGCAGCTGGGGAATTCTGATGAGGAGTAACTCAATCAAATATTTAAATCTGCGGGAGCCTAGAGGAGCGCCAGAATTTTAAGTTGCCTAGTGCAGCACGGCATGAATTTGTTTTCAACGTAGAACAGCAAATAAACTCAACTCCTAGGAGGAGCCTCCGTACAAACTCAAGAATTTTCGGGGTACGAGTAATTCTGTTTAGCTCTGAGTTAATAATAAATATGCATAAATGTTTAAGGATTCTCCCGCTGCACGTGCGACTCTGAGCGTATGAAAAACTCGTCTTTGGGGAATGCAAGTCGTATAAGGATTCAATTTGTGGCAAAACACAAGCCGCATGATTTTGTACACTTTCTCAAGTAGCAATATTTATCCTTGTTGGGTTCAGAAATTAGTAATGTTTTGAATTTCATGTACACTATTTTGCCTACACATTGAATAAATTTTAAATTTAGGAATGTCTCTCTATACTTGTGTTCTATTATGTACATATATTTGATTCATAAGTGGAGATGACAATCAATAGTTCTAATTTTCTGTACATTTCTTTAATTATACTTCCGGTAAATAGCTCGAAAACTGTCTTATTTGAAATTAAAAAATTTAAGTTCGTCATGTATTTTAGGACAGGTAAAAAGTAAACCAGATCCCACCAAAAACATTCTGTAAAAAACTAGCCAAGTCTCGATGGAGCTGCTTGTTTATCTCTAAAAAGTAATGAAATCTAGACAAAGTCGTGCCAAATCTAAGGTTCCTTACTGCGATTTCTTTATTATTATAGTTAATGTTGTGTGACTTGGCCGTTGAACATTCTTTATACGTTAGTGGGTACAAGTCAATTTTGTTTACACGTAATGTTATATCTATTGTAACTACCTATGTTTGTTAAGCGAGATAATAGCCCATACTGGTATTGGTAATTGAAATACGCAGCTTTATCAAGCCTACAATTGACTGGTTATTGAATCAACGTTTTCCAAGTGACAATTTTCCATCGTCAATGGGTAGCGGTTCTGGCGACAGATTGGTGCAATGGTGTCATGGAGCACCTGGTTTTGTACCCTTGTGTACCCTTCAACGGCCAAGTCACACAACATTAACTATAATAATAAAGAAATCGCAGTAAGGAACCTTAGATTTGGCACGACTTTGTCTAGATTTCATTACTTTTTAGAGATAAACAAGCAGCTCCATCGAGACTTGGCTAGTTTTTTACAGAATGTTTTTGGTGGGATTTCACTTCTTTTTGTAGAAACGTGGGCATATTGATTTATTTTATTAGATTTTCTTATTTGACACAATTTTTTTCTTTTTAGGAGTACTTTTTTTATTATTACAAATCTTTCTTTTCTTTTTTTCCGGTTCTGATTCTTGTACAGTAGCAACAATTTTTCGTATTGCTAGATTAAATTAGAAGATGTGTCCCACTACGCTGGATTTTTGCAATGACAGTCGATTTTTTTATGTACCAATAGTAGAAGGGGGCATTACCATATCTCTAATACAGCTGAGACCAGCTGAGGGTTCTTCATCAGATACTTCAGACCTTCGATTTTTGACATCAAATGAAGCGGCCCACCAAGTTGAATATTTTTTGTAAAGGCGGTATGTCGATCTCTAATAGTTTGGTTGGGCTCTTGTGTTTTCTAATCAGGGTCACCAGGTACTCCAGATCTTCGATTATCCTAGTTTTTATAGTTTTCCCTTTATGTGGCCATTAAACCCTAACTCTGTACCAAATTTCAGCTCTGTGAGTTTATGGGAAGTACTAGTTCTATTTTGATGATTATGAGTGAGTGAGTGTCATAAATGCGAAACTTTGCTTTCGCTTAACTTCGGAACTAAATGACCTACAGACTTGAAATTTTGGATTTTAAGTACGTGATTATAGCTTACTGGATGACGAAAATTTCTGCGTTCTGGTCTTATCCAGAGGTTCTCAAATAGGGGCCTGAAAATGCGGCGAAATGGTTCCAGTAAAGGATAGTACGGCAGTGTTTGCTTCGCGCTCGACTTGGCGGGGGCACTGCCGTGCCCCCAGATAAACGGTGGGCGTTTTCGAAAATTCATCGGTTTGATGCACCATCAATCACAATTTTACCCATAAGGTGCACCAATATGGTTTATTTCACCTACATTTATATTTTTAGCGGTGAATTTTCGAACGTATCAGCTGATCGAAATGTTACTGTTTGTCAACAAATTTCGGGCATTCCATCACAAGCTAACTTTCGGGTCCAAAAATCTCAGCCATCTCATGCTCAACATTCGCCTCCATGATTGCACATTAAATAAGGTTGTCATTGTCAACCACAAACAACCGAAAAATTGTATGGTGCACGTGGTGGAGATACTAGATGAATTTTCGAACAGAGTGGAATAAAGTTTGAAACTTATGGTGAATTTACGAACAAGGTGATGAAAAGTGGTTGACATGGTTTACACCATGATGAATTTTCGAAAACGCCCGGTGTCAATTTCCTATCAAAATCGGCCTATATGAGTGCAGCCATGAACCACAACCGATTCCTAATATGTTTTAAATTATTTATTAATTAAGTTATATTCAAGCCAGTGCTCTATGTTAAAATTTCACGCATGTATAAAATAGCCGTTTGTATTAGGATACTGCAAAACTAACTATGTATGTTTTGGGTACAATTTTTTTTAAAAAAATCGTGTTATACCATTTTGTTATTTTAATATTATTATTCCCAGATTAAGAATGAAAATTATTAAATTAAGAATGAGCAGAAGCAACTTGCCTTCACATTCATTCCTTAATTAAATTAAATTCCTTATTGTTGTACCTTGTAATCCTATAGACGTTCTTAACCCTTAACAGTCACACTGGGTAAAATACACCCCAGCGTTTTTTTGAGCGCCAAAACGACCCAGTAAATCAATGGATATGGGTCTAATACCGCCATCTACAGTTAGTCAGCATTACAAATGTTCATTCCCCACCGGCAAAATATTTTTGGGACCGTTAGTTTCTACCTGGCAGTCGCTCAAGAGTTTTCGAGTTTTTTGGAAATTTTTTTTTTTACTTCTGAGGAGTTTAATTTGAAGTAGTAACATTTTAACAGTTTTTCTTTGTTAGAATTTTTTGAAAAAATTTTAACGTGTATTTTCGCCATAAGATAAGTTGTATTTATACTTGGTGAAAGCGCACTTGCAAGAACGCTATACTATCGCATCTATACGTAAGGACTTAAAAACTTGAATTGCAAATATTTTGTATTTGCAGGACCGTCTTCCCAACCAAAATGAGCGTCGAAAGCTAGATAAACAAAAAAGATGCGCAATTTGTCCAAGAGGAAGTGATAAGAAGACTAATTCAATGTGTCCATCGTGCGTTCATCGTGTGATACGCATAGAGCGTAGGTACATGTGCATTGAATGTACTTTTGGTAAAGAATAATTAATAAATAACGGAGAAATTTGTTTTTGTTTTTTTAATATGCATTAAATACTATATGAAAAAAATTTGTTTGGTTATAATAATTGCTATTTTAGTGTGTAAATGAGTTGTTCATTTTTTTCATAAAAGTGGTACCTTCGGTCTTCAAAATAAATATACTTTTTGAAATGACCAAAAAAACTGAACATGCCAGCTGAATGGGCATCATTTCAGGATTACAAAACCGCTTAGGAAATTGAAATATCTTAAAAATTAAAAAAGTTACAGCAGTTTTAGTGAAAAAAGTAAGTTTTTCGATTCTTTTTTTCAAGTAGTTTTTTAACAATCTTAAATTTAATTTTCACATATCTAACCCATACAGTCTTTTAGAGGAAGACTTAAACTTTAACAGGATATTTTTTTTTTTAAACCAAAAAGCTTATTAAACTAGAAGGTATTTCCCGTGCCATAAAACTCGATCGAAAAAAAAAATTTTAAATATAAAAAATGGCGAATTTTTAAAATAATTCAAATAACGCGCGAAAATTTGATGATTTTTGGCCTGCCAAAATTACATTTTTTATTCGATCCGGAAAACTGGAGGTCTATGGCACGGAGAAACATAAGAAATCAAGCAATAAGAATCAAATCGATCGGACGATTTGTCTTCGAGCTACAACTGCAGCAAATTTGAAAAAAGTAGTTTCGAGAAAAACGCGTTTAAAGTTTAATTCATACAATTCTCAATACCTTAATACGATGAGTGGCTGCTCTTCTGATGGCTGTAACTCGAAAACTTTTTGAGATATGTACTTGAAATTTTAGTATGTTATTTGGTATTTCTAAGGTATAGACTATCGAAATATGCAAAAAAAAAATGTTTTTTTTTTTTTCACATTTCTTTCCATTCAGGTAACTACTTCATTATATAAAAAATATTGAATACATATTTTAGTCGTTCACCATTGCATTAGAAACATGCGAGACAAGCAAATACATATGATATGAAATGTATAAAAAACTCAGCGTTCTTAATTAATCTTAAAATCTTTTTTCTGTGAACTTTGAAGTGGAGATATACCTTTATTAATTAAAATTTCTATATATGTATAACATGTTTTGTATGTTTGAACACCTTAAAGAAAATATGTAATCATTTATCATATGCATAGGATTAATACATTCTTCTGTCTGGGGGAGTGAATCTTGTAGTAAGTAAGAAATTCAAATGAACACACAACAATTACAACCAAGAAAGATTTATGTATAGAAATTAATTTCAAATACATTTTTTCTTAAATTTATTAAACCTTCTTCCGGTTTAAAATAATCCATCTCTCGATAAGTTCTCCCTATTTTACTTTGATCATCAAAGTTAATACATTTATCAGAAAAAATATCAAATTTATCAGGAAAGAGGTTATTCTAAACCGAAGAGGGGTTAAATTAAATTGGAAAAATATTTATTCGAAATGGGAATACTATATTTTTAAAATTATGCGTACTTAAAATAACATTCAGAGTTGAATCAGTAATCATACGTTCGTATATTTAGTATGTATGTATACTGTAATTTTACGAGTTGAATGAACGGCTGCATATTCTCTTATGAAGACTAGCGTTCTTCATTTAATAATCCCATATTTCCTCCAAGATCACTGAAAATTCTTGTACCTACGTTTAAGTATTTCGATATTTTTCTCTGAGTGTATATGTAATATCAGTAGTGTAGTATATTTTCATAATAAACTCACAATTTAGGCCGATTTTGTTAGAAAAGTGATTTTATGGAACCATTCCATATATTTTTTGTTCTCATAAATTGTTTTCAAATAATTTGCTACAAAATCTTTAATCTGTTATATTAATGAAAAAGTAGGAGATGGTAAGTTTATTTGAGGTACGTTTTCTTCTACAACGCTGTTGTAACTTTTCCGACTGCAGATAAAATTCAATAAAAATTGTATTGCCTTCATATTAATTAGTCATTGTAAAAAATGAACATTTTCAGTTCGGTATTTTATTAGTTGAAGAGGGATTCTTTTAGGAACAATACTGAATTCTAAGAATGTTGAACTTCAGGCCCCCAATGGAATTTGAAATCAATTTCATAACCCTCGATTTTGGCGTAGGAGTGGACTGGACTCTTCATAATGAATTTTCTTAGAGGATAAATTACCCCCCTACTTTGTCCTGTTGCGAAGGCACACACAGCATACACACTGAAAATATGCAAATGTTTTTTGTCTTGTCTGTAGTATTCCCTATTAAATCTAAAGAAATATAATTTTAAAAATAAATCAAGACACCTTTGGAGGCATTCTTAGCATTAGATTAAATTACGTCTGGATTCTTAATAATCCGAGCGATGTTTCGAAGGATTAACGTGTGTCTCCTGGTCCTCCTCCAGATTCCGTAGTGTGCCCCATATTTCGTATGGCGCATTAATGGAATTAAATAAATTGCTCCGGTGGGCACTTACCTTCAAATTTTTCGTAAGCAGCGAAATTCAATTTTTCCGGGACATAGGATGGGCGTTTTGCTAAGCTGTCACCGTTGGATCTTTCGGCTGTAAAGGACGCCACCTTCTTCAGGACGTTGTTATCCCCCAATGTGCCGGGCGACGACGTCACAGGTACTCCTTGCTGGGGAGTTGTAGGCGCTCCACTTATTTCGGGCGGATTCGTTGCCACCGGTTGTCCTGGCGAATTCGAAATTACAACGCTTGGCTGGATGTCGTTTGATGAGGAGCTCCTTGCAGATGGATCTGCTCCAGCCGAGGAATACATAAAATGAAAACGAGAAAAAATAAAGGGAAGCCAGAAAAAGAAGAAGCTAAAATCACTGCAAAAGCTAAATTATCGAGATATGGCAGTGGCTGAGTGGCTGGGCCGGGTAACTCCATCGGTTGGATAGAGTTGATTTAATTAAAATGGTCTCCTCGGGCTCTGGTCCTGTTTACCCCCGGTAAGGATGAAACGATGACACAAGCTCGATCTCTGGATAGAGCTGAGCTTTGTGAATTTTCGCTATATCCCGCCTGATTGTGTTTTATGTCTCTCTAACAAAGTTTCGAGCATCCGCATCCTTCCTTTGCTTTTCATCTGACGCATTAAAAGTTTATTTGTGCGGAATTATTTCCCAAAAGCTGGGAGTTGGGAGTTTGTCGGACGGGGCAAAGGACTACATTCCGGCCAATGGTAACTTTTTTGTGAGCCTCAAACTCGCGAAATGAGCTAGAAAATTAAGTGGTCTGGATGCAGGTTTTCCGTAAAGGGCTATAAAATAGACTTAAATAAACTTGGCTAGGGCCCGGAGCCTCAGCTGTTGCTAGTTGCAACCGATATAACCAAAAGGTGAAAACTATTGAAAATTTTGTGTTTATGTCAGGCTCGTATAAATTTTATGGGGCCACCCAGGATGGAGTTTTACTTCTAATGCTATCAAATAAAGCCCTACTGCACACATTACTCACCTGAAGCTGTACTATCGAGAATTCGCGACGATAAATTTTGCAATTCCACCTTCTTAGCTTTGGAAATGTTAAAAATTGTCGGCTCATTTCCGTTCGTCTTTTCGTCTATATCTGAAATTTGGAGCACTTTATTGCGCAAATTTACGGTCATCTCGTCGTCTGGACACTTAAGATCTTCCTTAATCAAACTGAAATATTCCGTCACGGATAGCGACAACTTTGAGAGTTTGTCTTGCAAATGTTTGCCATTGGTTGCTGAATTTTTCCGGGTGTAGTTACGTGATGCCAGTGCAGCTGAAGTAATCTCCTTAAGGGTCTCCTCATCAGCTGTGTCACAGATATTCTCCTCCGAAATGTAGCACTGATTTATCTCTGTACCAAATCCGAGCGGGGTGAGTGGATCCGTAAACAGCGAATCTGAGCTTGATGAATTTGTCTGTTCGCGCAAAACAACAACATCACAATTTCCCGAATGGTAGTTGTCTGCGGAAGAAATGAAAATTGTTAATAGAATCCAAGATATATTGCAGCATTATGCGAAGATCGATCTTTTTATGTTACGTTTATTTGAGACAAACTAAAGAATCGGGAGGTTAAAGGGATTTCGGATACATTTCAGTTGAAGGATTTAAGTTGGATGCATTTTGGATATGGTAAAATTTTTCATAAAACATAACCTTTGAAAACTTTTGTCAATATTTTCAATACAACTTCTAGTCTAATTCGATATAAAATAATTGCACTGTAAGTCCAATGTTGAAATCATTGAATAGAGAAAATTGTAGACAATTATAAAGTAATGTGTAATGCAAATTATTAAAAAATATGACTTCTCTTTAGTTTACATAATATATTCTTTAAATCGGCACAAATGAATTTGATGAATGTGAGTATAACATGTAGTCTAAATATTTCTCCCAGTTCAAGATCACAGAACATTTCTATTTTATAGTATTCTAGTCATAGAAGCACGAAATTTTATAAAAATCCATTCAGTAATTTGGGGTTCCGGCAGTTTGTAATGCCCTAGAAGTCGCCAGACTAATAATAATATAATATTAGTACAGAGGCGTTAAATTTTTAAAAGGGTATGTCGTTTATAAATTGCTGCTTCAACAAAAGAATTTTTTCAGTAGATCAAGAAAACATAAAAGTAATTAGCCTCTTTTATAAAAATTATAAAATTATTTATTGAAATTATTAAAAAAATAATGAAATATAGTAGTAAAACGAAATGAAGCTTTAAAATAAAAGCTACTACACATTATAATTGTAATTTACCTGGAAAAATAACATTACTAATAATAATAAGACCAATTTTGGGAATTGGCATCGATTTCAGCGATTTATAAATTAGACTAGTTACTCTACAAAAATTTATACTATGTCCCTTTAAGCTTTGATCGAACTCGTCCTGTGTAAAAAACAGAACAAATATTTGGCAAAGACAACATGAAATTCTTTGCTGTGTCTGATAATGATAAACAAGTAAACAAATTGACTAAAATTTCAAATATACCATACACTTTATGTGTTTATATTTGCGAAGCGTTAAGCCATAACATTTATGCTTTTATCAAACATAGTCTGAAAAGAAAGATTAGAACGTGCCAGCTACCTTTATGCTAAAAGTATGAAGGGGTTGTGACCATTCTGGGAGCAGATGTCAAGCGAAGAAAAGGCAAACAAAAAGCTCGCAATGGATGAGCAGAGCACAATTCGATTAAACACAAAAGCCGAATCATTCTTCGGATCTAATTAAAAACCACCGACGGATTATGGGAGCTCACTGGGGCGACTCCGAAAGACCTTTGGTGGATTAAAAATAAAAATGATGCTGGTGACACCACTGATAAAACGACTAATCCGCGGGATGAGCTTAGGGGGAACAAAACACTGCGGGAAGAGCGTTTTCTTTCTTTATTTGTTTTAAACCTGGAAAAATCCTCAAATATTCGACGAGCACAAAACTCGTTAAAATTAAGATACATGAACAGGAGGGTCCCACCTGAACTCTGGCGGCGCACTTCAGCGCTCAATTTGCGAGCTGTTTCCCACGAATTCGTTTCCACTATCAAGGAGGAGTCCTGGCCTGTAGCTCCTGCCGGCGCTTCTGTGTCTGTTGCAGGACTATCTGGCGTGGGGCTGACCGTCGAGCACGTAGTAAATGTCAAACTTATCGATCGAGGTTCGTTTTGGGGACCGGCTTGACACGATCGCGACTCCGCTGCTTCATCCGCAGACGACGGGTACTCACTGGGCTCCCCGGAGAAACCGCGAGCGGCCTCTGCTGCTCCATGGGCGTCTCGAGTCAGTTCCAGTTCGTTTGCTGTTTTCATTACCGCCGCCGCCAAGCCTTCCACGACCGTTGGCTCTGCTGCACGCTGGATGGCGCTGGCACCGGTCGCCTGAGCCCCCTCAAACGCGTCGTTAGCCCGCGACTCGGCAGCATCATCAGTGCACGTAGTGGACCGGGGCAGAGCGGTGGCGGCGGCGGTGGCAGCGGCAGCGGCGTCGACTTCCACAGCCCGCTGGTCTTCAATGGACTTGTTTTCTGGTTCTGATAAGTCTCCAACAGCACCTGGTAATGGCTCATTTCGGGTCAACGACTTGGGCCCATGATCTTCAGGTGAGCTCACTTCGTCTATTGTCTTCTTTCCCGCTTCTGGCATCAGCGGCTCATGGTGTGACGCAGGGCTCACAACTACGACCGGTGCTGGAGCTGGAACTGGAGCTTGAGGAGCACTGTAATTGGTAGACGCGCCGCTGCTGCTGCTCGCTGAAATCACAGCTCTGTGCTCCGGTTTCCTCGGCGAATGGGCCTGAGCCTGGGCCTGGGCGCTCTTTCGACGATTCTTGCCGCGGTGCTTTCCTGCAGACAATGGCAACATTCGTTTTATGGGATTTTCTTATGGGGCAAAAAAATTTTCAACTGAACAAGCATGCGCAACGACACTAACAGCCGGGGGAAATCTTGGATCTTTTGTATCTCTATCTCTAGTATGCGCTACACGCCAAAGCTCTCATGCAAATAATGGAGTAATCAAAATTCTCAAATGGAAGGTAAATACGATACTTTACGTGACTACGCTTTCTCAGAGCACAAAAGGACTATAATTACTACCTCTGGGGATAATACCTACGTATCTACGGCCTCCTATGGAACACTGGACACTGAAATATTTTCAGTGCTTTGAGCAGTCATTGTACATTGTAACTTAAACGAAATACGGATGCTTAGGCACAATAAACATTGATTAAAAACATTTACTTTAAAATAAAATGAAATGTTTACAATTTGTTAATTTAAAAATTATTAAGAATTCCTTTTGATTCCTACAAAAATCAAAAGAAATCAATTCGGTCCCAATTTTCTGTAATTTTGAATTAAAGCGATGGTCTTATTAGTTACGATTGAACTTATTAAAATGAAAACTTTATTATAATACCGAAATATAAAATTAGTATTCCTTAAATGTTTAATTGAAACCACAGTAAGTGTCAAATTAAAGCACCTAAACTAGAAAACAGAAGAAAAAACTATTCACTACACAAAAACTTTATTGTAAAATGTAGAAACTTTATTGTAAAATGTAGAAACAAATGAACACAAAGTTATCAAAATGCAACCAATTTCAAAATTATCAGAAGATCTTAATGCTTAAGTGGCGGCACTTTGAGCTTTGCATAAATAATTTGCACTAAGATGTTTGCTGTTTATAAATTGACAATTGTGCTGATTAAGCTTAAAGAGAGTTATATAAAACTTATGAAGGGTGACCTATTAAAGACGTCTATTGAATGATCTTTGAAATTATGATTGGTACACTTAGAAAAATTAAGTTGGCCAATTTAAGCAAAGTAAATAGTTAAAAGACCACGAGGAAACTGTAAATTTTTAATTTTTTCGTTGTTTAATTCCAACTACCAAAAATAGTTAAATTCGAAATTGTATCCTGCATATTTAATGAATTATAGCCATAGGATATCGTGTTCAATATTAATCATAGATAAATTAGTTAGTAGTCTATTTTGCGATAACATTGACCTGAAGTTATTTTTTATTAAGATAAATTTAGATAAGGAACTCAAACTTTGTGCTATTACGACGGGTAACGTTAGATAAATTCTAAGTGCGGTAGATAAATTCGGGAATATTGCAGTCAACTTGTTTGAAAATAAATAATTCAAAATCTTAGCCAGTTCTTTAATATCAAAATTACCTTATTAGAACTGGCTAAGATTTTTGTTTCGCTATCTCTATTCTCATCAGAATACACTTTATATAAAGCTTCATAAATATTTCCTAGGTTGAAACGAAGTGCTTTCAATGCTTCGACTCTGCTCTCCCATCATGTCATAGACAACGTAAAGTAGGTACTTCATTAATAAGTGTTTATAACGTGCTGTTGATGCGGCAAAAAATACATAAATTTCTTGAACGAGGTTAAAAAAAATTTGTTATTTCTAGTGAACTTTAGGCAGCATCATCTACTACTAAATTCAGACTGTGTGCCGCACAATGAATGTAATAAAATGCGCGCGGGTTTATGTCTCATATTCTTTTCTGAGGACCTAGATATATTTTTACCCTTCATATTCGCCCTGACCGCGCATATCCTGCAAAACGCTGCTACATGATAATAAATAATCTAATAGAAATATCGTTAAGTCCTGACCAGCAGTATCTGTTGTAGGAAAAAAAAAATTTTCTTTTATTTCAACCTTGTTTGTAGATGGATTAAGAAAAACGAACCTAACAGCGATTAAAATCTGGGGCCGTATCACGGAGTACGATACGATTTAACGAAAATCGTAAATCGTATCATTGGTATCACCGAGTACGATTATTCGGTCAATATCGTAGCCGACATCGTACTTTTGTTACGATGATATTAAACCACTCGTACTTTTGTTTACGAGGTGCCAAGTTTTCGTTTTTTGTCGTAAAGGGTGCTGTTTCGGGACAATTTCTTTTTAAAATGTAAGTTTTCTATAATTAAAATAACAATAAGAAATAACACGAAATTTAAATTTGTTTTATTATTATAAACAAACTACGAGAAAACAGTGGAAAGTAATGGTGGAATTTGTGGATCAGCATCCAGACTTGATAAAAGGAGCACTTAAATCAAATGAAGGGAAAGAGAAGAGTGGACGTTTGTGGAATTTGTTGGCAGAAAAACTTAACTCTTTTAGTTCCCCTGTAAGAAAATCTACAGAATGAAAAAATTTACAAAACTTCGATCATTCAGGCATTCTCAGTTTTTTATTACTTTTAGATATGGCCCCAATATAAATTTAATATTAGGAGGAAAGTTATATTTAACAAAAAAAGAGATCGCAAGCACTGCCGGTGGACCAAATAAGTGCCAATCTTTAGAAAGAAAGTGTGATCGAACTTTTAGATTTAAGGAAAGGCGTTGAAGAAATAGGCAACAGCAAGAGTTTTGGTCATAATTTTTCTGATAGAGCAAACATATGCGAGAGTGGAAATAGTAAACAAGTTACTATTAATCTGAATAAGCTTAGAAATCTGGGAAATATAGGCTCAAAAGTCAAAATTATCTGAATATATATAGTTTCAATGGGTTCGCATTATCTCTTACATATTTCCTAATTATTGTGGGAATTAAAACAATTCCTTGGAACCGATTTCCAAAACAAGGACGATAGAATCCATTATATTTATGCTGCAACAGCAATCAGTTTTTGAAAAATGTCAAATTTGAATCACCTCGCACATTTAACGAAGCACTCTGCCATTTGTAGTATGGCAATACTACGATTTACACACAATCGTACTCCATGATACAAAATTTGCCTATGATCGTAAATGCAAATCGTATCGTAAATATAATCGTATCGTAATCCACGATACGGCCCCTGTTCTTCGTGTGAGATGTCGGGAGTGCAGCCTAAGATAATAGAAAAGTATTTTGGTTGTTTTAAGTTAAAAATAATAGTTTCTTTAATAAAATCGCACTCCCTTAGAGAGTGAGAAGGAGAGAGTCAGTAATTAGGGTAAAACAAAGAAATGCATAAGATTTAATACAATTTATTGCACTTTTTCAACATTTTTCAAGTTCATTTCCCCTTTTTGGGAATTCGCAAAATATCACAAGCAAAACAAAGCCAAAAATGCATACACTCATGTTTCCCAGAAAAGAATCAGTAATTTGGGAAAGAAAAAAGAAAAAAAAAGTAAGGAAGAATAAATATTCCTAAATGAAAGATTGAATTTAAGAAAAAGGATTTCTTAAAAATTTTGTATAAATAAAATGCATATTATTTTTGTACAGTTCTTCACTGAAATAGAGAAATAGTTTGTTTATACAGATCTTCCTTAACCCATTAATGTCTGAATAACAAAAAATGTTACCGCAATTTCGAGGCCCAAACTTTTATCGAAGGGGTGGCCAATTCTCATCGAGACCAACTTTTCTAGACGTATTTTGAGTCGCCTGACACGATCCAACCAAAAAATAAAAGTGAAAAAAAATTATTATTATTGTTTTTGTGCAATATTATGTAAATAAATACCTTTTTCACGTCATTTTTTTCGAAAAACGACTGATTTAGTGGGGAAAAGGCAAATTTTTAGTGTAATAAAGTGTATAAAACGAGTTATTAGGACTTAAACTTCAAAAATATGCAGGCATTTAATCAGTAATCAGTGACCCCAAAAACTCCGGATACCCACTATTTTTTCGAAGAAATTGAAAATTTTGCAAAAAATTGTCCGCCATTTGCAAATTCGTAATCAGTGACCCTCAAAACTAGTGTATATACATTTTTGGGAGTATTCGAACATAGTGAGATAAAAAAATTGATCTAAAGTAACGCAAATATGCGTAGAAGATAATTTACAATGTTGCAATTTTTATGCAGCCATATATTTTTATCAAAAAAAATGCGCTTTATTGCAGTAAAATGTTGCTTTTTCCCCACTAAATCAGTCGTTTTTCGAAAAAAAATGACGTGAAAAAAGTATTTATTTACATAATATTGCAAAAAAACAATAATAATAATTTGTTTTCACTTTTTTTTTTTGGTTGGATCGTGTCGGGCGACTCAAAATACGTCTACAAAAGTTGGTCTCGATGAGAATTGGCCACCCCTTCGATAAAAGTTAGGGCCTCGAAGTTACCGTTAAATTTTTTGTTATTCAGGCATTAATGGGTTAAAGCAATCAACTATTGAACCATTAAACTAGGTTATCTTTTAAAATTAGGCGAAAGGTAGTTATGTGCAGTAATAACAGAAGTTTTAACTATGAATATACTGACTGTATAAAGCTTAAAAGAGTTTAGAAAGAGTTAAAAAATGAATTAAAATGTTCAAATGAGAAACTCTTCAAAGTTAATAACCAAGATTGTCATAAGTTTTTCATCAGTGATCACCAGATAAATATTTCATATTTATGAAAGAATTATGGAATGAAATGTTTATGAAATCTAATCTCGAACGCCGCACTAAAATTACACAATTTTAAAGCTTTGGTTGTCATATTCACTCAACTTTGTATATGTTGTTCTCTTATTCAAACAAACTGAATGCGCAATCACTTTGTGAAGGTATTCCTTAAAGTAAACGTACTGTCGAAAATATTTTGTATGAAAGGTGTTATTTCCATTAAAGGTAAAATAACTAGATTAAGGGACTTTAAAAAATCTTAATACTTTATTATAACGGCGAGAAAAAGTTTTTGTTATTTTATTTTTATGTACTATAAGTTCATATGTCTTATTTTGATGAGTTTATTAAATACTTAAAAAACAATTACTTATTACGAATTTATTATTCAGTACCCACCACGAACCGGTCTCTAATGAATGTAAGAACTGCGTTAGTTTTTTTTAACCGACTTAAAAAAAAAGGAGGAGTTTCTCAACTCGACTGTATTTTTAATTTGTGTGTGTGTGTGTATATTACGCGATATCTTCGCCAATTGTGAACCGATTTTAATAGCTGTGTTCTTTTGTGCTCGCTATCCGGAGGAGAACAAGAGCAGCACAAAAGAAGGGTTCAGAACACAATTTTTGCTTGGAGATGTTTTCAGCCCTGTGAAATCTCAAAGGTGTCCGCAGGTTGGTAAAAGTCAGCTAATAGCTGTAGAACGGCAATATAAAAACTGCTTACCATTTTAACTTTTTTATCACCTCAATTCACGTATTTACTTTAAAACACAATTTATTATGTCAAACTGTTTTTATTTTGCCGTTCGACAGTTATCAGCTGACTTTTAACAACATGTGAGACATTAACTACCCCAAAATTTTACACATAGCGCCCCTAGTATTCAGTAGAGTAACTAAGAGAGCAGAACAAGAAATTTGTCCCGTTCAGCTTGCAGAACAACAAATGTATGGGCTGGGCTGTTCAGGAACAAGTGCACAAAAGAACGCAGCTAATGATTCTTTTTTTTATTCTCGAGGGTGTCAAAGGTGGAAAATTGGGGGATGAATCCCGTTTATTGAATTTCAGCCACTTCTCGTTAACTAAAAACTGAAAAATAAAAAAAATTTTACAAAAAAATAAAAACCGACTCCAACAAATATTTACAATATCTTATCAGTTAATTTTGGAGTCGGTGCCATCCAAGGCAAGTTTATAAGCTGAAATTACTGTAGGTTTATAAACTTGCCTTGGCTGCACCGATTCCAAAAATAGCTGATTAGTTATAGTAAATATTTTGATAATTTTGTATCCTTGAATTCTCTTTTCTTTAAAGTAATAGCAAATATTATTTTTAAATGTGTAGTTTAAGTTTGTACATACAGGCAAAGTTTTGGAGTTGCTTTTTATTTTTTTGTAAAAATTTTTTATTTCAAATCTACTCGAGGGATTATTTGAATATTTTCGTATAATTGAATTTGACAAAAAAGATATTTATCTTTCCTAGGATGCATAAAGTAAATTGGAATTTGGAGAAAATTTACTCGAATTGGCTATTCATTAGTGTAAACATCTTTCAATATTTTATTAGAAATTGTGTGTTTAGATATGATTGGTTGAGTTTTACTACGGTTTTCTGATAAAATGAGTATTACGATTAAGCCAATATAAATACCCTTCATTCTGTAACGTTTATAAATATTGGAGACGTAATCCCTTTTTTGGTTCTTGCATTTCCTCTAGACGTCCTTATTCAGAAAAGTAAACAACTAACGATATTGACTGTGCTCTTGTGCAATCCATCTAAGTCCCTGGAACCGCACAAAATTTTAATAATAAGAATACTTAGCATTCCGGCCAAAGGGGTTTTCTCCACCGAGACTTGTGCACTGAAAGAGCGCATCTGTCTGTTTATTCTGAAAATGTTATTCCTCGAAAGTGCAGGCAGGCCCCCATATTTCAAAGAAGTCAAAAGCACCTAAATTGAATAAAGGGCATAAAATATCAAAAAACTTTGCCCATTCGCGTCGAGTAGAGTTCGGTCATGCTCGGCTCCCAGCCCAGTCTCTTTAGGAGTTAAATTTAATTTTCTTTGATAGTTCAACGTTATAGTAGGAAAAAATTAAAAACGGACGTGAGTTAATCTTTGTGGTGAATATTTGAATTGCACGGTGCACCATCCAGGATCATAGTGCTGCGAAGGAGCACTATAAGATTGTAGGCGTTTTTTTCCTTTTTATGTATTTTTATTCTATATCCGAAGCGATGAGGCCTTCCCAGATGGTTTCTTATTCCTCTGAAAAACTTCCGCATAAGCTGCGGACTTTTTTATTTCTTACATGTTTTTCTTCAGAGTTTTCCCTTTTCTTCGTCTTTTGGCTTTTCCCTCCTTGCTGCATTTCCTTGGAAAGTTCTAAAACTGAAATGAAAGCGTTTCGTCTCTCGACAAAACGTGCAGCTTCACTGCCAACTTTTTTGAAGGATATCTCGCGTGAATTTTGTAAGACTATAACTGGGCCATTTCTGGCACTAGGAACTGGGAACAGAGAAGAAGGCGCTCGCTCTGCTGAGCTGAGTTCACTATTCGGTCGGAAGGGCAACCCTCTTTTTCGTGCGGAAATGCTGGCAGTGAATTCTGTTTCATTAGGTTGTCTGGGTGTCGTTGCAACGCCGCACGGCAAACGATTTTAATTACCTCTACGAGAAGGACGTGCTACGAGGAGGTGTCATCGTCTTATAGCATTAATTCTTGCCCTGTTTCCTTATCTTCGTGATGTCTTTCATCGTCCAGCACTAACTAGATTTAGGTTCTATACTTATGGCCGTATGCTGTTGGATGGAACTGATGAACTATGATATCATATCCTCAACACGATGTGAATTTTCTTCTTGTTTTATAAGGTTTTTGGGGAATTTGAAGGCGTTAATTTTGACTGGCCTCTTATTAAATTAAATATCTTCTTTTTAATTTTGCGATGTCTACTTTGAACCATTGAAAAATTGATTTTCGAATAGACTCTGAACTTTTAGCTAAGTAGTTTAGTAATTACTGGCATGTATGTAGTAGATATACAAACAGAATAATAATTTGCACATTTAAATAGACCAAGTAATATTTAGATCATAGGTCTGTCTCATTGACTTTTAATGTATAAAAGTTCAATAACCTTACTTCGAAAGTTGTTGTTTTGTAAAAAATACTTTTCATAAAGTTCATGATTGTTTTACAACATTTGAAACTTAAATCTTTCTATACAAATAATTTATCAAGACATCTTACATGCTGATAAAATCCAACCAACTCAAAAACTTATGCAACAGAATCGATGATTTGTTAATTGTATGACGGTAACATTGAATTTTTGTGATCTTTATTGAATGAAAAGAAAATGAATTAGTTCAGGTTTCAACACGACGGCATCACATTCCATACAACTCGGGAAATTTTAAATGTTTTACCTTGGAAGTACAATGCAACGTGACACTGCCGTATCGAAAACGCTCTTAAATGTCAATAATGTTAGCTATAAGGATCTGTAGCCCTCAAACGTGGCGCGAATCAACAACACCCGAAAAATTTATTGAAAATCTAATTGTTTTATATCGCTACCCTACTTCAATCATATTCTTCACGAGAGCTAATTCTGAGGTGAAAATACTTCACTCACGTACACGGATTTTACACGGTATGGCCTATCCTTTCTCTCTATGATCTAAGGCTTAGAGTTCGTAACATTGTGCATAATGTATTACACTCAGAAATTATAGTCCAGATTCGTAAAATTTCGCTGGTATTAATGATAACCATATTAAGCAAGTATTTTTCACCCGAGGTTTCACTTCCTTTTGAGAAGAAGTCCTTCAAATCTTAAAAAAGAAATAATATGCGTCGATACCTTAAGCTATTCAATAGTTATTTATATTATTTATATTATACTATTATATAAATGTCAAACTGCATCTGTTTGTTTGTTCTTGGAAATTTCGAGAACCAATGAACCGATTTTAATGAAACCTTTACTGTTCTTCTTTCAAATCTTAGGAGTAACATTGGCTACGTATCATAACGATACGATCCCAGGTAGCTTAGGAATTGAGTTAAATGTTTGAGAAAGTCAAGAAAAAGGGGTACGAAAGCACAGTTTTTCGAAAACGCCGGCGAAACTTTAAGAAATATATGATTTTCATGTATGAAAGAAATATTGAATTTTACATTATCTGCTGATAATGGCTGATTCCCATATGAGTATTGATCTCTCGACATTCTAGCCCAAGTTTCCTTACAGATAAGTCATTCAAATTGAGTGAAGGCATAATCCGTCATTTTGGTGGAAAAGAAGACTGAAAAAATTTCTATTTTAACTATTTCCTCTTTTTAAGCATATCATTTGATAAAAATATTAAACAATTTACTTAATATTCAAGTTTTGGGTCAGTTTTTCGCTAAAAGAGCTGAGCTCAGTTGGAAATGTTCTTTTAATAACTGCCTGCAGGAATATTAAATTATTATTTTGTTGCATTAATTTCTTGAAACCACTAAACATTTGCAATGGGACTCGACTGCATGTGATCAAAGTAGCAGAAAATGTTAAGATGACACAGTATTTATACCACGCATACCAATGATCCCTTCGGACCTATCATTTCAATTTAAACGCCTGCAATTTCCAATTCGAACGCGCTTTGCTATGACCATAAATAAAGCCCAAGGTCAATTATTTAACGTTATCGGTATCGATTGAAAGGAAAAGTGCTTTTCCCATGTTGTCCTCTCTAGTATAGGGAGCCCATCTCATCCATTTATTCTAACAAATGAAAATAAAACAACAGCAAACATTGTTTAAACAGCAATATTGCAATAGTTTTAAATAATAATAGCGACTTCAAATATATTCTTATGAGAATTGTAATAGTGAAACGTCTGTTCGTTTGTTATCTTATAATTTATTTAAGAACTGCTAAACAAGTTTTAATACATTTAGGACCTAAGATTGTTTATGTGGGATCTAATATATTATATTTGCAAACATAGAAAAATAAAGAAAAGAAGTGGAACTCATTGTGGAATTTCCTTGCGATGCCACCTTTAAAAATATTTTGAAATTGCATACCATAGGGCAGTTTAAGTTGAAGAAAAACGTTACAAAAGCGAAACGTCTTTTTTACAAAGAGAACAAAGCAGCGGCAGAAGCCTGGGAACGTTAATTAAATATAATTAATGTATGTAATCATGCCTTTATCAGCTAAGCTGCTGCACGATTTGCCCTAAACTACCCTGTGGTATGCAGTGGCGGACTAAGCCCGGCAGAGGCCCGGGGCGGCAAAGCTGAATGAGGCCCCCCAGCTTTCGAAAAAATGTAGTTTTACAAGCTTTTTATTCAGTTCACATTTGTATGTATAAATAAGTGTTTATGTTTATTTCGTTAAAATCTGGCAAGTGAAATTTAAATTCGAATTAAATTATTTAGGCTAAATAAACATACATACTAGGGTGCTTTTTTATCGCGACTATTTTATTTTTAAGTCCCACCTCGAAATTTTGTGGCAAATACCTAAACAAAAATTCCCTGGAAATTGGAAGGCTTAATATTAATATTAAGTACTAGACCAAGGCGTATAAAGATTTCCCATATAAACTACACGTAAACTTTGATTATTTTTCTTCAAAACTCTACAGCTCAGAGGAATTTTATGGTATAATCTTGGTCAATGGTAGGGTTTCTTCAGAATTGAATGCTCTACAAAAGTGTCCATTGCGATGTAACCCTAATTCCCACCAGCGAGGTAGTACGGGTCACTAACCCCAATTTTTCCATGAAATTCTCGCTTTTTGCCCCTATCTCGTAAACAACAAGAGCTACAGAAAAAGTGAATATGACAAACTTGTAGGATATTCAATTTCCTACAAAAAAGTTCTGAACACCAAATAGCTAACATCGATATTTCTTGAGATATTGGGCTTTGAAGTTGAGGTAGTGTGGAACTTTCATGGATTATTGAGCTAAATTGTAGAAACACTACCTCAACTTCAAAACCCAATATCTCAAGAAATATCGATGTTAGCGATTTTGTGTTCTAGAGCTTTTTGTAGGAAATTGAATTTCCTACAAGTTTGTCATTCACATTTTTTCTGTAGCTCTTGTTATTTACAAGATAGGGGCAACAAAACGAGAATTTCATGAAAAAATAGGGTTAGTGACCCGTATTACCTCGCTGGTGGGACTTAGGGTTACACCGCAATGGACACTTTTTTAGAGCATTCAATTCTGAAGAAACCCTACCATTGACCAAGATTATACCATAAAATGCCTCTGAGCTGTAGAGTTTTGAAGAAAAATAATCAAAGTTTACGTGTACTTTATATGGGAAATCTTTATACGCCTTGGTCTAGTACTTAATATTAATATTAAGGGGACGTGACACACCCAATTTATTTTTTTTTATATATTTGGAAAAATTGGAAAATTGAATGGAAAAACAGTAGATACATTAATCAAACTTTGCATATTTATTAAAAAAGGTTAAAGTAATACAAAAAAAAAATTTTTTAATTTTTTTAATTCGTTTTTTTCTTTGTACAATTTTTTTTGTAAAGAACCACAAAAACTGACTGCGGACACGATTGGGAGCGAATGGAACGTCTGAAAAAAAAAAAAAAATATGGGGTTAATTGTTATCAAAAACCCCAGGGATTGAACCTAAATGGAACATTTTTCACGAAAAAATTACAAAATGGCGGCATTTTTCCGGGGAAAAAAAAAGTGAATTTTTGAAAAAATGCCGCCATTTTGTAGTTTTTTCGTGAAAAATGTTCCATTTAGGTTCAATCCCTGGGGATTTTGATAACAATTAACCTAATATTTTTTTTTTTTTTTTAGACGTTCCATTCGCTCCCAATCGTGTCCGCAGTCAATTTTTGTGGTTTTTTACAAAAAAATGTACAAAGAAAAAAACGAATTCAAAAAATTAAAAAAAATTTTTTTTGCATTATTTTAACTCTTTTTAATAAACATGCAAAGTTTGATTAATGTATCTACTGTTCTTCCCTTCAATTTTCCATTTTTTCCAAACATCAAAAATAAAAAATTGGGTGTGTCACGTCCCCTTAAGGGCTCCAATTTTCAGGGAATTTTTGTTTAGGTATTTGCCACAAAATTTCGAGGTGGGACTGAAAAAAAAAAAAAAAAATAGTCGCAAAACAAAGCACCCTAATACATACCTACAATATGGAATGGATATGGATGAGGAAAATAAAATACGAATCGATCAAAAAAAAAAAAAAAAAAAAAAATTAGATAAAATAAATCAAAGATAGTTTTTTTATTTTTTGTAGCGTGTTATATGTGTTTTCGTGCCTTCAATTTACTGAACTCCTCAATAACTTCTGTGAAATCGATTTCTTTGGAAATTTTTCTTTCTATTGAAAGCACGGCTAGATTAGCCAGTCGCTCTTGATCCATTGTAGATCGAAGATAATTTTTAATTAGTTTAAGTTTCGAAAAACTCCTCTCGCATGATGCAACGCAACCGAGATGCAAATGGTCAAGAAGTATTGAAGTATAAGCGATATACAGGGTAACGATTCACTGAAGTCCCATTTTATTATAAATTGAAGGATTTCTTGGGCTCTCCATTTGGCAGCAACGTCCATACTCGTATCGGTGGCTTTTACATGCCTGCGGTATCTTTTTATTTCTTGGGAAACTTGCTTCTTGTCAAATTCATCATAAATTTGTATCAGATTGTTAACTGCCACAGCTAGGACGTCATCTGAAGCTTCTAGCATAAACTTTGTTTTAATTATTTTGGAAAATATTATTAATTTGTTTCATGGCTCCGTATCATGTCGACAATTCTTGTATAAATCAGTCTATGCATTCATATGAGATGCATCAATATCAACGTAATGAAATTTAATATATTTTAAATGAGACCAATGTTTATTTTTCGACGTATATAGAATATAGTGAATGTAGTAAATAGAATGTAGTGAATGTAGGCGTACAAGAGTGAATTATTTGCACTTCATTCATTCAGGGATTCCTGGATTTCCCGCTACAAATACGGGAATTTCCCCAGCGTATTGGACGCGTTCAGCAAAGTTAAAAGAATATTAGTACCGCGTAAAAAGTCTAGATGGCAGTAGTGTTTTGATCTTGATCAAATTATATAGGTACTAAGCACATTTTTAAAGTCTTGTTTAGGATTTGATCAGGGGAACGCGAAGGCATTTGGGGGCCCCCCAAGACCGTAGGCCCGGGGCGGGCCGCCCCTTCCGCCACCCCCGTTAGTCCGCCACTGGTGGTATGCAATTTCAAATTTTTTTAAGTTTGGAGGCATCACATGGAAATGAGCTTTCAAAAATGCGTTTCACTTCTGTTGTTCTAGAATTTCTAGATGAAACTTCTTCGTACAAGGCAAATAAAAGGTATCCCGGGCAACACCTACATAGTCTGGGCAAGCTATTTAAAATATAAATATCGAGCGAGGTATTTGGCGATTAGAATATATTTGCTTATTTCTGAATTTGCAGTAAATGTAGTATGCATTAATGTTACAAACCTTCAATAAAAATGTATATATACCAGGAAATAATAGTTTGCTGGTAAAGTTTACAGCAAGGAACATATTTTCCACTACATCAAAACCTTCTACAATTAAAAGCCTGGCCTTTTACATGTGAGCGTAAGTGGTCTGGCAGTTCGAGAAAATTGCATTGATGCTTATGGCGGTTCAATCAAACACGGAAATTCGCATTTATCCGAGATTTATTATTATTAGGACAACGAATGTGTTGGGAAATTCAACCTCAGGAAGTTTTACTACCAACGGGCTAAAAATGTGGATTAACTCCTAACAAAATTAAAGTGATTTCTCGGTTCTTCGGAGCCCAGTCTCTCTCTAGCTGTCAAACAGCTGTTTCTTGCAAGTGGTCTGGGGCTCGTGGGTTTTGATGAGTTGGATTGAGATTCAAAAATTTTACATAATTTTGTTTTAACTTGGTAAAAAGTCGGATGAATTGACAAGAAAATCTCTCAGGGTAAACGTGAGGGAAAGTAATTTTTAGATAGAAGTTTTAGTGTAGAAGCTGCCGTGAAGTTTTTTCCATGTTTACGTTGCCCGCCATGAGATCCAATGTATTTTTTGTGACGGATTAGACCACTTTGCCCTCTCACTGTGTGTGTACACTGGACCATTTTTGTTTTGACTACATCAATAAAACTACACATAAACATCCACATGCACATATTTCCTTTACTTTTGTTTTATGCATTAGAACTACACCACTTTGAAAAACAGCACTAAAGCTGATTACCACATGATTTTTGTGTAATCCCTAGACAAAGCCAATTTAAATGCGTAAGAATGCGTGAGTTGGCCAAATGATAGGTCAAGATTTTGTGACTCAATTCGCACCCACTTAACTAAACGGTCGCGTGAAAGGGGTAAAAAAGTAAAGGGTGTGAGATAAAATTTAATAAAGCAAACCCCCCGTCGACAGTCTCCCGACGACAGCCCTAAATTAAGTTATAAATTTGTTTGTACTTTTCCCTATGCGAAATCAGATACTTTTACGGCCCCATTGGAGCCAAACCGGGAGAGAGCCCCAGCCACGTTCGAGCCGGCCCCTCCCGGGGGGGGATTCCGCCTTAAAGGCCTATTTTTAACGAAGTGTTATGTTGTGCGCCGGGGAGTTAGTGCTCCGCATTTCGACTGGGGGTGCTGAGCACGTGTATTTATTGCCCTCCGATGGCGAGGCGAAATATATTTCATAAATTTTTCGCTTAAGAAATTAAAAAGTTCATCGCGAGTGCTGGAGTGCTGGACGGAATGGATAAACTTTTGACCCTGTTTACTCCTGCGAATGTAATATAGCCTACTGTGGCTAATGGCCAAGGTGTAGTCGAGCGATAGAGTCGCCTTGAGAGTAAATTTACTCTGGAAAAGATTTATCGTCAGGCGGCAAGCACTTAAGGTTCCATTGGGAACGGAGGGACGAGACGAGAAACGGGGATATAGGCCCTGTTTTCATTGTTTTTGGGGACGCACAAGTGCTTACTCCGTGTTAAATTTGATGCAGGACAATTCGATTACCGAAGTTGAGTCCAAGGTGGACTTGTTGTCTATCAGATTGACGAAAATCTTTGAACCGATAAAAGCTTTTAACGCACTGTAGATTCGTAGTGGTCTCGTTTTTGTGGCTTTTGCTGTACACAGTCCCTTATAATTAAATCTTCTCTAGGTTGGATAAATTTCCGGGATATCCAAGCGTCTATAGGAAGATGCAATTGATATTCGTTCTTCCTTTAGACAACATTTGGCAGGCACTCAGGGAATTTGCTTAGTCGTCATATAAAGTATAGCAATTGGCAAGAATCCTAATAGGAAGAATGTGAAGAAAGGAAATATATATTATATAATAATTTAAACTGGGAAATTGCAAAAATTTGGAATATGAAAATGCATTTAGGTTAATAAATCAATTCATGCAAATTTGGTTAAAATGTATGTAAAATTTAAATATCTTATGTTAACTAGTACAATTCATCCTGCCTTTGCATTGAGGAAGAAGAATACAAATGTGAGTTGATTGATGAGTGAGCTGCGATTTAGCTAACTAACAACTATTTTAACTCCAGGAATAAATTTCTTATGTTCTGGATATACGAGAAAAATGCGGCTATACTTTCGTCAACGCTGAAAAGTAAATTACATTATATTATTGTTAAAAAATCGATAACGAATAGGTTATAATATACCAATAATAATCACCCATCAGAACGTCGTATTCGCCGTTTTATTGAAAAATGTTAACGCCTTGTGGTTTCAACAGGGCGGCGCTATATGCACAGCGATCGAAATAATCGATTTATTGAAGTGGGTGTTTTATTTAAATTAAAAATCCGGGCTTAAAAAACACCTTTTATATACCTACAAAATCAATTTCCAAAATCTCAGTTGATTTTTTAAGGTTTTTTAATAAGAAAAATTAAAATAATTTCGCATTCCTAGTGCCATTACATCATAAATGACCTACAATTAATCAACAGCCAGGTTGATTCTGAAGCTACGAAACAAAATGGGTTATTGAAAATCACGGAAAAAAGGGGCTTGAAACAATAAAAGCTTTTGAAAATGTTTCGCTATTCGAACTGATCGAATAAAGGTAAATGAATTGAAACTAGAGGCAAACGGCTCACAATTAACTCGATGCACGAGTTAGTGTTTATCGATTTTGGTCATAGAAATTAGTTCCACATCCCTCTAGTAAATCCGTCAAAACAATAACAGCGCTGCATAAAACATAAAAGCAGCCCAAAAATCCATTTCGGCAAGTGGTATAGTATTTTCGGCTTTTCTACATGCTGAGAGTATTGTGCATATATGTATAGCTCCACCTTCGGGTTTCGGCCATCCATTCAAAAATGCCAAAATCAGAGCAGAAATATATTTAAATAATTTCGACGTACCTACTTCTGGGTTTTTTCTCGTGTATCCATTTTACCCATTTTGTATGGGGGCTCAGAGAGTGGGGCTAGTTTGTAGTCCCATGCACAATTCGCATTCGCAGTAAATTTAATAGAAAAAGTTGAGCCGCATAAAAATATCCATCCAATGGAGCGTTAAATTCAATTAAGCGCCGCCGGACTGCGTCAAAGCCGCAATGTAGCGGACAGAGAGTGCTTCCGCAGTGATTTATGGAAATGGAGAAGGTACCTTGTCAGCCGTTTAAAAGCCTTTTAAATTTCGATTAATTAATGACCTAAAACCATAGCGAACGAGCTTAACCCAGCGAGCGCCTCCCGTCAGAAAAATCTCATTAAAGTAGCTTTCTTGGAACGGCCGCGTCCAGGCAGATTAATTGTCCTTTTGCCGAAAATTTTGCACCCTTACAAATAGGCAACAGTTTAAGGGCGAAACGATGGCTTTTCGGATGAAACACGAACAGGGGTGAGTGGAGTGGAGTACAGTGTTCCCCAAAAATCGCTGCCCGTGTTTTTACGCCCGCCGGTAATTAAATTATAATGGATTAGGTGATGTAGGTAATGAGCTCGGCGGATAGCCCCGGCACGAGAGCCTCCAGTTGCGGTCCTGGCCATGGTAAAAATTTAATGGCACCTTCATTAGAACCGGCCGAATTATGATTCTACTCACGTAAGAATGCCTACTGCAGCCCAATTACGAGCAGCTGCCGGTGGGCGAAGGAAATAATTACAACTCATTACATAGTTGAAGCCAAGTTTGGAATACGAACGGCACTCTAATGTGCCTTATTAATAAATATTCCCTTTTAATGGAATTTTATTGCCTTTTTAACTCAAACGAACAGCTAACTTTGACCTCGTAAAATTAAGGACGAAACAGAGTCGATAAGACGGTGGATTTGTATTGGGACGATGTTCATTTATTTTGACTATTGTCTATCTTATCGATTTCAAAAAACAGATAAACAAAACTACACTGAAAAGAACTTTTGATACTCTTGGCACACAGCAAATGTAATGTACATTAAAAAACTAATTTCTGTCAAAGGGTGTTTTTTAAAGCTTATATAGAACTTCCTATGGGGGTAACTGTCATTCTGAAACTCTATGTATATTGATATTCTATATAGCAATATATAGCAAGTAATCATGAACAGATTCGGTCGAAAATCGGTTGTCGGTTTGCAAGACTTACAGACGACTTCATGATTTTTATGGTGCATATAATCGTCGCTTATTTGTGGCTTGATGAATTTATTAATAAACAAGATTGCCACTTCTGGAGTGAAACTAATCAAAAATAGACTCTAGAGACCCTATTACATTCAGAAAAATTCCCGTTTGGTGCGCTTTACACGCTGGTGGCATCATTGGTCCTTATTTATTTCTTTAAAAATGAAGCAGGGACAACAACACAAACCATCGATTTATTGAAATCACGTTTGGCGATAAAGTGATTTCGAGAAATGGCCCTGTAAATTCACCGGTCAGATCAAGTCACTGCTTTATGCTGATAAGCCAGCAATAACTGACAACTTGGAAGTCAACACTGTTCGTGTGATTCGTGACATACGGCTGACATTACTCGAACAAGTGACCCAAAATTGGACTGACAGAATGCACTTTGTCAAGAATATTCACGGTGGTCATACATCTGCAGTCATTTTTATATATCAATGTTATGAGTTGGATTTTCGGATAAAAAAAAAACAATGTCCATCAAAGTTAATTTTTTGTGGTATTTTTTAAATAACATAAATTGCATACTTCTGGTTTTTATTCAAATCATCACAACATAGTAAATCAATAATTGATTTCGCTTTAACAGTCAGTTTATATTTATCCCCTGTTTTTCTTTCACATATTTTCAATAAAATAGTACTCTCATTTTCTCCATTAACCCAACAGGCTCCTATAATTAGCCCCTAATTAGTACTTTAAATCTCCCCTACAATTAACAATATGCCACTTTACTTTTGAAATGATTTTCATTTTCTGTTTTCAAAAATGTTATCCGCCGTACTTTCACCTCATTATTGTTGATAGCAGTGATTGTCTGAAACCGACAGTGATAATTTTAGAACCCTTGAAACACTCATCATCGAGGTCGTCTAGAAAAAAATTCGTGACATGTCGTGTAATTCGTTTATTCATTACTGTAATTAATAGATTTATTCATTACGATAATTGACAGTTCCAGGGGGGCGAAAAATAGGAGTTTTCTCATATGATTTAAAAGGTTCAATTATCTCCCTGATAACTTGAGTTTGGGTAAAGGCATTGTAATGAATAATTTGAATTGAAGGTCTAGAAGTAAATCTTTGTTCAATAACTTATTTAGGCAAGGTATTCACCCGATAATTTAACACACTTCAGAAAGGAGAAAGGCTACCTGATCTATATTATTATATTAATAACATCAATTTGGTAATTACTTTAGCGCTCTGGAGGTTTAATGTTGGACTAGGTATTTTTGGTAATTGAGATAAATTGAAGTATAGTAGTTATATGCTGCTGAACTTTAAGTAGAAGCTATTGAACCCACTTAAAGATTAATTAGTAAAAATGTCAATATAAATGTTAAAACATTTCCGTTCTTGGGGTTACTAAGTTTATTATATCTTAGTAATACTTATGTTATAAATTTTAATTTATGGACTGAAATGCTTAACTTTTCATACGATTTTTAAAAGAGGACTTTATTCAGCTACTTAGGAGCCACAAAAGTGATTCATGATTCACGAAAGTAATTGTGTTCTGGATTAAAAGAAAAATTTTAGCTCATGGGAAACTTAATGAGCCTACCATAAAGAAAACTAACTACAATACATGCGTAACAAGCTTAAAATTTTTGATTTAAAGAAAAGATAACTAATTTTTGTTTTGAATATGTACTCAAATCAACTAGTTTTCTTCTACCACGCGATAGCTTGTTAAACTAGTCCTTAAATTATTTTATCGCGGTTATTGTTAATATGTATTTAATATAATATATTATATTAATATGTTTACTAGTCATGCACAAGTGTATTTATTCAAAACCTCTACAGCTCCACGCAGAGGAGACAATATTTTGTTTTTAGTCTCGAAATAATGCTTCAACTACACTTAATTATTATTATTATTATTTATTATTAATTAACACTAGAACAGCCAACCCGCCAAATTGAAATTGATTTCACACTTATTAGAAAATTTACTCTAGCTTGTACTATATCTGTGGCTAACCGGATAAATCCATTTTAGTAGTTTTCAAGAAATCGCAGTTCAAAAGTTTCGTATCCGTTTTATAAAACGAATAAAAGAACACTAAATTCTTTTTATTAATTTTATATAAGAAGTTTTGCTATAACACTGTGTGACAGTGATTTCGTATCAAAACAAGTAATATGTCATTTCAATCAGATTTCTTTACTAGATTACGAATTCGCAAACAAAAATGTCGTATCACGTAAAGTTTTTGAAAAAAATAGGTTTGAATAGTACAAAATAACGTATTTTCGGCATTTTGGCAAATTAATTAAAAAATAACGAATTATTGTAGGAGCTTGTATAGTAGGTCAAATAAAAGTATGAAACTTTAGTTATTATATTAGTATACGAGAGGCTTTAATACTTTCCGAAATAGTCCGTGGAATTCACTTCCTTCCATAAGTCGACTACTTCATACAATAGATAGTGAATGAAGATCATTGTTTGTGATGCTCATGAAAATCTTATTCCCGAAGACGCTTTTATAATGGCTATAGATTATAGGTATTTTATATTTATCGAAAAGGATTTAAGTTCTCTTTTGAGTCATGTTACGAGCTTTTTCCACTTTTTGTTATTTTTTAATGAATTTTTAAAAGTGGTCATAATACAGTATTTTGTACTTTTAAAACCAATTGTTTTTCAATAATATGACGTGATAGAATATTTTTGTTTGTAAATTCGTAATCTATGGAAAAAATCCTATAGAAATGATATATATTAAATATTAAATTTTGTCGCACAGTGTAATTAACTAAAAAATGTTCCGAATATCTTTCGTTAAATTAATATTTATGCACTTATTCGGTTATGCTGGGATAACTGAGTTATCTGAATATGCATTGCGATAAATAAACTACCTTAAAATATTTCAGCATCTAAAAAATAATAAAATATACAATGAATACGCGTTTTTGATTTGCATAAATATCTCTGTAAAATATAAACTTTATAAATGCTATATAGTTAAATATTTTTTGCTTATTCAACATTTAATTTAAAAATACAGATTATAAGGCTTTTATTTCAGGAAACTGAAATCAAATTGCAAATTAGAAGTAGCAGTATTTATCGAGAAACTATATTAAATTAAGCTATTCTACAAAATAACTTGGGATTCTGTACTTTAGCCTACGATTGATCTAGTGTTTAAAAAAACAACTAAATTTAAGAAATCAAGCTGTCGGGCTGCATGGAAATGCGAATTAGAACGAACCAAATAAGATTACTCTACTTTACTTAAATCTAAGAATAGTTTATTATAAAATTTTTGTTTAGACCCATAAATATATGTACATCAATGATAGGAACTGGGTGCCAGCAATGAGAGGCCTATAGTCTTTTTAATTCAGAGATGATTGATTTCCTATTATAATATAATTTATTTTTTATAATTCCGTACCTCCAAAGGGAAAAAAAACGTGCCTGTGTGTCTCTCACAGACGACTTTCTCAGATATCATAGTCATGTTTTTTTAATGATCCGATCTGAACTTGGAATTTTGCATTGAATTGAATTTTTTAAACCATGTCCTATAAGAAATATTTTAAAATTTGTTCTAGATACATCAAATTGATGATGTATCTTACTCATCGAAATCAAAACACGTATGTCCCTTTTAGTAAAATTATAAAGTATCGCTATGAGTAACTACTAACTATTTCAATTCAATGTAAAATTCCAGATCCAGATCAGATCATTAGACGCATTAACGTAGAAATTTGAAATTCGGTATAGTAATTCAAGTTATTAACACACATATTTTGTATTAGTTAACACTTTAAAATATTCATATGAGAATTAATTAATGCGCAAAACAAGAATTTTGTGCACGCAAGTTCAATTGTAAAATTCGAATAGAACATTGGGGCGAATTTCTTCCAAAATCTAATATAAGGGGTTTTTGGGGATGCTTTTTCAGAATCTGGTATTTGTTTTGTATAAAAGCTTCAAAACCCTATTATTTTTTGGGATTTTTAAAAAAAGTGCTGATTTTTTTTATTTTCAAAGTCGATTATCTTGACGTTGCTACTATTGAATGATCATATAAGCACCAGAAATCGCGGTCCGAATGTCTAAACTTTCTCAAACCACGGTTTTGAAAGTTTTTTTTTTGCTTTGGTTTTGCAAAATGGCCATTTTGTACAGCAATGTAATAAAAAACTTCGCGATGTTTTTACACGAAAAAGATGAACTTTACAAAAAATGTGTAGAGAACAGAAAATGTTTGAAATTAGCCAAAGACAACGTGTGAATTTTTTTAGAATTGTTTCGACTATTTTTGGTTTTTTGGATTTGGCAAAAAATCCCAAAAATACCTCTAAAAATTTTGAAAAAATTCACAGTGCTCATTGGCTAATTATAAACGCGTTTTGTCCTATAAACTTTATTCGTAAAATTCATCATTTTTGAGTAAAAATATCACTAAATTTTATCATAAAAAACTTGGACATATTTTTATTCAAAACGGATTAATTTTACGAATAAATTTTATAGGACAAAAAGGGCTTATAATTAGCCACAGAATACGTGTGCATTTTTTCAGAATTTTTAGGAACATTTTTGAATTTTTCAAAAATTGGCCAAATTAAAAAAATAGTCGGAAAAATTCTGAAAAAATTCATACGTTTTCTGGCTAATTTCAAACATTTTCTGTTCTGTTGGAAAGTTGATCCTTTTCGTATAAAAACATCGCGACATTTTTTATTATATTGTTGTACAAAATGCCCATTTTTCAAAAACCAAAGCAAAAAAAAACTTTCAAAACCATGGTTTGAGAAAGTTTTGACATTCGAACCGCGATTTCTGGTGGTTATATGATCATTCAATAGCAGCAACGTCAAGATAATCGACTTTGAAAAGAAAAAAGACCAAACAAAATGGGTACTTGTTTTGAAAACCCCAAAAAATAATCGGGTTTTTGAAGATTTTATGTAAAACAAACGCCAGATTCTGAAAGAGCATCCCCAAAAACCCTTTATATACAATTTTCTATTCGAATCGTACAATTGAACTTGCGTACACAAAATTCTAGTTTTGCGCATTAATGGGTTAAATATATTAGTATATTTAAAAATTAAAAATATGCGAATGTAGAGCATTCCTCCCCTTATTTCCGAAACAACTGGACCTAAAATTTTGAAAGAAAAATGAGGGCACAAAACTCCTTACTTTAAATTTATAGGAAAATAGATTTCTAGAAATTCTCATCGCAAAAAATCCAAAAATCAGGCAAACATTGAAAAATTGTAGAAATACAAAAATATCTACGAAAACATCGATTTAGTCAATTCAGCAAGATACTTAAAGATAGCTAAGGAGGTGCCTACAGTGAGGCAGGCAGTCTACAGAACGAACCTCTAGAGGGGGGGTCTACTAAAAGGGCGTCACATGCGCTCTCGGTGGTGCTACCTTCGCGTCCGTCGTGGCAGAGGTCAGCTGCTCGGCTGTCGCTGCTCGACTGACCCCGCTCCTCGTGGATGTGCTCGGCGTCGGGCTCCTCGGAGGCCTGCAGGAGGTCCTTCGACTTCCTGTGGCCGAACCGCCCGAAGACCTTGTCCCGCACTTTGCTGTTCTTCCGGGCCTTCGAGGCCGCCGAGGCGGGCCGGTGCTCGTCGGGCCCGGCGGAGCTGGAGTTCCCCATGCCTGGGGCCGATCGCAATAATTCTTGCTTCCTGCGAAAATGTCAACCACCATGCACTCGCCGATGACACTAGAAAAACTCGCGAGCGCCGACGAGGGGTAACAAATCACTTTTAATTGACACTAACAATTGGGAATTTGTTGCCATTCTCGCCCGCTAATGGGGCTCTGGACACTTCGTGTAAATCCTCCGCCCTGGTCCTCCAGAAATTGAGCGTCAGTTGTGTTGACCGCGGGTCTCGGGGGACGCGATTATACCACCGCGGCGCTAGCACATGGAACCGTACTGTCGCGGTGCACAATTTCCGGCAAATTAGAGACAATCTTCGATTGCGATGAGGAACTTTTTGTTTTGACAGAAAGGACACAAATTTCACATGCCTCCTTTCGACGTAAACACGCGACTTGGAAGGAAAATCGATTTTCTGCTCCAGGACGGGGCTTTTGCGCACTGCTGGAAATTGCGCGAAAACTGTCGAGCCCGAACTCCGAGTGTCCGGGACAGACGGCAATTTTTTAATTTAAATTTCTAGCTGAAGTGGCTGTTGGCTGGACGCGAAGGTCAGTTGGATGATTCACTCAGCATATTATGTATAACCAGAATATGCAAGCGCTAAACGGTTGGGCTCGGGCTCCGCCAAGTGCTCTGATTTCCGCGGCACTGCGGTTGGGGCTCCAAAGGCAACCCAGCCACTTTGTGATAAGCCGCCGCCACCGCCGCGATAACGCCTAATTCATTCATGGGAATGTGCTTACGAGATCTCAATTGAGATGCGAGGCGGTCCGAATCCGATGTCACGCTCATTTTTGATCGAATGATCTGTTCCGTGGAGCCCCTAGGGGAAATTTTGAACTCGCCACTTTCCTCTAATGAGATCATTATGAGACACGTTTATTTTTAAGTTATGATAGTTATCATTGAGGTTCAATAATATCAACAAATGTTTAATCTGAGGAAAAAAGTGAGATGCCCTACATATTAAAATCATCTATTCGAACGTAAATGTTGATCAGAGGGGAATCACTTTTAAGATGTATCGTAAATGTATCTGTATCTGTAAATTTTGTACAACAACTGGCAGGAAATTCTAGAAAAAACAAACAGACAAGAACCCAACAGCTCACCACAAAAAGAACAAAAAATACTTTCAACATCGTCTTTGACCTCATTATGTGTAATTGAAATTAAATTTTGGTATTACAACCGTTTACTAGAAAATTTGGTACCTGAAGAAAAAACTGACACATACTTAGTTGAAAAATTTAGTATACATTTTAAACTTTATCGTATGTTTATTTACTATTGAAATAATATTCTCAAATTATGAAGAGCATTTATAAAAATAGTTGTATAAAATTTACGCAAATATAGTATATTGCTTATATGATGGTAATATTACAATATTTAGATGGAAATAATAAAGATTGGTAATATATGAATATAAATTCATAACACACATGAATTTTAGCAAAATAGGGTTGAAAAATACAAAAGGTAATTTTTGCAAATTAATTAAAACTATTTTTTGATTGTCACAGGAGCTTGTAAAGTAGCTCAAATTAAAGTTCGAGCCTTTAGCTATTATATTAAAACACGATAGGTTTATAGATAGATAGTAAATGAAAATCACAACTCGTGCACGCTCATGAAAATTGTATTTCCGAAGATGATTAGTATATGTTATAGATTAATGGTATTTGATATATCTACATAAGCATTCAGACTTTCTTTTGAGTCGTATTATGAACTCTTTTCATGGCGAAAATACTTTTCAACCCTATTTTGCTAAAAAACGTGACGTAATAAGATATTTTTTTTGTGAATTCGTAATCTACGGGAAAAATCATAAAGAAATGATATCACTTTTTCTGCGCAAAGTTATTTGTTAAATTTTATTTACTAGTGATCCAATTTATTTTTCTTCGTATCTATTTTTATAAAAAAATATAAAAGGAATCGTAATTACAGTTTTTAATTTCTTTTTCAAACCTTATTCCACCGATAAAACTGATGCGGAAATAAATTTATAAGATTCCGCAAATTTAAGTTGCAAATTTTCTATGTAATTATATTATTATTATATAAATCATATTATGAATTCTAAGATTCATGATTTAATACTTCGTAATTTAATGAAAATATAACAAAATTTGGTACTGTATAGGGTTGATTAAAAGTTTGCATAAAAAAGTATAAAGTAGTAATAAAGCTTACAATACTAATTTCCACCGAAAATAATTGAGGAATATTTTATAAAATTTTGATTATATGTTTATAATAGCAGGGGTAAAATAAGGTTTCCATAATCTACATAACAAGCTTACGTCAATCCTAACCATATATACTTCGTGTCAGCATATAATTTTAACAATCGGACAATCAGAAACTGAGTTGGGATAACGAAATTTATACACACAATGTTTTTTTTTTAAGAGTGGGCAAGTTTAATTCCAGCCATTAACCTACATGCTTATAAAGACTGATTCAGAAAAGAACCCACCTCCTTTCCGCCCCCACTACTCACCCCCAGGTAAAGAAAATTCGGGAACAGGTAGCATTGTAACTATAAAAGGGTGTAGTAAAGGTGGATGCCAGCCAAGAAGTACATTGCCAATTAATTGTTTCACACATGTTGTAAATCTGTATATGTCGCTAAAAAGTTGAAAATCCCGAAGACTACACTCCAAAATGTCCTTATCAGATTTCGGGAATCTTGTAGTGTCTAGAGAAAATCCGGATTAGGAAGGAAATCTGGTTCGGCAGATCAAAAATTGGCCAAAGAAGTGGTAGCCAACTTTAAAAGGAATCCTAACCTATCGTTGAGAGATGTGGCTGATAAGGTTGGAACATCACCTGCTACGGTCCATCGAATTAAAAGAAGAAAGAAACACCGGATAGAACATTAGAAAACAACCAAGTTGCAAAATCTAGGAGCCGGATTTTGTATGAAAATTTTCTAGCGAAATTCGACTGCCACATTATGGATGATCAAACTTACGTGAAAGCTGACTTCAACCAACTTCCAAGACAGGAAAGAAGTGGGGTGACAAAGATCCCAAGTTTAAGAATCGTCAATGAACCAAATTTCCCGTTAAATGTTTGTTGTTAAGTTTGGCAGGCAATATGTAACATACGTATGGTCAGAAATCATCACCTTTCGTGTCAACAGACACAATCAACACGGATGTATACGGGAGTGTGTTCAGAAGCGTCTTCTTCCATTCTATAGAAGGCATGATGCATCAGCTTTCTTTTGGCCGGATTTAGCAACTTGCCACTACAGCAGGAAAGCGAGAGATTTCTATGATGCACAATCCATATCCGTAGTACCAAAAGAAGTGAATCCACCAAATTGTCCAGAACTAAAAAATATTGGGCTAATATTTAAAAAAAAACGAAGATACACACCTCTAGCACCTCTTTAAAGACGGTATAAAAGAGCGTCCAATATGTTTGATACTGTTTAATTTAATGAAGAATGTAAAGCAAAAGTTCATTAATTTTACAGCACGTAGTAATTATTGCATGTCGGTTGTAAATAATGTAGATGATTAAGTAGTAGAATAATCAATATTATTTGATTAAAAAAAAAAGTCTAATAAAGAGAGATTATGTATGATAGATTTTTAAGTCGGATATGATTGGAACAGTTGCTCGAAATTAAATATAATTTGATGTGTATGTTGAGAACAATATTTTATTTTACATTAAGTTGTTTTTAGAAATTGTAAGAGGGACTTATACACAATTCGAAAGTAGCTTAATATGAATTTAAATATTTTTAAATGCTCACATGAAATAAAGACCTACTTAAAACTGTTAAGTATTTATTTATTGTTAGGTCTATAAGAATATAACAAAGAATGACAATAATTTACCTTGTTTAGACCCCAAAAACCATTACATTTTGAATACCAAAACTTAAATAGAACTAAGTTGAATATGCCAGACAATTTGATACAAACTATTTAATGGATTCAAGACGCTCTATAAATCCTTTGAAGTTCACAAAAGTCTAAACCATTTCCCCAAAGGAGTTATTTCGACTATTGTCGAAGGCTTAGGTGGCTTACCATTGGAATTTACGAATTATTTAAATGTCAGTCGACTTGCGATATGACAAGATTTTGAAGGGAACGGAATTTGGAGGATTATATTAAATTTTCTGAAGTATTTACTGCTTGTTTATGCTTCTAAATTAATCTGTTTCCAAGCAAAACTCCTCACAAGAGAGCGGAATTAAATTGAAATCTTAAATTAGCACTTAATTTTTAGTCCATACCTCCTTTTTGACGGAATTTGCCAGAGCAACGAATTTACTGTGGGAATGAGTTTTGCATTTTTTCCAGGAGTGAGATGTGTACGCCGGGATAAAATACAGATTTAGATTAAAGCTTCTTCCTTTTTGCGCTGGAATAAAGACAAATGGTATTAATTAAGTAATTAAATTGAGTTAATTTATTACGAATTATGGTAAATGACTTTATTTATTTGTTTGATTGATTAATGTCATTCACATCAACTGAACTGAATTGATTTTCATAATAAAGTTGATTATTTAAAATAATTTTGATTTACGTTTAATGTTACCAAAAGCTGAGTCAGAGTGAACGCATTTAATAAATATCCTATCAAGCCACTTAAATGTAGGTTAATGTGTAATTTTTATAAGTGCACAAATTTTCGGTGAAAATTCGAAGGTCTGCTAAAGCTAGAATTGATTGAATATGAATTAATATAAAAATAATAACGTAAATCAATGCATATAAAATATGGAAGATATAATAGCTATACTCACCAATCCTTAATTAAGATAAGCTAAAAATGTTGGCGGCAGAAGTGGGATAATGCACAGATATATAGAATAGATCTTGTATGTATCTTAGGTACAGCAATTAGTCGGGTAAATGCAATTACATAAGGCCAAAGTTCCAAATGCAATTTTATTAATCCATTTTCTAGCCCCAATTACCGGATTTAATTTATGACTCCCCTAAAAACGATGAGACTTTTTAACTGGAGCACAATTTGGGGCTTCTTGCACTAGTTCACTGCGAGTTTTATCGTGGAGCAATAAATATTATTACCATTACGTCACCAGGAAGGAATCTTCTGAGCCATGCACAAATCCTGGATTATAAATAAATTTTTTTTTGTCACTTGCTTAATTTATTTTCCGAATAATTTGCTTTTCGGCTGGGTCTGACAAAAACCCTGTCCACAACAATTCCCTGAAAACATTTAAATTGACACAGAATAATTTAATTTAATTGTTCGTTCGCGGGATGCCAGTGATTCGGAGCAAATTTTCAGCTAATTAGTCGCAATTAATCAAAGGGCATATCGCAGGAGCACCTGCCGGAGTTTAGCGTTTATCGCCTTTATCATTTTAAAAATGGACGAATCCGGCGGAAGCTGCTTAATAATCGAGAAGTGTTTTAATGAAACCTGAATCAGGTGGCTCCGTTCTTTCCCTTTAACCGCGGACCGAAAATTGCTCCTCGTCCGCCACCCAGAGAAGATTTGAAATGCATTTTTAATGCGCTCAACTCTGCCGCGCGTAACTGCAGCATCTCTAGACGGGGACGGGGGGGACTAATTGAGCCGAACACTGGAAAATTCATATTTTCTGAGACCTAGAAATTAAGACGACAATTTCGAGGGAGATAAGTCCGGAACTGCTAATGAATGGGGGAATGCAGGGGATGCGGGCAATAATTACACTCGGTGGAGTTGCGTATTTATGAAATTGTCGAAGTGAAATTAATGCCAATAAAACTCCCCAAAAGTTCTACCTAATTGCATTAAGCGCACAAAGTGGAAGTGAAAATTGCTCTCAAGTTTCCTGATGCCATCGTTCGATGCTTCTCTGGGGACTGGGGGGATGCATAAGCCACTAATAACAAATAATAATTAACATTTCGGGGAATTACTAACCCTCGTCGCACTATCCGGTGGTTGGAGAGAGAAAATGAATAGGAATTATTTGTCGAGTATTGCAATCCCCGCAAACTCTTTGAATTAATTCTTAAGTAGCACTAGAAAACATAGAAATAATTATCGCAACTTCTTCTTTTGAGGAAAGTAAGTAATCTTGGAGAAGAATAAATACTTTGCTCGCTGCGAAGTGATCTTAGACAGCTTCTTTACTCCGAAGTTTTAATGATTTCTAGTTTCGTGCTGCCAAAACAATAGCTACTGCAACATCATTTCAACGTTTTAACAATTTCGTGGAGTCTGTTTCATTACTATTCTTAAAATTTTAATCAGCAGATCTATTTTATTATTATTTAAGTTGAATAATTAAAATACCAGTAAAATGTGCGGTGCAGTAATTAAAATATAAGTTGAGTTTTGCAAATACAACAGCTGTTTTAATCCGTGTTATATGAGACTATGAGACAGTACAAAATTTCTCATTTAATTCAAATACATTTAAATGGATTTCTTCAGTTGCATCAGTGTTCAGTACAATGATAGTAAAACATCCGATTCAGCACCGGAAATTTGTGATATGTTTTCAAAATATTTGAGCTCAGTTTACCTTGATACGTGAACATGCAGTAGCAAACAATATATGTACATTGGAAAACCCAAACACACATAATATTATGTTTAATCAAATCACTCCTGATGAGGTTAGCAAGGTAAATAGTAAACTAGATAAAAACGCTGGGCCAGATGGCATTCCTAATATATTTTATATAAAATGTAACTCGGTATTATCCAGTCCAATTAGCAAGCTACTGAATCTGTCTCTTAATACGAATACATATCCGGACGTATTTAAGAAAAAATTTATAGCACCAATATTTAAAAGTGAAGATACTAATACCCTTGATACACGGGCACGACCGAATGAAGATCCAGCAGAGATTATCATCGGCTGTACCGTGTATCACTGCGGATTAAGTTTGAATTTTCATTCATAACTGCATTCGAAGGCTTCTCGATGAATTTCCAAAAACTTAATTCAGAGCGGATGAAAATGGAAGTCCTGGAAAAATCAGCTAATTTCCAGTGTCAATTATTCAAAAACATGAATTCACTCCGCTGTTTGCACTTTGAACTGTCAAAACGAAATATCATCGACTCGTATGTCCGTGTATCTTGCATTGAATGAATTAAAATCCGAGTAAATTATCATTCATAGGATCCTCATTCAGCCGTGTCCGTGTATCTTGGGTATAAACTCGTTACCAAATATCGTCCTGTTTCTCTCTCAAATAGTTTGGCATTACTTTTCGAGAAAATTGTTTACAATCAACTTTTTCCACAGATTCGGACCTTTATTAGTAAATGCCAGCACGGATTTTTCCCTTGTCGATCCCCAACAACCAACTTGGCCCTGTTTACGGATGTATTCGCCACCGCATTGGATGCGGACGAGCAAGTTGATTCCATTCACACTGATTTCTCTAAAGCCTTCGATAAGATCTGACACAATATTCTACTAAAAAAGATGGCACTTAAACAAATGAATATTTTTTCAAAGTTATGAGTTTATTAGAAAGATTGAACCTCTCCATTTAGGAATAGAAGACAACATCATTCAAATGACTGCCACGGCTAGCCTTACAATACCCCATTCGATCAGTCCAATTTTTTAGTACATTTTCGATTGTTTGGGCTTCTATTTCGTCAATGGCAACTTCGATTTCATGTTTCAAGTCGTCAATCGTCTCTGGATGGTTAGCGTAACACTTGTCCTTAACGGCTCCCCACAAAAAAAAGTCTAACGGAGTCAAATCGGAGCTTCGAGGTGGCCAATTGACATCAACATTTCGGCTGATTATGCGATTTCCGAAAACAGTGCGCAAAAGATCGATTGTTACGTTGCGCCGTCCTGTTGAAACCAAATGTCGTCTATGTCATACTCTTCAATTTTGGGAAACAAAAAATCGCTTAGTATGGCGCGGTAGCGATTGCCATTCACTGTAACGGCGTTTCCTTGCTCATTTTCGAAGAAAAAAGGCCCAATAATGCCGTCAGACCAAAATCCGCACTCGTTGTGGATGCATTGGTTTCTCCACGATGACGTATGGATTTTCTGAGCCCCAGATACGACAATTTTGTTTATTGACGTATCCTCCAAGGTGGAAATGAGCTTCATCTGAAAAGATAATTTTTCGGTAAAAATGCCCATCTTCGATCAAGCGGTCTTCGGCCCATTGAGCAAACCGAAAACGCATCGGATGACCATGCGGCTTCAGCTCTTGCACTAACTACTACTTTGTACGCATTCATACCGAGATCTTTATGCAAAATTCTTCTCAAAGAAGTGCGGGAAATGTTCAATTCTTGAGAACGATGAGGAGTTGATGTTGATGGTTGTTCACGCACACTCTGAGCAACAGCAGCGATGTTTTCGGTTGAGCGCACTGGACGAGTACGTACACGGGTTGTTTTATCCAACAACGATCCAGTTTCACGAACTCGCTTCACAAATTGATCCACAAACAGCGTTTTTGGCACATCCTTTTTGTCAAATTTTTTCCGTAAATTTCTTACAGTTTGAGTAGAAGACTCACCACTTTGGAAATAAGTTTTTAATATTTCTCAACTTTGTTCAAGCGAAAAGCGACCCTTTTCATAAATGTCAAACATAAAACTAACTTTCTGTCACATCGGAAATGTTATCAAACCTTCCAACCTCAAAATAACCTATAGTTCCAATTCCAAACGTTAGATGGCCCACCCTGTAGGTTTCCATAAAAATACGGTGGAATGGTTCGTTTCATATCTTGTTGACAGGCACCAGGAGGTAGTTTTAAATGTACATAAATCTTCACTCTTTCTTCAGACCACGGGCGTACCTCAAGGTACTATTCTTGGCCCATTTATCTTTCTATTATATATAAATGATCTCCCGGATAATATAAAATCTTCTTGTTTACTTTATGCTGATGATGTGAACATATTTCGCAGAATTAATGACATCACAGACTGCATACGATTACAGGAGGATATTGGTAACTTAGCAAAGTAGTGCAAAGACAACTTGCTTCCGCTTAATGTTGACAAATGTACACAAATTTCTTTTGGTCGTAAACATAATAGGTTAAAATTTGACTATTTAATAAATGGGTCAATCCTTGGACCTTGAGCGTGTTTTGGAGATAAAGGACTTGGGCGTGATATTTGATGATAAATTATTGTTCTCATTGCATATTGGTTATATAGTAAAGAAGGCATATAAATTATTAGGATTTATCCTCAGAACATGCAAATTCTTTAAAACCTCAGAGGCGTACATCTTTTTGTTTAACACCTTAATTAGAAGTGTACTGGAATATGCTAGTCCGGTGTGGAACCCATTTTACTCTACGTACATTAACCAACTTGAGTCTCCTTTGCGGAGATTCACTAGAATATTGACGTATAGACTATTTGGAACAGCACAGGAATATAACGACAGGCTTCAAAGTTTATCAATTCCTTCACTGGGAAGTAGAAGGATATTCATAGACGAAGTCATCCTTTTTAAAATATTGCACAGCCACTTGAATGTTCCAGAGCTGCTTCAAGGAATTCGGTTTAATGTGCCACCACGCCGTTGCCGTACTATTCAACCTCTGTTCAACATTCCTACTGCTCGAACGAATCTATTGTCCAAGTCGCCACTGCATCGCATTCAAAAGAATCATAATGAGAAATTTAAATATATCGATATTCTCGTAGATAGTAACCTAAATCATTTAAAAAAAGTTCTGTTTTCGGGTCTGGCTTCACAATTTCAAATGGACAGTGAATCCTAACAGTTCTTCTACTTATTTTATTGTATTTCTTATATCTTCCATAATTTTACATTCCTATTTATTACTTATTTTCGCTCTCCTTTTATTCTTATTATTTTTTGATTTCTTTTGAATTATTTTTTTTCATTTTATTTGACTTATTCTTTTTCTTTCAGTTTGATTTCATCTTTATTGTGCTATCCCACACATTTAGAATATTGTTTTCTGTTTTTTTTTCCATATTTTTCACCTCTTTTTTCTTCTTTTTTTAGATTTTAGATTGTTTTACTATTATTCATCGTTTAGTTGTATTGCATGGTAGTGGATTATATTTTTAGTTACGTAGACTTAGTAAATTGAATTATAATACTTTGCTTACTTAATTTTTCTTCTTCTATATTTAGAATTAAGTTTTCATATATGTATTACTCAGTACTACACTCAACGGTAGATTGTAATTGGATTGTGTCTGTATTCTATCGTATAAATAAATAAATAAATAAATAAATAAAAAACCCAGACGGCCCCCTCAAAGCAAGAACTAAGTAGTCCCTTATTTCAATACTTAATTTCCCTTCAATCAAGAAACTAGTGTTTTATACAGAAACAATTTTACTTAATTTGAAAGATTCGGAATTTTCTTGTTTTAATATATGTATGTACAAAGTTCTTAAATGAAGGTCATCTTTGTCTCTAATTGTAAAAACCTAAGTGCGCTTAAATTATTTAAATCTACTTTTCTCTTCAGTCAAGAGCAGTTTTGAGTGAAAAAATATCGTTTGAACGAAAATTTGTTGAAATTCGATCATATTGTGTAGTTAAGCTAGAACGCTTAATTACTCGGCATACACGTGGTGTTCTTTTTCGAAAATAAATTTTATAAGCAACCTGAGTTTAACATAGGGTACCATATCATTATAAATCAATTGAAATCGAAGATATAATAAGGGTATTCATGCAAACGCGTATTGACCTCGTATTCGCGTAAACCGCATAAGTTTCCCAGCCTCATAAATGAACTGCCAACATTTGTATAGAAAATCGAATACACAAACCCCATAAATTTATGCGGCAATTTCGGTGTGTAAACGATCTGATAAACTTACACAAACGTCAGGGGGTCAGAAGAATAAATTTCTTTGCGCGATTTTTTGCTGAAAAATGTCCAAAGTAAGTCGAAGCTTTAATTAAATTCAACAATTTAATTGACAAAATTGTTATTAAATATGAATTACAGCAGACCGAAGGAAAAATGAAACGAATCCGGCTTAATCCGACCCACCGGTGGACAGACGTTCAGACCATGGAATTTGTGCAGGTTGTGGTTGATTATCTAAAACATTGAAAAGGTTAATTTGGCAAACGAATTTTTACAACCAACGAACACTACCATCATTGTTTCCGAATAATTCTAGCATTAACAAATCACTAAAGGCCAATTGTTCCCACTGTTTTTATTGATATTAGTCGACAGCCGATTTACACTCATATTCATAATTTAAAAAGTGGTACGTTCATGAAATGCTGCGCGTAAATATAAGCAAATACGCAATACATAAACTTATCTAGTTTCATGAATACCCTTAATATAATCCTGCGCGACGAAAACGTTTATATAATTGGAAAAAAGCAAATAACAATATAAGATCATCACTTGAAGGCTCACGTAATTACGAAGATCAATACTGAGGAATACATCTGTGCTAAATTAAATGACAATTTTAAGCTTAAATCCTTCTGGAGTCATTGGTGCTTATTCTGACAGTCGTCTCACCTAGTGAGATTTCTTACATTGATTGTCACATGAAATTCATTCTCCTATTCCAGTAGTCGAGTGATGTGACACAGCAGGCATGTGAACAAAAAAAAATGTAAACGGTAACACTTGAGTGTGATTTGATATTTCAATGAATTGAGATTCCTGCGACCCTGTTAAGTTTGTGCTCTATTAGAGCGTAAATCGTAATAAAATCGTAAAATGAATAGTAGTGAGTTGTGGTTCACTATGGAAGAAGACCAAGAAGAGGTATGCGTAAGACCAAGAATAGGAATGCTTAAGAGTATGGGATAATTCCAATCCGCTGGAAATGAGTAACATAATGTAAGTTTGGAACAATATGTTTTACAACAGGAACAAAGTAGGGCATGAAGATAACGCACAAGATGAAGATGCTGATATAAGACCAAACAGTAAGAATTAGAGACGAGATTATGTCTTCCATTTCACATGGATAATCCAGAAAATCTTTTAAATAAAAATTATTATTGAAAAATATGTTAATTATTTTATTTAAACAAACAACTTAATTTCTCCAACTATAATACTAGGAAAATAAATAATTTCTTTTTGGTCTTTATAGCAGGACTCCTTGCTCTATTGCTACGAACACAAATGGTTGCTTATTGAGTCCTATTATGGAAGCCGAGTTTGGTCGACTGCGATACTAAAAACAGTGTCTTCGCTAGTTGAGTCAACCAAACTCGACTTCCATAATAGGGCCCATTGATTCTTATAACACAACTCCTTTCTTCATTACTGGAACTGGCTACTTTTTCGAGAGCAAGGACATGTATAACTCTCTCTTCTGCCATTGAAAATTGTGGAGATTATTGGGTCCCCTCCCCGTGGCATTTTGTTCTTTTTTATTGACTTCTAATTTTCTGTTTACCTTTAACTGCAAGTCATTACATACTTGAAAATGTAAGCAGTTTAATATTTTAGTAATTTAAGAAATTTTTACATCTACTTTTTTCCATTCTAAATTTGTCTGACTGGAGGACCTATGCTATTTAGCTTGGCTCTACTCATCCTGATATTTTGCTTTGGGAATACAAAAACTTACAGCCAATTTTAACCCTTTCGCAAGATTTTGATTTGGGTCCATGAATTCTATTAATTGCTCGAACTGTTTCTTGTTCGTGACTCTAACGCTAAAAGAATACGTTGTATAATTGAAAAACATATTTATAGATATTTTGGGCTCCCTTTTCATTTCAGGCAGGTGCTATTTTAGTTTCGGAAAAATCTATGTAAAAGCAAATCTTTAAACTGACCTTTTATCTGCCATGTCGCCAAATTTTTCAGCATTTGCCGTTTGTCACCTGAAAAAAGCGTTCGACAAGATTCGTCACTTCACAACGACGTTTGTCGTAAAAATCGACTCCTAGAATAACCAAAAATGTGAGGTTTGGCGATTTGTATGACATTTGTCACGTAATAGCATATCAGAATAGGAAAAGCTGAAAGTGACAAATCTCACTAGGTGAGACGACTGCCAGAAGAAGCACCATTATACTTGTAAAGAACAACAACCTAAATATATAAATGAATTAAACAGTCTTTTAATTAAATCAAAAAGAGTAAAATTTGCTTGCTGAGAGAGAAAGAATTCTCGATTTAAGAATAGACTACAAGAAAAAATAAATGTTAAACTATCTTTCCGTGAAAATTATTTTGTAGAGAATATTGCACTTTTTTTTGTAGATGTTACCATTCATTTCAAGAAACTTTCAGTCAAAACTCAGCAAGTTTTCAACTCAATTCAAGAAATTTTCTTTTGAAACTCAGATAGATTTAGGAAAATTTCAATTATTTCTAAAGTAATTTCCTTATTTAAAGCAAAAACCGTAAGAGTAAATTTCTTGTTTATTGAAATTCTGCGTTAAGAGAATATTTCATTTATTTGTAGAAATTTCCACTCAGCTCAAGAAACTTTCTTTTAAAATTAAGAAAGGCTAAGGAAAATTTCGGTTTTTTTTTTTTAGAGTTATCTCTTTAGTTTTAACAAACCACTAACTTTTTGATAAAGAAAATATTTCTGGAAACAAGATATGAAAAGCAAGCAATTATTAATGAATTAACAGTTGAATTAATAGCCAATTCAATTGATTGAAAATTATTGCCTAAAATGTGTTGGTTCAAGAGAGTTTTTCTTTATTCTAGAAACTTTTTCTCGCAGTGATACACTGCATAATGTACAATGATTGTTTAAAATTATGTTTGGAGACTAATTTCAGCTCAATCTGTTCAGTACCTAAAACGAACAGACAGACTGTAGCTTTTAATAAGATTTTAAATAAATAAATGGTATTTGTATTGATTGTATTCATTAAATTTATCAGTTGACTAGTGAAAGCTTGAATGAATCTTTGCAATTTATCTATACATTACAATCCACAGATACATATCATGCAAAAAGAAGGCTTTACAAAACCATAGGAAAGCAATTGGAATAGAAAAATTTATTTTTTCTCAATAGTACAGAATCCTGCGTTGCAGATAAGCAGGGTATTTAAAAGCATACATACAAGTGGAATTAAGTTGTTTTAATATACATAGAAAACTTAGAAACTCCTCCACAATTGAATAGAAATGAAGTAAAATACGAACATACTCTACAATTAAGTCTCAGAATGCTTCTCAGTGGAATTGAAATTTGTTTCAAGGGATTTAATATGCGGTAACTAGATATATTAAATGTAGTACCTATAAAAACACCAAATTGACACTTATATTTCTCACTTTTGAATCTATCATCCAATCTTTTACCTTTACTTTCTTTGTTTCTGATTCGATTAGTCATCCTTCAATTAAAAGTTGCCGATCTCAAGAAAATCGTTCTTACCTTACTTAGGAGTCAGCATAAAATATGAAATCCCCCAAATCTATGTAAACAAGAAACTGACTACGTGGGAGAGTTGTCTGTATTACACATTTATACATATAGTATCTATATACTAAATGAAATTACAAAATTGAATTGGAGCTTCCTTCCTTCGGACCTCGAAGCATTTTTGTGTGAACCTTTAGCATAGGAAACGAATCATTTCTTTCTTAAGATTTCAGCAGAATATACAATTTTGTCACGTAACCCCCTGGAACCTAGAGAGCATGACCCTATGTCTACCAGATAAGTAGTCCAGGAAGGAGATTTGCCGGAAATTTCCTGCCCAAGGATTCCCAGATATTCATAGAAAGTCGGGAATCTGACATAAGGGAAGAATAGCAGAAATTTCTGGGACATAAATTGGAGGAGCAATTTTACATGGCCCTTTGAGCAGAGTCTCGTTCCTCTGTGTATAGTGAATCTTGAATCTATTGGGTCCCTTCAAATAAAGATTATCGTTGTTGCCCGCAAAAGTTCACGCTCCAGTGCAATCGAGTTATACGCCTTGGAGGGGATAAATCAACAGTGAATCCTTTGAACTCTGGTACATGTGTTGGGCTGTCACCCTCGTAAATTATTTCAAACTTGCGAAGGGATTATGAATTGTTTCTGAGAGGGATTCCGATATCATGGCCGAGAGGACGCCCTTTGATATATTGCTTCCTTGAAAAATTCCATCGTGTCAAACGGGTGGACATGCGACTCATCGAGCGGATCGAGTAGTTTTCGATGTTTAATTTACTGTGTAATGTTTCAAGTGGTCCTCCTTTGACTATTTTGAAGATATTAGAAGAATTCAGAAGTTTGGTAAACATTTTTCGTTTCAACTATTGAACACGAAATTTGTACCTCTTCATACAAATATGTATGTAATGTATGCACTATAAATAATGGTATATGATGTTTGATACCCAGTTTTTTTTTTATTATCGCTCACAAAATACTTGCTCAACTGCAAGCATATTTTTGTACATAACAGGGTCTATAGGGCATTATATGGTCTTAGGGAAAGGGAAGAAATTTTCAAGGGAGCTTGATGAGCCCAAACGGTAGGAAAACTTGCTGGAACTGCAACTTTTTCTGCTAGCAGGGCACTTTCGTTTATGTTCCTGTTGTAAATGCGGCTGAATAGCTCGTTAAGCATGAAATTAACGATTGATGCCAATGAGCTGATTTCAGGTGTTTTTAATAGACGTGCAGTTTGCCGTAATTTTTATACATTCAGCACGTTACGCTGCGTAGCATAAAACTAAATAGAACTATCCGGGCTGGACGTTTACGGCTTTACCATATCTTCATTAAGTTAGGTAGTTAGTGCAAGGTACAACCACATTTCTCGTTATAAGATGACTATTTACATGCAAATTCACACATGTTTTTCTGATTTTTTTGTAATGCAGCCTGTGTGTTATTTTATATGATATTTCTGTGAGTAATAGAGTAACATTTTACTCAAAAATATTAATTTATTACGAAAATGTCGGAATGTTGAAAGCCTTATTTTCAAAAATTGCTCAGCCGATCAACATGGTAAGTATTTTGAAAAATCACTATAAAATTATTTAAATCACTAAAAAGGTGCTCTCAAAAACAAAAAATTGTGCTCTAAAATCCCAAATGAATTGTTCTTAAACTATAAGAATTTAATGAAACTTGACCTCACAATTGTTGATTAACTATAAAAATTGTATGTTTTATTAGATCCAATATCAGATTAACCAAAAGATTGATTGGGCTATGCGTGAGTTGTTGCATTAATTCTAATAATGTGGCCCATTTAAAAAAATAAAAAGGGATGAACTATTTTTGGTAGTTAGTATTGAGGAACGAAAATGGTTAAAGATTTACAGAATTTCACCAAAATGTATGATGTGGTCTTTTAATAATTTATTCATTTTTCAACTAATTTTCCTAGTTCTTTTAAACATTTAAATCAGTTAATTTGTTTTTGAAATATCGTCTTAACCAGTTTTTTAAGATAATATTTTATAATACTATTATACCTTACATTTAATCCACTATTCCAGAATCATAAAGTAATTCTTCCTTAAGCAATAATATTTGCAAAATAAAAAAATTAATTGGGGGATGAAGATTAAGAAAGAGTATTTTTGACCACGCATCGCGTAAAAACTATTGACTAAATTTCGATGAAGTTTACAAAAAAAAATTTAGAATTTCATTTTTATTTTATCACTATCGGATCACTCAGTCAGAAGATTTTCCTAAATTCACTTTCATACATTTTTCAATGCTGTATAAGCAAGCATCATTAATTTCTTCAACTTGTTTAAAATTTCAATCTGTTGTTAATATTTTAAGTACGAATAACTTTAAATTGAAACAATTTCTTTGCTATACCAAATTAGAGCATTTGAGAAATGTTTAATTAATAAAAGCTGCGTTTTTTAAATAATCTGTTTTGGATCTTGAATTTAGGATAAAACTGACATTTTTTTTTTTTTTTTTTTTTTTTAACAGACCATCAGCTTAGTCAAAGCTTTGTAAAATAACAGAATTAATCTGTAGCTTATGACTGATTATTCATCATTTGGTCCGATGTTAGTAGACATGCGACCACAACCACCAAACAGACTATTCTTTAGTGCATGCTTACTGACACGAACATCAAACAAATCAGCATTCTTATTCACATTTAACCTCATCCGGTTAATAGGCTGGAAAAAGCTATAGTTATTCTTACATAAACTAGTTTGCAGAAGTGAAACCACCCTAAGATTACGCTCGTTCAATCTGAAAGTGAATTCGCTTTTAAGGGAGGCTGAATCAATATTACCAATTAATAATTGGTGAACAAAAACAATGTCTGCGATCTCCCGACGCTTGAGCAGAGAGTGCATATCGAGGAGCCTCAAACGATCATCATAAGGAGGGAGAAGAACTGGATTGCTCCAAGGTAAATCCTTAAGAGCAAATCTGACAAATTTTCTTTGCACAGATTCGACGCAGTCAATATGGACTTGATAATAGGGCGACCAAACTTGACTTGCGTATTCGAGAATTGGCCTAACAAAAGAAAAGTAAAGCTGTTTTAAGACAGTTCTATTTGAAAATTCACGGGACCATCTTTTGATGAATCCCAGCATAGAGCTGGCTTTAGCCACCGTACAGTTGATATGCTCAACGAAGTCTAATTTGCAATCCAGAATAACTCCCAAGTCACGGACAGATTGAACACGTCGTAGAGCATGATTCGATAAGGTATAATCAAAACGCAGGGGATTACGACCTCTACAAAAAGTCATGATTTCGCACTTACCAATATTTAATTCTAAATTATTGTGTGTACACCACAAATGGAATATATTTAGGTCATTTTGAACCGCGTGCCAGTCGCTAATATTTCTTGTTCGAAAGAATATTTTCATGTCGTCTGCGTAGATTAAGATTTTACAGGTTTGAAGGAGTTGTGAGATGTCATCAATAGATAAAATAAAAAGAAGTGGACCTAAATGACTACCCTGTGGGACTCCTGACGTAGCTGATATCTTGTTCGAGGTGGAGCGACGAAAAGAAACTTGATATGTCCTGTCGAGTAAATATGAACGGATCCAGTTAATAAGCAGTGGCGGAAAGCCTAGACTTACTAATTTGAGGATTATTACAGAATGAGAAAGCTTATCGAAAGCCTTACTGAAGTCAGTATATATGCAATCTGTCTGCAAACCATCTCGAAAGCCTTCAGTAACAAAGGTAACAAGTTCAAGGAGATTCGTAGAAGTAGAGCGCGCAGTAGTTACATCAAACTTTTTAATTTTGCTAAAAAAAAATCACGTCAAAAATTTAATAACTACAACAATTTTTTTAGTTTAATTCAATACACAATTTCAAATTCATATCAGATCATTAAAAAACAACTTACCTGCGTTTTTGTATTTACGCTACGCGGGATGAAACCGGGTAACTCTACTAGTTATTAATAAATGTAAAATGATTTGAGTTTATGGTCAGTTTAATTATTCTCAGATATCTTAAACGTTTTTCTTTGTACTGGGTGGCGCAAAAGTAATCACTTGATTTACTAAGGCTATAATTTTTTTTTTTTTTTTTTTTTTTTTTGTAAATAAAAAAACCATTCTGGTTGTGGATAAAATTTATTCGGACTTAAAATTTTGTTTGTTTAAGTCTTGAAAATAATATCTTTCAAGTAGGCGCCGCCAGAACTGACGCACACATTTGGCACGTTTTAGAGCATTTTGCATTACTCGTCCCAGAACTTCTGGCGATAGATTCGCCACTTCTGCTACTATATTCTCTTTTAAGGCAGCCAAGGTATGTGGCTTGTTCACAAAGATGCGTGACTTTAAAAAACGCCATAGAAAAATATCTGCAGCTGTTAAATTGGGGGATCTTGCGGGCCACTGCAAATCGCTAAATCGAGAGGTTAACCGGCCGGGAAACGCCGGTCGCAAAATATTCATCGTCGCTCGTGCAGTGTGTGCGGTTGCACCGTCCTGCTGAAACCACATATACTCCAAGCCCAGTTCATTAATTTGCGGTATCAGGAAGTCGGAAATCAAGGTTCTGTAGCGCTCGCCACTCACAGTAACAGTGTTGCCGATAACGTCTTCGAAAATAAATGGGCCAATCACTTTTTGTCCATAAACACCACACCAAACAGTGATCTTGAGAGCATGTAATGGCTCTTCATGCATTACATGCGGATTTTCAGTGCCCTAGAAGCGATAATTTTCGAAGGAATCATAGCCCATGATAATTTTCGAAGGAAAATTGTCCTCTTCGCGGTCGATATTTAGGATGGCAACCACTTGAAAGATATTATTTTCAAGCCTTAAACAAAACCAAATTATAAGTCCGAATAAACATTATCCACAACCAAAACGATTTTTATATTTACAAAAAAAAAAGTTATAGGGTTAGGAAATCAGGTGATTACTTTTGCGCCACCCAGTATATATTTTTAAATTTCTCTTCACATATCTTTTGGGACTTTCGACCTATATTTTACGTTATTCTAAAAGCTGATGATATTAGGTAGTCGATTATTTTTTGTATAGAACCCTGAAGACTGTAAATAAAATAGAAATTATTTTATAATAAACTTTTAGAAAATCCATCCGATATGTCTGCCTAATTCTTTTCCGACAGAACGCTCAACAAACAAACAAAAAAAAAAAAAATGAAAGGAAACAAATGATACACGAGACCTGACCTTAAAGTCATTTATCAAATTTACCAATTTTCGACTTTATTCCCGAAAGCGCGGCTCCTGAACTGTTGTGAAGAAGCCGCCACGCAACCAAATAACGCGCCCGCCCGTGTGGAAAATGCGTAAGGACGTCTAATGATAGCATCATCTTAAGAAATTGAGTTCCTGGCCTACGTGCTGAAAAAGACATTTCTGTGGTTAGCAAATTGCCATTTAAATTTCTCTTTTCAAGTTTACTTTTACTTGCGGATAATTTATGATAAGAGCGCAGGCACCTCAAATCAGATCCCTTCCTCCGGTGGGGACGCTGCCGGGAGAGTGGGGGAGTCTCAGAGGGGTGCGTTAGGTAATTTATTCAGATCGGAGGACGTCCTCTAACTTTCTCAGCCACGTAAACAATAATAAATCAATTTGATTACCTTCCTTATCCTGCGCACTCGGGTGTCACGAACTTTTGAGCGACGCTCGTCCGCGGCAACGTTTCTGCAGTGTGTCCCGCCCCAAAATTGGGGATATTGAGGGCCATCCGACGGGTCGGGGATGGCCAAATAAGCGGAAAAATCCTATCTGCCCGGAGATATAAATTAAGTCACTTGAGTAAGTTGCTTATGTCGGGGGTCCTTCAGCTATTCAGCTATAGTAAGTGTACGTGCGGATGATTCGTCGTCGTCGGGATCCCCCGTGAACAAGTGCATTAATAAGGGGAGGGAAAAACACTCTGCGACAGTTCAGCCGGCTCGGGATAATTACCGTAAACCGAGATTAACCCGAGGATTATTACATGCGAAGAGTTTCCGGGAAAAGCCAAAATCAGCTTTGAAGCGTGTGCGTCTTCTTGTGGCTGCTCAACTTCTGATGTCGCCAGACAACTTCTCAGCAACTTCAAGAGGATCCTAATCCCGGGTGATAAAATAGGTGCATCACTCTTTGGGGGTCTTTCCAACTGATTGTGGTTCGCTGCTCGGCTGCCAGCCGGGAGAGCTGGAACTGGATCCGGGATCGGGACGTCTTCCCGCCAGCTCGAAACCAAAAGTGAATTGTAGTCGATTCCGTTTGTTTATCATTATTGTTAATAGGTGGATTTGGGAGCGGATTCAATTTGCCAAATAGTGGGGCTCCTGCAGTCATATGAGCCGGAAATCCTCCCGAGGAGTTCTACTGGATGCAGTGTACAGTCTAATTACTTCTCAGGGACGTGGTGCATCCATCTCACGTTCTTCTATCCGCTCCCAAAAGAAAATCTATCGCCTCAGTGCGGATTATGTTCCGAGTTAAAATTTAATTACGTTCGGGTGCCGTTGCCGTTTCTCCCCGGCGGCGTTTGTCCATTTGCTTGCGGATTACGACACTGAAATTGCAGATTGCAGCAGTCAACATGCTTAAGATTCCACAGGAGGATTATTTTGAACCTGTGTGCCGGCTAGGGCTCCACCAGCGGGCTCCCCTTGAGCCTAAGCTGGCATACTCCGAAATATTGCGTGATTCCCAAATTATAGGGTTTATGCAGATGCACGGGTGCATACTTGTTGGATTGTCTGTTAACAATCCTCATCCAGGTCCGGAGGCTTTGTGTCGGGAAAGTGCTCCGGAGGGATTTCGATTTTTAGCCGGATACCAATTTGGGGCTCAGTTGGAGCAGAAATTGGCACATTTGTGCTTGCTGCACAGAGCCAGGCTACAATCGGAATGCACTTTTCGGGCGGGGAGGAACAAATAGACAGGGTCTCCGGTAATGCAGGGTAGATGCCCCTACAAGGGATTAGTTTCACTCTTGAGTTCCTCCAATTGTCGGCAGATGAGTCGATTGGAACTGGGGAGTACACACATTTAATGAAAATCTTTGGGGGGAACATTTGAAGAGATTTAACTCACATTTGCATTTGATTTATCGCATTTTGAACCCATAAGTACATTCCACGAAATGAAGTTCTCAATTCGATATGTATGTGTTTTTCTAAAAATAATGGTAGATTGCCAAATTTTAAACTTCAACGAATTTCGATAAAAGTATGGTCGTTGATTTCAATTCCTAATGTAATAAATATCAATTTCATTGAATATGAATCTCTAAAAATATCTTTTCAAAACTATGCATACGGGATATAATAAACTTTATATACCTTAAAAACCGATCGAAGTGACATTTAATACAAAAATATTTTGAGCCTATAGATCGTAGATGGGTCGATTCGGTCCAATTATTCAAAATAGCGTGGGTCTAAAGATTTAAAAAAAGCATAATTTAAATTTAGAACCCTGCAGGGTAAACATTTTTGGTGTAATTGATAATTTTTTTTTATAAGCTCTGTCGAACAATTTCTATGTATTCTGAATTTTATATAAAAATAATAAGGTAGAAATTAATCAAACCAATTTATACGGGGAAATTTTTAATTTTGCTTAAGGTTTTAGAGTTTTCTGTACGAAAATTAATTTTATTCTAAATCATTGTACCTTCGATTAATTCTTCAAAATGCGTTTTAGGGGCTTTTAGCTATTGTGTCGCAAGAATTCTATAAACAATTCTTAAAAGAAATGAAAATAACTGTTTTTCATAATTTTAAAATATTTTGTAAATGGGCATTTCTCTACTAACAGGGTCATTTTGGCTGAAAAAATGTCTCAAAGATTTTATTTCTCGAATTAACCAATGAAGTAATTTAAAATGAAGCTAAAAATAAAGTAAATACGTTTGTTCATAAGGTTAGTACCTAACAATATGCAGTAATATTCTATAAATTGTACATTTAAGAAAAAAACGACACAGGGGATTGTTGCCTATACTGCCTACTGTTTTTTTAAGGAAAAACTCTTTTTTGTGTTACAAAAATCAACTTTTATTAGTCATTTGAAAACAAAACTTAAAATCAATTAATCTAGTTTGACTTATAACCATTTTGACTTATTGATTATTTTTTAGTTGCTTTATTATAAGTTCAGATAAGAGTGATGATATCAGTCTTAACTCAACGAATAAATCTTTTCATTCTTTTTCTTCAAAGTTTTTTTTTTCTAATCCGCTACACTAGTATCTACACTTCTTTTGCTTTTCGTTTAAGCTATGCTCGTTATTACTGACCTGCGTAATGATGATATGATGAGCGTAATGATGATTTGATGAGCGGAATGATGATATGATGAGCGTAATGATGATATGATGAGCGTAATGATGAGCGTAATTATGATATGATAAGCGTAATGATGATCTGATGAGCGTGATGATGATCTGATGAGCGTAATGATGATATGATAAGCGTAATGATGATATGATGAGCGTAATGATAAGCATAATGATGATATGATGAGCGTAATAGTGACATGATGAGCGTAATGATGATATGATGAGCGTAATTATGATGTGATGAGGTTAATGATGATCTGATGAGCGTAATGATGAGCGTAATGATGATCTCATGAGAGTAATGATGAGCGTAATGTTGATCTGATGAGCGTAATGATGATCTGATGAGCGTAATGATGATCTGATGTGCGTAATGATGAGCGTAATGATGAGCGTAATAATGAGCATAATGATCATATGATGAGCGTAATGATGATATGATGAGCGTAGTGATGATCTGATGAGCGCAATGATGAGCGTAATGATGATCTGATGAGTGTAATGATGATGTGATGAGCGTAATGATGAGCGTAATGATGATCTGATGAGCGTAATGATGATATGATGTGCGTAATGATGATCTGATGAGCGTAAATATGATCTGATGAGCGTAATGATGATCTGTTGAGCGTAATGATGATCTGATGAGCGTAATGATGATCTGATGAGGGTAATGATGATATGATGATCTGATGAGCGTAATGATGATCTGATGAGCGTAATGATGAGCGTAATGATGATATGATGAGCGTAATGATGATGTGATGAGCGTAATGATGATCTGATGAGCGTAATGATGATATGATGAGCGTAATGATGATATGATGATCTGATGAGCGTAATGATGATATGATGATCTGATGAGCGTAATGATGATCTGATGAGCGTAATGATGAGCGTAATGATGATCTGATGAGTCCAATGATGATATGATGAGCGTAATGATGAGTGTAATGATGATCTGATGAGCGTAATGATGATATGATGACCGTAATGATGATCTGATGAGCGTAATGATGATATGATGAGCGTAATGATGATCTGATGAGCGTAATGATGAGCGTAATGATGATCTGATGAGCGTAATGATGAGCGTAATGATGATATGATAAGCGTAATGATGATATGATGAGCGTAATGATGAGCGTAATGATGATATGATGAGCATAATGATGAGCGTAATTATGATATGATGTGCGAAATTATGATATGATGAGCGTAATGATGATATGATGAGCGTAATGATAATATGATAAGCGTAATGATGAGCTTAATGGTTATATGATAAACGTAATGATGATATGATGAGCGTAGTGATGACCTGCGTAATGATGATATGATGAGCGTAATGATGATATGATGAGCGTAGTGATTTATTTATTTGTTCAACATTCATCAAATTCTGATTACTATACAATAAGTGTACTTAATTTAAGGAAGATCAGTTTGAAGCCGATTTTTCAATTGGCTTAGACAAATTAAACTCAAAACTGTGTACATGCACGTTAAAGAGACATACGTTAAAGTGCATACCATACTTGGTTCGATAATATGGAACGTCTAAAAAATCGTGAGTTCTCAAGGAGCGAGACGGTACCGAAACCCCGATTGAGCTCAGCAACTCGGGAGAGTTAATTGCTCCTTGGAGGATGTCAGAAATGACGAGAAACCTCGAAATATCACGTCTTTTTTGGAGCGAATCTAAAGAAATTAGTTTCAGTCTATCCTGGTAAGGAGGTAGATTCATACTATCCAGCCAAGGAAGCCCGCGGAGAGCGAATCTGAGAAATCTACGCTGAACCGCCTCGACTCGGTCAATATGCACTGAATAGAAAGGAGCCCAAATGGGACTAGCATATTCCAGAATGGGTCTGACAAAGGTACAGTAGAGAAGCCTGGTAATGAAGGGATCGTCAAATTCTCTAGACCATCTCTTGATGAAGCCTAACACAGAGTTTGCCTTGCCAACAATTGAGTTGACGTGGTCCTCAAAGGAAAGTCTAGAGTTAAAAGTTACGCCCAAGTCCTTGGTCTTGTCAAGTCTAGTTAATAAGCTACCACCCAGCGAGTAATTATAATGAATGGAAGACCTTTTTCTACAGAACGACATAACTGTACATTTGTTAACATTTAACAGTAAAAGATTGCTCGTGCACCACTTATGAAAAGTGGCTATGTCAGATTGTAAAAGATGGTAGTCAGTCTCTCGAGAAATAACACGGTATATTTTTGCGTCATCTGCATAACAAAGGATTTTGGAAGCGGAAAGAAGCAGAGAGACGTCGTTAATGTACAGAATGAAAAGGAGCGGGCCAAGTATGCTGCCCTGAGGCACACCTGACGAGTTGCTAATTTGAGACGAAAGCACTCCCCGGAAAAGAACCTGCTGTGTACGGTTAGACAGGTACGAGCGTAATGATGAGCGTAATGATGATATGATGAGCGTAGTTATGAGCGTAATGATGATATGATGAGTGTAAGGATGATCTGATGAGCGTAATGGTTATATGATGAACGTAATGATGATATGACGAGCGTAATGGTGATCTGATGAGCGCAATGATGAGCGTAATGATGATCTGATGAGCGTAATGATGATCTGATAAGCGTAATGATGACCGTAATGATGATATGATGAGCGTAATGATGATATGATGAGCGCAATGATGATCTGATGAGCGTAATGATGAGCGTAATGATGATATGATGAGCATAATGATGAGCGTAATTATGATATGATGTGCGTAATTATGATATGATGAGCGTAACGACGATAAGATGAGCGTAATGATGATATGATGAGCGTAATGATGAGCGTAATGATGAGCGTAATGATTAGCGTAATGATGAGCATAATGATGATATGATGAGCGTAGTGATGACCTGCGTAATGATGATATGATGAGCGTAATGATGATATGATGAGCGTAGTGATGAGCGGAATGATGATATGATGAGCGTAGTGATGAGCCTAATGGTGATATGATGAGTGTAAGGATGATATGATGAGCGTAATTATGATAGTAATGATGAGCGTAATTATGAGCGTAATTATGAGCGTCATTATGATATGATGAGCGTAAGGATGATAGTAATGATGAGCGTCATGATGAGCGTAATGATGATATGATGAGTGTAGTGATGATAGTAATGATGAGCTTAATGATAATATGATGAGTGTCATGATAATAAGATGAGCGTAATGACGATAGTAATGATGAGCGTTATGATGATAGTAATAATAATAGCTAGCAGTGCTTTCAGCAATCATCTTTAAGACTCGAAATGTCCTTGAAAATTATGTGATCGAATTGCAGCAGCTACAGTCGCACTGAAAACCTGCGTAGCTAAAGAGACCGACATTTTTTTTATCACTGATTGGATTAACGTGAGCTTAACTGCTGCTTTAGTGACAGAATGTTTTTCTAATTCGTAAAGTCACGTAATAATTTTCCAAATCTCCATTACCGTGTTTCCACATGGTCGTCATCTGTTTTACTTTTCCATACAAAATCATGTTTAAAAAGCGAATTCTGCGAACACTTTATCATGTGTGGTACATCGAAGAGGGAACATATTTTCTTATCATTATGATTAACAAACGGTTCTATATTTGTAATACCAAGATCGGATACTTCAGATACCTCATCGCAAAATTCATTAACAAAGATAAAAAAATAATAGGTCCTCTCCACTAGGCAGTAAATATTGGCGCCTTTACTCAATGTGAAAGTAGTAGAATATTATAAATAGTACATTTTAGATGCGATCAACAAACTCCTTTAGCACTTATTGATTTACTCAGATTGTAACTGATAACTGAAGAAGTTAAAACATAGTTTTTAAAATATTTCTTACTCTTTCTTTTGCTTCGAAAAGTCTAAAACTAGATTTTGTTTTTAAGTTTGTAAGAAATCTTTTTAAAAAAAATAAGGGTTTTAAAAAATTAGAGGTTTTTATTTCGTATTTTTTAATAAGAGTTAGTAGTATAGATATTTTTAAAGGTATTTAGTTAAATATATATTGAAGATCTAAAGATTAAACTTTATTTTAAATAAATACTTTAATGCTATTTAAAAAACTTCAATTTAGTTCAAAAAGTAAATTACAACCTCCCCCTCCCCCTTCCACTTTTTACTTTGAGAACCCCTCCCTAAAAAAAACGGGCTACCGCCCTGTATGTATTTATATATTACTCACAGTTCAATTATATAAGTTGAGCGTAATGATGTCTTCATCTAGTATGATGATATAAGAAGTATGATGATATAAGAAAAGGGTATTTTATTTGGTTGACACCTTAAAATGAATTAATTTAAATTTAAAGTAAAAGTAAATTTTATAAATGATTTGATGATTTGAAAGCAATTCAATTCTTCATTCGCCTATATTTTGTTAATTAGGATAACATGGGAAAATATTAAGAGTACTAGTTTATTAATTTAGGCCTCTTCTCGGAAGCACACATCATAGAAGCATTAGTCTTTAATATCTGAAAGTCGAACAAATTTATCAAATTGGAAAAGTTGTAACCATTCTTCAGTGCTGCAGAAATGCAAGGAGGAGTGAGACTACGCCAATTATTACACTCGAGGGCGGTAGAAACGAACTTCGGCTTAGAGGAGGAAAACTTTTCTAATTATAATTGATACTCCTGGCGTTTATCTGTGAAATGTTCATCAACATTACCGCAGACGAGTGCCACTTAGCTGCTGTTTCATTAGTTTCTACCTGAAATACTTGGGACACTCCAGAACTGGATATATACGGATTTATCAGCAGACTTGACTCCTAATGCAAAATTTATCTGGTTTAATTGAAAATAAACGTCAGAGCCGGGATAATGCCCAAAATACAGCGAGTGCTTGTAAAAGGCGAAATGGGGAAAGGGCGGAATGGGAGGCACCCCTTACAGGTGCAACTCGCTGGTACCCGGTAAGCAGCTAAATCACATTCAGCATTCGGCGGTTGCTTTATCAATAGATCTGGTTGCGTCAGAAGCGGCATGGTCTCTTTACGTTTCTACTGTTCTACGTATCTACGTCTAGTCGAGGAGGCTCTACCTGGTGCAATCGCCCGGAGGACACCACTCGCGATGCTGGATTCCGGGGCACCTTCAATCACGGGTAATTCTCGATACGTTTGCACACTGGTCTCCCCAAAACATTTTTCATGAATTTTAAAACCGTCTGAGCCACGTCAGATTGAAATCGATTTTTATTATAGTCCATCTGCTGTGCAGGGTCCTTCTTTCGTTCCGTTGCGATCGAAACACTGCAACGTAAAAAAGAAATAATAAAAAAAGAAACAAATTTCAAAAGCAATCAACTTTTTTCCATGTTTGATTTGTTCTTAATGCTGAATCGGACGCTGGATATCTTGAAGCCCTAGTTTTCTCTCACCGCCGGTAAATTTAACCATCTCGCATTAGACAAACTCAGACGAATTAATCAAGTTTTGGTGTTCGCCTGCAAACTTCCAGAATATGGGTAATTTTACAGGTGAAGTAGTATACTTTGAACCTCAATTCTTCAATTTTTATGGAATTGGTATCAATTCTGAAGATGCTAATAATTCCTTACAAAAGAAAAAAACACGAATTATGCTGCTAAAAATATTTTCTTTGGATATATTTGGTTTCGTGACGTAGAGGATAATTTTCTATTTCGAGAATGTGAGGAAATCATTGAAAAAAGTGAATATAAAATTAAATCATTTATTTCGCTCATATATTCTGTACAATTACACCTGTATCTTATATAATAAAAGAATTTATAATTTATTTTTATTAAGAAATCCGTCCATCCATAATGTATATATATATATTATTAATTATTATAAATTCAATCTCATAGGTACGTGCTTTACATTATCCAAGACTATTTACAATAAAAGTGCGCGCACGAACTCTTCAGCAAAAATACAAAAATATTTATATGAATTACAAAAAATCATGTATCGCGACAAAAATTTAAAATAAACTTTAAATATGTATATTACGCAAAGGTACAGCATACATTTTCTTTAAGTCAAAAGTATTTAGATTGAATGAAAGAGGATAAAAATAACATTTGAAACTAGTCAATAGTTTAGATTTGAAAGGCGTTAAAACGTCATCTAAATGTAATATAACTTGCCCACATTAAAATTGCATTAATGAATTATTTCTTTTTTTTCCGAACCTATCTACAAAATTAACCTACCGCTAAAAATCACCATATAAACTTTATACAAATTGTTTGCTTCTTCTTACCACTCTTCTTATTATTTACTACGAAAATTTCTTATTTTACAAGTGCCTCTGTATTTTTACATGTGTGTGCATAAGTTGAATGCTTTTGTTCCTAATATAATGAAAAATCATTCAATTTAAATTTTAATTGTAAAAAATGTTTATTCGGTTGAACCCCTCAGAGGCTCTGGTCGGAAAATTATATACAAAGCGATTTAGTGCATCTTAATGAAAGCCTCTCTTAATATTATTTAGGCTTCTTACAATTAACTAAATTCGTATGTATAAAAAATATATGTAAAGCTTAACTTTATGAAAAATCCTCAATTCAAATTCGATTAAATAATCTTCAAATCAACTGTGCAGCCTCATCTAACAGTTCTGGTTTTTTCTTTTGCCTTTTGATATGAAAATGTTTTTTTTTTTTTCGTCAGCTTATAAATATTATTTATTCAGGAATTGAAAGAGTTTACATTTACAACACCATACTTGGCTTAGTTTTTACAAATGGGCAGTTTTTTTCTGTTATTATTACTTACATACACTGAATTTTTACTCCTGTTACCTTTTTATTTTTTCTGTAGTTTTATAAATTGTAAAGTGAAATGTGCACTTTGGATTCTGTCAGATAAGCGATTTTCTGGCTCCGAATTGAGACACAAAAAGTGGTTCTGTAGTGATCATACTGTGGCAGTTTGAAATTAATATAACCTTTTGCATATAAGCAAACATTCTAGTAATGGTTCTCTTCATATCTGATTAAATTAAGAATACCATATTTCGAGGTTAACTGAAATTTACTTTTTCGACGACCACTTTAAAGTACTTTATACACAGAAAAACGTTGATCAGAAAAGGACCTGAAGTTTATAATCAGCGATTTATTTTAGTCTAGTTATTGTGTGGAGAAGGGTATTGTAACTATTGTAAAATTATAGAAAAATGTTAATTGGTAAGATTTCGTATAAAAGTTTCTGTCTGAGTTTATAAACACGTAATTAAACAGATGAGTAATATGTGTATATATAAGCGTGAGTAAATAATAAATAATAAATAAAAAAATAGGTGTGGCACAGAATAAGTGTGCAAATTCATAGAATGGTTTAAAACCGGTAGCAATTGAAATACGAGTACTGCTATTCATAAATATTCGCAAAGATTTATTTGATTTTTTCATAATCCCCTATCGTGATGAAATTGTTTTTCATTTATGTTGTGGTCATTTTAATAAGTAAACGGATGTTATGTACAGGGTGTCCAATAGGAAATTGCGAAAACTAATGGGTCACAATTTTTTGACAAATGGAGAGATCGGTAAAATGTAAATACTTTTTAATAAAGGAAAGTCGTAATTTTTATTTCATGTCCATTTTATTATAAAAAAATTAAATCGATTTAATACAAACCATTAATTTAAAAATATAGTGGAAAACGTGAATTATTAATAATACATATTTGTGAAATGTGAAAAATCTACATAAAAGGTATCTACCTGAATTTCTTTAAATCTTCTGTCGCCGGAGAAAAGTACAAAGACATGTTAGAGACCAAATCCTTTCTCATGCGAAAAAGAGGAGCCGCGTTAAATCTTATTTTTTTATTCAAGACGGAGCAGCACCTCATCGCACACAAGAAGTATCATCAATAAATTTTATGGCGATCGAGTTATTGGCCTAGGGTACCCACGCTTTGCTAGGGGAAAAGGAATAGAATAGCCACCTTACTCGTCAGATCTCACTTAATGTGATTTCTTTTTATGAGGCTACATTAAAGATCTCTGCTATGAAAATAACCAAAAAACAGTTGAGGATTTTATTAAAGACATTGGGAAGATCGTCAATGACATTTCAAATGAAACGTTAGAACATGTTTTTAATAGTTTTAGAAAGCATATGGATATTTGTGGCAAATTAGATGGTTAAAATATCGAAAATATATGTCATTAGTAACTAACGTTCTTCACTACTTTTTTGAATTAATTGATTTGTATTAATTTAATTTTTTTATAATAAAATGGACACGAAATAAAAATGACGACTTTCCTTTATTAAAAACATTACATTACATTTTACCGATCTCTCCATTTGTTAAAAAATTGTGACCCATTAGTTTTCGCAATTTCCTATTGGACACCCTGTACGAGCAAGGATTTATTACAATATATGAAGCTCATAAAGTGCGATATTAAAGTAAAGCGATTTAAATGGATTTGGAATGGATACAAGAACAATTTTAACAACTATGAATCGGAAGAGGATTGCTTAAAATCTCGTGAAAATTGTAAGTGATAATATAGTTTAATTATTTATTTAAATACAAAATACCACGCTAATACGATCCTATGAAATAGAAAATTGGAATGAGTATCTAAATAAAATTATACAAGTCTGTTTTAACAACTTTTTTTGATGCTATTTTGGGTGCTAAATACGATTTTGAAAACCAATGGTTTTGAGAACCATTGAAAGCCATTTTTGTAAATGTTCTAGCAATTTGTTTCTTGGCTTATATGAAAGTTTGAACGTTAAACTATTAAATGAAAGTACAAAAACCCTAAAAACTTCTACAAAAGATTCCACGAAATTACTTTTTTTTATGAATGTATTCACTCATACAACAGATATTGAATTAAGACTAAAATTGAGGTGCTTTCGTGAAAAAACGTTTTTAAATTACACTTTATATTCATAGTTTAGAGCTTCTTCAAAACTGTAGACGATTTATCTTATAAGAATATTGTGGAAACCAAAATAATTTGGAAAGTAAAAAATGCTATTAATCTTGCAAGTTTGGTTACACGATTTTGGTTAATGGAATGGATATTTATGCAACGCCCTGGCCAGAATTTGAGATAGATTCAGGGGCGGATTTATGTATGGGCTTGAAATTTTAAAATTACCACCTATTATGTCATCATTGATAGCATAATTGCCGAATTAAAAAAAAAAAGATAAGATTTCTATCATAATCTCAGTGGAAATTTCGGTTGTTTTTACTAAATTGAAGTCAATGAATCGTGAAAATGTTTCTCAAAATATTTCTCGTTTGAATAATGAGTATTCTCAAGACTTGCCGAGTATTGATCTATTTGAAAATGAGTTAATTTATTTTCTTTAATTCGTGAAAAGCTTAGAATATATTCCAAGGAGAATTTTAGAATTTCCGAAAAATGAAATTACAAGGATTATCAACTGTGACGGTATTATTGATACCTTCGCAAACCAGCAATCTCGAAAAAATTGATTTTAACTGCTTTTATGTGTACATATAATAATATAGCAACTTAGAAAAATTTGAGCAGTTTTATGTATTATAATTTACATTATTCAAATAATTTATTGGTTCGTTTAGTAGAGTTTTTCTCTATCTCCGATAGGTATTACCCGCAATTTCGCCCCTGGATGGAATAGTTGTAGTATTAGCCATAAGCTATTTTTAATGTTTTAAGATTAAACAGTTTGAAAACTATTTAAATTAAGATTTACTTTAAAATTTTGGTTGCGACAAGTTGATATTATAATTGTTGCGAAAATTGATAACCAACAAATCCCCCTTTATTTTCTCTTATGTTTACCTGTTTATTGTTATTATATGTATTTTGATTTGTTTTCTACTAATCTAAACAGACCAAGTGTGTTAATCCTGTAACATAAATTCTTGTAACTAGGTTATTTATCTCAAAACGAATGAACAATATTTATCCAGCACTGGATTAATAAAAGATATAATTTCTGTGCTTCCACGCTCAACATTGTTAATTAATTTCGAAAGAAAAACACCAGACCCACAAACATAGTCATGGCTACTTGCTTCAGCTTTCATCGTCACTTCATCCGGATCAGAGGAAATCTATAAGTGATGAGTTCCATGAATTAATAAATCAACAATTTGACCAAAAAGGTCCCTTTCCATCCGAAACAGTTGACCAAAACCAATTAGCACAAATTTTGCCTGCTCGCCAAAAAGCTATTTGTAATTCCTGAAGGTTTTTGTTTTTTTTTTTGGAGGGACCAGAAAAAAGGAAGGTCATCGTAGCATGCTAAAGGGAAAGTACTTTTTTTTGTTTTGTTTTTTTTTGTAGAAATGAAATTCCTATTAAAGTACCCATCACCTCCCTCGTTGGATACTGTTCGAAAAAATCTACTAAGGGAAAAATGCGGGAATGAGCGAAGAAAAATACAAAAAACCAAACAAATTTGTTTGTGATAAAAAAAGGAATTTGTTTTATGTAAATGGTCTCTCCAAGCACGAGTGGGCCGACTTCGGAGGGCCTTCGTAATTAACGTGCGCTCCGAACAAAGTATGCCATCCGGCGCTCCTGTCGACGATTCCTTTTCTGTCCGGTCCTTTTTTGAAGCATCGTGAAAGGGCTTAGTCCGACCTTCTCAGGTTGATTACTGGCAAGAATGTGCCGAGTGAATTTTTTTTGTTTGCTTGCTTGTTTCCCTAAAAATAAGTTGATGTGAACGCGAAAACGAAAGAGGAACTCGGTCCCGGTCTACTCATTTTGAATAATTAATCCAAAAAAGGAGCTCGCTAAATGATCTTCACTTGTCCCTAAGCTGCACGAGCGTGCTTCTTAAACTTTCAATTAATAATTTTAAGCCCTCATCGTTTCCGCGAAGAGGTCCCAAAGTACATTGTTATTCTAGACAACGAAATATTTTTGAGACTTACAAGTATAAGGATAATTAGCGAGAATGAGGAGAGAAAATTAACACCCATGTTTTTTAAAGAAGGTAGGGGAGAGGAGGCTAAATTTTAACAGCTTTGAACATTGAAGAAATAAAAAATAATAAAAGAATAAAATAAATATATCGATTTAATACTGGCAAGAATTGTGTCTTTAACATGGCAACACTGGAAGTGTGAACTCTCAAATGTCAGTTGGTTATTGTGTCACACGAAACCTAACAACTAAACATTTCTTGATTTCGAAGTGCTCTGCTGAAATTGTATTAAAAATTATGATTTATTTAAGTGGTACTTCTTATTTATAGGGTATGTGAATTTTGATATAAAATAATTGAAGACATGAGTAAATGACAGTGTTAGTCACATTTTTTAACGGCCCACTCATTTCACCCCGCGGGGCGAATCTGTTAAACTATCGTTTTTACGAAAATACTAATTGTAACTGGGGTGGAATAAAATTCTTATGGTATCAAAATTATTATATGGGTGAGAACAAAATGTTTGAATGTTTAAATGAAGTAATTTTTACTTAAAAAATACATATACTGGAATGCGATGATCCAACGTTTTTTTTTAAGTTAGCTCGCCTAAAGAAAAAACATTTGTTGCGTTCCACCGCTCTATTTTGAACGATATTGAAAATCCTGTAGCGGCAGGAAATTTAATAAGATTTATAATAAAATAGAACACACTATTTAAAATAAAATAAAAATACTCGCCGTAGTGATATCCCTAACTATTTAAATGTAGTCACAAGAACTTCTAGACATCAGTAAAGTTTACAAATAATTTTCGTTTTACTATTTTTCAAAGTTGATTTTACAATACAATAATAATGAAATAATTTTTCATAGTTAAAGTTATGACATTCAATATATTAGTAAATACAGAACTCTATAAAATACAAATAACACACTATAATGTGTAGAATTATATTACTAATTTTTGAAATTATGAAAGAATGAAATCCGTTTATTATACATATATATAAAAATATTGTTATATAAATATTTTTATATTTTTGGAGAATCAGTACATTGTCGATTTTAATAAAATAATTAAATATTTCACTGTAGTTAAAATAACGATAGTGATCGTACAAATCGTGGTTCAGTCAACTATCAAATTTTTCTACTTGTCTGAGTTGAGTCCGTTTGAAATCTGAAAAATAGTTAAAAAACAGTAAATTCAACTATTTTGTTTTGAGTGAGGTTTTCAAAACTGCCCCAGGTATGTCCAAACCTTCCCCCACATGGGGTAGTTTTGAACACTTGGTATTTTTTGAAAAACAAATTTTTTTTTGGAAAAATTATCTGATTATATATGGATTTAAAATATTTGCGTTTTTAATTTATAATGCAATAATTTTAGTAATATTAACTGAAAGCTTTCAACTTAATTTCAATTAAAAAAAAAATAACCTTAAGTGTTCAAATGTGCTACCACGTTTTTTTTTGTTTCCAAGAGCTTTAAATCGGAGAGGGTCAGTCCCTAAATATCCATTGTATTCCTTCAATCCGATTCCCCTTGCATTAGCAGATCCCACTTGGTTCTCAAGATGTTTCTATTTTCGAAAAATATATATAGTATTTATTTTCGAAGCTTTTAGGTGAAACAACCACTCAGAGCTTAAGAAAACACAAAATTTTCGTGTGAGACTGCACGAGAGTGCACGGAGCTAAGTTCCTTCTGGGGGGAAATTGAACCGTCTGAGATTTATCGTAAAGCGAACGTGCTTCCAGGAAATCCCCGCAAAGAGCTCTGGGCACGTGACTTCCGCCAGAATGCGGGGTACATAACTTCTGGAATGAACTGTGTGACTTTCTCTGCAGGACACTTCAAAAGGACCCTCAAGTGCCTGTTGGACACTTTTAAGACACGACATGTATCGTTTTGAATTTCTTCGGTAGCAAAACTTCTGTGGCATGAATTTCACGTTCTTCAAGCAAGCAACCTCTAGCGTCTTCAATGTTCTCATGTCGGTCCTCGGTGAATAGTGCAAGAAGCAAACTAATGCTTAGTGAACCGAAGTTCCCTACACCGCAAGGCACGTTGGTAGATAAAGAGGGCTCGTTCAGAAAATGTTAGGTCACCGCACGCAGAGGTTTAATTAATTAAAGAATTTTCTTTACTCTTAAGAAGCATGTTGAGTTTTGGGGACAGTGCAATTCAATTTAGGTAGTTTTTTAAAAAGTACATAGTTGCTCAAGTCAAGATAAAGTCTAAAATAAGATTAATATTATGAGGCATGCCAGATACATTTGCTACAGATATAAATATAATACATATATATACTGAAAATCAATTGTTAATTCATTTGGTACGGAATTGTTTAAATAAAGCTAGTATAGTTATAAATAGTTGTTGATACTATACTGAAAAAATAAACAGAGTAGGTGTAATATAAAAACTTATAATAAGATCTTCCAATTATGAGTTTGAGCTAATTTCGGATGTTATACGAAGTATGTTTGAGGTCGTTTTAGCAAATTGAGTTAAACATTAATGGAAAAATACTAATTAACTTACGGAAATAACTGTTTACGCATTCATTCTTCATTATATATGGTGGGCCATCTATTGGCTTCTTTTTAAATTACGTTATTTTGACATAGAAGGTTCGTTCGTGCTCAAAAAATTGAAGGAAATGCAGTATCATATCTCCGCAATACGAAATGAATAGACTTACGCTTGATCAATGTTCGGAAATATTGAAAACTTATTTCCAAAGTGAGTGTTGTTTTGCTGAAACAGTGTGAATTTTGAAAAGACATTTGTTAGAGGAGTTATGATTTGTGTTCATGGGTGTTTTTCCATAAGGGCAATTTCCAACTTCACCTACTGATAATTCTCAATGTCAATTTAATCTTAATAATTCTTGATTTTAGAATATAATTTTTCTCTTATTAAATGTACTACTACTTTAAAGGTAAACTCTGAAAACTCTGACCGACTAATCTTATTATATGTACAATATTCCTCGTTGAATGAACTAATTTCGTCATACAAGCCATATATGTATGGTATTTTAGATAAGAAGATGGTTTTATTAAATAGACTTCTCTTGCTATGCTTACCAGCAATCTTGTTAGGTGAAAACCAAAGACAAAAGTAGTTAAATGAACCACGAAATTAGTTGTTTGAAGAAGATTTTATGGCTTCATTCTGTTGGAAGTTGGAAATCTCGGGTATTATACCTATGTAGAAATTTCTTATTCCTTAATATGCAAATTAAAAATCAGTGAACTGGAAAATCTCTACCTAAAATCCTTGGGTTTGAAAATAACTTGTTTACTTGTGTCTATTTGTATGAAAATTCATCGAAGTCAAAAATTGGAAAAGGATTTAAGAGTTATGTTAGAAAATTATAAATTATGATTCACTATCTTGCAAAATTCTTCAAAAATATGATTTCTAAAATGAAAGAAGTTTACACGAAAATTCTGAAACCCCATTCAAATTATCAATTATTATTTTACCAATTTCCTTAAACTTGTTACGGTTGCCTTGGTATTGCATATTAATTTTATTTTTTGTTCAGCGACATTTTTATTATATATTCTGTTTTCAGTGGCGTTGTAAAAAGTAATTCATGTATCATATTATTATTTATTGACAAATTCGTATCAAATTTGAAAACGAAATATTTTTCTAGCATAGGAGTTTTTTAATACGTAAACTTCTTTTTGAATTTGTATTTTGGTTAGCAAAATGTCTCGTTTTTGATTTCCATAATAGAGCCTAATGTATCTTTATCCATTATACCTTCTCTTGCTCCATTAATTTATTTTTTTTAAATTGTAATGAAGACATTCATGAATTTAGCTTTCTTACTTTAAAAATATGATTTCAATCGTTTCTGATGGGTTCAATCTCGGCACCCATTAAAGAATAAAGGGTTAACCATTTGGACATTTTCCGTCAGTTATGTTAGACATTTACCTTATTACGAAATCTTCCATTGCTTCTGCTCCGCTTTCCCGATGATTCTCTGATAACCACGTTTCTATTCCTGCAAGTTGCAATCGTAAAATTAGACATGACATGAATAGAAAGAAAGGCGAACGCGAAATTCTTGGCAATATTTTTCCTCTTTTCTGTTGGCACTTCACTGAGCAAGTGATCGACAGAAAATTGTTTCTTGAAATCACGTCCCTCAGACTTAGACTCAGCCTCAAACTCAAACTCAGGCTATCATTTGAACGAAAACATTTCTTAAGTCGACTTTTGTCTCTCAACACACATTGGACTTCTTTCGAAAAATTGTTCATGCTTTTGGCTAGAATTGAAATTTATTTCCCCTAACTCCCGCCAATGCTTGGAGTTGGAGATGGTATTGGGAAAACGTACAACTTCAACTGACTCCATTCAAATTCCCAGAGCAAGAAGATTCAGGGGCGTGGTGGAATAATCAACTGTAAAAGGGCTCAGCTTGTCCTGAATGAGATTTCCGAATTTAGGGTGAAACCGCCGCCGATGTACATTCAATTTCCCTAAATCGTTCAAACCATTATTGGGGCCTTTGGCTATGCTTGAATACATAGTTCGGAATGCATGAATTCGGGGAGGAAAAGCTTTGGAAATGTGCAGGGTGCATGTATGCAGAATGCACTTCAGGTCCGTTCCTCAGAAATGATTCATCTGGCAGACAGGTGCTGACGAGTGTTGAAGGAGAATTTATTGCAGGCTAGGGAATATGAAGTTCTCAGGGCATTACCTCTTCTTCAATGTAATTCGCAAATGACACGTCACCGAATGAAACAAATTGCCACTGCATTTTTGCATATCATTCCATGCTTCGAGTGTGTCCTCTCGTGTTGAATTATTCAAGGGAATTAAAGTTAACTTTCCTCTTAAATTGCATTTTTTTAAATGAAATTATTTTAAATTCCCAGAAGGGAAAAATGATGTACCTTGGGTTGGTCGTTCATCATCAGAATTATGGTAAGTTTGGAATGTATGTATGTTTGTAAGTTGTAGGTGTCTTGACTCTTACAAAAACGAGATTTCTTTCCTTCAGGCTTCAACGGGAGATAAAACGAATTTATGAGAACCATGGGAAGCAATAGTTGTCACCAAAAGCTACAAGAATAACTTTATGTAAAAATGTTGGAATTGTATCTTTTGTGTATTATATACAGTGGTAAACTTACTTTGGACACGAGTTTGGGAAATAGTCAAAGAGATCAAAAGATATGAAATACAAAGTGGAAAGATAGGGTGGATTTAAAAACCCATAGAATTTGACCTGCCTTAAATCATACGTATTGGCTTACAATCAAAGGTGAAATTGGTGAAGATTCCTTTTTAATTTTGATTGTAACAGCAGTACTTCTTACCTTTATTTTATTTCGAAGCACATTTTTGTTGGCACTGGTTTATTATGGTACCTAGAATTAACCTAACTCCATTTTGGTGTCGACAACGTTTAAGAACAATTTTGACAAACGTATGCTATACTGCTTCTTTGCTTTTTTACCTAGAGAGATAAAAACTCTGAAGTTTTTGAGCCCACTCAAACATTAGCAATCGGAAATAATATACAGATGATTGGACAAATAGATAAACAATCAGACAGACGAGCATACAAATGGAGAGTAAATTAATTAGGCAAGCAGACAGACAAGTAGTTATTTCTCAGAAAGGTAGTTAGTAATGTTAAGAGCAGATTATATCCAGGGTGTCCCGATTCATGCGTAGGAAACACTATACCAATCGATTCCTTGGAGATTCCAGTTTTTGACTTCCCTCCCCTCCTTCTCCCTCCCAGAGTCCTTTCCTACTATTTTGAATGAGCCGTAGATGGACAGAAAATACTACATACATTTTGCGTTTGTCGATTTTAATGCAATACTTTACTATAAAACATGCATCTATGTAAATAGTACATTTCATATTAAATCGCTATAATTTACGAGACACTTAAATATTTTACTGTTTTTACGATATTCAGAATTAAAAAATTATTAACAGCAATTACGCAAGAATATGAAACGATCAGTTACAAATGCCGACATCAGCTTATGGATAGTCAGATTAAATCGTCGATTTTTGTACCAACAATAAAATAAAATTTCTGTGACAATGCAAATAAATCTTTATGGCCGGCAAACCCAATCGAAATGAGTTCTCTCTTCAATTAAACCGAAATTGTATATAACATCCGAAAGTTTTTATCGTCCTCATAAAAATCTCCAGATATTAAAAATGAAAAACGTCAAAAAATAAATTGCCATTTAAGGACGACACAATTGTTTAAATAAAAATGTAAAAGCCATCCTCCTCTTTTGGTATTTCGAACACTGTGGTCAAACTGGCGGCAATATGGCAGCACTGTGCGGCCAGCAGTAGGCATTAAGGAGATATCGGTCCAGAAATAAGTGATTCAGTGTTATTACTCCAATTTTAATTAACTCCCAGCCAGGTTGACATTTATTGCCTTTAATAAGTTTTGCGCCATTTGATATTGCAAATTGGAATTCATTGTGCAATTAATTGAATTGTAAATTCGAGTGCCTAACACCAGGAACGGTTTATAACTTTTTAAGTGTTGACCCGCGAATATTATCAAACTGGGTGGAGGGGGGGCAAAATGGACAAATTGCCCCTGATACAATCAGAAAATTCCATTAAAACTGCTTGTAATTACTTTAATTACTATAGGGCCACCCTCCGATATAAAAACCAACCGGCCTATGGACGGCTTTATCTATTTTTATTGCAAATTTTGTGGTGCCGGACACATGAAAACTTTGTTAGGTTTCCGTATCGATTGTAAATTGGGCGTTTTCAATAAAGTATTGAATAAACCTTCGATTCTGATGAGCCAATTGTTTGCATTTCTATTTATTTTAGGGAATAAATGAAAACAGTGTGTGAGTGTGTCTGCACATGGTAAAATTATATAGGACTGTTTTATGTTTATTAACTTCTATGATTTATCAATATTTTACCCGAACCGCCACTCAAAATGCAAACATACCAGAAATATTAGTAACAACATGATTGATCAATTTAATTGGTATATTAATTACTGGTCGGGTTGTTATTACATTGGCCAACTTATCTGGATAAGCAGACTTTTGATACAATAATTTCTAATCAGCGTCATTAATTGGCAAATACCAGAGAATAAACACTGCAGATTTCATAATGCTGAGTAGTGGAGACCGAAAAATATTAATTAATAATAAAGAGGACATAGAGGGCGTGAATGTTACTTTTGTTTAAATTAGAATATAGACTAAACTAAACATTTGAATAGGGTTTTTGTTTGTTTCTAATATAAAAGGCAAAATGATATATAATTTGGAGAAAGTTTTTTTATATAAATAATTTTAACAGAATTACCAGAAGCGCGTATTTTTATTTGTTCAGAATATTCTATTTACCCCATTCTGTGTCTTTTTATTCACGCGCTAGTTCATTCGGAACACGTTTTGTTCAATCTGCTCCTAGATGTACAATAAATGGAATATTCTTTATTTGACAATAACACGTGCGGTTTTGAAAACCGCAGGTAAGCCGCAGTTAAGATGGAAAGCGGAAATATCAATCAAATGAACATCGGGATATATTAAAATGCTTGGCCGATTTACTATCCTATTCCTAACTTAATTTAAAAAAATTTGGGAATAAACCTCCCAAACGTCACATTCTTTTCATCACTTGTTTTCAAGAATACAGCCTCTAAAATCGCTTGCTTACTTCAGCTTAACACAAGCAATTGCTGAATTACGCACTCGGCTGCAGAAACTGAGTTCTTGAAATTGCCATATTTAGCAACAATTGTTGACTTCTTAGAATTTAAAAGTTCAGTATTCCATATACAAAATTGCTTATGTTTAGAAAACTAAAAAAAAAACGCTTTTATGCGTAGCGCACTAAAAAGTTAAAAATAAAATAAATTTTGGCCTTTAAATAGTTAATTAAATTTAAAAGCTTGAGGCAAACTTGCATAGTCATCTAAGCATAATGAAAGGAATGGAATATAGTTACCAACCTATGTACATACGATATTATTGTATTGTCACCAGAATTAAATAAGTTTGCAAAGTTTCAAATCGATACGATAATTAAAAGTGAGTCAGAAATGAGTTGTAAGATTTGCTTACAATGTTTGAAAGTTACAGTTCAAGCTAATAAAAGCGTTTCAAAAATAAATATTTGAATACAAAAACACTTTGACCCACAAAATTTAAGGATTTATAAGTTTTTAACTTTGCTTGTTAGCACTGTTGTCTTTACAACGAATGGTTCAAAAGTTATCCATTTGTAACAAGTAGCCAACAAAATTATTGGACTAAATTTTATAGCAATTTGTCCATTTTCCTTTAAAGATATAAAAACTGAATATTTTATTCAGCTATAGCTACACGTAGCTGAATAGTCTTTATTTGCTGTAAGGATCTAAGGAGTATAAAGTGCGTGCAATTTAGTTGAAACCTTTCTTTAACTTGTACTTTTTTTGTGTAGTCTTTTCAATTTATTTCGTCATCTATTGAGTATTTTTATATTTATTTCTTTTCACATCATTCGAATGAAACGAATTTTCTGTTAAAAAAAAAATCATATATTGTGTTTACCACAGTTTACAGTTTACCTGGCGACCGATGATTTCGGAAACATCTAAGAAGACCAACAAATGCTCTTGGACTTTTCAAATAAATAAGATTCCCTCAATACAAAAAATATTTTCTTCAACAAATTCAAATCACTTACTTACCTGCTCCTCTTGCTAAACGTAACGAAAAAGTGAGCTCCTCCCACACCTCACCTGGGAGAGGTTCGCGCTTAAAAATAATCGAAGAAAACTTACCTAGAACAACATGAGCCACTTAAGGGAAGGTGTTTTGGGGGGATTTTGGAGCACCAATGCCACCCACCTTCTTCTTAATGTTTCAGGTGAGAAGTTTGGGGGTGCCATGCTATTTGCTAGGCGGAAGGGGCTCCGCGCGTAAGGACCAAATCTCGAGTGCCGGTGGCAATTCTGCGGGTCGGGATAAACAACCCCAGAAACAGTCTTACAATGGCGCCTTCGGAGTTCCTTCGCCAGCGGAGGCCCCATAATTCCTCTTCTGTCGGAAGTCAAGTGATTAAACAGTACCGGAAAAAGTTTACCTTATTAATTATGCAAATTTCCCATTCTAATCAAGGAGCTGGCGCACTCCGCGGTGTTGCTGCAAAGGTGCAAAAATTCCGTCATCTTACAGGCGAAGTATTAATTAAACGGAGCCACACAGTTGCAGCACTGTTGTAGTTTTCAGCTAATTGCAAATTTTCTAACTCGAAAACTGAAGCGGAAACATGTACCCTAAGTGGGGGGACGGGCAAACATATTCTCTAAAAATTCGGAGCCCTAGAGATTGAGATTCTCGTCCCTTTCGTGACCAACGAACGACGAAACTTCTATCAATGGTTACATATTGCTTTTTCCGGCAGGAGATCTCTGGCAATTCCTCACGAGGAATTAATAAAACCAGGCGCCGTGCTGGCGTTCTTATGAATCAGGTGGTCGCGACGTTTTTTACGAGCCCCAAAGGGTGGACCCCATGAAGGCGACAATGCACAGATTGCCCGAGGCGAAAATATTGAAAAAGCGAACGGACGAGTATTATCGCACTCGCCGCGATTGCAACGACTTGCAGCATCGTCCTGTACTGCTCGTAAATATGGGAAAAAAACCAACATGTATTTGCATACTAAGTAAACAAACAAAAATATTTCGAATTCGTGCCGCCCTCTGCATTGCATTGCACCTTCTGCACTCCCCAGTGGATGGCTTTTATATGCATCACGGGATATGTTTTTCTCGAAAATTTACTCAAAAAAATGTTTCCCAGCAAATTGACTTATTTCGGTGCAATCAATACCTCCGGGGGAGTTTTTAGTTCGCCGAAAATATAAACACATGGCTTCAACAAGCATGTGGAATAAAGTTGATGTTGGCGAGTGGCAAGGACATCTGCTTTCCTGTGGCGGTATGGTCTTATTAATAATTATGAATTTTCCCGGAAACCGCACCTGACCAATGAAATCAGCGATCCAACGGCTGAATACTATGACACGGAATGTGGTTTTTGTAAATTTTCATGGAAATTGTTTCGCCTTTTTACAGGCCGTCAAAATTGAATTGAAAATGTAATTTTTTACGTTTTTTATATTTTGTGGGATTATAAAAGGAACAATTTATGAGCTGTTGTCCTCTTGGCTGTGGACAGCATCAGTAAGGTTTTAAAATTTGTATAGCAGTTGGATGTAGCTATATTTATTTTGCTGACAAAAATATTTGTAGACTGTTTTATTTTATTTAAAGCAACAGTATATAATGGTGAAAAGGCAAAAGAATTTCTAAACAGCAGATCCGAAATAAGTGACTTAGGAAACTCTTGTATACCAATTTTCATAGAAACCTTTTAAATTAAGAATTTTAAGAGTTTAAATAATCCCGGTTAATATTTTGAATCATGGGGATCTATCACAAAAAATGTTGCTGTCCAAAACAATCATTGTTTGGGGTTTTAAGCTAACGCATCACATAATTAAAATCATTTAAAAATTATGTGTGGCAGTTCAAGCAGTTCAAACCTAGTTGAAGAATTCCATAAAGTGGTAGAATTAATTAATTGGGGTAGTATCCAGCGATTTCTGTTCCTTGCTTTCTTTCGCAGAGGTGAAATAATTTTTTAATTTTTTTTTTTTTTTTAACTGTAATACGAAATATCTTACTAGCTATGTGTAGAAAGGTATCAATTTCTGTAGAACGACGGCTTCACTGGATTCGAGTATGTTTCTTATAGCTGAATTGCTGAATAATGTATGAATTTGTTTTTTCGAACCGTCAGTTTATTGTAAGTCCAAGCATTCTAGCAGATAGAATCTGCCTCATGGGACTACACATCATTTGGTTTTAAATGACAAATCATACAAATATTTTTATTTAGATATAAACAATTTTAGCCAGTCGTCTGCACTAGGGGATTTAAAACTTGAAGCGTTATTTGGACACGATATTTTTTGAAAACTCGACATGGGTTCAATTAATAAATTAATAAAGCTGTGCGAATAGAAAATTTTATAAAGTAAATTCCTTGAAATTTCTTTAAAATATCTTTTAATCACAAAATACATCGATTCACTTAATGTCAGTCGATACGAAATCTTACCACAAAAAAATAATGTGAACAAGAGTGTCTAAAATGTGTAAGCAAGAAGTAAAGGGTGACCAATTGTTTGCTAAATGGCAAAATAATTAGAATAAAACACAAGAGATTTCTTATTAAAAATAAAAATCTTATTCTCTTATCGTCCTTTTGTAAAACAAAATATAAAACTTAAAGTGGCTAGGTATCTTTACGACATACAAAAATAATTCTAACATAACATTTAACTTAAAACAACATTTAGCAGAAAATAATGAGAATTCGTCGTTTTGCGGACCGCCGCGGTTTGCTGCGAATCCGCTAAAATATTCGCGTCTTCGTATTTAGGAAGATCACTCTCACTCGTGCTTACCCTTCCGATATCGCTTTAAAAATGGCTTCAACAAAAGGCTCAAAGCTCTCGTCGAACGTCGAACTTATGAAAATGAATATTTTAAATACATCGGGCTCGATCAAGTCGAGGATATAATATTCGTTTTTACACTAAAGTAAAATGTTTGAGTTAAAAACAAAAGAATAAAACTAAAAAAAATAAAAATAAAATAAAAGTATTTGAACAAATGTGACCACTTGGGGCCAACTAGCTAAATATAAAATAATTCACTTCCGTACCCGGTCATTTTTACAAGCTAAGGGTGGATTCGTTCAAAGTACAAATTTACAATTCGTTCCATGTTTTTACTTTTTTTGTTGTTGTTGTTTTTGTTTTTTAAACTTAATAATTCCTTAGAGCACGAAAACTTCCGAAACGGTTTCCCTTTCGAATAAATCCCTCCTCTGTCTCCTCGTACATATATATATATATAATCTATATATTCCTTTTTTTTATAATATTTTGCATTATTTACTCTAAAAATTTTTTTCACTTCTTCCTATATTTATATTTATTATTTAAAAAGAGAAAAAGATGAAGGGGTTTGTGCCAGTACAACCCAGTTCGCTTAGACTACGCGTCGGCAGCTATTCCGGCCCGCCAAAAGAGCAGACGTTATTAATTTACTTATTTAAGTACAACTCAATGAGATATCGTGATGTGTGTTTTTTATGTTGTGTGTTCATTGCGGATGTGTGAGAATTATACCTACTATTCCTAGTTAGGGTGCGTTTTAAATTTATTCACCTTTTTCGTATAACCTACTATATAAAAAAGACAACAATATTTTTTGCTTTGCTTTTGCAAACGATATTTTATGTTTTCTTTTTTGTAATACATGATTTTGACGGTTGTGCACTGATGCACACAAATTGGGCCTAACTTATTTCTAAAATTTTAACAACAATTCGCATTTACAATCAATTCGGAGGATTCATAATTTATAAATTTCTTTAAAAGAAAAGAAAAAAAAAAAAAGATAATTTTTTAATTAAAACTAATTTTACATTCGTTGAGAGATTCAGGTACAACATATACATATCAAGATAGAAAATTGGCTAAAGTATTAATGGGGCGAATGAGCATAATTTTCCATTTTGTATTCTAAAGAATATCGTTCTGAGGGCTTTATTCTGGAAGCAGTTATTACTTAAAGTCACTCAAGATCATATTGTTTTAAAAGTCTTTTAAAAATTCTATGAAACAATTCAGCTTGGGTAATCGAGATTTTGCTTCCAGAATAAGGACCTCACATTTTATGGCAAATGGCGATATATAAGTGATTGAGGCAGCTATATATATAGTAAGTACATAAAATAAGAATTTTATAAGAATTAAAATAATAAATAGACTACGACAAAAGGAATGTTACCTAAATAATGAGTAAAAATTAAAGATAAGCTTAGGGGAACATTTTTTAAAAAATTTCTGCAAGTCTTCAAATTTTACATACCCAAACACGATTCTTAATTTAAAAAACTACAATAAAAGGAACATCATGAACAACGAAGCGTATCAGCTGCTGTATTATGCCTATCTTTCAGAACCAGGGTTAAGGTGGAAATCGAATACACAGAAAAACAACTCCAAATCTGACCTTAAGCATGAAACACAGTTGCTCCCTGTAAGAGTAATGGCATATTAAAAATTGAAGCAGGTAATACACTTTTTACTCCTATTTCAAATTTCAATTTATCTTTTGTTTAAAAATCTTTTTTGAATCCACCCTTTCCTTTAACTGCGTACATTTCGAAAAAAACAGATGACTATTTAGGAAGTTTCTAAAGGACACCTTGCATTGTAGTATCGCACAGAATTTTTATATTGGCTTTTATTGTAAATTGCTTTTTCTTAATAAAGTTTTCTGAACACAATATCAAGTGCAGATTGTTTACGATCTTTCCAAAGATTAGCAGTAAAGTTTATGAGCGTTCATCTTTTGTAGATTCATTTTTAATGAATCATAACAAAAGGAGCAATATAATTTCAAATAATTTGAAATGTAATTTTAAATTATCTCATTTAGCCATGCTCGTTTAGATAGATGTCATATTTAAAAATTTCGAAGAATTGTTTAATTTCCATTTACAATTTTTATTTATTATTATTTTCGATGATAGCCAAGTACAAGTATTTTACATTTATAGCTGCGACAACTTACATACTATTATATAACGAATGGAGTCTGAAACGCACATGACTCGACAAATAGTAGAGCACATATACGTATTAAAATAAAAATACATCAATAGATATGAAAACATAAAAGAAATTATGGGAAAATTTGAACATTTCAGACAAAGCTTAGTATGAAGAAAAAATATTAAGTAGAGTTATTCTAATAATTAACGTAGGGAACTACAAAGTATGAGATACAAAAGAAGGTATACACTAATCAAATTAAAATCAGTATTAAAGTAAAGCGATAAAATAAAATTCTGCGAATTGATTCAATGCGCCAATTCTTGTCACAAAAAACATGGCAAATATTATCGATATTTTACAAGAAAGGAAATTTCCTCCTTTTTTGTAGCGTTTTTTTTTTTTTTTTTTTTTTTTTGTCAATCAGTCTATTAAACATCTTGCGTTTTCTTTTGATACCTTTTTTTTTAAAAACAACCTTAACATTTAGTATATTACTAACTTAATATACAAAATAAGGAGACATCTACGAGAATTAGGTTTATGCAACGACATAGTTCCCTCGTCAACAGATGTAAATAACAAATGTGTTTTTTTTTTTTTTTTTTCTTTTATCTCACATTGTAAATAATTTTTTTTCTTTTGTTCTTGTTTGTTTTTGTGTGTATGTGTGTGTTTTGCTACATATTAAAACTTGATTTAAACCGTCAAGAGCATGTTTCGTTTGCAAAACGCACCCTAGGCATATCTCAGACTATAATTTCGCGTATGACACGACGATTTCTTGAATTTGGTGTTGAATAGCCGCTCTCTAAACTCTCATCGTAACTAAGTGACATATGCTGTTGGGGTGGTTTTGTATCCTCCTGTTCCATCTGTTCCATATATGGGTCGGGGAGGCCACTTACATCATGATATGGTGAATCTGAAAGAAATAACAAATATTTAAAATAAATTGCTTATTAAGTTTAGTCATTTAAACTATATACATATATTTAAAAATAATACAACTCTGAAGAAATTACTTCAGTAACAGTAGAAATATATATTTACAATTATTTCAAGGTTTTACAAAAAAACATTATTATCATATACATATATTTGGTAAAATTTCAGAAAATAAAGGAAGAACGTAAATTGATTGGACGTAACAAATATTAAAATTTTAAAAGAACTCTACAAATGTTTGCATGCACAGGACCGTTGACTTTCAACTGACTTACATTTACTGCTTTCGTTAAAGTCTTATGTCCTGAACTATGTCCGCTATTATGAAGCAATAAAAGGAAGAAAGATTTTATTTTATTTTTAGCCTCATTACAATGCGACTTAATTATATTTAAGATATTAATCAATTTAAACGAAAAGTATGGTGATTCGCTGCCATTGAGATTTTTTTTTCCGAGATGGATTACTTACACTTTGCTAATAAGTACGAAATAGTGAAGTTAGTAAAACCCAAAGTAAATAAGCGAACCTAGGGTCAGGGGCGGCGGTTGAAGTTTTGACCGAGTGGGTAGTTTTTTTGAATATATATATTGAATATTGAATATATATATATATATGTATGCACAAGGTATTTTTTGGGACATGCAATTTTTGCAATGGAATACTGTGTAAAATTAAATAACTTTCCATATGCCATTAAAGTTTTTCATTTTTTTCCAATATTTTAGAAGTTATAGCGATTTTTCGATACTATGAGGACTCTTTCAAGAACGTATGTTTCGAGGACATGTCCTCGAAAAATACCTTAAATATAATCTTCGCTATTACATTTCGATGTCCCCAAAGAATACATTTCATTTAATCTATAAAATCTAATCAAATTCACAACTTTTTCTAATTCCTCACTCTGTTCGTGCCCTACACAACAGCTTCAGCGTGCTTCCTTTGTTTATTGCGAGGGGCGAGTCTCGCCCACGTCCACGGGACGACACATTCCGAATCATGCAAGAAATACCGCTGATTCGTTCGCCTTTATATACTTACAGGTTTCGACACCCAAATGTCAGCCAATTGTTCATCGTTTCAATTATTTACATTTTAAACATTACTTCATGGGGAGTTCTTTCTTTAGGTGTGTTTATATATTTTTTTGCTCACCCTTTCCCCGCGAAAATGCTCAAAGAAAATGCCTGTTTCAAAAAAACATTTTTGCAAATTCTATCTGAACTAATTATAGGAATGTCTTCAAACTTCACTACAACATTATTTTACCCGATAGCTTTCACTGAACCCCAATTTCGACCCACTACGCCCCAATTTTCACACAGAATTCTGCAAAAACAGTTTTTCGGTGTCAATTTTTAAGGTCTTCCCTATGGAAATATTCTCGGCGGGCATCTTGCTTCACCATTTTTTAGGGAAATCGCTATCACTTTTTATGTACGTAACGGAACTTAACGCATGATGGCTTCAAAAATCACTTTTTTTTATTCACCTTTTTCTCATACATCATTTTTACCTAATATTTTTATTTTTTTTTATATTGCCCCTCAAACATTATAAAAAAAAAAAAAACCTTTCCCACATTTTATTTCTTTTCTCCCACAAAACTAAACTCTTTTGAAATTTTAATAATTTTGTAGTTATCTAGAGGTTCCACCTTTTATTCCCATAATTTTTATTTTTTCTCAAATCACCCCCTGACCCCCCCGAATAAATTTATACCATTTACCTTCTTTTTAAAATTATTTCCCATTTTTACTTTTCAATTTTTTCCACCAATTTTCAATTAATCTCACTTTTTTTTTCACCCACATCTACTTCAAGGTCTTCCGAAACTTAATCTAGATTTTTTTCCATTATTGTTAATAGTTTGTCGCCAATCTGCCCCCGTGTGTGCTAGCGGGTAATTTTTCACCCAAAAAATTAATTTCTCCCGAGTTTCGATTTACGATTATTGCATAAAGACCTACTCGAATGTTCTTGAGTTTTACGTATATTAAACTCCTCCCTAATACTGATCCAATGACATATCGCTCATCCCCCCAAGTTAATTATCATACGAACAATCAATTAAAAATTCCAAATATTCCACTGCAAAATTTCCGAATTAATTCGACGTGCCCATAAAAGATTTGCCTGCACACATTTTTTTTCCTCACCCCTTTTTCGTTTTGTTTTTTTCTTCCACACCAGAATTACGCTGATTGAGAAAAGTTTTCATATCTTTCCAGTTTCGAGGCCCAAATCTCAGCCAATTCTGCATCGATTTCAATGATTTAAATTTTAAACAGTATTTCATTGGGAGTTCTTTCTCTGCATTACTTCGCTTTTCTTTTCCGTTTAGGATTTTCCCTCGAAAATGCTCAATGAAAATGCCTGTTTCAAAAAAACATTTTTGTAAATTCTGTCTAAACTAATTATCGGCATGTCTTCAAACTTTACTACAACATTCGCTTTCACTGAACCCCAATTTCGACCCCCTACGCCCCAATTTTCACACAAAATTCTGCAAAAACAGTTTTTCGGTGTCAGTTTTTAAGGTCTTCCTATGGAAATATTCGCCGCGGGCATCTTGCTTCACCCTTTTGATGACTCATTTTGAATACGTCCAAAGTTCGAGTGGGTATTTTACCCACTCGGAATTTTCCGAGTGGGTAGAAGTACCCACTTAACCCACTGCAACCGCCGGCCCTGCCTAGGGTATATTATCTGTTAGTGACTCCCAAGATCCTTGTTCTTGAGAACTAATCGACGCTATTAAATTAAAGATCCTCAAGACACTTGTTCTAGAGAACGCAATAAATAACGCTTACGTTACTGCTTTAACCCATTAACGACGAAGCGGACATTTTACAGTCGAATGGTTTTTCGTCTATAAAAAGCCTAAGACCAATTAAATATTATTAGAGAAAAACATTTATCATAAGTAAAATGACATTCTCCTCCGAATTTGAGGTCAGATTTGAAACATTTTTCGCCAAAAATTAAATATGGCCGCCCAAAAATGCCTAAACTTAAAGCATCGACTGTTCAATTTTTCATAAACTTAGTTTTTTCATTAATTTATTCTTAGAAATGACGTTCAAAAGTTACTCATACGGTATCTTTTGAATATATATAACAATAAAAGAGAACATGAAAATGTTAATAACAAATATTTTGAACATGGCGGATCTAACATGGCCGCCAACAACAACAAACAATTTCTTTTTTCAAATTCAGAGCATGCAAGTAGTCATTACTTATGTTTTTGAGGTCGCTGATTTCAAAAATCGTATCAGTTTTTAATTTTACAAAATGGTGGATTTAATATGGCCACTGCAATAATAAAATATTCAATTGCTTTCAAAATTTCATGAGTTTTTAAAATTCTGCTGTTCGTTTGACATCTATAATTTTGCCAGACTTCCACCACGAGGAGGTGAACAGAATGTACTAGTTTTCCTTCCTTAATTTTTAGTTTTCATTTTTTTTTATAAAATTTTATTTTCATAAATTGAATGCCGCATTTTCAAGGCTTTATACAATTTAATATTTCGTGTTCACCGGCGCATATGTTTTTTTACTATACTTCAATAAAATAGCGTTGTTTTGTTCAGTCGTTCTTTTGTTTTTATAAATTATCTTTAAAAACAATGGAATTTTGTATCAGCTGGGAACGTAAGTCAAAAGATTTTAGACTATGGCTTTATAATATGTTATGTGTAGAAATTTATGCTTGAGGTGAATGAAGTCATGTCAATGGGAAATATAAAAATATGGATTTATTTATATTAGATTTCTTATTGTTACATTCAAAACATTTCACAAATTCTTCAACGGATTCTGAGTGCAATTCAATTTAATGGTGATAGCACCGAACAAGAGTGTACAAATATTGACTTTGAACAAATGTAATGTAATCCAAAAAAATTGGAAATTTTCATTCATATAAAAAAGAAGAAAGAACAAAACTCAAAAGAGAAAAACAACGTTGAGTGCATGCCTTAATTAAGCTCACTGAATATTCGAAGCTCGCCCTCCTTCCTCTGGTTTTTTATTAGAATTCTTATCGAATCCTTTTGTGGCATAACAAAAAAGAGTTCGAAGGAGCTGCAGCAATCGAATTGAACGGTGCTGCCGTTCTATCTAGTGCAAAATCGAGGCCAATTTCCTAAGATATTCCGTATCGCAGTCATTTTTTTATTATTATTTTTCTTTTTTAAATAATAAACAAGGACCGCTTCATCAAATATTGAAAGTGCAATCACGTTTATCCGCCAAATCGATCCAACGAGCTTGTTTTATTAACGCGAGCACAAATGGCATTTGGATAATCATATGCTTCGTGCCGTGCCGCCGGCCGGTCTGGGTGTTTTCACTTCTTTTCAATAACACGTAAAATTTTATTCTTTAATAAAAAAAAAAAATGCTAACAAAAGAGTATTTCGTTCATTTTTCCCTTTTTTTTTTGGGGGGAGTGTCTGGAAGCCTGCAAAGCGTTGGATTGAAACCATTTCGCGGGCCAAGGCAGGGCAAAAAGAACAAGCATGTAATATACTCTCCGGCGCGGAAGGCAGACACAGCCTCAGTCATAGAGTGGAACGTTTTTTTTCCCATTTGTAGAAGCCCAGGATATAAATGATCCTTCTTTTATGATCGAACGAAAAATTTGGTGAATTAAAGAGGAGCATGCAGACAGAGCGGCAGGGATTTCAGAACCCATGTCGGCCTTATTCAATGGCGATGGATGCGAAATACTAGGAACAAAATAACAACATCCACCCAGTTCAATTTTGCTCATAGAAGCTGTAGAAGTCGCACACCAGACTGCAGTCATTCGGAGGAGTTAATGGGAAACAAAAAATTCAAGGGTGACAGAGTTCCACCTCTTAAATCTGAGAAGTGCTGAGAATCGCCAATAGTCAACGTATTCGAACCGAATCGAATCGAAGCTGAAGCATAATTAAAACTCTAAATAGACCCCGATGCCGTCTAATTCTACATATTCAACTTCATTTACTCTCTGTGGATGAAGAAAGAGTCTAAGGCCACAGATATTTCCGCTGAGCAGTTCTGAAGGATTCGACAAGGTCCTCAATGTGTGGCATGGGGAGCTCCTCGAGGAGGAGGAGGAGGAGGAGCACTCTTCAAGTAATGAAGTTTGCAGATATTTGAAATTATGAAAATCCTTTCATCTTGTGATACATGGACCTTGAACATTTCTGGATACACACTGGAAGGATGTTCCGAACCCTTGCACATCCTCAAGGGAATTTCTCGCAGAAGAGCTAAGAAATAATTACGAGCTCGAGATTTGCGATGTGAATGAACACCATTCATACTTTAGGGCAACGTTCGATTGAGATTAGATCAAGAGGTCCTGTGGACATTTAAAAGGACTCCTTGGGTATCAAAATGTTTGTTTACTTGAATTGGAATAGGCGAAGAAAAAAATTGAAATCTGAAATAGTTTACATGTGTTTATAGAACCTGTCTAAGGATCAGTTTACTCTCAGCCATTGATTTAATTGAGTTTAAGAAGTATACCATTTCAATAATGTTCGGTTAAAAGAACTCCGGAGATTTTATTTTAACACAGAATATGGATAACCTACGTGTGAAACACAATATTCGACAGTTGCCCTAGATTCTGTTGGGACATGTTCACTCTATTGACGAAATTTTCGATCACATTTTGGCATAATTGCGGCTGGATTTAGTCAATAACACGTCAGATTTCGAACTTCAACTCCGGAATGGTCTGTGTATTATTTGCATATACCTTCCCTTTCAAAAATCCCCTTGGGAAAAAGTCGAATGGTGTTAAACCAACAGCATCAAATTTTTCACAGACGCACAATGGTCTGAAATTTTGAAAACACGATAGGGGAGATGGGGGTAAGACGGGGTAGCGGGTAAGACGGGGTACCCAGCGAAATTCGCAGTTTAAACTGACCAATCACACTCGTTCATGCATCGTTCGATGCACCGCCATGACACCTGTCAGTTGTCCGGCCATTATTTGTTCGCAAGTGTACGCGTGCCGAAATACTCTAAAAAAACTGTTTTACTGCAAAGTGCTTATCACATTTTCTTCCAGTTTGACACGTGACTGTGGTTCATTAAATAATACTAGCTGGTGAGGTGTGACTGCTATTGACGCTTAAACTAACCTACAATAAGATAAACATTGTGTTTCCTTGAGATTGCTGACTGTTTCTTTTTTGTTTTAATTATTATTAAAAAACGGCACGGTAGGCAAGATGGGGTAATGACTACACACCATGTATGTATTGTATAGAAGTATATTTCGCTTCCATTGAAGAGTGGATATCATGCTCAAATTGTGGAAAATGGGCACATAATAGCTGTGCAGGAATCGACGATGATGATGACGAAGCCTTCCACGTCTGCGAGTTGTGCCAGTCGGAATAATCATCATTCTGTCTGATAATTCTCATTACCCCATCTTACCTCAGGGGGGTACCCCATCTTACCAGCACCATGGGGCAAGACGGGGCAAAACACCTTTATTTTGATTTTAATTTTTTTTTCTAAAATGCGTAATTAAAAGTTCCTAATTTCACCAAATATTAGAAGAGTAATAAATAGTTGTTAATTAAAAAATAAATATGAATGTCTCACTACGTAAAGTTTTCTTTTATTGATCTTCAAACCTTAAGTACCCCATCTTGCCACCCTCTCCCCTATAAATTAATTACTGCTCTTCATTTGCTTAAACTGTTATTAAAAAAAAACAAATTTAAAATTTTTGTAAATGCTACATTAATTGTTAGGGTAATTTTTCTTTAGGTATTGAAGGGGTGAAGATAGAGGGCGTAGTTTTTAACATTTTATCGAAAATAATAAGATGCATATCGTTTCATATGTTTTCGGGAACGTAGAACTAATTTCTGAAGTTACTTTTTACCTAGGGGTTGAAGGGATGAAAGAAGAAAGGGTAGTTTTTTTCTAAATTACAGCTAGTGACAAGATGCATGTCGTTTCATACGTTCTCGAGAACGTGTTATTATTGGTTATTAGCTATACTTTAGAGAAAACTTACGGACCTATTGTGATTGTCGAAAAACAGTCGATAAACGATGCTTATCGATTATCGTTCGTCGATTGTGAAGTTTGGTATTGTGAATTTCGATTGTGATTGCTAAGTGTCGATTTGACAGACGCTTGTTATCGATGGTGTTTTACATGAACGACGACTGACGGTCACAAACGCTTACACAATACCAAACAAAATTTTATCGTTTTGAACGACAGCAGTCGAATGGTCATCCAATCGTCAATCGCAATAGAGTTGTTAGCCTTTCTTTCTTCACCCTCTCAACGTCTAGGTAAAAGATAATCTCAAAAAATGATTCCGTGGAAGCGAAAATGAAACGATATTGTCCGTATTGCTATTAAGGTTATTTGTGATAATTAAGTAAAAACCACCTCCTCAATTTCAGTCCCTTCAACCTCGATGTAAAAATTAATCCCAAAAAGGGGATCAGCACCCCAAAAACAATAAAATGGGAGATTCCACTCTTTTTTAAAAAGGGGGTGTAGTCAATTTTGCCCGCGTCCATGAGTTTCCCAATCCCATTAAACATTTTTGCAAAAAATGGCTACGTATGGGCAAGAAAAGAAGATTGCACACATATTGCGATGGTACATGGTATGCATGAGACTCATTTGGTTAAAATACGTTTTTTTCATATTTTATTTTAATTTCTCGAAAACGTGATGTGATGGAATATTTTCCTTTTCGAATTCGCAATTTACGAAAAATATCTTATAAATTTTGTCTATCAGGTTTTCGGAAACTTTTTTGTATTTTTGTAGAGCAGTTAATTTCGTAGTATGGCCAATAAAAAATACATAAGCTACAGACAGAGATACAATTAGTTATTGTGATTGCATAATGCGTTCCTAATTACAATTTGCTGCAATTCAGCAATAAATATCTGAAAAGTAACGAAGAGCTCAATTGAAATTGGCGGTAAATGAAAATGTTCTGAAAATGAAATTCAGGTAATGGAATTCCGCCAGTCCAGGGTATTTGTGTAACAGGGGAGAAGATATAGCATTGTTCCAGCTGATCTGCCGCAAATCAGCAATTGCTCCAAATCAATTAGTCGCTCCAATTAAATATTATAATTCGTCGGTGCCGATGCAAGCATAAGCAGCTCCGAAGTAATAAATAATTCCTTCTGCCGCAGTGCTAAAGCCACTGCCCTTTTGTGTTTGTATGTTATTAGGGCTCCGTTCGATATAAATCTGACGGTGTGCCGCTAATTAATCCTAGTGTGAATCCAACATGTGCACGTATCAATAACAGAGGCGGCGCGGGCGTTCGCGTTACACAAAAGCACCAAACTAATGCCGGAGATACTCAATTAGACCCAAAGCTACAATTGATGTTGTCCGGGACAACTCAGTAAATGAGCAATAACGTGGCCAATTAATGAACCAAGTCCCTGACTTCGAGTGCTTTTAATGTGGCCCTTTGCGGAAAGGGTCTTGTAAACGGAAAGAAATTTTTGAAATATTGGACTAACCCAAGCTGTCTGTCGCCTGCAAAATTTCCTGGCCAGCTGGTATTTATTGACTTTTCCTGCCTTTTCCATATTATTGGATTTTACAGAACCTTTTCCTCGCTGGCGGCAGTACGTTTAATTTCGGTAGGTACTGCTGCCTATTTGCTCGGGCTTATTTACGAAAGATGACAATTTTTTTTTTTCATGTCGATTGAATCAGAATTAATTAGGGGGATTAATTAGAGGCATGTAATTGGACTTTTATTCTCCAATCAAACGTGCGACTAAACGATTTTCTGCCCTCAAATTACAACTGCTTGTAAGCAAAAGCGAAAAAGCGATAAATGAAATCTGTCTTCGCCAGCTAATTGGATATAACTAAGATACAAGTCGTTGTTCGGCGTTTTTTCTTCTTAAATGTATTTATATAGTTAGTGCTAGTTTTTGTTTCAGTATGACCAGGTCAAGTCAGCACTTTTTTTGATTTAGGATGGTTGCCAATTCGTCTTTTCGAACGTTTTCCTTTTCCCAGGACATCGCTTACTCTTTTCGAAAATCTCAACTTTGCCAATTCATGACATTTGACTTTCGTTGGCAGTTATTTTCAAAAAGGAAAAATGAATGATATTATAATTTATCTAGAATTACAAATTTTAACTTTGTGAATTCATACATAAACAAGTTTTTCGATTGACAGAATTCTTGTAAAAGGTCCAAAGTGGATTTTTTATATCCGCTTTTAATTATTTTAACATTCGAACTACCAAAACTCATCAAATGGACTGAGACTCAATTCCTTTCTTCAATTAATTAAGTACATTTCTCAAAGTTATATTTTAAGATTTATGCCAAAATTTATTAAGGGTAAAAAATACGACACATTCAAACAGTTCTTGCGTTTATAATTACTAATTCAAAGTTGAAAGCATACTACATTAGAGGTGCAGAAAATTCTTAAAATTACAATATTGTGTTCAAATATAGTTCTAGTGTTAAAATATTTAAAAAATTCAGAAAATAAATTTTTGTCGTAATATGTATATGTATGTATGTATTGTATGTACATTTTTACATAAGGGTATAATATCAGAAATTAATACAATTTGAATGACTCAAACCTTCAAAATTCAATTAGCAAGCCGAAAAGTAAACCATCATACAAATTTGCTTTTCAAGAGCTCAGTTGGCACATGGCCTTAATAATCAAAAAGTAATTGTATTAAGGTAGCATTCGTGTTTTAACATTAATTTTATATTATATAAAAATCCCAAAATGATTTTTTAAATTATAAATAAGTAATAATTAATTTGTCTTGACAACAATATGGGGGTAATCGTTATCACAGATTTCGTAGATTTTCAGATTATATTCATCGTCGCAAAATGTAGGAACGATAGTGATTAAGGTTAATGTTTAAATAGTCAATAAATCTTTAAAATTACTCTTGTATTTTCACATAATATATCTTTTATACATCTAACAACACTGTAACCGAGTCGTGTTTGTGCACACATCACGCAAAATCTGTCCAACAGATTTTAATGAAACTTAGTATAGTTATAGCTTATGTTCTGGGCTAACATTTAAGATATTATTTATTCGGATAAAATATAGGGTTTAATATTAATAGTATAGCTGCTTTTAGCCCACTGACTTCGAATTTACTATCAAAATGCGTTTTTGGGCCTCCGATTTATACTGTCAAAACTTTTCCGCCAGCTCTGTGCATGCTACATACAAACAAAACACTACTGGAAGGATTTTTATGAATTTATTGTTTTTATATCTTTTCATAATGTTGAAACTTCGATACGTCGGGTATGCGATATATTAAGAATTTGAAATTGTTTTTCAAATATATTTTTATTAATTTATTAACCTATTTAAAAAAATCTTGAGATTCCCGTAAACAAAGCCTAGCTATACCGACGACAATTGCATATCTAATAGAAAAGCAAAAACCACTATTCGTTATCTATGAATCATATTTTTGCAGTGATATATTTAAAGCACTTTCCAATTGGCCAAGTTAATTAGAAAACTTTTGGGTAAATTTCATATTATTTAGCCTCAAAATTCCATCAAATGGCCGAAAAGTTTCGAATGCTATCAAAATTAATCCAACCAAAATTTTCGTCCCACAGTTCCTGCTATTATACAAAATGTCAAGCCTCTGTGGCTCACGGAACCATAACGAGACGACCGATTCGCACAGAGAGACATCACATCATCGCAGTGAGGTACTCCGGATTGCATATGTCCTCGACTCCACTTTCAACTTGCATCTAATTTTCATAATCATATATATAGTATATCCCTAAAATTTTACCTATTCCAGCCCTTCTGCTGTCAGTGCACGGTCCCAGAATGCTTGACACGACGATATCATCATCATCAGAAGTACTAATCCGTATCGTCTGTTGGGATACAGAAAAGCGCTCTCGAGCTTGGTCTTGACATCCATGGTGAAAGAGTATTCGTACGGATGGTGCATATGTTGCACCATTTGTATATGTCACATGGAATATAATGTTTTCAAGTTATGAAGTCACAGCAGAGAGAGCACCGCAGGGATTCTAAAATGAAATCTAATTTCCGGCTGGACACTCTATATATCTGTCAGTGCGAAACCACAGACATTCATTTTTGGGAAATTAAATTAAACGAAAAACTCTTTCGACTTCTATCCTTGTTCATTTTCGAGAGAGGGTTCAGCGTTTGTGATTTATACACACCGGCCGACCTGAATGCCACTTCACGTACAGGTCCATTCCAAAAATATTTGGTTTGTTAGGCTACTGAATTAGTGAACAGGTAAATGGAAAAAGAATCTTTCCTTGGATGAATGCCAGTTCAGTTAGAACTGGGTTTCAAACATCGTTTGTCTGTACTTTACAGAATCGAAATGTATGTGCGAAATACCGTGGTCATTTGCCCTTATACTGGCCAATCCACTTCAAGTTATTAAATAACATACGTGAATACGTGGCTGAATTAAATCCGGAAATCAACGTGTTAAGGGTTTTTAAATAGTTGAATACTTGGCTGAACAAGACCGAGTATTGAACGTGTTGGTTCTCTATTTTTAAATACTTGGCTGAATAGAAATTGTCAGTCAACCAACGTGTTGCGTATTTTCAATAAAAATTATTCTGTATAGAAACAGTGCGCAAAATTCAATCCTCCTAAAACTTAAATCTAACTGTTACCGCAGAAAATGTTTTGAAATTCATTGTGTCTTTAAGCGATTATGACTTGAACAAATTAGCTTTCAAATCCCTTCATAAAAACACGCCTCAAACCCATTTCGTGGTATCTAAATGCTAAACTTCTACAGATTTACAAATCCTTTTGAAAGTTTAATTTTATCCCATACCGCAAGATCTTCTGGTACCAATGGGGCACGACTATTGATTTTCGAATTAACCCCAGAGATTAAAGGTGACAATGAATGAAAATTGACTTAAAACAGAGGCGAACCAGAGGCCAAAAATTCAAAGGGCTGACACTCAAAATTAATCCTTGCATGTAAAGTTTTTGAAGGGATTGTGCGACATCCATCGATAAGAATGAGTAGCATTAAATTTCTCAAATTAAGCGGAAAATTAAAAGGGACTCTGTTAAAAAGCATATACCCCTTCTCCACACGATTAGCCAATTACGCGGGAAAAAACTTTTTGAAATTTTCGTTTAATTTCAGTTAACAAGCACTTGGCAAAAGTTTCTTAACAATTTTAACCCGTCATTATGCTTCCACGAAAGCCTAATATCGCTTTTGTTCCAAAAATTCACTAATTATGGTGTAAACATCATTAGCAATTAGAGACGCCCCACTTCGGGTGGAACATATTCAGGCGCAGAAGCTTCAATAATTCTCTCCTCTTAAGCCAGCCACCGCCGCCGCCGCGCCGCTTGGGGCTCCCATAATTCAGGAGCGAGCCCCGGCAGCGGGTGCCAACTCTGGAGCAAAATTCCCGACGACGACTAATACCAGGCACATTTTCGAAAAATTTCGCGAAGATTTCGGGCATTCTCGACGTTTTAATTTTGCCCTGTGCCCTGAGAGTAATTTCTTAAATAGGCTCCGGGCAGTGCCAATTTTATATATGTATATATATAAGTATATATATATATTTTTTTTATATTTTGTTTTTCGTCGAGGCAAAACAGCCAATTTTGGCGGAATGGTTCTAAGAGTTTCTGGCATTTTCGCCGTTTTTATTTCCATTTAAATTACACTGGAAACTTTAAGTTAATCCAGCAAAGTGCAGTAATTTTCCGGGATAAGCTCTTGCGATCTCCTAATTTGTTCCCAAAATCCCAGGCGAGGCGAATGGAGCCAGACCCCGGTCCTTTGGTGGCTAAATTATGATGCATTTTTGGCTTCGGGTTCAAACACCACCACCAGGTGCAATGCTCTGGCCTAAAATGACATAAACAGTTTTACCTCAGAACCAGAAAGCAATCAACATCGCAGGTTGCAACGTGTCATTTAACAAAGCCGGCGACAAAGTACGAAACCAACAACGGGCTGCTTCACAGGAGGTGCCGTCTCGAGGGAAAACGGCTGCAAATTTCACAGCTTGTCCTTTGGGCTCCAGATTTGCGTCGAACCATAATGGGAATTTCATCCGGCTGCCTTTGGTACCTTTAATGCCACAATTACGAGTCGACTTCCTCCTTCCGCCTCATGCTTTCGTAAAATACTCGCAAGACATGCAACTTTCGAGCCCCCCGTGGGCCCCCGGTTCGGCGCTGTTAATTGAAACTTAGTGAGCCATTCGCAGCGCCAAACGACTTCAGCTCCCCAAGATTTCATTCCATAATGATTTTGTTTCTCAAGTGGATTGTTTACTGGGAGACGTATTGTCGGAATTCCCGACTGGGTCCACTCCCTTATACTATTTGAGCTGGCGCTAATTGAGTTTTTGACTGGCGCCAGACAGGATTCCAGAATTATCTCAATGTAATTGTGACGAAAACTTGTCCCGTATCAATTTTATAAGATTTATCAATCTCAACATATCATACCTGTTTAAATTTTCGAGTTTTATTTTCGTTAAAGTAATCGCTAATTGGTAAATACATAACCCTATTCAAAAATTTGGTTTTTGCATTCGACTGCTCAATTCAACTTCACAAAAGCAAGCGCTGTATTGAGCATTTGTTAGCAAAAATTGAATTTTTGAACTTGCTGTTGTACGTAATATAATCAAAAAATATTTTTTTCTAAATTTTAGGATTAGTTCGACAAATAAGAATCTCTAAATATAAACTTACACATAAAATAAAAATAAAGTTCTAAATGACGTTTGATATAATAGTCATTTAGAATAAAACTTATCTTATTTGATTGAAAGAAGCAGAAACACAGCAAATATTTAAAATTTTCTAAAAATAGCATCAAACTGCCATAACTTATAGTCAAAACAATTATCTGAACATTTTTCAAGTCAACATTTTAAATTCTGCATGGACAAAAATCATCAAAGTGGCAATTTGATGTACTTTTCCTACAATTTTAAATCTTTATTCTTGGAAGCTTTTAGTTTCTGATCAATACAAAATGTTTTATTGTTTTTGAATTAGAATTTCGATTATACTCAAATTATCTTAAAATCGTTGCTTGGTGGAATATTCGTCTGGATTTTCTTGAGAAATACAGAGATATTTTTTAAATTGAGTATCTACGTATGAAATTTTGAATTTCGTTAATAGTCTGTCCAGAGTATTATAGTAAAAAATGATATTGTTATAATAAAAGAAAAACTTGGAATATAATTTTTGTGAAACGCTATCTATAAATAGATTGTAATAATTAGACTATTTAGTTATTTCGTATGTTCGCCAATCTTTACTGTAGAAGTAATCAATAAGAAGTGAAACATTGGTGCCGACTTTAAAAGATATCTATTTATAAAGAAATCATAATAAATTAGAGGTATTGGTGATAATAATAATACGATATATTGGACGTTCGATATAACTGAATAGTCTAATTATTACAATCTATTGATAGATTCTTCGCATTTCGATTTTAGTAGTTTATGTGTAGATATCGACTACTTGATCGTATTATTATACATATATTATGCATACTATTGTTTAATAAAAAAAAAAAAAATTGATTTTAAAAACGTATTTCCCTTACAAGTGTTTTCTAAATCTCCATACAAATCTTAGTCTATGGGAGCGGCAAATATCGATATTATTGTTGATTTACTAAAAACGACTGAACCGATTTTTATGAAATTTAAATGGGACCAATTCGAGAGTATCCCCTTACAATTAAAATATGAAGCACGGAAATCGAAACCGCGGAATCTCGAAACAATCGGTGTACATACATTAAAAATAAAAATACACTTGTTATAATTACTTCTCTCTGGTGTAACAAAAAATTATAATTACTTTATGTTTTTTTTGGCAGCGGTAGCAGCGGTGGCAGCGACTCCAAAAACAGTTGATTAGATATTGTAAATATTTAATTATCAAACAATTTGTATATATTATTCTTTAATGCCATTTCCTTTAAAGTAATAAAAAATATTATTTTAAACTTTTTAGTTTAAGTTTGTATATACAGCCAAAGTTTGTTTGTAATGTTTTCCAATACGTACTGTATAGAAATAATTGCTATTTATTATTGAATTTTATTTCTCTCTAATAAAATGAAAATACGTTTCGTCTGTTGATTCGACTAAAAATCGATACTCGTAATAGGTTCCGTAATTTCATTTAAGCTGTTCAAAACTTTCAAACAAAAACGTTACACGGTGATAAAGGTAAAATATTATTTTATACCGATATTTTAAAAATTGGTTTACATAAAATAAACTTCTGGGATGAATATGTAAAGAGAAAAATATGAACATGTTCCAGTTGCTCTTCCTGGGATTTGTCAGAATTGAAAGAATTGCATGGGAAAAAAAATGTGTGTCGAAAGGATAAAAATCCCGAATGCGGTGACATATTGCTAGAATGGGATAAAAATCGGAGAGTGTGTGTGGGGCTCCATTCTGGAATGTATTTCGATACGAGCCGAGCGTACAATGAACTGCTGCCAATTAAAATGCAAAAATTAGCTAAAAATAGCTCCAGAGCTATCCCGGGGGCGCAATAATGGCGCGAAACTGAACCAACCGCACAACAGACTGCTCTCCTGTTAAAATATGTTTTGTTCACAAAATATAAAACGGATATCCTTTCCTGTATTGTTTTAAGTGATTTACAACTACACAGGATTTAGGAGGGGGGATTGCTCCATTTCCCGGCATGTGCGCCACCCTATGCTAGGGAACAGGGAACAGGACGCAGGAATGCTCCGATCCTGCTTCTATGCGGGACTCGGGACTCGGGACTCGGGATTCAGGACACACAGATGCAGGGCTCGGATAACCGAGTTACCAGAAGCAGCCGTGTCGACACCCGTACAAGCATTTTAAAGCCGGGGATTCATATAAAAGGGTTATACACGAAGATGTTTCCCCAAAAAAAATTATTATATAGTATATATTTTATACTGAAAATGCGTATACCGTTATTTTAAGGACATTGTAACGTGCAGACAAAGTGCTTATAAATCACCCTTTAGGAGGCAGCCCCCATGAATAAAGGCGCTTTGAACTCGTTCGTTCCTCAGAAAAATTAAAGGAAATCGTGCGCCGAGCCCGTTCGTCTTATATTCGTATGTGTATGTGCGCTTTTTATTGCGTGCCCCTTTCTTTTTAGATTCCTTAAGGATCTCTGGGTGACAAATGTTCCTTGACTGACAGCCGGCGGTTCACAGCAAATTGGCTAAATTATGCAAACTAATCAGATATAGACGACAGAGAAAAGACATTCGAGAGTAATTTGCGTGCGTTTTCGATGCTCATTCAAGTGCGTCGTGTTCATCGCTCGTGAGCACCTTTGAACGGCGATCGACGTAAACAATCGACATTACGATTCAGACAAGTTCATCGACTTAGAAAATTATAATGATAGGCGCACATAAAACGGGGGCTCTGCTGCTATTATTATTCACCGGCTCGACTCAAATGTATCTGAATCTGACTATCTGTGCTGCAACAATAGAGGAATAGAAAAGGTTCTTCGTCTGATTGGCGGCACACGAGCGGAGGAGTTCATTGCGCTCCTCTTAAAGTAATTTTCATTAATTCTACTCTCCAGGTGCATTGTCACCTGAAAAGGAATCAACTATTCCGCGCACTGGGATCTCGTTGTTCGCCTGAATGGCTTCTTTTCTCGCTTCGTGAAGGTACCGAACGATTTTGCAGGAGGAAAAGTACTTTGCCAGGTCTCTGGCCTCGTATTCGCTATTGTTTCGAAATCCAGCATTCGTACCGATTAACATCGATTATTCCTGCACATGAGAATCCCGCTTTATGTAGATACATTATGTATAGGTACACCTCTGCAGGGGTTTCGTAATTTGTTATTTCCCCCATTGTTTTCGAAAATTTTCAGTGATTCTTTCAGTTCAGAGGACATTCTGGGTTTTTATAAAAGTCATTTTCATCAGGGACTTATTCAAGTTTCTCTTGGATTGCATTTTTTACTTTCTATGATCTTTGTATCATTACTTTGATCAGATCTAATGTGACTCTTTTTCAGTTTTTTAATTTCCATGTAGACAACTAGGGTATCAAATGAAAGAGATCAAATACAAAAGCTTTTATAAAAATCGGCTTTTAAATAAGTAAGAGTTTTTCTAATTAAAAGTGTCTTCAAATTCTTTTCAGGCAAATTCCTAAATCCGCAGGCGTTTTTAGGACCTACTTTTTTGATCAAACCTTGGCCCATATTTCGCTCCTCGAAACGATGAAACGTTTCGACAATACCTCGTGGTCGATACGAAAAAAAAAAATTGTATTCCGCTTCTCGAACGAATCGGACCAAATTTCACTAAAATTGCGTATTGTCTTTCGAATCGAGAGGCGGAATACGGGCCCTTGTATTTGGTCTTGAAAAAAAAAAATGTCGAAACCATAAATAAATAGTTGAATCTGAGTGCTATACGCTTAAGTTTTGTTATTTGAAATAAATTACCCTCTAATTAGGCGTTAAATTAATTTACATTAAACAAAATTTATCTGAATTTGTATATCAAAAGGGGCTTTAAGAACTAAAGGATGTAATTTAATCAGTATGTTGGACTTTTTGCTTGTAGAATAAATCTTGAAAAAGAAGAATCCATGAAAGAGATTGAGATTTCATTGCGTCAAATTTTTATTTCCCCCGGAGCCACACTATTTGAGTATCAATCAATTTGTGGTTAATAAATCACTTTAATCTGTCACGTCTGAGTGAAGATTTTATAAAAAATTAATCTCTGCCTGTTAACTAATCGATATATCGCACGAATGATCCAGTGTTCATGAACTGCAGTTTAACCAGTCGATTACACAATTCAGCTTAAGAAAGACAATCGCTGAATTGAGAAGTCGACTATAGAAACTGCAGTTCCAATCCACAAGAATGCAACCAAAATTAGTCTTCAAATGGGTGGAATATGGAATTTCGAAAACGGATCCTTAATTTCATCTCAAATATTTTATTTTGATATCCATTTTTTAGTATCTTCTGTAAATGATTCAATAAAAAAGGAACGGTCGTTATTGTAAGCTGGTACTAGTTTTATTTAGCGTCTCACAAGAAGCATAACATGAGTTATAGTCTAGAAAAATTAGACAAAAAAAGGTCGAAAACTAGTATGGACCTTTTTGATATTGTTGTTCTAAGTTCCATCGATCCAAATTCCACTAGAAAGTTTACACAGGGTCAAAGATCACAAAAAAACGGGTTTTCATCAATATCTCAGTAAATTTTGGTGAAAAAATATTCATTATCAAATTTGCAGCATATGAAATTTCCTACAAAAAAAGATATAATAACTTTTATTCATAGGAGTAACCGTTTCGGACATAATAAGATCTACAAAGTTGTAACGTAAATAAAATGATTTTTTTCAGAAATTCTGAAAGATAATGTCAATATTAAATGAGTTCGTCGGTGGTGATAAAATAAATTATCACAATACCTTATGAAATTGGTTTTACTTCAAAATTTTGATAGCATTAGTCTGAAATGTGCTAATTCCTCTTTTAACAGTTTCCAGCTCTATCAAAGTTTCTTTATGACAATTTCAACGCATAAGTATTACAAAGAAATCGGACGTCCAACTTCGAGAAATAACAAAGTAAGATCCAATTAATGTTTTCAAATTAAAAATCACATATTTCTTAAATCAAAACATCCTAATATGACTCCATTCTCAAAAATTTTCATCTCAGAAACGAAAGTTTTTCATCATAAGTAGTTGCTTTGGCTTCTTGTTATCTCAGCAAACTCATAAATTACGAAAATTTAATTACTTATCAGGAAATTACTTCGTCCCCCTTCCCCTCGAAGTGACGAAAGTGATTGCATTTAAAACGTAAAGACAAAACAGAAATTTATATATATTCATATATATTAAATTGCTTTCCCAGAACATGGAGAGTTTTAATTCAAAAATACCGCCTTATTTTTGCCGGTTTTCAGTTTGGTTTTTGCATATTAAACAAATTTCTGTCTTATTTCCCCGCTTCCCCCGGCTCCCCCCACCCACGCTTGGTAAAAAGGTAGGAAAATACACAGAATGGAAATAGGAGCAAACATCCTCCGGGAATACAGCTGGCGTCACAAAAAAATTCTTCATTATTTCTAAACCGTTGAACTTGGGGCATAAAACGGGCAAAGGAACGTAATTTATTGTCTGAGAAAATAATAAAAATATCTCAGGAGATATTGTCCAAGACCAGGCGAAACACATTCCTTCTAATTTTCTTAGGTAAGGCTGCTGTATGCCAGGAACCAGGGACCATGGACCAGGGACCGGGGACGTGGGGGGGTCTGACTGATGCCGGGCCACGTCCTTTAAGGGAGCGCTCTGCGAATGGAAAAATGTTTCCTGTCGGAGGTATTTTTGATATACTCCAGGGAACCGTCAGCCTGCTCTTCCAGGCAATAAATTGCTCGTAACACATGCATTTTTAGCGAAATTTCATTCGGATGACGCTTCCAAACATACTGCAACAAGTCGACTATGGAACGAAGGGGGTTGGGGCCCAAGGACACTCCTCTGGGCAACGAGCCCCAACTGATCCTAGAGTTACAGACTGGAATTTAATAATGGTCCGCAGACAAATTAAGTTGGCCATTTCATTTATCTCCACAGGACCTGGGTCCTGAAGAGCGGTTCAAGGATATTTGGCAGCCTTTGAGACTGAGACCTCCTATTCAGCGCAAATCCCCACCCCCAAAAAATCGATAATTCACTGCAGTAATTGGCTGACTTAGCAGACCCCAACGATGATGACATCGGCGGGAAAAGGTGCGCCTCTGCAATAATCTCCGTCGACAGGGCGCTCCGCCGTGTGATTTAACAATTTGAACAAAATTGTATATTAATGTCAGACGATCCAATTTATCACAACCCTTGAGGAGGAGGAGGCAACGAAGGTGAAGGGGCTTCTGAGTGCCGCTGAAGAATAAATGAATTCAATTATGACGCGGAGAAGCATCGCATGACTGCCGGGTGGTGAGTCCTTTATTTTCCTGGGGCCTTTGTTCAGGACGTTTCGATGGGACGGGATCCGGTGCCTTGGGAAATAGGTTCTATATAGGAATAGGGTTCTACTTCCTCACCTCCAACCAAACGAGGAGAAAGGTGGCGTTTTCGCGATTTCAAAGTGAAATGAATGTGCGGTGAAATTCGCGGCTATAATACGATTAAATTAATTTATTGATTTCCACGGCTGTACTCAGCGAGTACTTGAACCGATTCGCCTTCTGATTTCGCAGGGATGTAGACTTTACAACTTTGTTGCTTCCTCGGGGGGGTTGATTAGAAAAAAGAGATTACTTTAATGGCACTTTTCGAATATAATATCTCTCCCGTTCAAGTTCAGGAAGTTCAATGCCTTAGGGAAGATCGGAAGAAAGATATTAAATAGTAACTTTATTAAATATCTTTCTTTCCATCTTCCATAAGTTTTAATTTCTCTAGTTAAAGACTGTGAAAGATATTTGGCGAACATAACGCTAATAAGTTTTCAAAATATTTCTATAGTTCTGGAATTGGATGTAAACTTTCATGTTTCAAATGCCTAAAAAAACTAAGTTTAGTCGTTGTTTAATTTTAAAGTTTAAAATTTTATAAAAATATGGTCTGGGGGGGGTGTCCTCAATGGCATTTAAAATGAAGCGTTAGAACATGTTTTTATTAGTTTTATAAAGCATTTGGATATTTGTGCCAGATTTCAGATGGTTAAAATATCGAAAATATATATTATTAGTAACTAAAGTTCTTTACTATATTTTTAAATTAATGGTTTGTATTAAAAAGATTTAATTATTTTATAATAAAATGTACATGAAATGAACATAACGATTTTCTTTTATTAAGAAGTATTTACATTTTCACCATCTCTCCACTTGTTAAAAAATAGTGACTCATTAGTGTTCACACATTCCTATTGAATACCCTGTACATTTTTTTAATAATAATAACACAGGTCAACATTTTATCTAGGCTTGTGCACGGGAATCGAAGATGGTATCCCACGGTTTTTGGGGTCTCTTATTACGATGAGCGGGTCGGTTAGGCTCCATCACGTCAAGTTCAAGATCATTTGAACGTCAAATGGTCAAAAAACCTTCCAAAAATCTGATAAAATTCATGGACATGTTTTTGAGGTCACTGAATCCGAATCCGAAACTTGGCCTTTGAAGAGTCAAATGCCACAAGTCAAAGATCTTGTAAAAATGACGTTAACAGCTTTTGTGTCGTTTGTGGATTGTATACTCCCAACAACAAATTTAATTTTTCAGATGCATTAAAAAAAATATATAAACGCACATTTAATATTGTTACTGATTCTATGAGCAATTCTTACACACCAAATATCATCTGTGGTAAATGTCGTCATATTGTCAACGGAACAAGGAAAAAAATATATATTTCACCTATGAAGTGGAGAAATCCATCAGACCAGACGACCGATTGCTATTTTTGCCTTATCAACCTGAAAGGTTATAACTATAATAGCAGACAATTTATAACATATCCATGCGTAGAATCTGTAACATTTCCCACATACATAGAATTTTGTCAGATTTTTGGAAGGTTTCTTGACCATTTGACCTTCAAATGACCTTGAAATGAGGTCAACTGATTTGGGGTCCTCGAAAACACACGTATGAATTTTTTCAGATTTTTCGGATGGTACTTAGCATTTTTGTCTCAAAAACCCTTCAAATGACCTTGAATGACCTCGAGGATGCATGCAAATTAAAAATAAACACCGGATTCGTTTTCAGCGACCTCAAAAATATGTCCATGAATTTTTTCAGATTTTTTGATCATTTGACCTTCAAATGACCTTGAACTTGACGTCATGGAGCCTAACCGACCCGCTCATCGTAATCAGCGACCCCAAAAACACTAGGATACCATCTTCGATTCCCGTGCACAAGCCTAGATAAAATGTTGACCTGTGTAATTGGTACTAGTGAATATTTAAATACACACCAGAGGATTTGCATTCAGTATTTCTAAAAAATACTGCTCGATCGGGTAAAGAAATATTATAAAGAGTAAAAGATTCAAATTAGAATATAGGTTTAATTGTTTGCACTGTAATATTACTCATATATGGAGCAAAATTACTATTGCTTTAGGGAACAAGAAAGTTGCAGCAGTCGAAGATCGCGGTCGCATTTTGATCTTATTCTTGCTCTTGTGTCGTAATTTGATTAACTCAGTGTTGTGGGTGTACAAAGAAGGACTGGTGATTTTAAAAAAGATTTTAAGTTATTATACCTCCTGTGAAAATTACAATATTGGCAGAATTATAAAACAAACCAAAACACTTAACAAATTTAAAGTGCTCCAGTTCCAGTTTAACACAGTACTTCGATAACACTGTTTCAGTTCGTGTTGTTCCCGCCACATCTATTCTTGAGATCTTTTCTCGTTCCGCACATATTTAATTACCTGTAATAATGGCTGGTCGCTCAACTAGGAACAATTTAAAACAACAATCCCAAGTTACTTCGCGCCTGAGTTTAACGAACTCTTCTCTAACGAATGCACCAAATCAGTCATCACTGTCTCTATCCGATATTCAATCATCGGTTAAGCAGCTCGAGACAAATTTGTTGTCGCAGATAATGGATCTTAAATCTTCCATAATATCGGAAATCGCATCAATGAAGACAAAGATCATTTCCTTAGAACGCAAAATAGATGAAATTGACCCGCTGATTGCCCAGCTGAGTGAGCAAAGTTCAAAGCAGCTATGTAGCGGTCCTGACCATCCTCTAACAGCTGATCTGGTGGCTCATCGACCTGCTGGTAACAACAAGCCGTACGCCGTTGTCTTGTCGTCTGTCCCCGACCCCGACACCGAAATCAGTGATACCCCTATCCTCAGCGCCTGTAAATTTGTAAAATCCAAATCTCTACTGTTGACAAATTGTGCTCCCTCGGCAACGTGTGAAAGTGTCTGCCACTGGATAAAGAAACACGGCACATTTAATGACACTATTGCTGCCTGCGTGAAGTGCGTTGACCTCTCTGCAAAACGCAGACAATTGGGGAACTTAAGCTATGCGTCATTTAAGTTGATCGTACCAGAGGAAGCTGCCGAGATTTTGTCTGATCTAAATTTCTGGCCCCCTGGCACCGCAGTGAAAGAGTTTGTTCAGCGCTCTTCTACGTTGGGGTTTCGAAGGAGGTCCCGCCGGACAGCGAGTACAAATCGGACTTAATTGATTTAATTGTTTTCTACCAAAATGTAAATGGAATGCGGACAAAGACCGGCAGTCTCTTCCAGGCCTCATGCTATGAATCCTTCGACATCGTATGTCTAACCGAGACTTGGTTACACAGAGGTTTTCTTGATGCGGAACTCTGCAGCCCTAATTTTTTCGTGTATCGCCGTGATCGTCATTTGGAGGAGCTTAATCCTCCGGTAGGAGGTGGAGTTTTGATTGCTGTCCATAAAAAGTTTATATCGTGCGTTGTCGAGCCACCTGCTTGGACTGACCTAGAATTCATTTGTGTGCGAGTTAAAATGCACAACAAATGTGTTTTCATTTGTACTGCCTATATCCCTCCTGGCAGCCCGTTGGCCATTTATAAAAAATTAATTGAAAATCTTCAAGGCATTTCCAAGCTCTGTTCCGATAAAGATGATGTATTGCTGCTAGGCGACTTCAACCTTCCACATCTTATTTGGGAATATTCTGACGACGACACATTCCTGTCCGCGACGAATGTGAGGCGTGATATTGAGCAGGAGCTTGTGGACAACCTGTGTGACCTTGGCCTTCACCAGATCAGCGGAGTGTTCAACTCTAGACAACGTCTGCTTGACCTCGTTTTTACTTCCGACGCTTCCGCTACCCATGTCGATGTGTGCCCAGACCCGATTTTCAACGAGGTTCCCGATCACCCGGCTCTTCAAATCTCTTTTGCCATTTGTAACCCATCATCTGACGACCGTAGTAGCAATTATGTTTATAATTTTAGGAAAAGCGATTTTGACTCTCTTATTTTATTTTTGTCTAACTGCGACTGGTCACTGGTTTACAATTGCGATAATATCGAACTGGCAGTGAGTAAATTTTATGAATTACTTTCAATGGGTATTGCTCGTTCTGTTCCTCTAGTGAAACGGAAAGAATTTCTATTTAACCCGCCATGGTATGATAAGTACTTAAGGAAGCTAAGAAATCAAAGGAATAATGCCTGGCGTCTGTTCAAAAAAAGTGGTACTAGACCTGACTATTTGTCATATTCTGTCTTGCGTAGTGAATTTAATAGTTATTCGAGGAGTCTGTACCGTCAGTATATGGACCGCATGTCGTACAACATCAAATCTAATCCCAAAGAATTTTGGAACTTTATTAATAGTAAACGGAAGACCAACAACTATCCTGCTGAGCTAAGTTTTGACAAGGAATTTGGTAGTGATCCTTCCGCTATCTCTAATCTTTTTGCTAAGTTTTTTAGCAATTCCTTCTGTGATATAACCTGTGATTTAGACGTAGATTATTTTAGCCACCTGACTTGTCTTCCGATGCATTTCTGTGATATTATCTTGGATGAGTCCACTGTTTTTGAGTTTTTAAATAAAATTGACGAAGATTACTCGGATTCACCTGACGATATCCCTAGTATTGTTCTCCGTAAATGTAGCGACCCGCTTGTTGAACCCTTGACTTTCCTTTTTAATTTATCTTTACGTTCTGGTGTTTTTCCGAATATCTGGAAATTGTCCTATGTGATACCTATCTTTAAGAAGGGGAAAAGGAATTTGATTGAAAATTATAGGCCTATTGCTAAATTATCACCAATTCCGAAACTCTTCGAGGCCATGGTAAAGGAGCGTTTAGCTTTTCATTGTAAGTCTTTTTTATCCGAGTGTCAACATGGATTTATGAGAGGTAGATCAACGACAACAAACCTAGTAGAGTTCTCTAATTTCTGTTTGTCGAATTTAGAAAGATTGAAACAGGTCGATTGTGTGTACACCGATTTTAGCAAAGCATTTGACAAGCTCTCACATGAGGTGCTCATTTTTAAATTATTGAGACTTGGCTTTCCAAATAAACTTGTTTGTTGGATTAAGTCATATCTAAGTGACCGTTCTTTTAAAGTTAAGTTTTCGTCAGCCTTTTCTGATACTGTTTCGGTTTTATCTGGTGTTCCACAAGGTAGTCACCTCGGACCTCTATTGTTTACCATTTTCATTAATGACCTATTTCCTCTTATGCTCAATTCGCATACTCTAGCTTATGCGGACGACTTAAAAATCTTCCGACTCATTGAATCTGCTCAGGACGCCGTAAGCCTTCAAGAAGATCTCCGTACCTTTGCCAATTGGTGCTCGAAGAATCACATGGATTTAAATATTAATAAGTGCAATTTCATATCTTTTAGCAAGAAATCTTCCATCATTGACTACCCTTATGAAATTCATAACACACCTCTGTGCCGTCAAGATCGTATTGTTGACCTTGGCTTGTCCATAAATTCCAATTTCGACTATTCTGATCACATTGATCTCATGATTAACCGAGCCAACTCAACTCTCGGGTATATCAGGCGTTGGTCGAGGGATCTCGTCGACCCTTTCGCCTTAAAAGCCTTATTTTGTGCTTTCGTACGGCCTATTTTGGAGTATGCTTCAGTTATTTGGAGACCTCATTATCATGTGCATACCAATCGCATCGAAGCAGTACAAAAGCGTTTTCTCCGCTTCGCTCTCCGCCACTTGCCTTGGAATGACCCTGTAAATCTTCCGCCTTACGAAGATAGATTAAAACTTCTGCAGTTGACGTCTCTTTCCAAGCGTAGAGAAATTGCCGGTGTCTTATTTATGCACGATATCGTTACTGGCGTTATAGACTCCCCGAATCTTTTGAATTTGGTAAATTTTAACTCGCGCCCCCGATCGACTAGAGGACGGAACTTCATTTACGTTTCTCATCACAGAACTAATTACGGCTATTGTGAACCAGTTTCGGCCTTGTCGCGGAATTACAATGACCATTTCATCTCCTTAGATTTTCATCTTGATAAAAGGACTTTGAAAAGTAGTTTGCATAAATCCCAGTAAATTTATATTAAATATTTTTATTTTTTGTTTTCCTCTTTGATTGACAGTAATTGTAAGTCAGATGGTGTAAACCTGTTGATTATGATAAATAAATAAATAAATAAACATTTACACGGAAGTTTACTCAAAAGGAGTAGGTCTGTAAATTAATAGATATTGAGAATAACTTTGCAGAAATAAATGAAAATAGTTGAATATTAGGGCAGATGTAGAAAGACATAATCTTTGCTGTAAAAAAAACTTAAGCTTGTATAAAAAAAAAAAATGAAATAACATGTTTTCTGCAAAGCTGTAGTTAATTAAGAAATCAAAATTCATCACAATAACCAGAGCTGGGTCAGAATCAATCCTTTAGGAATTAAATTACATTGAAATTCCAATTCCCTGCGATTTGGATTTGCATTAAATATGTTAAATTCCTTGAAAATTTTTCAATTCCACTAGGAGGTATTGTTAACAAATATTCGCAGACAATCACTAGCAGCCAAATGACGAAATTTCGGCATTTGTATATTTTAGTAAATAATCGATTCTTGTTATATTAAATCCGATAATATATGACGTTTTAAAAGTTAAGTTGTTTTGTATAGAGCATATCGTTTGATAATGATAAACTAATCAGTATAATAGACTTGAATTATTGGTCAATTCCATTACAAGGTATTGTAATTGTAATTTCGTTTCTCTCTATTCTAAAAAGGATTTTGGAAGTATTTGGAAAAAAGGGAATTTCTGTCAACGTGTAATGAATTACTATTTGAGGAATTAATTTCCAATTTCTGATTCGTTAAAACAACTCTAATTCGAAAAACGGAAATTAAAACGAGTAGACAAATTTAATTATTCGTCCATTACTAAGTAGTTGATCATTATTAATTAACAATTACAATTCCTCCTAATGGCATTGAATACTTTCTGAAGTCCAGTACTTTTCAACGAAAATCATAAATAAAAATCTCCTATTTGCTGACTAAATTTCACATTTCACATTTCACAAATTTTTGGTTGTGCTATTTCGTGCGATAATAAATTTGTTTCATACGAATTTTTGTCTAAGCGTTTTGTTATATTACTTGAATATTTGCCAGAGGGTAAAAGATACAATTTTAAAGACAGAAAAATTGGCCTAAAAGACGGAATAGGACATAATATCAACAACAACAAATTATTTGAATGAGAATCGCCATTGCTATTTTCACTTGGCATACAAAACCAGTGACCTCGAATAAAATTAAATTTCCATTTAAATGGGGACAAAATGGCATGAATACTACCAGTTTTCGATGTCTGGCTGGCTCGTATAAATGCCTTCCTATTGAGGAAATATCCTTGTATAATTTTAAATGGAATAGCGCATAAAATTTGATATTTAAAATCGACACAACTGCAAAATTGCCGTAAAATATTTCATACTAAACTGGCCGGTGAAATGTGAATACATTTTTTTTATTCATATGTTCAGTCAGGAATTAAGTGTGCAATAGATCTGTTTTCAACAACATACCTTTTGCAATCGACTGCTCCATTCAGCTTAATAAGAGTAATTGCTGAATTACATAGTAAGAAGTAGAAACCGAATTCTAGAAACTCAGCCTGTTTGTGTAATTACTGAAAATATTAATATTACACAAATCATTTTCAAAAGCAACTACATATCCGCAAAAATTAATTTTCGTGTTTACATTTAACTAACTGTTGCCGGAGGTGGGCTGTAAAATACTGAAAATACTTTCGAATTATTGCGCTGCCAGTTTACCTTTCGTACTTGTCCAAAATGTCGTAAAATGCAAACCCTTGTACGTGCTCTGTCTGCGAAAACATGCGCTTTTTAATGATTCCTTGAAATTATGGATCATAAAACCTGTGTCCTTTAAACTTTTTTACGAGCCCATTTTAAGGTATACAAAATTATTTTTGAAATTTTGTATGTTTTGCAACTTGTTGGTCATATACTGACATGAGTAAAGAGGAACTCTTTTCTTCCATTACGTTTGGCTTTAAATTATTGCAATATCAAAAATTTCCTCTCTTTGTTAGGTTACATTCTTTAACAAAGTGGAGCATTTCGTGTAGGAAGCACTGTTAAACATTTTGATTACTGAAATTAAAATGAAATTTTTAATTTCTATAATGACCAGGTTAATGACGAAATATATGGGCTTACTGTTGAATATTTTGTACCTTAAAGAGCCGAAATTAAAGCGCATTATCGATTATTTTGTATACTTTGTCAACTTAAGATACACTAGGTAAATCTTATATCTATTTACTCAATCCCTTGATGTTGTCGTCAAAGGCAGAATTTAATAATCCCGAAACTATACAAAGTTTATAGTTAATTATAATTTAATAAGCTCAAACCGTGTGCCAGCCGCATAGTAGAAATGGAACGAATGGGAAATAAATGCTGATGAAAATTTCCATCGAAAAGAGATAACATCCAGCGGGGGTCAGTGAATAAATGCGAAATGCTGACGTTGGGCAGGGTTTCGGATCCAAATTGAATATTGGGGCACGATGGGCAATCTATTTTGCTTCTCATTTAAATCAATCGGACAAAGAAACATTATGCAGAGCGCAATTAATTGGATGAAATGGGTTCATTCATACGTTGGATCTCTGTTATCCCATAGTCCCTCTTCTCCCTTCTCCCCATTATCGAGTAAAAATTTTGGGTATCCACCTGATGATTTCGCGGGAATTGACTGTGCCAGGCCCAAAGGATCAAAAGGTAGAAATTATCGAACATATTTGAAGGCAATCAAAATTGTTTTAATTAATACACTGCCGCTGACCTCGTGCCGGTTATTACATTATGGCCGTGTTAATAAATAATGGAACCCGGTTCGTTGCACCGCTTTTTAGTGCTTAATTAAATTTGGGGGCTAGAAAATATGCCATATTGTTGCATTTCGCATGAATATGTCATCGGATAAAGGGTTTACGCCCCCGAAAAAAATTGCAATAAATACTCGCCATTATGATTTATATGTGGAGTGTTCGATTAATAGCAAACTTTGCACCACAGGCACAAGAGTGGTACTTTTGTGCGAATCAAATCACCGTGGTGATGCCACTCTAAACAGGAGCATGTTCAATATTTTCAGTGATGCAATTATATAATTTCATTACGATCCAGCCAATATTGATATACTGTTGGATAATTGCATTCCGATGCGGCTTCAATTATTTTTATTCCAGCCATGCATGAGGATTTTGGACTCCAAATGAAAGAGGCAGATAAAAAATATAAAAATAAAATACATTTTGCAATTTGTTTAATTAGTTCCAAAAGAACCACGTGAAAAATGAAATGTTTAATGTGTTTTAAGGTTAATTGTGTGGTTTGATCGAATGCAACATAATTACGGGTGATGTTATTACATGTTGAAGTTGGTAAACAATATTCTTATGTGAATTTCAATTTGATGAGGATTTATAAAACAAAAAAAAATATTTTTACCACGCAAACTAAAAACCGCAATAAAACTCAGCGAAAAAGCGGGCAAATGGGGGACAAGTTATAAAATGAAACCATATTAAGTGTAAACAGCTTAACCTCTTTTTAGTGGGTAAATAAACGGCACGGAAAGCGATGGAATTAAAATTAAATTCAATAAGTGGTGTGCTATTAAAGTGTTGGTCTTTTTTAAACCAATAAAAATAAAATGTTAATATTTAATTCCTAGATAAAAACAATAGGGCACTATTTTAAATGTAATTTTGAATTTGATATGAATAGCAAAGACACTAATTTGCCTGTGTGCCTAGGGTCTTGGCCTGGCTAGACAATGTTGTCTTCGCTAGAAGTGCTGAATACGAAGCTACTCTTATAAGGCATTTAACACGTTGACTGCAACGTTTTACTCAGCTTCACATTCAGCTATTGGGTGTCAGTCAAGGGTGATTGATGTGGAAGTTAAAGTGTTAATTATGAATTTTATCTTTCAATTTGCCATCTGACTATTACATTTCAAATAATTTTTGGACAATTTTTCTCAAGACCAAATTTTCCTACCTTTTCCTGGTTTTCCAGACAATATTTGAGTTTTTGTGTAAATAACGTAACAGATTAGTTTATTTGAATATGTTGCGGAATCACGGAAAAACAGTATTGTTTTATATATACTCATATAATAGATTTAGTATTACAGAAGTGGTATTTTAATATATGTAAAGTCAGGTAGGTAGGTATTATTAAAGAAAATACTAGATTCGTTGATTGCATTTTAATAATAATGACTATAAATTCAAAAATACCTCCTGATTGTAATTATTTATCAATAACTAGCAATTATCAAAAACTTCTATTCTATTCTAATTCTCTCTATTGATCAGTAACGTCCCTCTCAAAGTAAGTTTATAATCAAAATCCCATATGGAACAAAGCTAAGAATTTTAAAAATAATGAAAAATATCGATCAATTTCTTCTTTAGTTGATCATCTAATTCTTAGCATTGGAATAAAATTATTTTCCATTACCACGTTCCAACTAACCCGCAACTTACACGCTTTTGGGTATAATACTAATCTTTTATCTGTTTTACCTTTGTGATTTTGCGTATACTTTTTGATGCGTTAAACAAAAAAGACTGTGAAAAGAGACAGAGAGAAACTAAGGAAAGAGTTGGGATACTACGTTCCCTTACTACAGGACAAAAAGAGAATGCAATGTGTGGAAGATTAACCATTTCCAGAAAGTGGCCAACCTGTATAAGTTTGTATTTTATTTTACTACATAGAAGATGTGGAAAAATCTTAAGCCCGTCAGAGATTAGACAATTTCAGCCTTGGCTGTTCTATGTAAAATAAATAAAATGTTTAATAATACTTAGAAAAATAAAGCATTGAAAAAGGCTTATCTTTTGTGACTTTTATAAATGATGAATTACATTTGATAAGATTTTTATATTTATTCTGTCGTCTAAATAAAGTAAAATCTTGTTTATTTATTCGTTACATTATTATTATTAAATTAATGTCCATTCATTTTGTGCTAATGCTTGCTATAAGGATAGCTGACGTCGGTTTGCTAGTCCATAGCTTATGTCGTAATTAGACGTAAATTTTTAATTACAAACAAAAATGCGTTTTTCTAATCCCGAAAGATTTATTTTCCCATAAATCCCTAAAAACCATTCCTTATTCCGTTTATCTGTCTGGCACGGCTAACAGCCATGAGACCCTACACTAACGAAATAAACCATTTTCTCGGCAGGGTGAAAAGACATCATTCACAGCCAAAATATTCGCATTAAGCCCTGGAAAATGAGCGCGAATCACTTAAAATGTCTCCACTGTGCAACTGCTCTAATTTACTGTGATGACGTGATTCTGGAAAAACGATTTCCACACCACCCCGCCCCACAGCCATACGGTCATTTTGCCGTCCTAATCTGTTCGGGAGCGACTATAAAACTTTAGAATAATTTAGATTGGCGGAGGGATTGTGGGTGGGCGGTTTTACGAGCCGGGAGATAGTCGAAAGAGGGGATAACCCCCAGACAATTTTGTTACTGTCACTTAACTGAACTTGTGTCACACTTTTGAAAAGTTTCCGGACTACGATCAGAAAGTTGTCACCACACTGCTAAGTCAATCAGGCAGGTAGTTAGCGTCGAAGGCGGGTGCTGCAGCCGGCATCGACTTTGAGGCTGCTTCCGACATCGGCCTCGGGCTCGGCTTGTTGTCATTGGCATCAAGTTTTAATTAGCTGCTAAATAAAGTTTCGCCCCAAAAGTAAATTAGTTCGACGTCGGCGCTGACAGGATCTCTTCCTGCGACCGACTTGCGGCGTGTCCTTGTTGCGTTCGTATTCAATCAGGCGGGCGTGGCTTGCGGTGGGTGGGGCTGTTCTGCTTAGTTGTCAGCACTGTTACAATATAAATATACTCTTTCATACCAACTTAAGAACGCTTATACCTTTCTTGGGTGATAAAAATCGATAAATTTATATTTTATTTTTCGAGGGCTCATATTGTAAAAACAGCAAAAAACCGAATTCGATTTCAGTTTAAAACTCGGGGTTTTCTACACGTTATATAATAATCGATATTGAATTTATGCTCAGTTTTTAAGAATATGATCCTTAAACTCTAAGAAATACATTAGTAAAAGCGAATTTCGATTTCAGGCTTAATTTAGAAGATATGGCAGATTTTAATATGATTTTGAGAAGATCACGGATCACCGGAGGGGTTTTAAGAACAAATATCGTGGAAAAAAAACACTAATTAACTTGCGAAAACATTGATTACTTATTAATTTTTCATTATATGTAGCTTTAATAGGTTGTGATTTGCGTTCATGATTAGTTTTGTGTAAGGGGAATTTACAACTTCGGTTTTTAATAATTGTCAAATTCGATTTAATCTTAATCATTCTCATCAGCATTGAAGACAGTTTGTCTTGATTTTTTAGTATTGAATTATTAGTCAAATTTTCGCGCCGACTCCAAACAATCTGAATTCAATATTGAAAGTAGCAACAGAGGATTTTAAGTAAAATTATTTAATAGTTTTATGGAATTTACAAAATCAACACCCCGAAAACTCTCATATACTTCTTTTTATGAAATTTAGTAATAAGAGGGCACTATTTTGAATACATCATCTAGAAAATCAGAAATCTGATATATTATAAAACCAGCGATCTTATAAACTCTACGCAGGTAGCATCATGATCTCTATTTCTTTAAAAATGAGGCAGTAACTCGGATTACGGTCAATGGAGATCGTTATCGGACCATGATTAATGAATATTTCTTCGAAAATATGGAATCCATATTATGGATGAGAATGATCCTGGCGAGATGTGGTTTCAACAGGATAGCGCTACGTACCATACAGCGACACAAACCATCAATTTATTGAAATCACGATTTGGTGACAAAGTAATTTTGAAAAATGGCCCTGTAAATTGGTCTCTAAGGTTGTCTGATCAGGCCATTGCTACAAAAAGTGACCCAAAATTGGACTAACACTCTTAACTCTTTGTGTTTTTTTTTTTTTTAATTTAAAATTCTATCGGTCTTTAGTTTAAAATGTTTTTTTGTTTGAAGAACATCTTCGCCCTGTATCTTTTATAGTTTTCGTGAACTACAGGATTAAAAAAGTTAAATTTCCATACCCAAAAAGGTGTAAGCTTCCTTACCCAACCGTGCGATGATGCTAACGCCAGAGGACATTCAAATTCGCAAATCCTCACCGCCCTTTCTAAGTGTATAATCAATCATCATATGGTGCCGCAGTCCCGGGAGAGCTTCATCCTCCTCCCTGGTGAGTAGGAACCGCGCCGATTCTGGTCCACGTCCTGGAGCAGGACTCGGTTCCACAAAGCATCTCCCGGGCGAGGAGCTTGTAGACCCAATGACATTGCAGAATTTGACATACATACATAAGTGATTCAAATTTGGTGCTCGTCTCCCTTTTATGGTAGTTAGGCTCCCGCGGGACGGGTTTGGGATGCAGATGCAATAGTTTCCCCGGGGAGAGGAGGGGCGGTGTATGTTTGCGCCACAAACGAGGATACATTTTGTAGCCACCGCTCTGGCACCATTTAAAAAAAAACCACTTCGACCTCATTCGGCGAGTATCAAGATTTTCCCGATATATTTAAATAAATTTCCCATCCGACGCATTCAGCACGCGGAGCTTCCCTTCTTCTTGTCGTTCTGCCAAGTGCCGGAGCACATATCTGGGCCGATTGGGGGCGGAGCCCTGGGATGGGGCCCGGAAAAGTGTACGCTCTTAGAGCTCTCCGTCCTCCTGTCTGTGGAAAGCTCCTTCTTTTTGCCAATAGAAGGCCATGAATTATGCACGTCGGGTGATAAAGAAAATTGCGCCACTTGCCCATTTGCACATGAAAGCTGTATTTTTCCCCGCAGAAATAATTGCAGCTGTTTGCGCTGATAATTATTTAAAATTATTATTTTGCGCGCCTGATGCTTATGATTTTTTAATGACGGACACACGAGGCTCCACGTGTGTCTGTGGGTGGGAGGCACCGCAGACAGGTGTATCATTTGTGCGACATAAAGGCGATATCGTCGGAAATGCCGCGCGGGCGGTGCTCCTGCTTTATTAAAAAGAGAAATGGCCGCAGACTTTAATGGATTGATAATGACTAGCACGAGTTGGACAGTTGCGAAAAACGGCAGGCGTTGCGGTCGTTGCGGTCAAGTGAGGTCAAATTTTCTAATGAAGTCATTAAAAGCGGGTTTGCATTTTTAAAACTTAAAGGGATTAGTTTTCTTTGATGGCTTGGCATAAGTAGTTATTTCCGGGATTGTGACTCATCGAAATCAAGCGGAATTGTGACGATGACGCGGATTTTAAAAATGTCCATGGTAAAGCAACTGGGCTGAGCTTAAATAGTTAATTTATTAAAAACAGAAAGCACGACAGAAGCAGAACAGAAAGTTTAGAAGCTTGTAAATAGCTTATAGACTACACTCAGAGAATAATCGATTTTAATACAAAAACGGTAGCGTGTTGAGTTCTCTTATTTTGAACAAGATTTTCATACGTTTAAGATAAAGTTCCTTTTTTCCTAAGGTATTTCGTTTTGTTATAATGCAAATATTATTTTTCAAAACTAAGAGTTTCGTGATTTTAAATTTAGAAAAATTGACATTGGTTCGTATTCAAAAACGTTATTATTCTTTAGTATGGGAAGATTTTTCTCTCAGTGTATAAAAAAAAATTAAAAACAAAGCAGAATTACTTGAAACTGCTTAAAATCTCTGATTTTATTTTACTTTTATCCTTATTTTAATATGTGAAACAATTCAACTTTTTTTTTGATTAAAACATTTGTCGATTAAATTTGTGTTTTAGAACATATTTATTGACATGCTAATTCTGGGATAGTTTTTAACCCACCTAACCACAAAGAGTTAAGAATAATTTAAGAAAATAAAAATATAATCGTTTTAACTCTTAGAATTTCCAAAGTTTTTAAAATTTGTTGGCGGGAAGTTATTAACAAAGAATTTTAAAATAAATAAAATGTAAAAAAATGGGTTTTTTTTAAAAAAATTGATGAAAATATACCCTTAATAAATAGTTTATTCTGATATTCAAGATCAAAGTGATGAATTTTATGCAAATTGTAAAATTAAACTATTACTGATTGCTCACTGACATGTATATACATATGTATATACTAGTAATAGGTTGGCTAATAAATAAAAACAAGAAATATACTAAAATTAAAAGGAAAAGCTACAAATTTCTTTTAATTTCCACGGTAGATACGTTCTAAGGAAAATCTTGTTAATCAAAAAAGGTGTAAAACGAGGCACCGCATACGTAAAAAAAGGAGAACAGGTTCGAATAAGCTTACAGTAGGTGGCCAGCTCATTATAACCACTTAGCTATTTCTACATTTCATGAATTGGGGGTAACTTTTTTATTGGTTAAATAGCTTCAATATAGGACATATATATATCACTGAAAAGCCCAAAATGTCTACTTTAGTACTTTATTGCTTAACATTTTAAATGTTTAAAATTTGGTGTGCCCGCTGTTATTTTTTATGAAGGCAGCAATTCTGTCGGGCATACTATGAATGCAATTATCGATGCACATATTGATTTCTTCTGCACCGTGCCATATTTCAAGGATATTTTGGACTAGGATTTCTATGGAGGGATTAGATCTTTTAAAAACTAGGGATTTCAAAATGTTCCAAACGATTTCTATGGGATTTAGGTTAGGGGAATTGCCAGGTCAAGGAAGGATTGAGATTTTATTTTCTAACATAAAATTTTTAACAAATTTAGCTGTATGAAACGGTGCACTATCCTGCTGGAAGGTCCAGTCTTCTCGCCTGAATCCTGTTGTAGTGATATAAGGCAACTGGGTATTTTTTACTAAAATTAATTTTTGGTTCTGCAGCATCGTACCATCTACTTTATAGAGGGGTCCTGGCCCTCTCTCGTGTATGCATCCGCAAAACATGACGCCAGGGGGATGCTTCACCCTTTCTTGGATGCAGGAAGGGTGAAACTTCTCTTCAGGCCTCCTCCGCACAAAATTGATTGAGGTAGTGTAGACGTGGAGCACTGTTTCATCGCTGAAAACAATCTGCACAAAAATTAAAATTTCGATGTTAAAATAAATATGCCACTAAAAAAAGGAAAGCTATTATTCACAGGATTAACTTGTTTCCAGTCATTCGCTGTGAAGTGTCGATGAGCCTTAGCGAAGGATAGCCTCGCTTTTTCATTTTTGGCGTCAGTCTCGGCTTTTTTGTTGGCCGCCGACATTTTAAACTGGCCTCATTGAAACGACGTCTCAGCGTACGCTCTGAAAGCTCGATTCCTTTGATTGTTAGAATAGTGCAGATTTCCCTCAATGGTAGAGAGCGATTCGCGTCAACCGTACTAATTATTACCCGATCAGTTCTTGGGGTCCTTTGACGCCCAGAGGTCGCCAAACGACGTGAAGGAATCACCTGGTCTTCACCATCCCGATATTTCTTCGCTAATTTCACTACACAACAATGTTTGACGGCCTCCAACCTAGCGATTTCCCGAAGAGAGTGTCTTCTGCCTTTAATTAATGCAAAAATCGCTGCAATTTTTTCGGGTTTAAGATCTTTTTTCTTCCCCATTTTCTAAAAAATTAGAATATTTCGATATTCAAGAATCACAAATCACTATACTCAAAAGCAAGAAGAAGAATTTATCAAAAACTTATTTTTCTAATTTATTGAAGTCTTGTAATAATTTCCAACACAAAATTTGTAAAGTAAGAACATTTTTTCTAATTTGAGCAAAAAGTTTTTGGTATTATGAATAATAATGATGACTGAAATTTTGACATACCTAACGCTCTAATCACTTTAGGCACTGAAAATCAAGTGACACAACACGGCAGGCTACGTCCTTAAATAGCCTATACTTATATCTACCTAACGGTACATAACTTCTTTAGAAGTGGCAATTTCAAAATGCCATTACATGGCTTACAACGAAATTTTGCACGTGGTTATAATGAGCTGGCCACCTACTGTAAGACCGTGTAAATTGAATCAAAGAGTATAAAAACAAGTCGTAGATACGTTCATAATAACCATGTAAAGTGAGACAAAGATTTTATGAAAAAACGAAAATTTGTATTACTGAATACCAGTTTTAATATTATAATTAAAAATAGGTGTGAAGTGAGTGTAGAAGAAAGTGGAGCAATATTATTACTTTGTGAGGTAATCTTGCCTTTTATTAAGAAATATATTCCAATTATTTGGAATTTGTATTACTTCGCCCACTTGCAAACATGCAACATGTCCTTAGGTGGAAATCCGTTGAAATATGGTCTCTTTGTGAATTTCAGATACTGCTTATATGATTTCAAGGTGAGTAATGACTTATACAAAATTCAGACTTAAAAAAGAGGTAAAAATACCGAAAAATTCTCAAAAAAAACCGTTTTTCGATATTTTGACCCTGTTGCACCACATCTAAAAATCTGATAATTCATGGGTATAGCTTGACATCCAGAAATTAATAAATTTTTTTTTTCGGTGTTTCTATTGTTTTATTTTTTTTTAATTGAATTTTAAAAACTTCGAACGCCTATAAGAATGTGAATTTTCCCCAAAATATTTCGAAAGAAATATCATGTTGTAGCTGGCAAAAAACCATATAATTAGAGAAAAAAAGAATTTTCTACGCCCACAAGGAAATATCCCTAAAATACTGAAATACACGTTTTTTGAGGTTATGTGAGGGTCTATGAGTCTGACAAATTTCAGCAAAGATGTACTTTTTCATGTACTATATAAGGATATTTTTTGTTTTTCAAAAGCGCTGGGGGCACTTTTCACCTTCTTAACCGACTAGACCATTTCCTTTTTGTTATATTTAAAAACCGTATAAATAAAATACATTGTATTATTTTTGACTCTGTTTTTCGAAAGATTAAAATTATATCGCCGTATATTCAATTATATTTGAACCTAAAGCGGTCCATAGACGGTTAATATTATTGTGCAATAATTGGGTTTGTGGCGATATTGATGGTTGCGTAATATTTTGCGCAATCAAGAGAACAAACGTACAATGTGCTTTGCAAAATATATTGTCAGTCCGCAACTGCACCACTCTTTTCAGCATCACGAAGCCGCTTGAGTTTTTTCCGGAAGTGTGCCCGCAAAAAATTTATTTGTTTGACAACATTTTGCTTGTTGGCATCCGGGTATTTTTCGCAATATTTCTCAATCAGCACGTCATATTACTCACCTTTTCTAACGCCATTAGTATAATCTTTGCATTTCACGTCCCATAGCACATTAGGGCTATATTGCTAAATTTGGTTCAAAACCACTCAAAAGTCGTAATTTTTAACGAAATTTAAAAATTCTTGTTGGAGGCTACTCGTGATTAGGAAACAAAGAGACGCTCGGAGCCCAATGCAAAAATGGAAATCTGGAAAAAATTAATAATTGGACCTTCAGGAGACCTTGTACGATTAAGTAAATGCCTAATTTTGCTTTAAGTTCTTGGGTCGTAAGACTAAAGAATTTTCGAAATCAATATGAAGTAATTAGCATTTTTTAAAAAACCCAAGACATTTTTGACAAAAACGGCTTAGAGCGTCTCTTTGTTTTCTCATCACGAGTATCCTCCAACAAGAACTTTCAAATTTCGTTAACATTTACGAATTGTGGACGGTTTTGAACCTACTGGGAACAATGTGCATAGGACCGGAAGTCCATGGTAAACTTCAATAAATTCCAAAATGAGTTTTTTATCCAATTTTCAAATCCGCCATCACGACCACTTGTTGACACTGAGTGAGAGGATATTGCACAATATTGCCAGCAGACGGCACAATATTTTACAGGTTGCGCAATATATTTAAAAAAATGTTGATTTCGTACAATATATTGCACAACCTTTCAATATTGTCTACACACGATCAATTATATTGCACAGATATTGCGCAATAATATTGACCGTTTATGGGCCGCTTAAGGTACTATTACCGTCTAGAATGCTAAAAAATGAAATATATTCAACAATTTTTTTTTCACTTTTAATATTATATATTGTTATCAAACTTTTTTTACAGTATTAAACAGTTCTTGAAGATTACGAAAAAAATTTTTAGTTTTATTTTCTATTAACTGTAAATTTAATACAGGGCGCTCAAATTTTCTTCTCAAAAAAACATTGCTGCATGGCGGACAGTTAATCTCTGGAACGGTAAGTCTGAAACATAAAATTCAAAAAGAGTTACAAAAAGGAAGTGCTCTTACGTGATAGTTTACCAGAAAAATTGAAAAATCATTAAAAATAAAAAAATGGCGGACATTTCAAAAATTTTTTCAAAAATCGTCCTTTTTTTCGACCTTTTTTCAGGCTCAAAAATTTTATATATTTTTTTTGTGGTCAAATTGTGGTAAACTATCACGCAGGATATAACAACGAACAGAATGCTTCAAAGTTTATTAAAATCGGCCCAGTAGATCCGGAGATTAACTGTCCGCCAGTTAAAAAAACCTAAACTCGAGAAAAACGCGTGTAAAGCTGCGTGAACACATGCGGCGAGCCGAGAGCGCGCTTCAATTGAGTCGTTATATCTCGGCACTGGCTTCGCATTTCGATTTAATATTTTAGACAGTTATTATTGAAGGTATAAAGAATCTAAAAATGTAAAAAAAAAAAAATTCATTTTTTGAAAATTCTAGACGGTAATAGTACCTTAAAGTAAATGTGTAGATAATATGTTTCCATAAAAAAGCAGAGATAAATTTCTGACACTTTGTCCGAATAATATTCCTTGAGCAATAATAAATTCGTTGGAAAAGTAAAGCCGATTTCTTATTTATTGAGGTCACATTTTTCCCGGCTATTTTGCGGAAAAAAAGGAACAAAGCAATCACAGAATGGTGGCAATAAGTAAGAAATTCAAGCTAATTTTAACGGCTCATTATAAAGAAAGATTTATGTTTTTCTATAGACTTGTTCTTTTCGTACGATTCCTCTTCCTCACTAACGAACAAAATGATTACCCTGTCGAGATTAAAGTCAATTTAGCTATGAGGATTTTTAAAAGTAGGTTTTAAGAATTCTAGATTACCTAATTAGTTTACTTTTTTATTTGGAAACAAGCTTGTTTATTATTTTCAAATGGATTTTCTAGAGGGATTATTTCTGTAAGGATTACCTATTAGCAATCTCAAATGGCAAAATAAATAAGGATTTACTTTAGCTAATAATTGCTTTTCTGGCTAAAAGTCCTCAACTGGATTGATCTCATTTCCGTACAGAAAATAGAACGTTCGAAATGTTTCGACCAGCAGATCGATATAATTTTCAGTAAATGTATCTACTTTTTGATTATTGTGTTATAGCCACTGTGACGTTTTAGCTGACACGATTAAATGCGTCCAACGTGCGTGAATATACCTACAGAGCAGAGCGCACAAAAGTATTACGACGTCGAATTTAATTCCTGAACAATTCAATTTTTGTTGAGAGAATTTTTCGCGCGTAATCACACGAAATTAAGCAGTCGCACGATGTGTGGAGCCCCAGAGGTAAACACATCTGACAAGGACTCGCGTAAATATTTTGATATCCCAATAATTGCGTACAAATAGTAAAAGAGGATTCGTAAAGCTGGTGGCATGCTGGTTCCTGGCCGGAGCCGCCTGTCATTCCCAGCGAATTCGTTATCGGGTTACAACTTTCGGGAAATTGGAGGACGCCACTCAAAGCAGGATACACCGCCGAATAGTGCAGCCGGGATGCATTTTTTCGCCAAGATATGCAGGTAGTGAGCGCAGAAAAAAGCAAACATCGCCCCCAGATCCGAACAGTCGACGATTTCGCGCATTATTATTTTGCGGTCGAAATCTGTTAATCTGCAGTGCGTTAACTGAAACAGTTTGGACTGAAAATGTATATGAATTAAAATAATTAAATACATATGTGTTTATATATATAATATACATTTTTTAAACTCTGCCATTTCCCACCGTCCAGCTGCACTAAGAGAGTAAGTGAAAATAAATTATGGACGCATGTGGTTGCACTTTCCCATATATCGCTCATGATTTATGGAAAATGCAACAATATCGGCCGCTCTGTAGCCATATTAATTCTATGTCAGATGGTATTGACTGTGCATTTTTTTTAACTTAACTCGTTCGTGTTTTTAGTCAACGCATGGGGCTTTTTTAAAATAAAATATCAACGAGCCCAGGTCAGGGACTTGCGAAGGACGAACATTTTTGCATTAAGGCTTTGGGGTTTGAATTCATGGAATATTGAACAGGAAAACGTTTGTGCAGTGCTAAATATGCTCTGATAATTCTTCCCCCCAGGGATCTCATCGACGGGGCCTTTTAATGCATTTCACCCAAAATCCAAAAAAAAAATAAAGGATGAGCCAACATTTCTGACAACTGACAGGTTTAAATATAGTAAAGAGATTTTTACAGTGAAAAATATAAAAGACTTTTTTTCGTAAACTCATGCAATTTATCGACATGACAGCTTTTAGGAGAGGTAGTTATTAATACAAATTATATAGAAAATTCAATAGAAGAATTTTGTACTTTAACCCTTAATCGCTGCTACAGCGCGAGAAAAAATTATTGTAAAATCCCCTGAGCCAGCTAGGGTAAAATATTTTGGACGGAAATTTATAATTACGAAAAGATTTCATTAATATCATAGAATAAATAAATATTTATAAAGAGCGCAAACCAGCGGCAGAAGCGTGGGAACATTAATTAAATATAATCAATGTATGTAATCATGCCGTTACCAGCTAAGCTATTACACGATTTGCCCTAAACTACCCTATGGTATGCAATTTGAAAACATTTTTAATTTTGGAGGCATCATTTCTCTTCAAGACCAAAAATTGCAGTAGCAATTATGCATTTTATACGTCTTTGTTTTAAACAAATTTACATGTTTTTTTAATGTATTCTGCTAATACTGATTAAGAAAAACCTGAATTTATTTTTACTTTGGATACTTTCTAACTAATTAATAAATTTTTATGACACGGTTCAATTGCTGGTTGGTTTTAACATATTTCAAACGTATTTTAGGCAAGATTATTGTTATTATTATGAAACACATAATAAATCTGTTCAAAATTCAACTTTTTGACATTAATTTCAAAATTTTCTACAACACAACATTGGGACTCATACACGATTAAGCTAAAGTATAAGTCTCTATCTGTGTAAAATTTTAAATTCTTTGAACAGATCATTAATTTGTTATACTTCATTAAAATAAGTATTAATAAGACATATCACAACAAAAATACGGAACAGATTCATAAAGTTCAACAATCCTAACAATTAACTCTTGTCTGCAATATGTCTTTAACGTCATAAAAACGTCTCAACTATGTATATAAAATGTAAATTCGTGACAGTACCAAATGGCATGACAATCCGAAAAGAAATGATTCAAGAAAACATACTTTCGCATGTATAGTAAGTATATAATTCTCGTAATATGTGGATCCATAACAAAAAACAACAAGAGCCCTAAACTAATTAAAAATGTTCACATTCCATTGTGCCTTCAGGTAAATATAATGTTCAGGAGAGGGAGAACTTTCCTCGATCTACCTAACCGCATTAAAATTGTCCCAAAAGTTAGTAAACTTGCCTTTCGTATTAGATCCGCTCAAATATATAATACATATGTATGTATATATATATATTTATGCTGAAAAGCCCTCCTACCCAAAATTAACAAAATTACGAAAGCCATAAAATATTAATCATCCGAGAAAGCCTTGTTCCACACGGATTTTCATGGCCATAAAAAACTCATCGGGGAGAAAAGGAGTTATCCGAAAATGTGGTAAACTTTTAGATTAACATGACTCCCCTTTTTTCGCGGATTTTTTTGTCGCGGAAACGCGCGGGGGGGGGGGGGGGGTATATATATAGTATATAAGATAAAAAATAAAAATAAGAGTACACTGCAAGGAAATGTTTTATGTGTTTGCGTGCAGCTCTTTCTTTTCGCGATGATATGTAGAAAGTTGTAATTTAGTGGGCTAAAAATTGCATGTGACAAATAAAAAGATAACAAACAGCCGTCGTTGTGTGTTGTGTCTGTGTGCCTATGTGTGTGTATGGCAGACAAAATCCTGAGCAAAGAAGCGGCGTTGGTGTGCTTACGAGATTTACGATCATTAAAGTGAATAAATTTTGAAAGCAAGGGGGAGGCGCACGAAATCGCTTACCCCATCTACCGCGCGAGGTGACTATGGCCCGCTCCCCTTTATCCCCACCCCCATTCCAAAAACGGGATATGAGGAACGTGATCCGTACACCTGGCCCGGTAAACGGAGAATATTTACCCTGTTATTAGCCTTTGAATACCTCCCGTAAGAGGCTTTTCCAATATAAGTCGAACCGCAAACACTTCTTCTACGTAGAAGAGGATGTAACTTCCCGTTCTAATGGATTTTCCGTTACCTATTGCCTCCGGAAGCGTGATAGGGAGGGGAGAGCGGGGAGAACCGTTGAGTTCAACAGTTCGTGGCGGTGATAGATACTTTTTTTTGTGTGTTCCTCTTATAAAGGCGATTACCGTTTAACATTTCGCCCACTTATGTGGGAGAAGTAGGAAAAATCAAATCCTTTCAAAAGAAAAGCAAAAGCAGAAAAAAAGGTAGGTTGCAGAAAGTGAAAGTGAATGTCGCCTTTTAGGAAATTTCAGGGCTCATTGGCTGCGCTGAGAAGTTTCTGATCCCTCCAAATCGGTTTTTGTACACACATCACAGAATCCCCTCCCCTTTAATAAAGTAGTCCGGCTCCATTCTAAAGGGGGGGGGGCAGGGGCTGTAAACGTTCAAACCGTGAGCACACGCCTTTCAGGCACCATTCATCTAACGCACGGGGGAGTTGTTATTAAAAAATAACATGACCTCGATTATAGTTAACATTTATTCTTAGATGTTGCTGCTAACAAGAGATTGGTCCATTTTTGTGCGACCGACAACGATCTATGGGTTGCCAGGTAAACTAAAATTTCACAATTCGACCTTTGAAACTAATCGTGACTAGGTGGAAAATTTCATTTTTTTTTTTTAAGAAATTGGGTTTTTCCCCCTCTCCTCCCCAATATAGCATAACAATAAGAACGCTCTCTTCTGAAAGTTGGGACAAGAAAAGTGAGAAGCACGTGGAAGTCAGGCTTGAGTTGGGTTTATTGAAAAATTGCAAAATCAGAAAAGTCCTGATGCTTTCAAATGGAAAGTGAAGATTATGTGGACTATATAATATATGAAAAAAAAGGTAAATTGAGTATAGCCTGAAAGGGTTAGTATCAAAATAGCGTCAATTTCATTCCTTTTAAGTATAATATAAGCTATCAAAGGTATCGAAAAAATTTTCCACCTGCTTGCTTGCATACTATATAGAATTTGCGAGGCCAGCCCTTGTCAAATTTTACAAAGAAAGGTCTAAAGATGTGAATCAATTATTTCAATGACTTCTCAGAGCATTAACAAAAAATACATCAAAAGATGTTCGACACGTGTCCTGGATTTCCTCAGAAGTGTTGTCCTTTTCAATTAAGAAAAATGTGACACTGCTTCACAAAAAGCAGTTTTTTTTTATCCCATGCTAAATATTTGAATAACACTGTTATCTTCGATGAAAATATAAAATACGAGGAATATTTGAAATATTTTAAAAGATATTTTTCCCTTTGCAAAAATTAAACTAATTTAGACATTGCTTCACAGAAAAATATATTTTTTTTTATACGATGTCTGTTTTTTCTTGCTTACGAATTGCCCGATAAAATCGGACACTACTTCAAAGAAAAGAATACAATTTTTAAAATAATGTGTTTACAGTCTTCTGCCACGAATTACAACGGAGTTTCCATAATGAAATTTCATAAATTCAGTCTAAGCTAAGCTTCTTGGTAAAGGAAATTATCTGCCCTCAACAACATGCTTTCATCGTTGGACGTTCTTGTTCAACTAACCTTGCGGTGTTCTCAAACTATGTTATTGAAGCAATGGAGGATTGTTATCAAATCAAGTAGATGTTATTTATATTGATTTTGCTAAAGCTCTTGATAGGGTTAATAAATAGTATTATGCTTAATCCATAAACTAGCTAAAATTGATTTTCACTCCACAATCCTTTCATGGTTAAGTACTTATTTGAGAAATCGTGTGTAATATGTTAAAATAAAAATATTCATATTCAAAAACGATAATTGTTGATTCAGGAATCCCATAAGGCACTCATCTGGATCCGTTGCTATTTTTATTATTTATTAGTTACATTGTAAACTATTTTCAATCAAAAGTTTGTTGTTTGCTAATAATTTGAAGTTATTTTGTAGAGTAGATTCTCCAGCCGTTTGCAATCTCAACGAGTTTGCAATCTTCAAACTCGAGGGCTCCGCTATGGAGACAATGCAAATAATTTCCAGTTCATAACATAAGGACAAAAGTAAATCGAAATAACTTCGCTCTTCTTTTAATGCGCATATCATTTACATATATGTGAATATGATTTCTCTATCGATATTGCTTCGAGTTGCTAGTAATATGAATGAAGAAAAGCTTCGAGTGCAAAGGGTTAATATAACAAAATTTACAAAATGAACAAATATGTCGTTTACTGATCATATTGAATTTTGAAGGCATTTGAAGATTTAGGATTTTTGAAATGAAATACTTACGACTTTAAATGTCCAAAAACTCTTTTGTCAATCTACTTCGCATTAGTGAATTCTGTGCTTGAATATGCTTCTATAATATGGTGTTTTTATTATTAGATCCATATAAATAAAACTGAATCAATACAGAAGAATTTCACTTGTTTTGTTTTATTTAATTGCATTTTATTGGCTGATTACAAGCCAAATTATCATGCTAGATGCCTATTTCTTGGATTATCTATCAAGTTAAGCATTTAGAAGGAAAGTATACTGTACATTGTCTTCTTAAGTATTAATTCTCATTAGTTTTTATACACGAGAAAGATCAAACCGCTCGAGATTGCGTTTATTAGTTTTTTATAAAATACAAGATAATCTCAAAAGATATTTTAGAAGAAACACAATCGGATATTATTATTATTAGATTCTATAATAACTGAGAGAAAACAAATTTCTTTACCAATTTGTCTTTCATTTACTTTCTAGTTTCGTACAAGTTTGTAAAAATTAAGTTTTTCACAATCGTATTAATTTTATGACTCATTGCAATCTTCACTGACGATGTTAATTATGATTCTTTTAAGCGAATTAGTGAAGCAATGAAACTCGTTCTCCATCCAAAATGACTGCAAAAAACGCGGCGAGTAATTACTCTTGTCGAATTATGCTAGAGTCGTATTAAATCATTCCCTTCACGACAAATTTAAGCGCCCAAAATAATCAAAAAGGATTAAGCTTTCATAAATTTTCCCAGCCACGATGGGGTCCTTTAATGAAGCCAGTGCCGCACGTTAAACGAAAAAATAGCAACTGTAGTATTCTGTGGCTTTTGCAGGACAAAAATTAATATGCTTAAAGCGATTTTTTTATTAAATACGTGCAATACACTTCCATCGAGCCGGAAGGACGAGAAGATGGTTGGGTCTGGAGAGTGTTCGGGGTGTTCGGTGCGACCAGAGCGGCGGCGACGACAAAGGCAGAAACGCATTCCATCAGGAAAAGAGCCGCGGCAAGAGCAAGTCCCTTAATCACTTTAGCGTTGGAGCTCTCAAAATGCAATAAATACTCGCAATAAAGGGAAAAACGCAATTTCGTAAAACGATCGCCGTAATCATTTTCAATTAAAAACTCGGTTTAATGCTGGCCTCCGAGGTGGCCTGGCCTGGCTGTCGTAGAGCTTTAATCACCCCCTGTTCAAGGGATAAACCATTGTAATTGGTCCTTCCCAGATGCAGGTCATGTTCGAGTAGGCGTAAAGTGGCTAAAGTCGATATTTTGGGTAGACAAAAATCAATGTTTTGTTAATATTTTATACAACATAAATCTACAAACTTAAAATTTCGAACCACTGAACACGGCTAAACAAAACTATTTCCAAAGTCGTTAGACAACATTTTTGTTAAAAGTCAAAAATTTGGATATATCCTACTTTAATTTAAAAATAGTAAACCCAGCGACCGAATAGTCATTGCCGAACAAAAACGAGACGTCGAGTGTTGTTTTTAGAGCAAAAAAGGTACTAGATGTATCGTTTTTGTCGATGTCGACTTACTTCAGCATGGCAGTACAAATGCCGATTTTTGTTTTAAGGTCTATTTCCAGTAAATCAATATCAGATGTAAATGACGAATGTCGTTTTTATATTAATTCGGTGAACTACATAAATCGACATTCGTTCCAGTTTTTCAATCGACATTGGCCCATATGAATAAAAATTTGAGTACTAATGCTCAAGTATTCTCTAATACTTAGTATCTTATTGTGGAGGCATTTCAGTTTTCTTTTATTCGTTAGAACAATAAAATACAATCGAGTATTATCGAGTACTGCCCAGAATCGACTCGAGTAAAAATGTCCTGTCCTCAAGATGCCTATGACACGTTGATTGCAGGCCCACACGATGAATTTATACCCAAGGCAGGCCTAAAAATTAATTCGAAGCTAACAGGACGCTTATATTAGAGATTTAAATTATGGAATATTATTTTCAGGCGCTTGTATTGAGCGTGGGCCAACTTATTTTTAAGAATTGCCTCTAACCCAACGCACGCCTATGTATTTAAAAAAATCGTTAATGCCTGTTTAAGACTGTCTTAGGTCCAACATTTTTAAAATATAGGAAAAAGAAATGGTACGGTTGATTACTGCAGCCTACAACTGATCCTATGCTTAATTGAAATCCTAGACCCCCGAGAAAAATTTCCATTTTGGTTTTACTGTTCAAAGCACCACCTCGGTTCTCTGTGTAATTTCCAAAAAAATGAGATGTTATCCATTTTTTTTTTATTATTAATTCTGGGAGTTGAAAGATATGTACCTTTGTAAAAATTATCATTACATACATATGAGTACCTATATATTGTTTCTTTATAAATTCATAGGATAATCTCTCTTTTCAACATAGTTTTTCCGAGAAGGATTTTGTTTATAGCATTTTACTATAAAGGATAAATTAGCGTATTCGTTAATACTTAAACACTTGTAATCTACGCACCGAACAATTTAAAAATGCTTTAGTATAGTTGAGCATGTTCTCCTTATTTTCAGAAACTAGAGGAATATTAAACGATGTTCAAAACGTTGTTAGCATTATTGAGAAAATGCTTAAAATATTATGGAAAATATTATGGCAGAAAACGTTACATAAATGTAAATGTTCAAGTTTTGTTTAGTAGATACTAGAGAATACTTGAGCATTAATACGTGCTAGTACGTACTCAACTTGTTATTCATTCGGGCCATTGACTGAATTGGTCCCGGAATTTGTGATTCAAAACACGATTAAAAACTAATTAATTAAATCTGTAGATTGTACTTACCTAAATGTTGGTCGACTCGTTTCTTTGGCTTTTGTACTGACGCGTATGGATCACTACAGTAGTCTTGTCTGGATGGATTCTGGCTGTTCCTCATATTGTGGTATTCGTCGCCGTGTTGGCTAGGTGTCGTTGTTAGGTGGGGATAGGTGGCGTAATCATCGACAGCCCCATAGCCACCATGGGTCAGTGGGTCATACCCGTACGAGGGTTGTCGCTCGACAAAATTATGTGAGGGCACCAAGTTGGTCTGATTGCCGGCCGCTGCCGACATCTTTACTTGCCATAGGGAGTCCTGTGAGTTGACGCTGCCGCCATTATTCGAATTCGAGTAGCTGTTCTCGATGTAGCCCATGTTCACCCCTGAAAAACAACCAATAAAAAAGAATGCAAAGCAGAAACGCTCTAAATTATTCCAATTTCGACACATCACCACCGCTCACAGGTGAGCCGGCGGTTGGGTAGAAGCAAAATTAATCACGTTTTAAGTGCGCTTCAATAAACATGAAAAATTCAAAGCGAGCAAACGGAGCGAACGTGTACCGTGGAGCGTGGGGGCTTCTTTCGTCACCGCCAACGCTGCCGCTGTTCGCCGAATTGAATCGTCCAATTGAATTTGAAATGGAAAGTGCACAAAGAAGATGAAAACACAATAAAATAAGTGCCGGCGGTGGATTGGGCGGGGGTGGAATGGAACTAAGGTCTGGAGGAAAGTTGGGTGGAGCACAAAGGATGCGACCATACGTCTTCATGCATTTCAAAAGCGTGTGTGGGGGGAGGGTCTAAAGCGCGCGCTTCTAAGGCGACAGCAGGCGAAATTCTTCTTCACAAAAAGGGCCCTACACTTGCACACTCTGGTGCGAAATGCGAGAGGAATATAAAGCGATCTCCATATCAACGGAGGCATCCAGGTGAAAAGTTAATTTCAGAACCAGGGAGCAACTGGGTACCCTGAATCCGGGTTTCGCGACGTCGACTACTGCTACTGCTGCTGCTGCTGCTACTCTTGCTCCCCGGGAAAGGAAGGAGTTTAATTTTTCCGTTTGCCTGTAATTCTGATGAGGCGAATTAAAATTCATGACAAATTTAAATACAACAATGTCCGCTTCTTGTTATGCAGATTATGTCGAGGGCCCGTGTTTGCTCAAAAAATACACTAGGAAGCGCTACGGGATGGCTGACGGAGAGTGCCCCCTTACATATCTAATGGAGCCTCCCAAACCCGGACCGGGTTGATAACTTTAAGGCAAGGAGGAGACGTTCTGTCTTCATTTGTTAATTGCTTGGTAACTGCTCTCGTATTAATTAATTGTTTCATATTTTACAGCATGAATTAGTCATGATGGCAACAATTCATTCCCCGGGACACCCGACCACTTCTCCTTTTGCTTCTCGGCAAACTTTCCCTATAAGTTTAGCTCGAGCACCATTTCTCGTGTATCTAATGTCCTCGTTGAGCCGAGAAGCAGACAGCAGACATTGTCTAGGCTTTTTTATTACGCAGAATAAGAAGAAGAAGGAGGAGAAGAAGAAGAAGACAAGGAAGACGCGTATCTCTGCTTTAGCGCTGGGATGCTGTGACAATATCGTCAAGGGCACAATTTTATTTCGCCAGCCATTTGCTCCGAGGAGTTCTTCAGATGTTGATTACATTAATGTGACGAGAACTCATCCTTTTAAGTTGCCTGCGTGCGACATTCAATGGAGCCCCGTGCACTCTACAGATGCCCCTCTGCCCCTCAAGTTCATGTTTGTCCCGTCTTGGCCCGGCCTATTCGCATAGAGGCTCCATATTCTCTATTTTGTATATTATTTAAATAAAAGCCCGGAGCTGGGGACAGCTTGAATGCATAAATGAGTGATATATGTAAATCATTCTTTCTCTGCTTTCTGCAGGACGTTCTATATGGAAGTCAAGGACTTCTTGAAGCGACTTTGAATTTTATGTAGAAAATATTAACAGAGATACTCGGGGTCAGCGGAATGGGAACGCACAATCCGCAACTATCTTTGAGCTTAGTTATTAGTTAAGCAAAACATCAGACGATGTGCCACCAAGTTCCTATTATATTATAAAGAATCTAAGAAAAAAAAAACTTTGAAACGCACATTTTTTTTTTTTTTTTTTGTATTTCTTAAGGGACTACTACCGGTTAGATTGCAAAAAAACAGCATAATTTTCAATAATTTTTTTCTCAGCTCCTTTATTATATATCAATTTAAAATTTTGCATGGTGATAATAATTATTTCAAATATTACAAAAAAAAATTTTTTTATTTTTATCATTTTTTTCCTTGTTTATAGAGGGCGCCGAAGTTGGTAGCTCAAAAAATGACTCGTCCCATGGCGGACAACTCATCTCAGAAACAAAGAATCTGAAACAAATAAACCAAACGGCATTTTATTAAGGAATGTCCCTTACGTAGGAAAAAACCAGAATATGTCAAAAAATGATTAAAAAAACAAAATGGCGGACGTTTGAAAAATTTTTTCAAAAAATCGCTTATTTTTTCACTTGTTTTCACTTGCTACATTTTTTTGGATTGAATTTTGACTAATATTGTGGTTTTTTCCTGTGCAGAATACTCAAATAAAGAAGCACTCCAAATTTGAGCCCAATCGGTTGGGCCAATTCGGAGTTAGTGTGTCCGCCATTTGATAAAAGGTCATTTTGAGAAAATCACGTTTAAAGTTTTCTTTTTACTTATAAATATATAATAGGCGGGCACGCTTAAACTGCTGTAACTTTTATATTTTTGGGAATATCCAAATAAAATTTTGAGACGTGATTTCTGAAGGTATATTGAGTTGAAAAATGTAAACAAAAAAAATTTGAATTTTTCAAAATTATAACCGGTAGTAGTCCCTTAAATAAAATTAAAGACGTCGATTTCGTTCGATTCGACTAGCAAAGACACACTTCCAAAGCTGAGAAGCTTAAACAATTAGTGTCCTCGCTAACTGAATAGAGCGAAATCGATTTCCAAAATAAGACCCCTATATACGATGCAGTGTTTTAGTTCTCAACCTTTAAAATCTCCTTAATATTTGTGAAAAACCTGAACATAAAATTAAGAATTTTCGGTAGTAGGGGAGAGTTGCCTTATTTGGGCCGGCTCTTATTTCGGGCCACCCATTTTTTCAATTTTACCGAATTTTTGACAATTAATTAATGTCAAAATTTGATTGAAAATGAATGTAGAACAAAATAATGAAAGAAATACTAATTTTAATACAAAATTAATAATGTTACAATCTCGTAAAAATGGTATCTGCCGACTTAAAAATCTGACATTTTTGCTCGTCGATAAAAACAAATTGATACATCTAATGAATCTAAAATTTGTTCTGATGCGAAGTGTATAATATGTTTATTAGCGAAAAATCGTGTATTTGCAATTTAAAAACTATAACAATACTAATTAATTTAAACAATCTGGAAAAATGTCATTTCCCCTAATTTGGGCCACTGTGCAATTCGAAAGGGCGCCTAATACGGGCCACTCACTAAAGTTACTAAAAATAAGTTGTAGGTATATGTAATATGTAATGTTTTATATTTTATGAAAATTATTATTTTATGCCTTGCTGTTGCTATTACATATTTTATCATATTTACCTATATAATAAATTATGAAGAAAAATGAAATATTTGGTTTTTCATTCATCAACGTACAAACTTGTTCCCTTAAATTAACTCTTTATTGAGAATTTAAATTTCAAATATATTTCTGATCAACGAATTAATTAACGTCAATTCATTGTTTCATTAAATATAATAAGTAACGGTGTTTTAAACAATATGTCGAACCATTTTCGCATTTTTCAGATATTTTACGTGCTATTAAATAGGTGGCCCACATTAGGTGACTCGTCACCTAAAGTGGGCCACTTGCACGTTTTTTTCAAACGTTATTTTTTATTATAAAAGAAAGTCAAACTTGCCTTAAACTTTCCACAAAGGTAAATTATCATCCAAATTTTAATATTGCGCTATTAATTATGTAAACGAAACGTTTACAATGATTTTAAATGCATTTAACCTTAGGTGGCCCACAAATGGCGACTCTCCCCTACCCCGGGTACAATGAGAAAAAAATTTAGAATTTTAAAAATATCTTATCAGCTTTGAATTTCTTATGAAAATTCCTAGGATTGGCTATAGCGTGTAAAATCCGTGTACATCAGAGAAGCATTTTCCCTCCAAAATTACCTCTCGTGGGGAACATTATTGGAGTAGCGATATAAAAAAAGCGACTTTCAATTAATTTTTCGGGTGATTTTTGTTTTGCTTAAATAAGCTTCAAGATCTTTCAAATCGCACCAGTCTAAACAGGGGTATCGCGTTAAAAATTCCATATTTTGGGACTACAGTACACTTGTTTGCTTTGCATTTAGTGCCTCTTTTGTATCTTGATGAAAATATCCGCCCGCATTGGACGCAGAACTACAAGAGGCCACCACTACATCATGAAATTGCTTCAACTATGATCTAAGGAAAATTCAGACGAATATTCTGTCAAGCAGGGATTTTTACACAAATTACACTTAAATTTCAAAGCAATATGATAACTTTGAAATTGCGAACGGTCGAAATTCTAAATTTCGCTAATAGTTTGTGCGGGGTATAAATCATATTTGATTAAATATTTTTGTGACCAAAAGTGATCCTTAAAAGAGTATATAAATTTTTTCTATAGATTGACTGATTAATTATAGTATATTTGATTCACGAACAAAAGGCAAAAGCTAGATAAATGTTTTAAAATTTGGTGTGAACCGGATCAATCTGTTAAGGTGGGAGCTACATTTACAACTATCAAAAATGTAATTTTCATAAAATGTTAGTCAAACCTGTGTATAATGTCATCCTAAAATTTTAGAGCGGAATTTGCAGTCGTTCCAAAGTTATAGCGTGTGGACGCTACTAATCTTCAGCTTGAGAAGCCGAAGTCAGTAGGCATTGTCACTTCAGGTAGAGAAGATTACCGAAAACTGAAGCTGAAGTACTATTTTATGGCTTCGGAATTGCTGATTAATTGGTAGGCCATTTATTGTTGAGTCTTGGAAGACAACAAAATTGTTGAGTCTTGAAACTTTAAACGAGTTTTTTTCAAAATCGCTTTTTCGTGAACCTCGTTCAAGATAACTCAAAAACTATTTGATCGATCATTGTTGAAATGAGATATATGAACCTAAGGTCCTTGAAAGTTATTAATACAATTATTTTATTATTAAAAATTATAGTATCTAATAATTTCATCGAAAATCGAGGATTTTTCTCAAACACATATCATTTTTCGAATTTCCACTTTTCTTTAGATTTTTCAGGCTCACATAGAGCGTGTGGGTTTTAGAAATCTAAATTTTCTTGGATCTGCTGTTTCAGGTCAATGCAGCAGACGCTAAGTTCTAAGATTTAAAATTCGCCTATTTTCGGTTGCCTAAAAGAATTTCCTCCTCAAACCAGATTGTAAAACATTTTTTTTTTTTTAAATTTCCCAGTTCAAGAACTGTCTAATCCCAGCATCCTGACGGAGGTCAAACGGTGAGTTGGTTGGAAAGCTAAAAAACATTCATAAATAGCAAGGCAAGAAACAAGCAAGCGGTTTAGCGGACAAAGCACATCGCAAAAGCAATCGCAAGCGGAACTGAAGCCAAAAGCACAACGACTGAAGGAGGGCTTACGACAATTTACCTGGAATGTCGAGCGTTGTGGTACCTAGTCCTGTTCAAAGCATGGCGAAATAAAGAGAAAATAAATTTTTATGAATCCGAGAGCTCACCAGGGACACAGCGTGGGGATGACCGGGAAAGGGGGGCACAGGGATCATGTCGCTACAACAACACCACCTTCGGACTTCTTTTCGGCGGTTTGCTCTTCGTAATAAAACAGGGTGGGGGTGGTGGTCCCCAGGGACCCTACTTACATTCATTCCCGGGTATTGTGTGCCCGGGCACTTGCAGGCCGGCGTTCGGGTGGTACGTGTAGCCGTTTTGGGTGGCGTAGACGGCGCTCTTCTGGTCCTCCATGCTGAGGGCCAGGTCCATCGAGTGCTCCAGGGCCTTGTTGTCCAGGCCGCTCGCCGGGTAGTAGGGAGGTGGGGCCTGGTTTTGCTGGGCGACGATTGACGGCCGCACCGAGTCCATCTCGTAGTCCTTGGCCGCGGCGCTCTTCTTCGACTGGTTCCGCTTGCAGCGGCAGAACATCAGGAGCAGGCCAACGAACAGGGCGAACACAATGCAGGAAACGATGATGGCGATCAGCGTCGGTGTGGCCAGGGCAGAGGCCTCAGCGATGTAAGAAGTTCCGACTAGAAGAATATTTTTATGAGTTCCAGTATTAACAAGAACACCAAAAAGTTAGAGTTAGACATCACAACATTAAATATATGTTACAAGTTTTGCACTAAACAAAGCATTCATATTTAACCAGTTAACTGCGGAATCTACTCTTAAGAATCTCTCACAGGATGCGTGACGACGAGTATACACGTCAAACGCAGGGTAAATCCTCCTATTATAAGAGTTTGTAAAACGCAGTACATTAGACGCGGAATAATCGATATATCAAAGAGAATAATCAAATAATTCAACCTTTTTTAAAAACTACATCACTTTACTGGTAATATCAAGGAAAGATACCACTTATTGGTGTTTTTATTACTTCTCACTAAAATGTTGAATTTTTGTATTAAATGGTAATTTTTAATTTTACACTATGAGTATAAACGAAAACCGCACCGAGGTAAAATTTTGGATTAACGTGTATATATGTACGTCGAACGCAATTAAGTGTATAAAAATTTGTAAAATTAAATCCTATGTATTACACAAAAAAATTTTTTTTTTAAATATACGATTTTTGATATAATTTTTAAGGTTAACGACTAAATAATACACAACAAAAAGATACAAAAACTCATTTTTCATCTTTTATAGCATTTTTACTGATTTATTCTTTAAATATTCAACAACTTTAAGGGCCGTGTGCACTAAGCCGACTAAGCCCCGAATTGGGTTAAACTCTATAAACCAACTCTACTTAAGCTTAAGACTTAAAACTGTGTCAGAAGTTTCTTACGTTCGAAAAAGAAAATCAGCTGATTTAAGAGAAATGTTAAAGTAAAGTGGGTAAAGTAAAATTTGTTCTCATTCAAATTTTACTTTATCTATTATTTTTATAATTCTTTTTATAAGAGCTATGGAAGGTAACAATTGAAATAGATTTTCTTGTCAAAACACGATTGAAATGCTACTGAAGTGTCAAAATCCAATTCAAAGGCATTTCGAAAATATTCCATGATATTTATGCGACTTTTTTAAAGATCTATTGATGCATACGATTATTCGAACTCAAGAAAAAATATTCTGTTCAGGCAAAAGAAAAATTTTGCTTTTGAGCTAAAAAGAGTCGAAAATAAAATTTTTTAGTACACACGTTTTATTTTTTCAACAAATGTTTTCTATCTAATTTTTTCCATATTATTCAAAAGTTTTAATTGATATTCCTTGCTTGAACTGACAATTCTTATTTTAAAAAATTGAAATAATACAATAACAAATTTTAATGAAAATGAGCAGTATCACGTTTTTTTTTTTTTTTTTTTTTAATGTAACCAATTTAAATATCAGATTTAAATAAATTTTAAATACCACAATACCTCGACTTACATATCTTTTACCCGCAAAATAAAGGTTAATTTCACGTTTATCCTTGTTTAATTTTAAATTTTCCATTTAATGACTTTATGAACAACGATTTAATTTCCATGATGAGAGAGATTTATATCGAAATCCCTCCTACTTTAATGTGATACACCTTTTGTATTTATTGTAATAAATTACTAGAAATGGGATACTGTTTAATGAGTAGATTTAAACCTTTAATTATTTTCTAGGAAGTACGATTTTATAAATAAAAATGTTTCTGATCTGACTTTTTTATTATTCAGAAATGTATTTTCACGTGAAAGCCATCGTAAATTGTAAATTTATACGACTTTTAATTGAATTTCGGCTTAAATAGAATTTCAGATATCAGCGCGGATTTTGATGAAACTTTGTAGGAGCGTTCATTTAGAGCCAAAAATGACGAATATGTAAAAATTTTAATTTGAAGTATTTTAGAAATTTTTGCAACGAAATCTTTAGTTTTTCGAAAATTTCTCGGGAAGTACAAGTGACCGACAAGATTTTCTTAAATATTCATCATTTCTGATCACTAATGAATGTTTTTACAACGTTTCATCAAACTCAATCTGTTCCTTTTTTGTTCAAACAGACTCCTTATTTTGCTAACGAGAATTTTTGAGTATTTTGAAATATTTAATATTGTGTTTCTAAATACTTAAGAAAAAAATTGGGTGCTTACTTTCAGCGGCTGTGTATTCGCCGCAGTGTTCGTGGTTGGACCGCAGACACAACTTGACTCGGACCTTGGATGAATTCTCGTCCTCTAGGGCCATTGTGATGTCCTCGTCGTTGGCGAGGGAGCGTGCACTGCTGCTGCGGCGCGCCATGATCAGGTGCTCGATGACCTCCTCCTTAAAGGTGGGTCCATTCCCGGACACTTGGAGCGGGATCGTTTCGACAATCTGCCAGGCGGCCATAGGCGTGTCCCCGTTGACAAGAGACTCCACAATCGCAATTAGCGAGAGGCAAGTGGCCCCAACGTTGATGCCCAGGGTCCGCGAGTTCGGGTCGAACGTGACGTGGAGGGGTGGTGGGATTTTGCTCACTTTGGTCGTGGTTAAAATCTCGTTTGAGTACTCGGATCGGCCCTTCGTGTTGAGGGCCTTCACCTTGAATGCGTAGCTCTGGTGCTGGTCGAGGGGTGTTACCTTACAAGGGATGTTGCGATGGCAGTCAAACTCCATCCACTCGGTGTTGCTGGTAGCCAAAGTGGCGCAGTCTGGGATCATTTGCTCGTCGCGTGGCATTGCGACACGTCTGTAGGCGACGAAGAATTTCGTGTTACTCAGACCTCCATCGAAGCCCGGCTCCCAGGCGAGCGTGACGTAATTGGGGCCCACATCGGCCGCCTGCAGATTAGTGGGTTTTTCGGGTGGTCCCTTCTGCTGGAGCCTAATTGGGGCGCGTATAGTGTCAAGGGAGTTCGCCACGCGGCAGGTGTACTCCCCGTAGTCGGCATGGGTGAGTCCATTTATTTTGAGGACCGACGTGTAGATGTCGTTGTTATCGGTCGTCGTATTGATTTCGTAGTGCCCGTCCGAGGACATGGACAGAGGCGATGGATTATTTCCGAACTGCCACTGGAATTCTGGTTTGGGGTACGCCTGCACCTTGCAGACAACTTCCGCAGTCTCTCGGATGTCGTAGGCGACTTTGTTGTACTGGTGCAGAATCATGGGCTCATGTTCGATGCGGAGGTGCATGCTCGAGTTGGCCGTGTTCACCTCGTTCTCGTAGAGGCAGGTGTAGAGGCCGCGGTCGCCGGGCATCAGCTCGTTACTGTTGGGCCGCTCCTTCCCGTAGAATTTGAGCATACTCTGGACGGTGAACATCCCATTGGGGCCCTCGGTCGGATCCGTTTTAACCTCGTACAAATTCATTTCGGGAAGGATTTCACTGCCGTCCTTGAGCCATCTTATCGTCGGTTTCGGTTTCCCCTTGGCACTGCAAGTAACCGCGTAGTCGGTGTCTCCCACCCGGCGGGTCATGTGCTGCTGCAGCTTAGCCAAAAACTGGGGGGGCTGGTGGACTTCCAGGACAATCGTGGCCATTTCCCCGTGACCGAGTTCGTTAGCAGCATGGCAGTGGTAGCTGCCCTCGCTGCCCAGGTGAGCCCGTGGGATGACGTACTGGGAGCCCTGTGCCAGGATTTTCTGTGTTGATACCTCGCCTTCGATGTCTCGAAACCATCGATACTGCGGCACGGGCCATCCCGGGGGGTTCGCCGAACAGGTAAGAGTGACCCCGTTCCCGACGTGAACCACTGGCTTGTTTGGGGTGATAAATGCCTGGCCGGGTCGGTGCCGGACCAACAACGCCACCGTCGAATTCCCGATGCGCTCGACTCGCTTCCCGTCGTAGGGCATCATGATGTTCACGGCACGACATATGTAATTGCCCGCGTGCTCGGCACGGACACTGCTCAGGGTGAGCACATCACCGCTGTACCTGAAGTCGGTGCTGCCCTCCTTGAGCCACTCGACGGTTACGGGAGCCGGATTTGAGGTCACATTGCACCGGATATTAATCGTTTCGCCCTCTTCGGCCTCGCGGGTCTTCGATTCGATCACAACGACTGGGGGGTACAAAATATCCAGGACGATTTCCTGCTCTCCCACTTTTCCCAGACCATTATCCGCCGAGCAGGCGTACTTCCCGGCGTCTTGCAAGGATACGCGATGGATGGCGTAGACGAGCGAGGAGCTGATAAAGCGGCCGTTGCGTGTCCACCGAACATTAGGCACCCGCGGCTTCGCGTCCACGTTGCATTCCAATTTCGCGGTGCGATCACGTTCAACACGTAATGGATTTTCGGGGCCCACATCGACCCGCGGGTAGTCTGAAATTAGAAAGAATTTTTGTTGTGGTTTAAACAAGAAATACATAAAAATCTGGTTCGCACTTTGTGTACATCCAATCAACACGGCTGTTCGTGTTTCGTTTTGGCCCTCATCGAGCGCGCGCTTTTTGCCCACGGCTAACAAAAGTGTTTGTTCCGCACCGCACCGAGCCAAATTGATTTTGGACAAGTTCGATGCAATCGGACTGCCCGGCCCGGGGGGCCAACATATCGCAAAGCCGGTACAGGGCAAAAGGAACGCTTTTACTAATAGAAAAATTCATTAACCAGCACCATTTGTTTCGCGGGCTTTTCATTGCTTCGCGAGAACTAGCGAGGCGTATTCGTGATGTATTTCCTAAAATCCATATAAAACATTCGGCTCCTAAATACGAAAAAACCATATGGTAGACTATATAGAATAAAAGAAGACTTAATTTTAATAATTAATGTATGGCAAAAAATCACTTTAGAACAAAAAAAACATACGATATAACGCATAATACAATGATAATGCAAGGTATTTCTTCAGGAGTAGTTCCAAAGAATAGACCATTATAATCTCGTCACAGACAAATGTACGTGGAAACACTTCCTTTGTGTTTTTCTAAAAACTAAATTTTTATAACTAGTCGCAAAGTTATTTCTAAAATATAACTTTTGTGTCTGATTCTGTTTATCACGTAACTTTTTGTGAGGCGGCAATTTATAGCTGAAAGCACTCTATTCAGCCACAAAATGTCACGTCACGGAAAATGAACCTGAACCAAGTACAAACAAATGTTTTACAACAACAGACATTTTTTTCGAAGGCTTAACACACTAAAGATTAACTTTTGAGGTTTAAATTTTCCAAAACGCGATTAATTCTATACTTTTCCATATTTTTTCGTATGGATTCAATATCATTATTTTCAATTTAATGTGTTAGTAAAAAAGTACTACATAATAAACATTTTGTGAAAAAAGATAAATAAATACCTATAATAACTAAATTGTTAAGTATGTATTTTTTAAATTCATATTGAATTTCTTCATAAAAGCACAACAAATCCGTCAGCATAACGTGGCTGGATTTCAAATCAGTGCTGAATTTTTATATAAATAGAGATTTGAGACAAGTTGCAGTGTTTTAGTAGTCTTCGGTTTTTGGCAGCTATGTCAAGCTAATGGTCTTTTATTCCAATAAGCCACAGACTTTAGAAGATTTCAGAACCAACATTCAACGCGAAATTGCTGGAATATCCTCGATTTGTGCAAACAAGTAATGGAAAATTGGCTTCAGCGCAATTCATTCATGCAATCGTTTCTGTGGAGGACATTTGAATGATATTGTGTTCCATAATTAATGATATCGATTGTACTTCCATATGAAATAAAGATCAGTTCAATATCTTATACACAAGTCTTTTTATAAATTCAATAGTTAACCCTTTCCTTACCACAGTCCAATCCGCCGAACGGTGCAGCTTGCCGCGAATTGTGCACATTGCATGGTAGTAAGCTGCTGTTCGGTTTTTCTTTTTTAATTTTTGCATATTTAGAGATTTTGAGGCATTATAAATAAAAATGAAAGTTCGGATGATTTAAAACTGCTGGCTAAATACGGCGCTGGTACGCACGAGGCGTCCAACGAATGCCGGCTAAATACGGCGTTGGTAGTGGAAGGGTTAAAATGAATGAACATTTCAATATATGTATAGCATTTCCGATAAATATAACTTGTGTTAAATCATTATTCTAAAGATAAAATGGTATATGAAGATGGGTCTGATGATTTTTTCCTAAAGTTGTTGGCGTGTTGAACGTTTCCTTAATTATATAATTTGTTTATAGTGCTATATACACTATGAATAAGATCATCAAATTTTCAAGGAAATGAAATATTTAAAGGCAATCCAAAGTACAAATTTGTGTCCCATCAAAAGCATTATCATTGCCATTAATATTAAATGCGCAAATGTGAGTGGTTCTCACATACCAAAGTACTAATCTAAATAGACCGAAGGGTTTTGTGTCTCTCTGCAGGATCAATGACTTTATATGGAGAACTTTCTCGGTTTCAATAAATCTAAGAACGCCGAAGGCAGTCAGGTGTTGCAGAAATTCTTCATGAGGACAATTACCATGTGGAACGTCACACGTTTATCAGCAATTATCGCTATTTGCGACAGAGCCATACGGCTCCATGTAATTGTTGTAAATGATGCATAAAACAAAATTTAGCACTGACACGTGTGCCTTTACAGTGTGCTCTGTAGGTTTGTGCCACAAAACCCCCCTCTGGCCCTTAAGCGTGGAAGTGCCTTGAATAACTTCATTACTCCAATTACACTCCACTTCAGAAAGTTCCCCACCAGTGCAGTAATTGAACAAAACCCTCGGAATTCCAATTAAATGTGGATCGATTCGTTCGACTCAAACTGTCTGCGTGCAGCAGTTGCCTCAAGCATGAATAGGCTCTTATTACAGGCTCATTTCGAAACACTTAGCTTACCAAGTTTCAACCGCCGTACGTGATTCGCACGATAGTGACGATACTTCGAGAGACCTAGAAGACACCCTTCGGTTTATGATAGTCCTTATTCGGCTCGAGGAGTCCCAAATCTGAATTTGGAGGGCCATGTTTGATTTCAGTACTACTTTATATATATACTATATAATAGTCGGAAATATTCGAATATCCTAGTCCAGATTGCATTCTGTTTTTATCCATTAACTGCTGACTCCCTGTCAGCTTGTCTGAATTGGACTGGAGCTTCGCCCCCGGGCGGACAGGAAAGGTCGATCCCGACTCAATTCAGATTCAGTTCAGACTCATTCCAATTCTCAGCCACGGCGGCAGTGGTGGCGAGGCCGATGTTCGGGTCGGTGGAAACCAGCAAAAACTTCAGACGAATTTTGAAATGACTTCTTGCTGCACACAAATTCCAAAGAAAGGAGAGGAAGATGAAATCATCCGTCCATAAAAATGGTTTCACTGGAAACTAGAAGTTCTATTGGTTGTACGAACAAAAGTCGATACGGAAGGAGGCGAAAAAAAATCAACGAACATTCGAAAATGCTCATTCAGTTCTGTTCTCTGTCCGGGTCCAGGTCGTATTTTCCTCCCGGCGGACATTTATTTGTTTGGCCAGAGAAATTCACTTCTATGAGGACGAGAGCCTCCGCTGGAAGATAGGTCTAAATGATGGGGTCAGGCAGAGACTTTCTGTTCATTTAAAAGTCATTAGCGAGATGAAATCTTTTCAGGACCCCGCTTGCCTTTCTCCGAGTGAAAAATGTAATAAGCACCGGGACCGTGGCGGAGCTCCGAATGAATGCACCACTGCAGCGGAGTTTTTCTGCAAAAAGAAGGCGTGCGATTTCAAATGGAATTTTTGAAACTCCTGTTTTTTTTTTTTTACATTTCTCAAATTCTCAGACCCCCGTGTCGGCTGATGAAAAACTATATTTTGATCTTATTAGCGAGAAGAAAAAATACTGCAGAGTCGAGTCTAGAGGTATAAGACTCAGCTTGGGCTAATCCTTGAGAAATCTGAAAGTAATTAAAAAAAAACTTAAATCCATTCAGAAAATCCTGAAAAGCTTTTAAAGGAAGCTCTGTGGAAGAGGTAATTATGTGAGCAACGACAGCTAAACTGCTGAATGGCACAGCAATACTTTTGTTAATAAATTATTGAGCTTCTTCTTCTTCAAAAGGGTCAAACTGCATAGCGTTTTAAAAGCTATTTATGAATTCAGCAGCTAATTATATCTCAACCTATAAAAACAATAAAAAAATTTAGGATTAAAAACCATCTAGACTTGCACCGGATAAAAATGTACATCTTATTTTTCTTGTCTTTTTGACTGAATATTTAAAAGCGATGGTGGTCAACGGTTGTGCAATTTAGCTACATCAAAATCTACTTTCATCTATAAAGGAGATTATTTCTTTTCTACATTTCACTTTATCCTTCCAAAACATTTCCATTTACTATTGTATATCAATGTATTTGGTTAAAAATAAAGCTAATCATGAGACATATATTATTAATTGACATTAATTTCAATCCCTCTAAACTGTGGAACCGGGTACCTTATAACATCATTAAGATTTTTATTTTAAAGACATCCAAAATGTCGTGACCTCTACTCTTTATAGGGTCGCAAGTAACATTAATTATACGGCTCGTAATTAGCTTTCAAATCGATTAGTCTTATCTCTGGATACATTGATCACAAAAAGTCGGCCGGTTCCCCTTTATCGCTCTTTACCATTTGTATTTATATCTTTTAAACGGCAGTATAAATACAGCAAGACAAAAATAGCTTTTGGCTTGATGGACCATAAAATACGATAGACATGTTATAGAAGAATTGGTCTAAAAAGACAAATTTTATAGTAGAGTTTCAGAGGACTTAACAGATAAAAAATATATAAGCGTGTTCTTTAGTGCTCGCTATCCAGAATAGAACAAGAAATTTTAGCACTCCAGCAAGCAAACCACTCAAAAAGTGTACACATGCTCAAGATGGATAAAGAAAGGTAGTTAGTATTTTTAATTATGGAATATTTAAGGGGTCTTTCTTGTCTTCAATTTTGAGAAATTAAAATTTTTAAAACTTATTCTTCGGATAAAAAAGGGGTCTTAATTGTAGTTTGGAAATTTCCAGCAGAGAAAAGCAAAGAATGTGGGGTTATGCAGAGACGAAGGAACTTCTCAATTACTATTTATCAAGAATCAATTAATTCTTTCTTGTTAGCTATTTTTAATGTTTGTCCCTGATATGTTCACAAACTTTAATATTCATATTTAACTTTTTGACAGCTCTGAGCTAACTTTTTCCAACATGTGGGTCAAAACTTCATCAAAAATGTGCACAGCGCACTTAGTTTTCAATAGGAGAACAAGCAATTGCACTTGCTGCGTTTTTTTAATGATCTATATAGATCTCCCCATACAAAGTTGAAAATCCAGCTTTTTATCTGGATCTCTATCCAGATCTTGGGAAATTTAGAAATCCCACTTTTCAGAATGTGGCAAACTTCACAACTTCAACTCGCAAATGCCAAAAATGTCATTGGTTTAAGAGAACGACATGGCTGAAGAAACTAAGAAGTAAATATTCGTTAAATAAATATAAATTTAAATTTATTACTTTGTAGAAATCGATTCACACTAATTATTCGTTTCTAACAATACTTTCAACTTTAAATTTCTCAATTTTCCTTCATGTTTAACACTTTCCCTAAACAGTGAAGGTAGTTTTGGTCCCACACTTGATAAATTTCCCTTGTTGTTTTTTTAATGATCTGGAGTTAGATCCGGATCCAGATCATTAAAAAAACGCAGCTACTGTTATTCATGAACAATATGCTCAAAACACGGCTATAGCAATAAAAGTAAATCAGATATTTTGTATGAATTCCATTTGAAACCATTCGTTAATAATCAAGAATATACTCGTGGTTGCCTACGGCTGAATTAATGGCTGAATATAGTTTCGGGTTAAACAAATGGCTTTTTCTAGTGCGGAACAGAATTGTTTTATCATATTCTAAACTAAATCACACATACATAAGACGCATTATGGTAGATAGACATTTTAATTTTGAGGTGTAGTACCTCGATACTTTTAAAAAGAATAAAATCTGAACCCTTACGACGACATACGACAGGCTTAAAAGCCATCAAACTTTCGCTCCGTCGAATTCAGCACATCTGCAATCGCTCAAGGCTGAATTGGCTGTGCCTGAACCTAGGCGTCGCAGATAAGATAGTCCCTCAGCGATGGAAAATGTTGGAAAAAAAAAAAATAAATACGTTTTTTTTCCTTCATAATTAAGCAGAGCTCGTGGAGCAGGCACACTGAGTTCGCAAATAGTGTTCGTCACAGCTTTTGTGCTCATGATAAAAACCTCCATGGGGAAAAACAACATTTCACGGAATGAAAGGTGTTGAAAATGCTTTCGAGGTCTCCCTTTGAGCAGAGCGAACCGAGCGAGTGCTTCAACTGCTGTTCGGTTGAAAAAAAAAAAATTTTATAATAAAAATGAGGAAAAAACAAAAACTATTTTTTCGCAGCGCGCAAAAAAAAAAAATTGGCGACGAGTTGACATATTAACCGCGAAATCCAGAAGTTGCGTCGCACCTCAGAGGTGGATTATATAAAAAAATTCAAAAATTCTTTTCGTCTACATCATTTCGAGTTGAATCTCAACTCGCGACGACTTGACAATAATAATTTCCAGGTCAAGTTCAGACTGAATGAAAAATTGCAATTGCAATTCTTTTGAGGATTTTGTGCATCTTTTGTTTGTTGAATACTACCTCAAATGAACAATAATCGCGGGTAAAATGCACCATTCAGTTACATAATGCACCATTCAGTTCAGCAACGACCGCGACTAATGTTGGCGCTGACAAGGCGGAAGTTTTTCTTTCTATGTTGGACTCCAAAATTATTTTGTGACAAATAAATATGCATTAAATTATGTATGAAGCCGGGTGCCTCTCCTGGGTGGCACCGAGCAATTCAATTAACGCCATGGACAAAAAGCACTGCAGAATAGGGTGCTCCACTACAGTTCGGTGGTGGAAGTGGCCCCACCGCCGCCGCCAGGGGAGCGGATTGTGGTGAACTGAGGTCAAAAACTATAGTGCGCGGAGGGCGGTCCAGTTACATATTCATCTCTGAATTTGAAACTGTCGTCGCCCACAGGAATTTAATTATTCTCCAATATTGCGAATTAAGCGAACATTTGCGCAAACAGTCGCAGCATACAGCACGGTTCATTGCTGGGGCAGGCACAAAAGAGCAATTTGCAACATTTTCTTTGTGCAAATAAACAAATTTGTCCTTTTTCGTAGAAGGATTTTGTAATAAAAACTGGTTTTCACCAGAGGGAATTCTTTGATGTAGAGAATTCCATAGAGTATTTGCCTGTTCCAATTCGAATTTTTCAACAAGCTTAACCTCGCTATAGTCCGCAGAAGCTGTCGAGGTGTTGAAATGTTTTCAATCCTCAAAAAATGCGATATACTATTATATAGTTTATATATTTTTGCATCAGTTTGTGCTGAAATTGATTATATTTCTAGGAAGAAGACGAGGGGGTGGCATGTATTTTATGCGAAAAATCGAGCGTTAATTAGCTCATAAAGCACACCCCCGTGGCGACAGGAAACTAGCGTCCATAGGGTTTTATACAAGAGTCCCTTCAACCACGGATATTTTTTTTTTCGCCATCTGCATGTAATGAAAAAGATAAATAATGTGCCTGGCGCATGCAGTTTTGCAGTTGTTCAGTTGTGCTACCCCCCCCCAGAACCGTACTTTCATGCCCACCCTGTGTGCGCTTTACGCCCGTTTTTGTCAACTTCTCGCTGTGCTCTGTTTCGGTTTTTCATCCCCAATGAAAGCATTTTTGTAGCGTTTTTTCAATGGAAACTCGGAAATGCTAAACCACATACTCATAGCATCGGTTTGAGCAATGTATTCGAGCCATATGTGTCTTTTGCCGAGTAAATTGGAGCTCGGGTGGAGCAGCTCCGAGACAAGGGCAACTGGGCGGCTTTCGGTTCTTTGGCGAAGTTTACTGTGAGTGCCATGAATCAAGGGTAACCAGACTTCAAAAATTTTAAACTTTTTTTTTTTTAATACTCATGCTCTCTGACGGAAAAAAATGAGAAGCGTTAAATTTGACAAAAATTGTTGGCGGTAAATTTAAACGGCTGAAAAGCCTCTTTTGCCTGACAATTTATGGAGAAACCAGACCAGTGGTGATGAGCGGGAGTCAGTAGGATTTTCTCGTTTAGCTGGTGAATCATTTATTTTGGACAAGAGTTTTAAAACTAAACAAATTTGATCGATATTTTTCACGTTTAATCTATTCAAACATAACACAATTTTCAAAATGTACTAAAACACATTGTTTCCTAATTCAGGTACAGAAAGCAACGCGCAGAATTGGGCACTGATGCGCTTTGAATGCATTTTGAAATTAGTCGATATTTTAAATTTATCCATTTTCGAGTATTCAACTTCAGTCATTGTTTAGATTCTTACCTTAGAGTTTTTAATTTTTAAATTTAATCCTTCCTCTGAGGTAGATTTTGGAAGCTTCGCTGTATTGAAGAATTTATATTACATTAAAAAAAATACGTTGAACGGAAAAAAATTAGCTGAATATTATTTAAACTCGACATGCTATCACGATAATGAAAACGAATCGCTTCGGTATATTTATGTGTTGTGACTGAATTATGTACATGAAAAATTACTTTTAGGAATTATTACATGCAATTCAGCTATAATAGAAAAAACGAAGTTTTATTTTGTTTCTACTCAAAAAATAAAATGATATTTTCTGCTTTTGAACAAGTGATATATCATTTCTATAGGATTTTTTTCGTGAATTACGAATTCGCAAACGAAAATGCTTAATTGACTCTGGTTTTCGAAAAAATAGGGTTAACAAATACAAAAACATCTTATTAATCATTAAAGCTGAGTCCTTATCTCAATATAGGAAATACCATTTATCTTCAGGTTGTCCCGATTCAACGTAGCAAACGCTATACCAACCGATTCTTTGGAGTATCCTGAGCAAACTTTTTGACTTTACCCCCGCTTAAAATGAATCCGTTCTCCTCAAAATGGCCGTTGAAGGTTTTTTAGAGGTTCTCTTTAAAAGGATGGGGAGAGCACCTTTCCAACGGTACCCGACTTGTTAGGATGTGTCTAAATATAAAAGGCAGAGCGTCCATAACAAAAAAAAGCAAGCCTTTCAATAGAAAGTTGTTATGAAAACAGAATAAAACCGCAATTTTTTTATGAACATGTTGATAAATTTTGAGCTTGAGACCCTCTGCTTTGTACATGTTTGGACATATAACAAGTAGAGTATTGTTGGAAAGGAGCTCATCTTCTCTTTTTAATGAGTCCTTGCTTGTTATCCTGCGACGTCCCTACAAGGACCTATAAGAACTTAAGTGAGCGAACCTCTGAAAAACCTTCAACGGCCATTTTGCGAGTGAAGGATTCATTTTAAGTGGAGGGTCAAGAATAAAAGTTTGCTCAGGACACTCCAAGGTATCGATTAGTATAGCGTTTACTACGTTGAATCTGTTCTCTAATCAGAAAATGGAATTAACTGAATTTCGCAGAATATTTCGAACAATTTTAAAGCGTTTTGTATTTTGATAGAAAAGCTTAAGGTTCAAATTTTCATTTAAGCGAAGTAACAAACTTCTTTAAGAAATCTTTATTTTTTAAAAATTTTCCAAAAAAGGGCAAAACATGTCTTTTTGTACTTTTTAACCCTACTTTTCTCGAAAGTGCGAGCTAATAGGGAATTCTCATTCATCATGGGCAAAAACTTTGTGTAATTAGGACACTGATAAGTTCAATATCAATTTTGGTGATAACACGCCGAGTACGAAATAAATTATGCGACCTATTCTGAGAGTGGTTTTTATGCTACATGACTAGCTAAAACACTATATTTTCCTAGCATGTTAGCCTTGAGAATGGATCTTTACTAGTCACATAGAATAAAAACATCTCTCAGAATACGGCCCTATGTATTTTTTAGATTAGCTCCCACTTTAAAGAAGATTTTCAGTTAACCAGGTTGCGTCATAAATTTGATTCATTTTATTATTCTTCTATATGTCTCCGTAGTATTCCAAATCGTGTATTGGTGTTCCCTAAAATTAGGATAATTAACTTCAACAAAGTTCTACTAATAATCAAATTGTAGATTTTAAAACACAATAATTTTAAAAAGTTCTAGAATTCCATATGGAACTGTTCGGAGTAGGGCACATGCCATAATTAAGGTAATGTTATTTGTCGGAAACTTTAAGAGTTAGCATTTTATTCCGAATTAATTTCCAAAAAAGAGGATAAAATTGCCACTGTAACGAAGAATAAACACCTTACGTTCTTCAAAAATTCAACATATGGTATATGTATGTAAAACTTGAAACTTGAGTCGTTTAGATTCCATGAAACGAGAAAGCAATTAAAATCTTGAAAGAACGTTCAAAAACGGGGAGCACAACCCTTCGATACTTTCGGCCGCCCCATGTTTTTCGACAAGAGACGAAGAGTTCTTAAGCAAAAAATTTAAATTCGCTCGCGGCTGGCTTTGACATAATTGACTGTATTTCGTTATCCCTGCTCAAGCCCTTAGAATACGTAAATCTGAGCAACATATTCCCCCTTTCCTCCCAAAGTGGAGTAGAGTCTTAACATTTCAATTGTGCTCCCCCGTCGTCTCCCGTTTGCCCTTTCTTTAAGTAAGTTTTTGCTTATCTTCCAGCACAAGGGTCCACTCAAACATAGAGCCGCCGCTGCAGCCCCTTCTTGTGCCCCCACTGGATGAGGATACTGCTCCACTGTTCTTCCTGGTACAATGGAGGGCTGCGGGGAAGGAAAGGAGGAATGGCGGATTTTCCGCAGTGTGTACTGCATAGAAAAGAAGGAATTATCTTGACGGATGTAAAACCGAAAATGAGAACACAGAAAAACGCTTTTAGCGTGAACTTTGGAGCACTTAAGTCTCCCGGTCGCGGCAAATCCGCTGAATTGAATGTAACACCGACAGACGAGAGTCTTGCAATTTTTTTATTATTTTTCTAATTCCCTCAGTATTTTTTATTATTATTATTTTTACTCCAAGAATCCTTGACTATGGAACTCTCCCGTCGATAGCCATGGTTCCAGCATCCTTGGGATTATTTTGCTTATGTTCCCTCGTTCTCTGAAGACGGTATGTTTCATGTCAAAAGTTTTCGCCCCCGAAAAAAAAAACGAAAAGAAAAACTCCTGAATTTTTCCTGTTTAGCAGGATTCCCTTAGCTCCTGAACGTCGCATGTAAACGTCCATCGACATGGGAGCACCGACAAGAATTGATGTAGGAACAAAATTAAAGCGAAATCCTTTGACGTGGTAGCCCCATTAGGGGATAATGGGGATGACAAAATATTTGTCCCATCAGAGGAGCATCCAAAACTCGCCTCTTGCTTGCTATAGCCTCGGGCGAAACATAAAAGTTCGCCGTCTCGCTGTGGTTGAGGCTGAGGCGGAATAGCAAACTGGAAGGAAATGGATGATCCCAAGTCCATTAAAGGGCATTTTCCGCAAAAATGCCCCAACCAATGCTAGTCCGGAACTTGGGAGAGAGAAAGGAGGATACATTTTACCAGGATTTTAGGGCTCCGCCGCGCCGGTCCGGTGCATGTGCGCAGAGAGATCCCATCACCCGGCCTATAAATGTTTTCGTGCAAGTCATCGCTTCAATAGTGGCAATAATAATCCTCAACGTTCCCTTTTTAGGTATAATCAAAGTCTATTGGAGTCTACTTGAAGTTATCAAAACCGTTGACGGCTGCCAGCCAAAGAGGGGCCCCTTGGAGGGCGTACTGTGTATAGCAACAACACCCTCAGATCGGGTGAGGGGCATCCGCCCCCCGGAGCAACTCCTTCAGAGATTTGCGCTTGCGATATAAATTAGATGCTCGGAGCCTTATCACCGTGATTTATGTGCGGCAATATGACTAGCAACTTCTGGCTCTGTTTAATTTGTATGTTCGGCTCCAGCAGATACATCTACGGGCCTGCGGGGGGTGCCTTCTTCCCTCCCTACCCTCCCGCCGGATCCTTTCTAGACGTCTTCCTTGAAAGGACTTTCATCAGTCCCGAACACAAAACTGGGATAACATGCGTCTCGCCATAATGGACCACAACCGCCGCCGTACTGCAGTACTACTCTCTGGATGGATGGATGGATGCTGGATCCCGGGCTTCGGCAGTTAATTGCTTCCTTTGTATCTTGGCTTTTCAAGGACTATTGTGGGGATCATCAGCGGAAGAAGAAAATCGGAATTTATTTCTCATTCCGTGCAGATTTGCTTCTTCTTTTCTTCCTGTGTTCCCTTATCTTGCGCCAGAAGCACACAAACCTTTGTGTATAGTATACGCTGGAGCCCTGTTTTTTTTTTTTTTTTTTGATAGACATAGGGGGGAAAAATGCTAGGCCCAGCAGAAAATATAGGACCCTACTACGTGGCACATATTGGTCGTCGCCAGGATAAACGCATTAGGCCAGGGGAGCTTTTCAAAACGACCATTCATCATATTCGGAACTGGGAGCCAGGAACGAATTTCATTGCTTCCGCCACACTCGCGTATATATCAGCGCTGGTAAATCTGCAATGAATTAGAGCTCCCCCGTCCTGGTGGTGGGACTTCCTCTCGCGCTGCAGCAGCAGCACAGCATCATCATTCTGGACTAGCTTAAGGACCTATTGACACGCGTGCTCTGCGGACCCCAGAATTGATGCCCCACATGCGGAGGAGCACGGCATAGTGGCGATCATCCGACGTCAATAGATGAGTTATTTTATGAAAATCAAAGAGATAATTTCCAACAAATCTCATCAATTCGACGCTTACTCACGTACAAAACCAAGGATGCTACTGGACGTAGGGCCCCACCACACAGCGGAGCCCCTGGTTTTGCTTTGTGTGTCCGCGGGACGTACGTGACCGTCAGGCCTGGTCTCTGGTTGGTGCACCCCATCGTATGAGGGTCCAGCTGGATTCTGGCCCTCCCGAACACCGAACACTGAAGTCCTAAATCACGGGCTATATCGTGAAATTATTTACAGCTCGGAAATTATGAGATTATCGTGTGAACATTTCGCCGGGACCGCCATTAATAACAAACATGCGAACCTGTTGGAGCAGAAGCCTTTTGTCACTCGCGCGGGTGGCAGACGGAAAATTAGCACGGCCTGGCGATAAGTTCGATTGCTTTTGATTTTATAACAAATTGCATGGGCGCAACAAATTTCGGAATTTTTATGGTGACACACAAATTATGTGCAATTAAATTTTAATAAGGAAATTACATACCTGGAAGAAACAAGAAAGTTTTGCAATATTGTTTTAGATACGGCGATATGGATACTCGTACTATGAGACAGCTTAAATCATATCAAAACTTTAATGATCAATTTTACATTTTCCTGGGTGATGAGAGGTTAATTGTAAGCGGCAACTACGAGCGATCAAACAGCTCTATACAATGATAGCCAACATAAAAAAAATGTCTGTTTTTGTAATGGATTACACAATTCAGCCTTAAAGGAGCAATTGCTGAATTGAGCCATTCAACTACAACAACTAATATTTTCAATTCAGCCAGCGTTTTACTGCATCGCTGGTAGGCTGAATTGCGATAAGCATAAAATAAAAAGCAATCAACGTAGCAAAGAATGTTGACAACAATTGAAATTAAATAAAAACAAAATATTTTATTCCAAAGTCGCTGACATCAAATTATATTTACATTCTGGTTAGATACGATAAAAAAATTTCAATAAAATGAACGCATACTTCCCACAACCGACAAATTTTTTCATTTAATTTTGTCGCAGGGGCCCTTTGAGCAATTTTTAGATGATTTTCTTCTTTTTTAAATTCGTCTGCATCCATATTTATTTTTAGTTAATTTGGATATTGATACTGAATTGTGATTTACCCCGCAAAATAACTCCGTCAAATATAAATTTGTTTCGACTTCAAAGGGTTGACTGGGAATAAATATTGTGTTTTTTTTTAAATAATATATTTCAGATACGCCTCGCCGAGGGCAAATAGACATGCCTACGCGAACAATTTTATTGATCAGGGTAAAGGGAATAAAAGGAAATATTTTAGGATGCGTCATATGATATTATTTTTAAACTTGCTTGTGTAATGTTATTATACTGCTATCTATTCATATCCTTATTCCACGACACGTTCTAGGAATAAAATACAAATTATATTTTTGGGCTGATCTGAAAATTCTTTCTACGTTTAATTGGAAATTGGCGTCAATGAAAACATCGATTTTAGGAAAAATTTTCTTTTGGGAACAGAAATTTAATAAGGATGGCCAGCACGATTTCGGTAATATCATAATACCTCAGGCGTACGACAGGGTAGTCACTTGGGTCCCCTTCTCTTATTTATAAATGAGCGAGTTTGACCTTGTCTCATTCTAAAATTTCAAAATTATCTTTTACGCTGACGATGATACAATTTTTTGAACCATTACTGATTTTGACGACTGGCTACTTTTTAATAATGAATTGAACAATTTTTATTTATGGTGTTCCTCAAAATGTTTTCATTTAAATATGAGTAAATGTACTTTTTTGTCTATTTCAGTGAAAGACCTGAAGGTTGCTATTTAACTATAAATTTAAAAAGTCAAAAAATAGTACGTCTTGTTTTGGAATACGCCAGTCTTATTTTTGGGCACCTTTGTACAAGTCTCAATGTGATCGTGTAGTATCTGTCCAGAGACGATTCTTACTAATCGAATGTGGTAGTTCAGAATTACTTTCTTTATTAAATATTTCTGTTTCTCGTTGCGGTCTTAGACATTATAATTTATTTCACGTTTCTCAGCATCGCACGAATTCTCTTCTATACGAACCGATTACATCTATTGCAGGATCGTTCAATAGTCATTACAATTTAATTAACTTACACCCAAAATTGGCTTCTCAATAATTATGGTAACTTTTATTTTGTCTTAATTTGTTGCATCTGCTTTATTATTTTTTCATCTTCTGCTTAGGACTTTTGGTATATTTTTATATATTGTTGTTGATCATTTTCTTAATTCGTCCAATATTTTTGTTTATTTGATTAATTTACACCCATGGACAACTAATTAGAAACACATATATGATGTTGAATTGAGTTGAAAATTCTCAATGTTCTTGTTTCATATGAACAAAAAGGAGCTAAATTAACATTCTCTGACTTACAATGTATTAAAACTTATAGTTAAATTTCAATTGTTTTCTTAAACATTTTGAATACAATGCCATAATATTTCCAATACATAAATTTCGCCGGACAACTAATTAGAAACACTCGTTTTGGATGGAATAAAAATTGTTTTTTTTCCAATATTTCGTAGGAAAACCTGTTTGTAATATTATTTCTTCGCACCTCTTCTTTGTTGAAAGCATAAGTCGGTTTCATCTCTTCGCAGGTATATTTTCCCATGCTAATTTAATTGCAATAAAAAGTTCGTCAAATTTTTGAAGTTTTTTGAAGAAACTGATTTCTGTACGTCACCCCACAGGTATTCAATAGGATTGAGGTGCGCATTTGATGCAAGCCACTCCAACACACTAATAAAGTTGTCTTGAAAAGAGTTGTTGGTATGCTTTGCGGTGTGCTTAGGATCGTCGTCCTGTTGGAATGTCTAGATCACAGGCAAATTTCCCTCAGCCCATTAAGTTTTCAAGTATGTCGACGTACATTTCCTTCATCAGGGTGCCTTCTATGCTATGAATGGGATCAACTCCATACCAGGAGAAGCAGCCCAACACGATGATCGATCATCCGCCATACTTTACAACAAGAGTAGTATACCTCGAATCAAATGCAGCGGCTTTAGGTCTACGAACAGACCTTCTACCGTCTGGACCCGTTCTATTAAATTTTGTTTCGTCGCTCCCTAACACATATTTCCATTGGTTTGCTGTCCAGGCCAAATGAGACTTGTCAAAATTCGATCCTTTTTTTTCGGTTGCTTGCAGACATGGGTTCTTACGTGAAACTCTGCCGTGCAACTCAGCCTCAGCCAAACACCTTCTAACGGTTCTCGCTGAAACTACCGTTACGTTATCACCGAAAATTTTGCAGTGGATGTCAGCAGAATTCTTTCTAGTGTCCTTTTTCGTTGCTCTGATGATTTGTCGATCTGTTAGCTCAGAGATTTTCCGAGATCTTATTTTTCTTAGAACATTTTCCATTGTTCCGTGGACTTGGGAATATTTTACTGCTCCATAAACAAGTTTTAAAGAGCATATCAATTGGTTTGCAATTTGGCAATAAGACATTTTTGCTTAACAAAGACGCACTACTTCCATGTAGCGTTACAATTTTTTTCTTGCCCATGTTTATAAACAATGTATTGAAAAAAATAATCTCTTAACTTAATTTAATGTAACTTAAATATTTACTAATGCAATTATTCAGAGAAATCAATTTTTGTTTAATAAGATGGAAAAATGAATACTGTTTCTAATTAGTTCTCCACGTAAAATAGCATTCACGCGAAATGATATCACCACAGGATGTTTGTGTGGGCACGAACTACTACTAAAAGTGCAGTTTTTAAGTAGCACGTGGTCGCTAGGTTTTCGCTGGTATCATACCGTTAGATTTGAAACTAATGCGAAAGAAGGAGAGTGCACAAAGCAGTGCTGATCAAACTGTTTCTAATTATTTGTCCATGGGTGTATATTAGGGTGTCCCTTATTTTTCAACTTTGTTATTTTTCGACGCATAGGGCCTACTTTTTTTCGTATTGATGTAAAACACTCGCACAGCAAATTTCGTTTCATTTGGTACACTACAACCCGTGCCGACTTGCATCCGAAGACGTTTGTACAGGTTTCTATGGAATACTAAGCGCGCGAGCGGCATGCCTTCCCATTGTGGTCATTCAAATGCAATAAGTCGCTATAACAACACGGTTTTATTAATTTGAATAAAATGACCATTCAATTACGAAGTGCTAGAAAAAGTATATACTTAGTCAGGGAGGCAAACCACCAAATAACAGGCTCAAAACTCGACAAGTTCTTGCGGTGTTATAATAATAGTAAAATGAATAAATAGTAGTGAGTTGTGGGTGGTTCACTAGCAGTAACGAGGAAGAAGAGAAGACCAAGAAGAGGTATGCTTAAGACCAAGAAGAGGTATATTTAAGGATACGGGATAATTCCAATCCGCTGGAATTGAGTAACATAATGTAAGTTTGGAAGAATATGTTTCACAACAGGAACAAAGTAGGGCATGAAGATAACGCACAAGATGAAGATGCTGATATAAGACCAAGCAGTAAGAATTAGAGACGAGATTATGTTATTTCACAAGGATAATGCAGAAAATCTTTTAAATAAAAATTATTATTGAAAAATATGTTATTATTTTATTTAAAAAACAACATTTCTCTAACTATAATACTAGGAACATAAATAATTTCTTTTTGGTCTCTATAGCAGGACTCCTTGCTCTATTGCTACGAACACAAATGGTTGCTTATTGAGTCCTATTATGGAAGTCGAGTTTGGTCGACTGCGATACTAAAAACAGTGTCTTCGCTAGTTGAGTCAACCAAACTCGACTTCCATAATAGGGCCCCCCATTGATTCTTATAACACAAATCCTTACTTCATTACTGGAACTGGCTACTTTTTCGAGAGTAAGGACATGTATCTCCCTCTTCTACCATTGAAAATTGTGGAGATTATTTGGTCCACTCCCCGTGGCATTTTGTTCTTTTTTATTGGCTTGTAATTTTCTCTTTACCTTTAACTGCCAGTCATTACATACTTGAAAATGTAAGCAGTGTAATATTTTGGTAATTTAAGAAGTTTTTACTTTTACTTTTTGCCATTCTAAATTTTTCTTACTGGAGGATCTATGCTATTTAGCTTCCGACTTATTTGGCTCTACTCATCCTGATATTTTGCTTTAGGAATAAAAAAATTTACAGCAAATTTTAACCATTTCGCAAGATTTTGATTTTGGTTCATGAATTCTATTAATTGCTCGAACTGTTTCTTGTTCGTGACTGTAACCCTAAAAGAATACGTTGTAATAACTGAAAAACATATTTATAAATATTTTGGGCCCCCTTTTCATTTCAGGCAGGTCCGATTTTAGTTTCGGAAAAATCGATGTAAAAACAAGTCATTAAACTGACCTTTTATCTGCCATGTGGCCAAATTTTTCAGTATTCGCCCTTTGTCACCTGAAAAAAGCGTTCGACAAGATTCGTCACTTCACAACGACGTTTGTCGTAAAAATCGACTCCTAGAATAACCAAAAATGTGAGGTTTGGCGATTTTTACGACATTTGTCACGTAATAGCATATCAGAATAGGAAAAGCTGAAAGTGACAAATCTCACTAGGTAAGACGACTGCCAGAATAAGCACCTGAATGTTAGGGAAAGTGTCAATTTAGTAATTCACAAAACGAAATGTGAAGTACTCCTTTCTGTTCAGATAAGGAAACTTTGGTGGAGACACCAACCACTGCTCTACCGCGTAAATCGTCAGGGAAAAGAAGGAAAAAGGATTTTATTTCAGCAAAACTAGTAGCGGCCTTAGACAGATGCCAGCTGAGTATTAAGGACTCCGTCTTCTCCAGGCCACCGTGGAAACGCTAGGTCTTAGCATAGACGAATATCACATTAATAAGTCGTCCATTCAAAGAGTTCGATCACAAATACGAAAACAAAGGGCAGAGTCGATAAAAACGCATTCTCATGATCATGTTACTGATGTAGTCACTGTTCATTGGGATGGGAAACTGCTTCCTGGGTTAGACGTCAGGAGTTCTAAAGAAGAGCGGTTACCTGTGTTGATTTCATTCGATGATAAAGAACAATTTCTTGCTGTCCCAATACTAGAGAGTTCTTCTGGTAAAGATCAAGCAGAGGCAGTTTTTAATGTGTTTCATGATTGCAACTTCGATGATCAGATGCAAATAATGTACTGTAACACTACAGCCTCTAATACTGGTCATTTTAGTGGAGCTTGCGTATTGATAGAACAAAAGCTTGTGTTAAAAAATCTCAAGTTACTAAAAGCCCTGATATTCCACTTTTCAAACAATTCAGAGAGAACATTGTTTCTACAAACATTCAAACTTGCCCCGAATTTGTGAAACAACATATCAGTAACGGCGACATCGATCAATTAGTAGCATTAGAATAATAAAATATTTTGAACTAGCATCATATCTACAAGAAGTGAATTTTGCTTATTATGAAAAACTTTAGGAGCTCGTCGGCACGGGTTGTAATCATCGTAAGCAAATATTATTTCGCATGTGACTAGACCATAGTAGTTGTAAAAAAATTAGGGGGTATGCGCTAGCAAATACGAAAAAAAAATTTTTTTTGTCATATAAGGGACACCCTAGTGTATATGTTCTAAAAGGCATTGTATGTCTTATTGCAATGGGTATTTATACCTAGAAACATAACAAGTTCATAAATGCATTAAAGTTGGTTTGTTTGGGTAATTCAGCTCCGTACATTATTATGCTGAATTGTTCATCAATGCGCATTTTATGTGTTTATGAACTCATCGTTATGCTTGTCACTGTAAAGGCCAAAGATGTTTTCTTCGTAATTTGTTTGTTTTTGCTTAAAATCGTTTTGTCTTTTATATGCATTTTTACAGGTAATATTGTATTGATTTCGTTTATATAAGTCCTGATACAATATCAAAATGGCATCAAAAACAAATCTTATTAAATTCTAGACCGAACAACTCATCGCTGTGTGCTGTACACAGAATTTTGGCAATGTTCATTTTGACCTTAAATTACAAATTCGGTCAGGGTTCAGAAAATACGTCCTGGACGGACGGACGGACGAAAGGCTTAATTCAATTTCAATAAACTTTGAGTTAGGATGTCTTAATTAAGAGCAACATTGAGACACAAAACTGGACCAGATCGACTCGAAAAAGAAATTGGGCCGCGTTTCGTGTCGGTCAAATGTAAATCAGATATACATCGTGTCACGGCACAGCGATGTGTCATTGGTCCAGAGATAGTATTGGGAATCATCCGGGATCCCATACCCTTGTCCGGGGAAATCCCCGCATTTATGACCCAAATGAAAATTAATGATATTTCAGCGGTCCCCTCTCCTTTCAGATAAACCACACAAATTTTGAGTTATCCCCATAGAAGTCATCGTCAATCATTTATAATTGGTGCCAGGGAATGAGAGTTATTTTCGTTTTGCTATTTGTTACTTTTCCCATGGTTTTTTGGGGATCGGAAGAGCAAATGGGGTCGGATTTACCGGCCCATTAAAAACATCAAAGAGCAGGGTGCTCCAGTGGCCTCGATCTTTTTTTGGGGGGAAACACACAATTTTATTTCTCCGTGTTTATTGAAAGAAGTTGCAAAAGCGATTTCAAAATTTCGAAATTCGGGAGCCACTCGGAATGTAAAGTAAGGTACATAAAAATCGTATCACTCTCAGGCGTTCGTGTGCAGTCTGATCAAGTGCAAGAGGACCAACATTTCGGCGGTGGAGCCTCACCAATGTTGTGTCTTGTTCTCTTCCTCCTTTTTACCCAAATTTACTCCAATAAACTTTTTCAATTCCATGCCACCGCACAAAGTAAACCCATAAATATCCCCGGAGGCAATAAAAATGTTTGCGTTTAAAAGTCGAACTCAACTCCCCCGCCCGGGCAGAGAGGCCAGCACGAGAGCACCGGGGAGCACCGGGGAGCACCAGGAGTTCGGCCGAAGCCCTGCTCCGGGCTGGATTGGATGCTGTGTCGTCGTGGAGCAGAGCTGAGCTCAGGGATTTGAATGGAGAAGAATCTGCCGCCATGTGGTAACCTGATGTCTTCTTATTATTGTAGTTGGAAGTTTATGGCATCAGCAAGACACAATAAATGCCCTGTTTCGAAGGTAGGAGTAACAGCGCCCCAGATCCGGACTCAGCCAAGTCCCGGATATTGATATATTCCCGGCAATTTTATCGGGAGGACGGAAGAATTCCATTCGGGGTACACAAATGTGAAAAATAGAACTTTGGCGGCAGATGAGATGAAGCACAGAGATCCATTTCTTCGGACGGATCTTCGCCAGAGCCTGATCCGAATACTTCTCGGTCTAATGGCCAGCAGCATCAGTGTCTGATGGAGCCCCTTGGCCCGGAGCACCTTTATGGCTCGCCCGGGCGGGCGCCTCGCCCACTGTAAACACGCTGTCGAGTATCCGTCCAGTGATTTCTCAATAAAACTTTGTTCTGGCAAATGTTATGAATTTGAACAGCTTTCGCTTTCCACTCCATAATTTGAGTTTATTTTTACTGGATCCCGGGGCATTACTGCCGGGCCAGGATTCGGGAGGCCCCGAGCATCTTCTCTAGCTGGAGATCTCGGGGAACGGTCAGACGAACGCTCTGACGGCGACGGAGGCCCCATTCATTTGTTTATACACGTGGTCTTGATTAATTAACTAAAGTGATTCGTCTTGAGCGAACAACTCGGATAATGGACCCCAACATGTTATTGGATTTCCCAATTAAAGCATGTTTTACGACCAAATGGAGCCTCAACCGGGCTTGTGATTTATGACCCCCAGACGGGGAGCAGGGAGAAGATGATCAAAGGAGTTTTGAAAGTAATCAGTGGCACTTCCTCTGCCCGCCGGCTGCTATGCGAATGCTCGGAATGTTGTAAGAGTTTGGCGCGGGGCTTCTTCGATTATATTGCGATTGTTTTTGCAAGGAATTCGTAAATCATCTCAGAACTTTTTAAAAGTTGATTGCCCGGAATGGCACAGACTCCCCCCGATTAGGATCACCAGGCTTCGAGGGTAATACATAGCTGATTTGGGAAAACTTTTGACTTTTACGGCACGGACACACTAAAAATTCATTCAATTTAAGTTTTAGAGAACTTTTTTATTTTAGCTCTTTCAATCGGTATGCCGATAGAAATAAAAAACAATTGCGACTTTGGTTTTCTCAAGGAACTATTTTATTACGATAAGACTTTAAGACAGAGTGACTGCTGAATTTCATCCAGCTACTTATTCAACTATTGCGAATTGTGCACATGTGAGTGGCATATCCGAGTAAAAATGAACGGCGTTTGCACCTCGGCCGCACGTTTTCTAGACGGTGCACATAGGGGTATTTGAGGTCAAAATCCGGACAAAAATATTTTTTGCTCCCAAACAACTGAGGACATTGTAATAAACGCTATTGTGGTGAATAATGTTACTAAAGATATTAGGCTTGTGAATAAAGTTATATAATTTAGTAAAAATAAGTACATTTACATATTACATCCAAAAACAAACAAATTATATTATTCTGATGATGACATCCACGGTTCATCTGAAGACTCAACTGCCTCCTCTCCAACGTCTTCCTCATCGGATGAATCTGCTTGCCTAACTGTTTCAGCGGGAAGAAGCATTTCGAGAGTTTCTTTGAGAAATGGTTTCGTCATTTTCCTCGGAAGAGGTCTCATGCCAGTTATTAAGGGATCCGAGCTCAATAATAGTCTATTAATGACATCAAGATTGCAGGACTCTCTGCTGAACTTTCGAGCGTAATTTTGACGATATTGACGGAAGTGCTTAGCCTTTTGCAAAATGGAATAGCATGGATAAAAATTTTTATTGGTGTTTCTAATTATCTCATACTGTCTTCTTGATAAGCCAGCTTCGACGAACATAGACAATGCTTCATCTGGTGTTAATCGCTGTTTTATCTCCTTCTGGCTGTCAGCGAATGCTTTTCTATATTTTTTGGCACGATTTGGAGATTTCGTTATGTCTTTTATCACCTTGGAAGCTTCTGTCTTGCCTTCACATCGCAACTTCACGTGAGTAGCAAAAGTTAACTCTCCAGAGCTCATTTCACTGCGGACAGCTTGAGTTTTTCTTCTTTTACTTCTTGCGCTGACATCTTCGAAAGACTTCTGTGGACGGCCTGGTCGAGATCTCGCTTGTGGTATTTCAAAGGTCCCTTGTAACCAACTCTCATTTCTTTTCAAGAAAAGATCTTCTCTGTAGTATGACGCGGTCCATCTGCGCTTTATTTCTGATTTCAGGTTTGAAAGTTTGTGCTTTGCCTCTTTCCGTTGATCCTCCGAGTAATTTTGGGAGTTCAACAAAGAAGATTCAGCATGGTCCAGTTTTTGATTTATATTATCATGAGGGTGCTCTTGCATGATGTCATAAAAGCGTTTTCGAGTCATAACTTTGACTCCGGACGGCCCTAAAAAAAATAACATAAAAGTGGTAATTATATGTTACTTTTGTGTTGTGAGATACCCTCAGATATCGAAGGCGATTATTACTCAGCAAGTTGGACACAGTTGGAATTATTTTTTATTGTGATGATTAGAGGAGACTATCTTCTACAATATGAGATAAAAATCAAAGCCGGGACTCATCCAGAAGTATAACAAAACCTTTCAAGTTTCACAAATTTTTAACTTACAAATGATTTAAAAACTATGTATTTGAAAACGACATTTTCCATAAGAGATTATAATGTATCACTATTAAAAATATTTAAATAAGTAGTACATACCTGCTTCAGAAATATCCATGCTCAAAAACTTGTTGATATTTTCTAAACACTTAAAAAATCACTTTGAAATACTATCTCTCACACTGAACGCCACGGGACTGTACGTGCTGGCTAAAGAACAACAAAATTCCGACTGAGAGAGCTACTACCTGGTAGTGCGAGGGGATAAAAACGGGTCAACTCTTTACCTACCATCTATTCATATTTCACAGGTACTAACTAGTTTTGTGATACAAGCGATTCTGCGAAATCGACTTTTGTCCGGATTTTTACCTCAAATACCCCTATGTGCGGTGGTACGACGGCTGCACGAGGTCAGTAGTGTTTTTGAAAAATATTAAACGGCTGCACGGAGTAAAAACAATTTGAGACAAATTTTAACGAACGCACGCTCGGCTGTAAGAGGGTCGAACTTGAGCACAAACAACAACGACCGCACCTCGGCTGCACCACGGCCAAACCAATTTATATTTATATATACATTTACAAATTGGCTTAGTCGATGATGCGACCAAGGTTGGCCGAGAGTGCGGGCGTGGTAGCCTTTAAGTGGTGGACCTACGGCCTTACTTATACTATACTATTCCCAATTTGATATTACTATAATTTTAAGTGCGGCGTCATGCGGTCGAATTAGCCCGACCGTGCAGCCGAATAAAAATTCAAAGTGCAGAGTTCGCGTGGCCTTCTTAACAATTTTAGAGTTTTTTCTCGAGGAGCAAAGTAAAATTTTTTTAAACTATCTGCTTCTGGAATAATTTTAAGAAGATAATTTGTTTTTTTTTAAATCTCCACAATGGGGCCTCAAATGAAAGTCAATTACATAACGAAATCAAATATATATATAAGTAATTTTTTTCTTTAAATTCTATTAACAAACAAATAAAGAGGCTTTAGAAGAATTTTGTTCTGACTCCTATTTACGAAAAGAATAATAAAAATAATCTGAGAAATTATGGAAACGTATTCTTAAAGAAACAATCGAAAAGTAAGTTTGTTAGAAAATACTCACCACGTGAAATGACTTGACTTATTTTTTGTATATATTTGGGAGATTATGTGTAAGTGAGTGAGTTCTATAAATTTTCTACTAAATTTGTGTAGATAACGACGCATTTCCCGTATCTTAATAGATTCGTTTTATTATTGAATTTTAGTTGCATGTATCACATAGATAAAGTTTTATTTCAAATTAAATTTCGGAGTTGACTCATCCGTTATTCTAGGTCACTGCTTTTATACTCCACAATACGTAAATCAAATATTTCTGAGTGCCTCAATTATGCTTGAAAAGCATCTAGACAACATGATTTACGAGCACCTATCCGAATTGCCAAAGTGAAACTGCTTTTAAAGCTCAGCTGAACGGCTTAAGATTGATCAGGTGAGATGAGTCGTATCTCAGGTAGAGTCCATTAGTGTTTTATCTTAACAGGGTAAACTTAAAGTATAAATATACAGAGCGTAATAAAAAAGTTTGTAATCCATCCAATGCATTTTGGGATTTATGTAGCCATTTATGGCGCATTATAGCACAGAAAATTTTATTGGCCCCCCAGCAATAAAGGGTTCGCATGTATTCAGGGTCCAAAAGTTGGAATGGAACCCCCAATTGAAGGGATGGTGCGGAACACGAAAGGACATTAAGCTCCTTATAATTGTTTTATAAGAAACTTATGACCATGTCCTCGTTGTCAGAGAGCCGCCATGTCGAGCTCGGGCCCTGGCAACATCACGCAAGCAAAAAGTCATTTTCCAGAGGACAAACTTTGGAATGACTTTAGTAATTTGATTTTATAATTTTATTTGCAACATAAAGAGAGCAGCACGACAAATAGACAAACAGGCGGACAGGGCAGGGATATCTAGTGGGCGGACCAAGTTCCATCCGAAGTGTTTAATATTGAATTATTGTCGTCGGTTATGTGCATTGTTATGCGCTGAATGCCATTACTCCTCCGAAGCCAGGTGGATAGGTAATTAAAATTTCCTCCCCCGGGATGGCCTGGCCTGGTCTAGGCTTTCTCCAGCTGCATGTTACAACGTTTCAACGTTTCCAACCAGCGCCACAAAATTTGCCCTCGGTAGCATGGCGGTGGAAACGGCAAAAATGAAATCACATTTGTGATGCATTCGTGATGAGAACTGAATTTACGAGTGCTTTTTACGGTGATGTTAATCACCAGGAGTCTTCATTAATGCGCCAGCCGCTTTCCATATGGATGATGGGCTCCCTTCCAGGCTAGAAGGCCCCTTTTCGAGCCGCGGGGAGCGTAACGAGGAGCGTTTAGGTAACGATTGTTTGGGTGGCTTGTTGCTTTTTATTGCCCCCAACAAGTCACGACATTCTTCGATGTGTTTGCAGTGTAATAAATAACAAGGGAATTGGCTTTTTCAATCTATTTTTACCTGGACAAATATTGATAGTTACTGGAAGAAAACAAAAACTTTTTAAGTGGCCCATTTACATGCGTCTATAAATTAAAAGAAACAAGTTAAATCTGAAAAGAGTTTCTATTTTACTACGTTTCTTTTATTATTAATATTCTTAGTGTCTTTAAATTTTCCCCTTAATGTTTTTGTTTTGAAAATCTGATAAATAATGACCTGACATATTTTTAAATTGTAAATATTTTAAAATATTCATAGGATTCTGACTCGAAAGACTGCATTAAAATTGTCGTTGCCATTCAGAAGTTATAGCCGGACAACGTGACAGAATGACAGCAAAGTAGTTCAATTTTATTTTTTTGTATGTATAAGTCAAGCCTGCAAATTTGAACAAAATTAATTGAGGGCCTGTCCAAATCCATGTCTTCATCTTCGTCTCGTTATGACAAATCGTGAAGACACACCGATCTAAGCTCTGTCTGAATTCAGGTTCATGCCTGCGAGCTTAGCTAAGTGTAATAGTTGAGCTGAATTGAGTTGCTTAGCTTGATGAGCGAGTCAAGGCTTGGGCTCACTTCGTGAAGTGGACTGCATGAAATTGGCAGGCTTAATAAGCAGTTGTGAAATTAATAAACAATGTACATAAGCTCAAAATCTACTTGTAAAAGTACAATTCATCGTGATTGTTACAGACTGTTATAGACATACACTGCTGGTCAAAATACTAGGTGTTACATATAATTATTAAACTTAAGCCATTTTTATTATAAAAATTACTTCATAAATTATTCCATCGTTTTCCGTTTGACTAAGTATATAATTAGGAAAGTAAGAATAAGAATTATAATATTAATTCATTTATTTTAAAAATAACAAAAATTCCTTTCTGATGTTGGACAAAATAATGGTGAGTTCATTATATCAAAAATAAACTCTCTTTCACAATAAATTAGTGTCTACTTATATAACAAAAATGAATTTTAAACAAAAATAAATATTTAATAGTCCGAAATACCTAAATTTTTTAACAAAACGGCTTCAATTCACCTTGACATGGAATTTATTAATTTACGGCACTTCTCAATGGGTATGGCTTTCCAATGCGACTGAACCGTACTCCACAAATGCTCCTTATTTGTTATTTTTTCTTTTACCAAGAATCATTTCAACTCATCTCACTAGTTCTCAATGGGATTGAGCTCATGGAATTGACTTGGCAAAGAAAGAACATTAACATTATGATCCGTAAACCTAATTAGATGAGTGTTTGGGATCATTATCCTATTGAAATTGCCACCTAAGGGGCATATTTTCTTCAGCATAAGGGAGCATCACATTTTGCAAAATATCCGTATGAACTATCTTGGCTATTGTCTCCTTAATCCATATAATGGGACCGACAAGAAAAGAATCCCCGTACCATGATGCCTCCCCGTCATGTTTGACTGTCTTTTTTGTGAATCTAGGATCATATTCTTTGCCGCTTGGATTTCGGACATTCCGCCCGCTGTCAGATCTGTTTAAGTTGATCTTTGTTTTATCGCTTCATAGAATTTTGTAAAACTTTTTGAGATGTTCTTCACCGGCCCCAATCTCTATGGTTAATGGCAAAATCTTTTTTTGCCTAAAAAAAAACTCTCCTAGCAATTCTTCCTGGGAGATTTGCCCTTTGTAATCTTCTGCGGTTAGTTCTTGCGCTGATTTCGTTCCCCGCAGCTGCGCAAATCGTTACTGAAGACACAAATTCACCCCTCTTAGCCATAATGAAGATCAGTGGTTGGAGTCGTTTTCGTAGGTCGACCTCTGGTTTTTCTGTTTTCTTTTAGGCTTTAATGCATTTTAAACAAAATTCTGTGGACGAACTAAGACGTCGGAAATGAATTTGTAGGTTATATATATATTTTTTTATAAGAATATTTTTAATTTCGTAGAACTCACCATAAAGAAATTTGTGACTTACATTTTGAGCTGCTGCGAAATTTCATTGTTCTTCAAAATGTCCAAAGTTGACTAAAATACGGCTATTTTAATTTTTTTTTAAATATTTTTCTCGAAAACTTAAGGTAATGGAAAAAACCAAGTTTAAATTAGTGATTAGTTTCCATTAAAGTAATGAAAAAACTTCACTTCATACGAAATGTAAGACATTTTGTAAACTAGTTTTATTAATAAATTTTTAAGTGCAACAGTTTAGTCCTCTACTTAAGTAAATGTTAAATGTAAAGCTAAGCAAACAAATTCGTCTAAATTTTTATAACAAATAGCTAATTCGCTGACGTCATAATAAAATAAAGACGAAACTAGGATTCGGACAATCCCCGAGTAGTTTTCGAAAAACCTTCATCATGGCTGTTTTGAGAAAAATACATTAAAAGAGTGTAGTAAATTTGGAGACCTATAACTTCGTAGATTTTTATAAGATTAAACTTGATAATTTCCGGAAATATTCTCGATATGTACCTACAAAAAACTCAAAACTGAACCATAGAAATTCCTTAAGCCGAATTGAACTACATTTCTTCAAAACTATCGTGAAAATAATGAAGGTTTTCCTTTACAACCTTAAGGTCTCTGTGATCGAGTCTTACTCTTGCTGGATGAATTTATAAAAAAAGTAGGTTGATAAAACTGTCTCCAATAGGTTTAAAAATTAGTCAGGGAATTTACATCATTTAGTGACACCTACAAACAAATAATAATATTCCTAAATTAGTAATGAAATGATCCGAAATAATAAAAATGATTTCAAGTAAAAACAAAACATTTTTCTAGCCTAGATGTACTTTCAAAGCGCGTTTGATGTGTAAACAAATTGTCTCGACTAAAAAAATGTTTCTATTTCGAATTTTATAATAGGTTCCCAGTCTCTTCAATACCGGATATTGAAAAATTTTATTAAGAAAACTAACTGAACAGCAAGAGCCTTCAAAATCAGACAAATTATTAATAAAAGATATAATTTTCTCTTCTCCTTTCTCTGCCCAGGAATCTGCTCAATTTAGATCTTTCAACTTTTGAAAAATCAATTTCGACTGAATTTCGAATATCCGACTAAAACTTCCTCACACTGAAGAATATGGCTTAAAGGTCCCTGTGACTGCCGGTGAAGTTTAGGGAGAGTAGTGAATATAATCTGTCATCACAGGAGGACTAGGACGTGATATCCTCGAGGAGGCACAGGAATCCCCGCCGACATGCCGGAGCATAAAAGCATAAAAGCAAGCAACAGCAGCAGCAGAAATCCCCAGCTACTTATGACATTCTAAGCATCGTGCAAACCTCCTCGAATCAATCAAATCAAGAAAAACAAATCGATCGCAGCACCTATTATGCCGGCACTCCTGGGGGGACCTGCGGAGCCCCGAGGAGTCCGGGGGAGGTGGACGGGGGCATGGAACCTTTTAACAAAAAAATTCTATCAATTCCCTGCTAGCTTGGCACAAAGGTGGAAAAGCAAACGAATCTGACGAGAGTAGGGCGAAATGCGGGCAACAGTTACAGACTTTTGTACCTGAAAATCTAGAGGACCCCGCACCCCAAAAGAAGCGGGTGTCTGGTGTGGGGGGCCCGCCTCAGTAGCGTCGTCATCACGATTACAAAAGGCGATTGGAGATCAATCACTGGCGGTCCTGGCGCTCATTAATAACGTTCGAAAGGTAAGAAAAATGGAGCTGCCATGCAGAGAGTGTTCGTTACCGGCCATTACGAACAGTTTTTTCCTTATTACAGTCCTTTGTGGGTCTCTTAAAACGCTACCGAAGCAGGCCGCAGCTGGACACCATTATGGGGCCCCATGGCCGGCATTAGAAAGCCTCTCGGCCGCCGCCGCCGCCGCCGGGCCGCGCCAACGGATTTTCTCGTATTTCTCGTTTGTAGCGCGTGCCAATGACCGTCGTCGTCGATGCTGGACGTCTGGTTTTATGCCGCCGCAGCATGATGAAGTGTAAACCTCTGCTGCGGAGCATAATCCGTCGCAGCATCATTAAAAGAGCCACATAGCAGAAACGGGTTCCATCCGTCCGTCCATTCGTCTGCATGGGTCCAACCCAGAATCTTTTTGCGGTCTCGGACCCAGCGCGGATCATAGTCTTCCTTTCCTCTGTATATATCTTACTACTTGCTCCTCCGCCCTGCCCCGGGGGACACCATATATGAGTCCATTTCTGGCTCTCCAGAAAACAACAAGACAAGCCCGACGACGGCCAGGCCTGGGCCTCTGCAGCCTCTCAGACCTCAGCATCTTAGCAGGAACGCTTATCGAAAGAAAGATTCCAGAAACAGCGAGTGCAATGAACTGAGGCTGGGACTGGCTGCCGGGGTTCCGGGGCTTCGGGGACCTACCTTCTTAGCACACCTGGGCAGAACTGTCCGTTTAGGAAAACGTTAATGCTTAAAACGCGATAACACGAATAAAACGACAAACTGGTAAATTGCTGGGAAATGTTCTTACGTAACCTCTCTTTCTGGATGGAGGCAGAAAAAAAAGCGGCGTTTTCTTCCAGTTTTGCTGCCAGTTGTTATCTTCAGGGATTTAGTCGTTGGCAGAGTTGAGACATTCGCCTTTATTTTTGTTTTTTTGTTTTTTCTTTATAGGGTTCCACAGATGTTGTTTTGAATATTTTTACCATTTTTTTATCATTATCCAAACGTCTACTGCTTTTTTACACAGTATGTGTTTGGTACGACGGATTTTAAAAGAAGTTTACACAATTTGGCGGCAAATTAAAGCCAATGATCGAAGATATTTATAAACAATCTGAGAAGCGTGTATAAAGGGGTAATCTCTTACTGCACTTCAGCAGAATTATATATAGTACACTCTATAAAATGCATTGAAAATTCCAAGTTCAAAAGTGATACACACCGGTCTATACTATTGTATGATATTTTCTTGAAAATCAAAACATAAATACTTCTAAAAAGCTAAAAATACACACTGAAATGATTTTTAAATACCAATAAATTTAGGCTAAGCTACAAACAGCAGAGTTGTATGCGTTTGGGACTGTTATCATCATTTGGTTCTGTTAATAAAATCAGAATCAATATACTACTGTGATAAAAAAAAATAGTAAGACTCCAGTATCGTGGTGTGGTGCATTATAAATTCTTTTTGCTGAGCCAAACTATTAACAAGGAATATTATTTGAGTCGTTTGCATGACGCTATTCGCCAGGAGCGGCCAGAATTATGGTCAGAAAACATTTGGTTTTTTCTTCACGATAATGCACCTTCTCACACTGCATTAGTTATTCGAAACTATTTGGCCAAAAATTCGACTTATATCGTTCCGCAACCGCCATATTCGCTTGATTTAGCTCCGTTTGACTTTTAGCTATTCCCGAAATTCAAAAAACCGCTCCGAGGACATTGTTTTGACTCGAGTGTAGAGATATAAGCCGCATCGAAGAAGGTTTTGAAGGCCATTCTGGGAATCCACTTTAACAACAGTTTCGAATACTGGAAAAAATGTTGGCATAAGTGTATTCTATCCGGAGGGGATTACTTTGAAGGGGATGAAATACATTTGGAAGAATAATAAGCCGTTTGGGTTTTATTTAAAAAGTCTTACTACTTTTTGATCACAGTGGTACAACATGCAGAATAAAAATTCATGCATATCACACATTCAGAATGATGTTATGATGTATGCCGATTAAATAAAACATAAGAGATGGAGGAAGACAAATCTAATCGATCCGATCAGAGCAAATCTAATGAGCTCACGTTGGGCAGACTCAGCGTTATTAATGTAGGTTTGGTAGTGATAAATATAAAGTGAAATTAATAATCAACTTATAAAAGGAAAGGAAAATCACTTTGACATACAAAATTGTTCCTCAGGAATGCACTTTGACGATGACACATAGTGAAAAACACATTACTCATTCCTCTTGTGACAGTTGTATGGACCACTTTTTCAACTTCCTTATACCAAAAAATTTTTGAAATTAATAAAACCATCTTTACATATGTACTACAACACAATCATAATTTAAAACACTGAATGCTCAGTCTCGATTTTTATATACAGAAATTTTGGTTTTTAATGTACAAATTTAGGCGGATATTTTGCTCAGTTTTTAAGAATATGAGCAATAACTAACCTTCAAAATCGCAAAGTAGTGTTACAAGGAATTGTTACTTAAAAAGAAAGAAAATTGTTTATATAGAAGTAACGAACTACTTAATAAATAAATTCGATTTACATAATACGTAGTAAGCAATCTATTTAAATCTGTGTGATATTTCTTCTGTTTGTAAAATTGCAATGAAAACTGAATCATATTGAATTTCATTAAGGACAAATAACATAAGTCAAAGTACTTTGATTACTATCCGATATGTAATTTTATATAAAGATAAGCACCATCCCACTACATTATGTAAAACTACTAGAATTTAAGCTACGTAGTTTCCTCTTTTTTACACCCGATTCCACAGTGAAAGCTTAAACTTCGAATTTGGCTTAAGCTTCCGCTTAACTATTTTTGGTGTTCCACAGTGGAAGTTTGTCTTTTAAACTGAGCTTAAATGTCATTCTAATGTAAGCCGTAAAATTTGAGCGCTTAACCTTAAGCTGTGAGGCTTATCGCCGAGAAATGTCATTTTTGTGTGAGAAGTGATTGTTTTGGTTGCCTTGCCGATTCTATTCTTATTAATTATTGGAGTTTCAATTAATTAATGACGATGGATGGTGATTTCGATGATATTATTGATGCTAGTGATGAAGAATACTATTACATATTTATTCGTGTACCAAGAGTGAGGAGATTTCATACCAGAAGAAGTTTCGAATATTGGAATGAATTTTATGCTCGATTCAGAATGTCCAAACAAAGTGCTTCTGTAATCTTAGAAAATATACGACCCTACATCGAAAACAATACAACGTGGTATGTAATTATATTTTTCCTTGTTATTCCATTAGATTCGATAAAGTTTGTTTTTGCAGGAATAACGCAATAACTGCAGATTGTATGTTTCTTATTACATTACGATTTTACGCTAGTGGTGGCTTTTTGTTGACAGCGGGGGATTTAATGGGCGTATCAAAAACATCAGCCTGCAGGATTGTAAAGACTGTTTCTCATCAATTTCTTTCCACTTTTTCGCTTTAATATCTACACTGATTTTGCTTGTTTGTTTACATTCTATTATATTTTTACATTTTAATGCTAAGTTCATTAATAAATTAATTTCTAAGGTTGAGAAATTTGGACTCCTTTTCTTAGATTTGTCTATAATATTATTCATTTTAAATTTATTTTTTTAAATTTAAATTACTACGTGTGTCACTTCTGTAAATAAACAAGAATGACAGGTACAGTGTCCTATAAAAAGCGCGTTTAATTTTTAAGCTCAGTTTTGTTAAGCGTTATGTAAAAATCATCTGTGGAACAGTATTAATTTAAGCCGAAGCTTAAACCAATTTCTGAGGCTTAACTAAGCCAGAGCTTAACCTACAACTGTGGAATCGGGCATTAGAGTTTAAAAATGAAGCTTAAAAGCAATTGCTGAATTGTGCAGTTGGCTCCAAAAACTGAATACTTAAACATGGGGATATGGACGAACTTGGAAAAAGCATTTAGTAAAGAACTTACGAAGTTCTTTGTTAAATAGATTTGAAAAAAAAAATTTATTTAAAATGATGAAACATTAAATATCATTAAATTTCAATAAAATAAGACCAAGTGTTTCCAATTGAATTGACTACAAATACGTTCATAAATTTTTAAAAATCGAAATTATGAAACAAAAGTGGTTAGTTAGATTTAATATAATTTTTGATAAATGTCGAGATTCTTTTAAGTTAAGTGTTTCGGAATAATTCACTTGTCGATTTTATATATTAATTTCAAAAGTTTATTTTACCTCAGAGCCAATTGACTCTGATGTCGAGGCAAACATCGAACCCATTCGAGGCTCCAAGTGCTCTCGTTCGGCCCCATTGATTTTAACGTGATCATATTCCACCAATTAAAGGGTTCACTCCTGTCAATCACAAGCCCTCGAACTGCTCCCATTTATGGGTACCTTGATAGCCTTTGGTATAAACCTTCCTGCACCTTTTCGCCAACTTTAGAGTCAACGATGAGCATACGCTCGTTAAGTTCTGGTTGAGGTAACAACCACGTGTTCATGGAAATTGATCTGGCCAGAGACTTCTCCACCGGGAAAGGACGTCGTAGCCGTCTTTCACCGACGACGTCCTCGTTGTTGTCGTCATCCTTTCCAAATTCAGCACAGCATCAGTCGACTGCTGTTGTTTTTCCTTCTATTTTCCATTTTTCTTGTTTTCCTCCGATTTTTTCTCGTCCTCAGTTGTGCAAATTGGTTGTAAACATTTTCACTTTATGTCGAGATTTTCTTGTGGCTTGCTGGTTCACCGCTTGTTTTTTCTTTCAGCTACTTTTTATATATCCTTTTTTTACTCACCCAGACCGTGGAAAATTGTGTGCAGTACCCCACTACTATAGTAAGATAGTCCTGTTTATATAATAAGATGGGTTCGGGAGCTCTTAGCGGTAGCACGTACCTTGGGCAATCCACTCAGAAAAATATTACAATCCATGATCCCACTCCTTAAATAAGATGTTTTATATGAAGAGTTCCGTCTTAAGGGTTCTGTTCATAAGAGATTTCTCGAAACTGATGTGATTAGTGGTTTAGGCGAAAACTCGAGATGAATTTGCGATTTTAGCGATACTCCGAAAGTGGTCATTTCGGCCTATTTTATTAAGGCTAATATATAGGAAGAGGAAAACTGACTGACAATAATCCATCGACAGTTTAGGGTCTAAGTTTAAATATCGAGTTAAGTTGACGAAATGTAATTTCTATTGAAAAAAGATATGGATAGGGTAAACTTCAACGAGATCTTATTCAGCGTAGTAGTTTCTGAAGCTAAATTGTCCATCTGGGTAGTTTTAACGTATTTTGGAAGTCGCCCATAATTTTCATTATATTTTAGTTAAGCAATATTTCATATACCGGATCTAGATCATACATCATAAGTCTTTCATCCTATTTCTTGTCAATGTTATCAAATCACAAATTCCCTATTTATGAAATATTTTGTGAGATTTTAAAAGGTTGCGATAAATACAAAGCTCCATGTCGAGCTAATGTAGGTTTACTATACAAGGCTAAATCCTTCCCAAGTTATCCTCTTTCCTTAGGTCGAACTTCCTGAACAATATACTGCCGTACTTTTGCCACATCATCTTGGCATAAAAAAAAAAGAGTACGAAAACTCTCTAACAAAGCCGTGCTCCTTAAGGAGCCTGAGACTGATGTGTCCTTGCCTTTTGCTTTTGAAATCGACCTGCTCTCATTTACTATTTTTGTCAGCAGCTAGTAGTCGCCTTCGCCTTGTGAACTCGGAAGAAAAAGAAATTTTTCTTTTGGAGGGCGCTAACCTAAATGCCTCACTGACGGAAATATTGAATAGCATTTCATTGAAGGAAAAAAATAGAGGCGACCTTTTTTTCCCCCTATATACCGAAGTCCTCCAGAAGCCCTCTGTCTGTCGAATAAGTTATTGATGATATTGCGCGTTCTGGAGGTCCGTCGTTATTGAATATTGCAACATCCACACATAATAAATCCCCAAAACAGCACAGATGGGAATGAATGGGGCCCCGGGTCCTTGACGGTGTGCTGCTGCCATTTGTTTATTTCATTAACTTCCTTCTAGTGACAATAAGGTAAATATTGATTGGTCCGAGGGCGCGACGAGTGGCGGCACCAGTAGATACTATTTTTATGGGCGACGCGACGACATGAAGAATTCATCGGTCAGGGAGAAGGATGAGAATTCGGCGGAGATCTAATTAAGCCTTTTATTGTTTTACTTGAAGGGAAACACAGACGGAGAAAGTTGCCCTGACTTTTGGCGGGCCAATTAAAAAGTTTCCTCCAATTTCCGGAAGTCGATTAGGAGGGGATGTTTTGACTGGCGTTTGTTGCAAGACGTTTCTCATCAATTGGCGGGGTGATTACATGGAATTAATCAAAGTTGGATTGGTTATTTTCCTCCATATTCGATTGAATAGCATTAATGTTTTACGATATACTAAAAGAACTATTATTCTATATGATAAGTTCAAAAGTCTGCACGTGATGCTCAATTCGGTATAGTAATCTTTCATGCTGAGCATCGCATAGATGAGTTTTTGAACTTACGCAAGCATTCAGGAGCACTGCATCTAAAAATTATATCTGCTAAAAGTATTTTTCAGTTTAAGATTATAAGTCATACGAATAAAATTCTAAGTAAACGATAAATAAAGCTAAAACTTGAGGATTAGTGAGTATTATCAAAGAAATGCTTTGAAGTATTCGCTGATACTAATTTTGCTGAGTATTATAGAATATCTACTAACTAATGCTCATTTTTGATGCCTGCTGGTACTTACAACACTGAAGCATTATTGAGAATGAACTAGTATGTTCTAGTATAAACCTCTAACCAATCAGGAGAGGATGGAAATTCTTTTAAGATTACTAGGAGATCTTGGCTTTCTAAGAAGTGTTCGTGCAGTTAAAGATTGCTATCAGTCCACAGTATCAAAAACCTTGAAAGGGGTGTCAAACAAAGCGGCCCAGAAATTGGATCACTGGTAAAAGTTTTGGTGAAGTAGTCTTCGAAAAAACAGCTTCCTAACGTACTAGGTGCTAACGATCGTACTCATGTAAAGATCATAAAACCTCAGGAACATGGAAACGAATATATCAATCGAAAATGATTCTACAAAATATATTATATGCATTATGCATATTATAAATTCAAACCCAAAAATTTTGAATAAACAGAAAAATGAATATCTGTCAAAATATGATCCCAATTTTATCAGGTCCAGTTTTTGACATTTGACTAAACTGACTATAAGTTCGAAATAAATTATAGCTAATATAAAATATTTGCTGATTATATTCAATCCCATTTGAAACTCACTAATAGTGAATAACACTCTCTAATGCTAGGTGATACTTACTGTTACTCGCTGGTACTACCTAATACTAAATGATATTCGCAATTCTTTCGAACATAGGTAGAATATGTTAAATATTATCTAGTAAGTATTAGAATTATCTAGCCATTCCTTAGATTTTTATTCATACGACAGAATAAGTTTCAAACAATTTAAGTACCTAGATTAGGCAATGCATATGTTTGCATGATATAAGAGTAATGTAAAGCAATACGCTTTATATGGAATTTTAAATTTCTTTGATAGACAGGGAAAAAATTGTATCTTCTTTATAGAAATTTCGTAATAACAGAAAGTTACAACTTTGGTTAATGGTAAACTGGAAAACCTTTAAATTTGTAAACTAGTGTAATATTCCGAAAATTGGATTACATAATGCCAGTGTTTGGTATCATGTCGGTTGTTGTTTTGTCCACACTTTGGGTAAAATTACCATTTCATCTCCATAGTCTGAAATATCTGAGATAGCTGGACATGCTTCCTGGTGGAAATATGCCGCACGAGGCAAACACTCCGCTGTCCATTTCCCCAATTTTCTCAATCTTGTTTGACATGTGAAGCCTCAATAGTATTAATTCTCAGAACGTTGTTTACTGGGGCTGGGGCTTCGATAGCCGAGACTTCTCTCCTTTCAAAAGATTTGTGGGCCTCGAATTGAAATTCCGAAGATTCATTGCCCCCCGTAGGCCGCCTTTTGTAGGAATGTAATCCAATTAAAGTGTGCAATAACACATCAGTTTTGAGGCGCGCACCAATCGATTATTCATGCAGTCCCAGATACTCTGGAGCATAAATCTTGGTGATTCTGTCCCCAACAACATTGCCTGAATGGTGTGACATGGCGGGATCTACGGGGGTCGGGGGGCTGCTATAAATTAAAAGGCAAAAAAATGCTAAAAAGTCCTTAAAAGTGGCACAGTGACGAAAGCAGTCACCCGGTCACATGCATGGTAATAATAAAGCAAAAAAAAAAATATAAATTAAACGCGAAAAAACCAGGGCACCGCTCCTATTCGGTGTAAATATTCGCGCTGCAGCCATGTTTAGAGTTTTACAAATTACCGCAATTACTCCACGTTTATGGGGAAAAGCCACTAATTTTAAATCCTCTCGCTCGTTTTTCATTCGTGCAGGGAAAGTACTTTAAATGTTGAAAAATGGGATTTCATTTCTAATCCTCGGGGAGAGTGCATGTGGGCCACTCGGGGAAAATATGCAGTGCGGATGGGGACGTCCGCCGGGGTCGTGCACGCCCCGCGAGTAATTAATTATTACAGCTGGGCTTTTTAATCATGAAAACGATTTAATCAATGCACTCGGAATGGACCAAACGACGACAGCGACAGAGAGATATACGTTGCCGTCGCCGTCGCCGTCTCCGCCCGCGGTCTCGGCGATCACGCGCGCTGTTTCCAATTTCCAACTTTAATTTTCTCGCGGAAAAATGAGCCCGCGCCTTACCACCGCCGCGAAAGGGTTGAGATGTAGCTGACGTGTGTTTGGTCGAGAAACTTTCCTGAAATTTTAGCCGGCAGGCATATCCTTCAGGATTAAGTCGTTAGCGCTTTGAAGCATGCCTTGATTGCATGTCGCGGAAATGAAGCGGCTGCGGGGGCGGGAGGCGGGGAATGCGCGGAAGCTGGTTAATTTTATGATAAAGTGCCGTAGAGGCGGGGGCGTTGCTGCTGTCGCGTTCGGGTAAAGTGGCAAACTCGTATGCAGATGAGTTGTTTAGTCGCCTGCTCCTAATTAGGTGGAAACTCGCTTTCTCTCATATTTTCTGTTATTATTGGAACAGAGGCCCTAATTCTATAACAGAAACAAACATCTTAATATTATCTCATTTCTTTCTCGTCTTATCTTTTGATTAAATTTTTTCTTAAAATCGCTATAACTTCTATTAAGGACATCGCGTTATTATGGAAATAATTATATTTACAAATACTTTGAGCTTTCTAATCTTATTTCACTTTCCTAAATAAATTTGAGTGTTAAACCGCGTCAAACATGAGATAACTTAAATTCAAAAAGCCTTCTACTGCATTACTTCATTTTAAAGAAAAGTGCTGACGAAAGCTCTAGCTTAATGTTGGAAATTTATGGTAAACATTCTACATTCATAAAGTATAAGTTTAAATAAAATATTAAATTATATATATTAAATTAAATAGTAATAAAAAACATACTGGACCAGATTCAAAAAGAATTATCAGCAACATTAAATGTTGGCTCATGTTAAATTTCACAACGTTTACATGCTATGGGAAAAAGAAGTAAATTGGATTACACATCGATTGTCGAAAAATCATTTACAAAATACTGCTTCAAAGGTAAAAAATAAAGCAGTTTTTACATCAAATTATTATTGTTGACGAGAAATGGATTTTTTACGATTACCTCTAAATGAAGTGAACCAGGTCGGAAATTATGTGTTACTGATGTTTGTTATCAAACTCAATTAATATAGTATGTTTATAAAGAGTTCTCATTCAAAAAGGGCCAGATTGAGTGAACAGACACAGTAAATTAATTTTACAACATGACAATGCAAGAGCACTTGTAAAAAAAATGTTTAAAACAAGATCCCATCCAAACTTATTTATATACTCAATAGCTATGATTTTATCCTTCCAAATATTTTATGTATATTCTTCCAATGTTCCTATTAAAACGATGAAGAAGAAATACAAATATTTCTGAAGAATTCAAAATGTCGCCCATAATTTGAAAAATTACATCAACAATTTGAATTTTCTTCATATCAAATCGAGTGCAGTAACAAATTAAGGACCCTTTTATGGAAGTCAATTTCGCTTGACTCGATTCGATGGTTTTTCTTTTAAATGCTAAAAAATAAACACTGCTCGATATTTGTCAAAGTTTGTAAATTTATTTACAAGAGTAAACCTTCCAATTAGTTATGGAATATGATTTCATTAAAAATATGCCTGGGTGCCTGAATCGTTTCTCAATTTGTCAGCATAACATCGATCTTTAACGGCAACCCACAAAAAAAGTCCAACGGCGTTCAATCGCAGTTGCGTACATTTATTCGTCCGAAATTTCTTCTTTGGATATAAGTTTTCAATATTATTTCCTAACGTTATTCAGCCGTAAATCTATTCATTTTAAATCCCGGAGATACGATACTATGAATTTTTTAACTTCTTTAGCGCGAAAGAGCTGTTTGTGTAAAAATAACATGTAGTTTAAAAAGAAACCAACATATGGCCGCCCTTTAAAATTTCTGATTGTTCAAACATAAAGATACTAAATGCTAGTAAAATAAATTCAAAACTACAGATTATTGATAAAAAAAAAAAAGTAAGATCAGCTCGAATACTTTAAATATTTTCTCAGAACGCATCAGAAAATGTGTTGCTTTTTTAACGATTGAAACTTGGGTCGTTCAGAAGAATATACATACTCATATAAAGCCAAAGATTTTCAAACAAAGTGAACAGTTAGTTTTCCTGGAAGAAGGATTTTAACATAGTTGAGCAACTTTATATTTTGAAGGCTTTGCCCCATTGTGCGTCATGTCGACAATGGGAAAAGTTTGTTTGAGAGTAAAATTAATTTTTATTACTCAAAAGTACTCACGTACAATGAAAGTTTCATGGCGATTCTTTCAAAAATAAAAATATAAAATAATAATAAAAGGTAAAACTTAGTTTTCTCATAAAGCTAGAACTGACCTAGAGAATTTTGTGCTCCTCTTGCCATGAATTATCCTGCCACTGCCACAGCATTAATAATTTCATTTAAATTAAGTACCTACAGGAAAGGAGCATTTGCATGCTATATACAATTATTCAACTTGCAATTAGCTATTTTGGCTCAGATTCGCTTTGCTAATTGGCAACTAGCCTAAAAGACTTTTGGCTGTAAAATCGATTTTCCTATTATATTTAACAAATTCCACCAAAGTAGACTGTAATTATTTAAAAATGAATAAATCTGGCGAAACTTCTTCCAGTAGGTTAGATTTTAGTGGAAGCTAATTGGGAAAAAGAGTTCTTTTTAGCTTCGTATTCAATAAATATCTCGAAATTATAGGCTAATACCCTTGAAATCCCTCTTTCACGACCGAGAAAGCCTGTTCTTGCCGTTTTTCGGCGCAACGTGCCACAGGGAAAATAATGGAGCCGCACTAATCGCATTATAAAGCACCCACACCAGAAGCCACAGTAGAAAACGTCGCCGATAGTAAAACGCCGTAAATTAGCGTAGTAAAGCTTATTTGAATGAGTTTTCCCAACAAATCCCATTCCAAATGCTAATAACATTTTGCGAACTTTTAGAGCGGTTCTGAGACGGCACCACCACGCATACTAATTCCTACGGAGCGATTTAGTTTGTCGCGTAAAGTCCCCGGAATGGTCCCCACATCGTCCCGCTCCGTCTCCCGAGGGACTTCTGAGAGAGCAGCACCGGATTAGGGCCACACACGTATTTTCATTGACGCAATTGTTTTCGCCACAGACATTTTCACCTGAACAAGCGCGCAAGGAAAATCCATTTCCCTTTTGGCTGCAACAATTTCCATTTATCCTTCTTTCAGCTTTCATTAAAACTCCCACAGGAAAGTGCTTTTCTTCCATCCAATTGAAAGTTCTTCGCTGAAGCGCCGTGGTTATGTGCCTAAATGGGTGGATGACGACTTCAAAGTGCACATCTCTGGCAGCATCAGCATCAGCCAGCATCCGAGCTGCAGCAGCAGAATTTCTAAACTCTAGTGTCGGGATAAGCCAGGATGTGCGGGCGAGGACGGCCCACAAGTGTGGGTCCTTGTGAATTCTGCCGCCCGGGCCCTGGGGACTCCTTGGGACCCCCATGAGAAGAGGAGTAGCGCCAAGCTCCGAGAACGTATGAAACAAACAAAATTTTAGAAGATTTGGTTTTCGAAAGCCCCATAGCGCTCAGCTTTGTGAGAGTGCACACTCAAAATGCATTATATTTTCTTTGCGAGGGCGTTCAGAGTTCCATTTTAATCAAAATTTACCATAAAACTTGAGCGCCTCCTCCCGTTCGAACAAACTCCAACAAGAAGATGTTGCGGGCTTCCTGGCAAGGGCCCCTGATTCAATAATGCAATTCCGATTGAGGGTTCTGAGGGATAACGCCAACAAGGACTTATTTGCTTTACGGAGCTTCTTCGGATTTAAACTTTGGACGCTCCCCAGATGGCAAGTTGTTTCTTTTCCGATATGCTCGCAAACCCGAAACCGCCACGTGTTTGTGCAGATTCAGCGGGGCCTGCACAAAAGATCTGTATAAAATAAAGTTTTCGCATAGTTATGCAGGCGAACTACTGCTGAATTCGAATATTTTATGCATTGGACCGATGACGCAACGGCTACTGCTGCGCCTGGAGCAACAATGGGAAAACGGATAAAGCCCTGTTTACATATTATATTCCCGGGTGAAATGCAGACTGGTAGCCCAAAAATGAAAATTCAAATGGAGTTTTTGGATTGGTGTGAAATTGGAAAAAAGGCGACAATATCCGCTGGCCACGGCTGCGACGACGTTAGAAACTGGAGCCCGCGGTGGGGCCTAGCGGTTCATGCTGCCCATAATGCATGGGCTCATGGTTCAAATGTTTGGGTCTAAAATAACGTGAAACGAGCAGCCGGAGCAATTGCAGCAGTTTTGATAGTCCGAAAACTGCTCTCGTACAAAGTAAACAAAATTCGAATGCCTACAAAATTCAGAATCGGATCCCCCGGCACCCGATGATACTACTTTGGGGGGCGAGGCTCGCTGACGGTTTTAGTTTATTGTGGAGCAGACTCCAAACACGGGAATTCGTCGGAATTGACAGAATATACCCGGGGAGCTGGCATTGCTTACGTAAACAGCACCAGGACGTGAGGAAAATAATGCTCCCTCCCGGCTCATTGTTTGCGCACTATTCCCTTTTTCGAAATTTACACATCGCTTCAGCTGGTTGCCTGCTGCTCCCGGTCGGATTTTCTGGGGGAGCTCTTGGTGCTCCAGCTCCAGAAAAGCCCGCGCTTTCTCCTTGTCCAGCGTGGTACATGTGCATTTACCACAAAACCCAGGCAATGCTAGTTTGCCACACTGTCTACAAGTACAACTTCCGAAAAATTGTTATTTTGTTATAATTCGCCACTATAAATTTTGTTGCGTGCAAACTTTTCAATTTGCGACCGCTTCAGTTTCTACCTATGTAGGTACACAGGTGCAGCTACGACGCCGCACCTTGTTATTTCTGCAAAAATTATTTTAATTACATCCCCATAAAATAGTTGGTTGTTCTGTTCTAAAGGCCCCAAATGCTTTTGTACCCGGAGTACCTTTGTGGGGCTCTGCCTGGCTTTTCCCTTGCAATCGCAACTTTTTCGTATTAATTTCGAGTGAATTTCACTTGTTGCTTTTACAAGTTGTAAGCGGCAAAAACAAATATTAATTTCAGAATCAAGTTAATTGAAGTGCAGCTTGTTTTCGCAATCTAACTGACAAAATTTCACCTTTAGAAATTTTAAAAATAAATTCCCTTTGATAAATTTTGCAGTATTTGCACGATGCCAGAAAATAAACAAAATTATTTCAATGTAAAATTTTTTATGAAATATTTTTACTCTAAAATAAAAATCCATTACTTAATGAACACATAGGAATTCATCAAATCAATTCATTCATCCCTTCAAAGTGTTTGTTTTATTTGTAGAAGTCCTAGAAATCAAAATAAAATTATTTGTATCGAGCTACCAAGGACCTTTTTTATGAGAAATGAAACAAATCAATTTGTGTGTAACAGCTAAATTTCATTGAATAGCTTGAATAACAAATTTTGCATGCAATTTAGCTATATGTAGTATCTGGCATAACTAAATTTCAATTAATAGCTTGTATACGAAGTTTCGCATAAAATTCAGTTATATAATTGGTATACCTGAATTTCATTCAATATGTTCTATAAGAACATTTCTATACTATTCAGCTATATAGTTGATATAGCTGAATTGCATGTAAAAATTATAAGAATTTCAATCCTTATAGCTTAATTACGTGCTAATTTCTTATGAGAATTTTTACACGCAATTCAGCCACAAGAGTGAGTGGTGAGAGTGGTGCTCCAGAATTTATTGAGTATACCGTCTCGAGAAAAAGTGCTTTTGCATCATTTTATTTATTATAAAAGAAATAGTAAAACAAATATATATATATAGGCAGCTGATTGTGACAAAAAAAGTTAATTTCCTATTTTTACCTTCTATTTTCAAGGGATTTGTCGTCGTTAAAAACTGACCTACAATTTTATTTTAATTTTTTAATTTTTCTAAACCTGCTTTTTTCGACAGTCTTGTATTATAAACGAATTTTTAAAATATGAAATCTATAGTTAGTTGCTGTTTCATTTAGTTTAGTTAATGAGCTTAGTTTTCTTATTCAGTTCGATGGACTTGAATCAGTTTAGTCTTTGAATAAAGAGAACTCCAAACGTGCAGAAAGCGTGCATGTACACGGGATTTTCTGAAGCCAGAATGATCTTTCACTCTAAGGGTATTGAGGTCGGCTGGTAACGCGACGCGACGTTAGAGATTGTGGGTTCAATTCCCACGAGAAACCCTGGTCACAAAAAGTCGAAAGTGGTACCACAATGGGTCTATAATGGCCTAAACGGGGGGTCTGCGGACAGCCACATGAATCTACAATCTACAAGGGTGAAACAAAACAAAAACCCTCAAATAGCACCACTTAATTCGTGAAAATCGCACTGACTTTGATATTTATATAAGTACTTGATTATTAATATAAACAAAATTAAAGTTAGGTTGAGGTCCAACTTGATGGTCAGTGTTTTTGGGAGCGAAAAATTAAATGGTGCGCAATTTAAAATAGTGAGAAAGGAACATGGGCACTTTTGGCATTGATTTGTTTCTTACTTGGTCGCTGCACTGTCAATGTATTGCAAAATTCAGATATGAAATCTCTGAGCCCTTCCTGTGTTCTCTTTATTCGAAGGTTTTAACATTTATTTTAATTTACTAAACAGTCTGACTGAGATCCTTAAATATAAAAGTTCTATTGCAATCAGAAAAAAAAAAAAAAAATTAATTCCTAGCAATTTTCACGTGCAGACCCCACATTCAATTGCAATTTGTGAGGGAAAGTTTTAAAAGCGTCTATCAATTTTCGTATTTTTTCTTCAGTAAGCCGTCGCGCCGTGGAAAGAATAACAAGCCTTAGAGCAAGAGACGATTTTTAATTAATTCCTAACAAATCTGTTTCCACTAGGAGCTGTCGAAGCGCCTTCACGGTGCACGGAATCCTCCGTCTAAGCCCATTGTTCGGCGGTAATCTTGCGTGGTGACAACCTCAAACAATTTCTGCTGTCGCTGTCGTCGTCGTCGTCGTCGTGGGCCTCAAGCAGTCAGCGGGGCTCTAAAAATACTCAAGAAGAGAAAATAGAGGAGCTGAGGAACAAAAGTAGTCTAAAGACAGATTATTTTCCGACGGTATCCATTGACTCGAAGGGATTAGGACGGACAAGCACGACGACGACCTGTGAAGCTGGAAGAAATGTGTTTACGTCACAAGGGAGCAGGAATAAGATTTTCCCGGCCATAAATCACCGCCGTCGCTTGCTGGTGCTAAGGAGCAGTTTTATTAATTTGAGCTTCTTAAAAGCTAATTAAAGGGCAAGCAGAGCAGAGCCCGCGGCCGCCAGAGGGCCGATGCACCGCAGACGGCCGCGACTAATCTTAGCGAATAGCCGTTTCGGTCCAAGGTGATGCTGGGCTGCTCCTCCCACACCATTTCTTACACCTTTTGAACCGAGCGGCCCCAGGACTGGAGGAGCACCGCACTCCGTTCCGGCTAGTTATTTTTGAGCGAAGGTATTTTGTCTGCTTTGAACCGGTCCCATTGTGGTAGCGGGCTGCTCGACGCGACGGTGCCATTCAGCGCTGACGCTTAATTGAGATGGCCCGGAATAAAAATAAATGCAATCTCGCAGCTTTCCGTCCGACCCTGCCTCAGTTTGGCGAAGACAATCCTCGTTGGAGACATTTTTTTTCCGGCTCTGTGGCAATTTGGATTATATGGTCGACAATTTATTTGTTGCCATTTCTTGGTCTCCAGGGAATCTAGCGCAGCGCTTGTGGCAAAAGAACAATGCACTTTTTTCCAGTAGTCCAGAAGCAACCGGGTACCCCAAGGTTCGCATGCTGGCCCTTGTGTGTATGTTATTTAGATACGTCAGAAGAGAGCTCAGTTCAGATTTGTACCAATTTGTGTGGGGTAATTCGTTTTGGGATGACTTAGCTCTGTTAAATGATGATAAATGCGCCACGCTGCCGCGCTTTTTTTTTTTTTGTTTTAATTCCAGCTATGGGAGGGTTTCATTCCGATTCCATCCGAACGGTGGTGCCGGGTGAGAAATCACCGACACGAAGTCGAGTTCAATAGTGCGCTTCAAAAGGAGTTAGTCTCTCTCAAGGACGAGAAAAGCTTCTTCGGACTCCTTTAGATGTAGGGGGCTTAATGAAAGCGGATGTGTGTCACGAGCTAATTCCTGTGCAATTTCTCTTTGCCAATGCCCGCATTTTTCATAGTGTCCCGGGTACTTGTGCCGGATCTCTCTGATTCATGTGTGGTGTGTGCTGGGAGCACTCGCGCGAATTATTGATTTTCGCGTTATTTTTTTTTTTTATTATTTTTTTCTGCAGACACTTTATTATGCGACGCGCGTCCTGGATCCTCTAAGCATATTTTTTCCATTTTATTCCTTAAAACCATTAATCACGAAACGGGGTCCAGTCTAATGGTTCACAGACTGCCGAGAGGGCGGAACCCTAAGTGGATACTCAATATCCAGAAGGTTGAGGAAAGCTTTAAGCTGAGAGATTAAATATAATTTCCAGGACCTCGTACGACTGCCACTGCTTCTGGATTACGTTCTTTTTTACTCTTCTTTCTAAATATTCATAAAGCACTCAATGGGAATTCCACGAGCATTTTTATCTGACGGGATAAAGTACTGAGGGGAGATATGGACAAAGCCGAGTCTTAAAAAATCTGTCACTAAGGCTCCGCGTGCCACGATTCATCGTAATTGGACCCATTTGTTATGCTGTGGAAAAATTTACATATCTTTGGTCCAGAGGCAAGAGAACTGTTGCTGGTGTTGGGCAACAGAGGGATCTTGAGCTGACCGACTGTCTGTCTAGTCATCGGATCAGTTGCAACGTTTTAAAAGTTTGCAAATTTTTAAAAGTGATTAAGAAGCTTGAGATATCTTCTTTCAAACTGTGGACAGCGAATAAAAAAATTGAATATTGTACCACTTGAAAAATTATTTAAGCGAGTTGCTTTCAATACTTTAGCAAAATCGATAGGAACGGAGAATTTACAATTAAAAATAGAAATAACCTTTGCTAAAGTTTTAAAAAATAATAAATCCTCAACAAATAGGACAATATGGGCCTTTTAGGACTTCGAAAATTTTTATAAAATATCACTTTGCGTATGCTTTGAACGCATATTTCGACTGGCAACTCAACCATAGAACGTCACATGACAAACGTCAAACCTATCAGCTATCAAACTTTCGAGTGTTTTATCTGGCTGTTGCAATTATTTTGGTTCGTAAATGTTAGTATTTAAAATTAAACTATGGTTTAAATAATTTTAATTATATGTTCAGATAAAAATAACATGTTTTGGGTTCTCAATAATCAAAACCCGGTGGAATAATAATTTATGTTGTTATAAGATATTACGTTGTGTTTCTTCAAGATAGGATTGAGGTAGTATTGTTCAAAACATTAGGGTCACATTAGGAAATGTCCTCTTTTCTTTTATTACCTGTTTAAAAGGATTTTTATTTAAATATTTATTTTATGAACAAAAATGGTACGAACTTCCAAAAAAAAAAAAGATAGAAACCGTTGTTAATGAAGAATTATCCAAGAGAAAAATTTTCGTTTTTATTTGTTTTATTTATCGTGATTAACTCTAAATATTACCTAAGATCTATAATGACAGATATAGTACAACAATACTATATATTAAAAATTGACAAATAGAAATTCTAAAGAAAAGTGTCCCCTAGTGCCCTACCCGCAATAAAATTTAATTTAGGTGGTTTTACTTTATAACATATAAGACTTTAGAAAAGGCCTAAAATTTTCTTTCGGTAATAGTTCTCAACTTAAATAATGAGCCGACTCTTTTCAAAAGCAAAAATTTTTGTAAATTTGCATTACTTCTGAAGTTTTAAACAAGTTACAGCAGCCAGCTGAAGTACGACTTTGAATTAAGAAGCAGAAGGAAGATGACGACAAATAATTTTGCGAAAACTTTCAAATATGATTCAAGTAGTCTCATCCTGCCGAACTGTGTGCTCGCATTTCATACATTATGGGAACTTTGGTTCGTCAAACATTCTGTCGTCTGTAAATCCGGAAAGTTTACAAGAAATTAGCTTTTTCGGAGTTTCTGAATTTTATGGAAACGTGGAAGACGTATTTTTTTTAATTTTTTAATTAAGGAATCATGTTTGCTAAAAAAAAACTTTCCTAAGATATTTTTGTTCTCATTATAATAAGACGTTGTAAATTCACAACAAATTCCGGAACTGTGCCCTAATGATTCCGTAGAAATGCCGAAGGCCTTAATTTCCTCCCAAAATCAAAGTCCTTTTACAGATATCACGATGACTCGAGAATAATGAAAGAAGCACCCAAGAGGAAATTGAATTATTATTATGAAGATCCTTTCGTTGAACTGATAACACCACTTAAGTGGTACGAAATCAGATGGAAAGTACTCCTTTTGAGGGCGTTAATTTGCAGAGGTCTCAGCCGGTTATGGAGTTCACTCTAAAAGTGAGGCATCTCTCTCGAATCGGAGCGGCAGCGGAGTCACTTTGGGACTCAGCCATTCGGAATTCCTTCCGAAAAAACAGCCCAAGTGAATGAGCACTGAAAAGAGGAGTCTTGAAGAAGACGGCACCTCCGAACCCCTGCAAATAAATTTTATAATTGATATTCGGTGCCATTAGTGGGGAACAGCAAATTTCAATTAAACTTTAAATGCAATGCAAAAACCATGTCACAGGAAGTTACTTCCGAAGAACAACTTCTTCCATCAAAACATGAGGAGTGGGGCCACACCTTTCGGGGAGGCCAAGGAGCCCGAGGAGGACTCCAGTAGTATTTGGTGGGCGTGGGGATTTTCTCTCAATTCCGTGGGATGAAGAACGGCTCACCGAGATTTTCTCTGAGCATCCGAATACATTTATTTGCCTCTTGACTCCCGCCCTCAAGGATAGCTTAAATTTTCATAAGGGACATTTTCACGAAAATTCATTACGATGAATCTCATTGTGCTGGTCGTCGCACAGTGGAACAATAAACGAAATCGGTATGTGAAAGTAGGAACAATTATTATTATTTTTAAATAAATAATTGAAATGTTTTAAGAACCAGAGGAGACCAGTAAATTTTGCCCAATATTCGTAAATTAAAGAAAAAAAAAAAACTATTGGAAATAGCTAATTTTAGATAAGATTTGTTTATTGTTATACCGTTTGAAAGAAAGTTTTAAAATTTAGCTCTTTCTAATGAACATTACACTACATGGAGTAAATTTGATCCAAAACACACATGTCTACATGGTGTACATTTTATAGAAATACAATTTATAAAAATTATAAAACCCTAGATTACAATATTATGACGAATTAGTCAAATTGACACTAATTTAGAATAAAATTAATAATTCATTTCCTTTTTTTGATAAGATTTTTAAGTTTAGTTTCATCGGTTTTCATATAAAAAAGAACTTTTTATAAGATTTAAAGCTAAATTCACAATTTTCTCGAATACATTGTTTTGATAAATCTTTACCTTATTATTTTTTTCTAAAATTCAAAAATTGTACGGCAGAGCTTGCTTGTGTTCGAGAATTCAGTTTTTGCAGTCGTTCGTTGTTCAATTCAGCGATTGTTTTAGCAGAAACTGAATTCTCTAAAACAGGGCTTATAAAAAACTCAATTATCAATTACACCAAAATTTGTTACTCTGTAGCTTTCGCCCAGTCTTAAAATAGAACAATCCGCAAGTAATCTGTAAAGTTGCAGTCTGTTAAATTATGAAATACCCTCTAAATTCAATTGGATTCAATTGTTACGAATGTAACCTGCTTGCAATTAAAAACATTTCATGCATTTATCTCTGTTAAGGGGGTATCCCACTCTAGAGGCCCTTGAATTGAACTTTTTTTTCAGGGAGTTGAACAAGAAAATACAAAACATTTAGAGTTAAACATAATAATCCTCTTATTATATGATCTTTAATGAATATTTTGAGAAAAAAAAAAAATTTATTGAGGGGTTGGGCCAGGGCAGGCCTGCTACTGGGACTCATACTTAAGGAACGGTGTGCACCATAACAGCCCAACAAATAATCTGAAAATTATGAGATTGCACATTAGTACTCTTTATATATGTGGCTATGGCATGAGTGTGGCACATTTTGAAAAACAAATTTTTATTGATTTTTTTAATTTGTTCTACTATAAGTTTTATTTTTTAGTTGATTTTTTACTGTTAAAATATGGCATACAAGCTATGTAAATGTAAAAATGCCTGATTTGCTCCACTTAGGTCATAGAGACAAAGCTAACACAGCTTGTACCAAAATCTGAAATTTTTCGGATGAATGGTTTTCTCAGAATGCTGCACACCATTCATGAAGACGGTGTTTTGAGAAAAACGGCATTTAAGGGGGTAGTCCAGTGAAAACGACTGTTTTTTCAACGATTTTTTTTTCATATTAGAAGTCAATTTTTATTAAAAAACTTTTTGACATATGATAGTACAACTATTAAAATACACAAAAAAAATTTTTTTTTGTTTTCGATGAGTCATCCCGACAAAATGGCCGCTCCAAAAAAAAATTTTTTTTGTTGGCGGACGTCCAATCTCTGCAACGGTTCATTTGAAACAAAAAATTCAAATGAGGTTTTAATCTGTAGAACATTGGCTATCGTCGGAACTAGAATTTTTAATTTTCAATAAAAAATAACAAAATGGCGGCATTTCGAATTTTTCGGGTGCTTAATTTGTTTATAACTTTGTAAATAAACAATGGATTTTAATAATTCTAGTTCCGACGATAGATACACAATCAAGAAATATACAGCTAAATTTTTAGATCAATCGGAGCAAAAGACTCTGAGATCTGACGTCCGCCGAGTCAAAAAATGCTGTTTTGAGAAAAACGCGGTTAAAGTTTTTGTTGCGGAAAAAAGCTAAAAAAATTAATTTTACCTTAGTAAGCGATGCCTGTTCCATACATAACGCGATGCCTGCTCCATACATAACTAACCTTAAATACAAAGCAGAAGGACCTAGACCGTTATAAACCGAAAAAAAATGGGCGGAGCAAACAAAAATACAAGAGTCCTCCTTGCTCCGAAACACGCCAGGGGACCTTCGAGCGCTCGGATTACACGTCTCTCGAAAACTCTCTGTATCTTTAAAACTATTCAATATATTGCTTAGATATTTTAAGGGAGTATTTTCTAGGTGTAGTAGAGTAGATTTAAGCAAAAAAACAAAAAACGAAAAATTTTTTTTTTTCACTGGACTACCCCCTTAAGTTAAAGTTAAGAGTGGTGGAGAGCGCGCAGCTGCGCACGGAAACGCCTGTAACGGCGCGAGCTTTTCAAATTTCGCTGCAAGAGATAGCTTAAACGATTCAGGAAAGAACACAGAATTTTTCAAAACTAAAAACAAAAAATGCATTTTTTGAACGTTCTACAGTGGGATACCTCCTTAAGGAGTTATGAATTTAGAGCGCCAAAATGGCACTTTGGACCACTGTACGTCGTCCCGGAAGCTGTGACGGGGAGCTTTGGACAGAGAATGGGGCACCACCTGCTTGTGACGTTGTCATAGTTTACGTCTGAACAGCGGAAAACAAAAGGTGCTCATAAATCGCTCAAAGGCGACACTCACGACGTGGGGGAGAAAATCATTCAGCGGCAAAATTTCAAGATTTTAACTCCCACGCCACTGCACGGATGCAGAAGCCGGGGAAAGTTCTGAAAAGTTATTGAACTGAACCGATTGCTGCTGCTTCGCTCCGAGACTGCAGAAATTTCCTCGACAAAACGAAACATGTGATTCATTCCGGTGAAATCCGACCTGCGACGTGAACGAGGCAAGTCGACTGTTGTAATCCCGGCCGGAGGAGTCCTAGTGCTCCTTCCGGAATACCAATACCGGCCGTACACAGCTCCTGAGTCCTGTGGCGGCGCGGCGGCAGGAAGCGAGGCACCCAGGGTACGGACGTGCACAACTCCGCCGCTCCATAAATCAAAGAAATCTTTTCGCAATCACGAGACACACATCGGCCTTAAATCAACAATTTTTGTAAACGACGAACAAAATGAATGAGAAAAGCCCGGTGCAAAGGCGGCTACTGTCGCTCCGCTGACGGGCGACGATGGAGCACCTCGTCGTGGAGATGTTTAAGGATTTTACTCAATTCCGAATATTGAAAATATGTACTTCGTTACTCATTACTATGATTATTTGGATGGTGGTGGCGCTCCTCCCACACGTAATTGGGGGGCTGCGTGTCGAAAGACTCAGGAACAGGAAGGCGTATTTGATTTGCCCCCATTGGGACTCGCTAAGAACCCGCTTCCTTTCACTAATTAATCGCGCCAAGATTGGTTGCTATAAGTGCTATACGCGCTTCGCGAATAGTGTAAATATTTACCTGAGTGCTACAAATTCGCTTCACGGGCTTCGCTTAAATCAGTGGCTGAAGATTTCGAGCACGTCGTCTCCTCGCAGCGGAGTCTCTCTGGTCGGATCAAAGTCGTTAAAATGTTGCAGATTCCGAGAAAGTTTACTGGCAAACGGCGAACTGAGACACATGGTTCCGGAGTATTTATAGGACACCTTGCTTGTCTTTAACAAACAACTCCTCCTGTTAATGGTCCCCTTAAGGTTTACATTGTTCAAAAACCCGCGAGGGCCAGTGGGAGTTAAATGAAATGAAACACTCTAAATGCATTTGGAGGTCCTAAAAACGTACATTTATTTTCCGGTTCAGAGCTCTCTGTGAAAATCACTCATTTACTGACGAAGCAATATATTGCAACAATGGAATGGCATTTAAGTGGCAACTCCCTCATATAAGGCCCGATTCAGAAAGTTTCGTTCACTTTATAAAATTAAATCCTCGGTTTATATGTCTTCAGAATACAAATCGGTTTAATTCATTAAATTAACATACATGTTAAAATTTAAAAAAATACAAAAATATTAAACACTTTTCCTTTTCCTGGAAAATAGTCGTGTTTTTCTCTTAATGGGTGCCATTATTTTTTGCACAGTCTCTGATGTCACTTTTTTCTAACTGCGGTCCACAACCTTTTAAATTCTTGTAGCTTTTTGGCTTCTTTTCCTTCCTTCCTCAATATTGCCTTTACTAAAGCCCAATATCTTTCAAGTGGGCGAAGTTCTGGGACATTTGGGGGATTGATGTCCGATGATATTTAAAATACGATTCGTCATCCATCACCAAACAAAAATTTTGTTTCGCAGTAAACAGTTTATAAAGTTCTTTGGTTCGAGCTATAGCTGTATTTTGTTGCTTTACCGTTCTTTTTGGAGTCTTTTGTTTTTAAATGTCTTTATTTGAGTCCAAACCTTAATTTGATGAACAGCTGTTTGGCTAGTTTTACATTTTTTGGCAACATCTCGTTCAGATATGGACTTGTTTATCGATGGCGACTAACACTTCTCTTTCTAAATTCTTGTTTGCAGTTCCTTTCGCCCTCCACTTTTTGGTTTTTCCTTAATTGTTTGCTCTTCACTGAATCTAATAATAATAATAGTTCGTTTTACTGTCGGACGACTTGTTTTGGCCTCCTTAGCGATCCTTGAAATACTCTTTTCAGTATTTTCCATATAAATGCGCAAAATCGATTGACGCACTGGTCCGCGTTGAGAGCTCATGCTGAAAACTGACTCAGCCAAATTAAGAATTTACAATTAATTTTAATACTACAGGAGTATATTCTCTAATGCATGTGCTTGGTGGGGTTATTTGTTCCGTATTGTTCTAATAGGAGCATCGGGAAAAGTGAACAAAACTTTCTGAATCGGGCCTTAGTTTAAAATGAATCTTGCAAAATTTGAATAAATTCACCTTAAACTTTCTAGATAGTTAGTTTTTGGAAACGCATAACAAAGTTAAGACAAACACATCTTTAAGATAAAAATTAAATTAACTGGCTGTAATAGTACGAATTTATCTCTATTTATATTTTAGAGTGCTTCTACTAAAAGTTATAAAACATTACCTATACTAGTGATTGTTAGAGAATAGATTAAACAAGTTTTATACGATTTATTTTCATTCTGCAGCCGCGGGCTCAATTCAGCAGTTGATTTTGTTAAGCTGAATTAACGAAGCGAATACAGAAGCTTGAAACTTAACGTAAAATACATATAAAAGTTTCCGGAAAAGTTAATAGTGATGCATGAAGCTTGTTTAAAACAAAAATTGATCGTGTCAATACTGTGCATGCACCTGTGCACATGATACGCAATAGCTCAATAAAATTGGGCACTTAAGAACACAATAAATCGTTTCAGGCATCACTATTAACTTTTTTTCTTCTGGAAACCTTTATGTAGTATGTATAATATTTTCAAGATAATATACAAGAAATGGGAAAAACTCAGGGAAGAGAAAGTGTACAGAAATGTATCTAGGTCGATTTAGACAGACCGAAATTGGCATCGAAAACGAGAAGTCTAGAAATGTAAATTAAGCATTAGAAAATAGGTTTTATATTTAAATCAACCGAATAATGTCCCATGATAAATTCAAAGGAAATATCACCATCATCCCATAATTTTCCAAGGGAAAATCTTTTATCTGTGCGTTTTATGGGTTCCATTTCTCAACGAGTGCACTATCAGATGCCAAAAATCTCACTGTTCCCTTCCCAATCTCTGCCTGTTATGAGGCGATTAGCCTGATTTTATTTTTATTTTTTTTTCGGGTCACCTAAATGCCCCCAGAAAAGTCCCATAAACCAGTCCAATAAAGGTTTGTTTTGTCGAATAATTCCCCGCCACATCTCTGCTAAACTATCGCCTAATCCTCGAGGAAGGCGCTAAGATACAAAATAACGCCATAAACTTGTTAACGTTTCCATTAAAAGCACGGGGAATCCCCCTGTAATGCGCTTACAAAAATGGTAAAGGACGACACGGTGTGCTCTGGAGGACGGGACGACGACTGTGTGTATCAGCAAAATGCGGGAAAAGTGTCGTCGTCATCGTCTCGTCCTCCTCGGAGAAGCGGTGGTCCTTTGGTGTGTTTTAAATCTCGGAGACGTAGCTGCATCCCAAAAATGTCACTCGAAGTAGCCCTGTTTGCAATGCGATGTGATAATAAATTGAATGGCCAAGCGGCCCCAAATGCAGCTCCTATAAAAGTTCGTTCTTCTTTAGTATTTGTAGTCCTCCGAATTGTGGGGAGACAGATACAAAAAAGGGCGGCGCGCTCGAGATTGCTCAAAAAGTGGGCAGAAAATGCTACTGAAACTGAAATTGGGGGGCTGCATTCAAAAAATCTAACTTACAATTTACGCTGAGTGTGACTGTTGTCTCCAAACGTTGACCCTCGGGCATGGCTCGATTCCAAACAACGCATTTATACTTGGCACCGTCGTCTTCCCGGCGGGGCACAATGGATAAAGTGGATGTTGTCTGGAAGTCCTTTGAGCCACCTCGATTTAAGGGGGCCTGTAGCGGCACGGGGCTTCCTTCTCGATACCATCTGCAAAAACAAGATAGTTAGTAGGATTGCATATAGTTTTTAAAAATCAATTCTTTAGCGAATCGAAAAATAGGGCTCCACACATACGTGATAGTCGGATCCGGGGAACCCCCGATGCTGCTGCAAGTCAGCTCCAATTTCTTCTCCTCGGTAGCGACGGCTATGGCTCCGGGTGCCACCATGGGGGGCTGGGGCGGTGTCAGCACTGTCAGATTGTAGTGCTGCTGGTGGACATCGGCCCCCGTCCCCACGGCCTTGATGCGACACTCGAAGTGTCCATTATCGCGGCTGTAGGAGGCGTTCTTGATCTGCAAGTCGTAGATGCCGCGCTCCGGACGGAAGTCGAGCCTGCAACACAAGAGAAGAAAATCCGGAAAGGATCGGGTTAGTTTTCTGATGTCAGTCAGGGATTAGAATTTTATTAAAATCGCTTAATACGACCTCGTCGCGCTGAATACCTAAACAGGACTCAGAGGGAAAGAAAGCCCCAGCGAGACGGGTGTCTCCTGAATAAATCATTTTCGGTAGATGGCTTCCGCAGCGTGTATCCTCCTGCTCCCCAGCGGCGAAGGCCTAAAGTCGGAGCCTGGAGGTGAATGGATCACAGTTCTGTAGGATGCGGGCCAAAATTGATTGGAGCTATAATGCCTGTGTCGGCTCAGCATTTGCTTATTTGGGGGGACACGAGGGAGGGGTGTTCTGCTGCAGAATGATGACGACAGGACACACACTAAGGCGAAAAGGGAAATTTGGATTTTCATGGTATATCCAATCATTGGGAAAATTGACGCGTCATTACAGTCAGGAACGGCGGTGGCAACTGAAAATGAATATCCCAACAAAATTCGGCCACTCGGGGTTTTTGAGAAATTGCTCTGTGGTGTCGTGACAGATTGAGTCCGGTCGACAAAGTGCAATGACCCATATTTCGGATTAACTCCCGTGAAATGGCCGGGATACCAAAATGCACTTGCTCCCAGCATCAATTCAGTTCACACCACCGCATTGAAAGCTCTAAAGCAATCTTCTTTTTTTTTTGATACTACATAATTTTTTGCTTTTCGAGACTATTACGTTACGTGACATCCTGGAGGAGATAGGCCTGGACATGACAGACCGAATAAAATTGTCAGTATCTTACACGCTTTGATAACGCTCCTGAAAGCTGCCGACGAGCATGATGATGATGACGGGTACCACAATTGACTTCACCTACAAGCGAATGATTATAGGGCCGAGCATAAAATGGGAATAACTCTTTCATGCGATTCACACAGGCGGTTGCGATATGTTCGCGATGTCAGGTAGAGGTGACAACCATGGAAAGACGGGTTTTAGAGATGCAGCATCGCAAACGGCCTCATTACGATTGCCGCAAAATTCCGGGAAAAAGGAATGTGACTTTCATGGAATCTATTTCACTGGTTATTAATTATCGTTAAGCAGGCAAAAAATTACCTTTTTCATGATTCATAGCGAGTAATTAAAAATTAGTTCTTTAGGGCTACATCAATTTAACTGAATGTATTTCCTCTAATAAATGAAGACGAATTAATATTGATGACACAAAGAAGATGTACTAATTTTTAGGGTCCTTTACATAAAATGGAAATAAGAAACTATTATAATAATAATAATTTCTACATATTTCGAACCTATTGTATTATATATAATGTACTTTTATAACTCTACAGTACCTACACATTTTGTTAGCTCTCGTCTATGTATAAGTTGAATAATTATTAAAAAATATCGCATTTTCATAGGAATTCGTAATATGACAAATGAAAGATTGAACCCTAATCTAGGGATCGTAAATAGTAGCACTAATCTACAGATCTTATTAAATATCTTGGGGAAACACTTTTTTCATAAGGGTGCGCCAGGTGAAATCTTCATACTTTATATATTGTAATCGATTTATGGAAAACATTAATTTTAATTAATTTGGAATGTTTTGAAAAGTTTGAAATTGCTTTCGTACTTAATATAATATCTTAAGTTTTAAACTTTTATTTGAGCCATATTACATAATCTGACATATGACATCAGATGACACAAAACATTACATTTGATCCTTGACATTATGACATGACACAAGATATGATATCGCACTTGACATGGCATATTTCATTGATATATGATATTACATATGACACAAAACAACTTAACATAACACGATATGACGTGACACATTACACATGATACATGAATTGACACAAGACATTCAACAACATGGGGCTTGTTACACGTGATCAGTAATATTAAATGTAAGACAGGAAAACTGCGACTTGTCTTGGTTTGAAGCATTTTTTAGGACTTAGGACTTTAAGACTGTCTTTTCATTTGTTTTCGAGATCTCTGTTATGTTTTGGTTTAAGTTAAATTCTGGTTTCTTTAAAAGAATGATTGCCCAATTCAGCTAGTATTTTATAAAAGAATTTAAGTCTATTTATGAAAATATACCCCAAAATCGATGTTGTTTTATTCTCCTCATTCTTTTACTCGATTCAGCTTAATAAGAGTAATAAATTTGAGCAGAGAGCTGAGGAAATTGAATTCTCGAAGCCTGAGTACATTTTTAAAGATATTAAATCTAATTTCGTTCTAAAATTATAGCCTTTTAGCCTAAATGGATAAGTTCTAATTGGAAATATAGTATACATAATGTGATATCCAAATAAGGAATTCGCGTTGTGGTCAAGTGATAAAAATAAGGTTACAAACTCTTCAAAACCCACTTATCCAAACATTGTTCCCATATTCAAGAAAATTTGATAATTTCATGGTAGATTAGAGCCACTTAGCATTATTTCTTCACCTGGCGTAATTCTTAAAAAAGCCACAAGAGCCAACGAACCGCATCCATTAGATACAACACCTGAACGACTTCTCTGAAATATTTTGTGGGCACATGAAAGGCACAAGTAAAAGACCCCTCCTATCTCATGGTGGAGCAGGTTTAAATTGCAAGAATGAAAGCACCCTGTCATCTGTGCACCATAAAAGAAGAACCAGAGTTTGCTGTTGGGTTGGATCCCGGATCCCGCGTCCCAGAAACGGGAGAGCGTTACGAGTTTAAGATTATTGCATTCCGCCTAATAAGACACATTTCACATTTCTTTTGTTCGCGCTCTATCCAGACAACAAGGAAAACTTTAGCCAGTCACAGCTGAGAGCCGCCGCCGCCGCCTCCTTCTTGCTCCTTCTTAGTCCCCTTTGAATGGCTCCCCAAGAAACATAATGAATTGTGAGACAATCAGGGAAAAGCCACCAAATGGCTCTTGGAGGAAACCCAACAGCCTGTAAATATTGCTCCCCACTAAAAGCCAAGAAAAATAACTCGTAAAAGTTTTTCTTCTCATTAGCAGCGCCCAGTTGGAGTAGAAGCTCCACACAGCAGTGCACAGCGGTAGGTGCTTCTAGGGCGTTAGAAGGGTGACAGAGAAGCACCACCCGTTGGGTTGGGCAGCTGTATAACAACTGAAAAAACCTAGAAAACACCCCATAAATGAAGCAAAACTAGTTTACATACGAGCGAAAATTGTACGCTCCACCAAGAGTCGTCATCTGGCTGAAATTAGGGCCTAGAATCTAGAACCCCAACCGAGAGAGCATTGTAATTAAAGGAGCCCTTCGCAGACTTAGCTAAGAGGAACTGTCAGCGCCGAGAGTACTCGTGTGTGGCACTTTTTCGTACTTCTCGGCTTTCTGGAGCAAGAACCTGGCGGTGCTCCCGAAGAAGTCATCGGAATTAGGATTGCCATACCCATCCGTGACCTGCACCCTATATCGCCTAAATCGCAACCCCGACTTACTATTCAGGGGGGAGCCCCATTGGCACTAATAAACCTACGCTCTGCGGAAGAAGCTGGATGATGAAGTGGTTGCTCGCTCCGGAGGACGACTTTATTTGTTTTACGGCAAAAGTTGCTTCTTTCTTCAATTTCAGGGGCCACATCGCTAACCCGGCACTTTGGATAAAATTAGATGGGTGGCGGCGGCGACGACGATGAAGACGACGGTGGCGCTGGTGGCGGCACGGCACGGCAACAGCACAAGGTTAGTTGCAAATTACGGTTATGGGGATGGAGCCCCAGGGAGCCCCACATTTGGAAATACATGCCAAACGGATTGTTATTGCTCATCTTACAGGCCACAAACCAGCCTCCGGAAGAGGCTCATCAAAACTTACTCAGGAAGTAGTCCCAAAGTAATTTAATGGAAATGTTTTGGTGTTTGTTTTAATAAAAACGAAAAGTCTGGGCGTAGAACGTAGGTTTAGTTACCCAGGACCCAGGATCCGCCTCCTCGAAAGACCTCGAGAGCTCTAGGTGAAATTTAAGGGGACTTCTTTCGTACTTTTGTCGTTTAACAAACGTATATACACGTATTTGTGCCACAAGAAAATTGTTTCATATAATTCCCCTAGAATTTCATGAAGAAAAGTGATTTGAACGAGTGCTATCTTGCAGCTCAGAAATCAGAATTTTCAGGAATCTTCTGAACTGAATGCAGTCTGACAAATTTTTTTGTGGTTTGGCGAACTAAGACACCCCTAAAATGTGGCACTAAAATTCTTATTTGTGAGTAACGAACCCCAAAAGTCTTAATAAACGAATAATAACCTCTGGGGGGCTTTACTACACCGTAAAAATAATAATAGCATAATATAGCTAGGAATCCAGAATTTTATATCCTCCGTCCGAAGGGAACACACGCACAGCTTGAAACCCTATTTGAGGCACTATATCGTGTCGGTTTGCGCTGTTTTCGACACCCCCACACGGTTGCATGCCCGGTGGTAGGTAGGTTTTATTAATAATTAAGTTATTACGTTCGGTCATCTGTGCTACAACCCCAAATCCTTCGAGTTCTACGTAAATTGGTTTCCATAAAGTTTCTGGAAATCTCTCCCCAAAATACACCCAGACGCATGTGGGAAGTTAAGCTGCGATATATCATGATTAATCAAATGCAGAAAAATGTGCCACAAATAACACAGAAGGCACATTACCTAACTTATAGAATTACCTGATTACTGGTGTGTTTTAGGAAAAAGTTGATGAAAATAGAAAAATTATTCCTCAAATTGAATTTCTGAATTTCAGAAATGTTTGACCACACACAATTATCTTTGTAATTAAACATTCCGAGAAATTTTATTATGGCTTATAAGCGGAAATATTCTCGTTAATTGAACACACTTAATGAAAGACATTGCATCTGAGTCGAATAGTGTCATTAAATGGCCAGAAACTTTTTTAAGACTAGAGCTTTAAGAATATGTTTTAAATCTAAATGTACATATACAGACAACAATGAAGAAATAATTTAATATCCACTTCTAAAAAATAGTGATGAACAGAATCGGTCTTGGTTTTGCAATCTTGGTATCTGTCTTGCAGAAAGTCTAAGACCGAGACCAAGACATGTGGTAGTGACACCAAGACCAAGACTCGATTTACAAGACCAAGACTCGATTTGCAAGACCGAGACCAAGACTCGATTTACAAGACCAAGACTCGATTTGCAAGACCGAGACCAAGACCAAAACCATATTTGCGAGACTTCACCAAAAACAAGAGCAAATTGCGAGTTTTTTGCTGACTGACTAAAATTTATTTATATTTTTAATATCTTATACTCCAAAACTAAAAGTATTTTGTTCTACAGTTTTTGAAGCACTGACATTGAAAATTTGATTTTAATACACGGGTGATCGCCATAAGATCATTTTTATAACTGCAACTTTGGTTAAACGTAACTTAAAAACATTAGAACGAAAATAATTGAAATTCAAAACATACGTGTAATAATACACTGAGTAAATTATATAGTTTTTTTTACTACTAAAATTATAATCAAATTATCTACATTTTTCTAAGCCTTATTAAAATTATTGATTGTCAAACATTTTCCAAGAATTGTATAACTTTGATTTAATTGATTATTTCTTTAAAAAAAAATAATCAATTTGAACAGTGTTGGAGAGAATCGTGGGTAGACTGCAAAAATCGGCAAAGATGTACTAAATACGAGTAAATAAGTTATCCAATATATTTGAGTGTGGAAATAAAAGACTGCAAGAGTCTTGCAAACAACACCAAGTTCAACTAAATCTATTGATGCAAGACTAAGACTTACACTAAGTCTGTCATAGCCTTGGTTATAGTCTTGTTTGGCTCATTACTATTAAAAAATTTAATTAACTCCATAGGTATTATTAGTAAATTACTATAGCTGTTCAAATTAATTATAAAGTAGATAATCATAACTTTTAAAATTTAATTCATTAATTTTTATCGAAATTGAAAAAAATACCATGTTATATTTTAAATCGAAAAATCAACTAAACTAAACGATTTTCAGTTGACTTGACACGAAAGAGATCTTTTTAAGACTATAAGGCAATTTAGTGTTTTGGTTATCGATTCGACTGAAAAATTGACCACAAAAATTGTTGTTTTTATTCCCAATGAACTTTCATGATGTTTATAGAGCGATTTGGTTATTGGAATAATTGAAAAGATTGACATCAGAATATTTTCAAAGAAATATTAAGACTCCTCACAACTTTAAACCGAAGACTTTATCTTCCCTATTCTTTTCCTTTAACTAACACCAATTTGCTTGTCATAATATTCATAACTATTAAGGTAATAATAGTCTAGAAGAATTTGCATAATAACTAAATAGATCTTATCATTGATGCATTTGCTTTCGTTGCTCACATCAGTATCTTAAATTAGCTTGTCTTCAGGGGATGTTTTCAAATCGCTAGTGCACTTTCAGCTCCACAGGTTCAGAGTACCTTAGTATATAGTACTATAGTGGTTTCATAACTTCATTTTCATCGTAAAAAAAAATATTTGATTAGCATTAAATGCAAAAATGTGTCAATTTAGTTTTCTATGCATTTAATGAGCAAGGTTTAAAAGTTCAACCTTTGCCATTTTTCTGAATATCCCTTTATAAGAGCTGTACACATTAATTTTAACGACGTGAAATGACTGAAATTGCTTGTTTATCGTAGTAACGTTATCTATTATAAAAAGTCGAAACAACTAGCAAAAACCCTACAATTTTCCGATTTAAATCAAGAAATTCTTAGCAATATGATTTGCGTTTTGTTTAATCGAATATCCTCCCGCTTCGTTGCCAACAATTAACATGTCGGTGCGACTGACATTAAAAACTCTAAATATGAGTTTTAATAGGCACCCTATAAGGGCGAATGTGTCACACTTTTGTGTTGCTCAAACGGCCGAATCGCACCGGCCATTACATTTGATTTACCCTGCAATTACAGCAAAAGCGCACTGTCGCCGTTAATGACATAATTTTCGCTTACAATGGCAAGCAGCAATAAATAACCCGCCAGTTACAGAGGAGTTTTGGAATTTTATTTTGTTCGCGCCCTTTCCCAGCGCTTGTTAAAAGGGTGGAAAGAATTTTTGCATAAAATTGCTTCAATTTTCAACGTCACCGGTGCACTTAAATACAAAATACCAGAAGTTGGGAGTTGGAAGTAAAACAGAGCTAAGGTCGGTCATAGTTCAATTTTCAGTTGAGTGACGTGACACGATCCAATTTCGCGCCGAGAACGTAATCCCATCCTCTCCTGGTGGTGGCTAGCAAGCTAGCTAGCTAGCTAGCGTCTGTGTTCCGGTTGGAGTGTTCATTAAACTCGAATACGCGGGCAAGTTCCAACTAATTTGAGGAGAGCCCCAAGGCGAAATATTCAAATTTCGCCTGTTTTACGATAGGTGTGCACAGGCTCCAATGAGAACAGGAAGGCCCCAAAGGCAACCGATGGTATAACATTTTTTAGTATTCCATTCGGTGCTCCGCTGCTGCCGCCGCAATGCCACCGCGCCACCAAGCCATAGACTTAAATTCGTGGGAAAATACGCGAAAAGTCTCTTGGTCTAGATGTATAAGGGGGAAGGGTACACAGTGGAGCTGCGATGGTGTCATAAATTATCCCCGAAATTACACGAGTTTTATGTTAATTACACGTAAATGTTAAGGAGAGACGCTAATGTACTCGACTACCTCTATGGCAGGGGCTCAGATGAGCAAAAGAATATAAAGGCGGCATTAATGAAAACTTTCGCCGAAATACCGTTAACCTAGAAAGGGTTGAATGGGGCCAAGATGGTCTACAGTCGCGGATCCCATAGATACTGGAGTTGGAGCCCCTAAAAATTGGTTAGGTTAGCAGCACCAGCACCAGTTTCCACCGGTGGCAACTGTAACAAAGTTTGGTGCTATAGTCAAAATGAGAATTTTCAAGTACATAACCCGAAAGAGTGGGTAAAGTGCGGTCTATCCCGGGACTTGGGAGCGTTCTAGGCCCTTCAGGGAAACACTCTTTCGGGGTATATAGTATACATAAATACACACAACGTTACCTAGAAAGTGGGTTTTCTGGGAGCGAAATGAAAGTTATTTTGATTTTCTTGAAAAATAATTAAGAAGTGATGATGAAAGTGAACGTCGAGAAGTTTGCCCTTGAGGGTTCGTTGCCTGAATGCAAATAATAAAATAAGAGCAAGCACCTGTCACGATTAGATCGCCTACAGGAAAATCAAATTTTCGGATCCTAAGGTGAGAGTAGACGCGCGCCTCCTTAGAGCTGGGTGTTGAATATTTTGGTTGCTATGGTCGTCCAGGAGATAAAGTAGAAATTGTTCAGATCCCTTAATTAATTAGAAATGGATTTTGTAAAACAGGTAAAGCCTTTTAATTTGAAGATTCTCTAGCCGAATTCCATTACGAGAGTTGGCTTATCATCAGATTTACCTTTCCCCGTGAAGTCACCTTGAAAACCCTTACTTAGTAGCTATTAAGAAAAAGGTACGGCGCCCTATGAGCTCCGTACAGTAAATTTTTGGTAAAATACAAAGCCCGGAAGTTTTCAGAAGGTTTACTTTACTAACACGTGGGGATTTTAAACCAAAATGACATTCTATACCTATCACATGTGCGGGTATAGTGCCCACACACTTCACAATAACCAGTGAATACCTTTTCGTTTTTTCATTAACCGGGAGCTATTTATTGTACAGCGAGTAAGGGTTCAATGTTTAATAAAGAGGTTCTTTGTAATTTCATTTTCCAGGAGGGTTATTTTGAGGGTGATTATGTTGAGGATAAAAAAAAATCTATCTATCTATAGAATTTGCCACAATTTAAACAAAATTTTACTTATACTTGATTTTTTGGGTTCAACCACACAAAGAGTTCTTCATAACGACCTTTTTTATACTTGAATCTATCACTTAACCTTTTTTCAAAAGTGATTTATCACTTCAAAACTAGAACTGAGTTTCGCAGTTTTAATACGTATTTTTTTAATATCCTACTTCGTTATCACCTAATCTACTAATAATAATCGCAAATACTGACTAGTGAAAGTAATTAAAATTATGGAAACTGAATCAATTTCATTAAATTAAATTAACTAATTACCGACTTAAAAAGTTTCACTCTTTACTTTGACATCGAAATTTAAGAAGATTAAATAAATTAAATGAGTAAAATTTTCCATAAAGCTCAAAAAGGAATTTTGCAGTGGAAATATCCGATTAAAAATATATACTCTTCAGTTCGTATGCTCTTTTGTAAATATAATTAAAATTGAGGTTGAAATCGTATGTGTCGCACTGATATAATTCTGGGGTAATAATTAATATGGATTCAGAGTTTCATATAGGTTAATGAATAATTGTGATAGTATGACAAATATCCTTGCACTTTTAATGCAGTTTCAATCATCATTACCTATAGTAAATTAATAGTACTAGTTTTTTTTATTCCATAAAGATATTTCTTTTTACAAATTAACTCAAATTCTCTGTCCGGGGTAAATCTTGCAATCAAAATTTCGACTAGTTCTAATTAAGCTAGAACTTTGAAATTTTGTATATGTGTATAAGTCCGGTGACATTGCAATAAAATATATCTAATATCGTACAGAATAATATCGTAATAATACAATATGACGGACGCCCCAAGAAGACGGTCTAATTTTTTCTTCACAACCCCCTTGATATGTTATTTGATTGTATCAAATGAAAGAGTAAATATGTATTTTTTTAAAACAAAACTACTGATTAAAAGATACTTTTTTTTTAGTATACCAGATCCCAGACTAATTTTGTGCTGTGACATAGATTATTAATGAAACACAAAAGCTTTCATCGAAATTAACTAGTTAAAAAGGTTTTCTTAAAGGTAGTTTTTCGAAAAAAATTCAGATTTTAAAAAAAATTTTAAAAGTTAACACCAAAAACAAACATTCTATCGATCCTAATTTTTAAATAATATAAGTTATCAAAGCATACCTATTTCGGACTGACAAATGTCCCAGATCTTTCTGTTATGGTAGCCTGTTCTTCTACAAAACACAGATCTCAATGCTTACAAAAACTAATTCTTGTCATGACCCGCAACTTTCAACCCCACATGAATTTCGTAGAGTTATTAAGCTATATTTTTATTACTTGCATCTACAATGGCGTCATTCTGTACATTTTGCTCGAATTGTGGCCAAGGACGGCGGCGGGTGGCAATTTCAATTAGAAAAGATGCGCCTTTATCGATGGGACGGATTAACGATTCCGAGCAGCTCTCTATAAAAGTTACGGGTGATATTTTATTCGGTCAGAGAAGGGTGGCACAAAATTAATTTTCCCCAGTGCTTTTACTCCAGAACTTCATATTGCAGCATTGTCAAGGACTAAAAAAACGGCTGCATTCGATCGTCTTCTAGAGGGCTTTGTTTCAGTTTCGCAGCCCTTGGAATATTTGCTCAGAGCCACCCTGTACCCACATCCTGGCACCTATGTAGCCATGGTGGCAGGCTTTTTGTCGCCCGGAGACCAGCAGCGCAATTTTCCTTCTTTTCATCCTCCGTCGGCGGGTGGCGCGGTGGCGTCCTGCTCAACGGAGCGCAGAATAAAACCCGGAGTAATGAATGACTGTTGTATACTGCTAATAAAGGCACTTACAAAGAGGAATGTCCCTCCCTCGGGACCCTCGGGAGAAGCTTTTCTTCTTCTCACTCGATTTGAAGACTTTTCAATTTTCTTTAATTAAATTTTTATTGGCACAGCATTTCCAGGTATACCTAGATCTCTATCACAGCGGAGGCGGTGTGGGACGTTTCCTTCTGGAATCAGTCCCGATCCGACTCATGGAACAAAATTTGAATTACTTCGGCTGTCGGATTCCTGAAACATTTCCCTCTGTCTGTAAATACCTAGCGACCAGGATCTTCCCCGGATCTTTTATTTCTCAGCGCGCTTCTTTAACATAAATTGATAAAAAGCGAAGTAAGAGCAACTTTCAACTGCTCCCAGCCGCTTGGGGATGGTGTGCAGATTGCGGCGCCGCCGTGACGCTCCAGCAGAGAGCATCTTTTATACCTTCTTTCATCGAATGTACGACACAGATTAAAGCACGAAACACCGTTATCTGCTTGACTAATGAAGTGCTTAAGCCCGGAATGCTGGAATTTAATAAAATCACGTCTTCAAGGTATTTCAGGACGAAGTGTGAAGGTTGCTTGTCTTTTCATCTTCGGTCTTCTTTTCCATTGGATTAGTGTGCTCGTGCCGGAAACGTACTATATAACCTCTCTCCGCCCGCTGCGCCAGCCGACCCAAGTGGATCTGGATAACTTTAATCCCCGGATGAAGTCCCATAAAATCCTAAAACTTATTACAATTTGAGATTTCGCCCATGGGGCTAGGAAATAATTAGAGCCTAATTAATTCGAGGTAAACGCTACCACCATCAGTCGAGTAGTTTTTCTCCGGAATTCGGTGGTCTTGTGTTAGGACCCGTTTTTATATTAGTTTCTATAGCTGCCGCAGTTTGGAGCGAGCTACTTTTGCGAAAAAGCCCTTTCACAAGTAAGTTTTTCTTGAAATGTTTTCAGATCATTTGATAGACATCGGTCTTCAGTTCAATGGCTGAACGGATCTGAGTGCTCTTGAGACGTGAGGAGCACCTGAAAGGGTTCAAGTGTAAAAGTTTTCCATTCAATGTTTGACTTTCAATGTGGTTTAGGTTCGTGTTTGACCTTCAGTACATCTGGAGTTTGAGCAATTGAGCGTGTGTTTATTGCCTTAATAATTTCTTTTGGGTTTTTCTATTGGACGAAGTCTGAATTTCGTTTTAGTTGTACGAGTTTATTCTGTATGACTAGTGAAGATGATTGGTTTGGTTCGATATTAAAAACAAAAAATTATTAAAAATAATATTATGTCCTGTGGGATTACAGAAGATTCTTTGGAAGGACTCGGGGTCTTAATCCAAAGATGATCCTGTGGTTATATGAAACAATTGTCTGAGTCTCTGAGAGTGCAAGTTATATACAATATCAGATGAGCATCCTGCAGCGTTTCCATGACTTAAGCGCTTGTTTCGTAATAGGCTATATGTGACTAGAGAACTGTGCCTTGGTGACGGTCCCAGACCGGACCCTAGAAGCCTTAATCTGTTTATAAAAGGCTCAAAAACAGAACATGGTGTTGGTGTTGGTATGTATGGTATCAAATTATCAGACCCTATGCCTGAAATCAGATTGTTGAGATATCACATACATAAGATAGGTCTGTCTAATGAGATCGAATCTCGTTTGCTTGTTCTGTTTTAGCACGGTTAAGAAAAAATATCTTCATTCGGGAAATTTTGAACTCGGCTCTAGATTCGTTCCTCTTGGGTAAAATACCTTCTAGCGTTCTTTAAAGGGGTTTCGGCACAAAAGATCTTTCGGTCGCAGTGTCCACTATAAGGATCACCCCTAACAAATAATAAATAAAAAAAATAAAAAAATAGTAAGTATATCCGCAGTTTTTATTTTTTTTTTTAAATCTTCCTTCTAAAAACATTCATTAGAACCCACATCAAGATCTCTTAAAAATGCAGGAATTACTATTTTGGGTTTGAAGATTCCTGAAGGAGTTACAGTCTCCTCTCATCTACTGAAAATACTTTTTTAAACCCTTGAAGCGAACAGAAATATTCAAAAAATTCAACCTACTAATTATGTATTAAGTGATTCATAATCAACCGAACAGAAAAAAAAAACCTAAAACTTGATGCGTGCTTGTCAGAAAATTAAATTTTAAATTTACCATTTCCTAGTAAAAATAACACTTTGAATAAATCTGAAACAATATGACATGACAACATGACAAGTTTCCTATCTCAGTCCTGGAAATTAAAGAAATAAATGATAAATTTCCTCTCCTTACATCCCTTCCTCTATTTTTGCGAATTATTCCATTGTTTTTCAATTTCTTAAAATGTTTCCCACAAAATGCGACACGTTGCGACAAATTGCGGATAATTTGCGCGCAGATACGTTCATCACTTATGCTTGCGATGCGACAGAGCCCCCGAGGGTGGTTTATGTTCCTAGAAATGGTCGGGTATTAGCTACAACAACTTTCCAGGACTGGCATGAGCATCACCGAGGTAAGACAAAATTACATTTTATTCCCTATTTCAATCAATTTTATCAGCCATTTATTACGAGAGCTAGATGCCAGGGGCGGGATAGGACAAAAGTACAAAAAGTAGAAATAAAAATAAGAAAGACAAAAACCGGTCTTCCCATATGACGAGCGAGTGTCCTTCATCAGTCCAGGAGGCGCGTAGGCAGCAGAGATAAACACAATCAAACATTTAAGTTAATCCCGAAAATGGGTCGATATATCCTTTCGAAATATGGTCTATAGCATTTACCCGACAGTAAATCAATAATAACCCGAAAAAAGTGGCGTTCGGATGGACGAGGGCTCCGCAGTCCAAACTGCGATAAAAAACATGTCCTGGACATGTGATGGAAGTGTGTGCGAACGTCGGCTCTTAACGCCATGATCTTCCGTTCCGAGTCCATCCGTGGGACCAATGAAAAAGAAATAAAATAAATCCGACGGAAAATTATATTAGAGGCGGATAGTAAAGGATGACCACAGCGCCAGGCACACGAAGGAAATGTGACAATTTATGGCGCCCGATAAAAATGAAATTACAATCAAGAAAAGACAGACCCGCGCCCCATCGAGCCCCAGTGGATCCGGTCCGGTTTGTTCCGGTCCGGGGCAGCATCCCAGAGATCCCCCCGGCCGGGATAACGCTGTCCTAATTTATCTCTCATTGAGCTGATTAACTGTGCCATTGGGGCACTTTCCCTTAGGGTGCTGTGTCAAGCTGTGTCTTCATGTGCTTTACCCCGGGCCCGGGGCGGAGGCCCTCTGCGGGCCTCCTAAGTGTCGTGCAGGATAAATGTGCGTAAACGTCCCGGCCATTTACAGGTTTTCCCCCAAATGTTTTTCTCTTTTCTTTTCGGATTCACGTTAAACACTCGCCCCATCATCGTCATCATGAACATCATCATTGATTCCATTTATTGCACCAGCGGGAAAAGCCGATTGGGAAAAGCTCAGGGGATTTTGAGGTTCACCTATGGGTTCAGGGAGCAACCGGAGGTCCATTTTTATCGGATGAACTCGCTCCTCTGATCAGAAGGTGCGACGACGAAGGCGAGGGCGACTATTTTCTGGGAACAACAATACGATTTTTGTCCCTTTTCTCGTTCTCGATTTATTTATTGTACTTATTTATTTTATTTCACCTGTAGTTCGTGTTGAGTTGGACATCCCGGATGGCAACATTTTCAAATTTTGATGTCTCTCGCGACCAGTAGTACGTGAAATCGCCACCAGAGTGCTGCTCGGCGAATCGACATCTCAGCGTGACGTCCTCACCTTCTCGTGTGTCGAGGGATTCATTCGCATTCGATGTAGAGAAGATCACTACAACTGAAATTATAACAAAAATATATAATTAGTACTTTCAAAACATAAGTAGAAAATTAGGATTCAACGAAATTTTGTATATAGTATTTGGATTACTTTATGAGCATTCAACACATTCCGTTTTTATCCAAAGCATTTAGATTAGATTATCTTTTATCAAAAAAGCCGAATTATATTTAGGATAAGATCAGTGAAATTAGCGGCAAAAACGCAGATTAATATTAAAGGATCAGTTCTGAGTTTTGAATTCGTATTTTTGTGATAGTTTAAATAATTTTACCTTTTTTAAAATTTGCAAATTTGCGATTTAGTGAGTGAGAATTATAATATGTGGTTATAAATCAATATTTAACTTTGTAAATTAACGAAATGTACGAAAGTCGGAACAGGCCTAAGTATAAATCTATAAAAATAAATAAAATTGAAGTGTTTGTCTGTGATTACAAATTACGATAAACACTCGATTTTGTTTTTACGCAATAGATACGTTCCCAACAAATTCGCGTAAAAAAGGATATGGTACATATTCATAAAAAAGTTTTTAAACTGATTTTATTCGAAAATACACTTTTTTTAACAATAAAAATAATTCATAATTTTAGAAATAAAAATGAAAAAAATTCATAAGATTATTTTAAATTGAAATTTCTTGGACCGCGTTAGATCAAATTAAATCACGTGAAATACGGATCAAATATTTTTGTTTAATCGAGTTAAATCAAATCCGCGTAAAAACAGAATCAGGTGTGTTATAAATAATAATAATTGCATTCGAAATTTTTGTCTGTCTGTCCGAACGTGTTTCCGAAACAGGCTCCGAAACGGCTGAGTGAAATTTTTCAAGAAACTTTCAGCAATCATAGTGGGTATTTATATTTACAATCTGTTCTAAATATCTCAATATGTTAAAGGGTTTCGAATATATGTATGCATAAGAAATTTTGTCTGTCAACTTGGATCCGCAATTTTGAATTTTGCAAATCTGACTTCAGATTCGTAATCAGCGACCCCAAAAAACCCCGTATACTGAATTTGGGGAAAACCGGCTCATTTTTGACAATTTTAGCCGCCATCTTGTATCCGCTATTTTGAATTTTGTAAATCCAACCCCACATTCGTAATCAGCGACCCCAAAAACCCCCATATACCGAATTTGGTGCAAATTAGTTGATTTCTAAAAATTCGTCCACCATATTCAATTTTCGACCGCCATATTGGAACCGCCATGTTAGATTTTTTCATTCAACCACACTAGCTTTTATAGGGTGTTCTTTTGTTACAATTAGAGCCAAAAAATGACCGGATCGGTTGTGTATTTTTTTTCTACAAGCCTTTTCTGCCGTATACTCAAATTTTTTCCAGCTTCCGGCCGCCATATTGGAGTCGCCATATTGAATTTTGAATTTCGCCTGCAATTTTTCGAAAGCTCTTGTCCAAACGAACATTTTGATATCTCGAACGTCAAGGTTCATCAACACCAATTTTGGGTATGCAGGTGATCCGTTCTGCATGAAACGTTCCGTATATATAAAAACGAAAATTCGTTTGTTTGTTGCTCAATCACGCCTAAACGCTTGCATGAATATTTTTCATTCTTTGTCCGAAGGTAGTACAAATTCCAACTTAATGTATACGCTATGGCTTTTTATTCATATAAAATACAGAGTTTTAAAATGGCGACGAAAACTTTAAACTTCAGGTAATCGTTATGAAAATTGGTACCTATAGGTTTTTAAAGATGCTGATTTCGGACACATGTAGCCTGTGTTCAACCGCTGTACCGTCGCTGATAATTTTTACTCGGGGGTACATTGGGGTTACATCTATTTTTTATACCATCACATCGAGGAAGATATCTTACGAAATCAAAAATAGTTGCAAGTAGAATTTTGGGAGCAATTTTATATAACATTTTCAAGGCTGATTTTCCAGAAACTCCAAACTTTTCTTCCTCAAACTTTCCAGATTATATAATGACTTTTAGTTCATAAACCGCTTCGTACATTGGTTTCAATCTCCAACTCCGATTCGAAAATCTTTAAGATTATTTTCAGAAATGCAAAATTAAACTATATTCGAACCTGAGTTTGAGCAAGGGTTGTCCTATTTCATAGGTAGACTAAATCAAATACTTAGGCATCACCTTTGATAAAACATTGGCTTTTAAGAAACATATAATATCAGTTATTAATACTTAAGAAAAATTTGTCCTTGTCCCCATTTATAAACAAGAGATCCACACTGAGCCTGGAAAAAAGGCTTATATAATTCATAAAGTGATATTTCAAGTTATTATACTGTACAGAGAGTGGTTTCAATGTACCAAAACGCACATAAACAAAATTTAAGTTACCCAACATAACATTTTATAAATTATGCTAAATCTACCGTCGCAATTCTTCATCGCAGAATTGCACGGTTTAGAACTTATACATAGCTATTAAATTAAATCGCATTACGGATAATTTTGTCTCAAGATGTTCTTGGTCCGAAAACATATTAATTAAGAAATTATATAGATCCCTATATAAAACCTGAATTGATGCAGGATAACTTATTTGTGCGTAAGAATAGCCTTAGTCATTATCATTTAAACATTTAGTAGCTTATGCATAACTAAATATAATATAGTTGAATAAATTTGAATTCTAGCAATAAATTGTATGAATTCTATTGAATATACTTGTAAGACTGAATTGGAATAAATAATAAATTAAAAAATAGTATCTGCTTTTTAGTGAAATTTAATTACAAAAAGTTAGGCGATTTGTTATTTTCGGATCGATTTTTATCCCTTGGAGGCAAACTTCCTTTTATTATTAAAAATTTCAAAAAGGTAACATATCGTGTTATAGTTGTGAGGCACTGAAACTAATCTATTAGACCTATTAAAAATAAAATATTGGATGTTGCACACCCCAATTCACATAAATTCAACTAAGCCGACTATGCAGCAATTTTTTGTTCCGCGAAATTCACTCAAGATCCCGGTACTCTTCTCCAACTAAATTATAAGCATGAGTAGCAGAGCGAAAAATGAAAGGCCCTTAAGTGCGCCGGGCAACTTACAAAATAGCTGCAAGATGAAATTCATCATCAACAAGTGTCTCCTGAGCTGCGGTTTCTCAAAAAAAAAAGGAAGAAAATTGCACGGAAGAACAAAAGTGTCCGGGATAGCTGGATGGATCCGCGGGGGCCCTTACAGAGCACAGCCACCTGTTTAGATTTATGTACCGGCATCAAGAATTCATGCGCCCTCAAAATTCCTTCATAAATTCATTGGAAAGTTCAAGTGGCACGGTGTTGGGGCGCCGCAGCACGAAAATTAATGATCCTATTTTCTAGACCTCCGGAGAGCACTTTTTATATCATTATATAGCCTGCAATATACATCAGCGATTTCATTCCCGCTCTACCGTCAGCGGAGGAGGATTTCATACTTTATTGGAGGCTTCCTGGGACCCCAAACCCTTGACTCTTTCAGTTGACTTCTTGTGACGAAGTATCGGAAGAGTTCGAACTCATTTTTTTAGTTGGAAAAATAAATTCACCCTGGAAAAATTGCCGAAGCTCTGCGGGATTGTCCTGCAAAACAGAAAAGACCCGGGGCACAAAAGCAAGCAAGCATACAGTGGCGGGAAGAGGCTGAAAATAAAATAAAATAAATAAGAAATATATTCAGGTCCCATTTCCGCATATATCATTAGGAGGACTTCAATAAATTTCTCGAAATTCAGAAACAAAGCCCCGCCAGCAGCTGGATCTAGCCACAGGAGGGACATCGGGGTAGGGATGGGAGTCCCCAATGTTTCCCGGTGCTAAACTTCAAAAATCCCATGAGACGCGCAAAGCGTGAAATTCCCTTCAAACATTGGTATCTCCAGGACACCTCTAGATCGAATTCAAATTCTGCTTTTCCTAGATTTTATGAGTTACATCCATAAATGTCGGACGGGAATGGAATGCAGCAGGATGCAGCAGGCCAATCGGGAGAGACACCATAAGCCCTGGCTGCAAGCACAACTAGAACCGGATAAAAAATGTGAGAAAAAGGGCTCCAGAAAGTCGAAGGATTCCTTCCCGTTTTTTTATTTTGTTTTCCTCTTCCTCCGCTACACTCCGATCCAGGACGTTATTTTTATTATTTCGAGCTTCGCTCCAGGAAAAGGGAATTTTTCTGTTTCTTTATGAAGCCAACATATTATGCTCTGGCGTCGGTGAAACCGATCCAGGCGAGGTTTTTGATTTTGCATTGCTGCATACATCAGGGGACAACTTTTCTGCCGCCTTTCTTGCCGTTCCGCAACCGAACCGAGTGCAGAATGCAGATAAACTCCCTCTCCTTGAAATCCTACTCCTTTGAAAGACAGTCGTCTTCAGCGCGACGGCAGTGCACCGAAGTGCAAGTGCAGACAGAGGCTCCATCTGTCGGTGGGATCCCGTGCCCTGGTTTTACGGCGCGCGCAACACTTCCGATACATGGACTAGATAAAGCCGGGCTTATGATAAGACATCCCGTGACATGTTCAACAACGGAATCTGGCAGAAGGGGGGAGAGAGCTTAATAAAGATGTAAAATATAGGAAGAAATTGGGCGGTCGCGACGTGAAATTTTCAGTTTGTGACTTGTGTGTCTGCTGAGAATATTTCCTTTCCGTTTCGAAATTTATTTGCCAAACGCTGCACTATGGCAGTCCTTCGATTACACACGTAGCACCCGATGCGGCTCTCTGAAACTGGAGTAGTTTATGGGGCGCTTACGACTCCTCAGGGGCATATATTTCATGTTATGAGAGGCGTCCGTCCGTGAACTTTATTTCCATGGAATGAATTTCCGATGAATGGCCCAGCAATATGTGCTCGATTGTGCAGCGGTCGCCGCAGTCTTATCCAGCCAATAGTAAGTTTTATGTCGGCTGTAGAAAGGTTTAATACTTAAGGGATCATGCCCTAATATTTTCGACAGCTTTTTTCAAAAATTCTATGAACCAAAGGTGATAAGATTCATTTCAAATTTCAATGGAGCACATTAATGTTAAAGTTTATGACACAGAAATTTGTAATGATCTTAACCAAAAGTCTAACATGGTGATCGCCAAAATTGTCTTCCTCCGATTTCAATGATTTTTATATATGTTGTTATATTTGAGTAACTGAGTGATTACCCAAAAAGGAATTCACGCAACGCTCAATAGTGTCAAAGTTGCTTCTACCAAGCAATTTAAATATAAGTTCAGTTTCCATGCAGTTGGCAAGGTGGCGCGTAGCCTAGTGGGCAGCGTTACGTGGCTCGGACGTAGACGGTCAGGGTTCGATTCCTGCTAACGTAATTTTTTTTAAATGAAATTAGAAAATTAATTCATCAATTTTATGAATGAGGTACCCACCCACTAGGCTATGCGCCGCCTTGCCAACTGCATGGAAACTGAACTTATATTTAAATTGCTTGGTAGAAGCAACTTCGAAACTATTGTGCGTTGCGTGAATTCCTTTTGGGTAATCTTTCAGTTACTCAAATATAACAAAATATATAAAAATCATTGAAATCGGAGGCGGACAATCTTGGCGATCTCCTTGTAAATTGATGAAAGTGTTAAATATAATAAGTTTGAAAATAAGAACAATTATCTATCCCTATCTATTACATTTATTTATAACTGATTTTTCACAATTCCTATGCGAATCACAAAAAAAGTTGATTCGACTAGGAAAACTGTTTGACTGTCACAATCCTGATTCCTCATATAAATTTTATAAACAAAATATACGTACGTTCTAAGTTTTTACGACACAAAAGAGAGAAGTTGAAAATATTTAATGTTATAAATATCAGCTCATATTACTTTACACTTTCTTGTTTTTAAAGATACTTAAGAATCATTATGTGCATAAAAACTGCATTAATACGTAATTCAACAACTGTTCTGTGGAGTTGAATTATGCAAAAAACCAGGGGGTTATTATTGAATACGAAACAATATTTTGTACTACTCGAAAGCTAGGTGCAAAAAAACAATTCTCGAGCTATTATTGAACACGAACGGATTACTTATAAAGTACTGCCACAAAAACTTGCTCTAATCTAGTGCGAAATACTAGGCTTTGTTGACCTGTTGACAATTAATTGTGTGAATAAAATTTAAAAAACTGTGATGACTAGCACATTCGAAAACGAACTTTATTGTAATTTTTAAATTTTAAGGTTTATAAATTAATTTCGCTTATTTAAAGATGCGTTTAAATATCTGTTGGATAAATTCGGTGATGATTTCAAGCAAACAAAACGATTGAAATCAGTTCTACGGATACTGAAAATTGCTGCCGCCCTTAGATTTTTTTCTGAGGGAGGATATCAAAGTTTCGCCCTAAAAATACAATAAAGTATATATATATAAATGCATTAACACTAGATTTACCAAGACCAGTCAAATTGACTGGTACTCAATTTATTCTCTGAATTGATTAAATTTTGTAAAGTTATCTCCTAAGAGTTATGCCAAAGCTTATTATGGTTCAAAATTACGACATATCAAAGACTTTTTTCCCCATTTATAGTTACTAATTTGAATGTAAAAACATAACACTTTAAAGGTACCGAAAATTATAAAAATTACAGGTTTTCGCGCCGGTAAATCTAGTGTTAAACAATTATGGTACAATATATATTTTCCATAAATAAGCTTATTAAACTTAATAAAAGAACGGAGAAACATCCGAAAAGTAGACATTTCCTGTGTTCAATAATGCTACAAGTCTACGAAAATTCTCATTCGAAAATTCGTTTCGTGTTCAATAATAACCCCGAAATTTTTACTCCCTGTTCTATTCTGAGTTCATAAACGTATAAAAACTGCAAAATTGTATAATTTAGCTCTACATTTGCTACATTTTCGATTTAATAATGATATAATAATAATAATTTAATAAGTCTGTAGAAATTGTTTTCTAATGGACTAGTTTTTTAAATCAAATTGAGAACTTAAAATCCACCACTTTTGTATTTGTTTTTAAACTCGTCTTATTTCTCAAACATCTTAAATTACTGATGTATACTTGATTATCTTCTGTAAGGAGTAAAATGTGATTCAATAACCACAAAGTCTATCTTAATTGTAATGAGTACTTTATACTTATGGACCTTTATCAATATTCATACACTCTACATCTTGGCCCCCAAGGAATATGATCCTGAGCACCTATAATCTCTGCCACATTTTGTCAGGCTCTTTAAGTAGTTTGTGCACGACTACCGAATCAAATGTCTTATCGTAATCTGCAAATATTGATATTAGGGATTTGGACTATTCTGTGCGTTCCCCAATTAACTCAAATTTCATTCCATTTGAGGTACACATTGTTGAAACTTGCAAGTCACACCACCACCTCAAGTTAGGGCTCCTGCGTCCCTCCTGCAAACTCGATCGGAGGGTATATAACAAAGCAATAAGTTTTCCCAGCAATCAGTCGATGTCTTAAGTGACAATCATTTGGTTCGTGTGCCTAGAAGCATATCGACTGCAGAGTCATCTATGGGCCTGCCTCGAGGCGGTGGCATGTAGAGAGATTTCTCATTGCAGGGCCATTTGCCAGCTCGGCATAGATAGCCCTTTGTTTTACTCCTCCCCTTCCCTACCCTCGTGGGCCATCCCTGTTTACGTATTACTTGTCATTCTGCTCATTTGCTCGGTTTGCTTAGTAAATTTGCTTGTCCAACAGCTAATTAATTAGACTAAGGCAACCATATCAAATCAACGTTAAAACTGACTCTCACTGGAAAGTTCATTTGAAAATCAACAGACCAACTTAAAGACGGGTGTATGAGTGTATATGAATGTTTGTCCTTGATTCAGATACCAAGTGCTATCTAATACAACTGCGTGTGATGATGCTGCATGTGGATCATCCCAGACTATCCGGTAATGTTGAGATGGTGTGGCCCAGGAGCTGTTTGGGATGTAATAGCATTGCATGAATTATTGTTAGCGCTTCTGTTTGCTTCACTTAAAGCGAAAATTATGTTGGCGGATTTCATTAAGAATTAGTCAAGTGCTCGCAGGAGACGCGTTAATTACATTAAAAATGCGACACAAACGAGCAGAGCTCCAATGTTCGTCTGAATGAGTAAATAGCCTTAATTCACTTGCGAATTTAATACTATATTATATAGTGTGAGGATATGAAATCTTGTCCAACTTGTTGGAGAGTTACGGTCTCCAACCCCATTCCCTTTTAGGAAATAGAGCTCAAAGTCGGCTTAAAGCCCCAATAAGCAATTTACTGAAGAGACTAAAGAGACTTCTCCCCCCCGGTGGGACGGAGTGAGCAATTCGATTCGGAGTTTATGAAAAGCAAAACTACTCACAAAGCGTAAACCCCAATTTGGAGAAAACTTTCTTATAAATAAAACATGTTCACCAAGTCAGGCAGGAACCTCTGACAAACTTGTATCCTTTGCTAATTGCCTGGCCCCAAAGGGGATCACCCGATGACGATGTCGAAGACGACGACGAGGAAGATGACAGGAAGAAATTCTGTCGTCGTTTTTATGTATAAAAACTATTTTAGAGACCTCTGAGACTGTGGCGGAAAGAAACAAAAGAGGATCCGTGCCACAAAGACGGCCCCGGAAAGATGTTTCAGGCTGAAATAAAAAAAAAAAAAACAACAACAAAAAAACTTAAACAAAAATAAGAAAACTATGCTAAATATTTTGTTATTCAATTTCCGCCCAGCAAGTTCTAAATATAATTTCCAGGACGTCCCAGTTTGAAGCTTTACTTTTCGCCCCAGTTCGTCCGATTGTTGTCCAATACCCCTAGGGGCGGACGCCGCGCTATCGCCCGCTGTGCTGAGATAAATTTGCGTTAACCCTTTTTGTTTTGTGCTCAAGATCCCCATCTCTTCGTCTTCTACTTCTTCTTCTTCTACTGCCCAAGGATTATAAAGTCGGAACTTTTGTAGCGAAGAACGAAGCTGTAAAAAAGTTTTGTTCCAGAAGTTTAGACTGGCCCCGATTACATCATCATGTTCAGATAAGGGCGGCAACTATGAAACTGCTGTAATTATCAGTTCGAGCCCGTCCAGCCCATTATTCAATCCCTACACCCTTTGAATCCAAATCGGAGGGTTCTAGGGGTTTAAGGGGTATTTAGGGCTCGAAGGGGGACAGTAGCACCCACCCCAAGTCGTTTGTTACGATTCAAAAGTTTTCTTGAAGACATAACTGCCTTAATTCTTGCAGTTGCAGCTTACGGAGACTAAGAACCTTTTATACCGAAACCCCCACATCCACCTTTTTTGCTTCCAACATTTTTTCCTCAGTTAATCGTAATTATGCGATAAGGGCAATTCCAATTAGAGTCGTGAGATAATGCAGAAATCGCTGCCGGGCGATGTAAATTATCACGAAAAAGGGGGGCACATACCCTGGTTCAAGGCTCCGGCTGGCACGAAACCTCTTTCTCTCTCTCTCTCTGCCCCTGATTTCATGACAGGAATCGGGGGAAATGTCACTTATACTCACTTTGTTGCTGACTGATCCCCGCAAAGTGCCCCTCCCTCGATTCCCGCCTCTGGACTGGCCGTCAAGTAAAATTTATGCCGGGACCCAGCTTGGTGGCCTCGAAGCGGTCATTCATTGGTCCCTCAATCGTATTCATAACTCTCCCCTCCTCTCCTTTAATGTGAAATATTTTATGTCTGTTGGAAATTCGTTATGACGACCGCTTCTCGGCTGGTCCAAAACTCCAGCAGCTGTGCGGCCCATTACTGGGGCAGAAGAAGGGATTTCTGAACATGCCCTAATCGGTGGACTTTAAGAGATTCCCTTTATCTAAGCGTCTTTCGGTCGTCTTAAGAAGACCCGTCTCCAATCCCAGAGTTCATTGTTTCCCGACTTCGGTTCGAAAAACCCAGGAGCACACTTTCACCCTCCGCACGAGTCAGCCATCCGTCACGACACTCGAGTGCGTCACGCCTCAAGAGCATCAGCGAAGATAATCGGACAGCGACCAGTGGCGTCTTGCCTTCTTCTTGCCTCGCTTTCTTATACTAATGAGATGCGGATGCTGGGCGAAGGTGGGTCGACTGGACCCGAGCGCTGATTGCCGCAATGTCCGCTCGTCTGGCTTGTGGCTGCATGCCGCCGCTTTGATTTCTTTTATGAGTCAATTTTTAAGTGACGACTTTGGAGAGACAAAAAATGAAAAATAAAAATCTGACCAACAAACCCATATATACATATGACCCGCAGAGTGCAAAATATGAATGTAAAATTGCAATAATAAAAGTTTTAATACTACATGCAATTTAAAGTAACTATACACTTGCGGGGTAATTTTACTCTTACTAGTAAATTTACTAGTTAATGGTAATTTTAATCCAATTTTAGTGTATTCATTAGTGTAACATTTTAAATTCTTTCGAAATTAAAATACATACTTTTACAATTATTCCTTTCGTTTCATTTCTACACTAAAGAAATTTTTAATTACTCCAGCGATTGTAAAATTACATTACATGAGAATGAAACGTGCTTTACTTTTTATGCAATCCTGGAAAATTGTATTCTATTTATCCTGAGGAGAAATTGGTTGAAATTTTATCAATATCAGATTTTCCTGCGGCACCATAACCTCAAAATTTGAAAAAAAAACATGACAAATGGTTTAACGAGGAATTCAGGCGTGTAGGTGAATTTCTAGGTTATTGTGCCGCACGAAAACCTCAACCGAAAACGATAAATTTCCAACCAGTTATTCCTCAGGATAAATGGAACCCTTTTTAATAGGCCCGAGGAAAATCTAAAATTTTCAACCCACCCAAATATGCATATATGTACATACCCTAAAAAAATAATAAGTATTGAAAATTTAATATGTATAACAATTTCATTCAGGAAGAAAGTGACGAACCAAGAATAATACCAAAACTTGTAAGATTAATGAAGGCAAACCAAGAAATTTGCCAAGGAAGTCATGAGTTGTTGGCAAAAAGTTGAAGGCGAATTAACTTGGTTAGGACCACCTAACAGGTCTGCAAAGGAATGGAGAAAGGTAAGTATTTTTTTAAAAATATATGGCTATTCTACCAATGTGTATCGAATTTTTTAGGCAATGAATTATACAGAATTTTCATAATAGTTCTATCTAGGTATGGGTAAATTATAAGTTATTCATATTTTATGCCTTCAGATATTGGAACAAAGTGTATTACAAACAAAGTTTATTGTGATGATAATTGTAGTTTCGAAAATTGAATGCTTTAATCATCCCACCCATTCTACGAAAATTTTAAGATATTTTATTTATATATTCCTGAGATTGGCTGTATTCAGTCAATTGAAATAGCAAAAATAGCGGGGAGGAGGGATACTTACGCTATAAAGTGTATAAATCGATTGTTAAGGGACACCACTAGTGTGAATTTTGAAAAAAAAAATTTTTTTTTTTGGATATTGTGATAATACCTTTGAAAATAACATACTAAAATTTCAAGTGTATATCTCAAATAGTTTTTGAGTTATAGCCATCTGAAGAGCAGCCACTCGTCGTATCGAGGTATTGAGAAATATTGAGAAATATATGAACTAAACTTTAAACGTGTTTTTCTCGAAACTACTTTTTTCAAATTTACTGCAGTTGTAACTCGAAGACAAATCATCGGATTTGATTCTTATTGCAGCTTATTTTATAGTGTAATGAAATCGATTGTTAAGTAAATAGCCATGAAAATACAAAATTTTAACTTCGGTACAATGATACAGTGGGAAATACAACAAAGCGTGATTTATGAATTACATGTAAAGCCACTTCGAATTTTTAATGAAATTAGTTTTCTGAGTTGTAAAATTACTACGGCTCAGTGTAGATTTATGGGTCTTTTAATGCAATTTCACTCAAACACAGAGTGAGATTGCTGCTCCAATAAATTGAAAATTTAATTCAATAAATTCAATAATCGCTAATTTATGCACATTTCCGCAAAAGCCTTAATTAATTTTACTTCAATCAGATGTAAAAATACTTAGAAATGTGAGATAACATGACGTTCGTCTGGTTTAATTTAATTACGAATAAGGGTTTATGTTAATATCTGTGTAATTATTCTATTATTATTGTAGTTTAGAGTGTACTCATTTTTATATGTAAAAATTCACATAATCGTTTCGATTACTCTATTATACTAGTAAAAAATGTTTAGAATGCGGTCTTAGACCCCCGTCAGAGTCAATGTAATAAGACGCGATCTATGCTCCTTTGTGAGCGGGCCGTTTCTTTTCAGCATCACATTCGCTCTAAAGAAATGCTCCTCCAATCCGGCCCGCTTCTTTTCAAAGGAGATAAACTCCGCTGGGAGCTGCAGAAATGATTCGGAACGTTTGCGTTTGAATTATTAAGGCGGGTGACTTTCTTGTATAGAAGCCGCCGCCCGTGATGGATTGTAATACCTCGTAAGAGCCGCTTTTCCCATATTTTTTCCTTCTGAGAAACCTATTCACTCAGCTGCTTTTTATGGAAACAATAAAATAAAAAAGTAAAACGGTTCCGAGAACACAACGGCAGCAGCAGCAGCGCCCTGCGTACAATTTTTTCAGTGCGAAACTCCTCCTATGGGAAGCTTCAGGTTTATTTCGAAGTCGTTGAATTGATACAAAAGCTCAGAAAAGCGGGGGTGTTCTCGCTCCGCCCCTCTCCCTGTCGCGCCCTCGAAGCACCCAAGAGTGCCACGCAAAGATGTGAACGATCTCGAATGCGAACAGCTTCGACAAGATATTGATACGAAGATTTTCCAGTATGTGATGAGACTTAAGGCGGTCGTGCAACTGAAGTGCTTCGACGGATTTCGCAAATTCTCAGTTGTTACGATGAATTGTCACCAAGTCGTGACGCGTGACTGATATATCCTCAGCCGATGGTTTTTGGGGAGTATCAATACTGTCCCCCCTTCCACCCTCTTCAACCTCACCAGCATCTGGGGACTGCTCAGCAGAAACAGAACTTTGCATAATTTCCGCCCACAATTCGCGCAAATTTTGGAAATTTCTCTGAAGCTGAAATTTCTGGTTTAGTTAAATGGAGGTCAACCTCGTTTCAGAGATCATGATACAAGCGATGCTTCATGAATACAAACGGCCTCCTGATTTTCTACTGATTTTCTCCGTTTTGAGGGTGGGACTGTCAAAACCCAAAGGGGATTTCACGCCTTTGTCTTGCATTATTTGAAATGTTTGATTCTTTTCTAAAATAGAAATTTAATATTATTGGAAGCTGCTTCAACGAAAGCTGTTCCTGCGGCGAATTGCGCATTTTAGCAATTGATTTTTGTTAAGCTGAACTAAGCAGACGACTGAAAATACTAAGAAACTGATTTCTTTTAAACACAGCAGTAGTTAATGTTACAGATTTAAATTCTAAATATTACCAGATATATGATAAATATTCTAGCGTTCTAGTAGGCGGTAAATCTGCACGTGCTGCAACTTTAAATGTTATTCTCGAAATATGTTTTTCAAAATTAGCTTGCAACATAATTTAAAAGCTCCTTGTAATTTTTAGGTATCTTAAAATCTTATTTTTCCTCATCGGTACTGGCCTATATTAGTGATATTATTTTTGGTACTTATCATCATTTCCAAAATAATATGAGTACAGTAGACTTCTGTATAACACGAGTTGTTACACACGTAAATTCCTACAACGCGTTAAACATATTGGGACAAATTTTTAATATAACGCAATTCTCATATAACGCGCAATATAACAAAATACGGGATACAGAGGAATAATACTAATGAAAGAAAGACGAGAAAATTCTCGTATAACACAACCCGACAAACAATTTGGAAGACTCAATTCTTAGGCAAATTTGAAATAGACTTTTAAAGCTCTTATTAGCTTTTTCATAAAGAAATCTTTCTTTTAAAAGGCTTATAAAATATTTTTCTAGAAAACATTTCTAGTAGCGTAATTATACTTTTCATCCCTAAAAACTGATTTTTATATCACTCTTAACCCTGCCTTGCCAATTAGGTGTCTCAGAGGCGTGTAGTGTGGGGATTTTTCCGATATTTCCGCCCGAAAAGATATATTAATCTATTTTAATAAAAATACTTAAAGCTACTTTTCTTAGCAGATTATTACTGAAATATATTCTTTAGATAATAAGTTAATTAAAAAGAGACATTTCCCTCCCTCAGTAGGAAAAATCAGCCATTTCTAACCATTTTTTTCGAGTGTACGTCTCCCGGACGTGTGGTTGGCAATAATAGAGTAGTGAACCACGTTGGCAGTACAGGGTTAAAGGCATTCGCTGAGAATTCACTCTTGGTTGAAACTCTTACAAGTAACATTGCCTTTTCACAGCACTTTTTATTCTGATTACTATCTTAGAATAATCTTGTGTTAGTGTGTTATAAGAAAAGTAAGAACACATTCTTGTAAGAGTTAAGGGTTCATAGCGAATTGTAATTTTCAAAAATTCGATTTTTTTTTATTACATTTTTGGAAACTATATAAGGTAGGGTCGCCAAATATCGTCCCCTTTTTGTAAAACAAATCTAAAAAAATAAAAAAAAAATACTACAGTAATAAATGAAACGTCAAACACTAGGTTCAATACTCCTTTATTCATAAAAATAATCAAAACCCCGTTAACATAGTCAGAAAAAATTATAAAATAGCTTTAACAAAAATACTCAAATTATGAAAATATATTTTTGGGCTCCTAATATCGTTCCGGGGACGATATTTAGATCACGTGAACTGGAGTTGTACTTACTCCTTTTCTATTATATAAAATTGAACCTAACTATCATATTAATATCTAAACAGCCCTTTCTTAATTATTTTAATCATTTTTTCGGCATCTAAAAAATAAAACATAAAAACATTCTAAAGTTACATGTTACGATAAAAGGTTCACGTAAGGGGACGATATTAGGAAATTTCTATTTATTTGGTCGCATCCATTTAAGCAAAAAATGTGTCATAAACCTGAAAATTTTACTTAATCGATTAACATCTGAGATATTAATAGTTAGTTTGACAAAAAAATTGTATCAATAAGTCAGGTATCTCAATATTTTATGGAATCCGAGAATATTTCAATGAAAAACTCAACTTGAACATTTTTTTTGATTTTCGAATTTCTGTCGATACGAATGTCGTGACGCACTCACTTCTACACAATAGCCGATTGATGCAACTAGCTGTCGGTTCGGGTCACTGATAATAGATGGCGGTTTTTAAAAGAGTAGATATTGAAGGGGACGATATTAGGGTAGGGGACGATATTTGGAGACTCTACCTTATATATAGAAATATCATATTAAAATTTCATAAAGATCGGAGCACTCTAACTATATTTTTGGCACTCTAACTATATTAATGGGCGTCAAAATCGGCCCGGCCGCCATACAATTTGCTGATGACCGTGACCGACAGCGCGTACGAGATGCTGACGCGCATCAGCACTATTGCCTCTAAGAAAGCCAGAATCATCCGCAGAAACGCTGTTTTGGATGAAAACGTTAATTATGAACATACAGAAGGCATACTGTATGGTGCAGGCATCGCTGATTAAGCGCAGGTGAGATTTTTTTACGATTTTTCATTAAAAAAAACTTTGATCGCGTTTTTCTCGAAACAACGTTTTTCGGCACCTTGTTGATAAAATCTCGGTGACTACTGAACCGATCATCACCAAATTTTTACCACATATTCTCTATAACTATAGCTATGGCATGAATAGACAGTTTTTTGAAATTTTGATTTTAAGTATTTTTTTAAGGTCAAAAACGGGGAAAAAAATTATGATTTTTGGAATTTTTTCGAAAAATGTCCGCCATTTTGTCAATTTTCAAAAAATCAAAAATCTGTCTATTCATGCCATAGCCCTTATCATACTGAATCTAAAACTTTTTCACTTTTTAGTTTCAGACCATCCGTCTCGGAGATACCATCAATAAGGCGAAGCCCTCTTTTTTTTTTTACTTTTTTTCAACCGACTGTTTCAACAACAAAAAATCAGAAAAAGAAACAACAAAAATTGTTTTCATGTACTTCGACACTATATTTATTGAAGTAAAACCCCTCCCATATTTATATTTACAAATGAACCTACTTAAAAAATTATTGAAAAATAGTCTGTTTTTCATGGGTCTAATTCACTATGAACCCTTAAACTTAAAACTCTTTTAAGAAAAAATAACTCAGATTTGGGACTACGATCTTATAGGATCGTTATTAGAACGAAAGCTAGTAAAAATCTATTTTAAAAGCCTTATGAGCTCGTAACTTTATATGAAGTTAAAGCAAGATTGTTATAAGAATAAGGATTTTCTTGACGTTCTACAAGTATTCTACCGGCCTTTTGTCGCTTTTCATTGAAAGAATGTGGTGGGTAACAATTGATAAGTTGAAAAATAAATTAATATCTCTCACATTTCAAACTTTTCTATAATTAATTCATTATAATATATATAAACAATATAATTTCATAGTCATATAAAGAGACCAATATATCAGAGGCGTGTTTCTATCTCAATTCGCTGATTAAGGGTTAGTTGAAAATTGTTTTACTTGTGTCACAAAATTTCTTTAAGAAAACTTTAAATGCGTTTTTCTCAAAACGCTCTTTTTCGATGCGCGTCGTAAAATTGTGAAAAAACTATTGGGCCGATTTACTTCAAATTTTGCATACACCTTTATTAAGTACTTAACTATAGAAATAACCTATTATTAGAGTAGAAAAACAAATTTTGTTGATTTAGGATCAACTTTTTCGTGTTAAAACATAACGAAAATCGATACATCAATGTTCGAACGTGCACTAAATCATCAGATTTTTTTTTTTGCTGCAACAATAGGTTATTTCTATCCTTTATAACAAATATTGAAGGATTTTTCTTTGGTATAGATTTGCAGGTGCATAATTTGGCCAGGATTTTACGAGGCGCAATTTGTATTTTTTTTTTTTTTGGACTGCGTGCGCGCTGCATCGTGACGGCCGCCATTTTGTTAAATTTTTTTTTTTTTATAATCACAATATAAACTTTAGTCCTCTGTAAAGAAGTGTGGAAAAATTCAAAAAGATATCTCTGTTAGTTTTTTTTTATCGATTTTTTAAAAAAAGTTCCATTTTGTGAGCTTCAACAGTGGGTTACCCCCTTAAGAGTTCTTAGGGAGTTTTTTTGAAGGGTTTTATAAAAAAAATACTGTTTGTTGGGAAATTCCTATACTGCGATTTCATACGGGAGTCTACTGTATTTAATTAAAAAATGCATATCTTCAATGATATTTTTTTTGATTCTGAGGTGGACCAAAAATTACCTTATTAGCTGCTTTGGTTCAATTTTCTCAAATTTACCGACGACAATAGGTTACTTTCCGTACTCCTAATTGGGCACCCGTATTCGAACAAACCCCCCGATTCTGGATAAAAATTAAGAGCTCTTAACCTCTTAACTACTATAAAAAATCCTTTTAAAGGAATTAATATCCTACCACATTATTGAACAAATATTAGATATACACTGATTTCTTATAATTTGTGAATTCTTCTACAAAAAGAGGTCCATCTCTTGAATTATAGGGATTTTTCAAAACAATTAAGAGGTTAAGATTTCTTAACTTTTATGTAGAATTGGGGGAAAGTTGCCTAAATCAGTCTAAAAATCTTTTCTGCACTGTTTTCGATCAAAAAATGGTTTCTACGTATCTTCTGTCAATTTTTCTTCTTCCCCTTCTGGCAATTTTCTGCCAAACTAGCCCACAGAATTTTGTTGGACAGTTTTTAGCTAGGTCGAAAGTGGCACTCTCAGAAGTCCTAGTTGCATGCGCAAATCTTCAAATTCAGGTGTGTCAAATGTTTTTCGAATGTTGTCCACAAAGCATTTCTTTACTTCTTGGGCTTGGGCAGATTTTATCCCCACTCTTATTGCCTGTTTTTATCGAGAAAAAGTCACCAGAAAAGTACTCAAATATATCTAATGACGCGATGAATCTTTTTTGTGTAACTTTCGTTAAATTATAGAAATAGAACTAAGAACGATACTCAAAAACTCATATGTTGCTGTTCGACGTTTGTTTACGAAACTTCTACGTAATTCAGTAATTACCCTTGTTAAGCTGAATTCGGCAGGCGGCTGCAGAAATTGAATTTTAACATATTGTATGATATATAAATATTCCTGCAGTAAAATGCACTAAAGTTATTTAAAAATTCAAGAGAATCAAAATTGCCCTGAAGCATGTGTTCTTTAAGATTTTTCCTTGCACAGGTGCTGAGGAAATCTTTTTTTTTTTTTTGCATCCCAGTTAACGTCCATTTTCTAGCAAATTTTCACCTCAGCAAAAAAGACAAAACTAAAATATCATATTACGGCAGAACATTCTACTCTGCTGTTGCAGAAAATTTCCGTACACCTTGCGGCTTATAACTACAGTGGTACCACTTTCTCTGATTAACCCATAAAACTAGGAGGGTGTGCTTTTAGAGAAAAGTTAATGCAAATTTCTCCATCTGAAAATGTCGATAGAGTTATCAGCTAAAATCCTTCGCAATTCAGCAAGGGGTTGTTAGCAGGAGAGCTCCTTCGGGGCGCGCCATCATGCCAACCGATAAAAAGTACCCAAAATGTGTTAAAAGTGCATCTGCAGCTGGGGGCGGGGCGGCGTTCTCTGCGGAAACATCCTTTTGCAGAGTTATAAATGCAAACGCGGCAATAATTTCGCTTGTTCATTCCGCTAATAAAAGCAAACTGTTGCCCCGGCAGTGTAGGGCGCCAGTACGCGCCGGGTCCATCGTGTGCAGACCAGCAAATTTCACTATATTTGCGCAACTGCCAGCCTTATTTCCATTTATCTGTGCAATCCAACTGCAGAGGGCGCTGTTCTGCTGCTGCTGCTGCTAGTGTTGCTGCAACTGTAATTGATTAGGACTTTTTCCCTTGTTTCGCAGGGTGGCCACCGACGTCGCCACCGTCTACAGCCCTTTCGAGGAATTCTTCTCGGGCTATATAAGTCCGCACGTGAACCGGATTCAAAAACAAGACAGGCCCGAGCGTGATGATATGAATGCACTTCTTCGCCCGGCTTCCTCGAAACATGTCTGAATTAATATTCCATAAAGCAGCCGTTAGTAGCGAGTTGGAGAAGGTACGTAGATGCGCCCGACGAACAAGAAGAAGACCCGTCGACCGTCGAGTGATATTAAGAAACTCCCGGGGAGCATGCGATGAATTTTTCATTTAACTCTATTTAACCCCGCCATCGCAGCTTTCTGTCCAAGAACATGGGCTTCGGACTTCGGTGGCCGCACTATTGCTGAATGTGAAATAAAAAATTGTGAGTTCTGTTGTTCTCAAAAATCGCTATATAAAACGATGTTACACAAAATCCTCACGTAATTGTTCCGTGAGAACTTTTTGAAATGTGCGGAAACGTCGCCGGACGAAAAACAGTTTTGAGTCGCATACTCGCGCGTTGGTAGCTTATAAACACCTGGCGGAGTAAGACGCGGCGCGACTATCGCTTGTTTTTTTTTACCTGAATCCGGCTCACTTAGCGGTGGAAGAACAATGGCACAATGATGCCAAAGTGAAGAAACAAAAAAACAAGACCCTCTGACGAAATGGCTCCCGAGATAATTGCTACGGCAGCGGGAGCGTAGAGGTCTATTTCCGCCAAGAGCCTATGATGATGCCATCTGCACCGGCACAGCATCCAGCATCCAGATCCAGCCACTTAGCAGCCGGGTAGCGACTGCAGAGCGACAGCCGCAAACCGACGACTCCCCGGCACGCGCAGCATTTCCTTTTTCCCAACGCTTTTTGTTGTTAACAACAATTTTTTTCTTCTTCTCATTTTTGTGTTATTATTTCTGAGTTTAGGAGGCTGCAGGAAGCATCAAATGTGGGAAAGTGCTCCAGGGTGCTACGTTTCCCGGGTTCATGCATGACGGAGCCGCAGCAATGAGCAGCGGCTCAAAAGACACACACTCCAAAAGGCCGCTCAGGCCGAGGTGAACCGCATCAACGGAGGAGCGCCTACCAACCTCCAACCACCCCCAATCGAGCACCAACCACAGCGGAAAAAAAATATCCTTTTTACTTTCATCTCGCTCCCAATCTGCAATAACAGGAGTCGTGCTTTATCACTTGAAAAACCGCACCACGGACGACTCATTCTTGTTCACCTGAGCACTTTTCCGGGAACTGACGGTTTTCCCGGGATATTAAGCTTCTGCAGCGAATTTACCCGCCCCCGTCTTGAGTCAATTCCAGGTAGACACAAGGGGCCGAGGGGGCTCTGTTTTAGAACACAAAGGCGAGGATTCAAAGCGCCACTGGGAGCCATGTCGAACAGAATTCAATGATTAAAACAGCAGTCCATTGTGCGCCCGAGGAGTGTGAGAAACAAAAGCTACGGTAGCTCCGGGAAACTAAATTGTTCTAATTCTCTAGTCTTTCTTTTTTACTCGGCAGATTCACCAACTGCCTGAAGTGCAATGGTCGTGTTGAGATGGCAGGTATAAAATTGGTAACCACTTTGTACGCATAGGTAAAAGATTCAGATTTGAAAAAAAAAAAAATTTTGTATTGCCTTAAGGAAATATACTACGTATATACTACAAAGTGGTCGGTACAGAACGAGAATTCCATCCAGTCCATTTCCATTCCAGTCTTTTGCTTAATTCAGCTTAACAAAAGCTGTTGCTGAATTGCCCAGACAGCTGCAGAAACTGATTTTTTTAATAAAGAGCATGATCGACGATCAATTGAAGTCAAATGGCTTTTATATAGCTGAATTTTTGATAGAGCTTTTCTGGAATACTTTGAATAATAGTGTTCTCTTTACTATTCAAAGTATTCCAGAAAAGCTCTATCAGTGTGATCAAAGATATCATATAAATAAATATACAACCCAAACCAATACATTGGGGGGCCAAAGCAGTTTGTTTTTATCAACATTCGAATTACCGATGCACCTTTAAAGTAATATGCTTTCACATTTAAATTAGTGCCTATCAACGGAAAAAAGTTTTTGAATATGTCCTAATTGTGAATTTGAATAAGCTACGGCATAAATCTTAAGAGATAAGTTTAAAAAATATAATTAATTCAAGAAAGGAATTGATTACCAAATTCACTGATCTTGGTAATTCTAGTGTTAATAACACAAGATAACAAAACTTAACCAACCTTCTAAACCAAAAACCAGATTATACTTTTTCGAAAGTTTATGACGCGCTAAATCGGAATCCAACTGATCAATTGCATTTCCATAAAACTCATTTACAAGCCTCCGAAAGTACCCCCTCAAATCCGTGCGATTTACACGAATTTTGGGGTAGTGTTTGTGGGTTTTTTTTTTGTTTGGTCTCACTCACACTACAGATCATTCTGGATTCAGGAAATCCCGTATACATGCACGCTCTCTGCGCCTTATTCAAAGGCTGCATCTAATCGTACCATCTAATTAAAATCACTTCTTATCTTGAATTGCGTATAATTTTTGTTATAAGAATGGGAGAGTTGCAAAACGCCTCGAAATCTTCTCGGTGCACAATTCAGCTTCTGAGACTACTTCGCTAAATATGGTACTAATGCAGTTTTGATTTGGAAATCGCCCAATTTATACAGGCTATTCAGCCCAGAGCTGCATTCAGAAAGTCAATTGTAGTTGACTGCGCAATTCAGCTTACTAATACCAAATTTCAGCTCTTAATGTTGAACAGTTTTCGAGTTATTTAAAAAAAACTCTTTTTTGGTTTTTTCTTTTCAATAGTAAAAATAAAAATTAACAAATGGTGATTTTTTCTCGAATACTTGGGAGTATAAATATATTGCTAAGTATGAAGGAGTATGAGAGGCGTTTTCTGTTAAAATTTGGTAATTGCATGTTTTCAAAAACACAGTTAAAAAAATGATATTGGTTTTATTATTTTTTTAAAAAATTGGGTTCAAAGGACCCCGCACATTTTGTATGGAAAAGTGTGTACAGTCAAATCGACTGAAAATTTAGTATGTTGTACTTCAGGACATCCTGATCAAAAGTTCCCATGGGCGCAACTTCAAAAAATGGCCAGTTTTAGAGATACAGGGTGTTTCATTTTAATAGACGTACTCACATATCTCGAAAACTACGCATCCTAGGAAAAAATGTTTCGGATAAAAGTTATAGAGTACCACAAGGGTTAACTAGCGGTGACCTTGCCTTTGACCTTGAAGTCAAGGATCAAGATCATTTCAAGGTCAAAGCAATTTTTACATAGTGATCCCTACTTCTGACCCCGGAAATGGAAAAAGCGCAACATTTTGCATGAACATGAACAATGAGTATATGTATGTCGCTAATATGTTTAGTTTCTTTAATTATTTCGATTACCAGCGTCTCTTATATTATCAAGTAAAGTGACGCTTGGATATTTGATATGAGGCTGGTGTCGCGCATACCCTAAGAACCATAACACACTTGCGACATGTGCACAGCAACCTAATGTTCTTGAACCTGATACACAAGTACAGTAATAACCTCTTATAGGCTCTATAGCTGCTTTATTATAATTGCAACTATATTATATATTGATTGTTTTATTGATACACATATATTTTTATTTATTTATTTTATTTTTTACTTAATTTATCACAATTCTCTTTTTACTAATCCATTTTATTAATTTTTTAAATTTTAATTTATTAATTATTTTCTTTTAAAATATTTTATTATATTTTTAAATTATTTATTATTAATTTATTTTATTAATTTGTAATTTAACAACCTACTTTATTTCAAATTTTAAGTCGACTGTCTTTTTATTTTTCTTCAAAATCTCAGGTCACTTTTTTTTAAATTTTTCTAAAAACGGAAAACAACGCCTGCCACCACATCACCCTCCTGGGAGGAGGGTAATGTGGGGGACAGGTATTATTAAATAAATTTGATAATTCAAGCAGGCGGTGCAAAAAAATAAAAATTCATACTTTTCGAAGCAGGCGTTGTTTTTGAGAAAATAAATAGTTGAAATTTAACTTTGGAAGAGAAATTACGTATTCAAGCAAAAATCTAAAATTATTAATAAAAAAAGTTATAATTATAAAAAAATATAAATAAAGTTATATCTGAAGGAATTAATAAAAAATAAAATATTATACGAAAGATCTTTTAAACAACACAACAAGCCGCTTCAGCTCATTATTCTGATCCTCATGAGGTCTATAAGTTATCCATAACTGATACCTTGTCGAATTTCGGAAGCGGGAGTACAGCCGTACCCTGAGGAAACCATTTTCATACCGGTGCTCATCAAATTCAAAAAATTCGGATCCATCGCGTACTATGTAGTTTATCCTGAATATAAGAAGGTGCTAAATTAATCTGATAAATACCGACAGTTAGCTCTTTCAGATATTCGATATCTAATCTTGGAAAATCAAGAACGAGTCTTCTGTGAGGGTAAAAAAATATTAGTTCGAATGGAGTTGAACTTAGATAGGGAGTCGGGAATTGTTGGATTTTAGTCATTCCGGTTCTCCACTTTTGTCTTTGGATCTTTTCAACCTGCGGACTTATTAATTTTGGCGATTTTGTATTTTGTTGCTTTTGGAAGCATCTGACATATTTTCAAAAATGGCATTTCGAAATCAAATTCACTGTTTTGTTTGTGACCTTGCTGGTTCACCAAGAGTGATGAAAAAACTTGACGGAGTTGACAATGAAAATCAGCGACAGATAGCTGTTCGGTTTCGTCAAGATCTTCGTAGGTCTTTTGAAGAAATAAGAAGCGAATCCCGTTTATGTATTACTTGTTTCAGACTTATTCAATCTGAAATAGATATGCGAAACGATCCTACATCCTACATGCATACGACTCAATGTCCTTAAACAAAGTGATGAAAGTTGTCTTATATGCAATGCAAATGATAACGTTCATACACTAACGCCATCTGCTAGAGCTAAGGTATTTTTGAATGTAAATATATTTATCCCTGAAAAAAACTCGCTGTTGCTTACATCATTTGACTGAAAATGGTGACCTTTTACAGGCACTTCTACCAGGTTTGCAGTATTTAAATAAGTTTTACAGACTAATTGGCAGTCAATTGCAAAGTTTCCTTAGCAACTTGGGTGAAGTTTCAAAAGCAAATAAGTTTGCTATTATAAGCCAAAATACCCTATCTGATGATGACTTCAAGTTATGTACGTCTGTGACGAAACAAAACTTTCGGGAAATGCTAGATTACTGTGATCCTGTAGCCATACCACACAGTCATCGATATGTGCAGGAAAAAGATTTATTGGCTTTTCTTTGTAAGCTTAAGCAAAGTCTTTGTGATGACTTCTTAAAAGTTATATTTAATTATAATAGTAGGCAAGCTGTTAGCTTGGCCATAAGCACAGTGAGGCAATCCTTAATGTTACGTTTTGTACCTCAAAATATTGGACTTACTGCGATTACACGGCAGGACTACATCAATGCCCATGTGACCGAATTCGCTAATACGCTATATAATCCAAATGTTGCTAATCCTACAGTCATCGCATGTATAGATGGAACGTTTTCTTACATTGAAAAGCCTAGCAATTTTCAGTCCCTCAGGCAATCATATAGTCTTCATAAGGGGCGTCATTTGATCAAGCCAGCCTTGATAGTTGCTCCTGATGGGTATATTCTAGACATTCATGGTCCTTATTTTGCCGATTCCAAGAACAACGATGCTGCAATGCTTCAAAGCGAGTTCGAAACAGATGCAGGTGCACTAAGGGAATGGCTAGGCGAGGATGCGATATTTATCGTTGATCGCGGCTACAGAGATGTTTCACCTCTATTAGAAAACCTTGGGATTGATTATAAAATGCCTCTATTTCTTCAGAAAGGACAAGGGCAGCTCGAAACTGCAGAGGCTAATGATTCAAAATTGATCACAAAATCTAGATGGATCATAGAAGCACGCAATGGCCATATCAAATCGATCTTCAAGTTTTTTAAGAACACTATTTCGGTTGTTCATGCAATTCATCTGCGAGAGTTTTATTTAATTGCAGGTGCTATAATCAACAGGTGCCGAGAAATTATACGAATGGCAGGAGCTACACCGGAACTTGCTCAACAAATGCGTGAAAGAGCGGGCATTGAATACACATTAAGGCTTCGGGTAGAACAAGAACATCTATCAAGGAGAAATGCAATATGGAATCGGTTAAACGAGAACCACGTTCTTGATTTTCCAAGATTAGATATCGAATATCTGAAAGAGCTAACTGTCGGTATTTATCAGATTAATTTAGCACCTGCTTATATTCAGGATAAACTACATAGTACGCGATGGATCCGAATTTTTTGAATTTGATGAGCACCGGTATGAAAATGGTTTCCTCAGGGTACGGCTGTACTCCCGCTTCCGAAATTCGACAAGGTATCAGTTATGGATAACTTATAGACCTCATGAGGATCAGAATAATGAGCCTATAAGAGGTTATTACTGTACTTGTGTATCAGGTTCAAGAACATTAGGTTGCTGTGCACATGTCGCAAGTGTGTTATGGTTCTTAGGGTATGCGCGACACCAGCCTCATATCAAATATCCAAGCGTCACTTTACTTGATAATATAAGAGACGCTGGTAATCGAAATAATTAAAGAAACTAAACATATTAGCGACATACATATACTCATTGTTCATGTTCATGCAAAATGTTGCGCTTTTTCCATTTCCGGGGTCAGAAGTAGGGATCACTATGTAAAAATTGCTTTGACCTTGAAATGATCTTGATCCTTGACTTCAAGGTCAAAGGCAAGGTCACCGCTAGTTAACCCTTGTGGTACTCTATAACTTTTGTCCGAAACATTTTTTCCTAGGATGCGTAGTTTTCGAGATATGTGAGTACGTCTATTAAAATGAAACACCCTGTATCTCTAAAACTGGCCATTTTTTGAAGTTGCGCCCATGGGAACTTTTGATCAGGATGTCCTGAAGTACAACATACTAAATTTTCAGTCGATTTGACTGTACGCACTTTTCCATACAAAATGTGCGGGGTCCTTTGGGAATAATAGCAAAAATGTTTTTTCATGTCTTATACTCCCAAGTATTCGAGAACAAATCACCATTTGTTAACTTTTATTTTTATTTGAAAAAAAAAAATTTTTTGTTTTTTTAATAACTCGAAAACTGTTCAACATTAAGAGCTGAAATCGGCATGCTTATCCGACTATACTCTTTGGATAACATTGTACATAATTGCAAAGAATTGGTAATTTCGCAAACCACGTCTGTTTTCACTAACAATAAGATATCTATTTGAATAAAATTAAAGTATAAACGAATATTTTGCAGCCCGATTGCAACTTTAAGAGGCATTATTTAGTTTAATCTGCAATTTCTATCTTTGTAGCAAAATCAACTACCCCATGAAATTAATTCATCGTCCTTTTCAAGCTCCCAACTTTCCATGATTAACAACTTCAGAAAAAGAACGATACAATGTGAAGCTGCTGAGTTCGTTACAATGAAGGCACGTTGGAATTGAGCCATGGGTCCGAGCTGCAGTCGTCCTCTGAACAAATTCCCAACACCGATACTCCTTATTTGCAAAAGTGCTGCCCATTTTGTCTAGACTATTAAAGTGGAAAGTTTATCTCGACCTCCGCCAGTTCAAAGTAAGAGCTTCTTTCCAGAATTCCGCCGCTGCCGCCGGCTTGGTTGCTTCGCTGAATCGTCCTGGCCCGAACACTGCGCGCTCCTGCCCTAGAGGCGCTTATACTTTTTGTCAACTTTGAAATAGCTCAAAAGAATCGACAAAGTTTTCATTAATCCCTTAAGTATTTACTGGCAATTTTAAACTTTACTACTTCGTGTTGCGCAGAAAAAGAAAAAATAAACTAAGCTTTTGAAGTGGTTTTTCATCGCTTTTATGTCATCCAGAGCTAAGTGATGGCCCTAGCGGCAGTGGCGGCACTACGCGCTGTAGTGCTCCCCCCGCAGCGATTGCAGTGCAAAAGTGCAAGACGAACACAACCCCTCGTTTCGAGGTGTAATTTAATTTTCTTCCCTTTTCCTGTCAAAGCTTAGCAACAATATTTTTTTTTTATATTTGCTTTTTACAAGGGGCTGGAAGTAATAAATTTAAAACTCTGTTACAAAATTAATGACTAGTAAAACGAGGGCGGTTTTTCCGTGGCATGATTAATTAACGATTCTGCTTTGGGTTTTGTGAGACCTAATGGGGATAATTGGAGAAAAAAAATTCCTCCTTTTGCACGAAAAAGTTTACAGGGAATTACAGTTTAAGTGTGGGGCTTTTAAAAGTTTTGGAGGAGCAACTGTGTTGCTGGGGAATAAAAAAAAATTAATTTGTCTTAAAGGAAAACCTATAGACAGAGTTTTGTTCCTAAAATGAGTAGCTTACTGTATTTAACTTTTAATGCTTTGTAATTATACCCAGAAGTTGCGTCATTTAAAGAGAGTGACCTAAAAAATCGTCATTAATAACCTTCTATAAACAATATACTGGCAAAAAAAAATAAATAAATAACAAGGATCATTTTTTAATTTGTATGTTCCGCCAACGAAATGTCTATAAAAAAAATTTCACTTTTAAAGTAATTTGTCTCAACTTTTAAGATAGAATACGCTACATTATGTCATGGTAGTTACCGAAATTATGAACGGATTGTTCTCATACACGTCTTACATTTTTTGCAAAAAATTTTATTTTGCTATTTTTAAGATAGAGATAGTTTTCTGTACTATTACTAGAGCACGATTCCTTGAAGGTATGCAATATCTTGCATATCTGACATCCGGCGAAGTTATTCATATTTTAAACAGAACATCTTGTTCACTTTTTAACACGAAACATCTGTAGAAAGCACGTTCACTTGCTCTGTCATGACGACTAAAGAAAATGTGGAAAAATTGTTTTCACATTCTATGCAGAGAAACTTTCATATATATATTTTTAAGGTTCTTTTTTTCCGTTGAATAATATTTAATATTTCCTTACAGTGAATAGAAGTTTTTTATTTGCATACTCACAGTACACCACCCAAAGGAAATTCATAGTCGAGAACTCACCTGGAATAAAAAAAGGAAAAAAGATTAACATATGTATTTAATTTATATTCATGCATAAATAAATAAAGTTGAATTATACGTACAGAACACAAATTTAAGACAGTAGTTTTATTTTGGTATTACACCGTGATTCCCTTAATTTTGTCGAAGATTTGAAATGTTTTATGTTTAATCATAAATCGTTACATCGTACCAAAAAGATTTCGATTTCTTGGAACTGTCAAATCTCTTATACAAATTCTAAATAATTGACTACTCTGTTTTTCCGGTCATAACATTTTAATTGCAAAGTATTCTTTTTTAAATTTAATAAGTTCAATATAAACCTCCCGTATGCTGTAATATTCTGATGTATTTCGATACTGTGATTGGTATTTTCGCATTACATTCATAAGAAAAACCACAAGAATTAAATTAAATTTTTGCGGAGACTATTCTTGCGTTGTCACTTATTAGTTGCCAGTACTAAAACTTTTACCTAAAATTATTTTTTCTGCAAAATTAACATGGAAGTACGCTTCCCAGAAAAGAAGACAAAAAGGCTAATCCTTAATTTGTTAATGATAATACGGAAATTAAAGTACTGAAAAATTTCCCAAGAAACCCACATAGAGCAGAGCCGGGCAAAGTCGGCTCTTTTGGCTCCCGAGATCTCCCAAGGTCGATTCCCCTCAGTTCTATTGCTTCTGCAGATGCGAGTGAGAAACTCATCTTTCTATCCTTTTCTTCTCCTTTCCAATCCAAAGTCCCCTCCAGTCCATAGAGAAGAATATGGGTAGATATTTCTTTCATTCGCACTCATGGGGCTTATGGAGCGATCCGAAATTTAGGCAGCTATACGGCTCCCTTGGAAGGGAACTTTGCCAGGCTCTGCCTTAAGGGATTAGTCTACTTCAGTTGCTATGTTATCTTTATGTTAATATAAAAGTTATTGGGCTCAAAAAATGCACTCTTAAAATATATGAAAAATTTGTATTTTATTCCATTTTACTCAATATTTATATGCAAAAATGGTAGACAAAGGTAATTCTTCAAAAAGCAGGATCAAATGTTATTAGATAAAGAATAACTGTGAGTTTGTTCCGAATTACAACTATTAATTTTTATGTATAATTAAAAAATGGTGGACTTTTTTCGAAAAAGAAAAAAAAGGTGTTTTGCTTCAGTGATTTATGAAATAAAAAATATAGTAGACATTAAAATTTTGATGTGATCGTAGTTTGGAACGAACCCATACATGCTAGGAATATTTGGTTAAAATGTCGAAAGAATCGGTTGAGTAGTTTCCGAAAATTGGACAACGTAAGGCCAAAAAACCCGAGAAAAACGCGTTTAAAGTACTCAGCGCGTTCAGGTACTCATGTTTAAAGTATCGAAAAGTATAATTCGCATATACGGATCATTCTAGAATTTTCAGAGAACATTTTTGAAAACATTTAATTTCGAAAAATGCAAAGAAAAAGAATCGATTTTTTTAAGTTGGTAGACTAATCCCTTAATTGTCTTCGTTCAATCCGACGAAGTCCGTTAAATTAGCAATAGGTTATAAATTATATTATATTATAGATTAATTTAATTGAACAATAGTCATAATTTTCTGACTGTAGAGACTTTTTGCTGTTTGTGACCGTTTTCTGAAAAGGGGGGATAGTTTATTTCTTGAAATCTCAATTTTCATCTTTTCAAAATAATCTATATAAAAGCTAGACAGATTGAGGGCAGTAATTGCATGTGAAAAAATTGTTCGCAGTTAAAAATCCTAATATTCTAATAAATGTGTACCTATGAATTTCATTTAGAATTTTATGGTGAGCTAGGATCTTGTAATAAAAATTTCAGAATAGCGATTAATTTTGGAATACTTAAGGCTTGAAAACCCGAAACCTAAGCTAAATATCGACTTCTACATATATAACTTGAAGCCTAAAGATATCTCTTCTGATCATCGAAATCCCGAGAAAAAACTGCCAATTATGTTGAAAAGGATTCAAGGCTTAACCGCTCAACAGTTTCGAAACTCTAAAGTAAGTTATTCATTTTAATCTGAGATTGTTCCACGCGAACTTTCCGCCATTCAAAAGCGGTCCTTAAAGTCAAAATAAATGGAAAGTTTTCAAAGCCGAAATCCTCAAAATTTGCGAAAATGCCGAAAACTGAAAAGAGCACAAAATACAAAACAGACAGTGAACGAGCATAAATTTTCGTTGGCTGTCTGAGAAAGACAAAAAAGAATTAACAAATCCAGGAAAGGCAGAGGATGTGATGTGCTTTCCAGGAGGTTCCATAACCCTTGTAATCATGGGCACAATTTCTGAACGTGCCCGGAGCCCTTCAGAGCGTGAAGATATCTTCAGCCGGGGGGATTAAGAAGGAAAATAAACTTCCCAGAAATTTCGTGGGCGACTTAAAACCCTCTCCCCGGTAAATTAGGCATATATATACCTGCATATGTGAAAGAGGACGGCACATACGTGATTTAAATTAATGTAATTTAAGGTGATACCTTGCCAAGGGAGCGTAATGCGATGCGACAGACGATAGTGACGCTGAAAGCCTCCGCAGGGCCGGAACGGAATGACTGAGATTATCCATGTGATGTCGATTCGGAAGAATTCCCTGAAATTGAAGCCCTTACTCGGATTTTGGGACCTTCAGAAGACAGGTAGCTGTCGATAATTTGTAAAATCTCAAAATGGCTCGTCACGTAATTGTCCCCTCGACCAGTGCACCACCACTGGTAGATTATAGAGTGGGAGAGGGAAAAATCAACCACTCTGCAGTTTACCAGATTACGAGGGCAATTGAAACTTGTGCTTACAAATATTGCAGGATTGCTGTGCTACTGCTGCATTCTGAATCTGTCCGGAGCTGCAGCTAGATAGTCTGCAATTTATTCCGAGCGATCCCGGTTCCGGTGTAACCCCCAATTGGAGGTAACGTAGACGACATCAAAGCCCCTGCGATTTGTCATTGCAAGTGCTCATTCTGCATTCTCAGCTACCTTTCTATTTGGAAAACACAAGATGCATCCAGAATATCCTAACCGAAGCTCCAGGGGTAGGTGCCTTTTGGCTAATCCAATTCAGCGCAGGGAATCGTTCGTTCGCTGCACCCCGGATTTAGTTTTTGTTTTTTCTTGTTATTCCCTTAGAATTTTTCACTCGATTTATTCTTGCGAATGAGAAATTGCCTTGGTGCAAGGCAATCTATCCAAAGCCCATCCCTCATCCGCAGATTCTCCTAGTATCCGAAAATTCATGGTGGTAAGCGGATGCAGCAAGATGGGACTATGTGCAACTGGAATCCGTGAACTCCATCAAAGTCTATTGATTTTCAGTGGCGTAGTACACTCCATTGATACGACTGGAAACTGCAAAATTCTGGAAACAGGGATCTCATCTGAATCTCCTGCCCCTCCCATAGGTACACATGGAGATATTTGGGGCTGGGGCTGGGGCTGGAGCTGCTGCTGGATGCTGCAGATGCATTAGCCAATTTACAATTACCAGAGATACCTTCAGCCGAACTACTCCCAATCCCGAGGGCCTAATAATTGCGGATATATATCAAACGAGCGGTCGGCCCGGGAAGATATCAATCTTGGTTACGCCGCATCGCAGCGGCGTAGCGACGTGCAGTGGAATGGTGAGAGGGTACGGAGGAGTATTACGTTATTTCAATTTTTAGCAATATACTTCTTACTGCTTAATAAGGTGGTCATTAATTGAGCGACTTTTCACTTTCTTTAAGGTCACCCAAAATTTGTTTACAGTACAAAAAAAAATTCTGTTCGAAATTCGAAAACGATCGAACAAAATGAAGCAGCGCCACTGAACGAACGATCGAAATTTGAAATAGAGATAAATATCGCATTGTATTTTAGTATTAAATATGCGCGTTTTTGACTATAACGTTTTTACAATTGGTTGCAAATCGTTGTGCATTTAATACTTTATTTGAAACAACTATGGAACCCATTAAGTAAGGCATTCATTCAACAATATTAAATTTTAATGCTACAACAAATATAGTCATATTTCAAAATAATGCATTTGGTTTTGAATATGTTACAGGAAATATTTCATCGTTGGTTTTACCACATTAAGCCATCTGTACGAATATACAAAAATAAAATACCTTATTTTATTGTATGAAACAGCATTTTCAGTTCATTTAATGAAAAGCAAAAAATTACTGGTTTACCACCTGCACCCTCCATATTAAAATTGGGCAACTGATTTATTATTTAATAGCTGAACGATCTGATGTAGATCAGGAGATTTGCACTGAATTGAATTTTTAAATCTACAGCAACTATTTTAAAATTTGCAATAAACGTATGATTTCTAACCATTCAAAATTCAAATTTTTAACTAAACAAATTGTTGAATTAATTTTTTGACGTAAAATTTGATGTTCTTTTAGGAAAATAAGAAAATGTTGCGATGAGTAACTACTCAAAAATGCCAATTCAATGCAAAATACTAGATCCAGATCAGATCATTTAAAAAACAGAGCTAATAATAGCTGGAATTTCAAATCTTCTTCTATACGCTAGCAGGGAAACTTGTTTAAAAAAAGATTTTTTATTTAGATTTAATTCCATGTGGCAAACCGTCATATTGAGAAATTGGAAGATATCAGTAAGCCTTTAAATTATTTATTTTAAGGGGAGGTTCTCATCTAGAACGTCAAAAAAAAAGGTAAAGTTCGTGATTTTTTTGAAGGCAAATGACAAGACATAGGGAAATGATATTTGGCATGATCTTTTATTGTACATTTATCTGTACGAAAAAATTTTTTTATTAAAAAAAAAACAAAATGGCGCCCGTTATTCAACTTCTCCCGAGGCATGTTTGTGTACAATTTGCGTACAAGATAACTCAAAAACGGTTCAACCGATCAACTTCTAGTTTCGTGCATATTAAAGTAAACAATTTTCTTCATAGAAAGAGTGGAGCACATTTTGAAAATTGTAACATTATCTCCTTTTTGTAAGTGATAAACTATGAAAAAAAACGGCCGAAAACGGCCTTAAAATTTCAAAATCGCGCCATTCCGTCAATTTTAAATTTTTTTTAAAAGTCGTCCACTCTTTCTGAGACAAATTTATTCTAGTTTATAATAATGTCATCATTATTTGATTTCAGACCAATCTGCGACCCCTAAATTGTACGCAGCTGGGCAACTTTCGAAAAACATGCCTCCGGAGAAGTTGAATAACGGGCGCCATTTTGTTTTTTTTTTAATAAAAAAATTTTTTCGTACAGATAAATGTACAATAAAAGATCATGCCAAATATCATTTCCCTATGTCTTGTCATTTGCCTTCAAAAAAATCACGAACTTTACCTACTTTTTGACGTTCTAGATGAGAACCTCCCCTTAATTTACAATAAAAAAAACATTTGCACCCCTGGAAGCACTGCAGTGCATTTTTAAATATGTTAGTGCTCTTGATGCACAATTCAGCTTCATAGACTATTATGCTGAATAAGGTAACGATGCACTTTTGTTTTGATCCATTTTGAAAGAGCTCTACTCAACAGATTTTGTTTTCGTTTGTAGGGTTCTGTATCTAAAAAAAAAACATTCCACCCTATTTCCGAAACTACTAGACCTAAAATTTTAAAGAAATACTTAAGGGAATATCAGGCCTTACTTGAAGCTTATAAGAAAATTATAACTATAGTCCTAGGACTGGATTTGTAGAAATTCTAGAAAATAACGTATTTGACAGTTGTGAAATATTCTATTTAGCATTTTCATAAATGTTTACTTTGATTTTGATATTATATCTGAAATTAATATAAAGTTAACCATGTTTAGTTGACTCTGATGAATTCTTCTTGTCATTCTTACGACTTGCCGCTGTAACGTCTAACTGATCTAACACATGGAGAAACAAAATTGCTAAACTTTATGATAGGAATGTATGTACGAATTATCGAAAAAACAAGTTCTTTTATTAATTTTTGAAGGTTTGGTTTGGTTTTGCGAAATAGATATACTCGGACAACCTCCGGAAAAAAATTAGATAGTCAAATAGTTTAAAAAAATATGAGTTTAAGGTTAAAGCTTTTTTTCTACTTTTTTAATTATTATTGTTATTATTGAGTAGAAGATTCTTAAACCCACTCGGTGGTCAGTTCCTTTTCTCGGGTAAAGCGGTGCCAAGGGTCATTCGATGGGGGGCTCCTTTGTGAAAGCGACACTTCTAATTAAACTATTTCTAGGAGTGCAGCCTTTTGTTCGGTCGCATAATGCGAAATGTGCCGTGCTTCGTGATTTTTTAGAGAATCCACTCACACTGATAGGGATGAGTCCATCCCGCAGGACCCCAATTGTGGCGCAAATATTTCATGCACAGGGCCAACTCCGGCGGGGGAGCATAAGTCAATAGCTTGCGTGCTACATAAACTATGCATGGCTGGGCACCGCACGAAGGGATGAATAACGAATAGCTATGGAGGTAAGTAAACAAAACCGTTTGTATCGGGCGCTCCGGATTCTGCAGGAATAGAAATTCTTTTTTTCGCGGAGGGGCTTTTTGCATATTCAAAGCGGATCCGCAGCAATGCCGGATTTCGTTCGCCCCCCAAAAGGCCCGCCGCCTCTGATCTTCTGATGATGATGATGCTGCTGCTGCTGCTGGCTGGCAGTGGTGTTGGCAAACAAAATGAAGAGAGAATTTCGTGGGTTTCGTGGCTGCGGGAATATTTACCTAATTGTGGAAAGCATTAGATGTTTGCTTTGTTTTCCAAAATTTCTGCACCCGAAATTTTGTGTGTGAAAATACGTGAGGAAAACCCAAAAAATGTTCGTGAATAGCTCTTGCTCAGAGCGCTGACCGGATTTATTTCCGACGGACTACAGCTAAAATGCTCCTATTATTTTCGCTTTTCAGAAGTAGTAATGGAAAATAGAGAGATTTGTTTCGAAATGAAGTTTTTGCAACTCTGTTACAGCTCCACTTCGAGAGTTATTGATGGGGAAGGAACCGCCTACGATTCACTTCAGCTCGTCTTAAGTCGGTCATATTTTGTAACAAACACAAAAGTGATTCTAATGGGACTGTCGGTAGAATTTATAAATTTAAACAAACATTATAAATGTAAACACATTTATATTTAAAACTATATTCTTTGAATAGCCATACGTATTCCTGATTTTTTTCCAATCAGAAATAAACTTGTATTTCTTGCTAGTTTTTGGCTTGTTTTCACATCAGACTATACATACCGTATTTAAAAAGCGTACATGCTAAGCTTTCCTTTCATATGCATATTATACTTATTAGATTAAGAGCTCTTAACTTTTACGTAGAATTGGGAATGTTAATGTTGTTATTCCTTGTAATAGAAAAATGTAAAAGAATATAAACCAAATATAAAATCCCACGTTCTAAAATTTTTGGTATGGATCTAAAAAAGATGGCAAACTAGAATTGTTTTTATTTTCGAAAAGATTTTTCTGGAAATAGCCTAAGAAATTATGCATAGTCAGTTTGTATAAAAAGGCTAAGGGCTCTATTATAGAAGACGATTTCCTTCAGATCGATTATCGAAGACACATTTTTCAGATGATAAGAAAACTATGGCCACCGAAATTGACTTCCATACTATGGACCTTAATTGTGTGTTCTAATACCAGATTTAATAGCATCTGTGCTAACACATTTATTTTTAAAGTCAGTTTAAATCTTAAAGAGACATTTAAATTCACTATACTCAAGATTTTAATAACTGCAGCAAAAAATCATAAATCGCTTGGATTTGTAAAAACGAATACCAAAGAATTCTCTAATATATTGGATATTAAACCTTTGCATATTTCTTATGTAAGGCCGTTAAATGAATAAGCATATACTACGTGGAGCCCGTCTTATACTCCACAAATTAATATAATGGAAGCGGTGCAAAGATCTTTCACTAGATTTTTATATTGCAGACTAAATTGGTAGAAATCAAATGTGCCTTATTATGAAATACGGCGTCTTTTTGTTTGGCTTGCCAACGCTTTATTATATTTTTTATTCAGTGTTATGTAATAGTATCAATTGTTCTGAATTACTTACTTTCTATGATAAATGCATGTGCCTCAAAAACACTTCGCTTCGTTAGCGATTACACGCTATCGAGATCTTATTTATAAAATAATTTAATGTATGCGAAAAACTGAATATATTACATAATTTCGATTTTCTTTAAATTAGAGTTGACAATCTGAATTTCAATCTGTAAGATTAATGTATATTAAAAGGTCGGCTATATAAATATATGAATATACCAATAATTCCTTCCTTTTACTTTACAAATTATTGAAAAACTCAGTGGCCTCTAAATGAAGTAAAATTAGAGCTCATGCCAAAAATTACACATTTGAAGTGTCCGCAATTTTCGGGATGACATCAGCTGCATTAAATGTTGTACACAAAGTTGCAGTATTCGCAGTGACTGCAACTGCTTTAAATGCTCGACTGTGCAGCCTAGTAGCAGACTTTCCCGGAGGTGGTCCCGGCCCCATTCCTTCTTAAAGCGTAAAACCTAAAAACAAAGCAAAAGCCGCCAAATTCTTGCACGTCTCGTTAACTTTCGGGTATAAAATCTCGCAGGCAACTCGTTTCAATTTATCCCAGAGTCCCGGCACCCACATTCCTGCAGTACTTGTGGGAGATATGGGAAAAGCAGTTCCCTGTTCCCAGTTCCAGAATCTGGTTAAGTCTGGCTGCAGCAGCCGTCTTCGCTTGGCGAACGTCGCCCAATTAATCACTCCCCCGCTCCCCTCTGGGGGCCACCTCGGCTCGCATTAAAGCGGCCCGCACTTGAGAGCGCAAATCCGAAATGCAATTTAAGCTAATTAGGATAATCTTTATAGCCGCTTAGTCAAAGCATAACCGAAAGAAGTAAACCCTTTAGCGCGGGCGTGGGGAGAGGGAGCCGCACGCATTTTTCTGTCAACAGCTAGGGAAAACTTCTTAAATGGATTTTCTCCAAGACTGCGAACGACAGAAGCAAGGAGTTTCTGCGGCGGGGCGGCGGCGGAGTGGCAGGAGCAGGTAGAGGCACCGCTAATCAGGTTAATGAAGGTGTTAACTTTATTAAGCATTTTCGTCGTGTCTTAAAAATGAGGTGAAACGCCGCCGTTGGGAGTCTCGCGAGGTGTTGTCGCCGTCGCGACGCCCCGGACCCCATCCATGGCATTACTCACCCGCTGACTGCGATTGCTACGCTCAAAGCGCGGCCTAATTAGATTAGCTCACCCCCTTCAATGCTCCCCAACACCATCATCCATTAGGGCGGAATTAAAAAAAAGAAAGAAATAATTCAAACAGGCGAAAATCGAATCAAAGACTTGGTCGACAGTGCCGAGGAGCACGACCCTAGAAAATTACAGGCACCACCATGCACTTCCTGTGATTATGTGCGCATGGTAATTAGCTCTCCTCCTTCTCCACAGCATAGCCGTGATATGAGCTTAATATTTTTTCCTGCCCAGTGTAAATGACATGAAACAGGAAGACAGCAATTCCAGGATGTCAAGAACTATTAATTTTCATCTCTTCCTGCACCGTAACCCGTGCATCAGGGTGTTAAACTACTCTTAACACCTTAGTTGTCGTGACCATATTCAGCCTTAAATTCAGCTGTACATATAGCTTTTATAGACATAAGATATTAGACTCTTACTATTTTTTAAATAACTCCTGTATTCTATCATATACTACAGTATATGCAGGTTGGGCCATCAGTTGGTTTCTTTTTAATTTACATGTTATTTTGACACAGATAGTTCTTTCGTGCTTGAAAACTGAAAGAAACACAGTATCATATCTCCGCGGAACTAATAGATTAACGTTTGAGCAACGTTGAGAGCATGAATTAAAAAAAAAAAAAAAAACCCCGATCCAGATGTGCCATATGCTTTTTTTTTGTGTGATGATATGTTGACAATCCAGAAACGATTTGGGCACAATACTAATCGTACTGTTCGTGGAATAAAGCCCCAAACCATCGAAAATGTTCTGCAATATTGGAATAACAGGATGTTACTGCCAAGCCAGCCGAATCATTTACATTAAATTATATTCTATAACTATTCCGAAGGTGTAATCTTTTCAATAAATCAACAAATTTTGAAAAATATTGACCAGTTTATATTTTACGGCATTTTTAAAAAGAAACCAGCCGATGGTCCATCTTATATAACAATTGTTTTTTTTTTTTTAAATCACTTTAAATTCAGAGGGGAGTATATTATATTTCCAGATGTATCCATAAATGTTGAGAAATCAGCGTATTGCTAGCATTACCTCAATGGTGAGATAGAATATTAATTACTTTAAAGTGGTTTTTGATAGCAATCATGAAATCTTTATATTTAAAAAAAACAGCTATCAGGTTAAAATTACCAAAATTTAAAGTTATTTGAATTTTTGTACACGACAACATTATAAAAAAAAATGCCGAAGAATTCAGCAAGATAGGAATTAATTGAAAATTTAATGAAATTTGGTGCCACAAAAATTCTAATTAGAATTTTTTAACCTTGCAATTTAGAATTATTATTGTATATTATCATTGCATTTTCATGCTACGATACACCGAATGCAAGGATGACCTATTTTCACTAGAGCATGAATACCCATACTAATTTCTTTCATCCAGTTCTCTATATTCTATTTTTTTTCCACAATTTGAACGAAATTATTTAGTTTTTTGAATAAAAGTAAAATAACATTTATATTACTACAATTTGAAAAGTTTAGCTTACAATGTTTCGTTCTTTCTGATTTTATTATTTTCTGTTAAACTTTCTGTCCTAACTCTGTATGAATTTTACGTATTCTCTATTAATACTGATATTATATTATATTATGTATACATTTTTTCTTTCCCATAAATACGTTCATTGATCTATTTCTCATATCAATTAGCCAACATTTTGGTTATTGTTCTTTAAAAAAAATAATGTAATTTTTTACCACGTCTTTGGAACTACTTTTTAAGCTCATCTTGTGGTAACCCTACCCATACGGAATTCTCCACACCTGGGTATACTGCCGGATTTGTTAGATACCTCGCGGTATCGATGCTAATTATGATCTCGGGTTATTGTATGTTCAGTTAACATTTAGAGCGCCCATGGCAGCGTTATGCGCGATCAAGGGCACCTCCGCGAGGTTTCCAGTTACCTCTCTACCTCTATACTTGCTGAGCAAGTTTCTTGACTTAATGGGGCCCCACACCCTGCGTAATGGGAGCCCCAAACACACACATTCTTCTTATATTGATAGTGTTGGCTCCAGGTTCCAGTGAGCCTTTCCCTTTAATTTTGTTTTCCCTAAGTAATGAATGTCATTCGTTATTTCCTGATAACATAAAAAAAACAAATTCAATATTTGCCCATTTTCCTTGGTGTCACAGCCGCCTCGACGGACCTCAACAGGCGGAGCACTAGGACTACAGAAAACATCGCAGGGATGGGGTTAGTGCTGATGGGGAAAAGACGTCCTGTGGGAGGAATGGGTAAATGAAAAGAACCTCTTTAGAGGACAAAAAGAACAAAAATCGCGAGAAAAAACTGATTGACTTCTGCGAACGTCTTTGTTGCCCCCCAGTGGGGCTGAGACGCTGCTGTCTGTATCGCAGGACGGAGAGAGTGCGGAAACTTGACTGGGAAAAGAAAGGCTGGCGAGGAGTAGAATAAACCAGATGGAATTGCGGGTAATGGGAGCAGACACCACGAGGTGTCATATTGATTCCCCGGAATCGAGTTACTCACTAGATTGAAAGCAATTTAATCCAGCGTCCCGACGTCGTTCCTCTCTTCTATCCAGTCACTCTTACGTAATCTACCTCACTGCTTAGTGGTAAATGTAATTTTGTCTATGGGGCAACTGTTGAACAAGAAACAGCAGCTCCAAAGAATATTTAGTGAAGAAAAACTTAATAGTCACGAGGAAGGAGATGAAACATTTCCTTCTGCACTTCCATCAGTATAATTTGCGATTTATAAACAAGATCAATTTAAAAAATAAGTAGTCATCTAGATAGAACAACTTAAGACGTATAATAGGAGAACTAAAATCCACTGTACCAGTTTACACTATTTTTTCAAAACTCGATTGCCCTATGTGCGTCAAATTATTTCGAATTTTCGTTCCTGGTAAAAAAATTGGGGGAGAAATATTTCTGTCGCAGGACACTATCAGAAAAACGTGACTCGTTTTCGAACGTCTTCAGTATCATAATTTTGTTCCAAATCTTGTGAAGATACTTGAAGATATGTAGAATACATGCCACTAAAAAGAACTTTCATCAACTGGGTATCCACAAAAATTGTCGAAATTCAAAGTTTTCCCACTCTTTAGACTAATAGTAGTTTTTGCTTAGATTTACTTTTTAGAATAATTTAAGAGTTTAATCTTGCCAATATTCCGAATACTATCCATCAATCGCAGATTAAAATACAAACATTTTTAATTATAAAAATATGACGCTGTACTTTTACAAAAGAAAACATTTTTATTGAAACTACGTTTTTCGAACTGATGGACTCCATATCTCGAAAACTAATTAACTGATTTTAATAAAATTTATCATATCTTCTTTATGCAATTATCTACAAAGAAGTATAGGCTTTTTTTTTCGATTGGGTGCCTGTTTCATTTTTCAACTTCACATTTTTTGAAAAATTTCTCCCATCGACGACCAAAAGCGTTCCACAGAACAGCGCATATCTTCGGCATTTGTTAATACTTTCTAAAATTTTTAATTTATTCATCAATGTATAATGTATTTACTGATAATAAAAATAAAATTGCTGTACTTGAGAGCTACTCGTTTTTCCGAGCGCCAGGGTAGTGTTACTTTGATATAATGTTACAAATTTAAGAAAAAAAGTTTTTCTTTAATGTATTACCTATATATACATAGTTGATGTAGTATTATTCAGTATAGGTTTCTGTGATTGCTTTGAGTAGATTAATTAAGATTCATTTAAAATGTTTCTTAGTTGATTCAAAATTGCAAATTCTGAGAAAGTGTAATTTTTATGAAAGATGTTTTTGATCGTTCATCGGTCGTATTTAATCCGCCATTTTAAATTTCAAAATTTTCAAAATGTGAAATCAGACTCAAAGAAACCTTGGTGAAATTTTCATATCTATAAATCGAAACAGAAGTAACATTAAGTATTTCGTTGAATCAAATTCTTAAGTATAGTTCCTATCAGTTTAACGTGTACAAACTAATAGAGCAAATATTCTAACATTTACTTAAATAAAAACAAAGCACACACACACATAAATAAGAAACTAACAATCGAATAAAAAGTCAGGTCCCTTACCCGAAAATTTTTGGCGATGTAGCAAAATCGAAACTGACATATACAGCGGAAATCTAAGCCAAAACTATTAATTATGAATTCACACGCTGGCACTTCCCACAAGCCCCCTAATGCGGCCCTGTTTAAACGACAAATTAGCCCACATTCGAATGAAAACATCGCGCTGAACACTTCTTCGAAGTCCTGCCCCGAAACATGGCCGTAACAGCATACAATTGCGCAATAAATCAAAAATTCTAGCAAGGACCCTCCCTCGCCCTAGCACGTCGCCTAGGGACTCTTCCAGGGTGGCGAATTTTACAGCAATTTCCCAAGAAACCCTTTATGTCACTGGCATTACACGCATACCTTAAATAATTAATTAGGGACGCCAAGCCGACTGCGGTAGAGGGTCCCGGGATCGGGGTCGTAATTCCCATGTGCGAACGTATTCGATGTGCTTAATTGATGGGGCGGCGGTGAGGATGAGGCAGATTGCTGTCAAGAAACTTTCTGAACGCCCCCTCCAATTGAAAAGGTACACTGCGAAGACGCCACCGCCTCCCACAACTGTTCGTCTTTCAGTATCTTCAGTATCGTCAGTATCTGCGAAAAGTTTTCAAGAGGTCGATTTGCATGGCGCTGATTTTGATTTTGTGTCTCCCTCGCGATTTTGCAAATTCATTACAGCATGCTCCAGTCGGACGGAAAACCCGACTCGGGAGGGTTGAAGGGGATGCAGAGTCCCCTTCTGCGATTGTTTACAGAAGTAGCTTTTTTTCTCGATGGCCCTTTGGGGGCCTGTCTTCGATTTGATTGATGGCTTACGAGCGCTCCCAGATTTATTTTCAATATAAAAGCGCGAGGATCTGGAGCTGGCGTTTTATTTCGTTTTGTTACTGCATCGCTGAGTTTTCTCCTGTGTCCGGAAAAATTTATGGGCTTTTCCAAGGATTAACTCACTGTCGCCGTAGCTGGCGGGCTTTCGCATTTTTTGCGATTAGATTTATCTTGAGTTGTCAGATGGCGGCAAAAAGCACCAAAAACGTAAAAGTAGCCGTCATAAAGTGGGCACGTAGCCAAAATCAGTTATTGTCCTACTTAACGAAAATTACTCCCTGCCGTGCAAAGGGGGCTCAGCAGCGTGTCGCGCCCGATTGACTTTTTTTACGATGTGGGAAAACCTTTTTGAAGTGCCGCCCTCTGGGAACCCCGGGAGCATGAAGTCCTGCCTGAAGCGGTTAGTCGGGGGGAAAATGCCGTTTAATACCACTTCCAGGAAAGTTAATTAGCTGACACCTCCGAAGCCCCTGTCGAACGAGCTCCACTTCCACAGGTCCCAATCAACCTGCTCAGAGCCATCCTTACCAAAATTATATGGAGCGGTCCTATTCCACTCACATTTTTCGCCAGCACGACGCGCGGCGTGCCGTAACGAAAAGGCCAACGAAAATGTTTTGACCTCTTCAATTTTTTTTTTTAGGTTTATAAAAAAAAGGAAACGATTGCAGCCAAAATTAATTGCTTCATGCTGGAACTCTTTGTTTCATTATTGCCTTTTCTGCATGAGCAGATTGTTCCTGGAGTTCCACCATGCATTCGGGAGGAGTTTTTTTTTTCTGGGGTTTTATTCGGGTCCTCTTAACCCCTTCTCGTTTTGCCTACCGGCGTCGAATTTTGTTTTTATATTTTACATTTGTTCATACAGCGGCAATGCAATTTTTAGTTGTGATATTTTTATACCCAAGTATTGCAGCTAAAATTTATTCGTCTGCATTTTCCAGCGGTTTTAATGGTGTCTCCCAGCGGTGCAGTTGAGTACTTTTTCTACTACCTAAAGCCCCCGCTTGCCGCTCCGCGGACATTTATATACACCGAATAGGAACTCTGATGGTGAAGTTCATTGTGGGAACAAAATCCCTCTTTTTTCGGGAATAAAATTGTAATTAGCCCCACCTGCTGCCTTTTTGATATAAAAAAAATGATTTTTTTTCTTCTCATTTTGGCAATTTTTATTAGGCATTACGCCATTCTGTGGTGGGGATTTGTTGGTTTGGAAGGCAAAGTTTTGAATTATTTCTTTTTTAAAGTTGTTTTACAAAGGGTGTCTCAAAACCGGCTTTCATTTTGAATTTGGAACATTGACATATTACCATGATAAAAAAAGAAAGAGAACTTTTGAGTGTACAATGCCAACACCTTCTACAAATACAAGCCATAAAGTGTGCTGGCGCACACACACATCGAAAGGGCAAAGTGGTCTGATTTGTTAAATTAAATACACTGGGTCTTATGGCGGCCAGCTCCCCAACTAAAGCTCCTATTTCAAAACTGCTTTCACTCACGTTTATCCTGAGAAGTTTTATTTTTAATTCATTAGACTTTTTACCACCTCTTTAAACAAAATATGTAAAATGATTGAGTTTGAAACCAACTCAACCAAAAATACGAAATTTCGACCACTTGCATCGTACGACCGTTTGACAGTGGGAGGAAGATTTGGATCTAGAGAACCGAAAAATCACCGCAGTTTCGTTAGGAATTAGTCCATATTTTTAGCCTATATTAAGTAAAACTTCTATAGTCTATAACTTTTCCTGACAGTATATACTATATACATATAATCAGGCTAAATATAAATTTCTGTCAGAGTTTCACACGCCATAAGTGTCAATGTAAATTTCTCGAACACATATAAAAGGTCAGTTTACGGCTCGTAGTTAATTGCCGGTTTTGACAGTGCCACCTGTTATCCAATTGAAATACTTGTTTTTGTTTTTTTGGATTGGTAGAACCTTCATTGACATTCTCTATAATTTGTGGTCTCATACATTGACATTTGTAGTAATCACAGCGTTTTGGAAACATCTTCGTTGTGTCAGATATGGAACACCGACATTTTATAATTGTCATCAACAAACTTTGAGATTAAATCATGGAACTTGTGAAAATTAACTGCCGAAATGGTGAGAATATTGCACGTACGAAATGGTACGAAAATGCCGCATTTTTGAGGCTGTTGTTTCAATTCAGTATATTAAAAGAGGTTGTCGCCCTTGTACGCTTGAAAACATTGCAGGGGTTAATAAAAGTGTAAACCAACGTCTATCTACTTCCATGCACATTTCAAGAAGCAGTATGCAACGAATTTTTACTGCGGACCTCTATATGCACGGTTACAAAATTTAATTAACACAAACACGTAACTATGAATATTGATATTCTATGTTGGAATGAAAACATGTTCACAGTTCAAATGAAATATGTGTTTAATACAAAAATGAAATGAAAGTCGGCTTTGAGACACCCTTTATGTATAAAAGTACCTACTTTAGGAATTTAATAACTTCAGTTTAAGGATTAACGAAAACAGATTCTTTATTCAATGAAACATTTCTCATGAAGTTGAAACAGTTTTTAAAATTATTATTCTTCTATATTCTATTTTACAATATTTTTCTACCTCCATGTCTGAAAACTTCAATTAGGGGCCCTATTTTGAAAGTCGACTTCGCTCGATTCAACTAGCGAAGACATCAGTTTTTTGAACACCTCAGTTTTAAAAATGTGTCTTCCCTAGTCAAGTCGAGCAAAACTGATTTGTAAAAAAACTTAGAAAACTCTAACTAAATATAACATATTTTTATTCTACTAGATGAGATGTTAGATTGATGGTAGCACTTAGGCCAGACTCATTGTGATACAACTTGTTTGATCCGGATTTCTGGTGGGAATCGAACCCACAACCTCTAGTTTTACGCTATCTACCGAGCTAAAGAGGCCCTCAAATTACTATTACTATTCTACTATGAAAGAAACAAAATAGAAGAATCTCGGTTCAAATTTGCTTTTGAGTTTAACTAAACTAATTTTTAAAATTTAACAAAAAAACCGGGTATAAGAAAACTAATTTTTCTAAATTTCCTCCAACATTTTTCAAGGTGTCACAGCAATACAAAGTTATACTGCAAAATTCTCATTAAAAAAAAAAATATATATATACATATATTAGGGTGCTTTTTTTTCGTGACTATTTTTTTTTTGTTTAGTCCCACCTCGAAATTTTGTGGCAAATACCTAAACAAAAATTCCCTGAAAATTGGAGCCCTTAATATTAATATTAAGTACTAGACCAAGGCGTATAAAGATATAAAGTATAAAGTGTGGAATTTTCATGGATTATTGAGATAAATTGTAGAAACACTACCTCAACTTCAAAGTCCAACATCTCAAGAAATATCGATATTAGCGATTTGGTGTTCAAGAAGTTTTTGGAGGAAATTGAATTTCCTACAAGTTTGTCATATTCACTTTTTCTGTAGCTCTTGTTGTTTACGAGATAGGGGCAAAAAGCGAGAATTTCGTGGAAAAATTGGGGTTAGTGACCCGTACTACCTCGCTGGTGGAAGTTAGGGTTACACCGCAATGGACACTTGTAGAGCATTCAATTCTGAAGAAATCATACCATTGACCAAGGCTATACGATAAAATGCCTCTGAGCTGCAGAGTTTTGAAGAAAAAAAATCAAAGTTTACGTGTATTTTATATAGGAAATCTTTATACGCCTTGGTTTAGTGCTTAATATTAATATTAAGGGCTCCAATTTTCAGGGAATTTTTGTTTAGGTATTTGCCACAAAATTTCGAGGTGGGACTGAAAAAAAAAAAATTGTTACGGAAAAAATAGCACCCTAATATATATACTAGGGTGCTTTTTTTTTCGCGACTATTTTTGTTTTTTCAGTCCCACCTCGAAATTTTGTGGCTAATACCTAAACAAACATTCCCTGAAAATTGGAGCCCTTAAAAATAATATTTAGTACTAGACCAAGACGCATAAAGATTTCCCATATAAAATACACGTGAACTTTGATTATTTTTCTTCAAATCTCTACAACTCAGAGGCATTTTATGGCACAATCTTGGGCAATGGTAGGGTTTCTTCAGAATTGAATGCTCTACAAAAGTGTCCATTGCGGTGTAACCCTGACTCCCACCAGCGAGGTAGTACGGGTCATTGACCCCAATTTTTCCACGAAATTCTCGCTTTTTGCCCCTATCTCGCAAACAACAAAAGGTACAGAAAAAGTGAATATGACAAACTTGTAGCAAATTCAATTTCCTCCAAAAAGTTCTTGAACACCAAATCGGTAACGTCGATATTTCTTGAGATATTGGGCTTTGAAGTTGAGGTAGTGTGGAAGTTTCATGGATTATTGAGCTAAATTGTAGAAACACTACCTCAACTTCAAAGCCCATTATCTCAAGAAATATCGACGATACCGATTTGGTGTTCAAGAACTTTTTGGAGGAAATTGAATTTGCTACAAGTTTGTCATATTCACTTTTTTTGTACCTCTTGTTTTTTACGAGATAGGGGTAAAAAGCAAGAATTTCATGGGAAAATTGGGGTCAATGACCCGTACTACCTCGCTGGTGGGAGTTAGGGTTACACCGCACTGGACACTTTTGTAGAGCATTCAATTCTGAAGAAACCCTACCATTGGCCAAGATTGTGCCATAAAATGCCTCTGAGTTGTAGAGATTTGAAGAAAAATAATCAAAGTTCACGTGTATTTTATATGGGAAATCTTTATGCGTCTTGGTCTAGTACTAAATATTATTTTAGAGGGCTCCAATTTTCAGGGAATGTTTGTTTAGGTATTAGCCACAAAATTTCGAGGTGGGACTGAAAAAACAAAAATAGTCGCGAAAAAAAAGCACCCTAATATATACATATATAAGTCCCATTATATTGTACTAAAAGTTGTTTTTGTTTTAGTAAATTGACTAGAAAAACTAATTTTTATCTAGTATAATAGTTTTGAAAATGTATCCTCGATGGTTGAGTTGACTGCAAAAACATAAAAAAGGAAAAAAGGAAAAAAATTGAGAATTAATTAATATTCATTGGGAAAAAAATTCTAAAAAACGCATTTAGTTTGGAAACTTCTGGGAGTTTGCAATTGCATTAGAAGAAAAATAAATCAGCCTATCCTTGAGACTTGCTGAGTATACCCAATTTCCTAAAAGGAGGGCAAACAGTATAATTAAGTAAAGCCTAGAATTGTGTGCAAGACCATGAAAGGTTAAGTAGAACAAAATCAGATTAAATATGGGAGGTGAAATTATTTAGCCATTAGGAGCACACAATCAATTCCTCCTGCAGGACGGCGAATCAATAAGCAGTCGGGATAAATTTGGGTCAGAGAGTTTCCCGCATTCTGCAAATGTGTTAATTGCAAATCCGACCATTGTTTGGTCGTAAATCGGAATTTATCCCGATCCTCCTGGCGAATATAATGCGCATACAAGATCCCTTCGCTGATTCCACTTGAGTCAGTCCTTTAGCCGGGAGCCAGGAGCCAGGAGCCGGCGGCCGGGATTTCTATTGCTTCCCAAAATACTAAACTGCGTATTCCGTCCGTCCGGGAGCTCCGGCAGTCATTTCACATACCAGACACGACTGCCGGGATCCTTTTCAATTAACCGAAAGGAAAGCGCTCTGACAGCAAGAAGGCGGCGCATTTCTGATTTTGGGAGTTGTTGCGGAAAACGTGAATACGCGCCCGCCCCATCAAATATGTTTCAAAATTTCATTTCCCCGGGCCATGTGTCCGCTCCTATGAGCATTTCTAACAAAATTTATATAAAACTCTCGAGAATATGTAAATTTGCAGCCGAAACGATATTCACGAGGAAAACAATAGAATCATGCAAAAGGGAACAGACGTATATTCAGGGCCTCCTAAAAATATGCAAATTCCCGAATGCTCCCCAGAAAGGAAGAAGGACTTTGGCGCTTTTTGAAAATGAGCTCCTGCTCCTTCGTGCGGAGCTGTCTACGAATATTCAGTAAAACTCGACTCAAGTCGGCCTCTTTTATTTTGCGCAACGCAACGCAAAGGGCCGCTGCCGCCGCCGCGTTGATCTCAAGAAAAACACACAAAGTAGAGGAAAGGCGAAGAAGAAAAATTGAAATTCAAATACTTCCAAAAATTTATTCGAACGCATCTCATTAGGGTAGCCCTGCTCACCTCCTCCCTGTAGGCTCTAGGAGTGGCGTTTATTTTATTATGCAAACCCTGGCTCCACCCCTGGCCTCAATTAAGTAGCAATTTATTTATTTCCCCCAGTCTCGGGCCCCCCATCCTTTTAAGGGAATCGCTGGGATTGCATAAATTAAAATCGGTCACGCCAAAGATTTGGTGAAAATTCTCCAGCTTATCGGGCCGCAATTTGAATAATCGTTTTATGGGTGTAAAGGGCGGGAGCAGAAACGCTCCGCCACCGATTTTTGGGCGCGCTCTGATAGATAGGAGACCACCCAGAAAAATGCGGTTCACCCCCGGCGCGTGTGGGGCGGACGAATCGGATTGGACCCCCAATAGGGGCTGCGATGACGACACTGATGTCGATGACATTCGAAGGGATTTAATGGGGACACAATCGCCGCTTATCGCTTCCCTTTAATTCTGGCATACGCGCGGTGGACCACTTCGTTCCAAAATTCGCGCAATTTGGCAGAAAATCCATTTAACATTCATCAAATTTTGACCAGGTCATTATATGTGAATTTTGATAATTTCTCATGGGAGTGTTTTTCGGGCATTTTAGATAGACAATGGACCCTGGCCGGTTTTCCGGCGAAAATTGGGAATATCACATTCCATATTTTTGCCGGGAGTGGCGATTTCCGTAATGATCGTTATGTGGGCCCCACTGTTACCGCCACAATTATGTGTTGGCAAGCGTTCCAATAATATAATCCGAGCCTTATGCATGTAAATAAATTTCAAAGAATTTTAGCTATATATGTCGGTGTCTATTTTGTGCGTAGCATAACTCCAGCATAGCGCAAATTGATACTCTCTTGCATTTGGGGAATAATAAATTTAAACCAGCTCTGGGCAATGAAATGCCGTCGATTCTGCGGTATTAAAAGGCGCGAATTCAGTTGGGATATATTAAACGATAACCAGGCCCCAGTTCACCTGCTTATATTATAAATGCGTTTATCCTGCTAAATATCCTATCGTTACGTAATTCTGTGTCATTACGTTTTGCATTCGATATATGCATTTGGGATTTTTCGATTTACGATTGTAAAAAATTTATGAAGCATTAACCTACTTCTACTTCGGCGGTATCGGAGCTGATATTTCAAGTTTTAAAATTTAGATTTATTTGGAGTCACCAACTTTAAAAGCTATGATAAAGTACAAGAAAGTCCCATATGGTTTATTTATTTTTTGTTTTTTCGCTACCTTAATGGAATTTTCAGGAATTCAGTAATTTATGACCTAGTCTGTGCACTCTAAGCTAATACCACAGCCTTTTTCCAATTTAAGATACTTGGCGACGCTGAAAAACAAAATTATGTGTATTTACCAAAGTATTGCTTATTATGAAAAACTAGTGCTTAACCGAAGGATTTAGAAAACCGAGATGACATAAAATATGCTTTGACTGGATTTTTCTTAAACTAAGAATTTGGTGAAGATGATTCTTAATTTACCATGGTACTTCACCTCGGAATTACACGATTCAGCAGAAGTAGAATTTATATAGCTGCAAAAACCAAGGCAATTGCTAGCAAATTCTTTGCTCCTTATCTGAAAATTCTTTAATTTTAAAACTGATCCAATAGGATTGTAGTAATAGCAGTCTTAACTAGATTTAAATTTTAAATTCATGGATTTTTTTTTTTTTTTTGCTTTTTTTATAGTAGTTAGAAGGGTTTTCTCAAATTATACTTTTTTCCCAAATTTACAATGTTTTGCTAGTCTACATTAAAAATATTATAGATGAATGAACTTGGATTCTGGTTATAAATTAAGATTCTTCTTATTGTATAAATAATCTGTATACATCAAATTTTGAAATATATCTATCTATTTATATAATAAAATTATGTGTAAATAGGTCACTGGTTTAAACATTCAATGTTTTATTATCCCATTATTTTGTAGGAAATTAAAAATTATTAGAAACCTCATATTTTACAACTTAGCTGCAATAGAAATATATGATTACTTAGATACGGCCCTATTCATTAAGCGGGGGATAATTACCAGACACAAAAATTTTTCAAAAGTATATCAAGAGTAGGGGCATTATTCTTTTGTGGAGCAGACCCAACATTTTTCTGTTTTAATTCCCTAAACACAAAATCCTGCTGAATTCCCATGGCTGCAGCAATGTTTTTTCTGTCGGCCGGATCTTCTCCAGCAAAAACCCAATTTCGCACCGTTTCCATGACTAATTTAACTCCCCCGCAGCCGTCCAAGGATAATTAACATCTTATCCGACACACAGCGCGCAAAGTGAAATTAAATGTCCGCCCCCATCCCCATCTCCTAAGGCCGCGAGCTGCTGCAAATTAACCCGGCCTCAAGTTTAAAACTTCATTAAAGTTTACTTTTGACTAAACCAATCTCCAGACAGTGCGCTTATTCCATCCGACCCAATAAATAATTAAAAGTTCATAAATTCGGTTGAGAAAATGTTAAATTTAGCAAGTGAAAAAGCGCGCGAATTTTTTAATGCTGTTCGGGTGCTCCTTTTTTGTGTAGAACTCCACCCGTTTGGAAATCGAACACTTGGGTTTGGGGCGTTCCGCGATTTGAGGGTGGTACCTTCATGAGGAACGTTGGGAAAATTCATTTTCTGTATTAGCGGCAACAATTTCCGGAATAATCGTGTATACATTTCGTGCGCTCTGCAGCACAACAACACCGGAGCCCTCACAGCACAATGGGAAAAGCTGTAAACTTTAAAAAAATAAAATAAAATCAGAAAATCGATAGTTGCTCCAGCTCCTTGGTAAAGTTGCTTTGCGTACCCGATCCTGGAGCTGGAGCCCTACAACATTCAGGCGTATGTAGTGGGCTCCAACGGCAACTGATGGCATCCGGATCGGGATGTAGCAAAGTACCCTGCGAAATGCCAGGCTAAATAAGTTAGACTAGCTCTATTTTTTGCTGCAGGTCTGCAGCAATCCCTTCGAAAAAACCACAAAGTACTACATCAATCCGAAAGATGCGTGTTGATAGTTTTTTGTTATTATGACGGATTTAATCCGCTCTAAAATGCGAATGCGTAGAGAAGGTAGGAAGGGATCCACCCGCATCGCAATCAGGTGGGAAACCCACGGCTTTTCCAGCTTTGGCGGAATTGTTTTTCTGGTTCGGATGAGGAAATCACTTGATTACAGCGGAGCTTAAGAGCGGTTTAGGGTAGATTTCCCGCCGTCGTATACAAAATACACACCCTGTATAGGAAGATTTTTCTGCATCGGGAGCAAATCGAAAGGCAGCACAAAATCCTCCCCGTGCTTTTATATACAGAGAATATTTTATTACAACAGATTATTGCCCTCGCGGGGAGAATGTCGGCGCGGCGCGGTAGAGAAAAGCCGGGGATTATTGCGCGCGAACAATAGACGGAAAATAGAATCAGTCAAGTAGAAGAAAGTAGGCTACCGGAGCGGGTCGATAAGATTAGCAAATATAATTAAATTCAATGTGCAAATAGGATCGGGAGTGAGAGCCAGGTAAGTGAGACTTAAGGTTCTCTCTTTTTCTCGGTACGGGGCGGAAAGATACTTAAGGGGGATTTAAGTCTCGAACTGAGTTAATGGGGCTACAATACAACTTCTATGCTGAGTCGGTCAGCATTCTGCTCCCGGAATGGGGCGTACTTTTGGGTGGAAAGAAGGTGGAAACCTCTCAACGAAATCAGTTCTGATTTATATACACCTTCCTTTACTGATTTAAGGCTTAAAGATTCCAACTTTGGCCCTAGTATTTTACGCTAAAGTGCTGAATTATTTAAATCAGTATTCTGGAATATCCTTTTATTGTTATCACTGACTCTGCGGAGTTTTAGTACAATGTCAGCAAAATAAAACAAAAAGGGTGCTGGAGAATTATATTAAGTATTCGCCTTTAAAACTTTATTTCAAATGGAGTTTCTTAAGAAGAATTACATAGAAAAAATAGCATCGAAATCGGTTAATTAAATAGCAAACTCTTCTATATAATTTGAAGGCAAAAATTTGGATTTGACAGTTTATAACAAATTGGCGCGGATAAAAAAAAAAGAAATAACCCTTTCTACAAACACTTACTAGTTAAAACTCTGTTTGTAAAGGTGTAAGGTTAAGGGGGATAGCCACTGTGACGGCCGAAAAAATGAGTGATTTTCGAGAATTTTTTTGACCGGGTAAATAAAGGAATTCTTGGATCGGGTTTTTTTTTATTTTATTAAGTACACATCCAATAATGTTTCCACAAATTTTTATTGAAAAATATAATATAGTTTTAATAATATTGACGATGCCGTAGAACTTGAAAAAAAATTCCCCCTCCATGGTCGCATCGATTTTTCAAAAGCCGGTAATCAAAAAAAAAAAAAAAAAATGTTATTATAATCTGCATGGATGTAGTTATCGTTGTACGTAGCCGTTTTTTTTTTTTTTTGATTTTTCACAAAATGGCGACCGATTGAAAATATTTTCACTTTTTTGACCGTTTTTTTTTGTTTTCAAACAGTTTAAAAAATAGTAAAAAACAAAATTTTCCGAATCGGCTACGCTTAACCTTAGCCACTACTAAGACGAACGAAACAAAAGAAAAAAATTAAAAATCGGTTAAGAATTGTCCGAGCTATCAATGCGACCAGTTTGAGAAAAGTCGTTTCGAGAAAAACGCGTTTAAAGTTTTTAGTCCATTTCTCTCGCAATGAAATCATATATCTTTTAAAATTTTCATACCTATATTAAACTATATGACGGTTCTTCCTCTTCATCTCCAGGGGTCTTATTGGCTCTTTTAATTTTGCGATTAATAGCCCACTGGGTCACATAATAGAAAAGACCTTAGAGCGAGGGACTAAGAGGCGTAACATTCTGATCGGGAGGTCACGCGGAAAATAATCGGTCTAAATGCTCTCACTAAAATCGCTGTAACTTAGTCAATTTTTGAAATTTTGACCTGCAATTTTGTATACATATTTTTGAATGTGTAAACTTTGATTTAAGCAAAAAAAAAAAAATTTTTTTTTGATCCATCACAGTGGCTATCCCCCTTAAAAGCAGACTTGCAAACAAAAAATTGTTATCCTAAACTTTCCCTACGTCACAAAAAATATCAAGCTATTAACAGAAATATCCAAGATAAGAAGATTAAGCATCGAAAAAAATATTAAAGTCATAAGAAAGAATCTCTGAATCAGCGAAGAAGTTTTAGAATCAATTGAAAAGAAACACAAATGGAAAATTTCTTTAAAAATGTAGCTTATTTATAGCCTCAAAAAATAAGGGCTATTAGGTTTGAATTTTATCTTATGTATGTATGTACAGACATTGTCCCCTGAAGATATAAAATAAACCCACCAAAAACATTCTGTAAAAAACTAGCAAAGTCTCGATGGAGCTGCTTGTTTATCTCTAAAAAGTAATGAAATCTAGACAAAGTCGTGCCAAATCTAAGGTTCCTTACTGCGATTTCTTTATTATTATAGTTAATGTTGTGTGACTTGGCCGTTGAACATTCTTTATACGTTAGTGGGTACAAGTCAATTTTGTTTACACGTAATGTTATATCTGTTGTAACTACCTATGTTTGTTAAGCGAGATAATAGCCCATACTGGTATTGGTAATTGGACGCTAGTGTCTCATTTTAGGCTGTTGTTGATTGTGCAACACATGCATTCAGCATTGACAATGCTGACTTCTGCTCTCTTCTTTTTGGAGCGTCAAATCGACCACCGATCTAACATAAAATAGACGTACAGACGGACTTCTATCAATGATTAGAAGTCCGTCTGTACTGGAAATAATTTTTTATACTGTTTGTTTCAGGCTCGCCTATACATAAGTATTATTGAAATACTCAGCTTTATCAAGCCTACGATTGACTGGTTATTGAATCAACGTTTTCCAAGTGGAAATTTTCCATCGTCAATGGGTAGCGGTTCTGGCGACAGACTGGTGCAATGGTGTCATGGAGCACCTGGTTTTGTACCCTTGTGTACCCTTCAACGGCCAAGTCACACAACATTAACTATAATAATAAAGAAATCGCAGTAAGGAACCTTAGATTTGGCACGACTTTGTCTAGATTTCATTACTTTTTAGAGATAAACAAGCAGCTCCATCGAGACTTTGCTAGTTTTTTACAGAATGTTTTTGGTGGGATTTCACTTCTTTTTGTAGAAACGTGGGCATATTGATTTATTTTATTAGATTTTCTTATTTGACACAGTTTTTTTCTTTTTAGGAGTAGTTTTTTTATTATTATTTTTTATTATTATAAATCTTTCTTACAAATAAACTCAACGACCTTTAGTATATGGACAACAAATCAGAAATACCGATAATATTTAGACTAAAACAATAATAACCTATATCTTTAAGACATTTTTTGTCTTAATAAAAAAAAAAAACTCAAAGAAAACATTACTCAGCCTACTCAAAAACTAAACCTAGAATACTAGAAAAGTACTTATAAACACGAACGCGATTCGAAGTACTGAATCAGGGTCACCAGGTACTCCAGATCTTCGATTATCCTAGTTTTTATAGTTTTCCCTTTATGTGGCCATTAAACCCTAACTCTGTACCAAATTTCAGCTCTCTGAGTTTATGGGAAGTAAGTACTAGTTCTATTTTGATGATTATGAGTGAGTGAGTGAGTGAGTGAGTGAGTGAGTGTCATAAATGCGAAACTTTGCTTTCGCTTAACTTCGGAACTAAATGACCTACAGACTTGAAATTTTGGATTTTAAGTATGTGATTATAGCTTACTGGATGACGAAAATTTCTGCGTTCTGGTCTTATCCAGAGGTTCTCAAATAGGGGCCTGAAAATGCGGCGAAATGGTTCCAGTAAAGGATAGTACGGCAGTGTTTGCTTCGCGCTCGACTTGGCGGGGGCACTACCGTGCCCCCAGATCTTTGATATTTAGAAATAAAATCTTGACAAGGCTTCATGGAAAACATGATTTGTATTTATATGTATTTAAAAAAAAAACGTCTCAGTTTGCAATTTTTTCAAAGGAATCGTATCAAAATATTATTAAATTACTTAAACGGGAAGTTGAATTAATTTAATTAATTTACTCGGAACTTATATTTAAGTACATGTAATGAAAACCCAATTATAAAGCAAAGAAAATGATAAATCTAATTTTACGATAACAGAGTGTCAACCACCTGTGAATTGCTCTACGTAAACATGTAAAAAAACCCCTTTTCGTATCTTGCATTCTCGTCGATTGTTCAGAAAATGTTACTGTCAACGAGCGCCCTCTCAGTGGAGCATTGTTGAATCTCGAATGAATGGCCAATTCAAAACTTTTTTATTTTAACCCCAACGCAAAGCATTCGCGCTGAAACAATGTAGATTCCTTTTTTCTGCTTTATTCTTTATATACATATTTGTTTTTTTATTAAGCACCCTGTTCTCTCCCAACCCTCAAGCTCATTATTCCGCCGTCGATTATTTACACGTTTCATTAAACCCCTGAAAAAGCGTTCGCACACCTTTGAATATCGCCAGAGCGCGGCGTACCTAATTAAAAAATTATTGATGACAGCCATTAATCTGGGAAAAAGGAATGGGATCCAATGAATGCTCTAATTAATGTTTTCAATTAGTCCTTATTACGTGGTTTTGGTTTTACGGAGCTCGCCCGGAAAATAAGGCAGTGGTGGCGGCAGCGTCGCGACGACTGTTCTAGAGGGTGTGTTGGGGGCCGCTGTGAAGCCCCTTCAGCGGTGAAGCTCTACGAGCCAGGACGGCCATTGTATCTCTATCTTTTGTTCTCGGGATGCTTGCTTTTCCCCAAGAAGGCACCCTTTCGACGGTGCCAACGTGAAGAAGCTGCACGGATACTTTGGGGCTGTTTTGTTTGCACTCTGTTGTGATACAGTGGAGTACCCACTTTATTTTATTTATTTATTTTTTGATTCTATTACTTGCATTTTTTTCTCATACGGATCTCGGCCTGGATTAGTATTACATAAATAAAAACGATTAGATTTAATCCCCAAGTGCTAGCGATTCTGGTATTTTCATTTTGCTAATCTAATAAACATTCTCTGTAGACGAAACAGCCTTTAAAGAAATTTTACTTTGAAATTTTAAACTACCTTTTGTATTCAACTTGAATTGTTGTTCAAAATCAAAAAACTAATAGACTCTGTTGTTTTTTCTGTACAAGATCTGGATTAGTTATCGGATTGGTTATTAATTTTATAAGTAGGCGGTATTGTAGTCATTTTCGAGTTGAAAGCTATCAAGAGTTGCTTTTTGATTACCACCTTGATCAAGAAGTTTCAGGAAGACCACCATGTAGTGCTGTCAGTCACCCGATTTGAGTTCTTATTTTTTATATTTGTAAGGTTGCCACATCTGTCATTGACATTCCCGCCAAATGGCGATATAGCTTCATATTTGTGCGTGTTTCGATTTTTACGACTTTGCATCAACGAGTTTGTACTAAATTTTGCGTTAAAAACACGTTCAATGGTGCAAAGACCTTGGGAATGTTGGAAAAGTGTTTCGGCAACGATAATCTATCGAAACCAACCGTTTATGTGTGGAACGAACGCTTCAAAGATGGGGTGAGTCCGTCGAGGATGACGAAGCAGTGGCAGGTCTTCGATATAGAAAACCGACGACAAAAACTAATGAAATGATTGCCGAAAACCACAAATTGACCATAAGAGATCTGGCAAAGAACTTTAACATGGCTTATGGATCCGTTCAAAGCATATCGGATAATGATTTGGGCTTCAGACGTGATGCCGAAAGAACTGAAGCTCATGCAAAAAAGGGACCACGTTGACGCCGCGAAAGACATGACTTCGATTGGTGAATCATCATCAAACCCCAGGACACCAAGTCAGAAAACATCGAAATGACACTGATCATCCTAACAGTCAAAGTAGGATTATCACTCCTCTGCCAGATCTACTAAGACTACAGGAAAGGGCTAGAGAAGAGATACGCCAACAATAGTAGCCATAATAGCAACAGCTACCCATCCAGGCCAACGACGTCCAGCAGCAAAACCGAAAATTGTATTTATGTATATCAGAGGAAATATATAGAAGAAATATATACTTAGAAAGTAATTGTAATCTGTATTACTTGTTGAATATATGAAATGTATAATATACTCTTCTTTTCTACAATACTCTTCCACCTTTATGGTAGAATTTCAGGACACCTCTTCCAAAATTCACTTAATATGTTTTGTGGGTATTGTTACCCATTCAAATTCTCCTTCAGTCTTTGCGCTGTCATCCTCGTTATATGTGGCCGAGCGTTATCCTGATGGAAGAACACCCTTCGTCTTGAAGCCAAAAATTTTCGTTTTTCTTTTCGAACTGACTTAAGTCGGTCAAGCTGCTCGTTTGGTTTGGGTTTTAAAATGCAAAGTGGACTAAACTTTTTATATACCATCAAGGTAGATCTTATCCCGACTAGAATTTATAGGGGGCATGCCTCATGAAGCGTGTGGGCCTCATGTGGCAAGTGAGGGGTATGCCGATAGAGGGATTTCCCCGTAGATTCCTCATGAGGTCCTCATGTGGCAAGTGAGGGGCATGCCGATAGAGGGATTTCCCCGTAAATTCCTCATGAGGACCTCACAAAAAAAAATCAGCGATACTGAAGTGAGGTTTACCTTATGAGTACCTCACAAGGGTCTTATGAGGCAAACCTTACAATGAAATAGGCAATCCCACCTTTTGCTTTACAGGGGTTCGATTAGGCAAACATCACATATACACCTAGGCATACTTGACGTTATCTGCTAGTGGGTTATATTTGCAAATTATCAGCTGGGCTCGATTAAAGCACAAATTCCAGTATTATTAATAGCTGTCTTATCGGGTTTTCCTTACAAAAACTTCGTATTTTATAATCTATTGCATGAAGTATCATCTTCTTGAGAATCCCTCGACGAATCCCCTTACGAGCTGACAGCTCATCGCCATATTGCGGCACTCGTTCTTTTTTGGATTCTACCCGCAGGACGGACAACATCAGGGCGCACTCGCCTCGGACTGAGTTTAAGTTTCTTATAATAACTTATACTAATAAAGAAGTATTTCCACATGTATATAAGTATAAGGAGTTAAGATTACATTATTAAGTATTACAAAGAGAGCCTGAATGAGGCAAGGCGTTATTTGCCCTACGGCAGCCTCATAGGACCCACACGAAGCAGTATGGCTAGCCTCATAGGGACCCTAGCTGTACCCCACCAAAATTCTAGTCGGGTTTTGCCTCACGAGGCCCACATGAGGCAGTCATAATGATGCGCGAATGAGGCAAGGCGTTATTTGCCCTTCGTGCGCCTTATAGGGCAGCCTCATGGGACCCACATGAGGCAGTGTGGCTAGCCTCATAGGGGCCCTAGCTGTACCCCACCAAATTCTAGTCGGGATGTGTCGTTGTTTTAATTACGTGTTGAAGAATACAATTCAGATATTTTCAAACTATTTTCCTCAGTTTTTAATCTAGACCATGATAAATATTTGGGTTAAAGTTTTGCTGTTGTACTTTAGTATGTTAAGGTGCTGATCCAGACCTAGACCCCGACCCCAGTGCAAAAAAAAAAAAAAAATAACGCAACTATTATTATTTACGACGTTAATTCGCTGCAATCTCCGAGCCCAAAGTATTGATGATGTTTGCGGCAAAAATGTTTTTATTCCAGCATTTTCTTTCTGTATATTTTTGCATAGAATACTATATTACGTGAGAAACGTTGCGCGATTGCAAAAAGCCCCTTAATAGCCAGAACTCGTAATGAGTGCGCGATCCCCAAAAAAAAAAAAAAAAAAAGTTTCTCATTAAAGCGAAAGACAAACAATTCAGAGCCTATACTTCCCTACCGTTCCGTCCCTCCCCCCCGAGGGAGCACTTTAAGCTCAGCGAATTTTGGAGGGAATTATCCTCTTTCACTTAATTTCCCTCCAACCGATGGTAATTTCCGTCATGTCCTTGGACGGAGCACAAAAACAGGGGCTTTCACCCATTTTACCCTGAGATATGTTTTCTCTGTGCTCATTTTCTGTATATGCGGCTCATATTCCGCCCAAAAGTGGGCCCCGAAGTTTTTGCGGAGGCGTACATGAAGAATGCGGCACGTCATTACCTTAATTACACCAATTACATAGCGTAGGTCCCCCGGAACACATATATACACAGTTTTGGGGAGCCCTAAATGCCACTTCAAATGCACGCTAAGAATATGGATCTTCATTAATATTATGGGGCCGGTCTCTGTGTTCACCTTCGATTCAGGTGCTGGTTTCGCCCCGCCCCCCATACCCTGAGGACGCCCGGTATAATTATGTACGTGTTCTAGTTATAGATATATATACCCCTCGGACAGATTTAATTTTACGGAGAAATTAAAGGGAATCTCGACAGGCCCAGGACACGACAGGACAGAACAGGACTCCTCCTGCCAGCCCCAAAACCCGGAGGGCGTCTCGGTCGGGTCTGGTGAAACATTTAAATTCCGGTGAAGTACGGCTGGCTCGTAAGAGGTTCTTTCGCCCGCTGGAGAGCAATCCCGAAAAGAATATAATTTTTTTTTATCCTGCCCCAAGCTCTTCTCGCCTGGAAGTAAATTCGACGACGGGGCGAATGTTCTGGGAACGTCCGGGACGGGACCTATGCTACACTTCTTCAGCTCGAAGCAGACGGCCAGAGAGAAATCAGGGCTTCTCCCGAATGATTATTACCCTTTCGTGCCGTTAGAGATAAAAGCCAGATAAACAATTGGAAGACGGCGGGCGGCGGCCAGCGACTAGCCACCTCCCCCGCCCGCCCCAGGGACTAAATTACGACGGCACAGCACAGCTTCGAGCCAAGTCTAATTCATTTTTGATTGCCCGTCATCATCGTATCGTAATTTTTTACCGAGGGGCAAGCGAATGCAATTAACTTTAGAATTTGTTTTCCCCAACAAACATTTTTTTTTCTTTTTTTCTTCTTCTTCTACTTGGCCGGGCAGCCGCTAGGATTGGATTTTTTGGGGGGATGGATGGGATGGGCAGTAGGGTCAAACCCTCGTTGAGCGGGTCCATTTCCTAGATTTTCCTCTCCTCTGCAATTTCTCTACTTTATTATTATTATTTTAACTGCTGCAAACGGTTGGGAAAATGCCCACCATCTAATGGGGCCCCATAATTCTTTCTTAGCTATTACGTTTACGGGTGGGACTTTGCCAATTACCGGCGAATAAGGAAATTTTCTACCAAACGAAGAAAAATTCTCCTACAATGCCGCGAAAATGTATCTCAGTTACAGTTACGATGATAAGTAGCCCCAATTAGCGGGGGTTTTCCAACGTTTTAAGGGGGTATGGGATGAAATTAACGAAAATTTCAATTTGCCTTCAAATTGCTGGGCGCGCTGAAGGCCTGTTGCCAGCCGCAACTATAACCCGGAGCGGGATCCGAGCCCGGATAATTTCGGGGAAGGAAAGTACACAACTACATACTGAACAAATTTTAACCAAAATTACACAATTTTAATTCAATAAGTTAGAATGATACCTAACCTACACCGAAAAGATATTTAAAGTAGCAGGGCCGGCTACTTTAGTTCTGCTACTTCAGATGAGAATTAAAATGCAAACAAGCTGTCAGTGGAGTCATAGTTTGATAGAAATACTTTAAATACAGAAAAACCAATGCTAAATTGGGCACAAAATTGGTGGGGGATACTTAAGGAATTCAAAATTTACATATTCAAATTTTTATGATTTTTATAAAAATTTATTATTCATAAATTTTAAAAAACATGTATATGTAAGCGTGAAACTTGCTTCCCCCGTGCAGATAGGGTTTAGCGCTTCCTTTTCTGATTTAACCCATTTGCATCATAAGGAAGAAGGAAAAAAAAACTCATCACCAAAAATTTTTTTATAATGATATTTAAGTAGAAAAAGTATAACAGATAAAAATAACTTCATCTTTCAGCATTCTGTACACATTTCCTAAATAAATAATCTTTTGCTCCCCACTCGAATTCACTCCTACTTAGATTTTATTATCAGAATCATCACTATCGAATCTTATTTCAATAATTCGTTTTCGTTTTAGTGGTATAATTTCTTCGTCATTTTCATTTCTTAGAGCAAAGGTATGCTTTTTATATCTAAAGTGAGCACAGCAACAAACCTACAAAACGGAAAATATAATGTCACACACAAATCTCTTGTGATAAGTAACAACAAAATTGAGCGTATATACATATACGCTCCGGTGACAGTGATCAGGAAAATTGAGCGTATATATGTTATACGCTAATGATGCAAATGGGTTAACACGCGTGGAACTCGGTTTTTTCCCGAGTTCATTGGGAGGTAGGTGGTGGGATAAAATTTGTTGAGAACTAAAATTGATGGGGGCCGCAAAATGGTAGGGCCCTCGGGCCAGTGCCCAAAGTGCCATTACGTAAATTCGGCCCTGTTGGTGGAGTTACGTTGCAAGCACATACACAGCAGCACATCTGATACGAATTTTCAATCAACCAGATCCTCCAGAACCGATAGAATTTTTGAAATAAAGGGAATGTATATCGATTTTATTAGGGAAACACACAATTTTTATTAGCAATACACATGTTAAGTATAAATTATTTCAATTTAATTTTTAGTTTACGTTAAATTCATAACTTAACATGGTCAATATTTTTTCTACAAGCATTTATAGTCGTTACTATTAGACAAGTCAGTTTGACACTAGAAAAACTGTCGTCTAAATTTTTAAACCCTAGATTGAGCTTTATAAAATAACTTAATTATTTTCTCTATGTTTTCAAGTCATTCCTAAAGAATAATGTGTGCAGATATAAAAATCAATAATATGTCACAAATTCAGAAAAATTGGGTATTCTATAGTTATGGTTAGGATTGACGAATTGGTCCTACTAATGGTAACGTTGAGCCTCGTTGTCTGAACTAATTCCGTCATATTATTTCAACTAGATATGTGGTTTAAATAACAAGATAGTTTTAGCACTTTTAAATAGATTTCTGAAAATTATAAACAAAAATAGTTAAATTAGAAACAAAAAACATTATAAAACAATGGAAACAACATTAGATCAATAATTTTTAAATATGGTGTGGCGCCAATGCCGGAAATTATTGGGTGATATTCTGTGGATATTATAAGCCATCTTTTTGAGAAAATCTATTTTAAAACATTATCATTAAATGATTTTTTATATTAAGAATGAGTAATTCATTATAATAACATTTGGCTGAGTTTTTCTCATTTTTATCCGGCCTTTTTTATTCTACCCTTTGATTAGAGCTTTTAATCTGCTTGAATAAGTAAAACTTTTGATATATATTTTTCTTATTTACTATGTTACGCCCTTTAATAGAAGATTGATGAATTGCGGACACTAAGTTAAGAAATCATTAATAATGTATTCAACGACAACATCGAATTCTCAATCTCCATAAAAAACGCGTCATACCGAAAAACGTTCCCTTTCGGAGCGTAGTTCGAATCAGTGCTTTACTGAAATAGAAAAGAAAAAAAACTGAATAAATGGTATTCTAACGAAGAAGCAGAAAAAAAAAAACATTTAATGCTGACTGCTATGCGAGGGGAAAGGTTAATTCATGTTAATCCGTCCAACTCGAGTTCATTTATAATCCTAGTGGGTCTCGAGAACCGAAAAGCCATTTGGCACATGATTTGCGGGGGATGCTTTATCCGATCGAAATCGAAAAAGCGGAATAATAAAATTCTGGCCGTCATCCAGCCGAAGTCGAAGCTATCCAAGAAAATGCCCGCGCAGCGCCGCCACCAACAGGAATGAGGCAAATTTCATTTATAAAGCCATTTAGGGCTCCTTAACCTCAACAACAACCGGCCGCATGAAAAACGCGATCCCCAACGAAAGTCACGATTTTATTCAAATATATCGAACCGCGTGCGACAGTCTTGATGCATACGAAAGTACGGCTGTCGGCGGCAGTCGAGTTCGTAAATATTGGAATTGGCGCCGCTAGATACATTTCTAATTTATCACGAAAGCCCACATAAAATTTTTGAAGGAAAATATATACTTTCGCGCTAATCCGAGTTTAACTCCGCCGAGGCCCTGAAGAAGAGTAATCCCAGGGCATTAGTCCCTTCGCGCAAATGAAGTCCACATTACGACGCACCTATTAACCCGCTAATAGGAAATTTTAGTATTTTCCGAAACGCGAAAGGTTATAAAGCGGCCAAATCGCCCCGCTTTACGGCAGTTCTGCTGCATAATGCTTTAGGGCTAGCAAAAAAAAAAAAAACGAAATGAAGGGAATCCTTAAAGGACGGAACTGAGCGGGATGTTGTAAAAAATCGTAATGTCATGAGCCAGCTCTTAAAACGTCATAAAACTGCTGACTGCGCTGCCAGCGAGCTTCCTTCCGCCGATTATTTCACATCAATTTGTCAATAAAAACTTCCTCGGAATGAGACGTTCCGGGGCCTAATCATAAAATGCTCCTGGCTCCAGCACAGAGGTCAGGAAACTTCGTCGATATCTAAGCGGATGAGGAGGTCCCGCCTGTCGCCAGGAGGAGTTTTACAAATATTTTTCGTGATTGATTCATTAATAAAGAAAAAAGTGAGGACAAGAATTTTTAACGACGTCATACGATGATTTCGCGGAAAGTTTGTAGTCTTGGAAATAGCTCACAATTGAATTAAAGTTTGTTTTTCATCGACTTTTCGCCACCAACAAGACAGGACAAAGTTCTTAAGCTTTACTCAAGAAATAAGCGTAAGTCATGTTTCATCTTCAGTGATTACAAATTTTTGCTTAGAGACGCTAAGGCTTAAAACGGCTTTGACGTATAAAAAACCAACGAAGTTTAACAAAAATATTTTTCTACTGTTAATTAAATTAATTCATACATTTTATAAAAACTCTTGTCGATTATCTTCTTAAAGAAATAGGACTTACGGGGACATTCCTCTGTTAAATTATGAAAAATACAATTTTTAATTTAATTTTCCATAGTTTATTGTCTCGAGACAATAAAGAAATTAAAGTTAGTTTATATTATGCAAGCATTTTTCAATACGAGGTAATAAACGCTGACAAAACGAAAAGTTGAATTAACTTCATTTTTGATAAATTTAATGACGAGACCTTAATATAACGTAAATTTGTTCAGATTTTGTAATAAATTTTCATTTACTTATATGTGTTTTTCGAACATGCGCCTACTCGGCAATTGTTCTTTTCTTTTGAATGCAAATAATTTCGTGGAGATAACTCTAATTAACGAATTTATATTTGATTTTAGGATTTCAGATAACCAGAATGAGAGTAATTTGGTGCCTCAATTTTTCGAATACCGCTGCCATACCTCGTAATTTAACTAGCAATATTTAGGTATAATTTTTAGTGCCTACAAATATTTTTACAAAGATATTATTTGTTCATGTTCACTAAAACTTTCAGAATATTGATTTTGGTATCAGTTATATAAATAGTTTTTAGAAAATACGCAGTCTTGTCTTTATCAACAAACTTTTGTGCAATTAACTGGAATTTTCGAAATATATGCTAGTTAAACAAAATTTTGTGTACCTATACAATATACATATTTCATTCTGCAATATTTTTGGCTAGTTAGTGGAGTATTTATATATAAAGAACAACACCAACAAGATGCAAACGAATATATTTTTAACTTCTCCATATTTATTCTTCCATTTCATATTAAATCAACTGCACTAAATTTCGTCTTTTGAATTTTCAAAATTTTCTTCTAATTTATGAAAATTCTCAGATTAACCCATTACTGCGCAAAACGAGGACTTTGTGCACGCAAGTTCAATTGTACGATTCGAATAGAAAATTGGGGCGAATTTCCTCCAAATTCGTATATGAGGGGTTTTTTTGGGTGCTCTTTCCGAATCCGGTATTTGTTTTGCATAAAAACTTCAAAAACCCTATTATTTTTTGGGTTTTTTCAAAAAAGTGCCGATTTTTTTTTGGTCATTTTTCGTCTCAAAGTCGATTATCTTGTTGTTGCTGCTATTGAATGATCATATAACCACCAGAAATCGCGGACCGAATGTCTACACTTTCTCAAAACATGGTTTTGAATTTTTTTTTAGCTTTGGTTTTTGCAAAATGGCCATTTTGTACAGCAATGCAATAAAAAACTTCGCGATTTTTTTACACGAAAAGGATCAACTTTACAAAAAAAATCAGATTTTTTTGGACTAATTTCATCACGAAAAAACTTGGTGATATTTTTACTCAAAAAGGATCAATTATACGAATAAATTTTGTATGACAAAAAGTGCTTATAATTAGCCAAAGAACACGTGTGGATTTTTTCAGAATTTTTCAGGACATTTTTGGATTTTTCAAAAATTGGCCAAATCCAAAAAACCAAAAATAGTCCAAAAAATTCTGAAAAAATGTACATCTTGTCCTAATTATAAGCACTTTTTGTCATATAAATTTTTTTTGTAAAATTTATCCTTTTCGTGTAAAAAAATCGCGAAGTTTTTTATGACATTGATGTACAAAATGGCCATTTTGCAAAAACCAAAAAAAAATTCAAAACCATTATTTGAGAAAGTGTAGACATTCAGACCGCGATTTCTGGTGGTTATATGATCATTCAATAGCAGCAACGACAAGATAATCGACTTTGAGACGAAAAATGACCAAAAAAAATCGGCACTTTTTTGAAAAAACCCAAAAAATGATAGGATTTTTGGAGCTTTTATGCAAAACAAATGCCAGATTCTAAAAGAGCACCCCCAAAAACCCCTTATATACGAATTTGGAGGGAATACGCCCCAATTTTCTATTCGAATCGTACAATTGAACTTGCGTGCACAAAATCCTCGTTTTGCGCATTAATGGGTTAAGGTGAAACGATCTAATTTATCAAAATCTGTTCAGTACCTAATTTAGTTTTTTGAGTTCGCTATATTTTGTATAATTTCTACAATTTCAGCTCAACTGAAAACAGTATAAATTATACTTATTATATTATAGCAACCTGCAGCTAATTAAAATATATGTAGCTACATACATTTTCAGTCAGGAATTTTGTTGAGCTATTCGTAAAAACCAAATTTCTAAGTGGGTTTGTTCAGTGCTAACTGAAAATACCAGTTTTAAAAGTTTCAGCTAACTAAATAATGTTCCCCTCACCGTCCGCATTTCGCTTCTAAACAATAAGTTTAAAATTTCAATTGTTAAGCCACTAGTTAAAACTGAGCAATTGCTTCATTACTAGACTAATAATTGTCGTCGTAATGGAACGTGTATTGAAAAGCCTAGCACTCAATGTTGAATCTTTTGTCGAACTTAATGCATGCTACCTCAAAAGCCTACCGAACAAAGAAACTTTGCAATTCAGAAACTTTGCAAATTTCCCAGAAATGCGCTAAAGTACCCACCGACTGAAATGAAATCCTTCCTACTCAATGCACTTTTACTTACACATTTCCATGCATCGTGCCCTCGGCAAAACGGAAAAAAATGAGAAAAATCCATTTCAATAAATGCGAATATATTCCGACAATCAGCTTAATTCATTTGCAGCACTATTCCGGCCCTCTCCAACTCTCGAGATCTCGACATTAGCGTCGACATTTTTAAAAAATTCTGTTTGAGTTTCAATTCTTTGATTATTTCAAACATTTCCCAGATCTTTTGTTTGAGCATTTTTCCTCCCCCCGCCGTTCGTTCCCAGGCGGCCGGGGAGCGTAGTTCCCAGCCTTCCTGTGAAATTATGCAATCTTAAAACATTTTCAGTATCCGGTGATATAAAACCCCTTTCACCCCCCTCGACTCTGGGGCGCAACCTTGGCGCGGAGAAAGTAAGGCTAAAGAGGTCAACGAAGTGGGGCAAAAGGGTGTTCTGGGAATCTCTTCTCCACCCTTTAAAACGCATGTGGGTTGGTCCCGCTGAAAGGAGGACAAAAAAATTGATTTTAAGTGTCCTTAACCCCCTCACCCACAGAAGTGTCAAGCTAGTTTCCCCCACTTCCTTTTGTCTAAAGTTCCGCCACGGTGAGTTTTAACTTAAATCACAAGGTCGCACCGGAAAAGGGTTAATGGAATTAAAATGCAAATTTCGCACTCTGCTCAGTGAATTTTGTTCCATCGGGCGGTCGAGCTTTCAAAGGGATTTGCTACGCCCTTTGTGCTCCTCAGCTCAGTTACATTTGTACGGGGTTGGGACCTTTGCGGGGATTGAAGTGCAGGCGAAATGTAGCTCGGCGCCACAACAAAGTTATCGCTTTTCGTTTATAGCTGACTTGAAGTTACCGCGATTGTGTAACACTGCGAAGCTGGGACATTGTTACCCACTCGACTCGCCAGGAAATTAAATTGTTATAAAAGGGAATGCGAAATTGTTGCGGATTCCCTTGAGGTTTCTCTGCCCTAAATCGAAGCACATACTTCTGCAAAGGTTTGGGGTTTAGGTCGACTGGCGACTTCTAAGGGAAGTTTGCAACTAAAACAGGTAAGCAGAAAGTTTAAACTTATACCAATTATCCAATTATGCTGTTTGAGATTTGGATCATGTAAAAGTCTGTGTGCATGTTTATAAACTATGAAAGTCCCGTATCATATTTTCTAGATTTTCCAGAAATCTACAACACCTAGGACTCTGTAAACTTCAAGAAAGACGTTATACTTATATAGGGTAAGCTGTTGGTTTCTTTTTAAATTACATGTTATTTTGACACACACAACTCTTTTGCGTTCAAAAAATTTACATAAACACAGTATCATATCTCCACGGAACGAAATTAATAGATTAACGCTTGAGCAATGTTGGGAAATATTAAAGTTATGTTGAAAATAAATTTCGCTCAGATGCGATTTGACGCCGTTGGACTTTTTTTTGTGGGGTGCCATTCAAGATGGATACTATGTTGAAAATTCAAAAACGACTCAGGCTCTTAAGTACAATACAGATCGAACTGTTCGTGAAATACAGCCCGAAACCATTGAAAATGTCCTGCAAAATTGAGTTGACAGAGTGGACTATTGCCAAGCCAGCCAAGGTAGCCATTTAAATTAAGTCATATTCGATAAATAATCGAAATGTTTATACTTTTCAATAAATCAAAAAACTTCGAAAAAAAATTAAATAGTGTTTATTTTATAGCACTTTTGAAAAGAAACCAACCAATGGCCCCCCTATAGTTGCGGCATTGAGAGAGAGATTTAAACTATTTAAAATTAATGAAAACCAAAGGACCTTTTTCAGAAACAAAAAAATTGAGAATTGAAAATATATTCGCAAAACGATTCAGTTAAAGTTTAATATCCACTCTTATGTTAACATAGTAAACCATCAATGCCCTCTCTCGGCTGCAGTGGAAACAAAATGAATGGTAGCATTTCCGGCACATAAACCAAAAACTACGATGCGATCTAAAAAGTTGGAACAGCTTGTAAAGAATTCAACGGCCACTCAATTGAAGTATGTGCGGAGTTGTTCGACTCAACGTTGAAGAAAAAAAAGTTAGTGGAGAGGGCGACAAAAACTGTCGCTATAAAACTTTCCCAGAGCAGCAACACGCCGACATCCGGCAATATTCCTCCTCGAGAGGTGATGAAAAGGAGCATCGACGCGAAGTAGCACGTCTTCACGAAGTTGGAGTCGCGTAGAGCGCCTCTGGGTCGTTGCAAGCACATTTCCTTATTACGCGACACGGGCCAATCGCAATAAAATTGACTTTATTTTACGGAAAGTGCTCGGAAACTTCTATTAACGTCCATAAAAGCATAAATCCCTTTCGAGTAGAACTGTGGCAACTTCGTCTGCCCAGTCGAAAGTAAGTTTAAAAGTGGCGTTGGTCCCTCCTGGAGCTGGCCAAGCTAACCTACGACTTCAGGAGGACACTTTGGGAAATGGGCGAAATCGATTGCTCGGATTTCTCAGTGCAAATATCCTTATCCTTCGCTTAAGTTTTCATGGCCGCTTTAAAACGCGGTTAGAGCTCCTATTTATTGCGCCGTACATGCCGACCTGGAGCTCGGCTGGCCACCCCCGCCGCCGGGTCGGGCACAATTTGTCTCCGGTTTAATTGAAATGTGCCGGGACAAAGATTTAAAAGTCCTCCAGGAAAGTGGAGGAGTTGATGTCGAGCCTCGTCAGGCTCTCATCCTAGTGAATTACTCACCTCTCAGCGAGCTGGATCTTGGGTCTCGGGATTTGCGCTATACAAGGACGGCCCCAGTGCCCCGTTCTCGGGTTGCACATAGTGCACTTCCAGTCAAGACAATATTAACACTTCCCGTCTAATTAAAGAGCAGTCACAAGACGGCTAATGACAGTGCAGGACGTTAGAGGGCCCCTTGTTACGCGGAGCGGTCTATTATCATAATGAATGGCCCCGAGTAATTTGGCGCGACACATAAGACATAAGTAACGAGCACGTGTAAACTTGCCAGCTCTAATGGCGCGTTTCGGCAGGTATTCAGCGCTAAGTGTGCAATTAACAATGCGTTTAGGGAAATTGGGGTATCCACTCTGCGAAGCGCCCTTTAAAATTAAGTCTTGAAGGGCCACTTAATTACCGCAATGGAATTATGCCCCCCGATAAATCACGGTAATCGACGACACAGCGACTTTTCAGGTTAATTGCTCTAAGAAAGTGAAAAGGATAGTGGGGGCGGATGAAAAAGTAATTGGCTATAAAGTTGGCCGTTTATCCTCGCTTTTAAGAAGTAAGTTAAAAAAAAAGTCCTTTTTTATAATTTCTTTTTTTAGAAGCAGCATTAATTTCAATCACCGACCGTACTTTGGACAACGAGACGAAACGAAATTTACGTTGTTCACGCATAAGACGATTAATCACTGATTGCTGGATTAAATTTGGTTAACCTAACCTACTGCTGGACTATATATTAAAATTCTTATCCGTGTTTTTTAAATATGTTATTCAGCTATAAGAGGCGGATCTCGAAAAATGAATGGAATGAACATATCTCCTGAAAAATCAATATTTTTTTGAAAATTTTTTTTCAAGGACGAACTCTGCGAGTGCTTTTAAATTATAAGAACAAATTCCTAAAGAGGTAAAATTTAAATATCCTATTAGACAAGATTTTTAAAAAATTATTTATAAAGCTTTAAAACGAAATATTTCTTTATTAAAAAACTAATGAGAGCTTTATAAGTCTATTTCAATTTTGTGTGTATATAATTTTTGGACCCATGATTTCACATCATGACATCTAGCGTCCGCTATATTGAATTTATTGTAAAGTTATATAGGCTAAGACACATTCTGAATCAATATGAATCCAACGAACCCTAATTGATTTAAATCGGTTCAGTAGTTTGGGCTGTATGAGGTAACAAATAATCTCACATACATGCATACTTTTGACTTTGCCGTAGTCGGTAAGTAATAATAAAATAGATATTGAAAATCATTTTTATGGTTATCAAAATAAAAATACCGATAGGATTTACTTTATACGCAATGAAAGCAGAATAAAGTTCATTTATCCTTCTTAATTGTTTTGAGATAGTGTTAAAATAGACAAAACAAATTTCTTGATCTTCTAAGGGCCTGCGCGAATTATGACTAAAATTTTGACTTTAATAGACTTACTCAAATCTTTGCTTAAGAAGGAAACATTTGCTTAAAATGTATTCATTGAAAAGTCGATTTGAAGACTTCGAATGATTTAGCCCTATGATTGAATATTTCAGCATACTTAGCTTTGAAAAACATGTTTTGCCCGCAAATTAATTTACCTTTTTATATTGATTTTACCATACTATAACGCTTATTCTGTGAATATGTGTATGAATATGGATAAGTGCGTATTTATTTGCTACTTCCTCATCTAAACTATTCTCTTATTCTAAAAATTAAATATCAATTAAAACTAACTTATTAAAAACGCCCTCGCATTATTTTGTTGAATTCAAAACATTATCTAAAATATTTAATATAACATTTATTCTCAAATTCATGTAAACATATCTTTTATTGACGGTCTTCCCTTTTCAAATATAGCATCAAAATCCTAAACATTGAATTTTTCAAGTTTGTGGCAATCCTTTTAGGTCCTTTTATTTTATCCGAAACCTCTAACTCAGAAAAACTAATTTGACGAATCCAATATTTATGCCTTAAAAGCTTCAGGTTTGAAATAAAATCCCCAAATATGTTTACGGCGGTGAAAGTGAAATGGAATGAGAGCGGTCATGCCAATCAAACTACCCTAGTAAGAGAGAAACTGAAGGGCATATTGCCGGGAATCAGATATTGCCCTAAAATTACGAACAAGGACCACATCGCTCTGCATAAAAGCGCTTGTTCCAAAAGGATGAAGTAAATTTAGGAAAAAACCCACTTGTTAGAGAAAACCAGGCCGCAAACACAAAAATATCCGAAAAGGACGAGTCCTCGATGGATTTTCCTGCCCTACAGTACCCGCCTCTCTATTGCCCCCTACCCAGTGCGAAACAACCTTTTCGACATTGTTGTTCGCCCAAGAAAAATACACGAACAACATTCGACGGGGCCAAGAAAAATACGGAAACGAAAGTTAATTTAGCAACTTCTAACCCAATCTGTGCGGAGTGAGTAATTATGAAACAATTAGCGGCGACAAGGGTGGGTGGGGCCGCACGAGCGGAAAAAGTTTCCGCCCCCACCCGAAACTGCGTTTTCGGTGGAACGGAGGGAAAGGCGGGCAAGCTAGGGCATCGCGTCGAAGATGAACTTTTTAAATTAATTATCCAGAGACCCCCAAAGGGTCATCCTCGGGTCAAGCGATGGGGTCAGTGAAAGGAGTCACTCAAATCAAATATTGGCCCACAAACATTTCCGCTAACGAAGGACTTTGTGGCAGGGCGGCAGGAGCTCTCGGGAGGACCAAAAGGGCTGATTCTGGACTCGCGGGAATATATGCCCACTCTCTTCCGGGAAAATGCGTGGAGTTGCTCTTCCGGTTCTACCGCTTAACGGGAAAATGTGTGTGTGGAGTAGCGTTGGCCCGATCTGGCCGCAGATTTCTTCTTTGGTTCCAGGAAATCACCCAATCATCCGCGAATGATTTTATGTTCGCGTTCTCTGGGGCTTCTGCAGAGATTTTAATGCCCACCAGGGGGGACGGGGTAATGCTATGGGGCTCCGCTAGCGGCGCAGAGATATGTGACCGAGCCATCGAGCCGATCGAACCCAATCAGTCCGTGTTTGAACTAGAAATCGCATAGGTTACTGCCGCTGGTGATGATTCTGATGATGCTGATGCTAATGCTGTAGCTGCAGCAGTCGGGGTTTCTTTTGGTTTCATTTCTAGTTTAATTTGCTCTTCGCGGGTGTGCCCGGCTGTTTCCAGCTCCAGTTCCAGTGCACAGCATCCCGCGGGGCGAATATCGTGCGCGAGTATCAGCGTTCAGCTCCATTTCATTACCCTCCACCTTCAAAACTGGTTTTTCTTTGGTTTCAAATTCAGAGCAGAAATGAAAGGTCTCTTGGATCAGAGCTTGGTAAGATGTTGTGTTGCGTCTATTACGTTTTATTTCTTCTTTTTTTGCTTATTATTCGATTTCCTCCAGAGCACGTAGCCAAGGAAGCAATGGGGCACTACCAAACACTACGACTGGGTGCTGCTGTCCTACCTCTCTTTTATTTATTTTATCTTATTTTCCCGTTCTAAAGTGATTTCAGAAACTGGTTTCAGCCTTAAAAAAGAGTTTAACAGCTCTGTCGTAAAAGCTGGATCTTGATTCTCCGCTTATTCGCGGCAAAACGAGCAAGCAAGCACACCACAAAACAGCTCCTCGAAGAAATCTTTATAAGACGTTGTTCTGTTTCTGTGGTGTGGCCGCGCCGTGCGAATGGCCATTGAATAGGTAACAAAAAGAAAAAAAAAAGAACAGGTGAGGGCACGAGGCGAAGAAGTCCCTCTACCTGGTCCCGGTCCCGCACAAACAACGGGCTTCGGGAGTTAGCGGGAAATTCTTGAATCTTGTGTTTCAACTTAATGAGGCTTGTTTTTTCTCGCTCGCTTCTTCCAGAGAAACTTGAAACCTGTGAGAAGATAAGGTTTCCGTAGAAACGCTGATTTTTGCTTATTGGAAGAAGTAGAGAGACTCTTCGCCCAACACAAAACAACAGCTTGCACCTAGCCTCGGTTGTGTCTCAAGAATCTGTGCAAAAATCTCACCACCGCCGCTAGAGGGCGAATGGAGTTTGGGGAATAGTGTAAACAAATTGGAGCTACTTGTAATGCAGTGGAAGTAGTTGGCTGCTCCACCGTCTCCAGACTACAAACATCAGGATGATAGAAGGGGAAGACTTGTTGATCGGCTGCTGGAGTATTTTGCAGCTACCGGAGTTCAGTCACAGATACATCGCATTAACAATTTATGTAACTAACTCCGGCTCAGCAGAGTAACCAACGAGTAGATGGATAGAATGGCCCCCAAACCACGTGGTTGTGGTTCTCGGGGTTCCTCTCTACGGTAAATCAGCGTAACTGTTAAATCGCGTCTAAGCCCACCAAACAAAAAATGAAATAATGTCACAGCACAAAACCATTAATAAATATTTTACACTTCAACTGTTCGCGAGCTAATTAGCAAACATCTGCTGAGTAGAATAAAACAAGCAAAAAAATATGTTATCTTGAAAATGCTTTGCGAATCGGGTCACGAAGACGCGCTTTTTGCTGCACGTTTGAATCTGAATCTGAGGATATTTAAATACCACGAGAAACGGAGAGACTAATTTTAATATATAAGATTTTCGGATCTTAGGAGTATTTTAACATCGTTTGGGTTCGCTGGAACGGCATCCGGTGATGCATGGAAATTTACGAGTCACGGAATTATCATAAAGGGTATAGCCGGATAAGCATGCCGAATCTGCCCCCGCGGCGTTTTCTACGAAACTTTGGGGATCATTTTGATATAAAATAAAAATAATTCACTCCAAATTTTAGATCATAATATTAAACAGTTATCAAGTTATTTAAAAAAAACCTCTTTTTTGGTTTTTATTTTTTTTTTAATAGTAAAAATGAAAATTGACAGATCGTGATTTTTTCTTGAATACTTGAGACTATAAGACATTAAAAAAAATTTTTTTTATTATTCCCAAATTTTAACCCAATTTTTAAAAAAAAAAAAAAATTAAAAAAAAAAAAAAAATTTTTTTTAACTGTGTTTTTGAAAACATGCAATCACCAACTTTTGACAGAAAATTGCTCTCATACTCCTTCATACTCAGCAGTTTTTTCAGATTTTTCGATTTGGTGCAACACTGTGAAAAAAATTAAAAACCGATTTTTTTATAATTAATTTCCAATCTATGGAATTAATTTCTAGTTGTACCGACAAAAACATAATTACTACCTTCTCATAAATTTTTAATTCTTTCATCCAAGTATTTGGGATTCACAAATTGTTGAAAAAAGGTTTAAGCATTCACCCTGACCTATCCTGCCACTTACTCCACGAAATATCAAAACGATCATATTTAACTGAAATAATGAATGAAGATCAACATATAAGCATCCAGTATGTAAAAACAGTTGAAAACATCATCTTTCGTGTTAAATCTCGGCATATCAGTGCAAAGACATATCATTGCTTTAACCTTTTAAGGACGGGGAAAATTACGTTAAAATTGACCTTTTATTAGACATGACTAATATAAATATATTCAATGAACTTCTTATGTGGAGTCCCCCCCTCCTTGCTGGTCGATATATCGACCAGGCCCGTCCGCAACGGAAAGTCCCATGTAAAAAATTTGGCGCTACGGTTTGAAAGTATTTTTCTCGGTAATTTGATGCGCTGAATACGGGAAAAATCGTGAAAATTTCAATTTTTAACCTTGAATTCACCTTGCAGATGAGTTTCGCGATTCGTGGTACTATATTTTTCGTACTCAGTACATAAAAAAAGGCAGGTATGCCAACTTTCAGGGCGAAATAGCAAGCAAATATTTGACTTTGAAATAGCAATTTTCAAGGTCAAGGATGCCTCAGGAATTTTTACACTCTTTTTCCCATATTCAGCGCATCAAAAAATGTAGGTATGCCAACTTTCAGGGCTTAATATCAGAAAAAATTTGACATTGAAAACAACCATTTTCAAGGTCAAGGATGCTTCCAGGAATTTCTATACTATTTACATATTTAGCGCATAACATTTTCCCTGAAAAACATCAAATATTATGTGTCCTCTGGCTGGTCCATATATCGACCACTCCCGTCCTTAAAAGGTTAATGAGTATCTTCCTAACAAGAATGGAATAAATGAGATTTCTCGATATTGCTGTGATTGTGCAAATGGCAGACGTACGGTTGGTTGCTGTTCTCATGTCGCTGCAATAATTTATTATTATGCTATATATTTATCAAAAATTGTATATGTAAAACCAGCAGAAATTTTGAGTCGCATTTATAATAATGCACGACAATGTATAGTTATTAATGAGGATAGTTAGTTCTGTTTTATTTCTGTAACATATTTCGTAATATTGTTAGTATCTCTATAGTATAATATTCATTTTCTGTTGAAAAAATTATATTATTTATATAATTTCCTACTAATAAAATTTTATAAATAAGATGTTATAAAAAAATCAGCTTTTAATTTTTTCACAATAATAAACATAATTAACGTACTACTACCGTCTAGAGAGCCAAAAAATGACACTTTTTCATGATTTTTTTTCTCAGCCCCTTTATTAGATATTACAACCAAATTTTTTTTGCAATAAGTTTGATCCTTGTAGATTGAAAAAAGAATATTTTATTTCATTTTTGTGTTTAGAAATTTGTATAGAGGGCGCTGAAGCCGGCAGCTCGAAAATATGCTAGTTCCATTGCCCAGAGATCATCTCAGGATTGAGATGTCCTTACCTTGTAATTTACCACATTTAGTAGAAAAATGGAAAAAAAAAAAAATTATAACTAAAGTTTGAAAAAATTTGAAAAAATTGACTTTTTTTTCATCTTTTCCTCTTGTCAAAGTTTCTCTTTTTTAATTTTTGGGCTAAATTGTCGTAAATTATAATAGAGGCAACCTAAAAAAAACAAAATGCACCAAATTCAAATCGGTTCGGTATGGTTATGGGCAGACTCAAAAAAATACGGTTTTTAATTTTTTTCACAATGTTGCACCAAATCGAAAAATCTGAAAAAACTGCTGAGTATGAAGGAGTATGAGAGCAATTTTCTGTCAAAAGTTGGTGATTGCATGTTTTCAAAAACACAGTTAAAAAATTTTTTATTTTTTTTTTTAATTTTATTTATTTTTTTAAAAATTGGGTTAAAATTTGGGAATAATAAAAAAAATGTTTTTAATGTCTTATAGTCTCAAGTATTCAAGAAAAAATCACGATCTGTCAATTTTCATTTTTACTATTAAAAAATAAATAAAAACCAAAAAAGAGGTTTTTTTTAAATAACTTGATAACTGTTTAATATTATGATCTAAAATTTGGGGTGAATTATTTTTATTTTATATCAAAATGATCCCCAAAGTTTCGTAGAAAACGCCGCGGGGGCAGATTCGGCATGCTTATCCGGCTATACCCTTTGCCGATGCTTGCGAATCTTAGCGAAAAATTTAAATGAATTGGAGTACGCTTACGATGATGAGAATAAGCAATTTTACGGTGAGAAATTTTTTTTGAATTATAATCACTGCGCTAGAAGAGCTCCCAAATGATGATGTCATCTTTTGTTTTGTTTGTGACTGCTCTTTCGACTCTAAGACTTCTTCTACTTCTTGTTTTAAGAAATGAAGTGATTCACTGAGCGGAATGTGAAACCATCATGCTACGATTTGGATGATGAAGCACTTTTTGGTCAGTAATAAATATTATGTTGCATGCTGAAAAATTCAGATTTCTTACCTATTTTATCTGTTATAGAATAAGATAGCATGAATTAAGTTTCTGAAGTTATTTGCTCCATTTGGCTTAACAAGAACAATTGCTGAATTGTGCAGTCGACTGCAAAAACTGAATATACCCGACTCTCTTTTTTTAAACACGCTTTTATTAGCTTGTAACTTCCTTACAATATAAGCACATCTTACAACACACTTTTCACCCAATTCTAATTGTTGTGTCGATTTGAAACTTTGCAAACTTATGCATGATACAATAATATAATGACGTATGACGATGGAAGTGGTAGGTGGTCATAGGTACTTCTCAATGTCTAACAATAACCCCATCGACTTTGGGCTCGTTTGACTTGTCTCAAAGAGTCAAAGTAAAATGAGGGTGTGATTCATGTTATCCAAACAGCCAAATTAAATCAAATAAAGATTCAGATTTAAAAACTCGTATAAGTTTTATTATGAGATATACTGGTACATAGGTATCTAACTATATACACTATACAACAAAAGTCTACACACGCATAGCAAAAGTAATGAGAAGTTATAAATTGAATGAATAACATTCTTATTTATAAATTTCTAATTTCTAAATAACTTCCCCTTTAAGTTAAAATTATTTAAAAAAAAATTAATCTCTATTTCTTTGTAAATCAATAATATTATAAGATAATATATATTTTTTAATTCGCGACTTTTTTAAATCGTACGCACACTTTTATGGATAAGTACTAAGTAGGTATATGTATAACACAAAAATGCATTCAGAAATAAAATCAATTAATATAAAATTATTAACAGAATGCAAAAAGGAAAGATGAAAATTAGTTAGTTTTGCATCAAAGCCGTCAACTACGAATGAATTCGGAGAAAATGGTTTTAAAAATCGTGTTAGAATAAATAAACCGTATATAAAAAGAGATACGGTTTTTTCTTTGAACCGTGTTATTTAAAAATCGTGTAAAAAAAGAGTTGGGTGTATTTGAAAAAAAAAACATTTTCTATAAAGTGCGTATTATAAAAAAGTAGAGATCGCCAAACTAACAGCCAATTTGCGCAACAATTCAGCGATAACCTTTTTTTAAAGCTGGATTGAGAAAAAAGTTTACATAAAATGAGTTCTTTAAATACAGTGCCGCAAATTATGGCTATTCAGCACTAGTTATACATAGCATATATAATATATATATATAATAGTTATCTTTTGCGGCAATATGACAACGTCGACTATTACTTAAGCTTAATCAACCACTTTAAGCATATAAACTCTTAAAAAGCACGGAGATTGAATAAAGTTAAAGTATTACACGGTCTATAAAATCAAATATTTCGAGACGGATTTCTTTATTTTAAGTATACTTTTTAAGCCTTGACAGAAAAAAGCAAAAAATTACATGAGCATAGCCTAGTTTAGTTTACTCAACCTTAATTTTAATCGATACTGATTACGTTAACTTAGGTCAGATATATTCAGCTCGACTTCTTTCGCCACTTTACTTTCATTCAGTAAAAATTAGATATCATTTGCTAAAAATCAGTCATGTTCTTCCGTCATAAAGTGAAAAAGAGAGTAATTTGGACGAATGAGTTTTAATTAAATTAAACGCTGAGTGACGAGGTCCGTTGCAGAAGATAAACCAGTCAATGGAAGACTTAAAACAAATGAAAAATACAACAAAAAGTAATTGAAGAGAAAGTACAAAACGTGAACAAAACAAAAATACAGAGAAAATACACCGAATTAGATCGCGAATAATTACTGAAGGCAATCAGTATCTTTGAGGTCAACAATTGTACAAATCATTGATTCATGCATTTCCAGACAAAATTCCAGAAGTAATATAATTGCAAAATTAAATTGAAGAGTAAAATCAGGTCAATAGATTTCTAAAAAGCATTTTCGTTTTTCACCTTTCCGCCGTATTTTGACAACATCTATAGTAAATCATTATGAATAGCTGCTTGAAAAATTTAACTGCCATTTAAAACAAAAATAATAATCTTAAAAAGTAGCACTCACGAACAAAATCCAAGAAATTGTTTTTCCGCTTACCTGAAAAGAAAGAATAAAAAATTAATTACTTCTCTCAGTTCGAAGCACAAAATAAAATTCATTAAATTTAACACACACACGCTGTTCATGTTCGTTAATTCCTTCTCAGATCACGAAACCCTTTCCCTTTGAAGTATTGTAAATTAATTTCTTAAAGCGGTTTTGAAGCACATACATCCGATAGACAGCACTTTGCCAAGGTATGCCATCAAGTCGCTTCGTAAAATTCATTAACTAACGTTATTCGTTACAATAATTTGGAAAAGGGTTTCGGAGATCGACCCACAGGATAAATGGGTTAAGGATTCGTGCGGACCGAGGAATTCGCATCTGATCCCGAGGCCCATGCCATATTTATAACTTCTCATTATACCGTCACGAGCTAAATATTCGCACATCGTCGTCCCGCCAACAAGGCGGGGTCCTTAAATTTTTATTGTTGTTGCCCTAACTGAGCGGCAAAAAGGGCCAGCACACGGGCACTGGGCCCTTAATTCGATTCCCTTTAAGTTTCTTTCTCACAATAATTGCGGAACTCTGCGATATCCACAATGGATTTAGTGACAAGCAGGGGATCTTTTTCGGTATTTTCCAGCCTCATGATTTCAACCTTAGATTTAGTCCTCATCGATCCCACAGAAACAAATTTGTTTCCCGAAAGAATTCAATTTTGCGATTTTCAGTCAGATAGGCGACCAATTGAGGCAATTTTTCTTATTCGAGGGAAAAAAAAAAGAGTGGACCAGTTCAGGGCAGACGACCATAAAACTTTTGAATTCCTGAATGTCTTTCAGCTCTTTTTGTCAGAAAGCAACAAACCAATTGACGAAAAATAAACAGGAAACACACATTCCCGCGCGGTCTCGAATTCGAAAATCAGCAAAAAGGTCCTTTTCAGCTCATTATCGAAATTGCATCAGAACAGTCGCGCATCGGAGCAATAAGCCAATGGCAGTTGCTTTTGTGTAAAACTAAAATAACTCGGCACTACTGTGTGGGGCGGCACGTGTGCATGTTACGAATACGTGACCAGAATACCGCCGGTGACACCTGTCTGAATCGAATATTCAGCGAAAAGGCAGAATGAAAAGGAGGCAAGCTTCGAACACTTAACATTATTAGCTTTACACTCGGGAGTAATGCTTAAAAATTTTGCGCCCCGAGGGTGCAATTTTTACAAAGTGCTCAATTAAATAAATGTGATTGGAAATGAGGCTTTTTCTGTGCTCTATTGTTGTTTGGCTTGATGAAATTTTCAGAGCAATAAATTTGTGATTCACCCAGATTTTTATGGGTTTTCTAAATTAGCGTGAAAGGGAAGTTGAATGTGCTTCCTTGAATTTTTATTTTTATTTTTATTTTCTGTTCGTGTAGATGCTTATTTTGCAAGAAATCACGAACATAGACTATAAAATTAGTTGATGGTGGTCGCATACGTTGTTGACATACATTATGTCAATTGTGTGACTCTACTTTATTTTATTATTGAGTTATTTAATCAAAGAGATGTAAATGAAAATATTTAAGTAATGAAATTTATTAGATATTATAATAGATAACTGAAAAAGTGTTATAAATTGGTTTGATTACTCGGTTGACAAATTTTGTTACATTGGTGTCATGTGTGGGGTTCAAACTTATTCTTTGAGCGGTTTCAGAGTTATAAATAATGAAATAAACAGAGAAACAAACTAGTTCAGCACATAATAATTCCTTCCAACTTCACCATAGTTTAGTTAAAGAATGTTTTTGTTGACAAAATTATACTTTGGAATGACAAATCATATTAATTTTGATTTAACAAAATTCTTGCATGTTTCTCTAGATTTTTTGGGAAAAAACACTTCCCTTAAAATTTTCCATTTCATTGTCTCTTGAAAATTCCAACAGTTTCCAACAGAAATTAATTACCGAAATATTTCAATAAATTGCCGGTCACCTTAATTATTCGCTGAGAAACTTCTGACTTCCGAAAATGCTTTAAGATTTTCTAGGGAACAACCAGTGCACGCCATACCGTCGACGTCGTCTTCTACTTCGTTATTGTTGTCGTTGTCGTCAGCGAGCGAACGATGACAATGACGACATCGAGCGACTATATACAAAACAACGGCAGTAGTGTGGTACACACTGACATATAAGAACTGGACTGCTGATCCCGTACAAAAACTCACATCAAAAGCAAGACCAAATTTTGACCGAATTCTAACTATCTCGCTCTTTCTTAAGCCCGCAGGCAGACAAATTTACAAAAAAAAATGGCCAATAGCCAAATGAAGGTGGCGCCATGTATGTGCACTTCTTTTGGTTTTTTCTAGTATCTTCGCGTGTGATACATCTTTTTGATACTCCCAATAGATAAATAAAAGTAAACACAAGCTTTTTGCACATCACTTTTACCCACGACAGCCTTTACAAGTTGCCCGCCAACTCATCATTTTCCGTTGCAATCAGCTGTTAGAATAGTTTAACGATGTCCAACAGATGGCTACTTCATTTTGTGATACAACTTTTAGCTTGGGTTGGTATAAACGAGAAATGTGAAGGTTAGACAAAGGCAGAAAAATAATTTGTATAGCTATCTTTGTCTTTCTTAAGACCGCAGCTGATTGCCGCGAGGAACATTTTTGTGAAAAAACTTAAAATTAAGCGTGATATAAAAGAAATCGGTTCATGACAGCTTAATTATTTTTTATTTGCTTCATTTTAAACATAATTGTGCGGTATTTTAGGGAATTTTTAATGGCATGATTTGCGCCATGTGGTTTGAGCTTGCGCTAAAAATGGTCTCGTTTTTCAGACGGCGGTTAGCAGTCCAGTTCCTCTATGTCAGTGGTGGTACACAAGGCTTCTGGAAGAAATTGTTCCTCTGCTTTTGTCTTAATGCAAATTAAATTTCAATTTATGAAAATACTTAAGGCACTCAGCTCTCATTAAATTACGCATAAAAATGTGTAACGCAAAGTTGTGCCGCTTAAGGGGGTAGTCCAGTGAAAACGACTGTTTTTTCAACGATTTGTTTTTCATATTAGAAATTAATTTTTATTATAAAACTTTTTGACATATGATAGTACAACTATTAAGCTACAAGAAAAAAAAATTTATTTTTTTTTTCGATGAGTCATCCCGACAAAATGGCCGCTCCAAAAAAAATTTTTTTTTGTTGGCGGACGTCGAATCTCTGCAACGGTTCATTTGAAACAAAAATTTCAAACGAGGTTTTAAACTGTAGAACATTGGCTATCGTCGGAACTAGAATTATTAATTTTCAATAACAGATAACAAAATGGCGGCATTTCGAATTTTTCGGGTGTTTTTCGGGTGCTTAATTTTTTTATAACTTTGTAAATAAACAATGGATCTTAATAATTCTAGTTCCGACGATAGATACACAATCAAGAAATATACAGCTAAATTTTGAGATTAATCGGAGCAAAAGACTCTGAGATCTGACGTCCGCCGAGTCAATAAGTGCTGTTTTGAGAAAAACTCGTTTAAAGTTTTTTTTGCGGAAAAAAGCTAAACAAATTAATTTTCCCTTAGGCAGCGATGCCTGCTCCATACAGAAGGCGATGCCTGCTCCATACATAACTAACCTTAAATACAAAGCAGAAGGACGTAGACCGTTATAAACCGAAAAAAAATGGGTGGGGCAAACAGAAATACAAGAGTCCTCCTTGCTCCGAAACACGCCAGGGGACCTTCGAGCGCTCGGATTACACGTCTCTCGAAAACTCTCTGTATCTTTAAAACTATTCAATATTTTGCTTAGATATTTTAAGGGAGTATTTTCGAGGTGTAGTAGAGTCGATTTAAGCAAAAACAAAAAAATTAAAAAAAATTTTTTTTTTCACTGGACTACCCCCTTAATGGCTTCGTTATGTACGGAAAGTTTCTAATTTATGCTGCGATCTTGTATAATTTGTCCCCGACCCCCGCGGCGGCTTCTAGAACGCCACAAACTCTCGTAAACCCCTCGCGCCTTGCGCCCGTTGATTTTATATCTCCCCATCAGCCAAAAATATCCTATAAATGTGTAAAGCCAGCGCAAATAAATATGGAGCTCGAGAGGCACGGGCTCGGGCTCGGGCTCAGGCCCAGGCTCAGGCACCGCAGCCCCGGCCAGGCAATACCTTCTTCGCCCACTTAATCTTCTGGCTCGACTACTTCTTCGGTTCCTGGAAGCGAAGGCTGTAAAATTTATGGAAAAAGATAAAATTCTCAAAGTGCCGTTCTGAAGAGTTAAAGTACAAATTGTATCCATATTGCATTGTGCCCGGGCGTTTAAGGGGGGAGGCCTATTTAGTCCGGGCCTGTTGCGACTCTGGGGGCAGATAGATATCGACCAGAGTGTGTTACAAATGAATACCATTTTTTTGTTTTTTTTTTTTTTGGAGATGGGCGGGGCTGTCTACCCTTCTGGAACCGGGGAACCAGGCCTAATCGGAAATTTGGGATTTTCACTTTGACTTGTAAATCACTGTAATTGAATTTCCCTGAGTGCTTACACTTATGCGCCTTCTTCCTTGAAGCTCCTTGAAGACAGCATCCTGTCGTGTTCCCCGTGATTAATTTCGCGATTATCGAACATTTTGTTGAAAATTGTCATTGTTCCAACTCTAAGAATTTGTCTTCTTTCGAGGGTGAGAACCAATAGAATATATAACTGCCAAACATTTACAGTGGAGGACAAAAGTATTGGCACACTCATAATATTCAATTAAAATTACCAATAAATGGCATACAAATAAAACTATTTATTCAGTCTTTCAACAAAATTATTCTCCCTTATGAGAAGTTTCAATTTACATAAAAAAGTTCTAACAAAACCATAATTCTTACTAAAAAAATTAAAAAAAACTTCATAATATCACATTTTCCTAGGGACAAAAGTATTGGCACACTATAAATGTACATAGTAAATTATGGGAAAAAATAGTCGTTAATATTTAGTCGGCCATCCTTTCTTTTTAATAACTTCCCTTAGTCTATTCTGCATGGAAAATACTAATTTTTGTGTTATTTCTGAGCCAATTTTCTCCCATTCTGCGGAAAGTAGTTGTTTTAACTGAGGTTTGCTGGTAATATTGTGTTTTCTCACCCGCCTTTCTAATTCTTCCCAAAGGTGTTCAATGGGGTTGAGGTCGGGTGACTGCGGAGGAGTCTCTAACATGTGGGGAATGTTGTAGATGATCCACTGACGGACGATGTAGGCGGTATGTTTGGGATCATTGTCTTGTTGAAAATAATAATTTTCTCCAAGTCCCAATTTTTCTGCACTTTTTTTTAGATTATTTTTTAAAATATCTAAGTAAAGTCCTTTGTCCATTGTATCCTCTATAAAAACTAACTCTCCCACCCCCGAAGAAGCCATACATCCCCACACCATGACTCCTCCGCCCCCATGCTTAACCGTGCCTTGTAAGTTCTTCGGATCTAATTCCGTGTTAGGTTTTCGCCATACTAAAATTCTGCCATCGCTACGGAAAATGTTAAATTTGCTCTCATCAGAAAATATAACTTTGCTCCAAAAGGCATTATCTTTATGCACAAACTTATTTGCGAACTCCACTCTTTTTTTTTTATTAATTGCACTTATGAAAGGTTTTTTTCTCGATACTCTTGCCCGATAACCTGCATCGTGAAGCACTCTGCGAACAGTTTTTGGATGTACATCCTTATTATTCTCTTCCTTCAGCTGCGCCGCTATCTGTGAAGCACTAGTTTTGGGGTTTTTTTTTAATTTCTCGCACAATTTTTGCTTCTTCCCTTATTGTAAGTTTCCTCGGACGACCAATTCGAGCACGATTTTTTACATTTTCAGGTTCTTTAAATCTTTTAATAACACTACGAATTGTGTACCGGCTTCTCCCAATAATACTAGCTATTTCCGCGTAACTTTTATTTTGTTTGCTCAAATTTAAAATTATTTTTCGCTCGCTTTCGCTTGTTTCTTTACCTTTCCGGGCCATCGTTGCAAGAATTACTTAATGTACTTAAATGAAATAGCGCCAGTTTGATAGAAAAATATCTACGAAGCTATAACGGTACTTCCTCCATTTTAGTTATGAAATCACGCTTCTAGGAATACGCTACAGTCTGTTCGAAAAATTAAAAGCTAAGTGTGCCAATACTTTTGTCCCTAGGAAAATGTGATATTATGAAGTTTTTTTTAATTTTTTTAGTAAGAATTATGGTTTTGTTAGAACTTTTTTATGTAAATTGAAACTTCTCATAAGGGAGAATAATTTTGTTGAAAGACTGAATAAATAGTTTTATTTGTATGCCATTTATTGGTAATTTTAATTGAATATTATGAGTGTGCCAATACTTTTGTCCTCCACTGTATATATGCCGTAGAATAACATGGAAAATAATTGGAATTTTTAAAAGTTTTCTTAGATATCATTCCAATGATTGGAAACTTTGAACCAATCATAATTACATTCAAAGGGCAAAATGAAGTGGAAAAAGTGTTGAGCATTAATTTAACTCTCAGACTACGTACCCTGTGTACATTTTTTGAGATCTGAAATATCTTTGAATTATTACCAATATTGAAGACAACCGGTGCATCGTTAAAAATAACTTTGTCGAACTTATGACGATTCTACCGACATGTAAGTTTTCATATCTAAAAAAAAAACACTTTATTACACAAATTCTAAAGTTTGAAAATGTTCTGAATTCACCTTGACCCCGTGTGTGTTCCCAAGTTCTGTTCAGAAGTATATAGTCCAAGGGTTAATCAATTTAAGAAAACTTATTCAAATTTTTAGAACCTTTCTAAGATATTGTACTAAATTCCAAATATTCAAGAACCCTCGAAGGTCGAAGAATAATGGGAAAAAATGTTGATATCTTTTGAATTATGATAAATAATGGTAATTTCTTGACATTTGTAAAAGCGTTCTTGTTATTTGGCCGATAATTTCAGCTTTGTTAAATAAATTTTTAAATAAGGTTCCAGATTTATTAAAACCAAACATGACATTGATATTCTAGTAGGGTACTTTAATCTACACTTTTCTACCCTTAAGTCTGTCAAGCCCTTTCGGTAAATTGGAAACAGGCAGAACAAGTTCTTATGAAAGTACATATCTTCTTCTTTAACCGGGAAAAATTCTATTGTGATATTCTGTTAGGGGATTTTAATACAAAAATTCAGTCAATAACTAGCATAATTAACCCTTTCGCTACTAGGCCCTGTGAAAATGCGTATAAACTGTCACACATATGTGACGGTTGGTAGCGACGGGTTAGACATCTTTTCGGAAGAGATTTTTTAGTCACTGACATTTTCCATATTATTTTACGTCACCTATAAACTTTTGGTTGATTTAGTTGATTTATTTAATAAATTACAAAGGAATCAAAAACTACCAAGTACTTGACTAAAATACTTAAATTAATAGTTCAATTTAGCAAGCTAGCTAAAGAGCAGTTTAGAGGACCAAACTGAAATTTATCATGGTTACGTTTTGAAGTCTGGCTAGCAGTGTTATAGTATACAGCGAGTGAAGCTCTAGACGGTGAGAAGACATCACTAATTCTTCTTCCATATGCAAAACAAAAACGCCAATTTAGATCACCCACTAGAATAGTATTTAGATATTTGTGAAAGATATCTATTATCAACAACATGGGATAGGTTAAGCATGAATAGTCTATGAAGATAATAAATCGAATTTTCTTAAGAGACTGCGGGAGAAATGTTCTCGATTCGATTTTATCAATGTTATTTTGATAATTCGGGCACCAAACCGGCGAACAATACTTAATAATGTTTCGCATTAGAGTCAAAAATGGTAATCTCGCCGGAGACCGATTCTGAAGATAGGTAGAGTTGCGTAGATTATGGTAAAATTGTATCGTCGGCTCTCGGACTGCAATGACTTGGCACATATTTTGTTGGAGAAACGTTTTATTTTCACCTTATCACGAAAATCTCCCAAATGTTTCGTCACACCTTATATTTAATTGTGGCAGAACCGCCTTTACACCGGTGTTCGCACCTAAAACAACTCCGCAATTAGACTTGGGTGCTATGACGACAGATGTTGAAAGGAGCCTTCTCTGCTCTTTCAGCTCCATTATGCGAGACTGCCGAGGACAAAGAGGATCTGTTTATTGGGGCAACAACTTGGGGCCCGACAATTTCATCTTGAAGAAGTGTTACGTGCGCTCAGTTGACGGCACGGAACGATAAAACCACCAGAAATGTTTTATACGCGAACAGGTAAAAGTAATAACGCTCAGGTAAAGTGCGAAAACTTTTCCCGGGATTGTTGCTGTGTCGCAGGGCAACGCACGGGCAGGAAACAGAACGACCATACATCGTTCATGGAAACGAGTCCGCCGCCCCGCCGAAGACTGTACAAAAAAACCTACCCTCCGCCCTGTGTCGTTTATGGCACTCGACGGAATTTTGATCTCAAAACTTCACGAAATAATTTTTACGTAATTCCAGATTAATGGGGACAACATAAATCTCACAGTGCCGCCGCGACTCGAAACGACGCCAGGATAGTCGTCGATGTTGCGGTGGTGGACACATTTACAAAACTTGTGTAAAGTTGCAAGTGATTTCGCAAATGTGTCTTACGAGGTTTTGAGGACAAGTTTTTTCGTCGCCTGCACCATCGCCGCCACTGCACACCTGCTACTGCATGAATATGAGACCGTCGCGTCGCGCCGTAATGATCCAGGACGCAGCAGGTAAAATCATCAATCAAGTATAATGCGCTTCGCTTTGGATTTCTTTTCATTTACGACCGAATCTTGTTAGTTTAAGGAAGCGAATGCTTTTTTTGTAGAGAATAAAGCGATTTTTCTCATCCTCTATAAGATGAATGGTTTCAGGATAGTTTTTGGCTTCCGGAGAGTTTTTACTTTTTATAAAAAGACGCTGCACTGCTGAACCACATGAAGAGGGATTATTTCTGGAGTGCATAATGATCGAATATCTTCCTAAAAGTTTCTTCTCATAAAAGATTTTAAACAGTTCATCTAACTTTCTACCAGAAATGATTATGGGATATAAACTTTAATAAACATTTTAGAAATTATCTAAGCATGAAATTGTGTATAGAGTCAACATTGGATCAAGGACATATATCTACCCAATTTCTGGGAAGTTCTCGAAAAAGTTCGTCTTGGCAACGGATTTCCCAATTTAAAATAACTACACATACGAGGGTATCTTAAAGTATTTTTTATAGGTAATCAATTCGACCTTTTAGAATTTCAATGAAACTTCTAAGTACTTGTGTGAAAAATAAAAGTTAATTTGTCGTTTTTGTTTTGTTAAAGATCTTTAGAATAATATCTGTTGCGTCTCTAAAAGAATGAGCCTTTATTCTCTATTTATTTATTTATAAAATCAAATACATTAATGATTTTATATTTTATATTTATATTTTATTTATTTTAATGTAGTTGGTTACGGGCAAAAGGCTTAGGAAGCCCCGAGATCACTGCGACCAAGCGAGGTCAATTGTGTCCCCGGTTTCATTTATTTATTTATTCATCAAAGCTTCATCAACCACTGATTACTACAAAAAATATTTTATAAAAAAAAATAATAATAATAATAATAAAAACAAAAGTAACCCTAAGAAAGCTGACCCTTAATCTGGTGCTTCGTTAGGTTGAAATCAATTTGATCGAAGTTGCGATTAAAAAGTCGAGACATCGATGAAACCGGCAAATTTAAACCATAATTTGTGTGGTGAGGCGGAACGTAGACAAAATTATAATTCCTCAAGGAGCGAGAGGGTACATTTATTTTAACCACTTCGGTACGGCGGCGTTCACCAGCCGTGAAAATTATCACACAGCCGACACACTCTCTCCACACGATAGTTTGTGGAAATTTTATTAATTAAAATTATTTAAATGAATCACAAGTGTGCTATAATCATTTCTACTAGGGTCTTGGTAAAGGGTAAAAAATCATAGTCAGCTGAACCTACCTATTAAAACTGCATAGCAGATAGAGTTGCTGTCGACTACAGTCGACGCTCGTACCGAAGTGGTTAAAGGAATCAACCAATTCTGGAGATTTAATTGACCCTTGCATACACTCAAAAGCAAAAACAGTCCTGGAAATATCCCTTCTCTTCTCAAGGGAAGGCAGACAAAGGAGATTTAGCCTATCGGCGTAAGGTGGGAGAGAATCAGGGTTGGCCCAGGGAAGCCCACGTAAAGCAAAGCGTATGAATCTTCGCTGAACGGCTTCAACGCGATTCCTCCCGAAAGCCACAAGAGGACGCCCTTATTATACCTCGCCAAAGTTTTGATGGTTTGAAGGCATTCCCAGACAATTTTTGAGTCAATGCAAAAGGACTTGAGAGCCTTTAGAGCTGCTTGATCGTCTGATATGAATATGAATTGTGGAGCTGTTGATGGCTCATCCCGAGATGGCGAGCAGCTTTCTTCTGTTCTCTGTTACATTATCAGCATTTTTAATGAAACTATACAAATTTTCATCCAAAAGTGTTCCTTGCGGAGTTGATTAAGAAATGTAATTAAAACTAGAATTTATATTCAAATTTTATTATATAGAATTTATTTAAATTTAAATCAAGAGCCAATTGAACGAGTGAAAAGTCATTGAAGAGTAAATCGAGAATAGTGTTAAATGTAGAAATTAAAAATTGCTTTAGACCAAACACTTTTTGTACTGACTGTATATGAGTTTTGAAGAGTTTAAAAAATATCTGCTTAGAAATATGTCAAAGATAGGAGGCTGGTTCTTACCTAATTAAATGAAATAAATCCTTCACCTTCAAAAAATGGTTCCATTGGACATGCGAGAAAAAAAGTGAAATCTAACAGAAAATCTGCAAATTAAGCGTATTCCACTTGTGATTTATTTATCAGAGCAAACAAAGCCATAACACTTAACTTCAAACACAGAACAGAACGATTCTGTTTATAGCAGTCCCTCTCATACATCTTGGAGCAATAATTTCATGACAAGACCCTTTTTCACGTAATCCCACTGACCCGTGTCCTGTTTTGCATAACTTCCTACAGTCAGGTCTCCTCAGCGCTTTTTTCTTCCCTCCACTTCTCTTCTGTGTTATAAACGAGGGTGTGATAGGATCACAGCAACAAATCACTCTGTCACCTTAATTGCGGTCACCTAATCAAGCATTCTCATAAATACCCCCACTTACAGAACAGAGGAAGAAATGTGGCTTCGAACAAGGACGTTCGGTACTCGAAAAATCATTAGTACTGAAAACGGCTTCGAAGTCCCGAATTAAAAGAGTGTCCCTGCGGTCGTCGTCGGGATAACCAAAAGTGTCCTTAGGAAAAAATGAAAGGAAAAGACAACAATAAAAGTAAAAAGCGAAAGAGAATGGACGCGGTAGACATCTATGCCATAACTTGGCAGATGACACCGGCTCCTTATCAAATTAGACACATGTCAGGGTTAAGGGATATAATTTAAAGAGGTTATCGGCATTCCACCCTTCCTGGTATATTTTTGACAAAAAAATGACCTTTCGACCCATCCTACCCCCATGGAAAAAAAAAACATTTTTGGGGAAGGGATGGTCTAAAAATGGGCCCCACCACATCCATCCACGCTCGTGCGTGTCTCTTTTCCACACAAGCAAAAACAAGCGGTGGAACGTAAAACCAGAGGCTTTGGAGTTTCCAGAGCGAGAGAAGGGGCACAAAATTTCGTGGAACTCCTTATCCCATTCAACTAAATCTTCGACAAGAAAGTGCCTTCCTTATCCAAGCAGAAATCGATTGTGCGGTTCTCTTGTTTTTCGTAAATTTTACGAGCGGCAAGATTGGGAGGCAAAAAACCCGCCACTGGGTCTCGGGTAAATGACTCCCTTTTTTTTTTTTGGTTGTACGCCGGCTTGGGCGGATAATTTAAATTTTCAATTTGTTGCTGTTCCTGGGGATGTCAAAAGTTAATTAAATAAAATAAGGAATTTATTTCGTTATTTGTACGATCAATACACCCGCCAGCAAAAGGGAAAATAAGTTGTGAAACATACCCTTCGGGGGTTAGAGGCCCTATTTGCCCTTAATGCTTTAGGAAGTTGAAGTTATATCTAGGGATAGTTAATTTCGAAATTGTAAAGAGTCTCGGACTATGAAATCTATTTTATTTTTAAATTTTATCGAATATATGGTGTAAAATTCGTATCTCTTTATTGTTGATTTTTAACGAATTATAATCACCACAAACATCTTCATTTAAACTTTATTTTTCTCTTATATTTCTGAATAGTTATTAAATATCTGTTTATCCATCTGCCTCTCCATTTTTTATTTATTTATTTATTGTTGCCAACACGTATACAGATACAAAAAAAATATTCAAAAGTTAAGTAAAAATAATGAAATATTAGAGATAAAAAATATGAAAAGCTAGAGGAAGAAAACAGATTATAATTCATCAAGATAAATAACGCGAAGGTTTTATGGCAAGGGAAGAATTGTTAAATTATTATTGAAAAGAGTAGAAATAAGCTAACAGGGTTCGTTAAGTCAATAATTTGCACGATGGAAATTATTATAGAAAAACGTATTATGCCTCAAAACGCGCCGATGAAAAACAATATTTAAATGAGCAAACAAAACCGGCAAAGAAATTTCTCCAGTATTTAAACGAAACAAAAAAGTTATTCTACTTCGCGACGTGTTTTTAAAGAAACATTAATTAGCTTCAGGTGCTCCAAATATGGAGAAAGAGTGTTACTAGCGTTTTTGCACAGCCTCAATACGATTAATATGGCACTCATAATAAGGCGACCAAACCACGGATTCATTTTCTAAAATGGGCAAATGAGAGACTTGAAAACAAAGGGATCACAGAAAGCTTTAGCCCAACGGCGAATAAAAGCAATCGTACAGTTAGATGGGCTAATGACATTATTAATTTTTAATGTAAAGTCCAGTTTGGAATCAAAAATAACACCCAAGTCAGTTATGGAGTTGTGGACCGAGGAAACCAGTGTTACGCGAATAACATGCGACTACACATTTATCAGTGTTAAGATATATCAGATATAATAGAATTTTTTATTTACCATAAATAAAATTTATCCAGGACAACTTGATTCTAAAGATTTTAATATCGTCAACATAGGCAATCACCGTGCAGTAATAACACTAAAGAGATCGTTCAAAAATAATAGAAAGACCAATGGACAAAGGTGACTACCCTACGGCACAGCCGATCACGCACAAAACTCATTAGATAGAATGGAACGATAAAGGACTATCGGTTCTTGCAAAACCCAAAGCTTGTAAGGTAAAGGCACCAATGCTCGACACTTTAAGACAAATATAACACATAAACGTTAATAAAAAATGTATTTATTTAATTATAAATATAATAGTGATAAATATACATAAATAAACTCTTTTATAATATGTTAACAATGAAAACAATTTAAATATCTTAATTATTTCTTTAAACAATTTAAATTTATGATGAGGTCGCAAAGTCTCCTATAGTCGAAACAGCAAAACAGTGAATATCCCAATGCTCGACACCCATAAAAAAAAATATAAAGACAATAACAATTACAAAAATTACTCTCGCTATTCTCGATACTGTCTTCCTTATACGTATATAATACGTGGGTATTTCTTATGAAATTTCAAAATTTGAGAATTATTGAGATTTCTTTTTTTTTTTTATAAACTTAGATTTTTTTTTGCAGAGATCAAAAAAGTTGCTCTAAGAGATCTATTTAGGAGTATTGGTCTTCCATATTTTTGTATATAATCTATCCTCCTATATATATACTCCTAAATGCAGTGAGGGAATGACGAATTTTAACTAAAACTACAAAAACACCGGCACATAACCTCAATTTGCTTGTTACATTTCGAATATGCATTTTACTCCCAAAAACGCATAAAAACAACAAATTTTATACATATATATTAAAATGCTTAATACATTCATGTAACGTGAGGTAATGATCGCCATAAATGTAACTCTTAACAATTTTTCACATAATATGTTTTTGCACAAACTCACCTACGGTTGAGAAGAAATAGCCATCTTGAATCATTTGAAAGTGTTGCCAGGTACTAAAAACTTAAGGTTGCGTTCCAAAATATCGTTCGATACATTCAGAAATCGAATATTCGTAATAGGGTGAGGGAATGATTTTATTTGGCGGGACATATTTAAAATAGAATTATCGTTTTTATAAATTCGTTGTTGTAAGATGGAAGCTTTTATAGACAATAACAAACATCTTTCTAATATATTAGTATAATTTTATTATTAAGAATATTGATATATTTAAGATGAATAGGCATTTTAGTAATGTTTTTGAACTAAGGGACAAGGTGAGGGAATGACTTTCACGGTAAAAAAGTAGCCATATCTTTTTTTTCTTTAGAGATAATACGTTTTCTTTTTAAACAATAGTGGTATAGATAGCGTGCAGTGAAATAAAAAATAGACTTATGTAGTTAATGCATATGACTCGGCATTAATGACTCGGGAATCAAATTTCGAAATTAGATGAGAAATACCCACGTAATAAATTTCGAAACAAACGAAAATAATTCTTTACAAATATGAAAAACTTAGCTCAATATGAAGAGCCTTCTTACCTTAATATATTTGAGAGAACGGTAACTTTTTTGGTCATTTTTTTTGTTCAATATGTTGTATTGTGGAATATTTTAAAGATACAAACTTGTGCTTTGGCCGATGCATTAACAACAATATTGAGCATAAAAAAGGATTATTCAAAACTCATTTTGTTCCAATATAACCCTTGTAGAAGATATTTTGTTTATGAGTGACGAGCATTGGTGGACTGTCGAGCATTGGTACCTTTACCTTAACTTAAATAAGAGAATCATATATATATATATGGTATCAAGCTGAAAACCGAACTCCAACATTTTTCTGACCAAACATTTGTTTTTAAAATAAAATAGTTTGCATTATAGAATTTAGTGTCCTAAATTGACCAACCATAAATTTACATAGAGGATAAAAGTTGGGTTACCCGAAAAACCCTATTTCTTAATTCATTTTATTTATTTTCCGCCCCTATATTTCGTTGATTGAAAAAATAAAATTATCTGATAATACCCAAAATTTTGTAATTTTCCTGTCATAATACTAAAAGCTGAAATATAAAAATATATTTCACGTGAAAAATAATATCGAAACCGCGTAAAAGCAGCATAATTAATAAAATGAAATCAGCAAAGCTATGGTGTGGGGGCGTTAGTTAATTTAAATTAACCCAAAAACAGAGTTAAAGAGGAGCCCAATTTGATATTAAAACATTGTTGTGGATATACTCCCCTCGCCTCTCCCGCAACAGCTCCTGCTGCTGATATTTCTGCTGCCTGTCAATTAAAGAGAAGTCTTCGGAAATTACATTTAAATTAATAGCAGATGCAAATTTTCAGTCGGTAGGTAAATATTAAATCCGTTTGCCGGTTGGTTGGTCTTTTATGCCAGCCTATTTACCACCTTTAAATCAGGTAGAATTTGTGTTAACTTTGCTGGAGTGGAAAAACAATTTTTTTTTCTTTTTATTTATTTACTCTTTTTGATGTTGAGCAGAACGTTTTTATGCAACATTATTTCTTTAATTAACGGACGACCTGTAATAAAATCTCTACGAAAATGGCGGGAAAATATCTGTGAATTGCAAATAAATATTTCAGAATTTATAATTACCCAGTAACTTTTTTTGGATTGAAATTCCGGAACTGGACCATGAACTTGTAATTCATTATTTAATTACAATCCAATTAAACCTTCCAAAATAGTTCCAGGAAGCGTCAACTACCCCCCTGAATTTATACGGATGCAAATAAACTGGAGTCTAACACGCATGTTACACCTGCAAGGGTCCTGAGACCCCAATTTATGTAGGTATGTATTTCAGCTGGACCGAGACGGTAATTAAATTTTGCAATAGAGCTAACGGAATCGCCACGGATGAATAAGTTATGAACACACACATAAAATTAACCACCTTGAGCCCCGCAGTGCTCCATGCCGGCACCTTCGGACGTACCTAGGTTAAGGTACCTCCATGAAAACGTTTACGGCCAGAGCAACGTCCCGCAATGGTCCGGAAGTGCAAATTTTACAAGTGTATCCGGCCGGGATGTACCACCCTGTAAACCATATGCCCTAGCCTTGTATAGAGTGAATTTTACTAGAAAACTTTTCTTGCGAAATCCCAAGCGACTGTTGACAGGGTGGGTATCAGCTCCGACCAGAGTGAGGGTATATTAGCTGCAGTTTTGGTCCACTGCTAGCATAAGTTTAATCATCCCAAAAGCCGACCATAGGTGGAGCCACCTTCGTTTTAGCTGAGGGTTTGAAAGGATCGTTCTTCTATGCGATGCAGTGCATCAGAATCTAGTGCCACAGACTCAATTGCTTAATATTTCAGATTTTCGGTCCTCGAAACCCTCCGAGGGCGGAGGTTCATATACAAAATTTCCTCATTAAGATAGCACAGGGTGTGCTGCCCGGAGACGACCCGCCTCTACCGTCATCGTCCTAAACAAATAACCGTCCATTTAATTTCGAGAGGTTTCCATTTTGCGTGCTTTGCACAACGGCTTAGGGTCGTCATCCGGTGCCCCATAATCTCATTTTCCGTCGATGATTGTAAATTTCAGCTGGCGACCCGGATCCGGATGGGAATCCTACAGCCTACCTTCAGGATCGTACCATTTGAAATGCTCCCAAAATATTTTAAGGGGCTGCGTGAGATACATTTTCCTCTACGCTTCCGCGAAAACAATGTTTCCTTATTCGGGAACAGATACTCGAAGGGTTAATACCCTGTAGCAATGGTTCCCAACCTGGCGTACGCGATAAAAACTCAACACTATTCAGAAAAAATTGCCCCTTTAATCCATTTGATAATTTCAAATAATTTTTCTAATAGAGGGAATTCAGTTCGAATTGACTGATAAGTAGTGGCGGATTTACACATTTGCCGCCAGTAGGCTATTTAAATTTTGCCGCCCCTACCCACCTTTACAGTTTGATACCATATTAATTGGAATTTTTTTGTCAACGAAATTGTAACTTTATGATTTGTGCACTATCGTCCTAATTATGAATACTATCCCTAAGCTATTAGATGCACTGGTTGCTTCCAAAGCGGCTTCATTGGTCAAGCAATTATTGTGAATGAGCAGCATGGATTTTTCGCTCCTATATTCACTATTTTGAATCTAGCGATATTTAAAACTTCTGTGCTCTGAATATAGGAAATGGTATTCAAGTGCATGCACTGTATAACGTCTTTTCTAAAGAGTTTGATAAAGTATCAATTCCGATTTTATTGGACAAAATAAAATACTTTGGATTCAACGGATCAATTTTGAAGTGGTTTCAGTCGTATCTTATCAATCGTATACAACGGGTATGGATAGGAGGCCTATATTCTAAGGATATTATTGCCTCATCAGAAGTACCACCAGGTAGTCACCTTGGGCCTCTAATTCATATTATTTATCAATGATATTGTTGAAATATTCTCTTTTGCAAAGTACTACATTTACGCTGGTGATTTAAAATTGTTCGCCTACGTTAGATCCTTAGAAGATTCTGCTACGCTTCAAAATGGTTTGGATATGTTAGCTAACTGAAGTAGTATTAATGATCTTTCTCTGAACGTTACTAAGTGCAAAATCATGACCTTCCACAGATGTAAGATGGGATTATAAAATCAAGAAATTTTCAATTGAAAGGGTAGACAAATATAAAGACCATCAATAAAACACTTAAGCTTTTACGTTTTGTTAAAAGGAACACAAAAGAATTTCATAATTGTTTTACAATTAGGATTATTTTTATCTCCTTAATCAGATCTGTTTTGAAAGTTATATGAAGTCCTCAGTATCATCGCTGGATAACCCGAATAGAATCGGTGCAAAGAAGTTTTACTCGGTTTTTATTCAAAAAATACAAGTTATTAGGTAATACAGTTTCATCTTATGAAATTCGATGTCCACTGTCAGGGTTAAAAATGTTGCATAGTAGACGAAGTTATTTGCGTGTCTTATTCATAAGAGATATTTTGACTATCTATATTGATTGTCCTGAACTATTAACCTTAACCAAAATATTTATGCCCCTGAACGAACGTTGAGTATGAGATATTTGTTGTATACTCCTGAACATAGAACGAACTATGGATTTTCTGAAGTTGTTACTGCGCCCATTCAAGACTTTAATAAATGTTGTAAATTTTTTGAATTTAAAGATATTATAATTGCTTTAATTATGAAATCGTTGTTTTTCCATGTAGATGTAGTGTATTTAATAGGAATTATTACCTAGTCTGTAATACTATTGTATCGGTAGATAAATAATTACACGACCTTTTTCCCGTAAGTAGTATGATTGTGAACTAGGGGTTCGAAGTGTCAGTTCATAGATTATTTTTACAACTCAACGATTAAGTAAAGATTGCACAAGAAATAGTTTTTGGGTAAAAATTACTATAAATATGAATGAATCTTTTTAATTTCTGTAAGATATAAAAAAAAAAGTTGGCCCTAAATTTGCCGTCCCTAAAATCTGCCGCCCTAGGCTTCAGCCTACTCAGCTCCACCACTGCTGATAAGAGGCAAATATAAATGATTTGAGTATACTTTATCATCTCTTTTGTCTTTTTTAAGGTTTTAGTTTCGATGGAGACGGGGAAATTTTTTAATGTATGATACCTCCCAAATTTGGTGTCATTGCAAAAATTGTTCCAACTTAATTTGAGATTCCATTACCATTTTTTTATTTTGACATCACGTTTCCTTGATTTAGAATTTTCGATTATCATATTGGATCACCATTCTGAATTTCAAAATATCTATCAGAGTGCCAGTTTTCATGCAATTGCCTTGAAATTCAAAAATTCAGGTCACGGTTTTGGATTCCCATAATAAAGGGTGGACCATCGGCTGGTTTCTTTTTAAAAATGCTATAAAATAAACTGTCCAAGGTTTTTCAAAGTTTATTAATTTATTGAAAACAGTAAAATGTCCGATTAGTTATGGAATATGATTTCATTTAAATGGCTGCCTTCGCTGGCTTTTGCAGAACATTTTTGATGGTTTGGGGCCCTATTTCATGAATGGCTCGGTCAATATTGTGCTAATTGGATTGGAAATAAGTTTTCAACATTTCCCAAAGTTGTTAAACTGCTTGGAGATATGATATTGAGTTTCTGTAAAAAATTTTAGCGCGAAAGAACTGTTTGTGTCAAAATAACATGTAATTTAAAAAGAACCCTTTTAAATATAGCCAATGATCAATCGGAAAATATCGCATTTCTAACATTGAAAGAATTTTTATCATTACCTCGAGCACTTTATATCTTTATTGCACATATCGTACAGATTCAAGGGGTATGCACGTTACTTTCAAATTGACAGAGAAATACATATAACCCAAAAGGTTGAGAAACATTGCCCTACAGAATGAGAATTATTTTATTATGTGGCACCCCCGGTGAAAGTCTGGCTTCAAGTCAAAAAATTTATGAAACACGGCAAGGAAATTGAAATGCCATCGCCAAAGAATGAATGACATGAGTAAATCAATTTCCCTGAAATTACTCGAGGCTTTTTGTTATTGCGGATTCGCTATCTGGATTTTTTTTTAAAATGCTTATTGCAACCATTTCAGCATCATTAGAGTACTCTGCTCCAGCAGCAGCAACAGCATCCGATTTTACTTGAATAGAATCAGCCAAACGAAAGCACCGAGGAAACGTGCCCGTGACTAACTCAAACTTCACCGCTGTGATTTAACTTGAAATGAATTTCGAAATTTCTAAAATGCTTCTGCGATGATGGTGACGACTGTAACTGAATTAATTGTAGGCGTGCGATTTCTTTTCTATTTTTTTGCATTTTTTTGTTTTTTTTTTGTTTTTTTTTTGTTTTTTTTATTAAGTAATTTCCCTGCATAATAGCCAGCAGCCAGGGTCAAATGCTGTCGACAGTCTTGCGTTTAGTGTTTAGTAAAAATGACTGCGCAATTTCGAACAGAGCATTTCTCGAATGGTTGTAAGGTCTCTTTTGTGCCTTGTCTTCGGAGAAATCTCAGCTGTTTCGAGAAGGTCTTTTGTTGTTGCCACGAGTTTTGGAGTTTTTTTTTTTTTTTTTTTTTTTTGTATTTGCAAACCTTCGTTAGCTTATTGGCGTGCAGAATCCATTGGTTAAATTAATTGGAAGGTAAGGTAATTGCACTTAATCGGAAATCAGCGTGATATGCTCTGGAATTTCCAAGAGGAGTCCCCCTTTCATGGAGCTCTAAAGGTTAATCTGTTTAAGCAGCGATGTTTTGAGTTAAAATTAATGAGTCATTTTATGGATATTATATATAAATCTGAGTGTTTCCTAAGTATGGTCATTGAAATGTGGTTACAATTCTAAGAAATAAACATATGTACATTTTTAAAAGAAATTGTGAAATTTACTAACTAGCTATTCAGCTATTTAACACGAAGTAATTTAGATTTGAAGTTTCGATACATATTGATCTCTGGAAGAAAAAAATTTCCATCTTAAACTTTTTCAACAAAAAACTCTCGGTATAAAATTAGCGTGCTTTTCTTCGTTTTTAATAACTAATTTATTCTACAGCTTTTGCTATCTAGGCGATCTAGATCAGCGGCTTAACGTAATTTTCTGTTTCACAAACGTTTGAAATTTTTGAAGCTTTGCTTCCTTTGGGACGTTGTGCGGGAGATTCGTTCACAATTTCCGACGGTAACGAAAAAAAGTAACGAAAATAATATTAGCTTCCTTTGGGACGTTGTGCGGGAGATTCGTTCACAATTTCCGACGGTAACGAAAAAAAATAAATAAAAAAATACACTTCATTTATTTTCACAATATTTTAATAATATCATATGCACTTATTGACTTTGAAAAAATATTTCTATAAATATTTATAAATTTGACAGAAAAATACACTTCATTTATTTTCACAATATTTTAATAATATCATATGCACTTATTGACTTTGAAAAAATATTTCTATAAATATTAGTAGGAAGCAAAGCTTCCATCGGCCAGTCCCGCGACTGCCATGTTTTTTTTTTTTTTTTTAAATGATTAAAGATATATGTGGAATCGGACCAAGTTCTCATCAAAACGTCTTAATTACTGGAAGGCACTGGCAACCGGCAACCAGTTAACCCGTCAGTTCCCAGTGTCACCTGTAGGTGACAGCAGTTTATAATATTTTTTTCCCTATTAAATGATAACATAACTCAAGAAACTTTGTACTATTATACCCTGGACAGATTGCAATGAAATTTAGAATTTCGAGCGTTATCAATTTCAAAATTATCATATTGCCTTGCAATTAAAATCAAAATTCAAACGAATATTCCATCCAAAAACATGTTGACATTTTAATTTCAAAGCAATATGATTATTTTGAAATTTAAAAGCTCGAAATTCTAAATTTCGTTGCAGTCTGTCAGGGGTATTAGGATATTAGTGAATAGTAATATTTGGGTTTTTTTTTCCACACTGATGTCATGTCAGCTGTCAAATAAATTAAATTATTTCTAACGGTATTATGATTATATTTCTAATTTTTTGGCGTGACAGTGACTTGCTCTGCAAACATTGCAATAAAAAATGTCAAAAGCCTGAGTATTATATTTTTTCTTACAGCATGGCATTTTTTAATAAATATACTAATATAATCAGTACATTTTGTGTGAAAAGCAAATTCCAAAATATGTATTCAATTTTCAAGTGTCATCCTTAGGTGACACGTTTTTTATAAAAACCCTAAAAGTTTTTTTTAGAATTATTTTACTATTCATCTTGGGGATGTCTAAGGAATACATTACAGAAAAATAATATTATTTTTTCTATTATTCTCGTCATGGGAATTGAAGGGTTAAAGAATCGAAGCGCCAATTCAAAGGTTGCAGTTTCGAGCCCTGCCTGAGTCCGGCCCGGTTTTTTCCCGAGTAAGTCGTTTGATACACATGTATCGATATTATAATAAAATAAATACTAAAATGCTTTCTTCCAGACAAAAGTATAAATAATAGCCTAAACGAAACACGATTGCTTTCCTGTGTCAGGTACCTACACTTACACTGAAGCATAAGATAATGAAGACGTTAGCAAAGATAAATTAATTAATCAAATTGTCATACTCTTTAATTAATCGAAGCTCCAGCCTCGAAAGCAATATTTCAAGTAATCATGCTCTCCGATTTTGTTCAACTGCGTAAAGACGCACATAAATAAGCTGTAGATCATGCAAACCAAAATTTTAAGGATAATTTACAATCTGCCTTGACACTACAACATGTATTTAGTACATTACACCAGAGAGCCAATGTTGAGCTAATCTCATCTAGGACAGGCACCAAATAACCCAAAATAGACTAAAATTTGAATGAAGTAAGATATCACATTGTGAGGATTAAACAGTCATAAGTCCAAAATCTTTACATATGATCATATACTTACATATAAAAATCTGGAAAGCATATGCCAAGAAACAAATCAATTCAGTTCTACGCGTATAACATATGTCTATCACCTAATACAAGCAATATACTAGATAAAAAATCTAATATATTCGTAGTATTGAAATTTGCAAAATTTCGGTGGTATCAACGTAGTATGCATCATTTTTACTATGTACATTTGCTGTACAAAACTGGTGTAATTGTAATCGGCTGCCATTAGATTTGAACATTTTACAAAATTAAATGAAAGCCAAAAACACACAGAAACTACATTTGAAAAGCAAAATGTTAAATTCGGGTCAAAAAGTGCATTAACATTTCAATTTTCATTTTTTCAGTTGTTTACACTCCAAACACCAAATGATAAACTATTTCGAATACTAGGTATTTTTATATGTGTCCCGGTTGTGAACATATTATATTGTCGATATTGTCATATCAAAATTACAATATTTATACCACATGTGTGTCATATTTCCCACATATATGAAACTTAAATTCAACCGCCTGAAATAAAAACTTGAATAATTTAATAGTTTAGATTTAATCAAAAATAAATTGTTTTTTGAAATAGTTTCCTATTTTCAATCAATTTCTCCCTTGTTTGAACGACAAAATACGTCCATAATCCATAATCTTAACAGTTTTTCCTTCTACTTTCACTTAATAGAACAAGACAAGACAAGACATCTCGGCAAGTTGCTACCTTATCACGACCAGAGCTCCTATCAAAGGATCTGTCCACCTTTAAGAACAAATTAAAAACAAGTGAAAACCGCAAAGGATTAATAAAACAATTTTCCAATTTCTTCCACGGTAAGTGGATCATGTTATTATCGCAACCCTTTCATCTTCTATTTCCAAGACAGCAGGCGTTCCACTTTATTTTCCATTGACTACTTTCCTCCCGGGAAATAGCGCATTTTGCTAATTATTTAAAAGAAAATGTTTTTGAGAGAATTTCACGCAAAATAAGCAGAAGGAAGTTGACTAGAGTGAAAACTGGCAAGAAAGGAATGAAATAAAAAGGAAAGTCCTTTCTCAACTCTGCAGAATTTTTCTTAGCTTCCAACTGCAGTACGATACGAACTGATAGTAAACAAGTGAAAGCAAGAAAAGAGATCCCTTTTCCGAAGTTTCCTTGGAGGCTTAAGAGTTACTTCTTCTCCAACTCCTTCCTATCGAACCGAGGAGAACGGGTACTTCTTTCGTCCGGCAGAAATGAACTAAGAAAACGACAGGAAGAATGTCGAACTTTTTCGTGCAATCTCAACAAAAAAACAAAAAATTCCCTAAGCCTTTTAGGGTGCCCTGTTCGATTGGTTGAGGACACCGAACGAATTCGAACATTTGCCGAGGGTACTTTACAGGGCCGCTATTAGTTCTCCCCTCTTCGCACCATTTTAGCCTTGTTTTACATTTTTTTTTCTCCAATTTCCTTAAAAGGTTTATTTTCCCATAAATTTGTCGTGTTGATGTCATCTCAGAGGCGATTTACTTTCTTCCGCACGTTCTCGTTTCCGTCAAAGCAGCAGATTGCAATCAGCCCAATCGAGAATCTCGCAAAAAAACTAAAAATAAATAAATAAAAAATGTATACATATACTATATATATATAGTATATATAATTTCCAGGGATTTTTCGGTGCCTGAATTCAGGGTGAGGGATCAAAAAGAGAAAACAAATTAACTTGTCTAAAACGAAAGATGAATTTTAATCAGATCTCAACTTTGGACTCCCACTAGGTACATCACACCGAAAAAGGATTTGTCCCATTCTACGGGAATTGGGTGGGATCTTTTATTTTTATTCTCCTTTCGTTCCCTTTTTTGTTTTTCCTACCACAGCCTGCCAGTAGTGTCCCACACCTCCGGGATAACAGCCCTGGAAACGGTGGCGGTGCGGTACTGTATAGCCGCAGAGCCCCAATAAATGCAAATCAATTTGGCATTAAGTAAACAGGGCCTCGGCTCGGAATATCATTTAAATATTTTAACTGACAAATACACAAAAATCTACCCGGAACAGTTTTGCGGCCCATTTCGGTTATTGTTCGGGCTGCTATAGCCGGGCTGGGGCTCCCACGCACCCCATTAGCACAGAGCTATACATCCCTTAAGTGTTTACAGCTGGCATTACTGGTTTCTGTTTGCAAATATCCACCCCGAGCCGAGGGTACCGCCTTCTATTGGACGGGACGCAAGGGAGCCGAAGACCATTTAATTCCCGATAATTTGAATAGCGCCAAAGGAACAACGCAACGCAGCACCTTGCTTACGTTAAGTTACGTAAAACGCAAACGTCTTGCATGCGCCCTACTATCAAAAGCGAGGGCTAATAAACGGCTCGAGAGGATGAATGGAACCGGCGAGCTGGCTCCCGATGAAAGGATTACTTTGAGCCCCACGATGGTGGGGGCCCGCGTCTGGTTCTCGCCCCATGTTCCAGCAACAGCTTTGGGGCCCTACGACGACACCACGACTGAGCCCCGGCTAGGAGACTTTGTCCTATTTATTCATTTCATTTCCTAATTCGCCCGGCTCAAGTCTGGCGATGGAGTTCATATTTGCGTCGCCTTTGAATAGAATGTTGATTCAGAGGGCTTTGCAGCTGGAATTTTAATTAGAATTTTAAGAAAATTAAAACCAGGTCCCCCCTAAATACGCTGCTGGAATGCTACGCCGGCCCCAGTGGATTTTGGGACACGACCGCAGTGCCGACGACAGCGACACTGCGAAAACAACGAAAATTGGGGGGGAAATATGTTTTTGACCATTTTCATATTATGTTTACTGTCACCGGAAGATTTTCACCTTCGAAACGACGCTTTCTTGGAGTTATAATTTGTAAAGCAATCTTATTGCGATTATGGTTTATATTTTTGATTGATTTTGATTGTGATTTCCTAAATGAGCTGTTTTTTTTGAAAGTGGTATAAGTCCATTTTTTCATGAAGTGAGATATTTAAGGGTTTGCATTTGAATCAACCAAGTAATTATGGTAAAAGTTATTCAGTTCGGGTAATGTTTTTAAGACTATAAACATGTTTAATTTTATTATGCAAAAATAATTAATAAAATTGTTCAAGAAAACAAACGATTTTTCTAGCTACCAATGGACTTATACCACTTTCAATAAGAACGAATTATGCAAAATTGTGAGCTGTTGTTTTTCAAAGTGGTATAAGTCCATTTATTTCTACATTGAGATATTTAAGAGTTTGCATTTGAATCAACTTAAAAATAAGGACAAAAGTAATACAATTTGGATAACGTGTTTAAAACTATAGAGTTCAAAAATTTTACTATACAGTTCAACTTCTTTTGATTATTTTGTGAGGATATTTTACTCCACTGGCTTTGTGACTATAAATATAAAAAGAGGATATCAATATCTGACTAAAACTACCAATAACTCATTTTTTTTCCAAAAATGGACTTATACCACTTTCAAAAAAAACAGCTCAAATAATAACGAACCTACCATATATGGAACTTTTCTATATAAGAAGCAATTTTTAATGTATGCACAATTTCAAAATAAGTACCACGTAAAATATGTATATTTTTTTCAATTCCCAATTTTAATAACTCTGTATAAAGAACATTACTTAACCCTAGAACCCCACACTATACGTATAAAACAAATAACCCACACAGGGGTTACGCGAACCCCAGTACTTTAAATCGATTAGCTGAGCTGACTATTGGTCGTAGATAAATTTTTATTTTATATTTGTATGCCCAAAATCTGAAAAGCGGATTAGCTCATTGGGAAAACCTAGAATTATTTTTTCGCCGTGAAAAATACGATTGAACAATGTAAGTAAATTGTTTTTAGCATTTTTCACCAATTTTGTGGGATTTGGGGAACCCCTGTATGGGGCCCTAGGGTTAAAACGAACTATTGTGCTCTATTACGGATAATTTTACTCTTTACACATATAGAACATTACAGTAGTAAGTTCAAAAAATATGTTTTAACAAGAATTCAATATCAATCAAATACTAAATTCAATACAGTTCAAAGTTAGAAACAAATTTAGTATAAATTCAAAAAGTCAATCTCATGCGGTAATCATAGAATTCAATTAGTCTCTGAAAGGAAACATTAATAAAAAAGTATATATAATAAATTCCGATTAATTCTCTAAACATCTAACTACAGATTAGTGTTCTGGATGTAGGAAATAAGAGTCTACTTAAGTTCTCTGAACGAAAAATTCCAGATTAATCTTCTAGTAAAGTAAATATGAGTTCACATTAATTCTTTGAATGTTTAGTTCCAGATTAGTTTTCTTGTAGTTTTAGATTAGAATCCTGACTCGGATTAGTTCTCCGAAATCTTATTTAGATCTGCATCTGAGGACTCACTGTACAGTGGTACGAAAAGAATCAATTAGTGTAAATTCTGAATGGTATTTCGTAGTACAGTGTAATACTAAAGTGACTGAATGTCAAAGTGATCTTGACAGTATTAACTTTCAGATGTAGAGTTGTTTTTTGGTGACCAGGTAGCCCATTATAAATTATAAAACTTGTTTACTGGTAATTTCTTTTAAATTTCTGTAGATGGTAGCAGATTGAGTAGGATGTACTTCAAATCAGGTGATAATTTGTTTTATACTTAGGAATTTTAATTGTTGTCCTTTAAGGCCCAACAACACATTATTTTATAATCAATCATAAAACTAATAATAAGACTCACAATCAATAATCACAAGTAAATTCTTTGGCAGTTTTAAATTTCTTTCGGTCATACAGAAACGTTGTTGGTAGCATTCACTTTTTGTTTAAAAAGTTTTAGATATGAATTTTTTAGTACTGAATTTTTTTTTTTATTTAACTTCTCTTTAAAACGCACTTTCATGCGAGTTCGCTATATAGAGATTATTTTGATAAGTCAGTGACTTTGATATAAAAAATATTTTTCCATTTTCACTAAAATTCTCTAGGTTTTTCGATATAAGCTCCGTATTTTCTGTCTATCCAAACAACAAATTGATATTTGTCAGACACAGAAATGATTTAAATTTCACTAAAAATTTCATCAAATTGGATAGACAAAAAAAAACACAGCTTTGGTATTTTTATACCTCCGCAGAAAACACTTTTTTGAAAGTGCATTAGTTTGTGTTTCTGCGAAATTCGATAATATTATTTCATTAAGGATTATTCGGTAACTGTTTAATATTTTCAATGTGAATTGCTTATGCTATATATTTTTATTAATATTTAATGAAAAATTGAATTTCTTATAACCATTTTGTACATCAATTCTTCTGAAAGCAAAAACGCCATTTCATTAATTCTCCAACTTACTCGACTCAATTGAATGGAAAATTGTTAGGATTTTGGAAAGAAATTTGGGCAGAAATCCACAGTGCTATACAATTTAATGCTTTGTCCGACTATCACCAACCAGCGAAAAAAAAGGCACGTTTCCTACTCCACACAGGGTACAATATTTTATAATCTGGTCCCCCTTATTTCCAGGAAAATGACTTGAGAACAATTCTTTTTGCCACACAATATAGCTCCATTATGCAATTTATCGATTCGCCTCAAAAGAGGGTGCTCAGCTTTGAACGACACCGATGAAAAGGCGCCTAAACACCGGGGAGCAGAGCAACAATTACTCCGGGAACGACCAGGTAATAAGATATTCCACCTGGAGGTGCCTGGGGAGCGTTCCAAAACAAGTTTTTCATACAAAAGCTTTTGAAAGACAACCGACCGAGCAGGTACCCCCGGGGCCGCGGGCCGAATTATGCCAATTTTGTGGCCCCAAATGCTCATAAACATCACCCGGGCGCCGTAATTAAGTTGTTTCCCTCTCATTATCCAAACTAGCAATTCAGATATTCCTGGTAGGGCCCGAAAAAAGCCAATGGCATTAACTCCAATAAAGGGAATGACATGAGGTTTAGGGCGCATTGTGCTCCCCCTGCCACTTCCAATTTCAGCACATATTTGAATTTAATGCTAATAGTTTTCAGGAGGAGGCTCTGTCTTGTGTCCGGAGGTATGAAGCTACCACAACATTAGCCCCTGAGTAAACAAAGTTTCCTGGGACAGCTCCTGCTGCTCATTGTCTAGCCCAACTTTGTGGCATTTTCATAATCAGATTCGGAGCTAACGATCCAGGTGCGCACACCAATCCCGGTGAATAATAAGGGAGGAGGTAAAAAGGCGTCCCGATGAAAACCGGGAACACATTAGAGAAAACCGGACGCATTCGAGCGTTTTTGCATACTTCCCAGATCCCTCTAGTGCAATTTGGAGCATGATGGACTGTGTGAGGTACAACCCCTGTCCATCAAGGGCTCTGTCCCGCCACCAGAGCCCTAAAAACAAAGAGGTTGCTGGTGCTCCTCTCGCCCTGTATGGAACAATAATATTTTTATGGTTATTAAATCCCGTCACAATAAATTGTTCTGGTTTTACCACGTCCCACATAAGTCTCGGGAGCTGGCACTTCTGAATGGGTTTTAAATGGCATATGAGTTACTCGGGGGGTTTCCAGGTTCCAGGATTCAGGATCCGGGACCGGGACAAGAACTGCTAAATGCCGTAAATGGGTGTAGCTCTTTTACTAGACATACCTCATTTACGGCATGTATGCATATGTATAGTATTGTATATGTTTCTCATTTGTTTTTTATTTCATGTTTTTGTTTGAGATGGCAGGGGAAAACGAGGGCAAAAACTTAATTTCAGCCCCCGGGCAAGTGCAACCATTTAAAATGGTAAACAAAGCTATATAACGTCCTCGCCGGGACTCCTCAAAAAGAGTGGCCAGGGCGGCACACACATGGTGCCCCTTCCTTCCCCCGAGCCCGAGGAACATGTACTGGGTGCTCCTATTCTATACGTTCACAAATTGCAGGTTCTTCCAGTCCAGGAGCGTTAGCACAGTACAGTGGGAAAAGTGAAAAGCGGGGGCCCAAGAATAGGCGAGCACACTGTGACATAAATAAAATTCTTGAAAAGTTAAATTCCTGGTGAACCACTTGTTCCTGTTTCTCCCTAATTGCTCTGGATATGACCGAGTTGCAGTTTGCCACAAGTGTTCAAGTTGCACATATCCGTTTCACGTATGGCGCGCGGGAGCGAGGCAACAAAGCCCCCGCACAATTTAATGGAAAATGTTCCAGGATAAGTTGCTTCCTTGGCAGCAGGGAATGGGAACCATTCAACTAGAACACACCAAGTGTTTATAGTCCCTTTCTTTTCGGTATCAAAAGAGGCTCCCTCCGTCCGAAAAAAAAAAATGAAAGAAAGGGAAACTTAAAGTGGCATAACGCTCCTGTGAAGAGAGTTCGCAAACCCAGCAGAGTCCCTTTCCTTGGTCCCGGGACGACGAGTCACTGAGCAAACGGGGCCCTTTCCAAGATTCGGGAGAGCATGAAAAAGCTGTTGATTTCGGCAACACAATGTAAATGAAATCCAAATACGAAATAAAATAAGCAAAGAAGGGGCCCTCGGTCCGCAATTCACGGTGATTTAAGTTCGTTACCCGGGAGGCCGGAAACCGAACGGACGACGACGATGACGGGGACGACCGACACGCCGGGATCATTCCCGGGGACAGCTAAAGGTCACTGGCTCTCTTCTGGCAACTGCTCGAGTAAGCCTAAAAAATAAAGGAATTGCCGGACCCCTGGATAAACAGTCCTGGATTTTAATTTCACCAGGTATATACTCACGACCATTTGAATTAAGAAACCACCGCCATTCCGGGCGTAAGAAGCACAAACAGACAAACGCGCTTCCGGTTGAAGCTCTCGCCCCAAATTACACTTTTCCTGAATATATAGAAAGATTCCCGGCTGAGCTCAGCTCCCGGGCATCCCTCATTGCATCCAGGACTGCACCAAATCGGGGACGTAGTACCACGACGACGCCGCCGCCGCGCCGCCCATCGAACTGTTGGATGTCCGCCGTTCAGATGATTCTCAACTTAGATTTATTCCGAAGTGATTTATGCGGGCCCGAGCACCCGGAGAAAGGATCTGGTCCCGGAGAAGTGGCATCTATCTCCCGGTCCTGTTACTGCTGACCAAACTGTTTTCGAAGGGGACTTTTTTATTCTCTCCCGCCCGTGTTTTGTTGACGCTCCAGGTAAACATACCCTCCTTGAAATTTCTGTTTGCTTTCTGCGGACTCGATGGCTTCTTTGATAAATTAAAACGTGACAAGGGAAAAGGAAGAGAACAAAAATCCTTTCTGGAATCGCTCCGCTCTGCGGGCACTGGACTGAAGACAGGGATTACTGAATTACCTGAGGACACAATCCTGACAAAGGCTCCGGCACAGGGATGAAAATGGATGAACAGGGAATTGGAAGGATTGTGGCGGTGCAAATTGTTTTCCGTTTATATGGTTGCATACAAGGAGACTCTGTCGTTTTCGCAGGGACAGCTTACATACGTTCCTTGTGCATTCCTTTGATCACGCTGGTGCACCACAAAAAAAAAAAAAAGCCATTTCCAAGAGGATTCGCCTGTTCGTCTGTTTCGCTTGTTACGAATGAAAAGAATTATAAATCACAATGCACCTCATTTTTTTAATATAATTCAGAATAGTGTCTCGCAGCGTAATTTTCACAGGTAGGAAGTCTTTTTTTTTTTGAATTTTTAATAATTCCACAGTCTCTGATCTTTTAACTAGACTGCACTTTGAAATATATTTTCATAACGCACTACACTGCTCGACAAAAATTAATCTTTAATTTTCTGCAGAACAAGTCATATAACATTTCTATAGGATTTGTTCCGTATATTACGAATTCGCAAATAAAAATATCCTATCACGTCACGTTTTAGCAAAATAGGGTTGAAAAGTACAAAATATCGTATGCCATTTTTAAAAATTCATTAAAAAATAACGGAACGTGAAAATATCCTAATCACATGATTCAAAAGAGAGCCTGAATCCTTATCTACTATATATTTATATGGTATATTTAAGAAAAACCACTTATCTAAAATTTTCATAAGCATGCGCCAATTGTGATCTTCATTCACGATCTATTAATCGACTTATAGAAAAAAATTTAATTTCACGGAATATTTCGGAAAGTAGTATTAAAGCCTCTCGTTTTTTAATATAATATAATAAGTAAAGGTTCATATTTTTATTTCAACTACTTTACAAGCTCCTGCTACTACTTTTTTTTCGAAAACGTGACGTGTTAGAACTTTTTCGTTTGCAAATTCGAGATCCCTGGAAAAAGATCCTATCGAAATTACTACTTTGTTTTGTAAAGGGATAAACATCACAGGCCTACGCTATTCTTAACACGTTCACGCCGGCGCGTACCACCGATGGCCCGCACTAGACTGCCTAATCGGAAGGCGCGTACCACAGGTGGCTCACATCAGCTTTGCGTAACACATAATAAATAAAACTAATATGTCTTAATAAACGTATAGTAAAAGGAAACTACAGTTTTGTTAAACAAGATTTTGTGCAAGGCGCCGCAAGATAAAGCAAAATGCGATTTTAACTGCCGCCCGATGAAGTGAAATACAAAAAACTGCGCCGGCGTCAACGTGTTAAATATATTGTAAGCATCGAATAGCTGATAAAAATATATGAACGCTGATTCACTGGACACTATTACTAGAAATCACTTCTACAAAATAATTTTGAAATTAAAAATAGACTTTTGGCCGATTCTTGGCCCGTCGAACTCTTGGTTGTTAGAAATAATTGAATTTTCCTTTTTTCACGAATAGAAATGGAATTTCAAGTTATTATTTGGAGTATTTAATTTTTGTCTTTACTTTTAACCAGGATATATGGTTCTATTAACCAATCTTATATATGTATGTTTATATGTTATTACACCACTTTTAAACCTAGAACGATAATCTACGTCCCCGAGATGTACGTCGTACGAAAATATTGCTATTTCTTTCTAACTACAAAACTTAATATGTATATATATAAAGTTCAGTTGTCGGCCAGAGTTACTGTGGTCAGTATGAAAAATTACTACTTTTTGAAGAGTTACCTTTATCTACCATTTTTGCATATAAATATTGAGTAAAATGAATAAAAAAGCATTTTTTCATACATGTATTTATTGAGCCCAACAACTTTTATATTAATATCTATCATATCAACGTCAAAAAAAATTCGGTAAAATAGTATTTTTTTCAAGCATCTAATGTGGATTAATCCCTTAAGATACTAACATTATTCATATAGACAAATTGATATAATTTTATCTAGAGGTATAACAATTTTCGGGTAAAACGTTAGTATTCTTGTGACACATTTTAAAAGTGAAGTCTTTGGACTACTTAATAAAAAATTTCTTCACTATATACGATAAATCGATATACAAAAGTCTCGTTCTTACTATTTCTGATAACACGAAAACGCCCAGACCTGTCCGAATTAAATTAAATTATTATTATTGAAGAACTCCGAACGCAGCATTAAACTAAATCTCACAATCTTCACCCGACCTAAAAATGGCGTCTGGTCGGTTTCAGGATATGGTCGAAAAGCGGTCAAAATAATTTAAATGGGCAATTTAAAATGTTACATCCTCGGAATTTGGACCCAACCACGCCACCGTACCCAGAGGCCAGTTTGGGGCTCATTAATATTCCGGGAGTGCGCTCGATAGAAAATGGCTACGCCAAGAATCTCGGTCATTAAATTTCCCCGTAAAATTATGAGCCATCAATTTTCTCCCAAAACAAATCTAATTCCCTAGAAAGGACAACTGCTGTCATCCCGGGGGCGGCAGCGCCAACGGCATGGGACAGGGGGGATGTTGGGTGGACGTCGACGCAAAAAGGCGCAAACGGACATAATAACAAGCCCGGGAATCAGAGTGAAATGCCGAAAATTTCTGGGGCGCTCCATAGAGCGGGGGCGCAACTATTTGACGATTAAGCACATTATCGGCGATCAGATAAAATTTATTGATGTGTGCCTTGAATTCAACCCACCTGAATAAATCATGTGGCAAAAGAGCTGTTGAGTCCTTCAATGTACGTCAGGGGCTGGCCGTTCCGGAATGGGGCTGCTGCTCCCGGCTCCACTGTGGAGCCAGGCCAGTAAGTCCTCTCTCCGACGTGGTAGAGGAAGACTCGGAGTATATTCAGGAGTTACTTGGGGCCGTCATGAACGATTTCCTTGCCGGCTTTTTATTCATTCGAACAGCCGTCGTCGGAACTGCTCCAGCCGAGCTCCTGGTGTCCCTAGTATAGTGTTATACTATATATATGCGATGGGTTCAAGGAGCACCGGCAATTCTATAAGTTTCCGGACTTTTATGCTCCCAGTAATGTGTGCGATTGTATTTGGAGCTCCCTACGATGAATAGGCAGACTGGGCGGCGCAGGCCGGACCCACAATTCTTGGAATTCTCTAGATACAACATGGGATCCCCTGTAAGACCCGCACTACTTTTGCTAGCTGGGATTGTATAAAATTCTCCTCTCTGTCCTCCAGGAGCTCCCTGAGATGCATTTAAATATCAGCTCTAAACCTTCTCTTATCCCTTAAGGCTGGATAAATAAATTCAATGGTATTCATCAGCGTTTTTCCCTTCATGCGAAGCAAAAGGTCCCGGGTCCGGGACTTGGGACATGATGCTGCCATTGCTGGCGATAGTACGGTGCGTACCACGAATGTGTCTTCGTCCCGTCCGTAGCTGAATGGCGGAGCGCCCTTCCTTCTGCCCCTAGTCCCTTCATCTTCAGCTATAAGGTAAACAAATAGTAAGAATGGAAGAGAAAAAAAAAATGCGTACGTTTCAATAAATACCGGGGGAAGCGAACGAGTTCTGTGCCCGAGCAAAAAGGCAAGACGTGGCACAAAACAGCGTACTACAGCATCCAACATCCAGACAAAAACAAAAGAGGCCACAAGAATCCGAAGAAAACCTGCCCGATGACGATCCCAAAACCAGCAAAGAGCTGCTGCGCGAGGGCTCCGGGCTTTGGGTTTCAGGCTCCAGAGGCACACGATCTGTACTATGGGGGCTCACAATGGAGAAGAGGAGCCCTCTCAACCACCAGAGCCCCGGTTTCGCGTTCTACATGCGAATTACAATCTGCTTGTCGCCATTTGGATGCTCTGTTGCTGTGGAGCTTTTCGGTCTCGACAAGATGTATTTCAAGTATATCGGAGTATTTGAGAATATCTGATACCTGGGCTCGTTTTTTACCTGCCTCAATTTTACGAGCTAAACTCTTCGCATATCGACCGGCACGAAATGGTCGAAACGAAATGGTCCATCGTTCAGCAGCCGATTCCAGCGGAATTCCTCGACTAATGGGAAGCTGATTCAAGCAGATTTTCTGGGTTTTCCGCATAAAAATATCTGGGCAGCATTAACACACATACACTCGATACGGAATTCCTGGAATCGAGGTCTGATAAGCTTCAGAACGTTAATGAAAACGATGCTTTTTCAGGTAATCCATTTTTATTAGTGGTGTACCGCCGTGAAGACGACGACGACGACGATGACAACGAAGACGTTGAACAGACCTCTTTTTATATACTCTTCCATTTGGATGGAGGAGCGTCGCCAGAGCACAAATCTTGAGGCTGTTTGCCTCCTAATAAGAACAAGATTTGCTTAACGATTTCGAAGATAAACGAGAGTACGCTTACCTCTGAATTGATGCCCATAGGCGACTCAGATTAAATTTAGATAGAAGCACCCAAACCCGTGACCCCCCTTAACGCAATTTGTTCTATGTAAATTGGTGGCCCCCGGCATGCGGACCATTAAATTCGTAACTTTGTTATTTTTTACAATTTTTTTATTCCAGTATTTTCGTTTCTTTTTTTTTCTATACTCCTCGAATGTTGGGAACAATAAACAGAGGACAGACAGACAGACAGGAACACTCTGGGCGAATCTGTCTTTAAGAATAAAGCAGGCACCTGAGATTTTTGGCTAACATTAGGGGGGGAATAATTTACGAACTTGCTTCTTCTATAGGAAGGAAGATTTCTAGAATATTCAATTTAGAAAATCGATCTATGTGTACTCTCTTCCGCCTCCAGAATCCTGGTCCAAGGGCAGGTAAACAAGATGAAGTGCCATAGTACCGGATGTAATTGAACTTGGTCATTACAGCTGATTTCGATGCAAATCTACTTAGGCCAGAAGGAATTCGGATTGACTTGAAATTCTGTGTGAAATTTAAATAGCACACCGCTCGGCTGCGTCCCTGGGAGAATCATCCTCCTCATTTGCGAGACCTGGATTACCTTGGTGACGGATCCTATCACGTTTTCTAATTTGATTCACAGCAGGGCGCACAATCTGAAGTTGTTGACGCTGAAGAGGGCAACTTTAAAACGAATCCAAATCCAAATTGATGGATGAAATTATTCACTTCCTCTGTTTGGGTCAGGTTTTATTCTAATTGAATCCTCGAGGCATCCCCCAATTACTATAGAAGCAGACAATATCGAACAATTTATACTATGATATTGTTTTCTTCTTAAATTTGTTCTTATGTCATATTATGATATGACCCGGGAGTAATTTTGATTGTCTTTAAGTACTACGGTGATCAAAAAATAGTGAGACTTTTTAAATAAAACACAAACGGCTTATTATTCTTCCATATTTATTCCATCCCCTTCAAAGTAGTCCCCTCCGGATATAACACATTTATGCCAACGATATTTCCATTCTTCGCAAAAGTTCTTGAAGTCGATTTCCGGAATGGCCTTCAAAACCTTTTTCGATTCGGCTTGTATCTCTTCAATTGAGTCAAAATGATGTCCTCTGAACGGTTTTTAGAGTTTCAGGAATACCCAGAAGTGAGACGGAGCTAAATCAGACCAATAATGCTTTTGATGACATTTTGGCAGTTAGAAATTATTGTTTAACAGATATTAGCTCCACGCTCTTTTTAGATAAATGGAGTTTTTTTGGAACCAAAGCGATGTGACGCGTCTGAGGCCCAAATGGTCTTTCAAAACGATCGTATGGACCCAAATAATATTTGCGTAATATAAACAAAGTCTCTAATTCTCAATCCACGATTTTTAAGCACCAAATTCTTGATTTCATGGATGTGGTGTTCATCGGTAGAGGTCAAAGGACGGCCAAGACCTTGTGACCTAAATGAAAGTAAACAAGCGTGTCTCATTAACTACTGAAGATATTGGCATGCAATTTGACGCAGATATCATTTAAAGTGCTACCAACCCTAAGAAAAAAAAACTACTTGCTTTTTAAGCCCTCATGGTTTAAATGGGAAAAGTCTTACTATTTGTTGATCACAGTAGCACAATACTTTAAGAGTATTCTTTATAATTTTTATGTGCCTCTGAGGCAAATTAATGGAGTTATAGGCTTTCAAAATCTCAAAGAAATTTGTTCTCACATTTTTTTTTAATACAGTGGAATGTATGGAAAATGCTTCTTCAAGAGTGCGCAACAGAACTCATTTCTTTCTTTTTATCTGTGGATTATATTTTCAGTTTAAATACCGAGCGTGAAAAAGTTAAATATGAAATAATTAATTTAGCATATTTTATTTTCACTATTTCATATCAAATATCTAAATCGAAAGTAATTATATAATTCTACAAGAAAAAAAACGATTTTTAACGATTTAAAACGATTCACTAGCGAAAATCCAAATAGTCCGACAGCTGTTTCGTATTCGATTCTTTTTCAATATCTTTAACGAGCTATATATTCGTTTAAAATAATTCTTTTTCAATTAATTTGCGAATCGTTTGGCTGTGTGGAGTTGGTACCTTTTGGTACCTTTCGTGTTTATAGAAGACATTTCGTTCAGAAATTTCATCAAAATCGGTTGTTACTTTTAGGATCCCAAATTAAAATTATATTTATTCGAAAACGGTCAAACATTTTATGATATTAAATTAGGATACTTTCTAAATATTAAAATCAAGTTAATACTTTCTCCTTTTAGTAAAATAAGTTGGTGACAGATATTATCCATAACAATGGAATGCTTAAAATATTGAGAATTATTACAATTGTATTAAATTTGAATTCCAAAAAAACTTTCTTTCTATTCTTATGGCTTTGTAAAATTAAAGATTCTGAAATTCTGAATTACAGATTTGAAAATAATTCTATATTTCTTCTAAGTAATAAAATTGATGAAATAATTCGAAAAACGATCAATTTAAATTTCAAATTGTTTTAAATTATTTTAACTTTTTAATTTTTTTTAATTTTTACCAAATTTTTTATCGTGTACAAATATAATTTCTCAAGTGTAGGGTAGGGCGGGGCTAGTTGAGCAACTTTTCACTTGAGCGGTCATAGCTCCTCAACGATAAGTCTTAATGGCTTGTTATGCATACTGATGAGTAAGTAATTTATCCCTTTCCAAAAGTGTCCATAGTAATTTTTTCTAACAAATCGCATTTAAGAGCTACAGCCGTTTAAGTGAAGAAAGTCAAAGATGCTCAACGTACCCCACAGGCGAGGTAAGTTGAGTATGGGGTAAATTGAGCAATTAGAAATTCTAGCCAAATCATGGGTTCAATTTTTACTAGACATGAAATAAAATTTCCATTTTACAATCAGCTTTTTATTTATAATATAGTATTTTAGGAAAACTAAAAGTAATTTTCTTCTAATATTTAAAAAAAATAGAATCAACAAAAACTCAACATATCTTAAGCTTAACTTTTGAATTAAAACTGTCTTTCTACTTAAAATCAGACTTGAACATTTATATAATTATCAATAAAGCTTATACTAATAAAGAAAATATTAATGAGATCTTGGAAACTTAATCATCGTTGTCGCTGTTGCAATTAATACAAACAAAAGTAACTATTGCTCAACTAACCCCAACCCAAAAATTCGAAACAAAAGTAAGGTTATAAAAAAACTCTTAGAATTATTTCCAAAACCTTTATACATACCAAAAATATACTAAATTTATAGAAGTTTAACACTTACCTGATTGAAAACGGATAATATTTGACTCGTATAGAAGAAATATTCCTATTCACGATTTTTTTTACTTTTTGGTCGCTAAATAAACAAAGCGTGCCTGTACTTCACTCGATCAACAAGTTGTCACTGGCGGTTGCGCGATGAGTTCCCCCCGCAACCACTTCTTTCCGCAATGTGATGCATTAGCATGCGGTGTGTAGTTTCTGAGATATTTCGATTGCCCAACTTACCCCTATGCTCAACTAGCCCCGCCCTTCCCTATTATGCGAAAATTCGTCTGGTAAAAATTTTTAGTCATTTTATGAAATAAATTTTCCTGAGAAAACATATTAAATCATATGTACTTAAATTTTCTATGAAATTGAGCACTTTGCAGTTTGTGGTTTACGATCGATAGCTCAATTTCAAGAGAAGAAAACTGCAAGAAACGATGCTTTTTCTGCTCATTCTTATTTTCATTGTTTCTTCCACTCATTCATTTACCTAAAATCAGCCTCTTCTTTTCTCTAAAAACATTCCTATCAAGTGGCTTGTTAAAGCGAACTCCTCCTTTCACCTCATATGGCATGCAAGGAAATGTGCTATTCACAAATATTTTCTGTTCCATTATATCGACACCGCAAAAACCTTCATTCGTATAAGGGAGAGAGGAAAACAGGAGAACTTGTGTCCCATAAAACATCCTCATGACGTAAACTCCTGTCGAGCTGCGTCGTTTCCGTGTGCATTAAAACGTGACCAAATACCGAACCTCTCCTAAACCTACTCGTTATAATTGCAACCGAAAAACAATAGCATCTCATGTGGAGACTGGGGGGCTCCAGAGAAGGCCAGTGACCGCTGTATCTGCTACTCTTATTATTCCTGGAATGGTCCTCATGTTGGTCCAGTACCGATGAAATTTACACCCTACTCTCTCCTGTGTGTCCTTCATTTACAATACATATATAATAAAATGAACCCTTGTTGTGTCTTTGCCAGCATCACGTAAAAACAATTGGACAGATTTTAATGACACTTTGGCATTTTATACCTTAGAGACTTGATCATTATCTCCAATTATAATTACCACGATATTCCTCATGAGAGCTAAGATATTAAAGGAATTAATTTATTTATATCTATACATTATAATAAAATTTGAAACCGAGTTGTGTCTGCGCACACATCACACAAAATCTACTGGATGGATTTAAATAAAACTTGGTATAGTTATAGTTTATGTGACTTATGTCCTTGACTAATATTTAAGATATTATTTGTTCTGATAAAATATAGGGTCTCAAAATGAAGATAAAGATATCTACCAATAGTTGTAAACTTCATAGGATTACCATACAACTTGGTACTTGCAGATTTTTGCTGATTTCGAATTTACTATCAAAATTTTGAATTTCAAAATGGCGACCAAAATTTCTAAAGTTCAAGAGAACTTAATGAAAATTACTACAAAGAGTATTTCGGGGCTTCTGATTTTAAATCCATTATCAAAATTTGGAAATTTCTAAACCATTATTCCAAAGGGAAAATCTACTCCCACTAATCTACCGAAATTGTTTAAATACTGACCCCCAAACTCACTACTCTAGACTTTATCAAGCGATGGTCGAAGAATTCAATGATCCATACATTAGAAGAATGTATTTCACGTTTTATTACGCCCCAATTATGGGTGTAATGAACCTATGTCGTCAATGTCACGCTCTTTTAACACTCGCTATGTCAATGTCGGCTTTCACTTGTGAAGAATATAGTTTGAGTCAGCTTCGTTGAGATTAGTTTCATTTAAATCTTGTATTATTTATATACATTTTTCTGAAATAGTCAATTTATTGGTGAACCGCTGGTAAATAAAAAGAATTAATTAACGTAGTTGTGATAATTTTTAACTATTGTGCGATAATTGCAAAGTGATTTTCCTGTAATTTCCCTCTAACATATTTTAAGCTAATTTCAAGCAAATTTTCAGGTAAACGCAGGCACAACTTTTCTAGGTTAATAAAACCTCGTTGCAGAACAGAAATAAATAACGACATTCTTCGAATTTATTTTAGACTCGTCCACGAGTCTTTTTCTAAAGCATTAGTGAATACAAAACTTTTAATGAAATAATGTCTGCTCGCGCTGTCACGGAGGGCCCCGTGGGCGCCTCACCATGGCTCGCGAACACGTGTATTTTTTGAGTTTATGGAATTCTTGTGCGAGGGTGGCCACGGGGTCGAGTCCTTCATCCCCCCAACCTTCACGGAGGGAGAATGTACGTATGTTCGAGCCGCACTCGAGCTGTACAGAGCAGATACACGCTTTGCACATTATCCAGCATCTCGGTCCCGATCCCGATCCCGGGCCCAGCATCCGTCTCCGCGGAATGTCCGGGTTCTCGTTAACGAGGAATTACCTGTGTATGCGCCCAGCTCCGGGGCTAATGATATTAAATGAAACTAAATAAATCCTGCATGGGGGGCACGACGGCGAGATGATTGCTTAATCCTTGCAGCTCCAGCACGATGCGGCATGGCACGGGTTCGGCCGTGTTCTGTCCGTCGTTTGCTCAGAGGCTCCGGGGTCCTAGACCAGACCCAGAGAAAAATGCCTGGAAATGGGGGGCGGATGTGTCTGTGTACCTGAGCCGCATACTGGCCACGAAGCACCGCAGCCAGCGGAGCAATTAAACATTTTGATCAAAATTCAAATCATGAATTTTTAAGATTTTTCTCCCACTCCTCCTCCTCTTGTATATAATTATTGCGGGTCTCGATTGGGACAGATCTTGGAGCTTTGGCTCGAATGGGGCCCGAGCAGGGGGCTAATTGTGGATGCAGGTGCCGTTCGGGCTAATGCTGTAGTAGTTCGTGCATAGTTGGAGCTCCGGGGGCTCCTGGTTCAGCTGCCACCGCCTCTGCAGGAGAGCCCCATTTTGGGTGTGCGAGCAATTCATCATCTATTTTATCGTCACGCTCTCGTATCAACCGAAAGTCTAATGATAGTCATATTGTAAAATTATTTTAACGAGTTTGCCGCCAAGGTGTGGAGCTCTAAAGATTATTAGCACGTCGCACTTGGCGGTTTCTCCCATAGAACTCGACACTATTGCCAGACCGAGATGAATTCTAATTTCCACGTTATATAATTTGTGGCTGGGGCTGTGAGCTGTGCATTGTGTGCAATTTATACACCTTGATAAAGAAAAATAACTGAGTTCGGTGCATTCTATAGAAAACTATATTTTTTCTCTTTATCATCGCTTGTTTGTGGATGTCGGTGTTTATATTCTGAACGCATTTAACGATCTAGAAGTATTACGTAACTATATTGCAATCTTTTCTTTATCAAGAATGGCAATTAGCAGTCGCAGAGAATGTTAAACACTTTGTTCTACTAGGAATATTTAAGTCTCGATTATCAGGTATTCATGAGTGTTGTTGCACATTCTTGTCACACTTAACAATACAAAAGACTTTCAATTTCTTAAACACTGCTAATTGACAGGATCGTCAATGCTACAACGCATTTAATTAACAACAAACATTAATTACTCCCTCCCTATCGAAATGATTGTCCGACTTATAAATTTGTATCTGATCAAGGAGAAAGAAGCGGGAAAAGGATTTTGAATTCGTATTAAATAGAATTTTGATACTATATGTCGATTTATTTTCATTATTTTTTAATGCAATTTAAGTTCGTCTGAAGAGAGATGTGCGTTAAATACTGAAACATTAAACGATGTTTTTTTTAACTTTGCAGCATGTCGTAGAATGAACTATGCAGCATGTCGTAGAATGAACTATGGGGAAAATAATTATAAGCTTCCACACATAAACAATTTTTTTATATAGTCGAAATGCTAAAATTAATGTCTTGCGCCCGCTGCAAGAGTTAATTCCACTTTAAATATCCCCGACTTCGTGGCACCACAAGTTTTTCAAAAAATGAACAAACCTATTTATTAATTTCAGCGACAAAAGATATATAGTATACTAAATAACAATATATATTGTTACAATTTTGCCCGCCGAGCGGCTGGCCGGCAAAATTACACCATCTGCCTTCGCTATACTTTGGCGAATTTGCCGACGAACGGACTGACGGACGGACTTAGGGACATTTTTATTAAGAATATTACTCGTCCACCGAAGTAGACGAGCCAAAAAAATCGATGAGTGTTTCGATCCGAGAAGCCAAGCTGATCTCTTCAGTATGGCGCTTGGCTTCTCTGCCATAGACACTCACAAAGGAGGGATCGAAAGCTAATCCCTATATCTGCCCGATCGCAACTTCAAGTGTGAAGTATAAGCGAAGGCAAATTCTGTAACAGGTCCGTCTGTCTGTCCGTTGGTCGCGGAATTTTGGCGAAGGCAGATAGTGTAATTTTGCCGGCCAGCCGCTCGGCGGGCAAAATTGTAACACTGGTGCCAGGTGTGGGGTTCCCGAAGCCCTCCTAACCGGGGGCAACCCCACAATCCCTCTAGCGTCCAGGGCGTCAATGACGGCGATCGTGCAGCCATCTTCGGCAGCCGATCGTTGATGCAGCCGCGGTTCTCCTCTGCCACAACGGCCGCGTTTTTCACTGCCGCAGGGACATTGTGGCAGTTGTATTTCGTACCCGCGTGCGCCTCCCGCGCTCTTGTCCTCTGCCACAATGGCCGCGTTTTTCACTGCCGCAGTGACGTTGTGGTAGTTGTATTTCGCGCGCGTATCGCGGCTGCAGCCATGCCGTCGCTGCATCCATGGTAGCATTGGCCATGGCGTCCTGAATGCCGCATGAAGTTGCTCGGATGGAACTTCGAGCTTCTGACGAGGGAGTACTGTTACAGAATTTGCCTTCGCTTATACTTCACACTTGAAGTTGCGATCGGGCAGATGTAGGGATTAGCTTTCGATCCCTCCTTTGTGAGTGTCTATGGCAGAGAAGCCAAGCGCCATACTGAAGAGATCAGCTTGGCTTCTCGGATCGAAACACTCATCGATTTTTTTGGCTCGTCTACTTCGGTGGACGAGTAATATTCTTAATAAAAATGTCCCTACGTCCGTCCGTCAGTCCGTTCGTCGGCAAATTCGCCAAAGTATAGCGAAGGCAGATGGTGTAATTTTGCCGGCCAGCCGCTCGGCGGGCAAAATTGTAACAATATATACCTAGAATACACGAACACACCTTGTGGTTTCTCTGAAGGTTTTTTTATTAGAATTACTTTACTATTCATGAATCACTTCATCTATGCATACGGCCTGCAATCGCTTTAATCAAAATGGTCGAATTACTCTGTGGACTGATTTTTCATTTTGACTAAACCCATATTAAAACTTCTAAACTAACTATTATGCAAGTTGATTTCGTCCAACTCGACTAACGAACATACTAATTTTCTTAGCACTTTGAAAATGTTTTTTCGAGTCGAGTCGAGTGGAATCGACTTCCATAATAGCGCTCTAAATCTTACAATTAAAAAGGATTATTGCATCCAATGTAAAAATTGGTATTTTTAATTGTTATAGTTCTTTCTATTGCAGCCGGATTACCTTACCAACAAAACGGTACAACACTAAATGTAACAAATTGCTGGTAATGAGCAAAACAAAATCAAGACTGTGGTAGTCTTGGTATTGATCTAGTCCTGCATCAATAGACTTTGTCTTGGTCAGTCAAATGAGAGCCGTCGGAAGATGTCCACTTATGGGCAATTTCTTGAATTGAATTAAATAATTGAATTTCCCACAGTAAAAGTGGTCAGATAAATAAGTGATTATCTCAAAATGAACTGATATGACAACTATTTTAAAGATAGCTAATTTTTCGTTAATTGAGCCTTTTATAACATAATTTGACAAAGAAAAAAATTGATGTTTAAGCGATGATAGGTATAAGTATTAACATTTTTAAAAATTCCGATCTGCAGAAAATTAGTAAATGATAGAAATAGATAGTATAAAAAAAAATAAATTAATAAAATTCATAAAGTTCTGACCATTTTCACTAAACGGTCGTGTTAAAGATAGGATACTTTTTTTTTATACTAGAGACCCTCCTTAAAAATACTAAAAATAGAAGAAAATGTTTTTCAGTCAGCAAAAATCCCGCAGTTCAGTTTCTCAAACATGATCTTGGTCTCGGTCTTGGACCTTCTGCAAGACCAAAACCGATTCTGTTCATAACTAAAAATTACCCACAATTTAATATATATTAAATTTGCAGTAACATTGCTACTCCAAACTTCAAGATCAAAAGGAGTATTTTAAAAAGAAAAAAAAATGTATACTTTGTAAACCTTTTCCTGGAATGATACGATAAAAAATAAAAAATACTTCAATTTCTACGCTGTTACCCTGCTCAAGAAGTGTAAATGCCTTTTTTTAGTCTCGCAATGCTTTCACAAATAAAATCCCATCATGTAAGTATGGAATGAGGGGAATAGAGTAACAAACATTTTTTCTTATTTAAAAAGGAAAAAAAAAAAAACGCATCCGTCAAGGAGATCAGCCCCAACGTGTGGCAGATGCCGTAGTATTTTTGCCCCTTAACCTTCTCCATAAATACACCTGAAGTATGAGGGCGTTAGGACCCTCACACGACTCAAGAAATAAATGCTCCCGCTAGAAAAAGTCTTTAAAATTAAATTCAGACGAATCACAGCGATAGAAAGTAGGTAAGAAAAAAAAAAAAAAAAATATATATCCCCTTCCTGCTTTTTTTTTTATTTTTTTAATCGTATTGCGCCCAAAGGTGGAAACGTAATTCAAGCCCACGGGTGCTCCATCCGAACGGTGCCCTTCACATCAACGTTACTTTGAGATTTAAGGCGCCACAAAAAAAAAAATATATACTACATATAAAAGGAGAGAGTAAAAAACCAAAAATTCTCTCTAAAAGCGGGCTAAAAAGCACACGCCCCATCGAAAAAAGCATTACCCACAGAGGGAGACGGGACGGGGGAGGAAAATTACTCGGCGTCACGATAAAATCTGTAGAAAAGGATAAAAATTTTCTTCGCAAATTACCTTACCCCCTGTTGCCATGATGGAGCGTATCCTGTTCTCCTGTTCCTTGGACCCCATCCCTTCCAAACATAAAAAAAATAAGCACTTGTTTGCCGAAGCATGTCGCTCCCTTACAGTCGCCACTTGAGACGTGCGGCTCGTGGGGCGGGTTTTAAGAGGGCTGCTGTTCGGGGGGAGGAGGATGGGGCCTGCGTTCGGAGCACCTTCTTCGAAACGATGCATGAAGGCGTCATAGATAAATATCGCAATTACTTTCCTCGTATGTCCCGGCAGCAGTTCTTAAATTAGCTTAAGACTCCCGTTGAATTCTGAAGTATTATTCAGGACGTTTGGGGCACGGTGGGGGCCCTTCTTGAGCGCCGCCCTGCACACAGTGATTTACTCCCGGCGATTCTTCTTCCTTTACGCTCTTTGCTCCGACTCCGTGCTCCTTTCGAGTCAGTTACGTCGCCCGAGATCATAAATTTCTGTTCTATTTATTAGAGGAGTTTTTATTTTATTCATGGCACGTCTAACTGTCATCTGTACATGAAGGGACGGGCGGGAGGAGGAGAAACAGTCGTGCAGCAGTCTTACATCTTATGCTCCACAAGAGGAAGGTTGGCGAAATGTACTATACACTGGTTCCAGTTCCAAGCTCCAGATATTCCCGGCCAGCATATCAATAGGCAGGCACCAAACCGTGCCCCCAAAAGTGTTATTTCACGTAAGAGCCAGGCCGAGTTGAGTATGGGCCGGGTTTGAGGGTCGACCAAGTGGCCCTCCTCATGCCCTCCAGTATATCGTCAAGCAACCGTATATGCGCGAGGTTGAAACTAAAAAAATATATATATATATTCCAGAAAACGACTTCCCCCCTCGGGTACATTTCGCCGAACAGTGGTGCAGATCCGAGATCCGGGATTGTTCCTCCTGCCGGCACTTCTCCATTATCGTCGCAACAGCCTGTTAAAATCCATAAAAGGCGAAACGCTGAGAATTCCCGATCTGGAGCTGCCATTCGAAGTTGGGGCCGGGAAATCGGGAAAACCGGGAACCGAAGCCTCCACTCCAATTCTCCTGACTGTTTTGTATTTTCATATTTTTTCATTCCTCTCGATAAAACGCTCTGCAAAGATCAATTTATTCCACATGTGTGAACCTTCAAGATATTTGCATTCAGGATCCCCCCAACCCCAATGGCCCCGGATGTAATCCTTTCGTCATTTCGCCTGGTTCACCCACCGGCCCCAACTGTGCCCCGATGATGGTACAGAGCAGAAGGAGAGGCTGTGATGTGAACAGAACACATCCTTCTCCAGAATCAGAATCACCAAGGGTCCGTCCGGGAATACCGGAGCAAAACCGGGTTCTCTTATTGCATTGTTAGCATCATCGGCCTGGACCCTTATATATACTATATATACATTATAACCGTAAGGAAGGAGCAAAAATCAAGACACGATCCCTTTTTCCGGCCCTCCAGCACTATTCCTGGAATGGAGCAGTAGACGACGAACACTAGTCCTAGTCCTAGTCATACGGATATAATTTGTAACCGATTGGGAGGGAGAATTAATTGGAGGATCTGGGTATGACCCGATAGTGGAATTATGGGTAATAAATTCAATTTTTTTTACGAGTTTGTGTCTCTCTGATCCGGGCCATTTGTCATCGTTAGCCATTTAAATTTTGTGTGTCCTCCAAGGATTTTATTTATTCGTAAAATATCCCATGCCTTAAGTGGAGGGCTAAGAGACAGCTGGAATTTATGGGGATTCCGGACTTCGTCCTGAGAACTTTCTTCCTTCTTCCGACGGTGGCGACATCTACTACAGTAGCCCCACCACTGCACTCTTCTTCTACAAAACTTCGAGACTTCGAGAGCAATACAGCCGAGGACATAGAAACCCCGCGCTCCCTTGGGTAATCCCAATTTCAATACATATATCCCAAATATTTGCTTGCTCCTGTTTCTAATACGCAACGCAGAAAAAAATAAATAGAATAAAAAAAAAGTGATATTGACTCCGTAATCTGTCCCTTCTCAACGATATAGTGACATGTTGGGATTATATTTGCTAATCCATCATTATGACGTTCCCTATTACAGCATTGATATTACCCTAAACAAACTTTATCCTGTGACGCCAAACACCACTTCCTATATCCTTGGTATTGTACGCGATGAGGCGGCTACTCCCAAAATCGCCCTCGGGACATGAAGGCCATTTTCGCAGGGCACTGTCTCTGGATAATACGAGTGTAAAACAGGAAGGAAATTTGTTTGGATATCTCGAGGTCTAAGTTACAGCATTTTACCCAGGAAGAGATATGCTCCAGATACATATCCCCTGAAATCCAAACCTCAAGTTGTCGAAGAGGAACAATCAATCTATCAACAGTGCGGTGTTTTGGCTGGAAATTCAACTTCGGCTCCTGATTCCACATCTCTCAAAATAGCTCCAGCTCAGGATTGGGACCGGGATAGACTTTCTGATTCCTATTAGTAAACTGCGTGTTCGGGCGGTAAGGTGATCCGTGTGTTGTTGACATAAACTCGACAGAACACAAAAGGCTTTTCCAGGAAAGGTTCGTCCTTTTCCTCGAATATATACTATAAATATATATAGTATATATGTGGTGCCAGGAATGATTCAGCGTCACTGAATTTTAATGGGAGGGAGGAATGCATGAAAATGAAGAGTTTTTCGGGGCGGAAATCTTTGAAAAGGTATTTTTTTTCCCCCCACTTTCAAAGTGGGATAAAAATCAGTTTTTCGTACCAACAGGCATAACAGAGTCACTGGTGCCTGATTTATCTGTATCTTGGCATTGTTAGGTTAAGGATGAGCTTTGTTTTCTCAGGGAAGTGAATTTGTGAGCGCAGCGATTTATTTCAGCTTTTTTTTTTTTTTTTTTTTTTTTTTTATTATTTCCGTATTTTGGTTTCTGGAGATTATTTTTGGATGTATCTTTTTTATACGACTTTCCCAACATTGGGGGTGAGAACGAGGACTATTTGGGCCTAATATTGTTTATTTATTGATATATTTTGTTATTACACGTGTTTCAGCTGAAAATATAACCTGATTATAATTTGCATGATGTAACATAAAATTATATGTTTTGATAAAATAAATCTTGTTGACATTTCAGATCCCCATATAAATTCAATGCATACACCACAAAAAAAAAAAAAACTGTGTTCTGGCTTAGTACCTATCTGGATCTGGCAAATTTCGCATAAAATTGGAATTGAAAAGCGACTACTTATAGCTATGACTTTAGATTAGCCATAAAAACCATCAAATGAGCTGTTGTTTTTGAAAGTGGTATAAGTCCATTTTTGGAAAAAAATGAGTTATTGGTAGTTTTAGTCAGATATTGATATCCTCTTTTTATATTTATAGTCACAAAGCCAGTGGAGTAAAATATCCTCACAAAATAATCAAAAGAAGTTGAACTGTATAGTAAAATTTTACAAGTCTATAGTTTTAAACACGTTATCCAAATTGTATTACTTTTGTTCTTATTTTTAAGTTGATTCAAATGCAAACTCTTAAATATCTCAATATAGAAATAAATGGACTTATACCACTTTGAAAAACAACAGCTCAAAATTTTGCATAATTCGTTCTTATTGAAAGTGGTATAAGTCCATTGGTAGCTAGAAAAATCGTTTGTTTTCTTCAACAATTTTATTAATTATTTTTGCATAATAAAATTAAACATGTTTATAGTCTTAAAAACATTACCCGAACTGAATAACTTTTACCATAATTACTTGGTTGATTTAAATGCAAACCCTTAAATATCTCACTTCATGAAAAAATGGACTTATACCACTCTCAAAAACAACAGCTCAAATATTACCATGAGCCATACCCATGCAAACTGTCAAAACTTGAACTAAAATTAATCAGGTTCAAATTTTGATGGCTTTGTTGGGAAATCTAAAATCCTAACTATAAGTAGTTTATGCAAAATTCCTCTGATGCACATAGATAAAGAAACACAACTGTTATGTCTTAAAGCGGGATAAGTTGCTAGAAAATCTGCTTTGGAATCAAAAGTATTTTTCCTAAAAGTATTTAAATAGAGTTTGGATTTTTCAAATGAGAAATAGACGCAACTAATACTTTTAAATATTGCAGAAGAAAACTGTCATCAATACATTTAACTCAAAAAAGAAACGTTTTAAAATAATATAAAATTTACTTACTTTAATAGTTAAGTGATACAAATGTGCGTAATATGAATAGTTGTTTCCAGTACTTTTTGGCTTCAGTATCTTTCAGTTTTACGCGCTCGATCGACAGCGACAATAATTGTTCCAACATGTTTGCAAACACCACACTACACGCTGTGCATATCGTATCATAATATCTTTAATGGTATTATAAATTTTATCCATTTTGTTATCACTTTTAGTTTTCGTTAAAAAAAATTATATGAATTAGGTACCTATGTATTTTTTTGTTATTGTATTGCTTATACAAAGTTATATTAATTCATACAACGTAATACTATGCATCAGTTTTCAAAAGTTAGTTATTAAAAAACTAAAGCAATTTCTGTTTTAGTGTAAAATAAAATTCTTGGTCCACAGATGAGAAACACTGAGCCCAACTTTGCACCCATGGTTTTTATTTAAGATATTCGATAAAACAACATAAAATCTACAAAACTATATATGTGTTTCTTTAGAGAAGGCGAAAGTCACATTACATTAGGTGAACGTTTTAAAGAATTATAACAAAAAGTTACGGGAAAGTGGTCCATAGCTAGGGGAAGCGACGGTATTAAGTGATCGATCTGGTTTTTATATTTAAAAGAATACGTTTTCATTAACTTTTACAACCCGCTTTCATCAGGATAGAAAACTGAGTTAAAGTGCAACATCGGCATAAATACTTTTAACAGAAAACGGCAGATACTTACACTGAGTTCATTAAAAGATTGTACGACACTTACCTAGAAAGAAAAAGAAATGAATAGTTAGCAAATATATATAATATAATTATGATGCATTAACTTGGTGCTTACACATTTTTAAAATTCTTTTAATATCATTTTCAAGAATTAGGGTTGTAAAAATAAAAAAAATAAAATGAAGACAGTGAAATTTCTGGTTTTACACCAAATCAATTAAATGATTGTATTTAAATTGAAAACAAAAATTCTTGTATTGATTTGCTTTGTGCTGTTATTATATTTGGTAAATAATGACGAAAAGGAAAGCTGTATTTTAAATATTTCGATGCTTTCAAACTCTATGCATAAGTATTAAAAAGTTCTAATGTTTCAGAAACTGCTCGCTAAATTGCAATAAACACATAAGTTCATAATTCCTCAGAAAATTAACCCAAACAAAATAGTCAACAGTTTTTCATAAGCAAATGTTTTTTGTACTTCCATGATGTCCTAGTTATTTTTTGTTTTTTTTTTTGCGAAAGAAAAACCTCTTCGAAGAACTTTTGTTCTTCAGTGAGCCCGGGGTGAAACAATTTTTATACATCCCAATTTGCGCCGCAGTACACAATTAGGTCCCGGCGTAACCGTGCCATCTTGCAGCATCCATTTAAGCACGTGCCGGGATCGTCTTTATTATCTTTCAAATTACCAGAAGGCCGCTCCTCTAGGCCCCATGGGGCAAGCAGCCGCCGCGCCACCTTTTTAGATATGAAACGGCGCCGCTCTCAAAATTTAAATCACGTAAGTTTGAAAATGAAAAAGTGTCGACCACGAAGGGCTTTCGCTGTTTTCTTATTCTTCTTCAGGTGAGCAGAGACGAGCAAACAATACACTTTACCTGGGCGGTGAAGCCCTCTGCATACCTTAGCAGCAGACAAAGGCGAATAATTCCGACGGCTCCTAATTCCCCGCTTATTTCTCTATGCCCGGATTCATCCACCCTTTGGTCCCCTGTCGACGGGGTCTTACGTCCCGGGGATTTTCGAAGGGAACGCAGAAGTCATGAGAAGCATCCCCGTGATGTAAATTTATTTTCCTCCTTTACAAATTCACGAAAAACTTTTATGAGATTTCTCTCGTATTCAGATCACAGCGGGCCCGGCCCCAATTTTCACCACCCGTCCCGACCCCGCCCCGCCCCAGCCACTCTTTGGCGCGAGCGAACCCATTTTTCCGCAGGGACCAAATGCTGCTATGCCATCCCATCGGCCAGGAAAAAGATGTTACTCATGCATTAAATTTAAGACCTAAGAAATGCCAAAGTCATCCTTATGCCGTTTAGCAGTAACAAGAAGGATTAAAGGGTTACGTGGAACGTGCGTGTTGGGACGTGATTTCTCCTTTTCGGGAGATCCGCCCGGAATTCTTCCAATACGGACGACTCACTTTTCTTTCATTTACCACGGCTTAGCCGGAATTCGGGTCGGGGTAGGATGTCACAAGTTTTTCTGGAGTGTGGGATTTTTTTGAGACATGGGACTGGGGAGCCCCATTCAACCCCTCGTATGCTCAAAAATCCGCCACTATATTATAAGGGGGCACGCACGTCAGCCAGTCAGCCGGGTCCTTTGTCGGTTGTACAACAAGACTCGGCGACGGGTCCTCGGGGGATGATGTGGAAAACTGGAAAAATAGAAAAAACGACAACCACCCACCCAACCCCCCGTTGACGTTTCCCTAAACTGATTTTCCCGGTCGTCGTGGCCGCATAGTTCCCGAATCCCGGCCACAATGCCCGGATGTTATGACTTGACATGAAAAGTTTAAAGGGAGCGCCACAGCCCGGGCACAATTCGGGCTGTGGGGTAATAAATGAAAGTTTCGGCGGTGATTTATGATTTCGATAAAGATGTAAATTTTTGTCTTATGTTGTTGGCGTACCCTGCTCAATTTTAAATCTATTGAGCGGCAAATTCGTACGCAATGCGTGCGCTTCCTCTGCCCTAAATCCTGGCAACCAGAAGTCTTCGGCCGAACGCTGCGAGAGGACTTCTAATGGAGGACGTGAGTTGTGAGTTTTTCATCCCATTTTTCGGGGGGGCTAATTCATGCGTTTTTTATTTACTCTGGTGAATCAATTTTTTCCTCGTGCTTTCTGAACAAATATTACTCCTCAACGCAATATTTACTTACATTCCCGCCCCCATCATGCGCTCGCGAGGAGATTTAATATTTTTTTTGGTTTCTTCTTCCCGAAAACGCCGAGCACGTTTTGATAAAGTACGAGATTGTGATGTGATTAAAAATGCTAAGCGCAGCCACTGCGATCCGACCCGCAGGTTGGATTGAAATGTTCGGTACGAGGGTGTTACTGGATTTCGGGTGGCAACAGCCCTGCGGCCCTCTAGTGGTGGATGCCATGCATCACCGGCTGATTTGATTGATCTCTCACCGGGAGGATGAAGGGATTGAAAGTGAAGGGTACAAAGTGTGGAGCACTTACGAGTAGACCTCTGTGTGATTTATAGCGAAAAAAGAAATTTGTTTTATTCCATTTACACCTTCAAGTACTACCAAGAGTGCAAATGAGCAATTTTATGTCGTTTTATATCTCAGATTATGATGACTTAGAAGGTACCTGCTTAAAACTTCTAAAAATATTGTACACAATTTTCTGTTTTATGATTTGTTTGTTGGTTTGATTTTAAATAACTCCAAACTTCTGAAAATCAGTTTCGGCATTATCCTTACCCTACCCTTTAATCTACATTGTTTTAAAACTGAGATGTTAAGTCATAATAAACCAAAATCACAATAAGTTTAAACATACTATAAAATAAATATGGTAAAATCGTACTAGCATTGCTGGAAAAAAATAAATGATGAAAAATACGAACAAGTCCTAAAGGATTGTATTCAGACAGATTGAAAAATAGGCAAATATCAATCAAGCGCAATTCGGACCTTCCTAAAACACAATGAAAAACCAAGTCAAAGTAGGGAAAGGTATTACACGCAACGCCTAAGGTTTTGATTCTTTGGTAGAAATTTACCAAAGTTCATAAGCTTTTAGGAAAATATAAAATATAAAAAGAGCAAGTACACTTTAAAAAGGTTGAAGTGACAGTTCATGTAGAGCATTGACACAAGGATGTTGCAAAATATTATGACTGAAGATTTTGGGTGTTAATTTAATTTTGAGGTTTTACTGACTTTTTGATATATGACTGCTGTCAAAATTTGCTTCTTTGTTGACAACAGTATACTAGGGTTTAAATTGTAAAGGAATCTAAAAACGAAAAATTTCTATGTTACTTTTCTCCCAATTCTTACATATCCGTACAACTTTTTCTTTCAAAACCATTTTTAGTATGTATTTTTAGCAGAAATATTTTTAAGTAACATACGTATTCATTCGTCTGGCTTCGCTGAATGTAAAATGAACGTTATTTTAGTAGTTTCTAGATCTGGAAAATAAATTAGATTGAATAGCATTCTTTAACCCTTATCCTGTGTTGGAAGAAAACCATTTACAGCGTGTTTATGGATCAAATTTCCCCAATAGAATTTTATTGGTTACTAGCTCGGTACTAGGTTGGTTACCCGGTTTCACCCGGCGTTGAATAACTACTTACTAATTAAACACTTCTCAAATGTTCTAGTTTGTTATATCCTAGAAATTATTTAAACCTGAAAACTCCTTAATGGATCCGCCATCTTGAATCTCCAAATCTTAATAATATTCAAAATTAGTGGCCTTAAAATAATATTGTACCAATTTTCATTAAAACCCGTTGAAAATGTTGGTCGCCATATTGGATCCACCATTATGTATTTTTCTAATTTCTAAATTTAAATAGCGGATTTGAAATGAGCATCGCCCAAAATCCCTAAGTACCGATTTTCATGAAAAACGCTGAAAAAATTTTGAATTTTCAGCTGCCATCTTGGATCTGCCATTTGAAAACCGAAAAAAAATTATCCTATATGTTAAGTTGGAATATGTACTACCTTCCGAAAATAAATGAAGAATATCGATGCAAGCGTTTAGGCGTGATTGACCAACAAACAAACAAACAAACTTTCATTTTTATATACATATATATAAGGTTCAGGATTAATACATTTAACACACTTTATAGCTACATTTTTGCAAATGAATGAAATTAACGGAATACTAAACTGTTTATTTGAAGCAAAGTCATTAAATTAGGGGCATGCTGGGCAATTTTAAAGAGTTACATCCTTGACACACTATTTTCTAATTAAAAAATTTCGATCTCAATTTCAAGAGATTTTTTATATATGTTTAACAATGTTGAAGCAAAATAAATTAAGAATAATGTGGGTAGAGAGGAACAAGAGTATTAAAAGTTTGCAAATACAATTAAGTTTGTTAGGTAGGATAAATAAAAGGATTAAAAATCGGAAAACCTGGAAAATGATATGTGGAAATAAATTACATTAGACAATTAAATGGCTTATGAGTTATGGTGAGAACAAGTGAAAATAATGTGCATTCAAGGAAGATTTCTGAGTGTTCTAGACATTTCATTCCAATTACTAAAAACCAAACTCAAGAATTTGAAGGCAAGATAAGATTGGGCATATTTTTGTAGTCTATTGGTTCTTCTGCGAAATACCGAATTGCAGTTCAGAGTTAGGCGCACTGCAGTTGACAAAATAATGACTACGTAATGAGTACCTTAATGCACACTCACAAACAGAGGAAACAATTTTAGAAATTCATCCAAGGATTTGATTCTCTAAAATTACATTTGAACATTTCGAAACAGTTTAAGTAGCATTTTTTCTCTATTTCGCACGAAATTTAGTATGAGTATGGAATCAATATAACTTGATATTATGTAGTTTTTTCATTCGCAACAATGCAGTTTTCGAATTTAACACAAAAACCCTGTACACTTTCCTTTCGCATCAGTTCGCTGACGTTTATTTCCGAGCGATAAAAACTTTCTTCAGCTTAAGTGTTCATTGCAAAAAATTGTGCAACATTTTCAGCACACAGCATCTCTTCATCGTCATTGTTCTGGGGCATTCACGAGGCGACGGGAAAATGTAAAATCTCAGAGAAAATTCGGCATCCTCCTTCTTTTTTTCTGAAGGGTAGGAAAAGGGAATACACTATACTCGTTCCCGTCCGTCTGTCGTACCGTATAGTAGTAAAAGTCCTGAAAGCACAACTCGCGCTCGCAACGACCGTTTTCAAGCCAGATATTTTCTGTTTGCAGCTCATTTTTTGGAATCACTTAACTTAGCCCCCAGTTGTCGACTGGCGTCTCTGTAAATAAAAGGAGCAACTTTCAAGCTTCAAATGAAGTTTAAAAAAGCAATGAAAGGCGGGAAAAAAAGCGGCAACAAAACAGCAAAATCCTCTGCATTCATGTAAATTCCCTAGTTATCGCGGAAAAACGACGAGTAAAAAACAAAAAAGAAAGGACAATGGCGCTCGAGTGAACGGGCGTGTAGGATAGGAAAAATGCGCACAGGCGGAAAACCTTTTTTGCCTGTTTACTTGAAAAGCAGGGGGCAGGGGGCAGGAGGCATATTACTTTTATAAATTTCGTATTTTTTTTTTTTTTAAATATAAAAAAAAACAAGAAACGAGTAAAAATTGAAAATTTGCTGAGTGTGGGCTTGTCGCTAACGAGCGCGAGTCCGGAACTTTTTAAAGAACCTAACAGAAAAAAATCCAAGGAAACTGGGTGCAGGGGATGAGGCTGCCCGGTGAGTTACTTTGGCTACACCTCAGGGTGCGGCCGCGGCTGCGACAGTGGCGGGGGCCAGAATGTGAAATATCTTAAGCGTACGCCGACATAACTTGTAAGAAATCAGCGATGCGGGGGTGGAATGTTCTGCTCTACCCCTCTGCGCTGTGTAGTTATTAAAATTCCTTCGTGCATTATTCAAAGCAAGAAGCAACAAGAGGAAGATCCTCCCCCCGCCGAGACAAAGGAACAGCGACAACAACAGTGGCGGGAATGGGTGGAGGGGTAGTCTCCTGTTGGTCTTTCTTTGGCACAAACAGGAGAGGTTCAAGAAGAAGAAGAATTAACCGCCGCAGAGCCTGGTAAAAGGAACAAAACAAAAAATATACTATGCACATATATATATGGAACAAATACAAAAAACCGCTCCATCTTCTCGGGAGTAAAATTCAATTGCAAGTCACGTCCCGCAGTCGCCATTAGCAAAAGAAAGGCTGCTTTGCAGAAAAACAAGAGGTGAAACAAGCTGGGAATGCACAGGGCAAATGATAGTTTTTACCCTGCTACCTCCCCTTCATTCCTTCCAATCCCGGTACCGCCCCAGGGTAACTATTTTCATCCATAGTCCAAGAGGATGCTGCATTTAAAATTGCCCGAGACAAGTTTAAATTTTTCGACATTTTTTAAGTTTCACTTGCCCCCTCCCTTAATGAAGTTATGATGGGGTCCCATCTATACAGCAGTAAATGTCCTAGAAGCCTCGGAGTCCTCTGTGGGGGTGGCAGCGGTGACCTCCTCTCGAGGAAAATTGGACAAAAGACACGAGAGTCCCTCTTTCTCATATTTCCCAGGATGTCCATAAAAGTTTAAATAATGGCGGCTTATCGGACATCGGATTCGTATTATGTGGACAAGGGCAGTTTTAAGAACACAACACTGGGGGGGCTCCAATCCTGGAACAGACCGACACAAACATGTTCCTCCCGTCCACATCTCCCCGGATCCTGGTCTACTATCATTCCAGAGAATTCTGCTGGGGATTTGGGGCTCATTCGCAGCAGAGGAAGTGACTTGTTAATATTTCTCATTACAAGGACGAGGAGGAGGCCGCCGCCAGTCTCCTGCAGCATCGTTTTGAGTTACGTAACTGCCTTAACATGGGAGTCGTCGGCTCGTATTGGAATTTGAAACTTGAAACTTGAGCCGACTTATCAGATAGATAGTTTTAGGGGCTTATCGGATACTGGATGCTGGATGCTATGCCAGGACCGAAGGATCTTTCTCTTTCTCTTGTATGTTCCTGGCTTGACATATGTATGCAGCACGTATGGGAACCAGGAGAGGGTATTATCGGATCGGGAAGGCCATCTTCGATCTGTTTTATCCTGGTACCAGAGCGAAATACGAGGAAGAGAATGCTTTAGAAACCCAAGAGATAATAATGGTCCAACCACAGAAGAGCCGGGAGGTAAAGGAACTATTTTCGAAGATATTTCACCCAAAATTTGAATATACGGGCCGAGAGTGTGGTGTGGTTTGCTTCCGAGCCGAGCCGAAACCGCCCATATCTAAGATCGCACGTCATGATTCAGCGCCCCTCCTTCGATTGCTTAAGGGATTAATTAGCAGCAGCCTCGGTAAACTTGCCCACAGATACTGCCATCGCCGTAGATATATCCTCGACGGTAATCCGACATAACTGCCGTTCTACGGTTCAGGAGCGAGGAGGCTGCGATGATAATTTATAATTGTCCCTCGGCTGCTAATTGTCCAGGGAAATTTTGATTTTCAGCCTACGGCAAACACCCTGTCCTACCTCCTCTGTACCACCGTGTCCTCTATTATTCTGACGACTCCTTAAATTTTATCGATTTTCATTAAAGCTGCAATATTCTGTCGGAGAGAATAATTGTTTCTGCGCCTTTCCCATTCGCCCCCGTCCCAAGAAACAAGATAAAACTTCTCTCCTTTGATGGCTACTAAAAGTGATTATCCCTGAAATTCGCTTTGTTTTATTCATGGCAAATACTACAATATTATGTGATAGAAGGCACAGTGGGAACACGGCCTTATGCCAATGGGATGACGAAGAAACACAAAATCCCGGAATCCCTGAGCTCCTGAGTGCAGGGGAGTAAAAATAATCCTCTTTCTGCAGATACATCACCGTGGCCCCGGAATCTGTGGATCATAATTTCGCTGAATTTATATCTCCTTGTCGAGAGATGGTTCTTCTGGTCAACGGGCTAGGTGGATTCTGGATGCTAGAGAGATGATTTCCCCCCATGCCATAGGAAGTGCTTAATTCTAGGAAAAATTGGGGCCATTTTTGATACTCTTGCTTCCCTTCTTTTGGGAGAATCAAGAGAAAAATTTTTTTCAGGGATTTTTCCATCAATTTTCGGTCCTGTTTTATTGGAAATTTGAGTAGGCTCAAGAAGCTCTTAGTCAGCTTATGTTTGTCCGCTTTTTAATTTTCCAGGGATTACTGAGATCAAATTTTATTTCTCAAGATAACGACGTCTGCTTAGTCCCTTGGTTTATCAAAAAAAAAGAATATATATATATATTTTTTAATCTTCAATTCTTTAGAATCACTTGTCCTCCCCATTTCTTCCGAAATCTTTATATAATTGTCCACTTTTATTAGAATCGACTATCAATTAATTTCCAATACATGTTTAAATCGAAAATCTAATAAAAGTCTAATTAAATTAAAAGCGTTCACAATTAACAGATATTGCCGACAATCTTTCACTTTTATGTACCACAGAGAAAATGTATGACATTTGTAGAAAAGAATTCTTTTTGTTTGGCTGTGGCTTTCATTTATTCCGAGAATTTCTAGAAAGAATTTATTCATATGAATTCATTTGTATTTTCCTGAATAAATTCTTCAAGTGATTTAAAAAAAGAGACTTCGTTATTGTGGAAGCGACGTTAAAGTTAAGGAAAAATGAATTTAAAACTTTTAAATAGAGCAAATCTTTCAGTATATAAATTTTAAGTCCTATTTTGGGCACACTATCCAGTTTTTACGCTACATACTTATGTACTATTTCAATTCATTTATTAAAACGAAAAAGAAACATGTATAAAGTAAAATTGTAACCTAAATAAATTACAAAAAGAAGATAAATTGTTTATCTTAGTTTTGAAATACATATTCTCATTTCTTTTTGTTTACATTATTGAACTCTAATACTACTGTGATCAAGATATAGTAAGACTTTTTCCATTTAAATCGCGCGGGATTATCCAAACGAGTATTTGTTTTCATAAAGTTGGTAGCACTCTAACTGACATCAGCGTCAAATTTGATGCCAATATCTTTAGTAAGTAGTTAATGAGATACGCTTGTTTACTCTCATCTAAGTACCTTTTTCGATTTTTAAAATGAGTGAAAAAGTTCACCAAAAAAGTTGTAATAAAAAATTGGAATTTCTGAAATTTGGCTTCTGGAACTTTGGAAATGTTGAAAAATACTTTAGGTGACAACGTGCTATTCAGAGGGAGTGTTTTTGATTGGTATAAGTTGTTCAAAGGAAGCAGAAAATGAGTTGAAGACGATGAACTTCCTGTCGGTCCCTCGACATCTACCGATGAACACCACATACAGGAAGTCACGGATTTGGTGCTCAAAAATCGTCGATTGACAATTACAGACCCTGTTGATATTACGCAAATATCGTTTGGCTCGATACAATCAATTTTTAAAAACCATTTGGGCCTCAGACGCGTCGCATCACTTTGGATTCCAAAATCTGTGAAACAATGATTTCTGACTACCAAAACGTCATCAAACGCATTATTCGCCTGATATAGCTCGGTCTGACTTCTAGCTATTCCCGAAACTCGAAAAACCGAAGACATCGTTTTGATTCGATTGAAGAGATGCAAGAATCGAAAAAGCTTTCGAAGGCCATTCCGGAAATTGACTTCAAGAACTGTTGCGAAGACTGGAAAAAACGTTTGTATAACTGAATTGTATCTGGAGGGGATTACTTTGGAGGGGATAAAATTGATTTGAAAGAATTATAAGCCGTTTGTGTTTTATTTAAAAAGCCCCATTATCTTTTGATTACAGTAGTATGAAATATTTAAAACATAAAACTATGTATTTACAAATCTTCTCATTACCTTTAACGTATGCGAGTAACATGTACGAAAAGGGTGCCTTCGAATTTGCGGAAGGAGTTCATTCAATATCTTTAGTTATATAAAATAATCGAAATGATATGTCCTAGTAAATTCCCTAGCCCTTTATTTCAAACGAAAATACATGCTTAACTAATTTTTTCAGAATCCCTACAAATCATACATTAAAGATCCTTCAATCTAGCGTTAAAAACCGTGTTAAAAAAAGTGATTAGTGTTCTTTCCTTTTTTTGTTCCCCTATCCAATAAAATGTTGTTCTTTTGTTGACTTATTTATATATCTTTCGTTATTTTTAAATAGGCTCTATAATATAATAAACTCTTTCTTTCTGGTTTTCTTTAAACCATTGTTAAATGTACAATAAAAGATCTATAATCTTAATAATATTATGAAATATGTTTTCGTTATTGAATAAGATGACCGCAGAAAATAAAATATTAGTCGAAATTCCTTTGTAAGAGAGTAATAACGGACTTGCTGCCTCTGAAATGCGTAATCCATAAACCTACTAATTTTGTAGGACAAAACAAATTAAAATAAATTTGCCAGTCTTCATCACTTGCCTTCAAATAATGTTAACATTACGCTGTGATAATACATTGAACCCTTTTAAAATTCTTTTAAAATTTCACATTCCATTTGTGATGCTTTCAAAAGTAAAAAATTTCAATTTTAATTGTGGCCAAACCTTTTATTACTTCGCACGATTACGCAAATTACATGGAGTACCACAAGGTTACATTATGGGCCCGCTTTTCTTTCTTCTCCTCTCTCTCAATCCGGGCACACACATCACACCGCCCAATTAAACCTTATTTCGCCTAATGCGAGCAATTTCTGATGTACGTACGTACTTTCATATCCTCAGTATGGCTTGGCGCACAATTGAAAATCGATGGCAAAAAAGAAAAAAAGAAATCAAATTGCATTAAAAGTCACTCCTGACAGGCAGCAGCAGCTGCCTTTGTGCCTGATAATGCCTGTGTGAGCCTATAAGCCTAGGCCAATCGAATCGCAGGCTGCACCCAATTCAGCGGGCACAAAGCCGTCGTCGTTGAGGGCTTCTGTTTTTTCGCCGCAAGCGGCACTACGGCACTGCACAGCACAGGGCGGTGGCCTGCGTTGCAATATCGCAAGGAACATTGCTCTGTAATTTGAAATGGATTCAAATTTTTCGAGTGGCGTATCATTTTCAGCGTTTCACTCCCCCGCACTCGCCCCCCTCGCAGATGCTTTCATGCACTCAAGCTCTAATTATCGTTTCAAACTCTCAAAGTGAGGTGGAAAGAAATCGCGCGCACGGCGAAGGCCACCATTAACGCGCGCGGCTGTGAACACCGCACCGAATATATACGCGTTCATTTAGCCAAAGTTGGGCTGGGCTGGGGCTCAATCAGCGGTGTTTTGGGGCCCTGAGCCTCTCTCTCTGTATATCTGATATGGGTCCTTGCGGGCGGGCACAGGGGAGGCATTTCGCAATTATTTTTCTTCAATTGTGCTTTGTCTGATAAACAAGTTGTGGGGCACGCAGCGACGGTGGTGGTGGTGGTACAGAGCAAAGATACTGAGGCTGGATGCTTCCTTTTTGCTCGTAGTGGTAGAAAAGCTGTTGCTTTGAATCTCTCTCGAGTCGTAAGAATGTATACCTTCTTCCCGTACAGGAAAAAGGTATTTATCCCGAAATTCAGACCCTGGTGAGCGCTATGATTAAAAGCATAGTCCCCCCGCATCAGACGACTATCCGGCGAAGAAATGCTGGATACTGTGCCGTACGCTACTGAGTTTCTGTTGCAGCAGTGGGGCAAACACAAGAAAATAGTCCCAGGGACTGATTAAAATGGGGCACCGGCCCCAGACCTGTCGTCGCCATCGTCTTCGGCGTCGCGGGAGAAGGTGTACACATTACGGGGAAGGTGATTACATGCTTTTTGTTTACCTTACAAGTTAGAATCCCATTGTTCGGGGTGTATCATCCGCGTCGTGCAGAAGTACTTCATTTGGCGCGAAGACGACAAACAGATTTTTGCTGAGCTCATTGTGCTGAAAGTTTCACGGATGGTTGGCTGCAGAGAAACAGGAGAAGGAGAAGGGTGGGGAATGGCTCCCTTGATAGTACCTCCCCCCACGTTCAACAGTGCCAGGGAGTTTTCCGCCCCGGCATTCCTGTTGTAAGGGCTGAAGCATGTATCCTGAGATAGGCGCTGGATTATATACAGAAATTGTAAACGGGACAAACCCCCCAAGGTGTTTACAATGATTTCTTTTCTTGCTTTTAAGACATTCAGATATTTTCAGCCCCTACCAAACTCCCTCCCTCTCCCAATTACTTGCAGAAATCCCTTAAGAGCGAACCGCCTTAATTACAACAGATTAATATGAAAATCTAAGATGCCGCAGGAGCGCAGTAGTGCGCCTCTGGTGGACGATAGTGGGACAAATTTGAATTTGATTTTCTCCTCAAATTTCCCAATTGCGATCTTCGAGGAGCAACTTTCGACAAATTTCATTAGAACTTCAATGGTGCGAAAGAATTCCAATGTCTACCCCCCAATTTTACCCTCAAAAAACACCGAGCACCTACCCTTGTTTTTGGAGCGTGCGAAAAATGTTGCAGGTAAGGGACAGGTAAGGTTGGAAAAGTTCTTTCTTTGAGAAATGAGTACATAAATAATGGTGAAAGTTTGTAAGGATTCGTCTTCTCTTATTTATTTTTGTCCCAAACAAACTTTTATGCAGTTTAAAAGAACGCATCCTTCGTCTCTCTGCTTAATTTTTGTCATTATTTCCCGCCAAAAATTCTGCTCTACTAGACAGTAAGACGGGTCATGATATGACGGAAAAGCAGGGGTATAGTATGATCGGGAGGGGTAGTAAGTGCGAGTTTTAAGTTGTAGCGGACACAAACGACGAAATGGATGGGTAAACTGTCATATTCCCGTGTAAGGATCTTAAACGTATATCTTCTGAAGATGAAGAAAACTTCTTTCGATTGCTTCTTCGCGCAATAACTATAATACTTTTGGAGTTGTAGAAAAAAAAGTGTTTTCCCTTTCTTTTCCAAGAGTTTCGAATTGTGAGGAGGATAAGACCCGGCAGTGAGATGCTCTGCAGAAGATGGAAGAAGTTTTCTGCGCATAAAAGAAAAGAAAAAAAAAACAAGCGCTTTTAATGAAATATGATAACTTCCTTAAAACTTGGGATTATTCCTGCACTTTCCTGCCCGATTCACTTTTACACCGAAGGGTTTATAGTGCTGGAAAGTGGGTAACTCCTTTACTTATTTGTTGTAAGAAAAGGAATGCTTTATTTTCTCCCTTTATTTTATCCTTTTTGTCAAGCAACTAGATTAGTTAGGAGTTTCCTTGTGAATTTCTACCTGCTCTTTTTCTTATCATGTTTTACTTGAAGTACGAAGTTTGGAGACTTAATAACTTCATATGTTTAATGACTAAAAAAACTAACAAAAAAAAAATAGGTTAGCTGACGTTTTTGTCACCACATTAAATGGTTATTGAGCTTTTTAAATCTCAACCTAGTCATAGAAAAAAAAAACTTGAACAGCGAATCTTATGTACATATATAAATCACGGACTATGATTATAATGATTAAGTATTTCTGAGAATTAAAACAATAAAATTATCACTTTATACTAAGCTACAATCAATTAAAAGTAATACTCCTTCAACACGTCTTCGCTCGATAACAAAATTGCGGAAACCCTCGTATAAGGGGCCGTTCAAGTATTACGCAAATAATTTCATGGAGGAGTTTTTTCTTATTTTTACTGACAAATGAAGAGAGTAGTTCAAAAAATGTCTTACGTAGAATTTACATTCATCGGATTCACTAAGAAAAAATAAGGACAACAAGAATTAATTCCACTTTAAATACCGTGTCTGTTAACAATTAAACTGATATTTGTCATTAACCCTGAGTTTACACCGGATTTAATCTGGGGTAAAACCAGGGTGCACCAGGGCGCACCAGGGCGCCCCAGGTTTCTCAAAAAACACAGAACTGTCATTTGACGTTTAAAAACCAGTGCAGCTAGGGCGCACTGGGGTACCACAGGATTGTCAACGAACAGACCTATTCTAACGAAATCCTTCATGAAAGCAAATGTATTCGAAGTCGCTGATTTCAAAACTGCAACTGAAATTTAGAATTCAAGCTGTAGGTTTCCACATGATGATGATTGAAAATTCTAAACTTGATTAATGATTGATATCTATGAATTATTATACAAAAATGTTCTGGGAAATTGATTTTAAAGCTGTTCTCAAAAGTTAGATAAGAAGAATTTCGGATTAACTTGAAGCCCAGGAATAAATTATCAGCAAAAGTTAAATTTTTAAAAGCCTAGCTTTGGAATGTTTGTAAGAAAATAAACCTACATACCGTCACAATTTTCTTGTTGTGTTTTATTTTGCATCTCTTATTATACACTACAAATATTTTAAAGAAGGCAGAAGATTTAAAAGATCCTAACGAGGAACTAGGTTCAGAAAGTGATCATATCATTCGATCGAAAATACACGTTTCGCCTCATTGCGCTGAGGATTGATTAGGAAGAAATACATTAAGATGTTTTTGAATTAAATGAGAAGAGACATTTTTTTGCATACATAGGTTTTTATTTTACATGTAGTATGTTTATAATTAAATAAAAATTGTTGAATTTATAAAAAATATACCATATTTAGTTTTAAAAAGTTTCCTAGAATTTCCTAAGAATCTACCGTGTTATAAAAGGGTATCCTGTATTTTGTTTGTAGTCTTATTTAGATTTAATAATTTTTATAAAAAGTTTATTTTATTTTGGCTAAATCAAAATTATAAATTAGATAATACCGATTATGACGTCATACTTATTTTCCGAACGCACGATAACGATTCAAAATTAATTTTTATTTTTTGATTTTTCGAAAGAAAACTCATCACTTTATTGGGTTCCAGTGTCAACGCATCCTATTCGAATTTCATAAAATATTCTATTGCTATGAAAGATCTTAAAGTGTGCCAAATTTCAGCTCAATAGCTCAACGGGAAATGGGTGCAATCAGTGTTACAAATTACACATTTACCTATACAAGGAGTTAAGTAAAAGCTTGTAAAAAACCTATATAGTTTTTTCGTTTTTTAATATTATAATAATTACACTCCATGATGATGTTTGAAATCTCAAAAATAATTAGAATGTGTTTTCAAATGTGCTATTAAGTTTCTGCCGACAAACTCGAACTTTTATAAGCTTGGTGTACTCCCGAATATTTTCTTATTACTTCCACCAAAATGTAAAAAGTGTTATTGTTAATTAGACTAAACATTTGTCAGCAACAAAATCAGGCAGGGATAATTAAATACATGAAATATGATGTGATGACTGGCCAGAGCTGATGACGAATTTACGACGACCATTGCTCGTACTCCAGCTTCCCCGAATTTTAAAAATAAATCTATCCTCAGGGTACGAGAAATCTATCAACAAGCACATTTTCGACTCAACAAATTTCGAACTGCATTTTCAGCAATTCCACGCAGGCAGTAAATTGTTAGATTATTATGTTAAATTTTGATTAGTTTAGTTTGGATAGACGCCATTTCATTTTACTTATACCAGCAGATTTAGAAAGAGATCTTAGTTTTTCTGTATAATTTCGAAGACTTTCAATTTATAACGATTTTCCAAACATTGTACCCGTTTTTCTCTTTTAGTGCCCGGAGGCAATGCGACTGGAAGGTGTGGCATACGCGAGGCAATTAATGTCTTACTCCGAAGTGATTGCAGTTTAACAAGCCACTCGAGTGCCAAGGGCACTGCAAATATTATGGGTATGTACGCTCAATGATTGTGTTAATAACAACCGAGCGACAAAATATCCCTCGAAACATCAAAACAGGACGTCAGCTGCACACAGGAGTAGTCGTCACCCTTTCGAAAGATCCCCTGGGGCTGGTGACCCTGCTAAGGAAACAACCTCAGCCCGAAACAATGAGAAAAACAAACAAATCCGCCTGCCCCATCGAACGTTATCATCGTGAAATATGATCCAGTAATTGCAACCTACAGCTAAGAAAACAGACAAAAAGCCCTAGAAATCATATGCCCTCATTAGGGATTTCTTGCTTTAACTCTATCACCCCAATTGGAAAGGAGGTTTCCCCCGGCCGGTCGCCCGAAGCCCTCGCCATTGATTTATTTTACTTATGTGAATTTCTAGTTTACTGGATCACCTCCACCCTAAAGACAAGGAACAGCGAACGGATTCATTTTTGAGCCCTATGCCTCGGGATTGAGAAGGATGATTTGAAAATGACCCAGCCGGGCTGATTGTTAATTTTCTTTTGGCTGCAGGCTGCATCTCATCTCCCGTCCCGGCTGTTGAACAAAAGATGCGCTCCCGGAAATACAGAGACACGAAAAAAGTATCGATATCGAGTATTCTGTATTCGATACTTTTAATCATAAGAGTAATATTATAAGTTTTTATAAATTTACATACAAACTTACGTTCCAATTTTCCAACTTTAGGCACTTACAATAGCACAGATAAATTATTTTATTTTTACATGTTAAGGGTAATACACTCTACCCTTAAAAAGGAAGTGTCTTCAGTCATCTCTGGCGAAAATGCTTTTTAAGCACTTCATAACCCCTTGAAGCACAGCGAGGCACGCCGAGACCCATAAACATCCCGCAATATATAATTAATTCCTAGGTTTCTAAGATTCTAATAAACATAAAATACTTATTTATAAAATGTTAAAATAATTATTGTTGATTGTAAGTAAATAACCAAAAACATAATTATTCTTAGAATAAATTTATTCCGATTTATTATAGCCGAGATTAACGATTAACTGTATTTGTCTAGAAACTTGTATGTAAGGGTTGCTGACTGTTAATCCATTGTCAGATTTCAAAATTCAAAATAGCTCAAAAGCCCGTATAAACAATTTTTCAAAAAACTAAACTTCATTTTTGTTCACCATATTGGACCCGCCACTTTGAATTTAAAAAATCGAATAGTAAATTCGTAATCAGCGACCTCATAAACCCCTATATAATAATTTTCATAAAAATTCTATAACTAGAAAAATGCGTGCTTCAAAAGGCTAAAAGCTATACATGAACCATCAGAAAAATCATTTACTAAAGCGAAACTCTATCCAAGATTACGAAAATTATAAATAGATGTAACTAAAGAATTAAAAGTTCTTTTTACTTATAGTTTAAAGTTTATATTTAATTTACTTTTTTTAAAAGATGAAAGTTAAATGTAAAATGTAAATACTTATGTCTGTCAGGATGGCTGAACCAGATTAAAAATGTATGTTATGTTTGTTTTATTTCTTTTATAATTAATAAAACGAAATGCGATGGAATTAAAGTACTTATTATTTGCAAAATCACGAAATGCACTTAACAATTTTTTATTATTTGTACCTTTTTTTCTAGTTCTACTTAAAAATCTTTAGCAATTAGGTAGAAAACCTTCATGTATAGAAAATCAAAATATAAATCCTAGACCTATTCAAAATAGAAATAGTCCAGCCATCCTGACGTCAGAACACATTATTAATTTTTTTTTTCTCTGTTTATGAAGAGGTACCAAATAATTTGGGACCTATAACCAAATAGTACTAAATAGGTACTAAATGATTACGAAATGTTAATTTCTCATCTCACGTCGACGGATACAAATACTTGAATAAAAATTTGGTTTGAAACTATGGTGTGATTTGGTGTTTATAAACATTGCGATTTTATCTGAAAAATTATATCGATATATTTCGTCTGATACTACTCATTAGAGCAGTATTTATACTTTTGATACGATATCCCATCCCTACCGGGACCCCAGAACCAGTTCCTACAGCAGAAGGGTTCAAAGAAAAACTACTCAAAATCAAAACGGTATCAGAACGACCCCTAAAGGGATTTCTCGGCTGCTCGAGAAACCTCTTGAGAAATGCACATGCTGGATGCTGTTTACTTAGAAACAATAATAAAAATAAAACCACCCTTCCGCCGCCGTCCCACTTTTGTTTTCAATTTCGCCGATTATTTGTCTTCCCGGACAAAACACAGGACGAATCAAAGTCACAGTAGCATCATCATCTTGAAGTCCCTGCGTTCGTTAGTTACCGCACAGAGCCCCTTGAATTTTATTTGTTTACCCTTTTCCCTTGTATCCTGCACGCTGCAGCCAATTGTTTTCCCTGGGACTCCACCTCGCCCCCTCGATGATGACGATGGACAGGAACCAGGCTGCAATGATCCCGCCTCTGGGGAACCCGCTGATTAAACATTTTCTGTTTTTCTTCCATGCCGTCGTCGCTCTGTGCGCCGTCGTTGATGATATTTTGATTTCCCGACAACTCATCCATTGTGGTCGCCCCATAATAATGCGGAACACCCTTCGAAGGTGCACTTGCTGCTGCCTGTCTCCGCTTCCGGGCACAGGGCTCTTTTTGGGGGAGTTTTGCAGGAGCAGGATATGTGCGAGGATGCTCGCTTCAGATGCTCTTTGAAGGAGCCTGACTTATTTTTGTGAATTCATTCATGAAAATTGCAAAAGATGCGAAGAAAACAGAAAATAAATGCTGCAACAGCTCGTCCTGAAAAATCCTTTCCCGGGGGCGGGAAGACCGGGAATTCCCGAAGCTGGAGCAGGAAAAATCTCTCAATTCGGTACAGTTGGGCAGACGAAATTTTTATTTATTTTTCAACATATTTGCGACAAGTATTGATTTTACCCTTCTTTCGCTTCAAAGTACATATTATTATTTTTTAGAAGAAATTTTGCTCAGCGATTTAATATTTTATGGGATATCAGTCCCAGGAAAAGTTACATTCGAAATGCCATCCTGAAATTAGTCAAGGGATTGACCTCGAGTAATTAAATTTATTTAAAATATCATGACTAAATAGTTGAATTGAATGAACTGAAGACAAACTGAATTTAGATTCCTAGAGTTTGGAAGAAAAGACTCACAAACATTTCACACGATTTTCTACGGAGAAATTGATTTTTTACAGAGCAAATTTGCAAATAGAAGCGATTAATACGAAAGTAGCTTTTTAACTCAGCCTGAAAAATATATATATATATAATTTGATACGGTGCTAAAAGCGAAATATCCAAATGGGTTTCTAAAAGTTAATTCAAGCGACTTACAGATTTAAGACGAACAGTAGCAAAACCAATGTGCATTCGTCATATATACGAAAGAAAAAGAGTAATAAAACTGGATTCATGCAACTTTGAAATGACCTCACCTACAAACAGTCAAGCGAATCACCAACCAATTTTAATAGCTATTTCCAACTCATCTGTTCCAAACTTGCAGCGTACAAATTTCCTCTTTTGTCTCAAAACACAATTTAAAACACATTGTCATTTTACAATCTGTTTGGATCCCATCAGTTTCATGACTGCAGTTACCCTAATCTAATATCCCAAATCTTGCCTATTAAAGAAAATAAATAAAATGTATACACAATCATAAAATTGATAGAAACTACATATTTTTCGTCTATCCAGAACATAAGGACATTATCCCTTGAATTGAAATTTCTAAGAGCAAAAAACAAATTGTATTTTGATTTTGATGATCTGATCTGGATCTGGAAATTTAATTTTAACTATTCAAAAATTTCAATACAATGCAAAATTCCAGATCCACATCACATCATTACAAAAACGCAATTACTTTCAATTTAGAAATTACAAATGTTGAAGTTTTGAATGGATAAAACTCATGGTAATTTGATGTAAATTTCCAAAAATATTTAATCTTTATCGTGAGTAGCTTTTAGTAAGCGTCCGTTCAATAAAAAAATGTTTTATTGATCTTAATAGACGAAAAAACGCAGCTGTAGTAAAATTCGAAATATTTCACTGATGGTCAAAAGAAAAAAATTTGTAAAACAAGTGGCAGATAACTTATATACCATATTTTCCGTAGATTATGAATTCGTAAATGAAAATGTATAATTACCTTCCGTTGCTAAGGAATAGTATAGTGAAAAAGTACAAAAGTCATTATTTTTACCATATTTTAAAAATCACTAAAATATAATGAATTACTTTTACAGCATCTTGTAACATGGCTAAAATCAAAGTAGGAAACTTCAGATGTTGTGTCAAAATATGGAAGTATTTAAACATCTTCGAAATATGCATTGAAATTCAAGTTTTTGAGCAAACCGATAATATTATGCAGTTGCACGCTCATAAAAAACTTGTTCACTAAAATGTTTAGAAAAAGCTATAGACATTAGTGGTATTAAAGTCCAAAATACAGGCTTCTGTGCTTTTCCTCTGAATTTTCTTCAAAAAGGGACGCTGATTGTGCACTTTCATTTACGAATTCGTAATACCTATACCGGAAAAATCCTATAGAAATGATCTTGTGCTTTGTTCGGAAACATACAAAAAGCATTGAATGTGTTCACCACTGTTTTAGATATTCATTTTTGTTTTTACATTATTTTACGACTTTGTTTTAAGTAGAACCACTTTCTATTAATTTTCGACATTTTAAAATGAATCCATAAGGTACCATAAAAAGGCATCTTTTTATAAAAATCAATTAACCCGATTGGCAGGTCAAGACCTAAAGATGTTTCTTATCAAAACCGAATTGAAAATGTAGGTCGATGCAGATACAAAAAATATCGCACTATCTCAACAAAAAAGTTAAACTATGGTCAAATCTTTGAACTTAAAAAATTCGTAGAATTGATAATTGTTTTCGTTATTGTTTTATTGATTTTAACTTCCAATTTAAATTACATAAGCAATTCTGGCTTATGTAATTTAAATTGGGTATTTAACTGAATGTCGGTATTTTTTGTTTATAAAAAAACTTTTCCCATTATGATGTAATGCAAACAACATTTTTAAAATATTTTAATCATAATCTTGTGTTGACATGTTACATTTCTTTACTAATTCTTATTTGAATTAGGATTTAACTATCATAAAATAAATCACTAAATAATATATGGGTCAATAAACCATTCCTGCTCTTACAATAGAAGTAATTTAATTTTTTTTTTATCCTGTGAATAAGACAAGAGTATTGTTAACATGCCAATTTCCAACCCAATCCCAAGAGCTTTTGCATGCTACCCCGCAAGGAAATTTACAACCGCAAGTAATAGCTTTGTAATTAAAATTAATGTTCCGTGGTAATTGGCAATAATATCCACAGGCCTATCTAAAATGCAGACTAACGACATCCTCTATCCTAAATGCAAATAACAAGAAAAAATAAATGGGAATAATCTCTCCGAGAATTTACAACTTTGTACAGCAGTCGTTGCATTGCGCTTTTGATCCTGCGGAAGTTGGTACACCTGTAAAAGTGCATTTTAAGGGAGACATTGCCATCGAAAATTCCCTCAGATTCACCCGTCGCTCGCTTTGTATGTATGCCTTGTTGTAGCGTGGCCCATTCCACACGTTTTCACGGTCACAGAAGACGGGTCCTTTCCTTACCCACGGTTCTCACGTGAACGTGGCGCTGCATCTGTCAATAAATCTCTTATTTCAGCATTTAGGAAGCTTTTCGATGCATTTTTGAACGAGATTGTCGTAAGGCGGAATTTTTATCAGACGTTGCACACCTGTCTGCGAAAAGAGATATTTTCATTGTGTGTCAATTTGCCACTCAATTTGGGATAGTGGGAGGGTTCCATACCCAAAGAATGCCAACGGAATCCTATTAATATGAGCCTACGATGTATGTGTCTCTGTCCGCCTGTCAGAGGGCTCTATCTCGATGGGGTAGAAATAGCTATAGGTATTTAGGCTGAGTTTTGTAACAATTTAACTGCTAAACTGCAATAGATGATATGTTAAAAATTTCTAGATTTTACAAGATCTTTTTCAGGGTTCGGAGAGCGAAAAAAATTATGCTCGCTCCCGAGCTAAATTAGCTCCCGCGAGCCAAATTTTCAAATCGCGAGCGATTTAAATTTTTCGGCTCTTGATCAAAACCGGTTTAACTCCGAGTAAGAGGCAAAAAATTCGGGAGTCAAAAATTTGAATCATTCACGAGCAGAGCTCAAAAGATCGGATCGAGAGTCAAATAAAACGAGATGATATGTTGAATGTTGGAGAAAGTTTATTTGAATTAATTATTCCTACATCCTAATAAGTAATTTTTTCTTATTCTAAATAAATTTGATTTAATAAGTGAGCGTTAAGTTTAACTAATAATATATTGTTTATTGTCTCTTTTCCTAATTTCGACCGTTGTTTCGTGATAATTGTTGAGAGTGCACTGAATGCACACTCAACAGACACTTGTGTCGATGGGACTGCTAACGCAGTCTGAACTAGTTTTCCCAGTTGTGAAGTTCCCGCCAATAGTCCAAAATATTTGTTTCAAAAGACATTTTTTACTACCGAATTTACTTGAGGCTCGTCGAAATTTTTATTGTGTACCACCTTATAATGTCTTTTAATGTTACATGTCCTATTTATAAATATCATATTTCATCATATCATTTATAAATATCATGTTTCATCATATCATTATTTTCATCGTATCGCACATATTTCTTAGAATCAAAATCTTTACATCGACCCATTTCCTTGGAAAATGGCAGTACAAAATTAATTGCCAAGTAACAAACTCGAACACAGTACAAAAATAAAAACAATCTTCACCACACTAGGAGTCGAAAAGGATTGAATCTTTTCGGCTCTAAATCACTCCCGGAGCCGAAAATACAGAGAGCAAAATTTCTGGCTCGCTCTCAAGAGCGATTAAAACTGAAAATGGAAAGTTAGCTCTCGCTCCGAAGCGAGTCAAATGTATAAAGATCGGAGTTAAATTTTTGGCTCCCGATTCGAAACCGTTTTAGCTCTGAGACGGAGTCAAAAAATGCGAGCGAGCTAAATTGTTTTCGATCGGGAGCGAAAAAATTCCGTACCCTGATCTTTTTGGATGAATCTAATATGGAAAATATGATATGAGGGAATATATAAAATATTCCATTAGTTAATATTAATTTCATTGATCAAATTTCAATTTTAATCTTCATAAACACTATGTATGCGCTTTGATGCTAACAAATTTGGAGAATTACGCACAAGTACAGGGTGCTTCGTATAGTGAACGCCAAAATAAGTGGGATGAAAGATCTCACCTAGGCAAACAAAATTTCTTATGACAGGGGGAGAATCTCAACCACTCCCAAGCGATTAAGTCGTAAGGGTAAGTGAATTTACGCAATTTTCATGGTATGCACATCATTATTTTAATTTTATCTTTTTCCCTATCCCCGTCCTAGTTGTATTAATGTAAAATAATTATTTATACCCAAAATGCATTCCTTTAATTTTATTATAATATTATTAAATCAACTAAAATTAAGAAAACATAGTATTATAAGTATAACACCCGAGTGCGCTTCCCAAACTGTACAACTTAGGTTAAGCTTGTTGTACGGATCTTAAATAAATAATTTTATCTTTTGATCTATTCAACGCCACTAAGCTCACGCCAAAAAACTAGTATCGCAATATCTTTTCCAAAAACGTCAACAATGACGCTATTTATGTTCGGAACAGAGCTAAAATAGCCTGAACTTAATTTGAACACATAAACTTGACCTAAAGAAACGGTGGTAACTACTTTAGCCGAAACATGCTAATTTAGCAAGCACATAAACTACAGTCAAAATGTCAAAAGATCTTTTGTCGAATACGATAATTAATATTATTATTTATTTTAAATCCATTTTATTTTTAATTTTTTTGACTCTAAATGCACACAAGTTCAGATCTCATAGGGTTTGACAAAATACAGGAAAACCAATCATACGTAGTAAACACATAAACAGGGCCAATGTTGAGGTAGCTCTTGACTGCCTACTCACTTACAAAACTGAAAACAATGTTTTACAACTTCCTAAAATTCAAGATATCCTCAAATTTTTTTCCGAAATTCAGGTAATTACTACACCTGTCTTTTATTTTTACTAAATTGCACACCAAAAAGGTACAACACCCTATATAAATCAATCCTTCTGACTTATCTTTAAAGTAAATTTGTAGTTTCGGTAGTTTTCATTAGTTGTAATTAGTTTTCATTTATACTATAGAAGTATAGGGGAAGTTTTTAAAATTTGGTTATATTATTTTTAATTGAGTCCTCAGTTCGATCGATAGGTTTCTTTTTGGAATCACGGCTTTAGGTTATTATGAATGACTCAAATTAGTTAAATAGGAAATTCAGTCAGTCTTTTAGATCAAATCAAAAGTTCACTGAAGATTGCCTGAATGAAGTAAATAAATATTTAAATTCAAGTTATAACCAAAAAAAAAAAAAAAAATACTTTAATTTGACTATGTACAGATAAGTATGTATACATTTGGAGTCGCAAAAACTCATGAAATACCCAACATAATTTATCTACCAAACGCCCCCCAAAAGGCCCAATTTAAGCTGCTCGATAACAACCCTCTCTAGCCCCATTCAACCGCGGCGTAGCAGTCGTATAAAAAAAAAAATAAACAAGATCCGCGGGCAAACGCCCCTCATGAAACCTTTCTCCTTAATTATAAGTAAAATTATTGCAAACCGTCGTCAGAGGCACGTGCCGAATTTTCTTTTATTTATTTACATTTCATTTGGAGGAAAAAATGCGCACATCGAGGCCCATTGAAAAATACGAAAAATCGAATCCAACGATTTTGATCACCTGGAAATTCATTTAAAGTGAATTCTTTTGATTTTGCAACATTTAAATTAACGAAATTAAATTGAACACAATAATAGCGCGCTGGGGCCAAAAACGATGGGAAACATTAATGCAGACGCGACAGACAACGCCAATAAAAATCGCCCATTTAAACAAGTGTACCGCGCGACGCGATTGTAAGTGGCTACCGATCGATATTAAATGCATTCGCATGACAAAAACATAAAAATAGGAAGAAAAAACGAGTTGAGAAGGAAAAGCTGGAAAAACATATTTTCACTGGTTTTGCCGCACCGCTGTCCTAAAGTCCAGGGGGCCGCCAAAAAAGACCCCATAAATTGTGAACACATGCCATCATTACACCAATATAATTGACAAGCGATCGCCTGCGCGCGATTTATTCCCCTTTCGGGTGTGTTAAAATGTAAAGCTGCTCTTATCAGCGGGGCCGGAGCAGTGGCGTGCGGACTGCGGCCCGACCGCAGCTTCTCCGGGAGTTACGAAATGGGTGAGCTCATTACGAGCGGAATTCGGGCGATAACCCAGTAACCCAGCCGCTGACCTGCCTCTGCTCAGACTTGGCTCAGAATCGCCTCCAACCGACTCGCGAAAAAAAGATAGGAACACACTTTCTTCACTTTGTACGCAAACTTTGTGTTTTGAGAGCGCATCTTTTAATCCAGCTGGCAGCTACTTATCAACAACGTCAGCGCAACTAGCTTTTAGAGTAGAAAAGGGGCCCCGCCACCAGTTACGCGGTTCTGTGGGCCGCCAATTGAACCTGATACAATCGCGTTGCCGCACTACTTTTACATGCGACGCCACATATCTTATATTCTTATATCTGGTGGCGGAGCACCTTGAGATGTTTGCCGATCGCGAAGCCGCCAAACATCTGTCCCCCGAGGTTTTTTACGTTTTTCTTAATCAAGATTTTTACTTTTTTTGAGTCCCGAGTAAAGCCATCTGCTTCTCAACTGAGCTCTGAGGTCTGGTCCGTTTTAGGACGTTTTCTTGTTTTTATTTTATCACCTTCCTCCAAGGGGGGATCAGATAATTCGATTTGGATTGAATGCACTGAGAGAAATTGTAATGGTTCTATAAAATAAAATATATGTTTGACTATTAATCCAACAAATATGTTGTCGAATACAAGCAAATGATTAAGATTAAACTGCGCTTAACTCTAAGCAAAGTTTAACTTGACGTTGGTATTTTTCAGGGCAGGTTTTGACCTTACGGATCAGTTTAAACGGTCGTGGATAAGGGTTTGAAATGACGTTTTCAATGCACGCAAAAAAATATGAATAGCAACCCGAACCAATTCTAGAACGTTTTTGCTATAAAATTTAACCACATATGATGAAAAGGTCGCATATATTTGACAAAAAGTTGTACATAGAAAACACTGCCAACATTTGTTGCTGGCCATTTAAGATCCCCGTATTTTCCATAAGCAATACCAAAATTATGCACTACCCTAAAATGCATAAGAACATTGCGGATCACCAGAAAAGACGCGATATTCACTTCAATACAAAATACCAGAAAAAAACGCGATATTCACAAAAAAAACAATGCGTTTTCCTGATGACACTGCAGGAAAACGCATTGCTTTTTTAATCCGATCCATCAATTTTTACTTCAATGAAACTATCATCAACAACCAAAATTTAATATTATAAATAGTTCGATAGAAAACTTAAATATATATATATTGTATATCAAATATCAGTTATTTGTAACATTTATTAAGGTTTGTTCGAGAGACAAATATTTCACAAGAGTCTTTCTCCTACGTCAGGTCATAGGGAAAGATTAATGCAAAACTTGTTCCCTAACAAATTTTAATAGCGTTACCAAATAACTTATATTATATAGTTATACTTAGCGCTATGGAGCTAATATAATATTCCATTATTTCTTAAGAAATATACAAACATTTCTAAAATGTGGAACCTATTTTTCTTGAAAACGTTATGTGTAAAATGTTTCAATTTTCGTTTTTGGATTCGTAATCTACGAAAAAAAAATCCTACAAACTAGTAAAATTTTCCCAGACCAGTGTGTTATATATTGAATATTCTACCGCATCATTTAAGAAATGTTAAAAATACGTTGATTTCTTATAATTTGTGAATTCTTCTGTAAATAGAGTTCGTTCTTCTAAATTAAGGGGGTAGTCCAGTGAAAACGACTGTTTTTTCAACGATTTTTTTTTCATATTAGAAGTCAATTTTTATTAAAAAACTTTTTGACATATGATAGTACAACTATTAAAATACACAAAAAAAATTTTTTTTTTTGTTTTCGATGAGTCATCCCGACAAAATGGCCGCTCCAAAAAAAAATTTTTTTTGTTGGCGGACGTCGAATCTCTGCAACCGTTCATTTGCAACAAAAAATTCAAATGAGGTTTTAATCTGTAGAACATTGGCTATCGTCGGAACTAGAATTTTTAATTTTCAATAAAAAATAACAAAATGGCGGCATTTCGAATTTTTTGGGTGTTTTTCGGGTGCTTAATTTGTTTATAACTTTGTAAATAAACAATGGATTTTAATAATTCTAGTTCCGACCATAGATACACAATCAAGAAATATACAGCTAAATTTTTAGATCATTCGGAGCAAAAGACTCTGAGATCTGACGTCCGCCGAGTCAAAAAATGCTGTTTTGAGAAAAACGCGGTTAAAGTTTTTGTTGCGGAAAAAAGCTAAAAAAATTAATTTTACCTTAGTCAGCGATGCCTCCTCCATACATAACGCGATGCCTGCTCCATACATAACTAACCTTAAATACAAAGCAGAAGGACCTAGACCGTTATAAACCGAAAAAAAATGGGCGGAGCAAACAGAAATACAAGAGTCCTCCTTGCTCCGAAACACGCCAGGGGACCTTCGAGCGCTCGGATTACATGTCTCTCGAAAACTCTCTGTATCTTTAAAACTATTCAATATTTTGCTTAGATATTTTAAGGGAGTATTTTCTAGGTGTAGTAGAGTAGATTTAAGCAAAAAAACAAAAAACGAAAAAAAATTTTTTTTTCACTGGACTACCCCCTTAAAGTACTTAATTTTTTAAAACAATTAAGAAGTTAACACCTCTTAACTTTTATATAGAATCGAGGGTTAATTTAGTTAAACGCGTGCTCCAGATTCTCTGAAAAACATTAGCGTTTAAGTAATTCACTTAAATTGCATGTGAATCTAAGGTAAGTACTACTACCGTCTAGAATTATCAAAAAATAAATTTTTAATTTTTCGACTCCTCATAATCTCAGAAATCATCTCCTAAATTTTTGTTGAGAAATTCGTAATAGAAAAAAAGTTATAGCGTTATACAGCGAAAGCGCGTATATGGGAAACGCGTTTTTCTCAAAATTACATTTTTTGAGTCTACCCAGAGATTAATTCCGGATCTACCGAACCGATTTGAATAAACCTTGGTGCGTTTTGTTTGCTTAGGTTGCCTATATTGTAATTAACCACAATTTAGCCCAATAATTAAAAAAGAAAAATTTTGGCAAGAGAAAAATATGAAAAAAAGGTCAATTTTTTCACATTTTTTTCAAACTTTTGTAATTTTTTTTTGTTTTTGCAATTGTCGACTTAATGTGGTTAATTACAAGGTAAGGGACCTTTCTTTTTAAAATCCCGTTTGAATTTTTTGTTTCAGACATCTCAATCCTGAGATAATCTCTGGGCAATGGGACAAACATATTTTCGAACTGCCGGCTTCAGCGCCCTCTATACAAATTTCTAAATACAAAAATTAAATTAAATATTTTCTTTTTTGCAATCTACAAGGATCAAACTTATTGTAAAAAAAAATTTGGTTGTAATATCTAATAAAGGGGCTGAGAAACCAATCATGAAAAAGTATCATTTTTTGGCTCTCTAGACGGTAGTAGTACCTTAAGTTAAAGCTTACTGATAACATTGTCATTGTCACTAATATTTTCAAATTGTATTATTTTTATTTATAGTTTTAAATTAGTGACAGCGTTATCAGTTTTCCAACTTTTACAATTTGAAACTCGTGATGAGAGCAGAGAAGTCGTTGAAGACTAATTGGAACGGAGAAAACCCTCTCTATCAATTGATACCTTAAGGTGGTTCGCATGGTCTGTGTTAAGAAAATTACAGGTTGTTGAATGAAAAAGTATCCGTATGCATAAAAATCGAGGGATTCACCCATTCTTCTTTGTATAAATGTTGTCGACATCTTGCATTTTTTTTTTAACTTTGACTATTTAAATTTTAAACTCGTATGAGAAGAATGGCGAAATAGATTGAACATCGTCTCAAATTAAAGAGAATGAAATTGGCTAACTCAAAAAGGTATTACATTATTTAAGTATGAAATGACAAAAAGTAGCTATTATATACTTATAAAATATTGTTCGTGAAATAAAAGACTTTCTGTCGAGTTTGTTACAAGAATTATTTCCTCCATAAGGACAGTGATATTTCTCCGAGTGTTGATTTAGCTTCGTTGGATCGTGCGTCGAAATAAAAGATGCAATTTTTCTCCTTGTTCGACTGAGCATGAGATTATTCTAAGAAGTTGCACAGAAGGGTGTATATGGAGGGGTGGAGGAGCCGAGGACAGAGAGTCAGCAACAATTCCCATTAGGATGAAACACGATGTAAATCAACGAAAAACCGGGCACTGGCAAATCCTTAATGACTTTTCACGTTCCTTTTATCTTGACGGTAACATCTTGGCCGAATTCTCCGGACGGGATGCGGATGCGGGAAGGAGCATCTCTCTGAAGTTATTTCAGGGCGCCGTTGATCCGGCTGCTTTGTCCCCCGCAATCCCCATTTCGGCGATGGTTGTGCCATCCACGAGAAAACCAATTAAAATGGTGGACTTTTGGGAAATTGTTGAGCTTGAGTTTATTTCAAGTTCGGGAAAGGTAAATTCCTCCCCATCTCCGCTCTATCCCCCCTCGGTCTTCTGTTGCGGACGGATGAGCGCTGGGGTCCACAGGCCCCAAAGCTCAAGGAAGAAACGACCATGGGAGTCCTGTCGTCTTGTTTCGTTCCCGGACGATGACGATGACGACGACGACGACGACAGCTTCCGGCCTGATCTAAACTCAATATGACACCCTGCGGGGGAGTTATGCAAACAAAGAGTTTGCGGCGCGCGATTTTGCAAATTCTATGCAGGTAACAGGCCTTATTTCTGGTTCTCTGCCCCCCACTCAGGTGGGATAGAAGAGAAGGGGCTCTGGAGCTATCTTACCGCGGGCGCTTTGAAGTATAGATCCCCAGGATTTGTGGGATAATTTCTGTGAAGGCTTTGAAGTGATAGAAAAATAGTTTCGAGCCGCAGAAAGCGCCCAGGCAAAAACTCTTCTCTGGTCTGGTCCCACGCAGCTTGAGGGGCGGTTGTCTTTCCCAAACCAAGGAGAGGAGCCGCGGCAGTGTCGGCGGCGAAGGGGCATCGATTTCCGCCGAGTCACAGGAATTGTCAGCACAAATTCGGGACTGATTGTCCTTTTGTCATTCCTTTTTGGATTCCTGTGCAAATTCCATTTAACATTGTGATTTTGATCGGATTCGTGCAGAAACGACATGGATTGTCACATGATGAAGGTATACATCGGATTACACCTGTGTGCCGCCTTTCGATCCCCCCTCATAGCCAGCCCCCTTCTTCACCTGCGCCTCACTTACCTTTGTCAACAGAGCCGTGAACATGTTACGAATTGATTTGCTCTAGAAATCGGAATTGAGTGCTGAATGTCCCGGGAGAAGTCCTGCTTGTTGGCCGGGACTCCTCTTTTGCGATTCAAGTGTGTTTGTTTAACCATTTTCTCCCGGGCTCCACTCTTCGCCATGTAGTCGTAGGCTCTGTTCAGGCATTGCCTATTCCTGAAAGGGATTGATTCGCGACTATTCCCGCTTTAGATAGACTTGAGGACATCCTGTAGGCACTCAGGCATGCGGTGCTCTTGTTTTTAGAGTATATATGTTTTTTTTTTCACCGAAAAAGTTGACTACAGTGTTACCCTCCTCCCTGTAGTCTGGTCCACACTACACCAAGTTTAAGAGGCACCCATCAGCACTAGACCAGAGGGATGAGCTAAATTTTAAGAGCCCGCAGAGTGCCCCGCAAAAATGTTTGGGTGTACCAGTGGGTTCGGGTTTGGAACCACTTGTGCTTATTCACTTTCATCGCTGTAGAGTACGTTCCCTTTTAGGACAAACAATCTAGAGGAGGAGCACACCGACTAAAAAAAATAGAATATATTTCCAGTTCCTGGCACTCTCTCATCTCATAGTATGCTAAATCTGCTGAATTTTTCAGCTAGGTAAACTTATTAATAGAAAATGCATGCGATGTATGTTCTGTGGAGGGGCGTGTTGTTTGATTTTACAGAACAAAATTCCTAGCAAATAAAATGCCATTTTGTAAATGTACTCAAAACTCACTTGTCCGCCCCCTAATCCACCCTCCGACCGAGCCCACCTCAAGCGCGAGTTGTGTGTACTTAGTAATTTAATTCAAGCGCAAATAATTCAATTGAATTATGAATCTCTCTCTCCCTTCCAAGCTCAAATTAGTCTGGAGGATTTGAATAATATTTTGCTTTTCTCTCTCTCTCCCCCGAAAATTTTGTATGATGTGTTTTAGGGCCGGAAAATTGCTTTTAATTGGAGAAGAGAACACAGTGTGCAGGCAAAAATTTTGGCCAAATTATCCGCTGCTACGGAAGGCACTGTCCCAGAAAACAATTAGTGGGCGAAAAGTGAATCGAATTTTATTTGGGTCGGAGTTTTATACTGCTTGAACTCGGGGAGAATTGAGAGCCCTCTTGTTTGCGTTATTTTCATCGAGCAAAGTTGATGGAACAAAAACAAGCCGAGAGTGAACCAAATATAATGAGTTTAAAGTAGCAAAATGAATTCGTCCTAGATGCAGAGAGGACCCATAAATTCGAATATTCAGAAACTGAAATGAATTAATTTTGTTTTGAAAAACGCAATGCTCTTCTCTTTGAATGAGTAGTTAGATTTTATGAGCTTATATATAAAAAAAAATAAATATTAATAATAATAGTATAGCAGAATCCTTTCTTTACCTTTGTTTTAGAAATGCAAATTGATATAGAATAGTAATAATCTGCATATCAAAATGACGGGCTATTGAACTTAAATATACAATTTATTACCAATTATTTTCTACTATCATACATACAAAAAAGTGTGAGTTCGAGCGGAAGATATGCTCTATATTTTGTCAGAATATCTTTTTAAATACACTATTTTAAATTATGAAAAAAATATTATTGCATTCCAAATACCATAACAAGCGTTTTTAAATGATACCCCACATGCCAACGTTCAAGTTCCTGTATCGCACGATTTGTCAGAAAATCTGTTATCACGCGAGAGATCTTCGGAGGGTTTAGAGTTTTTTTCCTTTGGTAGTACGAAACCAAAAAAACACAACAATCTGTTTGTTCGCTTATAACTCCAGAACCGCTTCTACGAATTTTGTGTTATTTTAAATGTAGCTGCTAATAAAAAAGGGGACAAAAAGACACAGTTGACCTTTTGGTTATTCAAAAACATGATTTTAACAAACCCTTTGATTACTACAAATGTCAATGTATGACATCACAAATTATGTAGAATGTGAATGAAGATTTGGACAGTATTTTTTGATCATAGTAGTATTAGAGATATTGTTCATCGCATAATATAAATCGCATGCATCAGTATTAGTCCAGGCTACCAAGGTAAAAAAAAAGAGGTATTACCTCCGAATTATTTGAGCATGCATCGATTTTAATGAAATTTTGACAGCATGTAGGGAATACCTCAAAAAGCAAAATCTACCCTATCCCGATGTGTGCTTTTTCCCTGGGGGTGAGTTCCACCCCAACTAGGGGGTGAAAATTTTTTTGTGGAAAATAACCACGGAAATCGATAGAGGAACAAATTTTAAGCAAAAATTGTTCTTAGCATTTTTTTTGAAAACTCAATATTTTTCGAGTTATACGCGATTGAAAATTGGCATTTTTCGTGAAAAAAAACCACGTTTTTAATCGATTTTTTATGAATAACTCAAAAACTATTCATTTTATCAACAAAAGTGTAAGAACCAAAAATGAAGCTTATAAAAAAACAAAGAGATTGGTGCCTTTTAATTGATTGTAGGCCTAATACAAACCGAGTAATGATTTATTGAAGGTTGAATACATTATTTGAACGAAAATTTTTTTAAATTCAACGTCAAATAACGGAAAAATGGTCAATTTTTCGAGAAAATTGCATAGAACCTTTTTCAAAGTATTTTTAAAAAGCTTTAAACTGAGGGTTACTAGAACTCTCTAGCATGAAAACTAAGAGAGTTATGGCCGAAATAAAATTGATTTATATTTTTTTTGTAGAAAAAAAAATCAATTTCACCCTTGGCAATAGTACCCAAATTGCAATAAAAAGATAATTCATGGTCAATTTACTTTATTTATGTACTCACAATGATTTGTGAGAGTTTGAACGATTTAGAATGCATAATTTCGAAAAAAATTATGATTAAAGTCGAAAAATTATTTTCGAAATTTTCAAAATTTTTTCTTTTTTTCAAAATTTCGGAAAAACTATAGGATATACGTAAAAATTAGTAAGGAACAAAAAGTTAGCTTTTTTTTTAACAAACATTTTGCTTTTTTTAAATTTTTTTTAGCTTGTAAAATAACTGAGATAATTTTGAAAAAAAGAAAAAATTTTGAAAATTTCGAAAATAATTTTTCGACTTTAATCATAATTTTTTTTCGAAATTATGCATTCTAAATCGTTCAAACTCTCACAAATCATTGTGAGTACATAAATAAAGTAAATTGACCATGAATTATCTTTTTATTGCAATTTGGGTACTATTGCCAAGGGTGAAATTGATTTTTTTTTCTACAAAAAAAATATAAATCAATTTTATTTCGGCCATAACTCTCTTAGTTTTCATGCTAGAGAGTTCTAGTAACCCTCAGTTTAAAGCTTTTTAAAAATACTTTGAAAAAGGTTCTATGCAATTTTCTCGAAAAATTGACCATTTTTCCGTTATTTGACGTTGAATTTTAAAAAATTTTCGTTCAAATAATGTATTCAACCTTCAATAAATCATTACTCGGTTTGTATTAGGCCTACAATCAATTAAAAGGCACCAATCTCTTGGTTTTTTTATAAGCTTCATTTTTGGTTCTTACACTTTTGTTGATAAAATGAATAGTTTTTGAGTTATTCATAAAAAATCTATTACAAACGTGGTTTTTTTCACGAAAAAATGCCAATTTTCAATCGCGTATAACTCGAAAACTATTGAGTTTTCAAAAAAAATGCTAAGAACAATTTTTGCTTAAAATTTGTTCCTCTATCGATTTCCGTGGTTATTTTCCACAAAAAAATTTTCACCCCCTAATTGGGGTGGAACTCACCCCCAGGGAAAAAACACACATCGGGATAGGGTAGATTTTGCTTTTTGAGGTATTCCCTACATGCTGTCAAAATTTCATTAAAATCGATGCATGCTCAAAAAATTCGGAGGTGAAAACCTTGGTAGCCTGGACTATACAGGGTGTCCCAGAACTCAACGTCAAGCCGAAATCGAGCATTAGGCCAAGTCGTAACAGTTATCAGAAAAATATGAAAAAAAATATTGGTCATGTACTTTTCAAATTATAAGGATTCAAAAATAAACTGACACCCTGTGATGATCTTTCAAGTCCTGTGACTGCAAATATTAACTTTTCGTCATTTTTTTTTCTACCGTATAACTATGAATAACCCTTCTGTCAAACACAGTTAAAAGTTAGAATATAACTGCCTCAGTTTCAAATAAAAAGTTAGATTTTTACCCAACATTGAATTCAAAATAATTACATCACCCAACTTTAACTTTAACCGACTGTAATTATTTTGCATTCAATGTTGGGCAAAAATCTAACTTTTTATTTGAAACTGAGGCAGTTATATTCTAACTTTTAACTGTGTTTGACAGAAGGGTTATTCATAGTTATACGGTAGAAAAAAAAATGACGAAAAGTTAATATTTGCAGTCACAGGACTTGAAAGATCATCACAGGGTGTCAGTTTATTTTTGAATCCTTATAATTTGAAAAGTACATGACCAATATTTTTTTTCATATTTTTCTGATAACTGTTACGACTTGGCCTAATGCTCGATTTCGGCTTGACGTTGAGTTCTGGGACACCCTGTATAATTTTTTGCAATTTAAAAGTGATATTGCATCTTATTTACGTCAAGAGCGAAAAGGAATCAGCAGGAAAAGAGGAAATCCTGTTTCAACTTCTGTAGATAAGAAATTAGAAGAGTAGAAAACGTGCAAAAAAATTAAGTAGTACATTGGCAAAAGACATGACGCTGCAAGAAAGCCGGGTTGAAAAAGAATTCCAAAAATAAAACATTTCAAATGCAACGTACATCCAAGTTTAACGCCAAATGCAAACTATATTCTGGAATTTCATACTTTTTTAGACACACAAGTGCAAACACTGTAAACCGTTGTTACTTCAAAGTTACTAAATGTATTCATTATAGTAAAATTGTTTTATAAGTATAGAGACAAATGCATTCGTTAAACCCTTCATTCGTTATTTGGACATCTCTGCTGTATTCATATTTTTATGGCCAGGAGTAGTATACCTGTATCTTGTAAATTTCAGTAAATAGCTGAAAAGTGACAATTTAAAAAACATATTTTAAGATTAGTATCCCAAAAATGGATTTCAAATAATTTGAAGAAAAAGAAAAAAAAACATTCAGAGTTGAATATTCAATGAAACCCGCAAAGTTTGTCAACAGTGTGGAAAAATAAGATGCCCTCATTCACATAATAGTCATAGAAAAACATCAAAATGAGCCACTTTGCTGTTATCTTGCGTAAAACGATTCGCTTTCTTTCATAATTCAGTTAGTGTTTCTTAAAGACGCTTCGCTACGACTGCATAAATCACAATTCTTTTGTTACCTGGGGCCCATGTGCCTTGTGGTCAGCATATGGGAACTCTCTCAGAAAATGTTAATTCCGTCGGTTGATGTTATTGAATTTTAAAAGGCATGTTTTCCCGACCCATTGTGCCTTAAAATTATGCTTTCACATTGATTCAAAGCATTCAAGATCTCCACGTTGATAAATGTACCCTCCGGCGGCACGGCAGCACCAGGGCAATTTAGTGGAGCCCGAAACTCATCCCGTGCCCGGCTGAGTGAATCTATGTGTTCCCCTGGACCGGGACGTGATTGATGACGGCGTTTGGAAAATAAAAAAAAATATATACATATAACGCTTTCAGGGAGTTCCGCGGCTGCACTTGGTTTGGCGCCAATTCCTCCCTTTAGTGGGACGGAACAGTTTTTCTCCGTTTCTCATGCACACTGGATAAAAAAACTGTGAAATGATCGCAATTTAAAACAGCAAGCGTTGCAGAAACATTTCCGAAATCAATTAAGCAGAAACAACAGAAATTTGATAAGGTTCAAATTTTGAAGCATTTTCTAAATTGTTTGCGAATATGCATCGCAAACAAGTTATAAAAAAAAAAAAAAAACTTCGTCACCCTGTTTTATGAATAACGAGCTCTCGTCCGAGAAGTAATCGCATATGAAAATTTAATAAAATCCCCATCAATTTAGCTTCACTTCAGCGGGGTGCGGGAGATATCCGTCCGTAAAGTTGCAGCTACACAAGAATTATTATTCATGAAAAATTCACAATTGTTGGAAAATAAATCTGTCCTTTATACTTTGGAGGGCGAGGGTGGAGCATCCGCCCCTGTTTTCCATAGAAGCCACAGGGAAATTTACTTAAAGCATGAGAAAATGTCATGCAGACGGGAGGTGGGACTGATTCCAGGACGATACTACTTAACAAGCTTTTAATGGACGCTTAGGCGAAAACTTTCTGAAAATGCTCAAACTCATTTCCGACTTTTTCGAATGGCAGACGACCCGGAAGCGGGCGCAGACCCGAAACGCTGTAGAAGAAGAGCACAATTTTCATGCCCCACGGGAATCTAATAAATGGATGCATGTGCGGCATTTTTATGGAATTTGTTCTATTGGCGCGGCACTGAATTAAGCCGGAGCTGCCACCGTCCAGGCCTTCTATTCCTGGGGCATTTTAAGAAAAGTTCGACATAAAGTCGGTAACACACTGCCGGGGCGAACCATTCGTAGCTTTCTGTCAGTTCATTTTCCTTTCACATCGTTCGACAGTTTAATTTTGGAGTTTCTGGGGACGAGGAAAACTATTTTAATAGAATAAGAATTGGAAGGTACATACTATGGTAATTGAAATAGATTTTAACTTTTTAATACATGCATTTGCACTTAGTTTAAAAAATCTTTTTTTTTTTTCATTCACTGAATTAATTTAAACAAAATTTAATCAGCGACTTCACGTAACCCCGTAGGGAAAAATCTAAAGGTCATAACAGACGAACTTTTAAACCAATTTTCAGAGCCATTTCTCGAAATCACTTTATCGCCAAATCGTTATTTCAATAATTCGATGATTTGTGTAGCTGTATGGCACGTAGCGCTATCCTGTTGAAACTACATCTCGCTAGGATCAATGTCATCCATATTTTAAAAAAAAATATTCTTTGATTATGGTCCAGTAATGATCTCCATTGACCGTAAGGTGAGCTCTTGCCTCACTTTTAAGGAAATAAACGGCACATTGGTCTTACTCCAAAAGCGACAATTTTGTGTATTAACCCTTAGCTGGCACACTTCGCACCCGTAACATAGCTGGAACATAGGGTAAATAATTACCCAGCCAAGTTATGGTATTTTCTAACACCAAACATTTACATTTGAATGAATGATTTGTACGAAGTACTAAAACTAAGATGTTTTGAGAAAAGAATTTTCTCAAATTCAACCATAAGTTAAAGTAATTATTTAAATCCTTAATATTGGATTCAAATTTATAGACAAAATAATATTCCTATTAAGTGAGAGTTCGAAAAGTTCATTGAAAAGCGAATCCTTCCATCGAAACTCGATGTCCAATGACTGAGATAAATTGCAGATATTTGTGTCGAAATTTTTAATTGCATACGAAGGAATGTAGACAGGAATGCGAAATCTGTTTTATTTTCGTATCCGCATTAATTCGCGCGTTACTAATTTAAATGTAATTTTATCGAAATAAAGCCCAATGCCACGCACTGTGGAGTTTTCAATTTTTTTTTTTTTAATTATCGTTCCTCCACTGACTGTTATTCTGCATTCGATTGGCTGTAGTTCGAAGCACCTCAAGCCTCATTAAAAAAATATATATCAGCATTTATCATAGGTCACGTGAGAATAAAAACTGTCCCCAGCAAGTTGCGAAACCACTGTCCATCACCTTCATTTTATTAAATATCAATTTGCCCAGGATTAATTGAATTCTAATTGGTTTCATAGTTAAATGATCTCGATTTTTTGTTTTTTTGTTAAAAATGAGAAAATTTTTTCACATTCTCGAAGTGAACGACTGATACATGCCATTACGATGGAAATTGGACCATTAATTTTCCGTAAACGCTGGAAAAATTCTGATGAGGTCTGATGGGAGAGTCATTCCTTTATGTGTGACCGGATAATTTTCCATCATCATTTTTAAGCCAGTGTCGTTCTTTTTGTGAATTATTTTCAGCTTAAATGGACGTTTAAATCTCACGAATTTTTATGAAACCTTAGTTAATTTTGGGTCAAAAAGTGAGGAATATGTAGTCGGTCGCTTGTTCTTCCCAAGATATTTAGTTTTATAATTTCAAAGAACAGTGACCTTTTGAGCCGCAATTTTCTCAATTTCAATTTTCCTATAAAGTTTACTCGAAAATTGTGAAAAATCCTTAAATTAAACAGGTATTCAAAGTACTAAAAACAAGAAAATTTTTCTGCACTTTGATAAGATAAATGCATGCTTGTCACCGTCGTCGTTGAGTCGTAAGAGATATTTGCCTTTGATTTGTTAATTTCAAGAGGACTTGTAGATTTTTCCAATTTTTTAATAATTTGAAATTAAATATCTCGAGAAATACAAGTAATATTGTTCCATATTCATAACTGTTTATAACGTGAGGAAATCTCCAGCTCAATTTTTTCCTTATTTTCATTTAAATGCTGATAGGTTTTATGTGAGGAAAGCGCAAAAGAGGGGATAACTTTAACCCCTGGAATCTTAATCTATCCGGGTCCTTTTATGGCTTAAAAAAGGGAAAATGAAGAACTCCATTAGTAGGGAAGGCATTTGAACTACTTTAAAAGATTCACGATCAATCTCGGATTTCTTAAGTGAACTGAGACGAGATGCTCCGCCAGATAGCCGGGCTGGGCTCATCTCATCTGCCTAATGGATCCCAACTGAGGCTGCACTTCAAGCGTATAAATGCCCGGCCTAATCCAATTAATCACCCACAGCCGAGAGTCGAGGGGACGCTAAAAAGTTCACTTATCGTCGCGCAATGAGGCCCACAGGGTGCGGGTCAGTCGAGCGTGTCGTGCCCGGCTCTCGGGGGCGACCACCGTGTCACTTTGTGGTCAATCCCGGCGACTTTTAGTGCCCGAACGATCAATTTTCGGACAGTGCACGCCCCGATAAATCGCCCCAATCAGTTATTCGCCTTTTAATTACATAAACGAAAATCAAAACAAATGGGCACCAGCGACAAAAACGTTAAGAGGGTGACGGGAACGGGAACTAATGAGAAAACCGGAAACATTTACTACGAAAAATGTTTAATGAGTCTGGCGAATGTTGTAACGAAAATTCGCCTACTCGCCGCCACGGCGCGGTCCGGTTTTCGTGACGGCTTTTTAATGAGAGCAGTCGCTTGCACTGCAAAAAACCTTGGAAGTAAAGTGGACGCGGCGGTGTCGAGTTACCTTTCTTTCTGGTTTCTTGTTCGTGTTCTTTTGAAACGTATTGAACGGATTCTGTTTCGCACAACCGACTCGTAAATATTTTATTTTTTGAACAGAAGAAGAAAAAAAGAAATCAAAAACCCCGACAGCGACAGAATTTGACCGCGTCTTTTAAACGAAACGGTCAAAAATGGGAGCATTCACGGGCTTTTTTTCTTTCTGTTACCGAGAGAAAAACTGTTTATCAAACAGCAACAGAACACCAAGTAAACAAGTCGAGCTCAAAAGATCGCTGTCTTAGCGGTTGAAGACTGTTAAAACGTCTTAAGTACGCATGTGTGAGAAAGTCGTTTTTAGAGACGCGGACACACCCATAGAAGAAAATTTACAAGACATTTGGTCCGGTGGGGGAAATCTTGAACTTTATTTTATTTTATTAGTGGGTGCAGCTTTTTACAATATATCACAGCGATAAAAAAAAAAAAATATCAATAATAATAAGCATAATTCGCTGGACATGGGTAAGTCAAATTTGGGCGCCAAATTTAACGCAGGAATGTCGCACTTTTGCTGACGATGTGCTTATTTATTTACATGACCCATGTAGGTGAAGATGGTTGCAAAATGTAAACAATGTCGAAACAATAAAATGGGCATTTCATTAAGATACGTGGAGACATGTTGGCGTTTCAATGACATGCAGGTGTTAATTGTAATTACAAATTGTAATTTTCTGCGTAGTAGTTATTAAATAATACCAACATATCTTCTTTTTTTTTTATTCAGTAAAGGAAGTAAAAAAGCTGAAACTACAAACGCTAGATCTGAATCATTATCAAGGTTTATTTACTGAAATAAAACGGAGGTTGATTGAATTCAATCAGCGAATATCATCCATAGATCTTTTAACCTATAAATACGCCCAATATATTCCTGGAAAGTTCACACAATTCAATGCCGAGCTAAAACAATGAATTTAATGTCGTTTCAAATTCAAGAAATTGACATTAAAAAGGTATTCAATGAATCCCCTTCGTTCAACATCGATTGACGTAAGAAACTTGTCTAGTTTCGAATACTGAATACTATCTATTATGTAAAATTTCGTTAGAATTCGAATTTTGAATTAATAAAATAATAATTCAAACTTTAGTTCCGATTATGGTAATTTCAAATGCCCTCCATTATTAACAATAACATCAACTGCAATAGAGATATCTCGATTTTATCCCACTCTTTCTGGGTAAGTAACTTCTTTTTTAAATCTTAAATAATAAAACAAAGATAACAAGTTTCCACTCTTCATTGAAACATGTGTATTTTTCTGCGAAATATATCCGCGCTGTCTTAGGACTAGGTCAAAATTTAGGTTTAGCCTACTGACTTTGGTACTTAAGGTTACCATCTTCATGAAAAATTTACTGGACTCTCTTTTATATAATGTTAAGAGATATTTCCCATTTAATTTATTTTTTATTGAAGCGTCTAATTTGGCTTTTATCCCTTTCGTCTACTTTCGGTTTAGTTGCTAACCTATTAATTGTAGCATAAGATACGGAATTGTTCAGAAAATTTGAGATGGTATTCCTATATTTGTTTAATTTAGCAGCTATTTAACTAATGGCAACACCCGATTTCTTATAGGCTAGAATACGAGCTTGTTCAATTTCAGAAAACACTTTACTCGGAACATTTTGTTCTAAAAATTGTTCTATTCGTATTTGAAACCTATTTGAAATATATTTGAAAACAAATTGAGTTTGGATGTCTTCAGCACCTAAACAATTTTTGCACATATAGCTATTTCGTGGAATGTATGTTCTTCAAATTAAGAAATTCAAGACAGAAGATCAAATAAGGGGGAGCAATATAATATTTTCAGACTTAACGAAGCAAAAAGTGATCATGAAATAACCCAAAATTAATTTTAAAACATATTACATCTTTTATATAATATCGACTTTTCATCTGAAGTTTTTGACAGGTTAGGTGAACATTTTTAAAAATCAAAATGGCGGATAAAGAATTGACATAAGTAAATTCGAAAAAATATATATCGAGTATGGTATCAAATTCAAGGTTATTAAATGAGGAATTCAAAACTAGTCTGATAATGAAACAACTTTTGACCTTTGATTAGACTTTTAAAGATTTTTATTTGGTAAACCTCGAGTCCACCCGCATAAAACTCCTAAGCAAGAAAAGTAATGTATGCAAAATATGGACTTAAAAGAAACAAGCGGAAATTTATTTCTATACAGAAGAAACTTGGAGAGTACGTGACACCATCGCTCGGAAAAAAATCAGTCAATCAAATGAAAACCGGTTGGCGTTGGGACTGCAGCTGCCTGCAGCGAAAGGCCAGCACCTTCGAGCTGTTCGCTTTGACCTCCTCGTCGTCGTCATTGGATTTGCAACGAGACGACTGTTGATTTAGCAAAATATCATGCAACTCTCGTAAATCGGCTTGTGCACCCAAGTCACAGAGCACAATGTAGCCCGAGAGTCGCGAATCGAATCAATCAATTCTGTAAGAAAAGCCCCAAACCAATTTGTAGAGAGGGAAAATGCCTAATAAATAATTCAAGCTCGGTTCGCTGACATAAAATGCTTAAGATCTAGGCGGCGGGGATGTACCCTCTATAGAAAAATTGTAGGCTAACCAAAAAAAAAGTTATAAATGAACAGCAACAGGGTCGCTGGTAGCGCTTATCTTGGGACCCTCACAGCCCCGCAGTATGAATGAACCGCCAAAGACTTTTTAATTCCATTCTGAGTGCTTCAATCAATCACCACCACCGAGCAAAGGGGGCCACCCCGGAGTCCCGCCGCTTAAGTGAATCCCCTTCTCTAGGAGGATCGCGCGCGGCGGCCGCCAACCCGCCTGCTGCTGGTGCCGCCGCCGCACAATTTGTTTTAGCAATTCCACAAGGCAAGCTAATTTGACAAATATCCAGGACATGGCATAAATTTCCGCAGGCGAATCTCTTTTAAAAATGTACGAAGCCCCCGAGCACCACCTGGGTTATAACGCCGACAGGATAATTTCCCATCGCAGCTCATCCATCCCGATGCCATGCCGTCGTGGCGGTGAGCTCCTCCTCTGAGGGAAGAGGCAATATTCCCAGGACCTCACAGTAGAAGAAGTAGGAGACCAAGCAACTCCCCCGGAGCCAAGGAAAGGAACTTCTCGAAATATTCGCAATCATCAATCAAAGGTACGTCAAGGAATATCCCGGGGATAATAAGAAACCGGTAGATGCTGGCGAGATAAAAACATCCAGGAGATAAGCGCGGCGAGCCACACCGCGTGCAGGAGGATATACCTGCGAATCCAGGGCTCCATTAAGTGATTACGCTAATTGATACCACCGCTACACGGTGAGCGGGAAGTTTTGAGATCTCCATCGAGTGGGGGCTTATCGCTTACCTATCAAGAGGAGCTTTATAGCATCCATCGAAGGGAGGTGCTGTCTATTTGCGGATAATCCCATGCGTCTCAAATGTCTGGTCCCCGTGCGAATTTTGTGGACTGTGAGGCTGCTTAGCCGTCGATGATGATTGCGGAGCTCTACCTTCTTTCTTCAGGTGCTCCGCTGCGAATGGACTTCGATTAATCCTAGCCACGGGCTCCACTGTCGGACATTTAATCCAAGAAGTGTGTCCCGCCCGTCAGTCAAAAAAACTTATTATGAACACTCGCCGGGCAATTTTTTCGCGCTGATCACAACCACTGACACTGGCATGGTAGAAGGTGACGTATAACGGTCGCGGTACGCACGACAACGATGATGGCGGACACCGGATCGGATCGCGACACTCTCGGCAACACTGGACTGAAACCACTGCTTCGATCGGATCTTCTTAAATTTCGAAAGCCCTGATTTTTCTATTTTACTCTTTTTTTGTTACTTTTCCTGTTACCACTTGCGCCCTTTTAATTTCTTTTTGAGGCGACGACTAAATCTTGCCCTTCGCACTCACAACTGAGGCGCGGAACTCAGCGAAAACCCGCGACCGGGTAATGGGCATTTTTTGATATCGGCGATCGTGCGGGTCGATCAAATGGCATTTTTTCCCCTCCTACCCGGGGAATAAGCAGGGAAAACAACCTCGCCGAGTTTAATATATAATATTATATTTTATTTTTTCTCACGCACTCACAACTCTCTTCGGGAACTGGGAAAATTCAACGGGACCGTAGCGGCCCGGAAGGAGTATCAAAAAATATCCCGAAAATCACTGGAGCTCACTTGGGGTAGCGCGCGCTGGCCTCTAATCACATCACCTGGACATTCCAGAGCACTCGAAAACGGCACGACACAGCCCTCTGAATAATTCAGGGGGGAAAAACCGCCCTCAGACCGAAGGGCGAGATAATCCACAGTCGGCACTTTTTTTCGGTTTTTTTTTATTTATTTATATTTTATACTATCGCCACTGACCCCGGATCCACCAAAGCCAGGCGGATTCCTACAAAATGCCAAAAAAGGGAGAGCAAGCGCCCGTCCTAATTTTTGTTTGGTGAAATTTTTTGAATATCGTCAAGAACGCGACTCGTGTGATCCGCACCTAAAACACGCCACTCCGACCTGACGGAGTTCGAACACAAAACTAAAGCGGCTACTACAGCGCCACCACACAAACCCCGGCCTGTGTGAGTGGCAAGCTGTTTAGACACATTTGAGCACGCGTACCAGCTGCACGGTCGCGGCCGCCAGCCACATTCCCTGTTGCCAGTGCGGCGCCGGAGCTCCAAGCGGGTGGAGGTTTTTCCAGGCGCTGCCAGGATTTCACTCGACGATTTTCCCGTCTTCTGGGGTATCTCAATCTTTTGCTATATATAAACCGAAAGTATCTGCAAGATTTTTATTAGAACTCCGAAAGATACACACAATGTTGCGGCATTAATGCACAGCAACATGTTTAGATACAACTCTACTTTAGTCAACAAAAACGAGAGAGAGTAACAAAAGTTGGCAACAAATCACCAAGCACAACACCAACAACACGAGATCAGTGTGTGCGAATGTTTAGCAATACTTGCTGGAATTTACCACTACTGCTGAAAGCAAAAACCTGTTTCCACGTACACTACCGCTCCTGCGGTATGCGGTCGCTGCGTCTTACACGCGTCTTTCCCGCCGAGAGTGTGTGCGTGTTAAGCAGAGCCGCTGCGAAAGAATTCTTTTTCTTGGCGCTTTGCACCTTGGCATGTTGCCGACTCGGTCCGAAGATGCTGCCAGAAAACGGGGACTTGCTGCCCGGCAACACGACTCTTGCGAACAGCTGCCGCGAGAGAAAACGGCTGAGACAACATGTGGCACTTCCCCACCTGCACTCGGGACATGTTTCGCTTGGGGTTGCTACACAAAGAGATTTGTTAGGGTTGCGCGATTTCGGCGCGAGTTGGAAAATTCTTCGGTTCGGAAGAAATTTAATTTGAAAATAGAAAAAAAAAGTCGGTTTATTAAAGAAATTAAAAAAAGGGTCTAGCCGGAACATGCATGGGGAAACATCTGAAGAATATAATTTAGTTTTTGTTTTATCTATAAATAAAGGCCTTAACCCGGATACAGGGGAAACAGCCTTTAAGGGGAGGTTCCTTTGATCGGCGATGAAAAAATCGATTTTTTTTTTTTTACATATTATCAATCTATAATATGTTAAAAACATGATCCTAAAACCGTTTTGCGTTTGATGCAGTTTTTAGAAAGTTACAGCGCTTCAAAGAGAAGCGTGCAACTGTCAACGCGGCACAACTAGCGAACAAAGCGAAATTGGTTCTAAAACTTCAAACGCGTTTTCCCGAAAGTTGATATTTTCAGTGCGCGGGACAGTGTATCTCGAGAACCACTGATCGGATCTACTTGAAATTTTAAAGTCATGTGTAAAATTCAATTTCGGAGCCCTTGAACCATTATTAACACTATATTTTAATAATAAACAATGTATACGCCTGTCTTAAACAACTAAAACACACTCCAAAACACGACCTTAATTTTCAAGTGGATAACTTTCTCTGTTTTTTTTATCAAAATTTCGAAATTTTTGGTTGAAGGGCCGCTACATATGTTTATTTAACTAACTTAAAAAATGTTCATGTTTCAGTGACCCCTACGACCCTCGGGAACGTCCCGCGCAGACGCATATATGGCGCGCAAGGCCTCGCGGAGATATGGCTGGAGCCGCCATTTTGAATTGAAAGAGGGGGGAAAAAATAAATTTAGAGACTCTTTTTATCAATAAACATTGTACAAAAAACCGTTTGTTTATATCACATTTCTTTATACCTCAAAAAAATTCATAAAAGTGAAGAACTTTTCAGAGTCGATCAGAGGAACCTCTCCTTAATTTTAAACGCTTTCTATCTTAAGAGGATATATACAGTCAGGAGGCCCAAAAAAAAGATTTTTCAAGAATTTTTCTTGAGATTACTTTTTAATTTATTAATGTAAAAATGTGTACACATATTATGGTAACTTTTGAGTGAATTTAATATTTTTTATTTGTAAAAATAATTATTTTAAAAGAGGCATCTTGCGGTGAGCACGATATCTCTGGATTGGATTATCCAAAATGAAAAAACCAGAAATATTTCGTTAAGATATTGTTTTGTCTTGTAATTAATCGAAGGAATAAGCAAAATAAGAATTTTTGACAAAATGGCGGCTTCTTTAAAAAAAATCGATTTGTAACAAAAATTTTGGATTTAAATTGTTTTTAAAATGGAAAATATCTATCGGTGAGAGAAAACCTGCGATTAATTACTAAAAAATATACTTAAAAAGTTAAGATTTGAAACTGATCGGTTCAGCCGTTTCCGAGAAATTTTGCTCACCGACTTTAAAAACACAGTTTTGAGAAAAACGCGTTTAAAGTTTCAAAATTTCCTTACATACAGGGTGCCCAGGAAGTAGTGCGCCATAATTAAGGGGATGGTAGCTTGGGTCATGACCTACCGAGATACATATTTGGGTTTTTATGAAAAATTAAACTTGATTTAAAATGAACATGGCAGTATCTAAAATGGGTGATGTTATACCTTTCTAAAATCTGCATTAATTAAGCAATTTTTTGAATTGCTTTCCCATCACTGCCGAGTAGATTTTTTTTTTTCACCAGTGAAGATCAAAGTAGAATCAAATAATGTTGAACAGCAAAACAACATTTAGTTATTTTTTTCGCGACGGTCTTGTGTTAGTAATAAAAAATAACATGCTTACCAGGTAGGGCAACTTAACTAGAATATTTTAGCAAAAAAAAATGAGAACGTGTCTTTTTATGTGCGCCAACTAGTCAATAATCTGACAAAAGGTAGTGAAAATTTAATTTTTCATAAAAACCCAAATATCTCGAAAACGGTAAGGTTTTCACTAATGCCATATTTTGATATTCTGGTAGGTCATGGCCCAAGTTACCATCCCCTTAATTTTGGCGTACTACTTCCTGGACACCCTGTATAGTAAAAACACCATTACAAATATGCGTGTAACTTCGAGAATATTCACCGGATTGACATGACATTTTTTGTGGGTGTACTTAAACATTACGAAAATTAAATAAATAAAAAATCGATTTTATGAAAATTGTAACTGTAGGTATATAACCCCTTAAAGACTATACACTCTGAAAAAGTATAGTTCTAAAATCAAAGAAAGTACTTCTTTACCATTAAAGTACTCTGAATCTTATTAATATGAAAGACAATTTCTTGAAATTATAAAATAAAATAGATTCCCTAACAACATTTCTTAGGAAATATTGTAAATCTATTTTTTAAGTAAATAATGCTTTATTAATAGCACAATTGAATGAACTTCTTAGAATATATCTACTCTAAGAATTCGACTAATTTCTAATAGTAAGCTAGTGGCGGTCGTACTATGGTCTGTTGGAATTGAACTGCTCTACATTTTTTTCGGATGTGTTATCTGTCAAGATTTTTAGACATTTGTTCATTATATCGTAATAATGATTGAGGAAAAATTCTGGAGCAACAGAAACAGCTCTGTAACAAGACGCACTTCCCAATTTGAAGTCACAGTATCAAATTGTTCACTCCATAATTGACTCCAGGTCTTTTTGTTCCAATAAACTCTTCCAAATGTGTTAAACTTCTAATGACACTCGAATATGTTTTTTGCGCACATTTTCGTTACCATTTAAAATAGATATAAATACAGGCCTCAGGTATTCCCTTCTTCGCAGCTGAAACACGTTTTTAAAGCGTTAGAAAATCTGCGAATTTCCTATCTTACCACCACAATATTGGCAAAAAAACATTTAAGTTCAAGTGCATATGAATTGAAACGGCTTATATAATATATTTAAAAATTGATAATACAATTACCTAAACAAAGCGGGGTAATTCTGACTAAGAAAGGGAAAAGGAAAGAAGAGAAGAATTAATATTAAAAGCGAATACGAAAATGTATGTATAGATTCAGACACCATGAATGAAAAATGTACAAGAACTTAACAACAAGAAAATTTTATTCCATACGATTTTTAAATTCCATAAAGTTTAAAAAAATAAAATTTACCAAAATCTTTGAGGGCGATTTAAAAAAAAAACAAAGGTTGAATAACGTTTTTCACTCAGACTTTATTCGGCTCCAAACCATGCCTAATTTTTCTTGAGATTTATGAAATTGTACTCTGATATTAGGAAAAATCTTTCTTAATGTATTCATGGTAATTTGGATGTTATTTTCACATTAAATATTTGTTTTCTAAAAGTTTAATTAAATTATTAGTAAGTTAAATTCAATAAATAATAATTCAAATAACTCTTAGTTTTCCCCAATAAGTAGAAATACATATATTTGAGGATGTAGTGGTCGCTTACATTGAAAACAAGCTTCAAAGAAATTATTATTGAAAAAAAAAACATAAAACCCGACTGTGTGAAAAATTGTATTATTAAAATTTTCAAACTTACTTAGTAAATGAACTGAAAAGATAGAAACAAGTTGAAAAATTTAACATTTTTTTTTTATTTGAATGATCATGGTTGACAGTGTTCTCAAACGCAGTCGGAGGCTTTGGACGCATACAAATTTAAAAAATCATATCTTTTTAATCAAGACTATTTTCACTGAAGTTCTATATTAACAAAAATTCCCCCGAAAGTATTGAACCGATTAACTTTCAATTTATATAAGAAAAAAAAAAATATTTGGTAATTGTATTGGTTTTTGATATTCAGACTTGTCATTTTGTTTTTATTATTGTATTTACGATCACACAAAACTGTTATAGAGTGCCAAAAATTCAATTTTAATAAAAGGAGAACCTATTCAAATCCTGCTAAAAAAAGATAGAAAACAAATTGTTTCATTCAAGATAAATAAATATAAAGTTCCTTTTTTAAAGAATGACCTATAGCGGAAAAATACGGATGAAATATTTTTATGACAAAAAACAAGGCAAGAAATTCTGAATACCCTGTGACCTGCCCGTCAGGTAAAAGGTACATAACAAAAACAAGTTACCTGGAATCTCTGAAAGGTTGAACATTCCGAAAGTATCGAGTAACAAGAACCAACTTTATCACTTTTGAAAAAGGCAATCCCCGCAAATTACTTAAGCATGGCTTTGAAAATACTTAATTGCAAATATTTATTGAATTTGCGCCGGCTCCTACCATTTTATAAAGACACTAAGGGAAACGACATTTAAATAAATGGTGCAGTAATTTTCTGCTGCGATTTCGCCGCATATCTCAAAATAATCGTAATTCTGATAACGCCAACAAGACGGGGGAAAAAAAAATATATTCGCAATGTTAACGTAATGCATCCAATCAATCAGCCCAGGACGAAAACTACTGCCAAATTTATCATTGGGCATGGGCAATAACCGCCGAAAGTGGCGCATTCCTCCTTATCGCCCCTGGAAAGCCCTATTAATTAACCCGCAGTCATCGAAGAGGCCACTTATTCTTTTCTGCTGTTTGCCATCGTCACCGCCGCCCCGTTGGCTCCTTTCCTGGCCCGATAAAATTTGATAGCCCTCATAAAGGCCCAAACACATGTTGCTCGGAGCTGAGGAGCGATAGCGCGGCGTAGACCAGCCAGCAGAAGAAAACGCGAGGGCGAGGGTTCTTCAACTTTCGAGACCTGAGACCTACAGCGAGCAGAATAAAGGAAGATGAAACAGAAAAGACCCTTCCTTCGGGAACAACGAGCTGCAAAAAGCAGAGAACGACGATCGAGAAGGAAGCAAGTTCTGGCTGAACGAAGGAAGGGTCAGTCGAGGTGAAGTCGGATACCCGCAGCCGGACGGGAAAGGGCCCAGGTACCAAGGTTCGATTGAAGTGGTGGTGGTGATTGCTCAGCCCACACACACGAGCAGTACCTGTCTCGATGCATATGCTAAGAAAGACCCGATCCGATGATCTTGCCTTAACCAGACAACGAACGGAAAGACGAAGGAGACGTGATCGCGGCCCTAAGTGGTTGCGATGTTGCCAGAATTCTTCCAGCAGGCGCAGGCGCGTCACCTCGTCCCATTTAAATCTGGCACGAAACCAGCTGCGCGATTGGAAGCAAAACAAACGAGAGAAACGCAGTCGCGGCCAGTTTAGTCTGTTAGTCTGTTAGTCTGTTAGTCTGTTTAGTTTCTTAAATACGATTCGAATATAAATACGGTAGGAATTTTCGTATTCGATTCGACATTGTTTTCGTATTCATAATTCGATAGTAAATGGAATATAAAGGAAAAACAAAGTTTAACAATTGCACTGCACTTGTTTGAAGTTTGTCGACTTCCAATTAGTATAATATTAGATCAGAATGTTTCTTTACTGTGGTGGCTGAGAGCAGACATACGACCACAAAGAATTAAACACATTTACAACTTTTTTACTACTTTCAATATTATATTCTACGATTTTACCAGATGTTTGTGAAAATATGGATAAATCTAAATTATGTAAAAAAAAAGGTTTACACAATACTTTTAAGTGTAGGATATATGTATATAAGATTATAAACAATAATTGTAAGAATGTAAGATATATATGAAAGATTTTACATTTTGAAAGCAAACAAAAGCAAAAATGTCTCAAAAACTCAAAAAAATAACGCAAGAACCCACTGAATAAGATAGTTCAAATGACGATGATAAATTCATGAATCTCATATTTTCGATATTAATCGGAATTTTGATTGAATAGAATTCGTGTAAGGTCTCCTGGATCGAGCGGAATAAAAAACGCCCCACAGTTTGTGTTCTTCCCAAAAGCGGGAATCTGGCAAAGCACTAAAACTTCCTGAAGGAAAAATTGTACATCTTAAAAATACCTCAAGAGGCGATTCTAGAATTCAAGGAATCAATGCAGACACCTGATGCTCGAGAGCTGCACATTAGGGAGTGCTCCGCCTTTCCCTAGCAGCCCCCTTTTGCGGCTTCACCGGCGAAACCCTAGTCCTCTGGCATCCCGTGGTGTCCTCCTACGTCGTGAAACTATTTCACCCCGATCCCGCAGGGGGGCGCCAGCCTGCAAGTGCTGGATTTTAATTAGTGGGGCCTATTTGCATGGCAGCCTTTCAAGGAATTGTTGTTGCGTGGCGACGTCAAGGCACGGGGGTGGATTGTCACTTGTGTGTTCCCCGGGAAGCCCGAGCAGAGCAGAACAGGCTCCTCGGAATTGAGAAAGCCACCACCATCGTGGTGCTGCATGAAATTGCAAAAATGTCCCACTCGCGTCACCTGCATCGCTGGCATTCCTCGACTCAATTTGCCTTGCAACTGCAACAGAACGGACGTCGACGAGACGACGACGAAGTGCACACGACACAACGCACGCCTGCCGATGTGAAAATTGACAATTCGCTCGGCCGGACCAGTGAATTGGTTGCGAAATGATATTAAGCGGCCCCATGTGGCCCCCGGAGGACTCCGCTGGTGACATGGGGCACGGCTGCTAATGGTACCCTTCTATGGTCGACGAATTTTCTCGTTAAATGCACCCCAGATATTGCGATGTCGCTTTGGAGAAGCTTGGGATGCCAACGGAAATTCCGAAATAGGTTGACATATTTTGAACTTCGAAATTTTAGTCGACAAAGCAGACTTTGACTAAATGTTTAAATGAAAAAAAATTAACTGTTCGATGTGAAAGAGTGACCGAAAAAATCCCCTGTTTTTGCACATTTCACAAGGAACTAAGGAAAAGATATAAAAAAAATGTTTTAGGTATCAAATTAATCGTCGCAAAAAATTAAGAGAGGCATTGCTTTTAGTTTTTGAAAATATTAAAAAAATCACTTCTAATTGAGGGTTGAAATCATCCTACAAAAGTGATGGCGAACATATGACCCCCGGGTCAGAAACTGACCCACGTAGGCTTTTTAAATGACCCACGCGTTGATTTTTATAAACTTATTTTTTATATCTATAAAATAGAGAACAGACAATCAAATTATTCAAAAATAATGTCTATCTAATGTCGAATTTATAAAAAAGTATTTCCAAGTGGATATTGGCTAGCTGATTTTCTATCATATCACTGTACCTGTGTATGACGTACACTGACAAATGTCAAATGTTTCTAACTTATCTGGTTTTAATCATGTCGCACCCAAATGGTGGGTATTACATAATTCCAGTAAACATATTTCAATTTAACATTATTTATACCATGGTTTTCGACCAAAAGATGTCTTTTGACACCTTTGTGTTTAAATGCATGTATCTTGGGAATAATTTACATCCTCATTATTAGAAATAAATTAGAATAAGTAAACTAAAACATAAAAGTTTTTATAATATTTCTACCGCTTTTCAACAAAATTTTTACGACTGCACGAAGTATTTACTGATATTTATCAGAACTTGATTTGGAATTTATCACTGCAATCATCTATAGTAAAATGCAAAATTGTAAACATCATCCGAATATAATTGCTATAACGAGAACTCCATTCTTTCTCAGAATTCAAATTGTGTTGATATTTATGTATAATTGATTTAAGATTATTTAAAGAATGTTATAAAATTGTTAATGTCAAAAGACACCTCATGGTAGAAATAGGTATACCACATAGGTTTTTTAGATCCAGATTAACAACCATTATAGGAAAATTCTAAAATTTTATTGAGGGAAAACTTTAATCGTTTAATTAGATTAATTTAAGAAATTAAAGTTAATTTAATGATAATAATTTTAAATTGAAATTTCAAAAAGTGTCTTGACACCTTCGGTAGAAATAGTGTTAAACATATGTACATTTATTAAATAAATTTGTTTCGAAAACTTCACAAAATATTATATTATTAACAATGAACATAGAAAACTTCATTTGTACATTTTCTTTATTCCTTGTTCATTCAAACACTCAGTGCAGGGGCAGACTGCCGACTGGGCATGGTGTCACCTGGTGGGGTAATTCATGGTATCACCCTATTTATATCAAAAAGTAAAAGTTGTAAAATATAAAGGAAACATAAGCTTTTAAGAGAATTTTAAAAGTGTGAACCAAAAAAAAAGTAGTTTTTAACCGTCCTTTTCCCTCCGCCTTTCCAAGTGACCCACTGACTTAGTGACCCACGAGCTAGTACTAAAAAAAAAATGAACAAAATTTCACCCACTTCTAAAAATGGTTCGCCATCACTGCCCTAAAACATTAATTTTATCAAAAAATTATCATTTAGTACAAAGATGATTCTTATTAGATTATTTATATCAAATCAATCTCAAAAATGCATTGTGATGTGTTTTCAACAAAGGAGGTTTAACCTCTTAGCCTATAATTTAATTTCCAACAGCGAGGACCAAACTCAACACTTCGGTCAGTCACGCATCGAGCCATTTCACTACTCAGCTGAGCGTTTGTGCGCCGTAAGATATGCAATTAATTTTTTGATAAAATTAATCTTTTAGTCAACCCTCAATTAGGGGTGGTTTTTACTATTGAAGGTATCATGTGTAGTGTACTATCGGAAACAAGTCTAGATTAGGGTAACCTCACGGATTTTAATGAAACTCGGTAGGAACGTTCGTCTAGGCTTAGAACGAACGAATATGCAAAAAAATTTTGTCGAAAAGCTCAACTTTCTGAGAAATTCAACTTTGAATTTCTAAAAAAGTCGCTTTCACGACTAAAAATTTTCACGTTATTACTGCCGAGTTTCATTAATTTGGCGAACGGAAACCGCACTACACTACACTAAACACTATTTATAGCCTCCTAGTCCATCGTTGCAAGCATAAAAACCCCTGAAATTATACAAATTTGCGTTATTTTCATTGTACTTACCTTTACTCCTGATGACATCTCCCTGGAACTGTCATCTACATCTCATTCCAGCTCTACTCTTCATGGGAACGTTCAGAAAATTACAAATTTTACAAACTGTTTATTAAGAGGGAATTCTAGTTAATAGACAGTTTGTAAAAGGGAAATTCCTAGTTAGTTAGTTAGTTGTAAAAGGAAAATTCCCTCTAATAGACAGTTTGTAAAAGGAAAATTCCCTCTTAATAGACAGTTTGTAAAAGGAAAATTCCTAGTTAATAGGCAGTTTGTAAAAGGAAAATTCCCTCTAATAAATAGACAGTTTGTAAAAGGAAAATTTCCTCTAATAGACAGTTTGTAAAAGGAAAATTCCCTCTTAATAGACAGTTTGTAAAAGGAAAATTCCTAGTTAATAGACAGTTTGTAAAAGGAAAATTCCCTCTTAATAGACAGTTTGTAAAAGGAAAATTTCTCTTAATACATAGTTTCTAAAATTTGTAATTTTCTGAACGTTCCCATGAAGAGTAGAGCTGGAATGAGATGTGGATGACAGTTCCAGGGAGATGTCATCAGGAGTAAAAGTAAGTACAATGAAAATAACGCAAATTTTTATAATTTCAGGGGTTTTTATGCTTGCAACGATGAACTAGGAGGCTATAAATAGTGTAGTGTAGTGCGGTTTCCGTTCGCAAAATTAATGAAACTCGGCAGTAATAACGTGAAAATTTTTAGTCGTGAAAGCGACTTTTTTACAAATTCAAAGTTGAATTTCTCAGAAAGTTGAGCTTTCCGACAAAAATGTTTTGCATATTCGTTCGTTCTAAGCCTAGACGAACGTTCCTACTGAGTTTCATTAAAATCCATGAGGTTACCCTAATCTAGACTTAAGCCTACTATCGTGCTACTTACAACAAAATAAATTCTAATGTGTAAAATTGCGACGACGACGAAAAGATAATTTTAAAAATGTACCACACACAGAGCCGGATTATAGGTAACGCGATAGATTTCTAAAAAGTAGCCAATTTACAACAACTTACAAAAACATTGAGAAAAATGATTAGAAAAAAAAAATTTTTAAGTAATAAAATATTTTGCGAGTGTATCTAAGATCAGGGAGAAAAAATTAACCAATAGCTGGGAGGAAAAGAGTACTATACTTCTTAAATTTTTTTTAAGGGAAATTTAAATTAAAAAACGTAGATAAAAGCAAGTGAAACACGGCTACTTAAACCTTAGAAAAACAAGAAAATGTAATTCTATCATTCCTAAGCCACTAACCTTATTCTTATACTCGTAAGACGGAAAAGCACCTTCATTTATATTTCTACTAAAAGATAAAAACTCGTTTCTTGGCATTTTTTTAACATTTACGGTCTAAAATTCAAAGAGTGTAAATAGTGCTCATGATGAAGGAGCATACCATGCATTTTTCGATAATCGATTTTCGACCCAAACCATGGCTTTATTTTCGACCTATGATCATATGCAATTAATATTTTCTAAGAAGTTTTAATTGTTAGGTATTATATTAGGTCTAAATTCGAAGGAGACCGCAAAATAGGTCAATGGCGGACCATCAGTGAAGCTGATAATCCGGTTCTGGCCACACACGTTTTTTTCCTTCTAATACCTTGAACAGATCATAAATGCAATTTAGAATTTTGCACGTACCATAACTAAATTCGTCCTCATTTAAAACCCAAGCGATGAAAAAATAATTTATCTTGATTTATTCTGTCATAAGGTAGATTCTAAAATTTGCACATTTAAGCCTGGCAACGTAATAATTCCGAAATTGAGTAAGGTTCTAAATTTCGTTCATAGTATGCACAATAATAGCATTTCTTTGCGAAATTATTTATAGGTAATTTCAAGGCTATTTTCAAGAAAATGTTTGCTATTTTGACTCCGCAATTTTGAATTTAAAAATCTTGATAAAATTCGATATCTTTTCTATGCATTAATTTTTTAGGGTGTAAAATTAGTTCGAAACAAAGCTTTGTTTTGTTCGTGAAAAAGTTTAATTTGAAATCAGGATCTGGTAAATTTTAAGGACCAAAAATTCTCCAAATCGATCCGACTTGTTTCTCTTTTGGGCTCAGACTTTAGGAATATATATGGCTTGGAAAAAAGTTTACGCTACAGAATTTCAAAATTGTTCTGTTGAGCCCAAATTCAGCACCAAAAGCGCCATAAATCCTTTAAATCGATTCTGATAGTCTCCGTTTGGTTTTTGGACGATAGAAAAAAATGTAGAATATACGAAAAAAATAAGTTAGAAAATTTGACCGAAGTAAGTTTATTATTCTATGTTTTATTCTTATTCTATTTTTTTATATCTATCCATGCATAACTTTAAAGTGCGTGAATGATTTTGATGAATTTTACAACGCTTTTATTAACTCAGTTTCTCTGTCCGCGGCAAATCTTATAATTAAAATTTCGAATAGATCTTATTAAGCTAGACTTTTGAAAGTTTTCACACGTGTATAAGTTTAGTGACAATGCAATATAGTATTTATAATACCGTTCTAAATTCAATTTGGAGGATTTAAAGAAAAAAAAGTTTAGGTTTGTTTTAGCGTAAAATTAAAGACAGACATGATTGCAGAATATTGGATTAATATCATTCAGGTTTTCTCGCTGACTTCAAACATATAGTAAAGTCTTAAAATTCAATATTGAAAGGGGTTACAGATTGATTTAAAAAACCTTTTTGTTTTTTTCGGCCTACATTTTGAGGGTATGAAAAATCATTTCGTTTTAAGGACTCTAACTAACTGTTGCCCTACTCAAGCGTTACCTGAATTCCTGGCCCTCATCGTCACTTGTGAAAAGGGCTTCTGTGCATGCTTTCAGCGCGTAAGTAACCAAAGTGCACCTCCTCTCGAGTGCTTTCCCTTCCCATTCCGCGAAGGTGCGCGCCAAATAGAGCGAAATGCGAAAATTGTTTAGATCACCAACACCCCGCGGCGAGGAGCAGCACAGGTGCAAAGAGCCCTGTTAGAAATCGCGGCGAAAACAATATTCCGAATAGTCCGGGTAATACGATTTTTCCAGTGCATTTTCCTCAGAAAAATTTCCCGTCAGGCCCGCGGCGCTCCAACAGCAGAGTGACAGATGGAAAATTAGTTTCCCTATTTTGTTTTGTACTCCTCGAAGTCAAGAACTCATTTCGAGGTGCTTTATGCACTCATTTGCCGCTGCTCTTGCGAACAGTGACGGCGGTTTTGCGGGAGGGGCCCGCGCTCGCCGACGTAACTAACCGCGCGCAAAAGGACTTTTTCATTGCGATGCATAGCGGTTCCGTCACAGCGACAAAAGTCACCTGAAAAATAAACTGAAACGGAATGCTCGCGTTAGCTGGCAAGCTGAGAAAATGCTCCACGGCAACAGCAGCCGCCGTGTAACGAGAGCGTTTGACAAATGACTTCCTGACTCCTTGCGATTTTATTTTGCCACCCCTCCTCCCCACCCAAGCGCCCCTTGTGACATTTCGTTTCCTCGTTATCTGGTCTGTGGTTGCCTCCTCTCCGCACGCCCTGTCCCCGCCAATGCTCCACCACTGCCGCTGCTGCAGTGAATTTTATTTGAGACAAAATCACACCATCGTGGTGCTGCACTGTGCCACCGCCGCGGAAGATTTCCAGAATTTTGAATTTCCCCCATAATTAGAGAAGATGACAAATTTTCTGTTTGTATTTGCGGAGATAGGGGATGAATTCATTTGCCCCAGAGATGTCCATTCTTTTTATTTTAAGATGAGTAATTGAGACAATGCTCGCGGTGCTGCTGACTCGCCTTAATTGGCTGTGAATCTTCAGCTCCGGTTTTGAATGCAATTTAGCGGACAATGCCCAAACTTTTATTGCACTAAATTAGGGTCTTGGAGGTTTATTTTGAACAAAAGTTCACTCTGATTTAAAGATTTTTAATGGATCACGCGACGCGGTAGAACCATCTACAACTAGAGATTAACTATGATATTTGGAAGCGGTCATATGTCTGCTCTCAGCCATCATAACAAAGAAACATACTGATTTTAATACTAATTGTAAATCGACAAGCTTCTGAGATACCTAGAATTCGAAATAATATTTTACAAAATGTGTTTAAGTGCAGTGCAATTGATATAAATTTTGTTTTTACTTTATAATATGTATGTATTATATTACGTATTATTGTTTGTTCAAGAAATAATGTTATAAACAATACGACCGCAAAGGCTTAAAATGTAAGAAATTGTAATAAAATTGAATATATGACCAATCTTGGAATAGGCCTAATTATTGTGTTAGCAGACACTGACTTTAATTTCAAAACTATAACAACATATTTACAAAAATTACAATCATTTTGACCTATTGGCGAATACGTTTTGATACCACTAAACCCCATAATTCTGCATTTTAGGGAATTTTAAAGAGTTTCACAGATCAGAGTGTGTGGTGCAAAAAGTGAACAATTGCTTTGAATATATTCCTTAGGTCGTGGATGAAAAATCAGTGACTCCTTCTCATCTGGATCTTTCCATTTGGCTGCATGATCTCCTGTGTGCACAGCCACTCCCCTGCCGATATTCACCCGAGAGCGCTTAAGAAGCGTATGCGCTCTGCTCATATGTATTATAAGGAGACCAGGTAAATCTACAAATTTTACAAGTTCTGAGATTTACCTCCACCTGTTGTTGGCGATATTTAAAAAGTGTGTGTTGTCTTGTCTTGTCTTTTAACGAACATCATGGGAACGTGAACTGGCTCTATGTTCCTATGACCTGGAACCCAGTGCAGAGTAATAATCAAGCGATTGCCTAAACTGGCCAGCGACATTGCTTCACTAGTTCAGATGAAACAATAGTCCATGACTATAGTTTTATTTATGAACAGATGTTGTTCCCTCCAAGGTGCAACAGGGTGCCATGATTGCCAACACTTCGGTATATCGATGTTTAAGAAACGATCCATCGAACTAAACCGATGTTTTTTAACACCCTTGATCTATTCGATATATCGACGTTTTTCATCGGATGCATCGAAAATATAATGGGCAATACTCCATGTCATAGTTTCAAGATTACATTGGATATATAAACACATATGCACTGCTGTAAAGTGTTACTAGTGTTAACTACAAAGCGAATAAATTGAATTCAACACACACCAGAACTTTTGAAAAACGATGTATCGAAAAAAACATCAATGATCTTTTCAATAATGTCCATTCCTACTGTGTCAGTATGGCCTAGCACTCCAGCATCCTGACTCCTTAAGCCTAACATCGTTGCATGTTGCTAGGTTCTTAATAAGAATCTATTACTATTAATAGTTTTCAAAATCATCACCCATTTCATTTATTCGTGCGCAGTGTCGCGGATGGCATACAAATTCAAATACCATATACACAGCTTGCCCCTGTTTTATAATCACTTTAAGTGTAAGTGTAAATAAAAATCAAAATATGCAAAAAATAAAATCGATTTTTGAAGCAATAATTTTTAGTCCGATATAAATTATTTAAAAAAATTTTAATTAATATGCTTAGAATTTTTCAAAAATGTGGCTAAGTCAACCGCTGTTTTTTCTTATGTTTTGTGTTTTTTATTTTTTTCCTAAAAAATTACAAAAAGTTAATATCTCTAATTTTTGAAGTAAAACCAAAGAACCTTAATATGATTATTAAGGTTCTTTGGTAAAACTTCTTTACGCACGCTTGACTTTGGGGAGTAAGCTGGTGAATGCATGACGAGAGCGTTACAAAAAAAATGATCGGGCAAGGCGAACGCGGCGTTTGGTGCAGTGGTGAACAGTTGGGCTTGGGATTCAGAGGTCACGGGTTCGAATCCCAGCGTGGGGATGCTTTTGAAGTAAAGCGGCGTTTGGTGCAGTGGTGAACAGTTGGACTTGGGATTCAGAGGTCATGGGTTCGAATCGCAGCGTGGGGATGCTTTTGAAGTAAAACTTCTTTACGCACGCTTGACTTTGGGAGTAAGCTGGTAAATGCATGACGAGAGCGTTAGGAAAAGTGTGATCGGGCCGAGGCGAACGGAAGTAGATATAAGTTAGTGAAGATAGAAAGATAAGAGAGTTACGTTTCGTATATTACTGTAGAAGCAAGAGAGAGAGGGCGAGCACTAATTTATCAATGAAAACCGATAATAAATTTAAATATTTGTAGAAAATGAATATATGTATATTATATACATGTATATATTATACATATATACATATATAAACATATATATATACATATAGATGGAACTAAAGAAATTTTACTTCAGTCGTGTGGTCTAAAGCACACTCGTATTTTTTTATGGATACTTCATTCTAAAATCCCCAAAATTGAGTATGAAATTGTGATTTGCTGTACATAAAATATATTCCTTTTTATCTTCTAAGCTGCAACAATTGAGTTTTGTCGGAATGAGATATTTTTAGTTCTTTCATAAATTATTCTCTGTTGATAATTTAAAGATGTATATTATATTAAAATACCCCTCGCAGATAACATAAAGCTGCAAATGATATGATTTCTTAAAATTCGCCTATTTATACCTATAATTTACAAACAAAATTATTTCTATAGTGTTTGATTAATTGGATTTATTCCACAAAAACAAATTTTTCATTTGAACCAAAAAATTGAGATTTTACACAATACTTTTTTTCAAAACAATTTAGAAGGGCTTCCGCCCATTTAGTTGCCTGAACTAATGGTTCGAATTATTGTCCCAATTCTTCATCACTATAAATCTTACAAAATAGACAAAATCTTAGCCTACAAAAGGCCAGTTAACGACTCGACGCCCCCGTGACTCATCTAAATTTGTCTGTTGTTGACCTGTTGCAAGGTTAAGCACCGGAAGACCGTGTCCGCCCTAAATGAAAACAATTGTTGTCTCCGGTTCAGCGCCAAACTTGCACAGCTCGACGAACGGGCAGGTGAAGTACCTCGATAGAAAATTCACAGGTAAGGTAATCGCCTTACACACCTTGGCATCGTCTTGTAGCCCTAATAAACAACGAAAAGTAAGTTTGTTCCCCGCTTCTCTTCACCATCCAAGTTGCCAGGAGTTGCTAATAAAAATTACTGAGCCATGAACAAAGATGTTCACTTCGCGGCAGTGTTTAGTGTTTCTGGGAACACAATCAAATTTCAGGCGTTTGCACTTTCCTCTGATAGGATAAACTAGAAACAAAAGACGTTTTGGAGCTATATTCGCTTCAGATACTCAGAAGAACTCTTCTGCTGGGCTTTAAGCACTCAACAGAATTGCCTATACGAAAAGTAGCTCATTAGCGATGTCGCTCGGAACACAAACAGTAAGTGCACTAAAAGGCCTTTTGACACACCTCAGAGGGTTCAATCCTTTCCATAATCGCTTAATACCCTTCCCAGTACAATCGAGGGAAGAGCGTCAATATATCAGGAAACTTGAGACCTCTTGCGTCTGATTTATGTGGGAACGGATAGGGGTAAATTGCGAAACTCCCCCACTGTATGTTTACTCGTGAGTGCACAGAAAGGGGCTGCAGACAATGCTGTGGGGGTGTTGGTCTTTCGTGAACAGTGTTATTAAATTTCCTGCAAACTTCCAAAAACACGTTATAAAGAACTTTCTGTCTGGAGGAAGTATCCACTTGCTGTGATGCGTGCACTTGCTTTATCATCTTTTCGAAATTAAAACGTTCATGGGATACCGTGGCGTGAGGTCCCTTCACGCTTCATTATGTTCAGCAGACTCACCGTGGTTGCATTAATAAAATAGTTTTTCGTGATAATAACATCTAAGGCATATACCAACATACAGGCGAATCAAATGATTATTTCCAAATGATATTTAAGCGCCAAATGCTACTTAGAAATCCGCACCCGACAAGTCGGCAAGTAGCATTTGATTTTTCAAATCTCCTAATTCACATAACATTCAGAATCAGGGACTGTAATGTTTATGTTCAAAACAAATTAAAATAACGATGATCAAGTAATTTTCATCTTCACATTGCATTATTGGCTTGGACATGTGAATTTATATCTTTCGATTGGTTGATAACGATTACGAAGTGATCTTTATTTTCCGATTACTCGATAACGATTACCAAGCAATTTTAATTTTTTCCATTGGTTAGTAAAAAGTAAAAAGAGGAAATTATCATTACAAACAGTATCTATTTTGTTTTGTTTTTACTTTTCGATTCCATAAAGGAAGGAAAGTAATCAAATCAGAAACATTTTCGAAATTGTGATTTTAATAGATATACTATTTATGGACATGTTTTGAGGTCTCCTGAATTCATCATTTCGAGCTGTCGAAAAATAAAAATTACTTCAGAATCGTTATCATGTAGTTAACATTATTGACCAATGGACAAATAAAAGTAAAAATTACCTAATAATCTTTATCATTTCCTTTCCCTTCAATTTTGTTGTTAAATTAGCCCACAGAATTTTATTGGGCAGTTTTTGGTTAGGTCGAAAGTGATAGTCACAAAAAGCATAACTGCCTGCGACAACATTCAAATTAAAAGCTCAAAAACATATATTTTCTGAATGCTACTCGAATATCATTACTCAAATTTTATGCCCTCATATTGCTAATTTTCACCCAGACAAATATGAAAAGTTAAAGCGTCACAGGCATTAAGGAAATCATAACAAAATATGTATTTTTTCTCCCTTATACGGAATAAACCTATGTAATTAAAACTCCGGCATTATGTATGTTAGAGTTATATTTTAAGAGAGAATAATCATAATCGGAGTAATCGGAGATGCTTCTAAAATAGTAAGTAAATAGTATTGAACTTTTAAAAAGTGGCCGTAATTACGATGGACTTGAAACTCTATTTTATTTCATTCATATTTCTAAGATGTTCTTAGAGTTTTTTAAATTCATGATTACCTGTACTATAAAGTAATCAACAAATTAATCATCCGAAATTTCTAAATTCTACTACAAAAACAAAGAAAACCGAAATCAGTGACCTTGAAAATTCTTATACCGATTTACATGAAAATTAGAGTTGAAAATGTTCGGTAGTTATAAAGTATATTTAGAATAAGCGAATCCGAAAATCGATTTATATAACTTCTTTTGAGAATTATTTTCAACTTTATTCCAAAAATGCAAAACCCTCAAGCGACTTCTTCCTCTGCTAAAATGATCATAGAAGTTGTCCTTCTTAAAAAAAAAAAAATCAGAGACAAAATTTGAGCTACAGGACATTACACGATAAAAGTGAAGCAACAGTCAGAAATGATAAATTGAACCAGGGAAAATATTTCCTTCACCCCCAGTTAGCTACATACTAAGGAATAAATTGTTCCCGAACAAGGATGAGAAATTCTGGAAAAGGTTTAATCTCCTCACTCAGATCAGTGTTACGGTCTTCTTCGAAATTGTGCGCATCTAAGGGCAAAACAGTTCGAAGAGCAAAAGGGCTCAAGTAGGTACCGACTCCGGTGAGAAAAGGGTTCTGACCTACTCGTACCTTGAAAGTAACCTTGCATCTTAAAAGTCGCAATTTTCCCCCCCTTCCCTAAGCTTATTGCTGAAAGCAGCAATGGAATAAAGCGCTCGCATGAGCTCGAAGGAATAGAGGAAAATTGTAGCGAAAAAGCCCTACACCGGCAGCAGGAATGCATCTCTATGGACACGGTTTGAATGTTTCTTTTTGGAAACCCTTTAAATTTTTCAGTTCCTCAATGATATCCGATGGATTCCCTGCAGTAGGGTGAATTGGGGGGATAGATGCATATCAGCCCCAAAGAAACCTAGGCCTCATGATTCTGCAATATACGTTTTGGACCCCTGCCAACGGAGATAAGTGAGCATTTCATTTGCTAGTAACCTACTCTTTTATGTGCAAATTTTACATTATTGCCCCGGGGCGTCCCAGCTCTTGTGGATATAGATTTTTGGTTGCTGGGTCGGTTGCATCATCTTAATTTAAAAGAGTTTCTCCCTTGCTGAAGTTATCCCATTAAACTTTACTGAAATCTTGCGAGTTCCCCAAGTCACTGTAAGCTTTAATGCTTTTAGAGGGCACAAGTTTCTGGACATGCATAGGTAAGTTTTAGTCCCTTTTGTATGTCCAGTTTATGGATATTGCTTCGGAGTATTTGATCGAGAAAAATTGTTTTAAAGAGTTTTTCAGTTAAACGAAACTTTAAAGCACTTAGCTAAAATGCGTGTAAGTACTTTTGAAGAGAGCTTTAATATTAAATTGCGTTCAATTTAGAAATGTCGACACGATATTACCGATTATACCAGTCTATAGAACTTGTTTTCTACTTTATACTCTGGGCATTGGCTATACATTAGGATTAGGGCTTTGAGAATATAAAATAAAAATAGAATCATCAATTTTACGCTAAAGAAACTCAATTTTGCCAGTTACTAAAAATTGGACTCAAAATCATTATTAGAGCCAATCTAGATACAAGAAGTAAAATTCTTGTTTCTATTTTATATTCAGAAGGGTACATTAAATACGGGTTTCGATGAAAAATATAAAAAAAATACGCTAAAGAAAATTTTTTAAACTACGATGTCCTAAATTTATCTTTTACTAAAATCAAGGTTTGAGAAGAGTAGTGCAGTCTATTTATACCACACACCACAAGTATTCCAAACCGATTGAATAGCGTAAAAATTAGGGCTTTGGAAAAAAAATCGTTAAAACAATTATACCAAAGAAAAATATTATGCTACAGTACTCTAACTTAATCATTTACGCAAAAATTGGCTCAAAATCAGTATTGGGGAGCTAATTAACTTTTTCGCTGCCACGCCGGTCACCCGTAACCGGTACCCAATAGCTGAATGTGAAGCTGAATAAAATGTAGCAGTGAAAGGGTTAATGGGCCAAAGGAACTCCATATCGATATGTTTTGTTCCAATTCTGAATTGGGGACATTTTACAACTTTGGAAATAAATGTAAAAAAAAATTAGACTGGAGGAAAAATTGTATGCAACTGCAGCTAGTTTTTTGTTTACTTAACCCTGTATGTAGTTAGAAATTTGTATGTAAGGGTTTTCGATGTCGCTGATCACGAATCTGTGTAGATTTTCAAAATTCAAAGTGACGGATGTTAAGAATTTTTGAATTTAAATTGAATTTTTCATGAAAATTGGTACAGTATTAAGGAACTTTGCATCTTTGAATCCGCCATTTTTAATTTTAAAAATCGAATAGTAAATTTGTAATCAGTGACCTCGAAAACCCCTGTATAGTAATTTTCATAAAAATTCGATGGCTAGAAAAATACATGCTTCAAAGGGTTAAGAGAGGTTCGAATCTAGTAACCAAAACAATTTTTACAAGGTTTAATTTAATTTTTGTTTGTATGTCTTGCAACCACATTGAGCTGAAATGTGTCAAATCGATAATTTTAATTTTTTATGTATTAAACTTTCAAGATTGCGTCTCCTAAATGATAAATGAAAGACACTTTAGAGCTTTGAAGAAGACTGTTAAGAAAATTGTTTAACATCTATTCATAAACTGATATTAAAAAAAAAAGTATAAGCGCCCATGATTTTCTATAAGAACTAGATGCAAAAGGTTCTTGCGTTTGCGTCATCAAAATCCAATAGGGCGAAAATTCCGCAGGTTAAATTTTCACATTAACATTGGCACTGCTTGGAGCCCCAAAATTTCAGCATTGACTGTTTTTTTTTCGGGTCAGTCGACTTTAATAAGTTCAAGTCCACAATTCCTCAGGCTTCCACCCTAAGTAATGGCGCAAAGTAGTTGGTAGTCGGTAAATTAGCACTTTTGCACAGTACGAGGCCCATACCGCAGGAGAATTTCCTTGTGGACCACCACAGCCAGAAGGAGGCAGGAAAAAAAATACATAGTTAATCCGGGCCACTCGCTGAACCAGCCCACCATCAATCTTGGCACGGTAGTTTCCCAAGTGGCCATAACTCATTTCCTTTTAATTAATGGAGAACTTTTCCCGGCAGCAGCGACTCATTGTGATAATGGGCCCGAGTGCGAGGAGTCTTCACATCCCGACTCCGGAGAAAGGTATCAAAAAGCCGACCTCCTCCGGCATAAGGAGAACGCCATTTCTTCCACTTATAAAAGGGTTAAAGTGGGACACATGCACACAAAAACGTTCCACAGTTTTCCCAGTGCGCCGCGGTTTCATTCCTCTCCGGGAATGTGTTTTAATGTGTCGAGGTCAACTCCACAGGAGTGGTATAAAATAAAATCCCCTTCCAGCGCCTCTCTATTCTGTTCTGTTCGGCTAGTTTAAAGCTAAGACTGGTTTCTGGAAAACCGTCACCTAGAGGGATGGTGGTGGTGTATCGTCGTCGACGCGCGACGCTGTATCGTCGTTCCTGTACTACAACACCCGGCAGCGAAAAGGCACAGGGCTTTATCGCGTCAAAATGTGAAACTTTTCTATTTGACCTAAATCCAAAAGTTTTCCTGCCGACCGCTAAAATTTAGCTCTCGGGCTCGTTACGAATGTCAATTCGCTGTACCCCTGGACGGACTGAGATCAGAACGGGAACCATTAAGGAAGCGGTCCTTTTTCTTCGTATCTCACAAGTTTATCTCGTAAGTGGCCAGAAATGATTTTTGGATCAGTGCATTGCCACAAGATGCCATTTCCCTGCCATTAAGATGCTCTCAATTCCTGACAGTGGTGGCTAAAAGTTCGGGACTCCCCCCTGAAGAACTTTCAAAATAGGAACGAGTCGCCAGCCCAGCAGGGAAATCTTCCTTCTTGCCAGAAATGGGTGATCCAGAGACCGGGATAGCTCTATATGCATTACGGTCAGGTTGGACCTGAATCCAGGAGGCTGAGGTTCGAACTTGGGCCCGCCCCCTGGTCCCCCCATCATTAATATTGCAGCAGTCATCGCCAGGCGATGCACAAAGCCTTCAGAGATGAGAGCTTGTTATGTGCGGGAAGACGAGGGGAGGGTTTCGAAATTAATTAAATTTCTCTGCGTACAATGGCGGGGGGGCGAAAGTCGACGGCCCTGAGAGCCATAAAATAAATCAGCTGAACGAATTTTAATTAAATGCGAAATAAGATCAGAACTGCGCCGAGATTCCTTCTGCGGAGGGCACTCGTGGGACACAGGTAAATGGCCCGCCCGGCGCAGGTATATTTGAACTTGCACCGGCGAACAACCAGAACCAGAGTTGTCGACACCGGGACTCCTCCGGTAACGTACACTCCAGCAGCAGCGGAGTCTCGGAGTTCCCTCTCTAATTAACTGGTTTATAGGGATAATTGGCTCCGGTATGACTGGATGCATCTTTATTTGAATTAATTATCAAGAGCTTGTCAGTCGCTTCGAGCTTCAGATTGAGGCTGCCAATTGTCACCATTTAAACAGGGGTTGAGATTACAGCAAAAGGCAAACAAATTAATAGCAGGAATGCCGTTTCCGTCTACTGGGAACTTAATGCACTTTTTTTTTATATTTTCCAGAATTTATTTCAAAGAGAAAAATCCTAATTAATTAATACGTGGAACTCCACTGTTTCTATATAACACACCTAATTTACCATAATCGCTTGCTTCCCTTGATACCTCTAAATCCTTTAATTGGAAGTAATAAGTGTCGCAAAAGGTTGCGCAAAACTGCTGGCATTGTAATACAGCAGTAAACACGCACTTGCTTTACGCTCCTGTTGAAATGTTAATGAGCTATTTCTTTTTTCCCTAAGCTGCAGTGCCTGAGCGGTATGAAAAAATATTCATATAAGGCTCAGTTTATCCGGAATTCATTCAGCATAAATAAATATTGTAGACAAATTCATTTACACTTAACATTTTTATAATTAAATTTTGTCACCGAGATTATTGGCTTTCTTATCAAAATGTCGTATTAGCCCTTATTTTCGGGAAAAAATATTTCAACAAATAAAAATTTATCGACTTTTTAAATATTGGATGATTCTTTTAAAACTAGAAAAGGCGTAAGTATTTCTTTCTGGAAACATTCCAAAGTATAGAAAAAATACGCCACAAAATCAAGTATGAAACAAAATCTTCCTTCTCTGGCTTCTTAATTTCCCTTCATATAATATTTCTACAAAAATTGATTAGTTTATCTTTCAGCAGTATTTGACCTATATTTTATTTTATCTTATTCCAAAACTCACTAGTTTAGTATTTTATTTAGAACTTTAAATATCGCTTAATAGTACAAATTGTGCTAGATGAGAAAATTTTAAGTAAAGACTTCATAATCAACTTTCTAGTCTATTTTATTAATTTTAAAAATGTCATATTTGAATTTCGTAAGAAAATATAGACGAATATTTTTTTAACAGCTGTGGTTTTTTTATAATTTGATTTGGATCTGGAATTTTGAATTAAATTCAATTTCTTGAATATTTACTTACTAAATGTATTGTTTCTATTCCCTTTAATGGAAACTAATCACTAATCTAAAATTGTTTTATTTTTCATCACTTTAAGTTTTCGAGAAAAACAGGGTTAAAAAGTGAAAATTGAATTTTTTTTAAAAACAACGGAATTTCACAGCAGCAGTAAGTCAAATCAAAGTTTGAATTCTTAACAATAGTTTTAAAATATGAGTTATTTATAAACTATATTAAGATTTCTACAGAACCTATATTTGTTTGAACTTTATACGTAACGTTTTCCTATTGTTCTCACTGCAAATTTTTTTTTTTTTCGAAATCAGTCAATCTTAATAATAACATATTTAGTGAGTTTTTTAAAATTATAAAAACCTTGTAAACTAGTGTAATCTGTTTTAAACTAAAAATAATGAGAAAGGAATATTCCTAACACATTAGACAGCAAACAATTCAAAAAATCGTGTTTTTTTAAATTTCATAAATCGTCGGTAAAACATCTGAAAACTATGTTCTCAAAGTTTTAAAATGCGATTCGTATTCTTCCCGAAGCTACTCGCGTATTCGAAACTTTAAATGCGTTTTTCTTAAAAGGACATTTTTTCAATTTGCGTAAAAGATAACTCAAAAACTAATTGACCGACCGGTTTAAATTTTTTTATACGTTTACCTTATTGAATTTCCAAGAATATGAACTAGAAATTGGAATGGTACCACTGTTTAAAGTTGTGGTTTTTTGCATAACTCTATAAAACAAGGCTGAAAATTGATACCTTTTTCTTTGAACAGTAATGTTGTTTTACAATTTTCAACCTTTTTGAACCATGCTAACATGCTAATAACCTACATACATTTTGTTTTTTATGTGAAAGAAAAATTACGACCCCGGGGATGCACGCGAACTGGAAACTCGGGTGAGGATCAGTGATTTCTAGCTGAAATGATTTCAAAATAGAATGACATATACATGAAAACATCAATAAACCATTTTTGAAGTTTAAAAACATGCAATTGATTTCCTTCCTGTAAAAACAAAGTCCCAAAAACATTTCTAATTTGGCCTTCTAATGTGATTTCCCCCTTAAGTACTTATTGATGTTAAGCCTATAAAATGTTATTGTTAAGCCTATAAAATGTTATTGTTAAAATTTGATCATTTATTATTATATTTCACAAATCGTAAAAAAAAAATTACCATAACATCAAATCATAATTATACTATAATTTTGTATTGTTTTCTATGATATCCCGCAGGGTTCAGTTTTTGGACCATTTCTTTTTATTTATTGATACATCTTCGTACATTGATTCTGGAATGCAAAATTGGCCTATCATAACAAATATTTTTGAAGAACTTATTCTAAAAGATGACAAAATCAATTCCATGAACGAAAACTTGTTATTCAATAAAACTTAAACTTTCTCGTTATGAAATCAAATCGCGTTGAATTACAGCTAAATCAATGAAAATTCTTAATCACATAACCAACACCTTGTGTTTGTAATTGCCTCGTTAAAAATTATCACCACGTCATCGCATAAATTGACGGGAGTCGAACATGTCCAGTGTGAATTTTCACAATCTTCCAAGAAAAGTGTGAAACATAAATGTGGTTCAAGTAGCAAATACACAGCACGACTTCCGCATGCGGTGAAAGTATTTCACGCAATCGTGTCACGCAGGGAAAAACAATTGCACTTTTAAACGGCTTGTAATTGCCTCGGAAAATGCCATGGTGATTTTATTATTTTCTTGTACCAAAACAACTTCGGATAGACGGAAAATTGCTATAAAAACAGGAAGGGTCAGACAGGTCAATTACTCTGAGAACGCATCTGATGAGAGATATACGTTTGCTAAAATACAACACGAACTGTGTAGGGCCAATTTTCCCATTTTCTTACCTTGTTTCAGACAGATAATGCGTTTCTCAGGTAATTTCCATTTCTTTATGTTTTGATTGCGGTCCCTCGCATTTATAGGGGACTCTTGTGAAAAAAAAATAGTAAAAAATTATCTTGACAAGATGCCGTCTTCTTGGCACCCATCGGCACATTCATCCATCGCGAAACATCTTCCCCAACTGCTGCAAGGCAGGTGTTTAAGAGTCTCATTTGACTCGCGTCGCGATTGATCGTGCAGGAAATGTGGCAACATCGCCTCGATCAAGGTAGGAATAAAAGAAAACGAACGCCAACATCTCCGATCGCTATCGTACCTGGACTATGTTGTGCGCCAGAATAGTATTCCCCTCGAGCATAACTCCCCGCGCCGCGGGGAAAATTATATGATTCGCCGAAGTGTATGCGATCGTGTACGCAATAACGCAGTAATAGAGTCTGGGCCGATTTGTCTCTGTGGTCTTTTGCCTACTTTGTGCTTTGGTTTTGCCATAAAATATCCCCAGAGAAAATGCCGAGGTGCACCTTGTCCGGTGTTTGTGTTTGTTTAAGAAAATAACCGGTTTTGTGTCGCGTAACTGTTCTCTTGCCTGCATCTTAATGATGCTCGACCATCTTTCTTATATGGTACCTCAAGAATCTTACTTTTTTCTTGCTTTTAAAGTTGCCTGAACAACTTGTGTCAAGTTAAGCAGAAAAACGATTTAATTGGGCTAATTATTCGTGGCCAAAAGCGCACTTGAACGTTTTATTAAGGAGCATAATTACGCCATACGGTTAGATATGCTAACACGATGACTAGCCATTAATTACTTGGCTAGATTCAGGGAAAATAATCTGTTTTCGGGGGGAACTAGCGATGGAAATTAATGCAAATCGTTTTACTCGAAAGAGTTGTGTTGAACTATAAAGTTCTTTTTTCCATGTAAATTACAGGCGCTGAAGACGATCTTGCGCCATAGGCGATCAATACGGAAAAACGATTTCAAGTCTAGAAATATATATGGAAACCACGTTCTAGCAGTGGAATGCTCGGGAATTTTTATATTTTGCTTTTAACTTAATTGCTATCTTTATTTTACTTTTTGTAATAATAATAATATTCACTTGGCAAAGTATTAAGGATTATAAATCTTATAAAACTCAAAATTTAATGGTTTATATGTAGGAAGAAATCTGAAAAATACTAACAAGGAGGGGGCACGACCTTGGGGAAACGAATTTGTATGAAATTTTGCCTAGTAAAAGTATTTCATGTCGGTATACTAGCCATAAAATATTTCCGTCCAATAACCAGTAGTAGCGGAGAAAAACGCACCCAAAGTTATATAAGTTACGTTGAATTTCAATTGAGCGTACTGTATCGTATATGGTAACGTTACCGATTCGTACTCTTGCATGCACGAATTCGAGCCTACTTGATTGATTCATTTTTCAATCGTTTTTAATTATTTAGTTAATTATAAAAATAGACAGACTATTTATATATTCATTAACTCATCTACTTTTTTCGTTATTATTTCTATACACTATGATTTTAAATATATGTATCTCCGAAATGAACTCTAAACTGTCGAATATAATGCAGAATATCTACCTGCTGTGGATAATAGGAGGCTCGAAAAAGGCCGGAAAAATGCGCCTCCCGAAAGTTGAGAGAGAGCTACTTATATAGAGTTTGGACATGGGTTTAGTCTTTTTCACTTACTCTTATGAACCATATGAAGGGTAGAAGCTCTTAAGTGAGAAGTTTGTTCATTTCTACATTAGAAACAACAAAAGCGTACCAAAAGTACGAGTCGGGAACGTTACCATATACGATGCGCTGAATTGAAATTCAACGCAACTTATATGTAGTATACGGTGAACTTTGGGTGCGTTTTTCTCCGCTACTACTGGGCATTGGACGGAAATATTTGGCTATTATGGCTAGTATACCGACATGAAATACTACTACTAGGCAAAATTTCACTCAAATCCGTTTCCCCAAAGTCGTGCCCCCTCCTTGTAAATTAAAACTAGCTAACAAATCGCAATTCGCATCTTCGTAATTTAATTTTTTGTTTGTTTTATCAATTTCTCCTTTATGTATAACATAATTTATTTTCATAAAATTGATACAAAAAAAAAAAATAAAAAATTACGAAGATATAAACCCTGATTGCTCGGAATGCTAATTTTGACATGATTTTCTCGTAAACGAAGAAGTATTGCACAAAATCCCTTTACAATAATACATAGAGGGCCCTACAACATACTTAAAATGTATTCAAATCCATTCCTTTCAAGTTGAACCCTCCCCTTCTGAGTTAAAAATTGTAACCGCAACGGGTCATGGTCATCTCTAGCTGTTCTATCTCTGTACCAAACATCTAAATCCGCTTAGTCGTTTTGGCGCAATTGAGCAACAAACATACACATATTCTCATTCTATACTTTCACAATTTACCTACAGTGTCAAGAATGACTTGATTTTTACAATTTACCATTACTTACCATTTATCATATATTAATATTCATTAAACTGTGTATTGCAATAATTTTGAGTAAGACTGTAGAGTAGTAAGTAATGCTAGTATTGGTAACTAATGCTCATATGATTACAGTAATGGTAAAGGACCAATAAGAATTTGTTGAATTACCATTACTAGTAATTATACTGTTAATACATTTTATATCGCATTACATGAAATGGTAATGCATGCTATTGGTAATGCCATTTTTTTACAGCTCTGAATATTTCACTATGTAAATCTCGTGTTAATTAGCAGATACCTAATTTCATAAACTAAATATATAAATAATAAACTAAGGTATAAGTGAAATAAAATTTATGGGTAAATTACACCAGAGATTAAAAAAAGAAACTTACAAAAATATCGCTACTTCGATTCTAGTACTTTGATGCTAGCTACCTAAGAATATTATTGGAACTGGCCCTAATAGAGTATACAATTCTACATTTATTGCTTTAAATAAATATTTACTATTATCTTAATATATTGTATATAATTGTTGGTGCATCTGTTAGTGATCGTATAACTTCTGAACGACTTGACCGATTGAGGTCATATTCCACAATATATTTGTTTTATCGAAACGATGATTCATCAGATAGATGGCACTGTAGTCAAGTTACATCAATTTTACATAAATTTGAAGCGATTTTCATGAAAATTGGTACTTAGGTGTTTTGGGGAATGTTGAGCTCAAATCCACTATCCAAATTTAGAAATTCATGGTGGCTGATCCAAAATGGCGACAAGAATATCTCGATTTCATCGGATTTTCATGAAAATTAGTACAATGATTATTTTGAGGCCACTAATTTTGAATATTATCAAAATTTGAAAATTCGAGATGGCGGATCCATAAAGGAGTTTTCATGTTGAAACAATTTCTAGGATATGGGTAGTTCTACAAACTAAGGAAGAATTCGAGTCTGATTTCGGCCCGACATTTTTTATACATTCTGGTGGCAGAATTCAGTCTAAAACTAGAGTACAGTGTCTTTTAGCTTATCCTAAAGGGAATAGTCAAAAAATTTAATATTTTTTGATTTATGTCCATTTAAACTTAAACTTAGACCACCACCAAAACTAAATAACTGTATATAAACAAATTATGAGAGTAAGTTCAATTTATTTATTAAATTATTTATTTGTAGTTTAATGTTTATGTGTAAAAAAATACTATTATTACACAGAAACAATATTTTTAATATGATCTTCTCAGGATCCTGGATGGTTCTCAGTACCAATTGGACAGGATCCTGAGGCCAGGTTCCTGAGAATTTCTGTCTAAAAATAAAATAAACAAACCAATTTATAACTTTCAACAAAAATTAACCTAAACTAGGCCTATGCGCTAGCATCTTACATATCAATTCGCTAAAATTAGTCATATTCATTATTTATTTCGTAAATAAAAATCTTACCAGGATCCTGAGAACTTCACTGATTACGACACCACTTCACTCGCCGAACGCACTAGGCTCACTAAACAACGTGTTAAGTGAGAATAGATACACAGATGACATTCTTTATCTCTTTCGTAGGTACTATCGACTCAGCGGAATGGTAAAGACGCAAGGCAAATAGTCTAGTAAATATTTGCTAATTCAACAGCGAACAGGATACTGATATAAAATGGTGGGGACAAAATGTAAACAAGATTTATTCAATATTTTTCAAGGAAATACTATAGTAATTGTTCTACCTAGCCAGGAAAAATAGTAAACTTATTAATTTGGGATTCTTTTAAGACCCTAATGTAGAAGTAAACGTATCACGACGCACTTTGAACTAAAATTTGTACGAGGGACACTGCAGGATCCTGAGAATTCGGCACTTTGCACAGTAATTTTGTTCAGAAAAGAATTTTGAATCTTAATTATTTTTAGTGACCATCTAGAAACAATTGTAATTAATAGTATTCCATCCAAAAAAAATTGTTATTAACAATTTTTCTATCATATTTTGGCTGAGCCGCCAAAAATTCCTTAGTTTGTAGAACTACCCATATATCAAACTAGAGCATTTGAGAGAAGTTAAATTAAAAAGTATTTACGTAACGCCGCGCCGGGTGAAAATATGATGCAAATATAAGTCACTACATCATACCATTCACACTTTTTTCTTCTAGAGGTTCCGTGTTCCTTTTATCTAAGAGCAGTGCTTTTTTAAAGGCAACCCGGATTATCGGATTTTTTATTTTTCTTAATGTTGAATTTAAAAATTTTCATGGAAGCATCGATAACCGCACCAGTGCCACTCATTCTACCTACGCCACATGTTGCGATAAAAATTTTGTTCGAGTCATAGTCATCTAAAACTCGATGGCAAGCAAAATTTTTATCAGAATGGATTGGCAAAAAGAAAGTATAAAATTGGGATACGGTCTTAAATGAAATCATGAGTCAAATTGTATTTTGACCCTAACTCCTAAATCACCATAAAGACTAATTAACGGTTTTGAGTAATACGGTAATATTCAATCCGTCTTAAGGTCGTACATCAATAAATGACCTTCCCCAACTAGCCCCCTTCAATCACGAATAGAAAATCGCTAAGTGGTAGAAGCGTAATCTCCTGCAGGCATTGTGATAGTGCTCTTAGGGCATTAATAATATTCCCTTGCCAGATAAGCATCACCCCAAACCAGGAGGGCTGGAATTATTTAAGCTTGCAGGTGAAAGCCGGTACCGAACCCGCCCACCCCCGAGCCATCCATCGCCTCGAAAATCAAAGAGGGCACGTTCAGCACAAGATTGTATCTTTCCGGCTTTTAAATTCTGAGCGACAGCCGTAATTTCATTGCACGAATACAACTCAGAGTGAAACGTGCTCGGTACCTTTCGGCTGCTCATTTCCAGGTATTATTTGAATTTCGCCCCATTTTGATACCCGGGCTGTAGGTAGCCATTTAGGAATTATTGCGTTTACATTTTCCCTTTTTGATTTTATACCTTCACAGAGTTAGTAACATTGGAACCGAATATTTATGCGTAAGAAAATGCCCTGGTGAGCTGCTCACGGTTCTCACACGAATAAATTGAAGAAAGTAACTCTCATCTTATTAAGTTCGCCTATAAATAGGCCTGCTTTCGTCACCAAAGACTTAAAATGATGTTCTACTTGCTTTATTGCGGGCAGAAGTTTCGCTTTGATCTTTTGGTCTAATTTAAATCGAGCCCATTTTTAATTTGTTGATGTACTTCTTTTAATGATATAATTTAAGGTGGTTTCGATGCAAATGTAGATTGATGTGACTATCCGAAGACACATTTATAGGCCCATTGTGATACCACTTTTTGTGATCAGGGTTTCTGGTGGGAATTGAACCCACAGCTTCTAGCGCCTTGCTGGTTCGCAGCCAACGCGTCGCGTTACCATCCGACCTATTGAGGCCCTCAGGTGGTTTCGAACTCAGGTGATCGATCAAATTTATGAATATTAAAAGAATGTTTAATAAAAACCTTTGAAGTTAACTTGATTTTGTAATATGTCGCAAATTCCTTTAAAATGTTTAATATCTACTAATAATCAGAAAAAAATTCACTTTTTGCGCTTGTAAATCCTTTTGCGTGTTCTGTTTTTGTAAACAATGTGGCATCTATTTCTTAACTTGGTTTTAATTTTCATATTTTTCACTAAAGTTTGATGATTATTTTTAAAAAAAAACTTCGGACTAGTAATGGTAGTGGTAATCCATTTTTAATAGCATTACTTGTTATGGTATTGGCTATGTTAATTATTCCAAAGTAATGTATTATTTTACAGCTCTGGAAATATTACATTTAATGTACGTATTTCAAACGAATATATTCTAAATTTATTTTTTTCGGGATCACTACAAATCATACCTACAATAAATGTCCGTAAATCAAAAGTTTATTTTTTGACAAAATCAAATCTCTCTTTAAACAATATATCAAACGGTGGAGTGTGAGTTTAAAATTGCCAGTGTTAATTTATAACTTAAATATTTCAACTTCTCGAAACGTGACTTCTCACATTTTGCTTTATATTATATTTTATTTTGAAAAATGAATGTGACCGAGCCGGAGCTGGATGAGGGTCGGCAAATATTTATCTTGAGGCAACGTCTAAGATTCGTTTAAATAAAAAAAAAAAAATTAAAGAAGAAATGCCCTTCTGCAGTAAACGAATTTTTTCCCAGAAAATCACCTCAAGCATTCTTCAACCTCAAATCACCCCCTCAAAATAAAATAGCATCGCAATTCCTAGATTTCCTTTTTTTTTTTAGCCCAGCAACATCCTTAAAATCGATTTTGACTTTAAACTCTATAAAAAACGAAGCGTTTTCGCCGTTGGACAGCTGCTGAGATTAATAAAACTTATCCTCCGTCGCAAGACAGCGCAATTAATCTTTGGAATAACCCTCAGCTTGTGTCACTGCGGAGAGTCCTGCTCATCCTGGCCCGTTTGTCATGAAATGCGGCCGGGAGGAGGTTTTGTATCCTTCGCAGTTCCTTTTTGAATTTGTTTTTCGTCGAGAACTAACCTCTTTACGGTAGTTAGGTTTATAGACTTCTTCTCGCCTCTTTCAAGCAGCCGCTTGCTCCTTCCGTCTTATTGGGGCGTCGCGACGGCAGCTCATCGTTGCAGGTTTAGTTCACCCTATTGTGGGATGGGGGCATGAAGGCGGAAAATCGTCCCCGAAATTGCAACTTATGCATTTGTGGAGCGCAAACTGCGAACTGAGCGCTAATGCCCCTAATTGACTCCGGAATTACAGGGCTTACCTAATATCGGAGCCAAAATGCACTCCGCCTAAATTGAATCGTAACCATCACGGGTGTAACTTTGAAATGACTTCCTTGACAGCCTAATCCGCTCCGATCCAGTGTGGTATTAATTATTCTTAATTAGTGGTAATCGCCTTTAACTCGGAATTTCTTAATAATTTCCATAACCCTGAGAAGGCTGTCTAAGCGAGGTCAAATCAGGGATATCGAAAAAGAAAAATATATCGAAATTTATTTAATCGATTTTTAACCCTTGTGCACATTAAACTTTTTTCACATTGTTACGCATTCGGAACGAAAAAAAATTTTCTAATGTTTCCGCGGTAAAATTGATATTTTTCACCTATAATTTTCAACCGACAAGAAAAGTGTGACCATTTAATATTTCATAATATCAATGGCTTTAAAATTTAGTCCATAATTTGATAAACAATTCATAATATCAATTTATCATTTAAAACTTTTAAAATCGGATATCATTTAATATAGTAAATAATGTAAAATTTACAAGTGAAACATCAAAATTAAATATTCACAATTATAATAGGGACGGGATGGGTAATTTCATACATCATTTAAATATTTTATTTTGATAAAAATAGCGATGAGAAATAACAGTTATAGAGGTTTTCCAAAATAAAATATTTTAATGATGTGCGGAATTGCTAATACGTCCCTGTTAGATCCGCTTTACAATTCTGAATATCTTATTTTGTCAGTAATTATAAATTTTACACAGAAAAAATATTGAAATATTTATATGATTTGTAGGGATTACGAACAAATAAGTTTAGAATATATTCACGTTCGAAATAAAGGCCTCGATAGATAAGGAATTTACAAGAACATATAGAAGTATTATTATATCAATTAAATGGAATATATTTCAATAAAAATAGATAAATACGACTTCTGTAAGTTTCGCCACGAAATCTGAAACCCGTCAAATTGACGGATTCCGTAAATCTAGTGTTAATTTTCTTAAAATCTAAAATCTGAATGGGAGATATTTCTCAGTAAATTATTAAATCATCACTGCACTTTACAACACAGACTGTTCGGTTTTCTTTTCACGTCTTCAGTATTTCGTAGTTTAGACAAAACGACTGAAATGTCAAAATTGCATTCTTTTTTTCAGATGACTTATATTGGGTTGACACATAAATAATGAGCGATTATGAGAAAATGAAATGACCATATATTTATAACTTATGTTATTTATTTGTAAATAACATAAGCACCGTCGGAATCAACAACACGTCTCAACCTATCTGGCAAAGAATGAATAGTTTTGACTTAAAGAATTTGTCTAAGAATTGTCGAAGGTGGAGCTCATCATCGAATGTTTTTTTTAGAAAGTGCATTACTCAGGGACCTGAATAAACAATAATCTGTTGGTGCGAGTACGGTGGATGAACAATTATCTTCCAAGCAAACTCCAATAATTTTTGTTGTACTGTTTTTGCGATATGTGGTCGAGCGTTGTCATGTAAAAAGAAAATTTTATCGTGTTGTGGACGTTTAAGTTCCATGTAAGTTTACAACTTGTCAAGATGGTTACAGTAGACACTGGCGGTCATGGAAGTATTACTAGGAAGTAAGTCCCAATATATGATTCCATGAATATCCCACCAGACGCACAACATAACTTTTTTAGGGTGAAGGTCTTCTTTCAGGGTAGGTTTTCCAGGTTCATTTGGACCGAACCATTGGCGCTTGCGGGTATGGTTAATATACAGAACCCACTTTTCATCCCCAGTAATAAGGTGATTCAACCAGTTGAATGTGCGGCGAAAAGACAGAAGTTGTGTACAGACGTCTATACGATATTTAAGTTGACAATTCGTGCAAATGTCTTCCTATTGTGGTGTGAGAACATTCGAGAAGTATAGGTAAAGTACGCGATGAAAGCCTGGAATCTTCCTCAATTAACGACTTTAATCTATCGATCTCCATTTCCACTGGTCGGCCAACCCTGGGTTGAACACTCAGCGTGTAGTCGCCACTATGAAATCGCTGGAACCATCTTTTTGCTGTAGCCTCTGATACGGCATGGGGACATATGTTTCGCACAGCTTCAACCGCTGAATCGCCAGACTGGTATTCGTAGAGCAGAGCAAGTAATGTCTAACGTGAGTTTTGATATCGTCCATTCTTATGTGATGTTTACACTTCGATGGCAAAATTATGACGGAGATGAACAAGCGCCGCTCACTGTTTATATACCCTCGACTGTAGAATGTTCTAGACGTTTCTTGAAAAAACTAGAAAAGTTTTTACTAAACGCTCATTATTTATGTGCCTTATATACTTATATGTTCTAAAATTGTAAACATTATTGTAAAAGTTTTCATGTTGGAATAAGCAGCAAATATAATGTGAATTAATTTTTTTTTTTTTGTTTCGAAGGTGATTAATGTTAAATTACATTAAGAATATTTAAAAATCTCAAAATACCATTGAAAATATTAAACAGATTTACAAAATGTAGAAATATTCTTTAACTGTAAAAAATATTGCATTTTGAATGTTTTAAAAATAAAATGACAATTTCATTGAAAATGATATGAATTTGTTTTTGATATGTACAACATTTGAAATTAACACTTGATTTTTTTCTCAGTACGGGGTGCCAGCCTCCCACTATTTTATTTTTTTAATGGAACGAAAATATCTATTTTTATATTAATTATCATGTAGCCTTCTGTTACGTAAAACATTTCACGTGCGTAAATAAAATAAATTAATTTAATTAATAACAAACAATTAATACATATTATCGGGTAAACGGGTGCGCACACAAGGGTTTAAACAATATCAATATCAGAGGTCGATATATCAAGGAAAATTATCAATATATCGTTTATTTATAATTTAAAAAAATTTAAGATTATATAATGCACCTAGGTTACTGCATATGCAGTACTTTCGAGTTGCTCTGGTGGGTCACCACTCCACATGCAGTGCATTATGTTTCTTTAATTTTTTAATTAATTTATTTATGAATTATTTTAGTCCAATTTCATGTAACAAACATATCAAGTTTATACATAGTACTCATATCAACACCCTACTCAAATCTAGGCCGTCCGCGAACGTGTTAAATTATTAACTCCTGACTTCAAGCATCAAAAATAATTTATTATTTAAAACTTTAATATATTTTTATATCATTAAAGGTTTATAAATCTTCGAGATCGGACATACTGAAGCAACCATTGTTCTGATGCTAATGTAAGGATCTTTAAGCGTAGTTATTTTTAACTACTTTAGAAGTTGAATTTAAGAAAATTGTTGCGCATAACTATTCTGAATAGTTACTTTTAATTGTTATTTTCTTAAGGCTAAATTCAAAAATTGTTGTATGTTATATTTTACTAACGTTATAGGTTATTTATTCAACTACCGAAAATAGTTATTTTTAACATACAAATTTTTTTCTCGGTGCATTTATTTCAGACGCCTCCGGAGGCCTCAATAGCTGCGTTGGCTGCGAAGCAGCAGGGCACTAGAGGCTGTGGGTTCAATTCCTACCAGAAACTCTGATGGTATCACAATGGGCATATAAATGGCCTAAGTGTGTCTTCGGACAGCTACATCAATCTAAATCTCTCTCTATTTCAGACGCGCAAAAATTTTTCGATTTATAATACATACGTATTTTCTAAATCAAATAAAATACAAAAATTATTGTCTAGACTCTAGAGGTAAAACGTATCGACGCCGATAGTCCGACTTTAATATCAATATCGCCTATATATGATACTGAAAATATTGGGTAATAATATCGATATATCGGAATAAAAGTATCGGTATTTCGATATATCGATATTTTTCCGACTTGCCTAGGGTAAATATGAGGAGAAAGCGGAAATCCGAAGTCTGAAATCAGTCATTTGCGCGCGCCACCTCTCGGCTAAAGATCGCAGTCTATGGGACGAATTGAGGCACCACCGCAGTCGACTAACGCCCCCCTTTCGGAAGCCCTTGGGCACGATAATTATTTCCCAGCGCACACATAAAGCGGCATTAAGGAGGCACGTACACTTGCACAAGATGCAGATAAGGATAATTGCTTGATATGTAAATGGACTCACCTGTTTGTTCGGCAAGCGCCGCCGCCACCACCGTCGTCGCCGCTCATCTTTAGTCCCTTTAGGCCTCCGCTGGGCTAGCCGGGCACTCCCCAGTCCCCCCGGTGGCAGGCCGTTGATGAACATCATGCCATTAATTACGTGTTGTTGGTGGGCAGCTCCGGGAGGGTGCCCACAAGATAAATTGTCCATAATGAAGAATATCCTTTGGCCCCATTGTCTGCCACCTCATATCTCATGACTTTGGGTCCTGGGCGGGGTCCTGAGCCCGGCTGGACTGCAAAAATTACAAACCCTTAACCTGCCCAAATTGGGCACTTAAACTCTTTTCATGTTTTTGCTAGACACAAAGGTGGTTATTACGGCCGGATCCGACCTGGTGTTCGTGGCCTGCTGCAAACATGACCACCTCATCCCTTCGTGACCCTCCTTCTCCTAACTGCGACGATAGTTTACCTCCTGTAGACGAAAAAAAAAAAATATATATATATATAGTTTCTTTATACCCGAAATTGTTACGACTCCCTGATTAGCATATGATTACACGAGTCTGATTGATATCATCATAAATCAGACCGAGTTTGACCTCCGGACGAGGTGGGGCGACCTTCCTTAAGCCCTTTCAAAACCAGGAAGAAACCTTCATTGGCTGTCTCCGGGAGTGCTACATGTCTTGACCCCGCAGGAGCAAGGGGCTATATCGAGTTAAAAGTGTCATATTTACGGCCCCAAGGAACTTTTCTGATTTGTAATTGTCCGATTGTCTGTCGCACAAATTGGTGTTGATTGCCTTAAAAATGGATTTATGCTGACTGGTTGAACCTTCGAGAGGACGGTACAACGTAACTAGGAGTTATTGGATTATTTTGAGGCTTCTGGAGCCCAAAAGGAAGGACGAACTTTTTTATCATCTTCTCTTTTTTATTTTATCTGAGGAGAATTAAAGATATAAGCCGCTTGCAGCTTGTTTTCTAAAAGAGATTAGACTTGGACGACCAAATTTATGACGGTGTATGTGTACGAGGGATAAGGAGCGCAGAAGTAGGGGGTACCACAATTTAGTAAATTGGTTCCTTTTTGGCGGATGTTCAGTCTCTCAGAATAATCCGAAATGTTATATAACATATGGTCAGCTTCAATTTAAACTGTATCTAGGGCAAAGGGACTGTTTTATACTCAGAGAACTTTAATTCTATAATTTCATGAAATATTTTTCTAATCTTATTTCACAGTTGAAAAATAATTCGTCGAATTAAGTCTTTTAAAAACAAAGGGGAATTTGCCGAATTTTTTAATGTATTATAAGTAGATAGCAGTAATAAAAATTTAAAAAGATTTTAACCCTTAGGCGGCACATCTTTGTTACAAACTCAGGACGGCACATATGATAGAATCCACCACAGCAGTTTAAACTTGAAATAAGTTCGAAAGGACTAACTTTTTCGAGAAAAAAATGTAGGGATATTTTTTGTAAACAAAATTCTTGCTCTTCATCATGGTATCAGTTGTTTTTAAAAAAAAATAATACTATAGCTAGAAAATGCCATTTGAAAGGCATAAACTGTGGAAAAGTGGGTGATTTAATTAAACAATATATAGAATTTTTATTTTTTAAGATTAAGCAAAAACAAGCTTAAGCTTTTTAAAGCTGATCATGTAATCAAATAAAATCTATTTTTGTTAAACTGAAGCGAGGAGATTTGCAATATTAGAAATAAGGTTAAATGTTTTGTAAAAATCACTTGGAGAGAGTTAAAACAGGAAACAATTTGCAGTTTTAAATAAATATAAGCTCGTATTTGTTGCTATATCTTTGGAACATTTTATTTAAAAGACAGAACTCCGTCCATCTTACATGGAAAAAATAAGCGTGTTCGAAAGACAATGCATCCGAGCTTGTCTTTCGAAATTTCGAACCCCAGATACTGAATACCTATGGTATTATTTAAATTCGGAAATCTACGAGATGGCGCACCTGAAAAGGATCGATAACTTCATCATAAAATTAATTCGATGTCACACTCTAAGAGATATGGATAACGAAAATAATCTAATTTCGGGAGCATACTACCCAAATAGGATATACCACGAAAGATCTAGATTAAACGGCTTCATCCCTCCAGAGGCTTTTATATACCTAGATAGCGAGGACATGATACAAAGCTCAGAAGGTATTTTAATTATATACCATATATATAGAGGTGCGAGGAACAAAGCAATTGAATTCAATTCGATCAACTTAGACGAAAGCATGATCCGATTCAGCACCAGTGTTCCAGAGAAGGACAAGGAGGAAGGCCTTAAGACTCCCTCCAAATTTTGGTGGCTTAAGCAGTACTGAGTATTGAGTCTGAAAAACAAAAAAGTAGCATAAAAAATAAACTAAATAAACTAAACTAAATTGTACTTGCGACAGCATGAAATTAGTTTAGGGTATTTTTAGGTAGGGTAGCTAGTTTAAGTCAGAGTAGATTTTAAATTTAGGATTAGGTTTTACTTATTTATAAAATAAAAATATATTAGATTTTAAGTGTTTTCAAACATTTTTTCTTAAAAATAAAAATAATAAATTTAAGCAAGAAAATAACTTGAGACAACCTAATAACTTTTTAGGATCACATAATATTGAAAAAAGTTTAATATGAAAGTTGTAGGGTATCAAAAATGGCGTTTGGTGATGATCTTAAAAATGACCTTGACCTTGACATTCAAGGTCATATGGGGGTCAACTTTAAAATTTCAAATGGGATGACCCCCTATTGACCCCGGAATTGAAAAGAGCGGAAAATTTTACGTTCAGATGTGACCTTGACCCAACGGTCAAGGTCAAATTTCAAGGTCATTTCACGGTAATTTATCTTCATGTACAATAGCGAGAAGCGATGGCGTTTTTTGAAATACATTTTAAACAAAAGTTTTTGATGTGAAGAGAGGTATCTAACCACGACCTTGTAAATTACCTTGACCTTCAAAGTTATTTGAAGGTTAAACTCAAAAATTCTATTGGTAACCCCTATTTTTGACGCCAGAACGAAAAAAGCTTTCGACCGAACATGCGATAAAGTATTTAACTACATTTTGCATTACCAAGGAACAACGACGTGGACGTAGTAGTTTTCGGTTCCCTTTGGGGTGCTTGATTTAGGTGAGTCCCCTCGCCTCTCACCGTCGGGATGCTTGATAAGGTGAAGTTTACAACGAAGTACCAACTACTCGTGAAAATATGATTGAAAGAATTACACAGGTTTACAAAAAAAAAAAAGTTGATGTTCTTTTGACCAGACCATCTCATTTTTATGTAAATCGACGCCCTGAATCCGAATCCGAGGTCCGTTAACCTCCATCACGTCAGGTTCAAGGTCATTTCAAGGTCAAATTGAGAAAAACCCACTAAATAGGTCTGAAAAAAAGGACTTATAGGTTTCTGGGGCCGCTGAATCCGAATTCGTGATTTGTTTAACTCCCAAAGGTCAGCCAGAGGTTATTTCAAGGGCATTTCAAGGTGAAATTGGAAAAAAATCCACTAAATAGGTCTGAAAAAGAAGATGTATAGGTGTTTGGAGTCACTGAATCCGAATTGGTGATTTGCTTAACCCCCAAGGTCAGCCAAAGGTCGTTTTAAGGGCATTTCAAGGTGAAATTGAGAAAAATCCACTAAGCGGAAAAAGTTGATGTTCTTTTGACCAGACCATCTCATTTTTATGTAAATCGACGCCCTGAATCCGAATCCGAGGTCCGTTAACCTCCATCACGTCAGGTTCAAGATCATTTCAAGGTCAAATTGAGAAAAACCCACTAAATAGGTCTGAAAAAGAGGACTTATAGGTTTTTGGGGCCGCTGAATCCGAATTCGTGATTTGTTTAACTCCCAAAGGTCAGCCAGAGGTTATTTCAAGGTGAAATTGGGAAAAATCCACTAAATAGGTCTGAAAAAGAAGATGTATAGGTTTTTGGGGTCACTGAACCCGAATCCGTGATTTGCTTAAGCCCCCAAGGTCAACCAGAGGTCGTTTTAAGGGCATTTCAAGGTGAAACTGGGAAAAAATCACGTCTTTTCTATATTTGAACTTGGAATGACTTCGAAACGACCTCAGGTTGACCTTGGGGGATTAAGCAAACCACGAATTCGGATTCAGCGACCCCAAAAACGTATACATCTTCTTTTTCAGACTTATTTAGTTGATTTTTTCCCAGTTTCACCTTGAAATGCCCTTCCAACGACCTCTGGTTGACCTTGGGGGCTTAAACAAATCACGGATTCGGGTTCAGTGACCCCAAAAACCTATACATCTTCTTTTTCAGACCTATTTAGTGGATTTTTCCCAATTTCACCTTGAAATAACCTCTGGCTGACCTTTGGGAGTTAAACAAATCACGAATTCGGATTCAGCGGCCCCAAAAACCTATAAGTCCTCTTTTTCAGACCTATTTAGTGGGTTTTTCTCAATTTGACCTTGAAATGACCTTGAACCTGACGTGCTGGAGGTTAACGGACCTCGGATTCGGATTCGGGGCGTCGATTTACATAAAAATGAGATGGTCTGGTCAAAAGAACATCAACTTTTTCCGCTTAGTGGATTTTTCTCAATTTCACCTTGAAATGCCCTTAAAACGACCTTTGGCTGACCTTGGGGGTTAAGCAAATCACCAATTCGGATTCAGTGACTCCAAACACCTATACATCTTCTTTTTCAGACCTATTTAGTGGATTTTTCCCAATTTCACCTTGAAATGCCCTTGAAATAACCTCTGGCTGACCTTTGGGAGTTAAACAAATCACGAATTCGGATTCAGCGGCCCCAGAAACCTATAAGTCCTCTTTTTCAGGCCCATTTAGTGGGTTTTTCTCAATTTGACCTTGAAATTACCTTGAACCTGACGTGATGGAGGTTAACGGACCTCGGATTCGGATTCAGGGCGTTGATTTACATAAAAATGAGATGGTATGGTCAAAAGAACATCAACTTTTTTTTTTTTGTAAACCTGTGTTATTGATGCTTGCAACAAAATAAGTCCTGATATGCTTCAAAGTTGTGTAAGATCGCTTGAGGTGCGCATTAATAAGTGTATTGAAGTTGATGGACATCACTTCGAGCATTTATTAAACTAAATTGGTGAGAATTGCGAGTACTCACATAAATCTATCACCCCGACGCGACAGTGAGAGGCGAGGGGACTCACCTATATCAAGCACCCCGACGCACAGTGGGCCCAGTGGGTTCAAAACCACCCACAAGTCGTAATTTTTAACAAAATTTGAAAATTCTTAGTTTGAGAATACTCGTGATGAGGAAATAAAGAGACTCACGAAGCCCTTTTTCCCAAAAATTGCTTCGGTGATTTTAAAAATTCTCACTTGACCTTCAAATGACCTTTAGGAGACCTTGTATGATCAAGTAAATGACTAATTTAGATTCAGCAACCTCGAAATCCTACTTGTAGTTTTTTTCCAGATTTTCATTTTTGCTTTAAGTTCTTGGATCATAAGATTGTACTTTCAATATGCTGAATTTTCGAGATCAAAGTGAAGTTTTTGAATTTTTAAAATCACCGAAGCAATTTTTGGCTTCGTGAGTCTCTTTGTTTCCTCATCACGAGTATCCTTAAACAAGAATTTTCAAATTCCGTTAAAAATTACGACTTGTGGGTGGTTTTGAACCAATTTAGCAATATGGCCCCACTGTGCGACGGTGAGAGGCGAGGGGACTCGACTCACCTAAATCAAGCACCCCAAAGGGAACCGAAAACTACTACGTCCACGTCGTTGTTCCTTGGTAATGCAAAATGTAGTTAAATACTTTATCGCATGTTCGGTCGAAAGCTTTTTTCGTTCTGGCGTCAAAAATAGGGGTTACCAATAGAATTTTTGAGTTTAACCTTCAAATAACTTTGAAGGTCAAGGTAATTTACAAGGTCGTGGTTAGATACCTCTCTTCACATCAAAAACTTTTGTTTAAAATGTATTTCAAAAAACGCCATCGCTTCTCGCTATTGTACATGAAGATAAATTACCGTGAAATGACCTTGAAATTTGACCTTGACCGTTGGGTCAAGGTCACATCTGAACGTAAAATTTTTCGCTCTATTCAATTCCGGGGTCAATAGGGGGTCATCCCATTTGAAATTTTAAAGTTGACCCTCATATGACTTTGAATGTCAAGGTCAAGGTCATTTTTAAGATCATCACCAAACGCCATTTTTGATACCCTACAACTTTCATATTAAACTTTTTTCAATATTATGTGATCCTAAAAAGTTATTAGGTTGTCTCAAGTTAAATGACTCACCCGGTATATAAGGTGATTTTGAGACTTTAAACGCGTTTTTCTCAAAACTGTGTTCTTAAAGTCGGTGAGCAAGATTCCTTGGAAATGGCTGAACCGATCAGTTTCAAATTTTAACAAAAGCTTCTTAAGTATATTTTTTAGTAATTCATCGAAGGTTTTTGCTCGCCGATAATTATTTTCCATTTTATAAACAATTTAAGTCCAACATTTTTGTAAAAAATCGATTTTTTTTTTTTAAGAAGCCGCCATTTTGTCAAAAGTCCTTATTTTGCTTATTCCTTCGATTAATTACAAGATAAAACAATATATTAACGAAATATTTTTGGATTTTCATTTTGGATGATCCAGTCCAGTCCAGAGATATCGTGCCCACCGCAAGACGCTTTTTTTAGAGTAGCTCCCGGAGATCAGCTGTAGCAGCTTTCAAAATAATTATTTTTACAAATAAAAAACATTAAAATACACTCAAGAGTTACCATAATATGTGTGCAAATTTTTACATTAATAACTTAAAAGGTTATCTCAAGAAACATTTTTTGGGCCTCCTGACTGTATATACCCCCTTAAGGAATTTAGCTATAAGACACTAATAATATATGTACAGCGCAAGGAAATAAATGCTGTCAAACAACAACAACAGAACTCCGTAAGAAAAAAATGGTTTATAATAAAAGTTTAAACTTATTAGTTTCTAGTAATAGTTGAAAGTTTATATATCACCTCTAGCCAAATTCCACCTAATTATTGAGCAGACAATTGTTAAACAAGACCGAAAATTTATAATATTATCCAGAAAACACACTTACCCTTGGGGGCAGTGCACTTCTATTTTTTGAAAAAATCGATGTTTTCAAAAACATAAGTTTATATACTATATACCTCCAAAAGTAGTTTACAATATGTTAAACCGATTGAAAGGCATTGCCGAATAAGCGTAAGATACTTTTTTTTTCAGAATTATCTGCGAATTGAAAAAAAAAAAACTTTAAACGCGTTTTTCTCGAAACTACGTTTTTTGACCTGGTTGGTAGTTTTTTGACAAAACTACTGGTCCGATTGGGCTCAAATTTTGCGGACTTATTCCATATATGTTTGCTTATGGTGTGAACCAATATTATTAATATAGATTAATATTGAACCCTTTTTTAATAAATATTTTAATAAAAAATAAATAAAAATTAACGTTAAAAAATTAAAAATCCCGCCATTTTGTTGTTTTCTTGCCAAAATACTTCATCGTGGTTCACACGATAGCAGCTGACTTATATTTTAATATGTGCTTTGAATTTTTTGTTTTAGACATTCCAGAGCTGAGAATTCTTACCAACCAGTTTGAAAAGGGTTTTTTTAGGCAGCCATATTACTACCGTACAAACGCCAGAAATTTCGAAAAAATTATTTTTGTTTTCTTTCAATAAATTTTCCTAAAAAAAAAACACTTATAAATGCAAAAAAGGAGTGTTCTGCCCCCTTAATTAATTGTCCATCCAAGCGAGATTACGTCCTGATTAAAAGTATAATCTTCAGAAAATAAAATATTATTGAGCACCTCGAAAAAGTCTGTGCCCTGATAAAACAGCACTGGTGTCTCAGCAAAATTTAAAGCTTCTTAATAATAAAAGTCAAGATGAAGATGTGATTACATTATTTCTGAAATGAAGGGAAGAATCTTAAGAAGTTGTGCTTATCACAAACATATAATGTTGGTATTACTTATGCTTCATTTGTAGAAATATAGAATTTTAAGCATAATCGTGGAGATGCATACTCCTCTTGATTAAATGGGTTTGAATAAAACCTTTTTAATTTCCACAGTAAATGCATACCTGACTATCTAAACTAGAGGTTTGGAGATAAAGATTATAATATTCTAAGCAACAAGGGCTTTAATTTAATGACTTTCCACTGTTCTCCTTATCTGCAGCATTTGGCCCAGTTGAGTGGAATAGATCAGCCCACAATTGGGTGTGTATGGTCCGGACGATGGTGGCTGGGATGCTGCATAGAGAGAAGCATCGTAAGCATCGTATAAAGAAATTAGTTCCACGCGAACGTCTAGCAAAGTCTGGGTAGTATAGTAGCAAAACCAGCAGCAACCAGAAAGACAAAACGTCTTCAGGTTGCGCCAATAAGGTGCATTGAACCTCGAGTCTCTCTCCCGTGTATTGGTACAGCTCAGCCGCAACATCACGTCCTCCAGCATCTTTCTGCTGGTGCTCGTTTTTCGAAAAGCGCATCTCTTCCAGCAGCGGCTGTGTTTGCTCTGTGCATTCGGCTGCATTCGAATTTTTTCTTTTTTGATTCGATTGATGTGTTCCTCCTTTTGTGGGTTATCTAGGAAAAAACTTGTTTTAAGTGAAGTAAGAATATGTGCCCTGCACACGACGCACGCTGCATCCACAGCTCCCGGAGAGTATACGATCTTTATCTTGGTCGTATCTGCAAATGGTTATCTTGCAATAACATCTCATTATTCGTTTGGTTCTGGAAAAAATAGCACCGGAACGGCAGGTAGTAGTGGGGAACAAAGGGAAAAGTCGAACCTCTCCCCGTCCACGGGATTTTCAGTCTGGAAAAGCAGGTAAAAGGCGAACTATGAGATCCACATGGATCGCCGGATGCTGTAGGGTTTTGCCATAACCACGGCTTCACATGATTAACCTGAGGTCAGCAGTATATACATATTCCTGTCAGGCTTGCGGCGCTGGCTGTATCGCTTAAACAACTTTTAGATGATTTCGGGTAACTTTAACACGGCCCAAAGGGGGGCTATTTGGAGAGTGACATTCGAGCGCTGGCCTGTGTACTTGACGGAATAATTATGCATGCATCTAAATCTCCGGTGCCCGTCGTGACCGAGTACATCTAGTATGCATGACCTCTCCGGCTATTCTGATTTCATGAGCTCTATTTGAGCAATTATCGCTTGGGGGCATCTGACCGCCACCGTCATACCTTTTTGTGAAATTTCCAGCTCCACACGGCTCCCGATTTTCACGGGAAATAGATTTATTTGGAGTTTTGTACGTTCTGAATGATGAAATTCACAGAATTGCTCTAATAATTGGCAATTTTCAATTTTACGGAATACATAAGCATTTCAGGAATAATTTGCAAGATATTTTAAAACTATAACAGAGATGTGAGAAATTAAATTATTACCATTATACATTTTCTCCACTATAATTGTCTTCCTATTTTCAATAATTAAGTCAATTAATCTCAAAAAATAAAACGGATCTTTAATAGTGGATTTTAAAGAGGCAATGACATTAATCTTCACAGTATCTGAAAAGAGGAAATAAAATTAATAATACATTATTAAAATAAAAACACAAGAGTTAGAAATTCTTCAGATATATCCGATCTAAATAAATCTAATAATAGATCTAAATAATCACGTAAGTTGAAGTTCCAAAAAAGAATTTCTTTTATCTAAAATATAATCAGGACTAGGTTTTTCTTTCAAAAAATTCGATTCTGATACAATTAAAGCGTTAAATTTGCTTTAAAAAAATGTTTTCCTGTGAACTAAAATGAAAATTTCTTCTCGGTTTTTTTAATTCTATCCAAGAAATAATTTTTTAGAAGAGTTCATGATGCGATTTGGCGAAGTTTTAACGATCTCCTAATTTTACTTTTAAATTTTATAAGGATTCTAATTTAGGAGATTTCAAGATCTGAATAAAGATTTTAAATATGTTGAAGAAACGTTTTTTTTACACAAATATTTGTAGTTGATTCAACAAAAACACCTTGTTAGTTTATCTGGTAGTAATTTTCTGTTCCAATCAATTAGATCCTAGTACATTTAACTAGTTTAATGTCAATTTTACTAGAATAGGTTTGCTCATTTTTAAACAGAAATTGTGCCATTTTAAATTTCATTTCACGTTATACTTAACATGGTCAATATTTATTTGTCGTTGCTACGACAAGGCAGGTTTATAAACCTACAGTAATATGACTCCAAAGGTAACTGATTACATATTGTAAATAATTAAGTATCAATAATTAATTAAGGGCAATGTTCCTTTAATGCCCTTTTCTTTAAGGTAGTAAAAAATATTATTTTTAACTTCTTAGTTTAAGTTTTGACATATAGGAAAAGTTTTGAAGTCTGTTTTTTTTTTTGTTTTTAAATTTACTTTATTTTTCAATTTTTAGTTATTCAATAAATGGGATTTTCCACCCTTATAGGTAGGATATTTTCTTCAAATTTAAATGATTGAAATTTGTTCACAATCGGCGAAGATATAGTGTAAAATACAAAAAACAAAAAATAAAAAAAATTGAGAAAACCTCCTTTTTTGGATTCGGTTAAAAACAGAGTAGCAATTATATTAAACCTTATACAATAGAAATTCTATAACTTAAGGGGACCTTAACTTTCAAAATCGAAAAGAAACACATTTTTTTAAAGTTTTTTTTTGAAAAGACTAATATATTTATTATTCTGAAACCTTTTGTACCTTTTTGTTTTAAGATTATGAAAAATATAAAAAATTTTTTTAAATGCAACTTTAGTTTATTTTAATGCCTTCAGAGGGCGTCATCCAAAATGCACTTATAAACCGGCCGCATTTCTCTAGGACTTCCTGTAACAGATAGAGTAAAAATCTTTAGTGGATTGTTTTCATAAGACACACAACTAGTACCTAAACCTAAAAAACCTTTTATTTTTAATAAATATATCATTTTATACACGTTTTTCTAAAAAAGTTAAAAAACGACTATAAGTTAGGGGTAAACTACCCTCCGCATAAAAAAGTGGGGGGGGGGGGGGGGGGTAAAATAATATTTTTAAAAGTTTAGTTACTAGTATATTTGATAACGAATCGAATGGCGTTTGGTTTGTTAAAATCGGTTGAATAGTTTTTGAGATACAGATGCGGCCATTTTCAAAAATGTGATTACGAGAAAAACGCGTTCAAAGTTTTTGTTATATAATTTTTGCATATAAAACGCTTAGAGGTAGCATTACAAATATAGGTATAACTTTTTTTCTTTTACGAATTTCTTAAAACGGTTTTAGGAGAGTGTTTGTGTGATGTTTTTCGATTTTGAAAGTAAAGGTCCCCTTAAAACTCTTAATCTCAAAATTCAAAAAATTGGCCCTTCCTCAACATACGAATTATTCTATAACTCAAACTAAATATGATTTCCCTACAGTGTACTATTAGTACATAAGTAACTCGAACTACTAATTCAGCGGAATATATATCTCGGAGCACCATGTGCACATTACGGCCTCTTTAAATCGATTTTTTCTTTTGGAGTCTAACCATAATTCAAAGTAATAAAATTTGAAACATCAAAATAATAGGATATATAATATAGCATATATAATAATGCCAAGAAAGTATTGCGTACTGGTCTACACCTGCGTATCAACTATTTGTTTATTGCTCTACAACTTGAAAAATCATACATAGAACATATGCCTCTATAAGTCCAAATTGAAAATGTTAAAAATTATGTATTTCGAAATCCTCCATAAATCGAAAACTGGTTAACTCGAAAATTTTAACCTTTCCCTGGAAATTATTTTTGCTAGTTTTCATTAGTTGTGATTTATATTTATGAGAGTTTTCTAAAAAGCGCAATTTATAACTCCAAATACTGATAATTGTCAATCTCAATTTAATCTTAATCATCCTTGATTTCACAATCTCATTTTTATCTTATTGTAGACACCTGCTGGCTTTAAAGGTATTTAATAACAAAACTCTAATCAATTAGCCTATTTATTTATTTAAGGGGACGTGACACACCCAATTTTTTATTTTTGATGTTTGGAAAAATTGGAAAATTGAAGGGAAAAACAGTAGATACATTAATCAAACTTTGCATGTTTATTAAAAAGGGTTCAAATAATGCAATAAAAATTTTTTAATTTTTTGCATTCGTTTTTTTTCTTTGTACATTTTTTTGTAAAAAACCACAAAAATTGACTGCGGACACGATTGGGAGCGAATGGAACGTCTAAAAAAAAAAAAAATATGAGGTTAATTGTTATCAAAATCCCCAGGGACTGAACCTAAATGGAACATTTTTCACGAAAAAACTACAAAATGGCGGCATTTTTTCAAAAATTCACTTTTTTTTGTCCCGGAAAAATGCCGCCATTTTGTAATTTTTTCGTGAAAAATGTTCCATTTAGGTTCAATCCCTGGGGATTTTGATAACAATTAACCTCATATTTTTTTTTTTTTTTCAGACGTTTCATTCGCTCCCAATCGTGTCCGCAGTCAGTTTTTGTGGTTCTTTACAAAAAAAATTGTACAAAGAAAAAAACGAATTCAAAAAATTAAAAAAAAATTTTGTTGTGTTACTTTAACCCTTTTTAATAAATATGCAAAGTTTGATTAATGTATCTACTGTTTTTCCCTTCAATTTTCCAATTTTTCCAAACATCAAAATTAAAAAAATTGGGTGTGTCACGTCCCCTTAAGTGTAATAGAGACACGTCGCTTAAATAAAACATTCTCAATCAATAGCTCAATCTTAAATAATAAAAAACAAATGAAGTATCGAAAACATATTCAAATGTTTGAGTCCATTTGCTAATCAAATACATCCGTCTCTCGTGTGTAGATTAAATAATATTCATAAAACTTCGATACAAATAGCTAATCAATAAAACTCTTAAATATTTTTTGTCAAAAAACTTTTGAAGATTACATAAAACTTGCCGTTAACATCCCTCCAGGTGAGCGTTATTATTTAGTCTTATGTCTCCTTGAAGTCACCCCAAACCAGAAATCTTCGCCACTATACAAAGTTTGGAGTTTATCTTTACGCTTGAGCAAAGGTGAGCACACCTCAAGGTGCTGTATAGCAAAATTTCAAATTTACATCCGCAAGCGGTGAAGACGTTCTTCGTTCGCCTGGTCGGCAGTGGCGGCTTCTCGGGGAGGGGCACAATCTCACAGCCATACTAATGCCCCCGAAAAGATTTAAGGTCAGTGAAATTTGCCCGACTAACTCAGTGATTTTATTGGGCTCGGGTAAGTTATTGCGGATTTACTTGGCATCCAATAAGGCTGGAAAGGAAGGCCCCAACGCCTGAGTGGGCATCTCATAATTCACACACAGAAGCTACTTGAGTCAGCTTTTGTCCCTTCGGCTCCGGCGTCAGTGGGTAAACAGAAAAGAAAAGTATAAAGTCGATGATATCTCTGCAGCACCACTAGAGGAGCAGAGCCCCAGGAGTGGGGTCCGGAGCACCCGGGTATCGGGTACCGGGCAAATAGCGTCTCCAGACAACGCTAGAATTTTGTCTTAGCCTCGAGAGGTTTATGCAAATGCGACAAGACCAATAATAACGAACAAATCCAATGGAGGAAAGCGAAATCCTCGGACGAATAATTGCTCTGGCTCAGGGGTCTGAATCACATGTAAAATGTTTTCTGTCTTGGAGCCCCGGCACACGTGCTCGGGGATCTTAAATGCACGTTCGGGCACCATAATTTTGAGTAAAAGTGCGGAATTTTTTTCCGAATTATGTAAATCAAAAGGGACTGTGCCTAGCGCGGTTCGCCTAGGCGGTTCTCTAGGCACGTGAATAATAGAGCCAAAAATTTTAAGGAATGGATCCTGAATAATGCATGCCCCTCAGGACAGGCTTAGGAGGTGCTGGACTGAAACGAATTTATAGAGACGTTATGTATTGCATCTAAATAATGGACAACATTTTCGCCCTGTGGCTGTGCCACAAAAGAACACGGTGCCTTTATTTATCCACGTAATATCACATAATTTGCAATGTATGTACACTACCTGGGCTCTGAGGTCCAGAGCCACTTGTCTGTTTAGCTGTTTTGCCCAAGGGAAGGTGCTGCCCCGGTGAGGGATGCTATGAGTTGTGGGAGTTTGTAATCTGTTTCGTTACAAATGCAATACATGGTAATTGTTTTAATAATCAAAAACTCTCAAAAGAACCACTTCAAGGCACGAACGAGTGCGAATGCAAATTTTGTTTTGAATCTATGCGAAAAGGACTGTAAAACTGCAAAGTAATGGCATTTGCACGTTAATGAGAAAAATTCGCCTGGCGGTTCTTATTTTCAGATAAATTTACACAAAGTGGTTATCATACGAAATGATGATGGTGATGGTGGCGACGGCGGTGACGACAGGAGAAGAGAGCGAAATTATTGCAAATTGGATAGAAGGAAGGGGCAAAATGCATCGTCAAAGGCAATTGAAGGTGATTGTGGATGCGTTCGCATAAACTCTCCATCCGTTCTATCGCCTATTTTTCCACACATTCCTAAAAATTGAATCTTTAATGATTTTGGATGGATTGGGATTTTTTCCCACAAAGTAATTTTATCGAAGCCACTTATAAAATCGTCTCTATGGAAAAAGTTAAATAGTTTTTATATGAAAATAGATTTTCTTGACATATGTAGATATAAAGAATGAACCATCTGTTAGTTTCTTTTTAAATTACATGTTATTTTGACACCGGTAGCTTTTCCGCGCTCAAAAAACTGACAGAAACACAGTATCATATCTCCACTGTGACACAGTATAACATTTTAAAAGAAATTTCAGTGGAAAGAATGCACAAACCGCACCGCATTTTCAAATATTTTTCTGAAACGATAATTTCGCTTTTAAATCTGGCATTTTATAAAAAAGCACTTTTTTTTCGAAATTCTTTCATTAAAGTACTAATTTTTAATATTTAGAAGTTATTAACAAAATTACGTGTTGATCGCTTGTGATGTTTTTGAAAAGAAATAAAAAAAAAATCAGAAAAAATGTCTTTTCTGAGTCCTTATTTGAAGAAAATGGCAATTTCAATTAAATAGTCATCTTACAACGAGAAATGTGGTCATACTTGCGCATAGTAATTAATAATTAACAATAAAAGCTAGTTAATATTCAAATTCAAAGTTAATAAAGAAATGACTAGTAAACAATTTCCATGTTCAATGGCTCATATCAGCAGATTAACTATTACTCGTTGTTAAAAAAACCAACTTTATTGTTTAAAACATGTTTAACATATAATTTTGCTTATTTTTGGTTTTTCTTTCAGTGTTTAGTCTAAGTAATACTTTATTAAAAGCAAAACTAACTAATGAAAGATTATTAGTGAAAATAACAAAAAAACAATTTTTTTTTTGCATCAAATTATTAACACTTTGATTTTTTTTTTTTTTTTTGTGGAGGTAGGGGAAATTCCTTTACGAACGATGTGCCGGACTCCCACCCTTTCGGGTGGACTACCGGCTAAAACCCCCACCCCCTAGCTCCAAGAACACCAGCCCGGTACCGTTTAGCACATTACTTCGGGCTGGGCCTTAAAAAGCTAACCCAGTGGGTTTTCTTCAAGGTGGCCCCTCTACAGCGGGGCGTAGGACGGAGGCCTCCTGGTGCTTGCAGTAACCGAATTAACACTTTGATATGGCACGTACATGATGACTCAATAGCTGAATAAATGGCTGATAGTCCAGTCAAATTAGGGGTTTCACCTCGGAATGAGGGATAATAAGCTGAAAACCTTGTATTATAGTATGTATGGCTGAGCGCTGCGCGCTCTCTGCCCTCTATCTCAAAAAGGGTTGAGCGCATGAAAAAATGATTGGAACAAAAATTGTTGCAAATTTTACGCTCTACAATTTTTATAATAGGTGTTAACATCAATTGAGCTGTAGAAACAGAGATAATCGCGAAAAACCGATTTATGTGACCTTTGACCTTCAATAACTTACGACGCAGACACGAGATTTTATGAGACTTTTGACACAACATTTAGAACGTCAAAATGAAGGTGTATACAAGTTTCCAGCTTATTATCTCTCATTCCGAGGTTGACCCATTTTTTTTGCTTATTTGGCTGGACTATGAATACAATTGGGCACAGAATGACACACTTATTTGCTTTCGAACGATGTGAAAAATTTTCTTTATGAAAATATTTTGTTTTCCAGTCTCTAAGGTATGAACGAATCCTTAAACTTTCTGAAGAATAATTATAAATAAAATGCACGAGTACAAACTCTTAAAGAAAAATTTGAAAGTTAAAATATATTGTATAAATTGATTCAAAATTTAATATTGAAGTAACGTAAACATTCACATGCACTCGTTCCATTCCGGAAGAAGATATTTATGAGTGTTTAAGTAAATAATAATGTTGAAACAAATTAAAATAAATGAGACGCTTTGAAATTGCAAAGGATCCCAATTTTTCCTGGTGGTTTCTCATAAGAAGTGCGGTGAATCTTGTCCATAATTCACCTTTGTCCAGTGTAAAAGGCTGCATAAATTCCCGTACATCTTTCTCCTGCTCCAGCTGCTCTCAGTCTGGAGGAAGGCCGCAGCAGTGAAAGCGGTCTGATGCTGCTGCCGTTCTGACCGGCTATTTTTCAACTGGGAAAATTTCATGCCACTGTGGGACTGCGGACGGGCGTAGGGGAGCCAGCAAGCAAAAGTCACCAGGTACAAGGCTCCGTGCAGCATGGAACATGTGCGATAACCCTCGGGTTCGTCTGCCTTAAACAAACAAGCGACTACATCCCCACAACATGATATTTATATCACCGCAGTGCTGTAACTCTTCCGCCCTTAATTCTTTCCTCTTAGAGCAAGCAGCGGCGCCGCCAGGATTTGTTTGAATTTGATAACTCCGGGACGTTGCTGCAACTAATTGATCGCCCTGATGGCACTCATTTATTACTCTGACTATAATTGCACACATTTCGCGGACTCGAAAATTTCGTGGAAGCATTTAAATCGCCTTCTATTAGCGTCGTTCGGTAAAATTTCTACGTTTAAATTTCCATTTTCGTTTACCCGACCCCGAAATCTGTGTCGAAACATCGGAAAATTACTGCGCTAACCGAAAAGTTCATGGAAAACAGAAGCGAAATTACCATTTCGCGCAATTTAGGCCATTCATGCTTTGTTACTTTTGTCCGCTAGCGAAATTAATTCGGAAAGTTTTTCACTTTAATAACTTTCCAAATGACGTAACAATAAAACGAAATTTTTCCCGGCAAAACTCAAAGTCTCAAGTGATTATCAGGGGGGGAAAGTGAGACAAATTCAATTGACGTCGATTTAAAGTTCTTACTTCATTAGACTCGGTACATAGGCACGAGAAAGGAATCGCTGAACGAGGTCGTTAAAAGTAACAATCAGAGCCGCCGAGACAGCGACGACGGGAGCGGGATCGGAGCCGCCATCGATCCAAAAACGAGACCGTCTCGGTCTAATCTAGTTAGCTAATTGAGCATCAAATTTCTGAAATGAACTGAAAACATGGTAAAACAATCGCTCGCCTCCGGCGACGAGGCAGCGACGAAAGACGCGCTTATGAATTTTTTAACAAAAAGGAGAAAAAGTAAATAAATAATACGCCGCACGAAGTCACCTTAAGCTTGGTCACCTGCTTAATTTTTATTTGGTAGAACAAAAAATGTTCTTTATTTCCCTGATGAGGGGAAAAACGTTTGTTTGGAAGTCTTTTACTAATCACTATATTTTTACAGGAATCGCTTCAGGAGACGGAATCATGTCATCACTGACACATTAAGAGTTTTCTACCTCTGATTATATACAACAATAAAAAATAAATAAATAACACGGTCACTAACTAGATTTTCATTTATACGTACTAATTTTGAAAACCTATAATGTTTTATTGATCTTTATTTTGTAAAAACGCAAGTAAATATTGTAAACCGTTATTAAACTTAGTACTTGCAGGTTTTTGAAGATGCTAAATTGACTTTCCTTTGAATTTTAGACGACTGTACAATCAAAGCAAATTTTTCAAAAAAGCAAATATCGTATAAAGGATTGAATAATTAAAAAAGAAGGGTGTCACTTTCCTTACGAAATCGACTTAAAACTTGCGAATAAATGTCTAATTTTTCTATTTTGAAAATAAAAAAATTCATCTCTTACTCCGCCAGGGTTGACCAACAGACAAAAGGACAATAGACTCCAATTTGCTAGGAATCATATGGGTTGGACAAATGAGTGGAGGCGTTATTTTTGCCGATGAAAATGGATACGCATTTTACTTTCATGACCTAAGGAAGGAGGAAAGACGCCGTCATCGGAGGGAAGGAGGTGCCATTTAATAGAATGAACTCGTCGATCTGGTTTTTATTAGTGGACGGGAAACTGCTCATGATTACAAAACTGTCTTTAGAAACGCTAAAATAAAAATAATGGAAAAGATGGTAGGAATTGGGTATTTCAGCACGATCATGCAGCTATCCACACAGCAAGAGTTGTTAATCAATGATGAAGATATTAGAGTCCTGAAGTAGCTATCATTAATAGGTCTGTTCGTTGGCTCGAAAACCTGTGGCACCCCAGGGCGCACTGGTGCGCCCTGAGAACTGTCAAAAACACTGACAAAAGCTTCTATACCAGCTTTAAAAAAAATCTTCATGTAAGCTCTTTAAAAATGCATCGACAGCAGCTTTGACCTCTTCATTTGTGGTAAATTTTTGACCTTCTAAGTAGTTTTTAAGTTTTGGAAATAGATAAAAGTCTGATGGAGCTAGATCAGGAGAATATGGGGCGTGGGGTAACAATTCTAAGCCACACTGATGGATTTCTTCCATGCTTTTAACTGATGCGTGAACTTGCGCATTATCCTGGTGAAACAAAACTTTTCTTCTCAATAAACCAGACGGTTTTTCTTTAATTTCTTCTCGTAAACGTCGCAGCAGATTGAAATAGTAAGCAAAGTTTATAGTTTAATTTTTTTTTAAGTAATCCACCATAATTATACTCTTTGAATCCCAGAAAACTGAGGCCATTACTTTTCCGGCGAATAAAACCACTTTTGCTTTTTTTGGAATAGAAGATCTAGCTCTTTTCCATTGTACTGTTGTCTCTGGAGTATAGTGGTCAAAAATCTTCCAATAAATTCCTGTGAATCAGCCTCAAACATCTCTAAACATTCGCCGGAAATCGTCATTCGAACGCGTTTTTGTTCGCGGACACTTTGAAGAAGTGTAATTCATTGGTGATTATCGTAACGCGTTCGTTCATTTGAGATGCCAATAGTGCTTTCTTCTTAACAGTCAATCTCCGATCAGATAAAATCATGTCACACATTTTTTCAATGTTATCGTCGGTGACGTTGATGGTCGACCACTACGTGGGTCATCTTCAACGCTCTCACGACCACGTTTAATCTCCGCTACCCGCTTTTTCACGGTAGCATACGAAGGCGCTAATTCACCCAAAGTCTTCACAAATGTCTTTTGGTGTTAAACCTTTCTTATTCACGTACTTACTTAATCACTACACGATTTTTTCCATCGCGTGAGGAATCATACCGAATGAAATTTCATACCGTAACTATTGAATAATGTAGCTTTAAAATAAGGGTACATAGTTTAAAAACTAGGCTACGAACTTTTCAAATGCTCCTCGTACAATATGTTATACATATTTAGAATATAATACCAAATTATTTTTAAGATTAGGCTTAAGGATATAATGTCTTCTAGAATTTAAAATTCTAAGAAATATTAAGCGCAAGCTTTAAGAAGAAATAAATTTTTGTTGGAAAACTTGTTAACACTTTAATTTCCTTGATTGGGATCATGAAATGTACGAAATATCAATTCTGTTACCCTCCCCGATGTTCTAGGAGGTCTAGGAAATGAGACAGTGAAGGAGCGAGCATCCCTGAGGACGGTCCAAATGAATATCTGATTCAATTATAGTCTCCATGGCGAAAATAAGAAGCGCCAGTTAAACATCTTCGCCATCCAAGCCAAGGTAGGGACCATAAATCACTGTCAGAATTGTATTCAGGAGGTAAATGGGAAGTGGGGCTCTAGAAATGGACTCTTATCGCGGAAAGTACCAGAAAACTATTTAAAACTTTTGGAGGAGTGGCTGGAGTTCGTTTCACCTACGGGCTGCTGGGAGTGCTGCTAGAAAAAAAAAAAAAATAGAAAATAAAAACTACTTAGTATTAGTGGTCAAGTGCCCGCGGGAGGTTCTCGGGTTGTTTTTTTTTCCCACGAAAATCCAACCAATTCCAATTTCACGGGGTTATAACCGCCGATCCGAGGACGAAGCCCGATTTTAACAAGGAGCACAGCATTCGATTAGATCCCACTTTCGACTCCAGTGTGTGCCGAAGTTTATTAAAAAAGTTTAATTGGGTGGGGCGTTGCGGCTGCATTCAGCGGAGCAGGTACACGTCTGCGGGAATTATAGTTGAAACAGTAATTATATGGGAAGACGCCCGCCGCGTGGGGCACGTGCTGGAGCAGTCCCCAGGGCTCCTGCAGCAGGTTGATGAAAAGCAAATATGTGCTCAGCGAAGTGTGCATTTGCTGTTTAATAGAAAAATATATTTAACCTTTGCCAGGATATTCTCGCAATGATGCCACATTTTGAGGTAAACCGTGCACGGGACTTCAGTGCTTGGGAGGAGGACCGCAAATGACTTTCAAGAAAACTCCACTTGAAACTCTTTGAAAGTGCCTCAGCGACTTTATTCATTTTTCAGTCTTTTTATTCGAATTAAAAGATTTGATTCCAGAAGGAGGCAGTATAATTGATATTTACGTCACTGCAGCCGCTGGGGCAGACTCAGGCAAGTTCGCCGTTGAAATTAAGAGTCGACCTGTTTCCGGGGGTGGAGGAGCGAGCTGCTGCGGAGGCCACGGGGCGGGACAATTGTTATTAAGATTTTCGCAAAACCCTCGCGCTCGGCTATAAGAAGCCTTATGTGGGTCAAAGAGCACTTGGCTGCTTAGTGGGGCTCAGCCCATTTGCCGGTTTTGTTTCCGACCTCATAAAGGCTCCGGATTCATGTCAAAAGAGTAACTTTTATGGTATTTCTCGAATTTGTTTCTTTTTTTTTTCAAATATCTTTTGAAAACCGTCACAATTTCAACATTTTTCAGTATATGACTCTGCCGAGATTGCTGCCGGCATGTGTTTTTCAACTAAATTACAAACCTCTCGTACCTCTATTTTCTGTGAGGAGGTTGAGATTTGCTTTTCGAATGTCCTCTTCCTCGTTCGAGTTCTTATTAAGTTTTCTGTTGCCGTAAATTTTGCCGTATTTTTCGATGTCTTTTGGCGAAGTATGCCTTTAAAAAATAAAAAATAAATTATTAGAAAATTAGAAAAGGCTTAATCCCGTCCCAAGAAATTTTCAAGTACTGCCTGAAATTTGGAGATTGCAACACGGTATATGTAAGATGCTAAGATATTGAATAATGTCATGAGTGATTGTTCGCAGACGTTTTTAGAGCGGGCCATGCATCGGTTTAAAAAATATTAAGCTGTAGATTTTTCTTTTTAAAAACAATTTCTGAATGAAATTAAAAGTTAAGGCTTGCTGTCATTAGCCGAGTAATATCTAAAACGTTTAAGAAGGCCGCACCACGGCCGCACGAAGTCTACACTTTGAATGTTATACTCGGCCACACGGGGTCCGTTTGTCAGACGAATTCGTCCGCACTGTAAAATATAGAGTGGGGGCAAAAGTAACAACCCCTATGGTCTTTGCAAATGGTATCTCCTGACATCGTGATATTGACAGTTGTGTAGTAAACAGATTTGTTAACAGGCCACAGACCCTCGAAGCCTTCAGGGCTTCAGACAACAATCGACAAAAAATAGAGATCAGGCTTTAATTGAACGATATCATCTTCAATACTTAATGGAACAAAATTCAAAGGTCTAAGTCAGTGGTTGTCAACCTGGTGGGCGATGAGGTTTTTGTCGTTGTTACAAATTTTGTTCTGCAACTTTCCGAGTGTGAGTTTTTAAAATAATGCTATAACAAATATAATTAATATGCAATTTTCTTTTGAGTTCCATCGGTAAACTATGCATGTCTTATATATGTATATGGGGATCTCTTTTTTGTTTTTAAATTTACTAAAATATCAGCTACCTTGATTTTCATCCTGCAAATCGTAAATTATGCCATATGATTTCTCATAAATAGAAATTAATGCTTATATATATAGACATAATTTTCTACCTAAATTGAGTTACAGCCGCAACCCGATGGGCGGTAAAAAATGTTTACCATCAATAAAGATATAAAAGCGGGCAATAGGTATTAAAAGATTGATGACCCCTGGTCTAGGTAAATATAATAGAAAAAATGTATAGACCCAATTTGATGATTACTTTTGCAACACCTTGTATTTAAAAAATGAGACGAGTACCCGTAAAGCCGTAGCTCCGCCACCTAAAGGCTACCACGGCTGCACCGCGGTCACACAATCGGCTGAACTAATTTATAAATATATACCTAAATATATAAATTGATTTTGCCGCGGTGCAGCCGAGGTTTATCGTTTGTACTCAAGTTCGGACCTCATAAGCTAAACGTGTGCCTTTAAAATGTTTCACAAATTATTTCTATTTCTTTCGTGCGGCCGTCTAACAGCTGTTAAAATTTTTCAAAAATGATATCTGGGGCCGTGGTGCTGTCAACCTTTATTTTTACTCGAGTAAATATAGTATAACTTTGACAATGTTCACATGAATATGATATTTATTGAAAAATAAGTCCAAAGAGTTAAATAAATAATAAAATAATACACTTTCAAAAATATGTTCGTAAATTTTCAAGCTAAAATTCGTAATATTCACGAAGTTATAACCAGTCAAAGTAATCGACACGCACACTCAACGCGAGAACTTTAAGAACTTTAAATGCTTCTTTTTTAACTACTTCTTCTGAACTAGTGCAAATCGTCAGGATCTATCAGATTATCCGATTAGCGTGGCTCTGGGCTTTAAATGTTAAGAAACATCGTCTGCATGGTACAAAGTAGGATAATGAAGAAGTATTAAAAACTATTTCTTAGGGAAACACAATTTTTAGGGTTCCGTACCTCGAAAGCAAAAAACGGAACCCTTATAGGATCACTTTGTTGTCCGTCCGTCTGTCTGTCTGTCAATACCCTTTTTCTCAGGAACGCATGGAGGTATCAAGCTGGAATTTATATCAAATACTCAGGTCTACTGTTCCTTGGAGCTGTGAAAAAATCAAACTTCTAAGCCAATGCAATCAAAAGATACAGCCGTTTATGCCGCAAATTTCCGCAAATTTTCGACACTCGCAAGGGAATCAAAACCTACAGGGTACTTCCTGTGAACTCAGAATCTTGAAATTTGGTACGAAGAAACGCCTTATAGCACAGATAAAGGAAAAATTCCGAAAACCGTAAATTTTTAGTTACATCATATAATAAAAATATTTTGAATATTTTTAAACTTACTACCCCTTTCCTCATGAACGCGTAGAGGTATTAAATTGAAATTCATATCAAATACTCAGGTCTATAATACCTTTAAGCTGTAACAAAATCAAACTTCTATGTCAACGCAATCAAAAGAAACAGCAATTTAAGCCGCATATTTTCAAACTCGCAACTACTCGCAAGGGAATCAAAACCAAAAGGGTACTTCCAGTCGACCTAGGAAATTTGGCATGAAGCAATGTTTTATACCACATATAAAGCAAAAATTCCGAAAACCTTAAATTTTTAGTTACATCACATATTTTATGGCTGAACTTTTACTTATATACCTACAGGTTTGGACGGAACCCTCGGTGCGCGAGTCCGACTCGCACTTTTTTTACTTTGAGTAGTCATAATTCAGTCCAAAATAATTATTTTACTTTGATTCTGATGTATACCACACCCTAATATTCACTGTTTATTACTCTTTGTTGAGCTTTGTATTGCTCAAAAAACGTAACTCGTCTTAGTCGAAAAGATCTATTAAAAAATATACTTATTTTTGCAAAATAATATGAATATAGATGATGGAAAAATGTCAATTAAAATTATAGTTAAATCTACAGTGGTTTCCGAAAAAGATGTCTTATTACAAATCGTTACGTAAATTTTTTTTTAGATATAACTCCAAAACTATAGGCCGGTTTTAAAAACTGATACCTAAGTTGAACGAAACCAATGCAACAAGTTTCAGTAAAATCGATCTAGTCTAGTAATAAAAGTAGAAAGTGTATAAAAACATACAAGTGAAAAATATTTTGAAATTTTAAGAAAATCGATGTTTTTTTAAATTATTTTAACCCTGGCAGTGCGTACACATCTCCGTACAGAACACGCTTCAAACTGCTATATATCGCGAACTATGACTTTTTTTGAGAATTTTTGTTATAAATGTCCTTTCCGGTAGAATTGTTGTTAGTTTGAAAAAAAAAAACATGTTTTAACGACTCACTCGAATATTTCTCCTCATTCTGAGATATTTCAGATCAAAACAATATTTGTAGACCAGGTGACCCCGTACACCCTTCAATTCCAGGGCTAAATGCAAAATTTGTGAAGATATTAAGGTGCAAACTATTGGTAACATTACATTCAATTTTTCCCTTAAAATATAATCCGTTGCTGAATTACTTATTGGGATTATCTATTAAACAGGGTATGCCGTAAGTTTGTCATGTCTCATTTAAGCCAGCCAGCCAGCTCGAGGACATGCGAGACAATGAATCTTCAGCAGCATCCTCCTTCGAATATTAGCGGCATCAGTCACTCGAGACATATTGGTCAACATTTCGCCTTCCGACTTGAGCGCTGAAAGACGAAATGTTGCTTGTTTCGGAGCCAGATTTAGTGACATAAGAGCGCCTTTGCCGGCGGCGCTGCAAGTGCAAGATATTGAGGGCATAAATCAGCCATAAGCCAGTTAAATACCGCCCCCCTTTCGCGTCCACTGGGAAGAGGGGGGTTTTGTCGCATAAACCTCCGCTAAGACTCACAACTTGTCTGCTTTTATCGCCGGCGCACTTGAGTCGTCCATTGGCGGGTTTTACACCCTGCGATTCGCGCGAAATTGAAGATTAAACCCTCTAAAAGCACCCGTGTGAGTACATCATCGGGGGAAGGACTGAGGAAGGCGGCTGTAGGTGGCGACATCCGCTGATAATTGAATTTTTTCTGCCTTGAGAGGTCCCTTTTATGGGATGCGTGAATACTATATACCATGCAGGGGGCTCTCGGGGGCACCGTGAGGTTAAACATCTGCGGGAAAACAGCTCTCAAGTGGCCCCACTGTGACAAATGGTAATCCCGACCGATTTACTGGGGACGGCAATTTGTCATTGCTCCTTATTGACGGGGCCCGCCGCCGACGGAGCGGGCTTAATTCCCCGATGTCATTCCCGGTGAAGGGCCCCGTTGCAGCAAGTATTTAATTCACCTCTGAGTAATTAAAACCAGCGGAGATTAATGACCAAGACCGTAATTGTCGGAAGCTGGCGAAGTGGATTCAGTGGTGCAATTTCTGAGGTCCCCCGACCAGTCCGAAGTCGCTTATGACTTAGCCCCTGGGATAAAAGGGGCCATCGTCTGCATTCGCACCTCTTTGTGGAGAGAAGCTCCTGCAGCTCCTCCAACTCGGAGCCAAAGAGGCTGTGAAGAGTGCAACCATTAATTGACCTCTTGGCGCTTTCTGATTTTTAAGTTTCCAGAATTTCTTCATCCATCCACCCAAGCGCCCACCACCGTTTAACAGCCTTTTTCACTCGAAGAGCCCTTTTGAATTCCGTAAAAGGGGATTTTCACACAACAAAGAAGGGAATTGGAAGAGTTCAAGTCATTTTTTAAGACGGGGACATGTCTACTTTGCTTTATCTTTCAAGAACACCTGCTCCGCAGAGAGACACGCAAACCCTGAAGGTAATAGACAGCGAAAAAGGGAACCCAATGATTAATAGTAAAGGGAAAATAAACTGGTACCCCACTCGGCAACGGGTGTTCCAGGAATTTTGAGATTCGGCAATTCGATAGTGTTTTGATGGGTGAGAGGGAGTCCGAAGTTTTATCGTTGTCCCAATATTGGACCATAACGAGATCTTGATTTCATTCCGACCTATAGAAGAATTGGCCGGAGTTGAGGTTTCATTAACCTGATGATCAAGAATAACCGCGTTCAAGTGGTGAGCAAACATAATAGTGGCAATTGCAGGACCTTTAGGATTTCCACTTCACTACTCACAGATGAATTATGCTCCTGGGAGGAGAGGAGGGGGCCAAGCCCGGAACTCATGTGACCCAGAAATATCCAGAAATGCGGACCGGGTTCGGAGTTCGGTCACCAAAATCGATTTTCCTTCAATTAAGCAGCTTTTCCCCATTTCTTTTCCTTGAGACCATTAAGGATCTATCTGCTGCGGATTCGAAAGAGTGCCCGTGATAAATGAACGTCGAATTTGTGATTATGACAAATTCCCTTCCCACATACAACAAAAGAGACACATCTCGGCAGTGTGGAGCTTGAGTGGCCAAGAGTGGCCCATTGGTCCCCACCGGAATTTATCCTTTTTGCCGCCAGAGCTCGGGCGGTTCGAGTGGTGAAACTTTCCGAAAACTCTATTGGTTTGGTGCGTCGATCCGACTTCTGTCTAGCTGGCAACTTTTCGTCAGATAATGGGCTGCGGGCGAAGGGCGAATGGGCATATAAAAACCAAAAAAAAAAAACATCTATACTATGTGTTGTGATGTGGGCGCTGTGCGGCAGAGCAGTTTTCATAATGTTTTGAAAGCTCCAACTTTTTGTGGGGCCAATTCGGTTACGTTAGCGGATCGAGCGGAAGCCATTTGGTGGGCTTTTTCGGGGACCCAGTTGAAATCGTAAAGGGCACGACCGTCGGGTATGTAGGTCCGTCCCTATGAGGGTTTTTCCATTTCATAAAACTGTACGAGTGGAGATTTAGTGCCCAATGGCTCTTCAAAATTTAAACCTTGATTGCTGCTATTCGAAATCGAACTTGCTTTTCGGATGATTTCAGATGAGAATTCTATTGATACTCTCAATGCTGGTAAAATTTATCGTTAGAAACACTTTTTGATTTTGTATTAGGAAATAGGAAATCGTATCGCTCCTATGCCATAAATCCTCATAACTTTAAATTTTAAGGAGATATACGCCTGAATTGAATAATAAGTAAATAAATAATCTATTATATTTATGGAGTTGAAGAATGGAATTATGTTTGAGCGAGTTTAAAACTGTTAAGACATATATATTTTTAAAGGGGTAATACTACCTTTTGTGCACGAAATCAAGGGTAAGTTTTGGAGTTTGTTTTTATAAAGATTGCTTAATATAATGTAATTCTGTGTGCATGTTAACCCATTAATGCTCAAAACGAGAATTTTGTGCACACAAGTTCAATTGTATGATTCAAATAGCAAATTGTGGCGATTTTCTTCCAAATTCGTATATAAGGGTTTCTTCGGGATGCACTTTCAGAATCTGGTATTTGTTTTGCATAAAAGCTTCAAAAGCCCTATTATTTTCTGGGGTTTTTAAAAAATGTGCTGATATTTTTGGTCATTTTTGTTTTCAAAGTCGATTATCTTGTCGTTGTTGCTATTGAATGATCATATAACCACCAGAAATCGCGGTCCGAATGTCCAAACTTTCTCAAACCATGGTCTTGAAAATTTTTTTTTTTTTACTTTGGTTTTTGCAAAATGTCCATTTTGTACAGCAATGTAATAAAAAACTTCGCGATTTTTTTACACGAAAAGGGTCAACTTTACAAAAAAATTTTTATAGAACAGAAAATGCTTCAACTTAGCCAAAGAACACTTTTGAATTTTTTCAGAATTTTTTGGACTATTTTTGGTTTTTTGGATTTGGCCAATTTTTGAAAAATCCACAAATGTCCCAAAAAATTCTGAAAAAATTCACATGTGTTTTTTGGCTAATTATAAGCCCTTTTTGTTATATAAAATTTATTCGTAAAATTGATCCTTTTTGAGTAAAAATATGACCATGAGGGGTTCCGTAGCAACAAGTAACATAATATAAAAGTTCTTGTTATATTTGAGTTGATTGAATGAAAGGTAAATTGCGGTTTACGATTTATGACGTATTAAAAATAATCTAATCACTAGATCTCGTTCGAACCAATTTTCGGTGGAAGTTTGCATGGTAATGTACATCATATATTTTTTTTAGTTTTATCATTATCTTATTTTAGAAGTTACAGGGGGGGGACACACATTTTACCACTTTGGAAGTGTCTCTCGCGCAAACTATTCAGTTTAGAAAAAAATGATATTAGAAACCTTAATATCATTTTTGAAGACCTATCCATAGATACCCCACACGTATGGGTTTGATGAAAAAAAATTTTTGAGTTTCAGTTCTAAGTATGGGGAACCCCCAAAATTTATTGTTTTTTTTCTATTTTTGTGTGAAAATCTTAATGCGGTTCACAGAATACATCTACTTATCAAGTTTCAACAGCATAGTTCTTATAGTTTCGGAAAAAAGTGGCTGTGACATACGGACGGACAGACAGACAGACATGACGAATCCATAAGGGTTCCGTTTTTTGCCATTTGGCTACGGAACCCTAATTAGGTTAAAAAATGAGAATAACCATATTTTAGCGACTTTTGTAAAAAATTTTAAAAACAACGAATTTCGTAGCAGTTCGAAACGTAAATAAGTCAAATCAAAGTTTGAATTCTAAACTATAGCTTTATAATATGTTAAAGATAGATAAAAGCAATGCCTGTGGGCCACAAATGGTCCACGCCGGGTTGAACGTGTTAAATGAAAGCTTGATTTAAAAACTTTTGTTTACTTTTATTTATTTTAAACTTTTTAGTCTGGGTTACCGTATTCTACTCGTTACGCCCTTTCATTTGATTCCCATATCGAGGGGGTTTTGAAGAAAAAAAGGTAGTCTTGAGGCTTCCGCCTATATTGCATTGTCTCGGGACTTACGTAAGTTTGCCAAAGGATAATGCTCAAAAAAAACCCAGAGCGAACAGATACAGGATGTAGCTCAGAATTTCAGTGATATTAAATGAAATAATTCTGTATATATTTCATTATAAGATTTGATGGCTAGATACATATGCGACATTTTTTTTATTTAGCTTTGACTTACCGAGAGCGAGAGAGATAGAAGATTGTTTTTATCACAACTATTGTTCTTGCAATCTACGAGCGCACCTGACCTTTGGTTGTGTGACTGTATACTTGTCTCGCTCGCTCGCGCGCTACCAATATCTCCGTCCCGTACGAAAAGGTGCGTGATACCCTTTCTTGGAATTGGTAGCGGCGGCGCGGCGAGCGAAACTTCTTTAGTGGGCTTTGTTCTAGAAATAGTAATTATTATTTTATTTAAACGTACATTTTGCACCAAAAACCCTGTTGGGGTTTGTCTAGATACTTAGAGTACGACGTTATACAATAAAAAGAAAATAAAATCGAGTGCGTATAGACAATGTCACACTATATGTAGAAGGTAGGTAATATGTAAGTAAACTGTTTGAAATATATTTTGTGTTACTTCAAACGGTGTTTTTATCACGCAATCCAAAATACCTAGTTGCCCATTGATATATCGTTTTTATAACGGAGATTTGTAATTATTATAAAACGATAATAGATGCACTGCATTCTAACTACGATTCAGCTGCAAAATAACATAAATAAAAAAAAATGAAAAAATCACTCCTGACGAAAAGTTAATAGCAATATCTTCCATTTAGCCATCAAATCTTATAATGAAATATATACAGAATTATTTCATTTAATATCACTGAAATTCTGAGCTACATCCTGTATCTGTTCGCTCTGGGTTTTTTTTTCATACTTTTGTGAGCATTGTCCTTTCATCAAAATCGGATAATGGGAAGTGAGTTAAAATTTGATTATAAATTTTGAACTGGGAAGACATACATACGAGAGAATATTTAATATTTATCTTAGGTCATAAAGAATAGTATGGGACATAAGTCGATTTAGTTGAAGCAATTTCGTGATGTAGTGGTAGCCCTCTGTTTTGCAGTTGTGTGTCCAGTACTGGCGGATATTTTCATCAAGATAGAAAAGAGGCACTAAATTCAAAGCAAATATGACTACTGCAGCCCCCAGAGATGGCATTTTTTGCACGACACCTATGGAATAGGTGTGAACTGATATTATTCGAAAAAATTAACCTTGTTTTTTATATCGTTAGCCTACTCCTATCATGTTCTTATGGCTTATTTTTGAGGAGAAAATATTTCACTCACGTATACGAATTTAACACGGTATGTCTTATCGTATTCTCTATGATCTAAGCTCGTAATAGTTATGATTTTAGATTTTCATAAAAACTATCAAATTGTTATGAGTCATACAGATGTAAACTGTCAAAGCTTGACCCACAAACTTTCAAGTTCAAATTTTGTTAGTTTTTATGTATGCGAATCATGGCAATTTGGTGGATTTATTGAGAAATCTAAAATTCTAGTTATAAGTAAAAAATTGCATGATCCAGATCCGGAGACTATCAGGTGACAAAAAAAAAAAACACAGCTACTACTATCATTCACGAATTTAAATTGAGAATGTTTTTTTTTTTTTAATTTTAAATCTCAAATGGTGAAAAATATAAAAGACAATAAAGGACTTCACGATAATTTCAGTAAGGGGGTAGGGTTAATTCGCTTCATTTCAAGCATATCTTTGATAATTTTTTTTTTAGCATATGGTAAAGTGTATTTATTTGTAAATTGTACACATAATAAAGAATCATTTCAGGAATATTCAGTTAAATTTTTAGACTAAAATATTAAGAAATAAGCCATCGAGAGCAAATCTTCGGATACTCTTTAAAAAAAAAGCAGTTTGCGGTGGACATCAGAACTCATTACTGGATTATCTCAAATCAAGTTTTTTGACGATTTTTCAAAGTTTGGCATCATTTCAAAGTAAAAAAAAACGAATTTTAAAAGAAAAAATCGGTAAAAATCAGACTATTTGTCACAGCAAAACTAATTATAATGCAAAAAAAAAAAAATTATCTCGACGTCACTACCTCATATTTTATGTACTTAAAGAGTGTGTCAAATTTGAAAAAGATTGGTCAATTAGATTTTGAATTACAGTGTCCACCGACTTTGACCATTCGAAGTGGGACAAAAACGCGTTTAAAGTTTTAATAGCGCATTGAGTTGTTCGAACGGCGGGAGATTCGAGGCACTGCATCTCCGGTAGTTTTGCTCCAATCGACCTAAAATTTTAACTGGATACTCTTGAAGGAATTGTACTTTCAAATACAAAAATAAAAAATAAGTACAAAAAAATACCCTACCACGGAAATACAGAAATACCCTACCACAAAATCTACCAATAAATATGACAAGAATCGCTTCCTAGATTATTTTAAGTTTATATGTAGAATTCAAAGAAAAATTTAATTTTTAACAGATTTGTGATAAATTGAAATAGATTATTTTTAAATATAGATTAAAGGGTACAAATATCAGAATATTTTCTCCATTCACTTTCTTATAAATTATCCCAATTTGCAGTTATTTTTAGTGCTTTAATCATGGCACGTGGAAAGGATCAATTCCAATTTTAATAACGAGCAAATATCATGTATTCATTCCATATATTGTTTGATTGGAATTGTACCCATACACACATAATATGTTCAAATAATGGAATTTTCTTTATAATGAATGTGTATATATAATTATAAAGCAGTTTTCGTGTATTATGAATATAGTGTGTAAATGGTATGATATTTACGAGTTTTTCAAGTACAATGCAACTATATTTACTAGATATTATTAACTTAAAAATTTGCATTCAAAAATATTTAAACACAAATTGTGGATAACTTACGCATAAAACGGAGCTGAAGAAAATTAAAGCACAATTTATGCACTTAAGTACAACACTAAATTCTGTTACTCTTATTAAATTTAGGTCATGAGTAATTTTTCTGTAATTTGTGATTATTATTCATAACTTTATGATTTTTTAGAGTAAAATAATTATCTTTCTTGATACTGAGATTGTAAGTTTTGATGATCGATTTGCATTGGATTTAATGATCTTGAATTTGTGCTTTATGATACTTAAGCAGTGTCAACTTTAATTTATAATAGTATAATTTTATATGAATAATATTAAGATTAAGAAATAAAACAGTTGTTTTACTTAGTCCTTAAAACTATTTATCATCTATACATCATAAATAATATGCTTAAGACATGGCATGTAGACATAAAATTAATGTCATTATGGCCTTCATAATGATATTATAATATATTGTGGGAGATGTGTTCTTAGAAAAAGATTTTATAGAAAACCTTCACACAATAATTCTTACCTCTTCGAGTAATTTGATACCCAATATATATTTTTATTATGTAAGTTGTGTATTCCTGCTTAAATTTGATTGTATTTTTAGTAGGTAGGTCACCTGCGAAAAATTGATTCGACCTAGAAAAAACAATTACTGACTTATATAATTATTTGTCAGTTTATTACGTTACCACTCTTCCTTGGTGGTTAATTAATTTCTAAAAGGATCAGTAACCTGATATTGTATAAAAGAAAATTGAAAAATTATCACCTAGCATGTGAAGTGCAAATTAATAAATCGAAAATTACATCGACAGTGAATAATTCACCTGTTGTCATATTTTCGGAAAAACAACTAAATATACCAAATTAATTTTGATTAATAGCCCCCTCATCGAAAGATGAACCTTTTTATAGATTGTTTTATGTGAGAGCAAATTCTTTTCTCTTCCACCCTAAGTTCAATACAAAGTGGCATATACTCGTAAAATGGAAAGAATAGTCCCGAGGGGGTTTGAATGCATATCACGTGTTGAATGCAACCACCCTTCAAAGTCTGTAGAAACAGGTGTACAATGGCACACATGCAGTATGGGTCAAGGGTTCATGGTTCTGTAGGGAAACTGGGAAAAAAAAGGGAGCATCTTGCGGTCGTCGCAATCGGTCTGCATAGCGATAAACACGGGTAAGACGTACATATATATAATATATAAGAAAAATAAAGCGAATCGGACAACCTTCTCCCTAATGTGGGAAAAAACTTCTTGTTCTTGGTCATTACCTGGGGAGGAAAGTTACTTGGGGGATATAAGGCAAAGACCTGCGGGTTCCCAAGGCGCCTCCGACACTGTCCAGGGCACACACCGTGACGGAGCGGATTCGTCGTCGTCGTCGTCTGAGGAGGCAGCAGCCAGCGGTCGGCGGTCACCGTCTTTGAGAATTGTTTATAAATTTTTTTTTCCTTAATTCACAAGTTTCTCTAAAAGACGTCTCGGGCGGGAAGCGGAAATTGAGTGATGATTGCCCGACGTCTTTCCTGTCCCGGCTTTGCGTAGCGTCGCGTCGCGCTTAACGCCTTCTTCCTCTGGTCAGCGCTAATGCATAAATCAAAGAGCGGACAATAATTATTACGTAGAGCATCATTCCCTGACAGGTTGAGTGTTTGCTGGGTGGGAAGTTGTCGGGAATCGGCTTCGTGTCGAGCATTGTTTCCAGAAACCCATCAGATCGTGTACGTAATTATTCTGGTGATTTTGATCTGATTACGGGGACCATTTTCACGTTTACATTGGATTTGTTGTGTTTCCTATTTTTTTTTTTTTAAGAATAAGGTAAAAGAACTTCTTTCATCTATCCAAGAAACCCACCTTTCAATGTTACAAAAATCTTACTCAGTTATTGTTATACAACTGCAAAATTATGGAAATTTATCTTGTGAGAAAAACATAATTAACTCGATGAAAAGAAACGAGATTAAAAACATTACTTAGCTCATTTTGTAACCAAAAATACTTCCATCATCCATTAAAACCAAAAATACCGACTGAATTCCCGCAGCACTTTTATTTTTATTAATGACGAAAAAATACTCAGCAATAAAATAATTTCAACACAATAAAAGAGGAAAAATGTTCATTTTACCCATTTCATCAGTCTTATTTTCCAGGAATTTTGTTTAGTATTCTGTACATCAAGCGATTTTAACGAGGCACAATCAATTGACTGCCTCATTTTAATATTGCCAAATTACAGCTAATTAACGACAAAATCAAAACGAAATTAAGTTGGCTTTCAATAGATAATTTTCGAGTAATTATTTTCCGAAAGGGGATTTATTAATTGTAGCAATTATGTACCAATAGAATAATAATTACTACGTTCCCCAGTAAAATTGCCACCATTTGGATTGAATTTAGAAATAGAAAGAGAAACATTGGTCCTGAAATAATTAGGGGAATTTGTTCTATTTTAGCAGGTTTTTATTGATTTAAAAATGTTTTATACTTGTACTTTTATTTGTATCTTTCATTTTAAATAGAACTTTTGTTAGAATTTCACAAATTTTAAAAATTATTATGTGGGAATGAATAAACCACATAAAAGTTAAAAACCATTACAAACTAATAATAGAAAGAAAAAAACGTCTCTTTTAAATAGAATTCTAGTAGCGCAGAAATCGGTAACATCACAGCAACTACAAAACAAATTGAAATAAATCGTAATAGGGTTACGTCTGCCATAATTCATCGAATTCAGGTTTCTCAAAGCGAATCTAGTGAATGCTTTTTGAACAGATTCAATTGTATTTATATGTATTTCGCATATAGGAAAGCAAACAATGGAAGCATAGTCAAGAAGAGATCGAACAAGAGAACAAAATAGTTTTTAAAATATAAGAATCCGAGAAGCCCTTATCATTTCTTTTAATAAAGCTAAGAATAGAAGGCTTTAGAAATAATATAATCAACTCAGAGTCAAAGACTACACTAAGATACTTAAATTCCTCAACACGATGGATGAAATCATTTGGGATTTTCTTTTTTTATTACGGGGTGTATTGACTTTACGAGAAAAAAAAATTTTTACATTTGTTAATATTAAGCAGAAAGCCACTATTATTAACATACCATAGGACTAGACTGTGAACGTCATGTTGCAAGGGATGACAATCTAAACCAGAGCGAATTGGGCCCAACAATTTCAAGTCATCAGCATATGGGGGACATTTTGCATATTTAAAGCAAACACCAACATCGTCGATAGCAATTAGAAATAAAAGCGGGCCTAGGTGACTTCCTTGAGGAACCCCAGAGACGACATGATACAACCTTGAGTTAAACGAGCTGAGCCTTACGTAAACTTTTCTATCCTTCAAAAGTGAGGCGCTAAAATCCAAAAGAGATGAATGTCTAATCTTTTAAGTTTATATAAGATATAAGTTTGTGACTAACCCGACCAAACATCTTAGAAAAGCCAACATGAATAATATCCACCTGATATTTATCTTCCATGTGTATACCAATAATGTTGGAAGTCAGAACTGCATTAGTAGTAGCTGATCCTGTGATATACATATGTATAATAGTGAGACTTAGTGCCTTTCCTGTTTTCCTTTATGAAAAATTGTTTACTCCTGAACAAATCAAATTTTAATTTAAAGACAAAAATGTTTAAGCAAAAGTGAATTAATTTTATTTTGCAAATGAATTTTTAGATTTTAGTATAGCCGTATTACTAAAAAAAGTAGTTTGCTATAAAACAAAGATATAAAAGAAAACGATCTTCAACCTTTTGGATGGTAGTTCACCATGCTGACCTTTCAGATATTTTAAAATTATTTAGATAATTGCTTATTATTGTAAAATTATTATTTTTTCTAGAAAAATGGTGCCAGAAGTGAATATTAGATAAATATGAAAATAATACGAATATATCATTTTCTCCAAAAATTTCCAATTTAATCGTGTCCCATGTGTTTGTTGGCCTCCTACCGTACCATTCGCACTTTGTGTCACACTTTTCCGCGTTTAGAAAGGAAAAACATCGGTGAAAATTGGTAGGCAAAAGGAAATATGAATGGATTTAAGAAGTACTAGGAATTGGATACCCAACAGGCCTATAAATTCACAAATTCAGCGAGAAGGAGCGAATCGCAGTGACAGCCGATGATCAATTGAATTTCTCTCCCCAAATCTGTTACAAATAGCCTTATTAGCCAAATAAATGACTGGATTAAGCCGTGAATAGCATCGAATAAATTTCGCTACACCCGACTGAGAATCAATAATTTTGATTTCTGTCATCACACTACCCCCCGAAATGGGTATGCCACGGCCCTAGGATAGCTTAACTGGGGAGCTAGAGGCCTTCAAGTGACAAATTGACGCCTACAATCGGGGTGAAGCCCAGAAGTACGGGCGTAGACCCAAGAAATTTATTTCTTATATGGAGCCTTATTGGGCCAATTTATCAATTGTCAGTGGAACGTCGCGTGGTTTGTCAAGTCCTCGAACTAAGTTCGAAAGGGCAAGAAAGTAAAAACAGGACCTCGACGACACAATTTTACACTTTGAAGAGTATCCACTGGATGAAAAAGACAGTGGACTGATAGACATCGAAAGTTATTTTGAATTATTTTGGGAAGAACCCCATTACTTACTCTCTTTGGATGAATCTTGGGAATGTGATGGACTGCTGTGCGCAATTACGGAACCCGAATTCGCCAGAAGTGGCTCTGCTGGTGCTGCTGTTATTTTACGATGAAACTTTTATTCTAATAGCGAAAATAAGAAGGAGGGAATAAAAAATCGAGTTCAGCCACTTTTATTCCGCTTAGCAGCCACTGCATAAAAGCGACCGAAGTAACTGAGCTCAGTCTTCTTCTAGAGCTTTGTTGTCTGCCCAAGAAACCTTCTCGAAGGTCGGGGCATTTAAAAGCAATTTATCTCTCCCGACCGCCATCTGTTATTCTGTTCAGTCCGAAATAGTTTTAAAGTTGCCAAATAGAAAATACATAAAGCGATGTTCGGCTGCCCAACCCCCGGCAGGACTCAATCCTCCTCCAGGACTGAGTCTGGTGGAGTTTAAAATTATTTATGGGCAGTTTAAGCATTAATTTCACCATAAACTGAAGCTTTCTGAGAGTCCCAAAGGCGAAATGAGAAGAAAACATAAATTGTGTATGTAGGTCCGGGTCCAGTTACAAGACAGCATCAATAGCCCGGGGGAGAAACCCAGAAGTCGGTCGTAATGGTTATAGCCAAAGATGTCACAGGTCCGAATAAAGGAACACAATAATTAGGGAATAATTTGTTTAAGTTCCGCTGGACACCCAAGTTAAGCTCGTCCACAGTTTTGATTTATGCCCAAAATTGCTAGGGGTTGTTTGTCCAGCAACAGAGCACCCTGCTCGGAAAGAGTTTACAGCCCTTGTTGCCGATCTAAGCTCCTTAAAGTGCTCTATGTTTTTGCCCAGCATCACATACCCGACAACTCTCTGCGGGCGAGACGACCCAGACTTTAGATTCGATACCATCCCGATATTTGTGCCCGGAGCAGACCCAGACCCAGACCAGACCCTTGTGCGAATTCCACAAGGGCAGACACAATCAATTGAAAGCTCATAGATCAATGGGTTTTCATGCAAAAAATGAAATCCCGATCAACAAAAAACGAGACCGGTTTACACAAGAGAAGCAACTGTGGGGGAATTATCACGATAAATTGCAAAAATTGACAGTAAGGAAGATATGTAAGATGCACTGGGGCTTGGGAATCCCGCGGAGAAATGGGTGGTGGAAATATTTCTGGAAAATCAACTTGCACTTGATGGGCGAGATTTACCACGTCCATCCATCATCGTTTATGCAGCCAATGTGCACAGTGCACTATGGCAATTTTTCCTCGTTGAAGAAAACCAGGAATTATTTGGGCAGGGAATACTTCAGTCGAACAATATATTCGTTTCTTTCACAATTGTAAAGAGTTTTAAATATTAAGCAGTTAATAAATGGTTGCAGTTGAAATTTATACTAACAAAATGAAAGTAAAACGATTTCTTAATTTAAAACTGCTACAACTCAAAAACTACGACAGCTACTCTAAATTATTGTACTTTCAAATATTAGTTAGATATTTTAGACTGATTAAATAAGACCCAGTTTTTGTAAATATTCGTAATGAAAATCAAGAAAAATTAAAATAGCTTTAGAACAGTACACCTCTTTTTACGCGACAGATAGGTTCCTTAAAGTTAGAATTCGCTTAAAAAGAACTACTGAATCAGTAAGTTATGAAATGCTACGGAAATACAAAATACTCAATATTTTCTTGAATTAAAGAACTTTTCCTAATTTAGGCTTTAGTTTGATCGCGTAAAAGTGCCTTCCAATTCGTTTAACTCCTCTGTTACAGTTGAATTTCTCTGAAACGAGAAAAGATATTAATTTGCTTTGAACTTTGGGAGCCAAAGATAACTATTCCAAAAAATCAATATTTTAGTACTCTGTCATATGATGGGATATATTTTCTACCGTTTTACTTTATTTAAATCGACTTCAAACTTGATGAAAGCAACTTTATCGATGCAAAAGAGTTATCGGTTTCGAAATCGTGTTACCAAAAACGAAATTCTCGTTATAGACTCAAAGATCAAGGCTCGAATTACTAACTTAAAAATGTCTGGCCGCAGTAACTTTTGCAATGGACTTAGTGCAAATTATACGAAATGCTAAATTAGTTTGAAAACTGAATATCAAAAAGGTAATATCCATTGCTTAACATAAATTAATTCGAAGGACTATCAATTCGAGTAGCCGACTCATACCTGATACCATAAACACCGGATTAATAACACAAATCGACACGATCTTTGATTCTGATTAATGTTTGGTCATTTCTCATTGTTTTCGTCTTACAAGTGAAGTGCTGTTGTGGCCAGGATAGAAATTTAAAATTACCAACCCCCAAAATTTCGATCACAAGAAAAATAATATTGCTGTAGGAACATGAGCGATATCATAGAAAAATAAAGAAAATATGGTATGTAACTTCAAAACATTCTTAAGTTTTTTACAGCTTTCAAAAATGCGTTTCACTTCTTTTGTTTTATATGAAACTTCTTGAATAGAGATACATCTAAAAAACTAGATCTTCACTTGGTATGGGGAGATCTATTATATATAATTAGATCATTAAAAAAAACAACAGACTTAATATCAGTGACGCTAAAAGCTCTTGGATGCATTTTAGTATAAAATCCAGTGTAATTGCAAATGTTCGGACGCCGTATTATATTATATATTTTCGTATCAACAGGTTACATAAACCATCTGACATAATAACAATCGTCTATAAAATCTGAATAAAATAAAATAGCCAAACAAAACTTATAAATAAAGTAGCGAAACAAAACTTAAGTGAAAAATATAAAGAGTAATTAAATTATTATTAATTAAGAGTAATTAAACGATTTCTCAAAGTCTTTCTATCACAGTTAAAATCAATTACAGAGAAGGAAGAATTGTAAAGTTCAGACATGGCTGAGATTGGTTCATTTGAGCCGTAATTGGTTCGATGACTAGCAACATAAAGAAAATTCTGTCCTCTAGTAGCACGCAGTCGGGAATTCAAATTAAGGAGACTCAGCAGGTTAGGGGAGTCTATATGGCCAGTAACGATGTCATGCATAAACGTGACACCTGCCACTTGCCTGTGCCTGGAGAGGGACGTCAGATTTAAAAGCCCCAACCTATCCTTATATGGGGGGAGGTTGTAGGGATCACTCCACGGTAAGTCGCGGAGAGCAAAGCGCAGAAAACGTTTCTGCACTGCCTCAATACCTTTTATATGTACATCGTAGTGAGGCATCCAAACTACGGACGCGTAGTCTAATAGCGGACGGACGAAAGCACAAAACAAGGCTTTAAGGAGATACGGATCGGCAAGATCCTTAGACCAACGCTTAACGAACCCAAGTGCTGAGTTAGATCGACTAATAATCCCATCAATGTGGTTATCAAAATTTTGCGTCAATAGATACGCCAAGAAATAAAATTACACTTACTAATATTTAAACTTAAATGATTATTTCAACACCATACCGCAAACGTATTTAGATCGTGCTGAAGGCACAAAGCATCAGTTAAAAAATCAATCGGCTTGAAAATCTTCAAGCGATCAGCGTAAGCTAAGATATGAGACTTACGAAGCAAAAGAAACAAGTCGTTTATAAAAAGAGTAAAAAGCAAGGGCCCGAGATGACTTCCCTGTGGAACACCTGAAAGAATAGGAACGTTGTCGGAAAACGCAGAAGAAAATGTAACTTTAAAAGAACGATTTGAAATATATGACTTGATCCACAATTGTAGAATCCAACACAAAAAAACGTCTATACTGTAATTTGGAGTATGATGTACCACCTTGATCAACAAGTCTCAGGAATTTATTCAGAAAATTAAAATTACAAGTTTATTCATCAAAATATACATATTCTCCTTCAAAGTACTCTCCATCAACTGCAACGCACTTATGCGAGCGCATTTGTGATACTGCTTTTTCGGTATAGCCATCAGAGCCGCCTTCGACCTCTCCATTATCTCCTCTTGGCTGCTAAAACGCGTTCCCCGGAGCGTTTTTTTCTTAGTTATACTCATAAACCCATGTCTTGTCTCCAGTAATTATGCGTTTGATGAATGTTGGGTCGGATTCAGCCATCGAAATTACGTTGGCAAAAAATCGGTAATAAAGTAGAACCCATTTAATTCTAATTGAGGGTCAAACAGTCCAAACGAATGTCCATGTCTCCTTGCTTTTAGACACAAGCAACAAGAAAATGGAAATCACAAGTATGAATCAGAATCAAAAGTTTAAATATGTTGACTTGTGTAATATTTGTTATGTCTATAGACAACGGTCAAACAAATAATGTTTGTCATAATAATCATGATGATACTAAAACCCATGACCTCAACTATTGAGGTCGACCTCCGCGCCCCTTATCCTCGACTATATAAATAAATACACTCTGACAGTATAAAATATTATCAAGTTCATGTTTAGTCAAAATCCTGAACAAACGGCCCTGCTCGAGATAGTCCACGTTAACTAGACGGAAGATACGAGAGTCGTGCGCCGCAGCGCTCGAGGATGAGGTCCAGTTAATTTGCATAAAATTATTCAATAAATCTTGAGTTGATCTTATAACGAACCAGTCTCGGACAGTTCCCATCTTGAGTGACGTGCTCCCAAGTAAATTAAGTTCCACTTTATCTGGTGAAGTCTGAGGTGCCAGAGTTCCAGTTCCGCATCGGAGGTAAATATCTGGATATTACATATTAACAAATTTCCTTTAGTCAACTTAATTTGATTCGTTTCGGAGCTGCTGGTTGTCGTGCAGGGACCGTGATAAATAGGGCGCACTCTCCACACCCTCCACTTAGTCAAAAGCTAAGAATACTTCCGGGGCGGTATATCATTTTGCTGATTTGAACTACGATTTCTTTCCTCGCCTTTGTCATATGAGCACCTTTGGAGGTGTCTCATTTATCACGACAGTGCATAAAATTCCTCCACCGTGTAAGCTCCGGCTCTGAAGTGGGGCTCAGTGCTCCCAACTATCGAGTTGCTCTGCACGCCGCTGTCAGGGAACTCCTTGAACGAACACGGGGCAGAAAATGCTTGTTGAGCTCCATTTTTCTATTGCAGTCCACCCGGACGCAGTTCTAAACTAATGGGGCGCTCACCTTGTGGAGACCGACACAACTGGCAGCGCAGTGCCTTATGTACCCGCGCCCGGACGAAATCACAGGCCACGGTATCCGGGAGTAGGCCCTGAGTTATTATCCAATGTGCTAATGTTATGAAATGAACCCGAGAAGGAAGTGGGGAGTATCCTGCGCGCGGGATCAACATAATTCACGTTTAATGCAGCGAACGCAAAATTACTTTGAAAAGTTGTAAATTCACTCAGTGCCGCGATGTATGCGCTGCCAGCCGTGCACGTGCGGCCTCCCGGCGCAAGTGGTCGTACGTGCTGCATACAGAGAACAGCGACCCCGGCCGCCCCGCGGTGCACACAGCGCGGTGGATTTGGATTTGCCTTTGCCGGCAAAAAGGCTCCTCATGATGGACGGCAGTGAAATGGGAATGGCTTCAGGGATAGAGCCACGGCGGGTTAGGGTCGCATCGGGGATGAGCGAAGGCTCGCGTGTCAGACTGACAAACTGTCAACACTTTAATTTGGCGTATTGACTGCAATTACATCACCTGTTTGATTCCTAATTGAGAGCAGTCAGGGAAGAGCCCCGGCGTAACTAAGCCGCTTTGATGGTTCAAGGAGACGAGCGTCAAAGGGATCACTTTATCTGAATTTTTTATGTCGACGGAGGGTCAGATTTCATTTTGTCTATACATTTAAGGGCAAGGACGTAACTTTCAGATACACTAACAATTAGGACTATTTGATACGAATTTATTTAGGAAAAATTATCCTGGGAAAACACCCTCTAAAGGACTGCGTTTCATTGTATATAGCTACAGGGTGTCACATAGGAAATTGCGAAAACTAATTTGTGACCCATTTTTTAACAAATTGAGAGATCGGTAAAATGTAAATACTTTTTAATAAAGGAAAGTTGTCATTTTTATTTCATGTCCATTTTATTATAAAAAAATTCAATCTATTTAATACAAAACAATTAATTTAAAAAAGTAGTGAAGAACGTTAGTTACTAATGATATGTATTTTCGATATTTTAACCATCTAATTTGCCACAAATATCCATATGCTTTCTAAAACTATTAAAAACATGTTCTAACGTTTCATTTGAAATGTCATTGACGATCTTGCCAATGTCTTTAATAAAATCCTCAAATGTTTTTTGGTTATTTTCATAGCAGTAATATTTAATGTAGCCCCATAAAAAGAAATCACATTAAGTGAGATCTGACGAGTAAGGTGGCTATTCTATTCCTTTTCCCCTAGCAAAGCGTGGGTACCTTAGGCTAATAACTCGATCGCCATAAAATTTATTGATGATACTTCTTGTGTCGATGAGGTGCTGCTCCGTCTTGAATAAACAAAAAGGATTTAACGTGGCTCCTCTTTTTCGCATGAGAAAGGATTTGGTCTCTAACATCGCTTTGTACTTCTCTCCGGCGACAGAAGATTCAAAGAAATGCAGGTAGATACCTTTTATGTAGATGGTCCACATTTCAAAAATATATATTATTATTAATAATAATAAAAATTCACGTTTTTCACTATATTTTTAAATTAATGGTTTGTATTAAATATATTTAATTTTTTTATAATAAAATGGACATGAAATAAAAATGACGACTCTCCTTTATTAAAAAGTATTTACATTTTACCGATCTCTCCATTTGTTAAAAAATTGTGACCCATTAGTTTTCGCAATTTCCTATTGGACACCCTGTAGCTAAAGTAAGAAGTAAAGTCTGACAAAATCAAAAGGAAAATCGTACGATCTTATCACCCTTATGAAGTAAAATTTATATCTATACTTCTATACTTTTCTATACATATTTTTTTAATATATAAAGAGATAAAATATCCATCTGTTATATCAAATCACATTTGTTACACGTGACCTTTTCATTTAAGTTTTCGAGTACTCTTTCACTCTCCTGGTAAGTTGTTGTTATTGCACTTTTTATATCTACTTTTAGAATTCATATAGTACTTTAAGTTTTGCTTTCATTAGATGAATGATAACGTCCGGGCAACGCCGGGTAACTCAACTAGTAAACAAATAAAAGCAAAGTGCGATGAAACAAATAATATTTATTCGCAAATAAGCTGAAACTATTGTTAAATAATACATAAATTAAAACAGTACGTGAAATAAATAAAAATAAAAATAAAAACATATTCAAGTGAAATGAAAGCACACGGTTAAAAATTTTGGAGTAAAATTTAATCTTCTGCTTGTATTGCAGCCATTTTTCAATCCACTTCGAATTAAAAATAAATATTCATCGAATATTACACAAAAATACAATAATTTTTGTATTGAAAAGTAATCCAAAATATATGTTAAAAGACTCTGTAATCTTTTTCGAGTAATTTTCAATATTAATTGGATTAAAATTAGATTAAAAGTTAATACTTCAATCCAATTAGATTGAATTTTAAGTTTTTATGAAGTAAGTAAAACTTCAAACTCATTGCATGTCAAATACAACTCCTTGACAAACAAACAAAGCTATGAGCTTTACATTATGAACGAAAAGTTTTATGTTCTTGTTCCTATATTGAAAGATTGTTTTAGTTTATTTTTTTATATTTAAAAAATTTTATATTGTTTAACATTATTTTGTTTACTATATATAAATTTGATTAAAAGAATTAAATCAGTTAAAATATTTGAATATTTCCTTTTTTTTTGGAAAAACAACCTAAATATTCGCTGAAATCCCAAAAAAATCCTTGTCACTTTATCAGTGGATTAATGCACATTTTAATTATAAAGTAATACAATTAGTATTAACTTATTAAAACCATGGTAGATTGAAGTTCAAGTATGGTTAATATTAACTTTTAATACAATAAGTACTAATTTTAATAGGAAATGGGATTTATTTATATTTCAATAAAAGATTACCATTCAATATTTTTGTATTAAAAGTATACATTAGAATTAACTTCTTAAAACCATAGTGGATTAGAAGTAAAGTATAGGTAATATTACCTTTTAATACAACAAGTATTAATTTTTAATATTCTGGTATTAAAATTCATTTAATACTGAATAGATTTTATTTTAATACCAGAAAATATTGGTTTTTAGTCCAAAATTTTTTACTGTGCATTACTATTAATATTTGCTCCATAATAACTAAGTTTATAGAAAATGTTTCTAAGCGGAAGAGTCTTTATACCATTGTTACTGCAGCAAGATACATTGAAAACGCTACATCAATCTCATCACTCATCAGGGTATTGAAAAAAACTAAAATAAGAGCAAGAAATTCAGTCTTTTGGAATTGATGAAGAGACCCAAAATATTGTTTTAAAGTGCACTACACTAAACTTCGCTACTCCCTAGACTGCCCGCAACTTACTTGCAACGCCATGTTTCGGAAAGTTTAATAACTCTTCATACTTTTATATAATAGCTTAAAGTTTAAACCTTCATTTGAATTATGTTACAAGTTCCTATTTTTTAAACGAATTTTAATTATAGTTCGACACAAAATCAATATCTGAATCAGAAATAAATTTATGAATTCAATTGGTCAATTCCTAAATTAGTCCAGTCCTAAAGAAAAAGGGCACTAAAATACTACCATGATCAAAAAGAAAGAAGACTTTTGACCGTACAGTGCCATTGCCATTTATTGTGCAATACTTGCAAAAAAAGAGACCATATTTTCATCGCAAAAGACATGCTTTCCAAGGCTGATTCCAACAAAATATTTATGAAACATATCATTGCTAGTCACGAGCGAAATATTTTCATATCCATTTTAAAAATTGCAAAAAATCGCTATGCCGCTTCGAGAAAGTGTTACTAATTGAAATCCTTTAAAGTTTTTATAGTATAAATTTATATAATACCTCAAAGACGAAGTACTTTTCATTTATGTTTTCAGTCGTCTACAGTACACGCCACGCTTTTAGTGCTGATCTTCAAGGAGTATTACATTTGAACCTTGAAAAGCTCCTTAATCCATTTACGTAAGTCAAACAACAGAAATAAAAATGTGGGAAGCAATCCCCAGCTTTGTGCTTCACAAAGGTAATCCTTAAAACTTCCAATTGCATATCCCGCAAAAGCTTTAAACCCAAACTCGGCTAACTGCCAGCTCAAGGGAATAAAATCGTCAAAGACATGAGCCCTCCATTAATGTAAAAATAAATATTGCAGCAGCAAATAAAAGTGTAAGTGGTCCCAGAATAAGTTATGAAAGCAGGTCAGGGGAAAGGTTTTTTTTATTTTTTTTATTTCTATATATTTTTTTTTCATTCTCTCCCTCAAGCGCTGGCAGTTTGCTTGCGCACTCACAAAAGAAATTGCAAACAAGTCGTTACCCCAACGCAATCCAGTTTGCAAGGAAAGCAACCAAGAATTTCTAGTCCTTGTCCACTTTAGCCAGGGGAGTAGAAGTGTTTGTATTTGTGCTGGAGGATCACCTCGATATTAAGCATCGTTTTGAATTAAATCCGAGCCGTTTACTAAGTCGAGACGCCGGGGATAAGGAGGATATTTTGAACTTTTGACTAAATCCATCAGGCTCCCCCGCAAACACCTTAAAATCTCCTTCGCACGGCTCGGGAGTCGGCTAATCAAAGCATGAGGAGGATGTAAACTGTCTGGGAGATCCTCTGTATTTATTTACTTAAAAATTTAACTTTTCCAATTAAGGAGTCCTTGCAGAGTCCAGGAGCAGAGTAGATAAATCCACGGCCTGTCTAATGGCACGATGTCCGCTCCGGGATCAACTCCGGCCAGCTGTTTCGGAATCTCATCAGCCCTGAGTGCTCATTGCTTGGCCTGGCTCGGCCCTGCCGTCCTTGAAGATTTGTATATTTTCCAAACACGGTTGTCAGACTTTGTTGACTGGGAACTTAATGAAAATTTCCTGAAATGTTTAGCGCCCAAACAAAATTCCCTTTTCGATAATCTTTGACTGCAAGCCTGAGTGGCCCCCGGGGAGTTGGAAAAGTGTTTGCACTGGGGAGGAAGGAAAAACTCGATTTCATCGATAAACCGGCAATAATAAGGCTTTGATTGAAGTTCAACGGGAAGTTTTAAAGTTTGCTTAGCCAGTCATATTTAATTCAAAATTATTAAGCTTATTTGGACAGCTTTTTTTCAAAGATCATGCAAAAAAATACACCTTGTAAAAAGTAAATGGTCATTAAAATGAAGTGTCTGTTATTAAAAAACTTTAAATCAACAAATCAAAACCAATGAATTTGGCAAGCTTTCTTTTAAGTATCACCTTTTAAATCCCTGTTACAAAATTACAAAATTTAGACTTTTAAATTTGCATTTTTATGAAATATTTAACTTAGATTTTTGAATTTCAACTTTCTTTTTAAATGCACAATTATAAAATCATTATGAAAGTCTCAAGTGGATCTGATCTTAATTGATGAAGCTATTCAAGTTTTATAGCCTTCGAAAAAAACCATGAATTAAAATTGAATATTTTACAATATTTCAAGAACTTCTCCGTTCGCTATTGAACCATGATAACCAACGCTTCAGAGGGGATTTTTTTTCTCAACAAAAAGTCAAATTTATTATTTTATGGAATATTGTAGTTGAAAGATTGAAGAACATTTCTTCGTGAATTTTATGAACTATTCATCATGTTATGGAAATTTTTGTTTTCCAAAACCGCAGGACATTTATGTCCACGATTTGTAGTTTTAATTATTCACAATTTGGTGGAAATTTTTATTTCAAGAAATTGGTTTGTCAAATTTATGGTTTTCAATTTTATTACGGTTTATTGTTTTTAAATTCAAAATCCAGGCAGGCTTAAAACCCATTGTTTACATGAAATGCCACTAATCTCTAGCACTTACTAATCATCTTCGGAAATAAGATTTTCATTCACTATTTTACGAAGTAATCGATTTATGAAAAAAAGTTAATTCCACGGAATATTTTGGAAAATATTAAACTTTCTCGTATTTTTTTTCCTTTTTTCTTTTTTCAAAAACGTGACGTGACAGAACATTTTCGTTTGCGAATTCGTAATCTACAGAAAAAGTTCCTATAAAAATGATATAAGACTTATAATGCACAAAATTGGTGTCGTCCAGGTAATAGAAAAAAATTATTGCATCTATTGACTTGAAGTTATTACTGTTCACAAAGAACGTTTCTATCGTAAATTACAAAAATCATTTACGGACTTTTACCAACTATTTAATACATGTTTTTTCCCTCAAATTAAATTAACTACTGACCTAAAAATATCTCTATTTACAAACATAAATTCGATACATTATCTATCTTTCAGTGTATATAAAATAAAACGCTGTTTGAATCATAATCTACAAGCGGTGTGGGTATACCTTACTTTTTTAGGGTTCCGTAGCCAAATGGCAAAAAACGGAACCCTTATAGATTCGTCATGTCTGTCTGTCTGTCCGTCCGTATGTCACAGCCACAGTTTTTCCGAAACTATAAGAACTATACTGTTGAAACTTGGTAAGTAAATGTATTCTGTGAACCGCATTAAGATTTTCACACAAAAAAGAAAAAAAAAGCGACCAAGTGCGAGTCCCCATACTTAGAACTGAAACTCAAAAATTTTTTTTCATCAAACCCATACGTGTGGGGTATCTGTGGATAGGTCTTCAAAAATGATATTGAGGTTTCTAATATCATTTTTTTTCTAAACCGAATAGTTTGCGCTAGAGACACTTCCAAAGTGGTAAAATGTGTGCCCCCCCCCCCCCCCCCCCCCCCTGTAACTTCTAAAATAAGAGAATGATAAAACTAAAAAAAATATATGATGTAGGGGGAGTCCGGGAGAGTTTACCCGCCTTCCACTAAAATGCTCATAAATCTTTCTATACTTACAAATCGCTATTTTCTATAAATTGTATCTTAAGCTGCATTATTTAGGTATATTTTCTCTTAATAAAGTTTGATCAATCATTAATAGTTTATGAGTAATTAACGATTTCTACCAAAGTGACATTCGGCTAATATCTCCCGCCTGGGTGGGAGACTTGACCCCCCAAGTAGGGAGCCTTTACCCGGGTTTGAAAATAGACAAAATAATCATTATAAATTATACTTTTATAAAGAAATTTAATCATAAAAATATGGCACATAGTATCACGAGGTAAATGAAAACACGAGAAAGGTACTTTGAGTTATCTTTGAGATACATAAGTGAGGAATTAACTAGTATCACGTATATTTCTTAACATAGTTACTTTTACAATAGTAAGTGTTTATAAACTTATTATTAGAAACCCTTTTTAACAAAAACTATATGTCTTATATAAAGCAACAACATTAATTGCAAGTTTCACAACCAACAGTAATACCTACTATAAAAATGATTTCAGTTTGTCTGCAAAAATATCTTAACATTTAACAATATCTCATCAACATGGAGAAAAAACTAAGGTAACTTAGGTACTTTTATAGCAAAAATAATAGTCTGAACCTTTTCTATCTTTTACATAACTAGGTAATAAACCTTGTAAGTAGTTAAACCTTAAAAGTAGGTATTACAAATCAGTCTAATGTAGGAAACCTTGTATGTTGTCGTCAAAAAAAAAAAAATTAAAATTACTGTCAAAATTAAGAACAAAAATAAAATTGGAAACAACATAATTAAATCTACATCAAAAAAAAATCATAATTTTTATCAGTCTTCCTTTTTTAAATAAAAAAATTATTGCGGGAGAAACGACGGGTGAGATTACCCTGGGTAAAGTCTCTTCCCGACGCCAGGGTAATGTCTCCCACCCCACGCCAAGCTGTCCGTTATTACATTTTTATAAAAAACTATGACACTTAAGTAAAAGCTGTATGCCGTAAATGTTACTAGGATAATTACACTTACGATGTAATATATATAAATGACATGCTGGTATCTATTCACAGTAAGCAACAGAAATCAAATATCGAAAATTGAAAAAATTTACTTCCGGGCACGAAAATTTGTTGTCACTCCTCACTCCTAAACCAAACTGCCGATCGCAACCGCTTCGAGTGAGCGAGGTGGGAGACGCCTAAGGAGTCTAAGAAGTGTGGTAACGTCGCAATATCTAGTTCCACAAAGATTCTATAAGCAGTGGCTATTGTCTCCCACCTGCTAAACTCTCCCGGACTCCCCCTACATTACCATGCAAACTTACACCGAAAATTGGTTTGAACGAGATCTAGTGCGTAGTTTTTTTTTAATACGTCATAAATCGTAAACCGCAATTTACCTTTCATTCAATCAACTCAAATATAAAAATAAAAATAAAACATTTAATTTAATAAACATAAACCTTTTATATTATGTTACTTGCTGCTACGGAACCCTTCATGGGCGAGTCCGACTCGCACTTGGCCGCTTTTTTTTATTTTATCTTACTTAGCTTTTATAATTTTTAATAAAAAAAAGATTCCTCCGTAATTCAATCTGTTAAATTATATTGTTATATGGATATAAAAGATTTTTGATTTCAACAAGACAACGTGACTGGTTACACACGAGCATAATATTGAATTAAAGACAAATTAACATTAAAAAAACCGTTTTTAATAATAAAATTTGAAGCAAAATTTGAATTTGTCCTTTAAAAAAGTATGAAATCAAAGGTATAACATCTTGAAACTAAGAAAATGAATGTATGAAAAAAATTTATAATAATAATGAATAGTTAAGTAGACTAATTTCATAAACTTTTATCATTCCTTTTGCCTGTCCTCAGTCGAGCTGACTTAAAGCACACTTGAGAGAGGCACTGCATCAAAAAAGTCTGAATAGTCGGAATTAATAGAACATTTTGGCGAAGCAGCATCTTATCATTGGAGGGGCTCTCACTTAAAGGGCTCAGACTTTCCCGAGTTAATCTATGTATAATAAATGCGCTTTCGATGAAGACGGCATCCCGAGCCCTGGGAGTGCCTTTTCAACTCATTTAATTGCTCTGCATAATTCCCAACAGTTCAACTTTTCCCAAACAATTTTATTTATTTGTGTACCCCAAAAAATCCTCCAGCAGATAGACTTAAGCCGGAATATTCCCGTCCATTATGTTTATACCTGAAGTAAAACCGCTCTTGGGAGCAGTAGAATAAAACATGACCACTGACACGGTGTCGCGGTTTGGGGTGTTATCAACCCCACACAGTTTTACGATCCGAATCAAACCGCGGGTCCTGAGCAGACCTGAATAAAATCTCTAGCACCGCCCCCATAGTAGCTGGCACTGGTGGCCCAATTGTTCCACATGCTGACAAGAAAATTTTTATTCGCGCCCAGGGACAAAAAGTTTACCGGGCATCAAAGCAAATGCCAATTCCAAGTGTTAAATTCGCGGACAGCTTTGATGGGCGTCGTGTCGCAACATCAAAAATTTATCTGGAGCAATCCATTGATTCCTTTTGTCGTGTGGGATTACAAAATTTCACCCTCGTGTGGAGCGACAGGAGCATAAATGTGGGGCTGGACCCTTGTGGGGGAGGATATCTACATAAGAGTGGAACATTCCCGGAAATTACACCCCCCAGGTAAATATTCATAAAATTTAAAGGCGACGGTAACGAGATGTGGCTTCTATTGCTCCAGGCCTGAATGCTGCGGAGGAAGCGAATTTTCTGTGCCTTTCATGTTTGATATTTTGGCGACATTTTGTTTCTGGCTTTAGTATAAACTCCGCCCGAGGAATATATTAACAAAATTTCAGCCGAGATTGGATTTCCGCACTGATACACCCTAGAACCTGAACCCTGCCGCCGGAACCCCGTCGACGATTTGGACAAGGCCGCAAAGTACCTGCATATAAGGTATAGAGGAGAGGAGCTCCTAAAGGAACCGAGGAGTCCCGGATCCAAAAATATATTACGCAGTAGGCCCCCTCAAAAGCATCGTTATTTGCCATGAATTACGTGGAGATATATCGCTTTAAGTGAGACGGAGGGATTAGCTCCAGGGGGCCTTTACAGGGTGTGGGGCACCGCATTTCGGTCGGGGCAGGATAACAATTAATTTTAAGGCAGCTCAAGTGTGTTCCTGTTATTTATGGGGCATGAAACTGAATTTTTATTAGATATTCAATTTTGGGCCTTGGCCTCCGTCGTCTCCAGGAAAAGAAGAAGGTTACTTCCGACATAAAACCACATGTGTAAAGTGGCGGCGTGCAATAAAATCGAACGGACCTCCTCTCGATGATGGGGAACGTATCCGTTTTTTCCGCTTTTAGTGAAAGCGATTTCCACCGCTTTTCATCCTGGTTACAATAAAATTTTATGCGAGCTTCCAAAAGGTACATACACACGAAATTCTGAAAAAGGAACATTCCGTTTTACGTATTTTTCTCGAAATTATTTTGTATGAACATTTTCTTTTTGAAAGGACTCGATCAGCGACTGGCAATCGATTCGGCAGGCAATTCTCAGAATACTTTTTTTCGTTTTTAACTGCGAGTAAACCCAGGGCTACATTTTAACATAATCGCTAAGCTGTTTCAATTGATGTTTACGAAAATGTTACTTTGTTTAGCGCATGATATACATTTTTTATAGTAAACCCACCAAAAACCCTCTTATAGAAATACGTTTTAGGGCCTGTGGGGATTGTTTCTAAAATTTAATCACTAGCAAATTATTTCCTAGCCTGCAAATTGTCTTGACTACATTTGAAAGAAAACACTAAAGTTTAGCCAACTAAATTATCGACATGAGTAAGTTTGACGATTTGGAAATTTTTCAATAGTCTAGTCAGCACCTTTTGAAGTCTAAATTTTAATCAAAATTACCACAGTCTCTTAAAATATTGAAATTTAATTATTTTGATAGTTTAAGCCACAAAAATCTCCGTTAAAACTAGTCGTTTTATCTCTTGGACCCTGAAGATAGAATGGCAAGGGTGAATTTAAAATGGAATTGTTTATAGGATTAAGTTAATTTTGAATTTTTATTTGGAGCTCGGCCCTTTCAGGGTTCCAACTTTCGATTCTGATATCAAAATGGAGTAGTTAAACAGTTCGAAACCAGTATGGTGGCTAGTCGTTAACAAAAATTGGTTTCTAATGGCCCTATGAGTCATTTTATTAACACATTCGCTATCAGCTTCGCATATATGCGACATCTCATTTTTTGTATGTGAGCCCGTCGCCGCAAATGTGCGACGTGTTTACTTTATAAGTTTATGACAATGTACTGCACTAATGTTTCCCCGAAACAGTGGAAATGGCTTATAAAACAACAAATATGCGTCAGTATAGAAAATTGCTTATTTTGTTTGTTTTCAAAGTTATAAATTCAATGTTAAAAACCGCAATGCCAACTGAAATCACATTATAAGAAAAATTCCCCTGGTCTGTTGTACAAGCATTTTTCCTCGGGTTCCGGTAGCGAAAGTGTTAAAATCTATATATCAGAAAATAGTTAATAGTTAGTTAAATGTTATAGTTAAAAATGGTATATGTTACAATTTCTATAATAGTTGAGTAAAGTTTACCAATTTCAGAGAGCCATATTTCACACGCCATTTTACATTTTAAAATATATATAACATATTTGAATTCAGCAAGTTTTAAAACCTCTTTTTACCAATTTTTATAAGAATCCTTCGAATATTTCGCCATATTGGATCGGCCATTATAAAATTCAAAACTAAAAGCACCCTATATTAATGGCAAATCAAAATCAATGATGTATTTCTAGAACAATTATAATCGAGCAAAATATATTTCTAATACTACTGAATGTGCATACATATAGTAGAGATGTATCACATATACTTAACCCATTAATGTGCAAAACGAGAATTTTGTATATACAGGGTGTCCAGGAAATAGTGCGCCAAAATTAAGGGGATGGTAGCTTGGGTCATAACCTACCAGAATATCAAAATATGACTTTAGTGAAAACCTCACCGTTTTCGAGATATTTGGGTTTTTATGAAAAATTAAATTTCAGATTATTGACTAGTTGGTGCACATAAAAAAACATTTTCTCTTTTTTTTTGTTGCTAAAATATTCTAGATAAGTTGCCCTACCTGGTAAGCATGTCATTTTGTATTACTAACACAAGACAGTCGAGAAAAAAAATAATCAAATTTTTTTTTGCCGTTCAAAATTATTTGACTCTACTTTGACCTTAACTGGTGAAAAAAAAAATGTACTAGGCAGTGATGGGAAAGCAATTCAAAAAATTGCTTAATTAATGCAGATTTCAGAATCACCCATTTTATTCATGAATAACAAGATATTGCCATGTTCATTTTAAATCAAATTTAATTTTTCATAAAAACCCAAATATCTCGAAAACGGTGAGGTTTTCACTAAGGTCATATTTTGATATTCTGGTAGGTCATGACCCAAGCTACCATCCCCTTAATTTTGGCGCACTACTTTCTGGACACCCTGTATATATTATAATAGAAAATTTGGCGCGATTTTCTTCCAAAATCGGATATAGTAGGTTTTTGGGGATGCTCTTTCAGAATCTGACATTTATTTCTCATAGAAACTTCAAAAATCCTATTATTTGTTGCGGTTTTTTAAAAAAAGCGCTGGTTTTTTTTTTGGTCTTTTTTATTTTCAAAGTCGATTATCTTGATTTTGCTATCTTATTGATATTCAAGTAAATCACACAACTTAAAAGAGGTTTGGACAAAATATCATAATTTAACCTATGAAAACTATAATCTATTTTAACCGTAAAAAAAACATAATAAAATATAGTATTAACGCAACTATATATAAGTTTTGTCCTTTGAAGTCCGTTTCATTAGTTTTAGACCAGCTTCTTAACGATTTGGAACACTGTGCGCCAGTCTAGACATTTAGACATTTTACATGCCTACATATATAAATTTAGACAAAGTATAAACCGCATGAAGGGATATTTGAAAACGGCTAAAATTATTTTACTCGAAAGTTTTAATGATAGAAAGCATTAATACAAATAAAAGAATTTCATTCAGGATGACATCGCAGTTGTTTGACTTCTCAATTTTTCCTTTGTCCTAAGTAAATTACAAAAAAAAAACCCCCTTAAAGTTATGTTGTAAAAGGACACATTTCGCATCTCAGCAAAACCCTGGGAATAATAACTATAAACAGAAAATCCCTGCAATTGTTTTGAGAGCTTAAAGAAAACAATGCTTAACATTTCAGCGAGCTCGTGAATTCCTCAATAGTCCTCTGCTCAGATGCCTTACTATCTTTAGAGTCCAGAATTATTCACTTGTCCATGCTCGAAAAGTCATAATACTCTCTGTCTGGGAATGAATTTTGACGGTATACATTTTGATTAAAATGTTTGCAAGGACACGAGCATCTCGTGCGATATTAAGGATACGTGCAGATTCGTTAGAACGACGTTAAAAGACCTCCCTCCGTCTGACTCTTCTATGCGAAGATGAATTTCCGTGCATTATGAAACTTTTTCCTTTTTTTTTTCACCAGACATTTTTCAGTGAGCAACGGAAGGAGAATTTTTACGAACTGGAAAATTTCCTTTATAGCAAAAATCCGGAAATGGGAGCAACTATGAACTATGGAACCAGCAGTTAGGGGTGCCCGTCAGTTAAGGGCAAGTCCCAGCCGAACTGTAACCCACTCTCTAAAGATGGCATCATTCGAAACAAAAACTTCATTTTACAGTCGACGAGCTCTGGAGTGACAGGAAGCCCGGCCCAGCGTGTTCTGGATTTTTATGCATAATACTATCATACTGTTGTTATTGCAACTCTTTTTTCTATCCTGATTTTGCATTTATTTCAAACTTTATGAAGCTAAACGAACTAAAACAGGAACTTCTGCCTATAATAGTAAATTAAGACAAACATTGAGCTGCCTGATGCCGGTCGCGCGACATTGCCGCCGCCCAGTTTATCTACTTCATTATCGCCTAATCCTTTTCTGTTTAACTTAATTTGGAAGTGTAAGATGTTTCCGAGGAGTTCAGCTGTCAGAGGTTTATTTACTTTCAGTCGCCCGAAACTGGCTGCCATATGTGCGACGGATATGTCCGACCAGCATTCGGTATCTTCTTCTCTCCGAGTGACTGTAAGAAAACTGAAATCCAACACTTCTTTCGCTCAGAATTCCTATCCAGCGTTTTCGGATTATTTTCGTCTGGCAGCGAGATTAAGAAAAACAAAGGCAGTGTATTTTAAGAACGTGACCCCACTGTACAAGCAATTTGATGGAGCGACCCATCTCAATCATCAAAACATCATTAAAAGTTTCCCTTAAAACTTACTTTGCTTCTTCGCCACAACGTTGAATGTGTGTAGTCTGAAGGTGTATGGTCTGATAGAGTTTTCGTGGATACGTCTGCCCAGTTAAGTGTAGTTTTTTGGGGAGCAAATCACATAATTCTTCACCGCAACTTTTTTTATTTAATTTCAAATTCCTGTTCGACGTGACGCCTAGACTTCTGAATCTTTTGCATTGTCTTTAATATTCAAGTTGTAACCGTCTATATATAAAAATACAAAACAAAAGCTATTTAAACAATTTTCTCCTTTTTGCCTTTGCTTAATTATATGTAAAAAACAATTGTTTTTTAAAAACAAGCTTTTATTTTTAAGGTGTATTAAAATGAAAGAAATAAGTATAGTTTGTTTATTAGGACAATGCCGAATACTATTTATAAATGGACATAGTTCGCATGGGTGGATACTAATAAAAGTAGTGTCAAAGTTAACACTGAAACAGATATAATATATTATGTAGAATTTATTGTTTGCACTAGTATTACCAAAGCTCAAGTCTGTAATTTTAACCATTTTCTACACTTTTAATTTAATATGCTTGTAACTTTAATGTAGTAATTATAAATGGAAAAGGTTTTTGACTATGTCGTAATTTTGAACCTAAATAAACTTTTGCATTACTCTTAACTTTGAAAAATATAATTAATTCAAGGAAGACATTGAGTACCACTCAATTTAACGGGTATATGTATATAATGTTAAATTGAGTTTAGAATGATTTCACATAGCTTATCGTATTTTACCTCTATCTCGGACTTATACACTTGAGCAAAATTTCAAAGCTCTAGCTTAATTAGAACTAGTCAAAATTTTGATTTCAATATTTGACCTAAACATACTAACAGGTGAAGTTAAATAAAAGCTAGTAAAATGAAAATTAATATGTAGGATACAACCTAACATAAAGCACGCAGTACATAAATATACACCCCTATCATGAATTCTGTGCAGAATACAATTCCAGTCGAAATCAAATTTTCACTGAAATTCGAAAGAGTATCATGAATTCCACTGAAATTGATGGATAGGAATGCCCTATGAAATTTAAAATTAAATTACCCTGCCGAGTCAAAAATATCAAACACTTTTATGTATTTTTTCTTTACGAAATTGCCATAAACAAAGCCAAAGCTTTGATTGATTTTCAGTGAAAATGGATAGTTTTGCTTTTTCCTTTTTTGCTGAAAGGGAAGCAAATTCTGCAGCATGGGGATATTAACAGTGGATTTTATTGAAACATTTGTCCTAAGTTATTAAGATGAGCTGTAACGTTTTCCCAAAAGCAATTCACATCGATTTTTCCATTTTTCGGAAAGTCTTAATTTATTTAAATAAATTTCAGCATAAAGTTGTTGAATTGTAATTTTCAATTCATTTTGTTTAATTTAAGAAGCAAATTGAGCGTAAAATAGAAAGATCATCCTGTCAAATTGACGGGTCTCAGAATTATTAAATAATTTACTCTGATTCATATAAAACCTGACTCTCATATCTGTGCACTTAATTGTTTAGAAGTAATGGGAAAACAAATAGAAAAAAAATAATATTAAGCTATTTTATAAAAATTAATTTAGCCCCCCGATTCTACATAAAAGCTATTAGCTCTTAACCTCTTATATCGTTGTCAAAAATCAGTTAACAGAAATTCGTATTTACTTTAGCATTTAAGAGAAGTCAGTAATCAGCTGATCTCTTATTATTTGTGGAGACTTTTGTTAAGAGATTTTCGTATTCTGAAACAAAGTGTAATAGACTTTTTTAGCCTAGGAAACCTCTTAAGTTTAGAGGACCTCGTCGGGGAGCTGTTATAATATATTGACACTTAAAATAAAGTGATAGCGAGAGTAAAAGTGCTGTTACTGATAATTTTTAACAAGTTTCGCGAAAATCAGGAAAGAAATGAAATTATTGAATGAAAATATTGAATATGCATATGTCTTTATATTTATTTATTTATTTATTTGGGAAGAAACTTTTTATATTAATAATTTTGTTAGCTTAAAGTAAAACAGTTTCAATATAAAAGTTGATGTGCCATATCACATTAAATTGTACAATAATTATCGATGATACATATAACAAATAATACAAATCGATTGTAACTTACAATATGTATTCGTTAATACCAGTCGTGGTCTAAATTATAGAAACAAAAGCATCCAAAACAGGAATTATCAAAATCGCCAATATACATCATGGTCATGAGGCATGACACCGCAGAAGTTGAAGATTTTATTTAATTTTAATTTTAAAATATTATGGTTTATATAATTTATTTAAATAAACACAGGGTGAACGACCAATTTGCTCATGACAGAAATAACTTCTTTACTGACTTTTTAAATGGTAGGAGGTGATTTAAAGAAATTATGTCATCATTTCACAGCAATCAAAAGAATTTTTTGAAAACATTCTCAAAGAATCGTGTAAAGGAATCTGCGAGATATCACTGATCCTTTTTGTGTGTCTAGTACAGCATTCATACGAAATCTTAGAATACCTTAACGAATTGCTTTTAACCCTAGAGATGCTCTTCTTAAACCTTTTGATAACCAGGAATATTCGAGAATACCCTATCCTCTATTTCAAGGTGTATTACTTATGTTTCGCAATTAATAATAGAACATTTAAATTTTTACGTTAAGGTCCCTTCAACTAATTCGGAAATAAATGAGGTAAAAAATAGTTTTCGTTCTAAATTCGGGATAGAAAATATAGTAGGGTGTATAGACTGCACCCACATAGCTATAATAGCCCCTGCCGTTTCAAACGAAATGCACCCGCCACGAGCACATCCAAACAGAAAAAGGTTTCTGTAGCATTAATGTGGAAGCGGCATGAATTTGGATTTTAAAATTTTATTAAATTTATTTTAAACTTCAGGTTTGCGACTCAAATTGAATATTTTTGGCCGTTAAGGGGGTAGTACACTTCTTAAGGCCTTTTTTTAAAGATTTTTTTTATAGTTAACTTTAATTTGATCTTGCAAACTTTTTATATACGATACAACTAACATTCAAGAATATAGAAACAATTTTTGTTTTTGTTTTTTCTTCATAGGGCCCTAATATGGCTGCCTGAAGGTGACCCCTTTTTAATCTGGCCGACATGATATCTCGACTCTGGAACGTCTGAAACAAACAATTCAAAGTGCATATTAAAGTATAGATCAGTCGCTATCGCTCGAACTGGGATAAAACATTTTGGTAAAAAAAAAAGGAAATGGCGGACTTTTTAATTTTTCGGTCATTTTTTTTTGCAAAAAATTGTTTAAAAAAAGGGTTAAACATTAACTGATTTTCAAAATCCTAGTTCGGGCGAGAACTACACATGTATAGAGTATCCCATAAAAATTTGAGCCCGATCAGACCAATAGTTTTTTCAAAATCATGTCGGCCAGGTCAAAAAAAGTGGTTTTGAGAAAAACGCGTTTAAAGTTTTTATTCGATAATTTTAAGGTGCGATAAGCGTAAGGCACCGCTACAAATGTGTCTATAACTTTTTTTATATATCGAATTTCTCAAAACGGTTTTGGGAGAACATTTCTGTGATATATTATAGCACATTTATGAAATAAAAAAAAAATCGATTTTTTTAAAAAAAAGAAGTGTACTACCCCCTTAATGTAAGGTACCCCGGAAGCTTTCATGACAGTGGAATAGGGATGACTTTCGCCGTTCGTCGTCATATTCAGAAGATAGAACCCCAGGGTGAATCTTGGCTTTTCGGAGATTAGAGATATCCATGATTGAAATGATGAAATTATGTATCTCTTTTTGTTCTTCAGCTTATATTCCCAGCTTTTCAAATTCTATGGAATATTAAGGGGGTAAATACAATTAGAAGGTAAAAAAAATCGATTTTTTTTGTTCCTCTAAAAAGTTAGGAAATTTCGCGCTCCAAAAAGTTTCAGGTCGAAAATCGAACTCCTTATATATTTTTTCTTCATTTTTCGAGAACGCTTTGTTCAGCGCATAGCAGGTTTTCAAAACTTTAAACGCGTTTTTCTCAAAACAACATTTTTTAAATTTGCAACCACGATTACTCGAAGACTACTTGTCCAATTTAGCTGAAATTTTTAGGGTTTCTTCTTTATACCTTAGGCTTGTCGGTAAGCCTAATTGTTTGGAATTTTTTCTTGCAAAATTGAATTATTAATGCAAAAATGGCTGAAAAAATAGTGAAAATTATCGATTTTTTACAAAAACTACTACCAAACGCAGAATTTTTTTATTTTTTTTTTAATTTTTGAGGTTTACCGACAAATTACATATATATTTAAGCCAAATTTTTATTATGGGCTGTTACAGATCAATAACACAACGCCCAGAGTGGTTGCATTTTTTTTTTTGTAGGTCAACTTCACGCCAGCGTACAGCCGCCATTTTGTTTTCAAAAATTAAAAAAAAATTTTTTTACATTCCTCATTTATACCTTAACAAGTGTACAAAGTTTTACAGTGATTGCATTAAATCTTCTTTGTGAAAAAAAATGATTTCTAATGCGCAATTTTTGCCCGTGTAATTGTATTTACCCCCTTAAATGCACTTTTTTCATTTCACTATCACCGATATGAAATATTTACCCAAAATCACAGCATACTTTGTTTGAATTTCATAGCGTTCCGATTCTCCAAAACCTCTTAATCTCTAAAACTTAAAATTTCTCCAAAAACTTTAATGCAGAATATCAATTTTTTTAATATCTCTTATTTGAGAAATTTAAGAGGTTAAGAGATATATTAAAAATCTTTTATGTAGAATCGGGGGGTAGGTTTCAAAATTTTAGTCTACGGTTTTAGTGTTAAGCTAACTTTCGAACAGGCACCTAAAAGTACAGTATCGATTGTATAGTACATGTTTGTTGAAAAAAACAACGACCATGTTGAGTTATGACGAATACGATCAAAATTGAAACACATCCTCTTTATTTCAAGTATTCTCTAGTAAAATTGACGTTTAAATAGTTAGCCCTATTTGTTAAATAAACTAGATATATTTTTTTCGGTGTAGGGGTGATTGCTTACACAAAATCTCCGAGTGCAAAAGGTTAATTAAAAGGAGAAAAGAATGTAATCTGCAAAATATATCTATATTCTTTTTCTTAATTATGTAGAATTCTGCGTACTATAATATTTCTTGAAATTTCGAAATAATTTTATTCTATAAAAATAACTTATTAAAAATAAGTAATAAAACATCCTTAATAAATTTTCTTATTATCTCCTTTAGCATCATAATAATACTAAAATCGTTGATGCTTATTGCCAACGACTGAGTACTAAAAATGGCTAAGCTTCAACTTCTGCAAATGATTTTAATTAATTTTATTTTATTTAAGAGGCAAATTCAAACAGCTCCTTTCACAGAGTATAGAAACGAGTTCAATTTGGGACTTTGCCTGCCTTAAGAAATTTATTTTCAGCGAAAAATCAGCAATATAAAAAAAAAGCCCATTTTGCTCATTACTTAGGTCTAATTTAATTCCATTTAAAGGGCTTTCAGTCAAATACGCCGAAATCTCCCTAAAGCATTTAAAAGCGGACGGCGTTAAATGTTAAAAGCGCGCAATCTTTGAATGCTCAATTACATCACGACGAATAAAAGTCGAAAATGAAGAAAAATAAAAAAAGGTTATTGGGCAGAAACAAGAGAGGTCTGAAATGCTAACAAGGAAAGATCCTTTCGCTTTACTCGGAGCAATCAACGTCAACTCCGATAATTGCCCTTTTAAATGAACGAAGGTCCTTAAAGTCAGAGTCTCATGGGTGTGTGGCGCCTCCACCGCCATGTGTACACACTCTATTGGACGTTCACGGCTGAATGCTCCTTCGAGGGCTGCGGAACCAGAAAAAAGCCACAGAAGCCCCATTCCGCAGTTCGGGCGGGTTCAGACTGAGCGGGGCGAAATGCCGAGAAAGTACTGCTGCAGCACAGGAGCCCCTCTCGTGCCAGGGCAGAATTTATTGAAGAGGTTGCTAAACGCTTTGCGTCAAATCATTTCCCAGCAATAGTCAATTATTTTTAACTCTTGCCGCTGCCCGGGACACACTTCAGAGTCTAATTAGAGCACCCGCAGCCAGCCGTGAAACTTCCAAACAATTTGAACAAAGTAGTTCTTGTCCCCGTTTTTCTACTTTGTGCGGTTCGACTTCTGTGACCGAGTCGAATCCCTTTCAAGGAACTTCAGGGCCTAATCGGCTTGTTTGATGGATTCTGCATAAAAAAAAAGGAGTACGACGTCGAGACCAGCTACCCGGCTCAAGTGCTCGATTTCACTTTCTCTGGCATTGAATTTCAGTTTTGCTACAAATGTTTGTCCGAAGAAATTTTGTGACTACTTGAAGGACAAAATTTATTTATGGTTTGCTGCGCCCCTTTCATATCTCACATTTTTCATTGTAGCATTCGAAATCGGTCTGATAAATTTTAAATTCGTCTAAAGTGAAAGTTTCGTCCGGTCTTTTTTGCCAAAAACCTTTATTTTATATATTAAAATAAAGAAGTTAAATGAGTTTTGTCGCCATAAAAACGGCCAAATTCGCAGATATATTGGTAAACGACGACTTTCGATATTTAACTTACTTTTAAAGAAATAAAAGTGCATCACTCGCAACTGAAAGACTCCTTACAAAACTTTAAACTTGATTTACTCGAAATCGGATTTTGATTACGTAACCAAAATATTTCGAAATTATGTTACATCGGTTTGCAGCATTAAAAAAATAATAAAATATCTAATTAATATGATAAATTTTGCAAAAAGTAGCAGCAAAATGATCCCGAATTTCTACTTTAAATTTTAAGAGTTTATTATTGCAAAATGAAAAAATTTAATAAACTTTCATAGCCCGGATCGTTTTTCAGTGTTAGAGGATTTTATTAATAAAAAGAATTATTAGGAACACTTCGAAACATATACTTTTATTTGCAAAAACAAAAGCCATCCTTGTATCTTATATAGTTTTAGAAACATGAAGGTTTAACAAATATGAATGTTAAAACCCAAAAAAGCTATGAAACAGGTGGTTCAAGAATTCTAGTACAAATATTCCTTTTACGCTTTTCATAGGCTTTTCAAAAACGTCTACAAAAAAATAAAAACCGACTTCAAAGCTTTGCCTGTAAGTATGTAAAAACTTAAACTGAAAAGTTAAAAATTATATATTTTATTACTTTAAAGAAAAGAATATTCAAGGCAAATATACAAAATTATTGATACTTAAATATTTACAATATCCAATCAGCCATTTGTGCAGCCAAGGCAAGTTTATAAATTTACAATAATTTCAATTCAATAAAAAAAGAATCACTCGCGTCAAAAAGAAGTGGGAGGATATTTCCTTCAAATTTAAATGGGACCACACCCTATTCCATAAAAAAAAATCATTAAAATCGGTTCACAATTGGCGAATTTATCGCGTAACATAAAAATAAAAAAAAATAAAAAAAAAAAAAAAAAAAAAAACAGTCGAATTGAGAACCTTTTTTTTAAATCGGTTAAAAAATTACAAAAATTTATGATAATTGTAGACTCTACCTTCATTCTAAACCCTGATATAATTTTATATGGAGTAAAAATTATGGTGGCTGCACCCAAGCCGCACCACGTCCGCACGATTTCTGAACGGCGGTATATAAATTAGTGCGGCCGTGGTAGTTTTAAGTGACGGAACTCCGAGCTTACATGTACTAGTCTCATTTTTTTATATATTTTACAGAGCGGCCGAATAAAACATTCAACGTGCAGCCGTGTTGTGACCTTACAAATTTTAGATATTTTTACTCGGCTAGTTTCCTCTATACTATAATTTTTCTAGACCAAAAAATTCTCTCAGATGGCCTAATATGTATGTACATAGATCATGCCTTAGAAAGAGCAGACAATTAATAAAATTGCGGCAAAGGCAGTGACTGTTATACACGAAATTTCTATAGGAAGCACATCTCGATTGGCTATAGGCCTATAGAACTGGCTTCTATCTTTGTGGTAAATTGGTTGTGCATGGAAATAAATTTGAATCATCCGTGCAAAATCCGGCAAGTACTCCTTTGGGATGTTGTAGCAGTTTGCCGTGCCAATTGCCTTATATACATACCATATATATATTATACATATGGAGAGATGTGGGACATTCGCTTATTGCCAAAACAACTAACGCAACGGCTGCACAACTACAGGGCTGCGGTATAAATACGCAAATACAGTCCGTGCCGGCGATTATGGACCACTTCTTGGACAGAGGGCCACAAGTATTAAATGCCCCTCGTATGAAACGATTTATGATTTACTGACTGGAACTGGAACTCGGTTAATTTGCGTGTTTTTTGTTGAATGCCAATGGTTTGCACGCTTAGAAAATTCAATAGGAGATAGAAATGCGCACATATGGCTGAATATACACATCCCCCCGCTATACGGAAAATGGGTAGGGATTTTTGCTCTTGTGTATCATATTTTATGTTTGCCATTACATTTCCACTTTACTGTGTAGTTTCAGATTTCGCATACCCTCCACGCTGTGCATGAAATCGACCCCTAATTCATTTAACTTGAATTTCTGTTTATAATGAAATTTATTTTATATGTGATTAAACACAAAAATCCATTCATGTCATTTTATAGAATTTTCATGGAGCAAACAAATAAATACAATTTTCTCAACAACAATTTTTATGATAGTAATAAAAGTAGGGTAATTTACTCCGAACAACTAATAGAGGATTTTTATAGAACTTTAGGACCGAGTTAATTTAATATTTCTGTCATGCTACACAGGGTGATTCGTTATTCTATTATTTGCATGATTTTTGTACTGCCGGTGCTCAGTGGAGCCACCTACTTACATTAGAGACAGACATGTGTACCCATTTTGGTATTCTTACGATAATACAAAATTATACGTATCTTTTGAAGGACTTGAAGGATCGCCATAATTCTATGTTTAAAAAAACTTTGTAGAGCTCATCTTATCTTAAACCCACAATTTTTATTAACTTCAAATGTAAGAACCACTATCTCCGTCATTTATCAACGGACCATCATATGGAAAGTACCATATATAGGAAAGTGAAAAATGCGTACTTTCTAAGGCAATTTTTATTTTTATCCTACAATATTCTTAAACATGATTTACGTGAGTGCACCTCCATTCAAGAACGTAAAAATTTTCAATCGCGATTTTGGTATTGAAGAGTTGATCTGAGAGAGTTGTTGCTCTCACAAATGTTTATCAGGACATTGAATCGATCGGTATATGATGGAATACATAGTTATGAATCACCCTGTATACATTTATACACAGAATTAATGTAAAGTGGCCTTTGGCCGACCGCCTCCCTAATTCCGACCACTTTATATTTCGACTAATAACTTTTTTTCGATGCATGTAAACAAGTCAATGATTGTTACAATATGTACCTGCATATCTCATGTTATAGTGGTCGAGAATGGCCAATAATCGATTTCCATTTGTTTAATTTATCGGAGTGATTACTGCAGAAGTCCCATACATGTAAAAAACTTTAGAAGAACTTTTTTTGCAACAGTTTTAAAGCACTGAGATTAGTACTTTACGTTTTTTCCCACACATTTACCTTTTAGTAGTGTCCAAAAGCAGTATTTATTATGAATTCTTATAATTTATTAACAAAAACAATAAAATATTGTGGCCGGAAATAGGACAACGGAGTTATGAGCAAAGTCCTAATATCGACCAGTGGTCGGTATAAGACAGTTTGTAGAATACTTTTAAAGGAGGAGGGTCAATAAGGCCGGTTTTCGGTTTTTGAAATTTTGAGAGGGAGGAGGTATTTATGTTTGAATAGTTGTCTAGATGCATTATCTGTATTGTAAAATAAAAGATTTAGCTGATACATTTTCTATAAGCGTTAATGCATTAAAATAGTGCTATTTATAGCTGCTTTTTCATAACTTTGGGGGGATGGCAGAGGGGCGAGGGTATTTGGAAGTTTCATATTGGTTGAAATTGACTATATATTGATTATAGGTAAAAACCCAAAAAGAATTTCAAAGAAATTTCAAGTCCTTCCTGCCAAAAAATTTAGGCAGAAAACCGGCCTTATTGACCCTCCTCCTTCAAAAAAACGTATAATTTTTATTGTGTATTTAGAAAAACCATACCATAATGACTTAAGGCATTAGTTAAACTACCTTGCTACCTATTTACGACCTACCAAAAAATGTTTTTAAACGTAGTTAATTTAATCAGAAATGCAAGCAATATTTGTACAATTGTCATTTATTCTAAAGTAGATACTTACTGATTTATCTTTCGTTTTTAATATTCAAATAATAGTGAAAAATTGTATTAATTTTAAATATGAACGAAAGCATTTAACAATTCTTGACAAGTTTTGTAAATAATATTATATTTAATTTCATTTAAACCATTTAAAACGGTCGGCAATTAGGATATGCGTTTTGATTAATTTGCGCATTTCCGACCTAGTGGTCGGATATTAAAAAATCCAACAGTTTAAATACGGCCAAACCTATAACTTTTCAGTAACTCAGGCTACTTTTAAAGTATTCAAGTTTTTTGTGCAAATAATGAATTGGTGAATTAAAAAATAATCGTATCTAAAGTGTATTTTAAATGATTCCCAAATATAAAGGTAAGTATTTTATTTATTAATATAAAAATTTATTCATCTTATTGTTGTATCACGAACAAATCATGGAAGTATATTGGAAGTGGTCAGATCAAGACGATATTTTAAACTATTCATCAGGCGATATTATTTGTAAGATTAAAGTTCCAGCAATGATGACTAGTCGTGGACCTTAAAATGAAATAAATTATATTCATTTTTATTTAATTTAGTTCCACACAAAATGAACTACATACTAATATGTAATATATTGAATATCTATATAAATATTATGTATATACTGAACTATACACTTAAAAACTTAAATGTGACTCTTTTACTATACGATTTTTTTTATGTAGTTTTTTTTCCAAATTTTTTTGTTAATTTATATAAATAAATATTATGTGCATAAATTACACGTAATTTGTATCCAAATTTTCATTAACTATATTTGATAGAGAAAACGTCTGATTTCTAAAGCGGTCGGAATTAGGTTAAGCGGTGGTCGGTATTTGGAAACGACAGTTCTTTTGGTCGGAAATAGGCACATCTGACCTCTTTGCTCCATGCCTGTTTAAAATGTTATTTCAATACACTTTGCCAATAGAAAGTACAATAACAACTTTTTTTTTTTAATTCTTACATCACTTTAATTTCAGGATTTGCCCTTCTTGATTGATTTTAATATATTAGTCGTTTCGTTTAGGGAAAGTAGATAAGGAAGGAGTTTGGTGGTCGGAACTAGATCACTTTACGTCATTTTCAGGTTGTTATTTTCGGAGATGAGGATGTGGGATGAGAGATTTTAAGCTTAATTTTTTTATTTTTTTTACTACCACCAATTTCTTTCTTCTATAAATATAAAATGGGTATCAAAAAATAAACACGCTCCTTTTAAATATGTAAATATAAATCATATCACAAAAATCATAACGCCATGATTATTTTTTTTGTTTTTTTTTCAGTTTTTTTTTTTTGTTTTGTACTGATATTTATTTGCATTCCATTGCTTTTTTTTATTTCAGTTAGTAAGTTAATAAGATTCTAATTGCTTGGATGAGAAAAATATTGAATTGTAGGATAGTTGTGAACTTAATATTTTATTGGAAACAACTCTGGAACCCATTAAGTCAGACATTCAATAAAATTCAATTTTAATGTTAGAACAAATATAGACAATAACGAAAATACGTTTACAATGTTGCTTCAAAATTTGTTTTTTGTCAAATTAACGATGGAAATTGTTAACTCAAAAGTTTGATATGAAACGTATTTTTACCTCAATGTTTAATTTACCATTATTTGTTTTTGGCTTTTAGGACGTCTATCAAACAGTTAAAAAAAGGAACCCTATGATCCGATTCGGACATCCGTCTGTGGGTCTATTAAGATAAAATATCTCTTTATTTTTAACTTTTAGGACCAATAACTTATCTACTTTAAAATTTTTTTAAAATTTTGAGCAAGAAAAGATAAAAGTTAATTTGCTTTAAAAAGTATAAAACGTTAAAACCCCATAAAAATAATGAAAAGTTCTGCATTTTCTCGGATAGATTAACCTTTGAAGAAAACCTGCTTTTAATGAAAAAATCCATACAAAATTGGAAAAGATATAAAGAAGCAGATTTTTTCGGTACTTTTATATGTAGCTATAGTAGAACATATGAACTAAAAAAACTTTTTAACAAAAAATTAAACCGATGAAAAAAGAAACTGAGAAGAAATAAGAAATAAGAATAAAATAAATCTTTTTATTGCTAATAGCTAAGCTCCTAAACTATTGAAAGTAACTAATTTTGAGTCGGCGCAGATGAATGAAAAATCAGTCATTCCCAATTTGTCTCCACCCTTAGGGATGGAATTAGAAAATGGGACCAACTTCGAGGTATACTCTATCCAATAAAAAAAAGAATCGTCGAAATCGGACTACTCTGTAAAAAGTTATGTTTGGTCATACATAAAAAACATATATCCTATATACGCGTCGACTTGAGAACGTCCTCCTTTTTTTCGTCGGTTAAAAATAGAACATAAGAACCACAATAAAAATAAACTTGAATTGCTCGTCAAAAGTAGACACTATCAATAAAAATAATTTTGATTAATTATTCGCTACAGGTTTCACATATGTAAGTTGTAGTAAGTACTCTCGTTCCAGTAGATTCATGCGTAGAATGCGATCATTAAGCCGTCGAGTTGCTAGGCGATGCCATAAATAGCGCTAAAGTTGGCTGTGGGAAAACCTTTTGTGTTGCGTGCTTGCATCCCACAAGTTAATCAAAAGTTGTCATACACAACGGAAAGTTTATTTCGCCAGAGGTATATAAGCAGTCAATTTCCGTGGTTTCAAAGGAATCCATGCCCTATTAAATTTCCTGTTTATATTTTAACATCAATGGGATTTTAGCTTCCCGACAGACGCTCCAGTGGGACTCGGTAGTCAGGAGCTCTGAAACTAAGGGCAAAAGCAGGGCAGGAGCCGGCGAAAAAGTCCGCTGCATTATTGAAGCCCTTTCGAATGGTCCCAATGGATCCTTATTGGGAACGTCTCACAATAAGCAGTATTTATTTGGCTGTCGACATTATGAACACTCTGTCTGTTTGTCTGTTTACAGAGGACGTTTTCATCAGGATTAGGAATTACGCAAGTTCATAAGGACAATGGGTATTGAGCGCCGAACGACCCATTTGGCAGTCATTTCGCCGTCTTGAACAAAATTCATGAGATGAATTTTTTCTTGTCGGGTCAAGCGCCATCAACTTCACCCAAATTGCATAATAACTTACGTCCAACTGACCTTGAATGGGGAGGTCCTGCCCATGAGAGGCAAAAATAAAAATGTTCGACCAATAAGGATCTGACCGGTTCGGTATTTGGAGCTTGGCGAATAACTCACTTGAAAATTTTTCGAGTGGCTTCCCGGTCGTTTCAATTTCCCGCCTGCTCCAGGACCTTCATGCCCAATTTATTCCCATGTATACGGCTCTGTCTGATTAAAGCAAGAGTCATGTATTTTACGACTCATCGCCCTTCACAGACCAAAGGTGTCGCAAATATTGCCTAATGTAGCAAAACGACGATAATGTTGGGAGTGATAACACAAAAGGCAACCGGCGCTGCGGGCAGTGTGATTTGGAGCAAAAATAGGTTCAATTCGTGTACAAGAGTGTCCTTGACTGCGGTACGAAACCAATTCCTCCCCAGGAAGACCCCAAAAAGTTTTACTGCAATGGAAAGTCACACGTCACTAAGTATGCGTTTTTGTATACGGTTTCTCTCCTGCAGAATGGTCTAATCCTCTCCTGAGCCACCTCAAAGGGATCTGGAAGTGTTGGGGAGGGCAATTAGGGCTATCTGGCTAGATAAGACTAAGTTGTTTGCGAGCCACTCGGGCGTGGAAGACACCTGCAAGTGGCCTTGTTGCTGCATCCTTCCCATGCAATAACATTCCCCTTGTGGTTTTCTTGTAAGTGAATTCTAGTCTTTGGGCGTAATAATTGGAATTTTAGGGATACGACCGTTCAGTTGAGTCTTCCCAAACTGTTTCACTGATGTCACGGTAATTTTTTTATGTGTAGAGACAATTTTCAGTTGCGTAGTCATGAGAACACTAATTTTAAATTGAGGTGAGTTCTAGAAAATAAACCTATGAATCACTGTAATCGATTCTGCACATCTACAAGAGTATATTTGTAAAATGTTTCATCAATATCTCAAAAAATGATATAGTAATAGCAATTTAAAAGAAGTTTGTAAATTTCTTATAAAATATTTCTGCGGCTTTTCGGATAAGTCAATTCTTTTAGAGGACTAACAATAAAAAAAATATAATGGTTCAAATCAATTCGTATTATCTTCCATCCCCATAAATACATTATCCGATAATTTATTTATGAAACTTACTATTTTTAGGACTATAATGAATTATTACTTAGATACTATTTTTAGTCGAAATTACTTTTTTTGTACTATTTTATATTTTGAATATTTAAATTTTGGAGAACAAGAATAAGTCATTCAAGATATAATAATAAGCTCAATTTCTCTTGTATTAAGTATGTGGTATAAATAAAAATTTTTAATAGATTGTATACAGGGTGTCCAGGAAGTAGTGCACCAAAATTAAGGGGATGGTAGCTTGGGTCATGACCTACCAGAATATCAAAATATGGCATTAGTGAAAACCTCACCGTTTTCGAGATATTTGGGTTTTTATGAAAAATTAAATTTTCACTACCTTTTGTCAGATTATTGACTAGTAGGTGTACATAAAAAGACATGTTATCATTTTTTTTTGCTAAAATATTCTAGATAAGTTGCCCTACCTGGTAAGGATATCATTTTTTATTACTGACACAAGACCGTCACGAAAAAAATAATTAAATTTTCTTTGTTGCTGCTCTAAATTATTTGACTCTACTATATATCTATATATACTCTATTATTAATGCAATATATATTGTATAGATTATTTTATGCACAATCCTCTAAAACCGGAAAAAAAATCGTACAACTACTATCGTTAAGTTACTGAGGGTTTTTTAAGACTGAGATAATTCCAGTTCCATCCTGAAGCACCTTTATTAAATACACAGGCTGATTTTGGACTAAAATTTTTGCTCAGAATCTTTTTGGGCTTTATAGAGCCCAAACTGACCCTAAACTGTTTAAAATCGGCTAAAGTTAACAATTTTAGATCGAGTTTGGACTGAAAATCTTCATCTTCTTATTAGGAACACATCAACTTTAGAGATGTTATTTAGAATGATTTTAGACAAAAAATCGGGAAATTTAAATCTTTAAACGTGTTTTACTCAAAACAGAATTTTGAATTATATGATTTTTTCCAAACACCCCCTCATATCGTAATCGCATTTTGTAATTGTGTAAGCGGTTTCGGTAAAGAAAGTCTACTTGTTCAGGAAAAGAAGGCTGATTTCGAGAGAAGCACGTTTTACAACTGGATAAACATATTGCCTTAATTCAGGATTCCAGTAACATTTTATCGCATTGCCTGGAATTTTATCTCTAAGGCCCTTCGTCAATTTTTGCTATTTACTACGAGCTTTATGCATGGTTTCATTTTTTTTTTTTCTCCCTTGCGAGCAAATGTTAGTCCGGGCAATTTTTAGGAAAATATACCCATGAGGAAGTAAAAACAAGCAGTGTTGAAAGGTTTCTTTCATACTCATATAAACTGCACGCATGCAATTCTGGCAATTATCGCATCTATTTAATTATTTTTTTTTCCCAATTATTTAGTACCATTCGAATAAATCAAGGGTTATACAATCCAAACGGCGCACTCGATCCAGAGACACCCTCATTTTTGTGGGGAGTGGCCAGTTGGGTGCAAAAGGTACATTTTAATCTTTTCACGGGTGTGCCACATAAAAAACTGGCAATATTCCCAAATGGTCCCTAAAAACTCTGATTTACGGCTGCAGCAGGATAAACTATAGCATTTCGAGAATTACAGGTTTTCATATAGTGCGAGCCACCGCAATTTGGTCGCAATTTGCATAAAGCCAAGGAAAGAAAGCTCACCAGCACCCAGCGGAAGTAATTACTCACCGCAGAAAAAAAAAGAGTGCCTGACACAACTTCCTTGTTCAATCGCGTGACAAAAGTGGTTTCGATTCCACACACTCCCCCGGAGCGAATTCCAACCCAAGTTGAATTGGCTGTTGAAACGTATCGAATTGCACTTTATCCCCCAACCCCAGCAACGATTCAACCACAATTGACGGCCCTAGAATTGCATAGAATGGAGCCCTGCGGAAAATCAGGGAATCACTTGACTCTTTTTTGTGGTCCTTGCATTATGCATGGTAGTAGTTACCGCCGCCCCTGGATTACAAAAACCTATCCGTCGAGCGGACGTCCATCAGTGTCAATCGAAATCAAATGTCGATTAATGCAATTCATTTGCATGTTGATAATTTCGGGGCGAATATTAATGAGCGATGCATCGTCCGAGTCCGGCGGCGGCCGTTGGCTTGTCGACGAAATTCGTTGTTTTATAAACAATAAGTCGTTGCCGGTATTAATGGCAGTTAATTAAAATCGACTCATTACATTCGACAACCCTTCGGTCGATTCCACGAAAAAAGCAAATTAACATTCCGCGGCGGTGTGGCGGGAGAGATAAATTTCTCATCAAGTACACTGGAAATACATTAAAAATACTCAACAGCCTAACGTTTTACTTTTATTTCATTGTTTTAATTCACATTTTTTCCCTTTTATATACCAAAATCGATTGGAGCAGATGCTAAATAATTGGCTAAGGGTTTTACCCTTTAATTTCTGCAAATTTCAAGACCTTATTTAACATTCGCTTGTCATGTCATTAGTTTTTTCTTGTAAAATTTCATTACCAATTTTGGTGACAACAGAGATGTACATTTTTAAAATTTTAAATTAAAAAATTTAACAGAGAATTGCAACAACACCTAAACTCCCTAATATTAGTTTATTGCACTGACATGAAAGAACTGGACTGCTAACCATCGTCTGAAAAATGACCACTTTTAGCACAGGCTCAAACTTTATGGGGCAAATCATGCTATTAAAAATTCGCTAAAATACCGCACAATTATGTTTAAGCTGACACAAATTAAAAATAATTAAACTTTCACGAACCGATTTCTTTTATATCTCGCTCAATTTTAAGTTTTTTTTCGGAAAAATAACAGAGATAGGTTAAAATCATTGTTCCTGCCTTCGTCTAACCTTCATATTTCTCATACATACCAACCAAAGCTAAAAGTTGTATCACAAAATGCCGTAGCCATCTGTTGGACATCGTAAAACTATTCTAACAGCTAATTGCAACGGAAAATAATTTGGGTCATCTAGTGAGGACGATGAGTCGTGAAAGTTGGCAGGCAATTTGTAACGGCTGTCGTGGGTTCCACTTGAAAAAACGGACTTGACCTTAGGTCAAGGTCAAACCTAAGGTGACCATCAGATAGCCAGGGAATAATCCTATTACTTCTGTTTGGAATTTTTGCCGAAAACCCACTCCTGACGAGTTATTCTGCAGTTCCCGTACTTTGACCTTTCTCTGATATAACCTTCAGAGGTCAAATTTTTAAAGTAGTCAAGGTCATAGTAGAACGTAAAATATCCTGCTCTTTTAGCTCTCGAGGTCAAAAGTAAGAGTTGCAATTTAAAAAACCGACTTGACCTTGAAATGACCCTGAAGACCAAGGTCAAGGTCAAATCTAAGGTCACTGTTTATTTGCCAGGGAAAAATCGTACAACTTTTGTCTAAGTTATTTTTCTCTGTGATGCCTACTTTTCAAGTTATTCTGCCGTCCCGGTACCTAATTGACACGCTGTATGCAGTGCCGGCCTTAGGCTTTTGCGTTTAGTCGGGCAAACTTTTCCTCGGCGCCCCTTTTAAAGAAAAATATAAAAATTATGGCTTAAAAAAGAAAAAAACACGGTTTTATAAGTGGCGCAATAAAAAGTTGAACAATTATCGCAGGTTCAAAATTTCTTTTAACTTGTAGTGTCATCAAAAATTTAGCAGTGTGAACAATTTCAAGGTTTGGGCTTTCCCCGAACATAAGTAGTTAAACTTCGATTTCTAATTTTGAATTACATCAAAAATGCACAGGCGGACGGACAATACGGTCAAGTTAAATAATAGCTTTAAAAATACCCCCAAGGGGAAAAAAAAGTACGATTTTTTTTGCTACGATGAACTGGCCATAAAGCATAATCCGAAAAACTTTTAGATAATTCTTCTATATTTTCACAAGTTCCGTCATCTACCGCATTTTGATTGTTGGAATCGTCCTCATCTATGTTCAACTTATTTCCATCCGAAATTGGTTTAGGCGATTCAGATCTAACTTCATTTTGAATAGATCGTTCTGACGCTTTTCTTTTTCTGTATTCATAACCAGACGGGTCTCGTTTTCCATCGTTAAAATAAAATATTATCAGCCTGCATAGAAAAAAAGATAACAAATGTTGATAAGAAAAAATTAATTTTTCTGCAGTCCCGACAGCAAAGTGTCAACTTTGTAACCACCACTCAAAACAAATTTCCACTTTGCGTAGGCTTCGAACGGAAAAATCGTAAACGTTACTCGGGTGTTAAAAAAGAAGGCCTTAGATCAAATAGTTGGGCATTCTTTATTTATAACCGACTTCAAAAAAAGGAGGAGGTTCTCAACTCGACTTTATTTTTTTCTTCTTTTTCTTTTTTTGATATCTTCGAATTGTAAAGGTGGAAACTTAGGGGATGAATCCCTTTTATTGAATTTCAACCTCTTCCCGTCAGCTAAACATTGAAAAATAAAACAAAATTTACAACAAAATAAAAAACGACTTCAAAACTTTGCCTGTATGTACAAATTTAAACTAAAAAGTTAAAAATAATATTTTTTATTACTTTAAAGAGAAGAGCATTCAAGCACAATATACAAAACTATTAATACTGGTACTTAAATATTTACAATATCTAATCAGTTACTTTTTGGAGTCGGTGCCAGCCAAGGCAAGTTTAAAAACCCAAATTCTCTAGGTTTAAAACTTGTCTTGCCTACACCAATTAAAAACTGACTGATTAGTTATTGTAAATATTTAAATATCAATAATTTTGTATATTATCCTTGAATGCTCTTTTCTTTAAAGTAATAAAAAATATTATTTTTAAATTTTTAGTTTAAATTTGTACATACAGGCAAAGTTTTCGAAGTCGGTTTTTATTTTTTTTTTTTGTAAATTTTTTTTTATACTCCCAACGTTGCGTAATCTATTATTGAATTTCATATATAAACAGAAAACTACATTTGATACCGGATGTGACACTGGACAGAACAGGATAAAGAAAATTAAATTTGAAGGGTGAATATACCTTCCGTAAAATTTTCTTTGAAATGCTAGTTAAATGTGCAATAATAAAAGCAAAAAGTCAAAAATTAGGAAGAATAAAGAGTGTAAGTAGAAAATGTTGATTCATGTATTAAAGAATCTTCAATGCTTCATCTGAGAATAAAATTTACTATATCCGAGTAATGTATCTCTGAGAATCAGCAGCTTAAGGCTTCATGATTTTCGAAACGTATTTTGGATTTCCTGAAATAATCTTTATATGCATTTAAATATTGTATAGCATTCCAATTGTTTTTCATTGAATTACGAATCTTTGCCACGAAAACTTGGAATAATAATCAATTAAACTAGTAAATACTTCGAACGCAGTTTGATATTATCATGAAATCTGCAGTTTCAAAATAAACTATTGGAAAAATTGGAAAATCAATTTCGTATTTACTATTCATAAATTTTGCATTTCAATAACATTTACAGGTAAATTGGAATAACTCTCGTCAGAATCAAATACTAACATAAATGTATAATAATCAGTTTTTATATCTTGCTTTTCTCTCAAAAACTGAATGCATAAAAGGTACAAAGTCCAAAAATGACCTTATGCATCACTCGTTCCTTTAATATTTTTGAAGACCAAATGAGTTTTTAAAAATAATGATTTGCAAATATTATTTAAAAATTTTATGGAACTCTTAGGAAAGCCCAGAACACTTGCGACATCCTCAGCTTAGGAGTGATAGCTGCGCTCTGCAAATATATACAATATGTCTAAAGCGCCCATCGTGAATTTCTAAGAAAAAATTTATTCCAAAATACACAAAAAAAATGGAAAACGGCTCTTACCAAACCTCGGGGAATACATATAAACACAAGCCGGGAAGTCGAAAATGCACATGTAGTGATGTAGTCCGTGAATCGGGGCGAAATTACATTGCTTCTTATGGCGGAAATTTTAACGCAAATATCTTTAATATTTTGTTCTCGCCCCTATAATGATTTTGGTACCATAAGAACGGTATTCTTCCCCAGTTACAATTAGTAGAACATCACTTTTTCGTAAAAACGATAGTTCAGCAGATTCGCCCTGTGGAGTAGAATAAATGGGCTATACCGCCATAAGAACCAATCATCGGAATTAGACGGCTTGTATTTATGATATTGTTCGTGGGGGTTTTGCTTTTACGATACTTATACATAAAATTGCCACTTTCCTTGGGGGGAACACAAAAACACCTCGGGAAGAAAAAAAACTGCTTCAAAACGCAGGTTTGTCTCCCTTGCCTTCGTCTTACATATATTTTTACTCAATTTTGCAGTTCTACAAACTTATTCTTCTGAGAAATTTTAATATGTTCCTGATTCATTTGGCGCCCCAAATCGACCGGCGCCCTCGGGCGCCGCCCGAGCTTGCCCCCCCCTAAGGCCGGTACTGGCTGTATGTCAGTGGTTTATTGGTTGTGAACAAAGATTGAAATAGACAACAATATTCTCTATAATTTGTACCGTCATGCATTGATATTTTTAGTGATCAGTGTTTTGGTAACATCATCGTTTTGCTCTCTTCGCATTAAAGTATTGGAAACAAACAGATGGCACTGTACGGTCAAAAGTCCCCTTTCCTTTTGTAGTAGTATTTTCAAAATATATTTATCGTAGTTTTTTTACCCACAAGTCTTTTTAACCAAATTTGTAAATTTGCAGGAAGTGAGAATTTTGTTTGGTATATTCAAACAGACAAGAGTTTTAACCTGTTTATGACCTTGAAGAAAAAATATAAAATCAATATAAATTTCCTTTCCCATATATGAGTATATGCGTGAGGTACCAAATTCTGACTCTTGTTGAGTTTATTTTGAAAAAATGCCTGGAAGAAAAACATTTTTAAAAATAACCAAAATCGTAGGTCAAAAATGCGCAAAGCAAATTGTTTACTAACCATTTCTTGATTAACTTAGAATTTGAATGTTAACTTATCTTTTTGCTTGTTAACTTACTATGTACTATGTTACTAGGTACAACTATACTTCTCATTGTGAGATGACTATTAAAATGTAGATTAACGTATTCTTCAAATAAGGGGTTATTTGTACTTAGAAAGGACACTTTTTTAAATTCTTTTGAAATGCAACGTATTGTTTTGTTGCAGTGCTCTGTTTCCATCTATCAGAGAAATTTATTTCACGAACATTCTGTAAACACTTCATTAATAATTATGAATACTTCTTTTTAAAAACTTCTCAAGCAATCAACGCGGAATTTTCTCGATATCTTCTAAATATGAAATATGAATGCTTAATGTTAAGATTTTAAAAAAAGTTGGGTTTTACAAAATGGCAAACTTGAAAAGCGAAATCACCATTCGTTTAAGGAAAAGGTTTAAAAAATCTATTTCCCTGTATATAAAAAAAAACACGGAAAAATAATCTCGCTATGAAATGTTGATAATTTATAAAAAATAGTAAATTTAGACCATGTTTTACTAAATTCGATAGCAAATTAAACAAAAAATGGGTTAAGCAACAATATGATAAGTTAAAATCACTTATAACTGATTATACATGTTTAATTTCATTGTTTCGGCAATATGTATGACGTGGTTTTTAAGAATTTTTCTTTTTAAATTGACCAAATTTATTTTTCTGAGTGTAGGTATGTACATAATGTGTACAAAAGTGATTTCCATGTCCATAACCTCAAAACTAATTGGGCTCAAATTCATATTTGAGATCTATTACAATCAACAATATTTGTTTAAGGATTTTAATGAAGATGTTCAAATATTTACTCTATATCCATAAAAAGAGCACGTTCTGAACTAAAGGAACCTCGTAAAGATTTAGTAAACTATTTCTAAGAAGCTAAGTACCCGCAGGTCTTTCAAAAGTGGTCTCGTTACAAAGACGAATGTATCGAAGGAGCTAGACAAATCACCCTGTGTCAAGATGAGCACCACTGACTCAAGAGGACAAGATCCCTAGAGCTATAAGACCGATATGCACAGGGGCACCAAAACTTCCAGATTTATGGTCTGACTTACAATTTTTAATATAAGCTCCCTATGGTCGTTTGGATTGCTTTCAAAACTGAAAAATTCACGGGACGAGAAATCATTGGTACGTGCATCAGGAGTCTCATATAAATTTTCTGGAGCTGCACTGCAACGTTTTTGAGTATTTTGGATGGTAGATGCTCGAGATACTTTCGTCCGTGTCACGCGCTCAAGCACCAAAAAAACATCCCCAAAGTCATGCCTTCGAGTCAATTTTTTGCAAATTTCGGTGCGTGCTGCTTAAGTTTCGATTATAAACAAAAACACGCTCCACCACGATGAGAGAGATCCGAGCATCATCCAGACCAGATAGACAACATCGGAGGGGGCGAGTTCAGCACGCTCGGTCGACTCAATCGATTACGTCTTATAAATAACCCGTAGCGAAGCACACAAAATCCTTGATGCATATAAAATCATGATGTGATTTTCTTTAATGTTTTGCTATCAGGGAGCTCTAGGTTAGGGGATGGGATGCAGGGGAAAGGGGTCCCAGTGCAAGGTAAGCGCCGGGAGGATTTCATCGGGGAGAAGTCACAATTTACAACTCCCGGTCGGAATTGCACGTGCCAGCGGATCAACTCGGGTTTATTGGCGGCGGGTATTATTTTTATTTCCAGTTTACTATGCAGAATATGATCACGGCCTCAAAGCGAAGGGTGTCTGACCCACAAAAGTATCTTTTATATATGCTCCTTCGTAATGAAGGAGTGTGTCCTTGTTTGCTTGCTTATCTCTTCCAGAGTTTTATTTGCACGACGGTTAAAGCTACGTACCTTTCAGCTCAATAAATTTTGGTTTACTTTTAGGGCTGTCACAACATTGAGGAGAACAGAAGACCTATCGCTTCATTTTGCATTTTTACTGTTTGTAATCTCTGCAGATTGCGGGACGTGTGTCTATAATTACGTCAATATGCGATACGATGATTTAATCCAAGCTCTCACTTAAAAAACATTAGTATAGGGAAAGTAATAATAATAATAATGATGCTCACACTTAAAATTATCATTTCTCAAAGTCTACAAAGATAAACTAGATTGATATCAAAGAGTAACCCCAAAAATAGCCCGTTTGGGAGTTCGCAAATCTACCTTATGATGACTCATTAATCACAAAAAAAAAAAAATTTGGAATTGAGCATAAGAAAGGTTTCGGAGACATAGAGGGATCAATACATTAGATTTGGTTGTATTATTATTATTGTAAAGAAATTGCAGTGCGTAATTTACACAAAAGGACTTGTTTTGGTCTACAAGTTTTAGTAAAAGTACAAATTTGCTGAAATTGTTCTTTGTTATACACAAACCAATTTTTGAATATTATATCGATGGAGTAAATTCTATCAATGTTGAATGCTATATTTGTAGTGTTTTAATTCACCATAAAATTCATACATGTTATCACTAACGATTTTTTGATCTTCGGCACTCACTACTTGAGAAACTTGTTTCACAAGTGGCCTATAGTTAAAAAAACTACTTATAAGCTTATAGTTCATAACCAATTCACGTTGAATCATTTTTGGAATAGAAATTAGATTTTAAACATTTGAGCAACCACATTGAAACCTTGGCTATAAATTGACAAATCAGTTGTATTTGGCTCAACATTTGATTTGTTATCAAACAAAGCTCATAAATTATCCAATTTAGGTTTTTTTCGCATTGCACCTTGGTATTAAATTATTAATAGTTAATCTATTGCTGTGTTTGCTATAATCTTATGCAGTAATGCAAGCAAGACAAATTACCAATACTGGTACTTCAAAAAATATAATTACCATTGTCAAGTAATGCTTTTGAAGTACAGTAATGATGAAGTATCATAACCATTATTTTTAATGGTAATTACATTACATACTGGCAATGGTATTGGTAATTTATTTTGCTTGCATTACTTGTAGTAGTACTAAGGCCGTTTTTGAATTCACATGCACTTGCACTTAAATCTATTTTTCTCACTAAAAGTTCTCCTAAAAACTCCGAATAGTGCGTAGGGCGATCGCAAATACAAGTACTTTGCTTTGCAGTGTTCTCCAAAGTACACTTAAAATCGTTAGGGAATAGTGCAAGTGCATGCCTATTCGAAAACAGCCTAAGCATGGTAGTGCATTCCAAGAATAATGTATTATTTTACACTTTGATCTTACAGACTTAAAAATAAATAAATACGTAACAGTTTAAAATGGGGTTTTATTTCAGGTGAGCATTTTCTGTTGATAAAATTAAACAAACATGTTGTTTGTGGGAAAGTGAGCGGAGTCGTTACATTTGCCATAACATATGGATAAAATACAGTATCTTTTCAGACATAGGGTTAAATGATAGTGTTTCCATATGGAATACCCTATTTTTTTTCAAAACCGTTCTATAAATCGTACGAGTAAAGATAAAGCTTTTTAAAATGCAAAATTTTCTTATTAATTCTTTCGATCAATTTTTTTAGGAATCGCACTCTTCTATCTGAATTGAAACGAAAAATTTAAACACGCAAATGACAGAATACACAGGGACAAGCAATCGGTGATTTTACCCAAATTTACTCGGTCTCGCAGTGTGAGTAAAATCTGGTAAAATTGGGTAAGAGGAGAACTACTGGCAAGAGCTCAATGTTTCCCCTCCGTAAGGTTAACAGACACTTTAAGGTAAAAAGTTTTACCCATGATTAAAACTTTAGAGTTAACAGACAGACCTCATATTTCCTTGAAATTTAAGTGTATTTGTGTCAAAATGACTTGTTTGAATTATGCACGTACGAATGTAGACGTAATAGAGAAATATTTTAAGATCCAGGGTCTTAAAAAGGACTTTTCAAAAATTGGCATATTTACCCTACTTTGCTGCGGAAATCCAAAAACTCTGAGCATTTTCAAGAACCAAAAAATGCTCAGCATATTATGTCAAAAATGGTTTAATTCAAAAGGAATTCTGTTAGAAGAAATGGCTTTAAGAATATAGACCCAAACCAAGTAATAAAATTGGAAATCAGAATACATATTTGATTAAACAAGGTCTCGTATAGAGTTTTGTCCTTTTCGTTGCATGTTAGGCCACAACTTGACCCTTGGTAACCATGGCAGTGGAGCACTCTTAAATCAAACTAATTTCTTTTCCGAGTCCAGGCAACAAACAATATTGTCCCCAAAAACAAAGAGCCTCACACAACAGCTGTCAAGTGCTTGGACGACAGAGGACTGGGAGCTTCTGATTTGTTTGAATTCGGTACGAGGAACACCAAAAATCTAGGCAATTGTCCGAACTTTGACTAGACGCCTTAGTGCCTTGCTTTACGCAAAGCGATGACATGACAAACAGTCGATGAATTCAGGGAAATTGTGCTTGAAGAGGGGCCGGGCCATTCTCAGACCCGGATCCGAGCCCACTCAACGATTTATTTACCTCCCAAAATTGACATCGCTGGATAAGTTGTGAGTACGTCCCGGAGGCAAAAGAGCTCGAGAGCGACACTATATGTTCAGAATGACCTAACACTTCCAACTGACCTTGGTGAAGGTCGCAAATAACCCACAATGACCGAGTTGAGGCCCGGGCAACAGCAGGAATTATGGGACACGCTCTATGAATATGATTTCCTACCGGAAATTTGTATTTCACACTTGTCGTCTATGTCGAAATGAAATCTAATTTGTCAAGGGCGTGATCGGTAAAGTTTTTGGGGCTGTTGTATGCCACCACCTTCCGTTCCGGTGAAAAATGACTGTTTAAAAGGTCCCCTTTCAGAAGAAGTTAAAGCTCTTAAGGAATTATTCCGGGGGCGCCCCTTGCTCCATTCGCTGCTCATGATAAGATTGATTTAATGAAGCAACATTGACACTATCGAACAATCCCCAGCTCTCTCGTGCAGACGAGTTCCTTGTTATTTTTTTCCTTTTTCAATTTGCCCTTTCAGGAAGACTCGTTCAAATCCTGTGACGTACAGTGATAGGGTGTCTTTACGGAGACGACGTCGAGATGTTTCCCTTTTTCATAAATTATGTAATTGGAGACAGCTTCCAGAAGTCTTTCTGTCTTCTGCGCTGCTTTATGATTATTCAACTGGTGGGTTCAGCGCCGCCTGATGGAGTAGGAGCCACACTAAGTCCAAGAAAAGTAGGAAAAATGGGAACTTGGTAGTACTGACGCTCTCGGAGGTGTAATAATTGAGCATTCGGCGGAACCGCGAATAAATTTTAAAGTTGTTTTTCTGTGGTTTCACCTCTTTTAAGTCACTTCAAATAACCAAAAAATTATCACGCGCCAAGAACGCTTTGATATTTTTTATACCATTGTGTAAGTGGGGTTCTTACTAAGAAATCGGAACGCCCTGAAGAAAGCTTCCATCGTGTTCTACTAAATGAAATTCCTTCAGAAGTTTGAAGTTACTTTTAAAATCATCTTAAATTTTTCAAAAAGTTTTCATGGAACTTTATCCAATAAAAGAGTTTAAGTGCCAAAATTTGAGCAGAAAATTGATTGATTTCCACAGCGCTATGAATGCCCTATTTTAATTTTCTCCCTCTTCCGATTTGGCCACTTTTATGCACCAAGCAAACCGCGAAAGTAGTTTGGAATCTTGTGCAGGTTTTATGATATGCGGTAGTTAAGCAGTTCAGTTCAATGAAAATATTATGTAAACCACATAGAGGCTAATGAAGTGCTTATTTTAAATTAAAACTTAATGACAATTATTTAACAACATTGTTAGGAATAATTTGCGAGATATTTCCTGTTTGTAAGGCTAAGGAATGGTATGCAATTAGTATTTTTTTGTATCTGGTATAAAGAATTGGTTCGAAGTAAATTGTTGGAAAAAAATATATATTTAAAGAAATATTTCAATCGGTGCTAATCAGTTTGAGATCAGTTTCAGTGTAAAAGAATTAAACAAAAATTAACATTTACTCTTACTTCTGAATTAATGGGAACTATTTTTGAATCCGCCAGCGGGAATGAAAAAAAGCAGAATCAGGAAAGAAGTATTTTATGAAGTATTATAAATATAATAAAGCAATGAATAATAAACATTTTTTTTATCATTCAAATATATTTAAAGGTTCCGTATTTATACGAACCTTCCACAAAGAATGTTAAGCAAGCTGCTAATTTTGACTCTAAGGTTACGGATGACGAGCGTATTACGAACAAATTCTCCATTGATTTCTTTCAATATCGAGGAAAAAGCCAAAAATGTTCTTAAAGCTAAAAAAACACTGTTATTAAATTTTAACTATAAACACAAGGGTTCCAAAAATTAACTTTATAGGTAGTTTAAGTAAATCGACTCCCAATTTTTGGATATTCTATACATTAAATTCAACTTTATATCGAACAAAGTAAAAATACAGAAGGATCTGTTTCTGATAGTTCTTCTTTGAACGTTAATATATCTTTGATCATTTTCATCAATTTCCACATTAATACGTTTGCGGACACTAAAAATTCCAGTGAGCTACATCTGTTGTAATTTTTGAAAAATGAAAAATTCGACCAAAACTAGTTGACATAATTAATTGGATTATTTGTATGCAAATCCTTAATTCTTACATTGACAATATGAGGCGCTATGTATTTGTTTGCATAACTTTTTTTTTTTTTTTAATAATATTCTCCCGTGTAGGGAGCAGCTGATACAGTCATGAACGTGATCAAAGTGCTTTCATTTAATTGGTTAAAGGGTTTTTTATGGGGAAATCATGTGTATGTTCATTTTATTTTACCTGCCTTAACGACAGCATACACACATGATTTTTGTGTGCACATCAATGACACATTATCTTTGGAATGATTTCAGGTCCCTCCTTTTATAATAAATTATAAAAAACAAACCGACAATTTCCGATGTGCACGTATTAATTTATAGATACCCGACATTTGACCAGACATAATTTGTAATAGTAGTCAGAATATCACATTTCAATTAATAATTATATACAATGAATACTTAGTCCGTGGCAAGCGCCCTCGTCCTATTTGTCTCAAATAACAATAAAAAATTAAAACAAAGATAAATGGTAATAAAAGATAAATGGTGATAAAAAGTAGACAAATATAAGAAATTAAAATTGTAAAACACCTCACATTTCGTAAAGGTCATGTAATTTGCAGCAGCAAGGAAAACAAAACATAAAAAATTCAATTAAAATAGAATGGAAGGGTAGTCAAAGAGAAGAACAACATAACACCATAAAAGCAAGAAAAGAGAATCCTTCGATCCTCTCCTCGCACTTTCACCCAATACATAGGGGACTTAGGTGTCTGCTCACCAACCCTGACCTTGAATAGAGTAAATGAACGCAAAGCATATTCTAAGAAAAAGGGGAATGGCCTGCCATTCCACTTGAAATATTGTAAGGAAGAATGAAGAATAAAATCCCCTCAAGAGACAGAGAATAAACTCGATCGACTACATAAATTGAAAATAAAATTAATTAAATAGGTCCTGTTTACTTTGATCTACTGATGGGAATTAAATATCTAGTATCTAGTGGAAAGCTAAATTCTTCCAATGCATGAAATGTCCTACTGATTGTGTGGTTGCTGAAAGTGTTAAAGGGTTCTGTTGTATTTAAGCAATTATAGGGAACATACTACTATTTTTTGTAGAGACGGAGATTTGAAATAAAAATACACTACTTGCACTTCAATATCGGATACATTTATTTTTTGTTTAACTAAAATATATAATAAAATAGTTATAATTTGCCGGGTAGTTAACGACACCTTCTTCTCGGGGTGGTGCTTCGCTTGTTTCTGTTGCTTCTGTTGGGTTCTGAGCGTTACAAAATAAGCAAAGAAACTGAGCAAACAAATTAAGAAAGCAAAAAAAGAAAAATGTGACATTGCAAAATAAATACCATATATTTCTGGGATTTCCAAGTGACCACGAGGTAGCCAGACCACTCGTTTTATTTTATAGAGGTATCGCCAGTAGCCCTATTCCTCTCAAACTACTAATTATTACAAAATAAAAAATAAAAAAATAAAAACATGCAGCAACAATAATTATAAAATATGCCAGGAACCTACCTATCTTTGTATTAATATTATAGCTGGCTGTTATCCCTAAATTAAGTGCTCTTTTTAAGGTACTAGTTCCCTGTAGTTCAAATTGACAAAAAAAAAATTGTTTTTCTTGTTTTAGTACTTTATTATAATGGAGGGCTCTAAAAAATGAGCAGTCCAAAAACAAGAGAGTTCCATGGAGCAGTCCAAAAACAAGAGTTCCATTTATCCATTTTGGATAATTGCAATTCTTGACGCATCTGGACCTTTATGAATATACTTCGTCATATATTTTAAAGTTTTGGTTGAAGCTGCATTTTCGAAATTTGCATGGCAATCCATAATTCGAAGGATAGCCGGATTATACGGTACTACCCAGGCGAACATTTGGATTTCCCCAAACTGGTACCCTAACTGAACTGCGACAGGACCTTTTATATTTTACGTAGCCTCTGTCATCTATATACGTTGAATCATTCGCAAGCTTGGGGTAGAATGTCTGGCATTTCCTCTTATTTAAATACATGCAAGGGGATCTTAAATGTTCAGAACCACATGGACCGTACAACATATGTTGCAAAACCATTCTTCGGAGCCGTCCTCCAGCTTCATTTTCTAAAGGAATTATTGCTCTGATCGCTTTATCAATTTTATCAGAGAACATCGGACCTCCGCCCTCAATGATTGCTATGTACGCATGGTGTAGCCCACGTTTTTGGAACTCAATAACGTGGACTACATAGGACATTTTTCCAAATAGATTACCGCAACGAATGAGACGCATACGATTATGTAATTTAAATTTAAAGACCCTATTAAAAATATCCAGGCGATCCATGCTATTTTTGCCTCGGTGCAGACTATCGTGAATTTCTGGCCAACGGGGTTTACACGTATATTAACTGTTAGGAAATAGGTTGGCTTCCCTAATCTACCTACCAACACCATTGCATCGTGGTAATACTTTTGCATGTACCGTGGACTATGCGTATGCGTTGATGGCAAATATATTTTGCCCGCCCTAATTCATCCCTCTCCAGCAATCGTTTCATTAACTTTCTTTCGAGTGGATGGATACTCGTAAAACCGTCTTCTGGTTATGCTGAATAAAGTTCAATTTTTCTTCCTCCAATCGACTCCACATATCGACAAAGTACTCTTGTCCCAGCCGTCGAAGATATGTTAACCTAGGCTCAGCAAGAAGTAATCTGTAATATTTTGTTTGGGTAATTTTATTCCCATTCCTATTTACTAACCCAGTGTGCCAACCAGCAGTTGCCCGAGGAAAAATCAAGGGATATTGCAAGCACTCATAGCTTACACTTAACAAAGAAACTTGGTTGAGCCTTACTTGCCGCACCTTCTAAACAACTACACGCCCTTGGCCATTGCGGTGAATGCCAGTTTTTGTAATACCACCAATTTCATTGCTGCCTGGCATATCACTAACAACGGGTTCGTGTATTGCTCGTGGTGTTCTTTCTAACACTAAATGCGTGCTAGTATCTGCGTGCGATGCTACCAACGGATTTACCAAATTGAGGTGTCTCTCAATTTGTTGCAGAATACCGACATTTAACCGTCGGCCTTCTACAATTCTTTCCCACTCTACATTATTTTCAATGTAGAGCACAGAATTATTTGTGGTAGCATCATAACTAAGAAGATCAAACACGCGATGATATGTGCGTTCCAAAACTTTCACGAACGATATACCCGTTGTTGAATATTGGAATCCGCCCGTTGAACCAATAGCGGAAAAGGCAAATAAATTATTGTATTGAATAATAAAAAAATAATTGCAGTCGTAGAATGCCGCATCAAATTCCGATTATTTTCCTATAAAATTAACTCTGTCACGGCCAAAACAAAAAGCTTTTTGATTTTTTTCTTCCTCGAACAAACACGCGCCGCAATGCTGGCATTTATGACAATTTTTCGAAATTAAGGCTGGTGTTTTCAAAATATATTGTATAACTTTAGTTAAATGCGCACCATTGCTATCCGCTAGCAAGTAAATATTTGACGATTAGTAGGTACTTGCATCACTTCCGGCACTTCTGGCACTACCGGTTCAGTTACATCAACGACAGAAGCATCGGAAATGGAAAGTTAATCCGGCTGGGGAATAGATACTTGCTTAGTGGTCCTGCGTTTTTTTTTTCTTTAGCCTCCTAACAGGTTTCCTGAATGGAATTTTGGAGGAAGGTATAACATTATTAACCTCAGGAGCAGGGACTGCATAAATTTCGTTGTTGTCCAATAAAGGCCTTTTCCTATTATTAATATTATTGCTACTTCACTAACGCGATTTTCATAAAGTGCAGGCCTTATTTGAACAATTTCAAAATGAGCATTATCCCACGGATGACATGTTAATAAAGCAGCTGCCAAATCCCTTACCGAATGGCAACTGAAAAATCTGACCACTCCATTATTTCTATCCGATAACTTACTAATATTCACTTGATGTGATTCAAAAATATAATATAAATTATTCACGATCCAAAATGCACACGTTATATTATGGGCAGTGAATAAAACGCCATCATTCAAACCTACTGACATAAAAACGTATCTAAGTCTCTTTTCGAGCATACCTGCCACCAAGTCATTTCTGCCAACTTTCCGAGAAATTTTCCCCATTCCATCATCAAATGTAGGGAATATTTTCTCGATATTAAAATGGTGACCTGAAGATTTCATTTCATTTATTATTTTGGAATTTGTGTACACAAGAGATACAATTTCTTTTAATAGCACACTAACTAAGATGGAAAAAAAAAAAGAAAAGGTTACAAATTAAGTAATAAGAAGAAGAAAAAAATAATAATAATAAAATAATAGAAAATGAATGAAGTAATGAAAACTATTACTTAAGTTAAATTAACCAGATGTACTAAATTTTAACTACAAATAATAAAAGCAATACCTACTAACCTATAACCTTACAACGCAAAAGCCAGAGAATTACCACAAAATAATTAGCAAAATTAAAATTCATACGTGAGAAGAAAGCGCTCGAACTCAGGAATAGAGGAGGCATACCAAAAGTCGTTAGGCAACCGGTTCCAAAGTCGGGAAGCCTGGACAAAGAACGAACTCTCATAAATACTGGATGAATACCTAGGAATAAGCAGATGACGATGACGGCAAGAATCTAAGAATTGTATCTCTTTGAACAAGTAGGCAGGTGTTCTCTTCTTTATTAATTTAAATAAAAATAATAGCAGTCTGCGTTTCAAATAAGTTTCAATACCACAACCAAGAAGAGAGTTGCTGTAGTTAGATATGTGCTCAGACCTACGCAATAAATAGACAAATCTAACGCAGTCATTGAAGGCTACATTCACTCTGCGCCTGCAAGTAGAATCAAGCCGGGGGAAAACAGTGCTGCAATAAGTAAAGTGGGGAATAAGTAAGGTTTTCACTAACTTTAATCGCAGCTGAAAAGGCAGTACATCAGCAGATAGCCAAAGTGTTCTCAAACTGCCGTAAACTTTCTTGAGAACATGTTTTATTTGTAGGCAACATGTAAGCAAGCTATTTAACTTAACCCCGAGACTAGAGACTTCTTCAGCATATGGCAAGGCCGTGTCATTCAGAGTAACCACCGGCAAATCAGCACCAGTCATTGAACAGGAAGTACCAAATGCAATGCACTGAGACTTAGAAGGATTGAGCAATAGCCGGTTCCGCGAAGACCATGCACTAATTCTTTCAAGGTCACCATTAATCCTCGCGACACAGTCCTCAACCAGGCTAAGAGGTCGAGTCAAATATAACTGTACATCATCCGCATACAGGTGAACTTGTACATCATGTACCATAGCAGGTAAATCATTAATAAAAAGGGAAAATAACAGAGGCCCAAGAATTGAGCCTTGTGGTACTCCCCTTGTCAATAAAATACAGCTAGACAAAGAGTCGCCAACTTTGACCTGCTGAGAACGTCCACGAAGAAATCCATTGATGAAAGTAATAGCGGTGCAGCTGAAATGGAAGTTACTTCGTAACTTATTAATAAGAAGTTCATGGTCCACACTATCAAACGCTTTCGAAAAGTCTAAAAGCACCATGATCCCAATATGCCCGCCATCAACCGCCTTTCGAAGATCTGAAGTTACTTTGACCATGGCAGACTCACAACTGGGCCCCGCACGGAAATCTGACTGACACGGAGTCAGAAGTTTGGTGCTCGTCAAAAACTCCTCAATTTGAATAGCTATCAACTTTTCCAGAACTTTCCCAAAAAAACACAAAATACTAATAGGTCGGTAGTCCGAAACTAATACAGCTGATGCTTTCTTAGTAGACTGAGAGCTAGTGAACCCTCCGTGTAACGGTCCGCCTGTAAGGCTAGAACTTTGTTAAATGATAAATTCTAGCATGCTAATTATAGTAACCATGACCTGCCAGCCCTTGGGCGTGCACATATATTTTTCCTATATTTTTGAAAATGTCAAAAAAAGTTAAAAAATAAACTTAACGCTGTAAGCTTGAAAATTTACTACGGCTTAGTTTATTGATTAGAACGTTCAGAAAAAAATGGACAGGCGATTCTGGTGAGCACAAGTACCGGACAGGTGGGTCAAAAGATGTACAGTACATATGCTTTCAAATAAACTTCGTCCTGTAAACTTGGAATTTATACAGGGTGAAAGGTCAGACCGAGACAAGCAAAAAATCGTATGGGTGGGGGGGGGGGGGGGGGGGGGGGGACATCTCGCACCGTTTGGCAGTTACAGGGTGATTCGTAAATCAGGATTTTGCCTTATATGGGAACCGCTCTTGTATTTTTATCTTTTTTTCTACGCATCGCAGCGGCCCCAAACTGATTTCAAAAAATCACTATTTGGAAGCTCTTTCCAAAAAAGTTTACACCACCCCCCTATCCCCAACCCCTTGGCCACAATCCCCCCTGCAAGTTGAAAAAATTAACTTTTATTTCACGATTTTTCACCTTTCGCCCCACTTTTCTCCGAAATTCATGTTATTAACATACCTACTTTTTGTTTTTTTTAAGTTGCCTATCTAACTACCTTTCCAAAAAGGTGCAACATGCCCAGGTAGAAAAGGGTTGCAAAAGTCCTGAAATTAAAACATACTCACAGGTACCTAATTACTTTATTGCACCATAATGGCAAAAGTCATTAAGTAAACAATTTTTATGACAGCAAGTTCGGAAATGTTTGTTTAGGAAACAGAGATAATACATTTTTATTATTTCAGCAAAACAGTAATAAAATAATAAATGTAATCTCGTTAAATAGCGTTATTAGTTTATTATATCCAGTATTGACTCTTAAGTATCCTGACGCTCCGTTTCTAATACCTCCTATGAATTATGGTATAAAAATTGGTAAGTTTGAAAGGACATTGACCACAGTTGAAGAAGCAAGCGATAAGAACGGGTGTTTAATAGAAAAATTTAAGATAAAATGGCAGAATGCAGTGTTGAAGAGTCTGCCGATATAATTTACGTACACGGTTTAGTAGACGGAAATGATAGTGAGGCCGCACGACAATACCAAAGGAGATTCCCGAATCGTCGTGTACCCGACAGAAGGGTATTTTCAAGGACTTTCAGAAGGTTAAAAGAAACCGGAAGTGTAATCACCCCCAGAGCAGAAACGCGATCAGGAAAATCGGCCGATTCAGCGGACCCCGACCAACAAATCCTCAACATCGTCAGGAACAGCCCTGTAATAAGCATCAGGCAGGTCGCACGAAGGTCAGGATTGTCTTCAGGGAGAGTTTGGACCGTTGTGAACCGAGAGGGACTACATCCATACCACCATAGCCCGGTCCAAGCACTACAGGAAGGAGATTCCGAAAGACGATTGCAATTTGCACTTGGCTGTTCGAGTCTGATATCGAAAACAGAAGGTTTCTAGACCGAATTCTGTGGACGGATGAATCGCAATTCACCCGGGATGGCATCACAAACTTCCACAACCTCCACACCTGGTCAGATGTGAACCCACATAGGACCAGGTGTCGGTCCTTCCAGCAAAGATTTAGTGTCAATGTCTGGGCTGGCATCATCGGCAACCAGTTGATAGAACCCTTCATCTTGCCCCAAGTGCTGAATAGTCAGCTATACTCGGACTTTTTGGAGAATACCCTTCCGGATCTGTTGGAGGACATCCCCCTGGCCACCAGAAGCGCAATTTATTTACAGCTCGACGGAGCACCTGCGCATACTGGGAACATTGTTAGGGCAAGGTTGAATGAACATTACCCAGAGCGCTGGATTGGACGAGGTGGACCGATTCCTTGGCCTGCTAGGTCACCGGACCTTACTCCACTGGACTTTTTCTTATAGGGAATGATGAAAGATGAAGTTTACTCAATACCAATCAACACCAGAGAAGAATTAGTTACCAGGATTGTGACTGCAGCCACGAAAATACGGGGGAGACTGGCTACCATAGACCTCAAACGTGAAATAAAACGAAGGCTACTTGCATGCATCGAAACTAGCGGAGAACATTTTGACCAGCTTTAAAAGGACAAACGTTTTAATTGTAATTAGTTTTTAAGCGAACAAAATGTATTTTTTAGTAAACTTAAGTATAATTTCCTAAAAATTCGAATTATCATGATATTCTGTAAAAGGATTTTTGTAAATAAATTTTCGTATCCTTTTCCTACCTGGGCATGTTGCACCTTTTTGGAAAGGTAGTTAGATAGGCAACTTAAAAAAAATAAAAAGTAGGTATGTTAATAACATGAATTTCGGAGAAAAGTGGGGCGAAAGGTGAAAAATCGTGAAATAAAAGTTAATTTTTTCAACTTGCAGGGGGGATTGTGGCCAAGGGGTTGGGGATAGGGGGGTGGTGTAAACTTTTTTGGAAAGGTAGTTAGATAGGCAACTTAAAAAAAATAAAAAGTAGGTATGTTAATAACATGAATTTCGGAGAAAAGTGGGGCGAAAGGTGAAAAATCGTGAAATAAAAGTTAATTTTTTCAACTTGCAGGGGGGATTGTGGCCAAGGGGTTGGGGATAGGGGGGTGGTGTAAAGTTTTTTGGAAAGAGCTTCCAAATAGCTGAAATAGTGAAATGAGTTTGGGGCCGCTGCGATGCGTAGAAAAAAAGATAAAAATACAAGAGCGGTTCCCATATAAGGCAAAATCCTGATTTACGAATCACCCTGTAACTGCCAAACGGTGCGAGATGTCCCCCCCCCCCACCCATACGATTTTTTGCTTGTCTCGGTCTGATCTTTCACCCTGTATAAATTCCAAGTTTACAGGACGAAGTTTATTTGAAAGCATATGTACTGTACATCTTTTGACCCACCTGTCCGGTACTTGTGCTCACCAGAATCGCCTGTCCATTTTTTTCTGAACGTTCTAATCAATAAACTAAGCCGTAGTAAATTTTCAAGCTTACAGCGTTAAGTTTATTTTTTAACTTTTTTTGACATTTTCAAAAATATAGGAAAAATATATGTGCACGCCCAAGGGCTGGCAGGTCATGGTTACTATAATTAGCATGCTAGAATTTATCATTTAACAAAGTTCTAGCCTTACAGGCGGACCGTTACACGGAGGGTTCACTAGCTCTTAGACTATAGGAATGGGTACAACAAGAGCCATTTTCCAAGTCTCAGGAAAAAAAGATTCCGTAAAACAGCAGTTAATTATGTGCAATATGTATTGCGATATATACGGTAGTAATATCTTAACAAAACGGGGATCAATACCATCCAAGATAAATGAAGATTTTATTGAATATCTTCAGCAAATAAGATGTATTCTTCATTTGGTCTGCATATATTATTACAATTGTCACCATTTACTATCACTACATCAATTTGCATTGAAGTCATAAAATGTCTAACCGAAATAGAAGAAAAAGCAAAAGCGATAGCCATACACCATTTATTGGCACTTTCTCCAAAATCAATGCATGCCTGACTTATACTCCGTGATGCTATGTAACTTAAAATAGTTTTATTACTACGTTTGAAAGGCATGTTTTATAATTATATATACTTGTTATTTAAATAATATTAAGTATATTATTAAGCAAACAAAAGAAAAAAGAAAATAAAAAGAAAAAACAGAAACAACAACCAAAACCCTTGGTCTTTTTGGCAATTTATAGCACACCAACCCGTTTTCCAACTGAAAAAAAAAAAATATTATTTTAAAGTGACTTTAATAAATCGTCAAAGAAAGTCCGTACTTATATTTGCGTGTTGCAAACTTATAAGTAAGTGAATACTTTGTAAATGACTTTTAGGCTCATGCGAATTTCTTATTTAATATAAAAACGACTTTTTTCTTTAAATATGTTACAGTAATTAATATAATAATAATAATATTTTCTTATACTCAATAACATTTCTGAAACATTGTGTCGTTTTGATAAATTATATTTTAATATTCATATTTGATTTTATTGTATTTCTTCAAAACGTAGTAATAGTGTATAATCAAGAACAAGTTGTTGCAAAATTAGAAGAGTTGCGCACACTCTGTAAATGATATTTTGGGTTTGTAGATCGTTACTGGTACTTTAAAATTAAATAGCATTTATAAAAGAAACAAAAGACCTATTCAACGATATTTCATCCAGTGATTTATATTTAACTTTATTTATGACGGTTTCCAGAATTTTTTAATTTATCAACATAATTCATACCCATATAAGTCATTTAAGTCGATAGCTATTTATTTATATTGTAAAGAACAATAATATTTTTTTAACATAAACATGGTTTAAAGTAAGCCTTAAATTAGGTTTTAGGGGTCGCTGATCAAGAATTTGAAGGCAAACATTCAAGATGACGGATCCAAAATAGCGGACGATATTTTCGAAAATCAACCGATCTACGCCAAAAGACCCCACACAAAACCAAGACCAAAGACTTTCAGCCAATTCAGTTGAAAATTTGAGAACGGTTTGGAGTATGTAGATCATAAGTCTCCATCCAAAAAAGGGTTAATTTTACGAATAAATTTTATAGGACAAAAAGTACTTATAATTAGCTAAAGAACACGTGCATTTTCGGAATTTTTTGGGACATATTTGGATTTTTCAAAAATGGCCAAATCTAAAAAACTAAAAGCAGTCGAAAAAATTCACACGTTTTCTTTGGTTAATTTGTTCTATAAATTTTGTTTGTAAAGTTGATCCTAGCGATGCCTCCCAAAAATTGTTTGAGACTACATACCAAGGACAAAAAATTTTTGCTTGACGAGTATGTTTTTCACTTTAGGGGGTTTTCTTGCCCCTCTACAGTCACAAGTGCACCCCCAATCTTCTTAATTTATCTCAAGTCGATGACCACTACAATATACCCCAAGGTCAGGGTTATCGGGGAGTCGGACCTTAAATATAATTACCAAAAAATGTATGCCGATTTTGGAATGATATTAATTTCGGACCGGCAGTCAATGTTTTCGGAATGGATGCTATGTCCGAACCGGAAGCTGCCATGTTAGTTGTCATGGACCCGTGGAACGTAGCGCACCGTGTGTTAACGACACCTTTATAGAAACGAGCCGATCTGTGATTGCCACGCAGCAGAGATTTAAAATGCATTTCAATGTCACCAAATCTTTCACCCCATGATTATTTTTTGTGGGATTGCCTGAAGTCTAAGGTTTTTCTTGAAAAGCAAAGAAATGCTTTACGTAATGCAATAAAATAAAAAATTGGGTTATGATTAAAAGACTCATGGATGTAGAATGATCGTCAATTGAGTGATGTGATTTTTGCCACATGATTTAGAATTCAGAATTTCTTTGTCGATTGGTTTTGCTGTTTTTTTTTTTTTTTTTTTTTTTTCAAATAGCAAGATGTACACTTTGAATTAAAAACAAAATAGAATTGATTGCAAACCTTCTGGTTTATTAATTCCCCAAAAATATCATACATTTTTGCTGGAACCTTTTTGAGGAATTAAACCTCCATACACAATTTAAATATTTGGAATAATAGTGCAGTGAATAATTGCAATTCTTATTACTAACTGAAAAGTCTGGTGAATATTAGTTGCCTAATTGGCAATTTGTGTCACGATCGCATTCTTGCATAAATCTCAGATAATTGCTCAGTTGCATCTCATATAATTTTTTATTTTTATTTTTTGTTATTTGAATGAAATATATTGCCAATATGTGATTTAGTGTGTTCACTTTGCATTTATAGGAAAACCGCATTGACCGGAATTTCGCGCATCGATTATTTGCTCAAATCAATCAGAGGCTGACGAGTATGCGGCTTTAAACTGGCCGGTGGCCTGCTCGAAATAAAAATTTTTGCATATTCGACTGTTTTCGTTCTATATTTCCGCAAGGTGACAGAATGACGTAAATATTGGACCTACAGGACAATATTGTGCGCGCCTGAAATTTTCCACCCGGTTGAAGTGTCCTCAAAAAATAAGCCGAATTTCGTCCGAAATAAAATTCCACAAGCTGTAGGATGAGCTTGGATACGGCTGCAAAGGAGCGCGCCACAAATTTCATATTCCCACCGAGCTCTGAAAAACTGGGCTCTAGATAAAATGCAACGAGGCCTTCCCAATCTTTTTTTTTTTTTTTTTGTTTTTTCCGTTTTTTTTTTTAAATACTAAAACTAACATTTTATTCGCGCTAACCGGACTTTTATAAAATGGAAGCCATTCCGAGCGCGCCTCAGCGCTGTGACGTGACAAAATTTTCCTCCTTGCGCTCATTGAATTCACGGAGCACGGCACAGGGTGTCCTGCCGGGTGTCCACCCTGTCATGGGGCTATAATCGAATTGGGTTGCTCTGGCGCATTTTTCGCAAATCCCCTGATTCCACAGAAAACTTTCGCATTTCAAAAGGGGGAGGTGAGGACGAGGCAGATATAGCAAGGCTTTTAATAAAACTTTTTGCATGTGTCCCCACGGACGGCGATTGTTTTTGTTTTTAATTTGCAAACGAAATCGTTTCATAGGGAAAATGTGCTGAGCCCATTAGCATGCATGAAAAGCAGCCGAACCACACACACGCGCGAATTATTTTACATTTGGCCAGGCGGAATGCTCCTGGAAAATATTTCCCAATTCTACCGTTATATCCCCCCGTGCCGAAACCCGATCCTGGCGAGGTTTAAGGGTCGTCCCCCACCTCACCGCGATCGGGTTTTACATTTTTCACTAATTGAGCCTCGGGTAACACTATTCACATTTGCATAATTTGTTACATTGCAGCGTCGATCCGACGATGGGGCGCAGATTGGACCCAGACAAAATCATTACACGAGCCAATCAACACTTGGTTTCCTGCTGATTACTGATCAAAGCGCAATGCAATTTTAATGGTTTCCTTGATTATTTTAATTTCGCGAATTGCACCGGGACGTACGCGACGAATGTAATACACAGTTGCAGCCGGGACTTCGGTTTTTCGGACTCCTTTCAAGTAAATGGTAAAAACTACCGCACATATATGCAAGCTCGATATTTTGGAGTTAAAGAGAGAAATATGAAATTCGAATTGTTAATGCACAAATGGTACCAATGATACGCCCAGCCAAAAGCAGCTGACAGAAGGGTTTTTTTGAATGAAAAAGTTTTCGGATTTCGAAATAGTGTAGGTAAAGTTAATCAATATTTTAGTTGAAACAAGCATAGTTATTGTAGTATACCCAATTTTTTTTTCATAAGAACTTTTTTTTTACACAACTTTGATTCAACACGAATTATAAAACCAATTTCATTCTCTTTTACCTCTAACAACTCTATAGAAGTAGAATTTCGAAGGAAATTGCTAGCACATATTTTAAACACGAATTATAAAACCAATTTCATTCTCTTTTACCTCTAATAACTCTGTAGAAGTAGACTTTCAAAGGAAATTGCTAGCAAATATTTTAAAAGTGCTCCTCTTTTAAAAATCTATTAATTTTAGAACTGCGGTCCAATTGAATTGTAGTAGTAGCAGTCTTAAGGGGCACCACTATTGGGAATTTTTTTTAAAGACAACTACTGAATAGAATGTTTTAATATTTTAAATATATTTTTGTGGATGTATAGCAAAAACATAATATTTTTGGACCAAAAAATTGAAAATTCAGCGAGTTATTCGCAATTTCCCAAGGCTCCAAAAAAGAAGTCCACCCACTGCTGCAGTTATAGCGACCTTCACAGTGCGTGAAATAAAAAAAACACAAAAAATTTATTAACCGTTTGACGGCTACGCAGCGCTATCGCCCTTCAATATTTCGTGTCCAAAATAGCTACGCCGCGCTATTTTAGCGCTAAATTAGTCTTTATTTCAAAAGTAATTTTTTTGTTGCCTTCTTTACGTATTGAAAATACCTAACCATGTATGATATTATCCATAGCACTTTTGGACACGAAATTTTGAAGCGCGATAGCGCTGCGTAGCCGTCAAACGGTTCAACTAGAAGGTATGTCCCATGCTATGAACCTCGATCGAAAAAAAAATTTAAATTTAAAAAAATGGCGGAGTTTAAAAAAAAAATCAAATTTTGAACGAAAATTTGATGACTTTTAGTCTGCAAAATTACATTTTTTAAACGACCCAGAAAACTGAAGGTTTAAGGCATGGAGAAACACGTATAAAAGAAGCTGCAATAAGAATCACATCGATCGGATGATTTGTCTTCGAGTTACAACTGCAGCAAATTTGAAAAAGAGCAGCTGCTCATCGTATCGAGGTATTAAGAAATGTATGAACTAAACTTTAAACGCGTTTTTCTCGAATCTACTTTTTTCAAATTTGCTGCAATTATAACTCGAAAACAAATCATCCGATCGATTTGAAACTTTTTTTTCCGCCATTTACTTTTTTCCGCAATTTAGTTAAATTTAAATTTTTTTTCTCGATCGAGGGTCAGGCTACGGGCAATATTTTCTAGTTTAATGAACTTTTTGGTTTCAGGCACTGTGAAAGTCGCTATTACTGCAGGAGTGGGTGGTTTTTGTTTTTTTGAGTCTTGTTAGATTGCAAATAACTCGCTGAATTTTTTTTTTTTTTTGGTCCAAAAATGTTTTCATGTATTTATTATATATCCACAAATATATATATCCTTAAAACATTGTATACAGTAGTTTTCTTAAAAAAAAAAAAAAATCCCCAAAAATCTCCTCTTTTTAAGGCGGTCACAATTGAAGTTCTCCTTAAGTATCAATAATTTTGTATATTGTCATTTAATGATCTTTCCTTTAAAGTGATAACAAATATTATTTTTAAATTTTTAATTTAAGTTTGTACATGCAGGCAAAGTTTTGTAAAAATTTACTTTATCAAATGAAAATTTGCTTCACATAATTCATTGTTATTTTATTGGCAATCTTTATAAAATAAAATGTGCAGCATGCAAAAACTATAAGGTTTTAAAAAAGTTTCCATATGCTGTATTTGTATTGTTTGTATTAATTATTCAAGGTCCGGAACCAATCTTTTTTTTTTCTATAAATGCAATGTATTTTTGTACACTATTTTTTTACACGTATTCGTATTTTACACGGTAACGCATCTATCGTGTAAAAACAGAGTTGTGTATACAATAGTATATATAATATAGCCTTAAATATTCTAATATAAACCCTACCAGCAACATTTTAGCAGTATAGATCAAAAAAAGAGCTGATTCAAAATTTAAGAAGAATAAATCTTCGTTGCGCGTGCAATACCGCGAAAGAGCAGTTTGTAAATACCACGAAAGAGCAGTTTGTAAATACCGCGTAACAGCAAAAGGCGCAAAATTTAAAAATCGCGCCTACGGATTCTTAACATGGTTTCGCTCCTTATAGATCTCACAGAATTTAAATTAGCCTATAAAAAAACCTCATTTTTGACATAGAAACAATGCCGCGGTACAGTTGCTTGCTTGAAGTTGGCGGCAAGTTTTTTCTTCCTCCTGTAAAATAGTGAAAACGCAGATACGCGGTATTTACAAACTGCTCTTTCGCGGTATTGCACGCGCAATGACGAAATGTTATTCTTCAAAGAATTGTTAAAAATTATGGTAAATGATTATTTATTTATTTATTTATTTATTTCAACAATTCATCAAATACTGATTACTACAAGATGTACATAATGATAAATTAGTGTAACGTAGCCATAAGCAGACTCTTCAACCCGGACCTAGGTGCATTAAAATCAATAATGTTGGAGTGCTTGTTGAAGAGACGAGACATTGACATCAAAGGCTCATGCATAGCGTAGTTTGTACGGTGATGCGGAAGATGGAGAAGGTCCCGAGATCTTAAAGAGCGAGAAGGAATAGAAATATGAGTTGACGACAGCAACTCAGGGGAATTGATTGAACCGTTCAGGATATCAGACATCATAATAATTCTGGATATATTACGCCTCTTTTCGAGTGAATCCAGGGAGATCAACTTCAGTCTTTCAGCGTAAGGAGGGAGATCTGAGCTATCAAGCCAGGGTAGGCCACGGAGTGCGAACCTGAGAAATCTCCGCTGGATTGCTTCTATGCGGTTTACGTATAATGCATAGAATGGTGCCCAAACAGGAGAAGAATACTCCAAAATAGGTCTGACGAAAGTGCAGTAAAGAAGTTTGGTAATGTATGGGTCGTCGAATTCTTTGGACCATCTTTTTATAAAGCCAAGGGTTGAATTGGCTTTACTTATAATCGAGTTAATATGGTCATCAAAGGAGAGAACAGAGTTCACTAAAACGCCTAAGTCTTTGGCTTTGTCAAGTCTATGCAATCCACAACCATCCACTGAGTAATTAAAATTAAGAGGAGACCTTTTTCTAGAGAATGACATAACTGTGCACTTATCAACATTTAACGGCAAACGATTAATAGAGCACCACTTGTAGAAAGTGGCTAAGTCAGATTGTAAAAGATGACAGTCGGAAACGTGAGAGACAGCACGAAATATCTTTGCATCATCTGCATAACAAAGAATTCTAGACGAAGACAGGAGCAAAGATACGTCATTAATGTATATTATAAAAAGAAGAGGACCGAGAATACTTCCCTGTGGCACACCGGAAGTATTATTAATCTGTGCAGAAAGGGCCCCACGGAACAGGACTTGCTGTGTACGGTCAGTTAAGTAAGATGACAGCCAGTCAACGAAAACAGGGGGGAAGCCGAGCAAAGAAAGTTTATGGAGTAAAATTTTATGGTCAATACGGTCGAAAGCCTTACTGAAATCAGTAAAGATGCAGTCGACCTGGCAACCCGCTTCAATAGTAGGTATACAGTAATGGACGAATTCCAGCAAGTTTGTTGTGGTTGATTTACCCTTAGTAAAACCATGCTGGAACGAGCCCATTATAGATTTACAATGAAAGCGTAATACGTCGTTAACCAGTGTCTCAAAGATTTTAGCTAGGTGATTTAAGTTGGCTACAGGCCTATAGTTAGTTATATCTGATTTATCACCTTTTTTATGTAGAGGACGAATTACGGAGCATTTCCATAACATAGGGAAATAGCCACAAGACAAGGACAAATTAAATAAATAACAGAGGACGTGGACGAACATTGGACCGCATCTCTTTAAAAAACAAGCAGGAACACCGTCAGGGCCAGCAGAAAAGCTGTCCGGCAAATTGGCCAAATGTTCCAAAATTGACGACTCGTCGAAAACAAGGTCTTTCATCTCCAGGGAAGTGGATGGAAGCTTCATCAAGTGGATAAAATCATTAGAACTAATATCACAGACTGGATCACAAAATGCAGCACCAAAGAATTCAGCAAAAAAATTAGCGACTCGGAGGGGATCACCACTTACGGAATTACCAAACTTCATGGAAGAAGGATATCCGTCAGAATTACGTTTAGAGTTTACAAAATTCCAGAATTGCCTGGGGTTAGATCGTAGCTTAACAGCCATGTCAGATAAATACGTGTGATATGATGCCTCAAGCCCTGACGAAAATTGTTTGCCTAAATCAACAAAAGTCAAGTAGTCAACATCGCTTCCCGAAATCTGAAACCTTCTCCATGCTTTGTTCCTCAAATTTTTCAATGATGAAAAGTAGACAATTTCTTTTTATAATATGTTTGTAAAAGTATTTTTAGGCATTACTTATTAAACTTTACAAAGAAATCATTTCAATAAAAAATTTAAAAACATTACCAGTTAAATTGCATGGATTGATAGAGGTATTCATAAAATATAATGAACAGGTCACCAAATTACTCTTGTTTTGGTTATCTAAAAATCTAAAACGAAAAATGATTTTGTTTATGAGAGAATTTCCATGACATTGACCTTCAGTGATGTTAAATTAGTTCATCAGAGATCACATCACAAATATTTACTTAGCCGAATATTGAACACGACCATTAAGAATTCAAATATTTATTTCTGACTGCGCAGTGTAAGAGTTTACGAAAACAGCAGAGTTTAATTATTAAAATGAATTTTTAGTTAGTTCTGTGAAAGCTTTTTATAACTAATACGAATTTAAGCAGTTTATGAAATATTTTTACGACTATTAATATAGGTAGAGGCAAACAATACACAGTAGATTCAAGGAAGGCCATTTTAAGTATGAAAAGAAATTGTCAAAGGAATTCTGCCATTACAAGGTTGAATTGTTCCAGGTAGCCAAGTCTCGAAACGTCTCCCGAAATAAAAAAGACTAAAGACAAATTTATTATAAATTTTCGTTCTGAAAAAAAGTTTGTGGAGTGATGAGTCCAAGTTTAACAGGATTAGATTCGATGGGAAAACCCATGTTCAATTTCCGCCAAAGTAAGAACACAACCCTTTATACATTTTCTCGCAGTTTGGAGTTGCATGTCTGCCAATAGACAGTATACATATTGGATCAGTACAAATATAATACAAAGACATAGTAATGACTTCGTGACAATTACTTGGAAGTATATGCACGACAACGATCCGAAGCATACGGAGAAGGAAATAACCCTATTGAGAATCTTTGAAACGATTTAGGGAACAAGAATCGAGGCGATAAGCCATCAAATTTGAATCTTTTATGGGAAAGCGTAAAGCGGCTTTAGTTCAGTACTTCTGTTGAGCGATGCCAACGCCTAGTCGACAGAATGCCATCTAGATGTAAGTCGGTGTTAAGAAACAGTGTTTATTCAACTAAATAATGAAGTTTGAAAGAGATTTCATTTGATTGTTTACAATTATTTCTCTGAACATTTATCCTATAAGAGATAGTTGTTTTCTTTGTTATTTTATTTTTCTTAAAGCCCAATTATGGATTATTATTTGGATATAAAATTGATGATTTCTACCTGTGCTATTTCTGTGAGCACCACTATACTTCCATAAAGAATATGACAAGTAGGTTCATGTTTGAAAAACAAATACATCTCGATTTTCAATTTTACCAAAGATGAAGTTGATTCGACTATTAGAATCAATTAGATTTGTCAGGGTTTGGTACCCCGTGTTGAAAATCATGTTTCAAGAAAAACGCCAAATGTTAATTGTATTATAATAGAAGGCAGAAGGCGTGCTAAAAAAACCTAAGAAAAACGCGCTTGAAGTTCAAGAATTTATCAGAGAATTAAAAGTTGAACGACCTTTTAATAATTTTGTACAATTTAGCAAATTATGTGAATTTTAAAGGACTTTATTCTTTTAGAAAATACGATTGTCGCATACCAACAAAGTAGACGCACGGCTCCCTTAAAAAAAGACTTATCTTTCTGTTCAACACGTTTAATGCTCTAACAAAAATGTAAGGAGCCCTCATAATAAAAGAAAAGAAATGAAAAAAATCCTGAATATCTGCAAATAGCAGTCCACTTTGAGAGTAGTCTGCGTCGTTTCCCCCGTATCGAGTACTATAGCAAATAAGGAAAGAAAGCAAAATGTTCATTCAGTCGGCGTCTGGGGCAAAAGATAAATCAGTTTAATGCCAATTGAGGCAAATCGTCTTAAGTTTTTTTTTTCTTTTGCGCTAAATACTCTTAAGAAGATTCCGCCACTTGTTGAGTCTCTTTCTAGTAGTTGCTGAGCGCTATCGAGTGCGATGGAGGGCGGGGACAAGTTTGTAGGGCACAACCCTTTCCGGTGCGAGTACCTGTTTTCGCATTTCGAGCCGGGGGGCCTCTGGAGGTCTCATGTGCCAGCCCGACCCCTAAGGAGCTTACATAGTGCTCTACTTTATTTCGAAATAAACAAAGTGTCATTTGGATGCACATAAGCCAATAGGAGCCCCTTTAGACCAGACTATGCACTTGGAGGGTGTTACTTGACCCAGTTGAGGCACCTTTTGTTACGCGATGCAATTGTGCTCCATTTCCCTTGACACTCTTGCTTTAAGCTGCACAAAGTTTCTGCTTCCTGGAAGAAGCAATAAAAGATGCTTGTGCAGCTTTAAAGATGTCTGACTTATAGTAAGTTAGCTTGTCCCGAGCGTTGAGATATTTTCTAATTAAATAAGAACATTCTCAGTTTCTAGTTTTCTAGTTGTGACTTATTCTGGTACTTCAACACAGTCGCAGAGTCTTGGTTTCGACAAAGTTCCAAGCAAAATTAAATTCTTTGAGACTTCGACCCCGTTTTGCTTAAATGGATGGAGTTAATTTATAGGGATTCTTCGAAACAAAATCGGTCAAAGGATATTGCACTCCGTAACTGCTTACAGGCGTTGATCGTTACATTACCTCGGCTTGTTGCCAAAAAAAAATCCAGGATATAATCTGTCAGCAACGTGTGGAAAAAAAAATGTTGTACGTAAATTACACAATAAAAAGCCTTCCATCCATCATTCAAAAAGCCCAACGCAATTATTTTGTCATTTCCGTTGAGTCCCCTTAATTTCCTCATTACCATCGCAGTTTCACCTGGAGGGCGACTCTGACGACACGGTTTTCCGCACATGTGCCGCATTAATCAAAAATTCACAAAGTTTCATATAACGAAATTAATTAGGAATGGAGGTATAAAGCGAGCCGGGAACGATGAAGAGGAGAGGCCCTATCAATTTCACCCTTAAGCAAACCCTCGGGGGCTGATTGATGCTCTGATGTTTTTCTATCGCAAAATAATAAAAACATCATCAGCATCCCAATTTTGTACCTTCTTTCCGACACAACCTTTCTCTTCTGTATCACTTTATTCACTCCCTGGAAATCCCCTGATTTCTCCCAGGGGACTTCTGGGAAACACATCATCATTTTTCATCCATATGTCGCAAAGATAGCACAATTTTCCTCCCCCGACCCCCAACCTGGACCAATTCGACGGGATTGGATCCTCCAGCATCTTCTGCAGCAATGAGTAATGTCATAAAACCTTTCCCAAATCATCAAAGCGAACTAAGATTTACGTTCATCGCACCATATAAAAACATGCTCTTATTTGCTGTGTGCGATTTTTCAGACCCCAAATCTCTGTCCCACCCGAAAAACGCCGGAAGTTTCACAGTGCGAGACAACAATATTAAAAGGCGGTAAGTGTTTTCGACAAACATTTTTTCCTCACAATAATTAACAATTACTCATGCGAAAGAGATCACATGAATCTTCCTTCGGAGGATGAAGATTTTCCGGACAGCGGATTTTCTCCCTTTTGAGCTTTATTTTGCGCGCTTGATAGTATTAGCAAGAGAACAGCAATAAAATAAACGAATAATCGTCCATGTAACGCATATAGGTGTAAAACGTTATTTCAATTGGTTCTCCGAGGTGAAAATCACAAACATCTTAAGAGATTTCACTGATTTAAGCGAAGGAAACGTCGTATTTATTATTAAGAAAGGAACGTTGGCGTAAAGAATAGTTAATTTTGAAACGACGCTGCTATTTTTAAAGATTCCGCTTCAAGGTATTTTGACGCCTTTCGTAATATCCAAAATAAATATAAATTCAAAGTGCTACCACGTCTTACTTATTTACTGAATAATAAGCTACATATTTATAAGTACTTTCTTTTCAATTGACAGACGTGTGGCAATAAGCACACAAAATTCATTCTTTTTTTAATTATGGCAGATAAACACAAACTTATCCCCTTTTAAGCACTGTCATAAAATGTTCATAAGACAAAACTATTTGAAATTTTGCGTATCAAATTATAAGACCATCCCTTTTCTTTTGCTTAAAAGTTAAGAGCTCTTGACCTCTTGTGTTAAAGAAATGGATTTCGGAGAAATACAAATAATAAAATATTTTCAATAAAAATTTAGACTATTATGGCTAATTGAGATTATGTTTATATTTGTAGTTTTAAATGTTACTGACATACCTGTTTAAATAAACTGTTTCTCTTTATTCATTTGGTTGAGTTCAGTCTGCAGTCCAAAAATAATTCTTTACTGTGATATTTTTGCGCATGGCGTTTTATAACTAATTGGCTTAGTACCAACTGCTTTATTTTGATATATGGTATATCTAAAATGAAAGAAAGTATGTATTTTTGGTAAAACACCGAAAAAAATTTTATTTAATGTTACTAAATTAAATGATGTTATCCTTTGATGATTTATTCCTTTTTCTTCCTTTCCTACTCCGGGTAATCGATGTTTATTAAATGATTTTTTACTTCTAGTGTGAAATAGAATTCTTTTCAAAATACTCTAAAAAAAAAAAAAAAATACATTTAAATTTTGTAAAGTTTATGTTGTATATAAATTAATACATCAGCTTTGCGAAAAATATTCACTTTAAAAATCAAACACATAAAGATTCTTAATAAATTGAAGTCGTTATTCTGAATAATAATAATAATTAATTGGTTATAATGTACAAAAATAAATCAAAGTTCATGAGAAAATATTTAAATTGTCAAAAGTTGAAACATAATTTAAGAGAAAATGAAAATGCGCTAATAAGTATAAGAATTCATAAAAGCAAATAGCATGAGATGTGCAAAATTTTTTAAATTATAATACATATATTCCTGAAGAATGTTATAAAAGGATCCGTTTGACGCCGTTCTTTAAATATGTGGAATATGTGTGCCTTTTGGTAAATTCGGTATGAATGCGAAAGCTGGACAAAGAATGAACGCTCACCAAAACGTTAATGGCGTCGAGAAATTAACAACCTTCTCGTACATGCAGCATCAAGTGACGAAAACACTACACTGCAAATTGTTTATTGGTCGCAAAATGTCATCCTATTATTAATAACGATACCCAGATTTTTAATTGAGCCGACAAAGCTAATCGTATTACCATCATTATATTTTGGGTGATAGTATCATCGTATCAGTCTCGCGTCGGTAGATAACAAGAGCACAGAATTTTGAGGTATTAATTAATCCATTAAAAAAACTCCAACCATGAATTATGCTAAAAATCATCATTTGCACGACTAATATAATCCTCTATTAAACGGATTGGGCAAAGATGTATTGTTACATCATTGACAACATCATGGAGGTAATTTATGTAAAGATAGAATAGAAGCGGATCGAGAATTGAACCTTGTGGCACACCACAGGAAAGAGGCAACGAATTAGAAACAGAATTAAATAAACACTTTTTTAGTGGACGAGAAAAATAAGAAAAGCGCTAAAACAGGCAGTTTATGATTTCAATTTTAAAAAAACAATGTTGGGACTCATATGTTTTATGTATGTAAGACATAAAATTTGTAGAATTTTCATTTTATGAATCGTGTAATTTAGATTGTTTTCCTAACAAAAATATGAAAAGTGGGGCTTCTTTGAAAGCAGTTCAGAGTAATGAGTATTATTTTTGTATCATTGCAATCATCGACCTCTAATGAATTTCCCTTATCGTACCCTTCCCTAGCGAAAAAGTAAAAATCAGTGTACTTTGCTGTGCCAGACCTAACAAAAGGTTCTCCGACGGGGCCGAATAGGTTTCTTGAACAAAAGGGCACACTGAAGTATGCATGTACGTATTCACATACTGGCTCCGAATATATCAGGACTTATTATTAACGAAACAAAACATAATTTCAGCGAACAATTTACGGCCGTGATATGTGACTTTAATTAGTTTTTGTTGTGGGAGTAAATCGTAAATTTTCCACATGGCCATGGTACCGGTTGTAACCGTAACCAGCCGCACACAGGCCCAGCGCAACAGAGGTTGACTCTTTTGCGAGCTGTGCCTCCTCAAAAGTTTAATTAAGCATTTAAGCGGTTTTTTCCAGGACTTGCGAGGAAAAGGGAAATTTCGTTTCATTCCACCATACTGACGAGTCACTCCAGCTAACTCTGTGCGGGGACGACGAGGGGGCCACGGGGAGAATGAAAACAGCAAACAATGTAATCCGAGCGCAGCACCGAAATTACCAAACCGTAACGACGAGGCACGGAAAAAAAGAATCCATTGGGGTCTTTAAGAAGGCAAATGGGTACTTCTCCAATTGCCAGGTGGAGCTCTCCGGAACGGAGGATTGGTTAAGTTCGCATTTCCCAATGGTTTTTTGGCGCTCAGTTCGCTCACAACGAGTCTGAAAATCCCTCCTTGGCCTCCTCAATGGAGCTTTAATTACAGCAAAATTACAAGAACGTTGCGTAAGTAAAAGAAGGATTTCTATTATTTTGCTACTATGGTAACAAATTTTCCTCTTTTCTTCCGTAAGACCACAGACACAATTTCTCCGTACATAGCATCTTCAAGTTTGCCATCTTTATATCTGTGGAGTTGTACCACAACATCAAATTGAATACCTTAACCTGCACAGTTGCCTCACCTGATTATTATAAACTGAACATCCAACCAGACAGAGTCCTTGGCAATCTCGTTAAATTGCATAATTGGATTAAGATAAGTGCAAACTCTTGTCTAAGTCTATTTTCTCTGCTCACATCCTTCAACAAATATGAAATGAAAACAGACTGGTTGCAAATTTCTTCCACAAACGTATTTGCATATATTCGCAGGAAACAAACAAACATTGTTACGTAAATTCTCTCTGTCTCTAAGCCAAGCCAGGTGTTAAGGACTTATGGATAAGATGAGATGCCGGTTTTGTTCCTCTACTTTTCAGCATATGTTTGTGTTTTAAAATATATTTTCTTTAATTAGTGCACACAACAACAAATAAAATTGCGATTTTCTCTTAAACTTAAGAAAAATTGTATAACAGTCTAATTGATATTTTGTATACATATTTCATCGGATTTAAATTAGGTGATCGTAGAAAACCTTTTTTTGTAAAATATCACTGTTAATTCAACTAATGCTCATAGTCCAAATACGAACATTTTAGAAAAATTACTTAATTCGATTTATCCCATTTGATTTTAGATCGACCGTTCGCTGCGAATTGATTTATTTTATTCTCCAACTATAGTCATTATAAAAATGTTTTGTTGAAATATTTCTAAATAGTAGGGGAGAAGTGGCATGAAAGAGCCAGTTTACTAAACGGAGCAAAAATATATACTTTTAATGAAAGAAATGATGATTTTTTTTTCTTCAATTATTATTCATTTATTAAAGTAGGTAATTTCATAGGAAAAAACCTTAAATACTATAAAAAAATCAACAAAATATTCATTTTTAAAAGATGTGTCTTTTGGCTCTTTCATAACATTTCGGTATTGAAAGAGCTACTAAAAGTTATGAAAGAGCCAGTCTGTATTATAAAGTGTAATTGTGAAAATTATGCAAAAATGATCATATAACCACCAGAAATCACGGTCCGAATGTATACACTTTCTCAAACCATGGTTTTGAGAGTTTTTTTTCGCTTTGGTTTTTGTAAAATGGCAATTTTGTACAGCAATGAAATAAAAATCTTCGCGATTTTTTTACACGAAAAGGATCAACTTTACAAAAAAAATTTATATGACAAAAAGTGCTTATAATTAGCCAAGGAAAACATGTAAATTTTTTCAGAATTGTTTGGACTATTTTTGGTTTTTTGGATTTGGCCAATTTTTTAAAAATCCAAAAATGTCCCAAAAAATTCTGAAAAAATTCACACGTGTTCTTTGGCTAATTATAAACACTTTTTATCATGTAAAATTTATTCGTAGAATTGATCCTTTTTGAGTAAAAATATCATCAAGCCAGCTCTTTCAAGGCCCATTCACCCGGCTCTTTCATAACTTATTCTTTAAAAAAATATAACCTTCAAAATAACAATAATATCAAAACTTTTGTGGCTCAGCTTTTACGCAGCTGCAAGGCCAAATATATGCACAAACTCAATCTGCAATCCATTTGCCTATATTTGTTTACAACAAAATACCAAAAAACAAGTTAAATGAAGCAAAATACTTACTTTTTGGTACCAAAAACTTTGACTCAATGTGCCGGCGTCCGTTGCTTTCGGCGAACTGTCAAATGTTTGTGGGTGACGGGAAATCATTGTTGCCACTTAAAAATAAAATTACCAACCAAATCCGTTCCTAAACTACCAAAATAATGTAAGTGGCTCTTTCAAAACCTGGCTCCTTCATGCCACTTCTCCCCTACATATAAGGTGCGTTTCATAATTATAGCACACTTATTAATTTCTTGTAATTAATTCAAAAATTCATTAGTTTTGCGCTTTGTCGAGAACACCCTGTACTAGGAGATTCTTATACTCTTCCTTTCTGAGAAAAAAAAATTCTTTGGTAGAATGTGTCGATCATTCGGTAGTGCTGTTATGAGGAGTGATACATTGCACTTTTCGCACTTCTTTTTTGCGTTTCATAAATATAGCACATTTTAAAAAAATAGTAAAAATTCAACGTTTTGTATTTTTTATTAAGAAAAAAACAAATGCTTACTAACTAATTATACCGCCTTTTGCTTTAATACACTTAAAAATTCTTTGTTTCATGGACTGAGCCATTGTTTTAAACAAGTTTTTGTCCAAATTTTCCCACTCCCTCAAAATCGCACTTTTAAGTTCATTTACCGAGTCGTATTGACGATTTTCGGCATAAACAGCCCTCACTAAAATTCCCCAAATATTTTCTATTGGGTTAAGATCGGGTGAGCAGGCCGGCCAGTCCAACATCTTGATGTTATTTTCCCTTAACCAGGTTTTTGTTTGGCGGCTGACATGTATGCTTGCGTTGTCCTGTTGAAAAATATATTCTTTTCTGGAATTTTCTCGCAAAAATGGTAGAAGACTACATTGTAACACGTTTATGTAGTCGCAGCTTTTCATTTTTGATGAAGTAAATTGTACTTCCAACGGACCATCTTCGCAGAAAGCACCCCATAGCATGACTGAACCTCCTCCAAAATATCTGTCCTTTAAATTTCTTTATACTAACAATGCCTTTTACTTGAAAGATCATTTTTTCCGATGAAAAGAAATGGAATGTGGATGGCCCTGATGGTTTTGCCCACTACTGGCGTGATTTGAGAAAGGAACCACAGTATTTTTCAAAGAGAAATTTTGGAGGAGGTTCAGTCATGCTATGGGGTGCTTTCTGCGAAGATGGTCCGTTGGAAGTACAATTTACTTCATCAAAAATGAAAAGCTGCGACTACATAAACGTGTTACAATGTAGTCTTCTACCATTTTTGCGAGAAAATTCCAGAAAAGAATATATTTTTCAACAGGACAACGCAAGCATACATGGCATACGCCAAACAAAAACCTGGTTAAGGAAAAATAACATCAAGATGTTGGACTGGCCGGCCTGCTCACCCGATCTTAACCCAATAGAAAATATTTGGGGAATTTTAGTGAGGGCTGTTTATGCCGAAAATCGTCAATACGACTCGGTAAATGAACTTAAAAGTGCGATTTTAAGGGAGTGGGAAAATTTGGACAAAAATTTGTTTAAAACAATGGCTCAGTCCATGAAACAAAGAATTTTTAAGTGTATTAAAGCAAAAGGCGGTGTAATTAGTTAGTAAGCATTTGTTTTTTTCTTAATAAAAAATACAAAACGATGAATTTTTACTAGTTTTTTAAAATGTGCTATATTTATGAAACGCAAAAAAGAAGTACGAAAAGTGCAATGTCTCACTCCTCATAACAGCACTACCGAATGATCGACACATTCTACCAAAGAATTTTTTTTTCTCAGAAAGGAAGAGTATAAGAATCTCCTAGTACAGGGTGTTCTCGACAAAGCGCAAAACTAATGAATTTTTGAATTAATTACAAGAAATTAATAAGTGTGCTATAATTATGAAACGCACCTTATATGTCGGACAATTCTTCAGATTGATTTAAATAAATCAACTAAACATATTAACGGAGCAGCGCTACGAATTCCCGCCAACGAAAATTGCGTTCAATCAAAATCCCAATCGGATTAAATGTTTTTTTCTTGTACAAAAAAATCCCAACGTAGTTAAAATTTCAAAAATTCAAGTTATTATTATTATTATTATTATTTCCAGCGGGTCGTTAAGTTCCTCTAGGTACCTCTCGATAGCAAACGCGACCTAAAAGATCTATTGTGCTAAACCCCTCTCGATTAGACCCCATCCAATTCAAGATCCTTGAAGTAGGCTATGGTACTCTGGGGCGTCGCATTCGACACATCTGCCGGAGCGATGATAGACGCTCCGAAGTGTGTCAGCCTTTGTCGACATAGGGCTGGACAATGGCAGAGTACATGCTCTGCTGTTTCCTCTTCTTCCAGACAGAATCGGCATGTATCATCATCCTCTACACCTATCTTTTTAAGATGGTATTTCAGGGCACAGTGTCCCGTTAGTAGGTCAGTGATGATTTTTAGATCCGGCTTGTTGAGCAGTAAGATTTTCTTCGTCCTCTGTTCTGAGGGGACGATGAATCTTTTTGCTTGTCTTAGTCCGCTTTGATTATTCCAGTAAATGGCTTTACTGTCTTTTTCCCATAGCCTGAGGTAGGATCTGTAATAGCTCCTGGCAAGGCCACAGTAAGGCTCTGGTCCGATGAAACCGGATTTAGCTCCATTTCTGGCAAGTCCATCCGCCTTTTCGTTACCAAGTATTCCTTCATGGCCCGGTACCCAGGCTATGGTAAGCCTATTGGACTTTGCAAGTATTTTTAACGTTGACAGGCAACACCAAACCAGGTCCGACTCTATAGTATAACTAGAGAGCGCTCTAATCGCTGCTTGGCTGTCCGTCAAAATCCATATTTTAGCACCTCTCATCCCCTTTCCTATGATGGTTCGGGCGCAGGTATCTATGGCAATTATCTCAGCCTGAAATATTGTGGGAGTTCTCCCTAAGGCCACGGAGATCTGACAATTGGGTCCGTAGACACCAGCTCCGGAGAAACCGTCGCACCTGGAACCGTCAGTGTACCACGCAGATATGCCCAGTCGGGCGGGGTTTTTGTTTTCTTTCCACCACTGTCGGTCATTTATTAAGATTTTGAATGGTACGTCCAAGTTCGGTCTTTTTAATATCAGGTCTGACGGGCCCTGAATCAGCGGGTCACGTGAGAACACCCTCATTATCTGTGGATGCTCCCCGCTTCCCTGGGCGTTGAGGTGACCTGTTATTTGGAGTTTTAGTGTGTTGCTAGCCGCTTCCTTTTGTATGTAAAGGTGAAGCGGCAAAAGGTCTAGCAGCACTTCTAAAGCCGCAGTTGGGCACGTTTTCATGGCCCCTGTAATTCCAATACAGGCAAGTCTTTGCACTCTGTTAAGTGTGGCAACTGCCGTAGACTGCTCCGTTTTGTTCCACCATATGGCTGCTGCATAGGTGACGATGGGTCTTATTATCGCCTCGTATGACCATAGTATCATTTTAGGCTTTAGCCCCCATTTTTTTCCAAACAGTCGACGACCATATGGCTCGTGTAGCCTTTTCTACTGTTTTGTTCAGGTGGGTGTTCCAAGTGAGGCGTTGATCTAGCGTAACTCCTAGATATTTCGTCTCTGTGGTTAACCCAATCGTGGTTCCATTCAGCAAGGGGGTCGTCACATTAAGCTTCCTCCTTCTGGTAAAGGGTACTATTACTGTTTTATTGGGATTGACTTTAAGGTCAACCTCCTGGCACCAGTCAGACACAAGGTTTAGAGCCATCTGGGCTTTGCGTGATAGCACGCGGTCCTCTTTGCTCTGGATGATAATGACAATGTCATCCGCATAACCTTGGCATTCTATCCCGGCATTTGTCAACTTCTCTAGAAGTCCGTCAACGACGATTGACCACAGGAGCGGAGACAGGACCCCTCCTTGGGGGCAGCCCCTTGTGGCCCATGCCGTCACGGAACTTCCGCACAAGTTTGCCGTGATCTTGCGACAGCCTAACATGGCTTTAATCCAATTCACCGTCTGGGTATCGATGCCTTTTCCGACGGCTGCTTTTTCCATGGATTCGAAGGAGGTATTATCGAACGCTCCTTCTATGTCTAGAAAAATACATAGGGCTGTTTCTTTCCCTTTGAGTGACTTTTCTATTTTTGTAACCAGGCTGTGGACGGCGGTGATAGTCGATTTGCCCCCCTGGTAAGCGTGCTGGTTTGGGTGTAGTGGAGCCTCACGTAATGCAGTATTACGTATGTGGTTGTCTAACACCTTCTCCATGGTTTTAAGGAGAAAGGAGGTTAGACTAATGGGTCGATAGGCCTTGGGCTCAGAGGGATTTCTCCCTCCGCCCTTCGGTATAAAAGCAACCCTTGCATCCCTCCACCCATCAGGGATTACTCCTAGTGTAAAACTGGCTCTTGTCACTTTGATAATGGCTCGTATTAATTCTTCTCTCGGGCCCTTTTGCAGTAGAGCTGGGAAGATGCCATCTCCTCCAGGAGATTTGAAGGCCTTGAATGAGTCAATTGCCCACTCAATTCTTCTTGGTGTAAAGATGCGACCAGAAAGGCTGCTGGCCCGTAAGGGGATCTCAGGATCAAGTTCCGTTGATCCCCTGGAGGGTCCATCATCTTCTGTTATCGAGTCTGGGAAGTGTGTTTGAATGAGAAGCTTCAAGGTTTCCTCCCCGTTCTCCGTGAAAGTACCGTCCGGCTTTTGTAGTAGTCCGATTCCGTTTGTATGATCTTTAGAGAGGACTTTTTGGAGTCTGGCTGTGGTTGGTAGGTCTTCCACACCTTCACAGAAACTTCTCCATGTCTTCCTCTTGGCTTTACGTATTTCTTTGTTATATAGGGTTAAGGCCTCTTTGTAGGCTTCTATTGAGCCACCTTTTTTGGCTCTATTGTAAAGCTTTCGAGTTTTAACTCTCAAGCTATCCAGTTCCCTATTCCACCAGGGAACATCCCTGGTTTGTTTTCTTGTCTTTAGCGGACAATTATCCTCATACGAAGAGAGGATTACGCTTGTGAGTTTGGAAGAGAAGAGGTTAAGGTTTTCTCGGCACGTGATCGGTGAGCACGGGAGCTCTTTTAGATCTTGCCTAACCTGCTCCTGATAACAGATCCAGTCTGTTTGTTGGGGAATTCTTCTCTTTTCCTGGCACGCAATTTCAGCCTCCACGTCAAATCTAATGTGACGATGGTCGGAGAAAGAGGCTTCTTCAGATACATGCCATTTGATTATGCAATTTAGCAGAGAAGGGCTGGCTAAGGTTAGGTCCAGTACTTCACTGCGTATTGCGTTAGAGAAGGTAGGTTCCGTACCCGTATTGGCTATTTCTAAGTTATTTACCATTAGGAATTCCAGTAGGTACTCACCCCTTCGATTAATGTTGCTGCTGCCCCAGATTGTATGGTGCGCGTTCGCGTCGCAGCCTATAATGACAGGCTTACCTCTTCGTCTGCAAAACTCCATCAGTTGCTGGATTTCCGGTGGTGGAGCCGTCTCCGTTTCGCCTGGGAAGTAGGCAGAGGCGATTATTACCTCCCTTTTTCCCGCGTTGGTAGGGACGTTTACGGTCACAGCAACCAGGTCACGAGAGATAAGCTCTGTAACGGGAATAAAGTCAATCCTAGAGCTGACCAGCATGGCAGCTCTTGGAGCCGGGTGCTCCTTGCTGTAGATTAACTTACTTTGGTTAATTGATGGTAGTCCTTTGATAATTCCTCTGCAGGACCAGGGCTCTTGAATTAGCCCTACATCAATTTTTTCTTTGGTGAATCTCCGATTAAGCACGTCCGAGGCTGCTTTTGCGTGGTGGAGATTCACCTGTAGAAATTTTAGGGCGGTTTTGCGGCAACTAGGCATCTTTGGACAGGCTGTCTAAACCGGATGCCTTACTTGGATCCTTTGGTTTTTGAGCAGCCTGTCCTGATGCTTTGTTCCCGTCCTTGGGCCTTCCGGTTTGCCCCGCTCCCTTCCCCGCTTTCTTTGTGCTGCTGCCCTTCCCGGGTAGTGGCAGCGGCTTGGCTTTATGGGCCAGGGGTTTTGAGTTGGTGCTCTTCCTCTTGGTTAAGCCAGTCTTCGCCTGGCTTGGTGAAGGGGTTGAGGACACCTTCCCAGTAATGCAGCCCGCCAAGGGGACCTCTACGGTTTTCGGGGCCGGCCGCTCCCCCGGACCAGGGACTTTCGTTCCCTCGCCCGGGTGAGCCCCCAAACCCCTCGCCGCATCCGCCCCCTCCGCGGGTGCACTTGAGGTAGCAGCAGATGGTCCAGCTGCGGCAGGTTTCGACACAGTCTCCTTCCTAAGTCCTGATGTTTTCCTGCCTCCAGGCCGAGCTTTTGCGCCTTCCAGTTTTCCTGTCTCCTTCAGGAGGCTACCTTTGGGCTTTAGGTTAATATGCCCATATTTATAACCGATCCTGAAGGAGACCTTTTTCAGCATTTCAGCTGAGCTGCAGTCCACCGAGAGTGTCAGTTGTTCCGCCTTCTTCTCCGACTCTCTTCTAAGGACTTTCCAGTCAGCTACCTTTAGGTCGTGATTCTGGGCTTTGATGAACCGCAGAATCTTCTCAGTCGGGTATTCCTTGCTGTCTGGAAAGTATCCAACAAGGATTTTGGAGCGAGGAATATGTTCCTCGTCCACCACCCGCAGCTTGGCGCCGTCCCAGGGTTTGATGTCCCCAATGGTCAACCTGAGCCATTTAACGGTCTCTTCGTTGGCACAATGAACCATCAACCATCCTGACTTATGGGATATCCCGTTAAAGGTGGGCTTCAACTCTCCATCCTCATTTAGCAGGATATTTTCCAAAATCGCCTCCTGTAAAGCCTCCAGTTGGCTGACGCTGAGAGATTCCTCTGGGAATCCTGTTGGGAGAATGCCCATCCTCGTCCCTGTCAGGACGTTTTTATAGAATGGAGGTGCCATAGGAGCTGTGGGCTCCTGCACCTTCCCAACTGTGGCTTCCCTTCTGCTCTCAGGCTTGCTGGCCACCCCAACTCTCCTCTTTTTCGTATTTTCGGGCTCTGGGGGAGTCCCTTCCGATCTGGAGCGTTTAGAGCTTTCCATCAGCTCCTTTAGGGGTTTTTCAGCTAGGCTTTTAGCTTCCTCACGGCTATGTCCATGATTCAGAAGCCATCTGAATCTTTTCCTGGCCGCTCCACTAAACTTCGCTCTCCCTCCGTTAGTGCCTCTAGGGCCCTTGTCGAGATTGAGTTCAGATTTAGTTTCTTCCATCCGAAGCTCGTCCGATAGGGGAGAAACGCTTCTGAGCTTGGCCTGATTCGCTAGAGCGTCACGCGCCTCTGTGTCCAACGAGTCTGCCAACTCTTCTGGTACGAGGGTGATGTCCGCTTCACTCCCTGAAGCATCAACCTCCATTTCCTCAGCAGGGCTGAATAGGGCATCCAAATGCAGTCCTGACTGGTTTGAGGAATCCAAGTCTTCCTCTTCCTGGGGCTTCGAAGCCACCTGTGTTGGCATTTCTGAGGTAGTGCCCACCTTGTTTGGTAAATTTTTATTGTACTCCATGTTTTGAACCCACGAGTACGGGAGTGATGTAGGTCACTCGAGGGCAGAGATCCCGTTATGCCCCCGAGAAGGCTATGTTGAAACCAGAGGGCGCCAGGTATCTGGAGTCCGCATACTATCGACTAAGCACCCCCTTAGCCACGCAGCCCTCGGCGTATGCTGTTTCACCTTGGCTTGGGGTATTTTATTTAAGAGAGTATCCTTCTCTCCGCCCGACTATAATTAGCCAGAACTTCCGGCAGAGACTTGACCGTGCCGGAAGTCTGTTACCAGCCGCCCCCACGGGGAGGGTATAGTCGCACTACCATCAGTGCACACAGTTGCGGCACACGCACACAGATACGGCACGTACACTAGTGTGTTACATGTTGATCCCCCTGTGTGCATGTATGGGTCCCCCTGTGTACCTGACGGCTGACGGCCAAAAAAAAAAAAAATTCAAGTTAAAATCTTCCTTATACAAAATGCTCAATTTAGTTAAAATTTTGAATGATGATAGATCGAAGAAGGTGGGTAGCAATTATACTTTTTTTCTCGTCTAGATTTTCTGCAAAAATTCTTTTCAATGAAATATGGAAGTGCCTAAGGTTTATTATTTTGTGGATTTGGTTTGGAAACAAAATTTGATATTATTTACTAAGCAAAGAAATATATTAAAGGTACGTTTGACTCTTTGCTACCTAACTGTGGGTAGGAATAGCTGAATGCCTGTTGTAGGAATGAGTCAAGGGAATAACGTAAAAAGAACTAATTGTAAATATGATTATTCTTTAACAAATAAAAATAATTGGGTATATCTACATTTAACAGATGCAAATAATAATTATATCTTATTATTTAGTATACAATAGGTTGTAATGAGTCACATGGGTAGAAATGAGTCAATGATGATAATTCACAAGAAGTAAATAATACCTTATTGTTTTTAAAATATATGTTTTTTGGTTAACCAATTCCTGAATATCAAAAAAATTTAAGGCATAACAAAAACCGCTGATAGAGAAAAACAGGAATCAGCAAGAACACATCCCACTAGGTTCGAAGTTGTAGGGCTGCTGAATTAAAACTTTAAATTGATAACTTTGTATCTTTGCTGAACAATTCTCTTTAATCTCTGTTCTGAATAGGAATATAATGACTGAATTATTCCTACCCACATTCCCTGTTAAAATTTACTTTACACTCTTTTCAACAATTTATTAAATCCTGAAGAGGACTGATTTTTCCACCCCATATTTTCTCTCAAAAGGCGATATTTTATCTAAAAAATGTTTTACAATGTAGTGGGTAAATAGAAAAACTGACCAAATTAAATTAATCTCAAAAACAGATTAGAGTATAAAGAAATATTTACTTAATTTTTACAAAAATTTCTCGAGCACGTACAATGCTCATTTATGTAAACATATGCTAATTTGCATTTGTTAAATGTAAACTATACTTACAATTAAAATCAAAAAGATTTCCGTAAATAAGTGTAAATGTTTGAGGATGTTATTTTTACTTTGAAGGAAAACAGATTTAATTTGAAAAGCAACGAGAGTGCTCTCTCTGAATAAGCTTAAGTGTATGCAAATGGAAACCGAAATAAGTCCCAAAAATTTTATTGGGACCCCCTAAGTGCTGTTTTACGCGTGTTCTTGCATCCATCATGCGTCTTGTAAATAATGAATTCACCTGAGTTTTACGATTCCATTAAAAATGATTTAATTACCGAAAGATAAATGCGACAAATATAATCAGGAACCTTTGAAGCATCTCATTATTAGGCGCTTGGTCCTCTCTCGGCCCCGTCTATCAATGCATAAGACCTGTAAGCTAATGTAAACGTTGACATTTTTCAGTCGCACTCCCTAAGGACTGCTGTAAAAGAAAATTTTCTGGAAATATTTCTTATCGTGTGTTTTATCCTCTCAAATTCCTTTTAATGGCCACTCGAAAGACACTGTGCGCTCTATCCTCGGTACATCCGTGCTTTATCCTGGAAAAAAAGACGATGAATTCGTGAAATGCTCTTATCGGTTCTTAACTTTATAGCACTCCAGGTGAAGTGCCCGATTTCGCCTTTTGATTTCATATTAAAATATTTTTTATTTCACTCTACCCGGCGCATTTACTCTATGCTTACGTTCTTTATATTTTTTTTTATTTCTTAACTTTTATAACTTTTAGAGAAATTGTCTTTGTTTTTTATAACTTCTTTCGTTCGGTTTTATTGAGAGCTATAGTCGGACAATTGACTTGTTCAGGGTTACCCCTTTCAGAAATGGCGCACTAAAAAGGTAATAACGACTATAATGCGACCCTCAAACGCGATATAAGGCAGAGGGGATAAATTCATAAATGCATTTAAATTCCACTGAGAGAACATTATTTCTAACAGTTAAAACAAATCACTTTAAAAACGAATTTAAAAAAATTAAAAATTAAATTCTCCAGTTGCCGAATTAAGGTTTATTATTCGATGTTTTAAAACCGCTCCGAAAAAATAAGAAATTATTAGTTTCCAAATACATCTAAATCGATACCACAGCTTCAAAAAGATTGAGTTTTTCAAGTAAACTAATAAATAAATAACCCAATGCCGAAAAAGCAAAATTAAGATACGTGCTTTTTGCTGATTTGAAGTTAAATATTCATCTAAACTAAATTGCATTGAATCATCGAAACCACAAATTTCTGTAAGATAATATAACTAGATATTGGTTATACGCACTTGTATGAATTATTATTCTTCGATTCATTCATAGCTACACTGAAATATCTTTCCCATAAAGGGAACGGCCTCGCGTACAGCAAATGAATGTCATTCACGGATGAGAGAAATATAAATGGACTCACGATTTCTTTGCCAATTATCTCCACATGATTGGTATGGGTTTTACGTGATTTCATTGTTTACATTTACCCATTTACCCCAGCAGCAGTCTGGTGCTTTCTCCCAAAAAGCATTTCGTTTCGGCGATGCAACGAAATAAATTAATGAAATGGAAATTTATAGCAATTATAGTTTATTGGATAAAAGCCACTTTTTAAGCTATTAGTTACTCAGTTGCGATTTTCCTATGAATTCCCCGAATTTTGGGGATGAGATTTTATGCGAATGATAGATTTACTTTTAGTACATTGATTCCGGCATTCTGTATTAAGAAAAATAAAATTGTGAGCATTAAAATGCTTTTATAAATTTTGAATAATCGATTCAGATTAGACTAAAATGTTCCATAGACATACAAAAACGGATGACAGAGAAAAAAAATAAAGAAGAAGATCTCAATTAAATTGGACATCCAAAACTCATATTAAAATATAAAGCAAAAAATTATAATTTAACATATGATATTTAAACCCAGTAGCCTTAATCTTCTCTCTAAATAAGGTTAAATTTTCAGAATTTATGAAACCGACGTCCATTATTAACACAAAAAAGTAGAAAGATTTTTATGAAATAGATACATTTTCAAATTTCTCCTACGGGCATTTAAAAATTCGAGAATTTCAATTCTTAATCTTAAAAAATAATGAAATACCGAGGAAAAATTAACGGTGGCTGTACCTCAACCGCATCACGGCCACACGGTTTCTAGACGATGGTACAACAGCTGCACACGGTTAGTAGTTTTTTTGAAAAAATATGAATCGGGCACCCGGAGTAACTATAATTTTCGAGACGGCCATATGAGAACCTTACTCGAGTACAAACGACAGGGGTCGTACCTCGGCTGCACCACGGCAGAATTTGTAGATATATTTATATATCTGTATAAATTGGTTCAGCCGTGGTAGCCTTTAAGTGGCGGAGCTATGGCCTTGCATGTACTAATCTTATTTTTGATACATTTTACAGTGCCACCGTCGTGCGGCCGAATAAAACTTTTAAAGAGCAGAACTCGTGTTTGGCATTTTTATTACACGAAAGGATGATTAAGTTAACTTTTGAAGGCTTAAATTTAATAAAACTGCTAAATTTAATTAAAAAAACCTTCACTCTAAAATAAAGCTAATATAACTAATGCCACTAGTCGTTATATTATTACTCATCTTAAAGTGAAATATCTTCCTGATTTTCAGTCCTTTTAAAATTAAATTTTCACTGATTTTATTTAAAAAAAAAAAAAGAATCACGTTGACCAAAATAAAAATCGATAATTTAGGTGAACAGCTTAACACTTAAACGTACTGAATATTTCATTTAGTTTGTATAATTACTGGGCAAATTGTATCTATAACAAGAAGCATTATATTGCTGAAAAATAGAGTCCTCTCGTGTTAATTAGAAAATAAATTGAACATTGACGCAAGGTTGATTCAATAAAAAGTTAAAAACAATGTCCCCCGTTCACAAGCCCTCTAACTAAAATTTCCGGTCAATTATTTATGAGGCGAAAAGCTGAAATGTGTCCTGGTACCACAATCCAAAAATGAACAATTGTAGCTCCGAAATTTATTCGCGATGGAAAATTTTATTGATTTCTGGTACGTTGTGGATTAGCAAGGGCAGAACTGAATAGTTTTGCCGGCAGAGGGCCATCGCAGTGGAAAACGTCGGACCGGACCCAACCGGGCACCGCGCGTGATTGCAATTAAAATTTCGAAGGGGCACAATTGCGATTCGGGTTAATGAATTTCGGCCTCATTTAATGAATTCTCTAAACGCAAATAGCCGAATCAATAGCAGTCGATAAACTGCGATGAGTTGCTCTCAAAGAGATTCGATTTCCATAAAATTGCGCTGTTTGCCCACCGTTGTGCCGTTGGGTTTTCGGCGACTATCGAAGGGTACAGGGTGCCTCTGGTGTGACAATATTTCGCAGGAGCACGCCTATTCAGCTGGCTTTGTGACGATCGTTTTAGGGCTCAAGTTTACTTTGCGTCATTTGCAGGCTCTAATGGATAATGAGCCCCATTCGGTCCTTGGACTCGCGTAATGAGACTAGATCCCAGATAGATCCTACCGGAATCGGAATGAATCTGCGCACTAAGCAATTAGGCACTACTGGAATGGCAGTGCGGGTTCCAGCTCCAGCATGCTTCGTGCAATCCGTGCTGCGTTCGATTTAATTAAAGCGGGCTTCCTTCAGAGCCGCGTTGATAACTCAATAATCCGCGGTCGGATGGAGTTGGCGTGCAGGTGGTGCTGCTCCAGGTAGAGGAACTGTGCCTCGAATTTGTCAGAGCAATCAAAAGTTGATAATTCTTGCAGCGAAGTTGACATGCACCCAGCACAACTGGGAATTGCTCGGGACGTGTTGGATGCGATGGGATCTGGGATAGGACCTGCATTGCACCGCCTCGCGGCCACAGAGCGCCACACGTCACGACATGACGACGTACTATGTTTTGCGTGCGAAAATGCTTCATGAGACTCAGCCGTAGAGTACAGGGTATTCTTTAGAACGCCCGACGTCCGAGAACGACATGGGTTGCATAACGTTAAGACTTTATTGTTGACAGCAGTGTTTTAGCGGGCTAACAATGACCTCTTCCAGCCCAGAGTTAAGGTGAACCGGCACGCAAGTTGGCATGCAGCTTTCGTGCCTAAGACCACAAAGCTGCCTTCGGCTCCGCTCTGCTCAACCCGGGTGACAAATGAAGTTTATTTTTGCCGGTGCAATTATTTTTAACTTATGCCTTCGTGCACCTTCGTCTTTACGGCCGCCCTCTTGCCGAAAGTATTTCTTACAAATTTGATTAAGAGACGTGGACACGCCGGGCGAGGAAATATGCAAATTAGAACGGTCTTCAGCCTACAGTTTAACTGCAATAATTCGTCGAGCTTCCTCGACCAGCGCGCAATTATTCAATCGTAATTGGACCTCGCTTTCAGCTAATTTTACAAATCAGGAGAGAATGTCAAGCAGTTAATTTTTTTTGAATTAAGCGGCTTTCGCTAATCACAAGCCCATTTGCTTCTGCGACGAATGGGCTTTAAGTTTTTGTCGCTTTTCAGCAACTAAAATTTGTCCTTCATCGCACGATTGCAGTCTGTTTTTTGTTTAAAATTCTGCTGGCGTATAATGAAGTCATTCAGACTTTTTTTGCGTTTTCATAACAATCAAGTTGTCGTCTACGTCGTGAGACATTAGACTGCTTAAGTAATTGAAAGGAAAAACAAAGTAACTATTGTAGACTAAAAGTTTTGTTGACACCAGTCGTTATGAATCTATGTAATACCTTGAAATTCACAAAAGACCTCCGAAGAATCGTCCCTTTAATAAATTGATCAAGGACTCTAATTCTGATAGTCCGCTTAAAATTCACACTACAGCCTAGTCCTCATCTAAAAATAAATATTTAATAAAATTATAATAATAATAAAAAAAAACATAGTTTTTTGTCATAACTATTAAATTATTCACAATTTTTCAAAAAACGATAAGTATAAACAAGAAACTAAACAATTGTTGATTTAGCTAACACATTCAGGATGAATAAATTTTAAGAAAACATTACAGGTTGGGCCTGGCTGAACTAACAACAAGAGTCAATTTTCACACAAATTTGAAATAGATCTATTAGTGTTTTCATAATGTTTCGTTTAAGAGTTTTATAAATTTTCTAAAAATCGTGTATTTATTGTTTTCCTTTTTAAGAATTTAGTACTCATATTACTTTTAAAAGCATTCGTAGAGTTCATCCTTAAAAGATACTCTTCCAAATAAGACTGACTTTTTTAAAAATACATATGTTATTATTATTATTATCTTACAATAATTTAGTGCTAGTAAGAAAACGTTTTTTTAAGAGTTTCAGTCCAAACTTTTTTAAGGACAAATGACTGAACTCTTACAAGATCATTATGATTCAAATCTATATATCATTGCAAAAAAAAAAGTCATCAAGTTGAAAAATTACATAGTCTCTTAAGGTTTTTTGCAAGAACATACATATGCAATTCATAAAACATGAACGAATCATGTGTGTAACAAAACATACTCAATCTTATTTGAAGTTCATCGTGTAGGTAATGGCTGCTATTATTTCTTTTGGCACATTCATACAAGTTACAGGTGATTTGAAGATTTTTCAAAACTCCTAATTCCTTATCATATTCATTTCATAGGCGACTTCTTGGTTACTAATGATGTTCAAAATTTCTTAAGAAATAATATTTTAAAGTTATCGTAACATAACTTAGATCGTAGATCTCGTAAGATACTGACAATTTTTTGTTCAACCATAAAAATTGTGGCGGTTTCTTCATAAGCAAAAACTCTGTTTTGAGTAAAACGTTTTTAAAGTTTTAAATTCCGTATTTTAAGAAACCGAAACAAGAGCAGTCTCAAATTTCAACGTCTTCGTCACATTCCACATCACTGTCATTATCCTCTATACCAATCTTTCGACTCTTTTTCCTGTTTCCTTGAAGCTATATTCATCATCACTACTCATTTTTTGCATTCCCAAAAGTTCTGGCTCGGGGTTACTCATTTTAGGCTCTCACTTAAAGCCAATAGAAATTTTTGTCGTTACGCAACTTTAAGCCTTACTTTATCTCAAAATTATATTATCTTCACGGATACTTCTTCAATACTATCTGATAACTGCAGTTCAAAATCATTAGTTCGTCTATAATGGAAATGAAATGGTTCTCTAGTCTTTAGACTAGAAATCCATTGTGAAATTTACTTTACCCAATTTTAATTGTTTTTAACCACCAAAGAAGTTTATCTATTGTACAATATATAAACAAAAATTTACCACAATTAAGTCGAAAATTAAAACTTTAGTAGTTTTAACTTACAAGGAAACGTTCTCAAGTGTATCACCGATTTTGATGAAATTGAAATATGTTATAGAATATCGAAAAATAAGAGATACGTGTTTTTTTTTTATCTATGGATACGCACATTTAGGGGGTGAAAACCACTCCTAAAGTTTACCCCCAAAAACAGTTTTTCCTAAATATTTCAAGTTCTAATGAATTTGGACAAATTGGAAATGATGTCTCATAAATACACTAACCTTTTGTAAGTAATCCGGTTCCCGGGAGGTGGCAACCCTTACTTTTTATTGCAGAAAAACGAATTTTTTTCATATTTTTGCGTCACAAAAATAATAGTTTTAGTTAAAAATCATTGAAAAATATTTTTTTACATACGATTTTCAAAAATAGAGTTGACCTGTTTTTGCGTTTTCGTAAAAAAAGCTCCTCAAGGGGTTAAACAAGCCCTAGCACTAATACGTAAATGATGTAGGGGAGAGTGGGGGAAACACGAACGTGGGGTAATCTCGAATCCAATGGTTCTAATGTGTTAGAGAGAGATAGCCATATTTTACTTGCCGCCATTTCGGAGACCATGCCACCACCTGTGCCAGTCAACAACACGGGAGACGCGGACGCACGTACTTGTATGCATTTTTCAATATTTTGCATGTTTTTGATGTAATTTTTTTGGTAAATTAAAGTTGGTGTTGCTTTATTTTTATCTACAATAGTAATTTAACTTTTACATAGTGGAATACTCACATATTAATCAGCTAAATGACAATGACGCAATCAGCAAAAGAAATATAACCTACATTTATTGTTTTCGATCCAGCGGGGTAAAGGCGAACACTCCATGTCGGGCAATCTCGAACGTTCGGCATTACCCCCTCCCTTTTGTTGGTTCCCCGTTCATCTTTTTTTATTATTTTTTCAGATGCCTCATAATTACAAAAGAAAGACCAAAACAAAGTACAGTCTTGAAGATCTCAAAATCCCATTTTTTCATTATTGTCGTACATTTTGTATTCGTTGACTAACATATGTTCTATTCCTGAGCACTGATTTTTACCCACGATTTGGGTGCATTAATTAAAGTTTCTGTCAAGCTTGTTTTTCTGTTCACAGCGATTTACAATGATTGGAATGTATTTTTATTTTTTCTTCGATTTTTTGATTATCGGTTTTATTCAAAGTAATGCTCTTTTTAGAGGTATTTCGGACTGATAATTGATTTCCTATTGGGGTTTGGGTTTTTGAATTGAATTTAAAGTTTAGAGAATTTATTGGAAAAATGTATGGTAAAATTTTGATTGAAGGAAAATAAGGGAATCACAAACCTTCATGTGTCATCTCATCGCTACACAACCACCAGTATTTTGTTGCAATTATTATTTAAACGTTTGCTTCATCTATGAACAAGAGTATTTCTTTAACCTTTTCTATAATTTCATTATATAACAACTGATATTTATTTTCAATCAAAGTAGTAAATACTTTACTCATATCTTCAACCATCTTTTGAAAAATTTATTTTTTACCACAATAAGTGGTAAAGTTGCATCAACGGAAAAGTTGATTAAATATATAATAATATAAAAGTCTTTAGTGACCCTAGTCAAAATACGAAAGAAAAAGAAAAAGACGAAAAGGAAAATGAAGACTTCTTTTGTATTTTTTGTAGAGATAAATATATAGATCCCCCGTTGAAGACTGGATTATGTGCTACGTGTGTAAAAAATGGGCTCGCGAGAATTGTACTGACGGACAGTCACCATCTTTGGGTTATAAATGTGATCACTGTCGTTATTAATGTTAATACATAATTACCCCACTTGGTGTTCGTGTTTACCCCACTAATGTCGAGTAAAGCCGAACACTAAGGGTTTTTTTTTTTTTCATATTGTCACAATTTATTAAAAATATAAAAATTGATTACGGAATTCGTTAGACAGATAAGTAAACTTTATAATTAAACAATAAAAAAACTTGGTGATCAAATTCCACTGTTTTATTTAAATTTTCCCTTAGGTGTTCGTGTTTCCCCCACTTTCCCCTACATATATTCTTTCAGACATGTTTCTTCGTGAAAACCAGTATTAAGGGGTTTTTGGAGTCGCTGATTACGAATCTGATGTTAAATTTAAAAAATTCAAAATGGCGGACCCAACATGGCGGACAAACTTTTGAAAAAAAACCAATTTTTATATAAAAAAAAAAAAAAAAAACCTAAATGTGCGGTACGCAGTTTTTTTTTTGTCTTTGCCGCCATTTTGTATTTTACGGATACCATTTTGTATTTTACGACCGCCACTTTGGTTTTGTAAAAACAAAACCTAGCCTATAGCCATCGCACGGTTTAGACGAATCGATAGACACCTCACTGATTAAAATCCATCCAGCCGTTGGAATGCTTCGAGGTCTGTCTTTGATATCGCAAATTCGGGTAAAAAAAAGCATACAAAATATTAAATCATATTTTTACTCCGCTCGGATATGTAAAGTTTTCAACATTCTCAAAAGTGCATATTAAAGTCATTTTACACAACTTACCCCACAATATAGGGTCCCGACAAAATATGCATGCCTCAGTATTCTATTTTTAGATGTTCCCTAAGTTTTCCAAATTTATTCCATTCAGTTTTGTGGCAACTGCTAACTTGCGTCTGCTAATTTTATTCATCTAACAACTTCACTCATTCACTTTCTCGGTACCGTGTTTTATATCTCCACCATTTGAAGTCATGCCAGACAAGCTGAAGTAGCTGCTTTTCAGGTGTGTTCTACAAATACACAAGTGGGGAGGGCAATACGCCGCGCCGCTTTGCTAATAAGTGCACGACAAAACGAAGGAAAAAAATAAAAACTTATAATTTCCTCATCAAAAATCCCTGAGGACTTGGCTTCGCGGGTGAATGGAGTCTTATTACGTTGGCCTGTGCCCTTGGCTGCAGCATACCGCGTCTCACTCCAACTCCCTGAGCTCCGCGAGATTTAATAAGGATTCCTTGGGGCGGGCGGCGTCTGGATATATTCAGCACACCATGTCTCAACTTTCAGACTTCCTTGCCGCACTTTCTTCGAGAAAGAGGTGCTAATTGGGCTAAAGTTTGATGCAGGTGCGCGTTGTTCGTAGGGCATTAGGAGAAAAAGCAAAAATCAGGAGATCCTTTGAACTGCAATAAGCGGGCTAATTACCCGAGACGGACGCGGTTCATTGAGCGAAGACAAAGAAATTGGTCTCATTTGGCGTAGTTTCGACTTCGACGTCGGAAAGTACCAAACCTTCACCTGGTGCTTTGTTCGTATCGTAACATAAGAATGGCCGTGCTGGCGCTAATTCGTTTTCGACTCGCTCTGACTAAGTGACTTGGCCGCAATATAGCCTGCAGGTTTGTAGCCCGGCTTGCGTCGCCTTGTTCGCCTCTGTCCATTTTTCTATTTCCAGGCTTAATGCGGGCAATTATTAGCCAACGTGTTCGCTGTTTGCGGCTATTTAATTCAGATCTCAAGCCCCAGATTGCGCCCCGTCCGGGGCCGGAGAGCGTGCTATTTCACTTTCAGCACGAATGGGTCAGACATTACTCACTGGAAGTCGATTTCGCTGGTTCGGGCTTATTTATTTGCGCCATTCGTCGAACTCTGCACAAGCACGTGTTTGCCACTCGTTCGTTCGCCGCGTCGATTCGACGATGTAGCGGGCAAAATGTGGAGCACTGGGGATTTCTTTGAATTTCGCTTCCGCGTCTCGAAGTAATAACGTCAATCAATTCAGGTCTCGTTGATGAAAGTATGCGAAAATGGGGCTCTGTTGGCTGGAATAACAACGAACTGCTACGGGGGATAGGGGCTGCTAAACCGATTAAGACAGAAGTAATGAATCCTTAAAAACGTTCTCCAAAAAAGCTCAAACATTGTCGTTAAAACCAATTAATTCTGTTGTCGTGATTTAATTCCATTCGGAATTGACGATTTTGTGTTGGTTTTTCGCGAGACTAGACAGAAAAATTAAATTAAAATATTTAAAATCCTTCTTAAGATCCATGACACTTTTGTTGGCTATAAAATTCTGTAACTAGGAGATACAGAACGATTATTTAGAGCGAGACCTTTTTTCTTAAAAAATGTTCAAAGATAAGTAACCTTAATAAGCATTTAAATTCAAATGAAAAAAAATAAATCGACCTGGAAGCAATTTTCTGATCCTCATACATTTTCCTTGAAACAATAAGATTGTCTTGAAAATTTTATGAATTTCAATTGTAAATTCAAGAAGAAAATGGATGTTCCTAACACCTATTCAGTCACACAGTCCGAGCTTAAGCTAAAATCATAAGTTCAACTTCAGTGTTCAATGCCGCTTCATAACAGAAACTAGTATTGGAAATGTTATCCGAATCTTCAAACTACCCGAATATCCGGTAACAGTTAAAATAGTGTAGATAAATCGGATATCCGAATCGTGAAATATAATAAATATTGCAGCTAAACTGAGAAAAAAACACTGGTGAATAGTTCTAAAATCCAAGTTTACGCTAATCAAAAACTTGGCAGGTTTTCAGCGTACCGTACAAACAAATGAATTCTGTTGATTTTTGCTCAACAAATTGCACTAGCAAAATTAACCAAGTATTGTTCAAGATTTTTAATAACCAAAACATTTGATTGAATTTTCAAAGTTTTAACAAAGCTTTTAGTCATTTTTTCAAAAGAATTTTTGGTTAGTTCAACATGTTAACCAAGCCCGCTGTTAACTTGGTCAAGTCTAACGTAATCTTCAAACAAAATTATAGTTATTATTTTAATAAAACCGCAGTCCCTAGTTCCCTAGTCTTAGATATGTATTCAACCGAGTTTTAATTAACATATAAGATACTATAAGATGTCAAAACTCCATCCAAATAGGTCAACGCGTTCAAAAGAAATTGTTTTTTTTCGAAATTTTTAAAAATTTTGAGCTTAAGATCCTCTGCCTTTTACACGTTTTTAGTTTAATTTGTTGCTGCTACTTTTAACAAACCTTATGGTTGTATTTACCAAGTTTACTTGTTTAAGAGTACACGGATCAGTTTTAAACAAGTACTTTGTTATATTGCTTTAAAATTAATCATATCTATATATATAAAAATGAACCCCTATTTCCGTTGGTCACGCAATAACTTGAGAACGACTTTACCGATTTCATTCATTTTTTTTTTAAAGTTTTCTAATACTTTGTAGAAGGTTCTTACGGAAAGAAAAGTTAAGAAAATTGCGCAGAAAATTAGATAATTTCAGAAAACTTAACGATTATTTGAACTTCGCGAGTTTGACCGTTCGCGCGTTCTTGATTTCAACGGATTTTAATGAAAATTAGTACAATTATTGTTTTGAGGTCACTGATTTTGAATATAATCAAAAGTTACCAATCCAAGATGGCGGACCCAATATGGCGACCAAGATTTCTCGATTTGGACGGATTACATTACAATGTACAATAGTACAATGATTGTTTTTGGGTCACTGATTTTGAATATTATCAAAATTTCCAAATCCAAGATGGCGGACCCAACATGGTGACTAAAATGTCTTGATTACAACGGATTTTAATGAAAATTATAACAATGATTATTCTTATTGAATTAATTTAGAATATTATCAAAATTTCCAAATCCAAGATGGCGGATCCAACATGGCGATTAAAATGTCTCAATTACAACGGATTTTAATGAAAATTAGTACAATGATTATTCTGAGGCAACTAATTTAGAATATTATCGAGATTTCCAAATCCAAGATTGTGACCAACAATTTTTCGATTTTAGTACTATAATTATTCTGAGGCCACTAACTTGAATGTTATCAAAATTTCCAAATTCAAGATGGCGGATCCAACATGGCGACCAAAATGTCTCGATTTGGACGGATTTTAATGAAAATTGGTATAATGATTATTCTGAGGCCACTAATTTCGAATATTATTAAAATTTTGTAAATCCAAGATGGCGGGTCCAATAGGAAGACCATAATGTCTCGATTTCAACAGATTTTAATGAAAATTAATACAATGATTATTCTGATACCACTAATTTTAAATATTATCAAAATTTCCAAATCCAAGATGTCGGATCCAATATGGTGATGCAAATTTCTCGACTTCAACGGATTTTCATGAAATTTAGTACGATTTTTTTGGTGCGACTAATTTTGATCATTATCGAATTATCAAAATTTCTAGATCCAAGATGGCGGACCCAATATACATATACAGGGTGTCCCAGAACTCAACGTCAAGCCGAAATCGAGCATTAGGCCAAGTCGTAACAGTTATCAGAAAAATATGAAAAAAAATCTTGGTCATGTACTTTTCAAATTATAAGGATTCAAAAATAAACTGACACCCTGTGATGATCTTTCAAGTCCTGTGACTGCAAATATTAACTTTTCGTCATTTTTTTTTCTACCGTATAACTATGAATAACCCTTCTGTCAAACACAGTTAAAAGTTAGAATATAACTGCCTCAGTTTCAAATAAAAAGTTAGATTTTTACCCAACATTGAATTCAAAATAATTACATCACCCAACTTTAACTTTAACCGACTGTAATTATTTTGCATTCAATGTTGGGCAAAAATCTAACTTTTTATTTGAAACTGAGGCAGTTATATTCTAACTTTTAACTGTGTTTGACAGAAGGGTTATTCATAGTTATACGGTAGAAAAAAAAATGACGAAAAGTTAATATTTGCAGTCACAGGACTTGAAAGATCATCACAGGGTGTCAGTTTATTTTTGAATCCTTATAATTTGAAAAGTACATGACCAAGATTTTTTTTCATATTTTTCTGATAACTGTTACGACTTGGCCTAATGCTCGATTTCGGCTTGACGTTGAGTTCTGGGACACCCTGTATAAAAAAATTTCTCGATTTCAACGGGTTTTACTGAAATTTGGTACAATAATTGTGTTAATGCCACTAATTTTAAATATTATTAAGATTTGGATATTCAAGATGGCGGATTCACAAAGCGGTTTTCGGGTTGAATCAATTTCTAGGATATAACAAACTAGAACATTTGAGAAGTCTTTAATTAGTAAGTATTTACCCAACGTCGGATAAAACCGGATAATTTTCCTATATTTGTGAAATGTAAAACGGTTTACTTAATATTAAACAACGTGTAAGTTTGATCAATAAATTAATTAGGGATATGAAACGGAAAAACTGTTTTCTAGTATTAATCGTATTATTTTTAGAAACATGAGAAAAGAAAGAACACGATCAAATATTGGTCGACGCACATGGCATAATGAAAATGTACCGGAAAGGGTAGTACAACGTCTGCTGGGCCAGCTAGTTAACGAATAATTTTGTTACAATTAACTTAAAAGATAAAGTAAAAATTTATTTTTGTTCAAGCAACCTAGCTGGGCAAACGGCTTTGTTAAAATATCTTGTTTGACTCAAATTAATTTTGATTGGTTAAAATTAATTTTTTGATTAAAAAATTAACCAAGTCAGTTATTATTTTTCTCGGTGTATTGCGCAAGAAATTAAAGTTTAATTAATAATGCGTAAAATTCAGGAAGTTAAACTCCGGATGTGAACACATGTGATTTTGTACTGATTCGCGTTTATTGTTGTGTAAACGTTAATTCGCGAAAAGTCTCAGTTGTGCTCCAAATGTCTGCAAATTTTTCGTGTATTTTTACACGTGGGTTCGATTACATCACCCAATTCAATCGAAATTGCAAATTAAATAAGGGAACAGTTTCGGATTTAGCATTTCAAATCCAAAGTGTCTAGATGAGTCGAATTGATCCGGTTTGAATCTTGATTCGGATCAGAGGATCCAATACTATCCAGATCTCAGAATTATCCGGATACTTCGAAGCAATAGTTAAAATTTAAGTGCCAAATTTCAGTGGATTAAATTAATTAAGTTTAACTTATCGTTATAAAATTTGCAATTGAAAGGGAATTTCTAAATTCGTAAACGCAATGCAATGGCATCATAAAGGTTTAAAGTTTTAAAATGTATCACAAGTACGAATTATGCACCAAGTTTTTTTTATCGCTGTTGCTGTCTACATGTCATAAGGAATTTTATTTTTTCACCGGAATGGCACGAATTTTTATAATTTTCTTATTTTCTGGTAGTACTTCTTTTAGTGAGGGAAAAATCTTGGCCCCCTAATCAGATAAAGTTACTATTGAAATACGATTACAAATTGAAGAGCACTTTCCAACGGGCAGGAAAAAAATCGGTACTTGGGCGAAATCCTAGAGAACATCAAAGAAGTCGACAGCAAATTTCCTTTTTCTAAGGAAGGCATATAATAGACAATAATAATACGAGTATTTGCGATCTATTTGCTCATTTCTGCAACTTCACCCTTGAGTTGCACACGTTCGGAAACGTAATATTTATGCTTCACCATCAGAAAGCGTTGTTGGTTTGCATCAGTAAATGTGTTCGATTAGCCAATCTCACTAGAAGCAATGGATTCAGATCAGAAAAATCTTAGTGACAAAGAAATCTTATTCTTTTATGGTAAATATGAAATGATCATTCTCTGTTACATACAATATAATTAGGGGCTTAAGCAGCATTGTAAAGCTCAATTTAATGAAAGCTTAGTTTAAGCAACTCGCTGAGAATAACTTAAACTCAGACTTTGCAACTGGCTCTGAATAATTAAAACAAAATGTGTACCACGCCTATATGAAATTAGTGGAATGACTTCACAGTATGGATGCACGTGTGCATTAGATGAGGAAAATATTATTCCCTCGTTATATGTGCCTACTTATTTCGTATTCATTTAATTAAAAGCCAGTGCCAGAATTTGTGGTCGGGTTGAATCCCTCCACGCATATTGCTGCATTGCTGGGGGTTACATGAGGGGAGAGTCCCCTGGCGCATCGCATCACCCGAATGAGCACACTTGGGTCCTGCCCATAACTTAGGGCAAAAATAATGCAATCAGCAGGGCAATTCCTCCAGCCACCAAATACCAATTAGGGTGGCATGCAAAAGGGCCAACAACAACCGTCTGAGCCGGTGCGTCTCGGGCTTCGGCAACTTTCCAGCAGCAGCGTCCTGGTGAGCCCCTTAGGCAAACATTTATTTTATTGGGAATCTTTATCTACGGTTTTCATATCGAGTTTTATTATTTAATTTTTAGATAGGGTGCCAGATACTGCCAGAAAAATAAGCGCCGAAGGGTATAGAATTTCTCTTTTTCTCCTCTCGTCCTCGGAGTGGGCGAACAACGTGAGGCTGCATATCGAAAGCAAAAAGGGTCCTTGGTCCCGGATTCTGGGTCTGCTGGGCGTTTACACCCTTAGACGAATCTTTGAGGGAATACTAAACAGGAACACAACTGCTCATTCACAAGTAACAAAGGGATGAGCGCAAGTGCCTCGTTTATTGCCGAAATTGCATTTGCTTTCTCCTCCTCCGCTTTATCTCTTGCTGACAAAATTTGAAACTGAAATTAAATTTATCGACGACAGTTTTTCTCCTTTGTTAAGCTTGGCAATTTATCCTGGATACTGAATTCACTTATATTCTCTCCCTAGGGAGTTCGGGTACACTAATCTGGTAACTGAAGCGAAAATGCATTTCTTGCGCGTCGCGGGAAGTGCGCAACATTGTCCGTTTTTTTTGGATATACTTTTAGAACCATGCTGAGATAAGTGCTCCTTATTGCGCTACAGTATCTTTTTTTTTAAATGCCTATTTTATTCCGGATTTCTTTGCAACGCTTCTGCCATTATTTATTTTAAATGGATCGTTAGAATTTAATGAAATATTCTCAGTTCAATGCCTCACAACAAAAAGGTAGGGTGCTAATTTATTTATTTTGTGCATAGAATCGTTGGTATTTTTGATTATAAATTTTACGCAGCGTACCAAGTAGAAAAGGGAATTTCTAAAGAGCTGAAGTTTTATATTAGCTGGGTGATTGGATTTGTTAGCACTTAAAATCATCAATCATTTCAATAAAAATGAAAAATGAGAAATGCTGGTAACTGAAATGCGAACAGGCATAAAAGACAGCCAAAATTCAAATGAATAATGAGATGAAAAAGTAGATAAGCAAGTAATCAAATGAAAAATAAAATATAGGGTAAAAATTGGTGTAGGGTCAATAATTATATAAATTCTAAATCATCCCACCTAGTAAATTCTTGCACTTCCCTAGTAGAATTTAAGTTATACAATAAATTAGTATGGAAAACAAATTATAAGTTAATTGAAGAGGCAAAGAAAGACTTCAAAAATATAAATCTAAATTAAAAACAAAAATTAAAAAAAAAATTAAAAAAAATAAATAAAAAAAAAATAAAAATAAAAAAAAATAAAAATAAAAAAAAATAAAAATTAAAAAAAAAAGAGAGAAATAAATTAAATAAAAAAAAAGATAAATAAAAATGAGAAAAGTTAAATTAACACGTTCAACCCGGCGTGTACCACCGGTGGCTCACACGTGAATGGTTCATCTGACAACCTATACCACCGATGGTTCACATCATATCACATGTTTTTTTAATTGAAAAATTGAAGAGCTTATTTTTACAGATAGGTTATAAAAGACTTAATGTATTTACATATTTATTTGTTTTTATGGGTTTTTTTAAACATTTTGTGCAAGGCGCCGCCAGATAAAGCAAAATACGATTTTAGTCAAAACTTTTTTAGTCAAAAAACTGTTTGAGACATAACAATTGTTCATATATATGAAACTAAGTTTATACATCGTATTTTCATAACCTATAACCCATGTGTTATCCTATAATGAACGTACACTAGATTTATTCAATAAACAATATCATATAAAATTGAAACTGAATTATTTCACAGACGAGATTCCATAACGACTAGGATTGAACAAATTTTTTTTTTAATAGAATATCAAAAACTTACCTTTATTTTGTCTACTGACACCACAAACAAGTCGATTTGAAAAAAAAAAGATCTGTGCCGAGCAACGGTTGCGGCCACACTGGGGTAACTAGTTACCCCACGTCGAGAAAACGAACGCTCAAAGCGCCACTACGCGTTTTTTCGGCTTCCTATGTAATGGAGTCACATCTCACACTTGTATACTACCGGTAGATGTCGTTACATGTATCAATTTAAAAGGTTTTAGACCTCTAATTTCACTTTTTCTGAGCCTGGGGTAACTAGTCACCCCGTGTGGCCCCTAAGGATTAAAATAAATTACGAACTATTATTCTTCCTATACTTATCTTTATTTACTAGCTATAAAAATAATTTTCTTAGAGGCAAATCAAAAACTGTCTATTACTTTAGTCTTTCGATCTTTCTTGAAATTGTTTAGCTTCAAAATGAAAGAAGACAGGCATATTTCTGTATCATTTCCAAATATTGAACCTCGTGATTTCCAAATATTGAAGCCTTGTCAGATTTAGTGAGTACACAGTCTGGCGTTCCTCAGAGTAGTCATCTTGCTCCCGTACTATTTATTTTATTTATCTTATTAAGGTACTAGTTCCCTCAACATTTTCCCCCAAATGGAATTTTTTATTTTGACATTTTATGGTTCCTTATACTTTTAGAAATCATCTGCTAAATTTTTATAAAGAAATTCGAAAAAATCGAGGAGCTACAGCAGTTTTAGTGCGCGCGCATTTTTGATTATACACACATAAATATATCGTAAAAAAACTTTAAACGCGTTTTTCTCGAAACTACATTTTTCAAAACGACGGACAGTCAATCTCCTGATTGGCTGAACCGATTTGAATAAACTGTATAGCGTTTTATTTGTTAAGGTCTATTCTAGGGCAATTCACCAGAAAATTCCGAAAAAGTTGATAAGAAACATATTTCCAAACCGAATAAAGCAAAAAAAAATGTGATTTTTTCAAATTGTTTTTTCAAATATCCGCAATTTTTTTTTTTTTACCAGTTTTTTTACTAATTGTGGTGAATTGCCTCATAAAATATCTTCCTTTTTAACATGCTTTTTATTTTTTTTGTTTCGGACTTGTCGTTTCTGAGATTGATTGTCCGCCATGGAACCATCTTTTTTTGGACTGCCCTTTTTGAGAGCCCTCTATATATATAATAAAGTACTAAAAAAAGAAAAAACAGTTTTTTTTGTTAAGCTCAAGACTTATATATTCAAATAAAAAAAGATCCAGTTAGATTTAAAATAAAGGAGCTGAGAAAAAAAATAAAGTTTAAAAGTCGATTTTTTCCTATTCTACAGGGAACTAGTACCTTAAAGATTCTGATGCTGACGATGTTAAAATTTTTAAGCGGAATAAAAATTATGATTGCCCTCTTTTACAGAATGACATTGATGTTTGTGGAGTACAAATAATAACTTTTGCCTAGATATTGGTAATCTAAATTCAACTGATGATATTAAAGATTTGGGTGTAATCTTTCAAACTAAATTAACTTTTTCAAAGGTTTTAGATTATACAATCAATAATGTTTTATCAGTACTTGGTTTTGTTGGACAAAGGAATTTCGTGATCGTTATACCTTGAAGTTCCACATATGAATCACTTGTTGTAAGATCTGTGCTAGAGCCAACTAGTATTTATATTGATAGCAAAAGAATTGGTACAACAAAAAAAAATGTTTACGTTTTGCTCTACGTCGACCGAATTTACTCGGCATAACTTCATTTTATAAATTTATACATATTTGTACACAACATTTTGGTTGGTTTAATCGATAATAATATCTTAGTTTTTATTACGTTTAATGAGGTAACAGATCTATGTGCTCGCGAACTTCCCTTTACATTAAAAGCCATCGAACAGATTACACTGGTCAACAAATTCAATGTTTCTTTCTGTTTACGAACAAGTACCAGATCATTTCTATAGGATTTTTTCCGTATATTACGAATGCGTCAATGAAAGTTCTTAATCAGCTCCCGATACCGAGGAAAATATAGTGTAAAGTTCAAAACATCGTATTTTTGCATTTTTGAAAAATCCTCATGTAACATGGCCCAAATTAAAGCCTGAATCTTATTCTAGTAAATAAACATTCTTGCGAACAAGATTTTCATGAGCGTGTATCTATTATGATCTTCATTCAGCATCTATTGAATGAAATAATCGGTTTGGTCAAAAATTTTAATTTCAAGGAATATTTCGAACATTTTCATTCGACTTTTTCACTTATGGTAACTATTCCTTGCAAACGAGAGCTGATTGATTATTTTCATTTACGAATTCATAATCTACGGAAAAAATCATACATAAATTATCTGCCACTTGTTCGGAAAAAATTTAGTGTTGACAAGTGTTATGGATTTGTTGAGCCAATAAATGATATGTGTAGATTTTACTCTTGATATATAAAAAATATTTTTTCTCTTACTAACTTACTTAAGTTTAGGTCAAATTACTTATTATGATGTATGTTGATTTGTACATAAACCTTACGTAAAAGGCAGAAATTTAAATACAAATATAGGAAGCAAAAGTAATCTCTTCGAAATCTGTAAAATAAAAAGTTATGGTTATTTTAATCGTATAGGCTAATATTTCATATCCTCGAGCGTTACTGCCAGATAAAGGAATCATGTAAACAGAGCTTATAATGATAGATCCTGGAAAGCTTCAATATTTCCCGACAGACACACGTAGGTGGAAGGTTAAAATCTTTAAATAGAAGCTTACATTCGACGACGATGTTCAGGATCTTCAGGAAATGAAAGTTCAAAAGTTCAACCGCCGGTATTGCCCCTCTCTTATCTATTTCATCTTAAGCAATTTTCGTGTAACCACAGCAGGTGCTATTTTCCCATTTCCTAAGCACGAGTGCTGCAGACTTAGGGTTTATCAAACAATTTCATTCAATAAACTTTCATTATAAACTTATGTTAAAAATCAATAACCTGCCAGCAGCAAGGAAGGACTTGTTGAACCCGCCGCCAGAAGCCCCACGCCCGGGTAGGGGAGTTAGTTATTTATTGGCCACTGTTTCGGACAGCTCCGATATATCGCCAGGTTGTTTCGGAGCGGTGACAGGGAATCGATGGCCCGACGTCCCACCGCACGTAATCACTTGTCGGGTGTCCTCCTCGCAAGCATGAACGACGCCGCAAAGGAAACTGTTTGCGCTGTTCCTGGTGCTTAGCCATAATTTGAATATAAGCTTCCGTAGAGCACGGGACCCCGGGAAGGGAATGTGGAGCACCCCCGAACCGAACCGACCAAATACGCTGGCTGCCAGTACCACGATAAAATTTGAATAAGGTGACGCGAGACCAAATTACTCCGGGGAATTCAGATGCTTCGCAGAGAATAAATCAGATTTGTTCAATATGACAAAGAGATGTTTCTTGGTCCGGGGTATTTTTGAATATTAAAAACGCCTTCACTCTGCGGGAAACAGGCGCAAAAGTACTTTAGATCGGGTTATTTTTGGTATGTATATATATTTGTTTCTCCATGATATGGGGATATATCTGCAATCCTTTGACAACAAACAGACATACTATACACTCAGATAACAATTACTTTTTCTTGCAGCCTGTAAAGATTCAACTCAGGTGGAGTCAGTTAAGCAGTTTTAGATTGGCAGACATGAGTTTTTAAGGTGTTTAAAATGTTGAACAAACCATAATTGGCTTTTGAAGTTCCCTATCATTTCAAATGTTTGCGTTTTCACAAGAGGCCCATTGAAACAACATTTTTTCTCGGGAAAGAGCTTAAACTTTTTATCTGTTCTTTGAAAGATTACAGAGTGAGATTTATTTAGATCGTTTCAGAGTATATGACAGCACATTTTAAATTGCTATTTCAAGATAAAATTAACTCGGCTGACTTTGTTTCCTTTTCATTAGATTACAACATTAAAATAGTAATGCTAATTTGGTCTGAATATGGATTAACCTATTAGGGTGTTTCTAATCAGGCTCGGATTTAATATGCCTATAATTTCACTGAGAAAAGAGTGAGTAGTAACTAAAACTTTTTTTTTTGTCAGTAAAAACTGAAATAGTTATTGTTGAAATACTTCAGATAGTTGGCTTTACTATGGACAAAAGGAAAGTAAAAAATAGTATACATTACTGTGGAGGCGGGTGTTGCTTTCCGGAATCTCTGAGAAATTGGCATCGCTTTATTTTTATTATTGAGAAGCTGGCTGGTTCTTAGTGATACCTCTAACTAACTTAAATGCAGTCACAAGAGCTCCTAGACATCAGTAAAAACAAGAAATAATTTTTATTCTTTTACTGTATTTTTCAAAGTTGATTTAACAATAATATAGAAATAATTCGTGAATTTATCATAATTAAAGTTTCGACTTTCAATACAGTTAATACAGAACTGTACAAGATACAGTAAATACAGAACTGTACAAGATACAGTAAATACAGAACTGTACAAGATACAATAAATACGGAACTGTACAAGATACAAATCACATAACTTTAAAATACAAATTTATGTTATTAATTTTTAAAATTTTAAAAAAATGAGTCCTATTCTTATAAAAATATTGTTATAATTAATTTTCTGACAGTTTTGGAGATTTATTAATTACATTGCCAATATATAATTGTAATATTAAATCTTACTTACGGAAGTACATATTATCAGTTAATGAAACGAATTGGCAATTAAAAAGTGGTAATTATTACTAAACAAAAATAGTAAATATTTCACTGTACTATAATGAAATAGTAGAGATCATAGTACATGAATTTGCTACGAGATATTAGTTAAAATTCCGATGGTATGACTACTAAACGTAGTTCAGTCTATCAAATTTTACTACTTTTTAAAGTAAGGTCCTTTCTTAAATTCAAAAAATAATTAAAAAACCGTCAAATATGTCATACCCTTATCAGGTCCTAATATCATAATCAGATAACTAATTGATTATCTCCAATTTATCTAATCTCCTGATTTGCACCTATTTAGGATAAACCCTAGTTTTTTTCATCCGGCCCTGATTTAACCTACTGAGTATTTTAATTTTATTTGATCGTTATATAATTGTCCGATTTAGGATCGGTAACATTCATGAAATGTTGTCGAGCAATACTTCAATTATTTTTCATTACTTGTTATGCTGCAGGGTCTGCTAAAATAACCTAATCCGACCCCAATTAAATTACCTGACCCAACCCAAATATATTTTATCAGTCAAGGCTTCATTTATCATCTAGTCCATGCCTACTCAAGCTGTCCTAGTTTTTTTTCTAGTCGGATATATTTCCAAAATATTAATTGGATGCACCTATATTTCACAGCTACAAATAAAGCACTATTGATTTATTCAGCAAGAATTGTTCAAGAGACAAATGACCCCAGATTCTCTCAAACAATGTGTTGTTTGCACTAAAGCAAGGAATTACGACAATATCCCTGAGTATATTTTTTTTCTCAATATAAACTTGAAACCTACTATTGGAATACGGAATACAATTTCGGAATGTATCTAGTAATAGAAATCATTGCGACGAATAATCTGAAATTTCTGAGAAATGACTGAAAGTCGTAAACATTAGAGACAAGGTGATTGGACCACATGAAGTCATTTCAAACATGAGGAGGTAATAATTCTAGGGTCAATCTGTGCTTTTAATGAACTTCCTAACGAAGGTATCCTTGAGGGCAATCGAATATGCCCGCAAAACGCAAATTGACCCCAAAACTAGTGCTCATGGCCGAAAATGGCAATACCGCACTATATACAACTCGCTGTTTCATTCTAAGCATCTGAGAAGCCTTCCATCATTCGAGGGACACTTCCTCGGGGCCTTAAAGTGGAATTATGCTGGAGCGTAAATAGTGGTGCCTCTCATGTTGGCCACCGAAAGGGTGTTACTTCAACTCAGCAGAGTTCCAGATAGTTGGGTCTGGCGATTTGTAGGTCAATTTTACAGCCGCAGGATATTCGCTGCGCCTGTACTTTATTGCGAACCTTATATGTGACACTATTGAAATAAATGTATGACCAAGCCTTAGCGACATAATTCCGCCATAGTAAATTACATCTACCTCGATACACAGGAGGCGTCACATTAAATTCAGCTCCCGGATAAAGCCAGGGAAGATGCAGTGCGGCGCCGGTAATCTCGAGCATTTCCAAGTTATCCCCTATACTATATAGTTTATATAGTTTATATAGTATGTGTGTGATTCCTGTATCTCAAGTTTGACTTTAATCCGACATGGGTCGGGTCCCGTATCTGGAGCACCTTCCCTCCCAGCCATATACCTCTCTCCTATTTGCATACTCATGTATACTCGGATGGCAGAAATATGTCACATGACATAAATTTCCTCCTGACACTTGATCACAATTGGAATGCACACATCCTGCTTAATGATGGAATCTCCTCAGCATCTGACCACGAAAATTTGATACTCTTGCAGGTACTTTGTGTAGGCAATATACAAACAGAAAGGGAGAAGAGTTCGCCCGTCGGGACTCACCTTAAAGTCTGAGCCACATTAGCAAAACTCGGGATGTAATCCGGTAGCTGATGCGACCACCGTCTGCCGCATTAGACCCTATGATGAATGTATATCACCTGCCTTCGAGCACAGCACGCGTTATTCTTGCAATGGATTTGTATTATCAGAGATGACGTGGAACACAGCACACTATGTACCTGAGAGTCCTCCGGGAACAGTGTAAGGGAGAACATTTTTGTCCATAAGTGACATTGCTCGTTGCCCCAGGAAACAGGATTTAAGACCAAAGGTAAATCATTTAAATTAAGGCACTGGCTCTGGATCCAGCAAAGGTAAGACGATTTCTCTCTGTCCGGATTTTCGTATAATTCTACGTCTGGCCTTCTTGTAAGGACTTTTGTTCCGATTTCGTCTTGACTTGAGAAGGAAGCTGAAATTCGTCTTAACATTATGCAGTCTTAATGGACTTCATTTCTTATTTCAGGGAGATAAGAGATATCAAAAAAACAAGAGTTTATGTGGCGACCTTTAGAGCTTACTAATCCGTTGCTTCTTAGTCGTTTCCAGCAAATTTCTGTATACTCCTTGCGTAGTTAAAGAAATTCTGCTGAATAGGTTTAAATAACTAAATTACGAAATTGCTTTCATTCATGCCTGAAGCGGTGATTTTATGTTCTTAATTAAATTATAGAAATACCTGCCCTGATAAAACCAACTTCAATCAAATTTATGTAAGATGTAGACAAATATGTGTACTTTTATAATAACTTGGTCTACTTAATCCCATTTAGCCGGAATTCAACTACTCTTCTTTCCTTTATAGATTTCCTTAAGTTTTACGTTCGCTGATTTTGAATATTAAGCCATTTTAAAATAATTTATAGGGGTTCTTAAGGTCGCTGGTTTGAAATCTGGTATCGAAATATAAAAATTCAAAGTGGCGAACGACAATTACCAACTTAAAACCACAAAAGTAAATACTCAAATTTCTCAAAAATCAGTAAATATTGCGGGAAAAAATATGCTCCTTAGGCAACAAATTTGAATTTTTCAAAACAACGACATCAAATTTTTGATATAAAAATAATAATAAAATATAAAGGCTGGGCCATCGCTTGGTTTATTCTTAAAAATGCTATAAAATAAGCACTGTTCAATTTGTTTTCAAACTTTTGGATTTTACGAAAAGAGTAAACATTCCGATTAGTCATGGAACATGGCTGCCTCGGCTGGTTTGGCAGCAGCCTATACTCTCAAGCCAACTTCACGAATAATTCGTTCAATATAATGCTTAAATGCCTGAATGTTTTCTGGATTGTCAACCGGTTTGTCAATTTGCAAGAGCGAAAAAGCTGTCTGTGTCAAAATTTCATGTATTTTACAACGAAACCAACAGATAGACCACCCTTTATATTAGCGTTTGTTCTAGAAGAACCCAAAACGTATTACTTATATTTGGTAACTTTACCTTTGAAATCTTTAAATCTTTCTAATTCATTTAAATCCCCACTCTGCACAAATACCAAGAGAGGTTTATATCCAAAGCTCTCCAATACAAGCCACGTGCACACCTTCAAAAACGAAAAACTTAAATGCTAATAGCTTTTACAGACTGTGCAGAATTTTTAACTGTGCAGAACTCTACAAATCGTTCACTTTTCAGTATTTGTACCCGTTTTTGTGTTTCGTAAGAGCTCCTTAAAAATGCTACCATGGTTGGCATTACTTTCTGGAAAGGGCATTACGTTTTTTTTTCGTATCTGGACGGGCATTGAGAATGTTGTTCTGATGACAGGCACTGCAAAGTTAGGTAGGTACAATGCCACGCTATTTGCGCCAATGTACATTACAACTGTCAAGAAATAAATAAATCCGCCTGATTATAATCGCGAAGGGTTACATACTAGGCCCTGTGCAAAGTCTGAATTTAGGCTGGGATGCCTGGTGACCATAAATTACAAGGATTTATTGCGACGATAACGACCCTCTGAAAGAATTATTGCACCTAATATGTGTGTGTGTGTGTGGAAAATATGCATATCTCGTTATATAAAACATTCCAAGACTTTAACCAGGGATTTCAGGACTGCATATCTCTAATCGTAAGGAATCTGGAGGGGTTAGAGGACTTCTCCTGCACGTTCACCTGGAATGCTTCATGTGTAGAACTCCGGTTAATCATATAAACAATTCCAGAGTCCATGATTCAAATCGTTTGTAACTAGCCCGACTGGGCGGAGGGTGAGCAATAAATAGCATGTTTACTTTGTAAATTAAATGTTAAAAATATCACAGAGACCGTTTTCCATTTTCATAATAGTTCTAAAATTATTACCAGTCAACTCCTAAACAAACAGTCCAACCAGCAAAATTAACTTGTTAGGGCGATAAAGTGCCCGACGAACGAACTTCTTCCCATGCGGTTCTAATCAGGCCCCATAAATATGATAATTAACGTCCACATTCCTCGAATTCCCGGAACGTAAGAGCCAAATATTTTACTAGCGATTAGTTAGAAGAGCGAAATTAGTTTGTCGAACAATTCGTGGCGCTTTCGAACCTCGTCGCGTTACAAACTCCAATTACGCCTTCGAATTAACTGCGGCGCATGGAGCTCAGCGCCAAGAACATGAACATGATGTGCCTATCCAATTTGGCGCTCAATGGAATTAATTGTTGATGGAGTCCAGACGTGTGCAATATGCTCCAGGACTTAAAGACATGGCGTGAATGCTCCAAGCGGCCGATTAACGTGTATTAACGCTTCATTACACCTCCGGCAAGAGCCCCAAGTCCAACGCCTCTGCAGCACGACACTGAGCCCCGTCGAGGACACCGGCTGCAAGGAGCTGATTGGTTTGGGGCAGGTCTGGGTCTGCCATGATACCGCGTCATAACCTGGTTAGAATATAGGTCTAAAAATTGCCACACGTCACGTAATCGGAAGTCAATCATTCCCACGCTTGCCGGGAGCACCTCCAAACCTCCATATATCGATCGATATGCACGCATAATTTCGGTCCGGTGATTAACTTAATTGTCTTGGGTCACGAGAGCCCCAGCGTCTATGACGCCTCTGGATCACAGCGACCTGATGGCGTTAACTACAAATCCAAAACAATTTTGTCCGCTTAATGGGCCATTACTCTTCGGGGCGAAAATTATTCAAACTTTCTTCGACTAGGATTTGAATAATGCTGTGTCGGCTCTGGCCTGAATGCCAATCAAGAGGATTTTGGGAGGAGCCGCTGAATCTTAAGTTGCGAATTTTTTTTCGCACCCAGATTTGTCGTAACAGTGAAAAAGGATTTGTTTCACCAAGTTGAAAGCAACTGATCAATCTCGAAAGTGTTTTCGCCTTTTTTCGGCTTATACATCTTCAAATACTTAAGGCTTGTGGGAGGACGTAAACGAGAACTATAAAAAATGGGACAGTAATAATTTGAAGAACTGATTGTATCTTATTTCCATGAACAGGCCCTTTTATGCATTAAGAGGTCTCAACACCCGAGTGGACATTTTAATTCTGTTTAGAGCCCAAAGATCACGATTACTTCTGTATTCGGTCCGCCGCACTATGGGCTAAACGGCATTTTTTTCGTTTAAAACCTAATATCTCGAGAAAACCCGAAGATATTAACGTAAATTTTTTTTTAAATTGAAGCTGAGACTATGTAGATTACTGGAAAATTAACCACAATGGCTGAAATGAAAATAAACACTATGTAACATAACCTCAAAGTTGCATTTTTTTCTGAAAAATTGAATAATCTCACACCATCAAAAAACTTGGTCTTTATTTTAAATGTCATATATGCTATCCGATGAACTTTAACCTGCTGATCACGAATTCGAGGTCAGAATTGCCCCCCACCCTACAGTTTTCAGAAAAATGAAGAATTTCCGTGCCTAGTATAAGCCTTTTTAACTCTTTGAGTTACAAAAGACGAGCTTAAAGAAATTTTTACTATAACATACTAACTGAAGGTTTTTGGGGTCGCTGATCACGAATCTGAAGTCAGATTTTGAAAATTCAAAATGGCGGATCCAATATGGCGGACCAAAATTTTTATATTTGATCGAATTTGGACTAAAAATTGAATACATGGGTTTTTGGGGTCTCTGATCACGAATCTGAAGTCAGATTTTGAAAATTCAAAATGGCGGATTCAATATGGCGGACCGAAAATTTAATATTTGACCGAATTTCGACTCAAAACTGTATACATGGGTTTTTGGAGTCGCTGATCACGAATCTGAAGTCAGATTTTGAAAATTCAAAATGGCGGATCCAATATGGCGGACCGAAAATTTAATATTTAAACGAATTTCGACTCAAAACTGTATACATGGGTTTTTGGGGTCGCTGATCACGAATCTGAAGTCAGATTTTGAAAATTCAAAATGGCGGATCCAATATGGCGGGCCGAAAATTTAATTTATTTTTTGGATCCGCCATTTTGAATTTTCAAAATCTGACTTCAGATTCGTGATCAGCGACCCCAAAAACCCATGTATACGGTTTTGAGTCGAAATTGGGTCAAATATTAAATTTTCGGTCCGCCATATTGGATCCGCCATTTTGAATTTTCAAAATCTAACTTCAGATTCGTGGTCAGCAACCCCAAAAACCCAAGTATACGGTTTTGGTTCGAAATTCGGTCAAATATTAAATTTTCGGCCCGCCATATTGGATCCGCCATTTTGAATTTTCAAAATCTGACTTCAGATTCGTGATCAGCGACCCCAAAAACCCATGTATTCAATTTTTAGTCCAAATTCGATCAAATATAAAAATTTTGGTCCGCCATATTGGATCCGCCATTTTGAATTTTCAAAATCTGACTTCAGATTCGTGATCAGCGACCCCAAAAACCTTCAGTTAGTATGTTATAGTAAAAATTTATTTAAGCTCGTCTTTTGTAACTCAAAGAGTTAAAAAGGCTTATACTAGGCACGGAAATTCTTCATTTTTCTGAAAACTGTAGGGTGGGGGGCAATTCTGACCTCGAATTCGTGATCAGCAGGTTAAAGTTCATCGGATAGCATATATGACATTTAAAATAAAGACCAAGTTTTTTGATGGTGTGAGATTATTCAATTTTTCAGAAAAAAATGCAACTTTGAGGTTATGTTACATAGTGTTTATTTTCATTTCAGCCATTCTGGTTAATTTTCCAGTAATCTACATAGTCTCAGCTTCAATTTAAAAAAAAATTTACGTTAATATCTTCGGTTTTTCTCGAGATATTAGGTTTTAAACGAAAAAAATTCCGTTTAGCCCATAGTGCGCCGCTGCTCAAAATTAAGCTCTACTTTTTAAACCTTTAGTTCGATCCTTGACCAAGTTTGAAAATATCAAAACAGAGCTTATTTGAATTTCTTAATCCTAAAATAAATAAAATTCCCATGTAAGTTTTATTGGGTAAGATTCGTCGGGATCATATTAGGTTTTGTTTTTTTAATAAAAATGTGAGATAATACTCCATTATAAAATCGATTTGTCAAATACTAATTAGCTCCTGAACCCTTCTTAAGCAGATGTATCTACCACCCTGGGGATCAAAATACGATTTAATTTAATCTCCAAAGTCTAAGGTCCAAATTCAAGTAGTCTGTGGAACTAATGGATTTAAAATAAAATTAAAAATTTGATTCGAGTACTTTCGAAAGATACAAATCAATCCCGCCATATATATAATAGTTAAACTTACTTCTTTCACACCAATTTTATAATAATCGTCAAGACGTTCTCTAAGTTAAAACTTTACCAATTCAGTCAACTTTACCAATTCGTCTGTGTCTCGAATTGCCACCATTATCAACAATAATTATAAACAACATTAATAAACTATACACGTATTCTTGAACGCAACCCTACAGATCAGAGAAATATGGTACATAATAAAAATTGTTAGCCGTCTACCAATTTAATTTTGGATTTAGTTTTTAAGGTCAGAATTCCCATACTTAGAATAGAAACCCAAAAACCAAAACCCAGAATTGGATTCGAATTGTGTCGTATGGTTCGTTTCTAATAGCTGTATTGGAGTAAATTCAAAAACGTCAAATTTCTTTGTATCAGAAAGTCATTATTTCAGAATAAAGACCACACAGACTTAGGTGAAGTGCAGCACTTGTTTTCATAATTTTTAAGATTATTAACATCTAGCCTACCGCTAAAAAATAATTTACATGTCAACAATATACTCGATATTACAATGGAGAAAATTGCTTTTAATATTTTAATTAACTTATTTTTTTGGAACTCTAGAGACTTATAAAAAGAGGATTTTGTTATTAAAGTCATTAAAATGCTCACAAATAATACCCAAGACCAAAAATTATTTTAGCATAACAGCTAACTAGGAGCACATCTAAAGTTTCTTCTTTCCCCTCTTCTCACTCAAATGTTCATTACTTAGTCGGGTCTTCAATAATAATTTAAATTTGCTGCTCAGTCCAGTTTATTTTGTTTGGGCTTATTTTCGTTTAATAGTAGCGAAAATTAATTGTCTATTATGATGCTTCTGAAACTCCTGTCTCTTCATAAAACAACAACAGACAAAATGTATTATTCATGGTCATGCGTTCGTTAGTCTTTTTTGAAGTTCGTGATACGTTTTCGAAGCTAAATGGAATTTTTGACTTAATGTATGGTGCATGATTAATACATTTTTGGTTTTAGCCTTACATACAATTTTTGTTAAAAGAATTTTAACATGCATATGCAGAGCTTTTTGAAAGCTTTAAAAGCTTCTGTTCTGCTTTTGCAACAATTTTTTGTTGATCTGATTCTGCGATATTTTCTGCTCTTGCTGTGTTACAATAACAGCCCTAAGTTGTAGGCACATCAACATTTTGAAGTGGAATTTCCACATTATGAGATGAGTAAAAAATGTATACAAATGGGAGGAGGGTGGACGCACACTTTAGATAATATTTTAATTCTGCTAACAACTTTAAAATTGGAATATATTGTAGGTGTTCAACTGCGGAAATTCTGAACAAAGTAACCGAGGGGGAAGTGTATGTACCATGAAATGTAGAAAATACCCTCCGGGATTGTAGCGTCCCACTGGGACACATCCGTCGCGTTAATTCAGACCCATCTGCAAGTCGAAAGATGCAATTAGCAGCCCTTAAATGCGAAGTGAGGTGTTCGAATGCTCAGCCCGCCAAACACCTCGTGCTCTCGTGCTGGAAGCACTTTGAATGGAAGGCAGCCGTCTTTTAATTGAAACGCAGACATTTCGTCTAACACCTCGTCCAAATTGCTTGTCATCTCCATGGAATAATCTAGCAGAGAGAAAAGTTACATGCATGTCACGGTCTCGAGGATTCCCAATAAATTTCCGACGGGGCGCTCATCCGTGCCGCATAAAGCACTGAGTCAGCCGGCACGTGTCTGCTCAGTATCAAGCAAGCAGGCGGCGGCGGTGGCAGCGGCGGCGTCAGAGTCGGAGCCTCGTACCGGGCCCCATTTCAATATCGTAAAAAGCCGAGCAGTAAACACTCCCCGTCTGTGATGAGCCTGTCAAGGAGCAATTGCAACAATATATTTAACGATCATTGCGAGATGCGTAAATAATGAAATCTGGGCGGTCCCATTCCAGACGTCGGTCGTCCTGCTCAAAAAGCCAAACGCCTGGGGTTCAACCCCGACTGAGATCTGGGAAATGGGATTCCTGACTGACACAAGGGTGCACAAGTGGTTTTTGGCCAGGATGAGGCTGATTTCCATCATCGATGTGTGCAGCAACGCTCAAGGATCCCCCCTCGGTATATAATTATGCAGGCATTTGCCATGACTTTCGTCGGTGGCTGGAGACCCCATTCGTCAGAAGAGGGTCGAAGTCAAACAAAACGCAGAGTGTAGACGTCATAGAGCAACCCTTTTTATTTCATTAAGGGATGACGCTGGGCTGGATATATAGTAGATCCAGAGACGATTTGCTTTTGCATTTTGTATGGTCCCCTGCCCATAATCTACCATTTTATCCTGCCATTAAATAAGCCTTAGTTCCACCGCTGCCCCGAAATCCATACAGCAGCCGCCCGAAATGCCCGTAATTGAAGGCTGGCGCGACCACTTTGCATGAGAATTGATACCGGAACCCTCCGTTTAATTACGACGGCTCTAGACTAGCGATATCCAATACCCGGGGATTTAGACCAGGACTCCTGGGCGACGGGCTTATGCACTCCAGGAATTTAATTTCGGTGGGTATCTCTAGTAATTTCTGAATTTCATGGTTTTGTGCCCGAGGAAGAAAAATTGCTTTCCGACCCGGGAGACATTGCGCTGCGCTGCATGTCATCTTTCTAATAAGTTAGCCTTGGTCGCGTTACGTGGCGAAATCTGGTATGGATATCGGGACACGGGCGGTATTCTTTATTACACTCACGTGGGATGCCGTGCATACCTGATATATGTACGTTTGTCCCGACAGCAGCAAACTCTACATGCGCATGCATCGAGATTTACGACAGATACGAATATCCTTGCATTATTTGTTTACACCTTCCGAGGCGAAAAATTACTTTGGGGCGCCCTCTGGGTACGAAAAAGTGGAGCACCACTAAAAGGGTCAATTTGTTTCATAAAACCAGGATGGGGCCCACATTTATCATTACTAACTATTTTGGTTACACTTAATATTTGTCTATGTTCCACCTTTAAACAAATGAAAACTTTCTTACTATAAAATATCACAAGGATTTTTTTCTTCTGTATTTTGTGCATTTAGTATAGTCTAAGAACTAGCAACGTCGCAACACATCTGATTTTAACAAGGCTCATTTTTTTATATCCCTTCCTCTTTATGGCGTGTGTAAGCATGGTAACAGCCGAATAGCTTAATATTTATATAAAAAAAAATTGCTCTTTAAAGCAATGAAGAAGGACCAACTCAAAAAAAAATTCGATTTTCGTTCTTAATCATTATATTTAATAGTAAGAACGTTTCATCAACAGAATTTTGAAAAAAATCGAATGTTTGTTAAGGACAAATAAAAGAATAAAGAATATCAATTGTTTGGAAAATATTTTGTTCTCCAAATGAAGTTGAGTTTATTTTTTAGAGGATCGCTCATTAAGTTTTTATAAATCCTTGTAAGGAAATCGCAGAACTCATTCAAAAGAGGATGAGAGCACCTTTCTAACGATACTCCACTTGTTAGGATATGTCCAAATTTGTAAAAGGCAGAGAGTACATAATAATAAAAACAAAAATGCAATTTGTTCCATGATGAAAACAGGATAAAACCGCATTTTTTTTAATATTTTTTTTTTTTGCATTCTTAGCCTTATTAGAGATCTTATAAACCATGCTTGGATAAAGCTTTTCTAATTTCTTCAAGAAATTTATCAAAAAAATCTTGCACGGATTCATTTTCGAGCAGTAATGCCCTGTAAATATTACTAAAAAAAGAACTTAAGCCTACATACACAGCGGTCATAGCCTTATAATGAAATGTCGAATTACACCAGAGGTTGTAATTACTATGAAATGTTATATCATATAATAGGTTGCTCGATATAAAAACCAAATCTAAGAGCTTACCAAACCATTTAATAATGCTATTAATTTTAGATAAATTAAGTTCAGATATTTTGTGAACGAAGAGACTTTCGGATTCCGTAAGGACGTTGCTTGAAGAAAACTCTTGATCATCGTCATCCCAGATGAAGATTGAAGGAAAAATCAATCTAGAAGAAACTAATTCTTTATACAAGAACATTTATAGTTAATTTGAACGATTGACAATTTGCTTATTTTAATATACAAAGTTCTTAAATGAAGGCCATCTTTTTGTCTCATTTTAAGAACGTAAAGAATGTAAGTGTGCTTAATTTACATATTTAAATCTATTTGTCTATTCAAGAACTGTTGTTTCTAGAATCAAGAGAAATTGGCTAAAATAAAACAATTATAAAAAACTAAAAACAAACCACCTCCTTTCTCATATAAGCAAAATACATCAGTGCAATGAAGAAACAATTCTCTTGCTCTACTGCTCTCTGAATATATTAAAATGAATACAAAATTCTTTTGATTATAGCGAAAAAATATCACTTTAATTCAAATTCGCTGATTTCTTAGCAAATTCGATCATATTGTGCAGGTAAACTAGGGACGGTTAATTTCTAGGCATATACGTGTTCCTTGCGCAGTGAAAATGCACACAGGTGTTCACGAACTGCTTTTCTTGCAAAATTGTTCGAAAATCTGTGAATTGTTAAAGGCGTATTTCTGCTTAAATAATGAAGCCGGTTTGAATAATTTAAGAGACATAGAATTTATTTTCTTTAACAGTGCTGAGAGTTTAAAAAATAGGGTACAATTCCATCCAAAATCAAATATTGTTTAAAATCGAAGATGTGTGACGAAAAGGTTTATTTAATTGTAAAATTGAGGAATACATCTATGCTGAATTAAATTACAACTTTAAACTTAAACCCTTCCAGAGTCACTACACTTCTTAAGGACTTAAAATTCTAAAAGAAAAATTTAAATATTTCAATTTATTTAAAAAATGAAGAAGTTCTAAAAACTTGAATGTTATAGTGTTTTATTTAAATCAGAAAGAGTAATATTTGCTTAGAGAGAAAGAGTTCTCAATTCGTGAAAATTGCATCATTTTGAAGAGAATCACTTCTTGGTAAAATCATTCCAAGAAAATGTCAGGTAAAGTTAAGAAAAAATTTCGATTATTTTTCGAAGTCATTCATAAAATAACCATCGTAAGATTATAGTTCTTGTTTATTGAAAACTGCGTTATTTCTACGACATTTTTTTTATTTGAAGAAATTTCCACTCAGTTCAGGAAAGTTTCTATTAAAATCAGGAAACTTCGGTTTTTTCTAGTTATTTAGTTAATTTTAGTTTTAACAACCCACTAACTCTTAGAGAGAGATAATATTTCTTGAAATAAGAGTTTGAATAAAGAGCCAGTTCAGTTAAATGAAAATCATTGCCTAAATGAAGTTTTCTTTTATTTTCGGAACATTTTCTTTCGCTATTCGCATTTCAATTCAATAAAGTCATTTTTTAAAATCAAAAAATGACACATACAACGTTTTATGTAAAAAAAACAAATGAAGTCGCCCCAAAAAATTAAAAATAAGGAAAAGTGATATCTTTGTAAGAAATTCTAAAAATACAATGAAGGGAAACGACACTCTCCAAAATAATAATATTAAAATCACTAAATTATATTCGACGTTTCATTTCTTTTTTCTTCAAATCAATTTGCATATTCTACTTGTTATCGAAATATACGAGTGCTATAAAAAATTCCAATTATGAAAAATGTTTTGTAGTAAACGCAGCAATTATGAAGCAATAACTCGACGTATCACCGACTTGGCATAAAACTTCATTTCAATTTTTCGAAATTAGTTCGCATATAAAAACGAGGACATAAATCGCTGAATGAGTTATAACACTTTCCCTGCAAGCTGACTAATTAGGGCATAATCCGCGACATGCGAACGTACCCGCTGCGTTCCTGTTACTTTAATACCCTATAAAATGTTTTCGAGTATTTTCTTTATGGCGCGCATTCCAAATTGCAGTGGCAATTAAAACTTACATCCGAACAATTCCGCTGTTAGGCGAGCAAACGAAAAAAATATAATATATATAGAGATTTTGTACAAAAAAAATTAAGAATTTATTGAAGCTCTCCCGTGAGCGCGAAATTATTTTAGAATTTATGTTAGGGCCGAGCGGGCACGCAACGGCCGTAATAGATACTTAATGAAATAAATTGCTGAAGGACTCTCTCCAGCATTTCCTTTTTAAGAAAATTCACCAGCACTCGAGAGAGCTGTTACGGTCACATCCATCCATCACGGGATTCTTATCTAGACGCCTTCATGAAAATTATGAATCCGCTGGCACGGTGTGTAATGAAAATTAAAAACCACCGACGCTTTTTGTGAGTGATTTAGCGCAAAAATAAAAGTCGCAGCCCACAAACACCGAATGAGGAACGAGCGCACACGAGGGAAAAAGTAAAAGGAAAAACAGGAAAAAATTACCACAATTAGCGTGATTTAAGGATTTCACCTAAGGAGCACTGTCATTAAGTTTATGTTGCCGTCGGAGTCTCAATTAAGTGTGCACTCCTGACAGCAATCAAGAAAAATGTAACGACGCCCCACGGAGGAGACAAGCTGCGATTAAACGAGTGAGCCCATAACTAACATCGGCCCACCTTTGTGCGGGGGATGTCGCTCCAATTAAGACGTTAAACTGAGGTGACACGGTGACTGAAATTCCTTTGTGCCCGACACACCTCGACGCCACTGTGCTCAACTCCACTGAGCCGCCCCGGGAAATGCAAAAGAAAGTGGTGCTTCACGGGGCTCCACCGCGAGAGATGAATGACGACGATGAGCAGGTTTGTTCATTTCCAGGTGAGATTCATCAATGTTACTACAGAACAGGATGTCTACCTGGATGACTTCCTTCCCATTCCTAAATGAGGATGTTGGTCCAAATGCCACAAAGTAGGCCGAGGGTTTTACTATTTTAAATTTAGTAAATACCCTCAAATGCAATATGAGATTTGATATTTTGGAAAAAGAAGTGTTTTTAGTTTCTGCAATAGATGAACGAGATTTTCTATTTAAAAAAAAAACAAAAAAAACAAATTTAAATCAAGCTTTTATATAGAGGGTGAATAAATGGAGAATCTTTCCTGATACAGCCTTCTGGTTAATACTCCATTTACTCTAGCTTCCACAGAAATTAAATGCATATCCGCATATTCCTCATTTGAAAATGACATAGTGAAAACTACAAAAATCTCTTATTAATTACTGAATTATTATGTAATGATGCAAAAATGTTCAGATTTGGATAAATTACCTTTGCTCGTAATTGTAAAATATCAAAAATACTGAACAAATTTTACTCTTTAATACACCTTCGATTCAAACTAAGGTTAACTGAGAAATTATAACAAAAGTGAGTAAAATAGTTCTAAAATACCAGTTATTAACGATTGTGGAACGATTTGTTTTATCAGCTAACCTCAAGGAATCACGGGGTATACCCCGCGGCACCTTGATCTAAATCACCCTGTACACATATGTATAACTTATATTTGAATTTGTTTCATAGTTTATCGTATTTTGCTCGTCAAACCCTTTCACTTGATTCCCATATCAAGGGGATTGTGAAGTAGAAAAGATAATCCGCCATCCTGAGGCGTCCGCCATATTGAATTTAGAACCATATTAAATATATTATATTGTATTGTCACGGGACTTCAGTTTGTCAAATTTCCTCAAAATCAAATAATACAAGAACACTTTTTTCCCAAATTAATATTTGAGCATGCAAGACAAACAGGAGAACATTTTATTAACTTACAAAATTAGTTCTTTAAAAGATATGTTAGCAATGTGAAAAATGAGAGTAAAGAAAAAAATTAAAAAGAGGTTTACACTCTAGTCAGCAACTAAATATGATACTATAATTTTTAAATTAATAACTGCAACTGATAATGCAGAAAATCCTACTCAAGTGTGAACATTATTGGAAAAAGAATAGTATATAGTGAAATATCAGCATTTTGGATAAAATCTCGGCTGAATATCGAAATATATATAAAAAAAAAAAAGTGAAAATGTTCTTTCATTTCTCTAGGAAAAAAAAAAAAACTGGGAGACTACTTTTTATGAACTCCGATAAATTTATATTAACTACAACAACATGCACAAATATTAAACTAGGGTTTAATAATTTGTTGGTAATTTGTGTTAAATAAAGGCAGAAAGAAAATTATGATTTTAGGATAGCGCATAATTTTGATATTCATTTTGAGAAATATAGCGATTTTAAATGACACTCCTTTTCTTGACTTTTTCACCATATTTGGTTAATTTCTCGGAAACGTTCTGTGAATAGATCACTTTAACTCTAGAACTACCAAAACCCATCAAATTGACGGCTACTAAATCCCTCCCTTGAATTAATTATAGTTTTCAACATTATACCTTAAAATGTATGCCAAAACTTATTAAGATTTAAAATTACGTCATATTCAAAAAGCTTTTCCATTTATAATTACCAATTCAGAGTTCTAAGCATATGATATAAGGTGCAGAATAATTATAAAATTACAAGCTTGTGCTCCGATAGTTCTAATGTTAATGTATAACTACTTTTTTCATATTTGCGACCATTAATATCGTATTAACAAAAACATATAATAACTATGGTAATTTTATTTACTAGCAAAAATTATGGTATCAAGGAAATCTTATTAAATTCAAAGTGCATCCATAATCCAAAAAGATTGGGAATTTATTTAACATATCATGCTAAAAGAAACAAAGGTCCTGAAAGAATAAAAAATAAATAAATACTAAAATTATTGGTTTTTAATTAAAATTTCTCTTTCTTTTTCAATACGTCTAAGTGGACACAAACTGTATTAATCGGTTAGTTGCCCTAATTCATTTTTATTGAATGTAGTCTGGCAAACCTTCCCAATATTAATAGGTATGTTTATCGAAAATTACGCATGTTAGGCAAAGTATAAAACACGCGCGTGCAACGCAAAAAACAGAGAAACACCAAACTTCTAAATTAATATGTGAGCACAGCAAGCATATCCAAATTTACCCATTAGTGGCATTTTGCTTTCATTTTTGTCGTCACCAGAATTACACATAATTGTAAAATAACCATCCCCACAAAAGCCAAAATTGTCAATTCATCGCACGATAATTTAGCCCTTTGCACACCTGTAACGCTTGTAAGAAGTACGGGGCGTGAAATTGTTGTTTACATCTACTCAATGATAACAGAAACGTTCAAGTCCATATTCCTGGGACAGTGTGCCCTAAATTCGGTGCCGAGAACGTTACTCACTTTCAACAAAGCAACATTCGCCACAATTTAAAAAATTGTCCCCCCCCGCCCAATCAAAAGGGACAGTCGGTTGTGATAAGCATCGCCGACAAGCCACCACCGGGGCGGCACACAGGGCAGAGGGCCAGGCCGCAGCAAAAGGTCCCTTTTTTCCTGTGCTTCTTCGGGTTAGAGCCCCATTTATGGCTATCAAACTTGTTTGAATACCGAAGTACTTTCGGTGTACGCTGATGGAATCCATTCCGAGTCCCGGGCGTCCCTCGATTATACGGTTTCGTCCCGAGGACATGTTTGTCTTTGCGACATGTGGGGAGCTGATAAAATCGAAAATTGATATTTGATTGACGTTTAGACCTATAACGTTCCCCAGCACGCTCCACAATCGCAGTCTAAGGTCGTGTCGTGTGTACGTAACTTAGGTTGGGGTAAGTAAGCGCTGGCTGGCAGTGCCCCATTGCACTCGAGGACGACGACTATAACATCGTTGGAGCTCTGCTGCAATTTATAAGGCTGGATGATGTCAAGCCTCGCAAACGTAGACTTTGAAATGTAAACAATGACGATTATTTGAAAAGCAAACTGTTCTATAATGAGCAAAACGAGTCGTTGAGACAGTTAGAAAGAGAACCTTTGTCCTTAACGACCAAATGAAGCCAGGATTAAGCGGCCAAAGTACAGCAAAAGGCTTTCATCCACTTTAAATCATTCAGCGGTTACTTGCATGCTATGGGAAACAATAAACCTGGCCGTAACGAAGAAAATTATTCGTTTATCACTGCCTAATGAATCTCAGGAAAGAAACGTGTTTCGTTTCCCTTGTAGGAAAAAAGGGCATTTTGTTTAGGAGCTAAATTACATGAAATCATGGGAAATAAGAAAGAATTATTCACAAAGTAATGCAATGACTTTCAAAAGAACAAAGTCTTATTTTCAAAATATATTCGCTTTTTGCTGCGACATTCCACAATGTACTACCCAAAGTGAACGTTTCAACAAGTTCTGACTGAACACCCTATATATTATTATATATTGTATTACTGTCTGTAAGCTACTATCACCTAACTAAAATTGGTTCGTTATATTTCTCTTCTATACTAAACTTAAAAGTAGGTAAATAAATTTTAAATAGTGCCAAATTTTTGAATAAAACTCCACATCATAAATAGTTCAAAGTTCTGTTATACTGTACATTTGCATAAGCATAGTTTACCTAGAGTTGGGGCTGTTTTAAGTGCACACTCAGTGGTTTTTGAGTGCACTTGCTAAAAACTAATGAACTATTCATGCACCTGCCAGGAATCTTCTACTCTATGCCCAGATGCATTTAATCTTAAGCACCTAATCATTGTTATTGTCAAAATAAAAACCATATAATAAGCAAGTTCACCATTAAACAACGGCAATATATGTGTACTTATTTAATCGAAACTTGAGAAGAGTTTCAAGTGCCGGAATTTAATCGTTCACCAAGCCCAGTCGGGAAAAGTTTTCTAATTTAAACTCTTCAACAGTCCAAGCTTCTGGTGGTGGTGGTCGTGCAAAACATGCCTTGGTCCGTTCACACCCCTATTTCTAATTAAGTTTTCTCCATGTAGTTTTAAAGGAATATGCCGAAGGATATTATCCTGAATCCGACGATGTGAGGCCTCCGAGTCCGTTTTCGGCCGTAGAACTTTATTCAAACAGAAAAAAAAGGCGATTTGTTCAGTAATTAGAATGTTGTTGTATCTAAATTAATCAAAAACTTTCATGCCGTATCCCAGCAAATAGTTAGTATAATTAAATTTTAATTCAATTTAATTTTACTTAATCCGAAATAGATATTAGTGAGGCTAACTTGATTTTCGTTAGGAATTAGGCAGATTGATTTGGACAGTTCAGAATGTTTCAGACAAGTATATTTGGGGAAAATGATAAAATTATGTTTTTGATACATAAAGGGACTGTTAAAAAATAAAGTGGATGATTATTAAAATATTTGTTTGGTATTTTGTGAACGCATTCCTAATTCTAGAGGATTTCTAATAAATGGCGTGCGTTACTAAGCATTGTTTTGATGAATATAATCTATGTGGACTTAAAGGGCTTGTTATAACCAATAATGTTTGAATAGTCACATTGCATAGAAGTAAAAATAAACATGTATTTTGTTATTAAAAATGTCGAATCACATTCCAACAAAAAAACATTTGCGGGAAGTAATTACTACTTTAATCAAAAGTGGAAACTTAATGGTTTAGAAGATTTAAGAGTGACTATTTCAATGTGGAAGATAAAAAGCGTCCGAGTCAACCGAAAAAATCTGAAGATACTGAGTTGTAAGGATTATTGCATAAACACCCAACTCAAACACAACTTGTAGTAGCATTAAATATGAGTCGAAAAGCTATAGGTACAATTCTATGAACATCGGAAATGGGTAAAAAAAGGAAAATGGATACCACATGATTTCACAGAAAAAAGTATTGCTTCAAAGACAAAAAACAAAGTCATTTTTACATCGCATTATGACTGGCGTTGAAAAATTGATCTATTCTGATAATCCTATGCGTAAAAAAAATATTTGGAAAAAGAGGTGATTCGCTACCATCAACGTCAACAAAGACACCAAAACATATTCATATTGCCGAAGTTATGCTGTTTGGTTGGTAGGATCAGAAGGGCATATTGTTTTATGAGTTGTTAAAACCTGATCAAATTATTACAACCGATCGTTATAAACAACAAATAATTGCATTGAAGCAAAAAGGTCCTGAATATACCAAAAGACAAGACAAGGTGATTGTTTTGGACGACAACGCTTGGCCACATGTTACGAAATTGATTAGAGATACATTAGAAGGGCTTATAAAAGTTGTGGATAGCGATGGAGGATACTTTGATTAAAATCAAATTAATTTTTTATTTAAAAACAATAGTTATTTTTAATAAAAAATCCTTTAAAATTAAATACCACACCTAATAAAAGAACTGAAAACAAAACAGAACTATTAAACTTAACAGCTCCTCATACCAGCTCTCGTTTTGAATTTCTTGGGGCTTTTAGAAATTTCCGCCAAAAAACTGCAAAATTGCATGTTTTAGCGTAGTAAGCTCTGAAGCTGAACTCGCCTTATTTAAATTTTTATAAACACACTTATACTATGCTTCTTTTCAAACAAAATTACAATTGTGATAATCCAAATGCCGAGTGACCTTCACGCCTTTGAGATAGATTAAATTTCTAAATCTATCTATTATTGAAATTGCTAGAACAATACATGTCTCGTCCTCTTCTTGTAATGTTTGTTGATGAAACAAATCCAAATAACCAAATCATCTGTTGATTCTTAAAAAGAAAGCAACCTTCCTAGGGTTGAATCGTAATTAATTGAATTCCACAAGGTTCTATTTCTAAATACAGCTTAATTATTTCTGCAATTGAATTTGTGCTTTTATCGAATTTGTGTACTTGTAATACCCTGAACGCCACGCTTCGAGCTATTTCTTAATTTCATCTCAATTTACAAAGCTGCCACTTGGCTTAATTAAATTAGAATCGTTTGCAATGAGATTAAAAAAATAATGAATATTATAAAATTCGTACGAATAGCTCAGTTGGAAAAAAATTATATTGCCATTGACTTCGTAATCAAAGTGGTTAAATTTCATTAAATACGGGAATTAATAAATTTCCCTTTTTCCCATTATTTGCGAATGGAACTGATCTATTCACAGGAAGTTGTTAATATCACGCTGTCACATGTGCACTCTTAATTATATGCGACCAATTAAAAGCTCCCTCCAAAAACGCTGACGGAAGTTCCGTCCCTTTTAAAAGCTTTCCGTTGCTCGGAAGGTTTTTTTAATTGCCCAGCAATTAGCTAATCCTCGTATCTGCCGTGCTGGGACAAGGCCACTACAACACTACCGGGGGTTTTTCAGTATTCGTGCCAAATTGTAATAATTGTTCAGCACTTGTAGCCGGTTCCATACACGACTCCTTCGCGATAAAAGCGTGGCGTTAAGCCAGGACATTAGTTGTCGATAGGCGGCACCTCCAACCCCCGCAACTAGCAAGGAGAAAATAATTTTCCACGCGCCAAGAACGTGGCAACGAGCGATGGGAAGTTATTAATCGAGCCAGGTGATTTATGCATCGAACGCGATTTGTAGCGCTTGGAACGGGTCCAATTTGCCAACTGCTATCAAGCGCTAATCGAAAATCCACAGGAAGGTGTTATGAGCCGAGAATAAGATGTTTTCCGGACGCCGGTACGTACATCTTCCTAATCTCAATTTCTTACGGCACCACGCCCACAAGACAGGAAAGCTATCTCCAAGACGAAATCTCTAATTAATTGCATCCCACCTCCCAATCTGATTGATGAACAATCTTCCCACCTTCGTCCAAAACTTTAATTTCAATTACCAATTACTGAAGCCAATGCATTAAGCTAGCTCGGAATTTTTCTTCATTAGAGTGAACGCCTCGGATTCTGGGTCCTGGATCTTTTGGGAAAACTTTTCGGGGGAGTTTATTTCGCACATGGGGAGCGACATAGTTCTCATGTTAATTGTAGTTTACAGCAACTCGAGAAAACTATCTTATTTCACACTTGACAGAGCATCTGGATAACAGAACGGAGCTACAACAGGGCAAAGTCCCTTTGTATTACACATGCTGTCGATTACTAAATCAGTGCTCGAGGGACATAAATACCAGAAGTTTTTACAACAAATTTCTCGAGTCTGCCTTGAAAAGTTTACTCTCAGCCACGAGGCGTAATTTGTTGTTATAAGAAATGAAACAGAAATCTTTTAAGGAGAAATTGCAATGGAATTCAACTTTTTTTTTTTTTTGTAAAGAGTAACTTGGTAATTTGAATTTCACACATTTTTTAATTTTATTCTCAAAGAAAAACGATTATTACATTATTTTAAAAGAAAAATTGTTTTTTTAAATTTGATTTACACGGCGCGATTCATATAAACAATTTTCTTTACGATTCAGCTATAAGAAGTCCCACAACTTGTTGAAGATTTTGTTCAGCCACTGATAGAAGTGCCCACTATGTTTTAGTTTATTTACTTTATTGTGAAATCAGAGCTCTGCAAGTTTATAACTTTATATAAATTGCTATTTTATTTTTAATTTTCAGCAATAACGAAATTTTTTTTACAAATATAACATTATTAACTCTTTCGCTGCCACGCCAGTCACCCGTGACCGACACCCAATAGCTGAATAAAATTTGGCAGCGAAAGGTTTAAAAAAAAAACGAAAATTTCATATTTGATTACTTTGTTATTTTGAAAAATACAATGATAACTAGGGTTATGTCTATGCCTGCATCATGCAAAAACTACTGCACAGATTCTAATAAAGCTGGGCTGTTTTATGCCTTAGAAACTTGGGCATTATCTCCAATTGGAATTATCACGATATTCCTCACTCATGGGAGTTAAGATATTAAAGATATATGTAATAAAACTGTAAACCAATTCGTGTATGTGCACACATCACGTAATTGACGGATTTTAAGAAAACTTGGCTTAGTTATAGCTTATGTTTTGGGTTAATATATAGGATATTTGTTCTGATAAAATATATGGTCTCAAACCAACAATTTCATGGAATTACCATAAAATTTGGTACATAGAGGTTCTTGAGGACACTGACTTTGAATCTATTATCAACATTTTGAATTTGAAGATGACTATTATTAATTCAAGAGAATTTAATGAAAATTGGAACAAAAGGCATTTCGGGACATCTGATTTGGAATTTATTATCAAAATTGGAAAATTTGAAATGATGGATCAAAAAATTGTTTGTTTGTACAAGCATCTTGCAAAATCTACGGGACGAAGTTTTATGAAACTCAACACAGTTCCAGCTTATGCCATTTGTAGCTACAAATTGATTTTTATTTATAATTACATTTTTCTGCAACATATTTGTTATTATAATAAATTTCATTTAAAAAAAAAAAAAAAAAAAAAAACCTTGAATCTAGTACGGTTTCAACAAATTCGATTTGTTATAGCTGAATTGTATGTGTTTCTTCTATTTTCTTGTAATTCAGCTATGAACTGAATATCATACTATAATTCTTATTAGAAATTACGTTTGTTATTCAGTTAAAATTTGAATCCCCTTTCTTTTTCATGTAAGATTTGAATGTAGTCCCTTTTTAGCTCCCAAGTACATCAGAAAAGGATTTTACTAATAAAAAATGAATGCTCCACGCCATAGTCAATTTCGAGTTGATTTTCTTTAATTCAGTGTAAATTTTTGGGATATCAAAAGTAATTCCTTCTACGCCATCTGCTCCCGGCCGGGTCGGGACATTAAAGCAAACGAAGTCCTCCTATTAGCGTTCGGGAGCCAGACTTAGCCAGCTTTCGCATTCCTCCCATAGCGTCAACAGGAGCGTTGTGCCCGGGGAGAAAATTAGTAATATCCTTCTGGCTGGCCCCTGGCGAAGATGTGAGCGATGACGACGGTGGCGGCGGCGGCGGTGGTACCAAAGGCGGCGGCTGTTACGTGCTCCTACCTAGGCGAAGGAACAAATTAGTATTAGCGTGGAATGTTCTTAATGCCACTTTGCAGGCCGGCTCCAAGGAATTTAAATTGTTCCACCAGCAATCCATGGCGGTGTTGAGCGCATTAAGTCCACCAGCTTAAAATTCCATAGCCGCAGAATTGTGTGCACAGACCTTGCCCGTTCAATCAAATTAAATTTCAGACCCTTGCCAGCGTCGCTGCCACCGCCACCGCCACTGCCGACCTTGGTATGTTTCCACTTAAAGTGGCTCTTATTGTTGTTAATTGTTCTTGGGGCTCTGTCTTGCAGCCGGTCCTGAGATCTTTGTCCGGGACGGCAGTAAGGCAACAATAAGGAAAAATTAATTTGAGGACTTAAAGTCTGAAGAAATCTTGAAGCGCTTTTGAGGATCCTCCCTGAAACTCTTAGGGAATATTTTTCTCGAGCACTTAAGCGCAAACGAGGACGAGCACCGTGAATGGGTTAAACGATGCCTGTTAATGTGTTCATTTAACCCAGAAAGTGTCCCATTGAGAGCCCGTGAAAAACTGTAATTACACTAGCAAACTGTTTACGTAAAGACGAAAAATCTCACAAATTTCTATAGCAAAGAAAAAAGGCGTATTTTAAATTTTAACCCACACGGCTGCACTTTGCCTATCGTTGTAGATTAAGCGAGATTTAATTTTGCAGACCTCTGCCATGGACTCAAAGCTGCACCTAGATTCATTAACTTTTCTAACTTCAAGAATAATACGGATATAACAAAGAGCCCTGCTCTCGAACCGGGTAGGAATTCCAGCAGTTTTCCAAGAAACTCAAACAAATGGGATTTACTAATGGTCAAGGGGCGAACAAAGGCCCCCTCCCACCATCAAGTAGAAGATACAAGCAAGCACAAAGTCCTTATCATGGGGCCCCATTGTACAACTGAATCGTAATGCCCATTGCCCATCATTTTAACTTTTACGGAGAAACATGGAGCCGGCTTTTTCATTAGCCCGGCCAGAAAGCAGTTGCCCTCAGGCACCACTGCCTCAACCGGCTGAGTGGTCGCAGTCGAATAAATGAACTTTCGATGCACCACATTTCACTTGTTCAATTTTCTGTGCAATTGCATTCGCTTTCATAGATTCCTTCTATGCTAAATTAATTCCCACACCCTCCACTTGCATTTGGAACTTTTGGTACTTGAATCCGCGAGGCCCATACTCAACCGCAGCAATTCCCGGCTGAAAGTCGGGATAGACTCGAAAATCGCCCTCGATGAAAGCTGTTAACTCGATCGTTAGATGGGTCGGTAAATAGGACAAGTACCCACCAAGGTGTTAAAAGGGCTACACTATCTATTCAGTTTATGCAGTTTATGAATGTGAAATGCACTTCCTATCTTGTTTATATGTACATTTCTAAAAAAAATCCCAACAAAATCAATCTTTAAATGCCCGGTAATGATGAGAGAATCTTTTACTGAGAAGTGCTCCCCTAATTTAAAAAAAAATAATTGACTGAAATTATGAAATCAAGGTACGCCCTGTTCAAATACTCGAGATTTGCAAAAAAGGTCTGCATTTTATAACCAAATTCCAAGTTTACAGGCCCTTTCATTTTCTACCACAATAAGATATTTTCAATTTTTCAAAAAGTGGCAAGGGATAACCCCATAACTTTTTGGGCAACACATTTTTGTTACCAACCTGGCTGATTTAAGACTCAAATGAAAAGGTTTACCCCTCAGTGCTCCAAAACGCAAGCAAAATCGCAACAGAATAGAACCTAAAATGACCGAATTTAGAATTTTTAGCCCTTAACTGACCCTTAACACTGGATTACGGTCACCCACAACTCACATACAATTGTGGAGTACTAAGAAACTATTACATTTCCGAGTGCGAAGAGTTTTATACAATATTTATAAGTTATTATATTACATATATTCATAAGGATCTTCTATTAGAAGTTCCCCACCAAAGCTGCATCGCTACGTTAGCACAGAATGCAGCAGCAGTGGTTGGATTCAGTACTTGGGTTATTCTCACCCTATGCGCATTACTGTATGTATTGCATGTCTCTAATTAAACTACTTCGCACGGTAAGAAGACTAGTTTCGAAAACGTCCAACTTCAGACTGACCTGAAATTTTTTGAATATTCGATTAGGTTTAGAGAAAGAATAACTCAAATTGATTTTGGGCACATTTGCGCAGAAGAGGTTAATATTATTAAAATGTTTTTACAGATGTAAAAAATTTGTTTAATCACGTAACTTAAAACTACTAATAAAAATATATGAAATGAATAAACATGAACAAAAATAATACTACAAATAACGAAAATAATCACAATAATAATAAAGAAACTAATTTTTATAAAAATAATTAAATACAGACTCATTTTATTTCATCCTAATAAAGCACAAAATGGATATGCATTTAATTTGAGAATGGTACGACGCACAGCGTGCCCAGCAGACGTTTTTCGTCTCATAAATCTGTAACTTCTTTGTTTATTAATAAATCTGTAACTTCTTGATTTATTGTTTAATCTATGAATTTCTTTTATACATAATACTGACTATATAGGCCTTCGAACTACGGTACCAAACATTAGTATAAATATTTTTCTAATTTTAAAATGTAGTTTTTCTTTGTCATAGCAAAACCCGAGCTTATATTATGTTTATTTTTTAATTAGCCATTAAAACTTTGAGATTGTTATGTTAAGCAATGAAAAACTCAATATTACAGCTCTCGAGTACAAAAAGCCCACACAAATAATTACATACTTGAAAACTTAACCTTATTATTAACCAAAAAATATCGATTAAAATAACATTGCAATAAAATGAACGGTTAAGATCGGAAAAAGTCCTGAAAAAAAAGTTTTTATTCGCTTTATAAAGTTTGTTAAAAATGTTGAATGTTAGCGCTTTTTGCCAATGCCGAGATTGATATTGTATTTTATAGTTAATTTTATCTAGAATAAGGATGAGTAAAAAAAACTTTTTTGCGCTTTTTTCCCTAGATTTAAAATTGACAGAAATAACGATTTTCTTAGTACTTCTTTGTCATTTTCTCGCTAATATTATTTGATTTCATTGAAAATTAGCAGCATAGTATCAATGAAGCAACGCTTAAAAAAAATAAAATAAAAAAAAAAAAAATAAAAAAAATAAAAAAAAAAAATAAAAAAATAAATAAAAAAAAAATAAAAAAAATAATAAAAAATAATAATAAAAAAAAAATAAAAATAAAAAAAAATAAAAAAAAAAAATATAAAAATAAGAAGTCTTTATTTTTATTTTGGTCCTTCTGGCGATTTTTTCGATTATTCCAAAATTACTCGAAGTAATAATAAGTATTCGTGAAGACCTATTTACAGGATTTAATAATGAAATGGGGATAATTGTACTTAGTAGTTAATTAACAGAAACGTCTAGTAGTTGCAAAGCATCGTCCGTAATTTCTTTTGCTGGTTTTGAATATTTTATTCTGAGACTGGAAATAAATGTGTCTGATGTTTATAAAAGTGGATGAAAAAACACCTTCGTTAGTAGATGCTCGTGAACATTTTCTAGCATGATGGAGTCTATAGCTTTTATAGTCCTTATTCAGAGACTCTTGTGCGTCTTCGGACATTTGACCAAGAGGTACTAATTCAAAGTGTTGAATAATACTTTCTCCATATACCCACCAATTGTATTTAGTCATATATAATAATATGAATAATAAGCTGTGCAGTCTCAAGAGCATATTTTCCGAATTATCATCTTCCCAGATGACATAATCTGGAGAATTAAATATAACCTTTTTATCAATTCTTCAACTTCAGTAATATCAGCTGAATGTGCATGATTAAGAAAAAATCGCCAGAAGGAGCAAAATAAAAAGAAATATTCCTTATTATTTATTTTTTTATTATTATTATTAATATTTTTTTCAATGATACTGTGATGCTAACTTTCAATTAAATCAAATAATATTAGGGAGAAAATGACAAGGAAGTACTAAGAAAACCGTTATTTCTGTCAATTTGAATTGTAAGAAAAAAAGCGCAGTAAATCCGCAAGTTTTTTAGTTCTCCTTATTCTAGATAAAATTAACTATAAAATACAATATAAATCTCGGCATCGGCAAACAGAGCTAACATTCAACATTTTTAACAAACTTTATAAAGTGAATAAAACCCTATATTTCTTAATTTAAAAATTTTAAAATTTTTTTCAGGATGCTAATCTTAACCGTTAATTTTATTGCAATATTAATTTAATCGATATTTTTTGTTAAAAGGGAGTTTCATCTAAATAAGTGTAAAATAGGGTTAAGTTTTCAAGTAATTACACTGGTCAACACCAACTTTTTTCCGAACATGTAGCAAGTAATTTATATACGATTTTTTCCGTAGATAATGAATTTGTAAATGAAAATGCTCAATCAACTCCCGTTTTCAAGGAATAGTTACCATAAGTGAAAAAGTCAAAAGACCTTATTTTTTAATAAAATTTGAAAAATCATTAAAATATAAAGGATTAATACAGAAGCTTGTAACGTGGCTAAGACGAAAGTTGGAACCTCGAGCTGTTATCTCTAAATTCTAAAGATCTTAAAAATGTTCGAAATATACCTTGAAATTCAATTTTTGACCAAACCGATTATTTCATACAATAGATGCTGAATGAAGACTATAATAGATACACGCTCATGAAAAACTTTTTCGCGAGAATGTTTAGAAAAACCTATAGAAATTAGTGGTATTTGATATTTTTTAGAATAAGATTCAGACTTTGATTTGAGCCATGTTACAAGTTCCGGTGACCATCTATTCTTTTTTGATGATTTTTCAAAAATGGTCAAAATACAATATTTTTAATTTTCCACTCTATTTTTCTATATATATATTAGGGTGCTTTTTTTTTCGCGACTATTTTTTTTTTTTCAGTCCCACCTCGAAATTTTGTGGCTAATACCTAAACATACATTCCCTGAAAATTGGAGCCCAAAAAAATAATATTTAATACTAGACCAAGACGCATAAAGATTTCCCATATAAAATACACGTGAACTTTGATTATTTTTCTTCAAATCTCTACAACTCAGAGGCATTTTATGGCACAATCTTGGGCAATGGTAGGGTTTCTTCAGAATTGAATGCTCTACAAAAGTGTCCATTGCGATGTAACCCTAACTCCCACCAGCGAGGTAGTACGGGTCATTGACCCCAATTTTTCCACGAAATTCTCGCTTTTTGCCCCTATCTCGTAAACAACAAGAGGTACAGAAAAAGTGAATATTACAAACTTGTAGCAAATTCAATTTCCTACAAAAAAGTTGTGAACACCAAATTACTAACATTGATATTTCTTGAGATATTGGGCTTTGAAGTTGAGGTAGTGTTTCTACAATTTAGCTCAATAATCCATGAAAATTCCACTCTACCTCAACTTCAAAGCCCAATATCTCTAGAAATATCGATGTTACCGATTTGGTGTTCAAAAACTTTTTGGAGGACATTGAATTTCCTACAAGTTTGTAATATTCACTTTTTCTGTACCTGTTGTTGTTTACGAGATAGGGGCAAAAAGCGAGAATTTCGTGGAAAAATTGGGGTCAATGACCCGTACTACCTCGCTGGTGGGAGTTAGGGTTACATCGCAATGGACACTTTTGTAGAGCATTCAATTCTCAAGAAACCCTACCATTGCCCAAGATTGTGCCATAAAATGCCTCTGAGTTGTAGAGATTTGAAGAAAAATAATCAAAGTTCACATGTATTTTATATGGGAAATCTTTATGCGTCTTGGTCTAGTATTAAATATTATTTTTCTGGGCTCCAATTTTCAGGGAATGTATGTTTAGGTATTAGCCACAAAATTTCGAGGTGGGACTGAAAAAAAAAAATAGTCGCGAAAAAAAAGCACCCTAATATATATATATAATATAATATATATAATAGGATATATTATACTTTATGCATAAAGTTGGATTCTGTTTATATCCTAAAAATCGATTGAAATATTCTAGTGCATAATTTAAAGTTTGATTTTCGATATTACCAAGCAATTCAATAAAGAAATATTTGCAATATTTGCGCCGCACCATCTTTGAGTCGCCATAGTAATTTTTGAGTGCGTAATATTAAAATTCTGGTTGCAGGTTATGAAAGAGCAAACAATTTTAAGCAAAAAACCATATTTTGATATACCACTTTCGATATTTGATCGGTTCTGTCAAGTGAATTTCAAATCGACTCAAAAATGGTCGCTTGGGCGCTAATGGGTTAACATAACAATCTCAAAGTTGTAATGGCTAATTAAATAATAAACATAATATAAGCTCGGGTTTTGCTGAAACTCACGCTTTTACCCGCCGATAGTGTCTTAACAAACGAAAAAGTCACAGATTGGAGACGAAAAACGTCCACTGGGCCCGCTGTACGACGGCGCAAGTATTTACTAAGATGATTTGCTAACTTTTTTCAACCTCTACTACTTAAATGCGCCAAAAATTCTTTTAAGTATTATCATCTGATGTAACAGAGAATGTACAGAAGAAATTTCATATCAATCTGAGGTTGCACGTTTTCGGAACTCCAGCCTTCGAAAGTTTGTATTTTTCTAAAAGCCATTAACTTATTATATTTTCTTCTAAAATAAAACCCTATGTTTTTAATCAGAGGAAAAAATCGCATGAAAACTAGCAATTTATATAATAACCCTTAATAAATAAGGTCGTTTACTTTAAAAATTTCTTTCAAGTTATCTAAAAGGCACGAGGAAAATTCCCAGGCAAATTCAAAGTTACCCAACAACGTCTGAGGGATGCAACAACATAAAAGATGTATACCATCCAATTGTATAAGGGTGCAACAGGTGCCCTCATTTGATAGTAATGATGCTCCTATCCTTACTTTGTGACTTGTGCATAAGCAATCACTTCGCTACTTTGTGGCCTGAGGCATCTTCTGTGTATGCTCCACTATTAGAAGCGTTTGCATTTAATCCCAAACTGAATAAGAATCATTTGAGGACCTGAATGTCTCAGGTGAATCTTCATTAATAATTCTTTCTACTTTCTGTGAAATACAATACACCGCATGTTCTAGCTAAAGTTTAATAAAAGCAATTAAGACTTATAATATTTAGGCAAAGTAATAACTACAAAGCTTTTAAAAATGTTAAATAATAAATACCTATTTAATGAGGGATGTATGATTCTTCCAGAATAGCACTCAAATCTTCCATATCAAAATCCTGCTGAGTCTGGGTAAAGCTGGAAACGTTTCCTTCATTGGGGCATTGTACGACAATCACTTCTTTTATATCGTCAACATTTCCACAGTACTCGAAGAAGACAGTCAATTTAAATGATTTGCATGTGTCAACAATTCTTTGAATGTAGTTGACACGTTGTGCAACTCCCTGGCCTTCATTTGAAGGATTATTTGCCAAAATATTTGATTTCAGTAATTCCATGGTTTGATACTCCTGAAGCTGCAACAAAAAACAAAAACAAAAATTGAGATAAATTTGTCTACACTAAAAAAATAGAAAAATATTTCAAACCGAATTATTTTCCTTCAAGAAAATTATATGCTGTTCAAAATGATGAGCAAAAGATATTTTAGTTGCTATTTTTAGCAATTCTCTTAAATATGGTTCTCTAGATGTCCACAGGTGCGAAGAATCTCGGCTAAAGATGAGCGTAACAATGTTTTTATTTTTTGCATCATTCAAATTCTGCACAGAAGAATTTTCTTTAGCTTCAAAAATAAATAAATAGAAAAACGACTGCTTACAGATGTTGTTAGATCAAATAGAATTTCGTTGTCTTCGATAAAAAACAACACGGAATATAGTCCATCGGTTAATTTTAGAAATGTTTGATTCACTGTGTTTATAAATTTAATAAATATCTTGAAATTTTCTATCTTCTCATAATTCACTAACATCCGCTGGTGCTTGAGAGCTATCTTAAGTAGCTTTCTATCATCTTCTTTTAATTTATTGTCTACTTCGAAATCAAATGTATTATCTTTATAGGACTAAAACGAGTTAAAAAAACAATTGTTAACAAAGTAACTGCAAATATTAGAAATTTAAATAAAGATAATAATATTTTAATTTTTTTTCAAAACGGAACCAAAAGGGTAAAAATTATAAAATATTAATTTTTAACTCACCTTTAAAGTTCTATAAATATCGAAGTTCCAAAAATGTAGTAAATTCTCTTTTTCCTCAAACTGATTTAAGTCACAATCAAAAAAAGGATAACCAGTTGTAAAATTGGTTTGGAATTTTTTTTGAAACATTTCAACTGAAACATAATCCGAAGTTTCATTTAACTTGTAGAACACAATATCAATTTTTTCAAAAGTTCTAACGGCAATTAGTGTTTTAGGTTCTTCCTAAAAGAAAGAGTTTTGTTACATATTAGCTTACTATATTGCAACTACATATAGTATATAATTATAATTTTGACGTATTCGATAATTAAGCACTACAAAACAGAAATGCATTTATTTTAAGCATAAAATATGTATATAACGTTTTTGACCATATTCAAATACATAATAACAAATACATTTACACTAACCTCTCCATATATCTGAATTTCAAATTTAATTCTAACGTATCCTTCATCTTTAATTGAACTTTGTGCAAGAAAGCGAGCTTCGCTTAGTTCGCAGTATTCTGGTCCAATAATGAACTTGATCGCATCTATTAACTCTTTTTTCTTGGCACTAATTGCGTCTTCAATTAGAAATACAAACGGATAATTTAATTCCAATGATATGTAGTCGAAAGACATGAAATTACGTAGACAAATCTGAAAAAGTTTTCAAAAAATACATTTTAAATACCGAAAAAATATTAAAAAGAAATCATCAGTTCATGTAAAAAACGAGCATGTGGGAAAAAATGCCTTTTCACCATTATTTAGATCAGGATAAATAATCGGGTTTTTGCCGCTTGTTTAATTTAAACACGCGAAAAGCAAATTCATCAACTTTAATTGCACATTTTCATCACATTTCTTCCGAACCAGCAAAGCTGTTGTGTTTCAACGATTTCAGAATTTATCATTGCCAGTCTGTGATTGCTGATTTAAAAATTCTGAACCATGAACCTATAATTTACGTGACACGTGAAAAAGGGTTACAGGGGCGACCGTTGAAAACAGAAAGTTCATTCAGAAAAATTATATATTATTTTCTAGGATTGATACCCGTGCATCATTTCAAGCATTTCAATTGTTTGAATTATCTGAAGTAGCATTTTTATTGGTATAAGGGTGGAAATTCTATACAAGGGTTACACCTACGACAAATAGGCTAACTCAATGCCTAGGGAATTCATTTTCGTGATGCGGTACGCGATTAATTAAATCCCAAAATATAAAAATAAATAAAAAGTAGAAATATTTATATATATATTTGGTTGTTCGGAAAGTAATTTACTTTTTTCCTAACAGAGGACTTAATTATATTTTTTCACGGCTTGAACCGCATTGTCATTATTTATATTGACAGCTGATATATCAAAGCTTGAAAAAGTATGTTTGATTCTACGCAATAGTTTTTGTTGGGTGACCTATTAAATGTGGAAAGTCGAAAGCAGCATTTTCGGCATATTTTATTTTTTATTATCGAAAAGGTAAAAATGCTGTTCAAGCTAAGCAACAAATTAGTTTATGTGTATGGAGAAGATTTACTGTGCCAAAATTGGTTTGCAAAATTTCGTTCCGGCAATTTTGATGTTGAAGATGAACCACGTTCTGAAAGGCCAATTGAAGATCAGCTGGCAAAATAAAGACATTGATTAATGCAAACCGCCGAATACCCGTCAGATGGCTGACGGATTAAATTTATCGAATTCATCCATTCATAATCTTACAGAAAGAAATTTGTTCCGTCGTATTGACGTCTAGAAAATGATCCATTTTTGAAGCGAATCATCATTGAGGACGAGAAATCAGTTAAGGTACTAGTACCTATTAGAATTTTGAAAAAATCGATTTTATTTTTCACGGATTTCGATTCGTTAGACCTTCAAAAATAACTCCCTAAAATATTATATGAAAATTCGAAACCGAAAACGAGATACATCAACTTTAGTGAGCGCGCGCTCTCGGCTGTTCTATGTTCTAAATAAACTTTAAACGCGTTTTTCTTGAAATCACTTTTTTTCAACTGGCGGACAGGACTCGATTTAAATAAATCTTGAAGCATTTTGTTTGTTTAAGCTTCCTTTACAAGAATCGACCACAATTTGATTAAAAAATTGAAAAAAAATGTTAGCGTCAAAAAAATATCGGAAAAAAGGTCGATTTTTGATCTTTTTTTTTTTAACGTCCGCAATTTTTTTTTTTTTTTGTTTTTCAAATTTTCTGGTCGATTCTTGTGTAAGACGGCTTCCTTTTTAAAACCCATTTTGATTTTTTTGTTTCAGACTTGCCGTTCCAGAGATTAACTGTCCGCCATGTAGCAAGCTTTTTTTGAGGGGTCGATTTTGGCGCTCTTTATAAGGCGCGCATGACTGGGATAATGCAAAAAAAAAATTTTTTTTTTATACTACAAGAGTTCCTTGATATTAGAAAAAGTTTGATTACCTTATCTGATATATAAAGTGTAAAAAAAAAATATTGAAAATGTGCTTTTTTTTAAACTCCTAATAGGTACTAGTACCTTAAACACAAGAGATCATGGAGTAAAAGAGATGAACTGGCTCAAAACACTTCAAAAACCGATATTCATCATGTTTCCATAGGGGTAAAAAGCGAGAATTTCATGGAAAATTTGGGGTTAGTGATCCGTACTACCTCGCTGGTGGGAGTTAGGGTTACACCGCAATGGACACTTTTGTAGACCATTCAATTCTGAAGAAACCCTACCATTGACCAAGATTATACCATAAAATTCCTCTGAGCTGTAGAGTTTTGAAGACAAATAATCAAAGTTTACGTGTATTTTATATGGGAAATCTTTATACGCCTTGGTCTAGTACTTAATATTAATATTAGGGGGTAACCCACTGTTGAAAAAAAAAAATTTAGATTTTTTTCTTTTTATATATTTGGATAGATTAGCACTTCAAGAATATGTGTGTAAGATTTCAGATCGATATCTAAATAATTGTTCTTTCTACAGCTCTCACAGTCCACCTCCGTTCAATTACGATTTCGGAGCGCGCGCGGCCTTGTAGCAGCTCAAACAGCTGCCGCGTGTATTACCTATTATAATACTTTCTAAATGTATATTACATAATACACTAATACATAGTTCCTTATACTATTATAATTAGAAGGTACCCACTATCACCTGGGATTCGCTGGTTAAGGGTTAGTTGAAAATTTTTTTACTTATGTCACAAAATTTCTTTGAGAAAACTTTAAATGCGTTTTTCTCAAAACGCTCTTTTTCTGTGCGCGTCGTAAAATTGTGAAAAAACTATTGGGCCGATTTACTTCAAATTTTGCATACACCTTTATTAAGTATTTAACTATAGAAGTAACCTATTATTAGAGCAAAAAAACAAATTTTGTTGATTTAGGATCAACTTTTTCGTGTTAAAACATAACGAAAATCGATACATCAATGTTCGAACGTGCACTAAATCATCAGATTTTTTTTTTTGCTTTAAAAATAGGTTACTTCTATCCTTTATAACAAATTATAGTAACGTAGTTATATTAATACGTTGAACTATATTTTTAACTTTTTTAAATTTCCTGTTGATTCAATATAATTAGTATTTTTAATCTTGTTTATTTAAGTAACCTTTTATTTTATAGTATTTAAATATTTTTTATTTTAAATCTCTTTATTTTTATTAGAATAAATACTTTTACAATTTGTTCTTTTGAAAATGATAGCAAGACTGAATTTTTATTTTTATTTTTAAAGACAAAGCCAACTTTTTTATTTATTTTAAAAATATCGCCTGCTGCACTTGCATTAATTAATTATTTAAAAACAACGCCTGCTGCAACTGCATTAATAAGATGTGCCACCACCACACAAATATTGAAGGATTTTTCTTTGGTAGGTGTTTGCAAATGCATACTTTGGCCAGGATTTTATGAGGCCCAATTTGCATTTTTTTTTTTTGACTGCGTGCGCGCTGCATCGTAACGGCCGCCATTTTGTAAATTTTTTTTTTTTTATAATCACAATATAAACTTTAGTCCTCAGTAAAGAAGTATGGAAAAAATCGAAAAGATATCTCTGATAGTTTTTTTTTACCGATTTTTTAAAAAAAGTTCCATTCAACAGTGGGTTACCCCCTTAAGGGCTCCAATTTTCAGGGAATTTTTGTTTAGGTATTTGAAACAAAATTTCGAGGTGGGGCTTAAAAAAATAAAAATAGTCGCGAAAAAAAAGCACCCTACTATACATATATATTTTCATAATGTTTTACAAACGTCCCCAGGTATATTTTGCGATAACAAAGAACTGGCGGACCGCAGCCGCTCCGAAAGTAACGGTCAGCCGTCTCAAACAAAGGATAGTTACCTGTGCGCACCAAACTCTCGTCGGACAGTCACATTTTCTACCATAACTTGGATCTATGGGAAATTTGTACAATCAATCAATTAATCAAATTTTTGAAAATGGTGGACGTATGTAAGGACTCAAATATTTTTTAAAAATATTCAAAGGAAAAATGTAAAACCAAAGTCGTTTTTCTCCATAATTTTCAATATGTTCTTCTACAAGTCCCTCAATTCGTCGGTCGGGAATGCTACCTACAGGCTAGGCCTGCTCACAACCTCAAACCCTTAAAAATTTATTGAAAAAGTAATCAAATCAAAAACCCAATACTCAGCATAATTGTTGATTCTGACGGAATTGAAATTCATTCGAAACGTAATTAAAAAGCAGGCTCCGGGAAGCTTAGAAAGTGCAGCACGCATGGGGTTTTTTGGTGGTCCAGCCAATTTTTAAATTTTCCGCTTTCCGAACGGATTTGAATTCTCTTGGAATCAAGAGGGCTATCGAATCATATAAAATATAAAACTAAATAAACACTTGACTAACATACACTTTATAGAGCCTTTACGTAGATCCCAAAACCCAGAAAATGACTTGTCAGAGACAATTTTTGGGGCGAAATTTGATTAGTTTTAATATAACTCTAATTTCATACAGTACAATTTTATGCATATTAACAAGAGAATAAATGTACTTATACATTTTTTTTAGTAATCTTACTCCGACTCACTGTCCTTCCCAAACAAAATCTTTCGAACTTCTCTTGGGACCCCAAACGCTGCAAGTCTTAAAGAAAAAGCACTTACCTCTTTAATTTCCATCTCTTGGACTGTAAAGGATATAAATTACTATGTACCGAGTTCAGATTGAGGAATTACCTATTATTTTATCCACTTTGCACTTGAATATGCTTAATAAACAATTCCCACACAATTCTCCACTGAACAACGCACAAATGTGATGATGCCAACTTCACCTCGCCGCTGATCTGTCTGCCGGCAACCAATCACAAGACTTCGCACTATCCATGCAGCTGACCCCTTGGCAAATTCGATTGTCGAATTCTGAAGATTTTAGGAATTATCCGTGGACTTTGCATACCTATTAGGCGCTTTGAAATTCCGCTGACTCCAACTTCGAGGTGTTTTGCGAATTTATTTATACATTTTTGTATTCTAAATATTGCTTGAGTTTTACGAAAATTCAAAAGTTCCTGATATTGGCGTGCCTTTCTAATTTATATATATATTTTATGTTGTAGATGTCACCTGCATGTATCTTCACACCAAAAGTTTCTAGTACAAGTCTGCAAGTTACAATTCTTGTTTCAATCAGATAGCTGAATTGCGTTGTTTAAAATTCTTATGAGATATTTTCTATTCAGCTATTAAACATTTGGAGGAAACATTTATGTAATAGAGATGTATGAATTTATTCGCATGGACGATTGATTGACATTTCTGCTAATTACCCACAATTTGGGCTTAGAAGTATCTTGTGATCTATATAAACCACTGACATATAAGAACTGGACTGCTGATCCCGTACAAAAACTCACATCAAAAGTAAGACCAAATTTTGACCGAATTCTAACTATCTCGCTCTTTCTTAAGCCCGCAGGCAGACAAATTTACAAAAAAAAATGGCCAATAGCCAAATGAAGGTGGCGCCATGTATGTGCACTTCTTTTGGCTTTTTCTAGTATCTTCGCGTGTGATACATCTTTTTGATACTCCCAATAGATAAATAAAAGTAAACACAAGCTTTTTGCACATCACTTTTACCCACGACAGCCTTTACAAGTAGCCCGCCAACTCATCATTTTCCGTTGCAATCAGCTGTTAGAATAGTTTCACGATGTCCAACAGATGGCTACTTCATTTTGTGATACAACTTTTAGCTTGGGTTGGTATAAACGAGAAATGTGAAGGTTAGACAAAGCCAGAAAAATAATTTGTATAGCTATCTTTGGTTTTCTTAAGTCCCCAGCTTATTGCCGCGAGGAACATTTTTATGAAAAAACTTAAAATTGAGCGTGATATGTGAGAAATCGGTTCGTGAAAGCTCAATTATTTTTAATTTGCGTCAGTTTAAACATAATTGTACGGTATTTTAGGGCATTTTTCATAGCATGATTTGCTCCATGAGGATTGAGCCTGTGCTAAAAATGGTCTCATTTTTCAGACGACGCACAGTGTAATATTTTGACAATCTAGGGGGATTTTAATAAAAAATCGAAGGCAAGATAAATGCCTTATTATTGTTATCAGTCAATAAAAAACATCTTAGAGTACCCGATAATACTATTTTCTATAAATTTTAGGCACCATATTCATGAAAAAGGGTTATCTTATTTTATATGATTCATAAGCGATTACGTCTATCTTGCACCGCTTGGATTCAACAACGGTATTCAAATGTGTCTTGACCTGCGCAGTTTACCTCAAACCGATTAATATTTTGTCATTTTATTCTTCAGTGTGTTTGTGGTGTTTTGTATCTATTCCATGTTGAATATGTTTTATGGTTGAGCTAAACCAAATGTTTTAAATTTTTGTGAATGTGTGAACTGATATTTTATTAATCGTTTTCTTTTATAAGAAAAATCTTAACTATATGGTAAAATATGAAATACCAATTAGTTTTGCGTTAATATTTAAGCTTTCCTCTACTAAAACATAAAAAAATCGCCTGCAGATTCCTGCAGATACAGGCTCTACAGGGGTTATAATAGTATATTAAAACGATATTTGGTGATATTTTTACTCAAAAAGGATCAATTTTACGAATAAATTTTATATGACAAAAAGTGCTTATAATTAGCCAAGGTACACGTATGAATTTTTTCAGAATTTTTTGAGCCATTTTTGGATTTTTCAAAAATTGGCCAAATCCAAAAATCCACAAATAGTCGAAAAAATTCTAAAAAAAATTCATACGGCTAATTTTAAGCATTTTCATCTATATAAATTTTTTTGTAAAGTTGATCCTTTTCGTGTAAAAAAATCCAAAATTATTAGAAGCATAAATGAATTTTGTCCTCCTAGATCGTTCAAATAACACACTGTGCGACGGTTAGCAGTCCAGTTCTTTCATGTCAGTGATATAAACAGTAGGAATTGCAGCTTAGGATTTCTAGAGGATATGTAGGTATAATTTTCTTTTGTAGGATTTTTGTGTTAATATTTGTGGTGAGTGCCATTTTTCTTTGAATTATGGTTGCGAACACATTTAACCCATTCTAGCATATTAGTCAATCCTCGCGCCTTAACAATTTTCGAAATATTAATGTATCAAGACGACTATTCATTCGATGGGCTCCAAATCCATAAAAAATTCTGTAATATGCTTTCAGTACAATGAGCAAATGTTTTCATAACCAAATTTTCTGATTCTTCGTAAATTAAACTAATTTTATATTGCTGTAATGGGAACTGTTTGCTAATCATGGATCGATCGAAGTTGCAATTAGAAATCGAAATGTAAATTGGCTCTGATAGTTTGGCACGGTCCAATGTCTTTACCAAAACAGTTGTATCAAGTAAACCGTTCAATTCAATTAATGCGTTTGCAGATTGCATCCCAAACAATCAACCCTTTCCCCAGACGCCTCACATCAGCAATCTGGATCTTGAGCCCTTGAGAGGCACTCCACGTTTTCGTTTGCCGGCAATCTGCGGCCAGTGGCGTCCCTTTTAAGGGTAGCAACTTGTAAGCCATGTCCCAAAAAAGATTCATATTTTAATAGCCTGCACCCATGAATATTTAAGCTGTGAATTTTTTCTCCGTATTTTCACCGCCCGTTACAGGCGTTTTCCATCCGATATCAACGTCAGCAAATTTCCTTCATATTCGCCGCATATGGCGGTCGTAGTCGCCGTCATCGCCGTCCTCGGTTAAGGTCCTAAGCTGGCCCTATGGCAGTGGATTGTGGATTTTTATGGTAAACAAAGTAAAGGGGATTTTCATATAGGAGATGATGATGATGATGATGATGACGGAGGTAGAGCCTTACGACTGCTATTGCCTGTGCAATCCCCTATATAAAGGGAAAATATTAAGTCGGAAGAACGTCGCAAGGACGTTTAATTTAATCGGATTATCGTGGGGAAATCTTTTTGGGAGTTTTTTCTTTTTATTTTTTATTTTAGTCTTCTATTTCTTGTCACATAAGCCCAGAATTTCTAGTGGTTTTTGTGCGGCAGGAAAACAAATATTAAGACGACAAATTTGGCCCATTTCCAGCACTTCCTCTTACATTAAAATTTGCTATTTCCACGACGAGGCACATTTCCTCTACTCGAGGAGCCTCATGCCCTTTTTCATCTCATCCCCCGCTCTCTAAGAGGGAACTGAAGGAACATGGGGAATACAGAGACAATACAACACTTCTTAAGAGGAGAGGAGGATGGGGACATCTTGATTCCTCGACTGTTGGCCGGCCCTAATCCCCTTAAGACCAGCGATAAAATATAACATACGAACTAAGTGCTTAGATTTATTAGCGCTATTATCTCTGTTATCTTGGACATGTGGAATATTGTCAGTGTCCAGATTGTTTGATATGTAGGTACACGCAGGGGAGTCCGGGTAGTCCTGGTTAGCCTCCATGTAAGACATGAGATAAAACTTCCATATGCACGACAGCAGCGATAAACTCGCGAAGAAAGAGATATGCCCTTCGATAATTCCCTAAATGAGCGAGTAAGATCCCTTTTAATATAATCAAAAAATCCCTATTTTTTTTGGTGTGGGTGAAATCGTTTTTCTATTTATATTATACCAAATGATATCTTGGGTTTTCGCTAATTTGCCGGTTCTATTAAATCGCCTTTTCGAATTATAATTAACGCTCAAGTGGTGCCAGGATAAAATAAAAGAACGAGCCGAATTCAATCTTAAAAAGCCATCAGCGATATTATTAGATAACCCCTCGTAGACAGTAATGAGCTCATTTTTTTTTTTATTAATGTTGCAATTAATGGCCTATTTATGCAGATATATTCCACCCCTAGGTTAAGGTTTATTTTCATAAAATGAAGGATATAGATTTTCTCACCGTTCAAAAGGCATATTGATGAAAGGGGAACTTAAAAAATGCTTAATTGCAAATCAAAGTTACTCCAGTTCTCCTAAAGACGGACTTAAAGTTCTAGGTGAGATCTTGAAAATCTCCTTCCTCCATAAAGTGTTTATTAAAAAATTATTACCAATGTAAGTACGTGTTCAAATTTCTGCATAAAATTCTAGTGATTATTTATGAGCACGAGTTCGAATTTCACTTCTGACAACAAGTTTGCGTTTCACTGGCATTTTACAACCTTTTTAAAATATGTATATTAATTATTAAGTTTAAATCGAACTCAACGAGAAACACGAACCCCAAATCATTTGCAAAGAACAACGACGAAAAATCTCTGCACTTTCGATAGAAATTAATCCATATTTTTATCCTATTTAAAGTAAAACATCCTATGGTTGAATTATTTAGAATATTATGGTACATTTCCAAGCTCTAATATAATCCGGGTAAATGCGAGTTTTTGCGAAAGTTTCATGCACCGAATTTTGAATTTAAATAAAACACATAAAAATTAAATTAATGGTTTAATTCGAAACATAATATTTTAACTCTTTTTATTGCAATTCAGTTTCGGGCATATGAGCACCGCGGCTGGTATTTACATAGCGCATCCTATTAGTTTAATTTCTGTCCACTTTTTCAAGCATTTGGCACCGTATATCCGTAATGACACAGCTTTATGTCAACGTCTAATGCGTCAATCGAAGCTGGGTTATCAGTATAGATCAGAGAGTTCGCATATCTACTATAATATATAATAATAAGATTTTCGCCAAATTGTCCTTGTTCTTGTCGCTGTATGGCACGTACCACCGTCCTGTCGAAACCACAGGTCGTCAACATCAATGTCACGAAATTTTGGGAATTAAAAAGTTGTTTAACCTGATTGCGAAAATAAATTTCCACGGTTTGGAATTGTTGCTGTGGTGTATATCTTTGCATGATGATTTGTTAGACCTTTTCTAATAAAAATGACATGGACACTTACAACAATTGACAGCTCATTTGACAGTTATCCCAATCGGCGGATCTTAAAAAAACACCACCCTTAAAAGCTTTTGGTTCTTTGGAGCAAGTTTGGACAATTAATACGTATATATTAAGGGGACATTTACTTTCTAAGTGGGAAAAAACCCACTTTTAAAAAAAAATGTTAATAAAAAAAATCTATAATATTTATTGAAAAACTTTCTTTTGAGTATTGTAATATATGTACATAACAATGTAACATAAAAAATTTTGTTTGATGACTTTTTATTCTTTATATCGGCGGTAGAGGACGCATTCCAAAAGCCACGTTTTAAACGGTGCGACACTTTTTGAGCTTCCTAAAACAAAATCGTTTGTTTAAGGTACTAGTTCCCTCAAAATTTTCCCCCAAATGGAATTTTTTATTTTTACATTTTATGGTTCCTTATACCTTTAGAAATCATCTGCTAAATGTTTATAAAGAAATTCGAAAAAATCGAGGAGCTATAGCAGTTTTAGTGCGCGCACATTTTTGATTATACACACATAAATATATCGTATAAAAACTTTAAACGCGTTTTTCTCGAAACTACATTTTTCAAAACGGCGGACAGTCAATCTCCTGATTGGCTGAACCGATATGAATAAACTGTATAGCGTTTTATTTGTTAAGGTCTATTCTAGGGCAAATCACCAGAAAATTCCGAAAAAGTTGATAAGAAACATATTTCCAAACCGAACAAAGCGAAAAACAATGCGATTTATTCAATTTTTTTTTCAAATATCCGCCATTTTTTTTTTTTTAACAATTTTTTTACTAATTGTGGTGAATTGCCTCATAAAATATCTTCCTTTTTAACATGCTTTTTTTTTGTTTGTTTTGGACTTGTCGTTTCTGAGATTGAGTGTCCGCCATGGAACCCTCTTTTTTTGGACTGCTCCTTTTTGAGAGCCCTCTATATATATAATAAAGTACTAAAAAAAGAAAAAACTATTTTTTTTGTTAACCTCAACACTTATATATTCAAATAAAAAAAGATCCAGTTAAATGTATAATAAAGGAGCTGAGAAAAAAAATAAAGTTTAAAAGTCGAATTTTTCCTATTCTACAGGGAACTAGCACCTTAATGCTTTTTGGTTTTTTCAAATCGGATGATGAAACGCGATTAATGTTTTTATTCGATAATTTTAAGGTACAATAAGCGAAAGGTATTGCTAGAAATGTGTCTATAACTTTTTTTATATATTGAATGCCTCAAAACGGTTTTGGGGGAATATTTCTGTGATGTTTTTAGAACACATTTAAGAAGAAAAAATCGATTTTTTTTTTCTACTTAGAAAGTAAATGTCGCCTTAAAACTAGTTTGTTGTTTAAAAAAAAAAAAATATGTGGAAGGATCTCAATACATTTTTATACACTATATTTTTATATATAGTATATTCTAGAGCTTAACTTTAAACGCTCATTCATATAAAATCAACATAAAATTAAGCAGCCGTTTTACATGATTTTTAGAAGTTTATTCTAGGTATGTTTCATAAATTAAACAAAATAGGACTTAGGAAATTTGCCAATCAATGTAGGATTTCTCGGAACCTTAAAGCCCTTAAAGACACAATAGCGAACTTTGCTCGAGCACTATCCATTTAATCTGCTTCCGAACTCGTCCTTAAACTCATTGAATTGCTTTTACCTCTTCATAAGAAATTAATAGAGCATGAAATGTACTATCATCCAAAACGGAAGGAGTAAGTTCTAAACATGCGGATTCAATGTATAGTGTGGTATGTGTTCGTGGCCTAGCATTAGTAGAAGTAACAAATATTATCTCGCTCAAATGCCTATAATAAAGCAAATACATAGTGAGAAAATCAACTTGGTTAGGTTTACTTAGGAAATATCTTTGCTAATTAGTTCCGTTACTAACTCCAAGGATGGCAACAAAAGCGAAAAGGCAAACAAAACACTTCATGCCAATGGAAATCTCAAAAGCAACCCTTAACTGGCGCGCATTTATAGGGTAGCACGAAATTGTCTGCGACAACAAGCGAACGAGAACGATCATTCCCCCAATCCCGCAACTATAATAAATCGACGAAAATAATTCGGTGGAGCAGTTTTGGCTTAGGCCGTAAATATCAGATTAATCTTCTCGCAAGGCAGTTAATCGTTGAAAGGTGCGGCAGATAAATCAACGTTATTGCTGCGATATATCTCAACTCTGCGGAGAGGTATTCGCAGTTTATCTACGCAAATGCACGAAAATCGCTTCAATTTTAATTTGCATGACATGGGAGAATAACTCTCTGCCTATTATTTCTATTCGTCGCGCGGTGAGTCATCAGGGAGTTTAGATGGTAGGCATTTGTTTTTAATATTATTTATATAAATTAATTTGCTCGCCTGCGACTATTAATTTTAAAGCGGTTCTAACCGAGCAACTCAACTTGGCGTTCTATGATTTATCGAAAAAGAATCGCCAAACTGAATCTGAGTGCAACAGGCGATGCTGCGGAGCACCCAAAAATTTGTTGGCCGATTTGGAATTTCACCACTTTTCAAAGAGGATATATAATGCTCATCGATTTTAGATTTTAGAGTCCTTTTGTGAATGGGCAATGGCATTTGGTTTCCGTTTTGCGGTTTTGGACATAAATTTGAATAGCTAGAAATTGATTTAAATTGTTAAAATAAATTCAATAAGTAGAGCCGTGCCAGACGGTTCGAGAAATTTATTTCGAAAATAATCGTTTCGGGCTATTAATAGAAAGATGCAGTCAAACCGATGTCAAATCAAATGCATTTAAATTAAGAAAGAAAGCTAAAAAAAATTGTAATAATAATTTTTATATTTTAGGAAAAATCTCAAAAATTTTAACGATATAAATAGGGGCAAAATTGAAAAATGGAGAAATACTTTAATGTCCAATATATCGAAAACTTCCTCTTCGACTATATCGAAAATGTCGACTATATTGAAAATATCAACTATGTCGAAAATATCGACAATATTAAATATATAGAAAATTGTATATATTTGAAAACGGTCGAAAATTTTGAAATGATTATAGAAAATACACAAAATTCCCATAAAATGGGAAATATGAAAACACAGGTAGTTCCGAAAATTCGCGAAATATTGAAGAAAACTGAAGCAGAAAAAGGGGGAGATTTATAAATATTAATAGAATTATAAATTTAAACTGCAACACAAAAGGTATATTGCATTTATACTATGTTTTCCATTGTTCTTATTTCTATTTTTACCAAATGTTTCATATTTTCAGACTGTAATAATGTATATTGTTTTGGGATATCCTGACCAAAAGCAATGTAAAGAAGAATTTAAGACACAAGTTTAAATTTAGTAATTTTGAGGTCTCTAAATATGTATATATATTATATTGTCGATAATATATTTTCACAGATTGTGTTCTGAATGTGCCATAGTAGTCTCACTTAAGCTTTGCTTTTTAAACACGTTTTTCTTGAAATATTCTAATTTAAACAAAATCTATATATATGATATTTGATTCGGACTATGCTCTATTTCACTCCTGAATGACTCCCAGCAACTTTACCCCAAATTATTGAATAAATTGCTTAATACAGTCAATTTATAATTAATTCATGGGAAATCTTGGAGCATTCGCCTGTAAACAAAACTCTCCTCCCTTTCATCGTCCTCGTCGTGCGAACACATAAATCATCCAAGCTGCCCCCCGACTCCAGAGAGCAGGGGGAGCACGTGATTATTTCCCATATCAATAATAGATAGCGGCTTAAAAGAGGTATTAACTACCCTCACCCGTCATTAAGAGGCAATTACGCTTTATGTCCCTGCTCCGCAAAGGATCATTAATTTAAACATTAAATCCTTTGCATGTTCCGTTTACCAATAATACGCAAGGCTTTCATTTCTGTCGTGCTCTGTGTACAGTGGTGCTCCGCCAAAAGTGGCCCATTTACGAGTATAGTGCAAGGTTTGAGCCATTGCTTTTACTAGTGGAATTATGATTTTTGCTTAGTTCAGTTCCTTCTGTTCGAGTCTATTTGGAATACAAAAAGTTTTAAATTTTATAACCCTCTATTATGTGTCTTTATCTTTTAATACAGCTCAAAAGGGCACGAACAAGGCGCTAGAATAGATCTTAAAGCAGTATTATTTGAAAGCTCACTTTGGAATTTTTAATTAGCTCAATTCAAACTCAGTGTTACTTGGGGATTTTATTCCCCCTGCATAATTAGATAGAGTGATTGATTAGTGCAGCATTAGGTGGTTATTTCGCTTAATTAGTATCGTAATTCATCCAGGACGTTTGTATGCCGAATTAAAAGAAAGATTAGGGTACAGAAAGACACGCATAGGAAGGGAAGGATTGGAAATTTGTTTTATTGCTTTTTAATTAGCTTAGATCTGTGAGATCCAGTGCTTTTAAATTCCTAGGTGAATGTTTTAAATTTTTATCTAAGAAATTATTATGGTATTAAGAAATAAAAACCAAATAATTTTTTTTAAAAACATATTTTATAAAAATTTAAAAAAGTGGAACTGATTGAGTTCGATTTCTCCTCACGGATTTTAATGAAACGTTGTAATACTTAAAGTTTTTGTCGGTCGTTGAACTTCCCGAGATATGTAACTTTAAAGTTTCACAAAATTCGAATTTCTGCATACTTGGCGGGAATAAGCAAAGAATTATGGCGGGAAAATCACACTTTTTGAAATTTTAAAGTGAGATATCATTCTATATTCGTCACTGTTAATTAAAATACTTAGTTTCATCAAAGTCAGTGAGGTGTCCTCAAATTTAATTTAAGTCAAAAACCTAATAAAGTAAATAATGAAATTATAGAACAGATTTTTTCGGTTCTTGAATGAAAACACTATGCAGGCTATTCAGGCGGACGTCCATGTAGTGTAAAAAATTTGATTTTCTAAAATAAAAAACTTTGTGTTGAATGAAAACTCTTAAAATGTACTCATAAAATTCTTCCATCCACTATAAAATCTTTAACATTCTAGTATGGTCGATGCCATAAAGCATCTGTCGAAACCTTTTCTCTGTAAAACTGGAATGTCTCCAAACTTAAAAAGGCAGTTAAAGTTGGTTTTTCCCGCTGAACAAGTCCAAACAACTTCTAACTGAGCTACTTATTTATTTATTTAAGCTTAATGCAAGCTATACAGTATACAATACATACATACAAACACAAGCATACATACTTAAACGCTAGAATATATGATTAAACTAAGATCTAGGGGGGGCGTTTCAGGGCATTCCGAAGGGATGACTTGGAGAGGTGGAAGTCGAATGATGGTGAGGAGTTGGCTTTACGTATCATGCGGGAAATTGGTTCGGAAAAGCCATAATTCGTGCGGTGATGCGAGGGGCGGAAGAGGGGTACTGATCTGAGGCTACGGGGGTTGGTGTGAAGCGATATCAGTTGTAACAGGGAGGGGCAATCGATGACACCATTAAGCAGCTGGTGAATAAAGAGAATGTCGGCATAGTCGCGTCGCTTACTCAAGGGTTCCAGATCGATCAGTTTCAGTCGGTCTTCGTACGGCGGCAAGTTTTGGTGGTCTGACCAAGGAAGATCGCGTAAGGCAAAACGAAGGAACCTACGTTGGACAGATTCAATCCTGTTGATATGAGTTGACTGAGTGGGAGACCATACCTGACTGGCATATTCAAGGAGAGGACGGACAAAAGAGATGTATAGGGATTTCGCGACGTAAGGATTATTGAATTCTATGGACCACCGTTTCACGAAGCCAAGGGCTGAGTTTGCTCTGGCTAATGTGTTGTCGATGTGAGAACGAAAGTTAAGTTCCCTATCGCAGGTGACGCCGAGATCGCGAAGAGAGTCAACCGAAGGGATATGCTCGCCAGATAAAAGATAGATTCTAGGGGAGGAAGGGAGCCGTTTACGGGAATAGGTGATGGATTGGCATTTAGAGACGTTTAAATCCAAGAAGTTTTTACAGCACCATGTGCAAAAAGAATCCAGATCTTCTTGTAGAAGGCGGGAGTCAACTGGGGAGGAAATTTGTTTAAAGATCTTCATGTCGTCGGCGTAAATTGAAAGGTCTGAGTGTTTGATGATGCACTAGACGTCATTTACAGCCAGAACAAAGATCAGGGGACCCAGATGACTGCCTTGAGGAACCCCAGATTGAGCTATGAAAGGGCTAGAGTTTACTGAGCCGAAGAGGACGCTATATTGACGTTGGGATAGATAGGAACTCAACCAAGAGAGAAAACGCGATTGGAAGCCGAGAGAACTGAGTTTAAAAAGAATTATTTGGTGCGAGATTTTGTCAAAGGCTTTACTGAAATCGGTGGCAACGACGTCGACCTCGTAGCCGTTTTCAAGTACACGTAATGTTCTGGAGACGAAGTCGGCGAGATTAGTCGTAGTTGATCTGCCCTTAAGGAAGCCGTGTTGGAAAGGGGAGAAAATGGACTTGCAGTGAAAGAACATGGAGTCATAAACAATTTGTTCGAAAAGTTTAGGTATGGAAGACAGTTTGGCGATGGGCCTGTAGTTAGACACATCACTTTTACTGCCCTTTTTGTGAATAGGGATGATGAATGAGTCTTTCCACCGAGGAGGAAAAACGCCCTGGGAGATTGATAGCTCAAAGAGAGAGGTAAGAGGTTGTGTTAAGTGCTGTGCGCATTTTTTCAGCACGATGGCGGGAATACCGTCGGGACCAGGGCTGAAATTGTCATCAAGTGCGCTAATGTATGAAGCAACCAATGTGGAGTCGATGTTAACGGAGACAAAGGAAGTTTGAGGGCGAGATTGCATAAAGTGAAAGTAATTAAAATCGGGTTCAGAGGAGTGCTCGCAAAAGGATTGGCTGAAATGATTGGCAAAGAGGTTCGCGATTGATCTGGGATCAGCTGAAGATACGTCTCCAAGTTTAAGTGTAGAAGGATAGCCGCTAGATTTTTTTTTTAATACTTGTAACTAAGTATTACAGATCAGTATGAGTAAATACAGCAGATACTAATACTTGTTTGACGATTACAACGATGTGAATTCTAAGTACCCAGCAAACCAAAACATTCGTAAATAAGATAAAATTATTTTAGTCTATATGTTTGAATTTCGAGTAGTTTGTTAAAGATATTGAAAAAAAGTCGAAAATGAATCAGCTTTTAGATTGTTTGAACTTTCGCCAAGTGAATCGTTTTAAACGATTCTTTACTAAATCACGATACTCTCACGGAATAAATTCCTCTTATTTACTTGTGAAAACTAAATCGTAAATGAATTACTTTCGGACGAAAATTTAATTCAAGTAAGTATATAAGAAGAATTATATTAATTTTTCTCGAAGATTTAACGACTTAGTAACGAATCGCTTAAAACTATTCACTTACGAAAGTCCAAATAGTCCGACAGCACATTCATCCGAAATTTTTAATTATATTAAGGGGACATTTACTTTCTAAATTGAAAAAAAAACACACTCTTGAAACTTTTTTTTTAAAAATCTATAGTATTTATTGAAAAACTGTTTTTTGATTCTATATATATATATATTAGAGTACATAAAAAATTTTTTTTTATGAGTTTTGTCTCTTTGTAGTGGCGGTAGAGGGCGCATTCGAAAAGGCACGTTTTTGTCGGTCAGACACTTTTTGAGCTTCCTAAAAATAATTAAGTTAAAATTCAAAATGGGTTATGTTCCTGAAACGTTTTCCTAGGTGTTATACCTAAAAAATTATAAAAAAAAAAATGTTTTTCGTTACTTTCTAGAAGATTTTCAAAAAGTGTTGAAAAATCGAAGAATTTTTTAGGTGAACTACCCTTGTAAAAGGGGTGGATTTATATAAACATAAGTTTTTAGAGGTATAGCCCCTAGTATATTGTATAAAGAATCGAATACTTTTTGGTTTTTTAAAATCGGATGATTACAACCTGAGAAAAGTGTCTCACGAGTTCAAAAAATGTTGTTTCGAGAAAAACGAGCTTAACTTTTTTTATATATTGAATTTCTCAAAACGGTTTCGGGAGAACATTTCTGTGATATATTAGAACACATTTATGAAATAAAAAAAAATCGACTTTTTTCAAATTTAGAAAGTAAATGTCCCCTTAACTTATTAATACTATATATAATAACTTATTTTATAAGATATGCTAAATTAATTTTAATTCATTTTTTCATATTCGATACTTAAGCTGGGAATATATCCTTAGAGAAAAAGACTACTACTACTGCGAAATGAGTTCTGTTGCGAATATTCTTCAAGCTCGTGCGCCGGTTTGTACTTTTCATGAAAACAAACGATCGCCATATTTCCTTAAAAATGAACAATTCTCTGATCTATATTTTTTTCTGTATAACCATGTTGCTATCCCTCTTTAAGAATGTTTGTTTTTATTCGACATTTACGAATCCTCGTAAGTTATTCAAATCCATTCATTTTTCGCGAAAATCGGTATAAAAAGTAGCAAAATTTGCCGATTTTTTAGGTCATCTCTTAATTTTGAGGGCTGTTTCAGTTACACATTTGCCGCCAGTAGGCTATTCAAATTTTGCCGCCCCTTCCGACCTCTACAATTCGATACCCTAGTTCACAATCATATTAATTAGAATTTTTTTGTCAATGAAATTGTAACTTTCTGACTTGCACTATTGTCTTAATTACACCACCTTTTTCCTGTAATTAGTATGATTGTGAACTAGGGGATCGATGTGTCAGTTCCTAGATTATTTTTACAACCCAACGATTTAGTTAAGATTTCACAAAAATAGTTTTTGGGTATATTTCTGAGCTAATAAAAGCTTAATCACGTGCTACTAATGGTGGGGTAAAAGTAAATAATTTTTATTGCGCTTACTTACAGTTTAAAAACAATAAATTCAATTATCTGGTAACACTCCGATGAAATTTAATTAATTAAGTTATGAAAGTTTTACAAAATCATCAATTATATCGTCGTATGAAATCTTGTTCATTAGTTCTGACTCTATGCACAAAAAAGTTAAGGCGTTTAGCTTTTCTTGGCTTAAGATAGCTCTTAGATAATTTTTCACCCGTTTTGTACAAGAAAAGCCTTTCTCACCCGAACAATTTGTTGCTGGTATACATAGGGCCATGCGAACTGCTATACCCAAGTTTGGATAAAGCTTTTTATAAATTCTGTTTAAACAGGAACGAAGATGGACTTTTCAATGATCCAGAATCTGGTTTTCACCAAAATTCGTTTAGAAGAAAAATGGTATATATTCTTGAACTAAGACAGTCTCTAGATCATTAGGATACATTTCTTCCATGATGACAATTCACTCATTTTGGTCAGAAATGAAAACTTTTCATTGAACCTGTATGTTTGCTTTGCTGCAAATTACATGACTCTCTTTGGGGGTTGTGAGGTGAGTTACAATTTTAATTTCAAATATTTTTCTATGTATTTTTTATACACTTCTTTATTCCTTTTGGTTTTCGTTTTTGTTGTTATTTAAAAGAAATTATGCAGTCTAATAGAGATTTCGATTTATTATCTCTTATATTTATATATAATTTATATCTACTGGTAGAATGACGACAGTCGGCGAAACCGCGGACTACTAGTTTGAGTATATAAATATGAATCTTTTTAATTTCTGTAAGACATAAAAAAAAATGTTGGCCCCAAATTTGCCGCCGTAGTCTCTAGCCTACTCAGCCTGCTGGGCTGTTTTAACGGTTCGATAGAACGTTTCTGCTTATTGAATCACATCTGTTATCTCCTTGTTTGTCCAAAAAATCCGCCACAGCTCGGTTTCTGACGCAATCCTCTCTAATTGCATACCAATTCCATACGAATTTTTAAATCTGGAGCTGCAATTTTTTGCAACCTGAGCAGGGTGTAACAACAATAGAGCAAACGCCGGCGATTAATCTTGACTAAACCTCGCTTCCAATAACGATAATAACGAGTACACGGGGACGTATAGCAAGCGGCGAAAATGTTGGTGATTTGGCCTTTATTTTTGGCGCCCTGCAGCTCATGGAGGAGGCAGTTCTAAGTTCAAAGCTTCAGCTATTTCATTAGCTGACTAACGCAGAATAACGACCCTTTTTTTAAGTTTTCTCATTTATATACTCATTACATGACTCAAACGTGAGTTCTGAATGGACATTTTTAAATATCTATAAATTTTACTTCAACTACAATTTCATAAATACAACAGTACTTAGGCATAGGCACATAATTAACTAGCTAAATGTATGGTAGGCAGGAAGGATCAAGAGACGGCAGCCAGGTACGCCCATGGGTGCACGTCTGTACTAAGTAACCATAACTATAAGTTAAGTTATTAAAAAACAAAACGAATAGGAGTATTTTGCATTCTGTTTTCAGCGGAAAGCTGCAATCTGAAAACAGAAAATTTTACGAACAGCCATGGGATTGAAGTGACACTCAGCAGCGCAACTATAGTAAAGCAGAAAACTTTTAGCCCGGAAATAATTCTTTGATTCGAAATTCACAAGAAAAGAGTGGGGGTGATGCAAATAAGCCGCAGCAGCACACAAACAGTTGTCACATGCAAAGAAAAATAAGTGCAGAAAAGAGCAGCTATTTTCCGTTTCCGAAAATTTGCAACTCTGGCGAAATTGTTAGATTTTCTTCTTTCCTTCAATTTTTTTCTTTTACGTTTTTGTCCCTTTTTTGGGAGCTGCTTGAGGATATTTTTCCAAGCCATATTTTATTTTCTGGTGGTGGAAAAGTTTCTAGTCCCGCAGGTTTGCTTGTTTTTCGCCCCCGTTGCTGTTATAAACGCCAAAAAGAGCTGTCGCTAGTTTGTCGCTATGTGCGGTACGTGACGTCAAGCTCTCATGTCGCTATAACCTAAACGTTTTCACTGACTTACAAAAACATTTCCAGGATATAACATCCAACAAGTACCATTTGCACAAATGTGACCATGTGCAGGGAGCGTTCTGAAAACGAGGCTGCTGCACTTAAAAAGGGCTCCGTAAAATAGCGCTGCGACTGTGATAAAACTGCGGACACCGGTCTGTTCGATTCCACCGGCTATGTCATCAATATAACGACGACCATTAAAGGGTTTTATCTGCTAACCCTTTCCCAGTGTGCACTTTGCTACCGGTGTTTATTTTCCGGTAAATTATTTCCTTGTGAACGGGGGTCTATTATTGCGAACGGAATCGAATATGTTTTAGACCCGGAAAGCATCGAACCAAGCACAAACAAAATCTTAATTTTATTGATGTTCCGCCAAAGGGCGTACGTATGTACGTTTTACGTAAGTCTATTGAAGCAAAGGAGAAATATTTTATAGAGAGAAGTCTCCTACTAAATTACGTAGTTTTTATTTTCATTCTCTTTTTGAAATGAACGAGAATAAAAGGTTGATGTACTTAGGAAATGAGTCAGTCCTTACTCTTTACAGGCAAGAAATTTTCAATTTACTCTTTACAGGCAAGAAATTTTCAATTTACTCTTTACAGAAAAGTAGAGTTTTCCTACGCTCATCCACTACACTAGTTTACAAATTTTACTTTTAACTTGCCCTTCCTACGAAACGTACTTTTTTTCATTCCTTTAATGGTGTAGTGAAAGACAGGGTTGCTTGCTGACAAGAAGAAGGTTTAGTCCGCCAATACCTATCATTATATACAGAAAAGTAGTGCTAAAAATTATTGCAGGTACTAAAATAGTTCACATAAAGTAGAAGATATCAAAGTGATAGTAAATTCATTGGTGAATATTTAAGTAGGTAATCTAAGATCGTAATTGATTATTCCCAACACTCCTCCTCTATTATGATTTTGCTTAAGTACTTAAGTATCTGATGCTAGAATGTTCTTCAAGCCAAACTTCAATGCACGTTACATATTTCATAAATAGTATTTTGTAAGTCTCCAAGTATTCCAGATGAATTTTGTTATCTTTAACCGCGTCTCTAACCCCAATTTTTCCATGACATTCTCGTTTTTTGCCCCTATCTCGTAAACAACAAGAGGTACAGAAAAAGTGAAAATGACAAACTTGTAGGAAATTCAATGTCCTCCAAAAAGTTCTTGAACACCAAATCGGTAACATCGATATTTCTAGAGATATTGGGCTTTGAAGTTGAGGTAGTGTGGAATTTTCATGGATTATTGAGCTAAATTGTAGAAACACTACCTCAACTTCAAAGCCCAATATCTCAAGAAATATCGATGTTAGCGATTTAGTATTCACAAATTTTTAGTAGGAAATTGAATTAGCTACAAGTTTGTCATATTCACTTTTTCTGTAACTCTTGTTGTTTACGAGATAGATAGGGGCAAAAGGCGAGAATTTCATGGAAAAATTGGGGTTAGTGACCCGTACTACCTCGCTGGTGGGAGTTAGGGTTACACCGCAATGGACACTTTTATAGAGCATTCAATTCTGAAGAAATTATACCATTGACCAAGATTATACCATAAAATGCCTCTGAGCTGTAGAGTTTTGAAGAAAAATAATCAAAGTTTACGTGTATTTTATATGGGAAATCTTTATACGCCTTGGTCTAGTACTTAATATTAATATTAAGGGCTCCAATTTTCATGGAATTTTTGTTTAGGTATTTGTCACAAAATTTCGAGGTGGGACTGAAAAAAAAAGCACCCTAATATACAGGGTGTTCAGAGGTGGGAGGTCAATACTGAAGGGGGTGAAAGGTCAGACCGAGACAAGCAAAAAATCGTATGGGTGGGGGGGGGGGGGGGGGGGGGGGCATCTCTCACCGTTTGGCAGTTACAGGGTGATTCGTAAATCAGGATTTTGCCTTATATGGGAACCGCTCTTGTATTTTTATCTTTTTTTCTACGCATCGCAGCGGCCCCAAACTGATTTCAAAAAATCACTATTTGGAAGCCCTTTCCAAAAAAGTTTACACCACCCCCCTATCCCCAACCCCTTGGCCACAATCCCCCCTGGAAGTTGAAAAAATTAACTTTTATTTCACGATTTTTCACCTTTCGCCCCACTTTTCTCCGAAATTCATGTTATTAACATACCTGGTTTTTATTTTTTTTAAGTTGCCTATCTAATTACCTTTCCAAAAAGGTGCAACATGCCCAGGTAGAAAAGGGTTGCAAAAGTCCTGAAATTAAAACATCCTCACAGGTACCTAATTACTTTATTGCACCATAATGGAAAAAGTCGTTAAGTAAACAATTTTTATGACAGCAAGTTCGGAAATGTTTGTTTAGGGAACAGAGGTAATACAATTTTATTATTTCAGCAAAAAAGTAGTAAAATAATAAATGTAATCTCGTTAAATAGCGTTATTAGTTTATTATATCCAGTATTGACTCCTAAGTATCCTGACGCTCCGTTTCTAATACCTCCTATGAATTATGGTATAAAAATGGGTAAGTTTGAAAGGACATTGACCACAGTTGAAGAAGCAAGCGATAAAACCGGGTGTTTAATAGAAAAAATTAAGATAAAATGGCAGAATGCAGTGTTGACGAGTATGCCGATATAATTTACGGGTACGGTTTAGTAGAAGGAAATGATAGTGAGGCCTTACGACAATACCAAAGGAGATTCCCGAATCGACGTGTACCCGACAGAAGGGTATTTTGAAGGACTTTCAGAAGATTAAAAGAAACCGGAAGTGTAACCGCCCCCAGAGCAGAAACGCGAGCAGGAAAATCGGCCGATTCAGCGGAGCCCGACCAACAAATCCTCAACATCGTCAGGAACAGCCCTGTAATAAGCATCAGGCAGGTCGCACGAAGGTCAGGATTGTCTTCAGGTAGAGTTTGGACCGTTGTGAACCGAGAGGGACTACATCCATACCACCATATCCCAGTCCAAGCACTACAGGAAGGAGATTCCGAAAGACTATTGCAATTTGCACTTAGCTGTTCGAGTCTGACATCGAAAAGAGAAGGTTTCTAGACCGAATTCTGTGGACGGATGAATCGCAATTCACCCGGGATGGCATCACAAACTTGCACAACCTCCACACCTGGTCAGATGTGAACCCACATAGGACCAGGTGTCGGTCCTTCCAGCAAAGATTTAGTGTCAATGTCTGGGCTGGCATCATCGGCAACCAATTGATAGGACCCTTCATCTTGCCCCAAGTGCTGAATAGTCAGCTATATTCGGACTTTTTGGAGAATACCCTTCCGGATCTGTTGAAGGACATCCCCCTGGCCACCAGAAGCGCAATTTATTTACAGCTCGACGGAGCACCTGCGCATACTGGGAACATTGTTAGGGCAACGTTGAATGAACTTTACCCAGAGCGCTGGATTGGACGAGGTGGACCGATTCCTTGGCCTGCTAGGTCACCGGACCTTACTCCACTGGACTTTTTCTTATGTGGAATGATGAAAGATGAAGTATACTCAAGACCAATCAACACCAGAGAAGAATTAGTTACCAGCACTGGGACTGCAGCCACGAAAATACGGGAGAGGCTGGCTACCATAGACCTCAAACGTGAAATAAAACGAAGGCTACTTGCATGCATCGAAACTAGCGGAGAAAATTTTGAACAGCTTTTAAAGGACAAACGTTTTAATTGTAATTAGTTTTTAAGCGAACAAAATGTATTTTTTAGTTAATTTAAGGGGAGGTTCTCATCTAGAACGTCAAAAAGTAGGTAAAGTTCATGATTTTTTTGAAGGCAAATGACAAGACATAGGGAAATGATATTTGGCATTATCTTTTATTGTATATTTATCTGTACGAAAAAATTTTTTTATTAAAAAAAAAACAAAATGGCGCCCGTTATTCAACTTCTCCGGAGGCATGTTTTTCGAAAATGGCCCAGCTGCGTACAATTTAGGGGTCGCAGATTGGTCTGAAATCAAATAATGATGACATTATTATAAACTAGACTAAATTTGTCTCAGAAAGAGTGGACGACTTTCAAAAAAAATTTAAAATTGACGGAATGGCGCGATTTTGAAATTTTAAGGCCGTTTTCGGCCGTTTTTTTCATAGTTTATCACTTACAAAAAGGAGATAATGTTACAATTTTCAAAATGTGCTCCACTCTTTCTATGAAGAAAATTGTTTAATTTAATATGCACGAAACTAGAAGTTGAGCGGTTGAACCGTTTTTGAGTTATCTTGTACGCAAATTTGAAAAATCTTGAAAAACAAAGTTCCGAGATAATCGTGATTGAACGGCACGGCACAGGCTGAGCGCCCCACTACGATCATGACACCGCCAGAATCAATGGGCTGTAGAATCCGTTCTAGTGCTCGGATCGACTAAATATTTTAAAGCAACATTCTAGACATATTAAACTTTAATAATATGAAATAAAAAAAAAATCGAAAATTTCAAGATTCTAGATGAGAACCTCCCCTTAAGTATAATTTCTTAAAAATTCGAATTATCATGATATTCTGTAAAAGGATTTTTGTAAATAAATTTTCGTATCCTTTTCCTACCTGGGCATGTTGCACCTTTTTGGAAAGGTAATTAGATAGGCAACTTAAAAAAAATAAAAAGTAGGTATGTTAATAACATGAATTTCAGAGAAAAGTGGGGCGAAAAGTGAAAAATCGTGAAATAAAAGTTAATTTTTTCAACTTCCAGGGGGGATTGTGGCCAAGGGGTTGGGGATAGGGGGGTGGTGTAAACTTTTTTGGAAAGGGCTTCCAAATAGTGATTTTTTGAAATCAGTTTGGGGCCGCTGCGATGCGTAGAAAAAAAGATAAAAATACAAGAGCGGTTCCCATATAAGGCAAAATCCTGATTTACGAATCACCCTGTAACTGCCAAACGGTGCGAGATGCCCCCCCCTCCACCCATACGATTTTTTGCTTGTCTCGGTCTGACCTTTCACCCCCTTCAGTATTGACCTCCCACCTCTGAGCACCCTGTATATCTAATGTCGATTTTATAAAAAAGTATTCCCAAATGGACATTGGCTAGCTGATTTTCTATCGTATCATTGTACCTGTGTATAACGTTTCTAACTTTTCTGGTTTTAATCATGTTGCACCCAAATGGTGGGTATTACATTAATTTCAATAAACATATTTCAATTTAAACCCATGTATATTTATTAACACTATTTCTAGTGAAGGTTTCAAAATACACCTTTTGAAATTTTTAATTTAAAATTAATAGACATTAGTTTAATCGTTTTCCCCAATTAAAGTTTAGACCTTTTCTATAACAATTGTTAAATTGATGATACGATATCTTTTGCCACCATTCTCCTTCTGGATCTAAAATACGTATGTGGTATACCTATTTCTACCATGAGGTGTCTTTAGACACCTTAATAATTTTATTATTATTATTTAAATATCAACAAAATTTGAATTCTAAGGAGTCTTTATTTTAGTAACAAAGCAAGAAAGAAGATTTCATTATAGCAACTATGTTTGGATATTTACAATTTTGCATTTTACTATAGATAAAAGTGCAGTGATAAGTTCTAAGTCGAGTTCTGAAATTTACTTCGCAGTGACTTAAATTCATTCACACAATCGTGAAAAATTTGTTGAAATATCTTTTACAGACAAGCAGAGCCGTCGCGAGGGGAGGCCTGCTGGGTTTTTCAGCCCCAGGCCCCAGAGTCGCATAGGCCCCCAAATCGCTACATGCCTTACAGACAGCTAAAATACTGCAAACTCGATATCCAATGGACATCAAAGAAGATTTACTAACACAAGAAATACTTTTACTTTCGAAAAATAAAAATTTAATTTCTCCAAACGAACCAAGAACGACTTCTTCTGCTTAAGAAATTTTAAATAAAATTTATGATTTGGGCTTAGAAACCGTCTTTTATAATAATAAAATCTTAATAATAATAATAACAATTTATTGATTTATCTATTCCACATTTTGCAACAATCGCTGCCCTTACATAAGCCCCGAATTCAAAAATGGCCCCAGGCCTCCGTGCACAACGCGACGGCTCTGCAGACAAGTAGTAGAAATATTATAAACATTTTTATTTTTTAAGTTATTTGTAATAATAAGAATGTTAATTATTCCCTGGATATTTGCATTTAATAAACGCAAAGGTATAAAAAGACACCTATTGGTTGAAACAGGTGTACACAAAACCGTGGCAGAAATAGTGTTAAATACATTCCATTTATATCAATTTTTTGACGTCGACCTTTATTTTTTGCTCTCCACTTGCAAAAATAAAAGTTGTAAAATAAAAAGGAAACGTAAACCCATTAGAGAGATTTTAAAGGTGAGAACCAAAACAAAGTAGCTTTTTTTTAACCATCGTTTTTCCTCCCTCTTTCCAAGTGACGCCACTGACTTAGTGACCCACAAGCTAGTACTAAGAAAAAGAATGAACAAAATTTGACCCATTTCTCAAAAAGGTTCGCCATCACTGCTGTAGGATATAGTATGTCCGTTCTTGTCGTAACAAGCTTTGATAGGATATCGTGGCCATTACCTATTTTCCTTTCCGTTTTAAGGGCATATTTCCTTGATTAATTTGGAAGTGGTAGAAACTAATACCTAATGTAAAATTATTTAATTTCCCACTCTTTACGTTTTTAAGAAAAATAGAGATACAATTTGAAATTTTTTTTCAAAAATCATAATAACTTTAATTGATTATAATTATAATATTTACTTGAACTAAATTTTATCTCATTGTTTCAAGAAATTTCCAAAAATAGTTAAAATACGGCTTTTTTAAATGTTTAACCCAATTTTTTTTCAAAAATGCATAGTACCTTTTTTAAAGTAAATACTTTGTAAATTAGTGTTATAAGCACTCTTCACACTTTACACACCATTTATTCAGTTATTGCGTATGGATATATAAAAATCATATGTTTCTTAAAATTGTTTACCCCAAAAGAATTTTATTAGAAAATATTAGATTAATTTTATCTTTCAAAGGAAATGTGCTAAAAGAATTTAAAAAAAAAAGAATTACAGAAAAGAAATCTACATAGTTAAATATTACATTTCTTATAAATAATTTGTTTATTCTCAAAGAAAGATGAAAGATAATAACTTTCCTGCAACTATTGAAATATTAAAATGACTCTAATTCAAAAATTATTGTGTATTCGTGACTAAAGTTTGATCATATAGCTCTGGGACACATTGTATAGCACGGAAATAAAATTCTGAAATACAAAAGTATTTCCTGTGCTAGGTGATTTCCATCAATATTAAATTCGACCCGAAAAAGAAAATTTCAAAGACCTTCACCTGCAATCCTACTTTGCTACCTGTTTGTGCCAGTAGGAATATATTTTCCCTGATTTACTGAGCCTTTTCAAAAAAAAAGGAAAAAAAAGAAAAATTCTGCAGATTCCAACAGATCTCTGTATAAATAGAGCGGCGCTTTTGCCGATTTCAGATTTGTCACATTTCATTGAATCCGCCCCGAAGGAAATTCGATAGTGTCCTCTGAGCGATGTTTAATGTCTTCATCTTCTCGAAGGATGGCTTCTTCCGCCCGGATTGTCCCGTCGCATCCGGTCCCACAGCGAAAGTAGTAGTGCACTACGGCTGACAGAAGAAGTCTTCGTCATATTTTCGTCGATTCAAGAAAGAAGAACGGAAAAAGAAAGCTGGGCAGAGGGAGGGGCACTTTCACATTTTCCATATGCAAATCAAGACGGAACAAAATAAATTTTTCATGACACGAGTGTAAGCCGGAAAGGCGCTTTTCTACGTCATTAATCACGGGCACTTGTTGAAGGCGGCCCCCACGTTCAATGTACACAAAATTTTGTATTCGGAAAAACATCAGGGGCACGGGGTGTTGTCGTCCCAAATTATTTGCTCGCTTATCTGGAAATATAGAAAATCAAAGGCCGAGCCATTCGTTTTTCTTTCGGGGGCGCCGGGAACGAATCATTCAACTTTCCCCGATTTTATTCACGAGGTACTTCGCATACAACAATTGATTGCCCGATTATGTGCCGAGGAATCAGAAATGTTCCTGTCTGATAGCAGTTTGATGATGATTGATGGAGCAAATTTCGCTGAGCACAATTTAATTATCCTCATTTAAATAATGACTTTCCGCTTTGATTCCTGGCCTTATAGAGTCACTTTCGTGACACCCGAATGGAATCCTTACAGCAATTGCTCTGTTGGGATCTGTGTTTTCGGAATTTTGGACTAAAATAATAAAGACATTATGAAACGGCTGAACCGTATGTAATTATACAATTTTTGAGGGCACAAACACGATAATAATTGCATGGGAATTCAGATCAACAGCAAAATGTTTCGGGCATATTTCAATTTCAATTGCCCTATTTGTTTTAAACCTATACTAAAGTCTAAACTTTTATAAAATAATTTATATTATTTATTACTAAAATATTGGAATTGATTGCTTCAATATATTACACTAAAATTATTTAACTTAAAAATATTCTAATAAGAGTTGGTTGTTATTTTTGATACAAAATTAAATGATAAATGATTAAAACAAATTTTTCTCATTTTTGAAATCTTTTATATTTATGGGAACCAATTTTCTTAGGCGTTTCTTCGCTAGTGGAATCGAGTAAAATCAATTTCCAGAAAATCGCCTCTATTCTCATTTGTTACACGGAGAGAAATATTTCTAGTTGATTGAAAAATTAAGGCTTTTTAAGGGAACTTTCTACCCTCGGATTATAAAAATGATTATTGTTTAAACATGTTTTTTTATATAGAAGGAAAAAAGATATTCTTGTGAAATTTTGTAGGCATGTTTATCTACATTCAAAAAATACAAAAAACTATTTTAAAGTGCCAGTTTTTTTACCATAAAAACTTTTTGAAAAAAAAACATTATCGGTGGTCGCCATGATTCCAGTCGTCTGGATCGACTGAAAAAACAGGAAATTATTTTTAAAGTTTGAAGGAAAGATCCCTTAATATCACTGTGACAAATCAAAAAGTTAGCAATTTTTTTACCGATTTTTATCAAAAATATTAACATTTTACAAAGATATCGTCCTCGATGTGATGGTATAAAAAATAGCTCATCTTCATTGTTCCACTGAAATTTTAATGAATATCTGAAAATAAAATAATTAATATTTATTTAAAGAAACTCACACTGGTTTAAAATTTTTTTCAGATTTAAGACGATTTTTTTAAGAGGTTTCTAAAAAACTGTAATTATTAATATTTAAAAATTCGAACACGGACAAACTTAGCTACTGCGATTATGAAGATTTAAACAAAAAATTCGGTTGATTAGTCTTCGATTTTTTGGTGGGACAAAATTAGAAAAGGTCATTTCGAGAAAAACATTTTTGAAATTTTCATAGCATATTTCCTGAAAAAAAATAAATTGGAAGTTGATAAAGAATAAATTGGAATTCTTGATAAAAAGTAAATTGGAACTGGTTCTTGGATGTCAGACCGCCGATAGAGAAATTTAAGAGACTTCAATTCACATATTACATATACATAGTACTTTTCAAAAGTGCAAAAGAAAATTTAAATTTTTTGACCTTTCACAGTGGTTCCCCGTTAATTCATCTGGTACGCATTTTCTATTTAATCAATTAGATCCTAGTTCCTCTAACTATTCTAATGTCAGTTTTACAATTCTAGTAATTTTTTAAATTTTAGAAGAAATCATTTCTATTTAACTTTTAGTTCATGTTAAATTGATCAGGTATTCTTCTTTCAACAAGCGTATGAAGTCTTTACTATTAGATGCCTGCTCTAAAATTAGTTTAATGATAGAACAACCGTGACCTAAAAATGTTGAAACATAGATTAATTTTTATAAAATAGCTTAGTTTTATTTTTGTTCCTCTATGTTTTCCATTATATTAAAAAAAATCGGGTTTTATATAAGTTGACAAGTTGGTTGTACTAGTGTTAACAATAAGCCTCGTTGTCTGAACTAATTCCTTGTTATCATTTCAACTAGATATGTAGTGTAAAGAACGAGATAGTTTCATGATTTTTTAATAGATTTCTCTGGTTGTGCTTACCAGCAATCTTGTTAGATGAAAATCATAAGTAAAAATAAGTAAATGAATCACAAAATTAATTATTAGAACCAGATATTTATTAATTTTTATTTAAATTTAATTTTTGTATTAACTTTGAATTACAATTCTAGATTTGATTTTGGTCTCGGTTTTGTTTTAATTGTATATTAATTTTATTTATAGCCATATTTACGTAGGGGGCGTTATTTTAAATGCATAAAGCAATGTCTGGTTTCTACATAATAGAATTGTCAATGCTCGTAGGTGTATAATCGTCTGGTTGAAGTAAAGTTCAACATTTTGATAGGTAGAGGCTTTGAATTGAAATATCTAATACCTCTTTTATTGACAACTGATTTTAGCCTTCTGAATAGGGAATTATTCGCTTTTTAAATATGTATCTCTCCCTGCAGCGTGTAAAGCAACCAGGGGAGCATCGAGTCAATAACACCGGGAGCAAATCCAATTAGCATCGTAATTTGTGCTGTTGAATGTGAAAATCAATAAGTCGAAACAATATAAACGGGGTGCTGCGCTAGCCCCACGCCGCGCCGTCTTGAAAAAGATCACCTCCATTAGCCGGAGGGTAATTAAATATTGAGCGCAATCCCTGCACAAATTATTAACATTTTGCACGAGGCGAGCTAACTTGATTAACAATTCTGCCCGGTATGTATGATCGGATGCTGCATATTTAGCCATATTTGCTATGCGCGAGAATGTTGCGAATATGCGGGGCCCAGCTTCTGGAGTTAATCCCGCGAAACGCTCGCTAGTTTACTTAATCCCGGAGCATGATGTTCCCCTTGCTGTATGGATTCAATTGAACGGAACTTCTTAATTATTATTATGTTTGTTCTCCCCGGAGGCTGTTCCAGCGGGAACTTGTTGTGCATTCCTCCTCATCGTGCTAATTATGACTTTCGTGAGCCAATATCAAACTGCCAAATGAGTTTAAATTAGTTTAAAGTTGGATACACGTAACTTTCGGCTCGTATATGGTCCCGAGCGTCATCGCGGTCGTTGTTTGTTTTCAACCTTCATCCCGCTCATCCCGGTCGAAATCTTATTTTTCCTGCGATCTTATCGTTCGGCTCCTTCAAGGCTGCATTCATGCTCCTGAAGAGTAGTCGCTGAGCAAAATTACCCTCTGTAAATTTTAATGGACAAAACTTCATGTGTCGACACACGATGTTTTCGGTATGTTTAAATATGAAAATTATCAAAATTCATTAGTCCCGTCCGCTTCATAACTACAACGAGTTTTTAGACCAAGTTTTTGGATTCTACCTGGGGAATTCAAGTAAAGACTATCTGATGAAAGTTTAGTTTTGGTGTGTTAGAACTGCTTTTCAGTTGGGAATTCAACAAAAGATGTATTAAAACAACAAAATGTTAGTAAATCTCAAAACTTAAAAAAGAGGTTTATCAGTAAAACGGAGCTTCTTTGACTTTATATTGGGTTGCTTGGAAAGTAATTTCGTTTTTTTCCCAACAGAGGAATTAGTTGTATTTTTAACCAGTCAACTTCATTCTAAACCGTATTTCAAGGTTTATTTTTTAAAAAAATGTGTGATTCTTTGCAATTGTTTTTGTTTTAGGTGTCCTATAAAATATGGAAAACCAAAAGCAGCATTTTCGGCGTAATTTGCTTTTTTATGAAGAACGCAAGTGCCAATACTTGTTCGCAAAATTTCGTTCCCACAATTTCGATATTGAAGATTCACCACGTTCTGGAAGGCGTAGAAGCTGATGAAGATAAAATAAAGCGATTGATTGAAGCAAACCGCCGAATATCAACACAAGAAATCAGTACGACATTAAATTTGTTGAAATCGACCGTTTATAATCACGCGAAATGACTTGGTTACGTTTCAAAGTTCAATATCTGTTATTTGCTTCTAAAACTTTAAGAAAATGATCCATTTTTGAAACGAATCATAACACCACCATATTCTCCAGATCATCAGATTACTAATTGTTTCGGTCTTTACGGCATTTTTTAAACTCCAAAACATTTACTTCAAATAAGGATGTGAAAAATCACTTGTAAATTAAATAATTTAAAGTAAAGAAAATTGTCTTTTAATTTCACGGAAGAAAAACAAAATATAATAAATATAAATTTTGTATTTCGATTCTAATTAATTTAATTATAAATCCAACCTGCAAAATAGTGCTACGTCTTAACCTCATCTTCCACAAATAGAAGCTTGACCCCATTATAACTAATGAATTTTAATTGATGATATTTGAAAGCATCCCTAGAATATAAGAATTTTTAAATTGTAATTATTTCGTCATCTGTAATTTTGCCCTTAGTACTAAATTTAAGGTGACGTGATCGTAAATTTTGAAATTTCTAGAAATATGGTCTTTTAAGTTTAATTTTGAGTCTTATTTAATATAATTTAATTATAACTTTATTAAAACCGGAAATTTTAAAAGAAGAATTGCAAAAACCGTTTTTCAAATTTCATGGCAAGAACTTAAATATAATTTTAATTTGCAGTGAAATTTGCTTATAATTGTGTAAAGCTATAAATTTATAATACATTTCTTGTATTAGCTAAACTTATTTTTATACGTGTACCAGATTTTAAATTTTATTATTGTCATGTACATTTAACATGTCTTTTTTTAGAGAATTCTCAGAACTTGCTAAATTATAAATTCAACATAAACAGACAACGTGTCTGAAAAAACACTCTGATTAACGAAATCGCAAGAATGATGCAATACAAAAGTTTTAAATTTTTTTCAGTTTATTTTAATTTAACTTTGATTAAAAACACATTTCAAACAAATGAAGTCTCTTTAGTCATCTATTTCTCGTTAAAGAACCAAAGAAAAAATTATAATAGAAAGAAAAACCCAAATCAGTATGAAATTATCAGATATTTTTTTTATTTTATTCACATATAAAAAGAACGATAATGTTAATGTTACAGCGGCTTTCTCACGGGGATTACACCAACAGTTTGGAAATTCGATTAAATAATCTTTAAAATTTCAGTCAGTAAATTTATTCTAATGAGAATTGAATGAAAAACGATAAGAGTGAGGTAATGTTAAGAGAAAATTTTGCCAAGCAAATCATTTAAATAATCTCTCAAAGTAGCAACTAATGGGCATCTCATAAGAACTTACTGAAAGTGTTTAAGATTCACTCAGCTCAGGAATGTCCAGGCGACTATGACGTACCCGGACGGGTTTGGTTTTTAACGTAAGGTCGACGAGAAATCTTCGCCGGTTTTTTGCGAGACTAGCGATAGTGTAAAGATGCTACCGACAGCTGTAAGACTGATTTTCGTGTACTTCGCGAGTTTGTTACTCTTAATTAATCTCGTTCGGTGTCAAATGCAAAGTCAAGGTAAATGATTTTAAATAAAAAGTGTTGTTCGTGTGATTTGAAATAAGATTTATAAAATTTAAGGCGGACAACCGCAACAGTTTCAACATAAATTCGCCTATGGAGCTGCATACGCCTACAAGTGGGAGGTTCCCTTTACCTACACCTACACTATTCCTCCCTTTAGTGTTGATGCTAATCAATACAAACCCGCCATAACTCAAGTTCAGCCGCAGCAGCTGAACGTTGGAAATTATCAATCACCATCAAATCAGGTAAACGAACACATCTTGAAATAGCTGCAGCATAATGCAAGCAATTCGATTTTCTTAGTTCTTCAAATTAGTGTAATATTGTTTACCTTTTTGAAGTTTAATTTTAGAATTAGTGTTAGTAGTAGCCAAATTAGCAAGTCTAGAATGATGTTCGTACGTACATATATTTTATTGCACTTTATCAACGGTTCGGTGCGATATAAGGCAAATAAAATAAATCAACCAATAAATTAAACATTTTGACGATATTGATACTTTATATTGTGAACATATCTGGATGTTATATATGACTTCTTAACGTATATTTGTGTCACTAAGTATAATTATAATACTTTTTTAAATGAATTGGATGTTGTTGACAAATTCTTACTTCGAAGTTTTCCATATAAAATATCGAAGACGTATGGGTTTTTCTATAAGATATAATGAGGAGGCTAGAACGCAATAAATAATGTAGAAAATAAACTCTATAATGGATTTACTAATGAATAAATTTCTACTAAAGCTATAGCCTTCAGAGATAGAACAAGTTTCTTATTTATCCAAATTAACGATCGCGTCCATACAATTATTAATTCTTCAAACAGCAGAACTTCTAATATTTCTTGTTTATCATCTGAAGTAGTCTTTTCCACCAATTTTTTATTATTATTTTATTTTAAAATTATTATTATTGGAAATATCTATCTTATTTAATATTTTTATTTCCTCTTTGAAAGGATAAAAGCCGATGGTTTTTAACTAATAAAAGATAGATAGTTATATAGAGATAAGAGACTTTTGTAGATATATGAGAAAAAAATTCGATATTTCTCAGATAGTCCAAAGCTCGATGTGTTAGAAAAATTTCATCGCGATTCCTTTTTTAGGTCATAATTAGACCTTTATATATATCTTATACTTTTATATTTTTTTTTTTATTATTTTCTTGATATATTCGTAAGAAATGTTTATTTTTCATTAATGTTTTTAGTTTATTGTTGCGTAGCTACCATGTAAAGCAATTCAAAGCATTAAACTGCTTATTTTAGACACCTATACAAAAAATAACATTATGTAAACATGAACTAAATTCTAGCTAAAGAAAGAAGTGCCGAAGTGCCGATTTTTATAACATTTCATCTAAAAACATTTATTTTCAATAAATTTCTAATACATTTTTTAATCAATTTTACCAACAACAGCAACCTTCTTCAGTACTAGGAAGTAGATTTCCAAGCGACGAAAACAAGGATCGTGTTATTTGGGAAGCTCAAATGCCTCAGCAAAGTTCCACGCAGCAACAACAGCAACCTTCTTCAGTAGGAAGTAGATTTCAAAGCGACGAAAACGAGGATCGCATAATTTGGGAAGTTCAAAAGCCTCAGCAAAGTTCCACGCAGCAACAACAGCAACCTTCATTTCAAATTCCACTTCGAGACGATGATGCTCAGCAAGTTACCACTGGACAACCTCAGCAACAAACAGAACAAATCAAAGTCCCACTTCTTGATGATTTAGGACGTCAAATTGGGTGGATGTATTCCTGGGTTGATAAACAAAATATTCACCGAAATTCTTTTCCGGCAGCACCTTCTCTTGGGTCTGAATCTGGACTTAGTTCTGGTGGATTTGATGGTGGACTAGTTTCACAATCCACTGAATCTACACCTCCAATTCAGACTACTGAAATTTTTCCAACTGATTCCAGTTCTGGTTCATCGTACCTCCCTCAAAGCAGCACAGCGCAAAATACGCCCTTAAGACAAAATTCAATACCACAGATTCCAACGCTGCCATCGCAACTCCCACCACCAATTCAAGAAAGTATTAAACAAATTCAACAAACCGAACTCAGTCAGCAGCCAACGTTGTACCAGAACTCGTATTCTGGATTGCAGACCGCAGGAGGAGCATCAGGCAATTAAAATTGAATTTGAATAGAAGGGAAGTCATTGCTAATGAATTTTCAGGAGCAGCACCAGTCCCTTTAAAGATGTGCACCGCACAGCAGATATCCTCTAATTTGTGTCCAGGAGCAGGCTTCACTGGAGCGCATCCCTCAGTAAGCGGTGTTAACTTTTTAACAGGACAACAGAGCCAGAACATCGACAGTTCCGTGCAGAGCTTGCAGCAAGGTATGCTCCAGCTGCTGTCGTCTGTCCATCAGAAGGCCCGGTTCACTCCCGTCTACACTTCTGGAGGTAAGCTCCTCCTCCTCCTTGCTTCAACTAATTCAATCATTCAACACGTGCCCATTTCATTTTCAGATACTGGAGGACCTGCCGTCGTGGTTGGAGCATCAGTTTCAGGGGGACCTGGCGGCGGGATTTATTCTTATACTTTCGCAAAAGCGTAATATAATATAAGCTCTAGACCAGAGAATTAAGATAATTTTAAATTAAAGGTTGGAAACAGTTTTGCAGGCTATTCCCAAAACTGCTGTGAATAAACGAAGAATCAGCAAAATATTTTAATTTATATCTCCCATCGGTGGTCCACAAAATCCACCGGGCAATTCTCCGTTGGTCTATGAAATTAAATTTCCTCCTGCTCGTTGTATGATAAAATTTCCTAGGAGGATTCGACTGAAGCAGGAGCAGAATCGCTTAAAACTGTGCAGACGCAAAGGAACGAATAATTAAAGTTGAATGATTTAACGACTAATTATGATGATGTGATGAATTAGACTCCTTCCAACAATTCATTGGAAGAATCAATTCCTCTCGAATATAATAGTAAAATGAAAATTGATCTTCTACTTCGTTTAAAACGTAGATTTTAAGTGCTTTACTACATTATAGCTATTAATTTTCAATTATTTCCTCCAAGAGATAATTTCATTATTAGAGTATTGTAAATTATTTTCGAGCTTTTGTGTTATAATTCCTGAATTTATATTATTCGTTACTGATTTGTCATTTTTAATCGCTACGATTAATAAATTTGGCTCAATTTTAAAGAGATAAAAATTTTAGTACGTTAATTCTTAAAGATTTTTTCTTTATATTTAAACTTCAAATATGTTAATCTCGCTTAATTGAAAATAGTGTCGAAAAATTACTATTCTTTTGTAATTCATCGGGAAATTTTCAAAAAAAAAATTAATTTTCGTTATTATTTAAGAGGTTATAAACAGTCAGGAGGCCCAAAAAAGTAGATTTTTCAAGAATTTTTCTTGAGATGACCTTTTAAGTTATTAATGTAAAAATTTGTACACATATTATGGTAACTGTTGAGTGTATTTTAATGTTTTTTATTTGTAAAAATAATTATTTTAAAAGCTGCTACAGCTGATCTCCGGAAGCAATTCTAAAAAAAGGCGTCTTGCGGAGAGACTTCAAAATCCAAAATGAAAAAAACCAAAAATCTTTCGTTAATATATTGTTTTATCTTGTAATTAATATTCCTTCGATTAATTACAAGATAAAACAATATATTAAGCAAAATAAGAATTTTTAAAAAAAAAAATCGATTTTTAACAAAAATGTTGGCCTTGAATTGTTTATAAAATGGAAAATATTTATCGATGAGAAAAAACCTTCGATTAATTACTAAATAATATACTTCAAAAGCTTGTGTTAAAATTTGAAACCGATCGGTTTAGCCATTTCCAAGAAATCTTGCCCACCGACTCTCAAAACACAGTTTCGAGAAAAACGCGTTTAAAGTTTCAGAAGCACCTTACATATAGTAAAAAAACTCGGATACGTCATTACAAATATACGCGTAACTTCGAGAATATTTACCGGATTGACATGAAATTGTCTGTGGGTGCACTTAAATATATGTACCTACATTACGAAAATAAAATAAAATAAAAATCGATTTTTTGAAAATCCTGACTGTATATAACCCCTTAATATCTTCTCTCCAAAGTCAAAATCGTAGAATAATTTTAAAAAAAGGCCGCAAAAGTTCGGTGTTTTTGATATCTAAAAATATTCAAGTCAATTACAGAAGTCGACCCCAAACCCAAGAGAAACAGTGTTAGTGCGCATTACAGAACTCGAACTCGATAAAATTGCGCCTAACTTTAATCTTATCTTACTAACATTTAACAATTTTTTTCGAAAGAACTTTTGTAAAAGTGGATTCAATTGTGCTGTTGTGTTGAAAAAGACAAATCTGAAAGTACGGATTTAAAGTTTATCCAAAGAAATTTGATGAATAAATCAAATCCGTTGTAGTAGCCCAACCCCGAGTAATTCAATGTATACAAATTTTAAATTAATTGTAACGAAATATTATTTAAAGATTTATAAAATGTTTTAAGGACGTTTGAAAACGTTTTAGATGTAGTTGCTCATCACAAGCAAGTTGCGCTTTCGAGCTCAGTTCTGACAATATTAAAATTAGCTACAGTTCTACAATTATTTACAATATGGAATTGGTGAAATTAAACAACCAAGTTTGACTGCAAATTGGACGAAAGGTCGATACTTGTTGATCAAACTCGACTTCTGTAATTGTCTTACAAGGAGAAGGCACTTACTCGTCATCACCGATTTCGCTCAAATTTATAGCACATGTAGGGCTTGGCTACAAATGAAAGTACCCGAAGTGGGAACTCCAGATAGCCAAGCGGGTACTAAATAATAGTAAACGAAAATATTCACGCGGCTCTAAATCCCATTCATTGTAATACTTTCTCAAAGAGGCGGATGGTGTAACACTTGGGCTTGTGAATCAGTGGTCACAGGTTCGAACCCCTGCGTGCGGAGGCTTTTTTCTCGGATCATTCCCAATTTTCATAAGATTCGGGTCCGCAATTAAGCGAAGTGATAAATTTTTTTTTTCTTTATTTATTCGCAAAAGGCATAGATAAGGAAAAAAATTGGGATTGCGTACTTTTCAGCAAAGGATTGTTATTAAAGCGCATTATTCATTGCTACTAGATTTAATCTTTTAGGCTAATTATCCGTGAGCCAAACAATTATCATCTTTAACTTTGGTCAAAATACTTTCATTACTTTGACCTTTTTTTTTATTATACGTTCTTGATTTTAGTTTAGCGCTAGTTTACAATTTTCAATAAGGTCCAAAACAAGTGGTCTTGAGTAATTAAAATAGATAAAATTTACACTCATGATTTCAACATGCCTAATAGATTTTTTATTTTAATTTATATTCATATTAATACAATTACCACACTCTTCAGCATTCGTTTTGTATCTCGATGGCTAGAAAATGTATCTTAAAAATATACAGCAGATACACAAAGCACTTTCAAATTATCCTTTGAAATTTAAATTTAAAAAGAAATATTTGGTTTATTTTAAATATTCAGATCGCCGATATCGTTCTGGTTGCTTAAAAGAGTCCGGCTGACAATAATAAGTTGAAAAACCCCAGATTTTTCCCGCATAATCGCGCCAACTAACTGTTGAAAATCCCTTGGGACTTTCTTTCATCAGCGACCCAGTTCTTTGATTCGAAGCGATGGCGCAGGAAAGAAAACGTTAAGGAAAACCAGAAAACGAATGTAATCCTCATGCTAGGGCACAGCAACACAGCCAGCGTAACATTTTCTTTCGTATTTTGAGAAATTTCACCTCAATACAGATTCTGGCAGAGTGAACGAAATTTCACGAGGCTTATCTGTCGGGTGCAATATAAATAATTCAAGCGAATAGTTCCTTAAACTTGTACCTTCGTCAGGGCGAGAAACGTGAATTTTTCGAGTTCTGCAACGTCACCTCCTCAGCCGTGTCTGGGAGCGATGCCATGGCCCCATGGAGGCTGAATTCATAATCTACAAAATTGTGTGGAGTTTTCAAAGAAACTTTTCAATTTTTCCTCGGAAAACTTTCAATTTACAACGGCATTTTAGAAGCGAGTTAAAGTGCGCCGCGCTACGGCTCAAACTTATTTGAAAGAGGTTTTAGCAACTTTTTTCATAAAAACCTGTGTGGAAAGGAATTCTCGCGAATTAACTTTTCGCATTTATGAAATTGGCACAAGGTCGCCTGGCGGCGCGGCGCGGCAGGGCGTAGAGAGCTCAAAAATTCAGTTCAAAATCCCTCGACTGCATCCAGCATCCCTCCCCGGAGCTGGTGTAACGGCTCTGCCGCCGTCGCCGCGCCGCACAGGGTTAAACAACCATTTTCATTTCATTGAGTTTTATGAAACTGCACTTGTTCGAGGGTGCTCCACTGGCTCTAGCCATTCTGCCTCGCGATATTAAGAGATGCTGCGCCCGACTGGAGCACATCGTGCGAGTGCTAGCTACAAAATCACCACATTCACTTCTCTACCGAGGATTCTATTTTCCATGAAAATTTCTAATCTGATTCTTTTTTTTTACAGCGAAAAGTGGGATTTTTGGCGTCCTCAACCTTGTTAATGCCCCCTGAGGATTGCAATCCCTCCGGCTGGGCTTTTATATATGTGAAGGCTAACAAAAGTCCTCTTCGGTTGCATGGTCGTGCGGAGGGAAATAAAAATGTTTCAGGAAGTTTTCATATCCAAGCTCCCTTTGTACACCATGTTTTGTGTAGCTCCGGGTTTAGCTGAACTCGGATTTTAGAAATCCGGTATTATTCAACGTACAACAATATTTTCTTTTCCATTTGTATCTTTTCAACATTGAACACTTGCACTCTGAACCCATTTCATAAATCGAGATAATTCTGTGTTGGTTTTTTTATCCAGAGTTTTCGTAACGCCCATGAGACACCTTTAATGTTTTACACCTTGTGTATTATCCTAGAAATTCGAGAATGAATAATCTGGGACACAATCAGCTAAATTTTTAATATGTTCAAGAACTTCTCCACTAAACTTTTATTCTACTATTCAGTTACAAAATAATTTCTCAATTGGCGACTATTCAGCCATATCTTTATATAGCTGAATCATTAACGACAAAGTGTAAAGAATTTTGAAACTAATGAGGTGTTGTTGTGGTTGTCTCATTAGTAACTGTTTCATATGTACATTTTTAATTGTTTGGTTACATAAGAAATTAAAATTACTTATATCACAAAAATGTGTCTTTTTATTGATAAATTCCGATTTCTCTGGTTCTCATTTAAACTTCGCAATTTTAAGCAATATAACAATTTCTTCAGTTTAATTTTCTGCATATCTATCGCTATGGGGAATTTAATATCGCCATAATTAATCAAAATATTATTATACTTTTGATCAAATCGGTAATCATAAAATTAACATTATCAATTCATATATCGATTCAGCTTTAAAAACAAAACAATGCAATTGCTGATGCTTAGTCAGCTTTAGAAACTGAATTCATGAAAATAACTTCTATGTGTCCCAAACATAGAAATGTTGAAAAATCATAATCCTTACCCAAAAACTAAATGGTATCTAATTTTTTCATTGGTCTAAGTACAAGAATCCAAGCTATAAAATAATAAACACACCCAACTTGTGAAGTCGTTGTCTTTTATGTACAAGCAGGAAAACCACCAGAATTGAAAACATCAATAACATTAACCCTGATGAGATAATATAGATACATTAACAAATGAACTATCTGAGTACATTAATTTACGATATAAAAGACATACCCTCTAGATATGCACATATAACATAAACTCTCTATTTATTGCCAGATTTTATGGCTTGCAGTATCGGAGAAAACCCATTTATATTGCAAATTAATGAAATTTCGGCTTCTCCAAAAAGCAATACGTACTCGTAAATTAAATTTATACTAAAGATGATACTCCTTGATATCTTTAATTGACATTATTCACAAAATAATTAAGAAAATTTACTCTCATTCTCCGTGTTCTCGTATTGCCTCCGCTTTCTGCAAATATAAACATAAGAGAATGGATTTCGACTTGACTCATCTCAATTCTCATCCTTTGAATGGTTAAATGGGAAAATCTAACATTGATTGAACATATGTAACAAATTTCTACCTAAAGTGTAATGGTCGGAATTCCTGAATAGTGTGGATTTCCCTTCAGGCCACATTAAGGTAATTAGTGGCGTTAACCCATAATTGATCTAAACAACCGATGATGATGCCTGGACTAAATGACGCCATTTATCGGGCCTATCTATTCGAATTTGCTACATAGGCTTGAAATCCAAGCGCTATATATTAAGTAAATTTAGTCATTAGATTAGTCAGTTGATTTTCTTTTCTTTTTAAAGTTTAATTTGTTGATATTTTTTTACAGGGATTAAAACGTATTTGGTTTTATTAAGAAGCGAATTATGATAGAGCACAGACGAAAATATTGCCCCAACTATTTTAGAAGTGATTTTTTAAAATCTAGATATTGACTTAAACACAGCTATGAAAAATGTACACACATATGTATTAAAATATTATTTAAAAACTAGTTTTTCTCAAAAAAAGGTATAAAAAGGTTTAGTGTTCGTTGAAACAATTTTATTTATAATTTGAATTAACAATTTTAAAACAGACACACAAAATCTTAACATGTTTCTATAAATCGACAAGCCTCTGGATTTTTATAAATTAGAGCAATTCCACGGAATCATTACAATTAACAACCTTGTTTTGGTATTGTAGCAGTAATTGTTTGTTGGAAAAACCAGAAAATTAGGAATTTCCCGGCTTTCATCATGCTATCAGGATGAATAAATTTTTCCTTTTTCCATCGGTCTTCAACCCGAACCTTGCGACGGATACCCCAATCTTTGTACGTGTTGAAGTACTTCTCAATCATCCGTCGATACCTCCGCTTGCCTAAGTTGGAGGATTGAAGACAGATCCATAAAATAGAGGCAGCTTGGTGGCATCATGCCTGATCAACATTAAAAACGGTCCATCCACACGAAAATCGATTTCAACATCATTCCTCGAGATAAAAGATACTGTGGCTGCTGCACCTTCCGTTCCAGCTTCATTGATCGTTAGGTCAGCTTTGTGTAAGATGTCATCAACAAAAAGGTTTTCGATTTGATCACGCTTTTGATCCCAACTATTTTGACGAGTTTCATGCTTCAGAATGCTACGGCGATAGCGACTTCTACTTACTCTATAATTTTCTCGTTTCGAATCTGTGCTTTCATCGTACTCATCAAGATCACCAAATCGTGAAAATATCAAATGATCTGGGAATCTGTCTTTCTCCTGTAGACGAGATATTTCAATCACTTCCTTTTGCTGGCTCGAAGTATCCGTGATCAATGAGAGATCGCTTTCTGCACTACTAAAAAGTGAGTGTACTCCCATCTGATTGAGAATATGTTTCAGGTTTAAGGAACTTTCCAAATGCATCTTAGGCATGACCACGATCGATAAGGTATTTTCCAATTTCGAAATAATTCCCTCGATCTTCTCCGCGGTCAATAGTTGCTGGATCCTTTCCAAATTTTGCCTATTTGAATCATAAGGTAAAATTATGTACATTGTAGTTTGGTTCCCTTTATAAGGAAATCCCATTATGCGGCAGCCGTATTCCTCGGCGTCATAAAATGGGAATTCCCCGCTCGTGACCATCATTTCGGCGAGGATCGCTGGCTCCTTTTTACCATTCGGATAAAAGTACCTCCTGGATGTTGCATCTGCGATAAATGCATTTTCCCAAAGAGCTCTAAAATAGAGGGTACTAGCCAGGATCATATTTGTCCTAGTTGGAACTCCACCTGAGATAATTTCCTGGATCTTTCCATTCGTCTTTCTCTGAGCCCAATCATTGATGGTCCTTCGCGCTTCTTCGCTATTTCCGTGAAAATCGATTGATTTGATTTCACCTTTATAGATTGTTTCGACTGAATTTTTATAATTAGCTTTAAGAGAGAATCCTCTTTGTAAAAATACACCATTGGCCAACTCAATTTTATGCTGCTTCCCAAAGTTGTTGAATGGCCCATTTTCTTGAGATGATTCACGTTTTATCTTCCATACATCCACTGGTCGAATTCGGTCAGGATGTTGTGAACTGCTTAGAAGATCTTCAATAAGTAATCCAAATTGATCATGAATTTCCATTGGATTGTTGCGGAAGATCGAATTATCATTAAATCCGAAAAGTCGTAATAGTTCGTCATTTGTTCGACCGTTCGAACCAAGCAACAAAAGGGCTAGAGCAGCAGCTATGCTTAGTGGGGAAAATATAACGAAGTCCTTTTGCTCCTTAATAGTCCTCAAACCAATTCCTTGAGCCATTTGTAGAATATTTGTAGATAGAGCATTTGATAGCTCAAGATTAAATGTCGGTTTATAGTTGTTTTGCATTGATTTCTTTTGTTCTTCAGCGTAAAGTTTCTTCAAAGCGATTGAAGCATCAAACACTAGTCCATGTTGTCTATTAAATTTTCTGTAAAAAAAAAAAATATTTCGCAATCAGCACAACTTCAAAAATTTTTTATCAAATACAAATATACAAGGTTAAACCTTTATACAAAGCTTCGGATGAATTATTACTTTTTTTTAATCAAATTAAAATGAGAACTTACCTCAAAATCTCGTCCATTAATTGCGGCGGTCGTCCTTGAGTTCCCATTGCAAGGAAAATTACGAAACAGAGCGTACTAAAAGTTTTCATTTTAAAAAATAATCTCTTCCTTCACAGCCTTCGTATATCTTGTTCACTCACTGAAATCAGTTTGCGATGTGATGAAAAATTGAACGAGTTTGCCCTTTTATGTATAAAATAGAAGTGGGATTCCCCTGAACGGTCGACAGGCGCCTACCACACAGGAGGATCTTCATATGTTCTATGTCTGGGAGGGCCGGAACGAGTACGTTCCCTTATACGCGTTTAAAGTCCTCAAAACATACCTCTCTCGTGTGGAATCCCGTCTTTTATCGTCCGGAAATAACCTACGCTGAGAGCATGTTTTATTGATTAGACCTAATGACCTTTTATTGCTGTTTAAACAGCTTTTGTTTCTGAACAGTCTTTCATTTTTTTTAAGCGGCCGGTCCGATATATTTATTTCCCTTTCATATGGAGACGGCAGGGAATTTATGCGGAATTTCCAAGGAGATTTTAACCGTCTCGCCAGCCCTTATCTTATTCTTCTCAGATAATTTTCCCACTTGAGATCTTTTGTTGTCTCAAGTGGTCTCGGAGCCCAAAGTCAATTTTACATATTGTCACGTTACACAATAAGTAACATGTGCTATTCGAACATCTTTTGTTTAGTTAATCATTCTAAATCCATCGGGATGTAAGATTGAGGCTCATCCGGGGATTTACGTCATGTGCGGCGCCTAGATGAATTCTATACTGGATAGAATTGTCCTTTTACAGTTTCTGCTCATTTAAATTAATCCCTGTGGCATACCAAAAATATAGATTACTTTTCAGAAACTTTAATATTATTTTGATTTAATCGTTGCATTTAATATTCTAAAATACAATTTTTAACCTTATAAGAGACCAAGTTTCATCTTATTTGTTTCGCTGTGAGTAAAATAAAGTACAACAATTTGAAGGACATGATGAACTGATGCGATTCTAGAAGACTTTTTTTAGGTAATTCAGTCATAAGAGACGATTTGTTTCGATTTCCAGCGTAAAAGTAGAGTTTTAAAAAAAAACCCTGCATTTATTGTAATACTTGGAGTAAATCTATAATAAGAACGAATTATCAACAACATAAAATTGTTTTAAAAATATGTTTGAAGAAATAAATGATTTTTCTTTAGATTTTGGTACATGGTAGGTATTTTAGAACATATACATATAAACCTGGGTGAAAAAATAATACCGAAAATGGACTGAAAAGAGACTGAAAATTGAATTTTAAACGGAATACAACCTGAAATTAGGCTGAAATTATAATTTTCACTAAAAACTGACTGAAAATAAACTAAATTACATCGAGAAAGTTAAGACGGAATTCAGACTAAAATATCGACAAGAAACTGAAAAGAGATTGATTTGGAATTTTTTTCGCTATACCACACCCATTTTTCAAGTATTGGACTTAGAAAATTCTCATCTACTAGACTTAAATGTTTTTTTTTGGCTATTGAAACATTTTTTTATGTGTAATTAATAAATTCATCGATATTTTATTTAGACTATTTTCAGCGTTATTTGGGGAATGTTATCCAAAAACCATATTAAATCAAATGAAGAATTATATTTAATTGTGTATAAAAAAATCTGATAACAATTTAACTGGATAAGTTCTGAGATATACATGCACATATGTGTATATATATTAGGGTGCTTTTTTTTTCGCGACAATTTTTTTTTTCAGTCCCACCTCGAAATTTTGTGGCTAATACCTAAACAAATATTCCCTGAAAATTGGAGCCCTTAAAAATAATATTTAGTACCAGACCAAGCCGCATAAAGATTTCCCATATAAAATACACGTGAACTTTGATTATTTTTCTTCAAATCTCTACAACTCAGAGGCATTTTATGGCACAATCTTGGGCAATGGTAGGGTTTCTTCAGAATTGAATGCTCTACAAAAGTGTCCATTGCAGTGTAACCCTAACTCCCACCAGCGAGGTAGTACGGGCCATTGACCCCAATGTTTCCACGAAACTCTCGCTTTTTGGGCTTTGAAGTTGAGGTAGTGTGGACTTTTCATGGATTATTTAGCTAAATTGTAGAAACACTACCTCAACTTCAAAACCCAATATCTCAAGAAATATTGATGTTAGCGATTTGGTGTTCGAGAACTTTTTGGAGGAAATTGAATTTGCTACAAGTTTGTCATATTCACTTTTTCTTTAGTTCTTGTTATTTAGGTTATAGGGGCAAAAAGCGAGAATTTCATGGAAAAATTGGGTTTAGTGACCCGTACTACCTCGCTGGTGGGAGTTAGGGTTACACCGCAATGGACACTTTTGTAGAGCATTCAATTCTGAAGAAACCCTACCATTGCCCAAGATTGTGCCATAAAATGCCTCTGAGTTGTAGAGATTTGAAGAAAAATAATCAAAGTTCACGTGTATTTTATATGGGAAATCTTTATGCGGCTTGGTCTGGTACTAAATATTATTTTTAAGGGCTCCAATTTTCAGGGAATGTTTGTTTAGGTATTAGCCACAAAATTTCGAGGTGGGACTGAAAAAAAAATAGTCGCGAAAAAAAAGCACCCTAATATATATACATGTAAAATAAAATAAATGCTATTTATGTGGATAAGTTGTTTCTGAGATATGCATGCACATAGGTGTCTTTATATGTAAAATACAAAAATACACCCGTAAAATCAATTAATATAAATTTAATAGCATATTGCAAAAAGAAAGGATAAAAACCTTTAAATTAAAAATAATAAAATAAAAACAAGGGCAGAGATCACCCAAAATGTCTGTCCTTATACTAGAAAGATCTGCCAGATCTGGCACATTTGTCGCCTCTGAATCAAACAAATATTTTTGTCTGGTAATAATAGACTAAGAGCCAGGGCCTGCCAGACATACGTTAAAGTATAAAAGTTGAAATTTTTTTTGTGTGTTCTCATTAGTGTAGAGAACAATGTTTGGGGGGTACAAACCTCCAATAATGGTGCGTTCGGCAGGTATCAGGTAAATAGGGGTTCAGTTAATGAGCTCTCTCACGTTTAAGTATAAAAGCTGAAATTTATATAGACTCTTCAAATAACCATTTTAAGTCAATTGTCAAAAAGCCAGACCCATCCGAAGGTTCTAACAACCCCCCAGACGCGGTAAAAGGTCAAATGCGCCGAGAGAGCATTACCCAGGTATATGTATGAATTTAACCCTTTGACCGCATTTGACGTATCAGACGTCATGCGGTGTGGCCAAAGTCGCACATGACGTTCTGATACGTCGTTGAAAATGAGACAATATTTAACATGTTCATTCTTGTTTATTTCAAATATCATACATATATATCAATATATCATGAAATAAATGAATTCTTGCATAAAATATGTTGTTCTTACAAATTACTCTATACCCCAAAAAATTAAATGTGCTCCAAATGCAAAAAATTATTCGAATACATGTGTACCCAAAGGGTTAAGGAAGATTGTACTTGCCCTTGTGCTGTATCAGGGGGGATATGAGACCCCAAAAATGGACCTGAGTGTTTGAATACTGTTGCAAAGTAATATTTAAAAAAAATATGTATATGTAAAATAAAACAGTGGAAAACATCCCAGTTGGAAAAATGAGAAGCCTTCTTGAGGAAGTCATTTAGAAGCTTTGAAAACATAAAAGAAAATATGATAAAATTCCAAGGAAGATATAAATGATGTGAATAGAAGGGATGTATAGAAAAAGAAATTCCGAATTCGACCGATTATAATTAGCAAAATTGCGCAATTAATTCATTCTGAGTTGAGTTTGCAACAAATGCAGTTCTTTGGATTCTATGTAGGATAATTTTTTTTTTTTTTTTTTTTTTTTTTTTACGCAATGACAACTGTTTTTGTTAACTTTACATTTTGAAATATGATATATTGTTATAGAATAATCAGTTTGTTTTAAACAAGATACTTTTACATTTACAGAATGCCTATTTGCATCACGAAGACTTTGCAGCTGTTTATAATAATTTGTAAACAAAAAATTAATAAAAGACTGCAAAATCGTCGTAAAGCAAATTCATCAGAACACTTTTGTAAGCTTTCTGTAGAATAGCTTTAGAAGACTTCCCAAGAAGTTCGTGGGAAGAATACGACGAAAACACGAACAGATGCATTCCTACCAATGACATGGCCATATAAAAAAGATATGATTTGGAGTACGGAGAGGAAGGCTTCTGACCTTCCAAAGAAGGATTCTGCATGCATAGAGAAGGCTTCTATTTCCAACTGGGATTTAACACGAAAACGCTTAAGACGAAATATCGGCTAACACGAAATATTTTGTTGGACCCGATTTATAAATGCAATTATGGTACTAAGTTTTCCGCTTAAGCCGAAACGGATAATTCGAAATATCGCTTAACGTGAAGAATTTTTTGCAACCCTGAGTTTTGAAATACATGTAAAATAATTCGCTTACCTCGAAATGCGACTTTTCTCTTTTGTTTAGTCAATGAAAATGTTGCCGCTCATTCTATAAAAGTGTATAACTACTGAGAGAAAATGAAAAACAATCTACGAAAGACAACAAATATGTATTATTTGCAAACGGTAACACTGCACTACTTTAATATTTCGGAGAATTTCTTTTTTTTGATAGCCGGGAATTCACCGAAATCTGTTTGCTTAACACAAAATTCTGATAAGGCGAAATTTTTTGCTCGTCCCCTTAAATTTCGTGTTATCCGATTTGCACTGTATATTAGATTAATAATATTTTTAACAATATCATTGAATTATTATAAATTCTTTTAGTTATGTAGTTATTATTTAATTTATTAATGAAAAATATATATATATAAATATTAGGGTGCTTTTTTTTTTGCGACTATTTTTTTTTTTTCAGTCCCACCTCGAAATTTTGTGGCAAGTACCTAAACAAACTTTTCCTGAAAATTGGAGACCTTAATATTAACATTAAGTACTAGACCAAGACGTAATAAGATTTCCCATATAAAATACACGTAAACTTTGATTATTTGTCTTCAAAACTCTACAGCTCAGAGGCATTTTATGGTATAACCTTGGTCAATGGTAGGGTTTCTTCAGAATTTAATGCTCTACAAAAGTGTTCATTGCGGTGTAACCCTAACTCCCACCAGCGAGGGAGTACGGGTCACTAACCCCAATTTTTTTCATGAAATTCTCTCTTTTTACCCCTATCTCGTAAACAACAAGAGCTACAGAATATGACAAACTTGTAGCAAATTCAATTTCCTACACCAAATCGCTAACATCGATATTTCTTGATATATTGGGCTTTGAAATTGAGGTAGAGTGGAATTTTCATGGATTATTGAGCTAAATTGTAGAAACACTACCTCAACTTCAAAGCCCAATATCTCAAGAAATATCGATGTTAGCGATTTGATGTACTAGAACTATTTGTAGGAAATTGAATTTGCTACAAGTTTGTCATATTCCCTTTTTCTATACCTCTTGTTGTTTACGAGATAGGGGTAAAAAGCGAGAATTTCATGGAAAAATTGGGGTTAGTGACCCGTACTACCTCGCTGGTGGGAATTAGGGTTACACTGCAATGGACACTTTTGTAGAGCATTCAATTTTGAAGAAACCCTACCATTGACCAAAATGCCTCTGAGCTGTAGAGTTTTGAAGAAAAATAATCAAAGTTTACGTGTATTTTATATGGGAAATCTTTATACGCCTTGGTCTAGTACTTAATATTAATATTAAGGATTCCAATTTTCAGGGAAATTTTGTTTAGGTATTTGCCACAAAATTTCGAGGTGGGACTGAAAAAAAAAAAATAGTCGCGAAAAAAAAGTAGTTTTTCAAAAGTTTTTTTTTAAAACTTTTTTTTCAAACTTTTCTATCAGTTTTTCTTTTTGTTGAAAAACGCACTAGATATAAAAAATCCTGTTTGGTAGGATTTACCTGCCAAAAATTGTTGAAGGTTAGAGAATTTAGTAAAAGTATATAAACGAAAAAAATGTTGAAAGCATAAATGTGAATTGCAAAAGATAGCTATACTTCTATTCATCGCTTCATTCATTTTTCTTGATATGTTTTCCATATAATTAAATTTCCAAGAAAAATTTGATTTCATTGTAAAATTATAAAGAATTTGCGAAAATTTAAAAAAAAAATGTTTGAAAAGTTCACCAAAAGCAATTGCAATTTATCTTGTTTCTTCCTGGAAAATTTATCTGAGCAAAATAAAAAATTCATCTTATAAGCGAAAGCTTCCAGAAAGAGGAATTAATTGTCTATTCCTGTGATTGAGTCTTTTTGCCGAATGCTCTCTAAATGGAATAGAATTTTCAGAGTTTGTGCTGTGCTGTTGTATAATTGTAAGCTCAAACTCCTACCGTTCCCGAAAGGAGCAATGCTAATGTACTGCCGGCAAAAACCTGGGAAAAAACATCACAACCTCGATGGCTGAATGTTTTTTAAAGTTCCCTGTATACTCGTAGGTTGTGTTTACGTTAACAAACGTTTGCGTGATATTACAATTCCATTCGACTGGGTTCCGCAGACAAAGTTTCAGCGGCGTCCTGAATAACCACGGACCCTCAGTTAAAATAATCCCAAACAATTGAATTCTCGTTTACTCAGGATAATTTCGACCGTAATCTACCCCAGCAGATGATGAAGAAGAAGAAAGGTGCCCAGTTTACGCTGGATCCAGACTTTATGGCTGTTCTAAACTTTTCCTGAATGTAGTGTGGCCAGGGAAAATTGTTCAGTGGGACATAAAACACCAGGAAGAGATATAAAACCCTTCGAGGCTTGGAAACTCGCTCGGCTCCACCAAACTACTGCTTTTCGTGGGTTGCAGAGTTAATCGTTTTGTGACCTTCCATATGGGGGGAAAAGGAGAGAAGGAGGAGTCTTGCGACTATCAAAAATATTCCAATTGCAAATCCAACAGAAGCGGACTTTGTTGCTGACAAAGGGCTCGTTCCGAATTAACTCGCTTTTAAGCACATTTCGGATCTCGCAAGTATGATTGGATTAACACCCACACTACTGTGTGTATTATTATGATTATTACAACATAAAAACCACTTTACAACTTGTAGGAGAACTTTGTCAAGAGTCGTTAAAAATTTTCATTTGAATTAGTGGAATTGTTTTACTAAATAAAATTTCATACAGGCTAGTTAAGCAGTAATTTTAACTCGAATTTTCATATTTTGGCTATACGAATTGTATTCTGAAAGTAACACACGAAACTGCATGGAGAAAATTTTATAAGATTTTTTTTCCACAAAAATTTGGTGAAGAATTCCCACACTTTATATATTAACGCGAAGACAATTCGAAAGAAAAGAAATAATTATAAGACTTTGGTAATTTTTCAAAAGTACAGTATATATAGTAAAAGTTTCCTCGGGTTTATTTTCTTAATCTCTATGTATGCAGCCAACAACAGGTGTTTTCGCTGTCTGCCTCGAACACAATTTGCAAATATTTCAATAAGTACAATTCTAGATGAAAACAGGTATATGTGTAATATTTACCCCAACAAAGTCTGCAGGTAGGCTCCTCTTGTAGTACTTAGAGCAATGAATTAAACTATCTATCCATTATTTAAAAAAAAATACTTTTTGACAGACTAACTCAAGTCTTCAAAATATCAATAATATAATAAAATCCATAAAATTTACAATAATTAAACAAGTTTATAAGATTTAGATATGTTTTCTTTTATTTTTTCCCATAGCTTAATTTCCCCTTTAAATTAGGAATCAAATAAATTAATAGTTCTCACTCAACGTCCAATTAAATAAGAGATTGTAAAGAACTCCGATAATATAATCACTTTATCTATTTTATGAGTTGTTGTTGTACTTTTCATATTATCTTATTAAAGTAAATTAAACTAAAATCCTTTTTTTAGTAGATTTTTCCACGGTGCAATGTACCATTATGCTCTATTTTTAAAAGATTTAGCATTTAATCCCATCCTGGTGAAATTTTAAAAAAAAATTGACTTTTTTTTTTTCTCTTGAAAATTTCTTTCAAAACCAAATAAATTTTTATTTTGATATATTGTTGAAGGGGATTTAAAATTTCGCGTATTTGGTAATCCAGCATTGTGATCATGGATTTTGCAAATGTGTGAGATTGTGAATACGAAATGCACTTTCTTCTCCATTGTAACAAAGAGACAGCAAACTTATCCGTTTTCGACCGCTTTTAAAAATTTTCTATTTTGGAGATCTACCTGAAAGTTTGCATGTAGATTATAAATAGAAATTACATGCTGTTCTGGTTACAGTGCAAATGGTTTATGCTAACAGTCGATTCCAACATATTAATCCCACTTCTGTTTTTATGACTTTAAATTTAGACTCTCGCCATTCTCATGTTATATCTTTAATATCCGTGCAACTTTTAGATTATGCAATCGAATCTTTCGGATGGGTTTTGTTTTATTTTGTGAATTCGAAAGTATTATCGCGACAATTCAACATATTCATCACTTTTTGTAGCAATTCAGTCATGTGTAAATAAAAGTGGATTCTTCATATATTTTTTAAATATAATATTATATACATAAAAAGAACTTAAGTCTTTTCAATAATAGCTAAGGTTCATTCTATTTTACAATTTCTAATAGTTTTATAAAAATGTATTCATAAATGAAAGAGTTGTGATGATTTTAGTAAATGAGAAAACGAGCCATTTTGCGCAAAAACGTGTTGTCCTAAGCGAATCCTGCTAAGATGGACAAAAGAAGGTTCCAACAAGTATGAATTCCCAACCAAAGTTGTTACTCCATAAATCATAGAAATAAAACACTATGTAAAAGGTTCATTGTTTAAAAGCCCTATATTCTAGCATCAAAATGTATGGCCATTTCTTCCGACCCTTCCTCAAGATGCATCATAAAACTGTCAGAATGCTACTATCATTTAGAGGTGAACCACAGCCCCTCCTTAAATTTTCCGCAGCCAGCTTTAATTCATAATTCACTGGGTGAGTAAGTAGTTTTCCTCGAAAACACTTAGCCGTGCTTAACCGCATCTGGCTCGCACTTTCCATCAAAAATAATACGTGGTCGGTCCGAAGTAACCCGGGCTCAAGGCGAAATTTATGTAAACACTTTAGTGACTCCAATTTGGTGTAAATTCAATTCCGAGAGCATCTTTCAATATTGTATAACCGAAAGCCGCCTCTTCCCCCATGTCAGAAGAGGAGGCTGTGTCTGGTGGAGCCCTGGCCAGGCCCCCGACTACGACGACCCCCATGAAATATTTACGCCGCATCGTCAGATATTCAACTTTTGCCCTGCGCCAACTTAAGCTGCAAATAGGGCCCCGTGCCGTAATATTGGAGAAGTTATCTGATTTGCATAATTTGATGGAACGGATATTCCTACTGTTCACATATTACCGAAGTTATGTCAATGCCTCCAAATGATGCGCTAACAGTGGAATCCTGCTGGTCCTGATAAAAAAGAAGAGTTTACATCCGGGGTAGGCACGTTTTTCTATTTTGCCGGCATATTTTACAATTTTTATCTGGGTACCCCGGGAGCACCCCGCAACTAGGGCGAACGGTGAAAGCGAATCCCAACCCCACTCCTCCGGCAGTGCTACCTATCGGGAGCTTGTTGCATGTTTTTATGAGAAAAAATTTAATATTTGACGAGGGCTCTTCCTCGCAGAAATTACTGCCGAGATGCGGGAGCTTCGGCCAGAAGCACACGATATCGAAATTTGTTTTTATATCACACAAATGAATACTTAATTGCAGTCCGCACACAGGTGAATCGGACCAGTTCTACAAATACATATTTTGCATCTAAATTAGGCACTTGTGGGCGCAGATTTAGGGGAATTACATTTCAGTGTTCCATACATATTTGATTTATGGGCGCTTACTCAAAGCGGCCCTAGACTTTCTCCTTGCGATACTCCAGTCTCCTGGCGGTTGCGGCATCTTCACCACGAAATGCTTCTAGTAATGCCCCATTCATAAAGGGCCCGGCGTTATTAAATTGTTGTGTTTATTTGTTGTGGGTTTGCTAATGTACCCCCCCCCCCCCCCCCCCCTCCCCTCTGTATTCTTTGCCCGCCCACGTACATACTAGAATTCACTGCTGGAATTCCTGGACGCGACTAAATATGAGCGGGTGAGTTCATGAAATGAGCCATAAATCTTAAACTGGCAATCATAAAGTTTAGGATGTTGTTTCGGTGCATGTTTACATCGAGTTTCGGCACGAATTCTGCGAGCAAAATCCCCCTTCTCCTCCCGACCATATTTATGGGAAGCTGCTCCTGCCAGAGGACCAGCCATGCAAATCAATAAATTGTTTTTGACGGTTCGAAACACTTGTTGGCTTAGAAATCGGGCACCATACGTGTGCCCTCATGTATCCTAGTCATAGTCCCGATTTTCATGTAGGACGGCTGTAGCCAAATTGACGGCAAACAGGTCTGGAAAATATATTTTTAATAAAAGCGAATGAATTAAGTGTTTCGGAGAGGAGCTTTTTGGAGTGCTTTTCTGAAAATACTTTTATATAAATCTGATCTGAACATATGGCAATATTTTACAGGTAGTATTTGATTGAATTCACACAAAATTGCAATATCTAAGGATTTTTATTTTATTTTAGTAGTGTAAAGCTTTATGCGAATAAATTTTATCAAAATATTCAGAACAAATTCAGGTCAGAGGCAATATTAGTTATTCAACGTTTCTGTGCAGATTTAACATTTTTTTTTTTAAAACTGGTTTGTGATTCAAAGTTATACATTTTAATAAAGTAAATATTGGATTTTCCTATTTAAAAAAGTCAGTTGATTTTAATAGTTTTATTTAATCTTAAAAGTTCGTTTTTTTATTCAAATAGGTTTTTCCGAAATGAAAACCGGCAGAAATTATTACGCTGAATAAAGTATCGATGCAGTTTTGATGCATTTTGAAAGTTGTCCAACGTATTTTAGTAAGAAAAACTTAACTAGTTTTTGTTCAATTTACTTTACTTAGCTTTCATAAGAATCATTCTGTAAGCCTAACATAATAGACATTTAATTTTTTTTCCCTATTTTGACCATAATTGGTAGATTTATTTATTACAGTATTCTTTATATAATAACTGTACATTTATGACAAAATCTTAACATTTTGCAAAATGTGTAATATTACAGAAAAATAAGGTGCAGAAAAATCAAACGAAAATTGGAAATTCAAGTGGTAGAAGATTCAACATCGTAAACACTTACTTAGTTGTTTAAACGTGATGTTATGCAATTATTTCTCACCCTATCTAATAAAACTGTTATTGCAAGATATGGGTAATTTATAGGGTGTTTCATGAGACGCCATGTCACTATCATATTTTCACAGTCTGAGCCTTAATCAGCCGTTTTACTTTGCATACGTGTTCCCGGCGTGAGATATTTTGAATTTATTAACTCCCTGCAACATCGTCTATCCTCGACGATGCACCCTGCAGATAGACTGGGTAATGAAATAAGATTTGAATTTTATTACTTACTTACCTGGATAGCGCTACTTAAGCATTATCCTGGCGCCGTCGCTCCCCCGCCCCCATAAAATCCCTGTTACGATGAAAAGGGCTGCTGTAAGCCACTTTGGCACATTGTGAATTTCTTTTCAACCGCTTAAGTCGTCCGTGTGCTCGCCTCGCATATGTTAATAAAAATTCAGAAACTTCCCTTTTCTCGTTAACTAAAGCGCCCGCCTGCTCGACATGCATTGAAAGCTTTTAACTTTGGGTCGTTTATTTGCTCTCCAGTCACAAAATGCAATTATCCAGCTCTACCTTTTAAAGCCTTGGCTAATATCCAACTCTCTATGGACCGCTTCCTATCCCCCTATTTTTTTCCCTTCCTTTCTTTTCCCTCCCCACTTTTTTTCAAATTTTCCCGATGGAAAATACTGCGTCGTGCTTCCGAGAATAAAAGTTTATGGCTCTGATATCCGTTCCCCTGTACCCATGTCAATATTCCTGTTCCTGAGGTGGAAAATAGTTTTATTATAGATTGGCAGTCACCTACATAATAATGGTGTGAAGAGCTGGCAGGGGAGGGTCTATCGATCCGGTAATAAAGTGCCAAGCGTGTGCACTTTTAGTCACCATCAGGTGTTTCTTCTTTACGTGGAAACCGATTCAAAAAAATATTCGGTGATAAAGGTAAACATAAAAATCTTTTTGCTGTTAAAAAGGGATTCTACGTGAAGGTTAAACAGAATATTGATGGCCTTTAGATGTTTACGGCGAAATAGATGATATGGGCGAGGGAATGGGTTTTGAAAGTGTTCGCAAAATACTTAAATTGAGTATAAGTATATCTATCAAATCAGAAAAAAAAAAGTTGTTCCTTCAAAAAGAGTTCGGGAGGTTCGCCAAGAATTTATTAATCAAAATATTACATATTTGTAAGCTGAATAATCTTAACGTATTTGTTAAAAACCCACATTAAAGATATACCTAAAATTGTATTTCTTCGTTATTTCCAAAAATGGAAGAATTGAATATCGACAAATTTTACTTTTTCTTCTGCTATACTACAATATCTACTCAGCCCCGGATCTAGGGGGGCGGCCAATTCAAGCTTGGCAGACGAATACACTACTCAGCATTATCGCAACTGCGATGACTGAGACGCACAGTATAGTAAAATACTAAATAAATAAAAATAAAAATAACATTGTTTATTTCGGACAACTAAAGGATCCATAGTGTTTTAGTAAGGCTTATAGTAGGTTAGTATCAATAAAAACACAAACTCCGCAAACAATCCTGATGCACTGCAGAAGCGGGGCAACCCCATCATCATCCTGAAGATATTATTATATTGGACGCGGAAGGTGTCCAGCGATCTTTTAGCATACTGGACCCTCGGATTCCTCATGTGCAAGCTCTAGCAATATGCCTTGAAAAGCGTTACCTTAACTTGCTCAGTACAACGGGTAAATCTGCAAGCCAACATCTTAGCAGTCTTTAAGGTACTAGTACCTATTAGGAGCTTAAAAAAAGCACATTTTCAATATTTTTTCCTTACACTTTATTTACCAGATAAGGTAATCAAACTTTTTCTATAATATCAAGGAACTCTTGTTTTTTCATTATCCCAATCATGCGCACCTTATAAAGAGCGCCAAAATCGAACCCTCAAAAAAAGCGTGCTCCATGCCGGACAGTTAATCTCTGGAACGGCAAGTCTGAAACTAAAAAATCATAATGGGTTTTAAAAAGGAAGCCGTCTTACACAAGAATCGACCAGAAAATTTGAAAAATTAAAAAAAAATAACAAATGGCGGACGTTAAAAAAAAAAGTTCAAAAATCGACCTTTTTTCGGATATTTTTTTGAAAGTTATTTTTTAAGGTCTAACGAATCGAAATCCGTGAAAAAAAAATCGATTTTTTCAAAATTCTAATAGGTACTAGTACCTTAAGGTCGTCGGCAATGATATGCCAACTTTGAGTACATAAATTATTCTCTCACTTTGAATTTTTCATTTCTCAATGGTACTGACATCTTGAATATGTCAACTGATGAACTGTACAAGCACGGAACAGATCTGGGACGAAAATACGAGCGAGATTTAAACACAGTTGAATTCTGCCAGGAACTTTAACTTTAAAGAACAAGCTCCACTTTTATTTGGAAATATAAACAATGCTAGAGCTTTCAATCTCTTGCAACAGATCATCTATACGCATGATTTGCAGGATGCCTTTCCTAATATTTGTATTGCTCTGCGAATTCACTCTACGCTTCCTACTACATCCGCAAGCTGTGAGCGAAGTTTTAGCTAACTTAACTTATTAAAAATTATTTACGATCGTCGATGAGCGAGGAACGTTTATCGAGTCTCGCAATATTACCAATAGAAAATCGAACTAGTCATGAGATTAATTATGACAAAGACATAGATTTGTTTGCAGAACAAAAGGCTTAAAAAAAAAACTTTAAACGTGTTTTTCTCAAAATGAGGTTTTTTCAAATTGCGGACGGTTAATCTCCGGATGGCTGAACCGATTTAGGTCAAATTTGGTGTGATTATTAATTCAAGTGTCCTGTGCGGTAATTCTCTATAACAAGCCGTGAAGTAGACCTGCTGACTACCACATTTATAGGGTGATGTAGTCCGATCGTTACCGCGAAATATCATTGTTTCTTATGGCGGAATGGCCCATTAATTCCGCTTCACAGAGCGAATCTTCTAAACTATCATTTTAAGAAAAAATGATGTTCCACTAATTTTAACTGGGAAGCAATACCGTTCTTATGGTATCACAATCATTATAGGGGCGAGAATACAATGGTAAAGATTTTTCGTTCAAAAGTTAAGTTGAACAAATTACCACGGAAAGTCGTGCTGCCAACTCGACCTGCCGCTTCTGTTTTGTTCGAAGAATTGGTTAGAGTTGTTTTTAAGTACGAAAAACTCGAATATTTTATTCTTGCCACTTTAACGTTTTTCAGATCATAAGAAAGGTATTTCTCCATAGTTATAATTAGTAGAACATCATTTTCGCGTAAAAGTTATAGTTTAGCAGTTCAGGCGAATGGAGTGGCATTACTTCGGATCTTCTGTCATAAGAAGTAATGTTATTTCGGGGACTTTGTCGGACTACATCACTACGTATGCATTTTCTACTTCACGGCTTGTGTTTATATGTATTCCCGGAGGTTTTGCTTAGATCAAAACCCCTGGGATACTCTATAACAGTGATGGCGAACCTTTTGGAGAAGTGGGTCAAATTTTGTTCATTTTTTTTTAGTTCTAGCTCATGGGTCACTAATTCAGTGGCGTCGCTTGAAAAGGGGGATGGAAGGATGCGTATAAACTACTTTATTTTGATTCTCACTTTTAAAATCCTCTAAAAAGTTTACGTTTCCTTTTTATTTTACATCTTTTACTTTTGAAAGTGAAGACCGAAAAATAAAAAAAAATAAAAATAAAAATGGTGTAAATGGGATGATACCATGAATTACCGCACCAGACAACATGCCCAGTCAGCATTAGCTCCTGCAGTGAATATTTGAATTAACAAGGAGTAAAGAGAATATACAATTGAGGATGCCTACGTCCCACATAGGTCGATTTCTAGGATTTAGGCGGCCAAAAGTCCATTTGTCAAAAATTAACTTACAACAAAACAAATTAATTCTTGAAAAAATAGACACCTTGGCAAATAAAACCCGACCCTTCCCCCACCCCTAGCATTGCGTGCTCGCACCCCCAACTAGTCGGAACTTGATCGTCGCACAAGCTGTACATGTTCGTTCTCGACGATCCATAGCGAAACAAACATTTAAAAGTAAATATTTCATTTGCTACAGTTTAGTTATAAGTGAAAGTGATGGATATCAATAACTCAGGTAAACTCCTTATGATTTAATATAAATTTTGTTACAAGTATCAATATTTAGTGCAGTTATAACGTATCAAATATTACCCTTTTTCATAGACGATTTTTTTATTTTTTTTTATTTTCAGTCGTACAAAAGTTGTACTTCCGGGCCTTTCCGAGTAAAATTTTTTAATTTATTCGATAGTATAACTCTTTGAATAGGTAACCACAAAAAATCGACCTCCACTTTTGACCACTTCGCGAAAAAAATGGTTTTTAATTCACTATGACAGAAACTGAGAAAAATAGTTTTTTTTGTTCTTTTTTTGGATTTAAATTATTTTCCGTTGTTCTAGGTTCATCAAGGTATTCGGGCGTGACAGTAGTGACACGTAGATACCTTTTTGATAAGATGAACGAGCAAAACCTTCCATCCAAGACATGGTTGGCATCCCATGACCCCCACCATGCATACAATTTTAATACATGGTGGAACAATTATCGACAATTCTCTTTTGCCGATTGGTCAGCATTCGAAAGAAGCTGCAGAAGCCCGGAACAAACACTTTCGGTCATACTTTGCTCGAAAGTTTTCGCGCGAAGTATGTAACCTAGAAGTTTATCACAGGTTACTCTTGACATCCAACCCGCTCATCAGCTCTATGAGGAAAAAAAAAGAAAACCTTTTCAAAATCATTTTTTTCACTACGAAGTTTTTTATACAAGACCTTGTTTTACTTACAACTCGTGATATTTGTTTATCCATATCTTAAAAACTACTGAGCCGATTTCGATAATTTAAATGAAAATAATTCGAAGTATATCCTGTACACCAATAAAAGAATTAAAAAATTATAAAATTGAAAAACGTGGGAGCTTAGTACGAAAAACGTTAACAAAAACATTTTTTCTACAATAATACCATTTAAATAAATGACATAAAATGGAAATAAAAAAATATATTGAGTGTAAAATACCAAATTATTGTTTGTAGTCGTACTTATTACTGAAATAAAGCATAAAATAATTTTGGCCGCCTAAATCCTAGAAATCGACCTATGTGGTCCGTTGTTTATAATATAATATTTTGTGAATTTTTTGAAACAAATTTTGTTTTGTTTAATAAATACACATATGTTTAAATTGAAATATGTTTATTGAAATTATGTTATACTCGTCAGTGTACGTCATACACAGTTGCAGTGATACTATAAAAATTGCTGATTTTTCCAATGTCCACTTGGAAATACTTTTTTATAAATTCGACATTAGATATATATACTTTATTTTATTAATGTTTTTGATCGTCTGTTCTCTCTTTTATGATATAAAAAGGGAGTTTATAAAAATCAAAGCGTGGGTCATTTAAAAAGCCTGCGTGGGTCAATGTCTGACCCGCAGGTCATGGGTTCGCCATTACTGCTCTATACCAAGCCGTGAAGTAGACCTGCTCACTACCACATTTATAGGGTGATGTAGATGTAGATTGTTGTGGCTGTCCGAAGACACACTTAGGCCATTACAGGCCCATTGTGATACCACTTTTTTGTGACCAGGGTTTCTCGTGGGAATCGAACCCACAACCTCTAGCGTCCTGCTGGCTCGCAGTAAACACGTCGCGTTACCAACCGGGCTATTGAGGCCCCCATAGGGTGATGTAGTTCGATCATTGTCGCGAAATATCATTGTTTCTTATGACAGCATAACGCATTCATTCCACTCCACAGGGCGAATCTGCTGAACTATCGCATTTACGAAAATGTGATGTTCTACTAATTGTAACTCGGGAGGAATACCGTTCTTATGGTACCAAAATTATTAAAGGAACGAAAACAAAAACGTGCAATAATGTTTTTCGGAACGTAAGAATGATATTCATCCCTAGTTATAATTAGTAGAACATCATGTTCGCATAAAAGTTATTGTTTAGCAGTTCAGGCGCGTGGAGTGGCTTTCTTCGGTTCGTCCGCCATAAAAAGCAATGAAAAGAAATGGACTACATCATTACTTGTGCATATTCTACTTCACGGCATGTGTTTATATTTATTACCAACGGTTTTGCTTAGATGCTGTTTTTAAAACCAATGTAATTCTGAAACCCCAGCTATAAGATATACAAAAGGGAGATATACAAATTGTGAGTTGTGGCTTCATCAAATAATTTCCAAGTATTTCTTCAAAAAATCTTGAAGTATAAGAATGTTGCGTTTAGTAAGCACTCACTTTTTTTAATTAAATAGTTATAGCAGGTTGTGGATAAATATGTTCTTAATTTGAAAATCAAATTGTACATAGTCGTGCCATAAGTTCTGTCTCCCTCCCCTCCACTAAAAGGGTCACGACGCATCTCGATTACCTGTCGCGAATTAGCTTAAATACTTCCCGCTTTGTTAAAAAAATATCATTTTGTCATTGGATTTCGAACGAGCAACATGGAGTGGGGCATTAAAGAGAACAGGATCGCCGTTATTGCACTATTTAAGTGCAACAAGTCAGCAAAGGAGATATTTGAGCTTCTTCAGCCACTACAAATTACAATAAAATTTGTGCATCGTACTATCAAACGATACCGTGAGACTTCCTCTGTCGATGACAGGTCCAGGAGCGGGAGGCCTCGTACGTCTCGTACACCAGCAGCAGTAGAAGCGGTGCGTCACCGCATACTGAGAAATCCGCTCCGAAAACAAAAGGTGATAGCACGGGAGATGAAAATACCCAAAAGGACGATGTCTCGTATTATCAAGGAAGACCTTAAGCTTAGTGCTTATCGACGGTCAACAGGGCAGCGGCTTACGGACAAGCTTCGTGCGATACGAGAGATGCGATCTAAAAGTCTCTTGAAGAAGTACGCGGGAAAAAATACCAACAAATACTTTTTTCAGACGAAAAACTTTTTACTATTGAAGAGAAGTTTAACCGACAGAATAACAGAGTGTACGCGCATAGCTCTAAGGAAGCGGCTGAGAAGATACCCAAGGTAGAGCGTGGCCATCATCCCGCCCCAGTCATGGTTTGGTGGGGAGTTGGCTATTACGGTGCTACGGAGCTGCATTTTTGTGAGTAAGGCGTGAAAACGAAGGCAAAGAACTATCAAAGTGACATCCTGGAGAAGATGGTGAAGCCGCTCAACACAACGATATACCATGGTCAGCATTGGGTGTTTCAGTAAGACTCAGCACCAGCTCATAAAGCCAAGACAACGCAAATCTGGTTAAAATTGAATGTTCCTGACTTCATTTCTGCTGAAGATTGGCCTTCTGGTAGTCCAGACCTAAATCCTTTGGACTACCGCTTATGGAATATTTTAGAGGAGAAGGCCTGCTCTATTCAACATCGAAACATTGAGTCATTAAAAGCAAGTTTGATGAAAGCAGCGAAGGAAATATCACTAGATGTCTTGCGTACTGCGATTGATGAATGGCCGAAACGTTTAAAAAAATGTGTAGCTGCAAAGGGTGGGCATTTCGAATAATCGTCTGCATTACTGTAAATTAGAATAAGTATATTACTAAACATAATAAATAAAATTTAATTATCTTTTTCTTATATGAGCTTTTTTTGATTTTTCCTTTGGGACAGAACTTATGGCACGACTATGTATACAGGTACTTATAACTTACTTTTTAACCCTTTATAGCCCAAGATCATAAAACATTAAAATTATGTTAAAAATTGACAGGTCTAGGGAAATAAAAAATACATATTTCTCAGAAATTAAAAAAATATGTATTATTAATTATTTATTTCACATTTAAGGGAGTGTAACATTACTATAAAATTGAGTTAAACGTAAACAAAAAAAACTAATTTGGTATGGAAGGAACATATTCATTCACTTATCTATAGGTTTCAAAGAAAATAACACAATTTTACACACTTTTTGTATTTTTTTTCTAAAATTTAAAATTTGCTCGAATTTCAACTTGTCACTTTCAATTACGGGCGAAATTCTAATCGATTAACTGTTAACAGTTTACGCTGTCTATGATGATTTCCGTGGATACTACATTGTTCAATAATATGTGACAGCAAAGTGGCGCCGATTTGAATGAACTAAATACATTCGGTGTGTATTCTAGCGGGATTTTTGAGGTTTGTTACAGAAATGTCACATGGGGCTATAAAGGGTTAAACCAGCAAAACGCGAATCTCTCTACTCTTGTAATGTTTAATAGCTGAATAAGAAAATAATTCTTATAAGAATTTTATACGTGCAATTAGCTACATAATCGAAATAATAATATAGCATTATATCGTGATTTCCAAACATTGAAAAATATGGATAAAGCAGTCGATGGGATTTTTAAGCACCTAATGATATGCAATTTGATTGACTCTTTCCTGAAATCTTTTTAGTCCGAAAATCGACAATCGAATTTGCGAAAACGAAATTTGTGTGGATAGTACCAGATTGAGATTGACGGCGGACGTCATGGGCAATTCGTAATTAATTCTTCGTAACTGGCGGCAACCGGAGAATTGTCATTAATTTTTTAAATGCACGAGGAGTTTTAGAGAAAATGTTCTTTTAAAAGATCTTGGAGATTAGTTTCAGTCTCTTAAAACTTCTCAATTTGAAATCATCTTATGTTGGTACATCCAGAGTGTTCTAGAGCCCCAAGATGGAAATGGGGGGAGGTAATTATTTACAATGTCTATCTTGTGTATGAGTTTGAAACATTTCTTTTGCTGCTGCTTTTCAAGACTGTTTTAATACTGCAATATAACAAATTTAAAGGCTGTTACTCTGCTGCATTCGCCGACCCAATTCAACTTAACTTGACCAATTGTTGAATTGCATATTCTTCAAAAACGCAATTCTTGGTGTTTTCAAAGAACAAAGTGGATCGAAAAATATAATCTACCCTTAACTGAATTTGTAGTATATAGTCTATAAATCTTAAATGAAGAACTATTATTAACTTGAAATCTCATTAACTTTCATAGATAAATTAAGAAGATTTGATTATGAAAGCCAATTTATAGCCTTTGTTAAATTAATCAAGCCTTGATTCATTCGTCCCTCAATGTACATTTTTAAACCGAGTTTTGTGTATGCAATAATAATTGCAATTTTACAATACCTGTCCATGTAAAATATTTAGTCAGTACCACAGAATGACGGAGCGTGTAGTTGGATAAAAATGAATATTAAAAATCGACTCGCTATAAAATTTCGTGACTGCTCCACCCAAAGGCGATCAATATTCACTTGATTGATTTTGTACATAAAATTGCCATTACTGTCCCTTATGGACTCTATGTAATTAACTCTTTACACGTTATGAAGTAGAAAATTACCATCTCTTCTATACTGTGAAATTGTTTCAGTCGGTGTTAAAAAAAAAAAAAAAAAACTTTATTTATATAAAATTTAATAAGTTGGTTTCAATTCTTTAAAACTATTTCACACCAAATTTAACGTGACCTATAATACCTTCATAATCCCACAGCGTTCTGTAAAAACGAGCAGTGGATAAATTAAATTTACGGCCCGGCCCGTAATTGACGTCGGATATTTATCAATAAATTCTTTTAACAATGTTGAAAATATAAAATCGAAAAAACATTTTCTCCGCCCAATATAAACTACCTAACGCATAAATCAAGCCCGGTTAGCATAAAATTCTCGCATAACCTCATGTACGCTAATTATGCCCGGTGGAGAACATACCAAAAATTTCTAGTGTACTTAACCTTTTTAATAATTTATTTCATTACAAGCTTAAAATAAATAGGAAATCGATGTAATTTATTTTCATCCGGAGATCCCGTCGGCGGACGTTCTGTTATCGCAATTAATAAAGATGTATAAAATTAAAATATAAATATATATACTATATTATATAATATAAAATAAATTACAATAATCATACTCTTCAGTTAAATTTTACAATCAAGAACAGATTAAAGGCGGGATTCAGGGTTCATATATATTTCGAAAACAATTTTTCGGTGAAATGAAATCAGATTATACGATCGGAAAACTGATTTTGATTAAGGATTACTGGCGATAATAGAGCTTGCACTACGTGATGCATGTAATCATCCAATTTTCCGAACAAAGCATTTATAAAACCTCCACACCAAAGTTTTCCTCTTTCGTGGTCCTGATTTTACTGAAAATATTTCAAACTATTTTAAAATCAATCTCCTCAGGTACATGGTTTCATTTTGGCTAATTTAGTTATTTTAATTAATTTCACTGCCATTATCCACGCGACTAATTTTTAACACGTTATTCAGACATACACTCTGATACTTATAAGTATTATTCTATTGGCGCCTTCGAATCAGGGGTGGGTACGGCTTCAATTTCTGAACTATGCTCCCTCCAATAATTTTGAAATCAGCTCCTTGTTACTGGAAGCCAACTTTCCTATCAGCCAAGAATCACCGGCAAAATCTGATATAATCAAATAATTAAGTGGATCACAAAATCTCGAAACTTTATAATTTCGCCGTTTAAGCCTGTTCCATTTCGAAGATTCGCTAAAATTTGTACTGTCTCTCGGGGACTCCCCGCCTTAAGTAATTGGCAGTAATGCGCGCCCGAAGGGCACGAAAGGGGATGAGATCCTAAGATAGAATCCAATTACGCAGTAATTTATTGGAAAATGTCTTTTCATTCTCGATAGGAAGCTTTAATTGGGGCCTTCTTCCTCCCGTAATGGCTCTATGCCCGATAACATCCAATTTGAATTTGTTTCTATGATTTTCGACGAAAATTTTTCCAAGATAATCCTCCGATCCTATCAGACCGATTGAAGAAAGTTTCCGTACCGTATCAGAGGGTGATTACATCCAGAAGAAGTCCAGGAGGAGCTGTTGGCTGTTGGCATTCCATTATCTTCTACAGTGCACCCACATAACTACACCCAATCCAGAAATTTTCATGTGCAGCCTGCAGAAGAACCAAGAAACTTTTTCCTGACGGCTCCTTCAGGAACTCCAACATTTAGTGAATATCCTCTTAACAGCGTTTCCTTGGTATTCGAAAGTATCAACTTAGGTCATTTATTGGAATGTGAGATAGTTGTGTAGACGTGTGCCTGTGTGTTGCTTACCGACTTACTTATGATACCATATGCCACATTTTCTGTAGAGGCAACAAATGTAAGGATTTCTGGAAAAGTTTTCTTAAATTATGGGAAAATGCTCTCACCATAAGCCGGGCCAATTCGTTCCTGGTGAAAAGGAATATTTATGTATGTACGTTCCGATAGTCAAGTTGTTATCTGGCGTGCGTACCAATTCAAAGGGACGGGGATGAGGGAAGAAATGTCCCATTCGTCCGCTTATTGAATTTTGTCCTGCTGGAATTTTTGAATAAGTATCCAACATCTCCCAAATTTGAATGTAGTTGCAACAGAAGTAGTACGGAAATCGGCCAGGTCAAACTTTTCAATTTCGATACGATGGAGAGTTATTCAGTTCTATTTTTAAAATATCACCAGAAGTATTTTAATATAACAATATGTAACAAATTGTGGGCGTCTAACCGGAATGTAAAAATTTTAATATTGGTTGAATTATGTAAAAAGCGTGAGCATCTGGTTACTTAGTAAAATTTTTCGTACAATAATGAATGTTGGCAAATGTTTGCAAATTAAACATCAAATTAAGTAATAAATTAAAATTAAACCACACCAGTGTGTATTTCCTTGAGATTGTAAAATTTAATTTTCAATACAATTTTAAATCTCCAAATTTAAGGTATAAACTGAATGCACTCGCACGTTTGTAAAAGCCATTTGTAACGTCCTGCATTTTCAATAAGTGTGAAATTAAGACAATATAATTTTACATCTAAAAGAGTAAATTTTGAATTTCAAACAGTCATCCGCAATGCCCTTTGAGAAACGTAAGGGCATTTCTATTGCACTGCACGACGAAATCATCCATAAATTCTTCAAAATATTCGATGTTTTCGATGGTTTTTTCATGCGTTTATAAGAGCCAACTATTATCACCCAAACTCTTAAAAGCTTTTGTTTTTAAAAGCTTTTATTTAACTTGCAATGTTTGTATGTATGCATGTTTGTTTGTTTAGGTCAAATTTTGCAACTGAATTTTGAACCATTTCCTCCCAACCGATTTTGCTGAAATTTTGCATAAACTTTTAGTTTTGGTGACACTGCAATATACAATACTTAATATTGTAATATTTTCAAAATGGTCGCCGCCACAAGATTGCGGATGGTGTATATTTTGTCAACCTTGTTAATATGGGTATCAAATGAAAGAGCTTGAAGAGTAGGAAACGATAAAATGAGTGACGTTATTTTAAAATGGCTGTGGTTACAAGATGGCGGATTACATTTTTTGTCAACCTCCTTAATATAGGTATCAAATTAATCTGGATATAAAATAAAAGTGCTTGAAGAGTAGAAACCAATAAAGTGAGTGACATCACACCAAATTCAATATGGCCGCCGCTCCAAGATGGCGGGCAATATTTTCTTATCTACCATCATGATATGGGTATCAATTGAAAGGGTTTGTTGAGAAAAATACTAAAAATAAAATGACGTCACTCTAAATTCAATATGGCGGACGTCACCCGACGCTCAACTGTAAATAAAGAAGAATACAATATAAATAAAATAAGAATAAAATGTAAGAATGTATATATTTCATAAAATAAATGTACGAAGGTGAATCTCGCGACAAGCTTTTATATCATATAAATTATATAATGTAATAAATTTATGGGTTTCATTTAATTTAAAGTTTATTTTTTCCTTGTTTTTAAAAATGTTTTTTTACTATTAATTTTTAGTAATTCAAACTTAAACAACATTGAGTAACTTTAAGGACAAATTTAATATATGAACCGTTCACATTAGAAATAATTTAATATTAAACACAATTTTACGGAGACAGTTTTTATTTATCATAAAAAACCCAAACATATGTTTGGTTTTAATATTTTGCATTAGATTTAAAAAAAAAAAACAATTTTCCTTTTTAGGACCAGATTGAGTTTGACGTCTCCTCAAGGATTTCGGTTTGTTAGTCATATAGTGTATATTCGAAATATTCGAATTTTAAATATTAGTCCAAAATTTTTGTATATTGTTTACTTCTAGCCTAAGGAAATTGTTCCTAGAAATTTCAAAATCTTACAAAAATGGAAATCCGTGAATAGTTAACAATAACTATAGATTTCGCACAGGCTTTCTTAAATTTAATGGTCTGCAATTTTAACCTCTTCTCCGAATTTTCAATGTTTTATGTATTATTTAAATCAGTTTCCTGTAATATTTCGCGCAAAATCCACTATAAATAATTTTTCGTATAATTTTAAATAAATTTGTACTTTTGATACTAACAAATTTAAAATTTTATCATATTTGATGTTACAATATTTAAAAAATGTTTTACTATTTTAAAATAAATATTTATTTAAAAACTTTTATCTAATTTTCTCAACAGGTTCGGAGGTCCACTAAACTGCATCAAATTTTAACCTTTTTGATTTATACCTTAATTGCAAAAATCGATCAGCAGAATCTCAAACTTTAACAAAAATTTGTATTGACTCTTCGTTTAATTTAGGATTTATTTGACTAGGTATCAATTTTTTGACTATTGAGGGCTCATCGTGGACAAATTGTATAGGCTAATTTTTTGAAATTATCGCCTATTCAGCACAAATCTTTAAAGCTTACAGAGTACTAAAATTGAATTTCAAATACTTATTACAAAATATCCTTTGACTAAGACGATTAAATAAGGTCAAGATAGCAAAAGTCCCATCAGACATTAAACCTCACGACAATTCATTTGTTATCAGTGAGTGTCCGTTCGTTTTACGGAGCATTTAAATTTTTTAATCTTCTTAATAAAATGACCTGGAATTAAAAGGCAACAACAGAATAAATAATAGGCCCCTGAATGCGACCCAAATGTACCCTTTAAAGTTATCAAAAAGATGGGTGAGTAAAAATTTCGTCACCTGAGAAATATAGCACGTTTCGCGCGCAGCAGGTTTAAGTACTTTCATAACCTCTACCCTTTAAGGTATTCTGTTATAAGTATATATATAATTTTTTTTTTTTTTTTTTCAAAAGTGTGCTCATAAATTTTTTTTTTTGTTATTTATCACTTGACTCGTAAAATATTTTATTCATAGCACGTAAAGTACTTGGAAGGCAGCATCTTTTACGTGTGTAATATTGTCATGGGTCCTGCGAGAAGACGACAAGAGGGGCTAAGAAGGCCAAGGAGTGTGCCTGCACCTCTTGATGGAAATTTATAAAATACTCAACTGCTAGCCTGAAATTTAGAGAAAGTCTAAGAATAAAGTGGCGACGTAAGCGTTTACAATAAAAATTTATTTTCGTTTTTACCCCCGGCGATACGGGAGAATAAAAGGGCGCAATGGGGCGGGTTATATCTTCTTTTCGCATAAAAGTACAATCAAAGGAAATGAAATGCTCCGAGTGCTGAAAACTAAATGCCCTCGATGCTGCGAGCTCTCAGTCCCCATGCACTATACAATTTTGCACGCAAAAATTTTCAGTACGGCGGCGGCGATGGCGACAAAGTGCCTGGGTGAGGATTTATGGGCGAAATGTGAAAATTATTGACATTACTCAGTGGGAATCGAAGCAATTTTTGATGGTAGTTTTTGTTAACAAAGTATATATCGATTTTATCCGAGGTAAACTGAAAAAGGGCAGCCGGAAGAATAAATGCTGTTGGTCGTCTCTCCAGGATTTTCGGAAGTTTCTGACAGTTATAAGTATCAAAAATGTTCCATATATCATAGACGAGTGAATTTGGAGATTTTTGAACATAATCCAATTATTGCTTCTCGTTTTTAAAGATATTCGCATTTTAAATTTACACAGAAAAAATTTTGGGTAAAGAAATGCGAAGATGCTATTAAAGGGCAAAAATTATTCACCTTTTGCGTAGTTGTTTGTATTAACATTTTTAATTAAAATAGAAGATGCTGTTCGTTTTAAATATTAAGTAAATACCAAAAGGTCATGCATTGATTTTTTTACTTGAATCTTTAAACGTTGTTAAAACCTTATAACATTAAGTCGATATTTATATATTTTGTTCACGTTGTCGTATACATTTGGTTTTTCTTCTAATTCACTCACAAGGAAACGTTCTCAGATGTGTCCCACCGATTTTGATGAAATTGAAATATGTTATAGAATATCGAAAAATAAGAGACACGTATTTTTTTTTTATCTGCGGATATGCACATTTAGTGGGTACTTTTATTTATTGTTTTTTTTTTTATAAAAATTGGTGTATTTTTCAAAAGTTTGTTCGCCATGTAGGGTCCGCCATTTTGAATTTTTTTAATTAAACATCAGATTCGTAATCAGCGACTCCAAAAATCCCTTAATACTGATTTTCACGAAAAAGCTGATGTCTGAAAGAATATGCATCATTTACGTATTAGCGCTAGGGGTTTTTTACCCTCTTGAGGAGCTTTTTTTAAGAAAACCCAAGAATAGGTCAACTTTATTTTTCAAAATCGTATAAAAAACAAAATCGCTTTTTTGCAATAAAAAATAAGGGTTGCCACCCCGGGAACCAGATTACTTACAAAAGGTTAGTACATTTATGAGACATCATTTCCATTTTGTTTCATTCGAAAAAGTTCATTAGAACTTGAAATATTTAGGAAAAAATGTTTTTGGGGGTAAACTTTAGGGATGGTTTTCACCCCCTAAATGTGCGTATCCGCAGATAAAAAAAATACGTGTCTCTAATTTGTCGATACTCTATAACATAATTCAATTTCATCAAAATCGGTGAGACACACCTGAGAACGTTTCGTTGTCAGCGAAATAATTAAATGTGTATACTCATTTTTTTATTTCCTTCAAGATTAAAAGTGAATATTCCGAAATTATTTATAAATTGGAATCGTGCTATATGGTAAGAAGGAAACCAAAAACTACTTTAACCTTTTTAGTACCGAGCGAAAAATTAAAGTTGTGAATACTTTTTAATTTTATTAATCACAATATGCACCATGCGCTGGTATTTGAAAAAAGTGTAAACATGCACCACAAGACAAAAGAAAATATCGAAATATTGCAAGACTTTTGACACACCCTAGTAATTTCGTTTTTATTAAAAGCATAAAGCTTTTACTATTTCGAAAGAAATAATTATATGTTTATAATAATAAAAGTGATAGTTCTATGCATAGATAATGAAAAAAAGTAAAGTTCATGGCATTGAGTTTATTAGCGACTGCAATACAGATATATAGATTTTACCCGATTCTTCCTGGATAACTTTTTTAAATCTTTTAAGGGGAGGTTCTCATCTAGAACGTCAAAAAGTAGGTAAAGTTCGTGATTTTTTTGAAGGCAAATGACAAGACATAGGGAAATGATATTTGGCATTATCTTTTATTGTACATTTATCTGTACGAAAAAATTTTTTTATTAAAAAAAAAAAAAACAAAATGGCGCCCGTTATTCAACTTCTCCGGAGGCATGTTTTTCGAAAGTTGCCCAGCTGCGTACAATTTAGGGGTCGCAGATTGGTCTGAAATCAAATAATGATGACATTATTATAAACTAGAATAAATTTGTCTCAGAAAGAGTGGACGACTTTCAAAAAAAATTTAAAATTGATGGAATGGCGCGATTTTGAAATTTTAAGGCCGGTTTCGGCCTTTTTTTTTCATAGTTTATCACTTACAAAAAGGAGATAATGTTACAATTTTCAAAATGTGCTCCACTCTTTCTATGAAGAAAATTGTTTACTTTAATATGCACGAAACTAGAAGTTGATCGGTTGAACCGTTTTTGAGTTATCTTGTACGCAAATTTGAAAAATCTTGAAAAACAAAGTTCCGAGATAATCGTGATTGAACGGCACGGCACAGGCTGAGCGCCCCGCTACGATCATGACACCGTCACAATCAATGGGCTGTAGAATCCGTTCTAGTGCTCGGATCAACTAAATATTTTAAAGCAACATTCTAGACATATTAAACTTTAATAATATGAAATAAAAAAAAAATCGAAAATTTCAAGATTCTAGATGAGAACCTCCCCTTAAAGTGTTAAATTGTTGCCAATTTCTGTACTTTTTTTCGTATTTATACTTTTGCACATATAGTTATTCCGTTAAGTGTATGATAACAAATAGACTAGTAAAGAAATTCTCAAAATATGTTTAGCCGATTTTAATTGTATTCTTAATAAACAGACTAATACATCTAAGAAAACATATTTTTTCCTGTTTAAATACAATTTAGAAGGGCTAAACTAATCTTTATAAAGCGGAGTTTTGGTCTGCTTAATATTTAGGTTAGTTGTTAGGTTATTACGCTTAATAACACAAAAATAAGAGCGCATGAAAAATGGCAAATCTAATTTACCATCAGCAGAGTAACATGTAAGAAAAACCTGCTAATTGTTATGCCGTCCCTAATTCAGGATAACACCTAAAAACTCAATAATTAAATGGCTCACTGATTTGAAACACTTGCTCAACGTATTACAGGGCAATAACAATCACATTTATCTAATCTATATCTGCAGTATACTAAACGTTCTCCCATTGCTTCATTTCCATGGCGCCCGAGGATACACGTCCTTTATTATCGCTCGGATTGAGGTAATCTTCCTGTTTCGGGGGGAAGCCCCTTCCCAGAGAAGTGACGGTGTGATTTGGATCTGAATGTGGATTATTGATTTGATCTCCTTTACGTTTTGCCTGTTTCATGAATTGACATCTCATATCTATGTATTATCGGGGAGGACTTTTCAGGCGTAAACATGTTGTGTGGAGCTAAAACCTCTGCATGTTGTACAATTGCCAACAGCATAGGGTGGATAATAAAATAACTCCTTTCGGAAGCATAACATTCCTTCGATTTGCCCTTATTTTTAAGATGGCAACTGTTGAATTTTCGGGATGATTTTATTTTTTTGATTTGATTTGAATCAATGGTACTTTTAGATGAATGGTTTTATGTTATCGAAACCGAATTTAAAATAATCTATTGACTGTTCTTGTTAATATTTGAAGTTGCTATTATTAGAAATGCTTTGCTTAACTATAATAACTACAAATCATCAGTCTTAAAACTTCTAAAGTTGCTTATATTCCTCCAGAAAGCAAAATATGTAAATCTTTGAAGAAAATTGGTACTCCAATATTAATATAAAACATCATAGTCACTTATCGTTAAGGAGAACTTTCCAACTACTGCTGATAAACTCTCAAATAATGCTAAATAACTTCAAAGAAAAAATTCCGCACAATCTGTAATCCATCAAAATTCGACCTGTAGAGGATTATATACCAATCCAGAAAGTGGCTGAGTGACTATAATGGATAAAAGCTGGGAATAGAATTGAGAATTCCTGCTCGATCCGCATCAGTATCCCATTAAATTTCGCCTATACATCACAGGGTGTTCCTAAGTAGTCAATAACGCGAATGCATAAATATCCACCTATTCTGGCGCCACTATTCCAAACTTGTATGATGCTCAGAATCGCATGGGATAAGGGTTTCTCTACTAGTTCCCTAAATACATACATTCTTGTGGTTAGAACTTCTGGAAAGTGGATTTCTGCGAGATGTTATCGCAAAATATTTTATATTTTGCACAGAGCTCGCATTCATACGTACCACCCTCTATACGTAGCATAGGGTGGCTGTGCTAAATCCTACAGAGCTTCGGTTTATGCTTCCCACGAACGCATAGCTTGTTGTTACCGTAGTTCTATTGAGTTTCCGGGGTTTTTGAAATTTAACTCGGCGAATTATTCCATTTCCTTGCTTTTGGTCTTTTATTTTCACAACTTTACCGAAGTTTATTCTAAAAAATGTTGTTGTTAAAATATTTGATTTTGCCTAGACTTCGTTACGCTTTTTCATGAAAAAGTTTTTGGGCAATTTTATAGGATTTGTGATTATTATAATTTATGTGAGGGTATTTTTAGTAGGAGTTAGATTTTTCTTTTTATTATTATAAACTTTTCACTCTAGGGTATTTTGACTGAAATCTAAGCACTCTTTCTGTATTTGTTACAGTTCACTGAGAAAAACATTTATGCAAAATTGTTAAAAAAATAACACGTACAAAATGCATAACTACTGCAATTTTGGGGTTTTCTAAATTTTTAGGCAAGACACCCAAAAAAATTAGGGGAAGTAATTTCGCATAACTAACTAAAACTTCGATAAACTACCTGAAATTATCAAGTTAAGCGTAAAGGTACAAATTACTTAAAAAATCAGAGTGAATTAACTTATGATTAACTAAAAATACCTGAGCAACTTTATACTAGAAGCTAAAGTGAACTAACTAAAAACAGAATTTTCAAATTATGTATAATATACAAATTTTCAAATTATGTATAATATACATTGCTATTTCCAAATATAGATTTGAAATATTCAGCTTGCTCTTTACTGCACTTTGTCTATTGCTGGGAACAAATTTAGAACTTAATATGATAAAACTACAATCAAGCAATTCTTAAAAATTCCAAAAGATATCATAACTTAAAACAATAAAAACTGAATTTAACTTAACAACAATCAAGATAAAAATAAATATACTTCCAAAGGTAGTAGGTTTCTGAATAAACAATATCAAAATTTAAATCTGCCCCATTTTCGGTCATTTCTGAAAGGTCAAGAAATAAATAGATACATAAAAAAAAACGGCCAAGTGCGAGTCGGACTCGCGCACCGAGGGTTCCGTATAAAAATATTTTTATTATATGTTGTAACTAAAAATTTACGATTTTCGCAATTTTTCCTTTCTCTGTGCTATAAGACGTTGCTTCGTACCAAATTTCAAGATTCTGAGTTCACGGGAAGAAGTACCCTGTAAGTTTTGATTCCCTTGTGAGTGTCGAAAATTTGCGGCATAAACGGCTGTATCTTTTGATTGCGTTGGCTTAGAAGTTTGATTTTTTCACAGCTCCAAGGGACAAGTAGACCTGAGTATTTGATATAAATTCCAGCTTGATACCTCCACGCGTTCCTGAGAAAAAGGGTCTTGACAGACAGATAGACGGACGGACGGACGGACAACAAAGTGATCCTATAAGGGTTCCGTTTTTTCCTTTCGAGGTACGGAACCCTAAAAACAAATAGGCAAATGTCATAGAAATTTTTATTTGCCGTAAAAAATATAAATCTCTGGAAAAAATAATATCTTTATGTTTGCTTATAAATTTGATGTCACTAGTTCCCCTTCCGAGTACAACATCAATGTGAATTTAACATCAATGAACAGAGCGCCGATTGCACTACTTTGCCCAAGTATTTATTTGAAACTAATATTACTTGTACATATTACTTAAAAACTTTACAATTTGTTGCGAAAAATTGCGAAATCAATTGTATTTTACTCGACGGATGCCTTATAGAAATGATTGATGTGTTCCGATTACAAATTGTACATGTGCTTAGGAAAATAGCATTGTGTAAAATGTTACCCACAAAATTTAGACTTTTTCCGAAATTTTATATCAAACAGTTAATTAAATTACACGATGACGAAGTTCCCCAATTTTGAAACAAATCAACAAAGTTATTTTAATTGATTAACAAATCTTATACCCTTGATACACGAGCACGACCGAATGAAGATACAGCAGGGATTATCATCGGCTGTACCGTGTATCTCTGCGGATTAAGTTTGAATCTTCATTCATAACTGCATTCGAAGGCTACTCGATGAAGTTCCAAAAACTTAATTCAGAGCGGATGAAAATGGAAGTCCTGGAAAAATTAGCTGACTTCCAGGGTCAAACTGTCACTGACAAACGAAAAATCTTAAACTGCCAATAAGCAAAAAATTGAGTTGACCGTTAATCGAGGCTATGGATAAAAAAAGGTATGGAAATGGAAGGAAGGTGAGGAAGTTAAATTCATTGATTTGTGGAGGGAGAACGTCAATGGTTTAAGGAAGGCCAAAAGGAATAGGCACGTGTACGAGGATAAGGCGAGAGCTTTGGGCAGAGCCGGAATACATGTCTACTTTTCGGAGGTACTAAGAAAAGTAAACAACTTTTCACAAAGATATAGGTAAACTTTTTCATTAAATATAATAAATTTGCATTAATAAGCATTTATTAACGGAAAAGAAAAATTGGACATGGGCTGTTAGGGGGGTAGCCCATCAGAGTGGAAACACTATCGTAGTGTACACTCAATTATTGGGGGCTTCGCCAGCAACGACAAAAAAAAATGCCGGAGAGTATTGAGTTGGTAAGATATTGGTTATAATTATTTGTATAAAGATCTCATGAGTTGTTTTATCTCACGCGTATTTAGGATTCATCAGGAGATAGCCATGGAATCGATTCGGAGTTGCTGCCACGTGCCTCTTCACCACCGCCTTCAACATCACCATTAACACCGCTACCACCACGACAAGGCCATCATCATCAGGTTCTTCTTCCTCATCGGGTGCTAGAAGGGAAACAATTTCAGAAAAATTGTTGCGCGAGTTAAAAAAACAAATGAACTGATCGAAAAAGTCTTAATAAAAGTTTATTGTATGATTCCCTCGTCATTCCAAAATTTTCTTTGAACATAAGCTCTGTAAATTTGGGAACTTCGCATTCCCAAAATTTACTTCACCTTTCCTAGAATAATTTGTTAAATACTACATATTATATGAAAAGATATTTTTACTTACAACAGTCCACAAAACTCTATTTCTCATCTCACTCAGAAAAATATTAGTAATGTAATTTATTTTAAGAACACGGTATAATATAGTTTTTCTTTTTTTCATTATTAAACTTTTAATTCTTTGTGATCTTCTTCGTAAAACTATAAAATTATTAAGAAACATGAATTAACTCCGCTGTTTGCACTTTGAACTGTCAAATCCAAATATCATCGACTCAAATTGAGTATGCCCGTGTATCTTGCATTGAATGAATTAAAATCTGAGTGAATTTTCATTCATAGGATCTTCATTCAGCCGTGCCCGTGTATCTTGGGTATTAGGAAGCCTTAGCCTAGTACAAAATACAGAAAAATTCTGTAATGCATTGTAAAAAGTTTAAGTATATAAAATCATTATAAATAGGAAAAAAACTTTACGAATCTCAGTTTAATCATTTTTATTATTAATCCTTTATGTGCCAAGGAGCGATACATTACTCCTAGAATTGTGATGAGTGGGCTAAAGCAGTGAGTCCACTAAAATTTTAAGTTTAACAAGCTGTTTGAAGCTCTTTCACAACCCTGAGTTCTACTGCTGTTTCCTAATACCAGCATCTGGCTGTAGCTACAATGCAGTAAGTAGTTTTGAAGATACTCAGATTAATTGATGGAATAGAGTTTGTTTTTTATTAGTTTATTTTATTAGTAATAAAGGAACCCTAGTATGTTATTAGTATTGTGTACAAATTTGCCGAACTTCAGTACAAAATTGACTGAAATATAAATTTGTGTTTATAATCATGCATTTATTTAAAATTGTCTGGCATTTTTCGAATATGTATGAATAGGGTGCTTTTTTTCGCGATTTTTTTTTTTCAGTCCCACCTCGAAATTTTGTGGCTAATACCTAAACAAACATTCCCTGAAAATTGGAGCTCTTAAAAATAATATTTAGTACTAGACCAAGACGCATAAAGATTTCCCATATAAAATACACGTGAACTTTGATTATTTTTCTTCAAATCTCTACAACTCAGAGGCATTTTATGGCACAATCTTGGGCAATGGTAGGGTTTCTTCAGAATTGAATGCTCTACAAAAGTGTCCATTGCAGTGTAACCCTAACTCCCACCAGCGAGGTAGTACGGGTCATTAACCCCAATTTTTCCGCGAAATTCTCGCTTTTTGCCCCTATCTCGTAAACAACAAGAGGTACAGAAAAAGTGAATATTACAAACTTGTAGCAAATTCAATTTCCTCCAAAAAGTTCTTGAACAATAAATCGCTAACATCGATATTTCTTGAGATATTGGGCTTTGAAGTTGAGGTAGTGTGGAATTTTCATGGATTATTGAGCTCAATTGTAGAAACACTACCTCAACTTTAAAGCCCAATATCTCAAGAAATATCGATGTTAGCAATTTGGTGTTCAGAACTTTTTTGTAGGAAATTGAATTTGCTACAAGTTTGACATATTCACTTTTTCTGTACCTCTATTTGTTTACGAGATAGGGGTAAAAAGCGAGAATTTCAGGGAAAAATTGGGGTTAATGACCCGTACTACCTCCCTGGTGGGAGTAAGGGTTACACCGCAATGGACACTTTTATAGAGCATTCAATTCTGAAGAAATCCTACCATTGCCCAAGATTATACCATAAAATTCCTCTGAGTTGTAGAGATTTGAAGAAAAATAATCAAAGTTCACGTGTATTTTATATGGGAAATCTTTATGCGTCTTGGTCTAGTACTAAATATTATTTTTATGGGCTCCAATTTTCAGGGAATGTTTGTTTAGGTATTAGCCACAAAATTTCGAGGTGGGACTGAAAAAAAAAATAGTCGCGAAAAAAAAGCACCCTAATGTATGAAAATTTTCCCTATCACAATTGATTAATACTAATTAATTACGATAATTAAAAGAGTTATTGCAAACGGTGAATTTGTATTCGTATTGTTCTAACTCTTTTTCTCTAAGAACACACTTAATCCAACTAAATATTTTATGAATTTCACTCAAATTTGTTAAAAATGCACTCAATTTTTTGAATGCACTCAATTTTTCTAAAACAAAGCGGGAAAATGAATCACCCATCAGAAGTAGTATGCGATAACTTGAGGCTCTCTGTTCTAAACTTAAGACTGGTATAAAATTTAAACGAAGTGCAATACGCATTTCTATTATTAAAAGCTGAAGCTTTTATTATTAATGCATAACATTACATAATATAAGAAAACCTCACACGTGAATACCAAACAGCTCAACCATTTCCCGATACCTTTTTTTTTTCATGTGTAGTTTTCCACTCAGTGCGAAAAGTAAACAAATTAGAGCCAAGCATCTATGCTAGAATTGAATGATATCTTTTTTATCTCAAAGCTTTTAATTCTCCTCCCACCACCGGACGAATTCAATTCTCTGAGTAGCCAAGATGCGGTCGTCGGTTAGTATTTAATTCAGTCCCTGACTCGCTCCAGTCTTTCGTACTTTTCCGAGCTGTTTGGATCAATCTAGCTCTGGTGTATCCCAAAATAAGATCTTATTTTGCATACTAGTGCAGTTTTAGTGTCAATGGTGTACAGCCTTGAATCGCGCACGAATTCAGTTTCGTTCAATTCAAAGTGATGCCGTGAATTATTCAATATGTTGAAAAAATTATTCAAAATCGTTTTTCAGCACCTGGAAAAATTTGTACAGCGCCAAGGGATCCCCCAGGGCTAGAAGTTCCGGTAGTCAGCTTGAGCTGTTGGTGCTTGGATTTATTCAGCACGTACCTTGAAGAGCCTACCGGCAGGGAAGTAATATTTTCAGCAATGGTAATTCAACGTGAGAGCATCCGCAACTTTGGGAGGTGTTCGGAGCCGAGCCAAGGACATAAGGGCCCGGGAAAGGAATATCAGTCCAACTCCTTCGGGAGGACGCTGGCATCTGAATCTGACGGCCGGCAACAGCATCCGCAGCCGCAGGACAAGTACAAGTACAACGAGATGGTGGCCAAGAACCGTCAGGCTTTCAACAATTTGCATCTTGGCTGAAAATCTTGAGTAATTGTGCCCAGTAAACGAGTCAATTAAAGTTTGCTAGCCCCCTGACCAGTTTGTTTCCTCTTAAACGTGTTGAACAACTCCTCTCTGGAGATTTTTCAGCATAGTTGAAGATAGTGATTAATGGAATTATCCCACTTTATCAACCGTCCTAATTACAAATGCAAAACCATCTAAATCCCACGATGAATTACCTTCTGAAAATTTGCGTAACTAATTTCTTGGCATTCAAATGAGACATCCGAGTCGACGAAGAAGAATATATTTTTGTTGAATCACCTCGGGGGTGTACAAGCATAAGTAAACCACGAGAGATTTAAACGCCCCTTCACAAAATTATCCGCATTACCCGAAAAAGATGGAAAGTTTCGGTGGGTTCGGTATGTCTTTGGATTTTAACCTATAAGAAAAACAAAAACTTCGCATATGAACTCCCTGGAGTTCACTGCGCGCTCCAAATAAGAAGAAGGAGGTCCTGCCCTCGAAAATCTTGGGGAAAATGTCTGGGGCCCTTTCCTGGACCTGGGAATGGTTAAGAAAGATAACAGGCAAATTCGGGCTTACTTTTGGTTCATTTAAAAGGTAAACACGCACCGTGCCGTGCATATGGAAATACATATGTGCGCTAGAAATATTTCTAGAGGCTTCGACGTTGAAGGATGTGGTTATCCCGCCGAGGATTTGTTCGCTCTCGTCTCGTTTATATTTTTTGGAGTATTTTTGTGGTGGGAAAATGTCCTGCAATCGAATTAAATCAAATATTAATTCCCAAGGTAACTTAAGAGGAGTTTTCACCTTTGAAATTGTTTTAAATTTGATTTGTAGGTTGTTGATTGTCATATTTTATGAAAACACTGTATCTAGAGCATTTTACAAACAGTATACCTCAAATTTTAATTTATTTTAAAACCCTTTACTTAAAGTTTTACCTTAAAAACGGTGACCAAAAAGAACTTCATTACTTTCGATGAAACTTAAGTATTTCAAAGTGTTTTTAAGTTAATTCATTGTGATTTTGCGAGAAAATTATGATTTCTAGTAAATTATAATTTAGAAAAAAGAGAAAACCCTTACATAAAATTACAATTCAATCATAAAGTCACTAAATTTTGTACTGCTGCAAACATATAGCGGGTCTAAAAACAAAAAAGTGGAACAATTTTAGAGATGTAGCTTATTTTACTCTATCCACAATAGGCGCAATTAGGAAAAAGAGGGCATAAAACTGGGTCTCAAAGTTGAAAGTTCTCGTAAACCCTGACCAACAACGGAAAATGTTTCTGTTTTTGAACAACCATCGGTACAATTTCCTTTCTTTATGAATTGTACGCGGAAAGAATGTTTTATTAATTTCTATTGAAAATACCGCGTGAATCATTTGTTCCAATCAAGGATTAATTTATTGGATCTGGGTAATTTCAATTATGTTTTGATGGATGAAATAAATTTTAGCGCAGATGTCAGCGAACAAAAGATTCATTAGCTTCCTCCAGAAGAGCAATTCAATAGTTAAAATAAAATACAATAGGACTTATCAATATTTGTTTAATTTTATCTAACAAACAATTCTGAAAACATATGAATCATCAGCAATTGCCAAAAGAGCAAGCTTGTTTTTAATAAGGTAACTAAGGTTAGGCCTAGCCAGCGACGTGAAAAAATGAGAATTTTAAATAATTTTTTTTTACAGTAGTTTAATTTATTTTATAAAACAAATAATACAAAGTTATTATGTTATACTTTAACTTTATTTTACAACAAAATATTTATTGTAGACCAAATTATCGCTATATATGTTGGACCCCTTCCCACAAGGAGTGCTTTGCGGTGACCATTAGTACCACTTTACGGGTTCGCCGAAAATCAATCAAACAAAAATCATTAGTTTTAGTTAATCGCGGGTCTAATCGAAGCTTTGATTTTTTTTTTTTTTAATTAAGAAAATGCTCTAATAATTTAATCACGCGTTTTCAAGGAAAAAATCATTCGTTTTTTGTTTATTAAAAAATATTAATTTTAATACAACAGGAAAAGCCTTAGATCAGGCCCTAGTTTTTTATGTTTTCTATAAGCTGTATAAATTTCATTCAAATCCGTTAAGTGGTTTTTCAATTACAGTGGTCACCGACTTTGAAGACATAGTTTCGAGAAAAACTCATTTAAAGTTTTACACTCGCCCATCGATGGTCGGAAACTATTTATTTGAATTACTTCTGTTCGAAATAAACGGCTCGAGAGGTAAGAACATATCGGCGTATTATAAGATCTATTAGATGAAAAATATTTCACTAAAAATTGATAAACACAACTTCTGTAAACGCCAAGAAATCTGAAACGCGACAAATTGAGCGTTATATGGAACCGCGCTATATGAAACGCAGAATTAATACAAATCAGATTAATTCCTGCTGCATTATATGGAAACCGCGTTACAAGAAATTCAAAATTAATACAAATCAAAGAGTGACCGCAAAGATATCCTATTTTTGCACATTTCACAATTCGAACTTAGAAAAAGACATAAAAAAATGTATCAGGTATCAAATTAGTCGTCGTAAAAAATCAAGAGAGAAATAAATATTAAAAAATCACCCCTAATTGAGGGTTGAAATCACCCTGAAAGATTAATTTTATCAAAATTTTATAAAATCTGAACAGGGAATGTTTTTGTACTTGAATATGGATCTAGTTTTTATTGCCATGTTAGAAGGAAAACAACCCTCTGCTAGGTACAATTACTGTTTAAAGGGGTGAAATTATCCCCTAAACGTTGAAATATTTCATATTCAGAATTTTCAAAAATATTTTACAGTATTTTTATGTTTAGGGGAGGATTTCACCCCCTTAAAGAGTAGCTGTACTAAGCTGAGGATTATTTTTCCTTTAAAACTGGTAAGAATTGCCAATCACGTGTATTTCATGACTTGAAGCACAAAAGTATTTTACATTTAGAATTTTGAAAAATATTCCAGATTATTCCAATATTTGGAACCTTTTTAACATAGGTGGATTTTTAACCCTTTCTTGTTGAAAACACATCACATTACATAATTAAGATTGAATTGATATAAATAATCTAATAAGGCACATCTTTGCACTAAATTATAATTTTTTGATAAAATTAACCTTTTAGGGTAATTTCAACCCTCAATTAGCGGAGATATTTTATTATTTTCGAAAAACTAAAAGCAATTCCTCTCTCGATTTTTTACGACGATAAATTTGATACCTGATACATTTTTTATGTCTTTTCATTAGTTCACTGTGAAATGTGTAAAAACAGGCGAAAAAACAGCCTTTTTTACTCTTTGTACCTTCGATAGAAAACACGTTAAATGAATGTCAGAAATAAATAAATTGTACATAGATCACACCCATTTATTTTGCATTATGTACTATAGTATATATATAGTATATAAATATTGCATTCTCAAAACACCAAGTTGTGATGGATAAGGTTAATAAATATTATTTAATAATACAAATGGCATTAAATATAAGTTTACATATTTGAATTTAGGTTTATTGAATATACATATTACCCATACATCTGAACACATTTTCAATTTTATACTAAATTTGTCGTTTGTTCATTTTTAGGAAAATTCCCTGAAAACTGAAATTGGAAAAAAGAGAATTCCCCATTAATTTTAACCGGAAAAATTTAATATAGTGAAAAAGTAATGCCATGGATAAACCTTTTAAATCATTTAAGATGTTGGAATGTTCTTGTACGAAAAACGTGTTATAAGAGTACCGTGTTATAGGAGGGTTAACGGTAGAACTTTTTAAATTGGTTATAGTTTAAACAAAACTCTTTTTTCTAAAATTAATCGTAGATATTATTTCATCCTAAGCTATGAATAATCAAAATTGAAAATTTATAATTACAACAAATATATGCTATCTATAAATTTAATTTTTCAACATCATTTTTGTGAATCTCTCAAGCAACGTTAAACCACAGACAACATAATCATATAGATATCTACTCTAGAGGAACAAAAACGGCCGTAGAGCTTTTCATTTTTGGCCTCTGAAGTAAAGCTCTTGGCCTCTGATCGCACGCACACACAAACAGTTCTTGTGTTCATGCGACATCAGAATATTTCAGACCTCACAACCAAAGTTCTCACTGGTTTCGCTCTTTTAGAATTATCGCACAAGAGAGATACTGTCTGGAGAGTGGTAGACAAGTTAGACCCTGAAAAATGAGTGGGTATTAATTCGCCGAAATTCTATTCGCATTAAAATTGTCTGCCAAAAACAGTAGCTCGTCTGCGATGATTCTTAGTGAAAATTGACTAGGGAGCACTTTCTTCTGTTTCAAACCTCTGAGGGAAGGTTTATAATTTTTTCTTAGAATCTCCTGGTTTTCATTTCATGAATATTTAAATTGATGAATAATGATTATACAATTTTAAAACAAAATATACAACATATTTGCCCAATTTAGGTTTGAAATTTAATTAAATACAATTTTTTTTGATTAAAAAATTAGATAAAAAATTAATTATAAATTATTCTACGTACCAAAACTTTGGAGTTATAACTGCGCACGCCGAATTGAAAACTGGATTTGAATTTTATATGTGTATATTGCACATATTAATAAATAATGAATAGGAAATATCAATAATATCCTCTTTTTCTTTTAATATTTTTGTTTCTTTTTCTTAATAATAAAATGTTCAAATAATGAGAACTGCGAGTAAACTTCCTATATTTCATGAAATATGAAAATATAGGGTGTCCCAAAATTCACGCAAGAAATAATTTTGATAGAAAACACAGGTTTGTAATTAAAAATTGTAATTTTTTCCTCCTTCAAAGCGTAGGTGGTCGTGCGCTTATTGGCATAAAACTTAGGCTTTAAAAAAACCCTAAGAAAAAAGCCCGATAGCGTTAAATCGCATGATCTGGGCGACCAATTCTGAAAATTTCACAACCAGGCAATAATCATGCAGTACATAATTGGAATTGGTTTTCGTATGTGCCAGCAAAGCCAAGTAGGCCATTAACCTGGCATTCTATTCAATACATAACCCTATACTGTATACTTTTTGAATCAATAAAAAATTTACAATTTTAAATTGTAAATCTGGGTTTTCTATCAAAATTACTTGTCGCGTGCATATTGGGATACCCTATATATTCCTAATCTAATCATATGACTCACAACACTTTAAAATCCACTTTTCATATTTTTTAGTGTCTTTAACAGGGAATTTGAAAAATCTTGCTTTCGTAGCCGAAGAGCTACTACAGACAAATGCAGCATTATCGCCTACTCACAAGCATTATCGCAAATATATGTGTTAAAAAAAGTTAAAAACTATTCAATTAAAGTAATATACAATTATTCATAATACAAATATACTGCTATACTTAACCCATTAATGCGCAAAATGAGGATTTTGTGCACGCAAATTCAATTGTACAATTCGAATAGAAAATTGGAGCGAATTTCCTCCAAATTCGTTATATAAGGGGTTTTTGGAGGTGCTCTTTCAGAATCTGGCATTTGTTTGGCATAAAAACTTCAAGAACCCTATTATTTTTTGGTTTTTTCAAAAAAGTGCCGATTTTTTTTTGGTCATTTATTCTTCTCAAAGTCGATTATCTTGTCGTTGCTGCTATTCCATGATCATATAACTACCACAAATTTTTTTACACGAAAAGGATCAATTTTATAAAAAAAGTTTATATAATAAAAAGTACTTATAATTAGCCAAGGAAAACATGTAAATTTTTTCTGAATTTTTTGGATTTTTGTATTAGGGAAATTTTTCAAAAATCCAAAAATGTCCCAAAAAATTCTGAAACAATTTGCACGTGTTGTTTGGCTAATTATAAGCACCATTTGTCATATAAAATTTATTCGTATAATTGATCCTTTTTGAGTAAAAATATCACCCAGTTTTTTTATGATGAAATTTGGTGATATTTTTACTCAAAAAGAATGAATTATACGAATAAATTTTATATGACAAAAAGCGCTTATAGTTAGCCAGAGAACATGTGTGATTTTTTTGAGAATTTTTCGGGATATTTTTGGATTTTTGAAAAATTGGCCAAATCCAAAAAATAGTTCAAAAAATTCTGAAAAAATTTACATGTTTTCCTTGGTTAATTATAAGTACTTTTTGCCCTATACATTTTTTTTGTAAAATTGATCCTTTTCGTGTAAAAAAATCGCGAAGTTTTTTATTACATTGCTGTACAAAATGGCAATTTTGCAAAAACCAAAACAAAACAAAAAAAATTTAAAACCATGGTTTGAGAAAGTGTAGACATTCGGACCGCGATTTGTGGTAGATATATGATCATTCAATAGCAGCAACGACAAGATAATCAACTTTGAGACGAAAAATGACCAAAAAAAATCGGCACTTTTTTGAAAAAAACCCAAAAAATAATAGGGTTTTTGAAATTTTTATGCAAAACAAATGCCAGATTCTGAAAGAGCATCCCCAAAAACCCCTTATATACGAATTTGGATGAAATTCGTCCCAATCTGTTATTCGAATCGTACAATTGAACTTGCGTGCACAAAATCCTCGTTTTGCGCATTAATGGGTTAATAAAACTACGAAACTACAAAACTACGAAACTACAAAATTACGAAACTACAAAACTACGAAACTACAAATCTACAAAACTACGAAATTACGAAACTAGAAAATTAAAAAAATATAAAACTATAATTTTATAATATACATATATAATATTAAATATTATAGAAAAACTCTTAGAATCAAAAATATACTGAAAATACGCAAAATAATAAGAATCCCACTGTGATCTATCGCATGTCTCTTAAAAGGATTCGAAGAACTCGAATATATCTCAACTCAATAGTCTCAACAGAAATTTCATTCATATATGTAGCAGGTTAATGGGGTGCATAGGGGGTTCCTCCCAGCAAAGATAACTTACGCATACGAAAAATTTGCTCTCTTCCCTAATGCATTCACTACGGCATTGTTGTTGTGTTTGTTTATGAAATTTCAGATTGAGAGCGCTACCTCAGTCTCCTATGTAGTTGTGCATAGGCAGAAAAAGCTTTACGAAAACAGCGGCCGATTTCGTTGTTCTAGAGTGGAAATCTATATGATTAGATTATCTTTGGTTAAACTAAGCTAAACGTTTTTTTAAGCAGTGATCATAAAAAGTTGGCTGCATCTACCCGTTCTCTATGTACTATTATGATAATTAAGTAATATATGACAATATAACTTCATCAATAATTTCGTAGATATTAGATATATTCTATGCATACATATACATGGTAGCTGGCACAAAGTCCAAATAACATTTCGTGATATTTGCAAATCTGTTGTTGTTAACTTATACAAAATCTACAAATGAAAGTAGCTCTTACGGACAAAACTTTCGCACGCAATAAATGAGAAATAATTTCTAGAAGAGAAAAATGTTTCCTGACTTTATCAGGGCTCAGGAGGAAACAAGAAACAAGCCAAAATAAATCTGTTTCGCAACTATGGCAGCTGTTTCTATTGAATGAGTTTTGCACGGTAGAACGTGGAGCCGTGAAAACCGGAAGAGGAAGAAAATGCGAGATGTCCTTGCCGGGGCCGGGGCTCCGCAGTGGAGCTGGGATTGGAACTTGTTGGACTCGTTCCCACATCTCTTAACGTAGATTGATAGCTAAACCATTTGGTTATCCGATTGTCCTCGCCCAACACTTGATTGTTGTGTAAATTGTTGATGCTGGTCTTATGGGAGGAAATTGGTTGGTTACACAAATCCAGGGCAATTCATTTGTTCCTAGGGGTATTTGCGGAGACATCTGGAAAAACATGAAGTGACCACCACCACCACTGTCTCCGCTCCGAAAAAGGAGCACTTATAGATACGTGGAATAAAAGCACTTAAGAAGATTATTTATTTTAACCGGATTACCGGAAGGGATTTTTTTTTATTTCGGATTCGGATTACACCATGATAGCTGGATTCCTGGATATCGCGCGAATCTATATTGTTTTATCCTTACCGATTTCAAGCACTCTGTTTAGCAAACAGCAAAGTGCATAACAGAGAATTCATCAAAGTTTTACGGAAAATTTTAAAAATTGACTAGAGGAAAAGAAACCAAATTGAGTTGTTGCCAGTAATAATAACAACAACAATTTGGTAAAATTCCCCAGGAAACTGATAACAACATACTGTGAGAGGAATTCCGTTCCACATACAAGCATCTATATTGCTGAAATGGTCTGGTGTGGCTTTGAAATGTGCATAGATCAAGTGCATATCTTCCTCAACGGCGGTAGCATCATAGTTCCATGCCAGTGCCATTGCTATCGGGGAATTTATTCAGCTTTTAAATTTTTTATGCCTCAGTCCGGACATGCAAAACTTTCTGATGCAATATCGAGTTTTTGTTACATAACTTGCTCAACAGAAGAACTTATATTTAACACGAAAGGAGACACGTAGTTCGATCCAACAATTCAGAATTATTTATTTTTACTTGCTACGGTTCGTCGAGGAATTCGTAACAATATCCAATGGATATAAATTGACTGATATGCATATTTATAATGCATGAACACTTTAGTTCAAAGTAAATTGTCAAGTTGCAAGAAAAACAAGTAAAGACGAATTTTTTTTAAGATAAAAATCCAAAATTTATTTCATTGAATCCATTTCAGAAAAATAAGCAAAGGAAACAGCGCCCTGAATACCTTGTTGAATTCAATTTCGTTCAATGTCAACTTGCAAGAATTTTGATCCTAGATAAATTGCATTTGCCAAACCAAAGAATAATACTTCAAAATTAGCTTTATATTTGGGGGAAAATGTCCAAAATAGACAGAGGTTAACGTTCCATTCCTCAGTTCGTTGTGCTTTCAATATTAATAATACGAATAGAAAAACATAATAAAGTATAAAAATATCAAGCTATAAAGTGTTCGTTGAAAGTTGCACTATGAACCCGATTTATTTTTTCCTCAATTTTGTGCCTAGTCAAAGATCTCATGGCTTGTTATTTATATAACGGCAACGGTACAATGCAAAAAATATTTAATTTAAAGGCTTACCAAAATAAGAAATAAAACGTAAATAATGCTAATATTTGTAATGAATTTAGTACATCGTCAAATAATTAGTTTTGTTCATTTCCAAAAATTAGTTTTTTCACATTTTTAATTCCAAGATTTATGTAAACTTTAAAATTTAGGAAACATTATCTACATATGGCTGAATTACTTGTAAAGCTGAATCGATAAGCTTTATCAAAAATTCAGCTATAAGAATATTATTAATATAGCAATTGTACCGTCGATTTGAATTTTCCCAGACTTAATAGTTCTTGAGCATAATAAACATGATTTGTATATGAAATTATTTATGTATATATATCCTTTTGCCTATTTTGTTTGGGAAGAATTTTCATCGTTAACATATTCAAGTTTCGAAATGTTCTAAATACGTCTTATATAGCTGAATTGTATATTATCAAATCTGCAATTTCAATTATAATAAAATACCAATTTTATCACTTTATATATTTTTCTTTCATTTTAATCAAAAAAGTAAAACCAAAAACAATATATAGGAATTTCTATATAGTGTTTTTGGTAAAACATTTTCGTTATAGAAGGCAAAGGTTCGAACTTTCATTCATTTGGAGTTATGTCTTTGCTGAAATAATTCCTAGATTTCATTTTCTCAGCAAAAGCTCTTCGAATGTGAATCGAGTCTTCGATAACAAGACAAAGTATAGGTAATTTCAAGTAAAAATGGCAAAAATTATTGATATTGAACTATTTGAAAACGATGATTTTTTGTTATGTAAAAATTTATGTTTTTGTAATTTATTTAAAAGCAAATATATCATTATAACTGTTTTCAAAGGTTATTTTCATTATTAACCCCTTGCACTATTTTCACGAGTCTGACTCGTGATGACAATTTTAGGTTAAACTTGAATACCACGAGTCAGGGACGTTGTTTAATTTCATGTTATGCTCGAAATGTGAATTAAGAGTCAGACACGTGATATCCGATATTAAACAACGAGCCTTACTCGTGATATTGAAGTTTTAACTAAAATTTTCATCACGAGTCAGATTCGTGCAAATAGTGCAAGGGGTTAAAGAAAAAAATTTAAATGTTGTAAACTTAGAGTTTTTTAACTGCTATAACACAATTTATTAAATATGGTATGTCTGCAAGCTTTCGCTCTGGGAAATATAATGGTTTGACGATATTAATTAACAAAGATTGATAAAACAAACAGCAATAAATAATAAATTTCACTCCCAATTCGTTATCGATTGAGAATTTTTTCTCGTGTTGACCGTTTTTCTAATAATCGGAATAAAATTTAATAGAAACCATGATTTTTCGGAGATATAGTACATACATATCTATATTAGGGTAATTAAAAAAAAGGAAGGTATAATACTTGAAGGATACATAAAAGAAAAATTCTGGCCCAAGGAAACTCATAATATTAATACCATACTATTTACTGGTAGCTCATTGAACTTTTTAGTCTTCCATAAGAATAACATGGTAAAGAGTACTTTACTAGACACTTTCCTCTATATCTTGGGGGAAAAAATGGTACACTAACGGGACCAAGTCCATTTTAAAGAACATACAATTTTCCATAAAAAGGTGAAGATAACATTTCGTTAGTATATTAGCTTTCAACATTTAGGGATATTTTAAAGATTGATAAAAAAATCAAATTAATACAAAAGTGGTTATTTCGGAAAAACAATACCGCCATTCGATTCTACAGAAAAATCATAAGAAAATTCCTCTGGCATTTTTTTGTCAAGTTTCATTTTGTTGGTGTTAAATCGTTATAAACAATTGTATAGTGTCAGTTTATGTTATAGTACCTAGCTCGATTATAACGATTTTACACCACAAAAATGAAATATGAAGTGTCAGAGGGAGTTTTTTTATGATTTTATTCGTAGAATCGAATGGAATTAATTCCTAATTGTAACAGTACCAACCAAATAGATTAGAAATTGTAATCTTAATTTTATTCCTTCAGCAACGTGAAGTAAAGCGAAATCGTTAGCAAGAGTTTTTGTGTACGATTTTTGAGTGAATTCGTTTCCCCGAATGTTAAGGCGCCCCAAAACTATTTCGACCGACTTTGCACTGCAAAAGATTTTAATTATTAAAATTTACTTTAATTTAAAGACTCAGCAGGAATAGGAACCTTAATTCTTATATAATGACTATTAAATGACTTATTTAATCTTGAAAATATTTAAAGGTCAAGTTGACTTTTTTAAATGGGAACCCATATTTTTGACCACGGAAATGGAAAGAGCGGAAAATTTTACGCCGGACTATGACCTTGACCATGACCTAGAAGGTCACATCAAGTTAAGATGGTTCTTTAAAGGGGAACATGCATTGTTGCTGCGGATTCTGAAAGAGCGGAAGTTTTGCGTCCGAATGTGACCTTGACCATGACCTCGAAGGTGATACTAAGGTCAAAATGGTTTTTTGAAGGGGAAACTATATTTTTGGCCACGGAAATTGGAAGAGCGGTCATATTCGGATGTAAAATTTTCCGCTCTCCATTTTCGTGTTCAAAAATATGGTTTCTCCTTAAAAAAACTACCTTAACCTTGATATGACTTTCGAGGTCATGGTCAAGGTTGCGGTCAAGGTGTGAAACCTTTTGGATATAACGAATATTTTAAAATAGAAATTTCATTCACATTTTGGTAGTACCTACACGTACAAAATGTTTGCATTCAATATGCATTTTTAAAAACACCTTTCCTTAATATTTGAAGAAAACTTAATTGTCAAATATCGATTTGTATCTTATTTTTTATTCACTGAAAATACTTTTGCTACCACTATACATACATTACATATTGTAGGTTTTTATTATGTGCTTTGTTGTTGCAATATGGTGTAGTACTGGTGTTATTTTTGACCAATCCAAAATCTCCGTCACATTCTTCATTTTGGATATACCCTTTAAAGGTTAAAATAAAAATGCGCGCTAAATACTTTCATTTATACGATAAGTAAGATATATACAAAATATTCACCTAGTTTTATAACCAAAAACAATGCACCAAATCTTTATTTATCTTAATTGTATTTGCTAAAGTAAAACCGATGAAATTTCGGACATTTATGTAATGTTTCAGAAATAAGCGCATGCCTGCATTTTAAGGGCAAATTTTTCAGTAGTCAGATAAATTTATTCTTTTAATAAAAAAATACAAAAATTATTTTTCGGTCTATTTTTTAAAATTTTGAATTTCGACGATTTTATTTAACGAATTTTAAATTTAAAATATTCGATTTGATTTTAAAAAAAAAACAATTTTAAAATAACATTTATTTTAAAATTTAGGAATTTTCCATACGTAGTAGTAACAAAAAACGATTATTTTTTAATTTGTATTATATTAGGAACTAGTAAAAGTCACGTGGAAATTTTATTTTTTCGTTCCTGGATAATTTCGATAAAACTCAACCTTTTATTTTGGCTTTTTAAGGGACTACTACCGGTTAGATTGCAAAAAAACAGCATAATTTTCAATAATTTTTTTCTCAGTTCCTTTATAATATATCAATTTAAAATTTTGCATGGTGATAATAATTATTTCAAATATTACAAAAAATTTTTTTTTATTTTTATCATTTTTTTCCTTGAGAGGGCGCCGAAGTTGGTAGCTCAAAAAATGACTCGTCCCATGGCGGACAACTCATCTCAGAAACGAAGAGTCGGAAACAAATAAACCAAACGGCATTTTATTAAGGAATATCCCTTACGTAGGAAAAAACCAGAATATGTCAAAAAATGATTAAAAAAACAAAATGGCGGACGTTTGAAAATTCAGAGTTAGTGTGTCCGCCATTTGATAAAAGGTCATTTTGAGAAAATCACGTTTAAAGTTTTTTTTTTTACTTATTATTATATATAGGCGGGTACGCTTAAACTGCTGTAACTTTTATATTTTTGGGAATATCCAAATAAAATTTTGAGACGTGATTTCTGAAGGTATATTGAGTTGAAAAATGTGGAAAAAAAAAAATTGAATTTTTCAAAATTATAACCGGTAGTAGTCCCTTAAAAAGTCCGTTTTTTTATAAACTCACGTAATGAACTTAATCTAGACCTATCTAAATATACTATAAATTGTTTTCTTTGGAAACTTTTGCTATTGAAATTATGATTTGTTTTTTTTTTAATTTAAGAATTTTATTCAGTTCTTATTATTGTTTAAACATATTATAATACAAATCGACGTCTGCTATAAAATAGCTGGGAAAACAGATGAAAAATAGTATGAATAGTCTGTTAAAACCAAGTAGGAAGTAAATATTATCCGGTGTCCAAATCAAACTTTTAGCTGAATTATGTTTCCTTTATTGGCCTTAACTAACAATATAACAAAAGATATCATCAGTTGCGCCTTAAAGCGACAAAATCGTACTTAATTATTCGCTGAGGAAAACTCTGTAAATGGATAATAGAAAGGTGAAGAAAAGTCCTTCGTGCACCCAAAGCCGCTAGCCACCCACTTAATGACAAAATACTTAAGTGCGTTAATGACGGCACCTTCAAAAAACACCGACCATTTTAACGACTCGTGCTTGTAAACGAGAATAGATGATACAAGTTTCGCACTGAAGGTATGATTCAATTTCATTACCACTTATTACGTACACTTGCATTTATTGTCTAATTGAAACCCTCTCCGAGTAAAGTACGTAAGTATGTATAATACATAATATCCTTTCCAGACGCGAAGAGCGTCCGTCGAGTCTTCTTATCCGATTAAGTGAAGATGCGAGAAAATCCCAAAGAGTCGGACATCTTCCCGCCTTTATGCTTGCCTGCTTGCTAGTCGATGGTATGCGATACTCTGGACAGCGCGGATCGTCTTTATTAATTATAAATCCACGGAAAGTCGCGTTTGTCGTGAGAGAATTTCCATGTTTATCTCTGCATACATAACTCACATTGTACTGCCCACTATATAGACGGTGCTAACTTTTTTCACAAAGCCAGTCAACGCGCCAGCTCCGCGACCAGTTGTTGTAATCTTGTTTTTGGTGTTCGACTCTAAAAAAGACGACGTTCACGCGAGAAATTCTTCATCGCATCCAGGTAAAAAAATAAATAGGTGATTTCCAGCAGTAGCACAAAGCCTCGAGTGTGCTTTAGGAAAGTGCAAGTGCTCATTTTATCCTATACCACAACTTATAAGTGAAGTGCGTCTTTTTCTTAATCGATTAATGTAATTGCAGTGTGTTTGAGGGTAAAATTGACCAGGGCATAATCTGGTCAAGCGGTCATAACTTCTCAATAATAAATTTCGCTAAGTTGCGGCGCAACTTTAAGACTTTTGCGGTTCCGACCTCCCGAGGCGTATATCTGACTTGTTTATCAAATAATTCCAGACCTCGACCGGGCAAAAGGTAGGTTGGTTATTCCTTCTTAATAATGTTTAATAAAGTGAATCATCGTAGCGACCGGCCTTGTTACTCTATTTATATTTATGCAGCTCGTTAACGGCCGTGTGCATGCAGTGCAGGTTTTCGGAAGTAAAACAAGGCGTCTATTGCATGCGAGGCGTCTAACCAGCGCGATAAGAATGGTATTTTTTAAGTGTTGAACTTTCCGCCACACTATACTATATATATATATATAAATTTGGGTGACCTCAGTACGTCTCTTATCAAAGGAATTTATTGCTAACAACCCTGACCTTACTTTTGTAATGGCAACGACTGAATGCCTAATTTCATTGAAATTGAAGTGATGTACAAAATAAAACAAACTTCTACCACAATGCGGGCGGTTTAAAATTTCCGTCGCATCGTTTTAAGTATGTACATTGAAATTTAGGTATCTATTTTTATACCTCCAACCCAATAGTTGTAGTCTAAGAAAGTGACGTAAAATCAGTTCACATTGCGGTGAGATTCCCGCGACGATTTGCGTGGAAAACCCGGTTTTATTTTCAGATACAGCAAAACCGTAAATTTGCAATCCAGTCCCTCTCTGAACGTTAAACTTTCTACCACACGCTAATTTGTTTTTTAACTTTTCTTCTTGAAACCTAAGAGACGACCGAACCGAACAAGATTCTCCGAATGTTATCAATTCTGACTACTCAATTTATTCAAGACCATTAGCGTTTTGTGTTGTATGTAAAACAGACAGACAACAAAAGGAACGGTCTAACTGAGTAAATAAGACTCCTTTTTTTTTAGAAGACGCAATGTTTCACGTTTTACGGCAGACACTTTTAACTGTTTTGCTGCGAAGTAAGATTGTAACAAAAATTTAATAGTTTTCTAATTTCTAATAATAATTTCCTTATTCCATAACGAATTTGAATTATGGAGTTTTGGGTAAAAGCATAAAGCTAATTTGGGCTGTTAATAGCTTTTAAATTACTTCTAATTTGCTAAGTTCATCAATGAAATCACTTTAAAGTTATAAAATACTTGATATACATGCAAGATCGATCGCTTACTTTTCAGAGGACTGTTTTTTCCAATTTTTAACGGAATTCATGAGTTAGAAACGTTTTTTCATCTAGTGATTATAGGTAAATTTGCGAATTTTAAAGATATTCAGTGTAGTGTAATTTGAGAACTCTAAGAAAACCAATTTTGTTGTTGGTGTATTAACTTAAAACAAAAATCCCTCAAAAATCCGAATTTTAGACAATTGCAATATCTGACTAATTTTTTCACTTTTATTTAATCTTTGTCGAAATCAAAAAATCTCATAATTTAATAAACAAAATTAGTTTTGTTTCGAAGTGTCTACAAAAATGTAAAAAATCTGACTGGTTATAGTCAAAGACCGTATTATGTAGTCACTCCGCAGACTAACTATTTTATCCTTATATTTGACCAACGCCATTCGTCGAAACCCGAAATATATTTGAAGTCAATATGTAAAAGGAAAATATTCAGTCAATGGACATTTTATAAAAGGAAAATATTCAGTCAATGGACACTTTAAAAAGGAAAATATTATTATTATGTTATTATCTCTCCTAGGATTAACTAATGAATTACTAATTATTATTATTATTAAAAACACATCAGTCAAAAGCCGAAACTAAAATCTATTTCTCTTATATAATGTAAGTATTGTTCTAATTACATACTTCTAAATTCTCAAAATGCTTTCAGTTAATAGCTAAGAGTTAAAATGTCAAATAATATAAAAATAATTAAATTCTTTTATATAAATAACATAAAATTTTGCTGGCCAGTAACTGAATCCAAAAATCAATGGTTGATTTAGATAGTGGCCATAAGTGGCCAAACTTTAGTTAGGTTGCATCTATAATTTTAAAGCTTTTTACATTATAGTTTTAACTAATTAGAAACTCAATGAAATAAATTTCATAAAAATCCATTTGCTATAAACTTCTCCAGAGATAAAACCCATATGTCCTGGAATAACAAATAAAACTTTTTTTTAGTGGCCGGAATTATAATAGATGCATTGAGTGGCTGGAAACTAGTACAAAGTGTTCTTTTCTATTATATTTCATTTATTTCAAAAAGCCATAGAATTTGCTATAAGTTTTTTTTACTTAACGCCGAGAGACGATTTTACTAATCCAAAAACAAACAAGAAATAATTTAATTTAAGGTACTATTACCGTCTAGAATTTTAAAAAAATGATTTTTTTTTTTTTACATTTGTAGATTCTTTATACCTTCAATAAGAACTGTCTAAAATATTAAATCGAAATTCGAAGCCAGTGCCGAGATATAACGACTCAATTGAAACGCGCTCTCGGCTGTTCTATGTTCTAAATAAACTTTAAACGCGTTTTTCTCGAGTTTAGGTTTTTTTAACTGGCGGACAGTTAATCTCCGGATCTACTGGGCCGATTTTAATAAACTTTGAAGCATTTTGTTCGTTTTTATATCCTGTGTGATAGTTTCCCACAATTTGACCACAAAAAAAATATATAAAATTTTTGAGTCTGAAAAAGGTCGAAAAAAAGGCGATTTTTGAAAAAAATTTTCAAATGTCTGCCATTTTTTTATTTTGAATAATTTTTCAATTTTTCTGGTAAACTATCACGTAAGAGCACTTCCTTTTTGTAACTCTTTTTGAATTTTATGTTTCAGACTTACCGTTCCAGAGATTCACTGTCCGCCATGCAGCAGTGTTTTTTTGAGAAAAAATTTTAGCGCCCTCTATTAAATGTACAATTAATAGAAAATAAAAATAAAAAAAATTTTCGTAATCTTCAAGAACTGTTTAATACTGTAAAAAAAGTTTGATAACCATATATAATAAAGAAAATGAAAAACAAATTGTTGAATATATGCCATTTTTTAGCATTCTAGACGGTAATAGTACCTTAAGGGACTACTACCGGTTAGATTGCAAAAAAAAGCATAATTTTCAATAATTTTTTTCTCAGCTCCTTTATTATATATCAATTTCAAATTTTGCATGGTGATAATAATTATTTCAAATATTACAAAAAAAATTTTTTTTATTTTTATCATTTTTTTCTTTGGTTATAGAGGGCGTCGAAGTTGGTAGCTCAAAAAATGACTCGTCCCATGGCGGACAACTCATCTCAGAAACGAAGAGTCTGAAACAAATAAACCAAACGGCATTTTATTAAGGAATGTCCCTTACGTAGGAAAAAACCAGAATATGTCAAAAAATGATTGAAAAAACAAAATGGCGGACGTTTGAAAATTTTTTTCAAAAAATCGCTTATTTTACACTTGTTTTCACTTGCTACATTTTTTTGGATTGAATTTTGACTAATATTGTGGTTTTTTCCTGTGCAGAATACTCAAATAAAGAAGCACTCCAAATTTGAGCCCAATCGGCTGGACCAATTCGGAGTTAGTGTGTCCGCCATTTGATAAAAGGTCATTTTGAGAAAATCACGTTTAAAGTTTTTTTTTTACTTATAAATATATAATAGGCGGGCACGCTTAAACTGCTGTAACTTTTATATTTTTGGGAATATCCAAATAAAATTTTGAGACGTGATTTCTGAAGGTATATTGAGTTGAAAAATGTAAAAAAAAAAAATTTAATTTTTCAAAATTATAACCGGTAGTAGTCCCTTAATCACTTTAATCAATTTCGCTAGCAAGAGCGTTATATAGCTGGACACTAGTACATTTACCCTACAATATATTAGTTTGCAAAATTGGGCTTTTTTCAAATCATAATTCCCATAAATCTTCATATACTCAATTTGTTCACAAATTATACAACATTCATCTTACCCATTAAAATTTATCTTCCTCTCATTATTATGTGAAACTTCCAGGGAAGAATGCTTCGTCAGATACGAAAAACTTCATAAAGATAACTCTGCCATACCTGAATAATAATTGCACCTAAACGATATAAAGAAAAAATATATCTATGCCATAAATTATCAGCTGTTAAAAAGTAATAATAGTAAAAATCTTAACGAAGTTATTTTTCTTATTACAATGCGTTACATTATTTACTTTGTAATTTAACTCTTTAAAGAATAGATAATAACTTGAATAAGAAACGAAAATAATAATCTTTGCGGTTGCATTAATCACGCACGTATTGGGTCACCGGTCAAGGTGAAATTATTTTTAAGTAATGATTTATAGCCAATTTTACATTATGCATTTGTATTTTTTAGTATGACACCCTAGGTAAATTTCTCCTAAAAATTTTATATGTTTAAATTCCGCACAAAAATTAAGAACATTCCCTAGAATCTTCGATCTTTCTTAAAAAATGATTCATAGGCAAAAACAGTGATTATCTGAAATCATACCGGAAAAGAAGAACTTTGGGTAATTCCAAAATTGAACATAACTCTTCAACAAATTTCAGAAAAGTAGTTTGAAGAAATCGCATCTCAAATAAAAAAGTGACTTAACTCGAAAAGTTTGGTAACTTTTCGAAATTGACAAAAAATGTTTGACAAAAGAAGCGAGGAGGTGCTAAATTGATTAATTGCTAATAATATTCTAGCCATAAGAATTATTCAGCAGATTTCTTTAAGACATTCTTAAAAATGAATGAATAAATTAATGCCACGTTAATGCCTAAGGTTGATTTATTATTTAAAACTGAAATGTTCAAAATGTTGAATAGATTCAGTTTATATTGTTAAGAGTGCGATGTGTAACCTCTTTTTTTTTGTATTTTTTAAATTACTCAAATTTCTAAGCCCAGATAAACATCAGGAGGAATATTTTATTTCTGCTACTGAATGCATCAAAAAATGGCCTTCACTTGTTTGTAGAAATTCCAAACTTCCCTGCTTTATCAATTTCATTATCTCTTAAGAATTATCTGAAAATAAGTGTTTTTATTATTTGAAAAATCAATTTATCTAAAGCAAATATAAACACCTTGCCGAGGCTGGTCAACGGATAGCAAGGACATGCCCTCGATTTATATCTATTGATTCCTTCCGCTCAATTAAATAAATTGGCAGTGAAGAATTAGTTTGAAATTATGTAAATATCCCCCCTCTGAGACTAAATCGATAATTTTTTCCACATATTCAGTTCAGAAGGGTTTAGAAGTTTGTCCAGTCATCATTAATTTCTCTGATTTACGATTAACTAAATAAAAAATCGCAGCACGAAGTACGTTTTTTTGCTTATCTGTGTTTTGCATTAGCAATTTCCGTATCTTTCACTCTTGCTCTGAAGTTTATTCTGCGTATTAAAGAAGTTTTTGATTAGGTAATTATAAAATAAAATTCAAGAATCAAATATTAATTAATTAATTAAATAATCTACATATTTATTCGAATTCCAAAGCCATAATTTATCTAATTTGCATATTCAAACATTTTTTATTTTTTATTAATACTAATTATATAATATTATCAAATCCAAGTTCAGTGAAATGTTTTTAAGGTCAAAAATATTATGAAATCTAGTTCTTAATCTTTGAGAAAAAATAAAAGTGATATGGGGAACTAATGTGCGTCTTTTGAAATATCATACGCGAAATAAAAACCAGATTTTGTTTCTGCAAATTTATTTATAAACATATTTATAAAACGAGAGATACATTACAGATTAATTTAGTAATATGAAAGTGGGTTTTTCCTTTATGAGGATAATTTTTGACTCGAACTATTATTAATATTGTTTGTTTTAATTAATATCTTTTAATTAAGCAAAACAGAAAACCAACCCGATTGATTCCTCAGGCTTTCGCAGCAGGAAACCGACGCGACATAAGCATTTAAAATTGTTTGCCTGCAGCCGACTGCGTAATTCAGCAATTGCCTTTGTTAAGCTGAATTGAGCAGACGATTGAATTCTTGAAAACAGCCTTTGACTTTTTTTTTTTAATGCATACTCGTAACTAAATATTAACCTCCAAATTATTTTCAGTTGAATGAATCGTCAGAATGAAAAGCTGGGTACTAATTAACCTGGCTATTATAATATGGCCAAACCTTACAAATGCTTATGGATATTCACAAACACCACATACGCAGTAAGTAAGCAATTTTGGATATTTATAAGTAACTTTGAAGAGTTCCCTAAATAAAAGTCTTCTTATAGATACGGTCCACCAAATTACCAACCATACCAGCCAATATACTTCCCTGAGGACGACAGAACTTTACACAGTCGCCAAAGGAATCCGTCTTATCCTTCTACACCCACTTTCCCTCAAGATAGTCGCTACGATCCACAGTATGCAGATCTTCTTTCGAATAGTGTGTTAACATTGGCACATAAAATAGGAATGAAAATTGAAAGTTATGGGGAATCAAAATCCCAAATATTTTCACCGATCAGTATTGCGTCCGTTCTGTATTTGCTAATGCTCGGATCAAAAGGACAAACGCATCAAGAACTACTTCGATTCTTCAATTTAGATCAAAATTCTCTTTATAACTCAAAGAATTTTAAGATCCATGAAGAGTTTGGATTAATGGTATCTGATTTGCTTGAGAGTACGATCCATCCCACAAGATCTCGACAGCAACCAGCATGGAAATACACTCAAATGAATGATTACCTCTCATTCAAACCTCCAGTTCAGGGGTAAATATTCATTTTTAAAATGCTGCTAATTTTTTAATTATTATAATTCTTTTATTATTAAAGAAGAGAACTATCCCCTGAGGATCATGTTATAGAATTCGCTAATGGAATATTCATCCAAGATGGATTTAGCCTCAGACCCGACTACAAAACAGTCGTCTCCCAAATTTATAGAAGTGAAATAACTCCTTTGGATTTCCAAAGAAATGGATACGGAGCAGCGAGTTATATAAATAATTGGGTTAATCAAAAAACCCACGGTAAAATACCAACAATAATTTCTGATGAAATTAATGCCGATACCAACGTAATCGTCGCAAGTGCCCTGTATTTTAAGGCTCTATGGGAGAAGGAATTTTATGCTGGCATAACTACAACGTAAGTATAATAAAAAAAAAAATTAATAATAATAATAAACAGTAAGTTAGTAAAATTTAAAGATTATATTAATTTTGAGAATATCCCCAAAAATTCTTTAATTCTTAACTTCAAGAAATTTTTTATTCCTCAAGAGTATCTAGTTTTCAATTGTATGATTTCTTCTTCTTCTTAAAGATCCGAGTTTTTCCCGGATGGTTTAAATGGGCGAAGTATACCAGTGCAAATGATGGTAAATGGAGGGAGCTCATTTCCATTCTACGATGCCCAAGAATATGGTTAGTCTGCAATCGCTTATTACTAACAAGGAAACATTCTAAGGTGTCACCCGCCAATTCACTAGTACCTGCAATATGTTAATCTACATTAAAAATAATGAGATACGTATTGTCGTTTTTTTTTTTTTTTTGCGGATAAACTTTTTTAACGAGTAAAAATCATAAATTGATACCTCAAAAGGAAAATATGTGAAACCTGAAAATCACCTTTATTCGATATCAATTTCGGGTGTGATTTTGCCCCTCTAAAAAAGTTTATCCGCAAAAAAAAAAGGAAATAGATTAAAATATTGCAGGCGCTACTGAATCCGCGGGGGTACCTCGGAATACTTCCTCGTAAACCAAAAAAGAGCTCTTTAATTAAGTTTTGAAATTATTTTCAGGCTGCAGAATAATTGGTCTACCCTACAAAAGAAATCTTTCCACGATGTACATCATCATGCCAGAAGATTCTTCACGAACAAAACTCCGTGACCTTCAGGCGTCTTTAACCCCCGATAAGATTGAGAGCATGATCTCAAAAATGACTCGACGAACAGCTATAATCGCTCTTCCAAGACTTCATATAAAAAATTCTATAAATATGAAACACACTCTAGCTGAATTAGGGGTGAAAACAATTTTCACGAAGGGTTACAGTGATCTATCTTTGCTCTCGGACGGGATTCAAAGATATCCACAGACTAGCAACTATCAGCAAATGCTAAATGATGCTCCCTTGATTTTTACCAGAATAGGAGAGGATGACGATAAGTCAACAAATTCCACAAGTCGAAGAAAAAGGGGTATTACTTACAAAGTGGAAAGTACCAATCCTCGTAGTATTGAACCTCTTCGCCTGAAGGACTTCGTTTTGAATAAGCGGATAACAAAATTAAATCCGGGAAAGAAGCGAACGCGCAGACAAATCTCAGATCCCACAGTCAGTATTAAAAACTTGGATGCACTGAGGCAAGCAGGTGGACTTTCAGATCCACAATTATTTGTGGAGGAAGTCATCCACAAAGTGGACTTAATTGTTGACGAACGAGGTACTGAGGGCGGAGCTGCAACAGTCGCTTATTTGAGACGATCTGGACCGGAGGTGCTCTTCAGGGCTGATACACCCTTCATGATTTTACTGCGACATGATCCTACAAAGATTCCTCTGTTTTATGGAACTGTCTATGAGCCGGAGTAGTCATATTTTTATATTTCTCTGAAGTTTTTTTTTTTTTTTTTTTTTTGTATATATTGGTATGTGCATTTACCTAATTTTTGTAGTCCTCATCTTTAAATTCTTTTAGAATATAAGACACCACTGTGACAATTTATACAAGTTCTGAACAATTTACTTTACTTTTAAATGTTGTGAACACTTTTTTGCAATAAATAAATAGCCGCTTAAGTTAATGAAAAATTAAATTTATTTAAATCCTATTGGTTGAGCTATTACCATACGAATTCAACATTCGATTTTTAGATGACGTGTATAACTGAATACGAAATTTATTCCATTATTAAGAAATAAATCGTATTGTTTTACATATATATTTTAAATATTTTTAATTCTTATAGCTGAATTACTATCAAAATAAAGACAACTTCTTCGGAATTCAACCCTAAGAAATTCGACCGATTATCCCGTCAACAGTTTAAAAAAGTCATTTTTCGAGAATCCCGCACTCGCGTACTCAATTCAAGCTCTTAGCTGAATAGCGTGGACGGCTGCAGGAGCTAAATGCCTGAACCTAGGGATATTAAAAAGTATAAAATATTTGGTAGAGAGAATTAAAAGAACATTATTTGAACACTATGAACTACATTTTATTTCCTACTCCTTACAATTATGCCTTAAATTTTAAGCAGTATGAACTAAGATACCTTCTACTTTTTATCTTCTTTATTTGGTCCCTCCTCCTTAGAACCAGCACTAAGTTTCTTATCACACTCCTCTAGAACGGCTATAAAATTCTGCAGCTGTTTCTGATCCAGCTCGAAGAACATATTGCTCCTCGTCCCGTCGGGCTCCAAACAATTGAAGCTTATCCTGGCAATTTGAGCCCTATACGAGGATAAGCTGCTGTTCCCCATAATCAAGCGGACATCCCAGTCGAAAGACTCCAGCAGTTTATTCTCTCTAGAGTTGCACTCCCTCATTAAATAAGCGGCGACTTCGCCAGCCCGAGCCTTGAATACGTTCAAAATGGACTGCTGAAACTCCTGGTTCATATGAGCGAATCGTGCCAGAAGTTGAGCTTCAGATAGCGAATTTAAACAGTAAAGTTTGTAGGCATCTGCAATCATTTTTATCGCTGATTCAAATTCCTCCGGGTCTGAAAAACCGTACTTGTGAGAGGACTTGGTGAGGGTGGTTCCATCTTTCCAGGAGCCAATCATGTAGTCGATGGAATGGTGGAGAATCTGAAATACAAAGATTAATAATTTAAAGTCAGTAAGCTAAGTTTGAATGCAGTGAAATACCTCATTCAAAATCTCCTTATTGTCGATATTCAGCATAAATTCGTGCATCTTCTAGCTGGATGGATGTATCTACAGCCGAAAGATATCAACACAACCAGCTGTTTGAAATGTCACAACAAATCACCCTCCAACGCCATCTACACTTTCCCGGAATAAGATTGAGATGTTAGATGAAAAGATTCAAATTATTAAAAAAAAACTTTTTGATCTCCCCATATAAAAATTAAATATCTTAAAAGTAAGAATATAGGAATCAGACTTTTAAAAAGAGTTAAAGCATTAATTTGGCTTGTTTAAATTAATGGATTACTCCAGTAGCAATTTTAGTTGAAAATATTAAATATTAACTAAAATAATATTCTTATTTTTTGGGGGGTTGGGTATTTTTTTTTGCATTTTATTTTTATTATTTGAGATTTATTGTAATTTCAGTTGGGATTTTTGGCTTGGGAATTCTGACGATAGAGAAATTATCATTATAACTCAGAACGTAAAAATTCATATAAGTATATGGAAAAAAAATTAACATTGATTACATGTAGGAACAACGTGTTCGGAAAATCAACAACGAGCCAAGAAGAAGTCAAAGACAAGCTGAACAGCGAAATGACTTTAATTTAAATGCTATTCGTATTTCTAATTTATATTCTACCTACCGTACGCTTGCACCAAAACACAATGCTGTACTTTCTAGTAGTTTTAAACACTTACAATCTGCTCCAAGAACCTGGGACAGTGGTGAAGTTGGTGTACTTGTTAGAACACGAGCTACTCAACAATTTGGGACCACTAGTGGTACTAATAGGTCTGCAAAGCCACAATCTGCTCAGCAAGCTGAAAAGCCAAAATTTGCTAAGCAAGTTAAGAACACTAGTGGAACTAGTGGATCTGTAAAGCCACGAGCTGCTCCTCTCTCTGGTGTATCTGCAAAAAGTAAAAACGATCAGCAAGTTGATAAAACTAATAATAAGATAATTAAGGGAGGAAGTCCCAGTGGATCTACTCCACCAAAATCTGAAATTTCACAATTCGAAAAAGAATGTTTAGATGAACACAACAGACTAAGAGCAATACATGGAGCACCACCTTTAACATTAAGTCGTAACTTATGCGGCTATGCTCAGGAATGGGCCAATGTATGAGGAAAAACTTTTACCTATGTTTAGTTTTAAAAATATTTTCGATTTTCACAGCATCTTGCACAAATCAACAAAATGGAACATAGGACAACACAAGATTATGGAGAAAATCTCTTTATGTCAAATGGAATAAAAGTTGATGCTCGGATGGCGGTTAAAAATTGGTACGATGAGATGAAACTTTACAAATATGGATCGGATTTCTCTCCAAGTACTGGACATTTCACCCAGGTAGTTTGGAAAAATACTAAAGAGATGGGTTGTGCTTTCGCTGAGAAGTAGGATAAGCGTTTTTTAGTATCATGAATTGTTGTACTTATTTTTGTATTTCAGAGAAAATTCTGTTTATGTTGTGGCCAATTATAATCCTCCAGGCAATAACCAGGGTCAGTTTTCGGCAAATGTTTTACCACCTAAGAAATAATTCCATTGGCACGTATTTACATTCGGAAAATTTCAAAATTTATGTGAAAAATTTTCTAATTTTAAAATTTTTGTATTCTTATAAATAACTTAACCAGGAATAATCAAATTTAAATATTTAAAAGAAATAAATTAAAAACATTATCCAAACACCCATTTGCATCCACTTCTTTAATAATTAATGGAATAATTAAAATTAATGTTGTCACATGTAGTCCAGAGAGCCTATGAACGAATTCGATTCGATCACATGAAAATCCCTTCAAATTTAAAATTTTCAATCGCCATCTTGGATCCGCCATTTTGAAATCCTATATATTATCTGAAAAAAATTAGCCTATATGTTAAATTCGAATATGTACTACCTGTAGACAAAAAAATGAGAAATATCAAACAAGAGATTATGCCTGATTGAGTGACAAACCAACAAACGAACCTTAATTTTTATACATACATATATTCATACATGTACATAGAGATAGGGATTAGGGACAGACAAAACATCTCTCGATTTTATTCAAGGCTTGGTAATTCCAAATGAAAACACATATTTCAAACTTTTTTTTAAACCATAAACTGGTATGAAGTACAAAGAACATCGATCAATCACCATGGACTTTCTAAATTCCTGCTTTTTTTTGCTAAGTTTGAATTTGGAATTAAAATTATGCAGAACATCCACTACAAGTATTGATTGTGATATTAAGAATTCACTAAAAATTCAATTAAAAATAACCTGTGATAATTGAATTTTCTTTTTAAATCTCTTATCTCAGGATATCATAAACGCACTGTATCCGGTGGATGATATCATTAGCAGAAAGAGTTATTTTTTCGCTTTCGGTTATAAAGATAAGGCTGCGTATAAATTTAGTATCATGATAGATTGTAGCACGGATGTACAGTGCTGTGCAAAACATTTGCAACTAAAACCCCAATTTTCTATGTCTTACTACAACAAACCTTAAATTCTTAAAAACAAAAAAGCTAATACAGTATTTTATTCTTTATTATATCTAATTTAAGAATATTAAAAAACTAAAGGTAACTATTCAATAAAAAAGGAGATATATTCTTTTTTTCATACTAAGATACAAAACTGACTGTGCAAAACATTTGCAACTCCTTGACATTAACAATGTTGGCGACTTTAAATATATATTATCATTAATATTTGGTTGAATTTCCTTTATTTACAATAACTGCTGCACATCTTCTTGGCATAGAATTAAATAGCGACTCAATATGTAAAGTATGTAGTTATATTATTCCAAGCCTTTTTTATACCTTTAAAGAGTTCGTCACGGTTGTTGTAAAACTGACCCCTCATATTCTTCTTAACCAGTTGCCATAGCTTTTCTATGGGGTTGAGATCTGCGGACTGTGCGAGCCATTTCAAAACTTCAATGTTTTGCTGCGAAAACCAAGCCTGAAGAAGTCTAGAGGTGTGCTTGGGATCATTGTCCTGTTCAAAGCGCTAGCGCAAGGACATTTCTTCCTCTGCGTAAGAGAGCATAACATTTTCTATAATGTTATTGTAGTCCTCCGCTTTCATTATCCGTGGTATTTCATAAAGAGGTCCCACGTCCTGAGCTGATAAACACCCCCAGACCATTGTATTACCACTTCCATGCTTCACAGTTACCACAGTTTATCGCGGATTTAGTCGTTGTTCGTCGGTCGTCCTACTGTTTGCCCGCCATCTAGCCCCACTAAGTTAAACTTAAAGTTAAAAACTCATCCAAAAAAGGACAGTACTCCATTTTTCTAGGGGCTATTCTAAATGAGTTCGAGCAAAGACAAAGCTCAGCCATTTTTTTCGGAAAGTAGTGGCTTTTTCGCTGGCCTGTAGCTCTTAAGATCGGTTTCTATGGCTCGTCTTCTTACTGTCGAAGGATCCACATCCAGGTTTTATTCGTTTTTTACCTAAGTACCTTGAACTGAGGAAAGGCCGAGATTTAATTAAAATTTAAATTCTACGATCCTCAGCCTTTGTCGTTTTCCTTGGTCTACCATCCTTTATGAATATTGTCTTTTTAAAACTGCTTATAATTCTGGATATGGTGGATTTAGCTATTTTATATTTTTGACTAATGTCTTTTTAGGTTACACCATCTGTGTAAACAAATATTATTCGGTTTTTTATTTCGTTGTAAAATTAATTACCCCCATTTTAAGAACTTTAATTTTTTAAAACGCAATTAAACTGTTTAAGGAAAAAAATATTTTAATAATACACTTCCGCGCATGGACCTAAACGACAGACTGGATTTTATACCCTGCAGTAGTTGGATTGGAATAGAAAATTATTATTTTTTATTAACTATATATGGAAAAGAAAATAACAGTTAACTAACAAAGTACTGCCAATTCTCATTTATTCCGAGAAAAGTATTTGTTGATATAGAAAGTTGCAAATGTTTTGCACAGGCAAAATTGTTACGTTGAATAAAAAAATGGATATTGCTCCCTTATTATGGGATATTACATTCTGCTATTGTTATATCTGGAAACTAGACAGAATAAAGAATAATGCACTGTAAAACTTTTTTTGGTATCAGTGGTTAAGGTAATTTTTATAATGATCTGTAAGAAACTATGATTTTAGTTGCAAATGTTTTGCACAGCACTGTACCTACACCAGTTGCAATAAGGTAATCTAATTTATTTTCTTAATTTATCTATACATGATACTTTTTGGACTGCGTACATGATGAGTGCTTTCATTTCTGTTACTTTTATGAGCTTTTAATGAAGATACTGAAATTGATATTAGTGTAATATGAATAATATATATACGAGTACTTTTAAATGAGATTTATTGTAATTTCAGTTGGGATTTTTGGCTTGGGAATTCTGACGATAGAGAAATTATCATTATAACTCAGAACGTAAAAATTCATATAAGTACATATATGGAAAAAAAATTAACATTGATTACATGTAGGAACAACGTGTTCGGAAAATCAACAACGAGCCAAGAAGAAGTCAAAGACAAGCTGAACAGCGAAATGACTTTAATTTAAATGCTATTCGTATTTCTAATTTATATTCTACCTACCGTACGCTTGCACCAAAACACAATGCTGTACTTTCTAGTAGTTTTAAACACTTACAATCTGCTCCAAGAACCTGGGACAGTGGTGAAGTTGGTGTACTTGTTAGAACACGAGCTACTCAACAATTTGGGACCACTAGTGGTACTAATAGGTCTGCAAAGCCACAATCTGCTCAGCAAGCTGAAAAGCCAAAATTTGCTAAGCAAGTTAAGAACACTAGTGGAACTAGTGGATCTGTAAAGCCACGAGCTGCTCCTCTCTCTGGTGTATCTGCAAAAAGTAAAAACGATCAGCAAGTTGATAAAACTAATAATAAGATAATTAAGGGAGGAAGTCCCAGTGGATCTACTCCACCAAAATCTGAAATTTCACAATTCGAAAAAGAATGTTTAGATGAACACAACAGACTAAGAGCAATACATGGAGCAGTCTCGTCTGAATCGTTGATACGTTCAGTCGAGAAACTGCCAGTGAGTGTCCAGTGGAAAGTATTAGGTGCGAAAACTGCGAATTAAATCGAGTTTTCAGACAGTGTTCAGTGGGAGGATAAGTAATCATAACGATTACTACCATCAGCACGGTAATCCGGCTAACGGCACGGCAATCCGGCCTTATCAAATATTCACGGCTACATATCTTCTGTACGAAACACCTGAATATTCTACAGGAGACAACAAGTGCAATCTTAAGCACAGACCCTATAACAATATTGGTGGTCCGGACGGCAGGGCGTCTAGTCAACACACGCAGGACCCAGGTTCGAGCCCGACATCTAGCTCGAACTTTTTTAACTTTCTAAAACGCACTAGCGCCTAAAGTGCATAGAGGAGAAGAAGAGCTCCATCAGAATAGCCAGCCGAGCACCAGTGGCTCAGGCATGGCCGAAAAATTTCAAACGGACAACGGGGTCCACAACAGGGATTTCTCTCGGAGGATCACAAGATCAGAGGCGGCGAAGCAAACGCTGACACCAAGTCCACCTAAAATCACGGCAATGGCATCAGATGCAGAATCAACAACAAAGCCAGCAATCAACTCCACAGAGGAAAAAATCGAGAAACCAGCGGCGTCCCACAAAGCATTTAAAAACACAGAAAAAGCACAACTCTTTTCCACGGCACAGTCACAGGAGACAGATATGGAAACCAGCGAATACAGACAAAAACGAAAGCGAGTTTTTAAAAAACCACCCGCTCCTAAAAAGGCAGTCAAAAAACAAGGCGCAAACGCGAAAAAAAGCACTTCGGACAGCGAGTCCGATAGCGCCTCATATGAAACCGAACCCGGAAAATACAAAGGCACCAGCAACAGATACCAGGAACTCAACACCAACGACGAGGAAGAAGAAGCTCGACTAGAAGAAGTCATACAGCTAGTGATGACGAGAAATAACAACAAGCCTCAAAAGGAAACCCTAAGGAAAAATCCATCGACATCATTGACGACAACTACAGCGCAACGTACCCATCCACAGGCAAATGCACAAGCCAGATCAGCCAACACCATAAGCAACCAGCAAAAACCAAAAATTAAGGTACCACCAATTAATATTTCATTCCAATCTGTAAATGACACTATAGCAATTTGCAAAGTAGCTCTTAAGACAGGGTTTAGTATTAAAAGATTTAATAGGAACAGTCATGCTGTCCATGTTCAAAGCATGGAACAATATAATAAAATAAAGGCATGTTTTGAAAAGGCTAAGACTCAATACTATACATACACAGCCAAGTCAGAACGTCCTCATACCATCCTCCTTAAAGGTCTGGACCCGGCAACTGAACCGGAACATGTCCTAGAAGAGTTGAAAGAGTATGAAGAGGAAAAAATCAAATTCCTCCTTGTCAAACGTTTTACTACTCCCACCTCTAGGCAAAAGAAAATAAATCTACCTATTTACTTGGTACAACTGAGCCCGGACAGTCAGCTGAACAGACTGAGAGAAATAAAATCTCTCAACCATCAGTTGGTAACCTGGGAAAAGCTTAACAAAAGGGACACTGTCCTGCAATGTATGCGCTGCCAGAGATTTGGGCATGCTGCGGCTAATTGTCGCATGGCATTCCGATGCGTCAAATGCGACAAGACCCACGAGCCAGGACAGTGCCCCTTAGGCAAAGAAAAGGTAGATGACAAGAACAAATTGTTCTGCGTTCTCTGCCAGAAGCACGGTCATCCCGCCAATTACAGGGGATGTCCTCGCTTTGCCGAGCTCAGAGAAAGAATTCAAGCCCGGAAACAGCAAATCAATGAGAAGCAAAAGCAAAAGGCGCAAATGTACGCTAATTATGTAGCTCCTAACATGTCCTATACCCAAATGGCAGCAGGACCAAAATCAAATGAGCCAGCTAAGATTAACCCCACCGCAACGTCGGCTGAGCCTGATACCAAAGCGGTTCTAATGGCAATTTACACGCAGATAACTCAACTAAACAAAAGGTTAGATGAGCAAGCGCAAAGAATTGACATTATTTACTCAATGCTGTTTCCTGAGTCGAACGCTCCGTAAATCATTTCTGCTTCGCTAGCCGAAAGGAATACCCTCAAGGTCGTAAGTGTCAATGTAAATTCATTAATAAGAGTGGAGAGGAAAGCAAACCTTCACGCCCTCCTGCAACACGAAAATCCCGACGTGCTCCTGGCTAGCGAAACAAAGCTAAACCAGAAACACAAACTGGAATACACTGACTATGAAGTGGTCAGACGCGATAGACCCAACTCCACCCAAGGAGGTGGAGTTGCGGTACTAATAAGAAAAGGCATAAAATACAAAACCGTGTACAACAAAGCGATATACCGATTTAAAGTAGTGGAAGCTTGTATAGTATGCATATCCCTCCGCAGTGGCAGGAGGCTTTATGTAGGCTCGATATATGCACCACAAACTTCTCATCCGTCAGAGGCTATCGATGAAATCAACAAAATATTCCAAGAGCTCCAGCTAGATTCAGCACTTAATTACTATATCCTGGCTGGAGACTTCAACGCAAAACATAGTACGTGGAATAATAATATTGTTAATACCCGAGGCAACCTACTCAACGACTGGTGGGTTCGCAACCGTATAACGAGCAAAATTGCACTCCTGGCAACGGAATCCCCGTCATTTCCGAGCCACGGATCTTACCTGGACCTGGCACTTGTCGATAATAGGATAGCGCTCACTCAGACGAACGGAACTGATATTAACTGCCTACAGGTAGTCTACTACGACAGTGACCATAACGGACTTTGCCTCACCGGACAAATCCCAGACGAAACGATGGAAATGGCGGAGCACGTCCAGACGGGAAATTTCAATTACAGAAAGGCTGTCTGGCCGCGTTTCACTAAGGCCCTACACAGGGCAATACGGACAAACCTACAGATCCCAACAAACACTCGAAACTTAACGAATACGGAGATCGACCAGCATCTACGAGACTTGGACGATATAACAAGACAGACAATGGACAAAACGCTACCGAAAACTAAACCGGGATGCAACTTAGACTGCTACCGAAACAGGACGATAGACACGTTACAGAAACACAAAAGCAGACTACTGACGGAGCTAAAAAATCTCCAACGACAACTCACAGACAGACAAAATCCTCGAATTATAACTCTCAAGTCCCAAATCAAGGTCCTCCAACAACTTATAAAGATGAATTATTCAATATCAATAAATGAGTACTGGAACAAAAAAACGCGGGCTATAAACACCAGTAACCCGAGTATGTTCCCGAACATAAATCAAATATTCAGGAGGCGGGATAGAAACCAGATTGAGAAGCTATGTATTCCGCGGACCAGACAAAGTGAGCAATACCTATCTGAAGCAGGGTTAGACCCGGGTGAGGTCACTCTCGACGAGAGTACGTTCCTCGTAGAAGAGGAGCAGGCCAGAGTTGACGTGATGGGAGCGTTTTACCAGAGCGTGCATGCCATGAACATTTCTGTTCAACCGGACCGCGCTCTGGAGAGACGCGTCTCTCTTAGCAACCAGCAACTTACCAATGAAATGGGAACATGGAAGTCTGAGAACCGGTCTATCACCGTGTTCAGTGATGATAACCCGGCTGACGATCCGACGGGATCTTATTTTATTGGGAAGGAGGAGCTTGCCTCTCTTTTCCGAAGAACAAACTCGAAAAAGTCATCGGGGGCTGACGGGATCCCTAACATAGTACTGCGATATATGCCTCGGATAGCAACGGACATTTACGCCGTCCTGTTTAACAACGCGCTGAATAATGCACACTATCCAGAGCACTGGAAGACAGCGTTGGTGTACCCCATCCCTAAAAAGGGAAAAGATAGATCTAATCCCTCAAATCTTAGGGCGATTAGCTTATTGCCCAACATAAGCAAAATATTTGAGAGGGTAGTTCTAAGATCACTTACAGCCTGGACAGAAGAGAAGAAGATTATACCGGATAATCAATTTGGTTTTAAAGCGCGACATGACACTATTATGCCGCATCAAAATTAGTATCCGACATACAATGGAACAGAAGTAGAGGGCAATGTACCGGAGCATGCCTTATTGACTTCGAAAAGGCCTTTGATACCGTATGGTTAAAAGGCCTGATCCATAAATTAATAACATTACAAATTACCGAACCTTTGTTGTACATGATTTATAACATGATAACGGGGAAGAAGTTTGTCGTAAAAAGTGGAAAGCTTACTTCTATGGAATGTTATGTTCCATATTTATATCTTTTTATATTTTTATTTTTGATTATATTTATGAAATTAATTCATTTAAAAATTAAAAGTTTTATTTATTTAATTTAATTTATTTGTTACTTGATATTAATATTCTGGTAAATCTTTTTATAAGTTTTTCTGTTCAAGCTTTTTCACACAACTCATTCCCTTAAAAAATTTAGTAAAATTCAATTTTTACAGGTATCTCGATCTCACATAAAAAAATAGTTTACTTCGCAAAATTAGTACTGTACTCTTTTTAAACAAATATTGATTTTGCAAAGTGGCTGCAATTCGACGCCACAATACTCCCCCACCAGTGGAACTGCTTGTTTCGCGATAAACTTGGAAATTGATTTTTTTTTTTTTTTTTTTTTTTTTAATAATTAAAAATTTGCACAGCTCTATTAAAGCGAATAGTTTTATTATTTTTATGTGTTGAGTTTGTGAGTGTTATGGACGCTGGTCCATAACTTTGCGAAAGATTTTGATTTAACACTGGCAAATCTTTAAATCCTTCGTATTTATTTTCATCTTTTGAATGGTTTTGAATGGTGATATCATTTAATATGTGATTGTTTTCGTTCATTGTGTAGTATGGTTTTAACCGATTAATTGAAACTTTAATATCTTTACCTTTGATTTTGAGTGTGTAAGTATGTGTTCCTCGAGAGACAATGGGAAACGGTCCATCATAGGGACTTTGTAAAGAGGATCTAATTGCGTCATTTCGAATAAAAGCGTGAGTGCATGAATTGAGTGATTTGAAAGTGAAAAATTTATTATTGGAATGATTTGTTGGCGGCACCGGTCTGATAATGCTTAATGTATTCTTTAAATGCTGTACGAAATCGCTTTGAATAATGTATTTAGTATCTGACTGTTGCAAGAAATCTGCTGGGAGTTTTAATGTTTCACCATATAAGAGTTCTGCAGGAGTTGCTGCGAACTCCTCTCTGAATGCTGTTCTTAAACCAAGAAGAATGAATGGAAGCGATTTTGACCATGAATTTGTGTTGTATGCAATTATGGTGGCTTTGAGTGTACGATGCCATCTCTCAATGAATCCATTTGCTTGAGGGTGATAAGCTGTTGTTCTGTGTCGTGAAAAACCGAGAATTTTGCCTAATTCTTTAAATAGATTGGATTCAAATTGTTTTCCTTGGTCTGTTATAATTGTTGTAGGTATTCCAAAACGAGCTATCCAATCTCGACATAAAGCTTCGACACAGGATTCGGTTGAACTATCCATCATTGGTATTGCTTCAGGCCATCGTGTGTATCTGTCGATGATTGTGAGGCAATATCTATAATTTTGAGATGGAGGTAAAGGACCTATTATGTCTAAATGAATGGTGTGGAATCTATGTGAAATTAATGGGAACTTTCCGAAAGGAGTTTTAACATGACGAGTAATTTTATTCCTTTGGCATTGCAAACAAGCTCTTGTCCAATTGTTCACATCTTTATTCATTGACGGCCAAAAGAATTTTTTTGTTATCATTTTATTTGTAGAACGAATGCTGGGATGAGCCAGATTGTGAACTGATTTGAAGATTTGGATTCGAAAAGGTTCTGGAATGTAAGGAAGAGTGCTTGTTGCTGATTTTTTACAGAAGATGGTAGTGTTGCTTCCTAATATTGGAACTTTAACAAATTGATAAGAGGAATTGTTTAACAATTCTTTAAATTGGGTGTCTACTTCTTGTGCCTTGGCGATAGCTTCAAAGTCTATTGTACAAGGTACTTGAATTGCTTCCATTCTAGATAGGGTATCAGCTACAATATTATCTTTACCTGCAATGTGTCTAATATCGGTAGTGAATTGTCCGATGAAATCTAAGTGACGTAATTGCCTTGGTGATGCCTTATCTGGATTTTGTCTGAAAGCGAAAGTTAACGGTTTATGGTCAGTAAATAAAATGAAACTTCGTCCTTCCAGAGAAAAACGGAAATACTTGATGCCTTTGTAAGCTGCTAGAAGTTCACGGTCATAAGCGCTATACTTTTGTTGGGCTGAATTTAATTTTACCGAAAAGAATCCTAACGGTTGCCAATCATTTTGTAATCTTTGTTGAAGAACCGCACCGATAGCGACGTCCGAAGCGTCAACAAAGAGTGCTAATTGAGCATTAGCGTCTGGAAATGCTAATAATGTAGCTTCCGAAAGTTGTGATTTAATTGCTTCAAACGCTGAAATTGAATTTTGATTCCAATTGATTTTAGTAGAATCATTCTTTTTCTTGCTGCCTATAAGATAATTGTTTAATGAATATTGATATTCGGCGGCTTTTGGTAAAAATCTCCGATAGAAATTTATCATGCCTAGGAAACGACGTAATTGTTTTACTGTTTCGGGTAATTTGAAATTTTTAATGATTTCAATTTTATCAGGCGAAGGTTTAATGCCTTCGGGGCTGATGAAATGACCTAAAAATTTAACGTTTGATTTCATGAAAATACATTTTTCAACATTAATAATTAATCCGTGTTGGACAAAGCGTTGAAATATTTGTTCAAGATGAGCTAAATGTTCTACCTCAGATTTTGAAGCAATAAGAATGTCGTCAAAATAGACGAAACAGAAAGGTAGGTCTTGTAACACAGAATGGATAAATCGCTGAAATGTTTGTGCAGCGTTGCATAAACCAAAAGTCATACGAGGGAACTCAAAAAGTCCAAATGGAGTGCAAATTGCAGTTTTTGGAATGTCTTCGGGTTCAACAGGAATTTGGTGGTATGCTTTAGTTAGATCCATTGTTGAAAATATTTTACAATTTTGTAAATGATGTACAAAATCTTGTATTAATGGGATCGGATATCTATCGGGAATAGTTATTGCGTTTAGTCTTCTATAGTCCCCGCATGGTCTCCACTCTCCACTTTTCTTTTTAACTAAGTGTAATGGTGAGGACCAACAACTATTCGAAGGTCTACAGATACCTTGCTTTAACATAAAATCGAATTCTTTTTTAGCATCTCTTAATTTTTCTGTAGATAATGGACGAACTTTAGATACAATTGGATTACCCTTGGTAAGGATTTTGTGAGTTACCAAATGTTTCACTGGTTTGGTAAAACCTGAATCTATTGTTATTTCCTTGAATTTTGATAATAAATCCTGGACTTTTTTGTCTATTTGATTTTCCATTGCTATGGAAAGTGTTGTTGAGAAATTTGAGTTGTAAATTATTCCAGTGGATTTAAGAGATGTGAGTGGATCTATTAAAGATTTTTTTGCCATGTCTACAAGTAAGCCGTAATGACTTAAGAAGTCTGCTCCAATTATTGGCTTTAGAACGTCGGCTATGTAAAATTGCCATTCAAAATTTCTTCGAAGTCCTAAATCGAGAGTTAAAATTTTACGTCCATATGTGTTAATAATTGAATTATTTGCTGCGGCTAATTTGAAACCAGTTGGTTGGGGAATATTGGTTAATGGTTTAGGTAGAACAGATAAATCTGCTCCAGTATCTATTAAATAACAACGAGCTGTGGATTTGTCATACATGTAAAGGCGACGTGTTTTTCCGCCTTTATCATCAGTCGCCTGTGATGAAAGGCGTTTTATTTTTTTTTGGTTTGAATTTTGTTGCTTTGTGTAGAATTGACATGGTTGAACACATTTAGTTGAGGCATTACCGAACCTCGAATGATACCAACAAAAATTATCGTTTGAATTAAATTCTTTACGAGGAGATTTACTTCTAAATCTTGATGTACTTCTGGAACGGTTTCGCGAATTTAGTAAGTAGACTTTATTTTGTAAATCTTTAATTTGGTTAAACATTAAATCTATTTTGTTTTCTAAAATGTTATTGTTGTTTAATGCTTGAGTATTTGATGAAGGTTGTGAATTATTATTAATATTTAAGTTTTTGTATTGATCAATTAACCAATTAATTTTATTAGATAATTCATTATTAATTTCAGTTGATTGGATATTTAGTGTTGGTGGTTTGTTATAAACCTCTGCTATTTTATCAGCACAATTTGCTAATTGTGTGAGGTTTCCTGGATTACATGCTAAAATTGCTTGGATTGCAGAAGGAAGTCTCTGCATCCATAAGGTTTTCAATAACTCGTCCGTTATGTTGGAACTGCCTAATTCCCTCATCTCTCTAAGAAGTTGAGAAGGTTGTCGATCTCCTAAAGTTAAATCACTTAAAAGCTGATTAAGCCTTTGAGACTCACTCGATGAAAGTCTTTGTATTAAAGTTTCCTTTAATTGGTCGTATGGATGTGTTGGATGAGGATTTCTAATTGTATCTGTAATAACTGTTGTGATATCATCATCCAAAATTGAGAGTACATAATTGTATTTTGTTGTTTGAACTGTTATATTCGCTAAATAAAATTGTGCTTCTAACCTAGTAAACCAAATATCTGGGTTATGTCTCCAAAAAGGTGGTGGTTTAATTGAAGTTGCCGCCATTACTGGTGGGGCAGAATCACCAGCGGATCGTCCTTGATCCAAACTGAGACGAGTATCCTCAACATTTAGCATTTTAAATTAATGTGTTACAAGCCACTAAATAAATTGATTTAAAGTGAACAAAAATTTTGCGAAATAAGCTTTACAATATCTATATTAAGCAGAACTCTAATTTTTTTAAAACTTATCTTTTATATGATTGATGTTATGTTTCGTTCTTGAATTGTTTTTGTTGAACTTTTCTTTCTTCTTTCTTCTTTCTTTAATTGTTTTGCTGAAATTTTCTTAATGATGCTCCTCTGAATTATGGTGAAACTGGAGTTTCAGCAGTTAATGAAGGTGATGGTGGCGGTGGTGGTGTTCTCGGGCTGTCGATAGACCTATGTTGGGCACAATTACGCCGGGCACAATCACTTCGCCGTTGGGCACAACCACATCGGACACAATCACTTCTTCTTTTTTCTTTATTTTATTTTATTTTTTTGCTTCTTCTTTACGAAAGGATTCGCTGCTGCTTCACGATCACGTCGGGGTCACCAATTATGGAATGTTATGTTCCATATTTATATCTTTTTATATTTTTATTTTTGATTATATTTATGAAATTAATTCATTTAAAAATTAAATCTTTTATTTATTTAATTTAATTTATTTGTTACTTGATATTAATATTCTGGTAAATCTTTTTATAAGTTTTTCTGTTCAAGCTTTTTCACACAACTCATTCCCTTAAAAAATTTAGTAAAATTCAATTTTTACAGGTATCTCGATCTCACATAAAAAAATAGTTTACTTCGCAAAATTAGTACTGTACTCTTTTTAAACAAATATTGATTTTGCAAAGTGGCTGCAATTCGACGCCACACTTCTAGCAGACCTTTTCATATTAAAAACGGGTTGCAGCAGGGTGCGGTTCTTTCCCCTGTACTCTTTAACATATATACGAGTGACCTTGTGGGCTCCCTCGAATATACCATAGCGTACGCAGATGATCTAATAGCGTACAGAACAGGTCCAAAAGTGGAAGGTATTCAAAATCTCTTACAGCGTGACTTAGAAACAATTGAAGAGTATTCCAACAGATGGAAACTCAGAATTAACCTAGATAAGTGCGAGACGATCCTGTTCAGGCCACCATTGAGCCGGGCCACTCGAGATACTAGGAAAAATTGGAAAAATCTAGTACTCAAAAGCCAAACCGGACAGACATTACAGCAAAAGACTGTGGTAAAATACCTAGAGATCTGGCTAGATAATTGCCTCATCTTTAAAAACCAAGTCGACAAACTCATCGAAAAAGCGCACAAGGCCTTCCAAATGACCAGACGCTTGTTCTACAGCCAACATCTTGATCCTAGGGTCAAGGTAATCTGTTATCAGGCGCTGGTCAGGCCAATTATATCATATGGATGTCCGGTTTGGTTTAACATAAGCCCATCTTACATGGAAAAAATCCGCGTGTTCGAAAGACAATGCATCCGAGCTTGTCTTTCGAAATTTCGAACTCCGGATTCTGAATACCTATGGTACTATTCAAATTCGGAAATCTACGAGACGGCGTACCTGAACAGGATCGATAACTTCATCATAAAATTAATTCGACGTCACGCTCTAAGAGATATGGATAACGAAAATAATCTAATTTCGGGAGCATATTACCCAAATAGGTTATACCACGAACGATCTAGATTAAACGGCTTCATCCCTCCAGAGGCTTTTATATACCTGGATAGCGAGGGCATGATACAAAACTCAGAAGGTATTCCAATTATATACCATATATATAGATGTTCGAGGAATAAAGCAATTGAATTCAATCCGATTAACGTAGACGAAAGCATGTTCCGATTCAGCACCAGTGTTCCAGAAAAGGACAAGGAAGAAGCCCTTAAGGCTCCCTCCAAATTTTGGTGGCTTAAGCAGCACTGAGTATTAAGCCTAAAAAACAAAAACAAAACAAAAAAAAAAAAAAAGCAACACAAAAAATAAACTAAATAAACTAAACTAATTTGAACTTGCGACAGCATAAAATTAGGTTAAGGGTATTTTTAGGTAGGGTAGTTAGTTTAAGTCAGAGTAGGTTTTAGATTTAGGATTAGGTTTTACTTATTTATAAAATAAAAATATATTAGATTTTAAGTTTTTTGAAAAATTTTTCTTAAAAATAAAAATAATACATCTAAGCTAGAAAATAACCAGGGACTGAAAAGTGAAGTAGAAAATAAAATAGTATAGTTTTGAATATCTGTTTAGGATTTAATTACTAACTAGAAATATAAGACAATAGTATTTAAGGCATTTAGCTATAAGATATTAATATGTAAAGTGAATGAAATAAATGCTGTCAAACAACAACAACAACAGCAATACATGGAGCACCACCTTTAACATTAAGTCGTAACTTATGCGGCTATGCTCAGGAATGTGCCAATGTATGAGGAAAAACTTTTACCTATATTTAGTTTTAAAAATATTTTTGATTTTCACAGCATCTTGCACAAATCAACAACAAACATTATCCAAACACCCATTTGCATCCACTTCTTTAATAATTAATGGAATAATTAAAATTAATGTTGCCACCTGTAGTCCAGAGAGCCTATGAACGAATTCGATACGATCACATGAAAATCCCTTCAAATTTAAAATTTTCAATCGCCATCTTGGATCCGCCATTTTGAAATCCTATATATTATCTGAAAAAAATTAGCCTATATGTTAAATTCGAATATGTACTACCTGTAGACAAAAAAATGAGAAATATCTAAACAAGAGATTATGCCTGATTGAGTGACAAACCAACAAACGAACCTTCATTTTTATACATACATATATTCATACATGTACATAGAGATAGGGATTAGGGACAGACAAAACATCTCTCGACTTTATTCAAGGCTTGGTAATTCCAAATGAAAACACATATTTCAAACTTTTTTTTAAACCATAAACTGGTATGAAGTACAAAGAACATCGATCAATCACCATGGACTTTCTAAATTCCTGCTTTTTTTTGCTAAGTTTGAACGATATCACGTGTTCCTGGAAAATATGTAACAAAGATTAAAATTATTGAAAAGGCTTTGAATGAATTGGAATTAAAATTATGCAGAACATCCACTACAAGTATTGATTGTGATATTAAGAATTCACTAAAAATTCAATTAAAAATAACCTGTGATAATTGAATTTTCTTTTTAAATCTCTTATCTCAGGATATCTTAAACGTACTGTATCCGGTGGATGATATCATTAGCAGAAAGAGTTATTTTTTCGCTTTCGGTTATCAAGATAAGGCTGCGTATAAATTTAGTATCATGAGGAGTGTCGGCCAGTTCAAATTCTGCGGTTGCTTATTTCAGTCCTTCCGAAAGTAGAACGTTTGTGTGGTGTAAATTTTGAAGTGATATTAACTGGAATATTTTTCATCATGAGGTTCGTTAAAGACTTTTATGGAATCTATAACATAATAATAAATAAATAAAATTCGATTTATAATGCAAAAGTGTCACTGTCATGTAGATTAAACGTATGTGTGCTTATGTTTAACATGAGTCGATCGTAAAACTCTGTAGTTATTGTAATTGGGTTGAAACAAAAATCTTGGGACTAAACTTGTTTCAATTTTTTTGAAATTGTTACATTATGGCTCCCTGGTAAATACGCACCAATAGAATGTGGTCATTTTCGATATTGATTTATTTTGGGAATGTGAAAAGTAATCCTTAAAAAAAAGGTAAAAATATGTATGTTTGTATATCCTAAACAAATAGACTTCAATAAAGCTTCTACTACATAAACCTATTAATGCGCAAAACGAGGATTTTTTGCACGCAAGTTCAATTGTACGATTCGAATAGAAAATATTCTTCCAAAATCGTATATACGGAGTTTTTGGGGATGCTCTTTCAGAATCTCGCATTTATTTTGCATAAAAGCTTCAAAACCCTATTTTTTTTTTTTTTTTTAACTGTTGATTTTTTGTTGGATTTTTTTGACGTTGCTACTATTGAATGATCATGTAAAGACCAGAAATAGCGATCCAAGTGTCTAAACTTTCTCAAAACATGCTTTTGAAAGTTTTTTTGTGCTTTGGTTTTTGCAAAATGGCCATTTTGTACAGCAATGTAATCAAAAACTTTGCGATTTTTTTACACGAAAAGGATCAACTTTACAAAAATTGTATAGAACTTTGGATTTTGTCAATTTTTGCAAAATCGAAATGTGTCCCGAAAAATTCTGAAAAAATTCACACGTGTTCTTTGGGTAAGTATAAACACTTTTTGTCATATAAAATTTATTCGTAAAATTGATCCTTTTTCAGTTAAAATATCACCGAATTTTTTATGATGCTTTTATGAAGTACCAAAACAGTTTAATAAAGTCAAAATTTTATTGGTACTTCATTTTGGTTTTCGAATTTTTTATCTATGACTTTATTTATTGTAAGAATATTTTTAAATAGGATGATATAAGTTTTAAAATTATTTTCTGTGATTTCAGTTGGTGGTGGTCAAGTGGGTCAAGTTGTCCAAATAGAAGACAAAACTGCACAAGAACTGTTACCGTTTACAATTCAGATGGTAGTCAGGTAACAACAACATATCAAGGGGTAAGAAATTAAATATAATTAATATATCATATAAATAATCTTGTATTTATAACTTTAATATTTTATTTCCATGTACACAGGGACAAGCTGTTCAAGAGGTCAAAAATTCGAACTCTACTTGTAGCAGTCAAAATCCTTCCAGTGAACCTACAAATACACAAGTTATTGATGGGTTTTCGCAGTTTGAGACAGAATGTTTGGATGAACACAACAAATTCAGAGCAAGACATGGTGTTCAGCCTTTAACATTAAGTCGTACCTTATGCAGCTATGCTCAAGACTGGGCAAATGTATGACAAATATATTTTACTTATCTATGTTTCCTTATAAAAATACACACCATTTTTTATAGTACCTTGCCAGTAGCGGTTCATTCAAACATAGATCCAATAATACTTATGGTGAAAATCTGTACATGTCGGGTGGGATGGAAATTAATGGTCGTTCAGCGGTTCGTTCTTGGTACGATGAAATCAAAATGTATCGTTATGGATCTGGTTTTTCTTCAAGTACTGGGCATTTCACCCAGGTAGTCTGGAAAGGTTCGAAAGAATTGGGAATTGCTGTTGCTCGAAGGTAAGAAAAATAATAATAATACTTTTTGGTATTGTAATATTTATTGACCTATTTTTATTATATAGAGGAAATTCATCCTATGTCGTGGCCAATTATAATCCTCCAGGCAATTACCAGGGCCAGTTTTCGTCCAACGTTCTACCACCTGCGAACTAAGTTAATAAAAACTATACAGGGTTAGAATAACACTCGAACATTTTATTCTTTTATATCTTAGCTATATTATATATATCTATATATACATACTTTAATTTTATAAATAGTTTAAGTATATAGTATCATTACATACATAAATATCTTAAATTCAATTTTTGAATTTTCCTCTTTAGTTTTTATGTGAAATTGGGAAAAGTCTGTGTTACGTAGCGTGGCACAAGAGGATTTGTAAAGTATTAATTAACATTTCATTATATTCATTATACACATTAAAAATAGAAATTCAAAAAATGATATAAAACAAGAAATATAATACAAACAAAAATATTGAGATAGTTCTTTGAGACATTTTGCACCTTAGTATTTGGTCGAATATCCTTTATTATTTCTCAGTTCGTTAATCCTCCGAGATATACTTTCAAAAAGATTCTCGATATACGACTGAGTAATAGTCTCCAAAAGGTTTTTAATCCTCATCTAAAGTTCATAATCCGCGAGATGATTTTTAAAGTAACCGGAAACATGTTCCTTAGGGTTCATGCCCGGACTGTGCGTGGGCCATTCGAAAAATGTAATATTTTTGTTCTGCAGCATGGTTGGTTTATGTGGGTATATATGTTTTAAGTTGCTGGTATTAATGTTTACAACAAAACTAATGAAATTTTTATTTTTAACTGACTTCCTATTTCCCTAAACCAAGTACATATAACTTACCAAAAATAGGGACATTTTTGCTGTTCAGTGTAGATTCAAATTCGCGTTGAGAAAGAAGGAGAACATCAATCGATAAAATTTGAAAGTGTAGAAGTTTACCTTAAAAAAGTCGATAATTTGTTTTTTTTTTTTAATTAAATTTCTTTAATTTAAGGCATTATAATAAAAAGTTAAAGAAGAAACACTTCAAACTCTAATGAGCAAATTTTCTATGATCGAAAATGAAAGTTATGTTATCGCAAACAAAGCGAATTGACATATAATATGCCTTTTAACCTTTTTTTTTGATTTAATGCAACGGAACAAAGAATTTTGCAAGCATTTTGCAGATAAGATTTAACTTATCATTTCCGACCAGGCAATTTAATTTAAAGCCGTTCTAAGAAAGATAAATGTTGAGAAACGCTTAAATGCATTGCTTTCAAAGTGAGGTGAAATAAAGTGTAAACTGATTTTTTTTCAAGATAAAGGGTATCTTTTTGTTTGCAAAATTTATTGAAGTCATATATTTTATTCCTATGCAATCAAAATTGTCTGATTGATTAAATAGATTATAATAACATTACTTTACATTGAATTTTTACCTTTAATCAATCAATTAAAAAAGTCACGGTGGATGAAGATTTCTAATCGGGCAATGATTAATTTTAGATTAATTTTAATGCTTTATTAAAATAGATTTTTAAAATCTATATTTTGAGTTTTATTTTTTTATTACACCTTTTACTATGTCGTAGTTAAGATTTATAGGCTACATAGTTGAAAAGTTTTTAGAAAGAAGGAAGCAGTTAGAAAACTGAAGAATATGAAAAAAGGGAGATTTTATATGAATTCTACATATATTGGCAAGGAGGATAAAAGTCAAAAGAATTGAAAATTGTTAGATAATTTAAATTATGTTCATGAAGAAAACAGAAAGTCTGGAAGGTTCATAGTTCATATTCAACTAACTTCTTATTTGGGTGGGGGAGATTTAAGGGTTCATAGCGAATTAGACCCATGAAAAACAGACTATTTTTCAATAATTTTTTTAGTAGGTTCAGTTGTAAATATAAATATGGGAGGGGTTTTACTTCAATAAATATAGTGTCGAAGTACATGAAAACAATTTTTTTTGTTTATTTTTCTGATTTTTTGTTATTGAAACAGGCGGTTGAAAAAAAAGTAAAAAAAAAAGAGGGCTTCGCCTTGTTGATGGTATCTCCGAGACGGATGGTCTGAAACTAAAAAATGAAAAAGTTTTAGATTCAGTATGATAAGGGCTATGGCATGAATAGACAGATTTTTGATTTTTTGAAAATTGACAAAATGGCGGACATTTTTCGAAAAAATTCCAAAAATCATCATTTTTTTCCCCGTTTTTGCCCTTAAAAAAATACTTAAAATCAAAATTTCAAACTGTCTATTCAAACTGCCATAGCTATAGTTATAGAGAACATGTGGTAAAAATTTGGTGAAGATCGGTTCAGTAGTCACCGAGATTTTATCAACAAGGTGCCGAAAAACGATGTTTCGAGAAAAACGCGATCAAAGTTTTTTTTAATGAAAAATCGTAAAAAAATCTGTCCTGCGCTTAATCAGCGATGCCTGCACCATACAGTATTCCTTCTGTATGTTCATAATTAACGTTTTCATCCAAAACAGCGTTTCTGCGGATGATTCTGGCTTTCTTAGAGGCAATAGTGCTGATGCGCGTCAGCTTCTCGTACGCGCTGTCAGTCACGGTAATCAGCAAATTGTATGGCGGCCGGGCCGATTTTGACGCCCATTAATAAAGTTAGAGTGCCAAAAATATAGTTAGAGTGCTCCGATCTTTATCAAATTTTAATATGATATTTCTATATATATATAGTTTCCAAAAATGTAATAAAAAAAAAATCGATTTTTTGAAAATTACAATTCGCTATGAACCCTTAAGAACTTTCCCATATCTCAGAATATTGCATACTTCACAGCTTATGTCCATCCATGTGTCCATCAAAAATTTTTGGAAGAGATGGCTGACAAAACAAATAGTTGAATCGATTAAATTCGTCTTGTGATACATTTATTGACGAGATTTTAATGCCTTACAATAAGTTCAAATTGTTCAAACCTGTAATAAATTTCCAATTATTTATAGTAATTGAACAAGAATATATATATATTTTCAGTATTACCATAAAAATTACATTTTTTTTTTTGGTATGTTATGCATTTTTGCTTCATATATTATTACAATTCTTATCAATTTCACCTCTTCCTGTTTGGCGAAAAGTTGAAAAAATTTATTTTTGTGCTTGTGCGGGCCTTGTAACTCCTAAACTAAGGTCTAAAAAATTCGGTTCAATGCAAAATTCCATAATTCATATCAGATCCTTGCAGCAAACAAAACAAAACATCGCAGCACGGGCAACGGTGTTAAAACTATTTAGCTTTAAGAATCTATGTATCTTATGCTAGAGACCCTTGGTCTAATTCATAAATTAAATAAAGAAGTATAAACAAAAAAACAAAACAAAATATCAGATCCTTAAAAAATGCACAGGGTTACAAATGTGTAATAAACGCATCAAATTTCCGTGATTTTTACCCATCCAAACTTAAAATATTTTACTGAACAAATGATTTATGTAATTAACTTTTTTATGTGAAATATTAATATCGGCATATAAGTCAATGCAATTTGATGTTCTTGTAGAAAAATGAAAAGGTTTTGCAATGAGTAATTAATTCAAAATGTCAATTTAAAATTCCATATCCAGATGACATTATTAAAAAACGCAGCCATAATTGACGTTTTTTTTTCGAATAAGTATTTTTTGGGGGTAAAATGGACTTAAGAGAAAGTTTCATGGTTTTACATACTTATAGTTAATATTTTTTCAAAAGACCAAGTGGGTATTAATCTACATGAAAAATGATAAAAGTGCACATTCAAAAGTTAAGAGGGTCATGCCAAAAATTTCAAGATATAAGAAAACTACACGATATTTTTCAATTATTTTATTACAGTTTTTCAATATATATGTACATACTCCCTCCTAAACTCTATACACTTGCGCATTCAATGAAACTACTTATCAAATTCATTTGACAAGCGTTACTTTGGAAGTCTATAAATTTCGTCTTCATACCGCTGTGGTTTCATTATTATCTGAAAACTGGCGCCCTCTTCACTTTTCTTGGATCTTCAGGAACAAAAGAAAGAGGGCTAGGGCGTGAAAATAGAGTGGGTCGGGTCATTCTGCTTTACGCCCTTTTTGAAGTCATAGAAAATCTTTGCTTGAAAATCACGCCGTTTAAGTTGCATTTTTGCCACAAAAAATAGCAAACATAGCGATGTTTCAATCTCATTACTCAACCAATTTAACTCCTTAAACTCCCGCGGAGGAAGATACTTGCTTTGCCCACCAACTGGCCTTAAGGCTGGCTTTATTTCTCGTCTTTTTGGCGTACTGAAGGCAAGCTTTAAACTTAAGCAATAAGCGTCTGAAGCCAAAATTACCTGAATTCAGAATAAATTGCTATTTTTACTAAAATATAAAGAAAATTTACTTCTCCTTTTTCTGACAGAAAACAATTGCTAACATCAATCGCTACTCAAATAGACAGTAGACTTTTCAACTATTAAATACTACTCTGCAAAGGAAATTTTTTATTTTTTGGAAATTTTGAGGGCTACCCACTACCACTAAAAATATTTTCGCACGATATCACCCCACGAGAAAATTATAGAAACAAGAACGAAAACTGCAATATTTGGGCTTATTTTAGTTATAACAATAGTCGGGGTGCCAGAGGTTTTCATTTCGTTGTTGGACGGAATTTGATGAAAAATGGCAGAAAGGGAAGGTCATTGCCCGTACAGTGACCCATTAAAAAAGTTAGAATGAGCGATGTCGGGAAGGTACTTTGTTATTGCAAAATAACTTTGATAACCCGTTATTTTTCAGTTTTCTTGGAATAACTCGAAAACGAAGCGTTTCAGCGAAAAATATTAAATACAAAAGTTGTTCAGCTGATGATTTTACGTAGGAATACGGTTTTTTGATTAATTAAAAAATTGTTTTTCCGACCGAAAACCAGCAGAAAAGTAACAAAAATGCAAAAACAATAAGCATTAAAAAATAAAGGAAAAAAACGATTTCCATCGTTGATATTTGGGTTATTGATAGGTATTGGTATTGTTAACCAAATGCACCCGGTCCGGTTTTTCAAAAACAATATGGCGACCTATTGCAACATTGTTAAGTTAAAACTTTGGAACGCTGTAAATTCTGCATGAACAAACGGATCTTGATGAAACAAATTGGAATCGGTAGGTATTAACGGCATCTTTGAGTGTGCCAAATTTCAAAATTTTTCAACAATTACTTTTTTTGTTATTAACCAATGTGTATTCGTAATTTCGTCAATTTACAACATTAAGCTTTGCAACAAAATGCATCAAATCATCAAAACTCGCTATTTTCGCGTTTTTAGTCACCACTGTAGGATGTTAAGAGTAATCAAATGCATTTTGTTATTGTTGTAATGTTGTAAATTGACGAAATTACGAAGCACAGCAAATGGTTTTTGGTTAATAACAAAAAAAGTAATTGTTGAAAAATTTTGAAATTTGGCACACTCAAAGATGCCGTTAATACCTACCGATTCCAATTTGTTTCATCAAGATCCGTTTGTTCATGCAGAATTTACAGCGTTCCAAAGTTTTAACTTAACAATGTTGCAATAGGTCGCCATATTGTTTTTGAAAAACCGGACCGGGTGCATTTGGTTAACAATACCAATACCTATCAATAACCCAAATATCAACGATGGAAATTGTTTTTTTCCTTTATTTTTTAATGCTTATTGTTTTTGCATTTTTGTCACTTTTCTGCTGGTTTTCGGTCGGAAAAACAATTTTTTAATTAATCAAAAAACCGTATTCCTACGTAAAATCATCAGCTGAACAACTTTTGTATTTAATATTTTTCGCTGAAACGCTTCGTTTTCGAGTTATTCCAAGAAAACTGAAAAATAACGGGTTATCAAAGTTATTTTGCAATAACAAAGTACCTTCCCGACATCGCTCATTCTAACTTTTTTAATGGGTCACTGTACGGGCAATGACCTTCCCTTTCTGCCATTTTTCATCAAATTCCGTCCAACAACGAAATAACCCATTTTTTGAACCTCTGGCACCCCGACTACAAGTAAATATTTGGAAATTCGATTTGCCAACACTGCACTAAAAAATAATAGTACATTTTAAAGATATCACTTCATGTTTTATTAACTGAAAAAAATAGCATATTACACAAAAAAGTAGGAACGAAATTATTATAGAAACAAAATGTTAATTTCGTCAAAGAATTGAATGTATCAATATAAAAATAATTGTATAAAATTATATAATAATTATATCAGAAACATTTAAAAATTCGTGTTGCCACCTGAGTTCAAAATTACTTGTTGGAATCTCCTGGAGATAGAATTAATTAAATTTTGCAGATACCATTGGTCAATTTTGTTCCATTCGCTGATTACGGCATCCCTAAGATGTTTCACAGATTCAAATTGACGTCCATTCTTGTAAACATTATTGACCAGTAGTCCCCATACATTTTCAATCGGATTGAGATCCAGACTACAGGCTGGCCAATCCAATAACAGAATGTTATGATCAGCCAAGAAATCTTTCGATAGTCTATTTATTATAAAAGTGCACATGTTTCCTTAGCCTCAGCAGAATTTCAGCACTAAAAAATTCCTTTTGAATACTGAGAATATACCTCATTAATAAAAAAAAAAGGAAATTTCAGCATTACACAAAAATATAAAAACACATTTATCGTAATTTACCAATTTATTTAAAATATATCAATATGCAATTAACGGGATCATTCTTATCTTTAGAACAATACAGAGGACACCTTCATTATATTTCATTTTTTATTTTATAAAATATTTTTCTTGGAAAAATATTTTTGACAAAGAACAAAACGTTTTTTTTTCTTTTTTGTATATTTACGTTAATTACACATATTACGAAAACGCAAAATTATTGCGAAAACGGAGATTGAACTGCAATAAGGAAACAAGTATACACGTTCGTTCCTCTATGAGGTTATCATTATATTTCTTTTCTTTCTATCTTCTGTTTAACACAATTTATGCCACCCAGCTTACTTTACGCTAGAAATTCTCCCTCACTAATAATAATATAATTCTTTATTTCCCTTAAATATGCCTTCGATACATGTACGAATACTAAACACAAATATTTTGGTTTTTTCTTATTAATTTCTTTACGTTACTTTTAATCTTCGCTCTTTCTAAAACTGAGCTCATCTTGCGGTTGGGTTTATCGTTTTAAATATTTTTACATAAAATTTGAAAGCAGCAAAATAAAGTATATGCTCAGAGATAACGAGATTATCTTGATTACATCTATAAGTATAGCTTACACATTTTTTTTTTCTTATAAAGGTAATACGCTGATATCGCCAAATGTCTTTCCTTAAGTTTCACTCAAGTTCCTTATTTATATACTTCTAAGTTTTTTTCATCCTCCGGGAGAGGGAATTTTGCAAATGAAGAAATAATTATAATTCGTTGCTCCCAATATTCGATATTTTTCAATTTTTTACTTTGTTTTAGATATGTTTTAAATTGTATTTAGTTTCAAAGTATTTAGTATTAGAGTAATTTTTTAAAAGTCAATTAATATCTAATAAATGTTACTAGACTAGATAGAAATAAAAGATATTGGAATACAAATAAATGACAAATGAAGAAATGCAGACTTGAAAATTTGAATATTTTAATAGTATGCATCAAATCGTCGGCTTTTCGAATAATTGAAGATCCAAAAAGTTACCATAATTATAACAATTAGGCATTTTTCAAGGTTTATTTTCTTCCTCGGATTATGAATTACGAATTTGGCGTAGAAAAAATGGAAAATAGATATTACCCGTAAAATTCATAGTTCACTTATGCATTAATAGCATTGCATATTAAAGAGGAAAGAAGTAAATCTTCGAAGACCCCAAAAATTCAGCAGCTGACAAATAAGCGCGGAACCACCTTAAAGATGTTTTATTTCAATATTCAGTTAAGATTAATTCAAATATCAGTATATCGACGTGATTACAATGAAAAAGATAAAAAAAAAGCTTTAAAAACAATTATATTAATTCCCACTTTCCTCCCAAAATTTCTCATCCGATCACAAAATCCCCACATCCAAGAGTACAAAAATTTTACAATCTCATTAAATACACTTTATATTATAATTTTTTCTGCACATAATAAGTATACAACAACCTTATACGAAGAAGGTTTTAATTTCTTACTAACATGTATAAAAATTTCAAGACAATAGCTTACGAACGAAATGCTCATATTTTATTATATGTAAATAAAAAATAACTAAACGTGCAAAAGTTGGAAGGAGGAAAATGTTTTTCCTTAATAAAAAAAATATATATAATCCAAAAAATCCTAAATAAGCCGCTTATATGTTTGTTTCATATTACTCAAAAAGATTCTACTCATCGTTGCAATAAATTTGTTTCCTTTTTTCGTTTTTGATAAGAAAAATTCATTCTGATATCGAGTTCCCTAAGAAAGAAAAATCAATCTCAGTATATATGCAATAGGTGTGTATATTTCATAAAGTGTATAATCGCTTATATTGTATGCTTCCATAAATTTCAAAAACACAAAAGCTTTTGTATATTCCCGATGATGTGAATTGTTCGAAATAATCTTTAAGAGGTCTCACTCGTTCATGTACAAAACACAATAAAAACAATCAGCAACACACTTTGCTATGCAAACATTCATTCGCTACAATAAACTGAAACAAAAATATTCGTCTTCGTCCAATTTGACTCTCATCGAAGGTCGTCAAGTTTGAATATTTTGTTGTTGTTTGATAACCGGCAGCTTCGTGTTAGGTTTTAAAATAGAATTTACATTCGATTAAAGAAGTTAGTCGATTTATCTGTACTAATAGAAGTCTCCTTTTTATTTTTGATCATCGTGAAAATACTACTTACGTGTTCTTTCTAGAAAAAATAAAACAAATATGCAATTGAGAGAAATATATAAAAAATAAAGATAAATTGCTGAGTACTTTTATGAAAATTTAAACCTTCCCAAATTGTTTGTTTCATTGGACCCAAAAAATTTCATTTCTTTCGGATATATTGATACATACATGTTTCTTAAAATGTATGATTCTCTAAATCTAGTCAATTCGAATGTGGCTATATCCTTTATCCATCCAAGAAGGGTTAAAGATCAATAACTTTGTAACAAGGACCGATTTATAATTTATTAAAAGAACTGCCAGAGGAGATTTCCCTCACTACTAATTTTACATTCCTACTGAATTCAGTGACCTGCACATAAAGGCTAAGCTTCTGACTAGGTTCCAATCTGAAAATAGCAACCTATAGTATACATTGCCACCTAGTTCCACATTCATGCCACGTGATGTTTTCAACTTTTTTTAAACCATTGTTTGCAATTTATTGCCATAATCTTATACCTATACCTTCTTAAGTCTGAATTCCTGCAATTTCTTTTTGCATAAAATACTTTTCCTATGCTTCTGAAATCTCGAAAATGTCTAAAACTATGTATAAGTTCAGATCAAGCCAGAAATATTCCCTCTATGTTAAATATTCAGTTAAGATAGTGTAACTAATTTTTGTGCTATGAAGCCTCAAACAAATCTCAGCGGAGTCCTTGCACCTTCCATGACATTTATTTTTTTGATTTAACAGATGAAGCAGAGGCCAAATTACCCAAAAAGCATGTTTATCACAAAAATGAGCACTATCTTATAACGCAAAAAATATAAAGGAAAAAGATGAATTCAAGCGTATTAAGAATGGAAGCAAATAAAAATTGCAATGTAAATAAAATAGGAAAAAAATATTTATTTCACGTCAATTCAATATTTTCACTTTGTTTTGGAAAACAAAAATAACGAACTAACCACTTTAATCGCTTCGGAGACTTATCTACAATCCTAGTATTGTTCACTTTTAAAAATTACACCAAAAAAAATTATCAAAAAATCGTATATATGTCTATATGTGTATATTGATATAAATCGGTATCAAAAGTTTTTTTTTGTTTTCATCTCGTAATTCATGATTTTTTTTTTCTTCATTTATACTATTTTGCAAAAGCAAAATTATGTCGATTCGATTCTACAGTATAATTAAGAGCTAAAGAAAGGTGAGAAAAAAAAAAATTAAAGTGAAAGATATAGAGAAACAGAGAAAAACTCAAAGTGTAATAAAAATTATAAGTCACATATATTTTTATTCGTACATAAAAGAATGTGAGAAAGAAGAAACCTTCCTGATTTGTTTTCTTTTTTTGAATTAAACCGATAACAATTTACAATTAATTTATAATGAAAACGCGCCGATGCGCTTCTTCTCCATCTTGGTATGAACAGAAAGTATTTTTTTTCGATAATTGTGATTGGTTATTATGTAAATATCTGCTGTAATTTGTTGCAGGGTTGTTTCGATTCGTTTTTTTTTTTTTTTTTTTGTATGTTTTTCCTTTTTAATATGTACGTAAATGGATATTTTACGTTTTATTTCTTTAATTTTATATAGAGTATTCTATTAAATATATAGGTTTTTTTTGTTTTTCTTTTGTTTAATTTTACTCTGCAACTGTGACGGTTCCTGGAGCCGTCTCCGACGTTACTTCTGAATTGACCTCTGTTTGCTGTTCGGCCTTGACATCCTGCAAAAGAGGAATAAATATTATATTCATTTAATACTAAAGAGCATAGTTTGTAATTAAATTTTTGTTTAGAATTAAATAGGGTCTTTTTAAATTAAGGATTTTCCTGCCCACGTTTCCTAAAGCAGTGTAGACATTTAAAAGAGTTTTTCTTTCTCTTTAAATTAATAAAATATTTCATCACACTGTGATACATCCCCTTAAAATAGAAATACTTGATGAATGAGTAATACAGAAATGTATCCCACTTAGTCATGATATTTTTGAAACGCAATTTTATCTTATTCCGAGAAATAATTTTACAATGAAAATATCCTGAAGTGTTTTGCTTGCTATGCAGTGAAAATATCCTGAATATTTTGAAATAATATTCTACATGAGTACACACCTCCTCCGCTTAATCGCAGCAACAAAACACGCCCAAGCAAAAAACATTTGTTCACATATATTTAATACAAAATCGCGGGTTCGTTTCTAAAAAGGAGATGAAAAACCCACCTAAATTATTTTCAAAAACTATGCAATACACGAACTCTGAAATTAATTTATATCTCTAAAAATAGAAACAAAGAGAAATGTTATTGTCAGATATTAAAATCCCCAAAACGCACTTTTGATGGCGACGTTTTAAGTGATTTACCACGAGTCTAATTTTGTTGAAAAATATAAAACTGCTTAAGGGGTTATATACAGTCAGGATTTTTAGAAAATCGATTTTTTTATTATTTTATTTTTGTAATGTACATATATTAAAGTACAGCCACAGAAAATGTCATGTCAATCCGGTGAATATTCTCGAAATTACACGCATATTTGTAATGACGTGTTCGAGTTTTTGTACTAAATGCAAAATGCTTTTTAAACTTTAAACGCGTTTTTCTCAAAACTGTGTTCTTATAGTCGGTGAGCAAGATTTCTCGGAAACGGCTGAACGGATCAGTTTCAAATTTTAACATAAGCTTCTTAAGTATATTTTTTAGTAATTAATCGAAGCTTTTTGCTCACCGATAAATATTTTCCGTTTTATAAACAATTTAGAGCGAAAATTGTTGTTAAAAATCGATTTTTTTTTTTAAGAAGCCGCCATTTTGTCAAAAATTCTTATTTTGCTTATTCCTTCGATTAATTACGAGACAAAACAATATACTAACGAAATATTTTTGGTTTTTCCATTTTGGATGATCCAGTCTAGAGATATCGTGCACACCGCAAAACGCTTTTTTTTAGAGTTGCTCCCGGGGATCAGCTGTAGCAGCTTTTAAAAAAATTATTTTTACAAATAAAAAACATTAAAATACACTCAAGAGTTACCGTTATATGTGTACAGAATTTTACATTAATAACTTAAAAGATCATCTCAAGAAAAATTCTTGAAAAATCGACTTTTTTGGGCCTCCTGACTGTATATAACCCCTTAAAGGGGAGACTTTGGACTGATGAGTTTAAGGTCAAATTTGTTTATTTACAGGGCAGTGACCCACAAAATGTTGGTTCGAAGCGTAATATTTTCCGAATTCTTGACGGTATAATGATATTATTAAAAATAGGAAAGCTATCAGTTCAAAGCTGAATGTCAGGATGTAGATGTTTTTAATAAAATAAGCTTCTTTAAAATACGTTGGGACATATTGTCCCAGTAGGGATGAAAAGGTTTCGCTTGCAATAATAGCCCATAAGAATTTTAAAAGTTTTTAAATGGCTATGAATGAACCTTTCGCAAAAGAATTGAGCAAGCAAGCGATCTTTAGACATCCGTGAATTCCATAAAATTATTCGTTGTGTGCTTGCTTGTGTAATAAAATTGTGTATGCAAATCATGTCATTATGAAGGCTTCAATTACGCGATTTGTTATGTGATATTCAAAAACCTGAACCTAAATAGTTGGTAAGAATTTTAAGTTTCAAATAGAATTCATTCAAGTACAAAATCACATGTAAGGTAAACTGTAAGGTTTAACAATTTTATGTTCTCACCTCAATTGTTTTATGTTCTGGCTGGCTAACTTCTTTCGATTCAACCGCAGGTTCATGATCACCGACACCATTCTCCTGAAAATATAAATAACAAGTCAGCAGGACATTTCGACAAAGTACACAAAATCTTAAATAAAATAGTTTTAGTTATAGAGAAAAAAAAACAGAAGAATTATAAGAGGAAAAAATTCACATCGTTTCAGCGCACAACAAAAATTATTGCAACTGAGTCACATCCATTCAAGAAAAGCACACCTGAAAAATTCGTATTTTTAAAACGAGGTGAATGAAATATATCTGCAGCACAATTTTAAAATGATCTTCACACGGTTCCCTTTTTCGTGGTCAGGAGCAGAATATATAAAAACTTTTAAAAATAGAACCAAGTTCAAGATGCTATTTATTGCTTTCATTTCTTTTTTGAAAAATTGAATATTCATGTGGAATTTCAATGATTCTGCGGGAAATTTATTTTCCTCACGTTTTCAAGTGGCGCGACTCAATGCGAATCCACAGGAAACATTTATGACTGCTTAATGCGATTTTCACGCACATATGACATATGCGAAAATATTGTTTTCTGCTCTTATTGACGTATGTATTTAATGTATCGAGTGCGCAATTTTATTGACTTCATCTAATCAAGTACTCGTCCTTGTTTTTGTGTGGATTTGGAAAAAAAAGGGGCCATTGGAATTCTGCCAGCAATTACTTGCAAGTATCAACCCTTTTATAGTAAATCGAATTAATTTCTATCTGAGAATTTTCAAATGAAAACGAAGTAGTATAATAAAATTTAAACATTTCAAACGAATTGCAGTTTCGTACTCTGGAAATGCGCATAATTTAAAACCGATCAAAATTCCTTTCAAACATTTCATTCGACTTCAAACTCTCATTACTCACTCATTTTAACATTCAGGTCCCACTTTTTCAACTTATAATTCTTCGAAAAACAACAAAAATCAAAATCGCAATAGAAAAACGATTTTTTTTTAGTAAACTAAGCGCTGTAAAAATGTTGTTAGTCACAAGGTGCGAAAAATAAGTTTTCAACGGACATTCTATGGTTAAGGAAATGGAGGTATAAACGATTTGCTCCAAATAGGGATGAATTCATGTACTACGGACGATTTATTAGCGCTCGCATTTTGTGGCAAGCATTTACAGGGGGAGGTATAGGCAGGCTTGACGGCGTTCAAACAGTTACAGCAAGCAAAAAATATTATCGACAAAAATTTTGTTTGTTTGTTAAAGCGTTCGCCTTGCTTCTAGCGACTGTGGAAAATTAGAATAAGGACACGGAAAAAGAATTTCATTCAGTCCACTGGCAAAATAAGTTAGTGAAGAGGCGGACGCAGAGTCTGAGTCCTGTTTGAGAGTACAAATAAATGAGTTTCTAAAAAAACAAACATCCAAAAAAGCTCGTTAAACAACGGGCACAAGAGGCTAAATTTCGTGTTTTATGCAGTTTTTTGCGTATTATTAATATTATTATTATTTTTTGACTACGGGACACAGAAGACAAGACTGCGAGCAAATCACTTCAGCTAGTTTCTAACTCCACTAAGACCTTCTTGCAAGTAAATCACCTTAGTTGCTGTCGTCGGGGCAGGCGCTGCTGCAGTTCCTTGATCAGCTTTAGCTGCTTCTATCACTGTTTCTGGCTTAGCAGGTTCCTGTTTAGTTGATTCTTCGACACTTTCTGTTTTTGGTGGCTCAGCTCCAGCTGGCTCTTTATTTTCACCAGCAGCAGGCGCGGCGGCCTGAGTTTCACAAGCCTTCGCCTCATCTTTAGCTGGCGCCTGCTGTGTCTCAGCACTGACCTCAACTTTTTCTACAGTCTCTTTAACTTCTACCTTTTCAATTTTTTCTTCTACAGGGCTAGGTGCAACTACCGGAGGGATTTGTTTGTCAGTAATGGAAGTGTTCTCAGGAACCGTGGGTGGAGTTATTAATTGTTCTTCGGGTTTTGGTGCATTGCATGAAGTTTCTGTCGCAGCGGGCTGTGCTGCCTCTGGACTCGCAGGCTTCTCTTCTGCCGGTGGTGCCTCTAATTTAGTATCTTCAATTCGTTGCTGTGTTATAGCTGCTGCTTCTTGCGTTACCTCGTCTATTAAAGCGATGGTCTGTGCAATTTGTTCCGGATTAACGTCACCTTCTACCTTAATATCTTTACCTAACACTAACTCATCCGTTACCTTTTTATCCTCTGCCACAGGACTCTTAGCTGCTTCTTCGCTCTTAACTTCTTCTTTAGCAGGGGCTTCTACTTTAGCACTGTCTTCTTGTTTCGGCTTAGCTGCCTCATCGGCGGGAGTGTCTTTTTTCTCTTGGACTGCTTCAACAACTGTTGGTGCATCACCCGCACTTTGGGCGGGGCTTGGTTCTGCACTAACTTCTGCAACTTTTTCAGCAGTGACAACTTCTTCAGTTGCTGGCTTATTTTCTTCAGTCGGAGGTTTTACACTATCAGCAGCAGGAGGGGCTGATTCAGCTGCCTTTTGTTCAACCGTACCTGCAGGTGTTGGTGGTTGTTCTATTTTTTCAACTTCAGCTACCTTACTTTCAGCAGATTCAGCGGGCTGTTCTACTTTCTTATCACTTTCTTCAGCTACTTTAACTTGAGGCTCTGCAGCAGCCTTCTCAACAACTTGTGGCTGCTCTGGAGCCTTCTCTTCTGTGACTGGCGTCGGAACTTGTGGTTGTTCTGGCTCGGAGGGTTTTTCAGTATCACTTAATGCAAACACCATCACCTGTGAGGGAGGAAGGGTGGAAGGAAGGGGAGGAGGGGGAAGATTCTGTGCGACTTCACTATCACCACCATCGCCTTTAGTTTGAGATTCTTTCTGAACGGATTCGTCAACCGCAACATCGGTTTTAACATCTTTTACCTCAATTTTTGTTGCAGCAACTGACGATTCAGTGCCACTTTCTTTTGGAGCATCTTCAGCGGGTTTAGCTGCGTCATCCTTTTTCGTCGTATCATCTGTACCATTGGTAATCGGTTCGACTACATCTGTCTTATTACTTTCGGCGGTTGTCGTTTCTGGTGCCTTTGTGGTTTCCTCCTTAGCTGGTTCATTTCCATTTACTACTGGTGTGGATTCTGCCTTTTCTTCTGGCTTCTCAGTTTTATCAGTTTCTGTTGGTGCAGGTTTTTCTTCGGCTGGAGTTGATGCTTCTGCTGCGGCCGCTGGTGTGGCTGCTGCAGCATCCGCTGTTTCGGCTGGTTTCTCTTCAGGTATTTGTTCTTTAGGGGCGGCTGCTGGATCTTCAGTTGTCTGAAAATATAATTGGAATTTCCTTAGAAATTTCTTTTTCATATTTATAAGTTATGGTTCAGATCAGGCGATCCCATAATTCTGACAAAAGCTACTTTAACCCTTTCGCTACCAACGTCACATACATACATATATGTGACTGCTAATTATACTGGTTTAGAACGTTCTAAATACATTCTCCAAAATTAGAACTGGTATCATATTTAAATAACAAAACGGCTGTTCCTGAGGCCTTAGTAGCGATTGGGTTAACGATTTTTCAAAAAATTGTATCACAATGTGATGCGTCTGTTCAGTCCAAGAGTTTATTTTAGAAAGGGGAAGGATACCACAAAAGTTTAGCTTACATAAGCAGTGCAGAAAAGACTTCAATATTAAAAGCACATAGGGTTTACTGTCTAATTCCAACACACGGTGTTGCCAGTATCCAACACATCCAAACTCCAAAGTCGTAGCACAACTTCACTGCAAACAAACACCAACCAAAAGGTTATTAAACCCCTGCTAGTTAAATAACTAAGGAGAAATGTGTCGCCAACCTTCCACAAGTTTGCATATGTGTATGTAGGTAGACGAGTATGTGCAAACTTTTAAACCGTCGTCTACCGGGCGTCGGGCGCCAATAAGCTTAACTCAAATTGATTATTGATTTGACATGTTATTAAGGGAATTATGCCATTTTCTAGCCTTGGGTAAAACTTCCTATAAATGTACAATATATATAGAAACAAGTTAAATAATAGTCTGAGCTTCCCCTAATCTTAAATTGAGGTACAGGTGAAACCAGATAAAAATACGCACCGCAGTGCGTATTACGAATCAATAAATAGGCTGGCGCCAGACGCCGAAGGTTGCTAGATTTTATTCAGTCACGTATTCAGCTATTGCGTGTCAACCACATCACTTCTGCAATCTGAATATCGTCTACCGTCGTTTTAGTAAGATACTACAAAATATAAGGCCGGCCATACACGCTCAGTTATATTGCACAATAAAACTGCGTGACGTCAGAACTGATGGAAAAACTGAAGAAAGCTCAGATCACATGCACAATTTACTCAGTTATTAGCACAGTTTTTGACCTGCCATGGATTCAAGTGAGAAGAGAACGAAACTTTTTGATTTAATAGAACCGTAACGTTTCCTTCTATTTCTTTTCGATTTAAAAATTGCAACAGCTAATAGTACGTAAATTAATCCTTTTCTTTGACACATTATAGCTTACTATTAATTTCCTTCAAAATGAATTCTTCACGTGTTGAACCTACAATATCTTAAGAAAAATAAGCAAATTGTGCATTGAACTGAACTGTGTGTGGACACCATCTGGCGCAGTTTTTTGCGCAATATTTTACACAGCTTCCCACGAGAAACCCTGGTCACAAAAAAGTGGTATCACAATGGGCCTGTAATGACCTAAGTGTGTCTTCGGACAGCCACAACAATCTACATCACATCTACACAGCTTTACTGTGCAATATAACTGAGCGTGTACGGCCGACCTAACGATATAATGCTTTAAATTCATTCAATCGACTATATTATGATTCGAATTGATACGTTGAGTTTTTAAATATTTCATACATTTTCCTCATTAACCCTATTGCATTTTTTTTCCTTCGTGAAAAGGATGTGACGTATCATTGAGGATATACGAGGCCAGGTGCTCGAAAAAGTGGCTAAAAATTGGACTGATAGGATGCGCTATGTAGCTTGTAATCCATATGCCCGAAATTGAATTTAAATATCAAAGGCTAAAAAATTACCTTTCGAACAAAACCAAATTTATGGTTACTTGCTCAATTTTTGTGTTTTACTTATGTGCGATCTATTCTCGAAAAAGAAAAGCTATTGCATATTTTCTTAAAACCAAAAGTAGCCATATTCATAATTAATGCACGACAATCTGAAACTAATGATGTAATAAATCATATACTCTGAAATTAAAATGTAAAAATTCTTCAAAGTCTATCCAATTCTAATCGTTGACAAATTTGTCCTTCAAAATTTAAAATATTTTTTGTGAAATTGCCAAACTAAAAACGTAATTTAAAAGCACTACCCACAACTCAAAAACTTTAATACAGAGAAAGTAGAAGTCGCCAAATAGGTAGCATACATTTTACGTTTGTGATTTCAAAAAGAAAATTTATGGCGCGCTTACAACAGGAAGTGATTAATCGCCAGCTGTAGGACACTTCTGTAACATTTAAATTATCGAATAATTCGTTAATCTTCTCGTTATCCTTGAGATTGCTACCCATTTGGCAAAATAAATTAATTTGAATTGAAATGCGCAAAACTGAGGCAATATTTAAAAAAAAAACACTATTCAGCCATTTAGTACGGAATAGAATATTCTTTGTTTACAAAGAATTCAATCCTACTTCTTTGAAATCACCAACTATTAGTCACCAACAACGTCACAAAAAGAGCCCACTTCACTATCCAAAAATTCCAAAATTCATCCAAAAACCTACCACTGGAGCAGGTACTGGTTCAGCAGCAGGGACTGGGGCTGCGACTGGTGATTCTTTCTTTTCCATCGTGGAATTTAGAACAGTGTTGCAGAAATATTAACAAGACACTTTAAATAGACTAGTTTAGATAGAACCGTTAAATGTTCAATTCTCAACTGAGGAAGTATCCTTAGGGTGCACCTCTTATATATGCACAAACATTTTCGCAGCACTCTGGTGGTAAACATTATCAAAATAAACTCAATACAGGCCGCCGCGGTATTAAGGCCCGATGATACTGACGCAGACCAGTCGCACGTTGTCTATATGTCTCTTTTTCTGTTCTTTTCAGTTTTGCAAGAAAAAGCGGAAAACTTAAGATGAAGGCTGTATATTTGTATTATGTGTATTTACGCTTCAAGTACCTTTGAATATGGTCGCATAACTCTTCGAACATGACAATAACGCATTAATTCTAATTCAATTTAATATTTATACAAACGCACACCCCAACGGGGGTAAGTTGGGCTTGTTTGGGTGACTGCAGCAAACTTTTCTAATAATATCAAGGCTTTACAAAGCCATGTATGTTTTAATGGGGGTAAAAAGTTTCTTGAAAGCCCCCTTAATGGAACAAATGTCTGCAGTTCGTTCCACGATTCTTCATTATCATCCTCGGAACAAATGAGGGAGAAATAATATCAATATGTAAGTCGTAATTATATCAGAAAATGTTGATCGTTGGCCAAATTGTCGCACAACATTGAACAACATCTTCAGAAGATTGACCGCCCGCCCGCCTCGGTTTCAACGGAGCTCTATGAGACCTAAATCCACCTACACAATTTTGTTCTTTCCATCGAAGATGAAAAATTGCGATTTCTTAAATTCCCATGAATCGTGAGGGAAAATGTGAAAAACACGTAGGAAGGAAAATACGAGGTAAAAGAAAGTTCTTTCGACTTTAGACGGCGCTCTTTCATACGGGTAGAAAAAACATCTCGCACGAATGTATTTTTTACGTGTTTTTGACGATTTTAAACGCTAGTGGGAAGCATATAAATAATTTCTAGGATTTTAAATTTATATCCTTGTGGATGTGGTGATGACAATCAACTTTGATAATATATCCTATATGAAGTGAAACAAAAAAAGTTCCGAAAATGATATTGTGTAAAATTCAAAAGACTTTTTTAATAAGTAGCTTTCAAATGCTTAAGTTCAATGTCGGTAATATAATAAGGTGCTTCAAAATCAGTTGACGACGTTGTGTGTGGCTTTTATCATGAATATGCAATTTACAAAAATGTAGCATAAAGCAGTGGGAGAGCGACACATTCGGGATTCCGAGTTTATTTAAATTCTATAAAATATTCTTAAAAATTTATGCATCAGAGATGCTCATGTTCTTGAACTCTGCGGGGAATCATTCTAAAATTAGTGACTCAACAGACATTTTTATGCCACAATTATAGAAAAAGCTTTAAAGATATATTACTGCTAAATGTCTGGTTGATTGCTGGAAGTGACATTTTTATTTTTAAATAATTTGTTACTATGGAATTAATCGAATAAGGCCAATAAAGAAATTGTGACACTTTACTTCAAGTTTGCATTGCGTGACGTCCATCGGGAATAATTCTTATTAATTTTTTTCCAGAAATAACTAATTTATTTATTTTTCTTTAGTCTTCTGATAACATTAATTCTTACAATGTGCATTACTTTGAAAATATGCAGAATACTTCTGAAAGTGCATGTCTGCAAATATTAATTGGAAAAAACTGCTCGAGATCCACTCGAATTCCAATTAAAGAGTAAATCACATAAATAAAGCAATCCAATAAAATTGAATCAGCTGAAAAGAAGTAATTTGAGTGTATAATTAAAAAAGCAAACGTAAATTGAGTTTTAATGAATCATATCTGAATACGGGGTCAAAACCTCATTATCAGAGGAATCCATGGACAGGAAACGTTTATAAATTTCTTGCAAACTAGCAAAATGCAGAACTATGAATCAGAAAATTATTTACAAAATAAAATTTTATCTGCTTTAAGCAATTTCACTTTTACTTCGCAAATTTCTAGTGAATCATTCAAGAATTTAATTAATTTAGTTGTTATGATTTTGATAACCGTTGTCTTTTTTTCTGATGAAACTGTCTGTTTTTATGAAGCAATAATCTTTTTTGATTAAAATCGTGTGCCGTTTAATTATGCAGAAAAACATATAGCAGATATTTCTTTTTTCGTGGGAGAGTAAGTGATATAGGGGAGAGTGGGGGAAACACGAACGTGGGGTAATCCCGAATCCAATGGTTCTAATGTGTTAGAGAGAGATAGCCATATTTTACTTGCCGCCATTTCGGAGACCATGCCACCACCTGTGCCAGTCAACAACACGGGAGACGCGGACGCACGTACTTGTCAAGATATGCATTTTTCAATATTTTGCATGTTTTTGATGTAATTTTTTTGGTAAATTAAAGTTGGTGTTGCTTTATTTCTATCTACAATAGTAATTTAACTTTTACATAGTGGAATACTCACATATTAATCAGCTAAATGACAATGACGCAATCAGCAAAAGAAATATAACCTACATTTTTTTTTCCATTTTATTGTTTTCGATCCAGCGGGGTAAAGGCGAACACTCTATGTCGGGCAATCTCGAACGTTCGGCATTACCCCCCTCCCTTTTGTTGGTTCCGCGTTCATTTTTTTTTATTATTTTTTCAGATGCCTCATAATTACAAAAGAAAGACCAAAACAAAGTACAGTCTTGAAGATCTCAAAATCCCATTTTTTCATTATTGTCGTACATTTTGTATTCGTTGAAATATTGGAAAAATGTATGGTAAAATTTTGATTGAAGGAAAATAAGGGAATCACAAACCTGACCCTGATATGACCTTCGAGGTCATGGTAAAGGTCATAGTTGGACGTAAAATTTTCCGCTCTTTCCATTTCCGCGGCCAAAAATAAGGGTTCCAATTTAAAAAAGTCAACTTGACCTTGAAATGACCTTCAAAGCCATGGTCAAGGTCAAATCTAAGGTCACCATTGAATAGCTGGGGAAAATTCCTAAAACTTTTGTCTACAACTTTTTGCTCCAAAATGCATTCCTCGAAAGTTATTTAGCCGTTTCCATACTTTTGGATCACCCTGTATAGATCCCCCGTTGAAGACTAAAAAATGGGCTCGCGAGAATTGTACTGACGGACAGTCACCATCTTTGGGTTATAAATGTGATCACTGTCGTTATTAATGTTCATACATAATTACCCCACTTGGTGTTCGTGTTTACCCCACTAATGTCGAGTAAAGCCGAACACTAAGGGTTTTGTTTTTTTTTTCATATTGTCACAATTTATTAAAAATATAAAAATTGATTACGGAATTCGTTAGACAGATAAGTAAACTTTATAGTTAAACAATAAAAAAAACTCTGTGATCAAATTCCACTGTTTTATTTAAGTTTTCCCTTAGGTATTCGTGTTTCCCCCACTTTCCCCTACAGTAGTTCTAATTTAAGCTCAGTAAGATGTATTTAAAAAGTTTCTGATGTGTTAGGATTTTTATTTCTTTGGTTCTGGATCTTTTATGTTTTAACACTAGATTGCCGGAGCGATTCAATTTGACTCATTTAATATTTATTTCCCATATATATTGAAAAAATTAAATAATTTTTTTAAAAATAAATGTTGGTTTTCACTAGAATTATGAAATGTATATAAATACTAATTTTTTCCCCTCCAAACTCCTTAGGTCCAAAAATCCATATGTGCTATACCTAATTTGACGGATGTGAGTCAAATTGACTCACTAAATATTTTTAACTCTAGAACTAGCGGAAAGCAAGTTTGTAATTTTAATAATTTTCTGCACCTTTAATGTAGTATGCTTTCAACTTTGAATTTATAATTATAAATGGAGGAGGTTTCTAAATATGTATGTTGTTATTTTTAACCTTAATAAGGTTTTTTGCTTTTAGATAAGGGTTGCTATTATAGTAAAAACTCGAAGAGATCTTGAATTGCGACGATTGACCCAAATAAGAGAAAACCAATCAGATATCAAAGATGAAGCAAAACATACTTTCACGCCTCTATCTAATATACATAATATTAAAAAGCAGTTGAATTGGCAAGTTCAAGTAACATGGAAAAGAGATAGAAGTAAGGGCGTCTGTGCTAAATATAATAAAAAAGTCTGCGAAAAATGGTTTTTAAAAACAGAATATATATGTAAATATTGTTTTGAATAAAGTTTCTTTAAAATAATATTTTATTTTTCTCAAAAAACCTCGATTTTGATGTTTGAGTCAAATTGACTCATTTCAGGCAAAGTAGGTATATACCCAACATCCGGCAATCTAGTGTTAAATGATTTTAATAGTTCTTTATAATTTGTTAATATTTGCAGTTTGAAAATAAAAATTCAATGAAAAAACCTATCGCTTATTCCTTAAACAGACCAATTGCAATTGAAAGAGCTAAACAAATATAGTAAATACATGTTCATGCGTTTTAAAAAAATATATATAAATTTAAGGGGCAAACTGCCCTCAAATAAGAGTGTGATGATGATATGTATGTAGGGATATCCCCACAAAACACATTTCTTTTAAAATTTGATGTAGAATACCATACTTCAGTCGCAACAAAATCTGCGGTGACACGTCGGGATACCCTCCTTGTTAAATAAACGTTTTCAGAATTTTTGTCTGAATGTCCATAAAAGGTTCCGAAACAGCTAGATGAAACTTTCAACGACCATAGTGCCTATTTATATTTGCAATCTACTCTTTAAGGGTTTCGAATATATAGATAAAATCGAAAGTCCGTTTCTTTGTTTATTGCTTAATCACGTCTAATCGATATTTTTCATTTTAGGTAGTACATATTCCACCTTAATATATAGCCTACTTTTTATTCGGATAAAATAAAAAGTTTCCAAATGGCAGCAAAAACTTGAAACTTCAAATAAATCTCATGAAAATTGGTACCTATGGGCTTATTTCGAACGTACCAAAGGAGCTTATTTCGAACGTACCAAAGGAATTTCGAATGGCGACCAAAATTTTTCACATTCGACGGGTTTTAATAATAAAAACATCTTAAGGCTACTAGTTTCGATTCTATTATCAAAATTTGGAAATTCAAGGGAAAGAATTCAAAAGAAAAATTAGTACAAAAGATATATTGGGGCCACTGATTTCGAATTAAATATCTAATTTTAAAAATATATTACGGCGGGTCTAATATGGTGATGAATACTTCTACAATACTTCAAAGGTTTTCTATGAAAATTAGTATATATAAGTGTTTTCAGGATCCCAATTCACGATTTAACTTGGAATTGGTTGAAACAATTTCTAGGATATACCAAACTAGAGGATTTGAGAAGTTTTTCATTAATAAGCATTTACACTACCACGCGTGAATCCGGGTAACTCAGCTAGTATAAAAATAAAATATTTGTATCTTAAAATAAATAATTATCTAAAAACTAAGATCTTAAAACAGAATCAGTCATTCCTTAAAACACTCCAAGTCAAATTAGTCCATAAATCTAATTACTCATGAAATTAAATTGACTTACTAATTACGTCTATCAAATCAGTTTATCTCCATCACTAAAACGCGTTAAAACATCAAAAATCTGATCATCTCTTCCCATTTACTCTCTTCTACTAAGTCCCCTAGAACACCTATCACTTAGCACCTGGTGATTAGATTTGCCAGAAACGGTTCCACTAAATGCCAAAATCAAATATTTTCTCAGTGTCGGCGACAGAAACAGCTGAGAAGTGTTCAAGGGCGCAGCTGGCCGCCATCCGAAATTAGCGTTTCGTCAATTATCACTTCCTCAGACTTTCAGAAATTAATAAATGCACGGTTTGGTGAACAAATCATTTAATAAAATGAATTATGGGCCCAAAAATGTCGCTGGCACGACGCCAGAGAGTAAGCGAAAATAAGCGCAGCAGGATTATAGAGACGCGTTATTATGTGCTGCTGGGCGGGATTATTGCACGGGATAGCGCTTCTTTTTGCGCGGCACATGCGAATTCATTTGACTAGAAAATTTCATTTCGTCCGTCGTGATACGGCTTGAATTAATATCCCTATTTGTTTTTGCCCTGGCATATGTTTGACGGATTGCAGCAATTTGATAGGTTCGCTGAACGCCTGGAAATTAGGGAAAAAAGGAACCACAACAGTTCGCTTGCGATACTTGTAAGGATTCTAGAGAGATTGTAAGCGATATCTTATGCACAGGCATTCGATTTTCTTCTTTAGTCATATAAAAAAAAACTGCTTTCTGACGTACTTAAGCGTGGTGTGTTCAAACAAAAAGTATACACCTCAATGGGACGGAATGTTGTTGACCTACCTCTTCTGGTACTTTTTCGCATTCTCCATTTACAGCGCCTTCATCCTTTTTCGGTGGTTTTTGCTTGTCCTTTTTGCCAAACGAGATACTCCGGAAGGACCATTTCTTTTTGACTTTCTCTTTTTTCGGCTTTTTACTACTATCTGCACTTTCCGTAGCGCTTGTTTCATTTATGTTCTTACTCTCATTTAATGTATCATCAGTAGCGCCATTTTCACCATTTTCGACTGTTTTATTCTCATCAGTTGTGGCTGCCACAACAACAACAGGCTCATCTCCTCCGCCTTCAATATGTGGTTTTTGTTCTTTTTCTGTTGATAAATCTTTTTCATTCTCGGTGCCTTCTTCGCCCACTTTTTCCTGTAAATGCAATAAGAGAGATTTTTATCAAATTAGCAATAATTGAATGTATCCGAATGGTTACAATGGATTCGGATGTAAATGTCACTGGAAAAGGTCACTAACAAATGGGCTTGCAAAGAATTCTTAATTTACTCAGAATGCCAGCACAGACAGGCTCAAGTTTCAAGAGCATTTATGCCGGCCCCGGCTAATGGGGACCACTATTGTTGGCTAATCAACGCCAACATTGAGTCCCATATATATTTATCAGATTCTCACTGAATTTTCCCAGGCAGATATATACAGTATGTATGTACACTGCAGGCCATTAGATGGATTAAGTGACTCAAATTCAAAATTATATTCCCCATCATGAGAAACGGGTGGTTCCACACAAGACACGATTTGCCTGATTCATGCAAAAACACTGTCGTGATTTGGAGCAAAATTATTAATTGGCACCCTTCAACCAATTTCAAGTTTCATAAGTCGTACTTCATATTTAATGTACATATATTATATACGGCTCCTGCTCTTGATGGGGTTATTTAGTGAAGATGGTAGGGTTGTGGATGCTAGAGCTGACGACGCCTGAAATCTCTTGATATTTTGGGATCATATTTCATCCTCCTCCTTGAAGTGGGCTTATGGTTATGAAAATTATATTTCCCTCGTAGAGCGACTTGCGACTCAAAGAGATATGCGAGTTCTTAGAAAAAGGATAAAAGATGAAAGCCATAACTTATGCATGTCATCCTAAAAAAGGGAATTTAGATCAAGGAAAGTGTGCGTTTGAATACAAAAGACATTATTGATACAATTGCAGGCAGTAAATAAATGGTAAAATGGTAAACAGTAATGGTTGATATTTTTATTTTTATTGTAAAAGTAAATAATATTTAATCGACATAGCAGTTTTCAAAGCGACATTTCCGATCTATTACTGCACACATTAAAATTTGGCCGTTTCCAAGAATCCAGTTTCTGACTACAGAATTCAGCAATTGCTCTTGTCAAGGGAGAACGATTTCGTTAAAATTAAAGTTTAAATATAAAGAAATATTGTTATTAACATGCGTGTTACATTTCTACGGGATCAATCAATGATTTTTTGAGTTATCGCTTAAGCCAATTTCAAAAGTATAGCTTTAAGAAAAACGCATTTAAAATTTAAATCTATTAACGGTGGCCAACCATGAGTCACGTTCATAGGCTATAACATCAGAGGTATTTTGAATTTAGTTTTAACATTTTGGTAGCATATTCTCGAATTGTTATCCATACACTTTATGGGAAAACAAATTTTGTTAGCTATTTAAAAGAAGTTGTCATAATTTTTTGCATGTCGTAAGAATTTATCTTATGATTTTTGACAATGTGACAAACTACCTAATTCCTCATTTAATCCACTCAGTGACACTAAACATCAGAGAGACCAAACACTATTAACATTGCGTGCAACAAATTAATTGTAGCAACATTTTATACTCACAGTTGCTTCGTTATCAGTGTGATGTGTATCGCCATTTATCTGAGGCTTCAGTTGATCAACGTCTTCAATCTTTTCCATTTTGCCGGTCCCTTCCTCGACATCGTCTTTCTTCACCTCTGTGGTTATGTCTACAGATCGTTTACTTTGTGCTTTTCCCATTTTGTCTGAAAACGTCAAGAAAAAATATCCATTAGTTATGCATATAATTTTTTGCAGAGTAATAAAAGCGATCAAATGTGATATATAAAAAAAAAAAAAAAAAAAAGTGCGAACCTATCAAATTTTTTACTTCTTCGTTTTTTATATCTCTCTCTTCGGGGGATTGTTAACTTGCAAAAAATAAATATTTTTAAAAATTTATTCTTTTAATACGGAGGAGGAGGCGATATGAGGTGTGTCTCTACCTGTTAGACAACAATTGCATTATCATTTAAAAAAGCACACGCTTTTAACTCGCGCACAGCGATCATCGACATGCCTTGGATACTTTGTCGATCAATGATCCTAAAATTAGATCTTGTTCTGCCTACCTCTTAGCCACTCTTGCTTTCGCAAGCGAGCAAATAGTGTTGGAATAGGCCATGGCGTCTTCGATATTGGGTCTATTTTTAAAAAAATATAATAAAATCAAATGAAAATACAGTCCGAAATGTGAGTGCCTTAAAAAAAATGTAGCAACTCATTCGAATAATATCAATAAAATTCTTGCATCGATAGGACGACCATAGTTCGGAAGATCGGATGTCAGCAAAAAAATTATTGTTATCTGCTTGGGTCTTGTACAGTGCCAGGCCATGCACAGTCCTACCAGAGAAATCCGAGACCCTCTTAAAGTCAGTGGCCGCGATTTGTTGCAATCATAAGACATTTAATCTGCTCGCGCTGTTTACTTTAAGATTTTTGCGCATGAATACTACAATATAAATTAAGTGCGTCGCAGCAGCAGAAGCGGGGTTGCTTAAGACCAGATAAACCCCAACCATCGTCTCTTACATGGACGTGCGAAAGAATAATACTAACAAAAATAAAAATTAAAATATATTTGCGATTTATTGCTTTCCGCAGCTATTTTTGCAATTGCCATCTTGTTTAAAACAAATTCTGTACAGATAGAACAGGTCAGCCGCAGCTTCGTATAGATAGCGATACCGCGGTTAGTCCCCGAAAAAAACCTTCTTTTCTCTCAATTCAAAAGCAAACGGCGCGCGCAATAGTCTACAACGCATTCCGCACAAAATATATTTTTTTATTTCGAGATTAATATCTCGTTCAATTGAATGGCGCTCTTAATTTGCTTCTTTATGATGTCCCCCAGCAGAGCTGTAGAGCGCGAGACAAGCTGACAATGAATGTTCCTCTTAACTCGTCTAGCAATTAAACAATTAATTCCAAATGCCGGCTAGAATGATAGAGTGAATGACCCGCAAACGCAATGGATATGCGCGGTCAAATTCTTAATTGAGTGTCGGCTTTGTTTTGTCATGACTTTCGAAATATAGCCACCAAGCGTGTCATTTTTCTGGTAAAATCCTTTGGGAAATATTAAAAGATGACTAAGTTGTTACAGTCAGTAGCCAGTTCGCAAAACACGTGCTTTCTGCTCGAAGGAATCCCTATGGGAAAATTTCACGCGGAGTTCCTCTTTCTGTCAAATGATTTTAAAATGTTTTCAACTGGGTACGCCTAATTTAATCTACGAAATACCTTACGACAGGTATGAGCTTATCAGTTACACGGATTTTTAAGCTGTGCGGGATTTTAAAAACACATTGTAAAGATTCTGCGGCGTTATTTAATTGGTCGTTCAATTTATAAAAAGAAGAAATCTTCGCATTGCGGAATTGGTAAACAAAAATAGAACGCCGAGAATTTGAGAAAGAAACACCATGGATTTTTTGCGCATTGCAAGAATGAACTGATTAAGAAATTATCATTCAATTTACGATCAGTTCAATAGTCAAGAATTCGACTCTATCGCTTTGATTTTTTCTAACTTCTTTTTATGTTTACATTTTCACAATTTGGCAAGCTATAGATATTTTTTGCAGAGTGACTCAAAGCAAGCTGAATCAAAGCGCTTATAAATTTAAAACATTGTATTGAAATCAAATCGTTTTGGTTTGTGTCGACTTCTTATAGATGAATTGCGTATTTTCAAATTCAGCAGTCTATCTTACGAGTTTTGTTTAACATATTTTCGCAAATGACAGCTATTCAGCTATAGATTTATATAGCTGAATAGTCCAAATTTGCGACAAGGAAGATTTTTGAAAAATCAGTACACAAAACTCGATTTCAAGCAAAAACCACGTGGCGAATATTGTTTGAGTTCACGTCGAATGAGTAAGCCTTATTATTGTTAATTCACTGTCGTTGTCACCTCACTTCATATTCGGAATTCTCGTTGTCGGGTGACGTGATGAGTCTATGAAGTGTTCCTTGTAACAACTATGTTTGACTAAGATAAATACATTTTTAAGGCTGAATTAATTTCTTTAAAGCCGGAATATTTTAATCTTTATATTTTACTGAGTTTTTGAATATTTAATGCTAAACGAGGAAATACCAACTTCGTATGCATTTCTCAAAAGGGCAGAGCTAAAGCAAAGTAGTAAACAAACGATAGAAGAAATGCGGCAAGGATTTTTAACTTCGAATTTAACTGCGAGTATAGGCTTTCTAACTGATTCCGAAGAAATATACGCTTTTTATGCTTTTAGTGGAAAAGAAAGTAGAAGTTAACTACATCGTCTATTTGAATTAAGCATAAAGCACATAAAAACCCCATGATTGACCCTAATCCCTATTTTTTTTTCGCAACTGAACCTCTTTAGCCTCTCACTACGTTAAAAAGTTCGGAAAAAATTACAACTATTTTTACGTCTTCATCACCTCTATGTCAAGAAATTTGGGAAATTATTTATTTATATTTTTATTCCACCGCCATTAGTTTTTCTAAACTAACGCCTGCTTGAAGAAGACGGGTCACAAATGACCCGGGTTGAAGGGATTGAGATTAAAGGAATTTACCGGACGACCGGGTTGAAGGGATTGAGATTAAAGGAATTTACCGGACGACCGAGTTTAACTAACGACAAAAGGAAACGCTAATTGATAACAATAATGTTTTAATATTAAACTAAATTGATATGGCTATAAATCGTTATATTTGCTTCTATCCGTATTAAATCCGACAGCAAATTTAAGACCTCTACCAACATCGACAAGCGCTAAAATTATTTTTTATTCATTAGTTTACTCTATAGATCGAAATAATCAAAAACGGTAACATTATCACCAATGCCAAATCTTTTTTCGCTTTCTATATTGTTTGTCATTCAGATTTTACCGACAAAACTTGTCACTTTGGGACGGTGTATACAGTCTTCAGGTGACAGCGAGAATATTGTGAATCTCGATATTTGTCGATGTAAACCAACAAATGTCGCTTTGAGTGACAACAAGAATACTGAATTTGTAAGCTCACGTCACATGGCATGTGACGTGACAATCAGAATAAGGGCGAGTGTCGTTTGTGTTCGACATTGGATAGGGTTTTAATTTGATGTCGGGTGTCGATTCAGTTCGACGTTGACTTACTGAATTTTGCCTTATTAAGATTTTAATAGAGACAGAATACTACTGAAGATACAAATTTTACTAAAGTCGCTCTAAGGCAAGCTCTGCTCGTTTAATCATCTGGAAAGTTAATTTATTAGAACTCCTCAAGCGCAACTCGAGGCCACTAGTTTCTTACACTCATAATGGCTCATGAATCGGTGCTTGTCGTAGCAGCAATATCATTCGATTGGAACTAGTATTTGGTATGTCAATAAGCGTTCGATATAATATGATAAATTGCCGACATAGCGCCAAGTTCAATAAATGCATATCGATAGCCTTTCTAGCCTTGTGATTCTCGCGTATACCGTGATGCACAAACACACCCAACAGGATGCATAAATCGGGAGAATTCTCGGACTGCCATACTGATAATCTCGCAAGCATAATTGCCGGAGTTTAAACTTAAATATTTATAGCCGGCTTTAATAGGATTAAAGCAAAGTAACATGAGCCGTAGATACAAAGAGATGATGTCTATCCACGGCGTGGACTTTCTACAGTGTTGGTTTCTATTTTTTCATTTTTCATTTTTGTATCTTGTTGCAAAATGTGAAAAGTTCACCATTTGCACCGGTTTAATATCATTACCTTTGATGCAGGTGTTCATGATCATAAAGTGTACAGCAAAAGAAGTGAGTGGCTTCACCCGACACAATGTCGGCGCTGAAGGGGGCGACAACAAACTACTTAAGGCTCTGGGCACACTGAGCCTCTCTATATATGAAAAGGCAACTAACGAGCAGAAGAGCCAGAATAATAAGAAAGGAATCACATAAAAATTTGTTGGCCGACTCGGCTCCGACTTCGGGGCACTTAAAATTCAGGGAGAGTACGCGATTATATTTTTTTTTCAACGTACTTTTCATTTTTTTTTTTTTTTTTTTTTTTTTTTTTTTTCATTCTTCTGCCCCTTTTACTCTATACTCCCCGTCATGACCATTTATTCATTTTATTCTTTAATGGTTCCGGACTTGGAGTCTCGGAAACAAATGATGTGAATTTCAAAAGTAAAATACAGAAAAATATATAGTATATGTACGACCGCATGGATACAATTGTAGGAGTACCCAAGAATTTCATATGGGAGGCACACTTTTCTAGGATTGATGGGCCGTTTAAAAGAACTCCCGAAGAAATATGGGTGTTTGGAAAATTTGTAATTTACTTCCGGTGAGGGTACTTAGAAATAGCAGGTTACTTGCGAGACATACGTCGCTCGTCGGTGACAAGAAATTTATCGTTTGAATGATTGCCGTTTTAACATTTCTCAGGGCGTTTGAAATTGTGACTTCCGTGAGTTTTATGGACAATTGATTTTTTTTATGAACTTTATATTTGATACCGAATGAGACGAGGGTTATGAAATCACACACCGGATGTACCTAGAGCGATATGATATTTACATATCTTTTAGATAAAGCCTTTATAAAATCGGCAAGAACATTTTTATCTATTAATAGCAACGGGTATACGTGAACGTGGGTTGAGTTAACGAATTCGATATTCAAATAAAAATGAGACGTCTATTATCGTTTTCAATCGAGAATTTATTAAATCACATTAATTATCATCCAAGCTTTCAAATCCGAGTAAATCGATATTATTCATATTGTCCTGATTTTAAACGAAAAAGCAATGCAATTATCACTGCAAGGTCTCTTGTTTTATGTGCATGGAATTTTATTTTTTCGTGTAGCACTCAAATATTCTAAAAAATAATTACAGTAGCCAAGAACGCTCAAGGCAATACTTTCCCATTAAAACCAGTAGATTAGGCATAAAGTATGAAAGTCTCTGATTATTATCGGGATAATTAATTAGTTTTATGGGAACATAGCAAATATTCTGGAAGTGTTCATTAATTTTAAGCCACTATTATGATTATATGTAGTTTTAAAATAGATGCAATATCCAAGTAACACATCCATGTTATATATGTATATAACTACATCCATGTTATATATGTATATATATGTTTTGGAAATCAGCGTTCGCACTTAATGGGGAATGCCACTGGAGATGCCGATGAAGAACTGTCATATGGCCCGGGACTACATAATTTAATGTAAGTATCAATATTTGAGTCAAAACTTTATTTTATATCAAGAAAAACGAAAATTTTTAACGTAATTTTCTGGAAACAGGTTTTTACCACATGTCCCAGCGAATACTCGAAAACTAATGAACCGATTTAAGATGCGAAGATGAGGAATTGTTCTTTTTTTATATCGCCACATTGAGGCTTATAACTTTGTAAATTTTTAATTATTTTCAATAAAAATTAGTTCTGACAAGGCAATTAGTATTTTTCAATATAAAATTTGTGTTTTCAAACATTGAATATATTTTTATCCGTAACAATAGTCCCCATAATTTGTGATCGACAATTCAGTTTTTTAAATCGATTGCTCAATTCAGCGCTTGTCTTTCTTATGCTGAATTCAAGTCGTATCATGATGTCTAAGGCGATTATCATAATAAGCTCTTAAAATATTAAATTTACGTAGTAAAAATACCCAATAAAATCTTGTTCGCATATCAAAAATACTATAAAGCCCGACAACAGCAATTTTCAACCTCAGCATCCGCCTCAACACAAGCCTCTTTACTCAGTAATAACCAAGAAATTTTATATTGATCCATGAATCAAACCATAGAATCCATTGAGTTTAACTCAAAGGCAGCAAAATCCCAACTGTTCAAATGCTCAGGTAAATCTCCCCCGGCAATAAATAAGCGTAAATTAGCATTGAAAGAGAGACTCGATCATAAAGGCAAATCCCTTGAAGCAAAATTTACAATTTTCTAAAGTACACGCCCCATTGTATGTTTCCTGCTTCCCCTGGCAAAGTAACAATAAATTATTCGAAATATACAGTACAACTTTCTAGCAAACGTGCGCGCACCACGCCGTGCACGGTGTACTCGTGCGTTTCGTTGGCTCGTTCACCTAATCCTGAAAAAATTAACTTTTTTGTTATAATGGAAAATATAAATTTTTATCACTTTTATTGTCGCATGAAATTTCACGAAAACAAAGCGAAACTCTCAAGGAGAGTACAAGAACGATAGCGAAAACGACGACTACGGTCACTTTTTATCTACTCCAACTTTTCTGATTCACACCTTAAGCATTCGACAAAAGTCAGCAGTGAAACGAAAACAAATAACATAGTTTTCCGTGAAAAAATCTGCGATGCATATGCGCGACGAACTTCCAGCAGTCGAAGAAGTCAGACGCTGTTCAAGTATTCCTCGATCGAATTCCCAGAGCTAGTACCAAGTCTCCGTAATGTACAACGTAGGAAATTTGAAATCTGAAATCACCACCGAATATCCATTTCCACTTTTACCCCAAATTCGCTCTTACTGATATTACTAAATACCATACGATTATTATTTTGAACAGGAACCACATTTCTTACCTAATTAGGAATCAGGAATACCAAAAAATCCAATGTCAAATTTAAAAGTCCACCAAGTGTCTGATCGCTACCACACTTCCATGCAATTCGATTTTTGACAGGAATTTTGAGAGTGAATTTACACTGAAAAAATGGCAAATGGTTTAAATAGGCGTCGACTTCTATCACTACTACTTCAGGTGTATCCTTGACACTTGAGGCAAGACGAACCTCGTTTCCGCGCACTTACTTCAGCCCCTTCACTCACAGCCTCCTTCCTTCTACTATAAAAGCGGCGAGAATTCACACATAAAACCGCGTCAAGAGTTTGCAGAAAACAATGAAAATATTTATCTTAGCGATTTTCACTTTCAGTTCTCCCACTGTATATGAATATAAAGCTTCTCTTAAGAGGTGTCGGAAAAAAACAAAAATCCACGGCTTATCTCAGTTCAGTGCGAAACATCTTTAAACTGGAGGGTGGTAGTAATAAGAAGGAATTATTGAAGAAAAAAATTTGCTTTTTCAGATACACGACATAATATCAAAAACCGCCACCCTACGCTAGAATGCCGTTCATTTCGGGGTCCCGGCTCAGAATGAGCGCAGAAACTGGGGACTCTTTGTTCGAGGGCATTGTGTTCGGCGCTGGCTGCAGCTTGTTCACTGTCTTGTCTTGTCTGATATGCCCGCCGTGAACGCGAAGAGACAACTCGACGAGGCGCACTCGGCGACGACGACGACGGTACACGCGCGGCCGAGGAGACGAAGAATGAAGAATGCACTTACGGCCTTTGTGCACTCCCTGCATCACACATAGGTCTTATTTTCGGGGACATGCATATGGTAGTTGTTCCCTATCGGGTACTTACTTTGCTGAGGTGATTTCCATTAAAGTTACAAAGTTTCTTTCATTTTTTTACATTCGTTCTATCTTTCGCTCAGGCCCCCCGTCACTGCAGCAGCAGGTTTAGTACGTTTTTGAGCTGATGTTTCAGTTGGAGACAGTAACCTTAGATTACATCAAGCGGAAGGAGCTCTCCGGTTGCTTTGCATACTCTCATAAACAGGTATGCCCTTGCATATCATTCTGAGAACCATTACTTATAACCGCAGTTGACACAGAAGCTCCAATTTTTTTATTTAACTTTATCATCTACTTCTGAGTGGGGCTTTTAGAATTTTTCAAGAAATTCATCACTGCTAGAGTTTTTACGATGTCGCTGAATTAAGCACAGATGTAGATTTGAAACAGACGACGAAGTACTAAACTTGTATAGTCTAAGAATGTACATTTTTTGTTCTGGGTTTCTTACAAGGTCAGGTCACCAAATACGACATTGAAAAAAAAAACCTACATCGACTGTAGAAATTGAACTTACATTGTTAGTTTAACAAATTTGCAGCAATGTGTTGATTTAAGATAAAAAAATTAAAGACAACCTGTTTTTAGGTGAAAGTATATCGAAAATAAAGAAATATGTATACAAAGGAATGTGGTAATAGCTGCGTTTTCTTCACAATCTGATCAGGATCAAATATAGCAGTAAATTTTGTATAGAGTTTAAATATTTTGAATAGTTACAAATTTGAAACATTCTTATTTTTGTCAAAAGAACATCGTATTGCCTAGACTTATGCCCATTTTGCGTAAAACAATTAATTCAATAATTTTTTCAGATCAAGTTTTGATGTGTAGTATAATTGTTATGGCAATTTGATGCGTTTAGTTGCAAAATTTGCTATTAAATATGATCTAGATCGGGTTTAGGAAAAACACAACCATTAACTGAGCTTATCCGGCTCAGGCAAATTTTGCATTTAGATTTTTCATGTCAACATCAAAACTCGAAACGAAAGTTCAATATAGGTTCAAATTTTACATTCTCTATTGTATGTGTGCGAATCATGACAATTTGTTGGATGTATTTGTTCCAATTTGATGTAAAATTTGCCTGATTAAGATCCTAAGAAAGATAGTTGAAAAAACACAACTAACGAGTTTTAGCTCAAGCGTTTTAAATCTGAATTTGAATACTTTAAAGCAATTCATTTAGTATGCCAGGTTTTGTCAACACAGTGCAGACTTCTAGGTCAAGTTCTAGAGATCTCTTTTTTCCCCTGAACATAATCCTATTAATGAGTTATCAGCCTCATTCTTCGGTATAATTACCTAAAAACAAGAAATAAATTTCATACAGGAATGTTAAAAAAAATATAGCTCAAATTTAAAGTGTGTACACAAGAAATTCTGAAAAACCCCAGAGCCATTTTTTAAATATTTCTATAGAGTCCTGTAGAATGTAAATCTTCACCATTTATACAAGTCAACAACAAAAATCAGATTAAACCATTAAATCGAAAAGAAACCACAGAGACAAAATTCGAAGTCCAATTGCAGGTGAAAAGAACGAGAAGACGGCTTCAATCCGTTGAAAAGAATATCCTGCCGTGACCGGAAAAAAACATTAACCGAGCTCGTTTGAGGTGTGATGGTCCCTACAGGTGCTACTCAGAGCAGTTACAAAGAAGAAAAACCTCCACAGGTGTTGGAATTGAGATTGCAAATTCTGTGCAGTTTTTTCTTGTATATTTTCTTTTGGTACGAAGTTATGCAACATTTTCTGTATTAACGTAGTACTTAAAAAGGTTTTAAAAAAGCGCATAAAACATTAAACTGGTTTTTGTGCAGGTTCTTAATTTGCATCGTTATACTTTGTCATTTTGTTCACTTGATTGTGACAATCGGGAAAAATACTAGATTAAGGGGACCTTTACTTTCAAAATCGAAAAAAAATTAATTTATTTTTTTTTTAATAAAAATGCTTCTTAACATTACACAAACACTCTCCTAAAACCGTTTTAAGAAATTCGTAAAAGAAAAAAAGTTATACCTATATCCCAGTAGGAAAAAGAAGGGGCTAAAAAGAAATGATATAACTGCTTCTCGGGCAACTAGCACTCCTTCCCGACTCGATTCTTTTCCTTCTTCTTTTTTACCCACGACGGGATTGGAGGCAAGATCTTGACTTTCGTTTCCCTAATAACCAGGGATAGAAGAAGTAACTCTGAATGACTATTATAAGAAGTTTCGCTTCCCCGATAGAAGAAGTTATTCAAAATAAATGAAATAGAAGAAGTTATTCAAAATAAATGGAATAATAGGGCCTATTCTATTAAACTGAGCAAAAGCTCTGTCTCAAATTTTATATAGAAAAACCAAACTTGATCTGAATCTAAGTAAAAATCGAGACTGAGCTGTTGCTCAGCTTATTAAAGTATGAGGCACTCATTGAGTTAATAAAATTTAAAACAACCTGTCATGCGCACTTTCTCTTCGAGAGTGGAAAAAAAACGCGTAGATGCAAGCTCATCGCACGATGACGAAATCCTCTTAAAACACAACAAGTTTTTAGGTAAAACTCATTTACTCCTTACCCACTCGATTCTCAGGAAGCAGGAATATAAGGTAGATACCTGCAGACCCATGCTAGAGGGAATATTGGAAGTGCTTGGAAGTAGTCATATCAGGCTTTCTTAGGGCAATCCCTTGATACATTTCCTACTGGGATTTGTAGCGGTACGAACACACGAATAAAAACTGGTTTCTATTTAATTCGGAGCGCGTCTCAACAATTAAATTAAATTAAAAAGAACTTTGAACGCGTTTTTCTCGAAATAACATTTTTGAAAATGGCCGCATCTGTATCTCAAAAACTATTCAGCGGATTTAAACAAACCAAACGCCATTCGATTCGTTATCAAATATACTAGTAACTAAACCTTTAAAAATATTATTTTACCACCCCACTTTTTTATGCGGAGGTAAACTACCCCCCAACTTATAGTCGTTTTTTAATTTTTTTAGAAAAATGTGTATAAAATGATATATTTATTAAAAATAAAAGGTCTTTTAGGTTTAAGTACTAGTTTTGTGTCTTACGAAAACAATCCACTAAAGATTTTTACTCTATCTGTTACATGAAGTCCTAGAGAAATGCGGCCGTTTTAAAAGTGCATTTTGGATGACGCCCTCTGCCGGCATTAAAATAAAATAAAGTTGCATTTAAAAATTTTTTTTATATTTTTCATAATCTTACCAATAATGTACAAAAGGTTTCAGAATAATAAACATAATAGTCTTTTCGAAAAAAAAACTTTTAAAAAGTGTTTTTTTTTCGATTTTGAAAGTAAAGGTCCCCTTAATAGAAGCAAGAGGCAAATTTTAAGTTCAAAAAGTCAAAACTAGATTAATAATTGGAAATTTTATAATGATCTCAGTGTCGGAATTAATGTTTATAAAGTTTACATCGAAAACCTGTGCCACGATTTTATGTACTATTAGTACTAACCACAAATTTAACTAAATTTCGAAAGTTCTATGTGCTCGTTAACACGTTCACTGTTTAATTTTATTCAGCTACTAATTCAGCTATTGTGTGTCACGCACATGTGCAATGAAATTGTTAAGAAATGTTAAGCAGTAGCAATAATAGAATACTCAATTGTATAAGAATATCGTGAAAAATATGCCTCCTTCATTTTTTAAAAGAAAAATGTAATTGCATTAAGAATGTGATATTTTTCAAGAACCTTCTTGCAGCTGTGTCGGCCAATACACTCTTTTGAAATGCAATCTATCACACTTCACACACGTAATGTAATGATGCGCTCATCTCTGAAACGGTCGTAATTGAAATAATTGATTCTGTATACGATTCTGGCACTCTCGAACAAAGCATTCATTAGAGCGAAATAAGTTTTTTTTTATCATAATCAAAATAGGAAGCAAGTTACAATGAACCCGTACAATATCTTTCTTTTCTTTTTTAAGGGAAGATTAAGAGCTCATTTTTGTTATGTAGAAGTTGTTTTATTAAAGGTTACATGTTAAATATAGTTTTCAATTATTCTGAGCTTTGTACATAAAAGTCGGAGAACTCCTCATCTTTCCTGAGTGCATACCAGGCGCAGAAGCGTTCATACCAATTTTAAATTTTCCACACGCACTGCATTTGAAAAGAACTCGCAACTTACACTAGTTGCGACTTTATGATACTTAAAAAAACCAAGTTTCCGCATGTTTTTTTCCCCGACTGGCATTCTTCGACCATGTTACATTCCTCTTAGGCTCTGAAGTGACCCATATTTTGTGGAGCAAAAGAGTGGCAAGGTAAAATCCCTGGAAAAAAAAACAGACGAAAAGAAGCGTCAGATGCATTTCGCTTGCATATATTTCTTCCTTGAAACTGAGCATATCTTGCAAATGGGGTCATTGAGGGAAACTCGTAACCTCCTCTTCTCGGGTTCATATTTTCGGTGTTTGTGTGTTTTCAGCATCGAGTCCGCGACCCCTCTCTCTTTCAATGTACGCTTAATAAAGTCAGTCAATATTGACATTTCCTTAAAATTATTCAGCCTATTCCATTAAAAACGGGATAATCCGGGCATTTGCCCTATTCCTACAACATGGGTCTCATTTTGTCGGTGCAATGTTCGCCCATATAAGTTGGCTGTGCCAGCAATCGTAGTGTGCCTTATTCATGGAAATTTCATTCTCGGAAAATTAAGCTTGCCAACAGACCGCCGGGAAAGGGTGAAAGTTTTGTGGATGACTCATCGGAATATTTCCTTTTATGTGCACAGAAGTGCAGTGAAGACTGTACACAGACTATAGAGAGTACATTTATGGGGTCCCGGACACGATATAGAAAGGGGAATCCGAAACAGTCGACCTATCTTTATTGGAAAAACGGCAATATTAAATACTTTCTACTTGCTCAGTTCATACCTGAAAATTGTTATCCAGAGTATAAAACAACTGCTCTGCAACTAGAAGTTGCACGAAACCAGTTTTACATACAAACGAGAAGGTGGGCAAGGTGAGGTGGGTTAGTTGAGGTGAGGCATAGTAAGGTGGTAGGCAGGCACAAGCACAGGCACTCGCCTAGCTATTTGCGCAGCCGCGCAGATGCAACCGAGGAGAAGATTCAGGTTTGAGTCAGTAATACTATATCTTTCTCATGCTAAATCCCGGTAATATTACATGCTTGACTCCGCACTAAAACGAAAAAAAATAAAAAACTAATAAAATCAAAAAAAACCAGCAATTACTCTTGAATTTTATTCGGTTCACTCAACAAGCACACTGCTCCCCATTAAGACGACCCAAAGTGTATAATAAGGAAACTTCCCTGTCCCAATGCACCACACACCAACGACGTCTCGAAAGAGGCTAAAGCTGAACCGCTTCATCTCTGACCATGTCCGTCCTCGAACTTTATTAAGTACCCAGACTAAGTCTGTCAGCTTGAAAATTTAAGTGCAAGAAGACAACGTTGTCGGTTTTCAGTGCACAATAATTTATCGTAGCGAGATTTTTGCTCGTACGCTGATTGCCCCGCGCGACGAACACAAGTAAATTTTTATTGGTGGCGCTGGTTGGTGTATTCTATAGTATATATTCCGTACCGGAGGCCACCTTTCCTGTCTCGCCCTGGCCGCGTGCCCTCGCCGCAAGTAAGTCGCTCATGTGTAAAATTTCTGTTCTTTGCGTATTTGATTATTCCTCTAGCAGCTTCTTGAGATGTTTTTGCTTGACGTACTCCACCCAGAGGGGCATAGTCTTGAAGACGTTCTCGTTCTAGTTCTTCTGCGGCCCAGCATATGTGTGATGTGTGGTAATTTTTACACTAAGTTCAAGGGAATCACTAAGTATTATAAATTGCGCCGAGTGTAGGAATTATGGGCCATATTCTCTCCTGGTTGTTTCTAAAACGTGTTTCCTTTACAGGCCCGTAACTGCGCTAGGGGATTGTAAGCGAGCTTAGAGGCGTTTAGCATTTTAAATGCTCGGTCTTATCCCGTTTAACTTGTAAATGAGCAACATAATTCATAGAAATTTTATTTTTTCGTCGTTCAATTTGGGGAAGGTTTGACTTGTCTTGTTTAACAAATGGTAGTATAAATATATTCAGAAAAATGTTTTGTTATATAAAGTAAATTGGCATGAATCCTAAAAAAAAATTACACATGATATTTGCAATACGGTTTAACAGAATTTATTAATAAAAATTATACAATAAATATAATTTAGGAGTTATTAACACTTTTCATAGAAATAATAACAGATTTGTCAGACTGTATACTCAAATGTTTCTATATTTTATGAATTTTCTTTTATGAATCGTAAAATTAGATCTTTAGACCTATATAGACTTACGGGATAAAACTATGGCTAACAGCTAAAATATCAAGAATAGAAATTATTAAAAGGGTCCAATCAAAAATCATCAGAGAAATTACCGAAGCACCTCGCTACGTCCGAAGCAAAATGCTGCCTAGAGACATTGATGCGGTAGAAGAAGTAATATCGAAATCAGCAAAAATTATTTAGCAAAACTCAAACACCACCCGAACCCAACAGCCAGAAATCTATTGAAAGGGAAAAAATTCGCCAGAATAAGGAAAAATTACCCACTTGAGTGTGGAAAATAAAATTTCGAAGCAACAATAAAAACTTGGCCGCAGCCAAAAATTTTTTAGTAATCATGGGCTCTTCTACTCAATCGAAGAAGTTGGATAACACCGGTAAGATAGTTAACAGGGTAAACCCGCAAGACATAAAATTGGAAAACATCGAAACTACCCTGATAGTGCTAACGACTATAGTGGGCCTATCGTTCAAATACAAAATATATAGACTACAAAAAGAGTCTTAAAAAAAAGTATAGCGTCACTCAACCATAAGAAGGAATCTCAACCGTTTTTTAATCTACTCGAACGTCATCAAATCAAACCCAAACGGATAAAAAAAAGCGATATAGTTTTGGCCGCTATACACTCCGCGAAATAAATATAAAGGCACCTCCATATTGTTTGAAAACAAATGAAACTAAAACCTTTTCTATATTTTTTTTTTATAAATAAAATTTTATTATTTCATTTAATAATACTTCAAGTTATAAAACATTATAAAACTCTTAATATACATATAATTAATGAAAACAACTAAAAAAGAACCGAAATAATTATAAAGGCACCGCATGTATTTTTCTTTTTTGTATTGCATAAAAATGTAATATTAAGTTTAATATGATGTATGGCCGCCGTGATTATTAATAACTTCTTGTAGTCGCCTTGGCATCGAGTTAATTAAATTTCGGATGATTACCGCGTCAATTTTATTCCATTCTTCTGTGATGGTCTCCTTTAGCAGCTTTATGTTGGTGTATTGGCGACCATGGTGAAAAACTTTCTTTGACAATATGGCCCACAAATTCTCGATTGGATTGAGATCCGGACTAAGTGCGGGCCAATCGAGAATTGGGATAGCTTTGGACGTTAGGAACTCTTTAGTTTTTCTCGAACAATGGATCGCAGCATTATCCTGCTGTAGGATGAACTCAGCGCCAACCATTTTCTCTCCGTATTCAATTAATACGTCATCTAATAATTGAATGTAGTATTCTGAGTCCATTCGGGTAGAAACGAAGCATATTGGCGTGGTACCATTGTACGTCATACCTGCCCAAACCATAAGAGAACCTCCTCCAAAATTTCTTCTCTTGCGATTTTGTCTTTTGGAAGTTTTGTCCCGCCAATACTTATGCGCACCGTCTGGGCCATCAAAGTTAAATTTTTTTTCATCAGTAAACACTACTGATTTCCATTCTTCGTCCCAGAAGCGGTATTTTTCGGCAAATCGAAGCCTGGCCTTCTTATGCCTATTTTCGAGTGATGGTTTCGCACATTTTTTGTCAAATGTGAGATTCAAATCACTCTTCATTATTTGTTGTACTCTTCGTACACTTACTCCTAAGTCCATCTGCCCCCGAATTTCCTTTGCGCTAAAGTTTTCTTTAAGCGCAAGTCTTTTAATCTCCCTTTTTTCTCTTTCAGTGACCGTTGGTATTCTTCCTTTCCGCGTTTTACTTGAGTACTTATCTCCCAATTTGATAAAGTTATCTATAACAGTGCTCGATCTATTTAATCTCCTACTAATTTCCCGATTAGACAAGCCTTGCTCATAATACGCTTTAATTTTTCCTTTTTCTTCGTCACTAAGAGATTTTCCGCGCGGCATCCTATAACACGTTCATGTATTATTGTTTAATTTTCATTTAAATGTGGGTAAAATATTCACAATATTAATTACTTACACGTTACTACGTTTTAGCTAACGACAAATCAACTGCTAACAATTTTTCGTCTATGCCTTTATACTTATTTCGCAGCAACTGACAGAACAGATAAGAAAACCTTTTCATTACACTCAAAGCAATGAACATGAATTAGCATATGTATGTGTAAGGGCTTATTCGGGTCCTAATGGAGTAAACATCAGTATTCGTTCTAAAGTGTACACAATGATTCCAACGAAAACTAAGAAAATGTTTGTGCCTTTATAATTATTTCGCGGACTGTATGTTGAAGTTTCATTAGTTTAAGAGTTGTAATACTGCATGTTCTAGCTACACTGTAAGCTGATACATGTCCGAAAATCCGAAATGAATGAAAAAAAAAAAAAATCTTTAGATCTATACAGGGTGTCCGGGAAGTAGTGCGCCAAAATTAAGGGGATGGTAGCTTGGGTCATGACCTGCCAGAATATCAAAATATGACCTTAGTGAAAATCTCACCGTTTTCGAGATATTTGGGTTTTTATGAAAAATTACATTCGATTTAAAATGAACATGGCAATATCTTGTTATTCATGAATAAAATGGGTGATTCTAAAATCTGCATTAATTAAGCAATAAGTAAAAAATGACATGCTTACCAGGTAGGGCAACTTATCTAGAATTTAAAAAAAAAAAAAAAAAAAAAAAAAAAAAACATGTCTTTTTATGTGCACCAACTAGTCAATAAACTGAAATTTAATTTTTCATAAAAACCCAAATATCTCGAAAACGGTGAGGTTTTCACTAAGGTCATATTTTGATATTCTGGTAGGTCATGACCCAAGCTACCATCCCCTTAATTTTGACGCACTATTTCCTGTATAAATTCGAAAAAACCAACTTCCTGATTTCAATAAAAGTATCTACTTGGAATTTATATTTCTTCATTAAAATTATTGAAATCAGGTCCCTTCAATGAAATGACTTCACTTATGGTGGTGAAGAGAAATCACCTCGATTGAAGATGATGACTCATTTTAATAATACATATTTATATGAGCTGTTTTTTGCGTTTGCCTGACCGTCCGTCAGAAACTTTTGGCCTACACTCTTGAAAGGCATAGTAGTTATATAAACATATTATATAATCTAAATATCGGGATGAAATAAAAAAGTTACGATATTTACTCTATAATGTATTCAAAGAAAGCCAAAGGAGGTGCAGAAAAAATTATATTCAACCTAAGCTACATAGTAAGTAAATATATAATTTGTGGTTGATGAAACCTTTAATTAGCGATGAAAATGTTCTCATTGATTAATAAAAGGTTTTTGGACTGCAATTATTTACTGAAAAATTTTCCATTTACGGAATGAAGACAACTTATTATTTTCAACAAGTTAATATTTCATTAAACAAATGAAAACTGCATTTGAATTCTGTAACATTTTACAGGAAAACGTTATAAAGAAATTTCAGTTATTAACTTTATAAGTTAAATCATCAAATTTTCGCGCGAAATTTGAAACTTGTTTTTAAAAACTCCGCCATGTAGTTAAATTTAAATTTTTTCGATGGATTTCATGGTACGGGCAATACCTTCTAGTTTAAACTTTTTGGTTTTTGTTTATTTCAGGCACTGGGAAGGTCGCTATCACTGCAGCAGTGGGGGACTCATTTTTGATCCTATTTGTCTCAAAAACGTAATATATTTCATTTCGGCTACATATTTAAATTTATGAAAAATAACCTGACTAATATAATTTTTTTCCAACAAAATTTGGTTGAATTGTATTACCAACAGTCAACAGCTAATATCCTTTGTACATGAATTCTTCTGTAATGCCATTATAATAAAAGTCAGCTAATAGTTCTTAAATTACATAAACTCATTACAAGCCGATTACCTTTAGGATCTTATCAAAAAACCATCAAACCCATGAAACTTAATACCATCGCGATATAATTTGTTTTCCAATTTTATATTTTCATTTTACCTTGAATTTATCGCAAAATGCAAAGAATATGCAAATGTTCCTTGAATCGGCGCGATGACCTAGCTTTTGATCACTTGCGTACACTTCCCTCCTCTTTTAAGCATGAAGAGAAAACCACACAGACCGGGGGTAAAGACAAGAGGGTGGGCCACTTCTGCTCTGTGCACAATTCAATAATAAAGTCTGGCGATGTTTTATTTTCATTCTTGTTGAATAAAACTTTCCTTTGTTTACGGCACCAATAAATTATCGACAGAAAAACCCTGCGCCGCTGATTATCTCTTTCTCATTGCAACAGCAACAGCAGCAAGAGAAGGAGAAGCGGACGATTCGGGGCGAAGGCGGTAAACGTCTTTCTAATGAATAATTGAATGCAAATTATTGAAACAAGAGCACAAGAAGTAGGTTCTAGCCGGTGTGTGGCTTATTGATATGGCTCTTGAGCTTTCGTATCACGTAGTGCACTTGAAAAAACCTCAACTCTAAGAAGTCTGAAGAAGACGAAGCTTCAGATAAGTTAGGCGTAGATTCTAAGAACTATACCGACAGCCAGAAAGAATGAAAGAAGTGTTGCAGAAGTCAATAAAAACGAATTCGCCAACCTTTACCCCCAGCTGTGGGGTAGCAAATGTACGGAAAGGCAGTTTCCCATGTATACGCAAACCAATTATTGTACATAAATTTGCTTAACATATAAAATTCGTGCAGCTCGTTTTTCTGCGAGGCTAAATGGCAACCGTAAATCGATGTTTTACAATTAAATGGAAACCAGAGGGGTGAAGTTCTTCATGGCTTTGATACCGGTACAAATTTTACATAAGACACATGGTGAGTGTATGAGTCACTGGTTAACTACTTCCGGTCCGGGGCAGGTTGGCGATGGTGCCCCCGGTAGGATCCGTACTAAGCAGCGCACACCTAGGCGAGCACTTATCTGTAAAACCACCTTAGATTATCGGTTCGTAGTACGTGACTCAATTTAGAATTTTAATTGAGAGACCGAACAGGCAACGAACAGCGAACACAGTGCCGCGCTCACGTGGGCAACAAACATTGCAATCGAGCCAACTCCAGGACACACATCTTTTCTTTTTATACCTTCTTATGCCTTGGCACGATATGATGCTTGCGGCGTGCCGCCTCAGGCTTCCAGGCATACATAGGGCAAATAGCTCGTTTAATATAAGGGGGAAGGCACAGCCGTGAACAATCTCGTTTTATGCCACTAGAAAGCCGGGCTTGCTAAAAGAAGAACAAAAAACAAAATTATAAATCAAATAACAAATAAAATAAATCGAAAATTTGTTCATTGGCAGGCACAACACACCACCACTCAAACGAAGAAATTTTGTAGAACGATAAAAATTCTACAAGAAGTAATAAGACTTTACTTCTTCTGCTCCGCATAGTAGCTGGAGCCCACTGTATGTATATTTTTGAATTGAGTTTTTATCAGCTCACAATGACTAGATAATTAAAAATAGCAATGTAAACATTTGGGATGAAGACCTCTGTTAGGTCCGGGATAACGCCTGCAGCCACATGGCTGATAATAAGTACGCTACCCTGCTGCTGCCGACACTTGCTGTTGCTGGCTCCTGACGAAATAGCAAATATTTAAAGAATTTCGGTCACGTAGGCGACACTACGGAACAAATTATAACTTAAGACAGATAATAATATTTGGTAAGCCGGGAAAACAAGTCCAGTGTACAAATGAGCAATTAACAGGGCAATTGACGACGACGAGGACGCTCGAAGTCCGCTTACAATCGCGGCAAGACCAAAAAACTAGTAATGCAACTAAATCAGTGCTAGCAGCGCTAATCAGTTGCAAATAAATGCATTTGAATAATGCTATGCGGCAATTATGCGAAAGGCAACAAATGGATCGGGTTCTGGCCGCTGTATTAAATCCCAGTACCGGTCCCATATTTATTATGCACTACCAGCGGGCACACACACATATCAGTTTTGATCTCCCTCAAGTTCCGTGCGCGGTCAGCTTGCTCTGGTTCTTTGGATCAACTTTATTACCGATGGAAATTGTTTTCTAAGTTGCTGAATTGATGCCTTTAAGAAGTTGTTCATCTTGTGGAGATTGTAACGTTCTACGCTTGATTGAAATTTCAATTTACAATCTTTCACTCTTGGATGATCCTTATGAGAAACGATAAATTACACAAACTTATTAAAAGATTTCCGAACTGGCTAAGAAGAGATAAATATGGTTGATTAGACAACGTTGCGCAATTTTTAATCGTGTCTCTTTGTATATATACATACAAACCTTTGTTTAACCTGGCAAAGTCCTTTAATTTGCTGCAGGTAAACAATTTTGAAAAGATTAGATTAAGACGACGGCACAAACATGAATGAGTTAACATATGAATATCAAAGAATTGCTAAAGAGATCCGTAACACTTTTATTTTATTAAAAACATATAATTTTAATAATTCGTAAAATAAATTGAATCATGAATATCCTAATAAATAAATGGATAGCTTGGAACAGAAGTAATCAAAGCGTCCTTTTACTGATGTCGTTAAAAATGAGCCAAAATGAATATTTAAACTTTTCAGGAAATGAAATTAATTAATTATTTTGTAAAGTACATTTAAAAAAAATATTTTTGAGTTGCATTTTGGAGCTAATTAGCAATCGAAAGTTACAGAAATATTTTGATGTTAACGTTATTATATATGTATATTTAGATATTTTATATATTAGAAACTTACGGTATTGAGTTCAAATAATTTAAAGAAAAAAACCATATAAATTTGGCGAAACTTTCTTTTAGGTATCTAAAATTAAGCATAATACTTAATTTAAAGATAACTAATAAACTTTTTTTAAATCTTCTTCTGCAGGCTCTCTTTTGTTTGTAGTTGGCCATATTGCAGTATTTCGTCATAAAATTCTGTTGGTTCATATTGTTTCAGCTTTGCAATATATGCAATTTTCAAATGATAAATAGGGCTTTGCCATTATAAGCTACAGGCAACGCAATGACTGATGGATGATGCAATATGTTTATTTTTTTAATCCTTAAATAGTATCATGGGTGAAAATTCACCCCAGAAAAATTGATCTTCTGAATTTTTTAGAAAAACCTAATTAATTTTAACTTCATGTTGATTGGTCACACATCTTTGGAATTAATAGAAAATATTTATATTGTTGTGAGTTTAAAATCTTCTTCGATTCAATAAAGTAGATTCCGGCGGGTTTACCTCCATGAGGTTCACTGGGTATATTATACCCAAGGATGATATTCACCGGTTTGTCCTTTGTGAAAAAAGTTCACTATCCTTACAAATTCCGCCCTGCGAATACCCTGGAATGTCAAAATTCTATGTCCTAAACGATGGCGCAATCAATATGCGGGTATATCGTACCCAGTGCGTGCGCCCGTGCAGGTTCTTGTGAAAAATGTTTCAACGCAAACGTTTTATGGGTAGTGTGATAATACATTTTTTTTACATGTGATTTCTTCTCATACCTTAAATGAGTCAGTGAAAACGTATGTGGTATATAATATCATATATTGAGCTGATAAATCTTAAGCTACACGGTAGGATTGTCAACTCGAAGCTTCAGATTTCTTCCATCAGGAGGTATGTAGGAGCACTCCCCAAGGTCGTCGTTCTGTCGTCGCTCCTGTGAAATCTGGTACTGTACGGTCTACTCGGGATGCACCGTGGTAAACCACCACTTTCTGATCAGGTAAAGTACCTAGGTCTCATATTAGACAAGAAGTTAGACTGGAAAGCCAACATCCTAGAAAGGGTGTGCAAGGCTACAACAGCCATGTATGCTGTAAGAATGCAATTGGCAAAAAATGGAGAACCACGCATTGTATACTGCCTATTCTGATCTACGGAGTGGTGTTTTGGTGGTTTGCTGTATAAGGGCACCGCTTGCCTCTTGGAAGCTGCAGCTTAAGCGTACATACGCAAAGATCGCCAAAAATAGGTGGAAGCACGAAAGCACCTGTGCTGTCACCAGGCAGATCTGGCCAACACTCCACAGTAATAAGTCGAGTAACCTGATTTCGCTCAGGAGAAAGGCCATTAGCAATGTCGTAGCAGTGATCACGGGGCTCTGCCTTATAGACAGGCACGCCAGTAGGCTTGGCGTACCCTTTAGTGACTTCTGTAAAAGTTGTCAGAATGAGGATGAGGAAGAAAATGTCAATGACCTCCTCTGTCAATACCCAGCTCTTGCAATTCGAAGGCATTTAGGCGCGTACTTCTTTGATGACCTGTCGGACCTGAGCACTCCTGACGCACTTAGGAACTTTGAGCTCAACGATTCGAAATGGTTCTGTTAATGGTTAGACATAGAGATCCCCCCGTTCGGTATCACAATGGGCCATTTACTGGCCTAAGTGTGCCTGGTAGGCAGCCACTGCAACCTAACCTAACCTATTTAGTACTTATTATTATGTATAACATTCCAATTGAAAAGTTCTTAACAGTTACGAATCTATAATATACGTAAGCGGTTCAAATATAAACAGGAATTTTCATGTTCTGCGTTTCCTATAGACAGGAACTACGCATGCATTATTGGGAAGGACAGTTGTCTGAACTTGTCATCGGCGGTGTTTGTTTTTTACCTCATCTGCGTCATTCGAAACCATGTCTGAACAAACGGTACATAGTAACGTTGCACAGCGAATAATCATAAAATTTCTATTAAAAGAAGGAGATATTCCGTCTGCAATTTTTGTAAGACTTAAAAAACAGTTCGGAGATGAGTGCCTTTCTCAGTCCAGGGTGTATGAATGGTGCAAGTTGTTTAGAGAGGGTTGGGAAAACGTTGAAAATGAACCTCACGCCTGAATGATGCCGTCATTGAGGCTGTGCAAGAGTGGATTAACATTCAACCTAAAGAATTTTTCGCTTCCGGTATAAAAAAGCTGCCGGAAAGATGGAATAAATACATTGAATTAACAGGAGACTATATTGAAAAATAGTGTATTTGTTATTTTGTAATCGTCATTTATTAATGAAATAAATATAAATTCCTGTTTATATTTGAACCGCCTACGATATTTCAGTATATACGTATATATTTAAGTTAATGATGAAAACACGTTCTTGTACTCGTGAGGCATCAGAACGCCTCTATGAGGAAAACGACTTTACTAAATAAATATGTTTTATTTAATGAAGCCAGATAGCCGAATGAGTACTCAAAAATACATAAGTTTCTCTTTCAAATGCCGTTGGAAAAACATTTTTATCGATTAATATTACAGAAATACGAATATTTACAGAAAACATTAATTTTTGATGATTCTTCTTCAGTTTTTGTTTCAATACATTCAATACCAAAAAATTAATAATTAGACAGCAAGGGTATGACATACTATGAGGGTTCAAAGACAACCTTTATATAATTTACTTTGTAAAAAGAATAATTCAATGTCAATATTTCTATTTTAACTACAGAGAATTCGAGTTCTACAGTCGGTGCAAATCAGCTTAAAAGGAACAACTGCTAAATTGAGTAACAGTCTTCAAAAATTAAATTTTCGAACGCAAAATCAGTTTCTGTAACCAGCTAAGTAATTCAGCAATTGCTTTTATTGAGCTGAATTAACCAGAAGATTATTTAAGAAACTTTCTGTTTAAATTTAACTTTGCCATTGCAGATTAGCGATCATATCATAAGCCATTGCCAAGTTACAACCTGAGGCCGAGTCCTAATACCTTAAAATTAAAAAAAAAAAAAGTACTCTTACATTTATGCATTAATGACAGTATCCACAGTAAAGTCATAAACACAAATGATGCATAATTCGGCATCGATTTGCATCTCCTCTTACTTCTTAACATAAGAAACATTGTTACCTTCAAGCTTACTTGCTGATTGCCACACTCATAGAAAAATATGTTGATGCTACACACTTTCGTGCCAATTCTCATCATTTCAGCGAGCAATTTACGAGTTATTAATCATGTACTTCCAACGATAGCACACCCTCATGTTATTGTAGCTAATAGTAGCCAAACCCAGAAAATTAGAAGACGAATTATTGGCTATTTCTATGTCAAAAATTGAAATGATTTAATGATTTCTTTGATTTATTTAAAAAAAAAAAAATGCGCTGCTCTCGAAGATTGGATGACACGCAAGTGCCTTAAGTCAGTGAACTTTTCCAAACAAAAGAACCCAATACCTCGTTCATTTTTTTTTTATTGTAATTGTATTAGACCCAAAACCTGATGAGAAAGGTTTTTTACTCGCTTTGTTCCTAGTCAAGAAGACTGACAGGTAATGATTTCGTGTGTAGTACGGCGCACTTGGTCGCTGCTGGACCACTCTCAAGTTTGAGACGACCAGCAGCAGCAGATTGAGATGGCAACTGGCTCTATGAATTATTAGAAAAATATTGAACAGCCTTTACTGGACCCCAATTGTTGAGGCTCCGAAGCCGAAAGTAATTTACGATTATTCTTCAGATTAAAGAAATACTGAGCGAAAAAAAAATACAGCAAAGCAAAAAAAATAAAGAAGAAAACAAAATCAGTCTCTTGCCCGTGTACGGTTCTAAGAAAAGTTCAATGAAGAGAAAATTTTGTCGGAAAGATCTTCAGTTAGTTGTAGATCCGCGGCTTTGCCGTCCACCGTTGCTACACAACAGCTAAAAAGCATGCGCGCACGGCTCAACCAGGTACACAGAGATACGAAAGCATATAAATTGAACTTTTTAAAGTTCATCCTGAAGCAGCCGGCAACTTTTGTGCCATGCCATCTAGCCGGCGACGAGGAGCAAACGTGGAAAGTTTTATTGAGGGAAAAAAATTGATGTCCCACTTTTCGCCAGTTTAAACATTTGTACAAGATAAGAATATCGTTGTTGCACAGCACTTGATACTTTTTCCTTCATTTATTTATTTTTTCACCAAAGATACAGACCTACAGAGACCGTGACAAATATGCAATCGAGTCATTGTCAACAGGCTGAATGGGGTGGGTTAGAAAAAAGTTTTTTGGATTTCCTGACTCTTTTTTACAATGTTTATAAACAGAAACATTGCCTGACCATTTCGATATAGAATCAATAAAGAAAATGTTCGGCTGAACCCGATTATTTGCCTTTTTCATGAATCATTGCTGTCGCAGAGAGGAGCATTTCATTGGGCAGTTACAGCAAGAGTTAATTGGGTGCAGTGAATCGATTTTCGTCAGATTTCTAGAAAAAGAAATGTTTAAAAGTGTTTTGTGAACGGAAATTGCATTTAATTCGTTACATTCGAAAGTGCTGATTCATTCATACATCGAGTTTTAGCTTCTTTTCACTGTTTACAAAAACATTAATTCTTTATCATTGTTATACAAAAATACCCAGGAGGGTCATTCATTTTCATTCGTTAAATTAACTTTTCTAACTATGGAGACTGCCTTAAAGATTGTGAAGTACTAAAACAATTTTATACTGAGGCATATTGTCGAATTCGACTGATTTGAGGTTCACTCCGCTTATAAGATTCACATTCACTGAATTACATTAAAAAATTAAAAATAATGTCTTTCTTTAATTTAATCTGGAAATATTAAAAACAGATCGTTCAGTATTTTTAATTTGTCTGATATAAGCAGAGTTTCATTTATAGGTAGTCCAGAAATTGGCGGCCGATATAAAGTTAATATTTTGACCTCTTGTATTTATAATTAAAATTTGATATCAGCACTTTTTTAGCTTTAAGAAACATTTTGGGTTAAATAAAGCCGTTTTTCCTATATCAGGATTCTCTTTCATTTTTCATGTTCTACCAATCGAAATTATTTAATACCTTTAAATATATTTGATAAATTTGTTATTATTCATTGCTTTATTATTTATATTATTGCTTTATTATTATTTATGTGATGACATTTTCCGCTTTTGCCTGGTTCCACAAAATTACTGAATTCCCGCCAGCGGTTTAATCGATACCGGTTGTTAAATTGTGAAATTCGGATTTTTTTTTTATCGACTGTATCATTTGCAATCGTCGATTTTCTAGAAAATTGCTTGCCTTAATAATATAAGCACACAAAAAAAAAAAAATATCGTGCACAAAATTTTGATGCCCTGAAAACGAATCCGGGGTCAGAATTGCTCCATCACCCTTCAGTCTTTGGCAAATTGCTGAAGAACCTTCAAAGCAATGAAAAATTTCGCTGGTGGTACACATGATAAAAAACTTAGTGATATTTTTACTCAAAAGGATCAATTCTACGAATAAATTTTATAGGACATAAAATGCTTATAATTTTCGAAAGAAAATGTGTGTATTTTTTCAGAATTTGTTGGACCATTTTGTATTTTGAATCTGGCCATTTTTTGAAAAATTCAAAAATGTCCCGGGAAATTCCGAAAAAATTCACACGTATTCCTAATATAAACATTGATTGTCAGATAAAATTTATTCGTAAAATTGATCCTTTTTGAGTAAAAATATCACCAAGTCTTTTATCATGTGTACCACCACCAGCGAAATTCTTCACTTCTTTGAATAGCCTGGTGAAGAAAACTGAACCAACTGTATGCAATACTTACAAAACTCCTCCAAATAAAAAAGTATAGAATTTTAGATTGTTTTACCTTTTTATTCCTGCAAAGAAAATAGAAAAGAACAATTAATTCTTCTACTTAATATTTCAATTCAAACACTGTAAGTAGTAAATAAAAGTACGCAGGACAATTGCATAGAAAATTACTAGAACTTTTTTGATTAGTATTCTATCTAATTTCACGAATAATCAATCTTTGTTTATTGATTCAACCGGAAGCAGTATCAAATTGCCAAGTGGGTCCATTAGATTTAGTGAATTTTCATTTAGACAAATCATTCTACATTCCCACAATCATTCAGCAAACCTTATTAAACTGTTTAGATTACTTCTCAAATATTTGATTTTTGGGACTGTACTGAAAAAAAATATACTAAATTGAAATGAAAAGATTACGCGCGCAAACCAATTGAGATAAGCAAAGTCAAATCAGCATTTCCATAATCTAAACAGAAACTTTATAGATCGCTCGGTTTTAAATCCACTATCTCAAATTCTGCGAGGGTCGCTAAAGTAAATATTTATAAGGCGATGAAGGCCGCGTGCTTGGTATACTATATATCAGTCAGATGCAAACTTATACCATTGCTACTGTTTGCAGAAATTCAGTGTCCACTGCGTAGGAATTTAAATCAAGTCAGTTTATCTTGCAAATATTTATGTTCTGACAATATCCAACTAATCTAAATTAGCTTCCAGACTTTATGTGAAATTCTTAAAAGAAAATTCTGATTGCCTTATTTATAATAGAAGATAATTCACACCCGGGCCCATATCAGGGAAATTAATTGATCGCATCATTTTTAGGGTGCCGTGCCTCAAAAGGAAAAAACGGAACCATTATAAGATCTCTCTTGCGTCCGTCCGTCTCTCTGTGACAGACGTCTTTCTTGAAAATTACGTGACGTAGGAACTTGAAATTTGACAGAATGTTAGGTCTTCGTGACACGCACATACTTCGCGACCTAGTGTAACCATTACTGCATTATGGAGAACAACTAAGCAAATTAAACAATAAACTCATCAAAAACAGGCCTGCATTGACGAATAGGAAGATTTTCTTCATCACGATAATGCTCGGCCACACACTGCAACAACGAAAATGGATAAGATACAGGACTGGGAAATTATGCTTCATCCGCAGTATTCACCGAACCTTGCTCCAAGCGACTACCACCTTTTTATGAAAAGGAATAACTTTTCAAAACGAAGAAGATATTACCGACGGCTTATTAAATTCAAAACCGCCATTATTTTATTCAAATGGAATTTGTAATTTGCCGAACAGATGGAGGACAGTTGTAATTAATGATGGAATAGATTAAAAAATCGTCCATACATTTTTATTCTATATTCTAAACTCCTCAAACATCAGGGTTAATACGTATTGAGAAACAGATTTGCTCATAGTTTCCGAAAAAAAACTATTTTACGGAACCCAGATTGGCCGAGCCCGACTCGCTCTTGACCGGTTTTTACATGTAATTTTTCTTATATGAACTTTTACAGACAATTCAGTTTTAAGAGACAAAACTATACGATTCGAATCGAATTCAGCGATATTGCTCTGGATGGATATTAGTTTCAATTTATATTAAAGTAATAAAATTCAAATTAGATAATTAAGTATAAAGCAATGATTATTGTAATAAGTCTTTCTATTAGCTATGGCTTGAACGTTAACAGTCGTACACTGCAAAGTCATCATCCTCACTGAGGCTAATGTACAAAACCAAGGAAGCTATCACCACCGAAGAGTGGTAAAGGCACACGCGTGGGATGGTAGAACTTCTCTATAATCAATTTTATATGCGGTCTTGAGTAGCGTCATCAACAGCAGCAACTAGCAGCAGGAGCAAGAATCAAAGGTTAAGTTAGCTAGCCAATGAACCGAATGAGCCCGCCACACTTTGGAGGAAACCATTCAGGCTTCTCAGCGCTAAGGTTCCTCCATAAGACATGATACCTGTTTCCCTGCGGATATTGCTGTGCTTCTAAGAAACGTGGGAGGCATTAACAGAATTACAGCCGATTTAAGGAGAGAAACTTCTCAAGAAGTGCTGAATATCCGAATATCCGCATGGGTGTACACACCGGAGTTTCGTTTAATTGAAATTCATCGCAGGCCTTGATTACTTTATGGCTTTAATAAGTTGCTATTCAAAAGCATCACCCAAAAGCCAAGAAAGCCACTTTTCATTCCATTCAATTTGCGTTAACTAGCCTGCTTCTAGAGATACTTTACTCCCTGAATATACTGACTGAAGAAGGAGGTATGAAGTTCGTCCAAAGTAAGAACACAAACAGGAAATTACTTCCTCAGTCATTATCCACTTACGTCCCACAACGCACTTATGACTTACGCCGATATCGTCTCAAATTCCAAAAATGCTGAGCAACAAGCTCTAATGATTGAAATTTCCCTTCCTGGCCCTCGTCTATCAGAAGAGGACCGACCGTATCGCTTTACCAAATGTTTGTCTATGCGTCTGATACGTTTTTTAAGCCTTTTCGAAATCTCTTCCAAATGTTTATTTTCGTTTGGCTTCCTCGTTCAGTAAGTGCAAGGAATTTTATCAGGAGGCTTTTTGTGTTGTTCAGCATTTTTTTTTTATTTCTTTTATTTCGTATCTTTCATTTTTTTCATTTCAAATTTTATCCGCAGAAGCTTCCGATCGTGATAAAACCGGAGAAAGAGACGAGGTGAGTCATTCATCTTAAACGTCCCTCGGAATGATGTTATCTTGAAAAGATCTTGATTCATTACAAGTGCTAATCAAAATGATGCTTGCCGGGTGACTAGATTTCTTTACCGGGAAGAAAATTGATGAGTTGTGGGAACAATAAAAGGCATATCAACTTAATTTTAAATGATCCCAGTTTTGGAAACCGTTGGGATTATATCTTGAGTGTTTGACCATTCAATTTTTGTAGATTTATGATCTGACTTTGGGTCTCATGGAATTTTTAAGACTAAGCCACCGTGAAATGACTTTCTCAAGTGGACAAAAGTCAGTAGACATTAAGAAATATTTAACATCTGACATGATTATCTTTTAGAATCAAATTACATCGAATTTGAACATGTAACAAATATAAGCTATTATATCTCAATCCATCTTCTAGTGTGCGACAACATCTTTATATTTGAAGAAAGTCATGATCATAAATAAATTAATTTTTGCAGTTGTCTACACAATTCAGCTAACAGTTTCCTGTTACAAAGCAATACGAATAGAATTGAATTCGCTGGTGCTGGCCCCTAATGCCCACTCTCCAATGGGCAAATCAACCACGAATTAACCATTTACCAGTTGGCTGAATACGTCAAGTGTATTTTAGTTGGAGTGCTAAATACTGTGTTTTCGGTGCTAAATACTTGATATTGAGTACTAAGCTTAGGGTATTCTGTATTAGGTTCAGGGTATTTATTTTTTTCTTTGTCCTGTCTTACTCCCTTCGGGAGCATAACGAATAGAATATTCAAATATAATTCAGTGTTTAATTCCGATTACTTAGTATTCAGTACCTAAAAAGCAGTATCCAATACTGTATGCTCAGTACTCAAATCTAATACTCAGTATCAAACACCCAGTATTTAATATTCAATATCCAGTACATAGATATACTAAAATACATTTTCTGTGCAGCTCATTTGTCTCACTTCTGGGCCATAAGAGTGTCTGACACTTTGGCGACCTCTAGCGGCCACGGGTGAGCATTTAAGGCTTTTGAACTTTTGACCGACATGCTAAAACCTATCTTTATGCAAAATTTCGGAAAGATTTACAGAAAAACCATTTTACATGTATTTCCTGCGGAGTCCTTTCCAACACTTTTGGAGCCAACTTTTTAATAGATGTAGATTGCAGCGGCTGTCCGTAGACACACTTAGGCCATTATTACAGGCCCATTGTGATGCCACTTTTTTGTGACCAGGGCTTCTCGTGGGAATCGAACCCACAACCTCTAGTTCCCTGCTGGCTCGCAGTCAGCACTTCGCGTTACCAACCGAGCTATTGAGGCCCCCAACTTTTTAATAACAATAACCTAAATTATTTATTAAGATTTGACATTTTGCCAGTACTAAATATGTATCTAGGCTCAGAGCCACTACTAAAAATCGGCTGAATTTCATGTAGCAATACAAATGGTTTAACCAACACAAACGAAAAGTTAGAGCATGTCAACCAAAACACGAGCGAGACGGGAAATTTAATTTGCAATGAGAAGGAAAAGTTAGCAGCATTCTGGTTGGTTGGTTTGCCCATTGGAGAGTAGGCACTAAATTTTTTATTTTTTATTTACATGAAAAAAATTACTCTCTTAAACCGGAAGTTAATTTTTTTCACCCTATCACGATTCGTTAAAAAGTCAGTTAAAAATAGGATTATGTATACTTAAAAAAAACTAAATTTAAATTTAGATTGTCATAAATATAACAATCAAGTTAACTCTAATTTTATTTGTCGCAGGACGCTTTATGTAGCACAACTCGTGTGCGTGTTTGCTCCAAACTAGTCATTCTGAAAATCTGATAAGTGAAAAAACTTTTATAGTACCACAAAATGTTTCACCTCAATTTTCCACTATCTGCTTTCAGAGATTACTGAAATGTTTAATTTTCTAAACACGCTTCCAACTAGGGAACAAATAAAATATCGATTTCCCGAATGACAGTAAGAAGACACATTATATTGTAATCACACGAAAAAAAAAAACTTTCGAACAGGATAAGAATCTGAGTCATCTCTGGGCAGGTAATAATTCCAGAAATTACCACATGCCAAGTAACCACGTTGTGCACGTTTCACGCTCCTAACATAAGCTCTTTCGTTTCTCCCTGCTATGAGCTGCTTTGGATCATTTAGCGCAGAAAGCACGTTCTGCTAATAACCATTTTTGAGCAAGGTTAAATCACCTCAATTACTTTACTATGGAGCTTGATTTCCTCTTCCAACAAGCAATTTTCAGATCATTTCCCAAATAATATTTCGAGATATATCAGACGGTTGGATTTGTGGGTCAATTCTGTCTTTCTTTCGAATTGGGAGGTACCAACAATTTTCATTTCTTTTGTTTGCTCTTCTTTGCAATTTGTCAAAGGTCTTGGTTTCTTTGTTAGGAAATTATTCGGTTCTTAAATAATTTTAGCAAATACTAAAGAGTATCTTGTGTTGTGGGAAGAGAGAATCATTAGCTTAAATTAATCTAATTGTAAATATAAATACCAGTTACCCGGTTTCACCCGCCGTAGCGGGTTAATTAAACACTTCTCAAATGTTCTAGTTTGGTATATCCTAGAAATTATTTGAACCAATTCCATTGAGATGCTACTAAACTTCGTTGGTGTGATAGAGTAAAATTGAAAGCTATTCGTACTTCCAAATATTGACAACACATGTAATTTTAAACTAATTAAGGAAATGAAGTAAGCTTATATCGCATAAAGTATCGAAAAAATAATTCCAAAAACGATCTTAATCCTTCTTAATCTTGATCCTCCCAATTAATTTTTTTTGCAGATATTTTCAATGTACAGAAATGCAAATCTTACAATTTTATTACATGTATAAAAGAAAATAAAAAATTAAATGGTATTTAAAAATTACCCTACTTAGGGAATAAGATCACAAACTCATAAATCTTCCGAACTATGACAAATGCTTGAAGTTATAGTCCGCAGACGCAGTAATATTTTTGAACTTATTTACTGGAATTAATGTGCAGCTAATGTTTCCCAATAGAGAGTAACAGCAGCCGTAGCTATTAACACATTTATTTTTTCATTTACTCTTCTCAGTTATACCAGCTTTAACAGCTCGAAAAGAACCCATAAACTTAGTATGCTCACCTGTTGGGAGCACGTTTCTTGATGCGGTTTTGAAAGGAAAAAAAATGTAATAAAAAACCTCCAAGACGCGATTAATGATGAAAAACATCAAAGTAGTTTTTACTTCATCGCCGGAATGATTAAATAATGACGTTTATTGAGCAAGTCGTAATTTAGAACTCAGTCAACCAAGAGTAAGAGATTCGAGTAACCTAATTGCCCCTGAATTATCTTTTCAGCTTAATAGTTTCTTCTTCTTCTTTTATTCATGGTTCAAAATTTAGATCAGTTCATACGGAAAAGTATTTTGATGTTTTTCTTTGTATAAGACTAGCCTGCCTTGCATATTTAGAAACAAAATTAAGCATTTTCAGGTAGCTCTTAACACGAGGTAGCTATAAAAACATATTTAGGGATCCTTGTCCATCGGCCTATCTTCGAGCAACAGCAATAAAAAAATATAAAGAAGAGCCTTATCCTTCAAAATAATAGTGGCAAGTATACGGTACATTTTCATCTGAAAACTCCCACCATACATTTACAAAATGCAATGTCACAGTTGTGTTCGCATACTTTCTCTACAACTCAGAACAGAGTACGATGAGGTAGTGTGAAATGGGTCAATAAGGGTAAAACCAAACAAATGAATACAGCCAAAAATTCTCGATCTGAGAAATATACTTGTTTGTATCGTGGTATAAAAGAATTGTATTGATATGTAAAACAACTGCGAGCAAACTATCGAAAAAATATCCCTCATATTTTTCATTTACGCCTATTTAATGCGAATACAACCCATGTCTTCATAAACTTCAGAAATTTCCTAATCCAAAATTCGAACATTTGTCCATCAATTCGACGGCATTCATCGTTGATCCCAATCGCTTAAAGGAACTGCCATTCTTTTTTGATTTCCAAATCGTTTTCACCCTCCTTTTCGGGTAATTATCACGTCCTTCCCACTTTATCTTTTCCGTTTATTTCCATGATAAAGGCCAAATCGTGCCCCAGATTTGTTGCCTTGCCCAAGAAGACATGAAGGACGAGAAAGATAAAAGAAAAAATATGATACACATGGTAACATGGGAAAAGAGATGGACGATGACATTCCTGAAAATTGGCAAATATTTGAGAGCATTTTAGGAACCGAAAGATGATTTTTTTATATCTTGCGATACAGCACGAGTTATGAGGGCTTATCGTGATTGAATAAATACACCCATAAAAGTGTCCTTTACACGTCCATTTAGGCCGATCAAAGAGGGGCTGCTGTTTGTTTTTTTTTCTCGAAAACAGCGCCAGCAATTTCAGCACCAATCCAATCGCGAGGGACCAAATCGATTTTATTACATCTCTGATTGCGGCGCGTAATAGGCAACTGTTAGCGCCCGTGTCTAAATCTCACCGGTGCAATTGAACTTTTCGATTGGTTGCAGATAGAAGGAAAAGCTTTGAACTAGTTAGCACGGGGGCACTAAAAGCAGGCGGACAGCAAAATCATCTAGGCTAGAGCTCCGCTGGAGTTCGTTCACTATCTATGATTGCTAGGTCTGGGGCTCCCGGGATTGTTGCATAATTAATTGAAGTGTGCACGGTCGCTGGCTCTATTATAGCCGCTGTTACTTACCTAGGGCAATTAAAAACTGGGTAAACTCTTGTGAAATAACAAAAAATTCCTGACATTGTTTCGGAGATGTCCAAAAATAGATTCGCTTTCGAGGCAATTTATCCAACATAACAGAATAGCGTGGGTAGGGTGCGATAAAAAGCCCTCGTGCGCATTTTTATGCGTTCAATCGCACTTGCATTTCTGCTTATATTTATATGCTATCATCACCTCCTACACTGACCTTGATAGCTTTAATTATGCGCTGCACAATGTTTGATTAGAGCTAATGCGATGTTACAAGTGACTCACTCTGATTTTTCTTAGCAAAAGCAGTGAATGTATCGTGCACATGATTCAGCTTTATGTTTTTTAAGCTTGGCTTGGAAATCTGCTCCGGACAAGGCGTTTTGTTAAGGTGAATATATTCAACTTTAACTAGCCAATGTTTCTGGCACCGTTCTAGCCCGCAGTGACAATGAAATTAAAATTAATGTAGCGGTAGCCAACAGGTACCTGACAAAGGCTCTCCATGCATAATTATAATAGATGTGCGCTCGCCTCCTTGATGATTATTAATTGTATAAAGCGCAGTGGAACGAATTATTTGAAAAAGCTGAGAATAAAAGTAAATTGCAAAATTTTCTTAATATTTCCCGGAATTACCGAGATTCTCTGCTGTATGTTCCAGAAAGCCGGCAGCAGTAGCAGCAACCAGACTTTCTACAGAAAAATTTAAAATTAAATTTGAGTACTAAATAACACCAGTTTTAGTAGGGGGGCAATGAATGAATTCCCTTGAATTGTGTGAATTTGCCTTTAATTATTCCCAGCTCCTAAAAGCACAGAAGCGGTGCTATATTGGTCCCTTGAGGTTTTCACCGTACCTGAGCAACTGCTGGAAATAACTTTTTAATGAGACGAAATTAAAGCTGATAGAGAAACCATGTCGAATAATGCTGTCCACCAGGGACGAAATATATAAACCTAAATATCTTAGTTGTGATCGTATAGAACTGCCCAAAAGGGTTAATTACACATTAGTGGGCAAACGTTTCATGATGAATTATGTGACTACATGGAAAATGCTTGCCTTATCTTCGTAATCGCTCCCTCGTATCACAGTATAGTATTAATCTGATCGTAAAGGTATGCTCCGAATTAAGCACTGAAAGTAGGTTAGTTGGGCTCACCGGCGGCGCCGGCTAATGCACATGTGGACACGTTAGCACGCATTGTTGTATCCGAGTAGCACGGAATGAATTAAACATGCAACGGAAAGAGAATTTCATATAATTAATAGAATTAACTAAGATATGGTGTTTTTTTTTCTTTTTCTTTTTTTTACTAGAGAGCTCGGCTTGGTTAAAAATGCAATTTGTTCCGTGCACTCAAATCTGCAAAGGTAATTTGCAATATGTTGAAAACAATAAACTTTTTTTCCATGGACTGAAGAGAAATTTTAAAATGATAAATTATGCAACCTGGTTGTAAAAATGAAACGTACTAAACATCAAAGTACTCTTACAATTCTATTTTTATTTTTTTTAACGATTTTAGCAGCGTTGAAAATTTTCCTATTCACTTTTTTATAAGCGCACTTAAATTGAAATTTTTTATGTTCAAATTTCTTACTCGGACATATTAAAGTAGATTCTCTACAGCGCAAAATTAATTTTTCGACATATCCTTCATTTACGTAATGAGCAAATAAATAGCTTTTATTGTTTAATCTTAAAATTTTCCTGATATTTCTATCTGACATTTGAAATATGAACTTTATGGAGAGTGTCTAATCCAACTTCCACTCAATCCCACAATTAAATTGCTGTTAAGAAAATTACATTGATTTTTCTTCTCCTTGCTTATTTGCGATTACTAATTACGATATCTTTCCGTTTTCCAGAACATTAACCTTTCTATCCTAATATAATCTAGGTTTGTATAATGTATTTGGGGTTAATAACATGGAACTGATTAACCAAACTATTCGTGGTCTGCATGTATGCTGCCATAGAAATTATTTATGTCAATTGTTTAAAAACGGAACAACAAATAATGTTCTAAATATTAACACTTACTAATTAAGACAAAATATTATAAATTATGCCCAGGATTTTTAAGGATTTAACTATAGGTTTAAAAAATCAAAATGTCGAAATGATGAAACAGGGCAAGACTTCATCTAAGCAGATATCACTTGGACAACAATTCGTAGCACAAATAGGGGGTCAATTTGATTTAGGAATATTGTTAAAATAAAGAAAATGATTTTGTATAATATACTTGTTTTATTTTTTGCTGAATATATTATTATTTATTTTAAAACTCAGTATTCTTTCATGAAAGTACCCTTTTTTTGGTATGGAAGACACATTTTGAACACGTTTTAATACTGCTGACAGAGATTTTTGGCGTAAAAACATGAATTATGTCCTCCTCTAAACATTAAAATTTTATATTTGCACTCAGCCAAATTTATCCATTCATTTGAGTAGTGAAACGATAAATGGTGACGAAATCCAATACAAAGGAGGAAAAAGATATACACTTCAATATAGCAAATTACAAGAGAAAAAATGAACACAAATATGAAGAAATTAGAAAAATAATAATTAAAAATAATTACTGAGAGAATGTTGAAATAATGGTTTTTTTAGATTCAGAGGTTCTTAAAAGTTTATTTTTGTATGTCTACGAAAAAAAGCAGAATGTTGTATCATATTAAGTATGGAGAATAAGATAAAGAATCCAAAAACTTAATATTACAACTTTTTATATCAATTGTCTAGTTAAGTATTAGAAACACCTAGTGAATTTAGAAAATATTTTTTTTCATCTATCCAGAACAATAAATAAAAAAGATTTGATATTTTTGGAAATATGCATCTAATTTCTATGATTTTCATCCATGCAAAACTTTTAATCTCGAACTGGAAATTTTTCAGAGTACTTTTAGCTGCATTTTTTTAATGAACTTATCTGGACTTGGGATTTCACATTGGATAAACGGAAAATCCGCAGCTATTGGTAAATGGATACAGCTTATATTACACTTCTGCAGTGTCCAGAGAATCATTATAAGGTGCAGCTATACAGCTTATAAGATTTGATATTATAAACAAAAAAAATTCCAATAAGAGGATTAAATTATTCTACACCAGCAAGATCAGATAATGCATCTCAAATGAGACTTCCTCAGAGTAAGAAAATCGTACAGAAATTCAAATGAGACGCGCGAGACCCAAGCGGAAATCCATCTAATTGGAATTAATGCGCAAAAACGTATAATTCACCGGAGAAACAGCAAAATTGGTGTGTACTATTGCGAAAGAGTCGCGATAGTGCCGCTGCTGAAGGTCCCAGGGTCTTTGCACTTAAATTGCTTTGGAAATTGCGGAAAATTACCACAACCGCTCGGATCTGCACTGACCCAGAATAACTCTCCTCATGAATCTGTGAGTGGAAAAAAATAAATGTACCTATACTTCAGTTCCACCAGAAGAGTGAAAAGCCGCGACCGGGACCAGTGGAGCACACCACAATTTTCTCGACAACACGAAAATCCTGTCAAAATCATTGAAACGGACTTGCCTCCGGGTCCCCGGCAAAAGTTGTGCGGAGTCGCTCGTCTATCGACCGACCGTGCAGAGCCCGCCCAGCGAAGCACCCGGCAACTGGCTGCGGGCTGGGCTGACACATGTTTTCCATTTCCCTCGAATTGCTCCAATTAAATGAGTCACCAAATTTTACGTTTGTCACATTTCGGGGTACATACTCGCTGATGGATGGGTTGGCTGATTCGTGGGTCGGTCTGCGCCGGCTGGATGAACGGCGGAATAGGGCGCCCTCGCCTCGACGCGCCACTTTGAACAGATTTTCCCGGACAATACCACGGCACCGCTCCGCCACCAGCAGCAGCAGCAGGCGTTCTCGCTGGGGGCTGGTAAGACTTTCGAAAAGAAAACGGTTTTCTCGCTGCTTGTGCATGCAACTGTTCATGCGGGGCAGATGTCGCCTGCCCCCCGTCCTGAGGAGACTAATAATACTTTCCACTTCTTTTCAATGTCCAGAGCACAGTCGTCGCTCGGGAGGAAAATCGGCCAGCGGAGACCCACCAAAAAAAAAAACCAGTCCAGGGTACCGCCGAGCCGAGCAGGAAATGCAATCAATACACACTGACAAGGGCTGGGTCAAGTCAATCCTGATTGAACGCATCCGCGGGGATTGGGCGGAACGGTGGCGGAGCGATTGCTCCCGGCATTGTCTGGGGCCATCGATCAGACCCGCGGCCCCACTGCGATAATTGCAATTGCCTGGCGCGACTGGAAAGCACCCAGCAGCACCCAAAAGGTAGGGAGTTCCCGACGTTCCCGTCGAGAAAGAGCTTCGAAAAGGACTTTCGGTGCGGGGTGAAGAAGCACAGACGGGGCTCAGCCCACTCCCTTTCTTCTCACCGAAAAACCAGCAGCGTTCGACTCGATTATGATGAAATCCTGTTCGGGCCCCATTTTTACCCAGCGAACGTTACAAATTCAATCGCTTTTTATCGAAATTTCACATTCCAGACCTGCCCGGGCAGCTCCTCTTTTTATTCAGCGACATATTTCGCTAACTTTTCAAACCGGCACAGTGCGAAATGTTTCTTTGTCTCTCATGTCTGGGGCCCAGGCACACACGCTCCTTTTTTTTCTTCACACCACAAATTTCGGGATCTTACCTTTTTTTTTTGCACGGGCGCCTAAACCAATTAGAAAATCCGCTCGCTAGCCGATCAACTTTTAATACACAAAACACTTAAAAACACGACTCTGCTGAGTTAATTTGAAAAATTTTCTGTTTTTCAAAAAATCAAACACGTTCACGGTTCACCTCTTGGACATGCTAACGGCAACAGAAAACTACCAATGCACAAACACAAATGAATAATCAGAAGTTCCAATTCCAACGTGAAGGGAATCGCCGCGCTCAGTTGACAAAGCCGGAGAAAATCGCATTCGCACGCACACCACCGCTCCGGGCCCAACCGCGGCGAATGGGATTGGAATGCGAACGAGTGGTGAGAGGGCATTGCCAGACTCCCGGCTGGAAGATGTTCCGGGTCGTCACTGCCGTGGTGGGAATCTTTTAAACTGATTTTCCACTGCAAACTGCGGTAAAAACATAAAAGACGATTTCTGTCACTCAAAAAGCTTTATTCAAAAATAAATCTTCTTAAAAGAGATTATCTATAAGCAGCAATCAGCGGAGCTTACAACAAAAATCCTTCGTTACATTCAAAAGCATTAAATTAACCGGCAGAATGTCTTGCCCACCTCAATCGAAAATCCTCAGTTAAAAGCCGTTCCATCGCCCACCTGGCAGCGCCCTTTCTTCCTTTAACGTGATCACTTAGTGGTGGATTCTGGAGCTGGAGAGCTGGTCACAGGAACAAAATGGCTGAAGCGGGAGGAAAAGGAAACTCGCTCCAGCCAGGGAATCGAGGCGAACATTCGTCCCGTTCCCGAGCGAAATGATTCACGCAGCCAGCCTCACGCACACCATCACGCGTGTCTCAGCCGGGAACCCGGTCGTCGTGCCCGGCTCAGGGCGAAGGCCCGCAAGAAGCGGTTTTGCAGCGAACGGAACGGGAAGAGTGCAGAGGGGACTCGGGAGCAACCGCACCCTGCCCTGGTCGTGGGAGCGGCGAGCACCAGAGAGAGGGAGAGCAGTGCATTGACTTGAATGCTGCTTGCCGGAGGAGGGGTGGGGTAGGACAGCCGCCGCTCGCCAGCCGGTGGAGCAAGGTTCTCTGAGGAAGTGTGCGTGTGTGTCGCTGCGAATTGCGATTCGACTGCGAAATGCGTTCCTCTCTCTCCAGTGCTTTGAAAAGACGCTTCAGGGTGACCAACCGCGGCGCATTGAAGCGAATCGGGTGGAGATTTATTTGGCGGGAACATTTTAAATTGATTAAAATGCAATAAATTCATTGCCTTGAAATTTAGAAAATTTAATTATCAAGAAATACAGTGAAACGAATAATCGGACAAATGTACTAATCAAGTAAAAAACGGGTCGGGTATTAACTCTTTGAGGCACGGCGGTATTAAAAGTGTCCCACCTTGTTGATGTGTTTATATGCATATGGTGGGATATTTCTTGAACCACCTCGAAACATGTGTTTTAATAACTACCATTCATGAACGCATATGGCACGGTGGGACTATGGGAATCCCACCCTATAACAAAAAACTGAATTGAATTATTATAAGTTTTTAAATGTTTTTTTATATTATGTTATTACTTTATTGATAAAAATAAACCAATTTTGTTCAAATTAAAAAGAAATAAAATCTCTGTACCTCAAAGGGTTAATACCCGTTTAGACTCTGTTGTAGATAGCTAGTTTTAGCTTACAAATCAAAACAATTATTGATTTTATTTGAATATGCAATTTCGAAAAGAGCACATGTCGTATATTTTGACAAATACGTTTCTGTGTTTGAAATGCTTCCCTGTACCTATTATGTTCGAAAATTAACATTTCTGGTATTTCCTTCTAATGTCGAGGTCATGGCGTGTACAGAAATAATTTCGAAAAGGTCACAACTCTAATGAGATGTGCCCTTTTCGAATTTATTACTTAAACATAAGACCGTTAACCTCTGTAATACTTCTGTCTCCTTTGGTTTTGTGATTAAATCCTTAAAAGATATCATCAACATAAATCACGTGAAAGGGCATCATGGTTGAAATTTCATAGGGTATGCTTATATGTCTTTTTAGCTTAATAAAGACATTTAAATGCAATTTAATATATTATATAATTTACTTTTATTGTGTCCTCATAAATGTATACAGGAAAAGTTACTGTTAAAAGTAATTAGGTTTTTCTAAAAAATTCAGAAGATCATTTTGTCTGGGGTGAATTTTCACCCATGATACCATTTAAGGGTTAAAACAATAAACATATTGCATCATCCATCAGTCATTGCGTTGCCTGAAGCTTATAATATAATATAAAGTTCTATTAATCATCTGAAAATTGCAGATATTGCAAAGGTGAAACAATATATACCAGCAAAAGTTACAGAATTTTATGACGAAATACTGGAATGGCCAAATACAAACGAAAGAGAGCCTCCCGAAGAAGATTTAAAAAAAAAGTCTATTAATTATCTTTAATTTAAGTTTTATGTTTAATTTTAGATACCTAAAATAAAAATTTCGCCAAATTTATATAGTTTTTTCTTTAAATTAAGTGAATTCAATTTCATAAATTTCGAAAATAGCACATCTCACAAATTTAAAATACCTAAATATACATATATAATAACGTTAACATCAAAATATTTCTGTAACTTTCGATTGCTGGGGCTTTTATTGAATCAAAGCGATTAACAACTTAATATTTAACCCTTTACGGTCATATGTCTGCTCTTATTCACCATAGCAAAGATACATACTTATCTAATATTATAATAATTATAAGTCGACAAGCTTCAGAGATACATAGAATTCGAAATAACATTTTACCAAATATGTTTAAGGGGACTTTTCGTTTCATTTTTGAAAACCAATAGACATTTTTTTTTTTTTTTTTTGTGACAAAACTATTATATTTAGCCAACTAATTTCTTTTAAATATTATAGTAAATCATATGGAGAATATAAAAAAACAAATTTGTTTGTATGTCTTGTTCACTGCAGAGGGTGTCTTCCAAAAGTCACTTTTAAAACGTCCATATTTATCTAGGACTTCCTGTAACATATAGAGTAAAAATTCCAACAGGATTCTATACATAAGACTAAATACTAGTAACTAAACCTAAAAATTCTTTATTTTTAATATTTTTATCGTTTTATAAACATTTTTCTGAAAAATCACAAAGAAAAAAATTTTTGAGGGTAAACTACCCCTGTATTAAAAAGTAGGGGTATGTAACATAATATTTTTAAAGATTAAGCTACTAGTATTTTTCATAACGGATCGAATATATGTACTTGTATCCGTTGAACAGTTTTCGAGTTACAGATACGGGCAATTTAACAAAAGTAGTTTCGAGAAAAACGCGTTTAAAGTTTTTGTTATATAATTGTTGCATATAAAAAGCGTACAGGTACAGGTACCGTTACAAATAGAGATATAAATTTTTTTCCTGAAGGAATTTCTTAAAACGGTTTTAGGACAGTATTTTTGTGATGTTAAAGAACCCTTTTATGTAAAAAAAAGAAATCGATTTTTTTTTCCAAAATGAAACAAAAAGATCCCTTAAGTGCAGTGCAATAAATATAAATAAATTTTGTTTTTCCTTTATAATATGTTTAATATTACGTATTATTGTTTGTTCAAGTAATAATGTTATACACAATACGACCGCAAAGGTTTAACCATCATTTCACACATCTTTCATGTTTCTCTGATTATATTCGTTTGATTTGAAAAATGGACTTATTTGTTTTTTTGTATGGCTTTTGCTTGTATGGATTGGAAATATGTAATTTTTCAAATGTATTTTAAAAACTTAGGAAGCTACAAAACAAATAAACTACATATTCTAATATTGTGCAATTATTTCACTATATCTGCATGTGTTTTACTTTTTACTATTACTACATTTGTCCAATTATTAGGTTGAGTCACTGTATGCCAATGGGCATAAATTAATACAGGTTTATTCAAGTAGGACATATTAAAATATTAAAAAATGAAATGGTTGAATATAAAAAAGTAGGTCTAGATTGATAGCCTAAAAACCTAATATTTTTATATAAAATAACAAAGTCTTAAAATATCTTAAATTTATGCTTTATTTTTAACTGGCCAGAATTTTCACACATTATATACAACCATAGAAAATAAAAGAAAAAAATCAGTAATATCGGAAAAATTTTACATTGTATTTAAAAAAACAATATGTACAGTACGTTTTGTTTAATACAAACAAGAAAAATATTATTCTCAAAGATCGAAACTTTGATCATATAAGTGTAAAATTGAATTGCTAATTCCAATTGAATTGCTAGTTTCATACAAATAAAAATATGAAAACAAAAATATTTATTTTCCCACATTTTGATTCGATAGCAAATGAAAATTGTCAAAAGTCCAAAAACATTGATAAATTAATAACTTTCAAAACTGTTCATATTAAATCTTTGCAAATTCAAAAAAAAAAAAATCCTTCTAACCTCCAGAGGAGGAACCGCGTAATTTTCTGAGGGCTTCCGACTTTTAAACGAGTAAGTTGGAGAAGACATTTAAAGTTAATTATTTAATTAATTAGCTTCCTGAATCGTCTAGTCCACCAAATCGAATTGTCTAAAAGTTATGTACTTAGCCTAAAGCTCAGATTTTAAAAACAAGACACGAATGCATTCATATAATTTATACTTACTTATTATTTATTACTTAATTACTTATTTTTATCACTCAAATGTGTCAAATCTCTTTTATTAATTATGGTAGTCATAAATAATTTAACCACTTCTGCTTCAAAAAGATTATAAAAAATATTATTTCTTTATCTATTTAAGAGTTTTCAAAGGTAATTTTAAATAAAATGCTTGTTCACATCTTTCGTCAAATATGTTTCAATTATTAAATTTATAAATCAATATTTTTTCCTAATGAACATATGTTTTCCTTTGGTATGATAAAAGCAATTTAAGTTTTTATGTGCTAGTGATATAAAGTGCATTGACATTTAACTCCTAAAATTATTTCGTGTAATTGTCCATGAACGTGAACTAATTTTTGACTATAAATAAATTATCTACAAAAACTATCCGCTTTTTTACTTTGGGGCAATTGTAGGGATGCAGATTCAAAATAATAATTATCTCTTAATTAATCTTTTATAGAGTTGCTTAACCCTTTGCACTATGAAGTCACCTCTGGCGTGACAAAACTATTTTTCCCTAGAACTCTTTGTCTGCCGCGACACTTCATATATAAAACAGTTTAGTGGGAAGCAGTTTTATTTAAAAAATGCTTTGAAATTATATGTGATATCAAAACCAGAAAAATTAAATCAGAGTTGGCCGAGAACAAACTAGAAAAACAATTATAGTGCAAAGGGTTAAATAATAAATGTAGTTTTTATCAAGCGATTTTTATCAATTTATATATTTTATGCGATTTCAAAGAAATATCGCTTCCACTCCAAACAGATACCTAGATACTATAAATGTTAAATTAATTTAATTTCTACTAAAAATTGCCATTTACTAAATGAATAAAAAAACAAGTGAAGAAATTCTCTTAAAAAGAGCGGATTTACAACGAAGGCCCCGGCGAGATTCGAACTCACGATCTCCTGTTTACTAGACAGGCGCTTTAACCAACTAAGCCACGGCGCCGATGTTCGAGGTGTTTCAAGACTTTGATATAACATCTGTACCTCTACAGATAAGAAAAGCTTATTTTTAAAGAATGAAAGCTACCTTCAAAACCCAGCGGGAATTTTGGTCAGGCATTCCAACGGAAGCCTTGTGGAAGCAAAGAACAATTTTCACTATCAATTCCAAGTTAGTCGCATGGAAGCTAGGTGGAAGGACAAGCGCGAACGAAAGCTTCTTGTATATTTTCTCCTCACTCTCGCTCTTTCCGATCGAGTTCTTCAAAGACGCAATTCGTGAATACCGATTGAAAATAATTCATTCCTGTTTGTACTTTGAGTTGAGCCTGTGCGTGCTTTATCCCGCCTTTTATGTTGTATTATTTTCCAAATTGAATAATAATATAAAATAATATAATAATGAATTGAACTTTGGTTAATAGAGTTGTTTCATTTATTGACATTATAATTTCCAAACCCAGGAGTCGATTTCTTGGATGCTTCCGGGGAAGCGGTAGGAGCTATAGACTTTGATTCCAAATAGATCTCATGTCCTGTTAATGTCATGCATTCCTTATTGCTCCTATGGGATCTTTGAGGAAGCAAAAGAAAAGCTTTTTTACTGCCTCCTCCCAATGACATGCAATGTTAAAATGAAATGAAATGGGCAACAAAGAGTCATGCATCCATGCCTTCGCAGGAGTAGCTTCCACTTGCATCTAGGACTGCTTCTTTTCCCGCTGGGAAGTTCTTGGCTTATAATTTGCCGGTGTTTTGAGCATTTTGAAGTTGAGAAAATTTAGACAAATTCTAATTTTTATTATATCCAAGGAAGTCAAATTCTAATTTTACTACATAAAAGAACAGCGCGCGCCCAGTACTCTTACCTCGGGAGAGTACATAATTTTAAAAAAAAGTAGATATATCCCTGCAGTCCTATATGCAAGTGGAAGCTACTCCTGCAAAGGCATGGATGCATGACTCTTTGTTGCCCACTTCATTTAATTTTAAAATTGCATGTCATTAGGAGGAAGCAGTAAAAAAGCTTTTCTTTTGCTTCCTCCAAGATCCCATAGGAGCAATAAGGAATGCATGACATTAACAGGACATGAGATCTATTTGGAATCAAAGTCTATAGCTCCTACCGCTTCCCCGGAAGCATCCAAGAAATCGACTCCTGGGTTTGGAAATTATAATGTCAATAAATGAAACAACTCTATTAACCAAAATTCAATTCATTATTATATTATTTTATATTATAATTCAATTTGGAAAATAATACAACATAAAAGGCGGGATAAAGCACGCACAGGCTCAACTCAAAGTACAAACAGGAATGAATTATTTTCAACCGGTATTCACGAATTGCGTCTTTGAAGAACTCGATCGGAAAGAGCGAGAGTGAGGAGAAAATATACAAGGAGCTTTCGTTCGCGCTTGTCCTTCCACCTAGCTTCCATGCGACTAACTTGGAATTGATAGTGAAAATTGTTCTTTGCTTCCACAAGGCTTCCGTTGGAATGCCTGACCAAAATTCCCGCTAGGATGTATCAACTTTAAAGCACTTTTTACTCAAAAACCATTGTGTCTATGAAAAACAGTGTAGGGACCGTTTTTGTGTAGAATTTTATAAACTACAATTGCCTCCTAACTATTTTCCTCGAAAAATTGATAATTTTCCAGATATTTGAGAAAAACAAAAATTCACCCACTTTCATCACCAAAAAAAAAAACCCAGAGTTCAAATTAAGGATACTTTTCGGGATGTGTTTTGTATCTACTTTTACTGTGCCATTACCGATTTCAATGAAAACTAAGCAACTGCAGTAATTACATATAACAATTTACTAATTTCTTAGCACATATTTTGGGATTTTAAACATTTAAGAATTATAAAATCATGTATCTATAATTTTAAAATAAATGGCTGAGTCATATAATATTTTCTGAATCTTTAATACATGTTATCACGATTTCCTGAAGGACATTTAATACTTTATTAATAAAAATACTTTTCTGCACAATGACCGTTGAAAGCTCTCAACGAGCTTTTCCACAGAAGTATTTTCCGGTTCAAAAGCTACCAATGGAATATAAGTGAATCGGAACACGCTTCGAATGGAAATGGTCTGCACCAAATTTGACACTGACAATTCTCGCAGCTGTCCTCCGTGATCCGTCAGAAGTCCAGAAGTCACTGCGGATTGTGTTGTGCAGTCGGTTGTGCTCGAATTCGTCTCGAATTTCGCCAAGTAAAATGCTTTAATTTTTAATAGTCGGCCAAATAAAAACTCCCTCTGTAATGAACGACGTGATCGAGTACTTGAAGAGTCCTGAGTTAGTCATAAAAGTTCAGGAATACTTCGGTATCGAATATCTACCGGAGAAGAGACGTGCCACCAGCGTTTCGCAGGACCTAGCCAACTCATCCTCATCCAAACAGCAGCAAGACTCTGACAGTCCAGAATGCCTCCAGAGAAAAAATGGAAGCGCCTTTGGGCAGAAGTCCCCGAAGCAGCTCAACCGTGCCACGCCTGAGAAAGCAGCTCCATCCTATGCAGTGCGGAACAAGTTCTGGTATTATTTATTTCTAATAGGCACCGAGCTCGGGGACGAGATTTTCTATGCGACCTTCATCCCCTTCTGGTTCTGGAATGTCGACAGCGCGGTGGGCAGGCGGGTGGTCTTCCTCTGGGCGACGGTCATGTACATAGGTGAAAACACACCGTCCAAAAATCCGTGTCACATGACTTCCTAATCTAGATAACTATCTTTTTAGGCCAGAGCTTCAAAGACATCATTAGGTGGCCACGACCGGGTCCCCCCGTCGCAAGGCTGCAGAAGAAATGGGCCCAGGAGTACGGGATGCCGTCGACGCACGCGATGGTCGGCCTATCCATTCCCTTCTCCGTGCTTATCTTCACGATCCAAAGGTTCGTTGCCTCACGTCGAAATTATTCGGAGATTTTGACGAATTCTCGGTTATCTTGTAGGTACCAATACCCGGCTTTGACTGGATTATTGATATCAGTAATTTGGTGCTCTGTGATATGTTTTAGTCGCGTTTATCTGGGAATGCATAGTGTATTGGTAAGATCTACTTATCGCTTATCTTATAATTTTAACAATGAGAACCGAAAAACGTGCTACAATTAAACCTCGTATAAAATTTTATAGAAATCAAGTTTATTGAGGGCCCCCATTGGGCACCTATCGCTCATTATTTTCCGAAAGACTAGGTAGGTGAGTTTACCTAAAGAGGTTCAAAACAAGATTTTCGCTGCCTACATTTTTAGAGAACGGACTCTAGAATTTTGGTACTAAAGAGATCCATACAAAACTGCATACAATTTTGAGAATTATTTCATTTAAACATTTATTAGAGCTTCAGTTGGTTAACTCTCGATTTAAACTATATTCCTTGGAATACTTAACACCTGCGGCTATTCAGAGAGGCTAAAAGAAAAATAGGTCCAAAGCAAATGTATTAAGGGAGAGAGCCTTTAAATCGGAGAAGTAAAAGATTCCATAAAAAATTTTTATGAAAATAAGGACTTGGTTTATTTGAAAAATCGTGAGGATTTGAATCGTGGATAATTGAACTTTCTTTTTCGCAAACTTTACTTTTGTTAAAACTTAAGATGTGAGGCTATCCAGGGAGCCTGAAAGCATTATGGGTATCGAGGCAATATTTTTAGATACACATCCCAAAAGTCGTAGTAATGAAAAACTCCATACAAGATTATATGAAAATCGAAGCTTGGTTGATTTTAAAAATCAAAGGAACTTCATTTGGGACTTCTTTGTCACAAAATATATTTATTGTAAGTAATAACATGTGATGCTATCTAGGAAGGCTAAAAACATGATAAGTTAGGAGCAAATATTTTTAGATAGTCATCTCCAAACAAAATTGTATGAAAATCAGGAATTGGTTAATTTTAAAAAATGGCTGGAACTTCAATTGGTCTTTCTTCGTCTTAAAATTTATTTTTTAAGTAGATTTAACATGTAAAGCTATCTAGCGAGGTCGAAAACAGAATAGATCATGAACAAACATTTTTTTTATTTTATACAAAAATCGGAACTAGTTTGGCTTTAAAAATCGCGGTGGTTGCAATTGGATTTCCCTTGTTGTAATTATATTTCCAGGAAAGATATTAAGATGGGAGACTATTTAGAGAGGCTGAAAATAGGATGGGTACTAAGCAACTATAATATAATATACGATATTCTGAAATCGTGTTAGTGAAGACGAACATTAGAAATTATAGGGGACTCTAATTGAACGACTAAACAATTCATTGAGCTTATGAAATAATAATTTTTTTTTCCAGGATGTTGTAGCTGGTCTATTGTTAACATTCGTTCTTATGGTATTTCTTGTCCCGCTGGTCGACTACCTGGACATCTTCATTTTAACAAGCGCATATTCGCCAATAATAATATTAATTCTATCGATTATGTTAATCGTATATTACCCAAAATCAGATAAGTGGACACCAACGAGGTAACGTTCTTTTACTACACGCATTAAATAAATATAAAGTAGTTTCTTTTCAAATCCCTCAGAGGTGACACCACAATGACCGTTTCAGTATGTGCTGGAATACAATTCGGAGCCTGGCTGAATTATCAGCTTGGAGACATGCAACCGTCTTCTCAATCGCCGCCGTACGAAATAATATGGCCAAATTACCAAATGTTAGGACTATTGCTCTTCAGAACCGTCTTAGGTTTATGTTGTGTAATAGCGACCCGTGCAATAGCGAAATCAATTTCGTACGCTTTTGTTTGTGCCCTACTGGGAAAGGACAAGAACGAATTACGTAATTCAGAGAGTAGTCTGGAGAATAAACACAAAACAATAGTCGAGCTTTGCTACAAATATTTCACGTATGGAATGATCGGATTAAATACTCAATATCTTTTGCCCAATGTTTTTAAACTGCTCGGAATTGGACGACCCGATTTCTATACGGAGATTTAGTGGAGCTGGATGCCTTCTATCATTCCACAGTTTTGATATTTAACGAAAAAAAACCAAAACCAAAAAAACAAATCTTTCCAATTTACTACTCATTCGCCTTTAACTTATAGCAATAATATTTCCAGTAAGTTTAAAATAAAATAAAATTAATGCTGACGGATTAACTTTGGGTTTTTGTATTTTATATAATTTTTGTGTGATATTTTGTTAAAGTTTTCGGTGGAAAAGGATTTAGAGATTTAAATTCGTTATTTTGAAAGACTCAATTTGGATTAAATGGCCAGGGTTAATGAAAATAATTAACATTTAAACATAACACTGAACCAACTCATCGATCCAATCTTACACAGCTGCTAATAGTAAGGTAACTTAATTTTATTGTCTTAAAAATATTAAATACTAAATTAAAGCAAAATCCTTTATGAATTTTCCACAAATATTTTGGGTGGATCCAATAAAGCGAAATATGAGCACTATTAATGAAACTCCCCCCTCATTAAATTCAAAGAACTACTGCTTTTTGCTTTACCCACTAATATAACTTCTAATTCTTGAACACCTCATTAGAAGGTAATGAAATCAGACCCCTCAGTTTCTACTGAGATTTAATGCACAATATCCAGCTGGATAGACTCGTTCGAATGAGCATTAAACGCCCGAAAATGACAAATCGATTTTATTCTTAGGCAGAAAAGTGATTAATTAATTACTTTCTGCAAGTGATGCCTGCTACCAGGAAAATTTTGTAATAAAGACGCAGACATTTTCCGTCTATTCCGAACCAATTAGTTTTACTGCCAGTCGGAGCTAAGAAAATTAAATGCGGAGCAAATGGAACACACGGACTCATTGTTCTTGCAAAATAATGTACATTTTGCGGTTGGCACGCTGAATAGGAGAGCCCGTTGGCAACATTTGTCAAGGGTAGCGATCTGGGGGATGATGTCGTGAGTGAAGCAGTAGCAGAAAAGGAGTACTATTCCAAAGTTTTCTAATTAAACGCGAGAAGAACGTTTTTGACTGCTAACCGAACAAGTTGTTCCAGCGCTAATTGCGGCTGAGATGGTCTTTATCTCTTTTTAACGATGTATTGTTTTTTTGTTGATTTGAATACTTAAACATACGTTCTTTAATTGGAATAAATTGCGCCTATTACGCTTACTAAGATGATTTTGAATATGGTTTTACTCCTTAAGTAGTACCTGCGCTGTGTTTAAAAAACGATGATTTCGCAGAAATGGTCACAATATTAATTCTTGAGATGTTCTCAAAAGAACACTTGCAATTCTTCTTGTCGGCTAGGCTTTAGGAGGCTATAATCAGGAATTATAAACCTTTTAACGAATTCGTGACTATATTAAGTTATATTAGTTTATTTGCGATACATCATTTTGATAGGGTTTTGTCCATAGATTACAAATCCGGAAAGGGAAATTTACCATAATGTCAGATTTTTTAAACCAATTTTCACAATTTTTGAATTTCTTTGAAAAATGTATTCAAACGTTATACATTTCCTGTGGTTCAAATAAAAGTATTAACTTTAAAGTTATTTTTATAAAATACTCTAAGCTTGGAAGATGAACATAGAAATTCCTGGAATTCAGATACGTTCATGAAAGATCTGTTACAAAAAAATCAAGTTTTTGGATTTATAAAAAAGAAATAACATTTCTTGTTTCGCAAAAGTAAAAAAAATCTTACTTTTAAAAACATATAAAAACTTTGTAATTTATTATGAAATATGTATTTTTTGGAATCATTGCAGGTATACTTATAAAGAATGTTCTTGAAAAAGGTTGCAACGAAATAAAATACGTACACAAGAGAGTTTAACACTCTGAAACTTTTCTCCGCCAACCCCCCCATTTGTAAATTGCGAACATTGAAAGTTTGGCGACCTGCACAAATAACTAATTCGTAATAATCGTCGAATAAAAGAACATAGAATTCCGAAACTTTATTCAATTTCATTATATTAGTCCAAAATTACTAAACATGACATGTGGCACACCGTTTCATATGTTTCCTAGGACAATTTACTGAAAACAACCAAATCACATTTGGTTTCAGATGTTCCTAGGTCAACAAAAGCTAGACAATCTTCAACAAGCCATAGCTTGGCTATTTCTCGTGGTAAGAACAGGCTTTTGTCTTGCATTCACGGGGAAATTAGATGAAGTTTCGCAATATGTTTCCTAATTCGACGGTTAGTACGCATTATTTTCTTGTGCAGGTTACCAAACTTTCAATTTTCAAATTAAAAAAGTGCTTTCCTTTAGGTGAATGTATCTTTTGGGAGTTCTTTTCCTAAACTATAGAATTGCATCTTGGGACAACTCTTTGTTTTTTCTTTAGAGTCCACTTTAGTAAGACGAACTCTTTTTAAAAAAAAAAAACGCATTTTTTTAGCTCTGAATTGTTATTTAATTAGCGCAATGTATATTTGTTTGAATTCCATTACGATTACGATTGGGTGACTAATCAGGGTTAACAGACCTGACAATTTTATCTAGGTAATCAAGCGATCTAATCCTCTTTTTTATTCCATATACAGTAACTCAAGTTTTTGATCGTATAATATGAGTTTCAAATTAAAAGTCTTTTAAACCACTGCTAAGTTAGTTTGAGGAAGAAGGTGGGAATTGATAAATGCAAGTAAAAGCATTTTCTTTTCATTACAAAAAAATGTATTTCTTGAAAATATAAAAAAAGGGATACGATCAATTTGTTGACTCTATTTATCGAAAAACAATTTTTTACCATTTTAATATTTTGACTTTTTTCACGGCTTCAATTCTTCGCTGCATTGAATTTACTTAATTTTCGCACACTGAAGGCGGAATATTGTCCCAAGAGTTCTGGATACGGCTCCAAAGCTCATTCAACGTCCTAATTTCTTGTGACGTTGAAGCAACAGATCTCCTGATTTCAACCCACAAATGTTCGATGGAGTTGAGGTCAGGAGACTGTGCGAGACAATCTAATAAGTGGAATGTTTGACTTTGTAGCCACTCCGTCGTTATCTTGCTGAAAGATAATGTCCACCACATTCTGCCATCCCTGATGCAAACTACCGAGAAGTCCATCTTCAAGGATGCTGATATAGGCATCAACAGTCATCCTTCCGACAATTCTTCGGCATTGCCCAACTCCTTTGCTCATCATGCACCCCTACAACATGATGTTACCAGCGCCAAATTTCAGCGTCTGTTGAATATGACGATCTTGAAGGAGTTCATTGGGCTTTTTCCACGTCCACAGCTGACCATCGGATCCAACCCGATTAGTTTTGGTCTCATCTGACCAGATATAAATATAGAAATAATGTTTCCGGAGGATTTTTCTCACAGCCTCAGCTGACACGTTGATGTTATCATTACGGCGGAACTCCCTTGTTATTTGAACGGCATTATCACAACCTCCAAATTTAATTTGCAGCACAATTCGCCTCTATACCACTTTGGTGAGTACATATAGGCTTTTTATCTACCTTGTTCATAGTCCTATAAATTTCGTGCATTTTTCTCACTTTTGTGTCCGTGGCAATACTCACATTTAACTGACTATTTCTCGATGAGTCTTCCCCTCCTCGAGCAGTCACATAATTTCTGCAGTGGTTCCTGCACAATTAGGCTTCATCTAATAGGCGAGGAGCCACTAATCCTGAAAGCTCTGTGATCGCGGATTTTAAAATTTTTGGTGGAAATGAAAAGTTTTCACTCAGCCTTAGAGAATAAGATGGGCTTGGTCGGCGTTGATTTAATTAGACGAAAATATGTTAAAATAAATTTTGTATTATTAAATGGCCACCATGTTTTACCGTCATCGCGGATTTTGATCAATATTAAGTTAATTTATGCGAAATTTTATACAGATTTAGAAAAAACCCGGCCGACCGATATTTTTTAGCCGGAAAGGTCTGGCATACCTATTTTAATGTGTAATAGTAGAAATCTCAATCATATAATAAGAACTGGTATGCGCGATACTTCCGGCAGTTTCTAAGCCCGCATACCAAGAGGTTTCCGTGATAACAGAGGAATTTTATTCCTTATCATACCATTAAAATAGGCATGCCGGGCCTTTCTGGCTAAAAAATATCGGTCGGCCGGGTTTTTCCTAAATCTGTATAAAATTTCGCACAAATTAACTTAAGATTGATCAAAATCCGCGATGACGGTAAAACATTGTGGCCATTTAATAATTCAAAATTTATTTAAACATATTTTCGAATAATTAAATCAACGCCGACCAATAGTCCAGTCAATTTAACCTCTGAAGCGGAAGTTTGTGGTGGAGTGCTAATTTTTGGATATATTGTTGGGGACGGTGAGAAATGAAGCTATAACTATTTTTTGCCCCTCGGGGGTGTTTGCGAAGGGGTGAAAAAGGGTGAAAAAGGTTTTTTGTTTATAACTTTGAATAAAAAAGTCAGCCTGGGTGGGAACGTTAGAGGGTGATATAATAAATGATTATTCATCTTGTATTAAAGTTTCCCCCGGTTTTGTTTATTGCAAAATTGTTTATTAACAATTTCACTCTCCCAAACCGAAAAAAATCACGGCTGATTTTTTTAAAAATACTTAAGCTCGTACGATGTCTTTCATTTTCACAATATCACTAGAAGACGCAATCCCCCATCATATACCAAAAATTCAAAACGGTTCCATGCATTTTACCTGAGATAATCACCCAGATACCTCACCTGTTTTACACCGAAAAATGTACAGTTTTAATCCAAGTCAAGATATCCCCCACGAATCGTCGCCCTCCGACCAGCTATCGCTGAGCAGCACACATTTTTCACATTTTTTCCCAACCCACGGCGGGGAAGAAGAAGATTTGCGACTGATTCAAAAACGGAAATCGCTATAACTTTCGATGTATGTAACGGAACTTAATGTATGATGGCTTCAAAAATCACATATTTTTTTCTCCATCTTTTCCTCATACACCACTTTCACCTAATATTTTTACTTTTTTTTATATTGAATTAAACTTAAAAAAAAAATAAAAATTAATTACATTTTATTCCTTTTCTCCCACAAAACTAAACTTTTTTGAAATATTCTTAATTTTATAGTTATCTACAGATTCCACCCTTTATTCTCATAATTTTTATTATTTTCCACAAATCCCCCCTGACCCCCCGAATAAATATATTACCCCTTAAATTTTACAAACAAAAAACTCGCCAAACATTTTATTTTTTTTCTCCAACAAAACTAAACTTTTTTGAAATATTCTTAATTTTGTAGTTATCTACAGATTCCACCCTTTATTCTCATAATTTTTATTATTTTCCACAAATCCCCCCTGACCCCCCGAATAAATATATTACCCCTTAAATTTTACAAACAAAAAACTCGCCAAACATTTTATTTTTTTTCTCCCACAAAACTAAACTTTTTTTTAATATTCTTAATTTTGTAGTTATCTACAGATTCCACCCTTTATTCTCATAATTTTTATTATTTTCCAAAAATCCCCCCCTGACCCCCCGAATAAATATATTACTCCTTAAATTTTACAAACAAAAAACTTGCCAAACATTTTATTTTTTTCTCCCACAAAACTAAACTTTTTTGAAATTTTAATGATTTTGTAGTTATCTACAGATTCCGCCCTTTATTCCCATAATTTTTATTATTTTCCAAACATCACCCCCTGACCCCCCCGAATAAATTTATACTACACCTATCCCTCGATTTACACGATAGATAGGTTCCTCAGAAAACCTTGCAAATCGAAATCGGGATTTCGTATAAGTAAAACCGTGTAAAACGAAAACAGACTGAAATGTGCATAATTCGGTAATTTATTTAAAAGTAAAATAAAAGTAAATATATTTTGAAAAACATAAAAATACTAGTCTATTTATAAAATTAGTAGTAGGTGTATAAGGTATAAGTATGGAATTCATTTTACATATAGAAAGAAGAAATCAAGTCCTTAAAACCTTTCTTTCTAATCTTTTCTTCTTGATTGGTGTTGTGTTGTCGTTGGTATCTTTCATAATTTGATAGTACTTAATGCGATATTGGTTCTATGTAGAGAAATAAGAGACAATCTCGCATTAACCAAAGGTGGTATTAAAATCTTAATTAAAAATCATAAATAAATAAATAAACTCTTACTCAGACGATTTTTATTGTGAACACAATTCAAAAATGGCAGTGGTAATATCCATGCAGTTAAAATGTTCAGTTTTACCTGTTTTTTTCTTAAACCTCTGATTTTATAAACCGTGTAAAAGCGAAATCGTGTAAAAAAAGTATCGTGTAAATCGAGGGATAGGTGTATTTACCTTTTTTTTAAATTATTCCCCATTTTTACTATTCAATTTTTTCCACCAATTCTCAATTAAGGGGGTAGTCCAGTGAAAACGACTGTTTTTTCAACGATTTTTTTCTCATATTAGAAGACAATTTTTATTAAAAAACTTTTTGACATATGATAGTACAACTATTAAACTACACAAAAAAAATTTTTTTTTTTGTTCTCGATGAGTCATTCCGACAAAATGGCCGCTCCAAAAAAACAATTTTTTTGTTGGCGGACGTCGAATCTCTGCAACGGTTCATCTCAAATAAAAAATTTAAATGAGGTTTTAATCTGTAGAACACTGGCTATCGGCGGAACTAGAATTATTAATTTTCAATAAAAAATAACAAAATGGCGGCATTTCGAATTTTTCGGGTGTTTTTCGGGTGCTTAATTTGTTTATAACTTTGTAAATAAACAATGGATTTTAATAATTCTAGTTCCGCCGATAGATACACAATCAAGAAATATACAGCTAAATTTTTAGATCAATCGGACCAAGAGACTCTGAGATCTGACGTCCGCCGAGTCAATAAATGCTGTTTTCAGAAAAACGCGTTTAAAGTTTTTTATGCGGAAAAAAGCTAAAAAAATTAATTTTACCTTAGTCAGCGATGCCTGCTCCATACATAACGCGATGCCTCCTAAATACATAACTATCCTTAAATATAAAGCAGAAGGACCTAGACCGTTATAAACCGAAAAAAAATGGGCGAAGCAAACAGAAATACAAGAGTCCTCCTTGCTCCGAAACACGCCAGGGGACCTTCGAGCGCTCGGATTACACGTCTCTCGAAAACTCTCTGTATCTTTAAAACTATTCAATATTTTGCTTAGATATTTGAAGGGAGTATTTTCGAGGTGTAGTAGAGTAGATTTAAGCAAAAACAAAAAATTTAAAAAAAATTTTTTTTTCACTGGACTACCCCCTTAATCTCACTTTTTTTTTCACCCACATCTACTTCAAGGTCTTCCGAAACCAAATCTACATTTTTTCTCCATTATTGCTAATAGTTTGTCCCCAATTGGAGTAGATCTTTATGCAATAATCGTAAATCGAAACTGGGGAGAAATTAATATTTTGGGCGAAAAATGATCCGCTAGCACACACGGGCGCAGATTGGGGACATACTATTAGCAATAATGGAGAAAAAAATGTAGATTTAGTTTCGGAAGACCTTGAAGTAGATGTGGGTGAAAAAAAAAGTGAGATTAATTGAGAATTGGTGGAAAAAATTGAATAGAAAAAATGGGGAATAATTTAAAAAAAAGGTAAATGGTATAAATTTATTCGGGGGGGTCAGGGGGTGATGTTTGGAAAATAATACAAATTATGGGAATAAAGGGCGGAATCTGTAGATAACTACAAAATCATTAAAATTTCAAAAAAGTTTAGTTTTGTGGGAGAAAAAAAATAAAATGTTTGGCAAGTTTTTTGTTTGTAAAATTTAAGGAGTAATATATTTATTCGGGGGGTCAGGGGGGGATTTTTGGAAAATAATAAAAATTATGAGAATAAAGGGTGGAATCTGTAGATAACTACAAAATTAAGAATATTAAAAAAAAGTTTAGTTTTGTGGGAGAAAAAAAATAAAATGTTTGGCGAGTTTTTTGTTTGTAAAATTTAAGGGGTAATATATTTATTCGGGGGGTCAGGGGGGATTTGTGGAAAATAATAAAAATTATGAGAATAAAGGGTGGAATCTGTAGATAACTACAAAATTAAGAATATTTCAAAAAAGTTTAGTTTTGTTGGAGAAAAAAAATAAAATGTTTGGCGATTTTTTTGTTTGTAAAATTAAAGGGGTAATATATTTATTCGGGGGGTCAGGGGGGGATTTGTGGAAAATAATAAAAATTATGAGAATAAAGGGTGGAATCTGTAGATAACTATAAAATTAAGAATATTTCAAAAAAGTTTAGTTTTGTGGGAGAAAAGGAATAAAATGTAATTAATTTTTATTTTTTTTTTAAGTTTAATTCAATATAAAAAAAAGTAAAAATATTAGGTGAAAGTGGTGTATGAGGAAAAGATGGAGAAAAAAATAAGTGATTTTTGAAGCCATCATACATTAAGTTCCGTTACATACATCGAAAGTTATAGCGATTTCCGTTTTTCAATCAGTCGCAAATCTTCTTCTTCCCCGCTGTGGGCTGGGAAAAAATGTGAAAAATGTGTGCTGCTCAGCGATAGCTGGTCGGAGGGCGACGATTCGTGGGGGATATCTTGACTTGGATTAAAACTGTACATTTTTCGGTGTAAAACAGGTGAGGTATCTGGGTGATTATCTCAGGTAAAATGCATGGAACCGTTTTGAATTTTTGGTATATGATGGGGGATTGCGTCTTCTAGTGATATTGTGAAAATGAAAGACATCGTACGAGCTTAAGTATTTTTAAAAAAATCAGCCGTGATTTTTTTCGGTTTGGGAGAGTGAAATTGTTAATAAACAATTTTGCAATAAACAAAACCGGGGGAAACTTTAATACAAGATGAATAATCATTTATTATATCACCCTCTAACGTTCCCACCCAGGCTGACTTTTTTATTCAAAGTTATAAACAAAAAACCGTTTTCAGCCTTTTTCACCCTTTTTCACCCCTTCGCAAACACCCCCGAGGGGCAAAAAATAGTTATAGCTTCATTTCTCACCGTCCCCAACAATATATCCAAAAATTAGCACTCCACCACAAACTTCCGCTTCAGAGGTTAAATTGACTGGACTACAAGCCCATTTTATTAGTCTGAGTGAAAACTTTTCATTTCCACCAAAAATTTTCAAATTCGCAATCATAGAGCTTTCATGATTGGTGGCTCCCGGACTATAAGTAAAAATTAAAAATTTAATATATAGAAAACATTTCGGAAATTTAAATTAATTTTTAAATGAACACACTTACCTTTTAAATTCACAATAAAAATCAGCTATTTTAAAACATTTTCCTTTAACACTCCGCTCTCTTTAATAATTTCCTTAACTACTACACGCATTACGTAACAAACTCAACAAATTTGATCGCCGGAATTCTTGTAGTATTGAAAGAAGAGGATATAATCTCTTAACAGAGCCATTTTTGCAACTTAAAACACAAAGAATAAGAAAAAATATTTCATGATTTTTCAAAAAATTAATTTTATTCGATCAAAAAGTTGAGTCACTGTATATAAACAAATAAATGATCAGGATCTACTAAAATGCTCGAGTACATGCTTTCACATCTTAAGTTTTTTTTAAGTACTTATTTTGGTGATGATACCTAAACTGCTGTTACAAACCCATAAAGAAACCCAAGAAGAATAGAAGTGATATAATCAAAAGGCAACAAAATCAAAATCAGTCTCTGACAGACATAACGAACACAATAATCCAAACCACGGCAAATACATTACGACCACTATATCATTTTATTACAATGGGAAATCTCTTTTTGATTGCACTTATCACTCCACCTATGCCGCAAATCCCGGAGTTATGCGGTTTCGTCCTCAAGAGCTTTGGGTGTTAATCCAATTTTCGTTCTTATATATGTACATATATATAGTATGTATATCTCAGCGAGTGGTTTATGTGAATCGCCTTGTTTATTGTTATCCCCAAAAATGTGTGTTTACATGCAAATTGCTTACCTTGCCGATTTTGCGAAAAAAACAAAAATATTATTATTTTTCGAATACATATTTCTTTTTCTGGTACTTTAGGGCCGCCAAAAGGTTTCGTACGTGAACACGTGATGCTCAGAAAGGGACTTATGCTCGAGCAGCATCGATCTCATAAATAATTAAGTAGTCACGCACACTTGGATTTGGTGCTTAAAGAAGTTTTACTACCGCCTTAAAACAATTACGAATCGTGACAGATTCTGGCAGCTCCTCCGCAGAGATCCGGGATAGTGATTACGGCGGCGAGTGGCGGTTAATGCTCATTGTATTTTCACATCCCCGTGAACCCGTGTCGCTGGCCAATAAATTTATGGTCAAGGGTACGACTGAAAATGTGTCAACGTCCGGAGTGGAGCAATAAAGGATTTTCCACATGATAAATGTATGAGGGGAAAAAACGTTCAGCCTTTTTTTCCTGTATTTTTAGGGATACTATTCCATTCTGCTGGTTTCCGGTGAAGCTATTGAAAAAGTTTTCGGGGACATCATTGGAACAGACACATGAGTTTTTCGGGAAAACAAAATAGAGCTGAGTTCGGGTCATCCCGGGGGTAGGAGATGTAGTTTATGTTGCTACTTACGGGAAAAAAAGCATAATTTACCACAGGATCCGAATTTGAGAAACGGCTCTAAACAGTTGCTCGATCAAAATGACGACATTTGTAATTTATGAACCGGAAAGTCATTTCTTAGGAACATTCACACAAAGTTAGGAAGAATTCCCTTATGAATATAGTAAAAAATGTTTTTTCTGATAATATATTTTTGTTATAGGAATATAATAAAAAAAGATTTGATGTCCTCTTCTAAACTCAAAAATTAATTTGATTATCTATTCAAATTCTTTTAATTCAATTAAAAACAAACCAAAAACGATTTTTATACAAATTAGAGCCAAAACATTTATTATATAACAGGTGCCTTACGTTTTTTTTTGTATTGAATATGTTACGTGAATTTCTTTATTTATTTTTAAGGACAAACACGTTTCTGAAAATAAAGTATAGATTTCCTTATCGATAAAAGGTTATCGCAGGAGGTTTAAATTAAACTAACTAAACATCTTCAGATTATTCTATACAACAACAAATTTTTTAGATTAATTACTTTACAATTTCGGGTAAAACGTGTAATAATTGACTGTAACTCGTGGACACTTGTAGTCACTTGTAGCTGAATCACTATCAGACACTTCACATCAAAGAAAAATAAATAAATTGCGATATAAGTTCAATCACACGTCTCTTGATAAAATCAAAAATGCGAGAGATGATTTGAAGTACTTTTTTTTTATTATCGAACATCAACTGTTTTGTCCTCCAGGAAATGTTAATTAATATTAGAAGAATATAAGTGGACAGGTTAGTCAAATGTAGCGCATTTAGAGGTGAAATTTGATAAACGATTAGAAGGACGGCATTGACGTAGTTTGGATATTGCACAACTTAACGATGAAGGAAAACGAAATTGATATCGAACCAGTGGGGTTCTAAAGCTTGTGCGATATAAAAGTCATCATTCAATTGTGCAAATATTAATTGTTTTGCTTATACACACAAATGAACTCTTCAATTTATCGCAAAAAAGCACTTAGTCAAATGAAAATTTGTTTACAATTTCATGCAAACCAGGCGTCAACTGAACTTGAAAATACGTACATAATTCATTTCAATTTCAAATTCAAATTTTAAATAGGGAGATAACGACGAAATCCTCGCTACGTTTTTTCCTGCATTCTACGATGTGTAGAATATTAATTTTTATTATTTCCTTTAGAGATAAAATAATTTAACAAGTTCAAAGTTTTCCTAACTAGAAGAAGCTCCGCAATTAGTCTATAGTGTTTTGTAACATCCAGATCTTTTAATGTATTCATTATTATTTATTATTAAGTCTACTTACCTTTTCAAAGGAAACTCGATAAAAGGGAAACTTATAAACATCGTGAAAGTTTACTTTTACCCGACTATTAAGTAATCTTAAAATCTCCTAAACAATTTGACATAGTTATAGAGACGATAATTAATTCTGTAAAAGTGGCCAAGAGTTTCGTGTTAATTGCTTAATTGAATGAATTTTGCTTTCCCACTAAACATAGAAAAACAGTAAATCGATAACATTTCGACTTAATTTTCTCCTCGAATGCTTCTAATTGGCGGTCGAAAATTTCATGTCACGTTAAAAATATTTCGATTCCAATATTTGATACAAAATTAGGATTAAGTTAGATGAAAGCTGATAAATTCTTTCGATGATTAAATTAAAAAAATTTCAAAACTCCACCATGTGAATCATCTACTATAAAAATATAAACGTAGAGATAATAATAAGCTAAGTTATCTCTTTAAAAATAAAACAAAAAGTTAACAATTGTGACGATTTTCATATCGTATATCGTGCGACAATGAACAATTAATGAAAACATACAACGCAGCACTTTCCCACTTTTATTTATTTGCGCATCCATTTGAAGCGTTAAATCTAACTTTTATGAATTGAGTATAATACAATAAATGATAAGAGTAACCTTCTGTTTTTGCTCCACTCTTCTCTTCAATATAAATCTGTTTTTTGTGCGCAAATAGGTTCTTGGCTTGAGTTTGTGTCAAAAATAATATAATGGTAATATGACGTTTCAATTTAATAGCCCTGACTATTACTCTGATTATGAATTTATGGAATAGGTCGTCTGATAAAAAATCTTATATCTCAATGTAAAATTGCAAACTACGTCAGAGTAAAATTCGCGTGAGTATTAACTCAATTACATCTTATTCAAAATCAAAAAAACTGCAACCCATGTTGATATAATATTAATTATTTCAATGGAACCTCTTGGATATAATCAAAGAACATGATAAGAAAGCTATCACCAATTTTTTTTTCTTCGCAAAAGTACCTGATAGGGCTGATAGCTCGTGACTATAAATATGAGGTGCTTAGATCAGGATCGTCCCAAGAGGTCAGTTAAATTATAAACATGAAACTCGCGATCGCGATTTTTTTAGTAGCCAGTACTACCTTCTGCTTCGGCTATCCTACCGGAGAGGATTTGTTAAAATACGAAAAGATTTGGGATAGCGATGAATTCTCAGATTTTGTTAATGCGGGTCTCGAAGATTTCGATCGGTCAAAATATGGAAAGATTCTAGAAAACGATGAATTGTCGCTAGTTCCTCTAGTAAATGGCTCATTTCGGTTACTTACCAGGAAGGAGGCTGAAGAAGAATACAGGAAGATACCACAACCAAGATCAGGAATGATTGTGTATTTTCAATTGCACACCAGGAAAAATGTAGAGGAGCCACAGTTCGTGAGGAAAAACAATATAACAAAGTCGAATTTTGATCCCAAGAAACCCACAAAGTAAGATAATTGTAAAATTTTATAAGATTTTTTCGCTACTAATTTTTACTTTTCTACAGATTCATCACCCACGGCTGGATGAATCATGCTGGATCAAAGCTAAACCTAATCCTCCGTAAAGCTATCTTGGATAATTGCGATTGTAATGTATTTGTCGTAGATTGGGGTTCAGGTGCCCGGACCTTTAACTACCTTTCGGCACGTTACAAGGTTCCTGATGTTGCAATCCAACTATCTGATTTCCTTGACTCCTTGAATTTGTACGGGAGAATGAATTACAAAGATTTAACCCTTATTGGTCATAGTTTGGGTGCCCATGCAACTGGATTGGCTGCGAGAAAGGTGCAACGAGGAAAGGTTCACATAATTATTGGATTAGATCCAGCTCTGCCTCTGTTTTCATTCAACGTCACCGCTGATCGACTGACACCAGAAGATGCTGAATATGTTCAAATTATTCATACTAATGCTGGATACCTTGGATTTATGGAACCACTGGGAAAAGCTTCGTTCTACCCCAATTGGGGTACAAGCCAGCCTGGATGTGGTTTCGATGCGATGGGAAAATGTGCTCATAGAAGATCATACCAATATTATGGAGAATCTTTGTATCCAAATAATTCTTTTATTCCTTACGACTGTTTTGACTACTTTGGAATATTACAACATTCTTGTGTTATTATGGAAAAATCAATTAGAATGGGCGGTGAACCAGCTAAGTACAATTATCCTAAGGGAATCTACTATGTTCCAACCAATTCTGAACCACCTTATGCTAAAGGAGAAGCATAATAATTGTATGTTTCTGATCTCATGAAAATAAAATTTAACGGCCAACCATATTTTTAACAGACTATAACATATGTTAAACATTTAAGTTCGGATATCCCCAGAGTGTAAATATACCTTTAATGCATTTATTTTTTTTACAATTACGTAACTTGTTTTTAACTTGTTTGTGGAGGGGTCAAAATACTAATCGTTTTATAAGTTTTTTTAGCAATTAAAATCACGCCCGAATAAAGCTATTTTTAGAAGAATTTAAAAGGACGCTTTGTTTAAAAATTTGTTAAGTGCAACAAAACTTAATTAGATAAAGGTACTTTCAATTTTCTTTATTTAAGACTTTTAAAAACGCTTACGATAGAATCTTTTGTTTTGAAAATACAAAATATAATATAAATATAATGAGTATGTATGTTTATTTCTGATCTTAAAGAAAGACAGCAATTTTTAACATGGGCTCAAAATTGAAAGTGTTAGTTTTTGCATAAATTTGACATTATATGGCAATTTAAGCTAAAATGTTTCTTGCGTTGTGCACTTTAATTTTTAATTATCTCCCTCAATAAAAAAAAGCACGAAAACCCGTATTATGGCAACAATAATTACTTCAATTCGCACACTTGTCTTTGATTAAATCAGCTTAAATGATAAGAAGCCAATCGCGATTTTCTTCTTTTATGAAAAGAACCTGATAAAAGCCAATAATTTACTATAAATATAAGAGGATTAGGTGAAAATTGTCCCAAGTCGTCCATACAATTTTAAAAATGAGACTCGCGCTCGCGGTTTTAGCAGTATTCGGGCTTACATTCTGTTTCGGCTATCCTGCTGGAGAGGATATTAAAAATTATAAAAATGTCTGGGATGAATTATCAGATTACGTAAATCCAGATCTCGAAGATCGTTTGAGGTACGCGAGTCTTGTTAACAAGGATGAGTGGTCTTTAGTTCCGCTGGTAAATGGTTCACTTCGGTTAGTTAACGTGAAAGAAGCTGAAGAGGAATATAAAAATATGCCACAACCAAGATCGGATATGATTGTGACCTTCCAACTTCATACCAGGAAGAATCTCAACGTACCCCAGTTCGTTAGTAAGAATAATGAAAATTCTCTAAAAAATTCGAACTTCGATTTTAGGAAGCCCACAAAGTAGGATAATTGTGTGTAATCTTTGGAGATCTGAACCAACTAATTCTTCCTTATACACAGATTCATCACACATGGATGGCTTAATCAGGCTTCATCGAAGGTCAACGTAATCCTCGTTAAAGCAATTCTGGATAACTGCGATTGCAACGTATTTGTCGTCGATTGGAGTGCAGGTGCCAACACATTCAACTATGTTGCCGCACGGTATAAGGTACCAGATGCAAGTGCAGAACTAGCAGATTTCCTGGATTTTTTGAATCTATCCGGAAAAGTGAAGTTTGAAGATTTAACTCTGATTGGTCACAGCCTAGGTGCGCACGTATCTGGATTAGCTGCTAAAAAAGTTCAACGAGGAAAGGTGAACATTATTATTGGATTAGATGCAGCATCTCCACTGTTCTCCTACGATCAACCTGATGATAGGTTGGCTCCAGAAGATGCTGAGTACGTCCAGACTATTCATACCAGTGGCGGATCTCTTTCATTCTTACAACCACTAGGTCAAGCCTCTTTCTACCCGAACTGGGGCGAAGTTCAGGTGGGATGTGGTATTGACGCGTTCAGTAGATGTGCCCACAGGAGATCATATGAATATTATGGAGAATCTCTGTACCCAAATAATTCGTTTGTGCCCTTTGATTGCTTGGACTATGACGGATTATTGCAACGTAGCTGCACATTAAGGGAAAGTAAAATCAGGTTGGGAGGTGAACCAGCTATGTACAATTATCCTCAGGGAGTCTACTATGTTCCAACCCATTCTGAATCACCTTTTGGTATGGGGGAAGTTGAACCAAATTTTGAGGTTTAAATTGAAACGTTGGATTTGATCATCTTGTAAATAGAAACTTTACGCAACTTTTTTCAATTACGTTAATTACAATATTTTCGTTATTTTTGTATAGCTGCTTGGAAATTCTTTAATATCTGATAGCGGTCAAATAGATTTTTAAAAAGTTTACAAACGTTTACTCAAATCCAAAAGTGTTGTCGTAAGGTATGTTATCGTAGTATTATGTTTGTTGTGCTATTCTTTAATAATATATGAGAATATTTATAAAATTTCATTTCTTGTTTAATTTTCGTAAAAATCTATGAAAAATTACATAATCCAGAAAATAAAGAGAATTTTCTAAGCTTTCAGTAGTCGCTTCTTATTAAGGTGTTCTTAGTTTATAAATTTATTTATTTTTTGCTTTTAACAAGTACATTTTAATCAAATAAGTTTATATATTATTGAAGTATCAAATTTTTCATATTTTTCGGTTCTTAAATTTCATTAACGAATTTTGAAGCATTCATTTGATGGTTGATCGAAATTGCTTCCGTAATTCTTGTGAAGCGTTTTCTTGTTTTAGTTTATAAACTAAAAAGCTGTTAGTTTTTTCTATCCCTTCATATTTTCTATTCGAGTTACAGTAACTATATATACCGGGAAGTGGGAAGTCAAAGACATGTGGGTGCGTGTAACTTCCTATACAACGGCCTTGAACTTGCTCAAAGTTTATCTTGTACTTTAAAAAAAAAAGAGAAAGAGAAAAAGAAAAAAAACTTATTTCCACTCCAAAGCACATGACTAAATATTAGCTTAGATAACATTTACTCAGAATTTGAATTTAAAATTAATCACATATTTGATATTTCATAGCGCGGGTCTGCATTTAAATTGGCTTAAGAGCAATTAAAATAACAAATTTTGATATTGCATTCTACTTCCCAGGTGATCTAATTATATACGTCTGGTATATGCTGCAATCATACAGTGTAAGGAGGGTTTACGTTCAGCCTCGAATGGTTTCCGAATTAAAAGATAAATTTCTGCGTTAAGCTCAACATGAGTCCATATTTACGCAAGCCTTATTGGTCTTCCGCCAAAAAAATTGTCTCTCAGGGTCAATTTGTTAATTTGCGCGTAGATATATCTAAACTACGTCAAAACAGGGGGTGTTATCGCATTCATATCATATTATAAGGGAAATGACCATTCTGTCCACTTGTGCTGCTTTGCTCTTAATTATCTTTCACTAAAAAAAAAAAAAGAAAACACAAAAAAGTACGACCCAAGTTATGATAATAATTAATTTCAATTTACCCTCTTGTCTTTTAATATAATCAGTGAACGTGATAAGAAACCTATCGCGAATTCTTTCTTTTGTGTAAAAAACTTACCTGATAGTGCTGATTGCTCGTGACTATAAATATAAGGTGTTTAGATGAAGATCTTCCGAAGAAGACGAAACATTTCGAAATATGAAACTCGGGCTCGCGGTTTTTGCAGTTGTTTGTGTTACTATCTGCTTCGGTGACGATCCAACCGAAGAAGATTTGTTAAGATTCGGAAAGATTTGGGATGGCGATGAATTATTAGACGTGAATTCGGGTCTTCAAAGTTTCGAATGGTTAAAGTACAGAAACCTTGTTGACAACGATGAGTGGTCGTTAGTTCCGCTAATAAATGGATCCTTCCGGTTAGTTAACGTGAGACAAGCTGAAATGGAATACAAAAATATGCCGCAACCAAGATCGGATATGTTAGTCACCTTTCAACTTCACACCAGGCAGAATCCCGATGAGCCACAATTTGTTAGAGATAATAATACAATAACGTTGACTGAATCAAAGTTTAATCCCAAAAATCCCACAAAGTAGGACTATTAAAAATATATTTTGGAGTATCGTTCGAACTAATTCTTCAATTTACTCAGGTTCATTACACATGGATGGCTCAACCATGCTGGATCGAAGCTCAACACCATTCTTCGCAAAGCTATCTTAGATAACTGCGATTGCAATGTATTTGTTGTCGATTGGAGTTCAGCTGCCAACAGCTACAACTATCTTTCTGCACGGTATAAAGTTCCAGAAGTTGCCACCCTACTAGCAGACTTCATCGACTTCTTGCACCTCTTCGGAAATATGAATTTTAAAGACTTAACTCTTATTGGCCATAGTTTGGGTGCTCATGCATCTGGATTGGCTGCAAAAAAGGTTAAACGAGGAAAGGTTCATATCATAATTGGATTAGATCCAGCTCTTCCACTCTTCTCCTACAAAGTCGAAGAAGATCGGCTAACTCCAGAAGATGCTGAATATGTTCAAACCATTCATACAAACGGAGGATATCTTGCATTTTTGGAACCATTAGGTCAAGCTTCTTTCTATCCGAACTGGGGAACAAGTCAACCAGGATGTGGTTTCGATGCTATGGGAACATGTGCTCATACTCGATCTTATGAATATTATGGAGAATCTTTATATCCGAACAATTCATTTGTTCCCTTCAACTGCTTTGACTACAGTAGATTTTTAAAGCATATTTGTTTAAAGATGGAAAAAACTATTAGAATGGGAGGTGATCCTGCTCACCATAACTATCCTAAAGGAATATTTATGCTTCCAACTAATGAAGCACCACCATTTGCTCTCGGAGAAGCTTGATCATGATCAATTTTGTCGTAATTTTGGCTTTTTTCGATCTCATGACAATAAAATATGACGAAGATTTAGAGAGATTTTTAACAGACAGTAAGATATCTTGGGACTGAGATAAATTGGGATATAATTACTATGTAAATAGATTTTCTTTTTGTAATTTTTATGATTAGGTAATTTATTTTTGTACATTTTAAATGAGGCTAAGTTTCGTGTGACTTGTAGAAATATAAAGACATATATTTTCTAAGAGCTTTTGGTATTAAATACCTCCTGATAGCGGCTGAATAAAGAGTTTTATAAAGTAATTCATTTAACCTCCACAGAATCATGAGTAAAAAATATATCTCACCTTGATATGTTATTTTTTCTTATTTGATTTAATAAGAGAAGAAATGTAGGTAAAAAATATTTAAAACAATTATATTCTAAAAATAATTGAGTATGGTACACTGATTCTGAATTTACTACAAGTGAATGTGTGATAATATAACCAAAGGACCGACCTGAATATTTTTGGTTCTCTTTAAAATAAATTATAAAGAGAAACCTTTTCTTACGATAAATCATAAAATGCGTCGTTCCATAAAGCTCGGAATTAGCATAAATCCGGTCCAATTTCGAGGGATTAACATGGATTATCAATCAAATTCAGAAAATTAATTTTATCTATCGCAGATGGGGCCGCATAAAAGGATTTTCAGGAGTAGGTATCTCTGAGGCGAACACTTTTGGCCGCCGAACAGTCCACACATTGTCCCAAATTCGGGCAAAAACCTCACCCATCGAACTGTAGCCAGACAAATTAATCTTCCTTCATGCAGTGGAAATGGTCTAAAAGTGGCCTTTGGGACTGTCACTTCTTCGCCGAATTGACTTGGTAAATGTCTTCTGGCGAAGATTTGTGGCGGAGGCAGGGTCTGAAGGGTGCTAGCGGGGGTGGCCCGTGGCCCTTTATTTCGGCAAGTTATTCACCCACCGAACCGTGCATTTACACTCGCATCAGCTGCGATTTATTGCCGGATAGAAATGTAAAGGATAGCATTCGGGTGGAAAAGCTTTCAAATTTGTCAACTTAATTTAGCTAATTAAAAATTTGTCCAGCCAATTCGTACGCCTTGAGCGACTGAACTAATTGAGTTGTACTTCCTTAGGGAACTTGCGAAATGCGAAAAGGCAATATTTTCCTTTCCTAAGTCCCATCTTAGGAGAAAGTTATTTATCTACCCTTCACCCAGAAACCCGGCGAATTTCAATTGACACCCTAAGGTGCCTTTATGACCCCCGCACGAAACAATTATTCAGAGGGATTCTGAATCCCAGAGACGAATACCAATGATATCATGCTCGTTAAGATTCAGGATAGCCACCATCCTCATTCGATCCGGCAAAGAAGATATCAATTCCATTTTCATATCGACTTTTTTCAGCGTTAGTACAATGCGTCACTTTCACCTCATACCCTTCCGAAGGTCTCCTGGGGTAGCATGTGAATTAATAGAACAAAGAACGGGTTTGTTGCCCAATTCAAACAACCCGAAAAATATTTACCCGCATATAAGATGACAGGGGATGCAAATAATAGTGGTACTGGAACAATCATATAATTTGGATGAGGATACTATCGATTCCCTGGCCTGCATATAGAAGAGTTGGAGTTGCTTTGGATCTGAATGAGATTGAGATGAACACTGAACATGTGCGCCATATTCATTCATATCCATTCCATTCTTAGGATGTCATTTGTAGGGGCAAATGAAAATTATCTTCGAATTTTATGGGAGGATATAATCAAGAAATTTGCAATTTTGATTCTCACTATAGCATCTAAGGTTTTGGGCGACAAAAAGGGTATGTTTGAGGTAGTAGACTTGAGGTATTGAACAAGAGACTGAAAACGAACATGTAGAAAATGAACTGAAATTCAACTGAAAAATGTGGAATGAAATTAGGCGAAAAACCGACTGAAATATATATTGCGCTCAAATTCAGTTAACTTCTTTTCAGTCTTAATTGTTAAATAAAGATAATGAAAAAAGCAATAAGTTACATAATGCTTAACTGATTCATTACTCTTTTGGACTTAGACATTTTTCAATATTGAAAAGAGAAAAGTTTAGTAGGTGATCATTTGTTAAGTCCAATTTTTGTCTACCTCAAAGGTAATTGATATTTCAGATTTGATTCAGTCTGTTTTCTGACTAAAAAAAAATTTCCGCCTCATTTCAGTCTGAATTCCGTCTTAAAGTTCCCGATGTAATATATTTTTTAGTTTATTTTCAACCAGCTTTCAATGCAAAAAATAATTTCCATCTTATTTCAGATTGGATTTTGTCTAAAATTCAATTTTCAATCTCTTTACAGTTCTTTTTCAGTCTTATTTTTCAACCGGGAATTCCGCTTAACAAAAGTATTTACTGAATTGCGTTGTCCATTCGGCAATAAAAACTGAATTTCCAAACACAAATTACAAAGAAACTGAAAATAAAAGCACTAATAATTAATATTTGACACTAAAATTTTTTAATAAAATAACAAACGACTCTTTAATGACACATTTATTGTAAAACAAAATTTTGAAAAATCGATTCAACAGTAGAACAAAATAGATATCCTCGTGATTATATGTGGGTTCATCCTAATAAACCTTTGGGTTCTAATTTACCAGGAAGACCTTCCAATCCAACGTCGTCTAGAAGGTCCTCCAGAAGTGTTTCAACATCTGACAGAATCGTGATTAGATCAGTGATTGTGTCATTTAATAATGCATTTATATTTGCAATTAATCCGTCTAAAGCTGGTAGGTCGCCAATTATTATACATCCTCCGCTATTGCCTTGCGCCATTGATAAAAATATAATAAGGAAAAAACACGATATCACAACAGCGATCTTCATTTTCCGTGTTAATTTAATTTCTGCCGATTTTAATAGTTGAACTTATGTCGTTTGTATGACTCTAGATTACGAAAATCTTACTTAAATACTCTTCCTTAAATAAAAAGCGGAATGATTTACATAATATGCATTGTGAACTTCATAATTGTTTTATTCGGGTAGAGACAGACGTCTTTACAATTTGTAAAGAAAGTAGGTTATTTGTTTATAGGTCAGTCACATGCATATGTTAACGAACTTCGGATGAAAAAACTCTGAATTTTGCATACTAAAAACTAAAAAACTCTGAAGAAATTTTGCTTACATAAAATAAGATATCAAATTTTAGAGATAATTTTAAAAAAATGTTTTAATCTCACTGAGAATCAAATGAAAACTAAATACAATAATTTGGAATATTCTGCGATATTTATCTGTGCCCATATCGAGCACTTTAAAATCTAAATCACAGGTCAAGGTATATCTAAAATCTATATCTATCTATCTATATCTAAATCACAGGTCAAGGTATATTATGAGGATACAACAGATATAAATCATTCTCCTATGACTCTAATAAGCATAGAGAAAATTTTTTTTAGTTTCATAATACACATTGATTTTAGTTTTAGGTATTTATTCAGGAAATTAAAAAATACAAGTTTATTCATCAAAATAGACATTGTTTCCCTTCAAAATACTCTCCATCAATTGCTATTGAATCATTTTTGATACTCCTTTTTCGGTATGGCCATCAGAGCCGTCTTCGGTTTCTCCGTTATCTCCTTTTGGCTGCTAAAACGCGTTCCCCGAAACGGTTGGACGCGGGTCGGTCAAACTCCCTCGGAAATTCGCATTTATCTTAATTATATCATTATTAGGAAAACGAATGTGTTAGGAAATTCAACCTCATTAACTTTTACTACGATTAAATCCTAAAGAAATTACAGTGATTTCTTGGATCTTTGGAGCCGAGTCTTTCTCCAACTGTCAAACAGCCGTTCCTTGCAAGTGGTCTGGGGCCCGTGGTTTTTGATGAATTAGATTCAGATTCAAAAATTTTACATATTTTGTTTAAAAAGAAGGTAAAAAGTCGGATGCATTGAAAAGAAAACCTCTCAGAGTAAACGTGAGGGACAGTAGTTGTTAGATAGAGGCTTTAGTTTGGAAGCTGCCGTGAAGTTTTTTCCATGTTTACGTTGCCCGCCATAAGATCCAATGTATTTTTTGTTACGGATCAGACTACTTTGCCGTATTACTGTGTGTGTGCGCCGGACCACTTCATGTAAATGTATAGGAGGTTTTGACAGAGGCAGATGTACCTATTTAAGACACCGTCACTAGCTATAACCACAGACAATAAAGGTGTGTCTGTTAACTCTAAATTATTTACTCATGGGCCTGTTAACCTCACGGAGGACAAATTGAGCTCTTGATAGTAGTTCTCCTCTTACCCAATTTTACCAGATTATACTCACACTGCGAGACCATGTAAATTTGGATAAAATCACCGATTGCTTGTCACTCTGTAATCTGTCATTTGCGTGTTTAAATTTTGCGTTTTGATTCAGACAGAAGAAGAAGTTATTGAAAATTTTTCTAAAAAAATAAAAAACATATTTCAAAATCTTCGAAAATATTAAATAAATACATAAATTTTCCCTCTGATATTTTGATCCCGTTTGACAATTCACATACACAAGTAAGATTCTGAAGGTGTACCCAATTTTTATTTGATGTCGTCTGGTAACTTTAGATTTCCATTCCCCCTACTATATGAAACTTTTTACCAGATTTTTACTCAACAAAATTTTACCCAAAAGTTACCAGACAGAAGATTGTCCCTGCAATTTGGCGGGAATGTCAATGACAGATGTGACAAGTAACTCACGGTGGGCGTTCTTGAAACCTGTTGCTACAGGTGGATTGTTGTAGTAATGTTTTTTCTAAACAATAATTTATTAAATGAATGTAATGCTTATTGGTAATTTAAAGTCATTAATATTTATGTTATAATCATTTTTATACTTCCTTTAAATTATTCTTAAAGCTAAATTATTAAAATACTCTATTTGTTTTAAAAATAATGGTGAGGGGGTTAAAGGAAAGATCATGTTTAATCACGTGGGGAGAGAGGAAAATAAAAAATTCCCAAAAATCGACCACGTGATTTGTGTACCCCGCCCTAATTTGTGTTGGCGAATAAATTTAAATTCGGAAATGAAAATGTTCAATTAGCTCCTGTTTTCGAGAAAAAATAGAATTAAAAAGTAAAGATCGTATATTACATAGAAATTTTTAAGTAATCATTAAAAAATAGTGGGGTTTCAGAGGAGCTCTAAATATGACTTAAATATAGGCCTGAATCCTAATCTACAATTAGCACTAATCTAAAGACTTTACTAAACATCTTGGGAAACATGTTTTTCGTAAGGCTGCGCCAGGTGAGGTGTTCATTCAGTGTTTATTGAATGAAATAATGAATTTATTGAAAAACTGAATTCCAACTTTATGTTTCGAAAAGTTTGAAAGCCTTACCATACTTTTATATAATAGCTTAAGGTTCAAACTTTTATAAGAGCCACGTTAAAAGATCCCATATTTTATTTTTTAATGATTTTTAAAAAATGGTTGAAGTACGGTCTTTTGTACTTATTATCTCTGTTTCTGTCGAAAACGGGAGCTAATTAAAAATTGTTATATTCGAATACATAATCTATGGAAACATTTGTATAAAAATGATCTATCATTTGTTCGGCAACTAAGTTGGTGCTGACTTGTGATAGTCAAAACTCTTTAAATTTATAGAAGATATGTTAATAAAGCACATAGTTTCAAAAATACGAAGTAAAAATGGCTCACAAAAATATCGTCAGTTGTATCTCCTTTAACAATGTAGGTAAATTATGGATACCTATAGGGAAGGTACATACTATGTATCACACATCTTGCTTATGGAAATTTTCTAAAAATGTAAATTCGTATTTTCCAACGAAATGCACCGAACGTTTTCCTCAAGTCTTATGTTATAACGAGCCAAATGGTTTCTTTGAAATTTTCCTTGGGCTAAATTGTATAAATATTTACTAAACTTCACTCAAAGATGTTTATATGTGAAAAAGCGGAAAAAAAACTCCTATATGATGCGCTTCCTTCAAAGCGTGACCCCATCAAGGTCATCTGAAGATAAAATATAAGCAAAGCGTGGAAAGCGTCTGCAAAAGTGCCTTCTTACTCGAGCCAATGCTTAGCTGCAAGACTGTAAAATTTCAGGAAATCAGGATATCGGAAATGGTAACTTTTCCGAAGGAGCATTTGGTGTCGTCAGTCAAATTACGGGCACAGCACAGAGGCACTCGAACGTGTTGTCACGTAGTTTGAACATAATTTAAATTCATAGAGCAATATTATGGCAAATATACACACATGAAGCTTTACTCTGCTCTGTTTATATAATTTTCTTCAATCCTCCCTCGCAAAGTTGGCGGTATTTGGGTGCACTTTTTGAACTGTAGAGGAAATCCTTTGTTTTCCCCTTTTCTTGTCTTTCGAATACGAATTTTGTATTCACACAGTTTCACAGTGAAGTAAAAGAGTAAAGTATCGATTTTATGGTATCAATGTCGATATCTCCCATGAGATGAACGCTTAAAAGATGTCGACACCCGCTTCAATACTTTATTAGATCAATATTAGCCGACAAATGTGCGGAAGTAGGTTATAGATAAAATGGGGATTATCATTGAATTACCTCCATTCAGTGGATTTCGATGGTATACTCTTTCATGACCAGATAACAATGGAATGGTACACTCATTCATTTCATTCATACTATATACATCACATTCTTCCCCCACTGAAGATGCCTTTCTTATTGAGTCGATTTAATCCACTTAACCCCAATTCGTGCTCATTTATTTCATTATATACTATATGTAAGTATATAAACACCTCTGTGTTCTGTAAAATTATAAATAATTATAAAAGAACCTACTTATTTTTTGAAAACAATGTGTAAGCATGTCATCTGGATCAGAATTAAAACAATTACAAAAGTTCACAATGCTAGTTTTTGAGATCATTCTCTTTTATATGGAAAATTTTTAGGAACATATAAAAGCTGTAAGTTTAACTTTTGAAATCAGAAGAAATCAAGTAAATCGCGAGAAATGAAGTTTGCTGTTGTGTTGTTGTCTTTTTTTGGTACTTTAATTACTTTGCTACCGCAAAGAACTGAAGCAGGAATTATAGATTCAGCTCTAAGTTTGCCTGCTGCCGCAGGAAAACAGATTACAAATTACGTGGAATTACCTAATGTATATGTCGGAAAAATAGTGAAACAACAAAAAAAATTATTGGGAAAAGTAGGAGGAACTATACCTGGCTTATTAGGAGGAGATGATAAAGAATTAGTGTAAAATGTGAATGGAATAAATAAAATATGTAGTTATAGGAAGATTTAAATTGTAAAAATGAATTTATGTATGAGAATTTGTAGTATCTAAATATATTGAAAGAAATGTGACTTTTTTATTGCCTGGTTCAAAAAGATTACTTGGACTCTTTAAGATCGAATTGTTGTGAAAAAAAAATCATTTATACATTTTTTAGTTATATTTTGTTAAACTTATCAATTATATTTATTAAGAAAATGAATTTAGGATAGTAGGTTTTAAAATTGTTTCCAGACAAACCAAAAAGTAGAAAATTCCAAATAAAGTAAATAAGAAAAAAATGCAAATTTATTTAATTTGAAAGTGCAACCACCCCCAGAGCATATGGTGGTTTAGTTCCAACCGGTACAACATATACTCCAGTATTATTAGTTTGTGCTGTAAGCCCTCCCATAAGACCAGGAGCTCTTCTATCCTGTCTGCAGGACCTTGCACCGGTGATCTCGAAAACACTTCTACAAGGTTGTCCGTAGAATCCTCTTTTCGTAGAAATCGATTCAGCAAAATAAACATAGGCTCTTTTATGTGAACAGTTCCTCACACTTCCAACACATCCAGGTTGGATCATACCAAAATTAGGGTAAAAATCAGCATGTCCCATAGCTCGTCGGATAAAAGAGTTAGCAATGTTGGTATGCATCACTTCTACATAATTGGCATCGGTCCTTGCAAGAATGTTATCTGTGTTGGTAACTACTGGTGTTAAATTAATTGGGTCTAAGCCGTAGATGACACCGACCCTTCCGGAAGTTACTTTTTTCCCAGCTACACCGGCCATATGTGCTCCCATACCATGGCCAATTAAATAAACGTCCGAGAGATTTTGTCCATTTTCAGCCAAGAAATCGAGGAATAGGCTAATAACTCTGGCTACACGCATTGAACGGCGTCTTACCGTCATATAAGGTCCAAAAGCTCCAAGATCCCAGTCGACGATGAAGATGTTGTGATCACCTGAAGTTAGATAGGCGTCCTTGATCAAATAAGTCATGTCAGAGTGGGCATCAGTGTTCCAGTCGTGAATTAGGAACCTATTAAAATATAGGGTATTAAATTCATTATTAAGTAGTTAAAATTACGAATGATCTACCTTGTGGGCTTTGAAGGGTCAAAACCAGCTTTTGTTAGGGATTCTTTATTTCCATATTTGACTATAGTTCCTTTTCTGTTATCGGCAGATTTGGTGTTTAACCAGAAAACAGTGTATTCATTTGGATCGTAGTGGTTGATTGGTTTTTCTAAATCGTCACCATTACCATCCCGAGTCGCATCTAGGTCCATGTCTTCATCTTGATCGTATAAGGCTTCATCTTGATATTCTGAATATACTTGAGCCTGGGTGAATGCTGAAATAAAATGTTATTTATGAAAAATTAACATATAAACAAGAGATGAAATATATGAGAAAATTCAAAAATTATATATATGTAAACAAAAATCTAACCCAAAACGGCAACGGTAAGCAGAGCAACAATAGTTATCGAATGCATGTTAACTTTATCAACTCAGAGAACAAGATGCGACTATGTGATCTAACCAGCCAGCGAGCCCTTTTAAATATAAAATGTCTTATCACAGAAAAGGGCTTTTGCATTCGATTGGCCTTAATGTGATAACACCTGAAAAACAATTGTTGTTAGAATGTTTGTTTCTCCACCCGAAAACATCTTGCGCTGGCCATGTGCTGGGTAAATAGGTCATATTTGCATCTTACACCGCGACTTTTATTATGTTTGCGTATGTGGCGTCAATTGGAAGAAGTTTCAAGGCGAATTTTAAGTTTTCCGTAGTTTTGTGGTAACAATGTAAAAATTTCAACATTGTAGGCTGAATATTTGCTGGGGACTTGGACAAAAACTTTGATATTACGGAAATCCCTCTGGTGCTGGAGTTATGAAGTTATGTAATTCAGAATTAGAGTGAAAATTTGATGGGTTTATTTGAAAAATAAAATAGTAGAAGGTCACATTAATGTTATGCATTTTAATATTGGTTTCAAATTAATTTTTATAAAAAAAAATAATAAAAAAAGTTGTTGGTTAGTTTTAGAGAAAACTGCATAATAAAACATTAAAACATTTGACTAAAGCACTTTCAGCTGATTTTAAAATACATACTTAATTATTATTATTTGAGATCTACACTAATATTATAAAGAGGAAAGATTTGTATTTTTGTGTGTATGCTTGTAATGAATAAACGCAAAAACTACTGTGCCGATTTCAAAAATTCTTTCACCATTAGAAAGCTACATTCACTCTGAGTAACATAGGCTATATCGGATAATACACAGAGTTTCAAAATGGCGGATCCAAGATGGCGGCTGAAAATGTTAAGTTTGAAGCGATTTTCATGAAAATTGGTACATAGGGGTTTTGCGGCATGCTGATTTCAAATCCGCTGTCCAAATTTAGAAATTCAAGATGGCGGATCCAATATGGCGACCAATATTTCTCGATTTCAATGGATTTTAATGAAAATTAGTACAATAATTGTTTTGAGGTCACTGATTTTGAATATTATTAAAATTTAGAAATCCAAGATGGCGGATCCAATATGGCGACCAATATTTCTCGGTTTCAACAGATTTTAATGAAAGTTAGTACAATGATTATCTTGAGGTCACTGATTTTGAATGTTATCAAAATTTACAAATCCAAAATGGCGGACCTAATATGACGACCAAGATGTCTCGATTTCAACGGATTTTAATGAAAATTGCAAGAATGATTATTTTAAGGCTAATAATTTTGAATATTATTAAGATTTGGAAATTCAAGATGGCGGATCTATAAAGGGGTTTTCGGGTTGAAACAATTTCTAGGATATAACAAACTTAAACATTTGAGAAGTGTTTAATTAGTAAGTATTTACCCAACGCCGGGTGCAACCGGGTAACCCAGCTAGTATTTGATAATTAAGTTATTCAACCAAAATCTCCCGGAAAAAACGAATTTTTCTACTCCGTAAATCAGTTACATTTTAAGATATTTTATTTATTGTGAAAAAACCTTTTTATTCAATTAAGTGAATTAAAACTAAGTCCAGGCTATTCAGTCTCCTAAATAATATATCGTGGAATAAGTCCCTATTACTAAATTTAAATAGCTCACAGCACTCTATCCTCAAATAGAACTCTTCTGGAAGCTTTCTGAAAAAGATATAATTTTTTTCTGAAATCCCTATTCTAGGGCACAATATTTTTTTTATAGCCAATTACACTTGCAACGAAATTTGGATCGAAATAACTTTAATCCCCCTTTATCTTCTCAGCTCTTCCTCCAGCCCTTCCGCTTTTGTTCTATTTTTTTATTTGAAATTTAAATTGGGATGAGGGCACTTGGACATAATCTCTGGCTTGGAACTCAATTCATACTAAAGAAGTTTCAAAACGTCTTTGCTATTTTATTACTTTTAAATGAATACTTTTTTAAAACTAAATCGTTTTCTCCCCTTTTACTTACGACTATTAAATCGGAATCAGATTTTTCTGTAACTAAAATGCCAAAGTGCTAAGGGATGCAATTTATCTAAGTTGTCACATATGTTCCTGCCGTGGCTATCCTGTAATTTGCTTCCTGTCCCCAAAAGACTAGAGCACCACCTTTGTCTGTCTGTAGGCTATCCTGTCGTGATTTATTTTGTCCGCTGTCAACTTGATAGAAGGCTTCATTCCGTAAATGTAATGCGGTGTGCGCGCCTTTGCAGGCAATTACATCGCCATAAAAAGGGCAATTTCTTGGGCAATGAATTAATTCTGAAATAAGTCCAGCCCAAACTAAATGGAAGCATTTTTCGGTAATATCTTTTATGTGGAATTTGTAGGGAACGTGTGTCCTTAACTTCTACACCGTTGTCCATTGGTTGCCGCAAAATTTCTACTTTTGTCGGTCTGCCTGATTACAGTTCTAACACCTGCAGTTATTTATGACCACCTGAACTCTGGTCTACCTTTTTCCTAACTCCGAGACATAATGGCACACAATTTTGAGAATATACTTGCCCACTTCTCGGTAGAATGTTACACTTAAGTGGGTCCTATTTCGCCTACGGGATTATGTTTAATGGCGTAAATTACCTTGACATTGTATGTTCCTCGACATGGGACTGGTTTCTATTTACCTTTGGCTTTCTGTTTTCTCCGGCTCCGGGGCTATTCATACATATGAATTATTTGCTAGATGACGACGTGTGTAATGTAAACGAGGTCGTTCTTAGACGTTCTCTTGTCTTTTCTAACTTAGCAGATCCCATAATTTTCTTTCAAGTTTTCATATTTCCTAAATATTTATATACCTCGGCTGATTTGAAAAATCTCATTGTTTGAAAGCCAAATTGCTGGAAATGTAGCAGTTTTTTCAATTTATTTAAGTAATTCTTCATTCTCAAGTGCTTTACTTTGAAAAATGAGTCAAATTAAACTCGGCTCTTTCGGCGTATATTCAAAATTTATGCGGTACTTACAATAATCCTGACAAAAACTGCAGAAATAAATGCTTCAAACAATTGTTTTGGAGCATCTATACTGGTTTTAAAAAATTGACTGTTACACTGGTCGAAAAAATTTAATTTGTTACATAACAAGTCATATATAATTTCTGTAGGATATATAGATTATGAATTTGTAAATAAAAATTAATCTTCATTCACTATCTATTGTATAATGTAATCGATTTATGGAAAAAACTGAATTCCACAGAATATTTCGAAAAGTATTAAACCCTCTCGTATTTTAATATAATAAGTAAAGGCTTATACTTTTATTGGAGCTACTTTACAAGCTCCTACAACAATTCCTTAGTTTTTAATTAATTTGCAAAAATGGCCACAATACGATCTTTTGTACTTTTTAAACCTATTTTTTTTTAAAAAACGTGACGTGACAGGACATTTTCGTTTGCGATTTTGTAAACTGCGGAAAAAATCCTATAGAAATGATATAACGCTGTGGCAAAATTGGTGTCGACCAGTGTTATTTATTCTTTAAAAGTTATATTCTTTATCAAATCGACAATACTTTAGTGTAAAACTAAACGGTTTATATTATGCTGGCAAAAAAACAAAGCAACACAAGTTAATTAAAAACACATACGATTCTTGGATTTCAATAGGGAAATTTTGACCTAATTTTTTGTACTAATTTTGCCACGCGAATAGAATGAATAGAATAGAAAATTGGGGCGATTTTCTACCAAAATCGTATATGGGGAATTTTTGGTGATGCTCTTTCAGAATCTGGCATTTGTTTTGCATAAAAGCTTCAAAATCCCTATTATTCTTTGGAGTTTTTAAAAAAAGTGCTGATTTTGTTGGTCTTTTTGTTTTCAAAGTCGATTATCTTGACATTGCTACTATTGAATGATCATATAGCAACCAGAAATAGCGGTCCGAATGTCTATACTTTCTCAAACCATGGTCATGCAAGTTTATTTTTGCTTTGGTATTTGCAAAATTGTCATTTTGTACAGCAATGTAATAAAAAACTTCGCAATTGTTTTACACGAAAAGGATCAACTTTAAGAAAAATGTTTATAGAACAGAAAATGCTTCAAATTAGCCAAGGAATTCATGTAAATTTTTTTTTGGACTATTTTTGGTTTTTTGGATTTGGCCAATTTGTGAAAAAAAAGGATCAATTTTGCGAATAAATTGTAAAAAATAAAAATAAGCTGAAGAATTTTTTGGAACATTTTTGGATTTTTCAAAAATTGGTCAAATCCAAAAAACCAAAAATAATCCACAAATTTCAAGCATTTTGTGTTCTAAAATTTTTTTTTATAAAGTCAATCCTTTTCGTGTAAAAATATCGCCAAGTTTTTTATTACATTGCTGTACAAAATGGCCATTTTGCAAAAACCAAAAAAAAAAAAAACTTTCAAAACAATGGTTTGAGAAAATTTAGACATTCGGACCGCGATTTCTGGTAGTTATGTGATCATTAAATAGCAGCAACGTCAAGATAATCGAGCAAGATAAGCCAGCACTTTTTTTTAAAAAACCCAAAAAATAATAGGGTTCTTGAAGCTTTTATGTAAAACAAATACCAGATACTGAAAGAGCATCCCCAAAAATCCACTATATATGATTTTAGAAGAAAATCGCCCCGATTTTCTATTCGAATCGTACAATTAAATTTGCGTGCACAAAATTCTCGTTTTGCGCATTAATGGGTTCAGATCTCGTAACGTTTGAGTATAAAAAATGGGCAAAGAATTTTTTCATATAAAGGACGAACCGTATCTCATGATTCTTTGACTATCCATTTATAATTTTTTCCAGATCTATTCTTTAATTGATTTTAGTTCAATGTTACTTTTTAGGGATAGATTGAGCATTAAGCTGAAATGGAAAAGTCTCGTTGAAAAGCTTTTTCTTAGAACGATAGCCAAAATCAACAATTCCAATTCATCCCCAAAATAACCAGAGAAGTTCGCGACCTACAAAATCTCGAAAATATGTCACCGCACCGAGAAAATAGTAAAAAAAAAGTTTAGCTATTCAACGACTTACTTAAGCCTGCAAGGTTAATTTGTCACTGGTCAGGAGGGGCAGGAGAGGGCTTAAATATGGATCGTCGAAGTAGAGAGTCCGAAACATTTGATATTAATGAAGCAATTTATATTCCCTAAGAGGAGTCTGTGCGGAGTCCTACATCAAGGAGCTCTCTGTTGCTTAATCTTGTTCATGGAACATTTCCTTTTTAAAACTATCTTGGCGGAAGCCATTACATCCTTTTGCTCAAGATATACCCAATGAGGTATACATCACAGTTTCTGAGGAAAAAGGCAAATTTTTAAAGATACTCAACGCAATGGAGGAGGCCGAAGGTTTTGTGTTCCGGAAATTGAGGGCTTTTACATTGTCATTGTTCGGCTTTTCCTTTTCTCGTTTTCAATCTGTCGACTAATCGGGTGATATTTTTTGTTTAACTTGCTTTATCAAGGGCGGAGATTTGTTCTGGATGGAATACAGGTGGTATAAGGTTGAAATAAAAGGTACGCAGTTTTGGAAGATACGATTAAGGGCAACGACTAAGCGGAAGAACAAAGGTATCTTTTTACAGGAAAGAAAGATAATACTCTTAAGCTTACAAAAAGGATTTTAATGAGAATAAGTGGCGTATACGAGTAAACAGAAAGCAAACAAGCACTATATAAACTTTCAAACATATAAAATTATTTATTTATTTATTTATAGTACTCATTGTGACATCTATTTACATTTGTGTATGGATTGAAAGTGATTAAGAGCTCAGACTTCTTGTCTTTACATCTAATTATTTAAGAATAGCTCTGTATATTTATAGTGATTGGATGATTCTCTTTTCTTTAGTTTGTATTTCTTTAACCCTGTAACAGGCGCGCGGCGGTATTTAGACCACCAGAGACACAAAGCCTTGACTCCTAAAAGGTGGGATGTTAAAATTAAATTCAAAAATAAACTTCATTAATTTTTTTTTTTTTAATTTCTACCAAACAATATGCTAAAATGTGTAAGGAAGTCATTTCAGAATAACTTAAGAGATAAAAGAGGAATTATAACGAAAATATGAAAAAAAAAATAGAGGCGGTCCAAATACCGCCGCGCGCCTGCTTAGGGGAGTTCTCGGGGCGCGCCCGCTACAGGGTTAAGGAAAACGTACTACTAAAACCTTCTGTGTCTTTTCTTATTTAGTCTAAAACTAACTTACTACCTAACTACCTATATTTATTTAAGTGTATCTTAACTATGTGATCTCTCTGTGATAGATTTAATACATGTGTTCATGTTTAGAAGTTAATCATTTCAGTCTGAAGTTACTTCTTATTTCATTTGTTGCTTGCTGGACCAACTTTGTTCCTGTAAGTTGATGTGTCCCATAGTTTGTTTAGCAATATGTTTAGGTATTTATTTTGTGATATTTGAAGCTTTTTGATGTGTGCTGTCGCGATATTACATCTGATGGGTGCTGCATATAGCAGTGAAGATTGCATTACCGTTTTGTAAATAATCAGCTTGTTTTCTGTTGGAAGATGGGATTACCTATTTAGTAAAGGGTATAGGGTAACTAGGTATTTTTGCAATTTCGAAATTATCTGTATTACATGCTCCTGAAAAGTTAGTTTTTGGTCGAGGTGCATTTCTAAATCTTCTATGCTTTTGGACCATTTGATGGGCTTTCCCATAATATTTATCTGCATTGGTGGTAGGTATCTGTCAGCTCTCCTCCTTGTAAAATAGACGGCTTGTGTCTTCGAAATTAATTTTTTACGATAATAGAAAATTGTCTAAAATATGTAAATTTATGTTCTTACAGACGTTAGAGCACTATGCTTTCAAAATATATCTGAATTTTTATGGTTAAGTTTTTATTTACGATAATTTGTAGCAAAATCAAGATTTAGTACTTTGAAAATTTTGCAAATTGCATGCAGGCGAAATAAATTGCCTTTCTTATCTTAAACCAGTTATTTTTATACACCTCCCTGTATCTGTCTCCACTATGTTTTTGTAGTTTTCTAAAAACTCATGATGCTCGGTAAATTTCCACTGATTTTTTTTATGATGCGCCTCAGTGACATTTATAACATGTCAAAATCCCATCCAGATCGGTCAACGCGTTCAAAAGATATTAATTTTTTTGGAAATTTTTAAAATTAATTGTCACCCTTTGGGGGTTAATTATTAAGGGATGGGACTTAGCCAAATTGTACCTTGTATTAGTCCTGACGATAAAAAAATATAACGGCCATAATCGGCGAGAGGGGGGGGGGGGGGGGGGGGGGAAACTTGACCCCTTCTTCAAAGTTCGTGTAAAAACAGAACTGAGTGTATTTTAATTAAAAAGGAGGGCAAACATAATGTAAATACGTTATTATCTTACAAAATTTCAAACAATATTTAAATTATTTTAAAACAAGAACCAAGTAGCAAGATGCATGGAAGAAATAATCAATAAAATATATAAGCGCCTAATGATATGCAAAGTACGCAGATTATTTCCTAAAATCTTCAGAAGAAAGGCAATCGAATTTTCTAAGACACCACTGCGCGGATAGTGCAAGATTCCTGATACCATCGGGCTGACAATAATGTAATTGAATTGTACTTATATAAAATTGGGAGAAATCCTGTAAACGATTTTCAGTGCTAATGCTAGATTACGGAGTTGACTACACGCTTAAAAATTAAAGGAATATAAAGACCGTTTCAGATCAATATGATTTAAGATAAGTCGAAGTCTGGAACGTTTTTAAAATATTTTCGGTAAGTTCTTGCTGTAATTACCGCAAAACCAGATGAAACATAAACAAACTAGGAACACATTTGTAGAAACAATTTCTTGTGGTTGACGCTTATTTCATTTCCCACCGCAGATTATTTGGCAAATATGCCCACAATTGTGCACATCTCATTTCATCGCATCTCGTGTTCGTTTGTCTCCACAACACAAATTGCAGGAAGCTGTGACTGCATCGTTGCTACTTGGCTCAAGCTATGCATATTCCGGATGCCTACAGATGGGATGCATCTCTGCATCTGCAGTGAAAATTAGCTACCATCAAAAATATTTTTAAGGATTCTGTACGACAAAAAGTTTGGAGGATATCTTGGCATCTATTTTCCGCCCCACGCTACAATAAATTCGAGAATCGCTGATATTTTGCACAATAGTAGCGAATTGTGTCGCTGGCAGGATTTTCCAAGATTTACACGCCACTTGTAGGTAAGTATCCCACTTTATGTATATACATATATATTTTTTTTGTTTTTTGGAAAATATTTCTTGGAATGTCTTCTTGATTTCTGCTGCATTGATCAACCATACATTTCTCGGAAGTCCTTTGATACAGCGAGAAAAAGGCCTCAAAGTCCGCAGAACTCCTTAGCTTTCAATATTTTTTGCGAGTACGAATTTCTCTTTAATAAACCTTGAAAATGTCTAGAAAGTACTAGATCTTGCCCTTGAGGAATTTATGATACTTCACTGAAATTCAAAGGAAGCTCTGAACGATTTGGGGCCTTTATGTGGTTTTCACCGTGGTAAGAGGTAGTTATAGAGTTTGAAGTCGGAAGTCTTCTTATCGACATTAAAAGTATGAAGTAAATTAGAAAATTAAGATTTTGCACTTTTTTGAGTTTTTCTATAATTTTATTTAATTTCCTGTTCGTATTGTTTATGTTTAAATGCGGACACTGACTGGAAGTTGATTTTTTTACGAGTACGAATCGACTTTTAGAGATAGTAGTCATCTACTTAATAGGATAGAAATATAAATAAAGGTCATAGGGGGATAAGAAGGAGTAAAGAGCCCCGCGCCGATTTTGGCCGTTATATTTTTTTTATTGTCAGGACTAACACAAGTAACAATTTGGCCAAGTTTCATCCCTTAATAATTAACCCCAAAGGGGTCAGAATTAATTTTAACAATTTAATATCTTTTGAACGCGTTCACCGATTTGGATGGGATTTTGATATGTTTCAGATGTCACTAAGGCGCATCAGTGGAACTGAAAACTGGACTGGAACGTAAAAAGCCATTTTGAATTTCAGCCATTTTGAATTTTGGTACAATCACCAAAGCTTGTTATAGCTTCCTAACATAGTTTCTTATAACATATATTTTTTGCAGATTTTTTTTCTACCGGCGTGACACCTAAAAAAAATAAAATGTCTGTAAAGGAGTCTCAGGAAGTTAGGATCCAATAGGATTGTGAGGTTTGGAGAAGAAATGTAACTAAAAGATTAGGGACAGGAGGTTAGAATATCGGTAACTGTGGGGGGTTATGTACAGTGTAGGCAAAGGGGTTGGTCTTTGCGCAGTAGGAGGTATTCGTGGGTAAGCCGTGTGTGCCCAATACTCAGTCTGACTAAAGACCCAGGAAAAAATATATATTGTAAAAAACTACGCCAGAAAGTCACAAATAATTTTTGGCGATTTTACCGTACAGTCAAAACATACTTAAAAAACCAATAAAAATCGACATTTTTTTTTTTAGGTGTCACGCCGGTGAAAAAAAAATCTGGAAAAAATATGTTATAAAAAACTATGTTAGGAAGTTATAACAAAATGTTGGTGATTGTACCAAAAATGAAAATGGCTGAAAAAAAATTTTTGAAAAAAGAAAAAACTATTTTGTTTAGGTTATATCCAGTTTTCCTTTGATGTGCTTCAGTGACATCTACAACATATCGAAATCTCATTCAAATCGGTCAACGCGATCAAATGATATTTATTTTTTTCGAAATTGTTAAAATTAATTCTCACCCCTTGGGGGTTAATTATTAAAGGATGAATCTTGGCCAAATTGTTACTTGTGTTAGTCCTGATGATAAAAAAATATATTTTATTTATTTTTTACTAGGTAGGCAGATGAGTTGATAAATAGAAAGATAGACACAAAGACAGAGTTATTTACTTGTGATTTATTTACATAATTATATAAGATAGATCACTAAGTATTTTAAAAATCAATTTGAAAAATTCAGTGAGATTTTTAAAGCTCGTCTAATTTAAATTTAATAAAAATGAAAACTTGTTTTGTCTATTAAGTGTCACAATTATCCTAACAATCGCTGCAATTTTACCACAAGTAATAGTTTTTTATTATTTTACTTTGTCTATATAGAGCCCAAGATGTTGCAAAACAGGTGGTTATATTTGTGTTTATTCCTAGAAATGCAGATTAGCGAACATTTACAAAATTTATTCTACCAAAATAAATTCACTTCGATCAAATTCGATTCGAAAAATTGATTTCTTTATTTACTCGACCTTTTGTTTGCGCTTATGCTTCCTCGGTTAAGCATAAAATTCAGCTTTGGGTGGAGATAACATCCGCAGAATTATCCAAAGTTAGCAAACAAGCCCCAAGGGATGACTTATTCAAAGTTTTCCCTGAAAATTTAAAGACTGTCGAGACGTACAGATCCGAAAATATTTTGACATAATTTTGTTCCTTCGTGTCTCCGTTGTGACTTAACTTTCCGTCTTTCTTGCCTTCTTTCCCTTTATAGGAAAAACAAACAGAGTCACCGATCCGTATATAGAGCTCCACCGGTGTCGGAAGGACGTCGAAGAATAATTTCGTTTCGTCTTTTCACATCGTTCAAAAAGATTTTTCAGTTTCTTACAGCATGCTTGGAACAGGGGCTTCTTAAAGCTCTCTATCGTGCTCCCCAGAAATGGAGAACAGCTCTCTATATACTTTATTATACTATAGAAGGACACGTTTCTGTATAAACGGATTAACGTTCCCGGAGCAAATCTACAATTGAAAATATTTTCTGACGAATGCCTTTTCATGTCCTTCTTCATCCGCCCGAGGGTCCACTTGTTACATTAAATCGGCGTATAAAATGAGATTCTTTTCGCACCCGTGGCATCTGCAGTTTGAGAAAAGCGGCCAGACGTCCTGTTTTTTGCAAGATATTTAGTGGTCTTGTCCCATGTTCCGCATAATGTTTAAGAAATTCCGATCTTAAGAGTTTTATCCCGATATATTTTTTAACAACAGTTTGAGCAATAAACTTTTGCTCAGTTAAAAGATTTGAAGATTAGAAACAAAGGTGCAGATCAACGCCGCCGAACATTTCTCAACCACTTTCAAGTTAACAATTTTAATATTAGTAATTTTAAGCTTCTAATTGAATAAATATTGGTATGTTACATAGTATAGAGTCTTTTAAACTCTGAAAAATTCGTTAATTATTGTCTATTTTCGATAATTTTGAAATATGTTTATAAAGAGTGTGCCATTGGCTGTTTTTTTTTTTTTTTTTTAATGCTATAAAATAAACACTGTTCAATATTTTTCAAGTTTTGTTGGTTTATTGAAAGGAGCAAACCTTCCGATTAGTTATAGAATATGATTTCATTTAAATGGCTGCTTTGCCTGTCCATAGTTCATTACGTTTTGGAATTAAAAATTTTTTGTTCGGTTTTCACCAGCGGACGTAGCGGAAATACATATTTATTAATTAAAATTTCTAGAAATTGTTTCAACCAATTATATTGAGATGTTATTAAAATCAGTGTGTGTGATAGAGAACCATCGAATAACCCCAGTAAAATTTAAAGCTACTTCCAAATATTGAGAATAGATAGAATTATAAACAAATTTTGTGGACGAAGTCAGCTTAAGCTGCGTTCTCCGGAACAATAAAACGCTTACTAATAGCTACCCAGAATGAAGATGTAATGTTTTGAAAATGTGCATCAATCCTTTATCCTTTCAAAATTTCAAATCTTGAACTGAAAATTGATTAGAGTAATTTTTGATTCAAAAGCGGTTGTAAGTTATTTTAACAAATTTTGAAATTTTGGCTGTGTTTCTCGTGACAAATTTCAATTCGATGGATAATTTCTTTATGTTCTGGATAGATGAAAAACGCAGCTGCTATCGCATATAGCATCGAAAAATTACAGAGAAGAGCATTTCGACTTTTTGAAAAAATTAAATTCGCATATCTTTTGGTTGACTAATATGATTGCGATAAAATGAATGATGTTACTTCAATGTTTTTTTGAAACCTCCATCCGAATTGGGTCAGTAGTTTTTGCGTGATACGTGGTCAAACAAATTCAAAATACATTTTTTTAAAAACGTTCCCAATTCTTAATGGGTTACGTGGGTTTCAAATTTGGAAAAAATCTATTTTTTGATTTTTTTGACATTTTTTAATGGTACTATTACATTTAGACTTTTAAGTATCAAAAAGAGCAGCATTTGAACTATATTCTATGAAAAAATGTTCACCTTTTTATTTCTAATTTAAAAACGTTTTATCAAAACTCTATTCTTCTTTTTGAAGTCGGTGAATACGATTACTCAAAAACTAGTGCACCATTCTTATTCTAATTTTGTACACTTCTAAATAGCATTGACTAGCGAGTAAACGAAGGATTTTGTTTTTTGTTCATCACAACTTACTTTACATGTCTATATGTATTGTTTTTTCGCACGTAAGGTCACAAAAATTCAAACATAACAAATAAAATAAATTAATAAACATAAAAAATTAGATTTTTTGGTTTCAGATAAATCTAGTATAAATTCTGATGTCCACCGCATTTTTAAGAGGTTTTCGATAACCAGCTCTCAGCGGGCCATTTTTCTATATTTTTCAACAAAAATTTCATATAATATAGTTCAAATGCTAATTTTTTTGATACTTAAAAGTTTCAATGTAATATTAGTTTTTTTTTATTATTAAAAAATTTCAAAAAAAGTCGAATTTTTCATTAAAAACCCACGTAACCCCTTAATCTTCAACCCCCAATTAACATTTTTGTAAATACTTTCAATGTATAAACATGCAACGTTCCCAGTTTTATTATGTGTATAGATTAATAAAAAGTTATTTTGTTTAAGCATGTCTATGAGGATGCATTTTTGTACCTTTTCTGTATCAAGTGGTAGATTTGCTCTTTCTAGAATTGCAAAAATGCATTAAAAACGAACCGAATGGGTCCAGTGAATTATTTTGGGAAGCATTTTTTATGGGGAGAAATGTGACTGCCGCATAAGAGGACGTTGGGTCTAGTCCAGTCCAGCCATCTGATGCCTGTTCTTTATTTCGGTCGAGTCTAAGTCGCCTGGAACGGATAGCTGGATAGATGGGGCCTTTAGAGATCGTCATGTGAGGAGCTTCCTCGTCCTCGGCCAAATTCACCCCAGTGCTTTATGTTGGCGCGATAAAAGAATCTCAACTGGAACTGGGGGCCCCACGGGGGCCGGAGCAATAGAGAGATCCCCATTTAAACGTTTCCTGCCTTTTTGCTCGTGCTCTTCTTAAAGCTCGGGGTGCCGCCTCTCAATGGCCTGGTTGATGGGAAAAAAGTGAAAGCGTGAGGAAAAGAAGTGAAAACTGGCGCGGAGCTCCTCCCCAGCCTTTTGTTCGTTGTAGCCTCGTCGCCTCACCTAAAAGCGGGCAGAATACACCTCAGGACGGTCGAGGGGATTCCGAGACCAAAACGACCCTTGCGTCTAGAGGAAAAGCGTGCCAGTAGGTTCACATTAGCATAAAATTGACAATCTTCAAGTGGATCCTTCAGTCATGTACCGAGTGTCCTTTAAATCACATCGAGAGGTTCGTCCTCTTCAGTGCGGAAGTATCCTTGCGGAGTGCTTTCCTTAACTTGTCCTGTCCATTCCTCCGGTGTTTCTCTCCTCTCGTCGGTCTTTTCGGCTTTTATTTGGACATTTTATGGGTTTAATGAGGTCGTGGCTTGTGTTGGTGGAGTTTTAATTGAGTCTTCTACGGTCAGTGGAACTCCTAACGAGAACGCTGCCAAAGGAACTTTAAGAGGTATTTTGATATTTTCTACAATTATTCATGAAATTTTGAGGCTGAGTTTTGGGGGACCAGGCGGTAATTTTTTAATGTTGGGCCTCTGGCTGTTGGGCTACTTTAATGGATTTAATAGATTATTAGACCAACCTGAATAATTTCGTAGTAATTGCTGATGGAGGGGCAATTAAAGGACTTATCTAAGACCGTCTAATTTTCTTAGAATTGAGATAAAATCTACTGCTCTACTGAATTTTGTGTTAGAACGTAATTTTAAGTAAAACTTGATCAAGTGCGTATTGGACAGAGGTGATATGGGTTTTTTACCTGATAGAAGAATAGGAATTCAGTAATATCGTTCATTTCATATTGAGATATCGAAGCGCAAAAGTTTTCTTCTGGCTGAATTTACTTGCATTTTCCTTAGAATTATAATAAGTACCCCAACACCAGAGGGTAAACTGAGGATAGAGAACAATCAGTTTTGAAAAATACGTACCTTCAAATTGATCATAGTGTTGATGTTAGGGAATTTTTTTCATAATCTATAAAAGTGGTTATCATTACATGCAAGTTTTGCCTCGAAATAGTTTTTATATAATATTAATCGGAAGGCCTAACAATTAGATACCACCTTGATCAAGAAGTGTCAGGAATTTAATCACAAAATTAAAAATACAAATTTACTCATCAAAATAGACATTGTTCTCTTCAAAATACTCTCCATCAACTGCGACGCACTTATGTCAGCGCTTGATCCAATCCTCGAAACATTTTTGATACCCCTTTTTCGGTATGACAATCTTCGTCTTCGTTTCTCGGAGTGGTTTTCTTAGTCGACCTAACAGGAAGAAGTCGCAGGGAGCCAAATTAGGTGAATATGCTGTCTGCTGGATGGTGTTCGTTCGGCTTTTTGTAAAAAAATTGCAGATAACAATGGCAGTATTCGACGGTGCGTTATCGTGAGTCAAAATCCCCGAGTTATTTGCCCACAAAACCAGTCAAAACGACTCATAACTCCTAAATAATACTCCTTGCTTACCTTGCGGTAAGAATTCAGGATGCACAACACCGTTGTAAGCCATGAAAACCGTGAGCATCGCCTTCTTTTTCGACTGAAAACGATGTGGTTTTTTCGGTCTTGGCTCATTCGGTGAGCGCTATTTATTCACTTGATGCCTGGATTGCGTGCTTTACTCATAAACCCACATTTCGTTCTCAGTAATTATGCGTTGGATCTAGCCATCGAAATTATGTCCTTCGTGACGTCAATTCGGTCCTTTTTTTGTATGAAATTCAGTTCTTTTTTCTCACCAGTTTTACAGCGACACGTCTGAAGCTCAAATCATTAACCAAAATGCTTTGAACGGATCCACAAGCCATGTTCAAGTCCTCTGTCCGCTCTGTAATGGTCAATTTGTGATTTCTTTGATTTTATCGATGTTTTTGTGGGTTTTCGATGTCGAAGGCCTGCCACTGCGTTTGTCATTCTCAATGGACTCACGCCCACTTCTGAAGCGTTCGTGCCACACATAAACGTTTGTTTTTGATAAAGTTTCGTTGCCTAAACACTTCTCCAACATTTCTAAGGACTTCGCACCGTTGAATTTACTTTAAACGCAATATTTAATACAAACTTGTTGATGCAGTCGATTCCATTTTTAAACTCGTAAAAATCGAACACGTACAGAGGCAGGTGTATTAAAGACGGTGTCACTTTTACAGATAAGAAGCCATAACGCTGCAATTTGGCGGGAATATAAATGACAGATCTGGCAACCTTACAAAAAACTCAAATCGGGTGACTTATAGCACCACACGGTCTTCCTGAAACGTTTTGATCAAGGTAGTACTTTAAGACAAGATGGCAGCCAGTTTATACAGTTTGTTAACCAATTTTTTCCAATGGATTTTATACTCTTTATTGTCTGAGTCTGCCAACTTGCATTGCTTATTGGATAGAGATCCAAAACCTTAAAAGATAGAAATTCATATGACATTTCACTATGATAATACTCATCTATTCTAATCATACCCATAACATGCATTATCTATACATCAATCTTTAACGATAATAACTGCTTATAACTCCAATGACCACGTCAATCATATTACCTACAACTTTTACTCAAAGTTCATAGCGACCCCTTGCTTAAATGCTTTATACATTATTTTTCTCACATGATTTTTTCACGGTGCAACTCCCAAACTCAAATTAACCTGAACGATAATAGATATCAGAAATCTATTTTGTCGCTGCTTGAAGGCCTCCTTTAGTTTTCGGCTTCAATCAGTTGGGGATCAATAATTGCAATAAAAGCATTTTTTGACCGTACCCAACCATTATTATCTATTATTTGACATTATCTATAGTCAGCGGTCAGCCGATTTTATCCATCGTACGCTTTTGTCAGCTTTGTCTTTGTTATGGGTAAGTTTGAAAGAACAGCAAACCCCTAAGGAAATGACGAAAGGGAGTCTAATGTCGTTTCTCGTGTGGACACAGGACATACACGACACGGAACGTCCACATTGACACATGTGCACTTAATGTGAAAAATGTGTTGGGGCTACCTGGTCGACTTTCATCAAACAAAATTGCTTTATGACGTGCAATGAAATTATTAATTAATTTGATTTTCCGGTACAGTCATTGTTAGGAGTTTTGTTTATTTTGATAAGTCCTAGGTGATAGTTAAATAGAGTGATATACTTATATGTATGTCGTTATTTAAGCTGTCTTTAAAGCATAAAATTCAAAGTAAGGAAGATGTTAAAATAATTTCCTATAACAGAGTGTTTACGACCAAAACAAATCTTTTCCAGATATTTATCCTTTTGCACTCTTTGCTTGCTAACGTTAAAGTATTTTTTCGAAATCTTCCAATTTTCAGTGAACACCTACGTGACGATTATTGGAAATTTATTGCGATACTAACTCTCAAGAGATCGATTTCATTCACCTTACTATGGTCGTGTTGCCGGGTAAAATCAGACGATTGGAAAATTGCTTTTGAAGCAGTGAAAGCACCCACTAGAGACATATAAAGATGGGGTGGACCAATTCTCCCATCAAATGTATACTCGCATTGTTTTGATCATTTTTATCTTGGCAAAACCGAATCGCATGGTCCACGAAACATTTGCGAAAAATCCATCAAATATCTTCCATTTCGGTCTCTAGGGAGATTTTACACAATTGTATGAATGCGAAGATGTCATTGATAACTTTGATCGAATTTATTTTCAACCTGAGATTGTGTCTTATGATATATGTACGTTTTCAGAATACCTCCATATTTATTTGCTCAGTTTTGCGTGTATAATATATTTTTCAAACAATTGGAAGATTTCAAGTATTTGAGGAAGGATTAATGGTCTAAAAATAAAAATTCCGATTTTTTGTAGTTATCCAAATCATTTATTTATCATATTTATTTATATATCTTTTTCATTTAAGTACTGTGGAATAAATTCACCTAATTTTAGATGATATGCCATAAAAGTTGGTGTGGGGTTAGGTTTCGACACAATAGATCTTTTAGGTTTTATATGGAGAGGCATCTAGAGTGCCTTAGCGACCCACTAAATAGGTTTCCCGTGAGTCGAGTGGGATATTTTATTAAAAGAATTGAAAAGATAAATCCAAAAATAAAATATTTGAGTATTATCCATAAAATAAAATGAAATATAATGGACGTTAAAGTTTTCAAGAGAGGAATTTAAACGAATTCAGAAATATCCACATTTACTGAAAGTTTATATATAGAGTGAAAGAAGTAAAGGAATTAAATAAAACTTTACAGGATACAAAGCTAAAAGATATTGTAATGGAGGATATAAAAATAAAGTAAATGGTCTAATAAATTACAAATAAAGTTATTATTTATGGCAGGAAAAACAAGACGCGTGCAAATATCAACCAATTGAGCAACACTTGCATCCTTAAACTTCTCGAAGGTATTATTTATTCGCAAATCTAAATCATATGTTAAGACGTTTCCAATAACCAGCATGGATTTCTCCAAGGTCGCTCTACAACTACGAGTCCTCTTGAATCTTGAGAGCTTCCTGATGGGTTTAACCGAAGCCTGATTATCGGCTTCACTGATGGTATGCCACCGATATTTTGCCGTGCAAAAACTCCGAATTTGGACCACATATAATACCAATTACAATTAAAAATTCCTAGAATATATTAATTTTCACATCATAGATTAAAAATAAAGCCATGGTTTGGTTTGAAAGCCTTTGATAAGGTCTCATTCTATCATAGCGTTAAACCTTGAAAGTAAAGTCTTTCCACCATCATTTGTCAACTGAATATATTGTACGTTCTTATTTGTCAAATAGCTCCTACCAGGTTACTTTTTCTATTGCCAATCCGGGTGTCCCTCAGGGTAGCCATTGGGTCCCTCTTTTCATTTTGTCAATCGACGATATCACACAAGTGTAGAATAGATGCAAAATTTTAATTTCTGCTCATGTTATGAAGTTATTCTTTCACATAATGAATAGTGACGATTTCCACTCTTGGTGGTAGGCTTGCATAACCTTGAACTAAATATTGATAAATGTGAAATTGTGTTCTTATGCAATTTGTTTTTAATTTTGACTACGCTGCCTTGGGTCATACTCTGCATCGAACAAAGTTTGTTCATGATTTAGGTGTTATTCTTGACAGCAAACTTGATTCTCTTGAGCATAACAATTTTTTGATGGCTTGTTCTGTATTGTGTACGTGAGTTCTCTAACATTAAAATATATAAACAATTTTACTTTTCTTTTGTGAGACCAATTCTTAAATACGCGAGTCAACTTTGGTCTCCTTACTATGTACAAACCAACAGTTGTACAATAGAACTAACTATGGTATCTATGAGCCTATTAATCGCATGTGATGAAGTGTTAACAGACATGCTTACTTATTTAATGCATGTCTTAATAAGTATGCGCTCAAAAAATCCTTGTTGAATCGTCATGTCATTTTTGTATTGCATTTTGCGTGTTGCTTTTGGTTTTACTTAAAAAACCAAATAATGTTAAAAGTCCCATTCTTTTCCAGCTCTGCTGTTTATTGCTTGGACCAAGCTGATGGATTAATGATAAACAAAGAAGCAAGCTTTCTTTAGAAGCCTGACCTCATAGAATAATTTAAAACATTAAAAATAATTTTATGCAATATGCGAGTAAAAGGTATCAATCAAATAAATACTTTTTTATGATTGACCTTTTATTTTATTGTTGGATTATTTAGTTATTATATGTATATTAGGGTGCTTTTTTTTCGCGACTATTTTTTTTTTTTTCAGTCCCACCTCGAAATTTTGTGGCAAATACCTAAACAAAAATTCCCTGAAAATTTGAGCCCTTAATATTAATATTAAGTACTAGACCAAGGCGTATAAAGATTTTCCATATAAAATACACGTAAACTTTGATTATTTTTCTTCAAAACTCTACAGCTCAGAGGCATTTTATGGTATAATCTTGGTCAGTGGTAGGATTTCTTCAGAATTGAATGTTCTGCAAAAGTTTCCATTGCGGTGTAACCCTAACCCCCACCAGTGAGGTAGTACGGGTCATTGACCCCAATTTTTCCACGAAATTCTCGCTTTTTGCCCCTATCTCGTAAACAAAAAGAGGTACAGAAAAAGTGAATATGGCAAACTTGTAGCAAATTCAATTTCCTCCTCCTTCTTGAACACCAAATCGCTAACATCGATATATCTTGAGATATTGGGCTTTGAAGTTAAGGTAGTGTGGAAGTTTCATGGATTATTGAGCTAAATTGTAGAAACACTACCTCAACTTCAAAGCCCAATATCTCAAGAAATATCGATGTTAGGGATTTGGTGTTCAGAACTTTTTCGTAGGAAATTGAATTTGCTACAAGTTTGCCATATTCACTTTTTCTGTGCCTCTTTTTGTTTACGAGATAGGGGCAAAAATCGAGAATTTCTTGGAAAAATTGGGGTTAATGACCCGTACTACCTCGCTGGTGGGAGTTGGGGTTACACCGCAATGGGCACTTTTGTAGAGCATTCAATTATGAAGAAATCCTACCATTGACCAAGATTATACCATAAAATCCCTCTGAGCTGTAGAGTTTTGAAGAAAAATAATCAAAGTTTACGTGTATTTTATATGGAAAATCTTTATACGCCTTGGTCTAGTACTTAATATTAATATTAAGGGCTCCAATTTTCAGGGAATTTTTGTTTAGGTATTTGTCACAAAATTTCGAGGTGGGACTGACAAAAAAAAAATAGTCACGAAAAAAAAAGCACCCTAATGTATATATGTATATTGTTGTTTTCTTTTATAGAATATCATATCATGAAAATTTAACACGTGCCGGAACGACTTTTCCAACAGCTTAAAATGTAATTTCCCCGGACAGTACGCAGAATAGATTCGTAACCGAAGTGAAAACTACTAACGATCTGAAAACTTGAAAAGTTATTTAACTTTAATTGTTGTCACCCAATAACGATGTCATCAGAGCCATCAGAGCAGCGATAATCTCTGAAATTGTTCACTTTAGAGTTCTGCAATTAAATGCGGTCGATATGCGGCGAGAACTCTTTGGGTCACAGGCCAGCGTGATTAAATTTTAATTAATTTGTTATAGACCGCCATCCGCAGAGGAGCTGAGTTAATCTCGGATATCATCAAAATGAGAACATTGCTAATCCCCAGCTCGCCCTTGCCCCTTGTCGGTGTGCTAATGCTCGTCGACATTTCGTATAATGTAAATATAGGGCCCCGGGGGATATGTTCGCAGCCATGCTAAATGTCGGTAATTGACTTCCTCCACTAAGGAGCCCTATTGTCCTTCGTCGAACCCTTTGTCCTACTGCTAAAAAGCGGGCCGGTTCTTATTTCCCTTGCAACTCTGTCGTAAAAAGAGTTCTCATTATGGTGGAAATATTTAAACAAAAAGGGCGAGGCTACAGGGTGGTGCAAAACACATGATGGTTTCTTTCCTATCATCCAAACCCTTTTCTGGAATAGTGCAGAAATAGCTGCTGGTTGGGTCCCCCCACACTTGCCCTGGCAATCTTTTCATTTTACCCATTTAATCTTAGGTACCCCCCAGGGACAATAAACATACAGCTCGAGAACAAGTGTTCGAAATAATTGAAATCGAGCTGCTCCCTCCGGGAGGGATGGTAGAAAACAGAAAAAAAAATATATAGTATAGTATAGAGAAGGGATTTTTCGCTTAAGGGTTTGCCCTGTGAAAGGGGGATAGTGGGACGTAGTGCCGAGGTGCAAACTATAGCTTTAAATGTCACCTTTCTTCTTCCCGACAGGCGTGACCGGATGGAGGAGAGGTCCTCCTTTGGGGGCCGCTCGAGGATGGGCCGGCTGTCGCTAGCCCTAGACCGCACCATTCCCCGCAGGAGCAGCTCGATTGGATGCCATTCGCTCGTGGGTCACCGCATGTCCATCTACGTCCCTTCGGTGATATCGGTCACCGATCCCCACCGGGTAAGTCCACCCTTAACCTTAATGGGAGCGAATCACGATATTGCTTTAAACTAATTACCGAATTGGCCGGCCATTGATTAGCAATAAAAGGTCCATTTTATCGGGAATTGCAAGGAGAACTACTACAGCACCCGGATTCGGGCAGTTAGCCAAAAACACTATTTTGCACTTGTATATTTAATTTTTGGTGGCGGTGAGGTCGTGCTCATTAAGCGACTGAAATTAGTCCAACTCCAAATATTGAATTTACTATCTGATTTAATGTCCGATATGTGACACTCGATTTCGAAACTAATTAACCTCAGTTGGTTTTCCGGTCATCGACCAGAGATGGTTGCGTTTTGCAGCCGCATCATTTTACTAGTGGAGAATTTATCGTCTTACAGGAAACTCCCAATTACTGGAAAATGCAAACTGAGTGTGTTATGGACTGTGTGAGCAAATATGCAATCAGGTCTGGAAAGTTAATTTTAAATCTTGTAACACGTGCATGCATCCGGCAATTTTAGGACTGTGTGGTAATGTTTGTTTATTATAGGTCAAAATATTGAGCAAATATCCAATCAAATAAAGAAAACTTTACTTACGATGTAGGGTGGTAGAATGGGAGTAGTAAATCAAATTATTCATGCTACATCAAATTTGTAAACCAAGCTGTCTGAAAATGTTTTAAGTGGACTTTTAGTGATTTCACATTCAGTCTTAATTTCAAAAAGGCTTTTTAAAACACAAGGCTCTAATTTGATGGTTACAAAATTGAACATCATGCAAAATAATGCTTTTTTTGTTTTGGATTAATATCGATTTCACTTCATTATTTTCGTTTTGATGGCTGCTTTGAAAAATGAACTTGCTAGACTTGACTAGACTTCGTTTTTGCGAAAAGCTATTATTTACCTAATGTTTATTAAAAAAGAAAAATCTTCTTTTAGAAAAATAATGTTTACATTATTAAATGGATCAGTTTTGAAATCTGAGTGTTTGTTTAGAAGGGAGTAAATATTAATTTTAAAAGAAATCCATTTGCAATACAATCGATATATGACATTAAATGAATACAGTTGAAAATCTTGTATACATTTTGAACTTTTTCGTATGTACACAGATTAATAAAGGATTTTACTATTGAAATAATATTCTCAAAATATGAAGTTTATTTAGAAAAGTGTTTGTATGTAATTTACTCAAATATTGTATATAATTTATATAATGATACTATTACAATATTTACAAAAATTTCGGATAGAAATAATAAATAATGGCATATAAATGAATTCATAATTAATGATATCCAGTTTATCTTTCTTCGTATAAATTATTTTGCACCGATTAACATTTAGCCAAATTTTAGAATTCAATATTGAAGGTATTTAGTAGCAGAGGAGACTTGGCACATTTTGCATGCGGTTCTATATATTTTTTTGTATTAGAATATATATATAATAATCAGATCACACCAAAAATACATTAAATTGGAATACCTAAACGTTGAACAAAACAGACAAAAAATGGTAAACGTAAGGTAGTTGGGGGGTAGACGGCTTTTTGATTAAAAACTCCTAAACTTGGTCCTATGGGCAAATGTATATAATTTTCATAACATTTATAAATTTCAGAAAGTAATTTATATGCATTATGATATTTTCAATAACAAAAATGATTTTCTCTTTTAATAAATGTAATGTAAGAAACTTTTTCCAATCTTATTCCACGAAGAGTTCGAGAAAACTGACACGGGAAACGATAATCACGCAAAATATAACGATTTATACTATGTGATTGTATAAAACTTATTATAACTCATTTAATTTTGCGCATTATTAACAGGGTAGCCGAATATGAACACGAGGGCAGCTTCACATTCGGTTTAGTAAACATTTTACAGAACAACTTTTATACATATAAATGCTACTTTAATATGATGCTTGTATAAATTTAATAGAAAAAATGTATTCGAATGAAATTTATATGGTTTTGGAATGAAATTTATATATGTATATTAGGGTGCTTTTTTTTTCGCGACTATTTTTTTTTTCAGTCCCACCTCGAAATTTTGTGGCTAATACCTAAATAAACATTCCCTGAAAATTGGAGCCCTTAAAAATAATATTTAGTACCTTAGACCAAGACGCATAAAGATTTCCCATATAAAATACACGTGAACTTTGATTATTTTTCTTCAAATCTCTACAACTCAGAGGCATTTTATGGCACAATCTTGGGCAATGGTAGGGTTTCTTCAGAATTGAATGCTCTACAAAAGTGTCCATTGCGGTGTAACCCTAACTCCCACCAGCAAGGTAGTACGGGTCAGTAACCCCAATTTGTCCATGAAATTCTCGCTTTTTACCCCTATCTCGTAAACAACAAGAGGTACAGAAAAAGTGAATATGACAAACTTGTAGCAAATTCAATTTCCTCCAAAAAGTTCTTGAACACCAAATCGGTAACGTCGATATTTCTTGAGGTATTGGGCTTTGAAGTTGAGGTAGTGTGGAATTGTCATGGATTATTGAGCTAAATTGTAGAAACACTACTGTAATGGAGTGGCCATAACGTAGCCCGGACTTAAATCCAATGGAGAACATTTGGGGAATCATGGCACGAAGAGTTTACGCAAATGGTGGACAATTTTCTTCGTTATCTCAACTGAAAGCCGATATTTTGAAATGCTGGAATGATATTGATGAACATTTCTTTAAAAAGTTAATAAATTCGATGTCTAACAGGTTTTTTCAAGTTATAACTAACAAAGGAGGTAAAACACAATACTTAGAAAATATACAAAAATTTACTTTTCATTATATGTATTAAGCTTTTAAAATAAAGACTATAATATAAAGTAAGTTTATAGAAATTGCGCAGACAAAAGAGACATTTAATTATATTTATTTTTATTATAAAGTAATTACTTACTTTAATGAATGTTTTATATTATTTAATTAATATTTACCAATGGGGAATTTATGCAATATAATCGGTTTTGAAAAATAAAAAGTAGTTTTCTTTAAACATGAATAAAACTGGCTGCGCTTATAGAAATTTCGCACACTGTAGTCAGCGGCGTGAAAAAATGAGCATTTTAAATAATTTTAATTATATAAAACAAACAATACAAAGTTATTAGGTTATGTTTTAACTTTATTTTACAAAAATTTTATAACAAAATATTTATTGTAGACTAAGTTATCGCCATATTTGTTGGACCCTGTCCCACAAGTCGTGTATTGCGGTGATCATCATACCATTTTACTGGTTTATCTAAAATCAATCAAGCAAAAAAAAAAATCATTAGTTTAATAGTTAATCTAGGGCCTGATCGAAGCTTTTTTTTTTTTTTTTGAAAATAAAGAAAAAGGTAACCTCTGATAATTAACTCGCGGATTTTCAAGGAAAAAAGCACTAATTTATAAAAAATATAAGTTTTAATTTAAAGAAAAAAAATCTTTCGATCAGGCCCTAGTTTTTTATGTTTTCTGTAAGCTATATAAATTTCATTCAAATCCGTTATGTGGTTTTCGAATTGCAGTGCTCACCGACTTTAAAAACGTAGTTTCGAGAAAAACTTATTTAAAGTTTTACACTCGATTTGCAGCTGCCGTCAGCCAACTGCCATCGAGGGCCCTTCAGTAATTGTAGGATATCTCGAGAACTATTCATTGGATTTACTTGAAATTTTCAGATAATATTTTCGAAACATCAAACTTTAAGAAAATGCAAAGAAAAAAAAATCGATTTTTTGAAAATCCTCAAACGAAAATATTTTTTTAAGTCTACACAGAGTTTCTTAAGATCTTAGACTTGCCAAATTTCTTTAGGGGTGTGAAGGATATTTAAGAAAAACACACCAACAGATAGACAAAGTATAAAATAAAAATAAAATATTTCCAAACGTTCAACAAAATTCAAATGAGTCTACCTTCCACTTATTTTGTAAATATAGGCAGAAAGCGTCCAAAAAGTAGACTCTTAAAATAAAGTGTTCTTACTTTGTTTTCGTGAAACGTGGTCGTGACCTTAAGACATCATCCCTCATTATTCCTTAGTAAAGTACTTCCAATTTAGCTGCCAAAATAGTCCCGGCACTAAATTGTGAGGAAGATGTACACGCTGCAGATAGCCACTTGTCACTCTCAAGTGCCCGGCAGAAGCTTAACAGGGGAGCCCTCAAAATAGATTGCCCGACGAATGCAAGGGTATTTAGGGATGCAAGGCACGGAAGGGGTGCACATCACTTTAGGTCCTTTCTTTGTTTTTAGTGTAGTTGTACAGTGTCCTCGCGGGGGCTGGTCCCGAAAATTCACCAGGCTGCCTCTGTAGAGAGCTTTTTCTATGTAACCTGCAATTATTATAGCAGGAGGGAAACGAGCAGGGGGAATTGGACATGATCATAGAATGCAAGCATAGACTCTTGAATATTCAAATCACAAATAAAACTTGATTCATTGCAGACGATGCGAAAATTGCACTACAAGGACAAAAGGTGTATTTCATTAGCGTGGCCCTAATTACATTCAGCCGAGGGTCTGATGTCTTAATTTGTGTCAAGGAACTTGGCTTAAAGTAAAATACCCTTAAAGTGTTTTGTTATCGTCTCAGAGCTGCAGGAAACGATAAAAGTGCTAAGTAAAGAGTGGGGAGAAATAATTTATATTACATAGAAATTCCGTGATAAAGAATTCGTAAATGGTCTAAAATTTTATTACAGCAATGCACGCGTCACTTGCTAACACGACCAGACGAAATATTTTAGAATAGGGATAAGCACTAATTTTTTTAAACGTCTTCTGTAACGTCAAGAATAAATTAGAGTTTACCCTAATAATCTGTTTGATAATTTAAATGCAAAATATACAAAATGAATTTCTCGAACAATAAAAATTTACGTTTTATCATTATCAAATATTCGAAACATAACGTTTAATTCATAATTTGTATGGAGCAATCAAAGAAAATAATATCTTTCGCAGCTCAAATAACAAATTTTTATATTACAACCTCCAACTTGAAATATATATAATGAACTTATAGATTTAGTTTATTCGTCTTAAAACCTGATCTTAATTTTAAAAGCAGGAGATTTTGTTCTTATTAATTTAAAATCTTCTTTCATTGTTGTTTTTTTAATCTTTGAAACGCCTACCAGCCAATTTTTGAATAATTCAAATGATGCAGAAATAGAAGGAAGGGACTAACCCTTTGCACTCCACTGGTGAATCTGGGTTACAATTCAGCTATTGCTTATTCGAGGTCGCCGAGTGCAAAGGGTTAAATGCTTATTTAGTTACAGCATACCATACAATAATAGAGAAGTGAGAGGCAAGGGGACTCACTATAATAAAGCACCCCAAAGGAGACAAAATTCTACCACGTCCACGCCGTTGTCTCTGGATTACGCAACGAGTAAAAATTTCAATTCGTCATCAGCAACTACAAAAAACCCGAATTTTATGGAAATCTACAAGATTTTCAAAACTTGATGTCCGCCATATTGAATCCGCAATTTTCAATTTTCAAAATTTGATGTTAAATTTGTGATTAGCGACTACCAAAACTCCTGTATACTGAATTTCATGAAAATCTGTGAGATTTTTAAAATTTGTTGTCCGCCATATTGAATTTGCCATTTGGTACAGAATTTCACGAAAATCTGTACGATTTTCAGATTTTCAGATTTTCAGAATCTGTACTATAGAAAATCCGCCATTTTGAAAAGGTTATGAGTGATTGCGATCAGCAAAAAAACTTTTTTCTGTAAGTTCAAACATTCCGATCACCGTTGATCATAGTAAGAATTGCATTGCAAAATTTTATTGACTTGAAAAAAAATTACAAAAAAAACAATTTCAAATTTGTTGATACTTTTTTTCCAAAAAGTCGCCATATTTAATTTCCTATTGGAAAAAACTCAATTTTGACGACAGATTCTGAAAGAGCACACTCAAAACTAGTAAGATTCATGGTTTTTATTGGAAAATAAATGTCCTTTAATTGTAAGAATGAGGTTTCAAACTGCACAAAAAAATTAGGTTCTTTGGGCGTTAATGGGTTAATATATAAGCGTTGGTGCGTCTGTTAGCAACCGTTTATCTTCTGAACGACTTAACGACTTTCTAGAAGCTTTTTTAGTACAAATAACAATTTCCAATCATTTTTATAACAACATTTCCACGTTAAAGAAGAGGTGGAGATAATCTCTTTATTTGGTCACAAGAGACTATCATTTGAGATGCGAAATATGAAAGGAATTTAATTTAATTTTTTATAATCTATAACGATGAGGTTTCAATATTTACTAAACATGTGCTATTTACTTTTATTTCAACTCGTACCATACAAAATTATCGCTAAACTTTATTTCTTCCAGGTAAATCCACCAAAAATACCCTTTTTTGTACTTTTGCTTAGTTATTTAACATAGAACACAAACACGTAATATAGGTATGTAACATATACATACATATTGCTTTACTGAGGTGTAAAAACATATATTTATCTTCTGTGTTTGTGTTATTATAGGTTATTTGCTTGTTCATTTTTTTTGGTAATTTTAGATTTTATTTAGTACAAGAAAAGTTGACTTAGTCCCATAGTGAATACCACAAAAAAATGTAAATACCAGGTAGGGACAAATAAGAGCATTATCGCCATCCCCCCTTTGTGACAGTCACAAGATTAAGAATTTAACCTCCTTTAATGTCAATGTTCATAAATCTACTGTCAAGAATTTCCTTTGTGACAGGTTCCCACATAAATTTCTAAAAGAATATAGTTTCGTGTGTTGATTTCATCGCAAAATCGTGTTATAATATCAATGATATCATCGTGTCATAAAGGAAAGATGTAAATGGCTTCGGGTCACCTCTGAATGGGTTTCAATCCCTGAACAGCCCCTGGAAGCGCCCATGTCCTTCCTGTTCACTTCCTTTATGTGTGAACCAATAACCGTTTAGCGATGTCCAAAGAAAATGTTTTGGTTTTTCCTTTTTCAAAAATAAACCTGATGGGCTTGTAGAAAGCAATCCCATTTAGCAGGAGTGTCGAAGAGAAAGATCCAAACAGGATAATCCACTCAAAAAAGGACTTTTGATCGAAACGCCACATATCTATATTGCATTCCATCCAAGGACAAGGTTGTTTGCAGAGAGCCCTTTTAACAGGACACCTCCTCAGGATATACACGTCTCAAAAATGCCCAATCCATCAAAACTTATGACAAGACCTCGGTATTCAATTTCAGGGAATTTCCGGCTATGGTGCAAAATGCAGGTCATTCAAATATATTCGTTGATTGACGGCACATTACTTTACCCCTCGGCATTAGTAGTGGCAATTACAAGAGCCAGCGGGCTAATTGTGGACTTATTCAAGCTATCAGACATCTGGGCAAACATTCGCATCCGTCCAGCTGCAGTGGGTTCCCTGCCGCCACTGTCCAGGATGAATAGGTTACTTTTGGATGTTTTGGAGGCGAATGTATACCACGGCAACGTGGTGAGTAAAAAGATACGGAATATGGTCCTTGGATTCAATGCGCCTGCCCTACATAGGGATCAAAACAAATGACAGAGGAGAGCTTGGGAGAGGATTTTTCTTTTTGCAGGGCTTTGGAGGAAAGCGTGCAGGAAAAATGGGAATTATGAGAAAGACGAGGATTTCATGGACCAAACACCATGTGGATTTTTAGTCTGCGCCGCCACTGTTCTTCGGCCGGGAATCTTTACGGGCTGGAAACCCTACAGAAGAACAGCTCCTGCTCCAGACACTCGACGGGAGTTTGAATGGAGAAAGGATACTAACAATGTTAGAGTTTTGTGTATATGCGGAAAGCCGAATAATTTCCTTGAAACTTTATTGAGACATTTCTCAGTTTCTCGTCTGATATGTAACCGTCGACATCTCTCGGCTCATACCCGCGAATCAGAAAAAAAACGCATGTGGACCACATAATTTTCGAGATTATTTCGTCGGTGAAGTTGAATAAAAGTGTTATCGTCTGTCTGGTTTTTGGGATAAGAGCAACTCATCTTCCAAATTTTGGAGTGCGTGTGAGAGAGTGTCTACTTTTGTCGAACTATAACTTCGTCTAGAGTTAGTTGGTTACTACCGCACCTTGGAACGAAGGTTTTCCATTAATGAATTTCCTGTTTGGAACGAACTTTTAATGAGGATCACAGGAAGACCAAGTTCCTGGCGCAAATTGAGTCTACTGTGCAAAGTGCGGCTTCTCTAATGAGTTCAGGAAATTCGAATGCTTATTGATAAGGTTGAAGACCTGAATTCAGTTAGGAATGCTATTTGAAAGTATATCGACTGTTTCGAGTGGCATATAGTATATATGCAAATTGGAAACGAGAGTGTCTTTTTAAAAATTCAAAAAATTTAAATTGAGCCACCTTTTAAGGGTTTACGAGGGTTGAAATATTATATACCGCACGTGGACACACCAAATCCCGTCAATCAGCTAAGAAAACACTTTTCTTTTATACCTACAGCCCTCTTTGAAGGCGGTATATAAAAATGGTACCCCAAAGGAGTCAGAAATTGGCTTAATAAAGCATTTGCCGTCATTAAGGAAAAATTGGGGATTTACAAATTTTGATCTTCCGCTCGGGCTCCGTTTTGCTAACGAGACTCCGCTGGGGGTACCTAGTCCTTAGTCATTCGATTCATATCTCACCTGATTTTTTTCGTCGGAAATAAAGGCTGCGGGAAGTCTTTCTGTCGCCTTATTTATTTATTTTTTTATTTTTTGTGCTTATTCTGAAGCCCGACTATTCTTATATTTTTTTTTTCCTGAAGGTGTTACATTTCCTGTGTGATTTTGCGTAATGTACCAGACAACGAACGATTCTTTTGTACGATTCCTGCTGGTATGTGTCTTGCGGTAGAAAAAGTAAATTCCTTTAAAAAAGAAAAATACACCTTTAAGCACCCAAAAAAAGGAAGCAAGTCTTCAAGATACTGAACGAGGCATTACTTTGATCGAATGATTGAGAAATGGATGCGATGAATTGACTGTATGGAATATGTGATTAAATCATGTGAAAAGAGATCTGAACGATGACGTCGTCTTAAGAAGAATTTATAGCGGATTCGCGACGGATCATATCTCCTCAAGACAACGCTAAAAAAATTCGAATTTTGTGCAGAGATAAATGTTTTTAGTGAATCGAGTGTCTATCAAAATTATCCCATGGTGTACACAATCTTAGGCCATAGTCAAACTGCGGGGGACAATATGCTGAGCACTCATCATCATCATGCTAGTACCGCACTGGAATTGGATAAAGTCACAAATTTGAGCACGGTCAGTACCAAAAATTTCAAAACAAAATTACAAATGCAACTTATGATGCGGCCACACTAGGTTTTATGGGTTTTTTATGAAAGTGTATACTCTACATTACACATAGGAATAAGGCAGTTTTCCACCAAAACAACATACCCTCGAAAACCATTTTGCTTTTAATGGTTCACCTTCCTTCTCTCCCGTGCGTGGAATTTTAAGACCTACAGACGTAAAACTTTCTAGAAATGAATTCGAAAGTAGACGTACATATGTCTTCTAAAGGTTTTACCGGATTTCGGGTGTATTAAGCAGCTGCTCTTTCGAGGATTCGCTCTTTAACTTTTTCACCACTAAAGACGAACTTTCCTAATTCCATGAAGTCTCCTCTCTTCTATCACTTCCCGGTATAAAACTTTTCGAAAATTGGTCTCGGGGTTAATGCGACAGAACGGATGAGAATTTTCAATTTTTAACTTTTAGTCTAAAGTTTTACCAAGGTCTCTAATACTACCCTGATCCTCCTCATCTTCGTCCCAAGCACGTGGTGCGAAAACCAGAGATATTTCGGTGTAAAACTTTTATTATATTTTCCTTTTTGACCTACAAAATCTGAAGCTCTGGAGTGAACAGGTCACGATTGCATCGCGCGACGACATCCACCGACGGTGAAAATATTCGCACGCTGAGTTTTTCTCGCGGATATTTCATTTCTTTTGTTTGTGGAAATGACTTTAATAGCAATGCCCTGGAGTGGACTTTAACGAAATTAAAAAAAGGAAGAGGAAATAACTTCCTCTGTTTACCTTACTTTTGAATGTGTTTTTTGAATGGGCCAAAATTAAAATTTTATTTTTCAGTGGGAATTTTTGTGTGAATTGCTTTATTCGCTGTGTAGCACGATGTCTGCTAGAATTGGAATGGAATATTACGTGCCTTGGAATTAAACATTTCGATTTACTGTGGTTTTTTTCTTGTTCTATACACTGAAGGAAAAGATTAGAATATAATGCCTAGAAAATAGGCAACATACCTATTTCCTATAGGTAATTTTCAATCAGTCAAACCCTTTCACTGATTTGTCTATTTTGAATAAGGTGATTATAACTGAGTATTTTCCATGGGCTTTAGGTAAATTGTTCATGGAAATTAGGCAAATATCTTACAATTTGTAGATATTTGACCTGAAAATTTTAGACAATTGTAGACAAATTGTCTACAAAATGTAGACGAATTTTCTACACTATGTCGGTGACTTTTAGGTAAATTTACTACAACGTACGTATAAATTCTACAAAATGTAGGTGAGTTTTTACAATCTGTAGTCTACATTCTACAGAATGTAGACAAATTTTACATAACAATAGTTAGAAAATCTACAACAGTAGGTGCTTTTTCTGCACTTCGATGAGAAAAGTAAATGCATAGTAACAAATAGCTCTACATAAGTCGTTTCTTGTTTTAATTAAAGTAATAGAACCGATTATACATAAAACAGCTGAGGATATACATAGCTCAGTACATGTAGAAATTCGAAGGAAAATAAAAAAGGGGCATAAAATCAAATGGTTCCAAAAATGTTCGCTGCCCCGAAGGTTCCTTGTAATTTTAGATTATTTTAACAACAATGATCATATTTATGTGAGTAGAAAATCAAAATGTCTCTCGCCATTAATTTAGACATTTGTCCCAATAGATAATGCCTTACCAAATTGTAAAATGATTAAACAGATTAGGTGAAATAACCACTTTACATCTTATTTGTTTATTGAAGTAGGTGAGAAAACTGCTTTAGTAGATGAATTTTCTATTTGTCACATATTAAGATATTTTACCTACGCCTAGATGCACTTTTAAATGAAAGTATTTTTAGTTCACCTAAATAGGATAACGTGGGTTACCCAAAGGCAGTTGTGAATTTGCCCAACCATATTAGATGATTAATTTACTTTCGTGCATTTTTCACCTAAAAGCAAATCACCTAAACCGAATTAGGTGATTTTTCTAAATAATTTTTTTTTAGTGTAGTTATTTTTCAATCTTTCCTTTAATATTTGTTAAAATATTTTTATTATTTTTATTTGATTATCTCTTCTAAGTAACTTTAATATTTAATTATAATTTTTATTATGTGGCATCTTTTATCACTTTTATTTGATTTTTTTCTGATTTTCTAATTTTCTTCTTTATCGTTTTTAGGATTTTAATTTGGAATGATTACTGCTACTGACCTAAGAATCGATTGTTGGCCGAATGGATTTTAAATAATTCCAATATGAAATTAATAAATTCTAAAATATGTTTTGAATGGAATTGGAAAAATAGCTTAAAAAAGGGTAATTACAAAAAAAGTTAACGAAAGCCAAATTACTTTCAAAAGTCTCTCGGTTTATATATCCCATCAATTTTTTCTACGCAATTTTAAGCAGAACACTTTTTAAAACTAAAAACATTAATAATATGCTGACTACAACCTCATACAAAAATGATAAAATACTTCTAGAAGCGTCCTTTGCTAGATGTTTATGAGTGCACATTTGCATTTAATTAAGCTGACCTTTATAAGATGCCATGCATGGAGTATCAAATAGTAAATTTGCATGCGAGGAAAACTGTGGCGATTTAAAGGTCTCCTGTATGTTACTACAGCTTTATGGCTTTATGGTCTATCAAGAGTAAATGGAAATAAACTAACAAATTAAAATTTGGCTGTCTATAAAAATAACTAATTAAATGTTAAATGCACGTGGCAGTTATAATCAATGTTAAATAAATAAATCACATAAATGAGGAATATTCAAGCTCATTCAGAAACATAGAAATTCGTCGGATTAATCTAGAGATCTATTAATTGTTTTCAAAATTTCCATCTACGGTCTTTAAATACCTACAGTACGAAATCCTGGGTTACCTTCTTCCTTCCTTGAATACGTTCTAATTTCTGATACACCTTCCTAAAAAGCTATTGAAGTAGGTGTAATGTAATGAAAGGACCTACCTCAAAATTGTTCAATATTGTTCCTAACTAACGAATTATTTTTTCATACACATTCATGCGGAAACAAATTTACTTAGCTCGAGTAAAATCATTCCATTACTTACCAGAGCCTAAATATATTAATACAAGACAGGCAATTTCACAATTACTATTTGTATAGACCTAGATTAAAGCAAAAATGCGATAAATAAAAAAACCAAACATAATAATAATAATTTCATGAAACAGGTAAAAGCTTTTAAATAAATAAAGTCAACAAAATAATGTTTTAACGTAGTGAATCTTATCTTACACGCAATAATCCCGCTCCTTGTTCTCGTTCAAAATAATTGAACCAATCGGGTTAATTGGAATTATTTCGAGAAGGTTCCCTGGGAGAAGAGTTTTGTATTCGTGCGGTTACGAACAAACCCCGACAGGGGATTTGACTAATAATTATTGAAGGCTCCCACTAAACATTAATGCTCATAATTACAAAATAGAGGAAAACTTAAACCTCGAGTTTAAATAAGGTGGCGAGAGAATATTCAACGAATTTCACCCAATTTAAAATTCGGTTGTACTTTAAGGCGCTTAGGTTTTAAGTCCTCGCAGGAGGGCGTTCAGGTCGAGAGGTCGAAATGGAAATTAAATATTTTGCCCTCGCTTTATTACCAGCACAATAAAACGTAATTGTTAAATCGGCTTTAAACTGTTTCAGCAACGTATTACGATCTATTGTCTTCGAAATTCCTATCATTTAGTAATTGTCAATAAAAAGAGTTCTGTAGACTAGCTAAAATCGTTTCCACAGATAAAATTTATGCGCATATTACGTAAAAGTAATAAAACAGGATGCAACAACTCTATCCGATCTGTCAGACTTTTGGTTCACCAGTGGACAAGAACGTGCCGGAGGAATAAAAAAATGTAGTCAATAAATTTGACTACCCGGAAACAGATCTAAAAGAATTAAAATTTGTTTGGGTTTCCCAGTGGACACCGCGCTCAATTTTATGTCTATTGTTTGAATGAAGTAGTAGAACATTATCATTTTATACTATACATACAATCGTTTCATGGGTCACAAACAAAAGTGCATACCAAAGACTTTTTTATTGGCGGCCCAGTTGTTAAGCTTTAAGTCATATTTAAAGGATGGTACTGGCGCATTTAAATCTTTTTATTTATTGACTATAAAACACACTGCTGCAAAAAGCTACGATTTTTCATGAGTTTTCACTGCCTGAGAAAATGCATTTCTCAATTGTTTACTTGGTATAACATGTTTATTATATTTAATGTAATACGTATGTAAAGGCATTATATATGTAGGTATAATTTCTTAAAAAAACTTAAAGTCTGTGTTTAAGACCTATACCATTTATACTATTTTTCATTAGGATCTCGAGCCATAAAAATAATATTTTCAAGTAGTGATATTCCACAGGAAGAGCTGCTGTAATAACATTGGAGAGAAGGATGCTATTATATAAATTTATTAGAACAACAATTTTAAATGGCAAAAGTTTTCAATAGTTTGGTGTTGTTGCAAATATTTTCAAGCCACTCTATCATTAATTTTCGTTCCAATTCTTATGTATTTTGAAGAACAAGTGCCAAAACTTATTTTCCCATAAACGGTGGTGTTTTAAAAATTAAATTTAAAGTAATTTCTGCTTTCTTATTTTCATAATTTTAAAGTGCTAGTAGAGTTTATACCATTTTATATGAAATTAAAATGAAAGATCGAATCAGAGTATATTTCAATGGTAAATGTGCTTCATATGTTTAGTATGTTAGTTTATGTGTTAGTACCACCCATCTTGCCAGATCAAATTGAAAAATGAAACTGTAGGTAGTAAATTAAAGTGGTGTTTAACAAAGAAAAATTTGGTTTTTGTGATTAGGAAACGCGTTTAAAGTTTGAAGTACAATTTTTACACAAATCAAAGTAAATATTTTCAACTTGCTGTTAATCGGCAATTTTAGGGCCATATCATAATCCTTTCTCATGGTCAAATATCTCTTGTTCATCAGCATTATTCATTCTTCTAAATTAGTCTAAAAACCCTCAAAACTTTTCCAATTTTAAATTTTTTGGAAATTTCTTGTGGGAAATTATTCAAAAAGAATCACGGAAAATTAAATGAGTTAAAAAAAGTCGATTTTTGTAAATTTCCTCTAGAAAAAGCATTGCTGCTCGAATTCTTATAATAAAGGTTACAACTTAAAAGTAAAATGTTCTTGTAAGGTCCTTTATCATAGACTTATATAGGCAAATATAACGAAAAGGAGTTATTGCAATAAATTTAATCGTTGTCGACTTACAATAAATTTAATTTGTTGTCTTTTATGTGTAACTGCAATTCTATACCCAAACAAATATGTTGTTTAAACAACCAATTTCGTAGTTTATTTAACTATTTTTGCCTTTAATTTTCATCTAACAAGATTGCTGGTAAGCATGACCAGAGAAGTCAATTTAAGGGGGTATTCTCATGTAAACGCATAAATTTTACCTCTTTTTAGGGAAAATTTTTTTTATAAGACAATAAAATTCAATCACTTTAATTCTTTTATATGTTTTTATTTGTATCTTAAACTGTATACAAAAAAAATTTTTTTTTCTTATTTTACATTTTTTATATATTTTTTTTTAAATTAAAAGACAAAAAAAAAAAAGCAGGTCACTGGTCATGGTAATAGCGGCTGTTAATTTTGTCTGAAATAAAAAAAATCGAATGGATTATTGTTCAGTAAGTCTGTCGCTATCGTCCCTACAAAAATTAATCAATTTCAATGAAAAAAAAAAAAAAAAAAAAATGGCGGACTGTAGAAAAAAAAGTTACGAAATTCTTGTTTTTTTTTTTTTAAATCATTTAAAAAAAATAAGAAAATATTTTCGAAAATAAGCAATTTTGGTACGGACGATAACTATTAATAGTAGAATAACATATATAAATTTCAAAGCAATCGGTTGAATAGTTTTAGTTTTAGAAAATGATGTTTCGAGAAAAATCCGTTTAAAGTTTCAAGAGCAGAACAAGTCGCTTACGGCGCGTCGGCGACTATGAGTTGTAACTTATTTAATACTAGAAATTTCGGTCTGAATTTTTCACAGCATATTTTCGATAGGTTTTACTATCGAAATATGAAAAAAAAATCGATTTTTCGAAGTGGTCACATGAGAATACTCCCTTAAATGTTATAAAATCATATTGTTATTTTAAACTATATACCTGGTTGAAACGATCTGTCGGAATTAGTTCAGTAAACGAGTTCTGTTGTATATCTAATAAGAAGGCTAAATACCTTTAGACCAACCAATCTTCACTAAAAAAAATATAATATTCTAAAATAAAGATTTATAAAGATTACATTAGGTTGAGAATTTCCAATAAGTTGAAGTTGTAATTTGAACTGATGAAAAAATACTCATGAACACAAGTTATAACTAATGGAAACTACCAAAAACCCTAATTAAAGCCATAATAAAAAATCATATGTTTTCATGAGTTAATTAGTGTTTTTCCATGAAGATTTAATTCAGTTTGTTCTTAAAACAACCTCAAATATACTTCTTTCTAATATTACCTCAAAATCATATTTGAAAGTTCTTATTAAATATAAGAAGGCTTTATATTCTTCCACATCTCTTTTTTATTCTTGCTGCAGTAGCAACGACTATACATGCTTGTTGAAACAATTATAAGAATGCCTGGTAATTTTAACGTGATTTAAAGGTTAAATAGACACGATTTCTGTTTAAAAATTAATAAATGTATTCTAGTGAAATTGACATAAATTACCTTTATTATTTACCTACAGTAAAATAGACATTCAAGTAATTGTTGAATCAACTAAACATATTTGTTTTAGTGTACTGGTGTACTGGGCGAAAGTGTATTTTTATAAATTACTATAAGTTCTTTAAATATAAATAAATTCTTTAATAATAACATATAATAGGGGAGACTGGCCTAAAATGAAACACCTTAAGCTACAGTGCGTATATTTTTTTATATTTCAACAAAATGTAAAATATTCTTCGACAATAACAAACATAAACATAAAATACATACACTGTATAAAAGTAAACATAAAATAAGTCTTTTTTTCCTGTGTAAATATGACTTCTAAGAAGGCCTCAAAATATCATTTTACCCAAGTACGTATGGGTAAATTGACATAGTATATAGATTTAGTATCGATATTTATTTTTTATTTGCACACGCAGACAAAGTGTGTAGCTCTTTTAGATAAGCCTTCACATTCATTGTGTGCCCATTTCTTGCACAAGGTTCATTTAATTTACTTTTCACCAGACCTAGATCTGCATGAAAATCTGTATCTTATATAAGTAAAGCCAGGACGAATGATCACGTCGAAGAAAAACTGAGTTTTTGGAGTAACTTATATTATAATTGAGTGGTAAGCATAAGGGTAAGTATATTTAACTGTTTAAAAAAGTGCTACTGAAAAAACAAACTTAACCGTGTCTATTCATAATAAAAATAGTATTTCATTTTACCCATATGATAAGTATGTCATTTTACCCTCAAACGTAGCATTTTGTTTTTTTGTAAAAAAAATATTTCCAACGAACAAGAAAATAACACTTACACTCATACAACCCCTACCAAGAACTATAGTCCTCGCTGATGTCATAAGTTCTTCTCAAGCTCTCCCAGTTTTTTTATACCAACACTTTGATTTCTCTGATAATAATATATTATATGTAGATGACTGAAAATAGGTTTTTAACTACTACTCTAATAAAAACCAAGGGAACTCACTAAAATTTTTACAGCAGCGCTGGTCGATACGTCTGCTTCCATGGATGGACTGTGAAAGACTGAACTAAAGCTAGAACTGGAGATACATGCAATGTGTCATTTTACCCCAGTATTTCATTTTAGGCCAGTTTCCCCTACGTCTTTATTTCATTTTATTTATTAGTGTCGTCTGATAGATTCAAACTCGGCATACTATTGTCAATATGGCGAATAAAAAGGATATATTTGTTATATTATTTTGAAAAATGGTTGATGGTTTCCCGCCTTTTTCTCAAAAGCCGAAATTTCGAATTACAATACTGTATCATCAATATCTACTTGTAACTTGAAGCCTAAACAATGAGCCTAAAAGATGCCGATGTTTCTATGGCAAAATTATAGACACTTTCCCTGCGCAGTTCATCTATCTCATTTTTTATTGTCCACACGTGCTTCCATAATTTGCGTATAAAAAAGGGAAGACGAGAAGAAAAAACAGCCATTGATGTATAATTCTGAAACTGTAGCACTAATATGTTCAATTCACTCAGCGGATGTAGCACATAAAATGATGCTTCTCAGTATTCCAGTTTCGGCTTGAATAAAACATAAAGCCGCATCCCCAGGTCTTTGGCAGCAGCCAGGGTCCTTCTTCTCGACGGAAATAAAAATCAGGAACCTTTCAATCTAGCACCCTTGAGAAAGTAACAGGACCCTTATATTTCTTATTAAGTGAATCGTTTAGGGAAATTTCATATAAACGTCAGCATCCGACTTTTCATCTTTTTCAAGAATCTGCATAAATATTCACCCCGAATATTTGCGCGCGGGGCCTTGAAGGAGCCACAGCCACCTGGTCCATGTCAAAGGATCCCCCTGGGCCCCTCCTTTCGTCCACTACAAATGAATGATATCTTCTTAAGGGAGCGGGGAAAGAACGGAATACGAATAATGCTTTTTTTCTGGTATTATTTCTTTGTTCTGTTTTATTAACGACAAGTTTCACGATTCGTGTTCTTCCCCACAATGCTTCGATTTTCCCTTTTATCTTTTGTATCTTGTATCTGTCCTTCGAGCACTCGTTGTTCGGGGGAGCCGCGAACCCTGTAAAGTGTAAAGGGATAATGTTCCACGAATTGTGCTGCTTTAGGATGGCGTCAATCATTCTACGGTGTCTTCTTACCTTAAAAAGACACTTAAATGAATCACCACCCGCCTGAGGTAGACATTTGTCGAAAATAAATCAACGGCAAACACGTCAACCATTCGAAGGCTTTTTTTTGCGGGAATTTGTTGACACTACTAAACTTCCTCTGAGATTTACGTTGAGTTGTAAAAAAGTCGAAAAGTAAAGTAGACAAAAAAATATACACGGTAGAAAACAAAATGTAAAATGAAAATCAATACTTGTGGACGTGTGCAGTGGCTTTAGAATTTTTATGCTTAGGAGAATAACAATCGCAACATACATCCTGCTTAAAGCGAATCATAAAAATAGTCCAACCAACATAAATTGTGTTGTGCCGTGGTGGCGCATTGTCAATCTTACGTTACGAAAGTGTTTTTCACTTTTCCTCTTGATGCATGTTTTAAAGGTTCAACTGAAACGAAAATGCATTTTTATTGCCTTCTCTGGAGAAATATAAGAAAATCTACGACGGACATTTTTATTAAAAGGTTTATCATAGAATATAAATTCTAAAAATAACTTTTGCGATAGTTCAAAGGTCTGGAATAAATTTACTTGAATTTTTAAAATTATTTTAAATAGCAGACATTAAATTTTCCTCAGAATTACTTATTTAATTTAAACTTTTGTTTTTTAAATCTAGTTTGTATTGCCCATATAATATAATATAAATATATAAAGGGTGGGCTATCCGCTGGTTTGTTTTTGAATTACATGCTATTTTGACACAGACAGCGTTTTCGTGCTCAGTATAACATCTCCACGGAATGAAATGAATAGATTTAAGCTTGAACAATATTGGGAAACTTATTTCCAAAGTGAGTTCTGTGTTGCCGAAATAATGCGAATTTCCAGATGTGCCGCGCCTCTGCATTTTGACGCCGTTGGACTTTATTTTAAGATCGATGTTATGCTGACAATTCAGAGACGATTCAGACACTTAAGCACAATATTGATCGAGCTATTTGTGAATTAGGGCCTAAAATCATCGAAAATGTCCTGCAAAATTGCGTTGAGAGGATGGGATATTGCCAAGCCTGCCTAAGCAGCCATTTAACCCTTTCAGACACAATGTCCAATATATTGGACAAAAGTTGTCACTGATTTTAAAGCTATTTAACGTAGACACCAATATTAAATCTGCAATGGTTAGCAACTCTGTTAATAAAGTAGCTTTTAAACTTTACAAAAATAAGTTTTGTACCGAACTCTGACCATTTCACATGGTTCAGTGCCTTTTTTGTGAAATTATATTGTGCGGCAGTAAACAAGTGGTCCTTAGTGCTCATATAAAGACTGTTTTTTTTTTTTAAGATCGAGTTTTAACAAAAATCGGTAAGTACTATTTAACTATTTTTTAAACAATTTATGCAGAAAAGTGTAAAAAAATACGTTTTGATTGGCCGCCACGCGCAAAAAAAAGGCATGTCCCATATATGGGACATCACCTGGTGGCCAGGTGAGGCATCCTACCTTAATTGTTTTTGCATATTCGTGTTTATTAGTGTCATATTTGTGTATAAGCAAAAATTCAGATTTTTATCTCAAACGCCTGATTTTTGTGTTTGAAAGGGTTAAATAAAATTATATTCTAGAACTAATCGGAAGGTTTGCTCTTTTCAACAAATCCACAAACAACTTTTGAGCAGTATTTATTTTACAGGATTTTTATAAAGAAACCAGCCAGTGGCCCATTTTTACTATGCAAAAATTTTTCAACAATACTTCGACCTGTATTTGCGATTTGTAGATGCATATACATATATATGCATTGATAGTTATTTTACAACAAGCTGAGTTAGGATGTTAGTGATAATTTGTTTTAAAGTAATGTATTACATCATACTAAAAGCTTCAGCCAAGGTTGTACAAACTTAAAAGTAAAACTTGTGAGGACGTATATTTCCCAAAGGACACCTACTTTGCATTTGAAATAGTTAAAACTGACAAACGTCCAGTTGTCCTCCAATTCTAACATTTCTCTCCAGAGATTACAGACACGACCCATTTAATAATTGAAATTTACCTCTCAGTTGCAGAAATTGTCCGCATCCGGCTCTATTAATTTATTAAGCCATTCCCGTCAACCAGCGGAGCACATTCAGCGGCACAAATTAATTTCCCAAAGCTACTGAAATTTCTATCGCCGACGGCACTCTTTAGGTACTCTTGCTGGCTGTATTCAAATGTGGTGCCCGGCGGAAATCGAAAGTGCCGAGAATCAATTCGTGTTTTGACAGGTAGCCGGGTATATGTCGTGCCGCTTTGACCCTTTGAATAATTAAAATTGAATTTGTTGTCGGAATACGAGATTGGCATGGACCAATATCGACCCGTAGGCCAGAAATACATTATATTCATCCGCCAATTAATAAGTTATCACGGACACGGGCATCAGGGTCAGTTTTTGTTCGGGAAATATAATAGAATAAAGTTTGAGGTTAGTCTACCTACATGAAAATCATATTCACTTTAACATTCCCTTTTTGATAGGTATGGTAGGAAATGTTAGAGCATCATTCATTTTATTTATATCTTTTCAGAACTCTTTATCTATGCTGAATCCTTCATCTACTATAAGATTAGCAAAATTTTCAGGTACTACGTAATATCGTAAAATCTTAATAAATGACTAATGACTTGGACGAAAAACCGTGGAACAATCAAATTATCATTACTATTCCTAGGAGAAATGCGGTGTAATGATTGGGGAGTGGGTTTAGGACCAAAAATAATGAAAAACATACTGAGGCTAGAGTGTTTTTCTTTTTAATTGGAAGTGCGCGAGCCAAATAATTCCAAAAAAAAGATGGATGATGATTAGACGGAAATTCTATGTACGAAAAGCCTCAAAATCTTCCGAAAAGAAATCAATCAGATCCTGGATAGCTATAAAATCTTTCTGTTGATAGGGGTGATGCGGGTAGATTACTACGATAGGAATTAATTCAATTTACTCGGAAACCTTTAAGAAAGTACTGAAAGTAGTTGATCCGGACATCCACTGAGACTAATTTTCAAAATTTTCCGCATCCTTTCGAGTCAAAATGCCACAGGCCCAAAGGGATAAGAAGTATTTCTTGAATGAAAAAGCTGAAAATCAGTTTTCTAATAAATTTCAACTGTATTGTGGCAGTACCACTCGAAGCTTGGGCTCAAGATTTCCACATCAAAGACTTGAATTAGACTTCCAGCGAGTAAACTCGTTTAATTCACCCGCTGGCGGTAAGGTCGTAATCGGAGGAACAACGCTTAAAAATCCCCCCGCCCACCTCGGAGAACTTGAACTCGAAAGGCTTGAGGGCACTTTAAATCCACTGTTGTCGAAGTTTCGCAGCACCCGAATATCGGATACTTGGGTGCTCCGGCCGGGCCTCTTTCTCCATATTTCGTGTGAGATGTTTAAGCCGGCACTTTCCGCACATTGTCTACCCCCCGGGAGCGACAATAGATCTTCTTCTGGTTGAAGTGTGACGATGTGTAAGACGGCATCCCCAACGCCCTGGTACTCGGCAGCATCACATAACTTCACGTTACCTGGAAATATGTGTTACATCGAGCTGTTTTGCATATTATTCACCCCAAGGATTTAATAAAACTCGTTTGAGGATGTGCGGCGTGGCCTTAAATGCCAGAGGGGTCGACTCTCAAAAGATGTTAATGCTGTGGGCAGGACTTTGCTTTTGTTGGAGTGTTCACAAAATCAAAACAAATACAGGAAGACCTCAGCAGTTGAGGAGTTCCGATTTCCGCAAAATTGAAATTTTAAAGGAAATTTTGGGGGGGAGGGGAAGTCAATGGACTTTACCCAGAGTTTTCATTTTAACGTTTAAACGCAATTAGACTTCCTTTGAGCCTAAGCCTAAACGAGGGGTGGATGAATCTTAAAAGTTTTAATACCAAGAAAGTAATTGTTTCTTTGGTGTCTTGATTCTTTTACGAAAGTAATATTTTCAATTTCTTAACGTTAAAATTAATTAATATTATTATTTTTGTATAGGTCTTTGAAAAGAGGCTAGCTCACTAAAACCGTCTTAAATAAGATATATTGCGAAAAAATGAAAAATTGTTAGAAATCAAATCCGCATTGATTAATAAAATTGCAGTAACATACATCGTTACCGTTCATAGCTAAAATCATTTGAGATGAGAAAATTCGGAAAAAATAAAAACATACCAAAATAATTTTTCTGAAATGTTTTTAGCCTTCAGTAGATTGTAATAATTTAAATTCTCAGTTATTAACCCGGCGCGGCGTGTGTATTCTCTATTTTTAAGGGCACGGTGTGTACACTGGGTCTTTGAGGGAACAGTCGGGTTTACAAGGTTTTTTCGACTTCAGAAAAATCTGCAAAAATTCTGAGGTACTTATTGGAGTGTCTACTAGGTAGCCCAGTGGTTCCATGGTCCAAAATTTAAAACTGTTGTATTTAAAAATTGCAGAATGTTGAAAAATTTCGAACAAATGGAATTTTGTTAAAAAATTCGTAACTCTGCAATAAACAAATTTAAAAAAAAAGGGTTTCAGGGTTTTGTATTTGAAAGTACGAGCTTTCAAATGCATGCGGTCTCATCCGCGTGGGTTGCAAAAAGTTGAATTATTTGAACACCTGAAAGTGAGTAATATTTTAAGAACTGATAAACTAAAAATAGAAAGGAGTTTTGTTATTCAAAAAATGTTATAAATATGTTCAATATCGTATTATTATTATCACCAATATCTCTAATTTCTTAAGATTTCTTTATAAATAGATATCTTTTGAAGTCGGAGCCAGTATTCCATTTTTTATTTATTACTTCTACAGTAAAGTAATAATACGATATTGAAAATATGAAATAACTGGGTAGTCTAATTAATAAAATCTAGCTACGAGCGTTGTACAGGGTGACAAATGGAAAGTTTCCTAAAGTACTAGTATACCTATGTCTTTTCCCCTCTAATATGTCGTAGAAGGTTGGGCCTCCGTAGTTACATACTAGAGTGTTGTCAGTTTCTGTTGAGACGTCATAAAGAGAAATACGTGTACTTTCAAATGAGTAACCTTACAGACGAAGATAAATCGAGTGCTTTTATTCTAGAGATATACTGAAGCATATAGAGCTTCATACCAAGTTTGGAAGTAAAAATGTACCCAACCAAAACACTCTCAGAAGGTATTTATCAATAATGTTTTCAAGTATGTATGTAAATAATTATCCCTTGGCCAAATTGTCTCAATTTTTTAAATCTCAATAAGTATCTTTCAAAAATGTCTATTCAACTATAACTAATTTAAAATAAAAATGACATCTTTACTGAATTTATACGTATTTTTATTTTTTTTTTCCCCTGCACTCATTTTAAAATTATGAATGATTAGTTAAGTCAACTTTCCATTTGTCACCCTATATATTAAAAAGTATTGATTCTAGGAACTTAATTCCCTGTTAAGCTGAATTATGCACTGAGTATAGGTTTTTATATATAGACATCCCTTATAAATACTTCAATTATTCTGTTTTAAGTTGAATTTATTTACTCTTTTACTACGTATATGGGTAATTCTTTTACAAACCGTACGGATTTTGATAAAAATTGACCGACATGTCTCCAATTTGGCTGATTTTTAACATTTTTTGTATTTTATTCGAAAAGTTTGAGGTTATGTCGAAAAATAGTTAAGACAAGAATTGTAGGTCTTTTTATTATCTACAACTTTTATATTTCACTTTTTTTGATCCGAGCTATAATTTTCTTTTTATTAACAAAAAACCGGTTTTTTTGACGTGCCGCGCTATATAAATTAATGTTTTAAAAATAGTAATAATAAAGGCTCCATATTTTGAAAACATGTTTTTTATGTAAAATATGACGGAGAATACAATAAATATACTAAAAACTTGCTATGAGGTGGGGGCAATTGTTAAAAATTGATTTAAACAATTAAATTGTTAATAACAATATGAATTTGTTAATAATTTTTATTAAAATTATTTTTTTCTCAAAACTCAGTCCTTTAGATTTAAAATGAAAAAGAAAAGAAGTTTGTAGCTCAAATAAAACCAGAGTTATAAATTTTTGAAAATGAGTCTCCAAGCCAAAAAATTCATTATTCTCACATTTTCGATTACTAGTATTATCGAAAATATGCGGAACAAAAAAAAATCCTCGGACACGTATCTCTTATTTTTCGATATAGAATCCGTAAAAAAAAGTTTCAGCCAAATCGGAGATCTGTCGGTCAAAAAGGTGTTCGGTTTGTAAAAGAATTACCCATATATGGAAAATCGAATCTAGATTGAGTCTGGATTCAATCCTATATATACAGAGATTTTATTGAAACTGAATCGAGTGAATCCGATATCGCTTAGCTAGTTAGATCAAGTCGAAATGAGAGCTACAAATGTGGACCGAATAATCGATTTGACATTTGCCGCTGAGCGTGTTGTGATTCGAACAATTCAGTTTTATTTTTTGTTCGTAATTGCGTCCGAGCTATTAAATGTCTTTGCACAAAATAAATAAAACTTATATTTTATTTGTATGTATTTAATATTAAATTTTCTTGATATCTCTCCATCTTATTATATATGGTATATGCGTATTATATTTTATCACTTCTAAAATCATTCTAATCATTCAATCCCAAGTAGTCATATACACGGATCGAATATTCAATCCAATCTCCGTTCCATCTCCCAACCCATAATGTATACGTAGTGTTGGTATTTTTCCAATATAATCATGACATCCTGTATGTAAGCATTTACCTTGACCCCCTTTACGTCATCTCACACTAATTAGGTATTATTTTTGAAATTCTGTATGTCATCCCATACTTACTCCACAAATGTTAGGTTAGAGATAGCGGCGCCACTGCCTATGGCTTTGATTTAGTAAAGATTATTGTTGATTTACTAAAAACCACTGAACCGCTTTTGATGACATTTAGATGGCACCAATTACAGAGTATCTCCTTTCAATTAAAAAAAGAATGACGCAAATTGATCGCGGTATCTCGGAGGAGTAATCGGTGTACATAAATTCAAAATAAACACACATAACCCCGAAATTGAGCTTCTTCCTTTTTTTAAATCAGTTAAAAATAACCTTAAGGATAGATTTTATTGTTTTCAATTCTTTTTTCCTAATTTGAAGCTTATATTGCGAAGAATATGTCACTAAAAATATTTTTTTCAACATTCAAATAAGTTATGTGCGTTTATACGAGATGCATCTGAGCCTAAAAAACACAGTTGTATTTAAAGGATTAAATTAATATTAAAGGAAAAACATTTCAAAAGAAAAAATTTTCCAGAGCAACAAACTTCCCAGGATTGAAGGCTCCTTCTGTTCTTAAATGACTAAACGTCGGTTTGTGTTTGTAAATCTCTTTGTTTACCAGATTTTTTATAGCCTAAACTTCAAATATGTAGGACTCTGGAAGATTTATACTTTCTCAAATTCACATTACCAAAATTATGTGGAAATATTTCCTCAAAACCATTTGTAAATGAAAAATCTCGTCCATTCGTCTGAGCAGAAGCCATCCAACAGGATGAATTATCTACTCCATGAGCTTGAAGCTTTTCTGTTTATTTGCTGGATACAAAGATACTTTAGGGGATTTTCGGGAACCAATTGAATTTTTGCATTTTGCAGACACAATTGCTCGGAGTACGCCAAACTTTTTTTCTCCGAAAAACCCTTTTAATTTTGCAGACAAAGTTTTGTATTAGAAAAGCACTTTCAATTAAATTAATTAACTAAGGATAAATAGAAGAAGAAAACAGAGGAAATTCCTACAACTTCTCAAAGAGAATGTTTAAGAAGAAAGTAGGAGAGCTAAATTTCTTAAAGAAAATAAACATTAAGTGTAGATGTACTTATGATGCTATGATTATGTTAATTAGCACGGAGCGTTGGGAAATTATTAACGCTAATTAGTTTAATTTTGAGATCGATAAGCCCATTGTGGTTAATCATCTTATACAGCATTAACAGAGATTTAAATCGGCCTGTTTGAAATCATAAATTAATATTATTATTAATTGCAATTTATTATTTCGATTATGTCTAGAGTTGTTATAAATTTGGCGAAATACTTTATTAAGTGTTTGGATTTAGTGAAATTGGGATACGAACGTTTTAAATGAAAAAAATAAATTGTAGAGTAACTATTTAATCAGAATTATTAGGAGATATAAAAACTACTATATATGCTATTATACTACATATATAAATGCCAAGCTGTATCTGATGTTTAATCTCTGTAATCTAAGAACCAATTTCAATGAAACCTTCATCGCTATCTTCTTTGAAATATCAGGAATAGCATAGGCTACACAAATATAATAACGACACGATTCCAGGTAGCTTCGGAATCGAGTTTAATGTTAGAGAAAGTTAAGTCAGAGGTGCGAAAGCGCAGTTTTTCGAAAACGCTGGCGAAACTATAAGAGATATATGATTGTGATGTTTTCATATTTATTAAAAATAATATGAATATTAAAGTTAAAGGTCAGTTGTTTGTTAAAGGAGCTCAGCTCAACACTTAAATGGAGATGTTCTTTCAAAAACGGTATGTAGGGATATTTAATTGTTGCATTCATTTCTGCTGTATGATTTTCATTAATTTTTTACTTGGCATTCAATTTCAACTAATATTGGTAAAATCCATCATTACATTAACTTCTGAGATTTTCTCCTACACCAAAAAAAATTCAATCGCAATAGGCGAAACATTGACCACATAACGTGGCGCTGATACAATTTTGCTAAGAAATCTCAAACCAAACCATCACCAAACCTTTGCAATGACACTCGACTGCGTGTTTACCAAGTAGTAGAAAAGCTATTATTTTGACTAGTCCTGCAAGAGTATTTACACCACTCATAATGATCCCTTTGCACCTACCTCTTCAATTTAAGCGCCAAAGCGTGAATTTGAACGTGCTTTGCTATGACCATAAAGAAAGCCCAAGGTCAATCATTTAATGTTGTCAGTATCGATCTAAAGGAAAATTGCTTTTCTATATGTTGCTCTCTATAAAAGAGGAGGTCTGTCTAATCAATTTATTCTAACAAATGAAAATAAAACAGAAAACATTGTTTATACAGATATATTGCAATAGTTTCGAATAATAATAGCAATTTCAAATACATATATCCTTTTAATAATTGTAATAGTGAAACGATCTTTTATTATCTTATACTTTAGTTACGAACTGCTAAACAGGTTTTAATACATTAATCACCTAAGACGGTTTATATGATATCTAATAAATTATATGTGCAAGTTATTGTAAATAATAGGTATCCCGGGTAACGCCTGGTCCGGGCAAGCTAGTATTAGTACCTATGCATATACTCGTATAAAGAAATATGTTCGGTTTGTAATAAATTATTTTCATTTACATTAAGGTCTTTTTGAAGGCTCCACAAGGTCTTTTTAACTTGAGTAATATTTTATTTTTGCATTATGATATTTAAGCGAAGTTTCGTCAAAATATTAAAAAAAAAAAAAAAAACAGCATTTTATAAATCTTTAAAAACAAATTTTCTATTTCAAAATTACGTTGTATTTGAACACTCACAGCTATCATATATTTCTTACCGCTCATCAATGTAAAGTACATAAGCTAAAATTTTATGGGGTAAATGGCTCCAATTTAATAGTATAGAATAGTAGCAAGAAAAATACATAAAATGACAATTTCCCTTGTTAGAATAAAACATTTAATGGCCCTTTGTCGGAGATTTCATTAAAGTCGTTAAAAAGAGCAATTGCCCAATAAATAACAAATGAAGGACCGACACAAACGATTTACGTTTATATGCGCCTTCAAACCCATTCACTTACGTCTCCGTGCATAAGAAATGGCTTGGCTTGCAATATAGCTCCATGACACTGCATCCAGCATCCAGCATCCTTGCAAGAAGTGAATCTCATGAGCTTCTGAACTTTTCAGCTTTTCTCGTACGTCGATGCCTTTAAAAGCCAATGCCTGATCCTCCGTCAATAATAGTGGTCTACTTTTTCTTATAGCCAGTGCTTCGCCCCGCCAGCAAAAATCTGGGTATACATGTGGTTAAGTCGAGGCATAATGGCTTTCTGTAGGGAAGAGTACAATTCCCTTTGGCCGATGGTCTTATAAAGAATTAACTGAAAACTTCAATTATTGATGAGGACTTGACGAGGGAAAGGGCTTTCATAAGTAAACATTAATTTTGTCATCAGAATTGTTTGTGGTTTCTTTTCGTTTTTTGTCAGGTTTTTATCCGACTGTTGCGGTTTCAATTTTGTACTGCATAGCACGGATTTGTTAGACATCTTAAAATAGATTTTATTATCGGACTACATACTTTAAAGTGTATTTGAGGTAATACAAATGTCGAATCTTTAAGGCTTCTTCAATTACTTCAAGTTTGGTTACCTTTTCAGCAGCCTTAATAGTCAAAAAATTCTTAGGAAATTTTATTTTAATTATTATATTAAAAAATTGATTTTTGTTTTTGCTTTAAAAAGAACTACAAATTATAACAGTTTAAGGTTTGAATTGTTTATTTTAAAGTAATTATCTCAAAACATAATTTTTCAAACTTTTAAATTCATGCATAAAAATGTTAATTTAAATTTCCTCTTAACAAGAGAAGAAAATTGCGGTTCACGTTTTATTTTGCATATATTTAGAAAAGTAAAAAATTAATTTATAATTTTATTTCTTATTAAAAAGTTAAACGGGTTGCACATTTAACCAACTTTTATCCGGGTTCCATTCTCTTTGCTGTAGGCTTTGTTGTAATGAGTTGAAAATAATTTTTTTTACTCCCAAAACTTCTTAATAATGTTGGATTGTTTTTAAATTGAATTTTCCCCAGAAGCAAATTTATTCCCTAAAAGTTATTTTTAATGATGAACTGGAAGGCAAAAAAACAAACAATTTCATTAAGTATTCGGAAAGAGCAGCTGCCACCGAGTATAAAATTATCTTCTGAAAGACTATTGATTGGAATTAAGCATCAATTTGGGAATAAAGTATCATTTTGTAAGTAAAAGACAGTGTAAACATTGTCCTTTTTGACATTGCTTTTAATTTAATTACTTTTAATTGAAACAATTTTTGGAATAATTATGGCATTAATCTGCAATGGAGTCGACGGAGTGTGTCTGCAAGAAGTATTTTTTGTAAAGGTAGAAGAGGTAATTATAGAAGATTTTGACCTTTGAATGGGATATCTAAAAACGTAACGTAATTTATTCGCTTTTATTTGATTTTTTGTCTGCTGCTGTAAATCATTTATAATGGATTCAATCATTTTAAGTAACTTCGAAGTCGATAGTAAAAGTTTATTTAACTTTTACAGCAACTATAAGCCGATATTATGATTTAAAACTGCTATTTTATCTTCTTAGTGTTTCTTGAAATTTCAGACTGTAACCACGAAGTTTATAAAATGTATGAAATTTCGCATCTGATAATATTAGGTTGTAACATAATAATCTGATAATTTTTTAATAAACTTTATTTTGATATTTTTGTACAATTTAGCTTAACATTTTATTGAACATATAGTCCATCATTATCAATGATCTCCTGCCAATGTTGGGGAAGCGACATTATTCCATTCTCGTAAAATTTGGGCTCACGAGAGTTAACAAATTCCGACAACCACTGTTCCAATGCATCTCGGTCATCAACAGATTTTCCTCTAATGTGAGCCTGCAACGATCGGAACAAGTGGTAGTCAGAAGGAGACATATCCGGCGAGTATGCAGGATGGGCTAAGGAAGTCCAGCCTAGCTCCATAATTTTTTTACATGTCATCGAAACGGTGTGAGGGCGGGCATTGTCGTGGAGGAGGTATACATTGCCTTGTTCTCCTTTAAGATTCACGGCTACCTTATCCAGCATATCACAGTAGCGTTCACTATTTATAGTCGTTCCTTGTGGTAATAGTTTCCAGTAGATAATGCCGTTCCACCAAACACTCAACATAACCTTATGTGTAGTAATTTTACATTTAACTGTCTGTACTCCTCTTTGACCCGCGCTAAACCATTGTCGCTCATTGTTATGGTTAACATAAAGCATCCACTTCTCATCCCCGGTAACCAAATTACGAAGCCAACCAAAAGTGCGATGTGAAGTGAGTAATTGCGTACAAACCGCCACTCGCATCATCCGTTGACCATCCATCAATTCGTAGGGTACCCATTGACTGTGCCTGAACACTTTACCCATCACTTTCAAATGTCGAGCGATAGTAGTATGGGAGCATCCGAGTTCTTCTTCAAGTTGACGAGTAGTCCTCCTTGGATCTTCCTCGATGAGCTGCGCTAGTCGGTTGACATCAACCTCAACCAGCCGCCCTTCGTGAGGTTTATCTTCAAAGTTGTAGTCGCCATTCGAGAAACGTCGAAACCAATCTACTGCTGTATGATAAGAGACCGCATTTTCTACCATACATTGACATATATTTTGTGCCGCCTGCTTAGCTGTATGCTTCAAACGGAACTCATAAAGTAGAAGGACGCGGAAGTCTCGTCTTTTCAAATCGAATTTTTCCATAATGCTACTCGCAGCGCTGTCGATTATTGCACTGATGAACTGAGCGCGCTCACGGGTAATTATACTCATAGTCACAGAACTTTCTCGAAGTTGTAAAAAATTTCCAGAACGTTTCCGAAAAAATTAGATTATTATGTTACAACCTAATATAATTACTGCGACAGAATTTAAAAAGAGTAAAAATAATAAAATTATGTGCAGCCTGTGTGACGTAACGCGCAGAATTTATATAAATTTTCCCAAACCGAAAAGGGAAGCGAAACTGAGCACTCAAAGAAAAATGTGCCTGCTTTGCATATGAATAAATTAAATTATTACGCCAGGAGACTTTCCACCTAAGTTGCGAGCTAGCTAAAAACTGCTTGCAGCCTGTCGGAGGAGAGTGCTTCTGCGACACCAATGGAAAGTTTTCAACTCAGTCTTTTCAATCCAACATACTCATACATTAAAAGTAAAATAAAAATTCTGCCAAGCACAAGGGCAGAACAAGGATAAAGCAAGTTTTTTACCCTCGAAGCGTTAATCACTTTTCCGAAAATTATTACAAAATGAATGTCATGGCTCACGCAAACATTTGTATGTTAATTGAAAGAGATGATGATGTTTGCTTGTTTTCTGTATCCGCCTCCGGGATAAATTCAACTCAAGGAATTTATCTTGTTTTGTTTGTGCTGAGGAACGCGTAATCTCTTCGATGATTGTAAGCCGATATTGATACTCATCGAATTCAGAGAATTTCAATTCCCCAGCGCAACGAAAGCAACGAAATTTACTTTTTCTTTACGAAATTTCACTTTAGCTCTCCTGTTTATATTTAGAGGGGTTTTTACTGAATTATTAGGTCCTGATTGACTTCAAGTGGAAATTTTACAAGCTATATTGATCTTTAAAGGGCCTGTAAAATTAAATTTGATTTTAACATACGACGCTTAGAGGTATGATATAACTACTACGACTCGATATTTGTATTGAGAGGTAATACCTTTGACCATACCATATGACTTTTACTTAATACTAGCAATACTGGGTGGTGGTATCAATATAGTATACATAATTTTTTTTGTTTGCTGCACCTCTGCCGGTAAATTTCCTCTGCAAAACAGGTGTAATTGCAATCAACTTTTATTAGTTTTGAACATTTTACCAAATAAAATCTAGTCCGAAGACATAAAGAACTAAACTTTACGTAGTGCGGTTCCACGAGTTCCTAGTCTAATATAGAAGGAAGGGTCATAAATAGAAAAAAAATGTTTTTATTTTTCAATATATTCTCCCCTTATTTCCACACTCTTTTTATAACGTCTGATTAAAGCTTCTAAGCCGCTGTAAAAATATGATGCATCCTCGGAGTCAAAATAGTCGTACACTAGCTGTTTAACTTCATCGTTGCTGTTAAATCCACCCCTTAAATCTGCCTTGAGTTTTGAGGAAACAAAATAGTCAGACGGAGCCAAGTCAAGGGACTATATGGGGCATGCTCAATCTCTATGAAGCCACAATCGCAAACAGTAGCCTTGGAAAGTGAAGCAGTGTGGATTGGAGCATTATCATGAAGGAAGCGCACATCTCGGGTCATTTTTCCCTCGCATTTTCTCGATAATTTTTTCAAGTAACTGCCTTAATATGCCACGTTAACGACTGTATTCGATTCCTCAAAGTCAATCAAAAGAATTCCCTCGTAGTCCCAAAAAATCAGTAGTAATCACTTTTTTTGTGCTTTGAGTGACCTTTGATTTTTTGGTATAGGTTCTCCTTTCCGATGCCACTCCATCGAATTTCTTTTGGATTTTGGATCACAGAAAAGGACCATATTTCATTCCCCCTCAAAATTGATTAAATTATTCCTTCTGGCTCCTCACGGTAAAGCTCCAAAAATTGCTCACAACATTCTATTCGCCGCTGCACCCACCTTGCATAAATTTTTGTATACTCTATACTCATGTAGGATCCGTAGAACACTTGTTTTGGAAATGCAGGTCTGTGCTGCAATTTCTTTTGTTTTTAAGTGTCGGTCACTTGGAACCATTACTTTCACTAATTTTATGTTTTCTGGAGTATTCACCATCACAGGACGTGGGTCCTCTTCTAATGATTCTCGTCTCCAGCGAAATAACTTAGACCATTTTTTTATTGTTGAAAATGATGGACACAAACAGCTTCCATTCTTTCTATGATTTGTGTTGGTGTTAAACCTTCGTTAGTCAAAAATTTTATAACAGCGAGATGTTCAATTTGAGACATTTTTAAAATCATTTGTCTGCGTTGTCGTTCGAGCTCTATTATAATTAAACGGATTACAGCAGTGACTTAAAACTTTGTGTAGAGCTGGTGGAGACTTGTTATTGTCACGAACATGAAGATTTTTTCGAACGCACTCTATTTACTATATGAGGTTAAGAGCTCATGGACCGTACTACGTAAAAAAGAGAGTGTTAAACTCCTATCAAATATTGCATTTCACATTTCAATTTTCATTATTCGCATAACAAGTTTGTACTATTACGTCGTTCGGATCAAATCCAATACCCAATATTTAATTGTTATTGCGTAATCTTATTTTGTCACTAAGTAGAGCACTTAGTTGGTTTTCATCCTTCACTGCGATCACTACGCTACAGCTACAGTCCCTGTTCATCTAAATTAGGACCACTCCGAATTTTCTTTAAATTCGTTCTTTTCTTTTTGCTAAAACGTGAAGGAAACAAAAATATAAGAAAAGAGGTGTAGTTTTTGGATAATTGTTTTATTGGCTATTAATTAATGAAAAACATATTTTAAAAATATCTTAATACTTAGGCCGTTTTCGAATTCACATGCACTTGCACTTAAATCTATTTTTCTTACTAAAAGTTCTCCTAAAAACTCCGAATATTGCGTAGGGTGATCGAAAATACACGTAGTTTGCTTTGCAATTGCACTATTTTATCTGTCGAATTTGAAGTGTTCTCCAAAGTACACTAAAATTGGTTAGGGAATAGTGCAAGTGCATGCGAATTCGAAAACGGCCTTAGTAGGACCACCCTTAGCACTAATAACTTCTCTTATTCGTTCTGGCATGCTTTCATAGCACCACTCTATCATTTCTTTAATTTCAAGGCTATTTTCCCACACATCTGTAATATTTTGCTTTAAGATCGTTATCGTAGGATTAGGAAGGGAATAAACTCTTGATTTGAGTAGACTCCAAACATTTTCAATTGCATTTAAATCGGGAGAATTACCTGGCTAAGGAAGAACTGGAATATTATGGGTGCTAAAAATGTTTTTTATTGATCGGGCAGTGTGGCAGAGTGCACCATCATGCATAAAGGTGTCAGAAAGGCCACAAGACTTTAAGTAATTAAAAAGCGGTATTAGAATGTCATCGATGACTTCTCTGTACACATCCTGGTTTATTCTCCCGTCGACAAAAAACACGGTCGTTACCACGCATTCATCGTTATACCGCGCTCCTGGCCTCCTTAAAACAAATTGGCGGCTCTCCGTAATAGCTTTAAGCCTGCACTCGTCGCTAAATATTATCTGAGAAAATTTGAGAAAAATTACTTTTTTAATATTTCGTTAATAATTAAACAGGTAAATATGGTTTAAACATATCAAATACTTTTTTAAAATCCGCTGCATCCGCTATACCGGCGATAAGATCTCGACCCTGCAACCGAGCTCGGCGCATTCTCACAATGAGTTTTGGTTTTTTCACTGGTCGTCTTGGCTTAAGGTTGGTTTCGTCGTTGGCAATCGTCTCCTTAGCGTCATTGGAGATATTGCGATCTTTTCGCCTTGTAACTCTTGATGAAAATTATCAAGGGATGCGGAACGATTTTCGATAGCCTTAAAGACAATTCTTCGGCCAGTTTGAGACGTTGTCATTCTTCGACCGCGACAATTTCGACTGTTATTGCTCGATTGTCCTTAATTTTCGTCCAACAATCTCGATATTCTCATTACACTTTGATGAGATACTTTCTCTCTTCTCTCGATTTCGCGAAAAGAAAGTGTTGCAGTCTTTAACAGGGTAATTGTACCTGACTTTTTTTCATTATTAATGTCCTTGCACTTTCACATTTTGGTTGTTTCCAACAAATTTTTTCAAAATTCGCTGCACTTTTTAAATGTTCACTATTTTCAGCTACAATTATTTACTATTCCCGTTTTTAAAATAGGTAAACAAAACATTATTTTTACTCACAGATAATCACTTGCCAAACAAATCCCAAATAATGATGAATTTTGGGTTTTTTCGGCCGATTTATATAGTAATACAAATCTCACTAAACACGCCACGCCCATAAAGAAGGACAGATCAAAAACCACCCCGAAAATGGTAAAGGGCTTATGGTGTTGTAACTCCCCTCACATTATGTTGGCGTCACCAGTAAGAATAAGATAAAATTATTTTTTTTGGAAAAACTCGCATTTTTATTTTTATTTATTACGGGTAAAAATTTCGAAGGAATGATAATAATTGTGAGTGGTCCTAATTCGATGATCAGGGACTATACAAATACCAAATTTAGAAGGTCGTAACTCTATCGGTGTGTCTTCACAGCGTCAAGTAATCTTACATCAGTATGAAAAATTAAATTTACTTAATATTGTTTGCCGGTTGTGAAGATATTATGATGTCGAGATTACAATATAGATACAACATGTATGTCATAAGTATATGGTAAGACAGGGAAAAAAATAATAATCGATATAAATGTTAAGTCTCGAAATATTGATAGGATTAACTTCATGACAAGCACGCATTTTTGGTTTAAGTGCATTAATTTTTCAGGAAGTAGCTATACTCAAAAATTCAAATATACTAGACAGTAGACAGCTCAGCCAATAAAACATCATTAAAATTCCTTGATACAATCCACAATCATGGTATCCGAATTGGTACAGGAACAAATAGAAGTAGCTCTAGTAAAGAGTGTTTTTATAAAGCCCAACAGACAGTTATAATTTGGCACTCACTTCTTGTGATAAATAAAACGTAAGTCACCGATAATGTAAATAAGTGAATCAAGCGCAAGCGCGTGTTAAATTTTAAAAGTGTTTTTTTTTTTGTAGTAATAAAAATTTAAAAATGTTTCGTTGTTTTAATTATATACCCTGCCCAAATATAAGTATATCAAGCTAAGCTATAGCAGACTATATTACTTGCAACTACAATACTCTAACTACCAGACGTGAAACTAGGGTCACCGGGCTGGTTATAGCAGACTTTTTCACCCTTTTATTTGAAATTGCCTTTGGTGTACGGAAATTGAATAAAGCTCCTCTAGACCAGCCTTTGTACCTACGTCTTCCACTAGGTGTGGAATATGACACATTTCGACGGCATGATTCGATTTTCTGGTGATAAAAGTTTGATTGATTTTTAATTTACTCCAAAAAAAAAAATTAGTTTCAGTATAAAAAATGTGCTTCAAGGAAATTTGTTCTCATTTTATTCTTTCGTTTCAATTTTTCAGCTCATCGTCGAAATTAACAGTCAGGTAGCACTTTTTCGTGATATGCTAATTCATGTCGGACAGTCCAGAGATTGCCCAGAGTTGCGAGAGAAAATCCGGAAGTTACGTAGATCCTGCGTGGAAGCATGCAAGCATACAGCACAACTTATACTGCCACAGGTCAGAAGGTGAGTTCTTTCATACCTGCCACTGTACGTACATATGTTCGCAGGGCAAAGCCACGGTGAGCCCTTTAATTTTGTCTTTCATTTTACGTCCACATATGTGCGATGCTTTTATTGCTCCAGTGAGTACAGACTACAAACATAGATACTGCAATAGGAAGACTATTGATTTATTCCACTGACAATAAAATTTACACTGGCTTTAAATGCGACTTTAATACTTGTTTTATTGCTGTATTTTTCAAATGCATAGTGCACTTCATTGCAATTTGCACGATTCCGTCTGCGTTATTTAGAAAATCTCATTAAGCGAAAATTAAGGTCATACATAAATGCAATATTTGGAATGGAGTGCGCTATATAATCATAATAACAATTTTAAATCAAGCCATAATAATACAATACTATAATAAGTTAAAGAAATAATATAGATGAGTTATTGTTTGAAAAAAATAAATAAATAATAAAAATTATTATAATAATTTAATAACTTCAAAACCAGCAAATACACACATCATCAAACAATAATAAATTCACAATTTTCTCGGAGCATGAAAATAATAAAAAAAAACTTCAAAACCTTGAACAAATTCACATTAAAAATTAATAAAACAATGTTTTTTGATCAATATTTTATTGAAATACAATATTAAAAGTTGTGCATATAATTAGTTATGTATTTTACGTGTACTTGTTCATTTTCTACAAATACAGGTGTGTATAAAGTCATAAATCAACGAAAGTTTACATTATTGCCTCAATGTTGCTTATATTTTGATTGAATTATCTCAATGATCGATCTGATTAGTCCTTCGTGGTTATAAATAGCCCTAGCTGTTTTAATTATGCATGGACGAGGCACTTTTTCTCCATGAATCCTGTGGTTATAGAGTGCTTCTGCACAATCGATAGATGAGATTTCATCTCCCGATGAATAAGCAAAGATCAGCTCAACCGACAAAACTAGGAATACGAAAAGAACGATCTTCATCTTGCGAGTTTTAAATGTATTCTACTATTTTCGGTTTGCAAAATTCTGTTTTTATACAATTTTTGAAGATGCAATTTCATTAAATTCTGATCATTTAATGTAAATAAATTTAAAAGACAATTAATGTATTTTATCAAGGTTTATTCACTCCAGAAAAATTGATTTATTTCAGACAATTGTGAGGAAATTAATGAATATCTAAAGGTTTTTGTTTTTCATTATTAAGAAAATAATTGTCGATCTACAATTCAAAATAATGTCAGGTTATTTCTTTTAGATGTATACAAAAATTATACAAATGTACATAAATACAAAAAAAAATATTTAAAGTAAAGTGATAGTTTAATATAATAAGGAGGGCAATAACAAAAACACGAAAACAGATATTAAGTTAAAAATGCATTGAACTTCTCAACGTTCTCTGTTTTCTTACTGCAAAAGTAGGTCATGCAGAAGTAGGAACTCAAATTCTTAAGTTTTTAAGGTCTCTGTTTTTATGGCTGAAAAGTGAAAAATCACATCGTTTTTTAAAGCTAAATAAAATTTTAGTCAGAAGATTTTCCACCTGAGAACCCTTTGAAGATATTTAGAACTGTGAAATGCCTTTTAATGTGTTTTTATGAAAGGTTCAAATTAATGGCTCATTTTAATACTTTAAAGCTCTAAATAGGCAGTATAGATATTTTTATATTAATGTTAGGTCTAACTTGGCAGCATTCGCGAAATGTGATTTTCAAATTATTACACGTTTTGCACTGTCAAAAAGGATTTTAAGCAATAAAACACTAATATGGAAATTTTAATCGTCTTCAAAACATGTAACTAGAATTTTGAATTGAAATTCGTAAAATCGAAGGGATTTAAAAACCTTCGAGGATATTTAGAATCTAAAATTTCTACTAGCAGTTGTTGTTTACAAAATATATAATTATTAACGTTTAAAAACTCTTAAAGTGCTGGTGAACAGAACAAATTTTTTGTATACTACTTTCAGTATTTATTTTAATTGTTTTCTTTCGTACCCTTAAGTTTCATTTTTCATATTTTTCACTTTTCATTTTTTTCAAGATAAGGACAAGTGAATTACGCTTAAGCTTTAAACGCAGTTCCTCAATGCTCCATTAGTATTTGATTAATGATGATGTCCACCAAAGTTCAGTACTAGGACCGCTTATATTTAGAGCTTTTGTTACCAATCGTTAGTGAAGTGAAAATTCCTATAAATGATAAATGGTGTTTGATTTTAAGGATATGGTGCTCCTCCAACAGTTCAATAGAATTTGTTTTTGTGACAAGTATCTTTTCTTAATTTAAACAATATATTGATTATACTGCTTTCAGTGTTTCAGTTGGAGAAAAATAAAATATTAAATGATTTTTATGAAAAGTTTTTTATTTGGTTTTGTTGTAGTATCAAAAAAAAAAAAATGTCAGACACTATACAAACATTCGAGCATTTTCAATAGAGGTAAGCAAACTTTCAATATTGTTTAAGTTGAAACCGTAAAGGAACACAAGACGAAGTAAAGTTTCCATTCAATTTTGGAGAACAATAGTACAACTTGTATTCACAACGAAGCCATAAATAAAGTGTTGGCCTATTTATTTTGCACCGGTTACAATGTTCTGAACAACTTCGTACCGCACTTTCTCATTTGATGACGACGACTTTGTTCTTACGAACGGTGCCAAAAGTTTCTCATCGACCTCCCCAGGCCCACCAGTTGCTATGCTAACAATGAATGAGACTATGGCGAGGACTGTTGCTCCAATCAATGAATAATACATAAAACTTATTCGAAACGGCCAGGGAACCTGCTCGAATGTGTGCTTCTCCTGAAGCCATACCTCCGTTCCGTTTCTGCAACGAATAAAGGAATAAAGCCCCGGTAAAGTCCTTTAGCTACTGTTTGATAATGCAAATGAAGCTCACCTGTGCGCTATAGGACCCATGCACTCGTCCGTTCGAAATGGAAGGGGAGGTGGCTTCGGATAGAGTTGGGCACCTATCAAAATCGTACCGACAACGCCCAGGGAAACCACTGCACCACTTATGATGCCCTTGAGGAGAAGATACGTAAAATGTAAACTTCACCTCAAAAACGAGGTTTTTGTATCTTACCTTAGTATTAAATTTCGGCGATATCATTCCAAAGGTGAATAGTCCTAATAAGGTCCCTGCTGTGAGTCCGTGCAAGGAGTAGGCCAGATGCATGATAGCTTTCGTTCTTTCGACAACAAACACCAAGCAAAGGACTATAGCACCGGTAACCACAACGATGGCCTTAAAAACAAATTCATTTTAGCAAAATTAAATTATTCACCCTTGCAGTCCTGACATACATACCTTCATTACGTTACTCGTAGCTCTTTGACTTAAATTGGGAGCACAAGGTCTAACCATATCCTCGTAGATGGTTCCTGCCAATGAATTTAGGACTGATGACATTGTCGACAGTCCTGCAGCGAATATCCCAGATATAAAAAGCCCTGTAAGTCCAGGCAAATTCTGGAGTAAATCCATGGCATAATGCAGAAGAACTTGATCCAATTTTTTTATCTGCCCCGATGCGATTGGATCACATTTCTCGTAATGTGCATAAAGGAGAAGTCCAACGTAGGACGATCCAAGTTTTATGAGAGCGACTCCTGCAGAAAATATCCAAATGCATCTGTTGGAAAAATTGAAGGTGTATGAAATATTTTGTTGGAATTTCGAAAAAAAAAAACAAATATGAATATAATTTATTGCATGTGGAGCAATATTTTCAGAGGAAGGGTAAAATGAAATTGAGGTCACAGCATGTGGGAAGTTTGCTTTATTTTGCAAAAGTTGTACTGAATTTATATTTTTTATAAAATAAATCTGTCCAGCTGCTGATTGGTATTGGGACAGATGTCATTGGATTTTACGATTTTACTCTAATTAACCAGCTATGTTCGAGTAATTTTTATAAAATATTGAAGTCGAATATTATAGGAATATTCGCTCTCATGATTATCTAAAAAATTCATGTTCAATCATTTATATTAATACAGTTGAGCTAAAAAATTATGAGAACTCTTTTGCACATTTTCAAAATGCTATTTATAATGCAGTACTATTTTTGAATAGGTCAGCTTAACGCATCTGACCTAAATATTTAAATTACTTCATTCTTTAATCGCATAAGCGTCATTTTAAAAAATGACAACATAGCTACTAGGAAAATGGGAATTATAATAACCAGGACAATGAGTATGGGCTTTGAACTGAAAAAATTAATTCAAATTTTAAAATATAATCTATATATACTAGGGTGTTTTTTTTTCGCGAATATTTTTTATTTTTCAGTCCCACTTCGGTATTTTGTGGGAAGTACCTAAACAAAAATTCCCTGAAAATTGGAGCCCTTAATATTAATATTAAGTGCTCGACCAAGGCGTATAAAGATTTCCCGTATAAAATACACGTAAACTTTGATTTTTTTTTCTTAAAAAACTCTACAGCTCAGAGGCATTTTATGGTATAATCTTGGTCAATGAAAGGGTTTCGTCAGCATTTAATGCTCTACAAAAGTTTCCATTGTGGCGTAACCCTAACTCCCACCAGCGAGGTAGTACGGGTCACTAAACCCAATTTTTCAATGAAATTCTCGCTTTTTGTCCCTATCTCCTAAATAACAAGAGCTACAGAAAAAGTGAATATGACAAACTTGTAGGAAAGTCAATTTCCTACAAAAAAGTTCCGAACACCAAATCGCTATTATCGATATTTCTTGAGATATTGGGCTTTGAAGTTGAGGTAGAGTGGAATTTTCATGGATAATTGAGCTTAATTGTCAATAATATATTTACCGAACACTTAACTATACAAAATTCAATAAGGCATAAGATATATCAGTGGGTACAGTGATATTAAAACTAGTTTTACCTTTTGCTGAATTCTATAAAAGGACCCAAATTCAGATAAGGACGCACGGCGAATAAAAAGGAAAAAAAAAAGTTTTGAATCACATATTTTATACGAATAGCCGGTTAAGGAGGTGAAAAGTGCCCCCAGCGATTTTGAAAAACAAAAAATATCCTCATGTAGTACATGAAAAAGTACATCTTTGCTGAAATTTTCAGACCCATAGACACTCACATAACCTCAAAAAAAATTAAAACGTGATTTTCAGTGTTTTGGCGATATCTCGGCTTGTTGTAGACTTACAAAATTCTTTTTTTTCTCAAATTATAGGGTTTTTTGTCAGCTACAAAATAATATTTTTTTCAAAATTTTTGGCAGGAAATTCAAATTTTTATACAAGTTCGAAATTTTCAAAATTCAATTAAAAAAAAACAAAAAAAATAGAAACGACGAATATGTTATTCTCTGGATGTCAAGCTATATCCATGAATTATTTCAGATTTTTAGATTTGGTGCAACAGTGTCAAAATATCGAAAAACCGTTTTTTCAGCATTTTTCGGTATTTTTACATCTTTTTTAAGTCTGAATATTCTTTAAGTATGCATTTTTTTAAGTCATTTCCTACCTTGATAAATTCACAAAGAGATCATATTTTCAATCTGGCGTGACATCATGGCTGAATTACACTCACCCCACCGTTCATCCATATTTGTCATGCACACTTTTCATTCACGCATGTTTGAAACTGAGTGGAGTAATAACAATTCCAAATAATTGCAATATATTTCTTAATAAAAGACCTACCTCACAAAGTAATAATATTGCTCCACACTCTTCTGCACTCACTTATAATATAAAACTTTATTATACAAATTAATACGTATAAAAATAAATATAGGATCACCTGAAAAAGAACAAAAGTTTGAAAACATACATGTATTATACCGAACCTGAAAACATAAGACAATAGATAAAATCCAGTATTTGAGATATGAATCGGACAATTAGTCTGCATCACTATATTCTTCAATAACTGGTTCAACACCTTCGGTTTCAAATATTTTCTTCAATTTAAATTTTTTAGTTATATATCATGCATGAGATAAGTAATATATTACAGCTGCTACATCCGAACAGGAACCGAGGGGGTATCCCACTCTAGAGGCCCTTGAATTGAACGTTTTTTTCAGGGAGTTGAACAAGAAAATATAAAACATTGATAGTTATATGTACATAATAATCCTTTTATTATCTGATCTTTAATGAACATTTTGAGAATTTTTTTTTTTTTTTTTTTTTTTTTTTTTATTGAGTAGTTGGGTCAGGGCAGGCCTGCTACTGGGACTCATAACTTATGAACGCAAGCTCATGGTGTGTGCCATAACAGCCAAACAAATAATCCGAAAAAAGTGATATTGTACATTAGTACTCTTTATATATGTGGCTATGGCAAGAGTGTGTCACATTTCGAAAAAAAATTTTTTATTCATTTCTTTAATTTTGCCTACTTATTCGTTATATTTTTTAGTTGATTTTTACCGTTAAAACATGGGATACAAGCTATGTAGATGTAAAAATGCCTGATTTGCTCTACTTAGGTTATAGAAGCAAAGCTAACACAGCTTTTACCAAAATCTGAATTTTTTCGCATCAAGAGTTTTCTCAGAATGCTGCACACCATTCATCAAAACGGTATTTTGAGAAAAATTTTGGCGATTTTGTATTTAGCAGAAATGCTAGATGAAAATGATGAAATCAATCCACAGTATTTAAAAAAATCAAAAGATATAATTAAGATACAAGTTCGTTCCGGGCACATTAGCAGTAAAACTTACAATTGTTATATCCATTATAAACCGGAATCAATAGTTTATAAAAATATTCTCAGATACTATTGGGAATGTGCAAATCGCTTAAGAACAGTCTGTTCCCGTAAGCTGTAATATATTACGATTTTTTCCGTAGATTATGAATTCGTAAATGAAAATGATCAATCAACTCCCGTTTTCAAGGAATAGGTGAGTGAAAAAGTCAAAAGAACTTATTTTGACCATATTTGAAAACTCGTTCAAATATAACGGATTATTATAGAAGCTTGTAACGTGGCTAAAACCAAAATTAGAACCTTGAGCTATTATCTCAAAATAGTAAAGGTCTTAAAAATGTTCGAAAAATGCTTTGAAAATCAAATGTTTGACCAAACCCATTATATCATACAACAGATGCTGAAAGAAGACTATAATAAATACACACTCATGAAAAACTTTTTCGCGAGAATGTTTAGACAAGCTATAGAAATTAGTGGTATTCGGTATTTTTTAGAATAAGTTTCAGACTTTGATTTGAGCCATATTACAAGTTCCAGTGACTATCTGTTATTTTTTGATGATTTTTCAAAAATTGCAAAAATACGATATTTTGAATTTTCCACCCAATTTTTCTCGAAAACGGGAGCTGATTGAGAATTTTCATTTAAGAATTCGTAATATACGGAAAAAATCCTGTAGAAATGATCTGGTACTCTTTCGGAAGATTGTTGATGTTATTGAAGAATATAGTGATGCAGACTAATTGTCCGATTCATATCTCAAATACTGGATTTTATCTATTGTCTTATGTTTTCAGGTTCGGTATAATACATGTATGTTTTCAAACTTTTGTTCTTTTTCAGGTGATCCTATATTTATTTTTATACGTATTAATTTGTATAATACAGTTTTATATTATAAGTGAGTGCAGAAGAGTGTGGAGCAATATTATTACTTTGTGAGGTCTTTTATTAAGAAATATATTGCAATTATTTGGAATTGTTATTACTCCACTCAGTTTCAAACATGCGTGAATGAAAAGTGTGCATGACAAATATGGATGAACGGTGGGGTGAGTGTAATTCAGCCATGATGTCACGCCAGGTTGAAAATATGATCTCTTTGTGAATTTCTCAAGGTAGGAAATGACTTAAAAAAATGCATACTTAAAGAAGATTCAGACTTTAAAAAAGATGTAAAAATACCGAAAAATGCTGAAAAAACGGTTTTTCGATATTTTGACACTGTTGCACCAAATCTAAAAATCTGAAATAATTCATGGATATAGCTTGACATCCAGAGAATAACATATTTTTTTTTCGTCGTTTCTATTTTTTTTGTTTTTTTTTAATTGAATTTTGAAAATTTCGAACTTGTATAAAAATTTGAATTTCCCGCCAAAAATTTTGAAAAAAATATTATTTTGTAGCTGACAAAAAACCCTATAATTTGAGAAAAAAAAGAATTTTGTAAGTCTACAACAAGCCGAGATATCGCCAAAACACTGAAAATCACGTTTTAATTTTTTTTGAGGTTATGTGAGTGTCTATGGGTCTGAAAATTTCAGCAAAGATGTACTTTTTCATGTACTACATAAGGATATTTTTTGTTTTTCAAAATCGCTGGGGGCACTTTTCACCTCCTTAACCGGCTAGACCCTTTACTGGTGTATGTTTTGGATGGAAACTTTTTCATTCTATGGTTCTCTGTCTCAAGCCTTAACTTGAAATTGGAACAATTTCTAAGGTATACCAAACTAGAGGATTTCAGAAGTGTTTGATTAATAAGTATTTACGCTACGCCAAGTTAACCGGCGTAACTCTTATTTTTACACTACTCCAAAAAATTAAGGGACCAAACATTTTTTTCGAAGTTTTTAGTCAATTTTCGAAGAGCATTTTAAAGCTTGAATTGTGCGAGTTAATACGAAGCCTTGAGGTATCCTCTTAAAAATTCTCTCACTCGATTTACTCGAAAGTATTTTTTTTTTTTGTTTGTCCTGTGTCTTCAATATTTTGACCACGTTAAAAACCCTATTTTTGACATCTTTTAGTTTATCAGTCGCCATTTTGAAACAAAATAGCGGATTCATAAAGATTTCCAGGTTTTTCTTATCTAAAGATACCACCTAAATCAATGCCAGAAAGCTAGTTGCTGCCATTTCTTTTTCTCCGTGTATTCAAGTTCGAAAGAGTTAAAGGATTACTGATTTATTCTTTAGCACACAGATTAATTACACTTCTTTCCATTTTAAACCGCTGTATCTTCGCGAATTATAAATGGATTAGGATGACTAAGAGCTACTTTTGAAGCTTGTACTTTCGACTTTGAAACTACGTATCGAATGTTTTTTTCATTCTCAATTTTATTTTCAGTTGATTACTGCGGCTCCTGCGGGTTTAAAGCAGAATTTGCGAGTAAATTAAAGTAAAGGATCTTGAAACGGGTATTTTCCCCTTTAACTCTTTGCCTTACGATTTACTTTCGAAGAATCGTGCGCGTGCACACAATTAAATTTAGCGCAAATCTATGTGTGGAGTTATAAATTCATAGTAATAGTAAATATCATAATAATGTTTTATTACAAGTTAGAAAAAATTTATCTGGTTTTAAAATCTTTAAATATGCGGCGGGTGTGCTCCGTCAAAGTCAGATTTCACACAGAAAATCTTGACGGGCGAGGCCCGTCATTTCCACTCAAGGGGTTAAAACGTTTTTTTTTTTTAAATTTTCCTGTGACTTGTGAGTTTGACAGCTCAAAACAAAAACGTCATATTCAACTTTAAGTTTCCATATCTTCCAAAATAGTAGTGATCGTAGAGGAGTGTTTTCAACGCCATTAGAAAGCTGAAAGTATCCCTGTGAAAATGTTTACACTACCTTCAAAGTAGACAATTCAAACTTCAAAATGCTTTTTGTGTCGTCTACTTTTCACTAAGTTACAGCTATTCAAAAATTGGCAAAGAAATTCCAAACAAATTTTGCTCCCTTAATTTTTTGATGTAGTGTACTGTATTATATATGAAACTAAGGCTAACTCTAGACCTAGTTTTTATTATAGATGAAACTAAAACTTCCAGTAAATGACTGGTCTTATTTTAAGTCCATATATTGATAATTTACCTGTAAGCATGTTTCTTTGAAGGAAGAGATATACATCTTTGAATAGTTCCTTGGTTTGCACATTTCTGACTCAACCACATCGTTGTAATGCCTAAAGTAACAGTCCAAAATGTTGATTTTTCTAATGGATTTGGATCCAGACTGGAAATATATAAAGAAATTTTATTGTTATAATTTCTAAAAATGTTGAGAATTCATTTATTTGTAGATTTTCAAACATCTCTGCCGCTCCCGCGACGTATTCTTTTAAAGTGTACGAATTACCCGAACAAGAAAAAAATCTAGGTGAAATTTATTAATTTATGGGGCTATTATTACTACTTTAATCTCTACAATTACATCGTTAATACAGGGTGGGCCATTTAAGATTTGGAATTTGAGTCGGCTACAAAAAAAAAAATGAATATTTTTTCAAAGTTATGAGTTTATTGGAAAGATTGAACCTTTCCATTTAGGAATGGAAGACAACATCATTCAAATGACTGCCACGGCTAGCCTTACAATACCCCATTCGATCAGTTCAATTTTTTAGTACATTTTCGATTGTTTGGGCCTCTATTTCGTCAATGGCAACTTCAATTTCACGTTTCAAGTCGTCAATCGTCTCTGGATGGTTAGCGTAACACTTGTCCTTAACGGCTCCCCACAAAAAAAAAGTCTAACGGAGTCAAATTGCAGCTTCGAGGTGGCCAATTGACATCAGCATTTCGGCTGATTATGCGATTTCCGGAAACAGTGCGCAAAAGATCGATTGTTACGTTGGCTGTGTGGCACGTTGCGCCGTCCTGTTGAAACTAAATGTCGTCTATGTCATACTCTTCAATTTTGGGAAACAAAAAATTGCTTAGCATGGCGCGGTATCGATCGCCATTCACTGTAACGGCGTTTCCTTACTCATTTTCGAAGAAAAATGGCCCAATAATGCCGCCAGACCAAAATCCGCACCAGACAGTCACTCGTTGTGGATGCATTTCTCCACGATGACGTGTGGATTTTCTGAGCCCCAGATACGACAATTTTGTATAGTGATGTATCCTCCGAGGTGGAAATGAGCTTCATCTCAAAAGATGATTTTTCGGTAAAAATGCCCATCTTCGATCAAGCGGTCTTCGGCCCATTGAACAAACCGAAAACGCATCGGATGGTCATGCGGGTTCAGCTCTTGCACTAATTGAACTTTGTACGTATTCATACCGAGATCTTTATGCAAAATTCTTCTCAAAGAAGTGTGTGAAATGTTCAATTCTTGGGAACGATGACGAGTTGATGTTGATGGTTGTTCACGCACACTCTGAGCAACAGCAGCGATGTTTTCGGTTGAGCGCACTGGATGAGTACGTACACGGGTTGTTTTATCCAACAACGATCCAGTTTCACGAACTCGCTTCACAAATTGATCCACAAACTGCGTTTTTGGCACATCCTTTTTGTCAAATTTTTTCCGTAAATTTCTTACAGTTTGAGTAGAAGACTCACCACTTTGGAAATAAGTTTTTAATATTACCCAACTTTGTTCAAGCGAAAAGCGACCCATTTCATAAATGTCAAACATAAAACTAACTTTCTGTCACATCGGAAATGTCATCAAACCTTCCAACCTCAAAATAACCTATAGTTGCAATTCCAAACGTTAGATAGCCCACCCTGTAATATAATAAATTTCATGAAACCGAATATGCCTATTTTGCACTAAATTGGAACAGGCTGGCTTAAATTCTTAAGGGGGTATTCTCATCAAATTTATTCATTTAAAAAACCTTTTTTATTATACTTAAAATTTTAAACCTTCATCTGAAAATTCATTTCTTTCAATACTGTGCACATGATAACCCCAAAACAATGCAACCTATTTGAACGTGCCAATACCATGGTTGGAACTACAATATTCAAGATCGGTTGATATTTTATAAAGTTACGGAATTTCAAAGTGTATTTTCATGCTGACAGACTGACTCACACGTCAAGACCTACATATAGGGTACTTCCCGTTGATCTAGAATCTTGAAATTTGACCCGAGGGAAGGTCTCATAGTATAAGTTAAGGAAAAAATCACTAATTTCTAATCCTATGGTAAGTTTAGAATTTTGTTCGCGAATTTCCAAAAGTTGTTCTATTAAGTTCAATTTCCGGTGCCGAATAACTCCACAAAGTCCTTAGAGCTAATTTCTTAACACCTTGTATAATGTTACGGAACCCCCAGAACGCGCGTCTTACTCGCAATTGTTTGTATTTTTTTTTTAACAAGTATAAAACCGTCCTAACTCACCTTCAATATCTCAGACTGATTTTTTTCAATAAAATCTTATATAATTCCAAACATATCAATAAATAAGTCCTATAAACAGAAACTTGATAGACAAATTTTTAAACCAAAAAAAAACCTATTTAGTCACTAATTTAACAAGAATACCTCTTAAATTTGTGAATATTGTTTGCATTTGTGGTATCTAATACATTTTTCTCAGAAGACATTTTTTAATTAGCTCGTTGCTCGTATCTACTTAAGAGAAACTCCAATGCAAAAGGTTTAAAAAGTCTATCTTTTTACTTTACATTTTCTCTTATAATTATGACGTAATCGTTATATCAAATATTTTTTTCGAGGACGCGGTCTGCATTCTTAATTAAATATTTTTTTTTGTACTCACTTGAAGAAAATTAGTCTTCCTCCGCGTTCATTCGCTTCAAGGACCTTAGTAATTCCACCTTCACTCGCCGTTCCAAAGAAGATAACAATAAGAACCCCTCCAATAACAGTCCCAAATTGAATTGCATCGGTCCATACAACACCTCTATAAAGGGGGAATAATTACAATTGCATAATAAGAAAGTTATCCGTGATCTCACCTCAGTCCGCCCAAGGTTGTGTAGAAGACGCAAAGGATACAAGTCGAAACGGTGATGAGATGAACATTGTATCCGGTAACTAAGGAATGAAAAATAAAATAGATTGCAAATAAAATGGGTTTCCTCCGCGCTACGCAAATAAAAGAGCAAGGATAACCCACCTTGATTAAATGCTAATGCGGGCACATACATAAGGATTGGCGACATAAACAAGCAGTCCAAGGTGAAAACTAAGCTCGCGACGACTCGCACCGACCTGTCGAACCGCTCCTCCAAGTAGGTGAAGCATGAAGTGTACCCGAGATCGTAAAAGACCGGGATATACAAGAAGACCAGGGCACAGCCAACCTTGAAAGGAAATCGTCTTAAAGTCGCTCTATATCTGTGCACACATATCTGAGGTTCTTACGAAGAAGATGGAAATGAAGCTCATTATGAACTGAGACCCATTCGCATAAATATCTGCGGGCAGCGCAAGCATCGTGACCCCGGCGACGTGGCTGAAAAGAAGAACCGAACCCGGGTTCAGTGTCATCCCTTCGTTTCGGATAGGGTTCAGATTTTTGGGTAAGGGAACGTTACCTCACTATCAGGGAAGCAGCGACGGGAAGTACGCTCATCTCCTTGTTGCCCAGAATGTACTCCTCGGGGTTGTCCTGCTTCCGTTTCGAGATGAATCCATAGTAGATTCCAATAAACCCAGATACACCGAGCATACTCAGGAAAAGGCAATAATCGAGGATGGTGAAGGAAACCCTGGCGACCTCCAGCATATTGGAGGTTTCGTTGATAGCACTGCTTACCACGTCCATTTCGCGAAACTTAAAAATAATAGAAAAAATTACTCGACTCTATAGCTTCCGACCGGTCGTCTCCGCGGTAAAAGGCGGAATAGTGAACAAAGTTAATCACCTGAACGCGTACTTCGAGATTTCACACTACGTTGAGAATATCTTTCTTTCTGAATAGAAATAAAACTTTGCTCCCTCGTAAAACGCGATAGAAATGAGTCACTCCACGACGGGGCCTTTCTTTCTAAGTATCTCGAAAGGAGTTCGCCTGAGAACTAGCGCAATGTGCAGATCTTAAGAAGAAGATACTCCTCGAATATGAAAGAAAGATGAAGTGCTCACTTCTACACCTCAGTGGGCAAGATGAGGGATATACAAGCTTAGCAATTTCATAAATTTCATACGATGTATTTTATATTTTTCAAAACTCCACCGAAGACAAACAACCGTTTAGAGATGAAAGCTATATCGAGATAAAAAGGGATTAGAACGTCTTGGACGTCAGTTTTGCAGACGTTCAGAGTCATACGTTGCGAATATGAGACTTAGAGATAAAATATTGCATATAAATCAAAAACTTCACGAACAACAAATAAAAATTACAGAAAGAACACGAGCAGAGAAAATACATTGCTTTTCTAGTCAAAAATTTATTTTACACTCAGCAATAGTTTCTCTATAAGATTTGTCATAGAAGTTTTGCAATGAGTGTGTAATAAAAAAGTTAAGTTTATTTTAACTCTACTCGGACGAAGTTTGTCACGTGTACATTTATCAAAACCTAACGAAAAATCTTCATTCCATTCTCCGAGTCCATTCAAAAATCTACTTATACTTAAAATTACAATATTCGGTTTAGATTGCTGTTTCTTTAAATTTATTTTTATTTCTAGTTTTGTTTGTGCAGAAATTGATAATTTAAATATTCGCTTAGTCACAGTTCATATACATTTCACCTTTCATATGGTTGACACTTGCCTGAAATCGCAAATAAAGAATCACGAAATAATTTTTTTTAAGATGAGGTAAAAGCCTGCAAACAAAAGGCCACTGAATGGAAAATTGTGACTACGCAAGTCGTGTAAAATAATTTTAATATTTCGTCAGAACACTTAATGTGACGTTATGTTCAGATTTGCAGGCATTCACATAATCTGATTAATTATAGTACGTTATCGCACAGAAAATATTTGCATATCTGAAACTAAACACTAATTCCTGATTGCTGAAAGTGATGGAAAGTGTAGACGTAATAAAATTTTTAGCAGAATTAAAGTAATATGAGAAAGTTATACCATAAAAAAATCATTCTTTGCGGTCGTATTATGAAAGAACAGTAATACATAATATGCAAGATTATGAAGGAAAGCAAGAGTTATGTACTCGTTTTTAAACTTTAGATATACATATGTAACACAATAATATTTATTATGTACACATATAACACAATATTATATTTCATGGTTCTACATCGTGTGGTATCTTTCTTTTTTTTTTTTTTTTTTTTTTTTTATAGACCATCAGCTTAGTCAAAGCTTTCTAAAATAACAGAATTAATCTGTAGCTTATGACTGATTATTCATCATTTGGTCCGATGTTAGTAGACATGCGACCACAACCACCAAACAGACGATTCTTTAGTGCATGCTTACTGACACGAACATCAAACAAATCAGCATTCTTATTCACATTTAACCTCATCCGGTTAATAGGCTGGAAAAAGCTATAGTTATTCTTACATAAACTAGTTTGCAGAAGTGAAACCACCCTAAGATTACGCTCGTTCAATCTGAAAGTGAATTCGCTTTTAAGGGAGGCTGAATCAATATTACCAATTAATAATTGGTGAACAAAAACAATGTCTGCGATCTCCCGACGCTTGAGCAGAGAGTGCATATCGAGGAGCCTCAAACGATCATTATAAGGAGGGAGAAGAACTGGATTGCTCCAAGGTAAATCCTTAAGAGCAAATCTGACAAATTTTCTTTGCACTGATTCGACGCAGTCAATATGGACTTGGTAATAGGGCGACCAAACTTGACTTGCATATTCGAGAATTGGCCTAACAAAAGAAAAGTAAAGCTGTTTTAAGACAGTTCTATTGGAAAATTCACGGGACCATCTTTTGATGAATCCCAGCATAGAGCTGGCTTTAGCCACCGTACAGTTGATATGCTCAACGAAGTCTAATTTGCAATCCAGAATAACTCCCAAGTCACGGACAGATTGAACACGTCGTAGAGCATGATTCGATAAGGTATAATCAAAACGCAGGGGATTACGACCTCTACAAAAAGTCATGATTTCGCACTTACCAGTATTTAATTCTAAATTATTGTGTGTACACCACAAATGGAATATATTTAGGTCATTTTGAACCGCGTGCCAGTCGCTAATATTTTTTGTTCGAAAGAATATTTTCATGTCGTCTGCATAGATTAAGATTTTACAGGTTTGAAGGAGTTGTGAGATGTCATCAATAGATAAAATAAAAAGAAGTGGACCTAAATGGCTACCCTGTGGGACTCCTGACGTAGCTGATATCTTGTTCGAGGTGGAGCGACGAAAAGAAATTTGATATGTCCTGTCGAGTAAATAAGAACGGATCCAGTTAATAAGCAGTGGCGGAAAGCCTAGACTTACTAATTTGAGGATTATTACAGAATGAGAAAGCTTATCGAAAGCCTTGCTGAAGTCAGTATAGATGCAATCTGTCTGCAAACCATTTCGAAATCCTTCAGTAACAAAGGTAACAAGTTCAAGGAGATTCGTAGAAGTAGAGCGCCCCGGCAGAAAACCGTGCTGGTTTGTTGAAATGAGGCCCTTGCAGACAGTTGAGAATTGAGAGTGAACAATTGATTCAAAAAGTTTTGGGATACACGAGAGTTTCGCAATAGGCCTGTAATTACATACCTCATTCTTGTTACCCTTTTTAAGAATAGGAATGATGAAGGAGTTCTTCCAGAGCACAGGAAATTGTCCAGTCTCGAGAGACTTTTGAAAAATTAATGTTAAAGGCATAACTAGTTCGTTAGAACAAGCCTTAATAATAGCTGGCGGAATACCATCGGGTCCTGATGTAAAATCAAGAGGGAGCTCATTGATATGCTTGAGGACGTCATCAGGAGTAATGCAGATGGATAAATTAATAGGAATAGGGTTTTTGTTTAAGTGACTAAAATTATTAAGATCAGGTATAAATTCAGGGGAGAATGATTTTTCGAAAAAGGATGCAAACATATCGCATATTGTAGATGGAGTGTCACTTGAAACTCCTTCATATTGCATATTAGCAGGGTAGTCGTCCACTTTTCTTTTAGAGTTAATAAATTTATAAAATGCGCGCGGATTGTTGTAGAATTCAGTTGTCATTCGTTTTACGTAATCGTTATATAACTGTGTGGAATAATTCTGAAATTTATTATAACATTCAACAAATTCATTGTACGAAAAGTTATTCCTCTCCAAAAGATATGCCTTCCACAGCTTATTTTTCCTATTTCTAAGCCTCCGAAGATCGCTATTGAACCAGGGAGGTGATGAAGTAAGGGAACGCTGCCGTTCGTAAGGGACGCAAGATTCAAAAATGTTGAAGAGTAAGGCGTAGAACGTGGACAAGGCATTGTCAACGTTATCGTTGGATAAGAGTGTAGTGAAGTCAATGGAAGATATTCTTCTGGAAAGTTCGTCCATATCCGCCTTCCTGAAACTATAAGCGTAGTCGCTAACATTAATATGTTTAGTATTTTCAGGACTATGAAAATAATCGATTTGGAGAGGCGGATGATATTTGTCAAGAGTAGAAAGAAGAATTGGACTGTGATCAACAATTGTATTGTTGCAGTCAGTGGAAAATACAAGATCAAGCTGCCGACCCATATCATTCTGTATGGTACTAATCTGATTGAGACCGAAAGAGAAAACCGATCCCAAAAATGAAGACTCTTTAGAACTTAATTTATTAAAGGGATGGCAGCCATCGTCAGCAGAATTGGCTACCCATTGAACGTTGGGTATGTTGAAATCACCCAATAAAAGGAGATCGTCGTCTGGATTCATTAAGTTATTAATGAATTCCAATCTTGAAATTAATATATCATACATACTATATCCGTCCCTGTCAATGGTATTGATTAGATCAGGGGGAATATAACAACACATAATAAATAAAGAAGTTCTGGCTAATTTTACTTTGAGAGTAATTAGCTCAATGTCAGAAGAAGCAGATAGGTCGGGTGGTGAAATCAAGCTGCAATTGAGGTGAGTTTTGCAAGCTATGAGAACTCCTCCTCCTCGCGCCTCCGAATCAGTAAACCTATCCCTACGAAATACTTGATAGGATGAATCAAAAATCTCAGCATCCCGAAAACCATGATGTAACCACGTTTCGGTTAACGCGATAATGTCGAAATTACTAGTAGTGGATGACTGGTAAAGAGTCCTAGTCTTGGTCCTGATACCCCTTACATTTTGATAATATAAGGAGATCGTCTGCGGATTTAGTTTTTTGAAACAATATTAGATGGTTTGGCACTCGAGTTTCTAGGCTTGAATGTTGGCCCACGAGGGACGAAATTCTTTATTAAAGTACCCGAGGGCCAAAAAGAAGAATTTAGCAAAGTCGGAGCCAATTCATCAGGCACGTGTAAAATAAAGGATGCAATAGGGCTTACAGCTTTATTAATTTTTCGACAAGATATATTTTGTATGCAAGTATTTCGAGCCTGAATGTGGGAAAGGATTGCCTTAGAAGAAGTTTCTGAGGCAAGTCGAGAAATAAATAGGGTTCGTCGATGGGGGACCACTTTTAATGCTTCCGCAACATCACCCATAACAGGAAGGTTAATCTCTGCTTGGGAAGATGTTTCAGAATGGGACTCGTGTATCGCGGGAATAGAGTTCTGAGCCGCAGAAACCAATGGGGAAGGGATATTAGAAGAAGTGATATCAATAACAGAATTCTTTTTATTTTTATTTTTAATTGAGCGATTATTTGGTCGCTTTTGTCGTAAATCAGATTTTTTTACGTTAGACACTACATTATTTGTAGAGGGAGGAGGAGAAGGAACTTCCGTGACCGGGATCACATCAATTGAAATATCGGGTCTCTGATTTTCGTCAGTTTTAAGAGTTTTAAGACTTTCAATCTCACTTTTAATTGAAAGGAGTAACTCAGTACTCTTTGAAAACTCAGAAGACCATGAATTAATATTATTATTAACTTTTCGGACGTGATATTTAATATCATCAATGACAGGACCGACTACTGCACTATCAGCAACACAAGAGGTGGGCATTGAGTTAGTAAACACCGCATGTAACTCTTCGAGAGTGCTCGAAACGTTTGTGATCTTTGAAAATATGTCACGGGTTTTACATAGTATCGCTTCAGAAGTACTAGTGAATAATTCGACCGCACTGAATAGTTTATCAATTTTCGTATTGAGGACGCCGAGATCTTCGGATATTATGTTAACATTCGAATGCAGAGCATTGTTCACTTTATCCGCTAATAGAGATTGGTCACTAGAAATAGCATTTGTCATGTTCATAATCAATCGCAAAACATGACAAGGCTTTATAGCCGAACATTCATCGCAGGTAAAAGCAGAGGATTTAGCCCGTCTGGTGGAGGGCTGTTTTAGACATGTGGCGTGAAAGACGTTGTTACAAACGCCGTCACATGAAACCTCATTGTCGGTGATCAGGTTGTCGCAAATTTTACAATGAGACATACTGAGCACAAATGAATCAGTGGGTGGGTGGCGGAGAAAAAAGCGAGAAAATGAGAAATTGATTTTTAATGATTTACTTGATTGACTGTACAGCCAAGTCTTGTTAGCCTACTTTATGGCTGATTAGGACTGGCAGTCAGGAGGGGAAAAAACCGAAGCTGCGCCTATAACGGAAAGTTTCTCCCAGAATTAAAGAGCGATATCGTCGAGAGGTCAAGAGAACACCGTGACACCACACCAAGCTCACCTTGCACTATTTGCCGCTAAAAAAAAAATACAACAGATAAATGCAAAAATCCTAAACCACAGTGATATTCGGGATCAAGCAACACGGAAAAATTAAATAGGCAAACGAAAGCACTTCACTTGATGCACTCGGGGAAAAAAATACAAAGCACAATAGAACACGGAAAACAAAAATCACTAGATCACAGAAGCGATGACCACCCACAGAGTTAGTTGCGACGGGACTTTCAAAGCACAGATCGGCAAAAATAATTGAAATAATTGATAATAACCAAAAAGCAATCGGTAAGTAATTCATGGGTCAAAAATACTTAACTAGTTCGTAAGAAATTTCTAATTACTCAAGCAATAAATTACCGATTACTTGAATAATCACAATTTTTGTAGGATAAAATATCGGTACATGAGAATTCATAAATATTGCCTGACTAATAACCGATTATTTGGGTAACGGAAAATTCTAGAATGATGATTATTCATTTGTTAATAGTTGATAACCGCAATGTTGCAATTGAAAAATTGAAAACAAAATATTATTATTTTGCCGAAGCAGTCTGCAATATGAAACCCTTTGCAGTGGTGGCTGAGAGTAGGTATACGACTGCAAAGGAAGCAATATGGATATAGAATTTGCCAAATAATAAAAAAAAAATTTGATTGTTTAATTCCTTCTCTTTTAATTATTTTAAACCACTTCATCCTTGCAAATTTAACTGTCTTTCATAATAAACCTTAAATAATTTTTACCTATTTTTATTATTTGCAATTAACTTTTGTTTTATTTTATTCACACGGATCGATTTTTAATTAAGAACTGTGGTTTATAGATTAAGAATGTGATTTTTTATGATTTATATTTGTCAATAAAATCATTAATGACAAAAAATTCAAGAATTATTTATTCTACTTCGAACCTAGAGATAGAGAACTAATATTCCACTTGTACTTTTCATCAAACTGAATCAAAAACTAAGCTTAAATGAACCGTGTCATATTTTTTACTGAGATCTGTTTATGTTATGTTGGCTTTTGTCTTCAATAATATCAAACAATCTTGTTAAAATGTTATCAAACCAAATTTTTCAAGTGGTGATAGAATAACAGAAAGAGTTTAATGTATCATCAACCGTGAACCAAGAAAAGTCAAACTAAATAGCTAAAACTGATATAATCCGACCTTGAAAACGAAGGGTTACCTAATCGAAATAGTTAAAGTAAAATTCTTTATTCTGCTAAGGTCCACGAACTTTACGATGAATATTTGTTGTAAATCTCATGGAATATACTATATTTAGTTTGAATAGAAGTACCCTTATGCTACTACTTATAAAATTCATAAAAGAAACATTTATACCATCAAATTTGATTAAGTTAAGAATGCCTAGTCTATTTTTTTATAATAATATTATATAACGGCTGTAAGCTCGATTTCCTCTTTAATGGGAAAGCAACTTTTTACCAGATAATACCAGAGTTAGGCAGGCTTTACAAGAATACTCCAGTGTGACTAGCAGTCTTGCAAACTAAATTATAGCCAACACTTTCAGACATGATCAACAATTTCTGTTTAATTTATTGTATTTTTGTTGTCAACAGCGCAGAAGTCTACTCTGGAGATTGTTTGCGAAAAAAATTCTATACAAAACATATGATTTCGGAAATTTCCAAGTCATGTAATTAATTGTGTAAGTCTGAAAAGACATAATTCCGAGTCAAATACTATCACAAATATCTTCCGATTCCTTTTTTTTTCTAGTACCTACTAAAGTCAGTTTTACAAAAATTAAGGTCTATCACATTTGTAATATTATATATTGCTTAGGGGCCATCCATAAATTATATCACACGTTAAGAGGGAGGGAGGGGGTCAACGAAGTGTGACATCGTGCGGGGGGACGAGTCATAAGCTTTGTGATGTCACATGTATAAATCTAAAGTATTAAAACTCTAAACTTCCTAACGAAAAATATATTTATGATAAAAATAAACAAAATATACAGGACGAAGTTAGTACCTTATGGCGAAGTTTGAAAAGTAGTGACAATGTTGAAGGTGAAGTGAAATCGAAAATCAAAAAATTGCAAATAAAATTGACGAAAAAGAAAGCGACACTTATAGATTTTGTTTCAAAAATTCCTTCGTCCTCAAAACCACCAAAACAACTATAGTCCAGTGAAATAAGCGAAATAACAACTATAGTCCAGTGAAATAATAAGAAATAAGCCAAATTGAAAAACGGAACAACCCAATCGGTTAAGTACAGTTGTTACTCATTCTTACTGAGATCAAAAAATTTGGTACTCAATGAAACTTTGAGGGGTTGTTGGCGATGATGTTAATACAAAAATAAGCCCACCTTATCCGCAAAAAACCATATGTGTCTCTCGCGCATAAAAAATTAAAAATAAATAGTTAATTGTGAAAAAAATATGTTTAATTCATGACATTAAAATTTCATCTTTTCTGAGAATTCATGATAATAATTCAGTTTTTTCACAATAATTTTTTTGCAAATTGAGCTATCAACACCTCATTAGAAACGTCTTTCTGTTACCTACGAAAATATGTAAGATTTATTATTAAAATATTAATAATTGTTGTAGTTATGGCCAATTATTTATAAATTTGCAGTTTTAACTTTGAACATTTATAACTTTGAAAGTTTTGAATATTAAGAGATGAATTTTGGTACACAGTTTCTATAGATCTTTCCTTTCAAAACTTGTTCAAGCTTAGTTGCGACTTGATGAATAGTTTTGAATTTACAACCGTTTATTTTGTCGTATCGTATTTTGTTTATAAAAAATAAACGCACAAGGTTGGCTTATTTCTTTATTGGCATCCAGTAGCGGCGTTAGGGTAGGGCGCGGTTGGGCGACCGCCCAGGGCGCCAGATTTGAAGGGGCGCCGCAGGCCCCCCTTTATATCTGCTTGTTCATTGAGCGAGTCCTACTTATTAGTAAATTCCCTAAATCTAGTTACAAAATCGTTATGACGGCAACACTAGAATGGAATGCAGTGTTCGGTTTCATTGGTTGTTTGGTATGATATACTTTTTCAAATAAATGTCATTAGTAAATTTCTACAATTAATAGACATGGATCTCGGTAAATGCACAGAAATGTTGAAAAAATGCTGCGCTTTCTTGGAAGAATATAGAAAAACAGGTTTCAAAAGCGCCATTTTAACCCATTAATGAGGAAAACGAGGTTTTGTGCATGCAAGTTCAATTGCACGATTCGAATAGCAAATTTGGGCGATTTTCTTCCAAATTCGTATACAGGAGGTTTTTGAGGATGTTCTTTCAGAATCCGGCATTTTTTTTTTTGTCTAAAAGCTTCAAAAACCCTATTATTTTTTGTGTTTTGTAAAAAAAAGTGCTGATTTTTTTGGTAATTTTTCTTTTTAAAGTCGATTATCTTGAAGTTGCTGATATTAAATGATTATATAACCACCAGAAATCGCCGTCCGAAAGTCTAAACTTCCTCAAACCATGGTTTTGAAATATCTTTTTTGCTTTGGTTTTTGAAAAAAAAACCCCCTGTATACGAATTTGGAAGGAAATCGCCCATTAATGGGTTAACTGCGAAGGAGTTGGAATTGAACCTATGTTTAGAACGACGACAAGAATTCGACGTGTTAAACGCCAAGCTGGTGAAACTACTCGCGATGAGCCTATAACTTCTCCAGAAAAGAAATTTGAAGTTGAATTTTTCAATTGTCTTTTGGACACTACCATAAATTCACTCAATGAAAGATTTGAACAGTTAAATGAATACTGGGAATCTTGGTCTTTTTTGTACAATATAAAAAAGATTCCGGAAAAACTAGACCTTCTCAAACTCTGTAGTGATCTCCAATTGAAATTAACTGTAGACTCTAAATCAGGTATAGATGGTTGTATGTTGTGCGATGAACTCATAAGTCTAAAATCTTTTTTGCCTGATCAGAATGTGGTTAATCCTGTCTTTAATTTAAATTTTATCAAAGATCGCAACTTACAAGAGCTGTCTGTATCCACGTGAATGGATAGCATTGCGAATATTGATCACTATACTTGTAACTGTGGCTAGTGGGGAAAGGAGTTTTTCTAAGCTTTAGCTGATAAAAACCTATCTGCGATCCACAATATCTCAATCTAGATTGACAAACTTAGCAATTTTGTCAATCGAAAATGAAATTGCGGAAAACATAGACCTTGTCATTCTGGGTCTGTCTCTCGTAGCGACCAGGCGTATTACAGTGTAGTCTATAAGAGTTCAATTAATATCTATATTCAAACCAATTTTAAAATCATAAAGCGTTCTCGCGAAGTGTATCCGAATGATGATGACTCTAAAGAGTCTAAGTACAATCATTTGGTTAATCATAAACGATTCATATTAAATTCAGATATCGCAATGAGTTATAAAAGAACTAGTGCACCACGTCGTGGAAAAACTCTTGCAGCGGCAAGCAATATCAGTGAAAGCCGTACAGCTCAAAGTGGAAATTATTTTACACCGTTATAAACTCTTGCCGATGAGTGTGACTCTGGTGATGATGATGCAGTTCGGTCAGCTGGTGATAAAGTAAACAAAACTAGCGAACCTAAACCACCGCCCATAAATGTTATTAAAAGCAACAGCGCTCAGGTACACAAAATCTTAAACGAAAATGGCGTTAATGATTACACCATTAAGCAAATGTCTATTGGAATAAAGATCCTATCTGTATCTATTGAAAGCTACCGGAAGATTTGTGAAATTCTAGCTGCAGCCAAATGTGAGTTCTATTCTCACAGCTTAAAGTCGGAACTTCCGCTTAAAGTTACTCTATCGGGTCTGGATATGAAAGATCCTCACTCCCTAAAATTGGAACTCAACGAGGCTGGAGTCAAATGCACCGACATTAAAGTGGTAAACAGAAATACAAATTATGGAAAGTTGCCATTATTTATTGTTTATATTGAACGCGGTACAATAACCCTAAAGGAGCTTCGGGATAAGTTTGGTATAATAAACCGAACAATTGTGAAATGGAACTTCCAGAGAAAACTTCCTAAGAAAATTACTCAATGCTACAATTGTCAAATGTTCGGGCATGGGTCGAAGCATTGTCACATTAAAACCTTTTGCGCGCACTGTTCTGGATCTCATGCAACGTCAGAGTGTGACTCCAAGGAAATCATTAAATGTGCTAATTGCCATGGAAACCATAAATCAACTGATTCTGATTGTCCCAGTCGTCGTAATTATATAGAGGTCCGTCAAAAAAATACTGCTAGGAAATCATCAAGCACTTCCCAACCCAGAGGATACATCCCCCGTTCTGAAGATTTTCCACCTTTGAAGAAAGTAAATCCCAATCAGCAATATGGAGGTAATTCTGCTTGGTCATCCCCTAGATTTATCCCCACTACAGCAAACACTAGCTTAAATAACACTAATAATACAAATCTATTTACAATAACAGAAATTCAAATGCTTACTAATGAATTAATTTCTAAAATGAGAATGTGTAAAGATAAATTTGAGCAATTTAGTGTCATTACGGAATTAGCAATGAAATATTTAAACAATGGATCGTAATCCAATTAAAATTATTACTTGGAATGCTAGAGGCATCAGATCCAAAATCACTGAATTCTTCAATTTTATGATTGCAAATAAAGTAAATGTAGCTCTGATTACGGAAACAGGCTTAAACCCTAATATAAGTTTTTCGAACCCAAATTATAATTGTTATAGGTTAGACAGAGAAAATTCTAGAGGTGGAGGAGTTGCTATTGTAGTAGATAAAAAATATAAACTCCACCCACTACCATTGATTGGGACAAAAATTATTGAAACCATAGGGCTTGAAATTCACTTAGAATTAGGCAACACTATAAAAGTCATTTGTGCATATTTTCCAGGTGGTCCAAAAAACATTACAAATAAAAATTTCCTACGAGAGGATATAAGGAAATTAACGCGATTGCAAGGCAAATTTGTTATAGGTGGTGACTTAAATTGCAGGCACCAGGCATGGGGTTGTATTCGATCTAACTGCTGGGGCAACATTTTACATGAATTGCATTCTAATTACCCTTTTACACTGCTTTATCCATCAAATCCCACTTACATCCCCAGTCAAGCTAGAGCAAATCCTTCGGTACTGGACCTTTTTTTAATAAAATGTGCGGAGTTTTTCTCCCAACCCCTTGTGACTAATGATCTGTCCCCGGACCACTTATCAGTCACTGTTAAATTCGGAGTTAGACCAATGGCTCAGGAAGCACGCCATTATCATTTCAGGCGCGCAAATTGGGTAACTTATTTTAACGCTATTAAACAGAAATTGCCCAGTTTATTGAATCTTTCGCTTGACAAAATCCAACATACTTCCGAAATAGATAATATGATCGAACTTTTTTGTAAAGCTATTAATGAAAGTATTGCAGCTTCGGTCCCTTACTCCCCTGCGAACATAATCCAAACGAAGCTGCCACAGAATATATTAAATTTAATTTCAAGAAGAAACCATGCAAGGAGAATTTGGATCCGCTACAGACTTCCTTCATATAAAAATGATCTTACTTATCTAAATCGGCTTGTTAAACATGCAGTCGAACAGTATAGGAATCATAAGTGGAGCAGACTTCTTCAAGGTCTAGAAAAATGTTCTAAACCATTCTGGAAGGTAACAAAAATTATTAAAGATAAACGAAAACAAATCCCAGTATTAAAGCAACTGGATAACATATATATAACGAGGAATGAAAAAGCAGAAATACTGTCACAAAAATTTACTACCAACTTTAATGTTTCTGCAAATCTCAGCAACCACTTAACAAAAGAATTAGTTGCCACTTCCATATCCCAGCTAGAACCTGTCTATCCCGTACTAGATCGCTCGTGGTTCGTAAAACCTAAGGAAATTAAAAACATCATCAAAGGCACCCGCGTTAACAAAGCTCCCGGTTTGGATCAAATTCCTAATATATGTCTGAAAGCTTTACCTAACGCTGGACTCGTTTATCTTACTTTCATTATCAACTCGTGTCTAAAGCTTCAATATTTCCCAACAGCATGGAAAGTGGCGAAAATTATTCCAGTTCTTAAGCCCGGGAAACCTCCCCACGAGCCCGCTAGCTATCGTCCAATCAGTCTGCTAAATAACTTGTCAAAAATACTAGAAAAGGTAATTAAAATTAAGTTGATGGACCATATCTACGAAAATAATATTCTTCCCAACCAACAGTTTGGATTCAGACCGGGACATAATACATGCCATCCTCTTTTAAGAATTACGCAACATATTAAATCCCACTTTAATATGAAAGAATCTACTGGGGTGGTCCTTCTTGATGTTCAATCTGCCTTCGATTCTGTTTGGCACGATGCTCTTGTACATAAAATGATACATTTCGGTTTCCCTGCTGCGCTAAAAAATTTCTTGTATAATCGTACATTTAGAGTTTGCATTGGAGATACTTTTTCCACTGAACTTCCCATTACCGCAGGAGTTCCCCAAGGTTCGGTTTTGGGGCCAATTTTATATAACATTTACACGGCTGATTTTCCAGAAATTCCAAACTGTTCCTCCTCAATCTTTGCTGATGATACAGCAATATTTTGCTCACACAATAGCGCTACGTACATTTGCTCCAGTCTCCAACATGGACTCGAAATGCTCCAAAATTATTTCCATAAATGGAAAATTAAACTAAATCCAAATAAAACACAATGCATGTTTTTCACTCGCAAACGAGCTGCACATAATCTCCCCAACACCAACCTGAGCTTGAACGGTTCTCTTATCTCATGGGCCGACCATATCAAATATTTACATTGTTACCATACATACCGACCATATCAAATATTTAACCTTCAATAAACATATAACATCAGTTATTAATAAGACAAATCTTTTAATTAAAACCTTATACCCATTTATAAATAGGCGATCCACACTGAGCCTAGAAAATAAGCTAATAATTCATAAAGTGATATTTCAAGCTCTCATGCTGTATGGAGCGCCCGTGTGGGTTCAATGTGCCAAGACACACATAAATAAAATCCAAGTTGCCCAAAACAAAATTTTAAAAATGATGCTAAATCTACCATGGCACTTCTCCACCACAGAATTGCACGAAAGGGCGGACTTAGAGCTCATAGATGCCAAATTAAAACGCATCACGGAAAAATTTTTCGCAAGTTGTTCTTGGTCGGAAAATATATTAATTAAGGAACTATGTAAACCCTAATAAACCAGAACTGACGCAGGATAATTTAGTTGTCCGCAGCTTTAGTAGTATGTAAGAATAGCTGTAGTTTTCATCATTGGGTTTTCAGAAAATTATTTTTCCCAAAACAATATGTTATTTAAATACTTTTTCGCTTAGGCATAAAAAATAATATTATAGTTGAATGAATTTGAATTCTAGCACTAAATTGTAAGACTTCTATTGTATATACTTTTAAGATTAAATTGGAATAAATAAATAAAAAATAAAATAAAAAAAAAAAACATAGACCTTGATGTCTTAATAAAAGAGTTTGCCGATAGAAAGGAAAAGAAATTTTATTAGTTTTTTTAATAAATGGTTATTTCATTATATCCCTTGCCTTTTTTTCGTATGCGTTTCAAGCAGGTAACTGACCCATTACCTACTGTTTCAATGGCAGATAGGGGGCGCCGTAGAAATCTCGCCCAGGGCGCTGGTAGTGCTAAAACCGGCACTGTTGGCATCATACCCAACAACCCCTCAAAGTTTCATTGAGTACCAAATTTTTGGACCTCACCCATCTATGTCTGTCCGTTCGGGGTAATCTCGAAAGATACAAATAATTTTGGGAAAGCTGTTTTAGTTTAATAATTTTAAAATTTAAAATTTGCAAAATATGTAACGTCACACTAGGGTAGGGGGTCACACACAAATGTGACCACCTGTGACAAGGACGGTGGGGGGGCGGGGAGGGACTCCAAAAATCATGAAATTCGTGTGACGTAATTTATGGATGGCCCCTTAGAGTACTACGCATATCATAAAAAGTAACTGAAATTGGGGCAATTGCCTCAAATTTTATATTCAAAAATTGCAATTACCATATATGTATAGGGCATCTTGTTTGGACGAGTTATAGCTTCTATAAAAATAAAAAGTATACATGTTTTTGATGTACATTTTTGAAAACAATTAGAAAAAAATCGAAATTTTGTTAAGATTAAAGACAAAATTTCAAATTTTGTTTTGCATCTCTAGTGATAGAAGATAGATAATTTTTTTTTTTTGAAGAGGGCATCACCTCGTATCTCAGGAATGGTTGACGTTCTGTTTGGCTGCGTGAGTTCTATCATCCACTTGCTTTTGGAAAGACAGAGGCGACACCCTGTATATTCCGCTAATATACTGGAAAAAAAAACGTTTGAAGTTAAATCGCGTTATGAGTTAAAAAATATTGTAATAAGGAATGACTGAGTTTAATATCTCACAATCTAACAAAAAATCATTGTTTTTTAAAAAAAATATATTATTTAAATAAACTTAATCGCAGAACAGCGGTGTATAGTTCAATTTATAATTAAGATATTTAAAAAACAATAAAAAAAAAGCTCTGATTATTTAGAGAGAATAAATTATATTGGCAAAAAATATATCTAAACTTACAAGTCATTTTTATGAAAAAAAAAAAATGAAACATTTTTAGAGTATATAAAGATTTACTGTGTATCTTTAAAGTCGTTTTAAGATTCTATTTTTCTCTCATCGTCCGGAGCAACGATGGGCACCTTAATGAAAGTCATTTCTTTGGCGTTATAGTTCTTCTCCCGCATGAAGGGCGCTAAAAGTCTTTCATCCACCTTCGTATCTTTGTTGCTTGTCATTATGCTCACTGGGTAGGCAACAATCAGCATAACAGCGACTCCCACAAGGGCGTAATACATGAAGCTAATCCTGAACATCCAGAATACGTCCTCGTATGCTTCGCTCTGCTGAACCCACTTCCTCCAGGACTCCCTGTAATACAAATGAAATATTAATTCGTATTCTTTTCGGCAAATTGCCTTCTCGAACGAACTCTCCATTGTGGGGCAATTCGCACTGCTCGGTACTGAAGGGCAAACTTGGAGGCTTTGTAGACACCTGCGCCCCGACGAGGATAATCCCAGTACAAATAAGGGACGCAATCGCACCAGCAATGATACCCTGTAATGTAAGTACTAAAAATTTCAACATTCAATGGGTTTTTCACGTTTTCCCTACTTTTGTGTTGACTCTCCTTGAGAGCATTCCAATCGTAAAAATCCCAAGGGAGGTGCCAGCAGTCCAGCCATTTACTGAAAAGGCAAGATGTAGAACGGCACCCAGTTTATCCACAAGGAATGCCATCGACAATACTAGGACGCCAAGGCACAAAACAATCACCTTTAAATTAAAGTTAGGCCTTCAGACGAGACAAGGAACAAGGAAATACTCGAGAAAATCAATTTTACCTTCATAATATTACTGGAAGTCTTCTCGCTGAGGCCTTTGAACTTGGGCTTTATGAAATCTTCGAAAATAGAGCCAGCTAAAGTATTTAAATTGGACGACATGGTTGACAGTGCTGCAGAAAAAATGCCAGCAATAAAAATTCCTGTTAAGCCCGGCAAGTTTTTAGATATGCTTAAGGCGTAGTACGGAAGAATTTGATCGATCTTTTTTATATAGCCCGCCGAGAATGGGTCACACTTTTCGTATGCAGAAAAGAGGAGGATTCCCAGATATATTGTGGCCTGTTTTATTAAACCCACACCTGCACAGAATATTAGGACACATCTGGAAAAGATAAAAAAGATTTATAGAAAGAGAAAAGAATTTTCAGTAGTTGAGAAAGAATGCATTAAGTAGGCACCAGAAGGTAAGAGTAACATAATTCGAAGGAGATTTATTGGCGTATTTTACCTGAAATTCAGTAATAAAAGGGTAATTTCACAGTTCTAAATGATGTTCTAAATGTTACTTTACAATCACTGGTTCCTAAGTTAAAAATCTTCAAATTTAAAATTTTTTTAAATATTAAATACATAAACACATAACTGATGATGAAAATAAAGAAAATTAAGACCTTATAAAAGGATAAACTTACTGATTAATTCAAACACTATCATAAAAAGCTTATAAAGTTGTCGTCCAACTCTTTACACATATTTTCGACATAACAGTTCTAATTAAGAGAACTTTAATTAGTGGACAGTTTGCGACACCATTTGATGGCGTACTTTGCAAAATTAGATTTTAATTTTTTACAACGAAATCAACACATAAGATAATGTTGACCCGGTACAAAATAGGGATACCAATTTCTTCAAGTTGAGATTAATAGCTCATTATTAATGAAGACATAAAAGAGAAGAATGAGCTGTTTTATTCACTGCATCTAATCCATTAAGTCAAACGTCCTTCGCGTTAACTTTAAGGTACATTGTGATGTGTAACCCATTAAAATTTAGCCGCGAAAAACTTTCAAAACTGATGTGAGTTCACAAGTTCGTCGTTTCCTACGAGAAAAATTTTCTCATAAAGAAATTTTACGTCGTAAGATTTCCTCCATAAAACATTTCATGCCCAAATATTCAGGCATATAGAAAAACATTGTTTGGTACGCTTCCGGATATGAAATGGAGCTATAAAGGGAGTACATTTTGGTACAACTAAGGTTTAATAACTTGAGGGGCGAGAAAACTGACGAAAAATTTATTATCAGGTTAAACTTCAAGAGGTAAAATCATTCTTCGAATCTTCTTTGTGCAGATGCTTTCACACGGTGGGTCATTAGTAAGTTTTAGTGGGAAGTAAAAGTAAGCAAGGTTTTTTTGTTGGGATGTTCCCTGGAGGTCAGTAGAACTCATTTTAGCCCAAAACCAAAATGCGATAGCGGGCGCTTTTTTAGATATGCACCTACAGGTTTTTTTTGCTTGAAACTTCATGTAAAATTGTATATCATGCAAGAAATGCGCATACACACACACACACACACATATGAATTCATGTATGTATATATATACTATGCACTCACACACATAATATAAATATATAAATAAAAAGATATACCTATAAAATAACATATTAGTTATTATATCACTTTTGTTATAAACAATTATAATTTGTATAAGCATTTTATAAGTGATTTTATTAATTTTTAAGATTTATTATATTTTTCAAGCACATAATATATGTTTTATACATGAAGACCATTAAAGTCACATACATATATATAAATTTATATAAGTGATTAGTAAATTCGGGATGATTCGAATTGACTTTATACTTATCCATGCTGATATAAATTCATAATGAGCCGATTCCATAGCTTGTTCAGAATTATATCCCAAACCAAATTTGTGTTTAGAACAATAATCTTCGATATGAAAAAATATCGCATGGATTTTGGGGGTTACAGGTATCTCGAGGTCCATATAACTTTTCATAAATTCAAAAATACACTCCTTATAATTTGGTTTCAAGTCACACGTAAAGCAAGCTTTTACGACACTGTGAAAAGTATCTAATGCTTTAACAAATTTCAGACATTCCATTGGACTAATACTTCGTAACATATCTACATTATTCAATAATATTTTACATGAATTTCCATTAAAACCTGAACTTCCACGGCGAATTTCTCGTTGTACATGGCACGCATTAGTCCAATTCATAGCAGTGTTTTCATAATTTCTCATCATAGAATTAAAAATAGTATTAACACAGCCAAGCATTAGATACAATTCAGGCGGGGGTATCAAGTCTAGGATTAGAGAATCGGAATTATTATCGTTTTTTTTAAGGGTTCATTAATGCAGCCTCAGGTTTCTCAGAAAACACCGAATTGGCATTTGACCGCTTAAAAACTAATGCGGCTAGGGCGCACTAGGGTGCCACAGGGTTGTCAACGAACAGACCTAATGATTTAATGTTGACTCTTTATAAAGCTTACAGTAGGTGTATATTATGTGCGTATATATGCAAGTTATGACATAGATTTGTTTACAAACAATGGAAGCATATGCATACCCTTCCGCGGTATGCCATATAAAGCATAGATATATAACTTAAATAATACATATTATATAACATGTGTGTGTGTGTATGTGTATGTGTATTGTGTGTGTGTGTGTGTGTGTGTGTGGGTATGTGTATGTGTATTGCGCGCGTGTGTGTATGTATGAACATTTCCTGCATGCAATACAATTTTACATTAAGTTTCAAGCAAAAAACGATATATAAGTGCATATCCAAAAAAGCGCCCGCTATCGGATTTTGGTTTTGAGCTAAAATGAGTTCTACTGACCCCCGGAGAACATCCCAACAAAAAAACCTTGCTTACTTTTACTTCCCACTAAAACTTAATAATGACCCACCGTGTTCAATGCATCAGTGAAGAGTCTACGTTATTAGTTAGGAAAGGTAGCAGATGGTGACTTCAAATTTGATTAGATCTTGATCTCTCATTTTTCTTTCATAGTTGGCAAATACTTTTTCACTTCTCACAATCGAATTTTTCCTTTTCTTCGCCATTTTATGGAGTCCATTTATTTAATTTATAACAAAAGCCGACACGATTTTTGATTCTGATTAATTTATAGTCATTTCTCATTGCTTTCGATTAACAAGTGAAGAAAATCGAAATGATTTTTAAAAAACTTTGATTTTGTGCCCAGGATAGGAAATTTAAAATTATCAACCCCTACAATCTTTATGTTTTCATTTCCTTGTAAATTTTTTGTAGGCGGATATTTTTTAAATTTTCATTAGCTCTATTAGATCCACCATCTTTAATTTATATACATATTTTGATAACAGGCTTAATATCAGCGACCCTAAAAGTTCTTTGATTCATTTTCATAAAAAGTCCCATGAAATTACAACTGTTCGCACGCCATATTTGATTCACCACTTTGGAATTCAGCAAAAAAAAATTCTATACTGTATTTTGAAGTATAATCATATATTTTTTCATAAAATCAGAATTATGACACCATCAATTTAGTTATAATTGAGGGTCAAACTATCCAAATGAATTTCCATTTTTCCTTCACACAAGCTAAGTTTAAACAAAACAGCGGCACTTTTTCCTTCCTTTTGGACGCATGCAACAATACATAAATTTTTTTTAAATTTTAAATTTGTTGGTTTGTGTAATTAATTACTTAAAGCTTTTATTATAACATCAAAGACATGTGTCCACACCTTATCTTAGTTAAAAATAAATTGTTTTAATATAAAAATCTCAAAAGCACTTGAACAAATAATATGAAACCTCTTAAATCATCTTTTTATTAGCGTCATTTCTGAATCCGCAAAAATGAGCTGTGGATATTGTGACTTGAGTTAAGATTTAAAAAAGATAATTTTAATCATAAACAATGCGCACACGTTTATGATATATTTTACGTCTTAGAATTTTTGATGCATTCACTTTTTAGTTTTAAACAGTAAGTGAATATTATTCCATAAGCATTGATAAAATAATTATATATCTAGACGAATTCATAACGTTGAAAATAAATTTAATTCAATTTAATATGGAAAATCACACTTACTTAATTCCTTCTCTTTTACTCGGCAAACACAAAAATCTCTGAACAGTTCCTTGATTTGCACCCATCATACAAACCCATAATACAGAGAGTCCAACAGTTACCGTCCAAAATGATGATTTTACCAGAGGATCAGGATTCATGCTGAAAAGTCGATTTCAATAAGAAGCCCATTCGTCAAATCTTACCTTTCATAATTTACTCAAACATAATCAGTCTTCCGCCACGATCTGCCGCTTCCAGAATATTTCTAACACCCCCTTGAGTATAAGTCCCGACCACAATGACTGCGGTCATAGCCCCCATAATGGACACGTACTGGATAGTGTCCGTCCAGACAACAGCTCTGCGAAAGAGTGTTATTCTCCTTAAATTATGTGGGAAAAACGTAAAATCTACCTTAATCCTCCCAGCGTGGTGTAAAAAATGCATAGAATGCAAATTACGACGATGATGTAGTAAAGATTTATTCCACTCACTATATAAAAAACAGAGAAATACGATAAAAGGTGGATTATTTTTGCATCTATTCCAGTATTTTAGTACGTATACCTTGATTAAACGCCAATGCCGGAACGTAAACAACAATCGGCATGAAAAGAATGCTATTCATCGTATAGACCAAACTGGCAGTAATTCTTATACTCCTGTCGAATCGCATCTCGAGGTATTTGAAGATGGACGGGCAATTGAGGTCATAAAACACTGGGATGAATATGTAAATTAAGGAGAGACCCACCTGAATGGTGAAAACGTGATTATTATGCTAACGAGCTGATACTTTCGCCCGCAAGGAAACTTACCATGAATAAGCAAACGAAAGTCATCACGTACTGGGTGCCATTCGAGTAGATATCCGCGGGCACTGCCAGCATCGATATTCCGGATACATGGCTGCAAAATTTCAATTATTATAGACATAGTCCAAACTAGATACTCTGAACAGCTCATGTAGTCCACTCTTAGATCCTACCTGACAATCAGAGAAGCAGCAATCGGTATAATTGACATCTCCTGGTTACCCAGGATGTATTCGGCCGGACTGTTTTGTTTCCTCTTCGAAAAGAATCCATAGTAGAGGCCAATGAATGCGGACACCGCAAGCATCGCCACAAACACCACATAGTCCAGTAGCGTAAAAAAATTCTCATGACCCCCAGATCCAGGATCCGACCCAGTTGCAGCAGTTGTGCCTCCTGCGTCCATTGTGGTGTCGAACTGAATGAAAACTTTTCCCAGTAATTGTTCTTCCGAATAGAGCCAGTCAGGGATTGTGATTTATACGCCCAGGAGATAAGTTTCTACGTATCTACCAAGATACACAATGGACTTGGCTCTTAACCATTTGTTTGCTCTAATCGAGATATACGTTCTTCATCTTATTGCAACATCACTGTCTGAGGAAGCTTGTTGAGCTTTGAAAAGTTAATACATATCATCAAATGCAGGTCTACAATTGTCTGCTGTAGCCTTCTCGACAAGTTTTCCTGGAAAACCATATGTATTTCAGCTGAAGCTAGAATTTGTCAGTTGGCTTTAGTAATCGTTTAAGAGCCTCCGACCTTGCGAATCTTCTTTGATATACGAGTTCATGAGTACCAAAAATACCAGAAATCATAAATTTTGCTGAATTAGGAGTTGAATTTACTTAAGATTTACCATTTAGTTATGATACCTTTACTCATAAAAACGCACCTCAGGAGGCAACACATGAATTAAAATTGTTACGTTTTTGAAACCTCCACATTTAGTGTTTTATATTTTTAGATCATATCATTATCATCTCATTAGAAACGTAGAAACTGTAGGGGAAAATTTCCACCTAGATAATTTGCGTACTCCAAGCATTTGTTTTACGCACAAAATTCGTGACGTATTCATCGTAGCAAAATCCGCTATAACTGGGTAAACTATTACACAAACAATTCTGTAGGAATGCTTATTTTTTAAATTAATATATTTATTAATTAATAAAAAATATTTAAGTGGGGAACGCACGTGCGAAGGTATTAAAATCACGAAAAAAATGTTCACTCCGCAAGATGCTTAAAAATTTACGGAATAAATATGGAATTATAGGATTTTGATCCAACGGTGAGCGAAAAAACAGTGACGGCTCTACTTTTGGGGTTAGTGAGGCTTGGCCCCACCAGAGTATTTCTGGTCCTGATTAAAAGTGAATGTTGTTAAATTATTTTATCATATTCAAATATTTATATTACTCTCAATATTATGCAAATCTCATTAACCAATTAATGCTCAAACCGAGAATTTTGTGCACGCAAGTTCAATTGTCCGATTCGAAAATATTGATTTTTATCATAAATCGTATATAGGGGATTTTTGTGGATGCTCTTTCAGAATCTGGCATTTGTTTTGAATAAAAACTTCAAAAACTTATTTTTTGGGTTTTGGCTGATTTTTTTTTGTCTTTTTACTTTTCAAAGTTGATTATCTTGATGTTGCTGCTATTGAATGATCATATAACCACCAGAAATCGGTCCGAATATCTAACCTTTCTCAAAACATGGTTTTGAACGTTTTTTTTATTGCTTTGGTATTTGCAAAATAACCAGATCAAAGGACCCCGCACATTTTGTATGGAAAAGTGCGTACAGTCAAATCGACTGAAAATTTAGTATGTTGTACTTCAGGACATCCTGATCAAAAGTTCCCATGGGCGCAACTTCAAAAAATGGCCAGTTTTAGAGATACAGGGTGTTTCATTTTAATAGACGTACCCACATATCTCGAAAACTACGCATCCTAGGAAAAAATGTTTCGGACAAAAGTTATAGAGTACCACAAGGGTTAACTAGCGGTGACCTTGCCTTTGACCTTGAAGTCAAGGATCAAGGTCATTTCAAGGTCAAATCAATTTTTACATAGTGATCCCTACTTCTGACCCCGGAAATGGAAAAAGCGCAACATTTTGCAAGAACATGAACAATGAGTATATGTATGTCGCTAATATGTTTAGTTTCTTTAATTATTTCGATTACCAGCGTCTCTTATATTATCAAGTAAAGTGACGCTTGGATATTTGATATGAGGCTGGTGTCGCGCATACCCTAAGAACCATAACACACTTGCGACATTTGCACAGCAACCTAATGTTCTCGAACCTGATACACAAGTACAGTAATAACCTCTTATAGGCTCATTATTCTGATCCTCATGAGGTCTATAAGTTATCCATAACTGATACCTTGTCGAATTTCGGAAGCGGGAGTACAGCCGTACCCTCAGGAAACCATTTTCATACCGGTGCTCATCAAATTCAAAAAATTGGGATCCATCGCGTACTAGTTTATCCTGAATATAAGCAGGTGCTAAATTAATCTGATAAATACCGACAGTTAGCTCTTTCAGATATTCGATATCTAATCTTGGAAAATCAAGAACGTGGTTCTCGTTTAACCGATTCCACATTGCATTTCTCCTTGATAGATGTTCTTGTTCTACCCGAAGCCTTACTGTGTTTTCAATGCCCGCTCTTTCACGCATTTGTTGAGCAAGTTCCGGTGTAGCTCCTGCCATTCGTATAATTTCTCGGTACCTGTTGATTATAGCACCTGCAATTAAATAAAACTCTCGCAGATGAATTGCATGAACAACCGAAATAGTGTTCTTAAAAAACTTGAAGATCGATTTGATATGGCCATTGCGTGCTTCTATGATCCATCTAGATTTTGTGATCAATCTTGAATCATTAGCCTCTGCAGTTTCGAGCTGCCCTTGTCCTTGCTGAAGAAATGGAGGCATTTTATAATCAATCCCAAGGTTTTCTAATAGAGGTGAAACATCTCTGTAGCCGCGATCAACGATAAGTATCGCTTCCTCGCCTAGCCATTCCCTTAGTGCACCTGTATCTGTTTCGAACTCGCTTTGAAGCATTGCAGCATCGTTGTTCTTGGAATCGGCAAAATAAGGACCATGAATGTCTAGAATATACCCATCAGGAGCAACTATCAAGGCTGGCTTGATCAAATGACGCCCCTTATGAAGACTATATGATTGCCTGAGGGACTAAAAATTGCTAGACTTTTCAATGTAAGAATACGTTCCATCTATACATGCGATGACTGTAGGATTAGCAACATTTGGATTATATAGCGTATTAGCGAATTCGGTCACATGGGCATTGATGTAGTCCTGCCGTGTAATCGCAGTAAGTCCAATATTTTGAGGTACAAAACGTAACATTAAGGATTGCCTCACTGTGCTTATGGCCAAGCTAACAGCTTGCCTACTATTATAATTAAATATAACTTTTAAGAAGTCATCACAAAGACTTTGCTTAAGTTTACAAAGAAAAGCCAATAAATCTTTTTCCTGCACATATCGATGACTGTGTGGTATGGCTACAGGATCACAGTAATCTAGCATTTCCCGAAAGTTTTGTTTCGTCACAGACGTACATAACTTGAAGTCATCATCAGATAGGGTATTTTGGCTTATAATAGCAAACTTATTTGCTTTTGAAACTTCACCCAAGTTGCTAAGGAAACTTTGCAATTGACTGCCAATTAGTCTGTACTGTACTGCAAACCTGGTAGAAGTGCCTGTAAAAGGTCACCATTTTCAGTCAAATGATGTAAGCAACAGCGAGTTTTTTCAGGGATAAATATATTTACATTCAAAAATACCTTAGCTCTAGCAGATGGCGTTAGTGTATGAACGTTATCATTTGCATTGCATATAAGACAACTTTTACCATCACTTTGTTTAAGGACATTGAGTCGTATGCATATCTATTTCAGATTGAATAAGTCTGAAACAAGTTATACATAAACGGGATTCGCTTCTTATTTCTTCAAAAGACCTACGAAGATCTTGACGAAACCGAACAGCTATCTGTCGCTGATTTTCATTGTCAACTCCGTCAAGTTTTTTCATCACTCTTGGTGAACCAGCAAGGTCACAAACAAAACAGTGAATTTGATTTCGAAATGCCATTTTTGAAAATATGTCAGATACTTCCAAAAGCAACAAAATACAAAATCGCCCAAATTAATAAGTCCGCAGGTTGAAAAGATCCAAAGACAAAAGTGGAGAACCGGAATGACTAAAATCCAACAATTCCCGACTCCCTATCTAAGTTCAACTCCATTCGAACTAATATTTTTTTACCCTCACAGAAGACTCGTTCTTGATTTTCCAAGATTAGATATAAAATATCTGAAAGAGCTAACTGTCGGTATTTATCAGATTAATTTAGCACCTGCTTATATTCAGGATAAACTAGTACGCAGTAGTAGAATTTGATGAGCACCGGTATGAAAATGGTTTCCTGAGGGTACGGCTGTACTCCCGCTTCCGAAATTCGACAAGGTATCAGTTATGGATAACTTATAGACCTCATGAGGATCAGAATAATGAGCCTATAAGAGGTTATTACTGTACTTGTGTATCAGGTTCGAGAACATTAGGTTGCTGTGCAAATGTCGCAAGTGTGTTATGGTTCTTAGGGTATGCGCGACACCAGCCTCATATCAAATATCCAAGCGTCACTTTACTTGATAATATAAGAGACGCTGGTAATCGAAATAATTAAAGAAACTAAACATATTAGCGACATACATATACTCATTGTTCATGTTCTTGCAAAATGTTGCGCTTTTTCCATTTCCGGGGTCAGAAGTAGGGATCACTATGTAAAAATTGATTTGACCTTGAAATGACCTTGATCCTTGACTTCAAGGTCAAAGGCAAGGTCACCGCTAGTTAACCCTTGTGGTACTCTATAACTTTTGTCCGAAACATTTTTTCCTAGGATGCGTAGTTTTCGAGATATGTGGGTACGTCTATTAAAATGAAACACCCTGTATCTCTAAAACTGGCCATTTTTTGAAGTTGCGCCCATGGGAACTTTTGATCAGGATGTCCTGAAGTACAACATACTAAATTTTCAGTCGATTTGACTGTACGCACTTTTCCATACAAAATGTGCGGGGTCCTTTACACAAAAATTTATAGAACATAAAATGCTTGAAATTAGCCAAAGAATAATTGTGAATTTTTTTCGACTATTTTTGGTTTTTCGGATTTGGCCAGTTTTTGGAAAACCAAAACATTTTCCCGAAAAATTCTGAAAAAAAAGTTTTTTATGGTGAAATTTGGTGATATTTTTACTCAAAAAGCATCAATTTTACGAATAAATTGTATAGGACAAAAAGTGTTTATAATTAGCCAAAGAATACGTGTGAATTTTTTCAGAATTTTTCGGGATATTTTTGGATTTTTCAGAGATCCTTGATATGGATTTTGCTTTTTATTTTATTTATTATAATCGAACATTTTCACTGAACAATACGATGATTATTTAAATTATTATTTTTAATTGGGATCGCTCATATAAATATTTATACTAACTAAATTGCCAAAAGAGATTATTCGGGAGTTATACAATGAATTTTTGCGGGCTAAGGATTACTACATACTTACAAGGAGACGGCACCACCGTGGGGTCGGGGATTTGCCCGAATTTTTTTGTGGTGAAAGAGGACCCGTAGCACCTCACGTGGTTAAAGCAGTAGGATGCACTACTCGGAAAATTCCGAGAAAAATCGATTCAAAATTTCCTAGGCGCCTTATGAGTTAAAAATGTGGAACGTTTATCAAGCCGGTATCTAGACTAGACGGTTAAGGCTCGGTCTTATGTCCCGAAGGTCCCGGGTTCGATTCCTCCTTCGGATCTTAGTTTTTTTTTCTTTTTGTTGTTGTTGTTGTTATCCTAACAATTATTAAAAGCGTTTCTCATCCCTATATTATTTTTTAAAATTTATTTACATTATTTTTTTTTAAATTATTTTCTTTTTGTTTCCAATAAAATAATTCATAACGGTGAGTTTTTTATTTTTCATTGTAAAGTATATGAGGAGCAACATTGGGTTTTTAATGAGAATAACAAAGTCGATTAGGAAAAATTTAAACTTTATTTATATACAAAAACCGCAATGGTAATTATCGTAAAAACAAACAAAGCAATAATTTTTGCGACATCTTGCGCAACATATAAAAGCAGATTTTTTACAATCGCAGGGAGTTTGCAATACATCAGGAGCGTGAATTAATTCCTCTTCAATTACGAATTTTTTTCCACCCAAAAGTTCCAATGTATTATTATAAAGTTCTCCGGCCAATAACATAGCATCGTGAGATATTTCTTCCGAAGGTGTCGATGCAATTAAATTATTTTCCGTCAACAGCTCTTCATAATAAACTACTACTTCAATCGAGATTTTGATTTATGAATTCTTCAGGAATTTCCTCTCCTATTCCAGAAGAGCCAGCAACTTCTTCAGTCGACATTTTTAACTTGGAATTGTAAGATAACTTTGAAATTTAAGAAATAGGCACGTCTGTTTACTACGAAATCGAAAAATGAACTGCTGTTCAATTCTCACAGACTAACGCACAGTCCTATGCGCAGATGTCCGTTATAATCCTAAGGGGATCCCAGGTCAAAATTCTTTAGACCCTTACAAGGCCATAAAACCGAATAGAACAACGAGCACGAATATTTTTCAGTGAATGGAAAACTTCACGTTCTTGAGCTAAAATAAATTTTAAAGAATAATATAGGGATGAGAAACGCTTTTAATAATTATTAGGATAACAATTAAAAAAAAAGAAGAAAAAAGTAAGATCCGAAGGAAGAATCGAACCCGGGACCTACGACACATAAGACCGAGCCTTAACCGTCTAGTCTAGATAGCGGCTCGACAAACGTTCCACATTTGTAACTCATAAGGCGCCTAGGAAATTTTGAATCGATTTTTCTCGGAATTTTCCGAGTAGTGCATCCTACTGTTTTAACCACGTGAGGTGCTACGGGTCCTCTTTCACCACAAAAAAATTCGGGCAAATCCCCGACCCCACGGTGGCGCCGTCTCCTTGTTAGAGATTTGTAATTTTTGATTGCTTTAAATTTTCCCCATTTTTCTTTCAAATATTCTTTTAGAGAATTCTGGTGGAGTGGAAAATCAAAAATAATACTAATATGTTGTTTTCATATCGTAAGAAAAAGTAAAAAATAAATAAATTTAAAACGAAAAGAAGTAATAAGTGATTGTTGTTGTATAATACCTAAATTAATTTTAATTATACCTTAGTAGTAGATGGTATTTTTGATTTGCTATTACAGAACTTAAGATAAAGTCAACACATTCTTGCAGAATACACCAGAAGTTCTATCAAAATTCGAAAAGTCAATTAATACTTATCCATTAGGGACACAAATTGAATTGTTAACAACAAATTTACACTCTACTTGTTATTGTAAGCTCGTTAATAAAGGAAATTCCAGGGCCTATATTATAATTAGTATAATTATATTTTAAACGCAGAAAGGGTAACAGCCAACGCTACGTATGAGGATTTGAATAATTAGCTTTAATGCTGCTGTGCTAAACAAAACTCTCATAAGTCGCATATCCCATTACAATGGCTTATAACTTAGCTGTTAATCAGCAGGACCCCTTCTGTTTGCATGAGGTGTCACTTGTCTCTTGGGATAAACTTAAACCGCTCCTCGAATAAGCCTCCTCCTAAGGCGTTGTTTAATGAGTGCGAATAAGAAACAATAGGAACAAGCGGAAAATAATTAATTAGTCGCAAAATTTAATAAGGTCGGGGAAGAAAAATAAAAGGCTAAGAAAAATATAAACTTCCTTTTTCTCCTTTATAACTTCATTATGTTCTATGCGAACACGGGGAAAGATGGGGAAAGATTCTGTTTTGTCTACGGCTTCGTCCTTTCGTCTCGGCTTTTTTTCTGGAATCGGGGGAATAGAAGAAAGAGCACGTGAGCAGGTCCTTCTTATTTTGTCCTCGGTTTGATAGGATCCAGGATCCCAGGATCCTGCCAACCAAAAACCATTCCCTCTGTCCATTGTCGCCGTTATTGTGTCCCCCGAAAAAATAAAAGTTTTTCCTCCCCCGTAAGAAATGCAAACTGATTAGAGGGATACAATCTGGCATCTTGGAAGCAATGATAGCCGATTTAGGGCGAAGGAAAAGTGAAATGAAGCGAAAAGTTTATCTTCGGGCCGAGCCCGTCGCCCATTTCTCGGGCGAAGTTATGGCCAGAACGATCATCCGGCTGGTTCTCTATTAAGGGATGTAATGCCTTCCCTAATGTCGGCAAGTTTGGGGCAAGGCCATTTCCTGGGTGGGGCGGGGGTCCAATGACTTGGTGCCCGGCCCCACCCCCTTTGCCATTTTGTACACTTTGCGGTTAGTTAAACAGGTTGGATACACTCGTCGTATCGTTAAGTTAAGAACCTACTTGGGACCTCCGTGGCCCCGCCCCCCAAACTCCATCTGAACCATTAAATCTACAGGAAAGATTGAAACACGAGCCAGCGAAGGTGTTTCGGTATTTTAAGGAGCAGGTCCCATTAAAAGTTCACGGCGAAATTATTACGCTTGGGACAAGTGGTGGACGTAAAATTAAGTGAATTAGGAAAATTTTCGTCAAAGAGAGGTGATAAATTCGCGCCGGTTACACCGTCGGGTTCATCTATTTTAAAAGGGGGGCCACCGTCGTTACCTCGAACTTTCAAATGAGTTCATCCTTGTAATTGCTTAATTAGTTGCAATTCAGCCTACCGTGTCCGTAGAGTTTCATCCAAAACAAATGGAGTCGGCTTCTGTGGGGGATAACGAAATTTTCTGTCGGTTGGTAAACATTAGGGGGCTCTAAGTGCTTTCCTTACAATGACAGAAGTTCTCATTAAGCCTTGTTTGTTTCATTCGTAGATAAAAAGTCCTTTTTCGTTCCTCCAAGGATATAACGTCTAGCGCTATACACACCTTTAAATTATAAAAGACTTCTGAGTACTTGTAACACTTTCGTAGGTAGATATACTTGAACGCTTTTTATCTAATTGCAAGAACTTACATAGAAGTTGTGGTTTTGGACCATAAATAATTCAAGTGAATATAACCAGCTTATGAAAAATAATTCAAGTACATACTTAAACAGAAAATTGATTTATGACAAACTCCCCTTTTCAGAATTTTGGAGATAAAATTGTTGAAGGTGCTAGTATCATAATTTATTGAAATGGCCAAAAACCCCTTAAGGAAAAAATTCTCCCAAAATTCTTTTAGGTCCGTTTAGTTTGTCTTCGGGCTAGTATCATTAGCGGCACGTGTACTGAGCTGAAATGTTTTTCACTAATGAAGAAGTTGTGTATTCCATTTGGGCAGCAACTACAAACGGAAGAGGCGATGGAAGTTTTTGATCGAAGTGGTTCAGCGTACGCATCCATGTAACTCTAAAAGCATTTTTGGAGTCAATGTTCAATAAAGGCAAATTTTTGGGAACTTCTGTAATTGAAGAAAGTTTAGTTTATTTTAAAAGAAAAATGTTAAAATATATACTTCTCTTTCTACATACTATATATGAATAAATCCAAAGCAGTACGCCTGAATTATACCCTTATCATTTCTAAAACCTTTTAAGAAAATTCGAAAAAATTTAATTTTACAAGTTGAATTGCAACGTCTGGTGATCTGAAATTAAATAAATAAATATGGGTTTTTAAATGTATTAATTCTATACGAGTTCAACTTACTTTTTTTTTTAAGTAATAATAAAAATAGACGAACAGCGGCGTTTTTGTTGTTGGAATTTAATCTTATTAATATTTAGTATCTAGTCCTCCTTTTTCTAGACATTCTTTCATTCGATTCTTAAAAGTATTACAATAACTGAAGAGGACATCACGCGTATGGTAATTGGATTTCACTCTTCTGTAATTCTGTTAACTGTTGCATAAATACTGAATTTTGAAGTCGGACTCACAAGTGCTCAATCGGATTAAGGTCCGGTGAGTTCAATCAGTCCATACATTCGAAAACAATTGTAAAGCTTGATTTATCGTCGCCCTGATGTTGTCTCCGTTAGACATAAATTTTACTGGTTTAACATAACCACCACCCCAGACACGGCTCCTAATGCTGTCTTTGACAGCAGCCCTGCTAATTTTGTTTCTCCGATTCATTTAGCACCCTAACTTTTTTCTGCACGTCCTCCCTAAAAGCCATTTTAAGCCAAATAACGATTAAAAACTGAATGGAATTAAACATGAATTCCGAAATATCTCTCAATCAACAACAAACAAACTGCACTTTAATTTTTTAAGCTAAGGATGGGGATATAAAAAAAATTATCAGTTGCACTTAAAATAGATTTAAGTGCAAGTGCATGTGAATTCGAAAACGGCCTTAAAATTGGGTTTTTTTCCTAGAGAGGATGCAGAAAAGTGAGAATTTCTCATCAAATAACACACGATATTTGCGAAAGTAAAAAGAAACGTCCCATCCGCACTGTACTTCCAAAAATTGCTAGATTTTTAAACCAAATTTCGAAATATTTATACAATAAAAAACGAGGTCGAAAAAGTTGAGAAAAGTATAATTTTTTTTTTCTTTGAGTAGTCATAACTAAAAAGGAAGGTATCCCGAAATGTGCCCGCCGATTTTGTTGCGGCTGAAAGATGTTATTCTACATCACATTTTAAGAGAAACCCTTTTTTTTTGCGGATAAGCATTTTTTGGGGGTAATATGGACCCCTAAAAATAACCACCTTAAGAGACAGTTTGAAGGTTTTACATACTTATAGTCAATATTTTTTCAAACGACCAACTGGGTATTAATCTATCTGAAAAGTGATGAAAAATGCATATACAGGGTGTCCAATAGGAATGTGTGAAAACTAATGAGTCACTATTTTTTAACAAATGGAGAGATCGGTAAAATGTAAATACTTTTTAATAAAGGAAAATCGTCATTTTCATTTCATGTCACTTGTTCATCACTATTTTACAAAAAATATTTCATTGTAAATAAAAAAAATAACGACTCATTTTATCCTCGCGTTTTGTGCGAATATCATGCTAATAACTATGAAATCCATCAGAACCGTCTAACTTAAATTTTTTTTCATCGCTGAAAACGATGTCGTCCCACTCTTGAGACCAATTCATATATCTGTAAGCAAAATGATAGTGTATCCTCTTTGTGCTGCTGTGTTAATGCAGGCTTTTTAAGTCTTTTTTGGTATTTTAAATTAAAATAAACAATAAGAGGTACAGAAAAAGTAAATATGACAAACTTGTAGGAAATTCAATTTCCTACAAACAAGTTGTGAACACCAAATCGCTAACAGCAATATTTCTTGAGATATTGGACTTTGAAGTTGAGGTAGTGTTTCTACAATTTAGCTCAATACTCCATGAAAATTCCACACTACCTCAACTTCAAAGCCCAATATCTCAAGAAATATCGATGTTAGCTATTTGGTGTTCAAGAACTTTTTGGAGGAAACTGAATTTGCTAGAAGTTTGTCATATTCACCTTTTCTGTACCTCTTGTTGTTTACGAGATAGGGGCAAAAAGCGAGAATTTCGTGGAAAAATTGGGGTAAGTGACCCGTACTACCTCGCTGGTGGGAGTTAGGGTTACACCGCAATAGACACTTTTGTAGAGCATTCAATTCTGAAGAAATCCTACCATTGAACAAGACTCTACCATAAAATGCCTCTGAGCTGTAGAGTTTTGAAGAAAAATAATCAAATTTTACGTGTATTTTATATGGGAAATCTTTATACGCCTTGGTCTAGTACTTAATATTAATATAATATTAAGGGCTCCAATTTTCAGGGAATTTTTGTTTAGGTATTTGCCACAAAATTTCGAGGTGGGACTGAAAAAAACAAAATAGTCGCGAAAAAAAAGCACCCTAATGTATATATATATATACTTATCCGCAAAAAAAAATACATATCTCTCAAAATTTGATGTAGAATAACAAATTTTAGTCGCGACAAAATCGGTGTGATACCTTCCTTGTAATTGAAAAAATATTATTTTACTTTCATACTAGTCTACACCATAAGCTAATATTTACTGATTATAAAACTGTTTTAGTTTTTGTTTTCAGATTAATTTCTCCAAGAGTTATTTTGTTGCAAATAAATATTATTACCTGTATCAAATCATTTATCCATCTTTATAAATTTTTGAAAATACCCTAATTTCCAGGCCCATAAAATATAAATCCATCTAATGTGTTTAACGTTAGCCAACTATGCAAAGTGTGTTGGTGAGCATCTAGAACAAATCCAATCAAATTAAAAGAAAATCCTTACCAAAATGTTTTGCAATTTGTAAAAGCAAAACCGAAAAGAACATCCCCCAACATTTTTACATCCTAAAATATATGTTGATGCTCTGTTTATGGAAACAACGTCTTTGAAATTCTAATTGTTAGAGTGAATTGCTATTAGCATTCTTCTAGCACGTTAGGCTCGAGACAAAGGTGGCTAAATTATACAGTGCCGCAAAATTAACATAATTCACATCCTCATGTAAATGGTTTTAATTAAGTTCACCCTCATACTACTCTGCGGGTGTCTGTGTGTGTGTGTGAAATGTGTTAAAAAGGCAGGTAGTCGGCATAGAAGTCACCGAATTATAAACGAGGAGCAATAAACGCCCGATTAACGCCACCGAAAATTGCCCGAAATTTTCTACATACGAAAAGCAAGAAATTTGAATAATTCATGACGTAAAGAGTGCTTTTGTCTGAGGCATTACCTTTTCATGCATAAAGTGCTTCCATTCAATTTTCTTTATTGCGACAAGTGCTCATACGACGCTAACCCACTCCGGCCGTCATAGGGCCACTGTACTCGAGGAATTTCCTTCGGCAGCCATTCGGATCCAATGCGTCACCAGGACGTATGGCAGTAAATACACAAACATCTCAAGGATCTTAATGGCGCAAACAAAACACAGCACCTCGTCCCGTCGTCAGGACTTCGTGCGTGATATCCATGTACGCGTTTGACAGTCCCGGGCGAAATATTGCCAACATCTCCTCCGGCTGAAATCACTTTGGTCCCGACTTTATCGTGTCGTAGGATCCAGGTAAATCGGGCGCAGGGAGCTCGCTCACGTGCGCCTAATATGATAGCTGTTAACATACAAAATCAGTTGATGTGCAACGTTTTTACGTTTTTCCGAATGTGTGAACAGGTTCAGGTATGTGCGTGGTTCTCGAAATGTACTAATTTTGTTTTACTCCCCTTAGAGGGAAACTTTTCTACGGGACAACATCCTGCTCGAAGGAGCTCCCGATTGCCCCAATATCTGTGTCCATCGCAAGCATAAAGGGGGTTGAAGTCTCTTACATGGCCCTACCTCCCGTCAACGTGCCAGCAATAAAAATTTATAGAAGGGTTAAGTATGATGGAAGAATTGTGTCAGAGGTTAACGATTCAACAAAAAAGTGAAGACAGGGAATTTTGACTGAGATTTTCCGGTGCTACAGTTTCGTTTATGATGTCATTAAGCAAATTTTATTAAAGTTAACCCACATTTAGTCACCTCATCCTGGTGTGTCTGTTGGTATGGAATAGTTCCTACACTTATTAATTTTAGAACCCATTTCTGCTGTTGACTTTAATTTAGAATTTAATATCTTTAAGGAAATATAAAATAGAAATTTAGTATTAGTCGTAACTCTCTTGAAAATTACCCACTTTTTAGTGTCGAGGGTGCTTAAGACGGAGCACGATCATGGTATCAAAAGCTATTTTCGAATCAAATCAAATTGAATGGGACGTGACGAGCCTATAACTAGACGTGTCGCCCTTTGTGCGTGTACCTTCTATTCAATTTGTTTGACTGGATACTGTAAAGAGGCCTTAACCGATTTTCATTGTTATTCGAAACATATTAGTAATTTAATCACCATTTGTTGACTTTGTCAATAGAAAACACTCAGAGTGGCAAATAGTCGCTTTGCGAGACCTTTTACAATTCTGTACATATATTGGATTTAGAATCAATTTTGAGAGATATTCCCTTTCTAAGTTTACTTTTGCAATTTTGTAGCATACTCGGTTTAAGAGAATTTTTGTGTTGGACATGTGCCTAGAGTCTAGACCCTAGGCCCTAGACAAACAAGTTATGCACTTCAACACACAATTATAGATTATACTATCCTTATCTGGGCGTGAGGCGGCTGTAACTTTAAAATCATAAATGGAAACCCCCCATTTTTTTTTTTGCATTCTACTACTTTTTAAATATTGAACACATCGGTTTTGATTTACGATTCGATGTGTATTTCTCTCCGTCCCAAGACGTTTTATTCATCCAGTGTAATAAAACTGCTGTAAAAAACATACCATAAATTGCAATATTAATTGTTTTTAGATTCGAGATACTGTAGTGCACTTGTTAATGGAATAAATATCATATAACTAATAATAGTAGATGGATAAATGAAAATATTATATAAGATATAAAATTCTAAAAAGCAAATTAAATCCAGTTTAAACCACGTTGAAAGAAAACATATCCTTTTAGGTTCATTTGATGAATCATCGATGATAAGATTTTCATTCGGCATTCGTCGAGTTGCTTAAAATAACCTTAAATTCGTGAACTTCCTCCCACAAAAGTATTATTTACAGAAATATATTCCCTGATTACGGAATTGATCAAGCAAATCCGCTTAAATAATCAAATAAGATATTCAAACATTTGACTACACAAGCAAATATTTTATCTGAAATTCTTTTAATAAAGTCCAAAAATTGCCGATTACTGTTTGCTGTCAACTGCAAATTTTCAATTAAGGCTTAATTGCTATAACGCAGCTGGATGGATTTTATTTTTGTCGAGGTCTGTTTGAAGGTAAACAAGGACATATTATACATGAATCCACATTATACTAAATTTAATTTGCAACTAATAAAATAAATTTGTTAACGTGAAAGACCTCACATGCAATATTTTTTACTCTCGCTCCGCTACGCCTGTTTAACATAAAATAACCTACTCTTTGCATTCTCACACATGTATGCAAAACTAAAGTTATGCCTTTTTTTGGGGGGAGGGTCGGTTGAAAATACCAAAAATACATTTTAAATCGGCCACAATTGAATCAGGCGATGGTGGAAAGGTAGAATTGTTAAAATTCATTTAAAAACATCACGTTGACGCTGGACCGTGTGCAAAACCAGCAACCGCATAACATAATTTTCATATATACCTCAATTAAAAGAGTAAATAAAATTGGTTAAAAACGTGAAACCTACACATATTTGTTGTGCTTTTCGTTTGAATACAACTGTGGTCGGGATGAATAAATTGGTATATAAAGCCCTTTCTGTCGATTTGTGAATATATTCGAAAAATCTCCCGACTAATTGACACTCAAATAGAAAGCCACTTCACCTCTTTATCTTCAATTGTAGGAGATTACGCCGGATGTGGCGTAATGGGACCTTAGTGCAGTTTCCAAGTCTCATTTCAACATCACAAATTTTTTCCCGACTGTTGTGAAAGTTGGGAATTAAACCAACTCGTGCAATAGAAACTAGAAACTGTTGGAGCCCATATTTCAGGGACTAACCACCACTCAGATGATGACTTACTATCAGCGCAATAATAGTCTAGAATTATTCGGCTAAGCCAGCTCACCAGCAGCTGGATTGCTCGTCAGTTGCAGGGGCGGCAGATTCTTAATTGGAACAATCCGAGAAAATTGCAGCAAGTTTTTGTGGGATAAATCAAGGCGAAAATGAAAGTGAAAAATTTAACAGGTGTAATTGAAAGAACGGAGCATAGTCATAATGTTACTCCGAAGAAGCTGAACTAACTCCCTCGGGATCGCTGCGATAAAACCAGCAGCAGGAAAGTGCTTCATGTTTTTTTGGAAAAAAAAACTAACAAAAGGTGGAAAAGTAGTCATATATAATCTGAATTGTGAAAATGTAGCTCTTTGGATATACATATATGTGCTATGTGGAATCTTCAATCACACATCTGGTTGAGCACCTTTGTAAATCACTCGTAGTATAAATTATTAAAAAGCAATTTATCGAGATCATAAGTTATGCAACACCGAACAGAAACATTCTGAACTATGAGTTATGTGATTTTTGGGTTTCATGGCAATTATTATTTCTTTTTTGCACCCTCGCGTGTGGTAGAGTAAACCTGAACAGGCCCAGAATTTATTGCATACCCAGACAATCTCAGAGAAAGCATTCATTTTGAATAAAATTTCATTCATATTTAGCTTTGTAGCGAAAATTGTTTCATCTGTAATTTAATTTTGGAATACTTGAAAATTGAAAACAAATTTTATACCTGGCTAAAATATACAATATTTCAGAAAAAGCTGGTTCGATATCCACCTTGACCCTTTTCTCGCTCAAAGTGTGAGATGATCATCAGACGACGACAGGTCAGGTGTAACACTGCAGCTGATTCGCTTTACTATTAGTAGGTAGTTTTATACAAACGTAGGGGATCAGTTCTCATTGCAAATAAGAAGTTATAACAACAACTTTCCCTTAAAATGCTTAAAATACGTGTACTCTTATAAATATATTTGGACTTTATCAATATTGTTCAAATTATCATTTTGGTATTATAGGAATCCTTTTCGCAAAACAAAACATGCCCGACATCCATCCGACAAATCCATGTCTCTTTTAGTTTTACAAATACACATTTGAAAAGCTTCGAAGGTAAAGCTAAAGATATATTTTCCCCAAAAACATATAGAGATATTTTTTGCTCGTCCTCCAGTCAAGTGCTATCTATCCTTTCTCAAATAAATTTTAAAGTTAAATCATTCCCTAGACCTTTCTAGCTTGACAACAGAGCTAAATGTCTTTCTCTCTCGTATACAGAACGCGTAGAATCATCAGTTTTCTATAAATAAATGAAGAAGGCTTTCTGACTTGGCTGACTATGTACATTGTACATTGACTTTATGTTTAAATAATCCACGGACGCAACCTGTCAAAATATTTGCATTTTGCACAAATTCCATCCATCTGCCCCTTGTGTAAATGTAGATTAACTTGATTATTTTATATATCACAGTGCGTAACATGGCAATTATACAGCACTTTTCCCGCCAGATGTATGAGACTGACAACGAGATTAGTTGAGGATTTTATCTGTATATATGCTAAAACGAAACTTTTCATGGCATATTTTGTGGGTGATAATGTTTCTTTACCTCTGTTTTCACGGACGACATAAGAGAGTATGTTTTATAGGTAGACTGACAACACGATGTAATCCCTCAAATGGGAAATTTATGAGGAATATAAGTAGAAGAGTTTCCCAGCCCTTGATCCAGACCATCATCATCAACTTATCCTCTTTAACCGGTGCGAGGGGAGGCGGGGTTATTTCTTTTCTGGGGCTCCCCAAAACTCCTCATAAGGTTATAATCGGTGGTTGCAAAAATAATTGGATTTTGCCAGATGGTGGAGTAAGAAACCAAATATCGGAAGAAATTATTCAAACTTCGTGGAGTGGTGGTCATGTACTCTGGTCGACTTAGGTCTGGTCTGCTTTCAAGATTATTTCTTTCGCTCGTAAACTTTTCGAGGAGTTTGATGATGAAAATGGATAAATATTGCTCTGTTATATTAATGAACTACTGCTGTAACTTGTGGTACTCTTCAGATGGTTAATCGAAAAGAATATCTTTGAAATAAAAGAGGCATTCCTTGGGGATATCGTGAGAAACGAAATCGCGGTAATGATCTCAATAACACAAAATGACAGCAACGCTAAATAAAAAATCGTTAGACAAACAAAAAGAAATTTAAATATATATTTATTCATACAATTATCTTTTATCGATTCAATTTGATTTTTTATGCATAGGTTCGGTTCATACTATATGAAGCCACGAGCACTAAATAGGTATATTTTTTTCAAGATAATTCGTATCGCATTCGTTAGAATGCCAAAACGTTGGACAACATAAATTTTAGAAATATCATAAAGAACCAGAATTAAACACAAAAATATAACATTACCATCAAATTCATAAAATATGATGGTTTCAAAGTTGAAATTTTCTGGGTTGGAATCAATCCTTTAGATATTAAATTACATTAAAATTCCAATTCTCTAGAATTGTAATTTAAAGTTGATATGTTGAATTCCTTAGTACTGAACTTGAAAAAGTTTTCAATTCCATTATGAGGAATCATAATTGTAAATTGATAATAATCAACTAATTAATAAGGAACTTCAATTACTATTTGAGGAATTGAATTCCAACTTCTAAGAACTGATCCTAAAAAAATGCTAGCATTAATGAAAGGCAACGAAAATTTCTTATAATTTTATATGCTTTTCCTGAATTAAAATCATTCTAAAACTATTGAATTTATTCTATTTTTTGTAAAAAGTATACGATAATTTCAAATTTATTACATTGCCATTTAATACAGAAAACAATTTAAAGGATTTCTATTGGTTTGTATTAAGAAATGAGAAAAATAAAGAATTCGAATTTGTAGAAATCAGTTCTTAAAACTTTAAATTCAATTCTTAATACAGTAATTGATTCTCCGTTGACAGAATTGATTCTACGTTTTTCCAAATGCTTTCAGAATGCCTTTTTAGAATGGAGATAAACGAATTTATAAGTGCAATTCCATATAATGGAATTGAAGAGTAATTCAATTCCATTACTTTGTAGTTGATCATTATTAACAATTACAATTTCTTCTAATGGAATTCAACATATGAATTACAGGGTGGGCCATTTAAGATTTGGAATTTGAATCAGCTATAAAAAAATGAATATTTTTTCAAAGTTATGAGTTTATTAGAAAGATTGAACCTTTACATTTAGAAATAGAAGACAACATCATTCAAATGACTGCCACGGCTAGCCTTACAATACCCCATTCGATCAGTCCAATTTTTCAGTACATTTTCGATTGTTTGGGCCTCTATTTCGTCAATGGCAACTTCGATTTCACGTTTCAAGTCGTCAATCGTCTCTGGATGGTTACCGTAACACTTGTCCTTAACGGCTCCCCACAAAAAAAAGTCTAACGGAGTCAAATCGCAGGTGGCCAATTGACATCAGCATTTCGGCTGATTATGCGATTTCTGAAAACAGTGCGCAAAAAATCGATTGTTATGTTGGCTGTGTGGCACGTTGCGCCGTCCTGTTGAAACCAAATGTCGTCTATGTCATACTCTTCAATTTTGGGAAACAAAAAATCGCTTAGCATGGCGCGGTATCGATCGCCATTCACTGTAACGGCGTTTCCTTGCTCATTTTCAAAGAAAAATGGCCCAATAATGCCGCCAGACCAAAATCCGCACCAGACAGTCACTCGTTGTGGATGCATTGGTTTCTCCACGATGACGTGTGGATTTTCTGAGCCCCAGATACGACAATTTTGTTTATTGACGTATCCTCCGAGGTGGAAATGAGCTTCATCTGAAAAGATGATTTTTCGGTAAAAATGCCCATCTTCTATCAAGCGTTCTTCGGCCCATTGAGCAAACCGAAAACGCATCGGATGGTCATTCGGCTTCAGCTCTTGTACTAATTGAACTTCGTACGCATTCATACCGACATCTTTATGCTAAATTCTTCTCAAAGAGGTGCATGAAATATTCAATTCTTGAGAACGATGACGAGTTGATGTTGATGGTTGTTCACGCACACTCTGAGCAACAGCAGCGATGTTTTCGGTTGAGCGCACTGGACGAGTACATACACGGGTTGTTTTATCCAAAAACGATCCAGTTTCACGAACTCTCTTCACAAACAGCGTTTTTGGCACATCCTTTTTGTCAAATTTTTTCCGTAAATTTCTTACAGTTTGAGTAGAAGACTTACCACTTTGGAAATAAGTTTTTAATATTTCCCAACTTTGTTCAAGCGAAAAGCGACCCATTTCATAAATGTCAAACATAAAACTAACTTTCTGTCACATCGGAAATGTCATCAAACCTTCCAACCTCAACATAATCTATAGTTCCAATTCCAAACGTTAGATGGCCCACCCTGTACAAATTACAACTCGAGGGAATTGGAATTGTAATATAACTAAATTCATTTAACTCTTCTTATAAGACTTAAAGTTTATTGATTCTAAGTTTTTCAACAGTCAGCTAAAAAAACAGTAACGAATACAGTGTGTTGACTTTTTTATATTTTCTGTAAATAATTCATTTTCCTTTTGTGTGCTGTCTTGATCTTTTTAAAATTATTATACAGGGCGTTCAGAGGTGGGTGGTCAATACTGCAGGGGGTGAAAGGTCAGACCGAGACAAGCAAAAAATCGTATGGGTGGGGGGGGGGGGGGGGCATCTCGCACCGTTTGGCAGTTACAGGGTGATTCGTAAATCAGGATTTTTCCTTATATGGGAACCGCTCTTGTATTTTTATCTTTTTTTCTACGCATCGCAGCGGCCCCAAACTGATTTCAAAAAATCACTATTTGGAAGCCCTTTCCCAAAAAGTTCACACCACCCCCTATCCCCAACCCCTTGGCCACAATCCCCCCTGGAAGTTGAAAAAATTAACTTTTATTTCACGATTTTTCACCTTTCGCCCCACTTTTCTCCGAAATACATGTTATTAACATACCTACTTTTTATTTTTTTTAAGTTGCCTGTCTAATTACCTTTCCAAAAAGGTGCAACATGCCCAGATAGGAAAAGGATACGAAAATTTATTTACAAAAATCCTTTTACAGAAAATCATGATAATTTGAATTTTTAAGAAATTATACTGAAGTTAACTAAAAAATACATTTTGTTTGCTTAAAAACTAATTACAATTAAAACGTTTGTCCTTTAAAAGCTGTTCAAAATGTTCTCCGCCAGTTTCGATGCATGCAAGTAGCCTTGGTCTTATTTCACGTTTCAGGTCTATGGTAACCAGTCTCTCCCGTATTTTCGTGGCTGCAGTCCCAATCCTGGTAACTAATTCTTCTCTAGTGTTGATTAGTCTTGAGTAAACTTCATCTTTCATCATTCCCCATAAGAAAAAGTCCAGTGGAGTAAGGTTCGGTGACCTAGCAGGCCAAGGAATCGGTCCACCTCGTCCAATCCAGCGCTCTGGGTAATTTTCATTTAACCTTGCCCTAACAATGTTCCCAGTATGCGCAGGTGCTCCGTCGAGCTGTAAATAAATTGCGCTTCTGGTGGCCAGGGGGATGTCCTCCAACAGATCCGGAAGGGTATTCTCCAAAAAGTCCGAGTATAGCTGACTATTCAGCACTTGGGGCAAGATGAAGGGTCCTATCAACTGGTTGCCGATGATGCCAGCCCAGACATTGACACTAAATCTTTGCTGGAAGGACCGACACCTGGTCCTATGTGAGTTCACATCTGACCAGGTGTGGAGGTTGTGGAAGTTTGTGATGCCATCCCGCGTGAATTGCGATTCATCCGTCCACAGAATTCGGTATAGAAACCTTCTGTTTTCGATGTCAGACTCGAACAGCCAAGTGCAAATTGCAATCGTCTTTCGGAATCTCCTTCCTGTAGTGCTTGGACCAGGATATGGTGGTATGGATGTAGTCCCTCTCGGTTCACAACGATCCAAACTCTCCCTGAAGACAATCCTGACCTTCGTGCGACCTGCCTGATGCTTATTACAGGGCTGTTCCTGACGATGTTGAGGATTTGTTGGTCGGGGTCCGCTGAATCGGCCGATTTTCCTGCTCGCGTTTCTGCTCTGGGGGCGGTTACACTTCCGGTTTCTTTTAACCTTCTGAAAGTCCTTGAAAATACCCTTCTGTTGGGTACCCGCCGATTCGGGAATCTCCTTTGGTATTCTCGTACGGCCTCATTATCATTTCCTTCTACTAAACCGTGCACGTAAATTATATCGGCATACTCGTCAACACTGAATTCTGCCATTTTATCTTAATTTTTTCTATTAAACACCCGTTCTTATCGCTTGCTTCTTCAACTGTGGTCAATGTCCTTTCAAACTTACCCATTTTTATACCATAATTCATACGAAGTATTAGAAACGGAGCGTCAGGATACTTAGGAGTCAATACTGGATATAATAAACTAATAACGCTATTTAACGAGATTACATTTATTATTTTATTACTGTTTTGCTGAAATAATAAAAATGTACTACCTCTGTTTCCTAAACAAACATTTCCGAACTTGCTGTCATAAAAATTGTTTACTTAACGACTTTTTCCATTATGGTGCAATAAAGTAATTAGGTACCTGTGAGGATGTTTTAATTTCAGGACTTTTGCAACCCTTTTCTACCTGGGCATGTTGCACCTTTTTGGAAAGGTAATTAGACAGGCAACTTAATAAAAATAAAAAGTAGGTATGTTAATAACATGTATTTCGGAGAAAAGTAGGGCGAAAGGTGAAAAATCGTGAAATAAAAGTTAATTTTTTCAATTTCCAGGGGGGATTGTGGCCAAGGGGTTGGGGATAGGGGGGTGGTGTGAACTTTTTGGGAAAGGGCTTCCAAATAGTGATTTTTTTAAATCAGTTTGGGGCCGCTGCGATGCGTAGAAAAAAAGATAAAAATACAAGAGCGGTTCCCATATAAGGCAAAATCCTGATTTACGAATCACCCTGTAACTGCCAAACGGTGCGAGATGCCCCCCCCCCCCCACCCATACGATTTTTTGCTTGTCTCGGTCTGACCTTTCACCCCCTGCAGTATTGACCTCCCACCTCTGAACACCCTGTATATTATTATTGAAAAGCCAATATGATTTTATGATCCAAAATACATTGGTTAAGAATCAAAGAAAATGTCATTAAATGTTACCAACATTTGAAGCTAAAGCAACTTGAAAGCTCTTCTAAAATAATAAAGCAAAAATATTTATTACAAATTTTAATTGAAATTCGATCCCTTGGCATTTAGAATCGAAACGTACCCCTTTCTTAGTCATGCGCCGCAACCATTCATTTTTTTGCCTTCACCAGCACACATTCCTAAGGTTATAAATTCATGTTCATGGCCGTCTAGTCAACTGCATTGCATTATTTATTAATGTTCTCGAGAATAAGACAGTCGCCAGAAGTAATCTCCATTTCGTGCAAATTCACTAGAAATTCTCTATCTATAAATCTGTGCTCAATGTTCGAAATCTCCAAAGTCGACAGCTTGCAGAAATTTTCAGCAAGGATCTCCTTAAGTGGTGCATACTATGTAAGAAAATTGAAATGGAAATTGGAAACTCATCTAATTTCAGCCAATTTCAAAGTAAATTTGCCGTGCAATTTTCTTGAATCCCATAAGCGAGTTGCAAAAAACCTTTAAATTTCATTGACCCCTCGTCGTAATCTTAAGTTGAAGAAACCCGTCGTTAAATGAAATTAGGCACTGCTACATGTTTACCCAATGGGTACCAGTTATAGATGCGAGGGCGAAAAATCCCGAAAGGACTCTTTAATAAGGGAGAAGAAGCACCAAAAGGCAGTCAGATGAATTATGGCCGGTTACAAAAAAGGACAGCCCAAATCTCCAAACATCTGGGGAACTAAAAAGAAATTCTTTAATGCAAATTTTTCAGAGATACTAACAGTTTTTATATCCTTATTTATGGTTTTCCTCGGCTGTTAGACACGGGTTAAGGAGTGCCCTGTTCCCGAGGACTATAAGGACTTAGGCATACGTTTCATAATGTTTCTATATCTGTGGAGCATTTATCTAACGAGTTTCAGTCTAAGGGGAACGCTATGATGCGGGGAAATCCCATTTTATAATAACGTCTTTTGGACCTCCCGAGAGACATGATTTCACTTTAAAGGCTCTCTAACTATTTAAACGATTCTATTCGAAGTTTTCGGATAAAATCTGCACCAATCATTCATCGATTCTGACAAATTTCTGCTTTTGTGATATTCATAAAAGAGAACCCTTTTTGCTGCTGTTGCTGTTGCTGGTCCAGGAAGCGTCCCTTTTTCTTTAAAAAAAAGTTCGTCTCAAAGATTTCAAATAAAATATGCAACATAGGACTTTTTCTCCTCTTTTTATGTTCACAGTATTCCGGTGTACTTTGATTATTCCACACGATTTCTCGGGTGAGTTTCCTTAATGCTATTCCTTAAAGTGGAACATTTATCCTACCTGAAAATGCCTCGGGGATGAAAATTTGTGTAGCTAAGGGGGAGATTTGGCCATGTATTCAAATTTAATTGGGTATTGGATATTAAGCCCCTGTAGATGTCAGCGAAATATGAATAGGATTTTAACATCACTAATTAGGGTGAGAAATTTGTGACATTATTTATTGAGGATGGGGTAAATTTGACAGGGTTATTGTTGTATGTGCCAACCAATACATTTTTTTATTATTTTATAGAAGGAAAGTAATCAGAAGGAGTGAGAAATAAACAAATCATCAAACATCGTGGGCTTTGGAAGTAGTCTGAAAATCATAGTTACAAAAAATTATCAACGATCCTATAAAATAAGGTCCGAAGTACACTGAATTAAGAAGGAGTATTTTTATGTCTTTGCCCTCTGTTCATTTTAAGTTTTGTAACTTTTCGTAGTTATTCAAATTCCGGTTTGAACAATTGCAACACTCGTTTTCATGAATTATAATACATAATAATATATAAAAAGGTATTTTAGTGGGAACGAAAAACTATTTTATTTTTAAGATTTTTGTAGTCTCTGAACACTCTATTCCATATTTTCCAGGTGCTGAATTTATTTCTGAAGTTACAAGGTAGAATAATTAAACATTAATTTGTTTACAGACAAAAAAGTTACACGTATAAAAGAAGTACAAAAAACATAAAGTGATCGACCTTAATATTTCTTTTAACAAATTATCAAGAAAAGATATACCCCGCAGCAACGATTCCAAATCGTAGAAACTTATTTCTTAAATCAGGGCTCATCTATAAAAACGTATAGAGCACTTCGTGAATTCATGGACCGAATAACCCTCGATCAGAACGTGCTATTCGTCGTTGTTTCAACAGTACGGCGCTACGTGCTATACAGCTACCGAAACAATCGATTTATTGAAACGACAATTTGGCGAACAATTTTTTTTCAAGAAATAGCCCTGTTAATTGACCACCAAAATCGTGGGATTTGATACCACTGGATTATATTTTGTGGGGATATGTGAAGTCTCTGGTTTATGCTGATAAACCAGCTTCGATTGACGCATTGAAAGTCAACATAAAGGCCCAAACAGAATAGGTCGCTGTAGCCTCGCGTAACGGCTGAGTTCTTGTCTTGGCTAGCGCTGTCAAAAGTTGAAAGCATGAGGACACTATGCTACAGCCAGAATGTGTAGCTCGAATGTGTATATAATATCTATTTATACGCTATTCCTACTAATATCATTATATATTAATAGTATATATATTGCAATTTTATATTAAATATAAAATATCTATATATACTTTACTTCTACTAATATCATTATATATTAATAGTATATATATTAAAATTTTATATTAAATATTTAATATATATATATACTCTATTTCTACTAATAGGCCGCTTGGCGCGGTCTTTGCAATTCATTTTTGTCGACTTTTAAGGGGGGATATACATTTTGAATGACCAAAAAATTCAATTTTTTTTTTTTGCATAAAAAGTTAGTAAATTTCCCGTAGAATACGCTCCTGAAACCCTTTTTTCGAAATTCGAACTCCAAGTGTTTTTTTTTTCATCGTTCCCGGGATTGCTGATTAAAATGTAAGTACGATTTATCGATAATTAAAACTTTCAACGCGTTTTTCTCAAAACAGCATTTTCGGAGTTTATGACGGTAATAACTCGAAAACTAATTATCCGATTGAGCTGAAACTTATAGGATTTCTTTATTATAGTATTACCTTCTATATGAATTAAAAATTATTGTAATATTTTATTACTAAATATGGAAAAATGTGATAAAATGGCGGAGAAATTGCTGATTTTTTCGAAAAAGTTACGCCAAAAGTGCAATTTTTTTTTTTCACTTTTTTTGTAATTCATCTACTAACTGTGAATGTAATTAATGTACATTTTTTTGATTTTTTGATTTCTGATCAAAATTGCGACCAGGAGAACCGTCACGAGCAAAATACAACGACTTTTTCAACACCATCTAACGGCCGCCATTTTGTTGAAAAAAATTAAATTTTTGTATACTACTGGATACACTTATAATTGTAAAAAAGTTTCGATTGATTTGAATAAAAACTTCCCCTTGAAAAAAAATTTTCAAAAATGAGTTTTTTTTCTCGTTCAAAATGTATATCCCCCTTAACTGACAAGCACTGGGGCGCCCGCTAAATAAATTGCGGTATCTTAGGACATAATTTCGAAAAGTATAATTACTTCAAGAAAGGAATTGAGTATTCCTCAATTTGACGGGTTTTTTATTTTCAAGTTTCTAAGATCTTAATAATCATAAAATAATTATAATTATTTATAATTTGCTGAAATAATTACTTTTACCATAATAGTAAAACAATAACAAAAAACAAGTTTTTTTTAGAATAAATCCATGACGAGATCAAAGATTAGCTGTATTTATCTAGAAACTTGTATGTAAGGGTTTTCGGGGTCACTGAATATAAATCCGGTGTCAGAATTCTCTTTCACTTTTGTCCCCCATATTGGATCCGCTATTTTAAATTTCAAAAATCTGATAGTAAATTCATAATTAATGAACTCAAAAACCGCTGTATAACAACTTTCGTCCAAATACGTGTTTCAAAGGGTTAAAAACTCTATATCGTATGTTTATTAGGGTTCAGAAATTTATCCTTCAAATTTATGCAGTTGTTTAATTTTTCTGTGAGGAGTGCGCACAACTCCACTCAGCAAACTATGTAGAACCCGCATAATTTAGCAACAGTACCTACGCATCTCAAAATAGGCGCAAATAACATGAAACTTAAAGGGCCCGCAGTGCAGGTCGCATCGTCTGGGGAAAATATTTGTGCCCGTGGTATACACTAACCCTTCAGGAAGGCAGAGGATCCTTCATCAAGGAACAATGCAATAGACCATCGTGCTAATGTTTTGTTTCCATTAAGACTAAGTGCTCGCTGCGTACTTGATGTCTGCAGTCAACCTACGCCCTTTTCCCGCCGGGTATATTCTCATTTTTCTGAAATTTCACCTTATCCTCATTCTTCTAATTTTAATCGTCGACATCCTTGCAAATGCCGACACTTCTCCCGTGCGACTATCTATTCTTAGAATAATTTCCATCAGGCATTCATGGCGCAGATAGTCAGAGGCTTCTGTTGCTTGACCCAATTTGTCTTCTATGGCATTCACCAACCACGGTTAGGTCTACCGCCGTCCGCCAACATCTTGAGGGGTAAAATACAACTGACGTGGCAATGATAATTTCATCCACGTGCCCTCCAAGGATATACAACCCGCCAGATCCCTGTCAGGGGATCCGGGAGAAACACATTTTATCCTCCGGGAAATGTAAAGCATCTTGCGAAAAGGCCCAATTCACATGCTGCAGACATTCGTGCCTTCGACACAGCCGCCTTATCGCGGAGTGAAAATTTATGTTTCACAGCCGTACCCTTTTCCTAAGCTCATCTATCCAAAAAAAAAAAACCCCGAAGCCCCTATTTTTATCGTCATTCCGCCGCCCCGGTCTGGTTGCCGTAAATCCTTGAACTCAATCTTCCGCTGTCCGCAACTTTTTTTTATTTTGGTGATGTTTTAATTTTCCTTACACGTCGCAAAATTTGCTTTGCAGCTGTCTGCACGCCGCGTTTGTATATATTTTTATTTTTTGTCTTTTAATCAGGACTCTCCCCCGGCTTGGAACAGCCATCGTCGTCATTGTTCCACTTCATCCGGGCAGGCCCGGGGCTCCGACATGGGCTTATTGAACTCGTCACGAGCAAATGCGGAAAGTCACGTCCTGGAGAAGCCAACTGATGCTGGAGCGCAGAGGCAATTATTTACCCATGTCCTTGGTCCTTCTAAGCCACGTCGACCTGAAATTGAGCATTTCGCCGTTTTAGCCTCTACCATTCCACGGCCGTGTTCCTGTGACGAGGTCAGACACTTCGGCGCCCCAATCACGATAGCGGTGCGGCACTCGTGTGCAATTCGGTTGTTTCGAGCCCCGCAACCTGGGAAGAAAGCCTTCGCTTTCAATTTTTAAGACAGGAATTTATGAGCCTTCGCCTTCTCCAAACAACAAAAAATGACGAGCTGGCTTAAATTTAAGGACACAGCTGATTGCATTATATTTTTTTGAGAACACAATAATTTATAGGTATAAAATACCCACCATACATTTTTCTGACAAAGAATTTCCGAAATAGATTCCATTCCCTCTTCACTGATTAGTTGGATTCTTGTTGGAGCCCAATTGCCTGCTAATAATCGAATATCTCAGCCTATTCGGACTGATTAATCGAACACTTAACTAACTCTTTACAAGAAAATCTTGGGTAAGTTTATTTTAAGGCCTCTTACTGCTTCCATCTACTTTTAGGTAAATTAATTAAAAGTTCATGGAAATCCAGAATTTATGGCTTCGCTTAAAAGGCCGTTTTTCATTCTTCGGCAGAGTTCACTTTGTTTCATGAGCTCCTCCCCTCCCAATCTAATTACATGCCATTGAAGTTTGAGTCTACAGGTAAATATTTATAAATTGTAAAACTTCCAGCAAATTTAAGATGAATGAAATACTTCTTTGTGAAAAGTTCCGTTTTTGAACATTATTATGCTTCTTATTGACTGTTGGGGGGCAGTAGCAATATTTGGTTTTACACTTTGATCTTGTGGAAAATGAGAAATTGCCGAAAAACACAAAATTAGGTTAGACCCATAGTGCGTATGTTTCCGTAATGATCTGTTTTAAAACTTTCTAATAAATGACAACAGAATTGCAAACTAATTTTGAATAATAACAGATATTTTGTTTTAATAACAATTTTCAAATAGCAAAATTTCAGATTTCTATCCTTTTAAAACGTTAAGTGCCCAGCACGATTTGCTTGCCGTTCCGTTCAGGCCCAGATGCGGCCGTCACCGCTAACAAACTACACCTCTGTTTACCCTGTTTTAATAAACTACATTAACTTTTTTTTGAATATTATATTCTTTTTTTTCAAGCCTTGACTGAACAAAAACCTATGTCGCCTAAGCAAAATATTTAGTCTCACCGACACGCGCGGTGGTGTAATATAAACCTAAAGTCCGCGGCCGGTCCCTGCGGACCAGCCAGACCTGAAAGGAAAGTCTAACATTTGTGAACCGAATTTCGAAGGAAATAGATATAAAGCCAGTGTGACTTTTTGCACTATAAGTAAGTAAAAATACGGATTTAGTGAATAAAATACATTGACATAACATAATTTTAACAGAAAAAATAAAATAAAAAAATAAAAATGCCTAGAGGATCTAAGCTCTCTGAACTAGAGATCGGGAAAATTGAGGCATTATCTAAATTGGGAATGTCCAATAGAGAGATCGCGCATGAAATAGGAAGGTCACGATCAGTTGTCAACAATTACATAAATTTAAGAAGTCAATACGGAAAACAAAGACATCCAGGACCGAAATCAAAAATTAGTGAAAGAACTAAAAACAAAATTCTTTTTGAATAATTTTCCCGAGCAAAGGAAATGCTGACAGCATTGAAAATTAAAGCCGAATTAAATTTACCAATTACCGTTAGACGTGTTCGACAAATTCTACATTGTTCCCAGAAAGTTAAGTGGACAAAACTATTGCCAAAACCCAAACTTACTGATAAACACAAGCAAACTCGTTTAATGTTTGCTAAAAAGTACATGTCCTGGAAAGATGAATGGCGCCATCATGGGCGGAATTAGAGATTATCCATTGGGGGGGCAGACCTTTATCAAGTATAAGAAAAACAAACAGTAAACTAATTTTCCAATGTTCACTCTGAAATCTTGGGGGGGCAATGCCCCCCCATGCCCCCCTGTAACTCCGCCCATGGGCGCCATGTCCTTTTTAGTGATGAAAAAAAGTTTAATTTGGACGGACCTGACGGTTTCCAATTTTATTGGCATGATTTAAGCAAGCATAAGGAGGTTCGCTTAAGCAGAAATTCTGGAGGTGGAACGGCCATGGTGTGGGCAGCATTTTGTTATGTTGGAAAAACCCCAATGTGTTGGATTTCAACCAAAATGAATTCGAACAACTACACCGATCTTCTGGATGATGTGTTGATACCATTTACAGATGACGTCATGGAAGGAAAATTTATATTTCAGCAGGACAACGCGGCAGTACATCGCTCGCACCATATCATGGAGTGGTTAAAAAGTCGGGACATTTAAATACTTGAATAGCCAGCGTGTAGTCCCGACTTAAATCCCATTGAAAACCTGTGGGGGATCCTAACCCGTCGAGTCTACGAGCAAGGACGTCAATTCAACAATGTGTTTGAGCTTAAACAAGCCATTCCAGACGTTTGGAACAACATTCCTGTAGAAACCCTTCAAGTCCTCGTAAATTCAATGCCAGACAAATAAAGGTGGGTCCACAAAATATTAGAAAATATATATATATATATATTTACCGTACTATTGTTGAGGAAAAAGAAGGTGGCTCTATAGCTATTTCCTCTTAAATATGAATTCATTAATCCTTTTTTTTAATAACTGTAAAATGTATGAACTATTTTTAATTTGTTATGTGTAATTACATGTATCATAAGAATATATAACCAACACACTATACTTTACATGTTTGTTTGCTTTTAGTTAAAAAAAATGTCTGTTTAAGTGAGTGGCTTTAAAGCTATTTCCTCCACTGTATTTTTGCATCACAAAAATAACAGTTTTAGTTAAAAATCATTGAAAAATATATTTTTACATACGATTTTGAAAAATAAAGTTGACCTGTTTTTGCGTTTTCGTAAAAAAAAGCTCCTCAAGGGGGTAAACAACCCCTAGCACTAACACGTAAATTATGTATATTCTTTCAGAAATCAGTTTTTTCGTGAAAACGAGTATTAAGGGGTTTTTGGAGTCGCTGATTACGATTCTGATGTTAAATTTAAAAAATTAAAAATGGCGGATTCAACATGGCGGACAAACTTTTGAAAAATACACCAATTTTTATTAAAAAAAAAAAACAATAAATAAAAATACTCCCTAAATGTGCGTATCCGCAGATAAAAAAAATACATGTCTCTTATTTTTCGTTACTTTATAACATATTTCAATTTCATCAAAATCGGTGAGACACACCTGAGAACGTTTCCTTATTAGACGCATTCCAGAAATGGTGTACTATCAATCAACTCCACTTAAGGTACTATTACCGTCAAGAATTTTTAAAAAATCGATCTTTTTATACATTTTTCAACTCCTTAGACACCCAGAAATAACCTCCGAAAATGTTTTTAGGAAATTCAAGGATTATAATGGTATATAACAACTTTTAATGAGTGCGCGCATCTTGTCTCCAAGCAGGACTTTTAACTTTAAACGCGATTTTCTCGAAATGACGTTTTTTCAAACTGCGGACAGTTAAAGATTAGCTGAACCGATTTTAATAAATCTTAGCGCATTTTGTTTATTAACATATTCTGCAGGGTAATCTACAAACAACTTGGCAAAAAAAAAAAAAAAAATGAGAGTTTGATGAACCCCACACCTCTAGGCTACTTTATTGTACATTTGTTCGACCAATTCTCAAATATGCCTGTCCTGTTTGGCCCCCTTTTATGACCACCACATTAAATCTTCCTTGGGCAGATAATCTTCATTAGTGTCCTTACGCTGACAGGCTCACACTTATTTCTTTGGCATCTTTAGAACATAGACGGACAACCTCCAGAATTGTTTTGACTTTTGATTGTTTACAAGGGAGCCATCAATTCTCAGGAACTGTTAATATTTTCGTTCCTGGACGCTCCTTGAAGCATTACGATTTTTTGCATTTAACACAACATTGCACGAATTATGGCCGTAATATCATCAATGTCGTGCTCTTTCAATTGAAGTTTCTCCGTGACTGACTTCCACATTAAGGGACCAATTGAAGAATCGGTTTAGTTAATCAATAGATAGATAGGATAGAAATTTCCTCTTTTAATCCGAAAACAACCCAAAACTCTCGGAATTTTGATTGCCTTATATACTTTTTTGAATCAGCCCAGACAAGATCAAATATTTTGAAATTTTCTCTTTAAACATATTTTTCCAAAATTTGTTAACGATTTCCCTGTTCCCGAGCAAAATAACTTGGGGGGAAATTCACAAAACTTCCCTCGCAATGACGTTTACGATAGCAAAATTTTCACTCGGGGTGTCTTTTTAAAAAAATATTTCGGGATATTTTTGTGTGTTTGTTTTTTTCTGAAAACCCATTATGTCTCCTAAATGTCTACCAGTGAATTTAAAAAATTAGGTAGTGTATTTCGAAAGTAGCCGGTCACAATTTTGCCTTTACAAAAGATAATTCAAATAATGTTCCCTCATGATATATATGTGCAAGTTTTATAACAGTATCCTCATTTTCTCCTAAATTACCACATAATTGTACGTTGCATAATGCAAAGTGTAATTACATTTCCGGACGAATTTTCTTCGCATGTAGTATTCAGTTCCCTAATTAGCACACGTAATCCACCACACCTGGCAATCTGCTTATTCGGATGCAAATTCCAAAATACCCTCGCTTATACCCGGAAGATTCCCACAGGAATTTTCCCGAACATATGCATTACAAAGCGCAATACACGAAAATGAAGTTGTGGCAAAAACTTTCCGGAAAATTTCAAATAATTCATAACGAAATGATTGCCTCAAGTTCCGCCATTAGCGATCGTAAACAAAAACTTCCTTTATTCTCCTCCACGGGAAAAAAAGACGAACATGATCCCGAGGCTAAAACTAATAACTATCCCACGGTCTTGGACTCCAGCTCCTGTGGGCAGAGCAATAAATTCACTTTTCAAATTTTGATTTAATCTGCCCTCAACACAGATTGCATTTATATTTTATTATGCTAGTTAAACTGGACGTTTTCGGGTGCTGACCAGGCAATACTCGCTTAACAGATCTGCAATTTGGAGCCGAAGGGCCAGCGCAACTCCTTCAAACTTTAAAGTGGAGAGAGATTCAATTGCGCTGAAGCTGCTGTGCTCCTTCTGGTCCTCGAAATCTCGAGTTCCGGGAAAAGTTTGTGCCCGTAGGCACTATACCGACACTCCAAAGTGCAGTGTGCAGGCGGAGGGCACTTTGGAGTTCAAGCGAAAAATCTGTTAAATAAGAAAAAATTGGGTCTCCCCGACCCCGAATTTATATTCCATCAATTCCTGCAGCAAAGTTGTGCCAATAATTTATATATCGAAAAAGCCATGGGCCTTCAAACGAATATCGAAATATAAGTGCAAAAATAAAGAGGCGAGATTTTGTTGCTAGTCGTATGGGTTCTGGAGTTGAGGGCTGGCTGCCTTCTATCAAATTCAGGACCGCCCATCGAGGACTTGTTCATGTTCTGGACCACGCCGGGGGCAAAAAGGGGATGTCAGTAAACAGAATAGTATGTTCTACAATTTGGCACTCTCAGATAATCGCATCGTCTAAATCAAACATCCCTCTAGGAACAGTCATCATTTAGAGGACTGGAGTTTGCATCCAGAGAAGCAACCTTTCGGACCAAGGACGTTCTGTTGATGATAAGCAGCAATCGCATAGCCTTCCTCCCCTCACAAAGCTATCTCCATAAGGTAATTCAGGATGTCAGTAGCATACAAATTTTGATACATGAACGTCCCTGTCCCCAACGCGTGGAGATGCTGGGAAAAGCCACCAATAAAGCTGCGGTCGACGTCCGATTTTGGTGACTGGCGAACATCTGGCCAGGATACTTTTGCATGATGGATCAGCAGCATCTCTCTTGGACCGGAATAAATTATAAGACGTGAGCGAATTAAAGATTGAACCGCTCCGGATGTCAACGTTCCATGATGAATAGCGCCAGAGTCTGGCTGAAATGTGAAACAAAACCGCCGAGCAAAAATAATAAGCGCAAAGATTCTTCGAACGTCCTTGCAAAAAGATGTTTAATAAAAGTCGATTGCTTACTTTTCGGTCTGGTACTTGGTTTCTTAAATTGGCGCCCTACACATCTATCTACATAACATAAATCGCAATCCCCTGGGAGTAGTTGAGGATTCCGTCTCCGCGATATTCCAGATGAAATTCATTTAAGTGTGTCTTGGCGAAGAAAGTAAAATAATCTCGAAAGTTGAAGACCGACGCCTTCGTGCACAAGAATTTATAGCATGCTTCTTGTTTGACTGAAGAAAATTTGTCTTAATTAGATCCGCAACATAAAGGAGGTGCTCTCGCTGGCTCCGTTGGGGAATTTTCAAGGGTTGGTAAAAGGAAAACAAGGTAAAAGCGAAAAGGTGAATTTTGAAGCGCGCGCGAAAAGTTGCTTCATCAGGAGGTTGGCTTTAAATCTTTTCAAAACTGCTCCACGAGAAACTTCATAAATTTCACGGTAGTTATTCACGATTCACCTTCTCTTCACAATTTCGTCGTTCTGTTACATCTGCTTTATGACCAAGTAAAATTATCTTAATGGCAATGACATTTATGGGAAAATATTGTTATTGGTACAACTTTATACTAGACACTGACAAATATTCTTCGTATTGTGGTCTTTTTTAACACTTTAAAAGTTTTCTAATAAATAAAATAAGCTTATTTCATGGCGTTAACATTAAATTTTTTTTCTTTTTCTTTAATTATTCATAGGAAAATTAAGAACTGCCATTTATTTGTATAAATGTTGAGAAGAACGCTCATAACTTTAGAAAATTTTCTCTATTAAACGTTGCCCTTCTATAACACGTAACATACTAATCTGTGTTCCCGAATAAATATAAATATTGTATTTTGACCCAATTAATAAGTTCACTATTAAAGCTAAAAATGTTCGTCCTCGTCATCATCCGTAAAAGAGATTTCTCGTTAATCTTTGGTCTAAAAGAAAAAGACTTCACAAATACATTATATATGTAATTCAAAGTATTCATACCTGGTAACGTATTTAAGTTCCACGATGTAAACGTTTTATCAAAATCCTTCAATCCAAATCTTTTCAAAAAAAACTTTAATTCAGAGCAGTTTTGTAGGTTCCAATGTATCTGAGAATAAATAATATACACCTGTGTTCAAAAAAATAGTAGTGCACCAATGCGGCAAGTTTGCTGTTCTACAAATTCTCATGTACAAAACAAAGACAACTTTTTCACAAAACACAACATCAGGTGTTTAAGAATCTGATGAACAATTAAAAACATTTTAGTTCATAAGCATTGAATAGCAGTGTCTTCAGACAAGAGCACTTGCACTACTATTTTTTTGAACACAGGTGTAGGTACTGATTTTAATTTCCTCACATCAAATTAATAAGAATGTTAAATAATATACATTTTATGATTTTAGACTTTTTCTAAACTTTTGCTAACGCGGTTTAAATTCTTCCAATGTTCGACAAAGCAATAAAAAAGAAAGCCACAATTGAATTACCTAAGCAAAATAAGAATTTTATATTTTTGATAGGTGGTACTATAAAATTAACAAAACAAAAACCGAATTAAAATTTCATTTTCGCCAGTAATGAATATTTCCCATAAAATTTGTTTTCTGCTCTCATTGTTTGAAACTATTACAAAAGTGAGCAAACATCGAAACTATCTGGCAGAATTTATCGAGTAGGAAACAGAAGCCTTTTAGGGAAATTAATAAAGTTGCATGTCCAGCAGAATTCAACTGCTTACTTTTATGAGTGCTATTATAAGTAATAAGAAACACATAAATTTATCAATTGTGAAAAATTGGGACACTTATTTTAACCCATTAATGCGCAAAACGAGGATTTTGTGCACGCAAGTTCAATTGTACGATTCGAATAACAAATTGGGGCGATTTTCTTCCAAATTCGTATATAAGGAGTTTTTGGGGATGCTCTTTCAGAATCTGGCATTTGTTTTGGATACAAGCTTCAAAAACCCTATTGTTTTTTGAGTTTTTTCAAAAAAGTGCTGATTTTTTTTTGTCATTTTTCTTCTCAAAGTTGATATTCTTGTCGTTGCTGCTATTGAATGATTATATAACCACCAGAAATCGCGGTCCGAATGTCTAAACTTTTTCAAACCATCGTTTTGAAAGTTTTTTTTTGCTTTGGTTTTTGCAAAATGTCCATTTTGTACAGCAATGTAACAAAAAACTTCGCGATTTTTTTAAACGAAAAGGATCAACTTTACACACAAATTTATAGAACAGAAAATGCTTCAAATTAGCCATTTTTTCAAATTTTTTCGGAGTTCTTTTGGTTTTTTGGATCTGGCAAATTTTTGAAAAATCCAAAAATCTTCCAAAAAATTCTGAAAAAATGCACACGTATTCTTTGGCTAATTATAAGTACTTTTTTTCATAGAAAATTTATTCGTATAATTGATCCTTTTTGAGTTGAAGTTTTTTTTAGGATGAAATTTGGTGATATTTTTATTCAAAAAGGATCAATTATACGAATAAATTTTATATTACAAAAAGTGCTTATAATTAGCCAAAGAACACGTGCGAATTTTTTCAGAATTTTTCGGGATATTTTTGGATTTTTCAAAAATTGGCCAAATCCAAAAAACCAAAACTAGTCGAAAAAATTCACACGTTTTCTTTGGCTAATTTTAAACATTTTTTGTTCTACACTTTTTTTGTAAAGTGTCTCCTTTTCGTGTAAAAAAATCCAAGGTTTTTATTACATTGCTGTACAAAATGGCCATTTTGCAAAAACCAAAGCAAACATAACTTTGAAAACAATGGTTTGAGAAAGTTTAGACATTCGGACCGCGATTCCTGGTGGATATGATCATTCAATAGCAGCAACGATAAAATAATTGATTTTGAGAAGAAAAATTACCAAAAAAAATGAGCACTTTTTTAAAAAACCCAAAAAATAATGGTTTTTTTGAAGCTTTTATGCAAAACAAATGCCAGATTCTGAAAGAGCATCCGCAAAAACCCCTTATATACGAATTTGGAAGAAAATTGCCCCAATTTGCTATTCGAATCGTACAATTGAACTTGCGTGCACAAAATCCTCGTTTTGCGCATAAATGGGTTAAATTAAATCGAACTTTCAAATTATGAGTTATAAAGAAAACTTGACACACGATAGTTAACACGAGAATTTTATTTCCTGAAAGTTGTTCGCAAAAGGATTACACCATGGGTTTTTGGAAATAAATCACTCAAATGAAAACACTTGATTAGCGAAGTACTTTCCTTAAGTGCATTAATAGAAATCTTTCTGAATTATAGCATTTAGTATCCGTTTACTCTACATCCTACACTTTAAAAAGAAAATGCTAGAATGATTACCACTGCACATTTCTTACGGCAACATTTTCAGAATTTCATTAAATGTGCATTAACGATGTCACATCTGCTAGCTATTTTATTACACCCATAATAACCTCAGTCGTCAGTCAGTTTAAATATCTCATGCGAATATAATGAAGTCGTACTGTCGATAAGTCATACTACAATATTTAATTAAATCTGAACCAACATCCATCACCAGGCTGAAGTTGCAATTTGAGCAAAATATATACGGATCACAAGTAATTAATGAGTCGTTGGGAGGTGCAAATTTTCAGGCATTCTGATAGATGTCTTATAATTTATTTACTAATGTTCTCAGTCTGACACAAATTGAGTGCTGAAATGGACTCGTTTGAATGTACACCAAAAGTTTCAAAATTGATTGGGAGGCTTTTCCCGGTTGAATAAATCTTCTTGAATTTAAATTGCTGGTATAAAATCAACGACAAGCAAACTAATTAGATAAATTAATTTTTTTCTCCTTCATCTTCTTCTATTTTTTTTTCATTACAGTGCCGTTGCGGATGGCATCCTGACAGATAACCCGCACCTAGTCCTGCTTTTTTATCTCTCACAACTATTTTTAAGGGAATTAATTAAGAGCTATCGTCTGATACAAGTAGTGCCCATGGATATGTCTGGATATTACGGTAAGGATAATAATTTTAACATGCATGTAATATTCATTAACATGAGAAAATAATGCAAATTTTGTTTAATTGCTCATTAATATCGGAATCAGGTTGTTTTTTTTTTTTTTTTTAAAGTACAGTAAAAACTCAGATCAAGCATTTTATATGGATAATATTAATATTGTAAAATTATGTAACTATATATTTTTGTTCATCAATTTAATTATTTCACTTTTATTAACCTTTGGTAGGTAACAGATAAAAATAGAGAAATTCGGAATAAAATGATATTTTATACACCCGAGAAGATACCGAGGGGGAAATTAAATAAATGTATCAAACTTTTAAAAGAACATTTTATCTAAACTGCGGATGAACTAACATTTATATGACCTGCCAGTGTGTAAAAATTATCGAGTAAGCAATTTACTCCCAAGTAGATAGGAAACACTCAATTTTAATGGGGCTAAAATGAACATTTTATTTGATGTTGGCATATTTTACAGCATGTTGTGCCACCATAATGGCAGCATTTATCGCCCCATTAAATAATCATCAAAAGCATATTTTAGGAACATTTCTGAAGGTCTAATATTTGTTCAGTCCGTTTTTATTTGAGACATTAAATATACAATGTGTACGCTATTCTACATTTTGCAGCATTAACAGATTGGAGGCATCCAAAGGAAATACTTTAAATTCATAAGTTGAATAATAATGAACATTTTCATACAATACTAGTCGTCCAGTTATGTTTCAATGCTTTTAAATTGAGTTTTTCACACTTGTAATATGTAGTTTCATGCTGTTTCACACATTCATAGCATAAACCAATATATAACCGTATAGGATTTTAAAATAAATTTTATTAGCTCTCATCAATTAAAGAGTTGCTGAAAAGTCATACAAACAAATTGACTGGAGTGCTATGTTGAGGTATAAAGTATTAGTTTTGAAACGATTAGTTGTTTTCTTAAATTAAAATTATAGTTTAAATTTTTTCTTAATGCTTAATAAATTAAATTACCGCCTCATTGAAGTTACTTTAACGATGATGGTCTCAAAAGGAATTATGAATTTTTGAAATGGGGCGTACAAGGATGTTTTCAAGGAATAAAGGAATTAAACATTTACATGTGTATCTTCAAAGTACTTAAACTTTAAATCTGAGCAATTCTGTACTTAAAAAAATTTCCAAAACCAATCTGTTCTGTATCGGGAATTGGAAATCAATTGAAATAAATCATGGCATTTTGCCATTATCTAGCTTTCACTGTTGTTTGTTTGTGTTTGATCAACGTTTCTCGCAAAACAAGGAAATAAAATTGGTCCTGCCATTGATCAGCTCTATTCGAATTTTGTCTACATGATGGAAAGCAGCGAAACAAAGTGGTAAAGGATTTTGTAACAATCAATTTACGAATGCCCTTTCTATGCAAGTCACTCAGAGACTATCTCGACGATATTCTTTTTGTGTAACTTATATCGGAGCATTTGGAATGACTTGTGCAAATATGCTTTATGGTTCAACAATTACCTGTGGTAGATTCGTCTAACCTTTGAGTGAATTGTTTGACGCTATTTGCCCTGCTTTATTTCTAAAGGTCAGAGATGAACAGGGGAAATACGTTGCTTAACAACAGGACACTGTACAATATAACCTTGATACTTTGGTACTTTCGCCACATCATGCACTCATTAGGTAGTTCTGCTTTTGAGTACCGCAGATCGATAATGAAAAATGAAAGCGATTTTATCATTTAATCCTGGCATAATATACGTAAATATATTTAAGATAGACCTGTTTTTGAAGGTCATTTTTTCACGAAGAAATTAATTTTCTCATAAGTTATGCCAGTAACATGATTTATGCACCATGTGTCAAATAAATTTGTAATAACCGGGCCACATAATTTTAATATTTATAAATTTAGAAATTAATTTTAATTTCCTTACATGATTAGGTAGAAATCACTTACTGGCAACACATATGTAGTATAAAAAAACCAACAAAGAAATCCCATCTAAAATGGCTCGGACAAACAATTTCCCAATAAAAATAATAAGTTAGAGTCGCCAAATATCGTCCCTTTTTTGTAAAACAAATCTAAAAAAATAAAAAAAAAATACCACAGTAATAAATGCAACGTCAAACATTAGGTTCAATATTTCTTTATTCTTAAAAATAATCAAAAACGCGTTAACATTGTTAGAAAAAGTTATAAAATAGCTTTAACAAAAATACTCAAATTATGAAAATATATTTTTAGGCTCCTTATTACGTCCCGGAGACAATATTGAGATCACAATATCAGTACGTGAACTGGAGTTGTACTTACTCCTTTTCTATTATATAAAATTGAACCTAACTATCATATTAATATCTAATCAGCCCTTTCTTAATTATTTTAATCATTGGTAAGGTACAAATAGGTACTTATAATTCTCCAAACAAATAGTGCAGACAAATTTTCGGGACGATATAAGGTTCACGTAAGGGGACGATATTAGGAAATTTCTATTTATTTTGTCGCATCCATTTAAGCAGAAAACGTGTCATAACCTGAAAATTTTACTTAATCGATTAACATCTGAGATATTAATAGTTAGTTTGACAAAAAAATTGTATCAATAAGTCAGGTATCTCAATATTTTATGGAATCCGAGAATATTTCAATGAAAAACTCACCTTGAACACTTTTTTTGATTTTCGAATTTCTGTCGGTACGAACGTCGTGACGCACTCACTTCTACACAATGGCCGACTGATGCAACTCGCTGTCGGTTCGGGTCACTGATAATAGATGGCGGTTTTTAAAAGAGTAGATATTGAAGGGGACGAAATTAGATTTGGGGACGAAATTTGGCGACTGTACCTTACTTTTAATACAAAAATGCGTATTTGTAAGTTCTTATTAAGCATGAATAAAAATTTAAAGTAAATTTATTCTATCCCCTGATTTAATTCAGCACTTTTTGAAAATATAAATAATGTTTTTTGTGCGCTAGTTTTAGTACATTAAATTTTTAAATTATAGTCATTAAACTATTTTGCTTTAAAAAAAAAAAAAACATTTAGGTTAACAGTAGAAATGTTTATATTTTGCTAATTAGATATTATTGCGTGTGTTCTTTGTAGTCAAGACTAAGAGACTAATTAAATATACTCGTAGTATTGAAAGCCTACTAAAAGTGAAGGTGAAAAAGCAATTAAATAGACGTTTTCTGAAAGCCCTGCTTGTTTCGACTTCTCTAAAAATTCCATGTACATAGGACGTTTTGCGTTTCATAATTAAAAATATGATCTCAAAAGCTTACTCCCACGAGCACAGCTGTTTTTAAAAGAGGCGAAAAGGAATGCACGTTTGGGATATACTATAGCTGAATTAGGGGAGGTAACTTATAAAACAGAAGTTGAGTGAATAAGAACACTACCTTAGCTACTACAAACAGCAAAATTCAGAAGTAGTTAATTACAAAAACATGAGTCCGAAGTAGAAAGTTATTTTGTTAATTCGGAAAGAAGATCTATAGTTGGTAGATTGAAAGGAATCTACTTAAAAATAAAACAGGAAAAAGGAATTAAATGCTGAAGTAAATTTTTAATGTTTGTAGTGGTTAATTTCACAACTTTTCTGCTTTCACTTGAAATTCTTTTCTTAATTTAAAAGAGAAGGTGAAACATCGTAAATATTTCAAAGATTTTCAACAAACCTTTTTAGCCCACATATAGCGAGTTTTCGTGCTCGGAAAATAACAGCATACAATTTGTATGATTTCATAAATAAACTGCAAACATTTACCTATACCCGGAACTGGGAAAACCTTCACATAAATTTCCTAACAAATATTACACGGAAATCAGTTCAACGTTTATGCTCGGAAGAGTTCCTTTAGGGGTTTCCCGTCCTAATAGAGCAATACAAATTTGCTTTGCTTTCTAAATATACTATACTACGGCCTGTGGGAAAATTCTCTTCATCTTTTCTCTATTTTTCTTGCAGAAAATAGGGCCGGACCATCCAATATAGGGAACGTTATTAGTCAAATCCTCTTGTGTAAACAAATTACACCGGACTTTAATCAAGAGGAGCTGTGTAGTATAACAAAGGACTCCCAGGAAATTGCAAGGATACTGGGTGATATGCAGGAGTTCATGCCCCGACATGAAACATATCTCGGTAAGTGTGGTGCCTTCATCCATCATCGCAATTGATCCATTTACATTTTAATTCATAATCTAGATTTTACTCATGAAATATACACATTTCAATAGCCCAAGCGTGATTATATTTCGTGCTAATTTTGGTGTTATTTTTATTTTATAGCGGCGGAAAATTTCGTCCAGAGAAACGTCGAAACTACTTTTAGCTATAGAGAGGGATTTAAAAAATTACTATAATAAAGTAGAAAGGAATTTTAGGGCAGCGTGAATTCAGATAATTGAGGAATTAAAATATGATACCTAGTTGCAATTTCACTAACTACAATTTATGGACTTTTTCAGGGAAGAATTTATCTTTAATCAAAATTAAACATAAAAAAATTAATATCCAAGCAAGCACTTTCAGCTACACATTTTGTGTTGGCTTAAAGAAATTTAAATTAATTCCTATTATAAAAAAAGGAAAAGATTGCGGTGTGAAAAGCGAAAGGGTCGATGGACGGGACAAGTTGTCGACAGGCCCACATTTTGTGTCGGATTTGGGCGATAGGAAAATACTTGTCTTTTTGCAGAAGGGCAAATTGACGAACACATTTTAAAAAAATTCCTTAATTTTTTTCTGAATAGAATTGAATTTAAATTTGAAAGCATCCATATCAACTTATAAAATAATTTTCTACTTTGGCTCTGATTTTGTGCACAAATTTGGCAGAGCTAAAGTAACAGAATGTACTAAATATGCTAATGTGCTACACATAAACTCTGATTAAAGTAGCAGAGTCGGCTACTTTAGTTGTGCCACTTCAGCTAAGAATAAAATTCAAACAAGCTGTCAGTGCAATGCTTTGAATGCAGAAAAACCAATTCTAATTTGGCAGTGCTAAAGTTACGTAGCAAGTACATAAATAGGGCCTATTGCTCTATAAAAAATCGAATTTATATTTAAAAGAAGGCAGCCACTTGTTGTGTTTGAATTCAATGACAGTTTTTTATTTTAAAATAGGTTCCAATATTTTGATTTCTTCATTTTTAAAAATTCCCTAAAAACGAGCAATGGAGTTTAAGATAGTCTTCTTACTTACTCGGTCCAGATTAACTAATCGCAAAGGATTAAAGGATTAAGTACCTAAAAAAGCATAAAGTTTCAGAAATTAAACCTTCCCCTAACAAGTAACGTTTTTTTTCCGTTGCGAGCGAGTTAAGTGTTGTGTTTATCTCCTCCCCAGATAATTTTCAATTAATCTTAATAGAAAATGTCACGTCAGAGATCTTCACGACCATTAGCACAGAAGGGAAACGTTTCTCGGTTATGTCTCTAGTTGTTTCCCAATGTAATTAGGTGCCAAGACCCCACATAAGGAGCAGCAGCATGTGTCCTTTTTGCAAGAGGAAAGCGACAAAAATAATAAGTGTGTATTCTCTCCGGGAAGCCTTTTTTCTTGTCTCCTTATCACGCAACACCAAGACCAATTAATCATTGTAACAAATAATGACAGTAGTTATAATGATAACCAGTTAATAGCTCAATTAACCTCTTTTTATTTTTTAGAGAAAAACTCAGCCCTGACAGACGAGGCGAATGGACCGTGGCCAGCGAAAAGAAGACGAAATTCCATCTACAAGAATATGGGACTACTTTGTTGTGTCTCCAGGCCGAACTATCTCTGAAACGAAAAGTAATCAGGTTTCCATCTCCTGGCAAATACACGGATCTTCTATATTTTTTCTTTTGTTGTAACGTCCTCGATTCGGTTCTTAGAATTAAGTAGTTAGCACTTAAGGCAAACCAGTAGGCGATTGCGATCATGAAACACATCAAATCCTCCAAAAGAAAAAAACCTAGAAATGTAATCTGCTGGGACAGGCACTTAGCAAATTTCCGGATGATTTATACAAAGCAATACTTTTTAAGGTGTAGCCGTAACCAAAACAAAAACTGGTACAGAAACATACAAATACATAGCTCCTGCGCAATCTTGTGCAAAATTTAAGAAATTTAGTATCTAAAACAAAAAATCGTTATTCAAACTTCGATGTATTCTTGTACTCAAGTAGACAGCAATAATCGGTAAATTTAGTCAATTTTCAACTCAAAACATTTAATTCACTTCGATAAGTCTTAAAAAGTTTTTACGTAAAAAAAAGAAGTTATGCGGTAATAAGGTAGGACTAACTAAAACTGTTGAATAGGGGATACTGTGATAATGAACGTTTCTAATATGCAGCCCTACGTTCCATTTTTATTTTAAGTTGTTGTCTCCAAAGTGTATAGTGAAATCTTTACGAACTGTTACTGTAGAAAAAAAATAATGGACAAAAGGTTTCTGTATTTTAACTAAAAAAAAATAACTACGATAGTGGAGTGATTAGAACTAGTTGAAGGTAGTCGCGATTGAAGCTATCGATATTATTTTTACTAAACAACGTTAATTTATCACAATAACTATGAAATTAAGCCAAAAAGAAACTAGTTTTAAAGTTTTTATACCCTTAAAAAATGTACTAAACTTTTTATTATTAAGATTCTCTGATTTCGAAAAAATTAATTCAAAAAAACCGTCACGTCACATTTTCGAAAAAAAATAGGGTTTCAAATTTAAAAAAAAACCGTGTTTATGTCATTTTTGGAATTTTTTTAAAAAAATAATCGGATGTCGCAGGAGTTTGAAATGTAGCAACAATAAAAATTTAAATTCTATACTATAGTTATAAAATATTATGTAGTTATTAAAACCTTTGCCAAGGGTTGTTTGGGAAACAGTTTTTTCATTAAAGTTCGGTCATTTCATTTATATGACAGAAGAAAGACTCATGAAAAACCCTTTACCTGAACAAATCTTAATAAAGTTTATAAATAAATGATATTTTAAAGCGATAGTTAAAAATTCACATTTTTATATGGTTTACGTCATTATTTTCAAACAAATTTCAAAAACAACTAAAAGATAGTTATTTTTATTTGTTAACTCTATTTTTCTCGAAAACGTGACGTGATGAGAACACTACAATTTCACATTAGTGATAAGTTTCTATTTAAAGAATGAAAAAAATCCATTTCGTACGAATGGAAAGGAAAAGACTAAAATTTTTTAAACTAGTGTAATTAGGGTGCACGCAAACTATTCCATTTTCAAAGTATCTAGTTATCCCTTTTGCATTTAATTTTGTTTGGAACAAGGCAATCTAATTTTTAGTCTATACTAGACAGTGTGGTATACATATATTTGGCATTCCAAAAAATACAAAAGACAATGAGGAACCCTCAAACTGGAACGCCTAAGAATTTTAAATTAAACAATTTGTTATCGAGATGTATATTAGCGAAAATTTTAGGCTCTGCCTATAAAAATATTTACTTTGAATCAAAATTCCATTTAAGTATTTTGAAGAACGCAATCGAAGACGAGGCAGATTAATTCATAGTCACCAAAAATTTTTTAAATCAACAAAAATTGAAACATAAAAATTCAAAAAATTTTCCCACATAAATTATTACCCCGAGTAACTTGATCTCTTAAAATATTCAGTCCCAGTGCTTATATCAACTTCGAAATCTGGAAGATGAAAGAATCCCCCAATAAGTGGGATCCCCAAAAATTAATTCGTTTAGCGCTTCTAATTAGGGTCTTTCGCGATTTATAAATAATTAATGTTTTCCCCCACATACACGTGCAGAGGGTAGCAAAACCAGGAAAGTAACACTCATGATAATTGAGTCAGTCCCCAGGATGTATCTGATGAACACTTTATGCTTCGGGGATTAGTTGTTTTGTGAAAACACAAATATATATGCGATCCCTTCCACGTGTAAAAATTATGCGTGTACCCTAAAAAAAACAAAAATAAAAACATTAAACCACATTTAGCCTACAAGCCGTGAATTTGATGTTGAACATCAGAATCACGTGCTCTATACCTTCAAAAAAAAAAAAAAAAGGGTTTCAGGAACATCTCTCAACTTTTGCGGTTCATCATTAACTTTATGTTTTAACTTTATTTCCAGGATGGGTAGTTCTAGTTTGAATAATTTATGCATTTAAAAAGGTATAATACAATACATATATATATATTTAATTCGATAAAAGTTTTAAATTTAAATGCGCCTCCTGCGAAGCGCACGATTTTCGCATCACACGGTGGGGGGGGTATAATAAAAATTGGACCGGTGTGCAGAGCCTAACGAAGTGAACTTTTCCAATTTGAAACAAAGCCGGGAGGAGTGCAGAATTAAATGAAATTCAAATGAAGTCAATTTCTTTGTTTGAAACAATTCAATTATTTCCGTGATAAACTCGTATATTCCTAAAATGAGAAACTTAAATCAATTGTTAAATAATACAAGGCTACGTACTTGAGGGGAACTTAACAACTAGCAGTAAGGGTAGTGATCGATTGTTTTAAACGTGGTATATAGTGGACCAAAATTAGTAACAAAAAGAACCTTAGAAGCAATTATCATGGTGTGGACGAAGTTAGAGCACTGTTTACTCCTTAAGGCACGTACTCTTGATTAGTCTTTTAGATTGTCCACATTAATATTTTTATAGCGAACAACAAAAAGTGTGAAGGAACGATAATCGAGTCTTCGTAGAATAAAAATTCTTACAATAATATAAGGCCTCAATGCGGATCTATTCAAAGTAAAGAACAAAAACTGCATCTAAAAAAAGCTACGTACTCAAAACTCCTAACTACTTAGCTACGTCTTCAGAAAAAAAAGGTGTGATAAAAAAAGAACTCTTCAGCTATTTTCCTTCCGATCATCTAATTAAAATTTAAAATAAAAATGATGATAATAAGAAATGTCAATTAAGTACATAAAAAATTGTAATATGTCGGTGTGTTTTAGTAATGTTGATCAAATTAGTAGTGTGGTAGTATATAACAGGGATCGTAACTGTTATAAGTTATATATAAAAAATCTAAAATTAATTATTACTTTGAAACTTATATGATTTAAGACAAAATGAACCAATTATATTTCACCAAAAATATTTTAAGTTATTTTTAACTATAATCTTCGCCTACTATTAGTTTAAATCTTTTAAAACTGTTATGAACGATTTTTATTTTTTTTTGTTAAAAATTATGAATTACAATGGACTTTTATTTTTTAAATTAAAAATAACTGTTAAAAAAAACTTTTATTTTTTCTGTCTCATATAAAAGTCTTTTGAAGATTTTTATTTTTTCAGTATTTTATAAAAGTCTTTGAAGACTTTTATTTATAAAATATAAAAATAAAAGTCTTTGAAGACTTTTATTTTTAAAATATTAAAATAAAAGTCTTTTGCAGAAGATAAACAAAAAAATCATCGCGATTGGGGAGTCACACTATAAAAGCAGTCATAATATTTTACTTAATTTGAACAATTAAGTACAATGTTATGATTTTTTTTATAGTGTTATTTCGTAATCGTGAGGATTATTTTACTTATCTTCTGCAAAAGACTTTTATTTTCATATTTTAAAAATAAAAGTCTTCAAAGACTTTTATTTTTATATTTTATAAATAAAAGTCTTCAAAGACTTTTATAAAAAACTGAAAAAATAAAAATCTTAAAAAGACTTTTATACAAGACAGAAAAAAATAAAAGTCTTTTTTAATAGTTATTTTTCATTTAAAAAATAAAAGTCTTTCCATAACAGTTTTGAACGGCTTGAAAAAATAAAGAAAAAAAAATAAGTGTCTTTAATGACCTAAACCTTTTTCAATTAATTTTAACTAATATTTTTGATTGAAAGAAATTGAAATCTATAATAATTATTAAGTTTGACTTTTATAATAAAAGTATAAAATTTAAAAGTGACCATGTCATCGTAAAGTACTCGTCATGTTGGGTATCATGTATAAGTTTTATGCAAATCAAACAACTCTTACTACTTGATTTTTTACATCAAAAATATAAAAATAACAGTTATTTACGGTCCCTGGTACATAACAATTAAAAATTGATTTCAATTTGTGTGTACATCTGCCTTAAGGGATAAGCATGAGCTGTTTTAATTAATTTAAGACTTTAACTGATAAAAAAGAGGAGAAACATCAATTTTTGCAAGTAAAAGTAGTTTTTAAAATTACGATTTAAGTAAGCAGCACTTAGCGCACTTCAATATGTTGAAAAATTGTATATTTATCGTTCTCACGTAATATTTTCTGTATTATTTTTAAAAAGACCGACAATTAAATCAATCAATCAGATGAATTCCTGAAGCAATTACTATTCACTCAATTCCTAAACTAAGGATCAAACGTACAATGGAAATAAAATATGATGAATAGCTCAAAGACACTAGGTGTTTGCATACACATCGTTTGTATATATTATTTGTATATTTTATTTAATAAAGGAAGTTCTATAAAGTTATGTGAGAATAGTTGAAGAGCTTTGTGTTTTCTTTTAAACTAAGATCCTTTACTCATATCAACGTTATGTTAATAATTCAAGGACATTATATCAAACAAATAAAAGAGGATTCGAAATTTATTTTACTGAGCATGACACAATTTTAGTGCATCATTTTCCCCAATTTAAAACTGCTTGAATTTGCTTTTTCATGGAGCCTATAAATCATTCGATTAGTAATTAATTGAAATCGGTAATTTTTAATTGATCATAAAGAATTTATGTTTATACAATAAACATTTTGAATAATTTCGCTATTTATTCATTTGATTGGTATTCAAAATAAAAGTTCCTTTATTTCCAAAGATTTCATTTTCTTTTAAAGAATCAATCAAATTAACATATAAATTAATAATTGAGAAGCACGGAACAAAGATACATAATCATAAATTATTTTTTTACATGTTAAAAACTATCAGAAAATGGAAAATATACTTCGACTTTAGGTATTAAGAGTGCGTAATTTTGGGGAATTCTATCACTTCCGTGGTCCTTTGATTTAGGACGATTTCTAAAGTATTTTGTAGTAGGAAACAAGGAAAAAAATAGTGAACAAAGTCTATCTTGCATAAATTCCCAGATATTAAATAAATGTTATCTTATCGTTTCATACACAAAATGCTTTTGCTTTTCAAATCCGAAGATTTTCCTTTTACAAAATGCCTTTGACTGAAGTTTTCCCTTATACAAACTGTCTATCAAGCAATTTAATGTTATTTTATAAAAATTTTAAATCTTTGCTATGTTAATGATGAAAAATTTAAATTCAAGGAATAATTTCCCTATGTTCTGGATAGACAATAAAACCCCAGCTAGAATGAGAGCACCCTTTTTCGATTCTAGTAAACAACTAGAAAATCTAATCCGCTTTCGAACTCTGTAAAAAACGTTCGACTTAAGGGACACTAGTGGTAACCGCCTGAAAAAAAGGGTGATTTTTGGGAATTTTTTTAAAGACAGAATTTTTTAATATTTTAAGGATATATTTGTGAATGGATACATGATACAATTTTTGAACCAAAAAATTAAAAATTCAGCGAGTTATTCGCAATTTCCCAAGGCACCAAAAAAAAATTTTCGATCGGAAAACTGGAGGTTCATGGCATCGAGAAACATATACAGGGTGTTCAGAGGTGGGAGGGAAATATTGCAGAGGGTGAAAGGTCAGACCGAGACAAGCAAAAAATCGTATGGGTGGGGGGAAGGGGTATCTCGCACCGTTCGGCACTAACAGGGTGATTCGTAAATCAGAATTTTGCCTTATATGGGAACCGATCTTGTATTTTTATCCTTTTTTCTACGCATCGCAGCGACCCCAAACCGATCTCAAAAATTATTTCGAAGCCCTTTCCAAAAAGGTCAACAACACCCCCCTATCCCCAACCCCTTGGCCACAATCCCCCCTGGAAGTTGAAAAAATTAACTTTTATTTCACGATTTTTCACCTTTCGCCCCACTTTTCTTCGAAATTCATGTTATTAACATACCTACTTTTTATTTTTTTAAGTTGCCTATCTAATTACCTTTCCAAAAAGGTGCAACATGCCCAGGTAGAAAGAGGTTGCAAAAGTCCTGAAATTAAAACATCCTCACAGGTACCTAATTACTTTATTGAACCATAATGGAAAAAGTCGTTAAGTAAATAATTTTTATGGCAGCAAGTTCGGAAATGTTTGTTTAGGAAACACAGGTAATACATTTTTATTATTTCAGCAAAACAGTAATAAAATAATAAATGTAATCTCGTTAAATAGCGTTATTAGTTTATTATATCCATATTGACTCCTAAGTATCCTGACGCTCCGTTTCTAATACCTCCTATGAATTATGGTATAAAAATGGGTAAGTTTGAAAGGACATTGACCACAGTTCAAGAAGCAAGCGATAAAACCGGGTGTTTAATAGAAAAAATTAAGATAAAATGGCAGAATGCAGTGTTGAAGAGTCTGCCGATATAATTTACGTGTACGGTTTAGTAGACGGAAATGATAGTGAGGCCGTACGAGAATACCAAAGGAGATTCCCAAATCGGCGTGTACCCGACAGAAGGGTATTATATATATCAAGGACTTTCAGAAGGTTAAAAGAAACCGGAAGTGAAACCGCCCCCAGAGCAGAAACGCGATCAGGAACATCGGTCGATTCAGCGGACACCGACCAACAAATCCTCAACATCGTCAGGAACAGCCCTGAAATAAGCATCAGGCAGGTCGCACGACGGTTAGGATTGTCTCCAGGGAGAGTTTGGACCGTTGCGAACCGAGAGGGACTACATCCATACCACCATATCCCGGTCCAAGCACTACAGGAAGGAGATTCCGAAAGACGATTGCAATTCTGCACTTGGCTGCTCGAGTCTGACATCGAAAACAGAAGGTTTCTAGACCGAATTCTGTGGACGGATGAATCGCAATTCACCCGGGATGGCATCACAAACTTCCACAACCTCCACACCTGGTCAGATGTGAACCTACATAGGACAAGGTGTCGGTCCTTCCAGCAAAGATTTAGTGTCAATGTCTGGGCTAGCATCATCGGCAACCAGTTGATAGGACCCTTCATCTTGCCCCAAGTGCTGAATAGTCAGCTATATTCGGACTTTTTGGAGAATACCCTTCCGGATCTGTTGGAGGACATTCCCCTGGCCACCAGAAGCGCAATGTATTTACAGCACGACGGATCACCTGCGCATACAGGGAACATTGTTAGGGCAAGGTTGAATGAACATTACCCAGAGCACTGGATTGGACGAGGTGGACCGATTCCTTGGCCTGCTAGGTCACCGGACCTTACTCCACTGGACTTTTTCTTATGGGGAATGATGAAAGATGAAGTTTACTCAAGACCAATCAACACCAGAGAAGAATTAGTTACTAGGATTGGGACTGCAGCCACGAAAATACGGGAGAGACTGGCTACCATAGACCTGAAACGCGAAATAAGACGAAGGCTACTTGCATGCATCGAAACTGGCGAAGAACATTTTGAACAGCTTTTGTAGGACATAAGTTTTAATTGTAATTAGTTTTTAAGCGAACAAAATGTATTTTTTAGTTAACTTAAGAATAATTTCTTAAAAATTCGAATTGCCATGATATTCTATAAAAGGATTTTTGTAAATAAATTTTCGTATCCTTTTCCTACCTGGGCATGTTGCACCTTTTTGGAAAGGTAATTAGATAGGCAACTTAAAAAAAATAAAAAGTAGGTATGTTAATAACTTGAATTTCGGAGAAAAGCGGGGCGAAAGGTGAAAAATCGTGAAATAAAAGTTAATTTTTTCAACTTGCAGGGGGGATTGTGGCCAAGGGGTTGGGGATAGAGGGGCAGTGTTGACCGTTTTGGAAAGGGCTTCGAAATAGTAATTTTTTGAGATCGGTTTGGGGCCGCTACGATGCGTAGAAAAAAATATAAAAATACAAGAGCGGTTCCCATATAAAGCAGCCCTGATTTACGAATCACCCTGTAACTGCCGAACGGTGCGAGATACCCCCCCCCCCCCCCCCTCCCCACCCATACGATTTTTTGCTTGTCTCGGTCTGACCTTTCACCCCCTGCAATATTTCCCTCCTACCTCTGAACACCCTGTATAAAAGAAGCTGCAATAAGAATTAAATCGATCGGATGATTTGCCTTCGAGTTACAACTGCAGCAAATTTGAAAAAAAAAAAATTTCGCGAAACTCCAAAAACGTGTTTATAGTTTAATTCATGTACATTTCTCAATACCTCGATACGATGAGAGGCTGCTCTTCAGATGGCTGTAACTCAAAAACTACTTGAGATATAGATTTGAAATTTTTGTATGTCATTTTCAAAGGACTACAGAAATATGCCAATTAAAAAATTCTTTTCTCAAAATTTCACAGTGGTGCCTCTTAATTTTGCCGCCTACTTTTGAATCTTTTCTCCCCACAGCACAACAAATTTCTTGAATTCGCTTTCCCTCTAGTACTTTATCTCTGAAATTTTCTTCCTAACTGTAATTGCACGACTTTTCTGACATTTCGATCTGAAGTTCCGAGTTCTAAGTCAAGGACAGTAGTTGATTTTTCATAGGTGGATTCATCTGTTACACAAAAAGTACGAAAGGTACATAAAGTTGAGATATATACCACTGTCGAACAAGATTTCTAACTAGGTATCAATGTAATAGATATTTAGGAAACGAAATTTGACTAGATGTAGTTAGTTTTCAGTCAGGAGTATAATCGCTAATATTAATTACCATATCTTTTATGTGCCCGAAACCGGTCATTAACCCCGGCCAAGTGGCAAACAAATTCAGCGCAATGTCACTGGGTTGACGATTGCATTTGCACTGTATCTGAGAATCTGAGATAGCAGGGAAATATCTGAAACAGTACTGGAGTATCTGATAGAGTACCCGAGTACCACAAGTATACAAGCTAGGATGTAGTTAGCTACTTAAGGGCACTGACTGACCAAAATCTGCGGTCTTAACCTTTCGCTTTTTGTATGGGTGCCCCAGATTGTCTTCGTTCTGCGTGACTACTGCAGTCGAAAAATGTCGATAAAGATTCGCCTGACTACGAGGTCTTATCATTTTTTCGTGCTTTTGCCTCTCAAGAGAGATTATCGCGGAGGGTACTGGGTGATAGCGTTCTTTTTTTGGAATTTTCGTACCAATAAATCCTCTACTTTGCGATTACATTCAGTTCACGTTTTGAATTTCTCAGATAAACAGTAAAAATGCGTTTGATCATCCTCGACACGAACGAATCTGTGGGCCTATGGTCCGCAAAATATGTGATGAGAAGGATTAAAGACTTTAATCCAGGTCCAGATAGGTATTTATTAATTTGGTAATTAAGGTGAGATAGACGTTAAAAAGGTTACGATTCCAGATATTTTGTCCTCGGCCTTCCAACAGGCAGTACTCCACTGGGAATGTATAAGAAACTTATTGAGTTCCACAAGGCTGGCAAGATTTCATTTAAGTACGTGAAGACATTTAACATGGATGAATATGTCGGTAAGTACTTTCTTTTTATTTTAAAATAATTAAAGGAATGATTTGATCTATATTCATTAAAATTGGTTCATGTTTGGGTTTGTTAATTTAGAATTACCTATCAAAGTTTAGAAATTTAAAATGGCTAACCGAAAATTAGAAGAAGAAAAAAGAAGATCCATGAAAATGGGTACGTAGAGGTTTCTGAAATCAGATAAATTATATAACATTGTTTATAAAAATGTACTGCAGTGAACTAAATAGATCGAGTAAGTGCTTAAACTTCTAAGTGAGAGCGATAGACCGTATTTTAAACTAGGGTAGAATTAAGGCGAGTACCTCAACAACTTATTAAATAAAAACTAAAATTTTCAGATCTTCCCAGAGATCACCCGGAGAGCTATCATTTCTTCATGTGGAACAATTTCTTCAAGCACATTGACATTGACCCAAAAAATGTTCACATTCTCGATGGAAATGCACCTGATCTTGCAGCTGAATGTGATTCTTTCGAGCAGAAAATCAAAGATGCTGGTGGAGTGGAACTCTTTATTGGAGGAATTGGTCCTGATGGACATATTGCGTTTAACGAGCCGGGCTCCTCCTTGGTGTCCAGGACTCGAGTGAAGACCTTGGCACAGGATACCCTCGAAGCGAATGCTCGTTTCTTCGGGAATGATATGTCGAAGGTGCCCAAACAGGCCCTAACCGTCGGTGTAGGGACCGTGATGGATTCTAAAGAGGTCATGATTCTTATCACTGGTGCACATAAGGCCTTCGCACTTTACAAGGCAATCGAGGAAGGTGTTAACCACATGTGGACTGTGAGTGCATTCCAGCAGCACCCAAGCACGCTTATGATTTGTGACGAAGATGCAACATTGGAACTTAGGGTTAAAACTGTGAAATATTTCAAGGTAAGTGAAGAAAGTTAGTAGAACTGTTATGCGAAAACATTTGCTTGACTTGGTGAAGGAGTTTACTATTCGTTTAGAAATCCTGAGGGTACAGGGTAAATTGAATTCTTTAGTATCAGGAATGGACTTGCTTGACAAAAAAATTAAGCCCGAAAATTTATTTAATAATGCGATTATGCGATCACTTCAAAAACCAATCTCTACCTATCAATTGACACGATTTAACTTACTCACAAATGCTTGATCTAAACATTTAAAGATCTTATACTGGTCATTTGCGAAAAATGCAAATATGTTGTATATCAACACCATTAAAAATCCTATATCTTTTAATATACTCTTAAAATGGTTCTTTCAACTATAACTATAAGCACATATTGCCGCATTACATTCTTTAAACATCAAAAAACCTTTTCAAATTTCTTCTTGTAATGATCACTCTGTAATTATTTCGTATAGGCTTCTTAAGTTAACAAAATTGCATGTATCATTCTCTGTTATAAACAATAGGGAGTAAATAAAAATGTTTCTCCTTAAATTCCTGTATATAGATTCATCTGGTGTAGGGTAGATTTTGAAAAAAATAAAATAAACATCATAACAATAACTCACCTGATAGAATTATCTCGATGTTCCTCTAAATAGGCTCTTAGTGCGGTTCACCACAAGATGATCGAATGTGATCCCAACCGGAGACTCTCAGAATTCCCACATTAAAAATAATACAAAACGGCACACAACTTTTCAGCTACACAAGTAAACCACTTTTACGCTTTACAATTACAATTCGTTCAAATTGTGGCAATCTTATAAAAATTTATTTATTTTCCAGGGCCTCATGAATGTGCATGCAAAACTCATCGAAGGAACGTGAAATTCGGTACTCTTAAATTAGTATTTTGGTTTATTTTGTTAAACGTAAAATTTGTAATAAAACAAACATAAGAAAACATTTTTATAAGACAACATGTATTCATAGCTCTGCAGTTTTCTTTCTATACTTTCTGCGTAAATTTAAGCGACCAAGGAGCTGCTGCGCTACTTTATAAGTAATTACGATTAACAACACAATCACAACTAGGACATAAATGGTCATCACCGTACTTTCTTGTGGCATGTAGCATACAGAGACAGCATAATTATCAGGCGTAAATACAGCCTGGAAAGTATAAGAAACATAAATTAGAAATTTTTAATTCTAATAAAATAATAGATTAAGTTCAATAGCCTAAACTCAATGAAACCAATTCAGAAGATTTTCTTACCAGCACAAAACTTGGATTATTTTTATTCCTCCAATTAAAAGATGATAATGTGTATTCTTCAATTCCCAGTCGATTCCTTAATTTACAGAAATGATGAGAGTGTCCACTGAATGCCAGTCGCGGTTCCAGCATTTTTCCTGAAGTAATAAAATAAAATTTAATAGGACTTGGAAAGAAATTTTACTAAATTAGGTTTAACCAAGATACTCAGTAGATTTCTTAGATAGAACCTCCCAATTCTCTCGGTATCTTTCGAGTTTGGGTGCATCGTGTTGTTGACACACGGCGTCTGACAAGCGATAGGTCGGAAAATGCTGTAGACGTATCAAATATTAATTTTGAAAATCGTATGATAAAAACTAGAAAGCATACCTGCAAAATAATTGGTTTACTATAAATTATATCATTATCTACAGTTTTGCATCCCGTGGGATCCTTGCTACACTTTAGGGCCTCTGTATAAAATAATGTATTATAAGTAAGCTCTATAGTTTGCAAAAACCAGCTCACTAGAAATTTTCGAAATTTCACGTTGAGCCATATCGCAAAAATCACATCCATCATCCTCCATAGCCATTGAATTTATAGTGATAAAGTGAACATTTTTAATAGTATGCAACTCGACGCCGGTGTTGGAAAATTCCTCTTCAAACCGGTCCAAAAAATATGGATTCATTCTGGAAATGATCATGTTTTGATTGTCAGTTTAATTTAAAAATATTTTATTGTGAGTTCAAGTCTAATCTTTACAATTTTAATCAGAAATTAAATTCTCAAATGTAATTAAAATGCTAAACCACTGAGGAACTTACTTGTAATGAAAGCCGACATCGTGGTTTCCAACCAAAGCAATTAACTTAGTATCTTTAGGCTTATGGAATAGTTTGTGAAACCTTAAAACATATTCTTTATATTGTTCCTTATTTACAAAGTCGCCTTCGTCGAATATATCTCCTGGGGGTGAAAATAAAAGATTGCAGAAAGGCTTTTTAAGTCAAAATTAGCTTAAAAGTATTCTTTCTACCTAACATAAAAACCACCTCTGGGCGAAAAATAGTCAAAGCAGTTTGAAATGCGCGGTGCATTTGCCACTCCCGTTTCAATTTATCCAACCAATGTCCACGGATTGGCCCTAGCATATGAGTATCAGACATGATCATAGCCCAAACCTTATCTTGGGCACCAGTTGATTCAGAACTATTTAATTTAGGCCATCTACACTGAAAAAAGAATCAGGCTGTATTTAATTTTGTGTTGAATAAGGATTTATCACTTACGGTGATTATTGTCAGGTAGTATATAAGGAATTCACAAAAGAATACTGTTGCTGCTGATACTGCAATTAATATGAGAAGCGGTCTAATTTTTCGAACTCTCATATTGCAGCTGCCAGAAATGTCTTCCATGTAATAATTCTGCTTAATGTTCAAGACATACAGAGTTCATCTCAAACGTATAAAAATATCATAAAGGGTTAATTAAAAATACGAAAGCCTTTGACAAGTCCTAGTCAACTTTCAAATCGCTTTTTGGAGATATTCTGGATATGCCCATTTGTTAGCCTTTAGGTTTTACTTGTATTTGCTAAAATTTAAATTACAACGAAATATTAAAGTAATATTAAAAAAAAATTTTCTAGTTTTTGTAGAGAGTATAAATAGTGATAAATATATAATAACGATAAAATGAATAGACACCCAGAGTAATAAAAACATTTTTTGCAGACAACTGTGATCTCCTCTTTTAAAGAACTTATTATCTGACCTACATATTATATTGATAACAGTGAATAAAGGAAACCCGCTACCGCTACAAACCAAACTTGTACACACTTCTAAAATTGTTTCAGAAATTTTGCTTTCATGATTAATAATTTTCTATTTGGGAAATCCTGCAAAATTAAAGTAGGCACCAGTACCCAAAAGTATTGTTTTTCTGGTCGATTTCTCGTCAGTTTGCCTCAAGTCGTAGGTCATATCAAGTGCTACGAAATCGACAAGCCGTAAACGATATACATGTAATGTTATTATATTATATATGAGGCATTCTTTGTGAACGGACCACCCCCTGCTGTCCAAAAACGGTGAGCACCATTCTACCAAGGCTCAAAAGAAAGGTTTTAGTTTCTACTTTCGAATGCACACTGGCTTTCGAAGAGTCCGCCTATACAGAGCCCAATATGGAGGCTAAGACCACATGACCTCCATCACTTATTTTTGCTACTTATAAGGCTATAAAATCGATCGCATCATTCCGATTGAGGTCTACAAAGGCCCAAATGAAAGCTTTTGACTTCTGCATTCACCTGTATCGCAAATTTTTTTTTTTGGATTGCTCAAAATCCAATATGGCCGATAAAACCACGTGACCTTTATAATTTTACCACTTAAAAGAGTACAAAATGGCTCGCAGCATTCCGATAGAAGTCTACAATTAAATTAAATGAGTGTCTTTTGCAATACAGCTTCTGAAAGTAGAAGTCAAAAGCTTTAATTTGGGCCTTTGTAGACCTCAATCGGAATGATGCGACCGATTTTATAGCCTCATAAGTAGTAAAAGTAATGGAGGTCACGTGGTTTTAGCCGCCATATTGGGCTCTGTATAGGCGGACTCTTCGAAAGCCAGTGTGCATTCGAAAGTAGAAACCAAAGCCTTTCTTTTGAGCCTTGGTAGACCTTAAATGGAGCTCACCATTTTTGGACAGCAGGGGGTGGTCCGTTCACAAAGAATGCCTCATATATATGTATATATATATATATAAATGTATGCTCAATAGGGAATTATAAAAAGGCATTTATAAAATTTATAATTTTTTTTTTTTGCAATTTAGATTTCTTGAAGCTGAAATTAATGGCCAGATATATAGTGACTACTTTTATTTTATTTTACTAGCTGGGTTATCCGGTTTCACCCGGCGTTGGATAAACACTTACTAATTAAACACTTCTCAAATGTTCTAGTTTGTTATATCCTAGAAATTATTTCAACCCCTTTATGGATCCGCCATCTTGAATTTCCAAATCTTAATAATATTTAAAATTATTAGCCTTAAGATAATCATTGTACCAATTTTCATTAAAATCCGTTGAAATCGAGAAGTTTTGGTTGCCATATTGGATCCGCCATCTTGAATTTGGAAATTTTGCCAATACAGTAGAACGCCGATTATCCGAACGCCGATTAACCGAATCGCCAATTATCCGAATCGGTCCTAAGTGTAATATAAAAAATTAAAACCAAGTAATTTTTCAATAAAAACAAGTTTTGTGGGGACGCAAGAATACAAAAATGCGAGTGGCAATTGCCGTGTTCAATATTGATAGTCTGAGAGTGCCAGTTTTGAGGTGAGCTCGAAGCTCCAGCCAAACAAACATATATAGATATACTTCTCACCATATACCTACCAAGCTATATATTCAACAAGCTCAAAACTGGTAGTCTCTGGTTGCCAACTTTGAACCTACCAGTCTATGTCCGATTATCCGAATCGACCCCGGTCCCAAGTGATTCGCATAATCGGCGTTCTACTGTATTCTAAATTATTGGCCTCAGAGCAATCATTGTACTAATTTTCATTAATATCTGTTGAAATCGAGACATTTGGTCTCATATTGGACCAGCCATCTTGGATTTACAAATTTTAATAATATTCGAAATTTGTAGCCTCAGAATAATCATTCTACCAATTTTCATTTAAATCCATCGAAATCAAAACATTCTAGACGCCATGTTGGGTCCGCCATCTTGCATTTGGAAATTTTGATAATATTCAAAATTAGTGGTCTCAGAATAATCACTGTACCAATTTCCATTACAATCCGTTGAAATATTGGTCGCCATATTGGATTCGCCACCTTGGATTTGTAATATTCAAAATCAGTGACCTCAAAACAATCATTGTACTATTTTTCATTAAAATCCATTGAAATCGAGAAATCTTGGTCGCCGTATTGGATCCGCCATTTTGAATTTCTAACCGCAAAACCCCTATATACCAATTTTAATGAAAAGCGTTTCAAACTCAACATTTTCAGCCATCTTGGATCCGCCATTTTGAAACCCTATGTATTATCTGAAAAAAAAATTAACCTATATGTTAAGTTGGAATATGTACTACCTTCGGACAAAAAATGAAAAATATTGATGCAAGCGTTTAGGCGTGATTGAGCAACAAACAAACAAACAAACAAATTTTCATTTTTATATATACATATATATATAGGGATTTTTAAGATTTAAGAAAATAACTAAATAAATTTAGATATAATAAATTTGGAATTAAATTATTCTGATTGCATATAAAACAATATAAAATTTATTTATTTATCGGTCAACAAATAAAAAAAATTTTTTTGATGCCGAGATATTGTTAGTGGTTTTGTAATAGGTGTGCATTGACAACACTAAAAATATTTCTACCGTCGGTTTTGAATATTGGCTGTAATCAGTACTTTCGTGTGCTTGATTTGTTATCTTATCGATACATTTCTATAAATAAATTGATTTTTATATCATGTCTTTATCGCGAAGTTGTCTAAATGATATGGATATATCATGTCTTTATCCCGAAGTTGTCTCAATGATCCAAATGTGTTTTGTTACATTTGTGGTGAATAGACAGTTAAAAAGTTCAGTAAACCTATAACAGATTTTATAATCCAATTGTTTGTAAAATGTGCTATGAATACTTGAGACAGTGGATCAGTTTTCCAAGAAACCATATGAGGTTTGGAGTGCCTATGCAATGGAAAGAATAAAAAAATCACTTCGATTACTGTTACTTCTGCTGTGTTAATTTGCGTGGTGTTAACATTAAAAAATGATTTATCCAGACTTAGATTCGGCTAGAAGACCCTTGCCACATTCCGAGGAAGTACCTTTGATTTCAAGAGATCAAATTATATTGCCCCCCTTGCACACCTAGGCCTTATGAAACAATTTGTTAAAGCGCTAAATAAAAATGGGCAATGTATTTTCTTATATAACGAGAAAATTTCTTGGTCTGAGCATAGAAAAGATAAAAGCGGGAATTTTCGATGACCCACAAATAAGAATATTAATAAAAGATACTGATTTCTTAAGTTCAACAAACAATTTGGAACGACCTGCGTGGACTTAATTTGTTTAAATTACTAAAAACTTTCTCGGAAATCACAAGTCAAGTAACTACTCTGAAAATGTAAATGAAATGGATGTAGAGAACTTTAAAAACTTAGGTTGTAATATGTCCATCAAAGTGCACTATCTTCACAGTCATCTTGACCAATTCCCAGACAATCTTGGATCCTGTAGTGAAGAATAAGGGGAGCGATTTCACCAGAACCTAAAAACTATGTAAGAAGGTAACAAGACCGATGGGATCGGCATATTATGGCTGACTTTTGCTGGGGGATGCAACGTGATAGTCCCACTACTCCTCATTCACGAAAGTCATGAAAAAGAAAGTTTTTATTTAAATAATAATGTTATAAATGCTGTTTTCGATGTAAATTGTTTTTTTCTGTACAAGACAAAATCTAGAAAACTACAGGTAGGATATCAACATTTTTGCTATTAATGTAATCAGTATAAGGTCCTAAGTGAAAAAAAGTACAGCTTCTCGGCACCAAAACTAGTGTTGACCAGTGAATTGTTTTTGAAAAGTGTAGATATGTACCTACTAACCCAAAATCCCTGGTAATTATAGCGGGCAGGCAAAAACTGTGGCTCAGAAGCGAGCCATCCTTATAGATAGGGTAATAAATTGAATCCTTAGGAAAGATGATGATATTTGTGGCGGCAATAACCCAGTATAATGTATCTATTACTTGTAACTAACATTTGGCATCGATTAAAATTAGCTGGACGAGTGGTGCCCAACTGAGGTTCATGATTTGTTCTTCAGTCATTCAATGAATGTGAAAAAGGAAACGTTAACCTCTCACAGGTAATAAGTGTATTTTTGACCCATACGTGAAATCCTATTCGCCTAGAGCAGGTATTAGACTCTTCGATAAATGATCCTCATTTTCGACCCCTTAAACAACTTCGAACGAATTGTAATTAGGCTCATTTTACGATAAATTGCGCAATCTTTTATTTATTTCTTAGGAGCCGAGATATGAAATGTACGAATCTAATTGTAGTGAGTTCAGGTAGGTTTTTAGGATTAGTTTATTGTTAAATTTCTTAAATCCTAATCTATATAGTAAATTAAAAGTGTATGAATGTGGTCTTATGTGATTTATTGTAATAATCGCTAATTATTCAATTAATCATCTTGGCATAGGTATGTTCGTGTTCAAATGCGAAGTGTAAAAGAAAATCAAAAATCAGGTTACTTTTAAGGAGAAATATATTTTTTGTGTTTTGCTGTTTATACCTATTTATTATAATATAAACTAATTCTAAGGCCAAGGCACAAGGCACTTGTGTGATTCAATTTCTTGGGCGGAGAGTTATAGAGGATTCTTTTTACTTTTAAGTTACTGGGCGAAAAAAGTCTTAAGTATCTAAAAAGCACTATAATTACCCTTTTGAAAATTTAAATTAATTCAAATTGCTGTTTACATTACATATCAACTATAAATTCACCCGTTTGGGGTATTCTTTCTGTCGTAGACAATTTCCTTGATTTTGAGATTCAATTCGAGTCACTCGTAAACATTCCCTGGCAAATAAACAACGCAAGAAGGAGACAGCTGTTAAAGTACAGTTCTGCGAGAAATTATTTTCACCACGAATTTACAGTTCAGTGGGTCGAGGTTTTTCTGGAACGGATTGTCAATTCCAGCCAATTCCAGAAGGAAGAACAGCTGTTTTCCGATTCAGTTGTGTCCTTGCTCGATTTTGTTTATCGTTTTATTTCGTAAAGTGCATTTGATGAAAACAATTCGAATCGTATTGTGATTTAAGAAAAGCGGGTCTTTTACTTGTTTAAACGACTGGTACAATTTTATCTTGTCTTCATAAGAAGCTCTTCCGTCCTCCAAAAAATCCGTCAGAAAGCTCTCAAAGCTTTTCCGCTCACGAAATCGGCAGGGTGTGTTGCATTGTCGTATCGCTTCGTTCCGTTCACTCAGCTTTTAAGGCCCAACTATAATGTGCATACCGTACCGTGTAGAAGCATATGCAAACTTGCGATAACATACAAAACCTATCCTCGAACCATAATGGGAATATTCGTCCGTTTCGTTAAGTTTCGTTTTCCATATGCAAGGTTCGATCTAGAGCGTGTTTTGCATATGCAAACTGACAACAACCGACAATGGACGAGGAAGTGAGAATTTTTTGAAAATTTAATTAATGGTGTGCAGAGTTTAAAATAAAATAAAATAAATAAATCTTTTAATTCACTTAATCCTTCCATTTTAAAACTAAAAAAAGCACAAAGAATTATTACACTGAATATCTGACAGCTGTCGAATATGCATAAGCTTCCGTTCGTTGACTTTTGATAGCTTTCCGTACTGAACGATATGCACATTATAGTTGGGCCTTTAGCTCCGAACCAGCGCGGATCAGGAAAAAGAGGTCGTGCGGTAAAAACCTAGAGAGCGAAGGCGCGGGTTCCGCATATTGGAAAAGTGTTTTTATTTTTTCATGTGCCTTGTGTTGCCGGACGTTACATTAAGTTGCCCCCTCCGATAAATCGTTGATTTGAACCAACCGTCGTGGTTAATAAACGCATTTAAATAGGGGAAAACAGCAGAGGTTACCTTGCCCACACTTGAGAAGAAGAATTTTAAACGACACAGCGCAAGTGAACAACCCAACAAAATGAAGATCTGGACGTCAGAGCACACATTCAAGTGAGTTTTCATAATTCCAAGGCCTCCCCCGAGACGCATTTCAGGGGCGAATCGAAATTGCCAAGGAATTTCACATTTCCACACATAACCTCACTTAAATCCCCCAAAAGAAATCATCTGTGACGTAACAATTGGCTCTTCATTCATGCTGTCATGTGGACATTCCTTCGGAAAATTCCCGCATTCGTGGCGGACGGGGGTGTTGTGTGGTGGGGAAAAACCAGTGAGAGGTCTTAAACAACTTGCTTCTATTTGGCAATCGGGCTCGCATGGCCAGAGGGTGCCCTAGCAACAGCAGGCAGCGGAGGCTTTCCCCGCAATTTAAGACTAGGTCCATTCAAGTTGTGCGAAGCACGTCTGTGACTTTTCCGTCATTCGGTTATCTTTCAACAGCAGCGCACTTTGTACCCTCTGCTCGACGACGATGACGACGTCAAAGTTCGTTTCGTTTGGGGGCACTGGAGGCAATCTACAGAGCCTAAAGTTGCCTAAAGAGGTGGTGTTTTTGTTTGTTAAGATAAACGCTGCAAATTGCGAGTATACTCGTAGTTTTCTATGTGTCTAAATTAATATCTGTAATAGAATCTCAGCAGGAAATGGGTTTTAAATTATACAACAAGGTGTCTCTTTTGTGTATTTCGTAGAGCTAGTTTAATTTATCCTTGAAGTTTAAAAGAGATATTGCGCGCTGTTTTGGGCACTACTAAATTTCGTAGAGGCGAAGTGAACGACCAAAATCACGGTGATATATTTAAACTTTATATGCGGGGCTTTGACTATCTAATTTATTTCGGTTCGCGGAAAGTAGTCACGCTGAAATCACGTTTTTTAAACTTTTTATTAATTTGCTTTGCAAATCAGTCGAACTCAAAGGACAAGGTAAAATATTAATTTTATGCAATTGTAGAAAGGTAACTGACATTGTGTACCGTTTCGACATTAGATGAAATAGGAAGAAATAATTTCTCTTGCTTCCTAAATACTTAAGGCGAGTGGAATTGCAATTTGAGATTTTTGTATGTTTTTAAACAAACGATTAAAATAATAAAAAAGAAACGTATTTAATCTTTTCGCTTTGTTCAAGAATTCAGTTTTTGTAGCCACTCTACGCAATTCAGTAACGGCTCTTGTCAAGCTGAATTGAACTTCCAAGCACAAAAACTAATTCTTGATTAATTTTTTTTATTTGTTTACTATCAACGAGTGAAAATTGAAATTTGTTAAAATCTGATTTATTGCCATTGTATTATTGGAGACAAATCAGTAGATTACTGTTCGTTATCTAAGATACTCAAGTACTCTTTACGTAGCAAGAGATTCTTGCTTACAATTTTTTAAATAGAACAGGGTGACACCAACTAGCTGAATACGTGGCTGAATAAAACCCTGCAGTGAAGTACGGAGAAGTTTTCAGAAGTACCTGTAAAACTTTAAAATCTTTAATAATAATAATAGATTTATGCCGAACTTCTCAGCACGTTGCTGGAAATATTCACCTAATTCTGAGCGGCCTTCCATCCATTTTCTGAAATTTTTTTAAGCTAAATAACAAATTTGAAAAATAAAAGTTAATTCAAGTTTGCCCAAACAAATAATATTTCGTATATTTACTATTATTAATTATTCCTTTTTGATGCAGTTTAATTTTTCTATTCAACGTAATTTTTAATAAGTTTTTTTTTTAAATTCCAGAATACTGGGAGCATTTCTTATTTTTTCTGGCAAACTATTATAATAACACAGGTCAACAAAAGTTTTGCTTATGTTGTTTCCTAGAATGCTAAGAGAACAAATTTGTGGTATTTCCTACATTTAGGCTAGAACTTTGGCTTTCATTTGAGTTACATTACAAGTTCCTATAGCATTCCGTTATTTTTTTTAATGATTTTTCAAAAAAGGCAAAACAAGGTTTTTTGTACTTGGGGGTTATTTTTCTCGAAAACTGGAGGAATTTTCGTTTGCAAATTCGTTATTCACTGAAAAAATCCTATAAAAATGAAATATCACTTGTTTAGAAGTAGGGGAACCATTTAATTTTTTACTAATGTAATTAACTGAAGAGTAAGTTAGTATGATATTTTAGTCGGTTGGTTCTTGGTGCAGGTAGATTTGAACTTCCCATCATTTCTTTCCTTGTATTATATCCGTGAATCTCTTTTCTCAAAACTTATTTAATAAATGATTTTATATGTCCCTTTGTAATGTTATAGATGTCCTTAGCTTTATCTATCTCTGTTAACTTTAGTCGAAACAGTGGTTTAAAATCGCCACCGAACGAAACTCTCACAAGTTAAAAAGAAATATAATTTTTATGATTTTGATCTTTAAGGAGTTCAATCAACTTGTTTATTTTATGTTAGAATAAAGAGTGACTGTAGAAAAAAAGGTGTTTTAGCCTATTTTTCAAACACCTGTAACTTTGATTGGAATTAATAAAATTTAACGTATTTAATGTATCAAAATTGTTGCAAAAAGCAATTTTTATTGTTCTATAAACTAAACTACCCCCCTTATTAAGCCAGTATTTAGTAATCAGCCATACCTATAACTCTTTAACTCGATTTTTCTTGAGATATTTTATGATTTACTACTTTTTTGGTGCCTTGGAGGTACTTTAACCCTCTTTTTCGGGATGAATTTTCATCAAATCCAAGGGTGATACCCGTTTATGTGTTTTTTATGTTTCATATTACACAAAAATGTGTTTTTTAAATTGATAAAAATATTTTTTTAATTTTTTACTTTTCAACCCCATTAAAGGGGTTGATTACACCTCTTCTGTAAGGGTAATTTTGTCTACGACACATTCGACAATCACTTGAAGTCAATATATCAATCACTATTAATCAATGTATGTTATTTACATAAGTAACAATATTAACTATTAAAGTAATAAACAAACTTCTTCTTGCACGTTCGTTATGCAAAAATAAGGGGGTAATTAACCCTTTGTTTAAGGGGATATTTAACTTCTAGAACAATAAATCTTGCTTTTTGAACAAGTTCATGACCAGACAACAATTTTGAGCACTTGTACGTTACATTTAATCAATTAAAATCGAAGTTACAGGTCTTTGAAAAACAGGCTAACTTTACGCACATTTTTTTACGTAGTTATTCATCATCAACCTTTAAAAACTCGATAGTAAACACACAGACGATTAATTGCTGGCCCATAGTACAAATTGCTTACTTAAAAGTGTGTAGTGTAAATCGCAGAAAAAAATTGTTTTCGTCAGCTGTTGCTATAAATAGCTGCGCACGAGGTTTTAATATATTTCACGCTTTCTTAAAATTTTTCGTGAGTATAATAAAACAAAAGTTGCCTCGAATTGTCTCTGTGAAAGACGTAGACGCAGTTACGCAATGTGTGATTTTCTTTGTTGTGCCATTCTTATGGCCTCTTTTGGAGGAAATTTGCGCTGATAAAGTACGAATAGAATTATTTTTATTACACAATATCGGCTATATAAGTACAAAAACACTCTTTAAAAAAATATACAATACAATCACTTTTTAAAGCTCTAAATTAGCCTATTGGTTGTGTTAATTGATATTTCTAAAATTTATCTTTTATTGATGGGGGGACGAATTATTAGCGCTTTGTTATATTTTTTTTATTGAATTCATATCTTATATTGTGAGTATCTAAAATAGAAGCTTTGAAATATAATTTAATTGTAGGAAATAATTGTGTGTATTGTATGTAGTAGGCGGTTAGTGTTTTTCTTTTTCGTCTTCAAAAGAAGCATTTTCATGGTTCCATTGAATCCTTCTATTCGCCGTTTGCATGCAATAAAAATTGCACGCGTTTGCATTCTCCTGTGTATAAATAATTTTTTGAACTTCAGCCAAAAACGGAAAGCGCTTAGCCAAGTGTGCTTAATTTATTCCTTTAAAGAAAGTATCACCGCTCAAAAGCCATGGTCAAATAAAATCAGCTTTTGGACTAGGCGATTATGCCGTCATTCAGCTTCTGCTTCAAAATTGGATAAGTTAATTAAATCCAATTTGTGTTTGAAAATTACTCATTACCAGAAGACACGCTTAGCTGGTTCTAAATATGCCTAATCAAATATTTTGTTTGCTTACAGCCACCCATGGGAGACAGTGGCCCAGGCCGCTTGGAGGAAATATCCAAATCCCATGAACCCGGCCGTCATAGGAACAGACGTAGTTGAGAGGAAGGTTGTCGCCGGGGTGCTTCACACGCATAGGCTAGTCAGCTCAAAGTGGTATTTCCCGAAATGGGCGCAAGCGGTAAGTATCTTCCAGATTTTTAAGCTGGATTTACCTCTTAAACTCCTCCCCATCCACCAATCCATATCGCAGGAGCCCATCTCAGGGATTTTCGGGATGTTAGAATCTTATTCCCGGCACTCGTGCGTCCTTGAACTTGAGCTCTGCTTAAATCGATTTGTTTGCAATTGACGTCAGAGAGGGTCGGGTCGGACAGCAAATGGCTTATATAATGCGGTATTCAAAATAATTTTTTAAAGTTTTACAATGTCTAGGTGCTATTTTTGTAATTTTTACTGAAGAAGAAGCAAACGTAGCTAAATTAAGACCCTTGTAAGCTTTTAAAGAAAATGAGTAAAGTATATATTTTGTGGCTTCCTCTTTCCTTAAGAAATTCGGGGGAGGCGGATACGCCTTAAGACTTTTGTTATGTCACGAAAAGGGCAGTTCGTTGACTTCGGGGTTAAATATTCCGCCCATCGGAAATATTTTTGGATTAATATTGTGCAGCTATTATGTTTAAAAATAGAATGTTTAAGTCGCGAAGTTGTGTAAGTGGGTATTAAGTTATGAGAGAAATTTTAAGTACTTCCACGCGTTCCGGGAATACATAACAACAGATTACCTAATTGGAAATAATTGAAGTTATTCTGTAGATTTTGCTTGTTGCATTAAATATTATGTAGACGGAAGAAAATAAAGCTTAGTACTGTTTCATAAAGCTATACACCTTTAAGGCTTTAGTTATACATATTTTAGTATTTTTTTCTGCATTTATGAGCTTTTAGTTATATTTGATTGAGGATTATATTTCGAAACAATGCGTGAAATTTGCAGCGTAATCTCTACGGGGCATAATTGAAACGTGCATGGGCGAATACATGAATTATTAATTTCAAGAGCCGGTTTGTTTTAGTCCGTAAAATTAATTTTATGACTAGTTCTTTCGGAATATTATTGTTATACAATACATAATGGCAAACATTTTATTCCAAAATTAAAATACACATATAAGCATTGGTGGTAGTATAATGTGTACTTGCTGGCGTCCCAAAAGAGTGTGTACTTGGGCCGCTACTGTACAATATTTACACCTCCGATTATCATAGCCTTCCCAACTGCCATTCAGCTATGTTGAAAATTGTGGGCGATCTAAGAATGTATCAGATATTAAAATAAGTGGAAAATTCAAACCAACTCCTGTAAGACTCAAGCTATTTTCTCCAATGCCAAAGAAAACAGCTTTATAACTTAGCAGAATCTTCAGCTCTCCTGCATTGATTTAAAATATCTAGAAATTACCTTTGATAAAAAAAATTATTATTTGGTAAACACATATATTAATATCAGTCCAAAAAGCAAATAATCTAAAAATAAATCCCTTAACACACTCTTTCGAATTCATTTTACATGTTATATCGACTTAATAAATTTTAATAATAATAGTAATTAAATACACGCATAAAATTTATTTTATACAAGCTTGGTATATATTTTTATCTTATGCAAAGGTCACCTATTAATTCAATACAATATTTTGATTTACACATTTCGTGTTATTCTTTATTGAAATAAATTAACAATTATGCACATGCGTCCGAACGATACAAAGGGAATTCTTATATTAGGTTAAATAGGTCGAAGCAGACGGCCAATCAGTGAGGAGAAAACTATTCATTTCAGTGTTTATTCAATCATTCATCTGGATCCATGCACCTCCCAATCAAGCTGTATAGAGAATTCTGTAGTTTGCAAATTGAACTTTTTGCTGCAATATTATTTACTTAACCCCTTGGCACTTGTAGGTCATATAAAGTGAAAAATTCACGAAACGCTTATGAATAAAAATTACTCGAGAATGCAAATGATAAGAAATATAAATGAAAGAAGCAAAACAAATAGAATTGCAAAGAATTTAAATAGATTTTTTCTCTTAAAGGCTAGACGGGAAAAAGCTTGTTTAAGTTGTTTAGAGGACTGTATCCATCGGCATATTTTCATTTTAAAATAAAGCTATCCAATTTGATGAGAATATTTCATTTATTTTGTTTGCAGAATTGCGATCAATACGGCATTTTAAGTGCTCTATTATTTGTTGTTCTAGGTTCATAGTCCAAATCGATAGGACATAAAATAATAAATTGCAGGCGAAACACCATTTGTTGTTGTCTATCATACTTATAAAAGGGCGGGTCTTGAACTTTTCAATTATGCAGCATATAACAAGCTTAATGAAAAATCGATTACATTTTGAAACGTATATTTGTTTGTTCGTTTCATCTTTCATTTTAGGAATACAAAATACATATTGAATTGGATTAATGTTGCTCGTTGTTTAGAGGATTAAACTTGTTAAACCCACTCATTACAAAGATATCAATTTTTCAATGGCACATCTTTGTTCATGAATGTTTGTAGTTTGCGTGCTATCAGCAAGTAGGAGAACACAAGGAAATAAAACAAAAGCAAGTAATTGAAGGCAAGTAAAATAACACAGGGGGAAATCGTGGAGAAATCAATAAAGCTCATTAATACGGTTGTTGGGAGTTTGTAAATAATGTGTTTGCTAAACTCACAAAATTTTCAATTAAACTGCTGATCTTATTATTATTGGAACATCTTAGTTCTGTATAAGTTGGGAATAATGGGAAATTTACGTTTTACTGCCATCAAAACTTTTAAATATTTCTGAGTTCATAATTGATTGCAAACAAAAATCATCACCTAGGAAATAAAGAAGAGTAATTTTCCCCATACGAGGAACCGAATTAAAATATTCCTGCAGGAGGGGTTCTGGGACTTAAGCGATTAAACCATCGCGTGGATTGAAGTTTATTGGACTACATTTATTGCAGGAGATTTATTTTCACACTTTTATCTACGCCTCATACTGTCCCCAATTGCGACTAATAAAATGTTTCTACTGAGATGAAAAAGTCAAATTGCAGTGTTTTCCGGCCTTCAAATTTATATAAAATTCATTTTCGTTGTTATGATACTCAGAGTTTTACTTTAAATTCTTTACGTTCTAAATATTTTTGTTTTTGTACTTATTTCGAGAGGATTTCACAGAAATATTGTCTGGAAAATGGAATTCTTATCAAATTTGATTCTATATGACTAAAACCTTGTCTTTTTAATAAAACCAAGTCATTTTTATGAATCATATTCGGAAAAATCACGATGAGAATTTCTGCTTTTTACAGTCTGATTGAGATGGCGACTATTTGTATTTGTTTCTTTCCCAATTATCACACAGTTTAATTTTTGTTATCTCACTTATTTGCGCATTTCAAGGTTATTGATCTTTTGATTAGGAAATTGTTCTAAATTATTTGTTTAAAAAAAGGTGATAACGATTATAATTGCTTCAATCATCTGTAAACCTCATGGAAATTAGTTGTTATCTTTCCCGATGATACAGTGTAAAGGTTAAGATTTATGAGATTAAAGGTGGCTTTTCATCAATCAAAGCATATAGAAAATAAAATTTCTTGATATGTATCTGCAACTGTTACCAGTTCGAAAATAATTGGCAATAATTAGAAAGTTTATTTTTAGCTTCAAAAGAATTTGATTTATGTGCGATTAATAGGGCTGCTTTCAGTAGTAATTGATAGGAATTAGAGTGGGAATTAGGAACATTCAGCTACAAGACCTAATAATTAGTTTCAAGTGTGGTTAGGAAATGAAATTTTTCTCTTCTATCTACTAGGATTAAAGTTTGGGAGTTGACCCTTTTTGATTATGCAGAGTTTAATAAAAGAACACGTACATTGTCCTTTAAATAATAATAAGAATTTTCAACAACAATAAATTTTATTTTACAGATCATTGGTTCAGCGAAAGTATGTTACGCAAGTGAAAAATCCACTGTAGACCCCGTAGGGAAGGAAATGGTCTTAAAAACAAATAATTTAACATTCTGTAGACACATATCTGTCGATGAGGTTCTACACTATTCTCCGCATCCTACAGATCCAAGTAAGACGCTGCTGAAACAGGAAGCAACAGTCAACGTTCAGGGAGTTCCATTAAGTCACTACATGGAAGATCTTCTGACAACAAAAATTAGCTTAAATGCCGGAAAAGGCCGTCAAGGGCTTGAATGGGTGATAGCCAGAATAAACTCGGAGGTATGCACTTTTAAATAAATTTTTGAATTTGGACAGGAGGTAGCTAAATAAAACTTTTAATTTGTTTTTTAAATAGGTTATGGGCATTGCAGAAACAGCGGCCAAGAGCACCGATGATCTCCTGTCGCACACTAAAAAATCTCTTGACGATATGACGGAAAGTGCTAGGAAAAGCATGGATGAATTGAGCGCATCAGCAACGAAGCGCATGCATATCTAGCATCCAGAACTGCAGCATGGACCGCTTACATAAAATTCCCGAAAACAAATAATTTTTGTTGAACAGAAAGAGCCTAAACGTTGCTGAGCAATGAATGCAGGAGACCACTACCAACGTGTCTCGATACACTAAAATGCATTGAATGAAAAGAACAAAACAACTCCACGGTGCCGGAAAGAGGCATGAGTCGCGACTTAGCTACGACTTCAACATGTGATTTTTTAGATTAAATTCGTCTTGTATATCTCCAGTTAGTCCTACATTGGATCAATTGTTCAAGTTTTTTAAGTAATTTAATCCCTAATGTGGTAGTAGTTTTATAATATGTTGAATGTTGCTTTTATATATTCATTTCGAATGAGCAACTCACTGAAAGTTTCGTCTTTTTGCGTTATTTTTTGTTTCGCGATAAATCCATTACGAGTTTTTGTCAGTATTTATTATATAAGGGGATATAAAAATCTTCCCCTACATTATTTTCTTAGTTAAAACAGTCGGAATTTCGCTCTATTGTAAAACTACTACCCAAAATGACAATAAAGCACCAAAAAATAGTTTAATCAATGGGAAAAAATAAATCACTGTATCATTTGCTTTACACTATAATAAACCTTTGGCTCATTTCTAATTGGGATTTCGTATTGTGTTCAAAAACAAAACATCATTAGAATAATTTTTAGATTTATCGTAAAATCAAGAACCTTACCCGTAACTAATGTAGTTTAAGTGCTTTCCTATTTAGCTAGTCTTGTTACTGCAAAAAAAAAAAAACTATCATCTTGTGATATGTATTCCTTTTGCTGTACAGGAGCTTGATTTTAAGACATCGTCGTAAATTTTAGGTTTTATAAATATTTATTTATTGTTCATCTCGATGGTAACAAAAATTTTATTATAAATATGGGAACAAATATTCCAAGACCATAGTGAAAGACATCTGATATTGAAAAGGATTAAGAGAGTGATTATGTGAATTTTTTAATTTTAATAAGATTGGACATAGCGCACTTAGTTGTTTTATTTCATGAAAATTCCTGTAAATTGTAAATAGTTTCTGGTCTAAAATCAATTATCGTATTTTACCAGCAACACAAATACTTGTTCGAAATTGTGGCTTAACACGTTGAGTGCTATGTCAGTCACTCGTGACTGACACTCCATAGCTGAATGTGAAGCTGAGTGAAAACGTGGCACTCAACGTGTTAACGAACGTCTCAAAATTTAGGTGGTCAGAGTCGAAATTGTCTTGCAGCAGCCTACTTAGCGAGTAATTTAAAAGTATAGCTAACAGATTGACCGTTAATTCAATTACAAATGGTGAAAAGAAATGTATATAAAATTTGAGTTGTTTTACAGAATAGGAAATTAGTTACATAACACTTTACGTTGACGGTAAGATTATGAATGACTGCATTCAAGTAGATGGATTTTAGAGACGAAGGCATAATTCAGCAATTGATCTTGAAAAGTTGAATGCTGTGCAATCGGCTAAAAAAACTGGCAAACGCGCCCTATTATTTGCTTGCTCTACGTGCGGTAAACAAGGAGCTGTAGGGACTCTTACTGCGAAATAATGGATCTTAAGTAAATTTCTTTAATTTATAAAAATTAAAATGCCTTGAGGAATCAGAACTTTGGGACTAAATATTTTTCGTTATTCGATATAAGTTAATAAACACCTGAGAGAAAGGTTTACTTAGATTGCAGAAAGCAAATTCGTGATTGACTGCCAGTTTTGAGATAACTCATTGATGGGTATAGCTGAATTAAAGGCTGAATATGATCGTGTCACGAGTTATCTCGTAGCTGGCAGTCAATGGGTTAATCATTAAATTAAGCTATTTCCCAATTCAGCATCAATCCCATTTTTACTATACGATATATTCTAGTCAAGAATTCATACCCCACGGGACATCTATCACATTAAAGCTAATCCGTAAAATGTAATAGCTGAATAGGAAATAATAATTCTCATTGGAATCACACATGTAATTCAGGTATTTGGTCGAAGCGAGTATCGTACTTTGACGACTTGTACTAGAACTCTAGGAAGTGAATATTTCAAGGTATCTTAAATAACATAAGATACAAAAAATAGGTCGGACCAATATAATTACTGCTGTATCTTTTAAAAATCAATGTTCAAAATAAAAAACTTCGATGGAATTTTTAAGCGCCTCATGGTATGCAAAGTGCACTGACCATAATCAGAAAATCTTCAGAATTCGATAATCGAATTTGTCTAAACTGCAACTTATGTGGATAGTGCGAGATTGTGAATTTTTGATTGGCTGCCGCCCGGCTCGCGAAATTGGCGTCATATGACGTATTTGTGCAGGCAGGATTTTTAATGAATGCGAAGTTTTTTCATCAGTGAAATTTGTTTGGTGAGTTTAAAGTTCTAGGTGGAATAATAATTAATCTAAAATCGTTTTAAATTAATGCGCTCTAATCAGCTGCAAGAAGGGTATTTATGAGGTAAGCACTTCGTGTCGTATTCTTCAGAAGTTGCATTTGAAGCATTTTATTTATGAAGACCTAAGAGAGGTTTTGCAAAAGAAAGAGAATTACATTTCTTTTCTGGATAATAGGCATAAAATTCTACCTACTGCACAAAATTAAAGTTATAGTTGATGGCTCCTACAGATTACTTATTATATATTCATTTTATAAGGCTAAAAAGCTTCTAAAGACAGGTGGTTGAATGCCTGTCCTGTGTGTGCCAAATTGTCCTGACTCTTAAAGGGACTCGGTGGTCTAGCGCCCGAAAATTTGAGGTATTTTTAAAATTTTGTTTAAGGTTAAATTAATGAACAACGAAATTGAACCTTTTTAGGTCTATTAGTTTTTAATACTCATGCTGCATACAAGAACATTAAAAATTTTTGTGTTAAAAATGGCTCTAAATAAGACCTCCCCAAAAAAAGTACCTGGGTCAAAAAGTATTTATAACAAGAGGGGACACTAGCTGTTATTCCTTATCTTTTTTCGACCTTGGTACCGTAACAGGAACGAAATGGGAATTTCTGCTAGAAACAGGTAGTAATAAAAAAGGCATAGGTAAGTGAGAGAAAAAAAAAAAAAATTGGTGCGAAAAGTGGAACACTCCTGCAGGGTGCACCTCACAAAAATCTTTTATCACAAAACTTTTCTATGATCACATTACAAGCTGCCTTTTCCACAGCCATACACCAAACACATTACCTTAAGCTTACCCATCATTTATCGAAAGCAAATTTACCCCCCGATTCTGGATAAAAATTAAGAGCTCTTAACCTCTTAACTACTATCAAAAATCCTTTTAAAGGAATTAATATGCTACCATATTATTGAACAAACATTTGAAATTCTTTTATAAAAAGAGGTTCATCTCTTGAATTAAAGGGATTTTTCAAAATAATTAAGAGGTTAAGAGTTCTTAACTTTTATGTTGATTTGGTGGGTTAATTTAATTTAATTAATTATGTCTAAAAAAGGACTTTTTTACTTAAAAACTTTTAAGCTTGTTCATATTTACGAACAACTCAAGAGCACGCGGTACTTTACGCAAAGCGAGCGAAACACACAATAATTCCAAACTAGAGCGCCTTTAAAAATGCACAATGAAAAAATGTAAACAATCTCGTCAGCGTGTTGAGAGTGTCCCTTCTTCCTAGTAGGAAAAAGAAGGGGCTAAGAAGAAGTGATTTAACTGCTTCTCGGGCAACTAGTAGTCCTTCCCGACTCGATTTTTTTCCTTCATCTTTTTTACCCACGACGGGATTGGAGGCAAGGTCTTCGACTTTCGTTTCCCTAATAACCAGGGATAGAAGAAGTTACTCTGAATCAATGACATAATCGCTTATGCTGAATGACTATTATAAGAAGTGTTAGGTAAGCGCTTCTACTTTCGCTTCCCCAATAACCAGAAGAAGTTATTCAAAATAAGTGGAATAATAGGGCGTATTTTATTTTAATAAACTGAGCAAAAGATCTGCTTCACTTTTTATATAGAAAAACAAAACTTGATTTGAATCTAAATAAAAATTGAGACAGAGTTGTTGCTCAGCTTATTAAAATATGAGGCACTCATTGAATTAATAAAAATTAAAACAAATTGTCATGCGCACTTTCTCTTTCAGAGTAAGAAGAAAACGCGTAGATGCAAGCACATCGCACGATGACGAAATCTTTTTAAAACAAAACAAGTTTTTAGGTAAAACTCATTTACTCCTTACCCAATCGATTCTTAGGAAGCAGGGATATAAGAGGTACCTGCAGACCCATGCTAGAGGGAATATTGAAAATGCTTGGAAGTAGTTATATCAGGCCTTCTTAGGGCAATCCCTTTTTACATTTCCTACTGGGTTGTTAATATCGATATTCTTTGCCTGGGTGGTGTGGTAGATTTTGCCTTTTCTATTTATCTGAAAACTAAAAACTAAGAAAATTATTAATCAATATGAGTGAAGTTATGGCCGGAACTAGAACAAACAAACAAAGAAATTTGAAAATTGACAGAATGACGCGATTTTGAAATTGAAACTCTGAAAAAGAGGCCATACCAATTTTTAAATTTAAAAACAACTTTTTTTTAAATAAAATTTTGTTTCTGATAGCGGCCATAGATACTGGTGTTCTGAATAACATATGAAAATTTCAGATGATTCGGCTGAATGGTTTTTGTTTTTTTCACAACACGATGTAAAAAAAAGTAATTTCGAAATAAATGAGTTTAAAGTTTTAACTTTTAACCAGGGACATGACAAATTTATAACACTACAAGGGACATAACGTCTCACAGGCTACTACTTTCAAAATCAATTTTTGGCATAAAAATCAATTTGGATGTTTTAAAATTGTGTTGATATTTAACCATTAGTATGTAATAAAAAACATTAAGTACATTTAACCAGCTTTTATTATCAAATATTTAAAAAAAAACAGTATAACAATCAGTGGTACTTTACATAAAGTGTCAATTTGCAGAACGAGCGACGCCTGTGAAACTCCATGTCACCAGTTAAAGGTTAAGTATGGGACCGGGCGCCGACTGTTTGCTACATGCTAATAAGGCTGTAGAATCTGAATTACTGCCAATATTTTTACAAAAATTAGACAGTATATTCTTGAAAAGCTATACTTTTGAAATATCGATTTTTTGAAAATTCTAGACCACCGAGTCCTCTTAAAGTTTATGACAATCCATATTAACCCATTTGAGTCATTATCACATATATGCGCTCAATTGTTGTTTGTTGTGTTTGAAATATGTACAGAAAAGCCTTTACTCATTCTTCCTCATGATGCAAATGGGTTAATGAAATTTCGGACGCGTCTATTTTATATAGCTGTATTAAATACAGTCGGATATGTACCTAGATCGGTTGACTACCTCATCTTCATGGTGTTTAATTTACATTTTCCAGAAATGCACTTATGAACTTATTTGGAGGAATGAGATCAGAAGCTTTGGCCTTTGTTATTTTTTTCTGATATGATGATTTTATATTGCGTAATTTCAATGTTTTTTGTTTGAATTAAGCTTTATTAACAAATTTAATTTTCTTTGTGTTCATAATATAATTGTTAAGTTAAACAAAAGTCGTATAAGTGAATTTTCGAACCCGGATAGTGTGCTCAATTTGGATAAGTAGTTACCTCAATAAGTTGACCTTTTTTTGCAAATACACTTATTCGTGTTCCACTCGAGTGTTATAGTGCTCCAGAATTCACATGTCTCCATAATTCTCTAAAATTCGCTGATATAACGTTTAACAAAAGTGAGTGTAATATTATTATTAAGTTCTTATAAGTATTAAGAATTCATTTTCCGTAGTAGTTTGCTCAATTCAGCCTAACGAGCGCAATTGCTGCAAAAACTGAATTCTTGAAAACAGTCTTAAATTTAAAATTATTACTCTAATTAAAATGAAAAGTTGTGAATAAATACAAGACTGTTTGAAAATTCTATAATTTACAAAATGTTTCTTCATTTTCAGTTTCACCAAAAAGCACATCCTTGAGAACTTTTTTCTGAATAATGTGAACCATTGTATCCACTTACTCTACTATGGTTAAATTTGAAAAATTCCTATCACGTTTATTCACCTATAAGAGAAATGAGGAGTTATTTTATAATAATTCGTAAATTTTCGCTAGGTTTTTAATTTTTTTAAAGATAGAACCAATTCGCCGAAATTATAATACAGTGTGCGCAATTTCTATAAGCGCAGCCAGTTTTATTCATGTTTAAAGAAAACTACTTTTTATTTTTTAAAACCGATTATATAGCATAAATTGCCCATTGGTAAATATTAATTAAATAATATAAAACATTCATTAAAGTAAGTAATTATTTTATAATAAAAATAAATATAATTAAAAGTCTCTTTTGACTGCGCAATTTCTATAAACGCACTTTATATTATAGTCTTTATTTTAAAAGCTTAACGAAAAGAAAATTTTTTTATATTTTCTAAGTATTGTGTTTTACCTCCTTTGTTAGTTATAACTTGAAAAAACCTGTTAGACATCGAATTTATTAAGTTTTTAAACAAATGTTCATCGATATCATTCCAGCATTTCAAAATATCGGCTTTCAGTTGAGATAACGAAGAAAATTGTCCACCATTTGCGTAAACTCTCTGTGCCATGATTCCCCAAATGTTTTCCATTGGATTTAAATCCGGACTACGTGATGGCCACTCCATTACAGGAATATTTCTTTCGCTAAACCATCGTCTTGTTTCGGCAGAAGAATGCACAGCGGCGTTATTCTGTTGAAAAATCCAATCTTTTTCCATATTGTCTTTTAAATATGGAATAAGAGATTCCTCCAACAGGTTTGTATATATGGCAGAGTTCATTCGGGTGGGAACAAAGCGTAAAAATAACTTTCCTTGATAAGAAAAGGCACCCCATAACATTAAACTACCAACACCAAAATTACTACTTAGACGAGGCGAATCGGGTTTCCTTAAATCATGCCAATAAGTACTCAATCCATCTGGACTATCTAAATTAAATTGTTTTCCGTAAGAAAAAATAACGTTTTGCCACTTTTCGTCCTAGTTCATGTGGCTTCTAGCAAAATCTAGGCGCGCATATTTATGATGCTGTTGCAGTTGGAGAGATTTGGCCGGTTTCTTATATTTAATATAAGTAGTGTCCTTCAAAATTTGTTGGACTCTTCTTCCTTTAATTGGGAGTTGTAATTCCGCTATAATTTGAGCTGTACTTAATTTTTCCTTCATAACTTCTCTTATTTTCCCAATATTTTATTTGGAAACTTTGGTGTTCCCTCTTGGATGATCCCATAATCCATTACGATTGCCCTTTTTAATAAAATTTCGCACCACACATTCTGAACGTCCAATTCTCTTTGTAATTTCTCTTATACCAAGACCAGTTTCCCTAAACGCACGGATTCTGACGCGATCGTCGTTGTCAAGGACCTTTCCTCGGGGCATTACAATAAATCTTAAGAAATAACAGCAATTATACAGAATTAAGCTAGAGTTGGAAAATAAAAATGAAACTCACATGAATTGTTTGCTAAAAAGTTGCAAAATTACTTTGCGTTTAACTAGTAATACTACAAAAAGAAACTGCGTTTATAGAAACTGCGCACTCTAAGATCAATTGTGAAAGATTAATCTATTGCATTCACGCATTGCCTGATATTTGGAATTGTTTAATTGCTTTTATGAATAGTTATAAACTTTAACAATTGTCCTGTAAAGAAATTTTGTTACTATATCGCTTTATTTCAATGAATTGTGCATTTCACTTGAAAATCAGACGTGCGCTTATAGAAATTTCGCGCACTGTATAGGCTCTTGGTTATGCACAAATTGGTTTTGTAGAGGTTTTTGATTGAAATAACAAACCATGATCTATTATGAATTGAAAACTTTTATTTGTAAAATATTCAACGGCGAACTAAGCGCGAAACGATCAAAGATCAAACAAGGAAAACAGAAACAACAGGACACTTATAATAGTAAATTTATCGGCAAAGTTCTAAGCAATAATTTTGTTTAATAATTAATTAATATTTCGTATAATAAAAATTGGTCGTATTAAATAATTACAGATAAACCACAATCGCTTTTTTCGGTTTCAACAAAAGTAACACAATCGCATATCTTAATTTTTTGTTTTTTTTTTTTATTCGGAAAGGAAATGCACTAATTAATAAAAAATGGATTTTTTCTCTCTTTTGTTTTGTCTTTACGAGTTTTTAACAGCAAAATGTTGTCTTTAGCTCCTTAGTAAGTTTTGTATTCATTTTTTTTCTTTACTTTAGTTTGTCTTTGTTGGATATTAAAAAAGATGATTATTATTAAAAAGTATTTTATTTGTATATTTAGCTAATAATTTATTTGATTCTTATCGTTAAAACTAAAATTAAAACGTTTTCTTTTATTTTACAGATAGTGTTCATTTGCATTTTTTGTTCATTAAGTTGCTTTATAAAATGAATTTTTTTTTTCTATAATTAGTCCTACGTAGCCAGTGCTTTACGACAAAATAAACGTTTAATTTATATGTAAATGAATGTTTTTTATGAACAACTTTTCTTTGGAAACTTTCATTTTTTTCTTTTTTATTTTTTTTTGCAATAAACCTTTATAGCAGCTTCTCTTGTTCAATTTACACAATACGCGCGCGTACGATTTCACCCGTACTTGTTTGGTTTCTTTTCATTTATTATTACATATTATTTATTATTTTTATCTTTTTTACAATCAACGATCCCAAAGGGGTGCAGAAATCCTTTCGATTATTTCTTATGATTGTTTGTTTTTGTCATTTGCTTGTTAAGTATCAATAGTTTTAACAATTTTTTCATGCTATTCATAATTAAAGCTTCAAAAAGCAATGAATCCACTTCTGGTCTTAACATTTTACACGTTACAGTTCCAAGGATGCACACCATTTCGCTTTTCCATGTATTCCTTAAAAAAGTTTCCTTTGCAGGGCGTGTGATTTTGTTCTTTGATCTGTGTGAATCTTATTATTATTATTATTAAGAACTGTCGGGAGCTCTCTGGTTTTTTGGAGTCTGTTGTCTTAGAGTCTTATTGAAATTATTCATAAAATCGAGCATATTTCTTCCTGCCTAAACTAATAGTATTTGCTGTGATTTGCGACAATGTGGTTACAATTTATGATTCCTTCCTAAAAACTTGTACAGCTGTTAGAATACAAGAAATATTCAAAATTTTTAAAAGAAATTCTATTTGTACTTAAATTTTTATTTTTATAGAATTCTACCGAAAAAGTAATTCGTATTCCTTACTTGAAAACTTGTAAATAAATTGAACTACGCTTAAGCGAATTACATACATATGTATATCTAATGGTTCTGTAAAAAAATCTAATAAATTATTAAAACTATTGCTTCATTAGTAACAAATTATTAATTCGCCAAACATTTCTGATATATAACGAATTGCCTTTGTCTATTCGATAATAATAAACTAATTGGATTAATAAATTGTTGAAAGAAATATTTTATCAGTTGTTGAAAAATGAAAAATAACTTCGTTATCGATGAAAATATTAAAGGTTTATTTACAATTTCTTACTGTTCTTTCTTTTAAATCTTTTCCTAAATAACAAATATTTTTTGTTTCAGTATTTTTTCCATTTTTTTTCTTAGCTTTTAATTAGTTTTATTTTTATTTTTTGACCTATCTACAAGTAATCTTTGCCAACGATAACGACGAATTGAGTTAAGTTTAAAATATATACATATTTTTGTATTTTTACCTAATTGAATGTTGAAATAAAATATATCAAGTCTGATAGCTGTCGACTTGCTTTATATTTCTTATATTTGGCGATTAGAACACTCTTTTCCAATTTATCCCTAAAAATAATAATATTGCGCAAATTACCACTTCTGCCGTTGCTTGTCAATTTTTCATAAATTCATATCACTATTTTTAATTGAAATAATTAATTGAATATCAGAAGAATTGCGTTCTTTACCTCCAAAAAAATATATTTCCAGAATATTGAGCCGTGAGATTTAGGTTTTGTACAATAATATAAAATTTCGTTTGTATCATAACAAACATATTCAAATATATTTTCGAATATCGAAAGATTTTAAGATTGCTACATTTTCCACCTTAATAACAAGTATAGCATAAAAAACGCGAGCACATATACGAATTCAAAATTTAGTTAATTAATCAAAAAGAGTTCAAGACCTACTGAAACCGTTCGATAAAAAGGAAATTTGAAAAAAAGTGTGATATGCTGCAAAAAAAAAAAAAAACTAGCAACTTATATGCAAATTAGCTCTTTATTATGTGTTGAATTATCAAATTGTACTTATGATTGTAAATTTAATTCTAAACAAGGAATAAAGCGAATCAGATTTAACACTACACCTGTGATTTGTAAGGCAAGGAAACGTATCTGAGGTACTTAAGCAGTAAAATGACAAAAATTGTTTGACTAAAAGCAAGGAATTTTAACGAAACAGCATGCATCCATCCACTACTATAATAATTAGTGAAGTCGAAAGAAGTAATGGAGTAACTTTTTTTTTTTTTGATTTTTGGGAGCGCTACTCATTCGAAATAACCTACATCCTTGCAACTGCAAAATTACAACTAATATAGTATAAATAAATAACTTTAAATTTAAATATTTAACAAATATCAAAAGTTAATGTATATTTTATTTGATTTAAATAACTATGATGCGACGGTTGGAAACATACAGAGAGCACTTAGGGGTGGGTCAGATCAAATGTAGAGATTCTCAGTAACCCTAGTCAATATACAATTTAATTTATCAATAGTCGACAATTTTCGAATGCCCGTAGAATCTAATGAAAGTTATTCTTTGGCAAATGAAATAATTTTTCGTAAAGTCTCTTTAAAAACTATTTTGAAATGCAATTTTTTTGTGCCACGTTTGAAATTTACATATGATCAGCGCCGTCGCTGTCTTTGGAACCAACAAACGAAATTGGAAAATTTCTTCAAGGAGACTTAAAAGAAGTACTGCAGAAGTGCTGGTTGGGGAAGTTTCTGCCCATTCTTACTTGTTTTTTTTTTTATTACATGTTAATTAATTACTTTAATATATTTACAAAATAGTTATAATATACTTTTTCGAAAATTTAAAGCTGATACTGGAGCGAACAGGCTAAAATCACCCGAACGCCAACACTTCGAAACAGAAAAGGAATCATAAATACCCTTGTGTGTTAAAATGTTACTTTAAAAATATTTTTATAATCTCATAAGGTGCATTTGTGCTTCTATTTTTTTTTTATTTTCTACTTTAAAAGACGTAAACTCGGAATCAGCGCGCTTTTTGTTGCGTCAAAAGTAGAGTCGAAGTGGAAAGTAAAGAATTTGCGAAGTTGTAACAAATGTTAAGTCGGCGAAAAATGCAACAAGCATTCGTTTAGAATATGCTCTTGTATTAAAAGAAATATTTAAAATATATTTGGCACTTATATTGTATTTGAGTGAAAATCGATATTTACGTATATCTAGCTAGTAAGCGTTTCTCCGTTTTGTCTAGTTTGGAGAACGCATGAAAAATATAGCGAACATTCACAGAAATATTTTGAGACTTTGAGATTTTACCGAAGTACAGAAATGATAGAAGTAAGGCGAAATGAGTTCTCCTTAGAAGAAATCTCCAATCGAGCTAACATTGTAATCATCATCATCCAATTCTTGATCACTATCGAAGCTATAATCGAACTGATCCCACCCCTATATCCACGATTCCTACATGGCATTAAGTACTCTTCTACTGCTTCCACCGCCTCGGTGAGGGCTATATTCATCACGGTCACGTCGACTAGACGGAGGCGGTGGTCCTTGACTTGATGATGGCGGATAGCGTCCATCACGATCATGCATCAAGTCGATATCGTCTCGGCGATGAGATGATGGTATATGACCACGTGTATAATCAGCACCATAGTTACGTTCATCTAATAGATCATCACTATTTAAATCATAATGCATTAAATCACGTTCACGAGCGTGCAGTCGTTCTCGTTCACGATCACGTTCCCTTTCACGTTCACGTTCACGATCCCTTTCACGTTCCATACGTTCGAGACGTTCACGTTCCCTGTCACGATCACGGTCACGATCTCTTTCGTGTCTGCCTGTTGTCCTGCGATTGTGATGATAAGATGCTCCTGAATGGAAACAGAGAAATGATTGGTTTATTTAATAGTTTAGAATATAATATTTAAGCCAAATAATCATTCTATCAATGCAAATTCAAAAAATATTGATAAATCGCGTTATTTGTTTTAAAAAGAACTCAAAAACATGCAAAAATAAAATTTTAAAAGCCTAAAATTAATTAAAATTTTTAATTACTAAAATCACTCTTTCAAATAAAAAAATTCATTCACCACAAAAACTCAAATCGAGGTGAAGTGCAGTATCCCCAAAAAGACCTCACAAATTTAGGATTAATTTTTGTATTAAATAAAATCGAATATATTTTAGATAAAACTATCAATTACATTAAGTGGTGTTTGTTACATAAATAATTGGGTATGTGTTACAGCAATATTTTAGATTTATTTATGCTGGGCTTTGTGGCTCTCATAAAAATCTTCCTGATTTTTTTTTTTTTCCTTTTTATATTTTCTATGGAATAACCCTGAATGGTAATTCGGAAAATAGCACTATAAAGACAATATAATGAACGTAGTCGGATTAAAATGATTCCATGAAATTATTAAATTTACTTTATTATTTACATCTTACTTAATATAAACTCAAACATTTTTGCTTTTCTTGAGCAATAATTCAATACTGTTTTCTCAGTCCCATTAAAAGCATTAAAAGTATCTTAGTTTCAAAGCCAAATCCCTTTTTTCATCTCTTAAAGCGCGTATTTTTCTTAAAGCGTATTAGCGAAATCCCTCATGCACGAATCTACTTACAGAAATATTTAGCTTTAGGGAGGTGCACTACCAATTTTCTGTCTTTTACAAAATCTTTTCTTTTTAACTATAAAGATGTTAAGGAAGATTTTTTTTATTTTCAGTTAAGAAATCAGGGACAGCGACATTTGTACGGCGACTGCTCCTGTACCCCGAACAATTCCAGGAGTCACTATTTAAAAGTAATCAAATTAAAATTACTTTTATTTAAAGTTTACTTTATTTTTATTTTTTATTTAAGTTTTGTTTTTGTTTGGGTTACTTTAAACTAAGAGATAGTTTTATGTGTAACTTCAGTGATTTTTGTTTAATGATTGCTTCTTTTCTTGATACAACAAAGTTGAAGTGATTTTGTTTTTATTTTTTGTTTGATTTAATTTTTTTATTTAAGTTTTTTTTTTTTTTTTTTTGTTACTTTAAACTAAGAGGTAGTTTTATGTGTTACTTTAATGATTTTTGTTTAATATGTTTTTTTATTTTGTTCTTGATACAACAAAGTTGAAGTGATTTTGATTTTACAATATATACAACGTGACGAATAATTGTAGATTTGGCATATATTTCGTTTTTGTTATTATTTTATTTAACTTTTCTTAATGATAGCTCCTTACTTTTAATTTTTAATTCATCCCATTCCGCAAATTTAGCATTAATGGAATGGCGCGTAAATAGCACGATATGAAACATAAACTTATCAGCTTTCGAACGTTATCAAACATTTCCTATTTAACAGAATTTTGCTTTCACAAGAATCATATAACTATCTTTGATAAAAACTAAACCTGGACGTTAACTATTCGTCACTCTGAATTTATTTTGGGAGAATGAAATGTCGCTGATATTTTATTTGTTTAGATACTACAGAATTTAGTAAGAAAATAAATTATCAGTTAAGAAAATTTATGTATCTCTACTACTTAAAAAAGTGTAAGTCAGTAGTTTTTTATAATTTCAGCTTGTACTTTATCACATTAAATCACTTCTAAGAAAAACATGGAATATGTTAAAATCACGATGCAATGAGAATAGTCAGTGTTAGAGTCAATTCAATTCAATTCATCATTAATAAAAAGTATATAGAAATTACCATGAGACGTTACTTAAAAGATTTAAAATTTAATTTTTCAAATTGTCTGTTTTTTTCTGTCTGTATGGAAATATCGAATTTTTTTATTCTCTCAGTAAGTAAAATAATGAGGTGAGAATTTTAGAAATAAGCTCCAGGAATATCGTCTTCAGTAAAAGCTGAAAGGAAAAATTATCTTTTGTAGTTCTGTTCAAGTTTTCTGAATTGAGAGACAATAACAAGAAATTCACCTGTTTTTAGTAAGAAAAGTTAAATTATTATTTTTTGATTAACATCAATGTTTTTAGAACTACTTCAGCACATACAGTAAGTAGTTTTTAATTGTTTAATTACTACGGTGCTATAAATTTGCAATTATTTTTGGGTTTTGGATAATTCATTTGTTTTTAAAGTTTTGTTATAATTGTCCCTATTCAAGGTATCTTTTGGAGCAAGATTAATCCTGACGTCTTCTGACTGAAATTTGGGCTCCTCAAATTACTAAATCGTAACGATATTTTTAAATAAATTATCTTGAATATATTACTGACAAGGGAAGAACAAGTACGAATTTACATTACTATTATTTTTTAGGCCCTTCTTTCCAAAAAATAGAACAAAAATAAGCGAAAATATAAAAAGCATTGAAGATTGACATGTTTTAATTTGCTTGGATTATTTTCTGAAGATTTATTTTTGAAGTTTAAATGATTCCAAGTTACACTGAGATTGTTAGCATTTTGAAGAACTTTACTAAGGACAATTCCTCTGCGCGCTTCTAAAGTAAGCATTCTTTTGATCTACAAATATTCACACATTTCTTTACTGGTTAAATAATTTGTTGTTACTCAAAATATTTATCCAAACAAATTTACGTTAAAGCTAAAGAAAAATCTACGAAACGGACATTTTTTCTACACAACAAATAACTACTAAATTATAAATTGAAATCAACTACATGAAATACTAAATTACAATAAATTACTTAAAATTCTATTTAGCCTAAGCACGAGCGAAATGTTGCGAGTTGTGTATTAAATTATATTGCAAGTAATTTACACAACAAGCAACAAATTGGAGCCAAAAATTCTACGAAACAAAAGAGCTTGGAGATATACCAAAATCCCTTTTTACCTCTTTCCCTATCCCTTTCGTTTTTGTACAAGTACGCGTCCCTATCAGCTTTGAAATTTTAAAATAATTGTTTTTGTTTATAAGTAGAAGTGATATTATGATGATGATATATGGAGAAGATTTTAAACTTAAAAGATGTGAAAAACATAATGATAATATAAAGAGGAACATTTCAAGAGAGAAATAGCTACCTGGCGGGGTTGGACCCATTCTTTGAGGCTGTTGCTCTGCCGAAGGAGATGCTTCCTGAGATGGTAGAGGCCGTTGAACATTTGCTTTCGGTGTTGGAGGATGTGTCGCCCTCCAGTACGTCTAAAATTGTTAAAATGGGGAATTAATTTTACTCAAAAATACTGAAAACAATAATAAAGGTTTTACTACGGTTTAAAACAAAATTTAAAGAATAAATATAACGAAGACGATAAAGAATGAATTCTGGCGATGAAAAATGTTTTGTTCTACTTTATAAGGGCTTGTTTTACTTCTTTACTTGAATCAACTGCTGTTTTTAAGAATTTAATCTCTGCCACTACGCAATTCAGCAAATGCTTTTATTGAGCTGAATTAGGCAGGGGAGAGTGCAGCTAATAAATTATTGAAAAACAGCTTTGCTGGCTTAAATTTAATTGTTTCTTAGTTGTTAGATAATATATTGTAGGATTACCTCTAGATATTCGGCTATGTGTTCACAGGCATCTTCTAATTGATTCTCGTCTAATATAACGTCGAACATTTCTGGCGGACATTGGGCTAATTTTTCCGCGGCTACCATTTGTACGGATAAGTTTTTTGCTTGCGCTTTACCCCGTGATTTGATTAATCGCTGTAAAACCTGAAAGAAAATTGAAAAGATATTAAACATTTAAAATGATAATTCTTATATACCAGAGAAATAGACTCACCTTACTACTACTTATTTTTAAATAGACTATAGTTGGCGCTAGTGAAGTTTTCGCTAATTGTGACGGATGATTGATTGTATCACAATCGAGTACGACTAATTGCAACGTCCTCGCTAATTCAAATATCCTCTCAATTTCTGCTTGAACTTCAGCTAAGCAGGACGATCGACTGTTGGATCGTTCCATAATGGCACGTTTCGATGGATTATTCATAAGTGAACGTTTCGCTAACGATATATCCGCCATAACACGAGTAATTATAATTCGACCTTCGAAACGATGTTTAAGGAAGTCAAAGAGCGCCTTCTGCATCATGTCTGTGACCTCGTATCCTTTGAGACTTGGACCCACTAAAACAACAGGACGCATCGATGGTACAACATCGTATGGAGATGATGTTTCCTGCTTTTTGAAAAACGGTTTTCTTTTCTCTTTTGTTGGTGGCGTTGCTAAAGGTGTTTTCCCATGTCGCGATGGTCCCATGGAATCTGATTCGTCGCCTAATATTAGTATCAAGAATATTTTGGATGATGAAAACAAAATCTACTCACTACTGCGCCTTTCAGAGAATGATTGGTATATTTTTTTTTTGTTTTATAATGATTTTCTATACTGTAAAATTGCACTGGCGTTTTTTTTGGGTGAATTTAATTATTTTCTTGAGAAAACATAAAATTTCTACTAAATACAAAACGACTGTAAAAGTGAATTGAAAAAAGATACGTAGAAAAAAGAACTACTGTAGCAACTCAGGTGTTGCAAATGATTAAGTGAAGCTACTTATGAATGTTAAAGCACTAGACAGACATGCAGCTAATATGCTTTGCAGCATAACTACTCGGCTAATTACTAATTCATCATGCAGGAATCAAATGAGCTTAGAGCTCGTGGGGACTGTGAACGAAATGGAGGTGAATTAAAAGTAAAATAGGAAAATTATAAAAAAATTTAACACTTTAAGGAATAATAACTTTTACCAAGAAATTCTTTTAAAATAACTCTTCATTTATAGTGCACTATCTTTTAAAATTTGCATTGATCCACTTTTATGTTAAATAAAAATGAATGAATGATAATATTTTCCAAAACTACAAGTCTTCAAAAAATTGGCAATAATTGGAGATCTTATACAAACATTTTTCGAAAATTTCATTTCACTTATTTAAGGTACTACTGTCTAGAATTTTCAAAAAATAATATTTTTTTTTTTTTTTAATTTTTCGACTGCTCATAGTCTCAGAAATTATCTCTTTAGCGTTATACAGCGAAAGCGCGCGGATGGGCTCCGAGCGACTCTCTAAACTTTAAACGCATTTTTCTCGAAATAACATTTTTTGAGTCTGCCCCTAGATAATCTCCGGATCAATCGAACCGACATGAATAAACTTTGGTGCGTTTTGTTTGTTTAGGTTGCTTCTATTGTAATTTACCACAATTTAGTCCAAAAATTAAAAAAGAAAAATGTTGGCAAGAGATAAAGATGAAAAAAAGTCCATTTTTTCACATTTTTTTTTCAAAAATCTATTTTTTTTTTTTTTGCATTTTTCGACTAAATGTGTTAAATTAAGAGGTAAGGGAACTTCCTTTTTAAAATCCCGTTTGAATTATTTGTTTCAGACATCTCAATCCTGAGATTATTTGTGGGCAATGGGACTAGCATATTTTCGAGCTGCCGGCTTCAGCGCCTTTTCTTCCAAATTTCTAAATACAAAAATTAAATACAAATTTTTTTTTCAGTCTACAAGGGTCAAACTTATTAAAAAAAAAACAAATATTTGGTTTTAATATCGAGTAAATGGGCTGTGAAAAAAAAAATCATGAAAAAGTGTCATTTTTTTTATCTCTAGATGGTAGTAGTACCTTAAGTAAGTTCTTCAATACAATTAAAGCAAAGGTGAAACTGAAAGTGAACTGGCTAATTTTAACGAATTCATAGTATTTTTTTAAATCGAAATTTTATTTTATTTATTCATTTAATATTCTTGATTTTGACGGAATTGATATTCGTTCTAAACGTAGAATATTAAAAAGCAGGTTGGCACTCTCAGAAAGCTCAACGCTAGTTAACCCTTTCAAATGTTTCAGCCTGCTTTCATATTTTCTGAAGGGATTTGATATTTCGATCAGTTGATTATTATTCTTTTTACATTAATTTACACTCGTCCTAGTGCACTATAAATTAAAGCTGGGCAAGAATAAATATTTAATTTTTTTGTTCAACTTAAAACTCGACTACTCAGATTTCCATTTAAAATCATTCCATTAATGTTATTTCCTTGTTTCAATCAATTATATATTAGCTTTTATTATTATTAAAGTCCCCTTTTAAAAAAAAAATTGTAAGCAGCCAATCAAAAATATGTTTAAAAGCTATAAAGTATTTATTTATTTTCAAATAAGTTTCAAAATGATTAGTCGAGTTACAAATAACAATAAATTAAATTCTCAAGGATAAACCAACTTTTAAAAAACCAACTTAATTTACTCAAAATTTATCAAAAAACACGCTAGGCATTTGATGTTTCTTTTTTTTTTTATATATATCTATTAAGAAAGTGAACGAATTTCGCTGGGAAACAAATTCGTGATGTTATAAAAATGTTTTTGTAATATGATAATTTCTGCTGTTAGAAAAAGATGCCGAAGAAAGAATAAAATAAACGAAATTCTGCCGAGATGAAACATCAAACCTGCATATAATTTTGTTTTTATTTTGTATTTTGTTGTACACACTTAAAGGGATCGCCTTAGTAAAGTACTGACTGTATCATAAAATTGCTGACTCTCAAAAACAATTTACTCAAACATATTTCAAATTGAATAACTGGCTTCTTCATCTTGTAAAAAAGGGGGAAGAATAATATTTTCTTACTTAGAAATTACTTATCGCTTTAGAAAAATATGTAGACACCAATAGTATCAAAAGTATAATATAAAATAAAAAGAAATTAGTTAAATAATAGTTTCATAATTAAATCAAGGAACATAAGTTAATAGAGGACATGAAAAGTGTGTCATACCAGGTGTAGGGGGTGTGCTACCTCGTGAAGGCTCCGCACCTGAGACTCCTGAACCACCTAAATTCCCACTGGATGATCCTTTTGTTGCATATAATCTAGAGGATCTAGCAGCGGATGCCTGATAAATGTAATTTTAATTTTATTCATACGATAAATTTGAACATGTATATTTTAATTTTTTTTTAAATTCACCTGCATTCTAATATGTTCTAGCTTAACGGGGCTAGGTATGAAGCCCACATCACAGCCTTCTTTGACCAATCTTCCAATCCACCAGTTATTGTCATATTTCTCCTTAATGTGAAGAAATTCCCTAACATCAAAAGAAACAGCACTACCATGCACGGGTGAATCGTCGTCGATTGACCCATCATATGAAACGTTTGTCCGCACGGCGAAAGCAACTGGTTTATTCTAAAAATATTTAAATATTCTTCTTACTACGATTTGTTGATTTTTTTTAAAGAATTTAGTCTTACCCTAGCTTTATCCAACTGGCTTAAGGCCTGGCGCTCCTTCTCTCGCCGAAGCGATTCTTTTTCCTCGTCTAGCGACAGATCGGATGACGGTTGTGAGTAATTCGAGTCGGCAGAACCCTAAAAAATAAATTTTGAAAAATTAGTTCCTGGTATTGAAATATAAATTCTAAAAATATTTGTTTTTCTAATTTACAATATTGTGGATAGTACACAGTACTGATTTTTGCGCTGATAAGAATTAATCCGTGCTTGGTTATACTGCCGTTGAAATTTCCAACCAACTTGTTCCAATATCAAAATTTGATATTCAGTTGGTAAAGGGTGTTTTTTTTAAACTTTAAATTGGCAAAGCTGTTTTCTGTGACAAACGATTTGACAGTTCTCGGTTGTTTTGAGGTTAGTTTGATTTGGCAATCCATCATGAATAGACTCATGCCGGAGCAACGTTTGCAAATTGTTCAAATTTATTTGAAAGACACGATTCCATTCGAGAAACACATCGGGCATTACGTGAGTTTTATGGTGCTCATAATCGTCCTTCAGAGCGATTAATTCGAGAAACTAACCATTAGACTATTTTCTTTGGGGATATGTAAAGTCGCATGTCTACGCCGATAAACCAGAAACAATTCAGCACTTGGAAGCTAACATTCGACGCATTATTACCTGCTGTACTGCGAAGAATATGTCAAAATTGGACCTCCAGATTACGCTATGTACATGCCAGCCGCGCCAGCCATATGCCCGAAAGCATATTTAAACATTAATGCCAAAACTATCTTTCAAATAAAGATAATTTCATTTGATTTAATTTAAAGTTCTGCGCCTCTAAAAAAAACACCCTATATATATTATATAAAATTTGAAATATGCATCATATCCACCACTGTCAAATGAATCAAATCCACTATCTGTCTCATCGAGTGAAGAAAATATATTATTATAATTATATTATCAAATTTTTTATAATTCCAATTTATGACAATCATTTTTTGTGTTTAACGCCAAAAAAGTTTTTGTTTTGATTATATATTTTTTTCTGTTGCCAAATAAATCGAAATGCGTTTCTATAGAATTTTTTCGGTAGATTATAAATTCACAAACGAAAATGTTCAATTAGTTCTTGTTTCTGAGCAAAATAGTAAAAACTGTAAAATATTGTATTCTGGCCATTTGTGAATAAAAAAAATAATGGATTTTCATGGGAGCTCGAAATATGACTTAATTGCAAGCCTAGATTCTAATCGAGAGTTATAAAGGAGCACTAATCTATAGAGTTTACTAGACATTTGGGGAACATGTTATTCATAAAGTGCGCCAAGTGAGATTTTCATACACTATCTATTGTATGAAATAATGGGTTTATGTAAAAATGTTATTTGAAAAGTTTGAAAGCCTTTCGTACATTTATATACTAATTTAAATTTCAAATTTTCGTTAAAGCTACGTTACAAATTTTCATTACATGGTCGAAAATGCTCGCTAATCGAAAATATTCATTTGCGAATTCGTAATCTACCGAAAAAAATATAGAAATAATCTGTAATTTGTTCGACAACCAGTAAGACCAGTAAATTAAAGGATATTGTCTGAAAAACCTGAAAATATTAAGGGACACCACTAGTGTGACCGCCTGAAAAACAGGTGATTTTTGGGAATTTTTTTAAAGACGACAATTGCATGGAATGTTTTAATATTTTAAGGATATATTTGTGGATATATAGTTAATACATAATAAAAAAATTGAAACTTCAGCAAGTTATTCGCAATTTTTCAAAGCTCAAAAAAAACAAGTCCCCCAACTGTTGCAGTTATAGCGACCTTCACAGTGCATGAAATCAAAAAAAAACAAAAAGTTTATTAAACTAGAAGGTATTTCCCGTGCCATGAACAATGATTTAAAAAAAAAATAAATTTAAATTAAAAAAAAAATGGCGGAGTTTAAGAAAAAAAAATTCAAGTTTTTCGCGAAAATTTGATGATTTTTCGCCTACCAAAATTACATTTTTTATTCGATCCGGAAAATTGGAGGTTTATGGCACAGAGAAACATGTATAAAAGAAGTTGCAATAAGAATCTAACCGATCGGATGATTTGTCTTCAAGTTACAACTGCAGCAAATTTGAAAAGAGTAGTTTTGAAAAAAACGCGTTTAAAGTTTAATTCATACATTTCTCAATACCTCGATACGATGAGCGGCTGCTCTTCTGATGGCTGTAACAAAAAAAAACTATTTGACTTGCACTTGAAATTTTAGTATGTTATTTTTGGTGTAGACTATTGAAATATGGAAAAAAAATTCAAAATTTCACACTAGTGGTGCACCTTAAAAAAACAGTAATCACAATAAGTTTTGTCCTAAAAGTATACTATATCGACAACGTTAACCCTTCACTTTTGTACCTAATATCTTTTTCAAACAATTTATGGGTGTAACAATTATTAGTAAATATGATATTGAATGTTATACAAAATCTACTAGGTTTCATAAATATTTAAATATCTGTTCAATCGGTTTTGTAATCAATAAGTTATTGTTAAAGTAGCCTCTTTACCTTTAAGAACCTTAAGTTAAAACACTTGAAATAATATCTCAAATAATGTTGTGGCAAATGAAGGTCCATTTTCTATATTTAACCTCAACTTCAATTTTAAATCCATTAAGGATGGCAGTTTTAGGCCACTGGTATTATTGAATTGCCTCTAATTGGAAGTACTTCTCTATGGCGGTCTATTAAAAGCTCCGTTTGGACGTAAGCAAAAGGTGAGTTGCCTTTTTACGTGCTCGGACGCAAGAACGATTTTTGGGAAAGAGTTCCGCCTACTTACCAGCACTCAGTAGGAAGTCTGTTTCACCTAAATTCTCGGGCTTCTAAGGCTGTGAAATTTCTAAAATATAATCGTTCGTTGCATCCCACCTTCGCCTATAAATTAATGCAATTTCCTGCAAGTAGTATAAACCTCCTTGCAACCGTCTGTGGGGAAGGTGACTGACTCATTAACCTTAACAGCCAACATTTTAGTGACTGGTATCATCTGCCTGGTACTCGTTATTGCAGTTTGTTGTATTACGACTTTGCAGCTGGACACTCGCCAACTCTTTGTGGTTGGATCTTTAAAATCCTAATTTAGTTGCCAAAGTAATTCTAAAGAAGCAGCAGACGAGGAAGAATTCCATCTCGGATTTTCATTTCGTACTTGATTTTTTTTTTTGCACTAGTAAAAAGGCTTTTGTGGGTTCCGGGCTTGTTTCGAAAAAATGCTACCACACTTTTTATACGTTTCAATTGACTGGCTTGCTCTACTCTATTTTAAGACTTTTGTTTATTGCTCTGAGGCTTTCAGCTGATATGCTAACAGAAGTTCGTGGAGCTTCTCTTGTTAAATTTAAAGCAGCCCCAGAACACATTTCCTTGGCAGCTTGCTAGCAAAAACATTGATTTTGTAAACATGATTCTATGCCGCAATTTCTACCTCATGATCTAAAACATTCTGGCTGTTATCTTTCATGTTTCTGAGAAGACTTTTAATTTTATGAATTTGTTCCTCTTTGGTGATTTTAATATTAGGCTAATTGCACCAGATTCATAAATAACCTACTAGAATTAATGATTACACAATAGTGCTTTTATCCGCGCATTAAGAAAATCATCGTGAATTTCGTGGGTGGTTTTTGAAAATTTATAAAGCGTTCATTAAAGGACCTTATTTAAAGAAAGCATATTTGAGGCATCTCCTTTCATTTAAAAAGTTAAATTAGCCTTTAAATAGAGTTTAATTTGCTTTCAAAATAGACAGAAATTCTAAAAAAAGACTTGAATGACTCAACCAATTTCAACAATAAAAATCAGCTTTTTTTTGTGACTAATTTCTGATTCCTGTTTTTGAGCCTTGTAATCTTGTATTTATATTTTAAAAAATTAATGAAATTTGAAATTAAACATTTTTTAATCGGAATCTGTTCAGAGGAGAAATCCTTTCTTGGGTGATACCTGCAACTCCAGAACACTTGTTAAGTATGTATTGAAAATTGTGCAAATTACGAATCATCTAATAAAATTGAGATATTTTTACGTTATTTTCGGCTGATTTAAAGGCATTTTACCAGGGGGCTATTGACTATACTCCAAAATTGTTTAATAATTTTTATACAGTGTTTTGAATGTTATTTTCAATTCAATAAATTTTTCATAACCACCCTCTAGTTCTTAAATCACAGATAAATCGTACCCTTTTACTAAAACTATTCTTTTGGTGAGAAATCAGATAATATTGGTGTTGAATTTAGAGCACAGTTTAAAAAAATTTATATAAAACTGGTTCTCACTGTTCGCACGAAATTTTAAGTATTACATAAAGTGCAATTGGGTCATTCACTGTCCTCGCAGTGAATTCGGGAATGAAGATGCGGTAATAAATTTTAAATACCGAATAGAATAGGCCACCACCAATCTGACAGTGTTGGGAAGGAAAATGTGGCGCAACATAATGTTAAAATTTAGGACAAGTCATAAGGAAAATCCTTGGGCAAAAACTGTGTTCCTTTTGTATCTCACCAAACGAACATTTCTGAGATTGCAGATAGTGTGTGACTCATACAATAGCTTATCTGGCAAAGATTTAAGAGATTTATGCGATATTTGAGGTGACCTAAGCACTTATTATTCGCTATAAGAGCTTCTTTAAAAAGGCTACTTTCATTCTTTGTGTTATTAACATACCTAATTTTATTTAACGAACGAGCTGACTAATCATAATAGAGCTCTATGTAATTTGATAATAGTGCTTAAATGCGAAATGTACTTGCTCTCATAAAACCTTTAATTATAAGTTACAAAATAATGCACTATAAAGGAATCGAATCAATTTAGTTAAAATTATTGCAAGTAACGAAAAAAACATGAATCACTAATTTTTTTCGTAATGGTAATTAAAAACATTATGCTACCATTACAATTTATTTATTACTGTGCTCAGAGAATTGTTAATTATAATTACGAAGCATTAATTTGAATTCGTAAGTATTGATTACCATTTCGTAACATACTATAAGACTAAGTAATGCCGAATAGTGCTGGTATAAATATGGTAATGATGAATCACTAGTATGATTAATTGTGATGACGATTCAATACTTTGTATTTCCACTACTACGAATAAAGGTACTAGATATTTGCTTCATTACTTTTAATAGAATTGTTAATGATTTATTTTTACATCTTTCTGTGAGGCATGGAAGAGTTTTTGTAGTGCAAGAATCGAATGTCATTTTTTCGTCGAATTTGAACTGTACATTAATAAATCTGTCGTAAAATGGAGGGTTTACCAACCTGTGTAAACAATTTGTTATAACCGCTCTGGTAGGCAGCGTACCCGAGTCCAAGTCCAATTCGGGATTCTCGATGTCCCCCCGAAACGGACGGGGCATCCGAGGAGGAAGCCCTTTGCACCATGGGCCGATCAGCCCTGCAGTCTTCTTCTAGAGAGGATATTTTGACTCAATTTACGCAAAATGTCCACTACGAAATATTTTGTGCGTCGCAGTCTGTTTTACGTACGTATCGAGGCGGAGGGGGGCTAATTTCGAAAATTTTTGGGGAAATCCCAACACATATTTTTTATATATTTAAGCTCTCGGACCAGGCTATTTCGCAGAAAAATCCTTATCGAGGTGCACTAACCTGCCGGAGCGGGGCACTGGTCTGGTCGTCAATCTTTATTTTATATTTTTTCTATACCTAGACCTAATATCTTTCGAGGTGAACGTCAGAAACCATAAGAAAAACAACATAAAACGCGCCTCGCCACTGCAATTGCTATTCACATCTCCACTGAATGGGGGAGTTCGTCTTCGTCACTGGTCGTTAAGGAGCCGCTTTAGATACGTCTTGAGAGTGTTTTTTGAGATTTTGCGATATCCCATTACACTATTTATCGGAATTGGATCTATAGATAGTCGTATATAAACACGTCACGCACACAGGGTCGACAGCATGAGCAGCAGCAGCAGCAGCGAGTTTTAGGGATTGGAAAACTTTTCATTGGTGTACGACACGGGTCCTGGAAGTACTATCGGGAAATGAAACCTCTAATTTCACAACCGAAATTATGTTAAAATTTTTAACTTTTCGACTACCGAGCGACTATTTAATGGAGCCCCCCTAACATCCGTCTTACACAACATCGCCACCACTGTCCGATATGGTGTCCTTAGGAACTCGTACAATCTTTTGTTAGCACTGTCTTCACTTTCAGAGCCCTAGCTATACAGGGCTTTTTCTGCAACGAGGCGACATAAACGCCCGTTTTTTTTATTTATATATTTTTTCAATACTTCAGATAAAACTCGAACTGGGACTCGACCGAGGGCATCTCGTCACATTTTAAAGGGTCTTGAGCCTTTGCGAACAACTCCCTTATGTAAAATCACGCAGTGGATTGGAAGGAAGCTCCCACCAAGGATTTTCTGCAGATTTCCCACATTCCGACCTAGCCTGAAGCCAATCTATATTTATCTTATATTCCTCCACATCCAGCTGCACCCGAAGCGTTCACTTTTGAAAATTGCTCGAAATGTTGCGACTCCAAAAATCACTTTCTACACCACGAGCTTCGATAGCCAAAGAGTTTTTGCTCCCCCGACTTTGGTTGGAAAATTGTTTTTGGAAATTCTCAGCCACTGAGACAGCACCTCATAAATGTTGGCCACTACTGGCACACTCTCAACCTGCTTGTTGTTTTTGGGAAAGTCCTTCTCTGTACGAACGAACACCAGCAGACTGGAGGAAAATCTTGAATGAAATTTTGTCGTGTGGCGGTTACGTATTTGCCACACAGTGATAGTGTGCTGTGCTGTGCGAGTGGAAAACTCGGGAAAACAGGGAAAACATAATTTTGGGGAGGTCGGAAAATGGGTGGGCTGGAATGGAAATGTGCGTGTCTTTCCACAGTACATTGAGCAGGAAAAATTTTCTGAATTCGTACGTTGGCCTTTGCACTCATTTCCTTGAATATTGCTCATCATTTGAAAATGTTCTTTGTTCAAAATGTTTTGACTGAAATTTCGTTTTCATTATCATCTGGTTATACTTTTCAGTAATTTATTTATTTTATATCCAAGTGTTTAAATATTTTCTGAAGGAAACCAATGTGTGAAGAATATCTTTCCGGAGAAATAGACAAAGAAATTTTAAAAATTGTCAACATGAGAGTAAATTAATCGGAGTAAATTTCTTAGAGAAGAAACTGCCCATTTAAAATACCGGAAAATAATGCATGAAAATTGTATTAATAGAATTAAAGATATTTAGAATTAGTTGACCCGTACCGTAGTCTTGTTTTTAATTCTTTAAATCTTAAAATAATATTACTGGTTACGTATAAAAAGCGTGATTTAAAATAATAAAATAATTTTAATAATATGATAATGGAGTTTGGTGTCACACTGTCAGCTTCTTGCTAGAAATATTCATCCAACTCTGTACTATTGAATTGCAAGAGTTTGGATTCCATGGGTACAGTTCCACAACGGTTCGCTATTTTTCTACACCATAATTATACTACAATAATAAATAAATGCTTGAACAAGATTTAAATAATTAAAGTTTTATTATATAAATAAACAATCACACTCAAACGAAAATATCATCTAACTTAAACTGGGGAAATGTTAAATAAACTTTTTCATATTTTAACTATTTTAACCAAGTATCGTTCCTGGTGAGATGTGGTTGCAACAGGATGGCGCCACGTGCCATAAGCTTCGGCTTTCGATCTCTTAAAACATACTTCATCGGATTTCAATAAGATTTGGTCAAAAGGGGATTTTGGAGTCTAATCAAATTTGGTGAAAAGGGGATTTTGGATGCTGATGTAATGGTTGTTTTACTATTAATATAAATACAATAAAATTATATAAAGTGCGTTTAGAAACAAGTAGCCGCTTGTACATAGTTTGGAAGCTGTTTATTTTATCATCTTATGTACATTGACAAGTGTAAACTTGTTCAGGTATTGTAAAGTGAAACAAATTTGTTTGTTTGTTTGCTACGTATAGACACAGATATAGATAACTCAGGAGGTCATGCGAAACACGCCTGTAAAATTCGCCTGTTTTGTGGACCTAGATTTTGAAGCCAAAATGTGTGCTAAATGAAAGTTTACGATGAAATACTACTCGTGGAGAAAATTCTCAGTTTTGAGATATGAGGGATTAAAGTAGGTAAATAAATAGTAATTATATTAATAAAGAGCTTATTTTGAATTTATTTTGAGGTAAACAAAAAACGTTGTACTAAATTAATACTGCATTTTTATCAACAGAGGAAAGTCAAGTTCAAGACTAAGACGAAAACTACACACAGATTCTGGGATGACGGTGCTAACCTTAAGATGTTGAGTTATAACAATCATTGAATTTTTACTGAGGTAAGAAATATTTTGGAAAAGTTTTGTAATAAATTATAATTCCTATAAAAATATAAATATAAGTTAGCAATATGTTTTAATGCGCAAAAGCAATTAAGACAATTATTTCCAATAGTATTGTTAATATAAAGAATTAATTTGATCCCACGAATGAGGTTGTTCTATAAATAAGGCTAAAGTCTATTTTTGTATTTGGCAAGCCAATACAAAATGTCTAAAGTAAACAAAAACACATTTTTGGAAAATTCGAGCAATCATATGTTAAAACATATAATCAAATGGTATTCATTGTTTATTATGTGCAGTATTAATACTGTTTTGAGAGTAAGAAATAAATTATCTCAAGAGGCTCTGGATGATAAAACTGGTCAAAAAATTCAGTGTTCCAAATCATTTCTATAGGATTTTTTCCCTAGATTACGAATTCGTAAATGAATATTCTCAATCAGCCTCCCGTTTTCGAGAAAAATAGAGTGAAAAATCTAAATATCGTATTTTTGCCATTTTTGAAAAATCATCAAAAAATAACAGATGGTCAATGGAACTTGTAACATGGCTCAAATCAAAGCCTGAATCTTATTCTAAAAAACATCAAATACCACTCATTTCTATAGCTTTTTCTAAACATTCTCACGAAAAAGCTTGTCAGCATGTATTTTTTATAGCCTTTATTCATTGTATGAAATAATCGGCAAAAATTTGAATTTCAAGGCATATTTCGAACATTTTTAAGACCGTTAGTATTTTGAGATAATAGCTCAAGGTTCCAACTTTGATTTTAGCCACGTTACAAGCTTCTATAATAATCCGTTATATTTTAATGATTTTTCAAATATGGTCAAAATAAAGTCTTTTGACTTTTTCACTCACCTATTCCTTGAAAATGGGAACTGATGGAGCATTTTCATTTACGAATTCATAATCTACGGAAAAAATCGTATATAAATTATTTGCCACTTGTTCGGAAAATATTTGGTGTTGACCAGTGCAATGAGTTCGAAAAGAAATAACGTTTCTTATGAGGTTCAAAATTTCCTTAACCTTTACAGGACCGGAAGACTGATAATCGCCTTTGGAGGAAAATCAATAATTTTTTTGTAATAAACAAGATCCAGGGCGTTTTGGGGTTTTGCTGATCACGAATCTGGGGTCAGATTTGATAAATGCATTCACCATAACCCCTACAACCCCCTGCTCTACTCTTCAAATGTCTCATTTTTTAGTACTCCCGAAACTCGGTAAAAACTTGACCATCGGGGTTGTCGGGGTTGCTGATGACAAATCTGGGGTCAGATTTGATAAGTTCACACACCCCTACTCCTCTCACAACCCCTTACCTCCTTTTCAAACAGCTCATTTTTTTGGTACTCCCGGAACTCGGTACAAAAGTGACCCTAGAGGGAACTAGAGTGGGGGGTAGGGATATGTAAATTGATCAAATCTGACCCCGGATTCGTAATCAGCGACCCCGAAAACCCCTAGAGTCACATTTTCACCGAATTTTAGCAATTTCATAAAATTTAATACTACAACATTTTTCCTATCCCTTACCGGACCGGAGAGCCGATATATCGGCTCGCCCTGTGATACTAACTTTGTATTTAGTTGATACGTCAAAAATCTCTCAAATCCCGGCCGTCTAAAGGTTAAAGAGAGTTCTGCACAAACAAATCAAATATTCATATTTTAGGTCGGACCAAAAATTAAACTTGTAATAGTCCAACTTACCCCCCGATTCTGGATAAAAATTAAGAGCTCTTAACCTCTTAGATACTATCAAAAATCCTTTTAAAGGAATTAATATGCTACCACATTATTGAACAAATATTAGATATACACTGATTTCTTATAATTTGTGAATTCGTCTACAAAAAGAGGTCCTTCTCTTGAATTAAAGGGATTTTTCAAAACAATTAAGAGGTTAAGAGTTCTTAACTTTTATGTAGAATTGGGGGGTTAACTAGATTATTATAAATTTGACTAATATCGCAGCTAAATATTTTCATAATGTGATCCGGATCAGATTTAGCTAACAATTGTACATTAAATTGAAATTAATGAGTAGTTAGTTACCTATAGTAGAAATTGTGAAAAAGAATATTACACATAGTCACCAAGGAATTCATGATATCACAGGTGTAAGGAAATTTCATAAAATCCAAACTCTGCATGTAAATAGTAGTAAGAAATAAACATATTGTAGACTACTGGTAACGAATAAATAAATAAATAAAATAATCAAATTGCCTTGACTTATATCCACTTTCGGTTAAAAAATTAATCCAAACATGTTTTCAGTTTAACTTGAAATTTGGATGAGTAAAAATCATGGCAATTTGATGCGCTTTTCGCAAATTTTACATTTTACTAAATAAAATTCAACTCAATTTAAAATATTTAATTTAATCTGATCCAAGCAACTATTGATTATAACAAAAATTTAAGAAAATGGTAAAAACTCTAATATTAGAGAGCTCTTTCGCAGTAATTTGAATTGTAAAGAATTAATAGGAAATCCCTTTTTTACCGTTAATGTACATGGCGCAGTGAAAATGTATAAAATAGGCACATGCGCGTATCGATCGACGTCATTTTAATATTTTCGAACCAGCTCACAGTCACGGCCAGAGCACAGGGGCTGAGGAAAAACCGATGGAAAAGCTCTTCCAACAATTCCCCACCATTACATTGAAAAAGGTCGTCGCGCTGCACGACTATGAGATTTTGTATGACGACGATGTCGGCAGAAGATTTACGGGCTTCGAAATCGGGGGTTGGGGGATGCCGCCGCGACGCCACATAAAAACAGCTGATAGTTGTGTAGGTGTCGGATCTCGCGGAGTTGGAGAAACCTGGCACCAAAGGGTAGGTAGCGATAATTATGCACGTGCAAGGCGATGTTTATCGAGGGAATTTGATGAGCATGATAGTCTGGTTGCGAACGCACCCACATTGCAACTGCAGATGGCCTTACGTCGGCGACATACCCCGATGCATGTGGGTAAGAGCACCCGCCTACCTAGACACCAACTCAGCAGCTGAGAAGTTATTGAACCTTTTCCATTGGGCCGCCACTGTGACACGGCTTAAGTCGGAGACTCTGTCCACATCCCGGGGAAAATTCTACACCGGGGCTCTTCAATAAATTACATTGATTCTAGGCATCGACCTACGAACGGACAGCATTTTCTTGGTATCTGGAAAAACAATTTTTAACTCGAAGGAAGAAAGAGTTTCGGAAAGTTTCTCTGGTTAGATGGTAATTTAGCACTTCCTCCAGCCACTAGTTGGTGAGGGTATAAATTTTTATTGACGGCAAGTTAGCCCATATCCTTAGAAAATTGGTATTGATCAAGAATTCATTGATTGTTTCACGAGTTTTTACACCGCAACGAATGTTTTGAAAGACCATCAATAGCCCCACAAAGTGGAAGGCAAACTTTATAAAATATTTATTATCTCGTAGAAGTAACGAACATTTTCTGGAAAATAGATCTATTAAATGTCGATAAAATATTCATAAAAATCCCACATTCTTTTCTTCTGATTCGATGTTAAATTTAAATAATATTTGTTTGTTTCATATTTTTAATATAGGTTTAGTATGAGCATAATCTCTTTTTTTACATTCAATGCGGATTTTTATTACTTGATTTGAAAATCAAAGTCTTAACTTTGACGTTCCTCAAGTGTCTAAATTGAGGCCACTACTACTTTGTCTACTAGAAATTTAAATTTGATGACAACATTAATTGACTCAGGCTCTTCATAATCAAGCTTAAAAATCATTCAACGGGCGTGAAATTTTACGCTCTTTGACTACCTTGCCAACAAAAACTAATAAAATTCATTCGCAGCCGATACCACAGTCGATGTTTTTATTAAATTCATTACATGCAATTTTCATGTACACAAATTTAAAGCAGATGGGTTCTAATTGCATTTTTACGTCCACGACAAGAATAGATTGCTTCTGGTCCAATACCTTTTTAAAGGATAAAATGTTCATATAAATGTAGGATTCACTATTTGTGTAGTACCTATCCCTGCGTACTTAGACATGTATAGGAACTCAAGTATTTATGTAGTGAAGAAAACTACGTCAAGTTGAATTTCTACATTTAAAAACGGCACTGTTTTCATAGTTCTCAGGTATTTTTATTTTGTACGAGAAACCTGTCGCATTTTTCTATTAAAAAAAGCAAATTATCTCCTAGCAAATAGTTTGCATTTTCTGCAAACATTGCATCGATAGAAAAAAAAAGATCAAATGGCGAAAGCATGGCAAGATGGTTTTTTTTGCCTAAAGATTGAGGCGGCTTTTCTTCGCCGTCGAGACGTTATTCTTGGATTCTCCCTGATTCAGCTGCATGCTTATTTTCATGCTCACCCGTCGATTCCGCATGAATGGAGGTTTGTACGTAGAGCGATGATGTTTGTGGTGTTGGTGATCTTTATTTTTCGTCAGATGAAGCTTCTTCATTGTGGTTTGTGGATTTATCTATGCTGCAAAAACTGGCAGATCCCGATTCTCTGGTGATCGGTTTACACTATGAATTCACTAATAAATCCCGAATCGAAACACTTCACAAACTCATCAGCGATAAGATTTCGATCATCACCTCTACAGAAACATATCTTCTCATTTCACTTTCTATAGAACACAATGATTATTTTCTCTCCTACTTTTTTGCCCACAAAAGCGTGTTAGAAATTTCACTGATTTAATTGTCGATCAGCAAGTGATCCCCATCATGAAATTATTGGTTTAAGTGAAAATTATATAAACACACAAAATTCCGAAATCGACGGGATGCTGCGATCCTCGGATCAGATCTGTACCGTACCGCTAACACTGAGTGTTGTATTTTACGTGAAATTTTAGAACGTTTACGGTTATCTTGAATTTTATAGGAGGCGAGATATTGACGTTAGGCAAAAATAATGAAAAGAAATTCACGCACAGATACGACTTAAGATGATCTCCTCGGGACTAGCTGTAGCTGAGAAAATTTATTTAAATTTTCGGGGAAAAGCGACAAATAAAAATGATTTTAAAGTGGACCATTAGTGGGGTTGCCACTGCTCTGGCATTTTTATGCACATGTATTTTAATGTAAGATATTGTGTTATTTTTCTAATGGAAGAAATTTACATTATATTGCACACTATTTGAGTTATCCGCCATTGCCCGGGCGCAATCATTCTCCTGAAGAAAGCAAAACTTATTAAGTCAAACATAATTAACTAGTAGGGTAAAAGAATGCTCGAAAATGCACATGAAAGTTTTGTTCTTTTCCTACTTTTCAAGTAATATTACTGGTCACGTGTAACGCGGTTTAATATAACAAAATGTATATCATATCATGTCACGTATTATGTCAAATCATATGCCACGTCCTATGTCACTTCATGTTATATGTCATGTTATGTTGTAAGATTTTTTATTGATATCAGTATACCATAGATTTCAAGAATACATTTATTCGTATAATAAGGTGACTGTTCCCACAGAAAATTATTACGCAAGTCGATTTAACTCGACTCGACTAGCGAAGACACATTTTCAAAGCTGGGATGATATGAAAATTAGTGTCTTCGCTAGTCGAGTCGACAGAAATCGACTTTCATAATAGGGCTCTTAGTATGAGTTCTTTGAGAACAGATATCTTTTGAAGTAGGCGCCAATGCTGGAGAAGTAAGCACTAAAAAGTGGAACATTCACGGCGACTCCAAAACATATAAATTCACAAAGAAATCATAATAAAGCGAGGTATTTGTAATAATAGTTGCGTTTTTTTGAATCTACATAGCTCGAGATCAATATCAAATGAAAAAAAAAAAGATCCAGATTAATCAAAGGGAGTTTGAGTTTGACGAGCTGAAATTCATGTTTTTGATTATATGTAACTTTTGCTACGAATTTAAAAATTAGACAACATCTTTCGTCGGAGAAAATTCAAAAGTTTTGTTTCATTATTCGGTAATCAGACAATTTTATACATCATATTTTGTAACTTTAAGGGGAGGTTCTCATCTAGAACGTCAAAAAGTAGGTAAAGTTCGTGATTTTTTTGAAGGCAAATGACAAGACATAGGGAAATGATATTTGGCATTATCTGTTATTGTACATTTATCTGTACGAAAAAATTTTTTTATTCAAAAAAAAAAAAAAAACAAATGGCGCCCGTTATTCAACTTCTCCGGAGGCATGTTTTTCGAAAATTGCCCAGCTGCGTACAATTTAGGGGTCGCAGATTGGTCTGAAATCAAATAATGATGACATTATTATAAACTAGAATAAATTTGTCTCAGAAAGAGTGGACGACTTTCAAAAAAAATTTAAAATTGACGGAATGGCGAGATTTTGAAATTTTAAGGCCGTTTTCGGCCGTTTTTTTTCATAGTTTATCACTTACAAAAAGGAGATAATGTTACAATTTTCAAAATGTGCTCCACTCTTTCTATGAAGAAAATTGTTTACTTTAATATACACGAAACTAGAAGTTGATCGGTTGAACCGTTTTTGAGTTATCTTGTACGCAAATTGTACACAAACATGCCTCCGGAGAAGTTGAATAACGGGCGCCATTTTGTTTTTTTTTTTAATAAAAAAATTTTTTCGTACAGATAAATGTACAATAAAAGATAATGCCAAATATCATTTCCCTATGTCTTGTCATTTGCCTTCAAAAAAATCACGAACTTTACCTTTTTTTTTGACGTTCTAGATGAGAACCTCCCCTTATAACCTTTTCATGTCCATTTCGATTACTTTTCGATTTAGAACCAACTTTTCAGAAACGAATAACTACAGCAGCGCTCCTGTTAGAACATTTTCAAACTATTCATCGGACTCTTTGATCTGGAGCCGGATAAATATCTGGATTGGGATTTGTTGTTGTATTCTCATGTTAAAGTCCTGATCCAGAACTAGAGTCGGATGAAGAAAACACAGCTAGTAATAATACAATATTAAACATACTAAATAACGAGCGAGAATTTTGATGTGGTATTTCTTTGAAGTCAGTTTGGTTTCGTTAAAAAGTTGTTATCTTTCCTGTATCGATTATCGATTCCTTAATCGTATAATAGTACGTGCATACTATTGTTGTATAAGAGAAAAAGTATTGATTTTAGGAACTTATTTCCCTATTAAGCTGGATTACGTACAGAGTATAGGTTCTTGTATATTGACATCCCTTGTAAATATTGCAATAATTCTGTTTTGAGCTGAATTCAAGGCCTAAACAGATAAAAAGTTCCACAGCACTCGTCTCCACTCGCAAAAAGTAACCGAACAGATAAGCCGTTCACAAATGTCAAAAATCTGTCCATTTGATGTGTTACTTTACTCGAATGCACTGAAATTATGGAGGAAGTTGCTTTAAAACATATTTCATGTCTCTAAATAGTTCCTTACCAGAAATTTGAAATCGCACTTCACATCACACACATCCCATCACAAAATCAAAAATTTCAAACTGCCCTTTTGACATTTGCGAGTTTTAAAAGTAGAAAGTTGGCGAACTTTTCAAGGGACGAGTGTTAACCACTCGCTTATCTGTGCAGTCCCCTTCATTTTAATGTAAAATTGATGTATTTGGCATTTGCGAGTGGTGACGAGTGCTCTGAAACTTTTTATCTGTTTAGGCCTCATTGTGTCCTTTTCTGGACGTTGATTTCACTCGATTCGATTCAGCTTTGACAAAATGTCTTCGAACGAAATCGACTTCCAGAATAGAGGTGTATATTTTGCTGTATGTGGGTTTTCTTATTGAAACTCTATATGACATTTCATACTAACTACCCATACAAATTTGAGATTACAAATAGCGGTTCCACTCCAGAACGGAATCTCGGAGTAATCGGTGTAAATACATTAATAATGAAAGATACATACGCTCCGAATTGAGAGCTTTTTCGTTTTTTTTTTAAGTCGGTTAAAAAAGTAGCAAAAACTCGAGTGTGTGAAATTAATGCTGTGCATTCTAATTCTTATTTAATAAAATAAGAATATCTTTATTAACCCGTTTAAGAGACAGTTCAAAGCTATTCGGATATTCGAAACCTTAAACGCGTTTTTCTATAAACGACATGTTTTCAATTGGATGCACGATTACTAAAAAACAAATTGACTGATCGTTTTAAAAAATGTTATACGTTTACCTTATTAAATTTCCAAGAATATGAACTAACAACTTAATAACATAAAGATGAATCTACAGCAAAAAATCAAAGAAGGAGCTACAATAAACAACAACATTAGAAATCAGACCGTCTTCATTCAGACAACGTGTCCTGAGGAAGTGAAAAGGATCATCAAAGGTTTAAAAAAAAATTCAGCACCAGGGATTGATGGAATTAGAACAGAGTTATGACATTCTCTTTAGTGGATTATGCTAAAATACCCTTAGAAAAATTTATAAATGATTGCCTCGAGGGTGGGACTTTTCCAACGTGCCTAAAAGAATCTGTTATAAAACCAATATATAAAGAAGGAGAAAAAGACAATCCATCGAATTATAGACCAATTGCAATAGTCAGTACCATCAGCAAAATATTTGAGCGCATAATTCATAATCGCATAAAAGAATTTATTACAACAACCGGGGGATTTGATTGAAATCAGTTCGGATTTCAGGAAAAGAGTAGTACTGAATCAGCGGTGATAGATGTGATTAAGACCATCAATGATGATCTCGATGTAGGATATTCATAGATTTGCAAAAGGCATTCGACACTGTAGACCATCATAAATTATTAGAATTTTTCGAACAACTAGGTATCAGAGGAATATGCAACAATTTAATTAGGGATTACCTATCATCGCGAACAGCAAAAACTAGACTAAATCAGTATCATAGCAAAGAGGAAATACAAAAATGTGGTGTTCCACAAGGGTCAATCTTGGGGCCATTACTTTATCTGTTATGTATAAATAATATTCAGAACGTTCAGCTAAAAGGTAAATACAAGATATATGCTGATGACACTGTATTAGTATACAGGGAAAGAACTGAAGAGGAACTGAAAGAGAACGTAAATGGGGATTTAATAGAGCTCCGTAAGTGGTTGCAAGGAAATAAGCTCACACTGAACATTAGAAAAACCAAATACATGATATTTAAGATAAAAAATAAACAGGATATAAATCCATCCATTGAGATAGAAGGAAGGAAGCTTGAAAAAGTTTCTCACATACAATATTTAGGCATCAGGTTGGACGAAAACTTAAATTGGAGGTTACATATATCGACGTTGATAAAGAAAATCGCACCAATAATATGAGCAATAGGAAGGACCGCAAAGTTAAATGGTTTTGTTTCTAGATTAGTATATAATGCTCACGTATTGAGTCATGTAAAGTACCTAATAAACATCTGGTCACAAACGTCGCAGTACAATCTTAAACGTTTACAGAGATTAATGAACAAGGCTCTTGAAATATTTTTTCCTCTTCCGTGGGACACACCAACAAAGAATGTTTATAGATAGTATCACGAATAAATTTAACTTGAAGGAAGTAATTTGTATAGAAAAGGCAAAGTAGATGCACAAGGTAATAAACAGAAACATAAAAAACAATATTGAGCTTACAAGAAACAATGAGGTGCACAGATATAACACGAGAGAGAGAGAATTTATAAGAATGGATAAGGCGAGAACGGAAAGGAATCGTACAGGACTCATCAACAGCGCAAGTGATATTTATAATAAACTTCCGGAACAAAGAAAAAGGATAGGAGATCTTAACAAATTCATAAGAGCCATAATGGATTATGTCAGAAAAGGACTAACTGTCAAATAAATATATGGTGCAATTATAATCATACTATTGTATGTATAGGCTATATATTAATATGTTATACTAATGATTAGGTTGTAATAATAAGTAGGATTATTTTTTCACGTAAAATAATGTTTTGCGGAGACCATGATATGTTCAAACTGCTCTTATACCAGTGCCCAGCTGTATGAGCGGTTGTGTGATTATTAACTTTTTTTTTAAAATTGTTATATATGCATTTTAGCAAAGAATCCACAGAGCCTAAATTCTAACGTCGGGGAGGTATAGAATAAGGTGAATGTTTCCAGCAGCATGCTGAGAAGTGCGTCATAAAATCTATTATATTATAGAAAAACAAACTGGAATAATATCATTGTTTAAAGTATTTTTGCATAAAGCCACAAAAAAAGGGTGAAAAGTGATACCTTTTTCTTTAAATGGTCATAAAACATTCAATTTTCAATTTGTTTGACTGCAGATTAGTTCATATTGGTGGAAAACATTTTAGTAATGTTTGTTTTTGATTTTAAATAAAAATTGCCACCCCGGGGATGCATGCACGCTAGAAAGTCGGGTAAATTGAGAAGACCTGCTGTGGAGAACTGGTAAATAAATCAGCGATTTCTGGCTGAAATGATTTCAAAATTTAATGATATTTACATGGAAACATTAATAAAACATCAATTGATTCCCAAAAAAAAAAATCCTAAAAAACGCTTGTAATTTAGCCTCTTAATGTGGTTTCCTCCCTTAAATATTGTGATAATTTAACAAAATTTTATTTATCCCACAGCTTGTGGAATGGAAACTTGTTCCAAAAGAGCTTTAAAATTGGTTTGAACACAAACTAAACTTTGTCTGTTGCACTTGCTAAGAAAAGTATTTTGCATGCAAGAAGCTTTGCGGGCTTTCCTCAGCTTTGCTAAGAAAGTTCTTTGCGTCCAAATTCATTCTTCCCATAGCAACGAAACAATTCATCAGTGGAAATTTTTTTATTAAATTTCGTTAATCTCCATTTGTTGTGCAAAATAATGCGAAATTTGAGAAAATTAAAATACCTGGTCAATAAAACAGGGGAGGTATGAGCCATATGTTGCAGTCTTTTTAACGACGGTGGAGATTTAAATTAATTTTTATCGAGGAGTTTTTTTTTTACTTCGAATATCTATTACTATTGAAAAGAATAATCGAAAATATTACGTGTAGAAAAATTCACACAACTTAGAAGTCGCACTTGAAATGAAGAAAACAAATTTTATCGCATTGTCGAAATTAAACATTAAAATGTGATTTATAAGCGTCAGATAAAAAACTATTACGTATGTTTATTTATTCAAAACAGGGTTATAAAATTGGTAAGAACGTTGGTAGAACATAAAAATGTTAGTCCTACAATCTGATTTTATATTGCCGTCGAGGAGTGCCTATTAATTATTAAATATTTGAAATTTTCTCTTTGGATAGCTTTCTTTAAGCAAATTTTCTCTGAGGCCAGCAAGTGAATTACCATAAGTTTATTGACTTCATATTAAAATTTAACATCCAAGAAAATGAGACGAGTAAAAATAACTCGGGAAAAATTCTTAATAATTGCGCCATAAACGCTTGACGAATGTCATAAACGCCCAGTGGGCATAATTGAACATAAATTCCGGGCGTTTTGACGATAATGGACCCGTAACGCAAGCGCGCTTGTTCCTTGGCGTATAGGTATGCGTTGCCCTGAGTGCGTGCCGCTCCCGCCGCTGTTGATCTTTAAGTTTTTCCCTCGTTTCCCTCGTTTTCCTCGTTTTTTCCCTAATGCCCCACACACTCTCCTCATGGTACTTAAGACGAAATTGTTCTTGTTGTTCTAAATCCAGTTGCACACGCGCTTTTCCCCGAGCGACATTTACATCTTTCATTGCAATAAATTTTCCGGAGTGGATGCAATTAGACTCCAAAAATACCCGCCGCCACGGAAAATCATCCGGCGTTTGGGGACACTCGGGGCGGACACGGGATCCACCGCTGGATAGTAGTGGAAAAAGTCGGTCGAGCCGGAAGGGGACTACCTGGACGTGGACTTGGATGCACCCGCTCCTCCCAGAAATAGTAAATCGAGCTTAATAAATATCCCGGCGCGGTCGAAATATCTATTTATCTCCCACGCGCGCGGAATCCATCCGCCCGAGGAATGGGAATGGCTTTTCTTTTCTTTTCAGTGCGCTTACGCGTGCAGCTTTGAATGACGCGAACAGCCGGCGACGGAACTCGCCGCGATGCACTTTCTGAATGCAACTGAGACTGCAGGAGACCGCGACCACGACGTGGGCGGTGTTTTGAATTTCATTCACGAGTTAAATACGCTATAAATGTGCAATTTCCCGATATTGAAGGTATCTGCCGTCGATTTATGTTGCATACTTCATTACGATTTTACTGCGGCTCAGAACATTTCCCACATATGTTGCGCTTCTTTATTTGCGCTGTCGGATTCGGGCGGAGACGTTCAGACGATGACAAATTTGCCTCCGAAGACATTTATGCAATTTCTTACTCGTCTTGAATAATTGCGATATGAAAGCGTAACGACTGCGCTTCTTCCTAAGTACTCATAATTTTTGTGTAAAACAAATTGAAACGCTGAAAGAAATCCTTTTCCTTTTAGATATTTTTAACAATGAGTTAAGAGACCACGTTCCAAGAAAGCTGCGTTCTTTGACGATCGTGAAATTTAAAAGAAACATTTGTTTCTTTTTCTAAACATCTTATCAAGTACCCCGAGTAAAAATAAACAGTGGCTACACCTCGGCCGCACTGTTTCTAGACGCTGGGCTTAGAAATAATTTGTGATAAACTTTAACGGACGTAGGCTCGGTTGTAAAAGGGCCAAACTTGAGTACAAACGACAATGGCCGCACCTAGGTTGAACCAATTTATATATCATAGATATATATTTAAAAATTGGTTCAGCCGATAGTGCAGCCGTGGCTGCTTTTAATACCTGTGACACACAGCTAGTATTGATACCATGGTATTCGAATACTACGTAGTATACCAGATGTGTGTCACTCAATACTATCATTGTATCAGCAAAGCACACTGGTATGAAACTGGTATCAATACTAGGGTTTTTTGCATGATATATAAGATTTTTAATGATGGCAGCGCCACTTTTCAGCAGTGACAAATAGTGCAGTTTGTAACAAATGCCAAAACGAGTGTCACGGGAAAAGTTCGAGAATAGAAGATGGATAAAATGCAGCGAAAAATGTTAGGAAAAGGGGAGATTTTAAAAGTAATTGAAGTTTGGAGGAGCCACATAGATGAATTAAGAGGGATGTGTAAAAACAGCCACATTTATAATAAAATGTCCTCGCTATATTATGCTAGAGTTCGAAATCTTCTACTTTTCAATTTTGCTCTTAGCGCCAATCATTGAAATATTTTTCTTTTCCTATTCAACAAATGTATTTTCACATTGTTTGAAATTACAACTGATATGGAATCCATGCTTGCTTTTTGAACTTTTATATTACACACTTCCTAGGCACTGCTGAGACGTCACGCAAAGAATGACAACTTCTGATGTCAAATGAGACTAGCGTGGTGTCTGTCACCTACCGTGGTATACAGAATACCATGGTATCAATACCAGCTGTGTGTCAAGGGTATAAGTGGCGGAGCTATGGCGTTACATGCACTAATCCCATTTTTGATATATTTTACAGTGCGGCCGTTGTGCGCCGAATAAAACATTCAAAGTGCAGACGTCGTGTGTCCGTATTGCGGCTTTAATAAAATATTTAGATATTTTTACTCGGGGCGTCTTTACCTTAGTTTTTAAGCATTATAGTTGTCGGTTATAGATTAGGAACATATAAAAAAGCCGATTAAGTACGACTACGTCAACTTCATTAAAAAAAATCTCTATAAACTATCGTTATAAATCTGCAAATTACTTCAAGAAATGGAGGTGAGAGACGAAAGCAACATTGAGATTCCTGAATAAATCTCTTTCAAATGATATTGCTATGAGAATATCTATTTTTTCGGATTCTCAATTTGTGTACCCAAAATTAATGTGGAAAGTAGCCTTTTAAGTTTTCAAAATGTACGGTTTGGCACAAGCTTTATAACGCGTTGAATTTTATTTGATACTCGTTTCAGACAGATTAACTTGCGATAGACAAACAAGATGGGAAAATGAATAATCCTATTTTGTTTTCCTTTTGAAGTTTGAACCCATATCTTTCGTAAACACAAAAGTTGCATTTTTAGGAAATACTGATATTCATTATGAAAAATTAGTTGAGTATATTTCAATCTGTCATATACACCTTGACAGATTTATTGTTGCTGACATAATTAATAAGATCTAATTTATAGTTAAGCGCAAACATACAAACATTTGAAAAATCTCCCAATCACAAAATTTAATGAAACCTCTTGCATTGTATTTCGAAAACTTGATACTACAAATGAAAATTCTATATAAATATTTTATTATCCCTCCAATGATTTTTACAAAAACTAGTTCGCAAAAGCGACACGACCCTAAGATCCTAAGCGCTTCTTCACTCAAGAATTGGTCTAACAAAAGAGAAATAGTCGTTTGAAGACAGGCCTACGTAGAGTTGGCCTTGGTGACCTTGCAGTAGATATGCTCAATGAAGTCTAATTTGCAATCCAAATAATAAGATGAACACATGGTAGAGCATAATTTGATAAGGTATTACTGTGATAAAAAAAAAAAAAATAAGACTTTCCACTTAAATCGCGAGGGCTTATCCAAACGTTTTTCTCTCAGGATTAGTAGCACTCTAACTGACATCTGTGTCAAATTTCTTGCCAATATCTTCAGGAGTTAATCAGATACGCTTGTTTACTTTTATCTAAGCAAGTGCATTTTTCGATTTTTAAAATGAATGAAAAAATTCAGCAAGGAAGTTACATTAAATATTGCTTCAAATATTGAATTTTGACTTCTGAAACGTTGGAAAATATTGGAAAAGGCTTTTGGTGACAACGCACTGTCCAGAGCGAGTGTTTTTGATAATAAATTGTTCAAAGAAAGCAGAGAACGCGTTGAAGACGATGAATGTTTTGGCCGTTCTTCGACCTATGAACACCACGTCAAGGTAGTCAAGAATTTGGTGTTCAGAAATCGTCGATTGACAATTAGAGACCTTGTTGACATTGCGCAAAGGGTCTAGCCGGTTAAGAAGGTGAAAAGTGCCCCCGGCGCTTTTGAAAAACAAAAAATATCCTGATATAGTACATGAAAAAGTACATCTTTGCTGAAATTTTCAGACCCATAGACACTCACATAACCTCAAAAAAAATTAAAACGTGATTTTCACTGTTTTGGCGATATCTCGCCTTCCTGTGGACGTAGAAAATTCTCAAATTATAGGGTATTTTGTCAGCTACAACATAATATTTTTTTCGAAATTTTTGGCGGGAAATTCAAATTTTTATACAAGTTCGAAATTTTTAAAATACAATTAAAAAAAAAACAAAAAAAATAGAAACGACGAAAAAAAAATATGTTATTCTCTGGATGTCAAGCTATATCCATGAATTATTTCAGATTTTTAGATTTGGTGCAACAGTGTCAAAATATATTTAAGTCTGAATATTCTTTAAGCATGAACCTTTTTTTAAGTCATTTCCTACCTTGAAATCATCCAAGCAGTTTTGGAAATTCACAAAGAGATCATATTATCAACGGTTTTCCACCTAAAGACAAGATTAGTGAGTCGACAAAATGAAACCGAAACGAGTGCCCTCTGCGATTTTTTCAGGATTGGGACTGGCGTGACATCGTGGCTGCACCCCACCGTTCATCCATATTTGTCATGCACGCTATCCATTCACGCATGTTTGAAACTGGGCGGAGTAATAAAAATTCCAAATAATTTCAATATATTTCTTAATAAAAGACGAGATTACCTAAATTAACACATATTTCTGATTACAATATAAAGTCTGAAAACATAAGACATGTATTATGCCGAACCTGAAAACATAAGACGATAGATAAAATTCCGTATTTGAGATATGAATAGGATAATTAATCTTCATCACTATCTTCTTCAATAACTGGTTTAACACCTTCGGTTTCAAATATTTTCTTCAATTTCAATTTTTTAGATTAATATCATGCATGAGATAAGTAATATATTACAGCTGCTAAATGCGAACCGATTGTTCTTAAGCCATTTGCTGTAAGCTCGGGAAAATCTAAAACGTCTGTTGAAGTCAAACGAGTGAATAAAGATTTTCTTCTGCTCCAATTGCTATTTTGTGATCCTACACCTAAAGAATTTACAGAAAAAGATTTGAAAATATTTCTCACTGGTACGTATCAAATGAAATAGGCGATTTCGTATTTAGGAGAAATGCTAGATGAAAATGATGAAGTCTATCCACAGTATTTAAAAGAATCAAAAGATATAAGTAAAATACAAGTTCGTTCCTGGCAAATTAGCAATAAAACTTACAATTGTTATAGCCATTATAAACCGGAATCAATAGGTTATAAAAATATTCTCAGATACTATTGGGAATGTGCAAATGGCTTAAGAACAGTCGGTTCCCGTTCGTATTTAACAGCTGTAATACAGGGTGTTCAGAGGTGGGAGGTCAATACTGAAGGGGGTGAAAGGTCAGACCGAGACAAGCAAAAAATCGTATGGGTGGGGGGGGGGCATCTCGCACCGTTTGGCAGTTACAGGGTGATTCGTAAATCAGGATTTTGCCTTATATGGGAACCGCTCTTGTATTTTTATCTTTTTTTCTACGCATCGCAGCGGCCCCAAACTGATTTCAAAAAATCACTATTTGGAAGCCCTTTCCAAAAAAGTTTACACCACCCCCCTATCCCCAACCCCTTGGCCACAATCCCCCCTGCAAGTTGAAAAAATTAACTTTTATTTAACGATTTTTCACCTTTCGCCCCACTTTTCTCCGAAATTCATGTTATTAACATACCTACTTTTTATTTTTTTTAAGTTGCCTATCTAATTACCTTTCCAAAAAGGTGCAACATGCCCAGGTAGAAAAGGGTTGCAAAAGTCCTGAAATTAAAACATCCTCACAGGTACCTAATTACTTTATTGCACCATAATGGAAAATGTCGTTAAGTAAACAATTTTTATGACAGCAAGTTCGGAAATGTTTGTTTAGGAAACAGAGGTAATACATTTTTATTTTTTCAGCAAAACAGTAATAAAATAATAAATGTAATCCCGTTAAATAGCGTTATTAGTTTATTATATCCAGTATTGACTCTTAAGTATCCTGACGCTCCGTTTCTAATACCTCCTATGAATTATGGTATAAAAATGGGTAAGTTTGAAAGGACATTGACCACAGTTGAAGAAGCAAGCGATAAAACCGGGTGTTTAATAGAAAAAATTAAGATAAAATGGCAGAATGCAGTGTTGAAGAGTCTGCCGATATAATTTACGTGTACGGTTTAGTAGACGGAAATGATAGTGAGGCCGTACGACAATACCAAAGGAGATTCCCGAATCGGCGGGTACCCAAAAGAAGGGTATTTTCAAGGACTTTCAGAAGGTTAAAAGAAACCGGAAGTGTAACCGCCCCCAGAGCAGAAACGCGAGCAGGAAAATCGGCCGATTCAGCGGATCCCGACCAACAAATCCTCAACATCGTCAGGAACAGCCCTGTAATAAGCATCAGGCAGGTCGCACGAAGGTCAGGATTGTCTTCAGGGAGAGTTTGGACCGTTGTGAACCGAGAGGGACTACATCCATACCACCATATCCCGGTCCAAGCACTAGGGAAGGAGATTCCGAAGGACGATTGCAATTCTGCACTTGGCTGTTCGAGTCTGACATCGAAAACAGAAGGTTTCTAGACCGAATTCTGTGGACGGATGAATCGCAATTCACCCGGGATGGCATCACAAACTTACACAACCTCCACACCTGGTCAGATGTGAACCCACATAGGACCAGGTGTCGGTCCTTCCAGCAAAGATTTAGTGTCAATGTCTGGGCTGGCATCATCGGCAACCAGTTGATAGAACCCTTCATCTTGCCCCAAGTGCCGAATAGTCAGCTATACTCGGACTTTTTGGAGAATATCCTTCCGGATCTGTTGGAGGACATCCCCCTGGCCACCAGAAGCGCAATTTATTTACAGCTCGACGGAGCACCTGCGCATACTGGGAACATTGTTAGGGCAAGGTTAAATGAAAATTACCCAGAGCGCTGGATTGGACGAGGTGGACCGATTCCTTGGCCTGCTAGGTCACCGGACCTTACTCCACTGGACTTTTTCTTATGGGGAATGATGAAAGATGAAGTTTACTGAAGACTAATCAACGCTAGAGAAGAATTAGTTACCAGGATTGGGACTGCAGCCACGAAAATACGGGAGAGACTGGCTACCATAGACCTCAAACGTGAAATAAAACGAAGGCTACTTGCATGCATCGAAACTAGCGGAGAACATTTTGAACAGCTTTTAAAGGACAAACGTTTTAATTGTAATTAGTTTTTAAGCGAACAAAATGTATTTTTTAGTTAACTTAAGTATTATTTCTTAAAAATTCGAATTGTCATGATATTCTGTAAAAGGATTTTTGTAAATAAATTTTCGTATCCTTTTCTTACCTGGGCATGTTGCACCTTTTTGGAAAGGTAATTAAATAGGCAACTTAAAAAAAATAAAAAGTAGGTATGTTAATAACATGAATTTGGGAGAAAAGTGGGGCGAAAGGTGAAAAATCGTGAAATAAAAGTTAATTTTTTCAACTTGCAGGGGGGATTGTGGCCAAGGGGTTGGGGATAGGGGGGTGGTGTAAACTTTTTTGGAAAGGGCTTCCAAATAGTGATTTTTGAAATCAGTTTGGGGCCGCTGCGATGCGTAGAAAAAAAGATAAAAATACAAGAGCGGTTCCCATATAAGGAAAAATCCTGATTTATGAATCACCCTGTAACTGCCAAACGGTGCAAGATGCCCCCCCCCCACCCATACGATTTTTTGCTTGCCTTGGTCTGACCTTTCACCCCCTGCAGTATTGACCACCCACCTCTGAACACCCTGTATATTACGATTTTTTTCCTAGATTATGAATTCGTTTTCAAGAAATGGTGGAAAAGTCAAAAGACCTTATTTTGACCATATCTGAAAAATCATTAAAATATAACGGATTATTATAGAAGCTTGTAACGTGGCTAAAACCAAAGTTAGAAAAATACTAAAGGTCTTAAAAAAATACCTTGAAAATCAAATTTTTGACCAAACCGATTATTTCATAGAACAGATGCTGAATGAAGACTATAATAAATACACTCTCATGAAAAACTTTTTCGCGAGAATGTTTAGAAAAGCTATAGAAATTAATGGTATTTGATTTTTTTTTAAATAAGTTTCAGGCTTTGATTTGAGCCATGTTACAAGTTCCAGTGACCATCTGTTATTTTTGTAGTTTGCAAAAATACGATATTTTGAAGTTTCCTCTCTATTTTTCTCGAAAACGGGAGCTGATTGAGAATATTCATTTAAGAATTCGTAATATGCGGAAAAAATCATATAGAAATGATCTGGTACTCTTCCGGAAAAAAAGAAACATTGAATTTGTTGACCAGTGTTATTGAAGAAGATCGTGATGCAGACTAATTGTCCTATTCATATCTCAAATACGGGACTTTATCTATCGTCTTATGTTTTCAGGTTCGGCATAATACATGTCTTATGTTTTCAGACTTTTCTGCTTTTTCAGGTTATCCTATATTTATTTTTATACTTATTAATTTGTATAAAACTGTTTTATATTGTAATCAGAAATATGTGTGAAGTGAGGTAATCTCGTCTTTTATTAATAGTTATATATTGAAATTATTTGGAATTTTTATTACTCCGCCCAGTTTCAAACATGCGTGAATGGATAGCGTGCATGACAAATATGGATGAACGGTGGGGTGCAGCCACGATGTCACGCCAGTCCCAATCCTGAAAAAATCGCAGAGGGCACTCGTTTCGGTTTCATTTTGTCGACTCACTAATCTTGTCTTTAGGTGGAAAACCGTTGATAATATGATCTCTTTGTGAATTTCCAAAACTGCTTGGATGATTTCAAGGTAGGAAATGACTTAAAAAAAGGTTCATGCTTAAAGAATATTCAGACTTAAAAAAGAAATAAAAATACCGAAAAATGCTGAAAAAACGGTTTTTCGATATTTTGACACTGTTGCACCAAATCTAAAAATCTGAAATAATTCATGGATATAGCTTGACATCCAGAGAATAACATATTTTTTTTTCGTCGTTTCTATTTTTTTTGTTGTTTTTTAATTGTATTTTAAAAATTTCGAACTTGTATAAAAATTTGAATTTCCCGCCAAAAATTTCGAAAAAAGTATTATGTTGTAGCTGACAAAATACCCTATAATTTGAGAGAAAAAAGAATTTTCTACGTCCACAGGAAGGCGAGATATCGCCAAAACAGTGAAAATCACGTTTTAATTTTTTTTGAGGTTATGTGAGTGTCTATGGGCCTGAAAATTTCAGCAAAGATGTACTTTTTCATGTACTATATCAGGATATTTTTTGTTTTTCAAAAGCGCTGGGGGCACTTTTCACCTTCTTAACCGGTTAGACCCTTTGGGACTCAGATATGTCGCATCTCTGTTGGTTCCCAAAAAAAAAAAAATCATTCAATTTTGTTCGAAAAAGAGCATCGACAGACATTAATGTGAAACAATAATTTGTTACTACCAAAACTTTATCAAAAGCATCATTGGCCAGATTTAGCTTCGTCTGACTTCTAGCTATTCCCAAAATTCAAAAAACCATTCCGAGGACATCGTTTTGACTCGATTGAAGAGATACAAACGGAATCAAAGAAGGTTTTGAAGGCCATTCCAGAAATCGACTTCCAAAACTGTTTGGAAGACTGGAAAAAACGTTGGCATAAGTATATTGTATCCGGAGGTGATTACTTTGAAGGGGATGAAATAAAATTCGAAGAATAATGAGCCGTGGCAGTTATTGATGTTTTTCGTACGAAATAAAGAGAAGCGGACCTAAGTGACTACCCTGCGGGATTCCTGACATATATGACGGCTAATATCTTGTTCGAGGTGTCACGACGAAAGTAAATCTTAGCAAATCCAGTTAATAAGCAGAGGTGTAAAACCTAGACTTAGTAATTTAATCCTAATAGAAAGTCTGTTTGAAAATTTTTTTAGAAGTCTTCAGTAATAAAGATAACAATTGATTCAAAAAGTTTTAGGATGCATGAAAGTTCCCCAATGGGCCTATAGAGCTACATACCTCATTTTTGTTACCCTTTTTATGAATCGGAATAATGAAGGGTGCTTCCAGAATCCAGAGCACGGGTAATTGAGAGACTTTTGAAAGGTTAATGTCACTAGGCGTGACTAGTTCATGCCTTAAAAATAGCTGGCGGGAATACCATCGGGTCCTGATTGGACAGGATTTTTATTTAAGTGATAATGATATGAAATAAGTATAATAAGACATATAACTTGCAAGTGAGTCAAGAAGAGTTAAATTAACTTTCAGATAGTTAATGAAACTAAAATAATGTCAGTGCAAAAAGTCCCTCTATATTTTTTAATCCGCCGAAGCATTATTTTTATGTTTATAACTTTTAATTTTGCTTTACAAGTTGAGTAAGTATTTTTTTTGTCGGAAGTGACCCCAAATAAATTCAAATAAATTTAATTTAAGAATCCAGAAAAAACAATTTAAAATCAATATACAAGACCGCCTTTCTGCTGTTGATTGGCCCAAATGCTTTTTCAAATAAGTTTCGTACACATATTTTTTTTTTGTGTACAGATGCAATTTTGTATCTAAGCAGCAGTTGTTCGTCTAAATTTAATGTTTAGGTCGAACCTTTTTCGGCTTCACCTTGAAGGGAATATGCACGGCACGAAAAGGAAACGAACCTTGTGTACCCTGCTGAATGAACATATGCTTCCGCGAATTTATGCTGAGAGAGATGCTCTGAAGGGGGAAAAAATATGTGAATTTAGTCCAGACAAAACCGCGAAATATCGTAAATTTGTCTTCTTTAAAAATAAAAGAAATAATTTTCTGTGGGTAAGGGGACTTTTTGTATAGGTTTTACCTGTGCAGTCCCGCGACCCTTTTTTATTTGCTGCTTTGGTGGGCAACGTTTCATTTTCAATTGATTGAAATTAAGGAAGGTTATGTTTGTAATTTAAATTGATACTTTATTTTGAATTTAATTAGAGGGAATCGTTAGATACACCAATTATCGTGTGATTGGTTCTAAATTGATCTTAATATATTTTATTAAGTAGATTACAAGTACGTTGAGAGTGTAGCTCCATGTTTTCTTCAAATTTCTTTCGATGGTACGTTCGCAACAGTCTTTATTATCTTTTTAACTATAAAATTTAATTTTAAATGAAACTAATTTTGTGGTTATTACGTCACCGTAATTTTATCCCCTCTAGGCAATTTCGAATCAAAATAATTTTTGAATAAATGAATTTTCTACAGACGAAATTTCCGAGAAATCTAAATCTCATCTCAATTTGAATATATTGTTATCCGGTAATTATCGGGATATCGTATCAATCTTCATAACTAAGTCTTTTCGAAGGGGTACCGTTATTCGCTAAAGGTAGGTAAAGTCGGTAAAAGCATAAAGTTTGATCTTCAAAAGTCTGAGATGACGGTACCCTTTTTTCAAAATTAGGGATTTAACTGGCAAATTCGCTTGAAACTGTTCTTTCGCATCGAACCCTACAATTAAGGCGCTTTAAGGTTCCCATTGAGAAGTCCACCACCAGAAGCCAACAAATAGGCCAGGCTAAATCGATAATGTGCAAAAGGGAGAAAACATCCAATAATTGTTCGATCACCCAAGATCAAGATGCGGCCTTTTTATAGGCTGTTACATGCAATCCAACGGGATCATGGCGATGTCTACAAAATAATTGAGATATGCTTCGGCTCCATTGCGCCTTCCTTTGGGATATTTCGCCCTCTGGCAGAGGAATTATAGAGCGGACCTGCTATTTTCTTGGTACGGTGCCGGTGCCGGTCCTTAAGTTGTCTTTTAAGAGTAGCAATGAACATAAAAATCTACCGTCTGAGGGGAGTGAATTTTCGGTGTAACTCTTTTCGGTTTTGGACTAAATGCAATTTGGAGTTTTTATTTTATTTAAAATATATATATAAGTTTTTTGCTCCAAATAAATTACTGAGACTGCCAAGGTCACTTAATACAAGCGTATTTTTTCTGTTTTTCTTCACGTTTTAATCCAAGACAACGCGTCGTGTATCACATACAAAATTTTATTTATTATACCAACATGTGGTACATCATAATTGTCTTGACTGGAATTGATTTAGATATGATTTCAGGCACAAGACATAAGTTAATTTAATGCTTAACTTCCGAACAAGATGTTTTTTGTGTGAAATTCACAAAAACAGAAGAAAAGAAAACAGACCGGCAGCAGGTGTTGCGATGAGATGCGTTAAGAAATTCCAGGTATTCCGCGGAAACAAGATAGGGCAAGAAGAGCATCATTAAGGGCACAAGACAAAGTAGCTCGTGTGTTTTCGCTCACATGTTTTTTGCCCTTTTTATTATACGTTTTATAATCGTGATCAATGAAGATCATCAGGTAATGCAATCAAGGTGAAGAAGCCTGAAGATAAGGCGGAAGGAGACAAAGAAAAGTATCGCTTGCAAAATAAATAATAAAAAATTTTGAATATATAATTTTGTTGGTGTATTTTTCAGAAGAGCAATTAAAAATAATATTCCCACTTCCTGGAAATGATTTCGGGAGTAAAAATATGTATCTAAAATATTTAAGAAGACCACAACAGGGTTGCATTTTTTATTCGGCCGCAATGTAAAATATGTATGTCAAAAATGGGACTAGTGCATGCACCGCCGTAGCTTTGCCACTTAAAAGCTTCTACGGATGCACTATCGGTGAAACCAATTAATAAATATACAGGGTAAAGTATGGAAGCCCCTGAATAACTTTGAGGGATGAAATTTCTGTGAAAAATACTGACTATGACTTTAAGGTCAAGTTTCAACTTTGAAGTCACTCTAAGGTCTAATCGATTTTTCAGTAAGATATATTTCATAAAATGTTTAATGATTGAAGAGGCTGGACTCTTACTTTCAGCGTTGCCCAGGAGAAATGACGTGGACGTGGTGGAAATATGCTCCCTTTGGGGGAGCTGCTGACACCAAAACTCAAATTTGAACGTAAAATTTTCTGCTAGTCCCGATTCTGGGGTAAGATATGTGTGTTTTCATTAAACGGTGTCATGTTGACTTTCAATAGATCTTGCAACTTGACCTCAATATCAAGTTCAAGGTCATGATCAAGTTAGCATGAACAAGGCAGACAACTTTTGTTTCAAGTATTTTTCACAGAAACTTGCTGCCTCAAAGTTATTGAAGGGTTTCCATACCTTTTCCTCACCCTGAATATCTTTATAAATAGGTTCGTCCGAGGTGCGGCCCACTATAAACTATCGATTTGTTTTCAATAATAATGTAATCTATTGTTTTTTTTTTTAATTGAAGCTCAGACGATGTAGATTACTGGAAAATGGCTGAAAGAAAAATAAGTATTCTGTAACATAACCTCAAAGTTGCATTTTTTGTGAAAAATTAATTAGGCATACACCAACCAGAAAACTGGTTTTTATGTCTTTATTTTAAATGCTAGTATGCTATCCGATATACTTTTGCCTGCTGATCACGAATCCGAGGTCAGAATTGGCCGTCACCAAATCACTGGGAAACCTTAAGAAAAATGAAGAATTTTGGTGGGGGTGGTTATTTCATGAGCAACACGTTCCATATTATTTTCAAAAACACTACGGTTCGCGTGCAGCCGTTGTACTACGGTTTAGAAACCGTGCAACCACCATTCATTTATTTTTAGTGTGGTTTTATTAAGAATTATGAAGAGCATTTCGTAATTAATCACGGGGAAATATTTTCTATACTCATGAAAAAACGCGACGCAGAGTAAAATTGGTTTCTGTGAAGTATGATGATAAAAGGTAGCATGCAGATGAATAAAAATACTTTCCAAGCTGAATTAATTTATGAAAGATATTCGCTTCAGTTTGTGTAGGTGGAATAAATGCATCGCTAACGAATCTAACTGATTTGCCTTGGTTTCGTTTAAATTAACGATTTCGTTAGAGCAATCCAATTTGAGTCCAACATAATTTTTTATATGTTTGTTATTGTAGAACATTTTTCTACAGAGCACTGTTAATTAGCTGCCCCCCACAGGCGGGACCTAAGCTGGCTAGTTTTTATTTTTAAAAATTCAAGCGTTCCAATCTTTGTGTCTTTTTAATTATTTAAAGCACGTAATGAAGAGGATCTGAAAGATTTATTTTCCTTTAAAATAAACAAGTTCGTTACATCTTACTTCAACTGCATCAGTTGCATTCAGCGGAAAAAAACTGGGTTATCTAGAATAAAATTCAGTGGAAGAAAAACCGGAGAGACTAATTAAAAATAAGCAAAATACACCGGACAAGTGAAATTCCCTTAAGCAGACTCCTTGCAAGGAAGGAGACCTTAAGTCCTCAGGTAATGCAAAAAATACCCGGTTTTTTTTTCCTGGAATCGTTTTTTTCCTGTACCCAAAAGCTTAGAGAGCTTTTCCAGGTGGTTAAGGTTTTGCCCCGTACAAAGAATCTCCACCCACATTTCCGTAGGAAAGGAAATTCTTCTCTAGAGCGGTGGATTTTAAGGTTCATGAAAACAAAAGTTGACTTCATTTGAATTCGCTTATATTTCCGACTTCCGGTTGTTTTTCTTTTTAATAAAAGAAAATATTGCACAATTTTATGGTATCCTATAGTCGGGGATATTCTTGAATAAATTCGATATATACATACATAATTAAGCCGTGTCGCATTTATGGCCGGAAGACGGGTGATAAGTAGCTCAGCGGTGCAAGAACACTTACAAGGAACGGAATCATGTCAAAAACTATTTTTAGAGTGAAATTAATTTCAATTAGGCGCGTGGTGCACACGCTAAGATGCAAAGAAAATTCTCAAGTCGTGTCGTCGTTTGTCAAATGATACAAGGGGCAATGAACTCTACCTGCCTGCGGACTTAGTTCAATCGTGTTCGATTTTAACTTTTTGCTCATTCTTTTGGGAAAATAGTGCAAATAATTGCTTTAAAGTTTTTGTATTATATAAAAGGTAAAATTTTAAGGGCATAAAATAGTCAACACAATATCTTATGACCCCCCGTTTAGAAATATCGTTAAACATACATACTTAAATGTTACTTTCCTCACTTTATTGCTAAGATATTTAGTAGACATAATCAACAACAACAAATTTTTTAGTTGATAATTTTTCCACACCTGGCACTAAAATTTTTGATATTTGTATTGTGGTTTGTTGAAATTTATAAAATTAAAATACTAGCCTGCGAAAATTTGCAGCTAACCAACCGATAGATGTTAATGAAAGGATTTGTCTTTAAAATTATGATTCTGAAAACGAAAATGTTCCATTGCGCCATATTTTCCGGAAAAATAGAAGTTTAAATATAAAAAATAATCTGTTGTATGTGCACTAGAAAAAATAAGCATATTTTGCTTAGGTTAAAAATGCAACAAATGACGAAAAATAGTTAATCTCTTGATGTAAGATTTTGAACAAGAAAATTGTTTACTAATCATTTCTTGATGAACTTACAATTTGTTAACTAACATTTTTATGTTGAAAATCTCATTCAAAGTAATGACGACTTTTTCTCAAAAACTGCTAGAGCGAACAACAAGGGAATTTGAAAAAGATATATTTAAAATTCAGGCGCTCCCAAAAACAATCTTCCCTTATACCCCTAACACAGATTGCAACGAAATTTAGAATTTCGTGCGTTCTCAATTTCAAAATTATCATATTGCCTAAAAGTCGAATTTGTGTCTAAACCCTTGTTTGACTGAATATTTTACAATACCGACTGAATTGTTCTTCTCGCAATTGTTGACGAACTATAAAAGTGTAAGTTTTGAACCCGTTTTACTAAATTCGATAATAGATTAATCAAAAGACTGATTAGGTAACAATATGAGGAGTTAAAATCGCTTAAAACTATTTAAATATGTTTAAGTTTGTCGCATTTTGTTTACATACGAACACGCAACGTAAGTTTCTGCATTATAATCCCAATAATGTGGCCTACTCAAGAGCAAAAATGAATTAACTATTTTTGGTAGTTATTATTGAACAACAAAAATGTTTAGAAATTGACAGAATTTCAGGAATATGTATGATGTGATCTTTTAAGAATTTATTTTGTTTAAATTGACCAACTTTATTTTTCTGAGTGTAGTCATTTATAAAATCTATATAAAAATATTAGAAAAGTTTAGAATCCGCATCGTGGCTCAGGTTAAACTCTAATTTTAAAATTACTTTCAATTTGTAACCAATAAAACTTACTTAGGCCTTTTGGAGGATAATTTCTCTTCATCACTCTTCAGAAGTTGTGATTTTCATTTACTTTCTATTGTATGAAATAATTCATTCATAGAAATAAAAACATAATTAGACGGAACATAGTTTTTAAGTATTTCATATTTTTATTTGATAAGTTAATGTTTGAACTTTCATTTGAGCTTCGTTCCAGACATCTCTAACATTCTGTTATTTATTAACGATTTTTAACAGATAACTTTTTTCTTTTACTTTATAATTTTACTTTTCTCGAAATTGAGATGGGAGGGATCACTATTGTTTCTAGATTCATAATAAACGGAATAAGACTTGTGGAAAACGTCTATTAGTTTATTATTATATTATTGTTTTACACATAAAGTACTCATAGTAATAATTGATTGGTTAAAATTATATTAAACACAAGAATTCTTGTTTTCCATCATGTCTTAATCTCCTTAAATTTTGAACAACAATTTAGTCACTTACCTATTAATTTACCTAAAATTAGTAAAAAAAACTGCAATGGGCGAAATATATAATTAAAAATATGAAATCCTGCATTCAGCGATGTTATCAGAAATCTCAATGCAGGCATTTTTTAATTTTAATAGTCCTACAAATTAAAAATAGATAACACATATTAAAACTGGCTTTTTTAACACATCTAAAAATATGATAAAAACCTTCTAAAGATGTCTTTCTTTTGTATAGTTCAATAAAGTTCTACCTCAATTTCTATCTCAAATTCTAATTATGCTTAAGTCAGATATAGGAGCATGAGGAATATTTAAGAAATATTTCTTGTTGCATGAAAAAATATTATCCTGCAAAATTTCGAAATGTTGCAGGAAATACTTCAAAATGTTTCCTTTTAAATACATATACTGGAAAACTGAAGCAATATAAAGAAATGTGAAGAGAATGAGAAAAGATAGTTATAGACGGCTTCTAAATAGCCTCACATTTGAAAAAAAAATATATATCCGTTTTTTATTACACCTAAAGCCACTCAAAAAAGTTGGAAAGGAATCTATTAAGCACACTAGAGGTGAATTTCATTTTACACTTCCCGACTAGATACAGTGCCATATCCAACGGACATAAATTCGAAAACTAAAGCGAGCATGCTACAAACGTCCATGGGATTTCTATTTTTTTTTATGTAATGAAACGCAATTTAGTAGCAATCACAGTAATTACATGGGCTTCTAAAAACGAATACTATCTAAATTGTGATGTAACATACGAGGCAACTATTTAATCTCTTCTAGGCCTACGCTCGACAGAGATTTCCCTTGGATATTTTTAATCTTTTTGTTTGTACCTGATGGTTCCGCAAAACTGTCACAGTTGTTTAATTTTGCTTTATAATTGGAGGAGGGCCGGTTAAATCTGAAAAGGAAAAAAATTTTGTAAATAGCCGTTTAATTGGGGGGATTATTTTTGTTTTTGTTTGTGTTGGGTTTAGAAGTAAAAGGGTTGTGGTGGTACATTATTTAACTTATTTTAAAATGTACTTTCATCCTTTAATTACTGTAATGAGCTACAAACATGTTAGTGAGAATTACATCTACATTCTGATGTTTGTGTTTGTTGTATAGTGTTTTTCCTAGGAAGGAAATTAACTACTAATTTTGTTTGTTATACTCAGTTTTGATGCTCACACTAAGACTGAGTTGAAAAAGGTGAACTACATACACGTATATGAGGAATGGATTGAAATGAATTTAAATCGATTCAGCTGTCTACAACGTTTTATTAAATTTTACATTAAATACGATTTTATATCTCAACACTCCTCATACAATTGCATTGAAAATACAAAACTACATAATTTAAGATTTGTCTAGCCAACACCATTGAAATGTGGTAGATAAGTCGGCGAAAAACTTGTGAGGGAAGACGAATGCAAAATATGAGTATATCGCTTTATATAAAGTTGCAAAAAATAAATATATGCAACTTTTACGTGCAGAAGAGGTGCAAGACTTGTAACAGTTTTGGTTTTTTATTTCTACTTTCAAGTAAATTTGAATTTCATATTAAAAAAGTTGTTTCTAACTAGTGCCCCATCGTTTTTATAAGAGTCTTGTGTTTTTGGTATAATCTTTTGTTTTGTTTGGACATTGTTTTATTTTATAAAAGAGAGAAATAGTAAAAAATTGTCACATTCCAAACAAATGGCAAAATGTGTCATCAATTCTAAGCTATTTTGAAATTAGTACAGTTTCATTTTGTTCATGCATTTCTCATTTAGTTGGCCTCTAATCGATGTTTTTTTTTTCATCTCATTAATTTGAGAGATTTAATGAGAAGGAAATATAAAGCAAACTTAACTTCTAGATTCATTTTGTACTTCAGATGTTTAATAATTGTTGGACTGATATTTATAATTTTCATGAATCTAATAATATAATGTTATTTAATTTGAGTTTTTTTCTATATTTTAGCACTTTTACCGCTTCAGGCTTGCTCGATATTTATTAAGCAGCATCATAAACAAATCTAAAACATATTAAAATAAATAAAGTAGTAAGAGAAAGTGTACAAAATCCAACGGACAAAACTAAAGTGCAACGAAGTGATTCCAGAAAGTATTATTTACAAATAGTAAGAAAATCTCTATTACTTATCCAAAATAATTAAACAATTTTATTTTCAGACGTCGAAATTACAACGGCTTTGAATTGGACAAGTTTTAAATATTGTCATTCTTATGCAACATTTACAATGTTTCCATGCACAGGGTTGAGTTGGAGTTGAGTTTTCGGCGAGTTAAGAAAATAGCCGCTAAACCTGAACTGTTTCCATGAGCAACTTGGAGTTGAGTTGACAAAATAAACTGGGATGACATTTGAAGCTAACCCCAACTCAACCCGACTAGTTTCGTGGAGTTAATTTGGGTTTAACGAAACTCAACTCAACTCGAGTTTCCATGAACACTAACTCGAGTTCAACTCGAGTTGAACCCTGCATGGAAACACAGTAATTATGGTCATAATCTCAGAGGAATTCCCGCCGTTCATTCTTATTAGAAAGGAATAATTTAATTGAAGGTGTAAGTTTCATTAAATAGTATATTAAAGTTTTAAAAAAAAAGCACAAACGTTATGTGGATGCTTAAGGAATATAGTCACACAAATAGTTTTTTAACAAACGATTCGTACAAGATCAGAAATGGGACTTGATAGAAAAACGGCTATTATTTTGAAGCTTTATGCTATGTACATATTATGCCAATTTTTGAGAAGGGTAATAATTATGGTACAGCAGGAAAGCGAAATAGCCATCGTTCGTTTTTATTTGAAAGTAAGTATTTGTATAATTAGCATTGAATAGACTGAAATAACAGAAGACGAATAGGTATGCATACCAATATTTAGAAGGACATAAATTATATTCAAGATGAATTTTGAGTGCTGCGATATTTACACCAATTGACTTGTGAAACAAAAATATTTAAGTTCGCGAACGCTACAAATAGCCTAAGTTTTGAGTTTAAATAATCGCAAGTGGGTCTGAGATCATACCCGGGGTGGACTCATAACCGGATACCGAGCGTTGCCAATTGAAATTAATCAGTTTACGTCTCTGTGTCGCTAATGCTATTTTTCGCGAAGAGTCGCCGCCGTCTGAACGGCCTGTTCGGTACACACTTCCTAGAATTTCAATGCTACTTAGCCCGTTCACTTAGCAATGCAAAATCGCTCATCTGCGCAGCAAGAAATTTCCATTACATTTCAGTTCATGTCTTCGTTGTTGTCAATTACCCGTTTCGCCGCATTCGATTCGCCTCGTTCGGGGCCTCCGGGGACCGCGCGGAGATTCCGCCGCTCAGCGCCCAACAGAGACAATGGACGAAAATTATCATTCAATTAGAGTTCCATTTAGTCAAAAATTGATGGTCATTTTGCTTAGGTATTTAAATTTTCGTTAAACATCTCTGACAAGTTATGCATAAAAATGTAACTTCGTCTCGACGGTGCGCGGTGGATAGATGGCCGGCCGGGCGCGCTTTTGCTGGCCAAATCAAAAATATTTATCTCCGCTGTTTATAAATCAATAGCCCTCCGTGTCTATCGTCTGCTGCGGACATGGTGAAATTTTCGCGGGCACTTCCAGCGGGCGTATGTCTGTATGTTGGCGTCGCCTCGGGACGTATTCAGCACACATCCCCCGGCGAAAAAAAGTATGCCTCGCTGCATCCGATGACATCATTCTGACACGGAAGATTGCACCTGAAAAGTGCCGATAATTTTCACAGAATGCGATGCCCCGATCGCCCCGACGACAGGGCACAATGCAACGTAATCCATCTAAATTACGATCGCAGGTATTAATAACCCCCCGATCATGGGGCTCCGCTCAGGAAAGTCGGCCAATTCGCCGCATCGTCGATCGTCGTCCGTCCATCCGTCCGTCGTACGTGCCCCATAAAAGTGAAAAGAAAAGTCAAGGCTGGCGGTCTTCGGGACGGGGGATTCGGGACGCCACTTTCGATTTCATTTCTTCGGGGCGGCACGGCAGCGGCCGGTCTCAAGGAAATGCGTTTCGCCGTCCGTGGCGACAACTATCAATTCAGAATTGATGCCTCGATTCGCCCGATGTGCGTGCGGCGAGTTACATAATTGCATTGGATGGCTCCTCGCCTGGGCTCTTCCTCCTTGTGATCGCGATCGCACTCGGTTTCGGCGGAATACCGGGGCGCGGATATGAAGAAGACACAAGGCGGCAAGGAAGAAGAGCTCCGGGAAGCGAAGTTACGGCCAAAAAAGATCCATAAATTATGCCGGAATGTGCAATAAATGCAACAAGAATATTCGCCAAGAGGATTTTCAAAGTCAAGGTTACGTGCGGCTGCGATCGGCGCGGTGTGGGTAGTCAAGATGTTGAAAATGTGTCCGGCTGTTGTTGCCAGACCAGAAAATTGGATGCTTGAGGATCACGGATGAGGATGGTAGTTAGGATGCTAATTTTATGGTCGTTTTTGGGCTTTTGATACGTCTGAAATTGGATACCTTATTAATTAGTTTTTTCCTTCTTTTTACTCATTATACAAAATATGCAAAGAGAAACTGTTACTAAGTAGTCGAAAACACGATAAACGTAACAAAGTCGGCTCTAAAATGACCTAATTTTGGATATATGCAAAAATGCTGATTTTACAGCAGCAAGCAGTAACATTTTCATTGAAAATGCTCCTCTGATCCCAAATTGCTCCTTTTAATTTTCAGATGTTTTGTTCATTCCAAAACAAACATGTCTACCTTTTAGAAAAGCCTAACATCTGCTTACGAATTAAAGACATATTTTGAGCAAAAGCGTATAGAACTCAAAATATCTAAAAGAGTTTCATTTTCAAAATTTGTTGGGACGAATTTCTCATACTCCAGGCTTTTCTGCACTGAAAGCTCTATTATTATCGAAGGGAATAAATGCTAACTCAGGAGTACCTCAGGGTGCTCCATTACTATTCTTACTATTTATAAATGACATACAGAATATTTTTTTGACTTCAAAGTTCCTATTATTCGCAGATGATTTAAAACTCTTCTCCATGGTAAGGTGTTATAATGATTGCATGCAAATCCAGAATGATCTTAATAATTTCGAGTCTTGGTGTGAACTAAACGATCTCGCGGTAAATATTTCTAAATGTAAATGCATGACTTTCGCTAGGAAAAAGAATTTAATAAATTTCAATTATAAAATTCATAATGCTTCTTTGCAAAGAGTGTGTCAGTTTAAGGACCTAGGAGTCTTTTTAGACTCAAAATTAACTTTTTTGCTGCATATTGAATACATAATTACCAAGGCTTTAAAAATGTTTGGATTCATTAAAAGAAATACGGCTGATTTCAGGGACCCTTTTACATTTAAGACTCTGTACATCTCTTTAGTCCGATCTATTTTAGAGTATTCAATGGTTGTATGGTCCCCAAATTACAAATCTTACATTAACAGATTAGAATCTGTCCAGAGGTCGTTTACCAGATTTATGGCCTGGAAACTGAATCTATGGAGTGATTGCCCTTCTTATAGAACTAGGTGCTTGTTATTTGGATTTACCACATTAGAAGAAAGACGTAATGTTACTTGTGCTTTATTTGCATTCGATATTCTGACTGGTGACATAGACTGCCCCAAATTGCTTGGTAAGGTTAATTTATATTATCCTAGTCGGCAAATACGTTCAAGGAATTTGTTAATTAATCTATATCATAGAACAAATTATGGTGTAAATGAGCCAGTTTCAAGGATAGTAAATTGTTTTAATAAATATAATAATCTTATAGATTTTAATATTGATCGAATTGAATTAAAGCAGATTCTATATAACGGCTCATGATATTACTAGTTATAAATATTTATGTATTATAGCATAGCGGTTTCTCCTAGTCTGTAAGATTTTTGTGATCTGGAGACGAAATATATAAATAAATAATTCTTGAGTTGATCTTGGCGCTAACTATCATTTCTACTTTCTAGTGAAAAATTGAAATATAAAATAGCTTTGTTTTTTATCTTTTTCGAAAATAAGGAGTTGGGTTAGCCTCGAGGTCCAGCAGGGCGCTAGTTGAGACTGTGGGTTCAATTCCCACGTGAAACCCTGGTCACAAAAAGTAGTACCACAATGGGCCTATAATGGCCTAAGTGAGTCTTCGGACAGCCACATCCAATCTACATCTACACCAGAGGTTGGGTTGGCATTTATTTTAACAAAAAATTGTTGTCGTAGGTAGAGATGCAGGAAATTAAGAATTCAAATGTGAAAAGAACTTGCCCAAAACACGAAACCACGACAAAATCTGCTCATAAACTGAACCAAGTAACTTAAACTATTACGTTATTTATTTATTAACCTTTTAGTCCTATCGCCGCCTATAGTCGGCATCCACGAAACATTGTCTGGGTACGATCGCTGTCTGTAGTCCACATTCATGGAAAGCTCTATGCAACTACTCTAGTGGAAAACTTCCTCGTACAAGAAATGTATAACCGTAGTCAACTGTGCCCCACCTTTAAAGTTTACATTTTAATCCTTTCGAAGAGAAGGTCTTTTCAAAAATCAAATAAATTTCTTACTAGTGAAATATTGCTAATGCTAAAAAGACATGTGTTGCTTGAAAGAAATCATATAATCAGTATATATTTCAAGGAAATATTTTAAGCTAAATGGTTTAGAACTTGGAACTTACACAGGATCTCTTTTCTGGATTTTGCAGATTCTGTTCTACTCTAGTGGACTATTGTCCTGAGTATAAATAAGCTTATAATTTTAACTAAAGAAAGTTATTGCTCACAAAACATTTATTCATTATGGCCGGTTTACATTAACGCAGTAGCATACACCAATTTCAACAACATTTATCCATTTTGGTATGTCTTTAGTGATTGTACCGAACGGAAGTGTAGGCCGCGAAAATATATTTTGCTGCAAACGCAGCATTCCAAGTTCCACCACTTATAAGGGACATTCATAGAAATCTATGGCCTCTGGTCGGCGGCATCCATGTTAAGCTTTCACTGTAGCCCTCAGTGACGATTAGAGCCGGAGGTCGTACCCACAGAGCTTTCCGTGAATGCCGATTATAAGCGGCGGTCGGACTCAGAGAGTGTTGTGCGGATGACGATTATAGGCGGTGCTACGACCGAAAGGGATATAATTTTTTGAAACATTAATAATTGACGATTTTTGAAAAAATTTCATAGCTGCTTTCTATATAATATTATTATCACCACAGTCTTTACGATTCAACGGCCATTAATCTTTCTTTAATTTCGCTTTTGAATAATATTTCTTTACAAAACATTTTAATTTAAGGGGGCAGTACACTTCTATTTTTTGAAAAAATCGATGTTTTCAAAAATATCAAATTTGTATACTATGTACCTCCAAAAGTAGTTTACAATATGTTAAATCGATTAAAAAGGCATTGCCGAATAAGTGTAAGATACTTTTTTTTTCAGAATTATATGCGAATTGAATAAAAAAACTTTAAACGCGTTTTTCTCGAAACTACGTTTTTTGACCTGGTTGGCAGATTTTTGAAAAAACTACTGGTCCGATTGGGCTCAAATTTTGCGGACTTATTCCATATATTTTTGCTTATGGTGTGAACCATTATTATTAATATAGGTTAATATTGAACCCTTCTTTTTATAAATATTTTAATAAAAAAAATAAAAATTAACGTTAAAAAATTAAAAATTCCGCCATTTTGTTGTTTTCTTGCCAAAATACTTCATCGTGGTTCACACGATAGCAGCTGACTTATATTTTAATATGTGCTTTGAATTTTTTGTTTCAGACGTTCCAGAGCTGAGATTTCTTACCAACCAGTTTGAAAAGGGGTTTTTTTTAGGCAGCCATATTACTGCCGTACAAACGCCAGAAATTTCGAAAAAATTATTTTTGTTTTCTTTGATACATATATTTTAATGTGTAAAATTTTCAAATGATTCAATAAATTTTTCTATAAAAAAAAACACACTTAAAAAATGCAAAAAAGAAGTGTACTGCCCCTTAAACTACCAGGGCTATTCCAAGATTTTTCGTATACTATCGATTTTATATAGAATTTTGAAATTATAACTCTACGATGCATTGCAATGTTTTTTTCTTAAATATGTGCAAATGTTCGAAACGAAAAACAGTTGATTTGGCAGGTTGTCAAATTCTAATTAAATAATTCTTCAAAACAAATAAATTCAGAATGTCTGGTTTCGCTATGGAAGCAAAGAAAAATATGTCCAAATTACCCAGATTAATACTTAATTTATTCTTTTCATAAGCTCGCCTGCTTTCTTTTTTTGAACTAAAAGTATTTAGAGGTTTTTTTTTATGATTGAAAAAGATCATTCTGCATAAAGCGAGTAATTTACATATGGATAAACTTCAATTTATCATTCCTTCCATTAACATGAATTCAATATTCAATGTTGAAAGTTTTCGAAAATAAACATAGAAAAGTTTTCAGCTCGACTGGTGAATTGAATATCGGCGAGCAGCAGAATTTACTCGTCGAAGGGATATATAAATTCGAAAGCAATTTATTATCATTTATTATATTACGGGAATAATCAATAACCATGCGCCGAGTGTAGGACGCCATCAAAGGGAGCCGTCCGAATTCGGCAAAAATGCGAAGGTGCCCTCAGTCCAGCACACACATCACCGTAACGTAAACTGGGGCCTAAGCCTTTCCGGAGGACCACCTTTCTAATGTTAATATTTTAATTTGATTAATGCACCTTGCCGGCGAGCCCACCGGCGGCAGAAGCGAGGCACAGCGAAAACCTTGGGTAAGGTACGCGGTTACCCCATAAAAGCATAACCAGAAGCGGCGGCGAAGTTACTTCGCCGCCCGAGGACTTCTTGAACTGCATCGACCGAGGAGAACGAAGTCGAATCCAAATCCAAAGCCGAGCCACACGGGCCCCGCACCGCGGCCGAAGCATAGCCAACTGCGCGCTGGGCACGGCAAGTACCGAACCCCAAAAACAGTTTGCAGTTTTCGCAAAATATACTTGCTTTATTTTTTCTTATTTGGCCCCCTTGACTGTTGCATTTTTTGTGGGCAAAAAGGTTTTTTATGTCTTGCCAAAATTTTTAAATTCGCGACCGCAATTCTTGGAATTAGGGAGGGTAACATGTCTTGTCTTTGCTAGACACATAAGTGGGCGCGCCGTTTTGGTCTTGTTGTGTCGATGTAGCTTGGGCCTTGCACAATTTTTTCGCCATTTGAAACCCCCCAACTTTTAACTCGCGTATTGTGTGCAGTGCGCGCGGGGTACAGACACAAAAATAATAGAAAAAGTAGCGTCGTTCGAAATTTTATTGCCCTCCACAAAATAGACATGTGCGCGCTCACCTTATTCTTGTGCGATGGCGAGGCGGCTCCATCGAAGGGAATGATTCGAATCGGACAAAGTCGATTCGACGGAAAGAATGTTTCCTCTTTGCCTCTAAATTTTGAGATCAAAAGGAATTGCAAAATTAGAATGCGTCGTCTGGTGAACGATTGAATTTCTTTGTATGTGGCTAATTTTGAAAATACACTATGAAAGATGAAATCATTAAAAGTTATAGAAGATCATAAAAGCATATCGGTTAAAACAAAAATGGTCTTCAAAATTATTGATTGAGTTATGAATAACCTTATTAATAATTGAAAAGGATGGGATCGGAGCCGACGAGTTGAGCAACTTTTAACTTTTCCGGCATACATAACATCGCACTTCAGACCAAACAGTTGAAGCAGAAAAAGCCACGCATAAAACACGGGTCTGCAAACATATTGCATCTGTACTGATTTCAGCAAGGCTTTCTCATTCCATAATAATCCTTAAATTATTAGCTCTGGACACACCATCTCTGTGTATTAACTAGATTCGTTCGTATTTGCTCGATAGGACATACCAAGTTTCTTTTCGTCGTATCACCTCGAAGAAGATATTAGCTACATCAGGAGTCCCGTAGGGTAGTCATTTGGGTCCACTTCTTTTTCTTTTATCTATTCATGACATCTCACAACTTCTTAAAATCTGTAAAACCTTCATCTATGCAGACGATATGAAAATATTCTTTTGTACTAAAAATATTAACGACCGCGTGGCAGAAAAAGAACGTAGACATATTCCACTTATGGTGTATATACAACAATTTAGAATCGAATATTAGTAAGTGCGAAATGATGACTTTCTGTAGAGGCCGCAACCCCCCACGTTTCGACTATACCTTATCAAATTATATTCTACGACGTGTTCATTCTGTCCGTGTTTTGGTTGTTATCCTGGATTGCAAATTGGACCTATAGAGCATATTAACTCTATGGTTACTAATGCTAACTCTATGTTGGGTTTCATCGAAATATGGTCCCGTGAATTTTGCAATAGGACTGTCTTCAAACAGGTTTATTTTACTTTTGTTAGACCAATTCTTGAATATTCGAGGCAAGTTTTGTCGCCCTATTATCAAGTTCATATTGATTGTATTGAATCTGTGCAACGGAACTTTGTCAGAATCGCTCTTAACACTTTACCGACCGCAAGCCCATTAATAGATGCAAAACATAATTTAAGAGATACTTAGAGCAGAAAATGCATTTGTTGTGAGAGAATTTCTCTTCAGCAATTCAGTTCTTCTCCCTTCTGATAATGATCGTCTGAGACTCTTTGATATGCACTCCCTGCACAAGCGTCAGGTGATTGCAGACATTGTATTTGTTCACCAATTATTAATTGGTAATATTGACTCAGCTTGAACGAGCATAATCTTAGGGTGGTGTCGCTTCTACAAACTAGTTTATGTAAAAATAACTATAGCTTTTTCCAACCTATTAAGCCATTGACTGCCAGCTACGAGATATCTCGTATGGCTGAATTAACGGCTGAATATGATTCTGGCAGTCAGTGTGTTCGGATGAGGTTAAATGTGACATATGCTACAGATTAATTCTGTAATTTTATAAGGTTTTGACTAAGCTGATGGTTCGTAAAGACAATTTTGTTAAGGAGATTAGGAATAAAGACCATGTGCTCGGATCAACATCCGAAATTCTTCCATTTTTTAACTGACTTTGACAACACAATTAATCTACTCGGTTACGAAACGACAGAGCGGAGCGGAATGTTGTACTTATCTGTCCAACTGGTCGGAATAGATCGATGCGGATCGAAACGGAGCGGGTGTTATGCACTCGGGTTTTTGCAATACGGTTTTAAAACAATTATGAAGACTGTCAACTTATAAACGAAATGGTTAAGTTGAGATGCATTCTGGCAAAAAATAGGGTTAAGTACATAATGGAGCACATATTTGGACTTATTGGAAACTAACATTTTTGATCTTTAAAATTTATACGATGACATATCAACTTTTGAAAATATTATTCAGGCTAACAGATTCATAGCATTTTATATATGGTTAGTGGTAGAAAATTTCATTTAAGTGGCATTGTGTTTTTTTCTAAGAATCTTAATTTCCACAATTTCTTGAATACGACCGAAAAGACCCAAAAACTCATAATTAAATTTACTTTGTTGGATTAATTAATGCACAATGTATCGTAAAAGTGACTATTGAGAATAAAAATTGACTTATCTGTGATCTGGATTTGAATAAAGTGTAGTCTTGTTCGCGGAGTGGGAAAATTTAAAAGATTTAAAGAATAGAATAGGGCTAGATTTTTGAGGCGTATGGTTATAATTAGACATACATATTTCATCTTAATCAATAAGGCATTTTGTCGGAAACTATAAGTTTGATATTGCTGGTTGGAAATCCCTTATGTTTAGTAAAAAAGGCGTAGTTAACAGTATTCTATTTATTGTTGTTATTCTATTATAACCACATTAATAAACTTAAGATAATTGAACATCACAAAATCACACTTCTAAACAAAATTTTGATGTCGTTCAACGTACGATTCATTAATTATCAATCTCATTAGATGATAAACTACATATATCTTATTATTTAATACCAGTTGTCCAGAAATAGACAAAGCTAACATAATCTATAAGCCTAAGAGAAAAACAAAAAGCTTTAATTCAAAACAATGTCTTGAGAACAGATAAGTTTAAAATACTTTCACTTGTTCACTTTTGAAAATTTACCAATGATTGATAGGGACGGTGGTAAATAAGTTTAGTGTTAAATTTAAATATCCTTCATCTTATTAGAACATTTAACTGAGGAATATACAAAAAAAATTAAGATTCGAAAAGAAAACTCAAACAGTTTTTCCGAAGACAATTTTCTAAAAAATTCTCTCTCAGTCTCCATTTTTACACAGACAAACCGAGTTCGATTTCAATTTGAAACTGAGTTTTTTATAATGTATAAAAATCGATTACGTCTCGCTCATTTTAAAAAGAAGAGTTTTGTTTTTAAACGTATTATCTGGAATATGATATCTAAAAGTATCTATAGAGAATTTCCGCAAATTGAGTTTTTAAAGAGTTTATCTTATTCCTTACGTTTTTCGTTTATCTTCAAACAACCCTATCATTTGTCTTAAATTTCGGATTCTATCTTCTCAATGGAGTTAGCTGATACCTTTTAAACCTCTGCAAGATTGCTCTTTCCCAAAGCAATGACTGCAACAATGCATCCCCAGCCAGGGCATCTGTGTTATTAAACACCTTCGTGTGCCTGTGCAATTAGTCTCTTTCATAATAAAAGCGATATCCCTCTGCTTAAAATTAATGATGCAAGCATTGTTCCACTGGAAACAATTTTTAGTTCATCGTCCCTCAGAAGCAAGTTGGGACCGAGCTTTCCCGCCCGGTCTGAAGCACAATAGCATCATACAATTTCGAATTGCATCGTTCAAGAGATTATATTCTTCAATATGGGAACATAACAAAACCATTAAACGTTTAATGCAATTTCAAAGTGAATAAGTCTGTCAGTTGCCCCAAAGTAACCGAAATCGAGGAAAAACAAACAAAATTCTGAAAATCTGGCCCGGCTTGGACAGAGAGGAGGTGTACGTACCTGAATCTGGACAACGGCAAGCTTTTACCTGGACACAGGCCATGGCGAAAAGATACTGCGCAGCGTCATTAACAGCAACGAATAAAAAATCGCCGAAGCGAAACAAAAATTGAAGATTAATGCAGTTCTCGGTAAGGACGAATACTGCGGCAGATAGTGTGATGATGCCGATGGTGAGCGCGAGAGCACTTACAGTAGATGATGTCGGGTTCAGGGATGCTGTGTGCAATGCTGCACAGATTTGCGACCGCCGATGACGCTGCGACGACCACTTCAGCCGGTCAGCAGAGGTGGCGGGGGAGTCGAAGCCGTTCCACACCGCCAGATTTGACGAGAGAGGGGCTTTTATACCTGCAATCGAACATTACACCCCAGATATAAGTTGAAATAATTAATGAACCACCGTGCAACAAGTATTTGGCTCCCCGCCATATAAATATATATTGTATCTTTCCTTTTGTCCCCTCGGACGATGGTCAGGCGGGGGACGGCGATCTTCTACCTGCAATAGCCGGCGCAGTCTGCAATTTCGGCGCTGGACCTGTCTCACCGCGCTAAGTAAAGTTTCTGTTGCATGATGTGAATTGGAATTTATTTCTTACGGCCGAGTGCTAAATATTTCTTCTTTTAATTTGATGTTGCTTTTGAAAATTTCGGTGGTGGGCATTTGCGTTCGGGCTAAGGACACGACAAGTTCAAGGACTGCTTTTAAGACGGTGCGGTGCGATCGTCGTTTTGCTCTGCTGCTGCGATCTGCCCGCTGGGGATATGCTTCAAGATTTTTGGCTAATGCGCCTCTGGCGACGTTCCTGCGAGCTGACTCATGCCACGGTGTAGTTGCAATCCATTGCAATTTAATCGTCTGAATGAGCTTGCAATGCTTCGGACAGCCTCGGCCAGACTAATTGATTGCCTTCGACGGTTTCGGTGGATTTTTGCATTTGATAGGCTAAATCTGTTCACGGGGATTTTTGGGAAGGTCTTAATGGTGTTGTAGCCCATCAGACGGAGTATGGGCCTGCTTATAAAATCGCCCAACACATTAGAATAATTTGACCACCAGCAGAGAGGGGGATTAAGTTACAAAAAAAAATTCCAGATAATCTAAAGTTCTGGTTATTTCGTTTATGACATTAATAGCAAGTAAAAGTATAAAATGAAATGTTGACCCCTTCATTAATACCTAACTTTGTTTTAAAATTTATCAAAATCGACTTTATTTAAATTTTCTCATAAGTCTTCTCTTTTAAGAAAATGTTCAACATATAACAATATATAACTCCTAAAATTTACAAAGTTATTGCCTTTGTAAAGGTATAAATGTAGAATATATAAAAAAAAAAACATTTTAATTAGAATATTGCTCACATTTTTAAGAGATAATTAACAATAAATCCAGTCATTCGATGAGATACAAACTTACACAGAAACGTAAACATTGACAAGATATTTCACTCTTTTGAGCATAAATTCAGAATATTGATCAAAACAATTCTATCCATCTATCTGAACACTAAAATAAATATTCAAAAACATTTATGTCATTTTTTTGTAAATATTGTAACATTTTTATTCAATATCCAGTTAATTTTAAAGTGACGAGAATGGTTACCAAACTTGTACTATATTCCAGTGTCTTTCACTTTGGTATTTCTATCTACAGAAATTATTTGTGAATGAATATTTTTCTCAATGTTTGGTTTCTGCCATATATGAATCAGATTTCGTTTTAAATGAAAAATATCTATTTCGCTATATATAAAAGACTTATTTTGGCCATATAAAGAACTTAAGCAATTATGCCAAAGTAGGAAAGACTTTAAAACTGTTCGACATATTTCTTGAAATTAACTTTTCTACACAGAGGAAATTGTGGAAGAAGATCACAACAGATGCAATCTTAAGGAAAACTGTTTTGCAAAAATTTTGAGAAAGGGCTATAGATGTTAGTGGTATTTCATATTTCTAGAAAAGAAGTCAGGTTTTCATTTGAGCCACACTATAAGTTCCTATGGCAACACTTTCTTCAACATTTTCTAATTCAAAATACCTAAAATGTAATTTGCTTCAAGATCCTTATTTGACGAAATATTCGTCTGAATTTTCACTTCAATTTCAAGGCAATATGATAGGGGGCCTCGATAGCTCAGTGCTAAAGAGAGTCGGACTACCATTGCCGAGGCCGTGAGTTCGATTCCGACTGGTCTTTGGCCACCTTGGGGAGACCCATGTCTCAGCTGGTAGCTTGGCGGGACACGTGGTCAGCCCTACTGCTGAGGCCGTGGCTTCGAATCCAATAGAGCCCATTCTACCACACCTAGATATTCCTTTCCTGGGCGTAGCTCGCGCAAAAGACCTCGTAGGTCGCAGTACGCACCCGCAGAGCCGTCGCGTTGTGTACGGGGACGTGGGGCCATTTTTGAATTCGGGGCCTATGTAAGGGCAGCGATTGTTGCAAAATGTGGAATAGATAAATCAATAAATTATTATTATTATTATTATTATTAAGATTTTATTATTATAAAAGACGGTTTCTAAGCCCAAATCATAAATTTTATTTCAAATTTCTAATGCAGAAGAAGTCGTTCCTGGTTCGTTTGGAGAAATTAAATTTTTATTTTTCGAAAGTATTTCTTGTGTTAGTAGATCTTCTTTGATGTCCACTGGATATCGAGTTTGCAGTATTTTAGCTGTCTGTAAGGCATGTAGCGATTTAGGGGCCTATGCGACCCTGGGGCCTGGGGCTGAGAAACTCAGCAGCCCCCCGCTCGCGACGGCTCTGCGCACCCGCATGGGTCACCCTTTTTAAAAAAAAACAAAAAGAGCAATATGATAAATTTGAAATTGAGAACGCTCGAAATTCTAAATCTCGTTGCGGTCTGTGTAGAGTATAAGGCTTTCGTTATAATTTTCCTGTAAACTTCAATTTTTTTTTTAAATTGTTGGTCCATTAGTTCCGGAAATAAGGAGAGATGTTATATTTTCTCATATTCTTCAGAATATCTTTTTAAATATGTTATTCAATATATTTTTGGTATTCCACATAACAAGTCCTTTTAAATGATACCCCACATGATTTTCCCTCTCCCTCTTTAATTGTTATATGAATATTTTAAAGTGTTAATAAGTGCAAAATATGTGGGTTAATAATATATATTACTGTGCCAAATTTGAAGTTTCTACGTTGCATAGTTGATAAAATCATTATAAAAAATTCGGTTATATTTTTACTCAAAAAGAATTTTACGAATAAATTTTGTAGGACAAAAAGTACTTATATGTAATTAGCCAAAGAGTACGTGTGAATTTTTTCAGAATTTTTTGGGAAATTTTTGGGTTTTTAAAAAATTGGCCAAATCCAAAAAACCAAAAATAGTCGACAAAATTCCGAAAGAAATTCACACGTGTTCTTTGGCTAATTTTAAGCATTTTCTGTTCTATAAATTTGTTTGTAAAGTTGATAATTTTCGTGTAAAAAAATTGCGAAGTTTTTTATTACATTGCTGTACAAAATGGCCATTTTGCAAAAACCAAAGCAAAAAAAAACTTTCAGAACCATGGTTTGAGACAGTTAAGACATTCGGACCGCGATTTCTGGTGGTTATATGATCATTCAATAGTAGCAACGTCAAGATAATCGACTTTGAAAAGAAAAAAGGCTAACAAAATCAGCACTTTTTTTAAAAACTCCAAAGAATAATAGGGTTTTTGAAACTTTTATGCAAAACAAATGCCAGATTCTGAAAGAGCATCCTCAAAAACCCCTTATATACGATTTTGGAAGAAAATCGCTCCAATTTATCTATTCGAATCGTACCACTGAACTTGCGTGCACAAAATTCTCGTTTTGCACATTAATGGGTTAATGTCGAATAACTAAAACCAAAAAGAAACAAACTCAAAACAAACTGTAATGAAAGGAAGTCTAATCTTTCGACTCATTCTAAACATTTACTTTAGCCCTGTACGCAATTACAATTGGTTGAAAGAAATAACACTTAAACAATTTTGCACTTCTCCTTCTTCTAACTACCTTTTGCTTGAGTCTGCATTTCAAGGTTTATATTAGATCGGTGGAGCAAAAAAAAACCGACCCGAAATTTATCGCAAAAGAACCACACCAGCTTAATTCATTGCAATCGCAAAGTCGCCAATGATCCCCAATACGGAAAATAGAACAAAACAGTCCCATCAGAGGGATCATTTCGGCAAACGAATTTTTTTTTGTCATAAATAAGCGAGCATGTTTGCCACCTACATTCGCCGAAAATTGCACCATTTGCCGAATGTAATAAATGGGCCATGGTATAGCATGTGGCGATAACTTTATTTTCTGAGGATCCCTCTCCCGCATGTGTTGCGGGGTGAGGGGAGACGGACGTGCAAGCATATCCCTCGGGACCCTGAGAAGAGTATTGTTAACACAGAAACCGACTTATCGGGCAGACTGCTGACCAAACAAGAACTTGCTCTTCAAGCTGCTGCGGTCCTGAAGAAAGGGAAATGAAGAAGCAGTCAAGTTCAAGGGAAAAGAAACCAAATAAGACGAGGATCGCGAGGAACTTTTCAAGGGCAACTTTTTGCTGCTCGAATGTTTATTGCATTCGCACAGGTCAAACATTTGCAGACAAATCGTAATCGCGACTTTGTAGCTACAAGATATCGGGGAGTACCTGGCTGTAGGGTTGCCAGCTCTAAGTGAATTTCGACTATTTTCGAAATAGAGTTAGAAAGTTATTGTCTAAAAGGTTCTCTATTTATGTTTTATGTTTAGATATAACGAACTGAACGAATTTTTCAAAAACATTTCCAGAAGTTTTCAAATGTGTCATATGGTAACACATTTTTTCGGTAGTGTTACAGGCATTTTAGCCAAAAAAGATAAGGTGGATAAGTGCTATCCAAATTTTATTTTGCACTTAGTTCTTTGTCCTGGTTGCCCTTCACTGCCACAGCTCTTTTCATTAATTAATGACGGCAATTGATGGCCGAAATACAAATAAACTTCTCGTGCTGCGCTTTGAATATCAAAATTAGTTTTGAGATTTTACCAAGTGAAAACCTAATGGCTGGGCCGTGAAGATGTGGTTTTCGCAGACCAATTATATTGCGTTTATGTTTCAAGAATAAAAAAAGAATAATGTTAAGCAATGGGTGGTGGCGAGAATGTTTTAAAATAAATTAATACAAAGATTAGCCTGGTCCAACTTACTTGTATGGAATGCTGTTTATTTAAGCAAAATTGCTAATATGTCGCTTGAAAATGATCCATAACGTTTTGGTATATTGAAATGTTGTGTATTCCCCAAAAAAGGTTTGTTAATTTCTTGTCCTCTAAAGAATTTTTATCTTATAAAGGATGCTTTTTTAGGCCCGATGGAATTTTAAATTTAAAAAATAACGCAAAGAGTTAACTTTTATTCGAAAGACCAATTCATGACGTTAATATTTAAAAATGACTGTTCTTGATGAAGCGAATTCTGTCAGTTAAACACTTTTTTGAGCAATGTCAGCCGTATGCCACGAATAACACGAACAATATTAGTTTCGAAATTGTCAATTGTTCCTGGTTTATTATTATAAAAACGTGATTTCACGTAACCCCATAAGAAATAGTCTAGAGGTGTAAGGTCAATTTACAGGGCCATTTCTCGAAACGACTTTATCGCCAAATCGTGATTTCAATAAATCGATGGTTTGTGTCGCTGTATGGAAAGTAGCACCATACTGCCGAAACCACATCTCGTCAGAATGAATGTCAACTATATTTTTGAAGAAATATTCATTGATCATGGTCTGGTACCATCTCCATTGATCGCACTGTGTCATTTATTAAAAAAAAAAGGACCGATTTTACCACCAAAATACCACCGACGACCTATTTTCAAAGTAAATTTGGATAATTCTTAACCGTTCCTCGATCGTGAGTCTATTCATGATTACTTGCAAGACTGTACTGATCATAAATATCACACAGTGCTGTCAAAATGACAGTTAGGATTAACAGTCATCCCTATAGTTCTAAGCTAGAAAAAAAAACACCCTTTAGAAAGATATAATATGTTTCTGGATGTCTCCGCTAATATTAACTTTCATCGCATCCTGTAGCCAGTATTTTTAATGGAGTTCGAAAGAAATATTTTGATTGTGGAAGACCTCATTTCTATTAATTGAGAAATTTACATACATTCTTTCTAGTAAAAATAGATACCCATACACTCTGAATGAATTAATTGTATGCTCTCAAGCAAGTCCCGTAGTGATCGTTTACAACTTTAAAAAGGCATGAAAAGGTCAAAAGCTTCTATAAATTTACGTTGAGCGCATTGGCTCTAACTGATTTCTATTTTTAGTTGAAAGTCCCCAAAGATTACAATGAGCCATAATGAGATAGATTGGATTCGTATGTAAATCCACATACCTGAACTGAACAGAATGCATCTACGGATGCGAGATCATGCGTTGCGCATCATCGCGCCAGTCTTCAAAAGCGCGCTAGAACACGCGTGAATCATAAATAACGCCAATCGACTGTAAGAGCGACATTTTCTCCACCAATTATCTTCATAACACGACGCATGCATTTATTTTAGAATTCTTTGCATATACATCCCGCGAGTGACTTTTTATTCAGCTCTATTCCTCATAATCCATAAATAAGCTGACAACAATTAGTGACTAAAGGGGAGACAGTGGGACCTCTCATACGAGCTCCTCCCGCTACAAAGACACTTCTTCTTCCTGGTAGCTTTCCTACGACACCGTTTCGCCCCGATTGCCAAACACTTCGGATTTCGATCTCCTCGACGAAGCCGAAAGTAATTGTACTTTTATATTATTTATAGCATCCCCCATATGTCGTGCATAAATATCAAGGAATTTACTTGCGTTTGCTTTCAAGTCCCAAACAACAAATAATGCCAACATCCGCAGCAACACAGCCTTTTGTCACGGTGATCTTCAGTTCTGCTTCTTTTTTCCTAGTCTCCATTTGTTCTAATTATTTTTTGCTACACATCGCGGCAACTTTATTTTTTTTTTTATTAAGTCACATTTAAAATTGTTAAATATGAGGAATTTTATTTTCGGCATTACTTTGAATCAAGTAACACGCAAAACACTCAAGGACACGTTTATTTTCGTTTTTAATTTTTTTAAAGTAAAAAATCATTTTTGCCAAGCGATTTTTTGATTTAATTTTTTTTTTTGTGCATGTGTATATCACACTTTTTATCTCATGTATTGAGGTTGATGTTCTACAAATAATATTTTGAATTTCGGAAATTTATTACTTTAATCGCAATATTCAAGTAAATTTTTTGTAGAACACACATTGACTAGAAAAATTTTATAGCTGAAAAGATTTTGAATTTTAAGAAATTCAAAAATTATCGTTGTATTTTGATTTCTGAAAGACTAAAATAAATAAGTTGACATAATGTGTCATATATGTAAGACTTAATTACATGTACCATATCAAATGTGGGACACCATGACAACATTATCATTTCTTAATTTTTAAATAGGTATTTAATACTTCAACAAATAAAATATTCACTTTATTCATCTGAGAGTTTTTGAAGTCGCTGATTTCACGTATGGAAGATTTTCAAAATTTGTCTGATTTCTAATAATAATTTGCATATGGAGGTTTTTGGGGTCACTCATTTGCATACAAAATTAGTACCGGGGTATTTTCAGGGTATGTAATTTCTATAGGCTGGCCATCAGTTGGTTTCTTTTTAAATTCCATGAAATTACATGCTATATTGATGCAGACTGCTCTTTCGTTCCCAAAAAATTTACAAAAACACAGTATCATATCTCCGCGGTACGAAATTACGATTTACACTTCAACAAAATTGGGAAATATTGATCGAGCTATTCGTGAAATAGGGTCCAAACCATCGAAAATTTACGTGTGTTTGACCGGACGGGCAACTGCCAAGCCAGCCGAGGCGGCCATTTAAATGAAATCATATTCCATAACTAATCGAAAGGTTTAATCTTTCCAATAAACCAACAAACATTGAAAAATATTGAACATTCTTTATTTTATAGCAGTTTTAATAAGAAACCAGGCAATGGATCGCCCTATATTATGACATCCAGGGCCGGCGGTTGCAGTGGGTTGAGTGGGTACTTCTACCCACTCGGAAAATTCCGAGTGGGTAAAATACCCACTCGAACTTTGGACGTATTTAAAATGAGTCATTTATTCTAAATAATTTATTTGGAACGTTTTATTAGGGTGCTTTTTTTTCGCGACTTTTTTTTTTTTTTCCGTCCCACCTCGAAATTTTGTGGCTAATACCTAAACAAACATTCCCTGAAAATTGGAGCCCTTAAAAATAATATTTAGTACTAGACCAAGACGCATAAAGATTTCCCATATAAAATACACGTGAACTTTGATTATTTTTCTTCAAAATTCTACAGCTCAGAGGCATTTTATGGTATAATCTTGGTCAATAGTAGGATTTCTTCAGAATTGAATGCTCTTCAAGTGTCTATTGCGGTGTAACCCTAACTCCCACCAGCGAGGTAGTACGGGTCATTGACCCCAATTTTTGCACGAAATTCTCGCTTTTTGCCCCTATCTCGTAAACAACAAGAAGTACAGAAAAAGTGAATATGACAAACTTGTAGCAAATTCAATTTCCTCCAAAAAGTTCTTGAACAACAAATTGCTAACATCGATATTTCTTGAGATATTGGGCTTTGAAGTTGAGGTAGTGTGGAACTTTCATGGATTATTGAGCTATATTGTAGAAAGACTACCTCAACTTCAAAACCCAATATCTCAAGAAATATCGATGTTAGCAATTTGTTGATCAAGAACTTTTTGGAGGAAATTGAATTTGCTACAAGTTTGTCATATTCACTTTTTCTGTACTTCTTGTTGTTTACGAGATAAGGGCAAAAAGCGAGAATTTCATGGAAAAATTGAGGTTAATGACCCGTACTACCTCGCTGGTGGGAGTTAGGGTTACACCGCAATAGACACTTGAAGAGCATTCAATTCTGAAGAAATCCTACTATTGACCAAGATTATACCATAAAATGCCTCTGAGCTGTAGAATTTTGAAGAAAAATAATCAAAGTTCACGTGTATTTTATATGGGAAATCTTTATGCGTCTTGGTCTAGTACTAAATATTATTTTTAAGGGCTCCAATTTTCAGGGAATGTTTGGTTTAGGTATTAGCCACAAAATTTCGAGGTGGGACTGATAAAAAAAAAAAGTCGCGAAAAAAAGCACCCTAATATATATATATATTCAATATTCAATATATATATTCAAAAAAACTACCCACTCGGTCAAAACTCCAACCGCCGCCCCTGGACATCTGTTTCTACAATATGATGGTTAAAAAAAGGGAGGAAATGGAAATTATACTCCCCCTATATTATGACATCTGTTTCTACAATATGATGGTTAAAAAAGGGAGAAAATGGAAATTATACTCCCCCGTAGCAGCTGTTATTATTTTTGTACTACATTAAAAAGTCAAAAAGTAAAGATAAATCACTCGTAGCTTTCAACAGATTTGCTTAAAAGATCTAAGTCAAAGAATAATGCCCTGTCAAGGCCATAAGATATTTAAAAGAAAACAAAACTCCTACCGAGAATTAATACAAAATGCCATCTAATAAAACATTTCGCACGGCATACATCATAGCCATCTTGGGTCGCGGTTTTTTTTATCATCATCATTCAATTATAGGTACCACTCAATGTCAGCGGAATTACCGCTCACCCTTTGTTTTTTTTTTTTGAAAATAACGATAATCCCGCAGAAAAGTCAATGCGGTTCCAGTGAAATTCGTTTGAAATTAAAGTCGAACTGTTGCGATTTATGGCCATCTTTGGGTCCCCGTAGTCGAAAAAGAGTCTACAAGTTGGGTACCTAACTAAAAATTAGCTTTCCCCCTTGGACCACTTCACAGACCGCATCTCTAGAGGCATATAATCCTTGATAATATCTAGACCGGTGCCAATAGAGCACCCAAATCGACGTAACTAATAATTTAGACCTATTTCAATTCGGTTCAACATTAGCTCGATCGAGTCGAGAGGCGACGACCATTTCGATATTTTCACGTCGTCCTCTGAAGTGATCGTCATAAAGTTTATAGTGGGGTCTGTACAAAGATTGTCCGGTCTCTGCTGACCAACACTTATATTAATATCCGAAACGTAAAGAATTTTCGATTTATGTATTTTCCAAAGAATAATGATATTACATTACAGCAGGCCATTGGGTCCCACCGCGAGTCACAGAGGAGAAAAAACTCTCCCGGGCAAAACATGCGACCGGCTTAGCTGCTGACTTGGCTTAGGTTGGGGTCCAACTTTTTGGATATTTATTACCTCGAGTCATACACACTTGCAGGTAAACAAGACTTCGTTTTTTTTTATTATTAATTTCCGATTTGCTTTTTTATCTTCATTTCAGTTTTCGACATTCGGAGTTTGGTGATTTTTTATAGAACCGGTCAGATATAAGTAACCGAGCAATATGTTGAGGAGGAAAAAATTTGAGTTTAATAGTTGTAATAATTTCATTTACTTTTTTTTAGGTATATTCCTCTTTTTGTGGCGGCGCGACGTACGTGAACGCAAAGTAGTTGTCACGAGATATTTGGCTGGTCATTGTCCGAACTCGAACTGTGCTCGTGACGACCACACGGCTCTTTAATTTCTCACTCAGGAGATATTTATTGAATGCAATTAAATTTGAGATGAAATACTTCAATTATAAGTGAAGCTACCTTGGAGTTGGACTTACTAAAAAACCATAGGTAGGTTTGATTACGTACATACCATACGATATATCCGTTATGACCCATACACCTACTAAGATTTTATATAAACGACAGTAATTTGAAGTCGTTGCACGCTAATAGTGCAATGAAGAAAGTAATATCCAAATTGAAAAGATAAAATGCAGAAACAATTAAATTTAATTGGTGTTTTACGAATGTTATGATGATGTTATGTATATAGTCTGAGTTTTAAGATAATGAAGGCTTACTTATTTAGTTTTGGATAAGACAAAAGTAAACTAAAATTCACAAATTGTACATATTTTTCAAAAATGAGTAGTCTATTACGCTAAATCGAAAAATGTTTCTGATGTGACGACACTAGACCTCATTTTGACTGATTTTTAATATTGTTTAAAAAAAATTACATTATTAATGATACAATTCCTCAGAATTTTGAGACTTTGTGTGTACATGATATAAATGCAATTATTAATAGTTGTATTTACCACCCCGTCTTTGTTTCTGATATATTTATGTGTTACATCTATATTGCCCAAAAGCAGTAAAAAAATGACTGCTTTGTGAAAGCATAACTAACGTATATACTAAATTTCAGTCTTTCTAGTGTTAAATTTATTCTAGTCTGAGGTACAGAGAATTTAATTAGGTAAAGTCAACTTAGAGAAAAGTGTTTTTCAACTTTTGATTATACAGGGTGTTTGGCAGAAGGACCGACAAAATTTGTTGGTGGGTTCATTTCTAATTTTTTACCGATAAATAAAGTAGTTAAAATAAATAAGTAGTTGCTTACGATCACCGCTTTTTTTTGTACGTAAACTGGTTTCGTAATCAGCAATTGATAAAAAAATGTTTAGGACCTTGCAGTGAATCCTTAATTTTTACACCTTAATGAATGACTTTATTTTACATGTGGCATATCGTTGGAACGGGCGTAAAGCAAGGAACATTTTAAAAGAAAACGAAGCTCTCAGTTTCAGCTTGTTATTTTAAAATTAATTTTGAAAAAAGCTATTTCTTCACGCAATTACCTGTTTTTTGGATTTTGGAAGCTCACATGTCCTTTTTTTGTTAATAAACTACATCAAATTTTGTTGTTTAGATGGAAAACATAAATCAAACATGCAATAAAAAAAAATTCATGCTATTGTGACCACAAACAAAACAGTTATAAGGGTTTGAAGCGCGAATTTAGGGCATATTTTTAAATAAACTGGAACAAGTCGTAATATATACAGGGTCCGCCAAATAACTTTTTTTTTTGAAAATGCTATAAAAAAAAAAACTACTGAATATTTTTTCAAATTTCTTTTTTTATTTCAAATTACAATCCTTCCGGTTAATGATGGAAAATAATTTCATTCAAATGGCTGCCTCGGCTGGCCATGCAGTAGCCTACGATCGGTCCAATTTTTAAGTACATTATCGATTGTGTGCAGCTGTATTTCACCAATGGCTTCACGAATATTGTCCTTTAAAGCGTCAATTGTCTCTGGCTTGTCGGCGTAACACTTATCTTTGACGGCACCCCACAAATAATAGTCTGACGGTGTCAAATCGCAGCTCCGAGGTGGCCAAACGACTGCGATTTTCAAAAACAGGGCGCAAAACATCAAGTGTAGCGTCGGCTGTGTGGCACGTAGCCGATCGTGTAGGCTACTGCATGGCCAGCCGAGGCAGCCATTTGAATGAAATTATTTTCCATCATTAACCGGAAGGATTGTAATTGGAAATAAAAAAAGAAATTTGAAAAAATTTTCAGTAGTTTTTTTTTTTATAGCATTTTCAAAAAAAAAAGTTATTTGGCGGACCCGTTATATAATATCAGTAACCAGATCACATACGACTTAGGTTTCATCGGTAAAAAATTAGAAATGAACCCACCAACCCACCAACGAATTTTTTCGGTCCTTTTGCCAAACACCCTGTATAAATAATTAATCATCAACTGAAATCTGGTTTTAAATATTTCTTACTTCCACAATGTTGAATCTTTAGAACAAATCATTATGTTTCTTATTCTAGAAAAACGAATATGTGGAAAGTATAAAACCGATTTTATAATCTTCAGCCATCTGGCAAATTCAAAAGCGAAATTCTCAATAACTAAACCAACATCAATTATTTAATTCATAGTGATTTTCAGCGATGTGTTACAAAAATGTTAACTTATAATGAATTATAAGAATTTTCATAATTTTGATGGGTATAATATTGATATTTTTTACTAATCTGCTTAAGGAATATAATTTGGAAATGCAACAAATCGCGAACCAAAGTAATATTGATGATAGCATGTTATGTAATATTACATATTTTAATATTAGCTTCTTACAATTTTCTTATTAGGCATTAGGATTTAATTAGTATAAGAAGATCGCTGGACTATAATGTCAAAAATAAAAGGGTTCTCTACTCACTTGCGTTTAGAAAACTGCACTGAAACAATTGTGGTTTCAATATTATTTAACTTATCGCTTGCTACTGAGGTATTCTTAAGTCAGTGGGAAATTTCGTGCATAACAACTATTTATAAAGCTGGCGATTGATTTAATATTGGAAATTATCGAGGAGTTTCAATTATGAATACTATTTCGAATCGAGCGCTACTCACTTCTGTGCTCTAAGTAGTACCTTACAAACCGTGTATAACGTGTAAGGATAGGACGTCTATACTCTAAGGATATTATTGCTTCGACCGGGTACCACAAGGGAGTCACCTTGGGCCCTTTCTATTTATAATTTTTATCAGTGATATTTTTGAAATATTTTCTTTTGCTAAGTGTTTACTTGTTAAAATTGTTCACTTCAGTTAGATCCTGAGTTGATTGTGTCAATCTTCAAAATGACTTGTATGTGCGGCCGTTTCTTTTGCACTCAAGTTCGACCCTCATACAACTCGGCGTGCAGTCCTTAAAATATTTCACAAATTATTTCTACTCTCTGCGGCTGTTTTATATCTCTTCAAAAACACTACGGACTTCGTGCGGCCACAGTTCGTTTTTACTCGGATGCTTAAATGTGAATTTAAAGATATCACAATTGTTTTAATTATGAAAACTTACTTTAATCTTCATGTAGGTTTAAATTTCATAGCTAAGTAAATTGTTCATCTAATTGTTTGAATTACAAATTTAAATGTATTCGCGTAAATATTTATTTATTGGGTTTTAACCATTTTTTGCGAAAACTCAATTAGCTTCTTGTTTTCACAATTAATTGTCTTTGGACGATTAAAGAAACATTTCCTCACGACATTCAGAGCCCGGCTTAAAAGCGATTGAACAAAGTGAGTTTAACAGCTGAATTGGGAGCCCCACAAAATTGCCGTAATTCAAGTTTTTGGTTAATTGTATGAACAAGTAGTGATTACCGAACGATTGAAGGAGCCACGAGAAAAACAAGCTTCTTCAATTAACCCGATGGAAGAGAACAATAAACTGCGCGTTCACTTTGTTACTTACAATCTCAGCAATTTCATGTTTATTTCCAGTAAATTGAAGACTGTGGGAATCTCACGCAGGAATCTTGTGCGCTTAACGATCACTGTTTTTGTTATTTTCTTATTGGTTTTTTTTTCTACCTTCCTGCAGTTTACCTCAAGCCACCGCCCGCTTTTTCGGATTCCATACCGGGAACTCTATCGCTCGTCTTAAGCGGAATCAATTTCAAAGTAATTACTCATTTTTCCGACGGCCCCGAAGTTAAGAAAGTTCAAACATAAACAAGTGCGCTCCTCTAGGCGCTTGGAGCTGACGTGAAGAAAATTGTTGATGGAGCACCCTCGCATAAAACTGGATCACTTACATACATCGGATTTAATTTAGCCGGCTTAGCTTAAGCGCTCAATGGCGCGGTTTTTTAAAATATTGTTTTGATCGTTCTCACGATCACTGTTTATTTGTACTCCTTGTGGTAATGTCGGAACCCCTGCCCGCGATGGTAGTCAGCACTTCTTTTTGATGTTGATCTTGAGGTTTGCTTGTTCAGTAAATAGACGTCGTGTGCGGTTAGAAGACTGTCGCGATACTTTTTTATTACTAAGACGCCCCGAAGAGCAATTGAACGGGGCAGGGGAACTTAATTTAATGTCTTACTCAGAGTTGTGCAGAAAACAAAAGGGAATAGAACTATATATTGCTCTCGAATTCTTGCGAAAGGAAACTGATCATTCGCGGTTTCCATCCTTAAGAATTTCTGAGTCATTAGGGCGGAAATGCCAAGATCATCGTGCCCTTCGGTAAGAAATTTATGCCAAACGAAGAGTAGAAGGATTTAAAAAACCTGCACCTAATTTTTGTATATCAAAATTTTATTTACAACTTTATTATGAGTGAATTTAGTAAGCTAGATCAATTTTGAAAGACGTCAAAAATGTCATCACGAGGATGAGTCTTTAAATGTTTTTTTATCTTCTACCAAAGAATGTAAAAATTCTAGATTTCTGACACTCTAAAAATAAAAAAAGATATATATTCTAAGAACGACTATCCATAAATTCACAATAATAGCCACACAGATGAGATGAATGAAGCGAAATAATAATACCATGCACTCGGACTGTTTAAAAATGTTTAAAGATTTTTCGAAAAGAAATCAACACGTAAGAAAGCGACTTACTCGAACTAAATAAAATAAAAATAAGATAGAGAAGAGATAGATGTAGTGATGTCGTTTTTGGCAAAACAAAATTTTTTTTTTTTTAAATAATCCAATTTAAAAAAAATTTTACTTACTTTTGACGAAATTAGGGTCAGTGTTGGGGAAGATTCCTGCAAATGTCGAAATGAGAAATGAAGTTATTTTCGTAAATGAGTGATACACCTAAGAACTATTAAGTTTATCTATGTCTTTTATCTAATTAAAGCCAAGGCGGAGAGAGGCTAATTTCTCACGACTACACTTACTGCGAGGAATTTTATCTTAAAGAATTATGTTTTTATGTAAATTATAATGTAAACACTTGTGTCCGTCTAGTGAAGAGATTTTTTTTCTGTATTTCTTTGAGAGATATTCTTCTGAGATGAGATGTATTTTGTGTGTCATATTGCGTGGTTGTGTGTATACGCATATTAAAGGCAAGATAATCGGGGGGACATTTACAAAAATTCAAATGAAAAGAAAACATGGAAAAAATAATGAAAGGTTATAAATTTTCAGGTGGTTTTCCTGTGGGCTTAGAGCGCTCTCTGTATGAAGGTTGTTCATAAAATTGTGACTGTACCGATCTAAAGGCGCTTAACTTGATACTCAGCACTTTTTGATACGATGAAATTCTTCTGTTGAGTTATTGTGTAGCCGGAAACCTTTTTCTAAAACCATTATAACAAACTATTCGGAAAGTTCAACGTACAGATTTTTATGCCGAGTGGTTTATCGAGTTATTTGGCTTTATTGCATCAGTTTTTTTTTTTTTTTTCTACAATTTAGAGTCGAAATGACATGGAGTAAAGTTGTATATTAAGCGCAGGGGCGTAGCTATGATACATGGACCCCCGAGATAAAGGGGTCCCAACATGCGTAAGCAAGAAATCGTAAAATATTATCCACATATTAACAAAATTAAGTTGATAATTTATTTAAAAATTCATAAGTTAGCTCTTTCAGTACTTAAATAAATAATTATTCATACTTTTAAGTCATATTAATTAAAGTACAGCCCTAATGAATGAATTATATGACGTCTCAGGGAAGCAGCTTTAAAATTCTAGACCTAGCTTAAAATTCTTGAGTAATTTACAGATTTTATTCGAATATCTCGAAAAATACGATTCCTTTATCGAGACAAATTGTGAAATAGATTTGCAGAATCATTAGACCAAGAGAATAAATCAGCTCTTTAAGTCCATTAGTTCATGAGATTTTCATTTTTTAGTTGAAGCACACACCTTCTATCATATATCTGATATCGTGTAGAATTTTCAAGTCCCAAAGGTACAAACAATGAGCTGATTCCACATAGACAACACAAAAAGGCAAAAAAAGTACCTATTTAACCGCTAGAATATTTTTTTTTTAAATTTGTATTGTTGTTTTTATTAATAAGAAATAGTTATTTTAAAATATATTTTGCTAATGCGATTGCTCTTGTTTATTTTCCGAAAAAGAGCCCCCTCCAAAAAAATTTTGATATAGAGCCCACTCAAGGCTAACTACGATTAAGCGACTTAGGTTTTATATCAGATCTGTCTGTTAACTCTAAAGTATTTACTCATGGACAAAACTTTCTACTTTAAATTGTCTGTTAACCTCACGGAGGGAAAAACGGAGCTCTTGACAGCACGTCTCCTCTTATCAAATTTTACCAGATTTTACTAACGCTGCAAAACCGAGTAAATTTGGGTAAAATCACCAACATTGCTTGTCACTGGTTAATCTATCATTTTTGTGTTTAAATTTTGCGTTTCGATTCAGATAGAAGTAAGTTATTGAAGAACATTTTAAATAAATAAAAATCATATTTCACTTTATCCCCACTACCATATGAAACTTTTTACCAGATTTTTAATCAAGAAAATTGTACCTTAAAGTTACTACGCAGACCTATCATATTTTTGCCTTTTGGAATTTTAGAGAAGTAAATCGATGATCCATATCGTATCTAAAAAAATGTTAAGTAAAGTTGCAATATTTTAAATGGACTATTTTAACGTTTTTACAAAATGTATAATAAATATAAAAGTTTACTTCAAGGACAAGTGGCGAAAAAGTCGACGATTTTACTAGTTTTATTATTTATTATTTTTATTAAATTGATATAACGTGTATAACGAATTGAAAAAAAGGTGTACAGTGGTTAGAATCCTAGTTTTTTACAATCTGAGAAGTAGACTTTAAATTAGCAAAAATCCTCCTTTTATTTATTTATTATTATACAAAGTGAAGGGAAAATCCTTATTGAGTCTATATGAACTAAGTATCATATATTATGTAGTATTGCATATTTTTATTTTATAAAATTATTTCTGGAGAAAAGCATTTGAAATTAGAGGATTATCCGAAATAAAGGTACTTTGGATAAAGTTACCAAGTAGTTTTACTTGCTTCGTCTGTAAAAAGATCGATATTTGCTTTGTTAAATATCATTTTTAGTATTTTGTTTTGAGTCTTTTGCAGTTTGTTTTTAGGGATTTTGGCCGCTTTTAAATAATTAATTTGTGTACGTTACTTAGTTCAGATTTTCGATTTATGAAAGGATAGAGAGTTTTTATTAGATTACTTACTTTTTGGACTGATATTAATACATATATGTTTTTACCGAATTATAACTTATTATCAAAGGTAATCCCTACATATTTTATATCGTCATACCATTCAAATTAGGAAGAATTTAGCTCAAGATTCAGCTGATGTAGAAAACACTGTTTTCTTCGGTGGTTAAAGAAAATAACGTGAGTCTTCTACATCTACATCTCTATTGGAGTTCAATTGAATTTACCACTTATTGTAATATCTGAGAGCTATAATGCATTTTGTAGATCGCTCACAATTTTTGAAGTAAGGTGAAAATTCCAGTAACGTCTGCATACATAAATAAATGGCAGTTGGGAAGGTTGGGAAAACCGGACGTGTAAATATTGAACAATAGCGGCACAAGTACAGAACCTTGTGGTACGCCAGCAGGTATTCATAGGGCGAAGACAATTTACTACAAACACTTAAATTAAAAGTCGTTTTTGTAGGAAGCTATGGTCGAAAACCAAATTGCTCATAACAAGAACTTACAATTTGTTTTTTGTTTTTTTTTTAATTTTGCCTTTTGTTAATTTTTTTTTCAAGAAATCTTTTTCATATGTTGAAATGAACTATATATTTCTTCGTAATTTCCAGGTTTCCTCTTTTTTTACTTCTATAAATCCATTTAGTTTTTACACTTAATTATTATTTATTTTTCCTTATTTCAGTTTTTTTTAGATTAATTTAGTTGGTGTATTTTACTTTGGGTTGGAGATGCTATCAATTTTGTGGCATGGAACAGAAATATCCTTAATTGCTCTCTTTTTGTACAATATAAATAATATTTCAAACTCGAATTGTACACCTTATGTATTTGGGCTTTAGGAAATTTTCTTTTACAAAATTTTACTTCGGCAAAAAAGCTTTTATTAGCATAGATGGACATCATAAATTCTTTTCGGAACCTTTCACGAATAATTAGTTAAATAAAAATGATAAATTAGCTGCAAGGTCCATAAATACTCATAAATCCCCAAAAAAGATGAAACTTATATGATTGGAACGATGTCATGCTGTGTGCTATCGGCCTATCGAAAATTAAGAAGAAAAACATTTTTAGTGTAAACATAAACTTAATTTTTGAGTAATATGACCATTTTGACTACTCAGTGTTTTGAATAAATTAAAAAGTATGACTATAATACAACCTAAAGCCATAAAGCTATAAAGTAAAATGTCAGTAGCGCAGTTAGGCGATTGACCCGCGGATTAGTTTGTCAGACTAATTCGTTATACTATCAAGCGAACAAAACCAACGTTACACCGTTTTGAACTTTGAAATCTGAATCTTGTTTGTTGAATGCACTTTTTCTTAGACCTTTCACCTGTCACGTAATAAATTAATGACTGTCCGATATTTTTGCGAAATTTATCCGTAAATATCCATAAAAACACTCAATAGTGGAATTGAAGCACGATAACTACGACTAAAGCTTTAGATGCAAAAGTCTGTGAGCGGTGAAGAAGAAGAAGAAGTAATACATTGGTGTCAGCAACAAAAAGCGACTATCGATGATTTGCAACAAGATGAATGGGGGTAAAAAACGATTGTTGCATACGCAAAAAAGAAAAAGCTAGGCTCCAAAAATGATCAGTGACACATCAACAGGTTAACACTTGAAATTTTCTAATTTGCCAATGAAATGTTCAAATTAAAGACAAAAACATAAATGAGAAAGCCCCGTGGGGGTCTTGCGATCAGCGACACTACAGTCCATTTACCTCGGCAGCTAAGCAGCATCGTTCGGAAGATATATACAAAAAAGTATTTCGTCTATAATCTGATCAAATCTTTTGGGGGCCCCCGTTATGACTGTACATAGCATAGTCTCAGCAGCCCCGGGTCGAGGGGCTCCGGTTTGTATTGGCCACTAGATTCGATAATGGTCCAGCGGAGATCGTAAAGAAGACACAGTTCTCTTCGTGAATAAATTAATTTTTCGGATTTAACATCTTTCACTTAATTTCGGGACAATCAAACCGCGGAAGAAAAAAAGCCGATTAAAAACAACGATACTCTCTACCATTGGACGGGGGGGCCCAACTAGCGCTCTTTGTTTCTGTAGTTCTTCTTCTACTAATGGCGACGAGGCTGGATGACGTCGTCTGCGTTGTCGCGTACAGACCTTTACCAGTTTTATTATTTAAAAATTTTCTAATAAAGAAGTAATTTGAATATTGGGCTATCGATCGACCCGGCGTTGTGCTACGGAGCCCGAGTTCAACGGACTTCGGAGCTCCCAATTTTAGAATTTCAGTTGAGGGAATAGATAAATGTGCCGTAAATTTGGAATATGAGACGTTGCAAATTTCTACCGAAGAAAAACTATGTTAATCGCTTTAATATTTCACCAGTCGTAACATACTTTCAATCCACTTATGCTGATGGAAAAAGTTGTTTACCAGCCAACGCTCGCATGTTTTGGGTAAAAACATAATAAAGTAAAATAATTAATTCACATTCCATCCAGTTTTGAAATTTGTACGTGCACTTTACAATGCAACTGTAGCATAACTAAATATAAAGTAAAAATTATCTGAATTAGAGCACATTGCTTTAAAAATCACGTCCAAAAATTCCTTTTGTTGGATCTTTTGCGACTATGATGAGTGAGAGAAGATCAGCTGCCGATAAAGATCCCTCGTATGGGCGGAGATCCACGTAAAAAGTGAAAATCATTTTTAGCGCGAACAATTACAACATTTATCCTTTTTAGTTCTGGTTCAACTGAACTGTTTTTGGAACGCACGCACGTTCTGAATTGCCGAAATGATTCTTTTGTCAGGTAAAAATTGCAACAAAAGGATTCCTGGGAATAATCTGCCACTTTGACTGGTCGAGACCGAACCGAAGCACGCCTCAAATTGTTCACATGAGTTGCCGAATTTATTCGACATTAACTGGTTTATGAGATTTTTTAAAGGTTCTTTGCAATTTAAAGTGATTTTAGATTTAGTGGATTTATGAATTCTAGCTAAAAAAGATAAGATATCACTGATAATCCTTTTTAGAGTAGGTAGATTTAAATTGGAATTGACAGACTGTCCCTTTTTGTATTTATCACAATTTTTTAAAATTTGACTGATTGAGAGTTCGATAAAGGCTGTTTTTTTAAGCGCGTCCGGATTTTGAATTTCAATAATACACACATTTGTAAGATAATTTTTTAAATTTAATACTTAAAGTTAATTTCGGGCATATGAGAACCGCAGCTACCAGTTACATAGTGTATCTTATCAATCCAATTTTGGATCACTTTTTCGAGTATTTGGGGCCCTATATCAGCAATGACGCGTCTTATATTGATTTCTAATTTGTTAATCGAAACTAGTTTACCAGTATAAATCGGATCTTCACATATCTGTAGAGAATATAGTCCAGCGGTGTTAAATCACAGGATCTTGAAGGTCCATTTCTTGAAATAAGATTTTCGCCAAATTTTCCAATAAATCGATTCTTTCAGTAGCTATATGGCACGCAGCGTCGTCCTGTTGAAATAACAAGTAGTTGACATCAATGTACCGAAGTTTTGAAAACAAATTTTCAATAATACGACGAACAGCACATTCTGATGGGCGATTAAATTCGGTCCACAAAATTAACAGAGTGTTCTATAAGTTTTTATAATTGAGCCCCGATTTCGGAAATTCAGAGTACTGTTTTATTTATTGCGCACCACTATAGAATCAAAACACTAAAATTTAAGTTGGATAATGACCGACATTAAGGCTAGGTTGATTACCTTAGTCAACATTTCTGTTATTAGCCACGCCAGTTTTAATATAGACAAAATTCGTTTGGAATGTTATTTTGGCTATTGAAGAAAAGAGTCTATCATTTTATTTTTTGAAAGCCTAATGTCTATTAAACTATTTGGGAATTTTTGATTTCTTCACAATGCTGTGATTTGCTGTCAAAATCGCTCTATTATAAGAAAAATATGGTCAGCTATTGAATAAATATACAATACTTTCGTTTATGATAATTTACAAATTAACATATTTAAAAAGTTATAATACAAAGAAATTATTTTTTTCTTCTTTTAGACATCTTGATCAACTTCTAGTAAGCGGTCAAGAATTCGCATTTTTGACCTTGGTCTTTATTTGGAAGTTAAAATTGGGCTCTCTTTAACAAGTAAATTTATGTATGTGAGTGTAAAAGGGCGAAGTAATTTTTTTTTTTATTTATTGAATTTTACTAATTTTTTTGTAGATTATTAATTTTAATTGAATATCAGGAAATGGTACTTGCTAAAGGAACAATCTGGAAATGAGAAAAACTAATTTATAGTACTGTTGTACTTCTTTGGATTTCCTGCTGATTTTTTTTAAAACAACATAGAGAATTTCGGATAATTCCATGGGAAGCAATTTCAAAGTAAGTATTACAATATTTCTTTACTCGTCTTTGGATCATAGTTACGTTTAGTGCATGTAAGAGATATCAAAGAGAAATTTAAAATTTGAATTTAAATTTTTATTGCCCGGCAGTTTTAAGACCGTCATATCATTTACAAAGTTTGAAAATCCCCATTCAATCTCATGCAGCTTAATGTCCCTTGTTTACAGACTTGTATATGTATTTTCTATCTCTCGGTGAGTCTAGGCCAGAGGAAGGATGCATAAATCCCCTAATTTCCTATAATCATTGCTCAAAATAAAAGTTTTATAGCTGAGGCCGCTTAGTTTTGAAAAAAAAAAAAAAATAAAGACAATTTCTAATGAACCCAAATAGACGCCCATAAATTACCCGAACCTTGGACGAAGACGCATTCGATACCTTCTTTTATCGATTTAATGTTAATTTGCTTTCTTCACAATTTCCATTTCTTTCTCCGGCGACTGTGAGTAATTTCACGAAAATGGACCCGCGGTACCTCGGAAATGTTCCCTAAGTGACCGATCGAAGGGTTATCGGGACAATTAAGAAGACGGGAATAAAAATTTCGAGTAGTCGCCTTCTCTCCAGGTAATCGCCGGATGAAATCTTATGCCCTTCACGTGCATCAGTGCAGAGCAATAAACGCTTAAAAAGGTCTTAAAGGTTTGAGGGAACTTGTTTTCAAATTTAAACGTGCAGAAGAAAGTAAGTGTGTGTCGCTTGGCCCTCGCGGTCTTTCTTGAGGTGCAATCCTTATCAAATCTTCTTTTCTTTCTCCCAAATTTTATGTGTTTTATTGTCCCGGCAACAGACTGGCCCCAGACCATGATTGCGGAGCCCTGCAATGACTTGGCAGGCAGATTGTTGAGAGGAGAAAGGCCCCACACTCCTTCGGAGGACCTCTTTTTTTTTTTAAGGACGAAAATGGAATCACGAATCGAAGTGTCCTGTGTCCTCCTCCATTACGCTAATGACCCGGCGTATAATCGAATTTCAAATTTAAATTTCCGTTCATTAATGGGACGGCAGAGCTCGTCGGTGCCAGCGTGCGCTTAATTTCACCTAAAAGCTCCGAACCGCCGCCGAGGTCCTCCAGAGAATTGGATCAATCAAATCTCGGCCCCATCATGACGTAATTCGTCAACGGAGTGCCGGACACAGGCCGTTTCGTGGCCAGAAATAGGCATATTTCATTTCTCATTTCTTTCGGTTTTTGCTCGTCATGGTCACGTCCGCGAGGGGTCCCCTTCGGCCCAAATGACCGCCACGGGACCCGCACGGACCGCAAACACCAGAAGGCATTAGCAACGACATATTCAGCACATCTAGCGCCAGGCGTTCTGATTTCCATCGGTTCTATCTTTATATTTGTGTCTGTATCGGTGGTCTCGTGATTGGGCACTCGGGCCGGTAATGGAGACATCACCGTCTCAACTAGTCACGGCCAGGGAGGCTCAATCAAAATTGATGCCCCCGTCCTGCTGGAGCGCCCGGCCTAGACACTAGAAAAGAAGGCCGCCGCCGCCGCCGCGCAACTCTCGGCTCAGCGCTCGACCGCGACCGCCTTCTTCAGTTCGAGTCCGAGCGCCGCAAAAAAGAAGAGAAATGGAAAAATAATTAATCAATCACGTAACATAAAAGTTTGACAGTAGTTGACACGGAGTGTCACCCGATGACACGATAACTAATCATACGTGTCAGATTGCCGGCCGAAGCAGCGTTTTTCTCGCGATGACGGGGCTCCGCGGGCCGCCGGGGGCTTGGGGGTCCCCGAAGTGGTCCTCGATTGCGAGAGCGCGTCGGACCGGATTGTGCCCGAGATGTGAGTTCATCTAGAAAATTTATTTCTTTAGATCCCACATATCCAGGAGCAGGCACATTATATCGTTATATCGGAAATTGAGGCGCTCCAAACCTCTCGCCACTGGGTGACACTATATTTAGCGGGTGCTGCTGCGCCAACTGCTGCTGCAGGCGTCACACATTTTCCGAGATTGGGGCGCGTCTCACTTGCTGCCGACTGATTTATGCTTTTCGCCGAGTCATGTTTCCTACTTCGAGATGTGTCGTCCTTTCCTTTGATTTGCTCGAGATGTTTACAACAGCATAAAAGCTTTAATCTTAATTCCATTTCATTCGTTGGATTTGAGGCAGATGAAATTTGGAGCATGAATAGCGTTTTACTACAGATTTAACGAGGTCACTAACAATTTCGGTGCTAATGACCAAGTGAGATAAGTCATTAAATGAAATGGGCATATGGTATTCAGATAAAAGGTACAACATAACTTTAGAATATTATAGCTATTCAAAGTTGAGCAGTATTAAAACCCCTTGAATTACCATTTTCAAAATAACCCTTCTATCTCAAAATCTATAAAACATAACCTTCGCTTTTAGCACTAGGACAAGATCAATGTTTATATTATGTTATGTTCCAAATGTCAAAAAATAGGTATGTATTTCTATTCTACTCCTTAATATTTCATTTCTATTCTCAAAAATTACATTATTCATCTTAATTATAAGGAAAATACTATTTTCAAAATTTCAGTTTCTGTAGTTGCCTGATCAATTCAGCTTAATAAGAGCAATTGCTGAATTGGCAAGTTGGCTGCAAAAACTAAATTCCTGGAGAAAGCCAAGGTCTTGATCAAATTGTCGAGACGAATTCTTTCATTACTTTATCTGGGTTAGATAATTTACTTTTTGCCAGATTAGATTTCTGGACACTTATAATTCGAAAAAGAAAATCACACTTATTTAGGAATTTTTATTGTTCCACCGCAAAATAAAACGTACCTTCAAACTTTTATTTTTTCTATGAGGTATAAATTGGTAAAAGAAAGTATTATTTTCATTTCCATAAACTATGGTTTATTTATTTTGATATCCGACAAATAAAATGTTTTTCACATTCTTCTCAAGGTATAAATGGGCATTTTTTGCTCAAAAATACTCCTTATTTTCCGTCCCTGGTTTTTGCAGCTGACTGCGCAAATTCAACAATTGCTCTTGTTAAGCTGAATTGAGGAAGCGATTAAGGGGTTAGGTGGGTTTTGAATTTAAAAAAAAAACACAATTTTTCAGATTTTTGTTTACGAAATTTATAAAAGTGATTTATTTCAACTATTAGGATATAAAAGTACATCGCTTTAACAAGTTGTAAAAAAAAAATTTATGAAAAAAAAATTAAAATTGAGCCATTGACAGCTGGTTTACGAAAATCGATGATTTTTTACCGTGGACATGATTTCTCAAAAACTAATAATCCAATCTTACTGAAATTTTCCACACTTCTTCTACAGAGTATTGACTTGTACTTGAACAAAGGATTTGAAAAAAAATAATATTTGAATTTTTTACAACGTTTTTTAACGAAAAATTGACTTTTTTTTAAATTTCTGTGCACATTTTTTTATATTTTGGTGATTGTAATAAACGAAATTAAAAATCCTTCGTTCAAATCCTTCGTCAAGCATGAAAAAGAAACACTTTTTTGCGATTTTTTTTTAGAAATATGGTTTGTGCAAATTTATTGAAATCTTTTGTATATTATTAAGTATGATTTCAGCAATACTCAGTAATTTTTTTATGCGAAATTATCGACAGACAAGCCGGTGACTGAACTTTTTCAAAACCACTTTTTAAAATTCCGTGTACACTGCTATTTAAAAACTACATTACTGATTCATTTCAAACTTGGTAGACACTTTCTATATACATATAAAATACCTCCCCCCAACGTTGAGTTTTAAATTTTTTTTTTTACATTAAGGGGGGTTTCCACTTACAAAATGACAAAATTTTTCGTAAAAAATAGCAGTTTTTACTTTAAATGACCACCAAAAATTTATAAATGAAAAAAATTATAATCAGAGAACGTTGGGGGGAGGATTGAATGATACTCTGACTAAATTTTAAAAGTTTTCAATTTCGGATAATTTCCAGCTGAGATACAGTGTACACCGCAAATCGTCTATTTCCAAAGACGTTCTTGGAAAAGCTCCGTTACCGGGTTGTTTGTCGATATTTTCGCATAAAAAAATTACTGAGTATTATCGACATCATACTTAATAATGTACAAAAGGTTTCAATAACTTTGCTCAATCCATATTTCTAAAAAAAAATCGGAAAGAAAAGTGTTTTTTTCACGCTGAAACCCTTACTCCCACCTTAAATTTAATTCTCTTAAATTTTCCACATTTTCCCCACATGATTATCAATTAAAAAAAAAAAAAAAAAAATTTAAACAAGTCGACCACCCACAAAAAATTCCATTGTTTGTATTCAACTCTTGAGCAGGCAGAAATCCACATCTCATGCATGAACTTTTCGGCGTAAGCGTTTTTATTACGTTTTTCCATTACACGCGGTGTTGGTAATTATATTACGTCCGGCTGGTTTCACCTCACACCGTATAAATTGAGATGTTTTTCGGTAAATTGTTTCATTGTTAAGTGCTTTTAATTACGGCGAGTGCCTTCTCGGCCAGGGGGTCTCAAACGGGCCAGTGAGCTCTCCTCCCAAGGAAAAAATATATACCAGAAGAAGTCACACGAAACCAGTGACACCGAAAAATGGCCCGTCCGATTATGGATCATAAGCGGCTATAAATAATTTCCCTGAAATCTTAAGGAGCATCACCGTGAAGAAAGTCGGTAAGACTCCATAAACGGGGAAGCTAAAAATTTGGTAATAATCGCCATTGTTCCGCTGGTCGGTATCTTCGTGGAAATCTTCCCCGCGCTCTGGTCAATATCCAGAAAGATGCGCTCCTTGTGTTAATTTGCCCGCCTCGGACCACTTCTCTTTCCTGGGGGGAAAATTATACATTTTCTAGAGCTTTGTCCAGTCTCAGGTCGTTTCCGCGGGCTGCTACTTTGTATCTTTTAATTGCTGAATAGTAGCGCGGATTGCTCCAGGTACTCACGTATTTCATACAAGATGGGGCGATAAGCGGCCGTTTATTAGAAAATTCCTCACAATTGATGTCTCGGCGGCCAATTTACAGTGCATGGAATAGCGCAAAATGAGGGAAAGCTAAACAAAGAAAATTGTTTATTTCGTCAAGTTTGAGGAAGTTTTAATTTTTTTTAAGTGTAACAATATTTACATAATTCCGTAATAAGATCTCATTAATATTTAAAACGCTTAAAAGTGCTTTACGACACGATGCCCTCTTAAGATTTTATTATTTTTTTTTTTCGATCCTACTCTTGTCATATAATGAAGATATATATTTGTATATTTGCAAACTTATGTATATTTCAAAGTTAGTAACGAAATACATTTGAGACAATTTATGAGGACCCAAAAAGTCTCAAACAACAGAGACGCGGTGGGTTCCCACATTCCATGCTAGGACGGCTATCTAATAACTTTAATTCTCTGTACGTTTTCTAGGAATTAACGCTAATTAATGACACACAGCCAGAGCCCAAAACAATTCATTTTGATCCAGCGCAAAGGAAAAAGGTAGAAATTATTTTCAGCTCAAGTGACTTCGTCTTACTCCGTCGCAGCGCTGAGTACAGCAGCGGACAAAGCGCAGGTAAGCCGCACCATTTCGGCGGTCAATCTGTGTAATCGGTTTGTTACATCGCATTACCTCCAAGACCCTATCCCGCAGTAACAGCCCTCGGGATGCGCATCGAGCGCAGCCCATATTTGAGTAATGATAAAATGTATCGGCTGTCAGGACTTTCTAGGACCATTTTCTTATGTTTTTTGTATATTTTTATTTTTTTTTTTCCTGAGGTCCAATAGCCCGCACTCTCAAGAGGTAAGAAAGGAATTTCTTCGCGTACCCCTGTCAATAATTTAAGTGAATAAAACCATTTGAGAAAAGGACTGGTTCAGATCGACGGCCTGTCGGCAAACATCCTGGAGAAAGAGCTCGAGATGAGATGGACGCGGAAGATATGTCTTGCGGGAGGTGAATGCGTCTGTACTTGATGATCATTTTTTTCTACTTTATATTCTTCAAGAAATTGACGGTAAGAAAAGGTAAGAGGTGGTTAGAGTTAGAGTACCGCAATATCAAGTGTAGGAAAGTATGGGATAAGGAAAAAAACATGGTGCTGACGACTTTGGTATTTTCATCCATAAATTTTAATGTTCGATGCAAGTCGATAAAAAATGGCAGTAAAGTGGTTGCGCCCTTTGAGACAAGAGAGACAGGTGAAGAAAGTTAAGAAATAAATAAATAAGGTAGGGACCGGTTTAAAGAGTGTCTCTGTACCTTAATTAATGAGGGTAGAAAGTATTTACTCATTAAAAAAATTATTTATTTCTATTATCTGTAATGTAACTTAGTAGAAAATTTTAAATATGCACCTCGAAAAAGGGAAGTTTTACGAAAATAATTGCTAATTTGATCCCAGCAAACCAACCGATTCGTAAATTAATCGAAAAGTAATTGTTTTAGCGAACATATAATGTTTTTTTATTAATGACATAAACATGGACATATAATTTATTAATTAAACGATTCTTTACTAAATATATTCTCCTTATTTACTCGCGAAAACTCAGTCGGAAATGAATTGGAATAGGGGCGAAAGTTTAACATTCGTTTTTCTCGAAAGTTTCGCGACTAAGCAAAGAATCTTTTAAAACGACTCACGAAAGTCCAACATCTGATTATAATAATGTGAACTTATTAATTTCTTTTTTCTCGTAGAATTGCTTTCGATTTAAGTATTTGATATGAAGTAGTGAAAATAAGATTTAATAAATTAATATTAGTTTATATTTAACTTTTTTTTCACATTGAATAATTAAACTGAAAATATATTTCATAGATAAAATGATTTAACTCCTCTGAAGCTACTGCGAAATGAGTTCTTTTGCGCACTCTTGAAGCACGTGCCGCTGGCTTGTACTTTACATGAACACGAACGAAAACATCAAAATCTTTTTCTACCTAATTAATTCATAATACAGGATGTTCAGAGGTGGGAGGTCAATACTGCAGGGGGTGAAAGTTCAGACCGAGACAAGCAAAAAATCGTATGGGTGGGGGGGGGGGGGCCAAATAAATGTTCGTATCCTTTTCCTACCTGGGCATGTTGCACCGTTTTGGAAAGGTAATTAGATAGGCAACTTAAAAAAAATAAGAAGTAGGTATGTTAATAACATGAATTTCGGAGAAAAGTGGGGCGAAAGGTGAAAAATCGTGAAATAAAAGTTAATTTTTTCAACTTCCAGGGGGGATTGTGGCCAAGGGGTTGGGGATAGGGGGGTGGTGTAAACTTTTTTGGAAAGGGCTTCCAAATAGTGATTTTTTGAAATCAGTTTGGGGCCGCTGCGATGCGTAGAAAAAAAGGTAAAAATACAAGAGCGGTTCCCATATAAGGCAAAATCCTGATTTACCAATCACCCTGTAACTGCCAAACGGTGCGGTTGTTTTCTCCAACGGAACAAGTGATATATAATTTCTATAGGATTGTTTTTTATAGACTACGATTTCGTAAACGGAAATGTCTCATAACGTCACGATTTTGAGAAAAATAGGTTTGAAAATACAAAAGGTAGTATTGTACTCATTTTTGAAAATGTTTTAAAAAATAACGGACGGAGCTGGTAACACGATTCAAAAGAAATCGTGAATTTTTATCTAGATATATTAAATATCAGTAATCTATAGCTACTAAGCTTCCTGGGAAATCTGTTTTATTCACTATTGTATGAAATAATTATTTTAGGGAAAAAAGTGAATTTCATGTAATATTTCGAAAAGTGTTAAAGTCACTCGTACTTTTCTTTTATAATAGATACAGATTTAAGCTTTTATTTAAGCCGCGTTAGAATACAAGCTCCTATGACAATCTGTAATTTTTCAGTGATTTTATTTGAGAGAATTCTGAACCCTATTTTTCTCAAAACCGTGATGTGATGGTCTATTTTAATTTATGAATTCGTAATCTACAGAAAGAATTCTTTAGAAATGATACAGTCAAGTCTCCTGTAACGCGATTAATTCGTACCGCGTTATATGGAAACCGTGCTATGAGAAACTTAGAATTAATTCAAATCAGGATATGCGTTCTATGGATATGATATTGCGTTTTGAGAAACATAGAAATAAGATAAATCAGAATAATCTATACCGTGTTATATGGAAACCACCGCCGCGTTCTATGGAAACCGCGTTATAAGAAACTTAGAATTAATACAAATTAAATGATTTGTACCGCGTTTATGGAATCTCAGAAATAAATAAATTCTATATAAATCAGACCTACATATATAACTGCATTCTCAAAGTAACAAGTTGTGGCTGGTACGGTTAATAAATAACATTTTATAATAGAAATCACAATGAATATATAGATTTTTACATATTTAAATTTAGGCTTAATGAATACTAGAATTGGCAAACAGGGGAATACACCACAAATGTTAACATGTGCATGCAAACATTGAACACATCGAATAAGTGATGCCATAGATAAACTTTTCAAGCCATTTGAGTTGTTGGAATGTACTTGTATCAAAAACGCGTTATAAAGAGACCGCGTTATAGGAGAACTTGTCGCATTTTTCACACCGCGTTATATGGGAATTGCGCTATAAAAACTCCGCGTTATAGGAGACTTGACTGTATATCGCTTTTTCGGTTGCAAAATTGATTTTGAAGGGCTCTCACATTAGCTTTAAAAGACAATTAAGATATATTTTTAACCGGCTTTAAAAACAAGGAGAAGGTTTTTAATTCGACATGTTTTTTTTTCGATTTCGATGTATCTTTTTTTTAAATGAAAGAGGATCATCCCCCCTCCTCTCCCCCCCCCCCCCCCCACTAGTTTTGTGACGATTGGCCCAATAATTGCTTAGTTACTTGCGTGTATGTTACGCGATGTCTTCGCCGATTATGAACCGATTTTAATGAATTTTTTTTATTGGATAGGTTATATCTCCAGGGTAGTCCCATTTCAATTTGAAGAAAATATCCCACCTCTAAGGATGGAAAATTAGGGAATGAGTTTCACCCACTTTTTGTTAACCGATATTGATAAAGCTTGGCACATAGGATGATCTGATGATGGCAGGCTAAAGTTACTTACCACTAAAAATTGAAAAATAAAGTACATGTTTACAAAAAATAAAAAACTAAAAAGTTAAAATTGTATATTTTTTATTACTTTAAAGAAAAGAGCGTTAACGGAAAATATTTAAAATTATTCATACTTAAATATGTACAATATCTAATCAGTTATTTTTGGCGTCGGTGCCAGCCAAGGCAAGTTTATAAACTCGAATTACTGTAGGTTTGTAATGGTTGTAAATATTTAAGTGTCAATAATTTTTTATATTGTCCTTTAATGCTCTTTTCTTTAAAGTAATAAAAAATATTATTTTTAACTTTTTAGTTTAAGTTTGTACATATAGGCAAATTTTTTAAGTCAGTTTTTATTTTATTTTTTTTGTAAAAATTTACTTTTTTTAAGTTCATTCATAGTTACAGCTACAGAAAAAGTTAAACAAATAAAACTGATCAGACAGATTTACTGCACTTTTTGAAATGTTTAAATTTGTCCTAAATCAGCGATCCAACGAACAAATTAATTCATTTTTCAATGTTATGTTATTTTTTTTATATTTTAGATAACGTAGTTTGACGACCCTTCTTAGAAATTATTTTTTTTTATATCGGGTTAACCAACAATTTTTGACAAACATAACACATAGATTTTTTTTGCAAAATTAAGGTGGATTTTGAATGTAGGGGAAAGTGGGGGAAACACGAACACCTAAGGGAAAACTTAAATAAAACAGTGGAATTTGATCACAGAGTTTTTTTTATTGTTTAACTATAAAGTTTACTTATCTGTCTAACGAATTCCGTAATCAATTTTTATATTTTTAATAAATTGTGACAATATGAAAAAAAAAAAACAAAACCCTTAGTGTTCGGCTTTACTCGACATTAGTGGGGTAAACACGAACACCAAGTGGGGTAATTATGTATGAACATTAATAACGACAGTGATCACATTTATAACCCAAAGATGGTGACTGTCCGTCAGTACAATTCTCGCGAGCCCATTTTTTACACACGTAGCACATAATCCAGTCTTCAACGGGGGATCTATACAGGGTGATCCAAAAGTATGGAAACGGCTAAATAACTTTCGAGGAATGCATTTTGGAGCAAAAAGTTGTAGACAAAAGTTTTAGGAATTTTCCCCAGCTATTCAATGGTGACCTTAGATTTGACCTTGACCATGGCTTTGAAGGTCATTTCAAGGTCAAGTTGACTTTTTTAAATTGGAGCCCTTATTTTTGACCGCGGAAATGGAAAGAGCGGAAAATTTTACGTCCAACTATGACCTTTACCATGACCTCGAAGGTCATATCAGGGTCAGGTTTGTGATTCCCTTATTTTCCTTCAATCAAAATTTTACAATACATTTTTCCAATAAATTCTCTAAACTTTAAATTCAATTCAAAAACCAAACCCCAACAGGAAATCAATTATCAGTCCGAAATACCTCTAAAAAGAGCATTACTTTGAATAAAACCGATAATCAAAAAATCGAAGAAAAAATAAAAATACATTCCAATCATTGTAAATCGCTGTGAACAGAAAAACAAGCTTGACAGAAACTTTAATTAATGCACCCAAATCGTGGGTAAAAATCAGTGCTCAGGAATAGAACATATGTTAGTCAACGAATACAAAATGTACGACAATAATGAAAAAATGGGATTTTGAGATCTTCAAGACTGTACTTTGTTTTGGTCTTTCTTTTGTAATTATGAGGCATCTGAAAAAATAATAAAAAAAGATGAACGCGGAACCAACAAAAGGGAGGGGGGTAATGCCGAACGTTCGAGATTGCCCGACATGGAGTGTTCGCCTTTACCCCGCTGGATCGAAAACAATAAAATGGAAAAAAAAATCTAGGTTATATTTCTTTTGCTGATTGCGTCATTGTCATTTAGCTGATTCATATGTGAGTATTCCACTATGTAAAAGTTAAATTACTATTGTAGATAGAAATAAAGCAACACCAACTTAAATTTACCAAAAAAATTACATCAAAAACATGCAAAATATTGAAAAATGCATATCTTGACAAGTACGTGCGTCCGCGTCTCCCGTGTTGTTGACTGGCACAGGTGGTGGCATGGTCTCCGAAATGGCGGCAAGTAAAATATGGCTATCTCTCTCTAACACATTAGAACCATTGGATTCGGGATTACCCCACGTTCGTGTTTCCCCCACTCTCCCCTACTAGTATAGCTCATGAAATTCTTCCTTTAAAAAATTCGAAATCTCTAAAACGACATTTTCATTCGTAAATTTTATGATCTAACTTGATAAATTACCCCTAAACAAGTGGAAAAATATTTTCATTGTACTCAAATATCTGGTTATTATTTCCTGGACATTTAAATATTATTTTACCAAAAACAATATCCATAAACATTGCAAAACAGAGGCCAGCAAACAAAAATTTTAAGCAATTATCGATTTTGTTTCAAGCTGAAATACCACTTCCGGGCTAGAAATCCAATTAGACGGACTGGTCGACTCCATGCTCCGATCGGACCAGAACAAGCGTTTCTAATTTGCATAATATGCTGAATGCGTCATCAAATGCCGAAGGGGGTGAGACGGACACACAAAACGTTACATTTTAAAGCGTTTAAAAAATGTGCAAACCTGCAGGACAATTCAAATACCTGCGTTTAAAGTGATGGGTTTTGGTCCAGCATTATGTTAGGTGGTATATCTGATGCTGATATGGACCTTTATTGTATCTTGAATCTGTATCTCAGCCTTGCGGGCCGAATAGTGAGCGACAAAATGAGCGGTCCACCGCCTTCCTAAAACCAGTCGTCGCGTTTCCTCTATTACCAATCGATTTACGAGCATTATCGCGGTACCTGAAGAGGCGCGAGCGCGGGCAGCACCTGTACCCGGTCTCCAATTAGAGATCTCTTTGGCCCGGTCAATAGCGCGGTTTTAATGTTGCGCCTCCCGAGCCGCCGTACAGAATCTTCGCGGTCCGGGGCTTAGCGTTTTTTGGGGCAACGTAATGGATTTTTGTCGTTTAGTTAACTATTTCTCGTTGGTGTCATCTCGAAACCGCGGCTCCGTTATCGCTGCTGGACCTATGCTTTGGGCCCCCTCATGCCTCGTAGATAATGTGGTCATGTCTCCGATTTGAGAAAGAAACATGGCCGCTCCTCCGAAAATAATTGGTAATTTATTCAGATTTGAATGTTTTACCTGTTTCCGAGTATGTAAAACGGAGACACGGAATATTTTCTCATTTTTCTGATTTTACTGATTTTTCTGGTTTTAATGTTTGCGGGCATACACGAATTACTTCTTGGATATTGACCAAGAGGGACCTTAGGCATGGAGCCCCATTATGTCGCCGATTGCTTTATCTGGCTGGCTTTTGGGAACTTTTCCGCTTCAATTTCAAATTCCAGTTGGAATTAATAACGTGGACTTGTCGAAAGCACCTTTGAATTCAAATGACGCCTACGATGCGTATGATTTTTCTCGTAATCTTGCCCGGATGGCGATTGAAAATGCGTTTTTTTTTTTATATCTTGAATAGTCTTTAAATTAGAATTTCGACATACTTTTTTTATACGACGATTTATGACCCGATCACAGTTGTATGCTAATATTCATGGACTGCGACAATGTCTGGCTAACATGCCCTGACCGGGCGAAAGCTATCTTACATTTAAAAAGATAAGAAAAATTTTGCTAAATTAATCACGTCTAGCATTTAATGGGTAGGTGATGTGCATTTTCGAGAAATCGTCGAATATTTTATAGTCGTAGGGGCTTTAAATTTATCACCATAAAATTATAGAGGTGTTCGGTTGGGGGCTAACGTTACGAAAATTTAAACTTCTTTTAGACATCATTAAAATTATGTGCAGTGGAAGTGGCATGGAAATTACAAATTCTAGCTGCTGATTGAAAGGAATTTGTGTCAAATAAAATACAAGTGGAACCAAACAAAGGAAATTCGCAACGTTTAGATGGTTATTTTTGGTTCAAGAGGTCATCGGAGTAATTAATGATCATTGAACTGAAGAAGGCTTATTTGTATTTCGGAGATAATATTTTTTATAATATAATTCTTCGTATATTTTGAAACATATTTGAATTTTATTAGGTGTAGTATTTAATTTTAAAGGATTTCTAATATATGGCATTACTAATGCTTAAAGTTTTTGTTGTAACCCAGGAATGAAGGGAACTAAAATAAGAAAAGATTTCTTCCATGCACAAAATATAAACAATTTAAAATATTTGAAAAAAAATACTTAAGAGTGTTATTATTCAAATAGAATGTTCCGTAGTTACACAGTAATTCTCGCCGACATTGCGCTACCTTTTAAGAATTTTTTTATCCATAAAGGTATTTCAAAGAATGTCTTGCATTCAACAGTCACTCTCTAAACAATGCTCTGAACTACATTGAGCAATTTTAATTTTAATTTAATAATTCCCTCACGATCTTTTACTTGACAAATTCAGAACGTAATTTTTAATTTTCTACGGCAGGAATATTTGCTAAAAAGCTTAAACATTCCATGAAAGAAGACTTTTACATTTTTATTGCAAAAAGCGATAAGTTTAAGTTATAACTATTGATAAACCTTTCACAAAAAAATATTGCTTTAAGAAATGTTACCACTGTGACGTATTTTTGCATATCCGAAAAGCAAAACTGCGAATCAAGGTTCTCCTTTAGTCATACTTTGAATGAGAATCTATATCATGGTGAATATAATCTATATGAAATTAAAGTGCTTGTTATAACCTAGTACAAAAAAATTAATAAGTTTTGTATTACGTTGAAAATATCCAATTCGAATTCCAACAAAACAACATTTGCGTAAAGCATTACATTTATACTTTGGTCAAAAGAAAAGTGTCACTGAAAGTCATCGCTTGCTTTTAGAAACATTGCTGCGTTTTTTTAATGATCTGGATCCGGATCTAGATCCGGATCATTAAAAAACGACAAAGGAAATTTATCCAGTGTGCGACCGAACATATCTTCACTGCTTAATGAAAGTGTCAAACTTGAAAGAAAATTGGAATTGGATATTTGAAGTTGAAGCTGAGACGAATAATTAGTGATTGGCTGAAATAATTTATATATTTTATTTCTAGTCGATTTAGCCCAAAAAACTACCCCGGGGAGCCCTTTGAGAGGAAATATTTTTTTTAATTTTGGCTTAGGAGCTCATTCAAAAAAAATTCGCATATCAAAAGATTTTCTATTATACTTTTTCTTTTTTGGGTGAAATAATTTATATATTGTCACCCTTATTCTCCTAGTCGTTTTCTTACGATACGACTAGCCGAGACACATTTTAAAACTGAATTTCTATGCAAAATAGTGTATTGGGTTGTCACGTCGTATGAAAACCACTCACAGAATACGGGTGTTTATTTCTAGTCGATTTCGCTCAAAAAACCACTGCAGGGAGCGCCCTTTAAACGAAAATAATTTTTTTTTAATTTTTGCTGTGAAGTTCATCCAAAGAAAATTATCATGTTAAAAAATTTCGAAATTTTCTTCTACACTTTTTCCTGTTTTTGGCTAGAAAAGGTGTAATCATCTTTTGGGGCGAAAATAAGGCTTTATGTCGATACTCATTCTTTTTATTTAAATTGTTTTTGTAGAAATATTTAGGACGCTTATTGCACAAGGAGAAAATAAACATGGAATTCAATGTAGCCATGTCTTTTTGAATAAATGTCACTTTTTGAAATTTGCAAAGTGAGCTTGTGAAGTTTGCCACATTCCGAAAAGTGGGAAATTTCTAAATTTCCCAAGATCTCGATAGAGATCCAGATAAAAAGCTGGATTTTCAACTTTGTATGGGGAGATCTATATAGATCATTAAAAAAACGCAGCTATACTCTGTCCATTTCAATATGTGAATACTGATTTAGAAGATTTAGAACTGGTGATTTCAATGTGGAAGATATAGAGCGTCCGGGTCAATCGAGTCGCAAGACAACTTGCAACAGCATTAAATGTCAGTTAAGAAGCTATAGATAAACGTCTACGAACCAATTGAATGAGAAAGAAGGAAAAAGGATACGAAATGATTTGACAGAAAGAAGTAAAGTCTTGCGTCATTTCCACATCGAATTTTGAAGTGATAAAAAGTGGATCTATTTTGATAATTCTAAACGTAAAAGAGTATATGGAAAAAAGGCGAACCACTACCATCAACGTCAACGTTATATTGTGTGTTCGGTGGGATCAGAAGGACATATGAATATGCCAAGAGACACGGCAATGTGATTTTTTTGCACGACAACGCTCGTCCATATGTTACGAAATCGGCTAAAGATACATTGGCTTCCAATGGTTGAGATGTCCCACCTCATCCGCCGTATTCACAAAACATTGCTACTCCTGACGATCACTTGTTTTGGCCAATAACGCAATTCTATTTAATCAAAATTGCGTAACATTAAGAGTAGAATATCTGGGTAGAAAATAACAGAGCAGACAAATATTTGAAGTGTTTAAAGCTTCTATTTTTGTGTCGTGATTTTTGTCAGCTTTTTAGTGTTAATACATCCCAATTTTTAACACATATCCGTCCGGCAATATTTACACCGCCATTGATCAAATGCCGGAATTTTTTGACAACGATATGCTTTAGTTAAATTTTGGGGAATGAAATAAAATGAATTTGTATTAATTGTATTAACAGTAATATCCCTGAAAAAAACGCTTAAACTTTGAACAAACTTCTTCTATACATAGTACTGACTAATACGTTTTTAAATTAATTTTATTTTTTTGCGTTTGCACCCTTATACGACGCAACTCAAGCTGAAAGTAGAATTATAGAATTAGTAGAATTATCTCTGGTAAAAATCACGTTTTAATTTATTCGGATTTAATAAAACAAGAATCAAATAATAATTGCAATACAAATGAGAAATATTCGTCATTTGGCTGCCTGTGAGATAACGAAGTTTCGTCATGCGGACGGATATGTGTTAAGAACAGAAAATAAAGGTTTTAAGAAAATTTAAGAATTATTGATCTATTTTTCCCCGAGTAAAAAAAGAGGTTATCAATTCGACCCGCAATTTTTTTTTATGTCGGGTCGCACATAACTTACCAACAATTCATAAAATCGTAAAGAAAAAAAGATTGAAAGTAAATAGCAGAGGATATTTAAGTAAAATTATGTCTATCCTATAATTTTTTCTTAAAGTTTTTTGCAGTTCTTATTGGCTCTACAGTTTTATTTTGGTTTTTCATAAAATATATTGTATTCGAAATTTAGTATAACATTTTTAAGTAACTACTATCAAATCAACTCTCTGTTTCAACTCTCACTTTAATCTGGTAATTTTGAAAGGAGATTGCGTCAGTTCGCAAATTATTTCTGGCCGCAATTAAATCGCAGACTTATTTACGAATATTAAACCGAATTGCAAACTAAAAATTTGCATACATGTTCAAATACCCGAAATATTTTCCCAGAACTCCGGTCACATCCTCAAAACAAAAATTAATCCCAGGCCCCCAAAACAATAAATCCACAATAAGTCGCGCAATTATGCCATTCCGCTCATTGCATGAAATTATTCTCGCAAAGGTCACCCAGTGGTGAGTTCCACGAATTTTGTCTGTAAGAATGTCTTATACCCGTACCGACCAAGCATAAAGTCCGAAACTTTTCTGGGATTGATCCGTCTCAAGCTGCTGGAGCAGCTGGCGCAAGTAAGCAGGCAGCAGGCAAGCAAGCAACCAACCAGTCCAAGCAGGTCTTCCACATGTTTTGCCATCTCGCAGAAAACAGTCCTTCGATCTTATATAGTATTTTTCGCCTCTGGTCGCGCGCTTCGCTTGAATGGAGAAGATCGAAGAAAACGTGTATGACCTGCCAAAAACTGCTGCCGCCACAAGACGAAGAAGTTTGATAGTTGCCCAAAAATAGAAAAATTCTCGCAACCACCACCAGTCTTAGTGCTAGCCGGCTAGCACTCTGATAAATAAAAGCGCCCCCTCCATGGACGTGGGGGCCGGTGGAGTATTTTAATTATTTCCGGACCAGAAGCCGCCAAATCGGTGGTTACTTTGCCATGGGAGTGGATAAAAGCGATAGGCGTGCAAAGATATAGGACGATATGAGCGCGATTGCGCAAGTATCCGTGGTAAAATTTTTTTTAATAATTGGTTACTTGGGCAAATTTCCTGGAAGCCTACGATGATATCATATCCATGTGCAAGGTATTCATATCGCTGTCGGTTGAATTTTCTGGTAGTGCTTTTCGGGGATATATCGATGAATTTTGGATGTATAATGGGGGTGCGATTATGTCCCCACTTTCTTTTTGAGGAAGAATTCAGCGTGTTGTTATTTTCATGTAGGCAGTAAGTATAGCTATGTATATACTAAATTTACGAGAAGCAAACCACATTTTAAAGAGTTCCTCAGAAGTTGTTTATCTATTGTTTTGCAAATGTTTGTATCCATATATTTATATCAAATTTATGTGAATACACAACCCTTGAATAATTATAATTAATAAAATAAAATTAAATAATTGTGTATAACACTTAACCCTTAAAGGGTATCATGGGTGGATTTTCACCTCGGGCAAACCGATTTTCTCAAATTTTTAGAAAACCCAATAATTTATAACAGTGATTTTTCCTGCGTACATTTATGAGGTCCCTATAAAAATAACGTTATCATGAAATATAAAATTCAATAATAATAATATATTTAATTACATTAAAATGACTTTATTAAACTTAGAACATATACAGGGTGGCCCGATCAAACGTAGGAAACACTATACCAATCGATTCCTTGGAGTGTCCTGATCAACGTTTGTGCTGAGACCACCAGTCACCACCACCACCACCGTTCCTCTAGATCCTTATAAGGACAAAGAGCAATTACTCATTCAAAAGTGGAGGAGAGCATCTTTCCAACGATACCCCACTTGAATATGTTCCAATATGTAAAAAAAAGTAAGAAATAGAAAGTTTTTATGAAAACAGGATGAAACCGCAATCTTTTTTATGAAAATTTCGATAAATTTTGAGCTTGAGACCCTCTGCCTTTTACATGTTTAGAAATATCCTAATAAGTGGGATATCGTTGGAAAGGTGCTCTCCTCCTCTTTGAAATGAGTCCTTACTCGATGTCCTTACAAGAACCCATAAGGACATAAGTGAGCGAACCTCTAAAAAATCTTCAACGACGAGGGGGAAGGGGGCATTTTAAGGGGAGAGTCTCAGAACAAACTCCAAGAAATCGATTGGTATAGCGTTTCCTACGTTGAATCGGGACACCCTGCGTAAGATTGTTCTGGGGTAAAGGGTTCCTAGCTATAAGCATTGACTTTTGGACCTAAACCAAATCTTCCATATACTTGAATATAATTGCTCATTATGATTAATTATGACCTTATAGAGGGTCAATCAACAATCATCTTGTGTCTAAGAGCATGTATGTGAGTCATTGCAGAGCAATTAGCTTGAATCTCACTTCATTCATTTGTATTGCACTTTATGGGTAGCAATCGCTCATTTTCACTTGAATATCATATGAAATGATGAAAACGAAACAGGAAGCTCAATTCCCACCGGGGACCATTATTTTTGATGATGAGACTTTTCGATTGAGTCTTACCAATTCCTTTTGATTTGGAATTCCTTAGCTCTCGAACCAAGTGAATCAATGGAATAATGAATATACGAATAATTGCTCAAAAAATGAGACCCTTCCACTCCTTCGATTTTCATCATTTTTGGCATACATGTATATCTTGACGCCCTTTATCATATATCTCATTTCCAGCTCTGGACACTCAAAGGAAGCTGTTACTTACTGACCTTGAAGATTCACACTGCTTCCAAACTTCTCATTTCAATTTACATATATATGTTTTCTCACTGTCATTTCAAAGTACATTAGTATATGATACAACTACAGCAATCTTAAATCCAAACTCAATCTCTGTTGGACACTAGGAGGACCTAATGTTCAAAAGGTTTTCGCCCTCTAGTTCCCCTGTTTTTTGATATACGAAATAAATATGGTACCTCCAAACTTAACTCATAAGGACACATCTATGTATGGTATAGGTATGGGATTTTCTTGCTTAGGTCCAAGCGGACACGCTTATAGCTAGGAACCCTTTAAAGGGTAAATGTGATAACTAAATAACTCTACATTAACAAAAAGAAATAATGTTATTAATGATAACGACCTCTTTTTTTTAGTGGTGCTAACATTAAACAACCTAGTAAGTCCGGTACTTAAAACGTTATCAACTCAAAGCAAAGCAGACAAATGAGACACATTCTATCATAAAATTAAAACTTGAAATTAACTTATATTGCTATATTTTTCTCAGTGTAAAAAAAAAAAAAAAAAAAAAAACTTGAACTTTGGAATTTTTCAGAAGTTATATCCGCAAAAAATCAGAAATTTTGTTTATGTATTCCTAGATTTAGTATTCGCATTAAAGTAGGTTTAACTGCATTATATTTATCAAATATCTCCTATGAGATTTTCATTTGCTGTGAAATATCGTCTTCTTACTAATTATATTTGTAATTACTAATTTTTTAGTCGATGAAGCGAGTATAATAAAGTTTGTAATTATTTCGACCGCAGAGAATCTACTTCCATAAATTCAATTATATTTTTTGGATTTATTTATTTTATCATTATAAGATCTTTCTCTGTCTAAGTAGATATCGAATGAAGGGTTTTGTATTTCAATGAATTTATCATTCTTTTTCTAAAAAAAACTCTTCAACTTCTTCGTCATTCGCAGTGCTCGTAGATGGCATTTGGCTTGTTTTCGTAGTACTGGTAGATTTCGTAGTACTTATTTTGTTCTTTCTTAATTTGCTGCTTAGTTTGTACTTAATATTTGCCCATGGCTATTTAAACCTGATGTTATTGATTTTTCCCCAATTTAAAAAAAATGGTCTTACTTTCACATTTTATCACTCCCTTTGCCCAGATCTGTTTTTCTATAAAATCTGCTAGGAGTTTTTATTGTTCTTTGTTGATGCCATCATTTTTAATTTTGAGATTCTTTAAATAATATAATAATACTACATTTTTAAAATTGTTCCTCAAAGCGATCAACTTAACCCATTAACGCCGACGCGACTCATTTGGGACACTCGAAGAAAAAAATATCTTTGCGGCTAGTTAGAGTAAAAATAACGCTACCCTATAGGTAAAATGAGCTGTTCTTTCAAATTCCGGTGTTATTTTTAAGCTAACACCCCTCCCAAGGGGTGAAAATGGGTGTGAAATGAAGAAATAACGTTTAATTATAACATCGTTGGACAAACGTAGGAGAAAATCTTCCACACAGCTCAATAACGGTATGTCCTTACCAGTGGCGTGGGGTGAAATTTTTGAGAAGGTAAGCCGGTGCAAAAATCAGAAACTTAATAGCGAAAAAAAACTTACCAAATGAAGTCAGATATTACAAAATGTGTTCAACAGTGACTGCGTGTATTCTTGTCGAATTTAGTCGGCCACTTCTATCATACTTAAAGTCATTGGAAGTTAAGTGCTATATGAATATTATGAATAAATATGGACATATATACAAAATCCGTTAAGCAGCATTCAACACTAAGTAACGCCATTTCCAACAAAAATTAAAGACTGAGAACAAGATATAAATAAAAAGCTACTAAAATGTCCTATAACAGACCACCTAGACCTTACAAAATTCTCACCAGCTTTTCACAATTAAATTCTATATATTAAAGTACAATTACACTTCACTTCAAATCAAACATGCAGGATAGACGGGACAAATCCTTCAACTGACAAATTGAAACAAATAAATAATCGTCATCCGAATAGCCGAACCTAACGAAAAAACCCGAGAAGCCGGATTCTATCGTGTTATCGAGAGATAATAAAATAGCACCACACCACACTCATAAGTCACAATCCGTTGAGCACCAAGGCAAAAAGAGACACAAGTTAACAATTTTTTTATTAAAATACTAGCTGGCCCGGCAGACGTTGTACTGCCCTTTTATATTGTTATATCCTAGAAATTGATTCAACCCGAAAACCCTTTTATGGATCCGCCATCTTGAATATCCAAATCTTGATAATTTTTAAAATTAGTGGCATTAACACAATTATTATACCAAATTTCATTAAAACCCCTTGAAATCGAGAAATTTTTTTTATATATATTGGGATATCTTGGATCTAGAAACTTTGATAATTCGATAATGATCAAAATTAGTGGCACCAAACAAATCGTACTAATTTTCATGAAAATCCGTTGAAGTCGAGAAATTTGCATCACCATATTGGATCCGCCATCTTCATCATCGTAGTGGTATCAGAATAATCATTGTATAAATTTTCATTAGAATCTGTTGAAATCGAGACATTATTGTCTCCCTATTGGACCCGCCATCTTGGATTTACAAATTTTACTAATATTCGAAATTAGTGGCCTCAGAATAATCATTATACCAATTTTCATTAAAATCCGTCCAAATTGAGACATTTTGGTCGCTGTGTTGGATCCGCCATCTTGAATTTCGAAATTTTGATAACATTCAAATTAGGGGCCTAAAAATAATTATAGTACTAATTTCCATTAAAATTCGTTAAAATCAAGAAATTGTTGGTCACAATCTTGGATTTGGAAATCTCGATAATAAGGTACAGTCGCCAAATATCGTCCCCTACCCTAATTTCGTCCCCTTCAATATCTACTCTTTTAAAAACCGCCGTCTACTATCAGTGACCTGAACCGACAGCTAGTTGCATCAATCGGCTATTGTGTAGAAGTGAGTACGTCACGACGTTCGTACCGACAGAAATTCGAAAATCAAAAAAAGTGTTCAAGTTGAGTTTTTCATTGAAATATTCTGGGATACCATAAAATATTGAGATACCTGACTTATTGATACAATTTTTTTGTCAAACTAATTATTGATATCTCAGATGTTAATCGATTAAGTAAAATTTTCAGGTTTATGACACGTTTTTTGCTTAAATGGATGCGACAAAATAAATAGAAATTTCCTAATATCGTCCCCTTACGTGAACCTTATATCGTAACATGTAACTTTAGAATGGTTTTTTTTTTATTTTTTAGATGCCGAAAAAATGATTAAAATAATTAAGAAAGGGCTGTTTAGATATTAATATGATATTTAGGTTCAATTTTATATAATAGAAAAAGAGTAAGTACAACTCCAGTTCACGTACTGATTATTGTGATCTCAATATCGTCCCCGGGACGAAATTAGGAGCCCAAAAATATATTTTCATAATTTGAGTATTTTTGTTAAAGCTTTTTTATAACTCTTTCTAACAATGTTAACGCGTTTTTGATTATTTTTAAGAATAAAGGAATATTGAACCTAATGTTTGACGTTTCATTTATTACTGTGGTATTTTTTTCAATTTTTTTAGATTTGTTTTACAAAAAGGGGACGACATTTGGCGACTCTACCTTATTCTAAATTAGTTGCCTCAGAATAACCATTGTACTAATTTTCACTAAAATCCGTTGTAATTGAGACATTTTAATAGCCATGTTGGATCCGCCATCTTGGATTTGGAAATTTTGGTAATGTTCTAAATTAGTTTAATAAGTATAATCATTGTTATAATTTTCATTAAAATCTGTTGTAATCAAGACCATGTTGGATCCGTCATCTCGGATTTGGAAAATTTCATAATATTCAAAATCAGTGACCCAAAAACAATCATTGTACTAATTTTCATTAAAATCCGTTGAAATCGCGAACGCGCGAACGGTCAAAATCGCGAAGTATAAAATAAAAAATGCTATTAAAAAGTAGGGGTTGGTGGTAGAAGGGTAAAAATTTAGGACTAAATGTGTTTTTTAATGCCACACCATAAAAAAATTACAAAAAAAAAATTTGTCCAAAAAATAAAAAAACTTTTTTTAGGGTGACCCACCCTTAACATCTAGGGGTATAAAAATTAGTTATAAACCTATTCTCATACCTACTGAATATATATATTAAATTTCATCAAAATCGGTCAAGCCGTTTCGGAGGAGTATGACCACTAACACTGTGACAGAAGAATTTTATATATTAGACTATTAAAAAGTAGGGGTTGGTGGTAGAAGGGTAAAAATTTAGGACTAAATGTGTTTTTTAATGCCACACCATAAAAAAATTACAAAAAAAAAATTTGTCCAAAAAATAAAAAATTTTTTTTTAGGGTGACCCACCCTTAACATCTAGGGGTATAAAAATTAGTTATAAACCTATTCTCATACCTACTGAATATATATATTAAATTTCATCAAAATCGGTCAAGCCGTTTCGGAGGAGTATGACCACTAACACTGTCACAGAAGAATTTTATATATTAGACTATTAAAAAGTAGGGGTTGGTGGTAGAAGGGTAAAAATTTAGGACTAAATATGTTTTTTAATGCCACACCATAAAAAAATTACAAAAAAAACATTTGTCCAAAAAATAAAAAAATTTTTTTTAGGGTGACCCACCCTTAACATCTAGGGGTATAAAAATTAGTTATAAACCTATTCTCATACCTACTGAATATACATATTAAATTTCATCAAAATCGGTCAAGCCGTTTCGGAGGAGTATGGCCACTAACACTGTGACAGTAGAATTTTATATATTAGATAATAAACAAAACCACAACACCCCTCCCTCCCGAGAAGACGACTTCTGCCGTGTTATAGGGATAATAAGAGAGCACCACTACTACAATTCACAGCCCCTTCAGTATCAAAGATATTTACAGTCAGCTGAATATTGTTTATGAAAAAAATTAATAACCAAACCCACCCCAACCAACCCCACTCACCCGAGAAGCCGCTTTCTACCGTGTTATAGGGATAATAAGAGAGCACCACTACACTCACACCCGTTCATAGAGAAGACACGAATCAGCTGACATTCTAACAAATAAACAACCACCCGCCGAAGTGACCCGAGTTTCAACTTATGCAAAACGAAAACAACCGAGAAGCCGGTTTCTATCGTGTTATTTGCTTATAGGATTTGCTTTTAGTGAGCAAAGGATATCACACACGATTTCTTTGTTACTCGTGGAGAAAAGTGTGGGCTTGAGTAAGCCGTAAAATGACTGGCTTACAGAAGCAGCGAGCGAGCGCTTCATACCCGATGCAACCCCTTGATAGAACCTGCTACGGTGCGAGGGAAGGTTCCGTCGTAGTGCAACAACAGATTATGGTTGTTTTTGGTTGTAACACTTGTTTTGCCATGTTTTCTTTACGAGATGAATTTTGGGAGCGATTTCCAGGAATTTTACAGGCATAGAACAAGTTTTAAATTTACGGGAATAGGATGAGTTCCCAAAAGGGAAGCCGGTAGGAATCGTGTTATATGGACCCCACGCCACTGGTCCTTACTTATTTTGATATAAAATAAACAATCTTCACTTATAATGCAATATGGTTGAACTACCAACACCTAGTAAGGGGTGAAATAGAGGTATTTTTCTAAAAAATTAACAAAACTTTTTTCAATATATTTTTATCGATTATATGGCTAATTGGGGATATTTCAGACCTAAGAACGTCAAAAATGATATGACAACTCCTCAAAAAGCGGAAATATACCCCTATATGAGGGTGGGAAAAAGTTTTTACGTATGAAAGAATTACATCATTTAATTTTATTTTGTTATAAAATAAGTATAACTTCAACCCTTTTTTCCTATTTGTATTTCACCCCTTGTTTAGGGGTGAAAAAGGGCTGAAGTTATGCTTATTGTATAACTTTGTTTTTCAAAATAAAATAAAATTTGCGAGCATGAACAAATTATTTTATACGTAAAAACTTTTTTTTCACCTTCATATAGGGGTGTATATCCGCTTTCTGAGGGGTTGTTATATCATTTTTAACGTGCTTAGGTCTGAAATATCCCCAATTAGCCATATAATCGATAAAAATATATTCAAAAAAGTTTTGTTAATTTTTTAGAAAAATACCCCTATTTCACCCTTTACTAGGGGTTGGTAGTTCAACCATATTGCATTATAAGTGAAAATTGTTTATTTTATCTACATCTACACTAATATTATAAAGAGGAAAGATTTGTATTTTTGTGTGTATGTTTGTAATGAATAAACTCAAAAACTACTGTGCCGATTTCAAAAATTCTTTCACCATTGGAAAGCTACATTCACCCTGAGTAACATAGGCTATATCCAATTTAGAAATTCAAGATGGCGTATCCAATATGGCGACCTATATTTCTCGATTTCAACGGACCTTAATGAAAATTAGTACAATGATTGTTTTGAAGTCACTGATTTTGAATATTACAAAAGTTTACAAATCCAAGATGGCGGACCCAATATGGCGACCAATATCTCTCGCTTTCAATGGATTTTAATGAAAATTAGTACAATGATTATCTTGAGGTCACTGATTTTGAATGTTATCACCATTTACAAATCCAAGATGGCGGATCCAATATGTCGACCAAGATTTCCCGATTTCATCGGATTTTAATGAAAATTAGTACAATGGTTATTCTGAGACCACTTATTTCGAATAATATCAAAATTTGTAAACCCAAGATGGCAGATCCAATATGGAAACCAAATGTCTCGATTTCAACGTATTTGAATGAAAATTAGTACAATGGTTATTCTGAGACCACTAATTCCAAATATTATCAAAATTTGTAAATCCAAGATGGCGACCAAAATTTCTCGATTTCAACGGATTTTAATGAAAATTAGTACAATGATTATTCTGAGAACACTTATTTTGAATGTTATCAAAATTTCCAAATCAAAGATGGCGGATCCAACATGGCCACCAGAATGTTGCGATTTCGACGGATTTTAACGAAAATTGATACAATGATTGTTCTGAGGCCACTAATTTAGAATATTATCAAAATTTGCATATCCAAGATGGCGGATAAAATATGGAGACCAAATGTCTCGATTTCAACCGATTTTAATGAAAAGTAGTACAATGATTATTCTGAAGCCACTAATTTCGAATATTAGCAAAACTTCCAAATTCAAGATGGCGAATCCAATATGGAGACTAAAATTTCTCCATTTCAACAAATTTTAATGAAAATTAGTACAATGATTATATTAAGGTCACTAATTTCGAATATTATTTAGATTTGGAAATCTAAGATGGCGAATCCATAAAGGGGTTTTCGGGTTGAAACAATTTCTAGGATATAACAAATTAAAACATTTGAGAAGTGTTTAATCTACATCTACACTAATATTATAAAGAGGAAAGATTTGTATTTTTGTGTGTATGTATATAAATAAAAGGTAAAAATAAAAAAAAAAATCATGTCCACCCGTGCGAACCCGGGACGGGCCGCTAGTATCAAAATAAGTAAGAACATACCGTTATTGAGCTGTGTGGGAGATTTTTTCTTATGTTTGTCCAACGATGTTTTAATTAAAGGTTATTTCTTCATTTCACACCCCATTTTCACCCCTTGGGGGAGGGGTGGTAGCTAAAAAATAACGCCGGAATTTGAAAGAATGAGCTCATTTTGCTTATAGGGTAGTGTTATTTTTACTCTAACTAGCCGAAAAGATATTTTTTTTCTTCGAGTGTCCCAAATTAGTTGCTCGGTGTTAATGGATTAAGCCCTTCGAACAAAAACCAGTCATACCGATTGTCAAATTTTGGTCGATTCGTCTTATACAACACCATTTTCGTAAATGGTCGAGATTTTTTGGCCGTTTCAATTACATCACTATCCCCCTGTTTAATTCAGTGTTTAGTCAAAAGGTCTACGTTGCTTGATCCAACTCCGAAATAAAATATACCTGAACATTTTTTTTGAAGGATTGCATTTAAAAGGATTCTGCGCCTTATAAGTATGAATATGTGCTCTTTCAAAAGATAAAGGTAACAATTTTTTTGTTTGGGTAAATTTCAATTTTAGCGCCGTGACCTTTTGTTAGGCCGGGTGCTGCCTTAAAAACTTCCTCATCATACAAAATTTTATTGAACGTAAAATGTAGCCCTCTTCGGTCCATCGGGCAGGCTCTCCCACACAGGTAATGTCCACTCAATTTTTCCATTAGAATAATAAAGCAGGTCTTTACCTATGGTTCATTGAACATTCACACACGTATCACTTTGGATGCTATACCCGAAAATTTACTGTTAAAATCGTCTCAAATTTATTTTCTCTTCCATTTTTTCACATCTTCCTGCATTAACATACGGGCCAATCGAGAGGGGGGAATGGGCCAGCATCCAGCAGAATATCTAAAGGCAATAAATTCCTGAGCTCTACCTAATCTCAGATACATCCAAATGAGTGCTGAGGAGACAAGTAATAGTTAAGCCCATGGTGGAGCCAAGAAGCCGAACAAAAACTTTTTTAACTGAAAATACTATATATAAAAATAAAAGGCGAAACAGGCCGACGATAGTCGCATGTGTGGATGCTGGGGGACGGTCAACGATTTATGGTCAATTTTTGTGAAAGTACGTGAAATTGATTCCATTTGAAATTCTTAAGACCCGGACGAGTTGGGTGTACGTGTCCCGGATCTTTTGCAGTATTGAGAAATGTGATAAATCAATCGTTGGAGAATTTTTCTACTTTTTAAGCCGACTAAAGGTGGAGCTTTCGGCCCAATAAAAATCTCTAAAATTGGAGTAGTGTTAGTATGATGGCAGATAGTAGAAGATTTACGTTCAAATCATTAGTTGTGTACAATTTTAAAGGAGGCAATAGTGGTTTATCATTACCATATGACCTCGAACATTTTTGCTCACAAAATATGAAATGGTCACCTACACAGAACCCTTATGAAATATTTCCTCTACGGCACATGAACTTCATTCTCTTCTAAAAAATTGGAATTCAAGAGTTCCATAAAATTTGAATAAGCATTTATCTTTGCCAGCATTCTTCACTTGGAGAAGTCGTTGTGCAAATGGTGTTTCGCTGTATTTACCACCAAAGTTGGTTTACTCAAGGATAAACAGAGCGCTGCATATTCTTACCTGTCCCTTATTGAATTGCATTTATGCTTTTCTGAGTGTATACCATAAAAGTAAGATGGATATGCATGCACCTTCTTGGCTTGATGAAGAAAATATTTGTTTAGGATGAACATTTTCAATTCTTTACGTCTCTGCAATTGAGTGGCGGTGATAAAATTTTTGGCGATTGTTTGTTATTTTTGCAGTTTGAAATTTTATCTTGGAGTTTTGTAACTTTAATATTTTGGGAATTATAACACTATCTTGTATTACATCAAAATTTAATACACTATACATCGAAGTCTGTTTTTACACGAGTGTGATTTAACACAAATTATTTTACACGATTTGTTTGATTTAACAAGAATATAAAAAGCAATACATTTATTTTCACACGATTTCGTTTGATTCAACACGATCACCCAAGTTGTAAGACAACCTTTGTGAGGAATTATGTCCTCATGCGGTAAAATAAAAGTTTCTCTAGAAAAACTTATACCGCAGACGTTCCTAATTTCAAATAAAAGGCATGTGCGAATGCGTAAATGGGTGAAGACATGATAACTAAGTTTTGTATACTACTGTGATCAAAAACTAAAGCCAATTTGTTTACAACTTTGAACATTTTTATTTATTCTTCCAAATCTATATCATGCCCTTCAAAGTAGTCCCCGCCCGATACAATACACCTATGCCAGCGATTTTTCCAATCCTCTAAACACTTCTGAAACTCGATAATTGGGGGCCTTGAGCTCCTTCTTCGATTTTTCTTTTATCTCATCAGTGGATTCAAAACGGTGTCCCCGAAGCTTAGAGCTTAGAGAATAGCCAGATGTCACATGGAGCTAAATCGGGCGAATACGGTGGTTGTGGAACAACATGAATCGAATTTTTGATGAAAAAGTCTCGTAGAACCAATGCAGTCCGAGATGGCGAAATTGAGTGTTTTTGGAACCAATCAAGATGTGACTCTTCTCAAGCACAAATGTTCTTTCAAAATAATTTGGACCGATCTAAATGAAATGTTTACAGTATCAGCAAGGTCTCTAATTGACAACCTACGATTTTTGAGCACCAAAACTCTGGTTGTCCGGCACGCTCTTTGTCTTCAACGCTTTCTCTACCTTCTTTGAACTATTGTACAATACCGTTATAAACGTTTCTGCAGCAGAAATTTCATTCCGCAAACAAAATTTAATGCAACTTCTTTGTTCAATAAAATCATACATTGTAAAAATCGAAAAATTCACTTTTAGTTGCGCAGAAAACACAAAGAAACTAACCAAACAAATGACGTACTGGCGTGAAATTACACAGATATGAGTGACAGTGCTGCCAATCTAAAAACAAGAAGATTTGCCCGAATCGATGTACCCGCGCAATTTAGATTCAAAATTGACATTACTTTTTGATCACAGTAGTATTTAGCAATCACATAGAAACAATAGAGTGGTTACATGAATTTCATATGGTTTATTGTTTTATTTTACTGATTTATTAGATTTGGAACCAATCTCTATTTTTCCATAGGTACAGTGTATTTTTTACATGTTTTTTTTTTTCACGGAACGAATCTATCGTGTAAAAACAGACTTAGGTGTATTTATAAAAATGTCCTCCCTTGCATTTTTAGCTTAATGTTGCTTCAATCTCGTAAATCAAAAATCATAAGAAGCATACTTCCTGAAGAGGTTAAGATTAAATTGAGGTTTAGAATTATCAGTAGGTGAAGTTGTATATTGTTCTAATGGAACAATACAAATCAAAATTAAATGACAACTAACAAAAACACTAATAAAAATATAATGAAAAATGAATGAGTAATCAGTGTTTTCGTGAGTTAATTAGTATTTTTGTATGAAGGTTTTATCAAATTTGTTGTTAAAATAACCTCAAAAATACTTCAGAGATTATCTCAAAATCATATTTTAAAGTTCTTATTAAATATAAGGTCTTATATTCCTCGAACTTTTTTTTTCTCAGTTTAGTAGCAACGACTATACATGCTTACTGAAACAAATATTAAGTTATGGAGAAAATTAATTTAAGGTGAATTAAAAGTTAGATTTTAAAGAATTTTGATGATGTAATAAGGTGTACAATTCATCTTTCTAGTTTTCCAACCGCATTTCTTAACACTTAACGGACGGGTCGAATCTGCTCTGTTTTTCCTAGTTTCCGGGAATTTTTCAGGGGAATTAAATAAACATGAATGTATGGATTTAAAGCGTTGTAACTACAATAAAACAGTGTGCATAAAAGAAAACTCCAAATGCAACATACTAAAACTTCATGCAAAAACGTAGATCTACGTGGCCCGTCCTAGGAAGTCAGAATGGAAAATCGTAAATCTACGGGGCCCGTCCGTTAACTGTTAAGCTATTTCGAGGTCTCAAGATAAAAAATCCCTTGTGGTATATAAAAGCTTGATTACATTTTTCTTTATTAACTATTTTATACTTTTTAGTCTGAATTTGTTTCATAGCTTATCGTATTTTGCTCGTCAAATCCTTTCACTTAATACCCATATCCAGCGATGTAAAGAAAAAGGTAAACCGCGGCCGCCATATTGGATTTAAAACGATATTAGATATGCTATACTGCATTGTCACGAGACTTACATAAGTCTGTCAAATTCCACCAAAATCGAATAATAGGAAATGAGTTAAAATACGAGTACAAATTTTGAACCGGAAAGGCATACACACGAACGACTCAAGTTAAATAAAAGCTTTTAAAAAGAGGATATCTATATCTGATTAAAGCTTACAATTAAGTTGTTGTGAGCTAGATTGCTCTATAATGGATACAAAAATTCAAAGAATCTTTGTTTATTCTACCGAGTGGTTCACAGATACTTTTCCTATTATTAAATAACTTGTATTTAGATCACTCCAATTTTCTGTCGCTCACTTAACAAACATAACGGTTCTTAATAGAGATAATTGGTTTTTTTTTCTAATTCAATGAGATTTTTCTCTAGAGTACGAACAAAATCTTCAATAATTACTTGCTGGAAAAAAAAGGTCTTACAATTAGCTCTATTTTTCCTGGATGAGCACATGCACGCTCATAACCCCAGCAGGGTTTTATATTGTGAACAAATTCGAAAAAAATTGGCTTCCACATTTCTTCTCTGCTGATCGCCAAAGAATCACGGAGAAGAATGTTGCAGGGCTCTGGCGAACAAAACGTTCTTACTGTGCAATGGCACGACATAAATGAAAGTGATGGACACGTGAAATTGTGTTAAACATTTCTTTTTCACATGCAATGGATAAATCCTGACATTTTTACGGCCTTGCGCCGCGCCGTCTGGCCTGGTGGAGCTGTGATAATCACAATTATCATTTTCATTATTATTATTATCATTATTTCGCCTATTCTCGGCATCAACTTGGAATCAGACACAGCTGTCGTCGGCATAGTCGACGAGACAAAATTATTTGCGCAATGACAGGCAAATTGTGATTACTCCCCCAATTGTTGTGTACTAGACATGTGCGCACGCACGCAAACCTTGTCCCGCAGTTAGTTTTCAAGATGTTTTCTTATTGCCCCGCATAATTGAAGAAAACTAGATAATTGCTCGTAATTGTTGACCAGCAAATCTTGATGATGAACCGCCGCGCAGCTTTGGTTCTGATGATGAAGACATTTTTTGACCATTCACGTTTTTATGAATATTTAAATGAGAGATTTTAAAGTAGGTACTGGATGCGGTCATTCTTATTAAAAAAGTGATGTTTTGTAGTCAATCCATATAGATTTAAAAATACAAAATATAAAATAAGATGTCTTATGAAACTTCAAGTCGATAATTTTAAACAGGACAATGCCCTCTGCCACACAGGTCAAATAGACAAATATAATAAACTTGATTAAATTAGAGCTATAAGTTAGTTTAAGAGACTGATAAAATTCAAATTATAGAGTTAAAAGCAAAAACAAATTTGTTGTCAAAATTTATGTTCAATTCTACTTAGACAGTTCTCATAATTCGTTTACGAAACAATTAACCACCCACAAATTCTGCGCAGAATTGATCTAAAATTTTGGTAGATTTGTGTTAGAAGTGGTTATCACCATGTAGAGTAAAAAAAAAAAAGAAATAACAGAGCAAACGGGTTTGCTAAAAAGCAATGAACTATGATTGGGGCATTTCTTTGCCACCGAATTCGATTCGAATGTTTTCAGAGTCCCGTCGTCGCATGTAAATTAATTACTTCATAGAAGCCTTTCATTAGTTTTTATCGTGAGACTTAATAATTATAATGGCTGTTTGCCAAATATCGATGAAGCATTAACCGATGACAAAATTCGCAAGGAATGATCGAATGTATAATTCCGCGCCACCAGATCAAGGCTGAGTCGTAGTATTAGAAATTCAAATGAAATTTTTATGAATACCAGTTGGTGATCGTCCGCTTACTTGAAGCTAAACACAAAATTGTTCATCTTTTTTAGGGGAAACGAGCAATTTGAATATCAGTTTTTATTATAATTATACTTGAATGGAACATGGAAAATAGTCATGTATGTATTATATCTGTATGTGTTTCCTAAGATATTAAACCAATCGCGGTGTTAACATATATTTCAGGTAACCAGGTCGTTGGCAGTTTAGACACTACTCGTTCAGATGAATGTTTCGTAATGGTGTTGAACTGAGCACTGACGTAACAAGTGTATTTATTGGTATCCGCATAGATACCACTAATTTTATTTATATTTTTAAATATTCTTTTTATTTTCTCCAAAATAAAATTTTTATTGAAAGTTTTGCATTAAGCAGCGAGGCTAACTGCTTCGGTTAAATTTAGAGACAATGGAAGTTTTGACTGTTTTACTGGAACCCTCATGTTCTATGGGTTTTTGAATTCATTTAAATGACTAGTTTCAAACTAGAAAATGTTTTTTTTTTAAATACTTACGATTTCCTAAAGTCATTATTTATTAAATATTCAGTGTTATACCTAATTTGTTGAATTGTAAATTAAAAACTTTAATTAATGCTTTGTGATGGTATGGCAGGTATGAATATATTTTTGTCGCTGCATAATATTTATACAGATTATTGTACCTTATGTGTCTACGTTTTATCTTTTATCTTTCGAAAATATATGAGAAAAACCTTGAATTCAATTATTTTGAGAAGTTTTCTAACAAGTTATACGTTTAAGTAATTTGAAATTCATTATTTCTATTTTTTACAATTTATAAATGTGTTTTTACGTTTGTTGGCTTTGATTTTGAAGTTTCCATATCTATTTAAGGAAAAAAAAGGAATACTTATTACACCAAGCATATTCTTATGTCTGTCTGTCCGATATATACCATAGGCTGAATACCTAGAAACTTTTAAATTTTGAAAAAAAGTTGGTGTAAGCAATCCCCTTGAAGAGTCTCATTTTGAAAAATGAATTCGGCAGTTCGCTTGCTTTTTGGCTTTTCAAAAAATTGTTTATTTTTTTATAATTAGGGTGGGCCAACTGATGGTTTCTTTTTTAATTACATGTCACTTTGACAGAGACAAAAAAATTGACAGCAACACAGTATCATATCTCCGTATGAAGTACGAAATTAATAGACTTACGCTTGACAAACTTTGGGAAATATTGAAAACTTATTTCCAAATTGAGGGCTGTGTTGCTGAAATAGCGCAAATTTTGAAAATCAACAAAATTTTAGAAAAATATTGAACAGTCTTTATTTTATAGCATTTTTAAAAAGAAACCAGCGAATGGTCCACCCTTTATTTTGTGGCATTTCGTATGACCTATATGAATTCATAAATATAGCTTGTGACTTTCATTTAAAGAAACTAAAAGTAAATAGGTTCTGTCATTTCACTTAAATATAAATTCTAAAATAAATTTTTAATAAGCTTCAATATATAATTTAGGATTTTTTGTTACATTTGCGACAGGTGTGTGGTCTAATAAATCAAAAGAAATTTCTCGGTTTCTTTTCATCGTCAACTAGTTCAAAAGAAAAATTGTATCTTATTTGTTCGTGCTGTTGACCGCAGTATCTAAAGATATAAAAAAAAACCCTCTTTACATCCAAAATACTTTTTTTCTAAGGAATTTTTAATAAAATTGTTATTAGACGTGATTTCAACTTTTTCGGCTTTGGTCATGTTGACCATAACCAGTCATAATGCCATAAAAGCTGAACAAAATAATTAAGAAGATCGGAAATTATTGCTGGTATCGGTCTTTGAGGGCCTGGGTGCCGTAAATCAAGACATAGCTATAAATAAAGCAAGAGTATCGAACGCTCCCAAAAGGAGTTACGAAATGCGTGAGCGGTTTCATCGATTGAACCGAGAGTCACAGCCTCCAAAAAGGCATCTCTAAACTTAAATTTCAATTTCCACCAGAAGACCGAAAAAATGTTTGTCGGAGGGGCGTAAACCTATTGCAGGTAAACTCAATAATCGTAAAAAGAAGTCTGAATGGCAGGAAATAAGTTTTAATTAGCATTTTCTTTTGTATCTGTAATTACGAGAAAAGCTGAACCGATCTGTGCCACAATCATAGAAAAGGTCAGAGCCGCAGAAGCCGCGTCCTCCAGCCTCGAAAACGATATTTATTGCCCCGCTGACGGCTGTTAAATCTATGTGACTATAGGTTCCCACCGCGGCTGTATCGATTGTCCGCGTTTTAACATTTTCGACGCGAATGCAGCAATACTCAATAGACTCAATAGACAAGACAGACAGACAGACAGTGCGTATGCCCAGCCGGCTCCTCGTATATTATGGTTGCGCCCTTGGAGGAGGAATTACCTTAGATTTTCCTCTTCCTCCACTTCGGATCGAATCGGTTCGGATCGGTCGTTTTCATGATCATTTACATAAAATTAAATTTTTATTGATTTAACTTTATACCTGCTGGATATGCGCAGAGGTCTCGAGAGTCATTGCCCGATAGATAGTAACAAAATAACATTAATAACTATAAGAAAACGACGTTGCAGGTGCCAGCCAGTGTGGGTTCTGTCAATGTTGTTTGTGATCAAATGTACTTTGTTATGAAGGCTACATATAAATAAGAGCTATGGAAAAAACCCTTTTACTCGGCTTAAGTTGGCTATGGAAATAGCGAAAAATCGCCACTTACCTGTAATTGCAGGCTCTCTTCGAAACCGTTGGGAAAATCTGTGCAGCTTGTATCCAATTGGGATAGCGATGTTGCTAGATGTCGGGCATTCATCCCAGTTTGCCCGCAGCCGATCCACTATACTACTGGTGGACTCAGCACATTCAGATGATTATCCCGATTTTTTGTTTTCAATATTCACTATTCGATTTATTTTATAATTTACACTTTCCGTAAATTTTATTCGGATCGTCTTAAAACGCAAAACACACGTTGAAGTCACACAGTATTTACGCGGTCACGCGATAACGACATTTAGATATTTTAATTCAAGGCTAAGGTGAGGAATTAATTACCTGGAATATATTTTAGTGGGGTTGTGTACTCTCGAGTTGATAGTAAAAATATCATTATCATTACTTAAAGTATTTTTTGTGAAAATTTTTATAAATTATATGAAACGAATTTTATTGAAAAATTTAAAGTTAAAAGTATGGATAGTCAGAGTTGAAATTTGAATCATCTTCAGGTCGAACATTCTTTTAAAAGCATTGTCCTTAATTTTTGTTTTCAATATTTAAACTAGGTATAAATCAAAAATTGCATAATAATTAAAACTATATATATAGCCAAGAAAAAAACTTAAGAGGTAATAGTAGAAAATAAAAGACGGAACTCTTATTGTAATAAGATCACTCTTGCGTCCGTCCGTCTGTCGTTTTTCTCGAAAAGGACTTGACGTAGGAGTTTGAAATTTTCCATAATGTTAGGTCTTCGTGACGCGCACAGAGATTATTTATTAAATACTTTTTTTTTAATTTCATTGGGGCTGAGTTGGGTCGCCTCAACAATAAGGTTTTTTTTGTAGGTTTGTTCGTTTAAAAGGGCTACTTTCAAGGATTCAACAAATAAATCTTTAAAAATTGTTGATGAATTGTTTATAAAGATATAGCCCAAAATGGGCGAAAAAACATATTTTTTCTTAAAGTCACTAATGTTTTTTTGGCCTAGATAAAATTTTACAAAATCTTTAATATAGTTATGTAGATATAGACAAAAATTTCTATTACGTTCGAAGTACAGTAGTCGGAACCCGGTAATTTTATGACTGATTTTTTTCGGTAATATTTTGTTGAATTCAGGCTGCAGATAGTGTTGCCAGACCCAAAAATAGAACAGCCGGACTCGGTATTATATTTAGCTGGATATATTGCACTAAAAGCCGGACTACCTTTTTTAATAAAGAAAAAATTCGGTTAGGTATTTTTAATTGTTCACAGTTCTTATTACAAAGTTAGCCTTATAACTAAAAAACAATAAACAGTCTTGTAATTATGATCCCAATTAAGTGTGCAGTCTTCTTTATTGAACATAAGTGAAAAAGATCTATTAGATAGATAAATACAAGACAACAAACAAAAATCTATAAGTATTAATGCTTTGCATTTAATCCTAAAAAATTTCGTTAAAATACAGAATCTTGCAAGAAATTCTAAAAAAAATCTCTGAATGCAGAAAATGGTACAATAATTAATATATCTTTTTAGTCACTTTTCTTTCACTGACTTGGCCGGAAAAGACCGTAAAAAGCCAAAAATGTCCGCTTGGCAACCCTAGCCGCAGAATACCTATAATATAATTAATTATAGAATAAAAAATCAACTTTTAATCTGGGGTAAAAGTCTTATATATAAATAACATAGCACACTAATTTTGCCAGTTTCTAAAAATAAGATGTTCAAAGTCGGTACTACTACTGTAAAGTCTTGGGGTCAGAGGTCCTCTAAATCAATTAGCCCTTTGCCTATTTTACAATACAATAAAATACATGTTTTACGCTTAGGAAGAAATTATAAAACAAAAAGTAGTCCTGGATAGAAATTTTATAACACGGAACTCAAGATCAAATGTTGAGATCTTAGAAAGAACACATACATTCTTTGTCATATTTCTTAATTTTAACACCTTGTGGTTTATGATCGAATTTTTCTTTTTCAAAACGATTAGATAAATGCTGCTATAGGCTTTGTGAATAAATTCAAATATTTTAAACTTTTGATGGTATGGATTCATCCACCATATCTAAAAAACCTTAATAATAATTTAAAAGTATGCTACAAAATGTTAATTAAAATCATGGCCAGGCCCTCGGAGCAAAAATGAGAGAAATCTTTAGAAAAAAAAAAGTGAATTTGCACCAATTTACGAAAACTTCATAAAAGTTGGCGAAATCAACTTTTCGCCGTGAGCAGTGGCTCGTTTTCAGCGAAATAAAAAAAAGATATGTTCAAACTTTGCTTAGCTTTCAGAATATCTCACAAGGGCGCATCAAGATCCAGCTTATTGTGTGTAAATTGCCTTGAGTCAAGGGATTTTTGCGGGGCCAGGCCACTCCAGAAGACCCCTCAAGGCGAGCACAGTCAACAGATTTCAGGGCCCTCTTGTTGACCAGGGCTCCGGCGAACAGCATACTATATATGCGGTCGTGTGTTTGTTGACGGGGGACGGGACAGGAGGTGGAACGCATTATGCCAACGATTCTACGGGATAAGCATTTTGAATTTGATCAAAGCCGAAAGCGACCTTTTCAAGGCCCCTTATTAGCGCGGCGAATCTATGTCACGGCGAAGTTGAAGAAGATCAAGCGAATTAGTCAGGCCACGGTCGGAGCAGGCGACAGCGCGGGGCCCATAAAGGAGCAAGGAATTGTCAAGGGTATGATCAATTACACTTAACCCACATTAGCTCGGTGTGGTAGCCACGTGTGACACAATGCTGTTATATGTTTTTATTTTAGTGTTTTAGTCTATTGTTACATACACAGAGCACCGACCCCCTCCACTGCCAGCGCAGCCATGACGAGGGCCCCCCGAGTGTGGAGCAGTTGCGACCTTAAAAACCGCTCAATATAAACTAGGGCAAGCACATAACCCCGGAAAATGGCTTTAATCGCTTTAACGAAAAAGGGATGTTACACCGAAGGGTGGTGTGGTGCATTAATGGGGGTCGTCCGGAGGCAGGTAATTCTTGTGAGAGACGGGTAATGGGCGGGAGATGCCTGAAAGCCTATTCTATCAAAAATTAACGAACATAAAAATATATATATATATATATATAAGGGAAAAAGTGCTCCGGCGGGGACGGACGAAACGAGCTCCGAAAATTCCCGAACAGCAATGCAGTAAAACGCCTGTTGAATGGGCAACAGCATACATCTGCATTGGCCTATTCACATACACCATACATTTTTGTGTCGCGTATATGCACAGTATTGATCTAGGTTATGTTTATCCATCGGGCAACATTTATTCGATTGTCACTGATATGATGAGCCACTTCTTTCCGTCGTCCGGTCGCATGAATTAATTCATTTCATTATTGTGTTATCTTTTTCCAATTTTTTCAATTTTAGTAATTTCCTCAAAATCCGGGCGAGGCGTTTGAGGTTATGTATTGTCGTGCTGTTTTCTAGCTCAGATGGGCCAATCCTAAGCTGACGGGTGCACGCAAGTGTTGCCACTAAATTGCTGATTAAATTAATTACTCAATGTTTATCACTGTGCTCGGCTGTTACGAAACAGCAGTCCCTTGTTTGTTGTAGCCCACCAGCATAAACACTCTACAGGAAAAAAAAAATCGATATGGGTCATGCAAAAATCCAAATAACTAGCACGCCCTACTTTCACCCGAGGAACATACACGCTCAATGCAAATTCACTTATAAATTAAATTTCTTCTTTTTGTTAGGCGAGCCAAGAAAAAAATATATATCCGCATTCCAATTACAAATCCTCTGTATGTTACTCCAGCAGTTGCGATAGGTTGAACTTTTTGGAGAATGTCCCAAAAGTCTTAGACAGTCCCAGTTACCCGACCGCACATTGTCATAGATCATAGAACCGATTCTCGGGAACATGGAAATAATAATCGGAAACCGGGGATAACTCACTTTATGTTTCCTTGATTAATTTAACATAAAAAAAAACCATATATATATATATTTCACTTGTATTGGTGGAAATCGACCATCAATTGGGAAAAAAGCCTCCTTCTTTAAAACACACCCGAATTTTTGCGTGAAACGACCTCCAAAACAAGAGCGGTCTGACCCTAGCTCCTTGCGGCACTCGTTTTCGGTTTTGTTTTTAAACTTAGAATGCACCCAGCTCGGATTTTTTCATATTGCAACAGCAGTAGCAGCAATTATAGCGACAAGAGCAAAACCAACCGAGGCAACAGCAACAATGAATACGATACACTGAGGGGGCGCACACTGCAAAGCGGAGGACCCACACAACCTAAGAAGGGCTTCCTAGGGGGAGTCACATTGTGCACCATCGCACCCGATTTCCTCGAGCTTTCGCCATTCTCTCCGTTGTGGAGGTTGTGCCATTTGTTTCGTTAAGTTTGCCCGGAATGTTGGGCCCCATAAATATACCATATAGTGCATAGCATAAGATACGATGTCCAGGAAAAATGCATCCCACCTTCCGGCGAATTCCTTCGGAGAACAATTTTAATAAGATTTTACACGGGGTAAAGCACAAATTCCTGGCGTCAAATTGTCCTCGTGAGAAATGGACATGGACTTTCCCATTAAGATGTTTTCGGGAATTTAAGGACACGTTCATGATCGAAGGAGTTCACCAGCTGCCGGAACTGCATTTGGAGCTCCAATGCATTCCGATGACCTAAAAACACTTCATTCGGCTAAGTGGTGGCAAAGCTTAAGAAGAGCTTCAATGGGATAAGAGAACTTTTTAATATCGCGGCTCATTACTCTTGCCGTTCTTTAACAGGAAGACCTTTTACTCCAGTACAATTAATGCCATTCAGTCTGATTTCCCTATTTTTTCCACTTTTGTCTTTGGATGCTAATTTTAGCTGCAGTATTTAATACTATGAAACGCATCCAAAGCTACTTTAGAAATTTTAAAAGAAGTTAATTGAAAGTAATTCTATTCTTTTTTGTTTCAAGGACTTTACACAACGATACGGTTCCTTCATCAATGATGCATTAAATTAAGTTAAAATTAAAAAAATAATGTGATTTTAATTGAAATATTAACAAAATAATAAAATAATCCTCTTTTAAATTCAGAAATTCGATAGGTTTCCTTAAATAGAATTTGTTTCAAACAGTATCTTGTAATGGTTATAATCTTGCAATGTTAAAAAACTTATTTTACTATATATATTTTTCTCATTTACTTAATTTAATTTATTTTTATTGCTTCAGAATATTAATGGATTCCAATTACAAAAGTGCAATTCTGAAAAGCCAACATTATGAGAACTAAGATAAATAATTCACTAACAAGAGCAGCAAGGAGATTCACAAAATAAGTCGAAAAGAAAGGAAATATAGGATACCAGCAGAACACTTGAAACCACAAGGCAACGAAGTATATGGTATTTATATTGTAAAAAAGTAAATTTTTAGTAGAAATGGAGAATTCATCATCAGCAACGATGAATATTAATAAGTTGTTTTCAGCATATCAACATTTTTTTTTCTTAAATGGTAAAAAATAAGAGTTTATGGGTCCATTTCCATTCATTTTGATTATACCTGCGCTTTGTTCACGTGATCAAGATTTTCTTGAATAGTTTGATAAAATAGCTTAATATATAATCGAACTTTCAATGACATGGGCATTTTGAAACAGGTGGAGATAAAATATGTGGTAATTGTTAACCCAGGGCATAAACTAAAACAATGCCAAGTTTCATAAAAATCCTTCCAGTAGTTTTTTGTTATGTGCACATATTTGACAAACAAATTTTGATAGTAGATTCCAAATCGGTGGCTCCAAATTGAATTTTGATAGTAGATTTGAAGCCACCTATAATATTAATATTCATTAAAATCCGTTTGATTTGAAAAATGTTGGCGACTTTTTTGAAACCCTACATTTTATCCAAATAAATAATATCCTATATATTAGCCCAGAGCATAAACTATAACTATGCCACGTTTCATTGAAATCCTTCCAGTAGATTTTGCGTGATGCCTACACAAACATGACTTGGTTACAGTTTTATTATATGTATAAAATATGATATTAATATAAGAAAAAAAACCAACTCTAAAATTTTAAAGTAAATATTTTTATAATCACCGTAATTTCCACGTGGGTAAAGAACAATAATTCAAATAATGAAAGCTCCTAAAAATGTTAAAGTAAGTAAAATGTTTTAATGCGGAGCAGTGCAATATTTGGATAATCAAAAGTGTTTTTAAGTTTTAAGAACAGTTTTTGATGTTATTTTGGGTGCTAAGTACGAATATGAAAACCAATATTTTTCATTACGTTGAGTTTTTGAGAAAAATAGCTCTAAAATGTAAAATAAGTAATTTTTTAGCTATTTTTGGAATCTTGTAGGCATTTGTTTCTTGGTTTAAATGAAAGCTTGAATGTTAAACAATTAAATGAAAATACAAAAATCATAAAAAAAAAACTTCTAAAAAAACTTCTAAAAAAGATTCCACGAAATTCAATTTTTTATGAGTGTATTATCTCATACAGCACATATTGGATTAAGATTAAAATAGGAACATTTTCGTGAACACTTTATATACAAAGATGACATCTCAAGTTTTCATTCGAACGTTTTGACATTCTGCGAATTTTTAAAAGTCATCATGTGGGTTTTTCGATTTTTTAACTTCATTTTTCTCAAAACCGTAAAGTGATTAAGGGGTTATTCTACTGTTAAACGGGTAAGAAGCAGTATCTTTTTAAAAGTGTTGTAAAAAAAAAACTATTAGAGATATCAATTTGAAATTTTGCATGCATCTTTATTAATGAAAAAAATATATAATGGCATAATTGATTAAAAAAAAAAAACAAAATGGCGGCTTCAGTTTATGATTGATGTAGCGCGCGCTGACGGCCAGAGTCGTTTGCGCGGTACATTGCCCAGGTCGTCCAGGTGATCTGCAATCAATTTAACGATGAAATTTTATTAGTTTAGCTAAAAACACACAGACTGAACCTAAATTGAGCCATAAATATTAAATTTTCGCGATTTGACAAGCGTTGGAAAATAGCATGCTCGATTTTGGACGTTTTTTCGATGAAAAAAGTGCTCCCAAATAACCAAATTTCAGTTTTTAAGGATCAATTTAGGTTCAGTCTGTGTAAAATTGATATATAACTATGCAAAAAAATTTTTAGCTAAATCGCTTCATTAGTTTTTTCTCTACGATGTACCGCGCACCAAAACAAGACGTTTTGAGTAAATCGCGTTTAAAGTTTTTTTAACCGATTTTTTTTTTAATCAACTATGCCATTATATATTTTTTTCATTAATAAAGATGCATGCAAAATTTCAAATTGATATCTCTAATAGTTTTTTTTTTACAACACTTTTAAAAAGATACTGCTTCTTACCCATTTAACAGTAGAATAACCCCTTAAAGATTTTTGTTTCGGAATTCTTAATCTACGGAGAAAATAATATAAAAATTATATGTCGCTTATGTAGCAATCAAAATTTCGTTGATCTGTGATATTAATGTTTTTGTTAAGTTCTTTAATATTTTATTAGTCGTGCTATTTTTACTTCTTACTTTACAAAATTGTAGAAACTTTCTCGACCAATTCTTTATATATTTTTTTAATACGTAAATTTTAAGCAACTCTATAATGGTCAAACAGTAGTTTCTCATAAGATTTTGCTTATCAATTTGAAATAAATATATAACATCGATTTTAAAAAATCGGCCAAGTGTGAGTTCGACTCGCACTCAGAGGGTTCCGTACCATATTTCTTAGAATTTCTAAAGTTCTGTAAGACCTAGGATTTTCGTTATAATTTTCCTGTTATTTCAAATAAGGTGTATTATATTCCATAATTTTTTAAATATTGTAGGTCCATAGTTTCGAAAACAGGAGTAAGGGGAAGATGCCCCATTTGTATATTTTTCAGAATATTTTTAAAGTGTTAAATAGTGCAGAATATGTGGCTTAATAATATGCCAATTTCAAGTTTCTACGTCGAATGGTTCCTGAGAAAATCGACACAGACAGACAGACAGACACGCGACTGATCTTATATGGGTATCGTTTTTTTCTCTTTGGGGGTACGGAACCCTACAAATTTAAATCGTTTTACATAAATAAAGAAAATGTGATCCATTTCCTAATTGTAAGACACTGTACTATTGCAAAATAGAGAAAAACAAACTGAACGAAGAAAGCTTACCCTAATGAAGCTTCCACCTGAGCCTAATAGAGAATTCCACCTCAGAGCTTCAGGGGAAGATTCTGCGCAAAGTATCGGTGATCGATTTCACTTGAGTCTTTCTTATAGCCGCGTTATCTACATCATGGGCAGCACGTCACTTTAATCTGTCAGAGGGAAACGTGCGCTGACGGGAGAGCGCCCAGTAGGAGACGGGCGTGAAGGCGGCTCAGGGGAATAAATCCAAATTTGATTATACTCCAGATGAACCAATACCATTGTGGTGTCATTTAGTAGGTTACCGGAGCACATCTGACTTACAACTACAGGAGTCGGTCCTGTAGTGTAAATAGTCCTGCTGAAGGGTGAATGTTGTCTCGGGCGGGCGGCGTTCTCGCAGCTTTTGCCCACGTTGACATAATGCGATGACATAATTAATGGGTAAAAAACGGCACGGCATTCGTCGGTATTGGTGCGGCAGTGGCTTAACCGAGCGCTGATAACCCGTGACCACAGAGTCGACGATGATTCCGCATGGTGGGTTCCTGGGGGTGGGTGTGGGAGCTATTAATTTATTTTGTAATTCGCGCCCTCGCCTTCTCTGACATAACCTACACCCGCTTTTCCGCATCGAATTCATCCGTAGGTGGGCGTAGTTTATCGGAAAAATGCTACGGTCCTTTCTTTTTCCAATTGCATATTTCGATTTTGAGAAGATTGAGGGAGAATTTAGGTGTATCCTTGCCATTTCCACTTTAGTTCTCCCTTCAGTGAAAGTTCCATGGAATAACCCAAGCCTTAGTCGACGATATTCCCTTCAAGTGCTTTAGGAGCACTGCACCATGTTTTTGCTGCAAAGCTCGACATTTTTCAACTCTCAATGCGGCACTTAGAGGATTTCGAATATATTACAGAGGATATCTGCGCTCTGAAGGATGTTTTCTTAGAGAACTTTTGGCGCTACGTTTTTATTTTGAAGTATTATGTAAGCTGTACGGTCTGGACATTTTACAGGAGGTTTTGTATTATGTTGGAATATTGCCGAGTCTCTTCTGGATTCTATTTTTAGGTATTTCGATTTACTTTTGAAGAATGTGTTTATCTACTTTACAATATTTTGCTATCTTATTTAGCTGTGTTGTTGAAATCTAGCCAGAATTTAGACTTATAACCATTATTATTGTTTTATTGCTATATCATATATGTAGGTACTATTTATGCCTCACTTCTGAACTCGTAATTATCTTATTATTTTATAAAGATCTAGGGGGAAAAAATTATAGCCAACAAAAAGATCTAAATTTATATAATTCTCCTTCTATAAATATAGGTGAAATCGTGATTGCGACAATTTACAGGAGCAAATACCGAAAATTATTACTAAAATAATGTTATACGATATACTATAAAGTATGGCAGTTTACAGTCTTTGTTCATCGAATTAGGACCACTCCGAATTTTCTTGAAATTCATTTTTTTTTCTTTTTGGTAAAATGTGAAGGAAACATAAATATAAGAAAAGAAATGTAGTTTTTAGATAACTATAGGCTATTAATTAATGAAAAACATATTTTAAAAATATCTTTATACTTAGTAGGACCAGTCTTAGCACTAATAACTTCACTTATTCGTTCTGGCATGCTTTCATAGCATCACTTTATCACTATATAATTTCAAGGCTATTTTCCCACACATCTGTAATATTTTGCTTTAAGATTGTAAGCGTAGGATTAGGAAGGGACTAAACTCTTGAATTGAGTAGACTCCAAACATTTTCAATTGCATTTAAATCGGTAGAATTGCCTAGCTAAGGAAGAACTGGACTATTATGGGTGCTAAAATTGTTTTTTATTGATCGGGTAGTGTGGTAGGGTGCACCATCATGCATAAATGTGTCAGAAAGGCCACAAGACTTTATGTAATTAAAAAGCGGTATTAGAATGTCCTCGATGACTTCTCTGTACACATCCTGGTTCATTCTCTCGTCGACAAAAAACAGAGGTCCAGGTCCGTCGGCGGAGTTACAAGACCACGGTCGTTACCACGCATTCATCGTTATACCACTCCCTTGGCCTCCTTCAAACAAATTGGCGGCTGTCCGTAATAGCTTTAAGCCTGCATTCGTCGCTAAATATTATCTGAGAAAATTTGAGAAAAATTCGTTTTTGAATATTTCGTTTCTAACTAATAATTAAACAGGTAAATATGGTTTAAACATATCAAATATTTTTTTAAAATCCGCTGCAGTATACTGGCGATAAGATCTTGCCCCTCTAACCGAGCTCGGCGCATTCTCACAATGAGTTTTGGTTTTTTCACTGGTCGTCTTGCCTTCGTACAATCGTCTTCGTAGCGTCATTGGAGATATTGCGATCCCTTCGCTTTGCAACTCTTGATGAAAACTATCAAGGGATGTGAAACTATTTTCGATAGCCATAAGGACAATTCTTCGACCATTTCGAGACGTTGTCTTTCTTTGACCGCGACAATTTTGATGCTTTTAGCTCGATTGTCCTTGATTTTCGTCCAACGATTTCGATATTCTCATTACACTTTGATGAGATACTTTCTCTCTTCTCACGATTTCGCGAAATGAAGGTGTTGCAGTCTTTAACAGGGTAATTGTACCTGACTTTTTTCATTATTAAGGTCCTTGCACTCTCACATTTTGGTTTTTTCCAACAAATTTTACCAAAATTCGCTGCACTTTTTAAATGTCCTCTATTTACAGCTATTACCACAATTATTTACTATTCCCACTTTTTCAAAATAGGTAAACAAAACACTATTTTTACTCACAGATAATCACTTGCCAAACAAATCCCAAATAATGATGAATTTTGGTTTTTTTTCGGCTGATTTAAATAGTAATACAAATCTCACTAAACACGCCACGCCCATAAACAAAGTGGAAGATAAAATTTAATTTGGACAAAACACAAGCAATGTTCTTCACTCGAAGAAGACATCCACGTTTTTTGCCTAGCTGCAATATTAATATAAACGGTTGTGATATTCCTTGGACAGATACTGCAAAATATCTAGGTATTATATTAGATAAAACTCTTTCAAAGCACATAAATTATGTTATACAAAAAGCCAATATTCTAATTAAAATATTGTATCCATTCATAAATAGAAGCTCAACCCTCAACTTAGAAAACAAGCTTGTAATTTATAAAGTGATATTTCAAGCCTATGTTATATGGAGCACCAATATGGTTTCTATGTGCACGTTGTCATATAAAAAAGTTGCAAACTAAACAAAACAAAATACTCAAGATGATATTTAATTTGCCATGGCACTTCTCCACCTCGGAATTGAACAATTTAGCAGAAGTAGAACTTATAGCTGCGAAGTGTAAAGCAATTGCTAAAAATTTTTTCGAAAAGTGCTCCTTTTCAGAAAATCCTTTAATTGTAGAACTGCGTCCAATTGGATTGTAGTAGTAGTAGTCTTAAGTAGTTTTAAGTTTTAAAGTAATGGATTTTTCTCTTATTTTTATAGTAGTTAAGTAAGGTACTTTTCACTGGGTTTTTCTTCAACTGTATTTTTTTCCCAAGTATCTCAATGTTAAAATCAAAACCTCTTTTGCTAGCCTATATTAAAAACTTTATAGATGAATGAACTTGGATTCTAGCTCTAAAATTAAGATTCTTATTGTATAAATAATCTGTACATCATCTTGAAATATATATCTATCTATCTATCTACAAATCTCACTAAACACGCCCATAAAGAAGGACAGGTCAAAAACCACCCCGAAAAAGGCGTCAAGGGCTTATGGTGTTGTAACTCTGCTCACATTATGTTGGCGCCACCACTAAGAATAAGATAAAATGATTCTTTTTGGAAAACCCCGCATTTTTATTAAACTACGGGTAAAAATTTCTGAGGAATAATAAAAATTGTGAGTGATCCTAATTCGATGAACAGGGACTGTATGTAATAATTATAGTTTCCATAATAAACCCCTTAAAGGTAACTGCAGAATTGTTGGAGAAATATTAATTCTATAAAAATTGGGAAAATACTGATTCCATAAAATGAGGCAAATTTTATTAATTTTATATATATGCATAAAATGTGTATATCTTTATTCTTTTTGTTGTGTAAATAATTCCACAATATTTGTGGGATATATATATATAAATTATAGAGTTTCTTCAGAATTTAATGCTCTACAAAAGTGTCTATTGCGGCGTAATCCCAACTCCCATCAGCGAGGTCACGAGGTCACATTGGGTCACTAGCCCAATTTTTTCATGAAATTCTCGTTTTTTTACCCCTATCTTGTAAATAACAAGAGCTACAGAAAAAATGTAAATGACAAACTTGTAGGAAATTCAATTTCCTCCAAAAAGTTCTAGAACACCAAATAGCTAACATCGATATTTCTTGAGATATTGGGCTTTGAAGTTGAGGTAGGGTAGAATTTTCATGGATTATTGAGTTAAATTGTAGAAACACTACCTCAACTTCAAAGCCCAATATCTTAAGAAATATTTAGTAAAATTTACAATTGACATTTTGTAATGGAACATTACCTAAACAAAAGAAAAATGTACCATTGTTTTGTGTAAATTATGCAAAATTACATTGTAATTATGTAAAAATCGTGAGTAATTTTTGTGTAATATTACATCTAACATTAGCTTTACATTAAAAAAGTTTATGTTTAAATATTTCTAAATGAAAATTTCCCTAAAACTTAGTCAAATTCAATACTTTACATATTTTTATGGAATTTTATTAAAAAAAAAAAAAACCAAATTAGCCCTTTTTTGTGGAAATTTTGTCGAAATACATTATTATTTATTTTTTTTATTGTGTAGTAGGGCCTCCTTAACAAGTCTTGACGAAAATCGCTATGACCAGAGTGCCTTGAGGGTCGCTTGGCTATCGGAGAAAAAAGTAACATTGACCCCTTTCAGTCCATTTTTGAGGTTTAGAAGGCCGCAGGCTTCAATGGCCTGGAAGACGCTGGGCAATCTGCTCATTCTAAGCCAGATAAAATAATATCAATCGCAAAATCTTTATTTATGAATTAGTAGTACAATACTTAAAATATTTCAAAATTAGATAAAGTTTTGTTACTGTATTTAAGATGACTATAAACTGGACTAATCAAAAATTCAATCTTTAAAGACGTCAACAAAAGTATTAAAATATATATTGTCTTTAGATTATTGGCATTATTATTATGGTCGTTTTCAGGTTTAACAAAACATTAAATAAATGAATTTTTGCGACTAAAGCAATAAACGAAATGTAAATCGCGGTAATTATGTACCAATAATACCATTATTTATGAGCAGATTTATCACATTCCAGTTGTTTTGTTTAAATAAAAGAGTTAACTACGAAATTTAGTATTTTTTGCACAGTTTAAAAAAAAAAAAAAAGAACAGTGTTAAGAAACGAATAAACAACGTTCTTTAATTGAAATAATAATAAACATATAAAATTGCTTAGTATACTATACATATATTAAGTATTCGTAAACAAAGCAATACGAATAATAATCTTCTGGATTTTATTACCAGTTGACATTGCGACTATGCTAATAAAAAGCTATAAGATGATCTGCGGAAAAATACTATATTTAAAAAATTGCACCAACTACGCCAAAAACATCTAAATATATTTTGTGCTCTTTGTTCTTTGATGCGATCTGAGCGAAATTATAATTTTAATAACTCAAAATGTGTACGCTGTGAAAGATGCTTGCGCCTGAGATCTTCTCAAGATGTTTCACATTCAAAAAATTAAAAATGGCGAAATTTATTCATTCAGCAACCGCCCAAAAGGTGAATAAGCTGAGCGAGAAAGGAAAGTTTGTCACGAGTTGGAGCCGAGTCCGAATCGGACGAAGTTGCCGAATCATCCAACAGGTGCTCCCCAAAAGCAGGGGCCCGAAGACGACTAGATGGATCTGGCTTGATCTGTGCACCTAGACTAGACTATCTAGATCGGGGGGTTCTCTTCAGATGCGAGATCGCTAAGAGAGCGCCAAGACGAGGATTAAGATGGAGATGAAGATGCCGGGCAGGGCAGGTGCTTGTGCTCGAGCTTTCTCAATTTTGGAATTTGGGGCTAGTGGACGTGGGCTTCATGACGATAATCTAACGCGGGCAATGTGTTTACTTACCGGCCTCGACGGCCCAACCAGCAAGGTACGAAAGCACACGAGCTAAGTGCCTCTGTCTGTGTATTGCGCTCTAACGACCAGGTAAATAAGACAGCCGCCGTCGAGTGATTGTCCAATCTGCGGTACCCATTAAAAGCACCTCCCATTTTTCGTTGTTTTGTAAACGAGCAGCACATGATGATCAGTAACGACGATAATGAGATCCAATGGTAATTAGTGGGAGGTACATTTGGACACGGGTCAGGTGACCGCTTTACTAGATAAAAATGCAGATCTTGTTGTGTTCGATGCCGCCGATGCTGCTGCGTTGGCTTTTATCATTAAAACTTTGAATCAGAGAATTTATCGCCATCGATTTGCATTTTATTAAGCGGTGAAACAATGTGGGATTTTTGGGAAAAAATTATTGTCTGCCAAATTTCGACGGAGATTAATATGCCATTTGCATAGATGCTGATCGAGACTTGTGCTGCACCAAAAGATCCAGAAGACAGAGCATCTTTTTATCTTGCCAGCCAACTCTCGTGAGTTTTCGCGTATATGATAAATAAATATAAATAAATACATAACACCGATCGGTTTTCTATCATCTTAGATAGTTTGCTACTTTTAGCCACTTTACTACAGTGGCTTATGTCGATTTGGAAAACTTAAAGCTGGATAGGTCATTAACTTCTTTAAATTTGTGTTAATAGCAATGTGAAATATTTGCAAAATGTTTGGATGTGAACTTTTGTAGCGGTTTCATCTTGCTACGAAGTTTTAGAAAGTAAACTTTGGAAAAACAATGAGTTTTATTTTTAGCAAGACAGTCAAGGTTTCATCACTTTTTATACTAATTAAAATAATAAAAAGAGTGGACTGTTTATAGCTCACCTCTGTAGATATTACCCTTTAATTTTTTAACACCAAAATCTTCAGGTTTTTTTTTTCTAAAGTTTTATGACATAATTTTTATATTTAACAAATTTGCTTGTTAATTTTTACATGTTCAATATTTTTCTTTAGTATTCTGCTTCCTAACGTTCAATAATGAATAATAGAACAACCACTAAAGGCATTCGAATTTCCCAAATAAATATTAATTTCAAACGTTTATGATCGTTATTACTCTGAAACATTTCCGTCCAAAGCCAATTTTCTAACAAGTACGTATTTATGTTTAAAATTAAATTACCAATTTATAAACGAGTTACCCTACCCGGTGTTGGCCGGTCGCATTCATTCTTACCAAAACAACTTAAACGTAACTGAGTGCTCACAAACTTAAATGAAAGAAAAGACTTGTCCTAAAGAATGCTTCAAACCAAGCCCCAAAAGTTCAATTTAACTATCTTACATTGAATATTACTTTTCACGTGTGAAAAATCGCAACTTTGCCATGTCATGTGTAATATCATATATCATGTAATGTGTCATGTCATGTATGTTATGTATCATGTTTTGTGCCATGCTACGTGTCATGTCTTTTGTTATTTATCTTGCTGTGTATCATGTGTCTCGCCATGTCGTGTCATGTCAAAGTAAACAAGTGTCTAAAAAATGTTCTGTCGTCAAAAATAGTGTAAATTAGTGTAAAAAAGTTGATTTGTGTTAATTTATAGCTTTTATCCACCGGGAAGACATTAATTTGCCAATGGTGAGAGAAAATTTTTTAATCGGATCAGTAGTTCCAGAGATTACTTCTAACATGCAAACTCACAAAGTTTACCTCTTTATTATATTAGTGTAAATAGAACAAAGTGCGACAGAACAATCTTTTAGCTCTCTATATCATTCAAATATCTTACAAGAAATGTATACAACTCACACAGGTTGTTCCCAAAGCACAACTTAATCCGATACACAAATGAATTTAATTCTCATATCTAAAATTTGTAAATATCTGTCGCGATAACTTGATAGAGAATTTAATTCCGAGAAGGTGTTTTGAATATCGTAACAATTGCAATAATAACTCTACAGGTTCTCAAACACTTTTGTTAAACATAGCACAACTAACATCGGCTGTGAACTAACTAAGTTTCTGAAATTATCAAAATAGTAACGTTTCCAAAATTATCGAAATAATTGGACATAAAGTGATTTGAATAGGCACGTTTTGTCGCAGTTTAGAGAGCTCTATTCACGACCATAAAGCAATTGATCCTATCCAAGCTCACGTGTAGGAAGGGATTGTTTGGTGTTCTTACACAAAGTCTGCTAATTGGCCGCATGAATCGTAAATTGATGCTGTGTACACGCCACCCCCGTGCTCTCGAAATAGTTTGATTAACAATTATGCGCCCACATGAACTATTCATAATTTTTACGAAAAAGTTATAAGATCTCTTCTTTGCAATAGTCGAAAATGTCTTTCATTATATTTTTCCTCATGACACCATGTTTTCACATTTAATTTCACGACAGTGTTTCAGCACCTGCCATAAAACATAGAGCAGGGCTCGGTGGATATATTTTTATTTTTATAATTTCAAAAAATAAACTGCAAGACATGTATGCATGACGCTTTTTATATCATCTTCTCCGACCGAAGGCGGCGCTTGTCGCTAGTGATGCTCTGGAGAAATATTTAAATTGGACCGGATGGGAACTTTTTGAATCGTAAATTCAGACAGACATCCATTGCTTCTGGACCTAACACTTTTAATGCTCCTTTAACTGACACTTTTATGCGGGGAACGCGGAAAATTTTTGATCGAGGGAAGAAAAAAAAAATATATTTATCCATTGTGCCTTGGATTTGAAAAAGCGTTTTATGGTTAGTAAAATTTAAGCGAAGTGTTACCTTCCGGTGCAAAACATAAAGATGGTCTGAGATTAATACCTTTCTTTTTTCCTAACAACCTTCAATTTGCAGTTTCCTAATTTCTGGCTTTTAAATTTTATATATATTTTTTTATAGAAATTCTCTTTGGGTAGCAATTGGGGTTAGTTGACATGAGGGTAAAGTTTTCTAACTTTTCCCTTTCCAATATTATTTGCTAAGTGCTCAGTGGTGTAGCTGAGTTGTGACCGTTTTCAAATGTGTAATGTGGGCTGAAAGCGTTAACTAAAATTCCGTATGTTGGGCTTTTCTGCCTGTCGGATGCGATAAAAATAAAATGCCAAACTGCGTGCCACAATCAAGTGGTTTTTCAAAAGTGTCCTTTATTTATACCATCCTTTTTTCTGAATCGTGTGCTACCCAAAACTTAAATATTTGCTTATAAAACATTCTATCCCTTTACTTTTAAACTAAAATCAGCATAGTGGTTGTATGAAATTTCGCTTTTTATTTAATATATTATAGAAAATCTGCTTTTGTATAATTTTAACTTTAACCATGGTTGGTAGAGAATTGCAAAGATGATTAACACCATTGCAGAGGCCGATTGATAGCGTGGAGTATCCAAAGGGTTTATATTATTTATTTTGTACAAAAAACAAATTAGCAAGATTTTCACTTCAGTTTCTTTTTTATTTTAATTTATTTTAGCTATTGGAAATACAACAAAGAGATATTTCTTGACCAAATGATTATTATTGGTCAAGGATTAACCATTATTTATAAATTGCATTAAAGAAAAACAATATTTTATGGTAGAATATATAAGGACAAAAGGTAATCAATATTAAATAGTATCAATAATTTTACCAATATTCTATTTACAGAATTTGAATATAACATTTAAAAGATTATCTAATACAATCTAAATGTAAGAGCGTATTTTATCTCTCTTAAAGTAATAGTTCTGATTTACTTGCATCCTTCCTTCTTGTGTAAGGCTTTAGTATATTAATATTTATTGGTCGGATTTACCTGATTCGTTTAAAGTAATAATGAGTCTTTCTTCTGCGATATAAATTTTGTAGGAGTTATGTAGGAGTGGAACTCTAATGAAAAACTTGTCCCCTAAACGAACCTTAATAACGATTTTAATTAACTGATATTTTATAAATATATATAAATATAGTATCGAAATTTTTAAACTCCTACGATTTCTCCGATTACTCCAATTATTTTTTAAAGAATTTCCAAAAATTAATAAAATATGGGGTTTTTTTCGAAATCAAAAAATCTTAATAAGAAAAGGTTTAGCCCATTTTTTTAAGGGTACAAAAACTTGTAAACTAGTTTAGTTTAAACTATTATTTCATAAAGATTATGTTTGTACGTTGTATTCCAAATTATATTTTATCTAGTTCTTGAGCCTGTATTAAATTATATGTGTACCTTTTTCAGGTAAAAAAGTATATAATAACGAATTTTTTATGTTAGTGGTGCCAGTTAATGTGCTTCAGATGAATAAATTGTGCTGTTTTTGTTTTTAAATTGAGAAAAATGTTTAGAGTGGCTTAGATTTTGAAGATTTTTGCTGTTAAACATTGATTTGCTGCGTAAGTGGATAGATTACAGTGTTTTAAAACATAATTACAGCAGCATTATATATGTCATATTTTTGAACAGATTTCATAATGACTCAATAATTGAAGTTTCTTTTTTCCAGAGAGTTTCGCCATATGTAGTGCTCCGAATTTAAAAAAAAAAAAAAAAAAAAAAAAAAAAGTATGGGAAATACTTCAAAGCGGGCAAATTGTGGAAGAAAAAAGAAAACCAAGCCCAGGGGAGAGCAAAAATTGGTGTCGATTGCTGCTGCAAATCGAGGGCACCTTCGTGTTTGTCTGAAAAGATAAAGAAAGCGAGATTTGCCCTTGCCAATGAATATTTAAAATTCAGCATAGTGTAGAATATTCCACCGAATTTCAAAATTTAATAATTGTTTATTACCAGTTTTCAATTTTTTTAAATATTTTTCAGATAGTGTTTACAGATGAATCGACTCACCGTTCTAATGCCTTGAAGCCAGTAGATTTGTAAGACGAAAAAAAAGTTCCATCCGTCATGCATTCGGAAAACCATAAAACATGCGCCATTTGTAATGATATCGAGACTAATTACCGTTAATGCGGCAGGAATCATTTTATTTTGCCGAGGGATCATCAAACAGGACCAATACTAAAAAGTTCCATCCAAAAATATCCATGAAGAAATTCATTTCGTTAAAAATAATCCTTTATTTTCTCATGGCTAGGAAATTCAACCGATTTGAATGCCATAGAAAATGTTTGTAAAGATTAGATTAGGCTAGTTTGTAAAGAAATTAATACAACTCGTCAAATTCTAATAGTATTAAAAAATATGGAATGGGGCGCCTAAGATAAAAGCTAAAACTAAAGCTTGCAGGTGAGTCGAAGCAGTTAAATTAGTGAAAAGTGGTAAAAATAAATATAAACTATGTACTAAATTTGAATATCTCTTCCTTAATGAATTATTAAAGATTTAAAAAAAAGATTAAAGAAACATTAAAGATGTTATACATAAATTTTGCTGTTGTCGTTTGTACTCAAATTCTATTAAGGGGACATTTACTTTCTAAATTGGAAAAGAATCACATTCTTAAAACTTTTATAAAAAAAAATTTATAGTATTTATTGACAAACTGTTTGTTTATTGTATAAATATATATATTAAACTACATAAAAAAATTTTTTGAACTTTTTTTACTCTTCGTAGTGACGGTAGAGAGCGCATTCCAAAAGGCTCGTTTTTGACGGTAGGACAATTTTTGAGCTTCCTAAAAAAAATTAAGACAAAATTCAAAATAGGTTATGTTCCTGAGACATTTTCTTAGGGGTTATACCAATAAAATTATGAAAAACATTTTTTTTTTCGTTATTTTACAGATGATTTTCAAAAAGTGTTGAAAATTCGACGAATTTTTTTGGTGAACTACCCTCGTAAAAGGGTAAAAGGTTTCATTGACTTGTTTACATGCATCGGAAAAAAGTTATTAGCAGAAATATAAAGTGGTCGGAATTAGGAAAGGAGGTCGGAAATAGGCCACTTTACGTTACTTTTTGGTTTTTGTAAATCGGATGATTAGAACCTGAGAAAATTGTCTTAAGAGTTTGAAAAATGTAGTTTCGAGAAAAACGCTTTTAAAGTTTTTTTTTCGATAATTTTAAGGTACGATAAGTGTAAGGCACCGCTACAAATGTGTCTATAACTTTTTTTATATATTGAATTTCTCAAAACGGTTTTGGGAGAACAATTCTGTGATATATTAGAACACATTTATGAAATTTAACAAAAATCGGTTTTTTTTTTTCAAATTTAGAAAGTAAATGTCCTCTTCACTTTCTTACAGGCCGTATTTCATATTTTTCAAAAACACTAAGAACTGGGTGCGCCCGTCCTACCGCCCGCGCCGCCCGTCTAGAAACCGTGCAGCAGAGGTGCAGCCGCAATTTATTTTTCCTCGGGAATCAAATCACTGTATATTAGAAATTATTATTATTGTCATTCATTCCTGCTTTATAATTTTAATTACAAACTCAGGGCACTTAGTCATCATGCCCTTTTTTCACCGAATTATAAATTTCGCAAAAATAATGAATATTAAAAATGACTAAACGCATTCAAATTCCCCAACGAAAGACGATTCATTTGCAGCAATCACTTTCTCAATTTTTCGATTAGTCATGATGTAATAACTCGACAATGAGCAATGAGCAAATGTGCCGGTCGGGTTGACTAATAGCTTTACATTTAAACTCGAACCCGCAGAAATATCGTCATCCTCATCTTCATGAAAAAAAGCAATCCACTAAAGTGATGCTTTTTTACATTTTAAACCCATATATCTGCGATGCAATTGAAGCAAGCTTGTGCAACAACATTCACTTCTGCAAAGCGCAGGGGATGCGACTGATTCATAAAAATCCAGCATCCACGCACCGCGATGCATGGGGCGGGCATAGTACAGCAAATAAAAAAAGCGCCAAGAAAACAACAGAAAAAAGGTGGCTCGTTACAAAGATTGCACCTTCGCCAAAGATCTCATCACGTCACATCACCCGCGACGGGCGAGCAAGAAGCCAACGATTGAGCATCTCGGCGCTTGGAAGACGCGTGCGAAGGGGCCACAAGCCAGCATAACAATAATAATAGAGCAAAAATTTCGGTCGGTGCGGTGTGTGACTGTGTCGTCGTGGGTAAGAGAACAAAGCGAGGGGCTTAAGAGCGCAAAGCGAGCATACTTACACTTGCGGGACTATATACTCCTGCCTGGGAGCATTAGTATAGCATAGTGTAGCATGATGTAGTACATGCTCCTCCGGCGGTACATAGGCCGACTGTCCGGTCTGGTTGCGATTGCCATGCTTCTGTCTTCTGTCTTTACTGTCGTGCCAGTGCCAGGCGAAGTCTGCCTCAGTGCTTGTTGAAGTTGAAGTTGAATTTGGAGCCAGTGCTTCTTGCTCAGTACATGCGGTTTTGTTTCCGTGCCGCCTGTGTCCCGTCCCGCTGCCGCTGCCGCCTTCGCCGCCGCACCCGTGCCGCATCCCTCGCCGCACCGCACCGGGCCGCATTGACCAACCCGCCAGAGACGTGTGAGTGTCGTCGTCGTCGTCGTCTTCTTCTCTAGGCCCAGTGCTGCTGCTGCTGCTGCTAGTGCTCCTCCGCTCAAAGAAGCAAAAGAAGAAAACATGTTTGAAGGAAAAGTGAAGATGCGCGCAGTGTTTTATGCGCAGGTTTTACATTGCTCTGTATAACAACTACTTTCAGTACATTTTTAGCAATCAGGCGGGCAGCAAGTGCGCTCTCTCTCTCCGGTCCGTAATATCGTTCCAAGTTTTGTTTGAGACAGTTCTCCTCAAAAGAAGCATAAACAGGGTCCGCTGTGGTGCCCGCAATTTTTTTTTTTTAGTATCGAACAACAACTCTCTGTGCAACATATAAGAAAGCATAATATAAAATTTTTTGTTGTTGTTGGTAAAACGATTCCCGGACGGTGTGATTGATAGATAAAATATCAAAAGAACTTCGCGAGATTTTGGCGTTAGCGATTTTTCTTCAATTGTTGCAAGATCCACTGGACCCGCAGTACCTAAATTTATTTTATTATTTGTTTCGAAAAAGAAAAACCCTTGTGCGGATAGATTACCTCACAGGCACCGATCCGACTCCGTCTGGCTGCCTGCAATGTGTAGTAAAGTTAGAGCAGGGTTGTAGGGTTTTCGAAGGTACAGCCGCAGCAGCGCCATAGTGTTGAGCAGCGAACCCTCCGAAGGTACGTCTGTATAGTGCGGAATCAGTGCACGGGTGCATTATGTGAAGTGGGTGGAATCCGAAGAACAAGTGCAAAGAAACGTGGTATATATATATAATACAGTGCTATAGATAAGTGTATTATAGTACATTTTTTGGGGAGACCAGTCACATGTAAACTATCCCCCTCGAGAGGAGGTGATTTGTATCTCTAGCCCCTGGACCACTACGGTGTCACAGCTCCGGGACAGTACCTGTGTCGAGAACTTGCCCTTAGTTGTTTTTCTGTTTTATGTGAATTATATTTCGTAACTCGGTTTCATCCCCTTGTTTCTATTTTTTTTGTTTTGTTTTGTTTAAAAAGAAAAACATCTTGCGAAAAAAATCCTCTCCAGCTGGGTGCACGTGCTTCGCGTTAAAGTCAAACTGGAAAATTTCGCACCATCCCCCAAAAATAAGTGGTACTCCTGTTTGTGTCCGGTGTCTGCTTCTTCAACGTGGCTTATTTCCTGTAAATGCTAATTTTGGTGAGAATTTGAATTATTAATTTTTTCATAGAAAATGCCGGCAACGCTGACAATGACTTCATTTACAGAATTTTATAGACATAAATTCAAACTTATTTTCAAAACTATATACACTTACAGAAAGTTAGGGCGGACAAAACAAAATTGTGTCCTTTCAAAACATTAAGTAAAATGCTTTAATGTTTGAACATCATAACTTTAAAAATTATAACAAAAATATAGCATCAGTATTACCTGTAAATTACGGACAATTTGTTTGTGTAAATAACATTTAAAAGAGCGTAATATTACAGTATTAAATAATAATACAGATCAACACCAACTAAGTTGCCGAAAAAATGAAAGATCATTTCTATATAATTATTCCCATAGATAGTCCAAAAGATATTGTTTCATTAAAAAATAACCTATTGTCATGGGAATTTGTAACGTGGCTCTAATGAAAATTTGAACCTTAAGCTATTATATAAAAGGACGAACTTTTCAAATATGAAGTTGGAATTCACTTTTTCCAAAAAATCCATTATTTCATAAAATAGCTGGTGAATGAAGATCCCACCTGGCGCATCCTTATGAAAAGCATGTTTTCCAAGATGTTTAGTAAAGTCTTTAGATTAGTACTAATTGTAGATTAGGATTCAGGCTTCTATTTAAGTAATACTTCGAGCTCCTACGAAAACCCATTATTTTTTAATGATTAAAAATTTCTAATATACGATCTTTTGAATTTTTTAACTCTATTTTTCTTCAAAATGAGAGCTAATTGAACATTTTTGTTTGCGAATTAATAATCTACGGAAAAAATGCTATGTAAATGACGTTCGATTTATTCGGCAATAGAAAAAAATGGAAAATTTGTTGATCTGTGAATTGCACCTAGAATACTGCTCCATTTAATAGTACTGTAGTTGAAGATAAAAGGATAAAAGATCAGATAACTATCTTTTTCAATGTTTCGAAGGCCATTGTATAGATGTTATGTATAATTATATTCGATAATCCATTTGTAATAGCTTTAAAACAACTTCTAAAAGTCAAATTCGTTTAAATTCAAGTCTTTCATAATTTGTTCTCAATTTTAGAATATCTCTGCAATACAAATGCAGGTTTTTCTATATAAAAGAGTTGTGAATAGAACATAAGAACAATAATCATACCTTTGATAGAGTTTTAATCTTTTTTAGAAATACATGATTGATATGAGTTTTTCCTTTAAATTAAGAACCTGTAAACGAAAATGATCTATTATAAAAATCTGTTACAGTAACAACAAATGGTATATAACCATTCCAAAAAAAAAAAAAATCTACAAATAGCATATTATATTTTCGTTTGCGGATTCGATATTTACGGAAAAAATCCTATATCAGAATTTGTTTTGGAACACGAATAAAAGTTATATTTGGCGCACTTTAATGACAAATCTATTCTAAAATTTTTACTTAAAATATCTTTGATTATATGACTAATTTCGAAAAAAATTTTAATCGAATTATTTTTACTTTAAGAAAACTTTGATCTAATATCGCTAATGACCCCAAATAGAGTAAAATTATTGGCACTTAATAATTATTTCTTAATCTACAGACTAGACACTAATCAATAAATCACTTGACACTAATCAGTAAAACTAAAAGAACCTGTCGTGATTTTCATTTTAGTTTTACAACAAATATTCTTTCGATTTTGCATGCAGACATTTATAAGCATGTTTTTTTATTGCAGGTGTCCTATAAAATTATGTAAGGGCTTTATATGACTAAAGCGGTTTAGGGTTGATTCAATACGAAAGTTGGAATACGTTAGGATAAATCATTTTCTAATCAACTAATTATTGCATGAAATTGAAGACTAGAAAAATTTCATTTTTGTATGAATTTGGTTTCGTACGATAGTTAGAATCAGGGCTTAAATTCAATAAATATTAGAATACTTTTCTCTTTGTTATATGGTTTCCCATTTCTGTATAATTCTAAAATAGCGTTTAATATTTTCTAAACAATCGCTCATAGTAAAGCCTTATTTGACCTAAAATCGAAACATAAATTCGAATTATCAGTAATTCCACATTTTATTGAGACATACTGCAATATGTTACCGGCTTCCAATGTGACAGTTAACGGTGATTGCAGATTATTAGTTGATATATTTAAGCCCCGGCAATGATACGAAACTGCAAAGGTACTATGAGCCAATAAATTCTGTCAATTTGGCCTTTTGGGCTTGAATTGAATAACACACATTCTGTAAATGCAATAACGCCCTCTCGGAGGAATAAAGCTAGTGCTTCATTATTTTTGATATATTTATCGCTTTAAAATTACAGAACAATAGCAGCCAGATGTCCGAAAATTAGAGGGGATAGTTAATCTTCTGTTGTTATTAAAAGGATATTTAAAATGATGTTATTGTCGTTCGTAGGATTTAATAGTTTTCTGCTTCACAACTGAATGGCAGACTAAATCAGATATTAATATTTTATGATTAAGTACCTGTGTAAGCTCTTCGACATACCTACGATATGATGTAAAACCTTGTTTTATTCCTATTATAACTGCTATTATGAGTACTTAGGGTATTTTATATAAATTGCATATTGTAAAAGGTGTGAATAGTTTTTAATTAAAAAACGAGTACTGCGTGCATATTACGCGTTCCTCATAATTGAAATGATATCACAAAATAAAATTCAATTGAATTACTAGTTCACATAAAATTGTAAATTACAATTTAAAAAAAGAACATCTTGAATGAACGAACTCTCCGTGGAAAACTATATTATGATTTAATTCAAAACGTTCTGTTTCTTTTGTGGTATATCTTTACGAAAACTACTTAACAAGAAAAAAAAGACATTTGAAAAAGAATAAATATCGTGTACTCAGTTACAGAAATTTTAGACTGAAGATAGAAGATCTCTCTGTAATTAAAAAAGGGGCGGAAATGGAATGCTGAAAAATTCGAAGGTCGTGGTTTGGATACTTTTATTTTTATGATATACATTTTTTATAAATCTAAGTAACCGATAACTTAATGAGTATTCAATCATTTACCTGTTACAAAACATGTTATATAGGTTTAGGAACTAGATAAAATATAATTTGGAATACAATGTAGAAACATTATCTTTATGAAATAATAGTTTCAACTACACTAGTTTACAAGTTTTTGTACCCTTAGAAAAATGGATTAGACGTTTTCTTATTAAGACTTTTTGATTTCAAAGAGTGGTGTTAACAATTTAAAAACACCGTATTTTATTAATTTTTGGAAATTCTTTAAAAAATAATCGGATGTCGTAGGAGTTCGGAATTTAGATTCTATAATATAGTTATAAAATATTAGTTAATTAAAATCGTTATTAAGGTTTTTTTGGAGGATAAGTTTTTCATTAGAGTTCCACTCCGACATAACGTTCAGTCATTTAATTTATATTGCAGCAAACTCATAAAAAACTCGTTCCTTAAACAAATCTTAATAAAGTTTATAAATAACATTTTAAAACTATTGCTTACGATTCAAGCTTTGATATGACTAAATTTTTAAAAATATATCCAAAAATAGCCAAAATACGGGTTTTTCAACTTTTCTGCACTACTTTTCTCGAGAAAGTAATGTGAAAAAATGCATTTTCGCATTCGTAATCTACGGAAAAAGTCCTATCAGAGGTATCGATCGCCCTTTCAGAGTAAGCAAAAAGCATAAAAAGTGCAGACCAGTGCTATTATAAATATGTAGAACCAAGACTTTTAAATTAAAGCTGTTGAAGGAAGTTATACACGTGCTGTTCTTCATTAAACTTCTCCTAGCTCTATTGAAGTGTAAAAATGTTTTTGCGAAAAGAAAACACAGTGGTTTTTACTGCTTGTGTAATCATCTCTTTACACAAGGAAAATTATCGCAAATTACACAGTACATTTTTTTTGTGGTGTTTATACCACAGAAAAGAGGTGGAGGAAAGTACTAAACTTCAGTAACTACTGAGCATTGAATGACACATGGGAAAACCACATTGGATAAAGAAAAGCCTTGTGATTTACAGCAGTAATGCTGTTTTTGTTTTTTCAATTACTTAAATGCACCGACTGAATCGCACATTAAATCCCGCATACGTTTCTGCAGAATATTTTGCATGATTTGCTTTCATCACGTGCCCACCTTCTAAGTGCCTGGCTCCACGTGTGTGTTGCATTCCAATTTGAGCTCTCTTCAGTTCAAACAGTGCCCGGCCCAAAATAATGGTTACCATTTTTCATCACACGCTGTCGGAGCACCTCCATCTCCCTGTAATTAAGAACTAAAAACAGCATCAAAATTTTGTTGTGTTTCATCAGTTCGTTTCGAAAAACATTCCGGCCGGAGTTTTTTGCTCTTTACCGGGGCTTTACTGCCCAGGGGTACGAGTAAATGATTAAAAGGTGTTCGGTACTGTTTTGTAAAAATCCCCATTTCGAATGTGCGATGCACGACCGACTTGTTATTTACCATTGTGATGCATTTCGAACGAAATAGCAAACCTTTCTGTCTGCTACATGTAATTTCACGAAACGGGTGAACCTTTCTCTACTGAACCTTATCCGGGCTTATTGGAAGCTTTAAGTTATTTTATGTTATTTTCCTTAAATTAGCAATACTTTTTCTTTTAAATGGAATTTTACTTATTCTCTTCTTATAGTTTTTATACTGACAGCAATCATCTCGTACCTCAAAATTAGTATTGCTAGATTTCAACACTTCTCATGATGAAAATTTTAATCCAACATATGATGTAACAACCAAATTTGTTGGTACTAACACCTTTTTGTGTTTCTCACAATTTACATTTAAACTAAGACTAATCTAAGAACTAAAAAACCTTTCGAATTCAATTTTGTCTCATCCTTTAATTAGGTAAAATTTCTTGAGATCCAAAACGGCACTCAAGTCGTAACCTTGGTTGTTTTTTTTTTTATTAAAGAACTTCATATGGGCAGAACTTTATTCATAATTTTCTATCAATTTTGGAGTTTTGATGTCTGTATATAGATCATTATATTACACTATTACAAGCTAACATACATCATAATAAACAGCGAACGCTCTAGTGAAATCAGCGCCCTAGGCAACACTAAAAAAAGCGCCCCTGTATGATATAATAATTTTATTTCCTGAAATAATAAAGATATTTTTATAATCGGTTTTAAAGGTTAGGTTTAAGTTCTATAAATTTAAACAGTAGACAGGTATAATCAATAAAAGTATAAAAGTAAAAAGTGGACAAAATATAAGAACTAATTTTTCATTGGTTTAAGGTTTCAGAAATAATTTTAAATATTGTTATGCTAAAAGAACAACTTAAAAAATTCTATATTTATATACTGAGCCGCAAAATAAGGAATATACAATATAATGAGTAATACTCATATCCCTTTTTAAATTATCAAAGTTAAGAAGTAATCACCTGCCTATTGTTTAAAAGTTAAAGCACTCGCTTTTCTAGGACTATTGGTCTTTTATCTTTCTACTGTTTAAGAGTGATAGCACTCGTTTTTCCTTGGTTTTTTGGGTTTATAGCCACCTATCTATTGTTTAAATTTTACAGCACCCGCTTTACCTCTGATACTTGTAAGCTAGTAATTTACATTACTTATTTATTTCTCATATATAATATTAATTAGACTTTACTTTCAAATAAGTTAATCCTCAATTTTTTTAGATAACATTAAAAATTAGTGGCACTCTAAAACATTTAAAAAGTTAATTTTTAAAAATCGTATGTACAAAAAGAAATTTCCTTCGTGGCATTTTGACGCCTTTTAGCTTGTGGCGCTTTAGAGCAGTCCCTGATAATAAGTAATCTGGCCTAAGAAAGTTAACTACAGAAGAGAAGCTTTTGTTAAATTTTATTTATATTAAGATTAAAATCTATAAACTGGAAATATTTATTATAGTATCTGCACATGTCAGTTATTTTAAATTCGTGAGCGCATAAATCTGTTACCTGCATTAGACGAAATAACAAAATAAGATATCAGGCGAATCAATAAAACCAACCAAAACTTTGTAGACAAATAGACATGAAATCATTACGCGCCTTTTATAAAGTCAAGTCTTGCTGAGTAAGTTCAGTCGCTCAGAGCAATAACAATTCCACTTATCAGTATGAACACTGTATAAGAAATTCCAAAATTGGCAACTATACTCTAGCACAGATCTTACAAATGATCACGAAATTCCTTTGTTCATAGTCTAATAAAACCAAACATTAATAGAGCTTTATTGGTTATTATATCGTCATCATTAAAGTTCAGAATATTTAATCACATATTTAAGGTAGTTAATAAATTCAATAAATAGTAAGGGACCAAGATGAGTACCCTAAAGAACGCTATTAGCTACATCTGACGAGGTGTTTCTAATACCACTCTAAAATTGCTATCGCTTAAATAGGATGAAAACCATTTAATTAACAGGGAATGAAAGCTAAGGAAAGGTTTAAGAAAAGTTAGTCTAAATACAATGAATCCGGGCTCTTATTTCTATACTATCGTTTAACGAAACTATATTGCTTATATATACTAATCAAAGACTTGCAGTCAATTTATCTACAGTTTTAACCATTTGAATATATCTTCCTTTTTCCTGTTTACAATCGAAATAAATTGGTTACGGAAATTCTTCAAAAGCTATATACAAAACAATTAAAAAAGTTGAACCTAGCATTGATCCTTGAGCTACTCCAAAATTTCCTTTACTAAATACATGAAATATAGTTCTATTTTGAACAATTTAATTAATTAAGCATATTTCATTTGATTATATTAAGTATAAAAAACAATAACATTAATTTTATTACATATAAAATAATTCAGTGAACTGTTTTCCTAAAAACATGATGTTGTTTTGTTGGACTTTATGTTACATACTGATTAAAATGTCTAGGCGATAAAAATAAATTTCTAAAATTCCCTCACAACAAATATCAGAAATTGTTTTTTTTAAATTTTCGTTCTAGACCTGATTTTTTTCTGAATCATATTAAATATATTCTCAGAGCGGAACATTGGACGACATAACCGAGTTGAGCGAGCATCAACTTTTACAAAATATTTTTTTCGGAAAATGTTTTGACACTCGTGACCATGGAAAGTTGTTATGATGTCATAAAGCGAATGTTTCCTCCTTAAGGTGAAAAATGGGACATCGAACAAGAATGCATGTAGCACGTTCATCTGAGCCTCTTAAATCTGAGTAAATCTAGCTTTTTGTTGACCAGCATTCTCACCTCTCGGTCATGAATCAAATGCGTAAGGGAATTATTTCGTGAGCTGTAAAACTGGAACCTCTCGAAAAAGAATCATAAGAAGATAAAACAAAAAACTTGCCTCAGTGACCACTGGCTTGAGGAGTGATAAAATTAAAAGCAGCCACTTTGGTTCAATAGGCACCTGAATATGCTCCGAACAGTTTTACTTCATTAATGCGTACTGTTACATTGCAATAAATTTTATCTTCAAAGATGCGCAGATTTGGGCAGTTTCTTAAGACTTTATTACTATACAGCGGCCGAGCGGGCGGGGCGGTTGGTTTCTTAATTCCCAAAAGTGTTGGCCGCAGCGACGACATTCAAAACAGACTCGAACCACTCGTGTATGTCGCAATAATTTGGCGCTTTTTACAAAATTGTTCGTTTCATTACATCGCGAGCAATAAATGTGCCCGGAGAGGAGTCGTAAACATTTCATTAGACACCTACACCGCGCCGTTCGTAAGATGCTTCATTCGAATGTCTTGAGGTGGTTCTAGACTCAGGCTTTAGTAGAATTCGTTGAAATCTTCTCATAAACGAGCAAAAACATTTTTTTGGGGAAAAGGTTGTAGCCATTCTCAACGACTAATTAAGGTTGTGCATAAATTTTTATTTTCGCATTTAAGTAGCTAACGGAGTTGGGCTTACTGCTACTACTACGCGATTTGACCTCAATTAAAAGTCTCTAGTTCCTAGGTCTGTTTTTATTTTTTATTTTTAAAAAAGCAATCCTCCATGGGAACCCAAAAAATGCCAATCGAATTAAGCGGATAGTTGCGATACGGAAAGATTTATGGCCCTAAGCCAGGGATAAACTCACTACAGGACTATTTGGAATTCTAATAAATTGTATATGAGTGTTCTGCGGCCTCTCCGAACAAATGCGACAGGCTACTTTTTTGTTTATTAAATATTTCAATTTCCGGCTGGTTTTTGCCATTGCTACATTTTAGATTTCTCTAAACCTCGGGGAACCGTATAGGGCTTATCTGAAGTGACCACTCTTCGGTATTATATTGCACTGGTGCACTAAATCACTACTACTCTGGCCACTAACGTTTGCCACAGAATTTATTTGAATTTATTGCGGCCACTGTAGTGATTTTTATTTCACGAGTTTCACTTTGAAATGTTAAAAAAAGAAAAAAGAACGTAGACGAAATCATCTCTCCGCGAAATAAATAACGAGTTTGCTAGGAATTTAGAAGAGACATCAAATATTTAGACAGTTTTTTTTTCATTTTGAGCTATCTTTTTTAACATAAAGTAGATCATATCTGTGTTGATGTAGAGCTACATTTTATTGTGTCATTAAAAACAACATTTAGAAAATATTATACAATTAATACTTTCTTAATTACGCTCTCAATTTGATTTATTTATATCCTTGTTTTCTTACTTAAATACAAGAAGTCAGTTTTTGCATTCAGTTGTATAATTCAGCTTACTAAGACCAATTGCTGAATTGTGCATTTGATTTGATAAAACTTAGAAACTCGGTCACCATATTAAGCTTCTTAATATGCCACTTTCAAAGAACACAAAAATCGCATAGATGCATAATTCAGCGTATTACTATTTGAGACTGAATTATGCAACAAGGCATTTTGGATGTATTTTTTCAAAATCGCCCAAAATTTTGATTTTTCTTCATTCTAATTTTTGAATAATTACATCTCAGCTGAATATGTACTAATAAATGTCTCTTATTTTCAGATAACATACTTGGAAACAAAATAGTCATTCAGCTGCTGAATTGGTAAGTACTAGGAGTTATAAAGGCTGAATACATCCTATTGTCCCCCCCAACGTTTGTTTATAATTATTCACGAAAATTGGACGGAGCACTTTGGTCGAACCAAGTTTTTAAATTAAAAGTAGAAAAAAAAGCGTAAGGGCAACACCATCTCGGGTTACAATTACACTCACAAACATTTGCCGAATAAATCAGCGGAGAGCACCCTAAAAGTTATGGTAACAACAGGTTCATCTTCCTTTTAATTAAATTATGCCTTACTCCTTTTGCCCGGCTGAAATTTGAGAGGCATTCTTCTTTTCCTTCTCCGTGTTATTTTCGAAAACATTCAATAAAGAATTTAATTGTCCTTTTGTGTCCCAGCACCACCAAATTCTGGCCGGTGGTGCTCCGCTGCCGCCAATGCCGCCTCCTAGAGACACCCTTTTTCTCGCCCCTGCCGTCGCGGCGGTGGTCGGTCCACCCCAATTCACATTGAACGAGAAATAAAAAAAAAGGTCGTCCTAAAAAATTTTTAACCCACTTTGTCAACAGCAAAGAACAAAATTAAAATTGCGCGCTGGTCGAAGCGCAAAAAAAAAAAAATATAAGAAGCGGGATTGATGAATACTTCAAATGAAAAATCAATAAATATGAGAAAAATTAAAATAAATACAATCGGGACGTCTCAGTGCTGGGGTCCGCCTATTAATATTCCTCGCTTATTATTTTTTTCGGGTAATGAAATCACGGCGAGAGGCGTATTGAATTCATTAATTCAGCACTGCTCGGGGTATTTACACTGAAAATAGGTGCTGCTGCGCTCCTTCAAAAAAAGCCCGGAAAAAATATTTCTCGTTATTTCGAAACTAATTATTAATTTGCGCCCAGAGAAGCGGAAAAGAACAACAGCGGGACGTCTTTTGTACAAAAAAAAAAAAAAACCGAAAATCATCAAAATGTGGAAGGCGGTACGCGCGCGGATAATAATAATTGGGTCCAGAACGCCTAAGAGACATTTGTAAGTCGTACCGATGCGATGCGGTTAAAAATAAATACACGTATATGTATAATGAAAAATATTCAAAATAAAGTAATTTGAAATGAGTGAAATATTGCGAGCGAACCAAGTGTTTTAGCGTAGAGTATTTTATCGTAAGTTTTATTTTTACTTGCGTTCCGCTATTATCGCTGTGGTCCCGGCGATAAATTTGTTTATCGCAAATATAAAATGCTAATTCAGCGCGTATTTTTGTGAGAATTTTCGCGCGCGCCCTCTGCCCGCACACACATAGACAGAGCCCCCTAGGGGGCGCCGCATACACCTGGCAATGCCGGAAGTCGCGTAAATCCACGCAATCGCATTTCCGACTGCATAAAATTCGACGACGAGAAAATGATGCACTTGAGAGCACGTGCCACGCTTTTATGTCGCCGCTGCGTATGATGATGCTGATGCTGGTGGTGCTGCTGCTGCTGCTGGGGCCCGTCGTCGTCGGTGGCGGAGCGGAGGTTCCTCTGCCACCGGAGCCCGAGGAGGAGACCGAGGCTGGCAGCAGGCAGGCACCCGGTCGTATGCGTGCCTCATGCCAGCCCGAGCTGATCCGAGAGGGACCCTCAGTTCAGCGAGCTCTGGTCGGAGGAGTTCTCGGGCTGCTCTGGGCCTGCAATTTCGCCTACTATCAGTCAATCATAATCCCCTAGAAGCTGTGGGGGGAGAACGGCTCGGCGGGGCACCCGAGAGCACGTGAAAAAGCCACCAACACAGAAGGCTCGTCATGTAAACATGACGACGACAACGACGACGATGATGATGATGATGATGACGACGGCGATAATGCGCTACCACAATGCGCGATATATAGCTCGGCGCGTACTCGCGCTTATATACTAAACAGGGAAGAAAAACGACAGGCCGTCGGTAAAGTAGGGTAGTCTGAAACTCTTGAGTCTCCTCTCGAAGTGGAGTGAGCACGCGGCCGCCGTCGCCGCCGACGTCTTCGCCTTCTTCATCGTCTTCATCGTCTTCATCGTCGTCGTCGTCGTTGTGGAGCTTTTTGCCGGAAAAGAAAAATCCGTTCAGAGAGATTTCCTGAGTCACATTGGATTCTCAGAAATTTCAGATTTTTCTTATTTTTTTTTTCGTCTTCCTTTCACCCCCACCAAACGAGTGGGTGGAGAAGGTACTTTGAACACATTTTTGATGTTTTATTGTCGTTGAAGGGTTGTGGCGGCTGCGGTGGCGGCCTCTATGGAGAGTTTGAGATTAATTGCGTTCACTGGTCATTGAGATGAACATTTTCATTTTTGCTATAGAATTAATCACGTCTAATTGGTCAGCCATCTTCATATACGAAACTTAGGATATATAGAGAAAGATCTGCTGGCCTACTCTAATAAAAGGACCCTTCAAGTTGCCACAAAAGGAGATTTTTGTTTTTGACAAAACTTTTGTTAAACCATCAAGTTATTATTGTTCTTCATTAGTATCAGTCAGCAGTTCTTAATAGAGAATCGATTTCAATGTATGCGCTTGTTATATATTGTAACCAAACTTCATCAAAATGCATATTTATAGAACCGTCTTACAAAGTTCTTCAATTTGATATCCCTTACAATAGGTTTTGAAGAAATTTTGTTTTAAAATTCAGACAATATGTCGTCAAACATCCATCAATTATTGTTCTTTACAAAAATTTATGTTTGAAAATAAACGATAGGAAATATTCAAAACTTAGTTTCAAAGTGAGTGCTGTTTTGCCCAAACAGCATGAATTTTCGAGAAGAAATTTCGGAAGAAATAATGCACAAACCGCCTCTGCTGTACGAAAGATTGTGAAGAGAAGAACCTCAAGGAAATTCTGTATAATTCCCTTACAAGGTTCAACTGATCAGGAATTGGACGTGGATGAGCTCTGGTTCCAGCAGGATGGCGTTACGTGCCACACAAGCTGTGCAACAATCCATCTTTTGCGCACTAAGTTCAATAATTTTATAATCAGTAGTTTTGTAAATGATGGAGAACTAATTCAGGCACTTAAACATAATATTGATCGAACCATTCGTGAAATAGGGCCCCAAAACATCCAGAATGTGTTGTTAAATTAAGTTGGTAGGATGGAAAGGTTTACTCTTTTCAATAAATCAGTAAACTTTGAAAAATATTGAATAGTATTAACGTTATTAAAAGAAAGCAACAGATGGTCCACCCTATATTTTAAATTGTAATCGAATTGACTTTTTCAAATATCTTTCTATGCGGTAAAAATGTACTTGAAATCATGAGAAAATAAAATGCCTAGTTAACTTTCTTTCACACAGATAAATACACCAAAATTGCAGTACAATGCCTTAAAAAAAAAAATCACAAGATAGCCCAAACCGTGAAGACAATGACCACCTTTTTTCGCCGACGACAGCTCGACTATTAAAAATTAATCACATTAAAACGGCGCTTAAACCAAAAGGGATTTCCTAATGGCACTCTGAGATCCCTCCTGAGCAATCTCCGTTTTAAAAGTGCCCAAAAAGATGAACACAAAAAAAGAATATACTATACATTGAATTCTCACGGAAAGAAGGAAATATAATCCCACAAGTAAATAGGTCTCTCTAAAAAGTCACGGTCGGGGTGTGCAGTCCAAAATGCAATTTAACACGCACTTGTGCATTTCGTTTCACCCCCGCAGTCCTGTAAATCAGGATACCTCACGTACTTGAAGTCGTTAGAGGACAGGTATAAAGTGTTTTCTTATATTATGCAGGGACTCGCGGGAACAGGTAAAAGGCAGATAGAAGAAGTCAGTGGACGTGTTGACTTCGAGATTTGAAGAAATCGCCTTTTCTGATTTTCTAAGGATAATCGAAAAAAAACTGTATGGGGGAATAAAAGGGAATCCTGCAAGGAAATGATTTGTTGTCTGAAAGTTGCGCAGCCTGTGATGACCACTCACAGCTTGAGTTGCTATTTTTCCTTTTCAAATGTGCCGTGCGTCCTTTTTTTCCCCCTGACGCCTTTTTTCATTTACCCCTCCGTAATTTATGACTTGTGATTTGTTCAGCTGTCGGAATGCACTTTGCCTAGCCGCACACATGGCATGCATTTTTCGACATATGATGCTTATTGCAATTTCAGTATTTTCTCGAGTTTCAAATTCAATAATTTTGCGGGCAAACAGGACATGCGGTATGTGTTTTTGTTTTTGGGCTCTAGGATGTTTCGACGCCAGTGTACCGAGTCGAAATTGATTTTAAGTGCACTTCAACAATTTAAAGGGAAAAGGAAATTAAAATTGAAATGTTTTCTTTTGAAAAGTAAACAAGACGACAAAATGTCAACGTTGAGATAAAGCTAATTATGCACATCATATGTATTTGAAGTTAATTAACTAATTTTCTTTACAGCTCTGGCTGCAGACAAGTTTCTTAGCAGTGCCTCGTTAACAGCTCTTAGTTTTGTAGTGTTAAATCAATAATTTAAATTTAAAATGTAGTCTATTGGCTCTTCTGTGCAATTCAGCTCAACAAAAACAATTGCTGAATTGCGAAACTGAGTGAGTTCTTAAACACAGCTTCTTTCTGCAGTCAACTGCTAGTAAGTGCAGAAAAAAAAGTTTCTGACAGTATTTATCTCTGCACCTATTAAAGATAATAAAACATTTAAAAGAGGTTTTGCTCCCCGTTTGCAAGGTGACTTGAAAAGAAAAAGACTCATCGAATATTAATTAAAAGAACTGCTTCAGCACATTGCCGCAAATGTTGACTGTTCAGCTCCAGCTATATATAGCTGAATAGTAGTCATTTGCAGTAATATGTTTGAAACGATAGTCAATATTATTGTTTTCGTTTGACTTGCGTGACCTGAATTCTGGGTAGTGGTCAGTGGATACTACAACGATTTAGATATCTATTCTGTTAAAACTGAGGTAAAAATGCGGAATACGATAGAAGAAAATGGACAAATGGAAGCAATTTGAGAGCACGCATGACTTCTAATCTTGTTAAAACAATAAAGTTGAGCCGAGTGCACTTTCACGGGCCATATAAGGCTTGTCCTATTTCGACCGTTAAATAGTCCATATGTACACTTCGGTAAATATTTACCCGAATGCTGCGATATGCCGCAAACCCATTTGGTCTAAATTCAAAACGTGTATTTTCCCCTTCTCCCCCTCCCATAGTGCCCACTGCGACACATACGTAGGTGAGCATATTTTGTTCGTTTTCCTCCACTTTAACAAGATTTTGCAAATAGGACACCAGCCCCGGAGCGCACACACGTTTGCGGCGCGCCGGAGGTTTTTCACCTGTCTAGTTTAGCAAAACATCGCGAAATTGATGATTCAACCTCCGACCGGCATTTTTGCGAAATGGACCGGGACGGGGGGGGAGGACAACAACTTGAATATCTGTGTCTGGAGTCAAGGTCATGCGAGAGTTCTGTTGTGACTCAAGTCAAATGAAGCCATCATATCTCACGACTCGTCAGCATTATCTTGATAAAAATCAATAACTTGTCCCTTCGATGGGGAGAAGGAGGGAGCAGCAGCAGCACCGGGAACAGGAGCTCACAAAACACGGGATTAGGACAAGGGGGTGCTTGTGTTTTGATGGGCTCTGCCGACGGGGAGAGATTTAGATGACAGGAAATTACGTGAGGAATTTAAGTATTTAAAAAAAAATTCATAAAATTCGCGGATTTATCGTGAAAAATACTTAAGGGTGCTTGTCTTAAAACTGGAAAATCTATATATAGTATATATAATAAAACTGTAACCGATTCTTGTTTGTGGACTGTAAATGTTTCACGCAAAATCTACTGAATGGATTTTAATTAAATTTGGCACGGTTGGGGCTTATGTTGGCCACCGCAATTTCCAAACTTCAACATTTTACCCTGAAAATTGGTTCTTGGAAGTTTTTGGAAATGCTGATTTTGAATTTGCTTAAGGAATTTGAAAATTCAAAATATCGAATCCAATATGACGATCAAAAGAAAAAAGATTTGATTGAAAATGTATACAAAGAGTGTTTTGAGGGCATTGATTTCGAATCTACCATCAACATTTTTAAATTCAAAATATCAGATCTAATATGGTGACAATAATTATCAAATTCAAGGCGCTTTAATGAAACTGAGTATAAAAGACATTTTAGGGTTTGATATTTGGAATCTTTTTCATAAGCCTGCGAAAATTTGATAATAAAAAATTTTATTTTAATTTTTAACACCTGCTTTTGATGTTATAAAATATATAAATACGAATCTGAAAAACAAAATTTTTTACCACGTAAGAATTTAAAGGAATATAGCTCTAAAACGTGGAATAAGTAATATATTAGTCATTTTTGGAAATTTTTAAAAAACGGACAGAATGTTTTAGGCATTTGTTTCTAAACAAAGGAAACCTTGAACCAATTACATTTTATATATATATATATAACTTAAGTCTCGTATTCTTATTCTACGGAAAAAATTGTTTGCTGTCAAGAACAAAACCTAAATAAGAAAATTTCGTCCCCGATAAAAAGGTTATTTTGAGCACACTGCACACCAAGAGTGAAAATTGTCCTATTCCTTGTGTGAAAGAATAACTTCATGTCATCAACGTAGATCAAAACTTTCCATTAATTCGACAGATGTTTGATGAATTAACAAACTGAAAAGAAGAGGACGCAAATGGTTACCCTGAGGAACAACCGAAGTAGCTAGGATATATCTCGAATTGGCACCAGGAAAAGCTACCTGGTAAGACCTATTTGACGAAGAAGAACGTATCCATTTGATAAATGATGGTAATGATGATGATCTTTAATTTCAAGTTTTAACGTTATGATAGAATGAGAGAGCATATTCGAACATCTGATAAGAAATCAGTATCCCAAAATCATCTCAATCTATCACGTAAATACGATTTCGGTATGCGATATTTTACACAACAGTTACAAAGTGATCTGATGAGTGTAAATTTAAGGTATTTTATTAACCTGCTCAGAGTTTTCGGGTTCACTCGAACTAAATTGTGGTCACATCAAAATTTTGCTTGGAAACCAAAAATGTTGCTATTGCATGTTGAGGAGGAGGAAATATTCCTTCGGTCGGAAGTTTGTGTACATTATTCCGAACTGCGACAGCTGAGGGCAACCCACAACAACGAACCGCGATTCAGGCGAGCCGGGGGAAGACGTCTCGCCTTGTTTTAGGCGTTATTTCGAAATTGAAAAACGAACGAAATCAAACCGAGCCTTGGTTCAAATAGCACAATAAAAAATCTAATTATAAAAGCAGAGCACTTACCAACGTTGCGTGCCAAGTGGACATAATTGCCCCGGTCTAAATTCCCCGGCTGTATTTTTAGAGCCTTATATAAGCGGTCAGAGTTTATCCAGCAAATTGGTTACTACCTAGAACAATTCATTCGCCGAGACCCCGGCGTTATCGGGCGAGCAATTAGCAGCCTGAGCCCGCAGCCCCGGCCAGGAAGAGGGCGAAGCTATAAGCGGCAATAAAAGTTAAGGTTAAGTCCGTTTTGTACTGAGACTAGGTGTGTACGCCGTAATTAATGGTTACCGATTACCATTTTTTATTTTGCCCGTTTCCCCCGCCGCCGCCCGTCAGCCGGCTCCAACGAGCACCTCGGACGGGCGCAAATTAATTTCTCAGAACGTCCGACTAGACAGAGAATCAGAAACTGGTCAAAGGCGTGATTCATGACCATCGCACTCTTTAACAACTATTTTGAGGAGTCGTGTAATGGTAATTGACATGGTTTATTACACGGCCCCAGCCGGTGAGCGATGCCCGGTCATTTTGGTCCATCAATCTTCCGATTCAATCACGCATCTCTTCTCGTCGTCCGTGCGCGCGAATCGTGAATTGTTTTTGGAATACAACTAATAAAAATCTCGCGACTATCACCGCGTAATCGTTCGTACACTTTAATCCCTGCCTCAAACAAACTGTAAGCCTTAATCCGCAATTATAAGGGATACCCAACAGTTTTGCCCTCTTAAAAAAAAAAAAAAAATAATAATAAAAAAACGACAAATTATTTATTCGGCAGTCACGAAAAGTGTATTAAAATACTGTCTCATCGCAAGAGACCGCAGCACCGCGGTGGTGGGACACTTTTTTCTGTCTCCCCGAGCCTTCTTTTGGGAAATAATTTTTAAGGTGTTAACCCAGATGACCAAAGTCACTGGTTTTGTTTTGTTGTATGCCCAAGAGCTGCTTGCCGCCTTCGGCCTGGGAATTTGATTAATATCGTGTTTATTTTTACACGCCCGAGCCAAACAGCACCGGGACCGGCGCGCTTCTTATCATAATAATGCAGGAAAAGTTTATCGAACTTTTTCTGGTTGAAACTTAGCGGGGATATATTCGCTGATTTGAGTAATTTAACATTTTTGCCCTGGGTGATTTCCAACTTGCGATAATGACGCTTTTTTTTTTGTGAACGCCGCAATAGAATTATTGCAATGAGATTTATTTTATTCCGAACAAACCGCATTGTGGCATTTTCTTATCTAAGTTTTATTTCTGTTTTGGGAGTTTCTGATTTTAATAGCCTAATTTATTGCATTGTTTGCTGTTCGACACTTATAAAAAAAACTATGAAATTGCAGAAAAATGATAATTCTATAAAACACATAATTTTAAGTCCGAATACCCCATATTTTTTAGAAGACAATGTGTGGTGTTAATTGCTGAATTGCACACTCCACTACTGAATTCGAAAATTAAGTTTCAGCAGAAAACTGTGAAATTCAGTTACTAATTTTAATAAGCTGAATAAGGCCGATGGACGACAATTCAAACAAAACTCAAAACAGTTTTTGTTTGTTGGGATTATTAAAGTTCGAATTCACAAATCAGCTGACTAAATACCAATAGCTGAAATTCTGCAAATCGACTGCTAAATAATAATGTAGAAATAAATAATGAATAAATAAATAAACATGTTTAGTTTAAAGACCCTAACCCTATTATACAGTGTGTTTTGTATGAGCGTATCGATCATACCAACCTTTTCTACTTATTTCGTTTATTCTCACGCAATATATTTAACATTTGGTGAAATCAACGTTTTTGTCTGTAATAGCTTTACATCTATTGTCCATATTTTCAACTAATTTTTCAGAATAGTTAGACAGCAAATGTTTTCAGTTTTTTTACCGATGATTTAATTGGTCGCAAAGTAAATGTATTTTTCTGTTTAAACCTTGCCTTCATAAGAGCCCGCATATTTTCAACTTAATTGACATTACGACTTTTTGAGGTCCACTCACTCCCTACATTTCATTTTTCATTTTTCATTCGGTACAAAGACGTCTTCTATGTTTTGGATCGTTGTCTTCTTGTAATACTCACGATCGATTTCCTGCTCTAAACCAAGCATTTGTAGACTTTGCCGAATTCTAGTGAACAGAACCATCCCCAAACATGAATTATTATTAGATGTTTTACTGTACGTCCGATGTATTGCCGTTATCTTTTTTAGTCATATACTCGCTTAGGTCCTTTTTTTTTCATCGGTAAGCACGACCTTGATATAATAACGGTTTTAGTTTTCATTCGCCCATCTTTAACGATTTTCTATGTGTTTTTCGGATAAAAGTGGTTTCATTATAGTGCGGCGGTATTTGATGGAATTTTCCTTCATCCCTTGGTGATGAATTGGCTTCTGGCTCGCCACTGTGACAACTATGGATTGTTCTCGAAAAGCTTCCTCCGAAAACTCCTTACGCCACTTCTTTACAAATTATGTAGGGGAGAAGTGGCATGAAGGAGCCAGGTTTTGAAAGAGCCACTTACATTATTTTGGTAGTTTAGGAAAGGATTTGGTTGTTAATTTTATTTTTAAGTGGCAACAATGATTTCTCGTCACCCACAAACATTTGACAGTTCGCCGAAATCAACGGACGCCGGCACATCGATTCAAAGTTTTTGGCACCAAAAACTAAGTATTTTGTTTCATTTAACTTGTTTTTTGGTATTTTATTGTAAACAAATTTAGGCAAATGGATTGTACATTGAGTTTGTGCATATATTTGGCTTTGCAGCTGCGGAAAAACTGAGCCGCAAAAGTTTTGATATTGTTGTTATTTTGAAGGTTATATTTTTTTAAAGAATAAGTTATGAAACAGCCGGGTGAATGCGCCTTAAAAGAGCTGGCTTGATGATATTTTTACTCAAAAAGGATCAATTCTAGGAATAAATTTTATAGGATAAAAAGTGTTTATAATTAGCCAAAGAACACGTATGAATTTCTTTCAGAATTTTTTGGGAAATTTTTGGATTTTTTCAAAAACTAGCCAAATCTAAAAAACCAAAAATAGCCGAACAAATTCTGAAAAAATTCACACGTGTTCTTTGGCTAATTTTAAGCATTTTTTGTTCTATAAATATTTTTGTAAAGTTGATCCTTTTCGTGTAAAAAATCCAAAGTGTTTTATTACATTGCTCTGCAAAATGGCCATTTTGCAAAAACCAAAACAAAAACAAAAACTCTCAAAACCATGGTTTGAGAAATTGTATACATTCGGACCGCGATTTCTGGTGGTTATATGATCATTTTTGCATAATTTTCACAATTACACTTTATAATACAGACTAGCTCTTTCATAACTTTTAGTAGCTCTTTCAATACCGAAATGTTATGAAAGAGCCAAAAGACACATCTTTTAAAAATGAATATTTTGTTGATTTTTTTATAGTGTTTAAGGTTTTTTCCTATGAAATTACCTACTTTAATAAATAAATAATAATTGAAGAAAAAAAAATCATAATTTCTTTCGTTAAAAGTATATATTTTTGCTCCGTTTAGTAAACTGGCTCTTTCATGCCACTTCTCCCCTATGCTTCTTCATGTATCTTACCGCCTCGGCATTACAAAGGACAAAGAAACAGCTTCAAAATGTTTATAGTACAAGCCACTCATGTTGAAAATTTGTTTTACTCGCAGAAGTCGAATACAGGATGAGACTGTAATCATGACGCGTATACCTGCAGATAAAATTCATCCCTCCCACTTTAAAATGTTTTGCCAGTTTCTCTCCCTCTCTGAGATATCATCGAAACGCTCGTATAGGACCAAGAGGTCCTAAATTTTAATGTACGAAACGGGGCCGAAAAAACCATTTGTCGAAAAAATTCTATCAAATATGATGAAAATATATTTGGTTTACGTTGCAATAACCGATTCAAATTTATCAAAAGTCGGACGGTATAAAATGATTACGATCGGGATATTTTTGGTTGTTGACTGGAATAGCATTACCACAAAATCTGACCTAAATTTTTCTTATCCTCTATTCTAATGTTCGAAAAATGATTCATTTTCGACCCGCGCATACCTCAGGAGAGCCATGTTACACCTGAGTTAGACGAGAAGGCCTTGGAATAATTTTACACTTTTGCACCTGACCCTCATAAATCGCCTGAGAAAAACTCGAATGTAGCGCGCCGCCCCATTCACAGGTCCGGCATATAAAACAATTTTCTACGGTTTTTTTCGCATTTTGAATTATCGACGTTATAAAAACAATGAAACTGCGAAAATTATTTGGACAATTTTCTCACTGTGTTGCGCTGCGGCCGACCGTTCCAGCCCATTCAGCGGCCCAATGTATCTTCTATCTGACGTATTCTGGCGCGTGTATCGCGACGTCGGCGAATCGCGCGGCCGTTCCAGAGGAGGCCGTTTGCGCGTCTCATTGCATTTCATTTTCATATTCTCCTCCAGCTGGCTGCTTGCCCGCCCGCCTGTGAATTATTCACTCATCTCGAGACGGGTCTTCCATTTGCTTAGGATGTACTCAAATTAGGAAGCTTAATTACGGCCATTGCTGTAATTGCATTCTTTAATTGGGAATTGTTTTACGTTTTTTATGGCTCTTTGTTTGTGCGCTGCTCTCTTGTCGCTGGATGTTATTTTTCTGCTTTTTGTTTTTGGCGGGTGCGTGTATTTTTCCTTTATTGCGCCTTTAATCCACCCTTCTCGCGGCCCCGCACTTCTAGTCCAGCATGATTTCAGCAAAATTTTTTGTGTTTTTTTGTTTTTCCAAACGACATTAAAAAAAGGCAGGGGGAAATTAAAAGTAAAATGTGCTACTTTTGATGATGGCACGTGAGAAAATGCTCATTTAAATTACTTTTTAAAGGGTCGACCTGACGAATACGTACCTGGAAAAGGTCGAGTGCAGAAGGGAATTGCGTTTGAAGAAAATTAGATTCTAAATTTTGATAATAATGGCTTCGAGATTAAATTTAATATTCATTTCGAAAATCACAAGCAGCGATTTATTTTATTAAAATTAAAATATCTAATATTTCAGCGGTGTCATAATATTGTTTGTTTCCGTTAAAAAAATTATAAATCTTTCAGTTGACTTCGCTGTGAGATGCAAAATTTGCGAACTTAATTATTTGAAGCTTATTATTGATCTGAATCTGGGTCACAAGAAGGTTGATGATTTTGAAAGTCTGAAATAATTGTCTAATTATTATGACAAAATTCAGAAGAATTTATGCAATCCAGGTCCCGTATTTGAGAACTCGATTCGATTACAATTTAAGTCGATATCGAGAATTTCGTATTTGGCAACACGATTTCCTAAATACGGACAACAAAATCCAGTAAGTGCTGAAGTGAATGTATTTAATTTCGGTAATTTTTAGGGTTCCGTAGCCAAATGGCAAAAAACGGAACCCTTATGGATTCGTCATGTCTGTCTGTCTGTCCGTCCGTATGTCACAGCCACTTTTTTCCGAAACTATAAGAACTATACTGTTGAAACTTGGTAAGTAGATGTGTTCTGTGAACCGCATTAAGATTTTCACCCAAAAATAGAACTGAAACCCCATACTTAGAACTGAAACTAAAATTTTTTTTCATCAAACCCATACGTGTGGGGTATATCTATGGATAGGTCTTCAAAAATGATATTGAGGTTTCTAATATCATTTTTTTCTAAACTGAATAGTTTGCGCGAGAGACACTTCCAAAGTGGTAAAATGTGTGCTCACCCCCTGTAACTTCTAAAATAAGAGAATGATAAAACTAAAAAAAATATATGATGTACATTACCATGCAAACTTCCACCGAAAATTGATTTGAACGAGATCTAGTGCGTAGTTTTTTTGTAATACGTCATAAATCGTAAACCGCAATTTACCTTTCATTCAATCAACTCAAATATAAAAATAAAAAAAAAACATTTAATTTCATAAACATAAACCTTATGCATAAACCGTGAACCATTATTTTCTAATAATAACAAGAACTTTTATATTATGTTACTTGCTGCTACGGAACCCTTCATGGGCGAGTCCGACTCGCACTTCGCCGCTTTTTTACATTATGTTTCCAATTTTTAAAAGTCTTAAATATTATATTTAGCAACCAAATAAAGGGACAGATCGAAAACAACACTTATTTTCTATGCCCCAATTTTTGTGTTTTAATTATTTGATTAAATCTCAAACTAGTCCTTTCTCTCTCTGGTCTGTTTTTGTCGTTTCTGGATTTTTGCATTTTGGACGTTATCTTTCCAATATTCGTGTTCAACCATATCAATTAAAAATATATTTTCTATCGTAGTCTAGGACTTTAACTATAAAAAAATTCTTTGCTATTAGATTCTTAGTTGCGGGCTAATGAAGAGATAATTAATTGAGTATTATAAGTGAAGGGGAAATTAAAAGATTGCAAGAACCCTTACCAAATCTTACAACTATGTTTATGCTGTTTACTGTTTTATAAAACAAATTTGAGATATATTGATTTTGAAGAGAGATGGTACTTTTTGCTTATGTGGGCTAGAAACTGCGTCTGAAACAAGATCGATATTAGATTTGTCATGTAACTTCAGTGTAAAAATTAAGTAATAATTAATAAAATAATAGAAAAATATAACTGGTTGAAGCTTGCACTGAAGTGCATTGAAGTGTTAAAATCTCACGCAAAAAGTAAGAAATAGTAGTTTTTTTTTAGAAATATTCAAACCTAATTATGTTTGGTTTTAATATTAAATAGATCCGTGATCAGTGGTATAATCAATTCTTAAAATAGACTTTTTGTTAGGAAAGTGACAACCCTCCTTATTCCTATATATATCTTTTTAATTAAATGCACTTTGTCGAAAAATTTAACATGAAAAAAAGCCAATTACCTTCATTGACGCCAACAAAGAAAGTAGCAGATAACAAACTGACCGTAAAATGCCAATGACTTCTGTGGGATAGCCGTAAAGACCTTGCCTCTGTGTCACAGTTTCGGCCCATTAAAATCTTAAAATCTTAAGAAAGCAGTGACCCTTACCTAGTTCTGGCACACATTTAAAAATTAATGCGACTGCATCCGTTAGGCTGAGAAATAAAAAAAAAAAAAAAAAAAAAGATAGTAACAAGCCAGTCTCAGCAGAACCGCAACACCAAAACGTATCATGTTACCTACGAATATCACATGTACCATGTTAACTTTAATGACGAACAACACATACGTCATTTATTCAGCCCGAAAAAAAAAAACCACTACGAATTTTCTGAGCTTATTTCACAAGAGGAAATAAATTTAGCCATATTTCACTCCCGCTAGTTTGGGGCTCAATGAACCTTTTTGAAAGAGATTGTTGCATATTTCGAAAAATCCATCCGAAACGCTTCGACTTTATGCCCAAATGAGCGCAATTCTTATTTCCGTTACGCGCCATTATAAAATATTTGATAAATATCGCGGTTTCTCCAGGAATAATACCGCGGTAATCAGATTAACCAAGTCGACTTTAAGCTACCAATATTAAAATTATGCTAAGCTCATAAAAACGTTTCAACGAGGACAAAAAATGAAGCTGTTTTTTTCTTCTTTTCTTTCTAGACCCCAGAGATCCGCAGCTTCTTAAATACCGTAAAATGCAAAATTTATAAAAATTGTCGTCTCGTCATTTAGCTTGTTTTTATTATCTAAGGTTTTTTTTGGCGACGTCTCAAACTCAGATTCATTAGTAAAGTATTTTGTATGAAGTTTTTGGTGTTAAAAATGCAAATGGGTCAAATAGCATTTGGTGCTTTGGAAAGAGATAACAAATTGCTGATTTATAAAGAGTAAGGAGGTAGCAAGATTTCGGCAACTATAAGGTATTGAATAAAATACAAAGTTAGCGGAAAGGAGGCGTAAATAATAAACACCAACACAATCAACAATTTTAAGAGTCAAAAATTGAACTTTTTGGAAAGTTTACATATGCTTACCTCATCCTAAACGAATGTCGTACAATACACAAATACACACGGTGGTTATAATGCGCGATAAAATGTCGCTGCTTTTGCTATTTTAATGCTATCCCCACTTTTATTGAACTACTCTGGGCCTGGTGGAGACTCAATTAATTTTGGATAAAAAAAAAAAGAAATAAATAAATAAATGCGAAAACGACAAAATCACAGAAATTTACTGTCCCCGAGCGGTGTTCCTCCACTTTTATCTCACACTGTATCGCCTCTGACAATTGAATTTATGATACGCGATTAATTAATAGCCCCCAGAAAATTTTTATATTTTTGCTCATTTGACGACAAAGGCGATAAACGCGAACAAATATGTGGGATACAGTGGGATTGTAGTTTTGCTTGCTGTTGCAGGCAACGGGCACCTGTTCAATAAAATGTAAATCATCGATAGGAAAAAAAAAATAAATAAATACATTCGGAATTAGAATGGCAAATGTGGTCTATTGGCCGTATCTTCAATTTATGCCGGACATAAAGAAGCGCCCGACAAATTATAGAATAGGAATGCTCCGGCGGAACGAGAAATCTTAATGGAAGGTGGAAGGTGCCATGACCTCCCGGCTTTTTTTTTTTTTTCTTACCTTGTGCGACATCCTCAGCATGGACCGGGGCCTCATCTCGCAGTCAGATTTATTCGTAGGAAAAATTTATTACTCGCAATTAAACCTAATCATTTTATCCGAGCTTACACGACACGATAGTGTATGTAATTTATTTATTTTTTGATGACTCCTCGGTCCATCGGAATTTGATGATTCGATTTCGGGTATGATCCACTATTGGACTAAGGTTATATGGTTTTTGTATCGTGCACATTTTGTTTTGTCAAATTAACGAACAACATCTACGAGAGCAGCACCAAAAAAATAACAAAAATTGTCTAATGATATTTTCTGATAGATCCAAAGTGCCATGTGTTTCACAATCAATTTGTGTTTGTTTGATTGATTAAAATCTGACGACAATTCGATCTATTGGTAAAGAAGCAGTGAGCTCATACGGTTAAAATTAATTTTCTCACGAAAATATTCCGAACATTAAATGTAGAAAATTTACATGTTTTTAATTCAACTTTTTATTGTTTATTGAAGGTTATTTCATTCGTAACATAAGAAATGTCGTTTATTATCTCTCTTAGGAAATTGGTAATAGTTGGCAGTTAAATATTAATCAAGTTAGTAATGTGTTTCATTCGGAAATATACTAAACCTTGTTTTTAATAAACATTGGACCTGTTACACTTATTTTGTCATATTTGTTTTTATCTCTGACTAGCTACCAACGCAAATAAAAAGGAATTTAAACAAACAACGCTCGATAATTGGAAATTCTATACAATATTGCTTAGAAGTGGAGACTACATACATTGCTTTAAAAATTCTTGAAGTTTTAGTTGATCTTTCAAGGTCGTGAACTCCACCTTGTTAAAAACTAAACACTTTCAGCTATCGGGAAAAAATCAAAAGAAAGATGTCTTCGAAGCAAACGATTTCTCGTTAAAAAACTCAACTCCCGGTAGTTGAAAATCTCACAAAAAGTATCAAAAGAGTTATAGCATGTTCTTTTGAAAATTTCTGGTGTCAGGAAAATTAAAATAATGTAAAAACAACATTTTTCCTGAGCAAATATTTTCGCTTAAAAGGTCCTCTGACTTTCGGTAATTGAAAATTCCATAAAAGAGGCGCTAAAAATAAGCGAATTTTTAAAAATGTTTGTGTGTCGCAACTGTTGATTCTGTATAATTAAATATTTTTATTATTATTACATGTTTGAACTTTCAAAAACAATTATTATTATATTTTAATATTTAAAAATGGAAGCTGTACGACACTTGCTTCAGAGATGGTTGCCGCTTGACTTGTTTCACAGCATACAATCTAGTGTCTGTTGCATTGATCTGAAACATCATAGATAAGAAGTTGTAATACCCACACGCTCTATGTGAACCTAAAAAAGTAAAAAAAAAAAAAGGTGAAAATTCGAAAAATGGTATTTGGTTGCACAAAATTGTATGACTTTTCATAAAATCTTTATTATATTAATTAATGAAAAAGTACTTTTCTTAAATAATTTTCAGGGAACATTAGGTTCATGTACATAGAAAATAATTCTGTTATTGAGGTTTCTTGTACGAGGTTCACGAAATAGTGGTTTTAAGAAAATCACGTTTAAAGTTTCAAGACTGAAAAATTCTGTGACTAAATGAGCGTTAACAGGCGATAACTTCGAAACGACTGCGAACTCGGTTCTAAATTCTTGGGATTATATTCTACACATATTTAAGTAACATTTAATACAAAAAAAATATTGCATTTTGAAGGTTTTAAATGGATCCTTCATTCGATTATAAGAATGTTGTGTTGTACTTCACTAAAGAATTGAAAAAGAAGAAAATGCAAAGTTGAACATTTTGCCAAATAGAAACGTATTTTATCTGGGAAAAAAAGAACTTTTTTACGTAGGACTCAAACAATCAATGAAAATGTTATAGAAATTTAGATTTGGCTCTATATTATCTGTTGGCACAAGTATTTTTATTATAGCATATAATCTAAATAACAGCTAATTTTTGACCAAATTCACAACCTCTATGTTTTAAAAAAATCACAACATATCAAACCTCGTCTAGAAGGATTTTATTACAAATCAAATGAGTTATTCGGTGTTGCGCGGGTAAAATCATTCAAATCAAGGCCCAAAATTCAAATCCAATTTCCCTACTTTACCTTTAATTTGTTATTTTTTGAAGTGTTATAAGTACACTTTTTAATACCATTTTAAAAACAACTGACACATATACACTTCCATAAATAACGGCTCATTTATACCAGTAATATCGCCATATGTAAAAAATATGATTTGATATAACAGAATAATACTTTTTACTTTAATAATATATTCATAGATCACTCTTCTCATATTCTTCCATGTCATGTACCATGTCATATGTCAAGTTATGTTGTCATGTTCCATGTCAAAGTATCTAAACGAAAGAGCAACCCAAAGCCATAAGAGTAACCTTTCTTTCATGAAAATGTAGCTTAAAAGTGTTAATTCGTGTTAATTTAAGAATTAGTCAAATCGGCTTATTTATTAGTGGTTTCTGAGACTAGCTCTTACATATAAACAAACCTTCCAAAAACTCATACAAAATAGAGATGAAAAATAAATTATTATATAACTCAAAATAATTTATCGTGTTAAATTTTGTATAATTCTAGTTGTAGTATTAATTTTATAACTTTCAAGCACAGTACTAATTTGGTATTTTTTCTTATCTTTTTCAGAAAGAGAATCTAAGGTAAATATTGCTCAGAACGAGTAGAGGATTAACTTGTAGTGGTAAATATCAGATGAAAATAAACAAGCCATTCAAAGTAACAATAAAATTTTATAAAAACTGTGTCGTAGAGATATGTCCAGAGCTCATAAGGGCGGCACATTAAAGTGGAGCACTATCCCATAACTCTCCGTGCATGTCATAATAAATTTTATACCGTCCGAATAAGGGAATTTTCAAATCCGCAAATGGCCTTATGACGTAAGCCCACAGGGAGAAGGACTATCACGAAAAAGGTCCTCCCATGGTCACACTATAGAAGGACAATTAAGTTATTCCCTGGGATTAACATATTGCGATGAAAGAGGGAAAGACTGACAAATAATAGCATCGGATCCACATGACGCCTCAAATCTTTGTTTTTCCCTTTTGTCTGACGATATTTTTTTCTTCCCTCCATCTCTTGCTCCTCGTGTGTGCCGTTCCGGGGGAAGGAATGGAAGAAACATCCTGGCTCCTGCTGCCAACCCGCCGCCGCACCCAATTTTTCATTCTTCCACAAAAGGAATAGAAGGCATCGGAGCTTTCAACAAGGCACACATAACTCACGGCGAGGGGATCCTTATCAAACTCTTACGATGGTATTGTCCGTCCAGTCCGGTTCGAAGGACCAGGGGACGCCCGGGGGTTCACATGGGAAAGCTCCGATACCCAAACTTTCCGATGGGTCAATGCGTGGCACACTTCTCACCCCTGAAGGATTGGACATCGCAGGAGATTGGTTGCCGGGCGTTTCGCTCCTTTCGCCCTGCAGCATCAACTACGCAATCTACCGGGGCCGGGGGAAGGGATATGTGTGCTTTGAGCTCCACGTCTAGGGCTAGGGCCAAGACGTGTGATTCCTCCCCACCGCGGCTGCCGCCTCTGCTGTTCAGCCCACCGCCGCCCACCGGGTGGGGCACGGATTCGTCTTCGTTCCTCGGTGTCCAGTCGAGCAGAGGAGAGCAATACCAAAACCGATTTTAGACTGTATGTACGAGTATGTGGCATTGTTAGCATTGCAAAATTATGAGGCTTTGTGAGCCCGGCTTCGAACGGATAAACGCTTATATCACTTCCAATAAGTCGTCGGTGTGCGGCCCTTACGCTCATACAGACGTAATAGAGTGTAGGAGGATAAAACTCCCGTCCAACCGAGCGTGCAGTACAAATGGACACAAGGAAGCGATTCCGATCGATAGCTGATCTGTTTTAAGGACTTTTACGTAAGAGAATGGGGCGTTTGTGTGGCTCCTCCGCACAAAACTTATTGTGTTTGAGTCATCGCATGGTGTTGGGGTTATCACAAGAACCGGACCGAGAGAGACTCCCTTACCCCCGACACTGGCCCGTGGCATTGCCAAATCGATGAAATCACATATTTCAAGTGGACGTGGATTTATAAAAAGGGGCTAATTACAGCTAGTTTGGGGGGATGGTGGCTCTTTTCTACTTCGTCTCGGGTCGCTTTTGGGTAATTGGACCTTAAACAATATAAATTTTGCAGGGATTTCTACATAAATTTCATATTTTGGGCTAACGAACAACCTTACTGTGTTTGGAAAATCATTAATTTAATAATAACCACTGGGATTTATTACTTAGTTATAAGAAGCAGGGTACGCGTAGTTATTACAATATAATAGTAGTTATAGGTTTACTTATATTGAAGGGGTTTTATCCTAACAGCTGCTCAAAATAGATTTTGCTATTGATGTTAAATTATTTAGAATGTCTTACCTCACTTATTTCATTAGTTTGAGGTTCCGCAAGGTTCAATCCTATAACATTTCCTATTTTCATGTCTTTACAATAGTCGCTCTAAACACGTGCCGTGCTCATCCATTGGACATAGCCACTTCAAATTTATAAGAACTAAAGACATATTTTATAATGTCGATATCTAAAAGGACTTATATTGTTTCGTTGATTCTTAAAAATATAATCTTTTTGCTATAGATCTTATCTTTAGTTAATTTGTCTTATTTGAATTCAATCACTCCTATTCCCTTAGTCGTCTCACTTGACGAAAATCAGTACAAGCAGAATTCGGTATTCTCCTAGTCGACTTAAACGACTATGCGCGAAAATTTTCAAAAATGCTATTCTGGTTTTCGTTAAGAGTGATGGTTTTTGCCATTACAATTTGCTTTAACGACAAAGTCAAAGATAAAGGAAAAAATATAACATATAGTTAATTTTTATAGCTAAATATGCTTGATTTTAATAACTTGATATATTATATCTTTTAAGGTAAAACTAACAAATAAAATGAGTCCTTATGCTTTATTTTCTTTAGATTTTTGCTAATAATTTCATTTGGCAGTAATACCCTATGCAATAAAAATGGTATTTTCACCTTTTTTGGGCCTTTAAGAAGGTTTTGTAATCCCGAGGAAGATGGTGCAAACAAAAATGAAATTAGATAAATATGCAATGAAAAATGGCATAAAAAATCTTGTATAACCTATCCCAAAACCCCGTAAAAAGCTCAGAAATAGGCGAAAGTAACAACTTGTGTTGCGTAAAGAATCAATCATTTGCACAAACCAAGGACAATAAAACAGACTCATTTTATTTATCTTTATCTTAAATATTGTATAATATATTAAAATTAAACACATTCAGTATAAAAATTCATTATCTTTTTGCCTTCACCCAAATTGATCAGTATGACTATTTTTCATTAAAAAGCGACGTCTTGTTTTCTGTCATTTTTTATCGTGCATATTTAACTACGAGAATACGGATTTGTCGATTTCAGTATAATAATTAATGACCTTTAAGGAAATTATTTGAGGGCCAAATTGACTCAACTATATACTGAGAAAAATATTTGTAATTGATATAGTGAGGGCTTGTTAATTCATCTCGTACTAATTTTCTGTTTCAATCAACTAGATCCTAGTACATCTAACAATTTTAACGTCAATTTTACTAGAGAATAGTTGAATTAAAGGAAATACATAACCAATCAATTTATCAATTCAGTCATAACTAAATATGGTCAATGTTTTTTTTTCAACAAACATTTACAGTCTTTGCTATTAGAAAGTTGCCTGCACGAAAGTTAGTTTAACACTAGAATAATCGTCGCCTAAAAACCCTAGATTAATTTTTATAAAAAACTTGATTATGTTTTGTGTTTTCTATAACTAGATATGCTGTTGAAATGATATAGTTTTATAGTTTTACCAGAAATCTTGTTAGGTAAACATTATAAACAAAAATAGTTAAAGGAAAGTCAGTTGATATTTTTTGGGTGTATTACAGGGGTTAATCTTATTTCAACATCTTGTTTCTCAAGGCTATAATAAACCTATCAATTAAATACTTTGTTTTTTGAACAGCTCTTCAATTTTTCCTTCGATATGTACTTTAATCTGACAGAAAAAAGTGCTCACCCAAATGATAAGCAAATACAGCTCTTCATACTTAACAAAAATTTCTTAGAATGCCGCAGCTCCATCGTATCAGGGCAAATCAGAAACAAATATGAATTTTCTATTGTACTTCAATTTAATGCTTTCACGCGTATTATATTTCATGCAAAAAATTTTTTGTCAAAGTATTTCTCCGAATTTAGCAAGAGAGAGCAAAGTGCCACGACACGACCTAATGAATGGCAATTTCGAAACAAAATGCTTTGCGTCAATTATGGTCTGAATTGAATGTTTTTGCTTTAATTTAATATTGATAGTAAAAGCAAAAGCACATGTACAAGTCCTTGAATTGCCTGCAGGGAATATTCGTGTTTAAGCCGAATGCAGGAGAAGGGGTTTTGTAAGGTATCTTGCGTGGTACATTAATTTTGAATTGAGCTTGATTGGCTCTTCATTGATTAATAACCTCTCTTAGTTGGTAAAGTGTTACTAGTTATTCGCTTGCGGTGAATGCAGCATCGGAAAATTACTGATGCTACCTGATGAGGTTCTATTAAATCTAACATCAGTTATTTTTATTTATAAAGGTAAATCGAAATATGCTCAGTATCTGATTGTATGTTTATTTGTTACTTAATCGCACAATAATCGCTAAGCTGATTTTGATGAGAGTGATATCATTGAATAGGTAATTTTATCATTTAACACTTATTGCCTAATAACATTAGGATACAATCAAAATCGTCTTCTGTTACAACCTTTGAAATGTGATGTGCTTTTATTTGTGTATGAATGAATTGATTGAATGGTTGACAAAATTAGATTGCTATTTATGGGAGATTAAGAAAATCATTATAACAATTAGTTTTTCCTTGGAATCTATTACAGCTTTGGAAAATTAATAGTCCACTAAAAATTTGCTAAATATATCCTTGTGATTCCAAGAAATTTGCAGAATTTTTCTGAGAGTAAATCTTTTTTCCACTTGAAATGAGCTGTGTCGCATTTGGACAACATCCTGCCGGAAGAGTTTTATATTTTTATTTAGATTTTAAGTATAGAAAGAAATATACATTCAAATTGTTCTTGAAACCAACCCCTTAATTGGGTTGTAATTTCCACACGTAAATACGTAAACTGAAACTCAGCAATAAGCAACAAATTGACGTAAATCGGAAAGTTTTGATTGACTATATTTAAGTTGCAATTAGCTGTTTTAATAAACATTTCTCATCAACTATTTATTTTGGGTAGTTATAGAATTCTTTCATAACGAGATTGATATTTTTGGATTTTTTGAAATTAATTTTTTTTTTTGTTTTCTTGGATATATTTAGGAATTTAAGGAATTATTTGCATTATGAATATCGATTTTTTTCAAAAACAGGCTAAGATGTCTTAAGGTTTTATCTTTCTCTTTTTTCATTTCTTAAAATTAGATATTTAAATTAGTTCGGCATTCTGAAATTGAAAAACCGGTTTACGCAGCTTTACGCAGCTTATTATACAAATTGGGGGAAGCAATTTAACGTCACCCTTTACGTATGTCAGTAGAATTATAGAAGAGAAAAAACAAAACGTTACAAAATGACAGCGCTTTAGGACTTTTTTTTTGGCAGTCGAAAAATGTCATTCTTTTAACGTCTGGTTTTCTAAAATTGGTGATATGAGTTGTGAATTTGTTTTTCTTTTTAAATGAAATTAAATGGGAAGTGTTAACCTTACAAGTGTATACAATAGAAGTCATACAATTTCGTGCTAGAATTCAAAATTCATTCAACTGTATTATTATTTTTGCCTAGGCGAATAAATATTCAAAAATATATTGCTTTTGGGGGAAATAGTTTACTGAAAACTCAAAGATAAAAACTTAAGCTATTCTTACATACTGCTTGACCGCTGCGGCCAAGTAAGCTATTGTGCGTTTATTCAAGTTTTATTATTTTATTATAGTTTTATTATTTTTGATACCCTTGATATATTCGATATATCGATGATTTTAACCGAGATTTGACTGGAATAAAATAAGAAAAATTAAACTAATGTGGCTAACAATGCCAGAAAATTTACTGACCTTGGATATATAAATAAATATGTACTGCTGTAATGTGTTCACATTAGAATTTGTGAATAGGGTTATACAGCCTTACCAATAGCAATTTTCCACTTCATTATAGAAGGCGGTTATTAAAATTTAACCCTTTGTTTATAATAGGTGCTAGTCGGAGTTAATTTACTTGAAGAAACAGTAATACATAATATAGGAACAAACAGTAATACATAATATAAGGAAACTAAGATTTGTGAATTCTTGGCCCATGAAACATAATTTGTAAAATATCTATTTAATGTAATATAAGGTTAGTATGTTTCGTTGCTGTAGTAGTGGCTGAGAGCAGACATACGAACGCAAAGGATTAATAAGTCGTTAATCTTTTACGAAACTTTAACTGGTTGAAATTTATGATGTTATGAATACCTCTGCTATATCACTAGTGTCAGATATTTTCTAAGTAGCAACTTTAGTCCGAGCTCATTGGTAAGGCTAAGGAAATAATCTTTGCATTTTCATTTAGTCCCATTCAGTCGGTTTCGCTATTTATTTATTAATGAAAAGATGTATCGAAAAAAATCGATCATTCTTTTCGATGCTTCATAAAATATCGATGCATTATATTGACGATGCTTTTTTCAAATGGCCATCCATAATGCATCGTTTCTGAAAAATCGATGTTTCTGATGCATCCATGTATATCGTCCAACTGTAACACGGGGTCAATTTTAGAATTTGTGTTATAAGGTTTTTTTTTAGCTAAAAGGATGCACTTTTCGGTAAAATTGTAGTTAGTTCGAAAACAACTTATTTTTAACTCCTGCTCATTCTGAGATATTTAGCTCTCTTTGTAATTGTAGGGTTATTAAACTATCAGCTCCTTTCGTGCAATTCAGTGATGCATTTTTAAAATTTTTTTTTAGGCAATAAGAATTAAGAAAGCATCCCCTTTTTGGACAACATCTATGACAAGATAGTTATGAATTTTTCATAATTGTTCACTTCCTTCGCAGTTGATAGGATTACAAAATCCCACTCTCTATTCCGCGGGTGGCGCTCTCTTTTGGACAGTAATTTAATAAAACCAGAAGAGTCGGAACGGAGTGACAATTCGAAATGGTGCAAAACTTTTAATCAAAAGCAGAGCAAATACACGAAAAGGGAACAATTCGCAATTACTCGCACTAATTGCGTTAATCATTTACGTAAATAATTTCCTTTCCCGAGCGATAAATATTGCGTAAGCGCTGAAGAATAAGAAGAACAAGAAGAAGAAGGAAGTGAGCTCCGCGGGGGCACGCCGACCGGCGAGAAAAGACAAGACGCGACCAAGAAGTGCTTTTCCTTCTTGCCAGCGACTTTCAATTTACGAAAATAATATTTCCATTCCCTCAATGCATTTGCCATCATCGCCAGCGCGCCACGGCCAACCGTCGTCGACGGCGTCGTCGTCGTCGTCACCATCCTCCGAGCTATGGCTGTTCGGATGTAGTCGCAATCACAATACACAATATATACAATATGAACTGGCAAGAAGAGTAAACAGTAGACAATTATAACTGCTGAGATGTATCTTTTTTCGTATCTGTTCTGTCCCTGTCGGGCCGGCGCTTAATTCCGATTCTCTGTTTCGTCCCGCGCGCGAAATTATATTGTCGTCAAAGTTGTGTGCCACAATCAACCGGGAGTGAAGTGATGAATTATCGAAGGAACGAAAATAAAAATTCACGATAATTGAACTAATTGAGTAATTTCATTTGAAAATCGTGTTCAATTAAATTCGCTCCACTCCCCCCTCCCCCACATACACACCGGGGGTTTGGACCAGAGCACAAGCTCCATTGCCTCTGTTATCTTTAAATAACTATTAAATTTTTCTCGTGCGAAATTCAGACCTAATGGAAAAATACACCTCTGTTGAGGTCATTGGTTTGGTGCATATATAATATACTACCTAAATTGTTTTAACCTGAACAATCAACTTATATAAAAATTCACTCCACCCCCAGTTTTCGTTCTTAAAAGAATAATTTCTCCGAAAGACAGCAACCCCGAGTACACGTCCTAATTTACACAATTTGCAATTTAATTACATGAAATTCAACATAAACGGGAAATCTTGCATAAGTCCAGGATATGCCCAATCAATTCATAACCATATAGCTCCAAAAACACAGCTTCATTTTCTCAAAGCAGCTGTTTTAAGGGGACTGTCCGATTTTTTTGCTTCAAAAAATCGATTTTTTTTTTTCGCTTAATCAATAGTTTATACTTTTAAAAATAACTTGTAAAAATTTGGAACCGATATCTTGAGCGGTTCAAAACTTACAGGTCATTTAAGAGGCGTGCCTCCCGTCGCGCGGCCGTCTGAGTCGATGAGCCGGAGAGCAGGTGCGAGCTATGAAACGCGTGTGAATAGCGTTCGGATTTGTGGCCTTGAATTGATGAATGAAATATAAGGAGGTAGGTATTTTTGATGTTTCTTTGTAAAAAAAATCCCGACTAAAGTCCACTTTCTTCGTGAGAAAATACACTTTTTTCTAGCCAAAATGCACTTTAAACTTTGACAGTGAATTTCTCCGTTCGTCGGAATTGATGTCGGTTGCGCTAATTAAAAGAAAACGGCTCATGATTTTATCTTGAAACTTGGCACACTTATTGTTATAATATATACGCCCATTGTAATAGAATCACATTTTTTATTTTATTTTTTTTTTCAAAGATATTGCCAAAAAACTAAAAAAAAAATGACGAAAAAACGACTTTTTTTTTCAAGTGTCCGCCATTTTGTATGTTTTTTCCCATTTTAAAAACTGTCCCTATTACAATGGGCTAAACAGTGTAAAGTTTTAATAAATTTATGAATTTTTCATTTTTGTTCACCTGAGGCAAAAAGATTCGCGCAACAAGCGGACGGAGCCATGGGCGTACCCACAGTGGGGCAGGGTGGGGCACTTGCCCCACCCTCCACCCTGACTCGAAGCTAGAAATTTACTTATATTACACAATTAGTAGTATACCTACTTATAATGATTTGTAAGGAGATTTAGAGATCAATTTTTCATGTCACTTACAAAATTTCGAATATGGAAGAAAGATCGATTCTCGCATTCGAAAACTCAAAAAATCTATGGTATGACTGTTCCAAGATGCCAATTTTTAAGATTTCGAATGCGAAAATACATCTTTCACATTCGAAATATTGTAAGCGTCATTAAAAACTAAAATTTAACTCCTCAGCAAAGTGAACTGCCTGCTCTGAATTGAGTAGGTATCTTTTTACTGCGTTGTGGGTTGCGGGTTTAATTAGAAAAAGCAACAATATATTTGTAACCCAAGTTATAATACCTATTTGTGATCAAATGTTATTCTCTAATACATTTTACTTCAGCACTGTTAGATAACAGATTACATTTTTAAGTAATTGTTTTCGAATATTTTGATCACTTAGTTTTTAACGCAAGTCTAACTTATATTACCTGTCTGTCTGTCACAGCTGTTTTACTCGGAGACTATTGAAGCTATAGAAATGAAAATTAGAAGTTAGGTGTAGCCTGTGGCCTATAAATCGCTATTCAGTAGTGCAGAATAATTACGAAAAAAATAAGAGTGGCACTCCATATGTAACTGACTGAGGGATAAAAACATTAAATGGACAGAAGTGTGGTGATCATTGGCTAGTTCTTCAAAAGTGAAATAGTAATTTCTGAATGACTTTTTTAGGCAGATATTTTTGAGATATGCGTTGTAAAGTCGTAAAAACTGTATCCCCTCTAACTTTTAAACTAAAGGGTTGAAAATTCTGAAAAAAATTGAGGAAGTAGAACATAGCATAAAATTTCAAGAAAATTGATTTGAACGACTTACGCTTACTTACGTACTTACGCTTTTGTACTTTTTGAGATATGGGATTTTAACAGTGAAATACGGAACCTTTCACTATGAGTGGTCCAACACGCACTTGGACGCTTCTTGGAAATTATTTTTGGTATTTGTTGATGACTATATTTTGATGACAGATCTATCGTTTTGTGTAGAAACCAGGTACATTAACTACGTAATCTTAAACCTATTTTGTTGGTGATTCGAAAATATCAAAATGTTATTATTCAGCCTGGCCTAGATTTTAATTAACTATACCTACTCATTTTTTTGGTGAGACAGAATCAGAAGAGGAAAAAACCGCATAAAAGTAGTGGCGAAAGTAATAGCGGTGGAGAAGAGTCAATGCAGAGTCTAAGACTTCTTGAAAAAAACAGAACCTTCTTGTAGTTATTATAGTTTAAGTGGTTTTCATGATGAGGCTGAACTGGGATATAATATATGGAAACAAAAAAAATTGGCACAGAGCGAACTGAAAGAAATGGAGCTGGTTGCGCTAGTTAAAGAATCACAACTATTTTATCCAGCCATAAAACAGGCGCTTCATATTTTACTTGCACAGCCCTGCATAACATGCACTATAGAAAGGTCTTTCAATACTTTGCGCAGAGTAAAAACTTGGTTACGGTCAACAATGACAGAAAACCAGCTTTGCGGCCTCTGCATGATGAGTGTGCATAAGGAGAGGGTTCTGAAAGTACCAAATAAATTTGGAAAAGAAACTTTGAACAAGATTTTGCCAGAACCCTCGCAGATTATTGTTGAGATAAAAAAGGGAAGATCACATAATAAAAAAAAGCATTTTTAAATTCCTACTACTTATTGAGTTTCCTAACTTTTGCCCCACCCCTAAGCAAATGCTGGGTACGCCCATGGACGGAGCGGCAAACTTTGAAGAGCTGGAGGGGGGGGTTCCCGGTTCCGGAGTGACTCAACAAAATTCTCTAATGTAGTCGAAGGATCAATAAAACGTTTAAAAAAAATCGTTGTCATACCTTCAGTAGTTTTCTTGAAAAAAAATAATTAAAATGACCTATTTTTTGGCTTAAAAAATCGGACAGTCCCCTTAATTGAACATCTTGTACCGGGGATACCGAATGATAACAAATTATTTTCAAGTAAAACGAAATGATCACAATTTTCCCTGCCCTGCTCTGTATACAATCTACAATTATGATGAGGGAGGCAACAATTAATGATTGGCAGTAATTGGAGGCAGAAAATAGAATTTTGGATCAATTGATGGAGTAAAGTGCATGCATACCCCCCATGGGTTGTTTGGTTAATTGATTGAACCATGGCTACATGATGAGCTTGTTAGCGATTTTATTATTGATAATTTTTGGCAAAGATATTTCAATTGAATTGTGAGGCATGTTTTTTTTCTCTTCGGGATCGTAACTGATTGGGGGGAAGAGAATTGAAGTTGAATTTCATTTAAAGATTGCTTATATTTGGCAGATTTATTTGAGAACTTCAATTTTAAGATTTCACTTTCATTGGTAATGGAAAAAAAAAATTTGATGTTATCAGCCTTTAACAATTCGAACTCGAATTCAATGGGTCATAGGTTAAATTTGAAGAATATTTAACTGACTGCATGTCAGCGTGGATTTAAAAAAATTGTTGTAAAATGTGTATTCATTATCCAAAAGATAACGTCAAAATCTTGATCTTAAATTTTTTTTTTTATACTAATACTAGAAGTCTGCAGAATGATGAAATTTAAAATTAGACAGTTATTCAATATAAAATTTACTCAAACTTATAAATTATTACAGCTTAACTTGATTTTGAGTTCCCCGCACGGATTTTGATGAAGCTTTATACGAACGTTCATGCACTTAAAAAATGAGCATCTTATATTTAAAAAAGGGTAACAGGTAAAAAAACCAACTTTCCTCTTTTTAAAGGAATATATTCTTAAATCTTATAATATTTCTTAAAATGAACACTATTTATTTTTAAACTTTAACAAAATCGGTTTTGATTGAAAGAAACATTGTTTATTTCAATACAAATAATGATCCTTAGGAGAATGGATAAATTTTGTGTACTTAAATTAAAGAACAAATCACTTTGAATCAAAAGAAGCACTTACTTGATTTAATGAGCATATGTACTTTCTTGCTATAAAGAAATAAATAAAGAATTAAATCTATTCCGTCGACAAACTTAAAATAAAAAGTGTTCTTCGGGCTCGTATAGAAAGTAAATATTTCTTTAATTTTGACTAGGTTTTTTTCTAATTCTTGTAAAATTAAGTCTTTTATTTTGAAAAAAATGTTGTATAGGTTCAACACAAAATGTTTTACTTCGTAAGGTATTTTATTTTGTTATAATTGCAAATATTCGTTTTCAAAACTAAGAGTTTCGTGATTCCAATTTAGACAATTTAGTTTAGACTCGTATTCAAAGACGTATGAGGGAGCTATAGGAAGATTTCATTTGAGTGTAGATGTCTTTATATCTTTAGATTGGTAAAATTGAAATACGTTACTTACTGAAGGGTAAATAGATCTGAACTTAATAACAAAATTACCTAATTTTCCTTTTTGCACAAACTAGTGAATATGGGCACTCTGTACCCGACAATAAACACTTCCTGTTTTTCCCCAGTGAGCCACGTCCAATTTTAGAAGCCCACATAACGTAAGAGCAATCAATAAAAATAAAATGAAATGTGGAGCCCATTGAAACAGGATTTCAGAGAAGTTCGAATGGAGCACTTTTCCGCAATTTCCCCCATAACGACTAAAGCAACTATTCGAGGCAATTCGCATCTTGAGTGCCAGAAGAGATACCGAAGGCGAAGACGAAGACAGTTTGAAGACGCAGAATAGTGCCTAATGAGAGGACCGAAAATACACCAAGTAAAAACAACCCATTGACTACAGTAGTCGTCGGCCTCGATACTGTCTGCTATCGTCGTCGGCACATTTAACGCAATGAAGTTATAGTTTGGAGGTTTGAAAGGCCCGAATACATTAGGGGATGAAAAGAAGCTGGGGGGCTGTGGCGCTTTCGCAAAACTACTTCTCGCTGCTGGTGTCCACAACAAAGTACACAACTCCGAGGAGAGCGTTCATTACGAGGCAAAAGACGAAGAAGTGGTAAATTGTTGCCTAGCTGCCGCCGCTATGTTTGGCCAATATCTAAATATCTGTAATATGTTGGGCTTGGTGTGGCGCGCTGTAATGTACCGAGTACTTGGCTTGTTTGTCAAACGATTTTTATATATATATATTTTTGTTTTGTTCAGCCCTCCACCCGCCCGCCCGCCGAACCCGTCCACCCTTTTGTGGACTGAATCTATTCAGTGTTATTGTTATCTCCGGGATGTTTGGGGCCCCCCCGCCCGACGCCACCCCGCCTCTGTGTATGCTTGTCCTGTCTTGGCACAAACTGATGGCAAAAATAGGATATACATGGCGCCTCCGAGGGTGGATTGGGGCCCAGTAGAGTTCGACCAGCGCGACTCCAGTGGGCGGCAGCGGCATGGGCCAGTTTAAATGTGTTGTCGATTATTTTTTATTATCCATCGCTCTATTTCCTTTTAACTTGAAAGCTTTGTTTCATTGCTGATAATGTGCCTTTCAAGAGGCCACGACCGGCCGAAGGTGGAACAAAGACGACCATCGTCAGCATTGTTGTCGTCGTCGTCGTCGTCGTCGTGTTGCTGCCCTACACGTCTTGGGGGGGTTTGTTTTTAGTTTTTATTAACGAAGCGGAATAATGATTAGGGGTGGTAATAGTTTGAGGATATGGCTTATTTCCACATGATGATGTTTTTCAGGCTTTCACTCAATTTATTTTGTCTGCATGTAGGGCCCATTTTCAGTGGCAATTCACTTCAACCATAAAACTAAGGATGGGTGTTAATTTGCCATTCAGACAATGGAAAAGGACACCGGATAAATTCAAAACACGATTATTCCGGGAATGAAAAGGGATTTGAGATATGTTCTGTAAAAATTGTATTTATATTCTTTAAATGATGTGCTATTATGTACTATATATACATATGTCGAAAATATCTGTCTTCAGAAATCTTTTTAATATTTATATATTCCTTATTCTAGTCCGGTATTGGAATGTACCAAACAATTCTGATATGCAGTGATATTTAATGAGCCTAAAATCAAAAAGAATCAAACAAATAACTTTCTTTACTTAAAATTGGGTAAGGCTGCTCAGCACAACATGATTGTTCATATAACATTAACTTATACTAGAGCCTTATTCAAGAACTCGACTCGATTTCATTTTCAGATTCTATAACTCGATAGAGAGAACGAAAAAGTGTTGCCCTAGGGCCTAGGCTATAAAGAATGTAAAAAAGCAGCCAGCTTCACTGACTAAATTACTTCATTTGAGCTGAAATTAAATTGTCAGTTAAATTTTTTTAGAATTTTTGAAAAATGGACATTATTGCGCTATAAAAATAGTAATTCGGAAGAAAACAAGAGACAAAAGTGACCCTCTTAGATTACCAAATGATATGTAAGTAATATTTCAGTTTGGTGTTAATAATTGTAATGCAAATTATAAAATCCAACAGGTTTAAAAAACTATTCCGGGTTTCAAAGGAGATTTTCGTATAGATTTATTGGAAGAAATCAAGGAGAACTTCAAAACATCTGCGCGGTCAACAGCTTTGCGAGATGATTTAAAACTGATGACTTCTTATTTCGTTCGCTGTCTGTACCAAGCCTTTGCTTTTTACTCTGCTGTAGCTTTTTCTTAATCAAGAATTTATAATCTGTCCACACCTAAATGTTATTGAAAATTATTTGTGGTTACTACAAAAATTTTGGTAATTTACTGAATTCTTAACCCTTTGCACTCGAAGATTTTGCGTAAGCAATAGCTGAATGGCGCCCTAGAGGCGCCATTCGAGTGCAAAGGGTTAAAGCCCTCTGCTGTTTGCACCAACCGTTTCGCTAAATCTCTGTTTCTCCATAAATGTCACCTTACATCATATTGTTTTTGTTTTGTAATGGTTGTCCTAGAGTTTTATTTTATAATTGAATATTTTCTTTTAAAAATTAAATACTTACATCTTGCCCGTAAAACATTCACAGCACAATTGCACAAAGAACATTCGGTTCACATTTAGTTGTCACTCGAATGTCAGCAAATTATCTCAATATCGAGTTCTGAATTCCCTGAACCAATTTTAATGAAGTTTTGTTTTTTCAGCAAAAACGCATAGAAGCGAATATGATTTACGAATTCAAGTTTAATACGGAAAACATTAATTTTTTTTAGATTTGTGCAGTTTTTGCTACAATTGATTTAACTCCTTGTTCAAGAATTTAACTTCTGCAGTCAAATTCTCATTTCAGCTCTTGCTTTTCTGAAGCTGAATTGATCGGTCGCATACAGAAATTGAGTTCTTGATCACAGGGTAATATTAAATTGTCTCAAAAATGTCCAAAATCTCGTGATATCCGTTGAATAGAGTACTAAAATTAATTTTTGCTTAATTAATTTTTGTTTTTAAGAAGATAGTGTGGTCTAAAAAAATATTAATTTAATTTCTATTGTATTCTTTATCACCTACGATAAACTTCAAATTTAGTTAAGGTTTTTAATATGTAAAGACGAAATACTGTAAAACTTGTAGTGTTTAACGTAATTTAAATTTAAATTTTAGATATAATTTTGTATCGATATCTGATATTGCAATTGACGCATAATATTGTAATCAAATCAAGCTTAATCATTGCATATTGTATTTTATCGAATATTAGAATAAAGCAGCTAAAGAACTTATTATGGAACACGTCAATTGCATTCCATTGTTTATAATTCGGCGAGAATTTTGCGAATTTCACCATCATACGAGGCGAGGCCAGATTACAAAATCCCTCGACGGGCATCAAACAATAATTTTCATCCAGGACCGGTGGCCATCAATAATTTATCGAGCGAACCCGTTGCCCGTTATTGAATTAATTCCTCAATATTGTGTGGAAGTCAACACGGCACAGAATTTCCCGCAAAGCAAACCAAACCAAATCTTCCATGGATAAAATCCGGGCCCGTTCCCGTCCTCTCCTGAAATATGGCGGGTGATTTAAATCAGGCGCTCGTGTCTGATTAAAATGATCCCAAATATGTGCACATTGACGCCTAACACGGCCGGTCGGCTACGGTCGCGGTCAAGTGTCATTAATTACAGAACGGATACGATGTAAATCAATTAAGAAATGAAACAAAGTAATTTAGTAATCATTAGCGTGGTCGGGCGGCTCGGCCTGGGCTTCGTGCTTCGCCCGGCCCGGGCGGCGCACAAGCTCCATTCAGTCTCCAGCAGCAGGGATCAAATCGGGCAGCTGGAGCGGCCCCGGAAGGGAGGACGGATTATTTATAGTCGACTCATCTCGAATCTTGCAAGACCTCTTCTCATTAGAATGTGGACGAGTAATAGAGAAAATCAATTATGCCGCCGAAGCACCACCTCTGGCGGGTGTGGGGCACCCGAGAGGGCCAATAATAACTACTCGTATGAGTGGCCACTGTAATTTCCAAGTACTCGAATCTCCCCCGGGACGGGTCGATCGCCCAGCAGTGCACGGCCTCGAGCATTAAAAATCAATTACCGGATTTGATTGATTGCAATAATTTCACAGATGGTAAATTACTTGAAACAAATTTTTTTTTTCTTTTTTTAAAACCAACAACTACGACGACGACGCTAGCTAGCAGCGGAGCGCTAGACAGTAACAGGGCCTCCGCCCGGTCCAGAATATGATTTTGGTTAGCTTCATGGATCTGGCGCTCGGCTTTAAATGTCCGAAATTGATATAATGACGCACGGAGCTTAACTTTGGGGCTCGTTGGGCCGACGACGACAACGACGAGGCCGGGATTCCCAAGAGGCCCCATCAGGTGCGGGGGGAGTTTCGGCGGAATGGATATTTCGCTAGTTCGCCCGATCCGAAGAGCTTTCCAGGGAATGTGTAATTGCGTCTGGAGTTCACTCGAGCTCTTAAGAGTAATTGATTAATGGCCCTGCAGTGGCGTGCACTTTTGGCATGAAACTGCAAAATTGAACGCTCCCCGAATGATCCCCTTGTTACGTGACCCACGTGCACTAATGGCCAAACCAACTGCTTATGCATTCACCTGCAGTTCTCATATTTCACTTCAAAGTTATGAGTACTTTGCGAGTTATAAGGGTTAATGTCGGTTTACATTCATAAATGGCCTAACCTAACTATCTTCCTACGACATCTGCAAACAAGCGTGTTATGGTATGTTATCCAGAGTTCTATTGTCCACTATTTTGGTCAACCATAATTGTTTATTATGCATAGTAATCCGTTACATAAAACATAGTGATCCATAACATAATACAGTAACTAAACCCTAACAAATTTCATAGTTATGCCATAACTCACTTTTTGGTACTTCCGTTCAAGTTCTATTTACGAAACTCAAATCAGTAGAAACAACCAAAAAAATAGTACCAGAAATAGTTTGATATGGGTAGATTTTTAAATAAATAAAATACACCGACAATTTTTTATTCGAAGATTTCATATTTCGCGCCAAATCACTACCATTTATTGAAAAAATAATTACAAAAGGTTGCAATTTGGAAATATTTTATAATACATACTATCTATTTATTATTATGATATATTTCGTTACAAATTTTATTGTGAAATATACATCCAATTTTTTATTTTGAAATTCGTAAAAACCAAACTAAACGTCCAAAAATTAGGTTTGTAAATTCGATGTCAAAAATTTCGAAAGATTTTACTAAAATCTTACAAAAAATATATTAGAACTTCTAAAAGAAAAAGAAACAGAGTAATCATTTTAAAGTGCTTAAGTAATTAGGTGTCTTTATATAATTAACCTTCAGTTTAACCCAGAGTAACGATTAAAATTTTATGTGATTCCAATTATAAGATGAAATGAATCTATCAAAAAAGTCAATTACAATTACGAAGTAATTTGTAATCGGTAGTTATTCGAATGACATTAATTTGTAATCATAATCCAAGATGATTACAAATAAAATTAGTTTTATTTAACTTTTACTGTCAAATACCAAATTTATAAAGAGTAAAATTCATATTATATGTATTATTAATTGACAATTGAACATATTTAATTTAAGGTACTATTACCGTCTAGAATTTTCAAAAAATGAATTTTTTTTTTTTTACATTTTTAGATTCTTTATACCTTCAATAATAACTGTCTAAAATATTAAATCGAAATTCGAAGGCAGTGCCGAGATATAACGACTCAATTGAAGCGCGCTCTCGGCTGTTCCCATGTTCTAAATAAACTTTAAATGCGTTTTTCTCGAGTTTAGGTTTTTTTAACTGGCGGACAGTTAATCTCCGGATCTACTGGGCCGATTTTAATAAACTTTGAAGCATTCTGTTCGTTGTTATATCCTGCGTGATAGTTTACCACAATTTGACCACAAAAAAAATATATAAAATTTTTGAGCCTGAAAAAAGGTCGAAAAAAAGGGCGATTTTTGAAAAAAATTTTCAAATGTCCGCCATTTTTTTATTTTTAATGATTTTTCAATTTTTCTGGTAAACTATCACGTAAGAGCACTTCCTTTTTGTAACTCTTTTTGAATTTTATATTTCAGACTTACCGTTCCAGAGATTAACTGTCCGCCATGCAGCAATGTTTTTTTGAGAAGAAAATTTGAGCGCCCTGTATTAAATTTACAGTTAATAGAAAATAAAAATAAAAAATTTTTTCGTAATCTTCAAGAACTGTTTAATACTGTAAAAAAAGTTTGATAACAATATATAATATAGAAAGTGAAAAAAAAATTGTTGCATATATGTCATTTTTTAGCATTCTAGACGGTAATAGTACCTTAACTTAGTTTCTTTCTTTCAGTGTTTGATTTAACATATGTATACATATGATTTAGACTGTTTCAAAACGTAGTGATACCGCAGAACTTCACAATCAGCTTAATCGTTTCTGAATCTGACACTGCGTTTTGGAAAATAACCTTAACCATGAAATCGTAATCAATTAGGCATAGAATCAGATTCTAAAATAATCAGGAGTGATGATTTTCATGTAATCTTACTATTACTACTATCAAATACTAAAACAAATAATCAAAAATATTGTTTATCCGTTATTATTTTGTAATTGTGACTAATGTGAGTAATATAAGTAATCAATTACATTTGGTTATCGATTTCGCCAAACTCTGGTTCAACCGAATGTTTGTCACACTCAAACAGTAGCAAATTTCGAGCTTTATTGCTAGTAATTAGTACTTATATGCAGATGTTTGTTCGTTTTACTTGACTTACGGACAAGTATTAATTTTAGTTTATTAGCAGCACCTGTAAATCAATTACCCTAAATTAGACACATATGTCTAAACTTGTCTAAACTTTAATTCCTATTTATTTCTATATATTTTTGAGGCTTTAAACGTGAATTAGTTACGTGCTGATTTAAAAAAAACTTAAAATTGGTAAACCTTCAAAAATTTTCCTCGAAAAAATCTCCCATTTGCACTCCGCCACTGGTAGATTTCTGGATATTAATCGAATCATTATTTTAATGCCCCATCATAATGAGCACTATACATAACCACGCTTACCGTCGCAGCTCGGTTATGGGTTTCTACATAGCCGGGGGGCGCTTGCTGCTTATGTCTGTAGGTGAGCTCCCCTTTCGGCTGCCTCGCCTGCTGCGCTGGTCTAAAAAATCTATTGACTTGTACTTGGGCATCGAATCTATTCTCGTCTGAGGCGACTGAAATTGACTGGGACGAGTACTTTAATTATACGTACGGAGCCGAGGGTTACGAAACCACGCCGAGGAGTGCAATCGGAGGCGAAATTTTGAGGCAACTCTTGAGAGTGCTCTGCGGAATGTTCAGATTTATTATTATAAATCTGTGTTGCATACGGAGCTTTTGTAATTTAAACATTTTGCTGAATGTGGTTAATGTAAAGACATGAATTAACTGGAAAGGAGAGGAATGAAAAATGTCCATCACCTGCTTGAGTGTGGACCTATTTCCCGTCGTATCTCTTGCAGAGGGATAATAAATTTTTAGATGAGATCTCTTCGCTAGCAGGTTTTTCGTATATAAAGCTCATAAAATCACCGTATACGGGAAGGTGAATCGATTCAATTGGGCGTCGAAATGACCACAGTAATCTGTTTTTTATCTTCTTTTCAAACAAATTTTTCTTGTAATAAAAATAAAATTGTGAAAATGCTCTTTTTGTCCGACAAAGCTGTGTCAATTAATGAAAGCAACGAACGCGGCTTTACCTGTTTTTGATCTAAGATCAATTGGGCTTTGACCTTTTTAGCTGAAGTAACGCTCAGGCTCAAGATTCATTTTGAGAGAAAGCCGCGCTTTATGGGAAACTTATGCAAATGAGTCCAGCGACACTTTGTGTCAGAAAAGAGGAAATATTTCCAGAAACTACGACGATAGTCGAAAAATCTAAGCCAAATTAGGCCCCCGTCTTTGACCGCAGGTTTCACTAAAGTGGAGAAAGACCTGCTTAATTAGGGATTTTTTTTGTTTTGTTTTTGTTAGGTGTGTACCAGACAGTGACATTAAAGAAGGAACATCAAAGTGGAACAATTATTGGGAGTTTTGTTTAAATTCAATTTTATGTGCGTGCGCGCGCTCCGTTCTTCTTTTAGCGGGAGCTAACAATTCAGAGGAGCAACTTTTGCGATAATAAAATGCAAAACGAGCCAAAAACCCACCCGATTGTGCCACGAGCCAGTCCCGCGGATTCGAAGTAAAATTATAACTTGAAATACAACCCCCTCTGGAATGGCAATAATTCAACCCCTCGTGCTTCTCTTATTTTGATTTCCTTTTTTTTTCTGTCTCGGTAGCGAAAAGCGCTAATACAACGAATCATAAATTTTTATTGCTTAGAATTACTACTTGGTGCTGCCTGGAAGGGCTCTATACTTCTTCAGTTCGGCAATAAACACGAAAACTTTCTTATTTTCCCTTTAAAGAAATACTCCTGTAATTGTTAGGGATGATAATTGTTCCACGGAAACATAATGTACACTCTGTGCCTTGTTTTCTCCAAAGGTATGTTGCCTCTATGGTTACAAATTATTTGCCCCCGAAAAACCGCAAAGGATATTTTACTTCTCTAAAATGAAACCTTACTCAGGTGATGAGCTACAAAAATCACGTAAAACTTTTGTTATAGTTCTCAGACGGTACTAACTCTTTTGTTTTAGATCTATACCTTCGCTGAAGGTGGTATGGGCCACAAAAAACACGTTATGGTTTTGTTACAGTCTTTCGACGGTACTTAGAAACTATATACCTTTTTTTAGATCTAAATGTGTCTTCTAGTATGAGTTAGGAATAACCTCATTATGAAGGAAAATCGTATATTGATTTTCTTAAGGCCTCATAAATGAATATTCTTAAAACAGCATTGATGAAAATGGCTGTTTTCAAGAATTTAGTTTTTGCAGCCGCCTACTCAATTCAACTTAACAACAGCGATTGCTGAATTGCGTAATAGGCTAGAAGTGGGTTTTTGAAATTAGCAATAATTCATGAATATATATTTTATTGGTTGAATTACTAAAAATATGAGAAAATTGACTCAATACCAAATTTTCTTGGTAAAACACCATATTAATTTGATACCTATACTACAGCTTTACTTTCCGAGTTGATCAGGCAAGTTATATAATATAGGTCGTGCTAACCTACACTGCTATTATTCTACTATTCTTGTTATGCTGAACGTTTAGAAGGTGATTTATATGAGACAATATTGAATAACAAGGAGAGGTCATTCTAACACGGTCTCAAAATTTCAAACCATATACAAGCTCTCAAAAATATACCTATCAAAATTTCCGTTTAGATAAAGTCGGGCAGGATATCTTGTAAGAAATATAGATAGAGAAATAGTCACCAAAAAATTCTCGCAGACAGCATTTACAGCGTAAGCTATAAAGTGAAGCATTTTTATAATGCATTTTTAAAGGCGACCTGGAATGATTGCATTGGTATTGGTTCAATGGTTTCTCAATCCTACCTTATTTTGCAATTGTAGAATTGTTCCAATGTACACCTCTCAAACTTGTGCCTTTCTCTCACTAATGATTTCTTTATTACAACTTAATTCTAACAAAATTTTCCACTTCGTTACTAAGTACCAACGGAACAGCAGAAATTGCCTAAAATGTTTGTAAAAACACTACTTCTTATGGGGAAACTAGCAGTTGTATTTAAAGTACTTGTAGTTTAACACTTAGTAAATGATATTAAATTAATGGTAGAGAGATTTGAAATTATTGGCAACAAAGCCAAACTATTGAAAAACGTTGCCATTATAAATTGTTGAAATTAAATTGCATATTGGTAGTATATAGTATATATTTTTTTATTTCCTCTGAATAATAAATTATTCTTTTCTTTTTCCAGGAGCCATACCATAAAACGTCCGTCCGAGAGTTTAAAGTAAAATAATGTTACGATAATACTGGCTGTGGAGAAATCATCGCATGCAACACAGAATTGAGTCCTATATTTATTTTTGACGAGTCTTCCCCTGTTTCACCCCAATAGTGTAATAAAAAAATATATTGTATGTAAAATGATACATTCAAATGAGTGCACTTGCACACCCTCTTCGAATGCTTGGAAATCGTAAAGACAACGACGAAGACGTGCAATTAGAAAGAAGTATCCCCAGAAGGAGAAAATAATGAAGAGATAGCCACAAGGAGGATATGGCATATTCATGAAAATTGGCTATTTTATTTATTTATTTTTATTTGAAGTCCGATTAGTGTTTAAAGATACTAAGATTGAAAAACCCAGAGAAAACGAAGAAGAGAAGGGACATTTTACACAAAAGTAAGAAATAAAATAGAGCCGAGGAGAGACTATCTCGCTGTGTCGTCGATAAGGAGAGACTATACCACCTAAATGACTGAATCAACACAAGTCCAGCAGACGACAGAGAACAACAATACGGGGGTGACCAAGATGGATCCACCGCCGGTTTCGCCCTCACCATCCGAGCAGCAGTACGCCCTCAAATGGAATGACTTCCAGAGCTCGATATTATCGTCGTTCCGGCATCTCAGGGATGAGGAAGATTTCGTCGATGTTACCTTAGCCTGTGATCAGAGATCATTTACAGCACACAAAGTAGTCCTAAGTGCTTGTAGTCCATATTTTAGGAAATTACTTAAGGCGAACCCATGCGAGCATCCGATTGTCATATTGCGTGATGTTCGGGCGGAGGACGTTGAGAGTTTATTAAGGTAAGGGCCACCCAATTGACTCGTCCGTATTGTGTGGAGGCCGGGGTAAAGATTTTCCTGTTTTATTTACTTTATTTTTTGTCTATTTTCACAGGTTTATGTACAATGGGGAAGTGAACGTGGGTCATGAGCAGTTGAGCGACTTCCTGAAAACTGCCCAACTTCTACAAGTCCGAGGACTAGCCGACGTGAATGGTACAACATCGAAATCATCATCATCTGGACCCGCTGTGAATACAACACTTTCATCATCTACTCCTGCCGTACAAGAGTTAAAGGCGTCGCCGGTAAGACGGATTAAAGTAACGTGGCAGTTCCATAAAACCGAATTTGTCCACGGAATTTTTGAATTATTCTAATTAAATGTATAAATGATTGCAGACATCAACGTCATTGCCATGGGATGTTTCCGATGATCGGTCAAATCACTTAACTCCCCCGCCTCAGAAACGAATTAAGAGTGCCGACCTCTATCGGGCCCAGCACGGTATTAGTCCTGAACGGTTGTTGCTAGATAGGGAACTGCCTTTAGGTCAACATCCCTTGCATCGGGAACGTGATAGAAATCGAGATCGTGACCATAGTAGGGAGACATCCCGGGATCGGGACAGAAGTTTAGAATTAAGGGATTCGCTGCTAAGTCAAGCTCTAGAAAGTGGACAACAATTGCCACAAGGCCAGGTATGTTGATTTCACTGCTATTGATTACTTTATGCTTGTTTTCCTTAATCCTCGAGTTCTGTTAGTAGTAGTCAGGTCAGGAAAAATGTTGTACTAATTTCATATTATCATACTTTAAAGCTGGTACAAACTATCAGTGCACATAAGAAATTATGTATCGATTTGGATTAAAATCAAATACAGCTTACTATGCACAGCTTTGCTATTTAATAGTTAGTTTGTAACATAAAACAAGCATACTGTACAGTGTGGACTGGCCTTAAGTTACACAATTGAAATGACAAAATCATTCACATCTCAAGCATCTAAAAATACATTTTTTTTTTCTAAATTCTGCAACCATCTAATTGCCAATAGATTTTTCTTTTGGGTTTTTCGTTCGCTTTGCTCTGAGATATGTTTTTAACTTGAAATCTGGATAAAACTAATTTGTCCCAAAAAAGATATAATGCGATTCAAAGCAAGCGAGTGGTATTTTCCGCTCTATTCTGAAGGCATTGAGTACTGTTCAGGACTGTAGGATTTCTCTCGGAGAGTAACTATAAAATTATAGATCTTGGGTTTTTCAAAATTCCGCACTCAATCAAAAATGGTCGGATTTTCATAAAATTTGCTTTGCTCGATTTCTATAACTAAAGCTAAAATCGATTTAAAAATAGGGCTCGGTTAATTTATTAACCATAACTAGGCTATTTGATGATCGATACGATAAAAATTTTCTTCAAAAAAAGATTTTTTACGAAATATTGATGAAATACGACATGGTTTTTTTTGTTTTTTTTTTTTTTTTTTTTATGGCAAACTGGTTTTTACAGCGCCAATGTCTTTACTGGTAGATAATTGCTTCAAGATTAGCAAGAATTACTTAAAATTTCGAAATTGTTTTTGAAAAATTTCATATTTACTTATTAGTAGGTTAGTTTATCTAATTTTCGATTTCCCAAATTTTCGTTTTCGAGTATAATTGATAACAATCCCTTTCATTTTGATGTCTGAATTTTTTAGATCCTCGACAAGAATTTTTTTTTTGCTCTCAAATGTAGAAGTATACTTAAAGGTTTATTGTAGTGAAAACGTTCGTGCCGAATTCTTGAAGAAAAGTCCTAAGTAACAAATCGGGCCTCAACTTTAAATATTTATTTGTATTTGTTCTGAAGGAACCATAAGATCAAGGGTTAGGAGGGGGTCAAACAAAATTGCTAGGTATCCTCTTCTCCTTAGGTTGAAGCATTTCATAACTTTGAAATAAACATCTTATGTCTCTCCAATACGTTCTACTGAACCAGTTCCCTAAATCCTACCTCTTTTCACAAAATTGGAAATATCACTTTCCGGAAAATCACCCCATTACCTCAGTTTTCTAGCTCTTGAACGAGATACATCATAAAATTGCTAAGAACATTAGGGTTGAAATTTATATTCAATCCCTTCCACTTTCTTCCTCTATTGCAGAAACATCCGGATTTGGCATCATTACAAGCCCAGAGCACGGGCGAGGATTCAAACAGTAGTGATACAGAGCCATCGGACCGAGGTGATGGTCAAATGGACGGAACAATGGACAGCGTGAATGGCTCTATGGACAACCAGCGATCTCATTCGTTTCCAAGTGCATTTCTAGGACTCCAAGGTATCCCTGGACTCCTGCCCGGTCCTTCTGGCATTCATGGTGCTGATAACTTCGGTAAGTGGCAAATTCCCATTTTCATTTTGAATATATATATATATACAAAACCAGTACTTCTGCTTGATTTTCGATTAGTTTACCGAAGTAGTTTTCATTTAGCCACTCAAGTTTTAGTGTTCACTTATTATTTTTCTTTATAATTTTCATCCTTTTTGCGTTAAATATACATTTTGTATATTATCCGACACACAAAATCATCCTTGATATTTGTTAGATGGTTTGGTCCAAGCTAAAGAAGAACAGAGTAGAGAACGCCTGGACACGGACACACGCGCGCGTGTTCCTTCGATTCGATTCGAATTCAATTCGAGTTCAACTAGTCGAGCTATGAAGACATATCGCATTAAAATGATAATGACCATCATTCGGCTCTAATCATTTCTGACCATTTGGCTTTTCTCCCTTTGTGCAGCCGTGGCACGGACGAATATTATTCCGCACACATACATCAAAGATGAGGGAAAAACGGGAACAAAATCGAATTTAATATCATAAACATTCAATAAGGAGACATCATAAAGGCCAGAAAGTAGAAATATCGGAAGAAAATGGCAGAACATATTAAATCGAATGGACATTTGTATGTACAAGAGCCCACTGGAGATGGCCCCCGTCCGGCCAGGGCTGAGGGCGGGAGGGGGAATGGGAGCCAAAAACGGAAACTTTTACATTAAATTCCTTTCTTTTACGTTTTATCTTTTTCTATTTTTTAATACGTATATCTGTGTGTTCGACCGCTCGTAAGTACTTCCTCCCTGGGGAGGGCTCTGAAGGGCGAAAGGAAAGGATGTGTTCCGCCTCCTTCGGAACCCGGGGATAAAAATTGAAAGTTTTCAATACACAATGCTTCGGAGCGATTTCCTTTTCTAAAAGGCAAAGAGAACAAGATAAAAAGTGTGAAAGATATCACTCACACACAAGGTAATGTGGGCAGTATAAGGAAAAGTGGGGGTTTACTCTCGTACTTTGTTGCCTTGTGTAGGGTTTGCATTAATAGTTGAAAACAGCTTGTGAAGGTGGACGTTGTGGGCACGGTTGGCACATATGTGGTTCCTCTAACTGAACTCTTATCCCCTAAATTGAGCATTCATGTCCTCTTTAGAGTGTGTCCATCCCTTCGAAGGCTTCATTAAGTTTTTAAATTGATTTACAAACTACTGCAGAATTTGTTTTAACTTTACCTCTTATTTCGTATTTGGGTTTTCTATTTTCAGAACTTATTTGGTGTTTACTTCAATTTATATTTTATTAGTGTTTCCTACCCAGTTCTGACGAGTGTACCTGGTTATAGAAGTTTTGATCAATTTTCTTCTAAAATCAAAATTAGTTGAAGTTATCACCGAGCTTTTTCCTCCCATATTTTTTATAGTATTCATTTTAAAATTAAATATAGTCTTTATTATGACTCGTTTTTCTTTTTCAATAAAATTCTGGAACAAAGAATCTTAAATTAGACAGTTTTTCAACCAAATAAAATAATTACGTCTTCCAAAAGGCAAAAATTTAAAGTTTTCTCTGCTTCTATATATAAAAAACTTTTATTTCTTCCACCATCATCATTAAGAATATCACAATTTTTTATTTTTGTCCTTTTTTTTAATTCGCTTCGAAATCAAAAATGAAAGTCATTTTCAAAATTGGTTGGTTTTTCTCTAATAATACCCTTTTATCCCGCTCTGAAAATGACAATGTGAAATCAGTTTTTTTTCGATTTTTTTAAAAATTGATTTATAACAAGGACATATAAGAATAGTACATATTCAATTTTTAGAAAAAAACAGCAGTTATTTGAGAGTAGAAGATCAAAATAAGATTTGTGACTAAAACTGTACCCGAGAATATGGACAATTCTGTTGATTTTAAGAAAATATCTATAATATAAAATCAGTCAAACAAAATTCGTTTTATGACCTTGGACTCTATACGGTCAAAGAGTTATATCACAAAAATCCTGATGAAGTTAATATACACATATATATATTATATATATTAAACTCTTGGACATGTCCATAATTTTTAACTTCACACCAACCCTCATATATCATAACTAAAGAAAAAATAGTAATTGGTCTAATGCTTCGATTGAAATGTGAAAAACCCCATCAAACAAACTTGATCATGCTCGTCCTTGATGTTCTTGGAGCCGCAACAAACAAGCAACGAAGCAATTTGTTTGGCCATACCCAACCATAAATTCGGTCATGCCTCAATTTTCAAAAATCATACGTCCAGTAATACATCAAAACGGGCGGTGACAGCAAAAAAGGGCCATAAATGAGGAGAAAAGGCGAAAAGAGAGAAAAACTCGATTTCCACTACTTTTCTCGAAGATTTTAATTAATTAAACAACCCCACGCTGGGCATAAACAGAATATTCACCCCTTTTAAGTATCTTTCACCCTGAGCGCATTAGCAGAAGTGCGGAGCCAATACAGCAGGAGCCGGCTATCGGGGGCGGGGGTGGGGGTGAGGATGAGGGAGAGTAAAGAAACTGTGCCTAGCCCTAGTCCTAGCCCTATACCATGGCTATACCCTCTAAATCTCAGCTTTCGTGCACACAGTCCGTCCGTCCAATCTTAACAAAAGATGGACGTTCGGAGCAAACATCCTCCTGCGAGGCTCCCAGCACAATATATGCGTGTTATATCTACATTAATGTACAAAATACCTATCGAGGCCCCAAACCCCCCCCTGTGGCCCGCCCCCGCAGCTCCCCTCCACTGTCGGGCCGGACAAATATCTATATGAAAAACTACGCAGAGCGGCAGAGCCCTATATCTGTAGCCACCCATCTATCTGTCCCTGCACGCACGTATCAAATACATTGAACGTGTATAAGACGGATGTGCAGATAAGAAATAGATTGCGTGGTTGGAAGGAAAGGCTGAAGGGATGTGGACTTAGTATTCCGCACAACTTGTTATTCTTCTTTTGTATCTGTCCAACTTTGACTAGACCATTTCTCCGAAAAAGGAAAAACTTTCTAAGTTTCGTGTGCCAATGGGAGCGTATTGGTAAAAAACAGGCGAACACACGCAAGATGATGAAAGTGGCAGCACCAGCAGCAGCAGCAGCAGTGGCGGCAACAGTAATAACAACAACAACGCCGACACTGCCCCTAGAAAGAAGAAGAAGAAGAAAAAACGTTTTTTTTTCTTCTTTTTTTAAGTTCGAGGCTCCAAGCTGACGTAGATAGACCCACGGTGGCGACCAACCAACCGAACGAAAAGGGTTAATTTTTTCCCATTTCAAGGAACGAGTGTGTTGCCACATCTTTTGGCCCCAAAAGAGGAGCTACTCAATGGACGGACATCTTTGAAATTGAAATTCTTCCTTCCAGGTAGATGGCTTCAATTGCTAGGCCTATATCTAAGGAGGAGAGAGAGCTCCACATCCTTATCATTGGGGCATCGTAATGAAAGTGAGCCTCTTCTCCTATGTGAATAATTCAACGACCCCAAAAAGAAGGGGTGGTTCGGTCATCCGAGCGGTGTGCTATCTAATGCAATACAAGGTTAATAAAGTACTTACCCCAGAGCCGAAGAGGGTGATTTTACGTCGCTTAACCCTTTACGTGCCGCCTCTTTACAAAATCACTTTGAATGGTCTTCCGCCTTTTAAAGTAGAATGCGAAAGAGCCAAACCCCCAACAACACCACCACCACCACCATCACCACCAGCCAACCTCTCCTCTCAGCCCTATAGTCGGGTAGAAAGAAAGGGCTTGACTGCTGGGCTTGGTTGAATTTTCATAAGTGCCCGTTTGTTTAAGGATTTCATTTTATCAAAAAAAAAAAAAAAAAAAAAAAAAAAACAGAAGAAGAAAAAACGAAAACTTAAAACGGAAAGGACGGCCGGATCCCGGGTCAGATGGATATCTCGATATCAACCTGGAATTATAAAATATCATGAAATAGCATTTCGGACGTCTTCAAATTTGTAAGAGCAACAAATGTTCTGCGCCCCGGCTGTAGTAAGCGTTTTCAATTTAATTGTTTTCTTTTTAATGCTTCCTTCTGGCATATTGCATTTACGGAAATTAACAATATTATATACCAAGGGGACGCCTTCGTTTTTTGGTTCAATGAGTCACTTTTTTTTTTATGACAACATGCTGCTTACTGGGTATTTCTAAAGAAATCAAATCATACGGTTAGCATTATAAAAGAAGGGGTCTAAGCAAAGATTACAAGAGCAATTGAAATTTAAAATGAAATTGGTCTATTTATGCTGACATTAATATTACGTAATGGAGCAGATTTGTTTACTATATTCATATATATAATATATAACAGAACTTAGTACTATATTGGAGATTACCTGTAGACGCAATATTGAATTTTCGTGAAAACACAATTTGCCTACTTTTTTGGTAACACTATTCATAACTTTTACTACCAAATAATCTCTATTATTTTCGGCATCTTACAATGAGAAACCAACCTTATTAATAATAAATAATTAAAAAAAACTTGAGCCCAATATCATATTCAAATAGCAAAAATAGATAAGAATAGAAAAACCAGAAACATATATCAATCGTAAGACATAAAGCGAAAATATGTAGATATGTATAAGGAAAAAACATTGGCTGGTATTTCTATCTCTTCAAGTCTTATTTTAGTTGAAAATCTTCTAGAATTAGTACAGTTTATTTTTATTATTTTACTGAAAATTATTTTTATCCATATTGTGGGCATAAAAGCTTAACAAACGTGATTTTGGCAAAAAAGCTTTGAGTCTTCAATATTTCATTTACAACTTCTTCACTTCGTTAGTTCTTCATATTTTTTAATAGATTATATCAGAAGCTATTGCATTTGTGCTTTATATGTTTAGGGGCTTTGCAACGCGAGGTGCTATTTTTTAATGACCTATATAGATCCGGATGACAGTGAGGTATAACCACTGACGTATAGTATATGTAAAATGCGTTATCTATCGGAAGAAAACAAAATTGTAGTAGGAACATGACCGATATTTTAAATGAAAGTTCATTAGCTGTGAAATTCGCAACATTCTGAGCTGTGTAAAATTTCTGACATTTCCTTTAATCTGGATAGAGATTCAGATAAAATGCTAAATCTTCATTTTATATGGGGGGATCTATAGAGATCACTAAAAAAAACGCAGCTTTAATAGTAACTGCAACTGCCATAAACCTTAATAGGCTGGTGTTTTTGTTTTTACAATTTGATATATGTACCTACAAATCTATTTTAAAACACCTTAAACTAATACATATAGTTCAAATATTAAAATTCAAAAAATGAAGTCATTTTGTGGTATTTTTTCTTAAAAGATACAAATAATACCTAATTTCATTTTTTGCAGGGCATTGAAATTGATAATTTCTTCAAAACTAGTATTCTGATTATGTGATATATTTTATCGTATATATGATTCCTAACATCGGTGTTATATATTTTGGGAAAACAAAATTTATTTTATCCTTATTTTTGTTTATCCCCAAAAATATGTTTACATCAGATTGAAAACATGTTATCTCCCTATCATTTACGAATATTAAGTATTAAGCAGTTCATAGGGACATTAACTTTGTCTTTTAATAGCATCATTTTCGTCAATTTATTGCATAAACGAATAAATGGACTTCTCGTGCCTTAAGTCTTTAGGCTTTTCATCAAACGACCGGATGAGATTTGGTTTAGTTTTTGAAATGATTTCAGCTAATATGTAGTTCAACGTCAGATATTGCTTATCTCGTTAAAAGTTTCGCCGTAAATCTGGGGTCATCCATAAAAACAGTTTTCGAAATGATCAAAAAGAAATTGTAAGTAGGCGAAAGCAGCGAACACATTTAATGTCCCTCCCCCACTCTACTACCCCCTCTGAAAGCCGTTTAATTTATCAACTTTGGCAATACTGGCAGTAAAAATGTACTTTTACACACGGAATGAAGGGCATCTATTAAGGGCCGGTTGAATAAGCACAGTGGCGCTCCTGTTCGAATATAGGAATGTTATCCTGTAAAACGAACAATGATACTGTCGCTGACTGACCATAGTCCCTTAATTTATGCACCCTTACCTCTCTAGTGGTGATAATTCTGATTAATTCGAATAATGGTTGGCTCCCAGTTATAGTCTATGACTATGGATCAAGTGCATCCATCATTTCTTCGAATTTAGAGATTATCTCTGTACATGGACACCTTGCAATGTTCTTCGGTGCAAGTGAGAAAAGTTATAGGAGAGTCCCGGGAACGATATAACTTCGTCGTGACGGCACTGCCGAAGCTTTTATTGGTTCGGGAAGAGATAAAAATTTGTGTATCATAGTCCGCGAAGAGGTGTGGAAAAGCATACGTGTAGGGAAGAAGAAGAACATAGGCGTATAGTACAACAGTGCGCCAATAGATTTTGTGTACCACCGCACTATAGACACATATACAAAACTTTTTATATCCCTCCCTCCCCCCATCTACCAGCAGTCATTCGGACTTTAAGCATCCGAGGGGGTGGTGGTGGTGGTGGTTAGCTCTGATGTGTGGCATAGTCCTACATCAAACCCGGAGACTATGTACGAAAAGAAAAGCACAAAATAGATATCCCTTTTCGGACGAATGGGTGGGGGTGTATAGGGCGTCCGACATGCGAGAATGTACACACGTTACGTACATTTAATGCGAAACTAGAAACAGAGAAACTCAAAAGCAATAAATCAATACGGATGGTCCGTAAAGGCAGAGATCCCTATATAAACGTTAGAGAAGTACAAGAGCAAAACCGCCCAAATAGGCCAGCACCACCAGCAGTAGCAGCAAGCGGCAGCAGCAAACCTTCAGCCCTTTGCCTCCTCTTCGTCCATGGACGTTTTTTGGACAATCGTACACACATACAGTACGGAGTGTGTACTGAAAGTTTTGCAACTATGCATGGATATACAAAATATATATATGGTTTGGATTTTGGACGAGAGGAGATATGGAGTGCCGAGTGTGTGCGCTCCTCTCCACATATCCTCTCCTTTTTGTGTATGAATGGTGCGTCCCGAATATCTCGGCTAGGTTTATGGAATAGGGGGTAGGATAGGGAAGGGATACGAGGACGACTGCCCATACACAACTTATGCCCCGAATCCCCCCCCCCCCCCCCCCCCCCTGAATTGTATATTCCGGCGTTTTTCCCGTTTTGTAAGCATCACAGGCGTGTGTGCAGTGCTTGTGCGTAATGTCTGTATTTTGTCGATTTTCCAGTTTTCTAATATCTAATGTTCTGGACCCGTTCTGTCACTACCTGATATTGTAAAGAGGAAGAAGTGTGGACACCCCCAGCCCACCCCCCTGTTCCACCCTTTCGAATGGTTTTTTGGTATGGGTCCGAGAGACCCAAACGAGAATCGGGTCCAATGGGTCCAGCATCCCATCTTGAGGGGGGGGCGGGAGGTAGGGATGTGCGTCAGAGTGTTGATCCTAGTCGGCCTACTTGAAGGAGTCCGGGGGAATTCCCGATTCGGGTTCTGTTTCTGTTGTTCGCCCGCTCCTATCTTATGCCTTTTAAGAAGTGGAGATTGTGGTGTTGGACAGCTTGGATTGGTGATACGGTGGTGTCAGATGAATGGTGGGAAAAACTCTTGGATTCCTGCAATTGTGTTTGTACTTTTCTCATGTTCGAACAACAACAAAATATAAAAAAAAAAAAACAGAAAAAACTTTTTATTGTATACGAAGAAATACATAATACAACATTTTATAGGCAAAGAGCTTAAAGAATAATTGAACTTTTTGAATTTAGATGGGATCCATATCTCTTGTGCATGTCACTTTTAAGGACATGTGACGGGCCCCAAAATCGAGGGATCACCACCACTGCCCGTATCGTTGGGTAATCCTTGTGCAGAGGCATTCCAGCAGCAGCTCCTCTTCTTCCTCTTCTCTCTCTCTGCGTTGTCCCGAAGGCCGTAATCCATCCTTTCGATTTCTATCCATTTACTTTTGTGTAATATTTTTGCTTCCATTTATTGTTCGCTATTATTACTTTCATAGGAGATTTGTGTACAGGAAATGGGGCTAAAGTGAGAACTGCTGTAGTTCACAGAGTTTCAAAGTGAGCCTAGCTTCACTGTGCTACCGGGGATGGGGGTGGATATCGGATGAAGGGTATAAGAGGAGCGCATTGGAATGGTCACATGTACATAGTACGTGTTATTTTTGGAAATTGTTTGTACAATGAGGGCACAATGATGTGAAAGAAAGGAAATTCGCCAAGAAGGCGCTCCGAGGGCTTTTTACTTGTAATATCCACTAAAAGGGGACCATTCAAACGGAGTGTATAGGATGGAGAAATGCGGGCAGGGAGTACTGGGATGGGGTAAAGTTTCTTTTTATCTTTAGGCCTTATATATGTATATGCGAAAACTGCCAGTTTAATACTTTCTATAATATTTTCGTTCTTCGGAACAACCGACACGATGAGAGTAAATTATTGATTGTAAGGATTCTGATGTAATAGTTTTACCCAAAAATTTGTCAGGTCCAATTAGTCGAACCTAACGGAAAGTGTCAGTCATTTTGATGAAGAGTTATTGCCTTTTAAATATTTGTTTGTGCACTGATTTAGAAAAGGATGTATAAGAAAGGAAAGAGAGTAAGTAGGAGGGTGAAAGGATGTTTTGCGTTAATTGCTAAATAGTTTTAGTGATTTTAAGATTTATTAAAAAAACAACACCATTTGAAAGATTTGGGTTCGACATTTAAACAATAACACATTATAAATAAAAGTAGGGATTTCATAAAGACTAAAATATCTTATCTGTAATATTTTTAAAAAGATTATGGTATGGTATCAATCACGTTACTTTATTATAACTAGGAATAGAGTACTGTTCGGTCTGCTGCTTCTAGTCTGTCTCTTGTCAAGTAGATAACTTTTACAGACACAGCTTCAGCATTTGGTATACTACACCTTTTCCTTTATAAACTATTTCCTGCTACTTGTACTTCAAATTCACACTTACAAGATCAAAATTAGTATATAATAATAATATAAATTCTAACTTATGACATAGCACTACATATACTTTAACTTAATAATAGTTTGCAATTTTAAGGAATGATTAGATGCAAATAGTAAAACATTCCTGGATATTAACATCAGCATACAATTCAAAAATTCACGATATGATATGTATAAAGTACTGAACAGACAAATCATGAATGTTTGAGGTATTTGGAATTTATTCTAAAAACTGCACAATTTGCAACTTTTATCTAATACGACCGTGGAGTTGAACCTTTTTCCAATACTTTTCCCATTTTCCTTATTTTGTGATACGAAATGTCATCCCCTTTTTCACAGCTTAAGTTTTTATTAGAATACCCCCTATATCTTTATTTTTTTCAAGGCTTTACCATACTTAGGATGGGCTCTGTTTCTATATAAGCTCAATTTCGTAGTTAGAATGGAACGCGTTTTTCTTCCAAACAAAAGTTCAGCCGGCGAGAGCAAACTATATTTCGTCGATGTACAGTATCTGGTCATTGAATTAGAAACATCAACGAATTATGGGAAATTGTTGCATTTTAAGTAAACATAAGCTATTAAAATTAATTTTTTTAACAAACATTTATTATATTCCGCTTATACATTTATTGTTAACAATATTTCGTACAAAGTTTTTAATATTGTGTTGCACCTCCTTTTTCTTTAATTAAACTATTTATGCGCGATGGCATGCTTTTTATACATGAAGAAATCATGTTTTTGAAATCTTCGTTATTATACCAAATATTTTCAATATTTTGCTTTAAAATAGCAACCGTTGGATTTGGCACACTGTACACTTTGGATTTCAGATATGCCCAGCAATTCTCAATTGGATTTTGATCCGGAGAATTGCCAGGCCATGGTAACACATTAATATTTTCCTCCATTAAGAAATTGGTGATTAATATGGAGGAATGGCAAGGTGCCCCATCTTGCATAAACGTATAATGTGATCGTACGTAGGGTAGAGAATTTAAATAAGGCAAAAAAACATCCGATAGTATACGTTTATACTGATCTTGTCGTAATGTTCCTTCGACAAAATGTAAGGGCCCGGGTCCGTCCGCACTGATACACCCCCATACCATCACAGCGGGGGGGGTGTTTAACAGTTCTGAGTATGCAATCCTCGTTGTACCGTTCTCCTGGCTTTCTCCTCACATAATGAAACATTTCTGTCACTGCCTCTAAGCGGCACTCATCACTAAAGATGACCTGAAATTTTTGGTTTGTGAGCGTATTTTTAAATATTGCAAAAACTTGAAAGAGTTAATATTGAATAACTTTGGAATTTTAAACTACCTTATTCCAATCATCGACGGTATAGTGACGGTGCATTTGAGCCCAAGTAAATCGTTGTTGCTTCATTTTCACTGTTAGTTTCGGCTTTTTTGCCGGACGCCTACATTTTAAATTTTGTTCGTACATCCGTCGTCGAAATGTTTTCTCGGATATGTTGATTCCTTCGTCCTTAAGGTGGTCTACTATTATTTTAGCGGGTGCTCTACGATGTTGTAAGGCCATATTACGGATTTTCCTATCATCCCTTGCTGTAGTTTTTCGAATTCGACGACAGTTATGACGTCGACTCCTTCTAGGAGACCCACTGCTACTAAGTTTTGTAGCCTCCCTATGCACGGTAGCTGCAGATACATTTACTTTTGTAGCAATTTCCCTATAGGTGAACTGTTTAGTTTTAATAAAGCCACAATAGCACTCCTTTTCGCGTCTACTATATCTTTTTTACGCCCCATTATAAAATCGCGTTTCTCAGCTTACTTTCAAAATCAAAATGAAAAGAAAAACAATGTTAAATTTATTTTTCATTATTTTTATTTTACAAATATGTGCTACCCATACTTACAATTTTAATCCAAAACACTTTAAACAAGAAAACAACCTTCCCAAAAAATACTTTATAACTTCACTCTTGCTCATCCAAATACGAAATGAGGCGAGAAAGGGTTGAATAAAACATTTGTAATTAGTACCGGTTAATTTAGTAATCACTAAATTTTCCGAGTGGCTAAAATTCTTAGAAACTACCCCGAGATTGCAGATTCCTGAAAAAAAGGGTCATAAAACTTGTTTTGGTAATAAAAATGCAGACACATTAGGAAATTCCGCAATTATGAGTGGTGTTTCTAATTCAATGACCAGATACTGTATATAATAATAATAATAATAAAACGTAACTCAAACATCTTCCATTTCCTTCTGTTCCTGTTTACTATCTTTACATTTAATAAATGTGTCTCCGCTGGATTCACAGATCTCCATTCGTATTTTAAAATAAGGAAGTAGAGTTTTTGTTTTTTTATCTTATGGCACTGCGTTTTTTGATAAACATATCTTTAATATTTTTGTTAATACCCAGCCAATATACCAAACTCCTTGGTCTAAGCTTAGTTTTTTTTCAATTCCGAAATGTGAACTATGGAGCGGATTTAAAATGTATTATCTTAAAAATACGGACATAATGATTTTATTATTATTTATCCTTGAAAAATATTAAGTAATCATAAATTCATAATTCTGTCTAAAATAAGAACCGATTCATTGACGAATAGATTATTTTGATCTCCACGTAAAAGATCAAATAAAATAAAATCTCTTTTCCGTCGCTAGCAAATTTTCTTGGTTTAAAATCTCCTTCTGAAATTCAATTCCGATACAAAAGGAAGTTAAATGTTTATTTATTGCGCTTTGTGTGCAATTTCTAGTGTACATCTTTATTTATAGTTTTCTTACAAAAGAAAATAATTCAAACTTGCACTCGTGTCCGCTAAGATAACCAATCTAAATTTCCAAGAATCATTGATAATTTTGTGGAACAGAATAAAAATATCTGGCCAACATAAACAATATCGCTACAAAATTAAATAATTATTCGAATCGATAACAGTTTTGTGAATAAAATAATAAAAGCACGCAGGATATCAGAAAAGGGGTACGATATGCTTTTTTTTTATTAATTCTTCTATTTTCTGTACTATATATTTTCAACAAAGAAATCCGGACCTCATAGTCTGAATCTCAAAGTTTGAATGATATCTCACGAAAGGTTTTCTTGTAAGTGCCAACATTTAAACTCAAAATAATAACAAAAAATGTCGGCGTTTAAGCATAAAGTAAACATATAATTTCGGATCTTAATGTAACCATTTTAATTTTTGTGATGTTAGGGGAGACAGATACTTCATCTTAAAGAAATCTTAAGACTTGGCACTTAGATAAGAGATTCGTAGAAAAAATATTTTCGTTTGGCCCTTACACCCTTAACACTCTCAACTCTTCAATTTGTGCTTCAGTAAGAGTGGCTGGAAAGTGAATTAGCTGATACAGCGAATTTGTTTTCTTTAAATTTATTTTAAACCAATTTCTATGGGATTTTTCGACAAAAATATATAAGCTTATTTTTGTAGCAACATTGTCGAAGGTTCTTGAAAGATAATTTAAGACATACAATTGTGTATCAAAAAATATAGTCAAGTATATTATGAAGCTCTGAGAATTGAATGATGTTTATAGTGATGAAGCTAGGCCTAGACAAAAAAATATATAGTAAGCGTTATGCATAAAAAGTAGGTAAAAGTGTTTTTTTTTTATACTTACATATGTATGTTAAAATTTAAAGTTTGATAAAGCATATCCATAAAAATGATTCTACTAAGATCTTTTTTTATACTAGTTATACCTGATATGATTCCAAGCATCAGGGTGATTCGTAACGATGTGTTTCTACATATGGCAATTGATTATATCGAATATCCCGATCATCGTTTGTTCCACTTACGGATACTGTTTTCACTCGACACCCTGTAATTTTCTTAATACACACCCTAGGAATGTCATTACAGTGACAAAGTTCAAAAACCTGTAACATTGGCACTAATTTAATAAGTAAAAATTATAAAATTTGAAAAAATTTGTGACAATTTTATAGGTTTCTGAATTTTGACAATTTGTAACTCGTGATGGGAGCGGGGTAGAGAAGTGGTTGAACACGTTTAGTAAGGGGGAAAAGAGTTCTCTCTCAATTGATACTTTTAAGAGGTTCATAGGTTAAAAAAATTACATGGTGTTGAATGAAAAAAGTACCTGTACACATAAAATTGCCCGTACCTCGTAAACGATGCATTTTACAGACTCTCGGAACAAACGCTGATCGAGGGATTCAACAGAATTGATTGATATATGTTGGAAGACTTATTACGAATCACCCTGTAGTTGCAAAACTTGATAATTTTCCTCTAGAAACGAACTTGTAACTTTCTCAATAGTTTTCTGTGGAATGTAGTAGAAGATTTGGTACTTTATTAGCCAGATTAGATTGACAAGAAGACTTATGGCCCTATCGATTTGCCCCCTATTTAATTAATCTCAATTTCTCGCATGGAACACATCAATCTATCCATTTTACTTTCACCAACTCTTTCACAATTATCGACGTATATATATATAAATATATATGTATTTTTTCGCTGGGGTCTTATCAACTTACATTCGAGCAAATTACGCATCATAGCACGCATTATCAAAGAAAAGCAATTTTGCCAAGCCCACAATTTCAATCCATCAAAACTAATTTACCTAAAAACACACAAACAACAGGGCACCAGCAGCCCGAGAGCGCCGGTTCCAGTGGTGGCGTATAGTGGGAGGGGGCATAGCAGAAAAAAACTTTTTCTCGGCCAAAAGAAGTTAACTGGCGTAGAAAGCCCTCGTAATGCCCTGGACGGCCCCAAAAGTCAGTCAGTTAGGGGAGGTGCCGGGGAGGAGGAGCAGCAGCAGCCACCACTCCTCCCTCCCCCCAAATACGAAGTAATGCCGAAATCAAAACTTAGGACGGACAATTTGCTGCCTTTCCACAAATTTTAACGGCCATGAATCACGTATATTGTCGATTTATTTCCTTCCGACAGAAATAGCAGAGAAACATAACAAAAAATTTTGTTTCTTCTTTTTATTTTATAAGAAGGATGTGAAAGTCCAGAAAGGAAACAATCGCGCTAAAAAGGAGCAGCGCCCGAGCGAATAAAATACGATAAGGGCGGGGGGAGAAAACAAAACAGGTCCTTCCTGCATTAATGCGTAAAACGGTTAAAATCCATCAAGCAAATGTACGTTCAGCTGGGGGCCCCCAGACGCACGCCGCCGCCGCTGGGTTTTCTACAAGGAAGAAACTAGCGCAGGAGAGGCCAGCACTAATCCGAATCTCGTCCTTTTGTCTTGGCCTGTCTTTGTGTTCAGGGGATAGGGGCGAGCAGGTTTATAGCGCCATATAACGTGTCACCTACTTTTGGCCCTAGATCCAGGACTCCCCACCCTACACCCAGCACTCCCACTCAATTGTCTGCAGGACATGCCATTCCTTACTAAAACTCTATTAAACGTCTTTTTATTACTTAAATATTATTCTTGCCCGGAATCGAACCCAAATATCGAAATGTGGAATAAAATATTCCCGTACGTATCGAATGTGAATTCGGAAGGAGGGTGGCTGAGAACTAGGACGTGGGGGGCGGGGCAGGGCGTCTAGTAAGCCAGAGTCGGGGCAGGGGCGTAGAGGATGGGATTTTTTTTTTGTTTTGGGAACATCGAAGGGAAACTGGAAAAAGGGAGATGTCTCCAGTGGAAAAACACTCGGAGCGTGTGATAGCCTGTCGACGGGAGCCTGAGGGGGTCCAGCTCCAGCAGCACACTATCTATAATTGCACGGAACGCATTTCAAATATCAAAATAAATGATCTGTGATTTATAAATATTTGTTTGGGATTTTCGGGCTGGTCGAGGCGCGTTCAGCCCATTTATGTTGGGGATGTAGTGTAATGAACATAATCAAGGAAGCTATAAAACTCTAACGGACGATATTATTTGGAGCGCCTTTTCTGTGAATAATGTTTTCGTAGGGCGAAATTGAAGAATAATAAAGGCGAATGGCTCTTTTCGGTTCCATTATTTTACAAAGTCTCGAGGACAGCAATTTTTGGGTCATAGAAAAAACAATTTTTTTTTATTTTTATGGCCATTCGTTGAATCGCAATAGCCACAAATATCGCAAATAAAATTACAAAATGTGTTATGAATATGCTACAAGCATAAAACATTAATTTTATATTTTTCTAAAATTAGGTCTATTGTTTCGATCAAAGACTAGCGGAACTAACTACATTTTAGAATACATCTCTGTTTTTAAATATTTAACAAATTTTGTGTTCTCAGAATTTAGACGATTTAAACATAACACTGCAAAAATTAAAAATCTTTTCTGTCGGAATTTCTGGTAGTTAAGCATAAAAGATTGCCTCAGATAATTCTGCTTTTCGATAATATACAGGGTGTTCAGAGGTGGGAGGTCAATACTGAACGGGGTGAAAGGTCAGACCGAGACAAGCAAAAAATCGTATGGGTGGGGGGGGGGGGGGGGCATCTCGCACCGTTTGACAGTTACAGGGTGATTCGTAAATCAGGATTTTGCCTTATATGGGAACCGCTCTTGTATTTTTATCTTTTTTTCTACGCATCGCAGCGGCCTCAAACTGATTTCAAAAAATCACTATTTGGAAGCCCTTTCCAAAAAAGTTTACACCACCGCCCTATCCCCAACCCCTTGGCCACAATCCCCCCTGGAAGTTGAAAAAATTAACTTTTATTTCACGATTTTTCACATTTCGCCCCACTTTTCTCCGAAATTCATGTTATTAACATACCTACTTTTTATTTTTTTTAAGTTGCCTATCTAATTACCTTTCCAAAAATGTGCAACATGCCCAGGTAGAAAAGGGTTGCAAAAGTCCTGAAATTAAAACATCCTCACAGGTATCTAATTACTTTATTGCACCATAATGGAAAAAGTCGTTAAGTAAACAATTTTTATGACAGCAAGTTCGGAAATGTTTGTTTAGGAAACAGAGGTAGTACATTTTTATTATTTCAGCAAAACAGTAATAAAATAATAAATGTAATCTCGTTAAATAGTGTTATTAGTTTATTATATCCAGTATTGACTCCTAAGTATCCTGACGCTCCGTTTCTAATACCTCCTATGAATTATGGTATAAAAATGGGTAAGTTTGAAAGGACATTGACCACAGTTGAAGAAGCAAGCGATAAGAATGGGTGTTTAATAGAAAAAATTAAGATAAAATGGCAGAATTCAGTGTTGACGAGTATGCCGATATAATTTACGTGTACGGTTTAGTAGAAGGAAATGATAGTGAGGCCGTACGAGAATACCAAAGGAGATTCCCGAATCGGCGGGTACCCCACAGAAGGGTATTTTCAAGGACTTTCAGAAGGTTAAAAGAAACCGGAAGTGTAACCGCCCCCAGAGCAGAAACGCGAGCAGGAAAATCGGCCGATTTAGCGGACCCCGACCAACAAATCCTCAACATCGTCAGGAACAGCCCTGTAATAAGCATCAGGCAGGTCGCACGAAGGTCAGGATTGTCTTCAGTGAGAGTTTGGACCGTTGTGAACCGAGAGGGACTACATCCATACCACCATATCCCGGTCCAAGCACTACAGGAAGGACATTCCGAAAGACGATTGCAATTTGCACTTGGCTATTCGAGTATGACATCGAAAACAGAAGGTTTCTAGACCGAATTCTGTGGACCGATGAATCGCAATTCACCCGGGATGGCATCACAAACTTGCACAACCTCCACATCTGGTCAGATGTGAACCCACATAGGACAAGGTGTCGGTCCTTCCAGCAAAGATTTAGTGTCAATGTCTGGGCTGGCATCATCGGCAACCAGTTGATAGAACCCTTCATCTTGCCCTAAGTGCTGACTAGTCAGCTATATTCGAACTTTTTGGAGAATACCCTTCCGGATCTGTTGGAGGACATCCCCCTGGCCACCAGAAGCGCAATTTATTTACAGCACGACGGAGCACCTGCGCATACTGGGAACATTGTTAGGGCAAGGTTGAATGAGCATTACCCAGAGCGCTGGATTGGACGAGGTGGACCGATTCCTTGGCCTGCTAGGTCACCGGACCTTACTCCACTGGCCTTTTTCTTATGGGGAATGATGAAAGATGAAGTTTACTCAAGACCAATCAACACCAGAGAAGAATTAGTTACCAGCACTGGGACTGCAGCCACGAAAATATGGGAGAGACTGGCTACCATAGACCTCAAACGCGAAATAAAACGAAGGCTACTTGCATGCATCGAAACTGGCGGAGAAAATTTTGAACAGCTTTTGAAGGACATACGTTTTAATTGTAATTAGTTTTTAAGCGAACAAAATGTATTTTTTAGTTAACTTAAGTATAATTTCTTAAAAATTCGAATTTCCATGATATTCTGTAAAAGGATTTTTGTAAATAAATTTTCGTATCCTTTTCCTATCTGGGCATGTTGCACCTTTTTGGAAAGGTAATTAGATAGGCAACTTAAAAAAAAAAAAAGTAGGTATCTTAATAACATGAATTTCGGAGAAAAGTGGGGCGAAAGGTGAAAAATCATGAAATAAAAGTTAACTTTTTCAACTTCCAGGGGGGATTGTGGCCAAGGCGTTGGGGATAGGGGGGTGGTGTTAAACTTTTTGGAAAGGGCTTCCAAGTAGTGATTTTTTGAGATCGGTTTGGGGTCGCTGCGATGCGTAGAAAAAAAGATAAAAATACAAGAGTGGTTCCCATATAAGGCAAAATCCTGATTTACGAATCACCCTGTAACTGCCAAACGGTGCGAGATGCCCCCCCCCCCCCCCCCCCCCCCCCACCCATACGATTTTTTGCTTGCCTCGGTCTGACCTTTCACCCCCTTCAGTATTGACCTCCCACCTCTGAACACCCTGTATATAAGCGAAAGAAAAAATCTAGAAAAAACAAAGCCTTTAATTCCTTTGAGAGTATCAATATCAGTTTCCCTTATTAATATTTTAGAAATAAATACTCGCACAAAAAGAAAAGAAAATATTCATACATTTTGCAAGTTATCTCACACTCAGAAATAAAAAATTTGTCAATTTAATCAAAATAAATTGTTAAACATTTTCTTTGTTCAATATTAACTACCACAAATACTTGATTCTAATTATTCTTAAAAAGGCCACATTATTGGGATTAGAATGCAGGAATTCAGTTCATATTGCGACGAAACCTATTTAAATATAGTAGCTTTAAGCAATTTTATTTCTAACTCTTATAATCAACTATATATAATAGTTTAATTCAAATAAACATGAAAATGTTAGAAATTAACAGTCAAAATAGTTGAGTTTTAATTTAGTCCAGTCGCTCGTTAAATTCGATTATATTGAATTTTTATTTTTTTAACTATAAAAATAATTGTTTTATACAAACAAAACTATATCTTAATCCAGGATATAAAACAATCATCAAAATGAATAATTTACTGTGTAGGTATTTCTAAACTAACCTCCCGATTCTGGATAAAAATTAAGAGCTCTTAACCTCTTAACTACTATCAAAAATCCTTTTAAAGGAATTAATATGCTACCACATTATTGAACAAACATTTGAAATACACTGATTTCTTATAATTTGCCAATTCTTCTACAAAAAGAAGTCCATCTCTTGAATTAAAGGGATTTTTCAAAACAATTAAGAGGTTAAGAGTTCTTAACTTTTATGTAGAATTGGGGGGTAATTTTAGATATGCCATTAGAGTGAGTACATAAGTTATACATTTTTAGATCAGTAAAGATTTTTAAATCAATTATTGCTTTGATACTAATATGAAAAACTTTCTGAGTAGTAATTTGAAACTATTTCAGATGTTGAGTTTAACAAATAACGCGAAAAATAGTTACGTATAACGATTGGTATGTTATATTTTACTAACGTTATAAGTTTTGTACCTGAAACAACTTTAACTGTCAATAGTCGAATAGCAAATATTTTTTATCCCTTAAATGATTGGTTTTATAAATTTTCCTACAGAAACTACCGAAAATAGGAAAACTCTATAACTTCATAAATTTTCAAGATTTTTAAATAAGAATTTAAAGATATATATTTGAAAAATTATTGTTCGAGAAAATGGCAAGCAAATTTACTTAATTTTGAATTTCTATTAGATTTAAAGCAAGTTTCGAATGTAATATAAAAATTATGCAATTCATTGAAGCAGTTAATGTATCGTTCCTTTATGTATTTTTCTGTGACTAGAACGATTAATATACATACGCATTATATTAGCTAAATATTCAGCTTCCTTTTCCCATAATGTATTGCCTATTCCTATTACCTACTAGACTCATTATTCATTTTAATATCCCTCTAACTCCCGACGGAGGTGTTTTCGGCGTCCAATAAAGAGGCGTTCAATTAATACGCATCACTTATCAAAACTGAGGGCGAGCATTAAAATTATAATTCTGCAATTTTGAAAGTCCCATCCAAAAAGAATGCAAATCAGGGGAAATATGAGCAGGACTTGGGGGCAATTTCAAAGGAATAAAAATGCTAAAAAAAAAAAAACGAAAATATATACGTTCATCGGCGAGGTCGTTTAATTTTTACTTCCCCCATTGATCAAACACAGCCGCGCGCTGGAACGAGGATAAATTTCGTTATAAATTGCTTCGAGTCAGAATCTCGTCACTGCAATATTCCTCACATTTATGCTGTTTTGCTGCCGACAGACAATTGGATAGAGCAATATCGATGGCACCGCTATAAATATTAATTGAGACGCAAGGTGGAACGCGACAACGCGACACCGCCCGGCCTTTGTCTTTCTTAATATCTCTCCGCCGCGGTGGGTTGCCTTCGCGTTCGCATAAAATCGTGGAAAACTTTTCATGCAGACCAAACTAGAAGCAAAATGCGGGCGGGGTCGGCTCAATCTCAATAAAGTGCCGTCCACCGACAATAAACTTTCTCTCAGCCGGACTGTGAAGGAATAATTCTTGCAGAAGGTATTATGGCATAGTAATAGCACAGCATAGCATAGTATAGTTACTATATAGTAGTCCTTGCACCGGATTTTGTGGCTTCCAGCTTTAGACGCGGTCTTATGCTCGCTCCATCAGAACCATTCGTGCATAAGGAAACATTTGCAAATTTCCTCCCCACAACAATGGAACCCTGCGGGGGGATGGTCTGGACCACCTCTCCGATTGATGTGGCTTAGAAAATAATAGGACGGACCTTTTTCAATTTAGGTGCGCCTTGTCTCCCCCGACGGAGCTCCCTTGCACACGGACGAGCTCGGAAGCCTCATCGATAAAGGAGCCTTCTTGCACTGTAGTAATATTTTAAAGTTTTCACCAGGATGCATATGGTTGGGTTCGTTAATGCACTGAAAGGAGCTTTGAAACTTCCTCGGCTCCTGTCCTGTCCTCGTGGAGGAGGAGCACTGAATCGGGACGTGGGGATCACTTAATGCAAGCCATCCATTAATAATTTCATCAGCTCCAGATGGCAATTGCTAAGTATATTTTTGGACCATAAAATCCTTTGGAAAGTTTCTGTCTGTTGGTTTTGGTATGTGAATTGTGTGTGAAGAGGCAGCAGACAGAAGGTCTTTCTTTGTTAGGTATTTTATTTGAATATATTTTTGTCTCTCTAAAGGAGACTTACTGGTTTGATCAAATTAAAATGGGGTTAGAGCTGTAAGGAGATTTAGTAAACGATAACGTTTATATTCAAAATAGAAATTTTTCATTTAAAATTTATTTTTTAGAGTTCCGTACTTGAAAAATCCGAAAATCATTAATTTCTATTACTATATGGAAAGTTATTCAACAGAAAATTCTTAGAGCCAATTTTTTAACACTACACATAATGGTACGGAACCCTCAGAACGCGAGTCCTACTCGCACTTGTTTCTTTTTTTTCCCCCATAGTCTAAGAGTCATAAGAAAAACATTATACAATATGCGATCGAAAATTGTTTCAAGAATGACTGCGAATAAAATTTAAACAAACCGATTTATTGGGCTTCGAGATAACACTAGAAATTTTAATATTTTGAACCGGAAAAGTTATAAATCATTACTATAGAATTTTTTTCCGTGGATTGAGAATTCCCAAACCAAATTGTTCCATCGTACGTTTTCGAAAATAGTTCTTTTGAAAAGATGATTTTTGACTGCCTTTCAAAAATTCATTAAAAAATTAGGGAACGTGAAAAGAGCTAGTAGTATGTGTGTCTCAAATGAAAGCCTGAATACTTATCCAAAGATTTGAAATACCACTAATCTATAGGACTTACTAAGCTTATTTGGCCACATATTTTTCATGTACTTACGCCAGTTGTAATGTTCTTTCAATATCTATTGTATGAGGTGATCGGCTTATGGGAAAAAGTGTATTGCACGAATTATTTTGAAAAATATTAAAGCCTCTCGTATTTTGGTATAATAGTCAAAGGTTCATGCCTTTATTTAAGCTACGCCACAAGCTTTTACGACAATCTATTATAATTTAATTAACTATATTTTCGTTTGTGTATTTGAAATCTAGGGAAAAATTTTATATTAATTATATATGTAGGTATGTATAACTTGTTCGGTGCAAAAACTGATGTTGATCAATGGCCCGATTCACACTGCCTCAAGACCACATTGTATTCTTTTCTGAGTTGCGAGATTGAAATTATATTTTGTAAATTTAAGGGTGCTTTCGGGAAAGAAAATGTATTGTATATGCTTACCAAAAGAAGCTGATTTTCAAAATTTTATTGCTTGGGACGAACGTTTCATTGTTTAGAAGGATAAGGCTAACATTGTCCATAGCTTTTCCCATTGTTGTTGCTCAAAGGTAGGTCGACATACAAAGATCCCTAAATATCTTTTTATAGCTACCCCGTACTTAGGGTTACCTGAAATTGCTTGAATTTGCTCCTGAATATATATATATATATTTTTGTGTTTAAATACCAACAAAATCCAAATGTTTTAAACAAATTAATAATATACCTTAAAAGATTGATTTGAAGGTGAAAGGTTTATCAAATGCACTCAAAGGGTTAAGTAATAAAATCGCGGAAATTCTACATGTGTCCCAAGTAATTAACATTTTAATCAGATCCCATATATCATCTCATACCTAGACCTGAAAATAGTTAGCCATGTAATTTTCTTCTAGGCCAATCCCATAATATTTTTTGTCTATTCTGATTCTCCACCCTCATAAATATGCATTTACCATTTTCAAATGGACTGACTACACACAATCATAGTAACTCTATCTGCCGTAAAAACAGGACCGTCCTTCACAACAGCGTTGAACTAATTAAATCCAGCTAATCAATTCATTCATATTCACCAGGCCCAAAAACTAGGATAGTGGGATAGTTATTATTATTTCGATCATGTCATTATAATTCTTCCCACCTTTGATATTTCCGAAGGTTTTTCTTTTGGCTGGTCGTAAAATGTGCTGCGTGCTCATATTTTGCCCCTTTTCCTCCCTCCGTCCCTCACCTTCTTCTATCCAGAAAAAAGGGGGGGTGTTGGTTGTCTATAACCACACAATTTTCGTCCAAGGGTGTGTACATATTTGTTATTGTTCCTCCTTTTGCCATTATTATTATTATTTTCGAAGACCTTGCCAAAAACGCGAATGGAGAGAAGAAAGCAACAACAACTCGGCAACGAACCAACGAAATTGCCTCGGTAGACAAACCCTTCGAAGGGCCCCCCGCTCGAAGAGTGGGCCAGTGGCGGCGGCGGGGCTGGGTTTAGGGAAGGAATTATTGCCGTATACCGAAACAACTATTAGCGGTAATACGCTCCCCGGGTCTGTTTGCCTCAGACCAATAATTTAGATAGTCAATTCAATACACGGTTACATCGAGTTATTCTCCGCTGGTACACACCTTAAATATTCCATACGTCTCTGCTGAAATGGCATGTACGGGTAATTTCAGGTATTTCAGGTGGTTAACGGATTTTCGACATGCGATAGTTTATTTAGTTTAGTTTTTTCTTCTCTGCCCTATTCCACATCACTGATCAGGATTCCTTGCTTTTATATTAACTTATGGCACACATTTTATTCGGTCCCAACCCTTCTCGGAGGGCCCGGCTCTAACGTGGCTTAGGGGATGAGGGCAGAAGGAGGTTGGGACCGCCCTGGATAATAATTTCCATTCAACTTTTAGGGTGGAGTTGTGAAGTAATAACTCCACCGCTCTGCTCCGTAAATAGCCCTAATAACTTTCCGTTATTGTCATCAGTGTCTGTCCTCGTCCCATAAATCGAAGCTTTGCCAAATAGTTGTAATTTACACAAAAATATGTGAATGCGTAATTGAATTGAACTGGAAAAGGATCGGAATCGGAAGCGAATCAGAGAGTGGCCTCGCCTTTATCCAAAAGCCCTTCGTGCTTCAGCCCCCAACCCTATGTTTATGGGACTCCCTTTTTCAGGTTTTTTCTTATAAATGTCAATAGAATTTTGATTTTGCTTTATGATTTCGTGAGCTGATATTCTTGTGTTGCATGAGTAAAAAAAAAAAAAACCTTGTACACTTATTTTTCGTTTTATAATGTAAAAACAAAAAACAAAAATCTTTAAATGGGGGCACACTTTTTCTTAGCCGCCTCTGTTTAATTGCAGGGGCGGCTAAGAGAAGGGATTCACCATCATCATCAACATCGCAACCGGATGTCCATCACGAGGGAACTCACGAAAATTTTGAAGATGTTAAACCCCAACTGTACCACCAGCATCCGTCCCCGCAATCGTTAGCCATGTTCCGGATGCTGGGCGCTCATTTACAATCCTCATCATCACCTGGAGGTGGATCAATCTTGCGATCTTCCCCACATTCGCCACTATCGAATCAAGTGAACAATCCTTCGCACGATCACCACCACACCCATCACCATCATCATCATCATCATCTCGGTCCGAAGTGTCCACATTGCGGAAAAATATACTCGAACACAAGCAATCTACGTCAGCATGTCCGAAATGTCCATGTCACCGTTGATAAATCCCTGTGGCACACCTGTCCAACGTGCGGCAAAAAATTGAAAACCAAACATTATCTGATCAATCATCAACTTCAGGCCCACGGGATTCATCAACGCGTCTCTGGACAGAGCAGTGTCAATATTGGACATGATCAAACCATCTAACAAAACTCTGTAGATAGTCCTGTATTTTGTGAATTTTTATAAAACAAAACAAAAACAACAAAACATTTAGCGTACTACCCTAAGCACTGTGTGTATTGTATATATAAAGAACAAACACAGCTTTAAGTTTTGTTACTTACCGCGAGTTTTGGTTATTTCAAGGAAGGAATGTATTATTAATCGAATTGCAGACTTTTATGAAATCATACTAAGCCCCAATTGGTGCCTCTATCGTTGCAATTTTTCCACCTTTTTGTGTTGTGTAACCTTTGCTGTGAAATAAAAAGTATTTATTTAGTGGAACCAATAAGCTTGTTGTTCATTTTTTGGCCCTTATTAATCCACAATGCTTAATTTGAAACGTTGAACTCTGTTTTATATAATTGGGAAAAAAAGGTCGTCCCCAATAATAAAATATATAAATAAACTTATAAAACAAAATACACTGTCGTTTAGGGATAACTAACTAAACTTGTACACAGCGAACAAAAAATTATAACACAAAAGTGTAAAAAGAATTTTGAAAATAGGTAAATTCATATAATTTTTTTAATTCAAATTTTATTTACGATTTGTAGTAGAAGAGAGAATATAAACTTATATATATTTTTTTATTAGGGAAAATAGATATAAGTAAGAAATTTACAACTTTTTCTTTATATATATTAATTAAAACAAGCAATCGCATATGAAGTCGCAAACTGAGCATTATTTAAATAGGTACAAATATTGGTTCTGTTTATTTTATATTCCAATCAGTTTGTTTTAGAATATTTTAATAACAAATACTATTAAAATTATTATCGCATAGTATAAGTATAAGTATAGAAATTACAGCAATACTTTCAGTGAGCACGAAACGAATTCGAAAAGTATAAATTTGTGTATAATTAGGATTTCAAACATTTATAAATAATTTTTGACAGTTATAAATATATTATTACATTTTTGCCATTATTTTTATTTTAATCATTGTTGCTTCTAACAAAAAAATCTAAATTTTCTTCGATGCAAATAAAAAAATTTTATTAGGTTAACAATCTAAATATCTTATCAACATTTTAATTTCATTTTTATATTTTCTTGCTTGTTTTTGACTAATTTCAAACTAATAAATTACATAGCTAGACCTTATCCAAACCCATCGTAGCAGTAACTAATATAACAAAAGTTATCTCACAATCTGTACACTGAGAAAAAATGTACAATCTTTCCGCCGTAAAATTGAAATTTTTCACCTATAATTTTCAGCCAACAAGAAAAGTATGACTTTTTAATATGTCGTAATATACAACAGCTGGAAATAATGTCAATTTAACGGAAAAAATGTTAATTTAATATCTTAAATTGAATTTGATATTGTGTAATATCATCGTTTTCACCTCTAATATATAGCCAATAATTTGATAATATTGCATATCATTTCAACAACTACATTTAATTCTCTTAAATCAAATAATCATATTTAATTGGAAAAAACCTCATAAAATTTGAACTGTTCAAACCGATTGCTAGAAAGATCTGGTAAATTCCCCGAAACTGAATCAAAAGAAGATTCACGTCCGGTAAAAATATTTTGAATAGATGTACTGCTTTCTGAGAGTTTTAGTGATTTACATTTTTTTGTATTTGAAAAATCGTCAAATGCATTTTTACTTGGAAGTTTTACATGAACAAATTTGAATAAAATGACTTTAAAATCATGTTAGAATAAATAAACAGTATATAGAAAGAGAGTCGGTTTTTTCCTTGGACTGTGTTATTTCAAAATCGGGTAAAAAAAGAGTTGAGCGTACCTCTATATCAATTTATCATTTGAAATTTTTAAAATCTGACTTTGAAGTAAAATATCAAAATTAAATATTCACAATTGCAATAGGGACGGATGAGTAATTCCATACGTCATTATAATACTTTATTTTCCAAAGCATAGCAATGAAAAATAATATTTATAGTGGCTTTCCAAAATAAAATATTTTAACATGTTTTCTGGCAATGCATCAGGATCAGCGATGAGCATTTGAAAATTTATAACTAGCGAGCCAGTGCGTTACCAGTGAACACTTGAAAATTATTTCTCATATGCCAAAGTAATTATGCAGTAACTTTAGTAATGCTGATAGTAGTTATGTTCCCGACAGCAGTACAGAGTATTCTTCAAATACTAGCAATTATAGTTTCGAAGAAGAAATGGAACCAAGTTCGTCTGTAGACATTGTGGCCCATAATGTGCTTAATTTTTGGGTCTCACCTTCTGACGGGAGCAGTTTAAATAAATTTGGTGATGCACCATCTGTGATTCGCAAAATATCACCTAAAGGAAGTAGCCCTTTTGATAACTACCAATTGTTCTTGACTGGTGGTATTGCTGATCTTCTTATTGAAGAAATCAATAAAAATGCGAGTCGAATAATTAACAGCAGTAAACTTAATCGAAGTAATCAACTTAAGAATTAGAAGGAAACAGAAAGGAAATAAAGCAGTTTTTGAGTCTTGTAATGTACATGGGCTTGATAAAGTACCCAACAATTGAAGATTACTGGAATAAATCCAGTTTCGCTTTTTTCAAACCAATTTGTTCCTTTTGTGATGCCCAGAAATCGCTTCCAACTTATCTGCATCGTCTTCTTCGCAGCAGGCCAGAAAAAAGGCTAAAAAAGTAAATACGTATTGCACACAATGTCCATTTTTATATCTACAACATTTTCAAGAATGTCATTGAATTTATGTAAATAATAATGAAATAAAATTTACATGTGCACATATAACATCGTATTTTCTTCAGATCAACCAAATTTATTATTCTCGAATTTTAATATTTAGCATTTGGGAACGAATTTTTATAAAATTAGCCCGTGCATACCTGGTGATGCATTGTCTACAAATAATAAGACTTGTTGTGATAACCGGCAATGCATTGGCCTACAGACAATAGCTTTAAACATGTTCATCGGTGATATATTGGCAGCCAATGTGTTAATCATGTATGGAATTGCCCATTCGTCCATTTTAGTTCCTCTATAAAAACCTGGAAGAATACAAGTGTAAATATAACAATTGCATCTTAACTGAGTATAACCTTCCTAAAGACTGAAATCCAACAATCTTATGTGTTCTAAAGTTATAAATGTTATTGTAAACGTTTTTAATTAATAATTATTTTTTTAAATTATATAAAGAACATTTGAAAATCTTAAAATACCATTGAAATTATTAAATAGGTTTGCAAAATGTAGAACTATTTCTTGAAAATTTGAATTGATATTACCACTGTAAAAAAAATATACCAATTTCAATGTTAATCCGGCACGAAAAATGATAATATGACATTTTTATTGAAAATTTTATGAAATTGCTTTTGATATGAAAAACACTTCTAATTAACATTAATTGGCTTTTTTCTTAGTGTACGGAATTTAGTTTGTTGTTAAATTCGTAAGTTAGACGGATTTTGGAATAGTTCAGTATGTAAGCGTTTTACATGGAAATAATTATAAAGGATTTACGCCTTTCAATCTATCTAAATTTCGAATTGTTGTTACATCATTTTGGTGTAAATTTTCCAGTAGTATCAATTTCTGCTTTTTTTACATAACTAACTGAAATAAGCTATAATTTCATTGCTGGGATTTAAATAGTAGAATTCTTAGAAAACTAGTTACACTTATATTTGAAACCTTCCCATTTAAATTTCAGGTACATATACTATCTAAAATATATGTTTTTTTCACAAAATCATATATTTCATAATTAATTTCTTCTTAATATTCCACGTTATAAATAAATAGTACTAATTTTGTTACCTAGCCTTGAAATAACCAAAACTCTTCAACCTCATAAAATTTTTCACTAGAACCACATTTGTATGATTTTGAATGTGCTCCTTGTTTGCTTAAAAGGAAATATTTCATAGCGATTGCATTGGTTTGTTTTCAGTTATATATTTATTTTCATATATAAATAAAACAATGTGAACCTATTTTGATACGACCGTGATCTAACAATCGAATTTATCTTTTTTCCAACAAAACAAATTTTTTCAAAATTCTCTTTGTGCAAAAATTATGTTATTTATTATTGAAAGAGTGAAACAAAATCAAATTCCAAAAAATAATTGTAATGATTAGAAACTGAACTGAATAGCAAAAATTGGCAACAAAAATGCGACCAAAATTATCCGTCCCTCCAAAACTCGATCGAGAGAACAAAAAGACTATTTTGCAAAAATAATGGCGGGAAATGTTAAAATGACAAAAAAAGAATGGCCTATCCTGTAGCCCGCAAAAATAAAACCGAATTAGTGACAAAATTGGACATTACAAAAATAAAAAAATAAATCAATAAAAATTCAGTTCTGTTGTTGAAGTTTGTTGATCTTGTTGATGCTTGATCAGATCAGGGTCGGACAAGTGCTCGTGCAACGAACGAAAACGCGAATGCAAAAACTAAATAAGACAAAAATCACACACGGTATGTCAAGATACGTATCTTATATGCAAAATCAAACATTTTATCTAACACTGCAATCCTATGCCGGTTGCAGATGTTCAGACCGACTTTGGGCTGGTCAACATCAAGAAGGAGGATGAGGATGAGGACGAGGAGGACAGTCCATCGTCAACAGTCGTCGACGAGAAGAAGGCAATTTTAAAATCGTCAGCGACCCGCACCAGCAGCCCGCCGGCCCCGCCCCCGCCCCCGCCCCCGCCCGCCTCATCGCCAACCCTCTCGACGGCCTCCTCGAACGACTCGATTAATTCGGGCGCAATTTCTCTGACGGCGAAAAATGATAGCACTGATCCGACTGCTGGCAATGTGGGGCATCAACAAGACCACGAGCACCAACAGCACCACCAGCACCACCAGCAGCAGCAGCAGCCCCACCAGCCCCATCGGCAGCATCCCCAATTCCTGCAGAGGCACCAACAAATCCCCCCCGACGAGGAGGAGAAGCAGCGGTCCCTGGCGCGAAAGCAATTGGACGAATTGCACAACCATCGCCAAATGACTGCGAACTTGTTCATGGCCAGGACCATGGCCCTGACCACTTCCCGCGACTTACCTGACATGCTGCATGCGGCCGCCTCTGCAGGTGGGAACTACTTGCTGCCGTGCCCCCTCTGCGAGACCCCCTTGGAGCCGAGGATTTTCCGGCAGCATCTGGACCGCCATTATCCCCGCGACAGTCCCGTCTGCCCCGTCATGCAGTGCGGCCGCCGGTTCGCCCATCCCAACTCGGTGCGGAATCACATGCGAATAAAGCATACCCTCCAGTGGGCCAAGATGAAAGCGATGCGCTCCTCCGGGGGCCCTTTCACAGGCATTTCCGACTATAAATGAAACAGTGGTGGCTGAAGAACACTGACGGATTGAGGGGGGTCCACTGTCGTATTAAACTGAATTAATTCGGGGCGCCACCACCGAAGAAGAGAGCCTCCTTCGGGTCCCTGCAGTTGTGTTCTTCCGCTTCTCGGTTTTTGCTCCCATGTCTATGCTATGATAAATCCTGTTTCCTCCCAAATGAGTCCAGCTTCCCATGCTCAGGGATTTTTGTTTTTTGTTGTTGCAGGCGCCCCCATTGGACGCATTCCAATAAACCAGAAGGATTCTATGCAAAAAAAGAAAAAAAAAAAACAAATTGATTCGCTGGCAGATTTTATGCGGAAAATCTATTAAGATATCCCTTTGCTGGGCGAAACACTGCAGCCTTTATCGGGAAACTCGGGAACCCCCTCCATTTAAAATTCTTATCAAATATGCACAACTTTTGCGACTGTGTGCCCCCCCAATGCCATAGTCGGGCCTGGCTGGCGCCACATCGCACTAATTTCGCCCGGAGCCCCAACTACTCTCATTGGTTCCTTCCCTTGAATAAGCAGTATTTACACTACCAAATTTTCTATTTATTTTACACCGTTTGTTTCCTGTCTCCACGCCCGAAACCAGCTCATGGTTACCTACCAAAGTTGGGCTATGCTAAACCGCCCGTCGGGGCGTATATGGGGCCCCATTCGAGGGCTCTATCGATAGAAACTCTTTTTCAGTTTAGTCTTTTGTGATAAATATTAAACAGGCATTGTATTATAGTTGGACTAGGTAGAGTAATAAATAAAGAAACTATGTATAAAGAAGCGCCAATCTCGTCTGGCGAATAATAATGTACTATATACTATATATTATATAACTGCACAAACTATTGCTAAGCATTATTTACTGTAGATAGCTTTAGTTTATACGGAGAGGCAACAACGAACCAGTATTGCTAATCGGCTCCTGCTCAACGAATAAGTTTCGGATGAATCATTCGAATTGAGATAAGATTAAGTCGGGGGTGACCTACTTCGCATACAAGAAATAAGCATTAACATAGCTGGACATTGGCATCATAATATCCTTTTTTTAAACGTTTCCTGAATTAATATAAGCACCTATTTGGATGTTTGAAAAACAAGTCGCCTATTACGGAATACTAGATATGCTTTTTTTACTATTCACTAAGTTAGAACACCTTACACAAATCCCAGTTTTTGTTTTCCTTCCGATTATTTAATGTTGTAATGTTCAGTGATTTGAAAATCGTAATTTCAGGTAATTTTAATAAATTGACGGAAATTGAAGAATATTTTTGTGTACATACAAGTCCAACTCACTGGTCGACAATAATTTTGCACAAAAGAAGTCTTATATCATTTCTAAAGGAGGTTTTCCTTAAATTACGAATTCGAAATAGGTTTGAAAAGTGGAAAAAAAAGTATTTTGGGAATTTTTGTAAAAATTTTCATAGGAGTTTGTAAATCAGCTCAAATAAAAGTTGGAGTCTTTAGCTATTATATTAAAACACAAGAGGCTTTAATACTTTCCGAAATATACTGTGGAATTCACTTTGTTTCCATAAACCGATCATTCATTCAAATCTTATTCCTGAAGATGCTTGAAAATTAAATATTAAATTTTATCGACCGGTGTTATAGAGAAAGGCTATCGCTGCAGACTTATTTAAAAGAAAAAATAATAATAATCACTAGTTCTGTACTCAGTTTTATCACTTTTAATATTTATACTCTACTCCTGGTTTTAAAATTTCATAACAAAAATTTAAAGGCTGTATCGATTTAAAAATTCATGCTTAGTCATAATTTTGTATGTTTTGTTCCATTTTCTTCAAGAACGGCACATCCCTCAATCATTAAATATGTAGGTATAAGGAGAATTGAATTACTGGTTTTATGTGTATTTGGTTTGTACAAAATTTTGGAAAATTAAATTCGTATCTCTCAAATTTGGCCAGGATTTAAATTTCAAGAAAACCGAACAAACTACTCGAAATCATACTTACCACAGATTTTGTTTTCAAAAATATCGTCCAGGAGGATAACTGCTGCCAAAAAAAATGGACAGCTTTTTTAATAAAAAAAAATATAGTACTCTTAATGTATATTTGTATTATATAATACGAGTTAAAAACAAAAACACCTGATGGATCTTTATTAGCTTCTTGACTAGACATAACACCTTAAGAAATTGCGAAAAATTACAGTAACAATTAAAATTAGAATGGTCCAAAGCACGGTGCGAAAAGCAATACTGTTTCCTAGCGTTAAAAAAAACATAAAAGGTTCCTAACGAAGTTGTAATTTATAGAGACAACCCACTAAAACTGCATATACTGTAATTGTTATTATATATATTTAAATTGTATAAAGGCGACGAAGAAAACCAAAATATTACCATGTACTGGAGTACATGCATATAAACACATGTATGTATAAGCGCGAACGAAAATATGCTCAAGACGATATTGAATTGTTACAACAATTATTAATTAAAAAAAGTTATTTCAAAACTGGCTTTATTTGAATTTGTAGTTTTTGATAGAGACACCTTATTTGGTTTGATACTAATAAAAATTATAAAGAACAGAAAAAAAAAAACGCCATAAAATGAGATGAAATATATTTTAAATTCAAATGAAAGAAAAAAAATGTTGTTTTTAATTCGAAAGTAGTTAAGGTGTATAATGTTGCATAGAGCGATTTTTCGTTAATTACCAATTTGATTATTTCTTACAGTTTCCCGACGATCCCTTGAGATGAGAGTCCGTGCAACCGATCCCCGTCCATGCCCGAAATGCGGCAAAATATACCGATCAGCGCACACTTTACGCACTCATTTGGAGGACAAGCACACCGTCTGCCCTGGGTATCGATGCGTCCTCTGCGGAACTGTGGCCAAATCCCGGAATTCCCTTCACTCACACATGTCCCGGCAACATCGCGGCATATCGACAAAAGATCTTCCTGTTCTCCCGATGCCGAGTCCCTTTGATCCGGAATTAGCCTCAAGGCTACTAGCAAAAGCGGGCGTTAAAATATCCCCGGCTGAGTTGAGGGCAAGGGCTTCACCGACCAGTGGAACACGACGAGGCGATTCGAAATTGGACTTAAGAGGTGCTGACGAGGACATGGACGACCCGGAGGACTTAACTACTGGTGGTAGTAGTGCTAAAAATAGGCAATTGGGAGAGTTTATAATTTGAATTGGTTTTCTAGGCTACGGACATCCGAACACGACTATAACGAGGATCCGGCATGACGCTATGACACCAAAGAGCTTGGAAGCAATGTCGAAGGATCATCAGAATACACCACTACCCCCTACCTCTGGTGCTACTGGTCAATCTTTGCTTGATACTTATTTGCAGTTTATAACTGAAAATACATTTGGTAAGTATAATAACAAAAACAAATCATATCCCAATCAAACCTTTAGAGTTTAGAGTATCCAACTAATAATTTTCTGCCGCTGAATTGAATTACAAAGAAATCCTATCCTAAATAAAAAGCTCTACAAAAAAGTCCTTTGCTATTATTACATGTAAATTTTTGTCGTAGGCGTTCAAAACGTAATTAATAATAGCTGGGCATTTTATTGCCGGGATTTTTTTTTTGATAATTCAAGGATTTATCACACTTACAATGGCTCAAAAAACTATTCCAATAAGCGGATCTCGTACCAAAGTAGTTAATTCGTCATTTCAGTCTGATTTTTTCCGTAGATTGCGAATTCGCAAAAAAAAATGTCCTATCACTTAAAGTTTCTGAATTCACAAACAAAAATGTCCTATCACGTAAAGTTTCTGAAAGAAATAGGTTTGAAAAGTACACAATAATTAAAAAATAACGAATTATTGTAGAAGCTTGTTTAGTAGCTCAAATAAAAGTATGAACCTTTACTTATTATATTAAAATACGAGAGGCTTTAATACTTCCCGAAATATTCCGTGGAATTCACTTTTTTCCATAATGCAACTACTTCATACAATAGATAGTGACTGAAGATTACTATTTGCGCACACTCATGAAAATCATATTCCCGAAGACGCTTTATAAGTGCTATAGTTTAATGGTATTTTATATATATCGATAAGCATTCAGGCTCTCTTTTGAGTCGTGTTACGAGCTTTTCCCACGTTTCGTTATTTTTTAATGAATTTGAAAGTGGCCATGATATGGTATTTTTTACTTTTCAAACCTATTTTCTTTCTTCAAAAATATGACGTTTGCAAATTCATAATCTACGAAAAACATCCTATAGAAATGATATATGACTTGTTTTGTAACAAATTAAATATTAAATTTTGTCGCTCGTTTGTGTTTTTCAGAGAAACTAAGAAATATACACGAAAAAACTTGTTCCAGTTTACTTGAATAATTTTTAGTTGATACACCCACTATCACAACACTGATAAAGAAGTCCACACATATACACTTACTTTTTGTGTCCTTTATTTTATCTAGGAACATTATATTGGGATTTTTGCACTTCGAAGTATGAATTAGAACAACGAAATAAAATTTAACATTTATTGGACTAATTTTTGGAGTCACTGTATACAGGCTATTAAAATCAGAAAACAGGGGCAGAAGCATAAGCTTTTGAAACTTTTAAAAAGCTTAATTTTTGCTACAGTTTTGGTATTGTTTTGCTTCTGCCAGAACATCCTGTATCTGTTTTATAAAACATATTAGAAAATAAATTTAGGAGGAAGTTTTATTATTTCGTGAAATAAACGACTGCAGGGGTAAACCAGCAAATTAAAATTTCATTGAGATAACTAAAATTATTATTCTACCTTATAATTCCAGGCATGGGAATGTCTCAAGAGCACGCAGCTGCTGCAATACATGCTGCAAAAATGGCACAATTAAATGCAATGGGTCATGGATTAGATAAAATTTCATCAGGACTTCTACCACCGCATCTTGATCTCTCAAAGATCTCCTCGCACAACAACTCGGACCTCTCCAGATTGTCCCAGTGTGCTAATAGCATTGGCAGCGGCATGAATTCCGACTCCCACCGCCAGGAGCTGTCACCGAACCGCCAGACGAGCGGCACGCCACTGTCGAACAATGGTCCAGATATCCGGAGGGACTCTTCTGAGCCCATGGACCTGGGACTGGACAACAATCAATCAGGTAGCAATAACGACGGCGGAAATTCCGACGGCGACGACGGCAACTACTCAGAAGATGAAGGCGTCCACAACACGTGAATAATGTAAGATTAAGTAGCGCAAGAGTTAGACGCATACTTTGTTGTTGTTTAGGATTACGATGAAGATGAAGAAAAATTACTTAAAAGCCAGTTAGACACGGCGTTTAGGAGTTATTATAACTTTATAATTTAAAAACTGCAGATGCGTTTTTTGAATGTTGAACATGTTTTTACGTTTTATCACTTGAACCCGAAAGCCTTATTTGTATACCGAAAATATTTACATAGCACGTAAATACATATTGACTTAAAATTAAGAAGGACAAGAAAGCAAAAATTGAGAAGCAAATAAAGGTGGACAAGGAGTAGAAAACCTATTATATCTTGACGAAATCCGTTGTATACGCATCTTTATACGATTTTAAATGCAAAAAGCAACAAAACGCAAAAAGTTTATATGTATATGAAAAACAAAAAACAAAATATATATATATAATAATGAAGCAAAGCAAAAATTTTCGACAGGGACAAATCCCGGATATACTTTTGATCGCTATCCGGAAGTGAAGCGACTTATTTTTGTTGGAAAAAAAAAGTGTTAGTTCTATTCTTAAAAAAGAGAAAGCTGAAGCTATCGAGTTACGACTATGTCGTAATTAAAAAAAAAAAAAAAAAAACAAGAGACTAGACGATCATAATGTACAAAAAGAGCATACTAATTCAACAGTGCCATTTTTGGGTTAAAGTCAACCGCAACAAAACTCTTCCAAGACTATCACGGAACACCATCTCGAGGTGTTCCGGGAAAAAAAAAACTAAATTAAATACCAATCAGCTGTTGCTGTCGTCTTCAACTGCATTTGTTCAGCAATATCAAAAAAAAAACAAAAAAAAAGCAACATTCCATATATAAAAAAAGTCTGCCACCAGTGAGCCATTTTTTATTTCATTCCTTGTGACTCGCTACCAAAATACCACTGAAAGAAGCCGCGCCAAATCGCCACAAGTACTTAAAGAAAAATATATATAGTATATATAAAAATAAATACAGAAGCAGCTGATCGGGACCTCAGTGAATCTACCTCAAAGGGCTTCCTCCTCCGTGTGAGAGACAGCCTAGCAACACTTAGAGTAAGACCTTTATTTATGTATATTAAAAACAAAATATTTGCATTGTTTTTTCACGTTGATTTGTGTACCTCTGCGAAGCGACACAGACACAGTGTGATATATATCGACACGATTAACGGGTCAAAAACATATAAAAACCTCTCGTATTTGTAACAAAAAAACATAAAAGTAATAATAATAATAATGATCCAAAAAAAAGAAAAAAAGAAGAAGAAAAAACATGCCTTTGTGACTTCCAGTTCTTGCCAATAAATCGTAATTAGAAAGAAGACAATTTGTAATCGTAGAATTCCACGACCGGTGGAACTAAAAAATACACTGTAAAAAGGACAGAGAAGTTGAACCTATAGAATCAGATAGCTCGGGTAGGACGTTAGTTAAGATGCAATATGGATAGACGAAAGCAACAAAGTAGATTTAGCGTAATATTTAAAGCCGTACTTGTACTTCCAACTAAAGCTAAGGTTAATGTACACGATGACATAAAATACCTCAAATTCTCAGTTTCGTAGGCTAAGGATATATATATTTTTTTTCGTTTTTTTTTTTTTTATATATGTATGTATACATCGTAGCTGTACTCAGATGACCCTATGTTTTTTGTGTCACCTGCTCGAAACGAAGCAGTGTTGTATTTAAGAGTTACTTTATGTTCACAAGTCTACCTCAGGATACACTCAGCATTTAATTTTATTACATTTTTTTTTATTATTATTATTTTTTTTTATTTTATACCTATACGTTGTTGAATAAGAGATCCTCCAGTTTCATGAAGTTTTTGTTGTTTTATTTTGTCTTCCAGTGGTGCTTTATATTTTTTTCTATTCTTCCATAGAAAGCTGTTTTCATAATGGATTAAAAAAAACTAAGAGCCATTTTCAAAAAGTCAGATCAAAGAATTTGGTTGTTTTTAAAAAGAAGAGTTATTTTCGAAAGATATTTTTAAGGTGAAAATCTGTTTTTGAAAAGGGATCAAAGGTAATGAGGAAACGAATCGATTACTTAAAAGGCTCTAAAGGAAACGAAGTTTCAAAGTAAAAACATTGGTATTGAAATTATTTTGAAGGAAAAGGGTAATTTTTTTAGAAGAATAAAATCGTTTTCATTTATCCTTTCCAGCTTCACTAAAATTTATTTAAAAGAAATGAAGAGGTAAAGTATAAAATCATTTTTTTTGTTCTTTCTTTTCAAAAAATTTTAATTCTCAGCCTGCGGAAAATAATCTAATCAAATATTTTAAGGATTAAAATAATATACAATGTGTATACTAAATAAAAAAAAAAGTAAAATAGGTAGAAGGAAAGAAACATCACCAGTACAAAATTGCATATAATGTAGACTGTTTTCTAATAGTATACGAATGAAAAATCCAAACAATTTGAGAAAAAATAATAACACAAAAAAAAAAAAAAAAAACAAGTTGTAGAGATGAATAAAACAAAATACAAATCATAACATTTATAACCCAATATTATGTTAAACAAAATTGGTTCGGGTGCCTTTATTTTGAATAATATTTCAAAATTTGTTAGTAAGCATTAATGTTATATGAATAGAAAAACAAAGAAGCATACCACTTATTTGTAATGAGAGAGGAAAAGAATACCACAAAGTTCCTATTGTTAAAAATAACTAAAAAAAAAAATAATGCTAAGGGCAGGTATTAAGTAAATTCTAGCGATAATTTCTAAGAATTATTGAGTAGCACAAGCAAAAAATAATAATTATAGAGAACACAGCGCAAAATTCATTTGTAGTACTGGAAAACAATTTATCGGATTTAAATTAATACAGACAAGGGCTAGTTTTTTTTCCATTGATAGCCAAAAGCCACGAGAACTTCCAAATTTCAAATAAATATAGTTACAAAGCTGCACAGTAAAAAAGCTTAACTCCAAATTAATGATTTTTTGTAACTAAGGCACCACAAACCGATTATAGTATAAAAAGGGAATTCTTTTCAATCCGTCTATTTTTATTAACCAAATCGGTATACGAATTTAATAAAGATACATTTTTGTTTTTGTTAATTTTAATGAAATGCTTCCAATGCAACCGATAGTTTAATCGATTTCTTCCAATATTTCCTGGTATTGTAAAAAGCCCTTGCATTTATTTAACCAGAATAAAGACAATAACCGTGATATAAAAGGAGGAATTTGATTCACCAGTACAAAACGGAACAATTAAAATTGTTTATTTGAATTAAGTGAGAGGAAAAAATATTCCATATTGAGTTTAAAATGCAATTTTCACAATAAAACGCTGAAATTACATGTTGAGCATTTTTAGAAAAAGTTAGTTGGTAGTAAACAAAAGAAAAACAAAAAATTTAGCTAAATGTTGTCCCGGCACACAAGAAAGAGATGTATACTGATTAAATTTAGCCAAGTGTATAGTAGTTAAAATAATTTAAAAAGAAAAACATAAGGCAAAAAAAAAAAAAAAATTAATACGACAAGCCAGCAAAATGACGAGGATGTCTTTTGATGATTTGAATAGAATCAGTATCGTAGCAAAGTACCTACTTACCTGATAGTTGATTTGCTAAGATGTTGCTTTGTACCATAATTTCTTTTTGATATGTACTATATATTCGTTTTTAAAATGACATAGTGGAGTAAGGCATTTATCATAAGTACCTATGGATAAAACAAAAAACAGATCTTAACTGTATGTACTGCTTAATATTATTTACATGAATAAATTTTAAAATTATGTCTATTTTGCAGTTTGTTTTCTTTCTACAATTTTAAATTTTGAGTCCTCTTTTTAAAAATATTTCCTCTGGACCTATTAAGTTTTAAATTACTTCCGATAGCCTGCCATGTTTAAGTTGTAAGGAAATAATTTTTTGTAACGACTGCGTTAAAATTGCGGTCTATACAATTTTTAAAAATAAATATAGGTCTCTCCACTTATTTAAATTTCAATCCCTCATACAAAAAAATATTGACTTTGAGCGTATTTTAGTTTTAGCCTCGCTGGATAGTCTGATGTGTTAAGATTTCAGAAAAATATAGTACACAACCGCTGCGTCTATAAAAATGTTGAAACCAACGAGCTCGTGATTTTCATGCAATGTTCATTGGGATCCTTCACTTGTCCGAATGTGGGATTCTATTTTGCTCTGAAGCTTTTCCACGTTTAGTTTGCCTAGAAAAAATGGCTTTTTAAATTTCCGCTGAGCACTAACTAGAAATCGCGAAAGGCAAAAAACAAAACGATTTTTTTTAAAAATCCCGCCATAAACGTAGATGTTTAGAATTTATCCGCTAGTAGCGCCAAAATGTTCAAAAGTAGACACAGCCCCACATGGTTCCGGTGGGGTTTGACATGCGCTACCCAATCAGCTGATAACTGTCATTTCATTCGCATTTCTCAAGGTGTTTACCTAATTCCGGAGTTTTTGTTGAATAAAGCGCAAAATGAGTTTTGGAAGAGTCCCAATATTTGCCCGTGTGCTCAGCTCCTTCAAAAAGAACTGCAAGATAAACGTCCAGTCCCAGGCAAGGCATCTGACTACCAGAAATGGCCGAATCATGCTGCGCCCCAAACTAGAGGAGCCCCAGAATTTCATTACATTAGCAATTCTGTCCGCAGGGATCTTTTCATTTTTCAAAAGAGAGGATGAAGAAAGCCCGGAGGATAAGCTGGTTATGGCAATTAAACGCTCGATCCTCTGCATTCAGCGGCAGGAGTACGACAAAGCCGAGCAGATGCTCCACCTCGCCCTTCGCATGGCTCAGGATCTTCAGAGCAAAGACGGGATCACCTACGTCTACGACGTGATGGCCAACCTCGCCATGGAACGGGAGCAATTCAAGAAGGCTGAGAAATTATTCGCAGACGTTATGAAGCGACTGTTCGCAGAAGGGCACAGTGAGGACAGCACGAAGGTAAGCTCCCCCTGTTTTTTCTATTTTTTGAGGTGATTTGAAAAGTTCTGCAGGTTTTGCATATAAGCTCGAAGCTAGCACACATGGCACAACTGGAGGGGAATTTAGAGAAGTCTCAGCAAGGATTCCAGTGGACACTGGAGAAAATTGAAGAGAAAATGAAGTCACTCCGAGACGACAAGGAACTGAGGGAGTTGTGGGGGCTGACCAAAAATTGGTAGGATTGCGAGGCGTGCTATCACTGCTTTTGTATGGTAAGGTTTTAATCAATTCACAGGTTTGGGGAACTTTTAATGGAGCAAGGAAAATTCGAAGATGCCAAGAAATGTTTTCTGGAAGCTTACGATGTTTTCATCGATCTATACGGGAAGATGAATGAGGAGGCTGTAACCATTCTAAATAATTTGAGCGTCGCCTGCACTCAGGTACTTCGTGAAAATCGGAATCGGAATATTGCAGGAGAGCGTAAAATTTTTTAGTTAGACGATTATCCAGGAGCCAAGAAGTTTCTAGAGGAAGCTATTGGAGTGGTGGAGCAGCTACCCGAATTAGCCGAGATTGGGGTCCTGAAAGCAAACTTGGGACTGATATACCTTCGAGGGGGCATGATTGAACAAGCCAAACAGGTGTGCTCCTTTGCTTGGCGGATGGGTAAAAAGTTTGAGAACGAAGCGGCCATACAACAGGCGGACTATTGCTTAAAAGCGATCGAAGAAGTGATGCAGAACAAGAAATAATCCAAGCGACGCGTTAAAAATATCAGTAAATCTTTTATTTTAACTCCCTAAAGCGAGAGTATCGATAAAAGGTACAAAATAAACCCCTACGTGGAACTGACAATAGTTTTTTTAATTTTAATCTTAACAAACTACTCGAAATTAGCTATTATAATCATAAGGCCGACGCCCGCTAGAAGGGCGGAGATCTCCTTAAGTGATTGGCCCAGCTTGGTGGAGCCCTCGAGGAGTTCGGGCAGTACGCTCACTGTGGCAATGTAAATAAATCCCCCTGCGGTAAAAGGAAGCACCCACGATGCAGCCGCATCGCCTCCAGATCCGAGAAGAGCTATTGCTGTTCCGGCGATAGCACCTACAGCTGTGACCAATTGGAGTAGCATTGCTTTCCTCCTCGTGCAGCCCGATTTAATGAGGATTGCAAAATCCCCGATTTCATGGGGGACTTCATGGAGCAGTATTGTAATTGTCGTTACAATACCAATACTATTCCCAGCTAAGTACGAGGCTCCAATTGCCAGGCCATCGGTAAAATTGTGGGCAAAATCTGCGGCTAAATTAAGATAACCAGAAATTTCTACCTCTTCGGCAGGGGTAGACGACTTTTTATCCTTCTGAGGAACTGATTTTGCTTTTGCCTGCTTATCTTTGATGTCGCTCTTCTTGGCTGCATCGTTCTTTTTAGCTACTTCCTTCTTTTTCTGCGGTTCTCCGTGACTGTGACCATGTCCTGAGTCGCCTTTTAGAAGTCGAACGCTCTTCTCAACAGCCAAAAAGGCAATTATTCCGGAGAGGACCCACAAACCTACAGTCATGTCGTGTCCGTGATCGCCATCGCCACCATGCGAGTGGCCGTGTCCATGTCCATGATGACCAGCGCCGCTGGGGGGTACCGCTGCGTGGGGGATTAAGTGGAGGAATGCGTCACCCAGGAGTCCACCGGACGCAAAAGCTAGGAGAACTTTCAGACGGGGCCTCATCCTGTCGGTGTTGTCCAGCGGAATCGCGTAGAGGATCAAGTAAGGGGCTGCGCTGATCAGCAGCGTTGAGCCCATCGAGTGCAACCAAACGTTGAACATGTCTGGAACGAGGTGATAAATGATAAGAACTATTGTTTCAGATAACAAAGAAAAAATGTGCAATTGTAATTGAATCACTGACGTAGTTCCTTAAAATTCATCGGTTTTTAAACAAAACTAAATAATATGCGGCTGTTCTTGAAGAGTTGTTTAAACAAGTTTTTAGGTGAGAAACAATAAAATCCTTACCTAAGGGTTTTTTGGGAGCTGGCCCTCCGTGAAAGTGCCCTTGTCCGGATCCATGACCATGACCAGGTCCGTGACCATGATCGTGCTCCTCATGATGCCCATGCCTGTGATGATGATGGTGATGATCGTCGACAGACTTCTGGAATTTTTCGTTCGCCTCCCGCGTGTACTTGAAGCTCGGGGGCTCGCCGTCGTCGTGTCCGTGGGAAGCGCAAAGTTCCGGCAGGCTGAAGAAGACGATCAAGGCGATCAGACCGATAGCGATATTGCGCCTCCACGAGCTGCTCTCCTCTAAATTCACTTCCGCCTCTGTGGTCCGCCCCATCGCCGGTTAATATGTGATAAAATTGAAAAAAATTTACACCGAATCCCACACGTCACAACTTCGCAGCTTCATCAAAGAGAAAATTTGACAACTTTAAAACATTGAGGTTATGTGCATGAAATGTTTACGTCAGAGTGCGTCCGTTAAGCAGTGCTAGAAGAAATTTATTCGTTTTGAAAAGAGTATTTAAAATTAAGTATTATTCATCACGCAAATATCTAGTATGCTAATTTACGTAAAACAACGTAAGCTGCATTAAACTATAATTGGATAATTGGATGAATTAATTCTAAGGAATCTGCATTACCCTTAATATCCAAACTCATTCAAGACACAAACCGGTTTCTGTTCTGTCAGGCATTTTAAAAAAACTCGCAACGGCTTGTGTGTTTACAATTTTATAACATGCAACACTTTTGTGATAATTTATCGTGAAAATAACAGCCTAAATATTGTGCGAACCTCATTGTTACTTCCCCACGATGTCTGTGAAAAGCACTCCGTTAAATGAACGCTACAATTTTCAAGGAAGCTCAAAGGATTCGACCCCAAGTTCTGTGAGGAAGCGATGCGTCAGCAAAACACCGAATAAATCGAACAAAGTCCTGCTGGACCGGGCTGAGAAGCTGGGAAATGATAATATCTTCAACACTGCCTTCTCCCTGAGCTCCTCAAGTGCGAAATCCAAGACCCCATCGTCGGGGAAGTTCAAGCAGGCCCCAACTGCGCTCAACGCCTGCTACACGCCTTCCTCCCTCTACAGGTCCACTGTAAGTACCCCAGGTAGCGTTAAGTTGAAAAATAGTACCCCAAGCCATATAGGAAGGAAACTAGGCCACACCGTTGACCAGAGAACACCGGAATGCTTCTCAAAAGTCTCCCTCGAGACTCCAAGACGGTCAGCGAAGTCTACGGGAATTGAGCCCCACAACAAAGACACGGGGGAGGCTAGCAACTTGGCCGTGGTCGTCAGAGTGCGTCCCCTAAATTACCAGGAATGCCTCAACAGCTCCGTGACTAATATCGTCCAAGTAGGAGGGAGTGAAGTAACAGTCCTTGTCGGGACCTCTGCGGACAGTTCCGCAGGCGTTACCCACAGTTTTCAGTACGATCAAGCCTACTGGTCAGCGAATTCTGATGATGCACACTTTGCCGATCAAGAAACCGTCTTCGAAGGCACTGGATTGCCTCTAGTTGAAAAAGCCTTCGAGGGGTACAATGCCTGTCTCTTCGCTTATGGACAAACTGGATCTGGGAAAAGCTATAGTATGATGGGAATGGAGGTGGACGATACTGAGGAAATCAGTAGCCACTCAGAGGCAGGAATAATTCCCAGATTTTGTCATGAACTCTTTAAAAGAATCGACAACTTAAAAGAAGGCACACAGGCTGAAATCGAAGTCAGCTACTTTGAAATATACAACGAGAAAATACACGATTTACTCTGCGTTTCCCAGTCAGACGGAGGTCTTAATTGTCATGGAAAGAAAAACGCTCTAAAAGTACGGGAGCACCCAATTTGGGGGCCTTATGTTGTAGACTTAAGCACACATCCGGTGGACTCGTATAGCTCCCTGAGGAACTGGCTAGCTGTAGGGAATAGCCAGAGGGCTACTGCTGCCACGGGGATGAACGATAAGAGCTCCAGGTCGCATTCGATTTTTAATATCGTCTTAAACTTGTCCGAGTTTGAGCCTGATGATGGGTCTAACGAGAGGAAGATCAAACAAGTGCGACGAAGTAAAGTAAGCTTGGTGGATTTGGCCGGAAGCGAAAGGATTAGTCATGCTAGCGCTTCTGGGGAGAGGATAAGGGAAGGTGTAAGCATTAATAAAAGTTTACTAACTCTGGGGAAAGTGATAGCTGCTCTAGCTGAATCGAAAAAGGGTACCACATTCATTCCTTACAGGGAATCGGTTCTTACTTGGCTTTTGAGGGTAAGTAGCTTTTGTTTTTGCTTCATATAAAATTAATATATAGATTGGCTTTATTTGCACTGTTTTATTAAAGAATAAGAAAATCAGAAATTTATTAATACATGACAAAGTTTCTGCTTTATTTTACAAAATATCTTCACTAATCTAATCACGAGTTTCAAACCCCATATTGAGAATATCATTGGTCGTGCCAACTCCTCTCTTGGTTTTATCAGGCGATGGTCTAGGGAGCTCCACGATCCGTATGTGTTAAAGATCTTGTGTTGTGATTTTGTTCGTCCTGTACTCGAATATTCATCTGTTGTTTGGTCACCACATCACTCGCTTCATATTTCACGTATAGAAGCTGTTCAGAAGCGGTTTCTACGACTGGCTTTGTGCCACCTCCCTTAGAGTGATAGCAGTTTCCTACCTCCTTATGAGAACAGGCTTAAACTTTTGGATATGACCACTTTATGTAGGCGTAGGGAGGCGCTTGGTGTTTTATTTTTAACGATCTTGTATCTGGCAATATAGACTTTCCTGCACTCTTAAGTCTGGTCGATATAAATACTCGTCCTCGGATGACAAGGGGCCGCAGCTTTATATACCGGGTGAGTCATTTAACTTGAGACAACCTAATAACTTTTTAGGATCACATAATATTGAAAAAAGTTTAATATGAAAGTTGTAGGGTATCAAAAATGGCGTTTGGTGATGATATTAAAAATGACCTTGACCTTGACATTCAAGGTCATATGAAGGTCAACTTTAAAATTTCAAATGGGATGACCCCCTATTGACCCCGGAATTGAAAAGAGCGAAAAATTTTACGTTCAGATATGACCTTAACCCAATGGTCAAGGTCAAATTTCAAGGTCATTTCACGGTAATTTATCTTCATGTACAATAGCGAGAAGCGATGACATTTTTTGAAATACATTTTAAACAAAAGTTTTTGATGTGAAGAGAGGTATCTAACCACGACCTTGAAAATTACCTTGACCTTCAAAGTTATTTGAAGGTTAAACACAAAAATTCTATTGTAACCACTATTTTTGACGCCAGAACGAAAAAAGCTTTCGACCGAACATGCGATAAAGTATTTAACTACATTTTGCATTACCCAGGAACAACGACGTGAACGTAGTAGTTTTCTGTTCCCTTTGGCGTGCTTGATTTAGGTGAGAGGCAAGGGGACTCACCTAAATCAAGCACCCCGACGGTGAGAGGCGAGGGGACTCACCTAAATCAAGCACCCCGACGGTGAGAGGCGAGGGGATTCACCTAAATCAAGCACCCCGACGGTGACAGGCGAGGGGACTCACCTAAATCAAGCACCCCAAAGGGAGCAGAAAACTACTTCGTCCACGTTGTTGTTCCTGGGTAATGCAAAATGTAGTTAAATACTTTTTCGCATGTTCGGTCGAAAGCTTTTTTCGTTCTGGCGTCAATAATAGGGGTTACCAATAGAATTTTTGAGTTTAACCTTCAAATAACTTTGAAGGTCAAGGTAAAGGTAATTTTCAAGGTCGTGGTCAGATACCTTTCTCCACATCAAAAACTTTTGTTTAAAATGTATTTCAAAAAACGCCATCGCTTCTCGCTATTGTACATGAAGATAAATTACCGTGAAATGACCTTGAAATTTGACCTTGACCATTGGGTCAAGGTCATATCTGAACGTAAAATTTTCCGCTCTTTTCAATTCCGGGGTCAATAGGGGGTCATCCCATTTGAAATTTTAAAGTTGACCTTCATATGACCTTGAATGTCAAGGTCAAGGTCATTTTTAATATTATCACCAAACGCCATTTTTGACACCCTACAACTTTCATATTTAACTTTTTTCAATATTATGTGATCCTAAAAAGTTATTAGGTTGTCTCAAGTTAAATGACTCACCCGGTATAATTTCGTCAAAAATCACAAAATACAGAAGAAATTGTGCCTACAACACTTAAATTTTCTTATACTCTTTTATTCTGCAGGTAAGTACAATTAAAACTAATAACAATCAAAAGTATAAAGTCAAAGGCTTAACAAAAACAACTAAGAGCCGGAAAGAAGTAAACGAAAAACATTATTACGTAAATTGAAGGAAAACCTTCATTTCGAGTGTAAAAAGATAACAACGCCAGCAGACCCGGAAAAAAGATTATCTTAACAAAAAGTCATATATTTTCAGACTCTCATATCTTCAATCGATTCTATTTTGTTAATAATTTTCAAATGATACGACTGATAAGACTTTTCAGACAAGAAATTTTATTGATGACCGCTAAAAGAAAAATAATAGGTACCTATACTACAAAAATGTGTGATCTTTCTCCGATTAAAAAGATAAGAAAATAAATACAAAGATCTGAAGTTCTATTTACATGCAAGCTTTACTCTATTACTATTTTATTTATTACTTTTTGATACGATAAGCACTCTGAGTCATCCATTTGCTGGAAATTTTACATATTATCTCTGTTTTTTAAAGACGTTTGTTTTCCTCCGTTTTTATAAATTCTAATAATGATCTCATAAAAACATTCACGCCTTTCCTCTACCTAAAAAGTAGTCTCAAAATAAACTGATAACCTATCTCCTAAAGCTGTTCATTTGTAAAGTAATGGAAACAACAAATTATAAATGGAAAATAAGTTTACAACATTTTAACATTTTCTATTACTTCCTCCAACTGAAGGATATCTCTTCAGAAATCAATTAATAAAACGCACCTTTATTATAGTCACATTTTCTTTATTACAATATCACGAAAACAATAACTCAAGTGTAAGATTAATAATAAAGCAGTGAGGTTCCTGGCTAATAAAGAATATCTGACCCTGAAGCCATTCGCTTCAATTGACTTATGACCGCCTTCTTTCGCTTGCATTTACACTGTTTTGGGATGCATTTGCAATTAGCTGACCTCTTTGAGACTCCTTTGCCTGGAATTAAAGATAAGAAAGTTTTGTAGAACGCATTCGCTTCGAGTGCTTTGTTTTCTTTAATAATTTCTTGAGCTCTTCAATTTTCTAATAAGGACGAAAAAATTATACTTTTTTATTGTTATTTTATCACCACTAATATCAGCCTGCAGATATAATGAAATTCTAAATCTTGCGGTCTTGGAAGGAGGTCAGAGTGTATTTTTAAATTTTGGCTGATAACCTAACACTGAGGGGGAATCTTTATGCAACCACAGCTGGATACGACTAGCTAGTAGCCTGGAAATTGATACTAAATGCGTTTTTAATTAGAACACTTCATTGGTCGGAGATGTCGCCCGATCTGATCCGGAAATTACAATCCAGTGAGTCATTATTTCAGAAAAATTAAACCTTGTCGTTAGTATCAATTTAATAATAAAATAGATTATGTTAATCAGCGAATGTCACACGCCACTACTTTTTAAGTGTTTTTTTACTTACACCTACTCGGAGAGTTCAATTGCAGAAACCTTTTACTCACCTTTAGAGTCCAGAGGTGACTTTGATCTGTTATTGATTTTCCTCAAAAGTTTTTGCAACATTGTGGCTTTTTAGAAATTGATCCTGCTTTTACGGTGTGCTTTATTTGATCTCGACTTGATCGTTTTTTTATAATAACCGCGGTTTGAATTAATTCACCTGTAGAATTCACTTTTTATTTATTTTAAATTGTCACATATAGTTGTCCACACGATTTCACTGTTGGATGAGTAGATATGAAATGCGACCAGAAAATGTTTTAAATTCAGTAGACTTTGTTTATCATAACTCCTCGATAATGTGAGGTTTGTGGTCTTGATAAAAAGAGGATTGTTTTATCGCATTGCTAAGGTTTATAGAATTTCTTGAATTTTCTAGCAATATTACATTTATAAAAAGTATTTGGTTTTCATTTCCCCTTGAAATGTGTCTTACTTTCTGGAAGTTTAATTAAACAACCTACTGAATTTCTTCTGCTCACAATAATAAATAGTAAGAGATTAGATATTTTTTTCCAATTTAAATTTTTTCAAGTTCACAGAAGATAAAATTCTATGTTCACAACAATGTGGATTGAGTTAGAATTCTTCTAGTAATTTATATACACAATTTTAACCCTTAGCTCACTTTACTAGTTCCAATTCCATAATCTTATCTCACTTTTCGGGGTCAAAATGATCTCATTAAAAAGTACATAATTTATGAGATTTTATATTATTTTTTTCAGGTATTTTGCGGCTTTGTTATTATAGTACATGATTTCTCTTTAACTGACGATTAATATTGAGTGCCGTAAAATGTAATCGTCTACAATAAAATAAAATTACAACTATATAAATTGCTAAAGTTTTCGAAAATTCGCTCTCCACTTTATCCCTTCATAAATGAAAAATACTTTCACTCAAATATGTCTAAAATAAAGAGGCCCATTTCTCCTCTACGAAAAAGTCCACATTTTAGAATAGCTTCGAATTTTCTTTATTTAAATTACACGCAAAAGTTTTTAAAGATAACTAAAATCTTTTTTTGATAATACTTATTTAGGAAAAAAACGAAGAAAACACTTTGTTTCTTATTGTCCAATATTCTGGCTGCAGAAGAACCCTCATCTTACAGCCACATTCCTCTTCTAATTAAAATTCCTTCACTGATGCAAGTGAAGTGCTTAAATTGACCATTCGATTCTTCTTGTTTCTTTTAAGATCTTTCAAATTTAAGTTTTGCAGTAAGACGGCCTCATTCAAGCGTCATCGCTTAAAAGTGACCATGCTGCGAATAAAACCAGTAGCACGAGATTGTGACATCAGCTTTAGAAAATTAAATTCGTTATTCTCTTATTCTCTGGATAAATTAACCAACTTTATGTGCTTTTTTATTGCTCAATGCCCGCAGTTTTTCGAATTTGATATCAAAGACTCGAACATATCCTCAAATTTATAATCATTACGAATAGTCATACGCATTCAGCTTTACCCTTTATAAAATGTTATTCAAAAGATATGAAACCCATTAAAAATCATTTCATGTAAAAAATGTAGCCTAATCTCGCGACTGTCATGACTAGGCCATTACGCAGCACGGATATCATTAAAGTAAAGTATACGAATAATATTCGCTCGATTTCAGCTTCCAATCATTAAAAAAACTAATTTTTTTAAATTCAGAGATTTAGAAACGATTTATCTAGAAATAGTTTTCAAAATGGTTATGAAGGAATATTTCCCATAACAGAAAGACACCCAAATTACTATATAGTCGATACTAAAGGAAAAGATATTAACATTTCTTTAAATTGGTTGCCATATTTTTCCACGGTCGCTGAAGATTTTTGTCAGCTGTCATTTCAAAAACACTACAATGGAAACCAACTCCAAAATTGGTCAAAGACCATAAGGCTGAATAATCCTAAACATCATCCACTCATAATAAATAAATAAATAAATTCTAAGGTCAACACCAAAAAAGTTAGATTTTGGACAAACACCTAAAGTCGTTGAAACCAGATAATATTTCGCTCATTACATGTTGAAAATTGAATTGAGAGTGTTTAACACTATTTCAACCGAAGGTGTCAAAAGACAACTTTTGAAACTTTAACTTACAATTTTTATCATTAGTTTAATAGTTTTCCCCAATTAAAGTTTTGACTTTTTTTCCTATAATGGTTGTTGAATTAATTATACAATATCTTTTGCCACCACCCACATTCTGGACCTAAAATACGTACCGTAAAACCAGTATACTTAAGCCCTAGAGGGTAACTTTGACCCAAATCCGAAAAAAGTTTAAACTTCCCGCCCTGCGGTGTGAACGCAAAATGAACACATAGTACCGCCCTAAATCGATAGATGGAAGTACCTGTACTCGCCCCGGAATGAATTCTGATTGGTTGGCGCGACGACAGTTCGTAACGAGTTTCGACAAGTTGGTGGTAAATATTCGCTTTGAAAAGGTGGTGCAAACTTTCATTAGGAACTCAAGTTTCTGGTAAGTTATAGTTGTTCCATTACCGGTGGCAAAATAAGACTTTCTTTACGTAAAACGTGTCTCTGATTACACAGGTCAACAAAATTAAACTTTTTTTTTTAGTCTGAGTAATGAATGCTATTTTCTTATTGCTTGTGTCCAAAAGGAAGGCAAAAGTGTCATAATTTTGTTAAAACTTTGCTTTTGTGAAGGAAAACTTGACATTCGTTTGGATAGTTTGAACCTCAATTACAACTAAATGCGTTGTGCGATATTTCTGATTTTTTTGCCAAAAAGTACGTTATACTAGAGAAAACAGTATAGGTACATTTTTGTATTGGGTTCCAAAGTGGTGAATTAAATATGGCGTCCGAACATTTGCAATTTTATGGGTTTTTTTATCAAAATGAATCAAAGAGGTCTTAGGCTCGCTGAAACTTAATCTGTTACCAAAATATATATTAAAGATGGAGGATCTAATATAGCAACCAAAAATTTAAAAAATGTCCACCTCCAACAGATTTACAAGGAAATGAAAACATAACAATTTTGATGATTGGTCATTTTAAATTTGCTGTCCTGGGCACAAAAGCAAATTTTTTTAAAAATCATGTTGATTTTCTTCAATTGTGAGACAAAAGCAATGAGGAATGACTGCATATTAATCAGAATCAAAAATCGTGTCGACTTGTGTTATTAGACTTTCGATAAAACTAGGTTACATTAACCCCAGATGTTTAAAACATTCGATTTAATGGCATCAAACTGGAGTGGGGTTAAGTAACCCGCTTCTCAGAGCGATATTGGCCCAAGTTTAAAAAAATAATAATAAATACATACTTAATTATTTTAATCGTAATTTTAACGTATTCCTATAACTTGGATCCCCAAGAATGATTTGAGGCGTTGAGAGCAGAAGTGGCGTAAGCCACATTTTTGTCAAATTATTTTTATTTCCACATAATTTCCAATATTTTTTGTATTCAGACAAGAATTTGAAGTGGAATAATAAGAAATGTGCCATTATTAATGTTAGTAGGACATAAAATAGTGAAATAAGATATTCATTTGGTAGTTATAAGGTAATTGTCAATATACAAATTTTAATTTTGAGATATCTCCATTATTTGATTTTGGGGTTACGCCACTTCTGCTCTCAACGCCTCATTTGAAATATACTTTCATAATTTTATAACATTATTTAAATGAGCTTAAATCATTTACACATAAATGTCAACACCATTTGAATTCTAAGGAGTCGTCATTTTGAGTAACAAACCAAGAAAGGAGTTTTCATTATAGCAATTATATTCGAATGATTAAAATTTTGCATTTTACTATGAATCATTGCAGTGATAAATTCTAAGTCGAGTTCTAAATTTGTTGAAATATATTTCACAGGCAAGTAGTAGAAATATTATAAACACTTATTTTTTAGTTTATTTATTCTAATTTATTTGTAATAAGTAATAAGGATAAGTATTATTGCCAAAATATTTGCATTTAAACGCAAAGGTGTCAAAAGACATAGGGTCGCCTTATCTGTTCCGCCATTTCGAATTTTCAAAATCTGACTTCAGGAGCAAAACAAACTGTGAAAGGGAGTTTCAATCCAATCTACACCACGATCTTATATAAATTTGGGATCCTATTATGCAAGTCGATTTTACTCGACTCGACCAGCGGAGACACATTTTCAAAGCTGGAATGATAAGAAAATTAGTGTCTTCGCTAGTCGAGTCGACAGAAATCGACTTTCATAATAGGGCTCTTAATTTCACTATATCAATAGGAATACTTATATTCACTTCTTATAAAGATAAATAATTCCAAACTGTTCTTATATTACGTTTATACAATAGGTACTTCAGTAATAAATGTGAGCATTGGCATGTAAACCATAAACAAATTTCATCCCTGCTTCTAGCGGATAAAAAAATATGTATCCCTATTATTATTATTATTAGGGGTGACCCTTATGGTGGGCACTGCGACCGAAAGGTCTTTTGTGCTGAAGCCCCTTTATAGTAGAAGACGATCTGCTACCATAAGGAACGTCAGAAGGTCTTTAACAGAAGATGAACGAACTTCAGCCAAGTCCAAAAATTCCTGACTGAAATGTACTCGGTAGGGGTAACAAATAATAAAGTCATAATCTATCTAGTCAGATTCTTTCCATTGTAAATACACTATAAATACTACTTTCTATTTATTTTAGAATTATGAGATGTTTTTTCCTATAGCATCACTATATGAGGTATTGGAGGTAAAATCGTAGATGTTCTCGTTACTTGTACACTAAACGCAGTCTGCATACCAAATTTCAGCTTGCTAGGACTTTAGGAAGTATTCTAAACGAATTTAGTGAACTTTCTATATGAACAATATCTAGAGTACCAGAGCTATAAAAATACATGGTACATTCCATAAGCTTGGTCACAACATCCTATCCTGAACATTTTAGAACTGAAGTAGTAGCCAGCCCGAAGTTCAAAAATGCGCTGAATCGCTTCGAGAAAAAGGTAGCAACTTTTTTACACTCGATTGGCAGATAATTCCTCCCTCTATTTTTTAGGTATTCATTTAACATACCAAATTTAGAAATTTCTGTTCCCTTTGTACGTATATGATGGGTCTCCATCACGATTTTTTTTTCCCAGGTTATAGAAGAAAAACCAATAAAATTATAATATTGTATAAAGTATATATTTTTTCTTATAATAAACATACATATAGTATATAATTAGCGCATAAATTTTATTTATACAAAATAGTTGTCTGAAACTGGGATAATAGACTACGCAAAACTTCCCAACAATATACAGAAAATAAAAAATTATTTAAACAACATCAAAAAACATGTATTGTAGAAATATATCGATGGTTGTTTCAATATTGCACAAACGTCTAAACATCGCTGCATCAGTGTCTGCTTATAAGGCGTTTTTATTTTTTCTTTGTAAGTATTCGATGTAAAAATGTGTAAGAAATATCAATTAGTTGCTTGTAAATATCCTTTTACTTGTTATATGTATAAATTTCGAATAATTCCAACAGTTATATGTTTTAGACATAAATTGTTTATTGGGCTGAAACCTACCATCAATGCAACATATATATATATATTAATTTCTTCACTTTTTACTTGCGTCTAATATAGACAAAAGTGGGGGCAATACACGGTGATGCCTTTACAAAATTTTGACAATGACAATGAGAAAAAGAAATATTGCAGGATATTACAAAAGCATAAATAAATCAGTCTTAAAGTACAACTCCTAGGGTAAATGCTATGGTAAATATCCTTTCAGGTTAAGCCTGCTTAACTCTATGTATAATATAAAATAAAAATTAAAAAAGGGAAAGTGAAGATTTATTTCTTTGCAGCATCCTCTGGTTGTTTTTCTTCCTGTGGTTGTGCGCATGATGCTTCACCTTCTTCAGTGCTTTCTTCGCTTAGCAAAATTTCTTCAGATTCGGAGCATTCGTGTTCTTCTTCACAGATTTTTTCGTTATTTTTCTTAATTTCACGCCTCCTCAAATAGCTTCCAAGAGGCCTCTTCTTTTGCTCTTTGCAGAATGGACACTCTTCCTTAGTTTCCTTCTTCTTCTCCTTCATTTGCTGGCATTTTTCTAGAATTAAAAAAAAAGAAATAGGTATAAGTTACTTTATTATTTAGTAATATTTTTAAATTATAATTTTATATTTTTACATTCACTATTTCTTGCTATTCTTATTTCTTTGTATGAAATGACGGGTTAATCCGTCGATTAAAACTGTCAGAGTAATTCAGGCGGTCGTGCATAAATTGCCCAGACCTAAATTGATCTTAATTTGACCTTGCGACATGCGAGAGATTTGTTTTGTGGCCCCAAACGTATGCGGAGGCTTTTAAAAGTGCTGCGAGTTCAATTAGTTAATTCGTGTGGTCAATAATGTCATCCGGGCTATTGTCATCAGAAGACATAATAAAGCTGATTTTTTTTTTTTTAAGGAATGAAGAATATTCCAAGCGAATTTTTACTGAAAAATCAATTTTATTTCATTGCAAACTGGTTTTGCAATGAATGCAAATGAATACACAAAAGTCGTTCGCTCGGCTTCCATTTATAGGAAAATAAAAGAGCTCTGATAGAGCTCTCCATTTCTTGTTTATGAATAAAAAAAAATATATAAGTAAGTGGATCTTGTAAAATCATTAAAATATTTTAGATTCTAAAATTATGATACCACTTCAGCAAATCTCGTAATCATAATAAAACTTAATTAATTTCTTCTTAATGGCGAAAATATCTAAGTATCTTAATGTATTGTATAATTTATTTTTATTTTCCTTTTTATATTTTATGTATTACTGCTTTAAGGAAGATTTTCTAAGTAACTTCTCGTTACTATTTTTTTTACTCTACTTTCACTATAAATTACGATGGTATTTCTAACCAAAATAACTTGTTCTACTATATAAACAAAACAAATTAATGCGACCTTTTAGCAATGTGGAATTTTTTAAGCTTTTGAGAAATTTACGTATGACAAGATAACTGCGTTTTTTATACAAATTAATACAACTTTTAGGTGAGTGATATCAACAAAATGAAAACTACAACCAGAACATTAAAAATCTAAACAAATTTCTATTGCGATTTTAAAAGCGTCTTTATTTTATTTTTCAGACTGAAAAGTCCGGAAATCCAAACATCTTTTTAATTGCTAGTTTGCATTAGAGCAACAAAACAATACAACTTTTGATAAGTGCCCCTTAATAACAAGTTTATCAATGAAGTTGCCATCGCATGCAGCACTATTTCAGCGAGCAACTCTAACTAGGTCGAGTAAACTTGCGCATGATAAAAATAGTAGCAAGGTTTTATCTATTCCACTTTTTTATTGCAGCGGTACGTAAAGTAAGACAGGAGGCAAATGCTTAAATAATTTTTTTCCACTACCAAGTATCACAGGCGCAAACAATAATTCGAGACAATTGCGCATTCTATGGGACGTGCCTCTTTTCGGAAGTGCACTGTGCACTCGGCGAATGCGAATCAAAAAGATATTGAAGCCTCTATCTACCTCATACTTAAATTAATATTTTAACTGCATATATTTATTGTTTTAAAATAAAACACAAAACAGTGATTCGTAGTCACAACAGTGCGTCATAACATACACTGACGCATTCCGATTTTTTAAGACGCAATTAACCCCCGCAAGTATTCGGAAAATGTGTGCCACACCCGAATTACTAAAAATTAGATTCGATTATTACAATTAGCACTTCAGGTGTGATAATTGCTAGTGAAGGCAATTTAGGAGTGCATTCGATAGGTTCAAGATAATTGCTTATTGTTATGAAGCTACAACACCCCTTGACTGGCCTCCGTCTTTATCTTATAATTTAGAGACTTTCTAATAAAAGATAACACATATTGGAGAGCTTTTATGGTATGCGGCATGAAATTAAAGGTAAATTGAATCGCGTTTATTTATCTATTCAAGACGATTTTAGGCGGCAAAGCTAACTTTATAATCGCGCTCAAAGTCGAGTCAACTGATTGGATAAGGAGTGGGACTCGTGATAAAAGTTTTAATATCATACTTATCTGAAGAAGACATATTTCGCCTTTATAAGTTATACATATAGAAAACGTAAGACGTGTACCTACTGTACGATTCAGGTGAGGGTTGCTAATTAGGCAGGCAGGTGACTGAAGCTCATGTTTTATTCATTTGGTGGATATATTACTACACTTTTAAAGAGAGGAAATTGGAGATATTTTTTGTTATTTAGCATAGGGATAATAATGTGGTAAACCGACGCGAGGAAGTTGAAGGTGTGATATATATTTTCTCGTTTTTTGTAATCCATCAGACTGATTTGGACTCTTGAAGAGGGTCAAAAACGGGTTTTTATCTCGGAATCTAACCAACAGTTTTATTAAGACAAACCGTTTTTTAGATTAGATATTTTTCTTAATTCTTTTTTACATCGCGAGGCCATTGTACTATCAGAATAGGTCAGGTTCAGAAATGCATAACTATCGGATTAATTGAAAAGTTAGCATATTGACAATTGGACAATATATTACAAACTGAAGTAATTAATGCATGTCGGAAATAATTCTTTTCGGCCTACTATGGAATTCCAAGAACTCGAAAAATCAAGATTTTAACGATCTAAATTAAAGAAAATATTTTTTTGTAACAAAAACTTTTCTGCAATAGTTCATTTAGCACGTTGACCCAAAAAAATTTGTATCTCGGTCTCGCCTTCAAATTCTATTAATATTTACGTTAGTTTCGGTTTATTTTCTGATCGGGCCCTACAGTGAGTACACAAGACTTTTAAATAGATCTCAACGAAAAATAAATTAAAGCTAAAAAAATGTCTAGTTTGAAAAAGGGTCTTTTGCAGACATAACAAATAAATAGATATTGTTATCTCATGCTCCCAAAATACATTCGTTTGCCCCACTCAGATCAAAATATTGGTCTATTACGGGATGAAATAAATTCTGAGGAAAAATGTCTATCAAAGACATGAAATATCTGTTCCAAACGTGAAAAATGCAAAATTTTATTCCAATGAAGCTGTTTTATTTTTATATTTAAAAAAATGTACAAAACAAATTTAAATTACTGGGAAGTAGAAATTAAGCGCAGTTTAAAACCATTTCTTTTATTTGTAATGCTATTAGCTTATTTTTAAAATTTAAGCTTTAGCCAAATGTGGAGGAGCTTGACCTCAAACGCATTGCAATATAGAATTTAGTCGTTTATTGTATATTTAATACATACTTCTTATATGGTTCTAAAGTAGCACGCTTTAATTACTTTATTTTGAGGCTTTGTCCAATTCTAAATTTAAAAAGGTGTGTTCATGATTTATGCTTTAAAGTTTTCTATTTTAAATTTCGTATGTCAACTTCTAGAATTGAAACCGAAACGGGTTTTTATATGATGAAAGTAGTCACCAGCAAAGTTTAAACTGAGTCATTTATGAGATATAAAATTATAATTTTTATATCAGCACATTACCTGTGCCTGTTTTTAAAAATTCCATTCAGTTTTTATTATGCCTGTTTTTAAAGCACTCAAATAAAAAGCCTGGCTTTTTGACATCTCGTCCGTCTCTGTATGTACAAATATTAAATAAGTTTGGTATCACGTCAGCTTACAGAGCTGCAAAGCTGGAACTACTCTCACTTAGTAAGCTGAAATATATTCTGCGCAATAGTTTCACAGTTTTTCCTCCTCAAGGCTAATATTTTTCATGCCTTTCTCGCAGAGTTACTTACATCATCTTTGACAATATGAATAATAACGCATGGGTCACCAACCTCTTTACTATCATGTAATGTATGACAAAAAATAATCATTTAGCTTAAAGCGTCTTTTAGATTAATATAACGAATTTCAGTTGTGAAAATGTTTGCCACATGGAGGAATTGTAAAATAGGCGATAACCTTCAACGAAAAATGTTATCCGTCCAGATTTCACAGTCTGGCCGTTTGGAACGAGTCCAGTTGTTTGTAGACGACACTGTCTTCCTCCAAAATTGCTTTTATTTTAAGCCGGCCGAAATGTGATCTGGGGCGAACAGAAAAACCGCTTTGAAGGGCACAGATGCTCTCATAAAACAATGAACAGGCCTGACCAATTAAAATCTTTCAATCAAATCGGATGTAATTAGAAGCGGGGCAGAAAAAAATTTATCACAACGCATCGAGAGTGCGAATGATGACGACGACGTGTCGCTCCATAACACTTCGGCAGCGAAGCAGCGCAGATGTAGTCTCTGTCTATTTTTAGCTTTCTATACTTTCGAAGTAAACAAGTCTTTTCGATTTAATTCCGCCATGTATTCAGCGTAAACATACACCACGCCTCCTTGTTGTTGTTTACACTCGCGACCACTCTTAATGTGAAACTCGATGCATTTATAATTTAAAGTACGCAAAATTATATTTTTTAATACAGTATGAAATTTCAGGTGGAGTTTGAATGAATGAAAGGCAGGACATTTACCTTGGACCTTGCTGTAGTAGTCCTTCATGGTTGGATTTTTGTAATCCTCCAGTGTGCCGTATGGGAACTTTTCGTAGTCCCTGTAAACAGGACTTCTCATCGTACCGTACGATAAAGCTGTGTCACCAATGTACAGTCCGCACACATCCATTTTTAGCAGGCTCGTGTTGGACCACTCTTGGACCGATTTATAATTGAATAAATTCCGGTTCGAGAAAAATATTAAGCACTTTTATATATACTCTTGTTTGACCGTTCGTTGACTCTAAAGATCAATGTTCTTTCGTGCCTATGGTCACGTATCGCGAAAATGAAAATTTTACAACAACAGTACGTGAATAAATCGAGCGCCAAAAGTTTGAGAAAGTTCCCAAAACTCTAACTATTGATTACTTGAGGTGTAAAAACGCACAGCTTGTTTTATTCAAGAGTACCAATTTACGCTTTCTTTTAAAAAGACTGCGAACCAAAGTAAATGTCTTCCACTCAATGTCTCTGGCGAAACTGAACCCCCAAGAAGCCGATTCCTACAATAAATTCCCGCGTTTTATCTGTTCGCTGTAAGCTCAGCTTCTGCGCTTTTGGTTCGCTGTCGATATTGCGGGCTATCTCTGCATGTGTCCGCCAAAAAACGCTCGTAGTTGTGAGAGAAGCCATCGAAAACGTGCTGCGTGGCTCATGATTGTAAGATGCATCTTTATCAGCCAACAAGCCGTTTTTTAGGATTAATCAAATTGCTTCTATTTATCGATGTTTGATTATGTCTTTTTTGATTCATTTCTGCGGCCTTTCAAGGTATTTTGTCGATGTGTTTTTAATGTTGCAAAAAGTGTGTCTAATGTTTGATGCGTTTGGATTGTAGACACCTTAGACAATATTTTCTGCTCACTTTCAAGCATTTTACTTATTTGTTACATCGAAAACGGGAAGAAAGGCAGTTCTATAACCTGAGAGGCGGAAAATTAAGCACAAAATGTTTAGCTAATCTTTTCAACTAATTAACTTCTAACGATGTACTTCATTTTCAAAATTAACATACGTAAATAAGGTCAAATAAGAATAATATGCACTTTTTGTTTACAGCATTGAAAATCGCTCTGCGTTTTAGGTTTATAATTAGTATTACATTAAGGGATTGATTATTTAACATTTTATATTGAGTTGAACTTACATGCCTAGATCACGTCCATATATTACACGTTAACAGTAAGAGAGGTTTCTGTACTTTAATAAACTTTTTAGTTAAAATATTATATTAGTAAGTGCACTTATACTAAAATGAATGTGTATTTCTATCATTATATTGTAATTAAATAACATAAATGTTTCATATTCACCATATTGTCAATGTTAATTGATTATAAAAAAGGCATTTCAACGTGGAAGTTCCAAATCTCAAGAGCAAAATACATGCTTTAAACTCTTATAAAGGGTGCTGTTGGTTTCTGTTTTAATTACATGTTATTATATTTTGATACAGATAGCTCTTTCGCGCTCAAAAAATTCACAGAAACCGCAGTACCAAATTAGTATATTTACACTTGTACAGTGTTGGGAAAACTTATTTTCAAAAGGAAGAATTTTCGGCATTCAAAATGTGACGAAGTGTGACACAGGGGCTTGGAGGGGTGTGAAGTGATATATAGCGATTCCCTAGAAGCTTTCAAAAAAATATTAAAACTTGAAATTTGTGAAAACTACTGCTGCAAATTAAACAATGTTGTTTTACATCAAGCTGCAGGTAATTATTTACTTTGAGGTCCAACTTTTCGAATAAGTTCTTCACTTTGGGGGGTTTTCTTACCCCCTACAATCACAAGCGCATCCCCCAACCTTCTTCATTTGTCTCATGTCAATGAGCCCTACAACATATCCCAAGGTCACGGTCATCGGGAAGTTGGATCTTAAAATAAATAATTACCGAAAACTTTGTAACGATGCATTTAAAACTAAACTACTACTACTTGAAAAAAATGTATGCAGTGTTTGATTTGAAAAATCAATAATGCAAAAAAAAGTTTAAACCTGGTAACTAAGCACGTCTTCAACATTATGTAATATTTTCGATGATGGATATCACTTGATTTATTTAAATTAAGAAGCATTTCTTTGATAACGAAAGTTTCTTTAATGATAATGTTCATGATAAAAATGATATTTGTTCTATTGAGAAGTCTTTATTTTGTCTATCACTTTATTTATACACATGATAGCTGATACCATTTATCAGAAGTTAGACAATACAGACAATTAGCCTAGCTGGTGGTAAGTGTTCATTTGAAAAATTTTACAAGATACCATAAATTTCGAAAAATTTATATCATTTTCACTGTTGATAGTGTCTAAACGAATTTATTTTTAGCATGTTATTGTTGTATAATTTATGAGTGCGTTTTCATTAATTTTTTATTACGTCTGTCTGCCTATATTACTTGTGATTGCAAAATCAAACGTTATTATTATAAATAAATATTTGGAACCAAGAAAGATCCAAGAATGAATCACTTAGTAACTAGATAAGGTATGTGAAATCTTGTTTGCAATCCTCTTGCAAAGTTTTATTCATCCTTTTTCTTTTTTAAGCCGACTGGATCAAAAATTACTTTTTGTATTGGAGAAAAAAGTGCGCAGAATTTAACAATAAATATTGCACGTGTAGTATGGTTTTTCTGGACTTAATCACGTGCTAATTTAAAAAAATGATAATTATTGAAAGATTAATAAAAAAATATTCCTCAGTTTGATATGATCAACTTAATGAGACATTAACTATTTTTTAAATCTCTAATTTCTTATGTCACTGTTTTATCATTGAATTTATGCGTACTTGCTAATCAAGATAGTAAATTGTGTCTAGCAAAAACTGACTCAATAAGCGTTATTAAATCGGAAATAGTTCAATTTTGGGATGACTAGTTTGATCTCTGTGTAAGTCGCTGATATGTAATTTCTGAATCACTCCTTAAGTAAATCGGAGAATGTCTGTTGTCTTATCTTTTTGAGATGATTAATAAAATATTAAGGCTTGGTGCCTTGGTGACTCCGTTTTGTATTTGGTAATCAAGTCTATATACTTATCAGGTGAATTTCGGAATCAGTCATTTCCCGGGCATTTAATACTCAGTAGTAACTGTATTTATAATTCTAGGAATCTTGTTGTAGATACCCCCTGAATTTTGAAATATCTTCAATACTGTTGAAATTCATGAAATGATAAAATATTTTCGAGTATGTTCTATCCATTGACTAGAGTCTTTTTTGTATACTATGCTAAAACTAAGTGCTGTAAAATAATGCAGTTCGAATTTCTAACCAGGATACATATTTCTAATAGTTCATACTGATTTTATTTTTGGCTTATTTCTGATAATCTTTTATTTCAAGAAAAAATGTGGTCGTCACGAGATCTGGCGTAACGTCTAAAAATATCATTTGGTTAAGGTTAATATTTTTTCTGCCGGGGGGGGGGATGAAATGAATAGCCATTATTAATTATACCAACTGGAAATTGATTATTCTTATCATTTTTCAATAAACAGTTTTTAAATGGTCACATAAATTACCGAATGACCTTGTTATCGCAGAAGTTCTCGAAGTTAGATGCCATCGAAGAACAGAGAATGATTGACAGGATCATCAGAAAAATTATCAGAAACATATTTTTAATTACTTTATTCGCGAGCGTGCTGATTTTATTATTGATAAATAAAAAATGAAAATAACAATTCGCATTTAACTATTTTTGGAATCTTTAAAATTTTTAAGGAATTGTCAAGATGGTGGCTAATGACGCGTTTTAAACGATTAGACTTATCTAAAGTCTCGTGCCGGTCCCTTGTTTTTATGCTCTTAGCATATTTTGAAGCCCATAGCTTGGGGTGTCAAAGGTTTTTGGTCATAAGATGGTCTGGTAGGAAATCGTATCTCCTTAATGTTTTGAACTATACTTGATACAAATATTGTAACAAGCCTGGATTGATTCGAGGAGTGATTTCTTGTTTATTTTGTAGTGTATACAAACGTTCTACGTCTGAGAGAAATTGTTCAAATATTGAATTACGCACTTTGCACTTTACTTGTTTGGACGAGGAGAAATATAAAGATAATGATGTTTTTAAACAAAGGAATGATAAAGGTTCCTTTTTTTAGACAAACTGTCTGGCTAAATTTCCAAAATGCCTTAAATATTGATAAGACTACATAAATCTTCTTTGACTGTAATTGGTGGTAAGATATTGGAATTTTGCAAGCCGAGGGTCGCTAAATAAACACTCATGCGAAACTGGAGATTAAAAATTGTCCTAATTTTTTTAATTACTTCCTTTGTTCTAATACATTTTTTTTAAATTATTTAATTAATTTGAACATTGTTCCTCTTCGTTTTCGCATTAAAAGATTAATGTCCTCTTTAAATTATTTAATATCATAAAAAATTCACACAGCAATTACTTTTAGAGATTTGCTTTATAAAAAAGTGTGTAATCAATATTATTTCACTTAGAAAAGGCGCTAGCTGCTGCGCGAAAGATTAATTTTTTGTTGTAAGACTTTCGGCATTTGTTATTATGAAACAAATCAATATCTCTTGGCCGCCTCACGCCATACAAAAGAGCGACTGCACATGGTGATTTAGATTGCCAAAAAAATAATTAATACAAGATTTGTTGCTGAGCGATTGCTGCCTACCTCTATCTTTCTATCTTTTCAAGGACACATTGGCAGAGTTCAAATGTTAAGAACTTTTGGAATATAAACCATCTTCACACGAACAAGATAATTTTTCACGTGTCTATTAAAATTAGCAACAGATCAGTAAGGTATGCCATTTTTTTTGAAGGGGGTACATATTTATTTTTTTTGGGTTTAAACAAAATATTTTTTTATTTTTACATACAGTAAAGTCCCTCTAATATGGTAGATACGTTCCAGGTTATATGAATCCGTGTTGTACAAGTCATTTAAATTATACTAATACATGAGCTGTTCACAGACCAAAGCGATTCACTTATTTGTTATATTTAAAATAACTTCCTTTAATAAGGAGGCCTACCTTAAAAATTAAAAATAAAACCTTTTTGTAAACAATTTTTTTTTTTACAGAAGGAATCATGAAAACGTTTTGAAATTTTACAGGTATATTTTATTCGCACTTTAGGATTTTTACATTTGTTTTTTTGTTCACACGAATTTTTTCAAAAAAACATCAAAAAATTACGGTTGACATGATTTCGGCCGTCGGGACATTTGAAAAAAAAAATATAGTAGAAAAAGGAACTTTTTTCATCAACAAATAACAAAAAACAAAAAAGCATTTTTGAGGTCGGAAAATCGACTGTAAATCGGAAAATTCGTTACCTATCTTTAGGGCTATAGCTATAAATATGTACAATAACATATTAAAAAATCAGAGCAATCGGTTAAGTAGTTTTTCTTAAATCATGTCAACCAGTCAAAAACCATGGTTTCAAGAAAATCGAGTTTAAAGTTTTTAGAAGGATATTTTTTATTAGAATTTCTAGATGCTTTTTTATCCATATTTCAAAGATATTTGCTTTATAAATGTCGAAAAGAGATCAACACGACACATAAACACGAGGCAAATGTGGGGGCATGGGAAGGTGGCGAAGCGTCGAAAATGCTGTCTCGAGGCGCCCCGCTTTATACTTACACTAATCAATTTACTTACAGAAGTCGTATTTATCTATTTTTAGTGATGTAATATATATTTAATTGATGTAATAATACTACGATATGTTCTTGTAAATTCCTTATCTTTTGAGCCCTTTATTTCGAACGTGAATATATTAAATCCAGTCCAATATAAACTTATATTTTCGTAATCCCTACAAATCACGCAATAAATATCCATAAATCTAGTGTTAAATATCGGTCTAAAATTAATGATAATATATTTTTGATAGTAAGTATATTGACTTTTAAAATAAGTAAAAAAAAAACGATTTTTTTTTGTTCAAAGTAGAAAGACCCCTTAAGACACTAAATGATAACAATTTCTATGACTGTTGAATAATACATTTTTTTTCACAAGAAATGGAGCTAAAACGTAATAAAATCGCAACATCTGTCTCATTCTTTTAGTGTGTTATATGAACATGGTCACTATTTTTCCGCCGTGTAATAAGAATCCTTGTTATAGGGTTGTCTGTATTTTCAATTTTAAAGCACTAGTCAATAACAAATAAGCCATTTATTCCTTCGATATAATATAATAATAATTTGGAATTAGTCTTGTTTCTTATTTCTCGCTTGAAAAATTGTACCCGACATTGCTACTTGTATTATCTTTCTTTTTTCGCAACAAATATTAGAAAAGACTACAAGAAAATATTGGAAAAAATGTATCGTATAAAAAACATTCAGTATCAACACCAAAGGTGTGAAAATATTTATCAGGATTTTCTTTGAAAGCTAGATCCAGATAAAATCCAAAATAAACTTATCGAATCAATTAAAAAACAAGTGGAATTACGCATCACATTTCGACATGAACTCTTTATCTTAATTTCAGCCATATGTGCTTTTATAAAAATTGATTCAAGGATAAAGTACATATACATTCTAATTGCAAATTAATCAAAGCTAATAAAGGATATATAATTCTTTAAATTCCATTGAGCGTGTGTCCATAGGGCAAATTATACAATTAAAAGATAAAGATAAAGTAAATATTGATTGCTTTTGAAGAAAGGCGAGACAAAGTGACGACGTCAATACTGCATTAATATAAAACTCATTACTCATATGACGACGTTTTTTAATTTTTATTTTACGTTTTTCTTTTCGGACAAGCAAAATTCGCTGAAGTGTGAAAGGGATTTCCGTTCTTATTGTTTTTTGTGAATAGTTCCGCTTGAGTTTACATAATTAACATTTTAATTGATTTGAGGGTAAAGAAAAGTGAATGAGGAAATGACGTTGTGAAGTCTTGAATATTTTAGTTAAATTCGAGGCAAATTTAAACAGTACTTTTGCCCAATTAATGTTTTTACTGTTTGTATATAGACAAAGTTAAAACATTTTTTATATGATTTTTATAACTTCTGATCCGAAAATTTACTATATAATAGTCGACAGGTGGAAGAAGGGATTAAAATAAAAAATTGTTAGAGGGTTTGAATTCTTCTGTTTAACAATATATTTTTGGATTTAGTAACACGGCTGTCCATGGAGTATTCAAACACGTGCAAAAAATTCTTTAGCGCTTTGTACAGTGTGCGCAATTTCTATAAGCGCACCCAGTTTTATTCATGTTTAAAGAAAACTACTTTATATTTTTCAAAACCGATTATATTGCATAAATTCCCCATTGGTAAATATTAATTAAATAATATAAAACATTCATTAAAGTAAGTAATTACTTTATAATAAAAACAAATATAATTAAAAGTCTCTTTTGTCTGCGCAATTTCTATAAACTCACTTTATATTATAGTCTTTATTTTAAAAGCTTAACGAAAAGAAAATTTTTTTATATTTTCTAAGTATTGTGTTTTATCTCCTTTGTTAGTTATAACTTGAAAAAACCTATTAAACATCGAATTTATTAACTTTTTAAAGAAATGTTCATCAATATCATTCCAGCATTTCAAAATATCGGCTTTCAGTTGAGATAACGAAGAAAATTGTCCACCATTTGCGTAAACTCTTCGTGCCATGATTCCCCAAATGTTCTCCATTGGATTTAAATCCGGGCTACGTTATGGCCACTCCATTACAGGAATATTTCTTTCACTAAACCATCGTCTTGTTTCGGTAGAAGAATGCGCAGCGGCGTTATCCTGTTGAAAAATCAAATTTTTTTCCATATTGTCTTCTAAACATGGAATAAGAGATTCCTCCAGCAGGTCTGTATATATGGCAGAGTTCATTCGGGTGGGAACAAAGCGTAAAGAGAACTTTCCTTGATAAGAAAAGGCACCCCATAACATTAAACTACCAACACCAAAATTACTACTTAGACGAGGCGAATCGGGTTTCCTTAAATCATGCCAATAAGTACTCAGTCCATCTGGGCTATCTAAATTAAATTGTTTTCCGTAAGAAAAAATAACATTTTGCCACTTTTCGTCCCAGTTCATGTGGCTTCTAGCAAAATCTAGGCGCGCATATTTATGATGCTGTTGCAGTTTGAGAGATTTGGCCGGTTTCTTATATTTAACATAAGTAGTGTCCTTCAAAATGTGTTGAACTCTTCTTCCTTTAATTGGGAATTGTAATTCCGCTATAATTTGAGCTGCACTTAACTTTTTTTTCTTAACTTCTTCTCTGATGTTCCCAGTATTTTTTTGGTGTTCCCTCTTGGATGATCCCATAATCCATTACGATTGCCCTTTTTAATAAAATTTCGCACCACACATTCTGAACGTCCAATTCTCCTTGCAATTTCTTTTATACCAAGCCCAGTTTCCCTAAACGCACGGATTCTGACGCGATCGTCATTGTCAAGGACCTTTCCTCGTGGCATTACAATAAATCTTAAGAAATAACAGTAATTATACAGAATTAAGCTATAGTTGGAAAATAAAAATGAAACTCACATGAATTGTTTCCTAAAAAGTTGCAAAATTACTTTGCGTTTAACTAGTAATACTACAAAAAGGAATTGCGTTTATAGAAACTGCGCACTCTAAGATCAATTGTGAAAGATTGATCTATTGCATTCACGCATTGCCTGATATTTGGAATTGTTTAATTGCTTTTATGAATAGTTAGAAACTTTAACAATTGTCCTGTAAAAAAATTTTGTTACTATATCGCTTTATTTCAATGAATTGTGCATTTCACTTGAAAATCAGACGTGCGCTTATAGAAATTGCGCGCACTGTATATAAAATATTTTACAATATTTAACTCAGGTTTGGGTTGTTGACTTGATTTATGCAACAATAAAAATTAAAAGATAAATTTTACTGCGTCGCAGTATTACAAGTGTCAGTCAAGTGAAATCCCAAAGTTTATTTTGCACTTTTATTTTACCTATCCCTATTAAGGGTATGACGTCTCAACAATAAACCCAGTTAAAGTTATCTTACAACAATTGTGTGTCTAGGGCATTTCCGCGTCGGGTATTAACCAACATTTTTGTGTACAATATAAATATTTATTGTTTTTATTACTCAGATTATCTACGTATCTAGAATTTGTTTTACGTTTTTTTAAGCAGCCTTCTTTTTTAAACAGCGTGACTCAAAGTAGACCAAAGAAATTATTTATTATCTTTGGGTAGCCTTAAACGATATTTCTCAAGTATTTTCAAACCTTATTTTTCTTAGGAAAGCCTCGGTGGAAATTCCCGGACTGTTATGTTAGCCACAATATCGCCAGCTAGCATTCACCTCGACGAAACCTTAGCAACCCTTCGATATGCGTGTCAGGCTCGGACTATAGTAAATAGGGTAAAAGTTAACGAAGACCCTCATGACCGTGTAATTCGAGAACTTCGAGCAGAAGTCGAACGGCTTCAGGTACTCCGGCAAGATTATGAGAGACAAAAAAGGGTATCTGGTAATGGAGCCCCTCGAAAAATTATTATTGAGACTTCAGTAGATGATAGTGAGGTCGATGCCTTAAGAGTGCAACTTGCTGAAACGGAAAAGGAATTGGCTAAAGCACAAAAGTCCTGGATGGAGAGGCTGAAGGAAGCAGAAGACCAAAGAAAATCTGAAATGAGGCTCCTTAGGCGGAAGGGTCTGGCGTTAGAATTATCAGCAGAGCAAAAGCAAGCATGTTTGGTAAATCTGGCAGCAGACCCTATTTTATCGGGGATACTATTTTATATCCTTCCGCCGGGAATTGTTCGAATTGGACGAAATAGGCCTTCTGCTTTCTCTCAGCCTGATATAGTTCTTGAAGGACCATTAGTCGCTTTCAACCATTGGTGAGTTATTTGCTTCTTATTTTAGATTTTTATCATAAAATTTTGAAATTATTTATAGCTGTATAGAAAATGCGAATGGAAAGCTGTACATACTTCCAGAAAACAATGAATTTGAAACATATTTAAATGGAGAATTGATACACGAAAAGCGACAGATGTATCATGGCGATCGATTAGTCATAGGAGGATCTCACTACTTTCGAATATCAAATCCACTTTGTCCAAAGAGACATCAACAAAATGATGTACGAAACATGCTAATGCTTATCCAGACCAATCTGTTTAAAACTTTTTTTTTTTCAGTTGGTTGACTACCAATTAGCTCATCAAGAAATACTTCACAAGCAGGAAGATCAATTGCGGCGGGAATTGGACGAGGAGAAACGTGCCGCACTATCACAAATTGAAGTAGAACGTGCAGAAAATGAACGCAAATTTAAAGAACGGGTGGAGATGCTCGAATTAGAAAAATTTAAATTTCAATGCTCAAAAGAATTACTTGAGACGGAAAAGGAAGCAATGAAAGATCACTCGAATGAGCCAAAGTTTGAATATACACCGTTCAAATCGACACTTTTAGATGATATCAAACGGATTATGCAACATCCATCTGAAGAGAGCTTGCATCAAATACAACTTAAGGTATTTATGGGTAATTTAGACGTTCTAGAGTATAAATTGAACGCATTAGGCGGATGTTTTTTATTTTAAGACCTTCCAGGTCTCCAAATTGAGCTGTACGTGGGGGTACGCGTGAGTTTTCCCACGCGGCCTCGCTACCGAATAAATTCAATTTTGATAATAAAGTAGTATCTAAGACCAACTAATCTATTATTCTTGAGCTACTTTCATAGCAATCTAAAAAACCATAAAAATAAACAAATATTATGTATTATTTGTTGAAAAGTATCTCCTACAAAACCTCTCTTTTACACGGTATTGCATTTTCGCTCCGCAGTTTATATCAGTCAATGTCACTAGTTCCTAAGCATGTGATAAAGATAAAAATGATAAGCCCCAGAGGTTTATCTTTCAAAATAAAGAGATCACAGAAAATTGCGTTAAAATTATTTTTTGCTCTTATCTTTTCAGGTAAAAGAAGCCACGCAGCGGTGTCGGGATTTGGGGGCTAGACTCGAGTTCAAACAATCACAAGTTCTTGATGAATTTGGAATTTTTCGAGCGGTCGTTGTCATACTTGATAAGGAGAACAAAAGGCGGGCTGAATGGCCAACGGCTCGGTTAGATGTTTGGCTGGACTTAATGAGAAGTAACGATGTAAAAAAGGAGGATTTATTTAAATGTGTTGACATCGAATGGACTCCCTGCGCCGATAGTTTGGATGATACCTTGAACGAATCGCTCAATTCTAGTCGAATTTCATTAGATGTAAGCGCAGTTAAAGAAGCTATTTTAAAACAGAAGCCCCTTAGTGGATTTCAAAAATTGAGAAATGTTTTTAACTCCAATGACGTTGATTTGAGCAAATCGGCAATTTTAAATTCGACTTCTCGAAATATTGAAAACACAAAAAAGATGTTGACCTATGAAGATGAAGAGAAATCGTCTCAAAAAAATTCTTCAATTCCCGCGGAGAAGAATTTTAGTAGTGCGGCATATGTGTACTTAAAAGATATGCAGAAATCTGCCCTGAAGCTTAAAAAATTGTGTGATCGTTACGTTGACGATGAGAATACAAAAGGAAGTCGGCCACCGGTCGAACATTTTAAAAAGTCCCTGGAACAAATAGAGACAGTCATTTTTGATCTCAAAGCAACACTTACAGAACAAAAACTTGCCAAATCTCCTAAGTCACCAAAAACTGTAAGGTTTCTTATTGACTAAGGATGATCGTACGGGTTGTATTATTTTTGTATAAATATATTTATGTTGAATTTTAACAAACTTCATGTTTTGAGTTTTTTTGAGAATTTTTATTATTAGCGGCATAGAAAATACTAAAATCTTCAATTGCTTCTAAACCCACCCTTTAATCCTATAAATCTAGGAATTCATATTCTCAAGTAAACAAATAAATTGTTAGTGAGCGGCCAAATTAAATAATAAAACTTATTTCCTTCCCATTTACCTCATAACTTTAGCTTATTTATGGAAAAATTCTATAAGCTCCCACAATAAATAATTACAGATTGTTAACTTTGTTAAATGAAATTACTTGATATTTAGTCTCCGTATCATTAAACTAAAATTGATATAATCGAACCTGTGCAGGGAAAATTTCTTCCGCAACCTCTTAAAAAAATTTGATAAGCCAATGTCCGTTATCCTGGTAAACTATCCATACTTAACCGATCCCATCTTGTTGATTGGAGATATCTTTCAGAAATATCTAAATACAACCCTTGTGGATGATCTAAATTGGCGTGTTTCTGTCTATGATGGCTTCTCACTACCTAGAGCTTAACTCGCTTATAGACAGGCTTTAACGTAACCATGACAAAGTGCAATTTGGTCCTCTAAACTGCTCTTTAGCTGTCTTCAAACATACTGTCCTTGTTAAATTAAACTCTGAATCTAATACTAGTACCTGCTGGTTTTTGGTTCCGTTGTAATTGTGTTCACTCATTTGCTTGGTGTAATTGGAAATTATATTATTTCTGTACTTGGCTACTTACTACTATAACGTCGGTCCCTTGAGTTTCGTTATAGGAAGTTTACACTGTAAATAAATAAATAAATTTAAGAGGTTACGTGGGTTTCAAATTTTGAAAAAATCAAAATTTTTTTTTACATTTTTTAATGGTAAAAAAAGTACTATTATTCAATTCAGTTCATTTATTTAGTGTGTATATATTATAGTACAATCATGTTGGTGTCGCTATCCTAGTCTTATGCTAAAAGAGGGAGGCTGAAATATTGCAAATTTCTTACCACTCAAATATTAATTCGTTAGTTTTTATAGGAGGTATTAAAAATTAATACAAGTTTGTAGAGGACAAACTTAAAAACCTCGTAGAGGGGGTCAAGAAAGAATAAAACTTAGACTAGAGTTGTCGAAAAGTACTTAACTATCGGAGTAAATATCTATGCTGTAGGAGATTTAGTGCTGTTTGACAATTTTCTAATTTGTTCATGTTTATGGTGCAGATTTCCTCAACCAGCTTTGTGTTTATTTATTTATTCAGCTTAATACAAGCTATACATACATACAAACGCTAGAATATATAAATAAATTAAGAACTAGAGGGGGCGTTTCAGGGCATTCCGAAGGGATGACTTGGATAGGTGAAAGTCGAACGATGGTGAGGAGTTGGCTTTACGTATCATTCGAGAAATTGGTTCTGAAAAGCCATAATTGGTGCAGTGATGCGAGGGGCGGTAGAGGGGTACTGATCTGAGGCTACGGGGATTAATATGAAGCGATATCAGCTGTAACAGGGGGAGGCAATCGATGACACCACTAAGCAGCTGGTGAATAAAGAGAATGTCGGCAGAGTCGCGTCGCTTTCTTAAGGTTTCCAAATCGATCAGTTTCAGGCGATCTTCATACGTCGGCAGGTTTTGGTGGTCTGACCGAGGAAGATCGCGTAAGGCAAAACGAGGGAACCTACGTTGGACAGATTCAATCTTGTTGACTGAGTGGGAGACCATACATTAGTTTTGGCTAATGTGTTGTCGATGTGAGAATGAAAGTTGAATTCCCTATCGCAGGCGACGCCGAGATCGCGAAGAGAGTCTACCGAAGGGATATGTTCGCCAGATAAAAGATTCTAGGGGAGGAAGGGAGCCGTTTTTACGGGAAAAGGTGATGGATTGGGATTTTGAGACGTTTAATTCCAAGAAGTTTTTACGCCACCATGTGCAAGAAGAATCCAGATCTTCTTGTAGAAGAGGGGGAAGGGGATCAACTGGGGAGGAAATTTGTTTAGAGATCTTCATGTCGTCGGCATAAATTGAAAGGTCCGAGTGTTTGATGATGCACTCGACGTCATTTACAGCCAGAATAAAGTGTCAGTATGATCGTGAAGTATTTTTGTCGAGCAATGCCAGGGAACGCTTGTTTTAATATTTTATTTTGTTGTACTTGCAGTTTATTTTAATATGTTTTTGCACAGTTTGGCCATACTATTACATTCAAACTTTTAAGTATCATAAAGAGTAGCAGTAATAGAGTTCAAAATACAGAGTTTTTCACCTTTTTATTCTTACTTTAAACGCTTTTTCTCAAAACTCTATTTTTGAACTCGGTGGACGCGATTACTCAAAAACTAATGCACTGATCTTATTCAAATTCTACACTCTTCTTCTCAATAGCATTGACTAGGGAGTGAACGAAGAATTTTGTTTTTCGTTCATCACAACTTACTTTACATGGCATTACGTATTTTTTATTCGTACCGAACAATGAATTTTTCGCACGCAACAAAATTTGATTTCTTGGTTTCAGATAAACCTAGAACAAGTTATTATGTCCACCGTATTTTTAAGGTTTTCGAAAACCAGCTTTCATTGGGCCATTTTTCGATATTTTTCAACAAAAAATTTCATAGAATGTTCAAAGGCTTCTCCTTTTGATACTTAAAAGTTTGAATGTAATAGTACTTTTTTTACCATTAAGTAAGAAAAAAAAAAAAACGATTTTTTCATAATTTGAAACCCACTTCACCCCTTAAGCCCTTTTTACCTTCCTATTTAAAATGATCTTGATATGAAAAGAGAGTAATTTTCTGAATATGCTCTAAAAAAATCTAAAAACACTGACTTTTTTCAAATTTCATTTAATATTTTTAAATTTTTTTGTTTTACATTTGAATGATATTCAGTCTTACTCCTGCTTCCTTCCCAATGCTATGAAAACTTAAACGTTTCATTTTGTCATTTGATTTTGGCCTCGCTCCCTGTAAAAGATGTGTTTTTTGATAACAGAGGGAAGATTTTAAAGCTTCACAAAGCTACTCACCAACATATTTGATTTCATCGAATGCCTTTCTCGCCTTCTTGAGTTCTTCATTCATAGTTAACAGGTCCTTAACGCGGGCATACTTCCTTGGATCCTTCCTCACCAAGAAAACGATATCCTCAACCTGCACTCGTCCAGTGCGCCCGATTTCCATGGCCCTGTGAGTTGTTTCGGTGATGAACTCAATGACCAGGTCCTCGAGCAGGTCTACGCTTTCTGTGTAGGGATTTTTGTCATCCCCAAAGCCATACATCATACAGCGGAGTTCCTTGCTAAAAAGACGCTTGCGTCCAGCAGATGTTGATCCTAGCTGGACCTCTCCCAAGTCGTCTTCGTCGAACTAAACAAAGATAGGTTTTGTGTTTAGATATCTAGATTTTCCCGAATCAAGGAAATTAGATAGCTTACATCGTTCGCTTCGAACGTCTCATCGGTTGGAGGAGGAGCACTCATTTCTAGAACCAAAAGTTTCGCACTATGCCACTATTAAATGAAATATCTTAAAGAAAATAATAACCACATAAAAAATTAAATGTTGCTTCTCTGAACAACTGTGAACTGTCAAAGTGTTGTCAACTTGCCTAGGAGTTGTGGAATTCGGAATGGAAGATTGTTCGGTGTGGAATTAAATGTATTTGAAGATATTTAAATAAGAAAAATTGTATAGTTTTAAAGACAAAATGTAATTATTTAACTGAAGTTATAACAATATCTAAGGACACATGCCCCATTTTAAATTCGAATACATTTCTTAAGCACTAGCTTTAAAAGATTATTTGCAGTATTTTCTTTTTTCATTAAATAGGGAATGTTTTACAGCCGCTGGGGGCTATTGCCTCTTACTACATGTGCTAACAGTATACATATTTATTATCATCTTAAAAAACGTTTATGTTGGACATATACAAAGAAATACTTCTACGCACTTCTACTATAAGCACTTGTAGTTTACATGTTTAGTACTTTAAAAATCTGGGCAATCGCGACAGAATGATATTTCTGAAGTTGAATCATTTATAACAATAATATCACTGCCGCTTGTAACGGTAACATCGCCGTTTTCGATAGAAAAATTCATATTTTCGCTTGCAGGACTGTCCAGCCAATCGTCGCTCATTGCAGTAAACCTTGTCCGTTTCAAATTAGTGACCACAACATTACCCTTTTCATTTTTAAGAAATTTAGGACTTCCTGACCAAGGGATAGTTTCGCAGTAGATCCTGTAATTATTGTTGTTATAAAATGTTTTAAAAAAATTCCAAATTTCATACTCTTTTAAGCTGTCTAAATTGTTGTGGACCAATTTCTTATCTTCTACTTTATTACTTAGACAATTTGTTTCAAGCAGTAATCCATAATTCTTCGACGCGATGGTGGTAGACTCGTCAAAGTTCACGCGATTAGAGTCCTTAAATTCAATCCCTGTATTGCAGAAATTTATAAAGCAATCCTTAAGCTCTAAAGTAGCATTATCATTTAGACCAATTCCAGTTGCAAAACATTTAATTTCACAATTGTCGAGGACAACTTTTGCATTCCCTGCCGCGACAATTGCCTGATTCGTACTCGAAATTCCTAAAGAGCTTAAAGAGCAGTTTTTAAGTGTGAGAGTCCCATTTTTGGCTAGAATTCCAGTTCTAATATTTCTGCAGTCAAAATTCACATTTTGTATTTCGCAATCTCGATCGAATATTAAAAGAGTAGTATCTTCGTCCTGAGATGTTATAGTTACTTTTTCTATTCCTGTTTCATTCAATGTGGCTGGTAAACCCAGTAATTTTCCAATATTGAGACATTCAAGAAATTTTATGCTGTGCACACCGGGGGTAAGGAGAATTTCGTCACTCGGGCTGCTCAGGTTTAGGGCCTCCTGGGTAAAAGCAGTAAAGAGATTTTTGAGTTTCCTATCAAAATTTAGTTTTTTCGAAAAATTGTCTCTAGCTTATTATTGTATTTCAAGACAATTTCTTTCTAAACCTAATTCTTACCTGAAGGACAGGACACATCATTACAGTTTTCTCCTCCCCAACAATTTCCTTGGCCGCCTCTAGGAATTTAATTTGGTGCTTTAGGTTGCGCGGTTTGGTCACAATATAAACCTTAACATCATCATTCCGTTCACAAGTCTCTTTCCCATAAGAATTGTATCCATAGTTTTCATCGTCGTAGATTTTCCGCATTGCAGGATTTTCGAGGAGCTCAATCTCACTCTTAACTATTGTCAGGCGCAAGTGCATTCGCATTAAATCTGTGACCTGCGATTTGTCGAGTGCGTCCTCTTCACAGTCGCTTAAGCCCAGCTCTAGGTACTCCCTGCGGCTCTGTATGTACCTCGCTTCGGCTAGGAGAGACTTTATATGCGCTGCAAGACCCCTCGACATTTCTTTTTTATTCAAATCGTAATAAAATTGAATGCGCGACTCCAGATACTTATTAGCCCAATCTAAATCATCATCGTTGTCATTGTCCCACGGCATCCAAATGTTGTTGTAGAAAAATCTTAAAAAGGGAGTTAATTTTATTTTATTTTTAGACTATATAGTCAGACTTTTTGCAGAAAGCTAGCATTTTAGTGAAGAAGCTACTTACGTACTAAATTCTTAAAATCGACGCAAGCAGGGCTCACTTTTACCTTAATTGATCAATGCAGTCCGCAGTGCGTTCAACATTAAGCTCAGGGATTTCCTGCTCTTTTGTTGGCCACAGGTCTTCGAGATTGACCTCTTGTTGCTCTGGAAGGTGGATATCTTCGTTTTCCACTGCAACGATGTTAAAAACTGCCTTTAGATCCTTAAACTGAACGGTCTCGACTACGCCCAGGACGATTGTCGGATACTTGATCCGGAACTCTTCGCATATAACGCGAGGAATTTTCCAGAGTGCTTGCCAACCTATTGTAATTGCGAAATATTTCTTTTTATTATGCATAAATTCGGAATTTTGGCATTTTCAAAATTTACCTGTTGGCTCGATTTGCACCTCGACGTAGTAAGACCACTCTGCGCGCACTCTAGAAGCTGGCACCGGCTCATCTTTGTAAGAAAGCACTCCGCGACTCTCTTCCAAGCGATTTAAGAGCGATTTTTCAAATTTAAATACCTCCATTTGCCCGATAAAAACAATTTAAGCTCCAAGCCTCCTTCAAAAAACTGAAGTCGTGTAAACGGATTCCACCGAAGTGTCAAATTCAAAACTGGTCCATTTACCGTCCGTTCTATGAATTTGTGGAAAGAAATGTTCCAGTTCCACTGTTGCTCTAGGAGCGGAATTACAAGAATCTATTACATTCTTTTTGTTTTGGTCATAAAATCACTTTGACAATGGAAACTGGAATCTCAGCTGATTCAGTTCTGTAGAAAATAGCAAAATTACTCATTCTCGCAATTCAAATTACCAGTTTCACTATAAACACCACTTCAACTAATTTATTGCTTAAAATAAAACGATGTTTCAGTGTTGTGTCGATCGAAATGTCCCCGAGAAAATGCCTGAAATTGTTGAGGACTACGAAAATTGGATGGGTCAGCTCTCTCCAAATATTAGGAATAAATCTGTGATACACTTGGCTATTCCAGGTATTTGCTAATATTTCCTATCTAGCCAAGTAAGGTGATTGAAGAACAACTCCCTTTTCAGGCTCGCACAACTCCATGTCGTATGGGATCACGCGGAAGTCTCGCCTTGCCCCAGATGCTGAGAAAGTCGTGAGGAGAATAAATAAAGTTGTTCCTTGCGTTGTCCGGCGATGGGCGATCACCCAGAACAAAGATGTCTTAGAGCAGCTCCAAATGGGAGTAAGGTAAAAATGAGATCACGTTGGGGCACACCCCTCTAAAAACAAAATATTGCACATCACCTGCAGATACTTTGACCTAAGAGTTGTCGCCAAAGAGTCTCGTTTTTATTTCGCCCATGGGCTGTATTCCTTCGAAATAAGCGAAGTACTCTGGAACATACGCATATTTTTAGATCTGCACCCGACAGAGGTTGTAATTTTAGATTTCCAGCACTTCTACAACTTCCAGGACAGGGATCACCTTTCTTTGCAGCGTATTTTGCGCAACATCTTCCAGCCGAAAATATACACTAAAGCGGATGGCCCTCTGATCAGTTGGACATTATCCCGAGCTCAGGATAAAAGCAAACAGGTTGTGATAGTTTACAGAAAATTCGAACCGCCTGAAGAGTTTTGGCCTAGTTTCTTGTGGCCAACGCCCTGGCCAAACACCGCATCCACGAAAAAGCTAAGAGAGTTCCTAGCCTCAAAGCTTAACGAAAGAAATCCTCAAACTGGATATGTTTCGCAGTGTATTCTTACGCCTTCTCCGATGTACATAGTTTTGAGGTAAGAAGAAGGAAAGGGCAATCATCTTCGTATAGTTTTAATTAATAATTACTTTTAGGTTTTTCCTCTCGCTTAAAAGCACTGCGAAAAAGGTCAATAAACGACTCTCTGACTGGATAGCGGAACAACGTCCAGGTCCATTCAGAGTCGGGGAAGATCCCAAAATAAATGTGATTTTGGGGGATTTCGTTAGCTTGAACGAAAGGGAGTTTTGTAAAAAGGTTATAGCCCTTAACCAGTACCTGGATGAAGAATAAATGGTTCTTCTTCTCTTAAGATACGTACAATGTTTTTCCTAACTTTAGTTAAAGATAAGAATTTAAGTTGTAATTTTTGGGGGACTTACAAAAGTCGTCATTTTTGTAAACTACAAAAACAATCTTTTTAATAGAATAACTTGTTCAGCTAATAAAATCTATTTATGCCTATGCCATTTTTTAATTACTGCCACATTAAAACCACAAAGGAACTTCCATCTGAAATAGTCACAAATTAAAAAAAAAAAAAAACAATCAAAATAAATCCAATAAATCTATTAAAGCCAACATAACAAAGTTAATCAAAGTAATCTTCAATATCGATGTTCGGATTCAGAATATCCTCCCCATACGGAGTAAGGTCGAGCTGATTCAGAATCAAATTCTCACTTGTTTCCTCCAGTCCAGTCTCACCAATAAGAATAGCTCCTTGCAACTTCCCTTCATGAAGTACAAATTTTATATACTCCTGATCAGGTGTAATCCTCAATAAAATCTCGTAATTAGTGCCCAGACCTTGTCCATTATACTTTCCCAGCAAGACTACCTGATACCCAAAAAGTGTGGTCACATGCCCGAATAATTCGAAGCAGAAATCCTGGTAGACTTGTTCATTGTCGAATTTTGCAGCCATGCTCCTCCCAGCCATATTCCCCATTTGGCGGGCTTGTGTCCAGAGCCTCATTTGGAACCAGTGCTTAGCATGCTCCCAGCCAGCGAAGCAAACATCTCCAGCCGCGTATATTCCAGGAATGCTTGTCTCCATCATTTCATTTACAAAAATACCACTGTCTGGACCTCGTTTGAATTCGAAATCAGTTGTGTAATTGATTTCTGGTTCTACTCCAGTGGCTGAAACAAGGAAGTCACAATAAAGGACTTCTCCATCCGTTAGAGTTACCTTCAATGGGAACTCGCTTTCTTCCTTCCCAATTATTTGCATTTCTTTAACTTCATTTTTATAGTGAATTTTTACTGATTGGGGAAGGTTTGTTACTGTCCCATTAATATCAAGCAATCTATGCCAGTCAGGACCTAAAGCAGCCCCTTTTTTATTTACAGGGACATTCTCGTCATGGTATCGCATCCTTTTAATTGTTGTGGGTGCCTTAGACCCAGTGTCCTTTTTCTGAAGTTTACTCTGGAAAAATTTCGCGGCCGCAGCATCGACAAAAGTTGAGGTGATGTGCTCGTCTTTAACTATCCATTCAATTTGGACTCCCTTAACCTCATAAGCTATTTCTGATGCGATACCTCCATTTCCTACTAAAATTAATTTTTTAGCTGATTTTATTCGCTTCTGGAATTGTAAAACAGTTTCTGTGTCCCGGATCCCGATAACGTATTCGTTGTTTGGAGCTATTAATTTTGGCCGGGCTCCTGTACATAAACAGAGGAACATGTATTTAATCTTTTTACCATCTTGCGTTGTTATTTCCTTGTTGGTGGAGTTTATATGCGCCAATACTCCAACGATGATATTTATTGTCTCCTTGAGAGTGTCTGAATCTCGCTCTTCTACATCGAATCTTGTAAGGATTTTGCCCAAGGGGCATAAGTTGGCTACTGTCTTTATCAGTGAGGATTCTGTCAGTAGAATTATTTTCTCGGTCGGGCAGAGGAAAGCTAAAGTTTCAGCGCACGATACGCCAGCAATTCCTCCTCCTACGATAACGAAGGTGGCTTCCATTTTACTTACTATCTAGAACTATTCTAAGACGTTATATAACGAGGCTGTTAGTTCTTTTTCAAGTAGCTATAGTACTCCGAGTAGTCGTACTCCCGGAAGGGCACATCAAAGGTGAGGAGGCCAAAATCCCTGGCACGCTCTACAGCAACGAGCAGCTCCTGGTGCTTTTTCTGGCAGAGGCCAGTCTTCGAATAGTTCAACACTTCACCGTTGTGCGGAGAAATGAATTGCTTAAGCAGGTCGATATTTTGATGATGGAGCACTAGATATTCGTCCCGACAAATTGGGCAAGGATTTCCGGTTGATATCACACCTTTTCTTATGCAGGTCTTCCTCGTTTTAGGTGGTGGGTAGGGACCCTTGTGGTTACGCCTAAAATGAATTTCCTAAGCTTTAATTCGAACCGGGAAGCAGAAATAGGTTACCTGTATTGCTCCCACACTAAATATTCTCCGTAAGTCTGTTCATATGCCGAACTTTTTAAGTATTTTATGCTCGTCTCCACCGGAATCACTTTGCTTCTGTCTTTGTCGTTGTTCTTCGAATCTACCGATTTTTCTGGAGTTTCCTCAGCAGCCGCTTTTTGAGAGCACTGTCGTAGTAAGTTCGGTTGTATATTTCGGGAATAATTTAACGGCGTCACCCTCTGAACGCATAAAGACCTAACAAATCCAGAAAACCTCCCGAATGACTGCATTGTGAAATATGTTGACAGGACTTCTTTTCAGGTTATGTCCGTCTTTTGAGAAGTGCGCTGACAATCCGCAAAACTCAAACGCTATTCGTTTAGAGAGGGCACTGCATGCGATTTTCTCACTTTGGAGCATGGAATTCAAAACTTAAAATTTGGTCAGTTCAGACTGGTTATATAAACATATTGGCCGTTTTAACACAAAAATAAAGAAAAAGGTCCTTAAATGCATCATTTCAATTTATAAAAGTTAATTCCATCTCAATCTTACCTAAAATGTTAAGAAATAAATAAATAGTTGAAATGACAGATGAGAGGAATATCGTTACTACGTATACATGCGGGGATTCAATCTGAACTCAATCCAGTTAAATGTCATGTAGACGCAGATCGAATCCAAACGAGATCGACTCGATCAGATCCAACTTCTCAACCTGCATCGAATCGAAATGATCGCATATATACGCGGATCGAGGGATCGAAATAACTCTGACAGCTCAAATTCGTTGAGGCTGTGCGATGACTCACAACGGTAGTAAATCGACGCAATAAGTAATCTGTGAATGAATTTATTAAAGACTGATTCAGACAAAAACCGACAACCTTTTCGCTCCCACTACTCACCCTCAGGTTAACAAAATTCGGGAACGCAGGTAGCATTATAATTATAAAAGGGTGTACACTTATACATGCAAGCCATTAAGTGCAAAAATCTTGTGTAGTAACAAAACCCCCGGGAATAATAAATACAAGCCGTGAAGTAGACCTGTTCACTACCCCATGTATAGGGTCATGTAGTCCGATGATTGCACCGAAATAACATTGCTTCTTATGGCGGTATAACCCATTCATTCCGCTCCACAGGGCGAATCAGCTAAACTATCGCTTTTACGAAAAAGTGATGTTCTACTGACTGTAACTGGGGAGGAATACCGTTCTTATGGTACCAAAATCATTATAGGGGTAAGAACAAAATATTAAAGATATTGGAGCTCAAAAGTTAATCTTACTGCCCATCGAACAAATTACCACGGAAAGTCGTGCTGTCAAGTCGACCTGCCGCTGCTGTTTTGTTCGAGGAAATGGTTAGAGTTGTGTTTAAGTGCAAAAAACTCTAATATTTTGTTCTTGCCACTATAACGTTTTTCAGATCACTAGAAAGGTATTCCTCCATAGTTATAGTTAGTAGAACATCATTTTCGCGTAAAAGTTATAGTTTAGCAGTTCAGGCGAGTTGAGTGACATACTTTGGATCATCCGCCATAAGAAGCAATGTTATTTCACGGCGATTCTCGGACTACATCGCTACGTATGCATTTTCTACTTCACTGCTTGTGTTTATATGTATTCCCGGGGGTTTTGGTAGTAAAGATGGATGCCAGCAAATCGAATCTTATAAAAATTGGGAAAAATTCGAAAAAAAGCATTCCCACGCTGGTATTCGAACCCGTGACCTCTGAATCCCACACCAAAGTGTTCACGACTGCACCAGCGGTCGCTTTGGGGATGTGCTCCAATGAATGGGATTTAGAGCAGTGTGAAAATTTTTGTATACTATTATTTTGTAAACGGCCATCTGGAGTTCCAACTTCGGGTACTTTCATTTGTTGCCAAGTCCTACATGTGCTATAAATTTGAGCGAAATCGGTGATGACGACTCGGTGCCTTCTCCTTGTAAGATCCCATTATGTGTTCATGCAGGATGGAGCACCTTGCCATACGGCAACATCAATAAGTAACTTCTTCCAAGAAGAGAACCTGGAGGTGCTTCCTTGGCCTGGCAATCCTCCGGACTTAAACCCGATTGAGAATTGCTAGGCTTACTTAAAATCAAAATTATACAGTCGGCAGAACTCTAATATAACTGTCCTGAAGGAAAATATAACGGATATTTGGAGTAATGACGAAGAATTAAAAGCTGCTTTAATATCGTTTATTTCGAGTATGCCGAACAGAATTAAAAAAGTTATAAAAAATAAAGGATCTTGTATACATTATTAAGATTATTTTTAATTATTCGTAAGAGAAATAAATATCAATATTAATAAAAAAATGAAAACTTGAAAAATATGGCATCTTTTATTTAAAATTCCAATTATTAGTGACTTTAAAAAAATTTGCTTGTGCTTACATTAAAATTCAAACTTTTATTATTTTCCATGATGATGATTTACATTTGTCGGGGTGATATTCATTATATGTAGAAGCAGGGGAAACAGTAATTATTACTGCATCAACTCATACAGGATCTATTGAAAACTTGCATTCGAAACGGTTTTTTTCTGTGAGGGATTCCGAGTGCATAGGCTACCATGCGGATTATCGAATCGGAGAAAATTTCGAACCGAAAACTACTACAAACACTTGTTGCCTTCGGAATCCCGCATCGATATTCCGAAACGGAATTCCAAGTTGGAATATCGAATGTATGTGGCCAGTCTTAGAACCACTGACATGAAAGAACTGGACTGCTAACCGTCGTCTGAAAAATGAGACCATTTTTAGCACAGGCTCAATCCTCATGGAGCAAATCATGCTATTAAAAATGCCCTAAAATACCGTACAATTATGTTTAAACTGACGCAAATTAAAAATAATTGAGCTTTCACGAACCGATTTCTCTCATATCACGCTCAATTTTAAGTTTTTTCATAAAAATGTTCCTCGCGGCAATCAGCTGGGGACTTAAGAAAAACAAAGATAGCTATACAAATTATTTTTCTGCCTTTGTCTAACCTTCACATTTCTCGTTTATACTAACCCAAGCTAAAAGTTGTATCACAAAATGAAGTAGCCATCTGTTGGACATCGTTAAACTATTCTAACAGCTGATTGTAACGGAAAATGATGAGTTGGCGGGCAACTTGTAAAGGCTGTCGTGGGTAAAAGTGATGTGAAAAAAGCTTGTGTTTACTTTTATTTATCTATTGGGAGTATCAAAAAGCTGTATCACACGCGAAGATACTAGAAAAAACCAAAAGAAGTGCACATACATGGCGCCACCTTCATTTGGCTATTGGCCATTTTTTTTTGTAAATTTGTCTGCCTGCGGGCTTAAGAAAGAGCGAGATAGTTAGAATTCGGTCAAAATTTGGTCTTACTTTTGATGTGAGTTTTTGTACGGGATCAGCAGTCCAGTTCTTATATGTCAGTGCTTAGAACATAAATTATTTAGTACAAAAAACGTATATTAGGACCAGTTTTAGATTCGAAACTTCGATATTATTCCAATTCAGTTCAGCTATACGACACTGAGCCGACAAGTGTCAGTTCCTGGTCAATGCGACTGAGAACGACTTTTGTTGTTGTAGGTCTCAAATTTCTGGATGAGTGATCAGAATGATTGAATCAGCATAGGATTTATGCATCATCGTAAAATTAAAAACACTAAATATAGGAACGCTTATTCCGATTGACTAAGGTAGGTAATATTTGCATAAAACACTTTTTCAGTGCCTTAAATAGTGTAGGAGAATTGGTTAAATATCAACGAATCTTTTTTAGTATTGAAAAGGACGATTCCACCAACACGTTTGAGGGCCCCATTCTGGTTTATTTCGACGATTACAGGGACATAGAAGTCTCTTTTAAATTTAACGAATGTGGATTGAAAATACCTTACTTAAATAGAAACCCGATTTATTTAGAACTTCCTTAAACGTAGAACTCATTAAATATTTATTCAGATTGAAATAGTGAAGTAACCAGACTTCATTAACTCTCTACAAATCTGATTACGTAAAATTCAAGTTTATATTGGAACTCTGCTCTATAACAAAAAATGTTATATTTTGAGTCAGTTCGATTTTAAAAACAAAAAATAATAAGAGGTCTACAAGCTAATTTTAAAAATTTGCAATTAGAAATCAGGTAACTTGACCGTGATGCATCGCCCGAAACGTGATGTTACTACTTTTGTAATATGTTCAGGAGACTGCTTCATCGGAGGCGCCTTCTTCAGGCGATTTTTGTTAGCGAAATAAACTTTCCTTAATTTATTTCTTACATACAACTCACTCGCTGTTATTGTATTGCTAGCTTCTTCTGCTCCGGGATCTGTAGAGAGTAAATTTTTATAGTAGGTATACCCTTGATGATCATGACGCATGTGGAATTCCTTAAATAATAACCATTTGATTGGAAGTATGTACTTAGGAAGAAATTATAATACCATTGCGGATTTAGTTACTTTATACTCCCCGCAGACGACGCAGAAAGGGTTAAAGTGCATTTTTGAGTGAGTCAAAATACTCAGCCTCGTAGGGAACATGGCTCCACACTCCTTGCAGGCGTATTTATCCCCCCTGGGCTCGTAAATGTTTTGAGTAGCTGCGAAGTAGTTCTAAGAATATTACAAATTAAATATATACAACAAAAACCTAGGTGAAATAATATTTCATACCTTCTTCCAAGCGAGATCCCATTTACCAAGTGGTCCATAAGGAGATAAAATTGGCATCACTTGTGATTGGTTAGGATTCTCATCTGCGGGAAATTCCTGCTTAATATCTTTTTCGTCCATAGGCTTGAAAATTGCCAGCAACTTATTTGGAGGTAAAATTACTTCGCCAGCGGAAGTAGAAGCCATCCTTTTAGTGATTTTAAATAATTCGCCTGCAAAATATTATGAACCTCCGAGAAATGAAAAGTGCGCACTACCAAATAACGGTCAATGTCAAACATTTCGAATTCCGAGAATTTGTTTTGCTGTTGGCATGGGCGACTTGTGACGTTTGTTGACACAGGGTGGCGTAGAATTTCGCGTATAATTCTTTGAATTCGTTGAACTTTTAATTAGTATTTTCTTTAAAACTCAATGATCAGTCATCAAGGGCACTATCCCTTTCTCAGTATTCTTTGAACTATCAACAGTTCTGTTTAAAAAGTACGTAGTAAAGTCTGTTTAATATTGAACTTTATATTCTATAAAAATCCTTAATGGATTTAATTCACGTTATAATTCATATAAGAATTTTTACATACAACTTAGCTATAAGATAAAGGCGAATTCGTATTCAACAAATTTGGAAATAGGCCTTCATATTGGGTATCATTAAAATCGTTGTATAAATTAAATAGTTTTTTGCAATTTTCTAGGTCCAATCAGGATTTTCTCCAAGCTCCCTTTTAGGCTCCCTTTTTGAGATTTTTTTATAATTAGGAACCCTTATAATTTCCTGTCGGCAGCAACATTTCTGTATTTTAAAAGATTTGATGAAAGCATTTTTTGTGGTGATTAAAATTGATATCGAATAGGGGTGGCTGTGGATATTTGTTCCATATTGGAGACATGGTACTTTTAATTTACTGAATTAGGAATTTTTTGTCTATTAATGTGTTTTGTATTTCTTAAATGTCTTCAGACATGTTTTAATTTTCCGGAATATTGTATTTTGGCCATCATAACGTTTCAAAGGTGCAACTGAAATAATCTAAGAGAGTATTATTTTTCTCAATATTTTTAATATTATTATCTGTCCTAATTTTATTAGAATTTTAGTTTAACTGATGGAATAGATCAAGTCACGCATAGCTTGGAGAGACATGATACAAGTACCGTTGCATTGTTTTCTCTAAATAACTAAAAAACGGGATGCACGACAGAAGCGAAGCCTTTGACGCTTTTCTATATAAATGTGCTAGCCGAGTTGCCCGCCCAACGTTTCGTAAATACTTGTTAATTAAACACTTCTCAAATGCTCTAGAAAATTCGTTGAATTATTGTAGAATTATTCTTCGTTATGTTGAATCTGCCACGTTAAATTTCCAAATTCTGACTAAAGATTTTTTATAAAGTGGCTCCGAAAAATCTCCTTTGAACTGATTTTCGAGAGATTCGAAAAAGTGGAGGTGAGAACCTCTTTGTATTAATTATCATTGAAATGTCTTAAAAATAGGAAATTTTGATCGCCTTATTGAATGCGTTATATATTGTATTTCAAAATTCCAATAGGAACTACGAAATAAGCGCCCAGAAATCTAATTAATAGCAGTTTTATGTCGCGAAATCAGAGGTTACTAATTCCCTTAAATTATAGAAATTTTGTTCCACTATCTTGAATTTCCAAATTTCGATAGCACGTTCGAAATTGACACACTGTTATTATTTTTTTTAACAAATTTTCATTAAAATCCTTCAAATTTCGAAAAAAGTTGATCGCTATTTGGGTTCGCCATTTTGGATTTGCAAATTTTGATAATATTATAAAATTAGTGGCCACAAAATAATCATTGTTCTAATTTTCATTAAAATCCGATGAAATTGATACATTTTTGCCGGCATTTTGGATCCGCCATATTAAATTCCTAAATTTGGATAGCAGATTAGAAGTCAGGATTCCCAAAAACCTTTAAGTACTAATTTTCATGACAATCGCTTCAAATTTAAAATTTTCAATCGCCATCTTGGATCTGCCATTTTGTAAGTTGTAATAGGTACTACTTTCGGACAAGAAATGAAAAATATCGATGCAGGGTTTAGGTGTGATTGAGCAAAAATAACATGCCCGCATCGATGCGTTTGCGCTGGTATGACGTCACTTCCTTCTCGTAACGGTAGATTTTCTACGCTGACTCCCCATCCCGAAGCCTGCGTTAAGAAGCTTTCGCTTCAAAAAATATCTATTTTATTCGAATTTTGAATTAACGGCCACCGCTAGTGTGAAATTTTGAAAAAATTATTTTTGCATATTTCGATGTCTATACCTTTGAAAATAACATACTAAAATTTAAATTGCATATCTCAAATAGTTTTTGAGTTACAGCCATCTGAAGAGCAGCCGCTAATCGTATCGAGGTATTGAGAAATTTATGAATTAAACTTGTTTAAGGGGTTATTCTACTGTTAAACGGGTAAAAAGCAGTATCTTTTTAAAAGTGTTGTAAAAAAAAAACTATTAGAGATATCAATTTGAAATTTTGCATGCATCTTTATTAATGAAAAAAATATATAATGGCATAGTTGATATATCAAAAAAATCGGTTAAAAAAACTTTAAACGCGATTTACTCAAAACGTGTTTTTTTGGTGCGCGGTACATCGTAGAGAAAAAAGTAATGAAGCGATTTAGCTAAAAAATTTTTTGCATAGTTATATATCAATTTTACACAGACTGAACTCAAATTGAGCCATAAAAATTGAAATTTGGTTGTTTGGGAGCACTTTTTTCATCGAAAAAACGTCCAAAATCAAGCATGCTATTTTCCAACACTTGTCAAATCGCGAAAATTTAATATTTATGGCTCAATTTAGGTTCAGTCTGTGTGTTTTTAGCTAAACTAATAAAATGTCATCGTTAAATTGATTGTAGATCACCTGGACGACCTGGGCAATGTACCGCGCAAACGACTCTGGCCGTCAGCGCGCGCTACATCAATCATAAACCGAAGCCGCCATTTTTTTTTTTTTTTTTAATCAACTATGCCATTATATATTTTTTTCATTAATAAAGATGCATGAAAAATTTCAAATTGATATCTCCAATAGTTTTTTTTTACAACACTTTTAAAAAGATACTGCTTTTTACCCTTTTGACAGTAGAATAACCCCTTAACGCGTTTTTCTTGAAACAACTTTTTTCAAATATGCCGCAGTTATAACTCGAAGACGAAATTTGAAATTTGAATTTTTTTTTTTTTTATACTCCGCCATTTTGTTAAATTACAATTTTTTTTTCGATCGAAGTTCATGGCACGGGCAATACCTTCTAGTTTAATAAACTTTTTGGTTTTTTTGATTTTACGCACTGTGAATTTCGCTATCACTGCAGCAGTGGGGGACTTTTTTTTTGGTGCCTTGGGAGATTGCGAATAACTCATTGAATTTTAAATTTGTTGGTCCAAAAATTTTATCATGTATTTACTATATATCCTCAAATATATCCTTAAAATATTAAAATATTCCATGCAGTAGTTGTCTTTAAAAAAATTCTCAAAAATTATATTTTTTTCAGGTGGCCACACTAGTGGTGCCCCTTAAGAATAATATAAATAAATAAATTCCTAAGTGATATTTAATATTACTGTTAAAATTAGTCCAAAAATTGGAGATATTGTAAACTGAAAAGAAATAGGGTAAAAGTTGAAGAGCCGCCATACTTTTTGTAGAAAGGAGTAATAAATAAAAAAAATGCAATATAATTAAATCGTTTATTTTTTATTTTAAAGCTACACTTATATTTTGTATTGTAATCACAATGTTTTTACCCCTTCGACAATTATGGTAATACGGAGAATACATTGTGCATGACTCATAAAGCCATTTTAGGCATGAAGAACACTTAATCGGTATCCCATAGCGCTTTTGGGCCTCATTTTTAGATATTTTACCTTTTTTTACTTTTTCTATGGCCAAAATTAAATTTTCTTCTGTCCACTACCCGTTGACCAATTTATGATTCTTTACATATTTTCTCGGCATCCTTTAAACAATAAAAATATTCGATAGATTACAAAACGATTACACTTTTGCAAAGGGTGACATCTCTCCTCATTTCGTGTGAGAGACGCCACGCCATACAGCTAAAAAATAATTAGGTATTAGCAGAGACGGCAAAATATAATTTAAATAAGTTAAGAATAAACAAAACAACATATTAAAACCACTTCTTAGCTTACTACGTTTTTATTTGTACTTGCAACATTCACTGAAACCGCATTCACACTAAATTTTCATCAAAAAAATTACGCACCAAATAAATTTTTCCTTCATAAATACGTCACGCTCAAACGCAGCTGAACAGACGCTGACAGGTTTCACTGATAGGATCTATGAGAAGTGAAGCACAGTGAGAAATATAGATATCTCTTTCCCACATAGTGAACTAGCGAGGGTATGTCGTCTCTCCTCATATGGCGTCTATTCCACTTTTACCTTATTCTAGAAAAATATTAGTCATTGAATAATATAATAAAAATAAAATTATAGGTCATATATTTTCAACGAAGTCGCGAAAATTTGTCCTTCCTAGAAAAATGTGGTGCAATTACCGATCCTGAAATTAATGAAGATTTCCTTCCGCTGTTAACATTTTCAGATCAAGTGTTTTTATGATTTAAACTTTTTATCAGAACAATCGTCAAATGCACTCTTAGTTGTAAGTTTTTCATGAAACCTGCCAACCACGAACAAATTCGAAGAAATTGATACTAAAATTGAATTAGAATAAATAAAGCCTGAAGTAAAGTAGAAAGAAAGAAAGAAAGAAAGAAAAAAGTAGTTGGTCCCAACAATGTACATAATTACGATTTTCATAGCTCAAAAAAAGTACATATTACTTGATGCGAAGTAGTTGGTTCCAACAATGTACATAATTACGATTTTCATAGCTCAAAAAAAGTACATATTACTTGATGCGAACACCTGTAGACTTTGAAAATCGTTCGTGTTAAATCATGATGAATATTTGAAAAGGAACGCTTTAAGATTTGTTATTCCTTGTATTTAAAGTAGATATTTAAGGACCCAAGTTGTCGTGCACTCCTTTATCCTAGCAAATGTTTTCAGGATATGCTAAAAATTCTAAAAGCAAAATAAAACATCTCGTAAAATTTATTAAATCTCCTTCAAGGAGTACTTAATTTAAGACCATTTGAAGGTAGATAAGGAGAAAATTAAAACATGCCTTCAAGAGAAGAAACTTAATCATAAAAACACTTCCGGACGGTTAAAAGTATTACTTGCATCTGGTAGAAAGGGCTCTCTGATGGGACCTCCTTAAGTATGAAGCTAATTAAAATAATTTGGAAATTCTAAGAGGAGCACATTTGTTATTTCTTTTACTCGGTAAAAGAAAAGGGCTCATTGGCGAAAAATCTGCAGAGCTGGGCTCGTTTGTTTACTCACTCCCAGGCATTGAAGGCTTCGGAGTTAATTTGCAAGTGGCTCATACATATAACACACCGGAAACCAGCAGCTGTATATGCCCCGAAATCCTCTTCCACTTTTCTAATCTTTTTCGGGGAATAAATTATGTAAAGACAACATAATTAAAAGGGGTCTCCCTGATTCTCAATCTGTGGCTGTGTGTGGTGTAGTCGGAAAAGCAGCGGAGCTGGGCAAGTTTACCTCGTAAATGAAAATCTCCATTCACAGTCCTGTCTGAAGGAACTTTTCAGCAATTCTCGAAAAAGCACTATTTAAATAGGAATAATGTTCGGACTGGGGCTTCTGAATCCCATTCTGAAGTACCCCCGGTGTAAGCCGGCGGAACAAACGAGCTCGTGAAAGCCTCGAAAAAGGGCTCGCTATAAATGTTCACTTCAAATTAAACGATTTCTGGTCACTACTATGGGGCTCAGTGGCTGGTGAAATGCAGGAAGACATTATTCAGGAGCCCTGAAACCTGAATGACTTACTAGTGCATGACTCATTTCCTTACCACCCAAAATATTTGGTGCTTTCGTTTTTAATCGGAAATTTTTATAAATGCCTCTACAGAGCCTGAGCAAGAATTGAGCCGGGGCACTTTTCGTGCTCCTGGATGAAAGCAGAACGTGGAACATTTTGAAAACGCTTTTTAAGGAAAGCCTTATTGTGGCCTCGCTAGCCTAGCCCTCTTCTCCGCTTAATTCTTGATGAATTTAGGATCTAAAACCTCTTTTGTTCCATTTCGCAGGATCCTGCAGGAATCCATACATTGCTGCAATTTCTGCAAATTCTAGTCAAGTAGGGCTTCAAGGAGTTTTGCACACTCCGCCCTTCGACATGTAACTCATTCATAGGGCACTAGCCCAAATCCTTTTCACTATAGGAATGGTTTTGGTGCTCGATATCTTCCTAAGGGTAGGTTCAGTGGTCGGGATTATTATGATTCTGAATTTATAGAAACTCCAAAATTTGTGTATACTCGTAGTGCTAAAAATTGAAACGAAAACCAGTGGTCAGACCAAACGGCAGGCAGTACAGAGGGGAGCTAAATCACTTCCATGGGATTAATTCTTCGGTGGGGCTTATGAAGTCAGAACTGGCTTGCAGCTCTCTTCACGGGGCTGCGGCCTCAATAGTATTGAAAGCATAAATCCTCGTTTAACAATCAACAATTTACGGTAACGTGCACTTGTGCATGGGATGGTCAAGTGTTATTGCCTCGCAACCTGCACAGGTGCTCCGCATGGGAATCACGGCAACTAGCCACAAACTCCCCCCTGTTGGAGCCCCCTACTTCAAATACCTCTGTAATCGCCAAATTGTTGAAAAATTTTGTTCCAACAATCAAAAAGCCCTCAACTTCGGAATACTTCCGACGATTATGCAGCTGTAGGGCTGCACTCTACAGAGGAAAGGGCACCCATCAACGGGGTAAAATTATGAAAATAATCCTGGATTGGGGGTGATGGGGGGAGTCGAGTCACATCCGTTTTTGCGATTGTTGGTAAGCCTTAATCTCCGTTTTATTTCCCTGCAAAGCGGCCGTTCCGCTCTACGTACCTTCTTTGGTCTCTCGAATATGCCGAAGGACGAAGGACAACGACGAGGCTGTTGCCTTCGTCCTTGCCACGGATTTTACTCTCCTCAACTCAAAAGCCAGTGTGGCTCGAAAATTTAATTAACGCCACTTAACAAAATCATATTAGCGCGGACTTGCTGCATAGCGCTAAGCAGATTACGCTTAAGCCAGATTATCAGGGGGAATTATAACCACAGTTCTGTTTATGACTTTTGAATATTTTCATTTTTTTTTGTTGTCTTTCATCCATTCTATGGATATGTCCACTATACGGAAAATATAATGAAATTATTGTGGGCTTAATAACAATCCCACAAACATATGTTTATTTTTATTCCCTTTGTCTATAAGATTAATTTTAAGCGTATTCTTAACCCTTAACCCATTAATGCCTGAATAACAAAAAATTTTACCGCAACTTTGAGGCCCTAACTTTTATCGAAGGGGTGGTCAATTCTTATCGAGACCAACTTTTCTAGACGTATTTTGAGTCGCTCGACACGATCCAACAAAAAAAAAAAAAAAAAGTGAAAAAAAAATTATTATTATTGTTTTTTTGCAATATTACGTAAATAAATACCTTTTTTACGTAATTTTTTTCGAAAAAACGACAAATTTAGTGGGGAAAAAACAACTTTTTACTGCAATAAAGTGCATAAAACGTGTTATTAGTACTTAAACTTCAAAAATATGCAGGCATTTTTTTCGTTAAAAATATTAGGCTGCATAAAAATTGCAACATTGTAAACTATCTTCTACGCATATTTGCATTACTTTCGATCACTTTTTTTATCTCACTATGTTCTACTATTCCCAAAAATGTATGTACACTAGTTTTAAGGGTCACTGATTACGAATTTGCTATCAGATTTTTGCAATTCAAAATGGCGGATCCAAGATGGCGGAAAATTTTTGGCAAAATTCTCAATTTCTTCGAAAAAAAAGTGGGTATTCGGAGTTTTTGGGGTCACTGATTACTGATTAAATGCCTGCATATTTTTGAAGTTTAAGTCCTAATAACACGTGTTATGCACTTTATTGCAGTAAAAAGGTAATTTTTCCCCACTAAATCAGTCTTTTTTCGAAAAAAAAGTTAAGTGAAAAAGGTATTTATTTACATAATATTGCACAAAAACCATAATAATAATTTTTTTCACTTTTTTTTTTTTGTTGGATCGTGTCGGGCGACTCAAAATACGTCTAGAAAAGTTGGTCTCGATAAGAATTGACCACCCCTTCGATAAAAGTTAGAGCCTCGAAGTTGCCGTACAATTTTTTGTTATTCAGGCATTAATGGGTTAATGCAACGAATAAATTTCGCATTTGGCGCGATTTCTAGCATTTGGAGAATGACATGCTTTCTTTTGAATTAGAAAACCGGTCAATAAGGTTTCGTAGCAGAACTTTATCAACGAACAGTCCATCCACCGAATTTAAGTATAATTAAATCTAATCCACACTTGCCTGTGATAACTCAAAACGAATAAACGTAATTAATTAATTTGAATGAATGGGAATTGAAATAAAGCGTGTTTTTTTAAGCTTGCCCGGATTTCGAATTTAGGTAAAATACATAAAAATTAAGCAAGTCACTATAAATTTGGCTTTATTCGAAAGAAAATTTTTTAACATTTAATATTTAACTTCAATTTCGGGCGAGCACCACTTCATCATTTACAATTTGTAACATGTTGATATAAAAATAGCATGGTCTTCTTCAAACATTTTTTAAAAGGTATTCGAGTCGTAATTGGGTTGTAGTTTTGATCTTTATTATTATTGAATTCATTTTGGAGTGTAAAACTTTGAAGATTTTTAAATTGTAGAAAACCTCGAAATCAATTTTAATCCAAAATCTAGTTTAAATGTCACATTTTTTAAAATATATATACCTACATATATATATGTTCTGGACATGAAAACCTTTTATTTGACACCAAACACAATAGATTTGTCTAATTTTTATTTGTTTGAGTTTGTGTAATTTGGGGTTCATATCCATCATGTTGGATTTAACATGACGTTATATGGCCTATGACACACAGAATCCAAATAGTATTAAGAGATATAAAATTAAATTTAAAAAAATAAAGAAAGTATTCTACTTAATTTAATTTATCGAGGACAACATCGTGCTGAATTTGATCGTATATGGTTCGGTATTGTCACTGGCTCTACAACTTTGTGAATTATTATTATATTATTATACATTTAAGTAAAGAAGATAACTATGACATATATTCCCCAAAATGTTACGTATCCTTAAATCTCCTGGCTAATAAATGGAGATAGTTGACATGAATAATTTTTCGCTTCAGTAAAGTGGAAATTTAAAAACGTAAAAAGCATCATCCCTTCGTGAGAAGTGCTCATAACGTCGCCGGGATGCCTTCGAATGGACCCCTCCTTACTCATCGGCAGATAAGTGTACTTTTGGCGAATTGTACTGAGACCAGAGAAATGAGCCGCTTCGTACCTGGTGAATTAGTGTCCTTATACATATTTGATTTCTATTAAAGCCACCGAGAGCCAGTTGAGGTACAGCAGAAGATGAAGAAGTCGTGCACAAATGCTGGTAGGTTAGCTTCCTGCAGCTCATCAATTATTTAGTATGGCGTCTGTATATGTCAGCCTTTATGACTGTTCCTACTTTATTCAACGTACAGAGTAAACAGGTAGTTGACATGTTCATGTCATTTCATCCGAAAAGAGCAATTCCCGTGGTCGAGTCGCTCGAGTAAAATAGACATTTTCTCCTTTTGCCATGTGTCCAAAAAAGTTTTAATCCCAAAAGAAAGAACCAAAAGACATGCAGTGGGAGAGATATTCACGAGGTATATCCCTGCAGTGTTTTATTTAAGACTAGGAAGAGTATAACACCGGAGCGAGTTAGGATTCTGCTCCTTCCCTTCCCTGTCCTGGCACCTGTCTATCTGCTACTTCACTGTTATTACTGGAGCCGCAAACTCCCAGAAGAAACAATAATATCCTGTCAAATGATTACCAGCGAATGGGGAATGTCCTGGATAGACGTCTTTATTCAAGTTGCATGTTAATGTCCCTTAATAATTTATTACACACTGGCTTTGCAGAAATCGACCTAGTCCTAAATTGAAATCAACCAGCGGCCGTATAAAATATAGCCACGTTTCTACGTGTCTAATGCGGAAGGAAGTATTTAACTGCGATGAAAGTCTCTTTATAGCTCGGTTTTTCATTTTCCCAGATAAAAGCGTATATGTTTATTTATGTGTTGGGTGGAAATTGTGCCGCAAATTGAACTGGTTCATGTCCTTTAATGTTCTATGAAATAAGGTACTATTTTGTTAAATAATTATGAAAAGCATCATGGAAATCGCTTCATGCATTCCAAAGTTATATGCGAAAAGACATAAAATATCACTCGTATGTAATTAATAACCTATGCATTTTTTTTAAAGCCGGTTGAAAATATCTAACAGATATCTGATAAATTAATTAGTATTTATTTGCACATTCACATAGGTATATACTTTTAAAAAATGTTTCACTTTGCGCACATATTAGGACCCGTACCTCAGAAAAAAATTACTTCCAGAGGTACTTTATATTCTTTTATTTTGTATTTTGTATTATTTTCTTTATATTTTTGAATTTGTTTCAGCGACCCGTGACTCAAATAACTTGTTCACTTTCGTTGGATAGCTTGTCTTGTTTTTTATGAATAAAAAATTAATTTTCTGCCCCGGGAAAGTCTATTCATAATTAAACAATTTCAAAAGTCTATATTACATAATCCTATAAATCTTTACAATGAGTAAGCACTTAATTTTTGCTTTTGGTTATCTGCTTACATTGTAATCTTCTTTAGTTAACTTTAGGCTCTGTTAAGTTTTGTTTTAATATACCTACTACATCTTAATAAATACATACATAAAATCCTAAGATTAAACTTACAAAGCCTTTTTCTTTCACGGTTGCATTTCCATAGCTCTAAGGCGACCCTTAAGGTTGAAATGCTTCATTAATACTCAATTATATGTACACATTAGTTAGAGGCAGTAAAGAATTCATTCGGTTGTAAATATTTTAAAATTTGCCGGACCATTTTATTTTTATTTTTTGTAGGTAGTGAAGGTCTAATTAATCTGGGTAGCCTTTTAAAGGGGTATACACAAACAGGAAGCGAAGGCTCGCTGTTCCTAATTAATATTATATGAAAGTATAAAAAAGCATTAGCTGTGGCAATGAACCTTTCGCAGACCGGGAGCACACATATTTATTTACCTTCCACATAAAAGACTCCTGGAAAAGGTTTGATAGGTTGGTTTGTCGGGGCACAGTCGAATTGGCAGAGGTGCAGAGAATAAGCGGAAGAGGTTCTCCTCATCATTATACGAACATTCCTCTGCTACCATTCCATACCATATATAGTATAGGTACCAGATTGTGTGCAAATGTATTTCAAAGCTCGACCACATCGTCAGCTCAAATAGAACCCCGAAAAATGAGTACTCTACTGCGCCTTTGGTGTATACTATCCATTTTCGGTGGCTCTGACGAGGCGAGGCGAGGCGTCTCTACTTCCTTTTCCCGTAGACATGAGGAAGGTATCCTTTCATTAGCAAATCAGGGAATGTGTCTGCAAATGGTTTTTACGTCAAATGAAATTGAGGACTTGTTCCTACGTTTGCTTTCGAAGAAAAGACGAAATGCGGCCCTGCTTTTTCGTATTTGCATTAGTTTTCACTTCAACAAATTTACGAATTAAACATTTTCACATTAGTTTGGCAAAGGAGCCTTAGGGATCCGTCGTAGGGTATAGGTACGTTGGTGAATTCCAAATGACGAATGAAGCGAAAATGCTCCACTTCTTTGCGGTGGCTTCAGCTGAAAGCCCAGGATAACGCTTAGATTGACATGAAAAGGGGTTCAAATTTAAAATGCATTCCTTTGTCGATGTGTGTACCTCCTGTCCTTAACCAAAATTCAGCGCAAATATATGTTGAGAAACAAGGATCTCGAATGCTGCACTGCCGGGTAGAAAATCCTCCTGCATTTGGTTTTGATAAGATATATTGGGATAATGAGGTTTAAATTAACTTTGAGTGGTGTGGTTTAAGAAGAATCTGTTTTTAGAAGTAGGCGGTTTTGACAATTTAAATATAAGCAAATAATGAAGGAGTTTTTGTTAGTTGCAGGCAGAATGCGACAAAACCAAATTCGAAAAAAAACAATTTGCTAAGAATGTCAGAGTCTTTTTTTTTGTCTTAAAAAATTTACAATGTTTGATAAATATTTCTCACAGGACGAAAATAATACTACATACATCTATCGATAAGTCAAGAGCGAATAAGTAGTGAAAACTGTATATTATATATTATAACACAAAAGATGTCTTCTTATCGTTAAAATTGTACTACATTAAATTCTTATTTTTTCATATATCTCGATTAAGGCTTTTTGTCTCAATAAAAAACTTTTTTTTATTCCAGAAAAGTTTCTCAGTTTTGATGTACGCTAAGTCGCAGAGCTCAAGATTAAAATTACGCAAACGAAGAATCTGCCCTTAAAAAAAGGAAAATTCATAAAGACTTTGAGTAAAAAATAAAGTGTACATGAATGTTGGTAAGATTATATTAGGTTGTAACATAATAATCTGATAATTTTTTCGGAAACGTTCTGGAAATTTTGTACAACTTCGAGAAAGTTCTGTGACTATGAGTATAAATATCCGTGAGCACGCTCAGTTCATCAGTGCAATAATCGAAAGCGCAGCGAGTAGCATTATGGAAAAATTCGATTTGAAAAGACGAGACATCCGCGTCTACTTTATGAGTTCCGTTTGAACCATACAGTTAAGCAGGTGGCACAAAATATATGTCAATGTATGGGAGAACATGCGGCCTCTTATCATACAGCAGTAGATTGGTTTCGACGTTTCTCGAATGGCGACGACAATCTTGAAGATAAACCTCACGAAGGGCGGCCGGTTGAGGTTGATGTCGACCGACTAGCGTAGCTCATCGAGGAAGATCCAAGGAGGTTTGCTCGTCAACTTGAAGAAGAACTCGGATGCTTCCATACTACTATTGCTCGAGATTTGAAAGTGATGGGTAAAGTGTTCAGGCACAGTCAATGGGTACCCTACGAATTGATGGGTGGTCAACGGATGATGCGAGTGGCGGTTTGTATGAAATTACTCACTTCACATCGTACTTTTGCTTGGCTTCGTAATTTGGTTACCGGGGATGAGAAGTGGATGCTTTATGTTAACCATAACAATAAGCGACAATGGCTTAGCGCGGATCAAAGAGGAGTACCGACAGTTGAATGTAAAATTACTATACACAAGGTTATGTTGAGTGTTTGGTGGAATGTGCACGGCATTATCTACTGGGAACTATTACCACAAGGAATGACTATTAATAGTGAACGCTACTGTGATATGCTGGATAAGGTAGCCGTGAATCTTAAAGGAGAACAAGGCAATGTATACCTCCTCCACGACAATGCCCGCCATCACACCGCTTCGATGACATGTAAAAAAATTATGGAGCTAGGCTTGATTTCTTTAGCCCATCCTGCATACTCGCCGGATATGTCTCCTTCTGACTACCACTTGTTCCGATCGTTGCAGGTTCACATTAGCGGAAAATCTTTTGATGACCGAGATGCATTGGAACAGTGGTTGTCGGAATTTTTTAACTCTCGTGAGCCCAAGTTTTACGAGAATGGAATAATGTCGCTTCAACAACGTTGGCAGGAGATCATTGATAATGATGGACTATATGTTCAATAAAATGTTAAGCTAAATTGAACAAAAATATCAAAATAAAGTTTCTTAAAAAATTATCAGATTATTATGTTACAACCTAATTTATTATATACATTTCAGAAATATATTAAAATTTTTCTCAATGAATCAGAATTTTTGGTGAATTCCTATTCTCACAGTAGCGTAGCTAATTTTGAATTTGCTTCGTATAAGTTTTACTTTTTCTTTATAATGTAACTTATCGAACTTGGATACCCTGAAGAAAGTATGCCATTGAAATATCAAAAATGCTCATTTTGGGTTATCACGTTTTTAAATTTGATTGTGGTTCGTTGTACATTTAATAATATTTTATTTAAAACAATTATGGAACGCTTTAAATAAGATATTCCACAAAGTTAAACTTTAATGCCACAGTAATAATTATTAATTCAACAATGTTTTTTTAAACAACCTTGTGAAACAATTTGGCACATTTCTAGCTTTAGGTGTATGTAAATAACAATTTTCATTGTTATACTACCCGGAAGCAAAATTGTTCGCCCACTGGGCTCAAAACTAGAACACTAAAATGTAATGATATGTAACACTGTTTTGGATAAAGTAAGCACAAAAATTGTCCTAAAAATTAAAAAATTAAATTAAATTAAAATTGTATTTGTTTGAAATGAATTTGTTCTAACAAGTTAAGAAATTATTTATTTTTTTAGCAAAAAAAAAAAAAAAAAAAAAAAAAACAAACAACTCCAATTTAAAATATTTCGTCCAGGCGACGACAGTCTCTTCAAAATAGTTTGCCTGCCGTTTTAAGTGGCAGTCGAACTATTTTGAAAAGATTGACACTTGGGCGAACTTTTTTGAATTGTAATTGTTTTTTTAAATGTTATTGTTAGAAAAATGAAAAAATTCATTAACTTGTTCAAAACAGTGTTACATATCTTTAAATTATTCTGTTTTAGTTTTTAGCCCAGTGCAGTGTACGAACTATTCTGCTTCGGGGTATTAGTTATAAGGTACATAGGTCATATTTACATACATAAATAAAGAGGAAAATGTTTAAATAAGCGCCGTTTATTGTAATACTAGTATAGTGAACTTTATTGTGTGCACTTGTATTTTGAAATTGGGAGTTGTCCTTCGTAGTTTAAAATTTGTCGAATTTTTGACTTTACTTTTCATAATTTTGACATTGAAATCTGTCCAGCTTTTTGAGTTGTGGGCAGATTGAATCATATGAAATGCCACCTAAAAGGTAAAAGGATGTACTTTTCAACCTAGTCTATTATCATTATTCTGCGATGTCCTTGACAGGACACATGGTGCTTTCGCCAAGTAAAAAAAAAGTTCAACTTAAAAAATAAGGGGTACGCGTCCTCTAAAAGGAGGGAGGTGGGTGGTTCTCAGAACAAAGGCTGTAGCAGAATAAGAGTGGGTGGGCCCCCGCATGTGTTTTGTCCATTTTAATGTGGTGAGTTGCTACGGTGATGGGATTAATTTATGCCAAATATCAATTTCAAAAAAGTGTTTTTTACACTAGTTATAACGAATTTTTGGAAAATTGAAAAAATGAATTTTCTCGAAAATGGGTGAACCAATATTGATGGCTAAAATATATGTTATACAGGGTGCCAAAGCAGTCTTGGAAAAAAAAGTCGAAAATTAATTTCGTTAATTAGAACGGGGTAAAAAAAAAAATATTTGAATTTTCAAAAAATAATTTTTTTATGAAATCTTTTTTGTACCACCGCAAATTTTTTCTTATAGTGTACTTAGACCTAAAGCTACAACATACAGTGCTGTGAATAATTATAGACTCAAACATATTTTTCACATTTATTCCAAAGCATTTCTAGGAAATGAATTTTGATGCCCGAACATGTTATTTGGGTAATCCCAGAAAACCCTTTCAATTATCTATCTTTCCCTTTCTTTCAACCACGCTAAGTACAAGGTAAAAATACCAAAAACTGCATTATGCAGCTGTGAAAAATTATAAACTCACTTGCCGTTCGGAGTTTGCCAAGAGAGTTTCTAACGTGGATTCGAGTTTTTATGCAGAATTTTAATACTTTGAAGACGTGGGGGTGTGATTGTTAACAGTTGAACAATTTTATTGCCGCTTAAAATGCCGCGTGGAAAAAAATTAACTGATGTTGAAAAACATAGAATTATTGATTTAAGGAACTGTGGAAAAACTCAGAGAGAAATCGCGGGTGAAATTAAAAGATCGCAGAGTGTAGTAAAGAACTTTTTGAAGCTTGGGATCGAGAATTATGGGAAGAAGAAGTCATCTGGACGGCCTCCAAAATATTCGCCTAATGTGAAACGCGCAGTTTTAAGAGAACTATCGAACACAGGAGCTTCATCATCGCAAATTGTTAGACGTTTGAACTTGCAATGTGACCCTAGCTTAGTTAGAAAATGGGCTGCATCTTCAAAGAACTTTAAATACCAAAAATGTTTGCAAAAACCCAAATTGACGAAACGACACATCGATGCTAGACTTAAATTCGCTGAAAATTTCATACAAAAAGGTGAAATTTGGGATCATGTCATCTTCAGCGACGAAAAGAAGTTCAATCTCGATGGACCAGATGGATTCAATTACTACTGGCACGATTTACGGAAGGAAAGAAGAATCGTATCAAGAAGAGCACAAGAAGGGGGATCTGTAATGATTTGGGCAGCTTTCAAAAAAAATGCTAGGAGCGAAATAGCCTTCGTCAATGGTAGAATGATTGCTATCTACTATCAGGAGTTTCTAGAGGAACATCTACTGCCTTTTGTAACACTTGCGGAAGATGAAAACATTATTTTCCAGCAGGATAATGCACCCATCCATACGGCGGCCTCCACCAAAAAGTGGTTTCAGGACTACGGAATCCAATTATTACCATGGCCAGCGTTAAGTCCCGACCTGAACCATATTGAAAATTTGTGGGGAATCTTAGCGAGGAAAGTTTACGACCAGGAGAGGCCATCCATTGAAAATGTTGCAGAGCTGAAGGAAAGAATAAAAGCAGCGTGGAACGAGATATCAGATGGGGTATTAAATAGTCTTATTAATAGCGTTCCGAGCCGATTATTAGATGTAATAAAAAATAAGGGAAAATGGACTAAATATTAAATAAAAAAACGTATCATAGTTATGCTGAGTTTATAATTTTTCCCAGATTTTAAAGCGATTTTTTTAAATTTTATTTTTTAATTTTATTTTAGAAAGGAATATGATCACCCTTTCACCCCAACTAAATTTTATTGAAGGCATGTAATCTAAAAAAGAACCCAGTTATTTGAAATAATTACTTGTTTTTATGAGAGACCTAAAAATATAGTTGAGTCTATAATTATTCCCAGCACTGTACATAGTCGTGCCATAAGTTCTGTCTCCCTCCCCTCCACTAAAAGGGTCACGACGCATCTCGATTACCTGTCGCGAATTAGCTTAAATACTTCCCGCTTTGTTAAAAAAATATCATTTTGTCATTGGATTTCGAACGAGCAACATGGAGTGGGGCATTAAAGAGAACAGGATCGCCGTTATTGCACTATTTAAGTGCAACAAGTCAGCAAAGGAGATATTTGAGCTTCTTCAGCCACTACAAATTACAATAAAATTTGTGCATCGTACTATCAAACGATACCGTGAGACTTCCTCTGTCGATGACAGGTCCAGGAGCGGGAGGCCTCGTACGTCTCGTACACCAGCAGCAGTAGAAGCGGTGCGTCACCGCATACTGAGAAATCCGCTCCGAAAACAAAAGGTGATAGCACGGGAGATGAAAATACCCAAAAGGACGATGTCTCGTATTATCAAGGAAGACCTTAAGCTTAGTGCTTATCGACGGTCAACAGGGCAGCGGCTTACGGACAAGCTTCGTGCGATACGAGAGATGCGATCTAAAAGTCTCTTGAAGAAGTACGCGGGAAAAAATACCAACAAATACTTTTTTCAGACGAAAAACTTTTTACTATTGAAGAGAAGTTTAACCGACAGAATGACAGAGTGTACGCGCATAGCTCTAAGGAAGCGGCTGAGAAGATACCCAAGGTAGAGCGTGGCCATCATCCCGCCCCAGTCATGGTTTGGTGGGGAGTTGGCTATTACGGTGCTACGGAGCTGCATTTTTGTGAGCAAGGCGTGAAAACGAAGGCAAAGAACTATCAAAGTGACATCCTGGAGAAGATGGTGAAGCCGCTCAACACAACGATATACCATGGTCAGCATTGGGTGTTTCAGTAAGACTCAGCACCAGCTCATAAAGCCAAGACAACGCAAATCTGGTTAAAATTGAATGTTCCTGACTTCATTTCTGCTGAAGATTGGCCTTCTGGTAGTCCAGACCTAAATCCTTTGGACTACCGCTTATGGAATATTTTAGAGGAGAAGGCCTGCTCTATTCAACATCGAAACATTGAGTCATTAAAAGCAAATTTGATGAAAGCAGCGAAGGAAATATCACTAGATGTCTTGCGTACTGCGATTGATGAATGGCCGAAACGTTTAAAAAAATGTGTAGCTGCAAAGGGTGGGCATTTCGAATAATCGTCTGCATTACTGTAAATTAGAATAAGTATATTACTAAACATAATAAATAAAATTTAATTATTTTTTTCTTATATGAGCTTTTTTTGATTTTTCCTTTGGGACAGAACTTATGGCACGACTATGTATATATTTTTGGAAATTATCGAAAGGGTTAAAAAACAAGAAAAATTTTTTTTCTATCAAATTCAAGTTTTTAGTTGTGATTTTTGATAAAATATGCACACTTTAAAGAAATCCAACACCTTTATTTGAATTGGAATAAATATTTTACAATTTTAATTAAACTAATTATTACTACATATTAATTAAAAATTAAAATTAAACTAATTAAACATCCACTCTTATCCTGCTACGGCCTTTAAGTATTTATTTAACAAATAGATTTCTAGAGTAAAAAACTTGGTTTTTATTTCAAAATTGAAAGTATTTGACGGACGCATTTCATTATATAAGTAATCATATCATGCATTCAAATGAAAGAAGGAATAGTTTGAAGTAAATACAAATAATAATTGAATAAAAAGCTCTAGATTTAATTTTAAATGCCATTCCTTTTGATTCAGAAACAAATATAGTTAATAACGAAAATAAAGCATCTTATTTTGAATACGTTTACATTGTTTCAAAATTGTTTTTTGTCAAATTAACGATGGTAATTGTTAACTCTAAATATTAATGCGAAACGTGATTAGATTAATAATTTTCGGCATTGGCGCCAGATAATATTTGAAAATTATCGATTTAATGTTGTTCCCATTGTATTTTTCTCAGTGTATAAACGCATTTTTGCAATAATCGATGATGTACTGCATTATATTTTATAACTTTTATCAGTTAATAATTTTATACTGTGTTTTTATATGTTTAGTACATCTTTTGTGGGAATTGAGTTATCCCATAAAAATGTTGTCTGCATTACTTAGAGACAGTGACGGATTAAGACTACTTGATGCCCTAAGCAATCCACGCCTGTGGGCCCCCTATCCGTATGTCAACTAGAATCGGTCTTTAAACCTTTACCGCCTAAAAACATTAGTTTTTTGTAAAATAAGATGATGAGATGTAACGTACCTTAGAAGTGGAGTAGGTGCGACAACAATAAAAACCAACGCATAATTTATTTATTTATTGAAATGCAACTTGCGGCTTTTTCGGGCATTGAATTCACGTAAGATAGTATTAACGTCTAACGTTTTTAACATATCGGACTCTATGTATAATATCGATAAATTATCGAGCCTTTCTTGTATCATCTTTGTCCTTTTTTAATTTTTTAATTTTGAAAAAGAACGTTCCGCTGAGCAATTTGTAATCATAAGCGATAAAAATAATTAATTCGGTGTTAAGGTCTTCTGGATATGTGTTTACTAGATTTTTACTGTGCTGACTGTATGGCGCCAGGCGGGGGGCCCGCGGGGAAGGGGTGGTTCGTGATTGGCTGATCGCAATTCCGGTGCATTCGTATTGCCGAATGCACTAGCGGGCAGCGAGTGGGCAAGCGGGAGCGGGGTTATGACTCTAGGTCGGACTCTATAGGTCTGTTCGTTGGCATTCCTGTGGCACCCCAGTGCGCCCTAGCTGCACTGGTTTTTAAACGTCAAATGCCAGTTCTGTGTTTTTTGAGAAACCTGGGGCGCCCTGGTGGGCCCTGGTGCACCCTGGTTTTACCCCAGATAAAAACTCAGGGTTAATGACGGTTATCAGTTTAATTGTTAACAGATACGGTATTTAACCCATTAATGCGCAAAACGAGGATTTTGTGCACGCAAGTTCAATTGTACGATTCGAATAACAAATTGGGGCGAATTTCCTCCAAATTCGTATACAAGGGGTTTTTGGGGGTGCTCTTTCAGAATCTGGCATTTGTTTTGCATAAAAACTTCAAAAACCCTATTATTTTTTGGGTTTTTTCAAAAAAGTGCCGATTTTTTTTGGTCATTTTTCGTCTCAAAGTCGATTATCTTGTCGTTGCTGCAACTGAATGATCATATAACTATCAGAAATTGCGGTCTACACTTCCTCAAACTATGGTTTTGAATTTTTTTTTCGCTTTGGTTTTTGCAAAATGGCCATTTTGTACAGCAATGTAATAAAAAATTCACGTTTTTTGCACACGAAAAGCATCAACTTTACAAAACAAATTTATATGACTTATATGCTTATAATTAGCCAAGGAAACCATGTAAATTTTTTCAGAACTTTTTGGACTATTTTTGGTTTTTTGGATTTGGCTAATTTTTGAAAAATCCAAAAATATCCCGAAAAATTGTGAATTTTTTTTCAGTTGCAGCAACGACAAGATAATCGACTTTTAGACGAAAAATGACCAAAAACAATCGGCACTTTTTTGAAAAAACCCAAAAAATAATAGGGTTTTTGAAGTTTTTATGCAAAACAAATGCCAGATTCTGAAAGAGCACCCCCAAAAACCCCTTATATACGAATTTGGAGGAAATTCGCCCCAATTTGCTATTCGAATCGTACAACTGAACATGCATGCACAAAATCCTCGTTTTGCGCATTAATGGGTTAAAGTGGAATTAACTCTTGTTGCGGGCACAAGAACTTAATTTTATCATTTCGATGTGAACATTATGAAAAAGTAGTGGTTTTATTTTATAATTTTTGTGTAAAAGGCCAGATGACAGTTCTCCTTTTTAATAAGCTGTTTGCTGGAGTGAAAAGCACTGGGATGCCCCGTGTTTTTTGACAGTTCTCAGGGCGCACCAGGGCGCCCTGGGGTGCCACAGGTTTTCAACCCAACAAACAAACCTTATGTCAACTTAAAATGCGCGAATTTTCAAATTAGTCCTAGAAACTTTTTTTGGTGGGGTTTTTGGTGACGTGAGAGTGAGACGTGATGCCCTAAGGACGGATTTTTTTTGTGCTTCTTCTGGTGCCCCCCCAGACGTGATGCCCTAGGCAATTGCTTAATTTGATTAAGGGTTAATCCGTCACTGCTTAGAGAGAAGAACATAAAATATACTCGAAAGTCCAACGTTCTTCCTCAAAATTTAGTTCCTATTTTGAGGAAAGTCGTTGGACTCTCGCGTATGATTTACGTTCTTCTCTCTAAGTATGCAGGCAAAATTTCTATGGTATAACTCAATTCTCTATGTTAATTTCATAATTAAAAAATGCACAATCTTCATGGTTTAACCTAACTTTTGGAGGTAATTAGGGCACAAGAATGTTATTTACAGCATAAAGCACATATTTAACATCATCTCCTTTATATCATTTTTGTAGAGCAGGGCTCGTTTTATTGCCCAACGTGAATGCACTCTTCCGCTGTATGGGGCATGCTTATCACCATAATTGCATCTTATGATAATTTAATTCGCTCACAGCCATATTTAAATCAGAGCCGCGCCGCGACGGAGAGCAGCACGACGCGTTACCTTTAATCGCGCTACACCAAGTGCACATTGCATTACTGTAGTCATTAGCCCCGGAAGGGAACTTCTTCGAATGCACGTTGCCGGGGCTCACTCTCGTCGATGCCCCAAACCGTGGTCTGCGGAGGGCGCTCCAAAGTATGGTGCATTCGGAGTTTGCCTGCTTAAGCATGGCCCCGACCTCATGCGGTTTCCCAGCATCAGTTTATTTTCATTTATGTTGCTGTATGTATTTCGTTTTTTGTGTTTTAAACATTTTTGGACTTTTTACTCCTTTGTGGTATGTTTTATCTGAAATCGGTTTAAGCACAATTTGCATGCCACATACCACCCCTGGTGAAGCCAAAGGCAAATGAAGGCGGAATTTTTCGACGGACATAATCGCGTTTACGTTTTTCTGCGGTAGAGTATTTAGCGGCAGCATGAAAACATGAAAAATTCTTTTGGATCGGTCGCATTTCACAAGACTTTTCCCCAAAATAATGTGTGGGATTCCAGTTTTTGTGGTTTGTTGTATTTTCGAAATGCCAACGGTTTTAGAATTACAAACATTCGATAGAATTCCCACTTGCAGTAGACTCAGAATTGGATAAAGTAAAGGGATTATAAATTTATATTGTGCCAGGAGATGAAGACTGGGAAGTTGGACTATCCGCAGAGTACGCACAAAATCAGACATTTATTTATACTGCATTTTTGCGTAATACAACACACTTGGAACTATTAGTTTCTATTACTATTATATTATTGATCAAATAAGCAGGTAGGATGTAATATTAATCTAGCGAAATCTATATATCGAACAATATCCAGAAGAGTTTATAAAATCCAGAAACGACAAAATCCAGAAAGTGCAGTAATATTTCGGTAATCAGAGTCTGATTTTTTAAATGGTAAAAACAGCATCAAATGTTATATTTAGTAACCAAATGAAGGGGAAGATTGCAAGAAACAATTATTTTTAATGCCTCAGTGTTTTTTTAAAATTATTTGGTTTAATAAAAAAAAAACAGAATTAAATTTATCTCTAAAATTTGTTCATCCCACAAACAACTCTCCCCAGTTTTTTTGGATTATTTATGTATTTTACGCTTTCTTGATTTTGTCGTTCTGGGTTCCGCACCGACCCTATATACTATATTTTCATGACAATTTCCCTATACAATGTGTATATTCAAAAATTATTATATTGGGTGTGGAAAAAAGTTTGTGGCGTTTTTCCCGATAGATGGCGTCATTTGCAAATAACTCAGGAAACACGGGCCGCAGCGACACCACTAAATGCTTATTAAAAAGGTGACAGTTCAAACGTTACTTGAGTAAACTTCGAAATTGGTGTAGTGATAGGAAAGTTGTCCGTGTTTGAAAATGGAGATAAATAATGAAAAATTGCGCTATATTTTGCAATGTTATTATAACAAAGGGAAGAACGCTGCGCAGGCTTGTGAAAAAATTTGTGCTGTGTACGGCGAAGGAACTTTATCGGAAATGGTTCGCTCGCTTTCGTTCCGATAATTTTGATGTGAAAGATGAGTCACGCTCTGGTCGTCCAATTACTGAAAAAGCAGATGAAATTCTTGAAAAAGTGCAGCAAGATAAGCATATCAGCAGTTTTGATATTGGTATGGAGCTAGGCATTTACCACAAAACTGTTTTGAATCATTTGCTCAATGCTGGCTACAAAAAGAAACTCTCGATGTATGGGTTCCTCATGAGTTTAGCGCGAAAAACATGATAGTCCAAGTTAACATCTGCGATGCGCTGCTGAATCGCAATGAAATTGAAATGCTGAAACGTCTAATAACCGGTGATGAAAAATGGATCACATAAGACAATTGGAAGCGTCAAAGATCGTGGACAAGGAATGGTGAGCCGTCACAAGCGTTCGCAAAGCCAGGATAGACGCCGAAAAAGGTGATGCTGTGTGTGTGTGGTGGGATTGGAAGGGAATCGTCCACCATGAGCTACTTCCAGTTGGTTAGAGTCTAACCGGTAGACGATTCTCAAGTCTACTGTGGACAACGTTTGAGGATCATATTGACGCCATTGTTCGCAAAGCAGGTGCCACCCTGGGCTTTGTCAAACGCTGGTCTAAGGAGTTCAACGATCCTTATATTACTCGTACTCTCTTTTGTACTTTTGTAAGACCAATACTTGAGTATGCGAGTCCAGTTTGGTCCCCATCAATGACGACACACATTAACCGTGTCGAGGCAGTACAACGAAGATTTCTTAGATTTGCTCTTCGAAACCTTCCCTGGTGCGACCCACTAATCCTGCCTCCTTATGAGGATAGACTTAAATTGATATCTTTACAATCCCTCGAGCATCGCCGTAATATCGCTAAAATAGTGTTTGCTTTTGATTGTGTTTCAGGAAACGTTAACTCCCCTGAACTTCTCTCCCTCTTTGACATTTCTGTTCCGGCTCGCCCTACAAGACATTATAATTTCTTTCGCACGCCTATGCATCACACAAATTACGGGATGAACGAAGCTATTACGTCAATGTCACGCTCCTTCAATGCTTACTTTCAACACATTGATTTTCACCTTTCTAGAAACACAATTAAAGGTCAGCTTCGTTAAAATTGATATTTTTCACTCCGTATGATATGTAGTAATCAGTTTGTTGATGAAATCGAAATAAATAAATAAACTAGAGAGATTACACCAGGCAATTGAAAGAAAACGGCCCGAAATGAATAATAAGAAAAGCGTTGTCTTCTATCAAGATAACGCCAGGCACACACATCTTTCATGACTCGCCAAAAATTGCGAAATCTTGATTGGGATGTTTTGATGCATCCACCATATAGTCCAGACATAGCACCCTCTGACTATTACTTGTTCCGATCCCTGCAGAACCCTCTCAATGGTATTAAGCTGGTTTCAAAAGAAGCCTTTTTCAACCAGAAACCACGGAAGTTCTTCATCGATGGCATCATGGTTCTACCCGAAAAATGGCGGAACATTGTCGATAATAATGGAGCATATTTGGTTTAATATATTCATTTTCACACTATAAGAAAATCAGTTGCATTTTCCTTAATACCGACTGAAACGATAACTGTACTAAAATTAAATTAATTCGCATTTATGGTATAACTCTTAAAATGTCTACAGTATTTTTTGGCGGTTGTGTTGGTCTAAAATTCTTTAATAAAATTGTTTAAAAGGATGGAATTTTGAGTAGGGAATAATTATTAATTAATAAGTATCATGCGTACACTTCTATAATTTCTTTAATATTAAGCTTACAAATATACATATATAAAACATTTACTAAAGCTGAGTTTTTACGTATATCTCAAATTACAAAAATTCCTTGTGGACATGAACAACATATAAATAAAATTGTTTGATTTGAATTTTCTATTCTGAAACCATTATTGGTATATTTTTGCGATATAAAGTGCCAAAAATGTTTATGAGTTTTGCGCTATATATTTAATATTCTTAAATAAAATTTGAAAAAAAAAATTTGAATTGAATCTCTCCTTTTACAACCAATACAATGATGGCCAAAGGGTTAAGAATCAATCTCAATTCAGTAAGAATTGATTATTTATGGTCAAAATGTATATCTGATCCTACCCCTAAAACTATACTAAAATCTAGTATTCTTACTTCAAAAACAATACTAGTAATTTATGTAAAAAAAAAAAAAAAAAAAACACGTCTATAGCGACCAATTGCAATTTAGTTAAAACATTCCCTACAAAATGTTCTCTTGTATGTTTTTCCCGCGATGTATGGGGCATCCATGCGAAAAGTTTCCTCCGCCCATTGCTTGATGAATGAAGGCAATTCTCGAACAAATAAAAATTTCTGAGATGCGCAACTGAGGTGACTCCTCCCCGAACACGTGTTTGAATTGAGTCAGCTGACTTTGTTATTCGAAATTTATTAAAAAGCACATGGCGTTCTCGATGATGCTGCTGGAAGGATCATGCGCATTTCATTTAATCGCCACGAAGTGGCAATACTTTTCCTGGAAAGTTGAGTAGTTCTTTCTCAGGTCCTCAACATGTGTGAGGGATGAACAGTTTGGATTTTAATTTAGTTGATTCACTCTTAAGGGGCGCCACTAGTGTGACAGCTTGAAAAAAAGGTAATTTTTGGCAATTTTTTTTACAGACAACTACTGTATGGAATGTATTAATATTTTAAGGATATATTTGTGAATATATAGTAAATGCATGATAAAATTTTTGGACGAAGAAATTGAAAATTCAGCGAGTTATTCGAAATTTCCTTAGGCTCAAAAAAAAAAAAAAAAATCCCCCCACTGCTGCAATGATAGCGACGTTCACAGTGCGTGAAATCAAAAAAACGAAAAGGTTTATTAAACTTAAAGGTATTTCCCGTCTCATGAACCACGAAAAAAAAAATTTTAAATTAAAAAAAATACCGGAGTTTTTAAAAAAAATTCAAATTTTGCAAAAATTAATTTTTTCAAAATTGCACACTAGTGGTGCCCCTTATGATAGATGCGAATGAAAATATATTGCGAATATTACTATAAATTATGGATCAGAAATAATTCTCATATGGTATATTGGCTTTGTTAAGAAAAAATGTCCAATTTTTAAAAAATCTATGAGTTGTGGAAAAGATCTCAAAGATATCTCTAAAGATATTTCTAAGTTAAAATTATTAAATTGCGTAAATATTACTCGCTATCAGGAATATAATTTAATTGCTTTTCTGAAAACAATGTGTTTCTAAATGATATGGTTAAAAATTACTTTTGAAACTTAATGAAAATTGTTTTAATCGTAAACTGCGACATGAATTTAAATAATTACTCAGCTCTCTTGTTATTATAACAACAAGTATAACAACTTTATCTGTATGCCTTGCCTAATTGAACCATAAATATAATATATGCAAAACTAGATGAAAATAAGTAAAAATTTAAATTTGTTTCAATAAACAAAATTCCACAAGCTTTAATTCTTCCATCCTCAATCAAAAACTGATGATAGAACGATTCAACCTGAATAAAAACCAAATATAATTTGTTTAAAATATAAAGTTGTTTTTCATACATTACCTTTTCCTGTATTTGAACATCAAATCTCTTATTTACGTAGTAAATGGTCAGAGTATTTTTTATATTTTTAATACATTCCTCAATCCAGGTAGAGATATATAAGAAAAAATACATTTCCATATAAAGTGCGGAAGATAACATAAACGCCAAATAATAAGCTCCACCGCTTTTAGTATCAGTAGTTACTATATCATAATAAGCAAAATAGAATTGACTTGAAATTTGGATAAATAAATTAAAAATCGACAGTAACATATGAAATCCGAATAGATCAGTTAAAGATTTTTTCGAATTTATGATTTTGAAATAATATTGTGGAAGTTCTTCAAATTTGTGTATTTGAGTAATTCTTGCTTGGACCGACATGCTCTGAGATAAATTGTCCAGTACACTTTTAATACATTTATCGAGTACTATTAAGCAACTGATGATTATTAGTTCTGCTATACAAACTAAATTCATAACTGTCGTGAACAGAAGATGACAATAAATCCAATAAAGCCACCCCAAAGTATATGACGCATTTTTCAAATGTCTTGTGGAAACGAACATCATCCAGTAATTGCCGTATTGATAAAAAACACTTGCCAGCCGTCCGATGAGAACAATAATTAGCTTCCGATTAAAAAATTCACTGGGATGCGATGTTGACGTGTGTCTATAAACTTGGATGAATTCGTTCACTAGCTGGACCACTTTCTTACTTTTTCCGAAGTTGCCGAAAAGAGCAAGACTTGTAGATAAGTAGGTGATGATGATATTTGTAAAGGATACAACTTGCTTAACGTAGTCAAAGTTTAGTTTTTGAAATTTTTTGTGAATGTCGAAAATGACCAGAGGCGCTGAGACGAATACAATTGCACTAGCAACGCAGGTGAGGCCCAACAATATCTTGGATACGGAAATCGAATGTGTTCTGGCGTTGTATCTGTACGGAGAGAGAGCAATCCATTGACTCAATTTGTACAGTCTGAGGACAACGAAGACGAAAATTATGCGATAAATCCTGCCCATTCTGTTCGAAAGCTGTCTGTAAACTGAGTATTAACTTTATCCTGTTTGATCCACTTCGAGGTAAATATAATGACTTATGTTCCGCTTAACTATTTGATAAATAGATGTGCATTGCTTCACGCAGGCCACTTTCTGAGCAAATGCTTTGTTATCCATTGTTCCATCTTAAGTGGAGCTCTAAATAATTTACGGCCAAAATAGCTCCTAATTAGATTGTCTGCTTTGTTTAAGTAATTGCAGTTGATTCAGATTAAGCATACAAAGTGTCATTGATATTACATGACTACGTACTCGTATAAGTGAATTTGATTTACGGGGATGGTTTGAGGTCAATATCCTTTGTAATCATGTTAGCTGTAAGGGAAATGAATTCGGAAAAATCGTTGTTATTAGAATAGATGAGAATTTTTTTATTGTTGATGATTTTATCAGTATAGATAGGTACATGCAATACTTAATCAAGGCTTACGGCGCAAATGTTCAATGGATCCATAAATATGAAATTATTTCCTATTTTTGAAAATTAAGGTATATCTAGAAAAAAATATTACGCCTTAAAAATTTCGGCGGTTTATGATTTTGCTATTAAAATAATATCTGTACTAATGTCACTACTGAAATTTTGCCCATATAAAGAAAAACTTGTGTGGCTTTCTAAGCTTTAAGGGGACAGTACACTTCTTTTTTGCATTTTTTAAAAGTATTTTTTTTTATAGAAAAATTTATTGAATCATTTGAAAATCTTACACATTAAAATATATGTATCAAAAAAAACAAAAATATTTTTTTCGAAATTTCTGGCGTTTATACGGCAGTAATATAGCTGCCTAAAAAAAAACCCTTTTCAAACTGGTTGGTAAGAAATCTCAGCTCTGGAACGTCTGAAACAAAAAATTCAAAGCACATATTAAAATATAAGTCAGCTGCTATCGTGTGAACCACGATGAAGTATTTTGGCAAAAAAAAAAAAAAAAAAAAAACAAAAAAAAAAAAAATTGCGGAATTTTTAATTTTTTAACGTTAATTTTTAATTCTTTTTTAGTAAAATATTTATAAAAAAAAGGGTTCAATATTAACCTGTATTAATAATAATGGTTCACACCATAAGCAAATATATATGGAATAAGTCCGCAAAATTTGAGCCCAATCGGACCAATAGTTTTTTCAAAAAACTGCCAACCAGGTCAAAAAACGTAGTTTTGAGAAAAACGCGTTTAATTCAATTCGCAGATAATTCTAAAAAAAAAAGTATCTTACGCTTATTTGGCAATGCCTGCTGCATACATTACGCCTTCCTCCTTTTCAAAATACTCATCCTCTTGTATACAAATTTGATGTTTTTTAAAAATTGATTTTTTCAAAAAATAGAAGTGTACTGCCCCCTTAATATACCTAGTACATCATGAAGTAATATTTTGAGTCACAGCGTTTAGAACTTGTCGATTAGATCTTCCAAACATTAAGGGAAGCATAAGCCTTTTTATGCGAAAAATTAAAAAATGTATCTAGTTACATACATGTTCCCTAGGTAAAGCATATCAGATCCACTCGATCGAAAATCTGGTTATATATGGGATTGAATCCAGACTCAATCTATATTCAATCCTGCATGTTTACCTACGTAGTATATAAAAAATACTCTGGGCACATTAAAAAACAAAATTTATAATTTCGTGCGTATTAAGTTTTAAAAATATCGAATCATATTCCAAGGCAATTTGGTAATTTTGAAATTGAGTAGTAAGTGGACTAAGAGAAAGATTTGTTAGCATTTGTAGTTGAAGTTATATTGAGCAAATATGTATAATGAAATCTTTAACTAATTTCCGGGTCGATGTAAAACCACGGAAAAATCAAGGCAACTGAAAGTTTGGGACGGTTTTGTCACAATCTCATGTTTGCACGCTATTAGTGCTATTGACCTTTTTATACTACTATATAATATATATTTTAAGTTTTTTGTAAAATATTTTAGAAATATTTCATACCTGTGATTTGTAATGCTGATTTTTGTGTCGAATTTTTGGCTATGGTTTCAATTGAACTATTAATTATTATCTGAAAGAGCAATAGAAGTAAGATTAGTGAAAGAGCATTACAAAGTTAAATCTCAAAGTATAATTAATAATAAAATTAAATTACCTAAATTTAGTAAACGACGTAATTGCTCCTTCCGGAAACAATACCTCATAAGTGCAGGATTCAGTGAATTGCCTAAAGACAAAGTACATATTAGGGACGAAATCAAATTAGCTTCAAAGTATTGGGATTAATGAAACGTGGCGAGTTATAAGCTCCAGTTTGACACATTTTGATATAATCCCCGACACAGGCACTTCATGGTTATAGTAATTATTATGCTCTTTATCATCGCTGTTTCTGGCGAGATTTGCTGCACGAGCGGGGGATGGATTAGCTGCTCATCAATACCATCAACCCCTTCCCGGCCACCCACCGGCGCAGTGATAAGGAGATGTTTATTCGAGAGCCGTAAATCTGTTTATGTATTTGTCTAACTAGGAGCTAAACCAAACCGATTAAGCCTCACTCATATGATTTCTCTCTTAATCGAGCCACCTGTTGCTGCTGTAAGGGCTCCTAATTTGGAATTCTATGCAAAACATTTTGTCCTGCTCCAGCCAAAGGGCGGAAGCCCTCTTCCCTGGCTGGGGCTATATTGGCCCACCTGGGCGCATGTTCAGTGCGCGATTTCCCTGTCAGTCGGATACACAGCGACCACATATGTTTTCGTGAGATGAATTCATCTCTAACAGTTGCTATAACCCGCAACCGACCAAAAATTATCTCCACATAGGTATAGTGGCTGCTGGAGCCAAGTTACCCCTATAAAAGGCATGTGCTACCAATAAGCCCCTTCAGTTTCTGACGGAATTTGCATGCAAAAATTTCGAGCAAAAACCTCGTCATCGTCATCGTCGTTGTCGTCGTCGTCGACTCGTCGAAAAAGTGTCGAAATTCCCAAAAAAATTCGCTAAAGGACGTAAATTCGTCTGTTGATTTTCTGGTGACACCCTTTTATATATATACCGGCACTCAGAAAAAGCACGCTTCAGTCAAATATCTTCAGCCACCTCCTCTCATCGCCTTTGGGGTTCTCTGTGTCGATTTCATGAAACAGGAAATGTGCGAAAGAAAAACCGCCAATTTTTCTGGCGGGAAATGTGATTAATTCCTGATTTCTTTTGAAGGTGAGATGGTCCAGTGTTGTGAACTGTGTTTGGTTTCTTGTTCGTCCACCTTTTGGTTTCTACTATTTTTTTGAAGAAAAGTATTAAAGATAAAAAGTATATATGTATATGTAGTATATATCAAGTTGTTTGTGAGTTCTTCCATTTTTGCAATTATTGAATGGACTAAGTGTTAATCCAAGTTCCAAGAACTTGTTTCCATGTGGTAAGTTTTCTCATTATTTCTTTCCCTTGTATTATTTTAATGCTTGGGAGATTTTGTGAACATGCAAACTAAATGAAATTCTAAAAGTGATACTATTTAGTATAGTGTCAAAATATTGCGTTGTTGGTGTGGTAATGTTGAACTATGATTTAGAAAATATGCCTTCAGTTTAGACTTAACTGTTCTAAAGAAGAAGCCGTATCTTAACTTCTTTTTTAACTCAGAATTCAGAAATTCATTACATGTGTATATAAAATGTTATACCGTAGTTATTTTATTTCTCTCGTAACATTTCGGTGATAACAAAAATTACTTTAACATATATAACTTTAAAAAAATTATACTATAAATATTTTATTAACATTATAAAACTTGCCAAAAAATACTCTATTAATTCATTTATTTACATTAATAAAACGTATTTTGTCCCCACTCATCTGATACTATTGTTACGGAAAAATATGTAACATTATTAATATGATATGGACGAATAATGTAGCCTTAAGTGCGTAATTATGCTTTAAAAGGTCAAATCTTCTCAACGAGCTCATATTCATGAAATCAATCCCCAATTAGTAAAACAGAAAGTACTCCAAATAGGCGGATCATATTTACATACAGCGACAACATGCTCATAAAATATCACTAGTGGTTGTCTCCCACACATGATTTGTTTACGTCAGTAAGTTCATGGCTTTTTATTACTAAATTGTCTGTAATCGATACGATACGATACGATTTTCAGTAAAATAACTATTGGATTATTTATTCAAGTCACTAAAAGCAGCTCATTGTAACCATAGTGTTTTATCAGCTTATTTAGCTTAGAAAAGTAACAATTTTATGTCATGTCTGTTGAATCATATTTTGTAAATTCGAAGCAATTACATATATAATTTTATAAAAAATATCCCTTTCGATAAAGTTACTCATTAACTATATAAGACGGGCTGAAAACGAATTAGTAAACATCAACAAATAAATGGCAATTAAATATATGTATATGAATATCAAAAACGATGTTTTTTTTCAGAATTACTATTTCTAATATACGTAACTATAGAAATAAATTTTTAAAGTATTTGGATTATTAAATTACTTCAGGATCCACGAGAATCGTTTGACCTATTTTTATCGTTTGACCTAATATTTAGTACATTTTGTCAACATTAATTTTGAATATTTGCAGAAAAAGTATTTTATTGAATATAAATAAAAGGATAAAAGAAAAATTTTCATTTAATTTTAATAGAATGTTCTTTCTACAAATTTTACAAAATTCATGTTGACTCTGTAGAAAGTGATAATTATTTATAATTTCTGATCAGTATTTTTTTTGTAAATTCATTTTGGAGTGTATAAATTCTAAATAAAATTTATAACTCCATAATGACCGTAACGATCAACTATGGTATTTTTCCAAAAGTTTCTTACTATTAGTTTTGAGTTATTAACTTTAACGTTTAAAAAAACACATTTAGAATTATTAAATAAAATATGTGACATTTTAGTTCATTAACGTATTTTTTAACTCGGAAATTTTGACTAGTTAGCTTTAATATAGCAGTTTTAATTTTAAGTTGTAATAAGCAAAGAAATGAATTGATAATAATCAAAAAGGATCTGGTCCTTTAAAAAAATGATTTATGGATGAATGAATTTCGATGTAGTGAGTTATCATCTTAGATAAATACGAAATTCATTTGTAATTGAGAACGAAAATTACATTTTTCCATTATACATAGAGTTTTGAATAAAATTGTCGACTGATTGTCAGCAACTCAAATATATCTGAGAGAAAATTTTATGTGGTTTTTCACATCCACATAAGAGGGTGATGGGGATCATCCTGCAAACTCTTGCGCAATTTTGATTTGTTTTATCTTATACTTTGCATCTGAAAAGCTGTTTTTAGGGTTCCGTGATTATATAATCGCTCATGCGTCCATTTGTCTGTCTCTACTGTTAAAAATTAAACACGACAAATCAGAAATCGCGGGTAGTAAACTTTCCTAAGTAATATCTCACTTAAGGTTTTCCAAAAATTGAAATCCGGAACTTATTTTCTGCATTTAGCTATGTTAAAAAAACCAAAACTAGTAAAATAATGCAAATTTCATCCAACTCTGAAATCACTGAGCCACAAAGACAACATGATCATTATTTTGTAATCAAGCTATATATTTTTTGAGACCCAGTACATCGGTCTCAAAAAAAGTTGATTGCTAAAGTTTTCTAACCTTATGGAATCGCTTATTTATGACGAGTGCACCGATGAATTAGGTATATGACATTTGGGCGCTGGGGCGTTTTTCTTTTATTTACATGCAAAATGTTGGGGACGGTGGAGACCCCAAACGCCCACGATTATCGGTGTACAAGTACACCACTATTTTTTAAATAATTTATTTAAACAACCCTGTGAAAATTAAAACTTTAGCCATTACTGTTCAATAGCAAGGTGTGTGCTAGTTTGACTCCTATATATTCTAATTAATTTATACAGTTTTTATCATCTTAATTTCTTTTTTGGGCCATCTGTTGGTTTGTTTTTAAATTACATGTTATTTTGACAAAGACAGCTCTTCCGCGCCCACAAAATTGTTAGAAATATTGTATCATATCTCCGGTGCGAAATATATAGATTTAACTTGAATAACGTTGGGAAATAATGAACAATTATTTCTAAAATGCTGTTGTTGTCGAAACAGTGCGCATTTGCACCACCAACAGTAGCGATTTGATGCCATTGCATTTTTTTTTTTTGATGGGGTGCTGTTTAAGATCGATGTTATGCTTGCTTCATGTTCAGATACTTAAGCACAATATTATTGCAGCTATTTGTGAAATAGGGCCTAAACCATCGAAATTGTTCTGTAAAAGTCAGCCGAGGCATCTATTTACACGAAAAAACCAAATATGACAACAAATCCGAAAACAAACAACAAACTTTGCAAAATATTGAACGGTGTTTATTTGTAGCATTTTTAAAAAGAAACTAGCCGATTGTCCACAATTTTTAAATACTTGTTTTACTCCAAAAATGATAATTTTGAAATCATTTGGAGTGAAAATAGACATTTTGATTATGAAACCGACTTTATTGAATTGAAACTTGACTTCTGTGATTTGAAAACTATAATTTCTTTGGCTGAGTTGTTTATTTCGAAAAATAAATTTAATGACAATAATCGTTTTATCTAAAAAATAGAATTATTATAAAAGCCTCGAAAATTGAATTTCGTCTAGGAAAAACTACGTAAGTGCGAAACAAATCCAATGTATCAGGTCGTCAAGTATGAAATTTCTAGAAAAATAGACAAAGTTTGCTGATAATTTATAAACACAAGAAACGATTTTACTCATCAAAGTATGCGCCCAAATTGTCAACACATTGTTGCCATTTAAGGGGGTAGTACACTTCTTAAGGCCTTTTTTTAAAGATTTTTTTTTTATAGTTAACTTTATTTTGATCTTGCAAACTTTTTATATATGATACAACTAACATTCAAAAATATAAAAAAAATTTTTTTTGTTTTTTTTTTCTTCATAGGGCCCTAATATGGCTGCCTGAAGGTGACCCCTTTTTAATCTGGCCGACATGATATCTCGACTCTGGAACGTCTGAAACAAACAATTCAAAGTGCATATTAAAATATAGATCAGTCGCTATCGCTCGAACTAGGATAAAACATTTTGGTAAAAAACCAAGAAAATGGCGGACTTTTTAATTTTTCGGTCATGTTTTTTTGCAAAAAATTGTTTAAAAAAAGGGTTAAACATTAACCGATTTTCAAAATCCTAGTTCGGGCGAGAACTACACATGTATAGAGTATCCCATAAAAATTTGAGCCCGATCAGACCAATAGTTTTTTCAAAATCATGTCGGCCAGCTCAAAAAACGTGGTTTTGAGAAAAACGCGTTTAAAGTTTTTATTCGATAATTTTAAGGTGCGATTAGCGTAAGGCACCGCTAAAAATGTGTCTATAACTTATTTTATATATCGAATTTCTCAAAACGGTTTTGGGAGAACATTTCTGTGATGTATTAGAGCACATTTATGAAATAAAAAAAATCGATTTTTTCAAAAAAAAGAAGTGTACTACCCCCTTAAGCGGCAGGTTGTTCAGCCCGGTGGTATAAAAACCTGGTGAACGAGAGTCTATAAATTCTTGGAAGGCCAATTTTACTGCATTATTGGAATTGAAATTTTTTCGTATCAAGAAGTTGTTCAAATTACGAAAGAAGTGGTAGTCTGTGGGAGCTAGATCTGGTGAGTATGGAGGATGATGAAAAAGTTCCAACTCCAATTCCTGTAGTTTTGCCACGGTTATTTGCGCAGTATGTGGTCTGAGGTTATCTTGCAGTAACATAGGAGTCGATCTGTTGACCAATCTAGGCTGTTTTTTTAAGTTCTAGCATCATTTTGTCTAGTTGCTTACTGTATATTTCTGCTGTGATCGATGAGCCTGGTTTCATAAACTCTTAATGAATCACACCTGCACTAGTCCACCAAACACTGACCATCAACTTCTTCTGATGAATACTTCGCTTTGGAGTATGTTTTGGAGATTCGTTCTTGTCTAACCACTGCGCTGAATGCTTGCGATTGTCATATTGAATCCATTTCTCATCACAAGTGATTATCCCATTCAAAAATGGATCAGATTTGTGGCGAGAAAGCAACATCAAACAAGCTTCCAAACGCTTTTGTTTCTGGTTTTCGTTCAGTTCATGAGGAACCCACATATCTAAATTTTTCAGTTTCCCGATTTGAGATAAATGAGTTATTGTTTGTTTGCTTACACCGAACTTTAATGATAATTCATAAGCACTTTGAGATGGATCAGACTCAACAGTGACCTTTAGTACGTCATTATTGACCTTTAATTCTGGGGGACTGCGTGGAGCATTTGTGAGGTCAAAGTTACTACTCCGAAATTTGGCAAACCATTTTGATACTGTTTACTGCGTAGTTACACTAGAACCAAATACACCATTTATGTTTCGCGCGGTCTACGATGCCGTAGTTCCACGTAAGAACTCATACTTCATTACAGTACGAATTTCCGACCGATCCATTATCAAAAACAACAGTTTTTTAAAAAAGTTAATAATATTTTTTAGAGCTTGGGATAATTCCCTTTTACCGGCAATATGTGTAGCTTCTTAACAAAAAAAAAACAGCATAGAAAAATATTAAGGCACTGTCAAATAACAAGCTGTCAAAGTTGGCAAAGCTGTAAACTACAAGTTTCATTCTTGACGACCTAATACATCGAAATTAGGGTCACAATTTTACAGATAACTCAATATCTCAATATCGAAAATTGGGTATTTAATTCGACAACGAATTTTCACATATGTCGTAGTTTGCTAATTTTAAAATAATTTGACCTTGATATATATCACTGACGTTGCGCAGCCCATTAGAAGGTCGGGCCCTTTAACTCCCTCCTCACCATTTCTCCAGAGGAGGAGTATTCCTTCCTTCCATTAATAATAAGTTTTTGATTTAAGTGAGCGACAGAGATGAAATTGGCGAGTGCGGATATTATGTATAAGTGCTCAATTAGGGTGTGAGTGGCTATGTTAATTTCGCCAGGTTTCAGGGCTCACCTTGGCGACGAATGGAAGCGAACGAGCGAGCGAGCGAGCCCCTAAGCTTATCGTAATGAGGGGCTCGCGTGACTCGGGAGCATTTTTTGTACTTTATCAGAAAAAGAAAAAGGGGGCTCCCGAAACAGATTCAGTAGCAGAGTGAGCAACAATCAGATCCGCAACTCTCATTAGCAATTGAGGTGGAGTCTCAAAATTCCAGAACATGTGTATACACAGCTCCCGAATTCCCTGGACTCCGAAAAGGGAAAATTTACACTCGAGCAGCGCTTTGGTCTTTAATTAGCCGCTGCTGGTGCCTTCCATTTAGAGGTGAGGTGCGCAGCCCGAGCTGGAGGAGCCCTGGAGGTAGTGGACTTTGACTCATTCAAATTATTTCGTGTCTCCTGGCCTTTTACACCTAATGCACGGATACAGCGGATATACGGAGAAGCGCCCCGTTGGTGCTGCTGCGGTAGCCGTGCGGGCCCCACTCAAAAGTGCAAGATGGTGGAATTTATCTTATCATGAGCGTCCTTCGCAGTAGCCAATTTGGGTAATTAGCTGGCTCTCAACTCGTGGGGATATATCTGATCAATTAATTCGCAGCGCTGTTTTTGCTCATTTGCGGTCATTTTAATTGGCCCTAGTCGTCGACGTCCGACGTCGGCGCTAAAAGGAGAAAACTGCTACATTTGTGAAATTGTGGTCGGAGGTGCTCGCACGGCGAAAATATGCGTATATTTTATAATAATTAACCGGTAATTCCTCTTGGTCTCGTTTGCATCTCGAATTAAAGTTCCTGCGATCGGGCTACCCAATATCCCGGCCCGCCCCGCCCCGAAGCGCACCACGTAAATTACCATGCCCGAGAAAATCGAATCTGGGAAATTGAATTTCGCATCCCAAACACACTGCCGCTCCTCAGAGCAGTTCCCACCGGGACCCCATTTCTTCCCCCTCACATGTACGGAGCATATTTCGAAGTAAGTCCTTGTCTCAGGTGCAGCCAAAGCAGCCCAGTAGTTAAATTTTCGGGTAAATTTTCTAACAATTGTTGTGATTTGTGGAGAATTTATTACGACGGGGGTGGTATTCAGCAGAGCTCGATGGAAGCCGCAAAAAATTTATTGCACGAGGATTTTGATTGGGCGGAGAGCCGATCGAGTTTTCAGGCGAGGCCGGTGTAAATATTCCCAAAATCAGAAAATCTTTTAAAATCGTGCAATAAATAACAATCAGATATTTGAAGCGCTTTTCCGCCGGTATAACTCGGAACACATATTTTATTCGGGTGAGCTATTCGAGCCCAGTTCGATTTGGTGGCGGGTGCAGCTGCTATGGCTGCCCGCCAGGATTTAGCATCCACTGGGACAATAGCGAATTAAAACTCTCAGTCTAGCTTCGGCTAATAATTTATATTTTTCAGGAGAAGATCTGCATCACAGGTGCTCAAGAGGAATAATATTTTTGTTTTGAGGGAATAGGAGGATGAGTTGTTGGTTTTAGTTAGCCTTTCCATTTTTTCCAATTAAAGCTGGGTTTGCGATGAGAGTTATTATTAAATATTCTTTGTAAATTTATAGATAATCCTAAACTTGGCGTGACGTAACGATCTTCAGTTAAAGTTACTTAGTTAAAAATTCAGTATGCTCAATAATAGAACCGTATCCAGATCGAGAATTGTGAAGAACATCAGCACTAAGCCACTTTAGCTTCTCATAAAATTGCAATTATGTCAAATTCTTAAAATAAGTTCCAGAATTTAAATTTGGCAGACTCGGTGTTGTCTTCTGCATTCGTTATTTCTTGTAGATATACAACAAATTTAAAAATCTAAATTTTCTTTCCAAAGATTTCCTAACTAGAACTATATTCAAGTAAAATTACATTAATTAATATAATAAAAAATTACTACAGCACGTATGAAATAAAAAAAAAAATCCCCTGTCTTGATGGGGTAATTTGAAAATCCAAAGATATTTAAAAATTATAAAAGTGCTTCATCGATTTTTCCGCTGGAAAGTATTACATTTTTAATGACAACAACAAATCTAAAAGATATAAAGTGGAAACATTTGAAACATATCCCACATATTTTATTATATTCTTTAATGTTTTTAAAAGTCCAAGTTGATATGACACATTGTTAAAAATCGCATGTCAGTGTCAGAGTACACAAAATACCATTTGTTGAAATTTTTAATTGTCTGACAAGACTTGTCAGTGGCATGCCTGCAACAGTAGGAGAATAAAAGCTGAATTTTTTATTAGGTGAAATATTTTATATTTTGTTTTAATTTAATGTAGAGCTAGCCATGAAATTATCTTTATAAGGAAGTTTTTTTGGATTTTGGAAAATACTAGGGTACTTATTAATTTTCAACGGCTGATTAAAGGATCTTTTCTATACCGAAAACATACTCTTCTTTTTACAACTATTACTAGCATACATATCAGTGGCGTAGTGAACCCTGTATCAAAATTCCTTGGAGGCCCTTTTTCAGAAAATAAACAAAAACACTCGCATACAAAGGATACTTAAAAATAACAATCTGTTATTAACAAAAACAATAATACATATTACAAAACTCTAAAAAAATATTCTAGTGGTTAAATATATTTCTTGCACTTTTTTTCAGCGAACACAGCTGAAGAACATTTAGTGTCTAAGTTCTAAGATAATTTTAATAAATTTTAATTTAGAAAAGCTTCCTTCAGCTTTTGCGGTTGTAACCGGAAGGGTAAAAAAAAATAAGCTATTGAAATTTATCAATAATTATTCTGCGAGAATTTTATAATAAGAAGCATTGTTCCGTGAATGTAATTTTTTTATTAAGACAAGAGTTGCTAAAGGCTCGCTGATCTTCCGCGATTTGATTGACTGCAGAAAATGCTCAGTGCAATGATCAGTTCTGGAAAAATATTTCCCAATTCCAAGTTGTAAATCGCATTCAACAATACTAAAACGACCTATAAAATCTTGAAATGTCGCATGGTAAATATTTTTTAGGTGAATAATTTCACTCTCCAAGCTTGGGATCAGGTCTTGCATATCAATCAATATTTTACAATTTTCTCTTACACCATCCATATTCATATTGTGGAAACTGAGAATCAGTAAAAACACAGAGCAGATGTTATCAGAGAGTCCATAATTATCAGGAAAATATTCCTTTTAAATTTAGTTTCCGGGTTCATATCTTCGGAAGATTCAATCTGTTGATCTCTGTGAATTCGGCTGCCAGAGATTGTGACGACATTTCATCAAAAATATATTACAATATTATTATATTATACGCAGTTTTAAAACCAGTTACATCTAATATATTATCCTTATCGTTCAGGACCAGGTATAAGCTGCACTGGTAGTCACCCTTTGTTGTTATGTCTTCTTAAAAGTATGAGCAATTATTTATTTATTTCAGTATTGATAAACTTATGAATTTTTAAATCAAGTATCAATATTATTCTTTAATTTTATGATTTTTTGCTTTCGCTACCCCCCGGATATATATTAGCATACAAGTTTCAATACATGCATGATTTAAAAGAGTGCGAATCAGTTTGAAGAATTTTCGAAATATAGAATTAGGTAATATTGATTAAATGATAAGACACACAAAATGTCTTCAAATGGTTTTCTTTTGAACTGATTCCTGGAAACAGCTTTAAGCGTTTGACCATTTACTCTTAGCTCTATCACCAGCTCCTTCTCCCGCACCTCTAATTCAAACAAGCAAATCAGAGAAGGGCAATAGTGCAAAATGAAGCCGATAAAGGTCCGAGAGCAACTATCGTAATAAAACAATGCATCCACAGATGAATACGACCGGGATGTAATAGCTTTATAAATTCGCTGAATAAAGGCGAGTAATTTCCAGTTGTTTGCGGCAATTCATCCAAAACGCTGAACACGACTCCAATTTCAGGGAATCATATAATGCTTCCCAGCAGGAGCAGGTAGTAGTTCTGTAGGGGGAGACGAGCATACGATGCGGTGCGATGTTGTACTACACCACCAACAGTGGGTCTTTTATAGCCTTGGTGGTCCCGGCAAAAGTTTGTGTTTGGCACATTACTCGCCGTCGAACAGAAAAGTAATGGCGGAAACTAGCGCGCGGGGCCAAGCGAAACAATAAAACTAATTACAAAATTTTCAGGAAAAATTCATTCTAAAAAGCCCCTAATAGGGCGCATTCAAATTTATGTGCCTTCAAAGGGCGCCTGGCCCGGCCCGGCGGTGGTGGTAATGCCCGATCGCACCCACACACGGCCCGACCATGGTACAAAAACATCGAGAGCTACAACATCGCATAAGCCAATTAAAAATTTTCGCTGCCTCGAACTATACAACTTCGCACAGTACTGGAAATTAGAGTTGTTCAACTCTTGACTCAATTATCCACTCCACGTGAGGATCCTTGCAAGTGTGCTGTACGTGTGCCCGTCCCCCGCCTCCCCAGGCCTGGTGAGTCTGCAATGTGTGAAATAAGTGAAAATTGCCGGAGGAATTTTCTTTCCAGGAGATACTCACGGGCACATTTTCCATCTGAGCGAAATTGTTTTATTTAACGCGACTGACGACAGTCAACCGGGTGAAAATGAGGTTGAGGGCAGTGTTTGGGTCTCGTCTATGAATCAATAGGGACCCGGGATCCAGGATCCGGGATCCGTGAACCGGGCGCTGCTGGTGTCTGCCAGTGGGCTAATTTCGCTCCTGAATTAATTGCTGCTTAATTCAGTGTCACAGCGAGGTGCTGTTTCGGGGATTTGAAGAGGTACCCCCGCCTTCCCCTAATTTGGAGTGTCTTTCTTGCACCAGCTGCTCGAAAAGTCGATCAATAAACGCGAAAGAATGAGTAGTAATTTTTTTCGTCTGGGTTTTTGCATCTTGCTATTTATATCTAGCCGGAGATTGCTAAAGAAAAAAATTCAACAATCTCGAATAACTAACCTATATTATTTTCCTACAAAATAAGAATAATAGACGTTTTTTTTAATTAATTGTTAATAAGTCTGTAGGTAAATTTTTTTCAGATACTTAATTAATAAATGTGAGGGTAATGTTCTTTTCTGTTCCAATTCTTATTTGATTTCTTATATTTTTATTTATTATCTAAGACTTTATCAAAATTATTATTAAGAGTTATTTATTTTATTTTATATTTCTTTAAAAAATTGTTTTATTTGTTATATTAAAATAAACAAATAAAATTAATAAAAGCTTCCAGAGTTATTTAGTTACTTTGTATAAACAATAAATAATTGAGCTACTGCAAACATTCAATGAAACTAGATTACATCTACTTCTACAGTTAACTACACTACACTATTTGATGTTAGACATAGACCATTATAGACACTTGCAATACCACTTTTTGTGACTAGGGTTTCTGGTGGGAATTGAACCCCAATCTCTAGTGCTCTGCTGGCTCAGAGCCAACGGGCGCGCTGCCAATCGAGCTATTGATACCCCTCCACACTACAGTATTTCCTTAATACATACTTAAATGTACATATATTAAGAATCAAATTTTTTTTTTAGATATTCACCTGTCCTACGTAACTGTGGCAACTACTACCAAACAAACAAAGTCTACATACTACTTTCACATATGCTAGTATTTTGTAATGCAGAGAATTGCAACACTTTGCACTTGGCGATGTTGCGTGAGCAATAGCTGAATGGTGCCCCAAACAGGACATCCGAAAGCAAAGGGTTAAAAGGTGGTTTCATTATATTAATAAAACTTATCATCATTACTATTTTACTAGTATTGTTCAATTAGCTTACTAATTCGGGAATGAAAATGATCCCATTCTTGAGGTTTTTTTCTGAAAATAGTAATATCAAAAATTAAAAAAAAACCATTTATGAAAAAAGTAAGAAAATTTCATATTATTCCAAAGTAACCAAAATAAAGTCAAAGTGAAAACCTGATTTACATACATACATTTTTAGGGAACAGGTTCTTTATGCATAAGTGTACCAACTGCACTCGATTCTATGGGAAAGTTCGATGTGGGATAATCTTTGAAATATATAATAATAATACTTTCGCTAAAAAATAACCCTTGAATCTATCTAAGGGAAATTTTCTAGAATCTAGAGGTTTAACGTCTTACTTGAGTAACACTAAACCTCCAGGAATACAAATAAATACAATCCGTGAAGTAGGAAATGCGAAATGCAGTCCGACAATCGGTGGAAGATCCGAGGTATGCTATTCCACACGCCTGAATAACTAAACTATTACTTTTGTGCGGAAATGATGTACTAATCATTATATAATAACTATGGAGGAATACCTTTATTATGATCTGAAAAACGTTGGAGTAACAAGAACAAAATATTAAAGTTTTTTAGGCTTAAAAGCAACGCTAACCACTTCTTCCACAACAAAACAGCTGCGGTAGGTCGAGTTGGCAGCACGACTTTCAGTGGTAATTTCTTCAATGGACTGTAAGAGTAAGTTTTGAACGCAAAAATCTTTAATATCTTGTACTCATGCCTATAATGCTTTTGTTACCCAGTCTCTAATAGTAGAGCATCATTTTTCCATAAAAGCGATAGTTTAGCAGATTCGCCTTGTAGATCGGAATAAATGGAGTACACCGCCATAAGAAGCCATGTTATTTCGCGACATTAACCCATTAATGCGCAAAACGAGGATTTTGTGCACGCAAGTTCAATTGTACGATTCGAATAGCAAATTGGGGCGATTTTCTTCCAAATTCGTATATAAGGATTTTTTGGGGATGCTCTTTCAGAATCTGGCATTTGTTTTGCATAAAAGCTTCAAAAACCCTATTATTTTTTGAGTTTTTTCACAAAAGTGCTGTTTTTGTTTGGTAATTTTTCTTCTCAATTCTTGTCGTTGCTGCTATTGAATGATCGTATAACCACCACAAATCGCGGTCCGAATGTCCAAACTTTTTCAAACCATCGTTTTGAAATTTTTTTTTTGCTCTGGTTTTTGCAAAATGGCCATTTTGTACAACAATGTAATAAAAGACTTCGCGATTTTTTTACACGAAAAGGATCAACTTTTCCAAAAAAAAATGTAAAGAACAGAAATGCTTCAAATTAGCCAAAGAATACACGTAAATTTTTTTAGAATTGTATGGACTATTTTTGGGTTTTTAGATTTGGCCAATTTTTGAAAAATCCAAAAATGTCCCGAAATATTCTGGAAAAATTCATACGTGTTCCTTGGCCAATTATGAACACTTTTTGTCATATAAAATTTATTCGTATAATTGGTCCTTTTTGAGCAAAAATATCACCAAATTTCATCATAAAAAAACTTGGTGATATTTTTACTCAAAAAAGATCAATTATACAAAATTTCATCATAAAAAAACTTGGTGATATTTTATACAAAAAGCGCTTATAATTAGCGAAGAGCACGTGTGAATTTTTTCAGAATTTTTTGGGAGATTTTTTGATTTTTAAAAAATTTGACTAGTCCAAAAAATCAAAAGTAGTCCAAAAAAATCTGAAAAAATGTACATGTATTCTTTGGAGCATTTGAAGCATTTTCTGTTCTAGAATTTTTTTTGTAAAGTTGATCGTTGTCGTGTAAAAAAATCGAGAATTTTTTTATTACATTATTGTACAAAATAAAATGGCCATTTTGCAAAATCCAAAGCAAAAAAAAACTTTCAAAACCAAGGTTTGAGAAAGTATAGACATTCGGACCGCGATTTCTGGTGGTTATATGATTATTCAATAGCAGCAACGACAAGAAAATCGACTTTGAGAAGAAAAATGACCAAAAAAAAACCAGCATTTTTTTTAAAAAACCCAAAAAATAATTTGGTTTTTGAAGCTTTTATGCAAAACAAATGCCAGATTCTGAAAGAGCATCCCCAAAAACTCCTTATATACGAATTTGGAAGAAAATCGGCCCAATTTGCTATTCGAATCGTACAATTGAACTTGCGTGCACAAAATCCTCGTTTTGCGCATTAATGGGTTAATCAGACTACATCAACCTATGCTAGTGAGCAGGGCAACTTCAAGGCTCGTTTATAGCGTCCCGAGGGTTTAGAGTTTCAATAAAATTTTATAAATTCTTTAAAGAAGTTCAAAAATATCCAAAAGACCTTATTTAGATCTCTTTGTCTTAAAAATATGATCTTAAGAAAAAGTTGTTTTTCCATACTTGTAATAGCAGGATTATTTGGTTACGAATTTTTAAAATAACCCATGAAATCATAAAATCCAAAAAAATACGAGTGTGCTTTAGACCACACGACTGAAGTAAAACTTCTTTAGCTCCATCTATATGTATATATATATATGTTTATATATGTATATATGTATAATATATACAATACATGTATATAATATATGTACATATATTCATTTTCTACAAATATTTAAATTTATTCTCGGTTTCATTGATAAATTAGTGCTCGTACCTCTCTCTCTTGCTTCTACAGTAATATACGAAACGTAACTCTCTTATCTTTCTATCTTCGCTAACTTATATCTACTTCCGTTCGCCTCGGCCCGATCACACTTTTCCTAACGCTCTCGTCATGCATTTACCAGTTTACTCCCCAAAGTCAAGCGTGCGTAAAGAAGTTTTACTTCAAAAGCATCCCCACGCTGCGATTCGAACCCATGACCTCTGAATCCCAAGTCCAACTGTTCACCACTGCACCAAACGCCGCGTTCGCCTTGCCCGATCAAACTTTTTCTAACGCTCTCGTCATGCATTCACCAGCTTACTCCCCAAAGTCAAGCGTGCGTAAAGAAGTTTTACTTCAAAAATCGTTTATATTGAACGGAAGCTTACTAAAGGAGGCTTTAACACTAAAGTACACGCGTGGCCTACTATGGTAGACCAGGGTGATATAACTGATCATAACTTTTGAATTTCACGCGCAAATACGCTGTGCCTCCACCTATGCCTCATAAAAATAATAAGATCAAATGTCAGTGACACGTTCAGGCGCTGCGCGTATGGACGGGTTCATAATTCAACGACAAAACTACGGGACTACCATAGTAGTCCGCGCGAGCACTGACGTAATCGACCCTGCTACTGGAGAGGAACGTAAGCCTGAATTTGTAACATTTTACAATGGTACCAAATGTGGGGTGGCATTTTAGACAACATGTGTAAGCAATATAGTGTGGCTAGAAACAGCCGCCGTTGGCCACTCACAATATTTTTTGATTTAGCAGGTATAAATGCCTTAGTTATCAATAAAATGAACAACAGACAATTTAATATTGTCAGGCGCAGGTTTATCTATGATTTGTCTTACAATTTGATAAAACCGCTTCTGTCGCGACGGTCTACAATTGACACTCTACCCCGAGGACTAAAATACAAAATTGGGGCACTTTTGGGTGAATAACAAGAAGAACAGCACGATCTTACACCAAAAATGGGCAGGGTTGGCCGATGAGCATTTTGCACAAGACCACGTAACATATCCACGAAGAAGTGGTGCAAATCTTGCAACAAATGGATTTGCCCTGATCACCAGGCTGTGATATGTCCTTGTTGTTACGAACATAGTACAGATTAGTATGTAAGTTAGTTTTTGTAACTTTTCTAGTCCATTATCTCAGAAGTGCCATATTTTTGTTGATTTTTGAAGATAAGACAATCGTTTTTCGTTTTTATTATGATAACAATGTAGAACTGAATACTGTGTTCCTAAACTAGATACTTTAATAAAGAACTCGTAACATAAACCAAACCAAAAATTCGATTACTTAAAATACACAAAAACATGTTTTAAAGAGGCCTACTATAGTAGGCCACGCGGGCACCGGTGTAAAAAAAAACAGGCGCGTGTACTGTAGTGTTAAACTATCTGCTAAATCATATGAAAGAGCATATGACTACTAAAATTTATCAACTTGTATGATGTAAACTCATCCATATCACTCATATATTATTTGTCATTTTAGTAATCATATGACTTTTTTTAAATTAGAATTGTTTCTAATTAATTTGAAAAATCATAGGAGTTTGAAAGCGTCTGTGTTTTATCACTCGAACTCAAAGAGATTGTTAAAATAGATGTAAACAAAACAAGGGCCTTATCGCGACAGTCAATGTCTTTTTTCGATTCTATTAGGAGAAGTCATGGTATAGCGTAAAGCGATCGATTCTTCCAATTTTAAAATAGAAATGTCTGACGTTGTTTTAAAGCGATTTACAGGAGTAAGTGTTTGGTCTTGGAGAGAAGATATCGAGTTGCTGAGCAACAATTTTTGCTGTAAAATAGTTTGGCTATTTTCCATTCACTTTTAATTGGTTCGATGTTTTTAAAGATGAAATAGAAGACGTTCAAAGAAATGGTATTTTGATAGTTCGTCACAGGATGAAAAATTAGTGAATGAATAACTTCTAATACTCTAGAAATCAATGACATTTTTTAAGCTTTCCATTTCTAATAATATGCATATTCACGCATTTATTAACTTTTGAGGACAAAAGAAAGAACGTCATCAGTACTAACAATAATAACATTTGCGTGTTTGATAAGGTTCTGTAGTTAAGGAAGCTATTAAGATCAACGCAATGTACAAATTAATTCGAAATCGCTCACAAAATGTCAATAGACTTGATAAGTCTATGAAATAGAAACGTTTAACTGGAAACCGACCCTCACGGTACCAACTTATCGAATTAAGTCGATTCGACTTAGATTAGATTCCTAGTAGACTCTCGCGAGAGGGACCCAAGAAAAATAAGAATGCTATGATGTGAGCGCAATTTTTAAAACTCAAATAAAAAATAATATGTCTGAGCATAGGATTTATCAGATAGTTTAAAGTAAACTTAATAGCTACCTAGAATAAATATTTGATATTTTTGGAAATGTGCATAAAATTGCTAGATTTTCACCCATGCAAAACTTCAAATCGTGATGTTATTTAAAAAACGTTTAAATCCTGGCTGTATTCATAAGAAATTTTAATAATAATTAATAATAATTTCCTTATGTTCTGGATAGACGAAAAAAACGTAGGTAATGAAGGATATCAAATTGCTTCATTACTAGGTATTTGGCTAATGGGAAATATGTTTTTTTACCATTACCTGACGTATTATTAAAATTATGGAAAATGGATTTCCTTTTCTCTTAGTTATCCGAATAATGGATATCACAAAAGAATATTTTTATGGTAATTGGTGATATTCCCGGAAATATTGATAAAAATATGATTTCTCTGATCCCTAGGTCTAACTATCCCCATGGATGTTGTTTACCTTCAATTATGTTTTCGAGAGAGCTCCGTGTTTTCCAGCGAACTGGGACGCACTTAGGGCCCCGTTCCCCGCGGGAGCCCGGTGTACGAATGCACGTAAAGCGTAACGAAACAAATTAAGGCAACAACAACGCACGAGAAGAACTCAGTTGTTTCCTTGCTAATTAATTAACTTCTGCAGATATCACACATCAAAGCGATCTCGCTGTTCCTGCCAGTCAACTGGATGTGATTTACTTATTAACGAACACCGGCTGGGGTCAAACCTAATTAAAGGAGCCCTTCTCCTAATTAGATGACTCGGCGTTCCTCAGCTCCTGTGGGACTCCTGTGCCGTCGCGTCGTTTGGAGCGCAGCGCCCTTGAACTCCAGTTCTACGTGTGCGCCCGGGATCATGGCTCCCGTGCCTAATTTCTGATACTCCCAATTATTATTTTATAAGAACTCGATAGCCCGTTCTCATTGCATTGTTCCGAATACACTTCGGTTCCAACGCTGGCATCATCGCACACATACTTTGGTGATGTCTCGCATGTTGACACAGAATTCATTAAAATTCCGCGCTTATTAAAATCCCGTCCCAGGTTTTTGCTGAATTAGTCACCGTGTGCCTTAGGGTTCGTTCTAGGGGCCAGTCAAAATTTGCAGTGAAGGGGTATCCAGCGAGCATCTGAAATCCTTCGGTGCAATCGAAACCCCGTTCCCCTCGGTGGACTACTCAGGGGTGGAGTGCGCTAATTAATTAAAATCATTAATTCGTCTTGACATATCCTCTTCGTTATTTAATTCCCAGTTCTTGCTTACGTGCAACTTGCGAACGTTTCAAATTTTCCGCTTTGCTAACCAGAATTCTCTTCTCAGATGATCAAAATCGATTGTTGTGCTATTCACATTCTTGCAAGTTTATTACAATGCATAAAATATAAAGACTGATTGGAGTTAGAAGATAGCTTCCGATGAGGTACAATGTTCAGAAATAATCCCAGACATTGTATCTTTGGTGTATTTCACGAATCTGAAGCTGCATATTTTTAATGATCTTATCTAGATCTGGAATTTTGTATCGAATTGAAGTTTTTCAATAGTTACTCACGGCAATACTTTTTATTTTGCTGAAAGGATATCGAATTGCATTGACTTATGCCCTTTTGCGTCGAAAAATGAATCCAATGAATTTTTCAGCTAAAAGTTTGGATGGGTAAAAATCATCACAATTTAATGGATTTATTGTAAAATTTAAAATATTTGCTATCGGACATGGTTTAAAAAATTCAATTCAACGCAAAATTTCAGATTTAGACCCAGATCCATTATATGTAGCTATGATTAAAGAGTTACTGGCAATCGTTTTAAATTAAATTAAATCTAGAACCACTTACTAAATACGGATAATCTTCATTGAAAATATTTTAGACTTTTTAAACCTGTGCTGAGTAGATTTTCATGTGAAGCTTTAAAATTGTTTTTTTTTTTCCAAAAGAGAAATTTATTAATTCTTGAGTTAATATTTATCTAAAAACAAGATCCTAATTTTCCTTTTTTTGTTTTTAATCCCTATTACAAGGAGGTTAATAAAATGATCCCCTTTTTAATGAGGTTAAAACATATGATCATAGGTCACTAATATACCTATGTTTTAATTTTTAGAAAAATTGAAAACTAATTTTAAGTTAATAAATTGAACTTTCACAACTTCTTTTAGCTCTAAATTAGTTATTGTTTGTTATTCTGAAAGTTCTCTATTTGGGTTTTTAAAAACGGTATTAAAAAATTATTTAAATATTTAGAGGATAGCATAAAACTCTTTTCTATCTATAATCGCAAATTACAGTCTATAAGCTTAGACTTCTTTATACATTGCTTGTTCAAATTAACAAAAGCCACAGTACTCGTATTATACAAAAAGCCTTTAAAAAGCGCTGAATTAAGAATCATTACTGTTCACTTTGCCAGCAATAAATTATTTAAATTTTCAGAACATTCAAAAGGAAGCAATAATTTTTTTTTTACTTTTTCCTTCAAACATAAAATTTTGCTGTAGGAATACAAGCTTCAGGTAGTGTTGTAGTAGTAGTAGTCGTAGTAGTCGTAGTCGAACTCATTTGGTTAACAAGAACAATGTAAATCATTTGCATTAGGGCGGCAGGGCACAGAGCCGCAAGTAATCTCAAGGATGAAAGTTTTGAATAGGGAAAATTGTGAATAGCAACAGTTCAGGAAATGATAAATTTCATTATACTTCCTGAAGAAATTTCGTTACCCCCAGACATAATTTTTATCTTATAACTCTTTTAGTAATTTTTCGAGAGAAATGTTTTTCTTGAATATATATGTACATTTGTAAAAATACCGAGTTTCGTTTTAGCGGGAAATAAATAAACTAAATGTTCTTTAGGTAGAATGCCAAGTAGCCATTGGCGTAGCTAGGGATTTTTCCTAAGGGGGCAGCCGTCCAGCTGAACTTACCACAGTCATGTAATGAGAGATCATAATCCATAGTGATAAATAATAATGCAGTTCATTCACTCTCCTTACTACCATGTGGCGTCTTTCTTAACTTCTAAGTAAAGTTGAAAGTCTAATGGTGCAGCTAAATCCATACTTCTATACTAATATTATAAATGCGAAAGTAACTCTAGTCTCGAAGTCTGTCATTCTGTTACCTCTTCACGTTTAAAGGGCTGAACAAATTACTATTAAATTTGGCAAAAAATATAAAAGTATCCTGGGGATGAACATACACTGAGTGTAAAATTACTACCGTATTGAAAATATATAATAATTTTTGCAAGAACCCAACAATACATCTACTGTTAAACAGTAGAAACAACAGAAGAAAGAGATAGAAACAATAGATCTACTGTTAAACGGGAAATATATTATCGCCAAAATAAAAAAAAATCTCAAATATACAATTATTTTTACAGAAAATTAAAACAAAAACGCATTCGACTAATGTAGTGTTGTTAAATTAACAATGTTTTATCAAATCAAAAAATATATTTTCAAATGTTTAATAATTTTTGTTATTTATACAAAATTTCCTTGGAAAATCATTGCTTTGGTCTTGTTACCTTATTGAAAATTATACATGTTTGAGTGGGAAAAATATTCGCATATTGAAAAATTATTCTATTTATTTGAAAATCTTCGCGTTATAAAATTTTGTCAGATTGAAAATTAATTTTCAGTTCTCTCAAATTCTTATCATATTAACAATATTTTGTCCCTGTGGGAATTCTGCATTAGAGGATAATCACTTCCTTTTGGGCTCTTTTCCGAAGTGGTTCATCGTTTTCTAAATTAAAGTGGAAATAAAAATAAGTGCTGTTATCAAGAAATGGCAAAGCAGTATCAAATATGTATAATTTAACAGTTTTTATTAGATTGTGGGATTGGTCAAAATATAATAGTTCGTGTATTAAACTCGCCGAAAAATTGAATGAAAAAATCCAACTTTATTTTTAAGGTATCTACAGGGTGACAAATGGAAAGTTGCCTAAAGTATACCTATGTGTTTTCCCCTCTAATATGTCGCAGAAGGTAGTTATATACTAGAATGTTGTCAGTATCTGTTGAGACGTCATAAAGAGAAATACGTGTACTTTAAAATGAGTAACCTTACAAATGAAGAAAAATCGGGTACTTTTATTCTAGAGGTAAAACGTATACTGAAGCATATAGAGGGCCTTCATGCTAGGTGTGGAAGTAAAAATGTAGCCATCTAAAACATTCTTAGATGGTAAGAATTAACGAAAAATGATTTGCTTTTATCGTATGACCGCATTTATTAAAAATATTTTCAAGCATTTATGTAAATAGCTATCCCCTGGTAGAATTTTGTCGATTTTTTTAAATTTCAATAAATATCTGTCAAAAATGTCTGATTCAACTCGGACTAATTTCAAATAAAAATGACATCTTTACTGAATTTATACGTATTTTTATTTTTATTTCCCCTGCACTCATTTTTAAAGTTATGAATTATTAGTTTAGGCAACTTTCCATTTGTCACCCTGTATAAGTAGATATAAAAATCATCAAAACAACGAATTAGTGTTTGTAGAATGTACTTTAGAAATGAAAAAGTGATTTAAAAAATAATAAGATGGAATTATTAAAGTCGACAACCACTATTTCATTTCTATATATTATAATCGATATGTTCAATTTCAATATTATTTTCTTATTGAAAATGCCCCTACATAAAAACAGGTTTGACTGTATATAAAAACTTCTGTACCGTTTACCTCATTTTTTGGGCGATTTTCTTCAGATGTACTTGTTTATGCTTTAGGTTGTATAGAAGAACTAGAATTACTTGTATTTCCCATCTTTACATTATCATGTGTCACCAATTATTCGGGTTTTTTTTAAAGAATCTGTTGATATCTTTAGTTTATACCTAGAAAACAAATAGAGTTTGTATCAAAACCGATAACCAATTTAATGAAAGAAAACATAACCGAAAGAAATAATCAAAAATATGTCATTAAATTTATAATTAGAATTTTAAGCAGAAAGGATTCTCCGCCTTTCCTATATACTACTTAAAGTTTAAATGTAATTATTGTAGTATTTGTAGTAGCAATTTAAAGAAAATCAATTTCATTTTCTGTATACTATTTAAAATAAAACTCAAAAATGATCAATAACTGACTACGTTAAAAACGCTAAAAACCACCGACTCAAATCGCAACAATCACAAATTTTGCAATCTTTTTTTTGTTTTGCCCAGCCTTGCCCCTCCCTAGCTACGCCCAATGCCCACTCCAGTAGCAAGTGTATCGAATTAAATTCTTTCAATTAATAGCGAAGCAAATTGAGTTTATATGTATTTGAGGTAAACTAACAAGTGAAAAACAAAAATTATAAAGTGGACCAAAATATTCTAAAAGATTTGAAGCTGGTCAGATGTGTCTCTCAGTGTAGTACCATGACTAACTATATGTATTATTGGTATAACATTTTTTCTTAGCTAATTATAAACAAATATCAGCAAATTACATCATTGTAAGTTATTATTTTCGGAGATGGTAGATATGAAAACTTGTCTTGGCAAAGTACTGGATGCATTTAGATATTGGTCTATATAGTCGTACAACAACAAATGACAGATTTCGGGAACGAATAGGCCTTTCAGGGGCGCATAAATGAATTAACTTCAGGTGGTTTGTTACTACTGTATATGACAGTATGTATATTTCCTTTTATAAGATGGCATATTACGATATTAAAAGTTTAACTTGTATATAGTAAATCTTGTGAATGCTTTCTGATTCTATTCTCGCTATATGACTCTTGCAATAAGCACACTAAATGATTGATGCATATTCTAATGTAGATGTATCATTTTCCTTCATTTGAACGCCCTCAAAAACTTGAGGATTTTCTGCAAGAAAATAAAATAATGAACCCTTTTGTTTTTGCAGAACCACCCCCTCAATGTACACAGTGTAACAAATAATTGTGTGGTGTTATCCCCATATTTGGCAACTACTGGCCGACCGACCGAATTATGGTGTGTCTGACAAAAAGTTAATTGGATTATGCACCAAAGCATGTTATTAGGCCTTTGTAATTAAATAATTTCCTCCGACTTAATTTAACTGATCTAATGATGTCCATCGGGTGGGACAAAAATTAGGATAGAATTAGTGTACGCCAGGTTGGATTCAGTTTTTAGGGAGTTCGAGGGGAAGAAGAGGGTTTTCCTATTTTTTCACGGGTGATAGCCACCACCATTCGCTTCCTATTAATTTCACTAAACATAATTAATTCTAAATGGACTTGGTCCAAAAAATCATGTTGTTTTCGGTAGTCGGACGGTTGATGTCCGGCCGGGACTGGTGCTGCCGTGTGTTGTACTCGTAAAAGTGGGAATGGCATAAACAAGCGCGTCACTGGAAATGAAGCGGGTTTGCACGGTTGAATAAACATTCTGGCCCCACCAAAATTGCCAAATGGGGAGCTTATTATAAATTTTCACAAATCTGCCCCCGTTGCCGCTGCGGGCTTATTTTTAATTGCCCTCACTCCGGCGGCAATGAACTCACCATCAAGTGAATAGATTACACAGGAAAGAAAAACAGGCACGACCACACCGACAAGAAGGAGTAAAGTAACCCGGCTCTGGAGTTCGAGCTGAAGCCGGAGCTGGAGTCCCAGGACCCGGGATGGAAGGGTATTCCTTGGTAAATATATGTCTAGAGAGCCCTCTCCACGTGGCGAGAATCGGGGTAATTTTGGATTTAACTGGCGAGAAATTCAAGTCACAGAAGCCCTTTTAAGCTTTGTACTTTTGTTGGTTGCACCCCATCCTGACACGGTGCCTCCCACGTGAGGTATCGGGTGCAGTCACGCCGAATAATGTCAGGTTAGGTTAGGAGCACCGAAAGTAAGGACGGAATTTCTCGGCCCCATCCAGCCCAGCCCCCCATGAACAACCTTTCGCGTTCTCGGGACTCCTACGTTTTTTGGCGGGAAATAAAACATTTTTCAAGTATAATTAAAACAAAACAAGTGGGCGGTAAAATTTAATGTATATGAATTAATTAATTAAATTAAATTGGATTCGCCGGAGGATGGAGGGTACTAGACCCGGATCTCGAGCGGTTGCTCGTTGTTCCGGTCTTCGGCGCGCTCCATCCTAATGAGAGGCATTCGAAATTGTTTCGAGCGTAATATGGATATAATTGGGAAAATTTCCCTCAACATTTTTACATTCACACAAACACGTACATATATCTATATATATATATATATATATATAGTGTATAGTATATAGCGTGGCAAATTGTCTCAACTAATATAACAGGGCGGAGGAGAGGTGCTTGCTTTGAGCGCCCCGCGCCCGGACTACGTGCGGCGCTCCGTGCCTGTGGCCTTGATGCAGAAAGGGGCCCGCCCGCCTTGTCAGCACGGGCGGGAAGTTTCCTAATTGAATTTTCACATAATTGGATACCTTGCCACTATAAAGGCATATGCGAAATCATTTTATTTCCCTTCGGTTGTTTTCAAAGTGGCTAATGGCGCTCAAATGTACTCCAATTGAATTCGTACCCCCTCACCCGTAATTCGTGAAGCAGTTGCCGCCGCTACTAATTGTTATGGAGATTTGCGAAAACTTTTTAATAATTGCGTACCAATTGCGCTCAAGGGAGTGAAATTTTCAAATATCAATTTCATTTACTTAATTTTCTAGTAATTGCTAAAATGCCTAAAATGTTTCAAAACAAAATGCCCTTAATAGGGAAACAAATTATGGCCAGAAAGACCTAAGTTTATACACTACTGATCAAAAAAAAGTGAGCACAGCAAAAAATTCAATATATTGGTGTAATAAGCATGGTAAAACTTAATCAGAGTGAAAATATTTTAACAAAACTATATTTTAAAGTATTTCACAAATCATAGCAATCAATATACAGGAAAATGTTGCTTATATTTATTAATAAGGGATGTTTCCTCCTTTGTTTTTCAAAACTTCCTCTAACCTCCTCGGCATGGACATTGTTAAGTTTTCAATTAATGATGATGGAATTCTATTCAAAGCCGTTTGTAATGCTTGCCAAAGTTCATCAATGTTGTGTATGGGATTCTTGTGGATTTCTCGATCAATGTGGTCCCACAAATTCTCAATAGGGTTCAAATTCCGACTTTGAGCAGGCAGACAGATCCATTATTTGAATATTTTTTTCTTCGAACCAGGTCTTCGTATTCCGGGCAGTATGGCATGCAGCATTGTCCTGCTGGAAGGCGTATTGACTTCTGAGATCGCTCAAAGTGGGAATCAAGCCCTCCTTTAAGGATATTTATGTAAATATCCGCTTTTATTTTTACACCTTGATTAATTTTTACGAGTTTTCCAACACCTGCTGCGGAAAAACATCCCAAAACTATTATTCCCAAATTTTCTTTTGTAGTCGTTTGGACGCACTGATGGTCGGACTGTTCACCGGACCTCCTAATACAGGTTTGAGGACGATCAGATTGTAGACAAAACCTGGATACATCAGACCATACAATTTTTGTCCAATCTGTGTTTTGATGCTCGTTAGCCCATTGGATTATTTTGCGCTTATGAGTCGCCGTAAGTAAGGGGACTCGCCTGCAACGATAGCTGCGAAACCCAATCTTCTTAAGGCGTCGACTTATGGTGTGTCTTCTGACTTGGGATCCGGAAGAAGTTTGAAAAGTTGCCGCGAGCTCCACAAATGCCGATTTTCTGTTTTTTAAAACTTTCATCTTTAAGGCGTGGCTATCTCTCTTGGTCAGTTTTCGTGGTCTACTTGATCCGGCCTTGCGGGAAAATGTTGCACGTTCCCTATACGAAGAAATAACCTTGTGCACGCCACCCGTACTAATGATGACACCTTTTTTTCTCATCTCCTCTCTGATGGCACTTTGGGATTTCCCAATTTCGTGCAATACAATAATATATCCTTTGTTTGCTTCAGTAAATTGTTTCCTGGAAAATGAACCAAAATACGCTTATTATGAGGTAAATTCATATTTAAAGCACAGAATCACAATTTTAGCAATAATTTAAATTTTTTTTTAATTTTTAAAAAAAACTTTAAAGAAAAGCAAACATGGAGACAGTACGGTACTTAAAGTCGTTAAAAGTTACACTTTTATTACTCAAATTAAATAATTTTGTATTTATTTATCATTTCAATTAAAAAAAAATAGTATTAACACTTACCGTCTCGCCAGAGCCATTATCAAGAGTAATTAAAATAACTAGGTTTTTCTAAAAATTTAGGTCACTTTATTTAACTGCGATTTTTTGTCCACTTGCTACCACGATCGATGAAAATCCGTGATCTAGCCATTCAAAACATGTCCTTTTATATCTCTAATTAACCCCTTTTCCGTACAGGTAGAAAAAGTGGGTGGGAGTGAGGGTAAAGTTCACATATTAAGAACAAATGTGTGTGCTCACTTTTTTTTGATCACTAGTGTATAGTTCTCTTCTTTAAAAAATTTAGGCGAAATACTGATTGCAACAATTTACAGGCGCAGGCATCGCAAAATATGGATTAAAATATGGAAATCAGGCTGGTCGAATTTCAATTCAATAAAGTCGCTTTAAATATCAACAAGTATTTTTTTCATTTAAAACTAGTTCAATTCTTAACTTCAAATTAATATCATTGTTGTCTGTTATAATGTATTAAGAATACCAATATTTAATATTAAGGGGGGATATACATTTAGAACAAGAAAAAAAACTCATTTTTGAACATTTTTTGAAGTTTTTATTCAAATCAATCGAAACTTTTTTACAATTATAAGTGTATCCATGTAGTATACAGTAGTATATATAAATATTTTTATTTAATTTTTTTCAGCAAAATGGCGGACCTTAGATGGTGTTGAAAAAGTCGTTGTATTTTGCTTGTGCCGGCTCTCCTGGTTGCAATTTTGATCAGAAATCAAAAAATCAAAAAAATGTACATTAATTACATTCACAGTTAATAGATGAATTGAAAAAAAAGTGAAAAAAAAATTTGCACTTTTGGCGTAACTTTTTCGAAAAAATCAACATTTTCTCCGCCATTTTATCACATTTTTCCATATTTAATAATAAAATATTACAATAATTTTTAATTCATATAGAAGGTAATACTATAATAAAGAAATACTATAAGTTTCAGCTCAATCGGATAATTAGTTTTCGAGTTATTACCGGCATAAACTCCGAAAATGCTGTTTTGAGAAAAACGCGTTGAAAGTTTTAATTATCGAAAAATCGTACTTACATTTTAATCAGCAATCCCGGTAACGATGAAAAAAAAAACACTTGGAGTTCGAATTTCGAAAAAAGGGTTTCAGGAGCGTATTCTACGGGAAATTTACTAACTTTTTGTGCAAAAAAAAAAATTGAATTTTTTGGTCATTCTAAATGTATATCCCCCCTTAAAATTATCTGAGAATTCGACCTTCAAGAGCTTGTGGAGAGTTTAGATACTATATTTGGAAAATAATTCCTCTTTTTGTTTGTAAGCTATTTCCAGTAAGTTCTACAAGAGAGGAGTTAAAGTTCGGATCACGAAGAACCTTTCTGACATGCAATTTAATTTTTGAACATATTTTTTTCAATTGGGTTTAACATCTGCGAAGTTGTAAGACATTCACTTTATCAATCAATTGAAATTCTTGCCACTTATTCATCGAGACTGTGAAAATTATGTTTCAAATACAAATTAATTTAGATTTTTTCTTTTAAACCAATGGGGTGGCCGGAATCATGTATATACACTATATTAATCGCGGTTCCAAAACTTCTTTGTATATTAATATTCAGATTTAAAAATTTAGCTCGGTGGTCTATATATATATAATAAAGTGATAACTAGGATTGTGCTTGTATACTTGCATCACTCAAAAATCACTGGTCAGATTTTAATGAACCATTGTCGTTTTATAACTTAGGAGCTTCTTCACTATCGTTAATTAGAATTATTACGATATTCCATCATGGGAGTTAAGATATTAAAGGCATTAATTTATTTGTATCTACACATATAATAAAACTGTAACCTTGGCATGCATCTAGCAAAATCTACTGGACGGATATACACCCATGGACAAATAATTAGAAACAGTTTGATCAGCACTGCTTTGTGCATTCTCCTTCTTTCTCCTTAGTTTCAAATCTAACGGTATGATACCAGCGAAAACCTAGCGACCACGTGCTACTTAAAAACTGCACTTTTAGTAGTAGTTCGTGCCCACACAAACATCCTGTGGTGATATCATTTCGCGTGAATGCTATTTTACGTGGACAACTAATTAGAAACAGTATTCATTTTTCCATCTTATTAAACAAAAATTGATTTCTCTGAATAATTGGTATTGGTAAATAATTAAGTTACATTAGATATTCATGTTAAGACATTATTTTTGTCAATACATTGTTTATAAGCATGGGCAAAAAAAAAAATTGTAACGCTTCCATGCACATGGAAGTAGTGCGTCTTTGGTAAGCAAAATGTCTGATTGCCAAATTGCAAACCAATTGATATGCTCTTTAAAACTTGTTTATGGAGCAGTAAAACATTTCCAAGTATACGGAACAATACAAAATGTTCTAAGATCCCGGAAAAAAACAGATCGACAAATCATCAGAGAAACGAAAAAGGACACTAGAAAGAATTCTACTGACATCTACCGCAACATTTTCGGTGATAACGTAACGGCAGTTTCAGCGAGAATCGTTAGAAGGTGTTTGGCTGAGGCTGGGTTGCACGGCAGAGTTTCACGGAAGAAAACATTAGTGTCTGCAAACAACCGAAAAAAAAGGATTAAATTTTGACAAGCCTCATTTGGCCTGGACAACAAACCAATGAAAATATGTGTTAGGGAGCGACGAAACAAAATTTAATAGAACGGGTCCAGACGGTAGAAGGTCTGTTCGTCGACATAAAGCCGCTGCATTTGATCCGAGGTATACTACTCTTGTTGTAAAGTATGGCGGATGATCGATCATCGTGTGGGGCTGCTTCTTCTGGTATGGAATAGGTCCCATTCATAGCATAGAAGACACCCTGATGAAGGACAAGTACGTCGACATACTTGAAAACGTAATGTTGTCATGTGCTGAGCGAAATTTACCTATGATCTAGACATTCCAACAGGACAACGATTCTAAGCACACAGCAAAGCATTCCAACAACTCTTTTCAAGCTAACTTTATTAGTGTGCTGGAGTGGCCTGCATCAAGCGCGCAGCTCAATCCTATTGAATACCCGTGGGGCGACGTACAGAATTCAGTTTCTTCAAAAAACTTGAAAAATGTTCACGAACTTTTTATTGAAATTAAATTAGCATGGGAAAATATACCTGTGAAGAGATGTAGCCGATTTATACTTTCAGTAAAGAAGAGGTGCGAAGAAATAATATTACAAACAGGTTTTCCTACGAAATATTGGAAAAAAAACAATTTTTATTCCATCCAAAACGAGTGTTTCTAATTAGTTGTCCGGCGAAATTTATGAATTGGAAATATTATGGCATTGTATTCAAAATGTTTAAAAAAATAATTGAAATTTAATTATAAGTTTTAATACATTGTAAGTCAGAGAATGTTAATTTAGCTCATATGTACAAACATATGAAACAAGAACATTGAGAGTTTCCAACTCAATTCAACATCATATATGTGTTTCTAATTAGTTGTCCATGGGTGTATATTTAGGATATTATTTATTCTGACAAAATAAAGGATCTCAAAATGACGGCCATTGATTTCAAATCGACTATCAATTAAAAAAAAAATCAATATGGCGACAAAAATTTTTTAAATTCAAGGAATATGATGAAAATTAGTACAAAAGGCATTTCGGGGCTTTTGATGTGGAATTAATTTTCAAAATTTAGAAACTTGAAATGGCGATGCTATATTATGCAGCAATTACCAAGTTATTTTTCTGTAACAGGTAACAGCGAACAAAAGTCGCTGGCAAAGCTAGTCGTAAATATATCTATTAATAACAGTATAAAAATAGGTCAAATGGAAAGTTATAGTTTTAATATTATAATTGATTTAAAACAAGCTCTGATAATTCAATTTCGAAATAAGATTTATTTGCTTAATTTGTAGTGCCTAATTTCTTCTTCAATTTTAGAAAATCGCTTAACATTTTTTCTCTAAAAAGGTATAATAAATATTTATACCCGCACATCCATTAGGGATATCGGAGTTCTTTACTAGATTTATGAGACACTGTTTGAAGGAGACCTTTTTTATTTAACCCTTAACAGTCACACTGGGTAAAATACACCCCAGCGTTTTTTTGAGCGCCAAAACGACCCAGTAAACCAATGGATATGGCTCTAATACCGCCATCTACAGTTAGTCAGCGTTATAAATTTTCAAATATTTTTGGGACCGTTAGTTTCTACCTAGCAGTGGCTCGAAGTAGACACTCTCGAATTTTGGGGTGTCTCACACCCAGTGTGACCAATACGTGATTTTTCCGAGTTTTTGGAATTTTTCTTTTTTTACTTCTGAGGAGTTTAATTTGAATTTGAAGTACATTTTAACAGTTTTTCTTTGTTACAATTTTTTGAAAAAATTTACAACTTATCTTATGGCGAAAATACACGTTATACTTGGTGAAAGCGCACTTGCAAGAACGCTATACTATCGCATCTATACGTAAGGACTTAAAAACTGGAATTGCAAATATTTTGCATAATGAAGAATTATTTTTTGTTTTTTTAATATGCATTATTTAAATATTATATGAACAATTTTTTTTGGATTTTTAAATCAATTTTTTAATTAATAAATTGCTATTTTTGTGTGTAAATGAGTAGTTCATTTTTTTCATAAAAGTGGTACCTTCAGTCTTCAAAATAAATATCCTTTTTGAAACGGCCAAAAAAACTGAACATACCAGCTGAATAGGCATCATTTCAAGATTACAAAAACGCTTGGCAAATTGAAATATCTTAAAAATTAAAAAGTTAAAAGTTAGTTTTTAGTGAAAAAAGTTAGTTTTTCGATTTTTTTTTTTCAAGAATTTGTTTAACTATATTAAATTTAATTTTCATATATCTAACCCATACAGTCTTTTAGAGGAAGACTTAAACTTTAACAGGATATATATATATATTTTTTTTATGCTACCCACAATTTTTTATAAGCCTGTAAACACACTGGGATGTGATACACCCAGAATAACCGGCGCGAGATTTTACTGAGGTGTGACTGATAAGGCTTAAAAGAAATTATTGATAAGGAAATTAAGCAATTACAGTGCCTATGTTTATTATAATTGCATCTTAATTTTCTGAGGTAAAATTTTGTATCTCATTGTCATTGTCGTTTTGTGTGTTTCTACATGAAATTCCTCGTGAGTCTCAAAAGACCTGAAATCGTGTTCAAGAAATTCATTCAACATTTAATTTTTTCTTATAAAAATAGCCGTTATAAGGATATGATTATCGTAATGTGCCCAGCGGGGAACATTTATTGCGTTAAAATGAAATACACCGAAGCTCTCACCTGCAAAACACGAAAGTAACGAAAACGCTAGTTTTTATAAATGCCACTCGGAAGAAATTAATGTTGCATTTCGTATACCTGCATCAATTATTTTTATAGTTTGTGTGGAGAACACAAGTTTATAAGGATAATGTTTTGCATATGTCAACGAATCGCTCAATTCACGTCGCGGTCGGAAAAGTAATGAGTACCTCAAGGGAGGGCATTAGTATCAATTAATGTTCCATGTAAGTTTGGGCAGATGCTTTTTGCAATTTTTCGCATTCACCCCGAGCTAAAAATTGTGATAAGGGAGCAGATGTTGTCAGCTTTGTATGGCTGGAGGCGCCGCAGATCGCGACTTTAACGGGGGCCTTCGCACAGTGCATCGTCTCCTCCTCTTCCTATGTTATTACGGCGGTGCCTCGTGAAAGGGTTTTATTGCCCCGCCGCCGGTAACTAACCGCACCTACTGCATACAAAAGACACTTTAAATGGGCCAATTTATGAATTGACACATGTAGATTGCACGTTCAATAGGTCGCGTCAAATTGCAATTTGCCGAACCGCGCCAGAATGTTTTTTTGGAGCTTGTTGAAGCTCTGTGCGGATGGTATAAGGCCCGGGTATTGGGCGTATCACTCACAGGCGTACATAAGTCGTACACGGTGCACATATGCCGGGGATATAAATCGCAGATACGACAGAAGCAGTACGCTAGACTTTGGGGGTATATCGTATACCTTGTGGTATGTGCCTATATCTCTACACGGCATACGAGTGTGGAAATATGTTTTACAAAACACGCACGAAATATACCATCAATTGTCCTCATTACGACCCTATTCATGGCATATCCAGCCGGTTGTGCCAATTGAAGGAACTCTAGCTCTTGTCCTATCACCGAGGAGTGATGCTGTTGCCGCTGCTGCTGCTGATGCTGATGCTGTTCATTCTGCTCCGTCTGCCCGATACACCGAGGGCTTGTTCCTTCCTGATGAATCCACCATGGCTGAATCACCTTCAGCAATTGCACAGGCACGGAACATATGTACCCTGACGACGTCAGCGACGACAACAGCGACGACGACAGCGACGGCAACGACGGCAGCATATATTCGAATCCAAATCCCAATCGCAGCATCCAAAAGAAACCTAAAAATCATTCAAATGCTCCCGAACTAGCGCGGGGGGCAGGAGGAATTAAAGCTTTTCTCTAATGTCGTTGTCACAGGCGTCGTAAACGCATTGTCTTGATCTGTTTTTAATCAAATTTCGAGTCTTTCACGAGGACCCAATTAGGCTAAGAGAGCTCCATTCAATTAGTTTATCTCCTCGGCAACACCTTCAGAGAAGGCACGCCTGTGTCTTCGAAAAACGGGTTTCTTTCTTCTTTTTTTTTCCTTCTCTGTTTTTTATTTTGTCTCTGTCCTCGTTCACCTCACCAGGTGAGTCAAGTTTGTGTCGGTGTTAATTCAGATTAACACGAGTCAAAAAGGACGTTTTTAAAGGCGGCATGATGCACTATGATTTTACACTACCAGGAAGATGTGTGTTTTGATTAAACTTTAACTTTTTCGTCTTTGGGTACTGGGGGAATCGGGGTTCGATTCTTTGCCACCGTGAAGGTTGTATCCGAGACCTTACAGAGTTTCTATTTCTGTGAGTATGAAACACAGTCTTATGAAAGACCTCTTCAATCTTGCTTCCTAAAGTCAAATGATAAAGACGTAGTTAAGTAATTACACAACATGCATAAGTACTACGGCAACATTTGTCGTAATTTGTTGTCGAAATGTATTATGTATGTATTATAGTTAACTCATCTTTTGTACTGAACTTGTGTTAATAGGTTCTATCCAAAAACTGGGTTGGATTTATTGACCTAAGTGTTTTTAATGATCTGATCTGGATCTAGAATTTTGCATTTTTGCTGCATGTAAAGTAGGTACTCCAATATTAATATTTTTCCGCCATAATATACTCAGGTAATATCGAAAATAGTTTTCTTGCCTTTTCATGTCCTGTTTTGTGTTACTTTTTCAAGTACGAATCTTAGTAGTTCGGTCCAAATTAATTTTTGAATTTTATCAATTCATTATAAAAACAAACAAAATCAAATAAAACTTATTTCGCAACAAAACAAAAACAATTCTAAAACTGCAAAACGATGTCTAGTTATATCAAAAATGAGTTATTTCAACAATCGTTGGCGTGCAGTAAAAAATGAAACAACTGTTATTATGTAATTCTCAAATTTAAACACTATGTCGAGCCACACTCGTCGTTGGGCTTGTTCCAAGGAAGTTTTACGTCGAATCAGACTCGACGTGGGACCACAAAAAGTTAAATAAATACACTCAGAGAAATCTTTGGATAAAATATAAGAAAAACTATGTAGAATTTACGAAAACAACCAACGATTTCGAGCCAACGAAGATATTTTCGTAAAACTAACAATAATTTCGTTAAAGTTTAAAAATATTATTTTTACGAAATTTGTTGTAGTTTTTACGATAAAATGTTGTTAAAGCTACATCGTATTTCGTTAAACCAAAAATTTTATTTTACGAAATTCTTCGTAGTTTTTAAGAAGTAATTCTGTTAAGGCTACATTTTATCTATGTTATATCAAGGGCTTATATTTTTAGTTCTACAGTTGTACTTCGTAGAAGTTTTTTTAAAATCAACGAAAATACTGTTAAAACTACGAAGTCTTTTGACAAAATTCTGATTTGTAGAATGAAATATAGTTAAAAAGGTATTCATTAAAATAACGCTTATAAAAAATAAAGATTTATTTTATTCTCAAAAATAAATATACAAAATACAATATACAGAGATTGTTCAAAAAAAAGATTTAACTCTTATAACATGTTGCCCATTAGGTAAAATATAAGTATGCACAGGAGAACTTTTGAGCTCCTCCATTCTTTTGATAGTTATACAGGAATTATCAAGGCTAATATTATAACTTAGAAAGTGTTCAAGGTAAGAAAGTATTTTAACTTCAGCTAAAACGACATATAAATTTTCTTGGTGTTGAAAAAAATTTTTAATTTCATAAAATATAGTTCTTTGTCCAAACACTGGCACGATATACCCTTCTTTGTAAACAGTTCCCAGGTACTCCACTGATTTATAAAGAAATAAATCAGATATACTATCTTCTTGAATATCTAAAAAGTCTATAATTTTGTCGGAATACAAAGAATTATAGAGACACATTTTAGTATTAGGGTTTATTATTAAAAATGGAGGGATTTCGAGCTTATTATTTATCAGGCGATTTGAGAATTTTGTTGCCATTTTAATACCTAAAGTTAATGGAATATTTTTTCGTGAATTGACTATATTAGCATATCGTTTTACTTCTTTATGCTTTGATTCGAACCTGAAGGTCCACAAGTACCTTAGTGGCCCTGATTTTCGTATGATGTTTGGATAATGTATCAAAAAATGGTGTTTTGGTTTAAGTGTATCTGAGAAAAGTTTTGTGTAATTGTCATTATGATAAGCAATAAGTTCCTTCATCATGTTTAAATCTTGGGCATTAAAAGAAGGAGAAAGAACAAGATCTATAAACTTTTGGAAATTTATATAGAATTTCCATACAATATCTTCGGGCGAGACCAGATCGCCGATAATAAGAGCAAAAAAATGACAGAATGTAAGCATTTCCCTAGCATTCATATTCAACTTATGATTGAGTAGATTTGTCATTTTTATAGCAGGCGACAAGTTACCAACTTCTGTCTCTCCGTAATTAAAGGCTTGTTTACGAAAATTGAGAATTTCTAAAGAAAATATATTAGATTTAAGTAAGTACAGAATTATGTGAGACATATCATACGAGCAAATACCTTCAAATAAATCATGCATGACGTCGACTGCGAGATTTTCGACAACATGGAACGATTTAAGACTATTAAAAATTGAATCTTCATATAAACCAGTTAATTTTACATCATTAGCAACTAAATCTTGTGAATAGTTTTCTTTATTTCTCAAAATGCTATTGTCCTCATATGACATAGTCCGAGATTTAATTTTATCGGCCTTACAAAATCGGCAAAAATAATTTGCTGAAAAACTTCTAGAAAAACCTAATACTTGATTAAGTGCAAGATTATCACCTAGGATTAGTCCTAATGTGAAATGCACGACCCTTTCACCTTGTGGAATTTTTATGGTTACACCATTAATTTCCAAATCATTTATGACATCGATAAGAGCTTGATAACATTTGTGATAACCAATAGTTTTAACATCAGTAGATTTCATAAAACTTGCCACAAATATGTTTTCTAGCTTAGATACAAATTGAGGGGGTAACGTTGGAAGCGAATAATAAATGGCTGTAATAGGTTCCGCGTGAGGACCCAAGCAATTATTGATTTCACAATCATCAACGTATAAAAAAAACGGAATATTGACTCTTCCAGTCCTGTTTATTTCTTTTGAAGACCAAATTTCACCATTTATAAAATTAACATATTGGGATGAAGAAGATAACTCATTCATATATTTTATAGTAAAGTCATAGATACCCGGTAGTTCAAATATTTTCTTAAATTGAAATTGAAGCGGCATTATTATGCCCTTGGCAGTAATGTTATCCAAAACAATTTGACCGTGAGATACAAATTCACGGATCTCATTGCTTAAGGTTATTACTTTAGGCATAACAAGCAAATCTCGTTGTTGCATAATTTTAAACAGTTTGTGTTCTGAACTTATATGCTCAAAAGGATTTTCGATATATTCAATTAAATTCCTCAAGTTTACTCTGACATTACCCTCCACATGTGGTAATATGTTACTCTTTAAAATTGAAGCTATTGGATTAGTTAAATGTTTTCTGACAGAAGTCTGAATATTTATCACATCTTTTCTTGTTAAGTTTGTTTTACTTAGATGTTCACTCGAAAAACTAAGAGTAGCCTCGTAAAGTGGTTGAATATCTAATTTTTGACTGATATGTTTTGAGCAACTAATATTGTTGGTTTGTATAAATTCCTCTTGTTCTGAATGTCGTTCAGTGTTAGGATTTACAGAAGAGATATTTTCAATAACTGGGGAGTTGTCTACATTCTGATAATCTTGCGGGTTAGATTCCAAAATATGAATATGTTTTTTGCAGTGTTTGGAAAAAGACCTAAAGCTAGAAAAAGTTTGTGAGCATACGGATATGCAACAAACATAATAAGAATATGGCTTTAAATGATGAATGTACTTAAGATGTTTACATAATTGAGAAAAAATGGAATATTCTTCCTTACAAATGTAGCACGTCAACATATTTAATAAGTTTAAGCTTCAGACAATAAGGTAACATTTTCTTTTTGTTCGTTTTGCAAGTCGTTAATAAAAGTGGATAAAGCAGAATTTTTTAAATCGCAGTGTAAGTGAATATTATAGAAATATTTTTGTATAAAGGTCCACACGAGTATACATTATTTAGCATATTGCAAATTAAACACTTGGAAAACCTTAAAGCAGCAGTCCAAGGCTTTCTGGAAATTATCAAATTTATACTTTATGGGGTTTAAGTATACAATAAATTCATTCAAGTTAAACAAATCTGGACCTACAACTATTAATATGGGCTGCAAAGAAGTTTTAGCTTTATAACACTTATCTGTCACATTTGAAATTTGAACGTTGATATCGTTTAAGCTGTTTACGTGAAGAATGAACTTTTCCTGTGAGGACTTTATTGAAGATTTTACTAGCCGGCGTTTTCCAATTTCAGCTTCGTATATATAGGTCTTTGATGTTGGTGTCAATACTGCGTGTAAAAGTAAGGCGACGATTACGTCTTTAGAATCTATTAAACAACATGATAATATACCGAAAATGTATTAATTTTCAAAAATTATACCTTGAATTATATTTGGAGTATTTGAGAGATCTTTTAGTAATTTTATATTGGCTTCATCTTTGATTTGCGCCCCATATGTATTCAGAAACTTTGCCACGAAAGGTTTCCATTTGTTTAAAAGTTCTGAACTAACCTTAGGATAAAGTTGTTCAAAATCTAATTCAACCTTGAAAGAATAATAGAAAAACAGAATATGTTAGTTTACAGTATTTTAAAGAAAAACTTCATTACTTACCAAACCAAAGCCCAATGGATGAGAATAGAGCGGCCACTCTTCTAATATTTGGAATAAGTTAAAATTTTTTATTTTGTAGTGCCTGTATTTAGTGGAATTTTTCCATTTTTCTTCGACCATGGACCACGGAAGGCTATTTATTTTTAACCACACTTGGAGCTCCTCCCCGCAAGATTCTGCAAATCCAAAAAAAAGTTGCATATAATTGAATAATTGAATATTTCACATACCAATTTTAGGATCATTAGAATTTTCATCAAAATCTTGGCTGGTAGAAGTTGTGAGTATGTCTTTTTTAGCAATTTCCAGTCGTTTTAGTTTTTGCAGTTGATTGTGGAACTTCGTATATAATCCTCCTGGGGCTTTACCTGGATTTGGAATATAATATGTGTCCTAAAAATTAACTTCTTATTATTAATTGACTTTAACTCTACTCGTGATGATTACATACTTTGCTTTCATTTGGAAAAACCTCGAGAATTTCTTCAGCAATTTTTTCAAACTGTTTAGGCTTTGGTTTGAAAGACTTTTCAATCATGTAATCAATAAGTATATTTGAAAGTTCCTTTCTAGTATCCCTGTTTAAGACGCCAGATTGTATATAGAAATTTAAGATTTTTTTGCCCTTTCCCGAAGATTCCAAGAGAGATCGTATGTTAAGCAACTTTAAGACTAAAATCAATTATATAAAATCTTAAACTAAATATGTGACTCAACAAACCAAGTCTGGTAAAGAATGCGTTGATGAGCAAGGCGAAGATGGTTGGTCAGTATTTTTAATCCACTCTATAAGTGATGAGCTCATGGAAGCTGTACTATGGGAAGTTGAAGGTTCACTCACGGGCAAATATCCCTAATAGGAAAAACTACTTTGTATAATAGCACATTGAAAGAGTATAATTAACTAATTATTTGTATATGTGTTTATTATACATTTATTTGCATATTTGTGCATTTCCTCATTTATTTGCGTACTCATTAACCTTTTAAGGACGGGAGTGGTCGATATATGGACCAGCCAGAGGACACATGATGTTTTTCAGGGAAAATGTAATGCGTTAAATATGGGAAAAATAGTATAGATATTCCTGGAAACATCTTTGACCTTGAAAATAACGGTTTTCAATGTCGAATTTTATTGCTATTATATTATATGCTATTTAGTCCTGAAAGTTGGCATACCTACATTTTTTGATGCGCTGAATATGGGAAAAATAGTGTCAAAATTCCTGGAAGCATCCTTGACCTTTGAAATTGCTATTACAAAGTCAAATTTTTGTTTGCTATTTCGCCCTGAAAGTTGGCATACCTACCTTTTTTTATGTACTGATTACGAAAAATCTAATGCCACGAATCGCGAAACTCATCTGCAAGGTGAATTCAAAGTCAAAAATTTATATTTTCACGATTTTTTCCCGTATTCAGCCCATCAAATTACTAGAAAAATACTTTCAAACCGTCGCGACAAATTTGTTACGTGGACGTTGCGGACGGGCAAGGAGGGGGAGGACTCCACATAAGAAGTTCATTGAATTTATTTATAATATTTATGTCTAATAAAATGTCAATTTTAACGTAATTTTCCCCGTCCTTAAAAGGTTAATTAATGTATTTTTTAAGTATTAATTAATTAAAATTATTAATAAATTAATTATTAATTAATTGCTCATTTGTTTAAAATGTTATTTATGGAAAATTCAGGACATGCTTACATTAACCTGTTGCCATAACAAAAGTTTTTTTTCGAATTTTATGCGACATCCTAGCAAGTTTTTTGGAAAGAGTAAGTCGATGTGATGAGCATTCATTGATTGCAATGATTCAATATCTATTCCATGATCTATGAAGAAGGAACCAAAACGCAAAACCAAACATACAACATTAATATTGCATATAACGGAACAAAAACAATTATATGGAAGAATCCTTTACATGTATGTATATAATTTTTACCTTTAAAATGTGCATACAGGTGCTCCAGTCCCCAATCGGTTAAAAGAGTAAGAAGTTCGCTGTTTTCCGCAGAACTAGTAACAAACGAATGTGGATTTACAAGTCCAACTTCATTAAAATTAAAGGTCATCATTGCACGTGTTCTTAGCAAAACGGTTGAAAAGTGACGAAATTGGAGGACCACCAGCTCAATGAGCAGTGCAATGCGCCGGTGCTTTTTACTTTATTCAAACTGCAAGATAGATTAAAAAAAAACGCACAGATTTTAAAGTTAGGAAAGAAAAAAACCGCACTTCACTTTGCGTTGTTTGGCACGGCACCTGAAAACAAATGGCATCGAACTATAGCACACACGAAACTGCGCCGGCGGAAGCAGACTTCGAAGTGAATTTGAAAAGCACATTCCTGTTCACTCCTGAAAAAAGCGCACTACGCCAGCAACAGCTTTCTTCCCTCATACAAAGTTGTGTTGCTTTATTCCCACTTCATACATATAATACACCCGTTGGCCGGTTGCATTATGTCTACAACAAAAGTGTTTCACTGTTCCACTAATACTATGAATACTTGTACACTCCCGACAAATATATTTCTCTGACTTTGGTACTTTAACAGCAAACAACAATAGACTTCGTTGAATTTACAAAAATACTTTGTAAAAAGTATAACTCAACTTTATTAATTCTATTGAATACTTCGTATAAAGAAGCAAGCCCATATCGTAGATCATTTTTCGTTTATTTTAGAAAGAATTTCGTAAAATTGAACTAGTCCGGTATAGATTTGATAAAATATGTTTTATGATCAACGAAAAACATGCAGAAATTAACGAAGAAATTTTAACATCAATTCAGCTACAAAATGTACATAACCTTTCGTAATTTTAACAATATTTGATGTTAATAAGAACTGAAAATTTGTTGAATGAACGAAAATTTCGTAAGAACAACAAAAATAAATACTCAACAATTTCTACGACAAAATTCGTAAATATTTTACGAAAAATTTTTCTGAGTGTACCATTTTCAAATAAAAGAGGTCATATTTTAAGTCAATAAAGGTAATAATTGCTTAAAATCAAAAAGTCTATTTTCATTTTAAACAAGTCGCAAAGTTTAAGTGATGTTTTTAATTCAAACAAGTCTTAATTTTCATATAGTAAATTTTGAAATTTTTGAATTGAAATGCGGCTTCTGTGATTGGCAAATGGTATTTCTTTAACATGCTTTTATTTAAATTCACCTGTTAGTATGTACATCTTATGTTAGTTAGTCAGTAAGTATGTTAAGGTCAAGTATTGCAATCAAAATTTCGACATAAACATTTTTGAAATTAAAAATGTATACGGTCGAAAATTTTTGAATAAATTTAACACTTTTTTGGATTAGATATATGAGAAAAAAGCAGTACAAATGTCAGTGTATGACGCCAAATATTGTAGAGAATATCAATAAAGGTTCTAGCAATCAAAAAAAAAAAAAAAAAAGTATAACAATCAAAAAACAGATGGAACTGTACAATTACGCACAAAATTCGGTAAATGCGGGATTCAATAGAATTTTTAAGTTGTTGTTTTTAGGTTAAATTAATTAAAATCGAATCTTAATGTACAATTGTGTATACAAAAAATAATAGTGCATGTGCTCTGGTCCGAAAATACCACTTAACGCTTAAGAACTAATAATTTTTTATTTTTCATCGGATTCTTAAACTACCTCATGTTGTCTTTTGTGAAAACGATATCTTTGTTTTATTCATACGTTTGATTTGTAGAAATTAATAAGGTTATGAAAAAGGAACAAAAGATTTCTGGGTAGTAGCAGGTTATATTTAGCATTTTAATAATTCAGCAAAATGAAATTAGGCTTTAATTTAAAAAAAAAAAAACAGTAACATTTCTTATTGTCCATATTAGTTATTTGTTACATAACCATTATTGGCTAGTACAGCCAGACAATGACGGGGCATAAAATCAACTTAACGTTGACACCGCTCCAATGGGATCATACCAAGCTGATTTTACTTTACGCCAAAGTTTCTCTACATTCTTTCGCTTTGCATTGAAAACAGCTTTTTTTTAATCAGGTTAAGATCTGGGGACTAATGCCTACCACGGCCCAACCAAAAAAAGTGCTGCTACCTTTTCCTTCTCATTGTAAAATAAATCTCCCGTCTCGCTTGTGTTTTGGTTGGCATGCTCTAGCTATTCGTTCGTATTGGTTAAATCATTTGAAATTCAGCCGATTTCTAGTAGTGGTTCTGAGCCTAGCTACATATTCGATACTGCCAAAATGTCAAATTTTAAGAAATAATTAAGGTTAAGTGTTAGAAAAAAATTGCCGCCAAAAGTAAAGAAGCATTTTTAAGTGGAAATGGTATTTATTTGGAGTGTTAAGTAAAAAAGGATGAAATTTATAAACATCCTTGTTCATATATTACGAAATATAAATTTCTTCCTGTTCCATTTCACTCCCGATTAAAACAAGCAGAACGTTATACATCTCACATCTACATTGATAAAGATGTGTACGAACGCATTTTGTCAGCCGACTGATAAGTGGTTGGTTTGTAGTTGGCTTGCTCATTGGAGAGTAGGCATAAGTTGCCACTCCAAAAGCTTAACTCGATTTAAAAAAAACCAACTTTTCGCTAACTTATTCGTGTGTTTTGGGTCATTGTCTTGTATCATGATCCATTTCTTCCTGCGCATAGGGTAACATAACGGTCTGCATAATATCAACATAAACTTTGCCATCCATATTATCTTTGACACAAAATATAGGACCATTATTATCATCATTATTTTGGCTCCTCCGTGCTTTACTGTCCTGTATATCGTGGATCATAAGCTGGTCTGGTTTCTGGTCTTCTTATATACTGCCTAGGACCTGGAGAACCATAGAGAACGACTTTCGACTCGTCCGTCCAAAGAATATTGCGCCATTTACTCTCTTCCCAATACTGATGTTCTCGTGTAAATTTTTTTCTGTTCCCAATACAGTGGAGGAAATAGTTATAAAGCCACTTGATTTTATTTGTAAAACGTATTTTCAATGCACATTACGAGAGAAAAAATTAGAAATGCCTAGAGGATCTAAGCTCTCTGAACTAGAGATCGGGAGGCATTATCTAAATTGGAAATATCCAATAGACAGATCGCTCATAAGATAGGAAGGATCATTTGTCAACAATTACATAAATCTAAGAAGCCAATACGGAAAACAAAGACATCCAGGACCGAAACCAAAAATTAGTGAAAAAAAATAAAAACAAAATTATTCAAAAAGCTGCAAAGGAAAAGCTGACAGCGTCGAAAATGAAAGCCGAATTAAATTTACCAATTACCGTTAGACGTGTTCGATAAATTCTACATTGTTCCCAGAAAGTTAAATGGACAAAACGATTGCCAAAACCCAAACTTCCTGACAAACACAAGCAATCTCGTTTAATGTTCGCTAAAAAGTACATGTCCTGGAAAGATGAATGGCGTCATGTCCTTTTTAGTGATGAAAAAAAGTTTAATTTGGACGAACCTGACGGTTTCCAATTTTATTGGCATGATTTAAGCAAGCATAAGGAGGTTCGCTTAAGCAGAAATTTTGGAAGTGGAACGGTCATGGTGTGGGCAACATGTTATGTTGGAAAAACCCCAATGTGTTGGATTTCGACCAAAATGAATTCGAGAGCAACTACACCGATCTTCTGGATGATGTGTTGATACCATTTACAGATTACGTCATGGAAGGAACATTTATATTTCAGCAGGACAACGCGGCAGTACATCGCTCGCACCATACCATGGAGTGGTTAAAAAGTCGGAACATTTAAATACTTGAATAGCCAGCGTGTAGTCCCGACTTAAATCCCATTGAAAACCTGTGGGGGATCCTTACCCGTCGAGTCTACGAGCAAGGACGTCAATTCAACAATGTGTTTGAGCTTAAAGCAGCCATTACAGAAGTTTGGAACAACATTCGTGTAGAAACCCTTTAAGTCCTCGTAAATTCAATACCAAACCGCATTTTTGAAGTAATTTCAAATAAAGGTGGGCCCACAAAATATTAGGAAATTTTTTTTATATATTTACCGTATTATTGTTGAAGAAACAGAAAGTGGCTCTATAGCTATTTCCTCTTAAATATGAGTTCATTAGTATTTTTTTTCCATAACTGTAAAATTTTTTTAATTTTTTATGTGTAATTACATGTATCATAAGAATATATAACCAACACACTATACTTTATGTGTTTGTTTGCTTTTAGTTTAAAAAAATGTCTATTTAAGTAAGTGGCTTTAAAGCTATTTCCTCCACTGTATGTCGTTTTGTTAAGAGCGGGATCTTTCTCGGACTTCTGCCAAAAAGTTCACTTTCTTTTAGCTTCCTTCTAATAGTTGAAGTGTTGATATTGAGGTTAAGCTGTTGTTTTATCTTTGTAGATGTCGTAAAAGGATCAATCTTAGCCATTTTTGTTATGTCTCTTATTTCTCTGCTACTAAGTTTTGATTTTCGCCCTCAGGTCTCTGGCTTCTCAGACTAATTTTTTGCATTAGCTATAACCGTAGGGGAACAACCAATAGTTTCCTGTAGAAATTTATAGGTTTTGCCTTGGGACAGTAAATTTCTTATGATTTTTCTTTGTTCCTCGTTGCAATCTTTTCAATACGTCGAATGCAAAACTAATTTCCACGTATAAGCCTGGCTTACCGCTATATAAATTTATAAGTAAAATTCAATTCGTTTATATTGCAAGGAAATATTAACCAATATGGCGTTCACTTCTATTATTTTGCACAGTGCACTTTCCACATATAATCTTCTACTGCAGGAAATGAACCTAACTTCACCGCAATGTTTTGACCCCAAATATTGTTCACTGGACTCCTATTTTTTTGCACACAGGTGTGCATAATTCACTTTTTACCTCGAATTTATTTAAACTGTTAGTAATATATGAAAAATTTAATATTAATCTACTGCGGTATATAAAATGTCTTTAATCCGTAATAAATATTAAAAAGTATCCCCAAATTTTGGACCGTGTATATTTTCTTCCGTTTAATTAATTTAGAAATGAATTAAATGCAGTTTTAGTTTCTTGCTAATGTGCCAAAATATCTTTTATAAAAATATAAAAGAAATCCAATTAACCTAAATATTTAAAGGTCGTTTCTGATGTATGTATGCATTAAATTTGCGCAGTATCTAATTACCAGATAGTAAATGCTTCGTCTTTTTTCACCCAGGTTGAATTAAACCACATCGCCCTTCGAGAAATAAGTCGACGCCTTGCCTGGAAGAAGGAATGGCAATCTTTTTAGTTACACTGACTCCAAAAGAGCTAATTAAGTAATTAAAAAAACGCAAGACGTCTGGGTGTATTTACATAATAAAAATGCTACTCGACGTTAAGTTACATACATAAGGCACGGCATAAAAGAGTTTCTCCCTCGTCCCATTTCTTGCCGCACGTAAAGTGATTATCAGCAGCAGCGCTTGACGCCATTATTTTTAAAGTTTCGCCCATCCATTTCGCGCGCAGTAGAGTACAAGCCTAAAACTTTCAATTAAATCTAGTTAGCGCAATTCAACTGCTTCAAAATAATTTTACAGACATTTTTCCACCATAATTGCGTTCGCCAACATTAGCCATGCTAAGTGCAGGGGAGGGGCGGCGGGCGGTCGTCTCTCTATCTCTCCAACCGACATACGACGGGGGTCTAATTAAAAATTTCGTCTTACTTCATGGCATCGCCATATCCCTCTGTCTTGTTGGGCAAACCATCCCCCATTTTCTTATTAAATCTCATACCACACCAAGGCCGAGGTTCTGCTCCGCGCCGCTCTGCTCCCCGGGCGCTGGTGGTATTCAGCGCTTCATATACACACTTCTCAGGCCGGTGCCTCCCAGCAGCACGGAGCTGAGTCAAATCCGTGAATAAATGCAATTAATGTGGGCGAAACTTCTTTTTGCTCGCTCCGATTAATTAGTTGGGAAAGTTTTAATTAATTTCGCCCATTAGCCCTCAACTGTTAACAAACCATGAGCCCGAGTTTATTTTGAAATAAATTGCGAGTGTCCCGAATTTGTACCGCAGATACGTCTATGATTGCGATCATTAATTTAAAGAGTTTCGTTCATTTGTTAGAGGTGACTCGGTGCGCGGCTTCAATTATTTTCGGGGTGGGGGGAAGGCCCTTCGGATTTAAGCCGCGTAAAGTTCCGTCGTCGTCCCCGCGGTCTCAATAACGACGGCGACGACGACGACGACGGTCAGACCAGCGAAAGCCATTTTGCTAATGTTGTAATTTCTCATTCAATTAAAGGAGACCTAATAATATCGAATTATTCTCGTCACAAAGCTCCCCGACTTTGACTTTTAATAGCACCGGCCCCAAATTCACACAATTGAAGCCAGCGAATTTGAAAAATGGAGCTCGATGGAGGCAACTGTTGAACCCCGAAACGAAAATATCATGCCAATAAATATCACAAGTTCGTAATTAAAATTAATTAGAAGACGAGGGACGGAACGGAAGGCAACAGTGTCGCAAAATTTTATTTAAAGCTTACCATCAGTAATTGGTCAGTTTCGTTAATATCTATGAGTTAATTTTGGGTTTTTTTTATAAGACATGTAGTTTTTATGAAGAACGAAGAGGTATGTTATTTATAGTATTAGTAAAAACACTTTTAATTTATCATCAAACAAATCATATTATTTATAAGCAAATTCTGGATCGACAATATTTAATTTTTTACAGAACATATCTTAGGACTTTTTCCGTAGATTACGAATTCGCAAACAAAAATATCCTATTACGTCATGTTTGTTAGCAAAATCTGGTTGAAATATACTAAGTATTGTATTTTAGTGATTTAAAAAAAAAATTTATTAAAAAATAAGGAAGATGACAACTCAAAAGAGAGCCTAAATCCTGAAGATGTTTATTCACAATCGTACGAAGCAATTGGTTTATGGAAAAAAGGGAAAACGGAATATTTTGTTAAAATTATTAAAGCCTTTCGTATTTTGTTAGAAAAGCAAGGCTCAAACTTTTATTTGAATTAACAAAAATGAAAACAACAGCCTTTTGTAGTTTTAAACCCTATTTCGGAAAAAATCGTATGGAAATGATATAAGATTTGTCTTGCACAAAATTGGTGTCGACCAGTGAATGGGAGCCCCTTTTATTATATTATATTATTTTGAGATCAAGCGCTTCTGTATAATGGTTAACCAAAATTTTCTAAATTTCTTAACTCATAGTAGCTACTTATATAGTTTAAATATATCCTCAAATTCTCCGGAGAAAAAAACATCTAAAATAGTTAATTAAGCAAACAACATAAAAAATTAATAGTTGAAAAGTGGAAATAGGTAAACTAAGAAAGGAATGATTCCAGGAGTATATATGGCACTTCATCGACCATTTGTAACTTACCTGCAATTAGTCCCATTGGTCTAATTAACAGAGTTGGTTAGAGGAGGACATTAGGAGCACTTGCCTTCTTGTCGTGATCATGATAGTGGACTTATGTGCACTTAGGCCCTTGCCCAACAGAATATTCGAGAAGCGGATTACATTTGATTCGATGGACTTAAGGGCCATTGAGATTGATGGAAATCATTTAAGATAGTATTATCAGCGGAGCAGGTAGCTCTGAGGAGAATAAGAAACAGGGGAATTGGATTAATCGTATTGGAACATGACAAGTAGACGAGAATTTTGTTTTCTCTACAGGGAAATATGTTGTTTTTCATATTTCTTATTTTTACTTTCAAAATATTTACAAATTGTATAATCAAAATGATATACTTGGATTGTCTATTTCATTCAGTTTGTAAGGGTAAGAGATCGGTCTTTCATAATTTTTGGTACGATCATCAGAAGACTGTATGCACTATATACATGCATATTAAGAGAGTGCATCTTTGTTCGTGAAATGCATTTGTTCACAGAGTTGGAAATTTATACAGTAGGCAGTATTCAGTATTGAAATTATCGATTGCGTATACGTATAAGTGTGAAAGTGGATAATATATTCGACGCAGGGTCAGTCATATGAATTATATTTTCGATAATTTTTAATAAATATTCTATATGCTATAAGTTTTATGTCCAACGTGGTTAATAATTGCTTTAAATGTACACAAAGACATCTTTTTGTGCCATAACACATACATTTTCTTTTAATTGCACAAAAGTAAGTAATTAACATTTTCAGGATAAATTTACAATGCAAAAAGTGGAAACGAATGAATGTCGTTAAAAAAATAAATATTAAAAACTTAAATTGGTCTCTAACGCTATTAACAATAATAAAAAATGCATACTCCACTTTTGGTTGAATTTGAAATTCACAACAAAAGGCGAATTTTTCAGAATTGGTTGATTTTACCCTGTATCAGGTCAATCAATCAGTCTGGAAAGTATAAAGAAAAATTGTTTTTCCCTCAGGAGTCAAATATAAAAATTCAAAGGTTCGTAACCTAATTTTTATTTAAGAATGTACAAAGTTCTTTAATGAATTCGCTATTTTTCCACGTTTTTTTTGCTACAAATATTTCTCTAAACAGACTTTTCTAATTAATCCATGTTCTAAAAGGTGGCCACCGGCTAGTTTATTTTTAAAAATGCTATAAAATAAAGACAATTCAGCACTTTACAAAGTTTGTTGATTTACTGAAAAAATTAAACCTTCCGATTAGTTATAGAATATAATTCCAGCATCTTACAAAAAAGTGCACATGGCACAACTCGACCGAAATTTCAAAATTTGGAAATAACTTGTCAATATATTCCAACGTTACTCAAGCGTAAATCTATTCATTTCGTACAGCGGAGATATGATATTTTGTTTTTGTCTAATCGCGAAACATCTAGTTTTAAAACAAACCACCAGATAGCCCACCCTATAGTTATTAATGTTTTAGTTCATTAATATTAAATGTCTCATGTTGTAGACCCGAATTTAACCTAAGGTTAAAGACCTCACTATTTCTAATTGTGTGTCTCTTTACTACGAAAGCTCTGTTCGTCATACATGTACACAAATTCGACTTCATTTGGAGTTTGTCGTAATAAATTTCGTTTGTAATTAACATTTTCCAGGACAGCCTGAATTGTTATATGTATAGTCTCTGTTCCAGCCTTAGGAAAAAAAAGCCAGCCCTTGAGGCTCCCAGAGGTAAGCAAAAAAGTCCGCCAAATGAAGTATCTGACAAGAAGTTAACTGCTGAAATTATTCCTTTACCTGGGATCTCTCCGACGGGAAGGAAGCGAGGAGGAACTGAGTCGTGCAAAATTGATGAACTCAAATTATTTGGTCAAGTCCTCAATTACACAATCCCAACGACGACTCCTCCATCCGGCATTGTGCTGTTCGCTGACCCTTCGAAGGAGTGTTTGTGGTGCTTTTCATTTCCCCGGCAATGGCGCGCAATATTGCGATATACCTTTTGGGGCCCTCTCGTCGTCGACGTCGACGGAGCGCCCGTGTGCTGTGCTGGCGGCGGCTCTATGTGGATGTTGAAGGGGAAAAGGTGTGCTCTAAGGTTATCTTTATTTGTTCCAGAGGGTATTACGTGGTTCTATTTCTTTTTAATCCAGGTATGGTAGTGAAAGTGAAATCACTGCCTTGGTGGTAGAATCTGAGACTGAGATGGCCGAACACAACCGAATCCATCCAGGTGACAGTCTGTCCATCGAGGCTCAACCTCACAGTACCTTTGGGGCTCGGCTCAGTAGGCACCAGGTGCCCTACAGGGCGAAGTTTCCAAGAAAGCGCAGTAAAAGTTTTGAGATTTACCATTTCTAAAGTTCCGTACCTACTTGATAGAGTTAGGTACTTGAAACTCTATTTAAAAATTGTATTAGGCCCTTTTCCAATACACTCTTTTGTAATGGTGTAATTTATTTTTTATTTGTTTTTATGAAAGTGCTAGGTGAATTGCCTCCAACGTTCTCACGTGAAAGTGACTTATTTGAAAGCGAATTTATTCACCTTCTTTGCTGAAACGTAATTTGAAAAGGAACAGAGAGCATTTCAGGTCCCTCTTAAAAGTACTTGGCACATCTTATGAATAAATCCTTTTTGAATGATGCGCTGTGATTTTGTCGAAGGAAATGTGTACACCTTCGAATACTTGGAAGCAGCTTACGACCATTAGTACCCTCAACCTCATACCGCTTAGACAGGCAGTTAGCTATTGAATATATGTGAAAAGAAGGATGTCATGCCAAATTGAGCGAAATTACATCATGAATCAGATATACATTTTTAGGGGTACAAGATTCGGTATTAAAAGTGGACAATTATTTTTTTCTTTTTTGGAATCTTTATACGATAAAAAAAAAGAACTAAAGGTATTGCTACGCAATCAAATTTTACAAACAAATCTAATATATAGTATTAAAATTTTTTCAATTATTTAATATTGATATATATATATATATAGATTGAAGGAGAACTAAGAAGTATTTAATTATTGGGTATGCAGGGTAATTCGTAACGGTATGTTCCAACATATGCCAATCGACTCTATGGAATCTCCTGATCAAGGTTTGTTCCGTAATTCTGTAATTTTCTCTACAAAAACCCTACAAATCTCTCGAAGGTATTAATTGATAGAGAAGTCTTTCTCCGTTCCATTGAGTCTTCATCCACTTCTCTATTCCGCTCCCACAACTAGTTTAAAATTATCAAAGTTTAAAAACTATCACTAATGTTTTCAACTTTTATTATTTTTATGTAATTTTAAATTAGTGACAATGTTACAGGTTTTTGATCTTTGATAATTTAAAACTCGTGTTGGTAGCGGAGTAGAGAAGTGCTGGAAAAATCATTGGGAGGGAGAACGAGTTTTCTATCAATTGATACACTAAAGATAAATTATAGGCTGTTGAATGAAAAAAAAAAACGCACACAGAAAAAAATAAAATTGTGATTTTATCTAAACACGAATAGATGATTCATTTTTAGAAAAAAAATTTAAAAGTCTATTTGATATTTTGCATATATTAAATGATTTTCCAAACTGTAATTAAACATTTCATCTAATTTAAATTAGATGATTGTAAAATCTTTTTTTATAAAATTCCATTGCTAATTCAATACGAAAATTTCGGAAAAATTATTTATTTTTACATTTCGGAAAAATTATTTATTTTTACATTAGCCAAGTGGTATAAACACTCAATTGATTTTAATTCGACTGTTCGCTGTGAATTGATTTAGGTTATTATTCATATATCTGTAGTGAAAAAGTATATAAGTACTTTTGTTGAAATGCCTTTAAATAATACATACGTCAGTCAGTCAGAAGAATAACTGAAACTGATTTAAATAAATCAACTAGACTTTACGAATCACTCTGAAGATATTTCTAGTATTCAGTTATTGTTACTTCACATATTATTAATATTTTGTTTCTTCGATTTTCTAGAAATTCTTTTAAAATTAAATAAGGTATACAATACAATTCTCTAATATCACAAAAATTTGTATGTCGATTCATTGATTTCATTAAAAGTTATCGTAGCAAAATGCTTTAAGGATCAGAGTATCTACTAGAATTTTTTTAGAAATTCTAAACATTTCTAGTCCTCCTTAGCGAAAATTCAAAATAATATGTCCAAAAAAATTATAATGTTAAAATGAATAACAGCCAAACAAAATACAAAAACACATTCCCAGTTCTGAAGTAATTTTATATAATATATTATGTAAACTAAAAATAAGACAAAAAGTAAGTAAGTTTTCGAGACTATTGAAACAAAGTACAAAATTCATTATCATGACATATGTTAAAGCTGTTTTAGCAACATTTTTAGGTATTTATTTTGAACAATTTGAAGCTTTTTGATGTGTAGTGCCACGATATTACACTAGATTGTGATTTATGTGGATTGCATTACCATTTTGCATATAACATAAATTAATTGCAAATGAGGAAATACATTCGAGTTATTTTCATAAGCAAAATATGGGGAAAAGCCTAACGAAGCCATAAGTATTATCATGCTTCCATGCATTGGATTGCGTTTTCGTGGAGTTAACAATGGCAGGACTCAATCTAATTAGTTTCCATGAGAATTTGAAATAAATGTGAAATACAATTTCATGTTTTTCTGCTGAAAATTGGATAAAAATAAAAAAATTAATATTCTGTGAAACGGTGACGAACAAATATATGATGGCAAATTACATTTATCAGTGAAATCCAACTCAATCTGATTAGTTGCCATGGCATGATCTTCGTAGGGGATAGTTGACCATAGGGGTAGGTTGACTAATTGTGAAAAACTCGACTAGTTCAAAAGTGTTGCATCATCCAACTAGGCGTGAGAAACCGTTACCTCCTCCCCCTCAGTCGTCTCGAATGCGGCATCGCGTACGCACGTAGTTCGGGAGAAGGAGCATAATATTGAAAAAGAATACACTTAAGTAATTTTTTTCCTTGTTATATTATTTGTAATGACGCCTATATACTTGTTATTGTTCATTTGCAAATAATTTAAAATAAAAGTTTGATTGTTAATCTTTTTGTTACATATCATTTTTTTTAATTTCGCTGCAGTTTTGAGGTTATGACACGTGTGTAAAAATTGCAAAGTGATCCGGGGCTGGTTGACTACCTAGTCCCATACAAAATGTGTAAATGGCAATCTATTGTTTGTTTAATGTAAATATTGCTCCTCTGATTTAGAAGACTGGTTTCATAATCTGATCTCATAAATGATGTATCTATTCCTTTAAATCATATAATTATAATAATTATATCAGTTAAATAATAAAAATAATTAAAATTAACAAAATTGTCATAGAATTGATAATTATTTGTTTGAATGAAGAAAATGTTATTTCAATTACTTCTTGTTATTTTAATTTTATATATCCGTAGATCTTGCACTATTTAATTTGTAGGTCAACTTACTCCCAGTGACAAGTCAACCTCAAATTTCATATTCCACCAGATCATGCTTGTACTCTATATTATAACTGATTGCGAGACTTTTGTCATTTGTTTTTATAGCTTAATAGTGTACCTATCAAATTTATTGGTTTTTACAATAATATACACTAAAACAAAAAAAATATAAGCATCTAAACTGAAATTTGGTCAACCATCCCCGGTCTCCCCTACTCGAAATCAATCCTGGTTCAACCTCGCATGGAAACATAGTATGTTTTATTTCACTATGGAAAATATATTAAATTTTGAAATTGGTAGCATTCTTTGCAAAGAAGTTATTTGAACTCAATAAACCAAACTCGTTTTTCCTCGTGTGCTATTCAATCCTCTTCCACAAAATTCTGTGGGTAATTAGTGCACAAAGCCTCCACACGTGCACCAAAACTTGAGTCTTGCACTCGATAGACCTTCACACGCCACCTCGCCCTCCCGCTCGACCTATACATTCGAAACAAGCACGTTTTTCTACCCTCCTGAGCAACGAACACCAACAAAATATGATAAATTTCTCGACAATAAATTACTTAATGCCCACAAACTCTAAACCACCTTTTAATTAGAGTGAAATCTTGTCGGAGATAATGAACTTAAATTCTCATGATGAACAATATTCGTTCGGTAAACACACATCCTCACATCGCTCTATCCAGCCACACAGTTGCAGCACACCCCCACTTACCTCCAGGCTCCGGAGTGCTCCAGAATTGGGACAGGACCGACCCGACCCCTATAGCCAACCGATGCCAACGGAAGGAAAACTTCCAGCCACCCTCATATTTAGTTTTCACTTAAGATTTTCTCGCCAAACTAAGTGGAGGTGTGTGTCCGTATCTCAAATAGAATAAAACTTTCCTCCTCCACTGGGCGCACACACATGCACGCGGGGCTAGCAGCCGGCGCACCCCAAACGTGAGCCTGACGATGGGATAAAAGGAATTTCAATATTGGAAAAGAGCCTCATTATCTAGTGTTTCATCGATGCTAGTTTAACACGTCGGGATTCCTCGCTTCTTTCTGATAGCGCTGCAGATAAGTTGGGTGCGATGTGACCCAGTGGTTGCAGTTTAACTGCTCCAAACTTATCTGCGGGCCTCAAACTGATGGAAGAGTTATCCAACAGATTTGAACTTAATTCCGATATACTCATATACATAGTAGTTCGTTTAATTTTTATATAAGTTTGTTTGAAACTAAGTTTTAATGCAATTTTACTTTAATAGGCTAAACTCCTGAAAACAAGGGAATTGGAAAGTGGTTGAACACTCAAATAGACCAGTGTAGAGTACTTATTTAAAATTGTGTTATGAAGATCGTCTATTCATGCTAAAGAATTGTAAAACAAGAATAGTTAAATGATATCTTAAAAAATACACGTTTCGGGCTATAGGGATATGCCTTCAACGCCAATTTTCTTTTAATTTTAAAACTATATTAATTTGAGCAAACCTATATGCGTTTATTATTATTTATAACGTACTTCTCTTTATTTGATTGTTTTAGTGACAATATGGTGAATTTTCATACTCTGTTTTTCTAGTGGAATTTAGGCAGTAGTAAGTTATTTCAATGAACACTATAACAAACACTGAAACAAAGATACTTTCTGAAAAAATTTAAAAACCCTTTATGATGCAACGAACATACTTGATTGGTTTTCTTTACTTTAAAAGAGTTAATTAAACTCAATAACAAATAACTATATAAAGTCAATCAAATAATCGGAACATCAAAGATGTAAGAAATGATGAATATGATGATGAAATTCAGTAACATCCCCTAATTGATTAACCATCGATTTAACTAAATTTTGACCTACTACAGGTTAACTGTTACTTTATTAATTGTATACGGTTTTTTTTTAATGGGTTGATGTTATAATTGAAAGCATTAAATAGGTAAAACAACTACCCAAAATGAGGTCCTATAGCTTTCGCCTTTTTTCAGATAATCCTTTCTCAAATTTTAGCCGAATTTCTTTATTCAAACATACTTGTGTACAAAATTGTCTTGTTACACATACACATACTTTCCACCATTTTTAAAGGTTTATGTCCTAGAAAAAAGTCTAAAGAACAAAATTCATTTTGAATTTTGTCTTTATCTTCTCCAGGAAGACCGCAGGAACTGGTACCAGCTAAAAAGGGACTTTTCATACAACACCCTCTATTGCCGCAAAACGTAACAAAAAAAAAAAAACAAAAAGATTTTTGTTGTATACTTCGATACCTATATATTCAATATATGAAAAATGTTTTTTGAAAAAATGCAATAAGGTTTAAAAAATTCCAAAACAAGTCGTTTTTTGACCATTTCAAATTAGAATGTCCTCTTAAACCAATATGCGTACTGCTGACACAAAAACAGATGTTGAACCTATAAATACATTTAATGCTGTACTGCTCCAAAATAACTTTATTTTAAAAATTACAATCAATGCTTGCCGTTTTTGCTCGACATCGACTGCATTGATCTTGCGCCTTGAAAACCAAATTTAAAAAGGGCTGCCGCCGTCATTTCAGTTTTTATTAATACAGATTAATTCAGCTTCATACCCGATTTTCGACCTGAACTACATAATATCCACTTAAAACGTTGAATGCTTAACCTTACAAATAAATGAGGTATTTAAATTTTAATTAGCACGTTTTTTCCAATTTCCGCTGTCCTAAAACGACATTTTAACGATGAGCTCTCTAATCCTTGCCAAGAGAAATATCAAATAAAGTTTCATATAAATTTATTGCATAATAAAGGTCAAGCCAATTTGCGACCAGCAGCCGTCAATTGGTCCATGTCCTGGTCGTTGAGGGGCACGTAGGGGAGGGGATCGTTGCTAGTTTTTACGCCCGAATAAAGAAGGAGCCAGGACTTTAATATTTTCTCATTATTCAGAGTGAAACGCCAATTGCTAATGCCTGCGCTGACACAGCGCACAGGGGCGGCGCGAGCGGGTGCGGGGCGAACAAATTAATTGTTCGATACGCGTATATAAAATTAGCTCATTTCCCTTCCTCCTTATCGCCGTAATTAGCATAAAGCCTGCACCGCGCCCGCCCCTCCAAATGTCCTTTAGCTCCGGGCCGTGGGCTGCTCGTTCGTCTATGACAGACAGAAGAAGGGTGGAAGGCGCGCACAGCCTTTACAGAATGGAACGCAATAAAACATGAAATTAATGGCCGCGATTAAATTTAATTAAAATCTTGTGTTTGCCATTTCTTTTAATTAAGTTCCGAGACAAACGAACGTTTTATTGTGTTTGTGCGGGCCAGGGGGAGAGAAGGGGCTGGTGTGGGTGGCCGTGTGGCCGACGGTGCCAGCGAGAGCAAGTCAGCGCTTCCCATCGCATTCCCTCTGCGCGTTGTGCGAGTATCTTTAAAGTATTTTTTTTTTGGGAGACGACAACGACTACGACGACTGTGACGCCGGATGAAGGAGCAGCAGCCCCACAAGGGGAGCTCTCCGTCGTGGCGGCGGTGCTCAGTTTCAATTTACAGGAGAATTTTGAAGGGAAGCAAAAACACAAGAGCCAACAACGGCGCAAATTGGGGGTAATAATAATCCGCTTCACGAAATCACTTGTTGCTTGCGACACTGCTACCCCGCTGCTGTCTCGTGGATTTCTCTCCTCGCCATTGCACTTGTTTATGCTGTTCGCTTGGATTGGAGGATCTTGAGGAAACGTAGAAAAAAAAAAGAATCTCTGGACGCCAAACGAGCACTAGAAAAATTCCAATCTACTCCCAAGCATCTTCTACATTTTCGAAAGGAACTCTCGGGTTCCTCTAAAGTGCGAATTTATTTCGAATCACGACGTAGTTGGCGGTGAACACCGAAAACTCTAAATCTTAACCAGAGCAGAACAATAGAATGTGAACCGACGTGCAAACGACTTTATTTTCGATGTAAGACACATTTTTTTGAACTTTTCAATCTTATGAATTCTTCATAAGCCAAAGGATTATATAAACATTAATTCTTTCGATTTAAATAATTATTCCGACTGGAATTTGTCACAAAGCCCGAATGTCGAATTCAGCCCTGAGCTGGTATTATATTTAAACTTGACCATTATACACTGATTCAAATGCCAAATGCGACGTTGTTCCAATTTTGAGAACATGAAAGCATACATATAACCAATTCAGTTGAACATATTTGAAAACCAAATCCAACCGATAAGTGAGTTGGAATAAAATAAGAGCAAATAGCAAGAAAGGCAACCGAACCAAAAATAAAAATTAGGTCAGATAAAACAAGCTTTGTATTGTATTTCAACAATTATAATTAAACTAACTAAGGTAGGTCCGGGTAATAAGGCCTAGCTAAGGGAGATTTGAAATAAAATAAAAAGTATGTATCCGAATCAACAAAAGCGTCGCAAAAAGTTTCAGGTGCCATCGATGAGTGTTAGCTACCTGCGATTATGACCTTGAGCGACATCGATCATTTTAAATTATATTTTTTGTTACTTAGGCTTTATTAGCCGACAGGCCTTATTACTCGCACCTACCTTACGTGTTGAGTAGGATAACAATTTCTAAAAATATATAAGCAAAAATTCGTGTCATGTCAATTTTTTTTATTTATAGAGTTAACGTTTTCTGATTACACAATTAAAGGCAAACACTATTTTAAAGTTATTGCGACGTTACTCAAGCGATTGTAAAGAAATCTATTTGAATCGGTCCACGTGGAAGCAGAATTAATGAGTTACACCAAAGAAGGTTTCGAAGACTGAATCTAAGAAATTTTCGTTGTACTGCCTCAACACGGTTAGTGTGTGTTATAAGGGACGCAGACTCAAATGTGCAGAAGAGAGTATGAGTCATATAAGGATCGTTGAATTGCTTATACATACCACCACTTGACAAAGCTAAAGGTAGCACCTGCTTGGCGAACAATGGCATCAAAATGATCCTGGTATGAGAAACGATCCTTCGTTTTATCAAGTCTTTGCAACGAGCATTTTTCAGTGGTATAATTACGTGAAAAACACTGCATTAGTTTATGTTTAATGGCAATTTGTTAAACACCATTTAGAAAAGCATTAAGCTTAGAATGCTATCGTGCTCGCTAGATATAACCTGAAAGAACTAAGCCTCATCAGCATAACAGAGAATATTAGAATTTGAACATAAGCATTGACACATCATTAATGAATATAGTGAACAAGAAAGGACCCAGATAACTACCCTAAGATACACCCGAGATATTATTATAAATATTTCCTTGGATAAAACACCTCGAAATAGGACATGCTGCGATCGCTGGAACAAGTAAGAGCAATGTCATTTGATAAAAAGAAATGGAAATTCGGTGATTGATTCTATAAAAAGCTTTGCTGAACTCTGTAAAAATGCAGTCAACCTGTTTACCATTTTCAAGATTTGAAATGTAGTAAATTGAAAATTCCGGCAAATTGGTTATGATAGATTTCGCTTTGTATCAAGTATGAAAAAACTATTCAGCCTGTTCTTGTAACACATTAAAATTTATATAGGGCTATCCTGTATTTAGGCCACTATCCATTTATAAAAGTTTCGATACGTTGAACCGCTTTTCAGCTATATATAGCTATAGTGGATATGCACTCACATAATCAGATATTAGCACTTTGGTAATTAATAATTAAGCAACTTGTTATTATTTATTAATCCTGTTACTATTGGTTATATTGCGTGTATCGTAATTAAATTTCACGTTTAATAGCCAAGCACTACAACAGCGAATATTATCAGTCATAATACAAATTTTCACATTATCACCATTCTTCGTCGCAAATAACATCAAAAACTTCTTCCGCATCTTCATAACATAAAACATAAATCAATAATTAGAAAAGTATTTATTCATCCATCTCACGTAATATTTCAGTTGTGCTCCCACGCCCGCTGCCCGCCGCTCGATATTTGTTAGTCATCCTGAAATGCCTTATCGAATGGATTTATTGACGTGTCCAACCTCTCTTTTCATAAAACGATTTATGAGCCGCATTAATGGGAGCCTATCACTTGAGATACGACCAAGTGAATGAGCTAATGAGACATTAATTAACGAATTTATCGTGTTCATCTATCGGTGAAGCCATTAAGGGTTATAAAAGAGTAGTTCCAACGGTGCAATTAGTAGAGGTACCCCGGCAGTAATTAGTTCACTTACGAGAATAGTCAATTAAAAGGGTGAATACATTACGGGTACACTCTTTTTTCTACCTGTTTATATTCTAAAGTGTTTCGTCAAGAAGTGATTTGCATTTAAATGGCCTTTTGGGTATATTCCTCTTTATCAAAAAATTCGGAATTGATGATTGATTGCTTTTTGTCGTGCTAATGCAATTTACTTAATCGAGCAGTGGTTAATCTAGATTTGTTGATTGAATTGCGTAGATAAAGTATGTATTATAAAATACGAGTGTTGAGAGTTATGTAGTATAAATTTTACAATTTTTTAAATACTATATGTGTACGTTGTGTTTATCATAAAGAGTGGTTTTTTAAGCGGGATACAATATTGAATTCAAAGAAAGTAGTTTTATGGTTAATTATGAAACAGAGGAAGAAGGCGAAGAACGAAAAAGCACAACTGCTAATATAGAGGATATTTAATCAGAACTTTTTTTTTTTTAATTCAATAATAATGTATTCATGTTTCATAATTAACCATAATACAACGCTATTTGCTTTTTAATCGATACAAATCTATTATTTAATAAGATCAGATTGTAGATTATATCTACTGGGGATACCATGTAAAAAAATGTGTCAATTACTCTTCCTCGAAGGTGGTGTGGAAAAGAGTCTGTATTATGAAAAATATGAGTTGTGCCTTATTTTATATCGCAATAACTGTAGAACAATCATTTATACGAAAAAGAAGTGTAGGAATCCTTTTTTTTTTTTTTATAGAGAAGCACATGCTCTATAAATTATATATCAACTATTTTTACCAAAAATCTCACCATTTAAGACATATTTTTGAAAAATAATTTTTTACAATTTCGATCTTGAATAAAATTGAGGAGTTTTGATATTTCATATAGAATGATGATTTAAAGGTCTGTATAAATATTCAACTCTGTCGGAATTTTTCGGAGGTTAATGTTAAATTTTATGAAAAGATTGTTATAAGATTAAGTTGGCCGCTCTCTACATAAAAATCTGTATTGATTTGTAACGTGCCATTATCCCTAAAAACAATTTGGATTCATTATTTATTTCTACAGAGATAAAAAAAAATATTTTGTTTTCAAGGCAAAGATGGTTTTCTAATTTTTTGCTACCTATTATAATAATAAAACTACAAAAATATATCGTTTAATAACCCTTTTGATGGCTTAGTGTTCTATATCTAACAAGGAAACGTTCTCAGGGGTGTCTCACCGATTTTGATGAAATTGAAATATGTTATAGAGTATCGAAAAATAAGAGACACGTATTTTTTGACATTTAAGGTTTACTTTTTTTTTTTTTTTATATAAAAATTGATGTCATTTTGGATCCGCCATTTTGAATTCTTTAAATATAACATCAGATTTGTAATCAGCAACTCCAAACACCCCTTAATACTGGTTTTCACGAAAAAACTGATGTCTGAAAGAATATACAACATTTACGTATTAGTGCTAGGGGTTGTTTACCCCTTGAGGAGCCTTTTTGACGAAAACACAAAAACAGGTCAACTTTGTTTTTCAAAATCGTATGTAAACAAATATTTTTCAATGATTTTTAACTAAAACTGTTATTTTTTTGAAGCAGAAATAAAAAAAAAATCATTTTTTGCAATAAAAAATAAGGGTTGCCACCCCCGGGAACCGGATTACTTACAAAAGGTTAGTATATTTATGAGACATCATTTCTATTTTGTTTCATTCCACAAAATTCGTTAGAACTCGAAATATTTAGGAAAAAGTGTTTTTGGGGGTAAACTTTAGGGGTGGTTTTCACCTTATAAATGTGTGTATCCGCAGATAAAAAAAAATACGTGTCTCTTATTTTTCGATACTCTATAACATATTTCAATTTCATCAAAATCGGTGAGACACACCTGAGAACGTTTCCTTGTAAGTAATAGATTCAACTAATCATTTCAGACGAAGGCGTCAAATGAATCTTTCTTTAAGTTATGTATTTTGAGACTAAACGAAAGAAATATAGGAGATAGAACATTCATGGGAGTCCATAACAAATTTAAATAGTCCTTATTTCAAATAGTAAACGTTATGATGTATCATAGTGAAAAACGTGATAAACATATTGTAATACATACAGTGCGCGCAATTTCTATAAGCGCACGTCTGATTTTCAAGTGAAATGCACAATTCATTAAAATAAAGCGATATAGTAACAAAATTTCTTTACAGGACAATTGTTAAAGATTATAACTATTCATAAAAGCAATTAAACAATTCCAAATATCAGTCAATGCGTGAATGCAATAGATCAATCTTTCCAAATTGATCTTAGAGTGCGCAGTTTCTATAAACGCAGTTTCTTTTTGTAGTATTACTAGTTAAACCCAAAGTAATTTTGCAACTTTTTGGGAAACAATTCATGTGAGTTTCATATTTATTGTCCAACTCTAGCTTAATTTTATATAATTGCTGTTATTTCTTAAGATTTATTGTAATGCCCCGTAGAAAGGTCCTTGACAACGACGATCGTATCAGAATCCGTGCGTTTAGGGAATCTGGCTTTGGTATAAGAGAAATTGCAAAGAGAATTGGACGTTCAGAATGTGTGGTGCGACATTTTATTCAAAAGGACAATCGTAATGGATTATGGGATCATCTAAGAGAGAACACCAAAGTTTCCAATCAAAATATTGGGAACATAAGAGAAGAAGTTATGAAAAAAAGTTAAGTGCAGCTCAAATTATAGCGGAATTACAACTATCAATTAAAGGAATAAGAATCCAACAAATTTTGAAGGACACTACTTATATTAAATGTAAGAAACCGGTCAAAACTCTCCAACTGCAACAGCATCATAAAAATGCGCGCCTAGATTTTGCTAGAAGTCACATGAACTGGGACGAAAAGTGGCAAAACGTTATTTTTTCTTACGGAAAACAGTTTAATTTAGATAGCCCAGATGGATTGAGTACATATTGGCATGATTTAAGGAAGCCCGATTCGCCTTGTCTAAGTAGTAATTTTGGTGTTGGTAATTTAATGTTATGGGGTGCCTTTTCTTATCAAGGAAAGTTATCTTTACGCTTTGTTCCCACCCGAATGAACTATGCCATATATACAGACCTGCTGGAGGAATCTCTTATTCCATATTTAAAAGACAATATGGAAAAAGATTTGATTTTTCAACAGAATAACGCCGCTGTGCATTCTTCTGCCGAAACAAGACGATGGTTTAGTGAAAGAAATATTTCTGTAATGGAGTGGCCATCGCGTAGCCCGGATTTAAATCCAATGGAGAACATTTGGGGAATCATGACACGAAGGGTTTACGCAAATGGTGGACAATTTTCTTCGTTATCTCAACTGAAAGCCGATATTTTGAAATGCTGGAATGATATTGATGAACATTTGCTTAAAAAGTTAATAAATTCGATGTTTAACAGTTTTTTTCAAGTTATAACTAACAAAGGTGGTAAAACACAATACTTAGAAAATATACAAAAATTTACTTTTCATCAGGCTTTTAAAATAAAGATTATAATATAAAGTGAGTTTATAGAAATTGCGCAGCCAAAGAGACTCTTAATTATATTTATTTTTATTATAAAGTAATTACTTACTTTAATGAATGTTTTATATTATTTAATTAATATTTACCAATGGGGAATTTATGCAATATAATCGGTTTTGAAAAATAAAAAGTAGTTTTCTTTAAACATGAATAAAACTGGCTGCGCTTATAGAAATTGCGCACACTGTACATTTGGGTTTATTTTATAAGCTTTAATTATTTATTACATAAACTGCCATACTTTGTAGTATATCGTACATTTTTTAAGCCATCATTTTTGGTGCTTGCTTGTGTAGATAGTTGCAATCACGATTTCTCCTATATTTATTTGAGGAGAACTATATAATAGAAGTCAGCTTTCTAAGTTCAGAAGAAACGGACAGTCACGCAGACAGACATCGCGTTTAGATTTATTTATCTACATATTTAGCTCATACTAGAGATCAAAATTATTGCAGAAGTTTTATTTTTCTCACTAAAGGTTCTCCTAAAAACTCCGAATAGTGCGTAGGGCGATCGAAAATACGCGTAGTTTGCTTTGCAACTGCACTATTTTATCTGTCGAATTTGAAGTGTTCTCCAAAGTAAAAATGGTTAGGAAATAGTGCAAGTGCATGGGAATTCGAAAACGGCTTAAGTATCAAACATTTTTTGTTTGAAATTTGTATCTTTTCACTCTCTGTATCTTTGTAAATTTTATTTAATTTTCGATAATACTTTCTCAAATAAGGACAACTTGAAAAAGTGGCAAAAAACTCTTATCGTTGCTCGCGAACTTTTCTAATCCAATAACAAAAGATAGCTGAAAGTCGTTCGCCGGTTGACACAAATTGTAAAAAACGTTAATGTCCCCTCATTACCCCCACTCTGAGCCGGTGCAGTAAAGTGATAGTCGGCTTATCGTTGGTTTTAAAATTGATGGTCTATCCGGCAAATAGTTGTGCTATTTAATCGGCCAGAGCAAATTGATACAAGTCTTCACTCAGTACACAGGGGTTATTGATCCGTTTAGGGTGAGCAGAATTTTAGTCAATTAAATCCTTGTCTGCCGGGTTTGGTGCACTCTTACATCCCTGGATAACGTAACAGTCAGTGTCCGGGATTTGGGGCTGGGCTGGGTGGGATAGATGTCCCACTGGAAGCTGCACTGGCATGCACTCTTGCTTCTTATAGACTACGGAGCCGAGTTCGAGGAGACGTTAGTCGTGAGCCAGCGGACACTAAGTGAAGTCAATTAATATTAATCGAGAGGCGACTCCGGGCAGCTGGACTAAGTGGAACAAAGTAGTTTTGCGGAGCCCCATCCTCCCACCTTGTTCCCCTCTATCCGGAGATGTACCGTTGGAGAAAAACGCGGCCAAATATCTCGTGTTGCAAAGATCCGCGGCGGATAGTCAACAGCATCATTTAGCAAATCTTAATTAAAATTAATGGCGTCATTACAAGTGAATAGCTGATTGGGACCTGGTCCCCCCGGGTGCCAGTGGAGCTCTAACAGCCGCGAGATTACCATACGTGCTGGAACTGCTCAGTGGCGGCGTTGATATGCGTTGACAGACCTGGAGACCTGGCGGAAGAGCTCCAGCTCCATGTGAAACCAGTTCCCGGCACTCCGTCCTTATCGGAGCCACTTGCGAGGGAACAATGCGAACAACGTCGACGTCGACGTCGATGATGACGACGACGACGACGATGGGGCTCCACCAATACACCGTCGGAGCCTCGTGTACACAACTCGGACCTGAATAGCGAGCACTTGACAAGCGCACGTACGGCACCACGGCACGGCTGGGACATCAAAGGCTTAGCAATGTACTCCCTCAATCGATACCAGCAATTATAGGCGATATTTTATTGAACGTCTGATGAATTTTTAACAGTGGGACTCTTCCCAGCTCGGCTCCGGATCCCAGTTCCCAGTTTCAGCTCCAACGTGACGACTCATTCAGCTGGAGCGCTAGCATTCCTGCTAATTGAATGCCCAAGTGTTTCCTTGTTCAATTGGATACCCGCTATTTAGCTCTAAATTAGGGCTATTATTTTTTAATTGCAAAAATTATGCCCGCTGAATGCGCCATAAATCCCCATTCCATCCGCGAAATAGAGATCGCGAGCGATCACTTGAATTAGCGATGAGCCGTGCGAAAATATTTCATCCATTGCACTCTCGAGCTGCTGCGGCGGAGGAGGAATGGGACCCAATGCCGCAGATGCAGTCATATATCCTGCCCCGGCCTCCACGATTAGATTAATACTCTCCCGCAGTGAATTAATGAGCAATTTATTATCAAGGTGCGAACATCACATTACCTGCTAAATGAACTGCAATTCGAGAACAGACGTGTCCGCCTCATGTTTGAAGCGAATTTGGCCTTTGTTTTCGGTTATCCATCAATCTACATGTGGAGCTCATTATGGGGAATATTTTAAATTTATCTTTTTATTTTATTATTATTCTTCTTTTATATTTCATTTATATAATTTTTGAAATTTGTAAATTTATCATGTAGGTATGAATCCTCCGTTAAATAAGCGGATCTCTGACATTTATATTCGATTAAATCACTTCATTTATACAAATTTTGATTAGAAAAAGTATGTTATGAATAACTTAAGTCTATATTATAATAAGCCTGGGATCTGGCGGTTAAATTTTATTCGGTTAATTTAAGCTCCTACGTTTTACCAGTTTCTATAAATATTATATATTTATTTACGTACTCAAGAAAATTGATTTTTTTAAGAAAATACCAAAACTACAAAGCTATCAACCTAACGACATTCTGAGAGTTTTTCTGACCTTCTGGTTAGGTTCTGGTCGGTTTAAAGTACAACTAGCCTTAATTCAAAGTCTTCCTACGCTAAACGGTCTTTGTGCTGTATCCTGTATATAAATTTAACTCTATTATATAGTATTTAATTTTTTGTCAAACAATTTGAATGTGTAAAAAAAGCTCTTTACACGGGAAACATCTCTTAAAGCTGAATTTCCTGTAATAAGTATAGCAACGATTTTTGCATGCAATTCAGCTAGCAAAGGTCAATCGAAACGATTTCCTCTCTTTTCTTGGAGACTGCGGATCAGGATTTTGCAGCAATTTAAAATTAAAAAGAATTATAAAAAATATAGCTTTATGTTCAAAAATGTATGTACTTCTTGCTATAAAATTTGGGACAAATCTTTAATAAAATATTGTAACAGATACCATATTTTTAAATATTGCGCCATTTACTATTTATATGGGTTTGTCTTAGAAGCTATAAAATTCGAAAAGGAAGCCATAGTTTTGAAATTTTTTACAATAATAATATTTGCAACAAATTGTGGTTATTTGAATAATACTACAATCTTTTTTTTGATAAAATTTTGCCAAAAACATAAAATAAAACCTAATATCTACTTTTGATCGAATATTTGGATTTGTAGGAACAAAAATCTCAGATATAAAAACTACAAACAACTAGGCAAGTTTTAAGTTCTTAAAAAATTTTTTTTCTTAAGAAAATCTTCGAGAGAAAAGATCTTACGTTAGTCAGTTTTTATAGATATTCTGAATTTGAGGTTTGGCTGGATGTCCGTCCAAATATACGCAAATGGAGGTCAATGTGTCATTCGTTGTTTTTATTCCACATTTATTTCTTTTAATTCACTGGTCGACACCAACTTTGCACAGAACAAGTATTCTATCACTTCCTTAGATTACGAATTCGCAAACAAAAACGTCCTATCACTTCACGTTTTTGAAAAAAAAAAAAAAAAAAAAAAAATTGGTTTGAAAAGTACAAAACACTATATTTTAGCGATTTTTTCATTTTTATTTGAAATTAGCTCCAGTAGAATCAGCATTTTTGACAGATTTTGGCTAGGGGATAACTATTTACATAAATGCTTGAAAACATTATTAATAAATGTGGTCATACGATGAAATAAGATAATTTTTTAATTCTTACCTTCTCTAGAGCAATCGATTTTTCTTTGTTTGTAAGGCCACTCATTTAAAAGTATGTACACGTATTTCTCTTTATGACATCTCAACAGAAACTGACAACACTCTAGTATATAACTATGGGAGCCAGACTTTCTACGACATATTAGAGGTGAGAATATATAGGTATACTTTAGGGAACTTCCCATTTGTCACCCTGTATATAAATGAATATGAGTTTTTCAGTGCAAAATTAAATATTAAATTTTGTCGGCAAGTGATTCTCCTATAATTTCTTATCCAATCCAATATTAGATATTCACAGCACATAATATACAATTTTATTTTTTTAGCTAGTTCTATAATACCCGTAAAGTAATATTGAGAAAACAAAGCAAACTTTATAAAATTTGAATAGAAAATTTCATAAAAAAGATGAGCTATGAGAAAAAATGCTCGATGTACACGTGTTTATTATCGTGTACACTCATGGTATTAAATACCGGGGAAATTTATCTCTGAAGGTAGTCTCATAAATAAAGGTAGAATAAAAATTTGTTGTTGGCTGAAAATTCTCAGATAATAAATCGAGCAACATCGAAACTCACTCTCTTTCAATTACATATAGTATACGAGAAACACATCTGGTGGGATTAAAATTTTATCACTGGAACATAATCCAGTCCGGACCCAATCAATTACTGGAATCGAACTTCCTTATTAACTGTCTTTTTTTCGTCTCCCCAGCAGTGATTCAATCAAAGAACATGTGTAATGGGGCATCCCCGGCAAAGCATAATTGGGTTGGCCACCCCGGTCGGGGATGAATGTTGCTACATAGGGCTCCGTCACTCAAAGCAGCCGACAACACGACCGTGGCGGGCTGCTGGATCCCTGTTTTCTGTGTTATAATCCCATTTCACCGATCAGCCCATACAAGGATAAATTAGTTAATGAAACGATGTCAAGCAATAGTGTCTAATTCATTAAGTGAGGCGGTCGGTTATCCTTTTATTTGCGAGCACAGGCCCAGTCCTGTTGAGTCCGACTACGACCACGAGGATGACGACGGCCATTACTTTTTTTGAAGAAATTAACTTTCTCGGAGTGCTGCTCCCCGCTTCTATTTACCTAATTAATTTTGTCATTTCACTTTAATATTTTTATTAGATGGACATCGCCGTCATTAATGATGAATAGCCGCCTGATTTTGGTGGGATTTTTCCTCCTATCTTTTTTTTTTTTTTTAGTTAATTAGCATAATTGCTAGGATGGTTCCAATTCCCCCCAGCTGAGTGGTCATTATGTCCGTTTGATGGGCAGATATTAATTACCATGGTCGTTTCAGCTTCGGGCAAATGACAATTAGAGGTGAACGTAATGCCTTTAAGTGTAATTTAATGGCTTCACAAGAATTCACCACCAGAAATCGTGAGGAATTATGAGAGAAGAAAATCGTTTTCACTTAACTTTATTAAATTTTTGGTTCTGCGGAATATAATAACGTTTTCCCGACGTAACCATTAACCACATTTTACTGGCTTTAATATTTAAAATAGAAGAAATCGGGTTGACATGCACAGTACAGTTAAATTAACATTAAGTACTTATATTATTAATAATCTTTTTCATGGCTGTATAAGTTAAATATTGGTAAATAAATTCTAAAAGCTAACATTTATAGAATCTAGAATATGATTTTTCTTATATTCGGAGGATGTTCAATAAGTCAGGGACTTTGAAACAGGGTAAAGTTGAAATTCATTCATTGTTTAAAAGAATGTTCTTAGACGAATTTTAGCTTTTATTCTCTCGCGAATGAATGAATCGCACTATGCTTGAGCCGGTTTCATTCTTTCATGAGAGAATGAAATTATTCATTCCCACATATTTTGCATTCGTGAATGGTAAAGAGTGAAAAAAAATATTATTTTAGCAACTGTCCGATATTTATGTTTTCACTCAGTGTATTTGTGACGGTATTTTTTTTAAAATATATGCTTAATGGTGCTGGCAAAAAAAATTGCGTTCCGTCCCATTAATGCTCACAGGATGCAATTTCGGCATCTGAGTTTGAATTGTCGCCATGTGAAGAATTCGAAGGAAAAAAAAAAAATTGGGAACCAATGTTTCCTATGTTTTTAACACCCTCCAATGGTGATGGTTCAAATTTCTCCACAAAAAATGTGTCCATGAAAAAATCAAAAATAGAAAAACGTGATTTTTTGATGGAATTTTTTTGTTTAAAATGATTTTTTACGCCCTTTCGTTTTTGTTTATACCTAAAACCAATAAAAATCGTGAGCTTGATGTCTGAAATAAAAATATATGTGGTTATTTTTATGTAAAAAGGTTTTGGTAAGACAAAATGGTGGCCAGAATGAAAATCTTTTTTTTTCGAAACTAGACAAATTGTTTCCTCGAAAACTGTAGACTGAAACAAATAAATCTCTAAGAATTATTCAAAGAACACTCTCGAATTTTTTCAGTAGGATCTGATGCAATTTTTGATTTTTCAAAAAATCACTAAATGAAAATTTCGACAAGTCAAAAAGTCTGAACAAATTCAATAGAGTTCTTTGAATAAACCTTACAATAAAACACTTTTGTTATTAACAATTTTCCATTTAAGTTTATAGTAGAGATGCCACGAATATTCGGCAACTATTCGGTATTCGGCCACTTTTTTTCGCTATTCGGTATTCGGCCGAATATGGTTAACTATTCGGCCGAATACCGAATAGCAATTTATTTATTATTTTTTTATTACTAGCTGTTTTCCCGCGACTTCGTCCGCGTAAATTATAGCCCATGTCATTTCTAAGGCTCTAGAGTATCTGTGTACCAAATTTCATTTAAATCGGTTCAGCAGTTTTGGCGTGAAATCGTGATAAACAGATATACTTTCGTATTTATGATAAAATATAGTAAGGATTACCAAATAAATCATGAAAAAGAACTCAAAATATTACTCACAAAGATATACAAAAAAAAGAACTAACAAATTAATATTTAAAATCTACCAGTGGTAAGTTATGATGAATGAAAACAATTTTTTTAGCGTTTGTTGATAGCAGACGATTGCGTTTTTCCTCATAAATTATACCTGCTTCCGAAAACAGCCGCTCACTATACACACTGCTACCGGGAGATGATAAATACATCTTAGCAAATTGTAAAAGGATTGGATATTGTTTCGCGTTTGCTGACCACCACTTGTAAGGGTCTGCTGTCCGATCTAAACGAACAGATACCATGTAAAAAACAAGTTCATTTGCAACAGAATTTTTCTGTTCCACACCTTCATCTGAACGAACATTTTCTGCAGCGACAGTTGTGACTTATCGCCCGCGGAAAGTACTAAGTGTGGCCGAATATTCGGCTGCCGAATGTTCGGCGCTTCGGCCAAGAACCTCGCCGAATATTCGGTATTCGGTATTCGGCCAAATTACTATTCGTGGCATCTCTAGTTTATAGTATTCGAGGACAACATTTTTAAGCTTAACTACGATATATTTTGTTTTGAATATTCTAAACTTGAGTGGAAATTTGTTAATAACAAAAGTGTTTTATTGTTAGGATTAGTCACAGAACACTATTGAATTTTTTCGGACTTTTTTTTACTAATTCTAAGACATTTTTCTTCTTAAAAATGTTTGCTTTGAAAAAAATTCGTCAAGATTTGGAAAAAAAATTGTTTCATTCTGGCCGCCATTTTGCCTTACTAAAATTTTTTTACATGAAAATAACCGTATATATTTTTAGTTCAAACATCGACGTCGAGAAAAAAATCGACAGGAAACGAAAAATCATTTTAAACAAGAAAATGTCGTAATAAAATTACGTTATTTCTGCATATTTGTGATTTTTCATGGATACATTTTGTGTGGAGAAATTTGTACCATCACCATTGGAAAGAACACTCTCAAAAACAAAGGAAACATTGGTTCCCGATTTTTTTTTCGACTTCATCACATGGCTACAATTCAAACCCAGATGCCGAAATTGCTACCCCTCCCCCCCCCCCCCACCCCCATCTTCCCCAACTCCGACAATGATTTGTGTAGAAAATTGCAGTGTCAAAATAAAAAATTAAATTTGGCAAAAAAAACATCACTTCAAAGTCACTGTATTAAAAGCTCTCGTATTATGCAAGAGTGTCAGATATGAATTCAATTAACTTCACATTTTAAATCTTCTAGTAGAGCAAAAAAGAGGCGAAAAAGAACAAAACGAAATGTGCCCACATGATCGCAATCCGCATAATAAGCTGATATCGAGTTAATTCGTTCATTTCCCGGTCGTCGGTGATTAATTGTTTTTCCGATCAACAGCTACTTAAATTATGACAACAATAATGTGTCCTGTCGGGAAAGTAATTTCCACAAACGCATGCACGATAATCAAGTAATGATATTGAAATGGAGCATCGCGGTCTGGCTGCCCGGCCGTCGCACCCGTCTCGCCCTCGTGCGCCCCATTCAGATTGTAGCAGCCCGGCGCGCCAGCCGCAGAGCTAAATGAAATGAATTGTGAATTATATGGTCATACAGTCAATTAGTTGCATGATTAAGCAAAAGTACCTGGCGGAACGGGGCGCCGGGGGGCCGGAGACCCTGGGACCAGAGCCCCATGGCCTGGAATTGGCCGGAGAGCTGTCGGCTCCAGCGACTCATATGCATACAAAGCTCACTCATAATTGCTTGCAGAAAGTTATTTATGACTCATTGATATGACAGCCGTTTATGAGGGCGTAGATTTTAATCAATCAATGGGCACAAAGGGCGGCGGCACTGTCCAGCGTCCAGGTGGGCTGCTTTGCAGGGTTCCTTTACGCCCCATAAGTCAACTTTGTTAGTCCGTTTTCAATTACTCCACACGAAGTGTAGACGCAGGAGCGTCAATAACTTCAGCAGAAATTGATTAATTCCTATAAATATGTAATGCTAATTGCATTGCCACTTTTTCATATTATATTCACCCCATTGGCTAACAAAAGGGCAGTGATTTACTCAAGAAAAAACCTTGGCTTTCACAATAGTGTTGACAAATTATTGTTGAAAGGCATAACGGCCTGAATGTACCGCCTTCGTACATTTTTGTGCGCGCAAGTTCAATTGTACGATTCGAATAGAAAATTGGGACGTTTTTCTTCCAATATCGCATATAAAGGTTTTTGGGGATGGTTTTTCAGAATCTGGCATTTGTTTTGCATAAAAGCTTCAAAAACCCTATTATTTTTTGGGTTTTAAAAAAAATGTTGATTTTTTTTGGTCTTTTTTCTTTTCAAAGTCGATTATCTTGACGTTGCTGCATAACCACGAAAAATTGCGGTCCGAATGTCTAAATTGTCTCAAACCATGGTTTTGAACGTGCTTTTTGCTTTGGTTTTTGCAAAATGGCCATTTTGTACAGCGATATAATAAAGAACTTTGGATATTTTACACGAAAAGGATCAAGTTTACAAAAGAATTTATAGAACAGAAAATGCTTGAAATTAGCCAAAGAACACGTGTAATATTTTTCAGAATTTTGTCGAATGTTTTTGGTTTTTTGGATTTGGCCGATTTTGAATAATCACAAAATGTCTCGAAAAATTCTGATAAAATTCACACATATTCTTTGGCTAATTATAAGCACGTTTTGTCCTTTAAAATATATTCGTAAAATTGATGCTTTTTGAGTAATAACATCATAAAAAACTTGGTGATATTTTTACTCAAAAAGGATTTACGAAAAAATTTTATAATACACAAAAGGGCTTATAATTAGCCGTGTGAATTTTCAGAATTTTTCCAAAAGTGGCCAAATCTAAAAACAGAAAACAACTCGAAAAAATTCACATGTGTTCTTTAGCTAATTTCAAGCATTTTCTGTCTGTTCTATACATTAGTTTGTGAAGTTGATCTTTTTAATGTAAAAAAATCCAAAGTTTTTTTTTTTACATCGCTTTCCCAAATAGCTATTTTGCAAAAAACAAAGTAAAAAATATCCTTCAAAAACTTTTTTAAAAGCCCAAAAAATAATGGGGTTTTTGAAGCTTTTATGCAAAACAAATGCCAGATTCTGAAAGAGCATCCCCAAAAACCCCTTATATGCGATTTTATGTTTAATAAGCGTAATTCATATTAAATCAATAGAGTATTTAGTAAACATGAATTGACTTTTATCAAAATAATGTAAAATCAAATTAATTTGCTAGACTTTCTATTAAAACCAATTCAAGTTTGTGCTAGCAAGAAAGCATTCAGTTTGTCTTGTATTTGCTGTCTCTTTATTTTTATGAATAAATAAATTTAAAATTGAATTGTACTAATTTTTCAAACATTTGACTTTACTTAACGTGTGGCTTCCAATTCAAATTAGTTTGTGATGCGTTTAGTTTTAGTATTATAACCTCAAAAAGTTAGTTATATAAAGAAAAAATGTTTAAAGTATTAACTCTATTTAGGTTGTACGTCATGATCCTAACACTGTTATAATATGATATACTTTTGAATAAATATTCTAATCCGTAATTTCTAATATGGGGATAATATTAAAGCTGAGCCGGACAAACTCGGCTCTTTTGACTTCCGATAGCTGCCCAGACTCCTTTGGAGTCACAGCTGGCTCTATTTTAGACCTAAGTTTGACTCCAAGGAAGCCTGAGGAGCTCTCGGGAGTTAAAGGAGTCGAGTTTGCCCGGCTCTGTATTAGAGTAACAGGAAATTAACGTAAAAAATAAAAAGCTTCATATTAAAAATTAACAAGATGAAATATATTAATATGAAGATTTCATAATTTTCATGATTTTTATATATAATTTTTCTCTGAGTGTGCTCTCAAAAATAACCTCACATTTCTTAGCAATGTATCCCTTTTTTTATGAAGTTCCTTTTGTGAAATGGTCTTTTTTGTGATTTAATTTCTAAAAATATCGAATTAAAAAAATTGGCAATGTTTCGGACATTTTCCTATAGAATAGAATTGTTTATTTATTTTTTGGTTTCAATTATTTAATCCGAAAAAAAGTTAGTAGTTTTCATTTGGTATCGTATCTGAGCCAACTTTGATTTGGTATCAAACACAGGGAGTATTGAAATTGGTCAATTTTAGCAAAAAATGAAAAAGGAGTATGTGTTCTGGTGGAAAAATTTGACTTTTGAATTTTTTAATTTTTTTTTTTTTTTAATTTTAATTGTTTATAACTTTTACTAATAAGAATAAAAATGCATAATTGTAGTACGGGCGATAGTGACACCTCTGAAGAGTAAGCAGTTAAAATTTGAAGTTAATCTGTGTAGTAGATTTTTCTAAATCATCTGCGCCAGGTCCAAAAATGCAGTTAAGAGAAAAACATGTTTAAAGTTTTAAGTACCGCCAGGTGTGTTTTCAGCGCTCGAACGTTAAACCTGTCTCACTTTATTTTAAACTTATTCTCAACCTTGAAATAATTTTTTCGTATTTCTAGTGATATTTTCTAACGAAAATTGACAAACAAAAAAATTGTTTCATTTTTCCGATAAAAAAAATACCAGAAACCTTCCTTAATATGGGGGGTGTTAGCGGAAAGAATTCTATACTTTTTTCATGATTTCATTTAAATATATAAAAGTTACAACCTCATAAGTTTTTAAGTAATAATTTTATAGTTAAGCGCACCATGCTCAATCATTGAGTAGTAATAATAATAATTCAATCGAATAAAATTTTTAAGTGAAAGATGAATTTACTTCGTCCATATGTATTTTTAGATACTAATCTCCCGATTCTCTTAAGAGCTCATTCATAGGTGTAGGAGGGGAAAAAAGAAGGGACTCACCCATGTAGAATCTAGTCACACATACGGTTAAAGTATTTAATATTTTATCTCAGAATTTAAGAAATACACCCAACGCTTTTTTTACACGATTTTGAAATAAGACGGTTCAACAATAAGAACAAATACACTTTTTTACACGAATATTTTGTTCTAGCAAGAATCTCCAAAAATTTTTTTTTTTAAATTTTAATTTTGGCAGTGTCTTACAGAAACTTATGTGGGTATACAGCAACAAAATAAATATGGGGGAATACCGTAATCCCTGGTATATATAAGTAAACAAACCGTGAAGTAGAAATTGCAAGTGTAGTAGTATAGCCGACCAGTAAACTAGTCGCAGCTACATTGTTTCATATTGAGGTAAAAAAAAATTGTCGTTCTCACACACTACCTTCTAAACTATTATTGCTACTGAAAATTAACTTAGAATAAATTAAGCAAAATTGTGTTGTCTATCTACATACACTGTCGGCCAAAAGTTTCCAAAGTAATATAAATATTAGGTTGTAACATTAGGGTGCTTTTTTTTCGCGACTACTTTTTTTTTCAGTCCCACCTCAAAATTTTGTGGCAAAAATTAGCTGAATTTTCAGGGAATTTTTGTTTAGGTATTTTCCACAAAATTTCGAGGTGGGACTGAAAAAAAAAAAAAAAAATAGTCGTGAAAAAAAAGCACCCTATTGTAACATAATAATCTGATATTTTTTTCGGAAACGTTCTGGAAATTTTTTACAACTTCAAGAAAGTTCCGTGATTATGAGTATAAATACCCGTGAGCGCGCTCATTTCATCAGTGCAATAATAGACAGCGCAGCGAGAAGCATTATGGAAAAATTCGATTTGAAAAGACGAGACATCCGCGACCTTCTACTTTATGAATTCCGTTTGAAGCATACAGCTAAGCAGGCGGCACAAAATACATATATGTCATTGTATGGGAGAAAAAGCGGTCTCTTATCATACAGCAGTAGATTGGTTTCGGCGTTTCTCGAATGGCGACTACAACCTTGGAGATAAGCCTCACGAAGGGCGACCGGTTGAGGTTGATGTCGACCGACTCATCGAGGAAGATCCAAGGAGGTTTGCTCGTCAACTTGAAGAAGAACTCGGATGCTCCCATACTACTATTGCTCGACATTTGAAAGTAATGGGTAAAGTGTACAGGCACAGTTAATGGGTACCCCACGAATTGACGGATGATCAACAGATGATGCGAGTGGCGGTTTGTACGCAATTGCTTTTGTAAAAAAATTATGGAGCTAGGCTGGATTTCTTTAGCCCATCCTGCATACTCGCCGGATATGTCTCCTTCTGACTACCACTTGTTCCGGTCATTGCAGGCTCACATTAGCGGAAAATCTTTTGATGAGCGAGATGCATTGGAGCAGTGGTTGTCGGAATTTTTTAACTCTCATGAGTGTCGCTTCCCCAACGTTGGCAGGAGATCATTGATAATGATGGACTATACTATATGTTCAATAAAATGTCAAGCTAAGTTGTACAAAAATATCAAAATAAAATTTCTTAAAAATTATCAGATTATTATGTTACAACCTAATATTTATTTGAATTATTCTGATCCAATCGAATTCACTCAATACATCGGCGCTGGCCACGAAGTAATTTCGAACTTGCGCAATATTTTGTAATTTTCATAGATATCGATAGTGTTTACTTCCCATTTATGGTGATTAATTTAGTGCAGCACAACGAATTCTCAAGATGAGAAGGGAGGGCAAACTTTTGGTCGACAGTGTACTTATGTAAAAATTAATGAATTAAGTGCAACTGAATTATGCTAATTTTATGATTTTTTTTTTAACAAAAATGAATTGTTTTTGTTTTATAAATATGAAATATGGATTTCATTATTAATTTTTTTGCACGGTTTTTGGGGAAAATATTAAGGGTTTTGTCATCTAACACGATTTTCCCCAAATTTACTATATGTCGCATGTATTTTTTACACGATTTTTTTCCACGGTTTTCTAAGGAACGTATTTACCGTGTAAAAAAAGAGTTGGGTGTATTAAAAATACGCTGATATGTCATCATTTGTGAATACTTCTGAATGTAGACTTCTTTCTTCTGAATAAAGGGAATTTTTTAAAACAATTGAGCGGTTGAGCGTTCTTAATTTTTATGTAGAATTGGGGATCAAGCTTAATTGCAATTCGCGCAACCTTTTTGAGTTAAAAAATGGACTGTACGCTTTTTTGTGGGTTAAAAGTTCGACCGTGAAATTGAGTTCGTTAGGAAGCCATTACTCATAACCGCCAAATCAAAAACACTGTTCCCAAAAACTATCAAAGCGGGGCGGTGGCGGGGGACAATTACTATGCAAGCGGCGCGAAATATGTGGCAGCTTGTAATAGAGACCACTCATATGCAAATATAGTTTGTGTCGAGCAAACACGCGCGTAGGCCCTGCGCCGCTCCAAAGGCCCCCATCAGCCGGGCGGAGCGCCATGAATGTTTAATCAACGTAGTGTTTAATTACTGTTATCATTAATTACAGCCACTTCGAAATGTATTTGCTCATATAATTATTGTCACACTTATGTAAACACATCAGCACTTGAGCGGAGAAATCTTCGTTCGGTTCGGCTGATTATTTACGTGCGGGGCTGAGCCGTGTCTGCGGCGCGACGACGTACGGCGGCCGGCTTCCGTCGAGGCAGTCGTCGTGTCTGCAGCACAGCCCGTCTCCCCCGCCCTCCCCCGACAGGAAAATCGCATTAACACAATTAATTAATAACTCCCGCATTAAGGCGAATTACGCGCCGCTTATCGGAAAATTAGAAAGTGCTGGCGGAATGCCGTCGCCACCGCAGCGCATCGTTTACGCGTCCGCGTTTTCAGCTCGTGTCGAAAAGACACGGGAGAAAAGCGAAGTTGAGAGATATTTTGGTTTATGCAAAGCGCAGATGACCCGCAGCGACCTTTGGCGCGCTTTCGAAACGGGCCCTTCATAAATTTTCAATTAATTGACGTTATTATCCGAATGGAACAGTGCTTCTTTAATGAGTTGAATTAATTGATTGTAAAAAGGCAATTCAATCAAGATTTTTCTTTGGCCATTAAGTGCCGCATTCTTTTCAAGTAATAAAATTTGTTTACACCTCCGTTACTGTAGTAAAACGACAAGATGTCATTTGATGTCAGTTTTTACGATTTTTGCAAAGTTTTAACCATTAAAAGTTAAAATCCCCGCTCATTTCGTTCGATTTAAGCTGCAGGTGCAGTAATTCAGTTTTTAAGTATCGACAAATACCTTTTATCCCTTGGAATTTGATCACAAAATTACTAAAATGGGGTAAAAGTAGCCTAGAAATGAAGTCGATTTACTGCCACACATTTTTCCTCAAAACACAAACCAGGTCATCTTTGTTAAATTATTCTATAAAATACCATTTATTTTAAAAACCGCGGTGTTTTCCGGTGAGATATTGAAAGTAACCTCGGCTCCGCGAAAAAATATTTTTCGCTTGAATTTTTCCATAAAATTGACGATTGTTTATTTATTTTCTATTTTGTGATTATGAAAGGTATTACACAATTTGAAAAGAAAGTCTCGTCATGAAAAATGCTTCAAACCAAAGCCCAAAATTCAAATCCAATTTCCCTACCTTACATTTGAGCCATTCTTTTTGAAAGTGGTCTAAATCTACTTTTTAAACATATCGTTTTAACAACTTCTTCAGTTAAATCTTAATGTGTGGACTTACCAGGGCCGCAGCCAGCGGGGGGCGATTCAGGGGGTTAGAACACCCCTCCCCCCCGAAAGTTTGAAACTTAACTTTAAAAATTTAAATGATTTTTTAAGAACAGAACAAGGGTTGAACAGTCAGATGAGTAAATCTTCCGCTCTTCTTTTTTCTTTGACAATGATGAAATTGTATCTTAGGCAAATCGCGTTGAGTTTTATTTACATTTTTAATTTTGTAATATTTAATTCTATAAAAGTACATTCTTATACAGGGTGATCCAAAAGTATGGAAACGGCTAAATGACTTTCGAGGAATATATTTTGGAGAAAAAAGTTTTAGACAAAATTTTTAGGAATTTTACCTGGCTATTCAATGGTGGCCGTAGATTTGTCCTTGACCATGGCCTTGAAGGTTATTTCAAGGTCAAGTTGACTTTTTTAAATTGGAACCCATATTTTTGATCACGGAAATGGAAACAGCGGAAAATTGTACGTCCCACTATGATCTTAACCATTACCTCGATGGTCATATCAAGGTCAAGATGGCTCTTTAAAGGGAAATCTGCATTCTTGCTGCGGATTTGGAAAGAGTGGAAGATTTACGTCCAAATGTGACCTTGACCACAACCTTGATCCTGGCCATGACCTCGAAGGTCATATCATGGTCAAGTTAAAAAAATCAACTTGACCTTGAAACGACCTTCAAGGCCATGGTCAAGGTCAAATCTACGGCCACCATTGAATAGCCAGGGAAAATTCCCAAAAATTTTGTCTAAAACTTTTTTTTCCAGAATGCATTCCTGGAAAGTTATTTAGCCGTTTCCATACTTTTGGATCACTCTACTGTATATACAAAAGGTAATAATTTTCAAATTTTCTCTTTTACATACAATATAAAAATTAGTATAATTTCTATATCGATGTAACGTTACTGCTCCGAGAAATTATCTTTCTTTGTATGCCTCATTTGTTAAGATTGGTTGGATGTGAGTAGTAGTACATAAAATTATTTATAACAATTATGAATATACTACATGAAAAATAAACCAACTCATTATTTTATATTTATTTATATGTATGTATAAGCAAATAATAATAGTTGGGGTTAAATTACAATTTAATTCAAAAATTACAAAGCGTATAGGATTTGTAATTTTTGCATGAATATTGAAAGTTGTTTATTGAAGAAAAAAGTAGTAATTTTTACCCAAATAGAAAGAACCACCAACTGCCACGAATACTAATAACTTAACTTATAATAACTCGATAATATACGATTTCTGTGTAAATTTATTTTGACTTTTGTGCAAAATTATAACTGAAGTAAATGTATTTATACACTGAGAGAAAATTCTAATAATTTTTACGATTTTTTCAAAGAAAAATTACGGTGCTCTCCCGTAAACAGGACTTAAGTGACAGGCATAGGTAAAAGTACTATGTGCACAAGATAAAATTACGCTGTGGCACCGTAAAATTTCTGTCTACGAAAAAAAAAGCACCGTTGGGTAAATTTTGATGTAGATATTTTAATGCATTAGAAAGTAGGATAAGATACTAACTACAAATATTTATATTGTAAAGAAATCCCAATCGAAAATATAATAAAGCATATAAACCCTCTCTGTGAAAGACTTTTGCGGTGAAAAAAAATGCATATGATCTAACTCTTTCGAAGACTTTCGGATAACTGACCTGTCCGACTGCACTCCGATTTGAAGATTCCATGAAACACATGTTTAGCAGTAATAATAAAAATGTCATACTTACAGACTTTCCGTAAGCGACCACGCAGCGAGCAAATTTACTACGAACAGCACTCGTAAGCCGTACCAATTTCCGAAAAAACCCGATCGTACACCCGATGTACTTCGGCTTCTAAATTCAGTAGAAAATTACGTTGTGGCACCGTAAAAATTCCTTTATGAACTAGTACAATTTCATGAAGACTAAGTACATTTTCCTTGAATCAACAGGAAATTTTTTCTGTATTTTATCTGTTATTCTCTCGTAAATTTTCTAGGAACTTGTCACTTAAGTCCGGATTACAGGGGATAGCACCGTAATTTTTATTAGAATTTTCTCTCAGTGTAGTAATAGGCAAACTTTTAGTTCAATTTGAGCGTAAAATTATAATATAAGTATGTGTGGTAATTTTGTACACTCGAATTACTATTCGGTTTATTTTTAATTCTATAATACATAGATACATATATGCTAATAAAATGACTGTAATTTGTACCTGTGTATGAACATTTGAAATGCTTTGAAAGTTACGAAGAGGTAAATAACAAAATGTATACTATAGTTCTTTTTAAACTTAGCTTGGTTTCAACTCAGCAAACCAAACAATTCGCAAATGAATCGAAAAAAATTATTATAAGCGAACATATTGAAAAAGAACCGAAAAGTAATTAGCTGTCGAACTATTTGAACCTTCGTAAGTGACTTGGTTTAAACGATTCTTTACACAGAGAAAAGTTTATTATAAAAATTACTATGGAGCTATTGTAACTGCGAATCAGTCAGGACACCATTTAAATATTATTATATTTTATTTTAATTGGTACAATAGACATTATTATTTTTACTACAGGTCCATTGTAATTTTTCAATGAAACCTTGTAAATAATAGTTAAGGTAATATTTACACTTCTTTAAGTAAGAATTTACTTTAAATTATATTAAATTTTCTTATATTTTTAAGAATTTTTATCATGCCCTTTACTTAAATTACTATGGCACCATTGTAAAAATTTCTTGATGCATATATTCTTCAGGGCTTTTCACTTATGACCACACAAAGTATAATTTACATTGTACCATTGTAAATTTTATTTTAACCTTCACCTGTTCCCGCATTACAATGGGTTATAGTAAAAACTACAAGATTTTCCTGGTAAAATTTACTTTAAACTTTTCTCCGTGTACTAAATCGTGAAAATTCTTGTGAAAAACGAAATAAAATTGAAATAAATTCACTTAAGATTTAGTTTTCGCGAGAACATAAGAAGATTTAATTAAATTCGTTTTTCTCAAAAGTTTCACGAACTCTTGTAAAATTGCTTGTTGGGAAAAAGAGATTAGATCAAATATTGTTTAGGAATTAATCGTTTTTTATGCTAAGCTTATATAGAGATCCCTAAAAATGTTAAAAATAAGCCCACAATTTTGGATTATGTTTGGAGCTGGATAACTGAATTATAAGGAAAATTAGCTACCTTAACGTTTGCCCCCCTCTTTGTCTGTTTGCGCACCGTGACACCGAAGTAATTTTTCGAAAAACCGTGTTTGTTTGCCCAGGCGATGTTTAATTCGCGGAAGTCACAGTAGAAAAAAAATTGTTTGAATAAAAGTGTCTTCGATGCGCATTGAGGCGGATCCGCGGAACCACTCCAACTCCAGAACGATGTTGCGAAGGGATAAATTTGAATTCCAATCGCAAAGTGTACCTAATAAATTACCATATTTGCGGGAATAATTTTCAGCCACTTGGAGCCGCTGATAAAATACAAAAATTCAATGAAGATCTGACATCAGTTAACCACCGTCATCACCCACAGCCTCCCGCTCCGAGGTCCTGCACCTTTCCTCAAGGAACGACAGATGAAAGCGAAAAGGGGACCCCCAGGAGGAGCACAGATTGTTCCCGGCCCGGCCCGGCGCTCGGGGGAGTTTCTTCATTTGTGGAAACGTGAGCACAGCACGGCACGGCACGGCAATGTAATCGTATTTAGGACGAATGATTAGCCACAGAAGGCGTTTAACGAGCCGTGGCATCGTTTTTGTGCACATCTCCTGCGGGACTCCTCGACCGGAGTTGTTCTCCGATTTTAAACTTGTTTTATTAGATTATGAAGGAACGGTTCGCCATTAAAAGAGTATCGGGCAATTTTGAGCTTCTTGAGCACTGTCGGTTTTCAGTAATCCACTTTTCAGTGCAACCACTCAAGTTTCGTACTATTTAAATTTCTATGTAATTCGCTTATGTCGCCTTAATTCTGCGATACAGCATTCAATTAATTTGTTATCTGTTATTAAATTAAATTAATTAGTAAACAGCTGTGATTAACGCCTTACTTAAAAAAATATATTTTAGCTCATATGTATGGTATAAGTTGCACAACCTCTATTACCTGATTAAGGCAAAACCAAAAGGAAGGGTTATGATTTTAGCAGTCTATGTATGGATGTATGTATGTATGTTTGCATTTACGTGTGTTTCACCACAGCACCTAAACTACTGAGTCGATTTTGATGAATGAGGTGTCAATCGATTCGTTATTATGGTTCGTGTGACATAAGTAGGCTATATATGAACTAAGTCAATATGACGGATGTTACATCCAAAAATTGGAGGTCTCTGAAAATTTTTTTTTTTTGCTATCGTATCAAGTGGGAAGTCAAATGAAAGAGAAGACAATTCGGAGGTAAAAAATATACATAGAAAAAGTTGAAAAAAAAACTGTTACTCGACTACATAAAATATAATTAAGAGAAAAAAAGTTCCAAGGCCTTTAACCCGACTAGAGATACACAAATAAAATAAACAATTTCCTTCTGGCAGTTTCACATTAATAACGTTATAATTCAACTCAAAGATCAATAAAACAAATATGAAAAATAGACATAATTCCTTAAGGACGAACCGAACGCCTCATAAGCATGATTCTGGGATGTATAGGGTGGCCATTAGCTGGTTTATTTAAAAAAATAATAATATTTAATTTAATAAAATAAACACTGTTCATTACTTTTATTGAAAAAAGTATGCCTTCCGATTAGTTATGGAATATGATTTCATTTAAATGGTTATCTCGGTTGGCTTTTGCAGAACAGTTTCAATGCTTTGGGGACCGAATAATTCGATCAATATTGTGCTTAAGTTCCTGAATCGTTTGTAGATTGGCAGCATTACATTGATCTTCAACGACATCCTCGGTGCGGTTGGTGAATTATTTCGATCGAAATTTCTTTTAAAAAATCAGTGTTTCGCAAAGTTTCCAATATTTCCTAACGTTGTTCAGAAGTAAATCTATTCATTTCGTAGAGCAGAGATATGATATTGTGTTTCTGTTAAGTTTTTGAGCGCAAAATGCATGTCTGTGTCCAAATAACATGTAATTTAAATAGAAACCAACAGATAGCCCACCCTTTAAATACGATTTATATATAAAAAGTGTGAATATTAATATAGATAGTTATTACAGAGACAATATTATTTTTATAATTTATATACCTATTCATGTTTCTCAAACGAATTCGGGTTTGTGTCTATCAACTAGAAATCTCTAAATCATACACTAAAAAACATTCCTCACACTTACACTGTCTGCATTTAAACGTCGAAAGATAAAATCCCAGCTTCAAGATAATCAGATCATTCGAAGTCAAAGCGCTTTTTATCGGTGTTCCTATAAAATTCAATTAACCACCTTTGCACCTACTTTGCAAATTTTAAGAAAATGTTTCTAGTCGCTCAACCTGGTCAATATTCCTTAAAAAAAAGTCGCCTAGCCCCAGTTTGATTTTGATATCCAATTCGCCTGGATCTCGTCCGTGGCGCAGTAATTGCTGGTTTCGCCGCGCGCCACATCTCTTCTACTTGCGCCTTGTTATTTCTTATCGGCGATCGTGCCATCACGAGAATTACAAATCGTGCCCCAGACATTACAGTTAATCCGTGGTGTGCGCGAAAGAAATGGCGGGATAATCCGCCTTCGGGCAAACAGGTGTATGCGGCGCGGTGCGGCGCCGCGGCATGGAAACCGCCGAAGTTCGCGTATCACCTTCTCGCATCGCGGCTCATTGCATACACCAGGCAACGTCCAGACAAATGGAATCCAAAGTCAGAGGTAAATACTATAATTAGTGGTGGAATGATAGATCGCTCTTAATTCCAGACCGCGCCGCGCCGCCGCCCCGCCGCAGATTAGGGCTGGCTCGAGTGTGCCATTGTGCGCCGGCGACGATGCGACGCGGCTAGATCGCGCTCTGTGTCTTTATCCTCACATTGTAGCTCGTAATGACTGTTTCGGAGCGAAAATCACTTGTTAGAATAATTTATGTTGTCCGGACAGATCATTTCAATAATAATGCACACTTTCTGATTAGCTGAGACAAGCGCGAGCGGCAATTTGCCGAAGAAGATTCGCTTTACTCAGAGAGAATCCTTTTCCGCTGCCTTCGTTAAGAAGAAAATAAAAAAAAATTGGACGAGGGTAATTGGAAATTATTGAAATTTCACATTCACTTCCTCAATTTATGATGGAATATTCGATAAATCTTTGTAATTGAGATAATTACCCATCATAGTTCTCACGTGTATGGGGGCCTGAATAGATTGGTTGGTAACGCGACGCGTTGGCTACGAGCCAGCAGGGCGCTAAAGGCTGTGGGCTCAATTCCCACCAGAAACCCTGGTCACAAAAAGTGGTATCACAATATCCTCTCTATTTCATCGATCTTTAAACTGTATAAAAAATACTTTCTATTAGCCAATCATTTAATGTACCCAGTGGCGTTGAATGAGTTAAAGTAATTATAAAAGATGCATATAAATACATATTTCTTAAGACCGAAAAGATTTCTTCGGAATTACAAACTTCATAGAAGAAAAGCATTAGAAGTAATCACCACGTCAATTACTAGACATTCTTGTTTTCTGTTGCAATTGCTACGATTTTATAAAAGTCTATTGTGTGACATTTTCCTGTACCTACACTTTAAATCTTCTTTCTGTTAAAATTTTACTAGATAGTGTCTAGTGTTAAGTTTTTCTAGGTTTTTAGTCTTCCTCAATAGAAAATAAGCTACTTCTAATGAACTTCCTCCAAAATTAACTTAGGGGGCAGTACACTTCTTTTTTGCATTTTTGAAAAGTTGTTTTTTTTTATAGAAAAATGTATTGAATCATTTGGAAATTTTACACATTAAAATATATGTATCAAAAAAAAACAAAAATATTTTTTTCGATAATTTCTGGCGTTTGTACGGCAGTAGTATGGCTGCCTAAAAAAAACGCTTTTCAAACTGGTTGGTAAGAAATCTCAGCTCTGGAACGTCTGAAACAAAAAATTCAAAGCACATACTAAAATATAAGTCAGCTGCTATCGTGTGAACCACGATGAAGTATTTTGGCAAAAAAAAAAAAAACAAAATGGCGGAATTTTTAATTTTGTAACGTTAATTTTAATTTTTTTTTTTATTAAAATATTTATAAAACAAAGGGTTCAATATTAACCTATACTAATAATAATGGTTCACACCATAAGCAAACATATATGGAATAAGTCCGCAAAATTTGAGCCCAATCGGACCAGTAGTTTTTTCAAAAAACTGTCAACCAGGTCAAAAAACGTAGTTTCGAGAAAAACGCGTTTAAGGGGGTAACCCACTGTTGAAGCCCAAAAAATGGAACTTTTTTTTAAAAAATCGATAAAAAAAAAACTATCAGAGATATCTTTTTGATTTTTTTCACACTTCTTTACAGAGGATTATTGATTATAAAAAAAAAAATTTTAACAAAATGGCGGCCATCACGATGCAGCGCGCACGCAGTCCAAAAAAAAATACAAATTGCGCCTCGTAAAATCCTGGCCAAAGTATGCACCTGCAAATATATACCAAAGAAAAATCCTTCAATATTTGTTATAAAGGATAGAAATAACCTTTTGTTGGAGCAAAAAAAAAAATCTGATAATTTAGTGCACGTTCGAACATTGATGTATCGATTTTTGTTATGTTTTAACACGAAAAAGTTGATCCTAAATCAACAAAATTTGTTTGTTTACCCTAATAATAGGTTATTTCTATAGTTAAGTACTTAATAAAGGTGTATGCAAAATTTTAAGTAAATCGGCCCAATAGTTTTTTCACAATTTTACGACGCGCATTGAAAAAGAGCATTTTGAGAAAAACGCATTTAAAGTTTTCTTAAAGAAATGTTGTGACATAAGTTAAAAAATTGTCAACTAACCCTTAATCAGCGAATCCCAGGTGATAGTGGGTACCTTCTAATTATAATAGTATAAGGAACTATGTATTAGGGTATTATGTAATATACATTTAGAAAGTATTATAATAGGTAATACACGCGGCAGCTGTTTGAGCGGCTACAAGACCGCGCGCGCTCTGAAATCGTAGTTGAACGGAGGTGGACTGTGAGAGCTGTAGAAAGAACAATTATTTAGATATCGATCTGAAATCTTACACACATATTCTTGAAGTGCTAATCTATCGAAATATATAAAAAGAAAAAAATCGAAATTTTTTTTTTTCAACAGTGGGTTACCCCCTTAAAGTTGTTTTTATTCAATTCGCAGATAATTCTGAAAAAAAGTATCTTACGCTTATTCGGCAATGCCTGGTCCATACATTACGCCTTCCTCCTTTTCAAAATACTCATCGTCTTGGGATTTGGCCTTTCTAAGCTCTGATCTTCGCTGTTTTGAGTTTTTTCAACAAATAGAAGTGTACTTAAGATCTAGAGAAAATAAAATTTCCGGTAGATATTAATATGTAGATCTAGCGAAAAAGGCTTGAAATCTATTTAAAACATTGAAATTCGAGCATACTTAGATAATTTTCTGTACGAATTCACTAAATTTTAGTTGTTTGTTTGTTAAATATATTTCAACCACGTACCTCGGTATAAATTTCGTCTTTTCACGTTTACTTTTTGTAAAGAGTGGAGTGCTTTTTTAACCCACAAAAATCGGTATGAGAGGATTTTTTACGTCTGTGATTACAATCTGGTGTTGCATTTAAAAATGTCAATGTAGTGGTTCCAAAATAGCGGGCTTTCAATGTTAATTATTTATTAAAATCTTAGAAATATGAGTACACAGTACAATACATTGAAAATGGAATTCTTAAATTTATTTAATATTACTTTCACAATTATATAGAACATTTTAAAAGAAAATAAAGTAATACTAGGAATTTATAGACAATCAGTTTTGTTTTTGCGCCAACTTCAAACAGGTAGTAAAATTTTAGTATATAAACTATTAATCTAGGTAATAAATATTCTGCATTGCTAACAACAACAATTACAAATGTAGATGTCCTAGCAAAAGTTTTTATAAACTCAGTGAATTTGGACGTAAATCTAGTTAAAACAACCCAATAATATTTTGGCTTCTATGTATATTCAGTTATGCAGTGAATTTAGACATAATCATTGGACTTCTAGTGCTTTTAATTCAAATTCTAGTGAATTCTAGCTAAAGCAAAGACTATAGAATTCTATAATTTATACCTGGAACATTAGTTAATTTTAAATCTACACGGTAAAAAATTTTGGGTTAAATTTAAATCGAAATAGCATATTGTGTACATGTATATCCATAAAAGCATTTTACAGAAAGGCAATTTATAAAAGTTATTAAGTTTTAAATTAAAATTATACGAACAATTAGTCGAATTTACTCTAATTTAGTGTAAAATTAATAACTCATTGCGTTCATTCGATAAAATTTGTAAGATTGTTTTCAAGTCAATCAGTTTTGATATAAAAAGCAAAGTCATTGTAAGATTTTAAGAGGACATTCTCATTTGAAATGGATAAAAAAACGCCTTTTTTTGGAATTTTTTTTTTAAACCCCATTGCATTTATTCAAAAAACTTTTTTCACATATGAATAAATAGGCATCGAAGTATACAAAAAACTTTTTTTTTTTGTTATGTTTTGCGGCAATAGAGGGTGTTGTATGAAAAGTCTCTTTTTAGGTGGTACCAGTTCCTGCGGTCTTCCTGTAGAAGATAAAGACAAAATTCAAAATGGGTTTTGTTCTTTAGACTTTTTTCTAGGACATAGACCTTTAAAAATTGTACTTTTAATTTTTTAAAGTATTTTTAGGACTGTTTTTCTAAAAATTTTAAAAATTGGCCATTTTTTGGGGGGAAAGTAAGTGTATAAAAAAGAGGGTGGGGTACTTTTATGCATTTTTAAAGGTCTATGTCCTAGTATTTATGTTAATGAGTCGAATGATTTGTGATTTTTTAAATCTATCGAGCAGAATTTAAGATATCACTGGTACTAGGTGAAAAAAAGTAGTTTCGAGAAAAACGCATTTATAGTTTTTGTGCTCCAAATCTATAGAAACCGGTATATATCGTTACGTATATATAGCTATAACTTTCGTTTTCTTTCGAATTTCTCACAACGGTTTGAGGACAGCATTTCTATGATGTTAAGGAATACTTTTATGTAAAAAAAAAAAAAATCGATTTTTTTTCATTTCAAATGAGAATGTCCCCTTAAGTTAAGTTGTATTGTCAAATCTCTGTCTTATTATTTTTATATATGATAAAATGCAGTATGTTTACATAGAAATGTTACGACAGAGCTTATAAAAATAATTGATTATTATTAATTACACCAAAATTTGTTAAGTAGGTAAATAGAATTCTAGTGTCTACATTTTCACTAAATTTATAACTAGAAGTCATAGGAAGTAAAGTCTAGTTGGAATTTTGCTAGATTCTATTTGATAAACATTTTTCTGTGTACAGTATAACAAAATAGGACATCAAAAAATATACTATGTATACATAGACAGATTGCACATTGTATCACAAAGTATCTGGCAAATAATTTAAACTGGTTAAAAATAAATTAAATCGAGAGAAAATAACTTTCGGGTAAAAAGAAATGTACTCAAAAGGCCTCCCCCGTCCTCGTCCTCGACCTCGCTTTCATCGTCGTCGTCGTTGCACCCCCGCCCTTAGTCCATCGAGTTTTGGCGCGAGTGTGCCGTGATGCCGTCTGCCTCGGCAACTCGGGGAAAGTTTAAAGTTTGAGTGGATGTCCCAGTTTTAAACTTCCAGCTCAACTCAGCTCGGCTCGGTTCGGCTCGGCTCAGGTCACACTGGCACTAATGAAATGGTGCAAACAATGCCGAAATTTTAATTAAACACACATACTTGACTACATACACGCAATTACAAGTAACTCGAAGCAAACTAATTAAAACACCCCATTCAGCGCACAAACAGCAAACACTTGAGTTTTCGTGCAGCACAGCCGAGGAGCCAGATAGGGACAGATAAACTATTGGGTGGGGGCGGGGCAGGGGCCGTTTCAATTGCGATGGATGCTGTAGCAACAACCTCAAGCGAGTAAACAAAGGCTGCTGGGGGGTACGGGCGGAGGCAGCAGAAAAGAAAGTCAAACCCCTTCGTTGCCAATTACAGACGTAAGCACAGTGCGCCTAATATGCAGGCAAGCATGCGGGGAGGAATGGGTCTTTCGACTGAGACCCAGAGATCCGGGGTCCTCCACATGTCCGGCCACTTCGCAGGCACCTCCGCCAAATCATAAAACAATGAAGGGAATGAACAAAACGCGCCCCCAATTATTTCTCTTTAAATGCTTTATTTATTCTGAATAATTAATGCACAGCAGAAGTGCACGGGGCGATGGTCTTATACCCTAACCTTCTCCAGTAAGGGTTGCGAAGGGCCACACCACCAACATGCAGAGCTAGCGTAATGTAACCGCGCTCTCATACACGTGTATGTTTTTGTCAATACCTAAGAAGCCGCTCAAAACGTTGGTCCTCGATTTTGTGGCGAGACCGCCCCCCGCCGAACACACGAGCGCTCTTTCCCCTGCTAACCCCCACTTCCTGGTGGTACGTGCTCCTCGTCTATCTGTAGGTTTTCGGTCAGACAAGGGACATTAACCCCGCCGCCCTTTCTCCAAACAATTAATTTTCTCATTTGACCGTATTCGCCTTAATATTTAGTTTAAATTTTAATTAGGTTTGTAATGAATTTGCTTAAACACACAGCCTGACAGACTCATGCACACACTATACAACCTCCCTACCGAACCCAACCTGAGTGTGCATGTATGAATTTAATTATAATCCGGGGGATAAGTCCCAGGACCCGGGGAAGACACCCTCCGACAAGCGGGGGTGGTGCGGCTCAGCGGCATTCTTTAATGTGTTTGCTCTTCTTTAGTCTATTAAAATGACGACTGCACAGGCCCCAGGGCACCGGGCGGTGCGAGGATCGCTGGCATTTCTTCATTTATTTCGAAAAGGGGAAATTTTCCCGGCATCTGTGCCACCCCCACTCAAATTAATTACAAAAGGGAATAATCAGAGTGACCTTGCCAATTTAGGATTAATTGTAATCGTCGCTGTTGCGCTTTTTTTTATACTTTTGGAAAATTGCATTGCTGAGATTTCACTCAGCAGACTGTTGGAGGTAAGCAAATTTTGCCCTAGAGAAGAATTGCTGAACGGGAAGTGCTAGTGGGATCAGAATGCGCTTCATAAGGGCAAATTATACTCACTGGTCTTTAGCATCGTTTAGAGTTTAAAGGTACGGACACACCAAAAGCGAAGCGAGCGAAGCGAACAATTTAAAAAATTTGGGTGCCGTACAAATCAATTGAAGTGTCCGAATAGAACGCGACATGAGCGAAGCGTCTACTGCGACAGAATGTTCCCAAATTTTAAATTGTTCGCGCCGCTTCGCTCGCTTCGCTTTTGGTGTGTCCGTACCTTAAGGGCTTTATTCTATCTCGTTTAGTTAATTTATATAAAGACTCAAAGTAGAGAGTTCTCAAATTCCAGCGTCCCGTGGACTTTAAAAACCTTTGTATCATATTGTGGACGCAAGAATTCTTCTTGCATAGAACAAAAAATTAGATTAGCACAATATATTTACATTTAAGGGGGTATTTTTAGTTATTTATTTATTTAGCCTACCGATTACACATTAATCTGAAATGCAAATATTCATCTCTAATCTAAAGAAAATCTAAATTACTTTATTCTACTTTTCAGATACTTATACAATTATTAAAATTGTCTGATTTCGAAAAATTATTTAAAAAAATTCCATCAAGTTACATTTTTCCGTATTTTTATCGCTTTTGGAATTTTTTTCAAAAAATAACCGGATGTCGAAGGAGTTTGAAATGTAGCTTTAGTGAAAGTTTAAAATTTTATACTGTAATTATCAATCAATTAAAGGTTTTGTCGAGATTTGTGTGGGGCATAAGTTTTTCATTCGAATTCGTCAGCAAAAGAAAGATTCATGGAGAACTTACTTCCTAATCAAATCGTAATAAAGCTAATAAATAACTTATATTTTAAATCTATACTTTAGGATTCAAACTTATATATTAGGTACTTACGTCTCAAGCGGCAATGACATTTGATTTTTTTTTTGTCAATGTCAAAAAGTGCCTAAAATACTATTAGTTTTATTTTTTAACTCTACTTTTCTCAAAAACGTTACGTGAATTATTCATGTTCGTTTAGTTTTAGATGAAAACACTTTTTTTTGTACTAAGGGCAAGAAAAAGTAAAAATTTGTAAATTAGTGTTGTTTTTAAACTCAGATTTAGATATCGTTAAGCCTATTTTTATTACTGAAGAAAATAAACTTATTTATACATTCGGTGTCTATTTTTTGACAACTATAATTGGTTTTGAGGAAGAAATCAACAAGTTTCTCGAACGAAGCGATCTTTCCGATAGTGTATTAATTATAATACATTACAATTGATTTTGTATAACAAATCTTCAATAAACAAAAGACCAATTTGCTCTGCAATATAAAAATTTAGTGAAAGATTTTTATTATTCTATTCTATTAATGTGTAGAGTATAAAACACTACATAATCAATTTGTCCTGAAAATGTAAGTTTCCTATCAAAGATTACATTTTCTTCAACTCTACCTGGCATTTAGACCTGCTTAGGTGTAGAGCATTTCTGTTAAAACCGCAAATCTTCTTATAGCTTTAAACAACAATGAGTATCAAAAATTTGAAGAAATATTTCTAAGTTATCTGCATAGATTACACACTTAGCATGCACAAAACTTTTAATATTGTCATTTATGAATAATATAAACACAATAGGATCAAAGAGGCTTCCCTGCGGCACTCCAGAACAGACGTCAATAACATGAAAGCGTGAATCATTTAATTTAACAATGTTTTCTATCCAATAGGTGTGAGGACTTCCATTGAAGAAAGTTAGAATGGGAACTTATTTTTTGAAACTTATTTAGAGATATGTTGACCTTGAAAAAAGCTTTGGAGAAATCTTCGTATATGGCATCTGTCTAAAAGTGTTATGAATTTCATTCAATCAAATGGACTTCCCCTTCATAAATTCGTGCTGTTGTTGACAAATAATTTACTTGCATATGAAAGAATGCTTATTTACAACAATAGAGTCAAGTAATTTCGGAACTGTCTTCATTAAAGAAACAGCTCTATTGAAAAACATTTCTTAAAAATGTCTAATAAAAATTCGCAAATACATCCTAGATACTTTATACTTGTATTAAGCATTTAGGCACTTAAAACTGCGGTTTTCTCGAAAGATCATTAATAGAATATAATAGAATAGAAAGAAAAAGAAGCTATTGCATCGATTGAGTTGTCATTTTTAGGTACTGCATGTTCAAAAAGATTCTTTTAATGATAAAACGACGAAGGAAAAAAATTGTTTTTAAGTGACCTTAAAGAAGTTATCTTGTTATCTTCTATAGGTTTTATTTAAAAATAAGAATTAAAAAAATTATTGATTTTTCAGTAGTTTTTTAGTAGTACTAAAAATATATTTATTAAGAAAAGCTAAATTTAGTTAGGTATACGTCAATATTATGTTGATTACAAAATATTTATCATTTCGAGGAGAAATCTACATATTGTAGATACGAAATATTGCGTAAACAAATTTCGAAATAAAGGGCTAGTTGCTCCAAAATTGTAAGACTGATCAAATCAGTTGATTTGCATGTGCACAAATTCAAGTATTCTAACATAGTTTTGCAATATTTTAAGTAAATTAGCAGTTCAGTTTTTCCTTTGCCACTTGTTACTTTTAATTTCGAAAGAAATTGTAAATTAACCTTAATGAAAGGGATAGGTACAAACGTCCCATAGCCCACTGATGCACTAAACATTTCAGGGGTTTTTCGCCCTGTCCATACATACCGGGCCTAAAGCTCCTTGCACATTAATCAAAATTCTGTTTGTCATATCCACACAGAGGCTTTTCCCCCGGCAGGCCTTCGCACAGAATCCTCGATGTCTACTCCAGCGCTGTGCGATTTTCGGTACTAATGTTTGCAAGGGTTTTCTGTATGCCCAAAATAAAAGATTTATTTGTGTGCCAGAAATATGCAAATTAGATTAAGGCTGTGTGCGCCGCTCTGGTCCTGGTCCTGGCCACATACCTACCCTTACTACACTACGTGCCGTGCCCGCTATCGATTTCATTTTTTCCTTCCTGCAGCAATAAATGGCAACAAAAGTCGTGGCACTCGGGAGCACTTGAAGCGCTGAAAATCCATTCAGTTCCAGACGCCCCCGACCCCCTCCGGGCCCTGTAGGTTTCGGCTGAAGTTGGCGATTTTTATGCAATAAATTTAAAAGATTTTTTAATATAGCCCGGGTTGCGGTAAGCCCCCACATTCAGCTAAGGTCTTCATTAGGCGGCTCACGGGCGCAGGTAGGAATGTAGCACAGTGTTTATGAAACGCACCTTAATTCATCATTTGGCACCTTCTTATTACACCTGTGGGCCGCGATTATTGAGATTTAGGACAGACCTCGATCCAATTTCCCTTGCTAAATTGAAACTGAATCTGCTTTATTGTCGGGACGGGTCTCGCTCTGCACCCCTGCATATACACAAATGCTTACGGGAGAGAAAAAAATCCCATATCCTTTTTGGGGCAACACCTATTAAAGATGTATTAGCGCAAATTTTAACGTGGATGTCGAGCTGGGGAAAGGTATGTTATGCAAAATAGGGATTACATCGATGTGTGCTGCACGTAATCTCTCCCGGGGACCGGGATCCGGGACACACAGCATAGCGGCGGCTTCCCATGTGAGAAAGTGCCGGTGTTCCCAGAATCAGATTTGGCACTTAATAAACATCAAAACTAGAGAAATAAGTTCTTTATGGCGCCAATTTTTAAGATATGCGTGATAAAGTGTAATTAAGATGAGTTTAAGTTTCATGCAAACAAATTCTTGCTCTGCCTCGATCCATTCTTGGGCCCTCATAATTCCTTCGGAGGACATTAGCCAGCACGCAAAGTCGGTTAATTTTTGTTTTTGCTGTTTTCTCTAGTGTGAGGTATTATGTCTTGACAGTTTTTTTTATGATTTCTTTGCATATTTTTATTTATTAAAGCTCAATTCTAAATGGTGGTACTTACTAGGTAAAGTAAATGTCGCTTAAAAACGCAATGGCACCTGTCCGCAGTATACAAAATGTGGAAAAGGAAATTGAATTTTTCTTGTCGTGTAAAATTTATTGCATTTTTTAATTTATGACGTGGGTTTTTGTTTTTTATATAATTATTTTTAGGTTGTTTTTATATTAATTTATTTATTTATTCTTATACTTTATTCATGAGTCTAGAGACTAAAGCAAAGAAAACATTTAATTAATTACTCCTAGAATAAATATTGCATACTCTTAATTGCATTTCTTTGACGAAAAGCAAATCTGTTAAAAAAGAGTACTACCATTATTGTAATGTAGTGCTACCACTACAAATAATGCAAGCAATTGCCAATACCAATATTGGTAATTCAAAAAATTAAATTACCATTACCAAGTAGATATTGGTACTTCAACATTACCGTACTTTAGAAGCATTATTAGAATTACTGAAGTACGGTAATGGTGAAGTGACAAAACCATTATTTGGTAATGTTAATTCAATATTTGCAGTACCAATACTGGCAATAGTACTGGTAATTTTTTTTTTTGCTTGCATTACTTGTAGTAGCACTGAGTATGGTAATTTATTTATTTATTTACACAATGTTCATCAAATAACTGACTTACAAAATAATAGCAATACAACAGTCAACTTAATTAAGTTTTTCTCTTAGCCGATCTTACAAAATAGGCCTTGAAAAATTAAAATCAAAATGACTGCTGTGCTCATTGAAAAGACATGACATCGAGGACAGTGGCTCTCCCCTATCGTAATTATGTAGTTCGGTGATATGACACCTGAAGAAGGTCGTGAATTCTCAAAGAACGACCAGGGACCGAAATATTAATTTTCGTTAAAAATTCGGGGCTGGCGGTATGCCCAGTCAAATAATAAGTGTAGACAAGCCTAGTAATGCACAGCGAACTTTGAACGTAGGCATATTTTCACGCTAATATGAATTTCTGGCTAGAGTCAATCTCGTGAACGATTTTTTTTTATTTTGATATGTTGACTGAACGACAAATTAGTATCAAACAAGAAAGCTAAATCCTTAATCATTAACACTGTAGGAATGGAGACACTTTTATTATTCAATTTTATAAATCTTCCCTTCGGTAAAAAGACATAACTTTATATTTAGTTTAGAAATATACAATTAAAACGCCATTGTTTTTCCACCATTTAGGAAAAGAATTACAATCTTGTTGAAACAATAGACAGCTACTTAAAGATTTAATATTATAATATTATAAAGTAATTTAAAATCATCCACAAACACTAGATATATAGAAGACTTAAATACATTTGATACATCATTAATAAAAACAAAAAAAAAAAAAAAAAAAAAAAACGGACCCAAATGGCTTCCTTCAGGAACACCTGAATTGACTAGAATAACCTTGAAAGATCATTACTTGATCTAACAAATTGTTGGCAATTAACAAATAAGAAATCCATTTTAGTATACTAGAATGAAAACAAATTCGTTCAAGCTTCATAATGCTTAAGAGTTAACATTTTATTCTTTAAATAAAAATTCAACTTGGATGTAAGGAAACATTACTTTGTAGTAACTCTGTCAAATATTTACAAGTATTAGCAGATAAATTGAATGTTTGGAACAATTTTATATAACGAATTTTATATCTATTGAATAATTGGCTCTTAAAGTATAAAAGACATGCTTTCTGTAAACAAAATCCCACCAACATCATTTCATGTAAAAGATAAAGTTAAAAACTAAAACTCCACTAACACTCTAAATGCATTTAAAAAAATGTTTGCGCAAGACTTCAGTGTATTTATATGAAAATGTTCCAAAGATCATTTGCTGTTGTATCCCAAACAAATAACACTAATGAATGAATCTAAATAGATTCTTCCCATTATTGCTTATACATAATAAACTATATATTATATTCTGTTCTGTTCATTGTAGAACTATGAGACTTTTCTTAGCTATAGACTAGTCACGCCGCTGTGAGATGTTGGACGGAGAAAATTATAGATTTTTTTTTATTTTCTCATTACTTGTACGCTAAACCCAGCGTGCATACCAAATTTTAGTTTTCTAGGACAACGAGAAGTACTATAAAGATTTTTGATGATCATCACTGAGTGAGTGACGAAATCAATGAACTTTGCATATTAATAAAATCTAGAGTAGCATGGCTATAAAAATAAAATTTAGTATATTCCATAATCTCGGTGACTACAACCTATCCTGAAATTTTGAGATCTAAAGTAGCATCCATAAAGAAGTTATGAAGGTTCCAAAAGAAAAACGGTGAATCGCTTCCAGAAAAAGGTATGGTATCACCTTTTTTGGAGCTCGACATGGCTTTTGGATTTTAATTATGTTCCATGATTTTTATTTATTTTTAATGACATTAACCAAAAAAGGATTCGATCGATAAACCTTTTCGTAAATGAACCTCCCAACTACTCGTAAAATAGCCTCCAATTATGTTTATGGAGTCAACACCGCTTAATGTATTAAGTAGCGCATTCTGATACCTCAAGGATTTTGAGATTTAATGAGATGAACGTTAATAAAAAGCCCGTGCCATTCATACAATTTTCGCTCTTCTCATGAAGCAATTAAACCCTTTTTTTCGCTATGCGGACTGCAACACATCTCTGCAGAGCGGTGCTCCGGGTAATTTTAATTAATTTCGACTTATGTCAACGGAAATATGTCTATAGCATCAACCGTACACTCCCCGTTGTAGTGGAGAAAAAAAAAGGAATTAAGTACGATTTCCGTATAAAATAGATTAATTAGCTGTCAGAGACCGTTCTAAAATACCTTTTCTGAAAAGGTCAATAATTATTTCACAATTTTTCATTTTAATTAAAACTGGCAGCAAAAATTCCCGGCAATTATACCATATCCGCACATAGGTAAGTCATTGTTTGTCTCAGGTCCGCGCGGACCGCGGGTTTCGTTCTCTTCAGCGCGACAGTCCGCGCTGTGCCATGTCAACTCGTTGTCGTCTTATCATTCTTAATTAGAAACTAGTTGGATCTGCTTCATGAGTATTTTACCAATCTCGGCTATATGTAATTCATGCGCACTTTTAATTATTGACGACAAACAATGAAACAGCTCGCGAATATCTTAAAAGGCTTTGCGGTGGTGGCGAGGGGCTGAAAACATTTCGAGTGTTTTCCGCGAGAGAGGAGGCTCCTCCGGCGCGTCCCGCCAGCACAACGACACTGTCTGGCCAGAGAGATTTATTAATTAGTTTGTTAAAACAGCAACTTATAATTCTACTCCTAATTAAGCTCATTATTTATAATTGGACGCGGTTTGCAGTCTTCTTCGGCATCGCCAGAGAGACGCGACCGCTGCCTTCGTTCTGCGTAATTATGCGTTTTGCTTCGTTTACAAAAAGGAACTCGCTTATTAGGAGTGAATTAATGGATTAGGTGCGTTGAGGAGATGCGACGATAAGCGATTTGATTTGGAGCTGCGTGTATATGGCCTAATGTGAATTGTGATTAGAGGGAGAGTCAACTGGAACTGGGCTGTCTACTTAAATAAACATATATGAGCGTTAAGTTTGAACTCATTTGTTCTAATCAGTTGACTATAGATAAAATCATCCAGGAAATTATCTGGTATCTTTCCATACTTGAATCGAGTAAATACCATTCCTAAGTCGAGATTTCCGTGAGTGGACTGCCAACTTAATGGTTCATTAGCTCGATAGACTTATACAAATTACTGGAATATTTCCGCAAGCACCGTATTTGACAAAAAGAAAAAAATGAAGTTTCTTTAGGCTATATATCAAATATAGACTGACGCTGACAAACAGAAATAGTTTATCATCATTAAATAATAAAAAAGTTAAACCACGTTTGCCATTTTTGGAAAATAAATGAGTTAATGATAGTATTGGTCAGATATAGATATCCTATTTCTATACAGGTAACCCTCCTACAAAACAGTATCCTATAACACTTATTTTTGCCCTGATATGTACTACGTATACATGCGATCGATCCGATCCAACTTCTCAATCTGGATCGAATGGAAATTATCACATGTAGACGCGGATCGAGGGATCGAAAGATCGAAATAGCTCTGACAGCTCAAATTCAAATTGAGGCTGTGCAGTGACGTGAAGGTAATAAATTGACATAAGTAATCTGTGATTGAATTATGAATTTATTATTTATTAAAATCCAATGAGTAGGTAAGAGGAATTTGTGGAAGTATGACGAAATCCTTGAAACAAATTCTCGCGCTTTATTTGCCGGAAAACTTTATAAAAACAGAGAAGTGTACCAAAAAATTGAAACCGAACTTGTGAAAGAAAGTTATAATACCAAAAATTGCACCCAAAGAATTTAAAGCGTTCTCTGTCACTTCGATCACATTCCGTTCTTTCAATCTTTCGATCCTTCAATCCTCCAGGTATACGTAGTAATGGTCCAACTTAAGCGAAAATGAAATTAGTGTGTCCCCATCTGCCAGTATGCTCTCTCGTATCGACCTCCACAATCCACCCCTTGATGTTACTTTTACATTAGCTCGGCATACATTATTTCCTGTTAAAGCATTACCCAAACTGGTTTTTCACAAAGCAGACTATAACATCATTAATGAGCATCTTAATTCAAGTTATTTCCTGTCATTATTTTCCGATAATGTTAACGAATCGTTTAACACATTTTTCTCAATATTAGGAAACTGTGTCAAATCTTTCGTCCCATGCTCTAAGCCAAAAAAACAAAACAAAAGTATCCCCATTGGTACAGTCAGCAATTGATTAAAACATTGAGGGAGAAAGATAAATATCGTAAGTGTAAGCGTTTTAAACATTCCGAAACCTACAAAAGCTTTTCATTATTTCACAAACTATTTACTAACAAATAGTAAATATTTTTGGAGATTTATCAACTTAAAAAAGAAATCGGTTGGTATTCCGATCAGCATGAACTATATAGGTAATACATCAACCGATCCCAGCACTATTTGTAATCTTTTCGCCAATTTTTTTCGATCTGTTTATGTTCCATCAGCTGCGCATCAGGATGTTGGGAGTGATTTACTGTACGGATCATTCGATCTGGGACATTTGTGCTTAACGTATGAGGAAGTAGAGAATGAATTAAGAATATTGGTTTCCGATAGACAACCTGGTTTCGATGGCTTTGCACCCTTTGTCCTAAAAAACTGTGCACATGCCATTGCTGAACCACTTCTTATAATTTTCAATCGTTCCCTTGAAACAGGCATTTTTTTGTCTGAATGGAAAAGCTCTTTCATTTCTCCTATTTTCAAATCTGGGTCCAAAAACGAAGTAACAAACTATAGACCAATCTGCAAGATTTCTGCAATCCCTAAATTATTTGAAAAGCTGGTGTACAGTAAGATGGTTTCCTTGGTTAAGAATGTAATTTCTCCGTTGCAGCACGGCTTTGTCCATGGTCGATCTACTACCACCAATTTAGTAATTTTTTCTAATTACTTGTTGAACTCTCTTGAAAAGGGACTTCAGTGTGACGTAATCTTCACGGACTTTGCCAAAGCATTTGATAGGGTAGACCATGCAATTTTGATTTACAAGCTAGGAGTCCTAGGCTTCCACTCCAGTATCTTGAACTGGCTTAAATCTTACCTTACCGGTCGTACTCAGTTTGTAAAAATCGATGGTGTCCTCTCGGATCCTATTGAAGTTACTTCTGGTGTTCCCCAAGGCAGCCACTTAGGACCACTTCTATTTTTGTTATTTATAAATGACATACCGTCTATACTGGTTCATTCCCAGTGTCTCATGTATGCAGATGATCTAAAAATATATTCGTGTATTAAATCCCCATTGGACTGTGTTAATCTGCAAAGGGATTTAAGCAATTTGACTGCTTGGTGTAGGAAGAATAACTTATATTTTAATGTCTCCAAGTGTCAATGTTTGACATTCCATCGTCTTGCTTTGCCCATTACTTTCTCTTATACCATTGGGGTAGATCATCTTGCTAGAGTAACAGAGAAAAAAGACCTGGGAGTCTTTTTTGAGGCAAAACTTGATTTTTCCAGACATGTTGACTATATTGTTGCAAAGTCATGTTCTATGTTGGGGTTTATCTGTCGAAACGTAAAGGACTTCACGGATCCCTTTACCCTTAGATTTTTATATTTCTCCTTTGTAAGATCAATACTCGAATATTGTTGCATCGTATGGGATCCTTATTATGTGTCTCATTCGTTGCGAATAGAGAGAATTCAAAGGCGTTTCACAAAGTGTGCATTTGGTTTATTGCGTTGGAATGTCGAAACGCCGGACTATAAATCCAGATGTCTTTTATTTGGTATTCATTCGTTAGTTGTTCGACGAAAGTACTATGCTATAATGTTTGTAAGGGATGTTATTAATCATCAAATTGACTGCCCTTTTATACTGTCTCAAATGGGACTTTATGCACCTTCTCGCGACCTTAGGTCTCGTGAGCTTTTCCAAGTTTGTTACCATAGAGTGAATTATGGCCTTAATGAGCCTATCACCCGTTGTTTAAGACAGGCGAACTCAGTTTGTGCATTTGATGGTCTGAACTTTTTTTCTAGTAGAGAGTCTTTTAAGCGGTATTTACTGTACGAAATTTTAATTTCTGGTAACTTTACTGTTGTTGGCATCTCTAGCTTTTAAGTAGTCTGTAGAAGTTGTAAACTTTGATTGATGAAATAAATAAATAATAATAATCTAAGATCTTAATCAACAAGTGATATAGGGATTATCTCGATGTAACCTAAAACTCTTTAAAAAGTAATCCTAAAGCTTTTTAGGCTCACTCAAAAACTTTTAAAAGCACCAATTCTTTTCCTAAAATAATGTTCAGTCCGACAATCTCCTGGATATGTGTAGCAGCTTCGCATCGTATTTTAAATCGGTTTACTCCATTAACGCAAATACCAATAATGCTTTAAAGTGTACGTAAAAGTCCGAACCATCTGATTTTTTGTGCTCTTTTCCGATCACCTCCTTAAGTGTTAAAATTTTACTCGAAGGCCTTGATGTCAATAAAAGAGCAGGCCCTGAAAATGTACCAAATATCCTCTTTAAAAATTGCACATCACTACTGAGTGAACCAATTTCCGTGTTCTTCAATCTGTCACTAAAGCACAGTGTGTATCCTTCCACCCTTAAACAATCGTTCGTAACTTCCATCGTTACTCCAAACTTGTTATATAAACTACAGACCAATATTCATTTCCAATAGTTTAGCCCTGGTGTTTGAAAAACTTGTTTATAATCAAATTTTACCACAATCTCGTTCCTTCCTGAGTTCAAAACAACATGGTTTCATCCCTGGAAGATCAACTGTTACGAACTTGGTATTATACACTGATATGATTGCCACGGCGCGTGCTCGATGAAGGCAAGCAAGTCGATTCCATACAGACCGATTTTGCTAAACCCTCCGATAAAGTCTCACACCCTTGTACCATTCATAAGATTACTAGATTTGGTTTCCAGAACAACTTAGTAGCATGATTCGCATCTTACTTAAGTTACCACTCTCAGACTATAGCCATTAATGGTTACCAATTTTCATCATTTTCGCAGACATCGGGTGTTCGTCAAAGTATATTAATGATCTGCCACTCCAAAAAACAACCGATTATTGACTATATGCTGATGACGCTAAAATTTTTAATATTTTTGAGTCTGAAACGGATTACGAATTATTGCAGGGTGATTTAGCAGCATTGGAAAGATGGAGCACCGATAATTTCTTACCACTGAACATCACTAAATGTAAAGTGATAACATTTTCTAGGAAAACTAATACCATATATTATGACTACAGAATGGAAGGGTTCTTACTTGAAGGAGTTGGCTACATAAAGGATCTGGGGGTAATAGTTGATCAAAAGCTACTATTTCAATCGCACATCAATTGGATCGCCTCCAAAGCTTATAAGATGCTGGGTTTCATATTTCGCACATGTAAATCTTTTAAGCAAGCTTCATATTTTATTATTTCCTATTGCTCATTGATAAGGAGTCATTTGGAATATGCGTGTATAACTTGGAGCCCTTTTTATAATATGTATGTGCAGCAAATAGAATCTGTCCAAAGGCGTTTTACTAGAATTCTTTTATTGAAAATGGACGGCCGTTAGCTAGACTATTTTGCCCATCTCGATCGATTTAATATATGTTCTTTTTTTTACAAAGTTGTCAATAGCTACTTTAGTACATCTGCTTTATTGGATAACGTTAACTTTTTAGCTCCGCTGAGAATTTCACGCTCTCTCTTAATTTTTTAACTTCCAATCGCTAGATCTAATATCCGTCAAAAATCACCTTCATTTAGAGAACAAAAAATAGCATAACGACTTATTCAGTAATGTTGATATTTTCAGTCGTAGTCTCTACTCCTTTAAAATATCCATAAGAGCAAAAGATGAGATTTTCATCCCCCTAATGTAATTCTTGCCCGAAAATAATATTTGCGTTGCTCAATTTTTCTTTTCTCTTCTCTTTCTTTTCAGTTTCTTAAATTGTATTTGGAATTAAATTTGGATTTTAAATTACTACTTTTTTCTTTTCGATTTGTTTTTGTATTTTTTCCCCTTTAATTTTGTTTTGGATTTACCTTTTAATTATTAATTTTCTTTTTATTATTATTCCATTTCTTCTTTTATTTAATTTTTTATTTCTGAAGAATCGGTAGTCTTTAATTGGATTTATTCTGTAGGCTATCGGCGGAAAATTGTTATAAATAAATAAAATAAACACGGTTTCGCTCCCACACGATAAGAAAATTGTGGAAGCCCTCGTATAACACGGTAACATACAACACGGTTACATTCGAAACAATGAAATTGCAGAAAAACTCGTACAACCCTTTGATAACACTAGATAATCCAATTTTTATAAAATGAAATTTCTAACGATTTTGTAAGGATTAGCAACCGGACCTAAATAACAGATTTTTTTAAAAAGGGCAGAAGATGCAAGAAAACCTAGAGAAGAAATGGGTTCAGAAAGTGATGATATCGTTCTACCGGAAAAACGCTCTCGCCTCATTCTCCTGAGCACTGATGCAACTGCCGAAATATATTAAAATGTGTTTGAATTAAATTGAAACCGAAAATTTTTGTTTACTTATGTGTTTGGTTTTACATATGTTTATACTTTTAATATAAATTGTTAAATTTAAAAAGTTTCCCCTCCATTTTGTATTGGGTCCTATTGTCATATAACACGGATTCTCACAATACGGCATTTTCTAGGCAACTATCTACCGTGTTATAGGAGGGTTACCTGTATTTATAATCACAAAATCAATGGTTAACAATATTCTTATAAGTTAAGCAAAAGAAATTGAACCATAAAATATTATCGCAGGAATGAATTTTTGACATTGGAATAAGTCCATTGAAATTAAAACTAATTTTAGCAAAATTATTATGCTACCAGTTTACACAAGGTCTAGGCCTATAACAAGAGAGAAATATAGAGATATGATAGCTCCTATTCATCATAAATACTTTACTATGCTAAGTCTAAAGAAGCAATAACATTGAAATGTGAATAAGTTTGTTATTACTAATTATCTCAAGAATTAATTTACTTTTCGTACTTGCTTATTTGTAAATTCATTATAATTGATATTACTTCTCGATTATTCGTTTATTTATGTATCTTCGTTTTACTATAATTAGATATTAATTTATACATTAAGAAATACATTTCAGAACAGCCAACTTCAATTAAAATATATATTTAAAATTACTATTATAATATTCACAAAAACTAATCGAAAAAAACATTTGCAACTGGTATCAGTAATTGTTAATGTATTATTAGTTTTGGAAATAATAATTCAAGAATCTTGATCTTAATTGATTTTATTACCCAATAGTGTATTTACACAAAACTAAAATAAATATTGTATTTCGTCATACTCATCATATTCACTAATCAGCAAATGTTTTGGTCTACAGTGGCAAAATTTCCATAAATTTTTATTACTGAAAGTTGTATAAGTCCATTGGTAGCTAAATAAATATCTTAAGAATTTTACTAATTATTTTTGCATAATAAAATTAGACAAGTTTATAGTATAAAAAAACATTCAGCGAATTGATTAACTTTTGGAATTATTTTTACGTTGATTTAAACGCCAATCCTTAATATCATAGTTCATGAAAAAATCGACTTATACCATTTTCAAAAATAACGGCAGATATACTACCAGGATTAAAAGAAAGGGGAATTTTGACTGTACAGTGCCATTTGTTGTCCAATTGTAATACTATTTTTTAACCCAAATAAAATTGCAAAAAATCGAAGATAGGCAAAATAATGACGTTAACAAAACGTTGTGATTACTACAAATGTATACATTGACACCACAAATTATAAAGAATGTCAATGAAAGTTCGACTAATAAAAAAAAAGGAAGGTAATGTAATCGGCCGACAGATGGCACTGTACGGTCAAAAATCCCCTTTCTTTTTTAATTTAGTAGTATTAAGAGTACACTCCTATCACTCCCATAAAAATGCTTAAATAAAACATTAATTGTTTGAATTTTTTTTATAAAAACTATACGACATATCGAAACACACTTTTGGAGCTTTATTTATGATTATACATCTTTCTAGTATACAAAGAGTTTTATACAATTTCAAAATTATTATTATTAACTGGAAGAATGTAGCGATCTTCATAATTTTCTTTTAAAAATGGTTTTAGACTGGTGCCATTAGAACTCGTGACAGGGTTATCTAAAATAAAATCATAAA